>OX387716.1:0-10000000 GCA_947577245.1 Andrena bucephala
TAACCCAACACTAACCCAACACTAACCCAACACCAACTCTAACCCAACACTAACCCAACACTAACCCAACACTAACCCAACACTAACCCAACACTAACCCAACACTAACCCAACACTAACCCAACACTAACCCAACACTAACCCAACACTAACCCAACACTAACCCAACACTAACCCAACACTAACCCAACACTAACCCAACACTAACCCAACACTAACCCAACACTAACCCAACACTAACCCAACACTAACCCAACACTAACCCAACCCAACACTAACCCAACACTAACCCAACCCAACACTAACCCAACACTAACCCAACACTAACCCAACACTAACCCAACACTAACCCAACACTAACCCAACACTAACCCAACACTAACCCAACACTAACCCAACACTAACCCAACACTAACCCAACCCAACACTAACCCAACACTAACCCAACACTAACCCAACACTAACCCAACACTAACCCAACACTAACCCAACACTAACCCAACACTAACCCAACACTAACCCAACACTAACCCAACACTAACCCAACACTAACCCAACACTAACCCAACACTAACCCAACACTAACCCAACACTAACCCAACCCAACACTAACCCAACACTAACCCAACACTAACCCAACACTAACCCAACACTAACCCAACACTAACCCAACACTAACCCAACACTAACCCAACACTAACCCAACACTAACCCAACACTAACCCAACACTAACCCAACCCAACACTAACCCAACACTAACCCAACACTAACCCAACACTAACCCAACACTAACCCAACACTAACCCAACACTAACCCAACACTAACCCAACACTAACCCAACACTAACCCAACACTAACCCAACACTAACCCAACACTAACCCAACACTAACCCAACACTAACCCAACACTAACCCAACCCAACACTAACCCAACACTAACCCAACACTAACCCAACACTAACCCAACACTAACCCAACACTAACCCAACACTAACCCAACACTAACCCAACACTAACCCAACACTAACCCAACACTAACCCAACACTAACCCAACACTAACCCAACACCAACTCTAACCCAACACTAACCCAACACTAACCCAACACTAACCCAACACTAACCCAACACTAACCCAACACTAACCCAACACTAACCCAACACTAACCCAACACTAACCCAACACTAACCCAACACTAACCCAACACTAACCCAACACTAACCCAACACTAACCCAACACTAACCCAACACTAACCCAACACTAACCCAACACTAACCCAACACTAACCCAACACTAACCCAACCCAACACTAACCCAACACTAACCCAACACTAACCCAACACTAACCCAACACTAACCCAACACTAACCCAACACTAACCCAACACTAACCCAACACTAACCCAACACTAACCCAACACTAACCCAACACTAACCCAACACTAACCCAACACTAACCCAACACTTTTTTTTTTTTTTTTTTTTTTTTTTTTGGAGAGGGGGAAAATGCTTTACGCATACCCCGACATTTGTTGTCGGGGTTATGTGGGACTCCCCGCCTATAAAATAGGCGGGATACCCACTAAAAACCCCCTCTGGTGGTCTCCACCAGGGGCCTCATGGCGGCGCCCGGAACTTCTGGTGTAGTCCGTCGGGCGCCGCTATCATGAATGATGAGGCCCCGCTAAAAAACCCCCCCACTCCCAAAGTAAACATTGGGGGGGGGGAACCACCGAAATGGGACGCCACCCGGATGACCGGATGGGCGGCCCCATCTCCCAACGCAGCACTCCGTTACCCGGAGGTGCTGTCCCGCAATTAAACGTATTAAAACTTAAAACTACGATAAAAACGCGATAAAACTTAAACACTAAGACCCGCTAAAACACACGCGACACCCCATATACTGGGGCCGCCGCCAGAGGGGGTCAACCCCTCCCACCGCTCAACGGGGGCCTACCCTCTTTCTCTTCCTCGCCAAACGGCCTCTAAGACGGGCCCTATTGGCCGCGGCCTCCTGGGCCATCCGGGCCCGCTCGGCCCGCAGGAGGCGGTCAGCCTCCATCTCGGCCGTCTGGCGAGCTCCCATCACCCCCGCCGCGAACTCGCGGAAAGCAGCCCACCTCTCCGAGGAGGAAATGGCAAGGGGCACCAAGGTGGAGACTTCCACAGGCGCCCCAAGGCTGGCGGCCAGCACCTCGCGCTGGGGGGCGAACTCCGGGCACGCAATGAGCACATGCTCTGCGTCATCCCGGGCCGCCCCGCAGTCCAAACACGCCTCGGAGGGTGCCTTCCCGATTCGATGACGGAACCGTTGGAAGGACCCGTGCCCACTCAGCAGTTGCATGGACCAATAGTCCGCAACAACTGAGGGGCCCGAGGCGTCGACGAAGGTGCCGACCGCGGGGATAAGGCGCCTCACCCAACCTGTGGGCGGGGACCTATCCCATTCCGCCTGCCATTCCTCCATAGCGGCTGTTAACGCAGCCGCTTTGTGGAGGTGAGCCCGCGCTTTTAAAATCGACGGATCGCCGCCAAGGGTGGGGTCATCCCTGTCTTGCGCCTTTGCGCAATAAATTGCGCGCCCCATTCTGGCCTTGAAGTACAGCGGCATTCGCCCTGCTAAAACGCAGAGCGAGGCAAAGGACACAGTCCTGTATGCCGCTGTACTTCGGATCAGGGCCGTGCGCTGAGAACGACGGAGAATAGTGCGCGCACCCTCCGTAGTCAGCGCCACGGCCCAGACCGGCGATCCGTATAAAATCACGGACTCCCACACCGAGTAGTAAAGTCTCCGGGAATGGGCGGATGGGCCCCTGGTGTTCGGGAGGAGCGCAGAAAGCGCTCCCGTGACCCTATCCGCCCTAACTGAGACCTCCCCCAAATGGGCCCGATAATTCCGGAGGCAGTCAAAAACTACCCCCAAATACCGGACCCTGGCCGCCGTGATGACGTCGGCATCCAGGATCCGAAGACTGACTGTCTTCTGGATCCTGTGGCCAGTCAGGAGGATGGCCTCCGTTTTTTCTGCTGCCAAGGAAAGGCCTGTTTTACGAAACCAGGCTCCAATCCTCGGCAGCACGGCTGCCATCTGCATCCTGACCTGGGAGAGGTCCTTACCCGAAAACAAAAGGGCGAGGTCGTCGGCGTACGCAATCGCACGCCCCGCCCCGCCCATATCCAACTCGGTGAGGAGTCCGTCGTAAACGGCGTTCCACAGGAACGGCCCTAAAACAGACCCCTGTGGAACGCCCGCGTAAATATCACGGACCACGGTGCCCTCATATGAGTGCACCGTGATCCCGCGGTTATTAAAATAATCCCCGAGGAGTACCCGAACACGTCGATCCACCCCTCTCCTCCTCATCTCGTCCAAAACAACATCCCACCGAAGGGTGTTGAATGCGTTCTGGACGTCGAATGAGAGGAGGAGGCAGATCCGGTTTCTGGCCCTGGAGTCCTCGGCGAACCGAGCAACCTCGGTCGCCGCCTCCATGGTGCCGACACCACGGCGAAAACCAAACTGGTTGCGGTGGAAGGGGTCCCTGCCGAGCTGGGATTCCAGGATCTCCTTGATAACATACTCCCATACCTTTGACAAGGCTGGGAGTACGGAGATCGGCCTATAGGCCCTCGGACTTAGGGGATCCTTCCCCGGCTTCGGGATCAAGATGACTCTGGCCATCTTCCACGAAGCCGGGATTCCACCGCGCACCAATGTGTCGGCAACCATCTCGCGTATCATATCCGGAAAAGCCCGGGCCACACAGGCCACGACCCCCGACGGGACTCGGTCGAGTCCGGGGGCCTTGTTGGGCTTGATACGCGAGAGGGCCCTCTCGACCTGCTCGGGTAATACCTCGGAGACCCCCCTCCAATACGAAGGGAGGGGGCGCATCGCGAGGGGTCGCAATGAGGGGGCGTGCGCACGCGCTGGCCCAACCGATGGCGTGGGGGAAGGAGGAGGAAGGGGGGGGAGCGGGGCGGTGGCAAACAGGGTATCAACTACCCTGCCCACCTGCTCCCGCGTCAAAACCGTATTCGGTTTTCGCCCCCCCAACCTAGCCATAACGATCTTATATGGCTTCCCCCACGGATCGCCGTCCACCGTGCCGTACAACTCCCTCCAGAGCTTCTCCTTGGAGCGCCAGATCAGAACCTGAACTGAACGCCTAGCCAAGGAGAAGTCCCGCCTCAGTTGTTCGAGGCGGGGGGAGGAAGGATCGAGTCTCCTCCGACTTCTCTGGAGGAGTCTCCGGGCACGGTGCATCGCCTTTCTAGACTCGGCGATATCCGCGTTCCACCATCGGTTGGGCTTCCGGGTCCCCCGTGGAAGACACCTCTTCCTGAGGACCCGGGCACTAACCCCCTCGAGGAGGCGTTGCAGACCCTCCGCTCGCGGAACCTCGTCCGTAAAACCGGACGGTTCCCGCAGAGGGGGAGGGGCCACCACGCCCACAGGCGTGACCAGCGAGGTGGGCGGAGTCGGGAGGGTGTCCCGTAGGACACGGAAACCCTCCAAAATCGACTCCGGGGAGACGTCCCTCATCACGTATGGAGTCCAGCCGTCGCCTGGTGGTCGGCGAGCCACACCCTGTTTTGCCAGGGTGTGGCGGACATAGCAGTGGTCGGAGGCAGTGTAGTGCCGAAGCACCTCACTCCTCCGAACCCTCCCGGCCAGACTTCTGTCAACAGACAGTACGTCGATGAAGGACGACCCCCTGCCCCCCCGGAACGTAAACCGGTCCCGGAGTCGGATGGGCACAAGGCCCAACCTCGCCAGCAAGGCCATACAGGCATGGCCCCTCCTATCTGCAACCCTCCCCCCCCAGGCAGGGGACTTGGCGTTCAAGTCCCCCGCGAGGATGACCCCTCGCCCCGGGGTTAAAAGATTTAAAACTATGTCCTCCAGCTCGTCGAGGAACTGCAGGAATGCAGGCCCTTTCCTGCTCGGTCGGCAGTAACAGCTCACCACGACCGTGTTATCCACGATCGCGGTGGCTATTCCTTCGGCAGCGGCGGGGGGGGTAAGGGAGGCAAACCTGCCCTTAAACCCGGTCACCCAGATCGCCGCGTCCCCCGTGGCATCCCCGATCCATTCAGGTAAAATCCTGTAAGGTTCGGAGATGACCACGAGGTCAACCCCAAGCAGGCTGGCATTATGGATCATAAGATCCTGCGCCAGCCTGCATCTATTGAGGTTGATTTGTAAGATCTGGGTCATTAACCGGGTCTACCTGGTCTTGGCCCCCCCGCTGCCGAATTCGCCCTTATGGCTGGGCAGGCCAGCGACGCAGTGACATGCGCCGCTTTCTGGCCCGTAACCCCTGCCGCCGAACAGATGAGGCACCGAGCCACGCCCTTGCACGTCGCAATGACGTGGTCGGAGGCCCCGCATCTCCTGCATAACTCCTTGCCCTTGGGGACCGTGGGGCATGACGCTGCCAGGTGCCCCAGTTGATGGCACGCGAAGCATCGCGTGCTCCTAACCAGGGGCCTGGCCCGCACCACGGTCAAACCCGTTCTAAAACGAACGGGTTCCGCGCCCTTAGGGAGGGCGGTGGTGGGAACCTCCACCACCGCGGTCTGTGTCCCGCTGAGGACGGACTGCCTCAGCGACCGGACCACCAGACATGTCCCCTCCACCTTAAGGGCCGCGCCCAAGTCCTCGACGAGCTGGGGGGCACCGACCATCGGGTCGATGTCCCTCACCTCCAGAACCGTACGGTCCTGAAGGGACGCGCACGTAACTTTCCCGGCCGTAAGCTTGACCAGCTCCGCCGCCACCGCCGCCGCACTGACCCTAGGCCCCACCTCCAGGAGGACGTGCCCCAGGCGCGTGCGTTTCACGGCCCTGACATCAGTCAAGGCCGCACGCCCCAGGGTCACCGTCAACCTATATGTTTCGAGGTATGACCCCCCCTCCGGCACCCTGACCAGCACCGCCTCTGGGCGTGTCCTGGCCGGCCTCCTTTTCTTCGCAGGCCCGGTGGCCTGCGCCCGAAGGACCGCCCCCGACGGCAGGCGAGCCCCACTGGGAGATAGGAGTGGAGGAGGAGGTGGTCCCGCCTTCGGGGGTACCACAGGCACCCCCGGGTCAGCCGGCCCCTTCCCCTTCTTATTCTTCTTCTTCTTTCTGGTGACCTCCACAAATGGGAGGTCACCACGGCCCGCAGCTTCTGCGGGGGGGGGTGGAGGTCCACCCCCGACCTTCCCAGAAGGCAACGTCTCCTTACTAACAGGGGGGGGAGGGGAGTGGACCAACCTTGGACCCATAGGCGTGCCGGCGGCGGTCGAGGACAATGCCTCGGAGAATAGTCTCTTCTTCGACGCCGCCGACACCACCTCACTGGGGGAGGTCCTCATTCTCTTCCCCTTCCCCTTCCCCTTGGGCGGAGGGGTTTTGCCCCCCTTCACAGAAGGGGGGACCTTAACGCCCCTCCCGCCCTCCGCACTGGTACCCGGCACAACGGGCGGAGGTGGACCCACCACCTCCTCCGTTTGAGTCGCCACCTCCACAGTCTTTACAACAAGACTGGGAGGGGCGGGGGCGGAGGCCCACAGCCGCGACTGGGTAAGCTCCTTAATCTTACCCTCCGCCGGCTTACCCTTAGCCAACGAGGCGGCGACGTCGTGGTAGGCCAAGGCCTCCACCACGGCTTCAGAAGCCGCCTCGCACCTCCCGACAATGCCTTCCGCAAGGGTAGTCACCCTACCCTTGGTGGCATTGCCGGAGGCGACCGTGGCCTTGAGATCGCGGCACTCAGTTACTAGAGCCCTGAGAAGGGCCCCTACCTCCTCAAGGCGGGCCTCCAGCTTCTGCTCCGCGGTCTGCTTTTTCGACCGCGGCCGGCTCCCCGAGCCAGACGCAGAGCACGACGGGGGAGGGGGACTAGGGACACTGGACCCCGATACGGGACCCCCCCCATCCCCCCCTTTCCCACCCAAAACCTCTATACTTTTAATCTTGGGGACGCCCTTACGCGCCCCCCGAGGCCCTGAAAAGGGCCGTTTCACGGGGTCATTCCCCGCCCCATCACCCTTAGGGTGGGAGCTCCCCCCTCCCTCCACACACAGCCCAAGCTGCAGCCCCGGCGCTGCAGCAGCCCCAATGCTGACGAGGCCCTCCGATTGAGCTCTACGCTCCGGAGGGGTCCTCGCCAGCGTCCTACCCCTCATGATCCCAGTTGCAGCCGGGGTCGTGGGGGTCTCCGGGATGACTCTTACGTCACCCCCACTTATTAAGGATGGGGGGGGGGTCAAAGTTACCCCCGCCGCAGCGAGCAGCGCCACCCTATGGCGCCACTCCTGTCCCTTCCCCACCTCTTTTCCAGTCTCATGCTCGACCTCCGGGGATTCGGTCGAATCCCCCCCTAGCACCACGAGGGGGGGAGACCCCTCGGACGAGGCATGAGTCCCAACGGTAACCAAATCGTAGTCCTGAGAAAAGCCAAGTCTTGCCGCTGTAACTTCTTCCCCGGGGTGCAATGGCGGTGCTTCAACACCGCCACCCGGGGTGGCACCGGCCCGCCGCATCGGCACGGTGTCATCGGGCTTATTTCCGTTACCCTGGTGGCTGCCGACAAGGCCTCCAGGGGCTGACCCTATGTCAGTGCCTGCCGAGTGAACATCCGAGGCTCGGCTTGGTATTGACATTTAATCATATAAGTCTTAAAGGGCGACGGCCCCACCGCCCGGCGGATTTCACCAACTCGTGGCCCGGTGTTACGGCCACACGCAGCAATCCCGAAAAAACGGAGGGACCCGTAGCTGCCGGTCCTAGTCCGGAAAACCAGACACAGGGACCCCCATTAGCCGATGTTGTACTAATGGGGGCCCCCCAACCCCCCCTTATAACTACACACCACACCTCGATGCGCGCCCCGTATGCAGATCTAAGCATACCATCACGGGGTCGGTTGGGGCTACCCAGCCCCAAACGAATCCCCGTGGTACCCCACTAGCTATATCTTTCCTTTTCCAGGCGTCCAAAAGCCAAGGAACGTGGGAACAAGGGCGCGCACCGGCTCACAAGCCCAGGAGCCCCCGGGACGAGCGGGCAAAGCCCCCCTCTACCGCGCATACCCTCCGACCATACGCCCCCCCTATAGATGTTTTAGGGCGAGGCCCGGGTCACCCTGTTCAGGGCCACCCAGCGACCCCGCCACACGGGGGGGACGTCAGATGGGCACCAACCGGCCGCCCGCTAACCTCTCCCTGGGGGATCGGTTATTTTTAAAAATTTTCTCCTTTTTTTAGGACTCTCACGGAGGGGTGGTCAACCCTTAGCCAGGAAGGCAGCATCCCCCATCCGGCCCCTAGGAAGGAATAAATTCCTCACCCAGGACCCGAAGGGGAACATAGCCGCTTTCCCAGAGCTCCCCCACCACGCTCAAGGTGGTTGACCCTGGGGGGAGAACACTAACCCAACACTAACCCAACACTAACCCAACACTAACCCAACACTAACCCAACACTAACCCAACACTAACCCAACCCAACACTTTTTTTTTTTTTTTTTTTTTTTTTTTGGAGAGGGGGAAAATGCTTTACGCATACCCCGACATTTGTTGTCGGGGTTATGTGGGACTCCCCGCCTATAAAATAGGCGGGATACCCACTAAAAACCCCCTCTGGTGGTCTCCACCAGGGGCCTCATGGCGGCGCCCGGAACTTCTGGTGTAGTCCGTCGGGCGCCGCTATCATGAATGATGAGGCCCCGCTAAAAAACCCCCTTACTCCCAAAGTAAACATTGGGGGGGGGGAACCACCGAAATGGGACGCCACCCGGATGACCGGATGGGCGGCCCCATCTCCCAACGCAGCACTCCGTTACCCGGAGGTGCTGTCCCGCAATTAAACGTATTAAAACTTAAAACTACGATAAAAACGCGATAAAACTTAAACACTAAGACCCGCTAAAACACACGCGACACCCCATATACTGGGGCCGCCGCCAGAGGGGGTCAACCCCTCCCACCGCTCAACGGGGGCCTACCCTCTTTCTCTTCCTCGCCAAACGGCCTCTAAGACGGGCCCTATTGGCCGCGGCCTCCTGGGCCATCCGGGCCCGCTCGGCCCGCAGGAGGCGGTCAGCCTCCATCTCGGCCGTCTGGCGAGCTCCCATCACCCCCGCCGCGAACTCGCGGAAAGCAGCCCACCTCTCCGAGGAGGAAATGGCAAGGGGCACCAAGGTGGAGACTTCCACAGGCGCCCCAAGGCTGGCGGCCAGCACCTCGCGCTGGGGGGCGAACTCCGGGCACGCAATGAGCACATGCTCTGCGTCATCCCGGGCCGCCCCGCAGTCCAAACACGCCTCGGAGGGTGCCTTCCCGATTCGATGACGGAACCGTTGGAAGGACCCGTGCCCACTCAGCAGTTGCATGGACCAATAGTCCGCAACAACTGAGGGGCCCGAGGCGTCGACGAAGGTGCCGACCGCGGGGATAAGGCGCCTCACCCAACCTGTGGGCGGGGACCTATCCCATTCCGCCTGCCATTCCTCCATAGCGGCTGTTAACGCAGCCGCTTTGTGGAGGTGAGCCCGCGCTTTTAAAATCGACGGATCGCCGCCAAGGGTGGGGTCATCCCTGTCTTGCGCCTTTGCGCAATAAATTGCGCGCCCCATTCTGGCCTTGAAGTACAGCGGCATTCGCCCTGCTAAAACGCAGAGCGAGGCAAAGGACACAGTCCTGTATGCCGCTGTACTTCGGATCAGGGCCGTGCGCTGAGAACGACGGAGAATAGTGCGCGCACCCTCCGTAGTCAGCGCCACGGCCCAGACCGGCGATCCGTATAAAATCACGGACTCCCACACCGAGTAGTAAAGTCTCCGGGAATGGGCGGATGGGCCCCTGGTGTTCGGGAGGAGCGCAGAAAGCGCTCCCGTGACCCTATCCGCCCTAACTGAGACCTCCCCCAAATGGGCCCGATAATTCCGGAGGCAGTCAAAAACTACCCCCAAATACCGGACCCTGGCCGCCGTGATGACGTCGGCATCCAGGATCCGAAGACTGACTGTCTTCTGGATCCTGTGGCCAGTCAGGAGGATGGCCTCCGTTTTTTCTGCTGCCAAGGAAAGGCCTGTTTTACGAAACCAGGCTCCAATCCTCGGCAGCACGGCTGCCATCTGCATCCTGACCTGGGAGAGGTCCTTACCCGAAAACAAAAGGGCGAGGTCGTCGGCGTACGCAATCGCACGCCCCGCCCCGCCCATATCCAACTCGGTGAGGAGTCCGTCGTAAACGGCGTTCCACAGGAACGGCCCTAAAACAGACCCCTGTGGAACGCCCGCGTAAATATCACGGACCACGGTGCCCTCATATGAGTGCACCGTGATCCCGCGGTTATTAAAATAATCCCCGAGGAGTACCCGAACACGTCGATCCACCCCTCTCCTCCTCATCTCGTCCAAAACAACATCCCACCGAAGGGTGTTGAATGCGTTCTGGACGTCGAATGAGAGGAGGAGGCAGATCCGGTTTCTGGCCCTGGAGTCCTCGGCGAACCGAGCAACCTCGGTCGCCGCCTCCATGGTGCCGACACCACGGCGAAAACCAAACTGGTTGCGGTGGAAGGGGTCCCTGCCGAGCTGGGATTCCAGGATCTCCTTGATAACATACTCCCATACCTTTGACAAGGCTGGGAGTACGGAGATCGGCCTATAGGCCCTCGGACTTAGGGGATCCTTCCCCGGCTTCGGGATCAAGATGACTCTGGCCATCTTCCACGAAGCCGGGATTCCACCGCGCACCAATGTGTCGGCAACCATCTCGCGTATCATTTCCGGAAAAGCCCGGGCCACACAGGCCACGACCCCCGACGGGACTCGATCGAGTCCGGGGGCCTTGTTGGGCTTGATACGCGAGAGGGCCCTCTCGACCTGCTCGGGTAATACCTCGGAGACCCCCCTCCAATACGAAGGGAGGGGGCGCATCGCGAGGGGTCGCAATGAGGGGGCGTGCGCACGCGCTGGCCCAACCGATGGCGTGGGGGAAGGAGGAGGAAGGGGGGGGAGCGGGGCGGTGGCAAACAGGGTATCAACTACCCTGCCCACCTGCTCCCGCGTCAAAACCGTATTCGGTTTTCGCCCCCCCAACCTAGCCATAACGATCTTATATGGCTTCCCCCACGGATCGCCGTCCACCGTGCCGTACAACTCCCTCCAGAGCCTCTCCTTGGAGCGCCAGATCAGAACCTGAACTGAACGCCTAGCCAAGGAGAAGTCCCGCCTCAGTTGTTCGAGGCGGGGGGAGGAAGGATCGAGTCTCCTCCGACTTCTCTGGAGGAGTCTCCGGGCACGGTGCATCGCCTTTCTAGACTCGGCGATATCCGCGTTCCACCATCGGTTGGGCTTCCGGGTCCCCCATGGAAGACACCTCTTCCTGAGGACCCGGGCACTAACCCCCTCGAGGAGGCGTTGCAGACCCTCCGCTCGCGGAACCTCGTCCGTAAAACCGGACGGTTCCCGCAGAGGGGGAGGGGCCACCACGCCCACAGGCGTGACCAGCGAGGTGGGCGGAGTCGGGAGGGTGTCCCGTAGGACACGGAAACCCTCCAAAATCGACTCCGGGGAGACGTCCCTCATCACGTATGGAGTCCAGCCGTCGCCTGGTGGTCGGCGAGCCACACCCTGTTTTGCCAGGGTGTGGCGGACATAGAAGTGGTCGGAGGCAGTGTAGTGCCGAAGCACCTCACTCCTCCGAACCCTCCCGGCCAGACTTCTGTCAACAGACAGTACGTCGATGAAGGACGACCCCCTGCCCCCCCGGAACGTAAACCGGTCCCGGAGTCGGATGGGCACAAGGCCCAACCTCGCCAGCAAGGCCATACAGGCATGGCCCCTCCTATCTGCAACCCTCCCCCCCCAGGCAGGGGACTTGGCGTTCAAGTCCCCCGCGAGGATGACCCCTCGCCCCGGGGTTAAAAGATTTAAAACTATGTCCTCCAGCTCGTCGAGGAACTGCAGGAATGCAGGCCCTTTCCTGCTCGGTCGGCAGTAACAGCTCACCACGACCGTGTTATCCACGATCGCGGTGGCTATTCCTTCGGCAGCGGCGGGGGGGGTAAGGGAGGCAAACCTGCCCTTAAACCCGGTCACCCAGATCGCCGCGTCCCCCGTGGCATCCCCGATCCATTCAGGTAAAATCCTGTAAGGTTCGGAGATGACCACGAGGTCAACCCCAAGCAGGCTGGCATTATGGATCATAAGATCCTGCGCCAGCCTGCATCTATTGAGGTTGATTTGTAAGATCTGGGTCATTAACCGGGTCTACCTGGTCTTGGCCCCCCCGCTGCCGAATTCGCCCTTATGGCTGGGCAGGCCAGCGACGCAGTGACATGCGCCGCTTTCTGGCCCGTAACCCCTGCCGCCGAACAGATGAGGCACCGAGCCACGCCCTTGCACGTCGCAATGACGTGGTCGGAGGCCCCGCATCTCCTGCATAACTCCTTGCCCTTGGGGACCGTGGGGCATGACGCTGCCAGGTGCCCCAGCTGATGGCACGCGAAACATCGCGTGCTCCTAACCAGGGGCCTGGCCCGCACCACGGTCAAACCCGTTCTAAAACGAACGGGTTCCGCGCCCTTAGGGAGGGCGGTGGTGGGAACCTCCACCACCGCGGTCTGCGTCCCGCTGAGGACGGACTGCCTCAGCGACCGGACCACCAGACATGTCCCCTCCACCTTAAGGGCCGCGCCCAAGTCCTCGACGAGCTGGGGGGCACCGACCATCGGGTCGATGTCCCTCACCTCCAGAACCGTACGGTCCTGAAGGGACGCGCACGTCACTTTCCCGGCCGTAAGCTGGACCAGCTCCGCCGCCACCGCCGCCGCACTGACCCTTGGCCCCACCTCCAGGAGGACGTGCCCCAGGCGCGTGCGTTTCACGGCCCTGACATCAGTCAAGGCCGCACGCCCCAGGGTCACCGTCAACCTGTATGTTTCGAGGTATGACCCCCCCTCCGGCACCCTGACCAGCACCGCCTCTGGGCGTGTCCTGGCCGGCCTCCTTTTCTTCGCAGGCCCGGTGGCCTGCGCCCGAAGGACCGCCCCCGACGGCAGGCGAGCCCCACTGGGAGATAGGAGTGGAGGAGGGGGTGGTCCCGCCTTCGGGGGTACCACAGGCACCCCCGGGTCAGCCGGCCCCTTCCCCTTCTTCTTCCTCTTCTTCTTTCTGGTGACCTCCACAAATGGGAGGTCACCACGGCCCGCAGCTTCTGCGGGGGGGGGTGGAGGTCCACCCCCGACCTTCCCAGAAGGCAACGTCTCCTTACTAACAGGGGGGGGAGGGGAGTGGACCAACCTTGGACCCATAGGCGTGCCGGCGGCGGTCGAGGACAATGCCTCGGAGAATAATCTCTTCTTCGACGCCGCCGACACCACCTCACTGGGGGAGGTCCTCATTCTCTTCCCCTTCCCCTTCCCCTTGGGCGGAGGGGTTTTGCCCCCCTTCACAGAAGGGGGGACCTTAACGCCCCTCCCGCCCTCCGCACTGGTACCCGGCACAACGGGCGGAGGTGGACCCACCACCTCCTCCGTTTGAGTCGCCACCTCCACAGTCTTTACAACAAGACTGGGAGGGGCGGGGGCGGAGGCCCACAGCCGCGACTGGGTAATCTTACCCTCCGCCGGCTTACCCTTAGCCAACGAGGCGGCGACGTCGTGGTAGGCCAAGGCCTCCACCACGGCTTCAGAAGCCGCCTCGCACCTCCCGACAATGCCTTCCGCAAGGGTAGTCACCCTACCCTTGGTGGCATTGCCGGAGGCGACCGTGGCCTTGAGATCGCGGCACTCCGTTACTAGAGCCCTGAGAAGGGCCCCTACCTCCTCAAGGCGGGCCTCCAGCTTCTGCTCCGCGGTCTGCTTTTTCGACCGCGGCCGGCTCCCCGAGCCAGACGCAGAGCACGACGGGGGAGGGGGACTAGGGACACTGGACCCCGATACGGGACCCCCCCCATCCCCCCCTTTCCCACCCAAAACCTCTATACTTTTAATCTTGGGGACGCCCTTACGCGCCCCCCGAGGCCCTGAAAAGGGCCGTTTCACGGGGTCATTCCCCGCCCCATCACCCTTAGGGTGGGAGCTCCCCCCTCCCTCCACACACAGCCCAAGCTGCAGCCCCGGCGCTGCAGCAGCCCCAATGCTGACGAGGCCCTCCGATTGAGCTCTACGCTCCGGAGGGGTCCTCGCCAGCGTCCTACCCCTCATGATCCCAGTCGCAGCCGGGGTCGTGGGGGTCTCCGGGATGACTTTTACGTCACCCCCGCTTATTAAGGATGGGGGGGGGGTCAAAGTTACCCCCGCCGCAGCGAGCAGCGCCACCCTATGGCGCCACTCCTGTCCCTTCCCCACCTCTTTCCCGGTCTCATGCTCGACCTCCGGGGATTCGGTCGAATCCCCCCCTAGCACCACGAGGGGGGGAGACCCCTCGGACGAGGCATGAGTCCCAACAGTAACCAAATCGTAGTCCTGAGAAAAGCCAAGTCTTGCCGCTGTAACTTCTTCCCCAGGGTGCAATGGCGGTGCTTCAACACCGCCACCCGGGGTGGCACCGGCCCGCCGCATCGGCACGGTGTCATCGGGCTTATTTCCGTTACCCTGGTGGCTGCCGACAAGGCCTCCAGGGGCTGACCCTATGTCAGTGCCTGCCGAGTGAACATCCGAGGCTCGGCTTGGTATTGACATTTAATCATATAAGTCTTAAAGGGCGACGGCCCCACCGCCCGGCGGATTTCACCAACTCGTGGCCCGGTGTTACGGCCACACGCAGCAATCCCGAAAAAACGGAGGGACCCGTAGCTGCCGGTCCTAGTCCGGAAAACCAGACACAGGGACCCCCATTAGCCGATGTTGTACTAATGGGGGCCCCCCAACCCCCCCTTATAACTACACACCACACCTCGATGCGCGCCCCGTATGCAGATCTAAGCATACCATCACGGGGTCGGTTGGGGCTACCCAGCCCCAAACGAATCCCCGTGGTACCCCACTAGCTATATCTTTCCTTTTCCAGGCGTCCAAAAGCCAAGGAACGTGGGAACAAGGGCGCGCACCGGCTCACAAGCCCAGGAGCCCCCGGGACGAGCGGGCAAAGCCCCCCTCTACCGCGCATACCCTCCGACCATACGCCCCCCCTATAGATGTTTTAGGGCGAGGCCCGGGTCACCCTGTTCAGGGCCACCCAGCGACCCCGCCACACGGGGGGGACGTCAGATGGGCACCAACCGGCCGCCCGCTAACCTCTCCCTGGGGGATCGGTTATTTTTAAAAATTTTCTCCTTTTTTAGGACTCTCACGGAGGGGTGGTCAACCCTTAGCCAGGAAGGCAGCATCCCCCATCCGGCCCCTAGGAAGGAATAAATTCCTCACCCAGGACCCGAAGGGGAACATAGCCGCTTTCCCAGAGCTCCCCCACCACGCTCAAGGTGGTTGACCCTGGGGGGAGAACCCAACCCAACACTAACCCAACACTAACCCAACACTAACCCAACACTAACCCAACACTAACCCAACACTAACCCAACACTAACCCAACACTAACCCAACACTAACCCAACACTAACCCAACACTAACCCAACACTAACCCAACACTAACCCAACACTAACCCAACACTAACCCAACACTAACCCAACACTAACCCAACCCAACCCAACACTAACCCAACACTAACCCAACACTAACCCAACACTAACCCAACACTAACCCAACACTAACCCAACACTAACCCAACACTAACCCAACACTAACCCAACACTAACCCAACACTAACCCAACACTAACCCAACACTAACCCAACACTAACCCAACACTAACCCAACACTAACCCAACACTAACCCAACACTAACCCAACACTAACCCAACACTTTTTTTTTTTTTTTTTTTTTTTTTTTTTTTGGAGAGGGGGAAAATGCTTCACGCATACCCCGACATTTGTTGTCGGGGTTATGTGGGACTCCCCGCCTATAAAATAGGCGGGATACCCACTAAAAACCCCCTCTGGTGGTCTCCACCAGGGGCCTCATGGCGGCGCCCGGAACTTCTGGTGTAGTCCGTCGGGCGCCGCTATCATGAATGATGAGGCCCCGCTAAAAAACCCCCCCTAACACTAACCCAACACTAACCCAACACTAACCCAACACTAACCCAACCCAACACTAACCCAACACTAACCCAACACTAACCCAACACTAACCCAACACTAACCCAACACTAACCCAACACTAACCCAACACTAACCCAACACTAACCCAACACTAACCCAACCCAACACTAACCCAACCCAACACTAACCCAACACCAACTCTAACCCAACACTAACCCAACACTAACCCAACACTAACCCAACACTAACCCAACACTAACCCAACACTTTTTTTTTTTTTTTTTTTTTTTTTTTTTTTTTTTTTTTTTTTTTTTTTTTTTTTTTTTTTTTTTTTTTTTTTTTTTTGGAGAGGGGGAAAATGCTTTACGCATACCCCGACATTTGTTGTCGGGGTTATGTGGGACTCCCCGCCTATAAAATAGGCGGGATACCCACTAAAAACCCCCTCTGGTGGTCTCCACCAGGGGCCTCATGGCGGCGCCCGGAACTTCTGGTGTAGTCCGTCGGGCGCCGCTATCATGAATGATGAGGCCCCGCTAAAAAACCCCCTTACTCCCAAAGTAAACATTGGGGGGGGGGAACCACCGAAATGGGACGCCACCCGGATGACCGGATGGGCGGCCCCATCTCCCAACGCAGCACTCCGTTACCCGGAGGTGCTGTCCCGCAATTAAACGTATTAAAACTTAAAACTACGATAAAAACGCGATAAAACTTAAACACTAAGACCCGCTAAAACACACGCGACACCCCATATACTGGGGCCGCCGCCAGAGGGGGTCAACCCCTCCCACCGCTCAACGGGGGCCTACCCTCTTTCTCTTCCTCGCCAAACGGCCTCTAAGACGGGCCCTATTGGCCGCGGCCTCCTGGGCCATCCGGGCCCGCTCGGCCCGCAGGAGGCGGTCAGCCTCCATCTCGGCCGTCTGGCGAGCTCCCATCACCCCCGCCGCGAACTCGCGGAAAGCAGCCCACCTCTCCGAGGAGGAAATGGCAAGGGGCACCAAGGTGGAGACTTCCACAGGCGCCCCAAGGCTGGCGGCCAGCACCTCGCGCTGGGGGGCGAACTCCGGGCACGCAATGAGCACATGCTCTGCGTCATCCCGGGCCGCCCCGCAGTCCAAACACGCCTCGGAGGGTGCCTTCCCGATTCGATGACGGAACCGTTGGAAGGACCCGTGCCCACTCAGCAGTTGCATGGACCAATAGTCCGCAACAACTGAGGGGCCCGAGGCGTCGACGAAGGTGCCGACCGCGGGGATAAGGCGCCTCACCCAACCTGTGGGCGGGGACCTATCCCATTCCGCCTGCCATTCCTCCATAGCGGCTGTTAACGCAGCCGCTTTGTGGAGGTGAGCCCGCGCTTTTAAAATCGACGGATCGCCGCCAAGGGTGGGGTCATCCCTGTCTTGCGCCTTTGCGCAATAAATTGCGCGCCCCATTCTGGCCTTGAAGTACAGCGGCATTCGCCCTGCTAAAACGCAGAGCGAGGCAAAGGACACAGTCCTGTATGCCGCTGTACTTCGGATCAGGGCCGTGCGCTGAGAACGACGGAGAATAGTGCGCGCACCCTCCGTAGTCAGCGCCACGGCCCAGACCGGCGATCCGTATAAAATCACGGACTCCCACACCGAGTAGTAAAGTCTCCGGGAATGGGCGGATGGGCCCCTGGTGTTCGGGAGGAGCGCAGAAAGCGCTCCCGTGACCCTATCCGCCCTAACTGAGACCTCCCCCAAATGGGCCCGATAATTCCGGAGGCAGTCAAAAACTACCCCCAAATACCGGACCCTGGCCGCCGTGATGACGTCGGCATCCAGGATCCGAAGACTGACTGTCTTCTGGATCCTGTGGCCAGTCAGGAGGATGGCCTCCGTTTTTTCTGCTGCCAAGGAAAGGCCTGTTTTACGAAACCAGGCTCCAATCCTCGGCAGCACGGCTGCCATCTGCATCCTGACCTGGGAGAGGTCCTTACCCGAAAACAAAAGGGCGAGGTCGTCGGCGTACGCAATCGCACGCCCCGCCCCGCCCATATCCAACTCGGTGAGGAGTCCGTCGTAAACGGCGTTCCACAGGAACGGCCCTAAAACAGACCCCTGTGGAACGCCCGCGTAAATATCACGGACCACGGTGCCCTCATATGAGTGCACCGTGATCCCGCGGTTAACACTAACCCAACACTAACCCAACACTAACCCAACACTAACCCAACACTAACCCAACACTAACCCAACACTAACCCAACACTAACCCAACACTAACCCAACACTAACCCAACACTAACCCAACACTAACCCAACACTAACCCAACACTAACCCAACACTAACCCAACACTAACCCAACACTAACCCAACACTAACCCAACACTAACCCAACACTAACCCAACACTAACCCAACACTAACCCAACACTAACCCAACACTAACCCAACACTAACCCAACACTAACCCAACACTAACCCAACACTAACCCAACACTAACCCAACACTAACCCAACACTAACCCAACACTAACCCAACACTAACCCAACACTAACCCAACACTAACCCAACACTAACCCAACACTAACCCAACACTAACCCAACACTAACCCAACACTAACCCAACACTAACCCAACACTAACCCAACACTAACCCAACACTAACCCAACACTAACCCAACACTAACCCAACCCAACACTAACCCAACACTAACCCAACACTAACCCAACACTAACCCAACACTAACCCAACACTAACCCAACACTAACCCAACACTAACCCAACACTAACCCAACACTAACCCAACACTAACCCAACACTAACCCAACACTAACCCAACACTAACCCAACACTAACCCAACACTAACCCAACACTAACCCAACACTAACCCAACACTAACCCAACACTAACCCAACACTAACCCAACACTAACCCAACACTAACCCAACACTAACCCAACACTTTTTTTTTTTTTTTTTTTTTTTTTTTTTTTTTTTTTTTTTTTTTTTTTTTTTTTTTTTTTTTTTTTTTTTTTTGGAGAGGGGGAAAATGCTTTACGCATACCCCGACATTTGTTGTCGGGGTTATGTGGGACTCCCCGCCTATAAAATAGGCGGGATACCCACTAAAAACCCCCTCTGGTGGTCTCCACCAGGGGCCTCATGGCGGCGCCCGGAACTTCTGGTGTAGTCCGTCGGGCGCCGCTATCATGAATGATGAGGCCCCGCTAAAAAACCCCCCCACTCCCAAAGTAAACATTGGGGGGGGGGAAACCACCGAAATGGGACGCCACCCGGATGACCGGTTGGGCGGCCCCATCTCCCGACGCAACCCTCCGTTAACCCGGAGGTGCCGTCCCGCAATTAAACGTACTAAAACTTAAAACTACGGTAAAAACGCGATAAAACTTAAATACTAAGACCCGCTAAAACACACGCGGCACCCCATATACAGGGGCCGCCGCCAGAGGGGGTCAACCCCTCCCACCGCTCAACGGGGGCCTACCCTCTTTCTCTTCCTCGCCAAACGGCCTCGCAGACGGGCCCTATTGGCCGCGGCCTCCTGGGCCATCCGGGCCCGCTCGGCCCGCAGGAGGCGGTCAGCCTCCATCTCGGCCGTCTGGCGAGCTCCCATCACCCCCGCCGCGAACTCGCGGAAAGCAGCCCACCTCTCCGAGGAGGAAATGGCAAGGGGCACCAAGGTGGAGACTTCCACAGGCGCCCCAAGGCTGGCGGCCAGCACCTCGCGCTGGGGGGCGAACTCCGGGCACGCAATGAGCACATGCTCTGCGTCATCCCGGGCCGCCCCGCAGTCCAAACACGCCTCGGAGGGTGCCTTCCCGATTCGATGACGGAACCGTTGGAAGGACCCGTGCCCACTCAGCAGTTGCATGGACCAATAGTCCGCAACAACTGAGGGGCCCGAGGCGTCGACGAAGGTGCCGACCGCGGGGATAAGGCGCCTCACCCAACCTGTGGGCGGGGACCTATCCCATTCCGCCTGCCATTCCTCCATAGCGGCTGCTGACGCAGCCGCTTTGTGGAGGTGAGCCCGCGCTTTTAAAATCGACGGATCGCCGCCAAGGGTGGGGTCATCCCTGTCTTGCGCCTTTGCGCAATAAATTGCGCGCCCCATTCTGGCCTTGAAGTACAGCGGCATTCGCCCTGCTAAAACGCAGAGCGAGGCAAAGGACACAGTCCTGTATGCCGCTGTACTTCGGATCAGGGCCGTGCGCTGAGAACGACGGAGAATAGTGCGCGCACCCTCCGTAGTCAGCGCCACGGCCCAGACCGGCGATCCGTATAAAATCACGGACTCCCACACCGAGTAGTAAAGTCTCCGGGAATGGGCGGATGGGCCCCTGGTGTTCGGGAGGAGCGCAGAAAGCGCTCCCGTGACCCTATCCGCCCTAACTGAGACCTCCCCCAAATGGGCCCGATAATTCCGGAGGCAGTCAAAAACTACCCCCAAATACCGGACCCTGGCCGCCGTGATGACGTCGGCATCCAGGATCCGAAGACTGACTGTCTTCTGGATCCTGTGGCCAGTCAGGAGGATGGCCTCCGTTTTTTCTGCTGCCAAGGAAAGGCCTGTTTTACGAAACCAGGCTCCAATCCTCGGCAGCACGGCTGCCATCTGCATCCTGACCTGGGAGAGGTCCTTACCCGAAAACAAAAGGGCGAGGTCGTCGGCGTACGCAATCGCACGCCCCGCCCCGCCCATATCCAACTCGGCGAGGAGTCCGTCGTAAACGGCGTTCCACAGGAACGGCCCTAAAACAGACCCCTGTGGAACGCCCGCGTAAATATCACGGACCACGGTGCCCTCATATGAGTGCACCGTGATCCCGCGGTTATTAAAATAATCCCCGAGGAGTACCCGAACACGTCGATCCACCCCTCTCCTCCTCATCTCGTCCAAAACAACATCCCACCGAAGGGTGTTGAATGCGTTCTGGACGTCGAATGAGAGGAGGAGGCAGATCCGGTTTCTGGCCCTGGAGTCCTCGGCGAACCGAGCAACCTCGGTCGCCGCCTCCATGGTGCCGACACCACGGCGAAAACCAAACTGGTTGCGGTGGAAGGGGTCCCTGCCGAGCTGGGATTCCAGGATCTCCTTGATAACATACTCCCATACCTTTGACAAGGCTGGGAGTACGGAGATCGGCCTATAGGCCCTCGGACTTAGGGGATCCTTCCCCGGCTTCGGGATCAAGATGACTCTGGCCATCTTCCACGAAGCCGGGATTCCACCGCGCACCAATGTGTCGGCAACCATCTCGCGTATCATATCCGGAAAAGCCCGGGCCACACAGGCCACGACCCCCGACGGGACTCGGTCGAGTCCGGGGGCCTTGTTGGGCTTGATACGCGAGAGGGCCCTCTCGACCTGCTCGGGTAATACCTCGGAGACCCCCCTCCAATACGAAGGGAGGGGGCGCATCGCGAGGGGTCGCAATGAGGGGGCGTGCGCACGCGCTGGCCCAACCGATGGCGTGGGGGAAGGAGGAGGAAGGGGGGGGAGCGGGGCGGTGGCAAACAGGGTATCAACTACCCTGCCCACCTGCTCCCGCGTCAAAACCGTATTCGGTTTTCGCCCCCCCAACCTAGCCATAACGATCTTATATGGCTTCCCCCACGGATCGCCGTCCACCGTGCCGTACAACTCCCTCCAGAGCTTCTCCTTGGAGCGCCAGATCAGAACCTGAACTGAACGCCTAGCCAAGGAGAAGTCCCGCCTCAGTTGTTCGAGGCGGGGGGAGGAAGGATCGAGTCTCCTCCGACTTCTCTGGAGGAGTCTCCGGGCACGGTGCATCGCCTTTCTAGACTCGGCGATATCCGCGTTCCACCATCGGTTGGGCTTCCGGGTCCCCCGTGGAAGACACCTCTTCCTGAGGACCCGGGCACTAACCCCCTCGAGGAGGCGTTGCAGACCCTCCAACACTAACCCAACACTAACCCAACACTAACCCAACACTAACCCAACACTAACCCAACACTAACCCAACACTAACCCAACACTAACCCAACACTAACCCAACACTAACCCAACACTAACCCAACACTAACCCAACACTAACCCAACACTAACCCAACACTAACCCAACACTAACCCAACACTAACCCAACACTAACCCAACACTAACCCAACACTAACCCAACACTAACCCAACACTAACCCAACACTAACCCAACACTAACCCAACACTAACCCAACCCAACACTAACCCAACACTAACCCAACACTAACCCAACACTAACCCAACACTAACCCAACACTAACCCAACACTAACCCAACCCAACACTAACCCAACACTAACCCAACACTAACCCAACACTAACCCAACACTAACCCAACCCAACACTAACCCAACCCAACACTAACCCAACACTAACCCAACCCAACACTAACCCAACACTAACCCAACACTAACCCAACACTAACCCAACACTAACCCAACACTAACCCAACACTAACCCAACACTAACCCAACACTAACCCAACACTAACCCAACACTAACCCAACCCAACACTAACCCAACACTAACCCAACACTAACCCAACACTAACCCAACCCAACACTAGTCCTTTAGTCCTTTAGTATTGACACGGTACGGGGGGAGCATGACGGCACGTGCCGCGGGTCCCAGGCGTCGCTCTGGCCTGTCGGCCTTTGAGCGTTCAGACTGGAGGAGGGACGGTTGGTCCCCAGGGCGGACCACGCTGCTCGGTCGTTGGACCGCACCCTTTTCCCAAAGCGAGGTTCAACAGAGGGTCCGGGGGACCTCCCTGTTACGGGAGGGCGCAACTGTGCCATCCGGCGCGTTAGGCCGATCGTCCGATGTCCCGCGACTGCCTAGGTCATCGGACTGATGGCTATGGGGCCGCCCTCCTCAAGGTACGCAATAACCCGTAGGCATTCTACCTCGTTTTTCGGGTGACTTCCGTTTTTTATAGGCCCGGGCCAGCTTACGGACGCACCTTACTTCGCGAGGGTGGTCATCATTGGGGACGGGCGATCCCTGCCTATCGCACACCTCGGTGTGGTGGAGTTTTATTCGTTGCGCTAGCCGTCCCCTCCAACCGGCGGGTACCAGCCCGTCGCTAATTGTTAGCCGCGGTGTATCGAAACGCACCCCGACGCCGTACTATCGGACCTCCTATCCACCCCCTGAGCTCGAATTTACTTGATGTCCTGGCCCGGGCTGCCGGTGTCCTTTCTCAGTCCCTCGCGATTACCACCGACCGTTCCGGCGTGCCGGTTTTGGTGCTGCTTGGGTACGCGAGGTTCTGGATTGTGTTCCCATTGCCTGTTTAGACTGGCTACGTTCCCACCCTCCTAAGCCCATTTCCCCTAACCCCGTGATTTTACTCTGTTACCCCTTCCTGTCGCTCGACTCCCTCCCCGGCTGTCTATCTATTTGCGCGTCCCGTTTGTTTCCCCCGTCCCACCCCCTCGATCTTACTTCGTTTTCCCCCACAGTTGATTTACTCTATTCTATCCCTGCTTGGTTTTTCCCTTCTGTTTTCCCCCTTATGCTACCCTTACCCCCTTCCCTACCCCTTTTTGTTTTGTATAAGAAGTGCGTCGGTCCAATAGCGGGGTGCGATTCGTCCCAGGAAGGATCCCGGTCCTGCCCACTTTTTATTCGCAACGGTATGCGTTTCAACCGGTACGCCGGTGTTCGTTCCGACGCTTAGTGCGTCCATCACCCTTATTCCTTAGTCTTGCGACCCACCGTTGCCCGCGCCGCTGGGTTTTGCCCCTGCGGCGCCCGCCACAGTGGTCGTTCCCTTGCCTGCCATAAAGGCTCTCTTACGTTCTTTTGGTAGCTCGCTCCTTTGCTGCCGGTTGGCGTGCCCTTGCTGTCCCTCGTGCTTTCCTCGCTCCGGTGTGCTTTGCTTTCCTGGGCGGGTCGGTGGCGGAAACGGGGGGGGTGTCCCATCCAAACCGGTGTTACCCCCGGGGCTGCCGGGATGCTCTCGGGACGGGGGTGGCCCCCGCTGAAGGTCAAGAGACCCTCCGCTCCTGTCACCCGTCGGTCGAACGTGTTCTCCCTCTGTGGCTCCAGAGTTCGAGTCCAGCCGTCCGTGGGCGCCACGGTCCGTGTATTGTCCCACGGTACAGCCGGGCCCGAGTCTTCTTGCGTTATCGTGGTGTGGTGGCCAACGGGGAATCCCAGGTAGCGTGTGTTGCACCCGTCTGCCGCGGGGCTACCTCTTTGGGAGATGCCGTTGGTCCACCGGTCTACTCCTGTACCTCGTGGGTTCGATTCTGGTCGTGCTTTTCCGGGACGGGTCGGTAGCGGAAACGGGGGGGGTGTCCCATCCATACTGGTGTTACCCCCGTGACCTGCCGGGATGCGCTCGGGACGGGGGTGGCCCCCGTTGAAGGCCAAGGGACCCTCCGCCCCCGAGTTCCGTCCGTCGATCGTCCTCTCCTTCTTTGGCTCCAGATCAGGGTCAGACCGCCCGTGGGCGCCACGGTCCGTGTTATGTCCCACGGTACGATTTGACCCGCGTCGTCCTGCGTCTTTGTGTTGTGGGGACCAACGGGGAATCCCAGGTAGCGTGTGTTGCACCCGTCTGCCGCGGGGCTACCTTTGCGGGAGATGTCGTCGGTCCACCGGTCACTTCTGTGTCTCGTTTTTAGCCTTATCCTGGTGTCTTGGTTCATTTCTCATATCCTGGATTGCTTTCGTGAGCTCGTGAGTGGGGCCCGACGGGGAATCCCAGGTAGCATGTGTTGCACCCGTCTGCCGCGGGGCTACCTTAACGGGAGATGTCGTCGGTCCACCAGTCATCTTCTGTGTCTTGTTTTTAACCTTCTCATGGTTTCCCGGCTCCTTTCTTATCTCCCGGATTGCGTCCTTGAGCTCGTGAGTGGGGACCAACGGGGAATCCCGGGTAGTGTGCGTTGCACCCGTCTGCCGCAGGACTACCCCTTCGGGGGATGTTGTTGGTCCTCCGGTCTTCTTTTTGTTTTGTTTTAGGTGGGGGGGGGGGGGAGGGGGCCCCTGCCATCGCCCCCTCCGATGGACCTCGCCGTGGGGCGTCGCTCCCATGCTTTGCGATATCGTGCTCCTCGGTGCGTCCCCTCCGGCTGGCCCGAATTTGTGTCCGGCCCCTGCCAGTGTGGTCTCACCGAGGGTATGTATGCTAAGGTCCTCTCCTTCTGCGGCAGGTGAACCTTAGGTGGGTTTCCATGGGTTCACCTCCCCCAGGAAGCACGCGATTCTCCTGACGCACAGTCTTTTAACGTCTCTTGGGTCTATTATTTCGTCCTCTAACCATCTCTTTCTTTTTGTCATTGTTCTCGGGCATTCGCAGAGTACGTGTGTGGTAGTCTCTCTGGTTACTTCGCATAGAGAGCACATCTCCGTCCAAGTCTCGCCTATTTTGAATAGGTGGTCATTCAGAGGTGCGTGGCCGCACAGTGTGCCTGTCACTTCTCTTGCTTCTTTCCTTTTCATCTTGAGTATGCTTCTGGCTCTGTCCCTGTTTGGTTCCATGCCTAGTAATTCTCTTGATGTTGCACAGTCGGTCGTTTGTTCCCATACCTTTGTTCTTTCCGTGTTTCTCCACTCGCGTAGGATCTTGTTGAACGCCACCGTGGCTATCGGTGGTATGTCGTCTTCGTTGTCCTGTTCTCGACTGGCTCCTTCCTTTGCTAGTCTGTCGGCTCTCTCGTTTCCTGTGATTCCCGTATGTCCAGGTACCCAGCAGATGCAGAGCGTGTGTACTCGTCTGCCTATTTCGTTCAGTGCCTGTCTGCAGTCTAGCGCTGTCCTGGATAGAAACGTGTATCCGCTTAGTGCCTTTATGGCTGCTTGGCTGTCTGTGCATATCGCTATTTTTTTGTTTCTATTCTCCCTGATATTGCCGTGTGCGTTCGTTGTTTCCATTGCGTCTTCTCTGCTGGTCGATGGTCTCGGTGATCTCCCACCCGTCGTTCTTCTCCAGTCTCTGTCCTGTTCCTCGGTCAAGTCTAGTTCTTCTTTGATGCATCTTGTGCACTCCATTATGGCCACTATCTCCGCCTGGAAAACCGTGGCGTATTTACCCAAGCTTTTGTATCCTTGTCTGTTTCCTCCGTTGTCCTCGTACCATCCTGCTCCGGCGAGCTCTGTCTGTGCCTTGGATCCATCTGTATACCATACTGTATCGTGTCTGCTGTTTATCGCCGTTGTTTCTTTCCAATCCTCTCTCGTTGATATTTCCGTGTCAAAGTGTTTGTCGAATATGTGCTTCTTCACTATTAAGTCTCGCGGTAGTGTTTTAATCTCGTTCAGTTCGTCCCCTCCTTCCTCTTCGAGGATCCAGCTGTGGCTTGTGAGGTTTCCTTCTTTCCAGTGTCCCCATGTCTGCAGTCTGAGCATAGTTCTCATTGCCAGCTCCTTTACTCGTATATGTAGCGGCGGGATGTCCGCTATTATCTCTAGTGCTCTGGTGGGGGTGGTCCTCATTGCTCCGAAAATCCTTCTTAGCGCTGTGCCTTGTACCGTGTCTAGTTTCTTGCGTGTCGTTTCCTGGTTTGCCGCTCTCCACCATATCCCTGCTCCAAACGTTATGCGAGGGGTAATTATAGCCTCATAGATCCATTTGACTACTGCCGGCGTGAGTCCCCATGTCGGTCCCACCATTCTGCAGACCATGTTCATGTTGGCTATTGCCCTGCGGATTTGCTGAAAAGCATGCTCTCTCCATGTTAGTGTATCGTTCACCGTTATGCCTAGGTATCTGACTTTTCTGGATAGCGGTAGTGTCTGTCCCTGGTATGTCAGTCCGCCGTATGCCGGTCTTCTATTCACGTTCGCTATTCTTATAACCTCCATTTTCCCCGGGTTTACCGATAACCCTGTTTTTTCACACCAGTTCTCCAGTGTGTGTAGAGCTCTTTGTATCCTTGCTTCTGCCCGTTCCATGCTTCTGCTTGAGGTCGTGAAGACCACGTCATCTGCATATGCCGATGCGATAACCTTGTCTCCCTCCAGGTCATATATAAGGTCGTCCACCGCTAAGCTCCATAGGAGTGGAGATAATATGCCTCCTTGCGGGCAGCCTCTGTTCGCTTTCCCTTCGGCTGTGGCTTCTCCTCTGTCCGCTCTAATGGTTCTGTTTGTTAGTATTTTCCGTATCCAGGTGATTATGAGTGTGCTTACTCCGAAACTCCTTAGTGCTCCAGTGATGACGTCCGTGGGTGTGCAGTTGAAAGCCCCTTCTATGTCTATGAAGCATGCCAGGGTTACTTTCTTTTCTTTCTTCGCTGTTTCCACGCGTCGTACGAAGTTGTGCACCGCCACCTCCACCGAGTGTCCTGCCCTGAAAGCGTGTTGGCATCGGTGCAGCGGCTTAGCCGTCAGGTATACATCCTTGATGTATCTGTCTATCATGCGTTCCATCGTCTTTAGTACATTTGACAGGAGGCTGATGGGTCTGAATGATTTCGGCGTGGTGTATTCTTTCTTGCCTGGTTTAGGTATGAAGATCACCTTCGTTATTTCCCAGGTGTCTGGTATGAGTCCCATTTCCAGGCTGTTCCTCATTAACTCAACAGTAGCCTCTGTTATGTATGGTATCGCTATCTTCAGTGTTTTAGGATAGACACCGTCCACGCCCGGGGCTTTGTAGGGTTCGAATGATCCTATTGCCCATTCTAGTCTGTCCTTGTTGATTATCTTGTTTGCTTCTTCTCTGTCCGTGTTGCTGTGATGGTATCTGGTTGCTGTGTTGATATCTGTGTTGGTACCCCTGTCGTTCGTTCTCTCGTCCTGGTTGGTCCTGATTGGTGTTTCCATTACTGTAGTTGTTCTCTCATTGTTGCTGTTTCCGTTGCCATTTGTGTTTGCGTCCGTGCCCATTTGGATGCCCGGGAAGTGCTCCTCCAGTAGCATCACCAGTATTTCTCTGTCGGTTTCGGTGTAGCTGCCGTCTTGTTTTTTGAGTGCTCCCAGCATTTCTTGAGGGTTTCTTTCCAGTATTCTGGTGAGCCTGGCTATTTCCGGTATTCTCCTGATGTTAGCGCAGTAGTCCTTCCAGACTCTGTCCTTTGCTTTCAGTACGGCTTTTGTGTATATCTTGCGCGCCGTGATGGCCCGGGCACGCAGCGTTGCTTTCCTTCTTGTGCGATTTCTCGCTCTTCGAGCCCTGTTCAGTGCCTTCCTGGCCTGTCTTTGTAGCTCCGCTAGGTCACTGTTCCACCATGGTGTGTTTATCTTGTCCTTTGTCTCTTTTGCCTCTGTGGCTTCTTCCCATGCTTTGGTCATGTACTTGACCAGTCTATCATTCGCTTCGTTCACCTCTTCCTGGTTCCTACATACGCTTATCGGAAGCTCTTCTTTATTGGCATCCAGCCTCTCGGCGTAAAGTTTCCAGTCCGTTTTCCTTGGATTTCTTTTCCAGACCATTTCTGCCTGTTCGGTTTCTTTTATTTGGAACCAAATGTATCGGTGATCCGAGGCGCTATCGTTTCTTAAGACCGTCCATCCTCTTGTCTCGCTTCTTAGCTCCCCAGTGATTAATGTAATATCTAGGACTTCTTCTCTGTCAGCCGTGACATATGTGTACTCGCTTCCTGTGTTTAGGCAGGTCAGTCCATTCTCTATAATAAAGTCTGCCATTTGCTCCCCTCTTCGGTTCGTGTCCGTGCTGCCCCACATTTCGTTTCTGGCATTGGCGTCCATGCCTATCACTCCTCCGATTTGTCTACCCTCGCACCATTCGACTATCTCCTTGCATTTCTCGCCCGGGGGAGTTTCATTACTGGTCCACGGGCAATAAGCTGATGTTAGGATGATGCCTTTATCGCCTGAATTTCCAACTCCTCTTCTTCTAATGCTAACAGTGGCCACGTCTTCGCTACTTAGTTGGGGTAGGAATGTCGCTGTAATGCCCTTTCTTGTTGCTATGCATGCTCTTGTCCTCCTATCTGTTACGAGTGCGTATGTCCTTCCTATTTCAGCTAATCCCCTTGGAGCCCCGTGTGCAATCCAGGGCTCCTGTATGAGCGCGACGTCCACCCCTCGCGTAGCCATCAGCCGCACCAGGGTTTTGGTGGCTGCTGCCGAATGGTGGAGATTTATCTGGACCACCGTTAGGGTCATGCTGTGAACACATGTGGGTCCATGGTTATCCATCTTCTCAGTTTGACTGTTGTGTTTCGTTGTCCCTGTTGGTCGTTGTTTTGTGTTCGTGTTTGCGGTTCCCTATTTGTGTTTGGGTGCGGCTGTTGCCAGTGTCCCCCCTGAATGTTTTATTTCAGATTTATCCCCCTATTTTCTCTAGCTCTTTCCGGTCCCTGCTCCCTTTTGTCCCCGATCCCTCCCCTTTTCATCCCCAGATCCCGCAGGTCCCAGTTATGTCCTGGGAGGGGGGCCCCTCCTCGCCCCCTCTCGTGGATCCCGTCCTTCTGGTCCTTGGACCTGTTCCCCGCGCGTATCTTTTACCGTCGGATCCTCCGTCAACCCAACACTAACTCAACACTAACTCAACAACCTCAACACTAACCGGGCTCAACACTAACCGGGCTCAACACTAACCGGGCTCAACACTAACCGGGCTCAACACTAACCGGGGTCAACACACACCTGGCTGGCTGGCTGGCTGGCCAAAATTCTCGCGCATGCGCACAAGGCTGCGCCGGGGGGACGTGCGCGCAGGGCTCAGAGCGCGGAAGATGGAAAAGTTTCGAAAAAAAAATTTTCCGAAAAGCTACAAAATAACATATGTTCCTAACAGTATTGTTCTAAAGTTTCTATGAAGCTTAGTAAAAATATAAATGTCATTGGTGTCCAGGTATTGGGACGTGTCCAGTTATTGGTACTTTCACCTTAGTACTTTGCGTGTGGTAGAACTCTTTCGCGTATCGTACGCCGAAAAGTATTAAAAATTCACGCCGTTACTGACATTCCCGCAAGTTTCTAATGCACTGTTTAATCATTCCAGTGAAGTAATGATAATTTGATTCTACTTGCTCCGAGTATTAGTTTACCGCCGACATTGATAATTACAATAAAACCTAATTCATAAAAGCCTCGCAGAACGTTGCATGATGCATGAGTGGCGTGGGGTGCATGGATGCAACTGCAAATCGCGTTACGTTCGAAACCCGCGTTGCGAAATAAGATTTAGTCTAGCCCTGAGAAATTTCAGTTTTTAGTTACAAATAAAAAACAGTTTGATGATATTTAAACATGTCGCAATTCAAATTTCGGCAACTTAACATGTGTTTGAGGATGGAATAGAGATTGACGAAGATAGATGATCGCAGCCAATCGGCTCGTATTACTTGTCACGTAATTAATAATTGTATTACAATGTTACTTGCGATACGATTAGTAATTATACTTCAAATAATACAGATTGCCCAGGTCTCACCACGTGGAGGCGTTGCGAGTGGACACCCGCCCTGGTAGAATAATAGTAACTAGAAAATTATGTAACTGCAGTACTAATGGTACTGGTAGAAAATTATGTAACTGCAGTACTAATCAAAATTAACTGCACTACCAATCAATACCGTAGCGAAGCAGGGGTATTTTGCTAGTTAATTATAATGAATTATAGTCATGCCTTTCAATGAACATAAAAATTTGATCGGCACCAACCGAATAAGGGGGGCAGCTCACACCTGGGGAACGAGAATTAAAACTGTTAAAATTTGTCAGAATTAAATTTAACTGGGAGTTAAAGTCCAGAAACATTGCATACAGTTTCTAATACACTGTTTAAATATTTTAGTAAATTAATAATAGTTACTCTATTGTTATCTGGATCCTAATTTGTAATATATATAAGTATTAACATTTATCGAACATTTAAACATTGAGAATAAAAGAGAATTCATTCGGCGTAGAAAATCATTTGCAAATCCAAGGCAAAATGTTACTAATTGCTTGATATCTCGAGTTGTATCGATCATAGTTAATAATAATTTATACTGACAGGTTAGTGCAAATGTTGTTAACATTATTTGTCATAGCAATAGCCACTGGAATGGATATTTTAGAGGAAAATCCATTTTTGCTGAAGAATTCGTTGGATTTCGCAATTATAATCAACCGTCGACCTTGTTTTGATCGGGGGCACATGGTTTCCCGAAGTGTATATAGGGAGCTCACGGAGCTCCATTTACTCAGTCGTCGTCGGTCCTCCGGGCCTGGAGGACCTCCGGGGACCCTGGAGCTGCCGAGCCACCTGGACCTACTGGACCTACTGGACCTACTGGACCTACTGGACCTACTGGACCTACTGGACCAACTGGACCATCTGGACTTCCTGGGGACCTGGTCAAGGTTTCAGCCGTGGTCCTTCCTGCACCCCCTCGGCCCCCTGGAATGGAGTTCCCGCGCCACCTGGACCATTCGGACCTACTGGACAACCTGGAATTCCTGGGGACCTAGTCGGGGTTTCAGCCCTGGTCCTTCCTGCACCCCCTCGGCCCCCTGGAATGGATCTCCTGAGCCACCTGGACCATTCGGACCTACTGGACAACCTGGACTTCATGGGGGGACCTGGTCAGGGCTCCAACCCTTGGTCCTTCCTTCACCCCCTCGGCCCCCTGTCCTAGGTTAGCTTATTGGGTTGGTGCCGATTAAATTTTTGGGTTCGTTAAAAACCATTCAAAATGTTATTATTCTGCCAAGGCCAAAACCGATTTCTCTTCCTTTTTAACTGATTTCTTCGATTGCTTTTCATCATCTGTCCTATTTCATACATTCCTTCGTGGATTTTTGCATGAGTCGTTCTATTTCGTATATTTATTCGATGGGTTTGCATGATCTGTACTATTTCATGCATTTCTTCGATGTGTTTAAATGATTTAATTTATTCGATGCATTTCTTCGATGTGTTTACATAATGTATTTTATTTGATACATTTCTTCTATGTGTTTACATGATTTATTTTATTTGATGCATTTCTTCCATGTGTTTACATGATTTATTTTATTTTATGCATTTCTTCGATCGGTTTACATGATTTATTTTATTTGATGCATTTCTTCGATGAGTTTACATGATTTATTTTGTTTGATGCATTCCTTTGATGGTTGTGCATGATTTGTTCCCTCTCATGAATCTCATTGATGAATTTATATTTCCTGCTCTTCTTCATGTAGGTATCTCTACGATGGTTCTGCATGCTCGTGCGTGCTCTTTTGACATTCCAAATCATCTCGATCGGCACCAACCCAATAAGTATTTTCTTAATTTCCTCTGAAGCCCACCACTCCATTACTTACATAATGTAGTTGATTGTTTCAGCATTTCAGGTCCATGCTCTCGCGGGGAAGGAGTTTAATAAAATAATATATTTTAAAGAAAATCGTGAAAAGTGATAGTGAACAGTGGTAGTGAAAGAAGACATCTAAGGAAGCCTAGGTTAATTTATTATACCATGAAGTATTTAAGGCCCCATGTAAAATTGCCAAGTAGTCACTGAATCATTAGCTTTGTTGCTCTTTTGTTGGCTCCTCATCTCTGATGAGGAGGTCGCCGCTGCTTCCGTTTTCGGAAGCAAGCGACTGAGCATGGAATCGGTATGGGTGGATCAGTTTCATCCCCTGGTGTTCTTGTCAAATGGGCAAAGTTTCGGGCGTAGGGGGTGTAACCTTTTGGTACACTGCCTGCGTAAGTCACCCGGTTCGACTTCCCAGTCTCTGTGTTAGACGGCTTGAGTCAGGTCACACCTAGTGTTGCTCCTGACGAGTCGCATCGGTGCAAGAGGAATCGTCTGGGAGACGCCGAGCGCTTTTCCCTTTCGACTCGGACATTAGGGTGGTAGGAACTGCGCCATCCAATACTCGTTTCATGCTCACCCGTAGTCTTTCCTTCCTTGCTGAATTTATTTCAATCGAGTGATTGCTTGGCAGTTCCCTAGATTCAATATCTAAACCGAAGGGATCGATGGAACTTTGTTTCCATCCATCTCTTTGGTTTAGTAGGCTAAGGGTTTCATGTACAGGGAGATCGACGGAACTATGATTCCATCTATCTCTCTACGGGTCTCCAAGCGCAGCAACCTCCTCGCGGTGAGACCTGGCGGATTGCCCAGTAGTTGCTGAATTAGCTTTGTTGCTCTTTGTTGGCTCCTCATCCCCGATGAGGAGGTCGCCGCTGCTTCCGCTTCCGGAAGCAAGCGACTGAACATGGAATCGGTATGGGTGGATCCGTTTCATCCCCTGGTGTTCTTGTCGAAAGGGAAAAGTTTCGGGCGTAGGGGGTGTACCTTTTGGTACACTGCCTGCGTAAGTCACCCGGTTCGATTCCCAGTCTCCGTGTTAGTCGGCTTGAGTCAGGTCACACCTAGTGCTGCTCCTGACGAGTTGCATCCGAGCAAGAGGAATCGTCTGAGAGACGCCGAGCGCTTTTCCCTTTCGACTCGGACATTAGGGTGGTAGGAACTGCGCCATCCAATACTCGTTTCATGCTCACCCGTAGTCTTTCCTTCTTTGCTGAGTTTATTTCAATCGCGTGATTGCTTGGCAGTTCCGTAGATTCGATATCTAAACCGAAGGGATCGATGGAACTTTGTTTCCATCCATCTCTGTGGTTTAGTAGGCTAAGGGTTTCATGTACAGGGAGATCGATGGAACTTTGATTCCATCTATCTCTCTACGGGTCTCGAAACGCAGCAACCTCCTCGTGGTGAGACCTGGTAATCGGTGGGAACCGAGCTGATAGCTGTGATTGTCAAATATTCTAATTATATATAAGATTTTTTTTAAATCGTAATATTTTATAGGTTCTAAGTATACGATTATAGTGTTAAGATAGAAGGGTAAGTGGAACTTGGAATATTTCAGTGAGGTACTCGAAAAGATGTGATTTTGAAAATTTTCTGCGTGTTTTCTGTTATTTCCTCTTACTGATATATCCCAAGTTCCAATTCCTTGGCGAAGTATTCGAAATTCTATCTCGGTTCACATTAAAGTATTACTGGAACTTTATAAATTTCTACTCGGCTGACATTTTCGAAAAAGAATTTACACACTGTAAGAGTTTCGTTACTCATAAGTTTTACCTAATTAGATACATACCTGGTTGGACCATTAACGTCTTAAAAATCATTCAGTAACCATTCACTTTAACCACAGACGAGGTATAGGATAGACCTATCACCTTATCACATTATCCGGCGAAAATTATGTAACAATTTCAAAAACGATACCAATTATTCACTGCATCGAAGCTGCTGTTACAAATCAAAACAATTTATCTTCAGATGTTACGATATTACGCACACAAATTTTAAATGAACAAAATAACCGTTTTGAACATATTGAACGTCATCGTGTATACGCAATTTCTGCACTTTTAGATCCGCGATACAAAGACATTGTATTTCATTCGAAAGAATGTGTTAAAATAGCCAAAGCTCATTTAATAAACGACTACAATAGTCATCAAAATATTTCCATTTCACAGCCAAGTAGTAACGATAACAGTGCTTTAACAGAAGATACAGAAATAGATGACGACAACATTTGGGCAGACTTTGACGAAAAAATTAAAAATATAGAATCTAATATTCATGACGATCCTGCATCAATAAAATGTGATATAAAAAGGTAAATATTTTTAAACGATATAATTTCGAGCACTCTGTGCACCATGTGCAGCTAAATACACACGCGCGCGCGTATACTATCTATTTTCAATATACGAGTGCATAATATATTCCGGGGAGGACCGGAGGAATAAAAAAAGCATGCGACTCACTACTTGGAGAGCTGACAGCTGACATCGTAGGAGTCATCGCGAGGGTGTCGTCGGGGCAGCAGTGGCCCAGTCAAACAGCCTGTAACAAACGAGAAGAAAACGTATCATGATTTATTTCCAATATTTTTAATTAATTAATTTTTCTGTTTAATTATAACCGATACGGTATTAATTCCGTTTGTTTAACAGTTGTCCTCTTGGCGTACTACAAGTTCAAGGCAAGGCTTGTTACGTGATGTCCACAATTTGTATATTGAGGTGCATTTAATGGTCCTATGATAAATTTGCAGTTATAATTACATTGTTATATGTTCCTTTAACGAAAAATACTGTATAAAATAACGGATTTCTAAGAATTTGTCGAGTTTCTTAGGTGTTCATGCATTGGATGGGAGATACCAGTGAATACCAATGAATGAACGGCCGTTCATTCACTGGGCATTTCTTACTTTACCAATGAATGAACAGCTTACCCAGTCTTTTTTTCTTTTGACACTTTCACCGCCAGTGTGGGATATTAGGTTAACCCACCCCAGAAATTAAATTTCAACTATGCGCAATTATGATCTTATAAGACTAGTAAAGTATCAAATCAACAATATTATTGCAATTGGAGTATGAAAAATTATTTGCTTAAGAATAAGTAGCGACTGAGAATAGCGGCCAATATTTGCGAAAAAACGGAATAAAATTACTCTCTTAACACAGTGTGCCCTCGAAATTAACATATTATGTTGAAAAACCCGCATAGGAACCAGCGACCAGGACCAGCAATATTTTGGAGAAATTCGCGGCATTTTTCGATATATTAACGAAAAATCCAGTATAACGTCATCAACCGCCGATCGGCGTAGAGACAAAAACTTTACTCACTCGTATTTCCCAACCCGATGCGAGATTCGGGCCAAAAACTGCAAATTCGCGTGCCTCATCGATCCCTCTTCAAGATTTTCGATCCTCGGAGCACACGAAACTTGATATAATATCACGAAAAAGATGTTCTATGCACTTGCTGCGAAGAGACGCGATCACGATCGAATCCAAAGGCGTACTGAGTAGTGATGGAGAATTATCGATATTATATCGATAATTATCTCGATAGTTTTCAATATCAAAAGCTATCGATATTTTTATACGAGTATCGATGGTGGTCTGTGATAGTTTTCCACTTCCACTCTGTTCGTGTCATGACGCCTACCGCCGCCGCGTTGCTCGAAACGCTACACAGCGACAGCCATTTAATTTAAGCGGAGTAACACGCGAAACACGGTGACACTGCGGAAGCCAGGTACCCAGATAGCACAACGTCTGGTAAAGTCTTAAAGACGTCCAAAAGGCGTCTTAAAGACGTCTTAAGACGTCTTGTTACAAATCAAGACGTTCAGACCTAAAATGGACATAAACTAGACGTCTCTAAGACCAGGGCCGGTATTCATAAACGTGTCTTAAGATTAAGAGTGGGCTATATAAGTTTAGAACTTGAAGTGCCATCTATGGGAACTATGAGAGACGTCTAGTTTATGTCCATTTTAGGTCTGAACGTCTTGATTTGTAACAAGACGTCTTTAAGACGCCTTTTGGACGTCTTTAAGACTTTACCAGACGTTGTGCTATCTGGGTAGCGATGATTATGTAAATGTTACGGTACTGCGTGGTAACATGTGGAAAGAGCTTAATGTTGGAAGGCTTTACATGGCCAAGTTTAGACGCGCCAAATTCAAATTGTTAAACGAAGCAACTGAAACTATGAACAAATCATTCCAGCGAATACTGCTTGGAGACGCTCGCTAAATAATATCGATTAAATATTGGTTTCGGTTGCTTTGCTTCGGAAATCACCGATACCATGTGAAACGCTCGTTCTTCGTAAACGAAGAACCAATCGGATAATTTGTTAAATAATTAATTGAGAAACCATTTGTGTAATTGGCTAGCTTTATTAACAAGAACATGTACATCTCAATTCTGAACGACGGCTTCTCTGTACATATTCATTCGTTGATCAACGACCAAAGCTAATAGACGTTTTCCAATCTGTCCCTGAAATAAAACCAAAACCGAGTTACAACTTAAACGAGTTTGAGTCAGTTTATTAAACCTAACCACCACCGGAAGAAGCTGGGGCCGACACTAGGAGGCGAACGCGAGCAGAGTGCGTTAGCGCTCCACGGGCAGCGAACCCATCTCCATCTCCATCCGCATCCGCATCCGCATCCTGGAATCCCTGTTACAGGCCGTAACATAAAAAACAACTATCGATATTACCAATATCGATACTTTTTGAGTATAATATTTCATGTATCGATATTGAACGAAAAAATATATATCGATATGCATTATCGATAGTTGAGACCAATATCGCGCATCACTAATTAGCTCATTAGTAAAAACGGTCCTACACAAAAATTTCAAATATGGTAACTCGCAAGTATCGAGACGCTTGGCTGCACTGCTTCCCTAGGTCTCTGCAGTCGATGTGATGCAGCATCGATACGATTTTCTCGAGTGGGGGCGACTGTGATTCTCGATCGCGATCCATCTGCGTTAATTTCAATTACTTTCTCGCCGTCGCACGGGCCGCCGCATCGTTCTGTGTATCGTTTACTGGTTGGTTTTACGGTGACGTGTTGCTTTTCAATCCGCCGATGTGTCGTTGATGCATTCGCGCGCGAGTTCTCCTCTGTTACACGTTCCCGACGCGCGATTCATTTCCCCGTGACTGTGCCCCCGAGTGACTACTGTATTTCTGATATTTCGGGGCACAAAGCGCTACCAAGATGCCGGTATTTCACACGAAAACTATAGAAAGCATTCTCGAGCCTGTAGCGCAGCAGGTAATGCACTTCAGTTCTGCAGTTATTCAGTTATCGCATTTACAACGAAATAACTTTTCGACACTCTCTGCTTGGAGCATGTCATCCGCTCGCTTTTGTCATTCAACGGGCGAAGGGGGTGGGGACGCCCAATAAAAAAAAACAATTAAAACACGTTGTTTTTAAATAATTGCTTATCTTCGATATGTGGTATGTGCGCAAAGTGTGCTACAATTGTTATCCATAAATTTTTATTAAATATATATATATATATATATATGCAGCTAAATTGTGTACATCTGCTATGTATCAAACAATGATCGATTTGTTAAAGGAGTACTTATTCATACTCGTGAATAAATACTATTCATGATACTCAATCCTGTGACATTATGAATCATTATGAATGATTACATTCATCATGAATCAAATTTGCCAAGTGACTTGTGAGTGGCTTTATATAGAACTATGACATCATTCTACAAATATAGGGCAGGGCTACTAAATTCATCTTTAGGTCTGAAAGCTTGCTCCCATGAAACTCGATCCCTTTGTGTTCGTTAAATGACAAAAAGGACTGTGTTAACTATCCGAGATCCCTCGGTATTTCCAAAAAAGGACATACTGGAGCTACGTATCGTTACATCATCCCACGCATAAATGCTTCGATGTTGTTTAAACCTACCGTCCTTCTAGAGATATGTTAATGATTTTATCTCAACGTCGGTGTATAATAAAGCTGTGTAACAAAATAATTCACTGTGATCGATACAAAAAAGAGATTAATCAACAATTTTTATTTTTTTGAACAATCAGAATTAATACCAAGAGTCGGTTTAGGTTATAAGAGAATCTTTCGTTTAGATATGGAAGTAACTTTTATGTTGTTAATAATTGTCAATGAAATATGCGCAAATTTGTATATATATATATACACACTTATGCGACATAGGTCTCGAGACTTGTTATTCTCCATGAAGAAGCCGAAGATGGAAACGCAATGCCTGATTTGGGCAGACCTGTACAAGCTGTTAGTATGGCAGTGGCGAATCTTGTGAAGGTAAACACTAAAATAGCAGAAAGGATTTTCATTTTAGAGTCATTCGTTTTCTATTATAAAATTCATCGCTAACGCGCGCAGGTGGGAAAAGAAACGATAAATTCTTCCGACGACGCTTTGCTGAAACAAGACATGCCCGCCGCGTTACAACGCGTAGAAGGAGCTTCGCGTCTCTTGGAAGAGGCATCAGCTATGTTAAAACAGGACCCGTATTCTGGACCCGCCAGGTAGCAGGAATTATTAAATGGTTCTATGAAATATCACATTAATGGGCGAATATCTCGTTTTAATTGATTTCTTTAATTTCGTTTAGGAAAAAGCTTATAGAAGGTTCACGTGGTATTCTACAAGGAACCAGCTCGCTATTGCTCTGCTTCGATGAAAGTGAAGTACGCAAGATTATCAGAGAATGTAAGAGAGTGCTGGATTACTTGGCGGTAACAGAAGTGATCGAAACAATGGAGGACCTAGTTCACTTTCTTAAGAACTTGAGCCCCTGCCTCAGCAAAGTGTCGAAAGAAGTAAGTGCTCGAGAAAAAGAGCTGACTCATCAGGTGCACAGGGAGATTCTAGTACGCTGTTTGGATCAGGTAAATATAAAAGAAATTGCATGGCGAATGTAAGAAAAATATTATCAATGTGCACTCTATACAAGTTAAAACCCATTTATGTAATAGGTGAAAACACTCGCGCCGATTCTTATCTGCTCCATGAAGATTTTTATTCATATCATCTCTCAAGGAGGTAAGGGAGCGGAAGAAGCAGCTGAAAATCGTAATTATCTATCCGGCAGGATGTCAGACGAGTTGAACGAGATTATCAGAGTGTTGCAATTGACAACTTACGACGAAGAAGAGTGGGACGCTGACCAGTTAACGGTAAGCATTCTTGTGAATACAAGCTCAACAGCAGAGCGTAAAAATTTCCGACTAATTGTTTTATTGTTTCTAGGTGCTGAAAAAGGCACAGAGCGCCATAGAATCTAGAATACGTGCTGCATACGACTGGTTAGATGACGGACTAGCTTTACGCGGTGGAGTAGGAGAGAAGAGTCTTCGTCAAATAGTAGAACAAGCGCAACGCCTGGCAGATAGATATCTCCCGCCTTCGCAAGCAGAGCCATTGTCAAAATTGACCTCGCAGATCGTTACTATGACCAACGCCCTTTGCGAGCTGCGACAAAATGAGAAAGGTAGGATATCTCGAATACACGTACGAAACATGCACCACGAGAACATTCGTTGCCATCTTCATTTTTTAAGGAACTACACCGCAAGCGGAAGCATTGGCGCGCGGTATAAAGGAGAAGATGAACGAGCTCCGCAGCTCTATTGCCTCAGCCATAGTGGCTGCCGATAAATCCGGGACCACGCAAACTGCTCACACGGTCGCAGGCCGCTTGGAGCAAGCTAACAAGTGGCTGCTGAATCCTCAACACGATGACAAGGGACTCGGTCAGAGGGCCATAGCTTTGATCATACACGAAGGAAAGAAGGTACGAGACGCCCGCTATTGAATTCACACGATTCTCCTCTGTGTTGGTCGAATACCTAGGTACGGTAATTTGTAATCAGTGTAGAGGTTTATCATATTCAACTTTGATAATTTAAATGCCGCAAATGGGAAGAATCAGCGACACGTGGTAAGCGTAAGTTACGTGTAACGTATCGCGGTACTTGTTCTAAGAAGAACACCCCTCTAATACCGTTTTGCTACCCTTGATTTTTATACACGGCACTTCTAATTTGAGCATTGGTTTTTAAACTGGAAACTAGGTTGCCGAGGGTTTGCCAGGTATACACAAAGCAGAGATTCTGCAACTCTGCGACCAAGTTGACAATCTCTCGCATCAGCTTGGCGACTTGTGCGCTCACGGCCAGGGGAACACTCCTCGGGCCCAAGATATCGCCCGTCAATTGTCGCATAAATTGTACGAGTTGAAGAATAGAATACAGCAGGCCGTTGTGTCCAGAGTGGTGGAGGACTTCATCGACATAACCACGCCCCTGAAACAGTTCACGGATGCTGTATTAACACCGGAAGGCACTCCAGGACGCGATCAAAACTTCAACGACAAGACGCACGCTCTTCAAACGTTCTCGAACAGAGCAGCGAAGACTGCTAGAATGGTGGCTGCTGGTGGTACGCATAGGAATCCCGCTGATACACAATATACACTTGTTCTACGCTTCTTTTGTCTCTTTCGTTACATTGATTCCTTTTTTTTTTTTTCTATTACGCTTCACAAGGTAGCGGAGGAAATAAGAAGCTAGCAGAAGCATTGACCACGAGTGCCTCACAGGTTGAATCCTTGACACCACAGCTAATCAATGCTGGGCGTATTCGAATGACATATCCGGACAGCAAAGCGGCGGATGAACATTTCGAGAATTTACGACAACAGTACGCGGAGACGATGCAGAGGGCACGGGCATTGTGCGACGAGGCGACTGACAGCGGAGATTTCATTAGAACCTCCGAGGAACAAATGCAGAAGCATTCGTTTCTCTGCGAAGAGGCCATCGCCAAAACTCATCCGCAGAAGATGGTCGACAATACCGCTGCCATTGCCAGACTGGCAAATCGTGTGATACTGGTAGCTAAGCAAGAGAGCGACAACAGCGAAGATCCTTCGTTTATTCAGAGGGTGAATCTAGCTACAGATATTCTTCAGGGCAGTAAGGGCAATATATGATCGTTTAACACCACACAATATCTGTGCGATAAAGGATGATTGAGTAAAAGTTAAATTTGCGCAGGTGTTGCTCCGATGGTTCAGGATGCGAAACTGGTTGCGATTAATATCAACGACAGTAATGCGGTTTCTCGTTGGCGAGAAAGCAATCGTGCGGTAAGTGGTCCAATGGTTTATCTCCTGATTATCAATGTCGCCGCATTTCATTTAAAATACGTTTATTATTATTTTATAGCTTCTAGCGAACGTTGGGCAAGTTCGCAAGGCTATTGTTGTTCAACCTGATTCGATACCTCCTCCGGAAGTGTCTCAATTACATCTCAACGATGGTAAGCACACAGAATGCTTTCTTATTTATTCTAAATAAACTCTTTTACGTTGTGAAAAAAAAAAAGAAAAGGAAAGATGACTCGCTAAGTGTGGGTTTCGTTGTAAATAAGCATCTTATTCAGATGTAGAAAAATATTCAACAGGTTCATATTTTTCGTAATTCATCGTGGTAGTATACTCTCGTGTTTTTCAAAGTACTAGATGATTTTTTCTTACGACAAGGCGAAGATTGTGTTTGGTTGTATATAGAATAAAAATAGTTAACATATTTCTTCCAGAGAAACAATTGCCAAGCCGTCAATATAATTACTTCACCGACAAAGGTATTATAATTTGCATGATGACGGTTTATGCATGATTAATCATCATATGGTGTCAGTAAAATCATATTTTAAACTTGAGAACGCGCGTGAAATCTGATATCTGATTATTCGACGAAATAGGATATCCCGACGTAGCGTCGGCCTTTCTGTTTTATTTATTTTTTTTATTTATTTTTTTTATCTTTATGAAAGATTTGAATGTTTGTGTGAATATTTCTTTGAACACCAGTTGGCGAGCCTTTAAGAAACCAACCATCGCCAAGCAATTTATGTGTCATCAGCCCTAGTCTGAACACAAATAAGCCCCAGCATCGCGCTATCAGTCCATTACCAAAATGGGCACGTGAAGGTATTTACTATTATTCAAAAGAACACAAGCTGAAGTTTAAGCAGAATGTCTCTTCATACATTTTCTATAAAAATGAGACTTCTTTGATAAGTTGTTAAACTTCGAAGCGAAAATGAGCGCATAAGTTTCAGAGACATATTACTCTCCTTTAACATTTGGATATGGAATTAACTACTTTTTCTTTATCAGGAGATAACCCTGATCTCCTATATCAAGAACTGGCTTCTGACATCGAGTTAGAAAAATCAGTTCACGGCGGAGGTAATTTGATATTAGTAGTACTTTTCGGGCCTGAAAACCGTGTTTTCGGTGCTCAGAACTCTGTGCGAAAGAAGCATGCGTATGTTAAAATTAAAAGTACTACTACTACTACTACTTTACTGGTTTCGTTGCTATTATTTAATAGGAAAAGTCGAAGTAACAGAACATTGCGTATCGATATTATATATTACAATAAACCAGAAAGATTATGTATTCAGTTACATAAAGTGTGTGTGATCCCTATGTACGCGCATTCATTTTCCTCAAATATAACAAATACAAATTTGCACTGAAAGGGATTATGTAAATGTTTGCACAGACTGGAGGAAAAACGATTTCTTAGCAAACCTGTAAATTCATGCATTTAGAAATGCGCATACAAATCATTTCGTTGCTTTTCACAGATCGCATATATGTAGATTTCTTTTTTATTTTCCATGATCTTGAAATAGTTGTACTTGTGTTTTTAATCTCACCACATTATTGTACAACGAGCGTTCTGCGAATGGTTTTAACAAAAATGTTTCATTTTACCAATATGTTACTCACATATCATGCGTGTCACATTTCTTTGCTGCATGCAGACTAAAATAATACATTTTGCATTACTATGTGATTCAAGTCTTTTAACGATGTGTTTGCATCTTTAACGCTGCGTGGAATGATAGGCTATTATTATAATTACGACAATGACGATGGTAATTATGAAATTCCTGCACTTACCTTTACCCGTATGGTGTGTTAAATATTTACCATGTAACTTCCGTATTGAAAACGAGTTGATTATTTGGGCAACGGATATAACGTGCTTATGCCTTCGCAAAATTACTATGAGCAAGCTTAATTGTTTCGCACAGAAGTCGCTCCTCCACGTCCACCTTTGCCTGGCGGAGACGTTCCACCCCCGCGACCTCCGCCGCCAGAGACGGACGACGAAGATGAAATGTTCATGCACGCACCGCAGCCCAACCAGCCTATCATGGTACATCGAATCTATCTATCGATTTTCCGGTTTTCAAGGAACGCGAATTTATGCAGTCGCTTTGGTAAAATTTCAGATGGCTGCTCATGGCTTGCATCAAGAGGTGCGACAATGGTCGAGCAAAGACAACGAGATTATTGCAGCTGCCAAAAAGATGGCTATTCTCATGGGCAAACTGTCGGGCTTGGTTCGAGGCGAAGGTGGAAATAAGAGAGATCTGATAGCCTGCGCTAAAGCCATTGCAGAAGCTTCTCAGGAAGTGACTCGTCTGGCTAAGGAACTTGCTAGGGAATGTACCGACAAACGTATTCGTACGGTACGTATATGATTCGCTTCCTATCACTTAATGTTCTATACAAAATTCTATATATCAACTATTATGTATGTGTTTTCTAGAATCTTCTACAAGTCTGCGAGCGTATACCTACTATAGGTACACAGTTGAAGATATTGTCGACAGTGAAAGCTACCATGTTGGGTGCACAAGGTACGACACAGTACACAAATTCGTTTATATTCCCCCCCCCCCTCTCTCTCTCTCTCTCTCTCTCTCTCTCTCTCTCTCTCTCTCTCTCTGTTACGTATACTTCGTGCAATTAAATACATTCTGCTCAGTAAAAAATTTATCGGACGTCGGGGAGTATAGTTCTGTATTTTAAAAGAGAAGCTTTCAAAGGGAAACAAAATTATTAATAGAATTTTTTATACATAGAGACGCTCCCCACCTGGGAAGAATTGATGCTTTATGGTAAAAAAAGTTGATAAATTATGCTTGATGTCTCTTACCGCGATCTCTTTAGCGTTTATTTCGTTTACTTTTTCTTTGATATTTCACAGTTTTTGCACTTGCATTTTACAATGCATGAATATATTTTAGTCTTCCCTATAAAGGACTGAGAGTGAATTGAACGAGTAATATCCATTGTATTACTTCAGACCGAGAACGATGATAAATTTAGGAGACAGTGGACGAAGGTGTTCTGTATTCAGAACGAATGAAATATTTTCCATGCGTTAGAGATCATACAATTTAATAATCTGGAATTCTCTTCTAATGTTTTGAATCTCAAACTGATACACTTATTGATGTCTTATTTAAACTTTAAACGGTTTGCGGTTGATATGCCTCTCTGCTCATCACGGTGTAGACGAATTGATTGGCTGCAGTAAGTTTACCATGAAATAAATGTAAGCTAGCATAGAGAATATGGTTGATGATAGAGAGACAGTACGTGGAAATTAACGTTGTGCACATACTTAAGAGACGATATTGTACTTGTACGATACATCTCACGTATAATACATTTGTCTAAGTTCAAATTAGTCCACTGTTACGCAAAGAGTGGTTCACTTCGCCATTGCTAAAATATTACTTGTATCATATTCTATCTCATCGACATATGGTGTACGTATTTCAGATTTCTCCCTTGTGCATGATGTTTTTTAAATTAATACACACACACACACACACACACCGTACCCTCTGTTTTGAAATGACCGTATATACGGATATACATATAAGAACTATTACGACGCGCGTTACGAAGAGTAGCACGTTTCATTTTTTTCTTACGGACAACAACTGCATGTAGAAAAAATGAAACGTGCTACTTTTCGTAACGCGAGTCGATTAGCCTTATTGCATATTGCATGTAATACACGATGATAGTTCCCTTTATAAATAGCAGACTTGTTATAGAGTTTCGCCAAACCCGTACACTGCACACTTGTCGAAACAATATTCAATCGTACGACACGCTTACATATTGCGTATGCTGTTGAAAACTTAATTAATTCCTCCTGTATTTAGATTATTCACTTTGATTTGTGTTATTGTATTGTGACGGTACTATGTTACTTTCGTTTAGTAAAGTCATTAGATACAATTACTTGTAACTTTTCCTTCAGATTCGAGATATCTAATCCTTATTTCGATGATATATAGGCACGGAGGAGGATCAAGAAGCAACGGACATGCTCGTCGGAAATGCTCAGAATCTCATGCAAAGCGTGAAAGAAACCGTTCGCGCCGCGGAGTGCGCGAGCATAAAGATACGCACCGCTTCCGGTATGAAGTTACGTTGGGTGCGACGCCAGCCTTGGTATCAATACTAAACGAGGCGTTGGAACGATGAGAATCAGGGTTAGAGCAGAAGGGTAAGACTTTCTCCCCTGATACTAGGGTAGGCAGACTTTTTTTAATAACCGATCCCGCATGATATATTTGGAAAGTGTTCTCTAACAAGGGGTAACATTCAAGTGTTCAGAATCGATGGAATTCTCCTCAAAGTTAAGCTCAAAGATCAATTATACATATTCTTTTTTTGTTAGTTTCTACTTATCACGAGTTCGAGGAACTAGACACTGTTTTTAAACGTAGGAGAATGTAACTTAAAGTAAAATGAGCTTTATCCTCGTACACAGTATTCAATTTTCAAATATTCTCTCCTCAGACTTAGGAACGAAACCAATGTACAATTAGAATCTATTCGAAACACTTGACTCTTATGGTCCCTCGTAAGTAATAATAGCCTAAACATACACATAATCGTGCGATAATTTATATTTATATACATATATACTGACAAATAATATATTTATTGCGTAAAGTCTATATCTTAACGAACAAGCTAGTGATTACTATTAGAAGGGTACACGAGTCGAGGGATACGTATTTCTCGATGGCTAAACTGTAGTACGATCTAAAACTATATTTTCAGACGATGTATTTAACAGCCTATCACTCTCTCTCTCTCTCTCACTCTCTTAGTCTTAATTAAAAGATGAAAGTTAAGTAGAGATGATAGAGCCCACGCCTTATAAAAATCCCCCAATCTGCTATATATTTGTACGTGTACTTCGCATACATATACATCGACCTTAATATTGGCACAATTAATAGAGCGAGAAGTTATTATATCTATATTTACTAAAACGCAATCGACCCCGAGATAGTACGATGTATTTTTGCAAGAGTGAGAATGCGCGAATATAATTTTAATAGGTGCTGTTTACTGCAATACTATACACGTAGAGAATCATAATATGCAATATTACGATAAGGAATATCTATTTTTATAAGTTTTATCTAATCGTCCCTTTTAGACAATTTATATATATCCGTCTTCGTATTCTGATCTTCGTTTCTCTTTTTTGTAAACTGGTGCTATTATACACGTGCAATACGTAGATGCGAGATATTGCGAGATAACGTAAGAGAGTGAACATTGTTAAACCAAATATATGGAATTAAATTTCGTAATGTAGCATTAAGGATCATAGTTAAGCTACTAATATAAACAGTAATCTATTACGAAGTTGGAATGTTTATAACATGTAATATTACTTTTAGTAACAAAGCCTGGAATAATGTTGTGTATCGACTATTTATAATAAAGATTCATTTTTATTATATGATACACGTATAAAAGCTTATGAAATATTACTTCGCATCGTAATAACATTATGTACACGAACTTAACTCGAGAATTAATAGAATTTCAGAAACAATACTGACTTTTTTAAAGCTGTCAACACTCCAGAGGGTCCCTCTTCACCGGATGTAACCCGGATGCCGTAGCTCCTGGCATTTTATTGTTCGGTATCTTCCCGGGTCTTAAATAAGGATTATCTATGGCGTCCTGTTGCATCATAGCCTCCCCATTTTGTTCTGTACCTTCGTTCTGCCCTTTCATACCTGTAATCCCATTAAATTACATAAGCTAATCTTTTCCAAACAGTGATATTACTTAATTAGACTGTAACCAGATCGGACCCTCGTCTTTCTCCTCCGCTTCAGGCTCCTTTTTCTTCTTAACCGGGCTCGGCTCGAAATGAAAATCTTGGTCGCTTTCAAACACTTGATCCTGCGGCAGAAGCGCAGAAAGGTAACTGGGAAATTGTGGTTTACAAGCCACCACTGAAAATACAAAACATTCGCCATACATTACACATAGATTTACACAGATTACACGAATTGAAGATTGTCGTATAATTTACTTGCATGGAAACATGCTGTTGTCTTCCGTTAAAAAGAGACTATGGGTGTCCCCAATTTTTGCAATGAACCTTGTCAGGGCTCTCTCGATATCACGCTTCTGCGTCGCTGCCTTTTCTCTTATTGCTTCGTACTCGGTTACCGGCTGTTTGTGCGTCTGTACATGAGAGAATTTAAATAAGTAAAAACTGTTATCGATACTTTGCGGACAATCTAAAAATATCAAAATCATGTTTCCACTTTACCGGAGTCCTAATATATGCGTGTGGATCGGGAAAAGGTGGTAAATAGCTCGGTATATGAGACGGGTGACTTTGCTTCACTCCGGCTTGTAGAATATTCAGTTGCTTTGATTGAGTTTGCTGCTGAAGCGGTGGTAAAACAGTTCTGTTCATTCTCTTCCCGTAAGTTTCTAAATTATCTAGCTTGATCCCCATGTTTATCAATGCTACTATAACGTCCGCGATCAGTGGTTCGGTTCTGCCAGACAGCTCGCAGTAATTCCTCGCTGATTCTCCAACTTCTACAATGACTACAAACAACCAATTTTATAAATCAATAAGCAGAGTCAAGGGAATATGTTGCTATAAAAAGATGAAAAGAGATAGGAATTACTGTAACAATAGAGAATGTAAACTGTTAGTTGAAATTGTTCGGTAGGTTTTGGGGTTAAGAGTGCTGAAGTCAATTTAAGTTCTTACAAGATTGTAGCATCTCTGTAATAGTTTCTAACGCTTGTTTCTCACAAGTATCGTAGCCACATTCCACTAAAATACTGCAAACTACATGATTCAATATTTTCCTACGTGTATTTGTTGTTTGAATGTCCATGTTATTTAACATCGCATACACATACCACTACACATTGAGGTTCACACACGTATTCACACAGGTCCACACTGAATGGCGTGCAACCTGGTACCCCCACACATAACAATGATCAAAAAATCGTTTACAGCTATTTAATTTCAAGCAAAACTTATTGTAGAAACTAGACAACAGTCTCTAGTTATCTATAGTATCGGATAAAATAATAAAAGTTCATTAAATTATTTATATAAAACTCATAATTCATTGGGAAACTTGACCGTGCACAGAAGCTGTCGCATTTGTTGTGTAACCCTGTCAAAAGACCTGTTAATACTAATTACTTAATTACGAGAGACATGGTTGCAAAAGTCGTAAAGGAAAACAGTCAGGAGTTTTTCTGTGAGATGAAACGCTGAAAGTACATAATAAATTGATCCCGAGGAATTGATTATTAATTAATTTCCCTATACCTATTCCATGCATATCTCGTCTGTGATCTTACATTACCGACCGCGATACTACATTATCCCAGAGTTGGCTGTTCTGACCAGGAAATTCGCTCGAGTTAATAGGAGTACATGATACTAGAAGAGGTGGCACGGCCGAGCCGTGCGAGAGAGTGCGCTAGCGCGCGCGACAAGGAGGGAGATAGGTAGCGTGCGCGAGAGAGAGCGCTAGCGCGCGCGACAAGGAGGGAGATACAAATATTACGCAGCCTCTGTAAATTCACGAATTTCTCATTTCCCGCGGATATTTTAAGAACTTTCAGAGTCGCGTCTCGGAGAATAGACCCTTGGCTACTTTCCTATGTGTTCGTTGCGTAGATTTTGGTTATAATTAATTAGTTATTAACGATTCTCCGAGACGATGACGAGAAAAGTGCCGCGATCCTATGTGAACACTCAAGATTCGTCGATTGTTGTTGCATTTTCTAGATGTAATTTATCAACTTTTGCAGTTTCATCTTGAAGAATTGACCCCTGACTACTTTCCTACGTGTTCGTTGCGCAGATTTTGGTTATAATTAATTAGTTATTAACGATTCTCCGAGACGATGACGAGGACAGTGCCGCGATCCTATGTGAACACTCAAGCTTCGTCGATTGTTGGTGCATTTTCTAGATGTAATTTATCAACTTTTGCAGTTTCATCTTGAAGAATGGATCCTTGACTACTTTTCTGCATGATAGTTGCAATGATTCCGATTACAATTAAGCAGCTATGAAGAGGTTTTGGACAGAGTTACAAGTCCCACGCCGCGTTTAGTGAACGTACACTTTCTTCAAGGATTCTCGTTCTTTTCAAAATGATTGACATATTTGTACAAGTGAATTTGAGAATATAGTCTTGTGACAACGTTCAGCAATCTCTCGTATACGTTTTATTTCCAAATTTCTACATACATAGTTACTAATAAAAAAGCATTTTATATAGGTTAGATTACCAACCGCGATCCCTACGTTATCCTCAAGAAGCCTCCAAGTTGGCTGTTTGGACCAGGAAATTCGCCGAGTTAATAGGAGTACATGATACTAGAAGAGGTGGCACGGCCGAATCGTGCGAGAGAGAGTGCGCTAGTGCGTGCGACAAGGAGGGAGATAGATGGCGTGCGCGAGAGAGAGCGCTACTGTGCGCGACAAGGAGGGAGATAGAAATATTACGCAGCCTCTGTAAATTCACGAATTTCTCATTTCCCGCGGATATTTTAAGAACTTTCAGAGTCGCGTCTCGGAGAATAGACCCTTGGCTACTTTCCTATGTGGTCTTTGCGCAGATTTTCGTTATAATTAATTAGTTATTAACGATTCTCTGAGACGATGACGAGGACAGTGCCGCGATCCTACGTAAACGCTCAAGCTTCGTCGATTGTTGGTGCATTTTCTAGATGTAATTTATCAACCTTTGCAGTTTCATCTTGAAGAATGGATCCTTGACTACTTTTCTGCATGATAGTTGTAATGATTCCGATTACAATTAAGCAGCTATGAAGAGGTTTTGGACAGAGTTACAAGTCCCACGCCACGTTTAGTGAATGCATACATTCTTCAAGGATTCTCGATTTTTAAAAATAATTTATATATTTGTGCAGGTGAATTTGAGAATATAGTCTTGTGACAACGTTCAGCAATCCCTCGTATACGTTTTATTTACGAATTGCTACATAGTTACTAATAAAAAATCATTTTATATAGGTTAGATTACCAACCGGGATCCCTATGTTATCCCCACGAAGTCTCCAAGTTGGCTGTTTGGACCAGGAAATTCGCCCGAGTTAATAGGAGTACATGATACTAGAAGAGGTGGCACGGCCGAGCTGTGCGAGAGAGAGCGCTAGTGTGTGCGACAAGGAGGGAGTTAGGCGAAGCGTGCGAGAGAGAGCGCTAGCGTGTGCGACAAAGAGGGAGATAGATCGAGCGTGCCACCTCCTCTAGTATCTTGTACTCCTATTAACTTTGCAGAATTTCCTGGTCCAAAAGCCAACTTGGGAATAACGTAGGGATCGCGGTCGGTAATCTAACTATATAAAAGGCTTTCTTATTAGTAACTATGTAGCGATTCGTAAATAAAACGTATACGAGGGATTGCTGAACGTTGTCTCAAGACTTTATTCACAAATCCACCTGTACAAAGATATAAATCATTTTGAAAAGATCGACAATCCTTGAAGAAAGTGTGCATTCACTAAACGCACACGAAAATTCCTTTCTCTTGCTGTCCCCTGCGTTATCGTGTATCCCGATTATCCTGTGAAGCGTTACTGTGAATCTCTAATTTTCCTTCTTCTTCTTCTTCTCCCTTTTTCTTTTATATTTAGAACCCCTCTCGGCCACCACGAGCATCGTGATTGGATTATTTAGGGAAATATGCTACATTAAATATTTATGTTAATATACTGCCTTCTTTCCTTGCATTCCCCTCTCTCGCCTCGTTTCCACAGTTCTCGCAGGCCTTTATTTCTCTTCTCTCCTCCTTGGAACGCTCCTCGTACCCTCGTTCACGCCCGACGAAAGCGAAGAAGGTATTCGGAGATTGGATCGTTTGTTAGAAACGAATTTGAGTTTTTTTATCTGACGAGAATCTTCAAGCTCTTCCCTTCTATTTTCTGGGCTGCGTAGTAGGCGCGTCGAACAGCCCCGTGGATCACAGCAAGATCTACAAGCCACGGCAGCAAAGCATTATTAGGATCTACGAGTTACGAGAATCCATCGAGATTCCTTATAGTTTGTAACTTTATAGAATCTATCGTATGAGTGGATGCTGTGGAGATTTCAATATTAGTTACATTTTACATTATCAAGGTATAGTGATCGAGCGAGCCGATTATAATTAACAGAAGCTACTAATTGCACTATGTTAACGTCGTAAGGAACAATACTTGTATGTCGTCACTCCTGTTCTGTAAATAAATGCTGTACAGAGGCCGACGATCATTCCTTTCATGCTACCACCAATTATTTATTTAACCGTATAGTTATTTATTCAATTATACACCAGATACTACAAGCGCTTCATCCACTTGGGATGCGTGGATCGAAGATACCCACGTTGTACGTTTAATTATTGCAAAGGATAAACGATAGGATCATTAACGGTTTAAAAATCTTTTAATAACCACTCACTTGTACGTAAAATATTTCTAAAACGTATTGCTGAATAGCATATGTACTTACTATTCGTTACGAAAAATATCTGAAGCAGCTGTTGACTTTACCGACCACTCTATTCTGACCAGGAAATTCGCCCGAAATATTAGGAGCACATGATACTAGAAGAGGTGGCACGGCCGAATCGTGCGAGAGAGAGTGCGCTAGTGCGAGCGACAAGGAGGGAGATAGTTGGCGTGCGCGAGAGAGAGCGCTACTGTGCGCGACAAGGAGGGAGATAGAAATATTACACAGCCTCTGTAAATTCACGAATTTCTCATTTCCCGCGGATATTTTAAGAACTTTCAGAATCGCGTCTCGGAGAATAGACCCTTGGCTACTTTCCTATGTGGTCGTTGCGCAGATTTTGGTTATAATTAATTAGTTATTAACGATTCTCTGAGACGATAACGAGAACAGTGTCGCAGTCCTACGTAAAGACTCAAGCTTCGTCGATTGTCAATGCATTTTCTAGATGTAATTTACCAACTTTTGCAGTTTCATCTTGAAATATGGATCCTTCACTCCTTTCCTACATAATAGTTGTAATGATTCCGATTACAATTATGCAGCTATGAAGTGTTTTTGGGCAGAGTTACAAGTCTCCCGCCGCGTTTAGCGAATGCACACTTTCTTCAAAGATTCTCGATCTTTTCAAAATGATTTACATATTTCTACAAGTGGATCTGAGGATATAGTCTTGTGATCACTCCTATAGGTTTTATTAACGAATCGCTACATAGTTACATAATAATAAAAAAAGCCTTTTATGCAGGTTAGAATACCGACCGCAATCCCTACGTTATCCACAAGAAGCATCAACGAAGTATAGGATACACCTATCAACTTATGAGATCTCGTGTCACCACGCAAACTGTATTACCGACACATAACTCGAGAACTGAATTTAGCGTCCTCTGTTCATGAACAGCGTCCAACTCCGGAACTGCTTTGAAATGAGATGAAATGCTGAAAGATGCGTGCGGTCTTGTAGGGTAAATCCGGGAGACGCGGTCGGGCCGGAGAGTTGGTCGAGTCGCTATATTTCAGACTTTATACGTAAAAATGCGTTAAAGTGCAGACCAATTACTTCACTAGAAGCCAAACAGATGAATGAATAGCGTCATTTCGCTTCCTTCTGTGTTTTTCTGAATTTATTGGCTATAAAAGGTAAATTGAGGTTACATTTAACCTGTTTTTTCAAATTGCGGTGTGCAGAATCGTATTTAAAATATACTTCTAAGTTTATTTTCGTTTAAAGTTTGGGATAATAAGATAGGGGAGACCGGGGCAGATTGTAACAAAAAAGTTTCCACGGTTTTTTCTCGAAAGTCTGAAATAATTCTCAATCTGGAAACAATTTGCGTGATTTACTACTTACATATGTGGTGAACTAATTGCGTGAAAGTATGTGACAAAATCTTGGACAGTTAGACATCTAGGTTCATCTTAAACAAATCTGAACCTTTGTTACAATGTGCCCCAGTCCGGGGTAAAAAGTAACAGCATGTGGGGTAAATTGTAACGCATCTGTTTTATTTATTTAAACACAAATGTAAACGCACATAAACATTTCTAACATATATAAATGAAAAGAGATATCATTATTAAACGTTTTATATACATGAGTTGCACAATTAGTGCTTATTCACTATCCGAATTGCAATTGTGACAGATAAGCCACACATATTCAGCTAAGCTGGCTGATTGCTGATCATTAAACACCGGATTTCGAATGTAGCCTATTTTGTCCAATTTGATACAAGCCTCAGAAACATCGACTTTCTTCACATACCTGGAGAGAGTCACATGACATATATTTAAAGCTTTTGCCACTGAGCGTATTGATTCCTTATTATGTACAACTCTGTTTAATGCCTCTTCCATGTCTTCCTTGGAAGTAGAACCCCTTTCTGTTTTTTTCTTGTATGTTCTCATCCTAAAAGTAACTAATATTTCAACAAATATCATGTTTGCCTTATCACCATTTAGAGCGGGGTAAGTTGTAACATGTTACATTTTGCCCCAAGCAGTTTGTTACAATTTACCCAGAGGTCGAATTTTTTCATTTATTTTTTTATTTTTTTATTTGTTATCAGTATTTTATAATTATTATTGTTTATTTATTTTATTTGTTATTCACTTTTGTATTCATTTTCCTTGCTAATCGCCAGTGGTTAGTTCAATATTTCTTTGATGTGTTCTTTACTTGTTTAGCGTAAACAAATTAAATATCAATGAATCTGTAGTTGTATTCACCCATAAATAATTTTGCTTTATCCATGACTTCAGTTTTCAACCGGACTTACAGTAAATATTGTCTTAAAGCAAACATCGATCAGTTTTTCTGAACCAGCATAAAATTCTGAACATATAGGTTTGACCTGATAAAATAAGTAATATCTGTATTAGTTTTAATAGCCATTTTACAGTAGGTCGACCATGTCTCCCGGATTTACCCTATACGTGTGATAACTTAACATTCTCTTCGTTAATCTTTTCCTTTCCTTTCATAAGTTGTATGCGTCTTTTGAGTACCTTACTAATATAATATTAGAATTATGCAGCGTGTAAGGTTAAACAAATTGTTATATGGTCGCTAACTTCAGTTCAGCTCGATTTAGATTCATTCGGATTCGTCGAGCCATAAAAGTGGGGCGGCTACGCAAATATGTCTTTAAATTTTTTGTGCGCGAAGAAAACTATGATTCTTTTGTTTTCAAACAAAAGGGTACCTAATTCTTTTTACCTGTTGTCAATAGTATACGTTTTCTGTGATATGATAGAATTGAACTGCGTTTAAATGTATTCTACATGAAATAAAGGTTAAATTGGGAAGATAATTAAATTCTTTATACGTTTTACATGAAATTATATTGTAATATTTGTCATATTTGCTTTACTTAATAGACAAATCAGGTTAATGAAAATATTTTTCTTCTTTTTGCAGATTAATCTTGGGAACATTCCTCCGAGGCCAGGAACTTTAAATGAGACAAACGATGGAAAGCTGTCAGCCTCAACAATGAACATGAGAAGATAGTGATTTTATACAAAAAGTAAAATGAAATTATACAATATTGTAACACTGTAAAAAAGGCCTTTTATTCAAATAAACTGGAAAAAAATTGGAAAAGAACTGTATTATTATTTACAAATACCTTTTACAAATTCCTATCCAAATTCCAAACCTGTGATTTCCATGGTAAAAGGCCTTTAGAAGGCGTAGCTCTTGTTCGCTACTTTAAGGCAACGCCTTCAATGGTGAAATTTCAAGATACCTCCTTTCGCTTCATGTTCTCCTGATACATTTGCTAAAATCTGGCCAAAATTTTCTGAACGCTCCAAAATTGAGATTGTAACAGGAGAACATGATGTCGAAAGAGGTAACTCCGGAGAGAATGAGTCGAAGGCGGAGAAGTAATCAACGCAGGCGCAGGCTTTACTTGTGATTGTGGAATTTGGGATTTAATTAGGAAATGGAAGTTATAGGGTACATTTCTACATTGAATGATGCGTTTTTTCTCTACATGTGATTTATTAAAATACTCTCCGAATAATGTACAGTGATATATAATAATTCCATTGTCTAATAACTTAAGTTTAACTTCCACTTAAAAGGGACATATTGTAAATGCTGCACTCGTCCAGTGCGTTTTCGTTACACCCCACATTTTACACAGACGTCTGAAAGACGTCAATTGTACGTCCGTTTTAGATCCGTACGGCTTTTAGGACGTCTTTTGGGCGTCTTTAGACACCCAGAAAAAATTGCTTACCTATAACAGACGAATGACCCGAATTAATTAACCATTATACAAGGTCACTGAGAAATCGGTATCAATTGGGTAAAATCGGCGATCAAAGGGTACTTTCATTATACTCCTTGGACGCGGTTTCGCGTTCCGAGTACTTTCCTAAGGGGTGAAAAATTCCGTACTATACAGGGTGACTGACAAATCGGTATCGACTGGGGAAAATTGGCGATCAAGGGGTACTTTCATTATACTCGTTGGACGCGGTTTCGCGTTCCGAGTACTTTCCTAGCAGGTGAAAAATTCCCTACTATACAGGGTGACCGAGAAATCGGCAACGATCGAGGAAAATCGGCGATCAAAGGGTACTTTCATTGTACTCATTGGACGCGGTTTCACGTCCCGAGTACTTCCTAAGGGGTGAAAAATACCCTACAATGCAGGGTGGCTGAGAAATCGGCAACGATCGAGGAAAATCGGCGATCAAAGGGTACTTTCATTGTACTCATTGGACGCGATTTCACGTCCCGAGTACTTTCCTAAGGGGTGAAAAATACCCTACTATAAATGGTGACAGAGAAATCGGCAGCGATCGAGGAAAATCGGCAACCAAAGGGTACTTTCATTGTACTCTTTGGACGCGGTTTCACGTCCCAAGTACTATCATAAGGGGTGAAAAATTCCCTACAATGCAGGGTGACTGAGAAATCGGCAGCGATCGAGGAATATCGCCGATCAAAGGGTACTTTCATTGTACTCTTTGAACGCGGTTTTACGCCGCGAGTACTTTCCTAAGCGGTGAAAAATACCATACTATACAGGGTGACTGAAAAATCGGCAACGATTGAGGAAAATCGGCAACCAAAGAGTACTTTCATTGTACTCTTTGGACGCGGTTTCACGTCCCGAGTACTTTCATAAGGGGTGAAAAAATCCGTACAATGCAGGGTGACTGAGAAATCGGCAACGATCGAGGAAAATCGGCGATCAAAGGGTACTTTCATTGTACTCATTGGACGCGGTTTCACGTCCCGAGTACTTCCTAAGGGGTGAAAAATACCCTACAATGCAGGGTGGCTGAGAAATCGGCAACGATCGAGGAAAATCGGCGATCAAAGGGTACTTTCATTGTACTCATTGGACGCGATTTCACGTCCCGAGTACTTTCCTAAGGGGTGAAAAATACCCTACTATAAAGGGTGACAGAGAAATCGGCAGCGATCGAGGAAAATCGGTAACCAAAGGGTACTTTCATTGTACTCTTTGCACGCGGTTTCAAGTCCCGAGTATGTTCATAAGGAGTGAAAAATTCCCTACAATGCAGGGTGACTGAAAAATCGGCAACGATCGAGGAAAATCGGCAACCAAAGGGTACTTTCATTGTACTGTTTGGACGCGGTTTCACGTCCCGAGTACTTTCATAAGGGGTGAAAAAATCCCTACAATGCAGGGTGACTGAGAAATCGGCAACGATCGAGGAAAATCGGCGATCAAAGGGTACTTCCATTGTACTCATTGGACGCGGTTTCACGTCCCGAGTACTTTCCTAAGGGGTGAAAAATACCCTACTATAAAGGGTGACAGAGAAATCGGCAGCGATCGAGGAATATCGCCGATCAAAGGGTACTTTCATTGTACTCTTTGAACGCGGTTTTACGCCGCGAGTACTTTCCTAAGCAGTGAAAAATACCATACTATACAGGGTGACTGAAAAATCGGCAACGATTGAGGAAAATCGGCAACCAAAGAGTACTTTCATTGTACTCTTTGGACGCGGTTTCACGTCCCGAGTACTTTCATAAGGGGTGAAAAAATCCCTACAATGCAGGGTGACTGAGAAATCGGCAACGATCGAGGAAAATCGGCGATCAAAGGGTACTTTCATTGTACTCATTGGACGCGATTTCACGTCCCGAGTACTTTCCTAAGGGGTGAAAAATACCCTACTATAAAGGGTGACAGAGAAATCGGCAGCGATCGAGGAAAATCGGCAACCAAAGGGTACTTTCATTGTACTCTTTGGACGCGGTTTCACGTCCCAAGTACTATCATAAGGGGTGAAAAATTCCCTACAATGCAGGGTGACTGAGAAATCGGTAACGATCTAGGAAAATCGGCGACCAAAGGGTACTTTCATTGTACCCTATGGACGCGGTGTGACGCTGAAATTCAGGATACCTCCTTTCGCTTCATGTTCTCCTTATACATCGCTCCAAAATCTGGCCAAAGTTTTCTGAACGCTCTAAATTGAACTTTGTAACAGGAGAATATGATGTCGAAAGAGGTAGCACTAAGTTAGCGTCTTCGGAGAGAGAATCTAAGGCGGAGAACTGTTCGACGTAGAGGCGCAGCGTCTTCGAAAGGCTTCGACGATGAAATTCAGAGCGTACCTCCTTTCGCTTCATGTTCTCCTGATACATTTGCTAAAATCTGGCCAAAATTCTCTGAACGCTCCAAAATTGAGATTGTAACAGGAGAACATGATGTCGAAAGAGGTGGCACTAAGTTAGCGTCTTCGGAGAGAGAATCTAAGGCGGAGAACTGTTCGACGTAGAGGCGCAGCGTCTTCGAAAGGCTTCGACGATGAAATTCAGAGCGTACCTCCTTTCGCTTCATGTTCTCCTGATACATTTGCTAAAATCTGGCCAAAATTCTCTGAACGCTCCAAAATTGAGATTGTAACAGGAGAACATGATGTCGAAAGAGGTGGCACTAAGTTAGCGTCTTCGGAGAGAGAATCTAAGGCGGAGAACTGTTCGACGTAGAGGCGCAGCGTCTTCGAAAGGCTTCAACGATGAAATTCAGAGCGTACCTCCTTTCGCTTCATGTTCTCCTGATACATTTGCTAAAATCTGGCCAAAATTCTCTGAACGCTCCAAAATTGAGATTGTAACAGGAGAACATGATGTCGAAAGAGGTGGCACTAAGTTAGCGTCTTCGGAGAGAGAATCTAAGGCGGAGAACTGTTCGACGTAGAGGCGCAGCGTCTTCGAAAGGTTTCGACGATGAAATTCAGGGCGTACCTCCTTTCGCTTCATGTTCTCCTGATACATTTGCTAAAATCTGGCCAAAATTTTCTGAACGCTCCAAAATTGAGATTGTAACAGGAGAACATGATGTCGAAAGAGGTGGCACTAAGTTAACGCCTTCGCAGAGAGAATCTAAGGCGGAGAACTGTTCGACGTAGAGGCGCAGCGTCTTCGAAAGGTTTCGACGATGAAATTCAGGGCGTACCTCCTTTCGCTTCATGTTCTCCTGATACATTTGCTAAAATCTGGCCAAAATTTTCTGAACGCTCCAAAATTGAGATTGTAACAGGAGAACATGATGTCGAAAGAGGTGGCACTAAGTTAACGCCTTCGCAGAGAGAATCTAAGGCGGAGAACTGTTCGACGTAGAGGCGCAGCGTCTTCGAAAGGTTTCGACGATGAAATTCAGGGCGTACCTCCTTTCGCTTCATGTTCTCCTGATACATTTGCTAAAATCTGGCCAAAATTTTCTGAACGCTCCAAAATTGAGATTGTAACAGGAGAACATGATGTCGAAAGAGGTAACTCCGGAGAGAATGAGTCGAAGGCGGAGAAGTAATCAACGCAGGCGCAGGCTTTACTTGTGATTGTGGAATTTGGGATTTAATTAGGAAATGGAAGTTATAGGGTACATTTCTACATTGAATGATGCGTTTTTTCTCTACATGTGATTTATTAAAATACTCTCCGAATAATGTACAGTGATATATAATAATTCCATTGTCTAATAACTTAAGTTTAACTTCCACTTAAAAGGGACATATTGTAAATGCTGCACTCGTCCAGTGCGTTTTCGTTACACCCCACATTTTACACAGACGTCTGAAAGACGTCAATTGTACGTCCGTTTTAGATCCGTACGGCTTTTAGGACGTCTTTTGGGCGTCTTTAGACATCTGTGTGCTATCCGGGACCAGTTGACACGAACCGACGTTTCCAAAGGAAAGAATTGCTTACCTATAACAGACGAAAGCTCCGAATTAATAAACCTATCCTCAATATGATTGCTAATTGAACACTAAATACACTTGATAGTTGTTACTACTTTAAAGCAAACTTATTCAATATTATATTTATTTGCAAAATACACAGCATTTTATTCTTATCCCGGATACTGTTCCGTTTCACGCATAAGAGATAAATAAATATCGGTACGGAATATCGATACAATTGGCAGGTATCGCCATCCCTATTCTCGTGCGAATGGAAATTTTGATTTCCTAACCATGCATAATTACATTTCTCTATTTCATAAAAATACCGTCACGGCGTAACAATAATATTTTGAAAGGATGTTAAGGCATAAAAAGTTTATAAATGTAGCGTAAATAAACTAAATAGCTAATAAACATTTATTGTCATGTATAATAAAGGTTATATTTTCTGTCACTTCGAGGATAGAAAATTCGCTCCTCGAGGTGACAGAAAATATAACCTATCTAAGAGATTACAATGTTTGTTACGCGGTTGTATTTATATAATATTTCTGATCGAAATTTATGGAAATAAGTGCAAATTATGCTTCTATCAAAATGTATTAGTAAACGGAATTATGCAACATGTTTCTTGAAATTAATCGTAACGTTCATGCCATTTTAGATTTTACATGTTTCCGTTAAGATTTAATTTCAATTCCTACCACTTGTAGCATTGTAATCTTATTTTAGACTGAATCAATAACGTTGGGTGTGACACGAAAATGGTAAGAGGGCTTCGCGAGCCCCCCGAGCATGTGACACAAAATTACATTGCGTGATAGGTCTATACTATCCCTGGTCTGTGGTTATCCCCACGAAGTCTCCAAGTTGGCTGTTTGGACCCGGAAATTTGCTGAGTTAATAGGAGTACATGATACTAGAAGAGGTGGCACGGCCGAGCCGTGCGAGAGAGAGCGCTAGTGTGTGCGACAAGGAGGGAGAAAGGTAGCGTGCGCGAGAGAGAGCGCTAGCGCGCGCGACAAGGAGGGAGATAGAAATATTACGCAGCCTCTGTAAATTCACGAATTTCTCATTTCCCGCGGATATTTTAAGAACTTTCAGAGTCGCGTCTCGGAGAATAGACCCTTGGCTACTTTCCTATGTGTTCGTTGCGTAGATTTTGGTTATAATTAATTAGTTATTAACGATTCTCCGAGACGATGACGAGGACAGTGCCGCGATCCTATGTGAACACTCAAGCTTCGTCGATTGTTGGTGCATTTTCTAGATGTAATTTATCAACTTTTGCAGTTTCATCTTGAAGAATGGATCCTTGACTACTTTTCTGCATGATAGTTGCAATGATTCCGATTACAATTAAGCAGCTATGAAAAGATATTCGACAGAGTTATTACAAGTCCCCCGCTGCGTTTAGTGAATGCATACTTTATTCAAGGATTCTCGATGTTTTCAAAATAATTTATATATTTGTGCAGGTGAATTTGAGAATATAGTCTTGTGACAACGTTCAGCAATCCCTCGTATACGTTTTATTTACGAATTGCTACATAGTTACTAATAAAAAAGCATTTTATATAGGTTAGATTACCAACCGGGATCCCTATGTTATCCCCACGAAGTCTCCAAGTTGGCTGTTTGGACCAGGAAATTCGCCCGAGTTAATAGGAGTACATGATACTAGAAGAGGTGGCACGGCCGAGCTGTGCGAGAGAGAGCGCTAGTGTGTGCGACAAGGAGGGAGTTAGGCGAAGCGTGCGAGAGAGAGCGCTAGCGTGTGCGACAAAGAGGGAGATAGATCGAGCGTGCCACCTCCTCTAGTATCTTGTACTCCTATTAACTTTGCAGAATTTCCTGGTCCAAAAGCCAACTTGGGAATAACGTAGGGATCGCGGTCGGTAATCTAACTATATAAAAGGCTTTCTTATTAGTAACTATGTAGCGATTCGTAAATAAAACGTATACGAGGGATTGCTGAACGTTGTCTCAAGACTTTATTCACAAATCCACCTGTACAAAGATATAAATCATTTTGAAAAGATCGACAATCCTTGAAGAAAGTGTGCATTCACTAAACGCACACGAAAATTCCTTTCTCTTGCTGTCCCCTGCGTTATCGTGTATCCCGATTATCCTGTGAAGCGTTACTGTGAATCTCTAATTTTCCTTCTTCTTCTTCTTCTCCCTTTTTCTTTTATATTTAGAACCCCTCTCGGCCACCACGAGCATCGTGATTGGATTATTTAGGGAAATATGCTACATTAAATATTTATGTTAATATACTGCCTTCTTTCCTTGCATTCCCCTCTCTCGCCTCGTTTCCACAGTTCTCGCAGGCCTTTATTTCTCTTCTCTCCTCCTTGGAACGCTCCTCGTACCCTCGTTCACGCCCGACGAAAGCGAAGAAGGTATTCGGAGATTGGATCGTTTGTTAGAAACGAATTTGAGTTTTTTTATCTGACGAGAATCTTCAAGCTCTTCCCTTCTATTTTCTGGGCTGCGTAGTAGGCGCGTCGAACAGCCCCGTGGATCACAGCAAGATCTACAAGCCACGGCAGCAAAGCATTATTAGGATCTACGAGTTACGAGAATCCATCGAGATTCCTTATAGTTTGTAACTTTATAGAATCTATCGTATGAGTGGATGCTGTGGAGATTTCAATATTAGTTACATTTTACATTATCAAGGTATAGTGATCGAGCGAGCCGATTATAATTAACAGAAGCTACTAATTGCACTATGTTAACGTCGTAAGGAACAATACTTGTATGTCGTCACTCCTGTTCTGTAAATAAATGCTGTACAGAGGCCGACGATCATTCCTTTCATGCTACCACCAATTATTTATTAAACCGTATAGTTATTTATTCAATTATACACCAGATACTACAAGCGCTTCATCCACTTGGGATGCGTGGATCGAAGATACCCACGTTGTACGTTTAATTATTGCAAAGGATAAACGATAGGATCATTAACGGTTTAAAAATCTTTTAATAACCACTCACTTGTACGTAAAATATTTCTAAAACGTATTGCTGAATAGCATATGTACTTACTATTCGTTACGAAAAATATCTGAAGCAGCTGTTGACTTTACCGACCACTCTATTCTGACCAGGAAATTCGCCCGAAATATTAGGAGCACATGATACTAGAAGAGGTGGCACGGCCGAATCGTGCGAGAGAGTGTGCGCTAGTGCGAGCGACAAGGAGGGAGATAGTTGGCGTGCGCGAGAGAGAGCGCTACTGTGCGCGACAAGGAGGGAGATAGAAATATTACACAGCCTCTGTAAATTCACGAATTTCTCATTTCCCGCGGATATTTTAAGAACTTTCAGAATCGCGTCTCGGAGAATAGACCCTTGGCTACTTTCCTATGTGGTCGTTTCGCAGATTTTGGTTATAATTAATTAGTTATTAACGATTCTCTGAGACGATAACGAGAACAGTGTCGCAGTCCTACGTAAAGACTCAAGCTTCGTCGATTGTCAATGCATTTTCTAGATGTAATTTGTCAACTTTTGTAGTTTCATCTTGAAGTATGGACCCTTCCCTACTTTCCTACATGATAGTTGCAATGATTCCGATTACAATTAAGCAGCTATGAAGAGATTTTCGACAGAGTTATTACAAGTCCCCCGCTGCGTTTAGTGAATGCATACTTTATTCAAGGATTCTCGATGTTTTCAAAATGATTGACATATTTGTACAAGTGAATTTGAGAATATAGTCTTGTGACAACGTTCAGCAATCCCTCGTATACGTTTTATTTACGAATTGCTACATAGTTACTAGTAAAAAGCATTTTATATAGGTTAGATTACCAACCGCGATCCTTACGTTATCCCCACGAAGTCTACAAGTTGGCTGTTTGGAACAGGAAATTCGCCCGAGTATAATTCCCGATAGGAATACATGATACTAAAAGAGGTGGCACGGCCGAGTCGTGCGAGAGAGAGTGCGCTAGCGCGTGCGACAAGGAGGGAGATTGTTGGCGTGCGCGAGAGAGAGCGCTAGTGTGCGCGACAAGGAGGGGGATATATTTTGTGCCACCAGCTTTGGTTATATGCGATCCTGATACAGGAGCCGGGATCGCCTGACTCCAGCTCCTGTAGGTGTTTCCCCCTCCATCAGCGGTAGCTGGAGTCCGACGATCCCTCGCTCCTGTAGCAGGATCACATATAACCAAAGTTAGTGGCACGAAATCTATCTCCATCCTTGTCGCACAGTATTCTTTTCTCTCTCAGTCAGCTCCGGCGTGCCACCTCCGCAAGTATTATTTTTTAGTGACATTAGCACTATCTATATATGTATAGCATTTAAGCACCCTGATAACCATCTGTCTCCAGTCTGATATCAGATTGGTAGCAGGGTCTGGCGCTGGCATGAGAGCGCAGAGTCTGACGTCAGAACCATAGCAGACGGCAGAATCTGCTGTCGATCTGCTGCCGATCCGACATCAGGCATCTGACATCAGAATCTGCACCTCAGAAAAACTGAGATATTTGTAAAGAAGTCTGAGCTTTGAAATGTAAATCCACAAACACTAAAAATAAAAATATATATAAAAAAGATTTATATGTTAAACGATTTTAATAAAAATGCACTATTTAGTTTTTAATGCATTTTAGTGCAGTTTAGATTTTATTTCAAGGGAAAAAACACCATCGAAATTGTAGTACAAGAAAATAATTATTTTTTAGTGCATTTTTATTTGATCACTGATTCAGAAATAATATTTATACCGGTAATTGCTGAACGTTGTCAGAAGACTATATATATAATATTATAATCGACAAATGGGTTTTAAATAGGCTTAATTGTTTATTAACATTTCCGCATTCTGAGACTCTTGGCCACAGGCAGACATGGACAGACAGTGACAGCCACTAGGCTACAGGTTACATAATGATCTTGAACAATAATAGACATTTATTTCCTCTGCTTATATATTGCAAGAACATTACACCTGTCTTAACCCTGAGACTAGCCCTAGGTGTTGCGCTAACATAGTCTTCATTTCCTATACTTCTGTTTAATGTAGACCAAAGGACCAATATCTGGATGAAAGTACACCATTGTCACGGAATGCGAGGGGGATGAGCACTAAGGGGAATAAGTACTAAGGGATTGCATATTATCTCCACTTTATTCTCAAAAACATGAGCGCCAAACCACTTAGGAATAGTAGGGGTGTGAATAAACAATTTCGCTCCCCGTTCAGTACTAATCCTCAAAATGAAAATACAGAAAATGTTGCGAATACCCCAGAGTCGAAGATCCATCAAACACCATTGTAAGTAGAAGCCTTCAGAACAATGACGCATATTCTTTTCATTTATCTGTTATTCTGTTACACGATAGGAAAGTTTCTGTAGCAAAAAGAACACTCTTTACGACACCTATCAAGAAATTATGTTTAAGCGATGAAAACCAGACACAGGTCAAACAAGATAAAGAATTGTGTCGAGCTGATTTGGAATTGATACAGAAAAGAATACAGGAAAAGCAGAAATCTATTAATAATTTGAAAACCGTACTGCTGTATAAGAAAAAGGTAAGCAAATCATTAGGAACTATGTTTAAACTGTTTAAAGTACATTGACTACTTGATAGTTGAGTGAAATATTTATAAATTTCAAGAATAAAGCTCAAGATTTAGAAGCTGAAATAAGGAAGCATACAGACATTTGTCAAACTGGCCTCAGAGATTATCAAAATTTATTACAAGAAAGAAATGGACAGTCCATCAGCATAACAGAAATTTTATTCTCGTTGGGTGTAGATCCTGCCATAGCTCGTTTCTCCAAGGACGATGAAACATTCTACTGAAACCTGTCTTTAACATGTTGTGAAAATCAATTCCCTCTTCTACCTACAATGTAACTTTAATTTATTTAGCGTATATTTACATATTTTTCCAATAAAATGTCTGATAAAATATGAAAAGAATGAAATTTACAAAGCTTTATCATCTTATGTTTTATATTTAATACGGATGCGGCTTAAACGGGAAGTTTGGATCGAACAGCTTCGGATCTCTGACAAACTTGGGGTCTTTTGTCATGTAGCCCATTAAACCTGAAACATTCAAACATAACAACCACAAACAGCATAAAAAGTGCACAGCGTAATATCGGAGTTGTAGAAACTCAGTTGTAGAAACAGACCAGCATTTTGCGCTTTTACTATCTCTTGCTCCACCCTCTTTTGCTTATGTTCACATAGTCCTGTTATGTGCTTGCTGTAAACTTTGCCTGTGTAGGTACTTTGAAACTGAGACAATAAACGTACATTTTTATAATCCGGATCGATTTTTAATTTACACAGGATACACAATCTCCGCTCTTTTTGGTACGGGTTTTCGGAAAGTGTTGGCTGCAAAAGAATCATGCGCTTTCAGTTCATTTAATTCATCAAACTTAACATGATATTTAATTAGAAAACATTGAATAACGCTGTTTTTTATGAGATTGAACGTTACCAAATCTGTATCTGATGGCACGTCCGTCGTCTGCTCCTGAGGAGCACACGCCTCGACGAACTTATTGCGGTACAAAAGCTTTGGATCTCTGCGCGTGATATTTCTAAAACTTTGCCCGGTGACGAACGCGGAAATCATTTTGCACCGTTAAAAACGCGTGTATGAAAATGATATATTTTCACTACAACTGACTACAAAGTCATAGAAAACATTCTAAATAATGATGCTGAAAATCCATACATCCGCGTGTCCCTCATGGAAACCTTAAAGCGCGTCGCTATGAATCAGCCCGAAGAAGTAAGTAGTTTAACCGAGAATTCGAATTCGATTCAAATCTCGAGATTCAAAACTGTTCAGAACAGCCGCAATGCGATAGCAACTAACTATATACTTATCCACAGTTACAATAGCAACTGAAATAAAAGTTGAAAGAGGGAAAAGAAGGAAATAAAGTAACGACTCATTAATCTTTATCCACTTTATTCTATCTAATTTTTAAACGAACTTGGCGCTACTGTACATCTGCGAGAATCGATCATCGTATGTAGCCCTCTGACAGTAGAAGCGGCAAGTATATTCTACTCTACGAATCATACGAATCGATGATCAGTGGGCGATGTCACTAAACGGATTCCGTAACCGAAGTCTCTGCCAGTCTCTGCCACTCTTTTCCCACAACGTGGAGGCGAGAGTCGTGTGTTGCAAGGTTTCGTAGCTAGTAGTTTGAAGTTAATATAATTATTACATTGAAATTCTCATCGGCTGGTGGTGTGTACAGGTGAAGTGATAGAGACAAGATGTGGCCCTCACTTCTGGACGCGGTGAAAATGAGTCCATTCGGAACACCCTTCGTGACAGCCAAATGTCAGGGGCAGAACGACCTCCCGCAGTCACTTGTTAGAAATGATCATATTGCCGCTGTTAATACGTCATGGAGCGGTCAGTAGTCGTTTCTAATAATTTTTCACAGAGAATCGAAAGATTCACCTAACAGAAATTGATTTCTTCGCCTAACTGCTTCACCTTGACTGCGCGTGTCAAGAGACGAAACGATTCATTGCGTTCGTATGTACCAGCTTATCAGAGGCGAATTTAACAATCTCTCGGAGAAGCTAATTGCACTCTAACAAATCTTCAGCCTCGGATTTGCCTCGCCATTGTTACATAATCTGAAATATTATCGATAGATACGCGAGACTTATCGTGATGCTTAAAGTTTAAACGTTCCGAGGTATTATTAGCGAACTCGCGAATCGATCGCGTTTGCATAATTTAACCGATGTTTGTTTTACCGTAACATGTAATAGCTCGTAACTTTTTAAATTAACGTGATAAATTATGTAACAAATATGTATAGATTTCGCCGCATGTACAGTTATATTTACACGTTTCCTTGCCTGTTTGGACATCTTTCCTCGCTCGAAAGCGCATCGTTTTAAGAGCTAACTAATTTCTCGGCGAATTACATCTAATTCGCCGAGAAATGCTGGCCACGAGGTAATCCGGTAGAAAACTCTGTCAGGTTCGATCGTTCTCCGTGAATAATAAGGGGTTGCATAAGGAGCAGCCATTTTGTCGAAAATGCGCGTGCGGATTTCATACTCGTAGCCTTGCTTGACATTCAATTAAAAATAAGTCGTAACATTGGAACGGTGACCGCGGCCGAGAAACCGATTAAAGATATCCTCGGCTGTACTTGGAGGGTTTATTATCGGATCGGGGCAAGGTAGGGTGACCGTTACCGTCCACTTTGAAGCCTTGCCAGATTCAAATTCCGCACGTTGCACGCGACCAGAACAGCTGACCGATGGTCAGGTTGTTCCCATTTGCAAATGATTGTTTCGAATAGGTCAATGACATCGCTTCTATATCGATGTATTCAAATTTCACGGAGCATTCGTTCTTCAGGGCCACGGTATTGGAGCTTCTGTCGTTCTGTGTTCTCTGTGAAAATTAATATGCCTTTGCGGTGAAATTAATACGCCTTTATGGTGAAATTAATATGCCTAAAATTAATATGCCTGCATTTGTTCTCTCTTTGATATACAGATAGCTGCGAATTTGGGTCGAACAAGTATTTCATGCTATGCGGTCTGGGAGGTATCTTGTCGTGTGGTATCACCCACACCATGGTTACTCCCCTGGATTTAGTGAAATGTCGAATGCAAGTAAATCCTGAAAAGTACAGATCTGTCTACAATGGATTCAAAGTGAGCAACGATCGATCATATTCTACAGCAATCTGCCATTACGCATACGAAATGAATCGTGCACATGGTTCTGTTTTTTACTCAGGTGACAATAGCCGAAGATGGAGTTCGGGGTCTGGCGAAAGGATGGGCTCCAACGTGCTTCGGTTACTCCACCCAGGGAATGTTCAAATTCGGTCTTTACGAAGCCTTCAAGAAATATTATTCGGACTTATTCGGAGAAGAAATGGCGTACGAATACAGGACATCATTGTATCTCGCCGCCGCTGCATCTGCGGAATTCTTCGCTGATATTGGTCTAGCTCCTATGGAAGCTGCTAAAGTAATTATTGATTATATCCTTCTTAACACACACGCGCGCGCACGAGTAACTTTGATGCTTTTTTTTATTTTTATTTTTTAATAAAGATCTGTGCATTCCCGTGACTTCTCCTACACCCAAAACAAGACAGAATTGTTCTTTCGTTCCTCCACATTGCTCCTACTGATCCTCATGCTTGCCTCTTCATACCCAATATCCTATATATTATTGTATGCTTCTTTGAGCAACTATTAATCTGCACACCGTTAACTGTCCGATAATTTATATAAATTGTAATGCGAAACAGGTCAGGACCCAAACCATGCCGGGATACGCCAATACTTTGAGAGAGGCACTCCCCAAGATGTACGGAGACGAAGGTCTTGGCTGCTTCTACAAAGGGCTGGTACCTTTGTGGCTTCGTCAAATCCCGTACACGATGATGAAGTTCGCTTGCTTCGAGCGCACGCTCGAGCTCCTGTACAAATACGTAGTTCCTAAGCCACGAGAGGAGTGCACAAAGGGTGAACAATTGACCGTCACATTCGCGGCGGGATACATCGCTGGTGTGTTCTGCGCAGTTGTATCTCATCCTGCTGATTCTGTGAGTAAATCTGTTGCGCGCCATCGCGCCTCTACTCCCGGCTGCTGGTTGGTTAGTTTACTAACAGGAAATTCTCGGGTGTTCTGTCGACGTAGGTTGTATCGAAATTGAATCAAGAGAAGGGTGCAACGGCCGGCGACGTTCTGAAGAAGCTTGGCTTCGGCGGCGTATGGAAGGGTCTCGCTCCTCGAATCGTCATGATTGGTACGTTAACAGGAGCACAGTGGTTCATTTATGACGCTGTTAAAGTATGGCTCCACATGCCACGCCCTCCACCACCAGAGATGCCAGAGTCGCTGAAGAAGAAACAACAACTCGCTTAAATTCTCGAGCACTAACAATATTTTTAATTGAATTGTGGAACCGAGTGCAGTTAGAAAAGCAACAGAGCATAGATAAATTACATTACTTCCTCACAGTACATTGTCGAGCAATGTTTTTCCGCCATACAATTTGAGTATTTATTCTGTAAGACAGATATCGGTGCAGGTGCCACTGCCTCGTAAAATATACGTAATTAATGTGCTACGAACGTGAATCCATAGAGTACTTCTTCACTGTTCTGTGATTATAAAAAGAGAAAAGAAGTAGCATGTTTACAAAAATTTAATAGTGACAGTAAGTTACCTATTGTAACCGGAAACTGTTACTTTGTATATAGAGTGATCACTGTAAATAAACGATCTGTGGTTGCTCGATTAATCTGCATTGTTCTTTCTCGCGCACCCGAGCCAATGAGATACAGTAAAGTCTCCCTATGGGCTCGCTGGTCGGGACCGGCGATGAGCCCTCATGGAGACCCGAGTCCTAATTCCGAGTGTTCGTTTCTCGCTTCTTTCTGGTCGAAGGGGGAGCGAGATGGAATGCTTTGCGTGCGCGGCAGGCGTGCGCGACGGGTGCGAGCGCTCAGATGGAATCGTGACTGCTCGACGCATGCGGGCGACGGTCAGATAGCCAGGCACGGCACGAGTCTTTTTTGGGCCCTAGGCGAACTTGCCAAATTCCGCCATTTATTATAATACATTTATTTGAGTTTATTGATGACCTTACTCTGAATTTTTATTCGTAGTATTAAACCACTCATAGTACAACTTGTAATATTTAATTTTAAAGTTTATTTTGAACAATACCAGCAATGAAAATACCATTTTGCACCTATTGTCGAATTTCCGCCCTAGGCAGCCGCCTAATTTTGCTTACAGGGACCAGCCAAGCTTACGGGCAGCGATCGGTATGTACATAGCCAAAGAAAATATATAAATAACGCGTCTTAGATTAAATAAATCATTTATATATACTTTTTTAAAATTAAATATTACAAGTTGTACTATGAGTGGTTTAATACTACGAATAAAAATTCAGAGTAAGGTCATCAATAAACTCAAATAAATGTATTATAATAAAGGGCGCAATTTGACAAATTCGCCTAGGGCGCAAAAAAGACTTGAGCCGGGCCTGCGTCAAGATTTAGCGACCATCGCGCACGCCCGACGCGCATGCAAAGGACGGAGTATCAGGCCTCCGAAAGACGGAGCGAGACAAAACATCAACGCGTCGTCTGTCTCGTACCGTCCTCGCTCGCTTTCAGCGCCTTTCGCTCGCTCTCGTTCCATCTCGCTCTCGCCTTCGCCGGACAAGAGTGAGACAGAAGTGGTGGGGATAGGTGACAAGCCCTCATCGTGTGCACAAAACCGAGCCCATAGAGAGACTTTACTGTACTTTACAGCGTGCATCGGTTTCTGTTGCGCTTTATCAGATTCTTTGGAATAAAATCCACGCGCTTGATAATTTTCATATAATTTCTGTATAAGTACGGATACATCAAGGGAGATATGGTGTGTGCATACGTTTGCGTAATTGCGTTATCACAAATTCTAAGTAATTCAGGTCGGTTAACTTTCTTCGATTTCAAGCAATGTAAGTGAGATCTAGGAATATATGCCTTTTAAGTATAAAAGATAGACGCCGCACATCTTATTGTCTTGGTTATATAGCCATGTGTAAAATGGAATAGCACCCGGTAAAACTGAGAGATTTATTAAGGGGTCATGCCTAGTTGGCAGGCGAAAAAAAACCGTGATTTTCGGGAATTTTTTGTGGAACTAAGTAGGCATGACCCCTTAAAATATATCTACCAACGAATAAGTACCACTTTTGCAGAGAAGTCTTGACATTTGCTTCTTGTGCGAAGATTCCAACATCTACTTACTGTTAGTCGGTCAATGTTTAACCATCATTTTCTTCCATTACTTCGCAATTGTTTATAAATATCAAGACCTGATGGAACAGACATTCTATATTTTCGTTTGAAAATTCAAGATTTGGTTTAATACTACTTGCTTGAAGATGTCGTACGACAATTCCTAACAATATCACATATCACATTAACTATGACAGGCATTGTTGTTAGAACGTGTAACAACAATCCAACACCTATTATCTCGAATAAAGCTTTTTCTCCAAGTACATTTTGGCATCTGGTATCGTTGCGAAAATCTTCATGGAAAGTTTACCGTGCAGATACAAGTCACATTTTTTTATCGTCTCGAAAATGGGGCTCGTACAGCTTACGAGATAAAATTGCACGTCGATCTGTTGAAATTCCTCTATCACCGAGTGCAACGCCATTACTCCGCTAGAGTCAATATAGCTTAACGCGCTCGTGTCCATTATCACGCAACGTAATTCTTGTTTGCTTTCTTCTTCGGAATCTTGTGCGTCCATGTAAATCCCTTTCTCCCGTAATTTAATCCTACGTTCAACGACTTTCGGCGGATTCACTCCGACCAGTTTGTACAGCTCCGATTTGAAATGATTAGAGTTCGCAAAATTTAGAGTCCCGCAATAATGAAAGATCTTTATCCCCGGAATTTCTACTGTCTGAAAATTACAATAAAATGTGCATTAAAATAATAGATCCTTCGATTATTAAGAGAAGCACTGTTAATTATAAAAAAAAAAATTACCTACCGCCTTAAATCTACTCGAATCTAAATACAAGTCTGTGTTTGGTACATGGCCCAGTAAACAGGTGTAAGGTTTAATGCTTTGCAATAGAATAATCGCCAGCGATATCATTATTCCCATTAGTAAGCCAATGTCTATACTGACTATCACAACCATCAAGAATGTCACGATCCAAATTGCCGCATCATATTTGTTTAGCTTCCAGAATTTAATAAGTTGACTGGCTTGCTGAAACATTCCTTTCAAAGCTACCTGAGAAAGAAGAAGATTCTTATATGATAAGTATTCGTATTGCGTTAATTGATTTTCAGAACGATCGTCGATGTACTTACGACGATGATCGACGCGAGAACGCATCTTGGTAGTGGTTCGAAAAATGGACCGATCCATAGAAGTATAGTGAGTAATATAAAACAAGATATTACGCTAGCTATTTGCGTTCGGCCGCCGACAGTTTGCTGAATTAACGATCTGCTTAAAGATGCTGACACTGGCATACACGAGAAGAATGAACCAACTACATTGCTCAAACCCTGGAATCGCAAGCGCATAGTCCGCATAATAATATTTTATACAGTTCGAAAGGATAATAATGAAGTTCCTTACCATAGCGAGAAGCTCTTGATTTGAATTAATTTTATAATTAAGCTTTTGCGCGAATATTAAAGCCATCGATATAGTTATAGTATAAGAAACCATAGTTATAGCGATGCTGTCTACCGCTACAAGGTGTAATAACTCGAATGTTGGTATCTCCGGAGGTGGGAGCCTGGAAATATTCCAAGTTTATAAGAGAAGAGTATCATCAAATCATACGTGAGAAACGTGTGAAAGAAATGCTTACATACCCCGTTGGAATATTGCCCACATCTTGAATGTTGTACTTGTCAGATAAATAAAAATACCTTGAAATTAAAGTTCCACTTACGACCGCGATTAATTCTATTGGTATTGGAATGCTACACCTCTTGCTCGCCCATGGCTAACATGAGAATGGTCATAGGATAATCAGTCATACACATTTACAATGACAACATTAGAATAGTTACCTTGAAAAATTCGTTGTTACAAACGAGGATAATGATTGTTATCAACGACACAACTAAAGCAGCTAGATTTGTATTTTGTATTTCGTATCCGACATCTATCAATGTCTGAAATGAGATTTTTAATTAGTGCATTGCAAGCCAACTAAGCGAGTTCCTTCTTAATACTGCCATACATACAAAAATAAGTTTAAAGTACCCTTTCTGTTTTGGTATCTTCAAACCTAATAGATCTTTGATTTGGGATATTAAAACGTAAACTGCAGCTCCAGTTGTGAAGCTATTTACTAAAGGTTCGCTGAGCAGCGTGCTTATGATACCCAAATGAAATATGTACATCACGATCTGAAAAATAGAGTCAACTGTTAATTTAAGCATAGAGCAAAGCAAGGTGAAATATTTAGCAAGTATTACCTGATATATCCCGACCATCAATGTGACCGCTGTCGCTACTTGCATGGGTGTATAAGTATATAAATGTTCCCCTAGGTGGTCGGACATTACATTCGTAGCATTCGGATTCATAATCCCAACGTGTGGCAACGAGTACGTCGTCACAGTTTTCCCAGTCATCAAGCAAACCACGGCAAAAGTTCCTGACGAGTGCCAATAATGTTTCATTGTTCTAGCTTGTCTAATAATTTCGTATTAAAAGGAGCTACGCGCAACTCTTCTGTAATAGAAGTAGCATTTTACTGGCAACTGATTTTCATTAAACACTGAAAATCTCTCCTTATTCTCTGTTCTGTTAACGAATCTGAATTCTCGTTCTTACCCATTGACACGTGCCTGGATGTGCCGAACAAGAAATATACTAAAACAGGGAAGAACGCCATGTAAATGCCAACTACCGCCGGTACGTTCCCCAAGAGAGCGTAAGCCATGCCCTGAGGAATGTGCATAATTGCTACTGTTAAACCTGATATTATGTCAGACATTATGCTTTCTTTCCATCTATAGTCCCTCAGCCAATTTATCGAAGGAACCACAGACGTTGCACACGACTTCCAGTTCTTAGACTTCAAGGCGCCAAATGCATTCCTCAACACTGTAAGAAGCAATCGATATGATTCTCAATCGCGACTATTGCTACGGGTATTCGTTTTCCCTGTATACCAGATATCGTCGGCCTTTCATACTGGTAATCGTCATTTAAAGCCTCCTGTTCGTAAATCGGTCTCTGTAAATGCACTTGCAATAGTGTATCATCCTTTTCCATGTTGATAGCAATTAAGAAAAAGTCATGGACTTTGTTCAAATGTTGTTATCTATATAAGTATCTGCAATAAGTAAACAGTTTACAAAGCTTAACATATATATATATAGGCCTTCGAGTGACATGACTTTAGACCTTGACAGAGGAAGTGATGTATCGTAAAAACGTAATACGGTTAAATTTATGCTTCAAGCCTCAAGAAGTATACAAGTAGATTAATATTTCCGTGTTTAAAAATACAAATTATTATGTAACGCCTTTAAATAAATACAAATATGAATGAGTCGTACCGAATTTTTAACGCCTTCTTCCGAGACCATCAGCTTTAAAAAATCATTGAGCAGATCGTAAAATGTACGTAAGTACTTACATACAAGTGTTGCGTTCTGTACGCGATTATTTAAATAGATTAAAGTAACCTTAAAGTATTTTCCTTGAATTACTTGGTTCAAAATTTTCTTCACCTTTTTCTATCAACGTGTCTGTTTATTATTAATACTTTTTCCCACTACTCGATTGTAAAAAAAGGGATATCAAAGAACTGTCTGCTCGCAGCAATTACAAGAGTTGCACAGACACATTTCGATGCAAAAGAGATGCTGACCACCTGACCAACGGCTTCGAGCGCGCGTGTAGCACACGTACATGGGCGTATATACGCGTACATTATTATCAATAAGTATCTAATCGACACTCGTCATGTGACATAAGCAAATATAATAGGTATATACATAAGTATGTGGTAACAGTTTAAGATGTATTAACAACGGTTGGTACACGCGCTACATGCCGCTTTCACAGAATTGCATTACGAATTTTGCTGATTACTTTTATATTTATGCACTTCTTTTTACACACAAATGGATACTTAAGTGTAAGAAACGGACAATGGCTGGAAAAGAATATAATTACGCAGAGGCATTATCGTCGCTTTTCTTGCATATTTCTGTACAATTATCATAGAAATCAGGACAGAAGAAGAATTATTTTCACTCGCTGAAACGTTACTAACAATTCTTATTCTCACTGAGACGTTTATACGAATATTCAGCTTATAAATTCTGTTGACTTCCTCTTAAGGTATTTTGTACTTACCTACATTACGTACTACAAATACATGAAAATTACAATAAAATATATATACATTAGATCGTTACTACTAACAGTTATGTCTGCAAACGTAGATTTCTAGTATGTGATGAAAATGGTATATTTATATTCTAATTTAAATACGCAGTTATCCATTTCTGTAAGCATACGTCTGAATCTCTCATTAAGATATGTAAGTAGGTACGTGAACAGTATGGATACTCCACTGTTTATGTTTATTAAATTAAATGCACATCTATTGTCACTATAGCAGTAAGATGATAAAGAGATATCATTACGACGTGCGCAGTACTTGTACATTCTCATTCTCATTCTCATTCTCTCTCTCTCTCTCTCTCTCTCTCTCTCTCTCTCTCTCTCTCTCTCTCTCTCTCTCTCTCTCTCTCTCTCTCTCTCTCTCTCTCTCTCGCCTTCGTTTCTTTCGTTTGTTTTTTTTTTCTCTGAAAAATCGTAGACCTATCGCAGTACATTTTCCAATAGTCGAGCGACTACTAAAGAAATGCAAATCAGGCAGCTTCGTCGTTGCTTCCACTGTGCGCGCGGGTGTTGTGATAGTTGCGCTGCGTGCTGTATCCCCCCGTGTGCTGCGTTTCGTACATCTTCCGATTCTCCCGGTAACGCCGATAATTATTCTCCCGTTTCTTTCGTTGCTCCTCCGCTTGCTGCCTGAGCTTCTCCGGGTTCATGTGGGTGGTCACCATGTGTCTCGTCAAGGAGCTCATGAATTTGTACGTGATGCCGCACACGTCGCAAGAGAGTATTTCTTCGTTCGCCCCTTGCTGGAAAAGACGGGATTGGAAAAATTGTATTACGTCGAACAACGAGCGGTGTACGTTTAGATAAAAAGAAGAATTTCGAAATGGAAATCTTTCTTGTCTAAAAGTATATAGGCCCGTCACACAAATTCCATTTGATCATTACGTGATGCGTACAAATTGCAGAAAATATGAGAGATGGCAAATTCTATGAACCTTACTCTCGTACGAGAACCCCGAACAAATTTTAAACACTAAGATCGTATTGATCATACGTACTTGTTGATGTACCATCATATGTCTCTGCAAATTGTTCAATCGGTTGAACTCTCGACCACAAACCTCACAGTCAAATTTCTTATCGGGATCATGATACTTTTTATGGAGACTCAGATCAGTTGCATGTAAGAAGGACTTTTGACATACATCGCACGTGTGGATCCGCTGATCACCAGCCAAATGCGACTGCTCGTGTTTGACCAGACTAGCTTTTTCAACGAAGCGACGACCACAGTAAATGCACGGAAGAGGTCGAGACTGTGAATTATGAAGCGTCAAGTGACGACGTAGAGCGGTGGACGTTGGAAAGTTTTTATGACACTCGAGACACTGAAACGGCCGGTCACCGGTGTGTGTCTTTCTGTGACGGGCTAAAGAATTCTGGTCTGGATACCTGCAATGCACACGAGTGAAGCGGATTGATTATTTACTACGATTAACGAAACAGAGAATTATATAACACTGTCTATAAGACACTCACCTTTTAGGGCACAAATCGCACGGGAAATTTCTTGTCGTAATATCTTCTTCGCGCGCGTGTTTTAATCTATTGTGCCGGAGCAATTGGAAAGATGTCTTAAAGCTTTTATTACAAATGTCACATTTCAAATTATCCGTTGTCGGTATAATGACTTGCGTTCTTTTCTGGCCATGCTCATCCTCGGATATTATTAAGGAAATAGTTACTGTGTCTTCATTGTCGAGATCTGCAGCAGACACCGTTGAAGGCTGGAAAGTTTCAGGAATCAGAATAGGCAAGTTCCGTTATAACGTGGATCGCTTTCAGAAACAATCTCGATCGTACCTGTTTGCTGTTACTAGTGGATTTCAGTTCAGTTTCCTGCGCCGAGTAAGGCTCCTCTTCCATCTGTCTAACATTCTGCTGAGATTTCGCTTGCGATTCTTTGTTCTCCTGATCGTCGTTACTTTCCGCGATAGCGTAATGCCCGTCTTCGGTTAAATACACTGGCTGCAGGATTCCAGTGTCGTCCTTGAAGTACAACTGACCGTCTTCGTCTTCGTGTAAAAATATTTGATCCTAGAATTCGATGCAGAAGAAAGTTTTATCTTACAGGATATACTAAGGCGGATAGGACGGAACCCGAGTGTTTCATTTCGAGAGCAATACCTGAGAATTCTCTTTTTCCTGGTTTTGATTCGTGTCGGAGTTACCCGCCTCCCATGCCAGTTCGTCTTGCTTCGCCGCCGCGGCATCGTACGGATACTGTTCGTTATCATCGGCCTCGGTTACAGCCTGCGCAACATATAACGTTTCTATGTTATCCCCTTCGTAATAAATTGTTCCCTCAACTGGTATGGTATTTTCATCGAGCTGCTCCATCTGGAAGTAAGACCGTTATTTTCACAAGTAATACTAACAATTTCAATTCTTATCCTTAGTAACAGAAAAGTCGCGCAAACCTTAATATAATGGGCATCCGAAAGCTTCCCCGCGTGCAATGTTTTCACAGAACTTGGTTTCTTTGTACCGAGAACAGTATACAGTAAATTGTTTTCTACATTCTTCACAATTTCGTGGCTTACATTATTATCGACATTTTCATCGTTATTCATATTACTTCTAAACTCCTGAACCTGTTTGGCATTTTCCAATCTGACTATAGATTCTACGCTATCTCTAGATTCCGATCTATCTGCCTTAGAAGGGAAAGAGATCGTTTGATTGTTTACTGATCTTTTCTCTCCGTGCGGCATCCTCTGCTCCTGGAAAGTTTCTTCGCAATGATCCATTAATTCAGAGTTCTGTTCTATGAACTCCTCGTCCTCCTCTTCGTCCATATCCTCGTCTTGCCAATCCTCATCCACATCATATGTTATAACTTGCTTACTACTACTTTTATTATGGGATTGATCCTTCCTCTCGTCGTCTTTCTCAGAATGCTCCTTGAACACTGTATTGTCATCCTCGTAACCATACTCCTCGGTTTCGGAATTTTTGTCAAATTCATCGTTCTCCGATCTCTCTGCAGTCTTCTCATTCTCCTCGGGTCTTAGACCCACACTTTCCATAAAAGAGATATCGTCTTGTAACGATTCCTCCACCTCCGCCGCCGCCTCCTCCGCCTCCTCCTCCTCCTCCTCTACTTCTTCTATTATTTCTATAATTTCCTCTATCACTGTCTCTACAGAATCCTCTGTAGCATCCGCCTTCGTTGTAATATCTTCTTCGACGATCTCTTGGTTCAGTACTTCCATCACATCATTGTCACTGGTGGCGTCTATCGTATCCAATATTTCAGGCGACAGTTCCATAGTAGCGTCGGACTAGATATCGTTGCTCATAAAAGGTGCTGCATAAAAGAAACTTTATGTTACGTATCTGTACTTAAGTACACACAAGAGTATAATAAATTGTATACAATAGAAATTACTATAAATTAATATACCATTAGAATTACCAAATAAGCGCCTTTACATTCGATAAATTATTGTACAAACGAGTGACATCTCTTTTTCATTACGGCCTAAACAATCACAGAAATAACAGCCTTCGATATATATATATATATGTTTACTATAGTATTCTACAAACACACAAGATATTCACCTAAAAACTACAATAAAATTCACGTGTGTCTATATAGTAGAAAACTGTACGATCTAATAACGAATATTGAAAGATAAGTCGAGCGCAAAAATCTGTATGTAATTCATTCATATCTACGGTTCTAGCTAGGAAGCCTCTCTAAATTGATATGCACGGACAGTGGCAGATTCTTTGGTTGCGCGTATTACGCCAGGTATAATCTTCGCAGGCATATAATTCATCGGCATAGTACCACAGCTCCGAGGGGAATGTTCTTGCATCGGGAAGACCGTTTGTTACGTCGGGATCGGCATTAGCATTTTATATGTGGCAAGAAGTACGCGGTTCACCAGTCGGTACGAAAATGTCTTGCATTTATCAACGGACAGCAAAATGGCTACGAAACGGCAACGATTACCTCCTTGAAAAGCTGCACGCCGACACGTTAGAAATCATTAAAATCAGCGTGCCGGAGAACGGGCTAGCATGCGGATAGTCTGTTCACTGTACCTGCTTCAATTAGCCGAGAAAAGCACGAGCGACGGTGGGAAAATATTTTGCTCGGTCGATACGCGCCAATATTAATATCTCTCTACACTTTCCCAGTAAGTAAGTGACGCCACCTCAGCCATAGAGGAGCTGAGTCTTTATATCGCCACTAAATTAGGTTCGGTCGAGTGCATTCATGAATAGTACAACCTTATCCCCGCAACAGGCGACCATTCGTCGCTTTCCGATTGGTCGAGCCTTTCGCAAAGGGAAATATCGAAAGCTACCAATTAAGGTTCGATTTTTGGAACCCATTTTGAAAGTTCTAAACACTTACGATTCTAATAAGTTGCGATTAGATTTCGTTAATCGCTAATTGTATAATCGTATCCTGATTGTACCCGAGGAAAGATGCGCGTACTCTGTCTTGTAGCCGATGTATGTTTATATATTCAGGCTATGTTCTGCTTAAGGTTCTCCCTGTTAGAAGTGATAAGCCTGTAACAGAAATGTAAGGAATAACAAGTTTAGAAAGATTTTTAGTTTCCTGGAAAATATACAAGTAGAGGCTTATTTGATATGACACGAAAGTGAATTCTAGCAAAATCTGGGGCAACTTTGTGTTCTGAAATAGGACAGATTTGAATGCTTGCAAAAGAAAAAATATATTCGCATAAAACAAATACTTCGTAGCAATTGCTGTGATGTCCGATGTTTAAAACTGTATTCAACTGTATTCTAAATACGACACGTTATTTTAAACTTTACCTATATAGCACTGCTAGTATAGCAAATAATCTTCAATAGTTCCTGTTGGCCATGCACAAATCGCACGCGAAATTAACAGAACGATATTAACATTTCTATTTCGCTTTAGAATCGTAGAACGATTAGATAATTCTGCTGTAAACATCGACCAGAGGCGTCGCAGTAACGCGAGCCTTCGTTATGTGACGTATATAGAAACGCGAAAAGTAATCAAGAGTAGCCCTCGTAGTGAACCGCAAGCTCGACGGACACAGGAAACCTGTGGACGTGTATATAATTATATATATACAAAAGTGCCGTATTTGTTGAAGCTTATCGTCTGAAAGGTCGTTTATCGTACCGTTCGAGCAAGGGTATCTTTCATTGCAAAAAATGTGGCGTTACTTCTTGCTTGCAATTTTCACGACATTCCATTCTGCGTCGGCTTCGTCCGCCTTCGATTTCGGCGATACCTTGGCACTGATCCTCGGCTTAATCATCGGGATCATTGGAATGTTCGCTTGCATCGGTGCTTACGCGCGACATCGAAATCTTTTGCAACCATTATCACCATTATGATCGGACGCAACTTCAGAATTCATACTATAGTAAGTATATATATATATATATATCGCTGATACCGCATCATACACATATAATTAGGTACTATTTACTCGCCTGTACTCTAAAACGTGAATAACGATTTCGAAATATATATGTGTGTATAGGTACTGACTTTTTTTCTTAATATTCATGCATAAAGAAGGGGATATTTATAACGATTAACTGCCTTTGAGGTAAGGTTTCAATGATTATGATACCCTGCGTGCGGAAATCGTTGTTAAACATATTCAGTGGACGCCTATGGGTGTTCACCGCACGCCTTTGTACTTAATGTCTGCAGCACTGAAAAGACCAATTATTTGCCCTGTTAATTCTGTAATTTTCACAATAAAGTATCATGGAATTATCGTCAGTTGTTATTGAATGTAGTTCGCAATTATAGATGTTTGTTAATTCAGAGTAAATCCTATAACAAATGATCCTTCCAATTGTGAATAATTTATCGTGTATGTACATATTAATCTGTATTGTTCTACATTTGAAACCTATTTTCCTTATTTTCTATACTATATAGATTTGTTCTTAATTATTTCATTGCATTAGTAACACGTTTCATTTGAATTGCAGGCTATCCGATGCATAAATAATTCACGAAGAAAATGCCTGAAATGACTGCGAGCATTTTGTATGACAATATTGCGATACTTTTTACAACTGCTGATTTACGAACGACAGATGTTAATGCCACTTAACGTTAAGATTAACTTGTATATATAGTTTTAAATTATATTTGTTATTGAGATGTGATAAGCTATTTTTGTAATATCGATTAACATAAGATTTGAATAAATATAATAATGAAACATAAGAGTATCAACTGAAATAATCATTTGTTAAGGGTTTATCGTGCATAATAAACTGATGCATCGCGAAAAGTATAAAATGCCTACAAAACCAAACATTTCTGCTGCGGACTCTCCTGACGTTTAATTTTAATTATAGCTATTCGCGGCATAAGCAGCAGATAGTTTTAAGTAAACATACAGAACAGGATTTGAAAGTTTCTATATTATTGAATGTTTAAAACTATGTAATACAAACAGATATTAATTACTGATATAGCAGTTTACTATATCAATAAAAAGTTTTATATTGTTGTCTACATAATATATATATATATATATATATATATATATTCGTAAGTTTTCACAAATGTACAATGCATTAATTAACATTACAAGCTACAGTTTAATGCAATTATTTCTCAAGTAAGGAATGGAAGATAATATTGTTCTGAACACAATCGCCTAAATCATACCAGGTTCCTCTCTGTTAAATGACTATAAATACGAAGAACTTTGTATTAACAAAATTTGCATATGCCTCTGTTAATTATATTCCCTTTCCGTACAAGCAAAGGATATAAATTAATTTCATGTCGATTTGCAATTTGTTGGATGCTGATGCATCTTTTATCTAATCAGTCTTTATAAAACTTCTCATAGAATTCCACGCAACACAGCTTACACAATTCTTAAAGCGTCTACGAACTTATATACTAGTTAGCACGGGAAAGCTCTCCAATTATCTCCGTCTAAACGATTTTCACATTTCTCATTTTTATTACAAGCAAGATAACTAAATACTAATACAAGAGATTTAAAAACTCAAGTCAGTTTTTTTCTTTTTTCATTACTACCATACATTTTCCTTTCTCAAAAGCTTCCTCTGCACGCTTTTAATCGTCGAGCTTTAATCTCTACTCAAAGTATCTCTCAAGCAGTACAATCTATAGTTAAATTTAATGTTTTCTTTTCTTTCGAGACAAGATTTTGCTGTTTAGCCTTAAACACAAGATAGCAAAATAGCAAAAAGTTTGGTATGATTTAAAAAGAAAAAAGAAGAGGAAGTCGTTGTAGACTCGTAATCTCATGATGCAAGAAAAACCTGTTTTTCGCATTTGCATTTCTCAAAATATCATGCAATGTATTTCGTAAGCTTAAAATAGTGTACTTATACGATACGCGCAATTAATTATGTGAATCTGTGAAATAAATTAAATAATTTTAATAAATTAGTTCATAAAATTCTGATCCATCAATATGTACCAAGATTTTGCGTGTGAATTTTCGAATTGTAGCAAAATATCTTTCACTTGTCTTCTCATTTTTTGTTGCATTCTCTGAAAAATATATCGCAATACCCAAGCGTTGGATGTTCCAAGTTCAATTCCATCGAGTTAGATGCCATATTGGTAGAAGAGAATTATGATGAATTTATATTTAATCATTCTTTCGTATGTAACAGTGCTGTTTGGTATTCTTTGGTAAAACAATAAGAATGTTTTACAAAAAGTTACTCCAATTATATCATTGTTATAATACTAAATATAGTTAAAATCACATTGTATAAAATATGCTGAGAAGAAAACAGTTCATTGCAATATTGTTGGCGAAATCATTTCTGTCCTATTGTCTGTTCGTTTCATCGCATTCAGTGGACAAGCTTGTAAAATTAAAAGCTAACGTCGTTTACCAAACTATGTCACCGTGAAATCATTAACATCAAACGCAGTTCGTTTAGATTCTTTTTTCTTAGACAGCCAGCTTTTATTTAACGATCGAACATAGAGACTGCATCTTCATCAACAGTCAATCCACCTAACAGTAAACGAACGTAGGTATGTACAATATGTATTACACGTTACGCATTTCTCTTTGAGTATTATCTAATAAATTCATTTAAAAGTAACCGTGCAAGAATAATTGCAACGTATTTCCGTGAGAAACACGTACAATTATCTGTTATAATGTTTCGTTCAACCAGCGCATGAATTTATTACGAGGTGGATCAACCAGATATCTGGGTCGGCGATTATTAAATTTGCCTTTCGAGAAAGAAATTTAAAAACGCAGTAACAAAATTATAAGTGTATAAAACGTGTAGAAGTAAAGCGTGTATGGAAAACAGAGAACTTATTGAAATTCACGAACATCGGTATGCATGCGATCAGCGTAGTTAGTAATTAGTATAGTTCATCGGAGATCATAAAGAGAAAATTCGTGTTTCAGTTTTGAAAGTAGCCTTCGTAACTGTAATACTGACAATAATAAATCCATGCCAGAAGCAGTGTATTAACTCGCAACATTAAAAGCGGCGCGGACTGCAATCATTTGAACGAAATAAAGATATAACATTATAATCATCAATAAACAGTAGTAATATTTGTAGTTATACAAACAAGCTATCCTTAACGATATTGCGAAGTGCAATATGACGATAGCGCGGATGAAAAAGAAATTTAAAATATATCTCCCTGGGACGTAATCCAAGCATTAAAACATTTCTATATTTTGATATCGTTTAAACGTATATCGAATTTGATACCTATACGCCATGTTCCTATTGAGCTTTTCTTTTTTCATTAGACTCTCAGTACCTAAATATATAGGATGATTAAGCATGTAACTTTTTTAGATACGAATTTAATTATTCGAAACGAAGGAGGACGTGCTGAATAATAGAAATATCTAAATAAAAGAAGATCCAAAGGAATGAATCGTGCGGACGCATTTCGGGGAATATACAGCTTGCCGAACGAAATATGCCGATTCGCGTGAAACCAGTTTAAACTCATTTGTAAATGAAGTATCTGCGGTACAAATGGTACAATAAACATATCGGATAATAGAGTCTAAAAAAGATAGTAGTTGAGATACGATATTAGATAAGATACATGGGACTGCTAACTATATAGTAACACATGACTCTTTTTTTTGTTTAATAGAAGTAGGTAAAATCGCTAGAAATACATTAAAGCATAACAGTGACTATATTAATCATATTTCTTCTCTGCCTGACTCCTGCAGTCACATACATGCACACACGGAACATACATTCTCTCTCTTCGAAGCATCCAGTATACATTAACAGTTATACATATACATCGAGCAGAATGGCTTATAAACCATTTCGATCGTAAGACTAGCTGAGGCCTGTACTAATGTGGACTGTGCTAATTAAAGAATACAGAGCAGAAGTTCTCATAACAAGCATCTTTTGCTAAACAAGGGGATATTCACTACTATGTATATACATTTGTTTGTTTGTGTGTGTGTGTGTGTGTGTGTGTGTGTGTGTGTGTGTGTGCGCGCGCGCGCGCGCGCGCGCGTGTGTGTGTAAGAGCACAGTGCACGTAAAGGCCTCTATCCTCAATTTCATCGTTTCGTTTCATTTCTTTTCTTGCCCAGGGAACTCAATTCGCTCGGTCCAAAATATTCCCCCTGTATGTATCGAGAGCGTCACATTTGCCGCGAGGCACATATCAAACGTTAATATCATGCTCGCGCCTGGTACAACGAGAATATTTTCAGCGATCACGCACCGGATGTTACACAATTATCGAATACATCCTAAATACTTTCATTCGCGCCTCCCGTTCGTACGCGTTGTCCCGTGAGGACGAGGGTAGCAATATATACGTATTCAGCGTGAACCTATATATTTGTATAGAGTAACAATCGCAATGATAATGAATGATTCTTCCATAATAGCGGATAAGAGGAACGCGTTAAATTAAGAATGTATTACGGGAACGAATAGATTGAGAAATATAGAATTATAGGCGGCTGAGAGGTTGCGTTATTGATCGATGTGGGAGGGAGGAACGGTCGGATGATCGGTGTTCGCGTGTAATGGTTCTGCCGGCGGTGTACCGTCGTGAGAGTTACCTATGTGAGGAGTAGCTGGCGTGGCTGGTTGGGACTGAGACTGGGAGTGGGACTGGGAGGCTCCCGGCGGGGCGTATATTAGCCTATAGCCAGCTGGTATGAAGAAACCGCCGTGCGGCGTACAGCTGAATGTCTGAAAGTTTGGTATCGTTTGATTCTCGTGATACTGAATGTAACCCCCGCTACTCGTCGCACTTGATATCGGTATAGGCGTGACTAATGATCCAGTGGAGGACACCGCTATATTTGCCCCGTCCGGCAATATCGGCGCGAACTGATACTGGGCCGAATTTATGATCGCCGGATTATGCGCCGGGTCCGCAGATTCCACGATCTCGCTCGTGTAACTAGTGGTAGACTGCTGTGCGGGCATGTTTTGCATGTTTTGCATGTTTTGCATGGTTTCAGAAGGAACTACTGGAATTGGTATAACGTAAGCGTGTGGTATCCCAGCCGTTGCCTGCTGCGGCTGCAGCTGCAACGGGGTTTGCTTCAACTTTTGCATAGCTAATCGTAACGTTTCGTCGGTGTCCGGATAATTACTTGGAGCCTTTTGCAATGGAGTCTGAGGCGTTGTGCTAAACACTAAATAGTCTTCTGTACCTGGAAGTCTAGTTTGCCCTGCGTTAAATAGAAAAGCTTTATCATTACAATAGACACGGACGGAGGATGTAAATGGGCAAATGCGTAACGACGAAGGTGCTGGTCGGAGCATTGAGTTGAAAATAAAATCACTCACCTGTTAGGCTAGTCGTGACGGTATGATAGAGGACTGGATGATGCTGATGATGATGCTGATGAAGTGCACTTGCTTGTTGCTGCTGTTGGATCAGTATTTGCAATTGGTGCTGCTGGAAACGTTCCAGTTCTTCCCTATGCCTTCTTTGCAGCGTTTCCAGTTCCATAGTTTGCCTGTGTCAAAACAACGATGACTCGACTATTGTCGTAAACCTTCAACATTTAGCCATTGAAGAGGTAAACCTACTTTTTTATGAGCAACTGATACTCCTCGCTCGGCGTCAACGTCCAGAATCTTTCATCTTTCTCCGATTGCTATAAGCAGTGCATTAACGTGTTAGTTGGAAGTTCTTAAGGATCTTAAGGAACCCTATGTAGGTGATTTATTAATGCTTGTTAGTAAATGTATACTTGCAATTAAAATACATACTTCTACAGTAGGCGCAGTAACAGGTTGAATAGCTTGCATAGGTGGGATAGAACCTTCGCGACTGTGAATTATTTGGACCGATGTACCTGTAATTGAGAATACATTGAAGGTTCCAATGTCCGCGATGCATCCTCTGAATGTTGACTGTAGCCTGTATTCCTTACCCTGCGCGTCGTCCACGTGATGAATCTTTTGATCCTCCATCTGACTTTTCGATACATCAGCGTGCTGTTGTTGATTTGGCGTGGCACCAGTACCAGGGGGACCCGAGACCTTGGAAACCACAAATCTTGATATTTTTCTAACAGGTTGCGTTGTACTAATCTTCTATAAAAATTGCACAGTTATTTCATACTTGAAAAAGGTATTCATGGTACTGAGATTTCATTGCATGAATATGGGAACGTACTTCAGAAGCATTCTCTTGTGATTCTGTCAGCACTGGAGTGTTCGTATCGGACCGCGACGCGACGACCGTGGGCGTAACAGTAGCGACAGGCATAGTCGTCACGGGTGTAACGGTGGTTAATAAGCTTTGAGTGGATTGCATCGACGGTTGTATTTGAATAGAATTGACAGCGGAAACCGGCGGTGTTAGAGGTTGTGGAGATGCTGTTGGAAGAATCGAACCCCTATGGTGGATCTTTGCTAATTCTTGCTCCAGTTCCTGAAGGCGGGATCCAGGTCTCGGTGCTCGAACTTTTACACTTTCCTTGCTAGGGCTCATGGTTTCTGATCCCGAGGGTGCTCCTGGCGTTGGGCTGTCGAGGGAGCAATCTACATGCTAAACAAATAGTTAATAACATAAATAGTATTAAAACAGATTTCAGAGTTTATCCTAGAGTCTCTCTTGCTAGTTTTTCGATAGAACACTTACAGTTTGAGAAAGTGCAAGTTGATGAATGGGGGCTTCCGACGGTAAGACAGAGCTCTCAACGCTTGTAGAAACATTTGGATCAGCCAGAGAAGCAGAAGATTGTATTGTTGTTTGAGGCGACAATGGTCCCTATAACGAGTTACTTATATCGCATAGCTCTAGTAGAATAACACAGACTTTTGAGAATTTGCACTTACTACGCCATGGCTGGTTGAGATTGGCATGCCAATGTTAACGAGCTTCTGCTGTAAAGAATGCATATAAGCATCGTACCCTCCTACTACTTGATGATTATGAGGAGTAGCTGGGTAACTTATAGGCGGTGTGCCTACGTTCAGTGCTTCGGACGGTTGACTTGTTAATTGCACAAGTTTCTGGTGGAGATCCGCTATCGTCTGCGGACCTGTTCCACCTGTTCCACCTGTTCCACCTGGACCGCTTGCCCCGCTGCTTATATCCGAGACCTTATCCAAGGAGTTCTGTTGGCTGAGCTTCCTATGTTGCTGCTGTTGCTGCGATTGCTGTTGCAGTATCTGGTTTTGCACAAACATCGCCGAATCCACGGACTCAACAATTGTGTGCTCAGGGGTTACATCGTGGCTGGAATTCTCGGTCTCCGATAGTAGATGGTATTCGGAACTAATACGCCTGATGTTCGGACAAAACGGACAAGTATTTAAAACCAAATTCAGTAAATAGAATCCCACTTTCTAATCGTACATACCCAGTTAACGTATTCAATTCTTGGTTCTCTGTTTCCGATGCTTTACCCAAAGATTGTTGATCCGGGAGTTTCAAATGGAGCTGCGATTGGTCAGCCACAACAAAGCCTTCTAAATTCTGTGCGTCTTGCACGATCTGCTGTTGCATAGGGACAGTTTGTTGCAATTGATGCTGAGGCTGTGGCTGTGGCTGTGGCTGCTGAGTATGCCTCGCTGGTATAGTCTGCTGTACGATATTTTGATTCGTGGACGTAATCCACTTCCCCTGCGACAGGGTGTGGACAGAGACTCCTTGAAAATTCTGTTGCGACATTTGCAGTTGGGGATCCAGTTGCTGGACTGCGTTGAGTTGCATCGCCTGCTGCAATGGCATCTGAGCTTGATGGGACTGCTGAGTGAGTTGGAACGTTTGCGAAATCCCTTGCTGCACGTTCGTTTGATAATTATGCTGGAACTGCGACTGCATTTGCATTTGATTTGCTTCGGGTTGAATAGGCTGGAAATACTGTTCAGACTGAAGGGTGGGCTTGTAATCAAGTGTAGTAGCTGCCCCGACATTCACGGATGGATTTGGATCGTGGCTCGTTAAGCAATGAGGCGTTACAGATTTCGATTTCGGGTTGGAAAGTATGTTCGCTAAATTTTGCGCCAAGTCCGGAAGCGTGGATGAGACTTCCTTTGTCTTGGGCATAACTTTCGGAGCAACCTCCGCATTGACAACTTGGTGGACAGGAACTGAAACAGGAACGGATACGTTTGCTGGAGCATTCATCATATTCTGAGGGGCTTGCTGGAGTTGCTGGAGTTGCTGGAGTTGCTGGAGTTGCTGGACTGGCTCCAGAACAGTCTGCGGCATTTGCGTGACGTTCGAGCTCTCTTGCTGAGGGACATGTTGCGCGTGCTGCACGTGGTGCATGGACGTGCCCGGTATGGTCACCGGTTGCTTCTTATCGTCCGTAAGACTAGCTGTTTCGGACATCTGCGAATCCGTCGACATATTTGACGCCGTAGAAATATTTGAAATCCTACGGTTCCTCTCGTCCACGATCGCAGTCGGCTGTAATTGCTGTATTGGACCGGATAGTATTACATACTGTTGATGCTGTTGCGGTACTTGTTGGGGATGAAATTGTTGCAGCGGTCGCTGAGCTTGCATTTGCCCCGGATGCTGAAGTTCCGGCTGAATATGCATTTGCGTCAAGTTGTGCTGCACGGTGATCTGCTGCTGTTGTAGCAAAACATTGCACTGCATTTGCTGAGGTTGATACTGCCCTTGTAAATTCACACCGCTCGGAGGAACCTGCGCATCTTTCTGCGGCACAGTTATGATGTTCTGAGGGGCGGATTGCATTTGTTGATTAGCTTGGTGCGTTATCCCGGCCCCTTGCATAATCAGATTATGTTGACTAGACTGTGCAACCGCGATGTTCTGCTGCATTTGCTGTGGAGGTGGCATCGATTGGACAATCTGTCCAGGCACGGTGCTTTGAGGATTAATCGTTTGTTGCCCCGACTGCAGTGCTTGAATATTATCTATCTGCTCCATGACATATTGAGGTGTCTGTACAACCGTCTCAGCGCTGGGCTTCTCAGGAACGGTTGCAGCCTGCGTGTCCAAAACGTTCGCATCTAAATCGTCATGCTTCACTTGTCCCTCGTCAGCTATAGTAGCTTGCGATAGTACGTTCGACTGCGTCGCTAAAGCGTTAGCTTTGTCAGCACTCTCTACAACAGTAGCAGACCCTTCCTCTTCGTTCGAAAGAACCTTTTGCTCGACCACAGGACTAACTAAAAAGCGAGAGATCTTTCGAATTGGGACTGGCGCAGTTAGCGCGGCCACTTCCATGGACGAAGCATCAGGTTGCGCTTCTTTGCTCGCCTCCATCTCTTGTAGGTCCGCTGGGTCTTGGACAGTAGACTCTCTCGGCAATTCATTCCCTTGACTTCCAGGTGCGTCGTGTATTTGACTTTGCGTGTATGCCGTCGAGCTTGGAAATGCATTAGAAACATCATCCTTGGGCGTCTGATGCAGATCTGATACCGCGTCCGCTGTTGCCACAGAGACCACAGTTTCCGGGGTTTCGGTCGGATCGCTCGGCAAATTCGTCGGTGTTAACGTGTCCGTATTCTGCGTGGAGGTCGACGACCGTCTGGATGCCTCGGTAGACGTGTTCTCAGGACCCACTTGGCTGTCCGGCGTTTGCGCATTCTGCTGCTTTTCCGTGGACGCGCCCGCGGCAGTGATGTGGGAAATAATTTGGTCAATCGGCAACAATTTTGTTGGAGTAGAGGTGTTGGAGGTTTCGTCTCTCTGAAAATATATAACGCATAATTGTATATATATATAGATGAATGTGTCATATCTCTACCACAGAATGATCGCAATGCACGTGAACAAAACAAGATTATGGCATAAATTAAAGAATCTGTTACAAGGTGTATTTAAATGAAAGTACAATAAACAACATGTTCAGAGGAAAATACGTGTCCCTAATGACGAGCATCTCTACACGTCACAGCGACATTCTTTGCAAAGTTTTTTTTTTTATATCATTAATTCGCATCTGGGAAGCGAATGGTTATTGTCGCGAAACAGCAGAATTTTCCTGAAACATGTTTCTGAATGCGAACCAAAAACGGGAGGATCAACAGTAACAGACATTGCATTGCGGAATCGCCTATGTGTGATGAACTTATAAAAAAAACACAGGATGTGTCGTCATATGATATTGCCGTGCCTTAAAAGAGATACACAAATGTCCGAGTACAAGTCCGAGTATCCGTGAATCAAAAAGGATGCACAAACGTCCACGACTGTACGACGAAATATAGGATACGGGGGAAAAGGTACGGCGGGGACGATGAACTCACCGAACGGTGTCTACGATGGACTTTGTACGACGATCGGTGGCTGCTTTGGCGAGTTAGCGAGCCATGTCTCACCTGCTGCGTCCAAAACGATACACACCAATTATATGCACACCCTTGCTTTTTCTTTGCACGGTCATGAGATACACATTCCGGGTGTAACTTGAAATTAGCTAAGCTACTCTGACAATGGAATTCATCAAACATACATAATACACAGTTTCATTACTTTCGAAGGCAGAATTGAAGAGAGAAAAAAAAAAAAAAAAAAAAAACATCACGACAGTTGTCTCATGTCATTATCTTTTTGCTACGAGTAGAACAGTCCTATGATTCGCATTATGGACTTTTGTGTATCGGATTCTTAACTAGCAATTAACAACACTGTTAACGATACTCTGTTTCATTTGAAAACATTTATTACAAGATCTGTTTTCTTTTCTGATGCGGAGAAGGCTGATTTCTAGCGATGGGGCCAAGTTCGACATGTACAGAGTATGATGCTTTATCGTGCCTCGACACTGCTCGCAGTGCACTCGGTCCCATGGCTATCGAATTTCCTTCATAGCAATTCGTACTATCATTTTTAAGACACTGATACTGATAGAAGTGCACTGATCGAGTGCAGGCGGAAAGAAAACTGTTACCTTAGCTGTATCAAGACTGTGGTCACGATCTCTAGGTCGACGACTCGTAACTGGACTACCACCGGCAGATTGATCCGGCGGGCCATGCGCTACTAAAGGCAAAGCCCGCGTGGGATCCAGGCGCAGTTGTTTAACGATATCTTCTATCAATTCTACGAAAGTCTCGCACTGAGATTGAGGCAACAAATTCTCGGCAACCTGTGGGGGGAATCCACGAAACACATGATACGAGTATCTATCACCCGATAACAATACGATTTAGCAGAATTCTGATAGAAAGTGCATGCTTACCAAATTGTTAGCTATATCAGTAGGTACCATATCATCCCTATCGAATTTAAATGTGACGGTCTTCTGCTTGCTCGTGTCCAGCTGACACTCGACGGTCACTGATTGCCCCTCGCCGCTGCTCACAGACAGAACTGTTAGTTTAATACCAGGTTTCTTACGTTTCGTGCCAGATCTTTTAACTCTGCATCTCTCAGAGGAGGCGGCGCTTTCAGAACCCTCTTGCGGTACTCTATAAATATTAAACATTTAGTTAGATTCTTCGTCACGATCCGCCTATGTAGTAACTGAAATCTCGTGATTTACCCGTCGCTCGGCCCCGTGGTTTGTGAGCCGACACTTGTATTCGACATATTGCTCATACCCGCTTGATCTTGAAGAGCGGACGGCAAGTCCGCTGGCAAGGATTGCACAGAGTCCATCGTGTCCTGCTTAGGTAGAGACGATCTGTCCGCGGTGGAGCACTGTTCCGTAGTCGAAACGAAATGCTGCTGGTGCTGCGAGTTCGCCGCCGACTGTACAGGGACGTTCAACCCGGATGGCATAGGTACAGAGGTGGGCACACTGGGATTCTGCGGGTATTGCATCTGAACCAGAACGTTCTGCTGGGGTTGAGATTGGTGTCCACCGTTCTGAAGAATGGTTGGCGCAGCCTGCATGGTCGGGATTGTAGGAGCCGCCGCGGTTTGTATGTGGGTAGCTGTTGACGAGGTCTGAATGTTAATGCTGGATGGTACGGAGGCTTGGACCTGTCCTGTTTGCTGCTGCATATAAGGCTGAGAAGTTGGAGGCGCTGTACCCCCAGGAATACTTTGATGAGAATATATTTGAGTTGTAGGCTGGCTGGATGATAAAATTTCAACGTGGCCGGTGGGATTGGAGCTGGTGTACGAATGATATATTTGCTGGGACATATTTTGCTGGTACATAGGCTGGGTATTGTAACCAGAAGTAGCTGTGGTGTTTTGCTGATAGTATTGCTGATTCTGAACCGATGGCGAGCCCACAGAAACCTGGTGGACTTGCTGAACTTGTTGAACGTGCTGCACTTGTGGTTGAGAGTATTGCACCTGCTGGGGTTGCTGAATCTGCTGATGCACCTGCTGTTGTTGCGGCAGGATCTGCATCTGAGGCTGCATCTGTTGTTGCATTTGATGGCCCATCTGCTGCGGCACATTCATTTGATTCAGCTGTATGTATTGTTGCTGTTGCTGATGCATGTGCTGCTGCTGCTGCTGCGATATTTGCTGTGCCACTTGAGGAAACTGTGGCTGACTCTGTACTGTCTGGGGGGTAGAACATTGCGAAGAAGCCGGGTTTAAATTTTGCGAGACATGCTGGGAATATTGCTGCTGCTGCTGCTGCTGCTGCTGCTGCTGCTGCTGCTGCTGTTGATACTGCTGCTGCAGCTGCTGGTACTGTTGCTGCTGATACTGAACTTGTTGCTGCGAGACTTGGGGCACTTGCTGCATCTGCTGTGCTTGCTGGGGCTGGACGACCGACGTTTGCTGCTGCATCAGCGGCTGTTGCTGAACCAACTGGACTTGTTGAGGCTGTAGATTATGCTGCTGTGGCTGCTGCGCGCCGGATTGCATTTGCTGTTGTTGAAGAGGCATTTGGTTCTGCTGTAATTGCATTTGAATGTTCATGCTGGATTGTATCTGCTGCTGCTGCTGCTGTATCTGCATCTGCTGAAGTATCAGTTGCTGTTGCAACAAGTTCTCATTGGCCGTGTTGGTGGAATCCGCTTCCCTGTCCAGGCGTTCTTTCTCTTCTTTGGCTTTACGCTCCTCCCTCTCCCGCAACAAAGTAGTGATCTGCGATTTCAACATTTTCGCCACAGCCTTAACGTCCTCCTCGAGTATCAGGCTGGATTTAGCCATTTCCGAGGCTACCTCTTCCGCGTTGTCAGCTTGTATGTCGAAGTCGAACTGTATCGCCTCGTTCTCTTTATGCTTGTTGGTGCGCTTCTTGGGATCCAACACCCGAAGCCTGAACTCGACGCGCGACAGCTCCGAATCCGCCACAGCGGATTCTCGCGAAACCATCTCCAGCTTCAATCCAACATCGTCCGCGAAAAATTCGTGATTCAGAAGATCTTTCACCAACGGTCGCTCTTCTTTCTTTAATCGAATGCACATCTCTATGATTTCACGAACTTCTGGATTCTCCACTTTGTCATAGCTTTGTGGCTTTACACCCTGTATAATGCATATATTACTTAACACAGCGTTTAATCGACGAGACTATATACGTACAAGCCATTATTGCGCGAAAAGTATAAAGCATTTTATTTGCGTATTATAGAGAGGTGAAACAATTGAAGTGACAAAATCTGGGGAAACTTTTGTACACGGCGCAATTTCTGCCTTATGTTATCAATCGATAATAATTGAAGCAAAAGATTATTTACCGATACTACGCGCTTATATATTTGCGCTGGTCCAGTACATTCAGAGTATGGGTATTCGCTGGTGGCCATTTCAAGCATGCACATGCCGAATGCGTAAACGTCAACGGACTCGTCGTAATGCTCTTCGTACATTTCCGGCGCCATGAATTCCGGCGTACCGATAACACTTTTCGCAAAGCTTCGATTTTTCAGCGTTGCAAGACCTAGATCGCCAATTTTTACACTCCCTGTTGTACCAGTAATAAAAATATTGTCGCACTTCAGGTCACGGTGGATAATTGGCGGTGATCTCGAATGTAAAAAGCTAAGGCCCTTCAAGATTTGTCGACACCAAGATTTCACTACTTTCGGATTAATTTTTTTAAAGCGTCTTAGGTACCTGTTCAAGATTACGTAATTAATTAATACAGTAACGACGATTGCAATTAAATGGTCCGAGATATCGTAACGCCATTCAAAACTCACGTTTTTAATGTTCCTGAAGTCATAAGTTCAGTGACTAGTACAATGTATTTCCTACGCGTAAGTGTAACTTCCCAATAGTCATAAAATCTAACAATATTTGGATGTTGCAATCCTTTCAACATTTCTGCCTCTTCCCGAAACCTCAGTCTTTCCGTCTTATTTAACTTTTTCTCCTAAAAAAAGGAAGGACAAATGGATTTGAAGATACAAGAAATTTGCTACTACAGTTAACTGCATTTAATACGATATTCTCCTTACCTGTAACTCGCACCAAGCTACAGCCACACCAGTTTGAGTATCCAAACCCCTATATACAGTCTTAAAGCTGCCTCTGCCGATCTCTTCTTCAAATTTCAAAAATCTACCGTCCGGTGATATACCTATAGCTTTCTCTTCGTCGTCGTCATCCTCAACATTCTGCACTTTGACTTTCATCAACAAATTTCGAACCTCTTCCATAGCCATCGTCTTCTGAGTGAGCTTCTCATCCGCTTTAAAGTTCTCGTCCAGCAGAGGGCCGATGAAGCCCTCCACCGCTTCCTCCTGCGTAGTCACTTCCTTTTCAGAATCCTTGGACATTTTCGTTTCGTCCTGTGCACTCGCGTCTTTGTCATCCTCCATTTCCGTGTCCAAAGGTGGTACTTTTCCTAATTTACTTAGAGATTCATGAAGCGCTTGGGCAGCAACAATATCACTGATACTGGTGCCATTGTCATCTTCATCGTATATCGTAACCCCTTCTTCTACCTCTTCCCTTTGCGCCTCTATATCCTTAGTATCCGTTTCCACGATTTCCTCCGACACTTTCGACGTCACGAACCTTGAACTTTTTATCACTTCCTCATTTTGCTGCGTGCACTTTTTATCCTCAACCACCTCTTCCTCGGAATCCTTAACCGAGGCTTCCTTTTCAACCACGCTCGCAGACTTAGAAGACTCGGTAGATGTTTTCCGCTTCGGTTTCTCACCACCTTTGCCATTAGCCGTTGAACTTGCAGACGCTTCCGCCGCGGACCTTACAGACGTATCTACATACATTGTCTTCTCCATATCTGTTTCTTTCGAATTCTTACAACTTTGCTGGTCGATTACTTTTTCCGTAACATACTTAGCTTTAGATCTCGCGGCCTTGTTCTCGCTACTACTGGATTTCGTGTTTGCGGAAGAGGCGGGGAATACTTTTTGCTTGCTCTGCGTAACTAATTCTTCGTCGATACTATTTGCCGATGTTTTCCTTGTAATGTTCGAAGCTTTCGAGGATTCGGAACATTCTGCGGTTGATGGTTTCCGTTCATTCGAGTCTAACGATCCTTTTTTATCTGATACATTCTGTGACGATTCAGCACCTTCTTCACTGACACTGTATTCCACCCTCGTCTCATCTTCATCCGATTTTTTAGACTTCACTCGATCGATTGGCGTTGATGGCATGGAACTGGAACCTGCGTGTTGAAATAAGATTCTCCGTTATAATTTCCGTTCCGTTCCGTTCCGTTCCGTTCATAAGAATTTCTATGCACAGTAACTACGAAGTTCGTACAAGTATATGTATTACCTGGCACATTGAACACACTTTCTGTTGCCACGATAGCTTCCTCTGCGTCGCTAAAATTGTGTTCATTTTCGTTATCTAATGATGGCGAATTAAGATTCTGAGGCGATGATTTTTCAGAACTACGCAGCGTGGATAAGACTTTCTTTTTAGAAGAAGGCGAGCTACTTGCAACTCCGTTAGTTGTTACAGCCAGTGGATCCGTGCTATGATCAGCCCTCTGCGTTCGTATTTGTTTCTTGCAAATTGTTGTAGAGGAACGGCTTAAATTTGATGTCTAAGTAAAATATACATCATTTCTTTAATAAAGAGATACGTTTAGATACTATTTAGACATTAACCACCCGTTTCTTTTCATAACGAACCTTTCGATCTCCAGAATTATGAGCGCTACTGCCAGCTTGCGAAACAATAGACAATTTTCTTTGGCGTTTATGATTATGTGTATGATTGAAGATCCTCTGAGTGGTAACGACCGAGCAAGGACTTCCACCTTCCTGAGAGGCTAAGTGGCCCACTGCCAAACTAATCCCACCCTGACTATTGCCACCCCCACTGGCCACCAGCTTCGGACATAAACTTGACAGGCCACTGCCGCCTGAGGATCGTTGCCTATTTGTCTCATACCTAGAACATTGTTGAAGATGCCTCGTAACATTTTTGTCGCACATCTTTAAACAAATTAGAATATTCAATTTGTTCGCATATAATGTCTTTTTAACGTAAAGGTACATAGTCGAGTTTATGCTACGTGAATTTTTCCAAATTTTTTGAAGCAGGGGTAAAAGTTATAAAAATTTATACCGACGGTACAGCTGCCACTTTAAAAGAGAGCAGAGTTTCTTTTCATTTATTGTTCACATTTGCAAGTCAGTACAACTAGAAATGTGGAAATGCAACGTAAAGCTATGTTTAACGCCTTAAAGCAACATTACTATATAACTTATGAATGTGAAAGGGTAACAAGCAGATGTTACACGTATACACACACACTTATTTTACATTCAAATACTCCTCAGTGACATGGGTATGGGTAGTAGTAAATATGAATTGAAGAACTAATTAGCTTCTCTAGTCTCATCGGTACTAAATGTACATATCACGATTAAAATTATTACATAATGCCAAAATGTCCTACTGATAGATGAAGTAGTAGTAAAACACTTAAACAGCATTTAAATCGCTGAGGAACTAAGTTGCGAACGCGTATATAGAATGTGCGTGAGAATGATGCGCGTTTCGAGATCTGGGAACCAAAAATAATGTACGTGACACAATAACTCTGTCAATGAATTTTCATCTTTACCATTGGTGTTTCAAAGGTGATAAGTGCTAATCGAACAATCTTATACTGCAGCATAACAATGATCTAAGCCATGTGACTACTAACCTTTGAATATTTACAAAATATTCATACTTCAAGTCGAGGCTCAGTAATTCTGAAAATACATTTGAATTTTCATTTTTATTTCTCAAATAAAATTCTTCAACTTCACCTAACGAATTTGTACCTTTATTACTATAACAGTTTTTGGCCTTATGTATAAATTTTCAATAAAATTTCTTTTACAAAAACGTACACGTCAAGTACGGATGAGATGCATAAATGTTCTTATGCGTTGCATAGTTTCGTTATTTAAAACATTATTGTACTTTGTTCATAATGCGTCGAGACGGTAGTTGACATTTTAAAGAGCTTAAATTGAGGAAGCTACTTTTGCCCTTAGTTATCTTTTCGAAGCTGGGTATTTCGAAAGTTGTACCGCATTGAGAAAAAGTCTTCGTAAAATGCATTCCAAACTAATGAGATACATATGCATCGATCATATAAAATATATCGTACTTAAATAAGAAGCAAAAAATGAATTACAGCAAAGAAATTAAATGATAGAAGGTAAAAAATGGCAATGTAAGAAGCATGATTTTGATACAGACATCATTATACCTGTCCTGCCTGTTGTGGCCAGATGAGAGGAGCCCTCGCACTGTATTGCCTATAGTTGCTCTCTTTTTAGCTTCTTTCTCCCTTTCTCTGTACCCACCAGCCCCAGTGCTCACCTGATGATCTTGACGAGTGTTTCTGTCCCCCTACAATCGATAACCAACGTCACACCGATATTGCAATAAAGAATTATATATATATATATATATATATATATATATATATATATATACACATTATCGTTTATCCTGCTCAGCGACGAATTACAAGATCTGCTACAAGAAAAGGAAAACAGAAGCCAGTTTGCTAGAAATTTACCTTAATGCTTATAAGTTTTATACTCAAATTGGTACTCGTGTTTGTTGGTACCGGACTTAAATCGCACCGCACCCTTCTGTGCGACTTCTCAACAATCGGCGGATCTTCGTCTAACTCCAATTGATCTCCAATTGCGAAAGCACGAGTTTGCGTTAACAAAATATCCTCTGTATTGTGCTTGCGACCTGTGCTCACCGAACTCACTGCCTTATTTTCATTGCAGCATCTCGGCATTGCACATAACCAACTTATGAAAGAGCTCACTTTACAAAAATTCGTTCCCACGCTATAGATATCGTTCCCTTTTCAATTCGACTTGTGCAGAAATTTAATGCAAACTTTTATCATCGTATTACTTTTCTAGGGGAAGTGATTCGTAGTGTTCTTAATCGAGATTACTTTTCAAACTATGAAATACTGAATGTATTTATAGCGTACACAGTTTATTACGATTTCTATGTTCATCACAGATTCTTTTCTTCTTTGCTCGGCGCATATACTCTGCCACCACAAATTCTCAATAAATATTTAATACCAAAGAAGTTGAACGATGCTGAAATCAAAAAAGATATCCCCATGAGAACCACAGAGTTATATTAACAAAGGCATTAATACATACGACGTCTAAGTTTATTATCTTGCGTAAACTCGAGGAATGAAATTTTTTCCAAAAGATTTCAAAGGTGTGAGAATTACAGTGAGTTATATCCAAATTCAATTACAAAGAAAAATACTCTGGTTTTTTGCTTGAAAGCTAATTTCATTCGAGCGTCGCAAGTTTAGCTATCTCGAGAGACCTAACGAGCGCAGCATATCTTTGTTCTATTTTCCTTTTTGTTGTACGTAATAAACAAGATGACGTTACCATTCTTTTCCAAAGGTTTGCGTTAAATGCTTATCGATATCTTTGTTGGAATAAAAGTCTTAGGACAAATGTACATGCGTATAACATACCATATGTTAAATATAAGAACAATGAACTACTCGCGAGGCAACTAGACAAAAATCATAGCAAATCGCCAGCAGCCAGTTCGCGAGGAGTAAAAAGAAAATCAGCGGGCACACAAGCATCGCGATTGGAACAGAATTTCTACGGATAAACCTTAAATTAATCTATTTTACGGATGGCAGAATCACATGTGTATACGGTCATTCTTGTAGCACTCTATGTAATTCCTGTTTTGCAAACGTTATATGCTGTATGGATCGTATAAATTTAGCAACATCAATAGTATAATGTTGATCGCGACTGCCAATAAATGCGAGGGGCAACCGATCTCGGAATTAGTGCTCTATATAGATATATATATGTATATATATATATATATATATATATATATATACATATACATATATATATATATATATATCTACGCACGTTATATACAAAGTATTTTTCGTTATTTGTCAACAAGGTGAAACCTGTGCATGTGTGCTATTCTTTTCTCTGGGCTGTTAATCGAGAAAACGGGCCACGCGAATACCCGTTCGAACGGAGAAAATCGAGCGGGAGGGGGAGGGCCAAGAGGAGGGCGAAAAGAATGATAGAGAAAAAAAAGGATTTACATCGTCAACTAACGCAGTATGTTGTCAAGCATCATGGAGCAGTCACTTGAAAAATGTTGACAGTATATAGAGAGTAGCTGGTCTTACGTATATACCACACCACGACGCGATATACGTATCTCACGGACACACCGTTGCACCGCATGCTGTACACATACTACATAGGTGGGACGGGCTACGTATTACGGGGTGAAGAGGAAGTGCCGCCACACACGTATACCCGCAAGCAAATCAAATAAATGCACACATCCGTGCACGCGCGCATATAGTCGGGGACACCGAGAGAAGATAATGTGACATCTATCCCAAAAATATCGCGTCGGTGCATATTTTACACGTTGTCCCGCGGCAAGAGGGCCCCGGTCGCGCGGACAGATGAAAATCTGTCCGTCCCCCGACCCCGTCGCGGGCCCATCCCGGATTTTTGACTGATAAAACGCGGCGAGAAGTGGCCGCGAGTAACTTGTCATGCAGAGATGCGTGAACAACAATACCTACACAGTGCTCGCCTGGCTTGCCTAGCGGTATTGTAAGATAATCATTCGGTTATCGATGGTTCTATTACCTCCGACATAGACCCGGTCATATTAGCCCCGCGGCGCACTGATAAACAGCACTCGTAATCCCTTAGTCAGCCGGTACTCACATTTGTATTGCAGAAAATCGCCCGACTACACCCAAATAACCACCATTTTTTTTCACTGGATAATGGCGCGCTCTATCGGCGCTATGCGCCAACAATGATCAAGTTATGAATTCATGCTGCGTATACACAGGGAGCGATACGTTATCGGGCAAGGCCGATCGCGGTACATTGGAAACTGTCTCGCTGGTCTTATTTCCCGATAACGCCTATCAATCGATTCTTCGGCCCGGCCGGCGATTTAGACGGCGAGCTATTTTCGGTATTGATTGTTGAATCGTGCAAAAAGATGTAGTTAAAACTAGCAGTATATGATAACCGACGCGGCAGGATAACTGAATACCGGCATTCCTCGCGGTTCCTTCTCTCTGTGAAACGTATCCTTATATATATATGTGCAAGTTTTTATATTCACCGTCTATGCAAATAGTATTCTTATCTTCGTTCTAAAACGTACAATTTTGATTTAAATACGAGTTGCAGAACGTTTTCACGGTTATAATTTTTTCTCTGAGTTCTCGAAGGGTAACGGAAAAATGGCGGTAAAATGCAGATATTCTGCATTTCGATACAAGTTGCTGGTGCATGTTGTGTAATTATAAAAAATGAATGCACTGTTATAAAGAATCATTTAAAACAGATGACACTTTGAATATTACCTTGGACTGTCAGGACAGGTAACGGAGCATTCCCACAGATTGTTAGGATACGTATAGAACATAAGATATACTTATATTAATAAATGAATGCCTGGCGTGGAGTGTAATTGGAACGAATATGAAACAATTCTCAAATATTCTGCAAGAACTTTACGAATTTACTAATCCTAAGCAAAGCACTGATACAGATAACTGAAACCAACATTTCTCTCGTCAAATTTAGTCAAAAATATTTTAGGAACGCCATTCTCGGTTGGTGGCGTTCGCGTCGCATCTTCATGGCGCGTTTACAATACATTCCTACCATTGATCGCATTTAATTAAATAAAACTTCAAATTGTATCCTATAATCTTATTTATTCGACAATAATACTCACAATTGCAATTCTCAATGAATATATATATAATTATCTATCACACTTTAGATCCAAAGATCTTGACGTCGATCAATTTGAAATTGCCGCGTAAGTAGAATCTTCGACGATGCTTCTGAAATGGAAAGCCGCCAATATGGGGTTCTATGACTCTTACAGTTCCCACTCTGTGTTTTCCGCGAAACATATTACACTTGCCCGATAGCCTGTACCTATATAGTAGCTACGACATGGTCACTGTGAATTGTTGCATTATGTAGATACGAGCCAAAGAACGATTTGAAAAAGCTGGAATTACTTTGTGTTCGCGCGAGAGGTATCACAGAAAAATGACTCGCACAGTGTCATCGAATTTCTAGGAATTAATGAAACTGAAAAAGCGGAAGAGTCTGTGCGCGCAGTGCGTGAATATGCCCGCCAAGGTCTCAAAGAAGGTCGTGGGCATGATCGTACGAAGCCGAAAATTCATTATTAAGGATGGGGTCATTACGGTACTGAACAATTCAGTTTAATATCTACTAGATCTTTAAGTCACATATTGATATCTTTCTCTATGCATATGTTCCCTCTGATTATCGCGTCGAAAGTAAGTACAAGTTCTCGCTCGAAGCATGACGTGCCTAACGATAATGTCCTGTGTTTATCTTCTGTTAAGTAGCGCATAAACTAAGATAATAACACGTAATATATTCCGCGTTAGCTGCGAACCGATATCCCTTAACTCGTACCGAACTCGTTCGGGAATTGTAAAACTTGTGTGAGTTTTAGCGTGATTACATTGTAATTAAATAGCATTGACACATGGCTGAATCTTTGTTCATTTTCATGTATGTCTGTTGGCAAGATTTATTCCCACGTAGACGAGTGTAGTAAAATAAAGGTCACATGTCACATGTTTCTGTAGAGGATTTAGAATTTCCAAGAGTACAATGTTCAACTTGGTGCGCCTTTGTTTCGAGCATATACAGTTTAGGGTTCCCCAGCGGAAACTATGGAATAATGATTGTAACAATGGCGACGGAATAATGATTTTATTAACATAATCAAATATAATGGGCGTTCGATGACTCTATAATTTCTATATATCGCTGATATCTTATGATTAAGTCCATGCCACCTGCAACCAGCTTCTTTGTATCATTTTTATCATTTCGGATATCTTAAGATAGCTTTAGGTATCTAATCAATCTTCCGCCGAATGCATCAGATAATCCCATTTCGGGCAATAGTTACAAAAGTTATCCCACAGACACAACGGGCGATGATATGTCTTAGATTATATCACTTCTCTTATACTTTCACTTTCGCAATTTGTAGCTACATTTTCATCTTTAACGTCACAGTTTTCGAATACAATTTATCAAACAAAAACCAAACAGTCTTTTCGAAGAGAAAAAGCACATCGCTGAATGCAATATGGTAACTTTCAAGCCGATTGTTAACCTTCAACTCGATTGAAAGTAAAAATCAATTAAGGAGAGTGAAAAGTATTTCGATTGTTAGCACAAAACCATTATCAAAATTATCTGAAAGCATATGACGATGAGAACATGAAAGTTGACATTAATCATTATGATTACAATTTATCTATGGAACCGTGAATCATATCTGCCTGGAAATAAACACACCTTCACCTCGAACCATGGTAATATTTTTTCTTATCAGAATGATGTTAAATTACTTGTTTCCCTTTTTTATTAGAGTAATTTCGTATATATAATACACACGCACGCATGCATGTGTGCAGGCACAGGCACACACACACGCGCGCGCGCGTGAACGCATTTAACATATACGCACATAAGTATCCTTCGAGCAATACCACCGTTCTCGCGCGTATCGATCAGCTGCCAACAATATGCGCTTAATAAGTAGCGAAATATTCGAATATTAAAGAAATCAGAGAGACTACATTAATGTAAAAGTCTTCGTAGTGGACGAATCCTTCGTTCGAGCATATTGTCATAGATATGCGACGAGCAACGCGTCGCATCTCCTCGCTAGGTTTTTAGGTTAGATTCTATCGGAACTCGTGAAAGAGCTACAGCAGCGTATTTAGCGGCAAAGGGGGGTGGGGGATTTCGTTGGTAGAGTTGCAATGCAGTGGTCCGGATTTTCGTCTAAAAATTGCAGTAGTTTGATTGAAAAGGGCCGAAGCGTGCGCTACGAGAACGAGAGGACTGTTAATCGAATATGCAGACTCGATAGCCTTGACGGAGAAGTGCTGACAATAAGCTATGATATCAGGAAACATTAAATTCGCGAAGGAATACTTCCACCCGATGTATCAGTTTATATTCGCTGCCGAACGCACCATTATTTTACCACGCATTTAGTACAACGTTTTATTATACGAATTTCACGGAGACCTCGATTATCAGAGGCAATCTCGTGTTATGAAAGTCGCGCGAGGTCGTGGCGTACGATATTTCCCTCAATATACTCGGGACCCCCTCGTCGAACGTTTAACAATCAACGAGCGGAATGCTTGACAGAAAGGCGATAGGTTTATTTAACAAAGAGGAATGGCCAAGGCAGAGATGCTCGAATGGCACTATGCAAAAGAAACAATAATTCCAGAGCTTTTATAAACCGTAACCTTGGTAATAATGTAGTGCTCTTTAAACAAGCTGCCCTTGAAAGTATGTGATAAGAACCCGTGAGAGTTCTAAAAATCTGTATACCTAGCGGAAAATCTATATTTTCAAGATGATTGGAGGTTTTGTTCGATGATAGTGGTTTCCATACGGAGCGCTGTGGATTTATGAGGTCTTTTGACTTCGCATCGTCGATAGATGTGAAAAGTGAAGAAGGGAAGGGGCTATGTTTCGTTCTAACCAGAAAACTTCGAACGAGATCGAGAATGATCGTGACCAGAGAGATGTATAGAATTGTTTGAGAGAAGAACATCGAGCTATGAGATCGAACAATGACATCGGCCCTTATTTAATTATCGAATTAATCGGCATTCGCCGTCGATGCACAATAATTTTCATGTTAACGATTTCTATTCTGCATTCTCCATGTACCTGTTTAACTTCTGTTGGTGGCGCAACTCAGTGATAACAGATTAGTATAATGGGAACGAGGAAGAAGCTCGTTGCAGTTACTAATTCAATTATTTTCTACATGCATAGCTAAGAGAATAATACAATCTATGCCTGTGTCTGATGGTACACGCGATACGATATACGAGGACGTGTATAAAAGTAGATTATAAATGCTAAATGTATCGCGAGAGTATGTACTAAACGAAAGAGGCGCAAATATTAAAATAGAGCTTTTAAATTTGGAATTAACGCATAAATATAATTAAGGAAGCACAGTAATAATAAGTACTCTTTAACGAAGACTAGGTTGAACATTTGAGAATGCGAGATCGATATGGTGCTAAGTAAAGATTATTCGTTACAGTATTATATGGATCTGAACAACTGATAAATGATAAATTGATAGGATTGTAAATATGGAAAGAAATATATATAGTAGCAATTCTTAGGGGTCATGCCCCCCGGGGCGAAAGGCGGAGCAGAGGGCCTGGGCCCCTCCTGTTCCGAAATTCACAACAGCCAAGAACATGCTATTGCTAAACTCACACCTCTTCTTACATTTACTCAGCAATGCTACAAGCATCTTAAGGTCAGCTGTCACGATTCGCCAAACGCTTATAGTTTCGATAAGTTCAAAGAGTATATTCTATTAAATCATCTTTGTACTATTCCATAATCATCGGGCACAGCCCGATATCACAATAGATATCACGGCTGCTTACGAATTGTGTATTCATCGATAATTCCAAGGGGGGTCGACCTGTACGACCTACCATTCCTGATCTTCTTTTTCTTTTTTTCTTTTTTCAGAGTTCCGGTATCGGAGAGGCAAGTGTGCACCATGCTCTGGTTGTAATATTTTTGGAATTTTTTGCATGGGGTTTATTAACCATGCCTGTTATCTCTGTATTGAATATCACATTTCCGAATCATACGTTCCTGATGAATGGCTTGATAATGGGCATTAAAGGAATCCTGTCGTTTCTCTCCGCACCATTGATCGGTGCTTTATCCGACGTGTGGGGGCGAAAATTCTTTCTACTCATCACGGTAGCCTTCACATGCGCGCCGATTCCTCTAATGAGCATTAACACATGGTGGTTCTTTGCTATGATCTCCATCAGTGGTGTCTTTGCTTGCACATTTTCAGTGGTGTTTGCATATGTCGCTGATGTTACAGAAGAGCATCAAAGATCACCGGCATACGGTATGGTGAGTACAGCACCAGAGTTCCTTGGAGAGCTTCTCTCGATGCAAGAATTACGAGTATACGTCTCACGAATACACATTTCTTTAGGTATCGGCAACTTTTGCTGCGAGTATGGTAATAAGTCCTGCATTGGGAGATCGTATCATGAAACTGTACGGAGAAAACCTTGTAGTTGCATTAGCAACTGCTATCGCAGTGCTGGATGTGTTTTTTATATTAGTGGCTGTACCTGAAAGTTTGCCTGAGAAAGCTCGGCCACCGGCACCTATATCTTGGGAGCAGGCAGATCCTTTTGCTTATCTTGGAAAGGTAATTCGTTACGGCACATATAAAGGAAATGTACTTGAAATCAATCCAAATTAGCCAGTTCGCGTTTAAAAATAGACACACCTTCACCGTTACAAGCTCTCGAGTTCTATTTTAAATGAAACGTCTAAACTAGAGTCCACGCGGAAACGCATTTTTGCACGATCGAGGAATATTCGGGGTAAGTAACTATTAATTATAACATTCTAGGTTGGCAAAGATCACACTATCTTAATATTGTGTATTACTGTGTTCCTGAGCTATCTTCCTGAAGCGGGGCAGTATAGTTGTATATTTGTCTATTTGACTAAAGTTATGGGATTCAGCGCTTTGATGGTAGCGATCTTTATTGCCGTGGTGGGACTGCTAAGCGTCGGGGCTCAAAGTGTCCTGGGTCCTTTAATAAGGATACTCGGCAGTAAACATACTATAATGTTGGGTCTCTTGTTCGAGATGCTACAACTCATGTGGTTTGGCTTTGGTTCGCAAACATGGTAATACTAAAATTTTTCTTATTCATACAGCGAGTGTTTCCGCTTTATATAATGAACAGACCGTTTGAATTCTATTTAATATTTATGTGATTCGAAGGATGTTGTGGGTAGCTGGGGTGCTCGCTTCTGTGTCAAGTATTACATATCCTGCGATCTCCGCCTTCATATCCATGCATTCTGATGCCGATAAGCAGGGCTTGGTGCAAGGCATGGTAACTGGAATGCGTGGTTTATGCAACGGCCTCGGGCCCGCGATGTTCGGAGTAATCTTTTATCTATTTCGCGTTGATCTCAACGATAATACTCCTCTCCCTATGAAGCCATCCCCTTTAGATGAGAATAACAAAACAGGAACTGCCACGCAACATCTTGATACTACATCACAGATAGTAACCCAGGTAGGTGGTCAGTTTCGAGAGGCAATCCTGCCATGGGAATGTTCGCGCGAACCAGGGCACTTGACGTGAACGGCGCAAAAAAAAAAACCTTGATTTTCAGCTTGTACCAGGACCACCATTTGTGTTTGGCGCATTGCTCGCGATATGTGCGTTACTGGTGGCTGCATTTATACCCGAATCGAACACAATGCCAACAGGATCGTTGCATCATCCATCCACCTCCCGGAGGCCCTCCGGTAAATACGCATATCAGAAATGTACGTTAAAGGTTGTCAGTTACTTTAAAAGTCAGATGTATTTTTGGTGGTGGGTTTGAAATTCGATTCGGCTCGTCTGAGTGAGAAACTGGCATTGAATGGAAATGTTACGAAGCGCAAAGATCATTCTCCATATAATTCACGAATATGGAACTATAATTCTTTAATCATTGGTATAATTAAAATACATCTATATCTCGTATAACATAATATGTGTTTTTTTAAAACGTGCGCGCGCGCGCGCGCGTGTGTGTGTGTGTATATGTATACATTGATATATGTATTAACAATTGAACTGCTTTGCTATTTAAGGTTTGTCCCTGGACGTGCACTACGAGCCAGACAAATTAGGGAGCGGAAAAGGGAAAATGGGCCCGCTGTCACCTCTAGTCGACAATTGCAACTCTGCTGCTCTATAGCTACTGTCAAAATTCAGACGAGGCACGGAGAATACGAGGGATACGTACCTCCTTGCCCAGTGATGAGACTCTACGTTTAGAGAAACGATCGTCTAACGGTTACTATCGAGTATACCCACTTCACAAGGACTTTAAGGGAGCTGTCTATAATGTATCATACTGTCTTTAAGTCGATAACTAAGTTTGAGTCTGGGATTATCGATCCACTTATTGTTTAGGTTACGAAACGATTTTTACGAGCAGTGCTTGTTTCATGACGTGTAGGTTGAGCTGAAGCAATTCAGTTCAATCTGTGTGGGTGTTTGTTACATAAAGTAAATGGAACACATTTCTTCCTTTTTGTTTGTTTGTTTGTTTGTTTTTTTTTTTTTTTTTTTTTAAGAAGGTCGTAATATCAACTTGTACCAAGCCAAGCACTGGATACCTTGATCCATTTATCAGTGACTCCTATTTTTACGTAGCTTGCCGATAGCATAAAACGGTGAAACAGATGAAAGTTGTAAACCAGTATTTTTACTAGACGTTTAACGGAGAACTACTGAACTTTTTATGTCGCATCCTTTTATCACGCGCATCACTCATCGCTGACAGTTTCCTTCTTTCTTTCTTTTTTCATTTTCAAATGTAATCGAGAGCACCTGTTAGTTTGATCACGTATATCATGGAACTTACTCATGGAATTTTAGGATGTATTTCCCATTACTTTTGTGAATCATACCCGAGAGAAGAGAAAACGATATCTTATTTATTTGCGCATATACTTTGTCTCATTTTTTTTTTCATGCATTCCTTTGTTTTAAGCATACATTTTAAATTAGAAACGAAAGCAGAGTGCAGTAGTTGAGGAAGAGTGAACAGACATTGTAAATGAAACTCTACGTAGCTGAAATAGAGAATAAGTTTCCAATTGCGTATAATACCTACTAGCGAGAGTTAACTGATGTTTGTAAAGTACGTTAAACTATTTTCTTTGCATAAAGTATTTATTTTACTAATTAGACGTCAGCAAAAATGAATGCAATGGCCTTAAGCGGAAAGAAAAACGATTTATATAACACTATACTTTGCCGTTCGAGGGGCAGAATGGTAGATTCTGAATGAGAATGTTACAAACACTTATTAATTGAGCGCTCGCCGCGCACCTCTAATGTTAGAATGTGCATGTTATAAATCGGAGTCATTGATGTTAAGGGAATACAACAATAGCGTAGCGTATTTGTGCATTTCACTTGTACTTTATGAGAGAATTAGTGTCCGCGCATTGCCATAGCACGACAACTCTCTGAATTCAAAATCTGCCAACATTATTCACGATCGAGCCACGCTGACGAAGTTCGATATTACGTTGGAATATCTGCACACTGCTGAGATTATTTTTTTTTTTTTAAACTGTTAAGCGGCTTCATTGTTTTGTCATTCTTTCAGCGTACGTAAAGTTATCGCTGCCGTGTGCGGCAACGTAATCAAGAGGCAAAAGTGGATGCTCAAGTCCCGTGAAAAACGGAAAAGAAAACCAAAGAACGAATAAGAGCAGAAAATTGATTCGTGAAAATTGTAATATTAGGAAGCAATAGGAACCCATGAAATATGGTGCAATACGTGAGCAAGAAATAAAATTTTGTATGATCTCACTCTTCTCCAAGAATCCTTCTATTTTCTAAATTAGAAAGAATGTACATAAATCACGATACAATATTTCTTTTGTAAAGGTTCAAAAGGAAGATGAATTTTTGGAAATTTTAATCTATCAGTATTGTTCCATTGCGTGGAATTGTCCTGGTATTCATAAAAGTTCTATGCATATCGAAATGTAATAGTTTTTTTTTTTTTATATTATCGTTAAGGTAAACCGTGGAATGTAATTCCATTGTACTTGCACAAGTTAAGGATACGCGTTAGGATTATTTTCATCGATTAAGATAAAAAAAAAAGTGTAACACGGATTTACGAGACGTGCACGTTATCCGACAGATTTCTTGGAGAATACAAGGCGTAAAATACAATGATTTTATGTTTCAGCTTGATTTAGAAAGAAAGAAAGAAAGAAAGAAAAAAAAAAACTATTGAATAACTTGCTCTGACACGTTCGAGTACATCACCACTGTTGTAATATAACATTACAAACGGGGAAACAAGAATCACAATATTAAGAACAAAGTCCAGTTTAAGACTTAACACCTCAATAAATTAAGTAATTGTACAATGTATGACGGATGCATTAATAAAAATAATTATTTTTAAGATACAAGGATTATGCTGTACAAACATAAATTCTCGCGGTACATTACAAAGTATTTTACATATTTACATCTGTTTAAAAAAAAAGAGCTTATCTAACATTCACGATTTGCTAATCGATCGATTATTATTTACGTTATATTTTCCACCATTCGATAATGTATAAATCAACCATATACTTAGGTAAATGTCTTTTTAAACGATTCACGAAATAGTTGTCAATGTTGAACCACTTTGCTGCCAAGATTCGATTGCTTTATTAACGATCACTTCCGAAGTTTCCTCTGTTATCTGAAATAAAAATGTTGGCATGAGATCAACAGTTGATTCCACTTTGTCCACATATACGAGCGCAGTTCCGTACATTGCCAATTGTATCCAATACACCGTCGAGATTTTCGCATCGCAGTAAGAGTCGTCTCAGGGTTGTCAGCGTAACAACACCGACAAAAATTAGTATTCTGTTCGCACCCACAACTATTTTGTCCCAAATTCTACAACGAGCAGATGCACAATATTATTTTCATAATCATACATTCGAATTTTTACAAATTGGACTTCAAATTCACCGAGTTCGCATACTTTGCTATGGAACCATCGGATATAGTTCCTGCGAAACACGAGCAGAACCAAACGTCGTAGGGAATGTTGTGAAGTGCTTCAATTTTGATAAGATGTTTATACAGTTCTGAGTCTTCTTTTTCTAGCAACGTGCAAGCACATTCTTGCAATCTGTTCACTTCCTTATAAAATTTGTGTACTTGATCCAACAGGCCACACAGTATCCAATAAGTGTCCACGAGCTTCTCCTCCTGGGAATCGATGTCGACAATATGCCACAACGTTTCGGCTATTCTACCCATAGCTCTAGAATAAATACATCTATTGATAAGCCCATGAAAATGTTAAATCACAGTTTCAGAGTAGCCCGGAGCGAAAGGAGAGACCTGTGCAGAGGAGTTTCTAATTGAGCACTAGTATCGAGCTTTGCTCTTCTAGTACGCAACAGCCACATAGTAAGGAACATTAAATGAGGCTTCGTGTAATCGTCCAGAATTCTGGTAACCTTCAAAGCCTTTTGCAGATCCTCGAATTCAGCTTTCCTTTGGTTCATTATAAATTCGTGGCTATCTATGTAAACCGGTATAACGTCCAGCAGTAGCTTCCAGAGCAGATTCCTGTATATGGCAGGAACCGTGAATCGTAAGCAGAACTGCCTTAGTTTGGTTTTATCAAAGGGACGTTCTTTGAGTAATATTTCCAGAGATCTCTTTTCTTCGACGCTACGAAACCCCACCTGTATTTTGATGGACCCATAGTTGATTAGTAAAATATTTCAAACACGACAAACTGCTTATCTTTACTACTTCCTATAATATTTTCCATAATATAACTGTTTACTATGCTTTGTGAATTGGTTAGGTCATGAACATTAAAGCATCAGCTTGTCTAAAAAATTTTACCTTCTCGTAATAAGACGAGCGAAAGTTGCGTTCGTCTGCCATCTTTTAATTAACAAGATCTCGACAGATCTGACAGATCTGTAATTATCGCTCGTATATAAGTATATAGTGCTTCGAGAACGTTTCGTCGCATTCAAATTAAGAAGCACTGATAAAAATCATAACATCATAAAACGATACGCTCTTATTTACGTGTTACTTTCTCGAACTTCGTCTGAATTGGTCTGAATACTCGTCGATAAAATCCTATATCCTATATATATATACGCTATACGTATATTTCGTCGATGATATACGTTTCGAAGGATTTGATCTGTTTCAATTGTTGGTCATATATGTAGTATTTAGAGTTCAGAAGCATCGTTTCAAAATTCTAATAATTAGAGGATTATAGTAATTACAGTTAATTGATTATAATCAATATCACAGATGAGGTACAGTCCTATATATATGTACCTGGTCTGTGTTTAGAGCCTCCTTCAACGTGTCAGTAACATCATAGGAAGTGACACTTGAATGATAGAAAAAAAATTTCGAGTCGCCAAAAATCCTTATCGCACACATTACTTCTATGCAAAATGAATCTGTTTCCAAAATTTCAGCCAATTCGGAGCATCTGGGTTTTCGGAAATACAACCCACGGGGGTTTTCGGAAGTTTAGCGATCATTTATTTCATTTGATTTTTGGGGAAACATACAATAGTACAAGAAAAGATTCATACAGTCAGAATTACTGTTCTACGACCACGTGCTCTGGAACCACTTTCGCTACCTTCCGGAATTCTTTTCGCAATGTCTTGGGACACTGCATTTGCGTCCAACTTATAGGTATCATAGCTACGCCTGTAAAAATCCATTTATTAGCAGCGGACACGGATATTCTTCTTAAAACCTTACCTTCTTCGCTGTGCGCAATCACTACCCCCAATTCATTTTCTGCTGTACTTAGTTGATAAGTATGCGCTTCTGTCATTGGCATCTAACGAACATATAGGAAAGCATTCGAGATCTAAGCTGTTGTAATGTCCGCAACACATGAATGTAATGTAAAAGGATACGACTCTAGCGAGAATAATGTCTCCGGGTCTGAAACACTTGTACATTTGGATATTATCCTTGTCTATTGCACGAACGTCTTCTTTCCTCAAAATTCCCCTGTAAGGTCTCGTCAACACAATATCACCTACGCATTTTATGCTACATTTACAAAATCGTTGATTGACGATGGTAACCATCGCCGTCACAATGTCACCAGGTGCAGGAACGATACTTTGCTCTGTTATTCCATGGACCTCTACGGCGCAGGTCTAAAAAAACAATTAAAATCAATTACTGAAATATTTTCAGCTACGTCGTTTCCATCGCTGGCGCCTCACATTTTCTTGTTGCATTAATTTAACGACACCGGTAAGCTTGGAATAAATGTAGCCTTGTTGCTCATATGTCCCTGGTCCAGCTATGTTAATTTTATCAGAAACGCATAATCTCTGACCTATTAAAGAAAAATGATATTTATTCGTTAATTTTTGGAGCTGCTTCATTGAAGTTACGCAGGTAGCTACCTGGTACGCAAACGATAAGTTCTTTATTCTTCTCCATCTTATCGTGTCGGATATCTCATTTACGTTGTACTACTGTTAATTAAACTTTATAAGAAGCGTTTATTTCATCAATAACCAATAACATCGCTAGAATATCTTTCAGGTTATATTAAAGCCCAGCAGCATAACGCACTCTGGAATCTGGATATAAAGTGCGGTCATTTCAAAGATCGCAGTGGAAAGGAATTCTATAAATTTAAACATTTTAGGGAATCGTTGTACGGTTTAACAATTTCAAATGTTGCATATATATACGTAAGGAATGGCGGGATAAATGTTTTCTTTGAAAGATAATTAATCACGAGTATTTATTAAATATACTTAATTGAGTGGATAGCTCGAGGTGATTATTCTGAAAAATATTTATTCACGAATATTTATTAATTCCGTACAATCTTTAATAATATGTAATTTTGGTGTAATTCTTGATATTTGAATAAAATAATCTGCATTTGTGTTGAACAAAATCAGGTAACATTGCCTTCCCCCACACTCTTGCTCATACCGACGAAGTTGCCTAAAGCCTAAAGCTCAGTCGAGTGGTGCTCGGGTTACAGTTAAGACGTGCCGGTGTTTAGTGCTTTTTCAACTTCCTCTGAGTTATATTTATTACAGGTACGTTCATTTTCTTAAACTTAAATGTTTCCTAAGACGTCTTTGTGCCGTTTTAACGTATTTATTTCAACTTCTTGACGTTTCTTTCAATATAATCGCTCGTGAAATGTAGAATCGTCCCGCGGGGCCCGAGTCAGTATTCGATCGTTATTTTTCGCATTTTCCCTCGTTTATTATACTTTCCTCATAGATTTTTATTATTAGCCGGCTTTTTTCTTTAAGATATAATGTTTCTGGCGTATTTCAGTCAAATACAAGGATAATAAGTCTTTCTAATATTTGTTCTAACCGATTTTCTTGGCGTGTTGCAGAATTTTTGTGGGAAATTTAAATGTTGAAAGCTGCGTAATGGCGCGAAAATTCAAACGACGCTTGGGGCATAAGCGGGCTACAGGTGAGCTCCTGCAGCTTATGTGAGTCCTTTTTATTTATGTTTTACCATGAAAATGTGTGATTCTTGAAATTTATGACAGCAAATATATATTTTCATAAGTAATTCAAAGTGAATAGCATAAAATAAGTAATTTATTTATAATTTCTGGCATAATATATACATTTCTATAATATGTTAAACTATGAATTCATTTATTTATAAAAACTTATTTATGTATAGAATTAATTATACATACATGAAAATGGAATTTTCGTATTTGTGAATATTGCACTATTTGAGGTAAAATGTGTATCAATAATTTTATTACATTACGAGTACTACGGGGAAATCAATTACACTTTGACTGATTATAATTTAAAGAAAATAGGTACATAACGCAATTTAATTGAAATACAAAATTTATGCGTAAGTAATTAAGATCGCGACAACATTGTAGAGTTTACTCTAGATTTTATTTTTACTTAGCAGATATTTTGCATAAATGAGTATATTTAGTAGGTGTTTATTATTATTGAATATATTGAATATATTGAATATATTGAATATATTTAGTAGGAATTCTATACCTGGTCTGTGGTGTGCAGGATACTTTAAACTATAAACTAATAATAAATATACCTCGTCTGTGCTCGAGAGTTACCATTGGAGGGTTACCATCGGAGAGTTACCGCTAGAGGTTTCACAGTCGATAAAACAAATAACTACCAAATAGTGTCGGTCACATTAAATACTATAATATCCTATGCCAATATAGGTATTACCAACAATGTAACAATTTTTCCACACCACTGTGCAAATTTTCTTTACATGTATCACCTTCTACCGTCAAATAGTAACTCATATTATTCAAATCTATTTAAAATAGAAGAAATATTTAATTCTCTCAAATTCTACACGTGCCCTTCATATTTTCAGCAATGTGTTTATACATGTATATTATATTATTCTCTCCAACAGCAATCAATACTACATAAATAAAAACCATCCAACCCCAAGCGAATACCCACCCACCATCTCTACAAAATCCTCTCTATCCCCCCAAACTGATTTACACACTCCAAATCTCCCCAATCTACTAATTTAAAAAATCTGAATACCTCAGAATACCCATCGCCCACTCCACAAAAAAAAAAAAAAACAGGAATGCCTCCATTATCAATCACGCAGCAATCTCGAAACCTCTAAAAAAAAAAACATGATTCCGGTACCCCGAACAGTTTCCCAGAAGAAGCTATTTAACCCAGAAAAGTTTCAAAGAAGAAAAAAACTTGCCTGCCGAAATCGCCGCGGGTCGTCGAACTGCCGTAAAAGGCATCGCGAGCCGAAAGTCCGCCACGTCTGTAAAATTTCGCGTCACGGAATCGCCGGCGGTTTCGGTGATTGATGAAGTACCGCTTAAGAATGCCCTAATCGGTGATCAGGCCCTGCTAGGCCTCATTATAAACGGGCCGGAGTCAGCTGGACCACGGGGCCTTATCTCGGATCAGAGGGGGGCCCTAGCCTTGTTAGCAAGCTGAACTATGGACTATTACATTTATCTGACCCGATCCGCCGATCCGCCGATCCGCCGATCCGCCGCGGTCGGTTTTTCTCGGTACGGCAGTGATGGATATTTCACGGTTAACGTCCTGACACTGTCGCACGTTCGAGCCCTCTCTCGCTCGAGGGAACGTGCCCTGTAATCCTAATTCACCTCCGCCTGGGCCACCTCCTCTCGTTAGCCGGTCGCCCTCGATTTCCCTCGTTTTGATCGGGGGCCCCGAAGGTGATCGATGTAGGCCGCTCGGCTTTCGGATAATCGATTAGGCACGGTAGTGCAAACAGACTCATTAGCACGCGGCTACGCGTTTTAGTGGCTTGTCGGGGGTAGGCTTCCCGAGCTGAGTCTGTTCCGCCTTAACCCTCGAACAGGGGATAACCCTCGAGCTGGACCGTTTCTTGGAAAGAGAGGCCTGCCCGCCTGCCCGATGTGTTAACCTTTTCGGCTGTTGATCGTTTGAACGCTCAGCGTATGCGGCGTGCGGGACTCCTCTAGCTCCATCTATTAATCACAGTCGCTGAACGCCCATCAGCGTTCCCCGTGCGGCGTGCACGCTGCGTGCGCCCGAATGATCAATATTAACATTATTAACCGAATAAGGTGTTTTGGAAGTGTGTCACCCTGGGTGATTAAGGCTACTAAGCCTAAATTACTAAATTTCAGAGCTAACTGTGCCTCCGTGAAATTATTACCCAGAATAGTTGTCGTGCTCTACCTTAATTACGCAGCGGTCTTCTCGATTCGACACCGTTACAGGACAATCACGCGTTTCTCCAGTTCTCGAGTGGGAGCCATTAGAAAACGATCTCAGCTCCGCTAGTTCGTAACGGGGGAGGGCAAAAAGGAGACGTGGTTCCAGGAAACGGCGGCGCGAGGGCAGTTTCCGATGTCGCGCACGGCGGAGGAGATAAAGCCAGAATTATGATGCTCTCCGTTTAAGACAATTAAGGTAGAACCGGTTAACAACACGTGTTACAACCAAAGCTCTTCCCGTATCTCTACTTCGGACTCATAACCCGGGCGTCATGTCTTCTAACTAGGCTCGCTTAAGCTACCCTACGAGGCGGTACAACGATTGCCCTCGTGGTTAATTTCTCGAGCGGGCAAGGTGTTGTCTATCGACCAAAAGGGAACGTGGCGTGCTAAAGTGGGCAATAGTTGATCGTTCGCGGTCCGGGGGAGATTGAGAGATTGGGAGATTGGGAGATTGGGAGATTGGGAGATTGGGAGATAGCGACTATGCCAGTTCGACGATGTCATTTGTTACTGGTATACATATTACATATCTGATCTGTCGCGCATGAGCAGTGCCCAAAAATTGCTATAGCCAACAACTTCCGAAAATTGCTCGTCCTTTCGGAACGGCTTCGGGGATAGTCTAGCGATGGTTTCTGGGGAACCTTCAGCCCCGTTCGCACGTGTTTCTTGGGGAATCGTTAATTTCTATAATCACGTAGTGAATTTTATATATATTATTTTAAATAATATTTTTATCTCTTCAACTCGGCTCTCTGCAAGATTAAATCCAGAGCGCGCCACTGGTCACATAGAACACCGAATACGTTTTTAGTAGATCGTCGTAAAACGTGGAAGCGTGAAATTTTTCGTGCTGTAAAATGGGATTTGTATCGCTTATCGGTGTACCACATCTATCGTTTCGAGATACGCTAGCGTGTCTTTCTGCTAGGTAGTTTCTTCTTTCGTTTCTCCTCCGACGTCCCCGGGGGACGTGATCAAAATTGTAAACCAGTTTTTCATCTAAACATGGCCTTTGACTCTCTTGTTCCCGGTACGACTGTCGACGAGAAAGCAGATAAGTTAATCCAGTTTACTTTCCACGTCGCCTTTTGGACCAGAAGCGTAATTTTCGGGCTTCCGAAGAGGATAAATGATGATGTTCGGCGTTACTCGCTTTAATTTAAGTCGTGTTTCCTTGGACACGAAGTTTCCTACAAGCTTTATTCGACACATGGCCAATGGTCATATTTTTTTTGAACTTTTATTTAAGTAAAAATTTTGGCCATCTGTGCCAAAAGCGTTACTTAAGGCAATTTAAGGACGACCCTTTAGGATCCTCGAGGTTTAAGATCAACCCTTGCACAGTAGATATATTAATTCATATAAACAACTACCTTCTGAAAACGAAGAAGTAACGTACCTAATATTTCTTTCACGAACAAAGAACGAGGGAATCAGTCCCAATGGAAGCACCAGTCGGTGTCGATGTGCGTGTCGGTATCCAACGGGAGTCAAAACAGTGCTACCATAGTAGCCGTGGAGGGGTAGCAATGATTCGAGGCTTTTTGGCGCGGCGCTATGGAATCCGTCGTGTCACACGATGACAATCGTTTTACGGCGCATTCCGCGGCGGAGATGCGCGCGTTATTAATACACGGGACGTGATGTGGGTTTTCGGTGGGCCGGGGTACAGCCGGTACACGGCCGATTTCCATCTGCGTCCCGCTGGATGCTGCGCACTGCGCAGACGTCGCCTCTTCAGTTCAATTTACGCCGCGGGAAAAAGGAAGATCGTGATGCTCGAGCTTTAGTAGAGAAATTATCAAGTTCTTTATTTTCTATTGAAAGGGATGCATTGAAATCGAGGTTCGTTCAGTGTCGACGAGCTGAACCAGGGCTCGATCTAGCTCTTAAAATAATTATTGAGTAAAATTTTTAGTAGGTGTTTGTTGAATAAGAAAAGCCTTTTGTTTTATAAAAAAATTTTGTAATTATTGAGAAACAATTTGTAAATTTGATGCTAAATTCAAACATGCATTACCTACTTTTTTGCTCTTTTTCAAATGTTTGTGCCCCTCTAGATCGGGTCCTGATCTGACCCGAGGTGATCGCGAAGTGGCACGATAGACGATTGTTTCCATTCTTTTTAAGAGACCGTTTCATCTCACAGTTGAGTCGAGAGAGAGAGATCAGTGGATTTAACGTCTCAATTCGTGAAACGTTTTAACGCTCGAGGCGATTGTATGAGCGAGACGAATTGCTGCCGATTTGCATTTGAGCACGAGATAAAGCAGACCGGCCTGCAAATTAATCTATCGTTTTATCCGGCTCTATGTAGCACGATCGAATTGCCGCGGGAATAATAGCTTCCAGGCTCGATAATTATTGGAAACTGTAAACAGTCATTTTGTATATTGCCTTTGTCTCTGTTCCTTTTGATTTTCCAGAGAGACTTCTATTATTGTTCCATCAATTTTCCGTCGGAATATTATTAAATTCCTTCTGCAGCACAATTCGCAATCCTCAATCCTCTAAATATCTCCTTGAATCGAGCTGTGTGATCGCTCACGATGTCTCAGTAATTACATAATTGCAATCGGACCGCAATTCTGAAACGAGAAATCGCCTCCCCAGCGGACTAATACTGTTCACCATCGATTCACGAGAATCCCCGTTCAGTTTCTGTCTGTTCAGATAGCTGTGTGATTATTTTAATCGTTACTTGCTTCGTAGACGTTCGGAATATCCTTAAACAGCCTGATTACAGGCTGTTTAGTGTGGAATGCGAGAGGTCAGGCTGATTACAGATTTAGAGCAATGGTATCCTCAACAACGTTTCGAAATTATAATAAACCACTTGTGGGTGTTACATACAATGCGCTTTTTCCTCAATTTTCATCCTCAATTTAATCGCGACTGAAACTCAAATTTAGACCGATCGATTTTTCGACAACGACACTTGTCACCACAATCATGCCCCGTTTACAGTATCGTTTCGCGACGTCCGCGGCAGCTTTCCAGCGCCGGCACCGGCACCGCGATATTTTCATAATCGCTCCATTACCATCGGCTTCTCAAACATTTCTCGCATTTCTCGCGAGCGTTACATTAATTACAGCGTGGCGGCTGGGAACACAGATTCGTAGCGATAGTTGGCTGAATATCGTGAGAAAAATTATGACGAATCGCCTCCTTATAGAAGCCCCACGTCCACCTACTGCCACATTTCGCCGCGTTATATTTACATTTAATTACCGTCGACTCTTTATTCCTAGGAGCTCTCTGTCGCGTTCCCTCTGAAGCTTCTTGCCGTTTTCTATTCCGAAGCGTAGCTCCTCTCCGCGAGACTCGCTCTCCGCTCGGCTATCGATATCGCGTGTCAATTAAACGCGACAGGCGCGACAGGCGCGACAGGCGCGACAGAAAACACTGGCAGAATTAAGCGCGACGACGCGGAGGGCACGTGGGCGAGCGTTTTACGTTCCCATATAGTCAGCCGCGATTTCGTTGCGTTTGGTTACGGTTATGTGCATAGGCGTGTGGGTGGAGGCTGGATCTGTGATGAGTAATGCTGAATGCTTCGATACTAGTTCGCGAAAGCTGCTCCATAAGTAACGAGCCCGAGAGATACCTACACCGAGCAAGTTTGTCGGTCAGTGCGCGCGTGTTGGTACAGGTGTGGAGCTCGTTTCCCTCGTCGACGAGGGATATTCTTGCTGGCAGGTCATTACGACTATTCGCGCGTGATGACGACGTTTAATCAGCCCGGTCCGTCCCGTGGCTTCCCGTCTTTTGACGCTTGGCCGTCGATCCTCGTGCCATGGCCGGGTGATTCCGGAGTGGACGGGCACGGGCTATCCTTCGGACAATTTTAAGCAAATTTCACCCGATAAGTGTCTCTTTGAGGCTCGACACGTCGTGGATACACTCTTGCTCCACATTTATTCGACCGCGGCTGGATCCGTCCAGATTCCACGGGCCCCGTGATTCGAAAGGGAAGAAGGAGAGAGGGGGCGGACGGTGAAGACGAGTGGATTCTCGAATCGTGCTGGATTCGGGCGCGGGGCATTCGAGTAACCCGGATAGATTCACACCTGTACGCGCGGGCGTAGCTCTGGGGCTATCTGGAAGGCGAGCAGGCGAGCATTATTCCATTCGGGACGGTTATAAGGATCTTTATGGGGGCCACGCGGGAATTCGTCGGGGGGAGGGCTGATTCATTCCGAGATCGTTGGATTCGATTGCGCAGGCGTTCAGAGAAATACGATTAATAAATTTGTATGAACCGATTACCGGGGCCTGGGCAGATTAAATCGAGCGCGAAGGAAAACGCGCCAGCGGAGTGTTTCGTGTGAAAACACCGCGGGGGACGACGGGTGAGCGTTTCAGGGTGGCGCGTAGGTACTTAAGCGGACAGCATCCAGCCGATCCAATTACACCGCTCAGGCCAGATATCAGCTTTAAAGGGAGATTCGAAAGGACATTCATATAATTACCTACTATGACTTTTTATGTGGCAAACAGTTTCATCTTACGTTTGATCACTTCTCTTAATCCGTCGCGATCTGGACTTTTATATAACACTCGGATCTCTCGAAGCGAGAGTAATTAGAGTAGGTGAGTACTCAGAGCCCGATGCAGCTTTTACGCTGCGCTAGGCAACAAAAATTGTGTCCTCCTTTATATTTACTTACAGATCATTATTTTAAAATATAATTTTTGATAGTGAGTGACATTTTTTTGTAGGTTTTTGTTGAATAAGAAAAGCATTTTAGTTTTATAAAAAATTGAGTACTTACCTACTTTAAAAATTGATTCATACCTACTTAGTAGGCTACATTCAAACATTTCAATTTTCTCTTTCTGCCAATTTTGCTGCTCTGGAAAGTTGCCATTCCGGCTGAGAGATTGCCCTTCGTACACTGAATTCCATCCACAATTTCAAAACTCACGCAGCCAATATTTTACCCGAGCTCCTCTTCAATTCGACTACCCTTTCGCAATTAATTGCAATTCGTCTTCCGAACCTCTGGACCGCTCGTTAAACCGCTATCTGGAAATCGTATACCAGAAAGCAGAAAGCAGAAACCAGAAACCCTCGCCCGTCCCACCGGAGGCCTCCGCCACGGTACGGCGCGGCGATTCCGCGAACCTCGCAAACCGTTTAAACGCGCCTCTCCTATCGCGTTATCGCGGACACCCGGAAATTTGCGTCGATTCGGGACAATTTCGGCCCGTGTCGGCGTCAAAGAGCGTTACCTGGAATTTCTGGGGGCCGAGGAAACACCGGGCGCATAATAAAACGCGGACGAAAGTCGGCGTAGAAGCGGGCGAGGGAAACCAGTTCCAACAAACTTAAATATAAAGGACCCGGTTTATCGTGTGTCTGTCTGTTGTCGCGGCCGTGCGCGCGAGCGCGCGCGCGCGCCGGCATTCTTTAAGCCGCGTTTAAGCGCTTTTAAATTAACCGTTCGGCTCGGCGGGCGAGCCGCCCTTTGAGGGAATTATTAATAAAATGTAACGCTTCCGAGAGTGGGGCACCGTAATTTCCGATCCGGGGGAAGTAGGCTGAAATTAATAATTGGAGCCGGCAACCCGCGCCGCCGCGCGAGCACCACCCCTGAAATTACGGGGTGGCGCCCGGTGACACTATCCAGGAACGGCGGAGTTATCGTTCGGAAAACTCTGTCCGTGGAAGAAGCGCGAGGCCAGTGCTCGTGGCTCTCGTTAGCAGGAGCAAGGAGCGTTCACCTGGCGCATCTACGGACAGATGCCCGGCACAATTACAGGAATAATCGTAATTTAGTGGACATAATCGCGGCGCGGACGCCGCCGCGTTAATAACGAGGCAGCGGTGCGCTTTGACGCCGTTGATATTTCATCGGTCGCCCGTTACGATGTAATTATATTTTCGACCGGGGTGATTACAGCACGTGCACGTTATTATTTCGGGGTCTGAATAATTCATGGGGTGGACGGGAGGTGGGGGCAGGAAGTGGCGACTCGCTGCCGCGTGGCCGATATTTCTCTGTGTCGTTACGTTATCACCCCGAGTGGGAATCAATCACCGTCGATCAGGCGCTCTTCTTGTTGCTCGCGTTATCGCGACATTATCACGTCGTCCGGGGGGTGTGTGGACGGAAACGGCGATTTCGATCGTCTGGAGGAGATCGTCTTTTGGAGGGATCCCCGAGTTCTTCGTGGACTGGGGGCGATGTTAACCGGGCACCCTTAGCGATTATATCGATATCAATTTGCTCGTCGAGGTATCTCTACTATCTGGGTCGCTCTGATTATTTATTCTTCATTCTTTGAATATCCTTTTACACTGCTTTCCAGTCAAGTTTCTTAAACCCATCCTCCTGTTTTTTTTATTTTATTTTTTTATAGGTAATCAAATAGTCAGATTGTTACTGCCGAGATTTGGTCGAATAATTGTGCTGTGTATGATATTCTCATAAATGACAAAACGGTTACTTGTGGGAATAAAAGGTGGTCTTGGGATGCTCGTGCATTTGGAGCTGCGATTTCTATCCGTGATAAGATTGTCGGGCCAGTATTAACCAAGGGGGGGGGGTGGCGTATCATCGGCGTCCAGTTTCGACCTATTCGGTCCCGTTTGCTTTTGCTCGTGATATATTCCCCCGTGGATGATTACAGATTACAGATTACAGGTTCGCCCGTGCATTAGACCCGTGTCTAAAACAAAACGCTGCCACATCCACCAACAGTTTAAAGCCGCGGGGCGTGACTGCTGCCGTCCCGTCGGGTTTCGGCCGGCACCGTATCCTCTATTTGGATTTACTATTAATTGCCCCGTCGATAGGGAAACTGTCGGCGTGTCGCAACGCGCGGCTGTCCCGTCTACGGACACCAATCATTATTCAGGCCGAGTAGCGTAATTGGACACTTTCTAATCTTCGAGCAGGTGCGATTTGGAGCGGCGCGAAACACGGGGTATCGACAGCTCGCGTCTCGCATTATCCAAATCCCTAGAAAGTGAAAATAACTAAGTACTTAAGTATGTAGGTAGATCGTCCGAGAGGAGCTCCGCGAAGCCCATCGAAAAGAATAGCTTCGCAGTATTAATCAAAAGGTACCTACATTAAAACTCGTACCATAATTCTACTAATCTAAGTAGCAACCTCCAATCTTTTACCTCCGGGTTTACCCATACATGGGATACAAAATTCAACTAGATACTACATCATTCCTCTCACCGTTCCTAATTTAAACTTTAAACTTTCCTCCAACCACAGCTGTAAAACATCGATATCCCCCATTCTATACCTCCCATGTTCCGCGACCAACGCGGAACAAGGAGCCAAGAGCATCATACAGCATCCAGAAACGAGCAGCCATTACGTTGCACATTACACGCTCTCGTTGTGGCCCGGCTCTCGTTCAGTGAATCCTCGCGCCGTGGTCCAGCCACACCTACGGCCGACTATTTCGCCCGGGTTCTCGGAAGTTGTACTTGTCCCCGCGGTGTCGTGGCCGGAGGCCGCACGGAGGCCGGTGTTTTTCAGGCGCAGGGGAATGACTTGCAATCGGCCGGAGGCAGCGAGTAGCCGTTGGAGATGCCATTGATAGCGGCCGTGCTGGGGGCTTGCTGGCTTGCTGGCTTGCTGGCTTGCTGGCTTGCTGGCATTCATCACCATAGACCTATCTGTCCCGGTATCGCGATTCCCTTCGTTATTGCGACTGGCGCGCCGCGCGGCGGAGGTTACATCTTCATGCCCACGCGGTGCTATCCTCCTCGACGCGACGCCGTGACTTTATTACCAGGTCCGACGGAGGGAAGGATTACCTGGCTGGGAATCCTCCTCGCGATCAATGGCCGCAAAAAATTAACGGCCATTGTGCCTTGGTGACTGTGCCCCCCGACGCTGCAGCGCGGCCACTTGGTCATTCAAACGCGACTCGAGGCGAGCAGCGGCGGTGCGGCCGTTTTCCGTGAGCGCGTGTAAAATATTGGGCTTAACGAGCACAAATTGTTGGCGCACGGTGCAACGGCTGGGAGATAAAATTCCAGGGGGATTTTGCAGCGGCGGTGAATTGTATTCGGGGGTTGATTGAGGAGGGGGGCGAAGGTGGATTGATGTGGTCGAAGGACTTTTCAGGAGTAGGTAGCATTGAGCTCGTGGTATCGGTTTGATAAGGAGCCTCTTTCGGAAATCATCGTGAAGCCATCGTGAAGTGTGTACGCGTGTTTAATTAACGAGCGGAGGTTAGAACGGTAATGAACGAAGCGGGACGATAGCTAGGGGAGGGGCAGCGGAGAATTTAGAGGCTGCCCGGGGGTTAAAACGAGGGGGCGTTGATCACGAGCCTCGGATTCCTTGACCGTCGCCGTTAATTACCGGTTAATTACGATGAAAATCACCGGTTGCTTTCCTAAACGTCGCTGACGCTCCTCTTTCAGCGTGGCCTCCATCGGAAAGAGGAGAAAAAAACAAAAAAAAAAACAGACACCACTAAATTACAGGGCGTCGCGGTTGTCGGTGATAAATCTCCGGACCTATCGACGAGATGATCGAAGCGGCGAGCGGCGAGCGGCGAGACCACGCTCGACTTCCATCGCGGCACAAATTTCATTATCCCCCCGAAACGGCTAAGGATATTTGAACTTCGGACAGTGCAAAGTAATGAAGGTATTAACCGGGGAATTATTAAGGAATTAATTACACGGTTGGCAAGGATGGTGGGGGGCTGCGTCCAAGCAGCGTGGTCGTTGGAAACGTTAGGGGATCAATTAAGCACCTGGATGCTTTAGGAAATTGTCTCAGAAGCTTCATATCCGTGAAGCACGTGGGCCAATTGGAATAACCACTTCTTTATCTGGATCTTGAGGGATGTCGTCGTTAATAGAGTAGGAAGTATTTGCACGAAGGTTAAAGTGTTGTTCTGCGTTGCAATGGATCGCAGGTATGCAACGGCGAATTAAGTATGCCAGCCTCGTCGCTCTATGCATCAGTGAGCTCGTATTTGCACGGCACTTGCCGTATTTGCGAACGCCGCGTAATCGTTCACAATTTGCGGTCTTATTAGCGTACCGTTAGATCTCTGTGAGAATGAAGAAATTCTCACGTGTCCGGGGCAAATTGTGCCACCTTATTATCTCCCAGAAAATATTCCAGAAATCTCATCGTCAGAGATCACTGTCAAGCTTCTCGTTCCCGTTGATTACGTCAGGGGATTGGAGTTGGCTGTACCCTGTACCGCAGACTGAGACAATATAAACGGAAGGAGAAGCAGACGAAAAGGTTCGAAAGGGCCCAGACGAGGGATAGTAATTTCAAATTTGACCTTATGAATAGCACGAATTATACGTCCCCGGCTACTTTGTGGCTTTCCTGCCAGGGGGGCTGGATCTAATGAAACGATTGTGCTATTTATTAATAGATTTCTATTAGGCCTCTGCCCGACTGATTCCCAGCAAACATTCTCACCTTTCGCCATCTTTTGCAGCAAACTATTGTTTCATGTCTGGAGCTACTTACGTAGTAGCGAACAAAGTGTTGATACTTTACCATGCAGTTAGCAGTTAGCAGTTAGCAGTTAGTGGTAAGTATACAGTTGGAGTCAGCAGATCCTAGGAATTATTCTAGAAAAGTAAATTGATCAAGCTTGACCTTAGAACCCCATTTCTTCAGTCCACTTCTAATCATCCTCATTTTCCACATCTACTCTCTTCATTGAGAGAGCAGTTATGCACTATACGCGCAGAACGAGAGGCCTTTCTCCCTCTAAAGTCACACGTTCTCATTCCCCGCTCCCACCGAGTTCCCCATATTCTCCTCGATCGCAAATTTACAAGCTAATAACAGGGTATTAGCGAGAGGATCCCGGAGCCGTGCCCCTCGCCCCCTAGCAAGAAACGTAAAAACCCGGGACGATAATTTTCGAATCCCAGTCGATACTTTCGGGCTACTTTGTGGGTTCCACCTACCTGGACGTCGCGAAACGAGCGGGCTATTCATTAACGGGCGGCCGTTGCCTCAGCTCTCTCTCTTCGACGCGCAATTTTCCCGAGTCCTTGACATTTCGAGTGTCCCACGGCCCACGGCCCGCGGCGCCCCAAAGACTCCCGATTCCCTGGCCCGTCAGGGATCAGTCGACAACCCAGCTCCAGTTACATTTTTCACCTTCGTGACTCGCTGCTGGGGTCCCTTGGGGCAAGGCAAGGCAAGGCAAGGCAAGGCAAGGCAAGGCAAGGCTCGTTCCTCTGTCCTCTCCGCAGAGGGGACTTAATTAAGACCTTGTTACTCGGCCGGACAACCGCGGCCAGCCTTAAAACTTTGCGATCCGTTTCTTCGAAGCCAGCCTGCATTATAATTCCCTGAAAACGGAAATTACCCGGGTCTCTGGTTACTGGAGGAGGCTATCGAATCGGCGAGGGATCGGAGCTGGTGCACGTCGGACACCCGAAATCCCGATAAATCATAACCCAATTTCAGGACGATATCAATCGCCGACCGTCCACCTCCTTCCGTTTCCCCGTTTCCCCGTTTCCCCGTCTCGCGTTCCCCTGGACCAGGGCACGATTTATAAAGCAAACACCGCGCGGCACCCTGCAATCAACCCACACAACGCACCTTCTCGGTTTACCGGGGCTGCTTGGACCCCTCGCCCACCCTCCGTGCCCCTTCCACCCCTTTCCCGGTCGCGATGGTGTGTATCGGATCGAACGATCGCCGCTTCCATCGCGCGCCGTAGCTCCGAGCGCGTTTTACACCGTACTTAGGGGCGAGCTCGGCCGCGGAATAAATTAATAGTTTCTGTGAATAACAGCTGGCAGCGGCCAAGTTTCGACGATTGGCAGGGACGCATTATGTGCCTGGGAGAATTATTCCGCTCGCCTCCTCTTGTATCCGCTCAGACGGCCGCGCTCTTCGTGGCGGGTATTAAGAGGAAGCTGTACTTCTGGTGACGCGGTGGTATTCAGTTAATAGTTGGATAGACGACGGAGATTTTCAGATGAAGATCCAAGTTCTCACTTGGATATTACGAGGATGTTGGTTCTTTTTAAGGGTTTACATAGGGCAAACTGTACAATGATTGATTGACACCCTAAACAGAAATCCCAATTGGAATGTATCTATGTATAATTTTTGTCAAGTTTTTATATGCTTTTAATTTTTAGTTATTACCGATGATTATGGGTTTCTCATTGAAATTAAACATCTTGAGTACCTACTGCCTACCTAAGTACTTAGGTACTGAGTCTTTTATACCTATTAAAAATATTCAATGAAAAACAGAAACAGGCATACAAGTACAATGGCACCTGAATATTTCAGTTTATACAGAAAAAAATAGTTAAAAATGAAGTTTAAACAGACTATTCTTTTCACTATTAAATATCTACCATACAACACACAGTAAATCTAAGTGCTCTATTTCAATCCATTACTCAGAATTACCTAGGTACTTAGTTACCTATAAAGCGACAAACTATACATGCTCCTTATGAAAATTTTAAGAAAACCTTTGAAACTCGTAGAAGGGACGAGCCAAGGGCGCAAACTATCTACTTAGGTACTGCCAACGACGGTTTCGTGGCCACTCGCGCGGAGACGATAATCGATCCCTTCCGAGGTTGAGTCTCGTTTCGTGGCGGGCATTCGAGATCGCGGCCCCGCGAACCATAAATTAGCAGCGGAGCCCCCGGACAAATTAATAGTCCTCCACGGACAGCTGGCATGAGATTTCGTCGAATTAGCATGTGTATTGCGGCGCGGCGCGTTCGTGCACCGGCGTTATCGAGGGAAGATCGATCCGGAGCTGGTGGCTCCTCATGCGGCCACGACATACTGTCCAGCCACGGTTAGGCGCCTATTTAAGGGCCCAGGCACTTCGAAACAGGTGTTTAACTTATTCCCGTCTGGTTTCGCCAAATAAATTGTTCCATCCTCGTTTAAATAGGTATTGGCCGCCGGGATCGCGTGGCACGGCAAATAACAGTAAATCCAAGCTGCACGGCGTGCGATTCGGTGGTCGTTAATCAAAACGGGAAAGCAGACTTTTGGCGGGAAGGAGGCTCAATTAAATCCCGATCGCTGTTATTGATTCGTGGCCCTCCCAATTCGAGCTCGATGCAAGCAGCTGCATAGATCGAGTAGCATAATTTCGGCAAATGTGGTCATTTTGTATAGCAAAACTGAACTTTTCCCTTTTCAACTGATCCTCCAACTGAAAGTCACCAAATCTCAAATAAAAGCTCGCACTCTGACAAACAAACGATCCCATAAAAGACCTGCAAATAGTCATCCGGCGATCGAGCGCCGGATGACTTAAATTTTCAATTTAAATAATGAATCGCCGGCGACTAGTCGTGCTGTCGTGCTGTCGTGCTGTTGCATTCAATTAAGATTCTATCTGCGAGCGGGAAGGGGAACGGCCGATATCGAGCAACAAAATATATTCAATAACATTCCCACTGTAGTCATACACTCATACCTACCTATCCAGCAAAACGAAAGCACAGTTACTTACCTTGAAGCTCTCCGAACCCCTTTCACTATTACACTCGATCCTTTATAGCTCGATCCAATATAGGTACGCACACGCGTAAACGCATGCGCACCCCGCGGAACAGCATCGGGTGGCAATATTACATCAGAGATTAATAGATCGGCATTACAAAGCGATTAGCCGGCAATTAAGAATAGCAGGGGCCCCGGAGCCGAGAACATTAATTGCCGCCCGTAATGATACGCTTTCGCTTCGATAAACGAGAACCACGGGGGGAACAGGAGGGGTGAGATCCTGGTACGAGTAAAGCCGTCGCGGGCTCCCCTTGTCGGTCACTTTTGCCAGTTTTGCCCCGTTTGCCACGAAAATTGACCGGGAACGGGCCGAAATGAGGAAGGCCGGCGAAACGAGTGGCGAGTCGAGCGACGATATCCGGCAGCGATCGGGAGACGGTGCAACAAGAAACCGTAGGAAATCTCGATCCATTACAGCCGGGGAACAGGTATACGCGGCGAGATCCGGGGAAATTAATCGATTAATCAATGGCGCAGGGGAGCGAGCGTTATCGTCGTCGCGCTTAAAAGTCACCAGGAAACGATCGCCCGGGGCACTAATTCAATTAAGCCTCGGCGCGTACGATTAAACATGGCCACGAGGGAGGCGCGCATTCCTAGATAGGGAATCGGTTTGTTGCGCACGGTGATAACGGATCGATGGAATTTTCAACGGCTCCCGGTCGGGGCCTGTTATAAATATGTAACAGCGGCGTACGCAGCACGTAGCGTCGGGGTTGCCGTATTGCGTCAAGACCCTCATCATCGTCATCATCATTATCGTCGTCGTCGTCGTCGTCGTCGTCGTCGTCGTCGTCGTCGTCGTCGTCGTCGTCGTCGTCGTCATCATCATCATCATCATCATCATCCTCCACGCTGGCGTGTTTGCTCTGCGGCCCTGCACGCGAACGAGCAAAAAGTAAAATCCGTTCGAACGCCGGAGCCCGTCATTACCGGGTTATTACCTAAGTATCGGAGTGGAAACGGGGGCGATGGCGAGTGGATGGACGCGAAACACGGTTGGCAAGATACGGTGTCGATGCTCCGCGGATCTTTTCCGTGGATATCGCTCTCGAGGGTTGCTTGGCGCGTGGAATTCCTTCGAAAATTAAGAATCCAGAATCTAAGGATTTCTATTTGTATAACAGAGGGTGGGAGCTTAGCGGGACGTTAACGTAAGTCAAGGTTCTTCCACGTCTCTTCTATCTCATTGTTGAGAGACATACCCCGTGGTGTAAGGGTTAAAGTGGATCCCTGGCGAATAGTTGTGCCGGTTGACTGCCACTGGTCTGCAAGGTACCGCCCCCTTGTTTGAGAAACTAAGAGGCCCAGGCATGCCTGTGCAGCACCCTTTGCTTCTCTCTTTCGCTAAGTCGCTGCACCTTCGCGCTGCCTTTATCCCGCCGTTACCCTCTATCGGCGTCTCTCCCCCCGTTCCAGCAGGTTCTCCTCCCCCTTCCAATTTCTGCCTCCCTCGTTTCTTTCCCGCTGGCCGTGTGCAAGAGGAAGGTGTGCACGCTGGTTCGCGAGGTGGCCGGTAGTTAGCACTCCATTACACATGGTTACCTATCATCAGGGCACGCCAGCCACACGATTTCCTCCCCGGGCCCCCATGGATATTCATGGACCCGTGAGCAGCGTCTTTCGCGGGCCAACGCGAATCCCCCGGCAGAAGTACCGAGGGACACCGACACGGGTACTTGGCGAATAATCGATCGTAATTGCCCTATCTGGCCGCCATTTACTCCCCCTATTGGATTTCAGAGGGGGTGGCCGCGCTGGAATTGATAAACGAAGGCCCCTGGGGTGCACCGATGTGACTCTGCAAGCAGGTCCAAAGCACAATCGATTCCACAGCTGCAGATTAAATTGCGAAGGAAATTTCCTGTAATTATTAGCGTTCATTTCTAATTATAGGAGCCACAGTTTTTTTAATTACATAAATCGGCTGGCCCGATTTCCAGAAATCCTTAACTTTCGTAAATCCAGCCGAGCTGCTTTTCACGAGTGTTCACGTCCCAACGACGACGATAAACCGCCGGGACAACGTTCAGGCGTGATTTCAATTAGGCCCGGCTACACTGTTCGCTGCAACTCCGTGGACGTGGACGAGGACCAGCCACTTTTTGTCTTCCACTTGTTTATGGGCCATGAATAACCATAAGCGCGAGTTGCGTGCCACCGATTAGCCCGACTTTCCCCCCGCGGGCCATCCCCTCCGATTCGCGCACCGGTGCACCGTTTCCACGGTGATAGTCTCCTTAATTATAAGTTGGGTTGGGCGAGTCGACGACACCGTGGGTATATCAATTAAAGGCCAATTAATCGACGCTGGCCATATTACCAGTCACCGAGCCCCGATCCGCTCGAGTGGCATCCTCGAGAGATTCCAGTTAACGTCGTGTATCGCGTCTTGTAATCGACGAGGGAAAAAGGAAAAAGTGATCGCAAGGTAACACGAGCCGGAATTTCTGAATCCATAGTCCTTTGTTCGATGGAGGTTGATGAGTGTAGCTACAGTGTTTAATTAAGAGCACGTCGACTCGATGGCTCGATGGCTCGATGGCTCGATGGCTCGATGGCTCGATGGCTGATTCGCGATTCATTATCCGCTAACGAAAGTCAAGTATCTGGGTCGACATTTCCATTCGCAGATTTCAATTTGGCAAAGTGCTTTCACTGATGAATATCTCGCGACTCGTTGTCAGATTTCGTCAACACCTTCTCTGCTTACCTTCCTCTTCTGGTTTTATACCGCAGTTGATGAGTAGGTGGTAGGGCATCTGCTCTGTGTGGAATAATTGTCAAGTGTTGCAAATTTCGACTCTAACAAATTTTACTCTGTTTGGGAGTTTAAATTAAAAGCAGGGTAGTACCAAGAGTATTACCTATTTAGTCACAGTTTCTGCAAATACATCAGGTGTAATATTTCTCTGGTGGGCGAGGAAACAAGTAGCTATAAGTCAGGATTATTAGTTTTGCAGGAAGGTACTTGAAATATTTAAAGTGCTATGTAAGATCAGGTGTTAAGTTTTGCACGTGAAAGTTGATAACGTATAGGTATGTATGTTAAAAGAAACTTTTATTTTTAACACTTTAATGATCACTGTCGCGTATGCCTGACTTGACGATTTCGATCTGTATTTCATATTTATCACCGGTAAAGCTATCTCGCTCAAAGATCTACATACCTGTATACATATTCACTTCGCGATATCCTGTTTTGATGGGTTTCGAAAAACCCGTGAATACTTGGGAAATCAAAAACTCCGCAGGTGTAAGTTTGTTCGAAAAGGGACGACCATCCAACAAAAACGAAACTGTTTAAAGTTGAAAGAAAATTTGACTTTATAGGTACTCGGCCACCAGAGATTTATAAACAACAGTGCCAACAGTCTCCCTAACAATGCCAAACACCACACCCACTGAAAAAGTTGAAGGACATTCATAAAGCTCCTTTGGGGCAAGCTTGCGGAGAGTCCATCCCCCAGCAACCCCCTTCCCACCCCGAATCCCAGCGTGGCGTCTCGCGACTGGTGGAGAAAAATCGAGTGCGAACACGGCCGATCAATTTGCCCTAAAGAGTCGTTAATTTTCGGTCGATGCACTCCTACTATCTTCTCGGGCCGCTTGTCGAAAATTATATTTCGCCGTGGCGGAGGGCCGTCGGGGGAAGAGCCAGGAGGAGGTCTGCGGCACATAATAAGCCCGATCGGGCCCCTTTAATGAGCCATAATGGGCCAGCAAGTATGCGTAATCGCCGATGATGGCCTCGAACACGATTCCATCCCGTTCGAACCGTCCCTTCCCACCATCCCCCCTCCCCCTCCACCCTTTTCCCCTGCTTGTTTTACTCTCGCGCCGTCTCAAGCCGCCGCCGCCGCCGCCGCCGTCGCTGCTGCACTCGCTCGCAGCCTCCCCACTTCGGTGCACATACATTGTACAGAGCGGGATAATGGGGCTGTGTCACCTAATTTCGGGCGATTACTTTTTTTTACTCGATCGGGGCCGATGCACGACCCGATATTGGCCGTGATTACGGGACAGCACGCTGCACGGTAATAACACGCGCCGGGACCACAATTTCGTCGTCGCGATCAGATTCGACGAGATCGCGTCGATGTCGCGGGGATATGGATCGGGAGATCGGGCGGAGTTGATGGGGGTGGGTCTTTTCCTGTGCGGGGTGATGGGGAGAAAAATTTCGCAGCTTTATTCAGCGCGAAGATGCCGAGGAGAGTGATGCGCGGAATTAAAATCGCGAATTAGCTCCTCTCCACAGGTAGTTTTTCGCGCGGAGGAGCTTTCCCTTCGTGTCGCGTTGTCGTCGAGCTCATTTAAGCTTATTTACTTACCGAGGCAAAACGGTGCCCAGGCTCGTTTATGCCACGCCACTCCCCCCGTACCGACCCCGCGAGCGTGTTCGAGCTTGCGAATCAATTTAATCGGGCCGTCGGTTGTTCCGAGAAAATCATAGGTGCTGGTCGGTTATTTAAGGTACGGGGACCGCGAATCGGCAGTGACTCTCAGCTAAAGAGCTTCTTTTACTGAGAAGTGGCGGATCCATCTGTTCGGAGAAATGAAGAGATAGTTTATGTAGTACAGAAAAAGAAAAAATATACCTAGCGTTTGGATAAAATCATGATCAAAGTCTTTTAGTCAGGGCCCCAGGCGTTAAATCCGCCACTGTTTGGGTGCTTTGATAAACTTTTGAAAACCACTCGTTGGATTCTTCGAATACTTCCTTGGGAGGTTAATTAATTGCAGATCAGAGGATTAAAACAAAATCACCGGGTATTCTTAATCATTCGAACTCTCTTTATGAAACTTCTAGTAGCTATTTGTGAAACTCCTGCTGTGATAAAATAAAAGGGAAGCCACGAACTCCTCTATGGCAATGTTAACAGCAATCTTCGAATTATTCTGGGAAAATTTTATTCTTCGTAAAATTGTGATTGAAACATGCTACTATGAGAGCAGTGAAAGGTGTCGTGGTGGCGCAGGATCAGAGAGTAAGGATATTGATCCCTCGCTGGTACCTGCCAGCAGGAAATCCCCTTCAGCAGCGTGTTCCAGAGATTCCTTATTAACGACGAAATTCCTTATTAGCCTGAAAATGGCCAGACGTTAGCGGATGCACGTAGGTACCTACTACCTATGCATAGCGGTGCATCGCCCACATAAGTGGTCCGTAATTGAATGTCAGCGTAACCTCGGTGCTCTGTGGGAATTCTTATCCCTGACCCTTCGATACCGCTATCCTCCGCTTCCCTAGAAATTATCCCGCCACCTGCTCGAGTCATAGGCCAGCCTGGGACAATACCAGAACTGTTTCACTCGATCGAAAAACCCCTTGAATATTCCGAATTCAGAAACCCCATTTTCTCCCAGCAATCCTCCCGAGAATGGCATTACACGGAACATTACCGAGTTACCTACCTATTATAATTGTGACGCGTGTAATCGATGCGCGGGAAAGTGGATTACACGCATAGCTGGCACAATGGCGGAACGAAAGGCACAATGCAGAAAATACGAGGACTGCCGGCAGGGAAAGGAAAATCACAAAACCATTCATCCCCTTCTCACGTCGGGATGCTGCGCGTTGCTCGGCCGAATAAATGGCCTGATTAAGCGCACGCCATTTTGCCTGTAATGTAATCTTCGAGTGTGCCTCGTCGATCATTTCTCCGAGGATCGCACCGCGCCCCTTTCAGGATTTCGAATTTCGAATTTCGAATTTCGATTATCGCGTCGCCAGAGAAGACCACTTTAGACATTTCATTTCCTTTCACCATTGTCCGTTCTTTAGGTATTGTTTGAGTTCTCTTGGTACCTACTTTCTCTTAATTCTGTACCTAATAGATTCGGCAGCTGTTTTCCTCTGTTCCCAAACTTCTCCACTGTTAGTACCTATCTACCTATACTTTCTCGATTCCCTTGAGGGGCCACGGCGGAAAGCTCGACCTTCGTGACATTATCGCGCGCTGCCAATTAAATTCCCTATTGTGTGGGCACAATGGAGCCAACGGAAACGACCAGCGTGCTCGAGTTGCTCCGCGCGGTCCCTTCTTCGCTCCGAAATCGAAGAAGCGCAAAAAAAATTCATAGGAGCCGGGGTCGATTGGCGTGGAATCGCGCAGCCAGCTTTTTCGGGTAAATTCGAGCAGAAACGACGGAAAAGAGTTTATTGTCGCAGGAGGGTTTCAAACAATGCGCGATACAATGGCGACGGGATCGCCGATTGTGCGACCCAGCCACTCTTTCTTTCTCCCATTCCGTTTTCCACGCGAGTACAATGACGTTCTAACGAATCTCCCGAGCGATTTACCATCGACGTAACGGATTTTCGTGGCGTTCGTTCCTCATTGCCCGTGACACGAGAGTCGTTACTCGCATAAAAGTCGACGAGCGATTGTGCTTCTCGTTGGTCTTACCAGCGGATTGTCGTTGAAACTCCAAGCCTCCTCCGGCGATCTTTTCCTCGTCGGAAGCGGGTAAAAATCATCTCGGCGGGCGTCCGGGATTTCAATGGGCCCAAAATGGATTCACAGGTGCGAGACCGTTCGTACGGACGCGTACGCATCGGGAACAGGGGCTGGCAGGCTGTTTCGCTTCCCGACACTTGGCCCCGCACAAAGTGCATGCAAATTTTCTAAAGGAGACGCGGCGCGCTTTATTTCGGCTCGTTTGTCCGAGTTGGCTCGGTTCCCCCGGCATTGTGCCTCGGTATACCTATGTATAGGCGTTAAATTAAAAAGGTATTAAGTTCGAGGGGCACTTGAAGTGTAGAAGGTCCCGCGAGTCCCCTTGTTCGCGCCTCGAAAATGTTTCAACGGGGAACTCGATGCTGGAGCTTGAATCAAACTGTCCACTAGAACCACCCCTTTATAAAGTTCAAGGTACCTACCAATGTTTTTTATAACCATCGTCGAGCATAGAAACCGCCAAGTCTCCGGGGAAGACTTCTGAAATCCCAGAAAATAAGGATCAGTCGCACGTTCGGAACGCGCGCGTTCTCCAACAAGATCAAGCACAGAGGCGTTCGATGGGGACAGGTATTTAGCGAGAGACGCAGAAAGCGGAGGACTTGGTGCATGGAGCAAAGCTGGAGGAACGAGTCGTGGAACACGAAGAGAAAGAAAGAAGAAAGAAGAAAGAAGAAAGAAGAAAGAAGAAAGAAGAAAGGAAAGGGAAAGGGGAACCGTTGGAACGGACCGCGTGCTCGCTGCTCGCTGCTCGCTGCTCGCTGCTCGCTGCTCGCGCATTGGTGCACTGGTGTGTACGATGTGTGCAGAGTCGCCATGTTGAATATCCCCCACTTCCGTTCCACGTGCGTTCGTACACCTACACACGTGTTGGAAACGCGATACCGGTCGCAATATCGTCCTCGGTAGGGCGAGAAATCGGCCTTCAGCGGCTCCGCCATGGGGGCTGGTTCGTTCCACCCAGGAGGGGATGGCTCCTCACCCTAATGGGAAAAATATGCCACTGTTAAAGGGTCCCGGACGTTTATGTTTTATGGTTTCGAGGTTGCTTCGAAGATTCTTTGCGAACGGATTGTTTACACTGGTCACTGGGAAGCAGTCCCTTTGATTCATTCGTAATCATGTGGATTAAGGGTAGCCATCTCCATTATTTGCTTTTTCAAATAGCTTCTTCATTGTCTGGGGGGAAGGTGGTGTAAAAAACTTTATCGGAGATATCAATTTAAGTCTGCACGAGTCTTTTAATTCACGCAATTTCGTGAATACCCACTCTTAATATGTGCATAACCGAATAATTTGCGCGATAATGACAGGCGGAGCAGATTTCTAGGATTTTTTATTCGTTTATCAGAGACCTCGACCCAATGAGCCGGGCATTAGGTACCGTTTCCCTTACGTTTAAAACGGAAGCCGTCGATTACCCGGCTATAAAGTTAATTACAGAAGCGACAAGAAACCAGGCGAAAAAAAGTGTGTTAGGCTGCCGAGTGATTACCGTCAATCGCGAGTCAGAAGACGACGGTCGGATCACGGGAATTACAATGTATCTAGGGATCGTGGCGTCTCATGTCGGCCTGATTCGAGCAAAAACCGCGTAATTTCTGTGTCGAAGCGGAGGAAAGGAGATGCATCGATGCACGGTTACCTTTTTCCATCAGCAGCTTATTGTTCGCTAAGGTGGCTTTCCAACCGAGTGCTTCGCTTCTTGTAATTTCCAGCGAACTTTCTACTATTAGCACCTACAATTATAGGAACAAGCATCGAAGAGCAGGAAATTATGAAGCTGACACCGCGGTCTTGAAACTTCTCCGCGCAGCAAGTTGGGGAGAGGAGAAATAGAGAGGTACAACTAGACGAAGGAGATTCAGCCACCACTGGTCAGACAGCGCAGCGATTTCCAGAGGCTCGCAGATCTTCTTTATGAATAGACTTGGAAGAATTGAATCTTGCTTTCATATTTCAATTCAATCATTATGGACGACGTTGAACAGCCCCTTCTACTCCAGATCCTGTGATTTAGAAGTTGAATTCAGAGGAAATTATTACATCTCAATGAAGATGGATCACATTGATCACAATCGATCAACAAGCGTCTTTCAGCTCGGTGGAAAAAGTGCTGGAGAATACTTGAAGCTTCTCTGGTACAGCAAGCTGCTCGAAGAATTCTAGCCTCCTCCAAATTCGCAAGCTCCTCGAAGATCGTTTCAACTCACAAAAGGACTTTGAGAAAGCAACAACAACGGGTCTCCCTGCCCCCCGATGGAAGGAGCAGCCATCCACGTTCTTCTCGTACACCGATTCTCGAGTCAACACGAACGTGTTTAACATCGTTGTACAGCCTCCCCTCCGCCGTGTAATTTTATTATCCTCCTCCGCGACCCGCGCAGCGGCGTTACCGTGCACAAAGTCGCGGGAGAGAAACGTCGCGACGAAACGGACACTTTTCCCCGACCATCTCTCTCCACCTACTCGGAGCCTGGCCTAAGGAAGAAAGGCGACGCGGGGCCGAAGAAACGGGCGGAAAAAATACGTGTCCCTCGCGGCTGGAGGGGAAGGCGAGGAAGCCGGGGAGGGGGAGTGAGGCAGGCTTTCCAGACGTATTAATTAAACGGCTCATTTTCATCGCACGACAAAAACGTGAGTTTAACGCCCATCGCCGACTAATGCGTCGCCCCACTGCAGGCTCGCGGTGCCCGTGCACCTCGAGGAATCGGGGGTAGACCTGGTCTGATCAGGAACGGTGCGTTTCCACTTGGCCGAGCCGTCCAATCGGGTGGCGGCTGGGTGGACGCCTAGAGCCCGCGCCAGAAACGCCCACCCTCGGTCGATTTTTGCCCCTACCATCGGTCGTCCTCAGCGACACTCTGGTGGGGATAGAAGCCGAGTTCCAACACCCCCACCACCGCCCAAGAGCGACTCGTTTAGCCTGTAATTTGCTCAAACACCAGCAAGCTCTCGTGCCAGAAACATCCGTCAGAGCTCTGCCCGGTCGGCGAGTGTATCCTTCGAGTATCGAGACGCGCGAACGCCGCGCGACATCCAGTTCCCGTCTCAGGCCTCAGGCCTCAGGCCTCACGCCTCACGCCTCACGCCTCACGCCTCACGCTTCGTTCCGTTTTGTTTTTTTTTCTTTAATTTGTTCGTTCGTTCCGTTCCCATCGGAACGCGGAGTGCTCTCGAACGGCGGCCGCGACTCTCGATGGAGAGAGAGAGATCGCGTGGTAGGAAAGCGGTTCGATGGGCGATCGGTGGCTCCGAGTGGTGAACAAGGGCTGCCTCCGATGCCTCGGGGGTTGTCGAGGACTGGGTGATCCCTCGGCGACGCTGCAGAGGCGAGTCCAGGGATGACTAACGGTGATCGTGGTGCTGGGAACTGAGTTAGTGATAATTCGCTGGCCGAGGAACTGAACGGCGGAGGCTAGAGGATCGGTGGAGGGTTCCTCCACGGGGGGGGGGGGGGGAAGTTAGTGGTGTGGAAGAGTGTCCAAGTGTTCGCGAAGGATTCGCGAAAGGATTGGTTCATCTGGTGACGTCTACGGCATAAAAGATTCTGCTAGCCGGTGGAAGAGGGTGGTTGCAGGGATGCGGCGGATTTGAGCTCCAGCCACCCGGGGTCCGTCAGTCCTGCCAACGTGGGAAGTCCATCAGCCAAGCGTACGATAATCGTACGATGATGCCGCTCGCGCCGACGCCAATTGTTCCGGTGCCCTCGAAGCCGAAGATCGGCTTCAGCATCGACTCGATCGTCGGTGGCGGTGGCGGTGGCGGTGGCGGCGGCGGTGGCGGTGGCGGTGGCCAGGGTCGCGAGGACCGTCTGGACCGTTTGGACCGTTTGGAGCGTGTCGATATCGAGAGGGACGATGGGAGTCCCATGGACGTGGAGGGATCCTCGTCCCCTCGGAGTCGACGGGTGATCGCCAGGTCGCCCGGCGCTCACTCCGAAGGCTCCGACCGACCGGTGTCTAGAAGCTCCTCCGTCGAGTCTTACCCGAACTCGCGGAGGACGCCGTCCCACCCGGGTAGCATCCATCACCACCACGGCAACCACCACGCCAGCCATCATCATCATCATCATCATCATCTCTCGGCGGCCACGCACCTGGACTTCAGCAGGACGAACGTGCACAGCCACAGCGGAGGCTCCACTCCCAACAACAGCCCCAGTCCGCCTCACAGGATATCGCACGGTGACTCTCCCGTCGGCGCTCACCCCCAGCCGCCTCCTGGCGTCGTCAGGCCCAGTCCCAACTACCTTGCACCACCTCCGGGCGCAGCCACCGCCGCCGCGGTAGCCGCCGAACAGCTGAAATCCCTTTATGGCCTGCCCGGCCACGGCCCGACTGGTCCTCAAACTGGACAGAACGAGTACCACACGCAGCAACTGGCCCTGGCCGCGAACCTGGCCGCCGCACAGCACTTCCAGGCTGCGAACCTCGCAGTGGCCCTTCAGGCGCACCATGGCGCGTCGCCGCACGGGCCGCCCCATGGTCCGTACCCTCACGGCGGTGCACCAGGTCCCCATCCGCCGCCTCATCCTCATCAGCCGCCCAGGGACAGCTACCCTCTCTACCCTTGGCTGCTCTCCAGGCACGGACGGATCTTCCCTCACCGGTTTCCCGGAGGTACGTTCACACTCTTTGGCTTTTAATGTTGCTCGGCAAGTTTCTTCACTGGGGGCAATCGCGAATGGGGTTTGATTCGTTGAATTACAGTCCAGATCTTGGAGTGGCTAGATCTTGTGGTTATTTATGTGAACAAACTTGCCGATTCTTGTATTATAGTGGGTGGAAGAAGTGTGACTGGAGTCGGTGTCAAGAGGGTCAAGAGTGTAGTTGCGCCACGTTCCTTCCACCCATAATACCCATAATACCCATAATACCCATAATACCCATAGGTACCATACCAATTAGTTACGGAAAGCAAGCTCCTCGCGGTTTGTTTTGATTAACGTCCCCGGCGCGGCGTACGGCAGAAAAACGTCGCGCGCGTAGTCGAATGCGTGACGAGTAGTTTGTCCCACGGTAATTTACGTTGTCGTCCGCTAGCGTGAATGTAGATTACGCGGCGATCTAAGTGATTCCTGAGAGATTACCGTGTAAACGATAGCGAGCAAGTTTTTTGCGCCGTAAGAAGCTGATTTACGTTGATAGATCGGTGTCAGTCGATCGACTATCCGCATCGATAGCTGTTGCAACGCCTCGAGTGCGGAGCTGAAACAATTGTCAATCCACCGGGACTTTCTCCGAGGAGGAGGCTACTCCGAAAGATTTCCCGCGCCCCATGAGTTCCTCGAACTCGCCGTAAATTCCCGTCCAATTGGACGCCGGTAATTGCTCGTTTCCACCGAGGCAGGAGAAAAAGTCGCGCGGGGATCCGTGGCGCAGTTGCTAACTGGACGTGGCGCGCACGGAATTCGCGAGTTAACTCGTCATTTTCAGGCGGGCAGCTAATAAACCGCCGCTGGCCGTCGCGTGATATTTTTCTCCCGGTCCCCTCGACGTGCACGTAAGTAGGTAGACGCTATCGATTCTGTCCACGCGATGTAAACAACGACGGTGGACAGCGGTGGACAGCGGCGGGCTCGCGCGGGGTCCTGATCCCGCGGTGAAAACGAGGAACAACCGACAATATAATTACACGTCCCCGTTTCGATAAATAAGACCGAGGCCCGGCCTAAACGGGCCGAGATACCGCTGGGTTACGCAAACATTTCGTAACGGCGATTTTGTAACACTTTTGTTGTTGTCCACGCCGTCCACTTATCGCCCACGAGCGCGTCTTCTCGTAAGCAAAACAGCCAGGCCTCGACTTTTCCCTTCGTCGTAACGTAATTGATTCATTCGTCGGCGATAACCGTGCCCCATCCAATTAAGAATCGTTCGGCGATAGGGGTTATCGCGGGCAGATAGCCGCGTACCGTATACCTACTTAAGTAGTTACAATTAACGATCGGTCATGAATGAGTTTGATTGGAAAAAGGGAAACGTAGCAGCTGGGTAAATGCTTCTGGTGGTTGGTTAAAGTTAAACTGTTTCGGCGCCGGGCCGTTTAATTTCGTTCTATTTAATTGGGGGTGTCTTCCGAGAGTTCCGAGAGTTCCGAGATTCTCAAGATTCGCATGGTAGGTATCTGTGGGAAGCGGGATTTTTTTTTAGGAGAGGAAGGGGTGGAAATTGTTAGCGGAATTTCGTTTAAAATGTTTGCGATATCGAGTGAGGTGGAATGGTAGGCGTATCGTTAATGGAGGGTGATAAGGTGGACGTTGTCGACTTACGGCGTCAATATTTACACGATACTTTGTCTGTCTAATGCAGATTGCCGGCTACTGGCGGCACGCTCAATGCGACTCGAGGTTAATTAGCAGCGACGCACGAATTGGTAGCTGGTTTAGGTATTGTGGAAACGACAATGTTTCATGCGGTTCTTAATCTACTCTGCATCGATCCGGGCTCCGCGCAAGATTGTACGATTTCAAGCCCAAGTGCTTCAAATTTTACGGCTTGTCGCTTCCTTCGTCCCGGCCTGCCAGTTCGTTTTATCTGCGATCGCTGCCCGATCATAAATCATCGATGGTACCTTGTAATGCTGCGCGTATTAGCGGTGGAATTTCGTTGCGGAGGATGCTCGTTTATTTAGCGACTGTAACTCGCAGTGACATCCGATGTTGAGTACCTTGATGCGAGTGATACCTATCGAGTGCCAAGGTGTCCCTCGGAGGGAACCAGCCCCAGGCAACTTCAGGCTCGTACCCGATGCGTGGAAAAGATTGCTCGGAGCTTTCAGTGCCGTGCTCGCGTCAAAACAGAACGAGAATTTCAGCAAACTTGTTTAGAAATTAGAACATAGGTAAAAAAAGTTTTGACCGATCACGGTGAATCTTCCCAGGATTATCTCCGCCGAATCTTCGATTATTTCGATTACTTCGATTACTTCGATTACTTCGATTACAATTCCCTCGCACGTCAGAAGATCGATCCACCGTCCCCCAGCATCTCTCGGACCGTTAATCGCACTGATTCGCACGGATTGCGATTTAACGAGCAGCCTGACGTCACGGGACATCCTCCTGACAGGTCTCTCCAGTGTAAAACGCACCATCCACTCCGGGATCATGTTCGTTTTCTCGCCTTCTCCACTCTGAATCCCTGATTTCCGTATTACACAACCGATAATTTCCTTGGCGAGCAATTCGCCGCCCGAGGAATCTATCTTTACGCCGTGTTATTACACGAAAATATCCGCTCCTCTCTGTTCGTCATTATCGTACCTACCATCGTACCGTGTCGTCCACTCGCGGGAATAATCCTTCTCCCCTCAATTACCTACACTTCGCCTTTCTTTCGACTGCGGCCTCCCCTTCCGCGAGAGCTTCCCATTCGACTGTCGATTAATCACTCAATCGTATAAATTATCCGGCGACGGAATCGCGTGGCCATCGTTTCCAGCCGCGGTTTTCAGGCTCGCTCCCTTCCGCTCCCCGGTATGGTGAGGCCGTTTCTGCTTCCAGGATCGCTCGGTTTCCTTGGCACCGCCACGGGATGATACCTAATCGGGTGGCAATCAGGCATTATGAGGCTCGTTTCGAGTTACTTACGAGGTCAGCTCTGCTCTCGTCCGAGCTGGAAAACGATGGAACAAGGCGGAACGCTTCTGGTCGAAGGGGACAATTACCATAAATTTACCGCGAGTTGCCACCCGGTAGAGAAATGTACCAGAAACTAGTTCCGTCAGCCGGCCAACAGATCGTCGCCATGTTTGCTAGGATGTCCTTTAGTTGCTTCAATCCCGCTAAATAATAGAGGCCTGGCAGAGAAAATGGGAACCGCTTGCCAGCGGAATCGTCATCGAGGTGCGGAGACTTCAATGCCCGCATAATTACCGACGCTTTAACGTCACATAAAAACAAGAGGCGCTCGAAGCAATTAACCTCGCTGCTTCTTCCATTTATCACAGGATATTAGAATTCTCTTTGGTGCAGGAAATGCATACCTACGTCCATAGTTCTCAAGCCCATTCAATTATCTCGTCTCAAAACGAACGTACCATTTTACCATTTTACCATTTTTCCACTTTCAAATTCCATCCGAAAACCGTGCACGTACCTGTTCCGGGAATCGAATCTATTTTCCTGGTCGAGCGCAGCCGCGCGAGTTGTCACGGGGCGATTCTTTAATGACGTCCGCGAGCATCGAGGGAACAGTTGCAATACTAATCGCCTCTAATACGCGGCTTGCGCAAATGGAATGAACGTGACGGCGAGTCGCGCCTGGTCTCGGCGTCAACACGCTCAAAGCTCAAAGCACACAGGGACGCACACGTGCACGCCGCGCCGTTCGCGGGAGAATTGATATTACGAAAGGGAATTACCTTTGTAGTTAAGTCACGAGCAATTACCGTTTAGCCGCTCCGAGTAATTACTCTTTTGTTAAGTGAAACTGGTAAGACGCGGAACGGCACGATCCAGAAGCAGAGCTTGGGTGTCCAGCTAATTGTAAGCCCGGTGAGCTTGAAAATGTGTGATTTCCATGCAGGCATGTGTCTAAGCTACAGTGGCGTTTCTCGGAAGGTTGGAGATATTTATGCAACGCTAGCAGGGAAATTAGAAACGCAAGAGATAGGTGGAATTTAATAATAATTATCGAGCCCCCCAACGTTCAGCGACGACGCTCGTCTGTTTCATCAAGTGTGGCGTTTGTCCGCGGCGGGAATTGAAATTGAATGGCCCTCGGATCGAAATTTAGCCCTGCTTGCGCACGCGTTTCATCGCCGAGTCATCGAGAGCTCGTGTACGGGCACAATGGCCGGTTAATCAGCGTTATTAAAGCGTCGTTTACCCTAGCGACGTGCTCCCCGTGGGGCGTCCAAGTGACAATGGCAGCCAGTAGCCCCCCTCGTCATTTTTTTCAAGCCACAGTGTCGTCCCGCCGGCGTGCCCTCGTTGCTCCTCCATTTTCTCCTGTCCATTTCCTCCTTTTCTTTTATCCCCTGGCCGTTTTGACTGGTATCGAAAAAGTCTCATCCCCGTCGATCTCGTTCGCTGACAATGACGGCCCACTTTTTTTTTCACTCGCCCCCATTGTCCTGGGATATCCACAGCCGACGTCTTCATCGAGCGAGTCGGTCACACTCGATCGCCCCGCGACTCACGTTTTCTCGAGCGAGTCCCTCCGGGTGACAGGACTCTCCTGTCATCGAATGCGAGGGGAAATTATGCTCTTTGTACCTGGTTCGTTAAATATTTAGGCATAGCGCACGGTTCGACGGTTCGACGGTTCGGGTAAATGCAAGGAGCGGTGTTACGTGGTCTAAATCAGTGATGAGCAACCGGATTTGACCCTCCAGCCACTGACCTGCGGCCCGCAATTGTTTCAATGTTACAATCCATGTCAGAAATAATAAATTCACCCTATACCTAAATTGAAATTCTTTGATTAAGGTCGGGGCCAGATATATTTTTTCGCAGCTAACGCACACCTAAGTAGGTACTTATTTCTACGCTAAGAACTCGGTTTGGCCTACACGTCAGGAGCTTGGCGGCCTTGGCGCTATCCCCACCACTTCTGGCTCATTCTTGTTCTGCGAAGGCGAGAGCGAGTGAGAAAATGTTGAGAAAAGGAGCACCCGGACAGGCAAACTGTGTGGTGGGAGAATACCCCTCTACGAAACTCACCGGCCAATATATCTGGTCTCGACCTTAGTACGGAGTTGGTACCTATACCTATTCAAGTATTTAATATTGCGGCCCGGGTAGAGTGTTACTTAGGTTTTCGTTTCTGGCCCACTGCTGGCCAAAGCTCCGGTGCTTGCCCATCACTGTCCCGTGATTCGTTCGGTACCCGTTAGAACGAATGGTGTCGTTAGAGGGTTCCTAGACGTCGCCCAGGGCCCGGCCAGCTCGTCCTTCCACTCTACCTAGGAAGAGTGGAAGGACGAGGCTTCGGTCCGCGGCGCAGAGGGCGAGGGAAGGGTGGAGGCAGGGTTAAGACGAAGGGAGGTCTACGCAGCTAGACGGCCTGTAATTACCTGTGAGAAGCCCAGAACTGTTGCTCGCAGCTGAGCCGCCCAGAGCGACTCGAAATTACTCAAAAACAAGACCAAATCGCGAGCACGTATCAAATTATATCCCCCGCCCGATCCCCCCGCGGTGTTTACAGCGTTTCCCCGTAGACACGGCGTAATCGTCGGCGCGCAGAGCCGTCGACCCCGCCGCTAATGCCTTTTTAATTGTTCGAAACGCGTTGGTAAACGGCCCGGCTCGGCGGGGCTGCGAGGGGGATGCAAATGCGCCCGCGATACACTCGATAACTCGGATTGCAGTTTTTTTTTTAACCGGGCCGACGGTAACGCGTCCACCGTTGCGCTCCCCGCTCCCCGCTCCCCGCTCCCCGCTCCTCGACCGCCTGGCGAGCTATCGGGCAAATAATTCCACGGGGAGCACTCGCCTGGCAATATTTACGGCCGTTAAGTTCGCGATCTCTCGTGCAAGGCTGCGGAACAGGGAGGAGAGCGGGGCTCGAGGTGTACATACGTAGGCACGTATACGCTTGCCTCGGCTCCTCAGCGTTTCGATGATGGAGCATTAGAGCAACGGGTGTCTACAGTATGTGCGTACCTATAGTTCAAGTGTCCTCGAATTTCAATTGGTCTTTCTAATAACATCTGATTGTTGGCGACACGTCATGGGCGTAGGAAGGCAGAGGCAACATAGTGCCGGAGTCCTTGGCTGCTATGTGATGCACGGAGGGCAGACGGCTTCACTGCTTAGCAATTCGTCGCTCGGTATCGTACCTAATCGCGTCGTCGTCGGCCATTAAAACGTCGCGCGTGTTATTACTCGGCCGACGACGAAACATCGAACCGCGCGGCTCGAGTGAATTACGCAGTCGACTAAACAATTAAGAAGCGCCAATTACGGGATTAAGTATGCAAATGGCGGGCCGTATATTAGCCTGGGGCTGGCTTCATGATTATGCAAATCGGCGACAACAATCGACCGACCGCTGTTGACCAAATACATGACAAGATACAGAGAAAAAATCGCCCCGGCTATCGGTTAAGTTATCGGTTAAGTGCCTCTACGGCGAGCTATTGAAACCTTTGTGGCGCGTAACGAGCGGCGAGACGGCAGGGGGGGGGGGGGGGGGGGGGCGACGCGACAAAATTACCATTTCAATCGACCCACTCGCGAATTATGGCCACCCCTAGATTCCTAGCGTTTATGACGCTTCTTCGCTGCGATGGTTTTCGGGGTGACTAGAATTCCCGCGGCATTATTATTGTTAAGCGTGTCAGGGGAAGGTCTTCGCGAACTTACGTATTACAGGCTGCTATAGACTACACTTAGGCTGCTTTATATTTGAGAACTTAGGTGCATGGTAAAGTAGCTCCGTGGAATTGCCAACGCTTACTTTCCACAGGTCTTGAAAGTTTCATGGGAACATGGAAACTACCTTCTACCTGAAGTGACAAGTGACACTTGGAGCAGCCGCGAAATGAAAGGACTTAAGTTTTTAATCGTCGTCTATAATTTCACTGTTTCGCCCAATAATTAATAATGCAGAATTTATAACATTGGTATTCTTCCCAAGAACGTCACACGGGGTGTCGCCTCGTCCAATTAATTATCGAACCGTCGCGATTGTTCGGCACGCAGAGCGGCGCGCGACAGATGTTGTGCATTCAGATGCATTTATGTACCTACGAATTACTTAGTCACGCGGAGAGATAATTGCTGCTTGATAATGGCACGTGGATTAGGAGCTTCAGGTATTCCAGTGGAATCGAACGATAAGCGCAGAAGTGGACGGAGGGGCTGTTGGGGAAACGATAGGATCGATCGCGGTCGGTAATGCATTGTTTACAGGCGGCCAAGGTAGCCCGCGATCCATCGTACGAACGCTCGCACGTGGAAACGCATCTTGCTTAAGCTTGCGCGTGCATACGTGATGTGGCCATTAAAGCGGGCTCCTGGCGACCTTCTGCTGGGAGATACTCGCCTACAGACCTGGTTAACATTTCCATCCGTTTACCATGGTGACCATGGTACCGAGCAGCTTCCTCGATATCTTTACGGAATAATTTCCCTTCGTCTTCTTTTTCCAAATAGTCCGCGTTCCCCAGTGCAGAAGGAACAACCGCGTTAAAGAAATTATTCTTTCGAGACTGTACCGAGACGCAGCAGAAGAAGCTTTTCAAATAGCGTCAGCAGCTGGAGAAACGTTCGCGCCGCGGCGAGGATCGAGCGATTTATCGCTGCGAGCTTTCCGGGCAAAGTATCCCCCGGCCGACTTCCGGCAGACGCGGGTATCGGCCGATCGACATGACTCTTTCGAGGCGGAATACTCAATTACCCTCGAGGCGGACTTCTAGGTACTCCAGCAGAGCCCTCTCGCGCCCCTCCCTGTCCTTTTTTTCTTCCCTCGGCTGCTTATGCCAGCCGCCTGATGAGCGAGGATCAGGCTTGCGTGTCGTTACTTAGCCCGGTCGTCGACAGGATCGACGACGATGCCGTTTAAAAATTAATTAGAACTTAATGAATTATCCGGTAACGTCGCGCTATCTCTTCGTATCTGCCCCTCGTGGTGATTGCTCGAGCACGCTCGAAAATGCGCGCTTGCTTGCACTGCTTCACGTTGAAGCGGTCGTTACGTTGTCGGCGATCTATGTACCTAGATAGTAGGCAGGTACCTACATACCTAGATGAAAAGAGATCGGACATTTGTAGGCATTATCCTTTATCAACTTGCACGTGGACTTTGGACATCGAGTAGATAATTCCTTTTGTTTCGGTTTATTCCAGGTCCAGACATACCCGGGTTCCTGCTGCAACCGTTCAGGAAGCCGAAGAGAATAAGGACAGCCTTCAGCCCCAGCCAACTGCTGAAACTCGAGCACGCGTTCGAGAAAAATCACTACGTGGTGGGCGCTGAGAGGAAGCAGCTCGCGCAGGCGCTGTCGTTGACGGAAACGCAGGTACGTTTGCCCTGTTTTAACTCGAGACCTCCCTGGAACACACATTCCAAATTGATAAGTGAAAAGAGCAAAGTTGGCGAAACTTTGATCCAGAGCCTTTGAGGATTGGGTTGACTTTGAGCAAGTACCTAGCTGAGCGAGTACCTGGAATTCAGAGATTCGCTTCTGTATGGGAAGTTGAAGCAGAGAGAATCTGATTCCCGCGGAAATTGCAGAGCTGTCTCGTATTTTGCAATTCAAATGCAATCTAAAGCAAGCCGAAGGTCGAGCTAGTAGAGAATAGTGCCGGACAAAAGGCTGTAAAAATTGCATTTAGAAAGTGAAAAAACAGCAGGTCCGCGAGCTGTAATCATGACGCAGCTAATTACTCGCCCAATTAAAACGGTAATTACTACTCTGTCGGGCGCAAGGGCGCGATGGAGTTCAGCTGGCATCAAATTGCCTCGTTTAAACGTAGGTACCAGTGATTCAATTATCGGGGACTTGGACAAAATTCCCAGATTATCTCACGCACTCCATCTGAAAGTCGCCTCCGCGACCCTTTCGAAACATTTCGTGCATCGTTACTCCAACTTTCGTCGGAATCAATAGTAGATAGGTATCCCGCGACAAGCAACATCCTTCTTTATTACCTCTCCACCTTCAAGCTGAGGTGGAGGAAGAAACTTGGTTCTTACTAACTTAAACCTCGTACTCAGATCGATCTTCTAATATATCTACTAAAACACCCGAGGAGCTATCAAATTCCTATTCCATGTACCGTCGAGCCATAAAATACCTCTTATCTCCTAGTAATCTCTGGAAGTGACCCAAAAGACCGTACAATCTCTTCGAATTAGCCCAATTTCGAGGTCCGGCGTCTCGTTCATCCAAAGATTCTGAAACATTCCAACTACTTAGGACCAAGCATGCTCGTCCGAATCCCGTCTTAATCTTATCTCATAACTGGAGAACACTCCAGAAACCGTCAACATCCTCTCCGACACCTACCTACATTGCGCTCATTCTTCGAAGCGATCGCCAAGGCCGTAGGTATATGTGCGATACGAATCTAGGAATTCTCGAATTCACTGTCAGCTTCCTGCGTGCTCTCGTCCAGGAGCAGAGTGGCCTCTATTCCGCCTTTAATGGCGCGTTTCGAGTGGCGGAGGCAGCGCTAGAGGGCACCGTAACGAGGGGATTGATATGCTAATACGCGATCGGGGGGGGTGGCTCTCGGTGGCTCTCGGTGGCTCTCGGTGGCTCTCGGTGGCACACGATACCCTTTCGCGTGCACGACACACAGGGACACGGCCGCGTGTAGATGAGGTGCGTGCCGGACGCTCCAGATGCATTACGTGCATATATCACCACGAGTCGCGTTACGTATTCTATGGGCGTAACGCACTCGAAAAAAGGGCGAGGGGCCGACGGGGGATGGTATTGTGAATTAAGTCGGGAGAATGGAGAAGCCAGGCCTCTCGACGCCATCTTGCCGAGGGAAACAGGCTTTCGCCGGTGTGCCTCTTCTCCGTCGCTCGATTCCTCCTCGATCCGCGCAGATTCCTTCTCCCAGCCATCCAGAATTCGGCCAAATTCCGCGGAAACTTACCAACCCTCAGGATGGTAAAAAAATTAGTTAAATCTAGTAGGGATCCGAAAAAATTACTAATTACCATTAATTATACAATAATTATTAAACCTACCAGCCATACTTCCCTTTTATAGATAATTTAAAATAATATTAATTATAGCAAGTAAGTAGGTACTCACTATTATCAAATAACCCATTAAAAAACACTGTAAAAGAATAACAAGAAGTAAAATAGGTACCTATACACCTATACACCTATACACCTATACACCTATACTCAACAGAAATGAATCTACTGTTCTTTAACAATCAAAATCTACAAACTAAAACTCAGTAATTTCAGATCATTGAGGGTTTTGTTTGTTTCGCAGTCGCTACAGTCTTTTAAAATTTGGGGTTAGGTACCCAGTATCATTAAAAATTTTCATCCAAATTTGGGATCACAAAGGTTCAGACACCGGACTGAATTTCTTCGTGGTCCATTATGGCTGATTATGGCGTCACATCTCCCTCCAGATTTCTAAATCTCAACTAAGGCTTGCATGTAGCAGAATTCTTCCGTGGCTCGAGAACGGGAGAAGATTGTCGGGCCGGTAAGGTTGCATTTTCAATGTAATTAACATCAAGCGACTGGAGTTAAACCACCACTTACATCCCCCGAGCGAGGGAAGCGTGGGTTGCGTTGCGCGGCGGTTTGCGTGTCGCTCGTTTCGCCATACGGGCCCCGTACTCGAACGTTAATTAAACTTATTAGGTATGCAGCCTGGTGATTTGCGCGAGATAGGCAAAGATAAAAGTAAACATTTAAATCAGTTTATACGTTTACTACACCGATTCCCTGCGTGCCCGATTGCACCCCGTCTTTCGTCAGCTCCGCTCTCCTGCAACATTCAGCCCCTTGCCGTTTTATTTATTACAGACCCCTCGTGGCACCAACCACGAGTCAGCGTCGAATCGAAAATCGTGCAAGGGTGCCTCGAAATTGGAGGGACGAGCGGAGCGGACGGTTCGTGACTCGGTTTTAGAAAGCTGCGATTTCGCGGCTGGATTCGCGTCGTAAGTAATGCATCCTCCCGGGCAATTGGCGGGCTAATCGCGCGTAGGTAATTAGGTAATTAGGTAATTAGGCCGCTAATGAGGGCCACCGGGTCGCGTGTAACGCACGCTCCGCTTTATGAATCTTAACAAGCGCGAGAACAAGACGCCTCCCGCGCGTGCACTCGCGTGTTCCTCGAGCGTTCCTCGAGTGTGCGCTCGCGTACCTATTAGTCGGTGGAGCAGAGGAGATACGATAGCTAGCCGCTAATTACCAGGCCCCCGCGAGCGTTGATTGGCTTCCGCGGAGATGACAGCAGTCGTAATTGATACCCTTCGATTCTCCATCCTCTTCTCCTCTATTATTCGTGCAACGAATAGGTACATTAATTCCACATTATTTCTCCCGTTCCATTTCACCTTGCCCAATCTTTCTTCATTCAATTACCGTTCCAAGATCTTCGAAACTCTTCGCGAACACCGCTCATCAACTGCTCAACAGCGAGAATAATAATTACAGGTGACTAATATTCCTCGCATGCAGTGAACACTATCAGCACAAATGGCACGATAATGGGTGTCCGTTTTAAACGAAACGATAGGTGAATCGGTTTAAAAACACCTGGAAGTGGTGATGGCTAGCTCATGTTTAATTCACCGCGTCCCCTCGTCGCCTCGTCGCCTCGTCGCCTCGGTCCTCGAGGCTGCTAACAGATGTGTATCTCCGCTAATCACGTTTATCATTCTCGAATCGGGGAATAATCGGCACCCATCACATTCACTACTCGGTGCTATACTCGGGTACTATAATTAAAAGCGATTACTACTCGAGAACCCTCGATCGGCGAACAATCACCAGGTATCCTCACACGTCTCGAGCCAACCACCCCTCTCGAAACCCATCTCTCCCAGTCGATGAAGAAGCAATCCCTCCGCGAATAGAAGAAGGTGGGAACAAGTTTTCTGGCGTCCTCGATTTGTTTTCGTGGACCAGGGAAGCCTGATTCCGGCCCGTCCAATTATCCTCGCTCGGCTGTTCCGTTTTTACGCGCTCCTGCCGGTCGGTGAGGGGAGGGAAAATTAAACGTGAAGTATCTCTTCCCCTGTCCTCGTTATCGTTGCCGTTGGGATTGCAACCGGCGAAGAAGTAGACTAATTGTTCAGTTGGGCGAGATCCTGCACGCGGAAACGGCTCGCGCCGGAGAGAGAGAGAGAGAGAGCGAGAGGGATCCGGATGCAAACACGCTTTTATTGCGTATCGCGCGCCAACGGGCGCTTTTATTGCCGCGAGCTTTCGCGGTGCAATTAGCCACTGGGCCGCACGGCAACTCTGCGTTGCGTAATTAAGAGACGTCTACGCCGAGCCAACGAGATGAGAGTCGAACGATAGCCAGGGCGAGAACAGGTGGATAATGGACGCCTCGAACGATCGTCGCTGATCCGCGTGAAATTCACGTTCCGCGGAGTCAAACTTCGCAACGTAATTTCTGTCCTCGACGGAGAAAGCGTAGTCCAAGTAGGAACAAACAGCCACCAACTTCGCTCGAATAATCCGGAATTTCTAAGCGAATCCATCGGACACCTTCCTCCACGAGTTTCCTAATACTAATAAATAAATAAATAAATAAATAAATAAATAAATAAATAAATAAATAAATAAATAAATAAATACCTCCGGACCAATTACCATTCCGAGTGGCTCGCAATTAATTCGACCGCGAAGGGAACCGTTGCCAGCGATCGATTAATCATCGAGCCGCGGCCGCGGGTACAAATTGATTAAATCGTTGCAGGGACGAGAGCGCGCCATTATAAACGACTGGACGTGTGTTGAGACTAATGAGCGCGAGTTCCGAAACGGATTAGGGTCAAAGCGCGATTAAAGCGTCGAAAATCCGCGCTTCCGCCATCCCCCGAGCGTCGGTGATCGTCATTACGTTATAGCCGGCGATTAATCAGCCGGTTCTCCACCGTCTTCTGCTGCGGGCCCACGGTTTTATTATCCGCGTCGTCGTCGCGGATTTATTAGGTAGAGAAAGCGGGCAGCTCGCGTTCCCAGCGACACACGTCGCGCGCGGCGGATCGGCGGATCGGCGGATCGGCGGATCCGCGGATCCGCGGATCATCAGCGTTGCGCGCCTTGCGCCTTCGCGTCGGCATTAATCATCGGCGGGGCAACGTTGATCGAAATATCCCCGCCGAAGATTTATCGTGCGGCTGGCTGCCTCGTAATCAATTAAAGTCGTCAGCGTGGTATCGATTCTTAAAAGCGTGCTCGCGAACGGAAATGATTCGGGTCATTAATCGTTGGCCGCGGCTGTTTTTCCACTTCTAGAACGTGTGGGCAAACTTGTCCGGCCGAGAGCCCGGCTACCCGTATCGTTCAATTGTCACAGGGATCATGATTGCTGTTAATGGGGATCCTATTGCAACTTTCTTTCTTCTTTAATTACTTCTGGCGGAAAAGTTTTGTATTAAATTTAGTACATAGGTATAGGTACTTATACATATGTAGGTACCTACGTCGGATAGAAAGCCAAGTCCTTCCTCGGTTTATTTCCAAAGCGGGCATTCGAGGACTCTTTTACAACCTTTTACTTGAGGTGCTTTTTGGAGTCTGAGTTTCATAAAATTATGAGTCGATTATTCACGAAATAAATATTGTGGTGAATTGAAAGATAGTAAAAAGGAAAGGACCGATTTTTTTTTTAAGGCACAAGTTAATCGATTGAAGCACAATAAATTCTTACACATCAGAGAAACTCTTACAACACCAACGTGAGAGCACGCCGAAGCGTAAAGAACGTCCCCAGAAGAATTTGTTCGGTTGGATCGGGCCTGGCGCCAGACTCGCGAAAAATATCGAGCAGGCCCCGTCTTCCGGTCGAAAGGGACGCGGCGCGGCGGTGCGTTCACGAGACGCGAAACACGCGGTGATATTTACCGCGAGGCTATTAGCATGCCGGCCTGTGTATTACCGCGCAATTTGCATCTGGTTTCAGTTGGCGGAGAACAGAAGGTCGTTAACAACCTTATAATCTAGCGGCCCCTCGCCTCTTTTTTCCCTTTCGCGTGCTGGTCCACATGGAACCGCGAAGGCAACCTTTCCAGCTCGCGGCGCTGGGCGAATTCTCGGGCCCCTGTTCCTCGGGGCTGCGAGTCCGCCGCGAGCCACGGGCCGATGTTGGTAATCGAATTCGGCTGTCGAACAGTGGTGCAAATTGCCGGAGATAACAGGTTGCCCGTGTGTCGACGAAGCCTCTTACCTCGTTTCTACACCGTCTAAAGTAGGATTAGCTTCAGTGCTTTATAATTTCAGTGGAAACAATGTCGAGAAGCTTCGCCGGAGAATGAAAGTTCTCTTTTTATCAAAGCCTGGCGTATCGTGCAATAACGCGCGGCTAAAAATACTCACGTTTCGGTGCAATCATTTGGTAATTAGCCAACGTTGTTGCTAAATGACCAGCGTGTAAGTGGGTCCCCTCGGTATTGATGATAGCGAGTAATTGTCGCGTTGACACAAGGCGAGGAATATCGTCTGTTTGCCATGATGCAGGCGTTCGGTGTTTGTGGGTCATTGGTCAGGTGCGTGGAACGCTAAAATTATAATGGTCGCTAATGGTAATGGGGCATGATTAAGCTGCGAGTCGGAGGGAAATCGACGCTGGTTGTCCTTGGAGCGTTTAACGGAGCGAGGCGTCGCTCCACTCAAGATTTACGCGGAATCCCGAGCGCGGTAAATAATATAAATTACAGAAGGTTTCGCAAATCGCCGGGACGGTTTTCGCGCAATAAACCACGATACGCGACGGCGCTGGCTGGCGGTCTCGAGTGTTGGGTACCTACACGGCCGAGCCGAACAGCGACCAGTTAAGAAACAATGTCACAATCGCGTCGGCGAACTCGCTGAATACCGAGTGGCTGAGTGCCGAGAGTAGCTGGGAAAAGCGATGAATTGCACGGAAAATTTAATCGACCGCTGAGCGATGGATCGGAAGGAGCCTCGTATCGGGACGATCGGGACGATCGGGTGCGTTAGACGCGAGCGGAGTCGATCGGTAGCCCAACAAGGGCACGCTTTTTGCGTCCATTTGCAATGCAAAGCCGACGTGCTGACTGCTAATCATATATCATATGTTTCTACCATTGCTACAACATTCTGTCAATACTTTATTCAACTGGCGTCGCTGCGAATTGCTTCTGAGAAGTTGTAGTGGACTGGCAACTGTCTGCGCACTTGGTTCCTTCATTTTCTTCTTCCATATCTACCGAAAGCCCTGTTTCACCACTTCTACCTAATCTCCCTCGTCTAATCCTCCACGCATTCCTATAAAACTCCCCAGAAAAGCGATTCCATAGTCGTGAGGAGCGCGCCGCGTGATCTTTCGCGAATTACAAAGATTTTATCGAAGCCTCCCGGCGTTGACGACCCGCGAGGTATTCGCCGCGCTAATCGAAGATACCTATAATTAGCGTGTAATGGAACGCACGGTGCGTCTGTGTGCACGCGTGGGGGCCGGGGGGCCGGGGGATCGGTCGCATAATCGCGCCAGGAAGAGGAGGCCAGGCCACGTTCACATACAATATCGGGATGACAGCGCATTCGCAATGCTTTATTCTTAGTCCAGCGACGACACGCCTCATTATGCATAGAGAATCCGCACGCGGCCTGCATAATATGCAAAACTTGTTCCATTACCGTCCACGGGCAACGTAATACGCCACGGGGCGAAAGGGTACCGTCCCGATTCCACCGCGAATAACAGCCTCCGGATATAGCTATTATACGTGCGTATATGTACCTATATAGGCCGCCTTCTTTCCCGTCCTTCCATCGCCGCGGAACACAGGAACGCGGAATTTCGAGGACCGAACGGTACCGTGAGTGATTCATCGAGCGACGAGCGGACACGGCCAACGAAAACGCTTCCCGCTCGAGAATTCCAACGCGCGCTCCGTTTCGTGCTCCGCGGATAAATTTCGCGCCGTTGCGCCGGGGGACCTCGGAGCTCCAATTTCAAATGGAGTCTCATCCAGTGGCGCACTTGAACGGACCTAATTACCTGGAAAAATTTAAATAAACAATAAAATCCCGTTTCCTTTTCTTTTTACACAGCGATTCTACATAAATTCCGTGGAAAGTATTCTTAAAATCCTTTGTATTACACTGGAGTCCTGGCCCATTTTCGGGCCAATTCCTTCCAGAATGGTGCAGCATTCTATTTTTCAGCAGCGATGCACCTTGAATTCATCAGCTCGATCGAAACGACCTGTTCCAAACGAAAGCCGGAGGATGCGTGCGGCCGCGGCGTGGCTCGGGAGGGGAACGGTTCGCCACGCAAATTCCGCCGCTTTAATTACCCATTGTTCGCGGCAGAAGGTTCCCTCCCGCTAAAAAGGCGCGGTCCGCGAAGCGTAGAAACAAGTCACGGCTGTTCCCTCGTCGCGATCCATATGTATATCTACATATACAAGTATAGTTAGCAGTAAGCAGTAATACCGTTTTCATTGCGGAACGATAAGCGGCTCGTAAACCGACCGGCACGTAAACACTCGATAGAGCCACCTTCCCAATCTCCGGCGAATACGTTGTACCACCGATTAGTGGCGAACAGATGCAAATCCGCGAGGCTGTAATGGCCCCCAGCCGCCGATCTCCTGCTCGCTCGGACCGTTGCGGTCATTAAAGTCTCCGGACGAGAAGCATACGTCTTTATTACACGCTCCGCGGACTATCCGGTGGATTCGGTTATTAGCGGGCACGACTTCATGGATGGATTTAGCGAGTGAAAGTAGTAATAATAGTCCTTGTTCAATGTTATCGAGCTGGGGGAGCTTTACAGTGTTTTATCTCCAAGGGGGCATGCTTCCCAGGGAATTGCTTCGAGTAGCCATTTTAGGATCGATACGATCTTATAAATAGTAATACGGTCGTTTAGAAATGTGTTATAATGTCGATATTCGTTCATTAGTAATATTTATCGAAGGTTAATGGTGTCGTACAGCAGTCAATTCCTATAATAAATTTCCATTAGCGTGTATTTTAATCAGGCGCTTGGAAAAAAGACCATGTTGGAGCCTTATATCTCCATAATATCACATTCAGACTACCTATAGGTACCTAAATAAACTCCAAGGAATGCTCTTTAATTTCGCGTTCGCTGGTAAAAATTCGAAGGAATTTAAAGAAAAGCTGTGGTTTTCCACGCTCGGCGATGAAAATTCGTAGAGCAGAGCGTCGAAACGATTCGTAGGTAGCGATCGGCGGATTGAAAGGGAAGTTTGCGTTTTGCAGTTTGGGCGACGAAAATTCGTAGAGCGGAGCGTCGAAACGATCGGCGGATTCAAAGGGCCTCCGAAGGGTTGGTCAAAGGGAACCGAGGCAGCGAACGATTGCCCGATTCGTGGCGATCGGCGTAAACGATAGGCGCGGTGGCTCGTTCTCCGAGCCGATCCTCGTCCCTTTTGGCTGGAGAACGGTGGCGAGGGGGCCGTTGGTTTTCTCGTCACGATCCTGGCATGTCACTGTCGTGTGTCGTCCACTTCGCGTGCATACTCGGCCTCTCGAGGAAGCTTCTCCTACGGCTCGATGCGAGATCCAGCGAAGAAATCGTTACACTTCGGGACGGGAATGCCATTCGCTACGAGCCGGGCGGGGAGGGCTTTCCTTTCTTCGAAATCGTTCGTCTTGCTCCTGGACGAAGGATAATTTTCTTGCCGTCGCGACACTTACGGAAGCCAGTGATCTTGTTTTCGTTGTTTTCGATTAGCTTTCGAGTGGCTTTCTATTCTTCTTTTTTTTCTGAATTTCGGTACTATCAGGGAAATTCTACTTTACGCGGAATTAAGTAGTATAGTTCACAGAAGAATTGGTGCGTAGGTTTTTTAAAATGCTGATAGAATGTTAGATTGATTCAAGCAGTGAAATTATTGCTGGTCTTCCAAAATCAATATTTCATCAGTCTTTCTCTCATAATGCCTCGACAAACGTCCTACCTGGTGCTCTTAATCCACGCAGGAGGAACGTCACGCCTGCTGCTATTTTCCTAACAAAATATCGTCCCCTTTTTTAATCCCCGCGAAAATCCAGCCGTTTTATCGGCGAAAAAGGTGGTGGACCGTTGGTAAATACACGGGGCCAGGGAATACGTGTGCTGGGCGAAATTGTCATCCCCGTTTCGCTCAATCTCTACTGGACAAAGGGTGCGCCCTATGATTCCACATCCCCTATAATCGTGGCGATCAATCGCCCAGAAGGAACATCTTTCCGCCTGAAAATACACTCTTCTCTCATATAACTTCTTCATATTCTAAAGCTGATCTGTTTCATACCGTACAAATCAACCAATTAACAATCTCCCTCTGCATCGTCCACACCAACTTCATTCCTACTCCAACTTCAACCCTTTCGAACATACAAACGCCGTGACCAATTCCCCGGATTTAAATTCTCGCAAACCCCAGCTGCAGGGTGGACAAAAGAGGTACGATCGACCTTCCGTGCGACAGCCCCGTTACCGAGCCGGCCAAGAAGAGTGCCGATCCCCGTTGTCCGACGGCAATAAAACGTGTGCACGCGGAAAGGTGTATATCCGGGCGGAATTGTCTCCCTCCCCCTGGACGCCATGTACACGCTCAATTTCGTCCTAACAAAACACGAGGACAGGCGGCCGGTGCGTGCGCGCTTTGGACAATTGAAAAATAATATCGCGCCGAGTTTATTTAGCCGTGCGATCGGCAGGGGTGGGGCCCGGAGCGTCGCGACGCACGGCGGGGGGGGGGGGGGGGGGGATTAAAAATAATGTTTCCAGCGTGACCGGCCAGCCCCCGAGGGATTACTGGACGGCGTCCTCCGCTGCGATTGGATCCGGGGATGCAACCCCTCTCGCTCCGGGGCTCGTCCTCGCGAAACCGGCGAAAAAATGACGCGGAAACCACCCCCCGGAAACCAACTACTGTTTTCTATTCGCATCGCGCGTCTTCGTTGATCCGTATCACTTGGCTGGGCGAGCTTCGATTCTTGTCACTTAATTCTTCACTGGCGTCTGTGGTGGGGGAAGTTATTGGTCTATTTGCTATTGTAGCACCACGTAGCGACGGTTTTAACCCTACAGTACACACGGAAATTAAAATCACACCATTGCAATTCTTGGTCCTCGCGGGCCTATATTTCCAAATCTAGAAATGCATGGGCATTTTAGAATACACGTAATCTTCGCTGAATCTTTATTAACAAAAAAGTATTTAATAATAAAATGAAATATTGAACAAATATTTCTTTAACACTACGAGTCATCGTTATCTGATTCTTTTTCAGTGTCATGAGAACTGTAGGCCCTAACTCGGGCCTGCCTCTCAGGCTTTTTCTCAACTTGTGTTTAACTCGATCGGGTAAACATTTTAAATACTTAGGGCAGGTTCCACATCCCAATGCAACATCTTGCAGCCACTCGCAACTCGACTTCTTCTCAATCTCTTCTACGCAGCAATGCTGGAGGATCTAGAATTTTATTCTACGTCCACAGCCCCCTACGGGCCCGCGTCTTCTTGGATCTCGAAGGATCAGCAGGATGCCCGTAGCATATACGGTCGCGGGGTATATCTCCAAAAGTAATGGCATGGGAACAGGCTCGCCGCGGGAACGCGATAGCCGATCGCCGACGAAACGTAGTCGCGTTGCGTTGCCGGTTGCTGATCGATCGAATTACCGCGGGGATTACGGCTAATATCTATCGGTGGCGATCGCGCCAGCTCGCGCTAGCATCGTGGAAAAATCGCCCTTACCGTGGCCCGGGTCGGCGCCGTCAGAGACGTTCGTCGATCCCGGCCGATCGAGATAACGAGAAGTAAGTACGCGTGTAGGTACACACACCGGGGGAAAAGCGATATCGCGTCCACCGAGGCGCAGCCTCCGCGGCCAGGAGCCGCTCGTAATTGAAGCTGTTCCAGGAACGCGTCTAAGTGACAGGTGAACACCTTATACGCGTACGCCGTGACAGTCGTCCTACGAGCGTCTAAGTTCGCGGCGCGTCGGTCCGCTTTGCGCTTTGCGCTTTGCGCTTTGCGCTTTGCGCTTTGCGCGACGGGCGCACAGCTGCGCTCCTCCTTGCTCGTCCTCCGGACGCAGCACCTGCGCTGGAATCGGAAAAGGAGTCGAGAGGAGCCTCGTCCGCCTCTCCATATTCGCGTTTCGGAAATTCTGCCGCTTGCAACTCGGTGCGGGCGTAATTGGCTGCTCAGGGGGGCTGAAGCGTCTTTGGATCGAGGATATCTTGTTGGGTGGTTTTGAGATTGAAGGGGTTGGTGGAGTGGAATCTGTTGGGTTTCATTCATGTCTTTTTTTGGAGGTTCAGGTCGTTAGTTGTGGGTATTTTTGTGGCTAGGAGTGTTCCACTGGAAGGGAATATTAGAGAGGCGTTGTAAATTATTTGAGATTGAAGGAATTGATCGGGAAGTTGTGCTCCTCTTTGAAAACCAGTGCAATTGATGGGAGAAATAGTTGAACAATGTGCAAACCTGAGAAGCCCGAATAAGATCCGAGGTGTTCGTGTCTCCAGCGGAGGCAACACAGTATGTAGCAACTTATCGCAGCCAGTTTGAAGCGTGGCGTGTAACAGGTCTCGAAGGATCCTCGAAAACAGCGATAAAATCTCGCTGGGCCATCTCACTCGAATTTACTGGAACTGCGTTCTGTAAATTGCCACGAAATCCCCGACTTCGATCATAATAAAAGCCAGCCTGCCGTCTCGAAGTGGTTCAGCGAGCAGGCAAGATGGACCGAGAAAGAAAATAGCGAAGCAGAGTCGCGGGTATTAATTTCCATTAGCGAATATCCAATTTCCTGCGCCGATAAAAAGAGCCAATCGGCTCGCACGCCGGCAATAAACGTAATTATATTTAACAGGGGACGTAAAGGCTCCGATAGATTAGGCCTCGACACCCCCCGTTGCCTTCCTGCGCCATCTTTCTCCCTTTTTTTTTCTCTCCTTTGCTAGCCCCCGACGTTTCAGCGCGATCGAACGTAACGAGATCGACCGGACGTGCTTCTAATTAGACCTACCAATTATCAATCGCTGTTAATTGAGCCCCTGATTATTGCATTCTGACATACCTATCCCTGTTGGCTTATTTCTGCTCCGACGTGGCATCGATTTTCTGGGGGTGCATGTGTCAGAAGAGTTTCAAACCGAAAGCATTCACCAAGTCGACGGAGCTTATCGAAAGATTCTTTGTTCCTCCCACAATAACATTAATGTTCGCCCAATCTTCTCTACAATCCGTAATTTCTAAAGTACACGCTCTCAAGTACTCATTCAAGCGCAGCAAGCTCACCCAGAATAGGTACCTACTTACATCCTATCAATCATTTCGTAGATCACAACGGATCGTTGAACATATCCCGCTCGCCAAGAATAAATACCTCCAACCAAAGCCCCGCGACTCTCTGCCTCCCCTTAATCCAACCCACCCCCGAACGCAGAGCCGTATGCCAAATAACAAATAACAAATAACAGGAACAATTAGCCCCGGGAATTAATGGCGTAACGAACTGCTCGGCGAAAATTTGCCAGCGAATAGGAGGGCCCCGTGTGCCCAGGGGAAGTTTTCGAGGATTGTGGCACTTAACGGTTGATTAAGAGGGCAAATAGAGAGGAACCTGGAGCGCGTTGCAGGAGTCCCTGCAGGGCCCTCGTCGTACGTTTAATCGAGTTACCCCCATTTCGTAATCGCCCTCCGTCTGTCCCGAGGGTTGCTATGGCGACCGCGGGCGGTCCTGAAACCCGATTGGCGGATCTTGACGCACGCGGAAACCCCGGCCACCCCCTTTTCGCCCTACCCTGGCCGGTTCCCTGGGATCAGCTCCAGGCTTCCTCGCCCCCTACCCCCTTCTCGACCCTCCTCGCCCGCCGTTCCACGGCAAGCAGCTGGATTTACACTCGGTTTAACCGAGTTTATCCTGCCCGTCGCCCCCGCGGGACCAGGAGGCAGGGTGGCTCCATCGACGCCAGTATTTTACTGGGGGAGGGTGGGCGCGTTGTAAAAATCGCATAAAAGCTCCGCGGCAGCTTGGACGATTTGCGCTGCGATATACAGCGCCGCCGTGATTTCATTCGACGGAAGATCGTACGGTTTTATCGCCTGTAGGTAGGTAGGTAGGTAGGTAGGTATATGGCTTTCGGGGGGGAAGAGCGCCGCTGGCACTTTGAATTTCACGGCGCGAGGGTGGTGTCTGTGTCGCGAGGCTCGATGGGGGTTGCAATGTTTCTCTTCAATAGCATCCTCCTCGGGAATGTTACGGGGCTTCGGGTAATTCGGAGGGCGAAGGGAATTGCGTTTGAATACGGACGCCATTGGATGGTCGCGCCACTTTCATCCCCTACCCATTCGATTAGCATCCATGGAGTTAGCTGGTGGATTCTGTATTTGTAAACAACATCCACCCGAGATGATCGCCCCCGATGCTCCGCGGAGGCTAATCCCGGTCTTGTCAAAGCCACGCTGGGATCCGATGCTCGTGAAAACAACCCCCTCTCTGTCGCGAGCGCAGCGACAATGCTGATTTCACGCGTTGATAGTTTGAAAATGGAGGGCCCCGTTCAACCCTTCTTCCAGCCCTTCGGCTCCTCTTCAGGGATGCTGGCCGAGGACAATGTGTGTCTAACAGTCAATTCGGGGACAATGCTTCTTCGGCTCTCAGGCTTCTTTTCCGTCCCCTTCCAGCTCTACCCTCGCGCGGGGTTCCGCGTCACTGACGCACACGGGCCATTGTTGATTGTAACCGGATACACCCCGTTTAGGGGTGGATCCTTGATACACCGGGGGGCGGGGGGGAGGGGGGTGGCTTATAACTAGTTGCCACTTAATTTGGCGGGGACGAGGGTCGACACCCTTGGAGGGATTGGCCCCGGTCGAATCGATAGCCGAACGAAATGACGCGCGCTGATGCGTTTTACGCTTTATTGCGGCGCGATTTGTCGGGGCACATCAACGGCTCCAATCCATTCTCTTTGTTGGAGGAGAACTTGGTCGTCCCTTTGTTCGTTCGTTCAGTCGTTTCGCTTTGAATACTTCTGAGAATGGACAGGGGTTGGAAGAGATTCTCTAAGTGATAAATCCAACAGTCGGGTACCCAAGTACTTTCATGCACTGGTGGTCGAAAGAAAGTTTAAAACTTCCCACCGTCACTTGTGAAACTCCTTATACACCTACTATAAACATTGATAATTACTAACCAGCCCGACATCCTTTCTGTTGCAGGTGAAGGTATGGTTCCAAAACCGTCGAACGAAGCACAAACGGATGCAGCAGGAGGAAGAAGCTAAAGCACAGCAGCAATCCGGCGGCGGTGGTGGCGGCGGTGGCGGTGGCGGTGGGGGCGGGGGCGGGGGTGGTGGCGGGAACGGTAATAACAACGCGAACAACAAGAACACCCATCACGTGAGCAAGTGGCAGCAGGAGACCGGTGACTATCACCACGACGAAGAGGAAGAGGAGGAGCACATCGATCCGGAGGCTGAGGAGTGTTCGAGCGGGTCTGAGGCGTAGCTAGACGTTCTCTGCCTGGACTAAAGCGCCAGGGACTGCCGTCTGACCGACGAGGTTCGAGTCGACGGAACCGTCGGCGGAATTGGAGCAACAGGGGCGTGAAAGAGGCTGACTTGTTTGGAATCGCCAAGTGAAAATGTTTAATACAGATCGGTTCAATGTTTAATACAGATTTCCAAAGATCGCAGTTCTCGCGAACCAAGGATTATTCAGCTTCGAGGTGAACATTGATAGATTCTCTGGACATTGTGAATCGTGTGTGTATCGTGTGAATACTGAATATACTGGCGTGGTCATCGGAGGTGGCGTGATCACGAGGAAGACTGACGTAGTTCTCGCTACCGATTTCCGTGTTCCTCTGTTCGGTGGGGGAGTCGATGGAACGGCGAGATTCGAAGGACCTCGGAAGTTGGCTAATGGAGGCATTGTTCCTCGGGACTGGGCGAAGCCAAATGGACGGGCTTCCGGCGGAAACGGTGGCGTCGGTGTGCCTCGAACGCCTAGAACAAATTCGCCAACCCTATACTTTTCTATTTGCATGCTCCTCGACGGAATCCTGTCGCCTTCCCTTTCCAAGAAAGACGCGCGAGAGTAATCCTTCGGGACGTTCTATTCGAACCTCGAAGGAGGGACAGGGACGAAGGGTTGGTGAAATCCAGCCGCTCGATCTGCCTCGACGCGCTTACACGCGCATCTTGCCATAGAATCGCTGGATCGTGTACACTGTACATAAATAGCGAGAAGAATCGTAGACTGTGATCCGTGGCGGATCAGCCGTCCCGCTTGAAGAGAAGGACGAAAGTGTCTGCTCGGGCTGGAGCCGTGTAAATAGTTTGACAGAGGCGTCTGGAGGGTAGGCCACGGACAAAATAGAGAGGATAAGAGAGCGTGGATGGTGTGCGTGACTGAATGCATGAGTGTATAGAAGACGGAGGGAGATGAAAGCGAGTGCCAAACTTCGTATCCTTAGAAAGAAGAATCCCAGTGTAAGCTCGAGTTGTAATTGCGATTGTATTTAACGTCGTTGTCCCCCGCGAGCGACCAGTATTCTCCCCCTTTTGTCGATTCGATGTCCGAAATGTACTGACGATTTAAATTATTGTATCGATAACGTTAGCTGGACACCCTGGCGTAGCATTTAGGATGATCGTTCATCGAGGATTCGACGTTCCCAGCCTCGTCCCTTTCTGCTTCTCGGGGTAGGTGGGGAAGGTTCAGAGGAAGGGGACGAATCGATCTGAACGAGATTTGACGAGGAACGGGCCCCGGAACTCGTCCCGATCGATCGAGATCCGTCATCCTCGGTGGACGACCATTTGCTACGGATTCGGGGCTCCGTCTGTAAATATACTGTACATAAAAGAATTGTGATTTTACTCGACGTGCAAAGCCGTAGGATTGTACGATCATCGGAGGATTCAGTTCGTGTTCTAACGATATAGCGAAATAAATTATATCAACTCTTCACGATACACCTGTGCCTTTCATTCACCAGCGTCCAACACGAAGAGAGCGATAATGCTTCATAAATATTGTTCACGCAATCACAGCGATATTGAACATCGATGTTGTTCGAATTTTAATTGGCTAGATTGGTATACAGTATACCTACACGGTATTGAAAAGGATTCAGATGTTACGCGGTTACCCAGATTAAGGATTAATTCGTTTTGACGAATGCAGAGAGGAAGGGAAACGCTGAGAATATGTCGACCTTTCGCTAGAAAGTACCCAACGTTTCTATGTACCTACATATATGCATATCCCTGGTCTGGAGTAATGCCAGAGAGCTAATGTGAGAGTATTTATTGAGAGTATTTATTGATAGAAAATTCCAACACTTTTCAAGGCCTCCGATTAACAGAACAGGAAGGCAATAGAAGCTCCAGATAATACAATTACACCTACTCTCCATTCTTTATTGACTCTACCTCACTCCACAGCAGCATAATCTCTTATCTCTCCACTATAACATATGTAGAAGCACACAGAAGAAATCTATTATTTATTAAGAAGATCCAATCTTTGGAACACTCTGGAACCAATACACCATTGAAACCATCAACACCTTATCAAGCTCATCAAACACTAATATCCCCACCACTACATTTCGCTTTCAAAATTCTTTTCAGACGTAAGAATCACCTCTGTGAAAGGGTATCACCACAACGATAAAACATGGCCGATACTGTCCATTTTGGGGAGTCAGTAAACGAAGCCCCGTCTTCCGTCGCGTCGATTTTTCAATAACTCCCGGTGTATAAATTCCCGTGAGCCACGAGAATTATGGGCGTACGCGGTCCGTGATTATCGGCACGCTTCGGAAGGTCCTCGCCGGTCGAATCGTTTCCACGGAAGTGTCCTTCCTCCGAGTCCTCTCCGGCCAGCTACCGGCCGATCCTTGTCGATAATCGCTTTATAATCGCCGGTCACGAGACGAATAATTACGGCAGCCCCCGTCTGCCCCGTAATTAACCGCCGGCCGCGTCTGCTTTCGTGCCCGAAACAACGGATATGCAGACGCGTCGGGGTCGTCGGGGATCTATGTAGCAGTCGTTATTTTCGCTCGAACGCGCCGCGTCGCGTCGCGTCGCGTCGCGTCGCCCCGACGGAATTGCCCCGCGAATTCTCGTCGGCCGGAGCACGCTCGACTCGCCGCCAACGTGCACTTATCGGTTGACAATATAATGGCGGGGTCGTCCGTCGGCGTTTTCGGGGCTCCCGCTCCTCCTGGGCTCTGGATCGCGTGGCGATCTCGCGGATCGATGGGGGAGCAGCGGTGCAAAGCGGTGGAGAACGTTTCAGATTTCAGGAGAATCCTTTTTTGGCTTTCTGCTGGTGCTTCGTAGCACCAGCACGTGTTGGTAGAAAGGAAGTTTGGATTAATTTGGACTTTCGCTGGTGTTCTGATCTTTGTGAGAACGAGATCGATAGAGTATTCTGTTTTCCGGGGGGAAAATATTTTAATTAATTAGGGTAGAGGAAAGGTAGAAATGGGGAAGTGGGCATGGATAATTGATCGCAGTGGGAGCTCGTGAAATCGCTGTAATTAATAGATCTGATTGTCCGTCGATCTGCTGTCGACAGCTCGTAAGTCCCTTCCCTGATTTGATTATCTGCCCCCACGTTTTCGTACGGGTTCATTATTATTCGTGGGCGTGGCGTGGCGTTGTTAATCGATTATTACCCGATGATCCTTTATCGTTCTCGGTGGAGACCACTTGGCCGTGGTTTAAAAGCGTGACAGGTTTGAAAGAACACTGTTCTATCAACGATTCCACAACTATTCCACGAAAATATCCTAGCACCCCAATTATTGAAGAGTCCTTGTAGAAAATACTGTAAGTGCCAAAATTAAAAAAAAAAAAAAATTATCTAAAAAACTTCTACGTGCCAATGGCAACGCTACAGTAATATAGAATTTAATTTCTGGCACTTACTTACAGTGTTTTCTACAAGTTCACTTCAATTCTTTCCACCAGTGAGCTGAATGAAATTTTTTCGTTCCACGCTCCTCGTTTCTTCCAACAATGTAGCGCGTCGTCATTAATCCCCCGTTGCTCCTCGTCAACTGATCCGCCGGCAAAAACACCTAGCGCAACAATACCAGTTCCACCTCCTCCGATAAGGACACCTCGGTCTGGAGCCAAGGCTCCGCCGCGCCGTTCGGCTGGTCAAGCGAGAAAGGAGAAGAACGGAGAAGACGGAGTGGCCCCGTGTGCGAGGAGGGTGGGGGTCGTCGAGGGCCGCGAGTTCAGAACTGCTAATTATGTAAATTGCCGGTGTTGCAAATTACCCTCACAGTTTGCGTTCATTCTGCACACAATCCACACGGTCCCTGCACACCTCGCGCCGGAATCCATCCACTCGGATACTGTTACTTCCTTCGAGAAAGAGACGGCTGACCAGGGCGGGCAGAGGAGTAGAAGGAGAAGGGGACGAGACGGAGACGGAGACGGAGACGGAAACAGAGAGAGGATACCCACGGCCCCTCGGGATGAAAACGAGATCCTCTCGCCTCCTGGTACCCCTGCCATGCAAGTCGTCCGTCATAACCGGTACTCAACGACGCCAGAGTACCTGGGTACACTGTTTAGCAGCATGAAAACCATGGCTGATGGATATTTCCATTGCTGTCCAGCCACGATGACACTGGCTCGTTGATAGGGGCCACTGCTGGGGAATCGATGAGCCATTCCGCGACTCGCTGATGACTTGCACGATCGATTCGAAGGCTGTCCGCTGGCTAGGTGGTGCCTGGATTATTAGGTGATCGACTGGTTGCGATATATGGAGGAATTGTTGACTCTGCAGCGATTTTACCCGGCCGGTAGAAGGTGGAAGATCCCGCATCTTGTATGATAGCCTTCCACCATGTATTGCAACCAATTCCACGTATCCACTGCCACCAATATTCCTCGTCTACCCGGCTCAGGGAGCTGTTCGTGTAGACACTTAATAGAACAGCTAATAGAACGCACACCGACATCCACTCTGCGTCACTAACTCTATTTTGGAAGTTCGCTGGAACTGCTGAGGAACGGTGGAAACCGGTTGGTACCATAAGCCCATTACGGAACTCATCGTGAAGTCGATATGATTGAGTATACTATACCGTATCATTACCTCCGTTTCGCAGCGTGGAATTCTCGATGCAACGAGACTCGTAGAAACGCGTTTGGCGCCGCTAGCGGCGAGAGGAGTCGCATGCACACCTGAGAGGATCGATATTCTTTTATAACGCAGTGTCTGCTTCTCCAAGTGGAACCCAGGACTTTAAAATACGTTTCCATTGCGGACACTTTCCGTGAGCCAAGAAAATGTCCCGACCTTCAGTAGCCACAATTTTGTTATTACTATCGACTCGTGGGGGGACTTGGGGCTCTTTGATGCAAGGGTGCATAATGAGACATTATGTATAATGTTATATCATCTATTAAGATGATAGCTTAAGTGTACTCCTTATAGGGTGCCTTGTGATCATGTTTTGAACTTCTAACTGCTTCTAGATATCAAGAGAATATTAATTCATTGTGCCCCTTGCGTCAAAGTGCCCCAGCTCTCTCTATTCGATATTCGGCTCATTCCGTCGGCCAAGTACGACGGAAGCCTCCCCTTCATTGTCATTCAAATAAAGCCCGGAGCAACGTTTAGGCACACGAAACGGTGTTCCCTGGTCCGTGAGGGAACGCACGTAAATTAGGGAGGATAAGTGGATGCAGAGGAGAATGAAGAAGTTCGGGCACGCCATGTCTCTGTTCCTCTGCGTTCCTCTTTCAGGCCCAGGAAGGGTCAGGTTCAGGAAGTGCTTGATGCGCGGGTAATTGACGATTCCGCGTCCCTTTGGCCGAAGAAGCGGCTTAATGCCAGCGTCCGCGAGTGTTCCTCTTGACTGGCGAGGTAATCCGAACGGAATCTCTCTCTCTCTCCCTCCCTCCCGCGGCCCTAAAAGTGTTACGTGCCGCGTTTTCACGTGCCACGGAGTACGGACGCTTATTCACCGTGGACGATCGTAATTAGATTGAACGGGGACGAAGCCGCTCCGCGATACCGCTAATGGCCGCTAACGGCGGAACGAGCACGACATCCCGCCTGTAATTCCAATAATTTCAACCCCCCTGGGTCGCGATAAGCACGTTCCGTGCTGAGCCTTCAGAACTGATACATTTGTGACGTTCGAATTATTCTCGAATCGAATGATCCTGTCCAGAATCTCAAGTGGCAAGCGATCGCACTCTTTGCAATGATCTTTCAGGTCGAACTCTTACATTAACTTATACTGGACAATACTTTCGATGCTTTCCTTTTTAGAAAATACTGAGTGTTGAGTCGTTCACTCTTCATACATTCCGTCCACACAAGTGCTGCTAAAGCCACTCGCCAGGTGTCGAGCTACCAAAGCCGCGAGTTGAAAAAAATCCGCGAACAAGGGGCCCCCAGTTTAAACACGCGCCCCGATAAAGTGGGCCGCATGCACACGAACAAATCGTTTAATCCGAGAGCCGGTGCCCGATCGAGGTAATGACGGCCATAAACTGCGGCCCACGGAAGGGAGAGAGAAAGAGAGAGGAGGGGGCAAGGTTCTCTCGGGCCGGAGCAGAATTGGGCCTGACAGGCGAAATGGGCCCCGTGGTCCTGGGCCACGTATACCTGCGCCCTCTCTCTCTCCCGCTTCGTTTCCCTTTCTCCCGTTCCTCCGCGGACGTGCAACTCGGATGCCACAAGCCTGGGATCCCAGATGGAGAGGATCCGGTTCCAGGAATCGGGCGTGTAAAACATCGGTTAAAGCCGTGCTTTCCGAGCCTGAATCGATGGGAAAACAATGGACCGACAGGTCCTAAAGTGTCTGACAAATGTTCCACGCGTGTTGCGGTATGGCCGCATCCACGCTCTTGGCCGTTGGTCCTTTTGGAAAATCCTCGGTCGATCTTGGAACTGGAAGAGCTTGGGCTGGAAGAGCTATGGGACATTGCCTTCTTCTTCCTTTCACTGATATTCCTTCCATTTGACATTCCGTTGTACGAAAGCGAGTCTCGAAGCTCTCGTCGTGTAATTAGCGACAGATGTAACATGTAACGCAGAATTTCTTGTACCAGGGGAGTACCATGACCACCCTAACAGGGCTCGTGGAAGGAAAGAATCTTGCCAGAGGCGTGACACACGATCCACGATCGCCATCGACGCGTTATTTCCGACTGGTCCAGCTAATAAGTCACCGTCTGACTTAGAGCCTGTGTTTGCATTTGAATAACACGCGAGCGGACACGGCCTTTTTCCACGAATATGTGTGCCACGAAATAAATCCACGGGATGGCGATGGGGAGACGGGGCTCCAGACCACCGCGACCACTAGCTAACGACGCTCGTATAGTCCGAATTAAAGTTGGATTAAGCCGATTCACCGATCGCTCGATCTTCGTTTCCCCCCCCCCCCCCCCCCCCCCCGTGTCCCTCGACTTTCTCCTTTTTCGCGCCGCTCAGGGCCGCTGGAAGCGTTTCCCTTCTCGGACAGGCGGCTTCGATTCCCAAGGATTAAAAGATGACGCGAAGGTGCGAAGGTGCGAAAGTGCGAAACTGCGAAGACACACCTCGCTGTAATTTCCACGCGTCTGCTCGAGAGCCCACGGTCGTCGGGGAACCGACTGTCGGCGGGGAAGTGTCTGCTCCGAACGCTGCATTCCCGGCGAGGAGGAGCACCTAGGTATCGCTCGCCAATTAAGCCGATAGGCGAGGCGAATTCTAGGCAAGCTGATCTCCCGAGGCCTGATCGCGACTTTTCACGCGGCTCCGCGTTCATCGCGTTTCCAGGAAGCCACCGCCGGGGTAATCAGGATCCTCGGAATCCAGAGGCACGGGGGTCAAGCGATTCGCTCCTCGCTCCACGCTCCTCGCTTTCGAGTCACCGTGGAATCGGGTATCGTTCACGGTACGCTGGGCAACGCCGAGGAAGACGTTAAGCAACGATATGATTAGAGGAGGCGAGAAGCTCTCGCGTACAGGGGCAGCGCAGGGAGCGGCGACGAGGGGAGGGCGCAGGGAGACGGATCGATCGGCGAATCTTAAACGCCGTGGAAATCGCGGAGTACTGCAATTTTCCCTGGACGCTTCCTGCGTTGCAGCGCGAGAACGCTCCGATGCAGATTCTCCCATTGGCGCCTCCTCCCGTTCCCGCGAAATCGCTCGCCAGGTTTATTGATTCGCGGGAGGGAAGGAAAAAAGTTGAGCACGGCTAAAAGAAGCGTTACCCTATTCCTTTTTCTCGCACAGTTCAACTCTAGGGTAACCCAAGCTATCTGAAGATGCTGCCACTATCGCGGCTTGTTGCCAAAAATCAGAGTGCCAGATTGGTGATACACGTGGCCACGGGCATGATCGCCCCGATCGAGGGTCCAGGGCCCGAGCTAGCCCGAAAACACAAATTCGCGTGTCCCCCATCTAATACCATAAATCTGTCATCCGGCCGCGGGGGGAACAAGCTCGTTTGACTCGCGTTCGCGCGCGCGCCTCCTTTGTCGGTGTGTGGAACGCGACGGAATTCGCAATTTAGGCCTGTTCCCCGGTTCGCTGGAGGAAACAGTCCAATCGGCGGGCCCTCTCCTCCCCTGCTTTGGAACAGCGGTCGAAGAGGCCGAGGGGTAGAGAGAGAGAGATAACTAAAATAATTCCTCGCGGCCCGTGTACGCATGACTCTCCGCGCGGACAACTCACAAGGTGTTTCGCTCGGGGCCGTGGAAATGTCCGGATACGGGGCCCCGGACCGATCTTCCTCCTCGTTCGCCGGGGCCCCCCTCGCCCCTCTGTTCCCTCGGATACACCCCCGACAATATTGTAAACAAAATGGTACCAGTATTTCATTGGTAACCCGACACCCCTTCGTTGAACCCACACGCATCGCCTTCACCCGCCTCCTCGTGTTCCCCTGTCCCACCCCCCCCCCCCCCCCCACACACACACACACTTTTCTTCTTTTTCGTCGTTGCAGCGCTCCGAGGCCCGCCAGCAGTCCCTCCGCTCCGAGGCTTTTGATTGTCGGTTGCTGGGGCTGATTGCAAGGGGGACGGGGAGTGTTTGAGGGGGGTTCGAGGGAGTCGCAGAGGGATCACCCACGGGTGGGTTCGATGTTTCGGCGTTGGTCAGTTTGTGTTTTAAGGAATTGGGTCCGGGGAGGCGGCTCGCGCGAGCGTTGGAACTGGTTCCGAGGGGCCCAGTTCTGGTGATATATCGCGGGATCGAGGGTGGGGAGCCCTGCACAGTTTGGTACTAGGTATGAAGTAGTTCTAATGATCCGAGGGGATCCGAGGGGATCCGAGGGGATCCGAGGGGATCCGAGGGAAACATAGAGATCCTGAAGGTCTGCTCGACTATCGTGATAAGTTTGAGGCTTCATCGCCAACTTGACCCTTCATCACCCGCTTATTACGTCTAATCCCCGGTGCCTCGACACACCATTCAATCTCGCCCTCATCGATCATCTCCGTAACGCGAGACGCAGAGTCACGGCAAGCCGACGTACACGAACGCGCACTCGTTCCCGACAGCCCTAATTACCCCCCTTTCCTGGCCGAAGAAAAAAGACACCGCAGCACGAGAGGCCTCTTTAATAACCGCGGGTAACAGCAATAAACCGATCCCGGCTCCCTGAAAGCGTCCAATCCGCCGGACAATCAGAACCGCGCAGCGGCCGGGCCTCGTGTTATTTCCCTTAAAAAGCCATTTCGGAGGGAGACAGGGATAGGCGTGCTACCGAGGGAGAAAGCGGAGAGCGTTGCTCCCGCGGGAACGTTGTGGCAGCACTCGTAGAAATGCAAATCGGAGGGAAATCGACGGTGGAAGAGGTTAGCTGGGCAAACATGTGGTTAGGTGGCCGAGGTTGGCCCAGGTTATGATAGGTTCGCGTGGCTGGGCCACATTAGACAGATTCGCGGATCGAGATCTCGAATCGTAGAAATACCCTTCTCCCTGGATGATACTCGGTTATTAGGCGCGTTACACTCTGATCCACGCTTTCCTTTCCCGTGCTTTCCAGCTTATACATACATATACTCACGAGGATCTCCGGTGACCCGTTCCGCATCCCGTATCCCTCTGGTGCGCGTCGAGGGATCGTTTTCATCGTATAATTCCGCTGGCTCGATTCTACGATTCCTCGAAAATTACAGGACACCTTTGATTCTTGTCCCCTTTCCTGCTCGATCCGTCGATCGTTTAAGTCACTTCTCCGTACGTCTTCTGGGAACAGAAGACGATCTTATTATCTTCTGACGATCCCTAGTTAAACCGGAGGAATGTCGAGCCATCTCCGCTATCCGCTGGAGCCACAGAAACGCTCGCCTTGGAATAAGTGTAGCAGTTTCGTAGCTTCCGGAGTCGCGGACGATCCCAGCCGAATCCCTCGCGTTCCCCTCGCGGGGAACAATCGCCTGGAGGAATTCCGCGAGTTTCACCGCCGCGGCAGCCCGGAATCGACTTTCATCCGACGGCATTACGGCCCACCGGTTTTCGCGCGCGAACCAGCCAGCTCGAGCGGGCTGAGGCGCAATAAAAATGCTTGCACCCGGCTGCTGACCGAAGGGCGCCGCAGCTGATGGACTTTTAGCTGACGGTGACGTCTGCGGGTACCGATCATTCCCGCAAATTTACATACACACGGCGTGGCGTGCACTAAAGCCGTTTATGGTCACGCATAAAACGCGAGTTACTGCGAAACGACGTGGACATAATTGAAAGCTGGATCGTCGGCTAATGGACGCGTAACGAGGCCTCTATCTAATTGGGTCGGGAACGGTCGACTAGTCTGGGGGGGGGGAATTGTTTTAAACTTTCAGCTGGTGCCACGAGAAACTGAATAGTTTTCTGGGGAGTTCGTCGAAGAAAGCTAATATTGCTAATACAGCTTTCCTTTACAGAATTCTGTAGGTAAAGTGTTTGAAAATTCTGACACATTTATTCGCGAAATACCTGAAGGAACAGTGTAAATCAGTGTAAATTCAAAACTCGTTTCCACGAGATATAATGTAAACTAAGTATATTCCACGTAGAAAATTTCTATCGGGCAGCAAGTTGATCATTGATTTCCACATTCCAAAGCCAGACTTCTCGGGATTCCAAGCGAACCAATTCCAGTTCCCCGTACGCTTCAGGCCACATACTTTGATACTTGAGAGAGGTTTCCTCGTTTACGGTAGAGTAGCCATTGGCTTGACGTAAATTTCCTGGAAGCCTGGTCAAATTAATTGCTCATAACCCAGATCCACCTCGGACGTAAATCCCCAAGTAAATCCAGCTAATAATCAAAGCTACCTAATAAAGCTGACCAACCTATCAATTGTTTCAGGTCCTGGTTGCCATCTCGAGGATACCGAAAGTCTTCGAAACACCGAGCCAATATAGGTACCAGCTCCGGTCTTGGCGCTGATTCTCCATATCGGTCGGTATGTGCAAACCAAATACAGAATACAGAAAACAGAAAACAGAAAACGGTAAACTGAATGTTCTCCACGGGAGCAATGCTGAAATCCTCCCTCTGCCCACCCTTTCCCCCCGCGATTCTCGGCATCGGGACTCGCGAGTGTTCGACGTACCCCGAGCTCGGCCATAATTGCCCCGTGCGACTATTCATTAAACTGATTGCACCTTATCCCGCCTGAAAACGCGAACCTCCGTTCCGAATCCTTCTGGTGAAGTTATCGCGGCGGTTTCCACGCAAAATCGGCCGATTCTCGGTCAGCGACCATAATCGATCGTACCATATGCACACGCTAGCCGCGCCTCTCGCGCATCGATTTAATGCCGAACACGGGGGCAGGATTTTTACGGGACACCCATTGATTCAGGGATCGCGTTCGTGTGGATCGGGGGGATCGAGAAACGTCGATCCCATCGCCTGAGATGTTATTACCGCGAGACGGAGAAAATTCTCGCTTCTTTTTCTTCCCGAGGCTGGGAGTTTGCGAGCCAAGCTTTTCGCGAGTTCGTTTCTTTTATTTATCTTTATTGGAGAACTCGGCGCACGCTGCTGTCTGCGGAGATAATTTGTAATTCTTCGTCTTCGATATCTCTGTTACTTGGCCGGCGATCGATATCATCGATCACGAAGGAAGTATTTAATTCCCACGGAAAAGGGAGCAATGGGACACCGGACATTAAAGCATCCCGATCCACATCAAACTTCACCGTCCGAGTGGAATCGAGCTTTTCTGCACCGACTTCTGACCGGATACCTACTAAACTAAACGCGCGTCCGATCGCTCGATAATGGACGCGTGGAAGTACCTATTCGACGAGGGTACGTGACCGTGCATACGTACCTATGTTATATCCCCATGGTGTTTTATCGTGAATGCTTGCTCCCAGCCAATACGTCTCGATTGTGGCTATCTATCATTGCGGTTCTTCTATCGCGAGCTGTGGACATCGTTTCCACAAAGATCCACGATCTACAAGCGCGCCATTGGGGGTCATCCTCAAATTACGTAAGGATAATTTTGGCGATTTTTTACCCTCTCCCTCCCGTAGTATAAGAATTCGTAAGATTTCATATTCCACCCCCAACCTCGTCCTCCTATCGTAATATTTTTTACATTGCATTTTTTCAGTTATTAAAATTCTTTTAACGGTTTATATACCTAATTCATTTAACTCGGTTATGCTTTTAGCTATTCATATTGAAAATTAGGTAAAATAAAATATTATGTAAGACGCTACTCAACTCCTTCTCCTTCCTTTCTAAGAAAAAAAAACTCCCCCGCAAAGCCTTACGTAATTTGGGGACGACCCTTTCAACTAATCATTCCGTCAACACGATACATGCATAATAATTGAGAACCTTGCAGAAAGAGAGGTATGACGTGTAATATATGTAAAAATAAATTCTGCAAATCATACGAATGCTCCAGATGTAAAAAATTGCCAACAATAGAAATGAAAACTTATCAACTCGATAACTGCTACTTTTACTGTGTGAAAATACATACCTATTTTTCAATTAGTAACAAGCAATAACTTTATAAACAGTTTTTTTCTAAATTATTCAAAGTTGGTAAAGATTGAGCTGCACCCTTCTAGCTGAAAGCTCCTCAATAATATAATATACCTTTCAATACTTTATCTTTGAATCTTCTATCAAGCTCTATGAAATTCAATCGAGCACAAGGAATTGATTATACATACTATAACAAAAACACAGAAATCGACCGCCACGGATATCCAGCTCTCCAAAAGCTCTCCCACTCATTCTAAACTTAAACAAACATTTCCAAACAACCGCGTCAGAGACGTGTGGGTGTATCGTGCGAGCCACGGTCCACAGATCTGTGCACATTTCCACGGACTAGCACACGCTCGCGGTGCTTTCCGTCGGGCATCTACAAGCCCTCCTAGAAGATATACTCGCTACCATTAACATTATTATGTGAGCGTAGCGCTCGTCAGTGGGGATAAGTGAACGCGGTCGGCTTATTAAATTGCCGGTGTAACATTACGATTTACAGGGCAATAAGAGAGTTATCCGACCAGTGGCTCGCGAGCGGGTACACGCGTGTTAAGCGTTGCGTGTCTCGCCGCTATAGGCTATAGGCTATAGGCTATAGGCTATAGGGTGTTCAGCGTGTCGCGGCGCTCGGGATCCCCCCACCCTCGAGCAATCTTATTTCCATCATTAGGGGGCGCGACCATTCGGGTAATGTAACCTGATAGCCGGCGAGCCAGTATCGGTAAATTAATTCCGATTGATGGGGTTGCTCTTCGATAACCAGAGGGTAAGGGAATAGAGGCATCCTATCCGAAGAGCGTTCACTGCTGGAGGAATAGATAAGAGGATAATAGGTAAGAGGACGTGGGACTCGATAAGAGAAGTGCTTCCAAAATGGCGAAAGTGTGCTTCCCTCGTGTGCGAAAGCGCCGAGGGATGGAGGGCGAATGGGAGAGGGCCTGGTCGAGTCTGTCGGTGGAGAAAAGGGGCCCCTGGAGGTTGCAGTGACTGCGAGCAGCTCGTCTAAAAGGAGTCCTAGGCGGGTTATCGGTCGGCAGAGGCCGAACAACGTAGCAATTATCAGCCATTCCTCGCAAATAGCTGATGGTTAGTGATAATTATCTGCCGAGAACGCCACGCCATTCGGGCAGCATCGCGTACCAGCGATCTATATACCGGGTGCCTAGAGCGAAAGCGGATCCCTCCACTGTCCTCGTCTCACTCGAAATTGGCAGTAACGTTATGATAATTCCTGTTCTCCGACGAGCAGAGGGGGACAGACAGGGTCCAGTTCCGTGGAACTCGGATTGGATGCTGTTTCTGGGCGCTTGGGAGCCGTGATTAGGCGTTTGCTTTGGGTGAGAAATACTGGGATTATGGATCGAGTCCGGGGCACTGCGAAGCGTATTGAAACAAAGTGCTCTCTCCCCACCCCACCCCCCCCCCCCCCATTTTTCAATGGAATAACGAGCCAGTCGATAAGGCTGACAATAACTTGTGATTTCAAGAGATCAGCAACTCTTGCCAGCGGAAGCGTTAAGCCACTCAGTACGGTGTTTAGAACTTCATTAGAATCCTGAAATTGATGCGATCTTCCCGTCATTACCCCCTACCCTCGGGCTCGCAGGGTCGTTATGCAATTTGTATTCTAAAACTCTTCTGAAACGAACGCTCCTCCGCCGTGGTCAATGTACCTATCATACAAAGAGATCGCGACCAGCAGCTCAACGAATGCGCGCCGGGCATTAGGGTAATAAGCGTGTCCTTTACTAAAGGGACCGCCGACGGCCTAGCAGCGTCTTATTGTTAGTCGAGTTGCACAGAAGTAGACGCTGGCGCACACCCGCTGCGATCTCTTCCTCGGTCGTCCTTGTTTCGCGAGAGCCATCTCACATTTTATAATTCCACTCTTCGAGAATTAATAGTTGATCGTGGATACACGGGGAAAAGCAGTTTTCCTCTTTCAGACTTCTCTGGCTTTCAACTACTTTCCTAATCCAAAGATCTTGGCTTTCATCCTCGAATCGAGATCTCCTCTTCTCTTCACCCCTTCTACATATGTACATGTATTCATCCGTATTCATACGCTTGGATTCCCTTCGCGTCACGAGCGGGGCAAAGTACCCGCAGAAATCTTCGCAAGGATATCGATAGTCTCGAGATCCCTGTCGCGACAGATTCGTGTGAACGAGGCTTTATGGCTCCTCGAGGGGGATAGAGGCTCCGCTGAAAGCGCAGATACGATCTGACCGACCAAATTGTTTCGGATTGTTGGTTAATTGGGAGCTCGTTTTGGTCCTGCAGCTCCAGCAGGAGGTGGAGGAACGGAACGCGGTGCCGGGGAACAAGGGGGCAGGGCGGAAAGAGGAAACGCCGGTCTGCAAATGCCTCGCCCACCAACCCCGTGGTGAACCAATAATCGGAGCTCGATATAGCGATGCAACCTCGTGTTATCCAATCGTGGACCACGTTTCCAACGCAATTGACATGCTCCCGCGAGCTCGGCGGATCGAGGGGGCGGTCGGGGGTGGCTTGCGGACGGTGTGTGCACGGACCTAACGCTTACACATGGAGGAGGAAAAAAAAAACGAGCGTCGGGGGAGAGGGGCGCAGTGTTCCCTATAAATCTTTCGCAAATACTGTCGTTTTTATCTGCCCGGGGAAAAATATCGTCGGGGATGGGTCTGTGTTTTGATCAATTTTTCTCCCCCTTTTTTTTTTTTTTCGTACTTCGTGTTTGGTAGTGGTTGTCGGGGATTTTTTTAATTTATTTCGCGCGAGTTTGGCTCGCGGGGTTGTTGATGACTGGGAATTTTGTTATTTATAAATGAAATAGGGGGTGGTTTTCTACATCGTGCTTTAATGCAACCTATACTTCATCAATATAATCTTATTCGTCTGAAACATGTCATGGTGCCGTTAAATCTGGCAACGATACATTGAAAAAAGGTAAATAAAATATAGGTACAAAATTCCTGTTCGCTCGGACTGGACGGAGGCGCACCAGGACTCAGGAGCGTGGTCGGGTCGCGCGAACGGTGCATCGTGCACGCGTGGGAGATAAAGTGCACCGAGGCGAATGCAGGGCACGGGCGTTTGCCGCGGCGATCGGCCACAACCGTTACATTGTAATGAGGGTTTGTCACGCGTCATTGGCCACGGGCTCGCGATGTATTATTTAGCAGCGCCCAGCTGCGCGCCGACTCGCCCGCTGCAATCAATTCCTATATCGGCCTAATTACCATTAATAATGAATCCGCCCAGACGTTATTAATGGATCAATTATCGGTTTATCTAAATCCCGCGGGGTCCCGTTTCCTGCGATCGTCCTCTAGAGTCTAGAGATTTCGTGGATCTCTCGCCGCGCTCTTTTATTCGACGGGCGGAGGGGGGATAGGACGAACGACAGCGGAGCACGCGAATCGTTTCTTCGAATCGGATCGGACGATTCTATCGCGGGACGACACGAAAATCGTGGAGCATAATTGCCGCTTCCGATAAAATTTAGACACGAACGGTAGGCAAGGGGGTAGGGTAGTTTCCGCGTGGCCCATAATTGCTCGCGTTTCGCGACGCTTGCTCGCTCCATTTGTAAACGAACATTCATTTTCACGTTAGTGCCATTTAATGGCGCGATCGTATCGCGGTGGTCTATAGAGATCGTGGGAATAATTGAGCATTAGATGTCGCAGATTTTAATGAAACTCACGCGAAACCCAGACACTAAGGGTATGTTCTCGTGTTTGCACCGAGTGGTTAACATTCTGCTGTTCTTTCTCCGTGTTTCAACGAGTACATATTTATTCTCGTGTCAGCTTCTGTTAATCGTGCCATACCGCCCCATCGATCGACCGCGACGTGCAAATCGTGGAAGTTGTGTTGCAATATCCGATTCCGTTTGAAACTACCTACTGCTAACTTAGCTACATTTGGAATCGCTCTTTCGAAACTCGTTCCTGAAGATCCCCTATCCGCAAATCGTACGTACCTACAATATCTTCACTGCTATCAGCCCCGGAGTCCAGGAGTCCTCTTTCCATGAACCTCGAGCACTTTGGAATCCTCTCGGTGCTAGCTCCCAGCAATTAAGTAGCAAACTGGCCCCGAGATCCGTCTCACAGATCACAGTCACATCCATTTCTGCCGGCGATCAAGTAGCTATCCCCCAGCTTATCATTTACCATACTGCCCGGCAATCATCTGCCCGTTTACCAGTCGTTCGACTGTCGCTGGCTCGTCATCAGCGACGAGATAATTGACCGCGAGCGGTTATTTCATTACTCGGCCTGGAAGCTGGCGCGACAAGCCTGTACGATTAAACAGAAACGAGGATAACGCTGCTGTGACAACATAAATTATCCATCCAACCAACCGTCCCCTTGTTTTTTTTTTTTACACACTCCAGAATCCGCTGTTCTGCTCTCGGACTTCTATGGCGCTGGTCGCTGAAGAATCGAGACGTCGACGCTTCGTAGATTTGCTCGTTAGCTCGCCAACAGCTAGTAGGGTAGTAGGTATAAGCTCGAAGAGGGGATGGATAAATGGCGAGCGTGGTACGGGGTAAATGATATCATTATCGGTATTAATACACGGTTCGTTCGTCGCAATTTGTTGCTCCACGATCTTGATGGGCCGTCAGGCGTCAACGACGGTACCGTTCGAGACGTGACACGCAACGCCCGGCATCTTCTTATTTCCGAAACGTAGCCGCGTGCTGATAGTAGTCACGGCGGGGCTTGGTGTCTTTGAACTTTCGTCCCGTTAAAATGATCGAGTGGCTAAATACTACCGGTGGCTTCGACTACCGTTAGGGTGGCAGCTTTTGAACAGATGATTGCTACGATATCTCAGCGCTGTTCTAACAGAGCATACCTACTTTCAAGACACTGCAACAGTTTCTGCGTTGATGCTCGCGATCTATTCAGCTCCAAAAGTACTCTAACATTGCAGCATCTTGGAACGTAATAGCGTAATGGTTGATGAGAACCATAAACACCTATCATCCGACCATTTCCTTTGCTCCGAGTGATGGCGGACGATCGATCCGCCGAAGAATCCTGTGGATCGATTACAGAGCCACGGAAACCCTTGGAGTCCTCGGCGAGGAGGCCTCCTGCAATTTTCGCCGCGCGAGCGTAGGTTTCGCGAGGCGCAAAAACGCGGCGAGGGTATATCCTCGGAGGAGCAGGTTCACGTTCGAGAGAGCGCGTGTTCGCCAGACGCGTGTGCTTGGCTGCGTGCGTGAATGACCGGTGAGCGATCACTCTCTCTCTCTCTCTCTCTCTCTCTCTCTCTCCCTCCCTCCCTCCCTCCCTCTCCCTCTCTCCCTCCCCTTGCTCCTCCACCCACTGGCCCTGACAACATAATCATCGGTTTAACTTGCACTAAAGCACGGTTAAGCGGTCGAGCCGCGGCCTGGCCACCTAAAATGTGTGTTTAACAGGCACGGCTCGGTGTCCCGCTTTTTAGAATCCTTTACGTGCCTCGAACTCTCGAGTTACACCGTCATTATCATTATTAAATTAATGACGGTGTCGGGTAACGTTGTTGCCGGGGAAAAGTCGGCAGTGCGAGCTTGAGCTGAGTGGCTGGCGCTCCTCGGGGGATGGAATCGGGGAACCTGTTCGCCAAAGGGTGGTCCACGTTTCTGCAATGGCGTGATGTGTAAAATAACAGAGATCGAATCTGGATCTCGTGCACGATAATTTGGAAGCAATCTAGATGCAACATCCAGACCTAAGCTACGCTTGATTTATACCTCACCGAGCCGGCCTCAGAATTAACACTTCAAGTTGGACAACGGTCCAAAGAACTCCGCCTCGATTTTCGTGTAAACACCTGAAACTGAGTGATGCTAGGAAGATGAGAAGAAACGAAGATATGTATTCGGTGTACCTACATAGAGGGACAGAGAGAGACTATACATATACACATAGGGGGTTCGTCGGACGTGCGAGGAATCAATCGGTGGCTAAGGGGCCCAGGGACGTCGGTGAATTACACGACGTTACGAGGAAATTGATAGTCTAATTATGGCCAGGTCGGTCGGTAGCTAAACAACCAATTTGCTGGACGGGCATCCTTTCGATTAGGATTCAGGCCGCGTGGTCAGCGCGTTAATTTCGTCGGGACCCGGGCCGATCGACGGACCGGGGGCTCTTTACACCGGCGATAATGACACCCGGTGCCAAAAATCAACTGTTTAATATTAATGGGCCGATTAGATTAATCAAACTGCGCTCACCACGGCCTCAGCGTCCACGCGCAGCCTCATAAATAATACAATCGAGAGTGGCAGGGGGTGGGTCCCGGCTGCGCACTGTGTGCACATCAAATTCCACAATACCTTCATATATTTTCGTAGGAACTATGGAGGGAGAAATACATTGATCGATTGTCGAGGAAGTGTGATCTAAAATTCAGCAATTTTTCTCTAAGATAGTGGAAAGATTGTACGAGCAATTAAATTCTAACCCCCTAAGAAATCAGAAATTAAAAATTGAAGATTATAAAAAAACGTCACGTTTCATCCATACTAGCTTTTCGATTCAAGATCGAAGTCCCCGTTTCCCAGAGCACTCGCCACCTCTCAAACCGTCGATCCACTTGCCAGCACGGTTGAAAAATCATTTATCGACGTATGTGCGCGCCAGCAGGAGCATCCAGTTATGATAAGATCGCGGTGGATGCTCCTTTCAGCTGTTGGCGGGGCGCGCGATCACCTCCCCTCCTCCTACCTCCCTCCCTCCCTCCACCCCCCCCCCCGCATTGTTTATAAACGGGTTCTCGCTTCTAATGCTGTCTGCCACGGAGGGGGTAGCGAGAGAGTGATTCTGTAAGGTGGCAGGGAACACCATCCGCGTATCTCCGCGTATATTTTTCAGCCGGGGTACACGATGGTACGCGCGTAGAACATCCGAGAGGATCCTCGCGGGTACGTGTCTGTGTGCGTGAAGGAGCACTACGGGTATTCCATACGATGCCGGAGGCTTGATAGAGTCGTCATGTGCCTCCGTGTAATCAGGGGCTCTCAGCTACGTCCAGGTGTATTTCTGGGGCCATCAGCTCCCAGACGGATTTCCTTACCGACCCACAACTCCTTAGAATTACACCAGAACAGCTCCTAATGAGTAAGCCATTTTCTGAAGCATTTTCTTCCTACATTTTTACAATGTTCCTTTACTTCTTTGAACATCTTCCTACGAGAACATCTTTCTACGTCCGTCACTTATCAAAGTTCAAGTTCAACCCCCAGTGTCCTCAAACCCCGCACCTTCTTCCACAACGATACCACCACCCGAGCCCCGATTTAATCGTCGATCCAATCAGCCATTTATCAGAACTTCACGAGTATTGAATTATGACGAGCTCGCGAGCATCGCTCCTTCTCGCCTTGTTCCTCGGGTTGCTGTTGCTACGGGGTCACGTTCCACCGACGAAATTCCGAGATCCCCGCGCAGAGAACTTTATTAAAGCTCGATCGGGCCCCGAGATATCGGATTCCGTGAACCGGCCGTTCGGCCCCGCTAATACCGTGAAGATGTAACGCGGATAACCCCCGCTTTATTAATTAGCCGCCCTAATCTTCCTGGAACTCGTGTCGCGATAGCGACGGGGACGATGCATCACCAACCACCCCGAGCCGCGATCCCGCCGATTATCGCCCGCCGACGTATTATTCCGCTCGCATTTTCCCCCGTGGATAATCGCGTGACGCGGGGAACTCGACCGTCTGGATGCCTTCGATGGTCGAAGTCGAGGATCGAGGGTGGATGCTCGGGAAATTTGGGGAAATGATACGCGTAGGGATAGACGAAAAGTAGGAATGTAATATTTTAATAGGGTAAACCCGGGTGACGCGGTCGATCTAATATAAAATGACTATTAAAACTAATATAGACATTACTTATTTTATCAGGACAAACCTATATGTTCAGAATTTTATGCTCATTCAGAAAAACTGGTCGATATTTGCTTTAAGACAATACTTACTGTAAATCGGGTTAAAAACTAAAGTCATGACATCTGACCACCTCTCCCGAGGTGCCGGGAGAAACGGTTTTCGTCGTTGGCAGAGACCACTGACATAATTATCCATGGAAAATTAACAAAGGATAAACCAAAATTATTTATGAGTGAGATTTATTGATATTTAATTTGCTTACGCTAAACAAGTAAAGAACACATCAATCAAAAAGTGAACTACCCACTGGCGATTAGCAAGGCAAATGAATACAAAAGTGAATAAATAAACTAAATAAACTAAATAAACGAAAATAATAATAAAATAATAATAAAAAATAAAAAAATAAACATAAATAATAAAAAAATCATAACTCGACTATCTCTCCTTTTTGCAGCGAGAGAAGAGTTAATATGGCCAAATACTTTAGCTGCATTGTCCCTCAATGTCTCTCTCTCTCTCTCTACTATCTTATTATCCCAAACATTAAACGAAAATAAACTTAGAAGTATATTGTAAATACGATTCTGTACAACCGCTGTTTGACAAAAGAGGTTAAATGTAACCCCAATTTACATTTTAAAGCCTATAAATCCAGAAAAACACAGAAGGAAGCGAAATGACGCTATTCATTCAACTGTTTGGCTTCTAGAGAAGGAATTGGTCTGCACTTTAACGCATTTTTACGTACAGAGTCTGAAATATAGCGACTCGACCAACTCTCCGACCCCACCGCGTCTCCCGGATTTACCCTATTTAGCTTGGTGCTCGAGTGGACAGTGACCCAAGTCGCCACGGAATCGTTATAGGTAGAGTTATCAGAATTATAAAACCATACTCCTCTCCTCGGTGGGTTTATCCACGATTTATCTTGTAAGCGAGACGTCTATCTGGAGATAAGTTTAAAAGATTGCCTACCCGAGGATACGTTTTAATTATTCATACGGGACACCCGTGGATATATCCTTGCTCGACTTTAGCTCGTCACGTTCATCGATCTCGATCCTCGAGGCGAGCGTCGCGTCGCGCCGTCTCGATTCGAGAAAATCGCTATAGGTAGGTACTCCGTTCAGAAGTCCCGACAGGGGGAAAAAGGAGCAACCGTCGCTCCCTTGCCCCTGTAATTTATTCGGCATTTCGTAATTTAAATGCCTAACGCGCGCAATTTCAGCGTTCCGTTGCTCCGAAAGAACACGTGTTCCATCGGTTGCAGCAGAGATTTAAAAATCTCCGCCGCACGACGTTCATCAAAACGATTAAAATTGAAGGGATAATTCGGGTTCGTCGAGTGGAGATTCGAGGGTTGTTTCCGTGTTCCCTTTCCCCCCAAAATTATATAAATTACAAGCCGAGAATCGTGGTATTTAATACTCAAGGATGTAATTCTACTTTATAAACTTTCACCAAGCCCAGCTCAAGTCCCTGCGAATTCCCTCCATCGGCCAGGAAAACAAACGAAACCGCGCTGAATGCGAATTTCTCCAAGGCATGGCCTCCTCGACTTAATACACAAATATATCAATCATCAGGCTGGTCTCGAATGGGCCGATCGTGGGCCTTGGTCGTCATTAAAATTCATTTGCCGCCGATTCACGGCCAGCTTCTCTCTCCCCCCCCCCCTCCTTTCCGCTAATCGTCGAATCGTGGAGGTTCGTCTAAAGTGGCGGTGCTCGCGCCTCTCCTCGCGGCACAATGGCACCCATAGATGATTAATGACGATCCTGGAACGTTAATGAGGCGATGACTCGGCCGACTTCGTTAACCGTTCCCGAGGGAATCGAAGATTTTCGTGGTCGCCACTGCGCTCCATGCAGGCTCCCCTATTTTTCTACCGATCTTGCATCGAGACGCATTGTTCGTCAACTTCTACCAGCGAGCATGGCGACGTGCATTCAACTATTCACTCGCTCGCATCATGATCCACCGCAACATCAGATCGCTCGAGCAAGCTAGCACGGCATCAACCCCCTCGGAGGCGACACCGCGCCCTTATCATCCCCCTTTAAACGCTATCATCTGCATACAATGCTGGGAGGAGGCAAGTTCCACGAACGCAATCGCCGTGGAATCTGACGTACACACCGGTGACTCGGCCGTATTCGTGGACAAGCTTGGGGTGGGAGGGGGCTACCAGGCCTCTCCCCGCGGGGGGCAAATTAAGTTGTGATTATCTGTCGATGCGATTTAGCCCCGACGGTGGTGTCCCAAAGATCGTTCCACGGCCCGGGGTACGCTCGTCCGCGAGAAGCGGAGAACGATGCACGGGCCCCGAAGGGAAAGAGAGCATCGCTGCGAGAGGGAAGGAGTGCGAGCCTTCGGGGAGGGAGAGAGAAAGGGAAGGACGTGTTTCTTCGTCGAGGCAGAAACAAATAGCCATTGTCTGCGCGGAGCCACGGCAGTGCAGAGCCTGAGGAGCATCTATCACCTGCTTATCACGATTATACCACTTGTGCCTTTCCCTTCCAGCCTCCGCTCGCCTCTCTCTTCTCCTCCTCCTTCTCCTCCTTCTCCTCCTCTGCTTCTTCTCCATCGTCGTCGTCGTCGTCGTCGTCGTCGTCGTTGTTGTTGCTGTCCTGTTCTCCGTTCCTCCCTCTCCGTTCCACCGGGACACCAGCTTGGTTGCACCGTGCATCGCAGGGTTCCTTAGTTTCTTCCTCTCGAGACCGCGGGAGTGAGACGTTTCCAGCTTGAGCAACCCTTTTTGCTCAATTTCGAACCCTTCCAATGACCCGTCCGGTCGGGCCGGCGAGCGCGGATAAATAATTAGCGGATACGGCCGGAGGTCAGCGGCGACCGCGCCGAGAGATACCCGCTGGTATATTTTATCGGTATTCAGAGGAATATCGTGTGTTGCGCACGGCTCGGTCGATTTGCAAGGGCGACGCGGTCTATCGGGTGATCGCGATCGCTTCTTGGGGGATGGATTACCGACGGGACACTTGCGGGCTCCGGCATCGAGTAGTGACTTTAAGAGGGAACTATGAAGATTCGAGAACAGCCTCTACATTCCCACTGTAAGTGTCCCCAAGCATTCCTCGATCCGCTGGAATCGCCGCGGAGAAGAACGGGGCGCATCTAGCACACTCCCCGAAGCAATTGAACGGGCAGAAATAAACTAGCCCTCTAATCACAGGCCACTAGCTGCCCATAAAACGATACGAAGAAGCCAGTCGAGCAGCCTCGGTTTTCCACTCGAGACAATCACCTTTCCGCCGCTGTTGCAACCACGGGCTATCTGACCGTTTCGTCAACGACGACCGCGCCGACTCGACGATCCGGTTCCGACTCCGGCCGGGGATTTAATTTTCCGGGTATCGACGCGCAATTACTCCCCCCCCCCCCCCCCCCCTCCTTAACGGGGATAGCATTCACAAATTAGACGTCTCTATCCGGCGAGAGACGCGACGAGCAAGAGTAACCCGATCCTTGGTGGCGGGTTCAGAATCGAGGGTAATCAGACGGGATGTCCTGAAAGAGACGGGGAGGCTGCGGGTGGGGGGAGGGGTAGAACGGGTCCTTCTTCGGGTACATTACCAACTCGAGCTTCGTATAAATATATCCACGAGCCGGGACGATAGCAATCTGCGGCGGGCAGGACCATTTGTTGGCTCGGATTCGTTCGTCCTGGCCTGCCAACCGGACGAGGACCAACCTTCGATCGTCCCGCAACGATGGAAAGGATCACCTGTGCGATCATCCCGCGTCCACGTAGCTCGTCTCGTTCACGGTGACGCGCGGAAAAATCCCGCGGAACAAATGGCACATCTGATAAGTGGCCGTTGACTATGAGCGGGTCCGACGCTAGACCAACGTGGCGAGCTGGTTTCCAGGAGCAATTGGAAACTTACGGAATGGAGTCACGGGGAAGTCTAGGGTCTTGAAGGTTTAGGTTAGGATTGAAGGAATAAACGGGGACTTTGATACTACGCATCGCGGTGTAGAGGAAGAGTTTACGGGAACACATCGGGTTGGTTGAACGGTGACCCGGTTAGAATACTCATTTCGCGAAATTGCCAAGGTTTCCGCGGCGGAGCGAAACGTCGCTCGGGCCGGGCAGCCTCGAAGAACGGCCACGGAACCGTTAAGTTTCCAAAACAAAAGGTAATTTGTTCGCCGGACACGTCCCTAAAGAGACCATAGCCGCAACGGTACCAGCGAGATCTCCCTTCGGGATAGGATCGCATAACGCGGCCCGTCACAGTGGGTCTCTGGGTTCTGGACCATCCGAAACTACTTCGTGGAAACGTATCTCGGCGAAGACATCTAGATCCAGGGAGGGGGGGGGGGGGCATCGTACCTGTTAAGAATCAAGCTTCACTTTGCTCTTTTCCACGGACTCTCGTGACTTCTATCGAGCTGGGGAACACGAACCACTCCGGCCTCCTATATCCTGGTCCCTTCCACGGCCTCGAGCCTCCAGGAACCCCAGTACCCAGCAATCTACCAAACAAGAAGACAATCAACCGAACGCAGAAACTTGCAGAGAACAGGGGAAACTCGATAGAAGAAAGCAGAGTTCTGATTGCGCAGCCGGCGACCGGCTAAAGGTCGATCCCACTAATCGCCCCACGATTTGCATGATTAACTCCTGATTCGACTAACGATCGGTTGCGCGTGTCCTTCGTCCTCGCAATTGACGTGTATTCTTGTAAAAGCTCGCGGTTCCGCAGGATGGCGAAGACGATCGTCTCGCTTTCATCGCGACGGAGAGCGTGATAGCGGAGGATCCAACTGTTCGGAGTACCAGTCATTATTTTTAATAAACGCGACGCGTCCGCGGGGAGGGTTGCGTTCCTGAGCCTTTTCAGACGCGATCGCTCGACGAGAGGATTACGATGGTACCTGGCCCCGTGCTCAAACGGCGCCGATGGAACGACGTCGATAAAACTGCTGAGTTACCGGGTGTGCTCGGTGCGTTCTGGTCCTGCGGGATGATCGAGCTCGCCTCTGTCGAAGGATGCACGCGGAGGTCACTTGGAAATAGGAATCACGGTGGCCTAAACGGAGTTGTCTATCTCGCTCTCTGCTCTCGACGGTGATAATAGAGACGTCGAGTGCTGGGGACCTAGTCTATCGGAGTCAGGAATCGCAGGGGAGATTGTTTTTTACCCTCGCAACTTCGATTTCCGCGTCGCTGCTCGGCTTCCACCGTTGCTCCGCGTGGAAAGTGTGGAAAGAGGACGCAGAAGAAGCGATAAATGCGAGGATCCACGAAAGGTACGGCCCTGAGGAGCCAAGGGGCAAATATATGCTCGGTGTTAAAGCGACGCCTCGCTTCGACGCCCACGTCGTTCCATCCTCCTGTAAGGATCGCGACGCCGCGGCGTGGAAGAACGCCAATAACCACGGCAAGAATAAACTCGTGGCGACATTTGCTCGTCAGGGCCGTTCCACGTAAGTGATCGCTTACGAGCACCACGCTTCAGCGACGATCTCGGATCTTGACGGCTACGACGTCCTGGTAGGATCGTCTTGCTCGCGGTCATCCTTGCGCGTGGTACCTACTGTGAACACTGGTTCGAGATTCCTGGCACCTTCAGGATTAAGAAACTACGAGGTCCTAAGTAGGATCGCAATGGATTCAAGTTTTCGAGTCCCTTTTCTGCTCACTTCTCAGCTGATCTCCTTCACTCGCTTCACAATTACCCCGAAAACACATCCCTCTTCCCACTGCACCAGCAGTCACCTCTTCTTCAATGATCCCGGTATGTGATTACCGATTTCGGGGTAATCACGGTGATTATTCATCCTTCCTCTGTTCGACGAAATTGAAGATAAACTGCGTTAAAGTCCGCTGCGCCTCGCGGAGACGTGGAATTACGATTATTCATTAACAATTACCAGCTTGTTTCTGGAATAATTGCGGGACCAGTTGGGGAAGGGGGAGGGGCGAGGCTGGGGATGGCGTTCGCCCGAAAAGTGAAGGATAAAAGGGGAGAATATAAATACAGGAAGGCCCGGAGCGATTCCTCAGGATACGTCACGCCATAGTAGCAAGTGTTGGAGTAAACGGAATATTATAATGAGCCGTTTCGCAGCCGCGAAATCATACCCTTTCGTTAAACAAAGTTTCCCTTTCGTGCAGATGCTAAGCGATGAGAAAATTACGCAACTTTGTCTCGTACCGGAAGCGGCCTCTAAAAGAACGCAGAATAATAACATCACAGCGTATGCCCGCGGCTTGAACATGTGTCTCCGGAGGAGAACGGTGTACGCTTTTGACGGTGGATGTTGCGCATAAAATCTTGGGCAGCGTGGTCCCACGGGCGAGAGAAAGTTCCGGTTGCTTGAGTAAATTAGAAGTAATTAACTGGGGGACAGTATTGTCACGGTCACGGAGATTAATGTCGCTTAGCAGACATCTTTATGGGGCCTCGAACGATCGAGACCAAGGAAGATGGAATTCTTCGAGTGTAGCATAAGTAGCAGAAGTAGCAGAAGTAGCAGAAGTAGCAGAAGTAGCTCCTAGAGATTTCTTCACCGACCACGGGTACGCTCTACGAAGTCACGGAATCCAGCTGTTAATTAAAATTCCCCGCGAGAAATTAGCCAAGCGAGCGCAGCGGCGTCCCCTACTCCAGTTCCAAGGTGGCTCATCCGATCATTCTCCCCTCGCGGATGGACATCGCGCTGCTGGTTTCTTTATCCACGCTTCTGGGATTATCTGGCGGCCTCCATTCCCTCTTCTTAGCACATTATAAAGCGATCGGAGGCGGGCTGGGAGGCAGGTGAAGGAAGGAAGAAAGCGACAACGAGGAGGCGGCCGGTGGGGGGGGGGGGGGGGGAGGAAGCTCGGAGCCGAAGGTGGTAAGGTAGCCGAACGAGTCATTAACCAGACGTACCTCTAATGAATTCCGTCTCACCGCGGTGAATCCCTCCCGTTGCAAGAAGTGTTGGCCTTCCTCGGGCTAAGGGACCGGCTAAGGGACTCCTTTCTCGTTAATAAAAGCCAAGATGGCGGCCAGCAGGGGGTCGGTGAGGCAGCGTGGCCCCCCTGCGGCTTTGACGGCTCTATCCCGGTCTTGTTAGGAGGCAACGAAGAGACTCGAATTCCATCCGCCGCCTGCTAAAGGAAGACGCCAACAGCCACGAAACGGCTCCCGTGGCGATGCACCGAGGTGCAGCACGTCACTATCGCGCGCCTAAACACACCTCGTGCATCATTCCACCCGATGCTCCTTTGTTTTCTTCACCCGGCCTCCAGACGCTGCAGCTACGCTCCCTCCGAGAGGACCCCCCTCACCATTTTTTCCTTACCCCCTCGTCGAACCGTCGCTTTTCCCATTGTGTACCAATTCTTCCCTCGCTTCGACCCAATTTCTTCAATTTCCTCAGCTCTCCATGGTTTCCCTGTGCTCCGAATTTTGCGATTGGTTTATAAGGATTGGATATGTTAAGTTCATTATTTATTTTTTCTATTCCCGGTGCTTCAAGATTTCACGGTTTACCCAGTTTATAGAATGTATTCATTGGCCCATCTTCATTTTAAAGGATTCATTTTCGGAGTCGGTTTGTTCTTTCTGTTTTCCGCTGTTTGCTTCGATACATCATACCTACCTCTTATTTCTTCACCTTCAACCGAGGAATATTTCACATCTTATTTCTTCTTTTGTACTCGGAGGATATTCTTCAATATGTTTCATAATTTTTCCATTCTCGCTGCACCTTCCCCATCCCGTTAATATTTCACTGACTCCTCGTCCATCCGTTAGTCCCTTCTTCTGACTTGGAGAACAGCTTGATCCTTTCCTCCGTTCTACATTCCACTTTCAGTTTCCTCTTCTTCGCTTCAAGAACGCCGGACAGTCCTCCCATCGCTCCTCGCAGCGCTACTTCGCTTTCTTTCCCGCCCATTATAAAGTTAAAGGATAGGTTAACCGTTAAAGGATAGACTTCCCTTCTTCTTATATTCTTCGTAATTCCCCGAGCGAGTGTCTCGCGATATTCCCGTGCCTGTTACAAGCTCCCCCGTCCCGCCCTCCCTCCGATTCGCAACACGTCGACGAAACGGGCACTTTCTTTCGTTCGCCAATTAATTTCACCTCCGAATTGAATTATCGTAACCGGCGCGGATGAATTACGCAGAGGAGATCCTTTCCACGGCTGTATTTCTCTCCGCCTCTGGTCGGCGAATATATTTTTTAATCCCGCGTCAGCCGCGAGGGAGCTTATTATAAAAAGACCGGGCGGTCTTAAACGGTTCCCTCATTAACTCCGTTCGAGCCTCGATAAATCATATCGAGGGAACGCGTGCAATCCGGCCCGGTGGAACGGAGAATTAAGAATTCACGCGTGAAATATGCCCGGCCGTTTAAGCCACCTCCGCATGGAGCCTCCATTACCTAGGTACTTCCCTTATGATCGATCTTTCGCGTCTCGATTCCGTCCACGATGGAAACCTCGTTATTCGTTATTAAAGGTTCGCCAGCATGGAAATCGAGGAGCAAAGAAGACGTTAGATCTTCCTAATATGCTACAGAAAATGACAAGCTCTGAGAGCGGACGGCCTATCTAGTGGCGGAAAGCGAGTCCACAGAGAAGAGGCGAGAAAAGGCAAGAGGCAGAGGAGGCTGAGAAAGGGGAACGGGGAAAGGGGAAAGGAAGTCGAGAGGAAGAAGAGACAACGAAAGGAGGAGGCGTACGGGCGCAAGTAGAAGGAGAAGGTGGAGGAGGTGGAGGTGGAGGTGGAATTGTCGGTGTGGTGGAGGGTTGCTGGGCCCGTGAGGAGGCGGGAGGACACCAGGGTCTCCCTATCGCAGATGAGATCAGATCTCTCTCTCTCTCTCCTTCTCTTTCGTTCCCTTCTCGAGCCGGGCCCGATCTGGGCCCGATGTTGGTATAGCAAAACACTGTCGGGTGATGAGCGTCATTACCCCCACCAGGAGGAAGTTGGTAGGCCAGGAGGGCCGGTACCGTCGGCCATCTTGGCAAACAGAGATACCGCGGGCCCTCGAGCCCCTGACGACGATGCTGGCCAACTGGCCCTGCCGGCAGGTCCGTCCGCGAGGATCGCGTGCCGTCCCGACGCGACTCTAACGGCTAATTAATTAGGGGATTACCCTCGATCCTGTCGGCTCCCTCCATCTACCGCTGCTTCTATGCTTCTAACGTTCCGCTGCTGGGGTTTCACGTGGATTTCCAGGCGAGGAAATTAGCTGCCGGCACTTGTACCATAGTTGGACCTTTGGACCTTCTTCTTTCTACCTTGCTTCCTGTAATTTTACATAGGTGTAGATCTCACAGGTGTTCCCTTTGGAAGCTTCTAGGCACAGCGCTAGGCACGTCATTGTTTCTTTTTGCTGCATTGGAAAATGAGGATCTGTTGGAAGGATCGTGAAACGTTAAGAAGTATGATCGTCCCTCACCAACAGCCCTTTTAACACAAACGACCGTCTGTCAGAGTCGAACGTTCCCGCCTGCATGACTGACAGTAATATGACGTTTCCGCATGGCGGCAGGACGTCGCCGGTTTCGCGTGGCTCGTCTGGGTTTAACCATGAAAACCGCGTTCGTACTTTACTTCTCACTGCACGATCATTTTAAGTGGCCTACGGACAAAGAAGACATGTTATCGGTAGGCATTGTCGACGCGAAATTATACCGCGTCAACGTCTGTCCGAACAGACAGTGGTTCGTTCAGCGTGATATACCTACCTATGTATGACGAGAACCACCCTTTTCGTGTTTCACCGCGTACTTTTACGGTGTTTATAATTCAAATTGGAATGAAATGAAGGAGCACCGTGACTGTTTCATACAGAATAGACTAAGTAATTCCCTCAATTTCCCATAATGGAAAATTTTCGATTCCCCGAAACTTGAGTTGTTCCGAAAGCTTCCCAATACTCTGCACTTCGGGGATTGAAAGTTTCCCCTATAGGTATACCTACTTTGAGAACCCCGCAGTTTCCTGGGGCTCGAAATTTTCCTGCTTCTAACTTGCCCGTAGTTGGAACCTCTCCCAACTCCTGACACCTCGAACTTCTCTCAATTTCCTATATCTTACGTCCCAATTCTTCAAACTTCAACCCTTTCATCTCCCCTCTGGATTCTAACATTCCCCAATTTTCCCAGTTTTTATAATAAAATCAGATACACAAACAGGGGTGAAATTCGCTGTGCTCCGCGTGAGCAGCGAGCAGAGAAATGGCGGCCGTCGAAAGGGCAGCGTAGGCCGTTGGTTCTTTTTTCATTTTCTCCCCGGGGCTCGTTGGCTCGTTGGCTCGTTCACCACGCCACGGAGTATTTGTTCTGCGGCTCCGATGAGCTCCCCCCCCACCCCCTCCTTCCCCTGGGTACTCGGGAGAGAAGCCGCGCCTCGCGCCTCTCGTTGCTTCATTTGTTTATCGGCCCTCTTTATTACCTGCAATTTGGCGCTCGCTCGCGCGAGGGTAATTTCATATTGGTTTTCTGCCCTCCCCCTTCCCTTTCTCGCTCCTCCCTCCACCGCCACCTTCTCCTCTTCTTATTCCTTCCCCGCCCGTGAAACCAGTTACGAAGGTAATGCCCCGACCCGCGAGTACCACCGTTCGAAAATTATCGAGGCAAGCGTGGAGGATATCGTAATGCGCATTGTCGATGTGGATCGCGGAATGACCCACCGTGTCCCCCGTTCTCGCGTTTCCTCCCCGTTCCTCCCCGTTCCTCGTCGTTCCCGCCAGATCGATTAACGCCGCGTAATTAAGAGCGATCCCAGCCGATGCTCGTCAAGGAAATCGTTGATGCAGGCCTGAAACGGCCGACAGCTTCCTTCGTGCTTCCCATTCCGCCCCGACGCGCTTCCATCCGCCCCGCGCGAGTGGCTTCTCCTCTCGCGAGCAGCTGCGCTCATCGAGTCCCTTGAAGGAATCACGGTTATCTAAGTACATCTAAATACGACTTCATTGGGCTGTTTTAATCGTTCGATCAGCAGTCGCTCGTTTCATCATGGGAATCTCGTAATTAAGGGGAGGGGTAAGGGAGGGGGAGTAATCTCGTATTACCGGGGATGACTTTATTCTGTTGGATGGTGGATGTACATTGCCGCTGATAAGTATTAGGGCGCCAGGTGTATTTCCACGGAATATGATACCTCCCACTGCTTTTAATTTGAAATAACAAATAAAGTAAAATTTGCTACGGTTCTTCGATCAAGTTTCAAGGTTTCTCAATAATATTTCTCAAAGAGTAAATGTCCTAAACTTATTAATAATACTGTGCCAAACTGTACGAATGAGGTCGCCAAAGTGAATGAGGTCTTCAAAGAATGTCAATTTTGTGGAAATGGATGGTTAGATTATGTAGAAAGCTAGTTAGTCACCCTCTTCTCTCATCTCCTCCCGCAGACACGACTCAACTAGATTTCTGATTAGACAAAGGATATGCCCGTGAAGGAAGTTGGTACATCTAAGAATTCAATTTCGATGGGCAACACCTGCCGTCGAGTGTAATTGATCCCATTACAGATCCAATGATCGAGCCACGAAGAGATGTAAATCGATCGATCACGGATACAGGAGGAAGATCGATCACTGGGGTGATTAATCGTCGGAGTGTAGATAGTATAGAACAAGCTCGCCCTGTTACCTAAGCGATCTCCATTAAACCATTAGAAGCATAAAAATAATTTGGCCCCAGAGCTAAAGAGAATTCAGAAAACATCCCCTCAGCACCTCTCCCTTCTTCCCACGAACCCTAGCCAACCTCGCACCGATCGCAACACCCAAGACCGTCCAATTCTGCGAAGAATCATCGACGAGGGTATCGCGGATCGCCTTGGGGGTAACGCGAATGGAGGCGTCGGTGCCACGGAGGTGGTTCGTGGGTACATACGTATACACACACGTCTGGAGGTGATTTAAAACGCTGAACAGGGCATCCACGCCCCGCGTGCCCTTTCTCCTCGCGAGGGCCCCAGGGCCGTGGAAAAAAAGGCGCAAAGGGCGGTTGCTTTCAGCACGAAAAATCATTTGTGTGTCTACATATACGTCCGTGTGCGGTGCTCGTGAACATGGAGAGGGGGTGGGTGGGTGAGAGAGAGAGAGAGAGAGAGAGAGAGAGAGAGAGAGTGAGTGAAGCAGGGCCCGGGGTAAATGAAGACGCGAGTCAAGAGGTAATCCAGTGCCCTCCGCGCTCTGCAAAAATAATTATCCGCTCTGGGCGCGGCGCTGTTTGTTAAAACGTCAGAGAGGGTTGTGGGTGGAGCGTCGAGACGCTGCAGAGGGCCTTCAGGATCGCCGGGACTTCCATGTTTGGCGTGCTCGTCCGTTTCCTCGCCACCCGGCGGATATTTGTTTCGCGGCTCTGTGTTGCGAGGCTCGTTTCGAGGCCTGTATCCTCTTTCTGTAGTACCTCTCTGGCTGCTTGCTGGTGGACCAGTTGAAGAAGGGGCTGGAGGAAAGTGCTTTCATGTGGTAGTCCTGAGCTTCGTCTGGCTAGTTAGATAAAATAGGGGATAGGGTCTACCCCGTTTCTCCATTTTCTCCATCTCTATTTTTGTAGCACACAAGGAGATGCTTGGGGGTGGTTCTCAATCGAGGATGAGTCAAATATTTCTAACAGTCTAAAGTCTAAAGTCTAAAAGAACGAGTTTCACCTACATTTCGATCGCCCTCTATTAATCGATCCCCCGTGGGCCGTGGGAAAGTCGTCAATACTCGAAATTGACTCCTGTCCATCCGCGGAAACGTTCATTACCCCCTTTAACGCGTCAGTAAATGGGACGTGGCGAAACAGGCCTTCCCATAACCGTAACAACACGTAGCCCAGATGGCGGGAGTGGTTGTTTCTCTTGAATGAATGTCCCAACGGAGGGAAATTTTCTCATCAACCGTCTGTCGCGGCGCGACACGCTCTCGGGCCATCGTCGATTCCTTGGAGCAGGATAGGGCAGCGGAACCGGCGCGAGGGGTGTCTCTTTAAGGGGTTTAAAGGTGGGCGGGCAAGTGATAATCTGCAGGTGACCGCAACAGTCGTTCCCCTGATGACCCAGGCGTGCTACAATGGCTGGGTTAAAAGCTGACTGGCGGCGGGGTACGGGGTGCGGGGCCCTGGGACGTCGAAATCCGCAAGTTTGTAAACGTGTTCTCCAGCATGGCCACACTCGGCAAATCCCGAAATTATCCATTTAACTTCGTCGACCGATTATCTGGTATTTTCCCCTCTGTTGTCCCGCGGAGAAGGTGGGGTGGCGGAAGATTTTCCAGCCGACGAAGAAGTCAGCCAGGTAATTTTTACGTCCCGCCGCCTAATCCCCGGGCTAAGTTCTAATACTGTTAGAGTAATCCTCGGGAACTGCGCCTCTCCGAGCCCGGGGCCTCGAGGCGTGGATCGGGCAACGGGGCTGATCCAGCGCGTTTGCCTTTCGTCGGTGACGTTTTAAACCCTTAAAATAAGCGGAGGAGATCGGTGACTGAGGGTGGCTGGGCGTCGTAGAAGCTGCCAGGAACCGGGGATTTTTAGCATTGTGTGAATGCCTCTTTGAAACTAGGAGCTTGAAAGCGACGGTGGTTAGTTTAGAAAAGAAGAAGATTAGCAGCGAGAGTCGTAGATGGAAATTGCAGCTTTGTGTTTGGGAGGTGTTTGTCAGGGTTAGCCCTTCAATATCGTAATCCTTAGCGATTCTACTTGTAATGAAGCATATTCCACCTTTTAATATTCAAGTTTCGGGACTAAACCTTCTCCCACCTCTGAGGAAAAGGAACAAGTCCGCGACCGCAGGCTTCCATTCGAAGCGTAATCCATAACATTAACGGCGATCCGCAGTGACGCGCCTCGTGACCACCAAAATCCCCCGTTTAAACGCGGCTTATTCCTCCCATAAATATTTTTTATCGTCCATCCGGTTGGCGGAGCTCGGGCATTATCGGCGGGATAACGCGATGGAACCCCCCGAGCCCCCCGAGCCCCCCGAGCCCCCCGAGCGCGATTCCGATCCGCGGAATGCTCGCAGTAAAATTTGTCGCGCGAATCTGCCCGGCCATAAATCGGCGGTAATGTAGCACGAGCGGGGGCCTCGCGGCGAAAATCGGGCCCTTCCGATCTCGCCACGGGCCCGCCGTAAAAGCCTTCGATCCTACAAGCTGCGCGCTTACTTAGAGTTAGAACCCCCTTCACAAACACGCCTCATCTATCTACATAGGTATAACGCGCATCCTTCGTGCGTGGCATTGCGACATGAATCGGTAAGCTGGTATCTCAAATAGTCCACGTGAAGTAGAAGTTTCTTACTCAGGAATCATCTATCTGTACTTGCCATCTTGATCGCCACGAATCCGCGATCCTCCAGGATGTTCCAGTCACTGTTCGATTACCAATCAACGTGGATGTTGGAAATAGTAGAACACAAGACCCCCGGGGATGTCGGGCTAAGGGAGCCCAGGGCAGAGACCGAGTATCCTTTCCTCTTTGCCTCGAAATAAATTCTCTAAACTGACGTTAAAGCGAAAACACCGGTCGTTTAAGCCGCGCTTCGGGTTCGGATATCGGTGTTAACGATGCTCGATCCTCCGGATCGGACGTAGCCATGTGAAAGCTAGGCTGGGGACTCGTGTATACCTACGCCGCCTCTAACGCTACACGCTGCCCGGTGCAACGATGCACCATGATTACAAGCGAGTCGGTGCTTACGTTGGTAATATTAATGTCTCGAAGGGATCCTTTACAACCTCATACCCATCAGTCGCACGCACCATCGCTCCCTAACCAAGTTAAATAATACCTGGACGTGGCCGGGCAGTGGTTCTCATGCCGGAGATCCATCTCGATAAATCCACGCCTCTGCTTACAAAGTAAGCCGGGACCAAGGAAAATTGCGTTTGTTGGAAAATTGCGAGTCCCTGGAAACGGCGATGATTCCTCGAAGGATCGATGATGGCGTTCCAAGAAGAGGAGGATAGCACTGGAAGAACCGATAGGAAACATTATCACCACGGGATCGTGTTGAAATCTCCATCCTCTTGTCCAGAAATTCTAGGTATCCCTATTCCTTTTCCCAAGGGGTCCGTGAAAGATGAGCAGCATCAACGATTTCGTGTCAATTAGAATCGCGGTATCGCGTGTCGTCCCCCGGAGTTAAAAAATCGTGGCGATTAATTATGAGATACCAAGATCACAGAGATCTAGAAGCTGGAGGACCGGGGACAGTGGGAATCCGAGGGAAACTGGAATACTGGATGCAGCAGGTGCACATTGGACATAATTTCGGGGATATGAGCACCTTTCGACCGCGAGGGGGAACCAAGGCCCCATGAATCACACCCTCGTTAACCTATACTCCTCCTTTTCTCTCTGTTCGCGCGCTCTCTTGCTTCATCTTATCATCCGCCACCTTCGAACCGTCGGCCAGACGCCTCCTGACGATACACACCTCTCTCTCTCTCTCTCTCTCTCTCCACCTCCTCCTCCCACCTCCTCGTATCCTCTCTGTCCCCCTTGCACCCCTTCGTCATCTCTTCTCCTCATATTCGAGCCTTCCCCTTCCCCCTCGACTGGCGTCCCTTTCTGTCTGCACGGACGTTTGTCTTCTTGTTGGGCGCTGCGCGGCTGGAGAAGCTGCCCTCGGGGGTCGCGACCCTGCAACACCTTATTATTTTAATTAATAACGCGCCTCGTATTTGCAACAATTCGGGGTACGCGACTGAGGGTTTTACACGCTGGTGAGACAGCGTGTAAAACCCCTTTTGGAAAATGGGAGATGGACCGTTTTGGTAACTTGAAATCTTTTGGTAAAAGTGGACGTGGTTATATTAAATTTAATTTAATTAAATGTCTCCACTTTTTGGATATCGTCCTACATGACAGTCTGATGTACCGAAATCCTCCAGAATGACGATTCACCTTGATAAGCCACGCGGACGTTGGCTCCAGAATCGATTATCATAAATAGCGTGCTGGACCGTGTATCTTTGTAGGTACGTAGGTGCGTGACACGCGAGATCGAGCGGTAATTTATGGAATCGAAATCGCTGACCTCTCGACGCGGACCTTTCAAGGCTCGTACACCACGGCGTGCCCCTCCTTCCCTCTTTATCCCCATTCTTTCCGTCGGTTTCTCCGCGTACCTATTCCTCGATAGCCTTCGTCCCTTCCCTCCTTCTTCGCTCCCTCCGCTCCCCCTCTCTCCCTCCGTTGGCCAATTAAACTATGATTTACAGCGACCGTTTAGACGAGCATTTAGCGGTCGTAAAAGTCCCTGGCTACCGATAATTATCGGGGCATTAAACTCATTAGGGCCCGATACGCGGGCGCAATATGCTAATTAATTAACGGTGGAGCAGCTCGTCAAAGGAATCGTCGTTTGGAAAACCCGTCTGAATAAATGAGACCAGACCTTGGAATTTTGTATGGTCCCTAAACGGGCCAATTTCCTTGCGTCCACTACTACATACCTATTACCTACATACATATATGTATAAGTATTCCCCTCAATTTTGTATATCAAACTTGGCTAAAAAGAGTGAGAAAGCTTGGTTGGAAGTTTAAAGTACAGAGGATTAGAGGATTAGCTTGGATAATAATCTTCAAAATTAAAAATTGGAAATTAATTTTTTTCGCTTAACATTCTTCGGGGGCCGAAGTTTTCCCATTATGGCCCCGTGGCAGAGGCTTCGTTGCGTCCTTTGGGAAAAGAATCAATCGTTTCCGCGTGGTTCATTACCATTTCCCTGGCAGCGGATGCTCGCAACGGAGGATAGAATTTATTTAAAGGTTCTGCCACTTAAGGGGATTAAGGAGGCCGCGAAGGAAATCCATTTGTCCGTCGATGACGAGGCTGGCCGTGGCTCGTTACGATCCGCCCGGTTTTCGGGGCGGCCGATTGAAAAGTCACTGGCTGACTAATGGACGCGGGCTAATTGCCAACAAAGGCGAATCAATCTACGTCCGTGAGGGGCTCTAGTTGAGTCGTCGCCTTCGTAGACGATGCGATGAGCGTTAAACGGCGCGCGAGCGCTGACAGGTACACGAGCAGTGGCGTAGACGGGGCGCGCTTTTACGAGCATCGTCATCCTGCATGCTAGCTATCATAAAGTAGAACGATAGTTAGGGGTCGGGAGCAATTGCGACGAAATTGGATAAACAGAAATAGTTGCGAAGGATGCTCAAAAGCAATCACTACTCGTAATCCCTTCAAGATCACCTCAAACGGCTCAAACCTTTATGAAGAACCTAGCAATCCAAGTCCCACCACCATTTCCTCTTACTCCGAGCGCAGGACCCCAGAGGACCTCGGGAACTGTTTACCAGGAAAAAGAAGACGAGCGGGCCAAGAAGAATGGGCTAAACACATCGTCGGTGTGCCTTTAGCACCGTGATTACTTGGGCTTCCATTTTCGAGTTTCGGGAAACCGTCGATTACGCCATTGCGCACACGCGAAGGTGAAACGCCGCGCCGTAGAGCGAGGTTGAGAGGCGCAGAGGCGCATGGAAGAGGGACGAGGAGGCGAAGGACTCGAAGGAGGATGAAGAAGGGAGGAAAGTGGGTGAAGGAAGGGACGAACGAGACGTCGAACGGACGAGGAAAAATTGCGCGTGGCTGGGACGGGGTACGAGGGCGGGGGGGGGGGGGGGGGGGGGATCAGGGGTACGGGGGATGAGTTCACTTTTTGCTGGACTCTAATTAGAGGCCAATTATATCGAGCAGGCGTTTGCCTCCACACAATGAGCCGAGGCGCGTTTAGTATCGATGCAGCCAGCCGATTAACTCCTATTTGTTGCGCGTTTTGTTCCCTCCCGGGGCTTTTCGACTCGGCCGCTGAATAAATACCGGTCTTAAGGGGCGTGCACACCGGAAGGATCCACGATTTTTCAATTTCGTGCACCCTCACGGGAATATTCTGTCGATACCGAGGGGGACGGTTTGGTTCCTTTCGGCATACCGGAGATGTTTAGAATATTAAGTGGTGCGAGTAAACGTTTGCAGTGTCCAGTTCACTCATTAAAAATTTGGTATGTTTTTAATGGATTTTTAGGGTGGAAGTTTGTTTGTATTCAATGGTAGTCTAAATCATTGACTCGTATCACTTAGCTTCGAGGGTTCATTACTTATAATTATATTAATCGTTTTATAACTTATAACACGCAGAGGCATGGACCTTCTTCTTATAAATTAAATTGAGCGAAGCTCAATTGAGATTTAGAAAATCGATTCACAGTTCCTGCAGGGCGACAATTAGAAACTAGGACCCTCCAGTTTCATTAACCAACTTTTATGTGCAATTTCTGCGACGCGATTAAGACTGTAAGAGTTTGCAAATCAATCCTCCACTGTTATCCCCTGATTTCTTGTTTACAAAAGGGCTACCGAGGAAGCATTCCGCGGCCGAAGGAGAAAGGGAAACAGAAATACGAGGGAGGAGAGAAGAAAAAGGCGCGAAGGAATCTCGTGGGGGCCCGTTAATCGGGCAACCTGCTCATTGAGCCAATTATAAGAACGTGGACAAATTTCGAGCGACTAATCAGCTTACGGGTATTATAATGGCAGCTGGTAGCTGTAGGGGGGGGGGGGGGGGGTCTGCGTGGGATCTGATAGAGATCCCTCTTATTTATTATTGTACACCCGGTGCATTCGTGACAGCGATTCGTGCATCGCGCAGCCACGTGGATGCATTCCTGCTTGCCCTGCTCCTCTCGGTGTATCACACCTCTCTGGTCACTGGATATCCACCACTCTTTTTCCAATAAAATTCACTAGCCAGAGACCAATCCAATATCATAGAATTAATATTCTATTCCCATGCAAAGACTGCCTCTTCGAGACGTGACTTCCTCTTGTCCGGCATCTCCTGAGAAATAAAATATTGTAGTATTCTGTGTAATTTTCTTTTTTACCACAGTAATCGTTCAGACACGTGACTTGTACCTAGATACACATTCGTAGCTCCAGGGCTCCAGGCTTTCACGTTCGGTCAGTCGCAAGTGATGCAATCGATGTTTTCTGACGCAAAGCTATGTTTCCCTTTTGGGGGAAGCTTCCACTTCCTTTGGAGGAAGCGGAGGGTCTCCGGACCTAGAGGATCCGGCACTGGCTGCATCATCGCGCTAGAGGGTTTATACTTTATACTCCCGTGCATCCCACACTCGCTCGATAGCTCGGGCTGCCTCCGTGTATAATACAGATTTCATATGCTAATTCCGTGATTAACAATGCCCGGGACGGAGCGTTTCATCATCCCGCGCTACCAGCGACGTCTTAATACCACGGATTTACATGCTAATTCGCCGAACGACGCGTCCCTCCCTCAACCCCTCCGTTTCTTAAGCGCGCAGCATCCCTCTTTGGGCCGTGGACAATTTCTCCGCGTCGAATAATCCTTGCGCACGGACATCTAAAATTCACCCACTGCCCCCTGTCGCCTCGATGTCGATACCATTTACTAGCAGTGTCGACTAAGTAGTGACTCTCGTTTCCTGAAGTAATCTCAACCTCTGCACTCCCTCAATCGATTGCACTTGCAGAGAAGATTTTAAAGTAAGCGATTCTTTAATGAAAGTTTTGACGAAGGAGTGATCTTGCAAACGAAGGAGTTAGTACGGAGTTAGACGCGCTGAGAAAATTGACAATTCTTAGGTATTGCATCGCAAAGAAGGGTCCAGGATCAGATGGAATACGCTCTGATCTCGCGAGAGGACTAGCGCGTCATGCTGAGCGAGCCTGATCACACCTCGACGCCATGGGACGTCGAAGCCCTTTTATTCAATTACCAGTCACGGCTGGACGAATTCGATTTTCATCGTTCCATGCACCGTTTACGCACATCCTCGAGCTTCAGCAGTGGAATTTATTGGTATCATTTAATTTTAGGGGGAAGATCGTTAATTAGCCGCGGGTATGCGTAATGAGGCCCCTCGTGGACGGTCTTCTGTTTTAGCAGGTAACAGTTAAGGAATGTTCGGTGTTTGGGTGTTTGTTTTATTTAAATAGGTACGCGTTTTACGGTAGCACCGATCACTTGTCTCTACAGTTTAATAGTCGAAACGAGTTCAACTATTAAAACCACTCCTATAACTCCTAGGAATCTCCTAAAGCTCAGCTTCAACTATCTCTCAAGTTACCCGTGGACCCATTAGCGCCTATTAGGAATCAAAGCTAATTCATGAAACTCAACGTAAATCGAGCACTGTCCCAATAAGTCAAGTGGATTGCTCACACTTGGCCAGAGTCGGAGGGAACCGCCAGGAGATGGTCTCCATGGGGAATTTGCGAGCGAAAGTGTTAAAGAAGACGATCATCCGTATAAATCAAATCCGTGGCGGGGTGACCAGGTCGCTGGGGGACTGGAACAAGGTGGACCTTGCTCAGGGTTAAGCGTGTCGCTGGCGCAGTATGATGCCGATCCTATCTGAAGCGGCTAATATAGTTGTCGTGAATATCTTAAGGTCGAGCGCGCATTCCATGGGGTTCCTGTTCGGGGCTCGCCACGGGGCGCCCATTCGATCTGGCGAAAGCATCTGCTAATTCGGAATCATGGGAGTTTGATTGGGCTTCCCTTCCAATAAGGTGTATCCTCCTTGTCTTTGCTCTCCTGCCAGCACGGGCTCGCGCCAAACTTTCGGCTGATTGTGAATTGTGGGTGGAGCAGCGAATGGTATTCGTGTCACAATTATTTGGTATTTCTCAGCCACTCGTGTTTCTTCTAGCAGCAGGAATAGTTTAACGAAAATAATATCAATTTTTTATTTGACTGGAAGGAGCGTTAAGGGCGAAATGCACTCGCGCAGCTGTGTACGGTGATTAGGATTCGTCAGATGGTTATCGAAGGTAATCCGTGTGGAGGCCAGTCGTTTAGGGATACGGGAATAAATTGGGATGCTTCTTTTCATTTCGTGTTACAGTTACTTTACGCGCCGCGTCGAAGCGTTATTTTCGACTGACAAGGGCCAATAAGAGATACGGCTAGTCCCCGGCGTTATTTCACTAGTAAAAAATAATGAGATTCCAACGAGTCACCCGATACCTTTCTCGCGTTTCTCCGCGAAGCCCCCATGAATAAATTATCAAAACACTTTATCGCTACGATTATGCGCCATTACGACTGATTTTCCCCTCACTCCTTTCCTCCACCGTGGACGTTACCATTACATCATTACATCTATTTTCGTAATCGCCCCGATATCGTTTCAGAAACAAGGGGAAAAAAAAATAACCGTACGTCCTCTGACGAAATGGTCGTCGTAAATTGCTGGATATCATGTTACGATAGTAGCCTGAGAAAATTTCTTCGATCGTTGGCCCCTTCTGGACGACCGTTCAAGTCTCAACTGTGGGGGGCAAGCAATTGGAAGTTTTAACTCATTACTCTTGCTTTAGCAAAAATTTCCCTCAATTCCCTATTTCCTTTCTCCTAGATTCCCTATATCTCGCTAGTCCACCCACGCGATTCACAATTAGGGAAAATTTATCAGAGTATCTCCATATCTACATAAGCGTGGTTATCTTCTAATTAATAGCTCATTACGAGTCGCTTACGCGTACACTGTACAGGATGTAAGATTATCGTCTGTCATTGTGCCATATGGCACGGTTTCCTGTCATCTCCAGCAGGAAACGAGGCGAGGCTCCCTTATCTGTCCAAAATGGACTGTATACAGACTCGTGTCTTATTTCCCCGGTATCTGCATCACCTTACCGAAGGAATTCCATTCGCTCCTAAGACAGCCGAATCCAACTCCCTCGAATTGAACCTCCAATCACGCCTAGGAATCAGTCTTCTCATTAGCTTGAAGAAACCCGAGCCGAGCCGAGCCGAATCGGGACGAGACGCGCGTCACAACTCGCCCACTGGCTCCTTTGATATTCACAGGAGGGCGAAACGGCCAAGCCCTCGAATTCGATCGTGTCGAAACGAAATCGTCTCGATGGCGGACGATCGACGCCACGTAGGTACAACGAAACGTGTGAGTTAGCATCGCCTGGGACCGTGGGCCGTCGAGTTATACATAGACTCGTCGACGGCCACCGGTCCCCTGTAATGTGACATCGTGGGCATCAACGATTCAAAAGCGTCCCCGTCATAACCATTTACCGTTGACACCGTCTGCATCGTTCAACCGTTGTCAGGACGCCGGCTGCATCGGCAATCGCGGAAGCCCCTGGCGAATAGACACGGTGCCGTTCAGAAGCCGGAAGCGAGCGTGGTCGGCGCATCAGCAGCGGCTGGCCCCCGTCATATTACCCCGCGTCGCTGATCGATCGGCCATTTTCCAGCGAGATCCCGCCGATAATTCGGTGGATCCGGGCGGAATACTAATTGCCTCCGCTTCCATCCAGCGCAAGTAAAATCGCCCCATGTCCTGCCTGCGAAGGAAAACTCCGAAACGGGTGAAATTGACGGCGCGACGCCTCGTTTTAACATTCCCCACGAATTACCGCCGATAGGTAACGATGCAACGATTGAGGGACATCCGTGCCGGGGTTGCAAAGGGACTTCTCGAGCCCGCGCGGGCATCGTTGAATTCACGCGGGGACGAAGCAGAAAATGGTCGCCCTTGAGGGGCGATAAAAGTTTTCGGCCCTAGGAACTGGCTCGGCCCGGCCAGGAGGACGAGACGCGACGAAGAGATCGGCCGCGAAGATTCGAGCGGGTTCTCCCCCGACAGAGATTTCGCGCATTTCGTGGCGAGCCGACACGTGTTTGCCCGACACGGTTTTATTGGGATTCGCAAAATTTCTGCGATCGGTCCGGCCACGGAGAAAAATCCGATCCCCGCGCGGATACCAACCTGGCGAGCGGCCAGGATTTCTGCAAAACTGGGACTGCCTGATTAATGCTCCAGCCTTCTCCTGACGAAAGACACAGCTGTTCTGGAAGATCGCCATGGTTTACCAACCCCCCAGAGGCGAATGGCGAATGGCGATTGGCGATACGTCGCGTCGGCTCGGAAGTGGGCGCAATAAACGGCGGAGGCAATAAACGTCGCGAAAATGTCAGCGACGGTCCGTTAAAAGAATCTCTAACCGCGCAATCGCTTACGTTGCCTCGTGTGCCCTGCCGCTGCCGCCGCGCCGGACAGCCGATCGCGGATGGCAGTCACGGATGAACGCGGTATAATCGGTGCCGATGAACGATCGATCGACGGGCCGGTGGTAAGACTAAGAACACGCGGGACATCGAAACGACGGTTTTACCACGAAAGAACGGTGACTTATCCGATGGATGATTAATCACGGAATGATGGAACAATGGCCGGCGCGAACGGAAGGCTGGCTGGTCTTCGTGCCCCTTCGCCACCGGCTAACGTCGCCGTCTACCTGGAAGCCTGCCAATTAATCACGAATCGTGTGCACGCCCTGTGTACCTAACTCGGGGACCGAGTTAGGAGCACCATAAACAAAACGCGCGAATGGACGAGCTGCCCGAGGCTGGGCCGCGTTGAAATATTGTCCGTGTGTGACTGACATTCGTGACCAGGCTGGGAAGGAAGTCTGCCTTTCGACGTTGGACCGTGGTCCGTGGTCCGTGGTCCGTGGTCCGTGGTCCGTGGTCCGTGGATCCTGGTGTACTGGACTTTCGGGATATCGCGTGACGAAGGGCTCGGGAATATTTAGCGATCGGCGGTTCGTAGAGGCGTCGCACCCCGAAGTCGCTTAAAGGACAGGAGGACGAGCCCGATCGATGATAAATGAATAATTCTCGAACGATGGTATCGTTAATTACACGTACCACCAGCAACAATGGTGTGATTGTCTCGACCGATACACGATCCCACCCCACCCCTCCTTTTTCCACCCTCCTCTCACGGCACCCATCGATCTGGCCTTCTCCCATCGACCCGCTGCACCGAGCCGCGGAACCTTCGAAACCGTCCCCCGGTCCCCCCGTCCCCCCGTCCCCCCGTCCCCCCGTCCCCCCGTCCCCCGTTCGCCGGCTTACGGTGCGTGTAGGTGCCATTATGGTCGCGTCCGTGAGGAAGGTGGGCGCCAAACTTTTAAATCGACGCCTCCGCAATCAAATTACAGACCGGGACACGACGATGCCCATGCATTATTTATGGCCGATGCCGCGTGCCTCGTGAGCACACGCGGACGCACGCACGCACACGCACGGCCGCGCACACACGGGCGGCGGGAGATACCCTGGACATTCGGGGGAGCGAGGCGTCCACGGGTTACAGGCGTTGATAATTCGATGACATTATGGTAATACTAACGAGATTCCTTTATCCAGTTTATGCAGATTCGACGGGGGCAGGTTTTAATCAGCGCGGAGAGTCTGTGCCGGGATCGCCGTGGAACCCGGAAATTAATTTTTCGCGCTCTCGTGATTTTCGTGGGGGACTATGTTCTTAAGTAAAACACAAATGATAGTGTATGTATTGTTTGCCTAGCAAGTTCATCGGTTATCCCCTTCAAGTTCTTCTATGGTTTCCCCCCAACACTCTTTCTACGCCTTTCATCAAAGATTCTGCATTTAATTGTGCAAAGAATATTCTTAGCAGGTGAGAATCGTAGGGTCGAGAAAACGCGCGAATTTTCGATTGGTCAATAACTCTTGGTGGATGTGAGGCGTCACGTAGCGGTGGTTAAGCGTGTTTAACCATTATCGGCGTCCGTTGCATGACGGGAATATTCCCTGTTGCCACCCATGTAGCGAAAGGGGGCGAGGGGGAGGCACCCTGCGTCGTCCACCCTCGCCGAAGATTGGCAATATGCGCGGAATCGCTTGTTCGTCGCCGCGTGTGACGCATATCATATTTACGGTGCAAGGTGCAGCTTATTAAGCTGCCTCCACAGTGAACTCCCGGCAGCCAGGCAAATTTTCATGCCGAGCTCCGCTACCCTTTGGTGGAATAAATTTCCAGATATAATCGGCGAAACAAATGGCCACTTGTTACTTCGTTAGGAATATCGTGTTCTCTAATTGAAACGGATTGTTAACAGACTCGAAGAATATCCAGGGAGAATTGCATTCACATAAACGTGCAAATGAAATATTGCTTGCTATCCATCATATTTCATTTCAAAATTATAATAATACTCTCCTCTCTAATTTTATCCAATTACAATCTAAATACATCATCGAGAAGATAATGAAAACTTTTCAAAATAAACATAACATTCCACGAACGTAATTAAAACGAACGCATAAAAAACGATATTCCCAAGCTACACGACGGGGCATGTAATTCGTTACAAAAATTAATTATGTTGCACGCCGAAGAGTAGTAGTTACGCCGGTATCGTAATTGTTTAGTAACGAAGTTGGTGAGACTGTACGTGTTCCTTTCACGGTGTATTAATATTCATTTATGCAGCTGTTAACGCATTAACGCAAGTCTAATTGGTGGTACCGGGCTAGAGGAAATCAAGTTTCACGTAAACATTTGAACGTAGGATCGAGGCTTCCCATCGCCTTTTTTTTTTTTCAATAGCTGGCCATACACGAAGAGGTTTCTCCGCGGTCATCATCCATCGCGGACAAACCCGCGATCAAAGTCTGCGGTGGATCAAAACTGCAAATACCCACTAACATACAACGGAAGTTGACAGACAAATCACGTTGGATAAATCGGTCACAGATAAAACTGCGTGTTAATGGATGAAAACCGCTAGTTTATCCGCGGATTTGATCGAAACTGTGGACTTGTTGGACTTTCGTCTTGTTGAAAGTTTTCTCAGTTGGCATGCAGACTTGAATGGACAACTGTTTTGCCACGCGGTTGAAGTTTGTCACGAGAACTGTGACCACTAACATACAGTTATGTCCGCCGATTTGAAACGCGACGGATGAAAACCGCAAACCGCCGGGAAATCTCTCCGTGTATAGCCAGCTATTGTCCTACACTCCTGCCTGGCTCGCAGCTGATTGTTTTTGTCCTTACAGGCAGGCCGCGGGTCGTCAACACGGACGTTCGACTTTGTCGAGCATTTAGTATATCGCGAGCCTTTATACGCAACGGATCGGTAGTGGTTGCCGCTATTTTGGAGAAGTTGGGATGACTGATTCTTTGGCTTTGGGTATCGAGGCCAGTTCCTTCTTCCTTCCTGGACGCTTTTACCGATGAGTGTACTGCAGGGTGAGTTCTTTCTCTTTCTCTTATTATTTATTGGTAATGTCATTTGATGATGTAATCGACGAAGAATTGCGACCTTAGCCGAGCATTAGTATTCTTAGCGACTCTGAGTTGATCGTAAAGAATTCTTGGAAGTTAATTTCAGATGTTGGAAGTTAGCTTGTATTTTATATAATGAAAGTGGATCTGGTAGATATAGTAGCTTTATAGTGGAAAGAGAATAGATTTCGCGATTCTTGAATTTTTTCGCATTATCTGTTGTACATATATGAATAAGTGATAAAGTGTGGGTATTTTAATTATGAATCTATCGTTAAATCGAACGGGAGGGATTTATTAAAAATAGATAATTAGGTGCAAAATTAGGGAAAAAAGGTCTGCGAAACGGGGTCAGTACACTTATTCAGACCTTTGGTAATGTTTATTAAAGTATACGAGGGGTACGAGTCGATGGTTAAATATCAATTTCCATTCACTTCTCGCGCACATGTCTTATTTTTCGCCATAAACGTTGCGTGATCGTTTGAAATCATATCTAAAACGTGAAAGAGGCGTGTGTGACCCTGTTCAGGGATGCCAGCACGCGTCCACGTCGCGTCATAATCGATTCCTCGAACGTCTCTCTGGCAGGGCGAAGTCGTTAATGACGATGCCAAAAAATGCCAACGACCACCCTCGAGTTTCTTGGCAATTCTCGTTGCGTTTTCACGAACGTTTCTGTTTAGTTTACCTCGTTAAAGTGGGGATAGATTAGTGGGCGTAGAGAACGTGATCGAGGGATCGATGAATTACCCCCTCGTCAGACACTATTTTTTCAAAAGTAGGTACTCGTCGAAACACGTATCGAATTAGTCGAATTTATTTGTCGAATTCAATGCTACAAGAGTTAAAGGAGAAACTTGTGTCTGACGAAGGTTTTATAGCAATTAAACGGCACAAAAACAATTCTGCGATGCATCGTAATCGCGGGAAGCGAAAGGAGTCTTCGCAAACAGGACTCTTGTTTTTGGTCCGTGTCCTTTTCCTCGAATTCGCACGAATTCCTCGCACGTCCTGCGGACGAGCTGGCATCTACATTCAGGGATTCTCCCTGCAACCAGGAAAGATACTTTAAAGATAATGACGAAAAAATTACATGGAGATTTTGGCCAAGAAACACGCCACATAATCCTCCATTAAAACATATCATTATGTACTCACTTCAAACAGCTTGTTCCAACACAAACGTTTCCAATTAAAATTCAATTAAAAACATCCCCGTTCCAACAATCAAAACTCGCAAATTTGAAATTTCCCACGACAAAAGTAGCTGACTTTCAAAACCCCCCTCCACTGTCATCTTCCACCAAGAATCCCAAAGAAAACCCCAATCATTTCAAAGATCCAGCAATCCACGTCTACCTCTTCCACGAATTCCACAAAGGTGACAGCCGCTTGGACATTTCGGAAATCAGAAAATTAGATCTGCTTCCGAGGAAGGGCGTCAAGAGCCAGGAGGGGTACAGGGGTACAGAGAGCGTGGAAAGGAGATAATGCATCCCGGAACCTCTTAACTTTGCTCTGTAGTCAAAATCGTTGCTCGGCCCGGCCCCATTGTCGCGGTTAACGAGATTATCGTGGCCATTCAGGCTGACCGTCGGCCCGTTAGGGAAAAAATAAATATTTGGAGGGGCCATTGTTGCGTGCTCTCGTGCGAGCCGCAGATGCGAAATAACCGAGGAAAGCTGCGCGCGAGGGAGGAGGCGAGCGCGGACAAAGGGGGCAGAGTGGAACGAGATTCCGCGGTTTCTCTCTCTGTTGGGCCCCTCGATGGGGCGGATTGAAACGTCAACCTTGTCATTGTTGACATAATGTTGGTTTTACGAGCTGTGCACTTTGAACGGTGACTTTAGACTTTAGACTTTAGAGAGAAGGGCCCCGGAAGCCGCGCGCGGAAGCGTTCTCACGTGGATGATGCGAGAAATCTACGCTTTCGTATTCTTACCTTTTCCACTGCTTTCTGTTCGATAAATGGCACCGAGTTCTGCTTGATTACCAGAGGAATTAGATTTGCTAATTTTCCCTTAGAGCTCCTTTAGAAACAGAAGAAAAAGAGGAACGCTGCGATATATGTATAAGAACTCATCAACTTCTTCATCACACTTTAATCATACAATGTTCAGCGGAGATCCGTGCCTCGGAGTAGAAAGAAGTTTTAGGAGGAAAGGGGACGACGTTTAGGTTTGACGTGGGATCGGCAAGCATCCGTCCGTGGCTGGTGGTCCTTGCTCCTGCACCACCTCTAATCTAATCCGACAGCTCACTGATACAACGAACCATCGGATTAACTGGCGTTTTGTACAGGTTAGCCTACCGATTTTCGGTCTTCCTCGACGTCCCCGAGCCTCCACCATATCTTATCTCCTTCCTTCTACCTCGAGGTTCGCTTTTAACCACGACAGTGCCTCCTCGCGACGAGTGTAGCTCGGCTATCTGGCTGCTTATACATTATACAACTTGACACGTGACTTACGACGTCTAGATTAGCTCGAAACTAATTAACGTCTCGATTTCCAATTGGAGTACAGTCAATTGATGGCTTGGGTGAAATGTTTGTTGCTTAAATTAGGGGTACTATAGTTGATTTCTTTCAATTTCTTCAATTCCTTTTGAAACATAGAAATACCTAGGTTTCTCTGAATTTTAAATGTGTGGGAACGTAGTATTGGCAGAATTTTTTGGAATTAGGTATTTCGTGAAGTTTAGATTCCAAAAAAGGGCTCGAGTAACGCGAAGGAAGTTCGGCCGATGTTCTACATGATTTTCGAGAACGTGCGTAAAGGTGGAAGGCGAGAGATTCATATTCAGAAGTGGTCACCGCTGAAGTATGTAAACAAGAGGCGATCAACGTGATCCCCATCGACAATCGATCGATCGATGAATCGATTTGCCTCCGTGGAGAGAAATCGCCTTCGCGGAACGATAAAACACAAACGATTACTCGATCGCAAGATTAGCGCGACCTCCCCCCGCAATGTCTCCTTCTCCCTCTCCTTATTCCCCTTCGGCCCCCCCCCCCCCCTCTCTCCTCCACTGCGCCTCTGTTCGACGGTGATTTTACACGTTCGTTGACCCATCGGGAACGTAAAAACCTGTAAAAGGAAATTATGGATCGTGCCGAGGCGTCTTAATATTTTCGAATGCGATCCGTAAAAGGCTGTAGGCACGTCTCATTCACGGTTTCGCTTTAGTCTTCCCAGGATACAGAAATGAACTTTTCACCCTCAGTGTTTTTCCCGTGGAAGTTATTTATGAGAGAGTGTGTTACCTTAAGTCATCTTCAAATGATCTGGAATTCGAGCAGATCTCTTTAGAATAGCGCGAAGGGGGTCGTTTAAGGGTGTCTTCCTCGAGCACCCTCGAAAATTCTTCGTCCCTTTGTCCGAAATTCACGATTATCCTCGGCCAGTGGATTTCTCTGAGTTTCCTCGAACCTCGATCCCCTTTCGGCAGAGGACTTTTTAAGCTCGACTTTTACGGGCCCGTGGGCACGTTTCGAAAAACCGTCGGTCCGTGCTCGACCGGGGGCGTGCTCCGGAGGAGCATTTTCGGATCCGTGGACGCGTAACAAATAAACAGAAAGAGTCGAAATACTTTTATGGATCGCTTTTATGGCGGGGGGCCATTTCTGAGGCAGCGTTGTGTTTGTCGCGCCACGGATTGTCGGAAGGAGAGAAATATGAGGCTGGGCCGGGCGCGTAATGTTTCTGTGCAGCAGCGTGGAAATCAACCCTTCCGATAACAGAATGTTTTGGGAACCCTTTGAGATAGTGCACAACGCGTGACGTTATAAAAATTGACGCACTGTTTACGTGACATTAGAACTTAATCACTTTGGAGCATATACAGTGCAGTTCATTGGAATTTGGACGCTTGAATTTATGGTTGAACCAAAGTAGCAATAGCAATGAAAAGGAACTAGCAACTGAGAGCAAACCCCCAACGTTTATTCAACTTTCAGATGGATCGAAGGTCTTGAATGGTAGAATTGACGAATGAAAGTGGAGCCAAAGGCTCGATCGGTCTAGAATCGATCACGTCCCCAATTTCCTGCGTGCCCACGACCACGTAGGGTTCCGAATGGGACGGGGGGGGGGGGGGGGTCAATAAGGGAGATGCTTATCGAAAAGCAAGGGCTTTGTGTTAAAGAGCCTAATTCCCAAATGAGTTATTACCTATAAAACCTCGCGGCCTTTAAGTGGACGGTAATATTACCGCGGTAATAAACGGCCATTTATGACCGCCTCCTCCACCCCCCCCCCTGGTTCCGTGTTGGCCACGGAAGCGATGTAAATAAACCCCCGTGGGCTCTCCTTTCTTTCCACGAAGCTCTCGCTATTAAAGTTTACGATTCTGCCGCCGCCACGGCACCGTGCTTAATTAATTAGGTTCAACAATGTGGACCACGACCAAACTCCCTGCCCCCACCACCCACCCACCCCTGTATGCATCCTCCACATTCTACGACGATGCATTCGAACTATTGCCAGTTGATTTCGAGTTAGATTCTGCTTTCGGTTTCCTATATGCAGAATACGTTGAGCGATCTTTCGCACTGGGACAGCCGTTGTCTCGACAAAGAGAGTTGTCTATCCGGTGTAGTTTGATAGTAAACCCTCTAGGGGTTAATCTAGAGTATAATATACTGATTAAGACTCATCTGAATTTTGAATACCATCGACTAAAGTGCAACGAAAGTGCTGGCTGCAGCGAAAAAACAGCCCTCTTTACGGCAAAGAGATATGCAATTTTAGGGGGGAAGAAGTGGGGTGGGGTTGGGGGGGGGGCACGGTAACGGTGAGAAGATTTTATGCACGAAACGAAGAGTGACCACCAAATTGCGAGGCGAGGAGACGCGAAACGGACGTAAAGTGACGCTTGTAGCGTGCCCCCTTTTTGCTTTATCGCTCTCTTTAATTCGCACTCTCTTACACCTTTGCCCCCCTACCGGTATCTCCCCCTCGCCGGCCTATAAAGGCTCCACCGCGCAAACGAGCCATAATAAATATGGTGGCATTTCGGAAACCGTCCCGCTTTTAATGAGCCTCTTTAGCCCGTTATTAAATTATAAATTATGACAATCTTATCTGCCATTTAATGAACCGGACATTTTACGCTGCCCGTTAATATCTCACCGACACCTAAGGGTCCACGGATCCCTACCCCTTCCACCCAATCCAGAACGAAATCCGCTGGCACCGTGCAGCCGAAATTTTCATGTCCCCCAGCCACCTTCTTTAGATCCTCGAGACGTTGGTCCAACCTTCTTCTGTTATCAGCATAAAACTGTAAATGAAGAACAGTTAGCTTGTGAGATTGCGCGTATTATGGATCTTCTTAAAAATGGGCACAATGGAGTGTCGAAGCTTTACCAGTCCCGTTTGTGTTTCTCCTTCAAACATCTCCTTCAGCACCTCTTTGAATATCAAGCGCGCCTTAGATTCCACGGGTGCCTTGGATTTCCAGCGTTTCTCACCTCAGAGTAGAACGGTTCCATACAGAACGATAAGCCCCCTGCCCCGTATCGATCCTACACTTGTCGAAGCATGTACAGGGACCCGCCGAATTCCTGCCCGGGGATCCGTGGAACGTAAAACGGGTTTGTTATTGGTCCGGGGACCAGAGACGCAGCCGTTTCCACCGATACGAATCTGTGCCGCGAGATAATCCGATCTCTTCCCACGTGGCGCCCCGCGGTGTGGACGTGGCTTTATTAGCCGTCAATTGTTTGTTCAACATTCCCCAAAAACCCCCGTAAACGTTGGCCGGGCTGATTTACTGCCCTCTTCGAGGGGCCTCTCCTTGGCCAGAGAGCAGAGGATCCTTTGAGAAACCAGCCAGGACCTGCGGAGGCGGTTTCACCTTTAGCAAATCGGAGGGGCGCAATCCCCGAGCGCGAATTCCTCTCGGTTTACCTGCTCGCCCGCAAGCTCCTCTCGTTGACGATCCACTCAACACCTGGTGGCAGAATTATCCAAGTACAAACGGCACTTTAATTCATAGTGGACGTAGTAAGGCACTTCTTCGTGAACAATTTTTCCTGCTTTTCTTTTCCGATTAACCTATCGAAGGTCCTGATAGATAGTTACTGCGCGATCACTTAAGGAATCCAGATTAGTCTGGGCCAAGAAACAACGAGAAGGGTGGGGTATAAAGAAAGATTTCTCGAGGTCCAGGGGGCAATAAATCTCCGCCGAAACGTCGGAACTCGATCGTGACCCCCTCGACTGCAGCGTGGAACGTGGAACGTGGAACGTGGAACGTAACTATAATAAGCCACCGAGAGGCCCATTAGTTGGATTATTAAATTTCTCGGTGGTGACGAGGGGGGTGGGTCGAGGAGGCAGCGAGCAGGTTTCGCGTTTAGGCAGCCATTAGCCCGAGATTTACGCCAAGCCGTAACTCATCGTACTCATTTGTTCCTCTGCTATTCACTCCGCCTGTCTCTCTCTCTCTCTCTCTCTCTCTCTCTCTCTCTCTCTCTCTCTCTCTCTCTCTCTCTCTCTCGCGCGCGCGCGCGCGCTGCTTGCTTGGACCATGTCGAGGAGGCCAGTTCCGTGGGCCTCTTTCTCTCGGGCCTCTCTTTGGAGCCGTTTCGACGGTTCGACAGGACTCCATTCGCCGTCGCCTCGCGATTGGTCGATCCTTCGTTCCCGCGTGTGCATCCTGTCGCTTTTTCCTTTCCACGAAGAAAAGCGTTGCTGCTTCCTGTGGCTGTTGGCCAATTTCGTGGAAAATTCTACAGATATCTCACGTGTCCCCATTTATTTCAAATCGAAACCCGATGCATTCGCAACCTCTGCTAAAAACAAGAGACTATTCAACATTAATAATCGTGGAATTGTTGAATTTTCTCCATCCCTAAGTCATTCAAAGTCACTTTAATTTTGTCAGAAAATTTGCATATAGGTATTCTTTCGAACTTAGGAATTCCTCTAATTTTGAGAAGATCTGGATATTATTCACAAGGAATGTTAAAATTTGAGTGTAAAAATTTATTGAATTAAGGAGCGGCAATTTGTATGTCGCGCAGAGTTCTCGATGCCCCGAGACGGTCCCGACACTCGAAAGGTGTCCACGACGGAGCAAAGAGGTTTGAGAGCAGGTGCCGGGCAATAAAGTGACCGGAAAGGCTGAGCCCGCTCCGGAAAACGTAAAGGAACGAGGTGGCCGGCTATTTCGGGTGTGACGTTACCGGATGATTTGTAGGTTTCCTCGTTCTGCCTCGCGGAATCCTCGTTATACTCGCAACAAGGAGGCAAAACCTTGCTCGTTCCCGCCCGACACCCAAATCGAACCGTTTAACGTCGTGTTTTATGGCTGACGAGGAGAGGACCAGAAGTAGAAAGCTGCTTTTTAGCATAATGCCGAGGGGAATGAAGGCAAATAGAGAAGATGAAAAAGCGAGGCAGCAAAAAGAAAAAAGACAGAGAGACGTTATGTAATTAAACTGATTGAAAATCGCCGAAGTACCACCAGGAATCTCGAGGATGAATTCCCTCTGTTCGACAGGAATCATGCAAATGCGGGGCCTCGTTTCGAAAAGGGGCGAGCGAGCATGGCGAAGAAGAGTAACGTGCACCGTAAAGGGCCGTCCTTAAACGCACGAAAATCGCGAGAATGATCGGTCGGAATGATCGAGCAGCGGGATTTTAAGAGGGCCCAGTTCTTTGCGCGGTCCAATTGCCGGGAAGAAAGAGGCGAAGAAGCGAAGTACGGTGTATATACTTTGGTCCACAGAAGGAAGAAGCCTGCAAAAAGGAGAAGGCCCGTAGGGGACACGGAGAGCCCTTGGACGTTATTGCGAGTTATGACGGGAAGAAAGACAGCGGGCTTGCCGCTTTTGGCTAATACACGGTCATCGGAAGGAGCGCAGTCCAGTTCCTTGGTCGCGGATGGCGCGCCGTTTATATTCGAATAATTGAATAAAACACACGCTTCGTTCCGGTGTCATTCTTCCCTTTTCACGCGTCCCTGGACAATTACCCCGGAACGTGTCCGAGGATGCCTGCTGCACATAAAGGGCCAGATCCCGCGGCCACCCGCGTGTCTGGGTGCAATTTTTTTCACGGCACCGGGCAGAAGTCGTCTGGCATCGCCTATTCCGACAATCGATTTCATTATCACACTTGAGAAACATTATTCTTTACGCGGGTAACAGCAAAGTATGTAGGTAGGGTAGGGTGGGGCTAAAAGTCCCGTTTTTTCATATAAACCTATGTAAAATTTAGTACTAACAATCTAGAGATATCTGGTGTTATTTTGTATTATTATTTTCTATAACTGTTATGCTTTACGTTCACGAAGTTTGTCTGTTGATAGTGTTGATACTATTATTTTCCGTTGAGTTATACCTACCTACCACAAAATGTTTGTCAATGCAAAATGGACTTGTTGCATACAACCTCAACGTACTTGGCTGATACGCTTTTAAACTGTAGTGTACTTCGTACAAAACAACAAAGGCGACGTAGGTATTTCTTTTAGTTTTCGATACATAAAATAGCGAACTAAGCCCCACCCTACCCTATAGTTTCGTAAATATCTCCAGCTGTCTCGCGCTGGAAAAGTTCACGATATTTTTATGGCCAGTCTACTATAGAGCTGTTTCGGAAGAGGATTATCATCGAAGGTCCTCGAGCTCTTTACCGAGTCATCATTCAAGGGACGTGGGATCGGAAATTGAAAAAAAAAAGGGGGGCAGCGGGTCGCGGCGCACGTGGGAGTTGGGCAAACTGCACGTAACAGCGTGTTTACGAAGGCGTGCGCGAATGAAATCAGCCAGTGAGAAAATATCACCGAAAGTATCGGCTTAATGGCCTCCGCCATTATTCTTATTTATTGCCGCGGCGAGTCCCGTGCACTGGGCATAAATAATCTTAGGTAATTGCCGGAGAGAAGCTGCGGAGCTCCCTCGAACCCTTTCTTGCGGCTGCCCCGCTAATGAACGCCGTCGAATAAAGTTATTCTTGTCGAATATGCCGGACGATGGCAGGCTTCGACGGCCGTGGAATCGTCGAGCCCGTTCATTCGCGTCCGAGAAATCTCTGATAAAGGGAATTCATCGAAGGCTGGATTATAATTCACGTTGAAGCTACTTGAACCACAAATTTCGTGCCCCTCCGCCCAACCTCGAAGCCGCGGCACGTCCCTCTCCAGTAAAAAAATATAACCATCAAACTTTCTGATGGCCCGCTATCATAAAAAGGCGACAGGGTTGAAAGGACTTTTTCATCGTCCACTTAAGTAACGTTTTCGTGGACGTTACTCAACGGTGCCCCATTAATCCCGCAATTTATACACTCTGGCGGTTGGCTTGCGAAATACGTCGTTACGTCGATGACGCAAGATATCATTACCGGCTGTTTATCTGCTCTAAAATGACGCTGAAATTTCGCTGGATGGCAAGGCGAACGAGACGAAGAAGGGGAGGAGGAGGAAGAAGAAAAAGAAGAAGCGGAGCAAGGGAGATTTTTAACATGGACGAATGCTGGAACCGGCCGGATGATGATTTGTAAGCACGTCGGAGGGTTGTTTATGGCGGCCTAGGCAATTGTTTAACTTAATTGCACGCTGTTACGTCGGCACAGTTAGCCTCCCCATATAATAGAACGCCTTGAAGGAGGGGGCAAGGGGGAGACAGGGGGGCGTAACGAGTCGAGAGGATAGAGTTATTACCTGTCCGAGACTTTTAGAGCTCCTCTTGGCACGCCCTTCCAATGTAGCCGTTATTAGTAATGCGGACTATTAGGATTTTTCGTTGGCGTTGCTCTGACGCGCTTACTTTCTCTCATTTCGTCCGATCACCACGTGCAGGTAATTTGTTCCTCGCGATGTCGATGGACGGACAGTTACGACTGGGTGTCTGTTGATCGTTAAAAGTAGCTCTCCGGTGGAAGACTCTCAGGAACTTAGTTTCCAGAGATCTTTGATTGTGATAGAGTTGCGGTAAAGTGTGAGTAGATGCATCGGAATGTAACCTCTGTTTCCAGAATCTTCGACTTCTCAGTTTCCTCGATTACTCAATGCTTGTCAGCTTTTATTTCTTCCCAGCTCTTGAAATTCCCAATGCCCCCCTTGCTCAATGTCCACTGTCCATGTTGAACAGTCTCGCGATTCCGTTCGCCAATTCGCCGTCCAGCGCCGCGCATCGGGCGCCGTATATCACCGCACGGCGGGCGTCGACACAGAAACTCGAATTTAATAAAGTTCCCTCGGATCCTGGAGCCCCTGCTCTTGGCAAGGAGCACAAAGGGACCGGGCCAGCCGTCCTTTATCGTGGAATTTTCTGCCCAATAAAGTACACAGGGGCGTGGAAGCGTACGTAACCGATGGCGGAACGACGCGTTTGAGGATCGTTTTCAACCCCCCCTTCCGTGGAACGGGCGTCGTGTTCTCCCGCGGACACGGATTTTTCTATGGGCTTTATGACGTGCACCGTTTCACGGCTTTTCCAGGATCCTCGCGCAACTGGCCGAGTAGGTGAATCCACCGTTCCCCGGCTGCGATACAAACTTGACGATCGTTGAGTCACTCGACTCTCTTCTATCGACATTCCAGCTTCCAACCCCTACAATGTCCTTTCAATATATCTCTTCAATCACGATCTTTACTAAATACTAACCAATAGAAAAACAGACTCCAATTTTCTTATTAAGAATAATACCAGCAGAAGTTAAAGAAACAATACATACCTACACAAAATCACACGTACCATTCCCCCCTACGTCTGCAGCTTAAATAGAATATCTCAACACGGGAAGCATCCATTTCAGCCCCCCATGCTGAAAAGGACTTCGAAACCGACACCGCGCCTCGGTTCTCGGAGTCGTAGACATTTTCCAAATGAATTGGTCCGGCGTGACGTCTCAATCCGCGACGTCATGAAGAATCGTTGGCGACCGGGAACGAAGGGAGAAAAGGAGGCGAATATTAGATACTCGTGAGGGTCCCATAGAAAATTTGCCTGCATTCAGGCAGGGGTATACAGCCGCAGGTGGCGTTTCTCCTCGTTTCACGCGGCCAAAGAGCGTAAGAAATATTCCTGTCCACCGTGCTCCGGGGGACGGGAGGAGGAGGTGAACCTGCGAATTTCCACGCGATCCTGCTCATTGTCGGGAACAGGCGTCCTGGGGGAGGTGGACAGAGGGGGGTTATTCTTGGTGGCTTTGTGCCGTGGCGTGTCTCGAGTGTGGATTTCAGGGTGCCCCATTGTCGGCCGTTAAGGACCTCTTTTACGAGGCCTGAAAAGGAGAGAAGGACTCGTGCTGCCGGGGACCCCGAATTGTCCGAGTCAATCTTTGCCTCGTTAGGCGCTTATTTTCGCACTTATTTACACGCCCTCGACAAAAGAGCACCCGTGGACCTGCGCGCGCGCGCGCGCGCGCGATCCTACCGAGGTCCCTTTCTCCAAACGGAAAAACCACGCCCTGTTCCCTCGAAGAAAGATGTCCACGGATATCTCTTTGTGAGGAAGACGATCTTGTCGAGTGATTCCGTTTCTGGGAGACAAATTCCACGAATAGCGCGGAACGGAGAAACGGCACCTTGGTTCTTCTTCTTGGTTCCATCTGTGAGGTGTTTTTGAAGGTGATTTTTCTGGAAACGAAGCTTGGGGGAAGAGAGATTGTCGAATTGTTAAGGTGGTGGACTTCGGATCGAAAAATCACAGATCGGTAGAATTCATTAGTGTTTGAAAGATTTTTTTATTCAGCAAGTAATTTAGGTACTAAAGTCGTCAAGTGAGATGTCCTGTACATTGTCCTGTACATTACATAGTAAATTCAAAGAAAAAGATTTCTCCCATTGCTGTTTCGAACAAACAGGTATCGCAGTCCTAGAGAGTTTAGCCTCGTCCTCTTCTTCTTGTTCCACGAGGATCAAGTCCCACCTAATTTTGCCATCAGTCATCCAGCCGGTTCCAGGAAGTCAGGACGGGACTGCTGACGTTGGCGCACGAATCTCATCAGAGTTAGTGCCGGTTTAACGTCGAGACAATGCTAGGCCGTTTTCACCCTTGATCCCATGGGGTGTGCCTAGCCTCTTCACGGTCTTCTTCCATGGTCCTTTCCCTCCTGGCGAGGTGTGAAACGTGACAGTGGCCTAGGAAATTAGACGTTCCTCTGAGCATTGCCCCCAGTCGAGTCCTGGTCGCTGTTTCCTCTTCCTTTAACTGTTACCTCAAGAACGAATGGAACGTGTTGCTTTGTCTAGTCACTCTATTCTCCTTGCACTTCTACATATAAACTTCTAATTTCGTACCTTCCTCCACGATTCTTCTGTCACGCACGACTTTACGTCTCGCCAGAGGTCATTGTCATCCCCGATTTCCCCCTTTCGATAGACTCTCTCTAATGGAAAATACATTACTTGCAGACCTAATAGCTCAATTCTGAGTCCTGAATATTTCACAACTATACTCTCGTGCAGATATAGATAGTAAATGCATATCTTCAACCCCCTGAAAATCAATAGCAATACAGACTAATGGGATAATAGACGCGTGAATACCGTACATAACTCTATTATGGCTTCAGACGTCACCGCTAACTACCGGCGCATCTGGATTATTCGCAACTCATTCTACCTATTACCCCGCGAATTCCTGGAACACTCAAGTTAAATGGCCGTCGCGAGTCCCTCCCGAAGTTATCGTAGAGTTATTACGATTTTATTCACTCCTATCCGTCTAAGTGACCTCATCCCTCCCTTTATCCGTGGATGTCTGGAACGTGACAGGCTCGAATGCCCCGACAGTAACCACCTGGTGCAACGTGCATCCGAAACGAGTCTCGTAAACCGTCCGCACTGCCCAGATATACATACCTACATATAAACGCGCGGAATGAGACAGAACCCTCGATTTGAATAACGATCGAGAAACGTCCCCGTGAACGAGCCTCCTGAGGGACATTTACGTCGGCCCTGCCCGGCCCCGATCAAAAGATATTACCGATCCCCTTTATCGCGCGACCTAACAGCGTGAAATACGGCCGAGATCGATTAAGATTCCTTTCTTCCTCGCTTTCTATGGACGCGGTTCATCGGTACATCGCCGTCGGAAATCGTTCCGCGCATCTGCCGCGAGCTTGGCGCGCACTTCCGGCGAATTTATTGGAACAGCGTCGATAAACAGCTCGGCCGTAGGTGTATTAATTAGCGGAGTGTTAATCGGCGACGAGCCGCGACCCAGATAAGAGGTCGCCCTCGAATCAGTGGAAGGGAAAAGGGACTGGACCTGCGCAGCCTCGTAACGCTAGTGAGGAACCAGTTGGAGAAAGGGGAAAAGGGAGAAGGCAGAACTGGCGGTGCCGGGCGAACGTGCTAATATACGTACGGACCATAAACAATCATCATAAATATTTCGGTCGACACATTAGCCGGCTCGTCTGCCAACACTGGGGCCCACCTTTCGCAATCCCTTCGTCCTTAATCACGCGAGCGGGCGAAGAGGGGTATGCGGGGAGGCGGGGAGGAAAGGGCCTGCTGGCTCCCGTGGCATCCCCGATACCGCGCTCCTTTTTCTTCTAATTAAGATAATAATAACGGCTCATTAATTTGCCACCCTCTGCCATGCAGCGAGCACGGCTTTCTTTATCTTCGAGCAGGATTCTTGGCTGGCCGATTGTTTATTCCTCTTTTATCCTCCTCCATTTGGGCCCCTGCCTCGCTCCCCAACGGGCGATAATTTGATTCATGACGTGGATTTTGCTCGCTGGGATGAGGGATCGTCGGGCGCCCCGTGGAAAATTGAATGCTGCGGTTACGTGTATAAAAGTCCTTCAAACTGTATCCCTCGAGTTTCTAATTCTTTTATCGAATACCCTCTGAATTCTTAAACCCTCGCCGTTGAACACCTTCTCGTAGAAGCCAAGTGGAAGCTTCATTACGAATCGTTTGTTTCGCGAATACGCGGAATATTCTTCAACGATTATACTTTGCAGCGGCATGAAAGTGGGCGATGGACAGGCGTAGGTAACGAAGAGCCGTCAGGCTCGCTCGTCGCGATCAATATCTCTCTAGGATAATACAGGACCATAAAAGATCGCTAAATCAAATCGTCGTCCGGGCCGACCTGGCCGAGCCAGCGAGAGAGAGGTTACTTTGTTACTTTACCGTGGAAACGCAGTAAATTTCGTCCCATAAAACCGGCGGTTTTAGTGGCTACAAATTTGACCGGTGGCCGTGCGCGCTCGCGCTCGCGCTCACGCTGCCTGCAGCCTTTAATCCTTCTGCTGCCCGTTGCCTCCTGGAAAGGATATCCACCGGCCCCGCTACCTTTAATGAGCTACGAACTTTTGAATTATGCACCTCCGCTCGTACCCGCGCGCATTCATAACGCGCGCGCGCGCGCGCGAGCTCAGGCCTGCACAGGGCTGAGTTTCTTCAAAAGTGCTTGCTTCTTCATTGTACTCCACCGTAGCCCCCTTGAAAGTTCTCTAGTTTAATTATTCTTATTTCGACTGAGCATTAATTTGCACTCATCCTCTTTTGGACTGTGAGAATTCAGTGGCGATGATCAGAGGAGGGTTAGTCAAGGAAGGAGAGGTTAATTAAGGCAGCAATCCTATTTGTGGGGCGGATGGTTCGCCAGGCGAATATCGATAGGAGGAATCAATTTCGGCGTCGCTGGTACTTGGGTCAGTTATTTACAATAGAAAGCAATTCCACTGGCTGGCCAGAGGGCACACGGCAATGAAGCCAGCCAGAACTAACAAGGTAACCTAACCCCAGGGACTCCGAGGAGACGAAACCGCAACGGGGACCACGAGGAAGGAGCTGAAGAGGAGAACCGAAATGGCCGACACATAACTCGCATCCATTTCAATATCATTAGCGCCCTGCCTCCTCGTGCCTTTCCTCCTCTGTCTTTTTTCTTTTGCGTGGCCACGTCGATGGGCCTTCGAAGTGACTGATGCTAGAGATTCTCCCTGCGTCGAAAATGCCTAATTCGATTCTCCCAGAAACGCTAAAGGATTTCACCGGTGGAGATGCCTTTTAAAGGAAGAATTACCATTGTTTACAGAACTGCGAATTCGTAACTTGCTCTCTCTCTCTCTCTATCCCTCTATCCCCCGCAACGGCCAGCAATCTCCGCGGTGACAAACAACCCCCGCGGTCACCAGAAATTACCAACCCCCTGCCACCCCGTGAATCACGAGCGCAGGGAGCATAGGTACCATAGGAGAGAGAAGAATGGGGAATATTCCAGTGCTGGAATGATGTTCGCGTAATCGTAGCGCGGGAATAATTCGCGTCATTATAAGAGCATTAACCCACCCCCTCCGCTCGCGAAGCTTGCAGCCTTCGGCTCGTGATTTATGCGCATCGAGCGAAATGGCAACGCGACGCGAGCATCGAAAATCGCGGGACGATTAAGCGAAGATTACAGCCGAGCAGCATGGTCTCTCTGGAGGTTGCCACGATTTCAAGAAAATTTCGTTGCAACGCTGCAATCGATCGCCTGGAAAAGATCGCGAATTCTCGCTCGCGCGAAAGATGGGTGGTTCGGAGAAATCGATCCGATTACCTCGTTCGTGGAAACGGAGAAACTCAACATTTTGCAACGTTGGTCCCCCTCGAAGGACCGTTTAAATTTCGATCGCGCCTCGGGTAATTAGGCTAACACGAATTCCGTAGAATCGATGAGTGGTTACGTTACGCAATTACGGGGCGATTCGAGGGCTCTCGTCTTTTCTGATAATTGATTTCGCGCACCTGTTGAAGTGGATCGCTCTCCTCGGTCTGGAAGGTGTCGCAATAAAGCGTTACTCATGGCGACGATGCTCTTTTAACGGGAGCCATCAAGATCTTAAGAAAGTCGCTTGAAAGACGAAAGTCCCTTTCAAGTAAAAAATTCTTAACCTAAACCTAGATGATCCAGCACCCTCAGCTTCCACTCCCCCCACCTCCAGAACTTTCAATCTCTGATGGCGAGTCGCGCCGCTTAAACGCCGGTAACACCGAAATAATCGGCAATATTTAACGGCATTTAATTCCCCCCGAAGCTACCCGTGACAACGTAATAATCCTGTTGCGACCAAGGGCGGGGGGAGGCAGGGCCTCATCGTGAAGAGGGCGCAAGGGGGGCCTAGGCCTGCCGGAGGACGCTCGCTCCTCGGCGGACCGTAAAATTCCGTGGGCACCGGCGCGGCCGTCCCTCTACGCCACTCTACGGCCTACGCGGATACGCTCGAAATCCCCGCGGAGCGACCATTCGTCATGCTTAAGTATACTAATGCAAGCATAACGTATTAATAAACCGGGCGGCCGGGGCCCGGCGCGGCGTCATAAATTGCAGGAGGCGCGGGGCCCGCGTCGGACAGGGGCCGCATATGCATCGCGCATATATCCACATACTTATGCTAATGATAGCCGAGAAGAGAAAGGTGTAAGCCTTTTTCCCACCTGCCGCCCCCCTACGGTGTCGCGGGTACGCTCGAGAGCTTCGCCCTCCGCCCCCGCCCCCGCCCCTTTGAACCGCGCGACCCCTACGGTCTCTGCTCCCTCAGCCCTCCGAGATCTTTACCCGAAAGACGCTCAGACGCTCAGACGCTCAGACGCTCTACCTTTTTCCAGCGGCGAGCAGGAAAAAGGTTTACCTTTGGACACGATCGCGATCTGTTCTGGAAGCCTTAATTACCCGGGGCCCACCTTTCCGTGGACTCGCTAATGAACTGATAGATCGAGACTGGCTCCTTGGACGATGTGGCCGGAGGTGTGAATCGGTAGTGGGTTGCGGATGCTTTTGTTACGCGGAGAAGTTAATCCTCGTGGCTCGGAGGCAATGGAAGGCTGGTCGTCCGGGGGACTTCCTCCTTCCTCCTCCTTTATTAATCAGCGAAATGCACGCGCATACGTGGCTGTCACTCGGCTGAGAAATTCTGTACGAATGGTGGGCCGGCGAAATCGATGGCACGGTACTCGGGAGAGAGAAGGCACCACGGGGCAGTACAGAAGTGATAATTTCGTGATTGAATATATCGAAGGGGCCCCATGCTGGGTCGAACTCGTCCGAGGCGTCCCGGGCCCCATAAGCCGGTATGGGTTTACACGTATAATCGAGGGGAAGCGAGGCCGGGGCCGGGGCCGGGGCCGGGGCCGGGGCCGGGGCCGGGGCCGGTGGTGGTAAAGCATACATACATTATAACACCATTAAAATACCCGGAGCGAAACACCCTGCGACTTGAACCCCTATTTTACGTCCCCGGTATATCGTGCCAACGTGCTGCACGTCGTTAATGGTTTCTCCGCTTTCTACCTTCTTATACCCGTGTCTTCTTCCTTCCCCCTCCGCCCTCCCCCGGCGCATAAGAATCCAGGGCAACACCCGTACGAGAATCGTTACGGGGACTTAATTTATCGGGATCCGTGTTGGAATCGCGGTTTGGGCTCTCCCACAGAGTAGCTTCGGGTATTAGAACGTCGGTATAGATTAACTTGTTACGCGAGCGGACACCCCGGGGCCTACTGTGTATTAAAACTCGAGGGACGTCCCCCGCGTAATGGTAGATACTCGGGAATCGGTATCTAGATCGCGATCGCTTTTCACTGACCCCGATGGAGGGACGGGAAATTTACGTTGCGCGGTGGAATTAAGTAGTGAAACCATAGACGGTCAGCCAAGAAAATAGAGCCGATGGGGCGCGTGGCCCACTCGCCCGTCCACTTCCTCGCGCCGAGGCGTCATTAGAATCCTCTTAGAGCGCAATCTCTCACGCGGTATCGCCCGCTGCGCGTGGATTCTCTCATATCGTGTACGAGGTGATAAGTATCGCCGCGATACATCACCTAAACAAACAGCTTATATGCCGACTTGGTCGGGCGGGGGTGAGAAGCCCCGTCGTCCCCGTCGTCCCCGTCGTCCCCGTCCGTCCTGGGACGTGGACGGGAAGGGCACATACGCGGCGGGGGGGAGGGGGGGGGCGGTCAGAAATATGGGAACGGCGCGAAAGGGCGAGGGGGGGAGGTGAGGCGGTTGTAGAGGCTGGCATTTGTTGGCTTGTGGCAAGAGAGACATCCATCGTTGCCGCGGGGGGTCCATGAAGTAATTGTCTGCCAGACACCGTCCAATCCCAAGCCAGCTGGACTCTAGATTAACGTCGAACCAAATTCTGACCAGTGGCTCTCATTAGGGCCTCCCACCCTCCCTGTGCTTTTTACTGGCAACGTGGAATCGCTGGGGGAATGAAGTGATAAGAATCACTGCTTTCGTGGCCATTTATTAGCCACGAGCATTTGAAAGATGGGCTGCAGGAGGGTGTTTAAGAAGTTCCCTCCGGTTTCCAGGAAAGGGGAATGTATACCTTGGTAATGAATTAAGTGCAAACATGGGGGCAGGGGTGTAATTTGCCACCAAGTTAAGTATAACGTGTGGTAAAAAGTTGCGGCAAATATTCGCAAAATTGTTGCATCGAGTAGACCCTCCTGCTGATTAAATTTCGTCATGACTTTCTTGAAACACTTTCCATAAACGATCACGCCGAAATTTATTTACATACTTAAGCCTCCCACCTTCGATCTTTCATTAACGTCTCTTTAATCACAATCCCCCCCCCCTGCCTTAATTCGCACAAATTGAAGCACCCGGTTCGTAAGATACCGCAGATATTGGCAGCTCGGCCAATAAATACGTGATTAACAACAACGACCTTATTAACCGTAATTATCCTCCGCTACAAGTCCTCGTCGGGAGTCACGTTCCGGAATTAACCGTGTACCGAATTCGAGCCGATTTTCTCCGCTGTCCATTCGCCCTCTTGAAGAAAATATCGCGTCAGTGGTGCTCAGCTGGTGAATTAAGCCAATCTCTTCGCATTCCCTTTTCATTTCACACAATATGTACACCTCGTCAAAAACGACCACACTAATCCCAGTTGAGAAAGACTGGACTTCTAGAAGAAGAAAAAAATCGTTGCATATCCACAGGAAAAGGAACAGACTCACGACTGGGCCCAAGTTCGAGTCGCCTTAAATTCTCGAAATAATCCTCGAGGCAGCGGGACAAATTCGTGGTTACAGAGGACTCCGGTGCATATCTGCGTCCCAAGGCAAGAACCGGCTGAGTATCGGCTGAGAACCGATGAGGCACGCCGTGGCGAAGGGTACGCGATTTAATGCGGACAAATAATATTGTAAGGTCCTGCTAACACCGAGGAATATTACCATAAGACATGCATCCGAGGTCCGCCAGCTTCCACGGCCGAAGGGGGGTGCGGATATGTTTATGCGCTTGCGTATTCGCACGTGTGCACGCGCAGTTTATGAGCGTCTGCGTGCGTGCAGATTCCGCGGGGACCTTTTCACTGTACCTACGCGGCAGTAGTGGCAGTAGTGGCAGTAGTGGCAGTAGTGGCCCATTTCGAGGCCCCCGATTTGTATAAAATAGAATGGATGAGTTGGAAGAAAAAGGGAAGTCCTAGAGACCTGAATAATCTCCTTCGCAAACTTTCTCTGGACACCGTTCCATCTCCATCAGATGCTTCTGTAGCAACTCTGTTACTTCTTATCGGTGATTTTTCCCTTGAAGTGGATGAATAGAAAGGTTCTTCTTAATTGCCGTCTAAGAGCATACCCCTGGGGATTCACCTGGAAAAATCTGAACCTGGAGGATCAGTAGATGCCTGTTTTTCCTTTCGATTCCCAAGAGACATGAACTTCCAAGCCACCATACTCGCGAAAACTTCCCCGAGTGTTGGGCGGGCATCCTTTGACCGGGCAGATTTAATTCCCCGGGAAATTGGCTTAGCTGAAAGCTGGTAATCCAATTTCTTAGTAACAATTAGGAGCTGATCCCAGGACTTTCTCGGAGGTACCGTTCTAAGCCGTGCCCGCACGAGCCGACACCTGGGATTATGCAGCAGGTAATCTCTGCTTATTGTCTATGTGGACGGTGTCGATTGATTTACGATTTACGAGGCTGTCTAGAGTGTCTAGGGGTGCACGCCCGTTTTCTGCCTCTCGCCGCGTGACGAGAATCACGCTCGTTAACGATCGATCATCGGTTTACGGCTTCGGGATGTCAACGGCCTGGTGATAGCCGCTCCGAGGCTGAAGACCTCTCACAGGCATTTAAACATACCTCGTATGTAAATTACTCTTTCGAAACACTGTAAGTGGAGGAGGAATCTAGACCAGCGGATGGTTTGTCTAATCTCTGAATCTTATTGTTAGATAATTTACTAATCGGGGGAGCCACATCAGCGATCCTGGACGGAGAGGATGATTAACTTAGCGCCGATTTCATTGTATTAACCGTCGTCGGTTCGATTCTAAACCGGTTGCGGGCGTACGAACGGCATCGCCGCGCCGTGGCAGCACGGCTAATTGAACCGGTCGGGGATTAGTTAGCGCGTACGCGCCACCTCTAAATATTTTGGCATTAACGGGGAATAAATCAGCGGCGACCCCGGCCACGAATAAATCGTGGAATTAGCCGGGCATTAGGCGGCGGCTCGTTGCACGTTTCGCGTGTCTCCGTAGCCAGCCACCGGGGAAACAGGACTTCTCGACGATTAGACACCATAATTCACCGCGATAACTCGATTGGATTTCATAATTCACCCGGGGGAGCCTCGGCTGCCGGACGATCCCAGCCGGCTGGGAGGCGATTCCAACTTGCTGGCCACTGTTCCGTTAGCAAATGGCTTCGGTGAGAATCATGTTGTTCCTTCGACTATGTGATCACCGAGTGGGACCACCGAGTTAATTAACTCGCGAACGCTTGCGAGTTCGATACTTACTCTCCCGAAACTGGTCGTCCATTTTTCCCAGTTATTAGACTCGAGTTCGAAATACCAATAGTCTACATAGAATGCAAATGCGCTTAGAATTCGTCGGAATCGCGTGAGCCAGAGCTAATTCCTTGTTCCCCCAGAGCCGGTCGGTTTGTAGGAAAGCGGGGGAATCGTGGCTCATTGGACACGTACACGTGCGATTCCATCGGGTTAACTGTTAACCGGCAGTAAACCCGATTCACCGGCAGTAAATCGGCTTCACATGGCGGTCATGCAGCTGGTGAGGATCGCGCATGCGGCTGAATACGAATGGCCGCATTGTTCGTGCGCCAAATCGCTTTAATGGAGTCTTATTATAGCCACCTTCTCTCCCCGGGCTCGATAACAGAATCGATGGTGATCCACGGGGAGAACCACACCCGGGGTTAGCATAACTTCTGCTACCACCTTCCGACTGGCCACTCGCGTGCTCTCAACGTTCACGATCGTTCCACTCATTCACTCATCACTGGGGTCGCCGGTCGATAGAGTCAGAGGGATATTGTATCGTTTATATTGTTTCGAAAGAAAGATTGTCTGAAAATGGCTCGAGTTATGAAAATTGCAGTAACACTTTCTCTCCCCATCGGTCAGCCAATTGTCTCCTACCGGTTCCCCCTTTCCTCAGTTGTGCTTCCTAAGTAAGTAGATGGTCGATCGATTACAGGAGCAGGACTCTACCTGCGATTATAGGGAACAGGAGTCGCCGAGCTCCCAGATACAGACGTCAAGCGATTGTCCCACGAAGTATGATTAATTCGAGGCCGGAATAATTGCCGTCGGAGAAGGATCGAGGCGATAGTCGGGGAAAGATAAACCGGGGGCGGCCTTTTCTCCATCGAGGCGAAAGAACCGGCGTCCCTCGTCACCGCGTCCTCGTCAGAGCATCGATTTATCATCGACCGATCTAGTAATTAATTTTAAACGCAATATAATTGGCTGCTCGTAATTTAGCCGATACCCCCCTCGCGACCCCCTCCGTCCACCGCGATGATTAGGGCAATACGCTCTCGAAAGCTTCTTAATTGACTCGTCGCTCTCCTTTCCCGTCGCCCCTCGCCCCTAGCCCCTAGTCCCTAGCCCCTAGCCCCTAGCCCCTAGCCCCTAGCCCCTCGCCTCTCCTTCCCTCGTCGCAGCGTTTTACCTTCCTGCTCCCGTAGCCGCGCTCGTCGACTCTGCTTGCGAAACCGCCTCGTCCTTCTATGGTTAATGAATAATTAAGGGCCGCGATAGCTCTCTCCCTTTACTCTCATATTCGTCGTCAAGTCCTTGGGACCTTGGAAAGAGGAAGGAAGAAGACTGAGGGAGGAGACGCATAAAATGCGTCAGTAGACGCATAAATTTCTTTTTATCAAAGTACATTTTATTTTCTAAGAAAGGATACACTTGGTGACGTACAAGCTTTAGTGTTTAAATTACAGAATTAGAGTACCTATGCAAATGCATCCTTGTACCTACATAGAAACATTTGCATCGTCACCTACTTAAAGCGCCATTTCTTCGCGCCCCTTGAGTGAAACTCCGCGATCTACCCTTCCCCCTTCGTCCTGCCACCGGATCCATCGAACGAATCAATCGATCAAATTCCTCCAGCAGCGGAGCATAAATCACCGAGCAATGCGCGCATAGTTTCCGCGCGGAAAAAGCCCCGGGATTCCACGGGGGACGCCCGGCCCTCGTGTCGTCGTCGCGCGTTATTCTTTACGACGCCTTTAAGGACATTCCACGCCAGCGCTGGCTCGTCCCCGTACCTATCTGCTCCGCGGCCTGGCAAAACACCAGGCCAGATTCCCGGAGATTGATACATTTTTAATGGCAGGACAGGGACCAGCTATGGAATCCTCGCGGGCAGGACAGGGGGATGCGCAAAAGGGAAAAATGGAGGATCCGGCGGGGTCCGAAAGTCGGTGCTGCTCCACGACTGCTCTGTTTCGCGTGGAATTCCTCCCTGCGCCGCAGTTTTTTGCGGTCCCAGGGACGCGGTGAGAATCTAGAAGAACATCCACAGCTTCTTGCTCCACGCTAACTCAGGGATCGTCTCCTATTAGTTCTCTTCTCGCCACTGGATCAATCGACACCGATTAGAATCCTAAGTAGGGATTACTGTAATTTAATAATTTAATTTATACATCAAGTGGGGGGACTTTTATTTAACATCCTGTTGAATAAGAGAGTAAGAGGCTGGATCTACAAAGAGTTACTAACTAAAGGCGTAGGTAGGCATCTGGCATCAGTAGGTACAAATCGAACTCGTGCAAGAAGTCGAGTCGGTGAGGAAAGTGGCAAGATGTTGTAGGTAGGTACGTGCCATCGCGAGCCAGAGGGAAGGAAAGGTACCCAGTCCCCTCGAAATTCTTGCCTCCGGGACGAGTCAGAGCAGCCGAGTAAATTCGCCGTCGAATTTTACGTTCGGCCCCCGACGCGATGGCCGAATATGGCCAGGGCATGAGGGGGGGGGGGGGGGCAGGGAGTGGCCCTTGGAAAGAGGCAGGAACATCACTAAAGTGTCAGCGGCATCACAATTCGCGAGGAGCAAAAGAGCGCTTGTTAGCGGTCCCCGAGCCGGCAAAAAAGGCAGCAGGGGCCCTCCGAGGCAAATAAAAGTCCCTTCCACGGCCCCCCTGCACGCGTCTCTCGCGCTGGAGGGGGGCGAGGGGGCCCGAAAAGTCCGCCGCGAGACAAAGCCGCCGCTCGTTCCTCCTCCATTTCCAAACAGATCGGGCAGAGTGTCGCATTTGTCCCGGATCGCCTTCGATTCATCAAAACTGCAGAATTTTCTCTACCGACCGATCGTGCCCTTTCCCCTAGGCTGCTTTCTATCGCAAACTGGTCATAGCTTCTTTCGTTTGATAAATTTAATCAGGTGAACAAATTCTGTACACAACACCCTCGAAAGTGTTGCTCCGGCTACGCCACTGAGATTTCGCGAGGACACCCCGCGAGAATTTCCATCGGGGCCCGGGAACGAGTTCACGGGGGATAGAGGGCCACTCACCCCCACGACGTTTCTTCACGTCCCTACCGACGTCGCGGCGCGATCGCTCTTTGGCCGAGAGCCGACAGCTTCTCCCCTCCGCGATGTTTCGATACAAATTACATGAAGAGGGACACGAACGGACCCAGGCATCTCCTCGGATCCCGTCGATCCACGGAGAGGAGACCGCGAAACGGGACATGGAAGACTGATGTTATCACGAGCCCTTGCGAGCCAGCCTTTTTGCCCTTTTCTACCTTGGTACGCGACCCTCCTTCATTTCTTACCCTCTCCACAATCTCCTCGCGCTGTTCCACGATTTTTCGACGTTCCGCCAACTCTGCACGCCTTATCCTATCATCCGCGGTTCCCATTCTACGCGGACGCTCAGCTGTAAACTACAAAGTCACTATTTCAAGTTTCTCGTGTTTGTGTCTCGTGTCTGGCAGTAGGTTTCCACAGCGGGGAATATAGCCTGCTCGAGTGCAGGCTATATTCCCAGCCCCATTTGGCCTCCGTTCTAGCGGAACTACATACTCGAAGGTGCAATAAAATTATACGTCATAATTAAATTCGAAATTCCTCAGGCGTAGGCGTAGGACTATAAATCTGGATTGGTCGTTGGCTGGCGAACTCGCGGCCATGCTCCTTCGATTGTTCGCAGCGAGCCACTCTAATTACACGGCACGTATCTCGGACTGTAACTTATCGTCAATTACGATCGCATTTGTATCGACGACCGCGGGCGATAGGAACCTCGCGCACACATCGACAGGAGTCGAAACGATACTCTGAAACTCTCGGGCGTCTGAAAAATTTCATAGTCTCTGAAACTCTCGAGCGTCTCAGAAATTTCATAGTTTCCCTCTTTCCCCACCTCATCCTATCGCACGTGCGATTCCCCGCGACGGCCACTCATAATCATTAACAGCGATTCCTGTATCGACTCGGAGAGAAGACTCGAAACGATAGAGAGATAGAGCTAAGGTCACTGGTAGTTTTCCGAGGCTTTATGGTGTTTCTTGCGCCTGCTGGTATAGTATATCGCCGCTAACAAGCGTCACTAATGCGCGGCCAGCTTCACCGTTTCCAACCCTGCAGTAACCTCGTGCCCGGCCACCTGTCTCCTCGTGGTAATTCAGTGAATCGCTTCATCTCAACACGGAGGCACGAGACCGTACAGTTGATGACGTTTCACTTTCAAACATCGTCCCCTCTCAAAGTCTCAAACTTTCCATTCCTTGCTACCTACAAACCCCAGAGAACCACCCATTATATGCGCAACAACTTTGAGACTGCTGCATACTCGAAGAGCTTCCCCACTTTGAAGAAAAAAGAAAAATGAAGCTGGATATCGGCGCGAGGAGCTTGAAAGCCCGAGCAAATTGGACGAGCGACCTAATCGCGGATCAGCCGCGGCAAAAGGCGTCGTCGATTCCGTCGGTCTGATCGGCTTGTACAAGGAACAAGACCGGTGCGTGTCGCGCGCTCGTTAGCAGCGTTCGAACCGCGCGCGCTGGAATACGCGCGGGCCCTATGTCCACGCTGGTTAACGAGCGATCCGGCGATCCTCGTCTAATCTCGATCGCTACGACGTTAAACGCGCGAAACCGACGACCTCTCCGCCGCTAGTCGGAAACGTATATCTCGAAGCAGCCCCAAGCAAATTGCCATCCTTCTGTTGCCCGTATTTGTGTGCCTGGCCACCCCCTCCCGGGCCCCCTCTGCGGCGATCGGCGAGCCTCTTCCGTCTTGTCGCTGGTCTTGTTGCCAGCTTGTGCTCCGGAAAGGAAGAGCCCCTATCGGAGCTGGGATTCGTTGTGGATTCTCGGGCATCAGGCCAGTGTATCTTTGAGCGAACGTGGTTGTATATCACGCTGTTAGAAATTTCCGTTATACTTTCGTGGCAAGGCCACTGATGGACGACACTGTCATCGAAATTCTTCGATACAGAGTCGGCGGGCGATCGGCCGAAGAAGCGGAGGGAACTTTTCTTGCGTGTCTGAGAACCATTCAGAAGAGGAACAGCGAACACCTGTGCAAGGTTCGTGCGCATTCCGCCGTTTGATGCACACAGTAGCTCGTACGAGTGTGTGATGTCATTCCCGGCACGATCGCGCGAACGAATTCGCAAAACCAACGAAAACAGCCGGTAAAAATGTTGACGATGCTGTTTGCCGGCCTACGCTCCCTCGAGGTGTCTGCATTCTTCTTTCTCTGCTTGCTAATTCCTCGGCCTTAGAATCCCTGCTTCTTCCCGCGCCGCGGTTCTTCTTCGTTTATAATATCATTGTTTATCCAGTGGAGATTACGTGAACGCTTTCCACCCCTTCTTCAAATCAAACTTTCATACCACATTCCGAGGTTTCATGCACTTTCCCGCCCATTTATCGTTCGTGCTCCCCTCCTCTCTCTGGTCCCGGTCGAAGGGACTGGTCCCACGATGCAGGGGCCACCTTCGATCCAGCGTCGGAAGAAGCGTGTCATCCCTCAACGTCAATCCAGCCGCGGCGGAGGAGCACGCAAAACGAAGCGACGAAACGATTTGAATGCGTCCCGAGCGCGCGGCATTCCGAAAAGTCCCCGCAGGTTTTGTCCTTATACCTCCTTGCTCACACCCCCACCCCCTCCGGGGCCTACCTGCGACGTGTCACCTGCCGCGGGCCTTTGGGCACGTCGTTTTTGCGACACGCGCGAAACGAGATAATTAGGAGACCTCTGAGGGAAGATTTCGTTAGGACGTGTTCTGCGCCCCGGATTCCACGAGACTGATTTCTTTTTTTATATTGCCGGTCACAGGTTCGAAAACGATTGATGTGATTTCGGGCTACCATCGAAAGGGACTCGCGTCGAAAAATAGTCCTCGTGGTTCAAGGTTCAACTATCGATGACAGGCAATAATTTGAGACTCCTTACTTTCATACTCCCAACTCCCTCGAGGGAGCAGCATGGGCGAGGATCGCGGAAAAGGATCAAAGGATTCCCAAGGAATCCCTTTCCCAACGAAGGAGGTCGAAGACAAATGCCGTACGAATCGCGGACGTTAAAGAGGCGATGTAAACGTGGGCTATTACCGGAATAGCCATCGTGCGGCATTCCTGTGGGAATCTTTGGCCTCTTCGCCGCTCCCCTTCTCTTTTTCCGGCCTTTAACACTGCTGAATCGTGCTGGTGCCCACGGAAATTCCGATTTTTGCATATCAAGGCGCCGCCACCGTTTAGTCTGCCATTATCCTCGAATAAACGCGACCAATTCGTTTCGGGCACCACAGTTTGTTCCGAGTTATTCTTCCCGATGCTCCCCTTGGTAAGCTCTGGTACTAAATAGATGGCTGTTCCACTCTGTCAAGGAGTGCCTTTTAAACTCCCAACGAACTCTATGAGTTTTAATCTTCGTTTTCCAATTTTTTACCATCTTTGGCCATCTAAATTTTGTATACTCTTTAAATCTGAATGAAATTCGAGGCATAAACCAACGGATTTGAAAATCTCGCCTCAGGCCTCTCTTCTGTCCATTCTCTCTCCTACCCCATTCTTCGAGCCTCCGCAAAAACCGTCGCGCTTAAAGTCCCATAAAGAAGGGAGAGAGCCGAGGGAGTATTGGACTTGGCGATCCTGCCGGGACTTTGGCGACTTTTTGCCAGCCGACGGATGAGAATTATCGTGATCTAGTTGAACGCTGGACTCGGGTAAAGAGGGATGAAGGAGGGAGATAAGTCGCTGGTAGGCTACGCGAGGCTTCGGAGGGGGAGGAATTGATGAAAGAGCGCGACTTATGCATACCGTGTAAGTGACGCGCATGAATAATTCATTCTAATAAAATAATGCAGCCTGCGAGGCGCTCTGGCCGAGCAAAAACTTCTCCCGGATCGCCGATCGCGGTTCCCCTCGACGGCGGCCATTGGATTCGCACCAATTTCCCCTTTTGCTACGCCATTCGACCGAAAGCTGGGCGCCCAACGGGCGAATCATTTGGAAATCAAAGATTCTAGAGAACAGATAGGGAAACGATTCAGTTTCTTCGTGATTTTCTTTTGAAAACGTACTTTCCTAAGTAGATCCAATGCAGATTTTTGCTGAATTAGAATATCAATTCTAACTGGTGACATGGACAATGTAGGATAGGTACTTTCAACCGTGACACCATTTCCTGGCGTCGTTTTTCAACGCGTTCTAGATTCTAAACAGGAGAATGATGCTCTCTGAATGCTACGTATTCCGTCGACATCCAGTCACCCCGAACAGCACGGCTTGACAAATAGAATTTTATAGTCGGCTCTGCTGTATTTATTACAGTGGCGAAAAATACGAGCCTCGAAACGGGAATGCGTTTTCCAGCACGTAGATTTATGGTTCCATTGAGTTCGTCCCTGTTCTTTCGTTTCCTCGCAATTAGATGGAAAAATCGAGCCGATCTACTCCACTTCTAGGAGTAAATAGACAGGCGAGCGTAATAATAAACGCTCGAATCATGGTTAAAAAGTTCCTGAAGATTATAATACACGTGGAAGAAATAAATCAGCGTCGTCTATTGATCAATTCCCCTCCGGGCGAGCAGAAATTCAGTCCTCGAATGATTCTCGGGCAGAAAAACATTCTCCCCAGATCGTCGAACGGCGGGAGAAGAAAATTATCGGAAAGTTTCTATTCTATTTGGAGCATCCCCGACGGAAATGGGGGTGAGTTGGCGGCGAACCTCTTCGGGGGGTGGAACATTGAAGCGGTCGGAAGGTTCCAGGCGGAAAAGCTCGGCGAAGATGCAGGATCCCCTTTTCCGGGCTCGATCCGCCGTAAAGATTTTTATCCTCCCGCCTCGCAGCGCCTCTGGAAAATAGAATTGTTGTCGGCGAATCGGAAATTGCACCGCCATTTCCAAGGTCAAACGAGCGACTCCTTTATTTTAATTAGTATCGTAGAGTAGAAATGACTGGACGCGGGAAAGTCCCTCTAGAGCTTACCTTCGTTTTTATTTCTTGTGGAAAATCGCTGGGGTTTATCGCTACTCATCCTCTCCCCCTCAGGAAGATTCTGAAACATTCTAAAAACTCCACGCTTCTACTATTTACCTACTTTATCGCTAATAATCTCTCAGCCCCCACGTATGTACTCACAATCAGAAATCTACCCGCGCAGTTTAAACAAAACGAGCGCCGTCCACGATTGTCGAGGAAATTGATTTTTTCCCGCCCGTGTTCACCGCGAAGGAGCAGGGAAGGGCTGGCTGCACGATTGTCGAGGAAGAGTAGGTGGAGAGAAAAAAAGAAAGCGAGGAAAAAAGCGGATAAGCCATCCCATTTCCCGGACTCGATTCGCCATAAAGATTGTTACCCTGGCCGAGCGGGGAAATAGAATCGTCGCCTGTTTCGAGGACGCTTTCAATTCCCGCGGCAGGACGAGAGGAAGCGGCGAGCAGAGTGGCCGACGCTCCTTCGCCTGAAAAAGGATCGAACCGGAGGATGTCCGCTTGGGGACACATTCAATCGTTTGGTGACAAACGCTTTCAAGATGGCGAGTGCCGCACGGAGGCCCTCTAATCGATATATCGCGGGCGGCGGGGCCAGATTTATGGATTCCCGGGGACGTCCTACCGCGAAATTGTCTTGTTTATCGAGGATCCTGGTTACAGGACCTCCAGGACCTTACACTTACAACTACGTCGCTTTCACCCTTGGAGAAATTCGTGGCGATTCACAATAATGCCTCGAGTCCTAACGAAATTGGTAGATTGTGGCGGGACGCAGAGAAATCGTGGAGTAAGAAAGTGAGTGGTCCTTTTCATTCTGATTAACTGTTGGCTCCCAAAGAATGCTGGTGACAGTAGTCGACAGGTAGCACATCCCCGAGAACTCGATCCCTCGATCCCTCGATCCCTCGATCCCTCGATCCCTCCAAGGGGGATGGGAAGAGGAATCGATGAGATCCCCTTTTTTCTCCCGGGTCAACGGGTGGCTCTCCCCCTTTCTTTACATATGGCGCTTAGTACAGGCTATAACCATCGATAATCGGCCAATAGGAACGAGTCCAGGACGGATCCTCGCTATCGTCGAACCCCATAGATTCGTAGGCAGCATGACAAATAACTCTCACAATGGGCCATCGTTTCCAACCCGTGTCTACCCCCTCTCGCCCATCCTTCTCGATCCACAGTCGAGTTTCCAGCCCTTCCAGCCCTTCCAGCCACCACCCCCCTCGTGTTATACACGACCAGATCGGTTCCGGCAATTTTACATTCACGTCAGAGCGCCGCTGATTTATTATAATGTTTGCTGCTCGCTTTACCCACCCCCCAGCCCCCTCCACTTTCCCCTCCGTTTCGCCTCTCTGTCTGTATCTTCTCCTCTGGCGCTTCTTCGTTCCCTCTGCCTTCGGTTTCTCGTTTATTTTTAATTCCACCCTGGGGAGGGCCGCGGTTGGAAATTCTTTCGGGGGCTGGCAAGGTGTGAAACTCGAAAATACGGTTTACAGAGAGACTTGCATTTAGAATGAACCTGTATATGTATGTACAATTGGAAAATATCCTGAATGATTAGCCAGAGTGAACTCGACTCGCTTTCTTTTTTCGATTCTGCTTTGTTTGGTATAATTAATTCTGTCTCCCATTCGAATTCATTCGTCGGTGGATCGAATCGGTATTCGGTTCGCGACAAACCTGCCCGCGCAAAATAATTCGCCCAGTCCCCGTTTCGCGAGCCAGTGGAGTGAAGAAAAAAAAGTCGAGCTGTCGAGCCGAAAATGGAGGGTGGAAAAAAATAGGCCGCGCCTTTTTAATGACCGAATCCCAATCGGGGATCGAGCGATCCAGTTTCGATTCCGACGCGTGCAAGATCGATTCGATATCGCGGCCACCGCGACGAATATCCGCCGATATCCAATCGGCTTGTTTGGTTTCAGTTCCGTCGGCTCTCTCTTTTGTTTGTTATTTCGCGCGTGCCAAATTAAAATCCACTCCCCGCCCACTCGTTTCGCGTTCCCCTATTTTCACCTTTTCGATTTCTGGCTGGTTTGTTTTTTCAAATCGTTCGTTGCTGGAAACAGTTCCCCCTGTTTCTTAAATTTAAAAATCGCCAGCGAGAAATTTTTATATCAGTTTCATGCCCCTTCTGTGTCTTCGAATATTAGGTAGCTGGAAATGATTCTACAGACAAAAAGAAAGAATCGATCGAGTCGCACGCCACATTTCTCACAGCCTCCAGGCTGATTTACATGGAATCCCAATAAACGCCAAGAGTTCCCAGCTGATTTAATTAGCGGCCGCGCGAATATCCATACGAATGGCGCGAAAACGTATGTCGAACGGCGACAGGGTCGACTTTCATCGTCTCGAATTGATGGCAGTTTAGGCGGGCATAATGGAAACGAAGCCTCTCGCCCTTCCTCGTCCCGCTTCTCCGCCTCTCTGCTTGCATTCTTCTCTCGCTGGAATTATGGTATATTTATCACTGTTCCGCTGGTGGGAAGACAAGGCCGCCAATTAGCCGACGCCAATCATCGCCTTAAATCACGGCCTCGTCCGCGAAAGGTTACCGGGATTAACCCGACATTACGTCGAATTAAGTCGTGCCTTGTTGCTCCAGAGCCTCGAACTATAAATTGGGAATCGACTGACTCCACTTCTTCTCCGTCACTTTCTCTTATCCTCTGAATACTCTTAGAGTACTCAAATTTCAAGATACGTGCTTCAGGAATCTTAGATTTTAGTTAGATGAATTTGATTGCAGACAGAACGTTTTATATGTAGGTACCCAGAGGAGGAAAGTTCACGGGGTAATATACTTGGCGCAGTTGCATAGAAGTGCAACGTTGCACCCTCGGCCTCGGGGAGGCTGTGGGAACGCGGCTTGAAGACTTCATTATTTTTGAGGGGAGAAGCGCCCTATCTCGTTAGGGGATTCCTTGCCCAGGGCGACGCGGAGCCGTCTTGTTAAAATTCTCCCAACTGCATACGTATAACCCGGACCACGCAGACCCCTCTCTTCTTTCCCTCCTTCTTCCACCCCTCTCGTGCCTTCCCTCTCCTCTTCCCGCGAATTCCGCGACCACCTTCTTGTTTCCTGTACTTGAAGGCAGCGAGCCTGACGCTTCAATTTCTCGTGGAAAATACGGTTGGAGGAAATAGGTAGAATGGAATTTGTTTTTTAAGAATACAGCTATTCTTTGGAACATGGTTGCAGGGTGAATGGTTTCGCGACCATAGGGATCAGGAGATCGAGCAAGGCACTTAATAAAATTCCAATTTAGGGGCGATCGTCCCGCGGCACGGTAATCGTTCCCGTTTCCCCGAGGGGTTTCGCAGAGGGTAGCTAACCCGTGGTAACGCCGCTCCGATTGGCCCGCCGTTTAGGGGATGATTCCAGGCACGATACCGTCGCCGGTTGGCCGGATTTAATTAATCGATCGCACGCATTACCAGCCGACAAATGGTGGCACGGCTGGTTAGGATGCTCGCAGTTAATGTCGGCGGTCGTTCGTCAGCAAGAATAAACAAGTTCCGCTCCGGAGATAAATTCGAGCTCGCGCTTCGACCCTGAATTTCAGGATTTCCAGTGAGCCAGTATCATACATATGCCAGGTCGCCTCTCTGCGTGCAAGCTTCTACCACAAATTCTACGGTAACCTGTATTTCATATATTACAGACGTGCGTTTAACTCTTCAAAAGTGGAGTAAAAGTCTCATCGAAATGCTCGATTGACTTACTAAAACATACCTACTAAATATTCAATTGAATAATTACTCTGAAAAATCGACTACCATATCGTATGTTTTACATCTCCCAGACGCATTAGACTGTTCCCGACAAGTTCTCCGCCATTTTGGCAGAAGTGCGAAGCATCAAAAATGTCCTGAAACTACAAGATGCCCCAGGAAAAAGAATTCTTGCAACGATCCACGAGGGTCGCCATCGCGGGCAACTCGCTCCCCAGCATCCGGGAGGAGGACCACGAGGGTGGAGGGTGTGGAGCGCGAGGGTGGCTGGATGGTTTCATAAGTTATCGATTGAAAGGGAGCCGGGTGGTGGGAAGAGTGTCAGTTTCCATGGTGACCGATCCTGCGCCCTGCAACTTGGACGTTTACCTTAATGCCCGGGAATTACGGGACGTGATTTTCACCCCGTCCCCCGTCCCTCCACCCTCCACCCTCCACCTCTCTCTCTCTCTCTCTCTCCCCCCCCCCCCTTTCTGCTTCGTCGAGGACGCTTTAGGCGATAATGTAATTTTATCTGCAACCCAGTCACCCCTCCCCTCCCTCGTCCCTTACAGCCCGTTCGCGATCTTCCAGAGGCGCCTTCGCTCTCTTTCCACCCCTCCCCCGTCGTTTCACTCCCCCCCTCGTCCCTCGATCGACAGGAACAACGTTTCCTTCGGCAAACAACCGTTAGTCCATTGGCCGACGGCGTGGAATTAATTGGATTCCCGGGAAATTAATTGCGGCAAAAGCCACACCCGGCTTGGAAATTGTCGCGGTTGTCGTCGGTCGGTGGGCTTTCATCCCCCGAAACCTTGAGGCTTCTGCATGGGAAAGAATGGTAATTAACGATTGCTTAGGGGTGGAATGATTCTTGGATGACATTGTTTCTTTTGCAAAGTTTCGGAGGATTCTGGATGGAGGATCAATTCTTAGATCGGGATTATAGTTTTTGAATTATTGAATAGAAGATTTTTCGTTTGAGATTTGGATTGTTCAGCTTCGTCGAGAAAACTCCGATCGCAGGGATTGTTAGGTTCCCGTGGATCGTTGCCACGGGCACGACTCACCCCTAACTACGCCGGTGGAGCGGCAAGCCACCCCCTCGGGGGCTGTGCCAACACAAGCCCGCATTAGCTAACTGCGCCCTGATTCGTCGCCGGATCGATCCGAAAAACGAGGAAACTTAACGCGAATTACGTCACCGAGGGCAGAGTTAATTCTGGTAAAATGAAGCGAAAATCGTGGTCAATCGGCGGCGGAAAGTCAACTAATTTGAAGAAACGGAACGACGAGGAGGGGAGTATTACCTACCAAACTTGGTTTTTATTGATTTCACAAGAAAGGAAATTCCAATTTACTTTAACAATATATCAGGTATTAGGTATCAGGTATCAGGCATCATCAACTTGTAAATACATCACAAAACGTTGGTGTTGATCACTCGAATTGCTCTGAAATCGCGTACAAATTACATCTCAGCGAGGCACAGGTAGAGGATCCTCAGGATTTTCTCCCTGAGGAGAAAAAAAGTTAAATTACGACCATTTGTATTCTCCGGAGGAATCCACCCCCTAGTGGCCCTTGGAAAAGGCGGGGTCTCTATCCCTCGAGAGGGAGAGTGATACCGTTACCATGGAGTTATGTAAATCGTCGGATTACCACGTCCCTGCAAATTGGAAATCGGCCCTGCGAACCACGAACCATAATAGACAGAATTCCTCTAAAATTTCTGACTGGAAAGACAATAAAAATTCCTACCGCATAATTAAATTTATCAGAGCAATAATAAGCGCAGAGTTTCCACGCGGAATATCTTTCAAAACCTTGAAAGAACCTTCCCACCGTGTTGAGGCGCGAAGAAAAGCGAAAAATCGTTGGTAAACTCGCAAGGGGAGGTGTAGTAGGGTGGCCATAGTCGAGAGGGGAGGGCCAACCCCGAGGTCTAGCTATGGGGCGAGATGGGGTGACGCGGGGGCAAGGTGTCACCACTCACCATCCCCCGTGGCATAACGAGGAGCGTGAAACAGGCGCAGAATCGCGTCGGACGCATTAGCTAAACGGCGCCTCTGATTGGCTCCCTTCTACCACCCCGACTCCCATCATCAACCCCCGTTTCCCCTCTAAGGTGAAACCGTTGGGGTGGAACCAGGGGCGCCGAGCCAAGTTCAGAAAACGATCTTTCCATCCCTGGCAAGCTGGGACTCCCAGTCCTCTGCCCTCTAGACTTACTTGCAGGAGGGTGGAAACGGGTGGTGTTTCACTGCACACTGTGCCAACTGGGGGTTGAAAACCTGTGTCCTCTTCCTCGCCTTCAGATTAGCTGAAAATTTTTTTGGTGTGTTTCTAATTTCTCAACACACGCTTTGTGGAATAATAATTCTCGTTCACATTCGATATGGATATTCGATTGGGTTCACTCTGAACCATCTAGACAACTTCGTATCACACGAATGCTATTATATAGTTGGAGGTTATCCAGTTGGCCTCTCACAGTTTCGTTTGAAGCAAGGGATACGTTAAGCTCGCGATGAAAGCGTCTCAGCTTCTCACGTTCCACGCTTCGGCGAACGACGCCGCGACCCTCGACGACATATTGATCTTTTTGGGCAAGTATACTATGTAGCGAGCGCTCGCTTCTCCGAACCCCGAACTCGATTATCTCTACCGATCACTCTTATACATGTAATATATGTAGGTAATATGTATACGATCCACCGTTGCCCCGCAAACTTAGGCGAGTTCGGCTGGTACCAGAAGTACCTTTTCGTGCTGCTAACCATCTTCTGCGTGTTCCTGACCTTCGTCTACTTCACGCAAACCTTCCTCACCGTGCTGCCCACGGAGTACTGGTGCAAGCTGCCGGAGGTGAAAGGGGTGGCGAGCGACAAAGTGAAGGAGATTATGATCCCCAGCGCGAAGCTGCTCCCTTACGAGGGACACAACCTACCTTACTCGAGATGCTGGATATACGATTTAAAGCCGGAGCAGGCAATGGCCGCTGGTAAACCAGACCCAAGCTGGCCGGTAAAAAAGTGCAGCAGCTGGGAGTACAAGCTGAGCGGGGCCGACGTGCCCTACATGTCCGTCGCTGCTCAAGAGAATTGGGTAGATACCTGTCCACCAGCAGCTCCCCAGAATTCTCCTCCTCGGTCCTAAGTACTCCTCTGCCCAGGTCTGCGACAACGCGTACAAGTCCACCTTCGCTCAGAGCATCTTCTTCGTGGGCTCGATCGTCGGGGGCCTATTCTTCGGATGGATGGCTGACAAGTACGGAAGAGTGCCGGTGCTGATCGGAACGAACATGGTGGGCTTCGTCGGGGGCATGAGCACGATATTCGCCAGCCAGTTCTGGCAATTCCTCGCCTGCAGGTTCGTCGTCGGCCTGGCCTACGACAACACCTACGTCATGGCCTATATACTCGTCCTCGAGTACATCGGCCCACAATGGCGCACGTTCGCAGCGAACATGTCCTACGGGCTATTCTACACCCTCGGCGCCCTCAGTTTACCTTGGATGGCATACGGGATCGGGGATTGGAAGAAATTCGCCATAGCGACGTCTCTTCCATTGGCCATTGCCATTCTCGCCCCCTTCTTCATTCCCGAAAGTGTCAGGTGTTCTATCTGTATAGATAATAAATTTGTACTATTTGTAGTAATAGTAGACGGTAAATTTTGTCTGTAAGATCGCAGACGAGGGAATAGTCTTCTTGGTGGAGCGTTCGAGTATATGTATGTAGGTATACTATGTATGTATAGTCTATGGGGTTTTCTTAACGAAAGGTGGCTGGTCAGCAAAGGAGAGTTGGAAAGGGCCGTGAAAATCATCAGTGGTATCGAGAAGACAAACAACAAAGAGGTGCCTCAGGATATTTACGAGGATTTCCTCGACGACAGCGTGCAAACTGCAGACACCCTAGGTGCCGAGCGACACTCGTTCATGGATCTCTTCAGGACGAGACGTTTGAGGTACCTTTACCCCGCGAGTCCTCGTGAGATTGGCTTCAGCTGTGAAATTCCATCGTAGAAACCTCACGATATTGCTGATGGTGGCTTGGGGCGTGATCCGTATGTCCTACGACGGCCACATCAGGTGCCTGCATACCTTTGGCATGGACATCTTCACCACCTTCACGATTGTCTCCGCGACAGAATTGCCCGCGGAAATGTTCGTCAACTACACCTTAGACACCTGGGGACGAAGGTGGACACTGTTCGGCTCCGTGTTCCTCTCCGGACTGTTCAGTCTAGGCGCGGCCAGCTCCCCCGCTGGCATTAAATACGCCTCGTTTGCAATAGTTGGCCGTTTGTTCATCAACATCGCCTCGAACATCTCGGTCCAATACGCTGCGGAACTGCTACCCACGGTCGTTCGCGGCGAGGGCTTGGCTTTCGTACACATTATCGGATACGGCACTACCATCTTCAGCCCCTTCATCGCGTTCTCCAGTAATATCATGTACAATCTGCCAATGATCATCCTTGGAGTCGCGTGCATCGGCGGTGGCATCATCTGCCTCTTTTTACCGGAAACGCTGATGCAGCAGTTGCCGCAGTCTATGCTGGTAGGTATATCGAATTCAAATTAAACTTAGCCTCATTGTGTGGGAACTTGGGTGATTTCTGCTGCAGGATGGAGAACTGTTCGGGGTCGAGCAGTCGTTCTGGGATAACCCGTTCACGAAGATGAGGAAGCCTCTGGAGCCCAGAGGACACCACCTGCACGCGAAACGTCCTGCCCCCAGGCCGGGGATGCTGCGCAGCAGCATGATTTCCGGCAACTTGGGCAACGCGAGAAGATTGTTCATCATGCGGGAAAGAGTTAGCCAGATGACGGTGAATGGTGCAGCAAGCTCCGCGACGAGGGATACCTCGCCGTTGGAGTATCTCCAGAGGGCCAGGCAGGAGTACAGCGGCGATGGTAACGTCGCGACTTAACAGGATCAGTGAATTAATTGCATTACAGATTACAGTTGTAAAATTCCATTAATGTAGGGGGAGAATTAATTTAGAATATTCGTAAGTTAGGAGGGATTATTCTGTGCATTTTCGTTGTGGCTGTTTTCACTTTTTCAGTAGAATTATCCTTTCTCTTCTTTCTTCAAATAAGTGAAAACAGTTTTTCGAATTTCTTAAAACTTAGTGTGGCGATATTTCTCAGATGTTATCAATTAATAACAATTAAAGACAAAAGAGGCAGGGGCCGCACAGACGTTTAGTTAATTGCCGGGATTAGCGACAACAGAGACTCGACACGTGGCATGTGGCCTCGTTTAGCACCGACACGTTCCCGAACTCGAATTTCGTTTCCCTTTCTCTGAAAACACATAAATCCAGGCGGCGCGGCCTTTTCTTCTTATTTCAGAGACGTTCGCTCTCCGTGGGTGGTTGACTGAAAAAAGAACTACAGAAAACCCAGGCCCTGCGAACTCCTTATCAACTTTTCACCATTTAACTTAGAATTCCCAAATAATCTACACTCACTCTGAATAATATCATACTATTTTAATTTCGCCTCCAACTCCAAAGATCTCTCATCTATTTTACATGCACAATTATTAAGAAACTCCAAAGACAATAAAACTGAAACGAGCTGTCCTTCTCGATTTTCCTAAAGGAAATCCGAGACAAACTCATGGCTCGTCACTCGTCACTCGTCACTCGACACGCCTAATGGGCCCATAATGACCAGCGGACGTGTCCATGCCTGCCAGGCACACCCAAATTCGTCACCCACGCAGAAAATGTGGAACTTTGTTCACGCTGCTTTCCCTTGTCATGCAAAGCCGGTCGCTTCGCCCACATAAAGAATATCTTCAATTATATCCATGCAATTCCTCCATTCCGCGCAAGATACCTAAATCATGACGCGATTGAAGATGAAATTATTGCACTCGAAAATCCCGGATGAAAGTCGCAGGATGGAGGCGCAATTCTCCCAACCATCGCCTCCAATTGCACCGCCACAATGTTTCAACCCCTCGTCGGGTTCTCCGCGTTCCTGAACGACCAAGCAAGAGGAAAGTCATAATCTAAGGCCCGAGTAAAGCGGGGCTTTCCGTATTTCAGGGAGGAACGGTCCCGCGTTGACAGCGAGAACGAGCGTGGCTCGTAAATGCGAGATTGCCTGGCCGCTTTACGAGCTTTCTATCGCGTTTTCGGGATTATTTGAGAAAATGGAATCCTCGGCGAGGCTGCCCGCCCGCCGGGGTGGGGCGGAGGAACGAAATGCAAACCAGCTGGAAAATCGTAAAAGGCGAAAATGTAACGAAACGTAATCGCTGGCCGACGGAGGGGGCGTTGCAGCTTCGGGGAAAGCTCCGTGAGGGTGAGAACTGGGGATGGGATGGGATGGGATGGGAAACGAGATACCGTCGGCATACGTCGGGCGTTTTATTGCGCTCGCGGTCTCGAAGAAGAAAGTCTTTCTCTGTCTCGTAAAAGGGCCACGGTTGTAAAAGTTTTCCAGGCGGTCGTCTCCTGGTGTATGTATACTTTGTCGTTATCACCCTTTCCCTCTGTCGCTCTTCGTTCGCACCTAATGAGCCGTGGGCGAGGAGAATCGAGGATTTCTCTTTCTCTTTCTTTTTCGTGAAAACCCGAAGGACATAAAGAACTTGCCGCGTCCTGCCCCAAATCCAAAGGCAACCCTTGCACAAGCATCGGGCAGTTAGCAGCAGCAGCAGCAACAAGAGAACCTCGGGAGCCTCCCGTCGTCGCTCTTCTCATCGCTGCACCGGAAACCGTGCACGCTTCCACCATTTTGGCGAACGGCGGCCGAGTAGGAGACGTCAGAGGCAGTAAAACGGGGCCGGAATTGCCCGGCGCAATTCCGCGGCCGATGTTTTGCCGTAATCTAGGAGTTTCGAGGTCGATCCAGCCTGCCAGTTTTTCTACGAGCGTCGTAGTGGCGGCGGAAAGAAGCGGCCTGGCAACAAGAAAGGCAAGAAGCGCGGAGGAAAAGGGGTCGGGGCGAGGAAAGGGCGAATCTCGCGAGAGGATCGAGGAGAACGGTGGAACGAGGCGAGGAAATTGCGAAAATCTTTGGAGAGGCAGTTTCGCTGGGCGGAGTGGCCTGCTAAACAAACAGTAGTTGGCGGAGCAATCACGTAGGAAGCGGTGGGTCGTTGGAGGCGTCCGCGTCCGCGTCCGCGTCCGCGGCAAGGAAGATGATCGCTGGCGCTGGCCGCGAGGTGAAAATTGCCGGTTTGCCGTTGCACCGGCTCCGAACGTTACACGATGCATCTCCGGGATGGTAGCTATGGCCTCCTCGGAGGGAATGCCGGCAGCACCGTTCGCTTTTATCGGCGCAAATTGCTCGGAAAGTCGGCCTGTCCGCGCGTGTGCCCGCCACTTGCGGCGCGTTTTTACAATCGGCCGCAGTCACTTCTGGATGGTTTGTTTGCACAGGGCCGGGGATGTGAAAGGATTTTACGGGTAGAGAGACCGGGAGGCTCGTCGCGGAGCAAGTAAATTTTAGGAAGGTGTTTCCAAGATTTTCTTTGCAAGCTGAAGAGTAAAGTGCTATGTCTGTGTGTGTGCTGAACATTCGGGCATGGAAGATTGATCTGATGGCGGGGTCTTCTATTTTTAGACACCTCGACTGACGTTTTATCAGAGATGCAAAGGTGTTGGACGTTAGAATTCAATTTCAGGCCATTATTCTTGGTCGGCCGGTGGTGCAATTTGAAAACTGTGGCCAGGGTAAAAGCTCGAATTAAAAGGAGTCGGAGCGATAGCGGGCCACTTGTAGAAGCGATTTATGCGAGCGCATAAACGTCGACAATGCTCGCGTTCCCTATTAAAATCGATACCCGTGTCGGGGCTGCTTTACGGCCGCGCCGTAAACATTAATTAAAATAAGAAAAGCCGGCGGCACTCTTAATTTTTTGGGTCGTAACGTGGGTCGAGCCGACGATAGGTGATCGTAACACGTTCCGGGGTTAGGTGGCGCGATTCTTTTCACGCAACTGATCGATCGAGCTTGCGATCTTTATTTCAACGAGAAAGTTTCAAGATTTTCTAATCCCAATACGTGGAACACTGGAATTTCTTCAGTTCCTTCATTTAGGTGAAATTCCTTCATTTAGGCGAAATTTCGAAATTTCTGAGCTTAGGGAACAAAAATTAGAATTAAAAATATTCAAAGTTCCAAGGTGAAAGTTGATAATTTCCAGATTCCTGAGCCCTCTGGAGTTGAGAATGTCAAATTTCCTAGGCTTGGAGTTGAAAATTGCCAACTTCTTGAGCTTAGAGTTGAAAATTCTCATATTCCTAAGCTTAGAGCTTGAAATTTCCAAATTCCTGAGCTCAGAGATGAAAATTTCTACAGTTCTAAACTTAAAGTTGATAATTCCTAAATTCTTCAGCTTTCAAGAGTTGAAAATTTTTAAATTACTGATCTTAGAGTTGAAAAAAAGCGAAGTTCCATATTTCTAAGCTTAAAGTTCAAAATTTCCAAAGTCCTAAGCTTAGAATTAATAATTCCCAAATACCTCCGCATAAAGTTGAAGATTTGCCAACTTCCTCAGCTTACAACTCAAAATCCACCTTCCATACTTAAAACACAAACCTCCTCGAGTTTCTAATAATAAACCTCCAAACCTTCGGTATTCCGAAATTCTGAACGTCTTCGAAAAGTTTCCATGACCGACGCGATAAACAGTGTTCGTTTAATCTCGGGGCTCCGCAACCGCGATAAATTCCGTCTGATCGCGGATGTCCCCGCTAATTTCGTAGACCGAGCTGACCCTCCGCCATCCAGCCGGTAGATTCCGTGGCGCGGATGGCTGCCATAAAATCGGGCCAATTACAGAGATACGCGAAAACATCGTCAATTACGGCAATTAGCTCGTTGGCGGAATTGCATCGTGTCACGGCCGTTGCTGGCACTAGCGTAAAGCGCCGCGATACACGCGTCTTATTTTAACCACAGGCTGCTGCTCTCTCGCTCGCGCAGCCATTGTTCATAAAATTCTTATCGCGTTTCTCGACGCCTCATTCTTTTCTGCCGGCGATAAAGTAATTGCAATCGTTTCTACCTGAATGTAGTCGGGCTCAGTGAAACGCAATTTACACAATTTACGCAATTTACGCAATTACAATGATAATTATCGATAGGTATTAAAAAAACACCGCTCTATAAGATGCTGATAACAAACAGCAACCAAAATCCTCAAGTACCTACTGCTGTACTCGAAATTCAGTTTCTCGTTTCCTCTGTCCAAGATTAACGGAGAACTTGCAAAAGCTACGGCGCTCAGGCGAATCTACAAGTACTCCCCAGTACACCCTCGCGCCGATATATCCCCAGATAACAGTGGGGGTGACAAGAATAACAGCGCCATCCGAGGAAAGAGTCCCACCGCACGTAGTACATTACGCATTGTGTGCTTACAGTTTATAGGGTGATGCGCGGCTGCTGTACGGGTCGGAGGACGATCATCCCCCGGCAGTTAACTCAAATTGCATTATGGGAGGGCTGGTGGCGTTCTGGGGCCGATTGCGGGGTGGGCTCGAGCGAACCCGACGATCTGGGGACGTCGCGGTCGTAACCCTCTGTGCTATACAAACACTACGTATTTGCGCGCCTTCCTTCCCATCGATCACCCTACCTATGATACAAATTTCCAGCATCGAATCGGTGATATGCAACGAATCCAATCAAAATTCCTAAACTCCTCTTCGCCTCGTTCATCTGTCGATCGCATCTGCACGCGTGCAAGCTCACCGACGAACAAGAGGCGTGTTTGCGCGAGGCGTACGCGCGTAATGGAGCATCCCCAACCTGGATCAGGACTATTTCTTTAATAGGGATTATATTGTGTCAAACGACACGTGACGCCCTTCGCCAAACGATGGCCTCTTTGTCCTTTCATAGTCTGCATCCAGCGATCTTGTTACCGGGGTTGCGTGATCAATGGATCTACTACATGCATTGATGCATTAGATACTTACCTACAGCCTACCTTCCATCGACCCTAAGGCTGTCGAATGAATTGGGAATTCTAATTGTCACGGGGTATTAACCCCCAGCACTGAATTAGAGAGCTTCAGAGAACTTCCCATAAATTCCATCCCTCTACTCTTTACCTAATCTGAAAATTCTTTGCTCGAGAGAATGGTTTCCCTTTCTCAAGGAGAACTACACTTTTTTATCCACTTTATCGTTATTACTCTGCCGGACACCGTTCCTCTGTCGAAGCAAATGATCACAGCGCTTAATATCCATCCTGGTTCGCCCTCCCCGTCGGCGAGTCCGCGGAATCGCGCGAAATTACACGTTCCGAGGACGCGTAATCGATAAAATCGAAAGGATAGCGGGACGTGCACGGCCCGGGGTGCATCATTGCGAAATTCCGCCTGCAAACGGGAACAACACTCCTCGAGAGACTATCTCGATTTTCGGTAACGATCTCCGGCTGACGCAAAACGCCCCTCGGCTTTCACGCGACGCGGGCGACTTTAATTAGGCAATTTCAGTGGTCGGAACCGGCTAATAAATTACCTAATTGAACGACGGGCGTCCCGCCGGCCGTGATCCGGAACGAGCGATAATCGAATAATCGCCGCGCCCGCAACGTTTCGTCGCAATTACATCAGCTGCCCTAGGCCCGATAGCGTCTTCAGCGTCTTCTTCACAGTCTTCATTACTCGGAGCACTCGGAGCACAGATCTAACAAAGGGGTTAGATAACTTCTATTCAGAGACCTTTATTTTCTATCATTAATACATATTTCCTATCGCATTTCTCTTCGGGAAGAATATTCGAGGGTTTAAAATTTCTAGAAAATTTCCGGAGTTTCCATGCTCGTTTTTCAAAAAAAAAAATGTGCTTCCAAATATACACAGAGGAACTGGAAGCCGTGGCGAGGGCTCGGTAAATCACGGATCGCCTAACGAGACGTTCGATCGACGTGTCTTAATTAAAGTTGGCGAACAGGGCGCGCGTGACTGCTCGTTTCCCGAATTTCCACGGCGATCCGTCACCGCAGTCGCATGGAAATCGAGCACCTTCGGGGACAAGTCGAGGGGTCACGGGCGACGGGTAAAAAATGGAAGGAGCGTTGGAGGATCGAGGGGGAGGAGGAGGGAGGAAGTTTCCGCGGGCCAGAAGGAAGATCAATTCCAGGCAATATGTGGAACGATTTCTCTCCGCTGGTGGATATCCGTCGCGCGGAGGGCGAAGTAAACGAGAATCCACGGTGGCAAACGGCAGCCCCGGGCTCGCCTTTTCCCGTGTATCCTTTATTCCTAGCAGCGATTTATTCTCTGTCATCTCCTGGAGCTCGCAAGCGGGGCGGGGGGTGGGAAGGAGGAAGTCGCGAGACAGGGGGCCATCTTCTCGTTCGAAAGAAGGTTTTATTGGGCTTTTTATGGGGCGAATAAACGGGCACGTTACGCGGATTTGCATGGAACTCGTTCTACGCGCAGCCGCGCCACTTTCACCCACCGATCCTGCGGCTTCCTGGAGGGGGGGGGGGGGGGGTGCGAAATGAATAGGTGAAACTTTGGCTCCTAAGCAAGATCCTAGGAGCAGCTTTAAGCTTAATTAATTATCATTCCACTGCCTTCCGAGGGGGTAGTTGTCCGCAAGATGGCCGCGAACGTAGAGCTACCAGAAGCCAGCCGAATAATCCTCTGGTCCGCCGTTGACACGGTAAACAGCGTCTCGGTGTTGGGAAAATATTATTCCAAGAAGGGTCGCAACCCTCGCCGGGGCTCGTGAAAGCGATACACCGTTTTGTTGCCGCGGCCAGGTGGCGAGTTTTGCAGATAACATTAAAGCCAATAAAGAAAATATCGCCGGCTAAAAGTAGACGGAACGCGACAATTGAGCGACGGGGGGTGGGGTAATCGGTAATAATGTCGAATAATGGAAAGATAACAGAGGTCTTCGGCGTGGCAAAAAAGTCTGACTAACCCTTCTGAGATCTAAAAATACTGTTCAAGCTGGAGCGTTTCTTGGAAACCTACGAAACATAAATTCATTTCAGACAGAGGATATAAATGTAAGTTTCAATTCCTCGTCCATCCAGCTGCATCTCGAATCCTTGGAAATATTCGTGGACTTTTCGAAAAGCTGCAGGCGGCACGCGTTTTCCCCTAATTCGAAGCAGATTTTCAGGGACATAAATTGGAGGCTCGTTACACCCGCTACACTCTTTACCCCTGTCCCTTATCTGCCGCCTGCCTTATTTCCACCGAAAACCACGATCGAGTTTTACCGCCTCCTCTCCGCATCTGGCGCGCGTTCTCTTCTTTCCTTTCGGCAGCCGCCTCGACCGGAGGAGAACCAGATAGGGACCACAGCTTTTATCTCGGAACACGCCCGTTGTCGAAGCATTTAATGTTGCCCCGGGGGACCTTTGATTCCCCCCGAACGCGGAAAACACGGCTGCGACGAAGATCCCGCCTCGTGGAACACCGTGTTCTCCGGTTCCTCGGGCAATTAACCTCCGCGTAGGTGTAGCCCCCTCCCCCCCCCCCCCCTTTCTGGCGATATTCGCGGCGTTGGAAACTTTATAGCGTCCCTTGGAAGCTTGGCAAGCAGACGTTCGTTTGGGGGACTCGCAGAGACTTAGGCAGCTAGAGATATGGCAGTAAACAAGAGAAAATAATAAAGATTGCAAAGGTAACAATACCTAATGAAAATAAGAAAAAAAAGACGGTCGTTGAGGAGAAGCTTGAAGAAGAGAACTAAGAGAAAGGAAATTAAACCGAGTGGAATCGAAAGGAAGACCAGTTTCCTCTTGTATTCGTGGACACGTTCCAAGGAAGGAGAGAGAGGAGCTTCCCATCGTCTCTGTTCCCTCGTTCCTCCCGCTCGACGCTCAAGGCGCGTTAACGATACCATCTCAAGGCGCTCTTCGACAAATTCATAAAGTACAGTTCATAAAACGTAACCTTAAGATAGACGAGAAGGAGGAGTGTGCAGGGGAGGTGACTCGTAAGTTGAGCGTAAACGGGCGTTGCGTTAAGTTGAGCGGATAAAATGATGGCTCGTGCGAACGGAGGCAGATGCATCCACGTCGAACGACCTAAGTGCAACTCTTGGCACTTCATACCGCAGAGTCCGCAGCCCCACCGCCATCCGGTGAACACGGTCCTCGAGCCATCGATGCGACCGCGGGAACCCGTTCCCGAAAGCTGTCAGCCATAAAAACCTTCCGCTGATCGGTTTAAGAAGCTTCGTCATACTGGAAACGCTTTTTTTAGACTCCCTTAGGGAATGGGGCGCAACGTGTCGAAAGTGGTGTCTGCCATATTGAAAGAACTTGCTGAGGTTAGAGAAATTCATTGCTTTCCCTTTCTCTTAAAAGTGCTCGCAATTATTAAGTCGGTGTGGAAAGTTGGAATGAAAATACTTTTCGCCTTTTAACTGTTTCATTTCTTCGAGTTTCTGTGACATTTCTCGAGGCGTAAGCCAGCGTCATCGATTGCTAAAATTTGATTTATCCCCAGTATAACCAAAGGAACTTTTACGACCTAATCACCCGCCGCAATTAAAATAAGAAATAGGTACCAAGTAGAAAGTGGAATGGAAAGGATTAGAAGTGGCGTCGAGTGCTCGCGCAGAGAGAACAGTGCAGAATTTCCTAATGGCACAAAGCAGCAGAATTAATTAGCATTTGCGCGCCGGTGGAGAGGGCAGAGTATAATATTCGTCAATGGCACTCTCTGCCCCCGGGGGCCAAACATCTAGACGCCCCCTCCATCTCGCTCCCTCTCTGTCTCGAGGGGAGGGTGAAGGAGAGACAGCGAGGGATGTGTTAAAGCGTATTCTAATGCGTGAATGCGTGCGTGCTAGGCCGCGTGAGCGTGTGCACGATGGTTTAACAAGGGTCTGACAGGCTCGTTGCCGTTGTTATTTATCGGTTATGTCGGCGCATCTCCCATCTCGATGAGAGAGAGAGAGAGAGAGAGAGAGAGAGAGAGAGTCTTACTCTGTCTCCCTCTGTCTCCCTCTATCTCACAGCGCTTTCCTCTCGCTCTTGAAAGAAGCTTCCCTTAGCGCTCTCTCTCTCTCTCTCTCTCTTCATTCCTGTTCGCGCGTGTAGACACCTCTGTGGCCCCGGTTTGGACACCAGTAGCGTAGACAGTGCACTGGGAAACAGTTTACAAATAACAACATAGGTACAACTGACTCTTCTCTAGCCACGTCGCGGTCGTAACCCCTTCAAACCTTTCTGCATCTGATTTCCCTTGAAACCAAGTGGCTTTCTTACATTCCAAATGGTGCACTCCAGGTGCTCCCTAATTAGTGCTCAGGAGAGCCACTTGAGATATCACTACTGAAGAAACTTTGCTTATTACCTCGTCACCATACACTCTAAGTAGTTCTTCATCCTCATCATTTAGTAACACAGTGAAGCCCATATTTGAACTCTATCCTCCCCCAGTATCCCTCCATGTACACTTCTAGTAATCTGTGAATCTGGAGATCATTATTATCAACTGAACCATCAATTTTATTACCCGAATGTCACATCACCACTACTTAGTTACTACTTAGTCGTTACACCTTTCCCCCAATTAAATATACTAAAAAAATCAGCAACATAATTCTGAATTCGTACACCACTGTACCAGGGGTAGCCTATAGTCTTATGCTTCCAACCAAGAAGATCGCTGTTGCTCCCACCCGAGGAAGCCACGTCGCTACGCCAATGCCGAGGACGTGGCTTATGGAGATGGCGATGCAGGACTCGCGCGTTCCCCCGTGGTTTATACCACTTGGCCCTGGCGGGGCGAGGGGGTGGACTGTTAGGCGCTAGCACGTGTTAAAAACATAACCACTTACTTGGATGGGCTACACGGTTTATTTATCGCGCGTTGCCACCCCCGCACAATCCGCCCGGGGTAATTCGCCTCGGACGGATCGGCCACGTACCTCGTCGAGTGATTCCGACGCCGCGCGGCGACGGAATTACGCGGGGCACACTTAACCCACCGGCTCCAAAAATAATTAAAACGTCCCCGTGACACGTTGAGAGCTGCCTTCGTCGAGGTACGTTTAATCGCCGGCATTAGCGTGTCGATATCTTAATGCCGGCGCCGAACAGCTCTTCCTCCGAGAACTTTGCATTAACAGATGCTTCTGCTGTGTCAGTAGTGAGTAGATGAATAAACTAAAATACGCGAAACCTTTAATTCTCTCCTGAAGCACAGCGAGATCGCTTCGGTGTATCATTGCTATCGCTATGTAAATCAATCGCTTCGTACTGCAATTAGTAAATAAACCCAATGGAAGTGTACAATTCCACCTAAACCATCCAAATCTCCAGTGATGCCACCAAGAAAGAGGGCCAAGGGACCCTGGCACCCCCAAAGAAGGGGTTTGTATTTTGATTTTATCTTTAACGCTTTAAGGCCCAGACAGTTTTCTCGGTGGAAAAAAATGATTTCTTGCGATTAGTTAACTGAAAAATGGTCCCAATTCATGCACATCATATACGTCATATACGTCATATACGTCATATACGTCATACGACGTATACGTCACACTGAGCGCTAAAGGGTTCGCATTAAAAATATTTTTATCCGCTCAACTTGGCTCAAGATTAAATTCCCAGTGCGCTAGTAACTTGCATGCTAACCTTGGTAATTCACAATCTTGTCGTCAATCCCTTACGTTCCACGAAGGTTTCACAAAACAACAAAACAGATTATTCCGAAGAACTCTTCTCCACCCCCACGTTCCTCCTGCATTTCCAAAAAAATATAGAAAACCTGAAAATACAATGGGGGAGTTCGTATAAACGAGCCAGATTCCCGAGAAATCAGAGTTAACATCAGCGAGGACAGATTTATCAGGGCGTCGCGGCTCCCGGGGGAGGCGTCGCGGTGCTGGTTGACTGAGCACCCCCGTGGGCACGGGGCTCGCCCTCATACATGCGAATCGGGAAAATTCAGCTCGCGGAGATCGGCCTGGTCGACACGCTTGTAACTTGTAACAACAGCCATCAGCCGCGGAATGAGGGCGTCGCGCGGGGACAGGCGAGCTCTCGTTACGCTTTTAATCGTTTCATCAACTTGTTGTTATCGCCGCGAAACGTCCGGCCATTTTACCGCCGATTGGACCGACCCGCCTGGCCTCTGTTTTCTCCCTGGCGGGTTTTCGCCACGATTTGCGCGGAATTGCCGCGGAAACGAGCTGGCCGCTTCGTGCTTCCAAACGCTGGATATTTCTGCATTCATTTGCTTTCTCTCTCTCTCTCTCTCTTGTGGTAGGAATAGAGAAATTTCAGAATAAAACTTGTATTAAGAATTTATTTCTTGCAGAATTTATTGGCAAAATGTTGGAGAAATATTCTTCACCCTCAAGCACGATTTTTTTTCAGACTTCGGAAGCTTGAAGCATCCCCTAAAACGGGAAGAGGAGGAAAGCAAAGGTGTTGGACCGAGAGAAGGCAAGACACGGTGGAACCGTGCTCGCACCAGATTCACGTGGATATAGGGTTACACCGCGAGGATTCACCAGATTCCGGTCGCGGTTTAATAATCAATTTCGATGGAGCCGCGGCCGGGTACAGCGGCAGGGACGATTTAACGAGGGCATAAATCGTGGAAAGCAGCCCCTTTTCCCGGGAAAAAGATCGGCCAGGTCCCCGTCGACATTCGATCTGTTTTCGAATCGGACGGTTGGCGCGAGGAGGTAGTCGCTCGTAAAGATGCCTGGACGCGCGAACCTAACCCCGGTCTGTGTAGATTCTATCTGCTAGAATTATGTCTTTATTAGGCGGAATCTCTGTCCCGATGACCATAACGGTGCCCCGCGTGTCCGCAGGTGTCTCGGAGGGGGTTGGAGGACCAGCGGGAGGAGAAACGGTACGCTGGTTTTCTGTTTCGTAGTTCGCAGCGGATCGCGATCGTCGTTAGTCACCGCGCGCCACGCCGAGATCTAGCAACGATCCGGTAGATCCGGGCGAGATCGGTAGCTGGCCGTAAATCTGTCGAGCTTTTTTCGCGGGGCACCGTTAGCTTTTCGTGCCCCCTCCGAACGGGACCCTGGACGAGAGTCACCCTGGGGGGCACCGGCGGATCGGTGGAGAGAAAGGCGAAGTGCGAAGGGTGTAGGAGCAGATCAGTGGCTGGATAACGGGGTGAAATTAGGCGAGCGTCGCGGAGAAATGTGTTTTCTTTCTGGTGGCAACTCAGTTCTTGGATGTCGAGGTGCCGGGCCCCCGCTGCGGATTTTGAGTAATTAGGGGTGTGTTCTTTTGCTCGGCAGAGGCGGAGGGGATTATTTTTAGCTTGTGATGAAGGGAAAGTTAAATTGGTAAAGGGACTATTTGTTGGTAGGTGCTGAATACATTGAACGAGAGTTGTTTGAAATTCCTAATTAGATTGTATCAATTCTTTAATTACCTACCCTTGGAAATGTGGTTAAGGCTCGGTCCATTGGTACTCTTTCTGGTCACAGCTGCAGGCATTTGAACAACCGTTTAGCCACCGAGACGCAACACCACATTTTCCCGTTACGAAAATATTGAAGACTAAGCAATTTTAATGCCCCCTTAATTTCTGTAATTACTCGGTTTACCGCCATTATTCCTCTTGTTTGTTGCTAAGAGTTTTTAATCCGACGCGATACCGACAGCCATCGTGATATTCGTGATGCATAATTACGTGCAATTTCCAGCTCGTCCCCTCTTCTAGTTAATTACTAACGACCGCTGGCATAAGGAATATTACGCGAATCTTAATCGTATGCAAATTGCGGGAAATTGTACCGGCTCGCTAGGCGCACACAATTTCCTTTCATCGTCGACTTCTTCTCCGTTACCCTTTTTGTAATTGATTCCTGATCCTTGTCACCTAATTCAAGGACACCTTTTTCTAACCACGAAATAACCTGTACGTCGAGAAACTTGCAGATAGCACGTACTATCGTATAATCATAGTAGCAGCATCCTATAATAACGCTAGGAGCATTCGTGCAATCGTAGCTTGACGCAACACGACTCCCCATTTTCAAGCAACCGAAGTTAAACATCCCTTGCGATTGAAAGTCACCTCTGCAATTCAACTATTCCCCAATTAAAAAAATAACCGACTGTGTCCTGTGTCCCAGTCGCTTTGTCACTACTCGAGTAAATAATAAGTCAGACACCGTGCATGCCAAGTAGTAAGAAGCCTCGTTAGTCAGCCCCTTCAGTGGCCGAGGAAAGGGGGGTGGAGAATGCCTGTCGTCCAGCAATTATAAATAATGCCCTGCACCTAGGGCCATTTTACCGGTGCGAGTTTCCAGTCTATCGCTCTTTGGAAGCAGCTCGGGCGGAAAAACCGACCGGGTTTGACGTTTCCACCGAACGGTCGGCGAACATACGGACGCGCTGCGCTGGTTTCCCGCGGTGATGCTTGACAAACGATGCCCCATAATGTCCCGTATAACAGGGCACCATTGACTCCGCTAGCATTGTCGCGGGGGGGACGTCGTGGAGCAGCGAGCACCGGGTGGTCCGTGCCACGGCCACGGCCACGGCCACTTACTTATTTTCCCCCTCATTGTTCTCGCGCCGAGCTACCCCCTCCGACCCGGTCTTCACGCTCGCCGGTTCACGGAGGAAGCCGTGCCACGCTCCCTCTTCCCTCGCGTACACGCCAGACGATTTAACCTGAGAGGTTCCTCGGTCGTAACGAGACCCCGTGAAATCCGGGCGAATTCGGTGGCTGGACTGAAGGGACCGGAGGTCTGGGAACCCCCGTGGACCGGGGGAGGGTGGAGGTACCGGGAATGTCGTTCCTGTCTTCGGTGGTGGTGAGTTTGAGTGTTCTGACTTTTTCTTCTGATTTGTTTAAGGGGATTGTGGATGAGTGGTGAGTTTAGCGTTTCACTTCTTTAGTGGAAGTTTGCGTGGGGAACTTTTGGGGTAGGTTAGCTGAGTGAAAAATGGGGGTGGTTGATATCGAAGACTCTTGTCTTCGGTGATGACGAGTCTGAGTGATCTAGTGGGTTTAAGAGGATGGTGGAGGAACTAAGGCTATTTAAATAGCATCCCAATTCATCCTTCGTGCTGTTTATTCATTTTAGCAGCGCACCACTTAGGGGGCACTGTTTGAATTTGGCTGCAGATGGTATTGATCATAGATACCTATATAGAACCTCTTGCTTCACTATACAATACTATGCATCACATATCCCCCTGTACATTTTACGATTTTCCAGTTTTAGAGGTTTAGATCTGGAGTCCTGAAGATTGGGATCTCTGGAGTTTTTCAGCCCCGATGTTTTGGTGTCTTCCACTTTTAAAGCCTTATATCTTGAAGCTTTGGAATCCGGGACTCGTAATTGAAATCTGATTAGGTATTAAATTTTCTCGAGGCGTCAACTGATTCTACTTAAAGTGGAGTATATTCCATATTAATCCCTATATTTCTACGTACATATAACATCGTGGCTTCAGATCTCTGCCTACTATTACAGATAAAAGTAGCTGAAGCTTCATACTACTTAAGTAGTTGGTAATTCTTCATTGGGAACTTGCATGGTGGATTATTGGGGTGAAAACCGGCAGAAAACCGGCCGGCGCGGCGGTGCATTTAAATTATTTTTATGGAAACCTTATGATAAAATATTTTTAAAATATTCTAGAAACACTTTTAAATGAATATCATGTATTGTCATGTAATCAACGATGAAAAAAATTTTATATCATGAAAAAAAAAATTGGACCTTGGTGGGGTGCGAACCTACGACAAAAGAGAGTATGCAGGCGGTTTTAAAGTCTAAAACTCTAACCACTCCGCTAACTGTGGCGCTGAATGATTCTTTTGTACCATATGATATATGGTGCGTACACACTTCCAATTAATCATATTAACTTGATTCCCTCCGTTTACATATTACTCTGTCTAATGTAGAGATATTAAAAATCATATAATGCATTCACTGTATGACGGAAATGCACAAAATTGAAAGTACTTATCACGTTTTCACGCGAAATATCTCGAAAATATCGTTTTCTGATTTTTTTAACTATGGCGCACCTTACCGAAAAATCTGAAAAAAATTGTAGATAATAGTCATGTCAATATCTAACTACTGTAAAATTAAAAATCTAGTCGCTCGAAAACTTCAACACGAAATCTGCATTTTTCGACATTTTTTTGCGTTTTTTATTTCTTACACTTAGCAGTTGCAACGAAAAAATCTGAAAAAATTCACAATCATGCACAATCATGTCTACAATATTTCAGATTTTTTTTAGAATTTTTGCTGACCATTAAATAGGGAAAATATGGCAAAAACCGAAAATTCGAATTTACCCTATAACTACCCTCCTGGTTGAGATAGGGGGTTGAAACTTGGTGTACAATGTTTTCCTGTGCTACACTATTGAAAGGTGCATTGCCAGCTAAAATCGGTTCAAGGGTACTTTTCACTATGCTTATCCAGCTAGACCCTTTCCAGAAAAAAAGGAAATCAGGAAAAGGAGCCAGGAGTTGAGTGGAATGCTGGAACTGGAAATCAGTTAAGGAGATAATAAGGAAGAAATGGATGATCGTCGGTACTGATAAGATTAGTTAGAGGCTACGCCACTGGCTGGAAGGCAATCGAATCGCCATTAGTACCCGGTGGCATTAAACGAGCGTGTTCTCGAAGCAGGTAGCCATCTTCCACGAAAATTAACTACTCGCGGCGGTTCGATTCGAAATTCATTAATTTGCTCGGGACGCGAGAGCACACACGCCGCGCGCCAGCAGGATGATCACCCGCGGTGCTTCGCTCGCTATTAATGCGCGGCTCGCCTCCTTTCCAAATCGAATTACACGTCGATGGAATTAGCTTCCGTCAACGAGCCACGTCCTCGCTCTTTATTAAACGAGCGGAGCTAGACCTGGAGCTTGCACCTGCCTGCCCACTTGTCCTACTCGATCTTCCATCCACGTCCAAAATCGAATCGCGAGTCTTCGCGATCGCGATATTTTCGTGGAAGCTCGAGCGGAGAAGATGGCGAGATTCGAGAACGATTACGGAAGGTGGAAGGGTGGAGGCACGGGAAGGGACAGTTACGTCGCGATGTTCCTTAATGGGGGAGCGGATAAGATCACCCCCAGGCGGATTCAACCGTGACGCGTGCTTTTCCTCGAGCATTACGCTCTTCCATGGATAATAAATCGTGCGGAAGCGGTGATAAGGCATTCGAAATCGAAGCAGAGGACCTACTGCATATCTCACCGTCAACTCCTTACACACTTCCAAGGGAACGTTAAATATTAATGGACCCAACTGATTAATCAACAATTCGTCACTCGATTCTCCCAGAAAAATCAAACACCCCGTGCCAGTAAGTCTTGCTCCTATCGAGCCGCGGTAATATTATTCAGAAAGTAGTCTATTACTAAACAATCTAAACCTAACTCTTCGTAACCTACTTCTTCACGCCGTTTCAAAGTAACATTAGATAATGGTTCTAGCTGATTAACCACTGATCAGAGACAACCAATAATTCAAACACCCCCTCCCCCCGGTCCCAGCGGAGCGCCACCCCTATCGAGCCCCGATAATGTTATTCAGAAACCGGTCTATTCCCTGGCTAATCGAAATCACGAGCGCCATTAAATCGTGGCCGTAGCCGCGCCCTTTAATCGTCGCCTGACAACGTCACGGGCCCGATTTGTCATCCACGAAATTGAGTCGCATCTGCACGGGTCCCGGGCACGTCCGTGGCCGTTCTGCCTCCGAGCACAAAACGGAACCCACCCGCCTCTGTGCCCGGGTGAACGGCGCGCCACACACACCTACGCCTGCCGCTGGCTACACTGCTGCGCCGCTACACCATGTCCGAGAGGACAATATAATGGCAGCCAGCGAATATATACGGGCACGGACCATTAATATATGGCCACGGGGGCCATTGTTGCGAATTAGGTACCATTGACCGACCTATTGTCGATGACAACGGGGGAGCCAACCTCCACGCTCCGACAACTGCGTTTTCATGAACTTTGGCGGATGATCCTTGAGTCCTCCCCCTCTGGTCGATTAATTTTCGTACTCTTGCGCCCTTTGGCGAAGCGCGATCCTCTGGCTTCAGACGGACATCGGTGGACAAGCATGCAGGTAATATCAGTGTACTGTTTAGGTTTAGATAGTATGTGGTGATTAAAAAATTTTAATTGGCAATGACACACCCAGAAAGGGAGCCAAGGGGCTCAAAGGAGGGCCTTTGGAAAGAGAAAGGGAAACTGGATTTTATTCTTTAAAAAAAATTTTATAATCGGCTAATGAATTTTATTGAATTTGTATTAAACATATTTTTTATCCGTTCAACTCGGCTCAATATGAGAGTAAATCCTGAGTGCGCCACTGCAATTAATTGGTCTGTAGGGAAGTGAAAACGTGAGCGTTAAAACACGCCAAAGCCACTCTAAGGCAATTCCTCAGTTTTTAGATCACTTTTCCGCCGCTATGAGCCGCTAGCATTTGTACGTCCATGGTTCGATCAAAATTTCAAAGAGATTTTCAGGGCAATAAATAAACAATTTGACTGCTAAAAATGACTTCATGCTCAGTAGGGAAGTCTCTAGAAGAGACCCACGACCTCGGACTGTAAATAAACAAATGAATAAACAATTTGTCCGTTCCGTGGTTTCGCCTATGACCTGCTTTACCTGCTTTACCTGCGAATTAGACGGTTGTGGAAAATGTAAGAAGTTATTCATTTTCCAGCAATAGTTTCTGTTCTCTTATAGTTTCATCTTAGAGTATAGACCACTGAATACTTTCCTATCTCTTAATTATCGTTGTTTCTAGTATAACCACTTAGTTATTAACTGTTCTTGGACATGGGTAGAAGAAATCAACGAATTCTATTTTTTACAATTTATTCTTGCACATTTACATCTCAGTCATTAAGTACGGGACCATTCACCGCTTTCCCTTATAATCGTTTTAATGATTTCGATTATAATTATTGAGTTAATTAACAGTTCTTGGACCGGGTTAGAAGTTACCACAATCTTCAGTGAATACACACTTTATTCCAGAAGTTACCTATGGATCATCTGGAAATAATAAATATTCTTTCACAGTTGATAATATATAGTCTTGCGCCAATGTTCAGCAATCACTGGTATAAATATTATTTATGAATCGATACATAGTTACTAATAAAAAAAACCGTTTTATACAGTTTACATGACCGACCGCGATCCCTACGTTATCCCCAAGAAGTCTCCAAGTTGGCTGTTTCGACCAGGAAATTCGCCCGAGTTAATAGGAGTATAGATGGCGTGCGCGAGAGAGCGAGCGCTAGTGTGCGCGACAAGGAGGGAGATAGGCAAAGCGTGCGACAAAGAGGGAGATTATACGAGCGTGCCACCTCTGGTACTCCTATTAACTTTGCAGAATTTCCTGGCCCAAAAGCCAACTCCGGAATAACGTAGGGATCGCGGTCGGTAATCTAACCAATACCGTCGACGAAGTATAGGATAGACCTATCAACTTATGAGATTTCGTGTCACCACGCAAACTGTATTACCGACACATAACTCGAGAACTGAATTTAGCGTCCTCTGTTCATGAACAGCGTCCAACTCCGGAACTACTCTGAAATAAGTTGAAATGATGAAAGATGCGTGCGTGCTTGTAGGGTACTTAAATCCGGGAGAAGCGGTCGGGCCGGAGAGTTGGTCGAGTCGCTATATTTCAGACTTTATACGTAAAAATGCTTTAAAGTGCGGGCCATTTACTTCGCTAGAAGCCAAACAGATGAATGAATAGCGTCATTTCTCTTCCTTCTGTGTTTTTCTGAATTTATTGGCTATAAAAGGTAAATTGGGGTTACATTTAACCTGTTTTGTCAAATAGGGCTGTGCAGAATCGTATTTAAAATATACTTCTAAGTTTATTTTCGTTTATAGTTTGGGATAATAAGATAGTAAAGATATTGAGGGACAATGCAGCCAAAGTATTTCGTCATGTTAACTCTTCCTCTCAAAGCTAACGAGAAGACCATCTCTCGCTGCAGAAAGGAGAGATGGTCGAGTTATGTTTTTTTTATTATTTTTGCTTATTTTTTTATTTGTTATCAGTATTTTATAATTATTATTGTTTATTTATTTTATTTATTATTCACTTTTGTATTCATTTTCGTTGCTAATCGTCAGTGGTTTGTTCAATTTTTCTTTGATGTGTTCTTTACTTGTTTAACGTAAACAAATTAAATATCAATGAATCTGTAGTTGTATTCACCCATAAATAATTTTGCTTTATCCTTTGTTAATTTTCCATGAATAATTATGTGAGCGGTCTTTGCCAACGACAAAAACCATTTCTCCCGGCACCTCGGGGGAGGTGATCAGATGTTATGACTTCAGTTTTCAACCGGATTTACAGTAAATATTGTCTTAAAGCAAACATCGATCAGTTTTTCTGAATCAGCATAAAATTCTGAACATATAGGTTTGTGGGAACATATAGGAATTGTTATATGGTCGCTAACTTCAGTTCAGCTCGATTTAGATTCATTCTGATTCGTCGAGCCATAAAAGTGGGGCGGCTACGCAAATATATGTCTTTAAATTTTTTGTGCGCGAAGAAAAGTACGATTCTTTTGTTTTCAAACAAAAGGGTACCTAATTCTTTTTACCTGTTGTCAATAGTATACGTTTTCTGTGATAAGATAGAATTGAACTGTGTTTAAATGTATTCTACATGAAATAAAGGTTAAATTGGGAAGATAATTAAATTCTTTATACGTTTTACATGAAATTATATTGTAATATTTGTCGTATTTTCTATACTTAATAGACAAATCATGTTAATGAAAATATTTTTCTTCTTCTTGCAGATTAATCTTGGGAACATTCCTCCGAGGCCAGGAACTTTAAATGAGACAGACGATGGAAAGCTGTCAGCCTCAACAATGAACGTGACAACATAGTGATTTTATACAAAAAGTAAAATGAAATTATACAATATTGTAACGCTGTAAAAAAGGCCTTTTATGCAAATAAACTGGAAAAAAATTGGAAAAGAACTGTATTATTATTTACAAATACCATTTACAAATTCCTATCCAAATTCCAAACCTGTAATTTCTATGGTAAAAGGCCTTTAGAAGGCGTCGCTCTTGTTCGCTACTTTAAGGCAACGCCTTCAATGGTGAAATTTCAAGATACCTCCTTTCGCTTCATGTTCTCCTGATACATCGCTCCAAAATTTGGCCAAAATTTTCTGAACTCTCTAAATTGAGCTTCGTAACAGGAGAACATAATGTCGAAAGAGGTGGCACTAAGTTAGCGTCTTCGGAGAGAGAATCCAAGGCGGAGAACTGTTCGACGTAGAGGCGCAGCGTCTTCGAAAGGCTTCGACGATGAAATTCAGAGCGTACCTCCTTTCGCTTCATGTTCTCCTGATACATTTGCTAAAATCTGGCCAAAATTCTCTGAACGCTCCAAAATTGAGATTGTAACAGGAGAACATGATGTCGAAAGAGGTAGCACTAAGTTGGCGTCTTCGGAGAGAGAATCTAAGGCGGAGAACTGTTCGACGTAGAGGCGCAGCGTCTTCGAAAGGCTTCGACGATGAAATTCAGAGCGTACCTCCTTTCGCTTCATGTTCTCCTGATACATTTGCTAAAATCTGGCCAAAATTTTCTGAACGCTCCAAAATTGAGATTGTAACAGGAGAACATGATGTCGAAAGAGGTGGCACTAAGTTAGCGTCTTCGGAGAGAGAATCTAAGGCGAAGAACTGTTCGACGTAGAGGCGCAGCATCTTCGAAAGGCTTCGACGATGAAATTCACAGCGTACCTCCTTTCGCTTCATGTTCTCCTGATACATTTGCTAAAATCTGGCCAAAATTCTCTGAACGGTCCAAAATTGAGATTGTAACAGGAGAACATGATGTCAAAAGAGGTGGCACTAAGTTAGCGTCTTCGGAGAGAGAATCTAAGGCGGAGAACTGTTCGACGTAGAGGCGCAGCGTCTTCGAAAGGCTTCGACGATGAAATTCAGAGCGTACCTCCTTTCGCTTCATGTTCTCCTGATACATTTGCTAAAATCTGGCTAAAATTCTCTGAACGCTCCAAAATTGAGATTGTAACAGGAGAACATGATGTCGAAAGAGGTGGCACTAAGTTAGCGCCTTCGGAAAGAGAATTCAAGGCGGAGAACTGTTCGACGTAGAGGCGCAGCGTCTTCGAAAAGGCTTCGACGATGAAATTCAGAGCGTACCTCCTTTCGCTTCATGTTCTCCTGATACATTTGCTAAAATCTGGCCAAAATTTTCTGAACGCTCCAAAATTGAGAATGTAACAGGAGAACATGATGTCGAAAGAGGTGGCACTAAGTTAGCGTCTTCGGAAAGAGAATTCAAGGCGGAGAACTGTTCGACGTAGAGGCGCAGCGTCTTCGAAAGGCTTCGACGATGAAATTCAGAGCGTACCTCCTTTCGCTTCATGTTCTCCTGATACATTTGCTAAAATCTGGCCAAAATTTTCTGAATGCTCCAAAATTGAGATTGTAACAGGAGAACATGATGTCGAAAGAGGTAGCACTAAGTTAGCGTCTTCGGAGAGAGAATCTAAGGCGGAGAACTGTTCGACGTAGAGGCGCAGCGTCTTCGAAAGGCTTCGACGATGAAATTCAGAGCGTACCTCCTTTCGCTTCATGTTCTCCTGATACATTTGCTAAAATCTGGCTAAAATTCTCTGAACGCTCCAAAATTGAGATTGTAACAGGAGAACATGATGTCGAAAGAGGTGGCACTAAGTTAGCGCCTTCGGAAAGAGAATCTAAGGCGGAGAACTATTCGACGTAGAGGTGCAGCGTCTTCGAAAGGCTTCGACGATGAAATTCATGGCGTACCTCCTTTCGCTTCATGTTCTCCTGATACATTTGCTAAAATCTGGCCAAAATTCTCTGAACGCTCCAAAATTGAGATTGTAACAGGAGAACATGATGTCGAAAGAGGTGGCACTAAGTTAGCGTCTTCGGAGAGAGAATCTAAGGCGAAGAACTGTTCGACGTAGAGGCGCAGCGTCTTCGAAAGGCTTCGACGATGAAATTCAGAGCGTACCTCCTTTCGCTTCATGTTCTCCTGATACATTTGCTAAAATCTGGCTAAAATTCTCTGAACGGTCCAAAATTGAGATTGTAACAGGAGAACATGATGTCGAAAGAGGTGGCACTAAGTTAGCGCCTTCGGAAAGAGAATTCAAGGCGGAGAACTGTTCGACGTAGAGGCGCAGCGTCTTCGAAAAGGCTTCGACGATGAAATTCAGAGCGTACCTCCTTTCGCTTCATGTTCTCCTGATACATTTGCTAAAATCTGGCCAAAATTTTCTGAACGCTCCAAAATTGAGAATGTAACAGGAGAACATGATGTCGAAAGAGGTGGCACTAAGTTAGCGTCTTCGGAAAGAGAATTCAAGGCGGAGAACTGTTCGACGTAGAGGCGCAGCGTCTTCGAAAGGCTTCGACGATGAAATTCAGAGCGTACCTCCTTTCGCTTCATGTTCTCCTGATACATTTGCTAAAATCTGGCCAAAATTTTCTGAATGCTCCAAAATTGAGATTGTAACAGGAGAACATGATGTCGAAAGAGGTAGCACTAAGTTAGCGTCTTCGGAGAGAGAATCTAAGGCGGAGAACTGTTCGACGTAGAGGCGCAGCGTCTTCGAAAGGCTTCGACGATGAAATTCAGAGCGTACCTCCTTTCGCTTCATGTTCTCCTGATACATTTGCTAAAATCTGGCTAAAATTCTCTGAACGCTCCAAAATTGAGATTGTAACAGGAGAACATGATGTCGAAAGAGGTGGCACTAAGTTAGCGCCTTCGGAAAGAGAATCTAAGGCGGAGAACTATTCGACGTAGAGGCGCAGCGTCTTCGAAAGGCTTCGACGATGAAATTCATGGCGTACCTCCTTTCGCTTCATGTTCTCCTGATACATTTGCTAAAATCTGGCCAAAATTCTCTGAACGCTCCAAAATTGAGATTGTAACAGGAGAACATGATGTCGAAAGAGGTGGCACTAAGTTAGCGTCTTCGGAGAGAGAATCTAAGGCGGAGAACTGTTCGACGTAGAGGCGCAGCGTCTTCGAAAGGCTTCGACGATGAAATTCAGAGCGTACCTCCTTTCGCTTCATGTTCTCCTGATACATTTGCTAAAATCTGGCTAAAATTCTCTGAACGGTCCAAAATTGAGATTGTAACAGGAGAACATGATGTCGAAAGAGGTGGCACTAAGTTAGCGTCTTCGGAGAGAGAATCTAAGGCGGAGAACTGTTCGACGTAGAGGCGCAGCGTCTTCGAAAGGCTTCGACGATGAAATTCACAGCGTACCTCCTTTCGCTTCATGTTCTCCTGATACATTTGCTAAAATCTGGCCAAAATTCTCTGAACGCTCCAAAATTGAGATTGTAACAGGAGAACATGATGTCGAAAGAGGTGGCACTAAGTTAGCGTCTTCGGAGAGAGAATCTAAGGCGAAGAACTGTTCGACGTAGAGGCGCAGCGTCTTCGAAAGGCTTCGACGATGAAATTCAGAGCGTACCTCCTTTCGCTTCATGTTCTCCTGATACATTTGCTAAAATCTGGCCAAAATTCTCTGAACGCTCCAAAATTGAGATTGTAACAGGAGAACATGATGTCGAAAGAGGTGGCACTAAGTTAGCGTCTTCGGAGAGAGAATCTAAGGCGGAGAACTGTTCGACGTAGAGGCGCAGCGTCTTCGAAAGGCTTCGACGATGAAATTCAGAGCGTACCTCCTTTCGCTTCATGTTCTCCTGATACATTTGCTAAAATCTGGCCAAAATTTTCTGAATGCTCCAAAATTGAGATTGTAACAGGAGAACATGATGTCGAAAGAGGTAGCACTAAGTTAGCGTCTTCGGAGAGAGAATCTAAGGCGGAGAACTGTTCGACGTAGAGGCGCAGCGTCTTCGAAAGGCTTCGACGATGAAATTCAGAGCGTACCTCCTTTCGCTTCATGTTCTCCTGATACATTTGCTAAAATCTGGCTAAAATTCTCTGAACGCTCCAAAATTGAGATTGTAACAGGAGAACATGATGTCGAAAGAGGTGGCACTAAGTTAGCGCCTTCGGAAAGAGAATTCAAGGCGGAGAACTGTTCGACGTAGAGGCGCAGCGTCTTCGAAAGGCTTCGACGATGAAATTCATGGCGTACCTCCTTTCGCTTCATGTTCTCCTGATACATTTGCTAAAATCTGGCCAAAATTCTCTGAACGCTCCAAAATTGAGATTGTAACAGGAGAACATGATGTCGAAAGAGGTGGCACTAAGTTAGCGTCTTCGGAGAGAGAATCTAAGGCGGAGAACTGTTCGACGTAGAGGCGCAGCGTCTTCGAAAGGCTTCGACGATGAAATTCAGAGCGTACCTCCTTTCGCTTCATGTTCTCCTGATACATTTGCTAAAATCTGGCTAAAATTCTCTGAACGGTCCAAAATTGAGATTGTAACAGGAGAACATGATGTCGAAAGAGGTGGCACTAAGTTAGCGTCTTCGGAGAGAGAATCTAAGGCGGAGAACTGTTCGACGTAGAGGCGCAGCGTCTTCGAAAGGCTTCGACGATGAAATTCACAGCGTACCTCCTTTCGCTTCATGTTCTCCTGATACATTTGCTAAAATCTGGCCAAAATTCTCTGAACGCTCCAAAATTGAGATTGTAACAGGAGAACATGATGTCGAAAGAGGTGGCACTAAGTTAGCGTCTTCGGAGAGAGAATCTAAGGCGAAGAACTGTTCGACGTAGAGGCGCAGCGTCTTCGAAAGGCTTCGACGATGAAATTCAGAGCGTACCTCCTTTCGCTTCATGTTCTCCTGATACATTTGCTAAAATCTGGCCAAAATTCTCTGAACGCTCCAAAATTGAGATTGTAACAGGAGAACATGATGTCGAAAGAGGTGGCACTAAGTTAGCGTCTTCGGAGAGAGAATCTAAGGCGGAGAACTGTTCGACGTAGAGGCGCAGCGTCTTCGAAAGGCTTCGACGATGAAATTCAGAGCGTACCTCCTTTCGCTTCATGTTCTCCTGATACATTTGCTAAAATCTGGCCAAAATTTTCTGAATGCTCCAAAATTGAGATTGTAACAGGAGAACATGATGTCGAAAGAGGTAGCACTAAGTTAGCGTCTTCGGAGAGAGAATCTAAGGCGGAGAACTGTTCGACGTAGAGGCACAGCGTCTTCGAAAGGCTTCGACGATGAAATTCACAGCGTACCTCCTTTCGCTTCATGTTCTCCTGATACATTTGCTAAAATCTGGCTAAAATTCTCTGAACGCTCCAAAATTGAGATTGTAACAGGAGAACATGATGTCGAAAGAGGTGGCACTAAGTTAGCGCCTTCGGAAAGAGAATTCAAGGCGGAGAACTGTTCGACGTAGAGGCGCAGCGTCTTCGAAAGGCTTCGACGATGAAATTCAGAGCGTACCTCCTTTCGCTTCATGTTCTCCTGATACATTTGCTAAAATCTGGCCAAAATTTTCTGAACGCTCCAAAATTGAGATTGTAACAGGAGAACATGATGTCGAAAGAGGTGGCACTAAGTTAGCGCCTTCGGAAAGAGAATCTAAGGCGGAGAACTATTCGACGTAGAGGCGCAGCGTCTTCGAAAGGCTTCGACGATGAAATTCACAGCGTACCTCCTTTCGCTTCATGTTCTCCTGATACATTTGCTAAAATCTGGCTAAAATTCTCTGAACGGTCCAAAATTGAGATTGTAACAGGAGAACATGATGTCGAAAGAGGTGGCACTAAGTTAGCGCCTTCGGAAAGAGAATCTAAGGCGGAGAACTATTCGACGTAGAGGCGCAGCGTCTTCGAAAGGCTTCGACGATGAAATTCATGGCGTACCTCCTTTCGCTTCATGTTGTCCTGTTACATTTGCTAAAATCTGGCCAAAATTTTCTGAACGCTCCAAAATTGAGATTGTAACAGGAGAACATGATGTCGAAAGAGGTGGCACTAAGTTAGCGTCTTCGGAAAGAGAATTCAAGGCGGAGAACTGTTCGACGTAGAGGCGCAGCGTCTTCGAAAGGCTTCGACGATGAAATTCAGAGCGTACCTCCTTTCGCTTCATGTTCTCCTGATACATTTGCTAAAATCTGGCTAAAATTCTCTGAACGCTCCAAAATTGAGATTGTAACAGGAGAACATGATGTCGAAAGAGGTGGCACTAAGTTAGCGCCTTCGGAAAGAGAATCTAAGGCGGAGAACTATTCGACGTAGAGGCGCAGCGTCTTCGAAAGGCTTCGACGATGAAATTCACAGCGTACCTCCTTTCGCTTCATGTTCTCCTGATACATTTGCTAAAATCTGGCTAAAATTCTCTGAACGGTCCAAAATTGAGATTGTAACAGGAGAACATGATGTCGAAAGAGGTGGCACTAAGTTAGCGCCTTCGGAAAGAGAATCTAAGGCGGAGAACTATTCGACGTAGAGGCGCAGCGTCTTCGAAAGGCTTCGACGATGAAATTCATGGCGTACCTCCTTTCGCTTCATGTTGTCCTGTTACATTTGCTAAAATCTGGCCAAAATTTTCTGAACGCTCCAAAATTGAGATTGTAACAGGAGAACATGATGTCGAAAGAGGTGGCACTAAGTTAGCGTCTTCGGAAAGAGAATTCAAGGCGGAGAACTGTTCGACGTAGAGGCGCAGCGTCTTCGAAAGGCTTCGACGATGAAATTCAGAGCGTACCTCCTTTCGCTTCATGTTCTCCTGATACATTTGCTAAAATCTGGCTAAAATTCTCTGAACGCTCCAAAATTGAGATTGTAACAGGAGAACATGATGTCGAAAGAGGTGGCACTAAGTTAGCGCCTTCGGAAAGAGAATCTAAGGCGGAGAACTATTCGACGTAGAGGCGCAGCGTCTTCGAAAGGCTTCGACGATGAAATTCATGGCGTACCTCCTTTCGCTTCATGTTCTCCTGATACATTTGCTAAAATCTGGCCAAAATTCTCTGAACGCTCCAAAATTGAGATTGTAACAGGAGAACATGATGTCGAAAGAGGTGGCACTAAGTTAGCGTCTTCGGAGAGAGAATCTAAGGCGGAGAACTGTTCGACGTAGAGGCGCAGCGTCTTCGAAAGGCTTCGACGATGAAATTCACAGCGTACCTCCTTTCGCTTCATGTTCTCCTGATACATTTGCTAAAATCTGGCCAAAATTCTCTGAACGCTCCAAAATTGAGATTGTAACAGGAGAACATGATGTCGAAAGAGGTGGCACTAAGTTAGCGTCTTCGGAGAGAGAATCTAAGGCGGAGAACTGTTCGACGTAGAGGCGCAGCGTCTTCGAAAGGCTTCGACGATGAAATTCAGAGCGTACCTCCTTTCGCTTCATGTTCTCCTGATACATTTGCTAAAATCTGGCCAAAATTTTCTGAATGCTCCAAAATTGAGATTGTAACAGGAGAACATGATGTCGAAAGAGGTAGCACTAAGTTAGCGTCTTCGGAGAGAGAATCTAAGGCGGAGAACTGTTCGACGTAGAGGCGCAGCGTCTTCGAAAGGCTTCGACGATGAAATTCAGAGCGTACCTCCTTTCGCTTCATGTTCTCCTGATACATTTGCTAAAATCTGGCCAAAATTTTCTGAATGCTCCAAAATTGAGATTGTAACAGGAGAACATGATGTCGAAAGAGGTAGCACTAAGTTAGCGTCTTCGGAGAGAGAATCTAAGGCGGAGAACTGTTCGACGTAGAGGCGCAGCGTCTTCGAAAGGCTTCGACGATGAAATTCAGAGCGTACCTCCTTTCGCTTCATGTTCTCCTGATACATTTGCTAAAATCTGGCTAAAATTCTCTGAACGCTCCAAAATTGAGATTGTATCAGGAGAACATGATTTCGAAAGAGGTAACTCCGGAGAGAATGAGTCGACGACGGAGAAGTAATCAACGCAGACGCAGGCTTCACTTGTGATTGTGGAATTTGGGATTTAATTAGGAATTGGAAGTTATGGGGTACATTTCTACATTGAATGATGCATTTTTTCTCTACATGTGATTTATTAAAATACTCTGAATAATGTACAGTGATATATAATAATTCCATTGTCTAATTACTTAAGTTTAACTTCCAGTTAAAAGGGACATATTGTAAATGCTGCACTCGTCCAGTGCGGTTTCGTTACACCCCACATTTTACACAGACATCTGAAAGACGTCAATTGTACGTCCATTTTAGATCCGGACGGCTTTTAGGACGTCTTTTGGGGGTCTTTTGACATCTGTGTGCTATCTGGGACCAGTTGGCACGAATCGACGCTTCCAAAGGAAAGAATTGCTTACCTATAACAGACGAATGACCCGAATTAATTAACCATTATACAAGGTGACTGAGAAATCGGTATCAATTGGGTAAAATCGGCGATCAAAGGGTACTTTCATTGTACTCTTTGAACGCGGTTTTACGTCGCGAGTACTTTCCTAAGCAGTGAAAAATACCATACTATACAGGGTGACTGAAAAATCGGCAACGATCGAGGAAAATCGACAACCAAAGGGTACTTTCATTGTACTCTTTGGACGCGGTTTCACGTTCCGAGTACTTTCATAAGGGGTGAAAAATACCATATTATACAGGGTGACTGAAAAATCGGCAACGATCGAGGAAAATCGGCAACCAAAGGGTACTTTCATTGTACTCTTTGGACGCGGTTTCGCGTCCCGAGTACTTTCATAAGGGGTGAAAAATACCCTACTATACAGGGTGACTGAGAAATCGGCGGCGATCGAGGAAAATCGGCAACCAAAGGGTACTTTCATTGTACTCTTTGGACGCGGTTTTACGTCCCGAGTACTTTCATAAGGGGTGAAAAATTCCCTACTATACAGGGTGACGGAGAAATCGGCAACGATCGAGGAAAATCGGCAACCAAAGGGTACTTTCATTGTACTCTTTGGACGCGGTTTTACGTCCCGAGTACTTTCATAAGGGGTGAAAAATTCCCTACTATACAGGGTGACTGAGAAATCGGCAACGATCGAGGAAAATCGGCGATCAAAGGGTACTTTCATTGTACTCTTTGAACGCGGTTTTACGTCGCGAGTACTTTCCTAAGCAGTGAAAAATACCATATTATACAGGGTGACTGAAAAATCGGCAACGATCGAGGAAAATCGGCAACCAAAGGGTACTTTCATTGTACTCTTTGGACGCGGTTTCGCGTCCCGAGTACTTTCATAAGGGGTGAAAAATACCCTACTATACAGGGTGACTGAGAAATCGGCGGCGATCGAGGAAAATCGGCAACCAAAGGGTACTTTCATTGTACTCTTTGGACGCGGTTTTACGTCCCGAGTACTTTCATAAGGGGTGAAAAATTCCCTACTATACAGGGTGACGGAGAAATCGGCAACGATCGAGGAAAATCGGCAACCAAAGGGTACTTTCATTGTACTCTTTGGACGCGGTTTTACGTCCCGAGTACTTTCATAAGGGGTGAAAAATTCCCTACTATACAGGGTGACTGAGAAATCGGCAACGATCGAGGAAAATCGGCGATCAAAGGGTACTTTCATTGTACTCTTTGAACGCGGTTTTACGTCGCGAGTACTTTCCTAAGCAGTGAAAAATACCATATTATACAGGGTGACTGAAAAATCGGCAACGATCGAGGAAAATCGGCAACCAAAGGGTACTTTCATTGTACTCTTTGGACGCGGTTTCGCGTCCCGAGTACTTTCATAAGGGGTGAAAAATACCCTACTATACAGGGTGACTGAGAAATCGGCGGCGATCGAGGAAAATCGGCAACCAAAGGGTACTTTCATTGTACTCTTTGGACGCGGTTTTACGTCCCGAGTACTTTCATAAGGGGTGAAAAATTCCCTACTATACAGGGTGACGGAGAAATCGGCAACGATCGAGGAAAATCGGCAACCAAAGGGTACTTTCATTGTACTCTTTGGACGCGGTTTTACGTCCCGAGTACTTTCATAAGGGGTGAAAAATTCCCTACTATACAGGGTGACTGAGAAATCGGCAACGATCGAGGAAAATCGGCGATCAAAGGGTACTTTCATTGTACTCTTTGAACGCGGTTTTACGTCGCGAGTACTTTCCTAAGCAGTGAAAAATACCATATTATACAGGGTGACTGAAAAATCGGCAACGATCGAGGAAAATCGGCAACCAAAGGGTACTTTCATTGTACTCTTTGGACGCGGTTTCGCGTCCCGAGTACTTTCATAAGGGGTGAAAAATACCCTACTATACAGGGTGACTGAGAAATCGGCGGCGATCGAGGAAAATCGGCAACCAAAGGGTACTTTCATTGTACTCTTTGGACGCGGTTTTACGTCCCGAGTACTTTCATAAGGGGTGAAAAATTCCCTACTATACAGGGTGACGGAGAAATCGGCAACGATCGAGGAAAATCGGCAACCAAAGGGTACTTTCATTGTACTCTTTGGACGCGGTTTTACGTCCCGAGTACTTTCATAAGGGGTGAAAAATTCCCTACTATACAGGGTGACTGAGAAATCGGCAACGATCGAGGAAAATCGGCGATCAAAGGGTACTTTCATTGTACTCATTGAACGCGGCTTCACGTCCCGAGTCCTTTCCTAAGGGGTGAAAAATTCCCTACTATACAGGGTGACTGAGGAATCGGCAACGATCGAGGAAAATCGGCGATCAAAGGGTACTTTCAATGTACCCTTTGGACGCGGTTTGACGCTGAAATTCAGAATACCTCCTTTCGCTTCATGTGCTCCTTATTATACATCGCTCCAAAATCTGGCCAAAATTTTCTGAACGCTCTAAATTGAGCTTTGTAACAGGAGAACATAATGTCGAAAGAGGTGGCACTAAGTTAGCGTCTTCCGAGAGAGAATCTAAGGGGGAGAACTATTCGACGTAGAGGCACAGAGTCTTCGGAAAGCCTTCGACGATGAAATTCAGGGGATACTTCCTTTCGCTTCATGTTCTCCTGATACATTTGCTGAAATCTGGCCAAAATTTTCTAAACGCTCCAAAATTGAATTTGTAACAGGAGAACATGATGTCGAAAGAGGCGGCACAAGGTTAGCGTCTTCGGAGAGAGAATCTAAGGCGGAGAACTATTCGACGTAGAGGCGCAGAGTTTTCGAAAGGCCTTCGATTGTGAAATTCAGGATACCGCCTTTCACTTCATCTTCTCCTGATACATTACTCCAAAATCTGGACTATTTGATCCAAAGCTGCATTATTTGACACAGAGACCCAAGGTTGACTGAATAATACCAATTTATCACTTAACTGCATTTGATTCAAATAATTAAAGTGTAATATACAGTGAAATTTCAGAAATGTGTTCTGATTATCTTGCATAATTTTCATGTCTTTGAATGGAGACTAAAATGCAGCTATTTGGCTTATATGTATGACGTGAAAGGAAAAGATATTCTTTTAGTAATGTTCGAAATCAATACTTAATACGCATTCACATACAATGCAACAGTTAAAACAAACTAGTAACGCTTCAGCGTCACCTATTAACGATTAGCTGAAGTAATTTTAAGATAACTAACGACAGAATAAAATACTAAATCGTATCTTTAGAATTTGAAATTATACTTAGTTAATAATAAACTTTAATTTAGACTTCTATGTACATATGTGTACAAAATATGTAATAGTATTAATAGGAATTAAGTATACACACCTTCGAGATAGGAAGTCCTGTCGAATGGCAGCTTAGCAAATACGCTTTGCAATGCGAGTAATTTCCATGTTGATCCTCATCCTTCCACGATCATTCAACTCTCTCGAAAGAAAGATCCTGTGTTTCTGCGCGTATTTCCAAAGCGTTCATATCTTGCAAATTAATTGTCGAGAATGCATTTCTGCCGATGTCTGTCATTACATATTTAGTAGTCGCTTGCCGCCCTCGTGTAATGCGTAGTTCGCAGGATTCTCTCCCGTTGATAGGTTGATACACATTCTGTTCTTTGTCCCAATCTACGCCTTTGCATGCATGCATCTGTAACGACTTGTGGCCTCGTTAGAATTGGTCCTACCATTTATCCTTTGCAATTAATCGCCCTATAAATACGCCTACCTTTGCTTCGCGTGTTATAATTAGGTAAAACTAAAGTCGCAAAACTGCAACAGTGTGTAAATTATTATTAGAAAAATCGTTAATTCGTGAATTCTCCGTAACCATTCCATTTATATATAAAGGGAGGTCGGTATATGCAATCTACAGTGAAACATAACTTTGCCAAACTAATTTATATGCTTTGGAAACTAATTTCTAGACTCGCATTCGAGAATATAGAACCTTGGCAATACTTCATTAGCAAATTTTAGGAAAAATAAGTATAATATTAATGTCTTACCGATTCTTTCTTGGACTGGAACGTCATGTATTGCGTATTTGCTTCGGATGGCCACGGAGAAACTAATTAAATACGAAGACTATTAAGGTATAACATACACATATGGCGAATTAACATTTGTTAACACAATCGCAACTGCCATGCAGGAAATCACACGGTCAAGGATCTATTTAATAAGATCCAGCCACGACGATACCTATTCCAAGTCGCTAGGAGGGGGCAGAGAAATGCAGCAGACTTCGTCTAAAAATATTTTGATACAAGTCCACAGAAGTGGGTAAAAAAAAACAATCGTGATACAAAAAAGATACAGACAATAAATCTGTAAGTTTAGAAACAGTTTCACTTTGATCGTATAAAGTACATAAAATCCGTGATGCATATGATGTCTTTGTGTGTGTGTGTGTGTGTTGTGTGCGGTGGCACACAGCCAGGATGAGTGAACGCGCTTAGGCGTCCATTTCCTTTTAGAATTTTATAAGAACGCCGCGATACCCTAAGCATCCACATTTCCTCTCAATTTCTACTGGCACTGACGCGTATTTCTTTCCTTTTCCTCTCTAATGGTTCCGTTCCCCTGCTGATCGTGGCACCGTGCCAATTGAAAACGCTTCGCGATTCATCCGTGGCGTTCTGAACGACGGTCCCAATCTCGAAACATTTCTTGGTGCATCGGTCCGGCCACTACTTCTCCTCACCTATCCAGCCACTCGCCAAATCAGAGAACCTTATTCCTCAATCGTCCTAGGCTCTCTATCTCCGTCTCCAGCACGTCTCCTCGCTAAACGAGACAGGGAAGATATGAAATCAACGGCAAGCAAACGAACACACAGTAACCAGTGTCATAAAGTATATCGTACCTGAAGAAACTCTGGTGGTTTGCGGGTGAATCCTACGCCGGCAGGTGTGCCAGTTAGAATCACGTCTCCGGGTAACAGGGTCATAAATCTGTAAAGCGACAATTATATAAAATAGAACGTCACGAAATACTGTCTTTAGAGGTGAGGATTATACAGGAGTGTTTCAGTATTCGTGTATCTACGTACTGTGAAATATAGGCGACGATTTCGATGGGTTTGAAGATGAGCTCGCTGGTGTTGCCGTCCTGCTTGATGTTACCGTTCACCCACGTCCTCACCGACAGGTTATTGATGTCGCACACGGACTCCTTGGTGACGATGGCTGGCCCCAAAGGGCAGAACGTGTCCATGGCTTTCCCCAGGAGGAACTGGCCGCCGTTCCTCTTCCCCTTCTGCCAGTCACGCGCGGTGATGTCCTGCGCCACCGTGTACCCGAAGATGCAGTCCTCCCCTTCGTCTTTGTTCAGCGATTTGCACTTCTTGCCGATCACTATCGCCAGCTCGGCCTCCCAGTCGACTTTCTGCCGGGAGAAGGAAACCGCGGGTGAGCATTTCTTTCGCGCATCCTCGAAACCCAGCTGTACAAGTGCAAGCAGCTTAATCGCGCTAACGTTCCGGCTAGTACACATAGAGTACGTGTGCTTCTATGATTAGACCTCGAAGGTACGTTAACTCCGGTTACGCAATCGACTCGGACTAAGAATAAGCGGCGGCGGCTGAGCGGAGGGAGGGCAGCCGACAATTCTGGAGGGTTGTCGTGCCTCTGGCGATGCATCGTCTCGCTCTTGAACTTACATCCGAGATCTGTGGCAGCATGATGTTGTCGCGAGGACCGATGATGTTGCTGGGGAATTTGCTGAAGACCACTGGCATTTCTGGCGTGGGCAGGCCTTGCTCCACGCAGTGGCCGCTGTAGTTGAGGCCGATGCACGCCAGCTTGTCCATCCGCGTCACTGGCGCTAGGAAGTTCACCTCTGCTTCCGGTATCACGCTTCGTCCTTCGGCAACGATCCTGCAACCACAAACGACGTTAGAATATACCCTTAGCATTCGAAGGAGTCGAGTGTTTCCCTGGGCGAATTGTTAGTTATTCGTATTATTATTCATTAGTCGAGTGGAGGTAACAGCAGATGGATGAAATTAATATTAAACAGGGCTCTGAGGATCGCAGTTTGAGGAATCAAAATCACCGTCGCCTTCGCGTGGTCTCAATTGCGCAGAAATTATTTTTAATGACTTTTCCTTGTCACAAACAGCTGGCAATCATGATGTAACAATGGCTACAATTGCTTCCACGTTTATGGACTTATGTAAGGCAAATATTGACCACAGCCGTTGGGATTCCCAGCCAACTGGGAGCATGTGTCATTATTTGACACATCTCAGAATCGTTGATATTTCGGAGGGTTTATTTGGTTACTGGTATAGGGGGAACTAAATTCGTTAGTCAAAAGAGACAACACCATGCAAGTGGCGAGTTAATAAAGCATGGGAAGTAATGCGTTTCAGAGTATGACATGATCTTAGCAAAGTATATCTCATTTTCGAAGCAAGATTCTAAACTAGTTATTAAACTCTAGTAAATTTCCCTCAGCAATATGTAACTTATTCTTCGTTATCGCCGCCTGATACCATTTCAATTATCTCCAGAGGCAGGAAATTTGAAGAGAAGAACAGAAGAACAGAAGAACAGAACATCGTGACTCGAGATAACAGCGTATACATTAACCCAATCTGAAGCACCTTATTTTGATCATTGCCATCAAGTCTCAGCGAGCGCACGGGTACTCTAATCTTCAGTTTCCTCGATAGAAACCTCGTGCAGAGACTTAAGTGCAACATTAATCCATACAAAACGAAGGAGTACTTAGACAGCTGTCTACCTGGCAGAACGAAGATCGACGCGTTCAACGGAAAGCCGATTGTTTCGAGTTAGGTAATTTAATTTACAGCTAATCTCCGATTGTATCACCAGCTTGTATACCAAGCCCGTGTAACAGGTGCGAAACAGCGGTGTCCAAACAGCGATCGCTTATAATTAAAGAAGAAGAATCGGTGTAACGTTATCGATGGAGGGGATCGATCGATCGTTGATTAAGGGAGACATGTTTTCCAAACATTGGACTTTCGATGTGCACAGTTGTTCCGCCGGTTGCGGCGTAACGGGGCATGGTAGTGCGACCGATAGCGATAAGGTCGAATAGGCGACTCTCTCTCTTTCTTTACGGGAGATTAATCAAAGCGAGGGGCACTGAAAACAGGTTGGAATTCCTCGGATGAGATACTTGGTTCTGTACTGGGCAGATTCGCGGGAAGCGAATAGGCTGAGTATACGTAGACGATCGAGCGGAGAAATGCGCAGCAGTTATTCGGGTATGCCAGGGACGATTTCGACTTGTTAGCGACCACGCATTTGTAAGCGGAGTCGAAGGCCGCTAGCCCCGAAGCTGTCTCGCTTTCCAAGGTTTTTGGACGAGGACTCGGCCAGTGGGCAGTCCTCGAGGAAGCGTGCGAGGATGTACGGTCCAGGCATCTAGCCTGATCTAACAGATCCCGATAAAGGGTTGTAGTTCTCTCGTGTATGAACGCAACACAGGGGATTATTATTCGTACACGGGTGCAACAAATCAGTCGTTTTCACACTGAACATTCGAAAGGACGAACCTTTCTACCATGGTCCACAGGTCGACATCGTCTTCCCTGGGGACAAAATGGTTCTCCATGAAATTCAGGTGCTCGAGGAGATTAGACTGTCTGACGGAGATAACGCGATACGTTCAGCAATCTAAAGTTACATGCTCGGAGAGCTCTGTTTCTCAGTTTCTCAGTTTCTCGTAACTGTCCCCCAATCCTCGCCTTTCCCAAAAACTAGAACTCTTGCGGTATAACTTGTATTGTATGTTTTCTAATTTCTTTCTGGGCCAACGCGATAATTACGTTACATAACGGTCATCTGCCCGCTCGTACGGCCACGCCTACCTTTTGGTCTTCTTTAGGAGATCGTCACCACCTTCGAGGAACTTCCTCAGAGTGTTGGGGATTCGCGAGTCGATGGCAGACACGGCGATTATATCGCCGCCCTGCTTCAACTGCACCCCCAAGTGCTGGGGCCCCCCGTTTTTGCTGGTGAACTGCACGAACCTGGAAAAAAAATACGCAGCGGTCGTAATGCATCACGGCGATCGCCGGCGTGACCTTAAATTTGACATGCCTCTAAATATAGTGCCTTTTTATCACGCGGCTGATAAAAAATTCGTGAATAAGTAGAAGGTAGTGCTGAAACTGCTGAACGTACGCGCGAGCCTCAATTCACTTTTCGTTGGGATAGATGGTAAATCAATATTTTTCAGATCAACTGTTGTATTTCTCCCCCTTTTTTCATACGAACATCGTGAGATGAAAAGTTAATATTAAATCAATGTATATATTTACAACAAATAAAAAAAGTTATGTTCGAAAGTGTCTTCTTTTTCCCAATTTAGGTACTCCTAAATCATTCCAAAATTATTCCCAATTGCAAGATTCCTCCACCTGCAAGAGAAGTTGTGGGCCGAAACCTGCTTCTCTTGTACGTGCAAGAATCGTGCAATAGAATTCGGAACGAGTGGATTTTTAGGTGCTGCACTTTCCTGCAAAGAAAGCTTTTTTTAAAGCTTGCCGCGTTGTAACGTAGGCAGGTGAAGCACATTTTCGGTTTGCAACTTTATTCTGGCATATGAGGAACGCAACAATGTTGCAAATCGGGAATTTGGTTTACGGACACGCGGGCTTTCATTTGCAGCATTGTTGAAAAATTGCCACTTGCAACTTCGTTGCGTATTTATGAGAAGCTTAAAACGGTTTGCAACCTTGTGAACTGTGTTGGGTGATGACCCGTCAAAAGTTATGGATTCTCAGCCGTGACGCGGAGTCAGCGTAGTGCAAGAATGTTGCACTTTTACTGGCTTTACCGGCACCTGCAATTGTTGTGGCTATAGTTCCCAGAGCCATCGTTCTTTAACCTAGAGTGCGCGAGAGAACCATTGAATTTTCACCAAGTCGTCATTTCAGTTCGTGTCGCACGAACTCCCGTAAGATGTTGGATCCTCCTTATACCTCACCTGTGGTGTGGTTGTGCTTATGTTAATGCAGTTAATGAATGGCTTGCTCGTTCCCCGAGTCCACACACGCGCACCTATGTTCAACGTGAAGCAACATCTTGTGTGCGCAAATTCAGACCGGTGTAGTGTCGATGACATAATTACATCTCGCCAAATTTTAATAAATAGCCGTTACAATCAAATCATTCGGCCAATTAACACGCAAAGCTATTATTATCAGACATTTCAATAAACCCACCCACCCAATTTGTACATTTTAGAGGCCCTTGAACGCCAAGTAACAGCGTAAATATCGAATCTATATAGAGCTGTAACTTGGAAACGTATGTGAAATTAATCCCGAGCTCACGGCCCCTTTAAGTCCTTTCTACTACCAGCACCTTTAAACGGCGAGAAATTATTACGTAGTAGAAAAGATTCTTCCAAATAACAATATTTATTATCCAATTTGTCACGATTGCCCGCTGTAAATTAATCCATTAAATAAAACCAACCATCGATTTTAATTCCGCCGGAAACTCATATTACTTTACGGACGGAACCACACGTAACCGTGTCTATCAAGATTGCGAGCCATTTTCGTGCGAATCGATTCACTCGGCTGGATGTACAGGAGGAGTAAACAACAACAACAAAAAAAAAGCCTCGTAAATGTTGCAGACAGAATTCCACTGAAATATATCGCCGAATATCCATTGAAAACCGACAGGTTTATAATTGTCCCGGAAAAGAAACTGCGAATTCTCGACTCACCGCATGTCGAGCGTGCTACTCGCCGAGAAATTCCTGCCGGCAATGTTAGCGATGAGATGCGCGTTACCCTTCTCGCTGCACGAGTTTCGAATGGCGAGGCAGGCTCTGCCGAGCGAGCGTACTTTGCCGCGATAAGGCATTTTTTTCGTTGATAAAACTGCTCCCGGTGTGATACAGGAACGTGCGACGTACACCGCCGCTGGTAGAGACAAAAGGGCACTGCTGGCAGGCAATGCAGATAGAACACTCGCCGTAAAGTGCCGTAAAGGACGAACTACGACTGCATACGACTGAACGCGTTACGCCATAACGCCACTAACGTTCCCCGACTCCATGGTGGGAGGGACCACGGACCACGCAGAGATCGGGGGACTCCGGCCGGTGTTGATGGAGGGGGAACACCTACAGGAGCGGTGGTAATGTGTGCGTGACTGACGCAGGCGCAGTTCGTGCACACGTAACCACTACTCCTGTAGGTGTTTCCCCCTCCATCAACACCGGCCGGAGTCCCCCGATCTCTGGGACCACGTGATACCGGCTATGGAAATGATTCAGCTTCGAAAGTTGTTGGCGATCGATTCTACAATCGTAGTTTGCAAACATGCATGAGTAATTATCCGAGTTACCCGATCGTTAGTTGTTAATTAACAAACTCCCTTTTTCTTGTCCAGGGTTTGCGAAAAGCCTGTGGCCGCAGCTATTATAGATAGAGGGAAAATATAAAAGCTATTTATTTTTCTACATCTTTAATATGGGATACTTGATACGTGTCTTTAACTTGGTTTACGCAGCGCTCATTAAGCTGCTCAAGGAATCGGTTTCCTTCTTGTGAAGGGGAATTCTTCTCGCTTGTGGTATGGAGTGTAGGGATCGTCCACGTAATAATGAGGTCTCTTCCAATACATTGTGACCATCTTATCCAATAAAGTGGACTGCGTAGCATTACAGAAAACGTGTTGCCTCAGTCTGCGCTTCCTGGCTGCAGTTTTTGTCCACAACCTTCTGTCGCGCCCGGCGCGTGTTCTGATCCATATACCCCTGCGATCAAATTCTGTTAGCATAACTCGTCGAACAGCGAATCCTGCAGCTCTGCCTTGCGTCCTTACCAATTCAATCTATAAAATCGTTTAAGCACAGTCGAAACGCTCTTTCTTTTCCCCTTCTTTAACGAAAATTTAGTGACTGTTCTTACAGGTGTTCCGACAGGTAGCAGGGTCGGTGGAAGAGCAGTTTTTACATTTGCCCGGCTGTAAATTGTACTTGTACTTCTACTTGTAATTGTACATTGTATTTGTTATATGCTTCAAAATAACGATCATACCTGAGTATCGATTTCGATCCACTGCTGTTCTCATTATCCCACTTACTAATGAGAGAAGAGAGCGCACCGAAGGACCTCTGTTGCGCGTAACGAACTAGAGAGCATTGATTTGGAATTGTTGAATTCGTCAGACCGATGACATTCGTCCGAGCAACAATTCCTGAAAGAGATACAACCATTCGAGGCTTATAAATAATTGAAAGGAAAAACGACGATGGTAAAACAGGTCCTTAGTGTGTTGTTTGAATGAAGGCGCTAGCGGTTCTGATTCCAACATGTTCCCTCCGTCAGAGAACTGAAATGGCTCGCCCGTTAGAGGCGAACATAACCTACAAGACACGAACTTCGGGCGATTACCGCGCAACGGTTCAGCGAATTCTAGCGAGCAATGGTTTAAAATGAAGCCAACGAAGTATCATTTAGCACGGGGAAGCCAGTGGTGATAAACAGGCTTGGAAAACTCGTGCTACGTACCTCGAATCGCGGTGGTAACAATACGCAACATTCTTCTTTTCGCGCAGTTCCGCCGGTGACCAGCTGTTTTGTGCCGTCGTTCCCTTTTTCCTTTGGCTGCCTGACCGGCCACCCGAAAGATGTTCCGAATTGGATTAAAATTTCCGTGCAACGGTCTAAATAGGGTACGTAAAGTAAGTACAAGGGGGATTGTCGTGTCCCCGCGAAACCGAGTGTCCCGGCGATGCGTGAATCCCACGGGAAATACGCGAGGAACGCGGTGAAAATAGCGTCTGATCCCCGCTGATTAGACATTAGGTAGTGGTCGCGACGTCGTCGCCCAATAATATTTCCTTTCCCCGGCGTCGTTTGTCATTTATTCGCCGGCGGATAATCGGGAATTCGCACGGGGAATCGTGGCCGCGTCACGATGGCAATATATTCGCAAGTTGTCAGTGAATATTCCCGCGAGCAAGACCAAGGATGCCCGCCTCGTGTGTGACAAGATGGCTTAAATTTAGGAGCTTACATAATTCCAGACGATTTTCACTGGCCCCGTTGCCCTTTCAGATCAAAAGACACGGATCCTCCAGGCTTCAACTGACGACCAGGTGTTACGAGACACGTGCACGAGTTAAATGCGAGCCGGAATGGAAGTGAGTGAATTTTCCGCCTCTGTTTGATAACACATTTCCACGATTGTCAGAGCTGTCATCGTTTTCAAGGGGACGGAGCGGTCTGTCGTTATTTTCCTTCGGAACTTACGAGACACGTTTCGTGGAATTATTAACGGTCTCTCGTATTTCATCAGTTTGTCCGTGATTTAAATTTAGATTAGGTTAGGTTCGATGCAATGGTTTCATTGGATTCTGTCGGAATCTTTTCTGCTAGTTTATAGGTAGTTTTTTGAAGTTTTCGATGTCTTCTGTTACGGAATGTTAGTGTATGATTATTATTTTTTTCAATGTCTATGCCATCAATTGTAACTGGTTGTTCATGTTTTAAATATTCACACATGTATACATATATATATATATACATATTATATATATATATATATATATTCCTATATATATATATATATATATATTCCTATGTATATATATTGAGAGAAATATAGAAATATTTTTGATGCTACGTCGACTAGGGGGAGCAAGAATATTTTATATAAGCATAGTTGTGTGTTTCAGGTTGTTCAAGGATGTCAAACTTACGTCCAGATATTCTGGACATAGGTATTCAACAGATTCGTCCAAAAGGTATTCAGAATTTAAACCTGGGAGCACCTTGTTGACGCATTATGTAACAAAATTGCATGTTTCATCTATTTCTGTGGATGATTTCATTCAGCTTTACTCCCTAATTTAATTGCGAAAGGTTTAAGTACTGACGACAAAAGTGCATGTGTTATTCAATGAATCATTTAATTAACACTTATTCCTTCCTTGGATACCATTGAATTTTGAAGACCAAAGTATCACACTTATCTACACCTATACAAATGAGTTAAAACTTTGTAGCTGTAAATTAATATAGGCTCTTTACAAATCCATAAACTCTCGTATTACCATGCATCACCTCATTTCACCTCATGGTTTTGTCAATGTTTGTCGTATTGCATGAATAAATGTTGTGCGCAAACACTTTTACAACTTCTACGACTTTTATCCCAAAAGTGAGAAGAGTCGAGGCGGCGGAGCGGTGCTAACACTGAGCGCTGTGGCGCTAGGCGCATCGGGTGTATTATTCTATGCGAAAAACAATCCAGAATTCCGTGCGAGTCTCGAAGGATGGATACCTGGCACGGACAAAACTATTCAGATCATCTTTCAGGAGGAATCGTCTTACTTCGAGTTCATACGCACATTCTTCGAAACCCTCAAACAAACGTAAATATAAATCGCATGGATTACAACCTATCATCAATTATCTAATGCTGCCAATTAAATGAAGCCTTCCTTTCAGAATAATAAGTGCCATTTTTGGAGAAGCATCGGAAGAGAAATCAGGTCAGATTTACCAAAAAAGAATAGATTGCACGAACCTCGAAGATTATATACGTGAGCCCCATTACTAATTCCCGAAACCTCCTCTCCCCCCGTTTGTCTTTCAGTTGCTTTTAGTCGTTAAGTGTCGTTATATTAAAAACGAGGTCGCTTTGTTTAAGGTAGCAATTATTTTGCTTACTAACATTTGACAAATGACATGTGTACTGTAGCGCCAAAGCCAGCTTTCGTACCACTGGTTGAAAAGAAGGAACAGCCAATTAATGAACCTTATACTGAAATAAGATTAAGTAGAGAAAAAGGAGAGGCAATCGAAGTCGGTACGTTCTTCATTACATGGCATAGAATCTCTTATAATGAGATCCATTTGTCGGTAGCGTAGAAGGGAGTGAGTGTACGCGATATTCTTTCAGTGGCTGAGAAGCCTACATCATCCGTTAAGGATGTACCCGAGGAATTAATGCCGGAGAGTCTGGTCGAACTGGAGGCGTCGTGCGGTGAAACAGCGTCCAAAGCCATCGCAGCGTATCAGAAGGCAGCGTGTGCTATTCAAGATTACAACCAAGACGTAATGAAAGTTGTGGAGAGCACTGACGCGACTGGTAGCGCAGTTTGGAACAGGTACACCTTCTCCCCTTCGTTTAGAAGCACAGGGTTGTAAATAAAGCTTCTCTGCCTCGCAGATTAAAAGATGCAACGGCGAAGAGGAAAGAAGCGGTGCAAAAGGCTGAGGAGCACGCCAACGAAGCGGTGGACTCGCTGAAGAAGATGTTCAGCTTGATCGACGACCCGAAGTTCGAGGCGCCGTCGCACATGAAGACAGCGGCCAGACGGAACATCAAGAGAATCCTGGACGACGTGGACGACGCGAAGAAGCAGTACGACTTGGAAGTGCAGAGCGGTAACATCGCGGAGCGTTACTGGAACCAGGTGAAAACGGCTCGGGAGAACCTTAACGAGGAGCTGCAGATTCTGTTCCCCGACATTAACATCCACGAGAAGAAGCTGGCCATCGACGAAGACTCCTTCGACTTATTCGTCCTTCACATGTACAATAGAGTGAAGAACCTTCAAAAGGAACTGGAGAAACTGAGGGTGAGTGTTCCACCGTCGCGTATGGAATACAAATGCACCTGAAACTTCCGGGGCTGAATCAGCTGTTCCTAATTGTATACCCCGTACGGTTTCGTGTTGCAGACGGTAAACGAGAACAAACTGCGCGCAGCCTTAAAAGCGTCCGGCGACGCGACCAGCGCGGAAAAGCTGGACGCGCTTGTGTGCCTGGAGCTGGACAAGGAGAAGCTAATTCTCGAGAACGAGTTCAGCAAAAAGGTAGGTGGATTAACTGCGAAACGCTTACCCAGCGCGATATAGGAACGGACCGCGGTAACTTTTACTACTCGAATGAAATATACACGGCCTCCGCGCCTGCCGTTGCGGTCGCGTTAATTCGTTTACAGCCTGCTATATATCCGAATGAAATAAAGGGAAAGTTTCACGCCAAGGCTGGAAAGATTCAAAGCTCCGCCGGCGATAAGCGATAACTCATACGCGCCGCCGCGAAAGTTCAAATTTATGCCCCGACATCGTTGCGCGCTTCGAAATTATGCGACTAACTGCGGCAAATGTTTCACTGTCGCATAGAAGTAACGAAACTGGCAGTCTGTTTTAAGCGGAATTAGTATAATAAATGTAACAGTCGCTGTGTACGAGGCGAATGATTAAACCGAGGGCAGCCGTGGAGGCGCGTTTGAATGGCGCAGGAATAGTTTGGCATACATACGTTGTCACAGAGGCATTATGTGTGTCTACACATGGGGATGTGACGTATTCCATATCCTGGCTATGTACCTGCGTATATTCATCGGTTTGGCACCGAGAGAGGGGCGCACATTGGGGTGGAGGCAGGTCTCTGCCACCCTTCGGCCTTTTTATCTATTTCCATCTGGCGGCACGCCAATATTATCTCTTTAGACTAGCCTCGCGGAATATTCTGTCGTGTACCCGGCCGGGGAATCACTATGACTCGCTGTCGTCATAGTTCTCCACGGCCTGTGTCAAAGGGACGGGAATTAATTTTCGGAGTGATTCGTTCCTCGCGTGCAGATCGATAGCGGAGCATCTAAACGACAAGTAATAGACGGTAGGAGAATGGAGGAGGCAAGGGATGTTTGAATTGAAATCGCGTCAGCGGGAAATTTCATGGATGTCTCTGGAGAAGTCGGCCGACACTTAAATTATTCCACGCTCCCGCCATAAAGTCCAGGTCGCCCGTAATGGTGGCAGAAGGCATGGGCCAGTGAAATCGATTTCGCTGGTCGGAATCCACGAGGGTAAAGGGAGAAGATCGAGAACCCCCGATTACATCTGCCTCGAGCATGGGAATTCCTCGATTTACGGAAGCCTCGTGGAACACGTTAATGCTTTAGCGCGCTGCTTAGACCACGCGACGCTTCCTCTCGGCGATATTTTTCCCCCGGTGTCGGATGTTTCCGTCGTAAAATACGTCGGATATACGGGCCCGCGTCACCCCTTTCCCGGGGTTAAAGATTCCTTCGAAGCCTCTGGGAGAGAGAGAGAGAGAGAAAAGGGAACGAGAAGGGCGGAAGAATCATTTTTAAAGCCTCTGTTCGATGACCACGGGGGTGGAAATCTCGCCGACTTGGGATACTCGAGACCTCGAATGAGATCGTTACCTGTCCTTTTTACGAGTCGCCAGGTTTTTACGATTTCAGAAACGGTGGAAATAGGTATCAGCTTAAAACGACTTTAATTATGCAACCCCCGGCACGTACTTCCTTCAATTAGGTATCATTTCAAATGTGTTCGTTTAATCGGCGACCATTGAATTGGGGTTGAATTGAGCGTCGGGGGCGGGAGATAATAGAGGATTAAATAAACATTGCGACACCTCCCGTTCAACAGGGATTATTATATATGATTCCGCGGTTTTTAATTATGCGCAGTTCCTAAAAGGAAATACGAAATGTAGGTACTGACAGATTGTGGCCTTCAGCGTCAACAGCTCGGAATCTTCTTTGAGCATTCATACCTATTCATTAAACACCGGAGTTTTTGAATTATTTTTTCATACAGAGCCTGTCATCTCTGTCTCGTTGAATTAAAGAGAGCCGCGTTGAGAACCGCCGCGCGTTGAATATTAAAATATCGACTGGTATCGAGGATTGAGGAATCCGATGCAATCGCGGCTATCGACACCGGGCGAACCCGCTCGGCTGGAACTATTACGGTCTTTTCAACCGTCAATCGGAAATGGATGAATCGATCGTCGGCCATCGGCTAGACGGCCGCTCGACTTATTAAACTAGACCCTTCCACCTCGTTTCTGCCGAGGAGCTGTCCTGCAAGAGGCGCCGAAAGACGCGATTACCGTCTTAGACGCCAGTTCGACCGAGTTTCTCATAGCTAACAATAAGCCTGCAAGTTTTTCCGCGGCGACTGGGAAACCGACACGACGCGAATTAACGTGGATCGTTGTCTTGTACACGATATCAATGTAGCTTCAAGTGGTCTGAGAAGCTTGCAAAGTAGAGGAACAGAAGTAGGTATGCACCATTCAAAGTGCAGAGGCTAATTGTTCGTTACCTGAAATTCAGAGAATCTTTATCGACAACTCTTCTGGGTCAGTAAATGGGACTGTAGATTGCTGTAGAGAAAATATTTTCAGTCAATCTCTGTGCTCGTAGAATCCTGGTTCTTCCACCCTGATTGGGTAAGCTTAAATCGATCAGAGCGCTCTATTTCCTATGGATTTAACCGCCCCTGGCTCAAGTTATCACGGTGGATAGCCAGCGACAGGGGAGTAGCAGTTTTTGATTTTTCAAAAACGGATCGGAGGACGATGCACCGGATTAGCATCGTCCGATGCCACGGTGATGAAATCCGCCTCTGTTTCCACAGATTTTTTCTTCTCTTTCTACGCGCCGCTGGCTGGCCGGCCGATTAATTTCATTTCCTCGCCGTGGGAAACACCACCGCGGTGTCAGGAATCATATTCCACGATTTTTCCGCTATTTTCCCCCGCGGCCTTTTGTTTTCCCGTCGCAGCTAGCCGACACTCTTCGCCCTCCTCCCCCAACAAATTCAATTTTCCTCAACGAACACATATATCGGACGTTCCCCCTTAACGAGACAGTGCCCCAGCCCAGACCATCATCGCCACCGTTCTTCCATTGCACCCGCTCGTGTAATCCCCAGAAACGCTGGCTGATCGACGCCTTAATGGAAAATGCAGGGTAACCAGCCCCGGTGGACGATAGACAGCGATCTCCGCGACGATCGGTGCGGCGCGATCCAAGGATTTCGTGCCGTTCCAATCGGTCGGTGTTCGTCTCTCGGAGCGGGGTGGCTGTTCGGGGTTGTCGGGGTTGTCGGGGTTGTCGGGGGTCGGTCGGGCGTTAATTATTGACACGGGGTCCGTGTGCATAGAGGCACTGGGTGGCCCTGACGCCCTCCACCTCGGCCCGCCCCGGGAACAAGGATCCCGCAGGCGTAGCGCATACAAAGTACGCGAGGCAGAAGGCGACCGACGGACGGCGACAGGGAACAGAGGGGGCGGCGACGAAGAAAGGAGAGATTAGAGCTACCCGGGGGTCTTGGGTCACTTGCCAATGAGGGCAGAGCGATGCCTTCGGGCGCGGATAATTAATCAAAGTCTCATTACGCTAATGTTTCCATGGACGGGGCACTTTCACCCCCGACTGTTCCCTTCAATCGTGTCTCGCCTCGCGTCTACACACCTGGCCAGTTCGATTCTACCGAAGGACAGATACGTTTCTCAAGCTGCCTCCTGCTGGACGTTAGAATACGTTCTTCGTGTATTCCTATCTTAATTCTGTTACGGGATGATCGATGCTCCGTGGAACGCCTTTATCCCTTATCTCGAAGAGTAAGTAGCGCACTGCTGCGTGTGGGAGGACGGAAAGGAGGGAAAATGATGATACAGGGTAAGCGAACTTGGCTCTGTATCTTCGGCTGAAGATGATAATAATGATAATAATTCGGGGAAGCGATCGTGCGGCTGTTTAGATTACAATGTGGTGTTACTCCGAAATTTCAGATCCTTAGGGAGAAGGGGAGTTTCATATTCCGCGACCGAGCTTAATAATTCTGATCCCGTCGAAAGCCTCCCCTCCCCCCTGCTCGTCCAGTGTCTTATAAACTCGAGAGAACGAGGCTGCACTTGGCCCAATCTTCAAGGCGAAACAAAGGGAACGAAGCAGCCGAAAGAATATATTTTTCCCCATCCCCGCCCATCCCTCGGCCAGGGCCTCCACGTGCCCGGTTGTTTTGTGCTTGTTTACACCCTCGTTGGCGAAAAGCGTGTCTTGAAATATAAGGACCGGTTCCCTTAGGGTGGCGGCGGGTCTTTGTCCTACATTGCCAGAACGTTGCGTTCAGCTTTCCTTTCGCACGAATTTCGGGGCGCCTCTTTTGTTCGGGCCGGGAGATCAAAGCGCGAGATAATCGTTTTACCTGCATCCCGAGATCGTTTGAAAGGATGCCCCGTTGCGATCGGCGGCGGCCTTTAAAGCCACCCGATGAAAACTATCAGCCGTGTATTTGGCTAACGCGAGCGATTAATGAACAAGGGACGCCAAAGAAGCTAAAAGGAAGGCGTTAAAGTGTTGATGAAATTCTCCGTTGCAGTTGCTGGAGGAGCAGAAGGTGTTCGACCTGGAGCTCCGACGCCAGCTGAAACTACAGGAGCAGGTGCACACCGACCACCTTCGAGAGGCCCTGGCGGTGAAGGAGAAGGAGGCCGAGAGGATCCTCAACCGTATCCTCAGCGAGCAGTCCGAGGCAGAGTCGATCAAGTACAAGTCCCAGCTGGCGGCGATCGTCGGCAGGTTACGCGGCCTCGAAGCAGCGCTCAAGGGTGAGTTTCTTTTCGTTCGTGAATATTGCTCCCAACGGCGCAGCGAAAACAGACGATCAAGATACGAGCGCGAGAGGTTGAAAGATTTGGAGGGCTGAGGGGAGTGATTCCTCCGAGGGCTCGATGGAAGCCGTCTTGATATTTGCTGCCGCCTGGCGCCTGGCGCCTGGCTCGGCCGCGAATCTGCACGCGATTCGCCGCGATTAAATGGCCAGAAAGGTGGCGCGCTCATTGTCCTCGGGGCACGAGCGAGCCGGCGAAACGGTTGGCAGATCCGTCGCCTTTGTCTCGTCCCCCATTATTTCGCGCCGCTTAATTACACGAGCAAAAACGTGCGCCTTAAGTATCGCGAGGCACTCCCACCTGGGACGCTTTCGAGACGTCTGATCCCCCACTGGTCGCCTCTACTCCGACGGCCTTTGTGCCCGTCGCGAGGCAGAAGTTAGATCGAATCGCATTAAGCGGAGTTTACTGCTTCCGAGGTTTCCACCCTCGGGGACGTCGGTCCTCGCGGAATTAAGACACGGGGCGGGGCATCAAGCGCGATCAAATTTCCACCGCAAGTTTCGGGGCTTTGGCGTTCTGGAACAACACTTTCGAGTATCGATAGGCTTTCTACTGTTTGGTCGATGCAGGCGGTGGCGATAGGAAGTGATGGGATCAAGATCGATGCAGAAGGTAGAGGAATATTCTATTATTCTGTAGGGTAAACGCACCAATCAACGAACACTTAAGGCTAATGAATGAGCACTATTATAAAATTATGTTTGCAGCGCGATTGATCCCACGCGCTGCAAAAGTTGTTTGGATATGGAGCAAGAAATTAAAACAAGTCTCTAATTAATTAGTTGCTTAGTTTAATAAGTTATTTTGCCCATTTTAATAAAAAATATCCATTCTCTGGTACGTGTTCATTTACTGGCACATCTACTCTATATTCCTCGAAGAATACCCAAAGGTTCATGGTTCCTTGACCAATTTGCGCGATTTCTTTATTGGGGATGGTATCGCCGACGAGGATAATAGTAAAGAGAGGAAGGTTCCACGCGGGCTAGTCAGAAAACTCGCGCAAAGTGCAGGGACGTAAACGAAATTAAATTACAGGTGGCACGGGGGCGGGCAGTCTCTGAGAAATCTGTTTTACTTATTGCCGCTATAACTCCCCCCCGGGCGGCGGCTGGGGGGGGGGGGGGGGCGAAAGAAACAGAGCAGGGAAACGTTGGCGTGGCTGCTACGTGACCGAACTCGGAGTTACTCCATTAATATTCGAGCATCGTAGGCACCGTATTGGAAATGATCTAATATTTTTCGCTCCAGCGTATTGGGAACCACCGCGTCTGTGCTATTAAAGTTCCTTGCGCGCGGATTTGTTGTTCTAAATGGCCAACGCCGCGTTAGCATCACGTCTCGGGTGTTTTCTAATGGAGCCACTGGATATCGGTGAATCGTAAAGCTCCACGAATTACATACATTCGCTAAAATTTTCAGCAATGCCTTGCAGCTTGGAAGAACGATCTTAGCAATTAAGCTGATAGTGGACTTGGGGCTGAATCGACGAAGGTAGCGACGGGCAAATGTTCTCGGCGTCCAAATAGTGACGGAGAGGAGGTTCGCGTTAGAAAGACTGGAAGACGTTAATGAAGAAAAGCGGCAGGCGTATTTTCTGGAACTTGGAAAGTCCACCCTAAAAATTGTTTCCTTAACGAAGCAGAGTGACTGAATTTTCTCCTCTGCTTTTCACAGAAACACCCAGGGCGAGCACCGCGCTCTCATTCGAACAGTATTTTATCCCCGTCTGCGCGGAAACTTCCCAACCGAGCGGAACGTCTTGACTTCTCCTCCCTCTTCATAAAAGTTTGCAAGGCAAACTTTGCACTCTCATCCGATCAATATTTTACCGAACCGTTGTTGACAGACTCGCTTGCCAAGCTCCCGGCTTCGAGGAGCGACCAGAACACCAGAACACCGAGCACTTCGTCCTTTTTCTCACGAATGCTAGCAAGCCTCCTCCAGAGCTAGAGCCAATCGTCCACGACGTCCAGGAATCGGTCCCGACGAAAGCTGTCTCAAAAGCATCGACGGGCTAGTTGCTCCTGCCCCATCCCTTTCGTTTTATCAGGGAACAGAAGGCTAGCAGCTTCATCCGGATTAACTCGAGTCGAGCTTAATACACTTTCGGCAGGCCTGTTATCGCTCGATGCACGTCCTCGGAGATTAATGTTCGATTAACGAATGCTCGAGCCATCGCCGAGCCTGGCAGACTGTTTCCCAGCGACACGAATTGCTTCGAACGTCCACGTCGCAGCGGTTCAGTTAGCAGGGTGGAAATTTGTAGGGACAGCGGCGCGACAGGACGCGTCACTCTTGCAAATGGGGGCTTATGATCCAACAATTAAGCATATGTACCGTAACGACAATAAATCTGATTGAATTCCTAACACTGGTTCGATGCAAACATCCTTCCCTAAATTCACTCGCTTTGCGCGAAACTTCTTGACGGATTAGAGGTTGCTGCATCCCAAGAAAACTTGAAACGATTTTTCTCCGATAGGAGTATCGAGCGCGCACCGTGCTCAGTGCGGTACGAGTGGCAGGGGAAATTGGTACAAGGGAATCGTGCGGGGGAACGATTGTAAAGAGGCATCGAGTTTCTTACGGGAGATCGCGGTGCAAAAGTTTGTTGGCTTTCGTGGGTCGCTTTCCCGGGGAAAAATTACCGCAAGTTATTGGATCTTCCGCTGGGTATTCGTAGGGAGAATGTATCGCCCTTTTATGGAAAACTGCTGCAAGAACAGATACGAGCTTCCCGCGAAAATATCGGTTTCTTTCCGGAATAACGTTACGACATAGTTAAGAACCTTTCTATCTCAACTTCCCACGCAGCACACATAACTGTGGATTATACAAAATGCACCAAAGTTTCAGAAGGTTCGGTGAAACAAAATTCGAAAAATTACCGACGCACGAAATAACCACCCCCGATCACTCAGCTTTGATTCCACGCTTGGATTGCGCGTTTAACTCGATAGCCGGAGGCTCGACGACTCGGAAGGAGGGGGATGGAAAAAGTTGGCCGGTGGTAGTCGTTCAACAAAGTTTCCAAATGAGCCGTTGTACTGCGTGCAGCGTAACGACAAGAACACCGGCAATAAATCCCCGGCTGGGTATAATGGCAGTGTTCTGGGCTAGTTTCGTTGCATTGGAGAGAGAGAGAGGAACAGAGGGGCTGATAGTTCCCCAGACAGTTCGAGAATGATAAAGAGGTCGGTGGAAAGAGGCACGGGAAAGAGAGAGGACTGGGCGTGTGGTTTTACGAGGCCAGCTAGCAGCTAACGTATTCACCATGTGCCGCAATTATAACTTGCCCCGTTCGTCCCTCGAGGGCTGCCATTAAGGGTCAACGCGCATCCCGACTGTTCAGGGGTCGCGAGGAGGGGACACTGCAAGAATGTTTGAATATTTCTCCGCTCGATATTCTGTCTTCGTTCGACGGGGAGGGTTTCGCGGGGTCGGGAAGAATCGAGGGAAATACCTTGGACGCGCGCCATTATTTATCTCGTGCGGGATACTTTTTCGTGCTCGCTCCATTCGACCCTCCTCAGTGTGAAAAAAACATGGGCACGTGGAGGATGTTGCCTTGTACTTGGGGGTGGTTAAGTGGGAGATCCGTTTAATCGCTGGGGAATTAAGAATCGAAAGTTGATGGCGAATTCGGGGCAATTTTCTGTGATCGTCAACAAGTGGAGGATAGATGGAGAGCGTAATAGTTATTCAAATATTTGATTTCCGCCTAAATTATTTACGGCAGCTCCGCAGAGGATTAACGAGGGAGCTTTTAATTCCTCTCCACCGTTGTTTTTCCCTCCCGTTGACCAGAAACGGTACATTCTTCTGACCGTGGAAAATGTTTGAAACTTGGGAACAACTCTGCCGCACCGGCTCGCGTGTAAGCTCAAGTTACAAGCAGTTGCTGTGGTTTATCCGTGGCAGACGTGTACTTAACGCGTGGAAGTAGTTGACGTGGTTAAAGGATGAAGCTTTCCATCTTTGCGAGTCAGAATTTCTGGGAGCCGTGCCCTGGCATAGGTACTAGAAGAAGTTTCGATGGCGTGCAACAACGATAAGCAACGAATAACTATCTACTATCTCTGTATCTATAAAGCTTTCTCAATACTAAACCGTACAAGAATCAAAATGGCCACTCATGCCATTAGAATCCTCTGCAAAGAAAGCATCCACAGATATCAATTTCACCGCGAGCTCATCCAAAAGTCATCAGCTACCGGCGGTTTTCCATCGCGTGTCGTAAATAACTTGGAAGCGCGACGCTATTTTCAGGGGCACGACGAGGCTACGCGGCATCCGACACATTTTTCCAAGCAATAAACGTCACTCCCTGCCGTGGGAAAGCCAGAACGACAATCCACGTCGATACGGGCCAATCAATTTCGCCGCCGTGCGGCCGTCCCTCGTGATTTTTCATTTTCCATCCTTCCCGGCCGCTCGGCCAGGGCCATTATCCTAGTCGGCGCGGATTTATCCAAGCGGCCGTAAAAATTCCGTCACACGATTTCCACGATCCCCGTGGCGAGGGGACGGTCGATCAAAACGGGCAGAAAACACCCACTCACACACACACACAGAGGGAGAATACAGGGGAGGAGAGAATGTCGTCAAACGGCGAAGCCGATAAAAGTCTAGCGATTGTTCGAGGGCCAGCGTATCAGCCAATTCATCCTGTAATCTGGATAAACGATAGGGGAGGGGGGGGGGGACCCTATAATTGCGAATGACAGCGACGAAAGTGTCGGGCAAGCTCCAGTTACGATTCTACTTGCGACCCGTTGATCGCACGCTTAGTTATTAGGGAGATTTTCAAAGTAGTTAGCTACAGCTTGCGGAGGAGCTTGTATACCACTGCTACGTAACATGTGTCGACTAATCTGTGGCTGAATCCACTCAGTCACTATCAATTATCACCCCAGCTGACCTATATCTCACGCAGCATCCCCTAGCATGACGAAGTGCTCCATCAAGATGCAAAAGAAGCACGCTAAGTAGCGTGTATCCACCCTGTATGCAGGGGTTTTCAGCGCGAACGTGGTGGGCGAGGGTGGTCGGTCTATGATGAAAAATGTATATAACCGCGGCGCGAGGCAGAGGCGAGCATTTTGGAAATCCCCTTAAAAGTATGGAAATTCGGGGCAGCGAGCCACAGAGGACATATTTATGCTCTGTCGAGCCGTGCTACATCCTGTATTCATTAAAGGTCGAGGCTTCCTAGCCGGCGAGATGGACTGACTAATCGATCCGCGCGCGTGGGAGGCTAACCCTTACGCCGCAAGATACAATTTTCATCGCTTTCGCCCGGAATCCTCGGTGAAGGCTATCTCGGCGGGGTGATTTATCTTGGGGTGGAAATGAATCGTCTGTTTCGCGGTGACAGATTATTTCTCCGCGAGGGAAGAAAGACGGGGGGGCTCGATTGAGTTCCACGTAGAAGGGTTTCGAAGTGGAAACCACCCTCGATTAATCTCCGGCTGGTGTTTTCGAGCCGGGTTGACGGTTTCAAAACAGCGAGCGGTGGGAGGTATAAGGAAACAGATTTGGTAGACGACTCACTGGTCTTCCTAATGCGATCTGCGAAGAAATAGCATACGGAGAAGGAAGCTTGGCTTTCCAGCCACGGGATGAATTATCTGTAACATCCGGGACGGGCTTTTCACCCCTTTTCACCCCCCTCGAAACTGTCGTTTCACCCACTGAGCGCGCCGTAATTTTCCGTCGGGCCTCCGTCGATCCTCTTTAAGCCCGCGTTTCAATCCGCGCGACATCGAGGCGGCTTGCCGCGCAAACCGGGGAGGAAAAGGCGAAAGGCGAAAGGCGAAAGACGCTGAAGGAGAAGACGCTACCGGGCAGAATCGTAAATCCCACGGAAATATGGCGCGGGAAGCAGTTAACCGTACACCGCCGGTGCATTTTAAAGTTTTTATGCTCGGACTGTAAAGTCAGCGCTGCGTGGCAACTCGAAAATTGAAAGAGGGTCGGAGGGGAGGGCGAGGAGGAAAGCGCCGAAGGGAGACTCGTGATGGAACGGTGAGGACTCTTCACGGATCTCTCTCTTTTTGTTTCTCGCCGAGGGTTTGACGTCAGAGCCTCGGACTCGCCACTCGAAGGAATTGATTGCAACCGTGGGAATCCGACCAGAACGAAAACCACCCCCCCCCCCCCACTGTCTCTTTTTGCCCCCTCCGCGAGCCGCGTTGTTCTCGACGGCGATGGAATTCGCGTTGTCGGGGGTGGAAGTACCGCGAACACGCAGGGAATGATAGTCTGAACGAAATTAGGTGGCCGTTGGAAGTTACTGGGGGAGAAGGCACCTTTATCACCCTATCTGTCACTTCTTCGCCGCTTACGAACGAAGCCGGATGAAAAGAAACAGTTTATTAGCCGACAGGGAAGAAGTTCTAGCTTCATTTTCAGGGCAAAGTCGTTTCAAGGAAGATTCTTAATCACCAGCTTGTCCGTCGAAATAAATCGAGAGTCTGAAGTCTGGAGTACTAAAGGGGACCACGGAATTCCTTGGCCGTGTTGCGCGCGGGCGACGGCGATTAATTGCGCGAGTAATTAAGCGCGCCCTGTCCAGAAATTACGGGGATTATTCGGTTTGTCAATTAGCAGCTGCGGGGAAGCTGCACGTGTGCGGCCCGATGACATCTGGGGAAAACCGCAGCAGTTTTTCCGAACCGCCAACTTTCAGCTGGGCTGAGAAAAAGCGGCAGTGATCTGCGGGGTTCGAAGTTACGGCAGGGAACAGAAATAGTTAGTGTACCGTGGAATATATTTTTTACGCATGACTTCGTGGACTTTGTGATTGTTAAAGAAGGACATCAAACTTACAGTTGAACGTAGCCAAGCATTACCGATTAATATCCCAAAATCTGTCGACCACTGACAAGTAAACATTCATTTATAAGGAATGGAGTTTCCTGGTTTGGAATATATATTTTTAAAGTACTCACAGTAACTAAGAAATCCTGAAAATTATATCTGCAATGGACCTATTTTACTCGTGTTATTGAGGCGTGCGCGAAATACAGCAAAATCCTCTTATTTCAGAATAATTGGCTAAAACCTGTCATCTGTATTTTTTTTGAGTTGCTGAATCCGAATATGATGTGTTATTTTTTATGTAAAAAAAATCCTATGGGTAGTTCTCTTAATAAAAAATCGTATTTTTTTTTTATTGGAGATAACTCAAAAAGGAAAGGCGGGAGAATTTTTTAATAGACGACTTCAAAGTTACCCAAGCAAAGCAAATTAACCAACGCAAATTATACTGAAATAAGAAGATTTTGCAGCTTTTCGCGTACGTCTCAATAGCATAGTAAAATAGGTCCATTGCAGATATAATTTTCAGGATTTCTTAGTTACTATGAGTACTTTAAAAATATATATTCCAAATCGGGAAACTCCATTCCTTATAAGTGAATGTTTACTTTTGACACCCACCCCGAGCGAAGGGGTTCGTTGGCCGAAAAATAGCGACGCACTGATTCGTCCCCGAAAACCGTGCATGCCCGGTGGTGGGGTGTAATTAAACTGACCAGCAAGAAGCTCGACGAGAAGCAACCGAAACCCATTAACGATCCAGCCCCGGGGGGAGGTGTTAACCAGACCACCCCTCGTTTTTTCACCCTCTCTCTCTCTCTCTTTCTATCTCGGCGAATAATTACGTGGGGCCTGCAAAGTATCGCGAACAAAAACGCGTCGACGTGACGTGGCTAGCGGAGATTTATTACGATGTACCGTTTTCGCGTTATCGCCCTTTGCTGCCCCCTCCCCCCTCGTTACGATTAATTAACGGCGGTAGCAATAAAGCGATGCACGATGAATTGTATTTGGACCAGTAATTAATTATCCGCGTCCGTGCGTGCGCCGACTTCACCACCCACCCCCGCTCGGGTTAACAATTACCGTTTTGCGCGAGTCGTTCATGACTTGCCGCAGCTTTCCTGGCCGCCCCCCGCGTCGCAAATTATAAAGCAAGCGATGAAATTGCTTCTTTGGCTTGTTTGCCGCGAAAGCACCCCCCCCCCCCCCTCCCGCGCTGTTTGCAGGCTGCCGTTGGGTGTCGTCTCGGCGGAGGGGGAGGGTGGAGGCGCTTATTTCGTGGGTTCCCCGGGGGATGAAAGGAAGTGATGAAAGAGGGAACAGACGTGGAAGGCTAATAGAGGGGCAAGGGGTGCAAGGTGGAATAATAGAGGGAGCATGTGAAATAAAGAGATAATTACCGAGAAAAGAGCCCGAGGAGGTGGTTAATTAGAGAGCATGGGCCCAGGAGGGTTGGGCGAAGAGAAAGGGTGTGAAAGAAACAGTGCTACAGTAAGGAATTGGTGTAGCAGAGGAATGCTGGGGAGAAGAGAAGAAGAGGAAAGTACCGAATCTGTTCTTCTCGCGTTAGAAGAAGAGGAAACAGTCCTGGGGAATATACCTAGGGTAAACTAACCAGTAATTGACCGCATACGAGTGAAAGAATGACATTAGGCAAAGAAATGTCAATTATAAATGTAAAAATATTATATGTTTATAAATGGAGTGTAGCTGCACTTTTAATATCCCATATTTTTAGTTACGCGTATTAAGCAAACATTAATAAGTACAATTCTTATTAAAAGTATTCGGTCATTTACTGGACTTCTACACGTTTTGCATTTTATAATCGTTTTTTTTTTTTAAATTACGATAAGAATAAGTAATAATTTTATAGAAATTTTAAGAAAAATAAATTTAAATGCAATTTCCACAGTTGTTTTGTTGTTATACATAAATATATTCAAGTATTAATTTCAAAGGTCCATAAATTCAACAATTCGGTCATTCACTGGTTGTGGTTAACCCTACCAGCGTTTTTTTTTTGTGTGATTTATAAAGAAAAACAGCGGGCTAGAGGGCTCGTCTGATTCCGAAGTAAGAAATATCAGAATAGGGCAGCGGGAGTACCGAAGAGGGGAAATGGGAAACGCGAAGAAAGTAACGAAAGTCGAAACGGAGAGGCGCAGAGGGAGGGGGATTAAAAGTAACAAAGGGAGGCCTGGTAAACGTCGAAATTTGCAAAGCCTTCGGAGCATGAAACGTCACGCAGACAGGCCACAGCTCGTCGAGCTTAATCCCTCACTGATTTAACCTCGGTTTTGCGCGTGCCGGCCTCATAAACAATGAGCCCTATCCCCTGCTACGACACTGCGGCTTTTATTGTTAAGCGGCTGTGTCACATTGACGTACGCGTCTCAATCAGTGTGTGAACGCACCCCTGAACACCGCTGCTAGACAATTACGCAAAAAACACGTACAACTGGGCTTACAGTACCGCTGACCGATGTAATTAGGGGATGAAGTACTTTGCTGGAGCAGTTCACAAGAATCTTGAATCCCGTGCCCGTGATTTCATGATATTTGAATTCTTTGTGTGGAATCTCGGTGCATTTGTGTTCGCGGCCGCGCGATTGCGCCACAAAAGGAAAGAAAAAACCAAATGTGTACCAATCTAGCATAATATGTTGGGGCAATAAAGACGTAGATATTATTATTATTATTATTATTATTATTATTATTATTATTATTATTATTATATTATTATTATATTACACATATTTCGAGCAACACATACGAGAATCGAGATTCTCCTCAGAAATAAAACACGAAACGTTTGCTACGTTATATTTTATTACTGCAATCTAAAAACGTAACGCGGTAACTTTATATTTTTATTTTTCTGCCCGCGAGGGGCATTAGTTATCTCTTCGCGGTTTAATTAATAAACTCGCATTTTTAACACCCACATTCAGTTTTATCTGCGCGCAGTTCTAAAATCGGCTATTTTAACGCGTTCTGTAAATCGCGCAGCATTTTCTGTTTGAAAAATCGAGATCTTTAACGCACGGTGCGCCGTGTTCGAGCATTAAACCGTTCCAGAAACTTGTCCGCGTAAATCGCTGCGGCGAGAGGAAGAACACCACGCGGATACGTGGGAATGCAGGTGAAGTCGAAACGCGAAGTTGTAACACGCGAAATTGCTCGCGGACGGAGCCGCGGTACAACAGTTTTTCGAAATATGAGCTCGATCGTGTCACTTGCTGGTTTACCAAGCGTTTCGACAGCAACCCTGAGCAGCTGGGGAACGAGGCGGTATTATAAAATAGCTGCGGCAAGTCGCGTTACGTGATTTCCACCCGAGAAAGCCAATTCTCTCTTTTTTTTTTGTTTTAAATGAAATTAATTTCACCCGTATCACGGTTAGCCAGCCAGTCGATGGCCCTTTACTTTGCGGGGATTGCACTACGGGGCGTAATTAGTTTGCACCCTTAACCCTTTGCCAACCGCGGTTTATATTATGTTATCGTTCACGGGTTCGCCACATGCGTATCGATTGCTGGTTTGTTAAGCGGAGGATTAGGTATGTACTTCCTTCTGGCGATTCGAACGAGTAGTTAAAAGAAATTTAATTTAATTCACTTAACAACATACCCCAGGTGCACAATAGGATGATTTCTGTCGGTGCTCTCGCAATGAATTGATGTATCCACACTCGTAAGTATGTACATTGAAGTACCGATAGCAACACTAATTCAGTTTCACTGGCAATTAAAACACTTTTAGAGAGGTGTGCGAAGAGTATAATACGCGTGAACTGTCGCTGTATGTTTGATGTGTGCGCCGCGGAGGCTAAAGTCCTACTGTTCTCATTGACGCGGTGTTGTTTACATATCGGGGACCATTTCTTATGTTTGGTTTCTACGCGTCGGTAGTGGCTCGATGAGTGGATATTGTAGAAGGGGGTCGGCTTTCAGGTGTTACCGCGTAACTTACACTATTTTTTCATTTAAGAATCATGGATAAGTTCAGGAATTTTATTAGATTGCACGTGTCGAAGGCGTTCCAGTTTACGATCGTCAACGAATCGTTCCTCCTCGAATCGAAAGAATAATTGAATAAACACCTGGCTGTTCAAGACCCCCAAGGGTTAAGCCTTTCGAGCAAAACTTGTAAAAGACGTTTTATTGCTCGCGAGATCAGGAAATGAAATTCCACTGGTCTCGTAAACGACAGAAAGTGTTGGCATTATGCGCGGTTTACGTGCCTCGTACCGCTAATAAAACCGAGATTCGTGCCGTAAAAGGGAGGCAAATGGCCCGCTGGGTTTCAGGTCGCCCATTCCTCCAAGTTCGCGGTGATTTTTCCACCCCGTTCGCCGTCACTCCGCCCGGTGGGAACGCGCCTAATTCCCCGCTGGCCACGGTAATAATGTCCCGCGCTTAAAAACATGTACTTCCCGATGCATCGAGGCAGCCCCCATCTGTCACGAAACGAGTTCACGTGATGGAAACGGTGGAAATGATAATAAAAACAAGAAACGTGTCGATACCACGGCACTAGGGCTGTGCAACTGGCGATCCGTAGCCCTGAGATTCGATTTCCTTTAAGGGGTTTACGAGCCCCTTTCCGCGAAAAAGAGTGCAGCTTTTATTTGTTTTATTTGTTTTATTTGTTTTATTTGGTCACTCTGAGCCACGGGAACTCGAATCCCTTGGCTCGCCTGTTAACTGAGCCACTTCTCGATAAGAAGCACCCTTGATCTTAAAAATATAAACTCGCAAACGTTAATAGGTTAAGGGATGATCGAGGGATTTCACCGACAAAAAACGGTGTAAAAAGGGGGCAGTTTCTTTTTTTAAAGTGACCAATCGATTCCACTGGCAGCGCGTAATTTTCGAAAACAATTTGGACGCGGTTGAGCATTCGAAGGGTCGGGGCCCGGTTGCGTAGCGATCTGTGAAATTCGCCCGCCTAATTTCGTCCACCCCCGTGCGCACTTTTTCGATCACCCGTGAATCCCCCCGTGGGATTCGCTGTCGCGTGGAAACAACGCCACCGGAACGTTTCGCGCGTTTTAAACGAGCTCGTTTCCATTGACGTTGATCCCTGCGAAGCTTCCATTGAAAATTATTAAAAGCGCCGAACAGTCGCTGCGCTCTTTGTCCAAACAGTCGATAAAGTGACAGGGGTGTGCGTTTCAAACGTATCCATTTAGTTCGTCTTCCTGTGAAATACTGATATTAATCGCTCGACGCTCCGCTCCCGTTCGCATACAAATGCATTCACTCGTATTTCAGTCTATCGCCGTGGATAAACCGCCTTTTACTGCAGCTACAATACCTGCACGCTGTCAATTCACCGAGAACGCAAGAAATAGTGGCTACAGCATCGCGCGTTTGATATTCCACCAAAGGGGACAATTAAAGATCGATACACCCCATCAAGCATCTTAATTGCTCCCCGCGCATCCGCAGATAGTCTCTTACCACAGATTTCCAGGCAGGAGGTCTCTATCTCCGAACCACAGACGCAAACAGTGGAGGGAAGTAGCCTCGAGTAACCAATTGATTTCGCCCCGGCTATAATCCAGACCTAATCCGCGAAACGAATAGAGTTGCCCGGCGTGGAGCCGCGATCGAGGGGTACCAAGATCGATGGAACCCCTTTGATCGTCGACGACCGAATTACCGCGGGGAAAAGCCTGCAGGTGATGGAGGGTGGCCCAGGGTGGTTGCCACTTTGCGAACGGGGTTTGACGCGTATAATAAATCACCCCCTGGCGATGGAGGGGGAGGGGGAGGGGGTCGAGATCACTTGATCCAGATGGATCTGGTTTTTCGCGGGGGGCGACATTAACGACAGGGGGTCTGGTCGATTTGCAGTTCATCAATTACGAATTGCAACGGGGGCGAGCGGTGTTGTCTCTGGTTTTTAATTAAGGGTGGGAATGAAAGGAGTAGGTGCTTGTTTGTTTCTTATTAGGGTGCTGAAGGGACGGGGAGCTGGGGAATTAATTAATGGAATGTTAATGGAAACCAGCAATGAAGGTACTCAAGTAATTAGTGTGTCATGGAATTTTGAACGAAGAAGTAAGGTAAATGTCACAATACCTGGACACGTCCCAGTACTTGGGACGTGTCCAGGTACTAGTCCAAATAATACTGATTATTATTTTTAATATTCACTTTATCCATAAAAAAACTATTTCATTCAATTACTCAAATATTTAATAAAATATATTCATATTTATTATCCAAACTAATACAGTTTTAGAAAAATGGTACCTTGTAGTATTAGTTTTTTATTCGCCTGTCTATCTACTGGTACAGTGAAATCCCGAAACGACCCGAAACGACCCTAAACCTGACCATATGTGCAAACTGTGAAATAAGTGGTAAGTCTCCCCAGGTAGCACGATAACCGAGCTACATAAAAATCGAATTCCTTCGACTGTCCTATGTCCGACGTGTTCCTATGCTCTTCCCAACTATTTCACGCCAAGTGGCCGATCAGGGGACGATAACGAAACGCTGCTCGTCGAGCCACCTTTAAGAAGTAACTACGAAACGAACCAAGAATCCGATGGAAGGGGGTTGCGAGGGGGTGGGTGGTATTTCCTCGAGGCATTTGTCAAGCCAGCATCCGGAGCTTTCGACGTGCTATCTCGCTATTGTGTATCGAGGGAACGAAGTTCGCGAAGTTCTTGCCTACCGTTCGCTTGATTTATAGAGTGGGCCTTGGAGCGCCTTCCGGTTTCTTCTTCTTTCTCGGTGCACCGACGTCAGATCCAGCCACTCTCTTGGTTGATGGGTGTGTCGTTTCGCCCCCCTGGGAATTTTATTACCAATCTTTCTTGTCATTACTTTTTCCTTCGGCTCGGGAGTATCGTGGCGCGAAGCTGATGCTCGACAGCCACGGAAAGCTGAAGGTTTGCTTTAAAGATTAAGAAAACTCCGGGGGCACTTGGGAGACTTTGGACAGTTGTTAGTTGCAGCGCAAGATCTCTTAGTAATTAGTTAAAAGCGGGTAGGAAATGGGGACTCCTTCAATTATAAAAGTTTCCGTTTAGTTCCACTGATTATTTTCCTCTTCCTTTCTGTTTCAGCCCGTATGGAGGAGGAGAGGGGTGCATCGAACGCCCAGATTCTCTGGTCGGCTTGCCAGTCCCTAGCCAGGGCCGTCAAGTCTGCAGCTCCTGGTACGCCTATAGATCAAGCCATCAGACCCTTGGAACCGGAAATCAAGGCCATCACCAAGGCAGCACGTAAGCAATTCAATTCCTTCTTATAGATATTCAATCTGACCACTCGATCCACCGACACTGCTACGTCGCTGTCGGAGTATTTCCACTTCAACCGCGGTTAATCATACACAAGGGAAATATTCCCCCGGGGTTAATTTAAGTTTGAACGATTCGACCTTAATCCCTTTTAATCGGCCGCGCAATTTATAGCAATAAGTCCTCGAAAAATGGGCGCAATAATTCTTATCAGCCCTTAATCCAAGGGATCCCCAATTATTAATTAATTCTCCACTATTTTCCCTCAGTAATCCTTAAAAGTAATTCGTTAAAAATTCATCCCCTTTTTAAATGCCACAGTATCTCGAATACTCCACTCGTCAAGTGTATTAATAATGCTCGACGAAACAGGACTTCGCGAAAGCTTTGCCAAACACCAAATAATGCGCAAACACCTTTCACTATTACCCGGCCGTGTAGCTGCATAATTAATGCACTCGCCGCGAGAATGCACCCTTGGTAATGCCCGACGAAGCCTTTCCTCGCTCACCACCGATTATGTCGTAAATCTTCGACGTTACTCCACCCCCTGGTCGCCCAACGCGCCCCTTCCCTTGTCCCTCTCTTACCACGCGGAATTAAAATCTTTCACCGCCGTTGCTGGCGATTTTTCACGGCGAACCATTCCTCTCAACAACGCGATAAACGTAGAAGAATGTAATCGTGCTCGGAGATATCATTAGTGGGCGGAGAATATTAAATCAAACGACGCTGCTCGCCCTCCTTAACTGTCTCGAGCTTGCCCCTAACATTTTTCTTTATGGGGGATGAAAACGTGGTTTTATTTGCTTATCAGTTTCTTAGTGAAGGTTTCAGGGAAGCTTTCAGCTTTCAGTAGAGTCTTAATTTAAATTAGGTTCAATGGCGAAGAATTGAAGAAGGGTGGAAATGCTCGTGGAAAAACTTCCATTAATAAACGAGCAATTTTCACTTCAACTGCCACTCGATAATTCCATCGAAAATTCGCGCCCAGCGGCGATCGTTTAATTAGAGATAATTCGCGAAGTTCGACGTATTATGGGACGATTCTGCATCGCGCGGGAAAGTGAATAAATTTTAGGCACGGCGATCGGAAACGCGTTCAAACTTCCCTCCCCCCTGTTCATTTATCACGTATAGCCGCGCGCTTTCGCAAAATCGCAAAGTAATGTATTCCATCGGCGTAACAGCATCTGGTGTAATGCAATTTGTTAGGGGGTGAGAGGTCGGTGTTGCTCGTTGTTAATCAATTTTGCGGCGCGAAATTTCGGTTCGGTAAAATTCCCAGCTTATTTCGAATGGTTCGCTCGATCGGCTTACGCGTTGCTTCCGTCGGTTCTTTCAGCCAAGGAGGATCCCCTGGTGCTAACAGTCATCCAAGGCATCCCCGACGAGGCTGCGAAGAGGGGAGTGTTCCCAGAGGACATTCTTCGTGCGAGGTTCCTCAAGGTAATTTATATTTTATCCCTTCGGTAATTCTCCCTCGCATGTTATTTTTTATTTTTTCAAAATTCATCGCACGCTTCGATCGAATCGTTTCGAGGAGGAATTCCTTTTTCATTTAGAGGGAGTGTGTCCTGCTCCCTGGTTGGTCGATGGAACAGTAAAGTTACAGTGTTCACGAGGCGTGAAAATGTTTGCAGGTGGAAGAGGTGGCGAGACGATTGGCGTTAGTACCTGCGCAGGGGGCGGCTTTACCCGTCTATTTCCTTAGCTATCTACAAAATTTCCTGCTGATCAAGAGCACCAGCAGCATACCCCAGACCGAGCTCGAGGACAAGCCAATCGACGTGGAGAACCTTAACACGTACGACATACTTCATCGGGCCAGGTGAGAGTCCCTCGTTTGGCGTGCAAATTTCTAATTCCGCTCTTACAGCCTTCCGCGAAATCCTAATATTTGCAACGGGTACAATTCCAGCTGGTGGGAGGATTCATAAATTTCAAGGGACTGAGCTATTACGCTCGCAAATTTAAAAATTATCTCCCGAAGCATTCCCACCGTCCGTCGTCGCGAGAAAAGCCCAACGTTTGAGCGTTAAATACCGCTGCACGTTGCGTATAGTTACGACGCCTCTAATTTACACCGTGTACATGCAGCAGTTAATGTCGTTACACGGTATGACGCGGCAGGAACTCCTGTGCAAACGAGCTCTAGTGCTGATACCACGGGGAAGGCTTGCTTATTCGCGGGGCAGAAAAATTACCACCACGAGCAAGATAACGTTTGCCAGCGCGCGAGCGTGGACGTCTAGTTCCCGAAAATGCTGAATTCCAACGGCCGTCAGCGATCCCCGGTTTCCCACTGATTTTATTTCGATACTATTGAAACATTATCTCTCCGAAGTCGCCTCAATCCCCCCGTCATTCTAGAATATTGACGGACTCCGCGGAAATGGAAATTTTATTCGCGCGACAGTGAAATAAATTTCAGGCACAAAAGCTGTATTGTCGGCTATCTGAACAGCTTAAAAAAGTCGACCTGCAAATCGTTACTAACTGCTAACATCCCTCGACAATACAAGTACCCACGAAACAGAGAACATCACGCATAATCTCGATGAACGAATGAACGAATGAACCGATAGCCTTTGGCGAGGAGGCTTCCCGCTAACTCCACTGCTCCCGAAAGAATGAACAAAGCCCCGAACAGAGGTGACAGAGGTGACAGAGGTGACAGTACCCTCCGTCGAATGTCACACCTGCACAGTAAGAAGCAACGATCGTCAATAAAGCTGGAGAATGCTTGTGCCAGCCGGAAAATTAATTTCCTCGTTTCGCGCTGGCTGTTTTCTCCGCCGCGGAAACACCTTTCGCCCTCTAATTAGGGAACGCTGCGAGCGTGTCGCCATCAGCGTTTCCCGATGGCGATGACCCGGTTTTACCCGATGACTCGCGGCAGTATAATAATCACGTCTGCGTTGCGTGTAGTCGTTAATAAAAGCTGCCATAATCTGTTTCCGCGGCTAACTCTTTGTCCGCAATGATGGCTGGACCGCAGGGGTGAATATCTGCTTGAAAGTCTCATTATTTGTTGTTAAATACTCGGGCTTTGAATGGATGCTTGTTGCACTCTTTTCGCCTTCAATTTTGCACGGCTTTGTTACTTGTAAATTCAAAGGGATTGTGCTCTTTTTTAGTCAGGGCAGATTGAATTTTACTAACTGCAAGTAGTGCAGCCACGCGCTTGGTCTGACCGAGTCGCTCGGCTTGAACGCTGACTCGTACTACTTGCAAGGGATGCTTATGCAGAAGATGTATATGTAACAGCGTTTTCCAGCTGGTGTTTATGGTGTGGTTGAGAAATAACTCCTCTTCGAACAATGCCGAATGGGAATAGGTATTAAATATATCTCCGTTTCACCCACACAGTTTCCTCTATTCAGCCCAGTTTTTCCAGCATCGTGCTTCTTCGCAAATTCTATGAATTCGCATCCTCTGAAACGGTCCCTGGCTCTGTGCACAGGCCGGGCACATTCGCTGCAGCCGTTTTCTCCCCCCCCCCCCCCTTTTTTATTATATTCTCCCCTTTTTGTTCCCCACATACGTACTTGTTAAGGGTAGTAAGTCCGACGCGAATTCACGCAGCTTTTCCACAGTTTTCCACCCCCGGCTCTCCTCAAACACACCCGCGACCCGTATCTATGATATGCATATCTGCAGCCCGCGTTTTATCCATCCACTTCTTTATGCATGCCGTATTTTTTTCGGAGCAATACGCGGCCCCGTAAATCCCCCGCGAGCCGCGCGCTCGGCTAATCGCGTATTTTCCCCCGAGTGCCCCCGCGTTTTTAATATCCATCGTTCCCCGTGATTGTTTACGGCATCGCGCTTTCTACAATTTTCACAGAATCGCCGTTTACTACATGCCGCAATTTCAAATAGATCCCCCCTGAAAAGCTGGAAAATCTTCCAACAACCCACTCGCTGAAAAATTGTCGAGTTCGATATATCTCGATTGGGGCCACTGCAAGGGTTAAGGAGCAGCAGCCCGGTCGAGGGATTTATCGCCCGTCCAATTAGATCGTTCTTTTATCGTGCTCGTAACTCGAGCGGCAGTTTTCGCGTCACGCGAGCACTCTCCCACTTTCTGCCTCCCCCTATAAATTATCCTCAGGGGACACCCTAAGGAGGCCCGCTGGAAGGGGGCAATATCTCTCGACGACCGGCGGAGACGAAAACACCTAGCGTAATATCCGTCACGTGCAGCTTGACAAAGAACACAGTCGTTTAGGTCGGGCCGGTACTTGCAGCGAAAGCTGCCACGACCGCCGGTTTCCATGGCTTATCTGCTCGTTTGCGGGGCAAAAAATGGCGTTGTCAGGTCCCTTATCGAGTCCACGGGTTTATTCCCCGGCGATGCTTCACCCGGGGGAAACGAGGCAGCCTGATTTTCGTGGCCGGGCCTCCGCGCGACTTTGTTCGCCGCCCTACCCGTGGGGCTTTCGTTGGATTAGCGTAAAATTGGTCGGGGCGTTCATTATTGGCGGGGTTGATTAGATTCGTGCGCTGGCAGGTCATTGGATCGAACGTGGCGGCTGTTTTGGTTTCGCGGTAAATCTTGCGCACAATCGATTTTCGCTCGTGGGAATGACATTTGCGGGGGGAATTTATGGCACCATTTTGTATCGCACGTGAAAAGAAAGCGGGGGCAACACGACACGCTCTGTTGCTAGACTGGGCGATGCAGCGCGATGCAGTGCGATGCGTAGTCAGACTCGGGGGAAAATATAAAACAGTAATTGACAGGTTACAGATCTGAGAAACTAAGATTCAGTAGTACAGCTCAGCGACTAGTCAGCCGCAGGGGTGTCAGTCAACCTCCACATTGAAATCGAACCCTGACCAGCATTTCCCATCGGAGGCTTCTTTAGAACGAAATCCCAACAATTTTCTCCACCTGGAAATTCCACTCTCATTCGGGGCTCCCTTCCCCAGCGGTGTTGAAACTTTCATTCCCGGGAAAGCGTAGTTTTTGGGGAAAACTAGCGTTGTCGTTGGGGGTGGTGCACACGCGTGTCAACGACACTGGCCGCAGACACGAGGAATTGCTAGCGCGGGTATGTGCGGCTGAGAGGCGCACAAGCCACGGAGAAGCGTGAATTTTTTAACCGGAAGCGCAGTGCGGTTTGCACAGCACAGCGTCTGCCGGCGAGGCCTCTACGCGACGAACGGAAGAGCCGCTTCAATGTTTAACGGGGAACGAGGCTCGCTTCCGGGACCTTTTCTATTTTCTTCGTCAACGCTCCCGCGTGGTGCGCAGCTCGGAAAGAGACAGTAACTGACTGTAATTCATGTATTTCACACGGGACACTCTTGCTCTCGCGGAAGAATAAAACACGGCTTCCCGTTTCACCTGGAGACTTCCTCGCACAAGCAGATTAATCGATAACAGTCGCAGGCAATGGAGCTTGTTTTCTCCCGAAAAGAACGATCGATGGATGACACAGCCGTTCTCTCGCTGTAAAAAGTTACTGCTCGAGTTGGACCGGGTGGACAAGGGTCTGCAACGCCTCGGGGGCGCGCTCGAGGGCCGATAGTCGCACCGGATGTCGCTAACCGCTCCTCCACTCCAACTATTGTTCCCGAAACTGTCTCCCGAAAGAGGAGACCTCTTCACCTGTGCACCCTTGGTAAATTGGTTACGTGGGTGTTTGTTGGAAAGTATCGTTGCTCCCAGGGTGGTTGCTCCCCCAGTTATGGTAGTCAGTTTTCGGGGTTGAAATAACGGGTGAACTGTACGGGTTTGGGTCCGTGGTTGAAGCTGACGGAGCACGCCAGAAACTGTTCTCTCGTTTTTGCCAACCTTCCACCCTTCTACCATAGAATTTGATGTAATACAGTCGTGTAGCGCAGGCACGCGTATAAATCGTACTAAAAGTCGCGTGAAAAGTTTAGGGTAAACTGTTCGGAAGTTCACTGCAACCCCTTTGCCAATCTCGGTGCACCTCGGGAACATACTTCCGTGTTTATACCTCGTTCCGCGGCCAGTCAACAGGTAATTCGGATGATCGTCTTCGGAAAGAGTGCTTTCGTTCAAGATTATCGAATATTGGATTCCGATCCCCAACCGCTCCCTTGCTCGCCGCGTCTTTATCTCGTTGATGAATCGGATATTGAAATGAAATGGAACGGGGACAGATAGACTTCTCGTTCAATAAAGTCACGCGATGCCTTTATAGGATCAACTTCAGTCGATCAACATTCTCGTGTGTCTCAAGCAGTGCTGTTTTATTATATCATCTAGGTGATGTTGAACGTTTGTCTTGACTAACGTTGACTAATTTCAGGGAATCTTTAATTATGATTCTCAGGTATTGGCTCGACCGTGGGGACTTCAAGATGACCCTTCGGTACATGAACCTCCTGAAGGGTGCCCCCAGGTCCATCGCCAAGGACTGGATGAACGAGACAAGGATCCTTCTGGAGACCCAGCAGGCGGTGGACACCCTGTTAGCGTACGCTGGTGCTATTGGTCTCGTGTTCCTCGGTGCTGGAGACTCCAAGGTCAGTCAAACTAAGTAGAAAATGAGGAAGGCCCGATCGATGATGGAAAAGACACGCTTCTTAGGTAAATTCATAAGATTCGTAACTGGTTCGATCTCTGTTGTGAACCTCGTCCAGTAATTGTAATTATGTGTTCAACAGTCGCGACGGGGCATTCTTTAGGTGAATTTGTTGATTCGAAGGGGGACGAATCGCGATTTTAGTGTTCGTCCCGTAGCGAACGGTCGTTCCAGCTGCTCTAGCCCCGATCAACGGCTGAAGAATGTATTTTTCAATTATTTATAACGACACTGAGAGAAATTGTGAAATATACGGAGATGAATCGATCCTGTTGCGTTTTTGTTCTGTTGTCCATTTCACTTCTCGAATACCGTTCCTCGCTGCTCGCACTCTCTCGCTAGCCTTTATTCGCTTCCTACCGGTAATGGAGAAACCGGTAATGGCGCTATCCGAGTATCTCCCGCGTGTTTCTTTCCCTACTTTCCCTACTTTCCAGGCGGAAAAATCTGCGACTGGGGCGATATTCTTTTTCCTGCAATTGTATCTCGGTGGTAAACCGTTTTATCTTTTACCTTCGGTTTAACACCGACAATCTGTAAATAAAAGTACCTGCGATCCTCCGCCCTCCCCGTTATCGATGTTCCAACGTTACCGCTGGCGCAAAAACAGAGAGAAAGAGAGTTAATCGAATCATCAAACTTCGCCGAGCAGAATCCATCGTCGCTGCACGAAAATTTCAGAGATTTCGCAGAACAGAAATGACACACAACCCCCCGAGAACATAGAGTGGACCCGTGGTCACGATCCTTTCGTTGTTGTTCGAACTGTTCCAGTCGGAGCAGAAGTAAATCTCGCAACGAGAGAAGCTGTTCGCCCAGACCAAGAACCACCCACACAGCACACACACGGACCACACCACCGACGGGAGGGAAAAATCGGACATAGAGGAGAAATATTGAAGCAGCTTTTGCACGATGGACAAAGGGGAGCAGAGGGAAGATCAACTGCCGCACTTCGATCTTTCTTTCTACTTTCTTCTCCTCGCGAACAAGGTGATAGTTTCCTATGAAATACGTCGAGAATGTGGAGTGACCTACGTTTCCGAGGTAAACTATTAAGGAAGAAAATTTATTCCACACTTTCGACTTGTTTATTCGCGATCAACATCCCCGCGATTCTACCCGCACACGCCGCGGGCAATGTCCCGTTTCAATAGATAACTCACGCACCCCGCGCGGCTCGAGGAAAACAGGAGGCAGTAAGAAGCAGGGAAGCAGGGAAGCAGGGAAGCGCGAGATTTTCATTCGAGTAACCTTCCTCGTGGCCAGATGTTCCAGCCTTAATCCTCTTAGCAGCCGGTGTAAAAATGGATCCAGAATTCCGCGTTTGCGCCGGTCTCCGTGGGGATTAGAAGTACTCTTCGAATCGAGTCTCACCCCACTGTGCTCCCTGCCTCCCCTCAAAACGGTGTAAATTTCTTTGGCCACGAATATCGGACCCCTCCAGGGGAAACGAGCGAATCGAAACGAGAAGTTGGACCCGAGGGGAGCTAGTTTTATTCGCGTTGCGTTCCTCAAAGTTAATCCGCGGGTTCGCCGTGCCACCTGGGCCCACGCGTGACCCCGTTCGGAAAGAAGGCACTTTCGAAAAACTTGGCAGGCTCGCCGGCTCCCCAGAGTGGCCTAACTATCTCATCTCGTTCCTCGAGCAACATTGTGGCTGGCTGGCCTACTTCGCCCGAGATCCTTGGCAAACGAAGTTTCAATTCGCAATTGGCGAAATCCCTGTGTTTCCTTGGGCGTGTGCAGGGTGGATCGTTTCATAGTAGACTCTCGCGAAAGCATCGGCGAATTCTGTACCTCCGTTCGATTCTCGGAGAACTAAGTCTGTTTAACTAAAACGAGCGTGGTGCTCGATGACACGCGTTGGAACTTGGAGATCAACGCGTGTCGTCCAGAGCAAGCGATGGAGAAATTGAGAAGGGATTTATCTGTAGTTATTTTTCATTGAATCAGAGAGAACAGTCCCTGACGACTCGCAGAGTCGATTATTTCCATGTTTACTGTCTTGTGGGCCCCGTTTCGGGCTCCGCCGCGTTAATGACAGTCGTCCAAGGAAACGACTTCCCTTTTCCCTCTTGTTTTCGTAAACACCCTCTCGCCAAGGGGCTGTTTACCGTGCAAAGACCGAGGCCGACGTCGGGGACAGGGTCTCTGTGTGTTCTTCACTTAGAAATGAAGCGTCGGGCTACCTCTGAGCTTCGCTTTTCAAGTTCGAGGGCCCGGCAAGCGTACTTTTTTACGCGCGCGCCTTTGTTTTCACCGGGATCGGTCGAGCAGCTGGTCCCGATTTAAAAGAAGCGAGAATTGCCGGTAGTAACGTTGATGCGGGATGGAATAAAGGTGACGGGCGTCGCCCGACGATCTTTAGATTAAGGGTCGCGCCATCCATTCGCCGTTGGGGTGGAATGGCGCCGAGTCACGCGTCGCGAACAGCGTGGTCACCTTTGTAGCGTTGCTTCAGAGTGAAATGGAGCTTCTTGGAACGAGCAATAAAGGTCTCCTGGTTGCTTGAGTCTTGTTAATACGTTTCCTGGAATGATCCAGCCTCTCTTGTCCCTTCTTCCCCTTCTTCCCCTTTGTTAACGCGAGTCCTTTGAGCGAGGGGACAGAATACCCCGATTTCCATTCGACGTTCAATTCCGGAGGGATAAAAAGGACGGTAACTCGCTGTCAAGCCTCCACAGCGACGTCCACTCGCAACTCTTGGGATAAGGGGGCCACTGTCCCGAGGAGTTGGTACGCAGAAACGAAAGTAGAACAGAGGAGGCGGCAATTTCGGCGCGAGGAACCGAAGGGGGTTCGCCGGGGCAGGTTTTCGCTCGCGGAAACGAGATAAAGCGAGTTAATCAAGCGTGATGGGAGCAACAAAGAAAACGAGGTCGTCGCGATTCCCAAGGAGAGATAAGCCCCAGCCCGAAAATCCTCCCCGAGACAGCGCAATTTTTCATGGCAGCTTCGAGGGGAAGCCTGCACTCCGGCTGCTTTTATGCATCGGGTGAAACAAACGTCGACGGGAATAAAGGGCTGCCGGCCCGAGAACGGGGATAAGGAAATCGTAAGGATTCTTTCCTGCATGCGCAATCAAGAATTCCCCTATCTGTCTTTGAATCCCCTTACGACCTTGGTGCCTCCAAATTGAATTGCGCGAGTAAAACCGAAGGACCTCGAATTCCGGAGTTTGAAACTTATGAAATTCTACGATCCCGAGGTCATTCGAGTACCCCAATTCAAAGATAAAGAATATAGTGTTGTGTAATAGAGAGCGAGCGAGAGAGAGAGAGAGAGAGAGAGAGAAGATAATTTTCCAACCCCTCCTAATTTTATTCAAAGGCCATTATATCCATTATATCCGACTACTTAAAGCCCCGCACGGTACCAGTAGCGCCCCACTTTCGTGGTGAAAAACGAGCGTTGAAACGAGCTAATCTAACGTCGTATTCGACAACGACAACGACGACGGCCGGGGGTTGGGGGCGCGACCGCGGTGATTTAAAATCAATTTGGTAGCCACGTGTTTACGGTAATGGCCGCGCTTGTAACGACCGAGTTTCAATGCGGATTTAACCGTTGCACCGGTTGCCAGTCGCTTCAATCTCGCGCGAAAAGCCACTTCTCCGATGAAACAATTCCATTGACGTTTATGACCGTCCTCCTTTGCCCTCGATAATGGTGGCGGGCTCCCTCGTTCGGTATGTTTTAATAACGCATCCACGTTCGTTAACGTGGATCGAGCCTCGTGACTCCAGCTTCGTGGTTTCCGCGATATTCGGCTCTCCCAAATTGGACGCTACGACTTAACAGTTACCGATATCGATCTACAGGATTGGCTACCCTGTGACTTCGGAGTCGTTTAATATGAATTTTAGGGGAAGGAAGTTGTTAGGAATCAGCTCGAGTTGCCTCGAGTTCCAGGGTTTCTCAAGATCGAAAAGGAATGGGATTCTAATGGGGAATGAAAATGGGTGCCTAGAATATTAAATTTCCTCTCGAGACGAAGAGACTCTATTATTCTGCTAACAGCTAAGGCATAAGGAATAAGTTCCCAGCAAATTGCCCTTAGTCGAACTGGACCAAGGGAATCGGGTTCATAAACGTGTTGGAGCGGAAAGAGGAGCTATACTTGGCCACGGCAAAGGCGGCAAAGAAATCAAAATAATAGCCTGGTAATCTCGGCTCCGAAGTGAATTCCAGCCGGCGGATACATTGTCCGTGAATAATTACTAGGACGAGCCACGACAGCGTCCGAATGGACCCTCTGGAATTCCTGGTTCGCGGCCAAAGAACAGGCGAGCGAATTCCAAGGTGAACGTACTACGTTCAAGAATCTCTGTTTCTTCATTACGCGAATCACTTTAGTCTGAATACCAGAAGTTAGAAGAAACGTGTTAATTCCAATCGTACCCGTTCTTTAATCGAAATCCTGAAAAATCGGTGAAAAAATATAAATCTTAATTGCCACTCTGATCACATAAAATTTTAGAAACTGGGAGCGACAACAGGTGAATGAGAAACGCAGAGTACCTAGCAAAGTTTCTCAATCGCCTGTCGTTAGGAAACGATCAAAGGAGCTTCCCGAGGAATACGAGAACAGAGGGAAAGAAGGAAGTTAACTGTTAAGTGATTAAAATTCCACGAAGCACCGAGGAACTAGGAGGACTCCGCGAGGGGGTCGTTTCCTTCAAGGGGCTTCGGAGTCGATCCGCCTGGAACGCTCTTCAAGGATAAGAGGGGCTGTAATCTCCGTTGTTACGGGGAGGGAATTCTTCGTCTGATCTTGTTGCTAATTAATCTTCGTTAAGACAGTCGCGGCTAATGGAGATATATGCGTGACGTGGCTAATTGACCACTGCAAGTTGTCTTGCTCAACTATTTTTCAATACTTGCAGCGCGACTTCGACGCGAGGAATGCTTCTGTAGGTAGAAACTTCAAGCTATCCAGACGACCTTTTTACGACTTAGTTTCTTTTGAAAGTTTGAAGGGAATTATCGATCTGCTCTTACACGACTGCTGCTCCACGATTTTGTAGGATTAAGTCCATGTAGGATTAAGTCCAATCCTACAAGCTTGAGGATTTGAAGGTAAGTAATTGATCCAGTACATCGATGGGGTAAGTGTATTCTTTTCCACTTCTTTTTTATCTTCCACGTTACAAGTTTATTTATCAACACTCCTTTACATCACAATTTCCAAATCTCCAGACTCACGGCAGGTCACTGCTCCTCCATCCCACGGTCGTCGTCCATTGTTGACGGCACTTATTAAAGAATCGGTACGCTCTGTGAGATCGTTTGTGACAACAGAGCGTACAAATTCTAAAATAAATAACGTAACACAGCTGGTTCCCGCGCAGAGTAACTCCTTCGCCAAACGTGCCAATTCCTAAATCCCTTCGAATTAAAATTATATACACTTTAGAGCCCTCGATAAATCGTGTCGATACTCCAAATACTGCGGAATACAATAGAAATCTCTGTAATCACCCAATGAATTCATTATACTTCCATGAAAATGGCAAATGAGGGTAGAAGAGACGCGCACTCGAGGGGCAACGCAGATTACTAGCAAATTCGTTTGGTGTAGGCGCGATCAATCAGCGTGGCGACGTCGGGCGGCCGAAAAAAAGCAATTCAACGCGGACCGTAAATAATCGTGGCGTGGACGTGACGTAATTGATGAATCCGCTAATTCGGAACGGGGGATCATCGGTTGCTTGAATAGGTACAGTGAGCGTCTGCATAATTAGGCGACGGTTTGACGATCGCTCGAGCGTCATGATCCGGATGCGCCGCGCGTGCTGGGATTCAATGATGGGATAATTGAAATTTAGTCGGTTAATGGGAAACCGGTCGAGTCATTCAGTGGACGGCATTGTTCCCGAAAATCAGAACGCACCGATTTTCAAGTAGCAATTGCTTTTTAATCACGAATCGCACTTTGTATCTTCGAAATTCAAGCATTCCTTTGTGCTGCTACTCGTAGGCAAGCTTTTTGCAACAGTCACGCGTTCCTTTTTCTCTATTTTTCTTTCTAGACGCTCCAAGCGCGCCGCGGCGTTTCTTTTTCTCCCATTTTACGGGCAAGTGAAAAGTGGCGGTGAATACTAATTTTTCGGGACAGTTTCGCCGCAAAAGCTGGGGATCCCAAATTCGCGCGTCCTTTTTTCAGAGAGCACGAGAAGGAACAACGGCGAAAGTCCACGCCCCCCAATTGCCCGGGTTGGAATAAAAATGCCACCAAATGGAAAAAACAGAAGCGTGAAGCACAGTGCCAACGGCACGTTTCACGGCGCTGTCAACATTTCAAACACGTTCAAACAGATTAGTCCCTTTTTTCTCTTAGTTGATGCCGCTATTCAAGCTGTAATTCCTCTGTTGGTCAATATGACGATTAAATTGACAGCCAATAAAAATCTCCAACAGCCGTGAAAAGTTCCTAGATTATTCGTCTTTCATTTTGAAACTCGCCGCTTTGTCGAGAATTCGTTTTACGATCTTTATTATTGCGTCTGTGTGTGTCTAATATAAATGTACAACTCGTCATACATATATGATTCTGCTTACGTGACTAAATAATATAGTATAGTATAATATAATATATTATAATGTAATTCAATATAGTATAATATACACATATGTATTTATCGTAATATATATATTTTTTGTTCGCTCGGTCCTCTCAGCTTAATAATCGTCGATTTATCGTTAATCCTATATTATTTAATGCGTGTCCTTAATTTTTTTCTCATTTTCTTGTTTTCGGTGCGATCCTGGCGTGATACGATACAATTCATGTATAACAGTATGTATATGTATTTATATATATATATCTCTCCCTTTCTATTCAACTGAACCCTTTCTCACTATCCCACGCATCCTCTTCCTCTCTCCCTCTCTTGTACTATGTAACACCCACGTAACACACACTTCGTCACCGTCGATTGCGCATCGATTTCTACCAGGAAAGGTCTGACGAGCTGCCAATATGACTTTAACTACTGGCTGCTTTAAACAGCATCTGTTTCACTGAAGAGTTCCACTGAAGAAACTCTACAACTACAACTCTGAATACAAAAGTCTTCTGTTTTCCTTTCTCCAATTTCCGTTCGTGTCTCATTTCCTTTCGCATCGAACTGAAATTAGCCAAAGCGGGGATCACGGCAATCCTCGTGATTCAAAGCATTCGCGGGAAGAGAGGAGGGATGGGATAAAAATCGACAGGCACTCGTACGTCAAGGATAAAAACTTGAAAAGGACAGAAAGGTCCCCCTCGAAACGATAGCTCGACGCCTCGACGGTGTCGAAGTTTCCAGCATCGCTTTACACCCACGCGCGTCCCTGTTTCCTCGCCTTTCTCTCTCCCTCCCTCTTCCTTTGACCCATGCTCGTTCGAGATTTCTCCCCGATTTTTCCCTCCGTTTCTCCCTCATTTTACTCCATTTCACGCGGCGCCATTCACTCCGCCCTTTCATTCGTTTTCATTCAGCCCGAGTGCAGTCGTCTCTGTTTCGCGTACGCACACACGCTCCTCCTCTCTTTCTTTCTCCCTAACAAGCATTAAGAGCAACGAATTTACGAGCTTGCTGAAATATGTCTCGGCGGTTCTACCCGCCGATTCGTCAACGCGAACGCGAGTTTCTTTGCCACTTCAATCCTTTCGTCACGAAAATTCATTTTTAATAAAGAAAGAAAATGGAACACAGCTACGGGAATATAAACATCAGATCTAAAGTCAGTATACCACGGTGCATCGGGTTCAATCAATCTTCCAACGATAGTCAATCGATTATATTAACCGTTCATACAGTTAATTGACTGGGCAATAATTAATCATCCCGCGATGCCGTCAACCCCGCCCTCCGGTCACTCGGTCGAATCGTTCCATTTCATTTAACCAACACCCTCCGTCGAAGAATCGTCCATCATCCTACCCTCTCTCCACAGATAATTAAAATAATAATTTCAAGGCAGAAGAACTTGAACGCATAAAAGGTACCTTCGTTAAGCCGCGACGAAAGGATTGAACGAGAGGAAACCAACCCTTCGTCGAACTAAAAATCATTTTACCCGATTCCTACCTAATAACCTTGATGAGTTCTCGACGAAAAGCGAAGCTGCAGGCACATGCAGGAGTCTACCCGCCAAAAATTCACCTCCCCTTGTATTCTCTCCTCGTTCCTTCACCCTTTCTCCTCACCACACCCCCTTGTCCTTCTCTGTTGCTGTCGTTGGCTCACGAGATCAGTGCAGGAAGAAAAAAGGCAATATCGTTTAGACTTTGAACCTTTAATACCTATCGAAATATAGTGCTCGAAGCGAATGTAAAATGTACGCTGGTTAAAACGCCGGCTATATTTATATATTTATATATATATATATGCACACACACGCGCACGCGCACACACACACACCCATATATATATATATATATATATATATATATAGAGTCTCTCCCTATAATTTTTCCCGCGTAAGTTTCGTGGTGCTTCGCGGCGAAAGCTTGACAGGAGCATTAGAACGATGTCGGGATTTTATTATCGAGTGTCCCTCGGCAATATAGTAAAACCTTACTTGCTAAGGAAATCTCGCCTAGTATTATGTCATGGTATCGTCCAAAAGTGTTCTCATTTTATTCACGCGTAAGTCCTGTTGGAACGTCGGTATTCGCTTTCAATGATCCTCTGATTCTCCTCGTCTCTTATTTTTCGTTTGTGGTGTATAGTTTCGACGCGGGACGATTCGAGGTAGAATTGCGCCAAAGTTCCATCCATGCTCGTAGATTCTCACCGCGTGGGTGTTCTTTTGATTCGTGACAGGAATAGAGGATTGAAATGATCGATCTCGGGAATGGAGATAACTCGAGCCGCGGTTATCGAAGATCGTGGCGCGAGTCGAATCGGCCCGGCCTTGGTTGTTACTTTGCGTTATAAAAATACATGGATAAAGTGGTAGCGAAGCTTGACGAGTCGATCTGCGATGATCGTGACTTGAGTCTTATCGCATCGAACGGGAGTGCGATTAGAAGATGTGATTCGTGGAGAGTTTCACTTCTGGATGGGCCCTTTTTAACGCGACTGGCTCTAAGTGTGGAATTTCTACTGCAGAGGCCACCGTATGATGGAATTTTTATTGTGGATACCTTTATACGAGGAGACTTTATTGGTGGTAGCACTGTCTGACCGAATTCCGACTCTAACTACTGTCAAAGTTGAAATTCTTCGTGTAAGTATTACCACGTGATAAAATCTCCGCCGTAGGCACTGTCACGCGACGAATCCCCCCACCCAATTCCTTTATCCCAGACGTATTTAGTCTCCCCGACGATTAATCATCCGTCGGTGACGTCCCATTCATCTCGAATGAATCGTATTTTCGATTGTAGTTCTGCTCAGCCAGCCACGTCACGGCAAAGACCAGGGCGAGAATGGATTATTCGTTTGGTACTTTGGAAAATCAGGGCAACCCGGATAACCGTCTACCTCGAAACGTCTCCCAACAATAACAACGACGTTAATCAGTTGACGTCCAGAGACGTGAAATAGATATTAATTATAAGTGTGTTACGCTATTACTCGAGCTAACTTCAGATAAATCATCTTCGCCTAATCTCAAGAACAGGTAATAATCGCTAGAGTTCTGTCGCTACCTTCTTTTTTTTCTGTGATTAGGTAGTGTATCCTACTTGTGATCGCTCGGCTTATCGGCTAGGATGAATCGTTTTCTCGCTACTGTTTAGGAATATCGCGCCCGATCGATCGGATGATGGTTAGCCTGAGAAGAGAACGGCGCGCGCGTTTCGCTCGAAGATCAATCGTATCATCTAAATTCCGACGAAGGCAGTCTACCAAACTTTACTTCGCAAATAACAGTGGAACGATCCCATTCTTTTACAAAAAAAAACAAAAAAAAAACACCATTCGGCCGATTAAGAAAGAAAGAAGAAAACGAATCGCAACAAACAGAACCCGTTCCTGCAACCGAAGAAACAAACACGTGCAAAGTGCTTCTTAAATTTAACAGGACACATACGAACCTCTACTCACGATAATTCACACACGCAAATTGCCAGTCGCTGTAATTGACTCTTACAAGCCGCCCTCAACGTCGAAATGGAAAGCATGCAAGCGGCAAAGTTTCGAAACAAACAACGCCAATAGATAGTGTCCGACCAGCTCGTATCGCGCCGTCGGGAATATCGGGATCGATACGGTCGATGAAAGGAAAGTTCGATTGCACCGGGGACAATTGAATCGAATTAGGATTTCGATAATTGAAGGAAATTCGTGGAAACGGGGCAGTGCGCAGTCCCCTCACGCCAACCAATAGACGCCCAATCTCTCCTCTTTTATACGCGATTTATGAACGTGTCCGCGCTGTCTCCGTGTGACATGTGTGTGTGTGTGTGTGTGTGTGTGTGTGTGTGTCTCTCATCGAATTACAAGTATGTATAAGGCTACTTCAAAGCGGTTACAATAATGTAATAATCGACAAACTCTCCCCGCCACGATTGCCGCCTATCGTCGTTTTACACGCTACTGTAATTTATTTATTTATTTATTTATTTATTTATTTATTTAATGTATAATCGGTGTGATGCTTCCGGTAGTTCATAATAGTAATGGTAAGTAGTAATGGTAATAGTAGTAATAGTAGCAATATAGTAGTAATAATAATAATAATAACGTTATCATTATTATTATCCTCACTGTTCCTCATTTAAACTGTTATCTGTATGTAGGTTACATATCCACACGGTTCCTTTGTTCTCTTCTCGTTTATTCCCCACCCTCCCCCACCTCCTCACCTTGCATCCCTTCTCATCCCTTCCCGCCTCTACCCCCCCTCCCCACCTTGCCCTCTCCTTACTCTATCCCCCCATTCCTCTCCTTCCCTCTCGTCCGTGAGCGAATCACTTACGATCTAAAAAAAAAGTGACGTCGATGCACGACCACGAACGACCGAGGAGGCATCGGGAACCCCGTTCCCGCCTGTTATCGCGGTTCGTTGATAACGATTGTGGTCCGATTGTTTCCACGTCGGGCGTTCTTGCTCCCGGGACCATTCTGGGTCGACAGGTTGTCGCGCTCCCCCTTTCGGGTCCTTTTCTCCTTGGCTATTATCCTCCGACTTCCGACTCCGATGAACGATAAATAGCTTTTCTCCCCGCTTTTCTGAAACGCGACGGTGGCCGAGCACGGTCGGCTCGGGGATGAGCGAGCTCGGGAATGAAAAAATGGAACTGGCCGATGAGCAAACTGAATTGGGGGTTCTGCGTGAAACTACAGGGGGGAACATTGGTCTTTTAAACGGAGAGAAACAAAGATTTATCCGGGGATGGGAGGATTCACGTGGAAGTGAGGAAATCAATGTCTGTTTAAGGAGAACAGATAGTCGATGGGGTGGGACTGAAATTGTATCGGGAAAAAAGGGAAAAAAGGGGGAGATGGAGGAAGCAAGTGGAACAGAAGCTTCCGTTGAAGGAGGAGGAGCAGAAGGTATTTCGAGGAACAAAAGCGGGGATGAAATAAGAGAATCCTCGTTGAGGAAGCAAGTAAGAAAGGAGACAAACACTCGTCCCTTATGAAGAGCTTGTAACTCGCAAGTGAAAAGAAACGCAATAAACAGTGACGCGTCTAGACGAGCGAAAAGATTCACAGGGGAGGAATAATATCCATGGAAAGGGGGGGGGGGGGCGTGAGCGCGGAAAGAAACTTGTAAAGATCAGTGGGAATCGCATAAACACCCTGCAACTCATAAACGTCGAGGAATTTTATTCGACTGCGTTTTGGCACGCGACACGAGAATGTGTCTTTCGTATCTTCCCATCGTGATTGCGTTCTTTTAATATTGGAATCTCGCGAGCGATATCGACGGGAAACGATACGAGAAGGGGTGAAATCGACAAATAAGGGAGCGTGGCGAAAGCTCCCCAGGACAAATTGAATTCGAGGAGGGACCAGCGTGATCGCAGGACAGAGAGCTGACCAGCACAAAATCAATGGTAAAAAGGGCACGATGAAAAATTATCCCCTCGACAAACGACGCGGATATTAGAAATCGTGACGATGGGAAGAGCGTGGGGTCTTCAAAGAAAATAAGAAACCGATCATAGGAATCGATAAAAAAAAAAAAAACAACAACAGAACACAGGAAGGAAATCGATGGAACGAAAGTGGAGTAAACATAATACCGTAAACCTCCCTGTTCATTTTCCTGATGGACTTTGATTAAAGAAGAAAAGTTGGTGGCTAACGAGTATCCGCAAAGTCCATCAGGAATTCGCAGCGAGATGGGCGAGGATATCGATCGGATTACGGGATACGTGCGATGAAAGGTGATGACGAGCGAACTCCGTGGATTCTCTACGATCCATCAGCGACAACTATCGACTCGTCAGCGTCCAGTTAGCAAGGGAGCCGTGTCGAACAGGCGCGAACGTCGTTATTCTATGGCGCAACGTTCCCCGACCTTGTTCAAGCGTCAGGTGGATCCCGGTGCTCCCGTTCGCGGGTTCTTCGTCGCCTCTAGCGACGTATTAGCCACGAAGGCTCCGTCCGACGATGAGAACCGCCATCGAGACAGTGAGGATGACGAGGGTGCTGCCGGACGTCAACGAAGGTCCTGCATTGCAGCCGTCCTGCTGGCAGCAGTACGTCCTCGTGCTCCAGGCCTCTGAAACAGCCGCCGATCATCAGTTCGGGATGGTGGCTACCATGGTCAAAGACCTTCCGTGCAAGGGATTGCGTGATCTCGATGGAGGAGGCGTGCAGGCGAATTTCGACGACTTCTGGATGGCCCATGCTTCATGCAATTATGATTCTCTCTAAGGAGAAAGTGGAAGACTAATGGCTTGGGAGTTTGTCCAGGTTAAGCTTGAAGTTTTGTTGAATGAATGGAGTTCGGGATTGTGATAGAGTTAGCGCTAGGTTTCTGTGAATGGTGTTTGAAGCTAGAGGACGGGCGCGGCTGATTATATCCTGGGTTGCACTACTGAACGCCTAACATGATGGTTGAATTCAATATTTTTGTAGCTTCGGTTGCTTTAGGATTTTTGGGGTTTCTGAAAGGGTGACTTGTGGAGATTGAGCTGTTTCCTTCGCAAGAGTTGTAGCCTTGAAACTACTAGAATTTCGAAGAGAAACTTCCACTCCGTCGGCCCTCGAACCCTCCCCCTACTTATGGACTGAAATATTCAAGAAGATTCCAGGAAACTTTCAAAGGGCCACGCCATTAAAGAAGTTGATTTACGTGGCAAACCCATCAGCTTGAATGCAAACACTGAGGAGCGAACCAAAATGACGGAGATAGATTTTCTTCTTTGAAAAAAAAAAAACACTGCAGCATAAATATGTATCTCCGAGTATTCTCCAATTCACACTGACTTCTTAATTTATCCCACTTAATGGGACGTGTGACAGTTGACAGTTAAATGAAACTCGCTCGAAACGCACAGCCAACAAGAGGATCGAAGATTACGAAGTGGCGTAAACAGGAGAACCCACGGTGCGCGGTATTCGAAGAGAAATTTAACGCGCTGAATTGCAACGTGCACAGTCCATTATGCGTCGAGGGGATTACAAAAGTTTCGCTGGATTGCCAGTTCGGAAGGGAGGCGACGGGATTCCCCCACCTTAATCGCATTACGCACGTCTGGCGTCGTGACGCCCACCTCCTCGTCAGTTTTTCCACGACATTTTCCGCGAATCTCTCCCTGGAGAGGAATTCCGAGAGGAACTTCTTTCTCACTTCTTTCTCCCTCGATTACCGTCGGTCAGCCGAGCGGGTGGGACAGCTTTAACGACACTCCATTTTAATGGGGGGAATTTCAGGGATCTAATGAATTTTCTAGCCATTCGATGTCCCTGGGTTGGAACACCTTTTTAATTGCTCCGACAGGATTCCAAGCAACCAGAAAGCAGGCCAAGAAAACCGGAGGCAAAATCGAATCGAAAAATCGCCAAAGGAAAGACCAAGCGGTCCACGAAATTGTCCACCAAAACAGAATCTTTCGATGACTGGAGGAGGACGAGCGAAGTAGGGACACGTGAAAGCCCAGGTGAAAGATCCGTGGGCGAAGAATCGCGACTCCTTTCGAAGCAAGAGTGAAACGGCTGCTCCAATTTATACGGGATGCAGATAATTCGTGGAGGAATTCCAGCGCGGTAAACCGCGCGTACGCGATTCGATGTACTCGCGCGTGCAACGCGGATTTCAAAGCGTTGAAGCCGCCGCGCCGAACTTGCCATTCTCAAAAGAAACTCGACGAGAATTCGATTCTCCTTCCTCCACTTTTTCCGCGGCGTCGATACGCGGATACTCGGGGGTCTCGGGAGTCTCGGGACAATCGTCGGCAGTGCTTTCAAGAGGAGCGAGCAACCGCGAGCAACCGAAGCAGAGATTTCGATAGATTTCTTGCAGGGAATTCTGGAGGGATTAAATTGCTCTTACAGTTTCAGGTCTCTATTCTATTTTCTGGCCAATGTGTGCGGACGGATTAGTAAAACGAAGGATTGTTTCGATGATCGATCTGGGAGAGGAATTGCATTACATCGTCGGACGAGCGGAATAATAACACGGAAGGGAATTGCGGCGTTTTTCGGTGGCTCGCCAGCCGAGGAGAGTTATCTCCCCTCGCGAGGATACGTTTCGAAAGAGCAAGTTTTAACGAGAGATTAATTGCTTTAGAGAAGAGCGCTCCGCGTCGAGAATTTGTTTGTTCGGTCATATTAACGAGCATTTTCATATCTGCTCGGATACGCCTCTGTACGGACTGCGGAGCCACTTCCATTCATTAACCCGACGCGAAATAAATTATCTCGGGAGGGGAATTTCTTTCCGCTGGACGATGCAGCTCGGCGGTTAAAAACAAAATCGGAACGTTCACTCACCCTTCTCCACGCAGTTGGGCACGCAATCCCGCACTGTCGATCCCTCGCTCACGTATTTCTGAAACAAATAGACAGCTCGCTTTAGTCCATGCGAGAGACATTCCACTTCCTTCTTTCAAGATGATATCGCAGGGTGTTATCCTACCATCGAATCGTTACCTATTGCATGGAACTCGCTAAAAGTCACCTAATAACAGATCCTTGTCGCGGGAAAATGGGCAAGACGAGGAGAGGAGGGAAAAGGGAAGGCAAGGAGACTGTTATTAAATCGATCGTCGTCACTTGGATATGCGGAATAGGAACGGTGTGTTGTCGCGTTAAAAATCTATCGAACGGACACGCTTGCAAGTGACAGGGGTGCGCGCACAGTCGCGCAACGTTTCGATAAATCGCCTCGGGGACACGTTATTTAAACCAGCATCGGACAATTAACCCGCATTCCCAGTCGGCGTTAAACTCGCGAGTTCTCGCGACCGCGATCAACTGCCGGGGGCCGTTTTATTTATAGCGCCGGTAGTCGATAGTTAATGCTTTTCAGGCGGACTAAGAATGTCGCGTGCAGAATGTCGCGTTAAATCTGTCAACGAAGAATGCGGCGCCAACAGGTTCACACTGCCTGTGTAATTTAAAGGAACAAACCGAGTTTTGTATTTTTGCAAACGTATCAGTCGTGATGACTAATCGTTTGCATACTTGTTATTTATTATTTAGAGGGAGCATAGATAGCTAGTTCACGTGTATATTATGAGTGATAACGCAAACCTGACGTGACGATCGACAGTTCAGATATTTAACGCAGCTTTCCAAGAAACCGTCTCGTTTTGCGAGGAAATATTACCGTCCATGTTTAACCTACCGCGAGTGCAACGATTAAAATATGTAAAAAGTTGGCAGAACAGATGGCGCAGCATTGCGAATGTGTTTCGACTGGGGAAGGTTTTAGGGAAACATCGGCGACCGCCATGCGCCAGCACACGCGAATCGAGCAGCTGACGACGTATTTGTTTTGCATTATTACGCCCCGTGGTACCGTCGCGAATCATACGGACACGTGTTTGCGCAACACTCGATTAATTTCCCCCGCTCGAGGACGCCGCGATTAAACAATATTCAAAGGCAAACACTGTTTTTCGATGGGATTCGAGAGATGATCGGGGACAAACGATCGGGGTTCATCCACCCACTCCCACTTATTATAAAACACTCTGAAACTCCGCAGAAACTCCACGAGATTTCCTAAAGCATCCCCCAAGGAGCGGCCGATCGAAAGCAGTGCTCGGAAAGCAAACATCCAGCTCTAGGTTCGTCAAACCCAGAGCGAGTCCTGAAAAATTCGAGCGACTCGGGGCACCCACATCAAACGGTCCTCCTTTCAGGATGGCCGATCCTGACTGCTGCTCGATTAAAAGAGCTCGGCCCCATTTTTTTCCACACTCGCGGATCGATCCCACCGGTCGGAACATTAGAAACCGGCCCAGCCCCGGCCCTGTCTGGTGTTCCAAGTCGAACGGTGATTAGGAAGGACGAGGTCATCACTCGGTAGTCCTGCAGCCCCTCTGATTGGACGAATTCGAAGTCCCTCGAAGCAGACTGCGTCATAGGCGGCCGGTGATCGATACCACGACGATTATAACGCCCCGAGGACGTCGTACATATTAAACCCTCCGACTCCCCTTCGCCCCTCCAGTACATATTAAACTCTTCCTGTGTCTGCTGCAGCCCTCTTCTAACCCAAACCCGTCTCTTCCGCGGATTCTAGGATCCCCCCCCACTCCCCAGTCGCCTGTTTCCTCTGGATCCGTGGGTCGATCGAGGTGCTTGCAAGGTTTAGGACACATCCTTCGAGGAACTCGGCTGATAAGGTATTTTCGTAATAGAAGTATTACTCAACAGCAGAGGATTGGCACGCTGCGTTGACAGCATCTAGGACCACCGAATGCACAGTCGATTATAGACAGAGGAAGCTGGTAGATACGCGTGAAAAGTGGTCGGTACCACCGAGGCTGCCATAATGCGCGAATAACGAAGACAAATGAACGCTGCGGAACGGAGGCTCGAAAGATTTCGGCGTGGAATTAAGCGGCCTCGGGGAGTCGATTTCGATGTTAATTCGGGCAGCGCCGCTCCATTGTTTCATTGTTTCATTGTTTCCCCCGTTGGAAATGATTATTTTTCAGCTGGTGGCGGACTACGATTAAGGAATTCATCGTCCCGATCGACAATCACAGCGGAAGCAAAGGAAGCAAGGATGAGGCGAGCCCATCGCCGCCAAAGTGCGCACCGCGGAAACGGGGAAATTGATATTGCTCGTGTTTGTCGAGCTCCGAGCATGTAACTTTGGGGCCACGGGCTATCGCGACGGTCCGAATAAATCCGGATCCCCCTCTCCAGCCGATCTTATTGGAATCCCCTTGCTCTTGCAAGCGAGATTTCCGGCGAGCCCCCCTCCCCGCGCGGCTAATTCTATTCAATTTAACCGGGTTCTTATTCCCCTTCGACTATTTTCACGAGTTTCCTAACGGCCGCTGCGAAACTCTGATCTCGGTACTAAATGCGATTGTTTTCGTTTCTCACGAAGGAGAAGGCGTTCCTTTCTCACTGTCGGTGGAGGTTCGATTTTTCTGGTAAAACAGATGTTAAAACGAACGAGAGACGAGAGTTGTCATTCGGTGAGGTACGATGGTACGAGGGAAATTCGAGGTAAAATTCTGAATGCTATTTCTAAACATTTTTCATTCCGCGCTGTAAATATTTGATTGCAATTAATCGGTGTATTGTTGGAAATGTGGACTGTTATGAAACTAATAGAGAGAAGAATTGGGACTTTTTCGAGATCCATTGGGAGTCGATGCATCCAAAGCCCCTCAGATTTATTGGCGAGCGTGCTAAGCACTTTGGTAAAGCGACCTCATTCTGTCACTCACGAGTGATGTATTCCTCGCACGTGGATCTATGTTATACAGATGAGACTTTCAATATTTAATCACTGTTCAATAGGTATTAGTACAATAAAAACCCATCAGACATTAAACGTCTTTATTAATCATTCCTGAAACCATTAAGGAAGCTTCTATTTCCTTGATTAGAAGATAAAAACTTTCAACTAAAATCCCCCCTCGATGCCAGCCCACACCGTATTCGCCTTCCAGCCATCATATTTTTTCGACAAATGTTGCCTGCATGAATATGCATTTAATGTATACGTAAACACCGGGCGAGAATATCGCGGAATTAAGTAGCGCGAGGCGAGAATCACCAACCGTCGTGGGTCCAATATAAATTCAAATTTCACCCGCCTCCATTGTTCTCCTTTTCGCTGAGGCGAGCGAGTACCTACGTCCTACGCCGCGCGGATTTTCCACGTGCGCCGTTTCAATTCGACGCCCGGGCTCGAAACTTGACTTCTCAAAACCCTTTGTTTCGCTCTTCTCCCCTCTATTTGTTATCTATCGCAGCTCTATTTCGCGGACTCCTTTTCTTTCATCCCTCAATCACAGCCCCGTCGTTCCGTTATCATGGTTTCTTCCCCCGGGTTCCCCCTCAAAACAGCCCTGTCGTTTCCATTCCCGTGTACATTCCCCCTCTTTGATACTGCGCCGTTTGCTCGATACATCGCTCGGAAGGGCGCGCAGCGGGCAAATATTATTCTAAATACGCAGAGCCGCCGGCAAGAGGGTGAAGTGTCCCCGAAAGATGAATCACGCATCGCTGGGGATGATAAGGTTACGGGTACAGAGTAGGGTCTTTCCAGTTTCGTGACCCAATTACCCTCATAGCCCATTTCGCGCGTAGCATTGTTGCTTCTATCAGCCAGGCGCGCGAGTAATTTAATCAACCAGCCCCGCGATTCTACGCGACCACCCTCAACGGAACACGGAGATGAATGCGAAACGTTCAACACCAGCAGAAGAAAGAAAATAACGACATCCAGATTCCAGTGGAATAACTTTCCATTTAGAATCTCTATTTGCCAGGGTGAATGGCGAAAGAGGGGGACGATGGAGGCGCGGATTGAAATACTTGGTTGCTAAACTACATAGACTGGACAGAAAAATGCGGGGGGAACTAGAAGCAGCGACAATGCGCTCGTTAGGTCCTCCGCAGATCTGTATCAGTGAATATACTGATTATACCTAACTGGACGCCCGCGAGGCCGGGATTTCACCAATTTCCCGTCGGGGGGCTGGCTGCCTGCTAACTTCTTCGCCACTTGCAGAGGAGCGAAATCTTCCACTCTGCCGCGGGTCCGTCGCGAGAATCGGAATATTCAATCTCGTCGAATACGCAAATAGTAATCCAATTTCTCCATCGGGCCGGCGCGGCGAGGAGAGGGTGCGAGGGCGGGCGATCAATTTGCATCGATTTTTAAAGGCGTCGGGTGGAGCTCGCGAGTCAAGGATCCCGTGCAAGTTAGCGAGGATCGAGTTAATCGAAAGTTGAACCCCTTTGAAAGGCAACCCTTTCTCGGTGGATTCTCTCGACTCGGACGAAGCTCGCGATTATATTTCTCGGCGAGATCTGCCCTATCCTCTTCCTCTGGGCTTAATCTGCTTAACGTTCAGCTTCGGTCGAAGCGGAGCGGAGGTAACAGTGAGATCGCAAGAAAAACTTCCAGTACCAAGGAAATCAATCGTAAAAAGGCGAAGGAGGGTGGAAGAATCGGGGCTCCCGATTCTCTGGGCGTAGTTGAAGGCCCGAGCAGAATTCGAGATGCGAGTATCGATGCCGGAGAGGGAAGCTGGCACCTATCGAGGCCCCTTATCGTCGCCGTTGGCGTTATTCGCAGTGTCTTAAGTGCTTTTCAGACGCTCGAAAGGCGAGCCACCCGCTCGGAACCGGAAATTGGGGGCTGCCTATCACGGGGGGCGTCCTTAAAGGGCGAGCCTTCAGAGACAACTGGCAGGAGATTCTGCTGGCAACAACAGCCAAGTTCACGTATCATTGATCACTGGGAAGACGGTCCAAGCATCGGCAGACACGAAACAATCATTTCCGCAACACTATCTTCGCGGTTCGAGGTAAACAATGCCGCCTATTTTCATTACGAGACACTTACACGGTGTACACCACACCCCACACCTGAGAGTCTCGATTATTTTTAAGAGCCGCGCGGCTTTTCTATCACCCTCGGCCTCCACCGACGTAGGCATCGACGAAAGCAGTTCACCATCGTCGTTACCGCCATTATCGTCGCGATTACGACCCCCATAACCCCGGCAGCTTGATCGTGTAATGGCGGGCGAGGCCCAATTTCGGCTGCCCGCCCGATTTTTATCTCCGCTAACGAAGGCATTAAGGGTCGTGCTGGCGAAGGGGTTTATCGACTGCGTTATCGCGACGGTCGTAACCTTCGGGAGATCCCTGAAAGGCGCACCTAATGGAAATTCTGTGTTCTGTGTTCTGTGTTCTGTGTTCAGCGGGCGTGCCAAGTGATCGGGGCTGCTCTTTAACGCGAGCATTTTCGTGGAAATATGATCGCCGCGTGGGTGACATTAACGTCGGTGTTTGATTCGATAACGCGTTCGCGAAGCTTGATGCTTTCGGGGCTGCAATTGCGTATGGTTCGGCGCTTTGGAACTAAGTAGTTGTGCCTATATTATATTGTAGAAATCATTTCTGGTTAGAAGGTTAAAATATCGTGGTCAGATTTTTTATATGTCCAATTAATATGTTTTAGAAAGTTGGTTCGCTGGAATTGGTAGCCGGCAATCACAGTATAAGCGAACTTAAATCGCATCTGGAGCGCACTATACGGGAACATTGATAGTAAACCGCTGGTACTTCGCTGACTGGAACGGTTTAATCCTCGATATTTTTCCGGTACGTGTGTCCGGTCGACGTTTAATTATGTGACGGGAGGAGGAAAGGAGGGAAACGCCAGCCTCGCGACCGAACAATTAGCGAAATGGCAACACCTGCTGAGAAATTTATTTTCGCGAGGGTAATTGCGCAGTGCTTGGGCGCTGTTCCACGCTGAATTGCGAGCGGATAAATTCTAGAGGACTCTTGTAATTCGAGTGCAGTGAATATTTGCTTGGTTTTCTTCTCAGTGGCGCGGTGAGTATGTGACGAAGGGAAGAGATTAATGTTTTGTTAATTATGATCAACAGAGCAGAAGTCTTCTAAAGTAGAGCTCTTGGCTATTCTACGTGAAATGAAAGAATCTTTTGAACAAAGAAAAACTGAGCTTCTTCTTTTCTTTCTAATTTTGCACTGATGCCTTCATTATTTTAATTCAACTCATTGCACAACGAAAGTACAACCATTCTACGTTTTAGGGCCATCCAATCAGACCCTCGAGATGCAGATGATCCAGATGATCCAGATGATCCAGATGATCCAGATGATCCAGATACAATTGTCGATTCATTGCGCCGCGCGGTGTGCCAGTCCGGCAGTCGGCAGTAGTAAGGCGCCTCAATAGTCAGACAGGCGTGCAGTGGTTAATGATTGACAGTGTCAGGCAGCAGCAACAGCCTGTCGATAGTTGTAACACCGATGTATCGATTGGATATCGCTCAGTGGCTACTCTGCGTCAGATTGGCCCACGAAGATGGACAAATTTCACCCGAAATGGGACCATAGACAGCACCAATGAACCATTAATAATTCAAAGCCCCTGATGGTCGTGAATACTGCGACAATTACTCAACGAATTCACAAGATTCACAATGCAAATCTAGCTCAGTACCTCATACTTCAAAACACATGAAATGTGTGCCAAAATGTTATCTTCAGAATACAATATATGTACTAGAGTTTCGTTCGAAACCAGAGTCGAAGTTTCGAAATACTTTCCTCCACGGCCCTTCCTCTCCCGGTGAATTTCCATTTCCAATGGCAGTGAAAATGATTGCCGACGAATTTCGCGCGAGTTGTTCGAGCAATCAAAATTTTCCGCCACCCTTCACCCTGCGCCCCCACTCGCCCCGTCGAGTGCCGTTCAAACGGCGAATGCATCGACGTGCAAGTGGCTGGCATTGTGGAACGGCGAGGATTCCCATTCGCTAGCTAAACCGCGTGCTTCCTCGAGAGGAAATCCTCGGTGCGCCGCGACACGCAGCCGAACAACCCTCTTGTCGCGGGGAAAAGCGAACGGGTTCGGCACGACAATAAGCGTCGAGGATCCGGTGCTAAGCGAACTGTGAATGATTGTGACGGGGGTCCATAGTTACAATGATTCCTTGCGAAAGAAGTATCTCTGGAAGCTCTTTAAGCTTCCCTTTGGTGGCATTTGATATTGGAAACGTGGAGGGTTGTACAGTTTTAATTGTTGAATTTAAGAATTTTTCGATTCGGCGAAAAACTCGATGTTTCCTGGGCGAAGAGCTTTCGTCGCGGTTTAAACGTGATGAAAGAAGATGACGGCGAGACACGTTCCACGAGGTTAAAAATAGCCGTGTTATCGATCAACGATGGCCCCTCGAACGCTGACCATCGCGATCCCGTTAGAAGGTTTCGTAAAAACCACTTTTATGACACTTCTGTCCGAGGCAATAATGTTTTTCTCTCCCCCGCCGCGCCGGTCCGCGTCCAAGCTGGGATCAAACTCGGGAGGACGACGGCATTTCCCAGTCGATTTCCTCGGGGAGTTTTTCGCTTTACACCCCGAAACTGTCCCCGCGACGGGAAATTTCAATTTTTCAGCAATTCCCCGCGCCATGCGCCACGCGCCCCTGCGCCGTGCAAGAATGCTATTTAACTTGGGTAAACTATGCGGGGACGGTGTTTCGGTTTACTCCACACCTTTCCAAACTTTCCTGCCAGGTGGGGAGGAAGACTGCGCGGAAAACCTATGCGATTGCCCCGGGAACGGCACGCGGAAGAAACCTATGCGCTAGCATTCCTCTGGTTCAACGAATTTCCCTATAAAAAGTAAAGAAAAAAAAACATTTCCCCAACCCCTGGATGTTTCCCCGCCTCTTCGCTCGTGTCAATTACAGCGTCCGCGGAGCCGTCTTTTGTGAACGGGCAAACCGAAACGTACAATAACGGAGGGGGGCCGCGAGTGATGCCGCCTCAAAGCGAAACGAGCGCGATTACGGTGGAAAAATGTCGCGCAACTCGGCGCCCGCTGAATACTGCCAGCAAAGGAACGGGAACTGTAGAAAATGCCGTGAAGGGAAGCCCTCCGCCTCGTTACGATTAAATTAAAAAGCGAGACGCTGAAGAATACCGAAAAAGCTACAATGTACACACCCCTAGAGTGTCTAAAAATCTTACGCCCGAGTAATCGACTCCTCGCTGATCGCCCTGTAAAATAATCCTCGATCGACCTCCGCCCCACCTGGCCAAGCACAAGAGTCCAGCAAAAAGTGCAATCAAACGACCGCGGCCCAACCTTTCCTACCGCCTGTTTGTTGAAGATCCAACGATTTCCCAGTTACCCTGGATCTCGGTCCACCCGAGAATCCCAGATGCATCTGGATCGCTTTAGAAGGCCGCCCGTCGTTTCCATTTTGATACCGACGGGCGACGGGTAAGTGCAGCGCGCGCGCGGGAGGAAAGCGTCAAGGGGGCCGGAATTTTCGTCGCACCACGGGCGAACGGTGGGGAAAAGGGGGTGGAAAAAGGGCGGACCGTAGACAAGGGACAAAGGCATTTAAAATTTCAAGCACCATCGCGGCCAGCAGCCGGCTGCTGGATGGAATTCCGCCGCGACATGAAAGTAATTTCTCCTTTCTGCGCGGCCGGCGGAAAGACAGCGCACAGATGATGGCAGACGCACAAAGGAGACATGTAACCGGCGGATCCACTGACTGCTAACTGGGTGCCGGTGGGTTTCTGTGTCGAGTAGTTACTCGAACCAGATGGACGCTGTCTGCCGAGCCCTCTAGGACACGAGTCTCCAGAGAAAAATGGGGAATACTGGGATAGACGAGGTTGTGGGCGATACGAGGCTTGGGAAGCTTCAGACTCGGGGATGAAATGTGTTTTTTTAGGTGTGTGGGGGCGTGTTTGGAAGGTGGGGTAAGTTTGGTGCTAGTTTAGTGGAAAGTAAAGTGCTGGTGGCTGAAGTGATTATGGGTATTCTAGGGGAGAGTGTGGTTATCTTTTCTGTAGGTGTTTTGTATGGGAAAGGGAGGTGCTTATCGAGGAACTTTGTGCAAGGTCTGTTATTCCTTCGAGGTCTTAATTCAACCTCGAAAGAAGAAGCTCTTTGCCACAAACTGAATTCTTCCTATCGAGGTGAACCGCGTCGCGAAAGGAATCACTCACAGGCGATGATTGATCAGACAGCGGCGCAAACCCCTGCAAAGTGTTGCTGAAACCTTCACCAGGCTTCTTATTCAGACCGAAGTTACCTCAGGTAATCGAATTCGTGTCAGTTCGCGGGATATATTTGACACGATGGAAGCCACGATATTTTAAAGCAGAAAATGATGATTCAATAAAATCAGAACGACCCCTAAATCCCTACGCAAAGCTTGCTCAGAGATTTACCTCGGTTCCTGACATTCCCCGACACCCATTAGCAGAAGAATCAAGAGAACCGTAACACGATCAGCTGCGCGGGGACCGAAGAATAACAAGAAAGGGGCGAAGAGAATCGGGCACTCGATGGCTCTCCGAGAATTCTCCAACAGCTGTTAAGGTACAAATAATCGACTATCCACAGTGCCTCCCGTGCCGCAAAGAACGTCAGTTTATCGAACTCGGAGAGAAGTTGCCGCGTGCGATGGCGAAGTGACGCGGAAACCCGCACGGGTTTCACTGAAACTTTCCTCCAAACCTTTTTTCCGCCTCTCTGGGGAAATAATTGACGCGAACGCTGGCAGTCGAGCATCCGGCAGGAATGAAAGGCAGCTCTCGTCGGAAAAAGCAGCCTGTCGAGTGGCGAATATAGTCGAAACAGCCATTAACCCCTTCGTGGACGTACTAATTCCCAGGCGTATCCATTTCACTCCCGCCCACCCTTGTTTCCTAGACCTACCGCGCTCGTTTTTTTTCCGCGTGGAAACAACGAAATACGATACCGAGGCGAGGAGGTCTCGCCGGCTGTCCCTCCACGCCGCAACCTCAGAGGATAGATATACGATTCGACTTTCCCGTCCGCGGAGGGCAAAATGTATCGGGCATCGTAAAGATAACGCTGTTACAAAGGATACCAGGCGATCGTCCCTTGCTTTCTTTTCAGAAAGAATGATAAGTGAACCTGCAACCTTGCTCTGGACACTCGAAGGGGGCAAACTAAATCCCCCTGTGTCACTAGTGTAATATCAATTGGAATATGTTTCACCCTTCACAGGATGCTTGAGCTTCCAGAATTAAGGGAGCTTGCAAATGTTGTGGGCGTTAAGGTGGACGATGGACGATGGACGCATGAGAAACCTTATCAAAGTTTCATTCCACTGGGAGTCGATATTTTCCGTGACTGCTTTCCAAATCGCGTGTGGACAAAGGTGGGAACGCGACCAGAGATCTGTTCCCAGGTAAGCGGAGGGAAGAGCAGAGGAACGTTGTTCTCCAGGCGAAAACGATGTTTCCCCTGTTCCCGTGTCCTCAAACGGATCGACTGAGCGACGCGGTATCGCGGGTACAGAAATGTTTTATGCATTAAAACACGGGAAATGGAACGTGGAAAGACTCGCGGGCCGGGAAATCGCGCCGCTTTGATTCCGCGAGCCTCCCTTTCTTCACCCCCACCTATTTCTCTCGCCCCCTTTTATTCGGTCGCCTTTCACGACTGTCACCGACCAACTTTCTCGCGTCTCGTTTTTTCTCCCCACCCATCCTACGTCGCGATGATTAACGACCGCGCCATCGATCCAAATATCGTTATGGGCCCTGTACGACATCGCGTTCTCCGACGCCATCGTTTGCCGTTTAACAATATCCATAGCTGTTCCATCGCGCCCTCCCTGTCAAATTTATCCGACAACTGGAAAATGTTGTGTACATTCTTTTAAGAAATCCGTATAATAACCGCTAGCTGAGAATATTCAAGATGTTTTCCGCGGTGCTGCTGCCATCCAGAGAGTAGTCGCGATGAAATTGAAAAATTCATCGGCCTGCGGCGTGGTCGCTTAAATAATGCATCCGTGGCAAGTGACGCGTGACTGCAAACCCTTTTTAGAGCAGCAGCGAGGTGAAATCGACGGGAACAGAGGGAACAGAGGGAACAGAGGGAACAGAAGGGAAAGGCCAAGAGGCTCCGCCGTAAAAGCCATGGGCGAGGGCTTTCGGGCCTGGCATTTCGAGCGTGGCTTCGACCCACGCTACCGTCGCTGAAACCGCAAGGAGCTTACCTATCCTTCTCGCCCTCCTCTTCTCATTCCCCCCTAAACTGCTCGTAGTAGCCTCTAAGCTCTCTTTTTACGCTTGGCCACCTGCATCTCCGTTTCGGGCGTGCGCTCCTTCCGCCGGAAGACAGGAAATTGGCAGTCTTCTCTTAAAGACTGCCTTCGTCATCGAATCCTCTAAAATTCTACGCATGCGTGTGGCGTGAGTGTGAGTGGTAAAAACTAAAAATATTGTTTCCCTGTTTTGTAAGAAAGCAATTCAAACTTATCCGTGTCAGTCACTCGTGCTGAAACAAACGGACCATCGAGATCCCCGGCACGGAACTGATGTGTCTTAAGCACGAAGTCACAAGCCCCACGGTTCCTTTGCTTATCAAAAAAAGTTGCACGCGTGTAATCTTCCAACGCGTCCTCCAAACTGATCCTTCATTGTAAACGCCCGCTGAGAGCCTCCGCTGCATAGCGTCGGCGCGCGTGCCACTGTTTTTATCAAAGCCAACGACCCACGGGGAATGCAAATTACAAATATTACAATATCACGCAAAGGAAGCGCGGTATCTGCAATAATACGAACGAGAAGAGCCCCTTCCCACGCTAATAAAATTCCGCCGCTGTCCTGTTACCGCGCTGATTTTTCGATTAACGGGATTATCGAGATTATCGGGATTATCGGGGGCCCGTCGTGCGCGTTTCCTTTTTTCCACCCCCTCCTTTTGAACGCCGCGTAATCAGGAGAGTGCACAGTGGCTGAATGAAAGGGGTGGGTGAATTGTGGGGCTTGTATCGACGATTCAACAAAGTCCTGCCGCGGATGAAAGCGTATCGAAGCACGGCGACGATAAAAAAAAGCATTGTACGCGCGCCTTTCAGTACCTATGTCCATACGGAGCGGGTTCACGGGCCGCGTTTTATTCCGCGGGGATGAAATATCGCGCGGAACCACGCGTTCGCGTGCTCTTTGTCATCCCCCGCACACGCCGAGTCTGTGCAAACTTCCACCAGCTATTACTGCAATTACCAAGGTTTACGTAAGATTGATCCATCGACGGAGATGATCACGGAAAACAAAGAAGTTTAATTTGATTCTACTCTATCGTGGATTATTATAATTTAATTGAAACGAAGATAATTCATTTTGAGATTTCACTGTGCCTAGATTATTTATTCCAATTTTCTGATCCCTTCAGTTTTAGTTTCTTGGAAGCTTTGGTAGGTTCTGAGGCGAACACCTTGCAGGAAGCAGAAGGTCATTCGATTTATAATTTAACAGAGAGCAGTAGGATTGCCAGGCAAAACAGTTAGGTGGCTCGAGTAAGAGCGAATGCTTCGCGTACTGGACGGTTAAATTTTAAAATACTGAAGGAAGAATATAGTAGAAAGCGTAGCGGTAGCCGAGTTCTTTACACTCGTTGCTGAACCATTCCCGAGTTCCCTGGGGAGAGTACAGGGGTGAGGAGGAGGCAGTCGAAGATCCTGGGCAATGTGGAATTCCACTGGACGTTAAATATTTCACTGCCCGAACGTTCCACGATCCATGATGGTAAATATTGAGAAGCAGCTTGCAGAAAACACAATGAGGATTAAAACGAGATCGTCAGATTCAAATCAAACTACACAACAGACTTGCAACTATAGGTACCAGCAGCTTCCATGGAAACTGCCTCAACCAAAGGCAAGCCCCTCTTCTATTGCCCTTCGATCGCAGAGAAAAATTAAAGCACAAGTTGAACTTCCCGCTCAAGTTGAACAGCTTGAGATATTATAGTTTGATTCATGAAACTTATATATCGAGTTCAATTGACCGAGGAACGAGGCCAAACGTGGGCGAGTAGAATAAAAACGCCCTGATGAATGGGGCTCCTTATGAAACGAGAGAAATTATAGCCTGCGAGGAAAATGTGCGCGATAATTAAGAAATAAATTATCGCACAAGTTCGCACGAAATATAAAATTCCCTCTGGGAAGCATTTCTACGTGTCTCATGAATATTAAAAACGTCGTAGAGGAAGATGATTCTGTATGGGGCGCTAACCGAGCGATGTATTTCCTTAAAAATAGCACAAAGTCCCATAAGATAAAGAGGACGACACGTTTCCCCTCGAACGAGAGCATGCTTCGTACTTAGATATGCATCCTTCCTCATACTTTGCTTATTCTATTTGCTCCCGAGGCACGTACAGTGTTTTTCTCCCCGGGGCGCGTGTCCTTCCGGCGGAAGTTCGGCCCGTGCTTTCTTTGCTATTTTTCCGCGGCGCCCAATTTCTGTCGCGGTTCCCACTTGGAAATAGCAGCGAAACAAGCTGGTTTGATTTAGGGCTCGATAGGCGGGCTGCGGTGGCAGCATCCAAGAAACCAATCGAACACGTTGATTAAACGCGGTCTGTGTTGTCTGCTGGCCTCTTCTATAAACAGCCGTTTGTCCTCTTTTTCGTTACATTTCACGGTAAGGGGGTCGAGCCGTCTCTTTCATTTCCAGCTTAATATAGTAAGCTTGCCGCTTGCATCGGTCACATCGTTATGGCTAATCGATTTCACGTGTGTCGGTGTGTCGCTCCTCTTTCCCACACTTAAACTCCATTTTATACCATTTTTCTCCGCGTCAGCCAACTCTTCGTTTCCGTCGTTAATGGACGACCAGGGAATCCAAGTATCGAAAAATGTCGAACGCAGTTGCTGGTGTCCGTTGATTTTTGTATTTCCGCTACGTTCTCCAGTGTTTCATCGAGCTTCTCGTTACCGTAACGCTCCTCTCCTTTCGGGACGGACTGGATAGGAGAGGCGACTGACGTGTGACGCTTTTCATCGTTACCGTCGAGAACGTCGGTATCGATCCACGGTTACGTGATGTATCGTGTCGCTCCCCGTCGCTCCCCATCGCTCCCCGTCGTTAGACCAGATGAAAAGCAACGAGCATTCGCGACACGCGAGTTCACGCTGCAGATATTTTATGGGGCCGTTGAGGAACAGCTAAAGTAACGATCAATCAGCTTCGATCGCGTTTCCGTCGGAAAAGCTGACGTCTGCCCGAGTGAAAATAGAAAATTGCCAGAGAAAGGACACGTAGATCTACTGTATTGATGATTATATTTGCCTGACTTTAGAAACTACATCGAGATCCTTCGGGGATTCTTTCCAGCAGAAGAGGAAATAACACGGGGGGTATAACATTTATTATTCTGTTGCTGGGAATGATAGCGTCGTACACGTTCCCCACCCCCATAAATATAAAGCGACTGCACACCCCCAGATACAGATGGCTCAAGTTATGAGCCACTATGCGTCAGCGTGGACCATAGTAATTCTATGCTCTACACCAGCGCAACCAGAGAGCCGAGGAGTTTACGAGTGCCTTAAAAAAAATTTCGTCGAGACAGCAACTTTGTCCCCAAGAAATTTTCTATTCCACGTGCATTCCAGAGAAAATCCTGTTCGATAAAATGAGATACATGCAACGGGTTATAGCTTGTTTCATAGCTCCTTCTTTCCCGAAATTTTCAAAGCACTTCTTTCCTCGTTGGTAAAGATATCCCCTATCTCTTCCCTTCTCATCAATCATTTGCCAGAACGGTAATTTCCATCTCTTTAACGGCAGAAGAAACTTTCCTTCCGAGGGGAGCATCGAAGCCGTTCGTGCGAGCCAATCGGATCACTGATCGAATCAGCTGCATCAAAATGGTAATCGAATCAGGAATTGCACCGTCTACAAGTTCCCCCGCGATCGCGGATTAAAACAGCCAGCGAAGGTGGCTTGTTTGTTCGCCCGCTTCCGTTCTTCTTCGCCTTATTTCGCAATCGATATCGCCGCGCAAAAAGAGGGTGCTGGTACGTGAAACGTAGCTGGCTAACGCCTGGCGTAATTAATCGCGCTCGATAATAATTAGCGACAAAGGGAGGAGAAAGTTGAAAGCGAACGAAGGGGAATAATTCCGATACTCGATAATGTTACAGGATTCCTTATCGGTAGAATCTTGAAGGAAATCGGCGACACTTGGTAAGATTCTGAATAGTGTTCCTTGACTGCGCGGAGTATTTTAAGGAATCCAGCAAGTCGTTTAAATATTTGACGACCTCGGAAGCTCCGCCGCGAGAAACTCCATCGGAATTCGCGAGTGAAATCACAGGAACGGAAGGAATCAGGGCGATACCAGGCGGGGAATCTTCTTTTCTATAACGTTATTGCCGTTATCGCGTCCACGGTGAATAGTTTGCACAAAGAGTCGTCGATTGAATCGGGTTTAACGAACCTGGGTGCAAAGAATCCCCGCTAAAGGGGGTAATTATTTATTTCAACGTGGTAAAATATTTCGAGCTCGGGGAGCTTTAACAAGCGTATTAAAAAACATTCACCGCGTACCAAGTCATTCTCCTGCTCTTTCGCTGGATTTTCGCGAGTGGCCCTTGTTTACCAGAGGCGGTCGATTAAAGCCCGATTCAGGCTCGCTCGTTCGCCGTTTATCGGCCGGCCGTGGTCCGAAGGCAGCAAAAATTGCAGCGCTTGTTCGCCAGCCGGGCCTGGCTTGGCTTCTCTTCGTTTACTTCGTCTGTCCGAAGGTGCTCGTCCCTCTTCTTCTTTTAACGAACAATAGCTTCCACAAAGTTCATAAAGATGTAATCCACAAAGAGTAGGTATGTTGGGCAATCCGAGCCAATTCCAATCAGGACTCGAAGCACTACTTCGCTACTTTGTGGTTCAACCCAATCCTAACCAGGACACCGAGAGCTCCCTTGCACCTTGAAATAGGGGATCGTGTATCGCAAAGCTAGTTTCCAGGATCCGGGACGACGGCGAGGATCGCGTGACGGCTGGGTCTTCGAAGATCGTCCGAGGAAACGCGATCCCATTTCTTTTCGAGAAGAAGTCGACGGACGGCTCGTCAGGCATGCACGCCACGTCCCCTGATCGCCCGACGATTTATTATTCCTGACCCTCGTTACCATCGGGACGAGATGTAATCTCGAACAGCCTCCGCCGAGGAGGTTCTCGAGAATCTCGAGGGCCCACTTGGAACGCCAGCACCGCGAGCACCGCCAGCACCGCCAGTACCGCCAGCACGTAGACTTGCTGCCACGATCCCCTTCGTTTCCACGAAAATTTCATTCAAATCGTCGCTCTGATTGCTTGCTGATAACAACCGCTGGCTATGGGTGGAAAACAATTCACGCTTGGGGGAGTGATTCCTGATGCTCTCTTCGTCGACGCTTCGAAGGTTGATATTCAGAAGGGAGTATCCATCATCTCCCAGATTATTTAGCCCACTCTTTGAGGAACGCGAGATCTCCAGCAGTGTTCCAGTAGACTTTACGATCGCGATATTGATATTCGCAAGATTTGTCGAGGACCGATGCTTGCGCAAACGAACCGCCAAAGAGGGATGGAAGGGCTGAATTCCGGGATCCAGGGGCCAGCATAATTCATTCCAGGGATTCCGGAGGTTCCTTAGGCGTTCGAATGCCGGGGTAGACTTGGAGCTGGCTGATAGACGCCAATAAAGACCTCGTTCGATCGAAGCCACGTTATCGGCGGTCCCCCCATTCCGTCCGCGAAATTCGGGGCTCGAAAGAATATTAAGCGCCAGGGTTGGGCTAGGCGACATATCACGTCGGCCAATCTCTATGCAGATGCGGGACTATGCAGTCGCTGGATCAGCAGCGAGAGCAGGCATAACGTCACATGGGGGCCAGAAATGCCAGAATCCCTCCGTCATTAAATTAAAAAAAAAAGAAAAAGAACCAAGTACAAAACTGGCTTCACCCGCAATCTTCTTCCAACATCGAACTACAAAATTTATGAAATCTGGACACCCTGCTGTCTTCCCTTTTCGCTGAATAATTCCACGAAGCACGCCCATAGTCCACAGAGAAGAATGAAGAAGATTCAATTCGGCCTGACCATCTGAAATATTTATGGGTTCGTCGCGGGAGATGAGGTTTCTACGCGGAAATCGAGATCGAGAGATCGATCAGGAAGCATCGGTTGGAGCACGCTAGCTAGGAGAGCGGCTAGTACTGTTCCAGGGATCTTGGAATTCGATTCTGCAGCTTCTTAATCGACCTGGATCGTGCTAGAGAACTAAACTCGTTCTAAACTATAGTTAAGACTGTCGAGGAAACTTATCTCCGTGAAACGACATCTACGCGATCTACCGAACTTAACGAGTCCCTGAATATCTTCGCGAAAGCAAGCCTGGCTGCCTGGTACTAGCTAGGGCATCAAACCGAGGCACTATCTGTGGCCAACTTCTAGGAAGCGTCGAAGGAGACGACACCGTGGCAATTACGCTCGTCACTGACTAATTCCCCCAGTTAGACCGAAGCAACGACACCGTGGACCCCGCGGGACCTTCCCTAAGCGCGTGCACGACAGCTCGACGTTATCAGGGCAAAATGTTAATTAATACCTGGCTAACGCGTGCAGTTGGCAGTAATTTGAAGGGCACGCCGCGCCGGGATACACGGCGCATTTACTAGGCAGAGCTAAGCCAGCGGGCTCGTAATAATGCAGTCGCCAGCGATGAATGCGGCCACGCTCGAGGCAGCGGGATGGGAATTGGCCGCGGAATCGCGCAGATCACCCTTTAATTGATGACGATCGTTCCTCCTTTGAGGCCGGCCACGATCGAGCGCCGAGTCCCGCTGTACTCCTGCTATAGTCGCCCGCGACACGTGGAGGAACACGATAAACAGATTACGCGATTCGATTACCTATTGATTAGGTGGCAGCAACTCCCTCCAGCGGCTGCCCCTTGTCTCTGGTAGAGAGTGTGCGAAATCGATAGCAGAAAGTCACGAGGACTGATGAGAATTTGACGAGGGAACGATGAGTAGCGATGACAAGTTCGCGAATGACAGTGTCAAGTGCACCTACCTAATTGAGCATTTCTGAGGAGGCTTGAAATGTTTGAAGAGATCATCGGAGTGGAAATATCGCGGGCGTAAGGGGGAGGACAAATTTCTATCAAGAGTTTCTCCACGTTCAGATACATCCTATACCTATTTGCTGTAGCATCGTTTATTAATTATTAGCAACGCGGACAGCCGACCGCTATCATCGATGACAAGCGGTGAACGAAGTTGCGAGATAAATTCAAGTGGAGACAGACAGCTCGTTGACCATCGACACCTGGGCTGGGAATGTTAAACGAGATTAGAGCGCTCTGTCTGCAACCGTGAGCGATAGCGTGAAGAGGAAAGGCTGATTTCGATATCTGGTCTATTTCTCGGTGCCGGGAGCTTTCTATTACTCCACTTCGGTTTACCGAACGAGCTTTCGTCCCCCGCCGCGACACGGAAAGCGCCGATGGACGGGAAGAGAATCGGGGAAAGCGAGCCAGGGATAAGCTTCGCGAATGAACGGCAACCCAGTTAGCTCGACAAAAGGAAGAGAAGATACACCGAGGCAGGTTTAATCGTTATTTTCATTACATCGAAGCCTACTGATTCGATTCCATCAGCATCTCACTATTTATATTTTCGAGAGTAGCCAATGGGCTACTCTAATTTTTATAAATGGACAATTGATATTTTGTTGACTTGTTTCGTATGCTTCAATATCGCGAATCAGAGCACAATTTACTGTGTAATTATTACACCAATTTACTCTATAATTATTAAATACCAATGGTCCATTTATAAAAATTAGATATGTTAAAAAATAATCAACTCCACTAATCTCCACTACTTATAAAGTATTTTTGATCCTGAGATACCAAGCTGTTAAATCATTACGTTCCAGTTCGCACGCTTCCCTCCAGCAAGAAAATCTGAGTTTCTCGTCGAGTGTAATAGAATGAAAATTGCATTCTTGCCTAAGTAATTCTCAGTCCCAAAGAAGCATTTCGCAATTTCTCGAGACTGCATATCGCAGCCCGAAGAGAAAGGAAACGAGAGTTCAAACTGGCGTTACATTTTTCCTCTTTGCCCTTTGAAAAGAAGTCTCCCGAGTGCTTTCCGCGTGGCGGGGAAGAAAATTGCCCTCTTACCGTGGTAAAATCGTATTAATACCTTTTATAATTTCTGCAGACACCTTTTACCAGGCCAGAGCTGGATGTGGGAGGACAAAAGTTTCCACGTTATTTACAATTAAATAATCGCGACCCCCGCGCGCCCGACTTTCCCAAAGGAGCAGCTGGAAAACGCCTTCTGCGTCGCGTTAATGGTACAAAAATTAATACAAAACGTAATTGTACGTTGCGGCGCTGGAGAGATACTTTCTGGCGATAAAAACGCGAGATCTCGGGACGCGGAACTTCGAAACAACGACGATTATACGGCGGCGGGAACAATCGCAATTTTCATTCCCGGGTGCGGGTACCACTGCAGCCGCAGAGGGAAGGGAACTTGATCGAAAGTTCCCACCAGCCTCCTCCCTATTTTCTTCCAGGCAGATTCGAGCTCGAGAGCTCGAGCACAAATCCGCCACCACTTTCATTCCCGCGGCCTGAAATAATTACGTTCCCGTGTTCGTACCTGGCGCCCACGCTCGGAAAAATTTATATTTCGCGGTCGCAACTTCCAAAGAGAGATTTCGCAATTTCCACTGTGGTAAAAGTGTCAAAAATCGAGCTGGGGCTTCTTTTCCCCTTTGTAACCACCCCTTCGCCATTTACTCCGCGTTAAATCATTCTACGTTCGTCGCGAGAAATGAGAATCCACGCCATTTTTATCCAAGGGCCAGTCCCCATCCCCAGCACGCCAACAGTCGCGCAGCTCAATTTTCCCTTGATTCCACGCTCCACTCTGCACCGAATCCACCAGACGCTCTATGAATTCCAAGATTCGTTCCGCGTGGAATTATCATTGCAAGGGGAAGCTCGTTCTGTTGGGATTTTTGCAGTCAGAGGTACGGGAACGGCCAGTTTCAATTGTAATCCTTAGATTTAACCGCGGATTGCGTGGATAAGGAACGCGAGTATTCGGCAAGACATTGGAGAATATTTAAATACGTTCAGGGATAGCTTGGCTGTACAGAACTCTTAACTCTAAGCTGAGAGTATTCCTAGTTCATTATTTCAAGTACTTCCTTCGGTACGCTAATTTAATCTTAGAAGCCTGAGGTTTAAAACACTTGATACCGTTACTGAGGAACCCTTTGATCGATCACCAGCGAAAATCTATTACTGTCGCGAAACCGTAAGAACCTGGAGTTATCAATGTCGAGCATCCTACCGAGGCTTCCTTTCTTTCGAATCTGCACTCCGGAGCCCTGGAGCGGGTAATGTCGTTCCTTCCGCCCGGAGACCGCGGGGAGGATCAAAAGATTTAATAACGTGGATTACTCGGGCGGAGTAGAAAGGGGGCAGAAACGATGCTCGCGATTCTGGCCCCGCCTTTTGCATTTTCGAACGAATTTCTGATTTGCATTTGCGGGACGCGTGGAATTTAATGTCGAATTAATGAAATTCGTAGAGTGCGGGCTATAATAATTGCTGATACTTTTTCTGTCGACCGAATTGCTGGCGAAAAATCCTTGCGACACAAAGTCACGCGAAGAAAGTCCTATTCGCAAACCTCAAAGACATCCTCGATCGAAGGGGGCACCTTTTACACTGATGAAAGTCATGATACATGGCTCTGTTTTGCTTTCTGGATCCAATAAAGGGAGTCGCGAGTGTATATGGGTCCTCTATGAATTCCCGTGGCTGCATCGGGCGAGTCGTATCAGGATATTGCACCGGGAAGGTTGGGGGAAGGTTTGTGGATGGGGTTCGTGACTCCGCACCAGGGAGCCAGATGAAGATGCAATAAAAACGCGGAGAGTGGAGGCGTGCGAGTGATGCTCGTGTGTGTAGGGAAATTCTGGTCGATGCGGCCAGAGAAGAACCTTTTAGCTGGGCAAAGTTAGCCAGACAATGGTCAAACTTGCTGTTTTTCGATGGAAAACCAGTGCCAAAGGGATGTTAAAGATCGCGTGGCGACGTCTAAAGACTTTTTTACGACCACGGAAGAAGGAGAAGGCGGAAAGCATTGGCGATGGTACGTGCAAGCTTGCAGAACGCGTCGTGGCCAATCTGTTCGCTAAATTCGGTACGGTCGAAAGGGTAAATAACGCCATTTGTTACAGCGTAGCTTGGAAGGGTGTCAAATGATCGTCGGCGCCGGGACGGCGCGCGTGCCCCCCTTTTTTCGCCATTCGAAATCACGATTTCCCGCCCTTCCAGTTCACCAAGCTTCCAGCCGGAAGTCGCTGGGATCTACGAGACCCGAGCCTCGTTGCTGTTCCCCTCGTGCCACAGGAACACGTTCGATGGCGCGTTATATGTACATACCGACTACCGAGATATATGATTTCGGGCAAGTTTGGCAGCGAAGTTTCGCGGGTCGATGGTAAAGAAGATTTCGATCGTACACAACCACATATAAACTTCGGTATGCTATGATTTTATAAATCTAGTTTCACGGAAATTCTTGAGAATTATCATAACAATTAAGACGTTAAGAAAATGTAGTCTATTAACTTAAAATATTGAAACCGCCAGAGTCCCTGTTCGTTCAAGGGACCTCGACGTAGCGTAACTTCGCGTACCCTTGTAATCCGCTTTCGACAAGACGCTCGTGTCTACGTCCGAGAACATATAAGAAATCGACTTACGATGCACCAGTCGACCGAGGCAGGACACTCCTTCAGATGCATGTGGGCGGTGTAATTGATGCACGGCGTGATGCTGCCTACTCCCTCGTTGTACTGACCGCATTTGTAGCATCTGATGCCATGTGCGACCCCTGCAACACCGTCAAACAAATATGGGCATGTCAAATGGCCGTGCATTCCGTGCAAATGTCTAGCACGCTGCACGCATTGTATTTCGAGCGCGAGGCATAGGTTACAATAAAACAAATCTGTTCCTCCCTCTTTGTCTCGACCACAGATATCCCTCGAGAAGTTTTAATATTGAAACTTAATCTTTTTTATATAAGTAGACGTTCCATGATTTAACTACAAATAAATTAACGAAGGAAATGGTGTAAACCTTGCATATGTAGGTATGTGTTACACGCTTCAGCCTCGAAAGCAGGCTAGCAAGCAGCGTCACGGGAAAATTGCTTGCGAAAGGAGAAATTAGAGACGCGTGTCGCTTTGAAGCTGAAGGGCCCGGCAACTCTTCAATCAGCTCTTTCGAACACCTTTGAACTTCGGAATACCCAGGGAGAAAGGACACTTATAGGGAAGTCAAGCTCCGTTCAAAGCAGCTGCGACCGATTGCCTCGGAACGCGTAAAAACCCCGCTCCCACAAAGTCCAGAACCTTCGAAATATTTTAGAAAACTTTTTCGAAATACGACTGGGGAAATGGGATACCAGCGATTCGGGGGCTGTGCTCAGGGAGTCTAAGACTGAGAAGACTGGAAGATGGAAACACTTTGGCGGAGAATTTGTATCTAGTTGAGACCGACGTGGATGATCGCGAGGAATGTTAATTGACGTGGAAATCAATGTCCACGATCCTTTAGAATCAATTTGAACGCCGGATAGCAAGTTCCCTGAGGAAACACGTAGCGAGCCAGCAAAATAATTCCCCCCTCGCGAAACTTGGTATCGCTTCGGCCTCGATATTCCTGGATTCGGGCGAGTTTCCTTCGAAGTCGCTTCGAAACGAGTCCAGAAAGAGAGTTTCCAGCCAGCCCGCCAGAGATATACCAGCGAAAAGTGTCGTGGCCGCGGTTTCTTGGCCGAACTTCGGGACTCGCACGCGAATTTACGAGCGACGATTAACGGTTTTATGGGTCGTATCAATTTTCACGTCCCAGCGGCTCTTGAATTAATCGATCCGCGTGTGCCACTCGGTGGACGCTCGCAGCTTGACGGGAGGCTGGCTCGATGGAACTCTTTCGTTGCTTTTGCAGCCGATTTTCGATGCATCACACGAATATCGCTACAAAAATCCAGGTATTTCAAGTTACGCTAGTGGAAAAAAAATGTCGAAATTGTGAACGGCAAGAGAAATAAGTGAATTTTATTTATTTGGAACCTAGTACTAACAATAGGTAAGCTTCCATTGCACAGACGGATATTAATCATTTCCCTTCGCACGTGGACGTAATGTGATTCAAGAAGATAATGGCCGAAGTTTGGCGAACTTAATACGTTAGGCGTCACACCGGTCCCTGACCATGTAACTCGTAAGATCGCACCCGGTCCCTTGACAATTAGCGTGTTAATTTTCGCGAGCTCGGGGGCGGCGCACGGAATTAAAGTCAGCGAATTAGAGCGTCCCGTGCATGCTCGGGTTACGCTTCGAACCGTTAATGCTATTCGGCTGGCTTTCAGCGAGGATCGATTCGCAAAGACTGATGCCAGCAGCGAGAGATCGAAAGCTGAATGGCTCTGAAAGGAAGACAGAAGCGAGGCTCTTTGAAACGAGGATTCCTCGGTGCCCCGGCAGTGTGTTCCAATTTCCAATAAAATATTTTTGTCCGGCGGTAGCCAGTGCATCGAGACCGACTCGATAAAGGGTAACTTTTCCAATTTCCCGCGAATCATCCACGGCTACTCGCAATTCGATATAGACTGCCCTCCGAATCCTCCGTCGGGATGTATCTCAGCTTCTCTCTTTTCACCCTGCCCCATTTCGACCGAACGATAAATTCATGTGGAACCGTATCCGGATCCCCCGGTTTCCTTCGGAGAATCTCTCGCTAGGGAGATTCTTCGGGCAGCCTGCCCCCGATAGATCTTTTAGGAGAGATTCCTTTTTCTCGCGCTCTTTTTTTCTTTGCGCGACGGCGAAAGTGATGCTTAACGAGTTTCGGATACCGCGCCAAGCTGCGTGCAATCTGTTTATAGTCTATCGCGCAGGATGGTTTTTACGGAGGAGGAGCTTGAAAATTCAGAGAAATAGACGGGGACGGGGGCAGAGCCTTCCCACCTCTCAATGAAATCGAGAATTTTACGACCACTAATGCACCGCAGCTGAAATACAGCAGCCACCGAGAATGTTAAATCGCCCACCATGGAAGTTTCAACGTAATCGCGGTGCTTCGAGGGAGGTCTGACTAGTCATTGTCTGGCACCACTAGTTCGAATCAACTATTGATTACCGTGGGCAAAGTTACGAGCCTCGCTAGTTGAATACTTTGATGGAGTTGCACTGGCGATTAGAGACGATCTAGCATTTACTATTCATTTCCAACGCGTGCGCCAATGCTGATAATTCTCGCGTCTGACTAGATAAGTAGTAACTGACCGATACTACTTACGTGTATCTTACAAGGTAGCCAAGTGTGTGGAAGAACGTGGTGTATTACCAACACGTAATAGCACTGACTCATTTAAGCGACCATGTACGACTGAAACCTCTAAGAACTTTGCCCTCGCGTGATTCGCGTGGAAAGGTCGACACAAGGTAACGAGGAGTGGGGTTACCTCACACGTAGCTCGTGGCTGATGTACACAAACGCTACCAGACGCTGGCGCAAGCAGGGTCGACAAAAAAAATCTCGGTGTGTCCTGAGCAAGTAAACAAATTTCCAAATCGAGCCACAGGGGAAGTGAAATAGCATATACATGGTGAATGGATAATAACCATCACAGCATAAAAAGTAGCATAAAGTTTCTATGGTACATTCGACTGCGAAATACGTTTAGAAAGAGAATGATATTTCACGAGTGTGGATACAAGATTTCAATGAAACGACAATATTTTTCTTGCGCCGAACTTCGTTTTCCACTCGAAATGCCAGAGCAGGGAGTTTTTGCCAAGCAGCGAGGAAACTGAGGCAGCGGGGCGATCGTAAATCATCTTCCAGCCGTAAACTGGCAATTTCGGAACCGCTTTAATAATCGACCGGCCATCCTTCGACGACACGGAATTCGAAAATATTTCACGACCCGCCGGATAGGTGTATCGCGTAAAAAAAAAATAGAGCGTAACAAGTTTTCCGCGGCGGGCAGAAGGCACGGCAAACATTTCCCCGTTTCTCGTTTTCGCAGGGCGTGGAAATATTGCTTGTAAATTTCCAGCGGACGCACCAGTATATCTTGTCGCCTCCACCGCCGTCGCGTGATTTACCTCGCGTTCGTTTTTTTTTCGCACATTTTAACCGATAACTTCGGCCAACGGGCAAAGATTCTTGCAGTTCCATTACTATTTCCCTATTATTTGATTATGGAAAGTGAATATGGTCGTAGCAGGTGTCACAACTTCAAGTTCGTTTGGTGGAAATTAATTCTGAAAACGTGAATGAGCACGGAAGGTACCTATGTATTTTATAAAATAATATGATTCAATGGTTTCAGGAATTATTCCACAGCTAGATACTTTAATGTTTGAAAAGGCGGGCTAGTATTTTAAACTATTTTCCGAGAGGAGTAAACTCACGAAGCCGGGATTTTTATCTGCCCCGTTTGTGCCGCGATTAAATCGCTCGGAGGCTCGATTTTCACGGAAAATTAAACGCTTCCGCCGGTCGATTGGAGGCGAGATCGCGCACAATCGAACAATCGAACAATCGATCCCCCCTTTCGAGAATAATTCCCCCGGAATTACCAGCCGTCCCGGGAGCAATCGATTTTCACGGGGGCCGAAGCGCGGACGTTAAACCGGCGGGAAAAATTGATTAACTCAAACAGCCCCCGAAATCCGCGGCTCGTTATCGGCTGGCAAACGTTTACCTTCGATCCTGGACAACGCGATCGAGGCTGGCCGGGTCGAGGGTGTTTCGATAACAATTTAAACTTCCTCGGCCTCTGGGAAGGATGGCCGAGGATGTGCTCGCTTCGACTACTAGAATATTCGCTTTCACGGTCTAAAATTCAATTATCCCTGAAATTAGTCCCCGACAATCCCCTGGTGCTCTTCTTTCCACGTCAACAGTCACGATTAATCATGATTAATCTATTTGGAATGGAGAGGGGAAGTTTGGCGAGTGACTGTTTCATTAAATCGGGACAAAACGTCCCTCTGGTTCGTGAAAACAGCGAAAGTGCTGAACCGAGCACATCCGTTAAGTGGAATTATTCACCCCCTGCTCCAGTTTCCCCCCGGCAACCGGCAACCGGCAACCGGCAACCCCACGAATCGCAGCCACGCGTCGATCAGCGGGTAGTTGGCGAGCTGTCGCGGTTGTTTCGAAAACAATTTAAACTTGCACGATGGCTGACAGGCGGGTCGAAGCTGAGCCGGAAGGATTCTTGGCGGTACTCTGGAAAACTTGCCGATAGTTGCGAGATAGGTAAGTACGCGTTGCTCCTGACGAGGACGCGTCATTATACCGATTATACGAGGTTGCAGCGCGAGAAAAAGTAAGAAACAGGCTGACTGGGCAGAAGCGAACACACCGATTCCAGCATACAAGTCGAAATTGCGAGGTCCAGGGATCGTCGACTTGTGAGAGGGCGTGTGAACTTTTCTCAACCCTTGGGAACAGAGTTGGAAATTTATTTTCAAAGATTGTTAGAATTGTATTCGTTCCCGTTTTCTGAAGCTTTCCCGGACTGTATCTAATTTCGAGGCCTCGGCGTTTATCAGGGAACACAGTGCGCAATTTCTTGACTAGTCTCACTTAAACGTAATTCAGGCACTCAAGAAGTGATGAATGATCGCAATGACCGAGGAAAGGGGCTTGAAAGCGCTATTTGTCAGGCGATTTATTCCGTCTGGCCTGTTTTGGTGGACCTATTACCGATCAGACGAACCGGAAGAGGAGATTTAACTGTGTTGAATCCTGACGAAGAAGCTTCAGGTCTCCTGACTGGTGGTTTTCCAGGCGAGATTCCGGAGGGTGCTCGGATATCGCGGTCGGAATTCGTGGGTCTCGAAATTCTTTGGAGTTTGCCGCGCGAGGGAATTCAAGGCGACGACGTGTCGAGCTGCTGGTTTAATGAAGAAGCATCGTCGGCTCAGCTTCATTAGAATCAGGAGCACGAGGCTGCAAACGATGTTTCCCTCGCTTTGGGGATTCGCAACAGCATTTGGGAGCGGTTTACTCGGGGCCACCGAGAACTTAGAGAATTGTCTACTTTCGAGGAGACGATCCTTTCGGTTCTCCAAGAACCCCTGTTTTTCTCATATCTGATTTAAAAAAATTCACAGTTAACAGCAAAGATTTGCACCAAGCAAAGCTGGAAATTAATTCCCAAGGTACTCGAGTTCTGTAATGTTTACGGAGGAAAATAATTTTAGCGACGGTTTTTCCTTCAAGTTTGAGTAGCATTTGCGGAGAGAAAATAATGAAATTTATGGTTTGTCCTGGCTGAAGCCTAAGAAAGGGAGTTAATCCTTTCAATGCTCGGCTCCTTTAATTTATCGAGCTCGACTGTTGACATTCCACTAGCTCGAAGGGAGCAGAAGGAGTGTTGATAATGCGGTCGGCATGAACCAGCGGTAAATTACGTTTGTAAATTAAGGAAGATAAATATAATCGAGCGCCCGTAGCTAAGACAGAAGGAACGCTGGAAGTGGTCTGTGGTTGGCTCGCGATTCGGAAGCTAATTAATTAACGAGGCAGAAGCTGAAAGAGTCGCCCCAGACGCTGTGAAACGTCTTGGGCCACCAGTCAACGCTTGCGCCGGCAAATTTCATTGGTCCGAGTGTAGCTTTTCATTAAATGGGGATTTGTTCGATGGAAAAGTTTGAAATTTTCCTTTCACGGGGGCAGATAATTTGGGGGTTGCCCCGTGGCAAGGCTCGATGGTCTGCACCTTTGGGAATAGGAAACTTCGAAATATCCTTCTCCGGCAGAAACTTCAGGGGTGCACTTTTTCGACAGCAGAGGAATTTAAGGGCTGCCCCTTCAAGACCAGAGAATTTGGCGAATTCCTATTCCATGAACCGCGAACATCGAAATGTTCTGGTTCAACGTTCGACAGCAGAAAATTTGACGATTTACTTTTGCAAAAGTGGGGTGACTTGAATCGTCCCTCTCTTTCTTCAGAAGCAAGGGCTACGAAGCTTTCTCATTCGAAGAGATTGAACAGCTCATCATAATGATAATTTAACAGCTGAATAATAATCCAGCTCCAAAATCCCTTTCACACCCTTAATTCCCCTGGTAAGTAGGAGAATATTCCATTCCATTCTTAATGAAACTTCTTTTTTAAGTATTCGCTAGAAACGAGGGAAACAAATCCATTTCCCACAAGACACAGGGTTGTATTTGCATTGGAAAAATGGTGTCCTTCGAGTATGGACTAGGAGTTACGTAACCGGGGGAAACCTCCCCCAGGAAATATCGCCGAATCATTGCATCGTGGAATATCTCCTCGCCAGCCTCCCCTCGCCCTCTAAAGACACGCGGTTACGCTTCACAGGTCGACGTTGCAGTTTGTATTTTCATCGTGAAGCCCGTGTGTTTCATCCCTCGTCATCCTTCCCACTGACATTTCAGGCTCCCCCGCGTTCCACGAGAATTTACCCTCGAACGTTGGCAGTTCGCAAGGCAACTGCGAGATTTGATTACAGGAAGCTCCGAGTTTCGACTCACGTATCCTCTTGGCGGCTCGATCCCAGCCGCCGTCGGATCAAACGGGAATCCTTCTCCGCCTTGGATCTGTCGTATTCAGAAAAGAGGCTCCCCCTAAAGTAGAAGATCTGGAAATCTTTGCCGAGGATCCCGATACAGTCGTCGATGACAGTATCGTTTCAAGTTTCAAACTGGATTCACTTGAAACGGGGCTACAAGGAGTCTTAAATATTTATACCCGTCCCCTATCGCGTCGAATTATCATGCAAACGCTGCCCAAACTCCGCGAAACTCGCGAGTGTACAATGTCCGAAACTGTACCGGAATCAGTTCCCTGGAAAAAAGATAAAATGAGAAGAAAATCGAGAATGGCAGAGTTTAATCCCCCAAAATTCCAGCGCCAAACTCCCTCGCAAATATTCCTTACAATTCCGGCGAATCGACCTCCGACAAACCCTCCACCGTCTCCCAGCCCCCCTCCCCTTCCGAAGCAAAAAAAGGGGGTGCAGCGTCCCAGAGGGTTAACGAGCGAAAAGTGTCGTCGCAACTTTCCCATCCCATTTTTTCCGACCGGTGCCAACTTACTCGAACCACTTCCGGTCAGCCCCTCCCGTGGCCATTTTTCTCCAACCCCCAAACCCTCCGTCGCTCTCCAAACGGTTGTAAACACGACTGACGTGCTTACGCGTGCATCCGTTACCAGCCTCCTCTGGTGATTCATATTTCGAAATCGCATTGTCCACCCCCCTTCGGAGACCAGGGCAGCAGCCGCCAGGGAAGGGATGGAGGGAGTATTTTCCGCGGACTGGAGGCTGCAAGCGTCCCCAGTGCGCAGAGGGTGCATTCACTATTCACCTATCTGGGTCAGTTTGCCCAACCCAACCGGAGGCCTCGACCCTCCGCTTCGAAATCCTGCTCTTCGGCTCGGCCAAAGCCTCCACCCTCGCGCCCGCTCGCCCTCCGCGACGCCCTAACGATGTTTTTGTTCGGCTGGCCCGTCCGGGAGGACTTGAAAAGTTGTTCCGTCCGGGTGAACACGCTTCCACGGGATTTCTATCGACTTAATCGGGCCTAGAGGGGGTGAGAAACCGGGAGGAACTCGATGCCTCCCCATTGGCCCTTCTGCCTTCGATCCAATTATAATTCATACCGAAGGAGCGTGACGAGGTGGAGGATGAGTCTTGACGAGAGAGCGAGGTTGGGCGAGCGAACGCGTGTACTGGGCATGACGAGGTGCATGACTGGGCTTGTCACGAGGATTTAATGATTACTCTTGCGTGGCAATCATTAAGTTTTGCTGTGGGTGGAAGTGTTTCGCTATATTTGTGGGTTGAAACCTCGCAGATTCAAGTATCGAAGATCACGAGGTCCGCGCCGAAAGCGATTCTGCATAACGGGTGCCTCCGCTATGCAGAATGATCAGCTATCTATCTAGGCGGCGTTTCCGTTCGTTGTTCCCGTGAGATACGAAGCGGACGCGTTCTCCCGGAATTTCCACTAGCTTAGCGAAATAGGGCAGGTACAAGGACGTAAAAGTCCGCGGCGCTCGTGTTTTACGCGACAGGATTTTCTCGCTGGCTGTACGGCGCCCGCCCCTTTCCCCGTGGAAAGGCGAAGCTTTACGATCGAGACGTAAAAGGGATCAGCTGTTGCAGCTGGGCGACGAGCGGCAGTATTTCTCGTGCAGGAAAAAAACCTGGATCCCCGTGATCCGTCTGGGACGACGAGGGACAGCATTCCCAAAGTATATCCGCTCTGTCGCGGTTGCAATTGCTCCTGGCCAAGATCGGGAAGCGACCAGAAAAATTCCATCGGTACCAATCCCCCGATAGCCGGTTGCTGGTTGCCGGAATCTCAAGTCTGGGTGAATCACCGTGGAAATTCCATTCTTAGATTCCATCGTTCTCGACAAGCGCAGCCCCGTGTACACGGGCATGCACACGCGCGTGTATGCAGTCGCATAGCATCGCTGCACCGCAATGACCACTATGCAGGGGATGCGCTCGCGTGCGCGTGCAATGCACCGCTGCACCAGGCATCCCGTCGTCTCTGCTCACGTGGAATTCTCCGCGGCCAACACACCAGCAGCCGTTTATATTTCCCCCGCTCTATTCTAAGTATCCAGCGAGTCCAGCCATGCCCAATGAAAAGAAGAATCTCCGAATTCATTTCGCACCTTCGAATAGAAGTGAATCGAACGCGGATTCGAAAGGTTTCGTCGAGACAACGAACGCCAATGGAGCAGCAGCCCCCGGGCGCTGGAGAACAATAGGCGAAGCCGCGCAGCCGAAGGCGCGAAAGCAACCCCGGTAAGAAGGGTGGCAAGGCGCGTTACCCTTGCCTCGACAAGCCGAAAGTCGCGATAGGATATTAATAACGACCGTTGAAACGTGCCCAGCAACGGCCGCGCCACGTCGACTGGGTGGAGTCGAAGAGGCAGCAACCCCCTAAAAGAAGCCCGGCAGATATTCAAGTGGCAAGTGGCAACTGGCCGCATTCGCGCTGCCCCTAGATCCAGATTAGTCACGGACCTGCCGTGGGCAGACTTCTTGCTCTTCCACGGTGCCCACAGCCTGCCCCGTTCCCCCCCTTCAACCCCTTCAACCCCTTTGCTCATCCTCGTTTCTTCACCTACGGGCGGCATTCTGCTTCGAGGATCCTCTAGCCACGAGTGCTCTAGTGCTTAGCCAGCTAATTATCTATCTGGTTTTATTACCCCGCCGGGAAGTCCGCGGAACGAGGGATATCTCATCGGCGTATCTGGAGGAAAAGCGCGTGGAGAGAGCGGTACGCGCCGAACGGGAGGATATGTTAAGGGTTAGGCGGGTCGGGAAGAAAATGAAGAAGAAATAATCGCGGGGGAGGTCGAGCCACGGACGACTCTTGACACCGTTTTCACGCGCCCGTCGATTCTGCACGCCTGTTGGGAAAGCTTGACTTTCAGCCAGCCCTGCGTCACGGCCACTTGATCGACGCGGCCCGCGGCCCGCGGCCGACCTCTGGTCGACTTACTCCCCTTCCGCCGCGACTTGCCCATTCAAGGTCCCGCGGAACCCGACCTGGCGTGGATCTTCAAACGATTCGAAGATCGAGGAGATTGTTTAAATCGTTCGTTTGTAGGTATGTGGGAAGATTTAGGGGCGAATTGACGGAGCGGGACCTGAAACCTACGAACGGGGTTTCATGTTTAATCACTGGAAGTAGGAACGTCCCGGTCGGAAGCGACAGCGATGGTGGTTCGTGCTTTGCCTCGGGGAGTCTGTTTATTTCAGAGCAATTAAAGAGACGGGGCTAGATTTTAAAGTGCTGCTGATACAGCGACTTTCAGAGTGTTTCAACGAAATTACAGGATAACTTCCTTGATGGACTCTTAAATTAGGGATGCTGCCGGAGGACTTGGGGTGGATGTTGAGCGTGAAAACTGCTGATAGATTCGAAAATTCTAATTCTCAGTGCTTCTACTTCTCTGTTTTTGTAAAACTTTATTTTACATTTATTCGGGAAATTACGGAATTTTATATCCAATGGATTTGCTTTAAGAATTATAGTGCAACCTCTAACTGGCACACCTTTCTTCAAGCTACTATTCCCGAAAGATAATACAGATGAGCTCCAGATTTTACGGTTATGGTACTTGTACGTCCGCGGCAGTTTCTGGATAACGCGCCAGGAGGTACCAGTGCTCTTAATGGTCCTCTTGCTTAATAGGAGCTAATCCGATAGAAGGAGCAGATCAGGATCGCGGGACCCTCGATTTCCGCTGGGCAACGTCTGGGAATGGCAGACATATCTTCGCGGTGGACACGCGCCTCCCAGCGATGCGTTTCGCCTTCGCGGGGCGGACTGCTCGTTCAGCCACCAACTATCCGTGAAATCACGCCACAAACTGGCGTCCCTTCTGTTCCCTTCATTTGCGACCCGCTTCATGCCGCTTTCCGCGTCAACCAGCTCGAACGGTGGCGAACCGATCGACTTCCTGCAGCTGGACCGCATGAAATTGGCCTGACTCGTTGGATTTAATTTCTCGCTGACTTCGAATCGGCGCTCGTGCGACGTACGAGATTCCCAGTATTTCGAGAGGGATTCAGATACACACAGAGAAATATTACTCTGCTCGCTGCTGCTTCAAAGACGAAACTTTGAACTCCAAGAAGGTTACACTGCGAATCTAACTTTTACTACACGACTGCAAACGTGAAAGGCCCTCGAGCCTGCAGGAAGAGGGAAGGAAACAGAGACCACTTGAAATTGAATGGTAGATTCATACACGGCGAAGGCTCCAACACGAGGTACCGTACCTGGCATCCCCTTTCTGTCTCCACTGTTATCCACGCCGATCTCCATTCTCGGTCGCATCGTTCTCGTGTGTACAAAGTGCGTGCAGAGGGTGGCTCGGGGGTGACCACCCTCACCGCTTCCATTTCCATCGTCCAACTGGTTCGAGGGTGAAGCACGGCAGCGGCGAAGAGGGAGGGAAAACAGTGGAGGCCTCGTAGAAAGGGGTGAAAATGGGTGGAGGGCGTAGAGGACAAGACCTCGTCCCCAGCGGAGGGGCAAGGGGTGGCGAGCAGGGGCCAGAGAGACGGACAGATTAGTTCTTTACTGTGGTACGATTTAATCTCTACTCGCCGCAGGCCTCTCAAAACCGCCCTCTGCGACCCCTCGCCCACCCACACCCCTCAATCGCCTGCCTTCTTTCCTCCCTCCGTAGCGCGACTACGCGCAAAACCTCCGCGCAAAGTTTGACTCTCGTTACGTAAAGCCGCGCTCGAAGCCCTGCGAAACCGGCGCGATTAATCTTTCCTCCAAGTGTGTCAGCCAGCGTGATCGGCCAGCCTTTCGGGACACATATTATTCACGGAGGATTTTCGATTACCTAAACATCAGTCGGGCGAGATTTCGACAATTGCTGCAAGTTTCGAACGAGGTACAAGCTCTATTTTGTATTTCGGAAGCTTGTACGTCTTTACCGAAGATTTAAGTAGAAAGGAGAGGGTAGTTGATCGAATTTCGATGGGATATGCAACGAGGGCGAAATTGATGAGAAATAGACTGCAGGTTCATTGGAACTCGATTGAAGATAGCCTGACAGATGCAGTTACGAATAACGGAGAGTTAGTGTGCGACGCCGAAAGTTCGTGTGACAGAAGAGGGTTTAAGGTTTAAGGTTTAAGGTTTAAGGTTTAAGGTGTCCGAGACTTGAAACGTGAAAAGGATCGTTTGACTCATGAAGTCGGAGCTGTGAAAAGACAGGGGATGCCTGAAGCGTTCTCACACGTTTCGATAAACGCTGGAGGGTTCGACAGCCGAAAACACGGCCTAGGTGTACGCAGCGCTGGCCGTCGGGGCGGATTCATGAAAAATTCGGGAAGCCGGCGTGGCAAAAGGGACGCGCAGCTCAGTGGAGGCGACACATCTCTTCTGGTATTCACTTGGAGAACTGTCGCTGGCAGCCAGTGTGATTTAAGCATGTTATGCTGGTAAGTTTTCGGGATGTCTGTACCGAACTCCGCCGAGTGGAAATCTGTGCCACGCGCGCGGGCAAAGGCTCGCGGAGCTTGCTTGGCTGGGTTAATGAAAAATGGCTGGAGAAGTTGTCAGACCGTCCGTTTCTGCTCCCTCTTCCGAAGCTCGTCTCTGATCCGCGCTGGCTCGCGACAGTGCAGCAGCAGAGCGAGCAGGCAATCCGTAAAGTGCTAGGATATACAGCTGCGAAGAGATAGATGGATCCCACCGAACTTCTGTTTCGCCCGTTATCGCGAGGATCTGTAATTGATCGCATCACCCGCAAGCAAAGTGGTTCACGTGGGTCTGGGCGTCTGGGTCGGATCACACGCGATTTCACTTCCAGTCTCCTCTGTTATCGATGTTACTGACCAGTCGGGGGCTCGGTTAGATGTAGATCGCAGTTAATTAAACTCGTAAAAGCATTGTGGCTTGCTCCAGAAAAATGAGGGTTTAAGTGACGGGAGCTGACTGAGTGGATGACAATGTAACCGAAGCTTATCGTGTCATCGGCGCCCTGATTAATCTAGGATCAAAGCGACGATCGATTCCGCAGACCTGCCGGTGATCGAGCCGCGCAATTAATCGGACCCTTCGAGCCACGCTCGTCGTTTCCTCAACATCGACTTCTTGATGGAGAGCCTCGCGCGAAGGCTGGTCACGTCCCCCTCGAAGAATAACGCTGCCTAGAATGCGGCCTTGATAGATCGGTTAGGAATTGCAGGGAGCTTTGCTCGACGTTCGTAATCGTTGAACGCCTTGCCCGTGGCAGAAACGTGCCGGTGTAATTAGCCGACCGGCGAGGTAAACGTCATCGGTCAAAGGGCCTTTACTGAGGCAGCCAAAACGCTGCAATAAAATAAATATCGCGGCGTAACGTGACACGGTGCTTCTTCGAGGGCCCTCGAGAAAGATTAATGGAGGAACCGAGCACCATCGCCAGATCTCTTATTGCCGTTTTCGAAAGTCACTAGCGTGGCGGCCAATTTAATTCTCGGTTCATTCCGCGGCCTTCGGTAAATGGCCAATTCCGTGGATGTTCCTGGGGGACATCTGGCTGGGGGATACAAATTCAATGACCACTCTGTTCTGTAGTTTATGTTTACTGTTTGCCTTGGAGCTTCTGGAACGTTTCCTTTCGGCGAGTAACGTAGAAGCCGACTTGGGCTGCAGCCTCGCGAGAAGATTCTTCGGCAGATTGCTCCCAGAAGGGTTTCGTGTGGTTGGTTTAAGTAGTAGTTTGATTACTATTCACTGTTCTTTAAATGTTTCTAAACAGAACGAGGTAAAAAGTCCATCAAAGCCCAGGTCCCATGTTTTTCTTTCGGCAAGCGAGAGCCAGCTACAACTTCCACAGACGAATACCGTAGGGCGTAGGATTCCCTCGGCAGTGATCCATTTCACAGGCGACTGCAGTGAGGGGGCTGTACATCGATCCCAGACGTTTGATATCCAACACGTAGCCGAGTTTCTGTTTCTGAAGTTTCAGAAGGTTGGCTCTTGATACACAGGATCGGCGAAGCAGGAACGTCGATTGCAACGTTCTTGTTTCAATCGATTGCTGATGATTTTGACTGTGTCTCCAAAGTTGCTGATCTCGCGTCGAGCGAAGGGGCAACAACGCGATGCCTAGGACTCAGAGAAACTTCATCTCTATGTAGTCCCTGATCTGTCCTCCAAACTGCAGCATTCCCAGCCGTCGAAACTGCACGGCGCAGCAGAGTATAGAAACAACTCGTGGAGCACACGTACCGCCCAAAGAACATCCGAAAGTTTCGACAGAAACCAGCCTGCGACAAAAGTGTCGCTGCGAGCAGTATATCGCTGGCGCACAATGAAAGAAGCCATTGACATTCTTGGCCTTATTGTCCCGTGCCAAACAAGTGGCGGTGTATCTGGCTGTCTCGGGCAGAGAAGTTACTCGGCAGGTGGAGTAGCCGGGGCATTCACGGACGACCAACACCCTCCCGAGCACGCTTCATTGTTGACGATAGCAGGAAACAACGCTGAAAGCCTGACAGTCGTCACGCCTACGCTGGCTGCGTGCGCGTCGGTGTTTTAAGGATCTGTCGCTGGCGAATTCCATCAATTCCGATCCAGCATTGGGGAACGATGGGTGAAGATGTTAGGAGATAGGGGACGCAACTTGGAGTAAATTAGAAAGAGCTGTTTATAAAATTATTGCTTTGACTTAACATTAAAAAGAGAACACTAATTGAAAATTATATTTTCTCGTAGAGTAAGTAGCAGTTATTGAGTTGATAAGTTTTTATTTCTACTTATAGGTTTTTATTTATATTTTTATTTATTCGCAATAAATCACTCATTTCTTATCTTCTTCTCTCGCACCAAACGGTGTAGATTTTTTTGTTACGTATATTACACTTCATAACCCAAAAACTGTCAAGAATCCTGTCAAGGCTATCGATTTGATTGTTGAAAGAGATCACTGGGGGTTTCGCCGATGAATCGTCGCAATGAAGATTCCATTACAGAACTTTACAGGACACTCGTGGTTGAATAATTGAAAATTCCTCCTTTATAGGATGCAAGTTTCGAGGAGAAAATAGAAGTTTGAATGTTCCAGACAGAATCTCCAGCAAGCAAGTTTGCTTGTTTCCCCACCGAGATCACAATCTCGCGCCACGTTAGCTATATTCACGTTTACTTGAGGGTTGATTTCCTGGTATTCGAAGCTCCCCTGGTAGAGACACAAGGTTATGGACTATCAAGAGGGTTGATTCAAGGGATCCCTTCGCACGCAGGCAAGCAACTGCGCGTAAGTGAGCGCTCGAGACCAGAATACACCGGGATATTTTCCTGCATGGTCTGCGGAAGCGAAAGAGTAAGCTGCTCCCTGCGACGAAACACTTGAACGTGCTCCGTGTCGCGGAGCTTTGCGCGTCGCTCTCAGCGAACAAACGGACCCTTTAAACCCGAGAAACAACGGCGACTGCAGGGATTATCCTAATCTATGTTGGACCAGTTCGCGTCTTAATATTTCAGAAACATCTGCAGCAAGCTGCTCGACCGCCACAGACGATTCACGGGCCGCTTATCTGTCCGCTGCAAGATAACGTATAATCGTTCTTGAGGATCTTACATTTTCAACTACCCCTTGTCTGAGCCCCGTGTTCGTTATTTCAACGGAGTTGGACGACTGGAGTCTAGAAGATATTTGTCAGTGACGAAAGCTTGCGTCCCCACGAGTCCCACGTATCTAATTAAAATTGGACAATCCGCGAACACGTTTTATCTTCGTTGTTACCCAGCACGCCATTCGGAAGTCACGCCGGCGAGAAATTAGTTCGGATCGTAAATCACACGGGAGGATAAAAAAGTTTCTGGGAAATCACGAGGGAGTGGCACTTTCTTGAGGAATTAGTTGATCCAGCGCCAGATGAGTTTTACGTCGATGAGTTTCCATCCGTTTTCTCTGTAGACAGTGTAGAGCCTTTCCTCTGGCGAGAATCGCCCGGTCGTAAATCGAAAGACACGGTGGATAAGATTGTCAGAATTCCCGGGTAAATTCATTCTTTTCGGGGGACAGGTTTGATCGATCGAAGAGTAGCATCGACAAAGGGAGGGACTGTAGAATGCTGGCGGCAATTGGAATTCAGGAGATGTAGAAGGAGTCAGAGCCGTGGGATCCTTCGCGACGATATGTTACTGGTTGCCAACACCGGGGACCGTTGGTTACAGTCGTTGGATCTGCGACCAATGTCTGACTACTATTCTACTCTATCTACTTGGCTGTGTCTGCGCCACTAATGCCACTATCCTGCTCCGTTGCGCCAAGCAGATACCACTTACAAATGACTTGAGTAAACGGAAAAGAAAGGACCATGGTCTTTCTCCGGGACCATCTTTCACCTCGCTGCTTTTCAAACTTCTCGAGGCAGGAATGAAAAATTACAAATAATCCCCAGGGTACTTGGAATTGCAAGAAATTGCGGAAATTTGATCGCGAAGTTTAAGAAACGTTTGAAATGAAACAATGGGAGATGGTCGGGAAGGTAGGAGAGATTTTAAGAACCTGTAAACTGATTCCAGTGGAGGGGGAGGAGTTCGATAAGTTCGTCCTAATTTGATTTTGTCTGGCCACGATGGCCCTGAGACCACTTAATTGGGTTCCCCTTCTATTCCCGGTAAACGCCACAAAGTTTCCTTTGCAAGTATGCATGCGGAACACGTTTTCGGCCACACGATGACACGAGCACCACTCTGCACTCATTTCGTGCGAGGTTTCATTAAAAAGATTGTTATCAATGTGTGATGAAAATAATTTGGGCAGCTCCGAAGCACATTAACCTTTTACAGAATTATTTCACGCAGCTCGTAGTGACTTGAATAAAACAGAAGTCACATTAAATCACCAATGACAAGCCCCTCATCTCGTGACTGCAATTCCTCACGTGGGCCGAGACTTTTGATCAGCAAAGTACAAAAAGGAAACAAACAGACAGCCAACCAGAAGAGAGGTCCTCAGTGAGAAGATTTGCAGAGAAGAATAGGGAGAAGTGAGGGAAGTACCTGTCCCCTGGGGAGTATCGCGAGGTTCGCAGCTTTAAATTCAGAAAACGCACAAGTCAGACAGCAGCCCCGCCGCTAATCTGAATCGGACGTGCTCGCACCCTAATATTTCAGGGAGTGTCAAGAGGAAAACTAGCTGCTCGCAAGACTCTTCAAAAGCCCAATTCCGGCGGCCAACCTTTCCCCACACCACCTTGTTCCCTTCTCCTCTCTCGGCCAGCTAATCCAGAATTCTGCTTTTCCACCGCGTGCCAACCCCCCGCGGCTCTCCTCTCTCCTCTCTCCCCTCCTCTCCTCCCTCCCATCGGCGGTGGCAGTGGAACGAAAAACAACAGCGGGGACCCCCCTCTGGACGACGCTGCTCGACGGTTCACCGCGCGAAAGCCTCGCGACCGGTGTCACGGGACCACGAAACGACCCTGAGGATTTCACCCTGGTAATTACGAGGCGGAGGCACGCGTTAGTAATTTGGCAGAGGATGCCCCTTTGCCTGTCGTCCACGTTATGTGCTTCTGAGTCTGTGATCTCTGGCCTGCGTCCCCTGGATGGCTCCTTCTGGTCGAGGGAGTTTTTCATTGGGGGATATGAAAACGAATCGAGGGTGGAAAGAAGGTAGGAAGTACCCGACCTGCAATTAATTAACGTGATTATGGGGCGTAGAATTGCAGGATGAATGGGCTCTTCCCTGTTCATTAAAGTTTGTAAACGCTGCAAGAACATTCTATTTCCCTTTAGTCCTTAACGAATGAATGAAATGTAAGAAACAAAGCGAGGGATCCCTAGCTCCCGATAAAGATATCCTTCGCTCGCAAGTGTTGGAAATCGTATCTTCTTTGATCAGAGAATCCACCCTTTTGTCCCAATTGAATCCGGCCCTCTCCTGAGAATTTAAAGAAACACCTATTTCACCCCCAAGATCCCCAAACACTGGACGTTTCCGCGTCCTCGAGAAAGACTAGTATTCCTCGAGATCCGGTCTCGAGGCTATCCCACCGCTCCGCGAAAGGCTGAACGGACGCCGGGTGCGGGGGCGGCGTGGGAGGTTGCATTGTTAAGCAAACTACCGGCACTCGAGCACCGTGTATTACGTGCTCAAACGCTCGAGGGAAAAGTGTGTAAACCCCTTTGAAAAATGGAGCAACGAGCTGAGACAGAGGTTAGAGGGCGTTAAGATCCGTGTCGCCGCCTCTCACCCTCGCCTCCCCCCTGTTCAACCCCCTTTCCCCGTTCTACTTAACCTTCCGGGGTGACGTTGCTCGTACGAGGGCTCCAGCTTACCTCGAGAGGGTGCCTTTTCCACCCGAGACGTCCTTCGTCTGATACGCGACGCCCCGTCCACCTGCAACCTTCGATACTTTCATAAGGGAGAAGGTGGACGGCTTCCTGTTTCGCAAAGAAAGCGCAAGTTACGACGCGAAATTCCAAAGCGAACAATTGTCTGATTAATTGCAAACCCTTTCTACCATACACGACTCTGGTTACCACTCCACATTGTGGCAGGTGTATCTGACAAATAGTCACATTCTGCTGCAAATAGTCCGATTAAATACACACAACCCCTCCACTGTAACCTGTAACCTGTAACCATGCCCAGCGACAAACAGATTTTACCACCTGAACGTCTGACCAACTGCTCGTCTATTCAAATCTACCCCGTTCTGACACTGAACTACCATATGCTATCAATTGTCTGAACGTGCACGAGCCTATTCTACTGCACAACGGTCTGCCAACAGAGTACATATCTCGTTCTGTTATACCCGCCTCACGTTCGAATAAAGTCCACCCCTCGAAGGCCAACAGTGAACACACACGTTCCAGTGTCTACCTACGCAGCAAGTCGGGTCCTAAAGTGATCAATATACTCACGAAAGTGCCCCCTCGCGACGTGCCCCGTCTGAAGGGGCTGATCGCGCGCGAAGAGACACATCCACGCGGCTTTTCAATTGCAACTTCGAGGCGTATCGCGGCGAACACGCTCGATCACGATCGGGGCTTAGCCCCCAGCTGATTACTTTTTCACGGGGGGACTCGCAGGCGCGGACACATCCGCGACAATACCTGGGGACCGAGGGGGAAGGTTAATTAACGGGCCAGGTCTGTCTGAAGGAGCGTGGAGAAGGAGAAAAAAAGGGCGCGCGACGACAAAGGGAAAGCAGACCCCTCGGAAGCCTGAGTGCCGACGAAAGGAGACCGGGATGAGGAAAAGTAGACGTCACCAAGGCTCGGAAGAGGCCGGACGAGGAGAAGGCCTCGGGGCATTTTGGCTGCTGCCACGTTCTAAGGAATGGAATACGTGATAGCCGACCCTTTTCCGCGGCATGAAAACGTGAAGACCTACGCACTGCGGCTCTTAATATTCACCGGGGAAGACAGCTAAGGTCTCCTCTAACGGCCGATTGTTCCGGTGGTATTCCAGGAAAGACTACGGATAACTGAGAGTTCATGTCGTACTCGTGACTAGGGAGAAATTTCACTGATTCCCGTTAGAAGGCACCGAGAAAGACAATTAAACGCCAAGACCCGTGGTGAATAAGATTTCAAGCGGAGGGGGCCGAAGTTCCTCGAGGAATCTGATTCTCAAATCGACCACGGTTTAACTCGAAAGCCAACGTTCCTTGATCGCGCGTTCGAGGCAAAGTCCGCCCTTTTCACCCTTTCGGGTGCCACGGGATCCTGGGTAATCGTCAGAGAGCTTCGGGACGACCGCGAACTTTCTCCACCGTAGCCCATTAAGTTACGCTCGTTTCACGGCTGGGGAAGTTCGAATCTGGCGCAGGCCAGTTTTTCGCCCCGCTCCGCTGAAAGGCGGAATCTTATTCGCCAGAGTGGAGTTATATCGGTTATCAAAGTTCCCATTGTTTTCGATGCCGGAAACTGCGCGGTACCGATTAATCGGATCCGTCCCCCGCCCCCCGCCCCCCGCTCCCCGCCCGCCACCCCCAGCCAGCACTCCAACTTTTCCCATTGGAAAGCCACTTTTGCGCGTGATTCCAGCGTGCGAATAAACAGCGACGATAAACTATGCGCCTCGTAATTTCATTCGTCGCGGACTCGCGCATCTTCGCGAGATGAATGCGTCTAGAAGCAGAGGATTCGAAGGGAGTAGACTCAGTCGAGTAGAAATCAGCCCCAATGATTTCAAATAAATTCACGGAGCTGCCTGTGGCCTGGTTCGAAACGAACTTGCCCTCTCATCTACGAAAGCCTCCTCTTTGTGACACAGGACACGATATTACGTCGACAACGAATCAAAGGGAAGAGAGGAGGCCGCGGAAGAGGGGGCGAGAAAGCGAGTTACTTTTTCCGAGGAGGGAGGGGGGGACGGATCGGTTTCCAGGAAACTTTTCTCCACGGGATCGAAGACAGAATTCGCCGGGGCTCTGATACCCGTCCGCGGAAGGAAATCCAAATTGTCGGCGCCGGAGGGAGAGGATTAAAGGGCAGCTCGACCGTTTAATTTCCGTCCTGACAAAACAACCAGCCGGGAACGGCGGTGAAAGGCCGCGGAATCGTTAATGAAGCCTTCCATTCGCGTCTAACTCTGAGGTCCGGCTTTTGAATTGCAGATTCCTTTGCCAGGGACCCGGTTAAATCGTAACTATCGGACAGACGGACGGAAACGGGACGAAAAAGTACGTTACCGCGGCGGGACCAGTGGAAAAGAACGATTTAACCGTTCGTTTCGAGCGTCGAGCGTCGAGCGCCCGTCCGTCAAACGGGACCCTTGGAAACCATCCTCCATATGGATGAGAGTTTGGTACGGCTGAAATAGTCCTGTCATGTAACCCCGAGCGTCACGGTTTTTGTGTAGCCGTGTTAGTTACAAGGGGAGCAAGCGTGAAAATACTCCGGCTCGTGTGTGTTTAGCGTTTTCCCTTGGACCAAGGGAAATCGATCCTTCTCTAACACAGAAGACGTACCCCTAATCAGCCGAAAATATAGGCGGCATTGAGATAAATTCAGACGCTGGCAGATGTTCAACTATGTCAGGAAATATATAGGTCGGAAGCGAAATGACGAGACAGGTGCGACCGTAAAATATTCCGTATTTTTCTGGGATATTTTAACCGACTCGTGCCACTAGTAAATTAACTATAATATAATAACAAGAAGTCTTCTAAGATCGATACGCGCCACTTTGCTCGAGATTAATTGAGAGAGCCTCGACAGAAATATTCCCACAGCAGAGACCGTATCGGGACCAGTTTATCGCTGTGGAGGGCGGCCGAGATACGGGATATACCGGTGACATCAGCGTCAGAACGCCACCCCCTGGCCGCTGCTTTGTACTTTCAGCAGCAGAAGTCACAGAGAAAGCAACGAGTCGCGCATAATGCGCCGCCGTCGCATTTAATTCGCCACCGTGCGCTGATGCGATGAAGAAGAGCCTCGAATAATTCAGCCGACCTCGGCCCGCCTGGCAAATAGCTTCAACGGTGCATTATCCGGGCGGCTGTTGTCGTCACCGAAGGAAGACCGAGCTGGCTCATTGAAAACTACCATCAACGGCGAACGACGCCTCGTTACCGAACGAACATCCACGAACTTTCGCTCCAACGGCTGCGACACCGTGCACCAGGCGACGATGGACGCTTCTTGAGGGTGGGAATGATACATGATCCTTGTTCGATGTTGGAGAGAAGCAGGGATAGAAGAAATACTGTGCTTTCTTCGTTGAAGGCAAAAAATGTATGGTGGAACGACCGATTTGTTTTCTATATTGCTTACTTATGTTTACCTGTTCTATTGTAATCTGATAACGGACGAATTAAGTTTACCGCGACTCCAGCTGTGAAGAACTATGCCCGTCTATTGAACAGTGTCTGACCAAGCGCGAACCCATTCTACTGCAGATGGACCCAGCGACGTATGGTCAGTCACATTCTCCTGCCAATATCTAGCCAGCTTTGACCCTGCTCCTCGTTATTTGAGTGGTAAGTTATCAGACCAGAGATGGTCGTATTATACTAAGGATGTCTGACCACACATGCTTCTACACCACTTTGGATATTCCCTCAGAATGTACTTATTCATGAACTCTCCGAACTTTCTCAAGTTACAACTGTAGAATTCGTTGAAACGTTCCGTTATCAAACTCCGCGAGTAGCCTCCCACTCGTTCGTAGCCAGTTTATCAATGAACTTTTGAATACTTGATGTTGCCACTGGAACAAAAGGAAGTCTTGCCGCAAATGGGAGTCCGTTCCCCGTAACGATTTTCCACGGGTCACGGCGCGATACCAACGGCGAAACGTAAGCAACGAGGGAAGAGTGAAAAATTATTCTGCCAGTTTGAGAGGCTGTGAAACGAACTGAAAGAGTCCTCTCGTGCCGCGGCACAAAGACTCTAATGATGTGAGCTTGTAAGCTCACCCACGCAAAGCCGACTGGAAATCACCCTTCGTTCTGCTCCGCGTGGTGCACGGGGATCGTTATGACTGGACGGCCGACGGTGACCGCCTTCTTTTCAAAACCAAACAGAGAGGAACGTTCCAGGGCCTAGACACCGCGATGAAAATCACAGGAAAGTCTGTAAAAATCAATCTACCGACGCTAAGCTGCCGCGGCTATTCATAAGAGAAACAGCGTTAATACCTATAACACGCGGCCGCTTCGGCGACATTCGCGGACACGAATTCAATAATTCATTACCGCGGCGGGATCGGGTCAGAAGCGCCGAAACCGCGCGTTCTTTTTCCACTCAAGGCCCCGTCCCATCCATCCCGCGATTCCCAATAAAAACGAAACGCTAATATAATATACATCGACAACGGACAGTAATGACGTGAAGCGACGGGCGACCTAGATTCGAAGGCCCGCGGCGGGAAATGTGCTCAGGAACGGGGTACGTTCGCCCCGCTGTCTTCGGTGCCTGGATCATCTCCGAATACGGTAGAAACGTGTCTATCAGGACTCCAATTTCACCTTCCCTTGGAGCGCAATCGAAAATCGTCGATTAACGCCCGGTGAAGCCATTTTTTCCCCTATGAACGAGCCCTGCACGCGAGGACAGCCACAAAGGAAATTTCTAGCATAGAGGGATTTTCGCTCGAAAATAGACGCCTAGCGTGACTTTATTTTCCGCGCGCTGTTGGGTATCGATGATGCATAGTCGACCAACAGCTTCGAGAAATATACGATCGACGGGTTCGAGGCTTCGAGGCTTCGAGGCTTCGAGGGGTGAAAAGGAATTCTGAATTCTTTACCAGCCGTCGCGGCTGTTGACGTTTGTGGCCGACGCCGCTCGTAAATCATCTTGACAAATGCACAGCCACTCGCGATAAATCTGCGAGGATTTTTAATCCGGAGCGGGGGAGGGCGGGGGAGGGCGGAGGAAGGAGTTAGACGTCGGCGAGGAATCCAGGATGGGAAAGGAGGAAGTAGGAAATTGAGTAGGAGTTCCAAGGAGTGGGAGATTGGTATCCCGAGCCGCGAAATCAAGTGGATTATTGGCCTGCCTACGCTTATTCTACCTGGTAGCGATGGATGCGAACTAGCATCGAGTGGTGAACAGAGATAGCTAGGCTTGAGGGTCCATTTCTGAGATCATCCCCTTTGTACTACGCCAGCTATTGATCAGAAACTGTATAGTCGTATAAAACCAAGGGAACGGCAGCCTTAAGGCGATACCTTGAGCGATGGGACGGGGACGAGTTATAGGTAGTTGGCTCTGGCAAAGTACGAAGGAGGAAAAGAGCAGACGGTGGTCGAGTGTTGGAAATAACCCGCTGGAACTCGTCCCAAGCATGATGAGAACTGATGTAGCTTATGGTTTCGGCGCAGCTTTAACCGGGGATCCCCGCGCCGAAGGGGCAGAAAGGAAGATTTACTTCGTATAAGTTTTACAGGGTTCGTTATCCAATTTCGACCGAGTTATTTTAATGATCCCGACACCGTTATAAACGACTCTGAACCGGGTATATCCGCCGTCTAAATTTCACCAAGGCTGCATTCACCTTATTCATTCGCAAATTGAGCCTCCGTTTAACGCCCAGGAAGACCTCCCAGCAGACTACGAAATTCTCCAGGAAACCGATAGGTGTCCTGACGTGGGCGCAGCCCCTAAATAACTAATCGGCAAGAATCCCTGAGTTCCGCGCAACGAGCAACTAGGATTTGCAATTGAAACTGAGCAGAGCAGGCTTCCCTGCCAACGAAACAGTAGTCTGACTGGACAGCTGAGTCTCCAGTGACGAGTGACGAGTGACGAGTAACGGAGTAACGCGGGCCATTATTTCGCGATTCACCCTCGCTTCCACCTAAGAAACCCTGTCGTCCAACGTCGTGGAGGAATGTTGGCTGCGAAACGGCACGGGACACAGGAAAAAGATTACGCTGCGAGGTTAGTGCGAGTATCAGTAAATTTCGTCGGAAGTTTTATCAAGTTTTCGATGCAGGGATGGGCCCCGTGACAAAGGTGGGACGAAACGGAGATTCCCTTTTTTCTTCCCTGCCAGCCACCCTTCAGACGCTCGTTTTCCATCGGCTGGCAGTGTTCGGTTACGTGCTCCTCCGGCGCGATCAATTTATCGTCGAGCCGGCTCGTTGCAGCCTCGAAACTTTTATCGACACGAGCTCACGTAAGGAGGATATTTTCGGAATAAATTCACCGACGCCCTTTCTGGGTTAATAACGTTATGCCGACGTGTGGATCGCCGCTTGATGCCCGTAACGATTTCTCGATGATCGATCGGCGACTAAAGACGCGTCAGCGCGATACCATCTCGATTCTCCTTTCGTCGCGTTAAGGAAATTCGCAATGAACGCAGATTGCGATAGAGTTAAGGTTTTATAAGGGATGACGAGCGTAGAGGACTGCTTTGCGGGTTTCTTGGGGACGTCTGACCACACACCGCGCGATTCTACTGTTCCAAGTACACCTCTACCGAGTGGGACTGGCCAAGTACCGGCACGTTCTACTTATTTCGTCTGCTCAAGCACCGGCACGGTTCTACTAACGACGTTTCACCCATTCACCCATTACAGTCATTACACTTTACTTACGACAAGAGACCAAGTCGCAGGGTGTTCGGTTTGGGGTGTCACGTGCATCCCTTTCAGGGTTGAAACACCCACACGACTCCTACTACATATATATTAATATGGTAAAAAGGTAGCTCGAGAGAAAGCATCGCTGTGCATCATCCCGTCCCACTAGGACCAACGAATAATCTAACGTCGAATTAACGTCACGACGGTGGCTCGCAACTGTACATCAAAGATCCATTAATTACCCAGCAACATTAAATTACGGCGTCCCGCGGGGATGCATCATTTAAACCACTCTGGCCGGCCAGCGAGGCAAACCGAAAACTTCCTCGACTCGTTATCGGAGCGCGTCACACCGCTGTCCCCCAACAAATAATTCTCGACGCCCCATTCAGCATTCTCCAGCGAAACGCATGGAAAGCCGGCCGACAACCAATTATCGAATACGCTGTAACATATGAAACGATCGATAGCCAGCTGTAATTCACACCGCCGCGGCCGTTTAATTGCGGGTCGCGATACGAAGACTGTCGCGAAATATGGCTCATTACACGGACATTACCAGCCAGCCTGCTCGGCGTTAAAGGCTCGTTAAACGCCCTCGGACGAAAGGGAAAGAGACGGGCCGAGGGTGGGCTCTCCACACTCGTAAGCTCGAAAATTAAACGGAAATTACTTTAAGCTAATGAGTCAGCGTCGAGCGACCGTGACGTAGGGATCAGTCCGCGTCCCTGATTTTCCATTTTCGCCCATCCTCGCCACCCTTCCTCTGTCTTCGCCTTCGCCTTCGCGCACATCCCTGATCGACGATAAGGGTGAACGACGGGCAAATTAATTCGAGTAGAAATACATACATCGGAATCGCCGTGACGACCGATTGATAATCAAAGTTGCTCGGAAGGCGAGTTCTGCATCCGTGCCAGGGTTGAAGATGATTCGCGGGTGGCTCGATGCTTCTGTGTCTACTGGGTACGTCTGGATTTATTTATTTGGCAAGTTGGCTGCAGTCGGTTCGAATCAATTTGATAATAATCTCAGTCGGCGATCCAAGAAATGTAGACCGACGGGATTCTGCTCCGGAGTCACGGTCACGGAATAATTTGTCGCGAGGAGAGCGTCGGTGGATCGCAAAGAAATTTATCATCGAGCGGTCTCCGTCGAAAAAGTTCGCATGGAATCACGGAATCGAGCATTGGAAAGGATGTAGGCGTTCCGCGAAGCACACCATCCGCGATCTACGTCTTTAGTGGTATCCGAGTCCTTGCACCAACGTCACCGCCTCGCGGCCCCCTGCACGAGGGATTAAAAGCCTCTACTCATTTGGCGGAGGTGAACCTGATGTACAGCTTCCTCCGCTCCGAGTACCCCACTTTGCGAGGGATTATTCACTACTACCGTGTGATAAAGCACTTTACTGTAAGTGACGGTGTGGAAGCCCTGATACAGTGTGGTGATGATTAATCGGTCAAACACAGCAGGATTCGATTAGATATATTACTAACTGCATGTTTACTTAAACTTAAGGCATTCAGAGAAAACGGACTAACCCATCTTTTTTTTCGAAATTGAGTTAGGTAGGTAGTAGCAATAATGTTTCCAATAGCCTCTACTAATCATATAAAATAAGAAAAATTAATTTTTTGTCAATGTGGGTTAGTCCGGATTTGCTCTGAACGCCTCAATTAATCCTAAGGACCTCAGGAAAAGACTTTGGTAGCAGAGCGTGACCAAGCGAAGAGCTGTCTGTAATCTCTGCTCAGAAACAGTAGACCTACAAGCACCAAATCTAAGAAATGCCTCGACCAAGGTACTAGATCCAGAGGATACCGAAGTTACACGCTGCAGCGCACGGGACCCCAAAACAATTCCAATTACAATTCCACTTTAGCAGGCAGGCGCAGTCCCAGAAGCTGCCGCCGCGCCGGTCCGATTCGATACGCATAAAGCCTGCCGAATCCAAGTCGAACTGAAACGTATTGCCCCCATTTGCGTGGAGATATCGGCCGACGGCGCGGCGGAACGCACAGGACGAATCTGGCGTCGCCCACGGAACTGGGTCGCAGGCGTTCCCAAGCGTGATCGAACTTTTTCGTCCGTGGGGGATGGCGCCCTTTCCAGGACGCCCGGCCAAAGTTTTTAAGCCGCGGCTGTCGATACGTTCTCGAGCGTTAGCTGGTTGCCGCTACGTTGCCCCCTATGAAAGAACCTAACCGCGACAAGCGCGAGGCCCGTGGAGAAACAGCGCGAGCAAACTTTACATTCTTCCCTCCTGAATAAGCGGTGCCTCTCTAAACCCGACAAATAATCCTGTGCACCACGGAAAAGCCGCTCCGCCGCCCTGCCCCTCGGCCGGCCGAAAAGGGGAGCACCCGTGACGTCGCTGAATGGTTCGCTTATCAAGCACACGTGAACGTTATTACATTTATGGGCACGGCATTCACCCCGTTTGCGTAACAAACAGGTCGAAAATAGCCGCCAACCCCGGGACCACCGTTTCGTCGTGGATGGTAGTTGAAAGCTAAAGCTACTGGGAGCTCGCCCAGTCTGTCCTCCGAATCTGCTTAATTCGCCAACGACCCGGTGAATACGGCTACTCGTGCCACCTTTACACGATCGACCTATTAATTTATCCAATTATCCCCGAAATAGCTTCGGGACCGTAATCCCCGCCTATTTCTAAGCGACTGAATGGTAAAGATGCTAAAGGTGTAGCTAACGCACACGTGCACGTCGATGGTGCACACTACCGAAAAGTTTACAGACCGTTGCTTTCGAGTGGGCACCCTTGACTTTCCAAAGCTCCCGTGCCAGCCTAAGATCGTCCCGCGTGCTGGATGTTCCTACGTGGAGAGGTCTGAGAAGTTCTGGCAATTTTCGTCGGAGCAAAGCCCGCGAAGTCTGCGGGGATATCCTCGCGCAGCCGATTCGTTGATGCACGACGCTGTCCAATTACGGGAAATTTCAGAGGATCTTCTCGAGGGTTGCCTAGTGGTGGCTATATTTCCATGTATCCCTGTACGGTGTACGCCGTCACGGGAGCGCCGAGTTCCGCCTGCCGGCAGATGCTCGTTGCGTGTCGAGGCACGCTGTGTTGCAAGCGGACAATATTTTCAATCACTCCGGCGGGAATCGTCGATCCGAGTGTATTCGCGCGAGGGCGACAGGGAGTATTTGTAACCAGCTCAATTTCCCGCGACTCTTTGCGCCCCGCGGAGAAAGGACCCTAGCGCGGCGGCGAACCGATTTTGCATACGAATGTTCCCTTCGGGGTGAACGGCGCACAAAGGCCGCCTCGAAATGCGGGGAAAAATTACTGCAATTTTAGGGGGAGCACGCTGCTACAAAAGGTGATCGACGTCTTCTTTTCATCTCTCTGGAGAACTTGGGAAACGACTGCTCTTTCGAGGAAAAGATTCTTCGTTTTTGGGAGGTAGACAGAACGCGAGGTAGACAGACCTGATGGATTGTTTGACCATCGGTGGAGCACCAGGTCTGCGATGGTGATGGAAGGTCAACGCAACCGTTTTAAGCGAAGTTTAATTGGAGAATTTCGAGGCGAAGTTTCCGTGACGGAATGATGATTTTAAGGAAGATTCTGAATATTCGTTAATGGATAGAGGAAAGGTATATTCGTATATTCCTAGCTGGTTTGCAGGAGAATGTTTCGTTAAGTATTAGCCAGGCGTTCCGGTGACTACGTCTGACCAAGCGTCGACCACCTCTACTGATCGCGCCTGACCGAGTGCCCTCACTTTCTACTGATTAGATCTGACCAGATGCTGCGACTGCGACGTTCGACTGATCGGGTCTGACCATGCACTGGCACGTTCTACTTACTGATCCAGAATCTTCTGATATAGAATCGCTATATACTCTTAATAATCTCTCAAATAGAATAACTAAGCACAAGTTCTTGCACCTTCAGCACTTCTATTTTGCCCTCCGTGAAGATACTCGACACCCCATTACCCCCTAGCGCCTATCTTTGCCCCACGACCCATCGAGAAACGCGTCAACGCATCAACGCATCAACGCATCAACGATACCACCGTAACATGATGCCTCTAGTCTTTGAAATTCAGCAGCCGCCACGCCACGGTGCAAACAAGCGATTCAAACTTAACCCAAGAGGCCAAGTGGCTCGTAAAAGGCGAATGGTCGCGATGAGACTCTGCGTTAGAATCAAACTTCGCCACGAGCCCGTCCTGGAATACTAACACGTCCTAAAAGTCAGGATCCAGTAGTCGTAACGCGGAGACAACGATGCGATTCGATCGATGAACAGGTCAACTGGTTTATTCTTCGAAACAGTCGAGTAAACGACGCCTCAGAAGCCGCTTTAAAAGCCGAACTAGTCAGGAACATGGCGGAGGACAAAAGGATCAACGAATCTTTACGATCGCCCCCGATTCTGCTAAATAATGGAACCCTCGGATTTCTCGGGCAAGTTTTCAGCGTCGACGGGATCCTCTGTTGCGGAAAGAATTCCGCGGGAAGGGCAACGGCTGGAGGCCACAGCGATACAAACGCGTAAAACTTCCGGCGAGTTTGTTGCGTGAAGGAAGCTGGATAACCGCGGAGCTACCCAACTCCGCCGTGCCAGCTACCCAATTCCAGCCTTTCGGCAGCCTTATCTGACGGTAACTTTCTGCAGTATGCGATGCACTCGGTGCAACAATTTCTCAGGCTATTTGCGTGTCTCGCTCAAAGGACTGCTTTGCAAAGGGGTGCTTTGTCCCTGGCGAGAAGAATTACTGATAATATTTCGAGAGTATCGAAAGTTTAGGTAGTAGGTGACTAGAGATTGCACTTTTATGATGTAGTGGAAATCAGATTCGCTCAATCTTTGCGCGCAATCGTTCCGCAGACTCGACGAGGTTCGATCGCCGAACGGCAGCCCTTACTCATCGAGTTCGCGAAATTATAATTTATGGCCGGTCCATATCTACCCGTCGGCCTGCTCTGTGTATCGTGGACCGTCGATAGGGCGAGCAAACGGCTGCATAATCTAACTGGACGTCGAATTGGCCGCGTATGCACGCGCTCGGATACTGTCCGAACGTTCGGCTGGTGTGTTTCCTGCGTTTCCTGCGTTTCCTGCGTTTCGTGCGTTTCGTGGTTTCCCTTCGGCTCGTCGTCGCATTGTTCGACTCTACTTGCTCGTCAACTAATAGCACGAATGTGGCCATTATTTCGTACGCGACCACAGAAAGCGAAAAATCACTTGGGAATCTTCAAGAATCACAGACTTGATTACACAACTCGCTGCTTACCTATTCAGAGGATCGACAGCCACGCGACCGTCCATCTAAATTTACAATGAGGGGATCGGGGTCAGCGCCGAGAGACGATGATTTTATTATGACCAGCGGGAGTCTAAAAAAACGATCCCCGACGAAGCTTTTCTCAGACCCTTCCTGGCACCCTGGCTCGACCTTTCATCGAAATTAACCGCGTCGAACGCGCGCCAGGAGAGGGATGACATCGAGCCGCCTGGGGCCGGCCGTGTGTATATTTTTCCTACCCCCTGGCCGTATATCCGGCGTGCCGTAAGCCTCCTCGAAGGTGGAACGCGACCGCGACCGCGAGGTCGAGGAGACGTTTAATTCGAGCGCGGTTACGTTACGCGTATTAATAATCACTGAAACTTGGGCGTCTCGTACCTCGAGACAAAGGGTTCCCTCAGCCAACGTGCCCCTTTTAATCGAAACGTACCCGAGCTCGAACTTAAAGGACGCTCGAAAATAAAAGGAACCAGAGGCGCGTTTCCTAGTAGCGATTCAAAGGAGCCATTCCGTTGAACGGGACGGTCGTCTCACAAAGGATATCTGCGTCGTCGATACCTCGAAGATGGGGTGGACGGAGGGTTGGGGCATTCGATAAGAACACGTATTATGCCGGTGTGTCGGTGGCTGGCAAGCAGATTTCCATAGTCGAGGCTTTGCCTACCAATGTCGCGGACGATCACGGCAATAAAGGGAGGCTCGCAGTTTTTGTATTTATCACGTCGTATCACTTTGCCAACCCCTATGGAGCTATCTCAAAGTGTAGACGCGCGTCACGGAGGTTAGAATTTGGGGGGAAGAGGGAACGAGGGCTGTTCTAAAGCCTGCATTAGGTGATTGTCTGGTTGCAAATGGAGGAGGGAGGCTCGCAGTCCACGAGGATTTCAGATATAAAGAACACTTTCACCCCTATGAATTCCTAACGCATCACCCACAATGAGGGGATGAAGCTTCCCGCAGAATGTGGACTGAAGAATTTTCTTGCAATGGCTTCTACGTCCAGGTAACTCTTAAAACCTTTCGCACTTGGAAAACAATAACACAGAGTCACTTCGGAGCCACAGTAGAAACGCATTGGAGAAAAGGAAATCATCGAAACCTCCAACCGAAGTATCGTCAGTATCGACATTCGCGACCAGAAATGTTCCTCTAGCGCGCGTATTTCTTTGCAGAAAATCGAGTGGCTTTTCCGCCGATCGAGAATCGGTTACGGCGCGGGCGTGTGTGGTCTGCGCCCGAAACCCCTTTGTGACGAACGTGAACGCGAAGGGCAGTTGAAAGGTCGCGAAAGGGGATCGGGCAGGCGATTTCGGTGAAGGGCAACGGGCTCGAGGAATCGCAGGTGCGTTGAACAGAGCACTGCTTCCAGAAATGTGTGTTCAACGTGAATGAGTTGAATGAGTTCGAGGGATGTGGGCCGTGACCCGTGTGCATACAAGTGCCCAGGAAGCTTGAGGACGTCGACTGAAACTTCGGAACAAAGATCTTCCGGGGTTTCAGGGTTGCTACAGCGCAGGGGAGAATCGCGGGGAGCGAAGGGACGCGGTGGAGAGTGTGATGGGTGGAAAGAGAGGGAGATACAGGAAATCGCCCATTTGGTAAAGTGGCTGCTCAAGCTCCAGGGAAGGACGCGATACGTGCGCTTCTTTTGTATTCGGCAGTACCTTCGAGATACCCTGTCCGCAATTCTTTATGCTTATTTCGTGCGAGATCGAGATAATGTGGGACGATCGAAAAGAAAGCTCGATTATAGAATCTGACGCGATTAAACCTTTGCTACTTGAGAATACTTGGCGGAAATTAAAGGTGCTCTTGATACCAGTACCATTCGTTGAACGATACAGAAGCTGGATTCGCGATTAACACTGGTAACGGGATGAAAAGGATCGTTAAGGTCTCCTCTTCGTCTCCTCTGTCGCGATTCGAGCTCGCACAGACCAGTGTTTTATCCCTAAGGGACTTGGTGAGCAAGTCATCCGTAACGCAACCCTATTTTTTGTTGGTGCCATAATTATTATTTATTATTATTTATTAAACGGGAATACCCATGGTTTACAAAACAAAAACAAATACAATTTACAGAGTCTGAACAATGCGTTTACGAATAATGAGTAGATACACAAGCAATTATGTTTCTATAATACAATTTTTGGGGGTGGATACGCCCCTTGAATATCTCGAGAAAGGTGAGAGATATGGTACGTACTGTCTTGCTTAAATAATTGAAAGCTGTCTAAATTTTATATAAATAATAATTTTAATATGACTTTAAAAAAATACATTTTATTATATGGAAACTACTACTAAAATGGACTTCAAATTCGGTAATACATAGAGGTTTTATTTGTTTGCAACAAAAAATATATAACACATAAATTATTTATATGTATGAAAAGAGATTATCCAGAGGTATTCAAGCATATATTTACAAAATACAAAAACTATTTCTACGCGGTTTTGTGGATATAAGAAAACGATGTATCTTCCGTGTAAATTTCTTTTCAATAGGTATCTCTCACCGTTCGAGTTCTCGAGATATTCCACGGAAAAGAACGGAATTTTTTCTGCATTTTTTTTCAAGAAATGATTTCACCCCCAAAATTGCATTATGACACCAACAAAAAGCAGGGTTGCGTTACGGATCAACTACTCTACTTGTACGCCAAGTGACTTAATTTCCTGAATTTCCGGATCACCAAACGTTCCTGTAAGTCTTAAACGATCGAGTCCGCTGTAATCCCGCTTTGCAAATTACGACACTTACGGCTTAGTCGTGAAAATCGCGCCCTTAAACTGCACCGCAACCCCTTCGAGCCGCAATCCTGGCTACACGAAGCGTTCCACCATCATCGGTACCATCATCAGAACTAGCTGACGCAAGACGGGCCATTTAAGACGATACAACAAAGCAGACAGCGATGAATCGCTCGATCCATTGTTCGCTGGCTACTTTACGGAGCCCACGAAACGAGGGGAGGAATTTCAATCCTCAATAACGATGAATCGATGAAAATGTACTATTCACTTTGCGAGCGTTCAGTCCATCTGATGGATCCTGCAATTAATGTTTCCTCGGTCCACAACAAGCTGGCTTCCAGACTGATTGATCTTTGTAAAATCAAGAGCGTGCACGGAGGGGAGGGGTGTGATAGAAACAGGTCACCTGGATATCTTGGATTGATGGGCAAGAGAGGAACGTATTGACGAAGGCACTAAATGCCTTCGAGAAGCCAATAAGCCAGAACAAAAAGTATCCTCTGAGCACGATTGAATTATTTATAACCGAGTAGCAGCACCCACTGCGCATTCTTCTAGACTTGGTTGCATAGAATTTCACTTTCTTATACACGGAGGGAGGTTCGCGAAGTCCAATGATTCCGAGTTTCTCTAAACGCCAGCGTCTGCGTCTGCCAGGCAATATCCCTAATCGTGCGCCCTATCGCGTTCACCAGCGGTAAAAAGAAAGATACCCTCGTTTCCATAGCTGGGAACTCGACAAGCAGGGGCGCTCGTTTAATACTATTCCCCCGCACTAAAGTCGAAATGAAAATCGTAAATACTTTCGCGACACGCCTAACACGGGGCGAAGGGATCGTTAAATTTCATTTTACGAGATCGCGTTGCGTCCCCCGGCTCGTAAAGCTATTGTTCGACCTTCTCCTTTTTTTTCCAACCCCTGGAACGTTTCTCATAATCCACGGGGACGTCGGTGTTTCCCTGACAGAAAGCTCGGTCGTCCGTGTAAATCCTTTCGTTCCCTAGGTATCCTCCCCCTCGTTCCGTTTCGATCCCTCTTTCGCTATGTGGGACAGCCGAAAATTCGGTTACAGCCTTCCCCGCCCCGCAAGTTGCGAGACTAATTCAATTAGATTGTAAACTTCAGCACGCGCGCGGAAGTAATGCTATTTAGGTATCAACGAGCGACGCTCTGACTCGTCGACGCGTTTCGCGGATCGTCACGGCGACGACGTTTCCACCCCCCTTTTCGAGGAAGGATTGCTTAGATTGTCGCGTCGAGGATGATCTTTGCTTTAACGATTAACTCGGTCTTGTTTAATTTTCTCGCGACTAATTTTCTCTATTTCAATTCTACATACCTATATTGACAGAATCGAGTTGAACGAAAGGTTTCAGGCTTAGGTATATTTCGTAGTTTCAAAGAGATTCAGGGTTTCGAAGAATCTCCTACAGTTTAATACGAGGCGCAGTGACTCCGACTGGCCCGTAAACCGATCTCTAGAGGCTGCTGGCTATCGAACGTTACTTTTCCATGGAAATTCGCGGCGTCGCGCAAAACGGCGTCCCGCGAACAATGAATTGCGCTAATTGGGCGCTTGGAGGTACTCGATTAAGGACTACTCGACGTCTGAAAGTCGAATCTGAGGAAACCCCTGCCGCTGCAGCCTCTGGGCGAGTTGATAGATCATTCAGAAGTGCATAGAATCTTTCGAGGAAGCCGAAGCCGCGGGATAAGTAGGCACACGTATTTCAATGGAATTTAATTCGGAGTTAATTAAACGAATCGGAATAGAGTAAGAATTAGCAGTTACAGCTATAGCGTAGACTTCTACCTCAGATACCTATTTCCCATTTACAAACTACATAGTTACGCGTAGGTAGTTACTCGTGACTCGTGACCCACAAAAAAGCAAAGTAAACACGCTGGTTCCCCGCGCCGCGGACACCCCGGTTTTCCCCAAGAAAGCGGTTCGTTCACTCACCGATGCAGACGAGGAGCGCCACGAAGAGAATCGGCGGGAAAGCTCTGGGGGACGAAAACATCCTGGCGCCGGTAGCACCGAGCTGGTATTGCGATGGGAACACCGTCAGTTCGGGGTCCTTGGAGCGAGGGTCCTTCCGGGCAGGAGCCGCCCAGAGGGGCGGGACCAGCCAAGCCCCGCGAAACGGAATACAGAAAAGGAAAAGGCACTTGCTTCAGTCCACCACCGGTCTTCTCTTCTCCTTCTTTCCACCCCTAATCCTCGATCGGCTCTACGCCTCAAGCAGGATCCTCTCCTTTGCCCGTCCAAGGTCACCAACGCTCGCGGAGATCACGCGACAACTCTTCCGATCTTTTTGCCTTTCCCTCTCGTTCCTTCCGCCCGCTCGTTTTCCTCGTGCACGGTCGCCGGATAGTCTTAGTCTGCTGGTACGACGAGACCGTTTCGGAGACTTCGATGGCACTACTCGAGGGGGAGGGGGGAGGGGATTGGGGCGGGCGATTCAACGAAATCGGTCGCGGGGACGTTTGATTGCAGGCCCAAGTAAAGGCGCGTTCTAACGCGTACGTCTGGTGCGGCGCCGCGATCGGACTGAGTTTCCACGTTACGCTGCAGCAGCGGCGACGCGCCCCTCCAAGTCGTCGCGCGCGCCCCCCAGCTCCCGCACCTGTGCGCGGACCCCCTCGATTTTCGGCCGTGTGTGCGCCTGCATAAGCTCCGAATCTCCGAGTTCCCCACGGCGGTGGTCCCCCTCCTGCTACCCCGTTGCTTCCGGTTCCGGCTGAAAAACAAGCAAACCCAGAGGGTAGTGTCTAGGTCTGGATGGTGGAGGCACTTGAAAGGGGTGCTTCGAAAGTTACGATGAGTAGTGGAAGGGTGGTGATACAGATTCTAATATTATGATTGTAGTGGTAACATAGAAATTGTGGTGGGGATTTTAGGCGCCCCTTCTAAATTGATGATTATAAATAATGAAGTGGAGATTATAGTATTTTACAGTTCAAATTGCTGCCCGTTCCGAGGAAATTATGTAAACCGTGTAAACTTCTCTCGATACAAGCCTGAGGGTAATTATCGCGCGGTTTTATGCTAACCTTTGACAATACAGTGCACGGGCCACGTAATCGTGCAATATTCAGCGTTGGATCTGCAATATTTTATCCGACAAAGTTGCTTAATTATCATTTTATCGGCTCCCCGGTCGGAGTTCCCTGGTTATCGTTTTATTCCATGTGGAACGAAAGCGCCACGGCATTCACCTGCCGGTGTGTAAACTTTGATTAAATGACTATGATTGCGGTAATCGATAAAGCGTCGAGTTTTTAGATGCCCCGATCAACGTAAAAACAACTGTGTGAAACAGTACCTAGGCTCTGCAATTACAATCGGAAACCCCTTTCCCCCAACATCTAACATTCATAACAATTCCAAAGCCTCCTGCAATCCCTACACCCTCAAAATCAAAGGTTCTAAATAATAAACAAGATTACCCATCGCCTGAAAATTTTACACCCACAACTCTCCTACACAATTGAACGTAGACAGTAGCCCGTGACGTTTCGGAAAATCAGATCCGTCCGTTTCGAAAACAGTTTCGCAATGTACCTAGGTACTTATATACACGATTGCCCAGATTGTGATCCGAAACGATGTGCGTACGCACGGGAACGAATGGTATTCGCCGACAATCGAAAGGGTAAATCATATGGACTGGCCCATGTTTCCTGGCCGAAGCCAGGAACGCGTTTAATTTCCCTGCCGCGCGTTCCCGTAGATATCCCGGCGTTTACATATCCAGTCGCATCAACGTTATTGCAGTATGCATTCACGCGGCAGTTATCGGGCCGACATACATACAGTGCCCGCGCCTATGCATTATATGCGGGCCATACCTATTGTCCGAGGTCCGTGCATCAATCACGAGATTCGCGAGATATCCTGCAGGTGAACACGGCCAAAGATTTCAACGTTCGACGCGTCGGCTTGGGTCGTTACACTCGCAACGCGAAACGTTCAGTGGCACGCTGATTTGGACGTGCCTCGGCGCAATTCCACTCCACCGGGGCAAGGTTCCCTCGCTGCGGACCGTGACTTCGCTTAGGTATCACCTGTCCGAAAAGCTGCGCGGAACAGATACGAGGAAACATCGAAGAAAATTGCGAATGGGACGTTCGATGGTACTTTGTTGTTGTGAATTGTATAGAATTCCGCGAAGGAATGCCTCCAAGTCCCTTTCTGCCAGTGAACTTATCGCCAACTCTATTCTCCCCTTTATTTCCCTCGCCGTTTTGACCCACATGGACCCGACGCCAGGGCTTGTATCTGCTTCCAATTAAAAGGGCGGAATTGGATCGCGTGGGGAGGGGAAAAAAGGCCGAGAGGAAGGCCGCGCTGACCCGTTCCCTTCGAGACGGGAGAAAAGTCCGAAGGGGGGCGAGCAACTCCGCCCTCCTGATTAACCCCTCGACGACTAACTTCCCCGCGAGGTTTTGCGTGCAGACATTAAGGTTTTGTCGAGGATATCCATAATACATAAACATTTTAAAGTTTCTCGTTGGCTTAAGGCGGAACGTAGGCTTAAGGAGGAATTAGATTTCAAGCTGGACTTCTTACAGAGACAAGTTTCGGGGGTAGTTGGATTTAGATACTTTTTGCGTTACTTCGGTGGACTTGTTTAGTGAAATGGCCGAGGTGCGAGCGTCTACGCGGGGCAGGGGTTGAAGATCGTGGCGTTAAAGAGGGTAGTCAAGTGTCCTGCGAAAGAGACAGGTATTATATATATATACACACTTCCCTTCAGAGAGGAATTCCGCGCGAAGGAAATTTATGCTGAATATACAGCATCGAATTGGGTAATCAGAAGCGTAACGCTGCAGTTTGTACTCGCGAGATTCTACTTGATTCCGTGGACGAATAATATAATAAATCTCCCTGCTGCCTGGGATCCGGGACCCAACGGTCCGTTATCGCGAAAAAATTCACTTCCCCGGAAATCACCCCCCGGGCGATTATCCCATTTATTTACTATCCGCGACAATTTTTCAAACGAGAAAAAGGAGACGCTCATCCCGAGGAACGTAATGCCCCGTCACGTCCCCCTTTACCCCTTCTTTTTTTCTTTCGCCAGCGATAAATCGCGGCTCCGATGGCCGCGGGGGGAGAAAAAATACAATCCCTCGCAATGGATACGTATATCCGTTTAATAACGACGGGGGTGGGGACGCTCGGATATTAAAGTCGAGTCCACTTTATCGAAGTGGCCGGTTTGCGAGCTGCACGGGCGGTAATTCATCGTCGTGGCTAACAGGCGCCGCGGTAATAAAGGCAGCTCCTCTGGTCTTAGCTTTAATAATTGATATTAACCCCCTTATTCAGTGACACTTAAACTCCCCCGTCCGCGAATCTGCACACTGTTAAACGGCTGCGAACCAGCGTACCCGCGAAACTGTGTCACACGCGAGGCAGAAGATGAACAAATCGCAGACTGCCCGAGCGGAAGCTCTCCCGAGATGGAAGCCTTCGCGAACTTCGATAGCGTTTAGGAGACAGAGCGTTTAGAAGATCAGCTTTCGCACGAAAGGCGCGAAAGGCGCGAAAGCTGATCGGTGACCCCCACGTGCGCTGCTGAACGGGTTGCAACTGTGGGCGCTAACCGCGGGAATAAAGGGGGTGCGGAGTGGAAAAAGGATGAAAGAGGTGGTGCAAGAATTTAATTACGATGCCGCAACTGCAGCGTGCACGCTCATTTACGGGCGCAAGCTTCCGCTTGTGCGTCCCGGCCGTCCTTAAACGGGGCGGGTATCGTTACACGTCGGTCTCGCGCTGCCAAAAGCTCGAGGACTCGCGGGCCGCGTTTTTCATTCGGCGAGACTGATGACCCGCGCGGCTCGTAAACGGAACAGGCGCGATCGAGCGCACGAGGCTCGCGTTTATTTTTTCTCTCACCCCCAGCCGGCTGCGGCCACCCTTTTCGCGCGAAAGCAACGAGCCTTGCCAAAAATTCCATCGTACCCTCCCCCGGTCGTTACCGGAACCATCGCTATCTCTTTTTTCCCCTCGCCCCCGCGTTTTTGGAAAAAGAGAAATTGCCACACGCGATCCGCACAGCGTTCCCACGGCAAGCATTCTGGCAGGCTTCAAGAGGCACTCCGTGCTCGACATTTGCATTTTTATGCCCGCAGACGTGGAAACCCCCCTAGCGAATTTGTTTCCTCGCTGTCTTTTAAAAAAAGGCTCCTAACATGCGTGCGTTATCGCTTCTCCGCAGGATAGACGGTTATTTTTTCTGTCGGAAGACGCTGGGATGCTGGGATGCTGGGATGCTGGGATGCTGGGAATGGGAACCGAAGGGGGTGGAGCTCGGCTGAGGAAAATAAGAGTTTCTTTTCTCCTGAGGAGAGCGAAATTGTTTTAACGAACGGTGGTTGCGCGGCTACCTCGGTTTTTTTATTTCTCAGGAGCTGTAAAAACGTAGCTACGAAACCTTGGTAGGCGACTTGGAGAAGTTTATGACGGCCGTTGCAGCGCGCTTGTTTAATCGAGTCGCCACTCGCCACGCAGCACACTTTTTCGAAGCGTGTCTGGTGTGAAGATTTTGGAAAAAAATTGGAGGATGAGATTGATCGATGATGAGGTAAGTGTGAAAGATTTTGATGTAATATGTAGAATCTAAGAGTAGGAGAACAAAAAAGAACAACAACTAACTATGTATTAATCTAACACAATCTGATGTTGTAATAAAGACGTATTAGTAGGTATTATTATAATTATAAAAAAAAAACCTTAAGCTTCCGGCACTAGGGCAACTCCCCCTACGTTCAGCCCAGAAAGAAGCCAAGAAGTTTGAGTATATACTCGAGGATCATCCTTGAAAGTAAGTAGAAAATAATTCAAGTGTGATACTCGTTTTTGATTATAAAGTAATTAAAGAAGGGGTTGATATTGAATGATATCCAGTGGGATATCGAGGGCAGCACCTTCCTGGTTATCATACAGACGATTTTAGACTTTGCAACGCCACCTGAATGAAAGGCCAATCACCTTATCGGAGATCGTGTCACCACCCAATCTATGTTACCGACCCATAATCTAGGGACTGAATTTAGTGGCCTCTGCTCATGAACAGCGTCCAACTCAAGAAATAAGTATACTCTGAAATAAGGTCGGGGGTGGGGACGCTTGTCGAAAGGGAAAAGTTTCGGGCGTAGGGGGTGTACGTGTACCTTTTGGTACACTGCCTGCGTAAGTCACCCGGTTCGACTTCCCAGTCTCCGTGTTAGTCGGCTTGGGTCAGGTCACACCTAGTGTTGCTCCTGACGAGTCGCATCCGAGCAAGAGGAATCGTCTGAGAGACGCCGAGCGCTTTTCCCTTTCGACTCGGACATTAGGGTGGTAGGAACTGCGCCATCCAATACTCGTTTCATGCTCACCCGTAGTCTTTCCTTCTTTACTGAGTTTATTTCAATCGCGTGATTGCTTGGCAGTTCCGTAGATTCGATATCTAAACCGAAGGGATCGATGGACTTTGTTTCCATCCATCTCTTTGGTTTGGTAGGCTAAGGGTTTCATGTACAGGGAGATCGATGGAACTTTGAATCCATCTATCTCTCTACGGGTCTCCGAGCGCAGCAACCTCCTCGCGATGAGACCTGGTAATCGGTGGGAACCGAGCCGATGGCTGTGATTGTAACATATTCTAGTTAGATATCTAAGAATTTCTGTAATACACCTTGAAATGTTGTTCGACTGTTCCTACCCGAGTATAGTATTAAGATAGAAGCATGAATGGAACTTGGAATATTTCAGCGAGATACTGGAAGTGATGGGGTTCTGACAATTTTCAAAGTCCTCTTTGCTTCAGCACCTGTTTGAAATATACCAAGTTACAATTCCCCGATGAGGTATTCCACGTTACATCATCAAAGCATGTCTTCCACAAATAATGTTGTTGTTTATATAAATTTTTATGTCAAATAAATTTGTTTGTCGTTAAATAAACCGGAATACGACAGCAAAGTAAAAGGCGTATGTGTTCCTGTTTTTCTGTCGTTGAATTCTAACAGAATCATTTGTAAATCACGGGTTTCGAATGACCTATATAGATTTACCCGTGTTGAATTCTAATTCCTACCACGCTTAGCGTTACAATCTGTTTTCAGACTTCACCGTTTACGTTGCACGTGGCACTAATCGCACATTCGGCAACCTGCACTAGTGCGCAGTGGTGCGCAGTGAACTTCGCACTCAGTGCGACCATCCGAATACGCTATATAATGGTAGTGGGGTCCTAGGCCCTAGGACCGAACAAATTGGTGACAGAAAATTGCATTGGGTGATAGGTCTATCCTATACCTCGTCTGTGGCCCAACACCGTACTGCATTATCGACGGAAGACCTTCGCTGGCATATGCGTGGCACTACCATTCGAGTAGAATGACGTAGTATTCCGACACGTACGTTGTATGTTGTATGTTGTATGTGTGTACGGTCAATGATTTCGTACGCATCGTTAGTTTTCGCGTCGTTATCTTCGGTAGAATGGAGGGTGAAGTGAAGATTATCGTAAAATGGAGCGGAAAGGAGTACGAGATCCCGGACATACAGCAGGAGGACACGGTCCTGTCCCTTAAAGAGCGCATACACAAGGAAACCGGTGTTCTGCCGGAACGTCAGAAGCTGCTGAATCTCAAGTTCAAAGGTTATGTTTTGAATTGGTTCTCTGTCTTTCTCTCTTATCAATTTGCAGGATCGAACGATCCCCTTCCCACTCCTGAGCTATTGCGTTCATTGAATGTTCGATCAAGTGTCTATAGAGTCTCTCTCTTCACCAGGCAAAGCAGCTCAGAATGAGGACCTGATAGGAAAGCTGGGCCTGAGACCAGGGTTCAAGCTGATGCTGATGGGCTCTCGCGAGGAAGACATCGCGGAAGTAAGTCACGCGCCCAAGGATATGCCCGACGTGGTAAACGACTTAGATATCGAGGAGGAGGAGGTGGAGATTGAGAACGCGGAGGTATATCTCTCCAAGATCCAGAAGAGAATCGATCATTACATCATCGTGGAATTGAACCCACTCAGAGAGGGGAAGAAGCTTCTGGTGTTGGACATAGATTACACCCTGTTTGATCATAGATCAACAGCGGAGACCGGGGTGGAATTAATGCGCCCCTACCTGCACGAGTTTCTGATGCAGGCATACAAGGAGTACGACATAGTTATCTGGTCGGCAACCAGTATGAGGTGGATCAACGAAAAGATGAAACTGCTCGGTGTTTCGACCCACCCACATTACAAGATAGCCTTTCATCTTGATTCCTTAGCTATGATCTCTGTTCATACGCCAAAGTACGGCTTGGTCGGCGTGAAGCCGCTCGGTATCATTTGGGGAAAGTATAAACAGTTCTCTGCGAAGAATACGATAATGTTCGATGATATCAGGAGGAATTTCATCATGAACCCGCAGTCGGGATTGAGAATAAAACCTTTCAGGCATGCGCACATCACCAGGAGTAAGGACAGGGAGCTGTTAAAGTTATCCGAGTATTTAAGATTAATAGCCAAAGTTGATGATTTTCAGACCCTTAACCATAGGAAATGGGAGGAATATAAAGCTAAGAAGTCTAAACAGGAGAGAAGGGGCGAGGCGAACAACGACGAATAAAGCTTCTCGGAATGTTAAATAATTGTTAAATTTTATCGACTTTCCCGCTATTCGAGAGACAAGGAATTTAGAACGCGCCATTACGGTGCAACGAGATAAAAACGTTCCACACGTATTTGTATAACTTATCCACGTCTAAATCCTGTATAAAGAAGAACATGTAAAAAAGAGAACATCCTTTAGATATTCTTCTATGGATTTTCGGTACATGATGATACTAACCGTTATTAACAGTGCTTAAAAATTTCAAGCTATGCCTCGTAAATCTGCATATTTTCACACGCCTCTTTGTATTTATTATGTACTTATGAGTTATACGAATCATGTACAAAACATGTAATCGAGGATTATCTGAATAAAGCCTTTGTATTTAAAAGAATCGAACGTTCACCTACCCCTTCTGTTCCAACCCTTAATGCTACTATACCGTGCACAACATTCAAAGAAATAGGTCGGAGCAACTAGGGCGTGCTCGATTAATCCGAGGAACACCAGCGTTCCAACTAGAAATTGCAGGAGCATAACGAAGTCTAAAGAATTCCGAAGATTCTCTGTATTCTCGCGGATTCAAATGGCAAATGATAAAGCGCCGAACAATGCCGTTCCCTATTCGATCGCCATCTATTTACTTTTCGATGCTCTTTCATCGAGAATGTGTATAGTTGGTGCAACGGGCTTATTGTTACTTTAATATAGTAGTAGCAAGATGGCGAAGTGTCCGTCGTAGGTGGTCGTAGGACTCGCAGGCGGTAGGCGGACTTTCGTTGGGAGAGCTGACGTTACACATGCTGCCTGGAAATCATCGTGCCGCGAAAAAGTCAGAAGAATGGAGCTGTTCCGCACTGACACGCACTTTATTTTCGTGAAAGAGGGCTACAGCCTTTGGTGCGACAAGTACACGGGCGAATTTTCTGCGAAATCGGGTGGGTAGGCGCTTGCATCTGACAGGAGCGCATACATATACGTGCAGTAGTAACACGTTGCAATTCTCTGTTCGACGTTTTCACTTACAATCTCTTTTTATTCACGCAAGAACATTGCCGAGATACTTTTCGCGTTCCCTTGCTCTGTGGTCCAGATTTTATGGGAACACCTGACAGCAAGGAGTTTCATTTTATATCGGTTGATAATTGAATTATTCTTACCGAAAACGTGCAACCGAGGGAATGCCTTAAAAGGCAATAGCATATGTATTGTTTTGCGATACCTATATATATATATATATATAGTTCATGAATTATGTAAATTCGTGGAACGTATACGTTAACTAATAGAGACTGTACGGTTTAAAATTTCATCTGACTTGTCAATGTTTTTGTGACGCATTTGTTAATCATGCATTGCTTTGTAGATTGGGAGTGGGCCTCTGCGAACGATTTAGAATGCCTGGGAATATTTTACGGGATAGTTGGAAAGATAGACCAGCCAGCCGTGTTAGAGCCTCGTTTAATGTTAATCAAGGAGGTTTCATCCGCTGGAGAATTGCACGGAGGTCATGTCATATACAAGATTAAATCCATCGCATTTTTGCACCTTGGCACAGAAAATAGCGATATTGGACTTCTCCCATGCAAGAAGCATCAAAATTTGCCAAAGAAAAAAAGCCAGACAAGCTTGTTCGAAGTGCCACAGAAAGCAGCCTTCGCCAAAACATGGGGAACCATCAAGAGTGCTACAAATACCATAAAAAATACCACGCAACAAGCGGCTGCACTCGCCACATCCCAGGTGAATTAGTTAGGTTCGACGTAGCGATGAGACGCCATAACGGCGGTGAATTATTTCCAGGTGAAGTCTACAGTGTCTAAACGAAGCATCGTCAAAGACAAAGAGAGATTTGAAAAGAGGATCCTAGAGGAATTGATGAAAATCTTTACGGAAACGGACTCCTTCTACTTCTGTCAAACTGGAGACATTACCAATAGTCTACAACGGCTCTGTGTCACAGAGTCGCAGCACAATGAACAGGGCAGACCCCTTTGGCAAAGAGTGGACGACAGATTCTTTTGGAATAAGCACATGCTGCAGGATATAATGAATTTGAAAGTTAGAGTCTTTATAAATTTAATCTGCTCGCTTCTCGAGACGCGCGCGTTCATGAGAATCTTTCGTTTCTTCAGACGGATAAGGCGAATTGTTGGATACTACCAGTTATCCAGGGATACGTACAGATAGAAAAGTGCAAGGTAGAAGTGGGCTTCGACGATCAGCCCAGACACGAAACCTTTAACTTGGCTATTATATCGAGAAGGAGTAGGTTTCGCGCAGGAACGCGGTAACTAAGCCTTCTTTATCTATACTCCCGCGCGTATTCTTTCTTTGCGTAAAATGTATTCTTTGCCAAAGGTATAAGCGACGGGGAGTGGACGACGATGGGAAATGCGCGAATTATGTAGAAACGGAACAATTAGTTTGGTACCACGACCACCAGGTATCTTTCGTACAAGTACGGGGTAGCGTGCCTGTCTACTGGTCTCAACCAGGCTACAAATACAAACCCCCGCCTCGCATCGACAAAGGTAATCGGCTAAAAATGATTGCTTCATACGATTTTATTAAAAAAAAAACCAATTATCACTTCAGACGAAGCTGAAACGCAGGTTGCGTTCGAGAAACACTTTACAGAGGAGCTCGGACATTACGGTCCAGTTTGTATAGTGAATCTCGTCGAACAGACCGGAAAGGAGAGGATTATTTGGGAAGCCTATAGTAATCACGTGATTAATTACAATAACCCGGACATAACGTACACGGCGTTCGATTTCCACGAGTACTGGTAAGCATCTACCCGGCACCGAGCTAAGCAACCGTTTCCAATCGCTGGCTAACTCTATCTTTATGCCTAACACAGTCGAGGAATGCATTTTGAGAATGTGTCTATCCTGGTCAATGCATTAGCTACGGTATTGACGGACATGGGCTATTGCTGGCGCGACAAGCAGGGCACAATTTGCATGCAGAAGGGAGTGTTCCGGGTGAATTGCATAGATTGTTTAGATAGAACGAACGTGGTGCAAACCGCTGTTGGTAAGACCGTGATGGAGATGCAGTTCTCGAAGCTAGGACTAATACCGCCGGACGGAGCGCTGCCGACCAACATCAAGCAAACGTTTCAGTTGCTTTGGGCGAATAACGGCGACATTATCAGCAAACAGTACGCTGGCACCAACGCTCTGAAGGTTCGTAACTTGGTGGCGAATTTCATTCGCGGTTTCGCTGCAGCCGGAGACCCCAGTCGTACGTGGGACTCCGCTGGTACCCCATGAACCCCTGTGACACGTGGTTTCTTATTGCTTGTAGGGTGATTATACGAGAACGGGGGAAAGAAAGTTTACTGGTTTAATGAAAGATGGCATGAATTCTGCGAACAGGTACAATTGGACAGCAATTACGATACATGCCCCCGCATTGCGCTAGAACGTCACTCTCATTCACACGCTCCGTACACTGCGCGTCGCTTGATTATTGCTCATTGGTCATACCAACTCCGCGAGTATACTATATATCCTATTCAGTAGTTGTAAAGTTTGACGAACGAATAAACCGTTACACGCTGCTCTTGCCATCATTAGCATCGATCACGATTACAATCTACGATCATCGTTGGAATACTGGTGCATAGGTCCTTGACACTATCCTTTCATTTTCCTATAGATATTATCAGCAACACTTTGTGGACGACAAACGTCAGGCGGCGATAGATATCTTGCTAGGGAACCCCATCGACGTTAATCAACTGAATATCGATTGGTCGCACTATTTAGACATCCTTGACAATTGCTGTCACGAGCTAATACCCGCGAAACCTTCATACGTAGAGCTTCAACTCGCTACACACCCCGAGTTTCTTTATGCCAGTGTTATGTATGATTTAGCAAGGTTCGTTCTTGGATTTGCGTTCAAGCTTTTCAACTATTGGACGCACGAGTAAAACTGTCGCTCTGACACCTAGAATGTTAACGGTTCGCCGAGCGGGATAACTGTATAAAATAGAATCAAAGTATAACCTCCCTCCCGCCACGATGCTGTAATAAATTCGACTGATTGTTTGTGCTGCACGACAGAGATTCTAATGCACGACAAACGCTTCACTCTAAGTTCGCTCCTAAACCCAGAGAAAGGAAGCGACCTTTTGTCTTCTGCGATAAACACCTTGACATCGTTTTAATTTCTTGTTCCTTTCATGCAAGTATTTGGGAAGGTCCGTATTTTTTCAGATATTATTTAAATCGCTTCAAGGATGTCTATAGACAGGCTACGATTGATATGATGTTAGGGAATTCAGTGAATGAGGAAGTGTTTCAAGAGCGTACGGAAGAGGAGGACAACGCTGCGACAGCGATTCACGTGAAGCTGCTGATAGAAGATTGCAAGAAGCTACTTATACCCGACCCAGAAGTTATTTTAGGCAGTTGGGGTCTTATAGACGCCGATCCCGTGTATGTTAAATATGTTTATATCCTTTGCCTATCATTTTTTAGAGTACGATATACCTGATTCTTTTTCAACAGAACTGGAGACCCAACGGAGACGGAGATGGACACGGTTTTTATATTAACGCGCGACAGTTATTACGTAGCTGACTATGACGACCAGATCGACAAAGTTACAAACTACCAAAGAGTACCTCTCGACGATATTGTACTGATCGAGTTCGGCCAGCCGGAAAGTGCAGTCTCTTTTTTTAAAAATAAGCATTTCTACTGTATTAGAATAAACTACAAAGTGGCCAACGAATACGGCTACTTCCACATGTTTCGTAGCACAAACTTGCGTTTCTTCAATAACATGGCTGTTGTTATAAAAACTGAGGAAGAAAGTATAGGTAAGATTATTGGCTCGCGCTTGAATCGTCTATTTTCTAATTTAAGTAACCTGCTAATCTATATTGCAGAGTCTTTAAGAGCAATCTGCGAGGCTATTTCCGTAGCAATGGAAATCGCGGATCAGCCAAAGATCCCTATAGCGATGAATGTGACATTAGACAGGCGAAAGAGTAAGTTAGTTAACGTTAAAGGATCTACGGGCCTGCTAGACATCTCCTCCTTCCCCGAGCTCACTAGAAATCTCTCAGAGACACAGTTGCTAGCTCTTAAAAGCGCAGGTACATATCCCTAGAAGCACTGCGATGTGTCTACAGTTTCAGAGGGAGTGTATAACTCGCGAAACTACCTCTGATTCCAGGAACGAAAGCTTTAAACAACATGTCAGAGCAGTTCAGCAAGCTGAACAAGTTGAGTCATAGCTTTAGCGCGAGAAAACCAATCGACTTGGCTAAGAGTATGGGCAGAAAATCTGAGGCATCCGCGAAACCTACTTTCACTGTTGGAGGTAGAGATATTTCTGGCAATGTACAAGGAACACGTCGTAGCAGTAGCAGCAGTAGCGGTAGTGAGAACGAGAATGCCCAGACCCCGCCTGTCCCGTTAGAGAAACCGGTGAATTACAGTCACGATAAGAACCTGATGGAAGCTTACACTCCATCCATCGGTATCATAATGGGCGTGAAAAACGCCGACGTAGTTGATACCGACGAGAGCAACGAGAATCAGAATTTATCGATGCGACCTAACAACAATCTGCTCGAGCCGAATTCCAATGCAGAAGGTCTGCTTGTTCCAGACGCTGGGTCTGGCACAAGCACCCTGAGTGCTTCCCCCCAAATGACCACAGCGACCAACCCCGAAATAAAGATACAGAGCGCGACAGAGGGTACGGCCGACGACAAGGAGAGAATGCTTCCACCCTCGTCGTTGAATCTCTCGAAGAATATCAGCCACTCAGCCGGAGAGGTGGACAACAGGCTGACACTCGACGACATGAATACCAGCAGCCTGCTAACGGACAACAGGCTGCAGGATAAGAAGAGGTGCACGTCCGAGCAAGACTTAACGTTGAACATCACATCCTCCCAGAGCGAGTCCGCTTTGAAATCAATACAGGCCAACATCGCTAACGTTGCTAGCCCGGTCGCGTCCACGGCTAAGGACATATTGTCGCCTTTCTCGAAATTCGCCAAAGGGGTTCAGACCTTGGGGGCGAACTTGGATCCCAGGAAGCTGAAGACGGGACAAGTGGGAATGCTGAGGAACCTATCGGACCACCACATGGAACAGCGCCAGAAACTGCAAGAGAGGTGGGGCTCTTGCCGATCGAAACTGATTGCTTTGTAAGTCTTTCGATGATACGCAGTAGATAAGAATCTGAGTGTCTAGCGGCGTGATTGTAATTCACAGTTTAGAAGCGTACGCGCTAATAGGCGAGCAACTGGGGGACACTTTCCGCATAGGAATTGATAAATTCGAGTTTTCTTGTTACCATTGGTATTTTCTAGAAATATAGCGTTATAAGATGGGGATCGTGTCGATTTGTAATCACAGTGCACACGTTTAATGCATCCGATGTTGTTGTACTTTTATTTGTATTACTGCGATCTTGCTGAAGAGTTGGACGAGAGTGGATCGCTAATCGGTAAGACACTTTCTACACATTCACCTGAACGTTATCTTCCCAAAGTACAATGTGGTCAATATTTAATCTACGAGTCCGTTGTCGCGTCTGTCTTGCAAATTTTCTATTACTCTACATTAACAGAGGGCCGGTGGCGCTCTTGGCTCCTACACCGAACGACTATCTGCCCGCAGAATGCTTTTGGCATATTTATACAAAATTTTCAACGTGATAGCGTTTGTAACGATTTTATGAAGCGAATCCTTGCATTGCATTTGGATCTTAGAAACTTGAATTGTGAATCCACCGGAACGGTGTGCTTACACGGTGAAATATAATCCCAGCTTCAACTGAAGCTTTTTACAACGCTTTGCTGCATAATTAAATTTTCCTAGCGTTCCGTGCTTTATTTATTTATTCTAAAGGTTATACTTTCCGTTTGTGAGTTTGTAGATTCATATATATATATACATATTTCAACACTTGTACACACACACACACACACACACACAAATGTCCGTACATCGAAAATTTATTTGTGCAGCAAGTTCAGTGAAGCTTTGTAGTCAATTATGTAAATACAAAAGAGTTATTTAACTGTAGTTTAGCTAATAACGTTAATATCGCTGGCGAAACCGAAAGTAGGGTGGCAAAACGGGACGTGAAAAGTAGATATTCTCTCCGAAGGTCTGCACGATGTGCAAGGTAGTGTCGATAATCGAATTAAAGTGAGTCTAGAGATCAGAGAGCAAAATACTTGTAGCTGGATGTTTAGAACTACTAAACTACGATAAACAGAAACAAGTTTGAGACTTATTTTGGATATACAAGGAAAGCAAAAGCTTTGTTCGTAACACGCCGCATTGTTTTCCGTATAACGTTTCAATTGAACCATACGAAAGATTCAGAGGATCAAAAACACAATCACAGTATTTATACATACTCGCATAGTCGCAGTATTATGTACATTCGAGTCAACCGAATCTCGGGAAAATTTACATATGCAATCTGTATATCTAGATCACGAAGCAGTACATCTTGTTGTTTATGTACTCTATTCGTGACAATGTAAACATTGTAAACCAAACAATCTGAGTTATAAGTTTAGATGGCTGACCTCCTGTATATATACATATATGAATATTTTAATTTAATCGTGATATTCTGTATACATTTCATAGATGCACTAACACGTAGTAGAGGTATTGCAAGTTAAGAATTTTCTAGTGAATGTTTTTCCAATTGCAAATGATAGTCTGTGATATAAGCTAGCGGAATGAACACAGCCTAGAATGGCAAGGAAAGTGTCTATTCTGTAGAACATTTAGGAATGCTTCAAAGCGAGGACACAAAGACACAGGACTGTTTTCCATGCGACTCATTTTATTTAGCAGAATTCGTTACCTAGATTTCGTGACTGTCTTTCTTCTTTTATCATCCATTCCACATAGATCAGAGTACTTTTAATATAAGTTTAGCGACTCGCGAAGTAATTATTTATTGATACAGTATTATAAAAGATAGAAAGAAATGGAATCTATATTTTTTGTTCCCCTTTTTCGTATCGAGGCAATGTATGGTCCAATTAAAATTCAGCAGTCGAGGCATTGTAACATATATTATCTCTGTACTTTTACGATAGAACATTACAAACAATCTTGACAAAACAACGCACGAAAATGTTTATAGCCTGTAGAGGCTTAACTTGCCTTATATATATATATATATATATATGTATATTGGCAATTACATTTTCGGAAACATATATATATATATATGAATATGTACATGTGATACAGCAAGCAACATAGCACTTGTAGAAAAAGAATTACAATAAAATGCAATGAACTCCGATTCATTCATTTCTCTCCCCCGAAATGAAAGTTCGTAATTAAGAAGACTAATATACCAAATACTGTGCTTTTAACCTGTTCAAAGTTATTACATGCGATCTACAGAAGGAAAGATATTTATTTGATAATTTTCAATATAGTCCCGTGTATATTACAATTTCAACGAAAAAGCGTTAATAACAGTAAATTGTGTCACTATTGTGCAAGTTAATACGATTTCCCCCTTAAAATCCATTATTTATTGCGACTCGAAAATTGAACCGGCGAAGCTGTTCGTGCTTATTCTATTCGAAGTAATATTCTATGTAAAAAGTGATTTTTCTTAAAAGTTTTATACATACAACTAAGCAGGGACATGTTTTCTCCCTATTCGGCCCGTTCCAGCGCGTAATTGATTCAATCGTTGCAATTAATTCACTAAAAACTAGCACTTAACACCCCGACTACGGACACTGTACCAAACGGTTCGAACTACTGGACGCGGAAGTGTCGCGTTCAAAATAGTTTCGATTGTTGCTTGCGATTCTCGAATCGAATTCACTATCGACCAACCTCGCACCTATCGATTGATCACGTGGTTTTGTTTTGATATGGACGAACGTATTATCACGTATTATACCCACATACCCACATGACGAGTTTTACAAATGCATAAGAAATAAGAAATATTAATAAAAACTCCTTATCCCTTATTTCTATTAAATACAGACGTAATTAATCTATAAATCATTAGATCCTTTTATAAAATAATAAAGATGGAATGCTTCTGGTCCGACCCATCCAAACACCCACAGTGCCCACATGGTAATTTAAAATTCATTGGCTAAAAAATTTTTATTACGAATCGTGAAGATGTAAAATTGAATGCCTGCGATATTCTTATCTTTACGTAGGTCCATCTTTATTATTTGGGACGCATGAAAATGGCAAGTCGCAGAAGTTTTATGTATGTTCTGCTTGCCGTGAAAGAAAGCTGTGCAAGTTTCACTTGAAGGAGGGCGACAAGTTAACGAAGCAGCAAGCAGCTAAATGGGAGCAAGAGAGGAAGAAGTTCGCCTCTCGTTATCACCATATACCGTTGTATATACAGTTTACCGAGATAATGGCCTTACCACCAGAGAATAGGTGTTACTGCCACACTTGTGAAAAGCTGATGCAGAACACTGAGGAAAATATGACAAACAAACACAAGGATCATGATATAAAGGAAGGCCTGACTGACTACGAAATGAAGCATCCGACAGAAATTCTGAAAGCCTTAGAAAACACCAAACAGGAGGCTCAGTACTTCTTTACGAAGAAATCAACGGAAGATATAACAAATATGCTCGTAGAACTTGGTGCGAAGCAAGTTCTTTGCATCGGTACACCGAAAATACACGAACATCTTTTGGACCAATACGAGGACAAGATATCTTCCCTTTTATTAGACTTGGACGGAAGATTTGTAAGTTCCTTCAAAGACAAAGAAGATAGAATACTTCTATGATTTAATACTAATGCAATTTTATTTAATCTTTTATTATGTTACAGCATAACTTTTTCGGACCGCTGAGTTATTGCTGGTATAATCTATTAAACAACCACTTCTTCAATGAAGGTGGTACGCACGTGTTCAAAGACTTCCTTACGCAAAACGGAGGAAAGGACACGTTCTTAATATGCGATCCACCTTTCGGTAGTCGGGTGGAACCAATGTCTTGGACCATAAAAAGGATTTCGGACCTCCATAAGAAATGGAATAGTATAGAGGAGGAAAAGGATCGCTTGAAAATTATGTTCATATTCCCACACTTCATGGGATCCATAATGAAACAAAAGAGCAATCCACCGGGTATATCCGGGGGCTTGAAGGACTTGAGCATGAGCGATTACAAAGTCTCTTACGATAACCATTCGTTATTCGTAACAGAACCTGCGGCTAATAAGCTGCCATCGCCTATTAGGATTTTTACGAACGTGCCGTTGCATTTATTGGAACTCCCTGAATCCGATGGTTACAAGTACTGCAAGAGATGCAAAAAGTGGGTGTCCAAAGAGAATAGACATTGCAAGAAATGCCACACCTGTGCGTCCATAAATGGCCTGAGATACAGGCATTGTAAGCTTTGCGAACGGTGCGTGAAACCTTATTGGAAGCACTGCGAAACATGTAAAAGATGCGCCGCGGAGAAACACGTGTGCGGACAGAAGCCGAAAATTACTGGGAAATGCTTCAAGTGCAACGAATTCGGTACGTACTTTATATTCAAGGCAATTATGATTGGCTAATTCGCGTAACACGTTTCGTTTCTTATAGGACACGTTGAGAAAGAATGCGATGCTAATCGGGAGAAGCTCGCGAATACATCGAAAAAAGTTAAGAAACGTAAAATTCTTAATGGAAAGGAAACAACGAAGGGGATTAAGAAAAGGAAGCTGAATGATTCGCATAATCTAGACGAAGAAGAAAAGACGGTACTGGTAACTCGAAATGCCGAGAAATCTGCAAAGAAGTTGGGGAAGAAAGGGAAGAAGTCAAAGCCGCTGATCGAAGTGAAAGTAAAGACTTCGAAGGGAACAAAACTTTCGAAAGTGCATAAACATACAAAATTACATGCTCGTTCGAAAGGAGTTGCGAATTCGAAGAAAAAAGTGAAGAAACAAAGTACGCAACTTGTACGTTCGAAGAAAATGGCGTTGTAAATTAAATTTCCGAGCGGTGTAAATAAATCTTTTTATCGACGTTACGAATGTGTATTTTAATTAAGAAAGTTGAAATCTTTTAGTTTTTCATAGAGCCTGATCGATGATAATGACTAGGGAATGAATAATAAAGTATTAATTAAGTTCTCTCGGTTTCAACACTTTTCTCGTTTGCATTCTTTTTGTAACGGCCATTCGAACGGCCTGCCTTTAAGAGCCGAATATGAGACTCACCCAATTTCGATTCTAAAGACCCGTCACCCTTCAAGAAAAGTGTCAGCTTATGCTTCAGGAGGGGCAGGGTGGCCTTATTCACTATTTCCTACATAATTTTCACTTTAAAACACTCTTTTTCCCAACTTTTACGAACTTCGAGTGGACGAGCACAACGTTCGCGCGCGTAATACGAATTCCACAGAATTCCAGCCTGCTACCGAGCTGACCTCTAAGGTGAACTAAAAAAAAAAAATGGCGGCCCCCTTGACCCGTCTGCCCTGGTGCATTTTAAAAAGAAATCAATTCCAGTATAAACAATTGCTACTCTTCTCCTGCGTGGATCGGTTCTCGCGATTCAAATACTCTTCTTCGCAACATCAGAAGTCTAAAACTTTTAATCAAGCCATCAGAGATGTCCTAACCTACACCATCCTCTTCTCTGGTGTGGGTTATATCTTGTATAAATGGAAAGATGATTTTCACAATCTATTCCGAAGTTTTGGCAATTTTATGCCCACCGTGCATGCGAGATCATTGCCTCCGCTAGATGTTAATCACAACAGAGATAAATACAACTTCATAGCCGACGTAGTGGAAATATCCGCTCCCTCCGTTGTGTACATTGAGATTAAGGACAATAAAAGGTAAGTTGAAATGGTATACCCAAGAATTATCATTTCAAGCAACTATTAATCATGGAATAGATTCGATTACTATACAGGTAAACCTATGACAGCTAGCAACGGGTCCGGTTTCATTGTTCAATCGGACGGCCTCATATTAACGAACGCTCATGTTGTAATTAACAAGCCAAATACAACCGTCAAGGTGACTACTATATTGCTATGCGCGCTCGTGTCTGCTCGTAGTATGTAAAGTAACAGTGAAAATGTTCTTTCAGAAGTTTTCATACAGTCTGTTTCACAGGTACGTCTTCACGATGGAAATACGTATACTGGGATCGTGGAAGATGTGGATCTACACAGTGATCTGGCCACTGTGCGAATTAGCAAGGTTTATATACTCCGAACATGGTAATACGCGCATTTTTAGGGCTTCAGAGTTACACTAATGTAAACGTTTTACTCAGACCAATTTGCCAGTAATGAAGCTTGGCAGTTCGTCGAACCTTCGGCCAGGGGAGTTTGTGGTCGCTATTGGGTCTCCGTTGGCTTTAAGCAACACGATAACGTGTGGAGTTATAAGCAGCGTCAACAGGCAAAGCGAAGAACTTGGTCTCTTTAATAAGCAAATGGGCTACATTCAAACGGACGCCGCGATTACCGTTAGTGTTATTCATTTCGCGTAACGATTCCAATGAAACTCAACCCTATTAAATGCTATCATTCCTCAGTTCGGAAACTCGGGCGGCCCGTTAGTTAATTTGAACGGCGAGGCGATTGGTATAAACGCAATGAAAGTGACCGCTGGCATTTCCTTCGCGATACCCATAGATTTTGCTAAAGACTTCTTGAAGAAAGCGGAACTGCGTAGAAACGGGAAAGGTAATGTATCGTGATTAGTGTTGGTACCCAAAAATAAGAGCCCCGGAATAAAATAGATTTTGCATTAGGTGCTCAGAACGCGGTGCAAACTCCTACGCATCGATACATGGGAGTTACCATGCTCACCCTTACACCGACTCTGCTCTTCGAACTGCAACAGAGGCTCGAGGGGATCCCGCAGAACATCAGGAACGGTGTCCTTATCTGCAAAGTAATCGCTGGGTCGCCGGCCGATACGTACGTCCCGAAAACCGTACCGTCCTTTCGCTTTCGCTTTCGATTCAAATACAAGTCAGAAAACTAACGTTGCCTTCGAAACATTGCAGCGGCGGGGTACAGACCGGTGACATTATAACGCACGTCAACGACGAGCCAGTGATGAGCGCCAATAATATTTACAAGGCAGTGGAGTCGTCCAAAGTATTACGGCTGACCATCATAAGAAAAATGGGCGTGCTACACTTGGGGGTCGAGCCGGAGGACCTCTAAATCCACAGTGCATACCTCGAGGCCAAGGTCGAACGTACCAGCTCTTGACCCCTTCAAATATACCATTTTCCAACAGAATCTCCTCAGGCGATATTTCTATAAACCATCTGCTCGCTAGTAAAAATATTCTTTGTTACATAGAGCCACCAGTATTTTTCACTCTAGAATAAAGTACCTCGATATCGTGACGTATGTTTACATTATTCCCGGACAACGACGGGCCCCCATACGGTGGTAATGATTTTGGAATAATAAATAAGCGATACCTGGCAGTACTTATTTCGATCGTGGGATTTATCATCCGGCTTATGTTCCTTAAACTTTTTTTCTCGCGTTGTCGTTCGACAGAGGGTACAGGAGGACACGGGAGTGCGTGTGCTCGCCGGGTGTGGCCCACCGGCTCGGCTGCATAATATTTATGTTGTTTACGACGTAAGGCGACCTCCGCAAATACGTGGCCGGATCTCAGGAGTCGTGGGTGTGGTGGCTGCCGGCGTTTTTTCGAAAACCATTTTACTGTCGGCGGACGCTAGCTTCTTGTTGGAATTCTATAAGGCCGTCCAGGCGGGACGTAATGTGCTGCGCGTCGTTACACCCCGAGGTACCGTGATACGAGGCGAACCCGACGGTCCCCTCGGGCTTGGAACAGAGCGTGTCCGCACGTGGCGACGATAAATCGCAATTAACTTTGGGGGGGCCCATGTGATAAGAGGGTAATGGATGGGCGTCGCATAGAAGCTGACACCGAGGATAGATCGCGAAGATGACACACGCCGTGGTAACCTTGGTCCCCCTCTATGCTCCTCCGCGGTGCACGGCTCCACGATTACCGCCTGTACTTACCGCGGGGCCCCTTGTTCTCTCTATCCTCGGTCCCTGGCGCGAGCTAGGGGCCCGTTCTCCGATTATCCACGCTTTTGGCGCGCATTCGCGCCCACGAGTGAGCTCCGGTGCTTCCCACGAGCGTGTCTAGCGACTCTCGGCAGCCGGAGAAGAAATGGGCATCAAGGTGATCGGGACACGGTAGGAATATCTACGAACGGAGAAGATAACCCAGGATCGCTCGGTCGCCTACACATACACTTGTATACTTGCACGCTCGCTGTCCACCGGCCGATGACCAGCGGCCCGGAATCTCCTTAAGGGACAAGATCGGCCGGTGGAAGGGAACGTGGTCTGTCTTTTAATAGATCCGCTAGAAAGGGACTGGCCACTAGCCCCAGTGGAGAACGACGGAGGGTCAGGACTTTGATGGATCTGAATTTAATCGTGGAAGACCAACACTAGCCACGAAGTGTCTAAAGGTCGAGGCTTCGTGTTCCTGTCCGCGGGATTTTTAACAAGATCCCAAGTTACTCGGCTCTACCGTAATCACGCCCGTCCCTCCGTGTCTGGACGGACAATGACAAATAATTCCTCCTGGAAGGCAGCGCGATTAAAGCGAGTCGGCTCGCACGCGACACGCAGCACAATCACTTTTGTTTAATCATTTTTGCGCGGGTATCGCCGGGCTCCTCGCATGCGCGGGCTACGTCCGGGTCATCGCGACCGGCGCCGCCAAGGACGGGGGTCCGGGTGATTTTATTGGCGGCAAGGGTGGATTCCTGGATGTCTGCGGTCCGCGGTCCGCGGGGGGAAAAAACCTCCGGCAGGCGAACAATTTCACTCGTACAAGACACCGTCGATGCGTTCGCGGCTTCGATCAAGGACGAGGCGTGCAGGTAGCGCGAAACGCAATCACGAGTCCCCATTGTATCGGGGATCTATCGATCCTCTGCGGAAAGAAAGGGGCTGCCGCGACGCCCCGCCGCCCCGCCGCCCTCCCATTGATCGCCTGACAGCGATTTAAGGGGAATAAAGGAGCCGCGCCGCCGCCGTTAATGACGTTAATAATTTCATGACAGCAATTACCGCGCCCCAGGATCACGGTAGTTATGAGCCCGCAACAAGAAATGCTCCTTGCTGTGCGAGCGAGTACGTCTATTCTATGGTATCTAGATGCTCGCACGAAGAGTGTAAACAGCAGGAGAGTAGGGAATACAGTACGTAGCAAAGATTTTCAGCTGCGAGGAGCCGAGGACGAATGAATATTCCACCAGAGATCTCAGTAGCCATGGGAGTACAAGTTCCAGTTCGGTCTACCCGGTATAAATGCATCCGAATCGCTGTGTTCCTATCAGAAACTGAAAATAGCATTGCGTTCTTTACTAACCACTCTGAACGCCTGGTTATTCGTCGGCCAAGCCGCCCAGTCTACTTTTCCCGGTTCGTGGCGCGTCTCATTACGCGAGGAAAAAGCGAACCGGGCGAACGAAGTGGTGGTCGGAGAAGAAGAAGAAGAAGAAGAAGAAGAAGAAGGAGCAGACGCCGCGGAGGGCGTGGCAAGGACGACGGTTCGATCCCGGATCGAGGGATCCCGTCTCCCCCGGAGTATTCGGTGAACGGATCCGCCTGTCCTTCGGCGGTTCCTCTGGTTCCTGGTTCGAAGACACCGTCGCCATCTCGCTCGTCGTCCCCTCCGACTTGTATATAAGTCAAAACCAGATCGGAAGCAAGGTGCACAGGCAGAACAGTCCTTCGTCGAGCAAGGAGGTTCACTGGGAACACAACACGTACCGCACGATGCAGGCGCTGGTAAGTCCCTTTACTCTCATAGGCAAGGAGCCGAGAGGCACCTCTATCAGGGTGCCGATCGGTAATCTATCTCTAGCAAAATTATACGTCCATCCATCTGTGCTTTTCGAAGAAGCTAGTCTCAGGGTACGCGGACTCGACTCCGGACTTGTTCGTGCAAGTTCCCCTAACGACGTGGAGACGTTCCGAAAGTCGGGCTCTCAGTGAACAGATTTGAAGCGGGCCCGCGGCGTTGTTGAAATTCAAATGACCAGCGACAGGTTACGCCGTTACGCGGTCGAAAACGACACGGCGGAACAAAGGAGAGCCGGGGAGTCGCGTTTTTCGTTTCCGATGGCCCCCTGTGTATTTTCACTGGCCACTCGTTCGCCTCTTATTGGACCGTAAAAGAGAGATGAATCCTCGGGCTCATGCAAGTATAAACCAACCCCCTCTCACGTGGCGAGAAGATGAGAGGAGAATAGCCGGTGGCGTCGACAGCGGGCGTAAAACTCCAACGATTCATCGGCTACGTGGCCTTGTCGAGGGCTGAACCGTGCCTTGAGAGGATTCTAAAGTCACGAGCGCGTGCTTTCCCGTCGTTTCGTCGACGATCCTTCTGGGAACGATCGCTGCGAGCAGTCTGCTCTACCGATTCACTTCGTGGCTGGCGTTTTATCGGGGCACACATTCGAGGCGGGAATTAAAATTCACTTGAATCACCGCCGGCGACCGGGACTTGGATATTTGAACCACACGGTTTCTATCTCACATAGTAATATATTGCGAGACATAAACCCTCCCGACTTGCCATGCCTAGAGATGCCTGCCCGTCTAATGCTCCTTTCGGGCATTAAGCATTCGCCGCAGAGAAACTTAATATTGCCTTTGCAGATTCCGTTAATCGCAACTCTGAGCGTGGTCTCCGGGCAGCTGCAGCTGCAGCTATTGCCGTACGCGTACCTGTCGAGCCCGTTTCCGGTCTACCATCAGTTCCAGGACACGAAGACAGGGGTGCACGCGTACAGTTACGCCGGTGGCCCGTCGGCCAAGGAGGAGATCAGGGATGCCGATGGGGTCACACGGGGCTCTTACAGCTACGTGGACGCCAACGGGATCCTCCAATCCGTCTTCTACGTGGCGGACGAGCACGGCTTCCGCGTGGCCGCCACGGATCTGCCCACCGACGGGAACCTCGACTTAGACACCGCTCACATCCTCGTCACCAGGAACGCGAAAACGGGCGAGCCAGCTGGCACGGAGGAGCCGGCGAAAACCGAGGAGCTGGCGAAAAGCGACGAGCTAGCGAAAACGACGGAGTCAGTGAAAACAGACGAGGCAGCGAAATCTAGCCGCAGAAAGCGCAGCGTGTCCAGCGAGGCTCCCGCCCAGACCGAGCAGAAGGAAAAGACCGCGGCACTCGACACGGTTCTGCTTGAGAAACTGGCACCGATCGCCACGTCCCACCAGAGCCAGGTGCAAATTCACAAGGACGTTCATCTGGAGCCAGCCAAGACCCTGCTGAATATCGCGCAGCCTCTCTTGATCATCCCAGGCCAGATCCCCGTGGCGACCTCGCACCAGAGCCAAGTTCAAGTTCACGGTAACGCGCGCATCGACCTGGACCTCGCCAAGGTCAAGCCCGTCGTCACTCTGCCTTCGGTCTACTCTGTTCCAACCTTACTGAGCAACCTCGTGCCTTCCTACCACGAGAATCGCATCGAGCTGCACAAGCAGCTCGGCATAGAAGGTGCACAGCTGAAAGACGCGATCAAGATCGACCCGAAACCGCTCACCATCGTCCAACCCGCCCTGTCCCTTCCAGTAGCTCCCACTATCATCGCTAAGGACGCTCTTTCGCTCGTCCCAGCTGCACCGCTCAGCACCGCTTCGGTGACCACCTCGATTTCCAGCCACGGTATCAGCCAAATCCACCCCTCGAAGATCCTCAAGGAAGCTGTCGCCGTTCCCAGCCTCATCGCCAAGCCAATTGCCATCGAGAAGAGCGTTCCAATTTACACGCCTTTACTTGCCAAGGGAGCTGTCCCGCTGATACCGATCGGCCCGAAATCCGCGAGCCTCGACGCAGTTACTACTACGTCCGTTATTAGCCATGGGGTTAGTCAGATCCATGGGGACTCGACGTCGAACAACGTGCGAACGTACCTGGACACGATTCCGCCGCTCACGCAGCTGCCATCGATTCTCGACGTACCGCCCTATATATTCAGTTAAGCTGAGGTTTCTTAGCTCGGTGTGGACGAAAAGGCAATCGGCACGGACACGTTATCTGGGAAACGAGAAGGCTCACGAGCAGCCCAGATCGGTCCCATGTACTTCTGACTGATCCAGGAGCAGGAGCAGGAGCACGCTCTTCTTCGCGGGATAATCGATGGGACGATCGGTCGCCTGCATTCGCGGACTGTTGGCGAGAGTGTCAGCGGATGATTGATCGAGGATAGATTCGTTCGCGCGATAGCTCGCCTCCTCTTCACGCGCGTCATTTCTTACACTTCATCCCTCCCCCTTCATTTCGGCATCGGTAATCGCTTCACGATCGTCGATCGTGCTTGCGTTTAAATTATTGTTCATGGTTCACTCGAGAATAAAAAAACCACTTGCGTGTGCGACAGCTGTTTGTACTTTGCCCCTTATCCTTTCCTGACCAACCTGGACTGACTCCAGTGCAATAAGGGATGCCATTGATGCAATTGCCAGTGATTTCCCGGGTGAAGAAATTCCTCTTCTTTAAACAAGGGAACATCCTCGGTCCAATTTCTACCACACTCAAACTCCAACGTTTCCACGATCCAAGCTATTAACAGTCTCCTAACTATCCCGGGTTCCTTTGATTCTCCCAATCGAGCCAATTATTGCGACGTTAATCGAAATTATCGTGGAACCCAGCTCGTTCATCAAGGTGGACGATCAGAATTTTCTTTTAACTGCCTGATCAAAAGCAGCGGGGGTAGTCGGAAAAATCAGGAAACTGCAACGCGCCTCGTATCATGTCTTACTTATTCCCATGGGAGGTGGTATCGAAGCAGGAAGAATCCCATCGACTCCCATCGAGGAATCGAACGGTCCGCGGAGCGTTTGTCACGGCTGCACTCGTGGGAAATGCGCCGGAACCCTTGACCTTGAACGCCATCCGGTTCGCTATTATCCGGAATATATTACGGCATTAAAGTACCGCGCAGGGATCGCGTGTCCAATGAGACGCCAGATTAGCCTCGGCTTTACCCAAAGCCCGGGAACATCTTCGCCATTTTAGCTGATCCGCGATGAACTCTGCGGATTACTTTTGAACTCGCGACCAAGCCCCCCCTCCCCACTCAGCGTACTCGGCGATGCTGGGGATTACACACTTTAGGGATCCTTCCCCGGAGTGGGCCTTTGCTCTGACGGACGTGTTCGACGTATCCCGAGGATGAGGCAGAGTGGCAGGATTGCAACGGGGAGTTGAGAGGCACCGGAGGTTAACCCTAAGCTGACTAGACAAGGCAATATTAATAGGAACAGGGAGTTAGAAACTTATAGATGCCTAATTGCAACGAGTACACCGGGGAACCTGGAACCAATCAGAATATCTGTAGCTCCCACTGTCTGCCAAAGAACGAGGCCAAGCTGGAGCCCACTCAAAGGGAATTTCCTGAAAGCGACAGGCCCCAAGGCGAGGCGAGGCGCGGAGCGAGAAAAAGGAGCGAAGAATCCGGATCACCTTCCACCGTCAAGTGCACGGCGTCCCGGGCAGGGTCAAGGAACCCGATCCTCCATGACTCGCGAGATTAGAAGCCGAGAAATATCGCGCTATCTCTTAATACCCGTCGAAACTCGCGGCCCCGGCTGGAAGCGCGTAAAGCACGCCCATTCCCTTCAAACCCGTTCCACGGTCTTCCTTCGGTTCCTTCTACGCTGGCCGGCGTGGGCGTACGTAAGAAACGACCCGCGGAAGGGCCGCTGAAACGGTCGGCCGCGTCACAGAAAGTCTCCCGCGGTTCCTTCATTATCGCGCCTCGCCGGCTCGGTCCGGCCCGTTTTTTCCATTCGATCCGCAAAGAAACCGGAACCGTGTCGATCGATAAAACTGGAAAGCCCTCGCGTGACTGGCTTTGTCGCGGGCTGGGCGATCGCTCGACAGGCCGATAGCGCTTTTTGCCCGTGGATTCCGCCTTGTAAACGGGGCTGCTTTTTTCTCCGTCCTCCTTGTAGCCATCCGCGTAAGATTGCCTTCAGATTCGACGACTCGCCCGTGGTGTGCAAGCTAATTGGCGCGTGACTGGTTTTTACACCGGTCGTTTCGTGCGTCTTAAGTCTCTTTGTAGCGCGGAATTGATTAAAAATTTGTATAATTAGGTTACGATTGAGGATCGTGTTTTGAGAGTGACATTGGGAAGGTCGCTATATCCTCCTCGTTGGCTCGCTGTTAGTTCTGCCGCGACTGGTTACTGTTACTTTACGGGGCTACGAGTGATACGGCGAGAAAGACGAAGGCGAGGAGGAACGACGCGATCCGCACGCGCGATAATCGAAACGTTCCAGCGCTCTTCTGATAAAGGGGTGGCGTACGTTACACGGTCACGAGTGATGGGGGCCGATAGCTCATGCTCGATAACGGGAAGCGTAATAACGAATTTCGGCGACGCTGCCAGACTTTTACTATCTCGGGAAAAATCCGCGACTCGGGTCTGCATTTTGGCCAGTCGCGGGCTTCTTATTTTTACGGTCCCCGCGAGCACGGCTCTTAATGGATGGGAGGCGAGAAAGTATCACGTATGTACTCTTTGTCCCAGAATGCTGATAGGTTCTTTTAAAACGAGTTTAACGGCCCCAGACTCAAGGCCGTTCAAGGACCCAAGTTCTACATCTGCGAGTGTTTTCGATATGGATTCGTTGCGCATTTGTAATCCTGCACCTGACCTTGTGTTTTGGATCACTGATTTCATTTGCCTGAATGCTCTGTTAAAGAAGAAGAAGAAGAAGAAGAAGAAGAAGAATTCGACCTCGACGGTGTCTACACCTGTAAAGTGACCGTTTCCAGCCTTTTCCCTTTCTAAATTGGTAATCTTTGTCGCTATAAAATTCTCCTATGACAAGTCAACGAAGTAAGGAAAAATTATAATTAATGGAGGAAGCTGGAAAGCTTTAACCAATGGCAGCAAACTTTCCTAAGTGTCCCTCAGGGTGAGACCAAAGATCTACCACAAAGTGTTTCCCTGACTCCCTTCGATCTTCCTCGTCGCCCGAGAAGCTCTTCATCGCGGATCCTCGAGGCGAGGCGAGGGAAAAAAAGAAGGAAGAAGCTTTCAAAGGGATCTCGAGGCAGGAACCAGCCCCTAGCATCGCGTCAAAGAGAAAAAGACCGATCCACGATCCTGGCGATTGATCTTAATTGATTGGCGCGAGAAGGACCGGCAACCTTGCGGTTTATCGGCAAGTGTTCGTGGTTAGGCCTCTCGTGGGAGGCGAGGAGTCGGTAAAAGTACCCCAGAGTAGCTGGTGGAACGGCCAATCAGCAAATGGAATCGTTAGTTAGCCCTGTAATCTTCGATCGGAGGTTAGTTCTCCCGTTGTACTACACAGCTCGGGGAACAATCGTGATTCCCGATCGCGCTCGACCCGCACAGCCGTGGATTCACGCTGTTCAACGCTGTTTATCGAGGCTGCTCGCCACGGCTCGGCTCGGCTCGGCTCGGCTCTTCCCTCCCCGCGGCTAATTAGCGTATATCATTTATCGCCCCTTTATAATTGCCCAGCGCGATATACGAGAGGCATTCGAGGACGATCGGGTTCGATTTTCGAGAAAAGATGGGGGGGCTTTAAAGTCGAAGAACGATCCGATCGATCGGGTGCACGGTAAAACGGCTCTTCGAAACTCTTCGAGCTCCTCCCCCTTTCCATTTAAAAACTTCGATTGGGTATTAGAAGATGGATAAAAAGTGGAAAACCCGAGTCGAACATCCTCCACGAAACTTTGCCCGCGGACTTTTAAAAGCAACGATCGATGATCGATTCGTTGCAGAGCCAATTGCGAATATACGAAATTTATGACATAGTATTCGAAATAGAGGGGCCAAATCGGGGAAAGCTGTTTATTCGACTCGAGTCTCGCCCGTAAATCAGGCGGTTTCTCGTCGTGGATTCAAGGATCCAACTTCTGATCGATTTGTATTCAATAGCCCGTCCCTCGAATTGAAATCGAAGTTGCGACGGAATGGACAAGGGAAGCGGCAAGAAAGATTCGTGACTCCGTAAAAGGAGCACTGCTCCTTGGACCCTTCCGACGAACGGTCGCTTTTAAAGCCGACTTAGGGACGTGGAAATATCCACGAGTGCTCGGAGTCCGGAGATGATCATACGTATGCTTCCAAGTCGATGAAAAGCGATGAAATTAGAATCTCGGAATCCTACAAACTCTAGGATTTATACATATTATAGACCTGAATGCCAAGTGCAACGAGTCTTCATCCGCAGAGATGCTGCGGTCCACGCAAGTCTCTTTATCTGTAAAATTTCTGCTGCCTACATCTCCATTTATCTTTTCCCTATACTTTCTTGCAGCGGCGTAACGGAGGAGGGTCCGGAGGCGGGAAGCTTGACACGAACGTCATGCAGCTTTCTGACCAACGAACCTTTCTCGGATAATGTGTCATAGGAATTATTTACGACCGGTGTACAGTTAGTGCACCCATGGGCGGGGACCATCGCTCCGTGATCCACAAAAGGGCGAGCGATGACTATGACGTGTTAGACGCGATCTATTTTCAGCTGAACCTTCGCTAAATCCTTCTCACAATCAGTCTTAACTCAAGTTTTTAAGAATAAAATTCAAAAGATTCCCAATCAGCAATCCGTCGAGCTGGACCCCTCCCCCGTTTCTTTCCCAATCACGGCCCACGCTGGTAACCACGACCTTGGTAACCACGATAAAGTCGCGAGATCGAAAATAACGCCATCCAATTACATTAAAGACACGCGCCAGCTATTCCCGTCCCGACGGGCGCAACTCCCTCGGTTCCCTTTTCCTTTCTTTCTCTGCGAGATAGGTACCTAACCACGCACTCGGCCTTACGTCACGACCTGTTATTTACGTCGGGCTTTACGAGGCCTGCCCGCAATTCGCGCAACGCGAACTTTCTTTACGACACTGCCACGAGCAACTGATTATTTTATGGACAGAGCGCACCGATTCAACTGCATCTTTACGCTGTACCGCCACGGGCAAAAGTCTTGGGCCACTTATTTCGGGAACGAGACTTTGCTCGATCTTTTAACGGGTGCATCGCCTTCTCCTTTTTCGATGAGGTTCTCGGGAATTATGAAAAGCGGGACAGATAGAAGAATCCGGCTTTTTTTTAAGGGACATTCGCCATTAGGGATAGGGTCCCCGAGACTTTTGCAGGGCAATGTAGACGCAACACCCGTACGCGTGTTCAACTGCAATAACACGGGTAACGAGAAAGAAACGAGGAAGCGAGAGGGAAGGGGAGGAGGAAAAAGTATCGCTAAAAGGCACGAAGCCAGAGGATCATTTCTGGAGGGATGTTTTACGTTTTACGCGACGGCGGGGTAGTAAAGACGTCGGGGATGACCTTTGCAAGCTCGTCATTTCAAAAGCCGCTTAGGATAGCCGGAAGGACAATTACTTTGGAAAGTTGGGTTAATTGAGATCGCCGCTCCTGGAACGAAGTCTCGTCGAAGGAAAAAGAGAGGGGTGGGGTCGACCCCGAGCAGAGTTTCTTTAAAGCTCCGCGGGGAAGGAAGTCGGAACAGCGAGCTCTGATTCTACTTGTTCTTAAGGGGGTACGGGACTATTGAAAGACTAAAATCGACGGTTTCTTTTGGGATGGATTGCTTAGATACCAAATAATCACTAGGTATATACCGATATTTTTCTACCGGAAGTCTTAAGACGGCTTAAGACTAAAAATCCGATAATTGCAGATATTTTTTCAATGGGTTTCTTATGGAAAAAATCTGTACGTACCTAACTAATTATTTGCTGTTCCTGAAAAATTGTTCTCTTTTATATTACCAGAATTTAATAAACTCGATTTAAAATTGTGCACACAATAAACATACAAACGTTGACACGCGTTTACACACAGATCGGAAGTAGTCGCCATGATATTTTTCCCTTTTTTAGGAGCAGCTCATATTATTAGTTTACAGAAAATATATATAATGGATCGCAACGCGTTGGTGGTTCGACTCCTTCCGGAGGAGCGAAGAGATTGGCCGCTACGGTCGACCGCGGCTAGGAAATCCCACCTTTAGATCCGCGACGGAACGACGGTCATTTAACGCGAACGAGCGCGTGCGTTTAGTGGCAATGTCAAAAGGGAACGCGAGCCGCCCACGTGGCCGTTTAGACCGCGGGGGAAGAATCCTCGTCGGCGACTTGTTGCGCGGCGTGAGTAATGCCGATGGAATTGATGAACTCGTTACCGGTCCGCGTCTTGCGTCGCCGCGGCGCTCGTAAATTTCAGACAGGACCTACACCGTCGGTGGACAGTGGACACTGGACAGCGGCTTTCAAGTTCCGCGTCCAGTTGTACTGATAACGATAACGACGCGACGGCCCGTGAAAGAGTTGCTTGGGCAGTGACCCCTTCTGCGTTTCGGAGAGGGGATGATACAAGGTGGATTCTAGATACGAAGTTATAAAAACGTGAAGAAGATCCTGCAACGCCTTTGTGCCTGCGACTCCGCTTCACAAGAGGCAGACTCGCGTCAAGAGGCGATTAACTCGTCAGAGGGGACGAAAAGGAAGAGGAGGATCGACCGGAGGGAAGAAGGTAGCTCGAATTCGAAAATGAAGAATGAGACCGGATAAAGAACTGATAACATCCTTGTGGATGTTGGACGCGCGGAGAAATGTGGCGAGAGATCGACGGCTCGCACCGTGGCCAATAAACAGTGATTTATCGGCCTGGAAATCGAACTCGGGGTGATTTGTGATCCTGGGCAGTTCTGACCGTGCACCGATGGCCTGGCGGTGCCCCATAGGGCCCCGGTACCAGCGGCGTTGGTGGGGACGGCCCCTGTAGGTGCATATCCACGGGGTCCTATATAAGAGGATGCCTCCGAGAGCTCACACTCTCATAACCGTTAGCCGAGCCTCACTGGGATTATTCAGCCACTGGCAGGGGAAACTTGTGGAAAAGATTGCGAGACCCACGATCCACGATCCACGCATCCAGTGTTTCATCTAGTAGAATCCCTTGAGCACCGTCGAACATGATACTCGTGAGTGATTCAATTTTCATTTTCCATGCTTCTCCGTTGCTCCGCGGAGCAGTGGCGCACTCGGGATTTAATTTTGGGGGAGCCGAGTTGAACGGATAGGTAAAAATATTTTTCATGCAAAGTCGGTAAAACTCGTTAGGTGTATCTATTAGAAAAATTTATTTAAAAATAAAATTCAGTTTTCTTTTCTTTTTACAAAGCTCCTTCTTTGGAGGGTGTCAGGGCCCCCCTCCTGGGTGCGCCATTGCTGTGAGGGAATATATAAATGTAGGGGGTGGGTGGAGGAAGATTACGTATCTGAAAACTTGTGACTTTCTGAAGAACAGAATTGAGGAAAATAGATTAGAGTCGTGGGGGACAGATTCTTGAATCGACGGTAGATATTTTAAAGACGACTTGGGGTTTCGTGAAGATGGCTCGGCGGTAAGTTTGGCGAGCGAATTGATTCTAAGCGAGTTTCGTCGGCGCGTGCTTGCTTCGGCTGAACCTTGAATATGAATGGGGCGAATTTGTAATGTTAAAGTAGTTTATGAGGCGGTAGACGGCGAAGCGCAAATAAGGGAAGTTTAGTCCGAGCTCGTCACGGTTGTCATCTAATTTCCAAGTTTTACGAAGCAGTTCGCAGGATGCAATCTCAATTAGCTTGCGCGAATCGGCCTGCGAAAGTGCGAACCGGCAACTTTTAAACAGCCTCGCCTGCTCCACCATTAGGTATAGTCGCGTTTAACTCTGCATATTGCAGCTCGCTTGTCACTCTGCCTTATATCTGAGTAAACGGAATCCCGCTAATCACGTTCGGTGGCGCTGACGCTGAATAAACAGTTCTCGAAGCGTGTCCAAAGGGAGAAATGAATCGCTCCTCGAGCTTCCTATTTCAGTATTGCGAATACTTTCACCAAAGATCTGTCGATAGAAAGATCTGCTGTAAACGTTTCAGGGATTTCTCCCTTGCACACACTTCCCCCTGCGCAATCGCTGTAATCCGCGAAATAATCTCCGCGAAATCCCGCAACTCCTCGAGGGCTCCAAGTTGCCTGCAGCGCACAAGTTTCTCAAGAGACGCCTTATTAAACGCCGGGGAACCTTCGAATCCCAGCACATCGTCTTGCTAACTATCGATAATCGAATCAGCGAAAGGCTGGGCTTCCCGGCGGGGAACCCGACGCTCGCGGTTTCCTCCAGTTTTCTCCGCTCGTTTCAGGCTGCTCCGCCAACTTCCCACGATATTACGCGGTCAGATTTCCGAGGATGCTCCTTGTTGCTTGCAAAACTAACCTCGGACCCCCCAGCACGCGAAACTTCAGTTGAAATATCTATCGAGGGGCAAGAGACTCTGCTCGCCCAACCGAAAGCTCCCGCATCCGAGGGCGAATCTACGTGCGTGAGCACTCGAAATGTGCTTCATTCTGCGGGCAATTTTCCATTCCACTCGTGCCCGCGCTCCATTTGGCAGCACGTTATTTTCGCGGAATATCGACGAGGCTGGTGAACGCGCAGCTCGAGGAAGGAATCGAGAGGTACCTAGAAATGTGTTCCACTTTCAGAGAATTCTACTCGCTGTGTTCCTGGGGCAATGCCTTGGCCAGCCGATCGCCAACGTTTGGCTGAGCCCCCTAGGTCCTCTGGCGCCGTTAAGGCAGCTTCACATTCAGGACGGATCAGGGGGATATCATTATTCATTCACGGGGCCCCATCACGCCAAATCGGAGTCCAGCTTGAATGGAATCACGCGGGGTGGTAAGTCGCGGCAATTATCCTCTTTAGTGTTTACATTTTTTACAAGTCGAATGGGAACGCGATGCTTTGGGATCGTTGGAAATTAGCGAGCTCATAAGCGGCATTTCTACGCGATGACTCGTTAAAGCGCGAATGGCACACATTCCTTTCCTGAGTATTACGAGACAGACGCAGCCTACGTTTGCAAACGCTGATCGATGTGACGCAACGAACGCCCATGCAGAACATCCAGCTTCGCGTTAATGTACAGTTGTACACCTTTGTGTCGGAATTGCGTGCTACTGATCGTTAGACTCATTATTTCGGCGATTGCTTCAACCGAAGGCCTCTCTGGTAGGGTAAACCAACCAGTGAATGACCGAATTCTTGAATTTATGAACCTTTGAAATTAATACTTGAATATATTTATGTATAACAACAAAGCAACTGTTGGAATTGCATTTAAATTTATAAACATAAAATAATTTTTAAATTTATAATTGACATTGCTTTGCCTAATGGTCATTCACTGGTGTGCGGTCAATTACTGGTTGGTTTACCCTATTGAATTTCACTTGAACTTCAATTTTCTTTTCTCAATTTTCCTCTTTTTGTATCCAATTTTCTATGCTGCCTATTTTCCAGGCTACTCCTACATCGACGCGAACGGGATTTTGCAAACGGTGACGTACACGGCGGACGACGAAAACGGGTTCAGAGTGAGTGCAAGTAATTTGCCTCAGCCACCAAAGAAGGACCTCCAGGTGATCCAGGACACCCCTGAAGTGGCAGCGGCGAAGAAGAGCCACCTGGAGGAGCTGCGACTTGCGGAGCTTAGGGACCAGCCTAACTATCAGTCCAACATTTTGTCCTACAAGATCATACCTCCTTACTTCAGCTTCGCGCAGCTGGGCAACGACCACGAGAAGAATCTGGCTGTTCGAGAGATCGCGGTAAGCGAGAAATTACACAAAAGAATAAACATACTTTCACCGTCGATGAAACGAACGATGATTACGAAACGAACTAAATTTCGAGCTGAGAAAAGTAAAAGCATTAAAATCACCGGCTTTCTTTCACAGGGCACGAAGAACCCTTTCCTTCTCTCGTCTTCCGAGGCGCAGAAGATCGAGGTGCCTCAGCCAGACCCGAACCTCTCGAAACTGTTGCCCACGTCGTTCGGTGAAAGGGGACAGCAGAAAGGCGAAGCTGCCCAAGGAAACTCTTTAGGAATAGGGAAGCTGGTGTCGGTGAACAGCGTCCAGAGGCCACCGACCACCTCTGGGTCTTACGTAGTTCCGGTTCTACCGTACAGGCTGCTCCACAGCGCCCTTCATCACACCCAGGACTCCCTGGGGCAATACGATTACAGTTACGCCGGGGATTCTAGCGCGAAAACCGAGTCCAGGTCCCTGGACGGGACCACGAGGGGTGCTTACAGCTACATCGACCCCAACGGCGTTTTACAGCAGGTCCATTACGTGGCGGACCACAACGGGTTCAGGGTTCTGGCAACCAATTTGCCGGAAGCCAAGTAGAGGGGTGGGTGTCCTTGCGCGGCGAGGTGTTGCTCAGGAACTACTTAGGACCTTCCGAGGGGGGCAACAAGTGGGAGCGAAACTCACGAGGACATTAGGTATTTTTAAGCGAGGAAACATGCGTCGAGCAGCGAGGCTCAGAGAATTGGGAAACTTTAGAGACAGTATCTGCGAAATTTTTTTTTAAAGAAGCCAAGGATCGAGGATCTATTAAGGAAATATTCTGAAAGGAATCCCGAAATGTCCTCTGAATGGAAAATTCTGGAAATGGGAATCGCGAGCTCGCTCTCAAGGGTCGCGAATTTATTCCGAGAGGCAGGTTTCAGATGTAGAGAGTCTCTCTCTCTCTCTCTCTCTCTCTCTCTCTCTCTCTCTCTCTCTCTCTCCGCGAGCAAACATTTACGTTTAAGAAAGCTCGGGCGATTTGGTAATTGCGTTTCGATCCGGTGACGGCGGCAAATCTACGGCCCCGATAGAACTTTCCTCGTTCGTTCCTCCCTATTGGAAGTCCCTCCTCTTTTTCACTTCTCAAACGGATGTATGTAATCAAAGAGTCCGGTTAATTTCCATTGCGTTCCGATCGCGGGCTCTCTGGGGCGCGTTCCTTGCCGAGGGGCGCTCGGCTGGTGCGGGGTAATCAAACTTCCTGAATGCTTTTCGAGTTCGTTCTACGCGGCGCTGACGGCAAATGGAAGAGAACGAACTTAATTCGCATTCGCTTCTCCCTTTTAACCGTAACGCGTGAGCCAATCTACGCCTCAATAAATTATTCTACCTGCGAAACAAATTCATCCTTCGCTACCCCCATCTCCTTAGAAGCTAACTAATTAAACGTTCTCCGATTTAATTATCGAGGCTGCAGAGATAGAAGCACGAGGCAGCGAGCCATCGTTTTGCAGAATTTCAACTTCGAATCTCGCTTTAATGCGTTAGAACTGTTAGAAGCGCATCCTCCTCCATCCGCTCTTATTATAATGATCGCGGTGAGGTATGGAAGCAACTCGATCCCGATCCCGATCCCGATCCCGTTGCAGCGTGATGCCTGCTGGAGCGGAGCTGCGGTGTTTTATAGAAGCGGACAGCCGTTCACGGTGAATTCGTTGGTTTACCGAACGGATGAATTTACAGGCCCTTACAGCGGGCCATTAACGATGGGATTTCGTGTTTCGAGGTTGGAGGGCCGGCCGGTGGAGCCGGCTTTGGGGTTGGATTTGAAAATTTAATGAAACGGGACTGCCGCTGTTTACCCCCGGTGGCCGTCGGTACAATGAATTAAATGAATAATTTCCTTTGACCTAGAGTCACAGACAGATCCGGTCGCGGCGACGATTCAATTAATTAATGCGAGTCTGTGTGCAACGGTTCAGATCGATAGTTCGGCTTTTTCAATTTCCTCGATTGTTCTTCCGCGATAGGTAGCGGGGACGCTGAATATTATTTCAAATAGAGCATAGCCTTTGGTCTCGTTATACCTTGGAGGAATTACATCGGAGAATTTAATCAGAATTATGGACCTGTATATGAGTGCGGAGGTACAAGATGATGGAAAACAATGTGGTATTCTTTCACGTGGAGCTCGCTCAACTACTCCATTCCATTCTCTCTTGCATGCCTGTCCTGAATGAGGACCATGATCTACGCTTACGTTGCCGAGGCATTCGCCAATGACGCGGACAAGAGGTGAAGGACCTGCTGATTCGAATCGTGGTCGATAAATTGACCAGGAGAACGCGAGTCATTCTTTTTAATCGGCCATCCAGTGACCGTTGCCAAAAATCCTTTCACCTCGAACGGTCATTTAAACGGTTCAACATTTTCAGTGACGAGTAACCCCTTGCATACTCAATTAAATCGCAGATTTTTTTTTCGTATATTGTTACTGTCAATATGCAAGGGGTTTATTGTTTGTTGCAACATGGACATTGTAAAATAATATTTCCACAAGATACCAGAGACTTCAGTCCGCGAAATGGGAGATCTTCTCTGGTAATATTTCGATGCGAATATTAATTTCACGTACCTTAGGCGCCCTCCAAGTCCAGATGCCTGAAAGCTGGTCCAGGGGGAGAGCAACAAGGTCCCAGGGGTCAACGATCATGGATTTATTCGCAATATTTATTTCCATTCGTCCGTTACGTATGGGTAGACGATGATATATCACACGATACAATGAGCCGCGCACTGATAAATCGATAGCTCGACTTCGGACGTCCCTCTGCCCCCGACGGAGGCGCGCGCGATCCGTCCGACTTTCCGCGACCAGCACTCGCAAAGAATCGGGCGCGTCCGTACAAAAGAGCCGGGCGAGCACTTGGTCGAACCGCGATCGCTACAGGCCGCGCGAAAAGCCGCGAGTACCACGATCATCCCTCCTCTTCCATCATCCCCGCGACACACGTAACGCGAGCACAGCTTTCGGAACGCCCTGCAAGGTAAACATTCAAACGCCGGGCGTTAAGGAGGATCGCACTAACGCTACTATCACAAATAACCAACGGGGGAAACGGTAAAAAATCTACGGAAACGATGGGGAAAACGGGGCTCAGAGGCCAGAGGGACAGCCCTCGACAGCCGACCGGTAAGCTCTCGCTCGATAATCGCGCCAGCGGTGGCTTCCGCTTTTAAACATAGCTGTGTACACATAGATATCGACACGTACGTACTTATTGAATCTCGCCTTTTCAGTCCCTTCAGAAACGCCAGCGAACTCTCGTATTAAATCGACCCCCCCCCCCCTTAATTTACGAAGTTTCGTGGTTCCCTTCTCCTCCTCCCGTTGGAGTACATTCGAAGGGAACCCTAGGCCACGGTGCACGCGCAACGCGGGCAAACTTGACGGGCAGCGGAAAGTTCTCCCTCGTTCTATGACACTATGCAACTGCACAAGACTCGCCGCCGTTTCGTCGTATATTCTAGCCTAAGTGGTTCGAGCGAAGGTGTCGGGCAGTCCCTTCGTTTGAAAATCAGTCCTCAGGCTCCTCCCGTAATGTCCCTTACTGGGGCGCTATTCATTGGCGTAACAAGGTAAGACACCGAAGAAGCTCGAATATTTGCCGCGGGCTCCGCCCCCGCCTCGGGGCGGAATCCTCTCTCGTTGAAGCAGTCCTGGATGGCCCCCAGGGTGGATGCATCGGCTGTGCTCGGTTCCGCGGCACAGCTTGCCCCAGCGTGGAGGGCAACCCTTCAGAAGGATTGTATCCTCACCTCGGAGGTGCTCGGGTCGAAGGTGACGCGCTGCGCGCCACACTTGCCGCGCTACAGTCATCTAGACTCGCTCTGCGAGTGCAGGGTCGGCTCTGAACTGGGGTCCGGGTCCGAGTCGTCGATCGACACCCCCTGCTGCGGCATGCGGATCGAGTAGCTAGGGCTACGTTCGTTTCTGCAAACGTACACCATTGATCATGGTGGAGCTGCTGGGTCTAGAGCGATCAGGGGACTCGGAATAGCTTGGAACATGGTTCGAGTAGGTTTCGAGCTTCTGAATGGTGAGCCAAGGATGATGATGGTCTGATCTGCAGGCGTTGGAGCGGATGTCGATGACTTTTGGGGATCGAAGAAGTGGTGGACGTTGAGGCGATACAAATGATGTTGAAGATACTGTGTTGGCTGAGCTTTGACTCACAAGGAGAGGTTCCCAGGTGTCCACCTCCGATTGCTTTGAATTTTCGGTATGTTTTAGAGGACCGAAAAATGAGATAGGTATACGTGTTTTTTTATAGCGGCTCGTTTTCATATTTAGGGGGTGAAAAAAACACCCCCCCCCCCAAGTTCATACGGGGTACAAACTTGTGTTGAGTAAAACTTTATATTAATTTAATTTGCGTCATAACTTGCTGTATGGACGATGTTCTTGTCGCCAGTCATCGTTATTAGGGGGCAACTGTGAGGGGTGGTTTCACCCCTTGAACATGCTGTACGGGCCAAAATAAAAAGATACGTATTTCTTATTTTTCGGTCCTCTAAAACGTATCGAAAATTCAAAACAATCGGAGGTGGACACCTGGGAACCTCTCCTTGTCAGTTGAGGTCTGATAATGTTTTGGGACTTTTGTAGAGTTGGGTGTTGCGTTGGATCGTTAGGCGGGTGCCAGTTTTAAATACAATGAGCTCAAGGGAGATTGGTGGTAATTTGTGGTACCATCTAGGGGACCGTCTACGTGGAATCGAATGACGTTACGGAACTTGGACGCTGATGTGGATCGTGAGGAGCATGTCGATATCGATATCTATGCGTTTCTTTACGACTACTAGGTATTTCATGTTCAAACGTAATATTCCTACTATTTGTTGCGTTCAATCGATACTCACCTCACCGTCAACTGACTCCCATCGCTGCCGCGCCTGATACCGCTGTTCCGTCGCTTGCAGAAGCATTTACAGATGATCCTCTTGAACGCGAACCGGAAATCCTTGCTGAACAGAGCGTAGATGCAGGGATTTATCGCGGAGTTGCAGTAGCCCAGCCAGAAAAGCACGCTGAAGACGGTGGGGTGAATGCAGTTGGGACAATAGGCGCGCACCAGGTACATCGTGAAGAAGGGAAGCCAGCAGAGAATGAACCCGCCGACGATGATCCCCAAAGTCTTTGCCGCCTTGGTCTCCATGCGAAACCTCTTCACCTGCCAACAGAATCACAAGCTCACACGATTTTTCGTATTTCTACAATCTTACTACTCGAACGAGCACACTTCGAGACACCGATCAAGCCTATTTTAAGTGATCGAAATTATTATTTTTCCCGACACAAGTTTCATTGATATCAACGTAGGTATTGATGAAGAAATAAGAGAGGCGACTTTGAAAGGTGGAATCGGCTTCGCAGAGACAACTGTAACGCTTCTACTCCTCAGAAATTGGAGGAATTCCGTACCTGAGCTTTTATGTTCCTCTTGCCCATCTTCGCCACTCTGGGTTTCTCCTCGGGACCAGGATTCAGCTCTCGCAACGACACATCGTCCCCCGTTATTTGGCTCTCGCAGCTGCTCCGTCTGCTCGGCCTCCTGGCGCTGCCTATTCTATTGATGCCGCTCACCTGTCAGGAACGCATCGACGCGACGTTAACGACACTCCGCGAGTCTCCGCGATTTACAACCGCTCGTAAACCCGTCCCGTGATTTTCAATCGCGAATGGACGATAATCGCAAAGTAACGACCCGATCCCCGACTTCTCCCCCGTGACCGAGGAACCCGCGAGTCTAGTTCGAATACTTACCCGAGCAGTCGGGAGCACAGATTTGCAGCCCCTCTGCATATTCATGCAGCTCTGTATTCTGTAAACGTTGACCCAAGGAACCGTTCCCCTCTTCCCGCCCTCGCGATTTAAATTTCAGAATTTTTCCTCGGGGAAAGTCCCGCGTCCGGACTGCTTCGTAATTGGAATTTTAATTCGCGAGTTTCTTCAACCAAAGGAAGTGCTGCTGCTATCATGAATCTAAAATCTGGGAACCCTTTCACAAATTTCCCAACGGTCCATAATGTCGATCCCCCACGAAGGATCGCGACTAAGCTCGAAGGTTCCATCAACGACAATCTCTACCAATTACCTTGAGGTGCGTGCTCCTCGGGGTCGGACAGAGCTGGCTCTGCGTCTGCCCATTGCTGTAGTGGACCGAGACCTGGGAGCATCTCGAGGGCGTCCTCTCGAGGGTGTTACACTTCGTATTGAGCGTCTCGGTGCTCGGATACGAGACCGAGATCTTAATCTTCTCCCTTTTCACCGAGCACCGGCTATTCGACTCCGGGCTCCTCGGGCTCCCGTTGTTGCTCCCGTTGTGCACGCTGCCCCGTCCCCGATGTATCCTCAAGGTCAACCTCTGTTCGTCGAATCTGCGGAGAAAAATCCTGTCGACGGTGTTTCGACTTCACCCTCTGCGTTTCGATCACTTCCGCGCGAACCACTTTCGACGTGACCTTTGGTAGGGTTTTAAGGGTTGATTGCTGGGGTTGGCAGGGAGCATTGCGCGTGGCCTTAGTTTGCCGGAAGAGTATGATGAATGCGAGTTGAATAACACGATAGGATCGACGCAAGTGATGGATACACTGAGGACGAAAAACCACCCTCCCCTTACCTGGACCCGAGCATTTTCGAGCCCTTTGTCGTGCGGAAGCCTTGATTAATGGCCTTCGTCGTGGAGACGGCCGCGTTGTATATTCTCCAATAGAAAAACAGCATGACCAGCATCGGTATATAGAAGGAACCCAGGGCGCTGCAAAGTCGTGAAAAAAAAGCAGAGCTTTTAATATTAATAATCGACGAGAAGGATGCGCCTTTCAAACGCGATCGTCGAAGAAATGTTCGAAAAAGAACGGGCGGTGTAATAATTTATTTTCTCGATCGTTATCGACGCCGACAGAGTCAGCTGGACCGGGTTTTTTTTTTTATTTAAACGATATCATTGGACGCGACGCACGGGCGAAAAACTGATATATCGCGAATCGAGGGAGGCTGCCGGCTGATAATGCGCCAGTGGAACGGTCGTAAATTCGTCCGGCGCTCGGTGGAACATTAAACGTCTACCTACGTCCTACTCAGTGGTTGATTTAGCTGCAGCGTCGCGCATAAAGCGGCCTGGATTGATGCGTGCAACCCCCTCGCGCCGCCGCCAACTCGATGCACCGATAACGCGGTAAGAATAGAAACGGTCGTTGGCAGAAATACAGATCTCGCTCTTGACATCGTAACGATCTCCGTTTCCCACCGTGGTTGCGCTGAATCGGAGCCGCGGTGCTCCGTTACGCAAACGACGGGTATTTCTATTTCGGGGGACGCTATTTTCGAAATCGCCAGCTGGAGAAGCGCGGGTTCGCGGATTTATCATTTCGGGAAATTCCGGCTCCAGCGGCTCGAATCTTATTATTTAATTCCGAACGCTCTAACTAGGAAATTCCTGTCCGAAGCTATTTTCATTTCCTCGCTGTTAATCACACTCACCTATAGACAACGTAACCAGCATCGTTGGTCAGCTCGCAGATCCAAGGACACGGTTTCACCGGGACCAGAATGGTGGTGGTGTTGAAGGGGCCGTTCTGTGCGAACGTCGCGTTGTACGTGGGGTGTGACTACGGAACGAACGAGAGAGAGTCTGGGAAAGGGGGTCGTGTAACGAGGGGAAGATCGTCGGGGGATGCTAGTTACCCGTTTGTCCTTCCAGCCGACAAGGGGTGGGAAACAGATGACGAAACTCAAGATCCAGACGGTGGCGACCAGGAGCCTCGCCCTCCTGGGCGACATGATCTGGATTTTAACAGCAATTCAACCATGTCAGCGGCAAATTCCTTTAGAATATATTAGCCTTTCCTAAATTTCACGCTTACAAGGGAACCCCGCGAACCCTTACTCACCGATTGGAACGTAACTTTGTGGGTTTACAGAGTAACTCAAGACAAGATCAACGGTGTGTTCCATTAATGCCTGATCGCTCCTTAAGGGTGTAGTGGACTATTTCAGCTTCAGAAAATCGATTACTTTTTTTTACTCATTCTTAAAGCCTTATCCTTTATGAATATTTTAAACAAATATTCATGAAGAAACAAAAAAAAAAAATACCTGACATGAAACACGACACGTGAAACATACCGTTGTGCTTGCCTTGAGTCACTCTATATAGGTACATATAAACCCACAATGTTGCGTTCCAATCGGTGAGTAAGGGTTCCCGGTGTTCCCTTGTTAGTTACGAAGGGAATCAAGCTTCCAGCACCCCGTTCAGAAACCGAACCAATTATAGAGATCCCCGTCTACAAGATGAAGCCGGATCTATGGAGTTCTAAGTCCTCCGCGGATGCAGAACCAGTAGTTTAATTTATCAGGATGTCATTACTCGCGGAACGTGCTGTTTTTATTAGAAGCCCAGAGCCAGAGGGACACCGATCGATTGATTCATCGGAGATGATTGTTGGAGGGAGCAGAAGTGGAAACGAGGGAGACGAATGGCTTCATCGACCGTTCCAGACCGCACACCTGTTTCCTCGAAATCGAATAATCTTGCGTGGTGAATGGTACTTGCCTGGGGATAACTGACTGGCCTGGTCACCGCCAAGTATCTGTCGAGGCTGATGGCACACAAATTCAATATCGATGCTGTGCACATCCATACGTCCACAGCTAGCCAGACGGAGCACCAGACGTCGCCAAATATCCAGACCTTCGACAAAGTAAATCGCGAAGGAATCTGTTATTCGCGTCGGTGGCCAGTTTCACAATGAAACTAAGTAATTCTCAATGAAGACTTCTTATTAGCATATTCCTAAATCAATCGGTCCGAATGAAATTATAACGTTAGCTTTCTAACAATCTCGGCTATGGGTTTGTTTACCGGTTCACGTGGCTCATCTCGCGCAAGTTTCCTTTAATGGGCTCGCTCGCGACTTTATATTATCCAGCATCGGGGCTTCTTTTCCATGGGAATAAGTTACACAGCCCCGCAGGAATCCGCGTTTCAACGATATACCCGCCGCACAATGCAATCCTTTCATCCATCCCCATTCACTATTTCAATCTCCTCGTCCTCTCCAACATCGAAACCAATACTGCATCGGGCTTCCCTTATCCTGCCGCGCAAAGCTGATTCGAGAAAGTCGGCTGGCTTCGCCAGAAATGTTGATTTATATTTGCACGCGATGCGGTTTTTAAAGTCCCACGTTCGCGTACCCCAAACCGCTCCCATTGATAATACTTAAACCCCTTTAACGTTCCATTAAATTGACCACCCAGTTAAAACTTCCTACGAAACAACTCTGGAAGTTTACCAGAACTCCCCCTCGATAAAAGCTTCGCCAATAACAAAGAACTTTTCGCTATCCGTGACATAAAGATGAAATGATACGAAAGGCCTACAGGCGGGCAACTGATTTCCAGGGATTATCCAGCAGCCGACAGTGATGCTCGGGCTGGGGCGTTATCCCGAGAAGCAACATCTCGGAGCCAGTGGCCTGCGCGACGGTCCGATTATCGATAATCGGATTGCCGTTATTGAGCGTCGCGGCGCCCGTTTCCAGACGCATTATGCCGAGGAAAGACGAGAACGCGGTCTGACACGTCGATCGAGAGCCAGCCTCCTCGACAAGGCGTCACGCGTCAGGCGTAATGCATGCACCCTCGCGAGCGCAACAGCTAGCGCAAGCAGCTGCAGGTGCAACGGAGGCAGTTGCACGCTGGCCGCGTGTGTGCGCCGGTCCAACCACCTGTTTCGAATTTCCCGTCGACCCGTGACCCCGTCGTTGTTCGATTCGATTAGCCAACCCTCCTGCATTACAACCTCACCTAACAGCTTCATAATGCTCCCCTGTTTGTTATTAATACGGTCCCCATAGACGGCATAGACCCTACACGTAAACGTTACACCGTTTGTGCCCGTGGAGCGCCGCCTACTCACGTAGAATATATCGATATCAGAATGCGAAGAGGAAATATTATACTAAGGTAACTAAGGGATGAAAAGCTGGGTGATGTTGAAGTTTAGCGCGAAGCTTATGGGACTGAAAAATTGACTGGAAAACTTAGTGTTTGACTCGACTACACACGGGAAAGAAACTTTCTGCTCCTCTCATTCGAATTTCTGTTTCCCTCCCTCGTTCCTGTATCCCCTGGTCCCCGTCGCCGTCAGATTTCCCTCCGCGCCATGTAAATTTCCCGGAAGCAGCAGGGTCGCGTGTACCTACTAGTACAATTTACCATTATCTGGGTCGAAAAGTGAATCCCCTACGGCGCCACCGATGGATACGCGAACTGGGATCTTCCTCCCTAGGGGATACTTAGAAATACCCTCGATCGCCGTATTCCCTTCTGCTTCTAAGCGGGGGAAGGGGCGAGCAGCTTTACAGAGGAAGAAAAACGCGTGTACATTATAGGGGTGGCTTAGAAGAATTGTGTACACAAGGGTGCTCCATATTGCAACCCCTCCTTTTTTTCAGATTAACCACCATACTGTGGCCACTTCTGGGGAAAGATATGTATGTTGGAGCAAGTCTGTAATTCAATCTTGACGACGTGCAGCCGGCAACCCTCGTCCATGAATCTGGATAAGGGATGCTACGAAGGAAAGAGGGGCGAAAGCCCGGCAAACTGTTGCGCCTAACTCACCCCCGTGCTCCAGCGCTTATTTCGCGTGTACTCTTTTTGCCGTGGCTCCTTCGGGGGGAAGGGGCGCGCGACGGGGCGGAAAATACGGGTCGACTGGCCCTACAACTTTAATAACTGCGATAATTGGTTGGAGATATATTTCATCCAACTTTTTACGCGTCTTTCGGGAACAATGGTCTCTACTTTGCAGGGGAAACCTGCGTTCGGATTGGGGTGATACATTTATCGTTCGAGGGAATGTTACATCATAGATAAATATAAGTTTAAAGATTCCACCCCTTTTGGATACTTTGGGTTTTTTAATCGATAGAGTACTCGGTTCCTTTCTCGCAATTAGCAAATGCTCAACTCGTGAAATGCGAGACAATAAAAATTCTCGTGTTTCAGGACCACTTCGTGCCGGAATCTTTTCAGAGAACGAAAACCGAAACAGCGCGCAACGAGCTGCCGAATATTCCATCGCGCGGGCAGCGGAGTTTCAAGTTTCGAAACGCGTGTCCGCGCAAGAGCACTCGAAACTGAAATCAGAGGCACCCGGCACTTTGATGCTCGCCAGCTCGTCATCTCCGCGCCGCGATCGATCGCCATTGTGCTGCTCTGTAGTCTGTTTACGCCGCGAGGGGTAGAAAAGAGGATGATCGTTCGCTACGCCAAGAATCGTGGATAGAAGGGAGGAGGAGATCAAAGGCTGACAGTTGAAAGACTGAACGGGGAGCAGCGAGGGAGCCTCGTTCTATGACCGTCACGCTTCGAAAAAATGGACTTTTCTTCGGATCGCTGCGCTTTTAATTCGACGATACCATGCTAGACTTCTTCATAGCCAATCGATACGAGTTTCAAGTTTCGTGGGTAAATTAACGGCGTAGATTTAAGTGTTTGTAGAAGATATGACGCATAAACGATACAACGGAATCTACGCGGAAGACAGGTGCTTGTTCTAACACGAGTCCGCGACGTTTGACCTATCTAATTTAAAGAAAGGGGCATCGACTCACCTTGAATACCTCCCACGTGGCGCTGAAGGGTAGAACAGCCAGGCCGACCATGAGATCCGCGACAGCCAGGCTAACGATGAACGTGTTCGTCACGTTTCGGAGTTTGCTGGTGTGGTAGACCGCCAGGATGACCAGGACGTTGCCCAGCACCACCATCACGTTCACGATCGCCAGGACGGTGAGGGTGGCCAGGATCCACGGGCCGGACCACTCGACGCGCTCGTACAAAGCAGCGCATGCGGTGGCGTTCAGTTCTCGCATCTTAGTTGGCGAGCTCCACGGGCGCGTCCGTGCGATCCTCTTCAACGGCTACGGAGCACTTGCAGCTGGACGAGGGCTCGAAACTGGACGGTCGAACGTCTGAACTCGAAGGACGTCGCCGCGAGACCTGGACCTCCATCACGACCATCCGCGCAGCCCCTTTTGATCGATCGATCAGCGATCAGCGATCAGCGATTGATCATCGGCTGTGTACCGTCGGTGGCATCATCGTCCGTGCAAGAGGAACCGCGGGTCCATCTAGCCCCCTTCAGTTTAGACACCGATCGATTTCTTTGCCCCGTTGCCTCTGCTTTCTGCCTTCGACTAACTTTAAGCCCCTTAGACGGGGGGAGTCTGCCTCCCCAGAGTCAGCCGTGGACCGGGGGGTATCCCAGAGTCTCCTCTCAGCGTTTCCAGAGGATGTACGATCGAGGCACGACGAGAGAAACGTTCGTCAGACTTTCGGTCCCAGCGACGAAGCGGGAAAAATTGCTGGACCTCGCTGAGATCCTCCCCAAGTGGAGTATTATTTATGTTTCGCTGATCTACGGGGAGGAAGGAACTTGCAACCGTTGAGCTGAATGGGTTACCTAGGTCCCCCCGCTCGACGAGACACTTTCCTCGGGCTTTCTTCTGAAGGGGCTTCGCTGTTCCTCCTTTGCACCCTCCTCTCCCGCACAAAGTGGCCCCCCGACTATTCAGATCCGCTAACGAACACCGAAAAACGTCCAACTCCCCCGGCCCCACGGTGGACCCGACGCCCTAACCCTCGCCTCCACTTCCGAACTCCAAGACGACCCTCTTCCGTTTCAATCGTTATTCACGCTTAATCCCCTAATGCATTCAAACCCGTGCACCAGATAGATTCTACGAGCGTCCACGGAAAGCTTCTGGCTGCCTCGGCAAACTTCGAACCTCGTCAAGCCCTCCCTCTAATTTAAATTCTATCCCCGTCCAGGTCCTTCTTCCTTCTCTAATTTCTTCGCTCGCCGCGGTGCTCCACCATCGGTACCCTCCACCGAAGCCAATTATTTCACTCGATTCGTCCAATCCCGAGCACCTCATTAACCCCTTCCACGGAGACGGATATTCCACGGACCTGTCTGGCGCAAGCCCCTTCCAAAATCAATCTTTCCACCGATGTTTCGTCCGACGTGAAGCTTCCTGTGCCGGTGGTCTCCCTTCCGTCTTTAATCCCGCGGCTTCTGATACGAGAGCGTGCCACCCTTAGTCTCGTTCATTCCACCCACGAGCATCCGTCGATCATCTCGTATCTTCGGCCCGACTCGATCCCCATTCCCGCATCCACGATCTCACTGCACCGAGAGATACGTCCCGTTACGCTGACGCAGCTCATTCGATCCTCCTCCTCCCCCTCCCATCCTTCATCCCCCGTTCCACCCTGTATCGCCTCGACTGCACTTTTCCACGTCTTTCCCCGCCGCCTCCTGGCGTCCTCGCCGCAGCTAGAGAGGTCCTGCCACCACGCTTATCCCGTCACCCCTTCGATCGACGGAATCTAATTCCTCGACGAGGTCCTCTGATGTGCAGAGGAAAGAGGGAGACAAGATGCTCGTTGTGTCTCGTCGGAGGGAGTGCTTCGGCGAGTGAAGTCGTTGAGCTCCTTTCGGTGATCCTCTGAAGTTGATGGACTTTTCTGCTTTCTTTAATTCCGAGATTTTAAGTACCTCTTTGGTTCAATTTTTGAAAATCTCGCAAGGGGATTCCGCCGAGATGTAAAATTAATTACCTTCACTTTCCCACTTGGCAATTTTCAAGGAGATGCTCTGTGAAGTTTCCACAGCCTCTATCTTCTCGTTAACTGTTCAGATACTTGAAGAACCCCGAGTCACCCTCCAGGCAGCCGAATTTCTCCTACCAGAATTAATTTTTAACCGTTCAATACGCCGCGCTGAAATGTCGCTTCTCCCGCTTCAAGTCAAGGGTGACAAACTCGAGACGATCCGTGTTCCCCCGACCTAAACGCCTAAACTTTCCTCTTCTTCGCATTAATCTTTAATTACTCGGCGAACTTGGGGGACGTCGAACTTTCGATATGACAAAGGTGCTCGGCGTTACTCTTCGGGGCAAGCTTCGCAGCTCAGTATTTCACCTCGCTCTTCCCCTCGGTTTATCTCGAATTATTTACCAAACTCTAGGAATAACAACCTGTTGTTTGCCACTTTTCTTGCCCAGTTCTCTGGCTATTCGGCGGATCCTATACTCGAGGGCACCTCTGTTCCACTGGCGAGCCTCGAATTCAGCCTCCTCTTTCCCTATCCTAATCATCGACTATGGCCTCTCGACACCCTCGACTGTCCTCGTTCCTTTGAAAATCCGACACTGAACGTTCTCCTATCCTAATCTGAGAACCTCGGGCGTGATTGAGCTGCGCGAAGGTTAGTGGTTGCTCTCCCACCCAGGACTTGGACTAACTGTCCCGCGAATGCTGGCGTGGACACACCACTCCACGCTAATTTGTAGGGAATCACAGCCGGGTAGATGTTGAATCGCGAGGGCTACGGTTCAGTCTGCTCTGTCAGTCTGTTCTCGGCTCCTTTCTGTTTAACCAGCGACTAAATGATCTTCCTGCACTTGGCGCGGTGCGTATACCTCAGCAGTCTGAAGCGCGTCTCCTCCTCGATGCGCTTCGCTCGCATTATTCCGTCAGCGAGCCCTTCGTATCGACTTCGATCGTCAGACGAGTTGCGTGAAGATGCACGAGATCTGCAACAACAATAAACGCCAAACACTTAGATCGGCGAGATATGCTCAAGTACCTCCCACTTTTATTGCAATTCTAAATAGGTATCCTTCGAATGCGATAATAATAGACCTGAAACTGAATATTATAAGTGATCGTTCAAGTAAATGATGAAGGTTGGAAACTAGGTCGGAAGAATAAACTGCTACTCGATCGTTCACAGAACCAGTTCACTCTACTTGTCTGGCCAAGCGCAGACCTAATCTCCTTACTGAATCAAATACTCTCTTGCAGCTTAGCATTTAAATTGTGCAACATCCATTGTTCCACTTGCCCAGTCACGTATCGTCATGTTTTATTCGCTGATAATTTGGAAATGAATTCATCGACCCCCCCCCCCCCCCCCCGCCTCGTCCACGGCAAATTCCTTTTCGCCAGGCGGTCCCCCGCGGAGTCACAGGAGTCGCGGTGCAATTTCGACACGACAGCGCGAACGAGGGAAATGTTTGAGGACCAGCGTACCGTGCACCGCGGTCGGAAGATGATTTCATCACGCAGCAAGCGGGGAGAGAAGGTTAGAGAGGATTCGGTGGCTGAAACGGACGACAAGGATCAACGAAATGCGAATTCACGCGAGGCTGGATCCTGCGAATTAAAGGCACGCCATTTTCGTTCACCGATGTACACCGAGTTCCTATTCCTCCCCGGCTATTTTCTACCTTTCTCCCATTTCCCCTGAAAATTGTCCACGTAATTGCTCCAGCGACTACCTCCTTTTGTCTTCCTTTCAAGTGAACCTCGTTTGCCGATTGATCGAGTGAAGCCCATAAAGGTCCGCGTATCTAAAACGCGACAAATAAAAAGTCGCAAGGGACGAGTCAGAGGTAGAGGTATTCGAATCAGAGCATGGCTAGCAAGTAGCCAAAGGGACAGAAAGTCAACGGGACGAATGTACAGGAAAGATAAAGCAGTAAAAGCATCGACGAAGTATAGGATAGACCTATCACGCAATGTAATTTTGTGTCACACGCGCGGGGGGCTCGCGAGCCCCCTTACCATTGTCGTGTCACACCCAACGTTATCGATTCAGTCTAAAATAAGATTGTAACGCTAAACGTGGTAGGAATTAGAAATTAAAAATAGGACATTCGAAACCCGCGATTTACTAATGGATTTTAAGCCTAGCGAGTCCATAAGTTGTTTCAGCGTTTGACAAGAAGATATTATATGGCCGAGTTCTGTGTTCTCCTGAGGCGTTGTAACCTTGTGAAATAAATGGAAGATATAATATTTGTTTCCTGGGATGGTCATGGCTTCGCCAACATTTATTTGATACCCTTTTACTAATTCAATAGTGAGTATAGTTCGTGCCAGCAATGTCCTGCCAATATTAGAGGTGACCCCGAGGTCAAGCGGAAGAAAGTGGGCAAGGGTCGCCCTGCGCACACGCCCCCCGGGCACCGCCCAGGCGCATGCGCGAGTATTTTTCGACTTTTCGGAAATTTTTTTTTTTCGAAACTTTTCCATCTTCCGCGGTCTGGGCCCTGCGCGCACGCCCCCCGGCGCCGCTCGTGCGCATGCGCGAGTTTTTTTCGACTTTTCGGAAAATTTTTTTTTTTCGAAACTTTTCCATCTTCCGCGGTCTGAGCCCTACGCGCACGTCCCCCCGGTGCCGCTCGTGCGCATGCGCGAGTATGGTGGTGTGTGTGCGTGTGCTGCGAAACTTAGAAAACTTGGGCAGGCAAGTCTAGTTTTAAGCGTCCCATCGAAGATTCGCCGAGGGATTCGCCGAAGGGTTCTCTGGTGAATTCTTTAAGAGATTCACTCAGAATTTTGATTCAACAAAAATTTCGGGTGGAATTATATCTGGGTTAAGGTTTACTAACATTGTAGAGTAGAATTAGACATTTTTTTCAGGCATTCTATGCCATTAGCGCCCAACGAGGCTGCTTCTTTTTCACATTAATATTCGTAATTATTATGCGCCCAATGAGGCTGCTGTTCTTCCGTCTTGTGACTAGGCATCGTTAAGCGCCCATAGAGGCTGCCGTTTTTTTTTTTTTCATTAAAATTGAAAAGCATGAGACGCACAAAATGGCCACTCCTTTTTCCTATCAATGCGACTTGCAAACCTACGATCTACGTTAAGGGCCCAGATCGAGCCAATCTTACGTTCAGTGAGTTTTGTTCGGTCTAGACATCTAATCAGAATTTTATTCTGTTTCAGATAGGTATTTCGTCGATCGTTTTACGTAATTTATTCTATTTCATGCATTTCGTACATGGTTTTGCTTGATTCATTTTATTTCATGTCCTGTATTTTATTATGTTCATTTAATTTCCTTCCATGGTGATCCCACTATTACTAACATAACGTAATTAATTGCTTCAGCTTTCCAGGTTCAGCCCTTCGCGGCGAAGAGATTTAATAAAATAATATATTTAAAAAATAAAAGAGATTGTGAAAATTAATAGTAAAACGAGATAGTGACAGAAGACATCTAAGGAAGCCTAGGCTAATTTATTATAGTATGAAGTATTTAAGGCCCCTTGTAAAATTGCCAAGTAATCGCAGAATTTTATTAGCTTTGTTGCTGGTTTGCTGGTTTGCTGGCTCCTCATCTTCGATGAGGTGGTCGCCACTGCTTCCGTTTTCGGAAGCAAGTGACTGAACCTGAAATTGGTACGAGTGGATCAGTTTCATCCCCTGGTGTTCTAGTCGAAAGGGAAAAGTTTCGGGCGTAGGGGGTGTACCTTTTGGTACACTGCCTGCGTAAGTCACCCGGTTCGACTTCCCAGTCTCTGTGTTATACGGCTTGAGTCAGGTCACACCTAGTGTTGCTCCAGACGAGTCGCATCGGTGCAAGAGGAATCGTCTGAGAGACGCCGAGCGCTTTTCCCTTTCGACTCGGACATTAGGGTGGTAGGAACTGCGCCATCCAATACTCGTTTCATGCTCACCCGTAGTTTTTCCTTCCTTGCTGAATTTATTTCAATCGAGTGATTGCTTGGCAGTTCCCTAGATTCGATATCTAAACCGAAGGGATCGATGGAACTTTATTTCGAACCATCTCTTTGGTTTAGTAGGCTAAGAGTTTCATGTATCATCTATCTCTCTACGGGTCTCGAAACGCAGCAACCTCCTCGTGGTGAGACCTGGTAATCGGTGAGAACCGAGCCGATAGCTGCGATTGTCAAATATTTTAATTAGATATAAGAATTTCTCTAACCTAAAAGAATAAAATATGTAACTTGAAATGTTGTTTGATTGGTTCCTACCGGGCCCCAGAACACGAGTATAGTGTTACGTTAGACGGATAAGTGCAAGTTGGAATATTTCAGCGAGATACTGGAACTGATGGGTTTTTGACAATTTTTAAAGTCCTCTTGGCTTCAGCACCTTATTGAAATATATTCCTTGGCGAGGTATTCCACGTTACATCATGAAAGCATGTCTTCCACAAATAATGCTGTTGTTTATATAAATTTTTATGTTCAATAAATTTGTTTTGCGTTAAATAAACTGGAATAGAACAGCAAGGTTATAAGGCGTATGTATTCTTGTTTTGTTGTGATCCTTCTTTCTCTGTCGTTGCACGGAATACGTTTATAAAACGATCTTTACATTGTTACTCTAACAGAATGATTTGTAAATCGCGGGTTTCAAACGATCTAAGTTTTACCCGTGTTGAATTCTAATTCCACGCGTAGCGTTACAATCTTATTTTAAACTGAATCGATAACGTTGGGTGTGACATGAAAATGGTAAGGGGGCTCGCGAGCCCCCCGAGCGTGCGACACAAAATTACATTGTGTGATGGGTCTATCCTATACCTGGTCTGTGGTAAAAACACCGCGGTCGTAGTGAAAACGAGTCGATTACGAGCGGCAAAGGATCCACGAAGGAGAGTATGTAACGGGTCCCGCGAGACAGCCGTCCAATTTGCGAATGAGTTTACTCGAGCGCGGAGAAAAAGAGGCGACTACAGAAGGGAGCACGCAGAGACGCAGAGTATCTACGCTTTGGCGAACCGTAGGGGTTGTTTTGGCTGTCTGTGTGACGAGCAAAGGGTTGGAAATCCGTGGGCAAGGGCAGGGGCCGTCCAGGAACGGAGACTGCCATTCCGGCAGAGCGTTTTCATTCTTCATTCAGCAAGAACAATGGGGGTGCAAAAGGCTCCGCCGAAATATGTACACGCACGCGGGGCGACGGGGGCGACGGGGGCGGCGGTGTGCCGACGCAGACGACAAAGGCCTTTCGCCGATCTTACGGCCCCGTGAAAGCATTCCGTCTACTAATTAGCTTTTCCTCTCGCGCGTACATCCGCGGAAGCGCGGGCAGAAGAGCTTTCAACGAATTGTTTCCGTGCATAGCTCATCTCATCGCGCGCCCGGCCCCCTTTCTCCGCGTGGCTTCCACGGCGACAGACCTTATTAGCAGACAGGAGTTTCTGTTAAATTAAATGGCGACACGATATCGCGGCCCAAGTTCCGCTACGGCCGCTAGGCGCACAGAGACTGTTGCACCTTCGAGTTCGGGAACCAATGTTTTCGCTCCCATTGTTCGACTCTCATTGTGGCTTCGGGTGAAAAGGGGCTCGACGAGTGGGGAATTAGTTTAGTTCGGCGGGGCTCGGTGAGAGACTGCCGCTCGATGACACGATACGGCATACGCGATAGTTTTCAGGCCGACGATGCGGCGGGGGAGGAACGTTCGAGGGGTGTGAATCGCGAACGTCGAAAAGCATCCAGCGCCCCTATTTTCCTATTCATGCGTCCTCGAGGCTGCAAGCCCCGAGGTTTGCCCAAGGAAAAAACGGCCAAGCATTCAAGCCCGACCCTCGGCTAGCTCCGCGTGAAAAGGGTGGCTCCGTCCGCCGTCTACCCTTCTGACCAATGATTTCGATTTCCGCGACGCGCGCTGCAGGGGGATGAAAACGCCGACGGCGCATTTTATAATATCGCGACGGCCACGCGCTCATCCCGTATGCATGCGCATCACGGCATCATCCTCGCGAGGGCCTTCGTCTTTTGTGCGAAATGCCCTCGTAAGCTTCGTGCTCTCCAACCCCCAGCGATGCGCCGGTAATCGTCGCGCAATCTTTCTCTCAGCTCTCTTATTGGTCTTCTGCATTGCAGGCGTCTGCCAGTGATTCAATTCTCGGGGTACAAACTCAACATTCGATGGACAATTGAGGGTTCTACAGTAGTCAAATTTTACAGTAGGCTCAGTTCTATTAATTTCGATATGTTCCTAAGCTATACAGAAATATTTAATGAAAGCAGAGGCTTCAAATGTCTGAGCAAGCGCGTGTTACTCCACTGGCAGCAAGTAGCTCAGCCCTGATTCTAGTCAGACAACTAGCAACCACTAACCTTTGCTGTAATTTGCATTCGCAACCGGTTCTAAGTAGTAGTTATTACATGAACGATTCCAGTGTTGGAATAAATCTGCGCGTATCTGGTCACGTATAGGTACTGTATAGGCCACTGAAACGGTGACAAGTAGTGCAGGTCCGATTCCAGTCAGACCGCCGCGAGGAAATTCTTATGGAGCCGATAAATTGGCGGCGTCGGGACGCCGCGCCGTGCGTCGGCAAAACACCGCGATAACGTGGTTATTTATTCACGGCCGCTCTCGTGAGTCGCGGGATCGCGGGATCGCGGGATCGCGAACTCGCGTAAATTACAATTAACGCTTGCGCGAGCGATGCGCATTAGCATGGCAATGGTGTTTGGCTGGGAAACGCTTCGAGTTAAAGACGTGGCAATTCACCGAGCCCGTCGATGCTCGCCCTACGAACGAAGAAATGGAGCGAATAAAGGCCGCGGTGAAGAAGAAGGAAGAGCGCGGAGTCGATTAGTCTGAAAGGCTTGGAGGGAACTCGCGGCGACAGCAAACACCGCGAAATGAACGGGGGTGCTTCTTTGAGCACCGGATGCCAGAAAATGGAAGATGTCACTCGGGGTCCTTCGCCCACTGGTTGATCGGAGGAAATGACACGGTTTCACTGAGCTCTCATTCAGGCGTCTACCTTGTGGGCTATTATGTCCGCGGCATTGTGAAATTTCGTACGCCAAGTGACAAAAGAAGATATTCCGTGGGGCGATGCGATGCGATGCGATAGGAGTATCGACAAGAAGTCAGCCTTGAATTCCGATAGCGTCGCGCTGTTTAAGAATGCGCAAGAAATCTTTCAATTAGCACGGGCCGTGCGACGCCCCATTGAAATGGTAAACAAGGAAGCGATTTCCATTCAATATTCATCCGAATCCTTCGTCCCGATAGAGAGACAATGGATTCCACGTTCAAATCGTTCCCCAGCAATTATTTTTGATCCCCCCGCTTCGATGTGAAACACAGTATCGATTCCGTATTATTTGGTTCGCGGTATGGTATAATCGCGACGCGATGAAACGCTGCTTCGCCGATCGAGTCGATCGCGACGATTAAAAAGCGCCGATTACGGGATCTGAAAAGCGACCGGGCGTAAGTGCGAACGATCGCAGCGTCTGCTGGCCACCCTGCTTAATTTAAACTTGCTCTGTGTTGAGGCAAGGATGAAGAAGAATGGGAACGGGAACAAGAAATAGTTTCGCAGCAACGAGCAGGGCTGTAATTAAACGAGGATCCGCAAGGGGCTTATCAATTTCCTAGCGCGAGCTTGAATTACCTCCACCCCGGGCAAACTTTTTCCAACGACAGTTTTAACTTAATATCTGCGACGTCTTTCGTATGCCTGTTTCTTTTCGGGTGGATACATTACCGGGGAAAGTTTCCATTCATTGCGAATCGAGTACCTCAGATGGAACTTGCGAAGAAATTGAAGGGGAGTGAATTTCTTTAATTAAGCGCCCTAAGAAGGGAACCCCGGCGATTTACTTGACTTTATAAGTGCAGAGTTTAGAAGACATTGCAGTTGAATGCAAATCACACTTGAACGTTAATTACACTAACTTCTTCTTCTTCTACTCGTCTGCACAGGCACCGTCGTGTTCTACTTGAGTAGCTTCACTGTGGTGTGGTCTATGCTACTTGTCTGACCAGTCACGAACCTGTTCTACTTGGCTATCTTGATACTATCCAACTTTCTCTGCCTGATTGGACACGATCCTCCGTTACACTTCGGACACTGAGCCAGTCGAATCAGATTGACATAACCAGCGAGGATTTTCAAGTTCTGAAAAGCACTCTTTCTATTCCAGACCTACAAGTTTTCAGTTTCTATTTCCCAAATTGAAGAGTGATTAAAATTACGAGCTGCGGAAAAACCTGCAGCACAAAATGTCGCGGGGAAAAATCTGAATATTCAGATGCCATGATTGCTTCGGAATTCGATTCGATGGGCCATCCACGCTGATGTATCTCGAACAACCAACATTCCCACCCTTTCGAGTGCGCCCGTATTCCCTTTAAGGGCGTCGTCTGCTCCTTCGATCCCGTAGCGTAGAATCTTGCAGTAAAATGTTTAGCATGTAATATGCTGCCCGTTCCTCCGATAAATCAAACGGAAATGCAGGATCTAGCTGGAATCGCGGCGAGAACGACACATTTTTCCAGGATATTCAGCGGATGGCAGCTAGTCGCGCGTGTTAGCACACGATCGACTATCGAGCGTTTCGAGCATGTTTGCTCAAACTGGAGGCGTGGAAACATTTCGAACGTGTCAATTACTAATGATAGATTCGATATCGACTCTTCTCGCGACAGTGTATTCCTGGATCCTCCTCCTGGCTCGTAAATTTTAGGGTTTGCGAATTTTCGACTTGCAATTCTCCTTGGATTTACCAGCTCTGAATTCGAGATTAATTTAGAATGTGTGAAAAGCTTCTGAAGAAAAGAAGTTTCCTTCGTTACAATGGTAATCTGTCCGTCGTTTTTCATAATCTTCTTCAGGATATTATTGGATTCTGTTTGCGGGATACCTACGAGTAACGGTCTCGTCGCTGCTATTTTTCACACGGTGATGAAATAACGATATATTTCCCGCGGCGGTTCGAGCGGATGCGAGGAGATAAAGGAACTGCTGATCCGAGAGACCGATATCATTGTCCGTGGGACTGGGTTAAGGGTTATTTTCCACGGCTGCGATCAAGATCGTGATTACCTCTGATCCGTTCCCTCAAAACCGAGGAACACCACTAATGACGTGTCAGAACAAACAGTCGGTGTTTATCGAATCGATCCACCAAGGGCTTTGAACCTTTCCCATTACTTTTCCATTCACCTTGAAGCGACGAACCTACCGCGAGCACTGTGACTCATGGGGCGTGTTCACAGAAATTCACTTCTGTCTGAAAAACCATTGCTTTGCGCCAACGAGTCTCGAAGACTGTTCTCCATTAGCACAGTTTGCCAATAAGTCTCCGTTCCCGATTGGTTCCGGAAGGACCGTTCTGTATATTCATCGGCGGTTTTAATAAAGGCCCGCCAATAAAACGGCCGAGCACTCGCGGCGAGCGTCAAACGGCGCGGAAAAGAAGATATCCCACGCATGAATTATTCAGGGGAGGAACGTGCCAGGGAGTTAACCATCGTCGCGTCCAAGTGTCGATCGCAACTTCTCGTATCGTTCTCGGGTGACTAAATTGTGAAGCACAGGAGGAAAAGAACGACGGCTGTCACGCGCCTCGGCGCAGCCAGGACGTTCCGAATTGTCTTCTTTGACCACTGGCCGGATTAATCGAGAGTTTTAAGGGCGGCTCGCAACGATGTCCAACCAGATTCGACAAACGATTCCCCGTCGACGATCCGGCTGAAGTGTCCCCTCATTCGGAGCGTAGATTGGAAAAGCGCAAGGGCCATTATCCTTCTGCGGCTTCGATTTTGCTGGCCGAGGCTCTCTTCAAAGGGGAGAACGTTGCGACAGTGTGTTTTTGGAAATTACAGTGGAAAATCGGGTTTCTCTTAGGGGATGTTGCTTTTAAGAATCTAGGAGCAGCGTTTGGTTTGATTGAGGGGATTGAATGCTATTGGCTGGGGTAATTGGATTCATGTTATCGCTGATTAATTGGAGCATCTTCTGGACTCGGTAATGAGTCTTCTCGAAGAATCCGTTCTCGGGTTACGAGATCGAAAAGGTTTGATGAATGATAACGGAGGCGTTGACACGGATAGAGGGAACTCCCTGGCGTGAGTTTATGATCGACGAGGGGGCGAATATTTGCAAATTTTATGAGAATAATTGGAGCTTCGGTTTACTAAGCGCGATGGGGATGAACTTGATACTTTGGCGTTAGAAACGGGGATGTCTGATAAGCGTGCGTAGGAAGTAAATATGGTTAAATGAAAGTCGATAAATCGAGGCAGGGGTATAATTGAATTAATAGTCGATCGTTAGAGACACACGTACCAAGTGGAATATTAGCTCAATTAATGCCTGCTCATTAACAGAAATCTACGTGTGACGGGATTTTAAAAAGGGGAAAGCAAGCTTCAATTTTCTCTCGTTATGCAGGAAATAGTTTTGAGAACAGTTTGGTGCTGGACAAATGGAAGGCAGTTAGGAGACTTTTAAAAGATGAGGAGGAACTTAACAAACCAATTAAAACTTTAATAAAAACTTACGTCTTTTCGTGTCATTGTGGATGAAATTTGTATGCGTTTTCTTACTAAGTAGGAGAAGCTAACTTTAATTCGTGTTCACTTTCAAGCTTCAACCCCACGCAGGAGCGACGAAAAGCTCGCACCAAAGGAAACTGATGAAAAATTGAATTAAAACTTGAAGAAACGATATTCTGCAGCCTTTGCGTAACATTAAAATAAAAATCTACAGCTGTACAGTACTTAACAGAAAGCCACAAAGGATAGAATCCATGAACTGGAACACCAATAAAAAAAAAAAAACTGCACGAATCAGTATAATAACAAAAAGTTAAAAAAATCCTGTTACAACAAAGCCTAAGAAGTTTTAATTAAGCACCAGATTAATGTCGAATTATAACCCTAAACCAACCCCCAACGGCCCCCACCTCTCGTCATTATCTGAAATTCCAATTCCTCCTCAATCTCGCACTTGCCGAAATCTCCGCTAAACTAAATAATCACCCTTTTTCCTCAACGAAGCCCTTCGAAACGCGAACCAAAGAACTTGGCGATCCCCCTACGCTCCAAGCTCCCTATCGATCAGGAATCTCGATCGTCCTTACTCTGTCCGCGAAATCCCTGGAGCGGTGGCATCCTCTCTTCACCAGATCCATTCATAACCGGAATCCCGTCCCTGGTGGCGCGTTTTTCATCTCCGGTGCGCGGAGGTCGAGGGAGATGGTGGCCCGCAGACTTGCCCGCCGAGTTTTCCCGCGACTTTCGGCCGAGTTTTCACGCGGCACCTGTTCGCAAGGTGGTCGAGCACGTAGTCGCGATCGCGAGGATGCCCGGAGTCCCTCGGGACTCCCGGGAGGGCCGAGAGGATCGTCGTGGACGCGTCGCGAGCGAGGAGCGCACTGAGGATCCGGGCGCACCGTGCCGCTGCACCCGTGCATGCGCGTTCCGCGTGCGGAATTCATCCCCCGACACCCCCGACACCCCCGACGGTATCCGGCTTTTTCGGTGCCCACCACCCTCCAGTCATCCCTCCACGCTTCCACACTGTATTTCCCTTCTCGCCCTCCTCTTTCATTATTTTTCTGGGGGGCTTCCTTTCAGTGCCCGCTTCTGATCCAGTAGACTTGGATGGCTTTCGGCCCGTTCACTGCTGCACAGTGACAGTCGACATCCCTTTAACCCTTGGATGGCGTGATCAGAGGGTATGCGCTACTTAGCTTTAGTGTTTTAGAGCGTAAGAACGTGATCATGTTGGAGTATTGCATTTGTGAAGATGAGCTTGTTTGTTTATGTCACAGAAATTCAAAAGAATAAAATCGTTAGAAAGCACAAAATATTTTCATTCAAACCTCCCTACACGAAATGGCAATTTGGGTAGATCATGTACCGCGTCTGACCAAGCAAGACCTTGTTCTACTTGTTTCGCGTTCTCTCATTAAAGTCTGTCCTACGGTAGCCGTTCGGCAGAAACCGATCTCCTCTCCGTTCGCCGAAGGCACAAACCTACACCACCCACCCCCGCGGAGCCCCCTTCAGCCACCTCTGAACTTGAAGTTCCACCGAATTCCGAAGACAAACACAACTGTACGCGTAGCTGGTAAATCGGTTAATTGAACGTCGACTACCACAACCGAGCCGTCACTGCGAAATATTATTGCTCCCAGTCGCCGTTAAAATCACAAAAACTCAATTATCGGGTAGCTCGGGGTGTCGGAGCCCTTCGTATCAAGTTTCCATCGTCCCTTCGCGACATCTTCTCCCTCCACCCTTCGATTCCCGTCGCTCAGTCACCATCGCGGCCCATTTTCCCACCTTGCTCTCGTCGTTATTTATTTTCCCCTCCACATCGATCCTTCTATCTCCATTTCCTCTCTGCCCTCTGCCCCCTCACCGCTGTTCGTTTCCGTATTTCTTCGCGCCCTCGTCCACCTCGTTACCGTCTTCGGCTTCCTAATCCCTCCCCCGCACACCCCTCCCACGCGTTCGCGAACTCGCTCCTGTAAAACGCGAATGGAGCCGCGCTGATATTTGCCAGCTGACGCCAGGCAAACACGCGGCTGGATCGCGGATCGAGGATCGTTCGCGTGGAATTCTGTTGGAACAACCATTCCCCGTCCCACGGGAGGATTTCTGGGACAGACGTCGCGAGGGAATCTGGATGCGAGCAAGCTGGATGATTATGGGACATAAATGTTTACGATGCTGGTATCGAGTGTAACTGATCTTGAGGATCTAGAGTCCCGGGATGCGCGGAGAGCTTCGTGAATTGCAAAGGAAGGTGGGTAAGTAACGAGGAAGCAGGTAGAAAAGAAGGAAAGTTCGATGGTGGCTTCGCTCGAGGAACTTTCCAGAACGGCCAATGGTTGCTGAAGAGGATACGCCAAAGGTCCTTTAAGGGCGGGTGAAGATGGGGCGAGCGACATAAATTATCTACTTTTCATTATCTTAAAAAGTTTCAGGATTTCAGTGTCAAAGAGTGCAACGCTGGCTCGTGGCAAAAATTTCGTATAAATTCCTCCTTAGGAGCTTCGAAATTTATGTTTATGGCTGGAAGGGATATCCCACGGTGTCCCCTTAAATTACCGTGGAATCGGAAGGACGGGAAAAGTTAAGGACACCGCGATACGAGTATTTCTTTCACGTTTCCCATTTGCCCCGAATTCTACCTAAATAGGTATATCGCATCTGAATCTCTGCAAGCTCCAGCCCCATTTCATTAAACGATGGCTCCGAAACGACAAAATCTCGCCGCAACGAATCAAACGCTACAACATTCGCCGAACCAAGCACCCCAACATCTCCATTTCCAACCGCTCCCCAACCAGTTGCCGTAACGCTGTTGAAACGCCGATCAATTTCCCTTTTTCGAGCGGGCGGTTCGCGATCCTCCAATCAAGCTTCGGTTACATAATTACGTCTGCGCGCATTGTGCCGTTTCACCTTCGACTCGGGCGCGACACGGTCATTCAAATTCCCGGACATTGAATCTACCCCTGCGGGCCCCGACGGGCGCAATTGAAATCCAAACCGTGGACACGTCGTTACCTCCAGCTTAACTCCGTCGAGCAATTACCGGCAGCCTCCAATGGCCGATGTTAATTAAACGCCCCGTGTACGTATCGCGGCGTCATGATTAACGTCGACGTGTGGCGGCACTTTGCTCCGTTCGCCGGCGTATCGCACGCTGCCCGCTCGATTATTAGTCCCGAGCAGCCCTCTGCCCCGTGGTCGGGCCCACTCGTAACTAACTCGCGTGCACCGAAACTGCGACGGCGGCGACTTCCCGCCATAATTAATGCGCCGCCCTTTCATGTCCCCAGTGTCGCATGTGCACGCAACGCCTACGCACTCAGTCGATCCTGGCTCTTGCTCAGCGAATATATTATATTCTTATAGTTAATATCAGGGCTGGATGACACCAGGAGAAAGTGGGGCACGATAAAAATCTTCTGAATTTTAAAATCTAACTTTTGCTATATAGAAACACTTTCAAGTTAAGTTGTCAGAAATGCGTTGAAGGGGGCTTGAAAATATTTGAAGCTTAGGGCCTCTAGACGTCTTAATCCGGCCCCGATTAAAATATTAGAATTATATATTATATTAGTGCCAGTGCTTCGAGGAAATAAGAATTTTAGAACATAATGATGTGGGTAATTCGCTGTGACAGGTTGCTACGGAAATTCTCTTACTCAAGTTCTGTTAAGGGTTGATATGGAATCAGGAATGTAAAAGGAATGAAGTGAATTTTCTACTTTTCTGTGCTCTGTGATATATACATATACTGCAAGGGTAATTGGTAGATGATCTGGAAGGGTGGTGATAGGATAGGGGTAGAAGGAGGTAGATACTCTAAAAGGGAGAATAGTGAGATGAAGCAACTGCAGGAAATATGTAGTCCTCGACCTACTCGCAGCGTTACGTTAATGTCCAAGTTACATACTTGATGTAGGTCGATAACAGCAGCGCTGATAAACATGGCGTCGAGTCGAACGCGATAAAGGGCTGCGAGATTACGCGAACACGGATGATTTTCGTCGGTCGCGTGCGCTCTTGGAAACGCGGCCAGCGCCGTGAACGCCACTATTGTTTCCAATGATTAGATCTGTAACGTGATCCGAGATTAATGCTGTACTCTTTTCATTAGCTCGCCGTACAAGCTTTTCTCTTGTACGTATTTTTGCGGAGCTTTGCGAGAATAAAGAGGCACCTGTTTCTAAATTGTAAAAGCTACGGTTTTTAATTTCCTACTTGGCTTGAAACGATCGCTGTAGTAGGTAAATAGTAAATTCGTACAGTAAATTCTATCGTTAAGTTCCCCTATTTGCGAATGATCCGAAGAGCTCAATCCACTCACCACTCACCACTCACCACTCACCACGAAATTCCGAATTTTCAGCTTCGCGTGCATCCATCTCCGTCGCATATTTCCAAGAAAAATTCCCGCAGAATTGCCCGTTGTGCGATAAACTCGCAGCCCCTGAGCCTTTCAATTTCGGACGAAATGGTTTCGCGATTCTACTTTTCGCGCGTCACTTGCAGCCAGCGTCTGCTCATTTCGCAGACAACTGCACGCTGCACGCTGCACGCTGCACGCTGCACGCTGCACGCCACTGTCACGGTGTTTTGCAGCGGATCCCTCTCGAAGCCGGGAAAACCGGCCAGACAGACGATTTGCTCTGTTAATTGGCTCGGAAATCGCGGAATCGCGATCGTCATGGCCCCAGGCGACCCTGGAATTGCCGCGGTTCATCTTCGGAGGCCCCCGTAATGGAGAGGGCGAGCACAATGGCCGAGGAACGAACGGCACAATGAAGTTGTAAAGCTCGGCCAGCCTCCCATTAATCGACTACAATGTTGGTTATTAAGCTGGCCAGTTATTACTCCCTCCTTTGCCTGCCAGCTCGCCGACCTTTTATTCCTCCGTGCCCGTCCACCAATTCCCTTTCGGCAACGAGACGGCTTTCCCTTAACGGAACGAGTAATTATCCATTAATTAATCAATCAATTGCAAATCCCAGATTCAGAAAAGGTTCATAGAAAGAAGATTCGATTGAAAACGGCGCGGCGCGTCGACTGCAGCTTGCAACACGGTGCAAGTTCCTTTCGCGTTTCAACCGAGGCATAGAACCAAATACGAAGTATCCGCGGAATACTCGCGCAACATCTTCGACTCGGAAGAATTCGCCACCTCCAATCCAAAGGGCCACTAAAAAGGTAATTTAGGTGCAAGCGATTAAAAGGGCTACGCGCAATTTTGAGAATGCAATTTCCTTCGGGTGGGACAAAGGGGGAGCGACGAGGCTGTTCCGTGAAATTCGGCGTAGGGGACGGGGGTTTGGCGGAGGACGAAATGCCTGCTGCATGAGTTTATCGCGATACGGTGGGCGCGTATATTGCGGCGGTGCATACAGTATGCAGGACTTAAGTGCAGCTCGCAAGGCCTGGCCACTTAACAAGGCATTATTAACTGCGGAACGTCTGCGGAGAAGTTGCCGGAGCTACGGTCGCGAGATTTTCGCCGTGCAGTTGGCCTTAATAATGGCGTTTGTTTCGTTTTATACGAGTGACACGGCAAGACCGCGGATTTCGCGCAACTTCCGAGTGCGGTTAGCCCCTCGCGACTCGCGACTCGCGGAACTCACGTGCATGTGCATGCATGAGAATTAATGAGAATCCATGGGAATTCGTGGGGATCGGTAGGAATCCAGCTGGGACTTTCCTCTTCAAAGGATGAGGAAACCCCAGTCGCTTCTTATCCATAGATTGAATCAGCGTTAGATATTCTTTGATTGTAATGTGAGCGCAGTATTGCCATAGAAATGAGGTCTTAGTCTCCGAGAAGTTTATCGAAAGTGATGGATGAGCAGCTGCCTAATTTTCAGCAGAAATAAATCGCCATCTTTCGGTTCATAACTGGAGCACCTTTCCTTCCTATGCTCTATCGCGACGTCCAATTTGTTCTTCGTCCCCATGGTCGAACTTCCATTAAATTTAATTAATGTAATCGGCTGCCGAGTGGATATTAATTAAATTAACGGTTGATTAAATTGATCGCGACACGCTGCGCATATGGGACAGCGAACAGCTCTGGGCTGTCCGCCATTTTTTGTCCTCGTCGCTCCAGGGGTGAAAAGTGCTACCTTTACATTTAGATCGAGTTTATTTTAAATATCAGGAGAGTGGCCGATAGTTCCTCAGCAGTCTACTACTCCTTAGTAGAGGATCCTAAAAGAGATGCATCCCTGGGGATTACGAAATAGCATATCTAGGAACTTGGGAATCGTTTAATCTTTGCACAGGATTAAAATTCCCCGTGAGTTGATCTGTGTAAATGAAATATCTTCCTCCTTCGCTTGACGTTAAAAAATACCACCATTCATCGTAGAAAATCTCCACTTGCCCTTCCATCGTTGAATTAGAGAGCAACGCAGATCGCACAGTATTAGAATCTATGAATCGCGAAAGATTGGCAAGCTGCATTACGAGAGGAATACGAGAGCGTCGCGAGCATGCGACCAATCGCGCGGCGCCCATTGCCGTTTGGCCATTGACAAATATTGACATTCGAGCGACGTCCCGTGTTAGGGCCACGTACCAGCTATCTCGAGTCAATTGGGTTAATTGAATTGCAGGCCGTCGCTCGGAAACGCGCCCAGAACAATCCGCAAATTGTGGAAAGCGCGTCCGTTCGACCGATTTTTAACGGCACCGGGACACCTTCGCGTGTCGACAGATCGCGAGAGATTGATGGGAGGAGATGAATGGAATGCTGCACACTCCCAGCTGTAAAAGAACGAAAAGAAAATACCTAACGGTACCATAACTGGCAAAATTATCCTTTGTCACGGAACACTTGAGAAAAGCAGGGAATAAGAAACTATAAAAGAATAAAGTGAATATTCTGGCGCAGTACTGTAGCCGCGTGGGGGGTCGCGGAGATCAGGCGTTAAAGCTTGAAAAGTTCGGAAACGGTGGGGCTGGCGCACGGTTGCCGTGACCTTTATGTAGGTAATTTCCCAAGTTCCCTCGGCAGGCAGGAGTTTTCGCATTTCCCGAGCGACTGGATTTCTTTCATTCGACAGTTAGCGCCCGCCTCGCCCACGAGAGCGCCCTTCAAAGTGTCCCCCCCAATCAAAGGGACGAAGGAAGAGAAACGAAACCGCGGCCCCGTTGCTCCTCCACGCGGATCCGACTCGCCGTGTAATTCAATTACACCAGCCGACAGGACCGTTCGTTAAAGAATCATTGTTATCGCGAGCTCCGTTTCCGAATCTGCGTCGAGCTCAGAGGAAGGGAGGAATACACAATGCCTGCGTGGGAAAATCGTGGAGACTTCCCAGCGAATCTGCGATTGATTTTGTCCCCGCGTTTAATTAACGAAAACATCGAGTCTCCAGCGAGAGCGAGGCGATATCGCTCGCTTTCCCTCTTCATGCGGTACACGTGTCCGCGTAATGTTTGAGCACGCGGAATGCAATCCGTACGGTCGGTATTGACTTTAATAAGCCTCATTGACATTCAGCGGTCGCGTGCTCCCCCGCCAACCCCCGCCGACCCTTCGTCGCCGGCGGCGCACGATTTTCTCGCTCGTTGCAGCGACTTTCCGCCGGCAGTCATCAGCGCGGCAAAGAGAAGCCGGGCTTAATTACCGATTGTCGCGACACACCGATCCCACCATTCATCCACGTACAAAGTGGCAAATTGCTGATTCGCTGGCTTCGCGGAGCCTGGATAACGCCCACGCCACCGACCGGATCGCCGCCTTTCTCCCTTGTAATTAATTTCGGAGTTTCTTGGTAGTGCACCTAGCAAGCCCAGAACTCTAGCTCCTGAAGCCCCAATTGACGATCTCTTTCCAATACATCGCCAGCGTAGTGGAAAGAAGAAAGCATTTTCGTTCCAGGAATAATTCGTTTTACGCTAACTAAGCCTGGCTTATTAAACACCCACGCGGAGAACAGTCGAGACTCGCGATGTCGAGGACCCTCGTCCCCGTCGATGTTTTACAACGATGTTTTACAGCTATTCTCATCACGAGCAAATTCCTCGGATTCCCGGATGGAATCAGCCCCTCTCTCCCTCTCTCTGTTTAATCAGATACGGGCGCCATTACGGTTCGTTATCCAGCGGCGAGCATAATGCACGATGGAAAAGACGGTGGCTTTGGTTGACGACGTTAACGCGGCCCATCGCGCGATAAACCGTAACGAAGTGAACGAGCGTAATCGCTTTGGTCGCGCGCGCGCGAGGTAATTACAGCACCCCCGTCCGCGCGATAACGTTGTCATTAACTGCGTGAACCAGCGAACGATTAATCGCGATTCGCTGCAAGCCCACCCACCTCCCGGGCTACAGGAAGTAATAAGCACGGCTGGTCGGCTAAAAGTAAACCCCGAAATCAAAGCAGCACGCTCCTTTCACCATGGTGGGCGGATGATTTGCGTAGGACGAAGGGATCCGTGACATCTGAACCAGCTCGGAGCCGTCGACCAGCGTTTGGAGAGAGTTTCGTGGAGACTACTATAGAAAACGTGGAGTATAAAGTAAACCGCCGGCTTCGGTTTATTCGGAATTCTGTTTTCCTGCGGATTCGCTCGTCCGGCGCCTCCCTGCGGGCATTAATAATTAGCCTAATGACGGAAGCCATCCCATCGGGTCTGAGGCGACGCTTACACGGCAAACAGACGGATTATTTCCGACGAATTACGGTGTTTGATCGCAGCCTGGATGCTGCAAACGTTTACGAAGGCTGGCCGCTGGCCGCTGGCCGCTGATCGTTTTACACGTCGCGCCGTTTTCAACCCTGCCAATATCCGGCGATTACAGGGCCGTGGTTTAAGATTAACTAACCGAAACACGACCCCGACACGTTTCGTCGTCACTCGGCTGTTCTCCCTTACTCGTGCTCCATGGACGTTTGCGGACTTGTTTGCTCTTCGGTGACTATTATTCATATCAAAGGGACGCAACAAGCTGTGCCAAGTTTTTACTTCGTCCCCTAGAGTCTCTATTCTAATCTTCAAGCATCACTACTGGCTACCAACTACTGTGTACATTGGCAGGTTTGATACACAAAGTTACAGTACCTGTCTGGCCAAGTTTATTATACAGCTACGTTTATTATACCAGCGAAATTATACAGTGGCGTGTTGGAATTGTAAACATCGGAGGATCGCAATTATTCCGTGTCAGTGGGTATACGCGACTCGCGTTAAAACAGAGAGACGCCGCGCCGGGTTAAATATCGCGTTGAAGAGCGCGGGATCCAGGGACGTGTATAAATATTTATAATTCCACGGATATTTGCACTGCGGAATTGAAAGTTTGTAAATATCATTACATGCTTCATGTCGATTCTTAATTACAATCTACTTCTGCCTTTGTTGCTCTGGAGTGGGAGCACGTGCGTCGGTGGTGGTGAGATAAAAAATACTCGAAACACTTTGTGTAACCACTAGAGGAAACAGAAGCTACCGCTTCGTCGCGAAAGTGCTCGTTCCATCCACTTGAACCGAGGAAACCCCATAAAGCAACCCTTAGCGCTCCATTCGGATAAGTTTGCGGCAACATGGAAGCTCCTCCAGCGGGCGAAACTCTGGCTGGTATCGCGACGAGCCAGCGTCTAGCCTAGTTTCCAATTGACTCGGTGCATCGGCGATACGAGTTATCGATTGTACGCGGCGAATCGAATCACAGCGTCGGGAAGGGAGTCCCGCGGCTGCACGCGAAAAGGGCCGCGAGGAATTCTGCCGAGAAGGGAAGGCACGAAAACCGGCCAAGAGGGAGGTTGATCCGCTTCGGCTCGCGGGTCTATTGTTTCCGGGACAAAAGGGTAGAAGACACTCTTGTCCTGCGGAGTCCATTGTTCCGCGGTTGGATCGCGAAGACGCCAGCCTCTCAAAAATTGCGGCGAGGGACGCCCTCGAAAACGCTCGCCACTTTCGAGTGCGCCAAGCTCCAGAAACATTTTCGCGCCTACCTGTGCTAGAGCTTCGATTTTCTCCCTTCGGTGGTTCGAGTGCAGGCTAGCCTAGTAATCTCTGGGTCTAATTATCTCCGAACAATATTTATAACCCCTTGGCGAACAATATTTATAACCCCAGATGATAAGAAGAATAAAAGGATTTGAAGTGGCAGTTCCACTTCCTCTGACCACCATAAAACCCACCAATTATTATTTACAATCACAGAATCAGCGTAACTACGTAGAATTCGAAGCAGACGAAAGTAATAACGACGGTCGAACACGATAGAACCCCAGGGCTGTGATATTCGAAAACTTGGAGGGGAACGAGGTCTGATCGAAAATTCGCTGGGAACCGCGAAATAAGGGGGCGAAACTTCTCGCGTCGCTTTATCTCCCGACATCCTCCGGAGGATGTGCCGCGGGGGAGGAAGCCGAAGGTAGCCACGTGCAAACCGAGGCGCGTTGAAAGGTGACGGCGAGAAGTTCCGCGTGTAATCGGGATCAGCACGTTTAGGCTGCGGCTTTCAGCGACCAGCCGACAAACTTTGATTCATCCCCCGCCCCATCCCCCAGGATTATCCTGAGCCTTAGGGTCGTGAAATTGGGCCGACAACTCCACCATGCACGAGTCTCCTCACCATTTTTCCCCCTATCCTTTCCTTGCACGAGGATTTGCCGAGTTTAAACATCGCGGAGATCGCGTAATGTTCCAGGCAGGCACCTTACTCGAATGCGAATGGATTAGTGGTAGCTGCAAGAATCGTCGAGAAAGCCTGCGGAGGGATACAGGATGGGGGGCTAGGACAAATCGCTCGGAGAGCCTTCTCCAGATTATCAGAATCTGACCTGCATTCGTCTGAACACGTACGATCCGTTTCTCCTAACCACGCTGCCACACTGCATCATCATTTCAGAGTAGACGTTGATTCTCTTACGTCGTTTCGACAGAGAGAGAGAGAGAGAGAGAGAGAGAGAGAGAGAGAGACACTAAACGAGCTTTTCTGCCATGAAAATTGCAATAGGGTAGGGTGGTGCTAATAGTCCCGTTTTTTCGTATAAACCTATGTAAAATTTAGTACTAACTATCTAGAGATATCTGGTATTATTTTGTATCAACTATAACTATTACGCTTTACGTTCACGAAGTTCGTTTGTTGATACTGTTATTTTCTGTTGAGTTATACCACAAAATGTTCGTCAATGCAAAATGGACTTATTGCCCCACGCACGGGGTAAAAAGACCATTGCATAGGGTAGAATGTCCCTAATGTCTTTTCATGTAATATCAAACTGAATAAGTAAAAAACTCTTTTCAAATCAACAAATATTTATTAAACCAATTCTTTTTGGTATACAATATTGAAAGGAAAGCATGACTTCTTTAACAAAAAATAAAAATACTAGTCAGAGGCTCGCTTTGAACTAAAAACTAAAAACTAAAAACTAGTCGTTCAACTAAAACAAAAACACTATTTAAAAAGACTTTGACATCATTTCTTTAAGTTTATACTTTGGCCATCTGATTATGAAAACAAATAATAAAATATATATTTTCAGTCTGAGGGACTTTTTGCCAGAATAGTATCTCTTTAGTTTCTGCGATATGTAGGTACGTTAGAAAATATTATCATTCAGCAATAAACAATATCATGCACACATTAATAAAGGAACATACAATCCTGATGCAACATGGCTGATACGCTTTTAAACTGTGGTTTACTTCGTTTAAAACAATAAAGACGACGTATTTCTTTTAGTTTTCGATACATAAAATAACGAAGGCATCGTGTAATTTGCACGAACGTCCAGGAGCGATTGGTGAATCTGTGGTCACCTTCGTTTCTTCTCGCCTTTTACATAGTATACTGCGAAATTCAATACATTGTTTAGGAATAGAGATTTTGATTTCGGGACTTTTAGCCTCACCCTATCCTATACACCCCTCTTGCTGCAAACTCCTGAATTCAAGCTACTATCACTAGACTATTAGCCTCCAGCCTGCAAAAAGGCAGAATAGATGCACCACTCGATTCTCGACTATTACAATTGCGTCTCCCTTGCAAGTTCAATGGAGCTGTGGTCGATCCATCGGATCGCAGCCAACGTGACTCGGCCGATATCGAACGAATTAACGAATCGATCCCCTGCCATCCACGCCGTTTTGCATAACGATGCCGATGCCGATGGCCATTACAGAGGGATTAAGTGGCACGGCTGTTGACGATACGCCGACGAATCAGCGGTACTTTTAACGCGACCGTAATCGCATTATCCGAGGAGAGGAGGATCAGAAGGCTGGGGCAGCTCATTAAACGGGGCTTCCTTTCGTGGATAAAACAACCCCCGAGCACGGAGCACGGAGCACGGAGCACGGAGCACCGCTACAGGGGGATCAGCGGAGGGAGTTGCAATAAAATGACGATCCCGTGTTGCGCACTCGAGCGTGATACATTCCGTGCGTATTTTTGCAAGCTCGACCAGGGAATGCTGAGGCTGCTGGGAATGGGGGTCGACAGAATTCCAGATCGCGCCGCCGTGTACGAGAAAAGCTGCAGGGCTTGTACACCCCCTTCTCCTCGAGATCGATCCTCCGTGCTCTCGACTAGATTCGCGGATTCGTTCTCAACGGTGCTCCGAATTAACGTCGTTAGGTACTTGGAATTCCGTGGATCTTTGTACCAGCGAGTTGGGCTTGATTTCGAGGAGTGTTCTCGATGTTTTATTTAGACAGAATCGGGTAGAGCGTGCGATGCTCGAGGTGAGAGTTGTTTTGGGACTCGGAAAGGATCCTTTCTGCCTCGAGTGCTTGCAATAAAGTTGCAAGGTTTAAAGGGAAAGTGGTCCCTGGGGTCGTGGAGTGATTCTTATATTCGACGGAAGAGTAGACACTAGACACTAATGAATTCGTATTGTAAAAAGACTTACCCAGGCAGGCTTTCATTGAACTGGTGTCCGTGGGACGGCGGGACAGGATAATCCTCCAGTGATCGGGAGAAACGTCCACAACTTGACCTTCTCGTGTGGTCAGGGATCTGAAAGGAGATTAAGAGATCTGATTAAATGGAGAAATTCAATTTCCTAGACGGGGGTTGGTTTCATTTTTCCAAAGATCTCGATCGTTTCGCTGGCAGCGTGGCCAAAGTTCAGCTTTCCTATCCCATTTGCAGTACGTTCTCGTGAAACGACGGATTTACTAAGGAAAACGCGAGACGGGGAAGTGGGGAAGCAATAACGTGAAAGGGTTACAAATGTTAGCGCAAGCCAATTGAATGTCGCGGCGCGGCGGCTGGGTAGCCGGGTTGTTTTTAGATCGCAAGGAAATTAACGGCGCAGAAACGACGATACGCTAGTCCCACGCGACGTCATCTTCGATTAATAAAGACGATAAACTGGTATTGTTTTCATGTTCGTGACTCCGCGCGAAAAAGTCCAAGTCATCGCGGCACGATGATTTTCTATTTTCGTCCGTGGCGAGCCCCATCCGGCCACTTGGACTGAAACCGAAGGACGCTGGAGTACTACTTCCGTAGGCAGTTTCTTAGAGAGGGAAACTAATTGGTTATAAAATGGCCTGCCACGGCTTGGCCTTGCAAAGTCGCGTGCTAAGCACCCTCGATTTCCGACTCCTTGGCTTCGTGCGCGCACGATAGACTACGGCGAAACCCTCTCACCTTGTTCCCGCGCTGGCTAACAACACCGACACGGATCGGGCCCGCGATACTGCCATTGTTTTCTGTGTACCGTTGCTTCGACAGCTCGGACTTGGTCGTTAACATCCAGGAGGGGGGCAGATGGCGAGATGGCGAGATGGCGAGATGGCGAGATGGCAATTTTAATCGATCAAACGTCGCGGGACTCGGCAATTCGGGAGATTAGGGACTTGGGGATTTGGAGATTTGGGAGCTGAGATACTTGGTGGGGCCTTGAGGATTAGGGGGTTCGAGAGATTATATAGAAACTTAGAGATTTTGGGCCTTAGGAATTCGGAAGATTAGGGAGTTGAGGACTTGAGGACGATTTTCGTAGCTGAGAGACTCGGGGATGTGAGGATTCGGGGGCTCAAGTGTTTAGAAAGATGAGTATTTGGGGACTTGGGGACTTGAGAATTTCAGGGCTTACAGACTCGGGAACTTAGGGATACGGGGGCTAATAGACTTAGAAACGTAGGGAGGATTCGAGAGCTTTGAGATTAGGAAGCTTCAGGGTTTAAAAACTTGGAAACTCGACTACTAGGAAACTAGGGACTTGGGGACCATTAACAGCGATAAACTCCTACTCCCACTCCCCGTCACCAAAATATCCTTCAAACTACGACCACGATATCTAAATTCCAACGCAAGAGCCCAGTGCCTCAGCATTTCAGCTTCTCTCCCCTTTTCGCTGCACGCAGAAGACAATCGCGGGGAAGACGCGTTCGCCAGTATCGACGACACGTAAAATATTTATCGAGCGTAATCGTGGCACGGCAAACAAGGAAGCCGGAAATTGCAGAGGAAATAGACGCGGAGTCGCTACCTCTGCGAAAAGGGGAAGATCAAAAGACACGTTCTGCAAACTCTTTCCCCTGGACGGTCGCCGACAGTCTCGTAAATTAGAGACCGAACGGGGTGTTTACCTGCCCGGAATTCCCAATCGTTCCTTGCATGCTTGAAGAATGTTTGCCTGTACATAAGGGTATCGTATCGTCGTTATTGGCTCCCAGGCCCCCAGCCTCTACCGCTCCAACTTTTACGACGCTGATATCGACTTTCCTGCCATTTCGATCCGTCTACGCACGCAAATCACGCAATCTCCCCAAACCATGAACCACGAAAGCTGATCCGAAAGCCGCTGATAAATATACACCTACGCAAGCTCTCGAAAACGCAGGCAATTAAGAAATAACAATACTCAGCGAAGCCCTCGAAGCGATTAGCGAACCTTATCAACTAAAACAAGATCGACGTGGAATCAGGGACCCAGACCGAGAGGGACTCCGCGAGATTCCTCGAATTTCTCATTCGACTAATTTCACCCTTAATTAACAGCGTGGATTCCAGTGTGAACCGGTCACTCCGGTTGGGGATAGTGCGAGCTACACGGCCACTCTTTGTGGAAAGCTGCTCATCGCGCTGAAGGGGATTTGCCTGCTGGCTAACAGCCCGTTACGTTTCCGTTACGTTCCCTTTACCCTTTACCCACAATTTCGAGGCGATTAGGGCCGTGGACGATACCGGGGGCATAATTGTCCGTGGATGTTCCCATCGATTGTTCCTTGGACCCAGAGAAAAGGCGACAAAGAACAGGATTATCGTATTATTATTATTAGCCCCGTCGCCTCGAGGCCCTCTGCCCAGTTATTGTCGAGATAACGAGACGAGACGCACCAGCCTCTAGCTGCGACACAAAATTTAGAAAAGACGAGGTACCTTTCACAAATATCGAGGCGTCAGGTGAGCGCATAATTAGTGGGGCACGTGGAAGTTGATGGACGGGAAGCGCTTCAAGTTGGGTCGTCGGCGTTGCCACGTGTTTGGAATCCTCTGACTCTAGAGCAGCGCCCGGGGTGATATGGGAAAGGGAGCTACCGTCTCCCACGCGGTAGCCCCGTGACCGGCAGCGCGACATTAATAAATTACGGGCCGCCGTGGAAAAAGAAAAGCGGAGCTCTACGTTCCGTTTAACAGCCATTCATTAGTCACCGCCCACGCGGCTGCAGCGTTTCAGCCGCTGTGGGCGGAATTAAAATGGAAATCAACGCCAAAACTGGCCACTCGCGTCGACCAAGAGGCAACTCTGCGAGTTCGGCGCAGAACTTCCGGGAGTGTTCTCCAGTTTCAAAGTTCCAAGTTCGAGAGCCCATGGGAGTTACAAAGTTCAAAGGTCCTGGCGACTGGGGGGATGGAAACTTTATGTTTTTCCGCGATCCACAGCTGGTTGCTTGACCAGCGGATGTGAGGCACGTTTGGTTCTTGAAACAACTGGTGTGTGTTCTCCGTGCTTCTCCATGCGAAGTGTTCTCCAAAGGTTAACAGAGACGTAAAGTTCAGTAGCCTGGTGGTTGGAAGAGCACTGAAGCAACAGAGTACAGAGCTTCTACGTTCTACGTTCTACGTTCTACGTATGTTGAGAAAGGAGATTGAAAGGGTGATTAGATCCCGAAGAATCTAGTAATCCATCTTCCACAACGCTGAAGGAGATGAATCGTGCGGCCGCGAGTTCCCGAAATCGTCATTCACTGCGTTGGGGGATGGGGGAAGCTTCAAGGGTCAGAGGTGCTTGATCCCAGCGATCGCGTAAAAGCCTCGATGATAAACTTCCCCTGAATTCCAACGTCGCCATTCGTATCACGCGATTAAACGGAACAGGCCTCGTGCATCACCGCCGTGTCCACGAAGGGGGTTGTTTGGAACGCGTCGTCCGCGGAATTAATCGTCCCGCCTTGAGTAACAGCTCGATGGCAACTGACCTGCTAACCGCGTTTAAACGCATCTCCAAAAGAGTGATGGAAACACAACAGAACCCGCTCTGCATCCCTTATTCTTCGATGCTCTCTTTGCGCAATGTTTCCAGCAACCTTCCACGAAGACGATCGTCCGCAGGAGCGGTCGATTCTCGAGAAGAAAGAAGCGCGTCAGCCCGTGGGCGATTCTTGAAAAAGCCAGCCATCGTCCCAGGAATGAGTTGGAGGAAGAGTTGGAGATCGGCCGTCGATAAGTTCGATAATCCGAGGTGTCGGACGCCAACTTCTCGCCAAAGTGGGCCACAGAGGTGTTCGTTCGACTGTGCATTCGAAACGAAGCCTCCGCGGTTGCTCCACACCGGGTCACCCCTTCAACACGCCTCTTCCATCCCTTCGGTGCGCTCAGCGAATTTATCCCGAGTATGCAGCTGCAATTACACTGTCGATACGCCCTATTAGCTGATCCCCTCGTCTCCACCCCCTGACTCACGGTCCACTGGCTCTAATTAGCCCCCGGATTCGGCGTCGGGACGTTTCGATTGCACGTCGCGACGAATGATGCCAGCAGCGCGGTGATTAATCACCTGGTGTCTCTGCGAGAAGATTTCCAGACCTCCTAGCTGGGCTAGCTTCTTCTTTGCTTGTCTGCACACATGGATCCAATTCGCGGGGAAAGATTCTCCGTGGAAACACCGAGGTGGTGTTAAATTCAAGTCTAGTGGAAATCCGTATACTTTCTAACCGAGGAATAATAGGTAGGTACCTTCAGCTTTGAAGTTCGAGATTACTAGAGACGAAAATATGTAGGAACGTGTAAACCCCGACATATTCCGAATTTCCGAGCTCTTCTCGGAATTTACATCGGAGTAATAATCAGAGCAGTGCTTTGTTCGCCGTTATTCCCGGACATCCGGCTGCTTCAAGAGCATCCACGTCGTTATAGTACACGTGAGGAGGCATTAGAATTTATTTGCATACATACAGTGGAAACAGCTTCCCAGATATGAAATTACCTGCGGATGTGTTTCCACACCGTGTTCTACAAATAAGCCCCGTGTTTCGCCGAGAAATGTCATGGTTCACGTCGCAGCGACGCCCTCTCAAAGATAGCGGGACGTCTCAGCGACTCCTCTCCACGTGGAAAGAAAGTCTCTCACAATCTGCTGCCCCTCGTTGCGCCCTTTCATTTTCTTTCTGTTCCGCGACGTTCTCTTTCTTCCTTTTCTGAAGCCTCCATCTGCTACCAGCTACACAGTCTTTGTTTGCTGCAGACAGTGTAGAACTGTAGACCCTCCGCTTCCACTCTACTGTTTTCCTTGAAACTCCAAGTACGTTTTCTATATTTCCTCTTCATTCCAGCTTCGGACGTGTTCTTCCTGTCTCAATCTACACTCTGCTGCTCATATTTGCCATTTTCTTTTAGCACTGGTCTTCTTTAATATTTGTGAACGTTATCTCTCCCATTTTCACAAGTTCTCTGCTCCCTGAGTCGTTGCTCTTGCATTTCGTTTATCTCTTCTGTCTGTTTGCCTCCTCTCCCTCTGCGCCCTTTCGCCGTGTCATCTGCCCTGCATGTCGAGCTCTGTCTCTGCTGTTTTCAATTCCTCTGTGCCTTTTTCCGCTGCGGCTTCTCTCTGGGCTGTTCCATTTCCTCCAATACTGGTCCCTTTGAAACCCTCGTTTTCGTGCTTTCCAGCATCCCCGTGCGATATCTCTCTCTCTCTCTCTCTCCCTCTCTGCCGCCCTCTGTCACTCGAGACAATTTCTTTGATAACTGATTTTTGTCGATATATTCCAGTCGGCCACAGCTATGTCTAGTAATGACGAAACCACCCTCGTCGCGGGGTGAACTAATCTTCCTTCGAATTGATAGTGTGATATTCCTGTCTGCGAGGCGAAATAATGGAGGCGCACCGACAGCCTGGGAGACGAGATCCACACATATTTCTTCGACAAGTGAACAGAGACAGTAAACACGCGGAGCACCATAACTTCTCGGTGATTGTACCTACTTTATGGCCGTCACATGCGTCTCGTTGGCGCGTTAGCCCGTGGCCTTTGGACGTTTCAACGAGATGGATATGGTCCCCACCAATTGCGGACGAATTCACGATGTCCACGCCTTCGGTATATCGAACCTCTGTTTATGAAATGTTTTAGTTGACGCTACTATGACGAAATAAGGAGTAAGGTTCTCGTGATTTTTATGGGATTCGTGGAACAACAGAGTGGAAAGAACAGCTCGTATTTAATAATAATTCAAGCGTCGGATCCCAGCCGACGATCTCCGCGTGTAATTAGATTTTCCGCGAAAGAACGGAGCAACAAGTGACAGGCGCGAGGGTCGAAGCTGCGAAGGGAGTTGCAATAATAGTGGGGGCGCGTTTCATTCAAGACACGCTTTCCCGCTCACGTGTACGGAGGAACGAAAGGACTCTCTCAACGAGCCAAGGAAATCTGCTGGGATGAAAGAGAGGCGGCGGAAACGTCATCGGTGCAAATAGCCAGCAACGTCACGCTCTCTCCTGGCGATCGTGGCGCGCGTAAACTCGTTTAGGTTTCAGTGTTCGTGCTGCAAAAGCATCGGTGCGTAAATCACCAGCGGCTCTTGCAAAACGAACGAGGCAGAGCCATCGAGACGGAATTTATGCCGTCGACCCTCCGCCATAACGCGATCGAAGCCAACGGGGATTTTTCCACAGCACATTGGTAGAACGATTTCGTCCTCTATAAAACCCGAGAGTTTCTACCTGATCCTCCCTCTTCGAGAATATAACATATCCTCAGATGTATCTCCTTAAATTTTCATGGCACCTCGAAACAGAGGCTCAAGATTCAGCACCCATACCCTTGCGAAGATCTCCCTTTACATTAACAAGGTGTTCCGCGAAGGGATGCTAAAAAATATTTTGCTACTGCAAAAAATATCCCCACCCGTTCCCGAGCACATTTCCCTCCCAGCACGACTTTCCAATAGCGATACCGTAGCTCGACTGTTCCCAGCCACTCCCAGGGTAACTCACCCCCGTAATCACCCCTTCTTCCAGCTGGCAGACCAAACAACCCCCTTCTCGTTCCCCTGCCTACGCCACCACAGCGACGTCGTTCGACCGAGAGAATCTGTATCAAGCAGAAGAGCACGGCGAAGAAACGATCTAGGAAACCACCCCCGAGGATCTTAACAATGCCCGCGATAACGGTGATAATCGTTAAGGTTGATAACGACTCTTCTTCGATGGAATTACCGTTCGATAATCGCGAAAAGTCAAATGGAACGTAATTCCCTTCCCTTTCTTGCGTGCCACTGGAGATCGCAAATCCGTCAGCGAATTCGTCAGCTGTGTAGAATTTCAACCGGAGGAAGTATTTCGCGAGAGGTAACGAATACACAAAGTCATGCTCCAGGCTGTTTTGCATACTACTTAGGTACTTTCTGTTGTGCTGACAAAGTACGCTATTTTGAGAAGGGGGTGCGAAGTATCTGGTTTAAAATGCCCCGAAGTTAAGGGAATTATCAGAGACGATCTCTCCTCGACGATTCGAGGGACAATGATGGCCGTGGAAGAAGGTGGAAGAGGATCCAAGCTAAATCATCGCCAAGGGAGAAATGGAACGTGATATCGCTGCTACCCTCTACTAGACGATGGTTTTGGCCCATTTTCGACGATGTAAGTAGCGTCGGGACTCGATGGCCCCTCGATGTACATTGTACGTGATGCTTAATGATTCGTAAGTGATCGGGAGTTCGAAACGACTGGATGGCCCGGTGACATGTTGAATTGGCCCGATAAGTTCGCCCGGTAATTTACGATTTACTACGGGACGAGGGGGATGAAATCTCCCGGCGTCTTATTGGAGGCAGACAGTTAGTCTAGGAATCGTAGCGAGACATTTACGGAACATAACGGGACCTTTCCATTTTCCATTCGAGTGGCCGCGTTTCGAGGCAATTTCTTAGAAGGCTGAAGGAAAAGTCGAGGAGAACGAGTAATGCGAGGTAGCGGAGTAATGGGAAGCCGAGTGACCCAGCGAATTATAGAACAAAAGTGCAGACGACGAGACGTAAAAGCAACGCGTGGGCGTGAGACTCTTTTCAATCGCGAGTTATGGTCGTTATATGTATACCGTGGAGAACGATAGGCGCTTTTAAGGGAACACCTCGTGAATTAAGTTGTCAAAGACTGGACTACCAGTCGACGATCCGAATTCTGTACCCCGGGGAAAGGTAGAAGAAGAGTGAACACGACCCTTACGATTTCGCTTTTATTTTTGCACGAGCTCCCTTTGGGCGCGCTCTTTAAATTCCTCCCACGGTTCCTCCGACACTTTTCCTTCGACACGCTACTTTCAATCGCCCTTGTTCCACTCCTCGCTATTTCTCACTTTCCAAAGGTGCTCCGCTGGCAACGAAATTTTTATACCGCGAAGGTGCAAGGTCGGTATCGATATAGGTTCTGATAAGCAGATTTCCTGATAAACATCTGCTCGGTTCTATTATTCCCACCCTCCCTCCAGGCATATCGCGTGGCACCTGAATAATTTATCACTCAGCGTTTCTTTCCAACCCCTGTCCACTGATAATTAATTGGAATCAGTGGTTAATTAGCCGCGATCGTGTTCTTCGTCCACTTGCAACCCTCACCTTTCACCACGAGGAGATAATTTTTTTTTTCTCGTCCTTCCTCGAGGTGAACGCGTCGTCGGGCGTCGTGTGTCGTGTGGCGTCCTCCATCATCGTGCGCGATGTCATCCCTCTTTTAAATGAAACTACGCGTGCCTCTACTTCAACCCCTCGGTCGTAACTCGACTCCCTCTGGATTCGATGATACAGCGATGATAATGGCGCAAGTATGAATGGGCGTCGCTGGCGAAGGGAAAAGCAGCCACCACTCCCTTTTAGAGTATCGATAGAGCATTGCGTGCCACTAATGAATGCAACGCTGCAGCTCGGTTGCCAACAGATGCCTGATAAATTCGAGGAACGCTGTTTGTACGCGATATCGTTGGGGATATCGTACGGCGTACACGGATCGTAATTAATCGTACTACGGGCGTAGTATTAACAATGCCTGGATTATCAGCGGTACATTTCGAAATATCCGCGCTCGCTAATGAAACAATTGCTAGAAATATCGGGAACCGAAAGGCAGGAAATGGCAGGAAATGGCAGGATATCTGCTATCGGAGAGAAGTCCTGTTAGTATTCCAGGATTATTGGCTACGAGGGTGGTCCGGCTATTAAACAATAGCTGCGGGGATGATGGGCGATCTGTGGACACTTGAGAAACGCATGAGGACACAGGAACTCTTTTCTGCCACGTTGGTGGGAAGCAGAGTGGAGTTCGATATGGGAGACATCGATCTTTACTAAATGGCACACAAGGAGTATTCTCAATGAGAATATTATGTAGATAATTGTAGCTGGTCGCAAGCGAGAGTTTTGGAATAACGTCACTATACGGAACAACGTCACACACTAATAGTCTGCTGTAAAGATTTTCTTACAAAATCCACCTTGATGCTCGCGAGACACCTTCACCCTCGGAAGAGCCATCCAAGAATCTGAATATCTTAAACAAACGTAAAGATAACGAGACAAATGGTTCCCTTGGAAGAAACACGGCCACCATCCCCCATAGTCCTCCGCCCGAGGTCCCAGTATCCAAGCCACCCCCTCGACCCTCGAAATCCCGAATTACCAAAATTCCTCGGTCGATAGCCACCTGTCTGGAAAGTTTCTCCCCTCGACCGAAGTGGGGACGTTTTCACGGCGAGTGGCCGGGGAATAAATCGAATAAAGCCTCGCCGGGCCGAGGTACCGTTTTACGCGGGATTCGAAAGCGCGAGCGGCTACTGATACGCGGCCGAGCGGTGGAGTGCCGGCGCGGCTCACTCGAAACGCTGCAGCTGCAAATCCGCTTGCCAGACCGTATCAGCGTGCAGAGCACGCGGGGGCTTTTTGCGCGCGTAATCAAGCAGTATGATCGACAGCGGGCCAAGTGTCGGCCGATATTCCATCGCCGGTGGATCCAGCGAAAAAGACGATTCTTTCGCTGCAGCTTTGTTTGAAGACAACTCCGCGTGGAGTTGCGGGAGGCGAAAGTAGTTCGTTAGTTGCACCGATGATGTCGCGAAATTGCAGCCCAGAATGCGAATATTTATTCTGATGAATGGGAACATTCAACTTTTGAGGGTTGAGTATTGTTGGACGAGTTCGGGGATCTGCGCTCGATTGCCTAGCTATTTTTTTTTTGCGATACTTTACATCGATACCTAGCCTCCACTCGAGCCCCTTCGCAAGCACTCCAGCGTGCCGTTAAAAGGGTGCATTAGACACTTGGATCGGGCACACGTGTCCACACGCGTCACCAGCTGAGTGATAACGCGTTTTTATTTTCAATGAGGGGCTGGGTGGAATCGGGGAATTATGCGTGAAAGGGATTTTAATTGTAGAAGATTCTAGGCCTGTGCTGGGTTTCGAGGTATCATGTATCGAGAGGAAAGTTCGATTAGAGGGAAACATACCTAAATATAGTTCTACAGATATTCTTGCAATTATTCATTTATACGAATTCGAACTAAAAACTATTCAAGCATTATAATTATAGTTAATACTTTGCAAGGCGTGTAAGCATTAACATTTATCGGAGGCTTAAACCTTTGACCCCCCTAACCCGGGGCAGAAAAATGCAGTCTACGTTCGGTCTATTCCACACCTCGTCTGTGGCTCCTCGTATAACCGGATACCGGTTAGGTTACAGGGCCAACGGGGAGCCCAACGAGGGCCCCAAATCTGTTTATCTTCGAGATAAGGGGATTAGGTTAAAGCACAGCGAACACGAAGTAGCACGAAGCTAGGTGCACGCAGGTGAGCCTGTGTAGATGTGGAAATCACTTTGGTGGCTGCGATAAGCCCGACAAGACCGATTCGGGATGAAGGACCTGGGATCAAGGTGGAGTTATCGGGTCGCAGGATAAAAGAGGACAATGCGAAGTGGGACGCCGGTCCATTCGAGTGCTTTCGCTGCTAGCCACAAAGTCAATGGCGAAACGAATATCGCGGAGCTCCGGTGTACCTATGCACCTCTGAATAGCGAGCGCCGCACGGAATTGTCAGTTTCGTAATCAATACGACGAGAAAATACTCGAGACAGAAGTTAAACACCAAGTGTGAACCAGCAGCCAAGTAGATCGATACATTTTCGAGCATAACCATGTCCCTTCATCTCCATGAAATTACCAACTGCCTGCAACACAAATTCAACGCCCATAATGTATTCATACGTGTCGTCCCGCGTTATCGGATTAATCGAGTAACGGGGAAATTAAAGTAGAAAACAAGTGCAGCACTCTAGCCAGAGCTTGTTCATGGGAAAATCGGATGCGTCTTTCATTTGCGTTTATATGCGATTAATATTCAAATACTCGTTTCATTATGCGCGCGGAGTGGACACAGCCTTGGGGGACGAACCAAGAGAGAAGTAAGAGGTGAGCGTGCCACTTTACGCGGACGTTAAATGTTCCAGCGACGTGGCCGGTGGCGACGACTCGAAGCCGCGGACTCTGGGAGCACGCTGTACGTGGCGAGAAACCGGGGGAGGAAAAATAGAAGCGCGAAAGCGTATGAAAGAGCCGGAATAAAAGGTACTTTACCTTTTCATCCCCGACTCTCGATTCCTACCCCCTTTTCAACCCTTTCCCACATCCCTCTGTCTGCTGTCTTTTTCATCTTCTCTCATCACTCCTCAGCATTTTTTTCCATTTCGCCCTTCTTTATCCCAGGCCTCCTTCTCCCTTTGATCCAGCGGAACGCTCGGGTAAGAAGCAAAAAATAGGCGTCAGCGCTTCGAAGAGTTTTAAAGAAACTTTCGATGACTCTTCACCGTGTAATCAATTTAACATGTTACTTATTGATAATGAAAGATTTCTCTTGGTTCCGTAAGTAACGAAACTGATATTTTTGATAAGGTCAAGCGTCGAAGCTTCCATCGTCCAGCCACTGCGTGGGATCAATTTTTCACCCGTCATGGGGAAAAGGACAGAGAAGCTCCAGCTTGCAGTGCAGTCCATCCCCGCCGTATTATCTGTTAATGGAGTAGCAAAGCCCTGTAGATTTGATTCCGATAATGGAACCGCAGCGTAGGCGTGCGCCTAGCATGCAATACTACTGATTTTCCTAATGGAGGATAATTCGGCCGACAATTAAGAGGTCGATCGAACAGAGGGTGTAACACTGTAACAGATCCGCGATCCTATCTTATGTGCACGATATCCAGAGAGAAACGCTGCAAAAACGATCTTTCTTTATCAGAATTTGTAGGAGAGAGCTCGAATCGGAGGAGTTACGGAGTAACGATTCCACAGAGGTGCATAGAATTGCACAGAATTCCACGACGAGACGATACCTTGACACACAGCTGAATAACTCGCGAAATTAGTAGCCTTTTAAGCTGAGACAGGTGGAGGAACAATTGCGGGGGCAGTCTGGGCGGGCAGCCCTCCTCGCGTTCCACTTTCCAGCTGCTCGAGCTACCCTGCGCCTTAGCACAGAGGGAGAAAAAGGGAAGGAGCAGCGAGATAGCCCATTCGTCTCGGCGCAACCGGGGCCGAGTGCAATGCAAAGTAGCTTCTTTAACCCGCTGCTGAGCGCGAGACTCGCGAAAGATCAGCGTTACGCATTTACGACCTCTTTTTCGCCAGCTAAACGTCCGACCCTCCCCATTTCTTACTGCACCACCTATCGCATCCAACGTAAACAGCGCATTTAATATAAATCATGCCTGTGAATCGTGCTGAATTAAAATCTGCCACGTGGGCCGACAGATTCCAGCAGAGTTGCTGGGAGAGCGTGCTCCTATCTCGGCGACCCGTCGAATCGATCATATCGGACGTTTGACGTTCTAGATCCGCATCGACCGTGGGGGCTGCAGTTGCACAGCGCAGCAAAGTATTCTATCGGATTACTCCGTCGGATCGATTCGACGGGCGAGACAAAAGGCTGGAGAATACATTTCCTGAGATCGGGGGAAAGCTTAAGCGGGGTATCGCGCGAAGGGAAGAATGTCCCTCTCGATTTCCAGCTGAGCAATCACGTCGCAAACGGAAACAGCCCACGGATCGCGACCGCGAAAAGTATCCGAATTTTCCAGCTGATGCATAATGCATGCCCGACGCGGCGAGCACGCCACTGGAAAACATTTTCGTACTGTCCTGATGGTGTTTCACGGGGTATTATTAATTCCACGCTCGCGACCCTATGCAAATGCGAACGGCGTGGCCGGCGTGGCCGGCGTTTCCAACCCTACCTCGCATTCAAATGGCCCCTGGGGGACGGATGGAACAAGGATGCAGGTGGATACTGATTCACCGAGTGGCCTAATGAATCTACTGCTCGGGACGTGCAAGGGGCGGCTGAAGAATTAAGCTTCAACAGGTAGACCGAGATTCTAGCGACTTCTATACTTGTAATTTCTGGATAGAACGACGTACAATTGAGTTGCCAGTAGACGATCAGTGGATTTCCCGTTGCTTTATAACGTCGTCTGTGCAACAAGTTCCTTGGGAACTAACGGAACCACCCCGAAATCTTTCTGCAGAAGGAGGAAGAGTGCAGCGAGCGAGTGAAGGGCGAGAAGTCGAAGGAAATAAGCGTATTTGGAAACGCATCGAGATATTCTCGCGCCATAGGAGACGAGAGAGGCTAGGGCTAGAGGTTCGGCGGTGGAGGAAAAGGTGGCGAAAGGGGATAAAGTCACGTCGTTGAGTAACGAATGGAGCGACGAGTCCTTTGTCAGGAACACGGGGGAATCCTCGAGGCGGTTCCCGACTAGAAAAACACGATTGGAATGGAGATCCCGCGTGAGATTCGAAGAGTTTAATCCTTCGACGCGTCTTCGTCGCGGCGGGGATGAGATTCGAAGAAAAGTGCGGGGGGTGGAGAAAGGATCCTGTGTCACCCTTGCAGAATGACTTTAGCTCCGATTCTCCGACTACTAGATGAGATCTCTCGCGTTTCCTCCCTCCATGGCTGCGGTTTCGAGGAAAGTAATCTTGTAGCTTTATTACTTAAGGTCCGAGGGACAATGGGAAAGCTTCGATTTCCACGCAATTCTTGCATTCTAAATGGACTTCCCCATTTAGCCTTTAATTTCAGTTTATCTCTGGCTGAAAGGGTGTAAGTGTAAGGGGTTGGAACCACCGAGATCTCGGTCGCGTTTCATTCTCGCCATCTTCCGAGTAACTACATCCCGTACACAACGATATCCCCGCGTAAACACGCAGAAATCGCTACGTATCGCTTCCATAAAGGACACCCAGCGTACAAGGAACGTCACTCTGTTTTATTGCCACTCGTTTCGCAGTTGGCGCGCTTAATTCCGCCAATGCGCTCCATATCTCTATCAGAAGAGCTGTCTTCCAGAATTGGAACGCTGACGTGGGACGGAGCTAGCAATTTTTGCCTGTACAGGCTTCTTGCGTAACGCCGCTTAAACGTCCACCACATTATCCCTCGCAGAAGTATTTTGTGGACATTGAACACCCTAGTTTATACACTGGTATCACCAACCATTTAAACATTTACAAGAAAACCGGGGCTCCCCTAAAATCCCAAAACACTCGTGGATCCTATGAAAAATCGATCAAGGGATCCAAGAAGAATTCCCATCGGCTTCACCCCGAAAAAGGCACCCCGTGCTCCGAGGGCGAGGAGTCGGTGGTGGCAGAGCCGCGAGAAAAGGGCCGTGTGAACGCGGCAGAACGCGGCAAAAGGAGAAATCTGGCGAGCTGCTCGTGAGTGGAGATCATGGAGATGACGGATCGAGATCGGGACACGTACTCCCGTCTCTCGATGCGCGGCCCATATAAAGGCATCGCCTCGACCGCAGCCAGCCAACGAGGATGTCAACACACGGCTGAACGTGGGTGGATGCTGATGCCTCGAGGTGCACGAACCCGTATTCCCTGGGATGCTAGTCAGGCAGCTCTAGTGACGTCTGACAACGGCGCGCCGACGCCGACGCCGAAAAGACACCCCTCGAATCGAATGACCCGCGGATCCCCGGCAGCCTCGAAATCGCTTTGCTATCTCGTTCGCTTGCTCGGCGATTGCGAGACCGCATACCCGGTGGTTTTAAATAGAGGCGAGTTTGTTCGGGGCACCGGTTAGCTAAAGATACCTGGTTCTACCGTGGTTCTTTTTCGTTACGCAAGTCGCGGGGCAAGACATTGTTCTGCGCTCTGAATCGGAACAGGGAACAGTGCCACCGGGTCCGTTATTGAACGGAGAGTAAATTATCTTATTGCGCCTTTGTCGCGCGCGAGGTGGAAGGGACGTCGCCGTCATTGTTGCCTTGGGACACAAGCTTCCGTTTCGTCTGCTCGCGCTCCTTTTCCAGAGCTCGCGGCAAAGCGAAACGAGGTTGATTAATTGCCTCTCGTTTATCGCGCACGCTCCTCCCAAAGTGGGACTCTCGTTGCGTCTCGGCGGCAGGGCACGACGGCTTTCCTTCGCCGCCGTGTTTGCTTTACGGACGGTATCATAAACGCGGGCGAAGATCAATATGACGCGCAAACAGGAAATTACGGGAAGCACTGACGACTGTGCCCGTGTCTGAGGAAAGGGGAGACGCAGGGCTTGATTAAATTGTGGCTGCGCCTTGCTTCTTCATTAGCTCTCGGTTAGGTGCCTTTCTCTGTTTTTAGGATTGAAGTGCGAGGGACCTACAGTGAAGGGTCCTACACAGGGAAGCTTGTCAGAAGAAATACGCGTTTCTGCGGAGACTCTTGATAAATAAAGAGAGGCGTTCAATCGCCCTGATGCATATTCGATACGAAGCATTCGACGCTTGTTTGCCAGCGCAATTTCGAGAGACGCTCGACGCTCGACGCCAGTGTCCACGTGAACGAAGACGATTCCAAAAGCCTTTCGGCGCCGTATCGATCCCGCAGGGTCGAGTGGCTTCGTGGATGCGATCTGCGAAACCAGCGAGTCGGAGGGCTTCCACGAGCCGAGCGGACGAGTGATGCATATGGAAAGGCAAAAGGACGAGCGGAGAGAGAGAAGCGGGCAATGTTGAAATTGCATAAGAGGCTGATCACGGGGGGAGAAGCAGAGAAACAGGGGAACAGGGGAACAGGGGAATTGAGAGACAACAGAGGGAAAGGAAGAACAGAAGCTGAACAGAAAAAGACCAGGAAGGGGACTAATGACTAATGGCAACTGCATCGCGGGGTAAGGGTGTATTAAGGAGATAAAGTACCAGAGAGCAGGGAAGATGGAAACCCGATGCAGTTTAAAAAACAGCATACACAGGTGCACGCGAGGGACAAAAGGAACGTACAGAAGGAGAGCAGACGAGTGAAATATGCATCGAAGGGAATAAGAAACAAAGAAAGTGTGAAACGAAATGCATCAACTGGCTGGTAGCTTTCAATGAAGATGAAACCGGACGAGTGCTCTCCACGTGATAAGTCGCTGTATGCATTACAGGCCATTACGAGAACCGTGTGCCACGCACCCAACCACCGGCGGAGTAACTTCCTCGGAACTTTGAACGCGAAGGAACGGGGGAGTGCGCCCGGTGGAAATAAAGTTAATGGACGTGTAACGTCCCGAATTTACTCGAGTCTACTGCATCGCAGACTTCCCTGCGATCGTAAATTTACCCACCCTCTCCTGGCCGCCGCCCTTCAGAGACGATACCGAACGAGGCAATGCTTTGGCAAGGGGTCTCTGTTTTTCGTATGCGTGGCTGATGATACTGTGATGCGGGAAGGGTGGACTAGATTGAAAGAATTTTCAAAGCAATTCGAGGGGTGTCGCATTTTTCTTCGCCACGAGTACCTAGCTGATGGGAATTCGACGACGCCGCTGTTTGTAGCCAAAGTGAATTGCGAGGACCGTTTAGTAGCTGAGTGGATTAGAAGTGTAAGTACATTGTGTAACTATTGGCCGGAACGTGGAGTTCACTGTCTGCCGAGATTGTTCCATCCAGTGATAAACGCTGTATCGAAGGGGAAATAATTTATTGGGGGATGCGAATGGTTTGGCGGGATGGAATTGAAAGTATCCCCACCGGCGATGGATTTCGCTGCGGTTTGAAAGTTGAAACAACGGATCGATTGCTGTTTCTACCTATTTGCCTGGGACCGAGTCCCGCGGAAATCCCGATGAATCTTACATCACCGGCGATACATCACCGGCGTATCGAAGCGCGTTTTACTTTTCGTACAATAACTCAAAGGAAACGGCACGGCCGCTATCTTCCGGCCTGCACACACCGTAACGGCATATAAATCTAAGGATTTATTACGACCATAAAATCGCGGAAAAATGTCGGTACGCTTTCGAGCCGAATCGTCGTTTCATTCAACGGGCGCATTCTCTGTAGACAATTGTCTCTCGTCAGAAAACGATATCCCCTCGCCGGTACCTGCGCGAGGTTATTGAAAGAAGAGGACTTGATAGACAGTAGAGGAAACAAGGGATACGAAGAAGGGACGAGCGGTATCTCGGGGAAGATTGTCGGAGGAAACGGGAGCGAGCAGGATTACGATCTAATTCCTCTAATCCGGCCCTCGATATTTCGCATTTAATACAGTTCCAGAGATTCCCCCGAGAAGGGACGATCCACCGTTAAAACGGCAGCTAATTGCACCGGCGTTCGATTATCCCGAATTTTCCAGCGTACGGCGTACGGGCAGCGTGGGAAAGAGGAAGGAATGGATGATGGACGATGGACGGCGCAAAAAGGTAATTTGTCACCTGGCAAGGCGATATGACTCTGAATAACTTGAGGGTGCGATTGCCACTAGCGAAGAAGGAACTCCGCAAGGGAAGCATGATTGATTCGATTCCGTCGACTTCCACTGTTCGCGGTCCAATTAATTACGCGACATTTTTCCACCACCCCTGTTCTACTACAGAAGAAACGTGATTTGCTTCCGACAACCGAGAGAAATGGGATCTTAAGTTTGCAAGCTCCTAAGTTTCGTTGGACGTAGCCTAGGGGAGACCGGGGTTAATTTGTAACATAAGTAAAATCTTTTGAACGACAAATCTGGTAACCCCCAGCCTGCGAGAGCTGCTTGACGATATCAGCACCGTCGGTTTTAGTGACACAAACGAGCGTTATGAATTCATTTTGTGGTTGTAGCCCAGAATTTCAGTATTTAAAACACTTTCGAGAAAAACTCTGAAAACTTTTTCCTCACAATCTGCCCGGTCTCCCCTACTTTAATTCTAAACACTGCGCAACCCTCGAGTTTCTTCGTCAGATCTAAATACTGAGTGGAACTCTGTTAGGTATACCGAGTCGAACTGGCTTCTCTAGAAACAGGGATATCAACCCCCAAGTTCTCCACGTTAAATCTAAACCGTCTACTATCCAACAGAACACTCCAAGGAAACCTTCCCTGCTCACGCAGGACCAAAATACCCGGAATCTTAGACAACGTGGATGCATTCACCGCGCAGTGACGCAGCCAGAGGGTGAATCGGTGCCCGAGCTGATAATTCCCCAAGCCTGAGGCCAGTGGATTAGAGCGGAACCGCGTCGTGCCGTGATGCGAGCCGAAAATGTAGGTGATTTGTCGTAAAGTATCTCGCCCATCAACCCTTCCCCAGCTGACAAACCACGCAACAGCGATTAGAAAAGGTTTGCTATGCGGCGATAAAAGTTACGCGAATGGGGAATAACATCGTTTTACTTTTGCAAGAATAACGGCTGAACGAGCCCCTGTTACCGAAACAATCGATTTCACGGTGCACAATGGAACGGACGGTTTTTTATACACTGAATCGCGATAACGGTATTGTCCCGCAAACAAAGACAATCGATGCTCGAGACGGAAATAGATTAAAAATTAATCCGTTTCCCACGCGGCCCGCGGAGAGCCTTGTTTACCGATCGACGCTCCTACTTAAGTAGTTAAATGAATTCCCAATCAATTGCCGCGCTCTAACCAGCCTTAATCCGCGCTTGATCTTTTCTAGCCGTGACTCAGGCACTGGCTGGACCCGCGGTGGATCTACTCAGCCCCTCGAGATGGAATATGAAATATGAAATCAAAAAGTCCTGCCGTGGATAAAAGGTGGATAAAAATAAATCAAAGTAAACCAGCAGCCGAGGGATACAAAAACCGACGATGAGCTTATCCTTTCAGAGCCCGACGAACTCGGCACGCCTCGTGTTTGCTCGTCGCAAACAAGAAGGTAGCGCGAAAATGTTTCCAGAACGGGGAAATGGAGCGGCTCGAACCGCGCGCGGTCGATCAATTCTCGCGGAGAATCCGACCGCGATTAAAAACAGAGAGATAGATACCTAAGTATCCAGCTGCAGCTGCAGCGGAAGCGGAAGCGTCGGGGGTTAATCGATCCTCTTCAAATGAATCCTGGGCAGAGTTGGAATCCTGGGGGTTGCAGGAGGGCGAGCTTCTCGGATTTCAGGGGTGGAAAATCGGTGGCCGGCCGAAAGTGACATATCCGCTGGGTTGCGGTGGGTCAGGCACGTACCCAACCAATATTCAGGGTGTTCCCTGCGGCATGCCAAGGGCTTTCCACCGAACCACCCTCGACGGCCGAATTTTACACGGGCCACCCCCCGCGCTCGTGAAAGCAGACCTAACTACCACCCTCCTCAAAGAACCAACCCCTGCCAGCCCGCGTTGCGCCGTCCACCGCGGTATTTAAACTGTTTAAAGCCGTCGTCGAATTAATTAATGGACGGTTGCGTTGGGACCGCGTGGAAATTAGCGGACTCGAGTTAAGCAGCTAATTTGTCCTCGCCCGTTCCACGCGGCCAGCTTTCGCCCCGATGAATCTGAAAACTCCTCTGCCGCATGACTTTCATCCAATGCCTCTCCACCCTCGCCCAGATACCTGCCTGGAAAACGATGACGTTGTATCCGGTTTCTTCGATGTCTTTTGCGGGCGATTGTTCAGAGTGGAGGTAGGAGAGCGGAGAAATGTCGGCAAGGAAAATTGAGAGGCTGTTGGATGTTAATCCCAATGCCATCCCCGTGCAGGCTGGGTGCCTGGGCTTTTCTTCCCGATTAACCAGCCACCAGCGTCGCGGCTATCTTATTATCGTTCAATTTCCAATCGATCGTCTCTCCAAGGATGGCTCCCCGGGTGAAAAAGGCTGGCCAGCTCCTCCACAGATAGTCAAAGCGAGCCGATTAACGCGATTAAATTCCTCGATCGACAATCGGTTTTTCGAGCCGAGCCGCTACCTACCCCTACGTGGACCTTCTTTTTTCCTACCCTCCGGCGAAGCAGGAGGATATTAATCGAGGGAATCGAGGGAATCTGTACCTACGGACGTATTTATAAGACGCATGTACACATCAGTGGGATGTTAAGAAATTAATATAATCTTCATTGAAATAAACCAAGTTTAATAAACTCTAGAGTGTATACTTTCTTACCCTTTTCACGCGTAGCTTTATTTGTAATACGGAATTAAACGTTCCAGAATTTCGCGTACCGTCTAACCGCAAGCATTTCCCCTCCCCCCCCCAAAATGAAAATTAAAGTCGAAGATTAATCCCAGCCTCCGCGAGATTTACTGTTCCGCGCTCTGTCGGAGGATTCCTTCGTTTATCTGGCCCGCGGATGATAAATGATATTTTGAGAGGCGATACCGAAATGAGGGATCGTCTCGAGGACGTCCCGCGTCGCATTATAAATTTGCAAAAGCGCGGCGAGATTAACAGTTCATAACGAAACCAGGGGGGAAAATGGGAGACAGCCTAAGAAAGGGGTGCTCTTATCAAAAGTCCTTGAATTAGCAGACTCGCGGAGCGTTTCAGAAAACGTGGTGACACTTGAGCTCGTGAATTTTTCATAACCACTTTCCACGTGCATTTCTAATTCGCAAGAAATTTTCTCCCGGTCGTAGCGATTCCAGCTCGAACTCCAGCTGCGGACGAATTTTCCGCTAAAACGGCGCCCGACAAGATGGGAGATCTTCCCTCAAGAGAGGGAGCAGGGAAGGGAAAAACAGAAAGGTATAAGAACTGAGAAAAGCGGCGCGGCATAACGATCCCGCTGGATTCAGGAAAAGAGGGAGAAGTTTCAGGGTTGCTCGACGAATTCGAAACGCGTCTTGCTTTTCCTTTTTACCACCCGCTTCTTCGCAACGAGCTGTCGGACATTTTACAGTGCCCTGGCGTTCTTACCATCGATATCTCTCGATCTTCCCCACAAGGGATCGCTGGAAGCTTTATTTAATTAACAGGAAGAAATGGTACTCGAAGCCCGCGAACTCTCTTCAAGCAATTGGGAATCTCGAATTGAATGGGGTTTCGACGTGTCTATTGAAAGGAGGCTGTGGTCCCCGGAGACTAGGAGAGTATAATGACGAACCGAAGGAGAGACGCCCACGGTTCTGGTGCACGCACACGTGCGCTTCCGTTTCGTGCTTTTAAGCTCTCCGTTCAGCTCGAAGAATACAAATGGATGTCGCTGGCTGGCTACCTACGCGTGACATTTCCAGCGGGAGGCGAGAGCAACCGCGAGCTACCGAGGAAGAAGCTGCAGAAGAAGAAGAAGAGAGAAGAAGGAAGGCGAAGCAAGGTGGGACGAAAACAGCGGACAAAGGGAACAGCGAAATCGGAGCTGATGAAACGGATGCACTCGTGCCGAGAATGAAACGAAACTTGGACCAGAGTCGTCGATGAAAACCCAAAGAGACTCCGCGGCTGTGTGTATCTCTCTCTCTGTGTGTGTGTGTGTGTGTGTGTGTGTGTGTGTGTGTGTGTGTGTGTGCGTGCGTGTGCGTGCGTGCGTGGGAGGGGTGACGAATACGCGATTCGAAAAGAGAATGCGGTAGCCCCGGGAGCTTTGTAATGTCGATTCAACTGCACTAACGACCTTTCGAGATTGGACCTCCGACCTTTCTGTCCAACCCCTCGTTCTCCCTACTCTGGCCGCGACAAGCCCGTTGCTCTTTGCCTCGTCACGTTTTTGTATCGACGCTTTATCGGTTCCCTCTGAACGCTGGATCGTTAACACTTCGAAAGCTGCAAGGTCTCAAGGAACGCCCCTCCAACCTGGATAATACTTTCGATGCTTTTCAGAGGGTGTCCATGTGAGAAGGGGCTGGAACTGTGCAAGCTTCTCAGCGTGGATACACGCTCACGCCAGTCAAGTGGTGATATGAATCTGTGTTGTAAATGTGTCGTATTAATATAGTAATTTTAATAGTAATTTTAATAGTAATATTAGTTTTAATTCTTAGTTTTGTGTTTTTAAGGCTATGCTTATTAACAGTTCCTACTGCTACCTCGCCCTTGTTCTAATTTTACTATCTCTATGTGTACTATATTTTCCATTCGATAAATAATAAAGTTGTAATAATATATGTATATATATAGATGAGCGTAAAGATTTATTTATTCAAGTTGAGAGAACTGCCGGGGGTGTGGAAAGGGTGGGTGAATAATTTCGAAGGAGTTTCTTGGGAAGGAACTAGTTACAGTAGGAAGAACATCGAATGGTCGCTGAAGGCCAGTAATTAGTTATTACAGCCAGGTTTTCCATTGACTCAAGCGTCCGTTGGTTCACGCTGACGGCACGGCGCCCTAATTTGTTCCAACTGCGGAGGATTTCGCAGCACACCTGCTCGAAGTGCCTCCTTTCATTTGTAAAACGCCGACGGAGGAGCAAGCCGGCCATGAATTAGAGACGCCGCCGCGCCGGTCCCGCGAAGAATATTAAGTAAATTGAGGGAACCGGCGGATATTCGCAAAGGAGGCAGAAACACGCCACGGGAAACAGGGAGCAGCGACGGAGGATGCCTCTGAAGAGGCTCGAGGAAAAGTGGCCGTTCCCATGAATAGGGGAACACAAAACGGTGGCTATTAACTGGACACAAGAAACTAGGAAATGGAAGCTAGTCCCGTACTCGTACAGCCCGAGCATTCGCGTTTCAGAAAAAAAGAAGCTGCGACGTCGGAGTCGCTAATTGGGGCCCGAAAATAAAGGACAATTCAAGGAACCAACGTCTCTCCCCAGAGAGACCGGGGAAAAGTTGAATGGCTCGATAAGAGCTCTCCCACAATACACTTTTTCTCAAGTGCGACTACGCCGCTGCAATGTACTCAATGTAGGTACAGCCTGCACTCTTCCTTCTAATGGACCGAAGTGTCCTCTCGCCACGAATTGATCTGACGCAGAGAGTGGCTGCGAACTGGGAGAAGCAAAAAATAAAATGCAAGAGTAATTTGCAAATGTCCCTTCCCCGGTTAGAGGCTTGCGAAAGAGCGTCTAATCAGCAGGATCGCTGGGTTAAAAATTCGCCAGCGTTGATTGCCATCGGGAACGAAATAGGAACTCGAGCATTTCGTCACGAAGCGACGAAGCTCTTCGTGCCAGACATGATTGACAAGAATACACGATGCATCGCGGCGTTATCATCGATAATGCAAGGCTCCCTCGTGCCCTTCTCCCTTTTAAATAATTTCGGTCGAGACCAAGGCAATCGTGCATTTTCCACGGCACCGACGGCTATTTCTAGCGGCTCGGTGGTCGCTCGAGTTTCCATAAAGGATAACGCGTGCCAACGATCCGACGGAATCGGTGGACTTTAGCATCTTCTTCGCGTGCGAACTTAGCCAGTTAAGCCTGCGGAACGGCAGCGACGAAATACGAACGGCAGGCGACGGTTAAGCTCGAGTGCATCCTAAATTCTCTTATTAACCTTGGCAGAGCTGTACCAGAAATCGATACACGCCGTTCAACTTATCCCTCCATTAGGGGTGGAACACTTGTTACATCATTGCTGGGGCGGCGTCCATTTCGCGTGGATCGAAAGAACGACGGGGGCTGCAGTGACGGTAATTAGGTACGCGAGAATTCTGGGAAAGTGAAGTTGCATTCATGCTTGAATGCGTTTCGAATTGAAATGATGGGTGAAGCGATAATTTTAGTAGATATTTCGCTAAGCCCAATGAACCGAGACGGGGGAGAGTATTGGAGTGGATCAGAGGATTAAACCAGAAAGAATTTTCTGTTTCATCGATCAGAGAATCGACAGAGAAGCGACGTGTACAAATTGGCTGGAATTGGGGAGGAAAAGCTGTCCCCACGAATTTCAGCAAGATTTGCTCTTCGATTGCTTCTGATTCAGTGATTCTCTATAAATTTCCAAAACCGATAACACTGCTGTCTAACAGTTATCCACAACCGTTGAAATGCTTCTCGCCGCGCTCTCTACGAGCTCTCATTAATTGCAGAAAATTGTCACAATTAAATACAGTAGAAGCGCCATACTTGATCCCATTATTTGCTACCCAATCTTCGATCCCCGTCCCGCTGAATTATTAGTTAATTACCATCCCCCAGCTAGGTATGCCCGTGCAAAATTTCGGGCTAATTAAACGCAGGGGAGTGGTCGAATTAAAGTACAATCCCGCCAACGACGCGAACGTAATTAGACCGAGTAATTAATCGATCTTCGTCGGTTTCGTTGATCCGCGAAATTCGGTGTATCTACCTACTGATTGTTTTCTTATCTCTCGCGATTCCGCCATCCCGCATCGAAATTATCGCTCGATATTAACCACCGTTTCAATGACTACCAAACATCGCGTGATTAACGGTCGCAGCTTGCGCCCACCGTTACAAATTATGCAACGTTTCCCACTGATTGTCCATTGTTTAACTGCCGACCAACGATCGCCGGGCACAGCCACAGTCGTCGAGTCGAACGCTACTATCGCTTTCGATTCGCGACGAAGATTCTGCAAAAAAAAAGGGCCGACCTACGGAATCCTTTCTCCAAACGCGGAGGAACGATTTCGCCGTTGAGAATTCAAAAGAAAATAATTTTCCTGCTCGCGACAATGGAGCTTCCGCAGCGGAGCTCGAATAATTTTATCTGGAGATAGGACAGCGCTTAAATTTTTCCTGCAGCCAGCGGAGTTGGCGCGTGTGTGTCTCTGATCGAGCACGTTGCAGTCACGCGATTCTCGAATTCAGACCTCCTTACGTAGGAATAGTTCCGAGCGACCATCGACTCGAGACCCAGCTTGGAAGCACCGTAATCACTACACGATGATTGCGAATGATCTTTCACTTGGGTTGAAAAGAAATCTCGCGATACGTGTTAAGAATGATGCACGAATCTATCGCGTCAAGTGTTCCGAAAAAAGGAAAAGGATACTTTTTTTCTCGTTCCTGAAGAATGAACAAGTTTTATGTCACGTTCCAAAGGGGAGGAGAATCGACGGAACTCGATAAGGCCGTGTGACCGTGTGACCGTGGTTACCTATAGGAGAATCAAAGCTTTCGTCCAAGTTAGATTGAATCGTGTGACAAATTACGGCTGAATTATTCATGGGGATGTCGAGGTGCCTTGGCTAATATCCACGAGAATAATTCGGCGACCGGTGGACTTTTCAGGATTTCATTAAATCGATCATCTGCCCTGTGGACCGAGTGGAACTTTATCCCACGGGGATCTGTCCTTCGCCAGAGCTTCCAGGGTTTTCGATCGAGTCGCAGATTTAACGTTCCCGCGCTCGTGGAAAAACGCGGGGCTGGAAGGCAGGACGCTTGTGAGAACGCCAAGAGAAAAAGAAGGAAGAAAGCTGCAACATCCAGCAGGCAAGCTTCCTCCCTTCGCCCCTCTCCTTGGTGCTCGTATCGCGGAGGCAGAACGGGAAACGCGTTGATTTTCCCCGGGAACCGCGCTGTCAAGAAATCGAAGGAAAACAGAGGGGGGAAAAACTCGAGGGCGTCCCTGGCGTCGCGAGGCTGGGACTGCTGGGAGCTCAAGAAAAGTGTTTTGTTTTGTTTTGTTTTGTTTTTATTAGGGCGATCAACGAGCAAGCGAAACTCCCTTCGGTGACCTGGAACGATGGGAGGCCCTCGAGGGGAAAAGGTGATCGCGAACAAGCGCAGATAAATTTGAGTCGTCGCTTCTACACCGAGTCTGACTTCGCTTCTTTAAATCCTGCACAGAAGTTTCTACGGAACTTTCTGGGAATTTGAGAGAAACTGGGGCAAACTTGTTTGAGCCGAGTTTAAGTCAAGTTCAGCCTATGTTAACCCCAAGTTTCATCTAACTTTAAACTAGATTAAAAATCAGATTCTTCAACGATTTAGAAAAAAAAAATTCTACGAGAAATTCGATTGAATTTTTGGTTGTAAAAGTAGAGGAACTCTTTCATCGTTCTTCTTTCTACTCTTCCCAAAAATGAACGGGGTTTGACACATTTCCTCCGTTTCCATGGAGCAAGAAAACACGATCTCCGAGGAATATAAAATTCAGTTCTCTTTGGTGTCTGACTGGCAGCTGCTCGCAGCTCGTCGACACTTCCTCATCCGCGTTACAGAGAAAATGCAATGGAAATTTAAAACGGAACGTGAAACATCTCCAAGCTGATTCGTAAAGAGGCTAAACTCCGTTAGACGAAGTTCCATATTAAAAGGCGACCGAACGTTCCTCTGACCAGTTTCCAGAGAGAAAATGAAGACGCGATCCCGTTCGACTAATTAATTACGAAGAAGGGATTGGAGACTGAAAGAAGGATGATGAACGTTGCAGAAAGAGCAAAAACGACGCATGCCTGCATCGAATAGCCTGTCACGAGGGTGGCTAACTTCGCCTCCCTCTATTTAAAGTCCTCTCCGTTTAATCCCGAAATATTTTCGGCGACCCAATTTATGACGTACGAATCACCGTTCCGACGCGGACGCCACGTAAACGAATCGTCGAGCACGGGGGGCCACGTGCAGGCTTATCTTTTAACACGACTGGCCAGGTAAATCAATACCGCCGGGCCGGGTGGAGCTTTAAAAAAAAAAAAGAAGAAATCACCCACTGTATCTGAGCCTTCTACTTGGCTGATTCCTGCTGGTTACGTGTGCGTTGGTCGGGGGTGGCGGTGGCCAACGCGCCACTGGGACGCCCCGAATTATGGCAGCTATCACCGATTTCCTGGCCAATCTTCTCTTCTCCCCGCCCTTCGCCAACCTTTCAAACGGGACCATTCTTTCCCGTACGAAATACGATTGCAGCGTCGATGTTTCTCCCACTTGCTCTAGACAGTCTAAATCGTTTCTAGAGTAAGCGCCGCGATCTCGATAGTAATCCACGGTGAAGTTACAAGGAAACTGTTTTACGAATTTTGAAGATCAAGTGAAAGAGGAGTGTAGCGTTCGATAAAGAGGCTTTTGGAAGAACGGCAGAATACGTGAATACTCTCCGACGAATTGGATTCCCTGATCAAAGAGGCAGAGCTCCAACGCAGCCTTCCCAAGAGGAAGTCATTTAACGTACCCCTTTGGCCACGGTTTCAAAGACTCCTCGAAAAGAAAGCGTTGTGTACTGTACAACGCGCGGTAATGCTGCCTCGCCATAATTGCGCGGACCATCAGAAGATTAAAAGTCAGGAGACATTGCGCCAGCCGCGAGACACTAGACAGCTCATCCTATTCCGGCCCACGTGGCTTCCCTCATTTTCCCCGCCGAAATCCTGCGAACTGGGCCACTCAAGTTTTCGGCTCTTCCACCTGCACTCCTGCTAACTGCTTAAATCACTGCCACGTACCGCGGAGATCTGATTTAAATAGAGACCTTATACTCCGTGCAAAGAGGGCCTCAATTACAACCGTGGTTTAAAAACTTGTTTAAAGAAAATGCAAACGAAATGTTAGTGGTGCAAATTCACTTGCACCACTAACATTTCTAAATGCGTTTAAAAGGAAAGGGTGGAAAAGTATCGTCGGATATATAGAAAATTCATGCAGGAGCTCGTTCCACGTCGACTACCGGCGAGACACAAATCTGTGGGTCATAATAGTCCCCCTCTGGCGACGTTAGAGAATTGAACTATTAAATCGTGCAACGCTTCGGATAGAGTATCACGATCCCACGTACCTCCCACGGCAGACACTGTGTTCTTGGATCAGAACATTGCAATTTTTTTGAAACTGCGGGGGTTTGTAGAGGACCTGAATAGAAGAATCAGGCAATTTTTCGTTTGTCCCCGTTTTCAGTTCTTCAGGATGAAAACACCCCTTTCCTGCTTTCCTGTATATCTTGAAAACTGTGGTAGATATCTTAAAAAATTATTAGAATAAAACTTTAACGGCTTTTTACGCTCTATAAAGTTATGCAATCGAATTGTTTGAAATTTGGAATCATGGAGTAGGGAATCATACATTAACCGTTAAGGGGTGTTTTCACCCTGATGAGCCGGGAAATTGCCTGATACTTGTATCGAGGTCCTCCACAACCCTGCACAGTTTAAAAAAAATCAGAGCGTTCGAAGATCCCTTGTAAGGAGAGCTTGGATCAAGTAATCAGCGCCCGAGGAGCTGGATTAACGCTAAGCTTTGCGCGTGTCTTCGCAATGTGAATACACGATAGGGGTTCACGAGTTACAAGATCATCCGCGGAGGCGTTCGGGAAGTTAAAGAAGCTCGAGTAATCTTGCTACGATGATAGGCTGGCGACAGGATGTAACGATCGCGCGGAATCGATAGTCGTAACTAAAACTCAGTTTCAGAGGATCGCGAGAAGTAGGTTAATCCAGTCTTTATCAACGGCGAGTCAGATTTGTCCGATGGCGACGGGTCCACGGCGATCAATTCTCGCCCGCGCGTGTAACGGTCGTCCCTAAACGAGCGGGAACGTGGAAATAAAGCGGCAACAAGGGAGCCGGAGGGCGCCCGAGGGGGTGAACTTTCGTCCTTCGTAATCTCCGAACGCCCACGCGGCCAATAGACCGCCGGGCAGTCGATGAAAGAGCTCGGGGTGAGTCCATCGGCAGAGTTCCTTGGACGCCGCTAATGCCGCGTACGATTAATTACTCGGGGAAATAAATCCTCCGAGTGGATTCTCAGGCAACGTAATGCGTTTCCTGAGCACCGGGAATGGCGAATACTAAAGTGCAGCTGCTTGATCGGGCGGAAGTCAATTAAGCAAGACAACGTGCTTAACGAGCCTAAGCATCTACTCCACGTAATGTCCACGCTATGATTTTACAATTTAATCTAGGACACCTCGTGTAATAAGTAAGGGAGAATGGGGTAAACACGAACGCGAGGTAATCGCGAATGCGATGGTTACGACGTTTTAATAAATAAAAACAATGTTCCCTCTCCACTAGCTAATAGTTTAGGTCGTATCCAACGCCGGAAAGAAAGTAATAAATACAGAACGCTCATGCTATTCAAGATAAACACAATTTATTATTTTCATCATGTTTCAAGTAATATTTTGTCATATTTTTTTTTTTTTTTTTTTTGATATTCCGACCAATTGTAATTTTTATTCTAACGCACAAGAAGAGGAATTTTAAAAATACTTTTCTCGCTTTCTGTGCGACTTCTACGATATTTAGCACTCTGTTCGTGATTACCCCACGCCAGTCGAGTAATCACGAACACCAAGGCTTTTGCTTTTTCACTATAAAGTTGATTTTTATTATAATTTTTCAAAAATTCGTCGTAGTACCTTATAGATGAATAGTTTAATTATATTTGTAAATAATAAACAAATTCATTTCTCACATAGTTGTGGTTTTGTTTGCTTTTTTGCTTTTTTGCTTAGGTGTTTGCAGTTGCCCCACTCTCCCTTATATTAAATTCCTGTCTCCAATAGAGTTTTTATCAGACAGCTGTTGACTTAAGGAACATTTAGTGGCGTATAGAATCGCGGAGCTTGTAGACACGATTGCGATGAAAGAAAAGGAAACCGCAAAATTCAGCAATTAATTCGACAATGGAAAGATCCTGGTTGCCAGTGGTCAGCATCGATGAAAGAAAGAACCAGCCCTGATTTCCAATTGTCTCGCGACCGGATGGTTCGACTGCTTCGAGGGACGGTCCTGCTTTCTTCGACCAGTGGCATAGCGCGATAACGAGATCGGGTGTGAAGGAAATCCTCGGAATCAGATGTTTCCAGGCTCCACTCCCTTGTAGAACTCTATAGGCCACTGCGTCTTCAATGCACATGTCTTGGGGAAGTGTCTTGCAGGCCGGGGGAAACAATTCGCGGGACGCTGGCAAGAATTCTCGATCAGATTGTCCCTCGATACTCTCCCGATAATAACTCCCCGTCTTTATCGAAATAGGTACTGCTCGGGTTCCTAGCTTCGACGACGAGAGGAAACGTGTCTCGCGCTCTCTCGAGTGCAATCGGTGTTTATTACCACCGTCTGTGAGTCCGGAGGAAGGAGGGAGGTTCGAAGGAATTTCGAAAATTCGGGGGAAACGCAGCTAAAGGGGTATTTTTTATGGAACTGGGAGCAGGTGATGATAGAGAGCAGAAGGAAAGGGAGAGGAGCCAGTCGAGTATCATCCATTGTCTCCAGCGACAATGGGATACGAAACGGGCAGAAGGAAGCTTCCGTTGCGCTTTCAGATCTCGATCATTAAATTGGATGGCATTGTATGCCGCAGAAATCGAGAGACAACGAACCTTTGCGTGCCTCTGCCCTCTGCCCTCTACCACTCTATTCGCCCTTCTCTGCAGGGACAATGAAACATTCTCGAGGAAGCTACGTGTCGTTCAGAAGGGCCTCGTCTAGAGCTTTCGTACCCGAGGACCTCATTCGCAATTTTTCTAAAAATGATTTATAGACGCCTTTCTAGCGTGAGTTGTGGAATGAAAATTGGCAGATATTCACGGAGATGTCTTACAGGAAGAACTCTGAATTGTAGGATTACTAAATTTCTTTGGGGACCAAATGCCACTGACGCAGTTCTACGTGTTTCTTCGCACAGCTTGAAGAATCAAAGGAGAATCCACGTACGCATGCTGAACGCAGGAAATCTGTGCAATATCGATGGCGAGAGTTTTTACAGAGTTTCTCAGATGCATAAAGAATGCTTTGAGCAGCTTGCCTCTTCCGCTGGGTTAAAAGAAGGAAAAGCATGGAAAGCATGGAAAGCATGGAAATGTATACAGCTGGCCTCTTCAAAGCACGCGAGCCTGCTTTTATTATTATTTCTCTTACAGATTCCATGGAGGAATTCAAGAAATTTATGCCCGAGGATTTTTGGGAAAACTGATCGCGTACACCAGCGGAACCGTCTGAATATGATTTGAAAAGGCACTTGGATCCTCCGGGTGGTATTTGTCAACCAGAAGCGCACACATTTTACAATCTGCCCCATCGCGCGACGGGCAGAAACTACCTATTCGATAAGCTGGTTCCATAATCCAATTGAAATTTCCCCAAGAAGAAGGCAAGCAAGCGAAAGGGCGCGGGGTCCCTGCAAGATTCGCCAAGAAAAGGCATGACGGTCGAGGGGGAGGTCTTGGTAACAAGATCACGTCAAAAATAAGAAGGAAAAGCCACGCCTCGGCGAACCTTTTCATGACTTCCATAGAACGCCAAGGTTCTACAATTTTCCACGCGGTCGCCTTAATTGAAAGTCAAAATGGCTTCGTTTTCGAACTCGGCCGAGACTTGAAACTCTCAAAGAATCCATCGCAAAGCAGTGTTCCCATCAAGTGCACTGCAAAAATTGTATACAGTCGCCAAGAAAGGATACCTTCACCTTGAGGCTCTTAACGTTTGAAATTCCAAAATCCCAAAGAATTATAACAGCGTGGAAGCCTCGATATCTCGGAGCTCGAGAAGCTGGGACCATTTTTTGGGCAAGAATCTGCTGAAGCCAGCTGATATCTCTGGAGAAAGCTTTTCGAAATTGCCTGAGCGCTGGGTTCACGCCCCGCTTGATTGTCGTTTGTTGAACCGACCGATCGAAAGCGGCGCTCAACGAGGTAATTGACTCTGAGAGTGAATGACGGAGTCAGCGAAGCCGACTGGGATAAAGGGTCATTGGTTCTTGACCGAAACACCGCGATGACGAGCATGTTGCCTCGCTATTCCGCGTGGTCTTTTAGATCTTTCGAGGAGCTCGTTATGTTTTTTTTTTTTGAGGAATCGGTGCTTAATCTGGCGAGTGATCGGCGCCGAGCGAGCGAATTAATCGGCGGATCGTTGGAGCACTTTACGGGAATAAAAGCGGCTCTTTGTTCCCCTTTTAATTGTTTCGTTCTCGAAGAGTTCATCCAAGCGTATTCATTTTTCACACGTAACGTCGCTGCAGCGGCCCGCAAACTCCGCGAGGCATGTTTTTTTTAAACGAAAGCTCTCCATGGAGTTGAACAAAAGCACTTTACGGAGAAATATTTCGAAAATCTCCAATCAGTGGCAATCAATTTGAACCGGGCAAATTCGCCGCGAATCGTCCTCAATCAACGGGAACGCTCCGATATCGCTTAATATTATTTTGAAAACAACTGCTGCGCCCAGCTACCTATTTGCGATCGAAAGTGGTTTTACAAAGGCGGGCTATTAACGGATGAATCGAATCGAAACTGAATCAGTGTAAAATCCCTGTGTACCTTAATCAAGGTAAACTCCAAACGATTCGCGTACACAGCGGTAATGAAGCTAAAATTGAAACTGTGTAACGTGGAGTTCTATTAGAAACAATTACGAACATACCGTTTAAAGCTTAAAGTTTAAAGCACAATATCAAGCCACTGACGCAGATATGTTAAAATATGAATTTCAAACTTTAACCACCACTGCGTGGTAACAGATTGCGGACATTTCTAGCCGGCCGAAGGAAAATCAAACGAACCACCAATAAGAATCACATTTCTCCTCCAAATTCGCGGTGGTACAGTTGTCGGAGGTCGATCACCCGATGCGAATATTTGGCCGAAACAACGGCGACAATTCGTGGCTCAGGTCGCTCGTGGTGCGGCGAGCAGCAGAGGTTATTTTCGCAACGGATAAAGCGTCGGCGAATAGGCTGGGCGCACGGGAAATGCGCTCGTTACAACGGCTTCCTCCTGGCTGGCTGGTGCAGCATCCCTGCCACAGAGCGGCAGCCAGGAACGTGCATTATCTGTCAGATACCGCATCCAATGCACTAATAAACACGCGATCTTACGAGATCGGATAGCGAGCGCTGCCCCATTCTCCCCGGCGGATTCAGCCAGTTGGCACGGGGCTGGTCAACGAAACAGGGAAAGAGCGGAAGGGCAACGCTCGACAGGTTGTAGGGGCAAGGGGCTGTTTACCCTGTTCACCCTGTTCACCCTGTTCACCCTGAGTGGAACTGGCGAACCGTTTCTTTCGTCCGAGGGGTTGGATAGTGGCGAGTGGTTGATGAATGGAATCGGTTGGAATTCAAGCTTCTGTCCGATAATCTCTAGAGATTAGGGAACAGACATTTCTTTAGGTATACAAGAATAATCATTTAGTTTGTTATGTACCAGCATCGATGGGATCGTTTCACGATGGAGTCGTGTTCGTCGAGGTGCCTTGTTTATCGTGGAAATAGATTACCGTGATAGCAAAGCTCGTGGATGACTCGGCCGCGATGAATTTGGTCCCGGGCTGGAGCGATGCAGGAATCGACGATGCGCGAATTTTCACCGCTGGCATTTCCATTCAACGGCCAGCGGGAAATGTAATACATCGGACTGATGATAACGCGAGGAAAGGTCGCTCGGTTTTTCCAGCGCGGAAGCTCGTTCGAATCCAATTCGCGTATACTTAATTGTCAATTACCTCTGCTAATTTATTATCAATTCGCTTCGTAAGAATGCACTATGATTATTCGGGGAATCACACGGCGGAATTGCTCCGCTAACTACCCTTTTCCGTGAACGAACAATGTGCTTTTTTTATTTAGCAAAAGGAGAAGAATCCGAGGCGGAATTCCAAGGGTCCTCCTCCAGAAACGAGGATAAAAAAAGAAGGAGACGATCACAGAATAGGTGCTCGAAATTTTTTTAGAATTACTCTTTGAAGATAAAAGGGTGAGCGCGAGTCAGTCGAACTCGCTTGGCCCTCCATTCTGGCCTACTTGAAAACTCATTAGCGGGGGCCAATAAAAATTTGAACTCACCGCAACAGCCTCTACCCGCGAGTCTTGCCGACTCGGCAGAAAATCGAAGTTACACCGCTAATTAGCTCCCTCCAGTTGATTCACCGCTGCTTCTCGCCCTCTTCACCAACCGAGTCACTTAACTACCCGTCGTCGATTTTCACTAAATCACTGACTGATTGTCAGCTCCGCCAGTCCCCACGGCCCACGGCCCACGGCCCACGGCCCACGATCCTTTTCCTTCTCTCAACTTTCACGAAGGAACCTCGAAGACGAACCACCGAGCATCGCTAACGATTTCGTTCGTCGAAGAACCACGGAAATTAGTCGGACGAATTTGAGTCCGAATTTCACTCTTCTAATTTGCAATCTCGATCGTGAACAGAGCAACGTGTCGCGCCTCGTATATCGTCGCCGCGAGTTGGACCGCACAGTATAATTCTGGTGAACGAGGGAGCCTTTAGTTAGGAGGTCGCAAGAAAGGCTGTATTAAATGCGACAAATTTCGTAATTGTCGATTTATCTTGCCAGGGTCGGGTCGTCTAGAAACCTGGCCGTGGAAGTGATTCGGAGCCATGAAATATTCAACGAACAGCGTTCCCACTTGGACAAGTTCGCGTCGCGGGTAAACACGCCGCGTTTATACAGACAGACACTCGTTCTCCACGTTCGAACGCATAATTCGTAGCTGCTGCACGCCTCTCCCCGTTCTAATTTACTCTGGATATCTCAATCCCTCCGCATTCCCTCTCGCCGCATCTTCGATCATCCCCCGCAGCCCCGCAGCCTCGCGGGATCCTCTTTCCCACTTCCGGATGCGCCAATTCTTCCACCGTCGCCTCTACTTGCCAATTCTCTTCCTCTAATAATTCCCCATCTCCTCTATCGGAACTCTACCCCGATAACTCGGACCCGCCGAAATCCCAATTTCTCCACTCCGAAATCCCAATTCTAATTCCTCCGTACCCTTCGACCTTGCCACCCTTAATTTGCAGCCTCCTCAACCCGATCCCACTGCAGTGGCGACAGACTTGATCGTCATTCCGTGGCGCAGCACACTGTCAGTTCCGTATTCGACATCCCATTGAACGGGGAAGATCGTAGAGTACTTGTCACATGGAGCCACCACAATAGCAACAAAATAAACTGAGTGCTCGCGAGTCGGGAACCATGGGTCAATGTTTAGGTTTCATTGTCCTCGAGGTTCGATCGCGAGATAGAGGAAGAGAGAAAGAGAGAGAAAGAGAGAGAAAGGGAGACCGGTTCCTCGGATCACGGTTGCACGACAGTCGGTTCGCGTTCCCCGGGAAACGGAAGTTGGAGGAGCGTCGGCGTATCCGCTCGCAACGGCGGCTGGCGTCGGACTGCCACCAGCCGCCGCTGACAAGAGCTTTTATCGACGGCAGGACAGTTCGAACGCCTCGGATAAACATTCGCCGCCGTCCGCGACACGTGGTAAACAAGACGACACCGATACTCCAGGATTCCCTGAAATATACCCGTGTCCCTTCGTCGTCCCTTCGGATTTGAATTTTCACGTGGGCGAAGGAGATGGTGAGGGAGATAAGGGTGCTTCTGTGCGAGGATCTTTCGTGAAATCGAACGCCTTCGTCACGTGGATTTCCCATTGGAGCTTCGATTCGAAGAGCAGAGTAATTAAATGTACATTTAATTATTGTGCAATGTTACTACAGCGCCGATTACGAAGGTGGAAACCTAGTATTGTAAAACCTGGCGAGTTGCATTTAACGTTACAGTGGGTGAGGGGCTCTCGTTAACGAAATAATTACGCGCGAGAATTTTGTAGCACCCCCATTTCCCCATGTCCTCCTCTCGCCCCTTCGTTCGATGGAAACGAGGAGAAACGTTATTACACGAAACGTTATTCAATCCCGTCCGATTTTCAGCGACGTTCAATTAAACGCGATATCTCTGTCGTGGATAGTGGATACGCGTTAGGCCGATTTACGTGATGTAAAAAAAGTGCAACATTCCAAGGGGCCGTCCTTAAATCACGTAAGGGTAATTTTGGCGATTCGTTACCCCCTTCCTAAGTATAAGAATTCGTAGCATTCTATATTCCAACCCCCTGCCCCTTCCTTCATTATGTAATATTTTTTACCCTGTATTTTTTCAATTATTAAAATTCTTTTAAAGGTTTCTATGATTCATTTAACTCGGTTTCGTGTGTGCGATGAAACGTCGTTTTTTAAGATACTCAAATTGAAAATTAATTAAATTGGTAATTCAATTACGTAATTGAAAACATATTACGTAAGACCTACCTACCTACCTGATTCCCTTTCCCCGCTTTGTAAGAAAACGTAAGAAAGAGACGCGTCACTCCTTCTAGTTTCTTAAATTTTTTTAATTCCTTACGAAAGGCACCACGCATTCCTTTTTTTTGGACGAAGTCTTTATTTGCATTGGGACAAATTTCACGTTTGGTAAATTCAATAAGTTCGTGATACTTACGCAAGATTTTAAAAAGTTTTGTTTCTCTGAGAAAAGCTGTCCGTGTAAATCGGCTAATCCACCCATCACGAGGGTGTAATCGATAGCGTTGGGTGTGTGCAAGGTCGAGATTTTATTCCTCATCGTTCGTACAGGGTGGAAGCACGGAAGCTTTGGACGTAGAGATCCGTTTGCCACCGTCCTGTCGAATAATCTCTTCTCCGTACCTTGGCTCGCCGATCGATGGAAATCGAATGGCGAGGCGAGGCGAGGCGAGGCGCGAGCACTCGTTTCTCCACTTCTCCAGCGGTTGCGGGCGGGTATCATTTTAATTCTGGGAACACGCCGGGCGCAATTTATCCGGAATGAACGTCGTTGGCAAATATTTGGCGGTGGGCGAGCGGGGGCGCGATAGATTGCAATTCGTCCGTGAATTTTAATATACAAAGAGCGAGTGACTCGGAACGAAAACGAATTGGCGGTGCCATTCTCGTCGGGCTCCGCGCCCCCGTTAGTTTTCTCCTTCCTCTCACCCCCTCGGTCACCGTTTTCGTCCGTTTTGCTCCCGTTGCTCGTCCCTTTAGCCTGGTTTCGCCGTTACAGGTCGCAGCTCTCGCCACGAGTACGCGAGCGAAATGGAGGGATGGGTTTAAAGATCCACGAATTCCAATTCACCGTTCTCACCCCTATTCTTGCTTTCCAGGTTCACTCAAGAGCCCCCACATTCAAAAGTCACGATTCCATCGAAATTCTATTTAATATCCTTCGTTTTAAAAAATACCATATGTATAAATCTAAAATCGACCGTGGCAATATACTACTCAGATACTATTAGGACACCTATATACTAAGAGCGGAATCGAATTCGAGGGAGATAATTGATGCTTTGAGTGGACGCAAGCTTCCGAGAAATTTCGAGGAAATTGAAAACACTTTGATTCTATTATTCCACGATAAAATAACCGTTGCCCTGGGTCCTTGATCTAATCACCATCGCGAGATTTACGACGAAGAATCTCGGCTATCGGATCAGCGCAGAGCTCGCCCTGATTACCGCAGCTGTGGTAGCAGGCCCGTAATTTTTCGAGGACGCGCGGGGAGGCATTGTCTGAAACAATGGTGGAGATAGGTATTCCTGACGAGCCCGCGGAAAAGCGCGCACGTCGGCCTTTCAAGTATCGATTCGCGCGCACTTCGTCCCGCGATAACTATTTTCGCTCAACAACTTTCCCGGGCCATTGTTCCGTGGTCACGGAGCGAGATACGCGTTTCTTTCGTCCCCTTGCTCCGCCGAGTCTCTGTCGAGCATCGAGGGAAACGCCGCGACGAGAATCGTGGATTCCACGTGCAACGCTTCGTAATCGCTCTGTATCCGTCGACCCTCATCGATATTCCATTTGGAAAATTCGAGGCGTCGATTTCCCCGCCGCGAAGACAACTCGGCGACTTGGCGACTTGGCGACTTGGCGACTTGGCGACTTGGAGAGTTGGATGGGGTTTCGCGTAAGAACGTAACCGTTGACGGGTTCCACGGTGGAAATTTGCATGGGAAAAAATGACATTCCGCTCCGACCGGTCGTGCAGCTCGCGCAGCTTTTCAGACATCTGGTTGGCTTGGCTTTCTTCGGGCCCGTTGGGTGGCATCGAATTTTCACGAGCGCGTTCAGCCCGCTTGCCATTTTCCTTCGGTGAAAAACGCACGGTCGAACACTTTGGCGGTTCGGGTCCATTAAGGGGAATCATCCGCGCTCTTCCGCGGCTCCGAGCCTGTGCAGCTTCTGTTTCCATCGCGAATTCGGCGAGCTTGACGAGTCGCTCTCGCAGATTCAGTTTGCTGGATTGTCGTTGAGTGGTAATCGTCCTCGGCATAATTAATCAGGCCCGCGCTGCACCCTCGACGTTATCGCCAAGACGGCGAATTAATGAATGGCTCAATTAAAATTGACGAGCTGTCCGATGGAATTACAATGGGACCACGGCGCGGCGCTGCTTCAAACGCCGTTGTTACTCTGGCTTAACAACGGCCGCGTTTATTGGGCGTAAAAATCGTGTGTAAGAGGGTTCAACGGAGTATTAATTCGTGCAAATGGAGGCGCCTGGGCAATTTCAGTGCGCGAATAATCCTTGGGCTGAACAAAGTGTGGAAGGAATGAATAATACAGAAGAAACTTCCCTTCAAATCCTGTGTACGTAGTAGATATTATAAATTAAAGTGGAACTCCATATTCGGAGCGAGAGCGATTTCAGTGAAAAGCTACCTACTCCTCAACCTGCACAAACTGCGTAAGTAATAAATAACAAAGAAGAACCCTTCCCCTAAAATCTGACTATTAAAATCGAACTCCAAATTCCTCTAGAATTCAAAATAAATCTACGATGCTCTCCCACCCTGTGCACAACTAAAGACTATTTATAAAACCGTATCGCCAGAAGCACGCCGCCGGATCTCTGCGTGTCACCGGCTAATTATGTTCAATTACCGGCGACGGTTAATTAAAACTCTTAATTAATTAGCCCCCTAAGTATCGCCGCGGCCCGGGGTTCGAGGCCCCTCGAAAGTTGCTCGGGATTTCGTGCGTTCTAATATACATATATTCCCTTGACGAGATTCTTCCTTGTAATTGGCGAAACTCTGCCTATCCGTCTCTCCCCGTTGCTGCCGCGCGGTTTCGATCGGGCCCGCCTCCTACAGCGGAGGGTCGAGAGGCGATAAAGTTGTTAGTGGGCTCGTTAGATGCACGCCGTCCTAATAGAACGAATAATCGCTGCGAACGGTTTCACTTCTCATTACGGACAATTTCGCGGCGGGTTCAACGACTCTTCCTCGCCGCGCTTATTTAAACCCTCTCTGACCCCGATCCCCCAGCTTCAAATTCACCGGCTCGTAACGTTCCACTGACACGGGCCACCGTTTCCCACTCAACTATTTATCGATTCGACCAGGACGAGACGGACTCCGTTGAACGGGGCACGGGCTGACCCTCGAGACTTAAATAGCCACGGTTTCGACGCTCCACTACGCGCGCCAGCCACCTAGGGCCAAGCGAATTCGTCGGCTGTGGGCAGCGAAAGTTGAAAGCTTCACATCCCGAGGAAGATCTAAATCTAACAGTGGGTAGAGTTGAGGGGGTAGTTTCTTATTCTGTTTTCAGGGGTGTGGTGATTTTTTTTATTGGTACCCCGGTCCACGTCTGTGGTAATCTTCGAGCAAATGTTTGCTCGCGGTCCCGGCACGCTGCTTTTTACGATTCGTGGAAATTCGGAGTCCGTAAAGAGCAACACGCACGCGGTTGTCCCATTTCGACCGAGTCGCGGCAACAGAAACGTTACCCGCGCAGCCGCGTGCAAGGCTTCTGAAATCTCTGCGAAAAAACGTGGGAAGAGAACCGGCCTGGCGCAGAAATTAAATACCCGGTGAAATTACACGGAATTTACGTCGGGACCAGTATGGCGGGGGTACAAACGACGAGCTTCCCCGTACGTTTCAAACAATTCCGCCGTCGTTGCGTAACGGCTAACGGCCCCCCGCGTTTAATAAGCAAACGTGCCACTCCTCCATTTCCACCGATGGAACCACTGGCTGCTCCGCATTGCCTCTCTGACAAACGGTTAGAAACTGTTATTTCTCGTTACCCTGGCCGAAACCACTTAACCTATTGAATCTTTCATAAAAAGCCGCCTTTGAGCCGTGGCCGGTAGACGTTTCTGAAAATGCGCGCCACTTTGTTTTATCCGCCTCTGAATTCCAGATAACTTTCTTCCAAAGGGGGAGACAAGCTAGGCAGGTGCCCTTGCATCTAATTATTAAGATCGACAGAAACAATTCCCCTGAAACGAACTCGATTTGTATTCACAGGCAACTTCTGGTCTTCCAGTGGAAACCCTGAACCCAGAATCCTCAATACCCTCCCGCTAGGGATTTTTGTCCGCTCTCATTCGCGCGGAAACTACCCCTTGGCGAGAAATATCAAGAACACGTGTAAATTGCATATAATCTCGCGCACAAGTGTCTTTGAGAGGTAGAGGGGAAGTGGGTGCTGGTTGCTGGTTGCCAACAGGCAGAGTTAAAGATCGAGGAGCTACCCAAGTTGCCCGATGGAAATTAGGACAATATTCGCGAATTCTCGAGCACCAACCCCTGCGACAGACATTAGACGCAATGTGGCCGAGCAATATTAAAGTTGGCGAGGTATCTGCGTACAATGTCCTGCAAGATACGCGCGCGGCCCCGCTCGAATAACTTTGCCAATTAAAATCTGGGTCGTTAAACGCTTTGCCGCGACGCCCCGATATACAGCCCCTGTTAACCTTCTTTCCACCCCGATTGCAACTTTTTGCCAAGGCGTCGTCGCTGATATACAACTCGCGCCACGAGTGATTCTTAATTTCTTACGACCGACAATCCTAGCCGCCGAATCCTCCGCCCCGATCGCCCGACAGTTTCAACACCATTGAATCCGCTTCTGAGGTCGAATACAGGCAGAAACTAAGCGGGGGTGACGTCTGTCGGGGCGTCGGAGGACGAGCGCCTGGGGGGCTCCGCGGAAGAGTTCCTTAACAGAATTTCCAGCGATGCAATCAAAGGGATTCGTGTCTTTGAAGCTGAAGGGGGATCGTAAGCTGGCCATTTGAAAGGGCGGGAAAAAATCTCGAGACTAGGGTCGACTAGGTCGTCCTTCTGGCTTTCTCTCGTCGAGAAAGCTCGTCTGCCTTTCCTCCTCGGCCTCGTAAAACTTACACCTCGCCAGCCCACCCCTTGGCATCCGGATCGCGAGGAAGAAAAGTCCCTTCTGCGCCACTTGGCGGCAAGCGGGTGGGACGGGACACTCCCGTGGATTTAACGCGGCTGGAAAGACGAGGGGAATTCTCGGCTACGTAATTAACGAACAGCGCTATTGGGACAACGAGCGCGGCTGTTTTCAGGAATTAGCGGCTGGCGGGCTTGCCAAAACCTGGAATTAGGTTGGTCAGGATTCATAATTCGTTTCGCGAGCTCCGCGAGTTTGGGGATTCGAAGGGATTAGCGCTGTCGCGATGGCACGGGGTCGCGGTCGGGGCGAATAGAATCTGACGCTGAACAACCTGTAAGTAGTGTAAGTGGAGGAAAGAGATCAACGATCGAAGCTACCATCGGTTCAGAAACGGTAACAATGGCGTACAAGATATAAACTGCTTACTGGCGATTAAGACAGAGCGATATTGAATACCTTTGGAGTAGGAGGGACTTACAAGGGATGAAGTAAAGGGGTTGATACTGTTGATAGTAGGAGAAGTTTGCCAAAGATCTTAGAAAAGGAGAGCTCTCTGCGAGAGTTATTAATGGAGCCTGACGATTCAGAATTATCTTCAAACCAGAGGGTGAAAATTATCGCGAACGTCGAACGGCCCCCGGTGAAATATTGTCGCAACAATTTAACGTGTTGCAGCGTGACGACTCGAGGAAGATATTACAGGGACGAAAAGCGTCCCGACGGGTAATTATGCGAATCCGCTTGTCTGATCCTGAGAACCGAGCAGATGCTACCCGCCGGTGATTTAGTATTAAAACAATTCGCCGGCAGTCGCTTCGCGGAACTTTGAGTAATTCGTTTCGCGATATTCCGCCGTTCCTGACAGCATCCGCGATACCAGCGGGAAAGCGGAACGACGCGACGCTGGGATAACGCGGGGCAAATAATTCCCTCCCGTGACTTTCCAATCGCCCCCGAGGCACAATGCGAAGAAAACAGAGAAAACGATTCACACCGCGGCTGTTCAGTTAGGTAATCGCGTGGAGTAAGCCTAATCGAACAGATTCGCGTGAAAAATGCAGCCTCGTTTTATAAAATCCAGCTATTAACTAATTAACCGATGGGGATCGTCGAAACAAAAGGGACATTGTTTATATCTCTGTGTAGTGTGTATGTGTGTACTGTGTATATCTCTGGAGCGAGGTTTCACATTTATTTACGCCGTATTCCGCAGCCTCGGCCCACCGCCCCTGTGCATCGATCGAATCCCCAGCAAAAGCATTAAAAATCGTAACGCAACAAAACGAGCGAGAGAAAAATAAGTTCTAGTTATTTACGCGAAATTTTCAATATCGACAGTAATACCCGAACGACAATATTTGCTCGCCTTTCATCCGAGTAACACGGTGTTATAACTGTGCGCGGGAAAGGAAGAAAATTATTCGCAAAAATACAGGGTGCGGCGTGCATGGGGGATGAAATCGGTGCGTCGGAATAAACCAGAAGCTTTCACGGAAACATCTAGCTTGCCTCTAACAAGGGAACACCGCGAACCCGGACTCACCGATTAGAACGCAACTTTGTGGGTTTTTAGAGTGACTCAAAACAAAAACAACGGTGTGTTTCATTTGGGTCCTATCGCCCTTTAAGATGGTGAAAACTAACCTCATAGTCAAATTGGCACTTTCACTTTTTCGGGTATAACTCTCAAAGTACAACAGACAGGAAAAAATGTTTCAAACCAAAGTTGAATGGTGCAATAAGCGCTACAAACTTGCGACAACAAAATTTTGAAAAGAGTTTGAAAAAAAATACCTGAACGAAAAAAAGCTTTTTTCAAAATTACAAAATACCTATCAATAAGCTTGCATCGAAAACTGCCACTTCGCATCGCGATCGAATTGAACGCCTGTACAACCCTTCCCGATGATTTCGCCCTGCAGAATACACCCCCGGAGCTGCACCCTGCGACTGAGAGGCATCTGGAAGGAACCAGTGGAACTGTACGCAGCGCACGTCGAAGAAACACGCATCCGGCTTGCAGGGCAGAAACGCTCGGGGAGGTGGTCCCGTTGGATTTTTCCAAGGTGCATTCAGCGGGTACGTAACAGCCCGGATTGTTGGAAAATATAATGGTGGCCCGGTGAATGGGTGCACCCACGCCTCTGTCCGCGAACACATGCACACATGGACGCGTGCACGCGCGAGCCTCGTGTATATTAGGTATATCCATTGAGCGAACCGTCTCTCGTTAACGCACAATAGCCATCGGGAAATAGCATCGTGGCCGAGCTCGGCATTACCCGAATTAATCGAACGGTTCTCACAAAGAAACCGCTCCATTTATAGCGCCGAACGAGTTCCGTGGATAAATCCAGCCCCATTCTGGCCGCGGTAGCAGCGTTATCATAATCCCACCCCGTTATCGATATTGTCGTTACACCGCGGATAACGCGCGATTTATAACGCGGAGTCGATCATCTACGTTGCGTTAAGCGTCACACATGCAGCTTTATAGACAGCCTCTTCGTTGTAAATGAAGGGTGTTTCCTGTTAAATAAATAAACACCCGCTTGGAGGGATAATGCGCGAGAGCTATCGTCCCTGGACCCAGAGACAGGGCTCCTATTTTCGTATATTTTAAGCCAGACGAGTTTCGGAACATTTCGCCGCTCGTATCGTACCACGGAGTTTCGCGTAGCCGGACGTACCCCGTCGCAAAGTTTGCCAGCGGTATTTAGAAATTACCCCAGGCGCTGCACGCAGTTTCTAGTTATACCACGCGACATTTATTTAATTCCCCGTATCGCGAATATTGTTTCCTGCCTCCACTGTTCCGACGTCCCCTGAATTAGTAGATATAAAATGCAAACACGCGCGCGTTCATTGTGAGGGCGCGTTACGTTTGTCTCCGCGTTGAATAAATTGAGTGGAAATTTGTAGATAATATTTTAATACTTTAATCGGTGGCTAATTTATTTAAAGAGGTCTACTGGTGGTGAACCGTCGCCCCCTGTTTATTCTAAACCACCCCGCCAGTTTGGAAGCCGAAATCGTTATGTACTTCCGTGGCTCGTCTGCTTTGCAGAAAAGTTGCCACACACGCGGCCCGTTTACCCCAATTAGCCAAAGTCACGGGTGGAAATTCGGGGATTCTAATTACGGGAATTTGGCGAGGCTGGCTGGCGCCGTCGTAAATCAACCGGAAGTTCGCGGGGGCGTTCGATAACGAGAAACTGCGGCTGCCTGTTTACCAGGTAAACGACTGCGTCTCTTACCTTGCGCGACGCTGCTTCCTCGAGGGATCTTCGGCTGGGTCCTCGTGTCTCCAATCGGTGAAACGCGACGCGACAAGTCCGCCTCGTCCACCCTCTGCAGCCCCCAGCTAGCATCCTGGCAAACGTCAGCGCGATGCCGTTGATTATCCCCCTGAAATTCGAATCCAGAGGTAGCGTTTTAATCGCTTGAGGGTGAGGTACGCTCCAATGAGGTGGGGAGGTTATTATTCAATAAATTTATTTGTACAAATGCAGCAGAGAATCGAATTGGAATTTCGTAACTAGTAAACCGTTTGATACTCTCGTTCAGTTTAATTCGAAACAGATGGATAATAAGAGGAAGAAGCTTTCACCCCCGGACTACCTATAGATCCCCAAGCACACGGTCTCCACAACCTATTCCTCTCAACCACAGACTCTACAACCACTGTTGTGATTGCGTTATCAGTCGTGAAAAGAGGTGCGTTCGTGTAATCGTCTGTTGACGTAGCTTCACCCGTGACCTTTGCCATTGTAGCTTCTACCTATGTACTTCCTACGCCAGTCAGTTTCCAGTTTCCAGTTTCCACTTTCCAGCGCCCTTCCGCGATCGCAGCGTCTATTCATCTATCTTGAAACTCGCGCGCTGTAAAAACATTTCAGTAGGTATACGTGATAGCCAGGTGGTCGACTTTCCTGTCCATCCCTCTTCAACGACTTGAGGCGACATGGTGGGCTTCTAAAGTTGTCCTTCCAAGTTAGGCCTAACATCCAAATCTGAGGGACCGCGAATCGAACATACAGCATTTATCAGCAATGGTAACTATCCGCTGGTAGCCGCGATCGATTGAATTACGGCCGAAAACAATTTCGTTGCACGTTCCCCATTGAAATCTCGCGTCGGCCGCGAGATCGATCCTCGTCCGGGCGAGCGTGCATCGCGTTCAGTGGGGCACGCTTCCCCAGCTTGGGGATCCTATTTTCGCCGAGCAGCACGCTCATCAATATTCATTTTATAAAGCCCGAAGCTGGGCCGCGTCCGGGGGCGGTTCGGTTTCTTTTAATTCGATTGCAATTAAATGCAGTGGCGGCCGGATTTTATTTCGAGTGGCGCGCCGCGCCGCGCTAATCTGATTTGCCGATTTTCGCCTGCCCGCTCCGTTCTCGCGGGGGCACGCGCACCAGCGGGTCCATTTGCCGAATGAAAACTGTCACAGGCTCACAGGACACGGCTGAGAGGCAGAGAGCCATTCAGAGCCATTCAGAGCCATTCAGAGCCATTCAGAGCCGGCGGAAGGATAAGCTATCTCGGCCCGCGATTACACCCTTTCTCCCTTTCTCCCTTTCTCCCTTTCACCGACAGCCCTGCCTCGGATAGCTTAATATCCTGTTTGCTCAACGGCTGACGCGCGTTCCAGGCGCTTCTGAGAGGGCTTCTTATCGGAAGGAATTTTTTTTTCTTATCCTGCGATTAAGATGCACCGTGGTCCGCGTAGTTCTGATGAATTAGGTTGGTCCTCCGGTTTCTGCTTGTTTTAACAGATGTAGAAGGAACGAAGTGTGGCGAATGAGAGAGCACAGAGTGATTTTGAGAGAGAGGTATGATCTGCGTGGGTGGATCGTTGAATTTCCAAGGCGCAGGGTAAAGAGATACTACAAGGTCGAATGGTAGGGGAAGATGTTAGAAGCGATTAGTGGAGGATATTCATGAGTATCAATGGTCGCAAAAAAGCAAAATACAGTCGATATACTTTCTCATGTGGTAATTATACGCCAGGACATCAAGATTCAATTAAGATCCCAACGAATAATGCAAAGGAAACCACTCTTTATGTATATCAATTTTATTTAAACAATATCTGTTTCATTTAATATAATACAATACATTTTGTTCCACTCTGCTATTCACGCTCGCCTCTCTCACCGTAATAATCTACACCGCCTCCCCCTTTCCTCTCGTTAAACTTCTAGCACAAAAATACGAGCATAATTTGAAACCTCTCCCTCTTTCACGCAAGCACACTCTCCCCCCCCCCCCCCATATGCATCCCGACACACTTGTTCCTTTCAAGTGTCCCCCTTGGAAAATGCCATTTGCCAGTCTTTGAAGAGTCTATATTGAGCCGTGTACCCAATTCCCATTCCAATGGCCGCGAGTTCTCGCGTCGAGGCTTCCCGAAGCCCACGTGGGCTCGTTCCGTTTCACCCACGTTCCACCCTTCCACGCCAAGCACGCGCGCACCCTCCGCGAGAGCGTCGAACGATCCCGCGAACGAAGCGATCGAGCATCGATCGCGAGGAACACACGATTTCCGACGGTAAACGATTCGGATAGTTTGGGATGGTGGGCCAAAACACTGGGGCAACCGTTTCACGGTGGACGAGGAAGGTGGAAGGTTCACTTCGACCCTCCAACCCCACACTAACCTCGCAGCTGCTATTATCCGAGTCAAATCCCGATGCATGTTACTGTCCCATTGCACGCAATTCGTTTCTTCCATTTAATTTTGCACCTCGACAGTGGCGTGGCGTGTCCTGTCTCGGGTCTCCGTCGAAGCGAGTGTTAAAAGAACGCCGATTCCACGATCTCCCCGTTCGTTTCGATTGTAATTATCAAACCACGCTCTTCCTCAGACCTCGCAAAGCGCTCGAAGCAGTAGCTCGCCATTCACCACGCGTTTACAGGCTAGCCGACACAGTCGTACTACACGAACCGACCGGGAGAAATAATGCGTACCAGAAACCTGGGTAGGGGGCACCTTTATATTAGAATTGATCTTGAAATGTATACTCTATTTCATCCCTTTTTTTTTACACTTCTGGCGAAGGAAACTGCTCTCGATCTCGTGCACGTATGTACACACAGTTTCGCGGGCGAACGAGATCGCTTCGTTTACAAAATACACGTACAAGAAAGCCATTCGCACCGACTCGGCGCCACCTTGGCCGCGTACGCGCGCGTAGATGGCGAGTTATTAATATGCAAGAGAAGAACGATCCGTAACAAAGCACGCGCGGCCTTCGAACGGTACCCTTTGGGCATTTCTGCCAATGTGAACGTTTCAACAGCAGTGTCTTTGAAGAGAACCCCGAAGAAATCGATCCGGGCCCAAGAACGATCGAGTCTCCGCGGATTCTGTTCAACGTGATATCCGCGTGTAACGAAGTGGATGAATTCTTTTCGAATGCTACTTGGACTTGGAAAGAACGAATACGATTGGTTCGAAGTTCGATGGAAGGGGTTAGGGGTACTTTCGTTTCGTTAGATCCTAAAGGCTCTGCCACTTGGGGTGCTCTTCGAAGCGCCATATATATACATTACACACGCGCGTGCATACGCTGCTCGTATTTCGTTCTTTCTCACGTACATCGTTAAGGAGCTATACATATAAGATTCGAGAGATTACTCGGTTTCATCGCATACCTATATTCATCCTCTTCCTCTCACACACGTACACGCTCTCGCTCTCGCTCTCCCTGTAGCTTTATAATGTTTCATTACTTTGTCGTCTTCTTGTTGAACGCGTCGTTTTATCAAAGAGTTCCCTTACGCTTACGCTTTGAATAAAAATAAATATTTTCGATTGTGTCCTAGAAAAATTGTTGCAAGCTATGTCCGTACGATATACCTGTCTACTTACAAGATTACATTAAGTATTCTTAAACGCACTGATGCGGCTGGCCCGCGGGTACGAATAAAAATCTGTGTCCTCTCCTCGAGTTCCTTAGCGGGCAAACATGGGGAGGGGGAGAAACAAAACGGGCAAATTCCACCCTATTCGAGAACACTCTGGTCTGTTCGACCTTCTCGCGTTCCTCGTCCCCCTCGAACCTCGCGAATTTCGTCGGCAACAAATGCTATTCAGAGTTCGCAGGGATCCTCCAATTCTCCTCCTCTCGATACCAACCTCCGCCAGCGCGGAGCTTCCTTTGGCAGAGTACCGACGCGAATCGATCACAGCCGCGCTTAATGGATACGATCCTGTTCGACTATCTTCGAATCAAAAGAATTCGAAAACATTCGGGGAACACCGTGTCGCGTTACACGCCCGACGCTAGCTAATCGTCTACTTCTCTTACCGCTAAACGACCTAAGAACCTGGGCCTGCGACTCGAGGGTCTGTTGACTCGTTGATTACGCCTCACCTGAACGTCTGTCGCGCCTGAAACCACTGGACGAATCGAAGGAGCATGGTATCACAGCGGCAGGATCGCTGATCGGCGTTAATGATTCCTCTGTTTCGAGGATTACAGCTTACAGCCACTGACGCGATCCTGCCGCGATCCTGCCGCGATCGCTCGATGAACAACGACGGTGCGCGATTTCGTCGGAAGGGATGCGACCCACCGGCCACCCCTCGTCGCCCCTGATGTTTCACTGGCGACCAGTGGCGCACCCAGAGGAGGGGCGCCAAGGAGCACCCCCCAAAGATAAAGGAAAAAGTAGTTGAAGAGTTTTGTAAAAAAGAAGAGAAAACTGGATTTTATTCTGTAAATGAATTTTTATAATCACTTTAAATAAATGTTTTTATCTGATCAACTCGGCTCCCCCCAAGATTAAATCCTGAGTGCGCTACTGGTGGCGACGTTTCGCTGATTAAGGGACTTGAACTGTGCCTGGAAACAACAAGAAACCAGCCAAAGAGGATTACGCATTGATGCGCGCGAGAAGAATAATTCGGTGTCCAAGTGCTCGACGATGCCCCCTGAGTCTGCAGAGGGAAGATAAAGATCTGCCAAGCAGCGGGTGCCAAGGTGCCATTAAAGCGTGGCGGAAAGAATGCAGCGTGAAATGAAATTCCGGAACCTCGAAAGCACTTCCATGTTGGCACAGACCTCTGGCAGAGGTTTAAGCTCCCTCGTCCGGCTTCAGAGGGGCGGTTTTCTTTCGCGAGGCGTTCTCAAGAAAGTGTAATGAAAACTGTACCGACACTAACTGGCTTTGTACTTGACGGGTACACCGACAGGCAAATTCAGGCACTAGGGGGTGAAGTGATCAGTGGGCTGAATTGAGTGGCCTCGAAGACGGGTATATAGAAATCAGATGGTAGGGGGTTTTTGGTAAAATTTGGCAGTATCAAGATGCTCGACAAACGCGTTGGATGGAAAGAAGACAACAGGGACCAGGGACCGACTATAATAACGCGGCTTTAAATAAGAAACCTCGCGAGAGTAACGATTCCTGAAAGCAATCAAGAGTCTACTCGGAATTGAGCAATATCCAATACTCCTATTTTTAAATAACATAAACGTTTACTTGTATATACAACTAAATCCTCGCGCAAAGAACAAAATCGCACGTTGGGCGAGCAAAAAGGGCTCCCGTTTGCTCGAGTAAAAACGAAAAACGGCTGTATAAAAAATTAAATTATCCTCACGGTAGTAAAATGTACGCCACGCTCTACTTGGATGCGACCAGGGCACTGGAAGTGTCGTAAAATAAATAGCAATCCTTCGCTCGGCTTTTAGAACGCGACAGCGCGTCGGGACAGCAGGCGGCTTTATTACATTTTCGGTTGCAGCGTGCCTGGTCGCAACCTCACAAAAGAGACTCTGGATACGGTAGAGAGAATTAAAGAAACTCGCTGAGTATTATGCAATAAGACAAAATGCATTGCACTTGATCCGTGCTGTACAATGATTAAAAACACCTGTGTCGCTCACGCTCTCAGGACTGAAGCTTAAACTAGAGTAACACGCATGGTGTGTGCGAGTCTTGCGCGCTGTTCGAAATAATTAGAAGGATATTTATCCTCATTTATTCCAGTGATGCAGGAACTTCTATTTATTTCAAACAGTGTAACGCGCAGATCCCCGCGCTAAAAACTCGACTACCATGGAGAAAATAAACGAAGCTCGTACCTCAGCTCTGTTTGTATTCCCTGCAACCCTGCAAGTGCTGGAGCTTCTCTCAACGTCTTTTACAGTTCGAAAGAAACATAGGACGACGCCATTTACTTTCAAAGGGACGCACAATAATCAGAGCTGCTTTCAAATTCAGAAGAAGAGAAAGTAGAGACGTGAGATCATCTTGAATTTCACAACAAAAGTAGCCGCTCGAGAGATTAAACATATCCACAGCCACGCAATTAGAAAAAAAAACACAACAATGATCGTCTATTTTTGCGCTAATTAAATATTGCAAACTTTGGGACTTTTCAACTCGGTACGCAGAAACAACCAGCACCGCCATCTGATAACGAAACAACGAAAAAAGAACGTCGACTGAAGAGTTACCGATTAAGAGATTACCGACTAAGAAAATTATCGATAAAGAAGTTAGCGATTATAACAGCTTATTGCAACCGTCCACATCCCCCTATTTTTCTTTTGTTCGTTACACATTAAAATTACGACGAGCGCCGCACGAACATAACGCAGAGTCTGTTTTATCGCTCGTGCAGCGATTTCCCTCCGAGGGGATGAATCGAGACAAGAGAAAGAAAATCATAGTTTTACCAACCGTTCGACGACGGTCTCCCATTTTCGTACGAAAGTCTTCTTTTTCCCCTGTTTTCGTTTAATAATACCAATATGAAAAATGATTTGGCACACAGTGTTCTGATACGGACGTCACGTGGCTCCTACGAGATCAACGTCCCCACTAAAAACTGTACTTCGTCTCCATTCATCCCCGTTAATTTAGAATCGAATCTTTACAGCTTAATCGTGACGAATAAACGAACGATATAATACTCCTTGTCACGCACACCTGTGCATTCCTCCTTTTTCCAAACCGATTTATCTGTACACGTTCCCTTTCGGTCAGCGCCATTCCCATTCCCGCGCGAATCGCCATCGTTCACTCTCGCTTCGGAAATGCGGCGCGCGTTATTTACAAAACGAAATACAGAAATTCTCCAATCCTCTGCTCGTCCTCTGCTCGTCCTCTGCTCGTTCTCCCCTCACACTAACCTCGTCTTTTCTTTCTTTACCGAACTCTCGGGAATTCGTCGAATACCATACACACACGCACAACGATCGTATGAACAACACAGAAACAGGGTGCTCCGAGACTACAGACGCAAGCTTGAAGTAGTTACTAGAACTTTCGAAAAGAAGTTCTCACAGGGGAAGATCCCGAAGCCGGAAATTAAAAAAATTCTGAAACTTTGTAAATATGTAGATTTCCTTCTGATTACAACGCAATCTTTGTTTGTTGCCCAAATCCGGTTATTTTCCGGTTTTGTGTTATCACCCGTGAACTGTAAAATAATTTTTTCACCAAATGATAGATTTAATTAAAAGAAGTAACTTTTGCCTTAAAACTTTTTTTCTATCTCTTACAGTTCGCGAGTTATAAGACAAAATCGGAAAATAGTCGAATTTTCAGGGTGTTAATTTCACCCCCTTCGAGTGGAATTTGGGCAGCAAACAAAAATTGCGTTGTAATCAGAAGGAAATCCCCTACATATTCACAGGGTTTCGGAATTTGTTGAATTTCCGAGTTCGGGATCTTGTCAGTGACCAGATACACGAACTAACCATGATCGGCCATTTTGTTTACTAGCCAAGCTTGTTTAACCGGTAGCTCTAAAATACCCTGTACACCCAGCCACGATATCTGGCGCAATGCAACGGAAAAGAGGAAAACACTCGTGCCTGGCGTCCAAAGACAATTGGAAAACGGAAAATTACACCAGCAGATCTATATACAAAACACTGTACATAGTCTCGCGTAGAAAACGAAAGGAATCCGAGCGGATGGAACGTCCGAGTCAGCCATATTACAATGCCGCGGGAACGCGGAGAATTGAAACGTTACAGAGCCGTTACTCACCCGCGATGGATGCTCGCCGCTGAATACAGCAGGTCCCCGTTTCCTCCGCGACGATATTCGACAAGATACTTCGACGGGCCGGTGTCGGGAACGAAACGAAGATTCGCCGCGGAAAATGTCTCTTTCTCTCTCACACACACTCACGCACACTTCACTCGGTCAGAGTTCGAAGGTGTGTCTCTGGAGAAGTCCAACATCACAGAAATATGTATGTCCTAAGGCTCGCAGTCACCCACGGCGAAGTTAACTGTGTCTTTTTTCCCGTTCGTCTTTCTTTATCGCTAAATGCAAGTGGAGTCCGGGTGCTGGCTGGCGGACTTGCGAGTCTTCTTCGGCTCCTTGGTGGTCAATTCCTGAGAAGGCCTCCGCGGGCTGCCCAGCGTAACCAACGCAGACGCTACTGCTAGCCCAGCACTCTGGCCAGCCGGCGTGTACGATTCTCCTCCGGTAGGCAGTCTGACTAGTAACGACAGGACCGCCGCTCTGTTACCGCAACAGGGCTCCAGGGCGATCGGACTAGGGGCATCCTGCAAGGTTTTTACCAGTAAATTAAACACCCGACGACACTCGCGACCGCGACCACGGACACCGCGAACCGGAATGAGCTTCCTTCCCGCGTTTTGGCTTCGAGAATCGAAATAATCGTGGTCGGACGAGATATCGATGTAGGTGGCGCATGCGCGACTCGACGTTGGCGCGAAAATTTGAAATGCAATTGGAGTTTACGGTGGATAATTATTCAATTATTCTTATTGAGCCCGTTATTTAGGAGTTGATAGGAATTTAACGGGGAATGGGAGCGAATTGATTGAAATAGTTCGGTAATAGTACTTTGTGACAAGATTATAGCGATAATGTGGATAATGTGGAATATCCTTACCTTTTTCTTCTTACGGCAGACTGTTAACTCAGATTCGCTTCGTTCTGATTCTGAATTATCGACGTCCCGCCTCTCGATCTCCACTAACACCTGGCTGAACGCCCTACTGGCCATTTGCTCCATCTCTACAAAGAATCTCTGTCTTCTTCTGTACATGTCATACTTCTGCTTAACCTTCCAGAGGATAGCAGCCACCAATAGTAGAGCGAGGAAGCACCTGGGTGGTGGCATGTAATCTCTAGTTTACAAGTAAGTACTGCCTGAGGCTTAGGACAACACAAAAGCGTAGAAAATTTCGAAAGGAAATATGAAACGGAAAGAACAGAGTGTACGATTCGAATCTGCCAGTCATCTCTACGCGTCGCGATAAAAAGAAAAGATGTCTATACCGCTAAATGTCCGATTGTTTCGTTTTACGTCAAGTTTCAAATACTCACGTGCAAAATGTTATGAAGAACTGCTGCAGGTTCAGCTTGGAATACTGGGAGAAGGAGATTTGGATCCAGACCGGTGGCTGAAAGTCGTAGACGTACACGTAGAACGTGGTCAGCGTGTTGTTCTCCTCGCCGCCGAAACCGTACTCGCTTTTACCGAACCCGTACTCCGTTTTGCCGAAACGATGCTTGAACATGCTGGTGGTGCAGTTCGCGCCGAGCAGCAGCGGTATCTCTGGGATATTTGCTTTCTTAATCGTGATATTCATCTTCGCGAGAACGGAGCAGGTAATTGAAAACTCTGCGTCTATGTCGTGCTTCGGCGGGGAATTCTTGAAGTTGATCGCCCTGTACTGGCGGTCTTCTTTCTTGCTCAGGTTGAACGTAAATTGATAGTCGATTGCCAAGTCATCTGCAAAGGAGAGTCTTAAAATACGCCCCCCCTTCGGTATAAACAGATTCGAGCTTAACAGATTTAAGCTTAAGCTTGAGAAGGATACTTACAAAAGCACGATCCTTTATTCGTAGGATCCCCGTGGTACAGACTGGACACGTCACACCGTTCGCAGTGATCCCCAATGATGCCTTTCGTGGTGCAAAAGCATTTGCCAGTCTCGCTGGTGCACTGCGTGCCTTGGTTGTTACAAAAGCAGGCTGTAACGCGAAAGCATAATTGGTGAAAGGCTCGACACGCGGACGAATAAACGGTACGCTAATGGTGGTGTATAAAATAACGAATTTACGTTGGCAAGTTGCGCCGTTCAAGGGGCTCCCGTAATAGCCAGGGATGCATTTGTCGCAGTGGGGTCCCTGAGTCAAATTCCCGCACGGCTGGATGCACACGCTGCTGTTTGGAAGACACTTGCTGTGGCCGTTGCATTGGCAAGCTGAAACGACAATTACCGTTACCCAACGCCTGACCGTTTACTTCACGCCTTTATCACGTTCCACTTACTAGGGCAGTTGGTAAAGTACCACCGTTCGAGCGGGCAGGTGTCCAAGCTTTTGCTGCGGGGACCACGCGCACCACCCGGCAGGCACAGACCTTTCCCTGTCCCGGACCCGTCGTCGCACCATCCGCAGCCAGGATCCGAGAGGCACGACGAGCAGGACGAATAAAACGTACACCATTCCTTGCCGGTCTCTGTGGCGCGACATTTCGCGTCGTTCGTGGTCCACTCGCGGCACTGCCCGTACGGAAAGCTAGCTGGGTATGCGTTCTTGTCCACGCACTTCCTCTCGTTCTGACACCAGATGCAGTCCGACTCCGTGCAGTTTTTACAGGACGCGTAGTCCACGCACGGGTTGCGGCAGGAGTCTATCGAGAGCCGCTGAGCTTGTATAGTCCCGTTTAAAATGGTCACCTGCTGCAGAGAAGTTGGTCGATGCGTTAGTTCCTAGAAAGCGTAGTAGCTAATGTAGCTATCTCGCATTACTGTATTTTCTCCCTTACCGTACTTGCGTCGCGAACCTTCGAGTGAGGCTTGCAACGGTCGGGCCCGTTCGACCAGGACCAGATGCACCGGGGATTGCTGGAGCACGCGTGGCACGTGTGCAATTGAAGGCACTCGACGCCGGTATGCGCGTCGCACTGCTCCAGATCGGTGACGGCCTTGGTAGGAGGCGAGTTCGCGTTGTCCCGGCATATCTCGTGCGAGCAGCTTTTCCCGCACCAGACGCAGTTGTAGGACGTCTGCACGCATGCCGCGCAATCCGTCAGCAGCTTGCACAGCTCCTTGTGGGACGTCATGCCGCGGGGGGGCGTGTCGTCAAGGCATCTCATGTAAATTCCGTCGTGCATGTCGTCGTTGAGCAGCACGTGCCGCGGTATCTTGCTGATCTGTATACACCTGCTCTCGCGCTTGTCCCACACGCACTTCACGCCCGTCCTCCCGTTCAGACACTGATTCTGATTCGCCAAGTGCTCGCAATTCCCCGGCGTGTACCTGGCACAGCGAACGCGCAGTAAAAGTTTACATCTGTGTGGCTGTTTACAGAGGATCGGTCCCACAGTGGTGGTACACCACTGGTCAAGGATATCTACCTGAGCATGTCGAACAGCATCTGGCCGTCGAAACCGCCGTAGATGTACATGGATTTCTCGAACACGGTCGCGCTGTGGCCGTACCTGGGCAGGTCGGTCATCTCCTTGGGCATGGGGAACTGGTGCCAGGAGTCGCAGGTCACGTCGTACACGATAGTGTCCGCCGAGTAACACCTGGTGCCGTCCGAGTGCTGCGTGTCGTTGTGCATGTTGCCGCCGAACACGATCATCAGGCCGCCAGACACGAACACGGCCGTGTGAAAGAACCTCGCGGACGGAGCGGACGTGAGCAACGTCCACTCGCGGTAATTCGGGTGGTAAGAGTACAGCCTGTTGGTGAGCACTTGAGTGCTCTGCGACTCGGACACGTAGCCGCCGTACACGTAGACGAGGCTCGTCATAGGATCGTGAGCGGACGTGTGACCGTAGCCACCTTTCACGGGGAACCCGACTGCCTCCACTATCTGCCACTCGCGGCTGCCGAAGTAGTACTCCTGGACGACGTTCAGGTAACCGTACTGGGGCGAGTAGCCGAATATCACCACCATCTTCTCCTTCTTCCCGTGCGCCTGCACGAGGGTGGCAGTGTGTCCAGCTACCTGTGTAAAGTGATGCGTTAAAGGGATGTGTTCGATATACTTTAAGGTTGTGTCGGACCTATCTTTAAAATAGTACCAACTTTATGAAAATTTCTGAGATTCTTCTTTCTAATCTTCTTGATGTGCTCCGAAAATTTTAAACGAATTCACTAAACGGTTGCCGAGTTATAACTATATAGATTTACTATGCGTAAGACGTAGATATTCAAGTATTTCAAATTTCATATATTTTTGTCTAATATTGTACGTCCGATACATCCTTAAGGGGAGGTTCGTTCCGGTCTAGAGCCCCAAAAAATAGGTGATCTTTAGGAATTAATTAAAGGAAAACTACTATATATAATTTAATGGGACTTTTGCATTGTATTAAGCATGTCTTAAAGTATAATAGAAATATATTTTTTGTTTTATAATTCATCATTGCAGACGGCACTGGGGAGTCGTTAAAGTCGAGGCGTGAAAAAATTCATTATCCGATTATCATATTATCCGATTCGACTGAAACTCTTTTTATTTTGAAGAATATACTTCTGGCTAGGGGTGTAAACCAGAAAAAAATACAAAATTACATTTTTTCAGAAAAAATCCCTAAATTTTTCGTCCTTTCAACGCCTTTGAAAATTATAAATTTTCAATTTTTTCTCTTCAATTATTTTTTCTGGATTCCCCCCTAACCAGAAGTATATTCTTAAAAATAAAAAAAGTTTCAGTCGAATCGGATAATAACTGCTGGAGACACAGGTCCCACCGTTTTGAGAACACTGTTTCGAGAAAAACACGTTTGAAGTTTTAACGGAGCGCCCATGCATTTACCCATGTTGCACTCAAATGCCCCTATAACTTCCGAAATTTTACGAATTTCAACAAATCCTTTTAAACGCGTATTCCTAAAAAGTAAAACATTCGAAAAATGAAATAAAAAAATCGACTTTTAGACCGGAACCTCCCCTTAATGGACGAGCACGAGGACAGACGCTCGTTGCTTCGACGAGATAAGGAAGTTTACTGTTCAATTGTTCGCCGGTAAACCACAAGCGGTAAAGGAGACAAGGGAATCGATGGATCGCAGAGTGTTGTGACAATATAATCACCTTTAGTGGGCCGCACATGGTTTTGTTGCTGTGACAGTTGTCGTGCACGGTTACGTTCTCCCAAACTTTGGCCGACACGTCGAACGCCCAGATCTCGTTCGTCACCGTGGAGTTCTGCACCACGCCGCCGTACATGAATATCTTGTCGCCGAACAGCACGCACGAGTGAGCATAGCGAGGCAAAGGCGCCTTCCCCTCCACGTGAGGAGTTTCCCAAACGTTCCCGTTGTAATCGTAGACGTAGATCATCTTAGCACGGTGAAAGCTCTCGCCGCCGACTACATACAGGGAGTCCTTCCAAACTATGGAGCAGTGGCTGGCGGAGCCTTCCGGTGAGAACTCTGTGTACGCCACCTCCTCCCAGAATCCGCGCTCGCTTCTTTGGCTGCAGTCTGAACCTGAACATCCCACAAACATTATTAGCAATTGAACAAGAGGACCAAGTGATTCTGTCGTCGCGTGGAAACCGGTATAACCAAAACATGCAAGCAACGAGTGTAATTGTCCGGTTAGTAATCTTAATTTGTAGAATAATATTCTACTATTCTCGAATTCAATTATTCTCGAGCTGCATCCATCCAGCGAGTAGCATATACTTTCCCGCGGACATTCGTGACGGTACGAACTACGAATCCGCCATCGGGGAGTGTCCAGCGCCTGGCAAACCGCAACCGCTTCAACTTCTAAACGGTTGCGCTGGAAAGTAACTATCTCCGTCGGTTTTCCGCGCGACTGAACGCCGAGCGGAACTTTCCCGGCGAGTTGGCAGAGGATCCTTACCCTTGTAACCGTGGACACAGTCGCAGTGATGGCTCTCGCGGTTGCACTCCCCCTGCCCGTAGCTGTACGAGCAATTGTTCGGGCAGATCTGAACCTCGCAGGCCTCCCCTGTCCACGTCGCGTCGCAGGTGCAAATGCCGTCGTCGATGCAGACACCGTGGCCGGAGCAGTCGATGTGGGAGTACCTGTCAAGTGCGAGCAACGTCAACCTGAATGACCATTGTGTCCGAGGGAACTGTTACAAAACTCCCTTCCACCCACATGGCTCTTTTGGGCTCCCATTATTTCATTCGCATTGTGCGCAAACAAAGATAGACATCGCGCGCAACATCCGCGCTTAATCGCTGGGTAAACATTACCCGCTTATCGTATTTATACCGGTAGAATAAACGTTTAATCGTTGGACAAATATGTTCGCAGGGGGAAATGCTCGAGGAGGTTTGCCGTTGAAAGAAAACGGAGGATCGGTGCGCAGCTGGTCGATAAAGCAGCAAGTTCGCAAACTGATTGCTAGGTATCCGTGCACGTGGGATTGGAAGAACTTGTCAAATCCTAGGATTATTATCCAAGGATCCACGAAATTTGCATAAGTATACGCTTCCAGATGCTCGAAGAGAAACACTGTCCTCATAATCACTATGAACACCAACCCAAAAAACGCGTGGCTCATCGAGGTTTTTGCGCCGTTGCGCAAACAGTTAAGGATTCTCGCACGCGTGTCCCCCACGAACAAGACACTGTCACGAGACGGTTTTTCCTCTATCTATTCATTAGCGGACGATGCAGATCGGAGGTCTCGCAGTAATTTCAACAGTTTTTTATCCGCTGACAGCTTACCATGTAAGCACATAATTATACTCCATGCCCTGATGACATTTCAGCAACGACACTCGTCTGGGATATTGAATTTTTTTCATCCGCGTTCGCTACAGCTCGTTTCCTTTCAATGACTCGACAAAACGTACCTACTCTATCCCGGTGAATAATTACTATACATGGAACATGGAATGCGGTATCCAGAATCCGGGAAGCCCGTCTGGTAAACACCGTCCCGCCGTGGAAAAAGGAAGCAGAGCGATTTGTGGACGAGGAAAGCGAATAGACGCAAATACAGGCGCGCGGCGGGCAAACAGATCGTATCTGTCTGGCCAAACAGACGTGAGGAGGGAAGGAGCCGGAGGACTAGGACGATCGTTTACCTGCTGGGGCAGGCGTTGATCTTGTAAGTAATATTGAAACCGCTCATGTTGTACGCCACGTCCGAGTAGAAGTGCAGCAACGCGCTCCCGGAGCGGGCTATCACTTCCGGCACGCGGCGTATATGGTAGCCGTCCTTGTGCATCAGGCCGGAGAAGACGGCGAGCAGGGGCGCCTCCACGCTGTCACCGTCGTAGATGTACAGGTGGTCCCATCCGCATTCCGTCGCGAACTGCTCCACGTGCATCCTGATCGTCGAGTTCGGGCTGCTCTCGATCAGCCACGAGCACTTCACGTCCGCCGTGTAATTCCCGATACCGTCGTGGATGTACCCGCTCGGCTCCGACAATCTGCGAAAACAATCAAACAGGTAGAGACGCTTCTCGAGACTTGCAGACTGCGAGTCCGTGATAACGGCGACAATTCTTTAATCTACGGACGAAAAGTCATGGGAACTTTGGGAATTTTTTAAAACAAAACCATTAAATATATTTGCTTCCAGCTCTGTGGCTTTATTTGTCAATCTTTAGAGAATATGAAAGAAAATTTGGATGCAAAAATAGTGGTTATATCCGGAGTTGTAGTGCTTCAAATAGAGCGCCTTTAGCATAAAATCAGCCGTTGTAGTTGTCTGAAATCGAAAATTTAAAAATTGGTGTGGATATCGTCCACACTACTTGGATTAAATGAGAAGTACTGAAATGTATAAAAAAAAATGGCAGCTTCTAAAACAGATATCGATTTCTGCAAAAAAATCGCTGGTTTTTAAGTCGCAGAAGTCTAATTTCGCAAAAACCGACTTTGTTTTAGTAACAACGAGAATGGGACATCTACTGAAGATTTATACCAACTTTGAAGTAAATCGGGTGATTGGTTTTGGAGATATCATACTCCAATTCCAACAACTAACCAATTCGAAAAACATCGCGTTGAGAAAAAGGCGTTTAAAGTTTTAGGTACAGTTTTTTTTAATTAATTTTTTTTTAAATGTTGCCTAAAGACGTGCAAATATAGGCATAAAGTTTTCAATTAATATAACTCGAGGGTTTCTCTTAAAAAAAATCCAAATTTCGCGCTCCTTAAGATCATATTCTTTTGTGCAGGCCTATGTAGCGTACTTTCTGGAATATTCAAAGGGGGATCGAGAAGGATATGGTTCCTTTCTGAATTTGAATGCAAATACGCCTGATTGAGTGTACCCGATTTCGAATACCAAAATATTCTTATGAATGGCTCGAAAACTAAAGCCGAGCGGCGGTAACAATGTACAATAAAAAGTTATTCAGAATCATGTCCCCCAACATCGTGTCTAAATTTCATCAAAATTGGCGATGAAGTAAATAATTTATAAATTTATAAATTTATAAATTATCTATATCTATATTTTATTTCTACCCTGTAGCTCGGCAGAAGTTAAACAGAGTACAGACAACGCAGAAAGAGTAATGAAGCAAGTGTTATTCGATGATTGAGAGCTCAGTGAATTACGCACAATTTGGTTAACTGTAACATTCTTCGAGAGTGTCTCGGAAGGGCAGGTAACAGATGCCTCGCGGATTATCGTCGACGGATTCCGCGAGGAGACCGCAGGCTTCGTCGGCGAACAGAGCAACGCGAGAGATGATATCACCGAGCGATTGTTGTCTGGCATAAGTAAAGCGAAGCGGAGAGTCTCGTATCCGTCGTATCTCGCCGACACACTCGAGACAACATGCAGATCAATTTCAAAGTTGCCGAGCCTCGGAGATGTCGATGCCAAGGACGATGTCCGCGCAGATATCGACAGAGAAGTGTTTCGCGGCCGCGATAACAACAAAGCTGGGGCGGCTGAGAAAGAAAACTGAATTTCCCGTCGGTCGAAGGTGAACGCTTTCGACATAAATTAACCCTTCGACTGGAACCGCGCCAGATGCAAAGTTATTGATGGAAGTTATTGAAACAGGGATCACAGGTGTTCCAAGTTCGAACCGAATCACCCACAGATCATTCCTCCTCGACAAAATCTAAGTCCTTCCAAACTTCCCCTTTCTGGTCCACTAACTAACTATCAACGTCCCACGAACGCTTACCGAAAAAATTCGCCATCCAGTCGACTCAGCCTGTACTACACGAGGCCCCTCTAGGCGCATTTTGGGAGGAGCTGTCGTCAAAGTGTGTTCTACTATCGCGAAACAATTTGGCACCGGCGCCTGTTGGCCCGTTGGCCCGTTGGCCGGACCGCCAACGCCTGGCTGCCACTTTGCGTGGTTGTCGGGGCTGTTCGCGGCCGTGGCGCGACAATAGAATTAGCCCCGCGAAAGAAAATGCGCTGGGGCAGGAAGCCGGTTGAAATTGTGCCTGTCCGAAGGGAGTGAATCGCGCGGGGCAATCTCCTCGCGGGCGGGGTCCTCGTCCCGCGCTAATGAGAAGGCTGGAGGCGGCCGGAAGCGGCGGGCCTGAAAAGGGAACCGGCGAGCCTTCGCGAGCTCACGCGGAACGTTTCGAAAGAGAAAGCAACGACGACGGGGTGAATTTGCATCGCGGCGCAGCTGCACTTCCGCGGGACACGTTGCCAGCCAAGAGAACCCGAAGCGAATGACAAATCGATGGGACAAAGAGGGATTGGATTCACCGCGTCCAACTTCCTCCGTCTCTCGTTCCTCGGCTCCCGGAGTTCCGAGTCCTTCGGCGGGTATATGCGACGCGTTTATCCGCCGAGCTTCTCGGAACCCGTAAAAAGACAGTCCTTGAAGAAGTGTGCTTCTCGAAGGCTCGTGACTCATTAGCAAAGTACATTTCCGCTTGCGGTCACTCGGCAAGGTTTCAGGGCTCGAGGAGTCGAGCTGGACTAGCTGGACTCGCTCCCAGGCGTGGGGTAGGGTGTAGGGTGTAGGGTGTAGCATTCAAAGGCGTTCTTCTTCCTCCAAGTGCACGCTTCCCTTTATGGCTCGTAGCGATAGTTGATCGTAAATACCCATCCGCTCCCTTTTTCCTGCCCCCTGACCCGTTTAATTCCACCGTTTCTCAGTAGCGCCTCTTCAGCCAAGGCGAATTAACGTTGAAATTTGTTTTTAGAACTCCTTAGCCACGCAGCGGAGAAGCTGCACGCGCCTTTCATTATGAATTCTTCACGCGCTTCTTGCCCGCCTCTACGCTGCTGATTCTGCAAATTGCACTCCCGCCCTGACGGGGAAACGGAGAATCCGTTAATTCGCGAGATCCATCGAGCGTTCCTCCGCTTCGTGCCCGTTAGTCGCAGCCTCGAGTTCCTTCGAGGATCGCTTCTCCCTCGAACAAGTTCGTTCATCCCCCACAAATTTCTGCAACTTCCGACACCCTCGAGAGTCGATCAAAATCGAAGCGAGCCCCGTTTCATACGCCTGAACGTTTGGATCGTTCAACGTGCGCCGAGACTGGCACGATCCATCCAGAACTTCCGCAACTGCGGTAGATACCTACTCCGCGCATCAGCCGAGGGAAACTTGGACAGTTGGAACAATATTGCATTCGTTTCTGCAATATTCCACGTTGACGTACATGCTGCAATTCACGTCCAAGTAAACTCACACGACTAAGGGTGCCTATTAACCGCGGTGAGATTGCGCGAAATATCTCAAAACACGCGCAACTTCGGTGGGCTTGTATGCCAGTCAGAGCTGAGTATACAAAGTTGCCTTCTTCCTTCCAAGGGGAAACGGCCAAAGCGGCTAATTAATTTTCCGTTACTATCGTTTAATTTTTGCCAACGTAGCTCAACAACGCAAACTGTCCCGCGCCCTGCAACCCTCTCCACGCAGCCTTCAACGTTTCGCGGGGAAATATATTAGCGGCGTGGATGTCCCGTTCGCAATAACACGTGTTGGTGTCGTAAATCCCCCGATGAGGATTTATGAGCAGCGCCACGCCATTTTTTTTTCACGCAGTTGGACCGAGCGCCGGCTGATAATGCACATCCGTCGTCGATACGCGATCGTCCCTATAAACGCGTTTCCGCGATAATAGCGCGCAGGTGTTTCGTGTCGACCGCGTGCGTTTTTCTCCCGCGCACTTTCCTCGAAGCCTTCGCTAGCTTTTCCGCGCCGGGATTACGTAAAACGGTTGGCGAACGCGCGTCGATACCTCGCGAGGCGGAGAACGCCGCGGAAGGGTAGGAAATATTAAAGGAAATTGTGGAGGATGATAGAAAATAGGCAGTAATCGCCTATCGATTTCAATACACATCACGAATCTGTTGAATCATCGACCATCGTTTCCCAACTCCCAAGGACCAAACTTGACCATCGGAATTCAGTGGTGGATTTAAGGAAAATAGGTGGCAAACGTTCTGGAAAATAGGTGCAAACGACGCATGTACACATAACAGAATTATTTACAAATAAATTTACAGGGTATGAAAATTATAGGAAACAAAAATAATATAGTGTCTCGATAAAATCTCATTAGCTGCTCATCGGCCGCCCGTTAAATCCGCCACAGATCGGAACGATGTTCCGGCGAGCAGAAATCAGGACTCGGAACACCGCGATGAGCTTGAAATATCGCTATTTAGGTCGATGCCCCTTTTGAGAACGAAGGGAGGCCAGGTGGAATACCAAAGGTCGCGTGCCACCTGTGTGCAAAATTAAACAGAAGGAAAAGGAGCCTCGGATCGATCAGCATGTACGGCCAGCCAGCAGTGCAGGTTCCGCGGTCTCGATCGAGCGATTTTCGCGGTTCTAATCGGGTTGCGGGCCTCGGAGACAGTCGATGGGTATTATATAAAGGTTCCAGCCCGCTCATAATTCAATGATAGGATAGAGCGGCCGGGAAACCGGCACGGTGCCGCTGATTGCGCCTATCGAGAGGGCAACGTCGACGAGGAAGTCGTACAAGCTCGCCGATTTTTCGGTGGGTTTCCACTGTTTCCAGCCCGGCCGCTGTCGGCGGGTACGGGCGGCGCGAAGAATTCGTAAAAAGTCCAGGCCAGAATTCTACCGGTTCCCGAGCCGGTTTTTGTCCACCGATCCGCCGTGCCTCGTCGCGGTCGTCCCGAACGTCGCAGGACCCGAGCGGCCTGAACGAAAACTATCACGACGATGCGATGCAGAAAACCGCCGGGCGTCGCGGCACCTGGGAGCAGGCAACCGTTTAGGCGCGCCCGGCTCGGGGCCGGCACGGCGATCCCCTCATGGGCGCGGAGAAGGCGACTTTATGGGCGAGGTGACATTTAGAACGCTTTCCAATTTCCAGAGACCACGCAGGCACCGTTGCTCGGCCGCCTCGCGGGCCTGCTTATTGTTAGTCGGGGACTGCTGTTTCACGCTGATCAGTGCAAGCCGGAGAGGTACCTATACAGCACGTCGGATATGCTCTCCGGTAGGCTTGTTTTGCGGGAGAGCAGCACGATATCCCGTGGATGCAGCGGTTGCTGGATACGTGGTGGTACTTTTGTCCCCGAGTAGGTGTGGCTGCGTTAATTGAATGAGTGTCGTCATCGGGACGCCGATGGGACGAGGAATAGTTGTAAAGACGGTACAGGTAGAGGAGCAGGCGTAACAATGAGAATCGCGGCTGTAACCGAGCCGACGTGGGTGATTCTTCGAGCGGAAACAGAGGAGGTGGTCCCCGAAGGACCGAGCCGTGGAACAAAGTTACGTCTCGGCGTTCACAATTGGAAGCGTCGTTCCGCGTGAAACGTATGCACACGCATGGTAGATAACGCGGAGGCGCCGCGGCGAGCGATAATGTTATTCCGCGGGCTCGCTGAAATAATCCCGCCCGGATCACAAGTCGAAGCTCCGCTCGAGAGAGGCGGTGGACAGAGCCTCGGGGCCTTTGAAATTGCAAGCCCTGCAACCGAAAAGTAGCTGAGAGATCGGTCGCGTTAAAGTAATTCCTCTGTTTGCGAGAACTGTGTCCAGGGTCCACGCACAAGTTCGATAAAGCCGCGGCGCTTCAAAGCTCCGCCGCGACTTGCTCATTAATTCGTGATTAAAAAGATCCGGTTGAGCCGTAAGAGCGATTACCGCGGAATCGCTGTAATTAATCCTATGATAAGGCGCGCGAGGACGGTACTAATGCCAATGCGTTCGTCGTTTATCGATTCGGTTATCCGAATGTGCGATATGGAATTGCAGTGGGAGACGCGCGTGTGGTGTCACAATCGGCGGCGTAGTTAATAGCAAATAGTATCAGGGGTGATTGATAAACACGACAGGAATTGTCGCCACTGGATTATGCGATAAAACGTTATTACATTCAACAATCGGCAGCGGCGATACGATTGCACGCGCCCTCGCCTTGGAAGCGTACCTACCTATGTATATAGCCGGTGCTCGCAACGTGACAGTTCTACGTGCACGCACACAGAGTGGAACGGTAATTAATACGCACAACTCGGGAGAAAATGTGCGGGGCGCTTTGATCGTTCGTTAGACCGCTTAATAATGCGCTGTCGACTGGCTGCACAGGTGCGAAACGCGGGCAAACGAAAACACGCGTTCCTGGCCTCATAATTAGCGCGGCTCAAACTGGAACACGCGAGGGAGGGACGGGGACCGAGTGACTAACGAACCAACATTGTCGCGTCGCCGCTCATTGACCATCGCACACCCCGTCGTTGGATTCTGTTTACATTTCAGATGAGCAACGTTACTCGAATAACTGGCTGCAACGCGGCGCGCGCCTAGAGGGAACATTGCTGCGCTACGCAAGTGGAATCGTCGGTCGTCGGTCGTCGGCCGTCGTTCAACGAATTTGAATAAAAAAAAACAACGCCTCTTTCTTTCATACAATCCTTAAAATAATCTTCCCGGCGAACCACCGGTACGCGTGTATCGTCATGCGTTAAGAACGCATCCACCCTCCAAGCTGTTTCATATACCGCAGCGGTGGTTCCGCGTTAACGCGCCCCCGGAGGCGCAGTTATTTCCAGCGCCAATTATTCGCGAGAGTACGCCAGCGAAGATTTGAAACGGCGTGTTCCTCGTTGAATCTAGGTTAAGTCGACGATCGTAGATCCCTTTGCGCCGATCAATTGGCGTGGTTGAAACGACGCTATCCGGATCCGAGCTCTCCACGAGCATTCACCGCCGCGTTTCTGGCTCGTCAGCGAATCGCGACGGCAGCCGAGTGGATCTACGAAATTTCATCGTAGAAACTGCCAAGAAAGTGGAACAAAACGTCGAGTAAAGGCAACATTGTCAGGCTGCATAATAACTGGGAAAGGTATGGCCGGGTCGTAAATTAAACCATCGAGAGGCGTTGTTATCTTCTCATATTTCTGTCAATCCGTTAGCACAGACTCTCGAACGCATATTTACTTTAACTCTCCGCCGAGTTTACAACCTCGCTGCACCTCCTCCAGCTAAAACAACACCTGTCCCGTGAACGGTGGGCTTCGGTGCGGCATGTAGATTTTTGTTGTCTCTTATCAGACGCGTCTTAAAGCGTCAACAGGCGCACGCGGCACCAGCCGCGATACGGGGTCGTGAAAAATCCGCCTGCTGCGTAAAATGCGAGATCAACAAGAGGAAGAGGCAGCGGCTGGACGTGTGCGCGCGCGTGCACATAGCCGTTCCGTTTCGTAGATCGTCCCCGACGGTTGAACGCACTTTGCCGTGTCCCCGTATCCCCGTACAGACTCGGAATACGAAATGGAACGGGGCATAACGTTCGCATCGTGTTTCACGGTGCAGTTGCCCAACGGCGCCGAGATGCCAACTTGCCAACTGTTGTTCGCCCCGCAGGCTGTGGATGCCTACGCAGAGTTCTAGAATAAACATTGGAGAGGCGCGACGCCGGCCTCCGAACTTTTCCAATCTCTTCCACGTGAAACAAAGAAAAAAGAAAGAGAGAAAGGAGAAGAGAAATGGTACAACAACAAACTACCCTTGACAGTGGCGGAAACCGTAGTTTTCCCCCCTGTCAAGTTTAAAGCCGCCGATCGATCGGCGCAAAATCTAATCCCCTGCCCTCGAGGGGGACCACTCGAAACGCCGTAACACGCAACCCGTCCGATTCCTGCGGTCACTGTCACCGTTATACCTATTCGCAGTGTCCCGATTATGTACTCCTCCGCCGTGGAAGCCAGCCGCGTCGCGGCAGCAGACAATGACCGACCATTCCCCTTCCCAAAGGGCACAGACGGTGAGACGGGACGCGCCGCTGGCAAAGCAATTAAATCCGACGAAGCCGCGCGTACGCACGTTCGCGCTCTTCGCCGTTTATCTACATACGCGAACGCTGCGGCGAGAGGAAAAGAGGAAACGGGCGAACTGGCCGCTGGACGGTCAGCGGCGATTAAAGACGACCTAAAAACCGACACCTCGCCACGTATGCTAGAGGAATGTACAGTTAACCGTTGCGGCCCGGGTTGCATCGGCGCGCCACGATCATCCTAGTACCTAGGCTATTTCCCTGACAGTTGTTGAAAGCACTGGGCCGCAGAGCTGGGGCGCATACACACAAGTTTTAAGTCGGGCAGGCGTAAAGGGCTCGCGTCCCCAGGCTCACCTGACTTTTCCGCCGCAGAATTGGCAAGCAGTGCCCTGCCAGCCCTCGTGGCACACGCAGGTGCCATTGACACAGTCCCCGCTGACGCAAGTGTCCGTGTCGCAGGTCGCATCCGTCGTCGGCGACGACGAGGAGGAGGAGGCGGCCGCGGTTCCGTGCACCACCCAGCAGAACAGCGCCGCCCACAGTATCAGCCACCGCACCGCAATTACACCGCACTGATCCCGTACCACATCACGGCACTGCCCTTTCCGACGGTACTTCGACTTATATAGGAACAAAAACATCTGCACGACCTCTGCCATTTTGATGGGCTTCCATGTCAGAGACAATGGCCGACGGCGACCCACCGAGCCAGATACATACGGCCAGCTCTTGTGTACTATCGTCTCGCGTCCCGATGCAACTCGCTCACTCGCCTCGCTGCGCGCTGACCAAGTCGAGAGTGTGCGTGGTGTGCGGTCGCCACCAGTCGCCACCGCGCGGCTCCCACGGTGTCGCAACCACGGACCATCGTGCCCGTCGCACTTCCGCCTAGATGGTAAACCCGGGCGAGGTTAGTTATGTGCCCATCAATAATTCCGTAGCGCAGCGGAACGTGGCGCCAGCGGCGGCGCTTCTGATTGGCCCACCACACCCGCGATATTCAAATTTCCTTCGCAAACACAAGCGTGAATTCAGTTTTTTAATGCGCACTGTGTATATAACGCCACTCTACCGATAGTTTTCACGTAGGAAGACTCGGTGGATTGTTTTTCTTTTATTTCATTCTCTGCTTCCATTTTCTTGTCACGTATTATCGGTTGAAGATACATGAGTTTCCTGCAGTAGTGATTAGAGTGGTTAGAAGGTGGCAGGAGGATCGTGATTAGCGACTGGCGTTGGTCTATGTTCTTTTTATTCGATGCTGGATAAGTCGCCGGACCCCCCACCTTTCCAACTGACATTTTACGAGACTTCGCGAAAACAGCCGCGACGCTTTCGTCAGGCGTACATAATGTGAACGGTGAACGGTGCGGCGACAGTAATAAAGGCAACTTCGCGCGGTACAGCTGTGTTGTTGCTTGTTGCTTCGTGAGCTTTTCAATACCAACCGGCTGTTGTGGCAGGTAGATCGTCCAACATCTGCCACGTCTGTCACTCCGCGAATTATTTCCGGAATTTTTGCATCTAACCACGTGGAGTTTCGCTCCGCGGGCCACACGCGATTAATTAATTGCCAATTGCGCAGCGCATATGTTTGATAGATCGGTGCCGAGGAATCATTGAGCTTATCATAGTAAGTCGACGCACGTATTTGGTTAACGAAAATCAGGAAGAAGTCTTATCATACATTCTCTCTTATCTACCGAGCGATTGTACCGGAACGCGATGTTTTCAATGTCTCTTAAACGTCTCGAAGATTGTCGGATTCGACCGAAACGATTATAGTTCCCGATATCGTACTAAACGATAGCCACTTCCTGGTCCTTGCGATCCGAGTCTCCTCGCACTGGAAAGTTATGGGATGTTCGAATCATTACATCCCTTGTGTCATCCGTTATCGGACGACCATGAGTAACCGAATCCCACGCCTGAATCCCTGCAATCCTTTAGAGAACGAAAGAGATCTGAAGAACAGAAACTTCTTTGAAAAATGGCAGGAAAGAAGAAGAAGGGAAGGAGGAAGCGCGTTGATGAGTTCGAACTTCGGAGGGCTTTGAGGGATCAGGTTGGCCAAAGGGACTCCGACGAGGAGATTAAGAAACCCAAAGAAGAGCAGGATCTGTCGCAGTACGCCGATATGATCAGAATCGGCGGTGTCGAGGGGTGAGTGATTAATATTCATATATTGATATTCATTGTTTTATGTACTCTGACAAAAGTTGATTTCGCGTTTGAATGTGCCGCTACGATACTATATGATTAAACGCATTCCATGCTAATGCAACACGATTACGTACCATTTGTCGTTTTATGTCGATCGTACAATTCTGTTCGAATTCCATCTATCATGTTTGAGAAAAACATGAAGTCGTATCGAGTTCCGTATCGATTGCAACTTGTAACGTCCCAAACTCTGAAATTACATTCTAGGCTCGTTAGATAAGAATTTGTGCGATCATTAATCATGAATTTTCGAATATTAAACGTTAGTAGTAAAGACCAACGGTCAAAATAGCTCGGTTGGTAAAACAGTAGCCTGTGTAAACTATGCTCTGTACTGGACACTATATTATCCACTGTTTTTCTTATTATTATTTCTAGAAACGAAATTGGTATCTTCTTTTCATGCTTTTCTTTAAGTTCCTTTCAATTTTCGGTGTCTTTAGCATATGACTTGGGGGGGGGGGGGGGGGGGGGGTATTAAATTACAAGCTATTCGAGGCATTTTTGGAGGGAAAGTACCAGTCGATAACCCTGAATAGCTCAATTGATACAGCAGAGAAACAATATGTAAAATTAAAACGTTCTTGTACGCGTTGAGAAATGGTCAAGAGAAAGCCTACCTATCGTAATCGTTTGAATCGATACAACGTTATCGTATTACAGCGTATGCTGCTTATCAGAATATCGCTATTTGAAAATGAGAACCGAGTAGAATCACGCGTTCACCACTAGGTATTTATCGAAATAAGCAAACACGAAGTATCGACCGAACATGAATTCTTTTTTAAGGGACGATTTCCCGCTACTTTTCGTAGACGAACTTCCACGAAGGAGACACTGGCGCGTGCGTCCTTATCAGCAGATATATATTTATCGTTAAGACCTTCGCAATTGTTTGCGGACTCGCTTCGCCCGCGACGTTATCAAAAGTAAAATAACATTAGAAGCATCTGCAAATTGTGTACCGTTTCATTCTGACGATAATCAAAACCCCCCCTGTCTCGTGTGTACACGCACGATTTCAAGACTGAAATTCAAGTGGGAACGAGGAACACGAAACTAACAAGAATCATTTCCCTCATTGTACCTATTCACCACTGTCCCGCGCAGAATTCCACCAGAATTCGCTTCGCTTTATCCGATCCAGCTTTTACGTGCACAAAACGAAGGCAATTTATGGTCTACTTCGGCTGTAATTAACTTAACTGATTCTAACAGGCCGTGCATGCTTTCTGCTTTTAACTTGCATGTACATTGTACACCGATCCGCACGGCCCGGATAATAGTCGAACGACAGCCGAACGAGGCCAGATATTCGATGAATTCTTGTATAACGAATTAACGTTGCATATATTATGTACTTGACCGCTCTCAGCGGCGGCACCCTTTCCTCGCTGGTAATCATCGATGAAAAGGGGACACTGCTGACGGAAGTTAAAGGGCCCGACACGAATCATTGGGTAATTATGCAGCCGATCACGATAACAGCCGTGGTTTCCTACCTCGGCAATGATAATAAAAAGCATTTGCCTCGTTGAGTAGAGCATTGGAATGGCAGAGACTGTGACCAGGATCAACACCATGGTGCAGAGGGGGAAGGAATCCCTAGATATACCCGAAGGAGTTCCTCTGGCTGCCTTGGTACGTACTATCGCGGAAGGTTACTTATCTAGGATTCCAGTGAACTCTATCAAGTGCCAAGTTCGCCGGTGGAAGCGAAACTATTCTCACGTTTGTTTCGTCGGTGGTTCAGGGTCTCTGCCTGAGCGGTTGCGAGGAGGAGAACACCAACCGCCTCCTTTTGGAAACGATACAAGAGATGTTTCCTAACCTGGCCAAGGAGTACGTGCTCACTTCGGACACTCTAGGTAGCCTTAGAACCGGCTTGGAGAACGGCGGGATCGTCCTGATCGCCGGCACCGGCAGCAACGCGCTGATGGTCGGCCGTAGTGGGAAGACCATTCGATGCGGGGGTTGGGGACACATGATGGGTGACGAGGGCAGTGGTATATATGCAAAATTCTATAGCCGACCGGTTCAGAAGTGGTGTCACAAGATTTATGATGTATGTACAGAGCGTTGGAAAAGCGACGGTCACTGCTTTCAGGGGTGAATCTGCAAGGTGGAGATTTCTAACGTACTGAGAGCAGTGCTCCTCTTCAGGTCCTCGGCTTGCCTGGCCTGTGGACTGTACACCTGTAAATTATGTGACACTGTTCTCTAATCGGCCTGCGTGATAGCTAAAATGGAACTTTCAGCGTATTCCATCGCGCATAGAGCCTGCAAGATTGTCTTCGACGACCTCGACGGCTTGGTACAAGCCCCCGAGGCTATAGTCTACGTGTGGCCAGCCATGAGGAATTATTTTAACGTAATAGATAGGAACGAGATGCTACCGTATATTTATACCAACTTTGAGAAAACCAAGCTCGCCGGCTTTACTAAAGAGATCGCGATCGGTTGCGAGAACGGGGACCCACTGTGCTTGTACCTTTTACGGGAGAATGGGAAGATGCTCGCGAAGCATGTGGTGGCTCTGGCGAGGAAGGCCCATAACGTAAGCCCGTTGCCTTAGAACGACCGATAAACGTCGAGGTGAATGTGACTCGTAAATATTACGACCGGTTCCAGGAGCTCAAATTAACTTACGGCGGGCTGAATGTGGTCTGCGTGGGGTCTGTTTGGAAGTCGTGGAAATTCATGATGGACGATTTCGCGGAGGAGATTCACGAGTCGAAGGCCGTGGACGAGCTGAGCTTGCTCCGTTTAAACGTCTCGGCAGCGGTGGGGGCCTGCTACCTTGCCGCCGAAAAGATCGACTGCCTATTCGAGAAAACTTACGATAAGAATGTCGAAGCGTTCTACCATTATAAGCGCGAGAATTATGTGAAGCCGCCAACTCCGATCGTGACGAAGGCGAAGTTCGTCGTTTGCGGCAACCAAAAGGCGGAAGGAGATTGAAAGATCAGACAGCTGGAGGCTGAAAACAAGGCACCAATGGCGCTTATTGCCGTGAAAGTAATAAAGGCTATGTACGTTATGCGCGTGATTATTCTAAAACTGTAATGGCAATAAAATTTCTACGATATGTACTCTTCTACAAATGTAAGGCATCTGCGCACAGATGAAAATGTACAGAAACTTGAAGCAGTAAATCTATATCTTTGGTAATATAACAATTGACAATCTCGTTGGTTCTTTCACATCTTTATAGCAACATGTAATCTATTGATAAAAAATTTTGATCGTCAATATACCTATGGCACATCGAAAGCAAGGCTTCGGCTGCGAAGTCTTTTTCGGACAAATCCTAAAGTGATAAGGAAAAAAATGTTGCTCAAATCTGTTTGGGACTGGTTCATCTCTGGTTTGTCGATGATTCTGAAGTCCTTGGGATTTATCGTTGTTGTCCTCGCCAGCGTGACGTTTTTCCTAGCATCTGCGGGCATCATGGTGCTCGTAATCCTGCACCTACTCGGTTACAGTTTACCGAATTCCGACGGTGATTAATATCAAAGAAGGTACACATTTCTCGTTTCTTCGGTCGCTAATAAATCAGTAAGAAATCGTTCCAACAGTCGTGGCAGAGGGACGAAGCGGTCTATTGAAAGGCGAAATGTAACAAGTCTTTGAAAAATATATTTTGACACGATATCACAATTGTGTACACTTTAATCATTGTAACGCGAACGTACATTACTTAGGTCATATTCAACATGTGTATATATATATATTATACGTTCCTCTGCTTGGGACAAAGCTATTTGATACTTTTATACCAAGGGCTGAATTTACGTGTAGCTTATCACTGAGAAACGTTCAATTTGTTCTAAAACAAACAAATATTCTTCTTCTTTCGCGTACATCGATACGCCGAACACGAACGCAGAGGTTTGATATAACAAATAGTCTTTCTAGACGTAACAGTTCAAGGTACCTTTCACAAAATATACATAATGCTTTCAACAATCATATAAGCTATACGCTATCACTACATGTACGCAGTTTATCCTCGGTATCCGAAGAGAAGAATGATGCGAAGTGATGAAATACTTTTACGCTTATTTATAACTACAATCTCTGCTTGTCGTAAAATTTCATATAATTGATTTAACGATAAAATTGATATTTTCTCCGAACGGCTTCTTTACACAGAATACATAGGTATTTTTCTTTTATCGTACAATTCATATACACATAAAGTTTGACGCCAGTAACGTTTCATATACATATATACATACGTACGGGAATATATTCAACCGCATCTGTCGGCTTTCACGTAGTTTACACAGACTTCAAGTTAATTACTTTTTTTTTTAAATACTTAAAGTATTATTGCTACATGCTGTGTGCATAAACGTTACTACAACAACTTCGCGGCGGCGTCCCTTTAATTCTGTTATTTGGAGGAACAGGATTCGAAATCGATAAAAGAGATAGATTTACAGTTATCACTCTCCTAGTACGTTGCAACCAACGAAAAGATAAAGTCGCTCGATCAATGCTTCAAGTCGAATATCTCTATAAGTAGCGGTTCTACTCTCGATGGATTTAAATTAAGATAGACACCGACAACCTCGTTGTTTAGCCTGTGAAGATCGGAAATCTTCTGAATTAATTTCAGAAACATAGACTTGGCTTCGCAGCCAGGGTACACGCTTTCCAGATATCGTCTGAGCAAGTAATAATAAGAATTCTACGGAAGATACGTGTCATTAGAATTTCCTTACATCATCGTAATGTAATATTTGTAAGCGGGGGAAAAGGGCGGTATTTCACTTACTTGTTCTAGCTTAATCACGTCGTTGTGCACCACTTTCGGTCTGTCGGGCGTGAACAGAGCGATCGCGCTTAAAATTAAAATGATATTCTCATCTCTCCACTTTGGATCGAAGCCTCTGATGAATCGCGTATGCTCGGCATAAAGATTCCCCTTCGCTTCTTTCAGCACGTCCACTTTTATATTTGACATGCTCTCTTGGCTGTGCGGTATCCACCACATGTCCTTCTCAGCGTCGTAATTGATGGCCGCTCTTAAAATCATCATCTCCGTACATCCACCCTTCAAAAGAGCTATCTGATCCTCTTGGCACATATTTTTAAACGCGTTTATCTTCTTCGCCATCTTTATCAAGCGTCTAATGGCAATGGCAGTCAGATTGATAACGTCTAATAATGCCGGATCAGATTGGCCGAAGATATTCTGAAAACGGATAAATTATTCTCGAACGCTGACAACAGCCGTATTTAACCCTTCGTTGACACACCTCTTTCTTCGATTAACTTTCACATACTGGGTGGCTCACACCCAGAACAATTTTTAAACGACTACCATTCTCATCTGAAGAATCCCATCGTTATGAAAAAAAATCATGGATCAATTTCAAGGACTCTAGAATCTATTCCAATAGCTTTTTAATTGACATTTTACCACAGTTTTTGTAGAAAAATTCTAGATTGCCATATGTCGACAAAAAACGAAGAAAATCTTCAAAAAAATTGTAAAATTTTGCAAAGTTTGTAAATATTACAAGCTAAAAATCTACAGATTTGTTGTTTAGATATAATATTTGCACAAAAAAAATAGTTTGTAAGTCGGCTTTGGAAAAAAGGTATTTATTTTCCATATACAAGATAGACTATTTCGGAAATTGAAAAAATAGAGATATTCCACGAATATCCTCGATATTCTAGGTAGAATCTACGTACTGGAAAAGGTACAGAGCGTAAAAATCATCTTATGGGTGGCTCACACCCAGAGTGTAAACGAAGGGTTAATATAAAATCACGCCGAAGCGATACCTGAATCTTGCAGTCGTCCCCGATCAAATTTGTTATATCCTCATCTAAGGGAGCTAATAACGCTTTGTTAGCCACTATTAATTCATTTAACTTTGCTCTTTCAGCGTCGTTCAGTTCCTTTCTGGTCTCCGTACCGCCGAGAGCAGAGTACGCTGAAAACTCTAATTTAATTGCCTCGCAAAGAATAGACTCGATGGAATTCGCTGCGATCGGTACTCTGAAGAGAAACAAATAGTTAACCACGTTGTACGACATTCATGCCCGTGATTCCAAAATAAATCCTAGCTACCATCCGTACCTCTGTACTTCTTGAAGCACGTCCCTCGTAACGTCCGTTACATTCTTATTCCAGTCGCTGCTACTGCTAGGCTCCACGTGCTGCTGCGTGCACTTTTCTGGATGAGAATTTGTAATCAAGCCCGTCAAGATTGGATTCTCTATCTGCCTCTGCTTAAACGTTTGCTTAAACACCTGGCTAGGACCGTTGGTAGGCCTTAACTCATCCTTGAAATGGACGTTCGTGTCATTCTCAGACTTTGCCTCTCTTTCAGCGATGGCACCATTTTCTCGGAGGATTTCCGAGATCTGCGGATCCTCCTCTAATTTCCTAATAATAGTAGAGTCCGTCATAATCTTGAAAAGTATCTCCTGATTTTGGAGCATCCTCGTAACGAAACTGGAATTATTAACGAGCTTTGTGACTAGAGCTGGGTCCTGCGTGAACTTGTCCATTAAGTTACTCTTCCTCGGACAAGTCTCCTTGCTGGATTTGTGACACAGAACGGGCTCCTCCGCGCAAGCTTCCAAACTCACACGTGTCCCCGAGCTGTCTTGATAACTCAATTTTCTCGGATGCAAGGGCTGATCGGTGTAGGTTTGTACGGAGCTATGGTGAATTTTGTTATAACTAGACGTATTATCAAATTCAGGCGAATACTTTAACGACTCGTTGCTCATAGGACCAAATTCAGGGTCCGAGTCCATCGTGCTTTGTTCGAACTTTCTTTCGCTTATCACCGACTTCTTATCGTCCTCTGCGGTATGGGGCACAGACTTCCCTTTGTCAAAGCTCTCCTGGCTTTGTGTCACAGGATTCACGTTGATCCTCGATCTCTTTCCATCGATTTCATAAGAATGTTCATAACTATCGAAGTTAGAACTGGAATTATGAGAGCTTTTCATCATATCCAGTGTCTTCGACTCGGTTATAATGCCATTTTCTGGTGGACTAGAGGGACTTGGAACACTCGCTGCTATCGCCGGACTCATACTCTCCGCTATGTTCTGCCTTCGCGCGTCCAAGTCGGCGTACTTCTTATCCGACTCCCAGAAATACGAGTCAGACACGGTTGATGCAACCGAGTTAACCGACACGGAGGTATCGTCGAAATTTGAATCCTCGATGCAGCCCTTTTTAACATTGGACGATTTCCCGCTGTCCAAGGGTGGCCGTTTCTTTGCTCGATTCTGCTCTATCTTTTGTCGCTTCAATACCTTATCTTCCTCGGACATAATGTACTCCTTCCTCATACCTATGCTGAAGCACTTGTCCAAACGACATTTCTGGCAAAATCGCCTGGTAACCGGTGTGATGTTACAGTTCTCTGTAAAGGGGCATCGGAAATCCTGCAAGAATACCATTAAGTACAACCTAGTCGCTCTGTGAGTGCTCGGCTCGACTATGTTATATCCTACCGCAGCTTCAAATTCAAATGAAAAATAAAATCGAAAAGGGAATGATACCGTCGTTACTTCAAAGAACATTCTCATATACTGCTACACGAACGGTAATTTGAACTTAAATTGCGATGAATGAGAGTAATTGAAGTGATCCGAGATAACCCTGGAAACGACTGAGAAACGTGGAGCAGATATTCAAACTGGTCACCTTGTTTTTCAAAGCGTTCCGTCGAAAGAAAGCCTTGCAGCTTTCGCAGGACACCGCGTTGAAGTTGTAGCCGAGCGCGCGGTCCCCGCAAACACCGCAGATCTTGTTGGCCTCCCTCGCCGGCTGTTCATCATCCATTGCTCCCAGGGACGATTCCTTCGGCGATTAACACTTCTTATCTAGCGCACCATTATTCCCGCTCAGAATTACGCACCTGCGACGGCTGACTCATGTCACCGTTGTTTATCGCGCACCGCTCCGCCGACCAGAATGGGGGGAGCGAAACAACGGCCGTTTGGTCGCGCCCGTTCACGATTCGAGGATCATTTTGGGTCATACACGGTGATACACGGCCGATCTGCGAGAGACGGTGCTTTAAAAGCTTCCAGTGACAAGCTAAATGAATGGCTCAATTGACGTTCAGTCACGAATAGTTAACGGGGCGGTGCGCGTGAACTTGTGTGCCTCATTCAGCCTCATTACTAGTGATTACTAGATTCTCCCACCCACATCGCTTGCGCTGGGCTGATCGACAGCAACGTGACCACGTGACGTCGCGAAAGTAACTGCTATCAAGTTTTCTAGGGAATTTTCCACACGCGTCGCCTTTTTACCGAGCGGGTACGGAATTCGAATGTTCCCGCGCTTAACGCGACCCCCTCGATGTTCGACTCCTTCGATTCTCGTTCGATATCCGTCAGTTGAATTCTCGCGAACGAAAGACGTTACACGGGGGCACGCGGATGGAGCTTTTCAATTTATCGTAAGTTTATTTTTGTTTCCTGATGGTCCAATGTCGAGCACGTTCTTATCAGCAAACTTCTGATTGTCGCGCAATTGTTGAGTGTCCGGTTCAAAGTTCGCACACATGTAAATTCATCGTTGGGCAATGTTAATTTCGCGATAAATATACACCCCCACGAACGGTTATCACTTGGACGATCGTGGAGTCCCGTGTGAACGCCCATCACGTAACTGCTCGTAGATTCCGAGAGCTGGGAGCTCAGTCTTAGAATTGTTTACTAAAACATAATCAGTGGTATCGTTATCGTTATCGCCGAACATTTAGATAAATATGAGCGGCGAATGGCGGAGACTTCGATTCGTATTCACGAATTTCAATCATGGCGGCACTGTGTGAACGTGCACTGATTTCGTTTACAAATAGTTTAGAGGAAGTCAAAAGTTTAGAGGAAAAGAGTGGCCTGTAATCTGTAATGACTCCCCGTAATGGCCCCTTCATCTGCTAATTGCTATTCTTGATATTGAAATCAGACTTCTCCACTGTCTTTGTAAAGGATCATCTATCGATCTTACTCTTTGGTGTTCCAATATTCCGCTTCATCTTCTTCAACGGTAAAATAAATGAATGGAGTCACCATTTATTACACGAATACAGATAGATACTTCGCGCAATTTATTTTCTTAAATTCGAAAACATAATGTATCAGATAAAACGCAGTACAAAAGTTGCTCGATGGTATCTCGACATTCCTTAAATTGCCTACAAACGAAAAACAAGACGCCTTTTATTTACAAAACTCCGATACACGTAGCATCGTGCGATTCTTAATTTCGCTTCTTAAGATTGTCTTATAGAGAACTTATGAATAAAGAGTATAGGTATACAGTTATAAAACAATGAATGGTAGATTGATATGTGACTGATAAGATGACTGATAGATCAAGAGAGCAACATCCCTTGCTTCCTATACTCTCAGGATTCTAATACTTAAATCTAACGTTAGCAAAAATACAATCGGTGAAAGTTCGTATTAAAAATATACACGTTCAATTGATTTCGCCAGAGATCCACTTCCTTGCTATGCTAGTTGTAAATACTTCAATTCACGCGTGCTAGGTACGAATGTACGATCTACCATAAATGCAGTTGAACGTCGTATGAAATATACAGAATTAAGTTTCGGCGTTTGAGCTGCTCGCGAATACGAAGGCACTTCTCCAATATAATTACATACACGTGCTGGACATCTCGTTGAGGATTGCTGTGTAAGGCAGTACTCGCGTTGCACAAGCCGGCTTTAAGTATTAAGAAAGACACTTGCGTTTCCGTTTCGCTGAAGATCTCCCAGGGGCTTTATTTCGGCGGTGTGTCAGTCAATTTCGTGCTCCCCATTATCACATCACCGCTGCAGAGCAGCAGATCTTCCCTCGTGTAAAACACCACGATCTCTTCCACGTTGGTGAACGACAGCTCGTTCACTTTCGCTAAGCCTAACGCGTATCTATCAAGAAAAGAAACCCTTCTTCAATTTCATTCCGCTCCAAACACATGTTTAAAATTTCCTCACTTTCCAAGCAATTCAAGAGTACACACATTCTTCTTAGAACGATGGGCTCGAAAGCATGTCCAAACATTCTCCACGAGCTTCTACGATACATAAAATAAACTAGCACGTCTCTTTCGTTGCAGAAAAATTCCCGTGCTCAACAGTGATATTTACGGACAAAGAATGCTGGCCTGCAAGCCTGAGGAGCATGGATCCCTCTTACCTGTTATCAGGCCTCTTCCTAACCGCAACATTATACACCCTGTCCTTGTACCAGAGGACCAGAACCAGTGGGTTGTTCGCGTTCGTCGTTGACGGCCTCAGGAGGAAGTATCCGTCTTGTGGATTACCGTAAGTACTTTCTACAAATCAAGAATTACACACGCAATCATTGGAAAAGGGTGAATGAACGAGCAAGTACTTAGATATATGTTCCCTTTCTTGCTACCAACCCTCGATTATTATGCACATCGTGCGGAGTTCGCCAGGGGTGTTGAAGCATTTAGATAGATAATCTAGGAACTCCAATAAGAATCTTCCTCGAACAAAGCGTGTTACTCACGTTCGTTAATAAGAGCCGTTGCCTGTTCCCTCGTGACGTTATGAAACCAGGGTTTATCGACGTAGGACTGCCTCTCTGGCGGTAGTGGCAGCGGTCTCGTGGCCCTTTCCGACGACAACGAGGTATTGCTGTTGGAATGAGGCAGGGTCGCCGATTTCTTGTCAGGAGATCGTTCTGCAATCAACACAGCACGCATTAAACATACTCCGAACTTTCACGTCGCAGTAGTGCGTTCAATGCACTCCGAGCTTCGCTCCTCTCGAAAGAGCTTGAAAGATGTTGCGCGTGATTAGACTACTTAGCATCTCACTAACTTGCTAAATTGAGGCGGGCTTGCGTGAGGGTGGCCTGGGTCAGGCACTCTGACAGACTCGCTTGGCGGCGTATCGCGGTGTTCAAGGACACGTTTCTTTTCGGATCTCCAATTATGGTTGCCATTTTCGCGGGACGCTTCTCACCGAGCACGTGTAAACCGTAATTCCTGTTTATTTCACGCGTTTAACAGAAGTATGTGCACCAGCACGCCGTCGTCGGACCCTCCTCCGTCCATGACTGGCTATCCCAGCGAACTAAAATAGCGCCGGAGGAGAACGATATACTTCGCGACTGGTTTTTAACGCGCAGATTAGCACAACCAGAGTAGCGTAAACAAGATCCCCCTTGGATCGGCTTCAAGGATTTCCAGTTTCCCGGTACGCGTAACGGAGGGATATAAAAGAGGAATACAATTCACTCTGCGACTTTGTTAAGTAACGTCTAACGACTGCAGTGTTGGATACAGAGCTCTGGGCAACAGGCGACGATCACGAGTTTGTAGAATAGACACTTGAATTGACGATAGTCGAGCAGATCTAGGAGTAGCCTGAGCATCTGGTAGAATTAAAAAGTTCGTTTACAGTTTCGCGGAGGAAGGTTCGTTCCGACCTGAGCGCGACGATATCACCGCACAGACTGGCATTTAACTCGGGGACGAGGCGAATAAGCTACGAAGCACGGCCATCCGTTGGTCCCTCGGCATGGGGCCACGCAATCTCCTTGGGACTTAAAAATACACCGACCTGCGCACGTGTGCTTCCGAGTCTCGTTTAGCCGCCGTTTCGCCGCCGTTTCGCTTCCAATTTCGGAAGAAATGCTGTGGCGAACGTGCGATCGGGATTGGAAACGCTATCGCGCGGCTCAGTATCGAGTCGTGCAAACGATGTGGCGATGGTTTCTGTACCTGGTGGCTCGGGTGGTTGGGAGTAACAACACCTGGAGAGTCCTCGCTTGATCCTCACTATCATGTCGGACACTTCATCGGCGAGGCGAGCCCCTAAGCCTCCTAAGAGCTGTTTGCTCAGCCTCAGATAAAAGCAGGAGCACATTCCATTACACTGTTCCCTCTTCAGTGTCCCGACGATTAGATCACGCGAGATCCCTTTTCAACCGCTGCACGGTTATCAGCTTTTCGAACAACACGGCTCGCCTGTGCTTCTCTTCTTGAACTTCACCGGCGACTTCGGAGTACTCCACTTGTCCCCATCGTTGCTCATATTAAAGAACTTAGCGAGCTGCTCCAGACGCCAGATCGTTGGTTTATCCTTGATTTCACTATTGCCGCTTGTTCGATTCGTTAACCAAACAGACGGGAATGGACCGCGATGCCGTCGCGAGTGGATTTCATTCGGAACAACCGTGCGACTCGAAAGAAAGGGGACGATAGTTGGTTCATGACTGGCTGCAATTGCATTTGCGCGTCAGGTTGCACGAGCATCGCGGCCAGCCATTTGCCACACAGATGTTTATGGGAAGTAGGCCCACCGAGCTTTTTACTCTTTCAATTTCAATGCAGCCTGCACTTTTTGCCCCGCCGACGTAACACGTCGCATCCCTTGCCCAACGTCCTCCGCCTAATTTCCCCTTTCTACAACTGTTGTATCATGGGAACCGCTTTCATCAGCGTTTACTACCTTTCGAGATTCATAGAATTTTCATAGGAAAATAGCTGAAACAAATATACCAACCCTTCTCTAAGCTGCTTCGACTCGAAGTTGGCGAGGCAGAAGCGGATGATTGAGCTGGTTTCCGAGGTAGAGGCGGCCGCGGCGGTCCTTCAAAGTTCATCGGGCTCTGGATGGGACTTAAAGGGTACCCAGTGTCGTTTGGCTAAAAAGATGACGAGACTCTCTCGATTATTCGCCCAACTATCAGCGCGAGAACGCTGGTCCCGCACTTACCGTTTCCGTGATGGACTCGTATATCTCATAGGGTTCCTCGCTGTCTTCGTAACTGGTGACGCTGGGTGCCTGATAAACGCTCTCCGCGGAACTTCGGTGGCCACTGGTCAGCGACTGCTTGCTATTGACCCTCAGCATATTCTTCTTCTGGTGCTGCTCGATAATTTGCTCGTCGAAAGCCTCATAGTCGTCCTCGCTCTCCTCTGTCGGCGCTGGTAAATTCGCAACTAGGTCAAAGCTCCTGAGGATCGGGGGCTTGGCTTGCTCCTTGCTGACCTTCTCGATGATCGCTGGCTGGTCCTTGTTCTTCTTCGGCTCTGGTGGCGGCGGCACGTTCATCTTCCCTGAAATCATCAATCAAGTCGTTCCAAGTGCCAGTGTCTATCCACCACGGCACTTCGTATGCCAACCATTCCAACCAATGCCCACTAACACTGCATCTGGCTAAGAACGTTCGGTCTCGCCTTCGAGACATCGTGCAGGAAGGATCTCTGCGGTTGATTGCTCCCCCGCGACACAACTTCCACCTTCCTCGCCTGCAGCGATGCAGGTTTCGGTACGGCCATGGGTTTCTTGGCGCTCCTCAATTGCAGTTGCTCTTTAAGCTGCTCGGCCAACGACTTGGCCATCGGCTGGTGCAACCTAGACACGTTCTTCAAGCCTACGATCCTCGATTCATGGCAGTTCGCGTACGCGCTTTTGTCGCCCGGCGCGGAAACGCAATTGGCGTATGTTTCTTCTTCTACCTCTTCTTCCTGCCTCCTGACATGCCTCTGCTTTGACCCTGCGCTACCTTGCACCCTCTGGCGCTTCCCGTCCTCGTGATGCGATTCCCGTTTCTGCATCTCCGACAAGGTGGTTTCTTCGTTTATATCGTCTTCAAAGTCGGTTCCCCAGGAACCAGTGTCGCTGAGGTGATCCTCAGTTTTATTCGCTTCGACTGTCTTCACCACGAATGTCTCAGGCGTTTTCTTCACCTTCTCCACGAACGTCCAGAGGCTCCTGGAAGAATTTAGAAACTACTTAATGTCTCGTCGGATTTACCATTGCAAGCTCAGTTTCATTAAGGGGTATAGGTACCCGTTTGAATCCTCGGAAAATGTGTATATTTTGTGGAATTTTTTTACAAGTCAACGGCTTGATGAAGATTTCCCGTTTTTTTTTATTATCTTTACATAGTACATATTACCTATGAACTACTTAAAAAAAAGTTTCAGTTAAAAAACTATTGTTTTTCGGAAGTTATGCATACATATCCGAAAGTCTCTCGATTCAAGAACATGCAAAATTGTTCCCAATACTTCTTCGCCCATTCCCGCCAACGGGCACGTTGCCGTCAAGTAGAATTTCCTCAATAAAAGAAGACGATAAATTTCCCAACGTCAGCGCGATACATTCAATGATCGAGCACGTCCCACGCGATAGAATTACGTGCTTACACCATCACCGTGGTCATCAAATAACTCACGTGGCCTTCGGAATCGCTAGCTACGGCATATTTGAATTTTATTCCTGCCGTTGAACCTTCATTTCCGTATGCACGCTGCGTCCCGTGTCGCTTTCTATGGGCATCGTCGCTCGCCAAATTTTTCCAAACAGGATTACGTGCTTTATTGCGCAGTTATACGGATACAGGCGATAGTTAAATGGAATCGTGGCGCGGTCCGAGGGCGTGCCACTAGGAGGATTCTTCAGGTGCCGCGGAGAGGAACCGTTAGACCGTGACACGGACTTCGTGATCCTATTTGCTGGGAACAAGCTTGTACCATCCGGTCGAGACGCGGCGAAATGAGGCAGCGCTTTACATTTCGTTATCTTACCATATTAACGGAGGCGTGAGGTCACTCTTCCACAGAGACAGCTTCCCTTCCGTCAAGTGCTGGAATAATTACAATTAATTAAGAGGAGCACAAGCGAGCACGCGCCAGCCGAAACGAGACGCGAGCTATGCACGAGTTTATGAATAGGACTCGCCGCGTTTTCTCCACTCCAACGGTTACGAATTCCTTTCGCCTGTCTGGAGCAATTGATCCGTTCTCAATATCCTTCGTTTCACGTAAAGTATTTTGTAACCGTTGGTGGAGTCTGCATAAAATAATTATACGTTAAAAAATGGATCGAAAATGTAGACTGAAGTTTCTTCGCACGCGGTTTCGTTTTCGAGGAATTATTCGTCTTTGAAAATGCTTTTGTCACCCGCCCTTCGAGTTTATCTTTGAGGACGACTTTCTTGCAAACGAAGCCTCGTGCGGAAATATTTCATTGTGTATTTTCGATTCATTAATTCGTGAAGAATCATTCTGTGTAGTTAGAAATCTTATACTATAGTGTTGTTTTTACTGCTTCGGAGTCTCGTTTCCAAGCCGCGCGACGGAGCGTTATCGGTGTCCACTTGCGACGTATCTATTGCTATGTGATATCAACAAACTTGTGGATGGTACACGCGTTAATCAGCGATGCGTGAAGAGAAAGGAAAGCCATTTAATTTAAATGACTAGATTCCGAACGACGTGCACTCACCAACAACTCGTCACCGTCGATCTGCCGTTTCGTAATGGCTTTGCAGCAGTCCTCCAAACCGTTCTGTAAAAACGAGGATGTAGGAGGTTTTATCAAGCAGGAAGTAGTCCGCAATGATTAGCGATGCTCCTACATTGGAATTCCCGTTTCCTCCCAAATAGATACTGTGCTTTCATCGGCGTCATAATAAATGAAAATAAAGGTATATAGATATCTTCCGACATATCAATTCAGACACTCTACTCCCCAGATAAATATTAACAGGAAATTATTTTTATCGTCCAAGGATAAGCGATATTTTGATTTCCTCAGTCGGTACATCACACCATCGCAGGGCTTGAACTGTGGAAATTCTCTCGCGATCCCCGGTAACTTTTTTTACATTCCACTGCTATCGCGTTTCTATGCCATTCCCGCCGCGGAAAAGAAAGTGCAGCATGCTACGTGAATCCCATACGTCCACTTCATAGTTGAAAGCTAAAAATATACACGTGATCCAGTGTTTGTACACATGTGCCGTGCACGGTGCCAGGCATTCCCGGTTCGTCTGACAATCACTCTGAAAAGTGTATTAACCCGGTGAAGAGGCGTCGCGACTTCGGCTGAATCATGTCGCCCGTGTTTATCGATCGTTGTCTTGCCTATCTGTCTTACCATCGGTAAACAGATGTCCCCGTATTTGCTTATTTCTCAGAATTATTTAAGGTATCGATTCCTAATCGAGCGACAGCACCACCCACATTCCTCGCGATCTACCGTCAGGGGATCCTCGTCGGATGTAAATATGTGCTCGGCAGGTGAGGCGTAGATAGAAACGCAGGATCCTCGAAAACGTCAAGAGATTCTCCATTCATGATCCAGATTTAGGTACTTAGGTGGAGGGATCGCTCGTACGACGGTGGCAAGGGTCGGCCGAGTTTACTCACCTTTCGCAGCAGGCACAACACGTCGTTGGTGTCCCATTTAGATATGTCCGCGTAGGCATCGCTCCGCGACAACTTTTTCAACATTGCACCCGCGTGTTCGCGCGCCCGTCACAAAAAATCGTCGCACGTGTTCACCGCCCGGTCGCATCTGCATCTGCTTTTTGTGGGCGAGGTGTCTTGACAACCCACACCGCTGCCTTCGTATCCCCCCCCCCCCCGTCGCCCCCCTTGCCCGTTGACGTATCCGATGACGAACGTCCCAACTGCCCATGGCGGCCGCGATTGGTCACTTTCTTATGGTGCACCTGTTTCATCGGACACGGTCCTGTGCCAATGGCTCTCAATCCACTCCTTCTCAGCCATTTTAGTGCTTCACACGCTCGAGAGGTGGTCGATAGGCGTATATAGCACGCACGGCGAACGCCTGCGGGCGTTCGATCGCCGTGGGAAATTATAATTGTGGAAGGATCTTTTACTCGGCTACTAATTAATTCTAATGCTAGAAATTGAAAGAGTTTTCACATCGAATAGCCTGTGTTAAACGGTTAAGTAAATGTCAGATTGGGTCAAGTGTTCATATTTCATCGTCGTGAACCTCCAGTTTGAGCGTCACTGATTTAAGACGCATTCACACTGCGCTAAAATCTTCCCATTCTGCGGTATTTTATTTAAATCGCGAGCTTCTGTTAAATCATTTAAATAAACAGTTAATATCTTCTGACAAAAGGTGAAGCAGATGAAGAAAGTTGTGAATAGTTTATCGTTGCAATTGCATGCTAATGCATAACCGGTAATATTTGTCTCCCAATGTGTTCCATTAACTAGTAGTAATGAGAGTCGTGATAACTACAATTAACTCATGAATTAGAATTAATTCTAATTATTCAAATATTTAGTGGCTGAAATATTCTAGTGTAACTTGGAATAGATTGGCGAGCTTCTGCGCACGAGCAGTAGCGATTCGCAGTGCGAACTTGAACCTCCTTACTGCTCCTTACCTCCATAATGCGAATGTCAGAAGTCGCGTACACGCCGGCGTGGCGAGTGCTTGTGTTTTTAGTTCCTCTGCCGTTAGTAACGCAAGTTCGTTGAATACCAAGGAAAGAAAACAGTTTAGTGACAGGATGGATGTCACCAATCTCAATTCTGAGCAGGAGTACGAGGATTACGTTAAGTGAGTAATCGTACATAACTGTTGGTCCGTAGAAACGACATAACCTAACTTTCCTTCGCTTGACGCACAGGGAATTCGGTTTTCCGATGAAAAACATTCGGTGTATCATTAGTGTCGCGTCGTAAGGGAATTTTCCTTCTTCGCAGCGTCTAGTTAGTTGTTTACTTGTTCTTCCGGAATCAAAGATAATCAATGTTTACCAACTTTTCTACGCTGACGAAGATTCCCCTCGGATCGAAAGTCACGAGTTTTTATCGATATAGTTTTGCGATAATTTAGAGGACTTTGGTACCGTGTCTGTCTATGTAACGTGTCGAAAGTTGGGGATTCTCAAGGACGCTTCTCTTCTGTCTACGTTAGGTCACAGGATCTGTCCGTTATTCATTTTTATGCACCATGGGCCGACCAGTGTTCTCAAATAAACGACGTGCTCGAGGAGATGAGCAAACTGGGCGAATACAAAGGGGTCAAATTTGCCAAGATCGAAGCAGAGAAAGTGCCTGACGTGTCCCTGAAGGCTGGCATCACAGCGGTACCCACGGTCGTCTTGGCGAGGAACGACGCTATAGTCGACAGAGTCGACGGAGCCAATCCTTCGGCGATAGGAGAAAAAGTTAAGCAGCACTCGGTCAACAGCAAGGACAATATTCCAATCGATGTGTATAAACCGAAAGCAAGCCTCGAGGACAGGCTAAAGAAACTAACAAGTCAAGAACCCTGTATGCTGTTTATGAAAGGGAACCCTGCGAATCCACGCTGTGGATTCTCGAGGACGATAATCTCAATTTTAGATTCTTACAAAGCGGATTATAAGACGTTCGATATTTTGCAAGACAACGACGTTAGGGAAGGGCTTAAGAAGTTCAGCAATTGGCCGACGTACCCGCAACTGTACCTAAATGGGGAGCTGATTGGGGGACTGGACATCGTAAGGGAGATGAGCGTAGCTGGAGAATTAGAAAGCATGCTGCCTAAGAAAAGTTAATGTAAAGGGAAAGTGAGTTTGATTTGATTATATTGCCAGTTACCGTTTCAACTCCGAGTATGTGAGATTAGGTAATGAAGAAATAATTGTTTCCTTTCAGAAGATAAGGAAGGTTGGTCACGATGTTAATATAATTATCCTTAAATTATTTTGTACCCATTATGAGAATTTTGATCATTTGTTCCGTCGAAGTATCTAATAAATTGATCATATAAAAATTATATGGCGATAAATCCAGCTTGTTTCTTTAATTATAAAGGGAGTTACATAGAACAGGTCAGAAATCGTACACGAAGCCCACAAATATTACTTGAGTGTATATTTGTAAGCAGTATAATACACTAATGTGAAGAATCAGTTGCGAATTATTGAAATCAAATCGTCTCCACGTTCTTCCATTACAATCGTTCTTACATTAAAACTTTGTATATATTTTTACAGAATTTCTGTTTGAAAAGGATCACAAGATGTATAAAGGTATTAGTAGAACAATTATTTGCATTCTCACGTCATTACATTTTAGTAATATTCACAAACGGATTTCAATTTTGTTTTCTATTCTTCGTTCCCTTCTGCGCACCCTTAACAATGTTCTCGAACACGCGGTTAACCTTTTGCTTCTTTCTGAAACCGACAATGAACAAGTCTGATAAATGTATACATGTAATTTGAAGTAGAATATTGAACAGTGTTACTTACCTCTTGTTTAACACTGCTCTCGTCATAGGTATGTATGCATATGGATCTAGTTTGCCTTTCTTTTTTATGTCTCCCCTGGCTTTATGAGCCTTATATTCCACTCCTGGTGCTTGGTCCGATTTTCCTTTCTTCAGTGGTCGATGGATTCCTGACCCTCCAGCTACGAGTAGCAAACTGGTTACTTGAAGGTCATTTAAAAAGCTTAACGCAAAAACATTCGCAAATCTTTTACCTTGATACATTGATGTGGCTCCGCTTTTTTCAGTAACATTATCGAAACTATCACGTTTACGCTTCTTACCCATCCCTTGCGATGTGGCTACAGATATGACATCATTGTCTTCTTCTGAAAACATACGCTTACTCGTTAGGTATACTCGATTATATTTTCTTTTGCAATTACGCGTCATCTTACCGTAATCATCTTCCGAGTCGCTATGCAAAAATAAAGGATTCCTTTTCTTCTTCGCCTCTGCTTCATCCTTCGCGTTATCCACTGTAATAATCAAACGACCATCTGGTGCAGTTTTGAATCCACGATCCTTCAACTTCAACGTTGCTTCTCTCGAATTCGCGAGCCTAGGTTGCGTTGCTAAAAATATTGGTATTTATTAAGATTTGTACATTTATGTATCGTTCGAATGTTATAAAAAGAATCAATCTACTTGATATATTTCGAGCAGCTGCAGGATCAATAAGATCCACGATCTCCTCGTTCTCTTGAATCCAAGCTTCTTTTCTTGATGTTCGTTTCTTGTGCTTCTTCGGCTTCTCGTTCTCTGTGTCCTCGAATTCGTCCTCGCTGTCCGCCAACACCTCCTCGATGCTACACTCCAGTAAAAATAACAGTGACAGTAAATATCGAACAACAGTTTTGCACGCGATTGAATGAAAAGTTACCTCTTCGGCTTTCTTGTAGCACCGAATTCGTTTCCTTCAACGTCCGGTTCCTGCGACTTCTTTAGCTCTCTAGTCTTCTTCTTCGACTCCTCCAATTTATTTATATTCTTCAATCGCTTGTGCAAAATTACGTTCGACGGAGGTATCATGCCAGAGATAGTCTCCATTCCGTATTTCCTTAATAGTTTCACTAAAATATCGCGTACTTTCTGTCGGAAGTGCCTATGGCAATCGTCGTTCATCGCGCACAAAGCTTCCACCTGAAGTTCGATCGGTGCGTGTCAGTAAAACAATTAATACCGCGATTCTTAGACGCTTTCTTTACTCACTAGTTTGGATAAAGTTGAAGCAACGATAGGAGACGGCATCACAGTGATGTACACTTTGATATAAGATAGCGCCGACTCTGCAATCTCTCTTGTAGGGCTCGATGCAAGTCTGCACGCATGATCTAATATTTCCTTGACTACCTCCACGCCCAGGGACCCTGTTTCAATATTCGTTAATGCTTGTGACTCTAATGTTTAACTTGTACAAGGCTGTTACTTCCATTCCCAGATAAACTTTTACCGTTGTAATGATAAGTGATGGATGCAAGCGCCAGCATAGAGGCGGTACAGTACTTGTGCGAGCCAGCTAAGCCAACCATTAATATGTTGGTGTACTCCTTGAGGTGGTCGGGATTTCTTAAGAATTTCTCGGCAATAACGTTTAAGAGTTGGAAGGCAGACGTGCGACACTTGGTGTTTAAATCTTTCACGTACACCACCGCTTCGGGAACTATAGCTTGCAAGAAGTTAGTCTTCTCGAGATGTGGATGTATTTTAACTATGTGAATTAAGCACCTCAACCGAGCCTAAATAAAGAATGAATAAATATTCGTTCCATACTATTAAACTTTCCACTTGATTTTTAACTGATCGATGAGGCGACCGATACTTACTCCTCTGCTTGGTTTAGCAACCTCAGTTGCTGAGGATATTAATAGCTTCTGGATTTTAGATCTATGCTGCATTACGAAGTTTTTGCATCCTTCTTTCTCGCTGCCACATATATCTTCCAAAAATCTGCAAGTATATATTAAACGAACTTGATGACACTGATTCATTAACGTAGAATAACGAAATATGAATAGAAAAAGTATGCAGCCTACCTGTATGCTTTCTTCTGTTCTTTAATTCTAAAACTTTCCTTAAGGCATGGTATGCACATGTCGTAGAACTTCTTCAATCTGCCAGTGTCGGTATACTCAGTTAGTAGCCTTATTATATCGTGAACACTGTCTTTGAAAAAATCATCGGTGTTAGGGTCCTTTAACTTACTCAACGCGCAGTCGAATAATTCGGTTACCAATTCGTTGTTTGCAATCGCAAGGTACACCTGCGAAAGACAGATTTCAATCGAAATTCGATCTCTTGAAACAACTTTACAGTTCCACCCTGTAAATTAATATTCATAAGGGACCTTAATCGTCTCAAATGCAGCAAGACGGTGTCCTTCTTCGTCAGTTCCATTCGGCTTAGTCGTGTACACATTCAGAAACAATGGCAGATAGTTCTTTGCAAATTTAGAAAGTTCCATCGCGTCGTCTTGTTTATCATTTTGAATTGCTTTCGTAACCAACCTCCGTATAACGGACATCACTGATAGTCTTAAATCTTTTCTATCGCTAAAAGTCTTTCCCAGCAGCCTCGCTATATTCTACAAAAGTTTTCACGTCAGCACCAACGCGTATTTATTATGTAATCTATAGTATAGTGCATACCTGAAAGTTATCTTTTACATCGGAGGCATTCTGGCATATACTGGGCAAGATAGCCCAGATTTGGGCCAGCATAAATTCATACGTTTTCCCACCCACTTGTTCGTTCATCTTTTCCCTGAAATAACAAACAAACAAATGGATATACATTATTCCTAGAAGCTGTATATTTCATAATACTCACTCGCATAACACAGCCAACGGCAGTAACGTTTTCGCAAAGAAAGCGAGCGACCCACCCGTTACGCAATCTTTTAGCAATGGCAACAACCAGCTTCTTTTCAAATTGATTGCATTAGCTGATTCCTGTAGAATAAAGATTTATATCGTACGTACAAGGCACTAATCTAAATCGCAGTCATAAAATCACTTACTCTCAACGGAATTAACTTCAAGACTGTCTCCGGGCCGATGGCCCTTATCGCAGCTCCAATAGCGTAATCGGCGTCATTTTTAAACGCGAAATTATAAGAATCGCGTAACTCCGCTAGCGTTTTTAATAGGTCCATTAATTTCGGACTACCCGATCTGCCGGTTATCTGTCGGGAAAGGAAACGTTAATTAAACAAAATAGCTGGGGAACTGTAAAACAAAAATGGAGTGGTACCTGGAAAAGCAGGGCTATCAAGTGAAGAATGTGGTACCACGCGTCTAGATACTGATAACTCAATTCTTTGTGCATTACGAAAATGATTTGATCGATCGTGGTTCTGTACCTGGAATACGAAACATAGAAAGTGAAGAATAGAATGCAACATATAAAGATTCCCATGTTCGCATTTACTCTTACCTATTGATTCGTTCTTCGCTCTCACACATTTTCGCGACGCAATCCTGTAGCAATACTTTCACCATGTGCGATATGCCGGATATAACTTCTGCTCTATCGGACAGCCATAATTCTGAGCATTTCTCGAATATCCTCGGTAGTATAGCTGCGCACATGTCCAGCGTGTTGCTGTACGTAAGAAATGTACATTAGCAGTTGATCAGTTCTGTCACTTCTGTCAGCGAAGCTGCCGAAACTGAATCTGCAGTTTCCACTTACTTGGACAGATTTAAATGCGCTTCTTGCATGACGGTCAACCAGGCAAGGATCGGTTGCGTGTCGGTTATGGGAGGCTGGTAATCGTAAAGAGCGGTAATGATCTGTGCGTTTCTTTGCGCTGGTAGAACAGAATCTGACGGTCGAGCAACAAAGAGACCGTGTAAAGTCTGAAGGCAACACGACGTTAGTAAAACATTCTTCATAGCCATGATTCGCAGCAATGACTCGCAGATGATCTGAAGAAATAACGATGCTTTAGCCGCGCGATATACATCAGCGATGCAAGTATATTCCTGTCAAATACCTTCACTTGTGCTTTCGGCAATCGATGGATAATATCCTTCAACATTGTAAGCGCATGAAGAAGGCTGGTAACACCGCCGGGCTCGGAGCTAACTTGCAATTGTCCAATGCAATGTTTGGCGATCTGTGGCGCAGCTGGATGGCACTGTGGTGGGTCATCTTCCATGCTTTTTATTACCATATCAGTTCCTAGAAATCGTTAAGAATATACCATGTCGTTTAAACTCGTTGGATTATTCACGCTACATTTAGTTTCATTTGCCGCGCAATGTACCTTTCAATATAGCATACACTCCACACTGCGCCGCCTTTCGTACTTTCGGCTTGCTGTGCGTCGTGAACGATAAAATAGCGTCCAATACTTGCATCGTGGAGGAGTTGGACCATGCAGCAACCTCTTGAGCACGGAGAAGTATGGCCAAACAATGAATGCACTAAAGAAGCATTTCAATTATGAGTCACACGTATCATCTTGATATTCCGAATTCAATTAAGGGGGTAGGTTAATTCGCAAGCTTACATGGCGCAGTATTAAGTAGTCCTCCGACGCCACGTGCTTAGAAAGGATATCAACGAAAATTTTACTCGCAGCTCCGAACTGTGCATTCAGAACGTTCTGTGGTACGGTTTTCAAACCCATTCCTAGAAGCGATAAAGTAGCTGCAATAGATGTGTCCGCTTCGATTACCTCCAGGGTACTCATCTGTTGACAAACACGAATATCAATGATCATAAAGTATCCCACACTCTTTCTAGAAGTATAAATCCACGATATTGTATGCAGACCAGTGCAGCGAAATATTCCGTGGAAGTTTCAGTTCCACCGTTCTGTTTTATCACTTCTGTTACCGCCGACAGCACAGCTAGCATTTCCTTGTGCAGCAGTGAAGTCGATTGGAAATGGTTCAAGAACCTGGAAAATTCTTATTCGAGTAACAATATCGAGCTCTACTTCGGAACAAGCTGAAAACCAAGTCATTACCCACCTGTTGAACGATGCATTCGAACAGTTACTGTAATTAGTGGCAAACGTATCATACGTTTTGACCGTGCTCTCAGTCTGCGCCTCATCGTCGTCGATATCCAGTTGCTCGAGCTGAGGCTGAATACCCTGAATCGCGTCGTGCTTTTTTAAATCCTCCTTTGTCAGGCCAGGTTTCCCTGCTAGCATTGCGAATTGAATAATCAAGTGGCCGTTAATGGTTGCCACCTACGATTCCTACGAACAGGCAGAATAATTGCAGAGACAAACCTGGGGTGTCTTTAAAAAACATCCATGATGCTTGCTCCCGATGCTTTTTTGTCTCCGGATTGGAACTGGAGCTCTGTCCTTTTGGCCAGCGTTTCGCCTTTTTCCTACTGCTCAAACGTGGCCCCAATTTACCCATTTTCCTCCGTATTATTTCTCAGTGTATTCGAAGCTTCCGATTCACTGCTGTGGATACCGCGATACTGTTTATTCTTAACGTCAAGTGGAAAATGAGGTTAGATTCATAATGCACGTGCTTGCGGAAAAGAAGAGCGAAGCTCAGCTGGCTACATTAGTGAATGATTCTCCCGTGATTGCCCGTGATTCTCAGAAGATGGCAGTGAAAGATCGATTCCCTACTTTAGCAACCTACAGCCTGCATTACTGACAGGTACAGCGTAATTAAAGTAGAGAAGTTACCCACCGTCATTAATACAGAGTTCTTACATAATAAGATTATTTAGAATTTTCGTAATCTTGAACTGCTCTTCGATGTATTTAATTTTAAGCCAGATTGTCAGTTCTCGAGGGAATTAGTCCTGAACGAAACGTAAGTAAGCCATAGGAACGAGGGTAATTGGCAAAGTAATTGCCAAAAAAAGTTCGCCGAACCGCAAACGTTAACATCGAATTTTTTCTCCACCCGTTTCGTAACACACACGGTGAATGCCGAATTCCATCACGCGAAACTTCTGCTCGTGCACCGTCCACTTCTTCTCGTCGATATCCTTTGCGCAACATCGCCCATTAGCGGTTTTGCGTGATCGATAGAAAACTCCCGCCATTATCTCCGCGCACAACAAAACCGTTAAATTCCACGGGCGCTTCAACTTTCCCTCGTTAAACTAACAGCCTCGCTAGATATAAATCGCTTCGGTTACGAGGTGATTCGTGAATTTAATTAAACCTCCATTAGGGGAGGACGGATCGCAACTAGGTGAAACGTTTCGGGAGACTCCTCGAGGACTTTGTCGAAACCCATTAATCGATCAGTGTCTGAGAAATATGCAGTTGAGGGCAATACTTGTCGCCACATATTCTGTGGGATCAAGATCCCGGGATAAGAGACTTGGAAGGATCGACTTTGGCGACGTTGGTAAGGCGGCTGGCCAGTAACGCGGAGGACCCGAAGAACAATCGTGGGTTCGAGAGTCCCATCGCCCCGAGTTTTCCACTTTTTTCCGTGGCTCCCGAACATATAGGAATTACGAAACCTATTCCTACAATACAATAGCTACATAACTGTTTCGACAAAGAGAGAAAAAATCTGAAAATTGAAGAATTTCTACCGGAGCACTGCGATCAATCAAAATTCCTGAAACAAGTAACCGCGTGAGTCATACGAGTTGCAGTGCAAAAGGGCGAAAAGGGGGCTGTTACGTCGCCGTTTGCTTCTCGCCGCTGCCCGCTACCAATTTCACCCGGCTCTTGTTGTTCACCGGTGAAGGTAAGGTAATAACCGGTACCATTCCACGTGCATACATTCATGCATATAATGAAAACGAACGGCGCGCGAGCTTTGCCGCAAATTGGAAAATCTCGCTAGTTTCGATGGAGAACGGAATAATTGCGCGTCCGGTTGCTCGGCTAAGCAAAGGTTTCTCTCGAGGCCTGTGACTGTGTTTACCGTTCTAATTGCACGTTTCTAATCATCGGGATAAACATCGCCAAGCGAAGCCTTCCCATCCAGAACTGCCCCACGACTTAACAACAAGAGCTTCCCTTTCAAGACATCTTCGTCGATCTTCGTCGATCTTCGTCAAGTTGAATGGAGCGAAATTGTAGGAACGTGCTGCACCGGTTCCTCGGTAACTCCGACGCGCTCTGCTCGTTCTAACGCCTCCGTGGAGGCGGTAAATTGCATTAGTTGATCCGCGAGCGAGGCCCGACGACACGGTACCCTGGTTTCTCCAGCACTTGGATTCAGCAGCCCCGAGATGGGGGTCGTGTAGTGACGTCGATCGGCTGAGACTTTGGTATTGATTCCGTGACGTCACCGAAAGATACCCCACGCAACAAGCGGGGCAGAGTTCGCGATCGTTCCAGCCGTCGACTCCATTGGGTCCTTCTTCCGCAAGGACGATGAAAGGCGCCTTTCTTCGCGCCTTATCAGTTCCACTCGAACGCAGAAGGGTGGTCTAACATTCCTTCTTTCTTTCCACGACCCGGAGAATCCATACTACAGCGACGCAAGCACGACTCTTGCGCTCCGCGATGCTAATAACACGTTCGCGCGGCGATAAAACGCGCCGCTGGTCTTTAAACCACGTCCCGTAATCAATCTTGACCAGCGGCGTTATCGTGGCAAGCTTTGACGCAGCATTTCCATGCATAATGATCCAGCTTCTGAGGAAGGCACTTTTCTCCACTTTCTGTGCCACTCGAGGAAGATTTCATAGCAGTACGATGCTTGTGGGGCTGAAAAATGGAGACCAACGTACGTGTTACTCCATCGAGGAGAGGAGTTGCATCACGGCGCGAGTACAAAGGACGCGCGCACCTGGGCTCGACGGACTTGGAGGGGAGTTTGGAGGGTTGTAAGCCAATTCGACGGTTTCCTTTTGCCGGAGCGATCTCGCACCCTTTTGTGCCGTGTTTCTCTGCTTTGTCTAACTCTCGAAAGTCCTCGGTGCTGGGCCCAGCTGCAGGGCCCTTTGTGCGAGACCCATGGGCAGACAACTTTTTTGGGGTCTTACGGGGGCACGCGTAACCTTGAATCTTGCTTTCTCTCCATTTGGACCTGATGTGTACCAAGATTGTAATAGCATTTAATCTGTGTCATCGGCGAAGCTAAGTAGTTTAATCGGTCAATTTAATCGGTTAATTAAAGCAGGCTGACATCAAATCAGCTCGCGATGATTCATCGAAGGAATCGCGTTCGACCAGGCAATACTCCGAGGAAATTCTTCGGTCGCGTACGTTCCATCGCGAGTATCCAGGAAATGATCGAGTCAGGCGGACGAGAGTTCGCAGGAAAAATCACGGGGAAGCACGTACCGCCCTTTAACGACGCCGAGCGTCTCTCTTTCAATGGAACGAGTGCCATCGTTACTCCAAATTGCGTTAACAACGCCGAGGAAGATTTGCTCGCGAATCGGATTTGCTCTCCGATAGTCACGGTGGCGTCGTCGATGAATATTCTGATACGGTATCTCGCAGCCGGTGCAATCGCTTCGTCCCCACGAATTCTTTATAAACGGGTTATCAAGCTTTCGTGTTACTCGAGTTTCATCGATGCCGCGCGTCGATTGGGGAAAGGGGCCTGTTTAGTGTTTGCCCGTGACAAAGCGTAATGCGATTACCGGGCAACGCTGATGCACCGATCGCTGCAATTTTGGAGCGGCGAGGCGCGAAGATGAACGATCGATCGATCGCCTCGGCGACGGGAACTTCTGATAGATTCTTTAAATACACGCGTTGAACGCTCAAGCAGAATTTAATGATCTCGGAAGCGACTGGTACTCGCCAGAGATGATCCTTCGGTTTTCATATGGAGGAAGTTGATTGTAATTATTAGTTAGGCGCGGTGGAGAGCGAGCGAGTGATTGTATTGGCTCGTGAATTTATTAGTCATTGCGTTACAATTTACATGATAGTGACTTTACGAGCTGTCGGGAATGTAAAACCGCGGTAGACGGCCGATGATAGACCAATCGATACAGATTGTTCTGGCGTCGTGTGGTGCGTGTCTAAAGGTGCACCTGTCTAAAGTGTGCAACGTGAAACATGCTTCATTTTCCATCGAAGGGTTCATGATTGCATCAAGACCGGAATGGAGTCTGGACAGAAACCATCATTATTCAAATTTGAACAATGGAAGCATGGTAAGCGATCCAATATCATACAGCTGAAGGATATAGTTAAGCATACTTATAAGTATATATGGTCCAGAGGTGAGCAAAATCTTCATCTAAATAAAAATTTCAAATAACGAATAAAAGATAAAAAAAATCTAGATGAAAAAATCTGCCGAGTTTCAATTGTTTTCACTACACCGTTTTAAAGAAATAAATTATAACTTGAGAAAATTGTGAATTCAGGGCATTTTCAGTGCCAAAAGTTTAGCAAATAATGCTTGAAAAAGCATTCGTAAAGTGAAACATAGCTATCTAGGAGTAAAAATAAGGCTCCAACTGTCGTTCGAGTTCCTTAAATCTAGATTTACTATGCGTAAGACGTAGATATTCAAATATTTCAAATTTCATATACTTTTGTCTAATATTGCACGTCCGATACATCCTTAAGGTTTGGAGAACCATGTCTGGGAAGCTCACCTCCTCAAAATTGCCAAACCTCTATATTCCCGAAATCTCAAATCTGTAATCTTTGGAACTCCCTCAGCTTCTAGATATAAAACCTCGCTATATCTCTCCTCAGGTACTATACATGTCCCTTCAGAATCTATCCACGAAATGCAAAGGAGAAGGCGACATACATCCACGAATCCCAACAGAACAAAATATATCCAAAAACACCATCCCAGTGGTGCTCTAAAAACCAACGCTCCTCAAAAACTCGTCTCTGAGCAGCAGAAACTGATAAGAATCGCGAATAGGGAAGAGCCGATAGACGGGGTCGATATTGTCGATAGAGCTTAGGGTGGCATATCGTCTATTACAAATCTACACGCTCTCCCTTAGCGCGCCTGTGGGCACGCCACCCGTTCGCAGAGTCAGTCAAAGGGACTAGGTTCGGTAGGTACTGCCGATAGTGGAGGGGGGTCGTTAAGGAGCATGCGCCGGCCCTCGTTGGCGCGCGTTATAATGCGCGTGGCCCGCCAGCGGAAGGAGCGTCTCACGTCTCGCGTCTCGCGTCTCACGTCTCACGGCAGTCATTCAAAGCTCAGCCAGTGCGCGGTGCGTTTCGTGGCTCCTTTCGTCCTCGCGATTACATCGTGCGCCAGCTAGCCGCATCCGCCCTGCGCGCGCTGTCCACGCTCACCTGAACCGTGCGGCACAGAAACGGGAGGAACGATGCTCTGAGGGTGGGCACCTCGTGTCGACCGCCGACCCCATCGCCACCGCCACCGCCACCGCCACCGCCGGTGCTTCTCTCCGCGGCGAACACCGGGCGTGTGATATCAGTGACACTTTTACCCGCCTGGACGATCCCGTGCGGACCAAGCTACCTGGGAATACATCGACCCCAGGTGAGTGACGTAACTGACGTTTTCGATGGCGTCACTGGCGAATCCGCGGAGACCCACGCGGGGGTTTATTCGACGCGCGTTTTCGGAGGATTGTTGAATGAAAAGTTGTGTAAATGGACATATACAGGGGTGTCGAGTTGCTCGATGGTGGTGTGGGACAGGATGCGGGCTGTGTTGATGTGTTAGTTGGCCTTGGTGACTGGGGAAAATTGGAGGGGATGGAATTAGCATGAGAATGATTCTTTAGTGAATAGGGGTGCGTTTTTAGTATTAGCGTGGTGTGAGAATTATACCGTAGCCGTAGAGAGTTGAAACGAAATGTCTGCGTGAACTTGAGTTCCTTTGCCCTAATTCTTTTGGCGAATATCCGAAATCCTTTCTCTGACGTCACTCGGTGATCCTGCAGAGTTAGCGCGAACGTGGGAGGAAAGCTGGGTTCGGAAAACCCGGTCGGCGACCCACGTGGCCTATTGATTTTCTTGGCCGCCACGCCACGACGTTCACGGTGGTGGAAACTGGCCTCTTCCACATTGGTTAGCGTAGGTACCCTGCGAATATCCCGTTTAACTACTTACTTGCGTAAGTATCAGTCTTTACTCCATCGCGAGATACATCGAATAGGCACTGCAATTTGAATTCCCATTTCTGAAAATGTAATAACACAGAGACTTAACGATCGCGGAGCCCATCTGCGCAGAGGTTAATGACCGGCAACCTATAATATTTATACCTGTGGAGTTTCCCCCTTTTTGTAACATGTAACGCGACTTGGCAATCTTGTTTGATTGGGGAACGATTCATCGCTCTAGCGTTACAGAACACACACAGTCCCTTGGCACAACAATGGCCCGTCTTCCAGCAAACGGATCGATGCCACGTCCCTAACGTGCTTGGGCAGCGTACAGTTATAATTTCTGTCAGCTCTGTGGACGTCGTTGTCAGCAATATTAACACAGCAAACACAGTGCCTCTCTCGGGCAAGTGTCTTTTAAGCTTATATTTGATCGCGTATTTGGGGACTTTGTTGACAGGCATTGTATTCAGAGAAACGACAAGGGAAATGGTAGCTTTATATCTTCGTTTTGCATAAAGAGCTTGGCGCGTAAATTTTCAGTACATATTTACATAAGCTTATTAGCTCACAAGTGTCTGCAATGTTTGAAATGGTAATCGCATGGGAACAGTGGGATAAAATTCCCGTTTTTCGATAAGAATTTCTGGGGATCCTTGCAGAAAGGGATCGATATTCTGATTACCTTAGACGAGTGCCTTAACCGCAGGTTCTGTTACCGTTAGCGGTTAGACGGTGCCGAGCGTCGGTGGTAAGATGAATAAAAACTGACGTAACGCTCCACGAAAGTTTCAGGAGCCTCTAGGCCCGCTCGAATTCCTTTTCTGTGCACGTGCACCAAACGAGACCGTCTCGGGCTCGGCAAGGGTTTATTTTTATCGAATTTCTTTTTTATCAACTTCCAGCGTGCTGGCAAGTCGTCCGGTAACGATTACGTAATTCGGGGAACACTTTTCGGTAGGTACAATCATTTACAGAATTCGGGAATTTTAATTATCTACTCCGTTTTAAAAACTCAATTACAAATTCATGTAAAATTTAACTGTATTAAAGCTTTCAATTTAAATCACTTGGACTAGTAAACGTTAATCTATTTTGTTAATATCTATTTATTGTATATTCGGAGCTCCAACGTTCGTTGCAAATATAGTGAAGTGACCGTAACACCAGCAGCCTATTGTAAAATCTTAAGGGGCTGCATAAAAAACGGACGGCGAATCTTAGGGTGGTCTTGAAAACTGGTACGTCGGAAACTTTTTACCCACACAAGCAGGGCGATGAAAGGAACTGTCCACGACACATTCGCACTTGGTGCATGTACATTGTACACCAGGATCCGAGAACGTGCGCGTGCGGTTCGAGGAACAGGCTCGAAGCGGTACAAGTGCCAGACTGTCGTATTAAGAATTTGAATTGAAGGGGGTTGCTCGTGCCTTTCCATGGGTTGGAAGATGCGAGTAATTGAATCGATTGCCATTGAGTACCTAATATTTTCGAAAGTTCGGTGCATACTGATAGCCGTCTTTAAAAGGTTTCGCGAAGTCTTTGATAAATTGACATCTACTTTGAATAAACGATCAGTACTTGATGACAATGTCACACAGTATATGATAGTGATCGCCTTTTTCTGTCATTGTTGCGGAGACTGTAATTAACTTTTTGTTAATGAATTGGTCTGTGACAGTCAGATGTGGCTTGACACCTCTGCGAGATTGCACGTGACACGGCGTGTGTCAAATAGCAGGTTCCCTGCTACTCCAATAGGTATCATTACACAGAAAAAGAAACGGTGCACGAGTAATTAATTGATCGAAGGTAGAGAATGCTGCCTCCGAACACGAGATGCAGGAGTCAATTCGATACTGGGCACGAAACACAGCACCGTTTGATCGTTGACACTGAAACCCACGTGTTGGCGAGCCACGCGACTTTTTACTCTTTCAATCTGGATGATCGATTATGGGTTGTAAAGAGTGTGAGGTTACGTTACGAGTCAACGAGTAGCTAGACATTGCAGAGCAGTTTACCTGTCAGTGCGTAGCAGAATTTGCATTAAAATCAATCACAGCTTCTCAGACCCACCACGAACGAAATGGACCGAATCCACGAAACCCCTTGAACGACTGAATCCTCGTATCACGTCTCCACTGCATAAAGAATGGTCTCCGCGCACATGGCGCGGGAAATTCGTATCCAACGTATATCCGAACTTGTCGAGAAAAACAAACTCCAGCACTGCATCGAAACGAAACGCCTGCAAATTCGCGAATCTCCTCCTTTCGGCTGATAAAGCTCTGTGAGTGAATCAGCTGAGAAAATTGGATGGAAAGCGTGCCCCTCTTCCTGCTCTCAAGTTACCAGCGCATCGCGGTCGCGTGGATGCAATTACACCGATTGGGTCCCTTTTTTCCGCGATGCTGCACGGGGATCGCTGAGTGAACGCGTGGCGAACCTACCTATCTCGTCGGCTACGCACCAGGTCCAATCTCCGCAAACGCGCTCGTATTTTTTAATCTGCGCGCCGGTCCCCGCCTCGCTCGTTCCTCGGCGACGATTCACGCTGATCCTTGCCGTGCGTCGTTCCGTCCGATTATCGCGCGCGCAATAACCGAGGATCGACCCCCTAGATCGCCTGGCAAAGTCGAGGCTACCGAGGATCCAGGATGCGGGGGACGTACGGGACTTTCGGTACGTAATCTGGGATTCAGCTGATAGCATGCTTCGCTCGATTGATAGCGATTTACGTATTCCCTCGCGATACGCTCGTCGGACTGTCGGGTTACTAGCTTGGCGAAACGGCGGATTGTTATTGAGATGGACTCACGTTTTATTGGATCGTCGGCGCTGAACTCTGTGACGTTTTGGATATGGCTGTTTTTAAGTTGACGAACCATGTTGTTCTCCTACTAGTATAATACGAGAAATTTAAAAAAAAGAAGAGAAGCAGGTAATCGCTCATCGTCACGCCGATTCGGGATGATCTTTGGCCCGCGAGGCTCGCGGAAATTATTAAGAGCAATTTGGAACGAGGCCGCGTAATTTCTTTATCTCACGACTTTTGTTCGCTCTTTTTCCTTCTTCAATCTTCTCGCGTTCTTTATACTGCCGAGCGCAGTGAGTTGATACAAGCTTCCATCCCATTTCCTCGGTTTCTACATATTACAAAGCTTTTCTCTTAAGGCTGCGTTGGAATTTATATTTTATACGGTGTGCTAGGAACACTGACCCTAGACATACGTAGAACGAAGGGGAAAGGGGGACGGGACCATTGTTTCTTCCTCGGGTAATTAGAGGGTACGCGGGAGCTGGTAGATAAATTGCAGTTTAATCGATCGCAGGAACGGGAGCAGGTTTGCGACCTTCGGGCAAGTTCGCCAGGTGATAGAAAGGTGTGTGTCGGCGTTCGCGGGCACGATTGGCCGTTTCGAGATTTCACGAAGGGGGGGCGTGACGGCGGTCCCACGAAAGTCACTTATGTGCCTGATCGATCGGCGCGTCGATGGCAGTGAACGAACCGCGGATCGAAGTGGATCGCTGATAGAGAGGGTGAGTGGAAGGGTTGCTCGAGAACTGGACGCCGAACGTACGTTTCAAAGCATCCCTCTGTGAAATTGCTTCGAAGAAGCTTCGATACTCTCTGCGCGAGGTTCCTGGACTTGCTGGCACAGCTTGAACGTTCTACAAAAAATGGGGCGTTTCTTTTTTATTCCAGCGTGTCTGTGTTCCCATTTAAATAGGAGTCCTCTTGAATTTTTTCATTAATCTTGGTGTGCTTATATGCAAAGCTTGTGATTTGGGAAAAGGTGTCTCTATCACTGTTCTCCATATCTGAAACAGCGTTGCATTATTTTCACTCTGAAATGGATACAATCACCGTGGTCAACAAGCAGCTGGGTAATTTCTGGAATTCGTTGAAAAACTAACGCTGATTAGTGATTAAAGAGGCGGGGACGGTGTTAGAAAGGTGTGTATCTGCGTTCTTGAATGCGATTGGTTGATTTCATATTCATGCAGAAGGAGCGTGGCTCCCGGACCAACGGTGACGCGACTAAGTAGGTCTGAAAAGTCGTCGTTCAATGAGATTAATCGATAAATGATCGAGGGTGTCAGGCATCCTGCATTCGCTAGAAACTGGTAAATAACGAATTATCTAATTCTCTAAATTTTATTTACTACTCTGATAAACTATCCGCCCCTGCTCGAGCTTTCCAGAAAAGAAACTCGAAGCTCCGCGAAGTTAGACGTTTCGAAGACACGAGCGATTTCTGACGAAACCAGACGCAACGCTAGTGCAACCGCGAAATTATCTTCTCCTTCTTCTGTAAACACCACTTATACCCGGAAGCATCGGCTGTGAATTTCAGAGATTCGAGTGAGAAGGACGCCTTTTATCTCACGAATGTACATATTTACGCTCGCTCCTGTGTTAGCTGGGGTAATATATCGGCCACTAAGTACGATATTTCTTTAGGAAAAACCACGCTTTCGCTTATCATTTCCTTGTTCCCGGCAACAACTTCCCAGTCCAAAGTTTAGTTCCCATATAAGAAGCAAGGAAGCTTTCCACTTATTTGCACGTCTTTCGCCGAGCTCTGCACACACACACTTTTCCCCATGGGTGCAAGAAAATAGATCGGTATTCCCCGTCGCAAAGTAAAAGCCTGGGATTCTACGAGCTCTTGGAATGGTAGATGGTTCTCCGCCGCGGCGCGGCGGGATGCATTATTCAGGGGAACGATGGAAATTCCTGCGAGGAAAATATCTCAGAATCGCCCAGAAGTGGAGCGTGCAGTTCTCCCGTTGTGCTCGGTGCAGGGATGCTTTTATCTAATGAATCGAAGAACGCTGGTAAATAACCACATGCTCCGCAGCCTTCGACAACCAGTTCCCATGCGATGGCGATTTTATGCAGCAGAGATTGATCAACAGGTGGTGTTTGTTTGCAGTTTCGAGGGAGATGAATCATGAATCGAAGCATCGGCAGTGCTGAATGATGCACGTACACGAAGAATTGAATTGAGAGGACTCTGGTGGATCTGTTTCAGGGAGGATGTCGAAGTCAGGGAGCATGAAAGATGGCGAGAAGGGGCCGTACGACCCGGTTCCCACCGCCGACAAAGGGAACGACGAGATCAAACTCGAGGCGAAGATGTCGCTGCTCAATGGCATCACCGTAATCGTCGGCTCCATTATTGGTTCTGGCATATTCGTTAGCCCCACCGGCGTCCTCAAGTACACGGGAAGCGTGAACGCTAGCCTTCTGGTGTGGACAGCTTCCGGTATCTTCTCCACGGTACGTAGCAGCCCTCTTTGCCGCGCTTGACCGCGATTGACCGAGCAAAATAAGAAGCCTCCCCTCAGTCGCTTCGAGGAAAACTGAAACTTCGAAGTGCAAGTTCTGAGACTCCTAGAATTAGAATCTCCATATTGCACTGGTAATCAACTTGCCCCAGTATTGAAGTTTAATCTAATCCCAAGTCACCAGGTTCACCGATTAACAACTTGTTGCCCCCAAAACTTGCGACTCTCGATTGGATATTGTAGACCGTGTCCGTGCTCCGACCTGGTGACTGAAAACTCTGCCCCGAGAGGATTAGACTTAAAACGCAGGACGCTTTCGGGTTGCATAACAGGTAGGCGCCTACTGTTACGCGGAGCTCGGGTGCATGATCAGAAAGTCGGGCGCCGATTACGCGTATATCATGGAGACCTTCGGACCTTTCATGGCGTTCATCAGGCTGTGGGTCGAGTGCATGATAGTGCGACCTTGCAGCCAGGCCATCGTGGCCTTGACTTTCAGCGTCTACGTCCTGAAGCCGGTGTTCCCAGACTGCACGCCACCGGACGACGCAACGAGGATACTAGCTGCCTGCTGCATATGTGAGTAACTTTGCTTTTTCACATTTTCGGGCGCGAGCGGACGAGGCTTAACGTCAACAATTCTCCCCTTCGATACACGGATACACCTTCCTGTTTAACTATATTGAAGGTAATGACGCCCATTTGGTGCAATTAAATGATACGTTGGGAGGCAATTAGCTTGGCCGGTGAAAGTACGAGTAGAAACACGATCTCGTGATTGAAATATAGGTTGAATTGGAAGCAGAAGAAGCTGAAGCTGAAGCTGAAGCTGACGCAACAATTAGTTTCTATCCATTCCCACGAAGATTAAGCGCGTGAGTCGGCTGGCTACTATTTATTATTATTATTATTATTATTACCAGTGTCTCCGGCGTCTAATCAAAGGACCCCCCTCAGAATTGTTCTGATTGACCCCAGGGATTTTTATGCCGTTCCAAGAACTCCGTCGCCCCGTCCTTTGTTAATTGAAAGGTCGCCGTATCATAATTCATGGCCGGATTGTCGACTAATCGGATCACTTTCTCTACGCTTTAACGTTATTCAGCTCTTCCTTTATCTCGAGTGGTATTCATCCAGTGGGGGGCTCCCTTTCACCGCTTCACGCGCGCTAATTTCCTCGGGGGCCTTCCACGTGGACGGATCGTGAAACTTTCCATCGGACACTAGGGCCCATTTATTTCTCGAGGTAAAACTGCAAGCTGCGGTCTTCTTCTTAACAATACTCCTCTCACAAAGAGCGATGTAATCCTTCCCCTCGATTCAAACCACCACGGGCAACTTTGCTAAACCAGCAAGCCTCTTTTCTCCGGGCAGATCTCTCCAGGGGCTGAAGGATCGGCAATATTCCTAATGATCCATGGAATTGCAGTCCGGCTTCGTCCTTGGTTATCTCTGATGCTTTTCCAAGAGAAAAGCTTCTCGTGCCATTGTGCGTCCTTCGGGGAGCTTTCAGCGCTGATGCTGCGTCTCGTTACGCGAGCAATTTGTAATTCTCACAATAATCCCGGCCTTGGAATCCTCTGCTTTCCCGTTTCCTCGGCAATCGAAGCCTTAATGCCCCAGCCAGCTTCTCGATCGTTTAACGAACTCCTGAGGGAATGCGTCGCCGCCTTCCCAGCCCGGATTAATTTGTTCGCGGCTAACGAATCGCTGGCGAGGGACGCGTCTGCGTCTGGCAGGGATTCGCGAAGTTGCGGCATTCGAATTGCTGTTTCCGGCTCTGCGAGCAACAGGCGTTAGTAGTGGCGACTGGCGAGGTAACACATCGAGGTGAACACGAATTTCTGTGACGTCTTGGGTAAAAAGGGTACTGGTGATATACCTACCTATTCTTATGTACCATCTGAATAATTTTCGGGTGAGTTGGTTAAATTTGCCGATCACGCGGTACGAGAGTTTCTACTTGGATCGAAGTTGCCCACGTGGATCAGTCGAGTCGAGAAATTAATGGCTAACTTATAGGCAACCCTCCCTTATCCACGATGAAAACAGCGATAATAACGAAGAAAAAGTAATATCTGGTTCTCGACGCTTCTATCGTTGGTCATCTAAATAGTAAGCGTAGCTCTGCTCGCAGCTTCAATGTAATTATGTAAACACTTCCATTATAAAACAATAGAATCTATATATTGATCGTTTATCGGTCCAGCATAAACGTGCCGTTACAGTTCCCAGCAACAACCCAATAACTATCCTCACCGTGAAACAAGCGATCGCAGAGGAATTTAAAATATCCTCCCTTCGAGTTCCAACAGTATTTCATTCCGTTCCTCGTAGCGGGAGAGTGTCGATGTTAATAGAACCCCGTGTCATCCGACTCGTCGCCGCAGCTCGACTAGAAGGAACGGATTTTTGGGGAGCCCTTTCACGGAAGACAATACCGCGAAGATATCGGGTTCCTGTGGTCGACGCGGCAGCCGTCCTTCCGCGTCGATGTGGGGACCCCGTGGCCGCGTATCCCCTTACAGACAGAATTGCAAACGGCGTGTAACACGTGCCCGCAGGAAACGTCCGCAGCATTGAATCACTTCGGACGTGGCTTTCAATGAAACCTCGCTGTTTCAATCGCGCTCGCAACGAGAAGGAATCATCTCTAGGAATCCAATTCAACCTTTTCGCAGACAGTTTCCTCGCCAGACCGAACAACACGCGCACTCGTGCGATTACGTATAATCACCCTGGCAATCGCCTATTCCTAATCGCAATCCTCTTATACTTTTTGCTTGAGCGTTAATTAGAGTCGCAGGAACAGTGACTAATCGGCATTAGGAATCGGCTTTCGGGCTTTTGGGCTTTCGCCATCCCGCTGAACGATCGGATGCGACGACAAGGTAAAAACTACGATTGAAATGCTCTAAGAGGAATTTCCAGCGGGAGAGTGTCTTGCTTCCGTAGGAAACGGGCCAGCGGGAGGAAGCCAGAGCGTTCCGTTTAATTTCCGATGAATCGTTCGGGGAACCGTGGACGGAGTTTCCTGCGAGGAAAAACGGAATGAAAGCTCTGAGTCTTCTTGGTGACGCGAACGTCACAGAACGCAATTAAGCCTCTCGATAGCGAAGTGTTTCGTACTATTTAAATATTTGCCTCAGCTCCGCTTTTCGGGATCATCCTTTTTATTTCTAGCTGGTGTATCTTCTTTGACCGATTGTTAGTTGCTACTCGCGCGCGGATGCTTTCAGCTTACAAAGTACAAAGGGGACGTTTCCAAGGCCCCCGCGATTGAAATAAGAGGAGCAAATGAGGCTCGTGCGTTTCTGCCTGGTAAGATTGCACTCGGACGTGCATCAGTCGCGTACAGTGGGACAGAGGAAGATTAGTTCCTGGAACGAGTTTCCAGTGATGAAGATCAATAATTAAGTCCAAGGGGAAAGCGGCGAGCACAGAAAAGGTGCGATTATTCGCAGAAGTGTTTGTTTCTGGGCTGCGTATCGATGAAATCGTCGCCAATATGTAGTTATTGTCATAATAGGCACTAGTTTTATGAGACTTTTAGGTGTCTACGAGTAACGCTAATTGCTTCAGAGATGGTAGTAGGTACTGTTACCGAAGATAGACACGCGCAGTTCCACTTTGATCACACGTCGTTCCTCCTATAATCCCAGTTACCATCACCGTTGATCCCTGACGAATCGTAAGCAGTGACTCGTAAACAGATCGAGCTTATTTTACCCTCTGAAACCAAGGGTTACTCGAAGAACTTCTACCCCACATATCCCGCGCACCTCCTCGCGAAAAACCACCCCTCTAGCCCACAAGCCCTCTGCGGATGAGAAACGACGGAGGCGCGTCTCATACCCTTGTTCCGCGCGTTTCCCGTCATTCGAGCGTCGCCTACTTTAACGCCAGACGTCACGGAACGGTGGCTCGGTGGCATCGACCAGGAGGATCGATATCGGCCAGTGGAAGCAGACGTGGCCGATCGGACTGGCGTCGGGGAGCCTCGAGGAGCCTCGAGGAGCCTTGAGGAGCAGGCAGCAGCAGCCAATGCTCGGGTCAAAAGACTGCGGCAGCAATCCCGTCCCATCGCGATTAAACGTAATCTTCTAATATCGTGTCAATTGGCGGTCACAACAGCATAATTCGCCGAGGGGGACACGGGACGAGGACGAAAAACCTAGAAGGAGGAGGGCGACCAGCGTAGACGATGGTCGAAGAGACGCGCGCTGGTTCAATGGCAGCGGCTGAGGATCGGAGGGAAAACGGAACACGAAGAAGAAGAAGAAGAAGGAGGAGGAGGAGGAGGAGGAGGAGGAGGAGCACGGGGAAGAGGCAGGACGGAAAGAGTCTCGTGATATTCCTCGAGATGTTGCGTCAGTCGGCAGTTCTTACTTTTCTTGGTCCGTTGCTAACGAATACTCCAAGGACGACGCGGCTGCAGGCCCGAACCAAGCGATTACGCGCTGGGAAGGACTATTCTTCACGGCCGTGCTGCCGCGCGCCGAGTATTACCCATGAATCAGGTTTTCAGTAATGTTCTGCTGAAGAAGGGTACATCGAGTTGCTGAGGAGCAGCGTCACTGTGCTCGCGACCCTTATTATCTGATTGGGGTGGTTTTTGGGAGCTATGGAAACTAACTAAATCATTCTGGAATTAAAAGATACAGGATACAGGTATTCTGAGCTGGTAGAAGATACTTAAAAATACCGATCGTTTAATTTCTCGGCACCGTGTGGATGCAGACGATCGCATCGCTGTTTCACCACGCGAGTCCATGACACTAGACATGCGTAACGATTGCGTAACGGTAGACGTAGCAGCATCTTCCTGCAGTGCATCGGATGTATCAATAACGATTCTACTGTGTCATTGGTAGCCTATGTATATCGAAATGGTTCCCTTGCACCGTTCACCCGGATGGATGGTTGAAAGCACCCGGTTTCTTGTTCGCCAGGGAACAGGTCGATAACCATGCTAGTTTCTACCCCTAGCGGGGCCACGGATGGCTGGACTGGTGCCAGTTAGTCTGAAACGCTGGGCTACCGTGCACACAACCGGTTACCTGGGACGAAATCTTTACCAGCGCTAATGGTATCGATCTGTCTGCCACGGGTCGAAAACAAATGGATACTTGAACGGTGTCTTGCAAGCCTGTTGGGACTTCTGTGAATTGCCACGGCGGGGGGGGGGGGGGGGCAGGAAGTCGGTGCATGCCTCCTTTAGGGTTCATTGATTGGAAGTTACTGTGAATCTCTGGTTTACTTGGAAGGGGAGTACTGCTAAAGGAGGTACTGGTGGATGGGTTACTGGAGGTATTGGGAAGTTTGGGGGAACGTTGCTGTCTGTAACAGTTGTAGGTGGTACTAGGAGAATTAGGTGTTGGGTGTACTAAGTAATTAGGTTCTATGAGGAGGAGTACTGGTTGCTGGGAGGAGGTGAAGTACTGAGGAGCACTAGGTACTGTATGTATAGGTACTAGGAAGAGGAATGCTAGGAGGAATACTTAGATACTAATAATCTCAGGTGTTGATGAGACACCAGCAATATTGATGAACAAGATTTTTAATGTTTGAAATCTTTAGAAGACCTGATTTACTTAACGTTTTATCCTAATTGCCTTTAGAAATCCGATTTTATTATGTGCAATCTTGTTTGAGGAGCAAGATTTGTGCTTCTGGAAGCAAATGTTTGATTTTATATTCGTGTACGTGTCTAAAAATATGAAACATTAAAATTCTTGCTCATCAATATTGAATGAGAAAAGTCAACTATATTCGACATATTGGATTCATCATCTTCAATTTCGAAAATCTGACTTTAAATTCGGAACCGGCGGCCAAAAAAGCCCACAGATACTGATCTCCTAAAAGTGCTGTATATTTCGCTAAATATAAAAAAAATCAAGAACGAAATTTAAAATTCCGACCGGACATCTCGATAGAGAGTTTAATTGTGAAGAATTTAAAAAAAAGATTGTCATGTTTTCTGAAAACTTGAGACCTGTAGGGTGATTTGAACAAAACAATGTCATTATATACCACTGTACACCGCTCGCCCCTATCTCAATCACCACTCAATCCAGGCGTCACCTGCAATCGCGACACGTTCGCTTGCTTCCAAACAAATCGAGATCCACGCGACAGACATAAATTTCCCTTCTTTCCCTTCCTATCGCAGTCTCATTACCATTTATTAACCTTTTCCTATCGAGCTGAAACTATCGCCATCACCGTCAGCGAAACATTCGCTCGCACAGCCTCATAGTGGCGTGCCATCGCCCAGCGTTGCGTGCCAAACGCGGGAACGGTAATACTTGACCCGCGGACGTCGAACGCGATCACGATGATAGGTTTCCCCGATTAATCCCAGCCACTAATGAATCTAATTAACGCACGCGTCAATCCTTTCGCGAAACATCGTCTCTCCGATAAGCGATCAGGAAAGAGCCACTCGATCTTTTCCTCAAAAAACAACCTCGCCAAGGATAAACTCTCGACAATCCCGTCGGAAAGTCCACTAACATTTCCTTAACCTGTTGCAGGCATCCTTGCGTTCATCAACTGCTGGGACGTGAAATGGGCGACGAGAGTGCAGGATATCTTCACTTACGCCAAGCTCCTCGCGCTCTTCATCATCATCTTCACCGGGGCTTATCAGCTTTTCACCGGTGAGTTCAACGGCATCGATCCACGACTTTCCCAGGTCTGTCGAAATCGAACGGTTCGATCGGATAGTAATCAAGGCTACGTCGCGTTTCTTATCCCTCTGCTCCTTTTTCCACGCGTACCGTTGCCCAATTCTCAATGTTCTCCGCGCACACCTGACGAAGGGCGAACCGTTCTTGCCTCAGATCGGCTTTCTCTCGCGTGTAAAACGTTCCACGCTCCGTGCCTCTGCTCCATCAACGATCCAAACGCTGCGCGATTTTTGCTTCGTCACCCTCGGTGTGCGAGGCAAGAAAACGCGGAACTGATGCCTGCCGCCTGCCGCCTGCCGTCTGCCGCCTGCCGCCTGCCGTCCGCTCGAAAGATACTGATGGCTTACAATTAGATGAATTGGGAACGAGCATTAAGTTCCTACAGTCTTTCCAGCAAATCTTTATAGACACTTGTAGCTTTCTACTCTATATCCCACCCTCGAGGACGTTTATAGTATTTTATCGAATCGAAGAGGCAAGCTATATGTAGACTCTCCAGTAAACAGAGACGAAGCTCTTGGAGTACTTACCTTGGATAAAAGAAGAAACAGTCTCGCTATACTTTCCGCAATTCGCAATTAAACGTCCACGGTGCTCGGTTTCTCGTTAAAAGCGTCTCGGCGAATTCCTTGGGCAAGAACGAGGAAGCTCGCGTTAATGTCTCACCACCCACGCCACCCTTGAAGTGGCGTAAGACGGTTAGGCGTCTTTTCACTTGCCGGACGAGACAATTTGCCCAATCAAAACGGTGGATTAAATACGCGGACGGCTCGAGGCGCACGGTGTGCATGCGAGGAATCGTTTGAATTGAGCTATTCAGCCCTTCAAGTGGCTCCTTCAATCCACTGTCGTCCCGAGAACACCCTTTCATTCCGACAAATTGCATCTGTAACCTTGTCTCGTTTCTAAAGCAGAACGAATCTCGCGAAAAATTGTCCTGGATTACTTCCACGCTGCTCGATATACTCGGAGTAAAAAACTCCTCCCGTTGACACCAATGATGCTCGATTCGTCGCGATTCAGGCTCGGCATTCGGTGTGGCATTTTTTCTATTTCGAAAAGGGTGCTCGTGACGCAATTTTTTTATGCGGTCGTACAGTAGGATCGTGCTGAATGGATTTTACAACAGATGGATTCCCTGGAATCGCTCGCGTGTTTCATCGATTACCTTTACCCGTTTCGCAGGGCACACGGAGTATTTCACGTTCGAGAACACCACCACAGAAGTGACGTCGATAGCACTCAGCTTCTATTCAGGACTGTTCGCTTACAATGGCTGGAACTACTTGAATTTCATCATCGAGGAGCTGAAGGACCCCGTGAAGTAAGCAGTCACTAAGTTAGTCACTTTCCTAGATAGCCAGAAGAATTCGCCGATGATAACCGAACCTTTAACGAGGAATCCGCTGCTTATTTCGCAACGGAGTCGCGCCGACGATTAGCTACTCTTGCACGCGACGTGGCGCTTTAAAGTAGCGGCGCATCAAATTTATGTACATATGAAATAATGTAGAAGATGCAGAGAGAAGATTACTCCGGAGCTTGAAGTTGTGAACCGCGACTATAGACTCCAGAGATCTCCAAGCAATTTAACACTGTTTATTTCGCGTAAAGCATCTGTGCTGACGCCCCTTGAACCCACCACCTAGATTCTTCCATAGAATCTTCATTAACCCCTAGATTGTTTTAAGTAGGAGAATCCTTTCGTTTTTAAATGTAAATGGCTGACGCAGGGGCTTCTAATGAACGTAGGGGCTTCTGATAACGTAAGTTAGCAAAATCCTCCCCTTCTTGTGCACCCTTAAATATCAATCTTTGCAAGTTATCTCACTCCTTCGTTTTTATAGAAATTTTGTGGAGCGATGTATAAAGTATTTGCAAGAGCCCAGCACTGTATTGAAATTCCAATTGTTAACGTATACGAAGCAACGGTTTTGCAAGTGTAATCGATCAACTTTCCCGTTTTTCCCGCGTACCTATCACTCCACCTATAAATCTCTGTTTATATAACGCTCGTCCGTTGTGCCAATAAATTCGTTTAAAAAGTGCCTCCCAGAGGATTATTAACACCAGTAACCCTGCCTCCGGCTGAAATCTCGTGCAACGATTAGCAACGATTGCAACAGCCGGTCTTGTGTATCAATTAATTAAGCGGGAGGGTCGCAGAGCGCGGTTTTATTAACTCGGACTGGAGGTCAAGCTTGGGTTCTTGGTCCTAAACTTTTTAAGATCAAATGTTTTTTAGGACACTGCACGGTACAATCTTCGTCTGAAATCTACCGAGATCGTTTCAGTGATTCGAAGGAATAATGCTGAATTTCTTTTTGCTGAATTTCCCCGCAGGAACCTACCAAGGGCCATTGCCATCTCCTGCGTCCTCGTCACGCTCGTCTACGTCTTCGCGAACATGGCCTTCTACACGACCCTGAGCCCCGTTGAAGTCCTCGGAAGCGAGGCTGTTGCAGTGGTAAATTACTTAACCATGATAATAAGAAATTTTCTTTAACATCTTACTCTACGACTTTTCTTTAACATCTTACTCTACGCCATTTAATTTTAATTCAAGATCGTAGTTCTTCAACTCGTCAATTGACAAAGACTAGGTTCACTAGTTATTTAAAAGTGCCCCATCGATCACAGTCAATTCGTTAATAAAGTTGAATAAGTGTTGTAACCTCAGGTGGGAACCTGGCGATAGTCTCAAATGGTATATCCTTGGAGTATCGTAAGCAAAGGGTGTCCTTCTTAATTCGCAGACGTTCGCAAATCGCCTGTTTGGCATGTTCTCCTGGACGATACCAGTGTTCGTGGCCCTTTCAACCTTTGGAGCTGTCAACGGAATCCTCTTGACGTCCTCGCGACTCTTCTACGCTGGCGCCTGCGAGGGCCAGATGCCTGAAATATTGACTATGATTCAAACTTCCAGGCTCACTCCCACACCGGCTGTCATCTGCATGGTACGTGGATATTTCCAATTTCGAATATTTTATAATCTGGAGTCTACTTGTCTAGCTCTGTCATAAAAGTCACTGGGAGCAGTGGCGCACCCAGAGAAAGAAAAAGGGATTTTATTCTTTAATCACCTAAAATTCTATAATCACCTAAAGAATTTGATTGAATTCGCATTAAAAGTATTTTTATCCCTTCAACTCGGCTCCCCCGAAGATTAAATCCTGAGCGCGCCACTGAAAGGGAGTTGAGTCTTCTGAAATTTTTAACAAAACTTGACGCTCTGACTTTCGAACATCTATGATTTGACTTTAATTATAATTGTAATTATAATTGAAATCTTGCTCCGTTCATTCCAGGCTCTCCTGTCCATGCTGTATCTCTGTTCTTCTGACATCTTCGCTCTGATCAACTACGTCGGCTTCGCCACTTGGGTATGTATTCACAATTACACTAAAAACCCTTTTCCCTTGATCGCATCTGGAGCCACTTTGTACACAGAAAGAGGTAAACTCACTTTAGAGATGCAGAAAAACGAAGACGGCTGAAATATCTGCGATAAAGTTCAATGTATTCTTATAATCCCTTTGATCGTTAAAGTGTAAAAGATAGGTTCACAAAGGTAATTCTCACATAGGTCTTTCGTTATTATAGTGCAAGAAATATATGCGGCGCATATCGGTTTACGCGCGTTTCAGCGAGCAGAGCGGGAGTACCTGCTCGCCACGAATCATTAACCCGACCGGACGAGTGATAATTTTCTAATTGGCTCATGCTGCACGATGTAATTGACAGTATTGTCCGACTTTATGGGCGGGCATAAGCGGGCGCCCACCTAGGCGTGGATTACGATGGACGTTGCGAATCATAAACTCGTTCTCTGGATTAATACGACTCCATAAACGCAGATCGGCGCTGCACATTGGTTTGCTCTTAATTCTGAAGCTTCTCGAGTATTTAAGCCATATAAGTCTAGTCATTGAAAAGGGGAGATTAGAAATTTGGGGGAAAATATTGCACGTCCTCGAAATATAAGAGGAAATTCTTTATCGGGGCACTACTGGTAGGATGACTGAATATAATGCGAATATAAACGCGATGGAATGTATAGTAGGTAGTAGGGAGACCCAAATTTAATTCACCACTCGGGGCCACATCCTGTCGATTGAAGAGTTAATTTGATATAGAAAAATGGAACTGTTTCTTGTGTGTCCACAGCTGAGCATAGGAGTGTCCGTTCTGTGTCTACCGTGGCTCAGATGGGCCCAACCAAATCTACCTAGGCCTATTAAGGTGAACCTCTTCTTCCCGGTAATATATATCCTCGCCACCCTCTTCGTCACCATCGTACCTATGTACGCCAGCCCGGTGGAAACAGGTAAATTTAAAGGAGAAAACTTTCCCCATAACATAACTACTACATATGACTACTTCAAAAGAAGGAACTACATGGTCAGTAAAGCCCACTATTAAAATTTAATAACCACCATTAAAGCTACTTATTCCAAATTCTCCTCTAATTATTTATCGTTACAGATCTTCGATCAAACGATAAATTAATACCGAATCAATTGTTTTCTTTGCAGGATACGGTTGCCTGATGATCTTCTCCTCCGTGCCCGTGTACTTCGTCTTCGTCGCGTGGAAGAACAAGCCGAAGTTCTTCCAGAGGGGAGTCGGTAAGTGGAGGATCGTTATAACGAAAGAAATTTCCACGAACAGATACAGTCTCGATCATTATTCAACGGGTACTCAGTTTCATCCGTCGATTATTGAGCTTCCGACCTTCCGACCTTCCGACCTTCCTCTCGCGTTGCTCGCTTTAAAGTAAAGCCTCGCTTAAAGTAGACGCTCGTTAGACGCTTATAATTCCGATGGGAATTAATTGATCTCAACAGAAGAATATTCACGATACGATATTCAGGATACGTCGTTACGTTCTGTTTCTGTTTAATTGATTTGTTCCCGCAGGCGCCGCTACCAAAACTTTGCAGAAGCTGATGGTAGTCGTCCGACCAAAGACTAAGGTTCAGAACACACTCTACATACCTAATATTACTCTCGCCATGTCACGCATGCTTAGCGTCTATTGGTTTCTATCGCCAATTCGTCATTGAAAAGCCTGTCACTTATTCTTTTCCAATGCTGTGCACGTGTCTTCTGATCTCCGTGGTCGCTCTGCGATCTCCGCATGATATCTAGTATACAATTAATCTGGAGCCTTTCATCATATTTAAAAGAAGAACAAACTGTTGAAGACTAATCTGATTTTGCTAAGTTCTTCAAAAGCCAGCTCTCCATCATCGCCATATATTTACTTTCCACTCGCCAAATAACTAGAATTTTAATTCAATAAATCAACTGTTACTTTGATACATCCAGCTTGTCTAAAATAATTATCCGCTTGAGTTCGCTGGTGCATCATTAAAGTTTGATTTTGCATGCTGCACTCACACAACAAGCACAACGCACACCGACCTATACAGTGCACTAATAAAGAATCTTAACTAACATCTTAACTCTGAAATTTAATCTCGCGATAATGTCCGATCGCGTTTTCTCCCGACCTGTCACTAACGGATGGTGCGTCGTCGTCGACATTCTACTAACCACATCTTCCACTAAAACTTCCTCCGTCAAGCACCATACCGAGATACTAAAACCCTCTGAATTACTCTTGCAGTAAGCGTCACGAAGTTCCTGCAGAAGATAATACTGGTCGTCGGCAAATCGAAACCCGCTCAGGTTTAAACACAGTCGGATTCTGTCTTCGGCCAGCATGAGGGTGATTTCCAGCCAGCAGACAACGAGGATGGAGTAGGACTTTTCTTTTGGACAACACTCGGAGGACATTCCATTATCCACTTAACTCTCCACCGCAGGGAACCCGAAACGAATTGAAACAGTAGATTGAGATCCGAGAACAGACTCGTATCGCTAATAATTCCAATTAGGAGTCTGTGTTTCAAGCCTGCACTGTGCCCCGAGATTGCAATCGAATAGGGGTAGCAGATTTGCGTGTAGAAGACAGACAAGAGACTTATAATAAACCGAAATCCTTCTCCGAGTGGAGGGAAGGCGTCCTGACAAGAGGCAGCCATATCAAAGCAGGGCGCCGAAAGAGGTAACCGAAGGAACTGAAGCCTCGTTGTTCCACCTGGATTTCATCCTGAACTGGCAGCTACCTAGCGGAGGATCAACACTACTGTCGCCTACCCACAGTGACCAGGCAGGCATCGAGAGACGGAGGAACGAAGAGTCTCGTATTTTAAAACGAAAGGACACGCGATATCCTCCTTCGCTGTACACCCCAGTGCGTCTAATCCTTTCAACACACATTCGGCGAACAATTTCCTACGGCGTTACTCTTCCCTCATCACCACCACCACCCCCCGCTCTACCATTTCCTCGTAGTCGCGACTCGACCCTTCGTTTCGAGCCTTCACATTCCCACAGACTTCTTTTGGTTAGAGCTCGCTCGTAGCCTCTCAGTGCGTAGGATCGTCGATAATTTATTGTACTCCCTTTCGCCGTTTATTTAAACGCCTGCCGCTCCGGGGAACGATCGACCAGAGTTCGTAGAAAGCGACGCGCTTCGTGGACGCGGAACGACAAGAGAAACGAAGGGCGAGAACGGTGCTGCTACGCGCCTGGCGTCCCATTGTCAACGTCGCATAATAAAGTCTATCGTACCCGTGTTTTACTGCCACCGGTGTTGGCGCGTGTGCCTGTATACAGAGATGGGCAAAGATTTTGTTTAAAGAAAAATTCGAATAACAAATAAAAGTTCAAAAAAATTACTCGACGAATAAGGTTAATTTTTTTATTCGTCGAGCATTTCAATTTCGACGAAGAATAAATTTTTTAACTTTATTCGACGAGAAATAAAGTTGAAGTTGAGAAATTTACTCGACTCTAACTCGACTTGAAACTCTAGACGAATAAGAAAAATACCTTTATTCGTCAATTAATCTAAAGTTAAAGTAACTTTTATTTGATCCGTTGTTAATTGTTTGAACACTTTTATTTAGTGAATGCTCAACTCTGCGTGTATATACGCGTGCGTGTGCGTGTTGCCACCCCACCCCCATCATCCCCGTGGGATCATCGAAAGTCTTAATTGAATTGAACGTGTTACTCGACCATTCCAGCCATTCTCAGACACATGTATTTAAATTCGCACGCGACCGAGGAACGCCGAGGACCTAGGCGCGTCGGCAATCGCTGGCAAGCCGACGTTCAGGGGCGCACTTTAACAGGTTCGAGGCGGCAAACGAATCGTTCGATGTTTTAGATTTTTTATACTTTTTTAAGCGCGGGCCCGCTGGCCCCGTAGAACGATTTTAGTCGATTTCAAATCCTCGCTCGCTCCCCGTCGTTTCCCCCTCTGTTCTCTGTAATTATTATTAATCATTCCTTTCTTGTACAAAGTGTATGTATAGTGAATGCGTTCCGGTGAGATCTGTTTCCTCGTGCGTACAGTTTGTAGCTCGTGCGCGCGCCTCGTCGAAGGATTCTGATTTAGCAGCTACGGTTTAACCCTCCGCTGATGGGGTGGATACGGATCGCGCTGTTCCTGCAAGCATTATCAGCCGCGTTAGTGTGAGGTTAATGCTCTCTCCAATCCACATGCCGAGCTTCGCGCGAGAGACCGAGGACTTGACTTTGCCAATAAGTATTAATCGAACTCAGCAGCCTGTATATTCCTATCTTTCTTTTATTTTCCCACTTTCTTTCTCAAGCGTTAAGAATGCTCCACCCTACCAGCCGAGAGCTCGGGCGGATTTGTGTAAATTTTGAGCGAAAAAAATGGGAAAGGTTTAAACACAGAAGCTTGAAACAACTTTGAAAAGAATTCAATTCTTTTTCGTGTAACGATTAACAATAACTCACGCGTGAGTTGCTATATCGAATTAATTTTGAAATTGTCTCGACTCTTTTTAATGAAAATATTTGACGGGGGCGCCAAATCCCCAAATCCGCCCCTGGCCATCTTGCTTTAGCGAAGACATAGGTATACATAGGTGTAACATAGGTATACGATACGTTGATTAAACTCCGCAGAGTGTGCGATGCTTTCTGTCACACCGCTGGTAAGAACGTGCAATTTACGAGTCTCCTTTAGTTGGATCGCGAAACCGTCTGGCGTCACGGCGGCCAAGCACCGCGCCTTTTACGAGCCAAGACTTAATGTTTGATCTAGCCCCCCATCTATCTGATGCCATCGAACCCCTCATTCCTTGTACACACTGTGATTTTTATTTACTCCCGCCGATTTCCGCGAATCGTCGATTTGTCGATTTCTGGAAATGACTGCCGACGCATGGTCCTTTGGCAGCGAATTTAGGCACGAAGAAAACGATGCTGTTTGCGATCAATTGTAAAACCAAGTCCGGATTAGATCGGGGAACAGGAAAGGAACCTGTGACTCCCAGTTACTTGACAAAACTGTTACGTAGAAATAGAAATTGTTAGAAAAGTCACATCCTTTTAAAGTTTCTCCTTTCCTGTTTATTGGCTCGATCTAGACTCGGCGCAAAAAGAGACAAAATGTCACCAATTGTCACCAATTGTCACCAATGCCTTCTGTACGAACGTATCGAGTTCGAACTTGGATTGCGTCGCTAATTAGTTGAATTTTTCTTTGCCCTTCGGTTAGCTCAAGTTATTCATCGACGCCTCGTTTTCAATAAAAGAAAAGACGCGATCGAGACGCGAGGCGAAGGCTGAATGGAGACAGAATACCAGCATATCCGTAGCGAGGAGCATTTCTCGGACCAAGTATTGTATTTTCTACGGGGTGTTGAAAGTGCATCTCGACTAGTCGATGAAACGTCCTGCTGCATCTCCGCTTACGCTGTGTGCCTCAACAGGACCCCGAATAACCTTAATTGCTTCGCGAGCTCGTCCTGAGATCCAGTCTCAACGATACGTCTCTCTCAGCATCATTTCCAATCATCACCCCCGACTTCCGAATCACGACAAATCGCTGGATGATCGAAGTCTCGATCCTCGGCCAGCGATTCAGGCGGCGTTCTCCTTAATTTGCACAAGCTTACGAGCAAGCAAGAAGATGTATCGCCGATGCCATCGATCACGATTAACGTATAGTTTCCGTTAGCTGTATTTTTTACGGGACACGTTTCGACGATGCAAAACCCCGACGAACCACTCACCAGAGTGTCCATCTGTGCCGCGGGCTTCGTTCAATCGATTCTTGGCAGCTCGGTATTTCGTCTAGGCGGGAGTGTACTGTGTAGAGGTGTAGGAAATCGTGGAGGCGCAAGTATAGTTGTGAGCGCGTGGCGAAGCTGTTTCGAGGGGAATTCCAGTCCATAGAGAAGAGCCCGCGCCTGGACTGATACTAAATAGGAACGTAGAGGTTTCTAAAAGTATATTTAGGGTTCGAGAATCGTGTATTTTTGCACTGCGGATGACACGGCCGGGCGTCGATGGGCACTCTGGCAAAGCGTGACAATAAGCGCCTATTAATTAGTTATTTAGTCGCGAGAAGGATGCAAGGAAAGGCAAACAAAGGGCGAGGGGAGATGTTACCAGAACTTGAATGTACGTTTGTGTATTATTTTTTTATGTTGCGGCCCGCGAGGACATACCAGCGTGTAGGTACTTTAGTACAAACGATGCGAGGATGTACGCGTTAAAAGAGGGAAATCTCTCTTGTTAGAATTGTCTTCTCTCTGCGTCTGTGTATCGTGGTCGCAATATTTCTGATCGCCGCGATCGGCAGTGGAGGAAGAATGTGACGGCGCGGAATCGGTTTGCTGAGGAAGTCGAAGGGAATTATCGAGGGCAATGCGTATCGAAGCGGTGATTAAAAATGTTACGATCATGGCGCGCGAGTGCGATTAAGAGACTGAAGGAAAGCGACACGATGGTAAAAGCAGTAGCTTAGGATCTAAATAAACGAGGCGGAGGAAGCGGTAACAGAAAGATTCAAGGGACACGCGAACTGTGACAATATATTATATTGTATAAATATTGTTTATTACTTCCTTCCCTTCCCCTTCATATTTTAAGGTGCATTCAGGCCCGGTACGAGACTTTTTTGCCCCCTACCAAATTGCGAACTTACCAAATTGCGCAATTTCGGGCGAATTTCCTGGTCAGAATAGAGTGGTCGGTAAAGTCAACAGCTGCTTCAGATATTTTTCGTAACGAATAGTAAGTACATATGCTATTCAGCAATACGTTTTAGAAATATTTTACGTACAAGTGAGTGATTATTAAAAGCTTTTTAAACCGTTAATGATCCTATCGTTTATCCTTTGCAATAATTAAACGTACAACGTGGGTATCTTCGATCCACGCATCCTAAGTGGATGAAGCGCTTGTAGTATCTGGCGTATAATTGAATAAATAACTATACGGTTTAATAAATAATTGGTGGTAGCATGAAAGGAATGATCGTCGGCCTCTGTACAGCATTTATTTACAGAACAGGAGTGACGACATACAAGTATTGTTCCTTACGACGTTAACATAGTGAAATTAGTAGCTTCTGTTAATTATAATCGGCTCGCTCGATCACTATACCTTGATAATGTAAAATGTAACTAATATTAAAATCTCCACAGCATCCACTCATACGATAGATTCTATAAAGTTACAAACTATAAGGAATCTCGATGGGTCGCAGTCGGTAATTTAACCTATATAAAAGGCTTTTTATTAAATAGTAACTATGTAGCGATTCGTAGATAAAACGTATACGAGTGATTGCTGAACGTTGTTAGAAGACTATATTCTCAAATCCACCTATACAAATATATAAATCATTTCGAAAAGATCGAGAATCCTGGAAAACAGTGTTCATTCATTAAACGCGTCGGGGGACTTGTGCGCGAAGAAAATTACGATTCTTTTGTTTTCAAACAAAAGGGTACCTAATTCTTTTTATCTGTTGTCAATAGTATACGTTTTCTGTGATATGATAGAATTGAACTGCGTTTAAATGTATTCTACATGAAATAAAGGTTAAATTGGGAAGATAATTAAATTCTTTATACGTTTTACATGAAATTATATTGTAATATTTGTCGTATTTTCTATACTATACAAATCAGGTTAATGAAAATATTTTTCTTCTTCTTGCAGATTAATCTTGGGAACATTCCTCCGAGGCCAGGAACTTTAAATGGAACAAACGATGGAAAGCTGTCAGCCTCAACAATGAACATGAGAAGATAGTGATTTTATACAAAAAGTAAAATGAAATTATACAATATTGTAACACTGTAAAAAAGACCTTTTATGCAAATAAAGTGGAAAAAATTGGAAAAGAAGTGTATTATTATTTACAAATACCTTTTACAAATTCCTATCCAAATTCCAGCCCTGTGATTTCCATGGTAAAAGGCCTTTAGAAGGCGCAGCTCTTGCTCGCTACTTTAAGGCAACGCCTTCAATGGTGAAATTTCAAGATACCTCCTTTTGCTTCATGATCTCCTGATACATCGCTCCAAAATCTGGCCAAAATTTTCTGATCGCTCCAAAATTGAGATTGTAACAGGAGAACATGATGTCGAAAGAGGTGGCACTAAGTTAGCGCCTTCGCAAAGAGAATTCAAGGCGGAGAACTGTTCGACGTAGAGGCGCAGCGTCTTCGAAAGGCTTCGACGATGAAATTCAGGGCGTACCTCCTTTCGCTTCATGTTCTCCTGTTACATTTGCTAAAATCTGGCCAAAATTTTCTGAACGCTCCAAAATTGAGATTGTAACAGGAGAACATGATGTCGAAAGAGGTGGCACTAAGCTAGCGCCTTCGGAAAGAGAATTCAAGGCGGAGAACTGTTCGACGTAGAGGCGCAGCGTCTTCGAAAGGCTTCGACGATGAAATTCAGGGCGTACCTCCTTTCGCTTCATGTTCTCCTGTTACATTTGCTAAAATCTGGCCAAAATTTTCTGAACGCTCCAAAATTGAGATTGTAACAGGAGAACATGATGTCGAAAGAGGTGGCACTATGTTAGCGCCTTCGAAAAGAGAATTCAAGGCGGAGAACTGTTCGACGTAGAGGCGCAGCGTCTTCGAAAGGCTTCGACGATGAAATTCAGGGCGTACCTCCTTTCGCTTCATGTTCTCCTGTTACATTTGCTAAAATCTGGCCAAAATTTTCTGAACGCTCCAAAATTGAGATTGTAACAGGAGAACATGATGTCGAAAGAGGTGGCACTAAGTTAGCGCCTTCGAAAAGAGAATTCAAGGCGGAGAACTGTTCGACGTAGAGGCGCAGCGTCTTCGAAAGGCTTCGACGATGAAATTCAGAGCGTACCTCCTTTCGCTTCATGTTCTCCTGTTACATTTGCTAAAATCTGGCCAAAATTTTCTGAACGCTCCAAAATTGAGATTGTAACAGGAGAACATGATGTCGAAAGAGGTGGCACTAAGTTAGCGCCTTCGGAAAGAGAATTCAAGGCGGAGAACTGTTCGACGTAGAGGCGCAGCGTCTTCGAAAGGCTTCGACGATGAAATTCAGGGCGTACCTCCTTTCGCTTCATGTTCTCCTGTTACATTTGCTAAAATCTGGCCAAAATTTTCTGAACGCTCCAAAATTGAGATTGTAACAGGAGAACATGATGTCGAAAGAGGTGGCACTATGTTAGCGCCTTCGAAAAGAGAATTCAAGGCGGAGAACTGTTCGACGTAGAGGCGCAGCGTCTTCGAAAGGCTTCGACGATGAAATTCAGGGCGTACCTCCTTTCGCTTCATGTTCTCCTGTTACATTTGCTAAAATCTGGCCAAAATTTTCTGAACGCTCCAAAATTGAGATTGTAACAGGAGAACATGATGTCGAAAGAGGTGGCACTAAGTTAGCGCCTTCGAAAAGAGAATTCAAGGCGGAGAACTGTTCGACGTAGAGGCGCAGCGTCTTCGAAAGGCTTCGACGATGAAATTCAGGGCGTACCTCCTTTCGCTTCATGTTCTCCTGTTACATTTGCTAAAATCTGGCCAAAATTTTCTGAACGCTCCAAAATTGAGATTGTAACAGGAGAACATGATGTCGAAAGAGGTGGCACTAAGTTAGCGCCTTCGGAAAGAGAATTCAAGGCGGAGAACTGTTCGACGTAGAGGCGCAGCGTCTTCGAAAGGCTTCGACGATGAAATTCAGGGCGTACCTCCTTTCGCTTCATGTTCTCCTGTTACATTTGCTAAAATCTGGCCAAAATTTTCTGAACGCTCCAAAATTGAGATTGTAACAGGAGAACATGATGTCGAAAGAGGTGGCACTATGTTAGCGCCTTCGAAAAGAGAATTCAAGGCGGAGAACTGTTCGACGTAGAGGCGCAGCGTCTTCGAAAGGCTTCGACGATGAAATTCAGGGCGTACCTCCTTTCGCTTCATGTTCTCCTGTTACATTTGCTAAAATCTGGCCAAAATTTTCTGAACGCTCCAAAATTGAGATTGTAACAGGAGAACATGATGTCGAAAGAGGTGGCACTAAGTTAGCGCCTTCGAAAAGAGAATTCAAGGCGGAGAACTGTTCGACGTAGAGGCGCAGCGTCTTCGAAAGGCTTCGACGATGAAATTCAGAGCGTACCTCCTTTCGCTTCATGTTCTCCTGTTACATTTGCTAAAATCTGGCCAAAATTTTCTGAACGCTCCAAAATTGAGATTGTAACAGGAGAACATGATGTCGAAAGAGGTGGCACTAAGTTAGCGCCTTCGGAAAGAGAATTCAAGGCGGAGAACTGTTCGACGTAGAGGCGCAGCGTCTTCGAAAGGCTTCGACGATGAAATTCAGGGCGTACCTCCTTTCGCTTCATGTTCTCCTGTTACATTTGCTAAAATCTGGCCAAAATTTTCTGAACGCTCCAAAATTGAGATTGTAACAGGAGAACATGATGTCGAAAGAGGTGGCACTATGTTAGCGCCTTCGAAAAGAGAATTCAAGGCGGAGAACTGTTCGACGTAGAGGCGCAAGCGTCTTCGAAAGGCTTCGACGATGAAATTCAGGGCGTACCTCCTTTCGCTTCATGTTCTCCTGTTACATTTGCTAAAATCTGGCCAAAATTTTCTGAACGCTCCAAAATTGAGATTGTAACAGGAGAACATGATGTCGAAAGAGGTGGCACTAAGTTAGCGCCTTCGAAAAGAGAATTCAAGGCGGAGAACTGTTCGACGTAGAGGCGCAGCGTCTTCGAAAGGCTTCGACGATGAAATTCAGAGCGTACCTCCTTTCGCTTCATGTTCTCCTGTTACATTTGCTAAAATCTGGCCAAAATTTTCTGAACGCTCCAAAATTGAGATTGTAACAGGAGAACATGATGTCGAAAGAGGTGGCACTAAGTTAGCGCCTTCGGAAAGAGAATTCAAGGCGGAGAACTGTTCGACGTAGAGGCGCAGCGTCTTCGAAAGGCTTCGACGATGAAATTCAGGGCGTACCTCCTTTCGCTTCATGTTCTCCTGTTACATTTGCTAAAATCTGGCCAAAATTTTCTGAACGCTCCAAAATTGAGATTGTAACAGGAGAACATGATGTCGAAAGAGGTGGCACTAAGTTAGCGCCTTCGGAAAGAGAATTCAAGGCGGAGAACTGTTCGACGTAGAGGCGCAGCGTCTTCGAAAGGCTTCGACGATGAAATTCAGGGCGTACCTCCTTTCGCTTCATGTTCTCCTGTTACATTTGCTAAAATCTGGCCAAAATTTTCTGAACGCTCCAAAATTGAGATTGTAACAGGAGAACATGATGTCGAAAGAGGTGGCACTAAGTTAGCGCCTTCGGAAAGAGAATTCAAGGCGGAGAACTGTTCGACGTAGAGGCGCAGCGTCTTCGAAAGGCTTCGACGATGAAATTCAGGGCGTACCTCCTTTCGCTTCATGTTCTCCTGTTACATTTGCTAAAATCTGGCCAAAATTTTCTGAACGCTCCAAAATTGAGATTGTAACAGGAGAACATGATGTCGAAAGAAGTGGCACTATGTTAGCGCCTTCGAAAAGAGAATTCAAGGCGGAGAACTGTTCGACGTAGAGGCGCAGCGTCTTCGAAAGGCTTCGACGATGAAATTCAGGGCGTACCTCCTTTCGCTTCATGTTCTCCTGTTACATTTGCTAAAATCTGGCCAAAATTTTCTGAACGCTCCAAAATTGAGATTGTAACAGGAGAACATGATGTCGAAAGAGGTGGCACTAAGTTAGCGCCTTCGGAAAGAGAATTCAAGGCGGAGAACTGTTCGACGTAGAGGCGCAGCGTCTTCGAAAGGCTTCGACGATGAAATTCAGAGCGTACCTCCTTTCGCTTCATGTTCTCCTGTTACATTTGCTAAAATCTGGCCAAAATTTTCAGAACGCTCCAAAATTGAGATTGTAACAGGAGAACATGATGTCGAAAGAGGTGGCACTAAGTTAGCGCCTTCGGAAAGAGAATTCAAGGCGGAGAACTGTTCGACGTAGAGGCGCAGCGTCTTCGAAAGGCTTCGACGATGAAATTCAGGGCGTACCTCCTTTCGCTTCATGTTCTCCTGTTACATTTGCTAAAATCTGGCCAAAATTTTCTGAACGCTCCAAAATTGAGATTGTAACAGGAGAACATGATGTCGAAAGAGGTGGCACTAAGTTAGCGCCTTCGGAAAGAGAATTCAAAGCGGAGAACTGTTCGACGTAGAGGTGCAGCATCTTCGAAAGGCTTCGACGATGAAATTCAGGGCGTACCTCCTTTCGCTTCATGTTCTCCTGTTACATTTGCTAAAATCTGGCCAAAATTTTCTGAACGCTCCAAAATTGAGATTGTATCAGGAGAACATGATTTCGAAAGAGGTAACTCTGGAGAGAATGAGTCGACGACGGAGAAGTAATCAACGCAGATGCAGGCTTCACTTGTGATTGTGGAATTTGGGATTTAATTAGGAAATGGAAGTTATAGGGTACATTTCTACATTGAATGATGCGTTTTTTCTCTACATGTGATTTATTAAAATACTCCGAATAATGTACAGTGATATATAATAATTCCATTGTCTAATTACTTAAGTTTAACTTCCAATTAAAAGGGACATATTGTAAATGCTGCACTCGCCCAGTAGGTTTTCGTTACACCCCACATTTTACACAGACGTCTGAAAGACGACAATTGTACGTCCGTTTTAGATCCGGACGGCATTTACGACGTCTTTTGGGCGTCTTTAGGCATCTGTGTGCTATCTGGGACCAGTTGAAACGAACCGGCGCTTCCAAAGGAAAGAATTGCTTACCTATAACAGACGAATGACCCGAATTAATTAACCATTATACAAGGTGACTGAGAAATCGGTCACTTGGGTAAAATCGGCGATGAAAGGGTACTTTCATTATACTCTTTGGACGCGGTTTCGCGTTCCGAGTACTTTCCTAAGGGGTGAAAAATTCCCTACTATACAGGGTGACAGAGAAATCGGTATCGACTGGGGAAAATTGGCGATCAAGGGGTACTTTCATTATACTCTTTGGACGCGGTTTCGCGTTCCGAGTACTTTCCTAAGGGGTGAAAAATTCCGTACTATACAGGGTGGCAGAGGAATCGGTATCGACTGGGGAAAATTGGCGATCAAGGGGTACATTCATTATACTCTTTGGACGCGGTTTCGCGTTCCGAGTACTTTCCTAAGGGGTGAAAAATTCCGTACTATACAGGGTGACTGACAAATCGGTATCGACTGGGGAAAATCGGCGATCAAAGGGTACTTTCATTGTACTCTTTGGACGCGGTTTCGCGTTCCGAGTACTTTCCTAAGAGGTGAAAAATTCCCTACTATACAGGGTGACAGAGAAATCGGTATCGACTGGGGAAAATCGGCGAACAAAGGGTACTTTCATTGTACTCTTTGGACGCGGTTTCGCGTTCCGAGTACTTTCCTAAGGGGTGAAAAATTCCGTACTATACAGGGTGACTGACAAATCGGTATCGACTGGGGAAAATTGGCGATCAAGGGGTACTTTCATTATACTCTTTGGACGCGGTTTCGCGTTCCGAGTACTTTCCTAAGGGGTGAAAAATTCCGTACTCTACAGGGTGACTGACAAATCGGTATCGACTGGGGAAAATCGGCGATCAAAGGGTACTTTCATTGTACTCTTTGGACGCGGTTTCGCGTTCCGAGTACTTTCCTAAGAGGTGAAAAATTCCCTACTATACAGGGTGACAGAGAAATCGGTATCGACTGGGGAAAATCGGCGAACAAAGGGTACTTTCATTGTACTCTTTGGACGCGGTTTCGCGTTCCGAGTACTTTCCTAAGGGGTGAAAAATTCCGTACTATACAGGGTGACTGACAAATCGGTATCGACTGGGGAAAATCGGCGATCAAAGGGTACTTTCATTGTACTCTTTGGACGCGGTTTCGCGTTCCGAGTACTTTCCTAAGAGGTGAAAAATTCCCTACTATACAGGGTGACAGAGAAATCGGTATCGACTGGGGAAAATCGGCGAACAAAGGGTACTTTCATTGTACTCTTTGGACGCGGTTTCGCGTTCCGAGTACTTTCCTAAGGGGTGAAAAATTCCGTACTATACAGGGTGACTGACAAATCGGTATCGACTGGGGAAAATTGGCGATCAAGGGGTACTTTCATTATACTCTTTGGACGCGGTTTCGCGTTCCGAGTACTTTCCTAAGGGGTGAAAAATTCCCTACTATACAGGGTGACAGAGAAATCGGTATCGACTGGGGAAAATTGGCGATCAAGGGGTACTTTCATTATACTCTTTGGACGCGGCTTCGCGTTCAGAGTACTTTCCTAAGAGGTGAAAAATTCCCTACTATACAGGATGACAGAGAAATCGAGGAAAATCGGTGATCAAAGGGTACTATGATTGTACCCTTTGGACGCGGTTTGACGCTGAAATTCAGGATACCTCCTTTCGCTTCATGTTCTCCTTACCTGTGAAGCAGAAATATACACGGTTAATAATCACTTATTACACAACAGAACACGTTAAAACTATTCAAACATTACCTGCTTGTAAACTATTCAGCCATCTACTGATCGATAAGTGAATACGCTGAAAGGGGCCGGGAAGGCATGAGATCCGTGATTATTTCCCTTTTCGATCGTCCAACTCCCTCAAGTTGTACTCACAAGTCACAAGGCTCCTCAAGGAGTGAGGCGTGGATCGTTGGAATGCAAATAAAGGAATAAAGAAATCCTTACAAGTGTTTAATAGAATTGCATAATAAATTACACTGTACATACTAAAATCATATCTCGAGAATTTGAAATCATACTTGGCTAGCAATAAAATTTTGAAAGTCTCAATTATATAATTAGACAGAAGTATGCCAATACCATGAATAATACTTTTCCCGCCGATAGCGAACGCGTAAAATGGCCCGCCAGGCTCGCCACAGTATAACGATTAACGATTCGCTATCATTCGAGGTTAGAAGGTAGAAGAATCGTTTATCAAGTACCATTTACCACCACTCCGCTTGTAAAACGCGTTCACCGAGCCTGGCCCTCTTTTACGCGAAATTTGTCTCTCGCGTGGAATTGCACGTGATAGCGGGCGAAAAGAATCGTGGAAGAAGGTGTACGACATAAATACAATGATAATCTCACTCGGTACTCCCCACGCCCTCAAAGTTACAATTCTCCGACGACGAGGTTCCTACCGCTGCAACCTTCCTTGCACCTATACAAACACGCAACTATGTACCTAACTTAATCGCAACCTGTTCCGCGTTTGCTATAGTTATAATCGGTAATATTGTATATGTATGTACAAAGGAGAACTGTCGCGTGCTTTACGGAGCTTCCTTCCGTGACCCTTCGACGACTGTATCAGGGTCCAGGGACCTTCCTCGGGAACACGCACGAGGACCTTTGTCCTGTAGAGCTTGGGCAAGTGTCCTCGCGCAGTTTGTGTACCCAGTTATTGCACTAGAATAATGACGAAGTATATAAATTATAAAGTGAATATTGTCCTTTGAATATTGACCACTTATAAAGTGAAGAATGATTGTTGAGCTTTTAGTATGATAATAATTATTTAAGCATACAAAAATGAGACGAATTCTTCTGAGTTTGTACACTTGTTTCGGGGTTTATTGATTAGGGAAATATCCCTAATCCCTATTGTTAACCGTGTACAGTTCATTCTTAAATTGTTATAACTATATTGCACTGAATTGATAGAATTTAATATAGGCCTCCTATCGGATTGAAACGGATATTATAAACTGTAATTATTGCATTTATCAGCCGTGATTATTCCAGTGCAATTTACTCAAAGTGCCCAACACCTGCGCACGCATTCCAGACATCGCATACAAAGGTCGCGAAGGGAAGGTCAAAATTTTTACACACGGACACTTGCACGGAAAAGTGGAATGATTTCTTTCAATGTTACTCGCGTCGTCGCTTACCCCTGTCACTATTTAAAAAAAAAAAAAAACCTCCACTCCCCGCATCATGGTAGACACGATTTACAAAACATTCGATAAAAACAGAAGTAAAAGGGAAGATGAACACAGTATCGCTAAGTATGTAATTTACAACGTAGAAAAGAAACAAGCGAGGACGCGTTTCTTCCAAGGAAGAGCCGAAAGAACGAGTGCTATAAAACTATCCGACGGTTGCTTCGTATTAATATAATTATAATCGAGATTCCGGGACGCTTGTCCGCCAGAGATCGAGGTATATATGTACTTCGATTACGAGCTACTCTATCCCTTTCTTGAGCAAAAGACACGCGCGAGCATTCGTGGTCTTTCCTCGCCGGACACGATTAATCGAGTTGCCGGAATGAGCCGCCTGCGCGGCAGCTCGCGGGGTGATTAAATAAATTAATAATCGTTTTGGAGGACATCGGGAAAAATCACAGTTGAAAGCACTGACAAGGGGACAACAGGACATCTCGGTCAACCGTTTAAGTCGAATCTTGCTCGTACTGAATGTGCACTTTGTATACAGGATGTTGAGAAAAATATCCAACACTCATCCTGGATCGATTCTGTACAGATAAATAACGACAACAAGTTCCCATGCATTTTGTATTTCCCAAAACATGGATACAGAGCGGCTGTGGATGAGCTACTATCTTACTGTAAGATGATTGCTCTTCCAAAGGCGTTCTGAGCACGTGTGTCGGAGATATATATATATATATTCGCTTCTTTCGTTGTTTTTCTTTTGATGGAACCGGTCCTGGAGAGATGTTCGACATTTCTATCAGTACCTTGCATAATTTCTAAGCGCAAGAGGGCACAAATTGGACACCGCTACGCCACTGTTCGATCGCGACAAATAGCGTCGCATAGGTATATAGGTTTGATATATCGAGTATATGGAAAATACAAAAATTTCAACTGGATTACCTTATGAATTATTGTACAAGGTGTGCACCGTGTATAAAATTAGAGCCGAATTGGTGACTCGACTGTCACGCAGTCCCTTTGTGAAAGATTCCTTACAAAAGTCGGAAGTGTCAGTATAAACCCACACTTCAGCAGCGTGACGCGAAGAAGGGATCGACCTACCGCAGTCCCCAGTTACATGATACTTCTTTCTCCCCCTTCATTAGAGATTACTTTCTCTTCTTTACCCTAACTTACTATATACGGAGTAATGCAAAAGTGCGTCGCTGAATTTCGAGCCATCTCAACGATTCGAGAAACGGCTCAGGGTATAAGCTCGATACCCTTTAAATACATACTTCCCGCTTTGGGGAGGTATTATGCGCAAGGTGCTTCCAATTTCAACAAGTGTCAATGTGCGCAGAGGAAGCACCCTGTAAACTCAGATCAATATTCTCACGCTATTCATCAATTTCTGAAATTCTACTTCAACCGATAAAAAAATTATTCTGATTGAAATTAATGATTCTCTCTGTTCGTTCGTCGCGTTTTCCGAGAAGCGCGGGCAGAATTGTGGAAATTGTGGAAATTGTGAAATGGTTTGTGGTTTCTAATGGTTCTCGAAATCGTTTCGATGGCTGAACGATGAAGAATCCTATCGCATTTGTACGAGTGACACGGTGTGTGTGCCGTGATTGATTGAGAATTGTGGACTCAATTGATAAATCTTTATCGATTTCTGGAAAGGTTCCTTTATGGACCCTCCCATGCCCGACGGATACGATAATTATGAACGCGAGGAACGTTTGCCAAAGTGAGTCCAGACGATTGGTAGATATGATCGTGACCTATCGGCATGAGAGGTCGCACCGTTATTCGTGAATTAATTAATACGTTTAAATTACTAGATCGTTATCGTTTACTTACACATATACGCCGTGTTTACTTTAAATATGCAACGGTACATAAATATTAGCGACCAATGGACTGCCAGGCGGGTTCCCTGTAGGCGACGGAACAATAATAATAAAAAAGGAGAAGCTGTGCGTGATCTGTCATTAATTAAAATCAGTAAAAAATATCCTCACGATTTTTACTAGCTTTAATCGTTGTTTCGCTCGACAGTCCATTCGTGATGTACGATTAAATTTGCCTCGGCAATGACGTATAATACAATTCATTAAAAAAAAAAAAAGGAGAAAAAAGGGAAAACGAGTGGACAAGGCTAACAGAGCGAGCGATGTGATTATATCATCGCGATACTACTAACATCGGTATCGAAGGAAGCTGCTGCTCCTCGACCCGCTGTTAGCCTCCCGCACTAGTTTACGTATTATCGCCTTTTAGTTGTCAATTTTTCGACAGAAAAGAAATTCCATTTCGCGCTACAAGCATCTGCGCTCCTCTCGACTTTGTATAAATATATCTTCGAGTGTGTGCCTGTTCATGTACGCTTCGTCATCTGTGCGATTCACCGTTTCTCGAGAAGGCCATGGCGAACGTTCGACCGCTACCGATCGAACGGTATTTTGTCTCACCTATCAATTCACCGCGCTCGACCGAACCGCTTCGAGACGAGAAGAAAAATAATATAAAAAAAAAAGACAAGATCGCTATCGTTTTGTGCGTATCGTAGGACGGGTTTCTCCTTGTTTAAAAGATTAGTGGTACTAAAACGGAAGTATGTATTATGTACACAAAGCACTCTGTCCCGCAAATAAATTCTCGAAAAGTGAACGTCTCCAAAACGCAGACTTCCTAGGCTAAATGCATCCTACGTATTCTATTCGACTTCCCTGCCGTTGATATCAAGAAGAATCTTGAACAAACCATACAGAACGCACCTGCGCTGCTCAGAATAATTAGAGGATCCAGTTCCTAGGCAGTTGAAAGATTCAAGAGAAAAATACCGTACACTGAATTCTCGATTCGTTGGAGCTATTCGGATCTATTCGAATCATCTAATCACTTTCAAGCAGCATATTACATTCATCGAGACAGTGCTCGAATTACAAAGCGAGACGGTCGAGTGGGAATCGAATGCTTTCGAATTGCATGGGAAAGCAAAGAATCTTTCGGTTCCCACAGAGCGTCTCCCTTCTTTAAATGCAATCTCTACGCGTACAACGCTTTTTTCCAATGATATCGCCGTTATCGCGTTGTATATGTGTCGCGTGTGCACGCGCCCGTCGTGTGCACCGATTGCATTAAGTACACACACCCGATACACACGAGGCAAACGTCCACCTGGCGCGGCTACAGACTGCGCGGAGAAATTACTGGCTGCTGCAAGCCACTTGACTCGAATTCCCCACCACCTGTCGTATTCTACCAGCACTTACGTGCATCGCAAATTTCACTGCCCGATATTCCATAATTCCGTGTTTGCCATATGCGTTTTGGCCTTGCCTCGTTCGTATTTGAATATGACCGAGGCAGGAAAGGCCCAACGCGATATATCGAGGCCTCTATATAGTTCGAAGTAATCTTTTAAATGCATTAGCGCAGCGCACTCGATGCACAGTGCACGACGCGCGGGCGTTGCACACGCATAAACCCCACGCTCCTCTTTCCAATTCGTAACCGACGCGAAAAATCTTGCTTCGATGTGTTGCTACATGTACGGTTGCATACCTATTTGCAACAAAAACAATATAACCAAAGAAGCTTACCAATCCGGAGACCGTAGATCAATTCTTCCGCGTGCGTACAAAGGATACTTGTAATTTCCTAGCTTTACTGTTGTTGCTGCAACCGAGCTAATAGGCATGATTGACGGATACACCTTTACGTGTACCCTGGTGAATACGTTTCAGGAAACCTGAGAAAAATGTGCGCATGCCGCCGTTCATCCGCGGACGAGATCGGCGCCAGAAACCTGCGAGGCCGTTCTTCTTCCTTCCGTTCTCTTTAAAGCAGCTTCGGGCAGCATCGCAGCGCCCGCCGGCGTCGCCCGCAGCGTCGGCGTCGAAGGGACGACGACGTCGCTTGATTAAGACTACTCGCGTTCATTTTGGATCAGCTGGCTGGCATCTCCGAGTTTTGGCCCTGCGACAGTTCCAGCAAATGGCACTCCGACAGCGGTATCTGCTTTGTTCGCGCGCTCTGCTTCTTCTGAAACGGGAAACGGGAAACGGGTTTGTCTATATTATCAGGATGAAATAATTGTTAGCTGTACATAGTGTAATAATAAATCGAATGTTCACCCCTCCCGCCTTGTGTATATTTCAATGAAATCGCCTTGAAATCGTGTGTTAAGCGAAGAATAGAGCTCACCTGTCTTCTGAATGGGAAACAGCCTCTGTTCTCGTTGTTGGGCGGCATGTGATTTATCAGCAGGTCTGAAGTGGGTGTGTTGTTAGGACCTAGCACGTTCAGTTCCTTAAAACACTCAGTCTCTACCATCTGGAACGAAAAAATGGACGTTTGATGGAGAACGCCTCGAGATCCAGTGGATTGGGTGGCTCGCTTTGGAAGCTAAAACGGGTTTCGGTGGAGCGGAGGCAACGGTAGCGAGCCACTTGCATCGTCTGACGTACGAGAACACTCTGATCGAGCCATATTTTTCGATGTAAGTGGACAGACGCGAGGTGTGATGACGACCGATGTGCATTCCGACGCCTGATATAGACGCAGGTTTTTGTCGAAAGGCTTACCTCGTTCTGCCAAGGGATGGACACACTGCCGGTGTTGAATTTACTGTAGAAGGTGTCGTCGGTGGCATCCAGGTTGACACCCTTCACCGTCGAGAACTGCTCGATGTCCAGCACGTCCTTAGCGTAGACAGCGTGGGGCTGCAAACAGAATTGTCCAGCGTTAACGACCCCCGCAGGGAATATAAAATAAATAAGATAAATCCTCTTTCCATAAAATAACGGGGGTGGCGTGCTTCTACGATCTTGCTTGATGCAATTGGGCTTGAAATCTATCGACTAGAGAAGGCGATCTCTCAATCGAAGGCTATTGAATTTTTAAAAGAGAAACAAAGGGAGGCTAGACTGCCTGGTTGTTTCGAGCGAGACGACCAATAAGAGGATAGATTCTGAACGACACCTACTTACATCCGGCACAAACGGCGGTTCCCACATACCAGCCTCGACCCTCTTCCAGTTGAGGCACTGGAAAAAGCTGTGAAGCTTCACTTCCTTGGCCCCGTGGCGGCCGCACTTGCAGCCCAGCCTATTCTTCGGGCTCTTCTTGAGCAGCTGCTGGCAGAGGCTCTTCGCCTCTTCGGTGAACTTAGGGGAATACCTTTCCTGATCCTCCTTCACTCTCCTGTCGATCTCCTCCCGCTTCACTTTCTCTTTCTTCGCTCGAAACGGCGCCTGGCCTTCTATCATCTCGTACAAAAGACAGCCGAAGCTGAACCAATCTGGCGAAAATGTGTACTTCTCATTGTCGATCACTTCCGGCGCCATGTAGCCTACCGTGCCCACTCGACCCCTCACCATGTCTCCCTCTGTGATTTCTACGGCCAGCCCGAGATCGGAGATCCTCACGTGCCCGTGATCGTCCAGCAGAATGTTCTCCGGCTTGCAGTCCCTGTAGACGATCCCTTGCAGGTGGAGGTGCTCGAGGCCGCACACCACTTCGGCGGCGTAGAACCTCGCACGGTTCATGTCGAAGCCCGGCTCGCCGCCCATGTTGTATATGTGGAACTTCAAGTCGCCGCCGTTCATGATGGTCAGGACCAGGCACAAGGCGTCCTTGGTCTCGTACGCGTACGCCAGCGAGACCACGAACTTCGAGTTGATCTTCTGCAGTATATTCTTCTCGAGCAGCACCATGGCCTCCCCCTTTCGTTTCTTGATGCGTTTCTTCTCTAGCTTCTTGCACGCGTACATCTTCCCGGTCGCCCGCACCTGGCAGGCGCACACCTCTCCGAACCCGCCCTTCCCGAGGACTCTGTACATGCGGAAGGTCTTGTACGTCACCGGCTGCGCCTCCAGCCACTTCCACTGAAGGTACCTGCGGAGGAGCGGACGCCGTTAGTCAAGTGGGAACACCGCTGATAAGTGTTCGCTATTGTTGGGAGCATCGGGAGGCAAATATTTGCTACTTTTAGTAGCTTCCCCCTGCGTACGTTGGCTTTAACTCCAGAGATAAGTCTCGGAGGACCCATTTCTTTTCCATACGATCGACTGCGGGAGTAAAGGCGAGATGCTGGCGGGTTGTTTTACGTGATGTAGACTGGGATTATGTTGTACAAAGTGAGAAGCTTTCTATGTACTAAGTTATACGAATGGCGCTTACGATTAGATCTGTATACCTATTTACCAATTCCAAACGATTCACGTATTTTACATTAGGTACGTTCGTAAGGACAAATGCTCACAAACCACATTGAACATTCTGTAATTCGTAAGTATCAGACGAAGGTTTACAGAGCTCCTCTAGATCACCTTTAGGAAACAGGAGTCTTTAGGACAGTCTAATGACCATGAGACAAGGGGTTGAGGAGGGATACCGGGACTAGGAATTACCTATAGAAATAGAAGCTAGTTTGGAAAGCTGAAAAAGGCTCTCCCGCCAGGAAGTTCTTCACGGTCTGCGCGATCTCGACAAAGAGCTCCTTCCCACCGTTGCTGAGCCGTTCCTCGCACTGAGCTATCAAGGAGTCGTTCAGGATGTCGACGACCTCCGAGCCCTCCCTCTTCAGGTACTGCTCAAACAGGTCCTTCGCCAGCACGGTCCGATTCTCGTCCATCTCGATCTCGTACTTCTCGATCGCGTCCAGAAACAGATTGTACCGATGGTAGGCCGGCTTCTTGTCCTGGCAGAATTGCCTGAACAACAGGCGACCGATCGGCTGCTGGTCCACCACATAGCCGTACCTGATGTCTGGGCAAACAATGTATCAGGTGAAATCAGACGAGACTAGAAAGAACTGCAACTATAAGATGAAATAGTTCGGGGGTGATTAACGAGGCCAAAGAGGTGCCTGGTGATATTAAGGATGTATCGGACCTGTCTTCAAAATGCTACCAAGTTGATTAAAAATTGTGAGATTGTTCTTTTTAATCTTCCTGATGTGCTCCAAATTTTTTTAACAAATTCACTAAACGGTTGCAGAGTTATAATGATTTTAATTTTCATTCATTTTACACGTACCTACTCTTTATGGAAAGAGACGATCTTGACGGATAAAATAGCTGAAAAAATGTTGAAGAAATAGTACCAATGTTTTAAATTTTTTTTTACATGTAGTATATGGGTAGATGAAAACTACACCGTTTTAAAGAAACAAATTATACATTGAGAAAATTGTGAATTCAGGGCATTTTCACTGAAAAAATACCTTTCTAGGAGTAAAAATAAGACTCCAACTGTCGTTCGAGTTTCTTAAATCTAGATTTACTATGCTTAAGACGTAGATATTCAAGTATTTCAAATTTCATAATACTTTTGTCTAATATTGTATGTCCGATACATCCTTAATTTCTGGCGAAAGTGTCGTCGCAGAACTTTCCCAATTGCGAATTGCAAATGTCAGCCGCGCGTTAAGCATCCCATTATTGTCCCGCGCGAATCGAATCGAGGCAGCCAGCGGCGAAATCTGAAAGCCGACGCGATTCCCGATAATCATGGGGAATGGAATCGCGAGTCCTCCCGGCTTCTCGGCTCGGCGACTACGCAGGTCTCGCGAGGCCTCGGCGAGAATATTCCCCTGCGACCTCGATTAATCCTCCATCTCCGAATCCCACGGTTCGCGAGGTAATGCTTCATAATTGAGAAGCTATGGAAGGCCTCCGCTCGCGAAGACATTAACGCGACACGTAATTAACCGGTCGAGGCTGCGAGAACAGCGTTCTTTATCAAATATCAATTCGCCACGTGAATATAATAGAAAGAAAAATTACATATTACTAAACTTACAAAGTTCCAAGTTAAAAATTTTCATAATAATTAAATATGAAGGCACCTTGATCTCCAAATTTTCTGTTCACGTATTTTCAAAGAAAATTCTCGAAATGGTAATTTACAATCGCACACAATGATTATTTGCAAGCAATGGAATGGAATTATCTAGTGGACCAAAAGTCGCTTTGTAAATTCCTCCTCGTGTTTTAATCGACTGCTCGTCTCCTCGTCTCTTCGTTTAATCGACCGCGATATATAGCCACAGAGCGAGTTCGATCGAGGAGGACCCTCCAGCCGAATGAAAGGTGATAGTTCTGTCGCCCGGAGCGTCGAAACAACGATCGGGCTTACGGTTTAATTAATCGAGACAACAAAGCAGTAACAGCTTCTCATCTAAGTGGCCGAACGGGATAAGCCTTGTCTGTGGTAGGTAGTTTTCCTAGCTTCCACCCTTTTCCCTTTGCTCCACTAGCGCTAGATTTATTTACAAGGGAATTTAGGCAACCAGGAAATTCAAAAAATTATACGAATAATTATCGAATTAAGGATTGCTGGTGCGGGTAACTTGAAAAGTACGGATCTTTCGAGAATTATTTTCACGCAGTTTTGCAGATAGTTTTTGTAAAAAACACATGCAATTTTTGTTTAAACTGTTCTCGAGATAGGAATTCCACGAAAAAGGAAAGTCTGCATTTTTATAGCATCAACAAAAAATTGGTTTGTGTTACAGATGAACTACTTAGGTACTCTACTTGCACACAAAGTTGCAAATAATTTTCTGCATTTCCGGGTCGCCTAACTTCTCTTGTTAGATTTAAACGATGCGATTTAAACTCGAATGCAGGGACATGCAGTGGTCCAAAAACTTTGTGTTTTATGCAAATGTTAGATGGAATTAAGATTTCGGGACTCACCGAGCTTATCTTTTAGGCCGATGCACTGGGAAATGTGTGGGAACTGAAGTATCTTCCGCCATTTCTTACTCTTCCCCTTGTTGCTGTCACCACCGCCTGCAGAAAAAACAAAAATCAATCAGTAACTATTCACAGAGAGGACTTCATCTCTCCCACCCTTCGACGAATTTTCTGTAATTAATTTCTTAATAGTTCCTTAATGGTGCAGAGTATATCATTCCAAAGCCATTCAATCTCTTTTTATTCGCGACTGGGATTACAAAAAAAAAAAACCCACCGTCCACGCAATTGCGTTTCAGGAGTCTGTGTGGTTTTTGTGCTCCCACCCTTTCGATGTCACTACTCACTAGCAACCCTCTCCACCCGACGCCTTCGTGTAGCACTGGCAATCTATTTCGCCCGTCCGCATGGATGCTTCTTTTCGCAAACCGCCCGCTCGACCAAAAACACCGAGGATAAAAATTCCAATTTGCTACCAACCGACGCGATCGTCTGGGTTGACAATAAAATCGTCCGCACAACAATTCCACCGCTACGTTCTCTGGCAAATGGGAGGAGCTTTTTGGAGAACAAAAACTCATGACAAAACAATATCATGATCGCGGAGAAGTAAATAGAATATCGATCGGTACGAGTAAAACGGAAATGCGATGGAAAGACGATGAGGATTGATAACGTACCTACTATCGATTAAAAAACGACCGAAGCATCCCTCGACTTTCTGGATCTGGTTTTCGTTGCCCCCGCTCGGCTGTGCGAGCAGAAACAGCCTCGCGGATAATCGATACGCGACGGGGGCAGTTGAAAATAGTTTCCCGGTTCAACTAACCGCAGGTGAAGCGGGCACGGTTCCGTTTTGCGAGCCTCTAATTTCTAATTATTAGTTTTCAGAGTTTCTGAGGGGCTGTAAATTGCGCGGCGAAGTTGCCTGAAAATAATCCGATTCCCTAAAAACCTTCAAAGTACTTACTGAAATAACGCCACTATTTAAAGATTAAAATCAATCTTCCATATTCTAAAAAAAAATCACACAATCGAAATGACTCTCATACTCAATGAAAAAAGCAAAAACCCAGCTTCAAAATCGATCACCGCTGGTCCCTTATCACCAACCGAGTCGTGGGAAGCCGAATCCCGTAAGCTTCGCCAGAAAACAGAAAGCAAAATGGGGATCCGAGTAATCAGAACTAAGAGCAGCCCAGGTCCACCATGTAAAACCCTCTTCTGTGCGATTTTTCTGGAAACCCATGGCCACGGTGAAAAAAACCTTGCTACACATTTTCGCCTGCTTTTACCCCGAAGCATCAGCCCCTGCCATCGTCGCGCCACGAATCACGCCGCACCCCTGGCACGGGGGCGTAAGTGGGTTAACGTCGTCTTTCATCCGGCGCGATTCAAGCGCGCCGGCTCCAATCGGCTTTCGAGGCTCCGAAAGGATGCTCTTCCGTTGCAGGAGGCCGGGGGAGTGAGTCGGGGGGAGCGGTGGATGGAACGAAATTTCCCCGAAACGCGTTCGTCATCGATCGTCGCCCCGAAGAAGCATGAAGAAGGCCAGGCAAGCAACCCCCAGGAGAAAGAGGGTGTCCCGCCATCGGTTTTTCGCGGCTCCGTGAACAACTGATTACATTTCCGCGTGCAGCCAGTCGTTCGATCCGTGAACGGAGGCTCGAGGGCTCGACCCGGGCCGCTCTGAAAGGAAGAGGCTTTCCAGTTTCCGCCGGGAGGGCGGCTCGCGAGTGTAGCGGAATCGACTTGTCCCGGCGATAAATCACCGAGGGGTCGCCCAGGATCTCTTATTGCTTAGGCTTGGGCGCCTTTGATCCTCGAGATCGAACCTTCCCCGTGGCAATTTTCTTAATTGAATCGAGACTCGCAACGATTACGTGGATCTCCCACCTCCATGCCGGGGTGGGAGATCCACGGTACCCAAGACCCACGGAGAAACAAAAGAATTGGCAAAGAAATTCGCGCCTCCTAAAGGATTATATTATATTCTATTATTACAAATTAATAACCTCCCACTTTCACTCCAATTTACTCGCATATTATCGCACCAGAATTATCACTGTATGCGCGACAGTTTTGCCTTCAATAAAGCGTTGATAACGCAATCGCTGGCCTCTCAAGAGACCCTAAAAGAAATCAATTAAGATTCTAAGGCAGCAATTCCTTCGACGTACGTATCTCCGTTTACTTTCAGCGAGTGTGCAATTTTAGATCCGCGAATGTTGCAAGCTTCGGGGGGAACGAATGCGGCGTTGTTTAAGATGACACTCGACCGGCCACGAAATGGAACCATGGACGGCGAAAGTGTCGGCGAAAATGATGGCGCAAGGTCGTCGTGTACTTATACGGTTCATTCATCTTTGAAACGTCATAAAGGTATTACGGCATCGCAGCCAATGGCGTGGCGCTACCAGCCCCGAATACATTTGCAAATTAATGAGCCGAGTTTAATTCTGGGACCCGTGCTTCCCCAGCCAGTAGCCTTTGTCGAGCACCGTCGCAACGTTAGGACTGTTGGGACTGTTAGGAGCGACGATGACGAGTCGACTTGGAAACTTTTACGCGATCTTTTCACCGCACAGACACCGTGAAATATTACTTCTTCTACAGTTCCCCGGCGGTTGCTACGTGAAACGGATGTTTAGATGCAATCGATCCGATGCTGCATCCTGTGTATATAGATTTTCGATTTTAATATTTCTCCGGCGACCCGACGTGCGTCAAGAGGGACGTGATCCTTTAAAATAATCGTCCCTCCTTTTCGAAACTGCCGCCGCAACCAGGTCACGTTCGCATCTAACGGTACAATAAAGTGTATCATCGATCTCCCATTCTTATCAGCCGAACGGTTTTTAAAAGAATCGCGCTTCATCGCTTCGATAACTCTTTGCGCGTTCCTCGACTCAGCCCCAGTCGTTTGCAGGAACAATATCTTAATTACTTAAGTAGGTAGTTACGTTACGAGCGCTGCGTGGAAGAAGAGAAACGGAAGATTTCTTCGTCTTTTTCCGTTCCCTCCGTTTTCCAGCGTCCCGTATCCGTGACCCTGCCCCCGGTGTTTCTTGTTTTCCACTCCGTGCCGATTAATTCGCACAGCGATTACGATGGACGCGTCGCCCTCGCAATTAACCCGCGCGAGGTCCGCGATTCTTACGTAATTCACGAACGTCGCGTTAACTCTCGCCCCGCTCTTATATATTTATAAAGTTCACCGAGGCGATGCGATTACAGGCCCATTGACGTCGTTGGCGCATCACGCGAACCCATTTACCTAGTTTTCTGCCAGCCACGCAACAGGCTTCCGCAGCTCTTCCACGGACCCACGGACGCACGCACGGGACGTGGCCCCCGTACTATGCTAATTAAAAATCGCTCTTTCTCCTTTCCCGTCGTCCTCTTCGTCGTTCAGCGAAATCTAACGCCTGCGATACAGCAGTTAGCATTTATAATTTCCAAGTACGCAAACAGTGCCCTATATAAAGACTGCAGAAGTGAGAATATTTATTAAAATAATGACCGAGGACGCGAGGACGAAGCTGAAGAGAAACTAAGACGAACCGCTTTCAAAGCTCACACTTTGGTATTAATAATATTAAGAAATCGGATTACATCACATTTTAAGACCGATGGTAAGGCAAAACGACAGAAAAACGTTAAAATGTTTACCCGTCTGCAGCGTCATTTTTAAAGCGCATATATATTTCTTACCATTTTTTTTTCAATCTGTATGGTAGTAATAAACATTGGGTAAAACGATACATCTGGATGTGGTTTCATTTTTTTACAAATAAATAAAGGACAGAGTCTCTGTCTCACGAAAAACGACTGCCTAAGAAGTAGTCTCCTTAAGGATGTATCGGATGTATCTTCAAAATGGTACTAAGTTGATGAAAATTTGTGAGATTGTTCTTTCTAATCTTCTTGATGTGCTCCAAAAAATTTAAACGAATTCACTAAACGGTTGCTGAGTTATAACGATTTTAATTTTAATTTTCACTGATTTCACACGTACTCTTATGGAAACAGACGATCTTGACAGATAAAACAGCTGCAAAAAGGTTGAACAAATGGTACCAATGTTTTCACTGCCAAAAGTTTAGCAAATAATGCTTGGAAAAGCATTTGTAAAGTGAAAAATACCTTTCTAGGAGTAAAAATAAGATCTATTAAATCTAGATTTACTATGCGTAAGACGTAGATATTCAAGTATTTGAAATTTCATATACTTTTGTCTAATATTGCACGTCCGATACATCCTTAAACGAACGTAGCCAAGCCACTCACCCTCTCTCGCTTTCAGGTACACTGTGTTCGCCACGATGTTCTCCAACTCCATCAATTCCAGCTTGATCGGGTTTGCGCGGCCGAATCGGGAGGGAGAAGCCTGGAGGCGGTATCCGGGCGGAGAGGTGTTTGGCGGCGGGCGTTTCGAGCGGAAGTGCGAACGTTTGGCTTTGGTTTCCGGGGTTGGCCACCCTGTCGGGCTCCGTCAGACCAGCTCCCATCTGCGGCCCCAGGACACCACGAGGGCCGTGTCGGTCCACCTTCACCGAGGACCAAGGGCGACAGCGAAGGACGTCGGACGAGTCGCGTTCCACGGTCGCTGTCTCGCTCGCCTAGCGCTCGAGGACGTCCGGCCGTGTGATCCCTACGTTTCACGCTGTAGGAACCAGCTATTGAGTAGGCTCGAGTTCGTTGGCCCCCTCGGTCGGTCGAAAGTCGACGTTTCCCGTGTAATCGCCGCGTCGAACGCGACACGGAAACGCGCGCGGAGAGTCGGTCTCGCTTCTGGATGCGCGGCAAACTTCCTGAATCCCGCGACGCTGCACGCGAATTCTCTCTTTGAGGGACCACTGTCGCCCGTCGACTCTCGGGGTTTAGAGGCTGCGCTGCCCTTTCTTATCTGCGAAAAAGTCGCGGGGAAGACGGTCGGTAACTCGTGCGGCGTGGGCCTTGGATCTAGACAGGATCGTTTGCATTAGAGAAGAAAATTACTGGTTTGCGATCGGGCTCGACTCGGGCTTGTGTTCCTTAAATACCAGTGGTCTAACGATCGTCACGGTAGATCCTGATCCGCGTTAGCCTGCCATCGTAAAAATGTCACGCGTGGACCGCGTAAGAAACGATCCGCTCGCGTGCAGGCTACAAGCGCCTTTCACTCGGCTGCTCTAACGACGCGGGAGATGCCTGCGCATCCGCTGGGTCCTTCCTCGCGAATCGTGCCTTGGATCATCGGGTTGACTCGAGGATATGTTGACTTTCGCGCGCGATCCAACGCCCACGGAGTCTCGATTCTCCCTGCGTTCAGGCCTTCGTTATTCTCTTCTTCCTCTTCTCTCTTGTCAGAGGCCCGACGCGCTAGTCGATTCTTCTTCGGTTTAGAAACAATGGAAGGGGAAGAGCTTTGTTTCCTACGTGTTCAATGTTTTCGATGAAGAAAAGGCCTTTCTGTTTGCAAATCTTCCAGTCTTCTATTCTCCCTTATTTAGTACCGCGATGCATTCAGAGTGTCCCCAGGGATGTGCGTTCTGAAATGAGATTTCAAATTGCCTGCATTAGTCGCGCGGAGAATTGTTCCTCGCGAAGCTCGGTTTTTAATCCCCCCGTGTTTCGAGACGCCACGCTACTGTTTCCACGGGACAGGAAGCAGGATTATCGTGATTATCGTGATCGTTCGCGACTGTTCGCTCCTCCGTGGCGTGACTGAATTTTAAAAATCACCACGATCCTCCCGCGCTTCCCCGCCGGTTTATCTGCCGCGCTAAGGGACACGCATGACGCACTGATCCCCGCGCACTTTGCATTCGGGACTGCGGCGTGCACGTGTGCGTGAACGATGCGCGCAGCAGGTGCGCCGCGGGGATAAAGATAACGACGCGACTAACCGCATCGTCGGCGTTAATTCCCGAGCGCGGTAATCTAATAACTTTTTCGATTCCCAGCGACGGGACGGCCGGTTTCCTGCGCGCTCGCCTCTTATACACGGTGTCGGGCAAATGGCAGCGAGGGAAAACACGGGAACTAGGAGATCCCAGTGACGCGGGGGGGGGGGGTCAGGGCCTCGCTGCCGTGGGGGGCCTCGGACTCCTCGGAGAGCTGCGACGGAAACTGGATTCTTTTACGTGCGAAGCTTCGCGGAACAGAACTAAAGTAGGATGAAAGGGGCGTCGACTTTTATCTGATAGAAGGAACACACTGTCTTCAAATGGCCGCTCGCGAGAGCCCGGCCACCGAAAGGACTCCGGCGGAATTAGATTCAAACTTGATGGACTCGCATCAAAGTGAATGCTACGGGTAGCTGCGTTACACGGGCAAATCCTATTAAAAAGCGACGGCTAACGAATGGGGCAACCCGACACGAGCTCTAAATTAAGTAACGGGTGAAAAAAAAGGGGGTGGTTCGGGTGGAGAACGACGAGGATCGTTAAAGGTTTTTTAAACGCATTTCCTCGATGACGCGATTCCTGTTTCGCGAAACCGGATTAAGAAGCGGCGCTCGGAGGCGATAACGCGAAAGGAAAAAGTACTGCGGCGCCGCAACGAAGGAATTGACGACAGCCGTTGTTTTTCCATTCCCTCCACATCCCGGGCGATAAAAATCGCCAGCCGCCACCACCTCGGGCAGCGGGCGCGATCTAAGTACGGGGCCCACACATGTGTCCCTGGAGGAATCGTTTACGTCTCCGTGCTCCCTTCTTATTTCCCGCGTCTAATTCGACACTGCCATCGAGCCTCGCGCGTGAATGTCAAGGGAAAAGATCGAGCTGTCTCGAAAGAAACGGCCGGGTCGCATTAGTCAACGGACAAACTGGAAGCCGGGGACTTGTTTGTTTGAACGAGGAAGAACGGACCGCCTGGTATTTCCAGGTGACGAGGAACGGGTTGCACGCTTCGTAAATAATAAGCTTGAACTTCGCGCTGCTGGGACGATGACGTTCGTGACGATTTCTCGCTCTCCCGTCCCCGGTGCCCGTTGTCCACGCGCCGGTAAACACGATCGAGGAGAATCGCGACGTGGGGGAAGTGCGTAAAATCGTCGGGACGGAGAACGAAACTATGGGATATGCACTTGTTTTCCGCTCGCTGGAAATAGAAACTGCCCATGATCGATCAATCAAGAGCGGCATCCCGTTGCAAGTACGGAGGAACGTTTGATATCCGTTAAAAGCATCCGCAGCGCGTCGGCCCGTAATGCGTTTCTCGTACGTAACAAACGGTATCGCCAGTCGCGCCGGACGGAAGAAGAGACGGAGGAAGAGAGGTGGCTGCCAGCTGGACTAGGAAACAGTGGATGGCTTGGGGAGGGTGGAAGGCGGGGGATTAAGAAATGGGAGAGTATAGAAAGTATCGGAAGAACGATGTATACATAGAGGGAAAGAGAGAGAAATGAATTCATCCGTATCAGCAAGAATAATAAATGTCGGTCCGGCAGGAAGGAGCGACCGACGTGCGACAAAAAGCATTGATAAACAGCACGTAAATAAATGCGTCGCGTGGTTTTCTACAACAGGGAAACAGAGAGGCTTTGAAATAGAAATGAAACGGGATTCTTTCGCGAAGTAATTGGCTATTCGATACTCGGGAACAGTCGACTGTCGAGCAATTAGTGGTGCGATATTTTACCGAGGGGCTTCTGTGGGGGAAGTTTAAATTGCATGGAACGTTCGAACTCTAGTTTCGAAGTATGTAACTCGAGGCTGTTATAGAAGCGGGATTCTTTGAAAGAGAGTTTGTAAAAATGCCAGTATGTTCTTAACTAATGTGATTCTAGTATAGCGAGGAGGATTCAAATGTTCCTGATGATTATACTCGTGTTCTCTGCTCCTTACTATTCCACTCGCCACTTCCCCTTGTCAGCGACGCGTACTTAACGAAAGCTGAAACGTCTGCGGTATACCTGGGCCGTCGAGGGGGAGAGGTTGTTGGGCGACCGTGGGGGCCGCTCTTTTTCCCGGAACAAAGCCGAATTTTCACAGCTAACGGTACACGGCAGGGTGGGACGGCGAAGGGGAGAAAGGAACGGGCGACGAGACGACGACGACGGTAACGAGAGGACGCGGAAAGCTCGCGAACCAAGGGGCCCGATTGAATGAGAGACAATGAACGCCGATGGCAGGCGCGGGCGAGTTCATTGAAAGGGAACGAGGAAGCTGGGCGATGCTTTTGCTCGCGAGCCGGGGGACACGCGTGCCTCCGCGACCATAAAACGCCTCTTATAAATGTGCAACAAATTAAAAAATCGCACACCAACTAAAAGAAGGGGGTGCCATTATCCGGCTCAGGCTGGGAAACGCTTGGTACGTTTCAGCCGGGCACTGTTTCATACAACACCAGCGGCGATACCCCCTTTCATTACTCCTTAACGAATTCCCAACGTCGACCGTAATGCGGACTCGTCAATGGTAAATTCAATGCGCCGTCACCTGCTTCTGGCAATGAACTTGTAAACGATATTAGACCTCAACGAACGATTTCGCGGGGGTGTTCGCGGAGAAGCCCGCCTAAATACTCTCGTGATCGAAACGTGACTCCGCTGGCATGCGAGACGCCGGTGGGAAAACTGTCACGCGAGGGAGACACGCTATACATATCGCTTCCCAAGGTGTATGTATGTATATACGTGGGCGTGTGGGCCGAACGTGCACGCGTCTCGGAGAGCGGACGAGGGAAAGCGACGAGAGCGGGCTTCGCTAAACTAAAGACTAAAGACTAAAGAGTAAAGACTAAAGGATGTTGGGACGAAGAGGGACGCCGTTACCCCGTTACCGACGGAGCGGGGGGCACGGTGTAACGCCGCACGTCACGGGGCACGAGTTACAGTGCGACGTCGTTTTCGTGAAACACGAGACGGGCGTAAACGATCGGGCATATATGAACGCTCTCTAAGGGGGGAGCTGGGTGGCTCGAGGGGGGAGGAGAGGAGGACGGTGCGAGTACACCCGGTATATAATGTATGTATCACGCACCGATAGCAGAGCACCGCGCGGTTGTAACGGCGACAAGAAGAAAGCGCAATGGCCGACACCGCTGCACCTCCGCTGGTAGCTTCGATCCTCGAGCGGCCACGAGGAAACTTTCACGCACGCACGCACTGCCGCGACTGATCCCTTCGCGTTTCGACACCGCACGCGCACCGCACGCCTGGTGCTGGTCGACGTAGATCACGACCACCCGTTAGACACCTCTACTCCCTGCTGCCGTTTCACGGATAGCAGACGTGAGACGCAGCCACGGCTCGTACTGTCCGATCGTATGAACGCGCTGCCACTCGCGCCAAACCGCCGCGCACCGTCCCGTCCGCTGGATAAAAACCGACTGACTGGCATGCTCCGTCTCGAGACGCGATGCACCGCCGCCGATCAACGGTGCTTAAACGGCGGCGGGGGAGGGAGAGAGGGAGAGGAGCGCGCGACGAGGACGGCGTCGGTAACCGCGGCAGATGGGAGAGAGACGACGATGGACGCGCGGACCACTCCGATTGGGCGTGGTAGAGTCCTCCAGACTCGTCTTCCTACGTACCGACTGTGGGTGCGATCCTCGCCACCGCCGCCATGTTTGATCTGAACCGTGGCGCGGAAAATTCGAACGAGCCTTTTGGAGTATGTACAGTAGGGTGGCTCTTATTTACTCTTAAATATCTTCGATATTTTTGCGAATTTCGGTCACAAATTTTCGGGAGACATTCATGACATATCAAGCACTGAAAATATGTTTAAAAAAATCGATCTTTTTGGCATATCTCGGTATATGCCACCCTTAAATGATAAAAATGGCCCTCGAAAATAAAGATTACAGTTTTCTTTTTGCTTTCGTAAATAAAAAGTGTTCGAGAGGGATTTAAACTGTCAAAATTTGAAAAGTTTTTCTTCATTCAGTTTTTCGGACTCTTTTCGAAAACCGTTTGTCGTACGAGGAAAAGTAGCACAACATAAAATATGCCCCTTGCCTGGATCTACAACTTTCGTTTGACATGTTTTTTTATGCAATCAATAACTTGGAGGATAATTATATAAAATCGACTTTGCGAGCTGTGAAATAACTATTTAAATATTCAAGTGCCCAGGGGCACCTTTTCCCCTTATCCGACCGGGCTCAAACTTTACACAGATTTTTTTTGTACTATTTGGAACTATTCTGGAAGGTTCGGGGAAGAAAATTAAAAAGTCGAAAATAAGAACCACCCTGATGTACAGTAGTGCTTTGTTTGCTAGCCTGATTTCTGCCCCGTTAGTTGACGGTCGCTAACCCCACCAGTTCTTGGAACCAGCTTCACGGAGCTGGCTTGCCCCGACACCTAAGTATCTTTGTTTTAACAACGTACCGACTTGTGTACAGAATTCTTGGAACTTTGGATGCAGCTTAGAACATGGAAGTCTTTTGTATAAAAAGATTGGCAAATGCATTATGTATGATCGAATGGACTATTAGTGAATTTTAAGTGGAAGCTTCCTAAATTCATTCATTACGATCCTCCCCTTGTTAGAAAGTCTCGCGAGCGCGACTGTAACGCAATTACCGGGCTAATTGCATTTCGAGTAGCACCGCATCGATTTCATTACCCGTGGAATTTACGGCAATGGTAAAAGATCGAGAATTACTGTGCAACGGTTAATTGAATACTGGCGTGCTCGGGGCGCGTGGAGGTCGGTAAAGCGACTCCGCGGGGACGTTGCGAGTCGTCGGAATTTGCGCGCTCGCTAGACGCGGCGCTACTGCTCGCGCCCTTTTAAACCCTACTCTTCAACACTGCGCCTCCACGTAACCAGAGAGGGAGAGAGACGCCGCCCCGGAGCCGCGATGCCACATTGCTCATTGAAATCTTCACGGCGCGATGATGCAGCGGCGCGCATTTTTCACGCCTCTCGCGGACCGATTCCAATTTCGATATCCCGCGCTAAAATTACCCCCCGTCGACGCGTGCAAAAAGCGAGTAACTCGAGGAACGAGGCGTGCAACAATGCATCTGGAGTATCAATCATGTCTGTCGTTAATAGTCGCGGTTGCGGTCAGAGGGAATCGAGAACTATAATTCACCCGCTGTTCGCAACACACAGCGTGAGTCAAAGATTAATTTTACTTTTCCTTTTGCGAGCCTCGGTGCTCCTTTTGCGCTCCAGCAATCTTCTAACCTGGGGGACGAAATGCGGGACGAGATTTCGACCCTCTTGCTCGCCGAGTGCTCCGCTGAAAGAAGGCGTTCTGCATCCCTCCGCCCCTTAGTGGCGTGCCGCGTATCAGAAGTATGTCAAGTATCTAGCCGTGAGCCGTTTTCGCTAATAGCTCGGGATAATTGCTTCGCCGCGGTTACGACACCAAACGAGCCGTGTCAAAAGCGGCCTGTTACTTGAATTACAAGATTTTTTACCGCGTCGCCGCCGGCGGTGAGGTCACGATCAAGTGGAGAACGGTGAAAAACTTCCGACCAGGCATGCTCGTCGGACGCGCCATCACGAAATTCCGCTGCTCCGAGCCCTCCCGAAGAATTTCACGTCCCCGTTGCTCCACGAGATCCACAGAGTTTCAGAGTTTATTACGCAACACCGTGTTCCCTAAATATCTGCGTTAATAAAGATGGTTTGCGGTAAAGATTAATTCAGAATGAGACCCCCTTTTAAATCACCGAGATTTAAACTGGAATCGCATCTCCCGCTCGATTAATCCCAATTAACGAGACCGGATGACACCAGCTGGGGTTTTCCCAGTGAAATACAGCGGAACTTTAATTCCAACAAGCGCTAAACCGATTCCCGTTTAATTCATGGGCTATTCTTCCAATCGGCGAGCTTCCACTATATTCCCGCTCACTCTAATCCAGCTTCCATCCCTTCGAATCCGTTTCGACGAAATACAAGCAACTTCGATAGAGTCCAGTCCCGCGAATCAAGTTTCCTTTAATTCTGGACCATTCTTCGAGTTTACCGGACTCGATGAGTAATTACTTCAAATTCCCTTTATCAATCCATCCACACTTTTTGGACAGCCAGCGAACAGATGCGAGGATTGCGCAATGGGGAACGATACGAGCCGGTGTATCGAGTATCGACAGCGCGGGCAAAGTAACGAGAAAGCCGCAGAAGCTTTCTAAGCGGCAAGACCTTTTCTGCAGATCGAATTGCCTCTCTCGTTTTACCCGTTGGCCAACGACGGGGAAGAAAAAAGGAGCCAGCCGTTTACTAAGAGCCTAAGAGGCCACTTGAAGCCTAATAAAAATTGAATAATCTCCTGGAAAAACTTTTAATAGACAAAAAGATGAAGCGGTGACACTGTGACAATATAACCATTGGCACGCGGAAGCCTGGTAATGAAATCACGCGCGCGATTCATAGCTATCGGATGATCCACGGCCGATCTCTGGGTCACGGAACGGCTGAAAAAGGAAGGGAGGAGGATAAAAAGCCATGTACCATGTGCGCCGTCTAAGCTTCCACTGTGGCGGGATCGCGACGACTCGCTTACGCTTTGCAACCGGGGCGAACGTATTACATCGCGTGATCGGCGTGGCACGCACCCAGTTGCCCGCGGAACTTTAAACGAAATACACGTGCGGTGATTTTAATGCGAACAGCGTCGCGAGGCCCTTGCACGTGGAGCGTTGACCACTTGTTGAAGAGCGATCCTTCTTGGCTCACGGTTCCGTATATTCGTCTCTCGAGGGATGTTCCGGATGTTACGTCGTCCTCGAGGCTATGTTACGTAATCTGATGGTATACCTTGTTAATACACTCTGGCTGTGAAGCGGAATATGTTGTAATAAAAATAGGCGACGGAAGGGGTCGAGGATGAATCGAAAAGTAATTCTGCTCGGTATCTGGATGATGGTAGTGGCGGACGTTTGCGTGGCGAATAATGGCACTTGGGATAAAGTTCGCGAGAAGAAGGCGCGGATCGTGAAGAAGCTGAAGAAGGACTTTCGGAAGCTGAAGAAGCAGGAGGGCGCGGTGAAGCTGGTCGGAGGGAACGGCACCCACGAAGGTAAAGGGAAGGAGGCTGGAAACTTCCAAACTGCAGATTTCCACTTCTAGGTTCGAAGTTTCTAACTGGAAAATTCGCGCGGTGTTAAAATTTGAAGTAGGGAAATTTAATGCTCCCGTTTGAAGTATTGGGTAGATGAAGTGTGAGAGTTCTTGACGCGGAAACGCGAAACGTGCGTTACGTGAAACGGCGCGGTTTTATCTGCCGTTCCTCGTGTAAGTTGTGCAATGACGATTAAAAAGGGGTCAACTCGAGGATGATTTATGTCAACGACCATGTGTCAGCGTGGCGAACGTCACGCAGCCGGAGAAGCGCGACTGACGAGATGGTCTCGCCGTCAAATTGGACCATAAAACGGGATGGAATACGTCCCAGACGTCTGCATGCCAATTTTTATTATCCCCCGTTCGATATACTACATGCGTTCCTCGATTTCATCCCTCTATGCTTATGGTTTCTGTATTCTACCCCCGGTCGGAATGAACAACGAGCGGGTTTGGAGATTCGCCGCCCCTAGGCTTTGTCAGCAAAGCGTCTGCCACCCTTGCTGTGAAATATCGCCTTAACTTTTATCTCTTAATTTTAATTGAATTTTTATTTAATATCTCTTATTTTAATTTAAAAGAGTTGAGGCAATTTTAAAATTAATTCAATATGACAACTCACATATGAGTTATTGCTAATTTGCTATATGAAAAAACGAGTCTGTTTTCAAACTTGTCTCAAGTCTCTGTGTTTAAACCCTTTTTTAATTTTTTTCGCCTAAAATTTGCCGCCCTAGGCTCCCGGTAACTTCTTTTTCAGGTTTCCTGAATTTAACATACCTATTTTAGGGGATGAAATATAGGATCTCGCTTGTTAAAATACATCCTCTTATATATCGCGATAATTAATATCTGCGATGCAGAAGAATTGCACAATGCACGTAAAGAAATGTTTGCATCCTTGGGAAGCGGCCAAGGAGTTGCAACCTCCTTATTCGCAGCCGTGCTACTGTTTATCTGTTTCGACTCCCATGTCACAAACGCGACTCATTGTCAGCCCCGTAATTTCCGGCGGTTGTCCATAAACCCCGCCCTCGCCAGCGGAAAGCTGTATGTAAGGTTGTGATTCGATTGGTGCGCAGGAAACGTGGAAATACTTCACGACGGGAAATGGGGCAGTGTGTGCGACGACGAATGGGATTACTTGGAGGCCAACGTGGTTTGCCGGCAATTAGGCTTCGACGGTGCAATTAAACCGACGGCGAACGGTCACTTCGGCCAGGCCAGAAGTGAGATGATATTGCCTCTTCATTCCGCTCGATACTTCCTCCCCGTAGACAAACCCACGACGGAGGAAGATCGACTGCGATCGTCTCGGGATAATTAAAAAAAAGAAAGACCGTAACACTTAAGTATAAAAATATCGACTCTGCTCCTTCTTGCATCTTCGCGGTGGTAGACTAACCCTTTGCGATTCCACGTCGAAGAAGATCCGTGTGCTGTGGGGCCGTTTTTAAATTACGTAATGGTAATTATGGCGATTTTTTACCCCCTCCCTTCCCCGTATAAGAATTAATTTAATTAATTAGAATTAGTTTAAGGGGGGATTCTCGTGTAACAGACCCCAAAATTTAGGATTTTTTTTTGAAAAATCTATTGTTAATATTGCCTTAAACTCTATTGGGATATAAGGAGACATCTTTAAACTTGCAGAAAATATTTTTTTCATGTCGATCCTTCTTATTATTTATTAATTATTGTGGAATCTCTTCGACGATGTTGACGTCAGGTATAGCACTTGTCACAGTCATCTGATTGCGAAACAACTTCAACTTTCTTAAAGTTAAATAATTTACGCTGGTGCTAGACCTAAAATTTTAATTTTAGTTTTTATTTATAATACTTTTTTCGTTGATATAAAGAATAATATAAAAAAATTGTGGACAAGATTTCAGAATAATTAATAAACAATAAGAAGAATCAATATAAAAACAATATTTTCTGCAAGTTTAAAAATGCCTCTTTATATCTCAAAAGAGTTTAATCCAATATGACCAACAGTTTTTAAAAAAAAATTCTTAAATATCAGTTACTTTTGAGGCTGTTAGACGAGAATCCCCCTTAAGTGTAAATACTGCTCCAAGTTACCATAGAGTCTACTTGCCTCCTCCTACTTTGCATTTAATCTACCCCTAACGCGAGTGTATCCACGGTTTTCTTCCCACTCGGAGGTGCCTGCAGCTGTTTCCACGAAACAATAAAAAAAAAAACCCCATCCTCTTATCCCAGTATTCCAGAAAACGCTGTATCACGATAATCAATCCTCTCCGACACATCCACGTTCCCCTGGACCATCCAAGAATCCCCCCGAATTGCCGCGAACGAAGCGCCGGGGCGTGGAAGCGCAAAGGGTTGCAGCGAGGGCGAGCGGTGGCTAAGAAACAACAAACCGGGGTGAAAACGTTGCAGGGAGGTACTGGATGGACAACGTGTACTGCGACGGCGGCGAGGAGGAGCTCTCCAAGTGCCGGTTCGACGGCTGGGGCTCGACCGACTGCGAGGGCAGCGAGGCGGCCGGCGTGGTTTGCGCCCGCGAGCAGGACGCCGCGGAGAGGGAGGCGATAACGCAGAGGAAGCCCAAAAGGAAGCCGGAGAAGTCGAGAATCAAGGATATCCATCAGCGGGGAGCGGCGATAAGGCTGGCCGGCGGCCGTGTCCACAGCGAAGGCAGAGTCGAGGTCAAGTTGGGAGACTCAGGTACCTAAGTACTTACTGGGTCGTCGGAATGATGACGGCGGTCCCGGCGAAGGTGAACGGAATCACGCCGCCTGGAAACGGCGAGAGGCTAATCGAGTTACTTTGTTCGGCGCCTTGAATGGCGAGTCTCGCGTACTGGGTGTCCCGTTTCAGCGGATCTGTAGAGGGATTTTAATGTTGGGGCTACCTCGGGAAGAGTGGTTTCTTCGGATTTGGGGGAGAGAAGACAGTAGAGTAATTTCGTTTTCAGATTGGGGTGTCGTCTGCGGCGATGGTTGGTCCCTGTTCGAGGCGGCCGTGGTCTGCAGGCAATTGGGCCTCGGCTACGCCTCCGACGCCGTCCAGACCAACTTCTTCGGCGGGGACAGGGTACCCATGGCTGTCAGCGGGGTCCAGTGCCACGGGGACGAGGACAGTCTCACGGAGTGTCTGCATGATAACAGTGTCGACTGTCCGGGTAAATGAGCTCACTTTTCAAGGAGTTAGTGATTTTCTAGAGACGAAATGGATACCTACTCTTTGTGTATGTTCTCTTGGAAGAATATCTCAGCGTCCAATGGACCCTCGAGCAGGAAGAAGACCCCTGATGAAGAAAACAAACTCCTAGACGCTTAAAACAGCGCAATCAACTGTTTGTGCTATTTTACTACTACCAAAGTACAATTCTCACTATCTGCAGGAATGGTGGAGAACGTAGCCAGCGTGGTGTGCCTCCGGGACATGCCGGATCTAGTGTTCGACCACCTCGAGCTGATGCGCACCGCTCACCTGGAGGACAGGCAGCTCTACTGGCTCCAATGCGCCATGGAGGAGAACTGCGTGGCGTCACAGGCTTACAACGTGCAAAGGGAGTCGGAGAACTGGCACCTGGAAACTAGGAGGCTGCTGCGATTCACCGCGAGGATCCTGAACGCTGGCACCGCGGACTTCCGACCCTCTGTGCCCAAACACCTCTGGGAGTGGCACATGTGTCACATGTGAGTGATCCGTTGATCTAATGACGATCGATTGCTTGTCGAAGTTACGACGACCTTGATTGACGAATTGAAGGCGAATGAAACGAAGTCGAGGATTGTGGTTCCTCACGAAAATGGTAAAGGAAGCTTTTAGAAATACAGAGTTTAGAAGCTTAGTTCAGCTAACTTTTGTTTGGTAAACTGAGGCTCGCTTTCTCGCTTTCTCGCTTTCCCTGGGAGACGCGTGCTCTAAGATTTGGGGGAGTTTCGGTGCAGGGGTTATCCTCTGTTTGCCAGCCACGTCGCCAGTTGTTTTATAAAAGTATCAGAGGCGAGGAGGGAAAGCAATATCTGCCCGACTGCGACGCCAGTTTCCGAGCCGTTTGGTGCACCGTGGTCCTGATTTCTGCCATGTGCACTGCTGTTTGCTCTTGGAAACGACGCTCGTTTAATGTCTTCAATTTCGCTGGCGATCCGACGCCAATGGTTCGCCGGTTGCCGTCAATGCGGGCGAGCCCTTCGTAGCAAAAGGATTCTTTCTTATCTCATCCTACCGCAATCTTCCCTCGCAGTGCCCAAAGTTACACCCTCCAGGAATTAGTTAACATGCCACAAAATCACGTGGCTTCTAAGGATTCCCAAGAGGCTTCATCGCTAGTGGATGAACCATATTTTAATAAACAATTCCTCAATGCCTGGGACACGTGTCCATACCATTTTCATTTCATTCGAATCGTCTGATTTCAGTCCCAAAGCTTAAGGTTTACTAAATAGCAATTAATTCCCTCGAAATCCTTTTCCACCTGACGATCAGTGACATACCCCGCAGCTTTCCCCACGCAAAGTGAAAGAGAGCATGCCATCGAGGCTCTTCAAACTCCCCTCGGCGCTCCCCTTATCTGTGCCCGTTGCGATCGAACCCTTTCATCATCGCTTTCGCGGCGATTTGAGCGGAGGACTCGATAGCGGCTCCGTCTACGCCCCCGCGATCATTAATTCCGCATTACGCCTTGTTAACGACAGGCATTACCACTCGATGGAAGTGTTCGCAACGTTCGACGTGCTCGACGGGAACGGCACGAGGCTCGCGGAGGGGCACAAAGCGTCTTTCTGCCTGGAGGACAATCAATGCCTGCCGGGAGTGGAGCCGAGGTAAACGCAATTGGCCTCGTTACCGAATATCGCCGCGGCATTTGAACGCCGCGCGGCTGTAAATAGGCTCGAATGATTTTTCGAGGGGCAGGGCCGGCGACGTGTATAATTGCCGTGCCAATTAAACCGCCGCACTATTTCAGGTACCGATGCGCCAATTACGGTGACCAGGGGATTTCAGTGAACTGCAGCGATATATACAAGCACAATATCGATTGCCAGTGGGTGGACATATCGGAGCTTCGGCCTGGACAGTACACCTTCAAGGTACAGTGTATCAACGCCCGCCGGGGGCAACGATGAGCGCCCGCGGTGGAGCGGTTGAAATGGCTGGGGTTCGATACAGTTTTAGCGGTCTCGGAGATTTTCTTTAACCCTCGTATGGCGGATCACGCGCGCATTGGATCGGGGGTGTATTTTAAAATTTAACTAAGCAGAGTTTGAAATCCTGAAAAGCTTGAAGAAGTGATGGCTAATATTTTGGGTGGGTGAAAATCATGGGCGGACTTAGGTATAGGCTAAGTAGGCTGCAGCATATGGTGGCAAATTTTGCGAGGGTGGACAATTTTTGGGAGCCACAAATTTTGAAGAGGGATCACTTTTGAGGAGCATCAAATTTTGGGCAGCCACAAATTTTGGGGAGCGACAAATTTTAGGGCGCGGAAAATTTTGCGGAGAGGTATATTTTGGGGAGCATCAAATTTTGGGAAGCGGCAAATGTTGAAGGGCGACCAATTTCAAGCACAAGAAATTGGGAAAGGTTTAAACACAGAGGCTTGAAACAACTTTAAAAACAATCCCATTTTTCATACAGCAAATTAGCAATAACTCATATGTGATTTGCCATATTGAGTTAACTCTGAAATTCTCCCGACTCTTTTAAATTAAAATACTTGGTGATAATTTACGAAGACAGCGACAGACGCTTGTTAGCCTAGAGGCTCCAAATCATCAAATCCACCCCTGAAGAAAATAGACCCAGCGTCCGCCGTGCGAGAATTAAATACTTACTCAATTAAACCAACCCATCACGACAGTTTCAATGAAACATACATTTAAATTTTCTCGCGTTTCACGCAGCGTTTGATTGCGCAACGGAAATATCGCAGAAGAGTACGCGCGTAATCGGATGTAGAATCGATCCCGCAATAATGACACTAATAGCGACGCATGGAATCAGGGAGCACGCGAAACGGGCCGCCGGCCGTCGGCCGTCGGGGTCCATAGAATCGACGGGGAAGCCGGTGAAATCGCGATGCCATACAGCAGGAGACGTAATCGAAGGCGATGCATAGGTGTGTTCGCGTTTCCAGGTCGCAGTGAATCCGGAGTTCAAAGTGGGCGAGATGTCGTTCGACAATAACGCGGCGATTTGCCGGCTGCTCTACACCGAGTCTTTTGCCACTGTGCACAGTTGCGTCATGGGTCGGCCTTGACACGGCCTGTTATAATAATGCCCCGTGCCCGTGATTCCGCGAGCGAGAGGAGAGGAGAGGAAGAGGAGGAATTAAAAGACGACCGATGCACGCGCGTCGTTATCGACGTCGTTAATTAAAACCCCCCACCTATTCCCTGTATGACAGTCATAAACAATAAAGCTCGCTCGAAAGTGATAAGCTGCTCTTCATTTCAACCCTCCCCGATTACATTTATCGCGCGCCACTTTTCAAACACCTCGTAGATAAGGCAGCGTGGGTGTTCTCGTCCAAGCTTTGAGATACCTTCATTCTGTTCTAGAAAATGTTCTGCTGTTAACTTGCCTCTGAACGTTGATAGGGCCTTTTTATCTGAATATGCTCTGTAGATAAGTGGACGTAGATCGCTGTGGAAGCCGCTGCGGATCGGCGCCTTAGCCGCGCAACCTGTCGGGCAGATCGAAGTCTAGGGACTACCTCCTCGCCGGTGATGCTCGCCGCGCACCGAGTCTCAAGTTTTGGAGTCTAGGAGCCGAATTCGTAGACGTCCACACCCCCGCGCACTATCCTCATAGTTTGTTCTAGATTTTAAACTGCAACTACGCTAATAAATGAACAATTCAGGGAGCCCCCATCCTCACGCTCTAGCCCGCGGCGGTTCGACGTCGCTCGTGGCAGCTTAGTCGATACTGGGTGTCCCCAGATGCAGGGATCTAGTCTGATCGAGGTTCTAGTTTTTAGAGGAAATTGTGGGGGGAGCTAGACCGACTGGAAATTTTTTTATTGTTAATGGAATCTAGGAGGTAAGAATTTTTATTGTTTTGGCAATTCGTGACGTGGTTCTTGTGGTGTGATTGGAGCTTTGGAATTTGATTTCTGATGTGTGTTGTTGAAATAGGTATAAAGAGACTGGATATTGGAGACTCAGGTGGCACAACTGTGGAGTAGGTATTTGATTTCTTTTGGTACGAGCAAGTTTTGTGCCATTTTTTGAATTGCACTTCTGGAACACCCTGTACGTGACAGCCTGAAATAGTTTAATGGTGGCCCGAAGCACGAGCAGAAGTGCTTTCAGCGGGAATGAAAAATAGTGGCTGGACATGAAAGATTTTTTAATGCACTTTCTTTGGAGAAATAGTATTTGTAAATATCTCGAGGGAGAATTAAAGTACAGATATTATTCTATTACTAATTTTGTATTGTTGTCACGTTGTTTATATACCAATCTTTCCTTTTCAACACATAAAATAACCTGCGAAGCGGAAATTCGAGATTGTAAAGTAGGTCACTCTTTTTTTAGATTAGGAGGAGCCTTGTGCCCTGTCACCTTCGATTATGAGTGCTCATAATCTGATAATTAGGAGCGGGAGACTCTGTCGTCTCACCTACTTTTTCTCCTCGCATTGAAAGAGGAACCTTGGCTGTCAATTATGCCCCACGTTCCTCTAAATACTCTGAAGAATTAGAATCTTTCACAAAAGTTCCCCACGCAATTATATAAACTACAAAGCCACTAAAGAATCTCACCCTAAACTCAATATTAAATTATCTTTCCTCAAGTTTCACCTAAGTTTAACGAGTTACTTTTACGTATAACGAAACGCCAACTTTCTCAGTGAAGTTCAGACATTTTCCCAATATTCCTAGCAGCTGTGCCACAAAAATTCAACTCAATGTCATCCTTGGATCAACAAACTTCTATTTTAGACGACTACAACGGTGGTGAGAAGAAAGTAGAACTCAAACTGTTTCATATCTGCACAGCTAATTTAATACAATTTAATTTGCACTTTATGGACTAAAAAATCATGTGTAATAAGTATTTTGATTTCTTTTTTTAATAAAAACCCTAAAAAAGCCTAAAATCATTCATTTTCGCCGCGGCTAAACGTATGTAATCCCTTAATTCTCTAGCAACCCCCCGACCTATGAAACATTTTCAATATACACCTCGTTGACTTTAAATTTCTAGTAAATTACTTCCTCTTTGAGAAAATATTGCAAACAAAAGTTGCATTATCAAAGGGAACACCTAAGGCAATAATTCGTTTCTTCCTACCTTACACGTTCATCGAGATACAAAGGTTAACCAGGAAGTAATTTACGACTAATCTGAATTCGCCAAATTAGGTGCCCGAGCCTATTTAAGCTATCTTTTAACCACTACTGTACACCTTCCCGGATCCTCGTCAGCCAAAGTCACAGTCCCCATCGATCTCCCCCAGGCTCGCAAATCATCCTCCCAAAGGAACAAACATCCCTCTCGCACCCCAATCCCCGGCGGGATAAAACGAAGGAAAGCGTCCTTGGGAAGGTTTTAATTCGCCGAAAGCACTCGGAGTCCAACTGCCAGAAACGATTACCCGCTAACGGCGGGGTCGATTGAAACCGAAAAGCGACGTTGGGAAGGTCGCGCCGGGAGCATGATTCACCGAGTCCATCGATCTCGACGTCACGGTGGATCCTCGGATCTGGGTCACGCGGAGGGAGGGGAGGGCATCTCTGTCAGCTTCGATGATCGCCGGCGGGTCCCCGGGATTCTGCCGGCGGATCCTCCGGCCCCCGCGAAGGAGAGACCCCGAGCTGTCAATTAGAATCGCGTGCGACGCAATTAAATGGCTGCAGAGCCGAACGTGACTGGGAACGTGTGTAATACGTTTAAAAAGGGAGAGGGCCAGAGGTATGGCTTCCGCGGTGGTCACTGTCGTGTGCAGTGCGCCAGCTGCTCCCTTCGCAGCGGTCATGAAAGTTTCATGTCGGTTCGGCGTCGTCGTCAACGCACCGCACAGCTCAGTCCAGCCCTCGAACCACGCGCGCAACCTGGGAACGAAGTCCCCGCCGAGGGGTCCTTCGGAGTGAAAGTTGGCGAGGGTATAGCCCGGTCCGAGAAGCTACGACGAAGCTACGACGAAGCTACGAAGAGACTTGGAACGGGAGAAGGACCTCGAGTGCGACGAGGTGTCTGATAAGGGAGCGAGTCAATAATGATTCATCGCCGCGGCACGTGTATCGGAAAGCGTGCCCGGCTAGAGAAACCTCGCGGGGTTGACGAAGAAGCACCGAAGGGCTGGCTTTGGACGCGCGCGGAGGCGCAGAGCAGCTGCCAAGTGTAAAGCTGAGGATCAGAATTCGGAACAGATTCAGAGGCGCTGGTAACGGTTAACGTGAAATGCTGGCGCCGATAATCGTAGAGGCACGGGTGAGCGTGTCCCTGGATGATTGTTACTTACCACCCAAGCGGCGGTTATCACGCGATTTGATGGATCCGATCGGGAGCAACGCTGAGGATACCCATCGCGCTAAGTAAGGAGTGTGCTGCGTGCCGATCGAGCGTCGATCTCTCGTCCGGACGATTCTAGGGGCCCCCGGGGAGCGGCTGAATCGAATCATGAGACCGCTTCCGGCGGGGAGCGAGGTTCCGAGCTAAGGCGTCGAGGAGAAAGGTGTTCCGAGTAATTCGACGATGGCGTTCGACGTCCCCGGGATCGAGTGAGAACCCGAGACGGCTGGAAATCGGGCTCGAGCCACCCCCTGGATGGATATCGATTAAACAGAGGCCGATGACGGGAAGTTGGTGCCCCTCGTGAACTTGCTCGGGCCACGGTGACACATGCCATGCTCTTTTAATCGAGGACCAAGCGTCTCTGCGTGCCCTGCTTGTCGTGCGGCTCCACGATGATTGCGTTGCCTAGGGTCGTGATCCTCTTCAACCTTCTTCGGCTGGCGCTGACCGTGGAGGACCGGAGCATGTGCGCGAGGAACCGCAGCATGCTCGAGTTTTCCGGCGACGCTGTTTTATCTTGTAAGGAGAACCTTTCGCTGCGTGCTGTGCGTAGTTGTACTCGGTTGTAGTGCTTTCAAGCTTACATTCTTCTTACATTGTTCTGCTGGGGCATTTCATCCCCTCTTCGCGAGAGTATGTAGAAGTAGGAAATAATAGACTTTGAAGCAGAGTTGGGCATTAGGTAGCCGAATAAATTTTTATCTCGAATAAATGAAATAAAATAAATTTTTATCTCGGATAAAAATTTATTCGAATAATGCCCAACTCTGCTTTGAGTTACAAAATGCAACACCAGCCTTTGATGTACTTCGATTTTAGTATTCCTGGATATTAATCACGGGCCTTACTGTAATATCACTTCTACCAAGGGCCTCCAAGAGATCTCCACAGCCCTCTACGTGGTGCACGCTTTGAATAAGTACGAATTCATACCAGGACTCCCTCTGGGTGAGTGGTCCCCGAAATCTGCCCCTTTAGCCCCAGTAATCGCGAGCCTCCCAATCTCCTCAGGTTTAAAAGTCTTCGATACGTGCCACGACGAGATGACGGTGTACAAGCAAGCCCTGCAAGCAGCGGTGGAGGTGGATTGCACGGAGCACTACGACCTGGGGATTCTGTTGCCGTCGGAGTACACTACGATCCTGGAGCCGCTTCGTAATTACAGCGTCCTGCCGATCAGCTCGTACAGGGAGCAGAACCTGACGAGGCCCCTGGTGAACCTGATGGTGCACTACTTGACCACCAGGTTCGAGGTGATCGATCTGCTGCTGGCGGACTCCGATTTCGTCGCCAACTCCTTTCTGGACAGCACGAAGGAGGCCGGCATCTGTGTGAAGAATTACGCGAGCGCTGTGGAACTGGAGGAGAAAGACGCGGAGGCTGTGATCGGTGTGATCGCTGCGATCGGCGGGAGGAATGATATTCGGTTGTGGATCGAGAGGGGGGAGAAGCTGCTAGGAGCTAGAAAAACGTGGATCGTCCTGCCGCTCGATGGATCCAACGTGGATGGTAGGGATACCTTTCGTTAGATTTAGAGTATCTACTCCTTCCTCTCTGGTATACGAGTTTATTTACTTTCTAATCACGCTCCCAATGTCACGCTCCCCACTCCATTGCAAAATTACTGTATTCTCAATTTAAACGTTTGATAAAGTCATTGTAATATTAATAGTTTACAAGGGAAGATCCCCAACCTCGAAATTCAAAAAATTATGAAACTTTGGGGTAATTTGAACAGCAAAAAAGAATTGCATAGGTACATATCCCCAAAGTTCCACAATTTTTTTAATTTCCGGGTTGGGGATCATCCCTTGTTAATATTTCTGGTATTTTCGACCCCATTCTATTTTCCAGACCTCATCCCCCCAGGGTCCTACATCATCCGGGCATCGCCCTTCGACCTGGAGCTTTTACAGAGATCGTCCTCGGCGGACGACTTCCTCGAAGCGGCCAGCAACTCCGTCATCCGCTCGTCCCACCTTCTAGGAATAGGGAAAGCTATCTTCGAGCTGGCACAGGTCCTCCAGGACCTTCAGAGACGGAACTGTCCTCGGGGAACGGAGACCTCGTGCGTGCTGCCGCGTTTCAGCTCGCCCGCCGAGCAGGACGTTCGAAACGCGGACGTGTACAACGCGCTTCGAATTCTACCGAAATTGCACTCGATTAGCTACATCGTGGCGATGAAGAGCCAGCAGGAGCTGATCGATATGGCCGCGTACAGAGTGGAGCCAGCGAACCTCAAGTTCCGCGTCACGCCCGAGTCGAGGGCGCCCAAGATGCCCAAGCTGTGCCTGAAAAAGTACGCCAAGAACTGCGACAGCTGTCTCAACTTCAAGAAGAGGTTTGGTGGACGAGGTGTGACCAAAGGTCTGCGCTAAATTGCCATCATCTTGGATCGTTCCCCTCGATTACTCAACTACGAACACCATAATTATTTTCCCTGCTATTGAACTTGTGAAAAAATAAATAGGGGCTTGATGATTTACAGATATCCACGCTTCTTTGCTTAGTACCAGCTATTTTTTTTTTTTATCACGTGGTGTTAAATAAATAATGGTGGTAATAATTAAAATAGAGATAAAAAATTTTCACACCTTCAATAGCAGTTAGTCAGAATTATTCCCACGTTCATAATTATCAAAACACTCTGTATAATAGAAAGCTACTCAATGTGTTCCCTCACGATCACGTTCCCAACTCCTTGATCGCTCGCCAAGGCTCCCATTCCTCCTCTAAAAGAATCGAGCCAGCCTAATATCCTCCCTCGTTAAGCAGCAGGAACAAGAAGCTCCTCCTTCGTTATCCCCCGATCCCCCGAGCCCCCGAAAGAAATCAAGCACCGCCACCGCCGCCGGCGCGGCGCTCCGTTCCCCCGCGAAACAAAGTGTTTCCCGATAGAACGGCCGAGCGCCCGGGTAGTCCGGGTACAACGGGGCAAGCTGACGTTCCTCTTCGTTACAGATACACTCGACGCTGGTTTATTAAAGCCCGGCAGCTGTGTGCCAATCTTCCTGACGGTGGTGGTGTGCGGCACGCTCGCCTGCGGCGTGATCGCCGTCTTCATTATCTACCGGTTCGTCCTCGAGGACGTGCTCGACGGGAACCCGTCGCTAACGATCGTCCTGATACTGGCCAACGTTTTCACCCTGCAGACCGTCCTTCCGTTCTGCATGAACGACAACTACCTGGGCGCCCAGCCCCTCAACTCGAGGAAGATCCTCGTCACCAGCCTCGCCTTCGGCATCGATTTCTCGGTCATGCTGTCCAGAGCGTTCTTCCTTATGTTCTCCAAGGGCGGCGTCTTCACCGCCCACATTAACGGCTACCTACAGGGGCTGATGGTGTTCTTCATGTTCGGCGTGCAGCTGGCCATATCCGTCATGTTCTTCGTCCTCAGCACCGAGGACTCGGCGGTCGTCGTCAGGAGCCTCACCTTCATCGCTCTTCTGGGTAATTTATACTGCTTCCTTCCTTGGCGAGTCATTATTGAGGAGGTCATTTTGGACTTGGGAGTAATGGTAAATGGTGATGGAGGAAATTTTGTAAGGGTAAAACATGACTCCTTGTAGAAAACACTGTGAGTGTACAAATTAAAAAAAATATTTATTGGAAAATGTTTCGCGTGCCAATTAATACCAGTGCCACTGGCGCACTCAGGATTTAATCTTGGGGAGAGCCGAGTTGAACTGAGAAAAATATTTTTAATGCGAATTCAATAAAATTCATTAGTGATTATAAAAATTTATACATACCTAGATAAAAGAGTAAAAAATTTAAGATTAAAGAATTAAAAATTTAAGATTAAAGAATACAAATTTAAGATTAAAGAATAACAAATTTAAGATTAAAGAATAAAAAATACAGAATAAAATCTAGTTTTCTTTTCTTTTTACAAAGCTTATGAATCACTTCAGTCGTGGTTACATTAATCTCTTTTTTCTTTTTCTTCAAGGGGTGAGCCCCTGGGTATTATTATACATACTATAAAATTTGATTTTTGGCACTTTCAGTGTTCTCTACAAGGTTTCTTCAATTGTAAGGGAAAGAATAGAAGGATAGGTTTCTAGGGTCTAAGCAGGCCTAGGTAAATAACTATTGCCTGGGTAATTGCGAATCCGCGGTTGATTAAAATGATTCCAGGGTACGATATATTTCTGCTGGCAACGCTGTTCGTGGTGTGCTTCTTCATCGGCCAATTGCCGCGCAATTATCGCGAGGGAAAATGCTTCTTTGGGACTTCCATTGGGCTTTTAATCACCTGGGCTATCTGGCTCACCTGCTTCATCCTGGTGGAGCCAGAGTTCCGCGACACGGTCGTTTCTTCCGGCATCATCGCCACGGCTTACTTAATTATCGTGGGGGTGTTGATCCCCAGGACCTACTTCATGGTCAGACACATGACTAGGGGAAAGGACTTCGGTCAACGATTTGGATCGGCAGATCTGGGACACGATCCAAGAATCAATACGATCACCAGGCAGGTCTGTGGGGTCCTTAGCATCGTGCATGTTGATTTTAACAATTCCACTCGATTCGATTGAAGTATTAATTTAAATTCCTGCTGCACGCAGACACGTCCATTTTACGACTACGTGCACCCAGGCGGAAGCACCCCGAATCTGCAGGTGGCATCCTCTTACCCAAACTACTACGGCAGCTCCAGCCCGCATCAAAAGTACCTGGACCACTCCAGGACCTCTGATTCCAGGCGGAATCCCGGGTACAGCAACTACGGCTTCCACACGGAAATGCGAGAAGTGAATAACTCTTACACTGTACCGCAAGTCTGCATCGAGGATGCGGACGTGAGACTTTTTTCCATTTTTCAAACATTTTTCTTCTTGCTTTTTTGGTAGTTAAATATTACAGTATTATTCCTCATTTTTTCGTGGGTGTCACTCAGAGGGTTGTTGGCAAAAACCACCCCCAAGGAATAAATTATTTTCTTCACCCGTAATAACTGATTCAGAATTAGGAAAAAAATATATGAAGCACAGCTAATATATGTATAGCTATTTTTCCTCCTCTATTTCGTTTATTTATAAAAAGGGCTTTTACTCCCATATTATCCTTAAAAGAGATGGTATAGATCTAACACTTCACAGAATAATGGTCCAAGTGAGAAGCAATGTTTAGCAAACGATAACAACAAAATTTGCTTACCATGCTTACCATGCTATACTCTTTCTGAGTGACTGTACATATTTTCCAAGAACGTTAATATTCCAAGTGTCCTCGTAGGAGAAGACCCGCCCTCAGGGGTGTTACGTTAAGAACTGAGGAATTAACGTTTCCAGTCAAGGACCAGCCCGTTAGAGAGGAGCAACGTGAGCTCGCAGTACGCTCGACCAAAGTGTCAGCGAAACAGGAGAGGCAAGGACAAGCAGGACTACACGGAGAGCGACGTCTACGCCGAGGACAGCCACGGGGGTACGATCCGTAGGCAGCACGACGAGATCTACCCCGTGAGGTCCGCCAGCCCCAGACTGGCGCAAACCGAGGCGACCATCCGCGAGGAGGACGAAGAGGACAACGTAACCAGGATAACGCGATTCTGAGGCTCCAGCCCGCCAGCGTTCACATTGTAGTCACGCGTCGCGTAGAGAATTGCCGTCCCGATCAAATAAATCCTCTGGTTCGAGGTATCGACCCGCCAACAGATTCCTCTTATCACTCAACCCCCACGGAACATCGCTCTCCCTTCTTCCGTTCCATAACGCATGCCGCTGCGTACAGGGAGTCTTTCAGACCCGCTGTATTTCATTTTCTATTAGATTTCCGGTTACCGTGCTTTTCATACACCATTGCCGCGGCAGTTTCCCTGGAATCGGTGACGCGTGGAAGTTGGATTGTTATGGAAAATTTGCGGGAAAGAATTGTTAACTATTTAGGGAGCTGGACTGCGGAAAGCGTTTGAACATGCAACGAATTTGAGGGTGCAAACGGAAACCCCCGACGGCGGATTCGATTTCCTCGGTTCGGGCGAAATTTCCGATACACCTCGAGCCGCCATTATCGCTGTAATTAAAGTAGAAAACGAAGCAACAAGGGGACAGGATCCCCTTTCACGAGGAAAGGACTCCCGAGCGGAGAAGCAATTTCGCCTGTTCCCTCTCCGAAATTGCATTATGGCCGATCGTAATTCCGCAATCAGGGCACAGGTGTACGTCCCGGTGGAATATCGATGACGGGGCCGCGACCGGAAACTAGTACCACTTCCTCGCAGGAAATCCATGGCGAATTAAAAACTTACTCCGTAATAAAACCATCTACTACGCTGAATCTATTTCCTCGAGTATCTTTCATTTCCCCTAATCCGCATTCTTCCCCCTAAACCTCGAAAGTGTAAAATTCTGAAAATTCTGAAAATTCTGAAAATTCTTTCAAATTCTTTGAAATTTCAAATAAAAACTAAGCAGAGAAAACCCCCCCGTTTCTTGAAGATTCCAAAGCAAAGCAAAGCAAAGCAAAGAAGATCCTAGAATCTCCAAAATCAACAATCCACGAAAAATTCGCCAGAAGATCGCTCGAGGCCTCAGCGATCCTTGGATCCACTCGGACGGCGCCGCAAGCCATACTGCATACACAGTTTTGCTTCCACGCCATGAGACCACCGTGAAAACTAATGAAAGCGCGGGGGCTGGCGTTGCGCGATAACACGGGCACCGTGGCGATAAATCGAAAAGCTCATCGGCTCGTGAAAGGGCCCGGGAGGATAGCGCGGAATGTGAGACTCGGTCGGTGCGGTCCTCTGAAAAAGCTTCTGCGCAAGGACGATGCTTCGACCGCTATAAAAGCTCGATCGGGGCTGGCTCGCTTTCCAGTCACGTATATACAGCCCCGTTCCCGGTATCGAGAAGAGGGACTCGAGGGGGGGCCCCGACGCGGTCACTCGAAATCGATCGATTCGGATCGACGAAGGAATTCGACGGGATGGGCGCGACGAGGCGGCCCACGATCTTCTGCTTCGATTGAGAGCGTGCCCTTGGTGGCTTCGTAATCGCGGGTAATTCGTTCTCATTAGGGGCGAGCTCGGACGGCAACGATGTTCGAAAATGCGAGGAATTCGCGGTCGATCGTGGTCACGGTGGTCTACCTGAGCCTCTTCCTGGACAACGTCCTCCTTACGGTTGTTGGTAAATACTTGGCGAACGCTGTGCAAAAGATCCTCCGGGGCGATTGTAATTGGTGGCCATTTTAGCGACGCAGCAGTTGAGGGAAACGCGGGGGCTATGAAACTATGATTAAATGGGTAGTGTTAATTTTCAACTGCGTGATGGTCGCCTGGGGATTTACGCTTTTCAGTGCCGATCATTCCCGACTACCTCTGCACTATTGATGGGAACTCGACGGGGACAGAGGACGATGAAAATGGCCGGGTGGGATTATTGTTGAGCTCCAAGGCCCTGGTGCAATTAATACTGAATCCTGCGGTGGGCACTCTGACTGGCACTCTGGGCTACACCAAGCCATTGTTGCTGGGCAATTTCAGTCTTCTTCTGGCGGCGATGAGTAAGCTTACTTTTCTTCTCGAGCCCTTCTTTCTGTCTCCCCTTTTCTTGTAGACTTGTCGAGGTTAATTCTTTGACTTGTGGTTTTCCCAGTGTTCGCGTTTGGACAGACTTACGAGGTCCTGTTCCTCGCGAGGAGCATCCAGGGTATCTCCTCCGCGTGCATAGGGGTGTCTGGGATGTCCCTGGTGGCCTCGCAGTACCCTGAAGAAGACAAACGGTCCAGGATCATGGGCTTCGTGCTTGGAAGCATCGCTCTAGGCGTCCTCGTGGGGTACCCAATCGGCTCTGTGCTCTACGACCTCGAGGGGAAAATGGCCCCTTTCTTACTAGTGTGTTGCTTCATCGTCGTTGCTATATGTACGCACCCCTTTATTCAAAACCTCTGAATCTCATTTCAGTACTCTCACGTGCAAACGTTTCTTCCAAGGTCTACAGATCTTCACGCTGGACATCCAGGCGAAAGTTGAGGTGAGCGTGGAATTCCTCTTCTTAAGTTCTTTTTTTATAGTTTCCTTAGAATATTTCAAGTCTCTATAGTCTATAATATTCTATGATTCCCTATCATTAGCCTAGCGAACAAAAGACGTCCTGGACACACTTATTGTCAGACCCACAAATCCTCGTTATCTTCGGAGCGATTTGGTGCTCGACGTCCCCAATGGCCATCTTGGAGCCTTGCCTACCGATATGGCTACGGACCCACGTGAAACCGAAGGTTCAAGTTTCCTCGTAAACCATCAAATACTTGAAGACAATGATTTCTTCAACCCCCATTCACATTAAAAGATAATTTATTTTAATGCCACATTCATATATATTAAGAATCTCTTTTCTTTTTTGTATTTTCGTCAAAGCCAGGACCACCCGATTATTTTTCAACGCTCTTTTTGTATCTGCCATGTTTCTTTTCACTGTCACACAGAAATTCAGAACAATAGTTCAAGATACAATAATACAACCTGCCAAACCTCAAATTAATTTATCGAACCGTTTTTCAACAAAAAATTCATAAAGAATTACCTATTTTTTGGCCCAACAAGGCGCAATCCCCCCTTAAAGAAAACGATCTATGCCACGATATTATTTATCACAGAAGTGGCAGCTGGGAACAGTGTTCATCCCAGACAGCGTCGGGTACCTAGTCGGCACGAATTGCTTCGGCATGATTGCTTATCGTTACGGGCGCAGCAAAGTGGCTGTTTTAGCCATGTTCGTGGTGGGCGTAAGTGCCATTTTGATTCCATCCGCCGACACGATGTCTCAATTAATAGTCCCACACTTGGGGATGGGTTTGGGCATCGGGGTGGCAGACGCTGCTCTGGTACCACTGCTGGCCAGCTTGGTGGACCAAAATGGCGACTACGGGCCTGTCTACTCGATTCAACAAGTGGCTGTGAGCCTGGCCTATTCCCTTGGTAATTAATCTACTTCATTAAACGATAATCTAATAGAGACGCAACACAGACTTCGCTTCCTTCCGATTATAATAGACACTCTGACACTCCTCCAGTATCACTTTCAAAGTTAAGAGTACTTACTAGTGGAGAGTTTCAATGAAGCTTTTGAAAGCGCCTTCGTCGAATGGTAACTAAAGGAACTGTTTGTCTCGAAGGGCCTATCCTGGGCGGCGAGATGGTGAAGGCGATTGGGTTTCAATGGGTCATGCGAATCGTCGGCCTGGCGAACGTCGCTTACTGCCCGCTGCTAATATACCTCACCCTGGGAAGGAGAAGACCGTTGGCGCAGGAAGACGAGAAGAGGGATTACGAAACCATTCAGAAACCGGTGGCGAAGTACGAACGGTTTAGAGACTCCGACGACGATCTTTGATCGAATGAACGTCCACTAAGACAGCCTACAGGATATAGCTGTCTTCCTTCAAATCCCAGAGACATCAGAGAATTTGTTAACAACCCCAACAGATTAATAATACCTTTTACTTCAAGGAGATTAATCGCGAAAGGAATTAAATGTACATTTACCGTAACGATGTTGAGATAATAAAGATAAGGTAACTAAATACGCAGTGTCCGATTTCTTTACGAGAACTCAGCTACCAGGCATCCTTACCCATCCCCCAGCTGATATCCTATTTCAAATTCCTGCCTCGAGAATATACCCAGAAACAGCATTAGCAACATCATTGTACTCCCACTTAACCATACCATGGAGACTAACTCCGTGCTAAGTTCTAACGAAGTAAATTGCCGCCCCTCGAATTACCGAGCAACGTCCTGGAGCTGCCTAGCTACGTCCAGGGAAGTTTCGAGTAATTTCAAAATTCCGCAGCTAGAGGAAGAACGTTCGTTATTCGTTAAAAGTGATCGACGGTAACAGGATTGTTCTCCGCCTCCTCGTTGGTCACATTCTGGATAATGAATTAGTGTGTTGATTGTTGGCCGACGCCTCGTAGTTAATTAATATCGCCCGGTTTTTATTCGAGGGAAAAGCTCGCGACTGTAATTTACACGCGGCCGGGGTGGCCACGCGATATCGCATGCGCTGAGCCGCGACGAAAAAAGGGAGAACGAAACGGAAAGTGTGCTTGACGCTTGCCACAGTCAACGACTAATTATGCCCCTTAAATTAGCTTCGACTAAACTAGCGGCGTAATTACGCCGGCCTGTCGTTAACGCGAAAGCGTTGCCATTTAATAACGAGCGTTTCGCGAGCTCCGGGACGAAAGGAATGTGTGGAAGTGGGTACAATGGGCACGGTTTGTCGTTTAACGCAGATGGAGATGTACTTTTGCAGTTGGGGGTGAAATTGTTTCGCATTTGTCGAGATGATAGATAATCTATGATTCATGGGGGACGAAGACTTGTTGGTGTATTTCAGCTATCAATAATCTACGCTAATTTCAGTTTCTCGTGAGTCGTGACGGTAGACGCTGGACGATTAACCGGCTATCTTTAGTAGAATTGCTTAGTGGGCTTATTTAGAGTGCACCATTAGGGCCGTGTTAATAATCTAGAAACGGTAAGGAAGACAAAAGCGGAGGAAGTTTCTCTACCACTTCTGAAGACGATTAACTGACCGCTCCAAAATTACCCATGATTAGCTGACAAGGAAAAGGGAACCACCGTGCTGCAATCTTAAGAACATATTTTCTGAAATTTTCTAACAACCGAGCAGAGGGCTGGATTCCTTTTTAAAAATCTCACGCTTCAAAAAAATAATTTATCCTACACCTAATAGTTCTTCAGATATTTCAGACAATATGTTTTCCACCCCCAACTTTAGGGGCTGTTCTGGGGAAAAAAATATAATTTTATCCAACCGCTATATTTTTTTCTGTACGACTACACTTACAATTAGGATAAAGACACCAGTAGTTGACCATGTATCAGTAGTTGATCACTTTTCAGAAAAACATGAAGAATGAGGTTTTTAGAAGCGACGATTTTTTGAAGTTAGAGAAGTGCATTTTGTTCAAAAGATCGTCACTTCTAAAAACCTTATTTTTCATGTTTTTCTGAAAAGTGGTCAGCCTAGTCCATTTTTAGTAACCTACCTCTTCATTTTCCCGGAAAATGAGGTCCCAGAACGTTTGCCACTTGGACCTTTTTTCTTAAAGGGGGATTCTCGTGTAACAGCCCCCGAAATTTATTAACAGCCTCCTCACATCCCAAAAGAGTTTAATCCCATATGACCAACAGTTTTTTAAAAAAAATTCTTACATATCAGATACTTTTGAGGCTGTTAAACCAGAATCCCCCCTTAAGTCCGCCGCTGTTTCTAAGTTTCTCTGCCTAAATGGAAATAAGAATCCACATCCGCTCAGCCAACAATTTGCCCAACAAGGAGTAAAGTGCGAGAATCAGGCGCTAAACGAGGGTTGGTGCCCCATGGTTACTTGTCCCCACATAAATTCCAGCCCCTGTTACACTAATTGCCCAGCGATCGGCAGAAACCGTAACGCCGCGCCCGCGCCCCGGGAGGTCATGAAAACTCGAGGACTCCGGTTATCGATACGCCGGAGGAAGCATTAAGGAAAGCTCTCCGCGGAAAGACAAACAGCGCGGGCTTCCCGCGCTCCTCGGCGACGATACAGGGGAACTCGATCTTCCGCGTAAAGACCGAGTCCCTCGACGGCCATCGCGCAAAGTACAGAGATCGCGAGTCGGCGCCCTTAATAATTCACACTCGCCAACCGCTTCCCTTTTGCGAGAGCGAGCTTGAGGCCGCGCGTGTGCGGTCACGAAGCAGTCGCGTGCAAACGTAATCTTGGTGATTAAACGCGGCCGGCTCGTTTCGAAGGAGAAAACGGCCGGCAGCCACCATAACCGTAAGAATATTGAATTACTCTGCCGGGATAATGGGAACGTCGCCGTAATCCCGTAATGACGCTGGTCGAATTACGCTCCGTAAATAGAAAATCGATGGCGGTGCGCGTCTGGCCCTTGAAACCTGCCCCACGAACGGTGAAATTTCGTTTCGAGGAAAGGGAGGGCAGCGAGGCGTGTCTCGAGGCGGAATTTCGTCCACTGACGACCAGTGACCTTCTAAAAGTAACGTTGACAATTACCATTTATTCTGATATAATAAAAATAACCGGCTAAGAAAATCAGCTTTCAACCTTCAAGCTTCTCAAAAACTACCCTTAGCTTCGAAGACTTTGACGCTCTATTATTTGCTGTTAGAAATAGAAAAATGGTCCCTTGTTACACTTAAATAACTCGGGAGATGATTTTAAAAATCGGACAAGGAATTCCTTCCGTCAGTGTGGTACAAACAGTATCAGTATTAAGGGTGCCAGAGACGAAATGGAGGCACGCGAGGAGGCAAGAGACGCAACGATCATCGCCGGCGCTTTCGAAGTCACTTAGAGACTTCTGTGTATCATAATGGCGATGGATTTATTCATGTTCGCGTCTCGTACGTGAGCGGACTCGGAGGGTGGGAGAGGGGCTACGCTAGTAGCGATCAGCGAAGGGAAGCACTGGATAAAATCAGCAGCCATTCAGGATTTCGATTAGAATTTAAGGTGGGAGGGAGGACCACTTATCTTCTTCCTGTTCCTGTCGTCCTCCTTTCATCCGGAACTCCGCTTCCCCTTCTGGGTGGCTAACGAGCCACCTTGCCCCCTGTGCACCCTCCAACATCTATGGCCCCTTTTCTTTTTTCTTCGGTCAGAACCGCAGACTTAGGGTGTCCCCTCGAGGATAGACCGAACGTCAATAAATGGGATATCGAGGAGGAATGATTGGAAGAATGAAAGGGATGAGAAGAATTATTATTACCAAATGGTTTTCACGGGGAAGGCTTGCTGCAGTTTTAATTTCTATGGTAATTGAACGAGGATTACTTAAGGGAGAAGCTTCTACGTGAAAGAATTTAAGTAAATTCTAAATCGAATGCTTGAAACATCCATGCATCGATTAATTAATTTCTTCTGACCTTTCAGGGGGAATCTTAGTTTTCGGGCTAAAAACATAGCAAAATTTGGTATTTCTTTTTTTTTATGAAACTAGTAAAAACAAACTGCAACTTCTTCAAATATGCGTAAAAACATGGTCCAAATTTCAGATGAATCGAATCGCTAGTTTCTAAAAAAAAAAAAATCCCAAATTCTGTTATGTTTTTAGCCCAAGAAATAGGATTCCCCGTTAACCATTTTCAAGTCCAGCTAAAACCTACTTATTTCACTGAGTGGATACACTCGGTACTTCATAAAACTGCATCACCCTCCCCTTTATTTCCCCGCGCACGAAACGCCCCAACGTCTAATTACTCCGAAGTCTTATCGAATTTCAAAGACGAACAGCCTCAAGTATTCCTTCGATTTCATGAATTCACTCGAGTTTCCAGCACCTGCCACCCAATCACCGCTTACTCCACCGTGAAAAAGACTTCCACGCCGAAGACAGCGTGCACCCCTTGGCGACGAATGTGTTTACGACAGATAACAGGGCTTACGAGCTTCTCCGCGGGGGTTGAGACGTTAAATCCGTGACGCCGACACCGACCCGGTCCCGTCCGTCAAATATTTACACGAACACACGAACGTCCACGATCGCGTGCCGCCTGAAATTTTTATCCCCCGCCGGGTCGCTTTTAGTTCCTCTAATCCCGACCTGGCCTAGGTCCAAGGACCTCAGCCGGTGTCCCTGAGGGTGGATGGAAGCTTCACGCGTGCGTTACGCTGAATGCACACACAGAAACGAGTCGGTTTACGAAGCGCCAAATGCTTCGCGACGCTCCTCGCGAAGCTGGAATCATTCTGCTCTCGCGGTGAAAGGGGGATGCGAGTTGGGGGCCTTGAGAAATCTGGGGAGAGTATGTATTCCTCTTTGGTCTGGTCGGATTCTATGCGAAGGATGACGGAGGGAGAAGCTTTTCAGCGCCCGACGCCGGGGCCAGGATTTACGAGGTGTAAATGACCCCTCTCGTTAATCCCAGCCTCTAATGGCGATATCGACTTTTAATTCGCACCTTTCCATTGGCCCTTACGACCACGGTCAACGGCGACTGCTTTCGCAAGGCAAACTCGCGCCGCTGAAAGATAAATGACCACGGTGGGGGTGGAAGAACGATAGCGGGGGTCGATCGAGCGACCAGACAGAGTCGATACCTCACCTGCGCCCTGCAGATCTATAAATCCTCCCTTGTCACGCGGGGAACGACCAGGAAGTAGAGTGTTCAAAGGATGGGTCATTGTATTAACCCTCACCCTCGCCTGATGGAACGGGGTCGAAATGAACCAGTTCTAATCATCGAACCACGCGTGGTAGTTGCCGTTAAGATTACCTAACTTAAAAGCTTATCGCAAGATGCGTACGAGTTAAATTGTGAGAGGAAATGGAGCCTGAAATTCTCCATGGAATTCTGGATAGAATTCTTTTAATCCTTTATGTGTCTTTTTTTTTTAAACTGCCGGATTCAAAGGTTTTAAATTAAATCGAGCACAGATAATTTTATTCCATAAACCCTTTAAACGCTGGGAATTAGAACAGCGCGTGATATAACAGAGTAATTTCAAGACCAGTAACTTAATTAACTCTGCAAATTCTACCGGTCCATTTCCCTGCGTTAATTCAGCCTTCGATGTACCTGAGAGACTCAATTAGATTGCACAGAGTTAAGCTCCATGGCAGATAAACGAAACCGGTACTGAAGCGAACCAACAAAGGAACCTTCGTTGGTTCCCTGCACCATCGTTTTGTGGAGGGAATATTAAAACGTATCAATCTATGTAGAATACAGTTTCGATCAAAAGTTCCTGGATTCCAAGTTCGATAATTTAATGTGGTCCAAAGAGTGAACTTATGATTTCAAGAAAATAATGCACACGGCAATAAATTATTGAACTAAGAGTCAGGGAAGATTTGACACACACTGTACCGTGAATTGGGGCAACTTTGACCGCAAAATTAGACTGGAAAACAAATTCTTCTAGCGTCTATTGTACAGCAGGCGCTATTCTCAGACAAAGTGCCTCGGACAGCTTTAATTGCCTACTCGAAAATGCAGTTTCTCAGTTCTGACTTTAATGAAACTTCATGTGAACGCGAAGCATATTGCAGTACGCGGGGAGCAATTCTTTTTCCTTGGAAATTCCCTCTGAAGGGTTGAAGTCAGCCCTTAAAGTTATCGCGTTATAACTTTGCAACAGTGGAAGATAGAACATAGCTTCAAGAGCTCTCCAGTTGTTCGCGCTCCGTCACACTGACAAAAGAGAAATAAAATTAAAAACTCCACCGTGAATCGCCACGGGAACAGAAGAATTCCTCGTCGCGCACTCGAGCGTGCTCCACATCCCCGGGAAGTTTCATTAAAATCAGAATCCTCGGGGTCGGATAGGTTTCCTTGCGAGAATAATGCCGGTTGTACGATAGACGCTAGAGGAGTTTGTTTCACATGGGGTGGCCGAAATATCGCCCCGTATTCCTTCCACCCACAATACACGTCGGCCAGGCGGAGAGCAGCAGGCTCGAATCGATGGAGCACGCGGTCGGTCGGTCCGTCGGACATCGTCAGGGCTCTGAGAAGTTTTCGGTGGAAAATCGCGCGAGCAGACACCGGGGGATGCTGCGTCCGGGACCCGTACTCTGCTATCGATCTTCCAGCCATCCCCCGAGCACACCGACGCGCGCCTAGCGTCCGTGAGAGCTTCACCCACGGCCCGTGGAAAGTTCGCGCCTAACCTGCCGGCTCCGCACGCAAGCTTGCGCGGAGCAGCCTGCCGCACACTGTGCCGCGCAATGCCTGTGTGTGCGTGCACGTGCAACGCAACCGTTTCGTAGGCGATACACGTGGGGAGGCCGCGACTACGCGGCAGAAACACGTCCCAGGGCTCCCGTAATCTACTCGCCGACGGTATGGAAAAATTGGCCGCCCTCTGTTCGGACTCCCCGTTGAAGTATCACCGTGTATGTGTCACTGTCAGAGGGAGAGGATGGGAGGGGAGGGGCGAGTTAGCAAAGGGACGAATATTGGTCTGCTTGCGTAACTGATATTTACAGAGCGTCGCTGCGGGAAGACTGGGAAGGTCTGAGGGAAGCGCTGCAGGTACTAGGGGTAGGTTGAAGGTAGGGATGAAGGTTTGCAGGTTTGGGTGGAGACTGATGTAAGTGGTTTGGGGTATTGTGGTGTCCTGGTCGCCATAGAGATCGTCGCAGGTGGACTCGCTTGTGGGGGGACACGTGGCGATGGGGGTGCTTCGGGGTGGGAAGGTTTTTGGGGGGGGGGGGGTGAAGGTGCATGGGGAGGTAGCAAAAGTTGCAGGGACTATGGAGGTATGGGGACGTGTTGCTGTAGAAGTCGCGATTGGAGAGTGGCTGATTTATGGTGGATGTGTTCTACTTGAAAAGTTTGAAAGGGTAGCAGCTGGGGATATAAAGTGCAAATCTCTGACGACACAAAAATATCGTCTCTCACGTGAGACTTTAATCTCGTGGGACCATTATTTCACCGTGTGTTTCCACTAATGGACAAATTTTATTTTTTTCGTGAAACTAGACTCTCGCGAGACAAGTTTCACAGATATATATTTTCAAAAGTCTCATCTCTCGCGACTGTTTTCATTATTCATGTTTAGTTGCTCCTGAGATCTTTGTTTCGTGTAAAATCTGGCCGTGGACTCGCACCTTAACAGTGTATTTAAAGGTGAGTCTGAGTGTGGAGATGAAATGGCGTGGGAAGCAGGTGACAAGTAGTAGTTGAAGATTCTAGTGGAATCTAATTAAAATTCAGTAAAGCGGTCGTAAGGGGACGATCACGGACGTATTCAAATATGATACTGCTTGGGATGATGTAAGATCCGCGCGACGACACTTGTATCATGCTAAGTAGCATAATATCTGGAAACATCGGGATTCAAACGCACCGTTCTACCTCCCACACAGAAATCCTCGCTTAAATCTACGTGCACTCAGGCCGGTATAATCCAGACCGATTCTACTTGCCGAGAAACTCGAAGCAATGCATATGTATATGTATATCATCAGCCGCGTACCCGGCGCAATTTCTATTCAAATACTTTCGCCTGCAACCCTTTAACGCGTCCTGAAAAGCACATTTGGCAGCTTCAACCCCCAAGGGTATCACTCGGCGCGCCACTTAACCATGCCCGGAATATCTCGCTGTACTCCCACCGCCCACGATATCCTCCCAATACCCGATTCATTCTCCATCAATCTCATCCTCCAATTACCCCAGCCGGACTAGCCAGAAATCCCCCAATCATCCTTCGATCTCCATTCCTGCGAGAAAAAAAAGTCAAAATACCATCCCTCGAATTTCCCCACCAGCGCCTCCCGCGCGTCCCGCGCCTCCCGCGCCTTCCACCCCCGGCCGCCCGAACTGACACGAGATCTGCATACTCGACGCGATGCCGAGCGGGACGTGCACATCGGAGAATTACATTTCGAGTCATGAAGTCTCCCACACAGGGGCGCGGGGGCCTGTGAGCGCAACGGCGAAGCTTCACGCACGAGGGCAGCGTGGAAGCTCGCCTGGCTACGTGTCCACCGACACAAGCGCCCGGAGGGAAGCGACGTCGTAAATAGACACGTACACAGAGGGGCATCGGGAGCTCGCGCACCAGTTTCCGCGTTACGCTCGCGCGCGCATACGCGTACACACCGAAAGCAGAGAGGCACACACAGCACGGGCTGGGGGAAAGCTTGCGCGTATCCAGCCAAGCTCTGTGTTTCACGGACACCCGTCGGGTGGCCTGGCTTCAGTAAGCTCGGAGCTTTCGACTGGTCCAGTCGGCCCCTTGGCAGGCGCGCCCGCGACCCGTCGTACGCAGAAGCAACGACATGTGCGTGACAGGGGGACAGGCGTAATTCGAGCAGCCGGATCAAGGGGACACGGCCGGGCTCCTCGCCGTGCCGTCACCGCGCCTAGTGCAGCCTGACGGATCTATAAAGGCTGGCTTATCAGCGAGGCTGTCACGGACTGAGTGGGAACGAGGCTCACCACGCCGATCGACGCGGATAAAGGGGAGATAACCGGCGAGATGCTGCAGAGATATTTGGAAAGACGTGACGCGCGGATGCTGAACGAGTGCCACTTGCCAGTGGGTCGTAGCGCGGAGGGTTGAGCAGTGAGTACTTGTCAGAGTGGACGAGCCAAGGCTGACTGTGCTCCGAGAGGATTCCAGATCGATCCCAAGACCGTGGAATCGGCTTGATTACTGCGAGATCTGATTAGACGCGGCGAGTTAGCGAGGGACCCTTTCGAGACTGATCTCGCGATTGATCGAGGCTGCAGCTACATACCTGGCGAGCTGGACAGCTACTCGGAAGAGTGGAACGATCGGTAGGTCGATCTACGATTAGAGGCCATGTAAATGGATGGGGTCGAAGTAGTAGTCTTGGACGTTTCGAGGGAATCGCCTGGGTTAAGTGGGCGAAGCTCGGGATGTTTGCGCTGGCCGTGGGAAGGAAGACGTTACGAAACATCCCCGGAGTCGCTGAAAGGATGAGGTGTTTGACGTCAACGTGCACGCGGCGATAAATGGATGCCGCTTGCAGGGGGCGATTGTTAAAAGGGGCGACGCTCTTCGAGGGCTGCGAATCGAGACGCTGCTATTCCAGGGACACTTGGGCGAGCAGAAGTTATTATAAGGACGGTGACGGTAACCGGCGCACAAAGGCTTCGCTTCCGCTCGATTGCAGGTCCGGGGATGCGGTACAAAACGCGCTGCATACTTAAGGGAGAGCACAAGGGCGAGAGCTGTCAAAGAGAGGATTCGTCACGGACCGTCGAGCGCTCGGCGCCGATCTTCGAGAGTTTAAAATATCAACGCGACGGGCGAACTTGCCGCGGGAAAGATCGATGGTAATTAGATCGCCGCGAGGAGTCTCGGGGTATTTTTAAAATCCCGTAGAAATCTGTCCCGCCAGACCGGCCGCGTACAGTAACCGCGCTACTCCCGAAGAAACAACGCCGATCCCTGAAGAATCTTCCATCTCTGGTGGTTACATCAGGGACGTTTCGTGTAACAGATCCGAGACGCTTGTGCGCGAGTTCTGTGCCTATGCAGTGGCCTCCGGGGGACCATTTCCCGTGGGGGGCGCGAGGAACGCGCGAAAGGGTTGTGAAACTAGCGCAGGTACATGTATTTTCACGGCGGCGCGCAGGTGTTACTGGGCTAAAAGTATCCAGACGGGCTGGCGTTAATTTAACGGATGCCCGCGTGGTTTTGCGCCGCAAGTGGTTATTTTGGTGAAGGAGCCGGGGACCGACGGACGACCCCGTTGAATATCAAATCCCCGCGATTTCATAATTCACCGGCTAGACGTAGATTTCCCATGCGAGTCATTCCCTCCCGCCACGCGAAACGGGGTAAAGAGGGTAAACGGGGGCTGCCGGTTACGCAAGTCGCCATCACGGCACACGAAAATTCATGGGCTCGTTGCTTACTTCGAACGGAAACGCGTGACCGAATCTCCCCTACAGCCGGGAATCCACCGAGAAGCTAAGCTACGCTATGCGATGCTATGCTAAGTTTTAAAAATATTACCTTCAATACATTCGTACGGAACCATTTCCACCAAAAGCTACATTAAAACATAGCATCGCATAGCATAACTTAGCTTAGCTTCCCGGTGGATTCCCGGCTTTCGTCCTCCTTGCTTCGTTTTAACAAGCCCGGTCGAAAACAGTCGCCAGGTTCTCGCGAGAATAGCTTCCATTGGGAAGCGAATACGAGTGGATTCCAAGCTCTGAAATTAGCGTCCGATTTCCTCTACAGTTAGAATACAGAAAGAAACGCTGCGCGTGGCCTTCGCCAGGGAAACCTCCGACTAATTGTAGCAAACAGTCCAGCAGAGTGTCCAAGCCCGCCGAAACGACTGCTTCATTTCAGGCCCAGCCTCCTCGGAGCAGCGCAGCTCGGGGAGCACGTGCGCTTTAACAAAGAGGTCGCGAGTACAACGCCGTGTGTCCCTGGTCCCTTCGAGCTAAAGCGGGGGGCACCTGCGCTCGATGTTGATCAACCCAGACCTAAGATGATATGGAGTCTGAGGACGAAGTGGACGAGGAGTTGCCCGAGGCGAACGACGCGGAGGTACGGTTACAGCGGGGAAAGGGGGAGTGGAGCGTGCTAGCCGACGCTATTTCGTCGTAGGGCCTAGAAATAAGAGGGATCGATGTCTGACGAGGAATTGGTCGCAGGTGAATAGCAACGATCAATTGGAGCGCCTCGCCACGATGAAGATCTCGACGAAGCCGATGTCCTCGAAGACGGCGGAGAGAAGCGAGTGTCAGCTGGTGCGCTCGCCGAACCCCGAGGAGCCCGACGCTCAGGACATCGGCAAGGGGGCAGACTGGAGCAGGCCGTGCCCGCAGGAAAAATCAAAATTACATTTAAGCGGCAAGACGGAACTGAAGGAGGCCGACATCGCCAGGCTGTGCAGGAGCAAGAGGATCACGTGCCAGGATACGATACACGAGTACGACGAGGACGATGGACTTACTATGGAGAAGGTTGGAAGGTAGGGTGAACACTTTGACTACCCTCTAACAAGGAAAGATCCCGAAGCCAGGAATTAAAAAAATTCTGAGGCTTTGCGAATATGTAGGAGATTTCCTCGTGATTACAATTTTTGTTTGCTGCTCTAGGGGTTAAAATTGACCCCTTAAATATCGGCTATCTTCAGATTTTGTGCTATAACTCGTCAACTATAAGAACTGCAAGTTACCAAAAGATAGTCCTAATTAAAGGAAGTAACTTTTATCTTGAAACTTTTTTTCTATCTCTTACAGATTGCGAGAATTTTCAGGAGTTAATTTCACCCCTTTAGAGTGAATTTGGGCAGCAAACACAAATTGCGTAGTAATCAGGAGGAAATCCCTTATACGTATATTCACCAACTTTCAAATTTCTTTGAATTTCCGGGTTAGGAATCTTCCCTCTAAGCGATTTTCTGGATATTTGAGGACCTGGCAGTAAAAATTTGGACCCTGCATCAATTACCAATGCTGCAAGTCAGGGGCAGCTGCAGAATTGAAAAATTTGCTAAAAATAAGAATAAAAACTTGTCGATTCAAAAACTACTATATATATTTTAAATATGTATATTTCTCAATTAGTGTTCTCAAGTTCAATTAGTTTCTGCTAATTTACTCGAAGCAGGTAAACATGGAATTGCACCCCTCTCGCTGCAAACTCCTCATTTCTTTGTTATTCTGTATCAGATTCAATGAAACAGCAAAATACAGATCTGGAAATTAATATCATTACCTTTTGTACAGTTCTGCGATAAGCAAAGGGTTAAGGGTTGCCGGGGGGGTGAAAAAAGGTGATTTGTGTGTTGGCGAAAAAATGCCTCCCCTTAGAATTACGACATAACCACTTTTGCTACGGAACTAAATTGGTGAATCTCGAACACAGAGTAGTTTATCGAGGCTGTGTTTATGCTACCAAAGTTTCCGGCACCCGTTTCTGAGACACAGATTAAGTACCAAGTGATTCTGTCCCACACGTATCCGCAGCATGGAATATCGATTTTTATAAACTAACCATCATTTTACCGGATCCCACGAAACCCATACGCTGTCACGGTGGCCAACTCGACCTGCCACCTGCCACGCGTTATGGCCAAAATAGACAACACATCCGGGCCAACATAATATTTTGTATCAATATATCCCCCGCCGATACGGTGGGTATTTTTGGAAAAAGGTACCTCGAGGCGCATCCAGACGCGGCCGAGGCCTGGCTGCGCGAGATCGCGAGCCTCGAGCTCCGCCAGCGGCTCCAAGGCACGGCCGTCCCCGAGAGCAAGTCGCCAGCCAGAAGCCTGCACCAGGAGGAGAGCCTGCTGAGCCGCGGCAAACGGCACAGCGTCACCTCGGACCTGTTCCAGACCTGGCTGGCGTCCAGCTCGCCGGCGAAACGCAGCCGGAGCCCCAGCAGGTGAACCGATCTCTAAATCGACCGGCTAGCGCCCCCCTCACATCAGACATTCATGAATGAACGACCATTCCATTCAGGACGTACACGTCGCTGGTGGGACGAAGGGAGGAGCTCAACAGGTTGGACGAGAGCGACCTGTTCATGGAGCTGATCAGGGACGTGGCCAACGAGCTGGACATAAACGTCCTCTGCCACAAGATCCTGGTGAACGTGGGCCTACTTACGCACGCCGACCGGGGCAGCCTGTTCCTGGCCAAGGGGCCCCTGGACGACAGGTACCTGGTCGCCAAGCTTTTCGACGTCACGCAGGACACTGTGCTCGAGGAGGCCCTTCAGCGAGCCAAGAACGAGGAGATCAAGATACCATTCGGGATCGGTATCGCCGGCTACGTGGCTCAGACCAAGGAGATCATCAACATCAGGGACGCGTACAAGGTTCGAGGATGCAGTGGCGCTCAGAGCAGTGGCGCACCCAAAGGGGGCACCCCAAAGAAGGGGCTTTGTAAAAAGAAAAGAAAACTGGATTTTATTCTTTAAATAAATTCGTAGGTATTGTTGTATAAATGTATAATCACCTAAAGAATTTTATTGAATTTGCATTAGAAGTATTTCTATCCGTTCAACTCGGCACCCCCAAGATTAAACGAGCGCGCCACTGGCTCGGAGAATGGATCAAGTCAGAGTTGCTCATTAACTGAGTAAAAAATTATTTAAATAAAGGATCAAGGTAGTTTAATTTTAGATTATTCGACGAATGAAGTAATTTTTTCATTCGACAATAAATCGTTTAACTCTTATAGGTTACTCGAGACTTTTATTTAAATAAAATTTTTACCCATCTCTGGATTAAGTGTTTTTTTTTTTGGGAAGAGTGAAAAGACGACGGTGGATGATTTTCAGGATCCGAGGTTCAACAGCTCCATCGACATGCGAACGGGATACAAGACGACGTTGATACTGTCCATGCCTATCTGCAATTACGAGGGTGATGTGATCGGAGTCGCCCAGATTATAAATAAGACTAATGGCAGTAACGAGTTCACCGACAGGGACGTGGAAGTGTTTCAAAGGTTTGTCAGTGGCCAGTCGAGCTTTATGGATAATGGTACCCGTCGATTAAACGATGGAACTGTATCCGCAGGTACCTAACATTCTGCGGGATCGGTATACAGAACGCGCAGCTGTTCGAGCTGTCGGTGCAAGAGTACCGAAGGAATCAGATACTGTTGAACCTGGCCAGGAACATATTCGAGGAGCAGAACAATCTCGAGTGCCTGGTGACAAAGATCATGACAGAGGCGAAAGAGCTGCTGAAATGCGGAAGGTGCGCCGTGTATCTGTTGGACTTGGAATGCGGCGAGGCAGTAAGTTCATTCCGACCGACAGAAACCGTACGAATCGATGAACCTGAGAAGCGTCGTTAACGGTCCGTGCCGTTGCTAGATAGCGAGTAGAGTAAACGATTACGAAAAAAAAAAAAAAAGTACGGTCTGGCGAGGATCTATCGAACGCTTCGAGACGGGGGTGCGGCCGGGGGCGTGATAAGAGATCCTAAGTTTCGTTTCAGGGTCACCTCGAAAAGATCGTCGAACGACCGGGCAAGTCGACGCAAGAGAGCCGAAAACCGCTGTCCAGGAGAGAGGTGAGTGACACCGGCAACGTGTTGCTCGAGTTCGTAAGTCTGATGATCTTTTTCTCTTTCCCTGGCCGGCTCAGAGCAACAACATCGAGATGGAGGACATTTTTCAACAGCACGTGAGTAGACTCCGAAAGAACAAGCAGTCGAGAGCTAGATTTTCGAATTCTGTAAATTTCAATTTCTCATTCGCGAGAGGAGTCTTCTAACTTTAAATTTAGAATCTTCTATGGGGAGTTCTATTCTCTATTAGGAGTGTTAAACACTAGTGTCACTGAGCAGGAAAAGAAGAATACTTAAATCCCCTAGATTTCGGTTTCCAGAAGTATTGAAAATTCGCTGCCTCCTTTTCTCTCAACGCATAGATCTTGTATAAAAATTTTCGACGAACCTAGGCCGTAGAATGAACCCCCTAGAAGCGGCCATTACATTCCATCGAAACCTTCGCTGTGCCCGTTTTCAGGCGTCGAGCGAGAGTAACAAGTTCACGACGATCTTCGAGATGGACAACGAGAGCGAGGAGGCTAAAGTGTACAGGCCGAACGTGAACGATCTCTCGAGCCCCCTGGGCCAGATCGCGAGGTACGTGGCCGCCACTGGTCAGATCCTCAACATCGGGGACGTGGCCACGTGGCTGAAGAAGGACGTGGTCCAATCAGGCGACGAGTCTATCAAGAGCATCCTGTGCATGCCGATAGCGAACGGCCAGAGGACCGTGATCGGCGTCGCCCAGTTGATCAACAAGGTCACTTCACGGTTCATCGACACCAGGATGAAAGAACCGCTCGATGCTGATAAACGTATCATTGCACAGGACAACGGCACGTCCTTCACCGACTCGGACGTGTCGATCTTCGAGGCGTTCGCCATATTCTGCGGCCTCGGGATCCACAACACCCAGATGTACGAGTCCGCCTGCAAGCTAATGGCTAAGCAGAAGGTGGCCCTCGAGTGCCTGAGCTACCACGCGACGGCCAGCATCGACGACACGATCAAGCTCACGTCCGACCTCATACCGTCCGCGGAGACCTACAACCTCTACAGCTTCACGTTTATCGACTTCGACCTAACCGACGAGGACACCTGCAGGGCCACCGTCAGGATGTTCAAGCAGTGCGACTTGATACACAAGTTTCATATACCTTACGAAGTGCTGTGCAGGTGGATCCTCAGCGTGAAGAAGAACTACAGGTAACGATAACGATCTATCCTTTTCGAAAGACTCTCAAACCCCCGCGATATTCATGCGATACTCATCCTTGACTGCAGGCCAGTCAAGTACCACAACTGGAGGCACGCGTTGAACGTGGCTCAAACGATGTTCGCGATGCTGAAGACTGGCAAGATGGAGCAGTTCATGACGGACCTAGAGATCCTCGGCCTCCTGGTCGCCTGTCTGTGCCACGACCTGGACCACAGAGGGACGAACAACGCTTTTCAAACGAAGACAGAGTCCCCTCTAGCCATCCTGTACTCCACCAGCACCATGGAGCACCACCACTTCGACCAGTGCGTGATGATCCTCAACTCGGACAGCAACAACATCTTCCAGAGCCTCTCTATGGAGGATTACAGGAAGGTGATGAAAGTGGTCGAGAGCGCGATCCTCTCCACGGACCTGGCGGTGTACTTCAAGAAGAAGAACCGTTTCATGGAGCTGATAGACGAGGGGGAGTTCGACTGGCAGAGCGAGGAGAAGAAAGAGCGTGAGTAAACTCTACTACTACTAAATCCCTGGCTAGATCATTCCTCTTACGTTACTTAAACGACACGTTCGTCCCTATTCTCAGTGCTCTGCGGTATGATGATGACCGCCTGCGACGTGAGCGCGATAGCGAAGCCCTGGGACGTGCAGCACCGCGTGGCCAAGCTGGTAGCTGACGAGTTCTTCGACCAGGGTGACCTGGAGCGACTGCAGCTGAACCAGCAGCCAGTGGCGATGATGGACCGCGAGAGAAGGGACGAGCTGCCGCAGATGCAGGTCGGCTTCATCGACGTCATCTGCCTGCCCCTTTACAGAGTCCTGTCCGAAACGTTCCCCTGGATAATGCCCCTCTACAACGGCACCATGGAGAACAGGAGCCACTGGCAGGACCTCGCCGAGAAGGTCGAGATGGGTCTGACCTGGATCGACCGCGACACCATCGACGAACCTGTGGAAGAGTTCGTCTCCTACGAGCCCAAGGACATCGAGTTCACGGTCACCACCCTCAACTGCGCCCACGCGGAGAAGAAGGAGCAGCTCCCGGAGAAGTCCGCACTAGGCAGGTTCGCCTCCCTGAGAAAAGGCGGCCGGACGTTGAGCAAAGGGGTCAGGCACCGCATCAGCAGGTCTCTGTACGCGAGGAGCACACCCGAGGATGCTGGCAAGTCTAAGGCACTGATCCCTGACAGGAAGAGCCGCAACAAACTCTGTCTACTCATTTGACGACTTGCGTCCAGCACTCTTGACAGCCTGTGAACGGAGGGCAGAGGCTCTGCCGTACTACTTCGATAACTCAGAGCGTCGCCACGCTCTGCAGCTTCCAATCTGCTTCCCTTTCTGTGGAGAGGGAATATGAATGAATCATTGTCAAAGATGAATGTGAACAACCAGAGGAAGTCGAAGAGGTTCCCGAAGGGCGGTCTGTCGCAGGCCTGCCTGGTCGGAGGGATACGAAATCGACGAGAGGTGACAATACTGGCAGTACTGTCGCTGTGGAATAATTTTCAAACGACCCCCAAGACTGTTGCTCGCTAGTCTCGCGGCAAAAGCGGTAGGGAGTAGAGTTTAGTCGATGGCTAGGTAGCTAGGTCCTGGTGGACCTTCGTCGGCATTGCTCGTAAGCGCAAAAGTAGATGGGAACGGTACGCGAGCATGCTTAGGCGGGCGGGGGGTGTGGATTCAATTTTGACAATCTTTTTGTATTATAACTCGATACCCTAGGATAGACCGCAGGACAATGCTGGCGGGGATCGAACGATCGTGGGAGGTGGCGCAGGAGCTCGCGTCGATTAGTAAAACGCAGCGATGGCCGTTTTTATATGTGCGTTAAGGCAAGTTGATACTCTCGAGTGACGCGTCTTACGTTTTACCAAACGGCGAAGGATACCGAGAGACACGCGCGCAGAGCCGGTTAAGCAGTTTTTGTGCACGCGAGAGCCACTGACAAATGGACCCTGCGCCCACGATCGAAATTAACGACCTCGTTACGCCACCCGTGCCCGCGCCGAAAATCGCAAGCGAGCACGCGATTCTCGCATTCCACTTTTGTACGATCGAACGTAACGGCGATCCAAGGATATGACTCACGGTCTCTCGCGACCGAAACCGTTTCTGTATATCGTTATCCTCTGTTCTCGCGTCGGCTGAAGGCGCAAGGGGAACGTGGAGCACGAAGGATCCTCTTCGCCGTCGACACGCGCGGCTGAAGAAACGGGCGAAGGAAGTGGTGCATCGATGGAAGAGCGATGGGAAAGAAACGCAAGGGACACACGATCGTACCTATTACATCCATCGATGGTCGAGTGTTTTTCAGCGTGATAGGCTGGCTTCTAGTCTTTTGATACAGCCCCGTCGGAGACTACATACCGCGCGCGCGGTTAAATAAAATCTGAACGTGCTCAAGCGAGACACTCGCCACCCGATGGATAATCTCCTCGACCGGTGCCACTCCCCTTCTACGAGGCGAGTCGGAATCTTCAAAGATAATCCCGCGCGAGGCCCAGCTCCTTCGATGTCCAGGTAGATCTCCCCATCGGATCACTTTTACGCAGTGTTTTTATTATTAAAAACATTTAGAAATTACACTCGAGAACGATGGTGTCCTTTTACAGTAACGAATCATCAAACGTTTTTTGGTCCTACGATTAAATTAAGTATAACAAACGGCTTGGTTTCTTTCCTTTTCATTTTTTTTTTTCTTTTATCCCTTTCTCTCTCTCTCTCTCTCGATATCTCCGTCGACGATTAATTCTCTATATTTACACGTTTATGCAACACATGAACGTTGCATCGTAAGCGCGGGGGGCCTGGCGGCGCGTGACGCCGCGACGCGTCGAACCCGCTCCCGCGGACAGCGCCTTCGTTCTTGACTCTTGCTCAAGCTCGTGCGCCGCTGGTTTTTCCGTTTCGCTCTCTGGTCGCAGAGCACGCGAGGGAAATAAAAAGTCGGGGCAGTGACGCGGCTGTGTGGCAAGACTCGCTATCCGTAGCCGCATAATCACGCCCGCGCAGGCCCCACGCGACCATTGTGACCAAGGACCGGACTCAACACCCCCAACAGCGGGGCGTGTTAAATTAATCTCTGCGACACGGGCGCGCGGTAGGTAAGTATACCTAACACGCTCGACGCTTAAAACGATCCTGATGCGATGCACGGTGCTTCGGAATAGTGGAGGATTAATCTGGTGAATAGAAACGAGGGAAAGGAGGGTTCTAATAAACGTGGGCTCACGTGAAAGTAGCACTCTAGTATGTACTTAAAGACCAATGGGGCAGGCTTTGGAATTAATATTTAATGATAATAGAATTTATGGACTAGATCTCCTAATGCGGAGATTGGTGTAGTTAAACATCAAACTAGATAAGATAAATCTATGCAATCATTTTCTCGCAGAAAATTATCAATGCTTTCACCAATAAGCTAGGATCGTTTAAGAGTCAGTAGCAACTCGATCCGATTGGCTAAAACTTTAACAATCTTTTGCAAGGTAATAATGGTTTATATAAGCCTCGTTACCCAATTAGTTTATGCCCAATGTTCCGAAACACCGTGCAGGCCAGGTCGCGAGAAAGCTGCGGGCGAAAACTGGAATTCGGAAGTCGTAGCTCATTTGAGATCGCCGTTCCTTAAAGCGAATGAAATCCAGCCGGATTCTGGGAACGAAGAAAGTGTTGATACGTCCGCTCGGTTGTAGAAAAATATAAAACAAAAAGGGCCACGCGCAGATATAATATGTACACCTAGTAGCAACCCTACTTTATCCTTGATCACAATGTTTACACAATTAATCCGTTTAATACAATATAATCCACTAATAATCACCCTCTCTCTCTCGTTTTCTCTGTACAATTTCTCTTAGCCAATCCCCGGATTTCTTAACGGTAAAACTTTGTGCCGGCAATTTCGATCGAATTCCGTTGCAGCTCGCTGCAAGAGAGGCGTCGCAATTCTTGTCCGCGGCAAGTGAATCCCCGACCCCGAAAGGAAAAAGATTAGAAGGAGAATCGAGTCGCGCGTTGTTAAGCTTCATGGAAGATACGTTCCGGAAGAGGAAACAATTAAGAGTCACTTAGCGTTTACGAAGCGTGAAACTTGTAACGGCAAAAAATGTTCTCAGTACTTGACGGAGATCGTTGAATCAAGTTTGAAACCGGATTCTGTTCGCAATCCAACAGCGTGGGATCAAATCTGATTCATCCGTCGTCTGTTAAATGCAGATGACAATAAAGTCTTTAAACGAACAGCAGGAAACCATCTAAACATCACTGGTTACACAGAAGAATGAGTCTCCTCGTCTTACCCATTTCATCTGTAAAATGCAATTGCCCCGAGCAAACATGCGCCTCTCATTCCTCTGCGTAACCGGTCCGCTTACATTGCTGTATTAATCGTATGCGTACAAAACTTAACATACACAACGCCGTGGTCTCTGCCCATGCATTAACCCATCCCTGCGCATGGACATTTAAATACAGTTACTTCGATCAGCCGAAACATACATGCAAGTAAAACTCTGTTAAAATGTTCCCGGAGAACACTGTCACGAAACCGAAGAATCCTGTCACTTGTCAAGTTCCAGCTACGCAGAGGCGTCGCTGGAATTCAAGGCTCACTTTCCAACGATAGACTCGGAGCTCGCCTGGCGTCGGCTCTGTAGAAGACATTATTTCAAACAACCCTCCAACCGCGGTACATGTATGTTTACGGAGCAGCTCGCTCGAAATGTAAGGTTTCATTAGTCTCTGAGAAATTCACATCGCACGACTAAATCAACGAAGGTTAGAGCTCAACGTAATTAAGTCCGGAAACACTCATCAGCTGGTATAGGTCTGCAATCCCGGCGAAGTGGCAGAAGTGCGCGGATCACATAAAGAACTCCCTGGATCGGCTAATGTGCAGTCACGACGCGGGTCTGTCCAGTACTGAAATTTCTATTAACCTAAGGCCTCGCACAGTCGGGTCCGTAAGCAGCAGGCCGCGCGGCTTATAGACTCTGTCGTTCTGTTCACTGACGAACTTGGCCACTTTTCGCAGACACTTCTCGTAATGAGTCTCTGTGCATATGTAAATTAGATAACCGGTGAGACAAGCCAGGCAACCCTCGCAGTACGTCGAACAACTGGCCCGCTCCGCCTCGACGAAGTAGTTGTTCAACTGATTGATCGTATACTCGAACGACTGTCTGTCCAGCTAAATTGAGAAATAATATAGCAAAACAAAACTTCCTATGAATGGAATACAGGTTCGCCCGCATCGCTACTTGTAACTAATCGATAAAGAAATCAGGAGGACGACGCTGAGCGTTTATCTTTCTACAACTCCAGAGCGATCCTACGATCGACTCGATATCCAAATTCATCAAAAGGACGCTAATCGACAACAGAAATTGAAAGAAATTCGAGAAACCACAGAGGGGCTAGGTGTCGATTCTGTTCAAAGATCGGAGAAAAGAATTACCAGAACTTTTGAATTTTGTAAATAATAATTAAAAGTTTCGCTACGTACTCTGCTCTCTAATTGCGTGGGGAACTGTGTCTGAAACTTAACCATAGTGCCTTCGCTGTAGTCACGCTGTATAAACACTTTCTGACAATTCGGGGGAGGCCCTCCACCAGCCTGTCCCCGGCCAGCTGACATGTCCTCCAGTGGTGTAAGGGCAGCATGATTGCCCTGAAACAGAGACGTTCCCGATTCTATTAGCGAGAACCCAAGCGTCCCTTTCCCTATTCGCTGCACAATGGTTCGCCACTGTGGTCTAAATACTCCAGCTGTATTTAAAATATCTAACCACAAATAACCGCACCCACATCGTCGCAGCAAATCATTCGCGAGAAATCGAGTGTCTATTAACGATCGATTTCCGCGATGATACGAGAAATCGTAGAAATCCAACTGAATTCAAAGCGGAGGAAAGGATGGAGAGACGAGAATGTCTTGCCGAGAGAGTGACAGTGAAAGAAGGGAAGGCAGACAGGTCGAGAAGTGGACAGGGCTCTTACCAATGGCATTTTGAGCTTCGTTTTGACGATTTGGTAGAACAGGCCCGTTGAGAAATAATCTCGACTTGTTAGTCGGACGCGGGCCGAGGAAACAGAGAGTGACGATCGCGCGAGGAAGAACGTTCCTGGAATAATACGTGGGACAGTGCTCTGACCGACGGGCAATCGCACGGCACCGACGCCATCAACCGTGCGCGCGCAACTCGTTCCAATTGAAATACACGATTCACGGTGGCTGTGTACGATTCGCTTCCACTAATGAAACGGGATTGTCCTTTAATTCGGGGAACGATGCTCCGAGTTGAGAGATAATTCATTTCGATGTATTAAGGTCAAACAGCAAGGATGCATAGATTATATTTAGGAGATATAAAACTCGTTATTCTTCGGGATAGTTCAATTGGAGATGATAGAAAAGATCATTGGCGTCCGCAGAGCGAAGGGCAGCGGCGGGGGGGGGGGGGAGGAAGGCAGTTACCCCCCTGGCTTTTGAGAAAAAATTGCTGATTTTTCAAAACTGATGTTTATTAAGTTTTTTACTACAAAAAGGGAATATTTTTAAATTTCGGTTTTAAATTTTTAATAAAATTGGCACTATAAAATGGGTTAAAAAAGTAAGAGGGGTATTCTTTTCTTTACCATCTTTCCAAAATGGCCCCCCCCCCCCCTGGAGAAAAGTCGGCGGACGCCATTGGAAAGGATGTAGGAATAAAGAATTTGTTTATTTATTGGTTTGGTTACGAACCCAAGTCATTGGTCCCTTATAGTGCCTCAGCTGGTTTTTATGCACCTTCGACATAGGTCAGTAGCTGATGGAATTAATTGAGGAATCGAACGATCACAAATTAAAATGTGCCACGCACTTTAAAGTCACTTCACCCGTCCGATCGCGACCGCGGTTTGAAATTGACTTCGGGATACAATTCTCGACGTTTCGACTTTCGATTTCGAAGGTCGTTACCGAGGTCGATTGTTTCCGTTACGCTTTGAAATTTGTCAAGCTCCGAACGCACTGTCTGTAGCATTGTATGTTTCAATTCTTACAAGATTCTCAGCTGTATCCGTGCAATTAGCGTTTTCTAGATCTTCGCAACTGCATTAGCGCGTAAAATGTTAGAACTTTGCACTTTATTTTGAATTATGCGGTGTATGTATGCGTTTACCGACAGCGCGATGATTCTTGGTAGTTGCAACTGCATCCAGAAGGCGCTATCACGTCGTGTTTTTGCACGAATCAATTGTCAAGTGAAATGCGGTCAGTAAACAGTTACTGTTCTTCTTCCATTTATTAACAAGGATTGTTGAGATATTCCTACACAGTTAGGCTCCTTTTTTAACGCGTTCAGTTCAGTATCAGACGGTTCTACTACAACGTAGAAGGTTCGTTAAACAATATGTTCACCGACCGGTCGCAGGATCCAGTGAGTTTCGACTCCCAATTGTCGGCGGCGAGGTATGCGTAATAATTAGTCGTTTCTTTATCGCGCGAAGTCTTTGTGCTCGTTTGTTTTCAATTATAAATGAATTTCAGGTCAGAACTATCAGCAACCGTTCAAACCACAGACATCATTCATGATCAGAACGCTGTACAGACAGTAGAAACGAGAAGCGTCGAGGTATTTATGCACGTGCTTTGCGAGTACAGAGTCACAGATCTCTGAAATGGTTCCTCTCTTTTCAGACTCAAACCCTGGGTGATGAAAAGAGGAAAGCAGATGTGGACTATGATAAATTGGCTCAGTTTTTACAAAGAGTCACGCCTAGTATATTGGAAGCTTTAGATGAGTCTTATGAAACCAATGCGTTCGAAGATTACGAGCCTAAAGTCAGTCAAGATTCACTCACGAGCCCACAACTGCTACGGAAATTTAACAGCACGAACGAAGCCGACTCTCAGGTGCTAATTTGTTACGATTGATTATACTTTAAGGGGAATTGTGCCTTGTTGGGCCAAAAAATAGGTAATTCTTTATGAATTTTTTGTTGAAAAACCGTTCGATAAATTAATTTGTGGTTTGGCAGGCTGTTATATTGTATCTTGAACTATTGTTCTGAATTTTTATGTGACAGTGGAAAAAAAACATGGCGGATACAGAGAGAACATTGAAAAATAATCAAGTGGCTCTGGCGTTGACGAAAAGTACAGCAAGGGTTATCCGAAACACAAAAAGAAAAAGAGATTCTTAAACTATATGAATGTGGCTATGGTTGGTAGTAGATTTATTGCCGTATCTGTTACTGTTCCTTTTTTATTTAAAGATGTTTCCTGATTTTGAGGCAAAACCTTTCTCAGACTCGAATCAGGGTGCTTCATCTTCTTCAAAAGGCTGCCATTTTAACATTTTTTTATGTTTCTTAATGCATCTACTACCAGCCATAGCCTCATCCATATAGTTTAAGAATCTCTTTTCCTTTTTGTGTTTTGGATAAACGTTACAGTACTCTTTGTCAACGCCAGGGCCACCCGATTATTTTTCAACGCTCTCTCTCTCTCTCTATATCTGCCTTGGTTTTCTTTTCACTGTTACACAAAAATTCAGAACAGTAGTTCAAGATACAATAAAACAGCCTGCCAAAGCTCAAATTAATTTGTCGAACCGTTTTTCAACAAAATATTCACAAAGAATTACCTATTTTTCGGACCAACAAGTCGCAATCTCCGTTTAAAGAGCTCTGTACTAATTATCTGTACCTTCAGATGAAAGTAAGCGACATGGACTGGAGTATCGGTGGAGGAACTTTAGCTGTTTCCCACGGCATTTCTTACCACGAAACGTGGTGCGATCATCTGTCTAGGATACAACTGTACAATCAGACGAAGGAGGATGATTCCACGAACATACCGAGTAAAACATTAGCGACGAATGCGTGCGTCACCTCGTTAGCTTATCATCCTACTGAACCGTCTATTATAGCAGCTGGCTTATTTAATGGTAACTTGCAAAATTGCTAAACAAACATTCTTTGAGACGAAGCTTTCAATGTATGATTTGTCCGAAGGCGATGTTCTTGTGTGGAACTTGAGAGACGATGGATCAGTGACGCCAACGTCGGTCTGCACCCACGGTGACTCTGTATCCCGAGTGTACTGGAAAGCGAGAACTGTGAACGATGTGTCCTTGCTGGTGAGCTCTAGCAAGGATGGATACATTTTTATCCACAAGATGGTGGCTAACTTTACCATCGCCCAATCGCATAATCGGTACTTGCTCTCTTGAAAACTATCCACTCGTTGTTAAAGATATCTCAGATCGAGTAATGCTTTTGTAGATTGAAGGTAGCCAAAGAGCACAATCCGATAGAAGATTCAAGGCCGCGCAGTGCAGGTGGAACTCACGAACGAGCTATGGAATCTGGACTATGTATCACCACCTTCGACTTCTCGTCAACGGACCCCATATTCTTCATCGTTGGTACTCTGTGCGGTGGAATATACAAGTGCAGCTTAGACCGCATTGCCCCCATCGAAGGTACGTCTGATTGATACCTTGTGCCGTTATATTAAACTAACTCCTTTACAATCGCAGGGGATGAAAGCCTGATGGATCCAGTAATAGACGAATACGAGAGGCACGAAGGCAGTATTACCTGCGTCAAGTGCTCCCCTATTCGCAATCTTTTCGTCACTGCTGGCACAGATAAAGAGATACGTATATACGACTTCGAAGAGGTAAAGCTTCGTTCCCTAAGCTTCGTCTAAATATTTCTATGCTTGTAACTGTGAATCTATGTCTGTGCTACTCAGCATACGAGTCTACGATCGATTTCCTTTGAGAATACGATCGTAGGGTTAACGTGGATGATTGGAAATCAGGATGTGCTGGCCACCTACGGTGCAGGTCCGAATATAAGACTGTATAACGTCGCTGATGGTAGACCCATAACGAATGTTAAGTTCGAGGTATCTGGCAGGGAGAACACTAGTTCTTTGCGTGTCAATTCTAAGAAGTAAGTTCCGATGATATACGAATTCTAATTAATTATGATGAATGTAATTTTATAATTCTGTTACAGAGACTTGGTAGCTATTGGCGACACCCAGGGGAATATAGAAGTATGGAGAATACCACGACAGTTGTTCTAATGGTGTATTATAAACTTGCTTTATTTAACGCAGAGATGATATTACTTACCAGCACTTATATGCTGCTTTTCTTATTGTACACGTGATATGAAATTGAATATTTATTGAAATAAAATGTATTACTTTTCTACAAGAAGCACTGAAGCTCTTATTTCCCTGATCTCTTTTAGATAAAAGATCCTCTGTCATTTCGCAGAGGCCTTAAGTAATCATACTGATCGTAAGCAACTTAATTGCTGCTTTAAAAAAGCGTTTTATAAATTTAATATATTACCGACAGCGATCCCCACGTTAAATTCGTCGAGTTAATAGGAATACATGATACTAGAAGAGGTGGCACGACCGAGCTGTGCGAGAGAGATCGCTAGTGTGTGTGACAAGGAGGGAGATAGGTGAAGCGTGCGAGAGAGAGCGCTAGTGTGCGCGACAAGGAGGGAGATAGATTTTGTGCCACCAACTTTGGTTATATGTGATCCTGATACTTTGCAGAATTTCCTGGCCCAAAAGCCAACTCGGGGATAATGCAGGGATCGTGGTCTTTTTATTAATAACTATATAGCGATTCGTAAATAAAACGTACACAAGTGATTGCCGAATGTTGTCTCAGGAATATATTATCAGATCCAGCCGTAGGAACATATAAATCATTTTGAGAATATCGTTAATCCTTGAGCAAAGTGCCTATTCACTAAACGCGGCTGTAGACTTGTAACCATATCCAAAAACTTTTCATAACTGTTTAATTGTAATCGAAATCTGTGGAACAACCACATTAGAAAGTAGCCAAGGGTCTATTCTTCGAGATGCGACTCTAAAAGTTCATAGAATATTCGCGGGAAATGAGAAATTCGTGAATTTACAGTGGCTGTGTAATTTTTCTATCTTCCTCCTTGTCGCGCACACTAGCGCTCTCTCTCGCGCACGCCATCTATCTCCGTCCTTGTCGTACGCGCTAGCGCTCTCACTCTCGCACAGCTCGGCCGTGCCACCTCTTCTAGTATCATGTACTCCTGTTAACTCGGGCGAATTTCCTGGTCGAAACAGCCAACTTGGAGACTTCGTGCGGATAACGTAGGGATCCCGGTTGGTTATCTAACCTATATAAAATGCTTTTTTATTAGTAACTATGTAGCAATTCGTCAATAAAACGTATACGAGTGACTGCTGAACGTTGTCAGAAGACTATATTCTCAAATCCAACAGTACAAATATATAAATTATTTTTAAAAAATCGAGAATCCTTGAACAAAGTGTGCATTCACTAAACGCGGCGGGGGACTTGTAACTCTGTCCAAAACCTCTTCATAGCTGCTTAATTGTAATCGGAATCGTTACAACTATCATGTAGGAAAGTAGTCAAGGATCCATTCTTCAAGATGAAACTGCAAAAGTTAATAAATTACAGTTAGAAAATGCACCAACAATCGACGAAGCTTGGGTCTTTACGTAGGACCGCGATATTGTTCTGGTCATCGTCTCAGAGAATCGTTAATAACTAATTAATTATAACGAAAATCTGCGCAAAGACCACATAGGAAAGTAGCCAAGGGTCTATTGTCCGAGACGCGGCTCTGAAAGTTCTTAAAATATCCGCGGGAAATGAGAAATTCGTGAATTTACAGAGGCTGTGTAATATTTCTATCTCCCTCCTTGTCGCGCACAGTAGCGCTCTCTCTCGCGCACGCCATCTATCTCCCTCCTTGTCGCACGCACTAGCGCACTCTCTCTCGCACGACTCGGCCGTGCCACCTCTTCTAGTATCATGTGCTCCTAATATTTCGGGCGAATTTCCTGGTCAGAATAGAGTGGTCGGTAAAGTCAACAGCTGCTTCTGATATTTTTCGTAACGAATAGTAAGTACATATGCTATTCAGCAATACGTTTTAGAAATATTTTACGTACAAGTGAGTGATTATTAAAAGATTTTTAAACCGTTAATGATCCTATCGTTTATCCTTTGCAATAATTAAACGTACAACGTGGGTATCTTCGATCCACGCATCCTAAGTGGATGAAGCGCTTGTAGTATCTGGCGTATAATTGAATAAATAACTATACGGTTTAATAAATAATTGGTGGTAGCATGAAAGGAATGATCGTCGGCCTCTGTACAGCATTTATTTACAGAACAGGAGTGACGACATACAAGTATTGTTCCTTACGACGTTAACATAGTGAAATTAGTAGCTTCTGTTAATTATAATCGGCTCGCTCGATCACTATACCTTGATAATGTAAAATGTAACTAATATTAAAATCTCCACAGCATCCACTCATACGATAGATTCTATAAAGTTACAAACTATAAGGAATCTCGATGGATTCTCGTAAATCGTAGATCCTAATAATGCTTTGCTGCCGTGGCTTGTAGATCTTGCTGTGATCCACCGGGCTGTTCGACGCGCCTACTACGCAGCCCAGAAAATAGAAGGGAAGAGCCCGAAGATTCTCGTCAGATAAAAAAACTCAAATTCGTTTCTAACAAACGATCCAATCTCCGAATACCTTCTTCGCTTTCGTCGGGCGTGGACGAGGGTACGAGGAGCGTTCCAAGGAGGAGAGAAGAGAAATAAAGGCCTGCGAGAACTGTGGAAACGAGGCGAGAGAGGGGAATGCAAGGAAAGAAGGCAGTATATTAACATAAATATTTAATGTAGCATATTTCCCTAAATAATCCAATCACGATGCTCGTGGTGGCCGAGAGGGGTTCTAAATATAAAAGAAAAAGGGAGAAGAAGAAGAAGGAAAATTAGAGATTCACAATAACGCTTCACAGGATAATCGGGATACACGATAACGCAGGGGAAAGCAAGAGAAAGGAAGTTTCGTGTGCGATTAGTGAATGCACACTTTCTTCAAGGATTGTCGATCTTTTCAAAATGATTTATATCTTTGTACAGGTGGATTTGAGAATAAAGTCTTGAGACAACGTTCAGCAATCCCTCGTATACGTTTTATTTACTAATCGCTACATAGTTACTAATAAGAAAGCCTTTTATATAGGTTAGATTACCGACCGCGATCTCTACGTTATTCCCAAGTTGGCTTTTGGACCAGGAAATTCTGCAAAGTTAATAGGAGTACAAGATACTAGAGGAGGTGGCACGCTCGAGCTATCTCCCTCTTTGTCGCACACGCTAGCGCTCTCTCTCGCACGCTTCGCCTATCTCCCTCCTTGTCGCGCACACTAGCGCTCTCTCTCGCGCACGCCATCTATCTCCGTCCTTGTCGTACGCGCTAGCGCTCTCACTCTCGCACGGCTCGGCCGTGCCACCTCTTCTAGTATCATGTACTCCTGTTAACTCGGGCGAATTTCCTGGTCGAAACAGCCAACTTGGAGACTTCGTGAGGATAACGTAGGGATCCCGGTTGGTTATCTAACCTATATAAAATGCTTTTTTATTAGTAACTATGTAGCAATTCGTCAATAAAACGTATACGAGGGATTGCTGAACGTCGTCACAAGACTATATTCTCAAATTCACCTGCACAAATATATAAATTATTTTTAAGAAATCGAGAATCCTTGAAGAATGTATGCATTCACTAAACGCGGCGTGGGACTTGTAACTCTGTCCAAAACCTCTTCATAGCTGCTTAATTGTAATCGGAATCATTACAACTATCATGCAGAAAACTAGTCAAGGATCCATTCTTCAAGATGAAACTGCAAAAGTTGATAAATTACATCTAGAAAATGCACCAACAATCGACGAAGCTTGAGCGTTTACGTAGGATCGCGGCACTGTCCTCGTCATCGTCTCAGAGAATCGTTAATAACTAATTAAGTATAACGAAAATCTGCGCAAAGACCACATAGGAAAGTAGCCAAGGGTCTATTCTCTGAGACGCTTCTCTGAGAGGTCTTAAAATATTCGCGGGAAATGAGAAATTCGTGAATTTACAGTGGCTGTGTAATATTTCTATCTCCCTCCTTGTCGCGCACGCTGGCGCTCTCTCTCGCACACACTACCTATCTCCCTCCTTGTCACACCCGCTAGCGCCCTCTCTCTCGCACAGCTCGGCCGTGCCACCTTCTCTAGTTTCATGTATTCCTGTTAACTCAGGCGAATTTCCTGATCAGAAATGTCTGGCGCGTTAGTTCTCGCCTCGTACCATTAGGTGGCCATTGCCTTTCTCACTTTATTTACATTTATAGAAAACGTCTAATTGACATTAAAAGCCTCCGTTTTATTTAGCAATATTAAATCAAAGAATGACTGAATAGGCGTATAAATAAATCAATTACACCCATCAAAAGCTGTCAGCCTATAATTAAATCCTTCTTATATATACCTCCGCACTTCCTTAAATCATTGATCACTAACGTCATAAACGGGGAATTGCACTTGCACATAAAAATGCATTCCCTCGATTGATGAATATACTAATTTGACGTATATAAATAATTTGCGAAGAACTCTCCTCGAGAAATAACGAAATAAAACCCCAATAGAACGCTTGGTGTGGATGATCCTTTTTATATAGGACATCGCGCATTCTCCGCCAGCGCCTTTCGTGCATCTGCGTATTTCGGAATAATGACAGCTCCAGTCTTAATTTTAGGTTACTTCCTCTGATTTTTACGTTTCCTCGCGAATGTCACCTACCGTCGTAACCGCCAGCATATTCGGGATTAAACAGCTTCGCAGTCGATGACTTTCACTGGAAAATATAGCGCGATGAAATAGTGTCGAGTCAGTCCAAAAGAAACGGGCTTCGCATTTTCCGAGATGGACGAGGAAAAGTCGGAACTATCTTCCAAGGATGAAGCCTCCTCTGAAAACGTCAGTCAGACAGATTCCAGTGGACAGCCGAATATTTTGGTTACGGAAGGTGGGATGCAAATGATTTGTTTCATGCGAATGGATTAGAATGTTTCCCAAGTGGTTTCACAGAGCTGCTCCAGTGTACAGCTGTTTAATACTATATACACTTCTTTTCTTTCATATTTTCAGCCACCGATTCCCTGGTTCTGCAAGATTTAGAAGTAAACAAGGGGGCAATGATGGTCCAGGTGAAAATTGAACAAGTCATTCAGAGCGAAATGGATTCAGTATTATTAAATGATGAGAAAGAATGCCACGCTCTGGTGGAAGGAAACAGTATTAAAGTGTCTAGTAAAAGTTCCACTTCTTTAAGCGATTTATTGGACAATAAGTTTTTAAAGTATCGAGGATCGTCCGACAATGTAGACAGGAAAGAGAAGTCTCTCCAAAAGTTGTCTTCTTATGGCGATGTTAGACTATCTGGAACTGCGTTGTCCGATTCATATTCGTCGGTGGTTTCTAATAATGGGGTAGAAAGTGTGATATCGAACGGATGCGAGGAATTCCAGTCGGTATGCAAAGATGAACAGGAAATACTATTTACAATGAATGCAAAGCCTTCGGAAGATGTTATTATAGAAAATCATGTACACTTCGATGTTCCAAATGCCGGAGTGATGGAAAGTATGATACAGAATTGTGATCTAGATGCCAAATTGATGGGAAATGGTGTTCAGACAGCAAAGCTCGAGAAACTGTGTAAGAACGAAGAGCAGAAGCCTCTTAGAAGTACCGAGTCTGAAAGTTCGAAACTGAGTTTGCTGAAGCATCCGGCGTACATGACTTTATTAAAAGATTACGCAGATATGAAAGCGAAGTGTTTGAAGTTCCAAGAGAAAGTGGAATACTTGGAGGAAAGGAACCGAACGTTAGAGGCGGAAAGCAAGGGAGAAATCCATTCTGTAAAAATTGAGACGATGGAAAGAACGATAAACCGACTCACGTCTGAATTGCATACATCGTTAACAACCCAGGAAATGCTTAGAAAAGAATACACTACTGCTAACAAAGAAAGGGAAAGTATGGTGATGAAGTATGCAGTTAGTGAAAAGCAACTGATCGATACTCGGAGGTATTATTCTAAGCTTCTCATTTCTCTTGATCTATTCTGTTTTAAATTTTATATCGCTTATTCGCTTGCAATCAGGGCTCGGGAGTATGCAGAACGCAGGACAAAAGAAATGGGAAGGCAACAGGAGTTGCTTCAAAGCAAGCTGCGAGAAATGCAGGGAGAGAGGACGAGGATATGTAATATTTTAGACGGGAAATGCCGCGAAGCGACGGATCTGCAAAAGGAGGTTGAAAAGTTGAAGGAAGATGTGAATATGAGGGAGATAAAGTTGAAGTGGACTCAAAGCAAGCTTAAAACAGAGATGGATTTACAAAAGGAGACTCAGCAGAAGTTAGACAAAGCTTCGGTAGTGATATTAAAAAAATAGAGCTCGCGTAGACTTGATATTCGTAGGTAATGCTAAGTCGCCTCTCTTTTTCAGGCCGTAATCAGTGGATTGAAGGAGGAATGCGAGCAGGTGCGCAAAGAAACGCAGGAATCGATGCGGAAATTTCAACAATCGGAGGAAAATAAAGCAGTCACGCTGGATCAACAATTGAAGGAGCAACAAGCGCGTCTGATCCTAGAAAGGCACGTTACGGAAGACAAGGAAATGCTCAGGGTCCAGTTACAGAAGGAAGTGGAAACGCTGACGCACCGACAGCAAGTTCTAATCGAAGAGAACAACACTCTGAGTTTAAAGATACAGGATACCGAGAAGAATCGTTTCAACTACGAAAGCAGCCTGAGTAGTTTGAAAACCATAGCTGATCAACGCCAGAAAGAAATCGCGGAGCTGCTCGGCAAAGTGTCCGAGTTAGAAACATTGAGGGTGCAGTTGCAACAGTAAGTATCGCAGGTCAAAATTCGTCATCCTGCTCTTACGTAAAGACTTAATCTTAAGTAAAGACTTTCTTTAAATGCGCAGCAAAGACCAACACTTGGCGTCGATCGAATCGGAGATCGATCACTTGCGCGCAGCCAACGAGGAGCTGCAGGCTGACATGTTAGCGTGCCGGCAGAAGGAAGCTGAGATGTTAGACTTTACTCAGAAGCTGACTGACAAAAATGTACGGCTTCAGTCAGGCTTCACGGCCATCGAGGCCACGACGAAAGAGCTGGAAGAAGAGCACGGACCGTTACACGAGCGTATAAAGAGCTTGACTGGCAAGGTGAAGGTACTGGAAGAGAGTCTGGCGCGAGAGCAGAAAACGAGAAGGGAGGAATGCGAGATCCTAGCCAGGCACCTGGCTGAGCAGACACAGGCGGCGCAAAATCTTGCTCAGAAATTAGAGGACAGTCAGGGAGAAAACGCTGTATTAAAGAGAAAGCAGCAGTTAAATATGAAAGAGATGGCGAGGGAGCTGCAACAGTGTCGGAAGAAACTGGACGCTTACGAAACGTCGTCGCCTTACAATTCACTGGGCGTGGGATCCCGGACTGGGTCAAATATTTCATTGAACACAGGTGTCTCGATCGTTCTTTAAGTTCCATCGATTATTTCTCCGAGCTATTGTTACTCGTACCTTTCCCTTCTTTTAGGAGATACTTTAAATGGTGCCTTATCCGATAACAGTATGAATGGTGAACAGACTATTCAAACTACGGAGCCTAGTAGACAAGCGCTGATAGACCGTATCATAAGGTTGCAAGAGGATAACGCCAAGAAAGCTGAGAAGCTTGATTTCTTTGAAGAGCACTCAAGGACCCTGGTGGAAGAGTTGCAGAAGAAGACGAGGGTCATACAGAATTATATTCTACACGAAAGCTCTGGGGCCATGGGCAGCAACGAGAGAGATAGATACAAGGTGAGTTGCCGCTTACAGAATCTGTTATTTCTTTCCGCGAAGTATTCAGCTCCATTAACTCTATGTTGCTTCATGTACACAAGCATATCAAAAGCAGGAGAAATGCAGTAAGTTCAGTAATGGAAAACCTCTCGAAGAATTAGCTTCAAGCGTGAGTCTTAGTTTGATTATTTCATTACAGGCTGAACTAGCGAGACACGGAGGAATAATGGCCTCTGTCTACAATCAACGCGTCTCGGACGACAATATGACGCTGGAATTGTCGTTAGAAATAAATCAAAAACTGCAAGCGGTTCTCGAGGACGCATTATTCAAGAATATTACTTTGAAAGTATGAATGAAACGTTTGTAGGTGTGAATTAAGCGCGCCTTTTCACTTTTGCTAATTAATACCACTCTTGCAGGATAACATCGATACCCTCGGCGAAGAAATAGCAAGGCTAACGATGCAGAACCGGCAGAGGAAAATTGCGAACTAAACAACTGAAACAACTGAAACAACTGAAACAACACACCTGTACTTATTCTGTAAAAATAACGAAGTAACATCTGCACGTATTAAGAGTGCGGAGATAAGCGTGCTATTATCTACGAAAGTTGCGGTACATGAGTATTAATATTAATTTTAACACCACACGTCGAACATACAAAGGAGTTACATTTTCGTTTTACAAAGTGTAAGTGCTAAGTCATTCTCGGCTGAAGAAAGCTATTTTTCGCGGTACTTTGAATGATAATATATTTTTTTAATTTAGAAACACGTAGATGTAACAGTTCGAAAAGATGAATTTTGGATACCACAACTTGCATTAAGAACTTACGTTTCTCGCGTTGTATATAATTCTTTGGAGGAGGAATCTATGCACGAATTCAATTCTATTTTGTTTGTTTAGCTTTAACAATTATGTTTTACTGAGAACGCTAAAATATTGTACGAGAAACTGTGTTTCAACACTGAAAGAACAGTACCACTGCACTGCGTCTAGTCAACAACTGTAATACTTAAAAAAAAAAGAAGTGATCTGTTGAAATTTATTAATTTATGAAATTTTAAAAGCAAACTATGAAATATCGTTTGTACACATCAGGATTCCATGATAAAGTTGTAAAATTACTTAATCTGTACATTTGATCTCTTCCATCGTTCTAACGAGCACATCTACAGTTCTAAAAGGAACATTCCATAGCATTCGTGTTTTAGAAGTTTTTAGTACATGACAATGAACAGCTCAAGGGCTTCTTAATATATTACCGAGTAAGTATGAACCAAAATGTACGAATTAAGGACCATGTGTGTTATACCTAATGTGAAACCTGTAAGCGCCTGTAAAGAAGTTTCGTGCTGATATATAAACTGTTGCAGAAAAGCTGTTGAAGTTCCTTGGTCCATTGTACATAGAAACCTATAGTTCCCTGAAATCTCTCAATTTCAAAATTATAAATACCGACGAACCCTTTACTTACCGTATCGCGACCTCCGTCTTTCTTTAACGTGCGAGAAAAGTGTAATAAAAAAAGATATATTGATGCGAGACTAGTCGTTGCGTGCGGCAACCTTTAGTAATTAAAGAGATTTTAATGATATAGGTTTGTTCACACGTTTAATGACAACCTGTACTACATAATATAAAGTATTTGATTATAACAAGACAAAGCAATCTTTGTGCCTCTGTATCTATATCTTTTTTGTATTTTTTGTCGTCAGGTAGTTACGAAACTATTACACTTTTACTCCATCTAATAAGAGGAACACACCTATTATTCGCAACCGATCTCGAGCTCCCTTGAGAAATATCGATCTCTCTATTTGCCGTATATAAGACACATTATTCCGTCGGACAATAATTCTGCTCTAAACATCTCCTTTGTCGTTCCCTTCCTTACACTCTCTTTTTATCGTATCCTGTATGTACATATGCACAACACTTACAATCTTATAAAGCGCGTACTACCGAAATTTACAGTCGAGTAGGCAAATTACGATGAACTGCGATTTTAGTCAAAAGTAGGTATGTATAGCTTTACGTATCTCGTGTGTACATATGTGCCTGCGTGTACTTTGTGTCCGTGTTTATATAACAATTACATATATGTGTCTGTGTGTGTATATATACGTAGGGGATATTGCTTTTTGTACATTGTATCGCGGTATACATGTACATGAACTTACACCCTACATTTCCATATCATTCCAAGGATCACCGATCGATCGTGCAACCAGAGCAATCTCGAGCAATCTCTTTCTGTAAAGATGATACAAATACATATGTAACAACGGTTGCCCCGTTTGCTCGACGACAGTTAACACGGCTACAAATGTCCCGCGGATTCTCGCGAGGTATTAAGTAGCAGCGGAGCTGGATCATTTAAATTCTGACTCCCCACCTGACTAATCGCGAGAGAAAAATAAGTTTTTGATTTTGCCGCCTAACCTCCAAACGACTTTACGTGCTGCGTTAGGCGCTACGATCGAAAGATCGTGGATTCTCCCATTGTTGGAATGGAACGAAGCTTCGACATCGGGCATGCTTCCTGCGTCCGTCGTCGCGTCGTTAATGATATTCACGATTATTAACTCCGTTACACAACGAGACGTTCCGCGAGGGCAACTGCGTATATCATTCTTCTGCGCGGGAACAAAAATACATTGCGAATTGCGATATTAGACGATATGGCTACAAAAATATCCCCGCTGCGCGTCGGTGCTACTTCCTGCTACGTGATTGGCGCGTCATTTAAACGCCGCGGTTTCTTACGAGACCCAAGTTGCGTACATTTACATAGAAAGTAACGGAATCGTTTACCTCTCCTGTGAAATTGGTTAGCGAGTTACATACCCGATTCGTCGGGAGCTTACGGAGAAGTGTCAATCCACCAGGGTGAACGAAATACACGCGAGCCAACGGAAACGGTCTCCGCGCATCGATCTGCCTCGGGACACGCTATACGCTTCCCGGCGTTCACCCGATAGAATTGCAAATCCCCATTTCAACGGGCAACGGAGGGGGCGAACGGCGTAAATCTTTCCGTTCGCTGTTCCTCGACGGCAGATCGATTGTGCATGGTCTTTGGAAAAGATACAGTCGACCTCCCCTAAATAAGAGAACGAGGAATTACCATCGGCCCCTAAGAAGTTCGTTAATATCTTTTCCAGCGATCATCTACGTGTTTCTGTCCGCGAGGCTACGAGAAATCGAAGGTTCGTCCGTGAACTCGCTGGCCGTCGATGCACCGCGACCCTCGGAGCGCGTTAATTTCGCTGGGCGAATTGATTCGGCCCCGCCGCCCTTCGCTCTCGTCGCCCGTTGCTGCGTTAACTCTGCCCAGTTAGATCGAAGTTGCGAACCGCCAAGAGGGAGAAAGCCCGGGATCAGTGAGAGGAGCGACGAGAGCGAGGGGGGGGGGGGGGCTGGGAGGCAGCACGAGAGATACGTAGCTTAAAGGGAACGTGCTGGCTGCCCCGACGGCTTAAGAGAGGACTGAGGGATCGTGGGATGAGCGAGACGGAAGGAGCATAGGAGGTCGAAAGCGGGCGAGGAGGGGAGGGCAGAATGCAACAAGGATAAAAATGAAAGGAACAGACAATGGGTGGGAAGCTTAACGGGGGACGGTTACGACCGCAGGAGGAGATCGAAGTTGGGCAACTTAATGGATAAAACAGAAAGGGAGGAGAATACAGCTAGCTTGTAAGAGGGAAAGGGAGAGTAGCAGAGTATGGATAAAGGAAGGTTGAAAGCGAGAGATAAAAAGAAAGTAAACAGAAGTGGTGGCGCGGAGAAGGATGGGGGGGGGGGGGGGAATGAAAATGCGAATAGACGAGAAAAAGGAGGAAAATAGCAGAGAGGGGAGGAGGGTATGGAACGGGGAGGAGGAGAGGGTTTACGTTCTAAAGCTCACCACCCCCACGCACTCCTACAAAGTCTAGCAGCCAGTGGGGTTTTCGTTAAAGAGGAGCTGCCGGTGCGACAGTGTATCTGTCGAGCATCTTTAAAGCGGATGGAACGGCCCGTCGGCCCGATCGAGCTGTCGGTCGCGAGATATGAGCATATCTCGGTTTAAAGCGGTCTCGAATTCTATCGCACCGGCTGGAACCCTCGGATTACTCCCCACTTCCCATTCGCTGCGTGCGATCTATCTCTCCTATTCCTTTTTTCCTCTTTTTCGCCCCTTTCCTCCCGCTTCACCACTACGGCCGACCCTCGTCGCGCAGCTCCGCCGCCCGTGAAACGCGCGAGGGTGACGAGAGAGCACGCTGTCGATTGGAATAGCATCGCCGTCGCAAATTAGAGGCTAACTCCCTTTGGTCGAGGCGCTACATTACGGGGATTCTGCGTGGCGATCGAGGGGCCCCGTTGCCACGGCAGCGTGCATCGATCGGCGGTTACGCGATCGATAACAAGTTGGCCACAAGTTCGGCCCTGGGCGCTGTACCGACGAATACAAAAGCCGATTATTCAGCGAGGCTAAAAAGCTGTGCCCCGATACTTTCGCGGTAAAACAAACATGAAGGAATGAAAGAAACAAATAATTATGGGACTTGTACTGTAAGGTACAGGCTCGCTGTACTTGGCTCGATTGAAGAGTGTGCAGAGAAAGGCAACTGCGCTCAATCAGAGATGGGCAAAAAATTATTTGAAATAAAAATTTCGTACACAAATTTTTTGCCCATCTCTGGGCTCAATTGCAATATGCTTTTGAGCATTGATCAACATTCATCAGCTGCTAACTGTATAAGGATCATACATACACATTTTTACACGTCTTTTTACGCGGATATTAGAAACAGTATTAGAGATTCGCGAATAGACGAGACGACGGTCACCCACCTTAAGACCTGACCGTGCCCAAACGCCGCTTTCCTTCCGCGATCCGACGGGACCCGATGCACTCTACGCGGGCAACGGTCGTTGGCGCGAGAAAATATTAATCTCTCGGCTAGTCGGAATCGATACTCGCTCGACGATAGGGTCGAACGAGATCGATGACGATCGCGCGTTTGAACGCAATTGCTTGGAAATTGGCGCGCGATGCGGCAAGGGCGAATCGACGAACGAGCGTAGAACGAGAGAAGAAATTATAATTATCGAGCGTAACGTTGAAAAAAAGATCATGTAATATGAGAATAGTAATGATTGAATAATATTTCAATAATAATAATAATAATAATAATAATCATGATAATATTAATAGTAGCGGTAAAAATAATAATAAGGATAATGAGAATAATAGCGGTAATAATAGTAATAGTAGTAGTCGTATGTAGTAGCAGCAGCAGTAGTGGCGGTATTAATAATATATAATGTTTGGCATCGTTATCTTCGCGTCTGTACAATATAGTCTGCTTCAAAGGGGGCGAGCCTCGATGTTCTCACTAACGATCGAAGCGTGTCTCCTTCTTCTACAGAAGAAACTCGGTACTGTTTTGGTGGTTAACAATGTGTCCCCGATATTAGCAATTACAATCTAGTTATATTAATAAACTTAATGAATCAATATCATCGTAAGTTCATAATAACACAATAATAATAATGGTAATGATACAATAATAATAATAACAACAATAACTAACGAACAAATTAAATATCGATGATACAACAAAAAAAAAACCGTTAAATCGAGCGTGTATAAAAACCGTCTAACGCATTTCCGGTATATCAACGAAGATAGGTGATATCGACCGCAGGCAGCCCTGCGAGCCGTTAATTCTACTATATAAAATAGAAAATCGTTCGTACAAGTTGGCTGCCGAGGACACCCGGATGGACATTATCGCTAATTATCTCGCTAACAGCAACTTGGCCACGCCGACAAGAGACAGAGAAAGAGAGACAGAGAGCGAGAGGGGGAAGGTGTGAAAAAGGAGGAAAAAGAACGGGGGGAGCAGCTATGTACGCAGCATGTAAATCAATTTTGAGTAGCAAACTTTACCGGTTGATAGAACTCGTTGTCACTGAACCCTTGGTATATAGCACCCTACCAGCAACGCTCGTCAACCTAAACGTCTCGACACAATATCCAAAATACGAGAGTGTCTCTATACATCTCTCCAGCAGGCCGAGTGGACATCTTACCGAGCAACGAAATCTAATTTACTGTACACTTACTCGCTTAAGAATTATCGACTCAGAAATTCAGCGATGCGTTAGAAAACGGTAGCTCCAGCAGCCCCCACGCTTATTAAAGGCTCGTCCACGCATTTCAACGACTTCTATCGATCCGCGAAGTTTGCACCCACGGTGTATTTGCGCCGCGCGTAATATCGGCGGACGTTTCGCAACCGCGCGAGAAACGTCGGCGGGGAGGAAAGCTGCACGCTGATAAGAAACGTAGAAATAGAGGGGAATGCTATTACCGTTCCCTCCTTCGCGCGCAAACGAACGAAGATTATAGACTAATGACGTGCGCCTTGTACTATGAAGCGACCCGACGACAGTCAGCGCCGTCGAGTCGCGATATTGGCAAATTGTACGCTGGAATTTTGGTATTCTGCACGCGCGAGGCTTCGATATATCCTGCTGTCTTTGCTCCTCGATAATTCCGCCCGCCCCCCCCCCCCCCGCCCCCACGGTTTCGCAGGTCTCTGGCTGAGAGCCACGTCGAACGATTCCCCGTTCAACGTAGCCTTCCTTCCCGAGCCCCTCCAGGCTTAATTCGCGAGATGCTGCCGGCCTCGCCTGCGCGCCGAACTGATACGCGATCGCACGATACCGAACAATTATCACGTAACGACTAATCGTAGGTATTGCTATGGAAGGGCATGTGATTCGCTAGGTTGGTCCTCGTCGGATGTTCTATCCTCTTTGTAGGCAGCTTCTGGATGATTCGCAAGTGATCCCTAGTAACTATTAGAAATCAAGGAAGTGCTCCGGAGTTGCTACGTATTTCCAATTAATCCCTCGTCATTCTTTAGCGGTGCATTAATTTAAATACGCTCCTCTACAGCCGCTTTGTCTCGCAAAGAGTCCTCGACACAGACACAGTGGCGCAACTTCCGAAATTTACCCCTTTTAAATCTCCCCGGTTGAAGCAAAAAGTTTAAAGTATCCCCCAAGGATCATCGTTATTTTACTAAGGCCTTTACACGTTGTGCGTCTACGTTCGCCAGGGGCTTTCAGAAGATGAATACTTCAGCGATGGCCTTCGATATGCATAAATCAGTTTAACGCGCAGCTGGCCTCAACAGCACACACACACACACACACACGCGCGTACATATATATACACACACGCACACGCCAGGGCAGTCAAGTTAACGCGCAAGTTCAATATTGTACTTGCTGGGGGCAACCACCTTTTCTCTCCCTTTAAGTGATCGAAAGTCAAACAACACTTTCTCGATCAGTTCGACTGTACATGTATATGCGCGCCCCTGTGTAAAATCTGTGTGTATACGGGTGTACATAAACGGATACATGGTTCTCCCTATGTACAAAGTATCGGGGCTTATCGTCTAGAAGCAGTTCGCGCGAAATTCATGTATCGGAACAATTACTTTTGGTACTGGTTTCGCGACCGGTCCCTCGAACATGCGCGGACAAACGGAGGCGGTTGCTAGGCAGGCTTGTTTCGTGGATTCAAGCATCGACGGGAGGTTGCTTATCGGGAACAGAAATTATGCGCTGAAATGCTGCGCACGCGAGATATCGGTGGACAGGCGAGAACGTTCCAGGAACCGATCGCATTTTTCTGCTGGCGACTGGTACGTTAGGCTTCGGGGTGCACTTAAGGTAACGCGTCACGGGTACATTATGCTACCTTAGTCTAAGCGTACGAAGGAACGGAGCGTTGGATGAGCTGAAGTTACTAGAGCCGAAGATCAGCATTAAAATGATCGAGGAGCAGGCAGGCTGCACTATAGTTCGAAACAGAGTCAGGTGGCTGAAGCCTTCTAACTACCCCTTCGTTTGAGCGATGGAGAATGTGGCTACAGATTCTCGCGAAGAAACGAGGAATGAAGTTAGTGATTTTGTTCTGACTATAGTCAGCAAAGTATATCTTCCTTTTTCTATAATGCAGGTGTCGATGACTTAAAGAAAGCGTTTGAAAATTTCTGAGCATGCCATCGCTTTGTCCACGTCGATACATCATTAGGCTGCGTTCCCACGCGTGGCACACAGAATCGCCCCTCCCTCCACTGTTTCGTAAAGTGGCGAAATTAAAAGTGTCTAGATTGTACAAACTGAACAGTGAAGGGGCGTGCCTTTGAAACTCCCTTCCAAGTGTTCCCACTCACCCTGCCAGAGACGTGGAAACCCTGCTTTAGATTCTACCAGAAGTGGACCAAAGTTCAGCACGAAATGGTCTCCATGCTTCTTCGCGCCGTTCGACAGAGGCGTGCGAAGGAAAACGTTGGGCGCAGTTGATCTCCTCGGCACCAACTCCCTCCGATCCAACGCTCGTCCCTTTTAACAAACTCTCTCTCTATCACGCATACAGACTTAAGCTAGTAGAAAATGAGCCCTCCCCTTTCTCCCTTCCTCTGTCCAAGTTGAAACGGGACAAAAAGGGCCAGCGTGCGAGATACGATGGAAAAAAGAAGTGATATGTGTTCTCTTACGCGTCTAGGAAAAACCGACACCCTTTTCTTTCCATTCCCCTTGCCCTCGTTTACACACATGCACGCACCACACGCACACGAGTTTTTGATATTCCGTTAGGATCGGGCTAGGTGTGTGGCTGCGTTTGCGAGGGAACCACGCGGGTGAAAAAAGAAAAGGATCGATTTGATTCGTGCAGAAAAGTCGCGATTCGCCGCGTGCCCGTCGCAAACGCAGCCTCGGGCCCGCTCGACGACACTAGAAAGTACATGTTTTACGTATATACGGTTTCACGGACGAGTTTCGGTTACAAGTACAGCGACGTCCATCGTGCCGACCTGTCGGAGGCGGATTAACGGCTGAGTGGAACATCTGGACCAGGTGGTTGGTCGCGATATCGCTGACGAACGGTCTGGCTCGTCGATATTATGCTGATAACCGGGTAGCAGGTAACGCAGAGTGAAGCAAAGTAACGGCTTCTGTGCTGTGATTAAGCCTCCACTAGGAGGGGGAACTAAAGGACTTGATCTTAGAATTAAATCCCACCTGGACCGACTTTTCAAAAGCGTTCCGCTGAATTTAAACACTTCGACTCCAAAACTTTGCAGATCCCGGGGAAATTATATTTAACGTCACTCAATGTTTGTGGAGAAAATAAATGAATATTAGAGTACAGTTGATAAAGAGGATAAAGGAATTTTAGAGCGAAGGAGGAGGGTGAAAGGAACATGGGAGAACAGTTTCAGGAGGAAAATACAAAGAATTGTATGTTTAGAGAATTTTTCACCGTCCAAATTGAAGTGATTGCATTCAAGCTTTGGAGTCGAAGAGTTCAGAGCCAGAGATGGACACGATGGCACGCCGTCTTTCAGCGCGCGTATCGCGTGGTTTTGCTTTCGCGCTGACTCCTCGCGCGCGATAGCGAGTGAAGTTTTCTTTTACGGACACCCGAGAACGTATTGACGTGTCGGTTAACGTCACGCTTCAGTTTTGTTTCTTCTACGGGCTTCTCTCGTTATCTCGGTTTCCCCGATAACCGGTGAGTACAGCAAAGGCACGCGATAAGAAATGGAAGGATAGATCAAGGAGGTACAGACACGACCGCCGTACACTGTGTCGTGCTTCTCTTCCCCGTGGGAAATGTCAAGCCAACTCTTTTCGCTGCACGAGAGACCACGTGATTGTCGAAATCGACGTTTCCACTGATTGAAATAAAGGAATCGTTCACCAAAGGACTTTCTACTAAATGTAAAACGAATTTGCTTTACTTCGGAATGCAGCTAACTAGTTAAATGGAAATAATAAACGTTCCTGGTGCTTGCTAGTCAAGAACGGAAGCAAGGAACATACGAAGCTACGTTAATAAACGGATGCTCTTTTGCACGTGTCCTCGCCCAGCCGTGATAACGTCAAAGGGTTTCACGAAGGACTTTGGGAACGAGAATCTTAAACGTTACTACTGGAATAGTTCACATAAACTCTGCTAAACACTGCCTTAGATGTTTAATTTCACGCGACATTGAGAAGTTTGAAGAACTCGCGATCAACTAGCTCCTCCTATCCAGTAGTCTCTTGTCCTCCCTTCCTCTCTCTCTCTTCTCTTCTTCTTCTTTTTTTTTTGGTTTTCTTATAGCGTACGTACGTTTATTGTTTTACGAGATGCGTGTATAAAAAAATATGAATCGTTTTAATTTCATCTATCAGAGGTAGATACGCAGGAAACAGAAGCAGTGTTCTTATCATCTTTCATTTTGTTTCTTTAACTCGGTTTTACATTTCTTCTTCTTTTCGCGTAGCTTGTAACTATTGCTGAAAAGCCTGACACTTGTTTTTTACCATTCGCGTTCCTCCCTCTCACGGCTCGAGTTTCAGTTTCATTCGCCTCCGAAATTCCACGCTCTACGGAGACTGTTAATCGTGATTTTGCGGCGAAACGAGCTCGCCTCTTCTCGTCACCGTCCGCTGACGGAAAGCGAAGAACGAAGAGGCCTACGAGCGACCGTGAGAGAAACGAGTCCTCCAGACGGATATTTAACGAAGAGAAAACATAAAGTAATCGCGACGCCCGATCAAATTAATCATCCAAACAACGGTTTCCCTACCGATAGCACCCTAATCTGCTACAGAAACATTTACACGAGCTCGGCGCGATAGCCACCCCCGGCCTACGTAAAAAGAAAAGACACGGAAAGCCTATTATATCCGCTAGGACGCCGAGACCGCCGCCTGTCCTTTAAACCGCGAGTTGTCCTCTTTATTGCGGGAGAACGAAATGAGAAGAATACACGGAAATTTATACACTACATTTGGTTAAGTGCCCGGAAAGAAATACCCTACGATCGGTTGTACGCACACACGTATATGTATGGGAGTGCTCTTCCCTCTCTTTACCCAAGTATTTACAATTTTAATAGGATTGAAAGACGACTATTCGTAATAGTAATGATAATAATAAAAACTGGAACGTTAATGGAAAGTGGCAATAGTTGCGCGTATACCATGTAATTATGTACATAAACCCGGAGTTTACTCTAAACGTGTCTCAACACAAACAACAAACGAGCGTTAGATCCGTGAATCGAAGCGCCTTATCATAGAAACAAAGGTGGGGAGGAAAAAAGAAAAACAAACGGCAAAGTGGGACTCCGAGCCTGACGAAGAGAAATGCGCGGCTAGGTAGGTACACCTCGAATATAACACCTTCCAAGACCGGGTCCGTTTCCGCTTCATTTCCCCCCGCGCGAACCTCGGTCGATTGCTTATTACAATTTACACTCAACGCACACATTCTTCTCTCTCTCTCTCTCCCCTCTCCCGATTCGCCACCCCCCCCCCCCCCCCCGAGAACAGAATGGAACGAACGCGGCAACGTTAATTCATTCGGCTTGTACAGATTTTTGCATGCTGTAATTAAAATCGTGGGGTACCTTCGTTTTTATTGTATGGCCTCCTCCTTTTCCCGACCGCGACCTCAACGTACCGCGAACATTAACGCTCTTTCTTTCTCTCTCGACTCGCTTTCTCGGTCCAGTGGACGCGCGGCTGTTGTCCGTCGCAAAGCACTCTCCCCTCTCTCTCTCTCTCTCACTCTCTCTGTCTCTCTCTCTGTCGGCATGCCCCGTCCTCGGCCAGAGAAAAGGCTAGAAAATGCTCGTCAACAGAAATTTGCACAAACCAGCAACGTGATCGCTGGAAGCTCTGTGCGGAGTAGCGTCCCTGAGACCCGTGACAGTTGGCGCTAGTGCACTTGAGCGGCTTGGCGTCAGTCGCTACCGGCGCCGCTGTTCCCAAAGTATTCGCCGGCGTCGCCGCGGCATATGGGGCACGTTCGGTTCGACTGTGATCAACAAACGAGAGAACAGCTCTGTATACTCCGTCCCACACAACGATCAAATGCCTAAAATCGAGAATAGGGAAAGAGACACTCTACCCAGAGGTACAAACGGCGGTTGAAATGGTTAATACACTCTCGAGGGAATTTACTTCTCATCGGGAACACAATGAAGCAAGAGAAGATGCTTAAAATATTCCACGATTCGTAAAAATAAGGTGGAATCTGACGGCACGTGAATCGGAGAGCTTGCTTGTCGGCTTGGCGAGCTTGAGTCGGCGATCCATGAGCGTTCTCACGGCACGTGGGTTCGGCGATTCGCGCGCAAAGATCGCCGATCCACGTGCCGTCAGATTCCACCTTAATAATTCTATTAAGAAACTCGACGCTGATGTAAGAAGGTAGGAGCGAGTTCCGATTGGCGCGGGGGTCAGAGGATCGTGGATGCGGAGTGGCGTGGAAGAATCGACACCACTTACCTTGAGCCACTTGTCGATGCACTTGGAGTGGAACTCGTGGGAGCAGGGCAGCACGCGCAGCGACTGCAGAGCCTCGAAGTCGCACATGCAGACGACGCAGTTCGTCTGGTCGCCCTGGTGCGTCTCCGCGTTGAACTTGTACGAGGGCAGCTGCTCCACCTCAGCCCGCGTCAGTCCTCTCGGCTTGGCTTCGCCCAGCCTCTCCGCCAGGGAGAGCAGAGCCTCGTAATTCTCGGTCGCCGAGTCCGGCGAGGACAGCTCTGCCTGACTGTACGGGGACAATGGCGGGTTGCTGAACATCGCTCTGGGGATCGCAAGAATTCGTTCGGTCACGCAATGGAACTGTCTATCGTAAACGCGAGACCGTCGCGATGCTTACAAGAAGTGCAGCAAGAATCCTTGGTAGGTGGTCGGCGGTATGGAAGGCGTGCCCCTCCATCTACTCGACCTTAATCGTCTGAGCGAGTGAATGAGAGACGACGGGGCGCGTCGAGGTCTCGTCTGGATCATCTCCAATTGACTGTTTCTGGTTTCGGACAGGAATATGGGTGGAGGCGTGGTGACCTGGGTGAGAGCTGGCGGCGAGTACGAGTGCTGCAGCGGCAACGGCGCGCCGGCGGCGGCCCCGACTCTGTGATGATGATGGGACTCTATCAGCTCTAGCTCAACTTCTCGCTGCAGCAAAGGATGAGTAACATAAGTAAACGCCTCCTTCCAAAATCGGGTAATCAGATAAAGGAACAATCTTTATCGCACCTGTTGCGAGAGCTGATGGTGCGCAGTGTAGTGAGTAGTGTGGACGGGCGGCGGTGGCGCGTGAGCGTGATGGAGAGCGGCGACAGGGCCTCCAGCTGGCGTCGGGTATCCCCTGGACGCCGGGCCGACTATCGAGCCGACCAGACTGTGACCTGGGTGGGTCGGGTGGGCCGGTGAATAGTGGCCGTGATGATGGGTGACCTGAAGAAGCAAAGACGTTATCACATATATTTTGTATAATGCTCGATTAGAGCTGAAGAAAAGTTTTTTTTTATAATGCTTAGTCTTATATTTATAAGACTATTGTTAATTCCCGGTAAGCCGGTTTTGATTGAAAATTTTACCGAATTACCGGTAATTGAAAAAGTCAGGAGGGACATTTTTACCTGACAGGAGTGCGGGAACGCGTGTGCCCCGGTCGGCGCGTATATTCCATGGAGCTGGCATGGGATTCTGTAGCCGGTAGCCTGAGGATGCCAGATCGGTTCCCCGCTGACGGCGACCCCCAGCCCGGAGACACCGACTTGCCCGACGTCCACGACCACCGGGCCGTTCGCCCCCTGCGCCGGGTGGTGCTCCGTGCCCGCCGGATGGTGGGGATGCGTCTGGTGCGCATTATGCATGTTGTGATGGGAGTTGTGCAGATTGTGGTGGGAGTTGTGGATGTTGTGATGGGAATTGTGTATCCCGTGGTGGGAATTGTGAATGGTAGGATGGGGGTTGTGGCCGGGTAGGAAGGGATGAGACAAGCCGAAGGAGTCTGTGTATCGCTGGTAGCGGCTCCTGATGGTGGGGCTACCGCGCGTCGACATGTGATTGCGGGGCGACCGTCTCTGTGGCGCTGGTGGGAACTCCCAGGGCGGCGGGGTCGGCAGCGACGGCATGGAAGGTATAGAGGGTAGGGACGTGTGCAGCGGCGGCGGCGGCGAGATGGGCGACGTCTCGCGGACCTCTATGCCGGAAACGGCGCCGTTCGGCGATATTCGGCGACGCTTCCTCGACGGAGACTCGCTCTGCGAACATAGCAACAAAGAGATTTTCCTTTCTGAACAAGAAACCCGGAGGTATTAGTCGAGCCGTAACTCTCACCTTTCTACCATCATCTTGACTAGGCTGTCTGTAATATGGCGGCGACGGCTGGATTTGTACAGGGCTCAGAGGTAGCTGATTGGTGGCTGAAAAGAGACGATGTCGTTACTTTCAGAATTGCTCGATCGATAGACCGTTTCGAAACTTCGCGTACCTTGAGAACTTCTACGGTACTCTATGTCTACGCCGCTAGCTCCGAGGCCTGGACTCATGTTCAATAATGGGCCGCGCATCGTGTTCTCCTGCTGGTTCATACATGCGTTAAAAACCTCGTCGACCAGCGCGGCGGGCTCCTCCGCGGTCTAAATAAGCGGGAGATGCTTACTTGGCCGCAGATGTTGATATGCAATGGCGGGGAGTTGGCCGGCGGGCCCACGGACTCCTGCGGGAAGTGCGCCGGCGGGCCTCTCGACTGCGGGCTGTGCTGCGGGGGCGGCTTGTACCCCACGCTGGATCCGCCCACGTTCCCGTGATACGAAACTTCCTTACCGTTCGGCCCGGAAGACGTGCCGACCCCTGGACAGTCCCTAGACGTGTACAAAACCAGAGACTCTATTAACATCCGCGCCACAAACCCTAAAAAACTGTCGACGCTACGGTGAAACTCATCAATTGCATTGCGTCTCTTACGCGATCGCGCGGAGATCGACGGGTGATTCTAACGAAAGTACGCTAGTGACCTAACCCAGACCTAGCTCGTGGACCACAAGCCAACTTGATGAATGATTCCACAGTGTCGTCGAACGTTTCAAGTATTTTCGACACGTATGCGGCCGAAGAGAGCAGCCCTTCCCTTTCGAGAACGATTTACGGTGACCCTCGAGTATTCGTACGTATGAATCTATTCCGAGAATTAGTAGGTATCTGTAGTACCGGTTTGCGCAGCTCGACACCGGCCGAACTGCGTATCGTGCCGGTTGCTATCGATGGTGTTCCTGCTCCTCTTAATCCTTCGCCAGTTACCGAAACCGCGCCCGACGAAACGCTTCGACTAGATACCCGCCGTTAATTACCAGCGCGATATTATTCCTATCGCCTGCGCAGCTGAGCAAACGCGTCCGCCGTGGCACGGGCCAGCGTCGTATTTACGCGATTCATTCGCGACACAACAAAACGCCGGCTACCGTCCCGGCGTGCACGATCGGACGACGGGGCCTGTTTTTAACGCTCCAAGTCGTGGTCGATGCGCGAGAGTGGAGGGGCGACACAACGGAACACGTAACAATAAGAATGCAGACGAAGAAGGAAGAACGTGTATATATACCCATCCAGAACTGATATTCGTAATACGTCGGCATGCTAAACAAGATAACCAGTGACGGAACGTTATAAACATGGTACGCAAGAGGAAGAAAGAAGAGGCAGGGGGAACTGAAACGAGGGAACGAACACAGACGTCCAAGCATTCGTAGTAAAAGGGAATCATAGTTACTGTGAAACGGACCGCCAGGATCGCTACTGGCTTCGAGTAGTACCTTCAACGGCTGGTGCTGTACGGCTCTGTCATGCAGCGATCAATCTCTCCACGGACAATTCGAAATTTACGGATTCCGGTGGAAGAGAGGACGTCATCGAACGGATAGACACTTTACGTATTTATACCGTGCGGTTGGTTGGAGGGGTACACGTCTTTAGTGTGCCTGCACGTTCTACTTGCAACCCGCGACTATAGCTACGGGGCACGGTATCACAATCAGGCTCTAAAACTCCGATGTATCGGCAACCTTCGCGCGCGAAATTTTCGAGCGCGACGCGGAGGTCCGACGAAAGTGAATCGCGTGGACGGGACGCGAAAGAGAGATTCGAAGTGGCGACCGAGGCAGCGCGAAAACAAAAGTGCGCTGCTGCAACGCTCGCAGCGTGCGTCGTAACGTTCCGTATCGCGATGGCGCCCCTGCGCGCCCGTTTATTATCGTCGATTAGAATCGTCGACTCTTCAATGTCGGTTGCTCTGAAAATTAAATATACACTTGCCGGGGCTGACCGCGTCGCTTAAGAGAACACTTTCGCGCCGAGCGGGGCAGCCCCTCTCTGAGTATATTCAATTTTTCGCGGGCGTAACGACAGTGTATACGGGGTGTCCGCTAACAAACGGTAGAAAATTTAATGGGCGAAAGGATAGACTCTGGAGTCAGTGGTTAACGGTGGAAGCTTCATCTCTCAGATATTAATGTTTACAGCTTTGGCTTCTGTGGGACAGCGTTTTCCAAACTTCTTTGAGTCGCGATCCCCTTTTATAATATTCAAATAACCTGCCCCCCAAGTAAGGTAAGGTAAATTTAATAAGGTAAAGATAACCGATTAAAAATAGGTATTTCAAAATATAGTTCTTACTTAATATTTAAAAAGAAACTAAAGGCAGAAAACACTTCGCGACCCACCGGTTGGGAATCACTGCTGTAGGAGTACCGCTAATAAACATGGAATTATGATATGTCATTGGAAAGGATAATTATTATTCCGTAAAAAAAAACCGTAGAATCAACTTTTTTATTTTCTACCATCTGTTAACTTCGCCCTGCACATGTAAACCCCTAATCCACCGTTGCAATAAATGGAAAGAGAGTATTTCGAGAATTAAGACTGACCGCAAGTCGCGACGATTACGTAAAAATATTCCCAAGAAAGAAAGAAAATCGGACGATGCTTATTCACGTCATTAGGCGATAAAGAATTGCAACACGCGCGTATTACTGCTTGACTGGAAGCGTCATTGCGCGTGGGAATAGGTTGAGCACCACTATGACGGTTAATCAGACGCGCGACAACTCGCGGGAAAAGGAGGGTGGTACAAATAAACAAATCTCGCGAGGATGATCGATTTGGCTGGAACTTTGCCTACAGTTACATCGCTGCCCTTAAAACACTACAAAAAGATCAAGTTCAAAGTTTAGCGGTCCCGGCATGCCTGGGGCGATAGATAGTACCAATACGTAACGTAGGAACTAGGAAGAGCACAAGTAACGCTGCGACTGCCTCGGCTCGCGATCGAAATCGAACCACTAAACTGTACGATCATCGAACAGTATTGCAAAATTTAATCGATGCATCGATGCATCGTATTACTGCTCACAGCGCCCCCTGACGGTGATAACTGTAAGCAAACTCCGAGCCGAAATCGGTGACCCGAGCGACTCGCGATGACGAGTGGGATTCTCTGAAAAGAATTCCCGAGAACAGACAAATGTACGCCCCGAAGGGCGATCAAGGATCGTATACCCGTTATGGAAGCGTGGCGGCGGGCACTGTCGATACGGGTATTCCTTGTTGCCAGTGTATTGCTGCGGTATCTGGGCGTGCTGAGGGTGCTGGTTATGAGGGTGCCATCCAGAGCGGGCGTGAGGCGGCGCCGGGGGGCGCGAGTGAGGCCCCGCTGGCGTGCCGCCGGTCACTACGGCCCTGTAACGTCCCTGCATGCCCAAGCCGCGATGCTGATGACTCCCAGGGCCGTTCATTCCCTTCCCCCTTCGCTCCCTGTCACTCTCGATCCTATTCTATAACCCTTCCAACTCCTATCCCTTTTTTTACCTTCACTCTCTCTCGCGCGGCACCTGTGCCGCCTATGTGACCCTCTTCCTCCTCTCCTCCCGGTATCTGTCTCCGCCTGGGGGTCGGAGGACAGCCAGAAAAACCGGCGATCAGCTTAACCTCAACCGTGCGATATCGGCCCGGTATTTTCCTGGCCCCCGCGCGCCTCTTACGTGCGCGCACACGCCCCGACCGGGCGTAGTCCTCTCCGACCTGTATCGGGAGACCTGGCGAGATATTCGAGCACGTTACCCACGGCGGCCAGCAGGAAGGCTAGATCGCGACCTCCCGCCAAGGCTCTTTCGAAATCAAAGAACATCCGAGCGAGCCGCCATATTGAATGCTAGCTACTCGAAACAACCAGGCGCGGCACTGCGGGCGCCGCGGGCCCCGCGAAAATTCAAATCTGCCGAGAATTTCTATCCCGTGTAATTTCGATTATTCGTAATACCGAATTCAATGATAATAATAAAGAATGAAAAGTGGAGTATTAGGTAACAGTTGCGAGTGGGGAGAGGCACAAAGGGGGCCTGTCGTTTCGATTAGAGAATTTACAGACCCGAGTCACGCGATTGGGGGAAGAGAAAGAGCTTGTTTAAGGAGGATTTTTGTTGGCGATGCAGGTACAGCGTTCGACAGCTGCATGCCCGCAGTGAATCGCGTGCGGCGACTAGTTCGGATGCGTTCGAGTAAAAAGACCGTCCGCCATCTAGCCTCCGTCGATTATTATGTACACAATATTCTCGCTCCGCTCGACACTCCCGCTGCGCCTCCACTTCTCTCGCGAGCCTTTAGCAAACGTTTGCTTTTTGTCGCCGCTCGCGGAGCCCGCGAAAAGGAGCGAATCGCAAGCGACGTATGCAAAGCGCGCTAAATTCCGCGGGAATATTTATGAAATCACGCGCGCGCTCGCCGATTTTGTCGCTAATTCTGCTTCCACCTGGTTCTCCTTGCACTGTGATAAGGCGAAGACAGGGGAAGGAGGTTTCCTCTAGTCCGGGGACTCAACGGTGGACCAGCCCCCCGGGCGACAATTTTTGCCAGAAGGGACCAAGCTCTCGAAACTCTCAAATCGAGACTCGAATGCGAAAATTTGTAAGGCCACGAAACTCTCAAACTTCAAATGCGAAAATTCAAAAATTTGTAAGGCTTCGAAACTCTCAAAACTTGAAGTGCTGATTCTGTTTCTTAAGTGAAATATCTTTCTTTAAGAAACTGAAGTGAACAAAATTTTTAGATAAATTTCTATTGACCACGGTTAAAGGAAAAAAGAAAATGCGAACAAAATTTTATACTTTCTCTTATCTAGCTTTCGAGGGTTTCGACTCACGAAAAAAAATTGCAAACTTTCGAGTTCTCGAAACTTTCTTCAGCTTTGAGGTTTCGACTCTTCTAACCCATCCCTAAATATTAATCAAAACTTTGCAAATCAAAGGGTCCTCACATTTAAAAAGTACCATTTAAATAACCAACGACCGCCATGGCAGTCAACGTGTAAACTCCTTGGTCTTCCAACGCAGTAATCAATCTAGATTGTCGTCCCCTCTGGCAAGTCCGTCCTTTTATCAGAACGCTATATTCGTCATTCCACATTACAGAATTCTGTTACTAAAAATATTCAACGAAATCGCTCCTCTTCGAAGTCTCACGGACACGCGAAGCACCGAGCGACGACAATCGCGGCTGCGAGATAGAAAAGCATAAACCAAAATGGCCAAGCGAAGGTTTGCCGAATGAAGTTGAGGAAGCTTATACTCAGACGATTATGTGAAACACGGTACACAGAGGGTTAACCGAAGAATTATCCTAAAAGAATTAATTAAAAACAGAGGTTCCCATCGCAACACCATTAAATATCATAGCCGCTACGCAGTATGCAAGAAGCAAAGCGCTGCACAGAAGATGGAACAGTGTCATGCGAAGTAAGCACAGAGAGGATGCACGTTCAACAGCTTCGGGACGTTAAACAGTTTACGCATTTCGCAGGGAATATACTCGTCGAGCGAGATGGTAATGATGTAAGCGTGCTTAGACTTGGAGATGTCGGGGGATCGACAGGATGAGGAACGGTGTCCAGAAAACTCGCATTCAGAAAAGTTTCCTCCGCCAGCATCTGGCGCTGTATTCTACAGCCGGGGACGGGGGATGGAGTGTTTTCTGTGGTCCTTTGTGTACCCGGTGCGCAACATCTTTTTTCATTTTTTCGGCCGCCACGAGGAAAGAGAGAGGCCTGCTCCCGAGTCCGGCGAAACGATTAAGTGAACCGGAATATCCAGGCCCCGTTGCTCTGGGCCAGCCTCTCTCTGGTTCGGCGCGGACCGTGGCCCAAGAAAAAATCACTGGCCACCGGCAGCAAGCCGGGGATCGCGGTGAATTTTCGACCTGGACGAGGATGCATTCAGCGCCCTGCTAACTCCACCCTGGACCAGTTGAAAAATAAAAAAAAAACCGAAGACTGAATCACGGGGCACTGGGAGGACTTCAAGTTGGACTGGAGAAGACCCGAGTCTCTGAAAGTGCTGTTCGAACTCGAGGAAACTGTTGGCCCAACAGGTCTGTCCCTTACTTCTCTTCGGGAAGATACTTTGGTTAGATCTTCTACTCGAGTAAACGCTAAGGGAACTTCGCGTTTTATAGAGTTACACGGAGATGGTAGCTTTTGGAACGAGAAAAGTCGTTCGCACTCATCCTCCCATTTTTATAACTCTCTTAAAATGCCTCTTCTATTCCCACCTGCTCCAGTTTCAAACCTGCTGCTAATGATATAGGTACCTACCGCAGGCGCTTTAATGCGAGACCTCTGTTTTCCGAGTAATTAAGGTGAATATTGAAAATATTGGTCGAGACAGTATTAGGGCTGCCACCTGTACTTTAAAATAAAGTGTCTTGCGTTATTAAACGTAAAGGTAGTATATACTTTGGAATTCGCGATTAATGATATTACATAAAACGTAACACAATATTATTGTTATCATCTCAAAGTAATTTCTTATCTTCTGCCTGTTCCTGCCACCTGAGCATTTACCGAGAAACTTTTCCCTGCCATGAAATGCGAAGTGGCGGGATGAGAGAAACGAGACCTCTCTTAATTCAATAAAGAACAAATTATTTATGCATCTTAATACAAATATTGAGTGCAATGCCACAGAGTTATTTAAAAAGGATAAAAAGTTGCTCTGTAATGATGCTAAAAGCAATGAAAAATATGTTTGGCATAAAAATAAACTAATAAGATTAAAATGTATGTACTTAGTTTTCTCGAGCGTACTTTTTTTATACTTGACGGAAGCAAATTTTTACATTATTTTCCTGTAAAAAAGGTGGCAACCCTAAGACCCAACGACTATCCGAGCTCGTTGAACGCGTGCGCTAACGGAAACGCGTCGCAGAACCGCGTTCACAGACGTATTAACGAGTGTTTCTGTGTCAGCTGTGCGTTTATGTAAATCTTCCAGCGGCCACCGGTTGAACCGTGTCGAAAGCGACGGGGACACTTGGGCTAAACCGAGTTCAAGGCACCAGGTGAACGCACCACGTGCCACCGATAAGACCATTCGACGAGAAATAGACAAGCGAATTCGTTAATTCCCCTCGCGATAGTTGTTCCTTGATCGATATTACTCCAGCACTTGCATAGTGGGTTGATCGACCAGGAACAGCGCACTCGATTATCTCCTAGGAGCCGCGGGTGGGAAACTGTTTGAGTCGGATATACAGAAGATATCTCCCTAACGATAATACGTATCACTTTGTACGTGCCTCCGACAATATTCTTAAACCAGATCCGCTGGCGAAGTGGCTCCATACGCTTTCCCGACGTTTAACTTTACAAAAAGTAAGCTCGCCGCCTGCTTTCGTCACACACCGGATGCTTTTTAAAAAATCAGTCACGCGAGCTTCGCAATCTTGCTGATTCACGTTAAGTATTCCAGCGTTCCTCGTCGTGCGCGAGGAAAACTGAATAATAAACTGAGGATAAAGCGTAAGAGACCGCGCCAGCTGTCTAACATTCTACTCATTCCCCCGCCACCCGGCAAACTATAATTCCTCCAATTTTTATTCCATCAACGGACTTGGCTCGGTAAACGACGACGGTGCACGACAAATGGCACCCCGCGTTTAATATCCCATGCGTCCGTCGTGCCGTCTAAGCGGGCACGGGGCAGGCTTTCTAGCTCGCCGGTATTTTTCACCCTATCGACGGCACCGACGTCCGTTTCTTCGGCGAGGATGGCGGCGCACGTGAAGCCGGGCACACCATATGCCGCGCTATTTGCCACGGCTGTATATCATTAACGGAGGCGAGGCGAGGGGCAGGGTAGCCTAACAGGTGCTATCAAGCACTGTTTAACGTCTGACGCGTCTCTCTGTCGCGGGTGATATCGGGGCTTCTCCCCGGGGAATTGAGATTTCGAGAATATTGGGAGGGCGAGGGGCCCCGGAATGGCCACGTTGCACGTCTGCTCGCGGGTACGTATGACCGAGAGAGGCTGCAGAGTCCCCCGATGATGTGGCGCGAGAAACCCGTTTACCTTTAAACTCCTCTCCGGTGGCGGCTCTCTCGACGGGGCGGACGCAAAAACCGTCGAGGCCAGGACGAAGGAGTCGCGGACGGGAACGGCGTGCACCGTTCGCTGCAGCGGGGCCGAGAGGTACCCTTACCGACCAGAGTCTCCGCGTCTTTCGCTCCGATTCTCTGCTAACCAAAGGGTGGCTACCGGGTGGGATAATAGTGGCGATGGGAGAAGGTTTTCCCAACATTTTTCAACTAGGGTAAACTGATGTAATGTTGGCACTCCTGATTAAAAGGACAAATATTAACAAGTACGAGCTTGGAAGGAACTTTTTCACCGTTTCTTATTTTTCTTTCACTACAATACTGCGAATTCCAGTAGTTGAACTACGCATTCTACATCTGGCAACGCCACAAAAAAAGGCTTGAATGTAGCGGCGGGACAAGGGGCTGAGTTTTAAACGATTTCTTAAAACTTTGTTGGGGAGTATGTGTGTATATCTTGTCTCTTTGTAACAAAGTAATGGATTTAAATACAGATTTACTAACAATAAGCCTTGTAGGTCTTTAATAGTGAATGAAGTATAGAATTATTTTTTTCTATATAAACTCAGATTTCCGGGTGCCAATTGATGGTACCTTTATGCCTATTTTTGTCTTTCATTGAATATTTTTTTAAATAAAAGACTCAGGATGTTTTATTTTAATGAGAAATCCATAATCATCTAAACTAACCGAAAATTAATACGATTTAAAATCGCCAATCGGGATTTCCGCTTAGGGTGCCAATCATTATACTCTTCTGAGCACCGTTGCAAAGAATCTAGCGCATAATATTCAAGTTCGGCAACAACCGAAGACAAACCCCGATGGTTCCTCGAACACCGGATGGAGAAAGGAGAGTCTAGAGGAGATACCAAGCTCAAGGCAGCCCGGAAACTGAGTTGGAGCAATTGGATAGACCAGCCCCTTTGTTCCCCGCGGTGGCAGCGAGTCAAAAGGGTCGAAAATCTCGTAGGAAACTCGTTAGGGCGGCGTAGGATGGGATGGAATCGAGCTACGAGTTGGTGGACCGGTGTATCTAGACGGGGACGACTCCCACGAGCCTGAAACGCGGTCAGATTCCCGTGAACCCTGGGCCTAGGATCGGAGGTGCGCGCGTGTATGTGCCACCGAGGGCCACAAAGGCTCGAATTTATGCCAGAAGGCGACAGCTGCCTGTTTTCGATTTTCCACCAGCTGGTGGCTCTCCTCGTGTCTGACGGGCGAGGCCTCAGACTTTCGTCGTCCACTCGACTAGCCCCTTAAAAGGCCCGGGAACTACAAAAGGCGGTGCCCTAGGGGCGGTGGCGGCAGGTCGGGGACCCTGGTCCTTCTCCCTCTTTCCCACTGCCTATCCCCTCCCACTCTCTCGTGTGCGCTCGAAAACGCTTCGGTTCCTTCGAGTCCTCTAGGAATCGCCGGCTCGAGAGAACTCGAAGGAGCTCACTCTCTATCGATCCAGGCCGCTTCGTATCACGAAACTGGCTGGCACCCCAGAGAGAGCGAGGGAGACAGGGCGCAGCCGAGGGAGGGAAACCAGCGGCGTGGACGAGAGGAAGAGGAGGAAAATCGGGGAGGGAGACGGCGAGAGAAATTTCCACTTTGCTCTTCAAAGGATGCACCGGTCAGGCGACTGATTTTCTGTTTCCTCCGTCGAATTTCCTACTTTGCCCCTGCACCGCCACAGTGGCTGGTGGTATTATTACTCGGAGCTCTTGGGGTTTATGCGCCGAGGCTTCTTTCCTCCGCGTTAAGTGCAAAATGGGAGGCGCTGATAGGGGAGGAATGATCGGGGGACGCATCGGTTGGATTTCATTTCTGATAGACTGGTGGAAAGTTTTGAACGCGTAACTGACTTAATAGTAAGGATAATTCTCTGTAATGGCACTAGCTTATTTTCTTTTCACTATTATATGGGGAGAATCTAACAGGGAGGGGATCAAATGATGGAAATAGATTCTAGTATTCCCAGACCGATTTTAATGTCAATTGACTTTTAAATCGAGGAAAGCTGTGCTTTAGGAAGGTCCATTTTTTTCCAAGTATAAAATGCAGATTTTCCACGAGGTTGCTTTTGTTCCAAACATGCTAACTAACACCTGTGCGAAATTTGACAATATTGGAAGTCGCTAGGATTCATCGTTTTCAGGGACGTTTTACTCCAGCTGGCGAAGCCTTTTTTAAACCTGACACAAAAACATTTCTTTACGCTATTAAGGAATAATACACACTTATTTGTTTAAAATAATGTTGCAAACCGTAGCGACCTGTAAATATGGTTCACATTAGGGCTGGGAATACTTCAGTCGCTCAATTATTTGGCGAATATAATTGGAATACTGAAATATTCGAATAGTATTCAATTACTTAAATATAAAAATAATAACATTCGAATAATTAAATATTCGAAGTTTATTCGTAGCATTCGAATACTTGTAAAATATTCGAATATTAAATTATTCGAATAGTCCCAGCCCTAGTTTATATGGGCCATATTTGATATATACACTTATTTTGGTGTAAGGAACAAAAACAGGCTTGTGGAGAGCAAGAAAGAATAAAAACAAAAATTCCCAGGAAGCCGTGGACCAGCCTACTGTGCTTGCAGAAGTGAAGTCTGATCTAAGTCGTTGCAGGCATCGACATCGCAGTGTTTTACAGTCCCTCGAACGGGAACGGACAATTTTCCCCCCATTTTCCTCGGCAGAACAATAGAGTTCATTTCAATCAGTTCTACCACGATCTTTCGCTTTCGAGCGAAGATAACGCGACGAGGGGAAACGATCGTGCAGCCACGAATGGCCGACTCGTTGTCTTCAAGGCGAAACGGGGATGCGTTGAAATATTCAAGGTCCACTCGCCGATGGGGAACGCGAGTCCTGGAAAATACTCTATCCCGATGGAGATCCCCGCGTAACAAGCTTCCGGAGAACAAATGGAATCCTCTTCGTACCGAGACATAAATTTATCCCCCACCTAGCTGTGCCCCGTGTGCGTGCAGCGACGAAATCACCGGCGGATTACGCAATCGCTGCTTGTAAGCTACCAGTGTATCGATTAACGCGCAGATTGCGCTAATTAGGAAGAATCCTTTGTTCCATCGCGATTACCGTAATACTTTCTTGTAGTCTTTCAGCTGGATCACTGACACGTTCGCGATCCGGCGCACTGTGCCTCGGTGAACGTCCCTTTGTTCGCCGGGGGGCCTCGATCGGGGCAGAAAAATCGCGGGGGAAACTAATGGCACCGCCGTTTCTGCGGAAACTTCCGATGGACTCGTGTTAACGAACCTTGTTAGGTATAGATACCTAAAGTGCGGACTCGAAACTGGAGAAACTGACGAAACTGGAGAAGTGAGAGAAGTTGAAGGAGCCGGAGAATCTGAGGAATATTGCCTTCTAAAGTTTCTCAGAATATTTCCTTCTAAAATTTCGAAGAATATTGCCTTCCAAAATTTCTAAGAATATTGCCTTCCAAAATTTCTAAGAATATTGCCTTCCAAAATTTCTAAGAATACTGCCTTCCAAAATTTCTAATAATATTGCCTTTCAAAATTTTGAAGAATACCTATTGCCATCCAAAATTTCGAAGAATATTGCCTTTCAAAATTTCGAAGAATTCTACCTTCGAAAATTTTGAAGAATTCTGCCTTCTAAAATTTCCCCCAAATACAAATCTTCCCAAGGCGACAATCTCGTTCCAATCACTGAACGTGCCTTTTTCAATTTCACCGTTACCGAATCCCCGTATAAAATTCCAAACATTGCTTTCGTGGTGTACGAAGGCTCGATTGCTACCTCCGACGACCACCATTTCGGTGGGTTCCGTTAGGTCCCACATTTAAATGAGCGGCTCGGTGAACCTCGAAAGCACGTCGAGCATATTCGACTGTTTCTCACGAATGAGTCCAGTCGAAAGCTGGTGACGTACCATTCAGCGCGTAAACAAGCACGACCGAACCCCTTTTTACTTCCCCCTCGCCGGATTGTCCAAGAGCCAGCCGGAGATCGACTGCGGCACCTTAATTTATGCGCCTTACGGTACAACAGGTACACTTAGCCCTGCTAAACTGGACCTACTGGTTCGGCGAAATAAACGAACCGGACCGAAGTAACAATCCGGAAACGTCGGAGGAGCCTGTTCTGGTTCTAGCGGCGCGCTGCAGCCGTGCAATGTGCATCGTGCGCCCGGTTTGTTTATACCTGCGAGGCCCAACGTTTTCGCCCGTGCACACGCACCTCGATCCTGCACTCGTTTCTTAGTCACAGACGATGACTAACGAGTCCTTACGCGCCCGCTTCGGGAGATCTGCCTTAGGAACATGGCGAGGCTAACAGCTGCAACTCCGTCACTAGCCATTTTCTATGACTAATTTACGTTGCTAATAGGTTGAGGGGAGAGGGAAATGTGGATAGAAAAGGTAGAAGGGGGGAGCTTCTTCGGAGCAGGCGGAGTAATTTTTCAGGGAACTGAGGTTGACGGCGAAGTTAAGATTAGAGGGATGCAAAGGCCACAGGGTAAGACTCGTATCTAGATTCTAGATGCACAGAGCACTGGTCACAATATACCTGTAACTTAGCTTATACCGACTCGTGAATACAATCTTCACAAAGTCCAAGTCCCAATAAAAGCAACCCCGGTGCCGTGCTTAGCGAAGGCTGGAGAAGCCCAGAGGTAACTATTCCGCGAAATTTCAAGCCTGCAGCTTAGACGAGGCCCCAAAGCCACGCACAAAAGCCCCCCACTTCTTAACTAAAAACACCTTACAATAAAATCTTCAATAACAATTACTCAACGAGCCGCCATTAATCTTACTCCTGATCGTACACTCCCCCGGAGCGCTACTATTTACCCGCGAGCTTCTCACGCACGCCCGCATATCGCCGCCGAGCAACTACGAATTTCCACCGGAGCCTTAAGGGCGCCGCGAGTTTTACGCGCCCTCCCCCTCGAGTTTTTCTTCGCTGATGCAGGGCCCAACGGGTGGAGAGGGGAAGGGAGAGGCCCGTATACGTCAGCGTGCCCGCATACCGCAGCAGCGAATTACAGGGGGAGAGAGAGAAGAGAGAGGGACGAGCGCACCATCCCCTCGACGCGTCCCCCCTTCTCTCTCGCCAGTGTAATGATGGATATTGTGGGCAGTCCTCGAGGGAGCTCTCGCCCTCCCCGTTCCCGTGGCTCTGGCCGCGACACAACAATCACCAGGTAGGTGGTTCTGGTCGAGAAAGGTTTCCATGAAAAAGTTCCGCGAGCTGCAGCCTTTTCACCTGGCCGAGGTCGTACACCTTCTGCCCGTGTCGCGGGTGCTCGCTGCCGGAGCTATTCATAAATCCGCCCGGACTTTCTCGCCGCTTTCCACGAGGAGACGCGCCATTTCGGCTGGGAGACTACTCGCGATTTCCAGGGAGGATTCCACGTCGGGGGGGGGGGGGGGTGCAGCTCGTCGGCGATACCGGCTCGCGGGATCGCGAGCTGCACGGTAGTGTATGAATGATAGAGTGATAGACGGGAATCACGCCCCGTAGGAGATCGAGGGACGTAGAATTGGGAGGGTGTCTGAATATTAAGAATTTACTGTAGAAGCGTTGATGGGTGCTGGAACATTCTGGGCGGAAATATTCAGGGTAGGTGTTGAAAGATTTTGGTAGCAAAGATTTCGAGGACCAAATGCAGAGAAGGGGTATTTTTTAATCGACCTGTTGAAACGTGTATTTTGGGGCGTGTAGTTTTCTGTCACGAAATGGGAATGGAGATTGCAGAGCAGTGTTGCAAGTGAATTTTAAGTTGTATATACGTATATACCGAGGGGGAAGGGTATGTGCAGGGTACAATAATAATTGCATGCAATCGGGGCAAGTGGGCCCCAGAAATCTCGGAATGACACGCGGTGGATCGATGAAACGGCATAAAGAGATAACGTCGAGACGAACAGTGAACTTCAGGGTCTGTCTCCCTTTGCAATGGAAATGTCCGTTTATTCTCGAGCGTGACCAGCGTGACGCAACGGCAGAAGGCGATCACGCAGGATTCGAGATGACAATATCAAGACCCGGGGATGCGTAGACAGTGTACTCCAATAGCATCCCCTAGGAAATAGGGCAAACTTTCAAGGAAATGTCTGAGGCACGTGGTTACACATTTTTAAATAAAATCTGCGGGGTGGAATGACTGTCAGAAGTTATCCGAGCTCGTTGAATAGGAAAGAGAGGCTCGCATAAAAAATTCCCGGAACTTCTTGCTTTTTACGAAGGCTACAAACTTGCTACTCTTAAGAGCCCCAATATATCGGGACGTTATTCTAGACATTGTAGTATTTTCAGCGAGGTACAGCGTGCCGTTACACCCTAGTTGCTTGGAAATACCCGGACAATCGTTTTACGAATCGGTGGATTGGGCGTAGAGGACTTAAACCTTGGGCGGGGCAAACTTCCAATTCAACCCCGTCGGATGTACGTACCTGGGGATTCCCTAAATCAAAGGTGCCCCGCCGAGGAACTAAAGGCACAATGCGTCAACGAAATCGTATTAGGAAAATTATTCAGAAGACGAACTTTCAAGTGCTGACAATTTAGCCGATTAGTTGGTCTGAAGAGTCACCAGATATGGAACTATATGTAGAGGAATTAAGATGCTTATATTTCGTGCAAATAATATATCTACAAAGTGGTATAATATGGGAGTCAATTAAAGTACTAGTTTATTTAAGAACACCCTGTACGTGGAACTTCGTTTCCATATCGACACGAGTATTGCATCGACTGAGAGGCATCTGTATATTAATTCGTATTCCAAAACACGTCGTACCATATTTCGTTATAAATTATTGAGAAGATAAATTATTAAGGCTTGAGGATTTAAAATACTAAATACAGTATTTATACACAAACTTCTCGATTTTAATACTGTTTAATTTATTATACCCCCAAAATCTATCGAAGCTTGCAAAAAGGAATCATCTTTTATCCCCAAACCACGTAATCAATCAGACTCCATTTTTTCTCAACTTAATTCAACTCTTGCTACTCCAAGGACAATATATGTATACCCCCGCTGTGTAGGACAAAACGAATTTCAACTCCGTCCTACTATCGAGCAGCCCCCGAAAACGTTTGAGACACTGGGCGCAGCCCTCCGCTCGGAGCGCGTCACTTTCACGGATGAACCCGCTTGTAAACCGAAAGTAAGCCTGGAGTGTACAAGCCAGCCTGGTTCCCCGTCGTTGTCCGGCGACCGTGGCCAAGGAAATTCCTCGAGAGGGGAACGACAGGGCCGAGCAGAACGAGACAAAGGCGTGGGGAGATTGGGTGGCTAAGTCTGGGCTAGGTCACAAAGTCGGTAATACGCGTCGTCCGATGACGTCCACCGACCGTGGACACCGTCATCGAGGACGAACGCTACCCCGGCGCTGGTGTACATATTATACGACATCCTTTTAAGGGCCCACGAACCTTAGGTACCGTTCCCCGGGCGATGTCCGCTTCCTGAAAAAACCCAGGTGGATCCGCCGCCTTTCTTTGCCAACCATCTGCCCTCCGTCCCTCCACCTTAACCTTCCCGCGACGGACGCTTTCTGTGAAACATCCTCGCGCTTCGAAACGAGGATGCGTGAGTTGTAATTCCACGCGATCGATGAAGAAAACGTTTTCCAGTCCCCTCGGGTTTTGCGGGAAGAGAGGCGAACACGGACTCGGTATCTATCTGGCTTGCTTTCAATGCGACGAGGTATCGGCGATATCAGGTGAGTGCGAGTGGACTGTTGTTTGGAACAGTTTAGGGCGAACATTGTTTGTTTCGAGGGATATAGTTGAATGGTGCGAGGTGAGCGTTTACGAGGAAGTGAACGCTGAATAACAACCTATGATTTGGTTTTGAGTGAGCTTCGATTAAAGCATCTCAGGCTAAAGTCGAAGTACATACTAGGGGCAATTGTTTGTTGGATTACGCGTTGGAGTGACAAGATCAATGTGCGCGGATTAAGTGTGATTTCGGTTCAAGGAGAACTGAGATTCGAGTTTTTATATAATGGTATGCTAAGCGCATACTGGAGTTCGGAAGTATTAAGACACCTGCTGTATTTGCAAAAAATGCGATTGAATAGTTTTCACGGCGCGTGTAAAGATTTAATGGACAACATATAAGTTTTAAGTTTAATTAGAAAATTATGTAACTGCATGGGAACTTTGAAAGGGCCCAAGCAAGTTGGGGCATTTCTCGAAAACTTGCACCACTGATAAGCGTTATAGACGAGTGTACAGCCCCAGTGATTTGAACTGTAAGGAAACGGAGCGCTGAAAAATCTCATGCCCGTGAATATGACGACGCGAGTAACAGAAGAAGAGGAAGAAACGTCGGGAGGAAGAAGGAGGGACGCATTGTTTATCGCGACAGTATCGCATTTCTCTCGGTGGATGGCCGGATGGGCGAACCACGGATCGCCAGTAGAATCCTCCTGACAAAGGGGAGAGGGAGAAAGCACGGAAGGAAGAGCGCGAGGGGGGAAAAAAGGAATAGGGACACTTTGTGTGCACACCTTGCGTCTCCTGCATACCCATTTCGTACCTGACCAACTGTACACTTACGCAGCTGAGAAATTACGCTATTAAGTATTTCTGTTCCAACAATGGCCGTTGCATTAATTCCTCTTTGGACAGTCGGGAAACATAGCCTCGTTTCAATCAATAATAACGGGGGCGCTTCAGTGATGGTAATAAGCCGAGTGAATATTTTCGAAGATGACGGAAATACATGCATCGGTGCATGAATGCGCTCGTAACCTTTTCAGCCGGTGTCAGTTGGTCAGACAAACGAGTCAAACGAGCCACTCCAATGTGATACTTATCGACAAAGTTTTCATTCGGGACTTGTTAAATTATGTAGAACTTTTGTACGGGCGGCTTCGCTATGGGTAGTATTAGTAAGCAGTACCTCTAGAACACTAGTTTAACCGGAAAAATATAAAGATGCCCCGCTCAACCGGTAATTTACAACTCTCCAACGATAATAAACGAGTAAAGAGGCTTCGACTTTGTAACGAGCAGCACTAGCCCTGTGCGCAGAGAAGGGATGTATCGCCGTCGACGTCTGCCAGTATAGTTTACCCGCAGATACATTGTATCTTTTTCGAGTCGATATATCTCCGTAAAATTTCCGTCGGTATATCGAAAGAAAAGACCTTGAGTCGCCGAGACCCGCTTCGCTGGCAGGCATCGGCGCGGCGGTGAAAAATACGCGCGCCCGTCTCGTAACGCTGTTCTCTCGCCCGTCTATCGATACAACCTCGTGAAACGGTGCTCCCTAGCGAGGACTGTTTGTTCGCGAGCGCTGAACGCGTGACGAGCATGAGTCGGGCGAAGCATTGACGTAGGGGGGAAAAAAAGACTCGGTCGGAACGATCGGGCAGATAAGCGCGAAGAAAGAGGAGAACGCGTGCTGACAGGCGGGACCCGGTTTATTATCAGATAGGAGCGCGCGTTGCTTGCTGGGCCGGCCGATTGTTTCGGGGCCTCGTGTGCGAAAAAGAAGTGCGTTTCCGGTGCGGGCTCCGCGAGATACGAAATGCCCGCCGGAGGGCGTATCGATTCGGACAAAACATTCGCGTGGCCGAGTGTGCAGTCCCGTCGGCGAGAACACACGCTCCAGCGACTTGCTCGATGGCTCGTGATTTTTTCCTAACACCGTCTATGGTTAAAGCAACGAGCGACGGTCGGTCGCTCGATCTTGTCGCCTAAAGGAGAGCGGAGTTTTTCCTACCGTATGGGGTAACACTCCCGCGTCGCTGTCATGCCTCGATGTCACACCGTGTCCGTGTGCGAGCGGTTGAAAGCGGAGGCCACGATGATAGTATCAGACGCGCACGTACACACCGCAGGAGGCACACGCATGCATCCACGAAACGCACGCGCGCCCACAAGCACACCGCGCGCGCACACACGCGAGCCCGAGTACGTGAAGAACCACCACCGCGTGGGCACTGCGCGTAACTCACGAACCTGACCCGTTGGCAGCGCGCGACAGACTGAGACGAAACGCGGCTCGCTAGACTGGAAGGGGGTGGCTGCCGCGCGGTGGGGGGGTCAAGTGTCGCTGGTGGGGGGAGAGCCGTCGCAGGGACGTGAGCGTGGGGCGACGGTGCCCCGAACCTTGTGCCACATCGCGATACAGTCGATAAATTCTACCCCGTCGACTTGGATCGATAAGATTCAATTTTTCTTCTGTCCCTTCGCTTTTGTTCTTTCCACGGAATTATCTGTGTTTGCGGGCGCGGGAGATTATAGCGTTAAACATTGACAGAAGGGCACCGCGCTGGCTTCGCTATCTTCGAAGGTTATCAGAAACAGAGCGTTAGGGAATTACATTGTAAAAGAACCGCTTCGGTCGAGATTAATAAATCGCGATCGGTGTTGTGCGCCGAAGTGATTTTTTTCATAGATCGTTTGGAATATAGGACGGCAGTGATGTAAGATTGTAGCCGGTGCGATAAAAGTCGATCGAAGGTCGATGGAGATAGAGAAAAACCGCGTCGCTGTTGGGACGCGCAGCTTTCCTGTGCATCATCTATTTTTCCGTCGTTTCGAATAGCATCGCGGTTAATCGAAGGGGAAGTGCACGAGCCCGCTTGGAATTGCGAATTTAATACCACATAGCCTATGCAACCAACTACCCTATATAACGATGCTATCGATCCACGTTAAATGTAAAACTGCACGACGACGGTACTGATACGTAAGTAGTATTACTCGGCTGGGATCGAGGACTCTCGGTCTCGTGTTCGATTCTGTTTAAAAGCACAGTGCACCAGCTGTAACCATGGAGTCGCTCTGTACTGTACATCCCTGGGTCCTACAGGGTTTAATATCGTGAAGGGTAGCCGAGAGGAAGGAAGATAGGGGCGACCCTAAAGCGAGGGAGTGCTGATGTTAAAGCCGCGAGCATGAAGGGACCTTCAAATAAAAAAAGGTAGGACCTACTGAGCGAGCGAGCGAACGAGCTGCAGAGGGAAAGAGGGAGAAATAATGGAGAGCGAGAGAGAGAGAGAGAGAGAGAGAGAGAGAGAGAGAGAGAGAGAGAGAGAGAGAGAGAGAGAGATGAGGAGAGAGAATCCGGTCTCCCTTCTTTCGAGACCAGGGAAAGGCCGCACCCACGCAGTTCTTGAAGATCATACTGGGTCCCCGCTGGCACAGCCCTGAGCGAGTAAGTAAACACACCAAAGTTCTGGTGGCTCAGACACGGAGCGAACATTTTCCACGAGGCTAGATATCCGTAAAGCGCGAACGGTCACTCGTGTAGACTCGAGCGCACAAACCTTCAAATCGGCGCATTGTGAAAAATTACAACAGCTTGAGAACGCAAATGCGGCAGCGTTAGTCCAAGTTCCGCCGTGCCTCGATGACGAGGATTCTAAATAGAAGACTGTTTAGTTTCCAAAGTATAGAAGGAAGTTACATTTAATATCCAATTGCGCGCGGAATTGCGGAACGCGCAAAGGGTCAGATGAAACTTATACGGGTCCGACCATTGTTACTCCGATCACACGATGCTTGCACAATATCGACACGGTCGCGCTGCCGCTTTACCGACCGAGCGACACCTTCCACTTCACACCGAATTCGTGCCGTCCGCCTGGTGACGTTTCTACGTTACAATGTTACACATAGAATTCGCAATGCATACTCGAAATGCATATGGCTGGTCAGCGGATTGTTTCTTGCTTAGGGTTAAGCCAACGCGTGGCAACGTCGCGGCTACAGCTGTCATACGCGTCACGCGTATCGAGTCGAGGCTTAACTTATTCTGCCATAAGTGTTTTATAAGAACCGTCCGCTCCTCTGTCTCTCTCCGTGTCACGGCAGCGCCGATACGAATGCCGCGAGGGACTTACGCGACGCCAACGATTGCACGCCGTCCGACTTTGCTCCGCGGTAAAGACCGTCTCTGCATTTAAAGGACAGCGTTGCATGGTCGGCGTTGCATTACACCAGCCAGGGCGTCCCAAGCGTTCTCAAGCCATCCGCTCTCTCCCTCTCTCCCTCCCTCCCCCCCCCCCCCCCTCTCTCTCTCTCTCTCTCTCTCTCTCTCTCTCTCTCTCTCTCTCTCTCTCTCTCTCTCTCTCTCCCGAAATCTCCCAGACGGGAAAGTGAGTTTCGGAACATGATTGTTAATTTTACGTAACGCGCGCGGCTCGCTCGCCTGCTTGCCAGGAACAAGTTTCCCCTCCCGCTTTTACCCAGATCCCCGCCCGATACCGCACTCGAATTTCCGCGGATCTAATCCCCCGATCGCTAATGAACTTATCAATGAAAAATCATGACGAGAACCGTCCCCCAAATACCTAACGGCCCTCTCTCGCGCGGAACATTCTTCGCAGAGGTCGAAAGTACGTACACGCTCTCGTCGCAGTAGCGCTGGCCGCTTTCGAAAAACACGCCAATGTTATCGCCCGGCGACGATGTTAACTTTACAGAGCGAGGGGAAGAGTGGGGCCCGCGCGGAGGAACAAAGACGGGAGCAACGATGAAAGAGAGGACGGAGGGATAGGGTTAGTCTGTATCAACTGTGCACCCTTATCAATTGGAAAATTGGTGTGTGCAGTGAGAGCGGAAGAGGAGGGGGGAGCGGCTACGACTACGTTGACCGATAGAGGGGGAAGAACGATTAGGTTTACGCGCCTGCCAGGGGCGTACGTATCGAAGGGCGTCTGGTGAGACGCACCGGTACCCCGATATCTCTGGAGGTGTGATTATCCCAGTTTTAGCGACGGCGAAAAATCCCACCGCCCCGAAGTCAGAAATTGTTTTAACGATCTACATTGTCCATGCACCCTCGCGAATTAGAAATTTCAGGCGGCTGCCCCTGAGGTGAGAGGAGCGGGGCTGGTGGCGCGGAGGGTGCTCGTACAAAAGCCAGGGGCGTATCCAAGGAATAGAAGGGAGCCTTTGTGTGCACGTCGAGAGAGGACCAAGAGAGCGTGCAAGTGAATCAACGGAACAGAACAAGAGGAAGGGAGACACGCGGGGGGAGGGGGGGGGGGGGTTTAACCCGAAGGAACGAGGAGGAAGAGCGATAAGGCGCTCAGGACGCATGCGTCACTCGTCGTGGGCGTCGGGAATGTGTTGACACGAGAGCCCGAGAGAACGTTGTGGCTCTAATGCCACGACGTCCGCGTTATCGTCGATGCGGTTCCCATACTGCGGGAATCTGGGTCTTCCAATTTCATCCCGACGACGAGACCGAGGCCCGTCGATCAGTCCACTCTATCCCGATCGATAATGATTCAGAAACTAATTCCGCGAGTGAGGAATGGCGACGAGCAGTGGAGAAGTAAAAAATTATACAGGGCCCACTGTACTGGCCGTCGGTATCTCTATGAAATTAGTCCTCTGTCGAGTTAGAATTGTATTATTGCTTCGTTAACTATCCATCGTGGGTTGGACGAGAAACGTCAAACAGCTGACCAGGGAGCTCATAATTTCTAATTCAACTTTTTCCCTGCCTCGTTAGCGTCGAGGGCCTATTTTTCACGAAACTTTTAACCGGTGCTTAGAGGCTCGCATTATAGTAGTCAAGGTTGGGTTCGAGATTATTGGGAACGTAGCGAGTTGGGGGCAAATGGTTTCTCTGTATTCGGTGAATTTATATGGGGCTATATTCTGAGCAGGTAGGCACGAAGTATGGCGTACAAGTAAATTATCGATACTTTTACGATACTTTAAATATGTATAGGTACTACAGGACGGTATTCGAAGATTTATGACTCGTAAAAATAACTTGCTGCTGGTTATAGGTTTATTCGTTAGCTGGTAGTGTGCACGGGGTGGCGCGCTGCAACGTAGGCAGTGAATGCAGATTGAATGTTTATAGAAACGTTAATAATATAGAAACTATAGCGGCAAGAAATTTCAGTTACCATTATGCCGCGGCTGTACCAGGCTCTATGCCTGGGCAACGTTTCTCCGCGACCGCTTTTGAAAAATTCTATGCATTCGTGAGTACGGGGATTTTATGGCGTGGTAAGGAGATTGCGATTGTTACCTACAGCTCGTGTCTATCCGACCACGCGAGGGGAATTTTCGTCTGCACGGTTTGTAAACACGCTGCTCGAGCAGCGGTTATGTACGAGGTGTTCACGAATGTAAGATGGAAAGCTCGCGTACGCGTAGTATTCGTAAAAGGGAAGAAAGGATGTTGGTAAACATAGGTCCGAGGATCAACTGTTCCCATATCATAAAATATTCCCATCCTCTTCGCTAAGGGACAATTGAAATGTATCACATGCCCATTACAACTGCCTTCAAGAACATTCTCAAAACATAAAGGGAAAACTTGATAATTCCAAGTAATGACGTCAGTGATATTTCTCAATAAAGGAGCCCGCCGAGTTGTATGGAACCCCTCCTAACAAAAGTGTTTCCCACTCTATAACCTAGAAGCACCTCGTGCTTGAATCCACGTGAATCCACGTTTTCTTTACATTCACGATTTTGAAACCAGTATCCAGTAACGAAATCCAGCAACATATACGATCAACAAACAATACGAAACGACAACTTGTTCCCTACGCCTATCTACAGAGAATTATTAGCGTTGTCCCGTGCGTGCACATAAACAAAGCGTAGAATCGATTGCACATATTCGAACGAGAAATCTGTATAAGCCATGACGACGGACCAACGCGACAAAATATATCCGTCACGTCGCAGGAAACCTTGCGTCGTTTCGAACGACTCGCCTGCTCCTTCTTTATGTTGCGTGACGATGGTGGACGTCGGCAAAGGGTATAATACGCACCAGGCACTACGCACAGCGGCGATTTTCACAAACACAACGGAGCGGCGAAGCCCCGAAAACGGTCTCACAAAGAAAGCTCTCCTGCAAACGCTTTCACGTACGGACGTACACGCGCGTACCGTACTCGGTATCACATATAAACAAACTGGTGCCTCCTTGCGTACACGCGCGCGTGTAGCTTATATACACATGGGATCCCAATACGAAAACAGGACGAAGGGAAAAGGTACGGCGTAGAGCGAAGGCAGAGGGAAACGGGGAAGATCCAATATGTATTCACAGGTGCACGGGTGCGATCGAACGTGATATACAATCTCGCCTGTGCACGTAACAGGGGATTACAGTCCGCGCGACTGTGCATCCTCTGTTTACGAAGGACGCTTATCAAAAATCGAAGGTGGAATACGACACAACGAAAGCCAAATACGAAACCGCGAGCGAGGGGGGGGGGTGGACAAAGGAGAGGAGTGGGCAAAATGCGTAATCGCACAGGCGGAACGTAGAAAAATAAAGGAGCGGAGAAACCGGGGCGGAGGGGAGCGCTTGAAGGGTTAGGATTGCTTTTTGAAGGGTTGAAGTGGGGGGGTCTGGCGGAGGGGGGGTTCGGAGGGAACTAAAAAATTTCAAGTTCAGTCGCCAGGGAAAAACGCGTCTGGGGAGTCACTACGAGAAAGCGATGGGAAGTGTCGGGGATCAGCACACCCGTCGGGGTGATGCGTGCGTAAGAGACAGGGTCGAGCGAGCGAGAGAGATAGAGAGATATAGCGCGCAACCAAATTTCGGTGGGAAAACTCCTACCTTTTACTGGGATAATCTGGGATTTTCAGAGCGATGTCATAGCAGAGTACGTTGGTTGCGCTAGGCGAAACCGACGGTCGGCGATGGCCGTGCAGCTCACCACTGAGAACACTGAGGTCGCTCCATGTCTCTCACTCGAACCCAAGCCACGACCCCGCCCATTACGGGCCTACCGATATTCTCGAGGTTGTGTTGAACCATAAACCACTAAGTACGTTCATATGTTTGATTAATATTGCCCGTTAAACCGCCAGCGATATCGCCTGATGTTCCGCGTAGCGATATCTGCGTCGCAAGATTTGTCAGCGTTCTTGGCCACTGACGTCAAACGCTTTCACGAACTTCGAACCTCTCGCCGTAGGCTTCGCGGCGGCGCCACTTGCCTGCCTTTCCAAATAGTCACGGTGGTTTCCACCGATATCGACTGAGAACAATGCTCGGAACGACGCGTTCATAGTGGCTTTTAGAGCAGGAGAATTTTTATTTAGAAACGGCTGTCGTGAACGATAAGGAATTATTGATCTGAACGAACATACTATCTACGCGAATGGGTCTCTGTTAGCTTTGTAGATGTTTCAGAAGTCCCACCTTGTGTGGGGTACAGTTAGACGAGTTTAAAAAGATCTTTGTGTAGAATAGATCATTTTTCTTGGTATGTAACAGACTACTTCTTCAATTTCTTTATCTATAGCCCTCTATAAAGATACAAACTTTTGTTTGAAATATGCGATGTTCGAAGGAGATGTCGAGGAAATAATTTATGTAATATTTTTAAGATATTTGGATCGTATCGTATCTTTTGGAAATCGTTAGAAATAAGAAACTAGAAACTTTTGGAAGATTTCTGTAGCTTTTAAAAGATTAATACGGAGTCGCGAGACGTGATCTGTAATAGGCCACAGAGAAATCACCTAGAACTGTGTTCCTCAATCCCACCTATCCCACGAACTGCTTTAGAAATCTTATAACATATCTATCTGCACTCACATATGCATATTTCCCGTTCATATGCGACAAAGACAATTTGGCGAGCAAGAAAGGAAACAATAAAGCGTATAAAACCATTTCTTAAATTCAGACTCGTGTCACAAGGTATCGTGCCCCACTACTTTCGACCAATCGGCTCGCCGCTACCTTCCGATCGTTATACATAACGTCGATTTGTTTAACGATCCCACTATAAAATAGAACAATAGAGCAGCGTATCGAGTGGTAAAAAATTCAAAGGCATTCCTAGTGCAACGAAAAGCTCAAAATTATATTTACAACAAGACTTTATGGGAGACGCAATAAATTGTACGGGAAAGGCCGAGAGCACCCGAGACAGACGCGCCGCGATTGGATGCTGGGTATCACGTGTGCGAGCGCCGATTCACCGATTGGCAGAGGCTGGGTAGAGGGGAATGGTCATAACCCTTAAACAGCTTGCGTTTCCACAAAGGTAAGAGACAGTGTTGGAGGAGGATCGTGCTTACTAGCACATAGTTCCCGAGTTCGATCGCAGTATCCGGTTTCAGCGAGTGTTGTGTGAGTTTGTCGAGGCGGAGAGGAAAAGGGGCTTATCAGTGCCGAGGAAGACGGGAAAAGGACGAGGCCAGAAATTGACAGACGCCAGGTCGCGATTCGGGAGCGTTAATCCGAGGGAAGTTTTAAAATAGAATGAACGCCGTTTAGTGCGCGTACATGTACAGTCGCGTTACGAGTTGTTGCACGGTAGAAGTTTAATCACACGTTTTGCGAGGCATATGTGTACGCGCGCGTGCGCGCAGTGAAAGGACGAGGGATATACGTAAAAGTTTCGCCTGTCCTGTATGCTGGGTCGATCGTATGTTGTGAAAAAAAAGATCCGTGGAGGGCAGCGAAAACAAACAACTCGTGCCCGCCATCTTGTGCCTCTCCAGCTGCGTTTCGATAGAAGTGGGGAGAAGTCGGGACGACGCGTGTGATTCTTTTTATCCCGTGAGGCCAGGCAGAGTGTGAGAAAGTGGTGGCCAACGGTCACCGAATGTGGCCAAATTCACAGAAAACCCGAATAGGGAGGACTGCGAGAGAACTCGAAGAAAGCGGGGCGAGGTAGCATTTCGCTAACTGGAGGTTCGTGGGGCACCCCACCAAGTTTATTCCTCCGCGTTCCCCCCTACCGTTTTGCCCTGGATCCCGAGATTATTGCGCAGTTAGAAAAATCACTGAACACAAGCACACCGCCGATAACTTTTCGTTTTATCTTCAGGAAGTGGCCCGCGGACATAATACGGTAAGTTTTCCTTCGCTACTCGTTAGAAATTAATCGCCCCTATCCCCCTCCTCGATGTTTACGTGACTCCGGAATGTAAATACTTCCTACGTGGACTTACGCACGATGCCTTTTACTGTCGCGTCATTTACCACGGAAATGGAAAAATCAATTTCCTCAGAATCTCACGTTAAAACATACTCGGCTGTATGCACGTCGTTTCTGATTTTCGCTTCGACGAGGTCGATATCGTGGAACGGTAAACACGAGATGGAATCGTTTGTTTTAACGCGATGCAAAATATTTTTCGTTTGGACACTGCTTTGTCACGATTATGACGCTTCGATGACGAATCCCGGCTCGTTACGAGACTAACGTAAACAGTCCAACTTTTTTAAAGCGCTCTTATCAGCCGACTCACCAAATCTGACGAATCACGGTTTTATCGGTTCTGGGCTGGATAGCGTAACGATTTCCGATTGAACCTTTCGGTGCTGGGGCCGTCGATAACGGTTCGGATCTGTGATTTTCGTAAATAAAATAACACCACTGAAGCCTTGGCTCCGGTATGGCCGGTATAATCTCATATTTATCTCGACTCGTTTGTTTCTACGTTTACGTGAACGCTTCGCCGAGTTTATGACCTCGCTATGTCCCGCCCACCTACCGCGACAATCGCGGGCATGTGTTTAAGGGAGTGATTCGTGTTGCAGACGGGTTGGTCGACTTTGTAAGCGAAAAGAGAGGTCGAAGGTACGGCAAAGAAGCCATGACGAATTCGGCACCGAAATTAAACGGCAAGGTAGAGCGGCATGGTTCGCCGAACGTCGGCGTGGAGCGGCATCACCACCGCTCGAGTGCAATCAAATCGTCGACGTTCTTCCACAACGGTGGGAGGTCCCACGGCAGAAACTCGACTGGTAGATTGAGCTGTAGTCCGCACTGCTCGTCCAAAAGTACAAGAAACTCACCGCTGCGGTACGAGTACAGTCCACGCGGCAGCCCAACGAACAGCTTCTACGCGGGTGCAAAGTTTTCCGAGCCGCCGTCGCCCGCGAGCCTTCCGAAGCCGCCCAGCCACTGGACTACGAGACTGATGAGCAGTTGCCAGCAATCCGACAGGAGCTGCGACATCTCCAATCATCTCAAGATGATACTAAACGTCCAAGCCTGATACCCAAAGACCAACGGACCGCTAGAAACGGTTACCAGCTCTTAAGAACATATAAAGAAAAAAAAAAATGAAAAGCAAAGAAAAGAGACACACACACAACAGGTACGATACTTATCGTTCCTCCCCCCTCTTGGATTTAAGGACGTATCTTTTGGTTTCTCTTGTACGTGATGTATCGAGCGGCTTGTTTAACGAAAAAGGCGAGAGAAGTGTTTACACGAGAGCGAACTGCGCGATAACACAATCTAAAGACGATACAAGTAAATACGCAACTAGTACAGGGCACCAGTGTCTTCAGTTTCGCGGTATGGATGCTGAGTGGAGGGACGGGGATATGGAAAACCATGATTTGTTCTTTAAGCTATTATACAAAAGCGTACAAACGTTAAATGGATGCAAGGAGACGCAGGTGCGTCTGCCACCGCGAGCCGTGATTCAAGTATATGATAACTTGTAGCGATTCTATTATGCGCCGTCTATGAAGATATAAACGTATGTATTTTAGATTATTATTACGTATGATTAACTTGCGGGAACGCGTACACATACACATACACGCATACACAGGACACCGTTATTATTATCTGTTTGACGAAATGGTGCGAAGACACAGGCAAAGCTGCATTAGCTATTTTTTTTTTTTTTTTTTTTTTTTTTTTTTAATATTATAGCGGTGGTAGCTATATACGTATTTTTTTTTTCTCTTCGAAGCCAAAATTGCTACAGCTTAGCACTGTCCAGTCGTGACAAGCACGTTTTATTCTTTTCCATTACGCCCGGAATTCTTTCCAAAAGCAATCGTCGAAAATCTAGATGCAATTTTGTCAAAGGATCATACGCCCACCACACTTCATTTGCTTTTTATCGAGAAGTACTTTATTACGAACATAGATGGTAAACTTCAAGTCTCGCATATATTCGCCCGCTGCTCTTTAGCATAAACCCTAGGGTATCAGTTCTGTATGTTCCTGACTAATGACTGTAATCGCTAACTAACCCGTCGTTACCCTCGCCAGTTTCGATTAAGAGTTTCGATATCTCGGTAGAATTCGCAAATTATTTGATCTCAGAGGCGTAATCTAATTACCCTCGCGGGATCGTTAGGGGGCAAATATTTTCGTTCCCAGTTTATCTTCCTCTTTTTGTCGAAGGTATATTTTCCTATTATTTTCGCAGTTTTGCAGTACCTGTGCAAAGCAATGTATAACATTTAAAATGACGAGTTTTCAGTGTGTATAGGGATGGATTAATTCTTCGGAACTTCCACGATTCATTGATGAAAGAACGAAATGAGATTGGGGGAGCGAGTGATAATAATGAAGCGATCCGGTACGCCTGCGTACCATTATTATTCATTTTCGTTCGGCAAACTTCATCAGTGGACACTATTTATGCTTAAATTGAAAGATTTTTATGAAATGTTCTTATAAGTGACAGATTTGAAATTTTTACGTAATATATCAATTAATCGGGAGGTTTACTTGAATGTCACTGCAACAGTATCGTATATTTCCTAAATTCTATATTCATCGATTATTAAACACTTTCAATAATTTCTCTATCGCTTGATATTGATCGGAAACTTGATCTTTTTTTTCTTCAAATTAAATCTTCGCTCGTGTCACGTGACAAAAGAATTCTTCTTTTTCTTTCCCACGTGTCTTAACTGCAAGAGTGACGATGATTTTTAATTTTCCATTTTTTTTTTCCATTTCTTTTTCTCTTTTCTTTCCCGACTCGAAACACAGATAATGTATATTTAATCACGTAGACCGACCAAATTGCTTGAACCTATTGTTTTAAATCGATACGTTCTCATTTTTTTTTTTCGTTTTTATCCAGAAGAAAGGCATTGTTTTTTTAAAATTACATAGGTCCCATTCTTCCTTTAGTATACTCTATTCTTTTCGCGTAAGTTAGTTTGTAGGGTGAGTTACGAAATAAGTTGGTGTATGTATATGCAGATCTCAGAGTACACGAGTGCATCTGTGCGTACGTGAGTTGTATGTATGAGGGGAGCGAGATAGAAAGGGAGGAAAGATGGCAAAGGAAAGAGGAAAAAATGTGCAATCTCGAACTTTCAATTACTTTCTCCCGTAGTCGTGGCCCCGCGAGGCGAAAATTTTTAATTGGGTATCTATAGCGTCTGAAACGGTCGGGCAGAGATATTATTCTGACGTAAAATCGACGGGAATTTCAGATCGGTTTCGTTCCAGCCAACCGGTATCTCCCCGATCTGTCCTCCTTTTCTTTCTCGGAAACCGGCGCCATGCGGCGGCCCGCAGAAAGGGAACGAGGATGGAGACTCCGGGGAGGGGTAAAGGCAAAACCATCCGTCTTTATTCTTCTCACTTTCGTGGCCCGTTTATTCGCAAGTCTGTTTTGAAATTAACGCGCGTAGTTTCTTCCAAGGTGTTTTCCGTTCCTGAGAGGTTACGTTTCGAGGTCAGAATCTTCGAGGGCACCCGAACGGCCCTCTTTGTTTGTCACTGTCGATCGACTATTTATCTCCAAAATTCGCGGTTGAAAACGAGAGGTTCGTAAATTAGTTTCTGCTCTCGACGGAGGAGGGAGACGTCACGGCCGTAGACAGGGAGCTAATAAAGAGCATCGTCGACAATTTTCGTTGTAGGAAGCACGGCGTGGCAAATCTGCTCGACGCGTCGAACGAATTTCGACCGCCGGCAACTCGTGATTTATTTCTCTTTGGCTGTCAGGCAGAGATTCCAGTATTCGCCCCAGTGACTCTTCTAATCGTTACCCCCGTTAGTCCTAAAACGCTGACTGTATATACATACATACGTGCCAGGGATCGGTGTGTGTGATTTTCGAGACGCGCGCGTGTCGCGGGTTTCTTTTTTCCTCTGAACGGCTCATCGGGCGCCGAGTAAACGAATAGTGAAGCACTGCCGTCCTTTGGGGAGATCGACGAATTAAAGAACGGAAGCCGAAACGTACTGGAGGTGGTTCGCACGGGGCGCGCGTCCAACCGGAAATCGTGTAAATAAACATTGGGGGGGGGGGGCGCGATGGGAAATTTGTAATTTCGAGCAGCCTGTGTAAAAATGTCTTGTAAAAAAAAAACAAACGATGAAGAGGAAACAATTAGTGTACATACAAAACGAGAAACTTATGTATTGTGTATATATACATGTATACACGTAAGAGGGGTGGTGTCTCGGCGGCAACGGCGTTTTGTTCCGTTCCAGTCGAGGGCGTGACTAAGAATTTCGGTTCTTCAAGTGCAGCAATACGCGTATTATGCTCGAGTCTCGCGGAGGAGCGAAAAATAGTCAGTATGTGGAGGGAAGTGGAAAGCAAACTGGGGGAGACAGTTGAACAGGTTGCCAGGCTCGGTTCAAAGCGATCTTATAACAAAGAAAGAGGGGTTGGTGTTCATAAATCTGACGCGAATTAGATGGGCACGTATTGCAAAGTGAAATATTAATCAACCAATCGATAATATTAACGGGATAAAAAACGATGATAAGGAATTAGCTGTGATGATGACCCTATAGGTACTACTAATTTTTAATTGGTAACTGATCAACATAATATATATATATACACATATATATATATATATATATATATTATATATATTATATGTATATGGTAAAGATTAAGGTGGGGTAATTTAAGAGCGTGCAAGCACGATGATTATTAATTACGGTTTTTTCGAGAGGGAAACGCGAGGCAACACGAGAGAGAGGAAGAGGGGGTGGCATTGATTCGAAACGAAGTATGGTAGAGAGGCGTTTCTTTAAGTCTTGAGGTGGAAAAAAGAGGACGTTACTATTAATTACGGTAAAGTTTTAGTGGTTAGCCGATGCATGCGCGATCGTGGAGCGCGCGGCATGCTCGAAAGCGTGGCAGAAAATATTGAACGAAGGAAGGGGGTGCAATGATTCGAGCGACGTGGACGAGGATAATATTATTTAGGAACTTTCGAGTACGTCCATCGTGTGTCGTAATCCACCTTCGTGACTTTAAGATGAGAAAAATATAGCTAGTAGTTTCTAATTATAAGGGCCAACGAGGACTTGGGTCGTCTCGACAGAAACGGGGTCGAGGTCGGCTAAAGAGTTTTTATCGTCAGATACGCTTCCGGTCCCGCGGGAGGTGTCCGCGCGCCTTTTCCCCGTTTCGAAATCGAACAAGTGCCAGAGGGGAGGAGACTCCCCTGGTAGAATGATGAAGGGAGGGAATGGGGCAAATGGGAACGACACGAGATGATCCATGCTCGGCTGGCATTTATTGTGATATTGTAACGTACAAAATCGTTCGTCGCGAGTTACACGAAAGATCGAGGAATAATCGATAAGACAAAATTAAGATTCTCGTGAATGCTTCACGGATGTGTCATGGGTCCATTTTTTGAAAAATAGCAAAAAAGAAACGTTGAACATTCTATGGCGAATAACAACAAACATCTAACACCTGATTCATCCCCCGCATTAAATTCCATAATAGAAATCGAATAACTTTGAACATAGATTAAAAAATTCAACCATTGCCAGCGAATGTTCATTGGACAAAGTCTCGTCGACAGAACATTTCCTTGGACACAGAAACATCAAAGACTGAGTTATTTCGTCGCTTAACACCGTGATGCATCCGGCGGCGAACATTAACGAGGCACGTGTGCGCACGCAATTTTTGTGTGCCCCCATATGTCTCGCGTCAACCTACACACGTATCCTTCGTACCTTTCTCGAGCAAAATTTCCTTTCGCCGGTCTCTTTCGAACGTTAATCGCGCCCTGTCCGTTACGCAATCGAACTAATAGATTTAAAGGCATTATCACCGAGTACAGATAGCCGAGCAAAAGTTTCAAGTTACATATCCTTGGTTGCCTCTGACATATGTATATCCGGTTAAGGATATATCCTCTTGGTCCCCAAAACATTGTCATTGCGTCAGAACATACGTTTCTCTTTTCCTGGTTAGAATCAGCTTTGGGAGGGATTCCCAGATTAATTCGCTCTCGGCACTCAGTTTTTGTGACGTTTTGTGTCTTTTACGGATTCGTCCGATCGAAAGGGAGCTCGTTTCCAGCGAAGGCGAATCGTGATAAACGGCATCGTCCTCGGTACAACGCGATTCGTTTCGTCTCTGGTGTCAGGTGTTCCGCTTTGTTTCTCGTGAACGAACCCTTTTAATAAGTTTTAATTAGGTTTATCTATATAGGGGTGTTCGCTGTTCATTTAATTTTAAATTATTCGCATAGGTTTTTCTTTTTAGGTTTAATGACATCGAGAAGGCAGTCTTGCTTTTACTTTTTCTGTTCCCTTTTTTTTTTCATTCTTTTTTCTTTTCGTCGTTTTTAGTGGCGACTATACGTCGTAGGTTTGTAAGGGATCGATCACGTCCCCCCCTCACGGTCGAGTTTATTTGGTCAGCGAAATTTTTAAGCGAACAACTTGGGCGTACCGCGCGTACGCGTTTTCTTTTTTTTTCTTTCTTTTTTTTTTTTAAACCGTTTTTCTATGCGTTCGCGTGTTCGGGGAGACTTCGTGTGCTGTAAAACGTTAAAGAGCAGAGAAATGTTTCTCTACGAATTATACATTGCATATCCGTGCCACTACTACTCATTAGGGAAAGAATACCGGCGAGCGTCGAGGCTTCTTTCGAGCGAGCAGTTCCGACAATGGACAAACGCTCGCGGAGCAGACGGAAATAATAACCAACGTCTTCGAACGACCGTCAAACCGAGAGTCTCGGTCGCGCCTCGGGCTCTTTCCAAAATGTATTTTTCGGGGGAAAGACCCCGAGGCCCGAGCGGTAAATCATCATCATCACACAGTCCCCATTACCGATTTCACGGCGCGACGACCGAAGGGGGAAATCTACGGCTCATACGATACTCATGCGAACCCACTGATCATATATAGGGACACAAACAGAAAAAGTAACACAGCCACGCGAAACACTATGTCGATTAATTAATTAAGCCTTAAATTTAGGATTAAGTTGCGAGAAGGTCTGAGGAGCAGAGATGTGAAAGGAAAAAGGAGAAAGGAGAGATGGCCAGCGCCAATGGTCCGCGATTATTAATCAAACATAAGTACTTCGGATGTGTTTTTAATTGGGAGTCCGATTTTTAGCCGAGACGCTTTTGCTTTTTCTTTCTCCCTTTCTTTTCGGACCAGAGTCAATGCCTCCTGTTTCCTTTTATTTCGGATTGGAGTGGCTCCAAGATTCCACTGGCGTACCTAAATCATTTCGGTCCAAATCGGTAGTGTTTTAACGTCACCGTTTGATCTCAGTTGTCACGCGAGGGTCCTTTTTCCTTTTTTAAAGCTCCACGCCAAGAGAGCGTGTCATCATCGAATCACGCAGGCTTCTACTTCGTTCATTCTTTTTTTTTTTTATTCTTGAAAGATCAACACGGCGGTGTCGCGTGACGCTCGGACCGGATTGCTTTCGAGTGTGGCGCGACACGTTCGACTGGCCGAGGGGAGATGAGGGAGGCGCAAGAGCGATCGAGCGCTGCGTGGTTCTATGGTCGCAGTACCTACGTATTATATCGATTGACAAAAAAGACACACTTTCCAAGGGTCCGGGCCAGCGCTGTCCGTAAACCTCTTCGCTACAAGATGGCGGGCAGTTAAGGCAGCGCCGGTCCAAGCCGCCGTTCAACGCGATTTTTACCTACGGTAGCAAGGAGAAGTATCTTGTAACTGTCGACCGTTCACTCGCGGGACTCCCCATCGAAACGCATCTCCGACGAGCCTGTGACAATATTTTTTACCCTTCTTCCTGCTGCTGCTCGTGAAAGTCCTCAGCCGTCCATCAGCGCCCGACGCTCGACCCCTCGGCTCTCTCCTTTTTAATTCAAACGGACTAATTTTTACAAGCGGATGATCGACACGGGAAAGACAAACGTCCCCGAAGAATTGCTTGGCGCGAGGTCTGACGGACGGCTGTTTGAAAAAAAAAAAATGAAGAGAAAAGGTGGGGGAAACGGAACGGCCGCCGCCGCGGCGAGAAAACGCACTGACTATTTTAGCGAAACGAGATTCGACCATGTACCTTGATATACATATATTATATACCTTGCGCGTGTTTCCAGGAAGTCTGTAGCGAGTGCGGGAGAGAGAGAGAGAGAGAGAGAGAGAGAGAGAGAGGGGGTGGGAGAGAATGTGTGCGTGACTGTGCGCGAGCGTGCCAAAAAGAGTAAGGTTGAGCGAGTGAGAGAGAGAAATATATATATATATATATATTATATACGGAGGGAGAGCTTCTGTTCGTCGAAGCGAGCGAAGCTGAGAGAAAAAGCGGACGGGTTTCGCCCTCCCCTTGAAACAGAAACACTGAAGACCATTTATCCATGAGCTGTTCGAACGAAGCAACTCAGCGAAAATAATACAAGGAGAGTTCGAAGGGTTCCCGGAGAAACCCGTCCGCTTCGGATTCCGTATTTCTCGCACGCGCAGGGTTCGCATCGTCGCGATCGGCAGAGAGGAGGAGGAGGAGGAGGAGGAGAGACGCACGATCGCCCGCGCGTGCGTGACAATAATTTTCCTACGTGTCGACCAGCGTTGCGATGTATCTTTAGTTGGTTTCTTTCACCTCTCCCTTTCGTTCCGTGGCTCAACGCGAACCCGAAGGGCAACGTTTGCGCCGAGAAGTCGACGCAGAAAGTATCACGACGCCTAAAATGTCCCGCGACTTCTGCTCTATCGCAGCTCTCCAGCCATTCGAATCGTCAATTATTAAATTACTCGCGCTGCCGATCGTGCGTCCGGCTCTGCGTTCTAATTGGCCAGTAAACGAGGGATTAAGAGATTCTAGTTCTCCGCGGGTGCCATCGGTCTCCTTTGAGACAAGCTCCTCCGTAGAAGCAGTTCAGACGGATTTAAATTCACTCGCGAAACCCCATTTCGATAACTCTGTACAGCATATACTGGTTTGCTACGCGTTTTATGGTTTCCGCAAGACGACGGGGGCTCGGGGGCGACGCGTATACACCGTGTTCCCGGGTCTTCCTCGTCGAGGGAGCTTAGTTTAAAATGGACAATAGTATTTCTTCGGTTATTGCTGCTTCCACGGCGGTAGCCTTCTCAGCGGGAATATGTCTACGTGCTTCGGAAATCCTCTGCCTTCTTGCTTCCCGTAACCGGAGGGTTCTGAACCGAACTCCCACGCGCTCTTGGGGACAGACGTCCTCCAAAGAGGATTCCACGTGCAAAGAAGGACCGAGCTTTTCCAGCCTTCGGATGTATTTCTAAACGGAGGCTAGGGCCCGCGGCGTGTAACGAAAATTCGACGTGATCCAGTCCGGACGTAGGACGCTTATGGTACCATGACGCAAATGGTCCGATGAAAACGGCCTTTCTCTTGCCCCGCGCAGACGTTTCTCTTCCGTTCCGAGCACACGTCCTACAAAACCACGTGGCATTTCTTCTTCGTATGGTTCCCCTTACTGTCTATATTCCGTTTCGTTTTGTAAGCTTACATTTTACACCGAGCATCGCTGTACAGAGCATTGTTCCGCGAAACTCTGGTCTGCTTTAACCGAACCGACATTAGAAGTTAGCGAGAAGGAGACTCGTGGCGGTGCATCGAAGGGCACTACCCGGCGAAGCTTATACTTCCAAGTCCTATGATTTCTTAGATTCCCGGCTGGACTCGTCTCCGGGCACCAAACGTCCCCCGTGAAACGGACGTGAGAAGGCATAGCTATCAGGCTCGGAACCATCGAAATTACGCAATCGCCTGTCGCGTTACGGTCGTATAGGCTTCGCGGGTCCGCTGTGGTTATATAAAAAGCAAAAAAAAAGAAGGCCAGAACTTTTGTTCTGCCGTTCCAACGAATAGAGGCGACGAGTTTATCCGTAGGCAGTAAACAAAAAAGAAAAGAACCCGTAGGATTAATGATTATATGGATATATCGAGCCGCGATCTCTGTGATGAAGACGATAAAGCGCTACGAGCTGACGGCGACTAGCGAGAGGATTGATAACGATTTTACCGTTCGCGTCGCTTCGTTAACCACGTCGCGGACACGATGCAATTTGCTGTCATGATTTTAGGGTACACGTAAGGATAGAATTATAATTGTATAACCATTATTATCCGTAACGCGCGAGGAGTGCGTTTAAGGTTCGACTACGTGCGTATTTCGTAAACACACATTGTACCATTGTAGCGTATAAAAAAGGGTGCCCAGTTTCGCGTACACACGAGGGAGGATCGAGCGGTAGCGACCGACGATTGTACATAAAGAACGACGAATTCGATTGTGCGAGCCGCGGCAAACGCTCGCCGCGCGCAGTGAGAGAGAGAGAGAGAGAGAGAGAGAAAAAAGAGAATATTTTGTTAACGTAAGCGGAGAGAAGAGCTCGACTTTCTTTTCTGGAGGGGGGCGATGGCTGTGCGTGATTTTCGAGCGCACGTTTCGAGTCTTCGAGGGAGGATCGATGTGACGGAAGAGTGAGAGGAAGGGTGGCAAACTGGAGGGAGCATGGACGCCGTCGTTGCGCGCAAGAACGAGACTCCTTTATCGAGCATCTTGGTCCGTCGAGAGTGTGCGTAGATTCCTGGACTTGGATCGTCGATCTTTCTGATGAGATTCATATTCGCGCCGAGGAACGGGGATGAAGGAAGAGGATCTCGACGGGAAGAGACTCCTGTCGGGACACTTTTCCCCGCGGAAGAGGGGAAGGAGAGGGGCCAAGATCGAAGATGGAACGAGGCAAGAGGATAACGGGAGAAGGGTTACCAACAAGCGCGATCGACGGGATAAATGGATCATCGATTGGGCCACCCTCTCGACGCGCATCCCGTTGTTTTCTTGGCGAAACAATCGTCTCGCGTTTGCGCGTCCGACGTGAAGAGGACCGGACGGGGAAAAAGGTGGCATCAGGTTGGACGGAGAGCGAAGGGCCAGGCTTCGAAGACTCGAGAGCTTTTCAAGGGGTAATATAGTAATCGCTCGAGGCTCGATAGAGGAACAATTATTTTTTGCCGTGTTTTCTCCTATCGGACGAAGAGGAAACGCCTGAAGGTTCCCGTCGCTGTTATTCGGGCGACGCGAGAACGGCGAGGTGGGGGAGAGAGAGAGAGAGAGAGAGAGCGAGCGAGAGAGTTCCTCTGGATACGTAAGGGATGGCGTAACGCGAAGAGCCAGTAAGAAAAATATATGCCGCGGACGATGGGAGATAGATCCGAGTCGTACCCAAAGCGTAAACGTTTATATCCGTAATTTTGGTACTGTTGTTGTATTCGGCGTGTACACGCATTTACAAGCGATACGCCCCGTGGTATCGCGGAGTGGGAGCCGGGGAGTAGATGGCAGAGAACAAATGTCTTTCAAGGATCGTCGATTCGATTCGCCGCCGAGCGAGAGGGGACGGATGGATGATTCGAGAGGGAAGATTGTTGAGAGCGACGAAGGAAGAAGAGACCCCCCACGCTGTTCTGCTTTCAGCGACACCGTGTCCGGGGATTGAGATCGGATCTGGCGAGCGAAGTCGGAGCGGATGTGCGAGGGTTTCTAAAAAACGATCAGAAAAATGTCTTTTTGATAACAAAAAGCGCCAAAAAAAATCAGTGTATAAAGTCAGACGAGAGTGCGTGTATGCGCGTGTGCTTGATAGGATGGATGAATGAGGAGGAAGGAAGGATGGTTCCGCGATGGAAGCGGCGATGGAAGGTCACGCGACGAGAGGTAGAGGAGCCGGCGAATGCGTTGGTGGTGCAATTAGTCGTCCGGAGGAATCGACTGTTCTTCTGGGCAAGCTCGAAGACGAAGGAAGAAAACGTTTTTTTGGATAATCCTCTTTCGTCGGGAAGAGACGAGCCTGCTTTTGATGCGAGGATCTTTTTTAGAAAGACGGAGTTGTCCGGCGGATGGCTCGGCAGAACTTTGGAGACTTTGGAAGAGAGGTATTTCTGGTACAGCACAATTACACACGCATACAGACACGCCCATATATACGTATGTACATAGCGCGACAGATGGAGAAGCGACTGGGAGGATACTTCATATTCAGCTCATCAAACCATTTGGAAAATACGAACACGGGTTTCTGTGAGTCACGTGCGGAAAATTCGGGTGGACACTGGACGCACATATCTACATACTGTACATCACGTTAAGTAATGGAGGGGAAGCGCTCTTCTGGATCGAGACTGCGAGCGTAGATATTACGGACCGGGAGAAAGCCGCGCTCGTGTGGCGGAGAACGCCTGAAGATTTTCAATGAAGGCGCCGCTCCACACCCGCGAAAGGCAGGAGATGTTAATTCGGAAGTTTACCCAGCGCGGATGGAAGCCACTTGAAGTAAACGAAGGAGGAAGAAGTAGAAGCAACGAGAGAAAATTTTTAAATGTTTCCTGGCATCGTAGATCATCCCTTCTGTTCTTTCCTCCCTTTTCTTCTTTTTAACCCCTTCCCAAACATTATTTCTTCTCAGTTTCTTCCCCCCACCCCCACCCCCCAACCCCTTGGTATTTCACGAGAAAACAGTCGCCACGAAGCAATTCAACTTCGTTCCGTGACCAGAATCAACTTCATTTCCCGACATATTACCTCGAACACACACACACATCTATGCATATCCCGTCCATATTTTCCTTTTACTATCCCTTTTTTCTTTAGGGCCCTTCTCAGGGCCCGCAATTGCATCATCCACGGAGTAGCGGCGGCTCGGCTCAACTAAACATGAGAAATCTGTCCTTTTCAGGACATTCTGAAACTGTCCTTTTCAGGACATTTTAAAACTGTCCTTTTCAGGACATTCCGAAAAATGTCCTTTTCAGGACAACGGTTTTTGAAGCCGCCCTTTCCAGGGCCGAGCTTCGAAGATTCTTTTCACGGAGGAGATCCTGTGGAATTTGTCCTTTGTGAGGACGAAATGGCGGACATCTTCCCTCGAGGAAGCATCAGACGAAAATGTCCTTTTCAGGACAAGGTGTCACCTGAGTCACGTACAAATATTCCTTGCGGACTTTAGACTGAAGCAAGCGCCTTTGGGTACGTATTATTTATTTTAACTGTATGCACAGCGTTTTTGTTTAAGTTTTACAGAATCCGAGCCATGTAGATCGACGAGTACTGCGAATGGAGTGCGTAACTTGTTCAATGCATATGTGAGCATTATTCAGTATGTAGCTGAAGAAGGTCACGGGACAGATCCACTGTGGAACGTTCGAGAAGTTCACGCGTGTCACGGCTCCGCTAGGAAAGTAGGCAACTTCTAACGCTGCCTGGCTAAATCATTTGTTAAGGAGAATAGTTGATTGTGACGGATGAAACGTGGCTGCTGGAGGCGTAGCCGAAAGGAACGCTCGGTTTTATTGTTTCGAGTAGATGGAGAGGGGTTTATCTGTTTTTTTTAGACCATTTCTTTATGATTACGTGACCGTTTGCATGATGTGGATTGATTGTGTTTTACAATTTCGATCTTGAAACATCAAAATAAATGTAGTAGATATTGAAGTTCAGTATATACGCGCGGGAGAGGGATATAATAAAGTTCTGGAAACACGCCAACAGCCGTAGCTGCGCAGAAAACACCAGTTACATACCCTCGGATCACCGAAGTCAAGCTGCATTGGGCATGGTCAGTGCTGGGTATGGGTGACCGAGACCAGCTAAAAGAGAGAATAATAAAATAATAAAATTGTTCCTATGCTCTGTTTTACGAATTATTTATTCATAGATCACGTCGAACTTTTATGGATCTTGGATGAGAATGATATCTAGTTATTTATTGGGAGTAGTAATTAATCAAATTAATAATAAATATCGTTTTAACGCGAAGGAACTAACTCTGGAACAAAACAGTCCCTCCTCTCTCTTATCGATGTTAAAAACTTCAGCTAGAGGTTCTTACGTCTCCATCGACTTATATAAAGCTCGCAAATATTGGCCTGGTTTTTAACACTTTATCTGCGTACGTCACTGTGACGTCGAAGCCTGGCTAATCGAACAGATAAAACGTCACGATTCGAAAACTGAAAGGAAGAGCGTGGCAAACGTAACTGTAAATTATGCTGGAGAAATCGACTGACTGTTTCAACCTATTTAGTCGCGGTTCTATTGTTGAAGCTAGCTACTGTACCTGAGGCGAGAAATTTTAACGAATAATATTCTTGTATCGAAAACCGAGTGATATATTTTTTAATAATAACGCAACTTGCGACAGCACTAGTTTATATATAATGCGTCAATCAATTTTCTAGCCTCAAAAAGTACCGTAAATCCTTCGCCTTCCTACAATTTAGCTGAGTAGGTCACAAACGGGATTCTGTCGAGCTTTCACCTACTCAATTACATTCTGCAAAATGATTAAGCGCGCAAAAAATACACAAAAAAACAAAAGACACTTTTATTTCTCTTAAATTATGTACTAACGCATCCAATTTTATTTGGCGTTAAAATAGAACTACAACCGCGTCCCTTGTTACTCATTTTCCCAATTAAGCTACATGAATCTATTTTTGCACAATGAAATATCATTGAATTAAGTTCTGTACAGACATTTAAATCTTCCGAAACGAGTACGATAAGCAGTCCTTCTTAAATCTTTAATTATCATTAAGGAATAGAAACACAATCCCGAGCCTAACAACCCTTACATATTTCAATACTATCAATAGAAATTTTAATTTCTTTATTGCTCCGAAAAGCAATTTCAAAATTGCCAGTTCCGGCTAATTTGACACGCTATCGACATCTAGTGGCGAAGATACGAACTAAAAATCGTAATTCTGAATACCTCTCTTTCTACATATCATTCCCTTTCGCTTTAAGCGCCAAATCCTTGTCCCACCCGTGCCATTTTCATTTCGCCTCTCCGTCTAGCACCATTTGGTACACGCACGTTTTGCTCGAATATTTGGTTACTCGGCGTGAGAATCGAGGCTTCTAAAAGGTTGAGACAGTCGCTTATATTCCATTATATTCACAGAGAACATGTGCAAGAAGTGTTGTTAACGATTGCTACAGATACATGTCTCTAAATCCAAATCACAAACATCCACCATGCCGACTCCCAACATTACTAGATTGTCGCAATTGTTTCAACCGGTCATGTCCACGATTCCTAATATTAAAGGAGCGAGAACATTGTCGAAGAGTTACGACGTACGTTGACAATTAAACTGTACGTTATTGTTCTTTTTTTTTCGCTCTACTGACTGTACAAGTTTCCGTAATTCTTCCTTATAGAATTTGACCAAATACGGTTTGATCAGACCTGTTAACAGCGGCATGTACGCGCTGCTGCCTCTGGGACTGCGCGTGTTAAATAAGTTAATAAACGTTGTCGATCATGAAATGGAGAAGGTAGGAGCGCAGAAGATCCTGCTTCCAGCTCTGACGTCTGCGAACCTGTGGAAGCGGACGGACAGGTTTCAGAGCAATCAAATTGAATTGTTTAAGTTAAAGGACAGACACGATAAAGAATTTATACTTAGCCCAGTAAGTGGCAATCATTAAATGGCACTATTAAATGGATAATTTTAATGGATCTGTCTATATTGTTGTAGACATACGAAGAAACCGTTTGTAGTTTACTGTCATCCATAGGATCTCTGTCTCCAAAGATTCTACCTTTGAAATTGTATCAAATTTCTAGTAAATGGAGAGATGAAATGAAACCGCATCTCGGATTTCTGAGGAGTAGAGAATTTATCATGAAAGATTTATATACGTTCGACACGACCTTGGATAATGCAAGGAGAACGTACGAGGCAGTGTGCGAAGCTTATGATAATATATTTCAAAAGCTGGGGGTAGCATATACGAAAGGTAGTAATACAATGAGCGCTGTGCCGCTGACTGTCTCCCTAATTTTTACTAATGTTTCTAGCTGTGGGTGATACAGGATCGATTGGCGGTTTAATGTCTCATGAATACCACTATGTGACCGATATAGGGGAGGATAACATTTCTGTATGCTCTTCTTGTCAATACTCTGTTAACAAAGTTGTGTGCAAAGAATCGCACTGCCCCCAGTGTGGTAATGCATTCCTCGAACAACATACCGCTGAGGTAATGGAATCAAGACATACAGTGGGGGACAAAAGTATGTGGACGGGATTTTTTAATTTTCATTACAGGCTCACAAAAAAAGGTTGAAAAACGACCTTTCCTATTTTTTTTTGCTATTCCAACCAATTGAAATTTTTTTCAAAACTACGAAACACGTCACTTAGCAAACTAATCCTTCTAGCTTCTAAAAAAAAACTCCAGTTGTTTGGACCAATTTTAAACAAGTTATATGATTTTAAAGGGTGTCCACACACTTTTGTCTCCCACTGTACTTATCTTATTAGCCAGGTTTCCAACGAACCTTTAATTCTAGGTGGGACATGCATTTCTGTTAGATACAAAATACACAAAGCCTCTAAATGCCACGTACAAACAAAATAATAATTTATCGCCGTTGGTAATGGGCTGCTTCGGGCTAGGTTTAAGTCGTATCTTTACAGTTGCGGTGGAAATACTATCAAGCAAAGACGAACTGAGATGGCCGACACTCTTAGCACCTTATACCGTTTGCATTGTAACGCCGAAGGTAATTAGTTTCCGTATAATATTTTCCATGGTCGTAACATACTTTATGGCCCCTTACAGGCGGGCAGCAAAGAAGAACCTGCATTCCAATATGTGGACTCAGTGGTGGAGATTGTAAATCGGTTGAAAGTCGACGCTGTGCTCGACGACAGAACTAAATTAAGCATCGGACAGCGCGTGTTGCAGGCTCGTTTAATTGGATATCCTTATGTTATCGTAATTGGTAAAAGTGCTTTGGAATCAACGCCTTTGTTCGAGATTCATGACGTAAATAACTCGACACGGGTTGATGTGCCTTTAGCAAGTATACACGGTTATTTTGCGAACGAAAGCGCCAAGGATAAAGAAACGCGTACTTTCAATCGTTTACAAAATGCGGGAGAGTGCGTTTAACTTAGGTTTAAAAGAGCAACGACCTCTTTGTGTATACATGCTATTTATTGTACATTACTCAAGTAAATATCATAAATCGATAGAAAAAATATATTCATACACCGTTAAGTTTTTCTGAATAGCTTAGTGCTCTAATCTAACTTTGACTCTGTGATACGCGTTGCAGAGAAGACCTCGTAAATTCCAGATATTTTGGAAGCTCTCTGGTTGAACATTGTACGACGCGTCCACAGCTTTCGCCCAAATTTCCGTCTCTTTCCACCTTTTATCGATCGGGAGATCCACGCTCCACAGTGTCCAACTCCAGTAACGACCTTCCTTAGCATTCATGTCCTGAGCATGTAGATCAGCTGTGTGCCAGGTTTTACCTTGATCATTCGTCACGTCAACGCGAATGATTTTCCGACCACCACCTGACCACGCATACCCTACAAACAAATTTCATTCAATCGTGAAAATGGAAGAACGAAACGTCTTCTGCGTATCTTATAAGGGAAGATCCTGAACCCGGAAATTTCCTTCTGTTTAAAACGCAATTTTTGTTTGCTGCTCAAATTCACTCGAAGGGGGTGAAATTAACTCCTGAAAATTCGGCTATGTTCTGATTTTGTGTTATAACTCGCGAACTATAAGAGATAAAAATAAAGTTTCAAGACAAATGTTACTTCCTTTAATTAGATCTATTTAGTAAAAAAATTATTTTACAGTTCACGAGTTATAACACAAAATCGGGAAATAACCGGATTTTCAGGGGTCAATTACACTACCTTAGAGTGAATTTGGGCAGCAAACAAAAATTGCGTTGTAATCAGGAGGAAATCCCCTACATATCCACAAAGTTTCGGAATTTTTTGAATTTCCGGGTTCGGGATCGTTCCCTTGTTAGAAGTAGTACCTCTCACGTCTATTCTTCCATCTTTTACTTTAACTGTCTCCAACGGTTCTGGCCTGCAAATCGCAGAAATCACAGGCATTTCCTGTATAGCAGGTGACTTAGAAAAGTCTACGTTGTCCCAATCAGTGCTGGGTGAAAATCCCTTGTAATCGCCTTGTTGCCATTGTGAACGGCTTTCCTCTTTCGAGACAATTATTTTGCCTGTGGATTTCATAACGGGAGAAGAGTAGTTATATTGCCCTCAATTAGAATTATGATTACAATGCTTATTGTTTCTTTACCGAGCCACTTCACGTTCCTAGCACCAACTACACCAGGCACGATCACTCGAATAGGGTAGCCATGGTCTTTCGGTATTGTTTGCCCGTTCATTTCGTAGGCTAAAATTACATCGGCTTTGGGGTCCATAGCTCTGCTAATAGGAATGCTCGCACCGTACGGTGTGCCAGAAGGATCTAAGTCATATCCTTCAAACTTGTTCAATTAAATTGTTTAAGTTTCCAAGAATTATGCTCGAGTGATGCATCAGTATTGCTCATTCACATAATAATACCTGCACATGATTGTAATCCTCTTCGTTGATTCCTAAATCTTTTAGTACATCGCACAACCTCGCACCAGTCCATGTAGAATTCCCAACAGCGCCTACACCCCAGCTAAGTCCTTTCAATTGTTTCTCCTGCAAAAAGTTAGCGATAATGTGACCATGCTGCAAACGTTGTTGATCATTGCGATCAAAAGCAAGCGAATTTACCTCGGCCATTTCAGATCGCCTATTTCCACCGCACATTATGGCGCTTGTTATTGTATACTTTGGATATTTCTTTATATCTTCAAAACTAAGAGTCTTCTTCGTTGTTTCCTCTACGTTCAATTCTAGAGCGAAAGTTTTTAAGTCTACCTCGGGAACTGGAAGATGATTTCTTACGTAAAACAATTCTCTAAAATAATAAGTAATATTTTACAAATAATTTCCTTCTTAATCACAGTTTTCAGTAGTCAGTTTCTCATTGATAATATATTTACGTGGGTGTAATAAAGCTTTCGACTAATAGAGAACGGGGTGGTTCAGCACAAAAAGGTTTGTGCGCGTTAATCTTCAGAGCTTTGTGCCTACGAGGTTCTCTCGCGTATGGGTCGCTCCCATTGTCTGCGCTCGAGGCAGCGTCTTCCTCAGAGATATTCCCAATTCTCATTGATTCAAGCAGCTCGTGTATTTCCACTGTATTATGATTCGCAAAGATCGTCCAAAACGGTTCGACGGAGCTGCCCGCAGCCATTATTATCTTCGAGGGGCCGCCTGGGTGTTTTTCAATAAACTCTGTTATATCATACACACCCTGCTTAAAAGTCACCCAAACCCGGTCTCCTTTATTATCATGCCTGCCTACTTCCTCTAAAGTATACGTCTTCAAATCAGCTCTGAACTCTCCGCACTGCAACCTCTTCTTCTGCAGTGCATGAATTCTGTCGCGAAACGTGTTGAAATAATATACGCCTAATATAGACGCGGCGATCGTAACGCACGCCGTGTATTTTCTGTAAGAGCCGCCGTTAAACGTGTCTTCGCTTTTCTGCCTCTCTCCTTGAAACGAGTATTGCCTGTAAGAGTCTACATAGTATTGAACATAAATTCTCGACGCTCGCGACAGGGACCTGAAACGAATAACGCTTTACTGTCGTAACATCAATAATCGCGCATTGTTATAAAATAATACAATTTAGAATCAGAAGCATACTTGTTCCGCAGGTGGCAAAGTATTCTTGAATGAATAACCATGGCGCCAAATTGTTAAATCCAGTTTTAATAATCGAAAACAGTGTAATACCGGCAGGAAAATCAAATTTTCATAAGACAAAAACTGTTGATGCTATACAGTTAAAACACCGTATGGTAATGGTCCAAGTAAGTAAACATCGTTGTCTCTTTTCGTGTTGAGTTTGCACCATGTTATTTTCGAACGGTCATGTAAGTCATGTTTTGATAAACGCGTGATACGCATCGGTATTTTCTTTGACGATGGCTTCCTGTCACTATCGCGTAATGGTGTTTTCGTAATCCTTTCCTATCATTATTCCTTTTCTGTTGCATTCAAAAGCATTCGAATGAAAATTTCGAAGGATTAGGTCGTGACGAGTAATAGCGATTAAAACGTAGTAGGTAGAATTATCGTTCGCATAAACACGGAAATCTGTACTGCGATGTTGAGATATTGGTTACTTTGCTAGTAAGTATATAGACACTTGGTACTTGTTTGCTGAAATTTCGCGAGGATTCCTGCATTTTTATGTGCCAGAATTAAGTCTGCCACATAAAAATTACTTAGAGTGATGAATTCTCGTTCTGTTTGATACGAGTTGAAAGTGAGTTTGGAGGTTATGGCGCTTGATCAGAATTCATCAAGTTCTAGGAATTTAGAATGAATTTAGCGAATAAATTTAACCCTTTAAAATAATGTTAAAGGGTTGCCGTTTAATGAAATACTTTTGCAGGTTAGGTGGCGTGAAATAAAGGGTATAAAGCAATTATGACAATGGCAATGAGGAAGCGGAGCGGGTCGGGCTCCAAGCGTCAGCATAAAGGGAAGCTCGTGCCAATATATGAAAGCTTCTTCAAGGGAGAAGACTTGACACTAGCTCATCCAAATTTCTGGAACGAGCTGTTCCTAATTAAGCCTATGGTCAGTAAGTTGTAACATTGTTCCCAATAGATGCTGTATTTTATTTAATATCATACAAATATAAATGATACAAAATCGAAATTTCTGGAAGCTTCAACCAGCTCGCAGCACAAATCCAAGCTTCATCTTTTGGGCTGTTTGGTAGAGTTCCTTGTTACTGAGCATGTTTCATCTGTATCAGAAAATGGTCCTTGTAACGAATATATGTCGGTATTAAACTAACCGTCGTTATAGATTACCTTTCGCTTCTTCTTTCTCGTAAAGTCGTCGCTCGTTGAGTACCCTTCGTTTTCTTGACACATTTCATTCTCCTTTGCTTTCTTTAACTTCGCAGATGATAGATGTTCGTCGGTGAGACAAGAGCTCTTTATATCGTTGTATGAAGATGTTGGATTGTCATTTTCTTTAGGTTTGCTACGATATTGCACTGGACTCTGTTTTTGAACAGTCACTATTTTAGGAGAGACTACTTCTTTCTGCCCCTTTTGCTGGTTAAGCTGTTTATCCGCAACTGAATCAGATTTATAAATGAAACAGTGCAGTTATCTATCAGTTAATAATATTAAAACACTTTTAAAGTGTATGGTTTTTTTTTTAATACGCACCCTTCTTTGGAACAGGCTCTTCGCATTCTAATTCCTTCTGAAGACTGCCTGGCATAAATTTGCACTTGAAGTTGAACCATGCCTCGCTTGTCTGAATTTTATACTTGACGCATTTTAACTGATATATACACACTCTTCCGTAATACTTTGTCACTTCCCATGTTGGCAATGACTAAAATCAAATACGCATGAAAAGTATTACGTTGGAATGTAAAGGATACCTTCGTAAAATGCTGCAGACAATGCGAGCTTACTTGTATTAGTTTAGTAACAATTTTACCAATCATGTTTGACTAATACATCGACTAAAGGAACTACAAAGTTTTAATATTTAAATATCACGAACCAGCTGTAGCATTTTTTAATGCATAGAGATTTTTAAGGTAAACAAATAAAATGAGAAGTATTCTTCTTGACAAGGAATTTTTGTTGTGAGCTTGTCCTGTCAAAAGGAAGAAACAAATGAGTCGTCGCGACAGATTCTATATACCCTGTGATTAAATATCAAAGTATCAATTGCCTCTTCTGTTTTCGCTTGCACAGGTTCCACATATCGAGAGTGAAATATTGCACATGACCGCGGAGCAATTAAATGCGAGCAGAGAGAACTTGAACGCCTTGGTCTGCCACTGTGTGGACACGCTGGTCGACGAGCACCCTTTCAGAGTTGTATATGCTCTGCAAACATTGGCAGCCGTTATACAGTCTATGTACAAGAAAGCCAGCCAAGGCGACTGCGGGTTTAATTTAATAGACATTCTAGTAGGATTCGATTCCGCGGAGCAGAGAATGACAACCTTAATGCAGCACTGCAATAATTTTTTAACAGGTATATCTCATTCGATTTGTTTGCGTTAAGAAATCAAAGATTCAAATATACATCCGCCGTGTGAATCTTTTGCAGTTTCTCGAAGAGTTGTTTATTAAAATTTTCCGTAATTCCAGGTGAATACCCTGATAGCTTAAAAGCTTTGTGCTTGAAATTGTTGTTAATTATTGTAACTGGCATGGACAATGTTAGTCAGAACACTTTGTTGGAATACGTTATGCTTAATAGTGTTTTTGAATCTCTGGTTCAAGTAGGTGATAAAATTCCTATCGCTATTAACACAGAATTCAAGAACGTGATTCAAATTAAGCATTAATATCCTGTGTTTTCCCCGTGCAGTTACTGAGAGACACTGCGGCCAGAAGCCGCCACGGCCACGACGCGGTGTTGCTCTTAACGCTTCTAGTCAATTACAGAAAGCACGAGAGAGCGAATCCCTATATAGTAAAATTATCGATCCTGGATGACGAATTAGCTCTGAATGGATACGGCCAGGTAATATCCAGTTCATTGATGGACTTTTGCCGGCAATTCGCACAGCAAAGAGCAGGTATAAAAAGACACTTGTGTCAATCTTGTTGAATCGTTGATTACGGTTGTAATAACAAAGCGCATGTTTATTCAGAGATACAAGCCTCCTGGTTGTCTTCCTTGACCAGTATAGTAGGAAGCATGTTCGTCGGCGAGGAGGAAGCGAAAACGCAACAAGTTCGCGCGAATAACGCGCTGTTATTGGCGCTTTACGAAGCCACGCACTTGAACCGTAATTTTGTAACGACCCTGGCGTACACGCAAAGCGATACCAGCGCGCCACCTTCCCCCAATAACACACTGGGACCAAACGCTGTAGCTCCTGGGGCCCAGCTACCGGACGTGATGGCTCAGCCGTTCAATTTGTTGGCCACCTTTTTACAATATTGGTGAGGAGCTATGTTTCCTAAATCCTATAACTTTATTATATTTCTTGTTGTAACACGTTTCTACCAGTTCAATAGTTATGCAAGTGATCAGAACAGAGGCGATAATGAATAATGTTAAGCTGTGCTTCCTTATTCTGAGCTGCATCGCGGAGGATCAGTATGCGAACAGTTTGATGCACGATGCGAACTTGGCGTTCAGAGTACAGCTCCACCGGGTGCCTATGCATCACAGGAAGATTCAAGACAAAGCAGCACCTGCGCAGCCTTTGGCAGCTACTTTACTCGGTATGCTCATCGCGCGCTCGATGCGAGAGTAATATCGAGTGTGATTATCTTTATACATCGTAGATCTGCTCGTTGAATTCATCACATCGCATATGATGAAGAAGTTCCCACTTGAGCTTTATCACCAATGCATCGGAGTGTTGCAGAGGTTGCTCTGCTACCAGAAACGATGCCGAGTCAGGCTTGGCTACCAGTGGAGGGATCTCTGGACGGCGCTGATCAATCTGCTTAAGTTCTTAACCACGCACGAGAGTCATCTTATTAAGAAGATGAATATCTTTCCATTAGCTATTCAGGTAAGTTTGTTATAATACAAGTGCAAGGGTAAATAAATGAAATTCAACTAATCTTGCAGGTCGTGAACATCTTGAACCTGTTTATTACGTATGGAGATACGTTCCTATCTTCTCCGAGCAGCTACGACGAATTATTCTACGAGATAATACGGATGAGGCTTATTTTTACAAATCTGAATGCAATGGGTACGTGAATTATAAGTGTGTTTATATTAGGGCTGGAACTATTTGTCGAATTTTTCGATATTCGAATACTTCAGTTGCTTAATTATTTGGCGAATATAATTCGAATACTGAAATATTCGAATAATAACATTCGAATACCCAAGTATTCGAAGTTTATTCGTAGCATTCGAATACTTGTAAAATATTCGAATAGTTCCAGCCCTAGTTTATATACCATGTTGATTCAGCGATGTAATTTGTGCATTTAAGCGCTCCGATATTCAACGAGCGAGTCCTACGAGTATAAGGAGCACGCGTTGAAATTAACGAATTCATTGGTGAACATGAGAGACATAGTGAATCACTTCCCACCGAAGATAGCGGCGTGGTTGGCGAGCGAAAGCCTCTCCACGCCGACGGAGCAGCAGATTCTAGCGATCATAATACAGAATTACGACAGCCTTACTTTAAAACTGCAAGATAATTTAGACCAGTATGAAAGATATTCCGAGCAGCCTGATCATGTTCAATTCTTCGAAGAGATGGTACTGTTTTGTTAATTTCTACGAAGGGGAGCCATTCGGAACTTGGATTTGATGGTGTTATTTTGTAGGTGACTGGAGTTGTAATGGATACAAGAGGATCGATAGACTTAAACGCGTTAGACACGCAGGCCATATTGCAAGAGCTGTCGAACATGTCGTAACACAAGCTCAGTCCGGAGTACGAATCGGATCCTGCCCATTGCTTCGTTGTAACGATGTATTATAATGTATTCTTTTTTAATACTGTTGGCATTACACGTGTTTTCTTAATATTCCAAGGAATGTATTTCACGAGAATACGAAGATATCACATCGTAGTGTGTTTGGTCGTTGCGCTATATTTCTATGAATTGTGTATACAAGTTTCAAAGAGTCATTAAAATTTAATAAGTATCCATCGTGTTATCTTTAACGCACATGGCTTATTGGAAACTATATTCCGCGGTTCTTAGTTCATCGAGCATCGGTTAAAAAAATATAAAACCTCTTTATTAGTGTGAATATTTCCTATAAATGTACAATTACGAACACTTCCTGCAATGCCTCTTTGCGAGAATCGCAACGCCTGCTTTAGACTGATTTTTCGTTCCCAGCTGATTGCTGATGAAATCTCCAATTTCGACTACTTTATTCAGATCTACTCCAGTCTCTAGACCTTGTCCGTGCAAGAAATAAAGTAGATCTTCGGTAGCAACATTTCCAGATGCACCAGCTGCGTAGGGGCAGCCTCCTAATCCAGCAACGGACGAATCGAAAACCCTTACGCCGCACTCGAGGCCGGCATAAATGTTCGCCAAAGCTTGCCCATAAGTATCGTGACAGTGAAGAGCGAATTTACTTATATCGCTCGATACATGTCTCAGTTCCTGTAACACTTTCTTTATTTTGCTAGGAGATCCTACGCCAATGGTATCTCCTAATGAAACTTCGTAGCATCCGATCTGTAGCATAAATGCCGCCATATTAGCTACCACTGTCACCTTTGTTTCCCCTTCGTAAGGACAGCCAGCAATGCAAGATACATAGCCCCTGATTTTAACATCTCGCTTCCCCAGCCCTTGGACAATTCCTCTCGCATTCTCCATACTCTCTTGGATAGAACAATTGGTGTTCTTCTTTGTAAACGTCTCGGACGCTGCGCAAAAAATAGCTATCTCCGTTGCGCCTGCTTCCAATGCGTCCTCTAAACCTTTTATATTGGGTACCAGTACTGGATATGCGACGTCAGGCTTCTTGTTAATTTTTTGGAAAACCTGAGCGTTGTCTGCCATTTGTGGGATCCACTTTGGAGAAACGAAACTGGTTACCTCTATACTCTTCAGTCCAGTTTCTGATAACTTGTTAATAAACTCAACTTTGGTTTCGATCGGCACAATAGTCTTTTCATTTTGTAATCCATCTCTGGCTCCAACTTCAACGACCTTTATAAAGGTACTGTAAGCTCTTGCATTTTTAAAAGTATAAGTAGACTTACTACTAGTAGTAATGAGTCTAAACATGTTTGATATTTAACGCCAAGTTTATTTACTACAGAATTAGGTGCAGTTACAATGATCTTAGATACAGTAGACTTGTATCTAAACGCGACACTTTTTATACGTTAATGATATATTATAAGGAACACTGGCATGAGTACATACATAAATATTATGGCTTGAGACATTGATATAGGCAACTACCATGCTCGAAAGAGATAAGGGACGATTCAGAGATAACATATTTCAGTAAGTGAGCAAAACATTCGCAATGTCAGTTCCAGATTGCGCAATCGTAGCTTTGCATAAATTGCAATGCAATCGAAATGAAAAATAAATCTTATCCGTTGCAACTGTTCACGCATCTTTCAATTAAATAAGTCAAATTTATAACCTCCTCCTTTTTGAAGTCGATTAAAAAGCGTTTTATATATACATTTAACATATTACCAACCCCGATCCCTATCCCTACATTGTCTCATAGTTGGCTGTTTCGGTCAGGAAATTCTGCAAAGGTAACAGGAATACATGATACTAAAGGAGGTGGCACGGCCGAGCCGTGCGAGAGAGAGCGCTAGCGCGTGCGACAAGGAGGGTGATAGGTGAAGCGTGCGAGAGAGAGCGCCAGTGTGCGCGACAAGGAGGGAGATAGAAAAATTACACAGCCACAGGAAATAAACGAATTTCTCATTTTTCGCGAATATTCTATTAACTTTTAGAGTCGCGTCTCAAAGAATAGACCCTTGGCTACTTTCCTATGTGGTCTTTGCGCAGATTTTCGTTATAATTAATTAGTTATTAACGATTCTCTGAGACGATGACAAGAACAGTGTCGCGGTCCTACGTAAAAACTCAAGCTTCGTCGATTGTCAATGCATTTACCATATGTAATTTACCAACTTTTGCAGTTTCATCTTCAAGTATGGACTTTTCACTATTTTCCTACATGATAGTTGTAATGATTCCGATTACAATTAAGCAGTTATAAAGAAGTTTTGGACAGAGTTACAGGTCCCACACCGCGTTTAGTGAATGCACACTTTCTTCAAGGCTTCTCGATCTTTTCAAAATGATTGATATATTTGTACAATTGGATTTGAGAATATAGTCTTGTGACAACGTTCAGCAATCCCTCGTATACGTTTTAATTACGAATTGCTACATAGTTACTAATAAAAAACATTTTAGATGAGTTAAATTAGAGACCGCGATCCCTACGTTATCCCCAAGAAGTCCGTAAGTTGGCTGTTTGGATCAGGAAATTCGCCCGAAGTAATAGGAGTACATGATACTAGAAGAGGTGGCACGGCCGAGCTGTGCGAGAGTGAGAGCGCTAGCGCGTACGACAAGGACGGAGATAGATGGCGTGCGCGAGAGAGAGCGCTAGTGTGCGCGACAAGGAGGGAGATAGGCGAAGCGTGCGAGAGAGAGCGCTAGCGTGTGCGACAAAGAGGGAGATAGCTCGAGCGTGCCACCTCCTCTAGTATCTTGTACTCCTATTAACTTTACAGAATTTCCTGGTCCAAAAGCCAACTTGGGAATAACGTAGAGATTGCGGTCGGTAATCTGACCTATATAAAAGGCTTTCTTATTAGTAACTATGTAGAGATTCGTAAATAAAACGTATACGAGGGATTGCTGAACGTTGTCTCAAGACTTTATTCTCAAATCCACCTGTACAAAGATATAAATCATTTTGAAAAGATCGACAATCCTTGAAGAAAGTGTGCATTCACTAATCGCACACGAAACTTCCTTTCTCTTGCTTTCCCCTGCGTTATCGTGTATCCAGATTATCCTGTGAAGCGTTACTGTGAATCTCTAATTTTCCTTCTTCTTCTTCTCCCTTTTTCTTTTATATTTAGAACCCCTCTCGGCCACCACGAGCATCGTGATTGGATTATTTAGGGAAATATGCTACATTAAATATTTATGTTAATATACTGCCTTCTTTCCTTGCATTCCCCTCTCTCGCCTCGTTTCCACAGATCTCGCAGGCCTTTATTTCTCTTCTCTCCTCCTTGGAACGCTCCTCGTACCCTCGTCCACGCCCGACGAAAACGAAGAAGGTATTCGGAGATTGGATCGTTTGTTAGAAACGAATTTGAGTTTTTTATCTGACGAGAATCTTCGAGCTCTTCCCTTCTATTTTCTGGGCTGCGTAGAAGGCGCGTCGAACAGCCCCGTGGATCACAGCAAGATCTACAAGCCACGGCAGCAAAGCATTATTAGGATCTACGATTTACGAGAATCCATCGAGATTCCTTATAGTTTGTAACTTTATAGAATCTATCGTATGAGTGGATGCTGTGGAGATTTCAATATTAATTACATTTTACATTATCAAGGTATAGTGATCGAGCGAGCCGATTATAATTAACAGAAGCTACTAATTGCACTATGTTAACGTCGTAAGGAACAATACTTGTATGTCGTCACTCCTGTTCTGTAAATAAATGCTGTACAGAGGCCGACGATCATTCCTTTCATGCTACCACCAATTATTTATTAAACCGTATAGTTATTTATTCAATTATACACCAGATACTACAAGCGCTTCATCCACTTGGGATGCGTGGATCGAAGATACCCACGTTGTATGTTTAATTATTGCAAAGGATAAACGATAGGATCATTAACGGTTTAAAAATCTTTTAATAACCACTCACTTGTACGTAAAATATTTCTAAAACGTATTGCTGAATAGCATATGTACTTACTATTCGTTACGAAAAATATCTGAAGCAGCTGTTGACTTTACCGACCACTCTATTCTGACCAGGAAATTCGCCCGAAATATTAGGAGCACATGATACTAGAAGAGGTGGCACGGCCGAGTCGTGCGAGAGAGAGTGCGCTAGTGCGTGCGACAAGGAGGGAGATAGATGGCGTGCGCGAGAGAGAGCGCTACTATGCGCGACAAGGAGGGAGATAGAAATATTACACAGCCTCTGTAAATTCACGAATTTTTCATTTCCCGCGGATATTTTAAGAACTTTCAGAGTCGCGTCTCGGAGAATAGACCCTTGGCTACTTTCCCATGTGGTCGTTGCGCAGATTTTGGCTATAATTAATTAGTTATTAACGGTTCTTTGAGACGGTGACGAGGACAGTGCCGCGATCCTACGTAAACGCTCAAGCTTCGTCGATTGTTGGTGCATTTTCTACATGTAATTTATCAACTTTTGTAGTTTCATCTTGAAGTATGGACCCTTCACTACTTTCCTACATGATAGTTGTAATGATTCCGATTACAATTAAGCAGCTATGAAGAGATTTTCGACAGAGTTATTACAAGTCCCCCGCTGCGTTTAGTGAATGCATACTTTATTCAAGGATTCGCGATGTTTTCAAAATGATTGACATATTTGTACAAGTGAATTTGAGAATATAGTCTTGTGACAACGTTCAGCAATCCCTCGTATACGTTTTATTTACGAATTTCTACATACATAGTCAATAATAAAAAAGCATTTTATATAGGTTAGATTACCAACCACGATCCCTACGTTATCCTCAAGAAGTCTCCAAGTTGGCTGTTTGGATCAGGAAATTCGCCGGAGTTACTAGGAGTACATGATACTAGAAGAGGTGGCACGGCCGAGTCGTGCGAGAGAGAGAGCGATACTGCGTGCGACAAGGAGGGAGATAGGTGAAGCGTGCGAGAGAGAGCGCTAGTGTGCGGGACAAGGAGGGAGATAGAAATATTACACAGCCACTGTAAATTCACGAATTTCTCATTTCCCGCGAATATTTTAAGAACTTTCAGAGTCGCGTCTTGGATAATAGACCCTTGGCTACTTTCCTATGTGATCGTTGTGCAGATTTTGGTTATAATTAATTAGTTATTAACGGTTCTTTGAGACGGTGACGAGAACAGTATCACGGTCCTATGTGAGCACTCAAGATTCGTCGATTATTGGTGCATTTGCTAGATGTAATTTATCAACTTTTGCAGTTTCATCTTCAAGTATGGACCCTTCACTACTTTCCTACATGATAGTTGTAACGATTCCGATTACAATTAAGCAGCTATGAAGAGGTTTTGGACAGAGTTACAAGTCCCCCGCCGCGTTTAGTGAATGCACACTTTGTTCAAGGATTCTCGATTTTTTAAAAATAATTTATATATTTGCGCAGGTGGATTTGAGAATATAGTCTTCTGACAACGTTCAGCAGTCACTCGTATACGTTTTATTTACGAATTTCTACATACATAGTCAATAATAAAAAAGCCTTTTATATAGGTTAGATTACCGACCGCGATCTCTACGTTATTCCCAAGTTGGCTTTTGGACCAGGAAATTCTGCAAAGTTAATAGGAGTACAAGATACTAGAGGAGGTGGCACGCTCGAGCTATCTCCCTCTTTGTCGCACACGCTAGCGCTCTCTCTCGCACGCTTCGCCTATCTCCCTCCTTGTCGCGCACACTAGCGCTCTCTCTCGCGCGCGCCATCTATCTCCGTCCTTGTCGTACGCGCTAGCGCTCTCACTCTCGCACGGCTTGGCCGTGCCACCTCTTCTAGTATTATGTACTCCTATTACTTCGGGCGAATTTCCTGGTCGAAACAGCGAACTTGGAGACTTCGTGAGGATAACGTAGGGATCGTGATTGGTAATCTAACCTATATAAAATGCTTTTTTATTATTGACTATGTATGTAGAAATTCGTAAATAAAACGTATACGAGTGACTGCTGAACGTTGTCAGAAGACTATATTCTCAAATCCACCTGCGCAAATATATAAATTATTTTTAAAAAATCGAGAATCCTTGAACAAAGTGTGCATTCACTAAACGCGGCGGGGGACTTGTAACTCTGACCAAAACCTCTTCATAGCTGCTTAATTGTAATCGGAATCGTTACAACTATTATGTAGGAAAGTAGTGAAGGGTCCATACTTGAAGATGAAACTGCAAAAGTTGATAAATTACATCTAGAAAATGCACCAATAATCGACGAAGCTTGAGCGTTGACGTAGGATCGCGGCACTGTTCTCATCACCGTCTCAAAGAACCGTTAATAACTAATTAATTATAACCAAAATCTGCGCAACGATCACATAGGAAAGTAGCCAAGGGTCTATTCTCCAAGACGCGACTCTGAAAGTTCTTAAAATATTCGCGGGAAATGAGAAATTCGTGAATTTACAGTGGCTGTGTAATATTTCTATCTCCCTCCTTGTCCCGCACACTAGCGCTCTCTCTCGCACGCTTCACCTATCTCCCTCCTTGTCGCACGCAGTATCGCTCTCTCTCTCGCACGACTCGGCCGTGCCACCTCTTCTAGTATCATGTACTCCTAGTAACTCCGGCGAATTTCCTGATCCAAACAGCCAACTTGGAGACTTCTTGAGGATAACGTAGGGATCGTGGTTGGTAATCTAACCTATATATAATGCTTTTTTATTATTGACTATGTATGTAGAAATTCGTAAATAAAACGTATACGAGGGATTGCTGAACGTTGTCACAAGACTATATTCTCAAATCTATCTGTACAAATATATAAATCATTTTGAAAAGATCGAAAATCCAGGAACACAGTGTGCAATCACTAAGTGCGGCGGGAGACTTGTAACCCTGTCCAAAACCTCTTCATAACTGCTTAATTGTAATCGGAATCATTACAACTATCATGTAGGAAAGTAGTCAAGGGTCCATACTTCAAGATGAAACTACAAAAGTTGATAAATTACATGTAGAAAATGCACCAACAATCGACGAAGCTTGAGCGTTTACGTAGGATCGCGGCACTGTCCTCGTCACCGTCTCAAAGAACCGTTAATAACTAATTAATTATAGCCAAAATCTGCGCAACGACCACATGGGAAAGTAGCCAAGGGTCTATTCTCCGAGACGCGACTCTGAAAGTTCTTAAAATATCCGCGGGAAATGAGAAATTCGTGAATGTACAGAGGCTGTGTAATATTTCTATCTCCCTCCTTGTCGCGCACAGTAGCGCTCTCTCTCGCGCACGCCATCTATCTCCCTCCTTGTCTCGCGTGTTAGCGCTCTCTCTCTCGCACAGCTCAGCCGTGCCACCTTCTCTATTATCATGTATTCCTATTAAGTCGGCGAATATCCTGATCCAATCCTCTAAGGTCCAAACAGCCCCATCTAGTACTGCTTTCGGCCACCGAGTGGCGTGGGGGTTTATAGCGACGCCATATTTAAAAGAATTTATAACCTTGCAAGATTTAACTCAAAAGATTGCGAAGAAACCGCTTTTGCAAAACCCGATACCGTACAATTGCTGTCGCTTAATTTTGCCTAACAAAAAAGGGTTTATTCAAATATCTCTGTCTTTTATTACGTTTAGTTAAAAGGAAACGGCATATGTATATATATAAAAGTATATACAGTAAATAGATGGAATGAATCGCGTACGCCTCTATTCACACGCCACTTAAATATTCTATTAATGTCAGGCATCAGAGTATATAAACAAAGTAAATGTGCGATTCTTGTTAACAAGGAAACATGTTCCCGGCATACGCCTACCTGTCGGCTTATGACAGGCACAAAAAGCTTATAAACGATTACTTAACGTTGTACGGAGGCTCGGTGTCATCCTTAAAGCGAGACACGTATGTTAAATCTTTTAATACATTTATTTACATAAGAATTTAACACTGTAGCCGATAGTTGTCGATCCTTCTGTAAACTGTTCTCGATCTATGCTCCCTCGTAACGGTTCATTCAGAGATTTCTTGAATGGTAGCTTCGGGTAATGTGTAAAAGACAAGCTCCCTTAGACGTATGTTGAAAAGTAGACGAGTGAAGCGAGAATGATAAACCGTGTGAACCTTAAAACGAGCAGCTCTTGATGTTTCGGACTGTGTTTCGAGGTCCCGAGACAAGACAGACTATGACGTTATTAAAGAGAACCACAGGTTCCTCTGGGAGCAGGACAACGACGCGCCAGACACTTGGGGTGGTCGATTGGCGAGAAAGTATTACGACAAGTTGTTTAAGGAATATTGCATAGCCGATTTAACGTATTACAAGCAGAACAAGGTGCGAGATCGTATTTAATAAGCAAAGATTCTTGCTTAATTCTTGATCCTTGAACCTTATGCTACGCAGGTTGCTTTAAGATGGAGGACGGAGAGGGAGGTGGTGGTTGGCAAAGGGCAGTTCGAATGCGGGAATAAGAAGTGCAAGGCGAGAGAAGAGCTAAGATCGTGGGAAGTGAATTTCGGTTACATAGAGCATCGGGAGAAGAAGAACGCTCTTGTGAAGTTAAGTACGTAATTGGCTTTTCTTTTCATGTTCATAAGCGCCTTGTACATGTTCATTGACAAAGCACTTTTTCAAGGGTTGTGCCCAGAGTGTTCGCTGAAATTAAATCACGGATCGCAGAAACGCGAAGTGAAGAGGCAGAAACCATTGAAGAGATTGGGAACGAACTCGGAAGCGCATAATATGCCCAGCACGTCCACGGTGAGCGTTAAGATCGAAGAGAGCGAAGCTCCGAGTAATGCGAAAGAGCCTGTCGAACGAGCGGATAAAGACGAGTCAACAATTTGGAAAGAAAAGCCAGCAGACGGTTTAGAAAAGACGAGGGAGGAGGAGTTCGAAGAGTACCTGGCGGATCTGCTAATGTAAGAAAACCATGCTCTTTTATTTAACGATAGGACAGAGAATCTTTTTATTAACAACGCAGTTGAGGTACATACCTGTTTCTATACGCAAAGCTAGTCGGGCTTAAATAAACACAGCGATTGCGATCATTATACTTTTATTTTGATTGATACATGATTCACATTCTACCGTTACATTGTGTGGTAACAAGGCTTAGCGTATATATATTTTTCATTTTTATACATGAAATAAACTCTCGTTCGTTTACGCTCGTGTATGCAACACAAAAGAAAAACGTTTCACGGTATGAAAGAACCTAGCACCAACCAGTGTACATATACATAAGTAAATATATATTGTATAATAAATAAATACAACTATTTACTTATTTTATTGCAGTCGAGAATTTTCAACAACCTTTGTAATATATATATATATATTATATATTGGTAAAAATAAATAGTTACTAGTTTGTCTACTCGCGAGATGCGATCAATTTAACGCGCAACTTTTAATTTCTCTCGTTATTATCGTGTTTTACGCTCGACAAGGTTAAAGGATAATACGTTTCTGTAATAGCTCTCGGTTAAAAATCCTATAAACGATAGAAAAGATATACCGCAAGCTTGAAAGATGTTGCTATTCGAAACCTTCGGAGTGCAAGGTGTCTTCTAATCGGTATTTACAAAATTTCGTATTGTCTCATTTGCTGCGAGATGATACTTATTAAAAGATCTTCTAAGCGATAACACGATTGTGTATTATTAGCTACACAATGATGATTAAGGATACAGTCGGATAAGAGCACGTGCATACATTCTTAGTGTAATCTATGTAACAAAGAACGGATAACAATTGGATCATTCCCTCGAACTCTTTCGATGTCTTTTAGTCTCATCGTGTCGATAAACTAAGATCTCGTGTAAAAAGATTAGAACTAATGCTCCGGTTCACTCTATCCTCGATTATTTATAACGCTTACTGTACTTACCCAACGTATAACAAATTTAAATAATAATGATCGCGAGCGGCTAATCGCGTCGAACTTACAATACAAAAGAATCGAATATTTCTATCAGAATACCAATGTCTTGTGCGAGAATCGTATACATTCGAAAGTAACGTACAACTAAAGAATGTTAATTCTATAATTAATGAGCAATATAGTATTGCTTCCATCATCCCCCCCCCCCCTCGATTCCTAAATCATCGTTAACGCGAAATGATCAACAATTATAATCTGCATTTGATTTGCTCCTCTTGTCGTTTAATACAGTGGCGGACGAAAGAAAGTTTACAACTTTTAAAATCGCATAACTTTTATAAAATTAATACAAACGAGTTGAGTTTTTTTTTTGAGAAGCTGCAAGGATTAGTTTGCTAAGTGACGTGTTTCGTCGTTGTGAAAAAAAAAATGCACTTGGTCGGAATAGCAAACAAAAATAGTAAATGTCATTTTTTAAACTTTCGCGAAATTCCTGGAAATCAGCGATTTTCGACCTTATTCTGCAACCTTTAAGCGTTTATAGTTCAGAGCAACGTTAACCGATTTTGATGAAATTTTAGGCATGTATACAACTTACTTCAATCTACAAACGGGTTTTTTGAACTTTCATTACAGGCTCATAAAAAAGGTTTAAAAAACGACATTTACTATTTTTGTTTGCTATTCCGACCAAGTGCATTTTTTTTTCAAAACGACGGAACACGTCATTTAGCAAACTAATCCTTTTAGCTTCTAAAAAAAACTCACTCGTTTGGATTAATTTGATAAAAGTTATGCGATTTTAAAAGTTGTAAACTTTCTTTCGTCCGTCCACTGTATGTAATCCGCATATGCGTATTAATAATATTATAGTAACTCAGTGTATTATAATATTACCAATACATCGTTATTCTATTATAATAACAGTAAATGTTTAGATCACAAAAGTAATAACTTACGATCTTATACAAGAGCTCCTAAATCCCTATAGTACAATTGTCATTGCATACATCATTGTACTATCTCCGCTCGGATTTAAATAAATACAGAGCTAAATCAACAAGGAATATAGATTAACATGCACACTAATATACAATTGCTGTTTCACAATTATTTATAATCTGCAACTTTTTCCAGTCATATCATATGACGATAAATTCAGTTTCAACACATTAACACGTATATATTGCATTCGATCTGTAATATTCAATTCTGCGGACAATGTCGTGATAATTAAGAAGAAGGCGCAAGGATTTACATCGAATCTCCTTGGATCGATCGTTAATAAAATCGTACGCAAGAATAATACAGAGAATTCGACGAAACCAGGCGGAACTGAAATAATTTTTGGTAACATATCCTGTTACCAGTGGTATTCTTACGTATCGAATTAGCAGGCGATAGTTCGCCGATTACAGCTGACGAGGGACCTTGCAGTACATTTACGTCGCCACGAGTCCTCCGGTGGCATTGCTATGTCGTTGAAAGGATGTAGAAACGAAACGTAATTGTGGAGAAACGGTAACGGTGAAGCGATTCATTTGCAATTGGCGTTTCTTGTGCACGATCGCACGTGATTCGCTTGTTTCTGAGAGTCACTGTCTTCGTCGCTACAATCCTCGTCGTGCGTGTGCGTTACATTGCGTGGAGTTTCGGGCCTCGCGTGCGGTATTTGGTTGTTAGAAAATTCCACGTACAGAGTTTTCTGACAATTAAGAATATCAACTGCTTAAGTCTCATTGGATATTCACGACGGGCTGTCGAGAGATAGAGCAAGGAAACTTACAGAAGGCTTGTACTGCTCTTCCTCTTCGTCGGCAAGCTTGAACGTCCGCGACCGGCTGATCATCGGGGTTTCCATCACGAATCTTTGCTCGTGCGCCACTGTGCTCTCGTGTGGCATCTTGGAAATAATTCAGGATCGATTAACATTCGAACGGGACGAAGGAGAGGCGATAAGGCGATAACTTACCAGCATGGCAGGTGCTCGGAACATGTAGGAGAACGGGTAGTAAATGAGATTTAAAAAGGTCGCCGCGTAGAGATCAGCGTACCTAACTACTTGGCTACTGAAAAAGGTTTGCCTACTCCCGCTGCGGAACAGGGAGCCCATCAGCCCGTAAGACAAGTCCATTTTGTGCGTGACGTCTCTTATGGACGCTCGAAGCTTGGATATGTCGGGCTTCTCTTTTGTGCTGCTATCTAAATTTCTGGAAGAGTAATTGGAGGTTGTAGAGGTTGGTATCGGCGACTTGCTGTTAATATTCATACTTACTTATACATCTCCCCTAGCATAACATCTAAGTTTTGTAATTCAGCGAATAATTGACACTTGTCTGTCCAAACGTGAAGCTCTTGAACTAGCTCAGGCACTATTAAGAATGTCCTCCATCCTCTGATCTTCTTACTCTTTAAAATATCACCAAAAATATGATCTCCAACGTACAACACGTCCTTGCCTTTCGCGCCGATCAGCTCCGTGAACACGTCGCAAGAACCTCCTGAGTAAACTTCACCTGTTCACCGATAAAACATTTTAGTACAATCTTCCAACGGATTAAGGAGACTAGGCAGTCGAAAAATCGAGTTTTTATTGGATCTGCTTTCATTTTTTTATAAATGCATTAAAAAGAAATTGTTTCTTTCACGGAAAATGACTGCCAAGTCCCCTTAAAGCCGCATTCTTTGTCAAAACTGTTTTCTCACCTGTGTGAAGCGGCCCTTTATGTGTCCCAAGTTTCAAAGCACCAGTTTTCGTGTCCACCTGTCGCAAAATCGTACCTTCTCCAAAGAACAACGGCTTCCTGGCGTCTACTACGATAGTATCAAAATATGTCTTCCAATTTCTATGCGGTTCGTCAGGCTGCAATTACCAAACGTTCGTGTCAATTCTTAAACTACTTTAAGGATGTATCGGACCTATCTCCAAAATGGTACCAAGTTGATGAAAATTTGTGAGATTGTTCTTTCTAATCTTCCCGATGTGATACAAAAATTTTAAACGAATTCACTAAACGGTTGCTGACTTATAACGATTTTAATTTTCACTGATTTTACAGCTGAAAAAAATGTTGGAGAAAAGGTACCAATGTTTTGAATTTTTTTGCACATGTAGTATATGGATACCTAGATGAAAATATCTGCCGAGTTTCAATTGTTTTCACCACACCATTTTAAAGAAATAAATTATAACTTGAGAAAATTGTGAATTCAGGGCATTTTCACTGGCAAATGTTTAGCAAATAGTGCTTGAAGAAGCATTTGTAAAGTGAAAAATACCTTTCTAGGAGTAAAAATAAGACTCCAACTGTCGTTCGACTTGTTTAAATTTAGATTTACTATACGTAAGACGTAGATATTCAAGTAGTTCAAATTTCATATACTTTTGTCTAATATTCTACGCCCGATACATCCTTAAGCCGCTAACTGCTCATTAATCTACCCACCCTTGCTCCGTGTGGAAAGTCGAACAGATAAGTCATGATCTTATCAGTAAAAACGTAATCACTATTCGTCAACAGAAATACTTTCGCCCCGCTCTCTCTGATCCTATTAAGAAACATCGGTAGCCTCTCGTCCTTCTTCACGTACTCGTCCAGATTCTCTATAGTCTTCGTCTTCAAATCACCGTGGAGGTGTATCCAGTCCACCGCGTTCCTCACGTCCTGGAATATACTCTTGAAGCTCATAGTCAGATCCCCTTCCTTCACTCCCGTCTTCTCGCGCGTGTATTGCCGCGAATTGGTAAAAAAGTCTATTAGGCACGCTAGTAAATACGTCTCGGGAAGGTTGAACAGTGTGTTGAGCACGTAAACCCTGGACTCGTCCAATTGTAAAAATTTGTTTGGATAAAGCTCGTATACTTGTGAGCTGAAACAGGAATAATGAGTTTCAGGAGCGTGGCAGTTATGGTATGTACCAAAGGAGTGGAAGGCGCGATGGGACTCACTGCTTCAGGAATTCGAAGCCATGGACGCAAACCAGGATGTTCCCATACGCATCCACCTTGAGCAGATTCCCGTAGAGAGTGTCGAACCACAGCCCTCGCACTGGGAAGCTGGGATCATACTCGAACGCTTTGATCTCGTGTGGGTATCCCAAAGACACCAGGCGATCCTTCAGCAATGTGAACCCTAGCTGCTCGTACTGCGGAGACTTGTACTCTAAAACGTTTCAAGAAATGCGTTGGAGGCTCGATGGAGATTCTACGCGGCTCTTGGTGGTACAGCTGTGCTTACCTGCCAACGTGTAGTCCATATCGAAGCCATAGAACTTGATGTTTTCTAAATGGAGGCTACGGTTAACAAAAATTCTGCAACAGAGGCAAACGAAGGGAGCTTGAATGAGAAACACATCTATTCATCGTGTGTTGCTTAACAGAGAAGATATTTAAGTAGATTATATATATTTGCTCCTTTCTCTGTTTGAAGAGGTTGAAGGATTCGTTTATATAAATATAAGATCAGGAAATTCTGCGCAATTTTATTTTACTGCTGGCTTGTTCAACCTATTGACAGCGATATTCCGAGTGAATGTTCTGATAACCGTGTCCGAAGGCGTCGCTCCTGATTTCTCTGTTTGGATCAACATCGCACGCGACAGCGTCACAATCTCAGAATCGCTAAATTCGCATGGTACGGGTGCTTGCGCAGATGCTTCTCTGCTGATCATTTCTTTTTAAATAAAAATATTCCTCGTGCAGTAAAATGGAGGACAGATTTTATTCACGCTTTAACCGGGGACAGATACCTATTACAAAAGGTTACGAAATTACATTCTTAATTCAATTGTTATCATCGCTCGAGCGCTTTCACTTTTAATTGAAATTCATACGGTAGCTGTTTGCCGTCGAGCGAGCTCAGGCATCGATTCATTTCGCACATCTTATCGAGCATCTACTCCTCGCATCTCAATAAACATAATTAATTAATCGCATGAAAGGCAATCTTTAAGAGATCGAATGTCGAAATTATTACGAAATTATTAGCTCGCAGACGACGGCCTTGCGCCGTCATTGTTCTTACAATGCAAAAAAGATAAACTGTTATCAGGCGAATTCGGAGGACTGCTGAAATAATACGTATTTGGGATCGCGGCGGCTGTAAATTTACACGGTCGAAGATCAACATCTGCGTAATATGTTTGAACAAGCGAGAAAGAATGGCAATAATGCGCGCAGAAGGAGCAAGCGGCGAAGTGAATGTGTAGAACAGGAAAGGATTTATTACACTGATCAGTCCCACTTGTGAAAAGAATGATAGATGTTATCCGGTCGATAATTGTATCGATTTATATCCGATCCATAGTTTCCACGACTCCGTGCGATTAATTGAAGCGGGCGTTAATTAATTACCGCGGCGAGAAAATACTGCATACATAATATCGCTGTACCATTTGCATCGCTGTTTCTCGCGCGTCCACGAATGCGAAATGTACGCATCTTATTATAGATTCATCGGGGCTGTATCTAATCTTCAACAACGAAACCCACGTTTGCCGCGGTATTCGTTGCTGCAAGGGCCGCGGTCCTGCGCTCGCGAATCAACGATTTGTCACGCTGCGATCCGCACCGCCACGTATTATGATTAATTCACCAGCGTGAGGCTAAGTCTCGGTGCGAGCCGGTGAACAAAGATTAATGGGGGTACTGAATAATTCTTCTAGCTTTACCAACGGCGTGGGAATTATAAGTAACTGAGTGGAACTACAGTGGCGGTGAAAAGAAAGTTTAAATCTTAAACGGTTACATTGGAAAGAATTTTGGCTTAAAGTTTATACGCCAGAAATACTTCTTACAGTAGACGGTAGATAATAAAATTGAATTGCGATGAGGAAAGAACTGTTGAGGTAAATTCTTTACACTTTCTGCGGCTTCCCTCGATTCCCTTTCAAAATTAAGTCCCGGGAATCTAGATAGTCGATTAAAATTCACCCTTGTACGGAAATTGGGGCATTTTGACCCAAAATTCACGCACAAATCATTCCTCCTTTATTAATTTACTTATTATTTGGACAGAAAATCCTGCATATCTTTAAATAACTAATAACCGTCAATAATAAATAATATATTTTTCTTAAATTAATTTATTGTAGAAATTTAACAAGTTCTCGAAATATTAAATCGTAATAATTAAATGAACTGAGTTTTACTTACAATTTTTTTCATTATAGAAATTTAATAAGTTTTCAAAATATTAAAACATAATAATTAAATAAAGTGAGTTTTATTTTTGCATGCTCGGTTCTCGTAAATATATGATATTGTGCCAATTTGGTCCAAATTTATTATCCATGTAACTTTATACCTTATAACTCTTAAATTCTTTATTTCTTTATTTATGTTCACGATATTTGTTGTATTGCCTGTTCAAATTATTTGTATTGCATATACTTTGTCATTAATATGATTGTCCCGTAAATCAACATTATTATTATTACTGTTATTATTATTTACAAATTCCCTACGAAGCTCAAAGGCACCAAACTTTCCTTTATAATAAATCCCGTGGACCATCGATGATCTACTTAACACGGAACGCGTGAATTTCCTTTTCCTCTCGCCTCTCAACGCATCTCCGACAAAAGGGAGTCAACCGTGCTGCTTAAAGCTTAAAGTACGCCATTAACTTAATTACGCAGATATGTAAAAGTAATAGGTAATAGTAGCCGCTTTATCGCATCACAAAGGCGAAGTTGATTAAGTAACAAGATACGATTTAACTTTCTTCGGACCGCCACTATACATACATGTAGCCATTGCTGGACATTAAACGGTAGAACACATCCACTCGCAAGTCGCGTTACGTCGCAAGTGTGCGGCCCAGGCGACGATGCATCGCCTACGATAATGCACACGATAATTCGCCGGCGAGTTCGTAATAGAAGAGAAAGAGCGAGAGGACTTACTCGTTTTGGACGTTGCGTCGCGAGTTCACGAAATTCGCAGCCGGTAAGGCGTCCTCATTCGCATCCTTCAGCCACATTTTTGTCGGCTATTTTCAATTAATCATCGGCACCTCGTGATCAATGTGCCCACCTGTCAGTCGGTAACAACAACTTCGATAGAGATCGGCCAGGCAATAAGGACGGGCAATACGAAAAGCTACGTGGGATTCAAGCGTGGATATACGGTGTGTGTCGCGCGGGATCTTCGGTGGCTCCGATATCCAGCGGCGCGTTTACGTAACGGCCGAGTTCGCAATAGTCGAACTTGTCTTACGGACTATTTTCATCGTTCACGCGTGCAGGAGTGATTAATTAACTTCAGCGACACGTTTAAATAATCTACGCGCACTTGGCGCGGGCTGTACATCTTTCTATCTGTTCGAGTAATTATCGCGGCCCAGGAAGCGATCGAGGGGTGTTGACGAGTATCACGCGGAAGCGGGCAAAGGCCGTCGCACGTTTTGGCGAAGCGCGGAGACGCGGGGAGAAAAGTTTGTAAACATTTGATGGCTGAAGCGCAGCGATAATTACTTTCTTCGCTTCGCCAAATGCGTGACGGTCTTAAAGCTATCCAGAAGAAGTGTAATGTCCCGGTGGCGCACTCGGGATTTAACCTTGGGGAAGCCGAGTTGAATGAGATACAAAATATTCTTAATGCAAATTCGGTAAAATTCTTTGGGTCATTATAAAAAATAATTTATTTGGCCCGACGATCTTAAAGCTATCCAGAAGAAGTGTAATGTCTCAGTGGCGCACTCAGGATTTAACCTTGGGGGAGCCGAATTCAAGGGATAAAAATATTCTTAATGTAAATTCGGTAAAATTCTTTAGGTCGTTATAAAAAATTATTTATTTGGCCCCACTGTGGGTGCGCCACTGTAATGTTCTAGATTAACGTGCTGGATGTACATATTCCTTTCAAGATTTATGTAGTAGTGTGCTGGAGACGCAGCTCGGACGATGGGACGAATGTATTTACCAGTAAACATGTGTTACGCAAGAGAGAAGAGAAAGATTGAGAGTGACTGTTAATGATGAAGGGAGAAAGGAAGCTCAGCGAGGGTCAAACGAATCTTCCGAGTTCCAATGTCACCGGGCGTATTGTGTTTCGTGGGACAGTATCTGCGACTGTTCCACGCTCGCTATTTACTCGCATTATCTCGGTCAACGTGCATCTCGAGGCAGATCAAAGGTTCCATTTAATTCGAATTGAAGAACACGCGTTCATCAATGTCCCGCGCTTTCTTAGGGCAGAGAAATGGAGGTAACTTCCTACCAAATCGCTAAAGAAATAAGCCATCTTTAGGATTTTATTTAAAAAAAAAAGCAAACGTCACAGTGTTAAAAAACTTTTTGGCCTGTCTTCGTACGTCATTGAAGACAATAAAAGAATTTTTTGGTGGTATTTTATCAAATACTGCTGTTTGTTGGTGGATGTGATAAAAAAAAAGAGTTCCACATCTCCGGAATTTATAGATAACGCCTTGTAGAATTATGTGAAACCAACAAACCAAGAAAATTCTTAAAGTTTATAAGATTCTCCCTGGAATCACCTACGATCATAATTTTTTTTACCAATCCTCACCTTTTTATAAACATTCTAGTGCGTAAAATTACCCTTTTTTAAAGTTTGTGGTTCAAACCTCTGCCAAAACTTGAGATTACAATATTTTGCTTCGACCACAGATGATTTCATGAAAAATCTTATAAACTTTAAGAATTCCCTTGGTTTCTTAATTTCAGATAATTCTACGAGGCGCTATAAATTCCGCAGATGTGGAACTTTTTTTCTATCACCAGAATTTTATTAGATAACATTTCAAAAAAGTTTTTTACTATCATTAAATAAGTATGTACAAACGCACCCGAAAAGTTTTCTGACCCTGTGACGTTTACATTTTTTTTTAAAATAAAATCCTAAAAATTACCATTCTTCGATTGATTTGACGGCGGGTATCTTTAAATCTAATTACTCGGCTATATCAAGCCCGCTGTGCGAAGAAAATAGAAATATACCAGTGCAAAATCGAATCACATATACATCTAATAATCTAATAATTTCGCGATCGAATTACACGAGCCTGGCCGCTCGCAGAACGCTCGAAATGCGATGCCAGCGGGACACGTTGAAACCAATTACGCGCGGTATCGCGCGTATCGCGTAGCAGCCATGAAAAATAAACTTTTCGCAACCCGATAAAGGTACCTAGTAACTATTTCATACACCGCGAGGCAATATCGTTGACAACAAGCGCGGGTTAATTTTCCGTCCCTAAGCCACTTCGCACTCCCACATAGAATCGCCTCCTGTCCGAATGTTATTTTACATAATCTCGAAACACTGGCGCGCGCACTTCGCCGATTAGCCGCGTCACTGAAGTTTAATCTGAGCAGATAATGACGAGCGTACGAGAAACAATGAACCATACATACTGGGCGTTCGAGTATCGACCGCCTTCCACCGAGACCACAACTGAATGTTAATTAAAATCCACGCGTGTACAGCGTTCCCGCTCTTCTGCTTTCCTTCAGCCACTCTGCACGGTGCACTTTGGGCAACAAGCGTGCCGTTTCGAACGAAACAAGCGTCGCAGATCTAATCGGGCGATATCGCGGATTAATAGAGAAGCACGGTTGCGCGAGTAAGCGAGGATTGACACTTGTCGATTGCACGGGGAGAGCGCGCGGGATGGTTGCACGTGAAAGTGCCGTGCCGTGGCAGAAAAATACGATCCGATCCGCTCGATGATCAAACGTCAACTGATCCTTGACTTGCCGAGTAACCGGTTAATACGCGCCGATAGGGATTAATTCATCCGCTTCTGGACAGAAATCCGGTCCGCCTCTACTGTAAATCGTTTCGCTCTGCGTAAAGAGCGCGTCCCTGCGGGCTGCGGGCCCTGTGGCGAGCGTGCTGCGACGACAACAGGCACACGCGAAGCGTAGACAGAGGGATCGGAAGTGACGGAGGAGAGACCGCGCGTGGAATGCTCTTGGCCGGGCTTCGTTATTTATTTTGGCGCGTAGACATTTGGGAATGAACTGAAAGACGGCAAGAGTCATAGTTCGCGGCAGAGGCGACCTATGAACCTTTCCAGCATCTGCCACGTTTGCGCAGTAATAGTCGAGAGATTGACAGTATTGTCTTGGCGTTTGATAAACGGACAGTGTTACAACGGAATAAAACGCGGAGGAAGTCGTAGACGAAGGAAGAATACGGTTAATCGTTCGCTGGGGAATCCCTCTGCCCCCTTGAATCATCGCGTGCGACATTGAGCAACAGGTGCACGCTGCTCGCGCTTATAAACTATCGTTTGACAGAGCAACTTTGCGAGTAAGATCGCGAGGTGTCTAGCACGAAGCAGGAATACTTTGGCCTGCCTTGTGGCGCCCAGCGAGCTCGTAACTTTCGCAACCACCGGCTCGCAGAAAAATATCATCTCGCGGGCGATTCGACGCGACGTGAGGCAACGCACGCGTGAAAGGAACATTTCGAATTGCATCATTCCAGTCCCCTCTGGCCGAAATGCACACTTTGCGGGAGACACGGGAGGTTTAGCTCTGTTCGGGAATGGAGGGACAATGGATTACTGATAATTTGTCGTTTGACTGCGTCTGTGTTTATTTTATACGAACAGAAGTTCTGAACTAGTGACGCGCACAGAGAAGGCTTCAAGCAGAGTTGGGCATTAACTGAACAAAAAATTACTTATAAATGTATTGGACCTATCTTCAAAATGATACCAAGTCAATGAAAATTTTTAAGATTGTTCTTTCTAATCTTCCTGATGTGCTCCAAAAAATTTAAACGAATTCACTAAACGGTTGCTGAGTTATAACGATTTTAATTTTCACTGATTTTGACACGTACTCTTATGGAAAGAGACGATCTTGACAGATAAAACAGCTGAAAAAATGTTGAAGAAATGGTACCAATGTTTTCAATTATTTTTTACATGTAGTATATGGGTAGATGAAAATATCTGCCGAGTTTCAATTGTTTTTACTACACCGTTTCAAAGAAATAAATTATAACTTGAGGAAATTGTGAATTCAGGGCATTTTCACAGCCAAAAGTTTAGCAAATAATGCTTCAGAAAGCATTTGCAAAGTGAAAAATACCTTCCTAGGAGTAAAAATAAGACTCCGATTGTCGTTCGAGTTTCTTACATCTAGATTTACTATGCGCAAGACATAGATATTCAAATTTCAAATTTCATATACTTTCGTCTAATATTATACGTCCAATACATCCTTAAATAACTTGAACTTTATTCAATCACGTAAATAATAATTCTTCTAACTTTTATTCGTTCTTTGAAATTCGTTCTTTGAAAGAAGGAGCTTAGTAAGAAGAACAGAAAAATGGGTTTTACTCCGTAAATAAATTTTTATAATCACCTAAAGAATTTTATTCAATTTGCATTGAACATATTTTTATTATTCCTTCAACTCCACTCCTCCCAAGATTAAATCTTGACTGCGCCACTGTTCCGAACCACCGGCGAGGTGCAATGGTTTATACAGCCACCGTAGATACAGCTGGCTAAATGGCTTTCGTGGCCGCGTTATCGAAACACGTACGCGTTCGATTCCTTTCGTGCCGCATTCCGCTCGATCGTCGAATAAACCGTGTTACGTTGATCGCTGCGTCTCCAGCGGTGCCCGTGAGTCACGTTACCTTGCGCCCGGCTCTTATGTACTACGCGGGGACTCCTTCGTTAGCTGCCTAAAATTAGATCCGCCGAATTCGACCTTTCGCCTCGATACTATCTAGGCTTTATTGAAATTTTCGACCCGGCGTTATGCAATCGCAGATAATTGCTGATAGAGCACGCTTCGAGGAAAATCCCGAGCCGTTCCTCGGCCTGGCTTCCCGACGACGGCGTGTCGTACCGGTGGAGACGGTGCGGGGGGAGGGGGGGGGGGCAGGATTGGTAGCGAGGGAAATGGGGATTCGATCGCGGCGTTATCTATCGATCGGCAGACAAGAGGGCGCGAAACAGATGCGGAGCTGAACGCTGGGCCCCGCGGAATTACCTCGCGAGGCTAATTTCCGGCTGCCATAAGCGCGTTAAGCCGTAGGTACCTGGGAACGGCTCCTTTAATTGCGCTAACGTGAACTTGTTTCGCGCCTACGGTCGCGATATCGACTTTCGGTTAAGTCGGTCAAGTGTTGCGCGAGGATGCACGCCTACGTGCGGGCCTCTGCGCTAAGGTATGCATCGCCTACACTTTCACTCTGACTGTTCGCTCGTCCTGTGTATTATACTGTGCCTTGGTGTTCGTGGCGAGGCAAGTGTGGCGCGCGAAGTGTGCCATTCTCGGGGGGCTACTTTTCTAAAGAAACTGCATTCTTGACACTAGGGAAGGAAAGTGAAAAATGTCTCTTACAGGGAAGTCAATTTTTTTATACCTTTTAAGTATCTTTACCATTTTTCTTCATTACATTTTCCCTAATATCTCGATCTGTTTTCAGACTCTTCGTACTGTGAATATTATTTGCAATTAAGTGGCGCTGGGATTATGTAACCGCAACGAGCGTGTCGCGTTTTTGTCTTGGCAAGGCATTGTTCTGTTGGTGCAACAGTGTTTAGCGTTTAAAATAACCAGGCGCAGGCATTCGAAAAATTTTACTAGCAAGTGTACGGGCTTCTTAGATCTTCCGGGACTTCCTCGCCCACTTATGTGTCATAATTCCGAGACTAAGTAGGATTACTTGGAAGACTCGCGAATCGTCTATCGATGCATCGCAGCGTAATGAAGAACCAGATAAGGAGAAACGTTGTACTGTTGATAAGGGACGAAGACGAATTGGCGAACGACGACCGAAGACTTCGACGATATCTGAACGAGATCCCTATCGTTGGTTTTATTTCAGCAGCGTGTGGAGTTTAAAATCACGGGGTAAACGGCGATACCGACACGCGTACGTTTCGCCCGTCACTTAGGCGTGGAGAGGCTAAAATTAAATTCTAAACATATCTAAAAGCGCGTTTTCCCTTCATTCGAGGAACGAGTCGCTTTAACTCTATCAATGAATTACAAGAGCGCGCCGCCGCGGCCTTGCGACGAATGCACATCAAAATACCCAAGGTCTCTTAGTAATGAACAAAATCTGATATACCCAGGGACGTTTTCTTTGAAGATCGCAGAATTATTTTGTGTATACTAACAAGTCGGATAATTGAATAGAATTGAACAGATTCTTTAATGTGGCGTATTTTAATCACGAGAAGATATAAAGATAAGCTAACTCCTTTTGTATAAAGGCGCCTGGGTGCAAGAAATATTTTGAGGCCCCAGACAATTCCTCAAAGGTAAAAGAGGATAACATCTTTTCACGAAAGGGGTAATAATAACAATAATAAAGAAAGTAAAATAAACGAATCAAGATTAAGGGGAGGTTCCGGTCTGAAAATGGATTTTTTTTTATTTCATTATTCGAATGTTCAACCTTTGTGGAATTACCTTACGTGTTTAAAAGGATTTTTGGAAATTTGTAAAATTCCCCAAGTTATAGGCACTTACGTAGCGGAAAATGCACTCACACAAAACTTTAAACGCGTTTTTCTCGAAACAGTGTTCTTAAAATCGATGGAACCTGTATCTCGAAAAGTTATTATCCGATTCGACTGAAACTTTTTTTATTTCGAAGAATATACTTCTGGCTCGTTGATAAACCAGTAAAAATTTTAAAAAAAATTATAGATTTTAAAAAATTAGATAAATAGTAAATACTGGAATACAAAATTTAATTCTCATCTTATTGTCTCGTTTCTTCTCTTTTCCTTTTTCTGGGACTCCTGCACCCCCCTGTGAACGGCCTCGCATTACACCAATATTCCTTTCACTCCAACTCCCTCCCCCCTCCTAAGCAGTCCAGAAATACTATCCCCCAACTCCCAGATCGCGCAAGAAATTTGATGCCATCAAATGAAACGCGCATTTCACAACCTATGTACCTCCAGTCCCCAACATTTAATTCCTACCCCGAACAATCCAGAAACACGATCCCCAATTGGGTAATACACGAATGGGCAGAAAGATTGATCGATCATGGTCAACAACAAACATTGATCCCACTCGAGGACATGGTCGCAAGGAGATAGGGATCGCCGAGCATCTCGACTCCCGAGCCGCGCGAGATGCGTCATATTTGTGCAAAACAATGGAGCGCGACGCATTTCGACGCGGTGGCGGACGATGTTGACACCCGATGCGCAGCGCGCATTTCCATTCCGCTTTTGTCCTTCGGAGCAAGTCGAGGGGACGCGCGTTTTAAATCCCCTTGACGAGCTGGCGTTTCGCAAAGCCCGACGAGCCGAAGGGATACGCGCAGCGGCGGTTTAACGAGTTATTAGTCTGGCGTTCGCTGGGATTCGTAATTGGGGAAAGATCTCACCCTCTTGATTGCGCGGCACAGGGAGGCGTGGGAACATCTCGCTGCCAATGGGGCAGAGCTTTTGTTCCAGGTGCGCTCCTCGTTTTCGAAGCAGCTACGCGAGGATGGGCACGTAGAGCTGCGCGTTTGGAACCTCTCTTTTCAGATACCACTGCCAGCCGACCTGGAGCGTGTCCTACTCGAAATACACCTACGCTCCGTGTGGCACGTAGTTGTACGGACGCCAGCATTCCAAGACGCTCGGTACAGATCTCGTCGCCCGGAGCGGAAACTCGTCTAATCGATCGGGATCCGGTGTCCCATTATTTCCAGCGGCCTGCGACTCCTGCGAGCATGCACTCGCCCTCCGCTGCTCCGATAAATCTATTGCGTGCGGGAGTTGCGACAGGCTGTATTTTGCAACGCGTTTTGTTTTCATACATACTCGCGGAGATATCGCCTGGCGCCGCGTTTATTTTCGCCCTAGTTATCGCGGGGGGTCTCGATGCTAACAACAAACGAAAGGAGAGATAAAAGGGAATAAACATTAAATGGTAAATCGAACCACTGCTGTGGCTTTATCTAACGAGACCGTTGCTTTTCACAACAGGGCGTTCCAATAATACTGCTTTCAAAAATTTTGTTCCTCCTTTTGAATAAAATACACTGCCTTTCGAAGCTCCCTATCTCCTTCGCACAGCGTTGCAAATTATCAATGCTGACGAGTAGGGGAAACTCAGATAAAACCGGGTACCTGGGTAAAACCGGGACGTGCTATTATTTTTTAAACTGCTTTAAATTTTTCCACGTTGCAGCGACATATTGTCGGGATGTGCATTATTTCATCATCAAAAGATGCTCGTTTTACAAGCGTGCTTACTAAGGTTGTATCGTCTTGTGTGTTTTTGAAGGCTCTGATGTAATTTTTGATCATTAAGAAACTTCAAACATTTTTGACAGTGTTCGGGTAGATACCTTTTGGTGTGAATTATGTTAATTCTTGCATATTAAAGTGTAAATAATTAAAAGGTTTGTTTTTACTTCGCCATGGTATTGTTGATAATTCGTAATATTTACAAAACTGTATGGTGGGGCAAAACCGGGTTCCCGGTTTTAGACAAAATGTGTATAACAAAGAAACGAAAAAGAGGAAGTTATCAAAATTAAAACTAAAACTTAATAAAGGACTACAACTAAAAAGAAAGGACACCACAAAATTAATCAAAATACCGAAGGATAATGATACCAGTGGTGATGAAAACGGGGAAGACATTTGCATTTATGTCTAGGGATCATATAGTTCATCGAAATTGAATAAAGGTTGGGTGCACTTTACAGCTTGTTCTAACTGATTAGATTAGAGGACTGAAGAATTGGATGTGTTTCATTTTTATAGGTGCTAGGGCCAGTATCTAGTCTGGTACCCGGTTTTACCCAGGCCATGGATCATATTTTAATTAAATCATTATTTTTTGTTAATTTTTTCTTCTATTAAAAAAATTGGATATATACTATTATATAAAAAAGAGTTTATTCTAATGAATCCCAATTGCAATTTCTTTTTTACTTAATAATGTCGAAATTGTGAGATTTTATTCTTAACGTCTCGATTTTGCCCCGGTCTCCCCTACATCGAACTCTCCGCAGTATAAAATCTCCAGAGAAAAAAATCGGGGGATTTACAGCTGGAGATACTACCCGTTGATTAATTGCAATTTCCTGCCCTAGCTACTTTTCATTACAAGTGCTGATAATGCTAAGAAAATGCAGCAAAGTAAGAGCTCTGATAACCTGCTCGATAATTTACCAAATAAAATTGAAACAAAGGAAGGTTTCTAAGGGAACCTCTTAAAATTCATATTTAATAAAAATGGCCCGCAGAACGTCTTCGTTGCAACGCCCTGTAGGCATTACAAGAGCGTTGCAGATCGTTGCGGACACGCGCGCGCGCGTTATTGTCACACGAAGGAAAGAGACGGAGTCAGAAATCTAAATTCTGCAAAAAAAAAAAAAAATAGAGAGAATTTAAATCCCCCCCGAGTGACTCGATTCTCCGAGTCCTTCAACTCTTCCCTTGCGATCGTTATCGCCAGCGCTATAATTAGTAATTGATATGTCAGCAAATTACTCAAGAGCGACCGCGCGATAATTTCACTAGTAAATTTCCACGCGCTCCTGCGAACTGGGATCGCCGCCAATGGACGAAATGGAGATGCAAAGATTTTACCTGTGACCTATTTCGCGTTTGTCCGCGCGCAAGTAGTGGCAGCCCTCGTTGTAGCAATCCAGGTCTTGCTCGCTACGATCGTTCCTGGTCATTCTCATCCCAGGATTTAAATCGAATCCGAGGCGATGAACAGGCCCCCCGTGGAAGGCGTTCGAGTCAGCTGGGAAATGGACTTTGCACCCTGCTCCGGAACATTCGAATGCGAGTTACTGGCCAACGAGGCGTCGCCACGAAGCGAAAAGGTGTTGCGCGACGGGAATCGTTAGAGGAGCAATTCTATCCAGGGCGATCTTGGTAAGGAACTCTATCATCGGGATACACGGTGGAATCTTGGAAGATCGAGCCAAGATGCAAGGCTCCACCGGGTCTAAGTTTAGAGAAGCATCGGCGAACGCGATTGGACGTAACGTTAATTAAAACAACGTCGGACCGTTCCGTTTACTTGAAAGTTAAATGGAAAACGGTACTTTGTGCGGGTGTGCGACAGGGAAGCTCGGCGAGTGCAGTGGATACACTGAAATACGGGTGAGAATTACCAGTCTTAGTAGGCGACGTAACCACCTCGTCCATGCTTGGATGGCTCATTATCAGACGATTGGCGGAATCACTGTTTAGGAGTCGATCACTGGCCGGAGAGATTACTCACACCTTCGTTGACCGAGCTGCACGAACGACGACGTCGCAATGACCGTCGGACGGACATTTTTCGGTCACGTCAGCGAGCGAACAAAGGCTGCAGGGGTCATTCGCGTGACGAAGATAGCGAGCGGAGAAGAAAAATCGCACGCGGCCTCGCGATATCTGCGTGGCAAACAGTGGACTTTTTCTGCAGCCGGGAATCGTGACGCAACGTAACGGAATCAACAAACTTTCCATATCGAGCCTGTGATTCTGACACACTCGAGTGGAGTAGTATACTTGAAATCGCTTGTGCACATTTAAGATGCTGAAGCTACGCATCGAAGCTACTTAGTCATTGCTTGCAATTATAGCGGCCTCGTTATGGAAGTTGCGCTTTTACAGGAATAATTGCGCACTCGGATCGCTTAAAACGGTAGGAGTGCGTCGCGGCGTTAATCGGCAGTCGAACAAAGGATTAGAAATTCAACTACTTGTTTACTTTGATGGCCAGGGGCGTAAGTCATGGGGCAGTGAGTGTACATTGTTATTTCGAGGACTAGTTATTTTGCATTTCACGTTGCGTCGGCCTCACTGTCGAGGAGCGGCGCGAGGAAGTATCGAAAGTTCGTCTGACGCCTCGACAAATTCGTTTTCGACGGGCTGGAACTCGCGAGCCTGAGATATTCGCGACCATGGTGGGTGTGAACCTCTCAGAAGCGAAGTTGATCCACTCCACTCTTCGTGATATCTGACTTTTAATTCTTAAGCGCGTACTTAGCGCTTAACTTATCAAGTTTCCCTGCTTTCTGTTTCAGAGAGTTAATCAGCTGGGCTTCCGAGGGGCTCGTGTATTAAGCCGAACGAGTTATTTTCGCGCGCTGCGATCGAACCGCCTCTGTTGAAACGTTCTTGACGATTTCAGGAATATCAGGAAATCGTATTTTCAGCGTATTTTGTATGTTGCAGCAATGTGTATTAGAGCAATCGGACTTGGAATACTTCGTGTGTTCTATATATATAGATATATATTCGACGGAGTAATCGGCGATGTTATCGATTGTTCGCGTGTTCGTAATATACCTAGTGCTTAAAGTAATTATTATACATTTTCGAGTAGCGAATGTGTAAGTGCTGAAAATTATCGCGAGTAGTGTCGTTTAAGTTGGTCTCGTTTTATATATTTTAAATATTTGCCTAATGAAGAAATGCACTAACCTTTGAGTAGCTCGCCGGTACCATTTCCTACTTCCAGTAGGATCATTTTCGTGTTGCGGTGAGGTAGGGGCGGTATCTCCATGATCTCCGTGGGAATTACAATTTTCCAATTCCATGATTGACTGCAGGAAGTAAGAAGAAAGATTCACCGTCAACTTATCAACAATTACCTTCGATTTTAAACACTACGGATAACAGAGAAATTACAAAAACGAGTATAAACATATTCTTCCTTGCGAGCAGAAAAGTTCAACTTTCGCAAAGAAATCAAAATAATACTGATAGAATTGAAATCACTTTTCCACCACTGCGAGCATCGTGAATGGAAACTATAAAGTTCCCTCATCATTTGGCGTCGAAAATTTCTACGTTCGCGTAACGAAGTACGATGCATTGAATTTTAATTAAATAGGAACTTCAAAATTTTTTCGCAATTCTTCTAAACCATCTAACAACGCGTTGCTAAATACATTGCCACTAAAACTGACACAATAAACTTTTCATTCACTACTCGTGCATAGAACATTGAACAATACTTGTCAATCGGCTTATCAATCATTAATATGGCGCGAGCTCGTGAAATTGAATAAGAAAGCTCGGACTACGTGTGGCCAGATAGATTCGATAAAATGTTTCGGTTACTAGCGATAGTTGAACGCAAGCCAAGGTATCGCGAGGAATTCCCTGGAATTTGTTAACAAATCTTGCGCAGAAATACGGCCATTACATTGACACCGTGTCCCGCAGCGGAATTCCGTATCGGCGGTGGACGTATCTATCGAACCCGAACCTTTAGAAATGCGTTCCAAGTTTTACGCAAGTAAGAACAACACGATTCAGATTATCTTTCTCGTATAGGTTAAATATCGACGCACAACTCGACGACCTGTCATTTGAACACTAATTGGGCACCGTCGCACGATGCAAACCTATCGCGTACTGAGGTCAATTCACTGAACTGCGTTGACCTCCGCGCAAGTATACCAATGCAGAAAATCGAAGTGTTCCTATGCCACTCCAAGTCCACCAGAATCCACCCACGGTCCACGCGACAGGCGTTGGAAATTTTCTTAACTGACTAACAGTCGTCACGACAAAAGCATAACGTTGAAAAGTAATTCCAATTCGTAATACAGCAGAGTTTCTTCGTGCGTAATAAATGATTTAGTAATATGCACCTAAGGTACAGTCCGAACTAATTCTTAGGTCCACTTCGCTGTCTACCATGCGTCTAAATACATCGCATCGAAGGATGCGAATTATGCGTGACACGATTGAAGCGAGAAAGCTCGAACGTTATCGCGATCGAATTCGTGGATAATAACAAGCATTTATGCCGATACGCGACGCAATAGTGATTACGTAATGGTTCTGCGAAAGACTGTACACGGCGTGCAGAAAGTGGCGCGAAATTAAAAATTTTAAACATTCGAATACAAAGTAACCCAGATCTCCTCCGCTTTGCAAGTGTCATGCATTTCTGTCGAATCGATTAGCAACGACAAGGAATCGTACATAAGAATTCGAAGCACAATGTGTTATTAATATAGAAAGTAGAAAGTGTGGGAAATTAGAATGATCGGCGACGAGATATTTTGCATTAAGAAGCCACTTGAACGTTGCTCTGGAACGCGCGAAAGCTATACCGCAACATTCCCATTCCACCAAAAGCGTACTATATTTTCAAATGATCGAAATCGATGAAACGAAACAGGTAACGAGCTACTTTGCTAATTGCCGCAGAACTGTGACGGGTAGTTAAAGGCGGGCTACGAGAAAATGCTGGACAGATATAAATATTCAAAGCGCATAAGTTTTGTAGGGTACATGACATACTTAAAAATCGCTGCCTCGGCACTACTCGACATGTCCATTTTTCCTACCAGCGTGCGATGATCGATGATTTCAATGGGGGGGCGGGGGGTGAGGGAGGATAATTAATCAGTAAATGATGCACCTGCCGGATAGTTGAGTTGCGAATCGCACCCGTATCACTTTGACCTGTAAAGGCGGCGGACGAGCTCGTTCGTAGCGCCGTCCGTAACCCGTCCGTCCGCTGTCGCCCGAACGCCATAATTCGAGGTAAAATCCCGTAGTTGGCGATTTTCGCGATTCTCCACGCGTCCGCGGTACACATCGTACAGCCGACAACAATTGAAACGCAGTCCCCGAGGCCCCTGTGGCCAAACAATTACGTTGCATCCTCTCTATTGCGTAAAATTAATCCGATTTAGGTGACCTCGACACCACATAACCTAACAACCTGCGCCTGCTGGCAATTCCGGATGGCCACGGCACGAGCCGTGCCTACGCCCGCTCGGTCCTATTAAACCGAACGTATGAAATTACGGCTCGGAGTCTCTTGGAATGCGTCAGGTAGTGCATGCTCATCAGTGCACCGCCACTCTAATCTCATCGTAGCCCAACCCATTTTTTATCCTGCTCACTTGGACCACCCCCGCGAAACTGTGTCACTTTAAAGTCAACAGCTTTATTATTCCCACACGTTCACCGATCTCGCTCCGGCCTGTTACGACACTCTTCCGCTATTCTTTTTCACTGGTTTCGATGAAATTACATCTCCGTGGCTGGACTATTTCGGTCCTGCAAACACACATAACCTTTGCATCGCTCTGGTCAGTTTATAGAATCTCATTGTCCGCTTGTCAAGCGACTGGGAGCAGATATTCCTGGCGGCTCAGACGACACTCTGCTTATGTTTTAATAGTTTCATCTAGATACGCTGTCCGATCTTGATTCGAAGGATCTTTGCTTACATAATGTTATATTTGCTCGGGGTATTTTTCTTTCAACTGCTGATTCAGTTTTCAAACGGTTTTATCGTTGTGCAACTGTGATTTGTATTCTCTTCAGTTACGTACTTGTTTCTCGTCTCTTCCTTTCGCATTGCGAAGAAGAATGTATATATATATATAATTTGTTAATAAATTTCGTTTTTATATGAACAGTTTGTGTTTTATTTTATAAAATATGTTCTGCACTTGTTGCACTTTGCATTTCCACGGACAGCGAGGATTGTTTAAGAGTCGATATGATTTGTTATCTGTACGTTATATTTATGATATGTTAAGTATTGTTTACAGTTATGTTTTATTATTGTAAGAATTCGTTGTATAATTACAATATTACGCAGCATCTAATAATAGTATTCTCGTGTAAGCTTATGCCATCTCTTTTGTGTTACATATAATGCGCATTAAATATTCGTGTCGCCGGTAGTTTAATAACTGTTCTAATTATCTTGCATTAATTATCAAAAGCAATGGTATGCTGAAGCATCGTACTTCCTAACGTTTGTGGCCTAAATATTTGACAAAAATTGGGTAATTCAGGAAGATGAATAATCAGGCATTCAGTTCGGCGGAGAAGCTCATTCCTGCGACCTACGTGCAACAGGGTTTGAATGCGAAAAAGACTCGTGAAAATCTGATAAGACACTTCATCGAACATGTGAGCCTCCGCTTCAGATTATAACAACCAAGCGCACTTACGATCGAATATCATTCACCATTGAATTTTCTGACGACAGCAAAAATGGCCAGAGGAGGGTTGGGATGACGCAACGATAGAAGCATTTCTCTCCGACCTATCGCAGATGGATAGCAACAATTTCCCCTCAAACTGCAGCGTCGGAGAGCGCGAAGCGAGAATTATATCAAACATCGTTGCGAGGCGACACTTTCGAATGGGTCACGGCATAGGTAGATCGAGCGATTTGGAGGAAGTACAACCGAAAGCTGCTGGGAGTAGTTTAATGTATAAATTAACGAACGCTCTGGTGCTCGAAGTTATTCGATACATGGGTAAGGTGGATGATTCAAAACTATTTAATACGAATTCTACATCAATATCGGAGAATACTTTTCGTTTCAGGCGTAAAGAGTATAGCTGGCTGTTTTTTATCACCAATGGCTACAGGCATGAGCCTGGTGTTGTGTATGTTAACGTTTAAGAAAGACAGACCACGAGCGAAGTACGTTTTATGGTCTAGAATCGATCAGAAGTCAAGCTTTAAGTCGATATTCACGGCCGGATTGGAACCACTTGTTATCGAAACCAAGATAGTTGGAGACGAAGTTAAAACAGACATGCAGAGACTCGAATCTCAAATGGCTGCTTTAGGCGAAAGCGTTGCATGCGTGCTTACAACGACTAGTTGCTTCGCGCCCAGATCGAGCGACTCCATCGACTCCATCGCAGCGCTTTGTACTCAATATAACATTCCTCACTTAGTAAATAATGCCTACGGGTAAGTGTCCATGCATACGTTAGAAACCTGCCTCGAACCTGTTGTATTTAAACAAAACGGTACATTGGGTTCTACCATTAAAAGCTTGCAGAGCACAAGGTGTATGCATCTCATACAAGAGGCGTCGCGGAAAGGCCGCGTGGATGCTTTCGTTCAGAGCACGGATAAGAACTTTCTAGTGCCAGTGGGCGGCGCAGTTATTGGCTCGTTTGACAGGAATCTTTTAGATCGCATATCAAAAATGTATCCAGGTCGCGCGAGCGCCAGCTCTATCATGGACGTGATGATAACGCTGCTGAGTCTGGGAATGGCGGGTTACAAACAGTTGATAACGCAGCGCAAAGAAATGTATTCCTACTTGAAAGAGGAGCTGGGGAAGTTGGCAGCGAGGTATGACGAGAGAATACTAGAAACTAAAGGGAACCCCATATCGATGGGGATGACACTTCAGTTTCTAAATCATCATAATGGCTTTCAACAAGTTAGTATGCTACGTTCAATACTATTCCTTCGCAATGTTAGCGGTGCAAGGGTGATAACCGCTACGGAATGTAAGCATGTCGTTTCACATAAGTTCGAAGGTTCGTAAAAATCCATTGGACTCTTGTCGATCAGCTTTTGCCCGATTAGGCTTCATGCTTCTTAATCTGCTTTCATTCAGGTTGGGGAGCGCATAATAGTAACTACCCGGTGCCGTATTTAACTGCCGCTGCGACTTTGGGAATGAAGAGATCGGACGTGGATATATTCATACAACGATTAGATAAAGCTTTGACTAAAGTGAGGAGACACTCGGCTCCTGTTACGCCGACAGCGTCTCTCGCTGGATCTAGTATTAACGGGGATGCAGGAGGCACTGGCGGGCCCGGGGAATCTAGCACAGCTTCGACTAGCCGAGCAAGTAGTAAGGATAGTTTGAGAAAATGAACCGTAATCAACGCAACTGGCCAGTCGAACCAGTACATTAATTTGTAAGTAATCTGTTACTTACAGGTAGAGTATGCTAGGCACCTCTGAACAAATGCCTTTTGTGTTTCTACTCTCTTAACGCAAACACTTTTGTCCATTTCATTCTGTTCTGATTAATTTCGAGTTTGTGTACTGTTATGTTACAGACAAATTATAATACAATCGGTTTTAAGTGTCTAATTAAATTCTTTTAAGGGACTAGGCAGTCGAAAAATCGATTTTTTTTATTGCATTTTCCGAAAGTACTATCTTTTCTGAATAAAATGCCGCTTGGTTGCTAAAAACGTCAAGCGGCAACCTACAGCGTCGCCTTTGCCCAGAAACTTTAAACGCGTTTTTCCCGAAAATTGTTTTCTCTTCATCTTTTTCTGATCGCGAACGAATGGAGGTTCAGATCGACTTGGAAAAAATTACAAGATGTGTAAAACATGTGCTATTTCGGCCCAAACCTCTGATATGGTCTGTAAAAATTCGAGATTTTCATAAAAAAATTAACATCATTGTTTGTACAATTTTGCGAATTTTACTATAAACCAAGCGGCATTGTATTCTGAAAAGATAGTACTTTCGGAAAATGCAATAAAAAAAAACGATTTTTCGACTGCCCAAGTCCCCTTAAACCGTTTATATTCTAAGGAATTCTGGCGAAACGTATTTCACAGAGGTACCTAACAGGAAAATGTGCTGATTCGTCTGTCCAATTGCGTTGTGATACTGTCAATTCCCGTGAAGCAGAGACAGGGAGTTTCATGCAAATGATATTAATACCTGAACTTCAAAGCTAAGCACTTGAGAAGAGAAAAGAATGATAGGATATTCTATACATCCATTTAAAGATATTAATTCGTAAGCGCTGGCCGCAGAACTATCTGTTATACTTGTTCTGTATTACAATGTACTTATATGCAATTACTTTCAAACGAAGTTTAATATTAGATCTCTGACTTTCTCTCTTAGCTCTTACGTTCACCTCATTTAGCACGAACATATGAGGCATAAGTACTAGATCGAGATAAACTAACGTTGATTAATTAACTTAATTTGCATTCCAAAGAGTTCTTCTTTTTTTCGAAAATATTTATTTTCAATGTAGGTATTCCTCGATTTTATCAGTCAGCACTGTACAACTGTACTGCAACAATTAGTTTTAGTTAGCGCTATCGTCCGTCCTTGTTTCAGAAAGAATTACTACCATATGCTTTTAAACTCTGAATCATAAATTAGCATTTCTCTTGCATAGTTTATTTACGCTAAAAATTTAAGGAGATAAAAATGAAAAGTATTTGCTTTCACTTAGAACTAATATAATTATATCGATGGTTATAGCGAAAAGATATGTTATTAATTGTAAACAGAGGTTTATAGTAGATACAGTATTTGCTTAATCACACTGTTATAAAAAAATATGTATGAAGATTAGAAGCACTATGCATAACAGAAAATATTTTCAAGGTCTGTATAAATCGAATGCTTGCACAAACAGATATGTTCCTTTATTTTAATTAATTTAGCCATTGCAATACTCGTGATCTTCAAGGTTATACTCTCAGTTTCTCAAGATTATGCGACATATAATTATTTAATTATCCCCTACATTTACAACAAAATTATCTACTCGATTGATTTTAAGAAACAATGAACACACAAAAGAGATAGCACAAATTGAAATAGAATATTATACTGCTGGACACAATCATTTTTCAAGTATGTATACAAATTCTTGTGTACTCAGAAATGCACACAAAAACTTGTATACGCATAATAGAAAGATATACATATATACATCGCACTTTTGGATAAATAATTTGAGAGCTTGATTTATCGGAGTACTGTTCTATTAATTTCATTCGCACAATGTCTTCTGTTTACGTTTCTATCTTCATATTTTTATTGATACAGTATGATGCATACTGATATTAGCTCAAAGAAAGCAATATAAACTACTGAGATCGTAAAGAGATCGCGTGCATTCTTTCAATAGAGAAAAAAATCAAAGGGGAAAGATTTTCATATTCGACGAGGGAAGATTTCCGCCCTGTTCTTAGTTTAAGTAATATATTTTAAGTAATCCGAACGAAGTTTTGTTTGATAATAATTCCTGAACTATATAGTCGAGCACTACAGAGTCATCCTGGGTGAATCGCATATGCTACCGTAGAATCTACTATTACAACATTATTTATAAAAAAAGAAAGCGACATATAGTAAGGATTATAAAAACGACATTGTAGAACAGTATATGGTATTGTACTTCATGCCAATGACATTCCTACGCATATGCAAAGATTTCAGTTCCTCGCGTTTATTTGTACGTCGGTGTATCACGAATTTCGTTCAGTCTGCTCCTTTACGTTTATAATTTTAACGTAAGAAAAAGCAAGCTCACTTATATATTCTATTACATGCCTTTATACACGAGACAACGATTTTTATGGTACTACTTAATTAACGATTCTCAATTCTTTTTGTAATGTACATCTTTTAATATAACTCGGCACGATTCTAAACAACAAACTACGCCTTTGAATATAAACAGCAACACACATGATTTTGAAGATGTACCTCTTGTTATCGAGAAGGAGATGTTATATATTTACAAGGTAATATAAAATTTGTTATGCAAAGTCTACTCGTTGTGCCCCTGAGTTCGTCGCGATCAATGTATACTACCGGCTGTGAACATGTTTTACCGAATATATGCGTTATAAACTAAGGGGAATAATTCCTCCCGGTCTCACACTCGGTTATATTTCTAAGGCAAATACTTTGTTGTTTAGTCTTCATATTGAAGGGAACCCACACACTGTCAACATTGTATATACGCAATTGTTTTAACGAAATTTTTAAGGACAAAACATACGTGTATAAGATACTTAAGGTATTAGAAGTAAGCGAAGTAAATTACACACATTTCAAACACGCGTACGGAACACTCGCTAATCCCAATATTATATTCTCATTACCATAATACATTTTTATTACCTAAGCGATCATTTTACACGTAATCATGTACTTGCTTAAAATTCAGATGGAAATCGCGCCTCGAGCTGGGAAATAAGTAATAAAAGGAACATATGTACAAAACATTCAATCACGGTGGAATTATGATTAATTTTATCGAACAGCGTAGACACTCGGTATTTCCATTTGAAAGTTTAAACAACGTGCTCGTACAGTAGCGTTATAACTGCTAATCAAAGATCTATATACATGAATATGTGAACAACATAATTATAAGCCCTTACGTTACAGTTACTGTGTGATAGTAAATGCTTTATTTGTAATATATGCAACTATTGGATAAATAAAAGTATAAATGTTAAACAGAACTGTTTTTCACTTCATTTACAAATGGATAATGTTTGATACATTGCAGTCTTCGATGTGTTATATTTTTCTAAATACATAATGCTTCTAACAAGGGAAGATCCCGAACGCGAAAATTAAAAAAAAATTTGGAACTTTGTCAAATTGTAGGGGATTTCCTCCTCATTACAACGCAATTTTTCTTTGCTGCCCAAATTCGCTCGAAGGAGGTGAAATTCGGCTATTTTCCGATTTTGTGTTATTGTGAATTTGGGCAGCAAAGAAAAATTGCGTTTTAATCGAGAGGAAATCCTCTACATAGGTATTCACAAAGTTTCAGAATTTTTTGAATTTTCGGGTTCGGGATCTTCCCTTGTAAGTTGAGAAATACATAGACATTTATGGAACGTTTCTGCAATCTCGTATCGTTTTCAAATTATTCAAAATGCAGCGCTGCTTTCTCGAATACATATCGACCGATTTCATTACTAGTCAATGGTACATATATGTATGTCAGCCATCGACGAAGTATAGGATAGACCTATCACCCAATGTAATTTTGTGTCACACGCTCGGGGGGCTCGCGAGCCCCCTTACCATTTTCGTGTCACAACCATCGTTATCGATTCAGTCTAAAATAAGATTATAACGCTACGCGTGGTATGAATTAGAAATTAAAAATAGGACATTCGAAACCCGCGATTTACAAATGATTCTCATAGAGTAACAATGTAAAGATCGTTTTACAAACGTATTCCGTGCAACGACAGAGAAAAAAGGATCACAACAAGAACACATACGCCTTTTAACCTTGCTATCCTATTCAAGTGTATTTAACGCAAAATAAATTTATTTAACATAAAAATATATATAAACAACAACATTTAATCGGTCCACGCATGACAGAGATATCGTAATATCGTCTCATGGATCAGTCGGAAACGGTAAGATTTTTTTTCTGATTCTTCTGTTATGACTGAACAATGCCAGCTTTAGAAGTCACCTCTGTTCAGACGGTTCGGCCACGAGACGCGATATATGTATACGTCACTCGCCGTGCAATGACCGACCGATATTCCAACACTTCGTAAATACGTACGCATGTATTCTCTCCCGAGGCCTGCTTGCCGCTTGGTCTCCCCCCACCAAAGCCCATATTCGCCGCGGTACATTGGCGGTGCGCGGGGGTCATTCGGTCTGTGGACATCGTTGAATTAAGACGTTTCAATAGCTGCGTGTTTAAATGGTACGCCTACATTATCTATCGTCACATAATTACTTATAATCATTATTAGTCTTCTTCTTTACTGTCTACCGTCACTTGCTGCTATCATTAATACACTTTCGTCCCGAAATTGATTAAATATCGCGAGAAAACCGTTGGACGATCGTCGCGTATTCCCTTCGTTGCCTTCGTACCGATATTTCTGCACATTTAGTGCACACATATCGTGTCTCGGTATTCAATTACATCCCTTTTCGGGCATATTTCAAGTTTATTTCTTGTTTAATTGCCTTACGAATGTTTTAATGCTTTTGTTTCAATCTCTTGTTGCATCGTTCGGTTACAGACGTTGAGGCGGGAATCCAAACCAAAGGGCAGGCAACGCCATGACACTTGGCGGATAATTTGAACGGTGCTTGGATGGCGACTGGTCATTCGTTGGAAAAAGAAGGTGGCAATACGTGTGGTATACTTATTTTTATCGTTATTTTATTGAATCATTGTTGGCTGTGAGGGTGATGGGTAACTTTGCAGTCGGTCAATATCGGGATGAAATGGGAAAAGATTGAATTATGATAAATTCAATAATTCTAGTCAGATTTATTTAAACGTTTCAAAATGGCGTCAGTAGATGTTTAGGAAATATTGGAATGATCGAATTCTATTGCATTTTGGTCGCGTTTACGTAGAATTCAATAATATTTCAATGATTTTTAAGAATCTATCTCTATGAAGCTAGTGTAATTGCATTTACGTTCGGTTTTGGATGCAAGTTTTGTTCTTTATGTACAGAAACTGCGTAGTTGATCGAGGACATGCTATTTAAGCATGAATAATTAACGAATTTTGATTCTTGCAATGAATTTTGGATATTTATAAAGATCGTGATATATTTTAAAGTATTATTCGAATAACACGAACGTGCTTACAACTTTAATGACGAAAGCCACTGCTACGGTTCATTTAAATGTAATAATTATTTCTGATGTAGTACATTCTGGATAATATCGTGTTACTGAAATGTTAAGCTGCTCTTATCGAGCGAGCATTCTGTATTTTCGCATCACACCTTGTATTCTAAATAACAAGGAGCGAAAGTACCTTGGCTGGTTCCAAAAAAAAACAATATTTCCTCGTGACAAACACTCGATCAAACCACATCCACCCCACCCTCCTATCCTACTTATTTTTCAGAGATTGTGACCGCGTGCAATGCGGCCAAATAGAGTCAGTGCTTATGTCGTACGAAGTTTTTTGTTTTGAAGAGCACAGTTGCTCATAGTAGAGTGTCGTTAACAATTTTGGGATACGCGAGGGTAGAGTCAGTGTTTTCTACGCAATTTATATTCTTTTGCGAGCATCGGGGCTCTGACTTTCGAATCGCGAGAATAGATTCAGCGGTTTGTTCGAAAATTATGATCTTTGGGGCGCGTTGATAGTCTATTTCTTTATTTTTTTTTACTTTTAAACGCGAAACTCGTTATCGGAAATTAGAGTCAGTGCGTCAGCTGAAGAGGAGATTTGTGCGGAGAATATTATTGGAAAGATGTAAGTATCTATGTATTTCATTCATTCTTCAAAATTCTAGAAACAAAAAATTAAAAAATTAAAAGAAAATTAATTTCTATAATAGAATCACCAAGAAATTCAAAACTAACAAAACTTTTTATAATTTAGATATTTTAAGAAAAAAAATTTGTTAATTTTATTTTTTAATATTTAATTTTTTAATTTTTTTCTTAAAATGTCTAAATGATAAAAAATTTCGTTAGTTTTGAATTGTTTCGTGGTTCTTTATTAGAGTTCGAACAATCGTAAGTTTTGAAATAAATTATAATCGTGTTCTGTTTCTTCGTTACAGTCTAGGGGCAGCTGAGCAAGCTGATGACTTCTCAGCAGATTGATGACTTCCCCTGAGTAGTTGCAGAGGTGTTGGCGCCTCCGTCACCGGGGTACAGCGAAATGTGAGTGCGCATGCATTATGGTTCCTCTGGTCACTCAGTCATGTCGTAGGACGTTTGGTCCAAATCGACACGAGTGACCGGTTGTATACTTTGGCGAGCATAATGACCGCGGGTATGGTAACCATGCCCGTGAATTGTAACATTTTATCTGTGTATGTATTTCTTAGACGAGGGCTAGGGTCTTCTTGTGCACCGCGCCTTTTCAATAGAATCAAATTTTAATCATAATTTCCAAGATAAACGTTTCCTAACGCGAATGTTTATCATTGATCATACATTGATGTAGATATTTATTAAATAATGCACCTAAAGATGCATAGCAGCTCAGAAGGTATTGATATTTGATATGAATATCAATACGGCTGAATGCTAATTTTTATGTAGCGAAGAAGTCTGATACTCTCAGACTCCGCAGCTACGATCATTTTTATCTAATATGTAGTCGAAAAATCGGATGCCCTCCGATTCCGTCATTGCGACGATTATAATGACTTGAATTTCTTTTATTTTTCTGATAATACTTACGTGTTCAAAAGTAACTTGATGTCTAAATGATGATAATAGACATAAAAGTGTAATTCCTTTCTTATAAAGGTCACTCGTTTGCGTACACAAAGAATAATTAATTTCCATGTGCAAGAAGACAATTGAGGGTGGGCAAATTTCAGATTCAAAGTAATTAGCATGAGAACATACTTTCTTATTACCTATATGAAATTTACTTTGACGATGGAATCGCCCGTTTTAAATTCTTAAATTAAATTCTTCATGTTTTAGAGTCATTTTCTTAAATAATTCAATTTTATAGTCTTTTTTCTCACTAATTGAATGTCGAGTAGAGTCCTTTTTCTTGATCTAAAGTCCTTTCTTATTTATCAAACTTTCTTATTTATCAAACAGACTAATCATATTTTCTAGTTGAGGATTTTCAGGATATCTTTCCGTACCCATTGCCTTTTAACTCATCCACGTGCCCATGCGTTACTTGGGTGGGTGAAGGCAATGGGGCACGATGACTTTCTTTACTAAATAATTACATGTCGGCGGCTGGCATTGCGTTAGTGTATCGTGCACGTCGCATTTTCCACCTGTGTGTGTTTGTGTGGTTAGGCGGTGGAATTTGCGTCGGTGAAAGATTTTTATCAAAGACCATGTTAACGAAACTAGAACATTATATTATTATTCATTGCAATAACGATACCAATGTATCATATTCCTTGTTGCACACGATGATCATTCTAGTAAATAATCTTGGAATATGAAAGTTAATCAATCTCGTACAATGAAACGAGAAAGTAAAGTAATAACGCTTGATGTATGTACTTAATACGTGCAATGCACATTATCAAGTAATCCATTCTTTGAAATTGAAAATAATTAATTGCTATGTAAATCATACTTATACGCAATGGTCACTGCCTTTGCCAGCCGATTTCAGTGAAAACTGGTACGTACTTATTAGAGTGTGATTGTGGCCAAGCTCGGGTGACGGAGTCGTCCCGGGACGGTCTCTCTAGTGTAGGCTTTGCACCCGGGCGGTGATGCTTGAGAATCGTGGAGTGGGTTGACTGATGATTGTGTTTGAGAGACTGTTTTGATATTTTTTAAATATAGGTTTTGTGTAGGATAGGTAACTTACCTTCTGGTACGAATGTGTGACTTAAATATAAGTAGGTAGGGCCGGGGCAGGTCGTCGTATTCTCTGATCGCATGTTCCCCCGCGCGATGACCTGCTTTCAGGAAATTTGTGAGAAAAGTCGACGGCCAGACTAGTGCGAGTGGGGTATGCCCTCGCTTCTAGCCTCGCTATGTCGACTTTTTGACGCCAGTGGGACATTGCACATTGTCGCTGGTCGCGGTCGGCAGGACGGGCTTGGGCACGTTATTCATTTTCAGAAGGGCGGACCGCCCGAAGCAAGAAGTGGCCAAAGAGCCGAAGATAGCCCGGCCAGAGAAAAGGCCACATCATGTGGGCTACCAAGAATGGCCCTGCATCCTCGGGTGCAGGGTCATTCTTACGTATTATATTGCCATTATGCTCGCCGGTAGTTGTAGTAGTAGTAGTAGTAGTTTGGTTGGCCATAGGCTGACCCATCGAGACAAGGGTGGAACGAAATATAAGGGTAAAATATTTTTTTTATTATTCATGACTTCTAATAGTTGGCAAAAGTTCCCTTTTATAATGGATTTTAAGCTGCCAAGTTTGAACGTGCTCATCAAATTTTTTCAGGTGTCGCACGCAAGCCCTTCAAATATTAATATTTACTGAAATATTAATTTTTGAAAGGCTTGCGGCACTTGAAAAAATTTGTCGATCACGTTCAAAGTTTGGTAGCTTAAATACCATTACAAAAGGCAACTTTTGCCCACTATTAGAAGTCATGAATAATAAAAAAATATTTTGCCCCTATATTTCGATCCACCCTAATCGATACCCCCTCCCCTGAAATTGAGCCCATCGCGTTTTCAATTAGAGTTGCGAAGAAGATTACGGGGCCAGTTAGTGTTGCGACTAAATGTTGATCGGGGTTTGAATTAGCGTTGCGAATCAAGCATTCCCCGCGTCTGGTTCTAGCATAGCGTTGCGAATAAATATCGATCGGGGTTGCTTGTAGTGTTTCGAAAAAAAAATCGCGATTGTTTTTCAGATTATTCTTGTATTTTTAATTGGACTTACTAGAGTTTGATTCATTGCATTACTTTTGATTCATGGTATTCTTTTTATTAGAGTTGCGATGCGACTGATCGCGTTTTTTTAACAACTCGTCCTAGTTTGATTCTTAATATTTTTTTGAGTTAGTGTTGCGATGATGACTGATCGCGTTTGTAATTAGAGTTGCGACCCCCACCCCCCAATGCCCCAAAACTATCCTGGGACATGTCCAGAGACATGTTCCTGGGAAAAAAGAGTCCCGAGCAGCTGGATCTGCTGCACATGGGACTCTACACAGCCTTCAGGAAGGCTGCAACGAATTAAAGTTAGAGTTGCGTATTACGAGACACAGGTGCACTGAATTTTTATTAGTGTTGCGAAAAATGAAACCACCCACGTGGTGGTTCTCGGTAGCTTTTTCGTTTGCTATTCGGGATTTGTATTGAGTATAGTAGAATTTTCAGTAATGAAGCACCATCCGGGAATTTTGAATTTCTTTGAGAAATTAGTGCTGCGGGTAGTCCAAAGTCCTAGTGACTATGCTCGGGAGTTGATTTTAGTCTGTAGTGAGTTAGCGTTGCGAAAGAAAGAAACGGTCCACTCACGGGTTTTTTGCATTAATGAGTGGACAATGATCAGCTGCCCTTCTGGCTACTGATCATTTATTCTAGCAGCACTAAGCGGCTGCACCATCCTCCTTCTCCTATCACCACCTCCCCACCCTTGAATCGAATGTTTGTCACTGGAAATATTGTTTTAAAAGTATATTCATATCTTGCAGATAAATGTTTTCTATTTTTTTAGAATATTTTTAAATTTGAAGTTCCAATTTTTATGGAATAGCATTCCAAAATTTTATTCTGTGACTGAAAGAATGGCGATGAAAGGTGTGATTCATTATTTGTAATTGAAATTGCAGACTTCTGACACACCTCCATTCAATTGAAGTTCTAATTAGAGTCTTTGAAAAGTAGCAGTAGCTATTCCTCATTAACGTTGCTGATTTTTGCATAGTAACTTCGTCAAACGTTGTATTTCCTATCAGATTGATAAGAAATGTAGTTTTTTATTTTTATAAATTTTCAACATTCCTTTGCATTAATCAAAATTCACCCGCGATTGTTGCTTTATTTGATGATATTAAAAGGAAATTTGCACTGAAAAAGTAGGTAAATGCAATTCATCACTTTATATTGATAGTAAATTTTCAATATTAACGCGTGCTCGTTGTTGCTACTTTCTGTATGAAAGTAATTTCGATTACTGTGCAGTAAAGTGCAATTATTCCAATTTTCAACATTTGCATAAATGTTTCTGATTACCCATTGTATATTATGATAGATTGTCGAGTCATTGATACATAAACTTTGAAGATGCCAATTAATGAGAAACTACAAGGAAATTATTAATTTGCTGTAACAGAGCACCCAATGTGCTTAATATTATGAATATCAATTGCTTCGGAATGAAATGTAATATGATTAGTAGCTTCTTTTTCATGAATTGCTAAAGTATTGCTAAAGGTTAATTGCCTACTTTGTCTGCTGATACTGAAGCAGTATTTTTTAATCTTTTCCTTCTTTCATTTTATTACCGAATCGATATTCCATATTGAGTTTTAAACTGTAGCTTCAAATGTGATATTTCAATATCTGGGCAATAGCGATTCAATGAAAAGATTATATCTGTTGAAATTACATTACTTAATCGAGATAGATTGTAAGTACTAATTCATTGAGAAAGTTTCTGTTGCAGAGTATTATGTGTGAAGAATATTGCAAAAATAGGATTTCAGGCTCATCATCCTTGAGAAACGAAACCTCAAGGAATTTTTATTAATACTTTTAAAAATGTTTCAGGTAACATCGTGGGTCCATCGCGGGAAGTAAGAAACACATGACAATTTCAGATTTTTATTAGGCAGGTCATTATTTAAATTTAAGTAGATTTGTGTATGGTTAGGTAAGGTGTTTAGTGGCCACATAGAATTAAGTAGTTTTTAAGGAATAAGATAAACACTGCAGTGTTTAACTAAATATAAGTAGTAATTATTAAATACGAGCGCTCGTATCCGTAGGAATTATTAGTATTTAAGTAGCCATATCAAATATGCACTGGAATATTTCCTATTAATGAGTAGAAAATTTGAATTATTCACTAATTAGCAAATATTCCCCCTTTTTTCTTTGTTTCATTCCCAATTAATGAATAATTATCATGGTAGAAATATACCAGAAAATTCTTCCAATTTTAAATGAAAGAAACAAAGAAATGTTTTAAATTCTGCTTTAGTTTCATCGCGGTAGGTTTTTACAGAAGGACTCCTGTTGCCCGGTTGTGGAGCGATCGAGGATCGTTTTGCAACCGTGCATCAGGGGGATCTATGGAAATGAAAATAAAATTTTGCATAAAAGGAGGGTGGATGGGCCGCGGTTAGGGCGGGTCTCCACTCGCAGCGCCTCCACGTGGTGAGACCTGGGCAATCTGTATTATTTGAAGTATAATTACTAATCGTATCGCAAGTAACATTGTAATACAATTATTAATTACGTGACAAGTAATACGAGCCGATTGGCTGCGATCATCTATCTTCGTCAATCTCTATTCCATCCTCAAACACAAGTTAAGTTGCCGAAATTTGAATTGCGACATGTTTAAATATCATCAAACTGTTTTTTATTTGTAACTAAACTTAGGATTTTATTTATTTATATATAGATAATCGAAGCGTAAAATAATGCTGGGATTGAATTTATCCTGAATTCTGTCCCGTGATAATTTGTTAATATAAATCACAAAAAATAGAAAATAATCATATAATATTAAAAATTATCTGAAGTCATTCCCTATGCAAATTATCTTTGCAAGAAGAAATGAGATCCCGATAAAAACTTTAAAAAAGTAAAAAATTACGCCAAGTACATGAAATAAAAAAATACTTTAATATGAACCGAGATAGAATTTCGAATACTTCGCCAAGGAATTGGAACTTGGGATATATCAGTAAGAGGAAATAACAGAAAACACGCAGAAAATTTTCAAAATCACATCTTTTCGAGTACCTCACTGAAATATTCCAAGTTCCACTTACCCTTCTATCTTAACACTATAATCGTATACTTACAACCTATAAAAGTATTACGATTTAAAAAAAATCTTATATATAATTAGAATATTTGACAATCACAGCTATCAGCTCGGTTCCCACCGATTACCAGGTCTCACCACGAGGAGGTTGCTGCGTTTCGAGACCCGTAGAGAGATAGATGGAATCAAAGTTCCATCGATCTCCCTGTACATGAAACCCTTAGCCTACTAAACCAAAGAGATGGATGGAAACAAAGTTCCTTCGATCCCTTCGGTTTAGATATCGAATCTACGGAACTGCCAAGCAATCACGCGATTGAAATAAACTCAGCAAAGAAGGAAAGACTACGGGTGAGCATGAAACGAGTATTGAATGGCGCAGTTCCTACCACCCTAATGACCGAGTCGAAAGGGAAAAGCGCTCGGCGTCTCTCAGACGATTCCTCTTGCTCGGATGCAACTCGCCAGGAGCAACACTAGGTGTGACCTGACTCAAGCCGACTAACACGGAGACTGGGAATCGAACCGGGTGACTTACGCAGGCAGTGTACCAAAAGGTACACCCCCTACGCCCGAAACTTTTCCCTTTCGACAAGAACACCAGGGGATGAAACTGATCCACCCATACCGATTTCATGCTCAGTCGCTTGCTTCCAGAAACGGAAGCAGCGGCGACCTCCTCATCGGGGATGAGGAGCCAACGAAAGAGCAACAAAGCTAATAAAATTCTGTAACTACTTGGCAATTTTACAAGGGGTCTTAAATACTTCATGCTATAATAACTTAACCTAGGCTTCCTTAGATGTCTTCTGTCACTATCACTTTTCACTATCATGTTTCATTATCATTTTTCACAATCTCTTTTATTTTTAATTATATTATTTTAATAAGTCTCTTCGCAGCGGAGGGCTGAACCTGAAATGCTGAAACAATTAACTACGTTATTTTAGTAATAGTGGGACCAGCATGGGAGGAATTTAAATGAACATAATAAAATACAAGACATAAAATAAAATTAATCAAGCAAAACTATAGACGAAATGCATGAAATATAACAAATTACGTAAAATCATCGACGAAATGCATGAAATAGAACAAATTACGTAAAACCATCGACGAAGTGCATGAAATAAAATGAATCAAGCAAAACCATAGACGAAATGCATGAAATATAACAAATTACGTAAAATCATCGACGAAATGCATGAAATAGAACAAATTACGTAAAACCATCGACGAAATGCATGAAATAGAACAAATTACGTAAAACCATCGACGAAATACCTATCTGAAACAGAATAATATTCTGATTAGTTGCCGAGACCGAACCAATCTCACTGAAGGTAAGTTTGGCTCGATCTGGGCCCTTAACCTAGATCGTAGGCTTCAGTTTTTGATTCCGTTTCGCAAGTCGCAATGCTTGGGAAACGTTACCAATTATCCGAGCACACCCACATGGAGGTACCTACGAAAGTGACCCATTTCTACGAAATATTTCTGGTCCATGTTCGACCAATGCTTTGTGCATTTTGAAAAATTTGGAAAAAGTCTTACAACTAAAGCAATTCTTACATCTAATTAGAATATTTGACAATCACAGCTATCGGCTCGGTTCTCACCGATTACCAGGTCTTACCGCGAGGAGGTTGCTGCGTTTCGAGACCCGTAGAGAGATAGATGGAATCAAAGTTCCATCGATCTCCCTGTACATGAAACCCTTAGCCTACTAAACCAAAGAGATGGATGGAAACAAAGTTCCTTCGATCCCTTCGGTTTAGATATCGAATCTACGGAACTGCCAAGCAATCACGCGATTGAAATAAACTCAGCAAAGAAGGAAAGACTACGGGTGAGCATGAAACGAGTATTGGATGGCGCAGTTCCTACCACCCTAATGTCCGAGTCGAAAGGGAAAAGCGCTCGGCGTCTCTCAGACGATTCCTCTTGCTCGGATGCAACTCGTCAGGAGCAACACTAGGTGTGACCTGACTCAAGCCGTCTAACACGGAGACTGGGAAGTCGAACCGGGTGACTTACGCAGGCAGTGTACCAAAAGATACACCCCCTACGCCCGAAACTTTTCCCTTTCGACAAGAACACCAGGGGATGAAACTGATCCACCTATACCGATTTCATGCTCAGTCGCTTGCTTCCAGAAACGGAAGCAGCGGCGACCTCCTCATCGGGAATGAGGAGTCAACGAAAGAGCAACAAAGCTAATAAAATTCTGTAACTACTTGGCAATTTTACAAGGGGCCTTAAATACTTCATGCTATAATAAATTAACCTAGGCTTCTTTAGATGTCTTCGTTCACTATCACTTTTCACTATCTTCTTTTAAATATATTATTTAATTAAACTCCTTTCCCGCGAGAGCGCGGACCTGGAATGCTGAAACAAACAACTACGTTATGTTAGCAATGGTGTGGTGGGCTCCAGAGGAAACTAAGAAAATACTTATTGGGTTGGTGCTGATTGAGATGATTTGGAATGTCAGAAGAGTACGCACGAGCAGGCAGAACCATCGTAGAGATACCTATATGAAGAAGAACAGGAAATATATATCCATCGATGAGATGCATGAGAGGGAACAAATCATGCAAAACCATCAAAAGAATGCATCAAATAAAATAAATCATGTATATCCATCCAAGAACTGCATCAAATAAAATATATAATGTAAACCCATCGAAGAAATGCATCATGTAAAATAAATCATGTAAACCCATCGAAGAAATGCATAAAATAAAATAAATCATGTAAACACATCGAAGAAATGCATCGAATAAATTAAATCATTTAAACCTATCGAAGAAATGCATCGAATAAAATAAATGCATCATGTAAAATAAATCAGGTAAACCCATCGAAGAAATGCATAAAATAAAATAAATCATGTAAACACGTCGAAGAAATGCATCGAATAAAATAAATGCATCATGTAAAATAAATCATGTAAACCCATCGAATAAATGCATAGAATAAAATAAATCATGTAAACACATCAAAGAAATGCATCGAATAAATTAAATCATTTAAAGCTATCGAAGAAATGCATCGAATAAATTAAATCGTTTAAACCTATCGAAGAAATGCACGAAATAGGACAGATCATGCAAACCCATCGAAGAAATACACGAAATAGTACGACTCATGCAAAAATCCACGAAGGAATGTATCAAACAGGACAGATGATGAAAAACAATCGAAGAAATCAGTTAGAAAGGAAGAAAAATGGGTTTTGACCTTGATAGAATAATAACATTTTCAATGGCTTTTAACGAACCCGAAACTTTCATCGGCACCAACCGAATAAGCCAACCTTGACCAGGGGGGCGAGGGGCGGGAAGGAAGGACTAAAGGTTGGAACCCTGACCTCGTCCCCAGGAAGTCCAGGTTGTCCAGCAGGTCCGAATGGTCCAGGTGGCTCGGGAGATCCATTTCAGGGGGCCGAGGGGGTGCAAGAAAGACCAGGACTGAAACCTTGACCAGGTCCCCAGGAAGTCCAGCAAGTCCAGTAGGTCCAGTAGGTCCAGTAGTTCCAGTAGGTCCAGTAGGTCCAGTAGGTCCAGTAGGTCCAGTAGGTCCAGTAGGTCCAGGTGGCTCGGTGGCTCGGTGGCTCGGCAGCTTCCGGGTCCCCGGAGATCCTCCAGGCCTGGAGGACCGACGACGACTGAGCAGATGGAGCTCCGTGAGCTACTCATATAGCCTTTGGGAAAACATGTCCTCCGATCAAAACAAGGTCGACGGTTAATTACAATTGCGAAATCCAACTAATTCTTCGGCAAAAATGGATTTTCCGCTTAAATATCCATTCCAGTGGCTATTGCTATGACAAATAATGTTAACAACATTTGCACTAACCGGCCAGTATAAATTATTATTAACTATGATCGATACAACTCGAGATATCAAGCAATTAGTAACATTTTGCCTTGGATTTGCAAATGATTTTCTACGCCGAATAAATTCTCTTTTATTCTCAATGTTTAAATGTTCGATAAATGTTAATACTTATATATATTACAAATTAGGATCCAGATAACAATAGAGTAACTATTATTAATTTACTAAAATATTTAAACAGTGTATTAGAAACTGTATGCAATGTTTCTGGACTTTAACTCCCAGTTAAATTTAATTCTGACAAATTTTAACAATGTTTTAATTCTCGTTTCCCAGGTCTGAGGTGCCCCCCTTATTCGGTTGGTGCCGATCAAATTTTTATGTTCATTGAAAGGCATGACTACTTTTTCATTATAATTAACTAGCAAAATACCCCTGCTTCGCTACGGTATTGATTGGTAGTGCAGTTAATTTTGATTAGTACTGCAGTTACATAATTTTAACTATTCTACCACCCTGATTCTCCCACAACAGACACAATAAAAGACATGAAAATATGTCCGCGGAAAAATCACACGTATACAGGCACGCACACACCTTTCAGCATCTCAACACATTTCAGTGTAGTTGCTGAGCTGGACGCTGTTCATAAGCAGATGCCACTACATTCAGTTCTGAAATTATGGGTCGGTAACACAGTTTGAGTGGCGACACGAACTTCCATAAGGTGATAGGTCTATCCTATACCTCGTCTGTGCCGTAAGCATTACATATTTATTTGTTTCTATACTTTTCCTTTAAGCAACGTGTCGAGGTGTGTATCAATTCTCTTTTCTTATAAAATATGTGATAAATCAATCGGGAAATATAACCTGCACAAAGTGAAATATACCGTGCAACGTGGAACATTCCTCCCGATTTGAATTCAGAACTTCCATCCACTTTTACCATTACTTTGTTTAAAGATAAAATGACATTGTTATACCATAAGGTACTTATAGCCGATATTTCAATTAATATTCAAACCACATTATCGTCTTTTCAAACTATTTTCAATAAATATTCTTTGCGATAATTCTGTTATTCACCCAATAATTATAAAACCCCTGGGGAATAAATCTCAGAATACCTAGTTTCTAATTGTATCTTATTATTATTTCTCAGATCAAAGAGAATGGCCAAGAATAAACCGCAGGACAAGCTGGCAAAGATAAGGAATAAAGTTTCAAGTTCTACTGCTGTAAAGAATAAGGAAAGTAAATTTAAAATGCCAATGCTGAATACCACAATTACAATCTTATGCATAGCCGTTGCTGCCTGGTTTAGTTACAAAGGTTATCTCGAAACCAGAGTCAATACTCCGTACGATGTAGAAAAGGTTAGCTCTAAGTATTCTCATTTTTATTACATAAATATTTGTAGTATTATCATATGAACCACCATCGGATTTTCTGCCATTATTAATAGAGTCTTTGTTCCCTCCAAAATAGTTAGTTACAGCTTCTGGATTAGACATCCCTGACAGATATTGGGGCACATATCGGCCAGGCGTTTATTTCGGATTGAAAACGAGAGATCCACACTCGTTGGTAACAGGATTGATGTGGTATTTTCCACATCTACTGCGGCAGGATGGTAACGGCCTCAGGCATTGGTGCGAGCAGGGCGACAAATTAGATAGGTAACTATATTTTACATACTCTACGCATGCGTGATATTCATCGTTGGAATTTAATTTAGATACGCCTGGATGGAGCACGACGGAAGGACTTTCGGCGTCCAGGAGATAGTGGATAACTCGGCTGTTCTAACTACTTCATTCGTCAAGAGACCTGGCGGCAAACACGGCGGAGATTGGGCAGCGAGGATTGCCGTTACGTCTGAGGATGAAGCCAGAGACGGCGAAGAAATCTCGTTGCTCTTTTACACTGCCATAGAAGAGAATACTAAGGGATGGATCAAGGCGAATCTTGGCGACGAGAAACGTATAACAGGCGTAGAAGGGAATACTCAAGGTTTAGGATCGTTTAAAATAAACCTAAACGTGATACAGGGAAACGTGGAAGAGCACTCTTTTCTAGCGACCATTGCTCCTGGTTTGAGTCTTCTAAGGGAAACTGTTCTTCAGAACCTCAGAGTAGCGTCTCATAAAGGAGCCACGAAGAAGCATATAGTCTTGGCAGGTGAGCAAATACCGTTGTCCTCGGATGGAAGAAGGAGAGATGCGAATTTTATTGTAACTCAGATAACAGGGAGGATACCTTTTACAATTGAAGCTTACTACGAGTCGGCTAGCTTTATTAGCAGAGTGGAGAAATTGACTGGTGGAAAGTATGAAGAGGCTCTGGGGAAGCAGCGGAGATTATTTGACGAAAAGTTTGAGGAAATATTCAAGTTAAGATCGAAGGGTTACGCCGAAGAGGAGATTATATTCGCGAAGATGGCACTGTCGAATATGATAGGCTCTGTAGGCTATTTCTATGGGAACTCGCAAGTGCAAAGCGAACATACCAAAGGACCTGTGCCTTACTGGAAAGCACCGTTGTACACAGCTGTACCTAGTAGAAGCTTCTTCCCACGGGGATTCCTGTGGGACGAAGGTTTCCACGGTTTACTTATCTCGGCCTGGGACTTGGAGATCGAGCTGGACATTATAAACCACTGGTTCGATCTGATGAACGTCGAAGGCTGGATACCAAGAGAAATGATTCTGGGTCAAGAAGCCTTGGCGAAAGTACCAGATGAGTTCGTAACTCAGATAAATACGAATGCCAATCCACCTACGTTCTTCTTAACGTTGCGTTTCATTCTTGAAAGAAATCGCGAGAAAATATTAGAGGAACATTTCCAGTTTCTCGACAGACTGTATCCCCGTCTTCAGGCGTGGTTCAATTGGTTTAATACAACACAGATCGGAGATATACCGAGTACATATAGATGGAGGGGCAGGGATGGAATTACTAATAGAGAATTAAATCCTAAAACACTCACGTCCGGGTTAGACGATTATCCAAGAGCTTCTCATCCAAATGTTGACGAACGACACGTTGACTTACGCTGTTGGATTGGATTCGCCGCTGATACTCTGTTTCAGATCAGCGAAATCTTAAACCAGCCTGCTGAGAAATATCTGGAAACATCCCAGTATTTAGCAGATAACAATTTGTTAAATAAGCTTCATTGGTCCCCAGACACGCGAACTTATGCTGATTTTGGCTTGCACACGGATAAAGTGTCCCTGCGAAGGCCAACTCCGCCTCCGAGATCGCACGCGCAGTCATTAGAAATGATACGGGTGGTCTTAGAAGATCCAACCTTGAGATACGTTGACACGTCCTTCGGTTACGTCTCGTTGTTCCCATTTATCCTGCAAATCATCGACCCGGAGTCCCCGCAGTTGGGCAAAGTACTGCAAGACTTAACGAATCCCGCCCTTCTCTGGACCAAATATGGCTTGCGTTCGCTTGCGAGGACGTCGCCGTTGTACATGAAATATAACACTGAACATGACCCGCCTTACTGGCGAGGGGCTATTTGGATGAACTTGAATTACCTAACGGTGCGAGCAACGCACTACTATTCCAATATTCAAGGCCCATATCGAGATGAAGCTAAAAGTATCTATGAGAATTTGAGGCAAAATTTGATACGAAATATTATGAAGCAATACAGGAAGTCTGGATACGTGTGGGAGAATTACGGAGATGTTCATGGAGACGGCAAAGGTAGCCACCCGTTTAGCGGCTGGACATCTCTGGTTTTATTACTTATGGCAGAGATTTATTAATTATAGAATATTATACTCCGCATAGTCACTTCCGAAAGTATTACTTCGACAAATGGGAGGAATTGGGGATGGGTCTCTCGAAGCGTCGAAACTTTGAAACCCAAGAAAGTTTGAACTTTCGGGAATTCGAAATTTCGCACTTTTTTCCGTGATTCGAAAGTTTCGAAGCCTTACGAAGTTTCGGATTCAAGTTTCGAGAATTTGGATTAGCTTCGAAGCCACCCCTAGGAAGAATCAAACGACTTTGCCAGTGCTCATATGAATCATGTAAAATAAAGAAATATTTGAATAGTCTTAATGAATTCAGTTGTCGGGCATAAATATGTGATAATATCCGTAAAATATATGATTGTTTCTACTACACTATTTCACGGTAGAAAGATTTTGATAAGATACAGATATGTATGTTTTACGAAACGATGCAAGGAGTTGCACCAGGCTGCACAAAAAGCATGTTTGAACACCCTATTGTAAGATAAGTTTAATTATGTATAAAGGCTATTTTAATAGTGATCTCAAGTAATATATTTTTTAAATAACTCGCTGACGACTTCAACTACGATAAATGTAAGCTAACTAAATAAATGTTAAAATAATTTCTACATTTTTAAATCTCCAATCGCGGTATTGGTACATCTTTGGATATCGAGCGTACATTCATATTTCTCAAGATAAAATGAAGCTGAGAGAATTTATATATCATTTTAGTGCAAAATAGCTGAACGCATAAAGAACATTTAAATTTTGGCTGTGAATCGAGAGAAAATTATGCTGTAATGTTAAGTCTCCTCGAAATAAACGCATTCAAAGTTCTCAGGCGTTTCCATTTATTCGATGTGACTGATAAATGGTACAACGTACAACCAGTGTTCTCGTTAATCTAAACTCTAGATTTATTATTAATCTGAAATATAATCTTAAGAGGAGGTTCCGGTCTAAAAGTCGATTTTTTATTTATTCAATTTTTCGAGTATTCAACCTTTTAGGAATACGTGTTTAAAAGGATTTGTTGAAATTCGTAAAATTCGCGAAATTATACGGCCACTCGGCGCTCACGCAAAACTTTAAACGCGTTTTTCTCGAAACAGTATTCTCAAAACGGTGAGACCTGTATCTCCAAAAGTTAGTATCCGATTCGACTGAAATTTTGTTATTTTGAAGAATATACTTCTGGCTAGGTATGGGGACCAGAAAAAATTACAAAAAATTGAAAATTTATAATTTTCAAAGGCGTTGAAAGAACGAAAAGTATAGGGAAAAAGTGATTTCAAATATCAAGTGTCGTTATTTTCTAAAAAAATGTAATTTTGTATTTTTTTCTGGTTTCCCCCCTAGCCAGAAGTATACTCTTCAAAATAAAAAAGTTTCAGTCGAATCGGATAATAACTTTTCGAAATTATTGACGCCTCGACTTTAACGACTTCCCGAGTGGCGTCTGCATTGATTAATTATAAAACAAAAAATATATTTCTATAACTTAAGATATCCTTAATACAATGCAAAAAGTCTCATTAAATTATATATAGTAGTTTTCCTTTAATTAATTCCTAAGGATCACCTATTTTTTGGGCTCTAGGCCAGAACCTCCCCTTAAATTTCCATTTCAAATTTCGACCAACTCCGACGCGCGGCATATTCGAATATGCTATTGGCAATCCTGCCCGCGGCTAGTAAGAAGAAGTGATTTTGTTTCGCTGTCAATAACTCCCTTCAGACCTCACCAAAGAATAGGTGTGTGACTGTGGGGTTACGGTTGTGAATTTTCAAAGTTCTTACATAAAATAGTGCGTTTTTTTAGTAACCATGGAGCCGTACGATGTGATAATTAACCAGCCTGTGGTTATCGACAACGTAAGCGATCCATCAAATTTAATAACCGCTTCACTTTTCCACCTCCTTTGTGTCGGTATGTCAAATTGAATCATACCGTAATGTCGGCTCTTAAGTAACGCCAAATATTTCGCACTTTCTCTTAAAAATCACCAATACTAATCGTGTCACCTACACGTACTGTATAAAAAAATTCCGAGGCAGTCTATTCGAAACACCATCTTGTCTCGTGAATCTGTTTTGCCCACGAGAACACTTGGGCGATCTTTCAAACAGCAATAATTCGTGTGATTTAAAATTAACGATAACCCGAATGATCCACCTTTCTATTTTCTAGGGTTCCGGTGTAATTAAAGCTGGCTTTGCTGGCGATCAAATACCAAAATGCAGATTTCCAAACTAGTAAGTAGACCTTTCGATAAGATCTAATTAACATTTGAGACAACGCTCCGTTCGCTTGCGAGTTACCGTCAGGCGTAAGGTAGTCCTAAATATTTCGAGCTTCCTTCTGGATTCTTGTAAGTTTCTTCTTTAATTTCACGTAACGGTGTTATTGATACATTGTCCGTTTCGTAGCATTGGCAGACCCAAACATGTGCGCGTTATGGCCGGTGCGCTGGAAGGCGATCTCTTTGTGGGTCCGATAGCGGAAGAGCATCGCGGCCTGCTGTCTCTTCGTTACCCAATGGAACACGGGATTGTTACGGACTGGAACGACATGGAACGGATCTGGTCCTATGTATATAGCAAAGACCAATTAGCTACGTTTAGCGAAGAGCATCCAGTTTTATTAACGGAAGCTCCTCTTAATCCAAGAAAGAATCGAGAGAAGGCTGCGGAGATATTTTTCGAAACGTTTAATGTTCCAGCTTTGTTCGTGTCTATGCAAGCCGTGCTGAGTCTGTAGGTGTTCGACCTGCGCTTCGATCTCTGAAATAAGATAGTCGGAGATATCGTAGAATAATTAATAATTAACAGCTTTTGTTATTCGAATGTAATAGATATGCCACGGGACGAACTACGGGAGTTGTTTTAGATGCTGGGGACGGTGTAACGCATGCAGTGCCTATCTACGAAGGTTTCGCTATGCCTCATAGTATTATGAGGGTTGATATAGCGGGCCGCGACGTTACAAGGCATCTTCGACTGCTTCTACGCAAAGAGGGCATTAATTTCAAGACTACCGCGGAATTTGAAATTGTTAGGACAATTAAGGAGCGAGCGTGCTACCTCGCCAGTAATCCTCAGAAAGAAGAAACGATTGAGACAGAGAAATTTCAATATATTCTGCCTGATGGAAGTCATTTGGAGGTAACAGTTTAAATCGCTAATCTTAAATTAATATTATTTAGATTTATTTAGTTCTTCTATCGTATATATCTGTTTTGTATTTACAATAGATTGGCCCGGCTCGGTTTAGAGCCCCTGAAGTGCTCTTTAGACCAGATCTGATCGGAGAGGAGTGCGAAGGACTTCACGAAGTATTGACGTACTCTATTCAAAAATCAGATCTGGATTTGAGAAAGGTGTTGTTCCAGAACATCGTTCTATCGGGCGGGTCAACCTTATTCCGTGTATGTATGAAATTAATTTGACTCTGTTCAAGTCGATGCAAGTTACATTTATGTAAAAAATACTGTAAATATGTTTCTTTCGCGTCTCAGGGCTTTGGCGACAGATTGTTATCTGAAATACGAAAGATGGTACCAAAGGATATAAAAATTAGGGTATGTAAAACGTTCAATAGATATAAAAATCAGGGATCGAAAAAGTTCTGGAACTCTTATTTTAAAAAAATTCTGTTCGAACTTATACATATGTTTCGTTTAAGAAAATATCCGTTCCGAAAATATACGTAGATAAATATTACAAATAAATAACGAATTCGGAATACCAATTTAACTGTAATAATTATTTACTATTATTATAGTACTATTCACTGAATAATATTCAGTATTTGTTACAACGATTCCAACTAGAACTTTTATTTTCAAGAACCTTATCAGTTCTCATAGGAACTTATAATCTGAGAACATTTTTAAAAATGTTCCACGGTATATGTTTCAAATAGAACCTATTAAAAAGTTTTCTCCAGAACTTTTTCGATCCCTGATAAAAATTGCAAGCTTCTACTCTAAACGAATATTTAAATCACAATATGTAGATATCAGCGCCTCAAGAACGATTATACAGTACTTGGATCGGCGGTTCTATTTTGGCATCTCTAGATACTTTTAAGAAGATGTGGGTTAGTAAAAAAGAGTACGAAGAAGACGGTATAAGAGCGATCCATCGTAAAACATTTTGAATTTAATTTAGAGCGATTTAAAATGTTACGTCGATTAATTTAAGTACAACACATAAGTAATGGCACACTCGGCACAAAAAAAAACTGATACGTACCGTGTTAACCGTGCTCTTCGAATGCTTTTAATGTCGCAATTTTTTAAGACCTCGTTTTAACCTTTCCTTTGAAGTAAAGATATGTTCCAAGGAATCGGAGGATGCGCGCGTTCATTCCATTACAGGAGAAATTTAACAGAAAGAACGGATGCAATACAGTTTGTTTTATATTACGATAGTTCGTATAAAAGATTTTAGTACGCCCAATTGAGCCGCAATTTTAAAAATAAAGTTCTAATTGTGTTCTTAAAGAGTATCTATATATTTATTAAGATTCCTTGGAAATGTACATAAAACAATTTCTAACGTTAAATACAAGTTAACTTCTCGAGATGCGGAATGCGCGTGGATAAGTCGAATAAAAATACAGGAATTATTTATACACTTCAAATTGAAGCTTCTCATTTTGGAGTAACGTTTTTACCGGTTACATAATTGTTCTCTTCGTTTTTTTTTATTCTATTTATATAGTTCTATTATATTCCATACAGTAGAGAAATCCATTTTTATTAACATAAAAATGTGGCGCTTTATTTAATCAATTTGAGAATTATAGATGGGACGATGTAATTTCTATCTACCGTAAACAATTTTGCAAAGTATTTGTAAATATGTATGCTTTGGTAAAATAAATCTATAAACTCTTTACACGTACACAATGGTTACATCGATTTTTATAATCATTACATAAATGATTGCATATGCATACTCGACGGTTTCATATTCAATAAGTAGATTGCAATTAATTAAATAGCGACTACCATAAGATCGATGCTAATTAACGGTAACTTGATTATAATGGTACTAAAGGAATGCTGCAGAAGTTTACGTGCGTTTCAATATTTATTAACTGTGATACAATTGCCGGGGCTCAGTTAGTTTCTAACGAACATGTTTATTCTTAGTATTCATCCTTGCATCTGCAAAACGGAGGTCCGTAATTCTCATGTACTCGTGTAAGCACACTGATTATACTTTCTTGTCAAATACAAGTGAAACTGGGAATCCTAGTTACGCAAGTTTAAGATGTAAAATTTCATTCGAGCGGCATGAATTGTGTTAAACAGTATTGTATAATTAATATATGTAATATTTATACCTTTCATTTTTAATGGCTGTATCTTTATTTGTAATAAAAACATGCATTATTATTTATTATCGATGTAAATCTTATTAGATAAAAAAAATTGAATCGCGCACGTGAGACACACACAAACACATTTACGATATCATCTATATACTTAGCGTGCGATTGACGCGAATAATGGCGACGTTCGTAGTGTCGCATCGTTTAATAACATTGAATCGGCGAACAAGTTTCCACGTGGTTTTACAGAACAGTGTCAACTGAATATTGAATAATATTCTTTTCTGGCCTTTAATAATTTTAGTCCGCAAATCTGGATGAAACTAGGGAGAAGATGATTGCCGCCTCAGAACCGGTGGTGAGTTACGCGGTTTTTAGGTTAGAATGCGATCGGAGTTTTAAATTACTTTTATAATTACTTAACGTTGCTTGCCAATAATTGGCGTGTGTGTCGAGCAATTATTATCTGAGTTCCGTATGTCTCTTAAAGGAATATGCTCCGGGTGGAAGACAAACAATTTTAAGGCACCCCGAACCTGTGATCAGTCAACAAGTATTAAACACTCAGACAGCTGTGGGCGAAAGTATTTTGTTACGGAGATTCAGCCAAGTGAATATCTCTGAGAGATCGCCGGTGAGCTGTCGAACTTATCTATCTTTGTTTATTAGTGTTCCGAGCCTTTAATAAAGTAATCGAACGCGCAGAAAGAATTTTGGATCGTTCGCGAGAATGGGACGTGCGGCGAAGAGGAATTATATTGCTCGGGCAAAGTTGCGATCCACTCGAAGGGCGATCAAAGCACCCAAGTATTACAGACGACTTATACCTGCGAGACGGATATTAAACACGCATTGTGGTGCAAGTTCCACACCAGTATTCCTGAGCATTTGTCCAAGGAGAAGGACGCAGAAGACGAAGAAGATAGCGAGAAAGCAGTGGAGTGTATTTGTTTAATCGATTCCTACACTCTTAAAGTATTCACAGAAACTGGGGAACATTATGTGTCTAGTTTACAATTTCAGGTAAAATTCTAATACAGTTATTGATCGAACTGAATTTCTTTGTTATAAATCTATATGTAGTTACATCGTGATTTAGGTATCCGCCGTTTGGCCAACGAAGTATGGAATTCTGTTAGAAAAATCACAAGTTCCTTCGTCGGAAACAAGGTGTTTCTCTCGTCTTTTGAAACAGCCACAGGTTTTAGGAGAAGAAGTGTATTAATACACTCCACGTCAAAATTAAAGGAACATTATAATTTCCCGAAAACTTTGGTCATTTTCAAATGGCTGTATCTTTGCGAAAAATGGTCGAAAAAGATTTTTAAAATATGCATTTTAACGCCTGAAGTTTCTAGTTTTTTTCAATCAAGGACTCAATTTTTTTTTATCAATTATGATATTCATGTATCATACATATGGATCTAAAAAATGGCATATTTACTATTAAAACAATATTATAGTGGACGAAAAAAAATTTGAGTCCTTGCTTAAAAAACTAGAAACTTCAAGCGTTAAAACGTGTATTTTAAATATTTTTTCCGACCATTTTTTGCAAAGCTATAGCCATTTGAAATTGAGCAAAATTTATCGGGAAATTATAGTGTTCCTTTAATTTTGACGCGGAGTGTATTATAATTAATGTTTGTAGATATTACACAGCGTTGGATGGAAATAGATTACAATCACACAGCGAAACGAATTTGCCAGTGGCATTTTCTCTTATGCATCCTTTGGATGAAATTTGCCCCGTACTTATCAAGCATGGTATTTATTTACAAAATCTGTTATAGTATTTAATATTTAAGATTAAAAGAAATAATGTCTGCACGAGAATAATTAATTTACAGGAAATATATCGTACATGTACGATTCGAACCAGCAAATTTTGTTTACTAGCATCGAACCATCTTTGGCCGTGATGTATGACACGAAGACTGGATTACATTCTGTGTATAAAATACGCAAAGCTTCAACAGAAGAATGCCAGTTAGTTTGTGGAAATGGCGATACCACTCCTAGTATATTCAATCAGTCCGCAAGTGCATCGCCATTAAATATTGGAAGTAATCTTTCATATAACAAAAGCTGTACAAACAAGGGACATTTAAGTATATTCGGTAAACACAGAAAATTACCGTTTAGAACAATTCCTTCGAACTTCGCATCGACCAATGTATTTACGTTTCAGGAGTACCGAATCCTCAATTAAGTACCCTGGGACTGGGAATGACGAATAGTCCCTTTGGCTCTCGATCTTCTTATACCACCACTGGCTCAGGAGGACCCTCACCTTCTCAACAACAGCCACAGCACTCGAGATCTCAGAGTCCAATGGCAACTATCTCGCGTTGCCAGTCTCCTACTCATTCGGCTTTCTCGCCTTTACTCAGCGCTCCAGCTACGTCAATTATTCATCACAATAGATTACACCATACAGTCATGGCTACTGCGTTAAGTCATACGCAAAATAGCGGCATTGATAGCTGTAGTAATATACAGTTGCAAGATGTTGTTACGCCGAGTAAACCTCTTTACCCGGAAATTTGTCTGGATCACGTGTGGACTGAGAATATTGGAATTCTAAAGTAAGCGTCATACGTGACGGTATTAAAACACCATTAAGCCGGGGATCCGCCGGGAAGTTAAGCTATGCTATGCTATGCCATGCTACGTTTTAAAAAAATTAGCTTCAATGCATTCTTATGAAACCGTTTCCACCAGAAGCTAAGTTAAAACATAGCATCGTATAGCATAGCTTAGCTTAGCTTCTCGGTGGATTCCCGGCTTTACAGATTTACCTTGTGTTTACAATTCCTTTGGGCTCAAGCGAAAAATACTTATTTTAATTTGCAAAATACTTATTTTAACTTAGCAATATGAGGGAAAATGTGATAAAGTGATACTAAAAAACACTTTTTCATTTAGCAGGAAAATATCGGAAAGGTCCCTGGTTTATTTCTCAGATCTACGCCCCCTCCTCTCAAGAAAATCTTGCGTACTCCCTCCCGAAAATCCCAAATCCGCTCCTGTTTAATGAGTCGATATAAAATAATGCATTCTAATCTTCCTTTTCAAGGGACGTCGCGTGTAGCCGGGCATCTAAAGTCTTTCTTTCGTCAGACCTGGTTGGGCAAAGTTATTTATGCTACTTGGTTCCACATCGGTCTCAATTGTTTCTAGTGAGGCTGGAGAAAACCAACAAACAGCAACAGATTATCTTCGGCATGGTAACAACTATCATAGCGAGGGATGCTGTCAGTGTGCCAGTTAGTATATAACATCTTTCTTCCGCGAAATTCAGCTACAACATTGTGCGTATAAAATATACCATTCTGTTCTAGAATCTGCATATGATAGCAACGATGGATCTATCTAACGGAGTGGTATTATATTCCGGCGTAACTTGCATTGGGAAGTTACACATAACTGGAATACTCCCGAACTTAACCGGCTGCAACTACTTTTTGTCCAGTATTACTCACAAGTTGGGCTCTCCGTTTCCACGGCGAAGTTCGCTGATTTCTCAGAACTGTGCTAATTCTCATGATATTAAGTTCGAGGAAGGGATGCACTTGCTGAGCCCAGTCGGAGGGAATTGCGCGAGGCCACCTATGCTGTTGGAGAATTCTTTAATTGATTCTAATTTCCTTGGCTTAAAAGAAGCAGTGGGGAATAAAGTGACTTTGGAATATGGGAATACGAATTATTTTCGAATAACGCTGCCAACGTCCAGTACTTCTCCTTTAGGTAAACATGAATTTCATTATGTAATTACTGCGTAAGCCGTAAGTTGGAAAATGGCGTTCTTTTTCGTCTGTCAACTAGGAATGACCCCTTAAAAAATTAAATTGGCAAGCTAATTTGTATTTTTCACAGTCACCAAATGTCTGCAAACGTTACGAAGTGTCCTGCAAAAAGATTTGGCAATGCAGTTGCTAGTGAAGTGGTACGGAGCTCGTAACGCGCCTGGGCCTCAAGACTTCTCGCTAGAACAAGAATGGTACCTCTTCCTTATAGTTCTCTTCACATTACTGGGATACGAAGTGGAGAAGTTACAATTAATCCAAAAGAACGAGAAGGACCAACTCGCTGGACGCAGTAGTCCCATGGTGATGCCGAAAAAGCAGAAGACGAACAATTCTGGGTCCAACGACGATTGGACGTACATGGTGCATTCCATCAAGAACGGAAGCTCCCACGTTTTCATTTCGAATGTAATCGGCCTTCAGAAAACATCGAGCGCACTCCAAGCGCCGGTGCCAAGCATCCCGGAATCTAGTAACACGGGGAAGATAAACGTGCAATCTATTTTATTTCCATACTTCCCCGTCGTTCTATTTTCATTGCATCTTTTATACGAAGAATTAAAATTGAACAGCGTCATGTCGGAAAGCTTGCCTTTGCTCGCAGAGCTGTTGCATCAGTTGAGCATAGACTTGAAGTTCGATATGTACACTCACCATTACTTCCTCGACTTCCCCTCTCTCTGCCGTTTAAGAGACACGGCGTCTCAGATCAGCGAGGCAGACTTGCAGAAGATCGCCGTACCGAATTACGTTTTATCGAGGCCATCGAATATATTCGAAACGTTGAACAATCTCCTGAATACGATAGAAGTGGCGCCGTTTCCATATTTGAGTCAAGTGAACCCGAGGACGAAGAACATAGTTTACTTAACGGCGCTCATAGCAAGCGAGAGCGACGCTAACGCGCTGGACATGGATAAATTCGTGAAGCACATAGTACCAGCCGGTAGTCGGGTGGACTTTCAAGAAAGTGGGAATAAACAAGAGAAGGAATTATTTAAAAAGCTCGAATATTCTACGATAGATAGAATAGTGTTACTGTACCACGAAATGGGTATGACCAAGAATGATCTCGAAATACTACCTCCCGGCGTGTCGTTGTTATTAAAAGACGTGATGTACAAGTGCAGGGAGCATCCTCCGTCAACCTGGCCGAAGGAAGCCTACGAATTAGTAGATCGTCAAGACTTAGCTGCGCTGAACAAGCATTTAAAATCGTCCACACTGAATCAGCACCTAGAGAACGAAGGGAAGAATTACTCTATCAAAGACCCGGAACAGGACGACGGCATGGAGTTCGACGACGCCGTGCTGAAGCTGAGGTTCAACAAAGATCACAGAGTGGCGGAGGTCCGGAAGCTTCTCAATTCTTCGAAGCCAGTAAGAATAGCGATAGTACAGAGGCCGGACGTGAGCGATCATGAGTTTATAGAGGAGCAGGAGAAACATTTGCACGCTCTGTGCACAAGAACAATGGCTCTTCCAGTAGCTAGAGGCATGTTCACGTTGAGAACTTCCACTCCCATCATCACGGAACAGTTACCGATCCCTCGGCTCTGCCTAACTGGAAAGGCACCTCCGCGCGGGACCACGGTAGAACTAGCCCACATAGACGTCCCGCCGAACATGAATCTGTGGCCGTTGTTCCACAACGGCGTAGCTGCGGGCCTTCGCATCCACCCGGACGCCTCCAACATCGATTCCACGTGGATCGTGTATAATAAACAGCAGCAAGGAGAATTTGGTATCGAACACTCCGGGTTCTTAATGGCTCTCGGTTTAAACGGCCACCTGAAGAACCTGGCGCCTTTCAGCATGTACGAATACTTGGTCGAATGCCACGAGGCTACCAGCGTTGGCCTTCTACTAGGATTATCCGCGACGCACCGTGGCACTATGAACGTTTCTATGACGAAACTGCTGTCTCTTCACGTGGAGACGCTACTACCACCGACCAGCATCGAATTAAACGTCCAGCAAAACGTTCAGGTGGCTGCTTTAATGGGAGTCGGCTTGGTGTACCAGGGCACCGCTCACAGGCACATATCGCACGCTCTGTTAGCGGAGATCGGGAGACCGCCGGGGCCAGAAATGAAGAACTGCGTGGATCGAGAGTCCTACTCCTTAGCAGCGGGCCTGGCGCTGGGTCTGGTGGTGCTTGGATGCGGAGGCGGGCCGGATTTAGCTAATATACCAGACACTCTGCATTACTACATGGTCGGCGGGCACGTCAGACCTTTCATCGGAGCGCAGAAAGACAAATACAAATCGCCTAGTTACCAAATAAGAGAGGGTGATTCTATAAACATCGACGTGACCAGTCCCGGAGCCACGATAGCTCTAGGCCTCATGTATTTTAATACAGGAAATCGAGCGGTGGCGGAATGGATGCAAGCTCCCGAGACTCAATACCTACTGGACTTCGTGCGACCCGATTTTCTGTTATTGAGGATATTAGCGAAATCGCTTATTCTGTGGAATGAGATCGAGCCGACCAAGTCGTGGGTCTCCAGCCACGTTCCGAATATTGTCTATAAGTACAGATTCCAGAAGCCGAACTCTGAGATAGCGCAGAACGTGGACCTGGAGACGATGAACCAAGCTTACTGCAACATCATCGCGGGAGCGTGTATGGCTTTAGGGCTGAGGTACGCGGGCACCGCTAACAAGAACGCTTTCAAGACGCTGTACAACTATGCGCAGATGTTTACAGCACTGTCGCATAAAACTATCGCCGAGCTAGCTGGAAAGTCCACCATTGAGACCTGTTTAAACGTCACCTTACTCTCCGCCGCTGTTGTTATGGCGGGGACCGGGGATTTAGAGATCATGAGGATATGCAGGCACGTGAGGACGCGCGTGGGCCCTGCGAGCAGCGTGGTCACGTACGGCTCTCACTTAGCGACGCACATGGCCCTTGGTCTTCTCTTCCTTGGCGGTGGGAAGTACACTCTTTCCAACAGTCCCAGCGCGGTAGCTGCGCTTATAATCTCCCTGTTCCCAAAATTTCCGACGCACAGCAACGACAACAGGTACCACTTGCAAGCGCTGAGGCATCTGTACGTGCTGGCTGCTGAGCCACGTGTGGTTCTTCCTAAAGACATCGACAGCGGCCAGTATTGCTACGCGGCGGTGCACTTAACGTTCGAGACTGATAAAGAAGCTGACGGGCAGGATCTGGTGCTACAAGCGCCGTGCTTGCTGCCGCAACTGCGTAGCATTAAAACGGTCGAGTTGAAAGACGAACGATATTGGACGATTATTTTCGAGAAGGACCACAATTGGCAACAGCTCGAGAACGTGCTGAAGATGTGCAAGCCCTTGGACGTGAAGCAAAGGGCCGGTTGCTTGCCGTACGTAGAGGACCCTCATGGCTTCAGAAGCTTAATCGCTCAGACGTTAACGACGGAGAATGTTATTGCTTGGGCTGCTCGACCCGAATGCGTTACTTCATTCACGAATAATAAAACTGTTTTGAATATAGTAAAGTACTTTCTGCAGTGGCCGAAGAAGCACAAGATCAAGGAGGATAGTAATTTAAACGCGCAGTCTGACGGTAGCGCGGCTAAGAGCAGCTTCGTCTGTCAGGATATCAGCGGCATGTCTGAAAGAACAAGCTGGAACGAACAGCCAAGTTCTTCTAACGAGAGAATGGAAATTGCGGACGCACCGTCTGGCTCGAAGAACACTAGCTACTTGTGTAAACTCGAAGGGGAGCATTCCGAAATGACAGAATTCGAGAAGCAGTTCCTGCATACGTTTGCTATAATTGTTTACGAATGCGTGATAAAAGACAAGGTGACCCTTCTTCCCTTGTGGGTGAATCTGGTGAAGAGTATGAAGATTATAGAGAAAGAGCCAAACAGCTTCTCCATATGGCAAATGAAGCTAGCTTTCTCTCAGATATTGAAGAAATCTTGCAGGGAAAATAAAAATCCGCTACTTAGCGCGGAAAGTGTGCTCGCTATTAAACAGAGAATCTCGTATATCATGGACGATTGGGAGCACGGTAATTATTGCTACTCCTTTATAATTTTCATCCGTCTGATCATTTTAATATCTCGTGCTTTTATGTTACAGATCTGAAACCGTACGTTAAAGCTTATTTAACTACGGGAGAGATACCATTCGATTTGACGCTATTACGCAAAATGTGCTCGTACTTTGTATTTTACGATATACCTCATAAAATGGATGATCGTGCAATCTGTAAGTTTCATTTCCTTCACTTATCGACGCAGTTTCGTGTAAACTTACGCCTAATGTTATTATATTTTCAGTGGTATCGTTGCTGAAACCAGAAATAAGATCTAGAATGCCTAACGCCACGTTGTACAAATTATATAAAATTTTTAATGATGTTACATAACTCGTTAAACAATGGTAATTGGTTTTTGTGCATAGTATTAAAGGGAAACACCGACCATTAAGTTGAATTACGTTTGTACATTCTAATTGAAAGAGCATATGGAGAACATAGACTGATTTTTCAATTCATTTTCTTATGTACAGAGCATGATGTAGGTAATCTATTTTCTTATTCACAATGTATCGGGTAAGGCGCTTGTAAATAAGTTATCAGCTACTTTAGTAGAAAATTAATATATTATTTTACATACTGCGATGAACATCATTTACAATATAAAGTAATCCAAAGTATAATTTAACATTCTTTCATACAAACACACAGAAAATATAGCATATTTGTATAGACAATTTCAGGACTCCGATTCAGGTACCCCTTCTTTTGGTAAAAATATTGCTGCGTCTATAGAGCTGGAGACTCGAAGGTCATCTAACTTTAAATTCATATGCGAAATGAACTGCGCCTTCTATAGAATTGCTCTTCGTGAATAATAGGAGTGCCAGTCATAGTACCTATTAAGTTATCAACCAGTTCGCCGACGAAAGTATAACAGTATAAGCAACCAACCAAAATACCCCCGAGATGCCCAACGAATGAAGACTGCGGAACTAAAAGATGAATTAAGACTAGTTCGACCCAGACAGCGATTTTACTAGGAACTCTAAAGCCACCGACATTTTGCATTCTATCCTGCTCTTCGCAAACCACGATCACTTTCAGTGCGAATAGAACAGCGGAGAATCCAATAGCGCACTGTGTATAGTACCCATAATCTCCAGTTACTTGCATTAATGCGTAGCCCAAGGACGCGTACATAGTGCTGCATCCAAAGGCGAGGATAACCAGTAAAAAGCCGAAATTCATCGTACTGTACATGGGTTCTAAGTACGAGCCCTTCAGGATCAACGATACCATGTTGTAGTACAGATGCATGTCCGAGCCATGCTCGAAGTTCGATACTATGAAGGATTTCCAATCGTGGTGCTTAAATATCTTTATCGTAGATATGCACACTTCCTCTGCGTTCCATGGGACTTTTATTGCGCCAACGTATAGCAAAACCTGCAGAAAGAAAGGTCAGTTTCCTGTATAGTAATTACATCAGTGTATTAACTCGATTCATGAGATTGACTTGCGATTACTTACTTGTCCAACGATCGCTAGCAAAGTAGCCGGTGGGATTTTATCTATACCGTAATTTAAGGCATGCATACCCAGCAAATAAATGCCGTACTGCAAGCCCTGTTGCCTCCTTTGCGCGGGCCTCATGTCTTATGATAAATTTAATGCTGTGTCAGTGAGATGTTCTAATTAAATATACGGAGATTTCTTCCACTTGTACTGCACAGCACGCGGACTTTAAAAGCTCGGAACATTTCTGGTTGTCAGCGAAGCGTGCAGGTTAAATGTCACGAAGACTGAACGAGAATGGAAATATTACCGTGACGAGAATTCATCCTAGCCCAACTTCTAAATTATCACTGTCATGCCCATCTGCTACGAGCAAAAACGCTCACTGACATTAAACCACGTCACTACTTTCGGACGCGAAACTACGTGAAACGCTGATGAGAGTGACGAAATGTCAAGGTGGGGTTGAATCATATAAAACTTTTATTTATAAAATAAATATGCGAATTACATGAAAGTCGTAAATTTATTTTCACGTATTAAATTATAAAATCGATAAATAGCGGGCGGGGGGGTGATTTTTAGAAATTATAACATATAAGGTTGAATCATATAAAACTTTTATTTATAAAATAAATATGCGAATTACATGAAAGTCGTAAATTTATTTTCACGTATTAAATTATAAAATCAATAAATAGCAGGGGGTGATTTTTAGAAATTATAACATATAAATGTGTAGGTATATAAATATATGTAAACATACATACATATACGCACATATGATTCATAGCACGCGAGATATAAATATATATATATATATATATATGTGTGTGTATATATATTTTTACAATTACTGGGGTAGTTGGCTTTTTACAAATTAGTGTCTAGACAAGTAACAAGAGTTGTTAATAAATAGATTGTAAATATGGTAAACAGAAGTCGGCTTGGAAGGCTCAGCTTGAGAAGCCGGGATTAGTGTGTTCTATGATGCACCTACGACAATAACGCTTTACTGCCCTGTACCCGACCCATGTAACCCTGGGACACTCGCCGATATTGAGTTGCCTCAGTCCCCGTACATAGTATGCCAGCGCTTCTAATCCAGCATCCGTGACACGATCACAACCGCAGAGGGATAATTTCTTTAAATTCGGGCACCCAGTGGAGAGTGCCTCGAGAGTGGCATCGCCGATGTCGCACTTTCCTATATCAAGAGCTCTCAGCCGGGGACATCCACGCGCCAGAGCCAAGGTAGCACTGTCGCTAAGTGCTTCACAGCCACGAGCATTCAAATACCTCAGTTTGTAGCAGTGCCTGGCGACCACCAGAAGGCCGGCATCTGATACACGATCGCATTTCCCTACCGAGAAGTATCGCAAGGATGGGCCGAGGCGCGCCGCCAGCTCGCGTACTCCGAAATCTGTGATCCTGACGCAATCGGAGACGGACAGCTGCCTCAGGCTTCCGCAGTAGGAAGCGATCGCTACGAGACTGGCATCAGTTATGCGGACGCATCGTCGTAGATACAAACAAGCAAGATGCGGCATGCGAGAAAGCGTCAGCACTAGGCCGGAATCTTCCACGCCGTGGCAATCACTGAAATCTAACGATTGTAATTGCAACGTCGTTATTCGACTGCACGCTCTCGTCACGCCGATGCATCCTGTTAGGTCTAATTCCTTCAGGTGTATACAATTATCTAGAATGGCAGTCACGTTCGCGTCTGTGACGCGACGGGAGTGTCGTAATACTAAGGAAGTTAAGCTTAAGAATGGCAGCTGGGCGAAAATACCGGCCAAGCCGACAGCACCTTCGAGCACGAGTCGACGGATGCACGAGTGGCATCCTCGTCTGGTCAGGGCGTTCAATGCGATGCTAGCGTTCTGGGGATAGCGCACCTCCACTTCCTTCCAGAGGGACGGGTGCCACGCTATCTCCCAGAGGCGTCTACATGTTTGAGCAACGGCGCAGAGGTCTCTGGTGCCCAGCCAGCTGAATATCTTCAATAGCGAGGCGTCGTCTAGCTGACATAGATCTTTAATGTATGCGCATTTCTGTTGCAACAATGCTTGTTGCCGGAGCGGGACGGATATGGCAGCTGATGAAGACGACGAGCGGCAGGTGGTGTTGTCCAAAGTGTGGTATCCTAAATCAATCGCATCTGAGGGTGGTCTGCATAGACCCACTTTCTGCGACGAATATACAGTCTCCCTTTCAGAGCTGCTCTTTTCCCCAAAGGATGGAAGGAGTAACGGGCACGATCCATCCATTCCATGCTCTGTACTGGATCGTAAAAGAGAACAGAAATACTTTTGTAAAATGTTTCGGAGGAAACCATGAGAAAAAACCAAGCGAAAGGAGTAAGAAGAGTAGGAGGAGAAAAACTCTGGACTCTAGCATATGCGGACGATATAGCGTTACTAGCGAATGAACCGAAGGATCTTAAGGACATGATACGTAAATTCGGAAAATACCTTGAAAGGAAGGGTTGCAACTGAACGCAGAGAAATTGAAGGTGCTGATTTTCCGTAAAGAAAAAAAAATGGGAGGAAATGAGAGACTCGTGCAAAAAATGATGGATATCCAAGAAATGGAAATAGAAAGAAGGAGGGAAGGAGAGTTTGCTGAGGAACTAGCGCAAAGTGACAGCGCAGAGCAGGTTCAATGGCAATACGACAGAATACTAGAAGGCAGATACAACGCACATTACACAGAAATCAAGGATAACCAGAGAGCAAATTACCTAGACGGAAACTGCAGAGACAGAGACCAAAACATGATGAAAGACAAAAAATATAGTTACTACTACTTTTGTAAAATGTAGGCAGGAATCACTTGGCTCTATTTGCATCTTAATTAAAATATTTCAAGATCTTAAGTTTGCTCCGGTCTATCCTGTTATATAGATTCATATTTCTAGGCGATACTTGTGTCTTTAAGTGGGACTTCTAGCACCGATGTATTCAACGAATGAAGATAATTTTAAAAAAAACTGTCCCAGCATTAGGGATTAAATTTCGCGGGCATATCGACATTTAATTAATTGATTTTCCCGATGTATAACGAACGTGGAGCATAGCGCCTCGTGTTAACCAGATTTTCATAAACATTTACTTACTGATGTGCGACAAGCAGTAGAATCAGCAACAATAAATGACATTACGGAGCAATATCGATCTATCTGGCATTGCCTCCATTTTGATCTTACATTCCAATTCTCCAAGCAGCTGGAGATCGCAGCTGTTTTTTGTAATATAATTAGAACATATCAACGTATCCGTAGATATTAACTAACACACATTATTCAGAATATATTATTTCTAAAGTTCGAGCGAAAAGTCGAGGCGAAAGTATTAAATTTGATGCATGATATTTATAAGGCCCCCAGTACTGTCGATTATTCCCCACTTTTTAAATGGGCCCTAAAGGCTATTCTCACGGATCGACTAAATCATCTTCGATCTGCGGGTAGGAATTTAAAAATTCGCGATGTAACGCGAACTTATATTACTCGCGATCGATAATAATTAAGGAGTTTTATGTGCGCTTCGTGCTATTTCTTTTAATAATCTATATAAATAAATGTAGTCCCCTGTGACGCTCAATTGATCGATGTCCTTTTTTACGCAACAAGACTCGTGTAAACTCGCCCCTATATTTTGTTACATAGGTTATGTTAGGTTAAGGTTAAGTGCTGTGCGAGCAAGTAGTTGTGACATCAAGCGTCAAATACAGAAGCTGTGTTAAAATTGAGATCGAACTGTTATAAAGAAATAAGAGCAGAATGGCTAACACCTTAGCCAACGTGCCTGTATCAAAAATCATAAAGAACACAAGTAATTTCGAAGATGAGCCTAGAAAGAAAAGTAGGGAGGATTGGCGGAAAGCGAAAGAATTAGAGGAGGCTAGGAAAGCTGGTACAGCTCCTGCTGCCGTAGATGAGGAAGGAAAAGATATTAACCCGCATATCCCGCAATACATCAGCGCTACACCTTGGTATTTCGGAGCACAGGTATGCATTCATCTCGCCGAGAGTTTGTAAACAATAGTAAACTAGCGCACTAACTGTACAATACAATTTTTCAAGGGACCCACTTTGAAGCATCAAAGGCCACAGCCTGAGAAGCAGAAGCAATTCAGTGGAATAGACGAGTGGTACAATCGTGGTGTAGATGCGTCCAAAGTAGTATCCAAGTACCGCAAGGGTGCTTGCGAGAATTGTGGCGCTATGACTCACAAGAGAAAGGAATGCATGGAGCGCCCGCGTAAAATAGGAGCGAAATTCACAAACGCAGACATTGCGCCAGATGAATTTACGCAGCCTGAATTATCTATGGATTATGATGGCAAGAGAGATAGGTATTATAAACGTTCTTACTTAATGAAATTTTATACGACCACTTTTGTATATATTAATTGTATTTGTTTAACATAGGTGGGCTGGTTACGATCCCTCAGAACACAGGGCGATTGTCGAAGAGTATCAAAAGATCGAGGAAGCAAAGAGGCAAATGCGTGCTGAGAAGTTAAACGCGGAAGAGAACGACGAACAGGATTCGGATAAAGACGAAGATAAATATGTAGACGAAGTTGATATGCCTGGGACGAAAGTGGATTCCAAGCAGCGTATTACAGTCAGAAATCTACGAATCCGAGAAGACACAGCGAAATATTTAAGAAATCTCGACCCAAACTCTGCGTACTACGATCCCAAGACGAGATCTATGCGCGACAACCCCTACGTCGGCACGGAGAGAGAGTTAGTACAAAGCCTGTGATACTTTACACCTTTTATCGTGATCGGAATAGGATTTAATTATGTAATTATTAATTTCAGAGTGGATTACAAGGGTGAAAACTTCGCACGCTTTTCGGGAGACACACAGATGCACGCGAACGCTCAATTATTCGCGTGGGAAGCGCACGAAAGGGGCGTCGATGTTCATCTGCTCGCCGAACCTACGAAATTAGAGTTACTTAAGCAGGAGTACGATAAGAAACGCGACGAATTAAAGGACAAAGCTCGAGATAGTATAATTAATACATATGGAGGTGAAAAGCACCTCGATGCTCCTCCAGCTTCACTTCTATTGGCGCAGACAGAGCAATATGTAGAATACTCTAGATATGGAAAAGTAAGTGGCCCATAAAAATAGGTGATCTTTAGGAATTAATTAAAAGAAAACTACTATTTAAAAGTTATTATCCGATTAGACTGAAACTTTTTTATTTTGAAGAATATACTTCTGGCCACTGGGGGAAACCAGAAAAAATTACAAAAATTACATTTTTTTAGAAATAACGACACTTTAAGTTTGAAATCTCTCTTTCCCTATATTTTTCGTCCTTTAAACGTATTTAAAAATGATGAATTTTCAATTTTTTGTAATTTTTTCTGGTTTCCCCCCTAGCCAGAAATATATTCTTCAAAATAAAAACAGTTTCAATCGAATCGGATAATAACTTTTGGAGATACAGGTTCCACCGATTTTGAGGACACTGTTTCGTGAAAAACGCGTTTAAAGTTTTACGTGCCGCTACTCAAATGCCTATAACTTCGGGAATTTTACGATTTTCAACAAATCCTTTTAAACACGTACGTATTTCTAAAAGGTCGAACATTCAAAAAATGAAATAAAAAAAATCGATTTTCAGACCGGAACCTCCCCTCAAAGTACGTTGATCTACAGCGACTGTAGATCTAATTCACATTAATTTGCAGATTATCAAAGGGCAAGATAGACAAGTGATTCGATCGAAGTACGAGGAGGATATCTTCCCAAACAACCATACATCTGTTTGGGGCTCCTATTGGCAAGCTGGTAAATGGGGATACAAATGTTGCTACTCGTTTGTAAAGAATTCATACTGCACCGGGGAAGCGGGTAAAAAGGCGACCGAAGCGACATTTGTGGAGAATAAAAGGCCGGTAACCGAAGAGCAAAGCTTGGATGAAGAGAAATTAGACTCGGTGGAGGAGAAGTCGGCGACCAGCGACGCATCGTCCGACGAGGAGAAGAAATTGAAAGCAGCGAAGGTGTCGAGATCGTCTAAGAAGAAGGACAAAAGGCGGAAGCAGAAGGAGAAGCGAAAGAACAAGGGGAAACTGGCGAAGGAGCAGGACAAATTGCAGCTGGCACTACAGAAAGAAGACGAAACTCGGAAGGAGATGGACGTGTTGTTCCAGATAGACGAGAGGAAGCGCCCGTATAACAGCATGTACGAAGCTAAAGAACTAACGGCGGAAGAGATCGAAGCGTTCCAGATGAAACGGCCACGGCAGGACGATCCGATGGCGGAGTTTCTTAATAAATAATCCCCGAAACATTAATGATTCTTCTAATAATTGAGAAATTACGAATGTGTTGTTGAAAATAAGTTTCGAATGTTTATGTCGTATTAGGATTGTACATACGGACTGTAAGTAAAACATACTTTAAGCTGCTTAAATTTACATAACTCATTGACGATAGTCAAGAAACAAAGTAAAGTCAAAGTAATTATTTGGCAATTACTCCTATATTCTTTATCTTCTGAAATACATAAGTTGGAACTAAAATTAGCATAAAGAGATAACATTTCGTACATCAACACGCAGTAACTGCTTTTTCGATTACAATGGTTTAAAGGCTACAATTAATATTGGTGGAAAAGACAACGAAAGTTTTCTGATAAAAGTTAAGAAACATATTCTGCTTTAATTACACTGTCTAACACGAATTTGAACAGTTTCTCGTCCGAAACACGAATCCGCAAGCAGAATTGCTCTATCAACCTGAGTTTTTATAAAAACGCACGATTTTAAATAAAAATTTGGTATTACGTGAAAGCTAATCGTAAGAACGCTAGAAAGTCTCATTTAATCTTAAATGATAGAGTAGAGTCGATAGAATACGCCAGTGCAAACAGATATTAAATTTGGGGGTTTTGTATAGTTGTAAATGGCCATCTAAAGTTTAAAAACGTGCCAATGTGCATGTTTCTTATACGCAATCTTTTTGCAGTTTCCCGCATGACCGTCAGATAAACAACTGGTCGTAAAAATGCAAAACTATTTCGTAGAAACCACGCAAATCGGCACTTTTTTAAACTCTGATGGCCATTTAACTTTTATCACAAAGTTTTTAATTTGTGTCTTCGCCCGACGTATGTTGATGTATGAAATGTTATCTTTTTATGTTAATTTACGTCTATTTTAGGGTTGAACGACTGAATGTGCTTATTGGCAACAAAAGCGTGTTAAAGACGTCCCTTTTAATCACAAATGGACGTCTTTAAAACATCTTTAACACGTCTGTATGCTATTTGGGTTTAGTGTCAACCCAAATGAAAATGAAGAATACAGGAGTATTTCCCTAAATGATTTATTTTTAAATCATTGTCAATAAGTGCATAAACACTTAATATAATAGGTAAATGATGTACGAATGCAGTGTATATTTTCTATAGATAAATATATTTAACGAAATGAACCAAGGTTGGTTTTCGAGAGAATCCGAGAGGCAAATATATAAAACAAAAACGGAAGAACAAGGAAATTAAAGAAAATGTGACGGTAACGTCACATGCGACACGAAAATGGTAAAGAGAAGTTTAAAAAAATTGCATTGTAGGCTAGGTCTACACTCTAGCTCATCTATGCCTATACCTCGTCCGTGATAACACCATCCTCGGTTCTTCGATGCGATTGGAGGTTAAAATGTCACGCGAGTTATGCCGTTTGTGATATTTAGTTGTCGTTGAATATTATCTGTTCATAATTGACCTAGACCGCCGCCAGATGGCAATACAAAAATAAATAAAACGAGGCAGTAGAGTGGCGGATCTACAGATTGGTGACCAGGTTGTTAGATAACGTATCTTCGGTAGGATATCGCAAAAGCGGTCACACGTATGTATACACGGCAGGCATTCGTGCATATCTATATAGATATACGCGATATATACATATACACATGTGTATATATCACACCTAAATGTTCGCCCGAACAAATTATGGCATTGTCTTTTATTAGGGGTAAGAGTCTGCACTACGGAAATTCGCAGTTACGTTTCTTATCCAGCGTTTCGACAATGAAGGTAATCACACTATTATTCTCGCGTCCATTAGAAAGTATTCGTTACTCCCGTTTCATCGAGAGAGCTGCAAATCCATTTTACGCAACAGATTATCGAAATGGAAAATTTTCTTTTCGGCCTCCAATAACTGTCGGACGGTGAATCAGAGAAACACTTGATCGGGATGTAGAGACTCCACCGCGTAGTTTAGGCGGGTAGCATTAACGATCATCTGTCGTCCGTTCTTTCCTTTTTACCGTAATCCTTCGAAGATTCTAAGGAGATATATGCATTTGTTTTGCGAGGCTATGGTTCGGCTACGTTGTGACACAGCCAACACTTTACCTGCCGCTCTCGGGTTTCGGTAGGTAAAGCGTTGACCAAGGCACTCGAACCGTGGAATATTTATTCGTGATGTTTTGATGTTCGAACAGAAAGGATTGGTGCTCGGTGTATATGAGACAGAAGATGAGTCCAACATTTCGTTGACCCCCACGGCGGCCGAATACGATGAACTTGTTAAAGGGAAACTACAGAAACAGATTTTGCTGTAAGTCCGTTATTGCTTCAGTAACCGTACCATATAATTTCGGATCATAACTGCGTGCCCCTCGTCACGTATTTATGCGAGGTCCGTGCTTCATATCCTTTTTACTAAATGCATTTTATTTTTCATACAATATGTGAAACCAGATCGTAGAGGCGTGTCCATGTTCAGGTACAAGTATCGTATGCCCAATGTCAGACTGTGTTTTCTTTTCTCTCTGTTAACGCGCAAATACCTGATTAATCGAAGTTAAAACTGTGTATAATAATAAACCACACAGATAATCATGACGAACATAGACTGTAACGTTGAGTACAGATTTATATACAATCTCTAGGGGTGTGCCGGGTACCTGAGATTACGAGTTCGGGACGAGTCGGAAAAATTCGGGCGGGATCGGCCGGGATCCCGATACTTTCGTATCGCTTCGGAAGTTTCGGGACCCCGAGGCTCGATTCGCGCTATAAGCATGGGCAGCCCACCTTCGGGTCGCCTCGGCAAAAATCGGACGCGATCGGCTTAAGGGTCCGTTCTACCTTGCCGGCCGAAAAAAGCCTATTTTCAGGATTTCTTTTCTCAAGAATCAATGTACCGATTCTAATGTTTTTTTTTTTTTATAAATGTTTATTATTCCTTGCTGTATAGAACTGTATTTTTCTTATTTCTAAAATATAAATCGGACCACCCACCCATGCTTATAGCCCGAATCGAGTCTCGGGATCACGAAACTTTACTGTTTCGAGGAATACGAGAGTATCGGGAATCCCGATTCGGGATCCCCCCCGAATTTTTTTTGATCCGTCCCGACGATCCGCACACACCTAACTGTTACTGTACTTTGGTTTTAAGACTGCGTGGATTAACATTATGTAATATTGATACGTTTTATTAATAGTTCCAGCCTGAAACAATTGTCATAATGCTGCCTGAGCTTTCCATAATATTCAGAAATCGCTTTTCCTTTGTTGTTTCGAAAACATCTTCCATAAAGTATTTTTTCTGTTAACGAAACTCTTGAACTCTAACGAGATTTGTGTCCGATGAGCTCACTGGCATTATTTTCATTGTTTCAGGAGAGACTAGACTGAGAGACGGTATTGTACGCATGATATGAAGGGAAAACTCGCTGCACAGGAGTTGCCAGACACATATTTTCTTGTATAGAGAGATTTAAAAAGCGCATTGTTCATAAAAATTATATTCCTTTAGACTGACCGTTAGTCGAGAGATTTAGAGGAGGCTTCCAGAACATGAAATTTAAAGGAACGTGTTAATGTTATCAGATATGTTTTAAGAGGTATTATTTCGTTAAGAAGAATAATGTCTGCTATCAGTGATAGTAGCTTGGGAAATGATAACGCTGCTGGAAGCAGTGTGGGAGTGGGTGAATGTAGTAGCGGGATAAGTAAACAACACCAGTCGACAAATATACTCCACAAGATTAGTGGCTCGCTGGAAGATAAAAACAATGATTATTTGTGTCCAATTTGCTTCGAGGTGATCGACGAAGCCCATATCACCCGCTGCGGTCATACGTTCTGTTATCGTTGTATAGTAAAGTCTCTGGAAGCTAACGGGCGTTGCCCGAAATGCAGCTACACGCTGACGCAGCAGGATATCTTCCCGAACTTCTTGTTACACGAATTGATATCGAAATACAAAACTAGAATCAAGGGTCTGGCTGAATTAGGATCGTCGTACACGGCCGATGGCAGGCACAGAGCGATGGGTACAGACCTGTCTGTCCCGCCTTACGACGGATTAAGAGATATCGTGGCCGCTGAGAGCGCTAATCTCACTTTACCAGATGTCAACGTAATGCTAGACGTATTAACGCAGCGGAAACATTTACTCGAAGCAGAGACATGCGCGGCGCAGAACAAACTGCTGCACGAATTCTTGAAACACTTGCTGCAGCAGAAGGAGGAGCAAAAGAATCAGTTGCAAAAAGAGATAGCATTAATTAAGAGGGACATGGAGGAAGTAGAGAGTATTTTAAGGGATGTTCAGAGCAAATGCCCGAGAATAGAAGATTTGAAGAAGTCAAGCGAGAATGATAACGCGCAGGTATCCGCTATTAGAAGAGAGATGATTGGCCTTATAGACATAATAGACTCGAATATGGTGAAACCGAATGAAAAAGCAATCGCATCTGGGAACGAGACGTTCGCCACTTCCGCGAGAAGTCAGAAACAAAACGACTACACCATGGGCTCAACCTTGGCTGTACGTCGGAAGAGAATGCACGCGCATTTCGACGATTTCGTGCAATGCTACTTCGACTCTCGCGCCAAGGAGCTGCTGCTTGGACACAAGCCTCATGCTCAGGGCGAAACGTGGCACGGCACGAGTTCCGGACTCGATGTCTTCAGAGAGAATCTTGTGAAATTCTCGAGATACAATTCATTGCGTCCATTAGCAACCTTGAATTACTCGTCGGACATATTTAATAACTCCACCATTGTGTCGAGCATAGAATTCGACAAAGACAATGAATTCTTCGCGATAGCTGGGGTCACGAAGCGTATAAAAGTGTTCGACTATAGCGCTGTAATAAGGGACACGGTTGATATTCATTACCCCTGCGTAGAAATGGTATCCAGCTCTAAGATATCCTGCGTCTCGTGGAACTCCTTTCACAAAGGGATGCTGGCGTCGTCCGATTACGAAGGGACTGTAACGGTGTGGGACGCCGCGACTGGCCAGAGAACGAAAGCGTTCCAAGAGCACGAAAAGAGATGCTGGTCCGTCGATTTCAACGACGTAGATACCAGGCTCATAGCATCCGGCTCAGACGATGCCAGAGTGAAGCTATGGTCTTTGAATAACGATCATTCCGTTGCCTCTTTAGAAGCGAAGGCTAATGTCTGCTGCGTGAAATTTAATCCACGCAGCTCGTGCCACTTGGCGTTTGGATCTGCGGACCATTGCGTCCATTACTACGATCTACGCAATATGAAGGAAGCACTGTGCATTTTTAAAGGCCACCGTAAAGCCGTCTCGTACGTTAAGTTTATTAACAAAGAAGAGATAGTGTCCGCCAGCACAGACTCGCAATTAAAAATGTGGAACATTAACAATCCGCATTGCTTGCGCTCCTTTGTCGGGCACGTTAACGAGAAGAACTTTGTCGGCCTTGCCACCGACGGCGATTACGTGGCCTGCGGATCGGAGAATAATGCACTTTATGTGTATTACAAAGGACTCACCAAGCAATTGTTCTCTTATAAATTCGATGCTGTTCGAAGTATATTAGAGATACAAGAACGAAGAGAAGAGGATTTGAATGAATTTGTCTCCGCGGTCTGTTGGAGACAGATGTCCAACGTCGTGGTAGCTGCGAATTCCCAAGGAATCATTAAAATATTAGAACTCGTTTGAAGATACTCGTAATAATCTGGCGCGTGCATTAACGTACGTTTTGGAAGTTCAGTGCTGAGTGCTCAGATACGAACGACAACGGGGAACGAGAATTCATTCTAAATGTTACAGTAATTTGTTAAACGCCGCGCTGACGCGGCGTGTCTAATATATGGGAGAGTCTAAATTATTAGAGACTGACTTACTCGAGAAAGTAATACTCCGAGCGTTAAACAGCACAAATAGTTTCTTGTAATTATATTTTTACTAAAAGAATCTGCACCGTTGCTTCTTTCATTTTCAGTTGATTGTTCTCCAGTTTAGATATATTTAAACGATAGACTGAATTTTAACAATGGAAGATACGTTTAATTACATTATTGGCGCACACGTGTACCGATAATTTATTACGCGGAACGTGGCCTTTTATATTTCCGTGTTAATTTAGTTACATTTTAGCGTATTCCCGACATTGATGTACTTGCACAGTAAATCTCAGCACAATTCACACGAAATAAAGTTTATCTTACAATTAGTTTTATACGATGTTTCTATCATTACATATTATCTGTGTAATCGTTGTACACATCTTTGGTTATACTTTATATTAAATGTTAATAGTGTTCGTTTATTATCACATTATCAGACCATACGAATTGTTTAACATTCTGTTGTACAGTGTAATTTGCTTTAATATAGTATATCTAACTTGTAAATTACCAAATTGAACGTGAAACTTTATTGTTCTAAATGATCTACGAGAAATATTTTTGTGAAACGTAAGGTATGGAGGAAGGAAGAGAACACTCTAGATAATCAAGTCGCAGTAAATTCGGGCTTGGAAGTATAACTAAACTAATCGTACAATGTGATTCCTGTAGTAAATGTCTTGCCAAAGTAGCCTAACGAACTAAATTCAAAAGAGTAGTAAATATTGAAGCTAGTATCGTACACGATGTTGATGTTTGTTCGATTTTAATTTCTGCCAAGAGTATCATCCGTGCTATGAAATAGTGAATGTGCTTGGATCGCATTAAGTTCCTATTATCAGCGTTAAAATTACTGTCTTTTTATATTAGCATCGGAGCTAAGGGAAGACTGAGATTGCAGTAAAAAAGAGAGCAGTAAATCGTGATTGTTCTTCGCGGAATTATATGTAAATATTCTGCGTTTGATCGATAGTTTTCTGAAGAATGATCTCCCACTGACAAAAAGGAGAACGATTTGCATTTACTGCCTTCCCTTCCAAAAATCACTTCGCTTAGCTCCGATTAGTACATCGTAAGCAAAATGATCTTTACAACTCGTGTCTCAAGATATCAATGTGTCAATTTTTAATAGTTTGTTTACTATCTACCTGGTAATGTCTAAGCGAACAGTGTCACAAATACGACGAAACCCCATGACAAATGTACACACTTACGTCTGTCTATACATAAAGAAAGAATCGAATTTTCGGTAATACGAATATAATTTTACATGTTACTGTACTGTAGCTCGCGACTAATTCTTTACTGTTACAGATTTTTTATTAACGATAAGTGTATTCGGAAGTAATCGCGGCGCCTATCTTTGATGTATTACTAGTGCAAATCGATCCTCTCCATTAAAAAAATTCGGGGAAAAGAAGTGTGAATTAATATGTAGCTCTAATCGTGAGAAGAGTGACTGTAACGTAATTGATAACTAGGATAACTGTTAGAGAAGTAATTAGAGTAATTTTAAAGGGATATATGTAAAGGATAGTATATTTTTAGAGTGTATTTTAAAATCGCAGATGCCGCAGTATATGCTATAAATGTCCAAGACGCCTAGAATTATTGTAACGAATAAATTTGTGAATTTGTGTCTTAGCACGTTCGTGAGAATAATTTCCAATTCTGTGCAAACTTACCCCCTTACCCTAGCAATGTATTATTCTACGTTCGAACGGCCTTAACTAACAAATTCAATGCTTCTACCACTACAGAGCAGGTCCGAAAGTTGCCAAAGGTCATGCTAGAGTATTTTGGGGTTTGGATGAGAAGGATTACGCGGGAGTGGCGGTCGTTGGCCTTGGAAAGAAAAACCTTGGTGTTAACAAACTGGAAGAAATACACGAAGGGAGAGAGAACATACGTATTGCAGCAGCAGGTAGAAACATTAATTTCTGGTATTAAAATACAATCTTGCCCCGCATTCTTTGTACATCGACTCTAACAACAATGCAATAATGTTGGGTCAGCTGGCTGCAAGGCGTTGGACGCGGTTGAAATAAAAGACATAAAGCTGGAAGGATTCGGGGACGCAGAGGCTGCGGCGGAAGGAGCCGCGTTGTCTACATGGTTCTACCAAGTTTACAAGAATAAGGAAAAGCAAAAAGTATTTCCGAAAGTCACGCTGTACGGCGAAGGAGAAGAGTAAGTATCGCATCTCTCTTTCATCTGCTTCATCCTACTTCCCGAATACCGTAGAAACTATTTCTTCATTCTTAGCAAACAATGGTGCGTTGGGAACATCAAAGCTAAAGCACAGAATTGGGCACGCCAGCTCGCGGACACCCCCGCTAATCTAATGACACCGACGATCTTTTCCGAAGAAGTATGCAGAGTCCTCACTGACTTGGGAGTTAAGGTCCAGGTGCACGACAAGGAATGGGCGGAGCAGAAGAAGATGGGCTCCTTCCTCAGCGTGTCTCGCGGTAGCTGCGAGCCGCCGAAGTTCGTTGAAATTCATTACAAGGGCGCTGGAGACGAGAGCCAACCGATCGTCTTCGTCGGGAAGGGCGTTACATTTGACGCCGGCGGTATTAGTCTCAAGGTAAGTCGCTGCGCACCAGATTTCTGAAGACAGACTATACGTATAATACGAACGATATAATTGCAGCCGTCATCCGACATGGACGAAATGCGCGCGGACATGAGTGGCGCGGCTTGCGTGGCAGCTGCTATCCGAGCCGCTGCCGAGCTTAAACTGAAAGTGAACATCGTCGGCTTGCTACCCCTCACGGAAAATCTGCCTTCCGGGACCGCGACTAAACCGGGAGACCTCGTAGTTGCGATGAATGGAAAGACCATCATCGTGGACAACACGGACGCGGAAGGTAGACTCATCCTTGCCGATGCGCTTTGCTACGCGCACGAGTTTAAACCAAGGTAAACACTCGAACTCGATAAATGCCTCGTTATCGAAATATTAAGGGTGGATGCATCGAGGAATCTTAACGTGTCTGTAGATTTATCTTGGACATCGCGACGCTGACTGGTGCAGCGATGATCGCTCTAGGAGGAGCAGCCACTGGTGTCTTCACGAACGATGGCACGCTGTTCGAGAAGCTAAAGGACGCTGGCACTCTCACCGGCGACCGAGTGTGGAGACTTCCCCTTTGGCAACATTTCACCGACGAGATGACAAGTATGGAGATTTATTAGTAGTACTTTTTGTAGACCTTGCGTTGTTGAAGAGAAGGTTGAGTAATCCGGTACCGTTTTGCAGAGAAAGTTAAGGGAGCCGATATTAATAATTGCGCGACGACCAAAGCTGGCGGCGCCTGCACCGCAGCCGCCTTCCTGTGGGAATTCGTCGCGCACGATACACCGTGGCTGCATTTAGATATGGCGGGGGTAATGGGCCCCGGGCCCGACGATTTGCCCTACATACCAACCGGAATGACAGGTCGCCCAACTCGCACGCTCATTCAGTTCTTACAGGCATTGTGCTAAAGTTCTCTCCTTTTTTTAACTTCGTGTGTTTTCCTTTTTCTACTATTTTTTTTTTATATACATATGTATACAACACACATACACGTTTTATATTATGCGCTGCCCGCCTCCCTTCTTACATTCCGACGCTATTTCATACCCGCGTAAACGCTACGGAACAGAGCAAAGAGGATCGAACCAATCGGAATGTAAAGCAAAATTCCACCGACGGCCACAGAACTTATAAAATTTGTATAGAATTATATTACCTAACGGTACAATACATTTAGTACAAATGTAACGAGCCCGATAACTTTCTTTTGTACAGTTCATTTTATTCATATTATGTAAAAAGCTAAATTTGGTTAAGAGTGGATCAGCGACAACGTCGATGGCCATTGATAGCCATTATGACACAGGAACCGATAACAAATACCTAGGCATGCCATGGAAATACGCGTGCACAGTATCGTACAGAGAAGGATCACAATGATGCTAGATTTATATAAAAAAAAAAGAAGGGAAAGAACGATTTAATAGAGTGGAGACATCCATGGGAGGTAATATTATTATTTGGGCAATTTACAACATTATTTGTGTCGCATCTGAAATACATCTGACAGTTCTCATCAACGTTGTGTAAACATCACACATGATTTGTAAAAGTGCTAACAACTATTCGAACTTAATATAATAAAATACATGATTTATTGTATGAAAAACCGTGCCTCTAATTTTATGTACAATACGAAATTTACGTTTACTTTCATCTTCTTACCACACGATCTTGTAATATACAGTTCTCGCTGCCGCTCTTAGCGTAAAACCTCGTTCGCATTAGTCAAGTTTACTGGCTTCAAGTCACTAGAAATCAGTAAACTAACCTGTTATTCACTTCACTTGAAATGTCCTTTCAAGTTTCAAGCGTCTTCCAACTTTTCTTGCCCCGAAATAATCTTAGAGCATATGGCTCTAAGGAAATAATACAACTTGAATAGTGTGGACGTACGTACAAGTGTGAACTTAAAGTCACGAAGCGACTTGAAGCCAGTAAACTTGACCAATGTGAACGAGGCTTAAGGGAACAAAACGATCATTCCGTTTCGCGGGCACATATTTTGCAGTCTTCCTGGTTGTTCCAACGCGGAGACTAATGCGAAGTGGTGAGGCAGAATTTACAAGAGTCCACCAAGTGGGAGGCCATTTCTCGCAACGAGGACTGAAATGGTGTTCTATGTTTGTCGCTTGATAAAACTAACTTCAGTTCTGTACACCTTCTCACCGCGAACCCTGATTTTTCAGGCGTCTTTGCATCCCACGTATTCTCACGAAAGTCATTGCGACGCGCACCTTCCAATCGAACCAGCGAAGTGGTGTTTCAACGCTTGGTGTTGGAAAGAAGAGTTCGTCGTTCGTCGTTCGTTGGGGGACAGTTGCCCCGATTCCCGGATGTAGGAACAGTCTGTTATGGTACAAGGAACTAATTGTAAACACGCGTTCATGTACAAGGCGGTGGCTGCTGCTGTGGGGAGGGAAGGGGCGCTGCCGCAGCAGCTGCGACTGCGGCAGCAGCAGCGTACGACGACGGGTCCGAAGTATCGAGGAGTGGTGGTGGCGGAGGTAGATTTCCTCCTCCGCCTCGTCCTTTTCCACGGCCTCTTCCTCGACCCCGACCCCGGCCCCTCCCCCTTCCGCGTCAACTCCGCCTTTCCGGCATTCCTATATTGCTCGTTGTCTTCTCCAGGAAAGCGAGTGGACCCTGAAGAGCGCTGCTCCCTACACCTCCGACGGGAAACCCGGCTCTAGCGCCGGTCACGCCAACTCCCGCTTGCGCCATGAACATCCCCTGCTGCCCGACCGACACCCCGACTCCTTGAAGCCCTGACGTGGGCGGCGCGCCTGATCCTTGCTGCACCTGCAACGTTATGCCAAATGTCCCATCACATCCACGTCTCATTTCAATCTACCTTATAGCAACAGAAAGCGGCGGTAAGCGGCGGGAAGCGTGTCAAAGATGGCATTGCGATTACTTGGCTGTCAGACTCTCGTGATCACACCAGTAGGGTGTTGGGAACAGTAATTAGATAGGCACGGGGGGAAATGAAAGAAAGCACAATGTTTTTCTTTTTACCACGAACAGAGATTTATTCTGCCGAACATCTACTTGAGGGTGAAAACATAAGTGAAATGGCACGCAGTTATTCGTCTTCCTGGACTGAAAAGCTTAGGCGAAGACGCGCGGTGCTAAGTTGTGAAGTACAGAATGACTAGAATGGTTGTAATATAAAGTCGAGATGTCATTTTTATAGTATCTCGCGAATATTCAACATGATCTTTTTTCTAATTGTTCTTACATCGATGCGAAAGATACTAGTTATAAATGAGGCTTATACATATTGAGAAATATAGCTCTGACAATTTTTAACACGCGTTGTCGAGAAATATGACGTGGAAAAATAATGCAGAGTACAGGTATATATTTAGAATATGAAGTCATGGTGTAGTTGAAACTGTGCTAACTGTTCCTAACTACGATCGACAGGTAATTAGGGGTCACTAGGTTCAATATTAATCTTCCAAAGACGTAATACGTGCTTATTCTTCTATTATTTATTACGTCAGTTTCCGGATAAATATTTGTACACATTTAAATATTACTCATTTTGGCACCATTCTACAACGTATTTAAGTATATCTATCTGAGACTTTCTCCTCTCGAAAACAAGATTCACGCTTCAACGACTCTATATCGCAAGTTACTAGTAAAAGCACTTTAATTCTTCTTTCTTACATGTTACGCTTCTGTGAATAGGAATTATTTAAGGCACTGATTACACGCAACATTAATACGCGTTGCTTTTTGTGCAGTAGGACTGGACAATTTTCTGTTCCGAGTAGCTATCATTGTTGGGAAGAGGAGCAAAAATAGTTTCTATGATTCCGATGGATATTTCAATCACAAGAAGGTACTTAATAGTTTAATCTACACACATCTTACACATTCACGCTCGCATGCATACACCCAAGCACGTACGATCATCCAATAATGGTATTCGAATTATAACAAACAATATGAAAACTTAATAACAATAAATTATTCCATCTCTGATTAGAACGAAAGCGTTGCGATGTTAGAAATAATCTTGAATCAAGAACGCTTCGAAGACATCCTGAATTAATAATTTACATCATCGATGAGTTTGAATTTACGATTAAAGCGAGATAAATATTAAAGAATGTTCATCCACGATGTCTAACTATAATTACCGAAACGATAGGAACTATCTTCGAACACAAGGTATCCGCCATCCGCGCTTAGAATTTCACGCAAAATTTTAGGGGAGAGAAAATTATTCCCGGTGTTAATGAATACAGGAGTTTCAGCTTTGCCCGTAACGGTATTACTTAAATACCTGTTGCTGATGAAGCTGTTGCTGCTGCATTTGATGCTGCTGTAGATGCTGCAACTGTTGTTGCTGAAGCTGCTGCTGGTGCTGCAATATTTGCTGCTGTTGCTGCATCGTCGCAGTTCCACCGCCGTTCGCGGTCTGTTGGCTCTGCCCGCTTTGCGTGCCGTTTGGTAAACCTGGACAATTTTAAAATCATTACATACATTCCTGCTTTACTTCTTTCCAAGATTCTCACCATTAGGAGCTGGTCCTTGGGCCGGCGATTTAGCCCAGCCTTGCAAATCCGCTAAGAGGTTCTGCCACACCGCGATTTTATCGTAGTGCCTCTTTATAAGATCTTCCTTACGTGCTAACTCTAATCTGAGGTCGTTGATGTCCTCTTTCACCACTAGCTCGGGTTTCAGTGCGGACAGTAAGAATCTCTTTTGTAGAAAGAAGGCTTCCATTTGCCTTGCTAGGTCTATAAACCTCAGCGTGACTTGCTCGACTTCGCTACGAGCTTCCTCTTTATCCACAGCCAAACCACCGGACACTCCGATTCCATTGCTTACTAAACCCTCGTCCTTTGTCGTCAGGATGCTCAGGCATTGCTGCAAGAATTTCACGAGCATTGTTAATGAATCCGATGGGTTGTTACCAGTGGTGGATTTACTACGTTACATTGAATTTTATTCAATGTCAAAAATTCAAATATGAACTATGAACCTCTACCTATTGCATTGAATTTTACTGCACAATATTTTCAATTTCTTTAAAAAGAAGGTGTGGAATGTAATTATAAAGAATATAAATAATTTGAGATTTTTGAGTAAATTTCATGTCTTTGGTGTGCAAAAGATACTTGAATTTATACTTTTAGGGCGAATTCCACTTACGCCCAAATCGCCCGTGATTTTCATTAAGCTAGGTTTTCCCGTACGCGACTGGACGCATCGTCAAGAATTTCAAAGTCGATTTTCTCGAAAATGAAGCGCGATAATGAAAAATTTTATTCCTTTTTCTCGACTTACTTACTTGTTATAAATCGAAAAGAAAGAGTAACTTTTTTTCATATCGCGCTTCGTTTTCGAGAAAATCGATTTGGAAATTTTTGGCGATGCGTCCAGTCGCGTACGAGAAAACTACCCTAATGAAAATCATGGGCGATTTGGCCGTAAGTGGAATTCGCCCTTAGATGGTTGGAAAAATTCATTATCCAACAATAAGTATGTTGTTGTGATTCTGAATTTAATAAACAAGAATATGTCCATGCAGGTTATGGCGTTCCACGGTCCGCAACGTTTTTTCAAACTATATGATTTTATACAGTAAAATACATAAACGTAATAAAGTTAAGCTATTTACTGCGTCTTATTCTACACGTAGAGAATTCAGTTTTCTACGTTAGGTAAAATACGGACCGGTTGTTACACTTACTTGGAATGCCTCCTCGAACTCGTCGATAAGGTTACCGTTACCATTAGTGGGTGTCGCCATTATACTCGTGGTGCTTATATATAAAAAAGATTTATTGTCAATTACAGTTGATTCAATCTCATGGTAGGTCCATTATAAACGTTTGAAATCGAACTAGGGTGTCCGTAGTCGGCAGGCACGTGTGTCGAACGAACGGGGCAGCAATGAACCCTCAAGTGGGATTTCACGCGCGATCGTTAATAAATACATTAGGCACGTATTTAAATTTAGTTACATTCGGTAGGTTCTGTCTAACATAGATCTGTAAATAAATAGAATCTAATATACGGCTAAGCTTCTCGACTGCACTTTTGACACATATATATGTATATATCTACGACGTTAGTCAAGTAATGAATTGGCGACAATCGATATACATCGATCACGAGTGACGTATATGGTGCGATTTCATGCTGACGCTCGACGCTCGTTTTGAGCGTCAAAATTGGTCACGTGATTGGTTTTGACGCTCAAAATGAACGTCGAGTGTAAGCATGAAATAGCACCTCTATTCAGTTTTGTTCAGTTTCGTTCATGTTTGTTTATGCATCGATCCATTTTACGAATATAATTAAAACATCAAGGGAAGAACGTTGGTTCTGAATTGTTTTATACTTGTTCATTACTATTTATATTACATGTATATAGCGGTTATATATTACATACAAGGCATAAAATTTTACGGTAAATTGTTGTAGAGAAAGGGAATTTTTGGTACAGGGGTGTAGAACGAGGAGCAGTAGTTGAGGATTGGCTAGCTTATGTGTCGAAGTCTATGAGATCCGTGTCATCAGGCATCGGAGGATATTTGAACCAAGGATCATCCAGTTCCCATAAATCAGGATGTAGATTTTCTCTACCTTCCGGTGGTCCGCATACAGGGCAAGGGGGAAAGCGTTCCACGTCGAAGAATCTTTCCAGTTCTTCTGGATCGAAGGATTGATAATCGTATGCTTTTTGTTGCTTCGGAACGGGTTCTGTGTAAGCCTTCACTCTAGATGGAACAGGCATAGCCATGCCTTCATCGTCTTCTTCCCAAGATATATCTCTATCTTGGTAAAGTTCTTCCTCGAACGGAATATCCAACTGTAGATCGTCCGAATCTTCCATAGCTCCTATTCTTTCGAATTCTTCGTCCAACCTTTGAGCTGCCTTCCTCGCTTCTAAGTTGGCTAAAGTTCTCTGCATGTGCTCGCGTGCAGCTAGAATATCTGGATGATCCCGTCCATATACAGGTTCTAACGGGCCGGGTCTGTATAAACATCGATTGGATGTAACGACTGTTAGGATTTTATTAGGAGCTACAGTAATCTTAAAGTTTACCGGTAAACATTTTTGGGAGGAGAGCGAACCGGAGAGCGGGCGGGAGGAATTTTAGGAGGCAGTACAGGTTGAGGTGTTTCCTCAATGCCAACAGCGTTACCGCCAACATTAGCCACGGCGATAACAAATTCTCGTCTAGCTTGTTGCAATTCTGTTAACCTGTTCTGCACCTTCGCGCTTTCTGCTGCATCTTGCTCGTCAAGAGTTTCACTGGCGAAATCGGGGAAGGCCAGAATTTGCATTATCCTTGCGGGTTACATGAGAATTTATAAAATCACCTGATCACTTGAATCGAGCGATTTGCCACTTGTGACGTTTGCCTTGCATCCGAATCTAGAGCTAGCTGTGGTATGCTGATGATAGTGGTGCGGTTGTCGCTCACTGTTCCAGGAGGTATCACAATGTTGCTGATTGGCCCATCGCCGATCGGGTCTGCCTGAACTATGTCGGCGTTCATCATTCTAGCCAATTCATTGGTCTTCCTAGCTACGCTTGGACCCTGCTCAGGCGGTTTCAGGCCCCTCCTTGGTACCTGGCTGGGTCCAGCTCCGAATCCGAAGCCTCTTTTCGGCGGAGGAAGCTGCCTCCTAGGACTTGGGGGTGGTGTTATCGCCCTCGGAGGCGGTGTTACCGGCTTTGGAGGTCTTGTTTCTTTAGGTGCCCTCTGTCTTCGAATCCTAATAAAAAATGAGTTAGCATAAGGCAACGGGAACTTCATCGTAATGGAAACTGTTCTCATTGAATTGATCGATCTATTTATCTGTATATCTAAGCCTATTTAGATTCAATGAGTTCTACATCAGTCGTTTAAATCAGGTTCAATTATTGTCGCGACCTGGCATCACCTCCTATCGGAGCAGGTGTCCTTCTAGGTCGACGGTCGCCAGTCAGTACTTCTTTCTTGCTCTCGTACTCTTGCTTAAATTTCTCAGCGTGCTTCAGTCTAGCCATCATTGACTTCGTCATCGTTGGCTTACTGAAATCCACCTTCTTTGGCTCGTACGCTAATACCTTTTTGCGTCTCGCAGGCGCTGCTGCTGGGTCTGCCTGGTGTTTTACCAGAGCTTCGCGTTTCTTTTCAAGTTCTTGTACCATTGCAGCGGTCTTAGCTCGACGGAGTATCTCTGTTTTAGTGAGCGCAACGCCGGAGCCACCTGCCCTTGGATTGCGACTCATCTTGCCCTTCGTTCGTTAAATAAATATCATGTAAGAACATTAGAAATCCTCGACTAAAGCAAATGTATAAGAAAAAGAAGGGTAATCCTATTTTAATAGAGCGGATGACAGAGAAATGAACAGGTAGCTCTGAAATAAGTAGCATTAAGGATCGAACGAATATGCAATCCATAATAACCTGTTGATCAATTTTTTTAGTTTCTACTTGAAAATATTAACTTTGCTGACGGTTCGCCGGTAATTTGTCAAGGTTTCATGTTGCAAGTTTTGTTATGGAATTAATGATCCGTCATTCTGCAGTTGTAGGTGTTACATATCCAATACCAATTAATTTTGTTGGCTTATCAGTCACGAAAATTTATGATGAACCTGAACATTGTACAATTTGGCAGGTAGGATAAGGATTTTCTGATAGGAGCTGCTTTTGTTTTTAATACACCGTTCGTCGAAAAGAAATCGAGCCCCGCAATGCGAAATGCAAAATAATCTACGCGGGAATGCGGTCGAAATTTCTCTTCGAGTAATTAAGAGAATTAAAATATTTATTTAAACGAACAGTCCCACCAGCTTAACTTTATTTCATACATCATATTCTATTCTATTTCGTACAGTAGACTAGCGATAAAAGAAACGAATAATAACAGTATATAATAATCAAAGAATAAAAAAAGTATTTCACATATTTCGCAACACTCATTTCAAATGAGCGCGATCGATTGTTGCAGAGCCCGCGGGATCCGTAGTCGAACGCGGATCGATACTTCAGTCGATATGTTACAAACGTAAGTCTGTGTACCCATGATATCAATTGAAATCTTTATCAAAGTTGATTCTTTTCTCTAACAATGCCAACTAGGGCGGACCGCCCTAATTTAATGCCTTTTCAGGACACTCAGTACAGTTGGACGGACGATTTGCCAGTCTGCAAACAATCCGGTGCGTACATTCGTTATAGCCGACCATAACCTGGAAAGTGGATGTTTACATTGTTGTGCACACTTGCGCAGGGGTGGGATTCTCCACGAATCAGATTTACCGCGAGGATGGATACAGGCAGGAGGAGCATCCGTTCGAAGACCGCAGCTTCCATTGCCGCTGCGACGACTCCACTTTCCTTTACGGAGTGTTCGACGGACACGAAGGGACAAAGGTAGCGAACTTTGCCATGCAGCGAATGGCTGCGGAGATCTTGCTGGGGCAGTTAAGTGGAAAATCGACCGACGAGGAGATCAAGGAAGTTCTTAGGTAACGCAGAGGAAGAAGGAGAATGAGAATCCCAGCTTGGGGACTGTATTTCTTTTTTTTAACGATTTACTGTTTCAGGCAGGCGTTTATAGCCGTAGAACGAGGCTACTTGGACTCCATCGGCGATCTTTTGGCCGAACGAGCTAGTTTACAGTTCGACATACCAGATGGATTGAACTCTTACGAAGCTTACCAAAAGTTTCCTCACTTGGTTTGTTCGATTTGTTGATTAAGGAGGAGCCCTGTTTAGGACACTAACATAAGAATAAGGTGATTTTTGGGAATTTTTTCTAAGAAACTGTTGAGCGGATCTTTTACAAACATTCAGGATATTTTAGTTCACATTCAGACAATAAAAATTAATTTTTTCGTTAGAGAGTGTAAGGTAGAAATTGAGAGATATGAACACGTTAGATAGGACTCCCGCCGGAGTTGCAAATTTGCGATTGTAATGGTGGCCCCAATTCTTCCCTGAAATAAAACACCAAGGATTTTTTTATTTCCAGTATAATTACATTGTCGATGGACCTAAAACTTTGACAAATAATTTGAATTGAACAACTCTTTTTCCATAAATAGTACGAAATACCTTGGGGCAGAATCATAACTTTTTCTTTAAAGTCTCACCAATTTCCCAACTTTTAACTTTTTTTTCGTTTATTAGATTCATCGACACTATAATTATAACGATTATTATAACAATTAGAGTCGTAACGAACGTGTTCATATATCTCCATTTCTACCGAACACTTTTTAACGAAAAAATTAATTATTATGGTTTGAATGTGAACTAAAATACCCTGAAAGTTTGGAAAAGATCCGCTCAACAGTTTCTTAGAAAAAAAATCCCAAGTATCACCTTATTCCTAGCGTCCTAAATAGGGCTCCCCTCTTAAGCTTCGCGATACAAGCGATGAATATTTGTATAGGAGATTTTTATGCAGGTGGATAAATTAAATTCGATAAACTGCGAGCTATCGACGGGAACTAATGCAGTTGTAGCTCTCGTTTACGGCGGAAGATTATATGTTGCAAACGTTGGCGACAGTAGAGCCTTGTTGTGTAAGACGGACAGCAATCAAGTTTTAAGGGTAGTACAGTTAAGCGTCGATCACGATTTACGAAACGAAGATGAGTTATTGCGATTGTCCCATTTGGGGCTGGATGTTAATTCCATAAAGCAAGGTGATTTGTTTAAATTGCAATGAATAATTGCCCAGTTCGTAAGTGAGGAAGTATTTAACAGTGATTCATTTCACAGGATCCCATCTTGGAAATCAAGAAAATACACGTTGCCTCGGAAATTACCTTGTTAAAGGAGGGTACAGAGAGTTCGAGGAGTTAGCGTCTGCCGCCGCAGAGCCTATTATCGCCGAGCCAGAAATTCATGGGGGGATAGAGCTTGACGATTCTTGTAGGTTCCTCTTACTCATGTCTCGTGGTCTCTACAAGTCGCTAGAAGAAGCGACTGGCACGGATCAAGTGAACAAAGAGCTAGCTCTTATAGCAGTCGAACAGGTAACGCATAATTACTGACAATTGAAGGGTCGGATGCAATAAGGGGATTAGCGCCCGAAAATGCGAAAAAATATTCACCAAACACTAAGAAAAATACAGTTTAACAACATTTAATTTCCCAATCTTTTTTAGCGTTTGGACAATAATTTTTCCCATTTTCGAGCGTTAGTCCCCTTATTGCATCCGACCCTTCAACCATAGAATAAATCGTTCATTGGCACGTGTTCTATTTCCATAAAATATTTCAGTTTCGTGTGCAGTCTACCTTAACAGGGGTTGCTCAAGCGGTCGTGGACAAGGTTGTAAGAATTCATCACGACGTTAACATGAGCAACTCGCAAAATACAGTGACCAGCGGTAAACGGGACGACATAACTCTTCTCGTGCGAAACTTCAATTTCCCGCTGCCGCACGCGTTAAAGAGCCCGACTAACCAGTCGGTTAGATTCAACCCGATCGTAGAGACCGCTCCGATAAGAACCATGCCGGAGATCGAGGATTATTCGAGCACGGGAGTTACAGACGAGAATTTCGACACGTCAACGAGCGAGACCTCCACGTCGGACATGTATCCACCCGGCGCGAGGCCGACGGACAGCAATGCTAGAATCATACCTTACGTGAGCTTCTCCGAGTATTACGAAAATGTGGAGAAGAGACGGCGAGAGGGGACGTTGCCTGAAGGTATAAATTTCCAGTAAGACGGGCTTCGGTGTTAAAGCACATTCGCATCATTGAAACTCGTGTTAGGCTTGTACATATATATTTATTTTGTATATATATCACTAAAATAACAATCAGAAATATATGTATAACTGTTTGCTAGAATCGCAGATAAAAAATGTTTATTGACGCGTTCTCGACGATATAATTTCCATTGATCCATATTATGCGATCGATCGTTCGCGGTGGAAAGGAAAAGGGAGGATACGGACGTTGCAGATTTGTACGAGAATAAAGGACCGGTTAAATCGAGGAACGTAGATACCCATTAAGTTTGCACAGTTGGCACGGTTTTTCACGAGAGTAGTGCAGTGCGACGGTTGTATACCTAAATCACAAGTACTTGGTTGGATTGGTTTTGAGTCTTTCGTACGCGGCCTTTTCCAAACACTCCCTGTGATCGGGATGAGCAATTTGGATCAGCGCGTTCGCTCGTTGACGCAACGTTTTGCCGAACAGCTGCGCCACTCCGTGCTCCGTAACTATGTGATGAGCGTGGGCCCTCGTCACGACGACTCCGCCACCTGATTAAACAAATGGCCGCGATTGTATTTGCAGGCTGGTATATTCCGAAAGCCAGTGGCGGATTACACAGGCGACCGGTGAGCAATTGTCTCTAGCTAAATAGAAGGCCCCCATCTTCCAAAACAAATTGTGATTTTATCTAAACACTATTTCTTTTGTTTTCCATAATTTTCACGCCACACGCGCATAAATGTACTTCTACATTCGGTTATTATGTATACAGGTGTCCCTTTCTGCTACCGTTTCCCTTAAAAATCCGCCACTGCTGAAAGCTGCTACTAAAGCCGGGAATCCACCGGGAAGCTGAGCTGTGCTATGCCATGCTACGTTTTAAAAAAATTAGCTTCAATACATTTTTATGGAACCGTTTCCACCGAAAGCTAACCTAAAACATAGCATCGCACAGCATAGCTTAGCTTAGCTTAGCTTCCCGGTGGATTCCCGACTTAATTTAAAGAAGAAACTTGTTGCTCGCAAGCAGCATAAATTGGATATCGTACCGAGTTTGATTACAGGCTGGATTTTACTCTCCCCTTTGCTCGTGGTTGAGGGGAATGCGATTATAGCTTTTCCTCGGCCGTCCTGGCCCATCGCGGCGCCTCGCGTGAAGTCGAGTTGGCCGCCGAAGCCGGAATACATCTTGCAGCCCAGACTGTCCGAGCATATCTGACCAGTGATATCTATCTCTATGCAGGAATTGATGGCGGTCATTTTCGGCTGCTGCGATATTACTCGAGGATCGTTCACGTAATTGATCGTCAGCAACTCTGTTACGAATAAAGGGACAATTTTACGAGGCTCAGAGCGAGGAACAACACACCACAGGACTTTAAAAATGTCCACGCACCTACGAATGGATTATTGTGCAAGAAGTCGTAGATTCTTTTGGTACCAATAGCCATGGAGCCGATCATGCGTCCCCTATGTTTAACTTTCATTTTATTGGTGATATTTCCACGCTCGGCGAGATCCACCATGGTGTCGCCGAGGATCTCGGAGTGGATGCCCAGGTCCTTGTGGTTGCCGAGGAAGCACAGAACAGCGTCGGGTATGTTGCCGATACCGAGCTGCAGAGTGGAGCCGTCGTCCACCAGCCTTTGCGCTATGATCTTGCCGACCTCCTGCTCGATTTCATTCGGCGGGTTGCTGGCCACGCACGGCAAAGGGCAGTTGTACTTGACGGCCCAGTCGATGTGGCTGGAATGGATAATCGAATCTCCATACGTCCTCGGCATGTGCTCGTTTACTTGGGCTGAGGAGCAACGGAGGATTATTTCGTCTCGATCCGCAGCGGATCGTTCGTTAAGGAGGGAGCCCTATTTAAACGGCCATCGTTCTACTAACCGATGATAACTTTGGCCGTGGCGAGCGCAGCACGCGTGGTGTCCACGCTCACACCTAGGGAGCAAAAGCCACGAGCATCCGGGGGAGTGGTGTGGATTAGTGCGACATCGGGGACGATTCTCTTCTCGTAGAACAGCTTCGGAGCCTCATGGAGGAATATCGGGATATAATCTGCGCGCCCCTCGTTCACGGCGTCCCTCACATTGGCTCCGATGTAGAGGCTCACGGACCGGAAGTGTTCTGAAAGTAGTCGCGTCGTATATATACAGTTGGAACCTGGGATCTTGATCACAGAATACCGTACTCTCGAATTCAGGGCTGGCGAACGGCGCGTCTCCTTCCAGGCCCATGTGAATCAGTCGTACGCCCCGCAAATTGTTGCATACGCCGTGCTCCGTCAGAGCACGTATCAGCTCGTTCGGCGTCGCCGCGCCGCCTTGTATAAATACTAGATGCTCTAAAGGGATGAATTTAAGAAGCGTTAATACACGAGGCTCACCGTTTCTTCAGCGGGCCCTTGCTCCGTGCACGGGAATTTATCCCGAAAAGATTTATTAGCGTATTAGAGGATCGTGTTATATGTCGTATACCTGAATTGATTATTTTCACCGCGTCCTCCACGCACACCCATCTCGGACACCGTTTCAACGGCTGCAGAGGCTCTCGCATGAATCTTAAGCCGCAAACGTTGAACGGTTTCACCGGCGCGATCTTACCGAATGAGGACTCGAAATTTCGACGTAAATTCGGACCGAACATTTTGCTTGTGCGCTACGCGACGAGCTGGTGGATATGAATTATAAAGATCCGCGAATACGGGCTTACGCTGCGGGATACGTGCGGTAATTACATCGAAATTTGGATGACATAATCTAAAGGAGGACATTGATCTCAAACGTCACTTCGCGTCAGGCCGCATCAGATCCGTTGCCATCTCCACGGTTAGTATTTGAACGTCGCATTTGCCGGTATTCGATTTTTCTCGATAGAGCATTCATTGGAAAGCCCGGCGCGGCCATCGAGCGCCGCACGCCTACGTTCAACAGAATACTTGGACGATAATCGCCACGGAAACAATACACGCGTGTACGTTTCATTTCGAATTTATTATATTAATTATATTGTTGATATTTCGGTTTCAAAAGCGGCGCAACCACCTCCACTCCCAGAAATAAGCGGTGCTGATACAGAAGAACGTTTCCCAATTTCATTTTATATGAAAAAAAAGTGCTCATTGTTATTATACAGTGTTTGGTTCGTGCTACAGACGTTAAATATTAATTTAAAAGGATTCCTTTTCGTATTGCGATCAAGGATGAACATTCCTTAATCCATTCGAAGTAAGTCTTGTTCTCGCGCGTTGAAGGCGGTGTTGAGTGTTGCTCCCTCGGCGCCGATGTTTTATCGCGGGCAAGAAAGCGTGTGTTACGCGAAATCAAGGAAACAGTGTATGCGATAGTTGCCCTCGGCGAAAGTATGTATTTATGAATTTCACAACTATCCCGAAATGCTATTGAGTTGTTGTTAGGCGGAGCTCATGGCGCTGGCATGACTTTTAAGCGGTCGAACGCCGCTTTCTCCAAATCTTCTCTGTGATCCGGATGAGCGATTTGGATTAACTCGTACGCCCGTTGTTGCAGGCTTTTGCCGAACAAGCTGGCAATCCCGTGTTCGGTGACGATGTACCGAGCGACCGCTCTGTTGGTTACGACACCGGCACCTGATAAATAAAAGATGAGCATCAGAATTCTAATTCCCAGTAGGATCGATCGTTCGAAGATAGCCGTTGCGGCATTAATTACGATTAGTGGTCGTCCTTAAATCACGTAAGGCTTTCTGGGAGGGGAGGGGGTCGCGAATTTCTTACGTTTTGTTACAAGGGCGGGGGAAGTCAGGTAGCGTCTTACGTAATATTTTTTAAACTAATTTTCAATAAATACAAATTCTATTATTAATGTTACAGAAAAGTAGTTTTAGTTTATATTTCCTGAAACCGAGTTAAATAAATTATATAAACCTTTAAAAGAATTTTAATAACTGAAAAAGTTAAATGCAAAAAATATTACGTAAGGACGGGGTTGGAATATAAAATCTTATGAATTCTTATACTGAGGAAGGGAGGGGGTAAGAATTCGCCAAAATTACCCTTATGTAATTTAAGGACGGCCCCTTAGAGGTGTGTAAGAACCCGAAAATGTCGGGTCGGATCGGGACATGAATTTTTTTCGGGATCGAGATGAGTTCCCGAGGCTTTCGGAATTCCTGAGAGTGCCGGGATTCTTATTATTATTAAGACTGACTGATATTTCTACTTCGGAAAATCAACAATGTCTCGAATGTTATGCTGTCGTATTCATTAAATTCGAGACTCGAAACGGAAATCGGGTCTTTGGAATTTTTGGGAATCCCGACACTTTCGGGAGAAATTTTCGGGTTCTCGCACACTTGTAGTTACTATATGTACCCTGCTTTAGGACCGGCTGAATTTTGCTGATACCCTTGCCAGTAACGGATTGCATGGCAATAATGGCCTTCCCCTTGCGGTCGTCGCTAAGCGCTGCGCCTGTGATGAAGTCAAGCTGGCCGCCGAACCCGGAGTACATTTTAGTCCCGATGCTGTCCGAGCAAACTTGCCCGGTGATATCGACCTCTATGCAGGAATTAATCGCGGTCATATTCGGCTGCTTGGCCACTATTTTTGGATCGTTCACGTAATCGACCATCAGCATCTCTGCAACAACGATTAGTTCGTTGGTTCGCGTGAATTTCAACCCCCAAGTAGGGTGGCGCCTTGGGTCCTACCTATGAAAGGGTTATTGTGCATGAAGTCGTAGAGTTTCTGTGAACCAATGCAAAACGAGCCGACGATCCGGCCCTTGTGCATGTGCTTCCGATTGTTCGTGATGCACCCTTTGTTCACGAGGTCCACCACGCCGTCGCTGAACATCTCGCTATGGATCCCAAGGTCCTTGTGATCCACCAGGGCCGACAACACCGCGTCCGGTATGTTACCGATCCCCAGTTGCAACGTGGCACCATCCACCACGAGATGCTTAGCGATGTTGTCGCCGATCGCCTGCTCTGCCTTCGACGGCGGATTCGACGGGCGGGCCGGGAGCTTCTCGTGGTGCTCCACGGCGTAGTCTATGTGGCTGGAATGGATAATAGCATCGCCGAAGGTCCTTGGCATGTGTTTGTTCACCAGCGCTGCGAAAAAGCTGATTTGAACTCGCTCGTTCCTCCATCGGGGTTCCAGCGGCAAGAGAAAAGGGAGGATTTGTAAAATTTACCTACGATGAATTTAGAAGTGCTCACTGCAGACCTGACGCAGTCCACGCTGGTACCGAACGAACAGTACCCATGCTCGTCCGGGGGGCTGACGTGGATGAGGGCAATGTCGGGTTTAATGTATCCTTCCTTGAACAGCCGTGGAATCTCGTGCAGGAAAATCGGAACGCAGTCGGCGTGACCCGCGCTGACGGCAGATCTTACGTTCGCGCCCATGAACAAGCTGATGGACCTGAAATGTTCTGTACACAAAGTGTCGTGATACATAAACATATCGGCATATAATTAGCGACGGGGCAAAGTATGTCGCGATCGTTATCAAAGCGTGGTGACATGCATTGAGATTATTGCCTATGTATTACACACGCGGCACTTGTGGACATGTGTTTATTAAGCAAGCTTGTGCTCTCTTTGTTTCCTGCCAGTGGCGAATTTAGGGTAAAAGGCCCGCGTGGCAAACGTTTCGAGGGGCCTATTTTTTCGGGAAAACGAGCCGAGTGCGCAGAAATAAAATATAGTGTTTGGATAAATTTCTTTTTATGGGCCCTGGGGAGGGGGGCTTCTGAGCAGGGGCCCAGGCGGCAACTGCTCCTCGGCCGCTAGTTAAATCCGCCACTGTTTTATGTGTGATTTTACTTGCAGTGGAACGCGTTCGATGAAGCTTGAATATTATTTTCAATAAACTCCGTACTTCAAAGTTCAAAGTGCTCGTAAGTATAGGGGAGAGTTGGGTAATCGCGAACGCGTTGCTTACGGCGTTTTAATAAATAAAAACGATGTTCCCTCTCCACTGGCTAATAGTTTATGTCGTATCCAACGCCGCGCAGTGGTTCATAATGGCATTGTTTTGTTCAAATCACCCTAAAGGTCGTAATTTTTCAGTAAACTTGACGATTTTTTTTTTCGTTTACTTTTCTGCTTAGGTGTTCGCAATTACCCCACTCTCCCTTATCTTCGTATTCTGCGTGCGCTTGCCGCAGGTGCTACTCAATTCTAATGAAACGGATCACTCACCGCCGATGCTAAATTTCGAATGAATCGAGAAATATCGTTTCGGTGATCAGAAGCTGTCGGAAATAAAGCAGACAATCGCCTCGTACGTGAACTACGGACTTTCTTATCAGAACAGAGGTATAATTTATCGGATTACTATAAAACTACAATCGAACACAATGACGATATACATACTTGCGGTCTCTGCTGTAGCGAAGGGAGCGGGACCCTGCAGATGCATATGATACAATCGCACGTTTCTCACGTCGCAGCGTACACCATAATCTGTCATCGCCCGTAACAATTCACTAGGTGTCGCAGCCGCCCCCTGAACAAACACCACCTGATCTGTAACAAAACATTCTTCTCATTTCGGGAACGTTTGAAAGTCATCGCTTTCAAATGTACGCGCCGCATAACTTGCAGGGAAAAGCTGGTCCAATGAAATCGGATACATTAAATCGCGTAACGTTCTTCCCGTCGATTTCTTTAATGAAGAAACATTAATCTGGCGAGAGTAGGGGCTCAATGTACCTACGCTATTTGAAGGCCGAGTCTCGCGCCTGGAATTCTATATTCGAGATACCTACAGTAGCGTGGAACGATGGCTGCCTGTGCAACGGAGTATAGCGAGAAACGATACGGCTTTATCGTCCTTGACGTCAAATGTGAATCACTGTTACGATGCTCCGAAGTATTTCTCCGGTATTTAAGGAACGACTTTGCAATTCTAAAAAGCCACCGAGACGAGAGCTCGCCGCACAGTTTCAGCTTCATTCGAAAGTATCGAGCTCCTTATAACTTCCGGCCTGCAGCAAGACGAGCCGGAACTGGCCGCAGGTGGTCAGGCTAATTAAGCAGTTGAAGTTAAAGAAATCGGGATTATCGATCGCGCGTGCTACAGAGATTGAGCGTCGATTGGATGTAAATTATGTATAGAGTATTTTTGTGGCCTTTCGATGCACCAGCCTTCTGTTTTGCTGCCAACATCCCTGCTCTTATTAAGTCAATCGTCGGTAATCTGCGTTCATTGACTATGCCGCACGCAAAATTACGTTACGTAATAAATATTGTTTTCGCCTAGGTCGCCTGCGATTTGGGCGTGCGAAACAATTCAGAACGGCCCGGACCTTCCAATCGCGATATGAAGATATCTATAAACAAGCTACAGTGTATTGTCTTTACAACTGCTCGCACGTTTTTTGCACACCGTATCGATTTCTAAGAGACGATCGATACGGTCGACGAGCTGCTCGATGCACTGTATAAGTACATAATATTCTGTTCTTGTACAGGGAAGAGGGTATTACGATAGCAAGCAGCAATCTTTACCCAAGATAACGTTTTATTAGTACTCCAATAGCGCAAACCACGAAATAAAATGGCGCGAATGTTATCATTATTACGAATGGTATTAGCGACATGCGATAAGGATCGATGTTAATGTTGGATTAAGTTTAGTACGGATGTTAATTGTGAATTATTCTCCGAAGTGCCTCGCGAAAGAGAAGATTATCCCACGTAGCAAAAGTTTAATTAAGGAATTAGTATGTACGACAACTTTCGTCGCAAATATATTTGACGTTCCACCGAGAAAAACGGGGAGAAAATTCGAATTCGGAAAGTAGGTCTCGCTCTACTTATAGTACGTTCAGTATTGTTGTGTCAAAAATACGCAAACCACTGACATCTAGTCTAGATATACCCTCGCAGTGGTTCAAGGTTAGCTCTTTGCGAAACGAGATGTTTCGCGCGATATGAATGAAGGAGATCGACGGTGGCTCGCATCGATTAGATGGCGACATTGGGATACCTGTAATATGATTACCAGCGGTTTTTGGAACGAGTAAAAAATCGTTGATTACCTGAATCTAGTTCTGCTTGCTCGATGGCCTCATCGGCTGTTTTCAACCAGCACGGCTCCTTGTCTGGTATCGGCATGGAGGGCTCATTCACGTAGGTGAAGTAGGTCTTTTTTGGCGTTTGAATACTGTAGTGGCGAGACGGGACCGTTATCGTTTTAAGATTTCTTGACAGATTGATTATTCGATTAAGGGCCGCCATGGTTCGTATACGCAGCGCTCTTTTGTGTCAATGGAGTACGAGAACACTGTGTCGAGTGGAACGACGATGGTAACGTGTCGCAAGCCAGCCGCGTGTGGTGCACAGGGGATGCGGGATTAAACAAGATATAAAATTCGACCAATTCGTTGCATCACTTAGAGCAGATCAGGGTGACGGGCGGGTTTTAGACGTACGTGTATCCTCGACCAGCCGCCAGCGTGTCTCGTAGCACACTTGCGCCTCCACGCCGCGAAATTGTCGGAATCAGTTCCGCATCTGAAAGCATTGCCACTACAGAGGATGAGAACCATGTGGCAGCTCCTCTTCAACACGACACCAGAGGGCTACGAGCAACTGCCAATTCTCGCAAGTGGTCGCAGCGGCGTTTAATTCGTTCGACCGACAGTTTCTCCTATTTCATCGCGGGGTGTAATACGAATTACGAGGTAATAAAAGATATTAATTAGTAGTTATTCAGGAACTACACATTAATTTTCTGTCACTTTATTTCTATCAAATAATTTCAACGAACATTGGAAGATTATTGACGATTCAATGAATTTCAAAGTCGATTTTCTCGAAAATGAAGCGCAATAACGAAAAATTTTATTCCTTTTTCTCGACTTAGTTTGTTGTTAAAAATAAAAAAGAAAGAGTAACTTTTCTTCATATCGCGCTTGATTTTCGAGAAAATCGACTTTGAAATTCTTGACGTTGCGTTTAGTCGCGTACAAGAAAAACCTAGCTTAATGAAAATCACGGGCATTCTGGGCGTAAGTGGAATTCGCCCTTTATCAAATGAACTTTTAGACCGTAATAGTCCTTTTATTAAGATTTTATATCTTCATATAGTCTCTTAAAAAATGAGATGCTGTTTCCAATCGAATGACCCGCGGTTGTGAGAAGATTTGTACGTAGATTCAATATGCTTCAACTAAGACGCATTAAATAACAAAATATTGTAAAATTCCTTCACGTTTAATTTCCCCGAATTTTTCCAATGAATTTCGGGAAGAATAGCTCGCATTATAGGATTCCTCGATTTGTAATAAACTTGCAACGGATCCTTCAGTCCGAGCCACGTGATCGCACGTGCCAGTGCTTCTGTCTTCGTCAGACACTTACTGTTCACTTTATCCGCAAGGTTGCCAAAGTATAATTCATTTAATCGGGATGTTCTAAAAGGTAATAGCCGTACAATTATCAGCAAACTTTAGACGTTTACTTGTATTTACGTTCAGGATTAATTTCGACAATTTATCCCTCCGGTCCACGGAAGTTTCATCAATTTAAGTCCAACGTTCGAACGTAGGAGACATCTCCCCCCCAGTGATGCCAGAATGAGGACGGGAGCGCTCGAGAATTTCCCCCACCACGCATGCACACTACGCCGGAGCTGCGTGTCCGTGAGCTCGACGCTTCGGACAACGTCGGGAAGACGAGAGAGAAAACGAACGTGTGTCTTTCTCTCTCGCTCTTGAAACGCTGCGATCCAAAGTTACGTGCAAGCGACACGCGGCCGTGCGCGATCTTCTTGAGTGCCTCGAGATACACTTTTCACTTTCTGACATATGAATAATACTCTTGTAATGAAAAAAAAATTGGAAAAAATTTTGTTAGGGAAATCACGTTTTAAGACCTCCTGATCACGTTTTGACTATTTAGAAAAGAGCTTTTTTTTTTTAAATATCTCATGTATTTGTTAACACGATTACGTTTAAACGGCAAAATGGATTTCAATGAAACTTTATATTAAAATTTTATATTCGTGTCTTAAGATCCATTAGATCACGAAAAATGATAATTACCCGTTATGATTCTTCGATTTTTCTGATATACGAACTAAATTCTACATAAAAAAAAGTTAAATAAAGTCCTTCTGTAACTTGTTTAACAAAGAAAAATGTACATTCATAATTGAGGCATTTGATGGAAAAAGGGCACATACGCCAAAATGCCATTTCAAGAAAATCGATTTCAAAGTTTTCATTATAGTATAACTTAATAAAAAGTAATGCAATTAAATCAATTTTTTTTAAGGATGTAGTTACCGTGTCGTTCAAGCGTTCTGAATACAGAATTCATGATTTAAAAATGATATGTGTCTTTATTTATAAATTTTAAACAAGTGGTTTATGTGCCCTTTTTCCATCAAATGCCTCAATTTCTTGTGTTCGTTTTAAATTTCCGTACTTTTTATTTGAGCTATTTCTATTTTTCAAACCTTAAAATGAATTTTTTTATTAAAAGACGAATATTTTGATACTGTACATTGGTGAACTTTGTTAAAATTAGAATTCACTCTTGGCCAGTACCATGCACGCTGTAGAAGCCTTCGATAAAAAATATTTTTTCAGAGTATGATCTAAAATCTAAAATCTAAACGTAATCACATCAAACGTAATTATATCAAGTTGCGACAAAGAATCACGCACTATTTACAAATTAATTACGCGCATCGTGCACATATATGTATAGCAATATGTATAGCAAGCAAGCGAATTTATTGCAAGGATAGAACAAGAATTGCGTGAGGTAAATCGAACAACTATTTACATATTCGCGATGTTCAAAAATCGAATGAAATAGAAAATGGATGAAATTGATAATATTCTGGACATCACCAATTTGCATTACCCGACGTAGAAGGAAAATCCGCGAGGTCATCAACGGCATGTAAACATAACCTACTCTTTTGCTTCTTCGCAAGAATTGGATATAAATGCTCAGATGACATGAGAGATAGATGTATGTCATCTACCTCCATGGTCTGAGCTGTGTCCCCGTACGCCTTTAATGCCGATTTCGTTACGCAAATGGCATTGACGAGGGTCGAACAAAGTCGGTTTCGTTTCTTGTTCTTTATGTCGGGAAGCATGGAAAACGATCTTTCAGCATCGGCGTTTGAATTTGGAAGACTTCTAATGGAATTTAATAATTCCTGCAAACATGGATATTTATACGAGCCTTGATCGTTTCGCGTTAACAACACCGTTTTCCATACATCATCAAAAGCTAATGTACAAAGCTTGACTGCATCTGCAAAATTCAGGTGCAATGTTGACCATTCTTTTTGCAAACCGTCTTCGTCGAAACCGCCCAATTTCTGAGCAATAAAGAGAACACTTTTGAAGGAAGTGTCTCTGTCAGTATCTACTAATGCCAAATGAGGCTCAAAAACACGTAACTTGCTCAGAAATTCGTCATCGATTGGCAATCGATTACGAATTTCGTTTGCAGCCGTTATGTAAAACTTAATACAATTTTCTCGAACGGTTTGGACAACATCGGGTTTGCCTTCTGCAACTAATTGACAAAGAAAAGTGTCACAATCCGGACCTAAATGAATACTATCTAATGCGATTTGATTATCGCCTCTTGAAAAATCTATTAATTTTACTGAATCCATGTGCTTCAAAAGCTGCGGTTTCAAAAAATGACGTAAAATATCGTACAAAAGAGTTTTGGCAGTATTTTGAAGCAAATGGATCCTTGTTTGTTGCGACTGAAAGAATAAACTAAAGTCATTAAAATACTCTAGAACGTATTTCAAAAACAGAAGATATGCTTTCGCTTCTGGATTTTGCATGATGATAAGCAGATGATCCCCAGACTTTGTCTTCTCACTTACGACCAATTCTTGCAGAAAGTGCAACACACTGTCCCAATTTTCTAAAAGTGTAACTACGGATGTGTAACACGATACCCATCGCGTAGTACACAATTTTAAAATTTTGCGGTCAGTAGATTGAAAACATTGCTGAAATTCGCGAAAAATGGCCGAGCGTTTGGGACTGCTATAAATGAATGTTGCGACTTTCGGTAATAATTCCTCGCAGACCTCGGCAATGGTAGCGCATGCTGCATGCACTACCAATGCAGAGGAGTGACATGGACACGGCATGGTGAAAAAATTTTCACCGCGAATTTCTGCAAGTTTGGTCTTGAATGACGAATGACACCCTGTCATGACAGAAGCGTTATCACACGACAAAGCAAGAATGTTTCCGAACGGAATTTGCTTTTTCCACATGGAGTTCTTAAAGGAGGTAAATATTTTATCGGCAGTACATTCTCGCGCGTCAAGATTAATTAATTCTACTAATTCCGTTCGAACATCCAAAGTCTCGGGTGCGACATACCGAACAATAAACGACATCCATTTCTCATTGGTAATGTCGGATGTTTCATCAATAAATACTGAAAACTTAGAATTCTGTAAAACCAGACTAAGACGCTCTGTTTCCCGCGGACACAGAACGTTCGATATAATATTAGAACACTTTGTTCGACCACACGTCATACGTTCCAAAACATCAGGATTTTTCCCAACGTCTTGGAAAAGTTGAAGAATCGCCTCTGCGGATTGATGCGAAATATTTTTCTCGGCAACTAATTCAGCAAAACGAATAACCAAAGCATAAACAAAACATAAACAAAGCATACGCGACCACAGATCGCGGATCTGACCATCAAATGTACTTGACGAAAACCAGGCCCGAGCGAACCCTCGAAACGGGAAACGAAAAGAATAGATAGGAAATCGTAAAAAAGTAAGAAAAATTCAGAAAGGAGAAAAATCGAAGAAAAGGCTAAAAGAAATAACAGCAAGGTAATGGTGACAGTACCGAACTGCCACAGATGCATTTACCAGTTACCTTTCTCTCCTATTCTTGTACAATAATACCTTTATACCAATTTACACATTTTCGTGTACAACATGTATCGCGATGTTAGCTTTGCATAACCTCTCGATGGAAGAGACCACCACTTTCCCGTAGTTTCCATCGAGCGGTAACGTGCACGCTGCGCGTAATTAATTTGTAAATAGTGCGTTATTCTTTGTCGCAACTTGATATAATTACGTTTGATGTGATTACGTTTAGATTTTAGATTTTAGATCATACTCTGAAAAAATATTTTTTATCGAAGGCTTCTACAGCGTGCATGGTACTGGCCAAGAGTGAATTCTAATTTTAACAAAGTTCACCAATGTACAGTATCAAAATATTCGTCTTTTAATAAAAAAATTCATTTTAAGGTTTGAAAAATAGAAATAGCTCAAATAAAAAGTACGGAAATTTAAAACGAACACAAGAAATTGAGGCATTTGATGGAAAAAGGGCACATAAACCACTTGTTTAAAATTTATAAATAAAGACACATATCATTTTTAAATCATGAATTCTGTATTCAGAACGCTTGAACGACACGGTAACTACATCCTTAAAAAAAATTGATTTAATTGCATTACTTTTTATTAAGTTATACTATAATGAAAACTTTGAAATCGATTTTCTTGAAATGGCATTTTGGCGTATGTGCCCTTTTTCCATCAAATGCCTCAATTATGAATGTACATTTTTCTTTGTTAAACAAGTTACAGAAGGACTTTATTTAACTTTTTTTTATGTAGAATTTAGTTCGTATATCTGAAAAATCGAAGAATCATAACGGGTAATTATCATTTTTCGTGATCTAATGGATCTTAAGACACGAATATAAAATTTTAATATAAAGTTTCATTGAAATCCATTTTGCCGTTTAAACGTAATCGTGTTAACAAATACATGAGATATTTAAAAAAAAAAAGCTCTTTTCTAAATAGTCAAAACGTGATCAGGAGGTCTTAAAACGTGATTTCCCTAACAAAATTTTTTCCAATTTTTTTTTCATTACAAGAGTATTATACATATGTCAGAAAGTGAAAAGTGTATCTCGAGGCACTCAAGAAGATCGCGCACGGCCGCGTGTCGCTTGCACGTAACTTTGGATCGCAGCGTTTCAAGAGCGAGAGAGAAAGACACACGTTCGTTTTCTCTCTCGTCTTCCCGACGTTGTCCGAAGCGTCGAGCTCACGGACACGCAGCTCCGGCGTAGTGTGCATGCGTGGTGGGGGAAATTCTCGAGCGCTCCCGTCCTCATTCTGGCATCACTGCTCCCCCCACCATCGCCAGCGGAGTCTGTCTTCTTTCATCGAAGCTCCGGTGGCAGTATCTTCTGCTGTTTGGCCGACGTAAGAGACCCAGGGCAACCAGTCGACGAAAATGTATCCGACGAAAATCGGGGAGCGCGAAGCTGCTAAAGAACATATTCTAGCCGTCTCCAGAGACTTCGTCTCGCAGCCTCGGCTCAGTAAGTAATCGTGCTCGTTTCACTTCAACCGACGAATGCAAAGCCTCGCGAACTATAGCCGCTCGACGTAAACTGGGCGTAGCAGCGGATCGATTTGCAACTAGTCAGCTGATCTCGGAAATGTTTGTTCTTTAGACGCTTGTAACAATTTATAAAAAACACTCCCAATTACAGCGATCACTCCGAACGATCGAATCGTTGAATTTCACGAACTTACGAGAGATCTGGCGAAGTTGCTCGTTGGAAGCTCATAGTCGTCATGTGACTGCAGACGAAGACATTGACATAATGAATTTCGACAATTTCTTTTAACGCCTTTAGATCGAGAATTATATGCAAATGTTTTCATCGTTCGCCAGTCTTTTTATCCCTTCGTGGTCACACCTCAAAAAATCACAAATTGGTCACGGGGTTCACTGTACCCCATCGTCATTTTTTGAGTTACCATTTTCGTGTTTTCGAATCTTTTAACTTTTCAGTGATAATTGTACACTTATAATACTTACACAGTCATGGTCCAATAGTCTTTTTCTAGAAACGTAAATTTTGATATGATAAAATTTGTAGTTGAAAATTGTAGATTGTGGGAAAAAACCGAAATTTCTAAATTTTTTTATTATTTTTTGCTATGAATCCCCTTTGGAAGATGTAAAGGTGCGACATTACAAATTGAAAATATCTCCGTGTGATTACGGAAGGGTTATTAATGATTGAATAAATCTAGAATATGTTATTCGCCATCCAGGTACTGATTTGCCTTTAATTTTCTAGCGTATAGAACCGTGTCTGGTGTAAATGGACCGCTAGTAATATTGGATGAAGTGAAGTTTCCAAAGTTTGCGGAGATCGTTGAATTGAAGCTTGCCGACGGGTCTATGAGATCCGGTCAAGTATTAGAAGTATCCGGATCTAAAGCGGTGGTTCAGGTATTCGAGGGTACCTCTGGCATCGACGCAAAAAATACACTATGCGAATTCACCGGCGATATCCTTCGGACACCCGTCTCCGAAGACATGTTGGGCCGTGTCTTCAACGGGTCCGGGAAGCCAATCGACAAAGGCCCTCCGATTCTCGCTGAAGACTTCTTAGATATCGAAGGCCAACCTATCAACCCTTGGTCGCGTATCTATCCCGAAGAAATGATTCAAACTGGTATTTCAGCCATTGACGTTATGAATTCCATCGCTCGCGGGCAGAAGATTCCCATCTTCTCGGCTGCTGGTCTGCCGCACAGCGAGGTATTGGAATAAATTCCTTAGAAACCCCCTTTTCCTGCAGAATATGACTCTTGAAATTCACATTTAATTTCACGCAGATCGCCGCGCAAATCTGTCGCCAAGCTGGGCTCGTGAAAGTGCCTGGGAAGTCGGTTCTGGACTCCCACGAAGACAACTTCGCCATTGTATTCGCGGCTATGGGCGTGAACATGGAAACTGCTCGCTTCTTCAAGCAAGATTTCGAGGAAAACGGTTCTATGGAGAACGTGTGCCTGTTCTTGAATTTGGCTAACGATCCTACCATCGAGAGAATCATTACTCCGCGTCTTGCTTTAACAGCGGCTGAATTCTTGGCTTATCAGTGCGAGAAGCACGTGTTGGTCATTCTTACTGACATGTCCTCGTACGCCGAGGCGCTTCGTGAAGTCTCCGCTGCCCGTGAAGAAGTGCCTGGGCGACGTGGTTTCCCTGGATACATGTACACCGATTTGGCAACCATTTACGAAAGAGCTGGGCGAGTAGAAGGTCGTAATGGCTCCATCACTCAGATTCCGATCTTGACTATGCCGAACGATGATATTACTCACCCGATTCCTGACTTAACTGGGTACATTACCGAGGGGCAGATTTACGTTGATCGTCAGCTTCACAATAGGCAAATTTATCCACCTGTTAATGTACTTCCTTCTCTCTCTCGTCTCATGAAGTCCGCTATTGGCGAGGGCATGACACGAAAAGATCACTCCGATGTCTCCAATCAGCTGGTAAGTCTGCTGTCTGATGACTGATAGGAATTGGTCGTTTTCAAGAGTCAGGGTATAAGTTGAATAATAATTCTGTTTTAGTACGCTTGCTATGCTATTGGAAAGGACGTGCAAGCTATGAAGGCTGTCGTTGGAGAGGAAGCTTTAACACCGGACGATTTGCTGTACTTGGAATTCCTTTCCAAGTTCGAGAAGAACTTTATTTCTCAGGGAAGCTACGAGAACCGTACCGTTTTCGAGTCGCTAGATATTGGCTGGCAATTGTTGCGTATCTTCCCTAAAGAGATGCTGAAACGAATCCCCGCCAGCACTCTCGCAGAATTCTATCCAAGAGACTCGCGCCATTAAGCTTCTCCTACACTTGTAATTCAGTTTCCATCTTCCTGAAAGCTCCATTAAAGGAATGAGCGGACGATAATTCATGAAAAGGGCCTGAGCTATTTCTCGAAATCGGGATAGGGAGGAGTTGGAGTTACTAGAACCTTGAAAGTATAAGTCCTATATCAATGAAGTAGTTAAAGTGTTTATGCCGGTCGAAAACGGGAGCCGAGAATGTTGGATGGAATTGTTATCGGAGATTATGTAGAATCGTTAAGCAACGTTTTGATAAAGAGGGTGGACAATAACAGTAAGCGTGTACCGTTAAAAGTATTTGTACAGGACTTGTATTTAAAGGGTCAGAGCCACGCTGCGCTGTTTAACGTTAATTCTATAGCGTTAATGTAATTATAAATATACCGATGTTTCTGTTTTATCCGAATGTTCACTTACAGAAAGTGATTGTGTAAAGTGTAATATATTATTCAGTATTAACATAGAAAAAGAGACGTGATCAGATCACTCTATATTTTTTTGTCCTACATTCCGAGATAAAATCTTTCATTCGCGAGATGCTTTATTCCTTTGCTCGCGCAAAGGAAACGGACGAAGTTCGGTATCATTTTACGGCGATAGATGTATCTCATCTTATATGGGCGAAGAAATTCTCAAATCAATATTCTACGAGCACCCCGGTTGCTTTGATGTTGTCTAGCATAGGATTCTTGTTTCAAATAAATATACAAAATATAGTTTAAATATAAACATGCATCTGTTTATGCTACTGTTGTAATAATAATGAATAATTACCAATCTATATAAGTGCAAATGCATGTGAGTTACGAGCAGGGCTGGGACTATTCAAATAACTTAATATTCGAATGCTACGAATAAGCTTGGAATTTTTGAGTATTCGAATACTACTTGAATATTTTAGTATTCGAATACTGATGTGTTCGAATAGTATGGTGTGAATTATAAATCAAGTTATTAGCTTACAAGATTTCACCCTGACAAAGTAACAAACTCACAACTGAAACTAAATAAAAGCTTGCAAAAAATGAACCTAAAGAACTTGATTTATAATTCACACCATACTATTCGAATACTTAAATATTCGAATACCGAAAAATTCGACAAATAATCCCAGCCCTACACTGCGTTCCACATTAGAGCATACTGGTTTCGCGCAGGGATACACTGTTGATTGGTAGTAAAACGGCAGGGAAAGTGCTACGACCAATCGCGAAAGTGTTACGACCAATCGCGTGTGTCAGATCCGTGAGAGCTGCGCAGATCGGTCGCAAATCGGTAGGGGCGTCGGTATGATCTTACGCAGTTTAGTTACGAGTATACAAAGGACTTAGGGTGTTCAATGAAAATACGATATGTATGTATATACATCGTTTCGTTTCTTTATTATTGTACAAGAGAATAGAATGAGTCATGAAAACGTACGGTTGTAGTAACATCTTATAAACTATATATGTTCATTCTGTGCAAAACATTGTGTTATATATTTTCAGGATTTATGTATTATTTTTTTTTTCCGGAAAATTTCAAATATTACTCCTCGCTCAGTGGTCAGGTTTTCACTGTTAATTGATGGACTGCTAATTGAACACGGAGCTCGATGCAAGCATCTTTCTCTTCTATGATGCTGCGAATTAAAGTGGTCATCTTTTTCTGAAAGAAACAGGCAACGTTTACAATTGAGAATTTACAGAAAATTGTCATAAACGCGCGATGTATACCTCGAGTAATTGATTTTCTTTGACTAATTGAATCATGGCTGTCATTTCTGCTTCGTTCGGCGAATGCACCCTTTCCACTGGTTTCTTCTTCTCCGGACCCCGCTCTAATAACGTTTCTGTCAGTCGTTTGATTTCACCCCTCTCTTGATTTATCCGCGACTTTAGCAACGCCTGCATGTTCAATAATTCTTCGTAAATTAAGCTTTCCCTCATTTTGTCCACAGCATTCTCAGGCTCGGGCTCTGTCGCTGAAACTGAAACAATAAAATCAGTTGTACTTGCAGGGAAATGACGTTGATTATTTAACAAACATTTGATTTCGTACCATCTTCATTTGTCCTGGATGCGGTAGCATTTTCGCACTCGTTGGATTGCGACGCAAGCGTGGACGTTTCAGCGGAATCGACGGTGTCCTTATCGTGCGGTTGATTGACTCGTTCGTTTTGCGCAGCGCTCGAACTCGTCGGCTCTTTATTGTCTTCTGGCGTTTGAGCATTAGTGGTCTTTTTTAAAGGCAAGGCAGATGTCGATTGGTTTTCGGATTTCGCACGCTCCGAGTCCTCGTCGGCTTTCACTTTCTGTGCACTCGGCTCCACTGCGCTTTCATCGTTCAATTTGATCTCTTCGTCTAAACTCTTTTGCGTAGCACCTTCCATCTTTTGAACCGTCTTGTATTTCCTCTGGAAAACGCAAGCAGAAATGTAGATACTACACAACTTTCGCATTTATAATTTGAATAGTAAGCAGACCTTCAGTTGCGTTATCATACGCTGCACCTCCCATAATTGCTCCTCCCGCGACTTAGTAACGAAGCCCGCGTTCATTTGCATGTGTATTTGCGAGAGCAACGACTCCTGCTTGGAGAGCTCGGCAGCTATGCTTTCCATGGTGTCTGGAAGGTTAACGCTACCGGACGAAAGCGGAGGAATATATTTCGCTAGCTGTACATTCGGGAACAGTGCCTTGCAATGGAATAACAGAGCTAGTAACAATCTATGGCTCATTTGCAGCACAGGGCTTAACGTCATCGAGATGGTTTGAGCGTTCATTTTCGTAGTTTTCTCCTGCAATACAGTATTGCGTAAAATAAATACACATACACAGTACGCTCCGAATGGTTTTGTTCAACATACTCGCGCTGTGACATGATCTAAATGTAATATAACCCACGCGAGAAGGACTTTGTTACACTCTGGAAGCTGCTGAGTTAAATGTACTAATTGCGCTTCCCTCTGGGCAACGTCTTTCGTGGATGCCGCCTGCTCGAATCGAGATATCATCTCGCTGTTCTCCAACACAGCCTCTGGAAGCTCCCTGCATTAATGAAACATAAGTTGCGCATTTCAATCTATATTCTAAGCGCGTAGATCGCAGAGCACGTACCTAAGAAATAGTATCAGTAAGCTTGTAGCTACCGTGGGTTCGAACTCGGATAGATTCACAGGCTCCCTGTGATTGTAAAGTTTCTTTAAATATTGAACTTTGGATTTCACTCCTGGCACCTTGTACAGACCATCCACATTCATTCCGTGCTCTTCCACAAAGTCAATGCAATCTCTTACGACTAAAGGTAGCTCGACACCGTCGTGACAGCGGCTTCGCTCCACTGCTAAATGCAGGCTGACGCCGAACACTGGCTGCTCCTCTAAACAGATAATTTAAAGAGTTTACTTTAACGATGCGATCCCAGGGAATGAAATAAATTTGCAGTCTTACCGCCAATGTCTAAACAGTCTTCTCCGATATGCTTCCCTTTCTTACGGTCTTTTAACTTCTGCTTAGCTTTCTCCTTCTCCTTCTCTTTACGCTTCTCTTTGTCTACATCCTTTTCATCCTTGTCTTTCTTCTTTTTCTCCTTCTCCTTGTCCCCGTCCTTTTCTTTGCCCTCTTTCTCTCTGGACTTCTCACGTTTCTCCTTCTTCGACGGGAACTTAAATGCTTTGGTCTTTTTCGACTTTGAAGGGCTTCTGTGAGGCAAATCATACGTCTAGTTCAAGTAATAAAGTAGTTGTGTATAAAACATGAAACAATGAATAGTGGAAGGTATAATTTCTTCATTCCACCTCTTAAACTATTTATCCTCTCTCTGTATATATAATATAACAACTTTCATGATAAAATATACATTTAGGACGGAAGTAAGGATTAAAATCACTAACAGTATCAAATCATAAATATTCGAAATAAGCTTGTTCCCCATTTGTAAACTGGCTTTGAATTGCTAGCTATATACAGTACGCGATACAATCAATACTACTTTAGATCAATATGAGGCTTAATTAACAAGACAGTGCTAACAATATGTGAAAGTTAAAGTTACTTTCTGAGACAAATTCGATTACAAGAAAGCCAGAGTACACGTTTAAACTCCTATAGAATTAATTTCGTGAGAACTGATTGAGGAGTCAAAGGAGTGCAGAAACAGCTTCCTCTTAAAATGGACGAAATATAAAGTGACTTCTGGAAAATCGAGATGAGTAGATGAAGAGTTATAAATTCATAAATAATTTCGTAGTTATTACTTTGTCTCTTGCTCCTCGTCGGGGGAGCTTTCGCCCTCTAAGGTGGCATATCCGCGATCCTTTCGATCTTTCTTATCTTTCCGTTTGCCGCCGAGGAGTTCTTTCTTGGAGTGCTTCTCGTGTCCACCATCGTCACTGACTAGAAATACACAGACACATGCATATAATAATTCATCGACCAGGCCACGCACGTATTCCGAACGTATAATTTAAACATGTCATCAAGTTGAGAAACATCCGCGGTGCTTGAGAATCGCGTGACAGACGCATAACCTCTTTTTACGAGAGCCTGTCAAGATGATCCCATTACTAGACGATACGTACAATCACTTTCGTTACTTTTCTTCGCAGACTCCGACGCGTAAAGTCCCGGGAATTCTTTCTCTACATCCGGGCTCTCGAAATCCATTCTCACGTTTACGATCCCCGAACCGACTTAAAAACTTAACGCCAAACTATCGATCATTCGGCTCGAGTTCTCCCTCTCGATTGTGAAAAATCGCTCAGGTGTCGGATCGATTGTTCGAAGGGGGCACCATTCGAAATTCCATTCTTGGCGCGGCGCCAAAGTATGAAACTCTGAACTTCGTGGGAAACGGTATTTTTAGTGATTAGGAAAATTCGTTTCTGTGTCTTTCGGTTGAAAGTAGGGCTGGGACTATTTGTCGAATTTTTAGGTATTCGAATATTCGAATATTCGAATACTTCAGTTGCTCGATTATTTGGCGAATATAATTCGAATATCCAAGTATTCGAATACTATTCGAATACTATTATAATATTAAATTATTCGAATAGTCCCAGCCCTAGTTGAAAGGAGTTTCCTTGGGTTATAATTTAGTACCGTGCTTTAAGTCACGTTTCTCGCACTTCGTGGGGAAGCCACGACTTGTAAACGTGACCGTCAGCTTCTTTGCTAGCCAAGTAAGTGAAATACGCTCTCTTGAAAGATGTCGTGGGGAACTTTCCATATTCCATCGTGTTCCACATCGATTGCGAATAGAGAACGCGTTCCTTACGGACTTGACTGTAGAAGATATCCTTCTTCTTCGCGATCTACCAACGAGTAGAATGATAATCTGGGCAATGTAGGAGGTGGATTTTTATTATATAGAGGCGAACCTTTTCGTGCATCTCGTTTGCACGATCGAAATTTAAGTGCCTAAGCTGGAGCTTTGTCATTTGCAATGGCAAAGGCTGAATGCGCGGCGGTCTCCTCGAGTCCAGAGTGTTCCACAGCATGATGCTTCTACGCACCGTGTTGTCTGCAAGGCAAAGTACATCGCGGACGTTAAGAGTACGCACGAAGAGGCTGCGGATAGTTTTCTTACTTTTATCCTCGCTGGTAATAACAATTCCTTCTCTGTACATCAACCAATATTGCAACTGAGGGAGTAAGAAGCACTTCGGTAGCTTCGCGAACAAAAATCCTTCTACCGCCATATTTTCTAATTCATTCTAATTATCAATTATTTTAAAGATTATACCATTCATCGCTGCGAAATTAAAGGTAGAAAGAGAAACCGGTTTTACCTGCACCGTGATCATTAAATCTGAATCAGCATTAGTATTATCAGCACTTTCGTTGTTTTCTTTGTCAGGATCCTGTCTAGAGACTCGAGCCCCTATATTTCTTGCACTTGATTTACCGGCTTGATTTCCTAGCTGGGTACGCGAGAAACTCTCAGTCACGGTTTCTCTGTGTTCCGGGTTTCGAGGATTATTTACGCTCTTCTGTACGCTCGCCTCGTTTCTCGCATTCTTCTTTTCAGCCCGCTGATTTACCGTGGTCTCAGCTTTTCGCGTTACATTCTTAGTACCGGATTCATTTCCAGGGTTATTAGTACTCGATGATAATTGTCTTTTTGTCTGTCTAGGCGGATTCGGTGATTTATTCCTAGCTTTACTTCTAACTCTGTCATCGGCTGTGGATTTTTGCGTGTACGGTGTTCCTTTGTTACTGCGATCTTGTTCAGCAATTTTGCTACTTCTCTCCACAATCGGGTGATTATCTACAGAAGAATCATCTGCACCGCAAGGTGTCTCGCAGCTGTGGATATGCGTATCGTAGACTTCTCGAGGAGCGTAAATTTGATTATACGTATCCTCTGTTTCCCTCTGTCTCCGTTCTTTTTCAGCGCGCACTTTCTCCTCCTCTCTCGGCAACGGCCCAGGAGGAACATCTATAGGTGACCAGTGTCGATGTAGACAGACGCATGGGATCTCCTCCTCGCTCGGTTCAGGTGTTCGAAGCGGCGTAGCCATTTGCACACCACCCACTACTGGTTCAGGTGGTAATTCAGTGTAGTTCTCCGCAACCCCGGTTATACAATACTTAACATCGTCTACATATTCATCCTCCATTGGAATCCTCTTCACGCCTGATATCATTAACTTAGTCTCCGCTATTACTGGCTTCGAGACGTTCACGACATTCATGACCGGCTCCTTTTTCAAGGACTTGAGCCTCTGCCGGCGCTCCTTCCACTTCCTCTTCTCCTCCTTGTTCTCGAGGATCTTCCTCTCGTAGTTGCATTCGCACACCGGTCTCTTCAATTTCAGCTTGGGGCGCCGCAGAGCACAGCCCACTTTGTTAAACTTGGCGCACTTCAACCAGCAGGGCATATTATCTCTGCACCGTGAGAAATAGTCGATCAACCCTAAATCCGTGAGCGCGTGCTTCCAGCGGTCCTTCGGCGCCGCTGAATCCATCAGCTCTCGCCTGGCATCGTCGAGCTCCTTTATCGCCAGTTCTTTCGCGTTATCTTCTTCCGTAGGCTGAACGCCGTACGTGTCTACGTATTCGTTGCAACCGCAAGTTTCACTGTCCTTTAATAGCTTAGATTTCTCATCTATAGGATCACTGTAGCGTTCGAAGAATTTAAGGTTGGTGTCTTTGCGTTGGCTTAGGCACATATCGTACGGGGATTCGTAGAGATCATATTCAGGGACGTATTCGTCGCTTCTACGCGGACTCAGTGGCGGGGTATAATAAATAGCGCCATCGATCATTTGCTTGGATTTTTCGTCTTTATCGTCGACGTCTTTCTTCTTCTTCAGTAGCTTCTTCTGAATAGCCGCCCCTGCGTCTTCTTTCTTTCCACCTACGAGTCCCCCGATGTTGTACATCAGTATCTTCTTCGTCGCTCTAATCTCACGACAAGGGCAAGGTTTCCCGCCTGGGCGTACCGGTATCGTTTCTATCGGGTGATCTGGTTCAGTCAGGTAAACCAAAGTCTTCTTTGTTGGCAGTGCCTGTTCCGACTTTGTTCTCCAACCGCAAGGCCCTTTAGCTAGTATTCGTGGGTCTGCCTCTTCCTCGACTACCGCGGGAGGTTTCGTGTCTTCGTCAATCTCGTATTCTAGCGTGCATTTTAGCGGAGGTTCTTCCGGAGGTTCCGCTGGCTGTACGTCGTGAGGATAGAGCTCGGAAGACGCCAATTTGCTTTTTAAACCTAGTATCCGTTTCCTCTGAACTGATATTGAATCTTCGTCTTGAACAGATGATGCTCTCCTTCTACCTCGTCTTGAAGATCTCCTTGAATGCCCTGTGCTCAGCTTTCTTTTACCAGTGTCTGTGGATGAAGGTTGCTTGCTGTGTACTTTCTTTAATGCTTTAGCTTCTCTGCCTTTAATACTAGACCTTCTTCTAGATCGATCGCGATGGGAGCTTGATTTTCTAACAGTTTTGGAAACGCTGGTCCTTGGTTTCTTCGGCATCGCCCTTTCGTCTTGTTTGGTTCTGGAGCCAGACCTCCGGCGTGATTTCCCCCGTGGAGATTTTAATTTTGCGCTTTGAAGACTTGGTCTACTTGTCTGTGGCCTTGTCTTTTTACGCGAAGATCTTACTTTTGTGCTCGAAACAACTGGTTTACTCGTCTGTGGGCTTGTCCTTTCTCGCGAAGATCTTACTTTTGTGCTTGAAACAACTGGTCTACTTGCCTGCGGTGTTATCTTTTCAGTAGCCTTCCCCTGGCTATGTTTACTCCCTTTTGGCTTTGAAACTCTTTCTCTCTTTATTTCACTGCCTGCCTTGCCTCTTGCTAGTTTGTCAGGCGTCCTCTCAATTGTTGCTGGAGTTGCCGAAGGTTTCGGAGGGACTCCTGTAGCGCTTTTTTTAACAACCAACCCCGACCTCGTCTTACTTACCTTCTCCTGACTCTTAGGCCTCGCGGAGGCAAGGCTTCCGGTCGTTCGCGAAGGTGTGGCTTTCTCAGCAGAAGGAGATTTCTTCCTTGGATCCTTGGCAGAAGCTTTCAAAGTATCTTTCTTCGTAACTGAAACCGGTGCAACTTTCTGCAACGAAGGTTCCTCCTCTTCGTCTATTTTCATTTCAGATTCCACAGGCGTGGCCGGTGGTTTAGGAGAGCTGAGCTTCAGTAGCTTCTTAAAGTCCGTTTCGGATGGCTTTTCTGACGGCGCCGTGCGAAATACGTTCCACAGCTCGTCGTAGCCAGGATAGTTGGGGTCGGGAATGAATTTCTCCACCTTTTTCACCACTACTGGCCTTCTACCCGCTATGGCCGCCGGGCTAACGTAACATTTTTCATCTTGCGTCCTCTCCCTTATCTTCTCTACTTTAGGAGGTGGTTTAACTGCCTCTTCTTCCTCCTCCTCTTCGTCCTCCTCGAAATCCTCGTCGTCTTCCCCTGGCATCTCCGCTATTTCAATTTGTCGTTTCTCCGGTACCCTTTCGCCGAACGGACCCTCGCACACGGCTCGTCCAGGCCTTTGTCCACACGGAGGACCCTGGAACAATGAAATACCATTACAACCCACGAATATTAACGCGATTTGTTATTTAAGAAATGCATACTCTTAGTATCTCTTTCCGTTTTCTCTCCTGCTCTGCCAATTCCTCCGGCGTTAAAGTGTAAATAGCACCCCAGGGTCCTTGACAGATCGCCAAGCCGTGCTCCTCCCCGCACGGCTGGAACTCCGCGATACTGTACATCTTCTTCTCCTTCTTAGACATTCTCTCCTCTCTCTCCTGCCTCTCTCTCTCAGCTTTCCGCTTCATTTGCATTATTTGGAGCATAAACGGATTCCTCCTGCACGATTTATCGCCGGGGTACATTTGACACGAATACGCAGGGTATTCCTTGGGTCTGAATTTATTCCCGAAACAGAGGCCATCCTCTTTCGTCCATGGTATGTGGTCGTGGCTTATTTTCGATTCCAAACCTTTCTTAAGTATCTGCTGGATCGCGCACGCACACGGCGGGACAATCCTAGGCGGCCTGGGCGGCAAACGCTCCACGATTCGGGACGGCACGTGTACGATATCCTCTTTGAAACCCGTAATGAAGTAGTTGGTTTCGCCCGTTTTCTCGTTCGTCACGCCGTTTATAAGGAGGTGCGGCTTCAGAACATCTTCCGACGCTATCACTTCCAGTAAGTTAACTGTCGACTCCGGGGGAGTTGTCGGGGGGGAATGCATCGCCATTGATCCTACGATGTATCTGTTACGAAACACCAATAATTTTAACCCTTCGTGGTCACGCGGGGTACAATGAACCCCGTGTGACCAATTTGTGATTTTCAGGTGTGACCACGAAGGGTTAACATATATTCTAAACAGAGTTCAACTAATTTCATTACTTGTTTTTCTTGGCATCCTCGGTCACCGAGTCTACTACTAAGCAAGGCGTCTTCGTTTCCTTAGACTTTATGTAAGTTTTCCTGGTCTGTCTGCAAGAGCAACAACTGTCGCATATGGGCCCTGGAAACACTAGCTTCGTTACAGCTTCTATGCGTTTTATCAAGTCGTTCGCTTCCCTTTCTACCGCCCGGAACTCTTCCTCCGCGTCTTGCAGCCACTCCTGCCACTGCGGGGATAAATTCGCCCTACCGCTTGGGTAGATCTTGTTAGGACCGTCTCCGATCTTCAGCACGGAGAAGAATCTCTCGTCGCTGTTGGTCGGTGTTACATTTGCGATACCGCTCATTTCGTATGTTACAGGGCAAGCCGGCGGATTATCATCTGCGCCGGATATTACGAAATGCGCGTGCTTCTCGCCGAGCCATGATTTCTCGTTGGGCCGTGGTGGTTGTAAGACACCTGAAAAAATACACACATCGACGATGATGTTTAAAGGTATTTAGATGCATCCAAGCAATTACACACCACATATTTTGTACTCCACCGGCCCCGGCGTATCGCTAATCCCATTGATCGTGAAATCAAACACTTTGCTCTCGTTTGGCAATCTCGGCGCATTAGGATCAATCGCGTTCGCTGAATCGTCCAGTATTATCTCTCCTCCGCTTCCTTGATTCTCTATATTTAAGGTAGGAATAATTATTGTTACAAATAGTTTATATTTATATTACAAAGTAGCGCACCAATGTTCCGCTTCCTTTTGAGAGAAGCACGACGAAATTTTGATATTTCTTCGGTGGGATTATTGGTAGAAGGATTAGTAAAAGCTTTCTTCTCTGCATTCACTGGTAGAGCAGTAGAAATATATCTTCTTTCCTCTTCTTTGGAGGAACTATCGCGTTTGTGCTTTGCCCGTGCTAGAGGATTGCTCTCAGTATCACGTGTTTTACTATACCGAGGGAGATTTTGGATCTCGTTGCGTTCATTGTATTCCGTGTCAGAGTTAGTGAGCGTATTCTTATAATTGGTTAAAATACATTGTGTAGGTGGCAATATTATCTTCGGAATCGGTATTAATTTGCACTGTTCTTTCCAATCTGTCAAATCGTTACGATAAGTTGCCCAATCTGGGCGTTCAAAGAGTTCCTCCGTATACGGTGATTCCATTTTCTGCCTTGCTGGAATTGTTGGCGACACGGCTGTAATAGAAATAATATACGGATGTGTTATTCTGATACTTAATAATACACGAGGTAAAGACGCATTACGTTTAGCAGGTAACTTCGGCATTATCACGTCAGGTAATCTTTTGTGTAATTCCACGACAGCCTCTGGTAAAGTTAGAAATGCGATAGCTGATAGGATTATCCTCTCGTTGCAGTCATAGAATTGTTCTGAAATTTAAGAGACGTAGGATAAGAGAACGTAATTCTGTTGAATAGCTTATTCAGGGTGAATAAATTGACCCACTGTATTCTTCGTCCTCAAAATAATTTCCTGTTAATATTCTGTAAGTTTCCCGTAGGAAGTCAATCGCGCTACAGTTAGAGGATTTCTGTAACTTTTTAATAGCGTCTGGTGGAAGTGTAAAGAAGGTAGATGTGACACCAATTGTTACGAGTGTTCTCTCTGTACGCCCTGTTACCATTTCTTCACAGTCCTTGTATATTACAGATTGCAGCATCATTAAATCGTTTATCTGCCCATTTAGAAATGTGAAATCACAAATGATTACACAAAAATTGAATTTAACGTTTACATAATTGTTAGACCAAGTCTAATTCTATTAAGCACTGTACCTGATCTATGGAGAAATCTTGATACCAACGAGGATATGTGTTTAGGTCCTTTTTTGTTAAAAGTTCCACTGCAAAAAGAAATGATACAGTTGTTAAATTCTTTCTTACCAACAAAGTTATTAAACTAGTGGAATAAAATGTATTTTTACATCTCTCCTTCCCAATTTGTAAATTTCTATGCATCTGTTCATTGTGCGTGTATTGCCTTTCTGCTATTAATATATCTTGCGCTGCTGCGATCTCATCTTCTAAGTACCATTTTAATGGTCCTTGAAGACGACGCATGACTCTTTCATCGTATAGATTTTCAACGTTGCTTTGATCATTGGATGGGTTACCCACATTTTGTGGATTGTATGCATGATCTCCAAAATTACGTGGATTATGTAGATTATTTGCATTACTGGGATTATGTGGATTATTTGGATTACGTGGATTATTTGGATTATTTGATTTATATTGCCTGTGAACGTTTTGTGATTGACCCAAGTTCTGCTTGTGTTTCGGATTACGTTTTTGATCTGCTATGTCAAAGGGTTTACTTTTTGGAATTCTTTTTTTTGGTTCATCATTGTCAGCATATTCCGCTTGAAACTTCAACACTGGACATTCGTTTACTGCGCATATTGACGTTACTGAAGACTGGGGCTTTGACTGATTATATTTTGTTAACGGATCAAAATCGTGTATTGAACAACAAAATCCAAAAGGTTTCAGGCCAAGGTTCTTTTTCATTGTGCTTTCTATTGACCGATGGCCAATGTAATAGGTGTATAAATTATGTTTACAGAAGTTTCATGGTTAGATGTTATGGTGAAGTCCAGGTGTTGGTTTCAGCATTCTTGATCTAAGCTGGCGGCATGTTAGTTACTTTTTGAACTCCATTTAATTTGTTGTATAATTGTCCTCGTAAATTTGAGAGGTGTGTGTTGTGTGACCGGTTTAGTTACTGTCAGCTAAAAGTTGAGTGTACATACTGAATATAGCCCGCAATTGTATTAACACAGATTGAAATATGCAACTCCTGGAATGCATTTTATTTATTACTTATATATACATTATAACAAATACTTTGAATCTAGTATTATGCGGTTTTATTGCGAATTTCGAAGGAAGTGTGTATATTATACATTTTCTATGTACTTTACTGATATGTTAGTAGAATTGTATAGCATTTAAAATGTATTCTACATAAAGTAAAGGGGAAGTGTCTTAACTGGGAAGATAATTATATTCTTTATACGTTTCACATGAAATTATGTTGTAATATATGCTGTAATTTCTATAATAGACAAATCAGGTTACTAAAAATATTTTTGTTCTTGTTACAGATTAACCATGGGAACATTTCTCCGTGGACAGGCACTTTAAATCAGACAAACGATGGAAAGCTGCCAACCCCAACAATGAACATGAGAAGATAGTGATTTTATATAAAAAGTAAAATGAAATTATACAATATTGTAACACTGTAAAAAAGACCTTTTATGCAAATAAAGTGGAAAAAAATTGGAAAAGAACCGTATTATTATATACAAATACCTTTTACAAATTCCTATCCAAATTCCAAACCTGCGATTTCCATGGTAAAAGGCCTTTAGAAGGCGCAGCTCTTGTTCGCTACTTTAAGGCAACGCCTTCAATGGTGAAATTTCAAAATGCGTACCTCCTTTCGCTTCATGTTCTCCTGATACATTTGCTAAAATCTGGCCAAAATTCTCTGAACGCTCCAAAATTGAGATTGTAACAGGAGAACATGATGTCGAAAGAGGTGGCACTAAGTTAGCGCCTTCGGAAAGAGATTTCAAGGCGGAGAACTGTTCGACGTAGAGGCGCAGCGTCTTCGAAAGGCTTCGACGATGAAATTCAGGGCGTACCTCCTTTCGCTTCATGTTCTCCTGATACATTTGCTAAAATCTGGCCAAAATTCTCTGAACGCTCCAAAATTGAGATTGTAACAGGAGAACATGATGTCGAAAGAGGTGGCACTAAGTTAGCGCCTTCGGAAAGAGATTTCAAGGCGGAGAACTGTTCGACGTAGAGGCGCAGCGTCTTCGAAAGGCTTCGACGATGAAATTCAGGGCGTACCTCCTTTCGCTTCATGTTCTCCTGATACATTTGCTAAAATCTGGCCAAAATTCTCTGAACGCTCCAAAATTGAGATTGTAACAGGAGAACATGATGTCGAAAGAGGTGGCACTAAGTTAGCGCCTTCGGAAAGAGATTTCAAGGCGGAGAACTGTTCGACGTAGAGGCGCAGCGTCTTCGAAAGGCTTCGACGATGAAATTCAGGGCGTACCTCCTTTCGCTTCATGTTCTCCTGATACATTTGCTAAAATCTGGCCAAAATTCTCTGAACGCTCCAAAATTGAGATTGTAACAGGAGAACATGATGTCGAAAGAGGTGGCACTAAGTTAGCGCCTTCGGAAAGAGATTTCAAGGCGGAGAACTGTTCGACGTAGAGGCGCAGCGTCTTCGAAAGGCTTCGACGATGAAATTCAGGGCGTACCTCCTTTCGCTTCATGTTCTCCTGATACATTTGCTAAAATCTGGCCAAAATTCTCTGAACGCTCCAAAATTGAGATTGTAACAGGAGAACATGATGTCGAAAGAGGTGGCACTAAGTTAGCGCCTTCGGAAAGAGATTTCAAGGCGGAGAACTGTTCGACGTAGAGGCGCAGCGTCTTCGAAAGGCTTCGACGATGAAATTCAGGGCGTACCTCCTTTCGCTTCATGTTCTCCTGATACATTTGCTAAAATCTGGCCAAAATTCTCTGAACGCTCCAAAATTGAGATTGTAACAGGAGAACATGATGTCGAAAGAGGTGGCACTAAGTTAGCGCCTTCGGAAAGAGATTTCAAGGCGGAGAACTGTTCGACGTAGAGGCGCAGCGTCTTCGAAAGGCTTCGACGATGAAATTCAGGGCGTACCTCCTTTCGCTTCATGTTCTCCTGATACATTTGCTAAAATGTGGCCAAAATTCTCTGAACGCTCCAAAATTGAGATTGTAACAGGAGAACATGATGTCGAAAGAGGTGGCACTAAGTTAGCGCCTTCGGAAAGAGATTTCAAGGCGGAGAACTGTTCGACGTAGAGGCGCAGCGTCTTCGAAAGGCTTCGACGATGAAATTCAGGGCGTACCTCCTTTCGCTTCATGTTCTCCTGATACATTTGCTAAAATGTGGCCAAAATTCTCTGAACGCTCCAAAATTGAGATTGTAACAGGAGAACATGATGTCGAAAGAGGTGGCACTAAGTTAGCGCCTTCGGAAAGAGATTTCAAGGCGGAGAACTGTTCGACGTAGAGGCGCAGCGTCTTCGAAAGGCTTCGACGATGAAATTCAGGGCGTACCTCCTTTCGCTTCATGTTCTCCTGATACATTTGCTAAAATCTGGCCAAAATTCTCTGAACGCTCCAAAATTGAGATTGTAACAGGAGAACATGATGTCGAAAGAGGTGGCACTAAGTTAGCGCCTTCGGAAAGAGATTTCAAGGCGGAGAACTGTTCGACGTAGAGGCGCAGCGTCTTCGAAAGGCTTCGACGATGAAATTCAGGGCGTACCTCCTTTCGCTTCATGTTCTCCTGATACATTTGCTAAAATCTGGCCAAAATTCTCTGAACGCTCCAAAATTGAGATTGTAACAGGAGAACATGATGTCGAAAGAGGTGGCACTAAGTTAGCGCCTTCGGAAAGAGATTTCAAGGCGGAGAACTGTTCGACGTAGAGGCGCAGCGTCTTCGAAAGGCTTCGACGATGAAATTCAGGGCGTACCTCCTTTCGCTTCATGTTCTCCTGATACATTTGCTAAAATCTGGCCAAAATTCTCTGAACGCTCCAAAATTGAGATTGTAACAGGAGAACATGATGTCGAAAGAGGTGGCACTAAGTTAGCGCCTTCGGAAAGAGATTTCAAGGCGGAGAACTGTTCGACGTAGAGGCGCAGCGTCTTCGAAAGGCTTCGACGATGAAATTCAGGGCGTACCTCCTTTCGCTTCATGTTCTCCTGATACATTTGCTAAAATCTGGCCAAAATTCTCTGAACGCTCCAAAATTGAGATTGTAACAGGAGAACATGATGTCGAAAGAGGTGGCACTAAGTTAGCGCCTTCGGAAAGAGATTTCAAGGCGGAGAACTGTTCGACGTAGAGGCGCAGCGTCTTCGAAAGGCTTCGACGATGAAAGTCAGGGCGTACCTCCTTTCGCTTCATGTTCTCCTGATACATTTGCTAAAATCTGGCCAAAATTCTCTGAACGCTCCAAAATTGAGATTGTAACAGGAGAACATGATGTCGAAAGAGGTGGCACTAAGTTAGCGCCTTCGGAAAGAGATTTCAAGGCGGAGAACTGTTCGACGTAGAGGCGCAGCGTCTTCGAAAGGCTTCGACGATGAAAGTCAGGGCGTACCTCCTTTCGCTTCATGTTCTCCTGATACATTTGCTAAAATCTGGCCAAAATTCTCTGAACGCTCCAAAATTGAGATTGTAACAGGAGAACATGATGTCGAAAGAGGTGGCACTAAGTTAGCGCCTTCGGAAAGAGATTTCAAGGCGGAGAACTGTTCGACGTAGAGGCGCAGCGTCTTCGAAAGGCTTCGACGATGAAATTCAGGGCGTACCTCCTTTCGCTTCATGTTCTCCTGATACATTTGCTAAAATCTGGCCAAAATTCTCTGAACGCTCCAAAATTGAGATTGAAACAGGAGAACATGATGTCGAAAGAGGTGGCACTAAGTTAGCGCCTTCGGAAAGAGATTTCAAGGCGGAGAACTGTTCGACGTAGAGGCGCAGCGTTTTCGAAAGGCTTCGACGATGAAATTCAGGGCGTACCTCCTTTCGCTTCATGTTCTCCTGATACATTTGCTAAAATCTGGCCAAAATTCTCTGAACGCTCCAAAATTGAGATTGTAACAGGAGAACATGATGTCGAAAGAGGTGGCACTAAGTTAGCGACTCCGGAAAGCTATTTGGAGAACTCCTTGACGCAGAGATGCAGAAGGATCAAGTGGAAGTTGAAAGAGTCGGAGAATATTAATTGGCATTTTTAGAATAGTGCATTAACGCGTAGATTTTTAAAAGCAACTCAGCGTGGAAAGATTATTTAATAGCAGCATTCAGGATTTGTTAAGTTCTCATTTTACGTTTTCTTTTTAGTGTCTTTTATATATGATTTGGAATAGGAAAATGGGGGAAGTTAAATAATAATACTCGTTTATCACTTAGCTGCATTTAATTGAAACAAGTAAAATGCAATACAATCAATATACAAGATACATTTTTAATTCATAATTCAAGTAAAGTAATATCTTGTAGAATTTTCATATCGGTGAATGCAGTAAAAAATGCAGCCGGTGATTGAGTTTGAAGCCTTTGATGTAAAAATTCCTTACCTGTAATGCAGAAATATACACGATTAATAAACGCTCTATTTACGTACACGTAACAGAACAGGTTAAAACTTAAAACTATTAAAAAATTACCTGCTGTCATGTGTTATCGAATATGTAGAATTGCTCCTCTCCACTAGGGGGCCACTCCAGCAATCCAACTCCCGACGCTCTCTCGCGAGTGATCAGAAACCACTCCCTTCATTACCTCCACTCTGAAGGTGTTTTTCCCCCCTTCATTGTTGAGCATAATTGGTCCGCACGCTGGGTCCATGAGACATATGTACATCGAAACTTCATCTGCTGTCATCTACTAACAAATAAAAGAAATACTATCGCACTTTGTAACCATCTACCAATAAGTAAATGAATTAAATAAACCACAGAACAGAGTAGTTTCTTTCAATATAATACTACAATTTATAATAATACACTTGATCAATAATAAACTTTAAAAAATTTGCCGTATACGATTAAGTATAAAAATGCTACCAGCAACCGATACTTTCCCTTTAATATCAAATGCATAAAATGCCCGCCAGACTGTAGACAGTATTGTATTCCAATTTCAAATTCACTGGCGCTAGCGAAGCGTTAGAAGCTTTTCCTAACCTAGAGGACAGCAGTAGACACTTCGTAGGACGTAGAGTTAGGTTAGGTCTCTCTAGCAGACTATAAGAAACTGCCTCGAGTGTGGTCGATTTGTAAACGTGATGTCATCCAGCAAGTCCTTACACGTGGTCTTCGATTTCACGTAGCAGTCTAGTTAAAACATACACGAAGAATGTTAAAATCTTCAAGTAGATATTTCGTTATTACGTCCGATTATCATTTTCGTTAATTCACCAACGACTGGCTGGTATTCCGGCGATGGTTAATTTTCTCTTTTGCACGATGATTTTCCATATATTACTTCAATGACGTATTCGTTCCGTTTTACAATTACTTCTGAAATAGTTAACTTCATAAAAATAGTTACCGTAAAAGAGTAACAGTCGACAATGTTGCACAAGGATAATAATCCTATGCAGAACGTGAGCGCGAAAAATGTTTTCATCACGTCTCTTGTCGTAAGTAGAAAGCAAAAAATAGTGTACGATGCATTAATCCGCATGTTTCATTTCATTGATATCGCTGCTACATTAAATTAACATCAATTTCACTAAGTACACGCGCCAGTTTCGTTTATCAGGCACGAATAAACTCGTCGCAATCACTCGACCATCATTTTGAATTCGCGCGGACCATCCTTCAATTTCGCAACAGTGACGAACGCTTCCTGGTATCCTTATTTAAACCTTGCTTCGATCGCTATATTAGCATGCATACTAGTGATAACTGTCAAGGGTGCACGATTTTTAATGTAAATCATATGTAAATCTCGTAATAACCGCGTTTCCTGTTAAACACTAACTTCAATTTCTCATCAGTCATTAAATCGCGTTATTAATTCTTTCGTATGAAAAGGTGGTACAAATATTTCTAGAAAATTCTATATACCTAGGTACTCTACGATAATTCACGTACATACATATTTCTTTTATCGCGTTCTTCCAATTTTCTACTTTTAAGAACAATTTTGAATCACCTTGAAATTTCGAATACGGCTAATGCCGTACCTTCAATTTACGATACCACGAATGTTTAGTTCAATTATATCTGCTAATCAGCAGAAATGTATAAAACGTTTTATAATTGGAACAGTCGGGCGGCCTCGCAGGGGTCATTTGTGACGTGACGTTCTTTCCCTTGGACACGCTTAAGACACGCTTGCAAAGCCAGCATGGTTTCATAAAATCCGGCGGTTTCAACCGGCTGTTTCAGGGCGTGGGCCCTGTGCTGATAGGCTCCGTACCGACGGGTAAATTGAAAATAAACTTACCCACACGTTATCGACAAAAAACGGCTTCGATTATTAATAGCCGTCTTCCTTACAGCCTCGCTATTTTTTATAACTTACGAAGGAATCAAAGAGGTGTTTCAACCCCGCGTACCTTACCAGTATCATTCGCTTATACACATGACCGCCGCGTCGATGGGAGAAACGGTAAACTGCCCCTTCGGTTAATTTTTTACAAATAACAGCGCCTGTTGATTCTTCTAAACGCCGTCGACCGAGCGATCTGCATCGCTTAACAGTATTTGAGGTATTGCCAACAGGTTGCATGCCTTATTCGAGTGCCGGTAGAAGTAGTGAAGCAAAGGAAGCAGGCACTTTTAGGCGACACCCACAGATTGGCCATAAAAACTTTATACCGTGGTTATGGGAGTACCGTTATCCGTGATTTGCCGTTCGGCTTAATACAAATGCCGCTGTGGGAGTACTTCAAAGTATGTTGGAGTCGGCGCGTTCACCGTGAATGCACGCCTATAGAAGGTGCCATTTGCGGAGCTGTGTCAGGTAGCGAAATTGTTCATACACGGCACTCGTTTAGACCGCAATGGAATGTTTATTGAGCGTTGATCTTTGTAGTGGGCATATCCGCGGCAATAACAACGCCTCTGGATGTTGCGAAAACTAGAATAATGTTGTCGAACACGTCGGCAGAGAAAGATGAACTGAAAATATCTTTAATGATGAAGGAAGTTTATCGGAAATGCGGCGTTAGAGGGTATATATACGATTAATTGCTTTTTAAGGGGGTATAGGACTATTGAACGACTGAAATCGACGGTTTCTTGTCGGTTGGATTGCTTAGGTTCCAAATAATCACCATACCGGCACTTCTCACAGTTTTTTATGTACGCTTTTACAATGTAAAATAAAAAAATTGTGGGAATGTTGAAAATTATTCAAGTTATTTGACGCCAAAGATAGTCCCGCGTAGTGCGCAGCTGTAATTGGTAAAGCAAAATACTTTGGGATAATTAGTTTCTACATTAATAATTATCGTGAGGAAATTTGCTAGCGAATTTAAACAAAAATTATAAGAGTTACACACGAATCAATTTTTTCCCACATTTTTATGGAGAAAAATCGAGATTTAATCAGTTATAAAATGTTTTACAAACATCCAATGTTGATGCGGAAATTCCGCACGATAAGGAAAGGAATCCACGATAAGGAAAGGAAAGGCAGCTCCAGTTAAAATTTTAAGTGAAAATATTCATTCGTTCAAGAGTTATGATGTACACCGTGTTTGGAAATGTAGTTTCGAGATAAACGGCTTCAAAGTTATGTCCCATACACTCAATTACGTTGGGCGGTATGATTTCCGTAATTATTCGAATTTCCTCACGATACATTGTTGTAACTGTTCACAAAGCATAGCACTTTCAGAATTAATAATAATAAAAAAAACGGATTTTTCGAGATTTCAATAGTCCTATAACCCCTTAAGCTACTTATCTTCTGTTCCGCAAGTAATAACAATTGGAAAATCTCTCCCAGACTTTTCGCAGGCTTCCTTCCGAGAGTGGGCGGTTTTACCATTAGCGGATTTGTATTTTTCGGCATTTACGAGAAAGTTAGACAAATTTGCGTTTCAATTCTGTCGCCGTAATGTTACTAGGAATCGAAATAAATGTGGGAGTAGGAATTTTTTAACGAAGAGCTTGATAGAGCTTCGTAACGAAAGGTAATTCTAGTCGTCGGACTAAGTTCGTCATTAGGATTAATGACTGGTGTCCACCTGGCTTACGGTAAATACTTTTCTCATTGCAGCTCTCGAGAGGGATCAAGGTTTATCTCGTAAGAAATATTTAAAAAGATTCCCACTTGACGATAATTCGCGGCGTTTCCCGCGCCAACATATGCTACAGTGTTCAATAAATCTTCTGTAAATCTAAACAGTTAATAATTACATTCTACGAAACGTTACCGCCGCTGTTCTCACAGGCAGAAGCCTCTTAATGAGAAATAAGGAAAGTATTAAAAAATGTAAAGTATATTTAAATATCGCCTGCTTGAGTATGAATTCCGTTTACATTTCCATGTGTGTAATATAATATATCATGGCCCGGTGTACCGTGCCGATTCGCATTCGTAATATTTGCGTGCGTAGAGCAATGTGAAGTACGAAAAAATAACAGAACTGTGACAATCTTCGACACTGATTTCGTTATGTCAATCCGCAACAGCGTGTTTTCTTGGGCTCTTTACTTACTTCTATTCTCTCTTCTACTGTTTGTACATTGTTCGGGTCGGACATGAAGTCTTGTGCAATATCATTAAACAGCTCGGCTGTAAAGAATAAGCTAATAAACATATCGAATGTTAAGATATCAGTACGGATCCGATTTTATATCCTTACCAACATTCTCCCCGGTCTTACTAGACGTTACGAAAAGCTTAGCTTGAATGCCATCGGCATAGGTTCGCACAATGTCCACATCTGGCGATGGAACCGCATTGTGCTCTAAGATATCCTTTTTCGTCGCGCAAATATACACTTTGCATCCGTCCTCGATAGCTCTGAGTTCCCTTACCCAAAACTTTGCCTTCTGAAATGTATTTGAATTTGTAATGTCATAACACACTATAGCAGCCTTCGCACCACGGTAATATATTCTAGTCATTGCATCGTATCTGTGGAAATATTACATTACAGAAATGACGATCGAGCGAGTGAAAGAAACAATCAGAAATACACACTTCTCGCTGCCCGCTGTGTCCCATATACCCATGATCAGTCTTTTCTCGTCGACCTCTATTTGCTTAGCTGCGAACGCAGCGCCTATAGTCTATGGAAAGCGGAACTGGATTAATTTCTATCGTGACGCACCTCCTACACGATTCTCGGCGGAAATTTTAATAACTCTATTTTAGAATATTCCCTCCATGCCGCGGACTAAGAGAAACAGGACAATCTAAATTAGTGTAGTCCCTGGGTCAGGGGAATCTGAATCTTACAATTCGCACAAAATTTATGAACAACGATCCTGGATAATTCGACAAATCCTGCGGAGGGTTAATCAAGTTTATAATAAATTATTAATTCGCACAAAACAAACCTGATCGACGTATTACAGTATACCTCGCACTAAGTCGTACTGCGAGGAATTCGCAGAAACTATTTGGTGGCGTGAATGCTTATAATAATCATACACATAGGATATATATTCATATCGTTAGTAAAAAAAGTATTTGGACACTTTTTAAAATCGAGCAACATTTTTAGAATTGGTCCAAACGACATGAGTTTTTTGAGAAGCTAGAAGGATCGCTTTGCTAACAAGGGAACTCGGACTCACCGATTGGAACTTTGTGGGTTTTTAGAGTGACTCAAAACAAGAACAACGGTGTGTTTTAAAAAGTTTAAAAAAAAATACCTGAACGAAAAAATTTTTTTTTCTCAAAATTTTGTTAACGCAAGTTTGCAGCGCATAATGTACCATTAAACTTTTGTTTGAAACATTTTTTTCTGTCTGTTGTACTTTGAGAGTTATACGCGAAAAAGTGGAAGTGCCAATTTGACTTTGAGGTTAGTTTTTACCCCCTTAAAGGGCGATAGGGCCCAAATGAAATACACCGTTGTTCTTGTTTTGAGCCACTCTAAAAACCCACAAAGTTGCGTTCCAATCGGTGAGTCCGGGCTCGCGGTGTTCCCTTGTAATTTAAAAAAGGACCTTTACTAACTTTTTTTTGCTATTGCGACCAATTGCATTTTTTCAGAACTACGAAACACGTCACGTAGAAAAACTAATCCTTCTAGCTTCTCAAAAAAAAAACTCACGTCGCTCGGGACAATTCTACGAAAGTTACGCGATTTTGAAAATTGTCCAAATACTTTTTTCACTAACTGTACATATATACTTACATTTTGATAGGAGAGGCTTTGATTAAACCTTTCATGAACAAAACGCTCCACAAGGCTCGTCTTCCCTACAGACGCATTGCCCAGCAAAACGACTTTCAAGTCGACGCGATTCATGCTCGAGCAAAGCTTTCAAAATACGAAAGTATTTTGTATCACTGCAACATTTAGGTTAAAGTAGCCGCGAAATATATACGCACATACTACTTACACAAGCCTTTATCATGAATCAACGTTTAAAAAAGAGAAAATTCAGACCAATCGAGCTGTCATTTGATACGAGCGACCATCCCATCAATGATTCACCGTTATCAGTTCGAAAAGGTAAGTTGTTCAACGCCATATACAGACGCGCAATCGAAGACCATTACTCGTTACAATTGACGATATTGTTGGTTATGATTCTGTGCTTTCATACGCAGTTTCCAGAGTTCTTTGTCAAATGTTCTAAACAGTGTATTTGTAGATTATAAGCAGGATTTGAATAAGTCATTTCGAAATGCATAGGGAGATAATAATTACGTAGCATTTATTTCTAAATTCTTTTATATATTTCTCTTATAATACCTTACAATGGTTTTCAATAAATACCTTCCTCAATAAATTACAACTTACAGATGTTAAACCATTACCAAAAACCGACGACTATGTTCTCGTCAGTTTCATCTTCCTTTTCACGAATAATGTATTTTGTAACGTTGAAATTAGATTTCATAACAGTAAAACCAGGAACTAGTCATTAATTCTCTCACATGTGTAACGATGGGCTTCCATTTCGCGATTTTACTTGGCTTTTCCCTGTGCGGCTACCGCAACTATCGCAGCCTTTACGGTCTCCTCGTCACCTAAGAATTTCATGGAGACCACGGGCTTGAAGTCTTCGTCTAGCTCGTAGACGAAGGGAATACCGGTTGGTAGATTTATGCCCATGATCTGATCGTTGGTCATTTCTAAAAAGGGAAAAAGAGTTAGTGATGGATTCTTAAAGTCCCGTCGCTTCTTGAAATGAAATATTTACGATCTAAGTGCTTGACGATGCCGCGTAAGCTGTTTCCATGAGCGGCGATGATGATTTTCATTCCCTCTTTTAACTGTGGGATAATATTGTCGTTCCAGTACGGTAATGTCCTCTCGATCGTCAATTTAAGGGACTCAAACATAGGGAACTCTTCTAGTTTTGGTCCTTCGGCGTATCTCGGGTCCTTTACTATCGTGTCGTAATACTTGTGACCTGGTTCCATGGGCGGAGGGGGCACGTCGAAGGACCTTCTCCAAATCAGTACTTGCTCTTCGCCGTACTTAGCAGCCGTTTCGGCTTTATTCATTCCGGTTAAGCCGCCGTAATGACGCTCGTTCAACCGCCACGTTTTACAAATAGGAATGTTCTCCTGGTCGATTCCTTTGAGGATCGATTTCAGAGTGTCCTGAGCTCTCGTCAATACCGACGTGTGAGCGATGTCGAAAGTGTATCCCGCATCTTTCACCGCTTTCCCCGCTGAAACCGCTTCGGTCCTGCCTGAAATTCCAAGCGAACATCTCTGTACGACTTAACCAAACAAATTGATAATACAGAATTCTACAACACTGTTTCGTATTATAATGCAACATATATAACTTGTACAGAGATGATCGGGTCAGTGAGATCCGAGTTCCCATGACACTTCAGCTCTCGACCTTTTGCCCTTGAAGATTTATCCCGAGAATCACTCACCCTTGTCGGACAAATTGGCGTCGTACCAGCCGCAAAACAGATTCGATTTATTCCACTCGCTCTCGCCGTGGCGAACCATCACAATCGTGTACTTCGACATTTTTCTGTTATAGAAATTAACGCAGCGTTGACCGAACGTGAATCTCCCCACGATGCTTCTGCACAACTGCGAGAACCATGGGTTAAACGGGCACTTGCCCCCCCCTGGCTTTTGAGAAAACATCGCTTATGTTTCAAAACTAATCTTTATTAAGTTTATACTAAAAGGAGGAATATTTTTAAATTACAGTTTTAAATTTTTAATTAAATTGGCACTATAAAATGGGTTAAAGAAGGCAAAAGAGGTATATTTTTCTTTACCATTATCCCAAAGTTGCCGCCCCCTGGAAAAAAGTCTTCGGACGCTCCTGCCTCGAACGTGCTTGTCCGCAAGCCCCCACCACCTGTCACTCCTCGCTGCGCGAGATTATTCGAAATTTCATTCGAACACATTCTATCGCTTCCAGATTCGCTTCCTCTTTCCCCATAGACTAGAAAATTGGCGAATTCCACTTACGCCCAAATCGCCCGGGAGTTTCATTAGAGCAGGTTTCCCTATACGCGACTGAACGCATCGTTAAGAATTTCAAACTCGATTTTCTCGAAAATGAAGCGCGATATCAAAAATTTTTATTCCTTTTTCTCGACTTATTTACTTGTTATAAGTTGAAAAGAAAGAGTAACTTTTTTTCATATCACGCTTCATTCTCAAGAAAATCGACTTCGAAATTCTTGACGTTGCGTTCAGTCGCGTACAGGAGAACCTAGCTTAATGAAAATCACGGGCGATTTGGGCGTACTTAAGTGGAATTCGCCCAATATTCCACTTACGAGCGCCGTTTTCAGTCGCACGTATCTGCAAATATAGTATCCTGGCTCTCGTATTTTTTTATTCGGATGGGAACATATTTCGCGCCATTTAATCGAACGGTCAGTGTCAGTTTTCATCGCACAGACGCGATGCCGTATGGGAGGATATTTAGCAGCGCTAGATTATGACAGATAAAATATAATTCGAATGATTATTGTTGACTGTACGTGTACAGTTTTGTTAAGGCTTCTATATGCACTAGGTAATCTTTACGCGAATCTGAGGAAAGTTTGGCTTGTTCCATTGCACCTCGACGTAGGATAACCTTTATCAGAATGACAGGTATATAATCTTCGCATTTATTTTACGATGATTTTAGGAGAAACAGCGAACATAAATTTGTATTGTTTGCCAGCGGCGTTCGTCGATTCGTTGGGAAAGTCTGTCGATCAACTGCGCACGATGGAGCTTTCAGGCGGCGAGAAGATTGATAATTCTCTGTCGTTGAGCAATGACTTTCTGCGAGTGTCGTGCAACTGGCAGATTACTAATAACAAAGATTTTCACAGTGCTTTCACTGTGGCGGCCTCGTCTCAAGCACCTGAGAAGTAATGGAAAAATATATGTTAGAGATACTTCTGTGTTTCTGGAGACAGAAATTGGAGTACCAGTTCTTTGGGAATCAAAAAAAATCTGGAACTTTTTAATAGATTCTATTTGAAACATGTACCGTGGAACTTTTTTAAAAATGTTCTCACATTATAAGTTCCTCAGAGAACTGATAAAGTAAAAGTTCTAGTTGGAATGGAACTTATAAAATATAAAAATAAAAATTTTTCTACAACAGGAACAGATATTTTGTTCATTGATATTAAAAAAGTTCTCAATTGTTGTAACAAATACTGAATATTATTCAATGAATAGTACTATAACAATAAATAATTATTTCAGTTAAATTGATATTCCGAATGTGTTATTTATTTGTAATATTTATCTACGTAGATCATTTCTATGGAGATATAATTGAATTTTTATGCATTTTGGTCCATGTAAGTTATAAAAAAATGTTATCTACTTATTCTTGACCAGTTCTCTTTTCTGTTCAATACTTCTTCCGATTTTCATAATTTTTATTCAATAAACATGAATATATTATATTATTAAATTATTAAATAAAACTAGTACCTATAATACTTTTCTTTATCTTATGGAACTGTTTTTAATAAATCTCCTAATACAACTGTTTCCATAGAACTTTTATTATATAAGTTCTAAAATATCTGTTCCACGAGAACACTTTCTAAAGAAGTTCCCAAGAGTATCACTTCTTTCAATAAAAATTCCACAGGAACGGATATTTTCTTAAACGAAACATATAAGTTGAAACAGAATTTTTTTAAAAACAAGAGTTCCAGAACTTTTTCGATCTTCTTTGAGACTCTGAAAGTAATATAAAATCTTTTATAGGGTCAACTTCGAGGACGTAGTATCTTTGGATACTTGCATATCTGTGCAGCCGATTCAGTCCAACAGCGAACCATGCATGTTAGACATAAAACTAATCAATCGTCAGAGGATATCTCATATCGCTGTGGTCTCAGAGGCCTGCGTCTTAGAATTTTTCAAACAGTTCGGAGAATACGAGACGACAGCGTTTGCGGAGTTCGTAGATGAATTTGAAAATAATTCTGTCTTCTTCGCGGAGACGGCAATAGTTCCTCCTGCTACAGAAGCTAGTATCAAGGTATAATTATATACAGTGGGGGACAAAAGTATGTGGGCACTTTTAAAATCGCACAACTTTTTTAAAATTAATCCAAACGACTCGAGTTTTTTTGAGAAGCTGGAAGGATTAGTTTGCTAAGCGACGTGTTTCGTCGTTTTGAAAAAAGTTGCAATCGATCGGAATAGCAAAAAAAGAATAGGAGAAATCATTTTTTCAACTTTTTTTTGTCCAAATACTTTTGTCTCCCACTGTACACCGCAGTGTTAAGACTGTTCCTTGAAAACTATTCCATTCGAAACTTTCATTTCAGTTTACGAAAACGATGAGTAGAAACTCAGTTATGTGGATATATGGTATAAGGCTTTATTTAACGGAGCCCAGCAACGAGCCTGAAAGTTATCCCGCGGACATGTTTAATCCAGAAATAATAACGAATTTTTTAACTAAGCTTAACTTGAACAGTAAAAAGAATAAAGCTACCAATGATATCCGATCGTGTTATAAGAACATTTTGAATCTAGCGAGAAACCAAAGTACCGAGGAATGTAATGGAAAAGAGGCACAGGATGCCAGCGAGAGTACTACAACGAATATGGGCACAAAGGCTTACATCGATTACAAATTCCACGATATGGAGACAAGAATGATGAAAAGAATCGACGAGATGGAGCAGAGAACTAATCAGAAGCTCGATATCATTTCGAAACAATTAGAGGCCCACTTTATTGTAAAGTGACTTTCCACCTTACATAAATTAAACATACAAAGTATATTTGTAAATAATCGAAACATGTATTTAACGTAATTAATTGTAAAGTTCGGAGAACTAAAGAGTTTGAAAATAATACTGCCTCCCAATTTTCTTTTGTAGATTCCTATCTAGAGTAACGCAAAATCATATCTACCAAGTTACAATCCGCTTGTGCGTACACAGAATTGTATAAGTTACCTTATAGAAGATTTAGAATTAATAATTTTCGGGCGGCACGTTCGCAGAATTTCTTAATGTACATTGCAACTTGTACTTTCGCAGCGCATTTATGTGTAAGAATGTACCAAAATTTATACTATATATTTAATTTAGTTCTATTATCTCGACGATATTTTTATACAATATGTAAAAAAACGCGGGTCCACGACGAGCATTACAAGATGACATTTTTATGAAACAAAGTAAACATTCGACGTAACTTTATTTTAATCAGCATTGCCGCTCTCTTGCGGAGGATCCCACTGGTGGAGTTGCTTCCTCCACAACCTTACCATGCCGTCCCAGCCTCTTCTACTGTACTTAATATATTTCGGCGGCGTTCTTGGATCTTCTCTCGTACGATTCTCCCTAAAATAAATGCGATAAATCAAAGAAAATCTTTCTCAATATCTTTTCGATACCAACATAAGATCCTTACCTAGGCACAGCCTGAGTGTATCTATCATACCCAATGGTATTCTTCCCATAATCTATTTCCTTCTGCCTACGCGCTAACACAGAGGGATCAGTTTCATATTCTAAGTTCTTCCTGCCGCTATCGGAGGAATTTGTAGTGGAGCTAGACTCGCTGCAGCATCTGGTCCGAGAGACTTTAGCATCTTCGCGGTTAACAGTAGTATCTCTAGGCCTTTTTCGAAAGCAGGGTATATCTTCCGGTTTATTTTTAACATTCTCCTCGTACTCTATACCATTTATATTATACCCACTGCTCGGTCTAGTCTCCGGGAACTTAGTTCTAATATTAACGCATTTATCCGAGCTATCGTCCTCCTCGTTCTTCTCGTCATTCTCAATCAGAGCCTCGTATTCCAGCGATTCTGTTTCGCAGGAGCTCTCCGTCTTCGCGTTGTCCTTCTTGGAGTCTATTATTTTGCCCAGCTCGTTGGAGCTCATGCAGATGGCTTCGTTGAGAAGAGCATCGTCCTCGGCTGTTAATTCATGCCATGCCTTATACTTGTCTACATCCATTTTATTCGAAAAAATACTTCAATGAGATCTGCGAGTAGAAACCAACATCAAGCGAACCCCTCTATTGCTCCGGGGAAAGAATTTCGAGAATGGAGCAAGCGCGCAATGAGAGCAGCTACGGAAAATAACCTAAGCGCGAGAGTTCAATTATGTACTTTTGTATTATATCGCGCATGGAGGGTTGTTAATCACCGGTCCCCGTGATAAGGGAACTCGGAATACTTCTCTCCCTTCTGAGCTTATTTAATGCGGCAGCTTGAAGCACAGAGATCGGCGCTTAATATCAAACAAACGCGTAGAGCAAACTCATTCTTACAAGTGTCGTTATGAATTCTGCGGTGCGCGCCTTTTCTGACAGTTTCTTTATTATTCGCACACCCAGTAGACAGTGTCGACAGGAAATGCCTTCCAGAGTTCGGACTAAGCTCCGTAACGCATGCGCGATGACGTCAGACCAATCAACGCCAAGATGGAAAACGAAACGGCGTCACCGTCAAGTCAAGCCAAGCTAGCCAAGCCAATCACGTCGCTTGGTTTGACTTGACGGTGGCGCCATTGGTTTGACGTCATTGTGCATGCGTTACGGAGCTTACTAGTCCGGACTTGGGAACACATTTCCCGTGGACACTGGACATTTCCCGTGGACACTGCCAGTAGAGTCTGCAGCGACGCTATAGGTGGCTATAACGTCTTCTGCTACACAAGGAACGGTTTGAAAAAATCTTTTCAGTGCGATAAGCGGTTGGACAAGATTGCATAATGCGCTGCAGCTGTTCTGGAAGAGGTCTTGACCTATGCTTTTGAACACATTCGGTGTCTAAACATTGTGCGCGCCAATTCTAACTGCGAGATGCCTCCGAAAGCGAGAAAGGTTATAGCTTTTTACAGTTTGCTGAATAAATATAGAATTGGAAGTTGAATTAAGTAAGCTGTAATTTTAAAACAATAATTTTCAGGAGAGTTTGGTGTTGTTGATGAACATCGGAATAACGTGTCCCGATATGCAAAATAATCCTTCGCTATTGGAGAAGATTAAGCATATTGCTCAGAGAATAATCGAGAAGAAGGTATAAAATGATCGTCGCTGCTGTTTAGTTTGAATAATAAGTGTTTGTCAATTTGCAGATCTTTCTAAGGCCAAAGGATGAGATTGCGGTGATACTAATGGGTTCCTCTGTTACCAAGAACAGTTTGCATACGGAGTATGTAGAGGAGTTTGTAGATTTACAGATTCCAAATTGGAACACAGTGGAGAAGATTATTCAACTGTGCGGTACGAACTACTGCTCCAATTGGGTCGAAGCACTTCATGCTGCGGTGGAATATATAAGGCAGAATGGGTATGTTTAAAGGACTCGAGATTCGGGCTGGGACTAATTGAATAATTTAATATTCAAATAGTCCCAGCCCTGCTCGAGATTCTGCTTATTGTAAATAATGTATTTTACACTTACGTATTTTTGAATTTTAGTATTGACAACTGTATGAGGAAAATAGTTTTGATGTCTGACTTTAACGAACAGTACGATATCATCTCGCAGTTTAGAGCAAATGCAATTGCGGAGCAGCTTCAGACGGGGGGCATTCAGCTGGTTACGATGTATGAAAAATTCATAGATTTCTGTGTTTTACAGTTCGATTTTATAATTTCGTTTTGCAGAGGAGAAGAATTGTTGGATGGAAGGCCTGGGAGCTCTATGAAAGTTAGCGAAGTGTTACTTAAAGACCTCCACAAGAAGGTAATGTCTATTGCAATTATACCATGTTCGCAACTTCTCCTCACACGAATCGTAAACACGTTCTTTCCTGTTTAGATCAACGGTCAGCATTTTACATTCGATAGTACCATATCGGATTTAAAATTTTATGTAAAGGCACCGGTGGGACTAACACCATGGTACGCTGACTTAGTATTCATTGACATCAAGATACCAATTGTCAGTCACATTAAAGTAAGCAAGAATTCTAAGTTTAATGTATCCAAGGGCATTCGGAAACTTTTTTCCAGAGGAGGGGGGCAACTTTGGGATGATGGTAAAGGAAAATATACCCCTGTTGCTTTTTTTAACCCCTTTTGTAATGCCAATTTAATTAAAAACTTAAAACTGAAGTTTAAAAATATTCTCTTTTTTAGTATAAACTTACAAGGGAAGATCCCGAACCCGGAAATTCAAAAGATTCTGAAACTTTGTGAATATGCATGAGACTTCCTCCTGATTACAACGCAATTTTTGTTTGATGCCCAAATTCACTCGAAGGGGGTGAAATTGACCCCTGAAAATTCGGCTGTTTTCCGATTTTCTGTTATAAAGCGTGAACTGTAAAATTATTTTTTTACCACATGACAAATCTAATTAAAAGAAGTAACTTTTGTCTTGAAACTTTTTTCTATCTCACAGTTCGCGAGTTATAACACAAAATCAGAAAATTGCCGAATTTTCAGGGGTTTATTTCACCCCATTCGAGTGAATTTGGGCAGCAAACAAAAATTTAATTGTAATCGGGAGGATATCCCCTACATATTCACAAAGTTTTAGAATTTTTGGAATTTCCGGGTTCGGGAGCTTCCCTTGTTAGTAAAGATCAGTTTTGAAAAATAAGCGATTTTTTCTCAAAACCAAGGGGGCGGGCAACTTCCCCTTCGCACCTTCCTCCGGACGCCTATGAACGAATCAACGTGTCATGATAATCGCTTTAATTAAATATTATAATTCTTGGCAGACAGAACCCGACAAGTTCCCAACGTGGAAGATAATGAAAGATGATAAGAAGGTTATGTCAAAACGTCAATACCTAAATAGGCAAAGGAAAATTTACGAGCCAGACGAGATTGTCAAGGGGTATAAATACGGGGGGACTTTCATTCCAGTCGAAAGTATATCAATTCCTTTCGTTACTATTACTTCTCTATGAAACTAGTCAATTATATAAATGCTTCTGTAAATATAGAAAGGCTGGAGGATGCCATGAGTTACAAGAGTGGCCCGAGAAGCTACGCGATCCATAGCTTTACGAAGAAACGGAACATCGATCTAAATTATTGGTATGACAATACCATACGTGTTGTCTTTCCCTCGACTCGCGTAAATGTATGCTCCACGAATCACCTTTTACTGAAAAATTCTGTATCGGTGATACATGTATCTCTGTGTTTTAGAACGCGGCAAAGCCATTTTACAGTTTGGTGCAGGCGATGCACAATAAGAACTTAGTTGCCATTGTGAGGAAGGTTTATAACAATAATTTTACACCTAGAATGGTAGCATTATTTCCATGCATCGATGTTCCGGACGAGCCATGGGTACAGTGAAATACTTTACCAAATTGTATTACACCTTCGAAACTATGATTATATAAAACGTGTCATTGTTCTTCCGTAGTGCTTGGTGGAAATTCCTCTACCATATGCAGAAGATCGAAGAATGCTAGACACGAGGCCGATTAAGTCTGTCAGCAAACACCTGTCGAGCGAGCAAAACGAGGCTTTGGATAATTTAATAGACTCCTTGGTGTTGCCCGACACGGAGTAAGCGAAACTTCTTATTTCGCCACGTTAATTAACATAATTATTTTCCATGTTCTTACGTACTTGTAAACAGAGACAGTTACGTGATGGGAGAGAATCGGCACCTTCTACCAGGATGCGTGCGAAATCCTGCACTGCAACACAAATGGCACATGCTATCGCATCGCGCCCTTAACCCGAATCAACCATTGCTACCGATGCAGGATTACCTGAAGGAGTTTTTGGAAGTTCCGTTGGTGAAGGAGAGAAGCAAGTACCATATCCAGAGGATCGCGGAGTTGTTCCAATTGGAAAGAATGGATTTGAAAGCGAAGAAAATGTAAGGATCCGTTGCCTCGTGCGAGAAATATTATAAATAATATTATTATAATAAATATTATTATTTAATTCAGAGCTGAACCGAAAGCGAGCGAAACTGCCTCCGATGAGAATAAGACTGGCACCGGAAAACCTATCAAAGTGGATGCTAAAGTTGATTCACAGCCCGACTCTTTAAACGATTCAAATCTATTCATGGATGTGGATGACTTAGATGCTGACTTTGATGAAATGGTAAAATAAGAAACAAAGAGAAAGTTTAATTAGTGTTTGTAACACTTATATGTTTGACTGATGCACTGTTTTTATTTCAGATTGCTAATATATTTTAATAAGCCACGATCTTCCTCTACAATGTTCTTCACAGGTCGGAGTTACTTGGTCGATTGAGCCTTTCGAAAAGACTATTTTATACAATAGGCATTTCTACCGTGTGATACTTTATACATTCTTCTTCAGTGTTGTACCTCAGATGTGTGATATTTTTGTACTCGAGAAGAGACATTGTACGAAAAGGAGTCATGAAATAAAGCGCTGCGAAGTAATGCAATTTCTCACGTATCCTAATTGGAAGAAAACCGATCCTTGAAACGAAGCCCACCACAAATCGATGACACTATCAGCTCTGGATATGGTAAGGGTCCGAGGACGAGGTCGTCCACCCACGTTACACCCACTCCGATCGTCTCCACGCCGTCCGAAATTCGTCGCTGTACATAAGCGTGACTCAGCGGCAAAGGGAACGCTCTTAATTATCTCGATTACCACACAGTAAACAGAACAGATTCACAAAACAAGCGCAAGCTCGCCGATAATGATAGCCTCAGCTTCTACGAGGCGGTTTTAATTACCGCACCGCTCGGTTCAGGAGCGAAGAAAGCTGCGAATTACTTTTCTTAAGGGAAGCCGTTTGTAATATTTTTCCAGCTGAAGTAACCGACCCCATCGACGAGGCTGGGGGGCTCAGTCGCGGATACTGTTAGTCCGCCGCTTTTGACGCGTCCTGTACGATATAACGGCACTCACTTTCAAGGCCTCTGCGGAGCGCGGATCCGCTGCAATCTCAGTCAACCAAGAGACGCCGTCTCGCGTGGATCAAAAGGTGTCTTTGCCCGTGCGAAACGCGTTCACCAGCATGGGTAAGTTTTCCGCTTAAGCCGGCCCCTATTTCCACCGACGAATCTGGCATCGCTTCTTATGGCGAGAAGCGTGAACGTATCGAAGAAATACACCGCCTCTGAAGCGGCGAATTAAAGACAAAAGCCGCGCAACAATACCTTGCGTCTTCGTTTAGGTATGCGGGATGAGGCATGCGAGCGTAACGTTAGGTGCTGTGCTGACGCTATTCCTCTGACAATAGCGTTGAACGTCAACTATGATTTACGATCGACAGCCACAGTATTTTAATATATTTTGCGGTATTTTATATTCCTTGGGGGAACAGTTTTATATTCGATTTTGTGGAAAGATTTAGAATTCGTAGTGTAATAGTATGCGATTGTGTTATAAAGATAATTAGGAGATTCAGGATCTTACACTACCGTCTGCAACGAAATGCCGATTTAGTAGCGAGTTTATAGCACAGTGAAGGAGTAGTCACTGAAGCCTTAAATGTCACAGACAAATGTCAGAAAGGAAATGTCACGTCGAAGCTAGGGCTGGGACTGTTTGTCAAATTTTTCGGTATTCGAATGTTCGAATATAATTCGAATATCCAAGTATTCGAATACTATTCGAATACTGATGTATTCGAATACATCTGTATTCGAATAGTCCCAGCCCTAGTCGAGGCACGCTTCTTCGCCCGTTTCAGCGATCGCTAGTTCCAGTTTAGATCGCAACTCCTAATACTAACGCGTGATGGTAATTTTTGGTAAAACGTGAATCAGCGATCGCTTTCGTAATCCTCGCGCTTTTACAGTTCGTTAAGCATTGACCTAGAAAGGAATAAGAACATCTTGAGTGAAAGAAAACGTTAATCTACTTTTCAAAGTTAAAACCACTGCTTTTCTCCTCTTCGCTCGTTCCTTCTGGAATATAAACTCCATTAATGAGATCTGCTTTGAGACTAAATTCAGGAGTCCATAGAAAAGAATATATTTAACGTTGCGCCTTAATTAACTGGGGCCTCTGTTACCTGCGCTGAAAGTGATCAGTTTCCAACTTGCAATTGTAATAATATAGCCGCCTAAGTATCTTCTTTCACTTTGGCCAGATGCTTTGCGTGTCTGCGAGACGCTTATCTTGCTAATGAAATGTCAGAAGGGTATCAGTTGAGCGGTGATCAGTATCCTGGAACAGGAGCGACTTGATGAAACGCGCCACGCGGAACCGCACCGATCCCGTTGTCCTTGCAGAAGACGCGCTTGAGCGCTGCTTAGGATCGATGTTAGATAAAAATGAAGCCTGTGTCTGGCTACACCCTCCCACGCATGGCTAGATATAATGTCAAAGATCAGTTCAAGGAAACTGATCTCCTGTGGCTGTCCCACCTCGTGTTGAAATACTTGTCTGTATTTTTTGTATAATGCGCATTAAGGGAGTATTCTGGTCTGACGAGGCGTTTTCGTCGCGTTGTTTCGGAATTTTTTTACAAAGAACCCATAAATTTGATTATTATTTAGTTTATTGCTACATGCTTATTGATATTTGAACTACCTTTACAAATTTTGTCAATAGAAAAAAATTAAAATCAAACGCAGTTGACTGCTTTAAAGTAATGGTGAAAAAAAAGCAATGTGACCCATCTGTTCTTTTTTCACTATTACTTTAAAGCAGTCAACTGAGTTTGATTTTAATTTCTTTCTATTGACAAATTTTGTAAAGATAGTTCAAATATCGATAAGCATGTAGCAATAAACTAAATAATAATCAAATTTATGGGTTCTTCGTAAAAAAATTCCGAAATAACGCGACGAAAACAACCTTGTCAAATCAGAATACCCCCTTAACATACGCCTGACTTCTAACTGCCCTTGATATTTCTTAGTTATCTTCCTCATTGTCAGGTTTTTGTCTACTAAATTGGGACGTCCTTTCCCCCTTCCTTTTACAGTAATAAATTCCGCATCCTTTCTCTTTTAAATATTCAGTGGGCGAATTATCCAGTCCTCTCTCTTTTAGACCTTTGAATTTTCTAAGTAGAGTCTTTCTTCTGCCACGACTTTGAAGCTCCTAAGAAGTTACCCCAAGAAGCTGAAGCGCCTAAAATTCAAAATTGATTTGTCAATGAAGCCACGAGAATGACTCGCTGGAAAAGGGGACTGTCTATCGCGTAAATGAACGGCATTGACTTCCTTTCCTCGCGGCCCAGTTTTCGCAGTTTACGTTTACTTAATGACGGAGTATGTCCACGAGCTACTATTGCGTAAGGCCCCGCTGTTGGCGATGAAAGCTTTTTTGCTCCCCTGTCCCGTTGTTGTCCCACCCCGAGGACTGGTCTCATCGCTTTCTTCTTCTTTCAGGGGCCGTCTACGTTTGCAGTGCGATGTCGATGCTGGCTGTAAGTCCCCCGCGAGACGTCAACCGGGCCGCAGTCGATTTTCACTTTCCACGCACCCCGGAAAAGAGAGCCGAGCGTGTGCCATTTAAATTCAGCCGCGGTCGCAGTTAATTCACCGCGAGGGAATTGTGCAATTTCTCTCGCGAGAAATCGCGGGTATTGATCCTCGCGCAGCGAGCAATATTGTGGTCCAGACTTCACGGGCCACCAGCTCGCTTCTTTTTTTTTTACTCTTGCACGACCTTACGCAGGAAGGAATTACTCCGCGAGAAGCACGTTTCAGTTTCTCTCATTCGTACCCGCGGTAGAGCGTCGATCCTTTCACGAATGGAAAGTGAAGTTAATGATCTATGAATCATGTCGAGCGTGTTCGATTGACGCGTAACGCGCGTAGAAATGTCTTCTTCCTTAAGGGGAGGTTCCGGTCTAAAAATCGATTTTTTTTTTAATTTCATTTTTTGAATGTTCCACCTTTTGGAATACGTGTTTAAAAGGATTTGCTGAAACTCGGAAAATTCCCGAAGTTATAGGCATTTGAGTTAGGGCAAATGCATGGGCAACAACCGGCCACTCGGCGCTCACGTGAAACTTTAAATGCGTTTTTCTCGAAACAGTGTTCTCAAAACGGTGGGACCTGTGTCTACAAAAGTTATTTCGAAAAGTGATTTCGAACTTCAAGTGTCGTTATTTTCTAAAAAATGTCATTTTGTATTTTTTCTGCCCCCCCACCCCCCCCCGCCCCAACATTGAAGTTCGCTTTAATATATCTGATCAGAAATTTCTTCCACCAGGTGCTTCTTCTCTCAGTGGAAGCTGGCGATATGATGCGCAAGAGCATAGTCTACGACAAGAACACTCCAGACGTGTTCTACTGTCCTCAACAGAAGCCGACCGGCTTCGAGAAGATGATCGTTAACGCGAAACCGTTGTCCAGGCTCTGCCAGTTCGAGGGGAAATCTCTACCACCCGACTACAAAAGCGACTGCTACAACGACGTGGACGAGACGGAGTACGCCTGCAAAGAGAAGTACAGAATTATGGTGAGTCATCGGTGAGGTCACGGGCCCCGAATAACAGAATTCCTCGCCGAAAGCGGCTCGACGCCGGGAAACTTGAGAAACAAGTGTCGCAGAGAGGCGGAGGAAATCTGCTCGGTTAAAAGAGAAAATGAAATTCGAACCCCTAATGGAATCACTAGAGGGAGCTTCTGTGCTTGAGTCCCATTTCATGCGTTGAGATTAAACTTTCACATTTGTAAGGCCCAATCGAAAGATTCCTCAAGGCAATAGAAGAACGCGGAATTACAAAGATTTTTAACTGTTAATCAGTGGCAAAGATCCTTACAGCAGTTTGCTGCAAAGAACTTCCAATTGGGCCTCGACAATTACACGACAGAAATAAGCCAAGCAATGATCAGTTTTACCTCGAGATGCACGCATCATCCCGATCATCGTAACACCCCGTGTTCATCACGTGTAACGAATTGGTGTCGGTTTTTTTTTTTCTTGCAGAAGCGAATCAGAAACTTGGAGGGGGATGTGAGAACTGCGGATGACTTCAAGGAATAGATGAGAATTCGGTGCTGCACGGCCGTGCTACGCGTGCAATTTTGCGATCCGCGATTAAGCCGGGGGCCCTCCGCTAATGCTCAAGCTTGCATCCTACAGTCCTGTACAATTAAGCCTTCTCTCTTTTAAGTTCGAACGACCGAGGTAGATCCACGGGTGGCAGGAGCGATAGAATGATTCTAAAAAATGGAATTAAGGGATACAATTGCACAACAGCGTTTCATTTAGTATTATCGCCAACTCACTTTCCGGAGTTCTGACAAGATTGGCGTTCTAAATTCCTCATTTATAATGATTTAAGGATTAGCGTTATACGGACGGGACTCTACCGGTGCTCTGTAGTGTCCGAGCTTGGTGGGCGATTTGTATTTTTGATAACAACATTAATAAAACTAACAAAAGCGGAGTGGGGCAAGTTAATTATTAATCACCCAGGTGTGGCTTTCAGAGCTGCTTTGAAAAACCATAAATCTAGATACGAGATATTATGCGACTCCTGATATTCTGATAACCGTTTGCTCACTAACTTTGCATTCTTCATTATACAGCAGTCGGTCTTACTAGACTCGTTTGTATACGTCAGAGAGCTACAGCCTCTTATTTCACGAGCCCAGAATAAATTGTAACTGTGACAAATTCTTGCAAACATTCTTGTTAATTAAAATTCATTCCCTGCAAGTTTACCTCGTAGCATTGATACTCAGAACAGAATGCTCGTAAAGTAATAAATACTTGCAAATTAATTATGAGCTTTTATCGTGAAGCGAGCCAGACGACAAAAGAGACGCGCAGATTGTGGTAGGTAGTACTTCACCATAAAACTTTAAGCAGTAAAACAATGCGATACAATGAATATCAATCTCTCTCAACGGTTCTCTCAGATTCTGTTTCTGTCTACTAGTTTCATTAATGCGCATTTGTTTTAGATGCGGCTACATCCACCAGGAAGCGACACACCCTACAATGGAGCACGCCTGTCAAGGTTCCTAAATTTCGACGAAGACGCGTACAAGAACAAAAATCAGATTTAAAATGCTGACTCGTGGAAGAAGCTTTTCATACGTGGCTTTTTTTGTAGCATACTAGTGATGAATATTTCAATATGATTATCTGTCTCTGCTTTTTAAATGCATCTTGTTCACACTTCTTCAGCCAGTTTCGCAAATGGAACAAATTTGAAGATCGATCGATCGCAAGCTTCTGCTTCTGAATTGTCAGTAATATGAATTTTTCTTAATACTTCGAATGCTACAATCAATGTTCTCATAATGATAAATTCATACAATGTTTTGTCAGCGACGGTTGTAAATAATTCAAGTTCCTGTATCTTTATAACGCTCCGAAAGTCTGTTTTCTTAAATAATTCACGTTTGTGGAAAAAGCACGCTCATTATTGTTAAAATATTTAACGTTCCTATTCACTGTAAAGTGTACAAACGTTTCTTAGCGTATCTTTTGTAATATACTTGTAACATAAGCGTAACACACTGTAAACAAAGAGAAAGTATAATATATGCAAGTGAACATGCTCTCTGTACATTGTTAATTATGTGTAAAATAAAAGGATAACAATACTTTAACAAGCCTACTTCTTCGAATCGTCTAAGTACGTTAAAAAGTTTCAGGTAACATTAAAACCGCTCGTAATGGAACATCTCGGAATAAAGTGTTGGATGTATAATTTATACAATATATTAAACTATTTTAAATATACACATCATTGCCAACCAAAGACTCGACGTTCTGCGTGTGAACTAATTCTCTGATAACAGACTGTATCAAGCTCAACGACACATAAGTTAAGAACGAAAGACAATAATTATTTCTTCCGATACTTATGTAAAATATTTCTTACGTGCATTCCATCGAGATTCGCCACTCTGAGTGAAACCGATTACACGCGAATCCTTTCTCTGTGTTTGCTTGCCGATTAATAAATATGTAGTAGAAACTGCATCAACTGTACACAAAATAGTTACGAATAATTTATGCGTCCAATGATAAATTTCCACAGTCGTACATTTTGCACAATAGAAACTATTAGCAAATTGGAATTATTAATATAAAGAAGATTTGTAGTTGAAGAAATGTACAATTTCTAGTCAAACACATCGTTTCTGCAATTTGGAATACAGTATAACTCTGCCGTGTTATCATTCTTAGCAGTTCTGTGCATTTGTGAAACTCTCGACCTCGCATATCTTACTTACAGCTTTTAATGACTCTTATAAAAATCTCAGATACGAAAATTTATTCCACATTTGATGGCCGCCGAACATCAAAGTACTCTGTGTATTCATGGTTTAGTTCCTGAACCATAATTTTACACACTATCCTACTTGTATAAGTTATTTACACACTGGTCTATGAAATGCATTCTATTTAATACTATCGTTTTGCGATGTCATTCGAAACTGGACAATACAGAAAATATCTTCTACCGTGTCAGGAAAATATTTCTTTTTACAGCAATCGTTGCCTGCCCCCTCCTTTGTAATTACAATTGCAATTAAAATTATATTATAAATTCACGACGTAATGGAATAACAAAATGATATGCATCTCCGTGCATGCCACATCTTAACAATCCGTGCCAAAGTATCTATGCCTTATAAAACGAAAGCCATTAAATTGCAAGTCTCCCAAATTTGCCCGAAATTCTACAGAAGCCTCTCCCACTTCCCGCTACAATTTCCCACCAATATTGCTTCGACACCACGTAACAAAAATATATAAAAATTGATATAGGCATCACAGGTCCCTAGTATCACTCGAACAGTTTTGCAGCTTCGCAAATGGAAAAGGAAATATTTTAGACGCATAAAACTGTATGATTATAAATCATTTCTCAATAATGTCTGACGACTCGTCGAGGAATAAATGGGAAGAATGAATACAAGCTCACCTATTAGTTCACTTTAAAATTAAAAACGATAATTAGTCTCGCTGCTTCGACAGCATCTCTCTTTTGAAACTTCATTGCGAACTGATCCCCGAGGCACGAGATGGAATCGCGTGATACTCCGTGCTATAAACTGTAGGAACATTAGCTTCGAAAGTCTACAAGTCCGAAAGAGATCGAAGAGCACCCTACCAACTCCACCAGTATGAAAATTCTTTCCCCGCGACTCCGCTCGAAGGCTCTTAAACTGTACTTTACAAAATGAGCTTTCCACCGTTCGAAGCTCGTATCTGCGCCACCTGTTCAGGGGTGAGTATCAACTTGCTACCGTTGGGCAGTGCTAAGGCATAGTGGCTTCCGGTCTCGTTAACGACTACCACCAGCTGCGTGTTAGGGTTCTGAACCGGGGGCGCAGATTTCACAGGCGTTATCGAGATGCCACCTTGGCTCATGCGCTGTATAATCTGCGGGGAGATAGCGTTCTTCGGCGTGGCGGCCTTCGCGGTCGCTTTCTGCACGGCCGGCGAGGTGTTTTTACGAGCTGGGCTCTTTGCTTTCCCCGCTTCGGACTCGGGGCCAGCTTTCTCAGTGACGATCATCTCGATGTCGTCGTCGCTGTCGCTGAGCACGATCAACGAGGTAGTCTTCTGGCTCGTGTTCTCCGAAGTTGCGCCTTGGCTCCTCGGTTTCTGCACCCTGAGGGGGGTCCCGCGTTGCTGGTGCAGGCTTCTCGTTGCTTTAGGGTTACTACCTCTTGGAAAGTTCCCTCTGATAGCCAGACTGCTTCTTATAACAGCGCCCGCGGGGTGCGGATGCCCGTGCCGTGGAATGGGATGCCTGCTATGAGGAGGCCTGGTGGCTACGCTCGGGTTAGAATGAACGGTGAGCGGGGGAGCTTGAGAGACTCCTTGGGTGAGAACTTGCGAGTCCGTAGCTACGAATCCGGGCTGAGGTCTCGCGACTACGTATGGAACGTAGCCGGGGTGGCCGACGAATTGCTGAGGCGTCATCATCTGTGGCCCTTGCGGTTGGAAAGTCTGAGGAGGGATGAAAGTGGACTGTGGATTCTGAATAATGTAATTTTGCCCGCCCTGCACGTAGTAGCCTTGATGCATCGGCGGCATGATGCCGGAGACTACCGGGCCAGGCTGCACGATTGTGTTTTGCGAAACTACGGTCGTAGGAGTGGGCTGCATCACGTAATAGTTCATCGGATTCTGGCCGGCTTTAACCATAACGTAATTGGGATTCACGCCCGCGGCGTAGCTGTTATCGAACTGACCGGGCACAGTATCGTAAATCGGGCCCTCGTCTTTTATGTCCAGCTCCGAATGCACGCTCTCAATGTTCTCGACTTTGCAGGTCGTTTCCGCGGAAGGCACTGTTGCTTGTTTAGGATCATTCGCTACCACAGCTTCTTGGTTCTCGGCGACGCTGTTCGCGCTATTCGCGCTGCACGCCCGTGGCTCCACCGGCTTCTTTGGTTTGCATATTTGTACGTCCTTGATTCTAGGCTTCGCTTTCTCCTTTTTCGCCGGCGCCGGCGCCGGCGCCACTGTCGACTCCGCTGCCTCCTGCAGCTCGTCGACCTTGATGCTTTGTAACTTGTGCTGGAATGATTTTAATCTTCTATTGGCAGCTGCAAGAAGAGAAACGTGTAAGTGGTTAAACGGCTCTGTCGCTCGGCGTTTCCGTTGTTTAGATACATGATCCTTTCCCACTCACACGGACGTTTATTTTTCCTTTTGCGAGAGCCCGGTAGAATCCAATCTTGGTCTGAGTCCTCCTCCTTTGTCCGATCGTCAGCGTGCTTGACTTTCGGACCAAAGTTAGGAGGGGGTGCACCGGCCTGTGCGCTGGGAGCCGCGTAGACTGCCTCAACGTCGGTCCATTCTTCCAGCTCGTTCTCCTCGATCTCGTCGTCTGAATAAAACTGCTCTGTGTACGATGAGACGCCGCGGGCTCGCAGTACTCTTCGCGTTTGGTGCTCTCCTGCGGGGAACAATCGAATTTCAAACAACCGCGATACCTTCGACTTGCAGGGAATAAAAGCGAAGTGAAAGTCGCTCCACCGTATCTCGATCTTACCGTCTTCGCCCGCATCCTCTTCTTTCGCCTCTTCTTCAGCTCCTGTGCTTTCCTGGCTATTGTCGTCGCCTCTTTCGGACTGACTTCTCTGCGCTTCGCTTCGCGCGTCTTCGCCTTGGTGCTCTGTACACTCTTGCCGTTCGTAGCTTCTGTGCTCTGTACGATCGACGGGCTCCTCTTTGTCTTTGAGTCTGTTGGCGGCGCGCTGTGAGCCAGCTGGGGGTAGGGCAGACTTCGGTAACGTTTGTAACGTTGCGTCTCCGGGATTTGGCAGTGGACAGCCCTGCGATCCAAGAACCCACCAATTAGAGCCAAGACCCTCCCCAGATGAGTCCTGATCCTCCACACTGCTACAACATACAGCAGCTTGTCTGCCACGCACGCTCAACAATGAAGTTAATGGTACTGTGAAAGCGTGCGGGTATGCTCCGCTTTACAGATCACAGATTGTAGCAATTTCGAGGGGCTCCGGGTAGGGAACATTGCAATACGGACTGAGAATCTTAGGTTCACATTTCTTTTCAAGGTAATGACTGAGAAACTTTATATAACAGAGACTTTTATTCCTAAATGGTGCCACGGAATGAATCATGTTGTTAGGATATTGCTATAGGTGCTTTAATATAAATGAAAGTGAATATACCCTTCTTTGAAATTGGTCCATTCCTTCTGGAGCTTCCCTCTGGCTTTCTTCGTCGAGTCCCGCAGAGCTGGCTCCATTTCTTCCAAAGAAGCGCTCAAGTTTCTCATGTTCTTGATCAGCTTCACTTCGCAAGGAGGAACAGGGTCGTTCTATAAACATACCGAAACTTAGCGGAGGAACCAGACAGCGTGGAAATTTGCCCGCAAGGAAAGATTGAATTACATACATCGTCGTCAATATCCGCAGTTGTACTATCGGGTTTTTCTGGGAAAGTGGATATCAGGTCTCTGAGCGAACTAACGCTGTCGGCTACTAATTGAAATCTTGACACACTGAGCTCCATTAACATTTCGTTAAAATTCTCCACCTCTTGTTTCCACCCATCCGTTCTCTCGTTCTTCATTCTCCGAAGATTATACGAATTATACCCCCCCTCGCTGTCCTCGTCGAAAGAGAAATCCTCGTCCATCGCTTCCTTCTGCAACATTCTCCTCAACTCGCTCAGAGAAAGATCCTTGTCGTCCCGAGGTTCCGCGTCCTTGTCATCTGTATTTTTATTAATCCTGACCGATCGCGTCGCTTTCCTCTCGTTCGAAACCACAGCCTTCGGCTTCTGTTCTCTAACGCACTGCCCATTGTGCCTGAGAGTTTTACTCGTCTCCGTTCCCTCGCTAGAGTTGTCTTCCTCCGTCGTGCTGTGGCCAGTTCTGGTTTCGCTCAGCTTCTCGTCGTCAGATTTCGACGCGGTGGATACTGCGAAATTACCGCAGCCTTTGTCGTTCAATTTCAAACATTCCGCGCTAATAATCTCATTCAGCTTCTCGTCGTCCGTCTTCGAAACACTGGACACATTATCGACAGCTCTGTCGACGGGTTCACCCCTATCTGCACACAGCTCCGTGGAGTCTGCGTATTGCCTCGTCGGGGTTGACTCTAGCCTGCCTTGGGAGGTGTGTACTAAAGATATGTCGGCGTCGTTTGTTCCCTGTCCTTCGGTCGCGTCCGATTTCGCATCATTCATTCCACTAATTGCCTCCGTGTCACACTTAACGTCGCTAGCATTCGGAAAACCTTTAAACGGCGAACTCGAATCGGAAGTCGTTTCGGCTGAACTGTTCATATCGTAACCGTTCGACAGTTCACTGTTATAACGCGCCTGGTCAGACTTCGTCCTCGCTTCTGAACAGTTCGATAAACTCTTCGACATCTTCCCGTTTACGGTGTCTAAACTAATGTTATTATTACTACTAGCACTACTATTATTATTATCATTGTTACTACAGCTGCTTGTACCACACGGATTTGTATTCTCGCTCTCTAAAGTGTCCGTCTTACTGTCGCTAGTGCACTTGTTCGGATTCTTTTCGCCGCACTTGATCACTTTCCTCCGCGACCTCGGAGCCATGCCGCTACTCCACCGCGATCTCCTTCTCTTTTGCTTGGTCTTCTTCTTCGTCGAGTTATTCTGCTCTGTCCCTTTAGTTTCCGGCTCTGCTTTCAAGTTTGGCTTGATGGGCTGAAATAGAATTGTAATCAAGAGCAGCTCAAATAATACCGCGATAGGTTTGAATGATTTATCTTTAAAAGGGAACACCCCGAACCCGGAAACTCAAAAAATTCTGAAACTTTATGAATATGTGCGGAATTTCCTACTGATTTTTCTGGGATTTTCAAACGTAATTTTTGTTTGATGCCCAAATTCACACTAAGGGAATGGAATTAACTCCTGAAAGTTCGGTTATTTTCCCATTTTGTGTTGTAACTCGCGAACTGTAAAATTAATTTTTTACCAAATGACAGATCTAATTAAAAGAAGTAACTTCTGTCGTGAAACTTATTTTCTATCTCTTACAAGTTCGCGAATTATAACAGAAAATTTGAAAATAACCGTATTTTTAGGGGTTAATTTCACTCCCTTCGAGGCGAATTTGGGCATCAAAGAAAAATTGCGTTGTGTACAGGAGGAAGTCCCATACATATTCACAAAGTTTCAGAATTTTTTGAACTTCCTGGTTCGGGAACTTCCCTTGTAAGTTTACCTTTACTGTCGACAGAATCTTATTATCCAGGCAGTGCCTGTAAACCCGCAGGTCGGTTTTAAGGAACTGTGGGAAGTAAGTGTATCTTGCCCCATGGCGATCAGTTCCCAAGACCGTCTCGAACTGGTCTTCCCATGGTTGCTTGGCGATTTCTTCTTGTACAGTCTTCCTAGTGTGCTGCTCCAAGAAATTTCTGTTATTCGCAGGGTAAACGTCCCCGTTACCTCTACAGTTAATAGAATTCATTCTGCCATACCATAACTGTGTCGCAGACAGTTTTTAGCAGCCACACCTTCTGCTTGAACGTCAGCTCCTCGAAATCTTTGCCATTCAGCAGAGGTGCGTCGGGGAATACGTTCCAGAATTGCGGTTCAACACCGATGGTTTCTAAAACCTAAAAATCTTTGATCATATTTCTCATCACTGCAATGCATGATGGTTTTCCACGCGTAAAAATTCTTTCATTCCTTGAGAATGGTGTGGTATTTCGACAAATCCGGTTAAGTAATGTCAGTGCTTACTTTTACCGCATCCCTGTGCTTCGCCTCGTACACTTTGAACCAGCTTTTCATTTTGTAAGCGAGAATGTTTGTCCAGAACTCGTACGGCATAGACGGTATTTTCCTTAACTTCGCTTTGGTGGTGGAAGAGCTGCAATTAAATATCTAATTAGACCAATAAAGATAATGAATACTAAAGCTCTGCGAAGCTTTCTTTTTAACCGACTTCAAATGGTTACTCAATTCATCACGTGTATTTCATTATGTTTGTATGTTCATGCATAACTTCAAACAAAGGTCACTAAAAATTAAAAAATAATAATCTTTATTTTTCCGTCTTCAAAAAAATAAAATTCCACTAAAAAGTAAAAAATAATTTTTTCCCTTACTTAATCTACGACTCTCATATTTTTCAAGTCGGTGCCTCATCATTTGCACTGTGTAAATCTGGCGCCGACTCAAAAAATATGAGAGTCGTAGATTAAATAAAAGAAAAAATTATTTTTTACTTTTCAGTGCAGTTTTATTTTATTGAAGTCGGTTGTTTACTTTATTTTTTTTAAAAAAAGTTTATCATTCTATGCGTTCAAATGAATCATGTATTTACCTTAACAAGGATGTCATGATATTAGCCAACTGCTTCGACGCTCTTGGCATCAAGAGCATGCGTTCCATTTCGTACATGGACAGATGAGGTATATTGAGAGTATCCTTCGCCAGATGAAGAAAATGGAATACTTGTGGGATCTGAAATACAATCAGAGAAACATTCGCAAGTGTGTTATACCAGGACCAGCGTCAGTATTAATGAGAAACTCGCGTACCTCCCACATAGATTCCATTTCAGCTTTTACTTCATCCGGGAAAATGTTCTCCTGCTCCCAGTCAACCATTGACTGCTCCTCCTCCTCGGCTTTCCGCTTTCTGCTTCTCTTGGACATTTTCTGCGGTTGAAACGAATAATTATATACAGATGCGAACAGTTGTTCCCGAGCAATTAGCACGCAACATTAGAGGAATGTTCCAAGAACAGGCGGGGATACTTCGAACGTGTGTAAATATACCATTAATTATATAGAAACAATGTGTAGCGAGAAAAATTGTTTCCCTTGGAGAGATATTAACATAAAATAAACAATGATGACCTAGTGGAGGCGTACCAGTGCCAACAGCACTCTTAAAGGCCGAGTGTCGTTCACAGTAGATTGTATCGTGTAAATTGGTTCTATTTCAACATTTAATATGTTTTACTAAACTATTATCATTTTATACTCATTGCGTATACTCTATTTTCTATGTTTACAGAAGACCACGCGCACTACCCTGATAAAGGGAAGGGAGCATAGGTATTTAACAATAAGCAGTTTCCTCTGTAAATGTTTCTGTGATGAACATTTCCACAGGGCAGTCAATTAATGGGTAATCAGTTAAAGTAGAACTTAATATCAACAAAATTTTCGAAAAATTTAACTCCTCCAACTAGAAACTTTAAGGAAATTAATTAAAATAGAATTTTATTTCAACAAAATTTTCGAAAAATTTAGCTCCTCCAATTAGAAACTTTAAGGAAATGAATTAAAGTACTATTTAACTTCAAGAAAATTTAGAAAAAATTTAGTCCCTCCAGCTAGAAATTTTAACGTAATGAATTAAAATGGAATTTAATATTCTTGTACTCGCGCGACAGTCCACCGTCGACTTGCTTGCAATTTCTTTTATCTACCTTTTATCAAAGTCTTACTTTGTACAGAGAATCAACAATTTGAACTATGCATGCTCCTTCATCGCTCTTAGGATCTTCCTGCCTTTACAAGCCAGCTCTGTTCTGAGGAATCACTTAGGACCTAATAATTTCTCTTTTTCTCTACTTCTTTAAATCCTAAAGCCGCTATGCTCAATCCCCAATCTACTGGTCGGTTCCCAACAAGGAATTCCCAAGCACAGCAAGAAGAGACACCTGAAATTAAACAGAATACCTATCTCGTGTTTTCTGCAATTTCAAACCTAGTCGCCTGCAGACACACAAAAATAAATCATCCCCCTGTTTCAACAGGGCTGTTGAAAAGATCCATAGATCATTCGCTTCTTCAATTCTTCACCCTTCGACCATGTGCACGGAAGATCTTCGCGGGGAGGTGTACGATAAAAACTCGACATTCACGATTATCTGTGTCATCGCGGGTGCCGAGCACGCACGTCTGGCTAAAGGGCAACAAGGAATGTTGACACGTGAGGATCCTGTCCAGCGGAGTTAAAAGGATGTCCATGGGAGTGTTGCCGACCAGTCGGTTGACAGGCATCGCTCGCTGATGGCTTGCAAGTGGAGTGACAAACAAATTGCCCTTTGAGGGACAACCAGCTGACACACATTCCAGCCCTAATTGCGCGAAAATATTTTCCTTCGGAGCCAGGGGCTTGTCGGGGCTGCTTTTGCGGAGGGTGCAGTGGACTGTTGGGAGGGAATCGGGCGCATTGGTAAACGGGATTCCCCTTGAGTTTGGAATCTACGTTGCCACTTCAGGAATAAGGGCACGCTTTCGCGTCGACGGAGACTGCTTTCAGTTCTCGAGAGATCAAGGGCGAAGGCGCCAATTCGAGTGGCATTGAAAAGTAGCTTCGCCACTTTTCGTGCGAGTGTTCCACAGAGTGGCCAAGTGATAGATTAATTTACAGATGCTCGAACGGAATTAGCGAGCATATGTAGTAAATGGTGAATGATTCACAGTGGCGATCCATCGCGACGATTTGGATAGGAGCAGGGAGGCCCGCGGCATTGATGCAATGCCGATCAAGCTCTATTATCGGGACTACTCAAACAACCAGGATAAAGAGATCGAGAGCACTTACAGGGCGACTGACAAAGCGACGCTGAATTATCTGAGGAACCACGATCCCAATATTCCCTACTCCATCAACACCGTGCACCTGCAGTATCCGTACAAGCCACCTCAACGACTGGAAGGATTTGCGACTAGGGAGAATTTCAAGGTGCGGCCAGCATCCGTCAAGGTGATTCCCTCAGTCATTCGGTCGCTTCTTGCGCAAAGAGATCCCCCAGTCTCCAATTTCCTTAATAATACAGAATTGTTGGTAACACTTCTTCCTCAGCAGAGTTGGGCATTAATTAAATAAAAAATCATCGACCAAAAGTTTCTTCAACTTTAGATTATTCAACGAAAGTTACAATTACCATTGAAGTTGGAAAATTCATTCGACGCTGAAGTTGAAAAGCTCGACGAATGGAAAACAGAATTAACTTTATTCGTTGAATAAATATTCTCATCGAATTTTTTTTTTTTAAACTTTTACTCGTTACTCGAAAGTTTTAATTAAATAAAACTTTTGCCCGTCTCTGTTTCTCAGCCGTATCAAAATGCTGCTTAGAAATTAATCCAAGGGACAAGCTTTTCTAGCATGCTTTTTGTTTCTATCTTCGTGATTTATTTTTTCGTCTGTTCTCTTGAAAAAACAAAGAGAGATTTGAATTTTATTTGTAACTCCCACTTGTGGTATGGTTATATATGGTGTCACGCCAAATTATTAGTGACTAGTTAAGGTTTTATGCGAACTGAATTTCCTGCAAGATCATGTATCGAACGAGGGACGCGACGCTGCGCTCGAGGAGCAACAAGAATTCTGTATCCAAGAAAGACGCTGCGATGGTGCAGCAGAGTGATCAGGAGGACGACAAAGTCATAAGGTAATTCATTTCGCACAAGTGCGACGAAACTTCTCGAGAAGATTAACGAAAGGTTGCTTGGCATTAAAAGAAACGATAGTCAGAGCTGCTTAATGAACTCGGACATCAGGAACACGATGAAGCAGTACTGCACCAATAGTAGTCTTCATGGTTTGCGTTATGTTGGCGACTCGAATTTGACGATCCTCGAAAGGTAATTAGCATCATTCTTGCGAGCCATTCACGGCTTTACTTAATCATCCGTCTGGCTGTATGCTTTTTTCCTTTCTCAATGAAATTAATTTTACGTCGTGTTGATATTATTCTCGACGTTTTGGAACGTTAATGTCTCTCCGCTAGAGTCTTCTGGATAATCTCCTTCACCCTCGCGGTCCTAACAGCCGCCTGCTACATTTGGATCCTGTATCAGAAGTGGGTCTCGACGCCCATCATCATCTCCCTGAGTCCCGAATCGGTGTCCCTTGATGAATTTCCCTTTCCCTCGGTCACCATTTGCAACATGAACAACGTGAAAAAGAGCGAGGCTGTGCGGATCAACGCTGGGTGAGCAATCCCCAAACGTTTATGTACAATAGCGATTTCTGATTAATGATCTATGCTAGTAGGGTTTATGCAAAAATCGATTTTTTAAAAACCGGTCTCCGAATTCCACTATTCCCCCCCAAAAATATAATTAAAATGGTAAATAAATATTTGTACTTATTTTAAAAAATGTCAGTTTCCTTAATATTGTGGAATTACAAAAACATAACAAAATAAAATATACTCTATCTTCTATGCAAAACCGAATAAAAACAAAATTAAAATTATTAAAATCCGTACGAATATGTACAATTTTTTAGTTCATTTAATATTTATGGATCTACAAAAATATAACAATGAAGAAAAAAAAACTAAATTAACTAAAATCCGTAGAAAATATAAATCTTTTAAAAGGTGGTACCGAATTATAAATCTTTATTCCATTTAGTATTTTTTTTCCTGAAAATATGAACTCACGAAGATTAGTTTTACAGTAAACTGTTACCTACTACAATATGCTTGTATCTGCAGCGATTTCAAATCAAAATGTTAACGTTTTTAATTAAACAATTCATTCATTTCTGCATATATTAATTCTATTATGTAAAACCGATTTTTTAAAATTAAAAACCGCTTTCCGAGTTTTACAAATTTATAAATAAAAGCCGGCCTTTAAACCCGGTTTATAAAAACCGACAAACCCTATATGCTATATAGTGAACTTCTGAAAGATCTAGCCCGAGTGCTCTCGTTTTCAATATTTATTGGGAGGAACTGTAATTGTCCTTTTAAATCCTCGAAGCAATGAAGACACAAGTCCTCTCAGTATTCTAACGACAGAGTAATTAAATGAAAGTTGATTAAGAAATGGTAACAATGAATCCGGGCTTCTAACTTCAGGACGGACGACCGCAAGAAGCTGCTGCTGGAAGACAGATGCAGCATCGAGAACCTGACGCGCTTTGATCTCGACGACAGCGCGATAACTTGGAACAGCATGTTACATTTCATGATCAACGTACGTAACTTCTAATACCGCCAGCACCTCAAGGCTACATCGCGATAACGTGCACACTGTTCGCTCTCTTCCGCGTGTAAAATCGCCTGTTTCGTAGTACATATCTAAACACCTCTACGTAATTCCACGGCAAACAAGATCTGTATCGGTGCCCTTCGAGAAAATTGCCTTCGCATGTCTGCTCCCGTATAAACTACCACGTGAATTCTTCGTAATTTGTTAACGCGTTTAAGTGAACGAAGTGGTGGTTAATTGCACGCAAGTAGGGACTCCCTCGGCATAGATACATCTACGGGCAGAATATTTACTGTCGATCCAACTCCGCGATCAGCTGTTAGTTTAATCCTCCATTAGCATCCTCGCCCATCGAATATCTCGCGCGTCCACAGGTGTCGCAATCCTGCACGGAGATGCTGCACTTGTGCCAGTGGCATGGGAACGTGACCGAGTGCGAGAAGATCTTCAACCCCTCGATGACCGACGAGGGGATCTGTTGCAACTTCAACTCCGTCCATAGGAAATATATGTTTTACAATCCGTGAGCGAAAATGGAATATACAAGTTGCTATATAAACCGGGCGTTCAGAAGGATACGTGACACAGAGAATTAGCGGCAGAGTAAGTTTTTATAAGGGAGTTCTCGATGTTCCAGGCGCGATTGGTCGGATTTGAATATCACGTTCCCGTTCACCAGCATCGACTGGAACCCTGAGACTGGATACGACGGAAACGTGGCTGCAGATTCGATACCGTGGAGGCCATATGGCGCTGGACAGTTCTACGGTTTAACTCTGGTCCTCGACGCGGACATCGAAGAATATTATTGCTCGTCCTCCGCAAGTGTGGGCTTCAAGGTACACTGGCGGACAAAAAAGTTACCACTTCTTCGATTCGTTCTATTTTTGTTAATTCTTTTTTAGCATAGATGTATACATTCTAGAGACCTTGATATTGATCCATGATTTTTTTTCATAACGATGGGATTCTTCAGATGAGAATGGCAGTCGTTCAAAAATTGCCCTGGGTGTGAGACACCCAGTATGCAAAAGTTGATCGAAGAAAGAGGCGTGTCAACGATGGGTTAAAAAGTTAGATTTTAAAATTCAGAAATTTCTATGGAGCCCTAATCCAGCACTGGTTACATTCCTAACCAAAGTCAATCTAGCCCTGGCTAATTATTCTCAACGAGATCGCCTGACCGTTGAGAGCGAGGGTATGGTGTTTCCGCAGATGTTGCTGCACAACCCCGTAGAGACCCCGAAGATTGCCGAATTCGCGTTCACGGTGACCCCAGGCGAGGAGACCCGAGTGATCGTGGCGCCCCGGATATCGACCGCCAGCAAGTCGATAATCTCCGTCCCCCAGAGGAAGAGGAAGTGCTTCTTCACGTCCGAGAGGAAGCTCCGCTACTACAGAACGTACACGCAGAAGAACTGCGTCCTCGAGTGCGAGGCGAATTTCACGCAGAAGATCTGCCATTGCGTCCAGTATTACATGCCCAGTATCTTTCATTCCCCGTTAATGAATAATCACCCGCGCATAATAAATCGAGGATTTATCACCGGTCTCTTATTATAGAATCCTCGAACACACCGATCTGCGAGAAGAAGGACGATCAATGCGCGACGGACGCTCGGAGGGCGATGGAAGTGAAGCTTTACGACGACGACAGTGGTATAACTTCTATAAATGCTTCCGAAATGTGAGCCCTTCGCTATGTTAAATACTGCTCAACTACCGTTAGGAACAGCGGGTGTTTTCAGATCGTAGATCTTATTATTTTGCAGACCGAGCTGCAATTGCTATCCAGGGTGCTTCGAGATGAATTACAACGTAGAGATCTCGCAGAGCAAGCTGGTGCCTAATTTCAACATCGCTGAGAACTATGTGAAGAAGAGCAAGAAATACTTCACGTAATGATATTTCCTTTTGATATTCGTGCAGGTCCTCGATTCTGTTCAGAAGAATTACGTAATCCTAATTTTTCTTTCACTAGCGAGAACATGGCGGTGGTTCATCTGTTCTTCGTCGATTCTCAGTTCACTAAGTACATGAAGAACGAGTTGTTCGGATTCACGGAATTCCTTTGTGAGTCTATCTCCTCGCTTTTCAGTTTATTTAATAGCTAGAGTTGTTAATTAACTACGATTGCAGAAAGAGATTTTTGTCCCTGTTTCTTTAAGTCTCTCTTCTATCTAATCCCTAGCCCCATTGAAAATTCCGGGGTGTATTTAATGTCCCAACTGTTAGTTGGAGAAGTCTAATCTTTAATGCCAGAAATTTTTCTATTCCTGTGGTGGAGTGATTGTTTTCTAACATGTCTACGCTGTTTTTTGTGCACAGCGAGCACGGGAGGTTTGTTGGGACTCTTCATGGGATTCAGTTTTCTGTCGCTGGTGGAGATCGTCTACTTTCTAATTCTGAGGATGTGGTGTCGTTTATACAAGAACAGACACGTGCCTCGTAATGTTCTTCAAGTACACCCGCTAAATACCAGTCGGGACGTTGTTTACCCTTTTATACAGTAACCTCCCCCACCTTTCCCATTCTTTTTCACTTCTTTTCCACGGGTGTACAAGTAATTTGTAAATAGTCATTAGATGCATAAACTAATGTGCGAAACGCGTGCGAGCTGGCGTATAAATAATATGAAATGCGAAACTTACGCCGTGAGTTTTAAATATCTACGAACACAGTGAGATCCTAATTAACTTCTGATATGAATTAAAATATAGATGAATTCAAAGATAAAATACGTTTGAAATAATTAAAATGTTTATCTGATACCCATAATTATTCTTTCCACAGTAGAACGTTTCGTTTCGTTAGTGAAAAGTTATTGCGTGCGCGCAGAGGAAATTTCCAAGTCGAGTTAATTTTATTCAATGCCACACTTTTTTATTCATACTATTCGAAGTAGTTCGGTATCGTAGAAGATCGCAAAGTAAGGCCCATTTCGTAGGATCCAAGGAATCGAAGATCCACAGATCGCGTTTTTATTTACGATCTACCACGATATCAGACGGCCTTGTCCATCTGGACGAACTCTTCTCAACAAACACTATCGCGAATAAAACAGTACAGAATACTGTTGAAAAGAATGGAAATCTCTTTTATATTTACACCCACGAAATAACTATTCTCATCGCGAAATACCACCAACCAACTTTTCAAAGAAGAATTCTTTTGCATCCTCCATTGCTTAAGAAATCTTCCCGCGTGTTCCGATAAAACATACGCCACTGTATATGTGTCACGAGTGTGTACACAATCCCAAATACCGTAACAGCATATATCGAGTTTAATACCTACTTAGCTAACGTAACCTCAGAAATCATTCGGATTATATACTGCTCATAAAAGTGACCATTACACACGTTTGACATGTTTGATCGTTAACACAGCTAGGTATATACATCGAGAAATGCTACATACAAGATTCTAACCAAAAATAATTGTACTATTTTACCAAACACTTGGAATATCAATGAAAAGTTGCTTTACTAGCATTCGGCGAAGGTAATTACGCATGCACGCAAATTCTGCCACGCGAAGCAGCTTTGGTACCAAGCTATAAACAATAAAATTACAATCTACTATCCCGATAGTAATAGTCAGAGGCCTCGAACCAAAGAGAATCAGATCGTCGGCCACAAATAGTAGCTCGACTGTAATTGTCACTTTTCTGAATGATACGTATATACATGTCCGTTATTCCAAAAACAGTAATGCTACCACGAAGTAAACGTAACTTTTTAATTGACTTACCGTTGACGCGTGGCTCTCGGCGAAGCTTTAGCCGTAGTCAGGTACCATCCTCAGGCACGCATCGCCGCGATGACAGGTTAAAATGGCACCTGGGTGCCGACGAAAGCCGACCGGGCAACCTCACTTATCCTGGAACCGAGCACACTTCACTGTTTCCCCAGCGCCATGTTTCATCCACCATCTTGCGCTACGGGCGTGACTAAACTCACTCACCCCGGCGCTGCGATCACGTCGTTCGTCGAACCTCTGGCGCATGCGCGCCTAGTGCGCGAGGATTCAAATGCTCTTCACCAAGCGTTCACGCTGCAACTTTAAAACTTAAGCTTTCAATGGTTTCTCGAGCGTCTCATTTGCTTTTCTCTCAACCGACCCCTTTATCGAACTTTAAATTTCCAATTGGCACGTGGGTTTGCCGGGAGAAATATCTGAAACTGATGGTAATGTTAGAAACAGGCACACGCGGAGGGCACACATAATTTCAGAGGGAAAATGAAGATATTCAAATTAGCAGAATTAGAACAATGAATTGTTACTATATACTGGGCGTGCTTAGACTCGCATGTACAATAAGTCTACTGAATAAAGTTCAACGTGACTGTTCAAAAATGAAAATGTCCCGTGGACATCATTTATTAATTATACCTAATGTCTGATATAATCGTGCGCTAACGTTTTTAATCGGTACGGTTTTCTTATCTAGGCAATAATCAATATGATACATGTTACATTCAAAATTATAATTCTAGTTATATTGACAGCAGACTAATCTAAAGTGACAATCCTTTTTCTCTTTTTATCCTCCTTTCTCCGCGACTGTTTCCTTTTGTTCATACAAAAACGGTGTGTGTGTGTGTGTGTGTGGTGTATGTGTACACGCATTATAAAGTTACACTTCACAGTGGCTTCACCATCGCGCGCTATATTCGTCGGTTTTATTTTAGCCTTTTCTCTCTGTTTCTCTCCTTCACTCTCTCTCTCTCTCTCTCTTTCTCTCTGTCGGCAACATCGTACGAAGTACTTTTCCCAACTCTCTGCTCTCTGCCAAAGGAAAACGGAAGATAGAAACTTAACTTTTAAAAAGATCGCATTCTCGTCGCGCGGGTACACGCCTCGCCTTCGGCGCGTTAACACGATAAAATTGACCCTTCCCTTTTCTCCCGCTCTCATTCCACCGCGCCGTTACTCCCCTCGGATCCTTCCGCGCAGCGAAGCAAAGAGAACACGGAGGCCCGTTTCGTCATTTACAAACACCCGGCGGAAATAAATCACCCCTATTTCCATTCCTCTTCGTCGCCTTACAGCTCCCCTCTCTCCTCCCCCATCCCTCTATATATGTATAACTTTACAATCCTACACAGTAGTTAGCTTACAGCAAGTGCGCAGATTCCCAAAAAATTCCGTTTCTTCTTTACAAATGGCAAAATGAAAAAATATCTCGACAGATACCCTGAAAATAAATTACGTTAAATATACAGTCTCACGTGGTTGATTCGCGGCGCATCTTCCTTTAAACGTTCGTCGCCCATCCCTCCTCCTCGTTCAAGGTACAAGGACGTCTCGGTTCTAATTCTTATCTTACAAAGAGGCCATTCGACTCTTCCCTCGCGTCTCGTCACGAGAAAGAAAGAAATTTCTACACTCCATCGCCGTCTATCCCGCCTCTACGCTTCGGAGATACCGCCCTTTCTAATAACTCGCCGTCGAAGACTTAACAATATACGACAATGAACAGATAATTTAATAGGAACGTGTTCTTTTATTATCAAAAATTCGTATGATCAGCATTATTGCCCATACAACGTGTGTACGTGTACGTGTGTGTATGTCATGTAAAAATTAATCTATATCGTCGCGATATAGGACTGCATATTTTTTTTCCCCTTTGTTCATTTTTTTTTCTCCATTTTCTCGATCCTCCTCCGTTTTAATTAAGAAACCTCCTTTTTTTCCCCCTTTTAAAATTGCACGCTATGCCTAAGTTCTATTCACGGGTTCTCCCATCTCGCCCATCGTTTTGCGCCTCCGTTACGAATATGTTTCTAAATACGCGGATACATTCCGCGCGCACCGTATACTCGGTCCATGCCCCGTCCGTTTTTTTTTTTTTTTTTTTTTAGTCGCCTGCTTCTGTACTCGCTTCGCTAGACCACGAACGTGCGCGTTCTTGTCGAAAAGAAGAAAAAGAAAAAGAAAAAACGCAAGTTCGATCTCCCTTTCGCGTCAGCGACGTAACGAGGATAGGTTTTGTTTCTTTTTTTTTCTTTGTACAAAAAGACTTTTCTCTCGCCTCTCTCCGAGCACGGACGAAATCTGTACACTCGTCTCTCTCTTCAGACTTATTACAATACTTATACAAAGTTTACGTATGTATATTCGCCCCGATACGCTCGATCGATCCTTATCTGGGTGTTCGCAGTGTGGATAAAAATCGATCGTCGAGTGGCGCGAGCGCGCGAATTGTTAAGCCGTCCTTCGAAAATCAACGTTGGGTAATTGAGAGTGGGTCGAACAGTTCTGGGGGCACTGGGCGCCGTTTCGCAGATTATTCGCACGCAGACGTTTCGCCTCGAAGATCGCGTTACATGTATAATTACAGAGAGTTTGAGCTGCGGTGATGGCCCTGAAACCTCGACCCTTGAGTCCTGGATGAACGATGAGCTTCCAGCATCGAGCGTGCACTCCGCGGGGAAAATCAATCTTTCCTCTCTAGGTTTAGTTTTCCCTTGATCGAGCTCGCGTTACTAACGCGAGGTTTCAAGTGTCCTTAGGGTAGGTCAGGACCCGGCGGGACTTAGGAAGACGCTTCCGAGGGCGTTTTGATTAAAAATGGAAGCTCCGAATTTTCGTTTCGTACGTATGATATTACCTAAGAGTGTGGTGAAAGTTGCGAGGAGCCACGGGACCGCGAACAGGGCGAACCTACGCGTCCTTATTCCTTTGGGAGCTAAGGGTGCGTCGCTGCGCGGGGAACGCCCGCGTTCGACGACAGTGGTTAACAGACGAGCCTGAAGGATTCCCGGACGTGGACAGTGTCTTGCGTTCGAATTTTTCTGGGCGTCGAGAAGATAAGTTTCCGATGCTTCGCTGTTGAATTTTATGCTGGATATAGGTTCCTCGGATATTCTTTAACGGCTCCGTAACTCCTCCGACAATTACCACGACGCAGTTCCTATAATTACTTAATTACCTAGTACTTCGTACTTACAATCCCCCAACGACCTTCCCATCGGCGGGTTCTCTTAACGTAGGTACAATGTACATATAAAAAAGTGCGTTTTCTTTCCGAAAAAAAAGGGCTCGATACAAAAGTGTCGTTAACGCGAGGTTTTATCGTGGAGGTGCATCGCTCAAAGCAGTCAGAAGATCACGTTTCTAGAGAGTTTTGAAAGGCGAACGAATCCTCAAGGTATCAGAGAAATACTAGGCACTCGATTCTCGGAATGTCGTGATTGATCAGTGCATCGCGTGCGGGAAACGCCCCCGGGGCGTTCGCAGGCTGTGTGTAAGAATACAGTATTACCGGCTCCCGCACGGAGGCGTACTGTTACCGATTAAAATTTGTTTTTATTAAACCTGAGATCTGGATAGGTGATTAAGCGATAATGCCCTTTAAGAGGGTAGTTCTCTAGCTACTTTGAGCGCGCGACCTTCGGATTCCTCGTACAATTCTCTGTCTTCGTGTATGATGAAGCGTGGTAAATGCAATTAATTAGAGCACGACGGTTAATTCGTTTCGCAAACGGTCAGAGCCCTCCTCTTCGGCCCTGGGGGATGTATAATAATAATCCAATATGTACATATTCCGAGTGGTGAATCCGTGTTCCAGACACCCCTGACCTACCAATCGCTATCATTTTTTTTTTTTATCGCTACGTCGAAACCGGTACGAGCAAAGTTGGCTGAAGAAGGTCCGATCGGTGAGCCGATTCGTCGGTGCTACGATCGCAATAGCAGGGAGAACGATTGCACTGGGCAAGCCGAGGCAGGCGGTCGACTTAGTCTTGGAGGGGTGTTTCGAGAAGAAGAGTCGACAGAAGTCGCGTCTCGGAAAAGGGGGCCGAAAACGAAGAGAGGCTCAGGGGGAGCAGCGAGGAAAGAAAGAAAGATCTCTAATATCTAAATCGAGAATACTGTAGCAGGTATTATGACCACATTAAAAGTAAATTAAACGTAAATAGCATATCTTTATTTTTACAAGAGCGTTATAGCGATAAAACAAAGAACATCCCCAAAAACCCCAGACTCCTCGCGAGATCCACGTCGGAAGGTTCTTAAACGCGCCCGTCAATCACCTCGTGGCCCGCGATTAATTAAACATACCGTGATGTAATTGTATATAAAAAGAAAAATAATGAACGATTCCCCCGTGATCTTGGGGTGGTTTATTTTAAATCCATGCCATTTCCCCTCTACCCTTTTCATTTCGAGATAGATAATGAATTAGCGAAACGATTCCTATCGAGACTATTTTTTTAGCGAATCCTAAAGAATCTAAAATGTCTGTGCTTTTTGCGCGGTTGTGTTGGGTCGAGTCTTTCGATGGGGACGAGTAAAACAACGAAGATCGAAGATTAAAAAAAGAGCGACGAACGAAAAGAACAGCGACGAGGATACACGTAAGGATTATCCGAGGAAAGGATCGGTCCTTTTCGTCGAATGGCGTGAGTGCATCCTGATCGTCGTAGACACCACGAGTCACCGACCAGTCGGAGCTGTGGGATCGTCGACATTCCAGCAAGGTGTTTCAGAATTGTAGGCGAATGATTAATTGACCGATAGAAGTCGAGGGAATTAAAGCTCGGGGCAAACGTAAGTCTATGAGTAAATTATTCTCGAGACATTCAGTTTACTAGGTCCCGAGTCAATAGCCCTTTATACAATACAATGATTAATAGTTAGAGAAATTCAAAGTGTCAATGATTAATTAATAGGCGATCTCAGAACAAGTGTATCTTGTTCTTAGTAATAAAAGGGACTCACTTCGAGCAGTCACGATATTTCTAAAAAAGATTATGTTCATTTTAAAAGGCGAATACGATAATCGAAAGACCATTCTTCTTCCGGTTACCGGTTCCAAGGCTCCAGGATCATCAATGATTATCTAAATCGAGGCACTCGCTTTTTTAATGCTGAAACTTCTTAGTCCGAGCATTAAGAAAGTACGCCTAATTAAATATAAGTAAAATGGACGATCTTGGAAAATGAGAAACGATAGCCTGCAGATGAATGAAATTTCGAGTATCGTTATTGTCCCCTTAAATGCATAAAGCTTTAAAAAACACCTCAGTAAACTGCATACGTCGAGAACGATTACTCTACAGGCTTGTATCCACCGCGATCTCTGTATTCCTTTTCAGCTTCGTTATCCGGTCAACTGTGTACCTATAGTTTTAAAGCACCCTGTGAGTATGTTCCTTATTACAATCGAATCGATGCCTGATTCATCGTTATTTAAGAGTTCTCAGGCGACGGCCGATCGCCGGTGCCATCGCTACCCTAACAATTGGGGATAAAAAATTAATCGTACGCATTATGTATAGATAATCTAGCCAGCTATTTGCCGTTTACAAACTAGCAACTATTATTTTTTTTTGTTTTTAGTAACTGATACTAAATATAGTTCACGGCCTTAAAATTATAAAACAGAGATTAGTCTGCCGGTCGATATTCACTATATTCATTATTGCAGCTCCGGTGAGATATAAATCAATTCGTTAATGTCTCGTGGGCGCGCTCCAACCCTCGCTTTTTCCCATCCTTCGTTTTCCCCCACCCTATTCTTATAACCGTGGTCGTTGTCATTGCAATAGCGCAATATTCTTCTCTTTAATTATTATTAATCTGATCCCGAATGACTGGACGGAAGAGGGCTCGCTGAAATCACGACATCATCCGTCCCCCGCACCGCGCTCGAGCGTAGAAACGGGGCGCGAGGATGGCGATCATCTGGTCTATCCCTTCTCATTCGGTTGTGAATTCCCAATCATCGAAGAAGAACGATCGAAACGATATAAATTAATACTAGCTCGTTCTCGTCCGTGGTTTGTTTCGGGAAGGGCCGAGGTTCAGGCGTCTCGAGCGCATTCTGACGTTGAAACGACCGTATGTCACCGCGCGTTCCCTGCCTAGCCGAGGTCTAATTCGAGCTTATCGCGCATTATCGGCTGGAACGAGTCACGGAACCCCGATAACGCGTCGCCTACCGCATTCCGCTACTCATTTCTTTTTCTTCGAGTTAATTTAATTCCTCGGTGGGGTTTGACCCGCGTGCGCCCCGCGAACAAGAGGAACGAAAGGTGAATTTGCGATTGTAAATCAATTGGAAGAAACTACTAATCGGCTTCCCTTAAATAATACATGCACCGTCTACCTCCAGTGAGAAAATATATGAAGTGTAGATCCTCCTGCCGTTCCCTTTCGCTTACGTTCTCCCAGCGTCTCGCCCCGTTCGCGAATGGATGTCCTCGACTCGACGAACCCATCGTAGAGCGTTCCGAGATTTTTCACGAGCCCGACTCTTCCGAGCCACGTTCCCGATCGGAAAGAATTACACACCCGCGCAAAACCGCGCCGCCGAGTCTCCTTTCGGATACCGTCTCGATTTCAGTCGCCGCTATAAAATCATCCAGCCGACGGGACCTGGAGGGGCACCGGCCCTGAGCCGTGCACCGCCAGTCACTCTGGAAACCTGCCTCCTCGCTGAATGATCCTCCCCACGCCTCTGCGCGTCATATACGGCTCGCGCGCGCGCGCCTCTGTGTGCGGTGTACATCGCGCTCTCGGTTATTTTAATTATCAATTTTGTGTTTTGTTTTGTTTTTTTTTTTCTTTAAAAAGGTTAAAAAATTAACCCCTTTACCAGCTCCTGAAAGGTATTCTCTAGCTGAATCATTTAGGCTCGGGGAAGGTCACCTGACACTTGTAGACTTCTTCTAGCATTACCGCTTGCCCTTGGCTTTGGCTGACGGTGACCGGGGTCGTGGCGTTCACCACGACCACCTGCTGCTGGCCCTGCTGCGCCTGCTGGGGTTGCTGCTGCTGCTGCTGATTGCTCGCGTTCGCTTGCTGTGCGTTACTCGGATTGTTCGCGTTCTGGTTCCGGGCGGTCTGCCCGTACTTCTCGTGGATTGCACGGTGACGCTTTAATGCGAAACGATCGGAGAACCCGATCTCACATATATCACATCTAACGATCAAACGGAGAATTTATTAAATACAGCGTTATTCTAGCTATCTGCAATTAAAATATAAAAGATGGATTCTGTACACCGTTCGCCATGAGTCACGGGATATTAACCCTAAACTGCTATACTGTTTTTTATTTCAAACGTAACTGCTATACTGGGGTCTGCCACGAGCAGACCCCAAATAAAAAAGGACACAGAAATTTGTAAAATCGCCTCGAAGAACGAATAAAGAAAGGCCATAAAGTTTTTTTTACTGGAAGTTGTATACTTATTTGAAGAAAAAAAATCCCAAAGATCGCCTAATTTTCGATCGTTTTAACCGGACGTTCCCCTTAACAGGTCTTTCTAACTGTCCAGTGACCTATGGCTGTGCACAAGGCTATAAGCAATACGTTACCTGTGCGGCTTCTCGCCGGTATGGACTTTCGCGTGATTTTTCAGATGTGTAGCTTGATTAAAGGCCGAACCACATATATTACATCTGTAAGGTTTTTCACCGGTATGGATCCTCCTGTGATTCCAGAGGGTCGAATGTCTGGCGAATGTTTTTTCACACACTTCACACTGATAGGGGCGTTCACCAGAGTGGATTCTCTCGTGATTCTTTAAGTGAGGGCTTTGCGAGAATTGCATACCACAGACACTACATTTAAACGGCTTTTCGCCAGTATGCACTCGTCCGTGATTTTTCAGATAGGCAGCTGAAAAATTAGAAGCCAATGTTTTATGCGCTCGCCGGACTTCTCTGTCGTTACCTAGATACGCTAGCCTCCTTCTTTATTCACCTTTTGCGAAGGCCAAGCCGCAGACTTCGCACTTGAACGGTTTGTCGCCGGAGTGAAGTCTCTTGTGGGACCAGAGCGACGAGTACCGAGAGAACGTTCCGTCGCACACGTTACAGTGAAACGGCTTCTCCGCCTGGTTCTGACTGTTCTGCTTGCCACCTGCAATTACAGAGACACCGAAACTCTTAGCTTTCCTCGAAGGGCCAGTTCTACAAAGAAAATACGCTGCTAGACGATTCGTTAAATGTTTTCGACAACGTGACACACTGGATCGTGTATGGTACTTTTGGAATATTGTTCTCTTTGCCTCGTACGTCTAACAGAGAGACTCTATATTGTTCACATTTTATGAGAGCTAGCTCTTATTATATGCAACCCCGTTACGCAACGATCTGAACATGCAGGTAATGAGAGTTAGTGCAGAAAGTAAGAGATGAGAGTCTGATGTTTCGATCCCGATGGTTTTTGTGTTGTTACGCGAATGATCGAGCTATGTTAAAGGTAAATGCACAATAATTCGCAGCTTGTATTCGTGAAATAGGAAAGTAACAAAACGGTGAACTGAAATTCAAAAGAACCTTCGAGTACCAAAAATTAGTTGAAGATTAGAAGATTGAATTTATAAAACTGTCCCTTAGGGGAGATTTCATTCCGTGCAGTGATTCTTAAATTTAGATATCCACAGGTCTACCAAAAAGGAAACAGAATTGTCTCAACAAATCTGAAGTGTTCAACAGTACGAGAAAATAATGAAATTCTTGTTCCATCTACGACAATAGCATGCAAATAAAATCGAAAGAAGCTTGGTGTGTAAAATTTATATTAAACACTTGTGTTCTTGTTACAAGCCCCAAAGGGGAACTTCGATTATTCTCGAACGTGTGAATTTCAAGCTCGTGTGATGAATATAGAACGAATATCTTTCAAAGATCCTAGATACTGCTTGATGTGAATGTTTTATAATAAATTTTGTTACAAAGGTATCTCAAACGTTTCGATTATATTTTACGATATAAATCCCGTGTTCTTTTTGGCGGTTAATTTTTCTGACTTACTTCCTATGATGATACGACCTGTTGCCTTGCAGCGGCCACACTTTGCGAGGGAACTGATTCCAGAATCTAGTTTATCGTCGTGTTTACCTACCATACACCACCCGATGTACGATCATGATAGCAATGAAATGATAGAAACAGACGAAAAAGATGGTTCGGGAAGAAAAATGTTTTACTACAACCGAGAAAACACTCCTCTGACGCGCCCGTTAGTAGATACAACTTCGAAGCGAAGCGTTTCGTACGTTTCAGTGAACATTTTTCTTCAGCCTACATGAAGCGTGGCAGCGATAGTTTCCACTTACCGATAAAAATTATTCCCGTGCCGTTGCACTTGTGGCACTTCGTGACACTCGTGACACCCCTTCGTTTCACAGGATGATGGCCAGGTTTGATAGCTATAAGAATAAATATCCTTCACATAACAAACAATCGTATTTATACAGTCGCAACACGCGTGTTCACCAATAAAAAAATATTAAAGAGACTAGGCAGTCGTGTTCCGCGAAAAAAAAACACTCTCTTTTAAATGTATTTCTGAAAAAAAAATATGGAAGCAAATCCAGATGTATCCTTTTACCCAATTATTATTATTATCATAGAGATTGAAAAAAGTTGGTATGAGATATACACGTGCTTTAAGATTCTTAACGTTCTTCCGTCGTTTTTCTGTAATATTGGTCTTAAAAAGTGAAGTAATTCAATTTCAAGCTGTGATTCTTGTTTGCTACATCCGTAGTTTCCCGCGAAACCAATAAAAACTAAAATTGAAACAGAATTCTGAAATCGGTGGCCGAGAAAACGGCGATTTTTTTCAATATAAATCCGTGCGCTACTAAAAATCCGCGACTTTTTAATTTTTTTCATGAAAATCTCGACTTTTTACAGAGCATATCCGAGGTTTCGCGGGGAATGGCACATGTTTTACACATCCTGTAATTTTTCCAAGTCGATCTGAACCCCCGTTCATTCGCAATTAGAGCAAAACCAAGAGAAAAAAACGAGTTTCGAGAAGAACGCGTTTAAAGTTTCTGGGCAAAGGCGACGCTATAAGTTACCGCTTGACCTTTTTATCCGCCAAATCAACAATTCTGCGAATTCCACTATAAACCAACCGACATTTTACTGAGAAAAGACAGTACTTTCGGAAAATGCAATTAAAAAAATAGATTTCTCGACTGCCTGGTCCCCTTAAGCTTTCAAACGAACTCGTGGAACGTACTCTTTTTAACTTTAGTAGGATGGTGCTCGCAGGGGTCCTCGCTACCGCAATCCTCGCATATCTGCACCTTGGGCTTCTGGTGCATATTCGTTTTATGGCTCTTCAATTCTCCGGGCAGCGCGAAGCATGCCCCGCACACGTCGCAGGTGTACGGTCTCTCCGGCGTGGTCGCCACGGTAACCGTTGTCGGGGTCTGCACGACAACTTGCTGCGGCTGTTGCTGAAGATTACTAGGTGTCGTATTATGAATCCGCTTGTGATGATTCAACAAGCTCATGTGCCCGAACACCAAGCCACACAAGTCGCACTTGAAGGTAGCGTTGGTAGCGGCTGCGATGCTCATCTGATTCAATAATGTATTGTAACCGACGGGCTGCACGTCGAAACGATAGCAACCCTTGTCATCGGTAGTGATCGCACCGATCGTGCTCACCGCGTTCGTCTGAACCTTTTGTAGCATGTTGACATTGTAATAGAAAGGGAACTCAGCGGTGGCCGATTGCTGTTGCGACTTGTCCTCCTTCTTGTCCGATGTAACGTACATCTGCTGGGACTGCTGCTGCTGCGACTGTTGACCCTGAGCAGCCTGCTGCTGCTGTATTTGCTGCGGGTCAAACATCGCGGCCTGCTGCTGAAAACCAATATCGCCCGACTTTTAACATCTTTTATCCAGAGGCAGGCGAGAAAGAAAGCGGTACGCCGATAGATACATAATAATTAACAACCTGTCTCTGATCGCTGTAGCTGGAATTACTCTGCTCCGTCTGAGTGAAACTATTAGTTTGCTCGGTTTGAGTAAACATGGAACACTTCACTGGCTGCTCGATCGGTTGGCTCTGTCAAACATCCCTTCCCATTAGACAACCGTCCTACGCCACTACTCTCCGAGAAGAATCGCGTAGTACAAAGGGGAACGAAGCTTGTTTCCCTTCCAACCAACCGCCATATACACTTACGCATACCTGTTGTATCTGATCAGGACGGGTTGTGTTCAACCACACCACGTTGTTGCCATTTGATTCTAGGGCCATTGATGTGTTGCCTTTGACCCTGTGCAAATCAATGGGCATTCGTTAAACAGAGATAAACCCAGAGACCGCGGTGAGTCGCCTCCGTCGGTTCTAATACAGAGACGACCAGCCGTTAACTGCCTCGCTAGGCAAGCCAATGGAGCACCAGTCGCAGAGGAATACTTTCGACCAGTGATACTCACATGTGATAGTCTACACGGGCGCCGCGGGTTACATATCTGGCTGCCAAGCGGCTGATCTCCTAGTTGCCATGACTGCGGCGCGGGGTGCCGCGCAGCTGGTCACACTGTTCCTGGTAGTGGCGGCGGCTGAGTGGCTGATCCCGGTCTATCGTCCTATACAACATCCGTGGACGGGGTTCCTCGTGTCGGTTGGGCCGTGGTCGCGGCAAAGTGGAGATCAATGGCGATCGATTTGGTGCTTCGATGCGCCTCGCTCTGTTCTCACTTTGGATCCCGCTGGAATGAACGCCAGCCACGGGCACACGCCGTAATCCAGGGCCCTCGTGCGCGCCGCGGGATCGGTTCTGTGTTACACGCTTGTCAATGGGCAGCGTTCACCCGCGCAGATCATGTCGTCCAAGCGCGGTGGCGGCTGCGGCGACTGGCGGACGAAGCGCGGGCACCTTCGGTCGCATAAAATTTTTGGCGGTAGCTCGCGGCGCACCGACTCGCTCTCCGTTTCTCCCTGTGAAGTCAGGTTGGGCCACGTCGCCGCGTACCGTGGCTCAGGATAGGCCGATGCGCGAACAAGCAGACCGAGCACCGTCAACAAACTCCACGGTAGCCATTACACGCGACGAGGATAACAATGGGCGACACGAACGCGCGCTGCCCCCGATGCCTTTTTCCGAAGCGTTTTCGGGCGCCTTCCGTGAACACAGCCAAAGCGCCGCCAAGGTCAGGCCCCGATGACGCCGAGCCCCGTAGCGCCGGGGCCTCCGATTGGCCGGGAGGCTACTGCCGCCCGCCGCCCATTGGCCCGGACGCCCTTCGCCAGACAAACTTCCGAGCGATTTTATTTATCCTCCTGCGTGAGAACGGTTAATTACCTAGCTTTTTCTACGAACGGGATTAGCTTTATACTCCTTTCTCGAATATGATTTTAGTAGAACTATCCGATTGAAGGATCGTCGTCGGAGTGGGGTTTGTTGTAGTATTTTTATAAAGACGGTTATATTAAGGTGGAGTAAGAGAATTGTAGGAGTAATGGATAATGAGGTGGAAGAGGGTATGTTTTTATGTAAGAGGAACGTTTGAGGATGAGTAATGTGGAGGGAAATGCGAAAGTGGCTTGGGCACTGGGGCGGATTGTAGTCGACATGGAAATGTGACTTTAGAGTTTATGTTCCCAAGTAGTTGCAGGATTCCACGCTAGATGGCGCGGCGGAAGTCGTTCTCGAAGTTATTTGAAATTTTCAAGTTCCCGCGCAGGGACGACCGCGCTCGCGGGTAAATTGATTGCTAATCTGTTTAACTGAATTTCGCATTGAGTATTTTCAAAATAGATAGAAGTAATATTAGTCGCATAGTTTTTTAATTATAATCTAAGGTACTCGAATATTCTATAAAGATTCTATAAACCGCAGCGCTACTTAAGTAGAAAACTATTTCAGATCAAGGAAACTTTTATACTTCTCATCGAAGAATTTCAGCGAAGCGCTGTATTTTTATTTCGCCCTATCTTTCCCACTCTAAAAATAACAATCCTCGAGTGGTTTCCCGCGGCCATAGTTTCCTCGTTCTTTCAAACAGAAAGCACTCCTTCGGCTTTGTGGCGAACAAAGGCGGCAGTCAAGTCTCGTATCAAAGCTTGGAATGCGGCGTGACACCACTTTCTTTGCAGCTACCCTTCAATTTCACTGAAAAGCAATCGAGTGTCTTCTCCCCCTCCGAATCGATCGCCGCTGGCACGCGTCTACTTGATTACGCTCGTTGGCAAAACGGTCCCAACGATGTCTCGACAGAACTGCGTGGGTAGTCTCGTTCTAGACGACAGTTATAACAGTTTCGCAGGACTTTATTGTGAAATTGCGCGTAGCGTCTTATGGCTGGCGTCAGCCAAGCGGCGATCATTGGTCGCTAGACGACCAAGTGCCTCGTCACCCTCGAAATAACTCGAGGTTCTACGACAATTACAATCATAAACTCCTCTTCGAAGAACCCACTATATTCTCCTAAATTCTTAGTCACTCGAGTATTTAAAAATCCAAAGCACAACCTCCACTCCTATTTCCTCGTTAATAACACTCGTCCCTCGTGCCCCAGCTTCCCTTCCCTCCAACCCCCGATTCTCTCCGCAGAATTATATAAGTCGCATGAATTTTTAATCGTTCCATACGGCCCTGCGGACCGTAGCGCCCGTTTCAAACCGTCTCGGCGCCCGACACCAGTTTAGCCCCAGTCAGTTGGCGTCGCGACGCCGCCGCCAGAGGTTACCCAGACGACGTTACCACGCACGACGCTGCCCTCCACCTCCCGACACAATCAGAAAGACGATTACTCAAAGAGACTCAGTGCGAGCGAGCAGTGTACCGATTCCAATCCATCAACGATCTCCGCCGTGCATGCACGCACGACAAGTTGCCTGCTCCAGGGGCAGGGGCTCTGGACCGAGTTGGAAAATCACGTTGCGCGTGAAGGGAACTTTATAAACATACGAGTCCGTCTCTCAAAAAAAAAAAAAAAAAAAAAATCCTCTGATTGGATTTAAATCGAGACTGAAGCTGCACGATTAAGTATCCGAGTGTGATGTCGATTTGTGGCAGTGTGGCGGATTATCGACGACAGAGTTTCCTAGTTTCGTCTCTATAGTACAGCCTCTTAATTTTCTACTATTCCGAACTGGAGCACGTTCATCCTGCTTCGCGGAGACGGTGCATTCTACGCGGATGATGCCGAGGAGGCTTGAAAAGGTGACGGGTGACGCGAGCGTGGTCCTGATCGGAGTCAAATGACGAACGAACCTCGGGGTTCGTTCCGAAGGTCCAGAAACGAAGGGGAGTTCGGTAACGTTTGGTGGTGATTGGAAGGGTTCCAAGCGGGGATTGGTTCGCCCGCTGTATTGTAACGATCAAGGAGGACTTGTAATTGGATTCTCGTGACTGATCGACGGTGACCGCGATGAGACGAAAGCTCCCGCGACGGAAGCTGCAGTTTTCGTAATCGCCCTCGACGCGTGGCATGCTGTGGACAGCGGCCGATCGATCGGCGAAAAAAGAAACTCGAGGGAAAGCGTGCTGGAGCGGTATTTTGGCCATTTGCTGTTGGAAGCTGTTTATCGATCTCGGAAAACTTCCCAGTGGGACGGGGGAAGTCCTCTGGAAAGCGTTCAGTGAAAAAGTGCGGCTCGGATTCGCGCACGGTCCTCGGGGGAGGGGGGGGGGGGGAGTGTCTGCAGTCCTTGGTTTAAATCGCGCGATAGATCCTTGATATCTGAAAATCGATTTCTCAACTCCAACCTTCTAGGAAGTTAGCTTAATCGCTGGACCCCTTGGATCTTCGAAGCTTCTGGGCTGCTACTGTCTTCTGGTGGAAGAATCACACGAATGAATTTGCAGGGATATTCGAATACCTGCCGCCTAAATCCGTCGGGATGTCCGCGAACGGCGGAGCTATTTATCGCTGAGATGCATCCGGGGTTGCTGACCCGCGGGGTGCCAAGCGAATAAATTTAGATAGACTCAGAAATCGGCAATCAGGGGAAGAGCAAGTTCGCAGGGGAAGGCACGGTCAAGATCAATGAGTCGCGAGCTACGCTCTGGTGCACGTGGCTTCTTCCCATTCATGGGCAATCGAGCCCTGCTCCTTTGTTTCGGCCATATCTCCTCTCGTTCCTATTAGTATAATTAATGCCTCGACGTACTTGGCTTCCTCCATCCAACGGATTAAAAGATCCAAATTCAAAGGTTTTAACTGATCCAGAAAGTATCTGAACACGATCTCTTCTCGCCTATCAGTGTTCAATCTCCCATTAATACTGATCCCTCTTCCTTCCTAACTTGCTCCATTCCCTGGATTAAGAGATCAAAGTGCAAAGAGGTACCATTTTGAAAGTACCATTTTAAGTACTCCAGAGAGTATCTGAACACGATTATCCTGTCATATACTAGTGTTCGATCTCCTGTTAATACTGATCCCTTCTTCCCTCCTAACTTCCTCCATTCCCTGGATTAAAAGATCAAAGTGCAAAGAGGTACTCCTTCCCTCAAATTTTTATGGGAATAAGTTCTGATGCAGAAGCCATCTCGACGTGATTCCACGTCACAAAGACAGATCCCTGGGTTTCTCCCCGACTCCACGATTCGATAGAACGTCGGCTGCACCCCGTGGCGCTCGAATCTGGATTATCAGAAGCAGGATGGTTGGCATGATAAATTGAGAGGCATCCGAGAGGCATCGCATAAAGAGGAGCATGTAAACTCGCGAAGCCATGACTGATTGCCTGACGGCCACGCTCCCGTGACAAATATCTCGTGGCATTTCTCTCAAGACCTGCCAACGTTCGCCGATGCCATCTATTTATATGTGTTCGAAAAATCAGATGCTCGTGGAAGCTGAGAGAAGGATCTGCGAGTTCCTCGTCGAGGAGGTTCAGATTCGAAAGCACAGGCGCGTGTAGCACACATTAATCGTAGACTGCCTCGTGCACAAATCAACTGACTAATCCCTCCCGAGAAGCATACTCTCTCGAAACTTTTATCCACGAAGCACAAAGAAACGAAGAGCACAAAAAAAAAACGGTACCTCGGTCGATCAGACCCGTATTTGTAATCGAGGAATCAGGAGCCAGCAGGATTTCGGATTTTCCAATTGACAAATAATTCTTCGAAGATGTCGAATTCGCCAGGGGTCCCGAAAGTGCCTCCGAGGCCGAAGATCCAGCTTCCTCTGCCGGGGCAATTTTACCCCCAACCGGGCATGGCGTATGTTCCCACCCCTTACGGGCAAACTCCTATACCGATGACGCCTGTTTCGGGCCAGCCGCAGATGGTTTACTCGAACAGGGCCAGCGAGTTCGTTTTCAGCCAATTCAAAGGCATCAAGCACCTGACCAAGTCTGGCCTGAGCGTCGGGGAGAAGAGCGCGTTCTGGCTGTACGAGAAGGTCCGCAGGCAACTCGTAATGTAAAAGCATAATACGCGTAATTCCGCGAGCAACACTGACCCGTTACTGTGTTTTATCCGCAGGTCAGTTCCTGGAGCAAACGATGGTTCACGCACATTTTCTTATTTGTTGTCGTGCTTTTGTACAGTATCGGCGGCGCGATGATCTTCGTGACGATCGAGGGAACGCACGAGGACGTTGCGCACTTCAACATCCGCAAGGAGAGGTGGGTGTCGACTTGGTTCGGTTAACCCTTGGCTGTCACACTGGATGAAAATTGCCCGAAAATGTCACTCTGAGGTGAAATACTGGTGCCATGTAGTAGCGATTTTTATTTATTTTTATTATTAAAGCAGCATATCCCAAGAGTACAAGCATAAATTTTTAGCTAAAAATATTGAAAATTAAAAAAGTTATGATTTTGTAAAGAAAAGAAGTTTTTCTGGAACTCCCTTCCTTTTAATTTCTTTTTTTTCAAACACGATGCTACTTTACATTTTATTTTTCAACGATCAATTTATATTCTACAATGTTCAAACTTTGTCTCAGAATTTTTGCGACATAATTTAATAGATAGTTTTTAAACAGCAGCTAATTAAAAATTGTCTTGTGTCGAATCGACAAAGTGTGACAATTAAGTTTGAAAAAATAGGTGTGACAACCGAGGGTTAACGAACAATAGAAGTGTTAATTATTAGCCCCTAGTTTCTTTGGGACGTACAACAGAATCCCAGATGTTCAATGGGAATTTAAATTATTGCTCTGCTGGTTTTATTTGAATATCGAATGTAAGAGCTTCTTGCACTTGCAAGAGGTGGGACCTATGCTTGCGACAGGATAAAAGGAATTAAAGGGCGAAATATAAAGATAAATCGTTTCTTCGATTACTTTTCTAAGCACCGTAACAATTCGCATTCATTTCGGTAGCGAAGAATATTCTTCAACCCGTCGTTTCTAAAATTTACTATCAAGTACATAAACTGCAGGGAATATTGCGCTTCCACGGTCCACCTGCAATTCCACATCACTTGTCGCGAGATTGCTCTGTAGTTTACGCTGTCAGCTGTGTAGAAGCACAATATCCCCTTTCACTCGCAGATGTTTTTAACCTTCGTACGAAGGAAAACGAGCTTAAAAGCGCGAGCATAAACGCAACGCTGTGGAGCGTTGTATATCGGTCGCATCGTGAAACAGCAGATCGACAAACGTTGCTGGGGAAATGTGGGGCAATCGAACGCATTAAAACGACCATGACGCCCAGTGAAAATGCGTGATACATTGTAATTCCGCGCTGTTAACAAATTCCTCCACGATTTTAAATCGATTATTCAATCTCCCGTGCAATAGAATAATCTAAATGTAAATACCAGCGGTATTTAAACTAGGAAATACCATCTGAACGATTACTTCTCATCTATTTGGATCACCCAGGATCACCTAGATATGCTTCGACGTTTAAGTAGCATAAATACTAATCTGATGATCCCACAGCTTTCTGACACGCGAGCGCGATTAGAATCGTCGCGATAAAGTTTCACATTGGCAGGCTAGTCAACGTCTACGCTTTCCAGTTGCTCGAAGCTGCAGAGAATTATCAGCGAATATTCGGGTAAATACAGCACTGGGAATATTTTTTGCACGAGCCTAAAATTTAATAGTATCCAACTCGTTTCGGTCAAAATAGTGAGCCACACACGTTTGGGTAATAAATAAATTTTGCAGTAATAATCTCCTAGTGCTACTAATAAGGGACGCAATAAATATTATCAGCACTGTAATTTTAAGATACAGTAGTCGAGTCGAGTCGAGTTGATCTGATAAAAATATTTTCAATGCTAATTCAATAAAATTCATTAGGGGATTATAAAACTTTACTTAAAGGATAAAATCCAGGATTCCGTTCATTTTACAAAGCTCTTGAATTACTTCAGACGTGGGTACATTAATCTCCTTTTACCTTTTTCTTTGGGGGGTGCCAGGGTTCTCTGGCCATTGGTAATATTATATCGACCATACACCCACATCGATTTCCCTTCTACTCCTATTATCTACGCGATCAAAGTGACAAAGTCGTATTCACAGCCAACTGTTGAAACTACGCCGAGAAAATGGAATAGAAAAACAAGTGGACGCTTTCCTTGACTCGTTCCACTGTGGCGATGTAAACAGCGACTTCGCTGTTAGAAGGGTAATCGATTTTTCCACAATTTCCTCCGCCAGATCGATCGACCTCAGGGCGAAGGTCAGGTTTAACCTCGCGAGCTCCCTTATCCGCGCAGCAAATTGCCCATGGCGTGACCGAGCTGATAAAAGAATGGGCACATGGTCCAGATACTCGCCTCGACAGCAGGCGTTAATCTAATTTCCCTAAATCTTCTTTTTCCCCCTGGAAACGCGCGAATCAAGTGCTTCGTTAACGCTTTGCAACTGTGCAGGGTTGATTGAAAAAAAAAGAAGAAGAAATGCCACTAGGGACGTTAAAGTATAGATACTTTATGTAGCTTCAAAGATTTGAACCGATTCAGTAAAATATTTGCTACAGCTTCACCATCGACGCCCTCACGCGCAATCAGGAACCACCCTCCGCAGCACTCTCGTGCCTCCAGGCCAGTGGGCAACTAACCGAGCAATAAAGTCACGCGAATTGATCGTCCACTAATTGTGAACGATGTGAGCACGGGGACAATTATCGGTGGACGATCGTACACTCCTCCGAGCATGGAGATCAAAAGGGTCCTCTGTCACTGCGTCCCCACGGAATCAAAGTCCCTCACGCCGATTCCTCCCAATAATTGGGGGCGTTGGCAGTGTTCGCTGCGAGACGGGATCGAGTCAAGGCGATTCAAAGGGTGTCATTGGTCCAATTGCGAGCAGGGAAGCTAGGAAGATGAGAGGGTGATCCAGCGGGATGATCTCTTGGAAAATCACCCGGGATGTATAGATATATATCGCACTTTCTTTCGTAGTGTAAGTCGATGCAGGTAACGGAATTGTTGATAATTTTAATCGAGCGATCTTTTTGCGCTGCCCCAGAAACACGACGCTGACAATAATCAGGGAGCTTTGGAAGGACGAGGTGCTCGCCTCGAATTCGGATCTCTGGAATGGACGAGCGAGGAAGCATCTGATGGAGTACGAGGAGCACTTGTACGAGTTTTACAAGCGCGGCGTGACGGACCGTGGCCAGAAAGTCTGGTCCTTCTGGAACGCTGTCTTTTACTGTGGCACCATTTACACTACCATAGGTGAGTCCCTTGAAAATATTCTGCGAATTTACCATACTATGTAGGTCGGTACTCTACAATTCGTTTGGAGCAGGGGTCGAACGAAACTGTTAAACTGTTCAATTAATTATGGAATAACTGTAATTGTATGACTGTTATATATATTCTCTGTTCCAAGAAAACTGTTATAAAACCGAGTGTATTAACTGTAACTTTTGTTCCATACATTCTCGTGTAAATAAGAAGCTTATCTTTCCTTGACCGTAGAAAAAAAGTTCTAGTTAAAAAGGAACATTTATTCTGCTCCGAAAAATTTCAAGTGGTGACGGGCAGATTTTCTGAAAATATTGTGGGATTGAAACCTTAAATCTTAAACCTCTTCTGCACTTCTCCTGCTCCCAATTCCTTAAATAATAGTAATTAAAAAAATATTCCAAACTTCTATATTCCACCCTTAAATATCTCTTTAAAAGTACATGAGCCACCAGAACTTTTATTAATCAACCATAAAATAGCTGTCATAGCTTAAAGTCGAATTAAAACAGAAAAGGAATAATTTAAAACTTAAAACTTCGTGAAACAACTTTTATTTATAAAAGTTAAGTTTCATTCGACCCCTGATTTGGAGAAATTCACGTATTACTTCCCCCTTCAAATTCCCCTCAATGCCATGAGCAATAAAGTTCCCCGCCTTTCTTTCATTACCTACCAACTCGATATTTGCGTTTCCAGCGTGTCCACTGTACTCCGCGCTATCCACCGCCACTGTTTACCGTTGCCCGCTGGGAGATATTATTTTTAATCAACGGGTCAGACTCGAGCGTCGCGGGAATTGCTTTTGGAAACGGTTCTGAGTTTTTCCGCGAGGGCCCTCGCGATATATTTGTACGAGGCGTGACGCGCGAGGCTTGGACACACTCGGCGCGATTAAATCACGGGAATCGCGGGTAAGCGTGCTACCGACGAAATAACACAGGCGAAAAAGAATTGGGAGAAGGGAGTGCTTCGGGCATCGAATCATCGCTTCACGGCGGATATAAATCCGCGCCCGATCCCCAAGATTTATTTATCCACATCTTCGCGATATCATTCCCAGTTTGTTTGCTTTGCTAGCGAGCCACTAATCGGCGCTGCCTCGAAACGCGCGCGAAAATATTGCCCCATCGACTCTCCGTTCCCCATGCTCCTCCTCCGCGTTGCCGGATTAAATCGACCGGTGGAGTCGGTCCAACGGCGGAGCTGCCCATTAACGCTCGGCGTTAGTCATCCTTCTGGACTCTTTTCTCTCGATTTCTGTTTCGACGCTTTTATCCGCCGATCTCCGGGGCGTACCGCGAGAAATCGCGATCGGATTCGGTGACGAATCCCGTGGGATTACGACGGCAGGGTATTTCTGGCCAGTGACGGCACCGGCCGCGCGGAAAACGGGTAAGACGAGATTAGAGAGAATAAAAAAATGTGTCTCCTCTGATCTAACGACGGGCATTCGCTGACTAATACAACTCGAGGAAGCTTTCAAGGAGGCACTGCCGCAAGGTTTTCAGCTCGATCGTTCTGCGTGGAAATGATTTTCTCTGGGGAGGGTTCTGATTATATTGATGGACGATGTGGGGTGGCTGGTTCAGGGAGGAAAATTCTCGCTGATCCAGCAACATGATCGTAACGAGTATTCGCGAGCCGCGGATCTGTATGTGACCAGGCTGGGGCATTGATTTACGACAGCGAACGTGCGGATACAAGTCTGCAATCGGGAATAGTTGTATCATTTTTCTAGCTGGCGATAAGTCCACTTCCACGCGGGTATATAATTTTATCCATTCACCCGCGTTCACTGAAATTTCTGCTGCCAGAAGTAAGAATATTTTGAAGTTCCACATCATCCCTGATGACAGTAATATTATTCAGAAGCTTGGAAATCCAAGGGTTTACTTGTTATAAGTATTCTACGGAATTTAGTGGCGCCAAGGGGTCCTGGCAAAGAATCCGCCAAAGAAGGGTCTTTGCGAAAAGAAAAGAAAGCTAGATTTTATCCTTTAACTTGCATTAAATTTGCATTAATAGTATTTTTATCCCTTCAACTCGGCTCTCCCCGAGATTAAATCCCGAGTGCGCCGCCGGCGGAATTAATTCACTAATTCATTAATTCACAAAAGTTTCATATGGAAAAATATCGTAACATAAAAACCACGAAGGTTTAAATTACAATAAATTATTTGCTTATAATTATAAAATTTTCTTTCTTAACTTATATCAATGTCGTAGATTGTAGAAAGATCTCCAGAGAGTTAAGGTTTACTGGTGACCCCTACAGCAGTGAACCCGCCCGACACACGCGTAGTACCGGTGCTCCGCAGGAAGGATTGTGTAAAACGATCTCGCGTTTGCATATCGGAAAAAGGTACAAGGATGATTCCCCTTGTTTCCCACGCGAAACTCCTTCCAGTTCAACCCCCCGGATGCCCCCGATCCTGACCTACATAGTGGAACTCGATAAAGTGCCGATTACCTTATCTACGGTTCCACCTCTTTCGCATCCTCGCAGCTCTCCCTAAGCCTGTACTTGTTTTCAATGCCATTAAATTGATTTACGTACAACTGGAGACTACCCGGCTACGGCGAATCGATATTTAAAGAAGCGTGCAGTCCGAGATAGACTCGCGTAGAGTCCGCGTACCTAGTGTCGATAAAGCTTGCGGAGAAATAAACTGAAAAAGTTGAACGGCACGGTTTTATGCTGATGCTAAGAAGTCCTTTATATTCTCGAGCGTACGAGCTACGATTCCGGTGAAGTGACTGGGCAAGATTCTCTGCGAGATTCGAGGATGTATGAGGGAAGCTGTAGAGTGTAGTGGGAGGATTTAGAATCAATGATTTTAGATTCCTTTCAAATTTAAGAGCTTCGTATTTGAAAGGAATGAAGCTGCGTCGGTATTTCTTCTTTGTAAAACGAGGAAGGTAATAGTTATTACACAGGGTGAACAATTAATGAATTAAAGCTACACGACGCCTGATGTCCTGGCAGGTATGGAAATATTCCGTCGAGTGCAGCTGCAAACTGAAATTAATAATGCGCGACCCAGTTGTGGGCCCTTTGTCATTAGTCGCCCATTGTTGCTCCGCGCGTAATGTTCCAACATGTTTCGTTACATCGTTGCGGAGGAGTGATTGGGAGATCCTTGGGATGATTGATGAAGCTCCAAACGTTTAGCGTGCTCAGGGTGTCTCAAAAAGTTTAAGCGGAACCTTCGTTTAAAACGCTCCAACAGTTGGTGATTTTTATGAATTTTTTATAAGAAAATCCAAAAGTATTTTGTAGTATATGTTATAACTTCTTCTTGTAAAAAATTCATAAAAATCACCTATTTTTCCAGTGTTTTTGCCCCTCAAACGGTACTTCTATCATAACTCTGGTTTCTCACCCACATCCCAAAGCTCAGAACCTTATTCCAAACTTCCTTTTCCCCTTTCTGCCGCACAGAAAACGCAGCCAGAAAATCGACCAACTTGTTCCAAAGATTTGCTGGTACTTTCTCAATTATTCACTGTCGCGGACATCCACATGCATACACGAAGATCCGAGCGTCGACAAAATGTGCCCACGCGTACTATTTCGAGATGCCCATTGCGTAACGAAAAACGACGAGTCGTGGGAAGACGGGGGCGCCATCGTTTTCGAAATCCCGCGACCAGTAGATCTTTTTTCGAACATCTACCACGGGATGATGGGAACCACGTTGGCGATCGTAAATCCTCCGCCACTCAGGGGAAGAGCTGCCTCGCCTGGATGACTATCGCGAGAAATATTCCTATACAATTCAAGCGGGCCGTGCTCGTAACGAGGGACCAAAGCTCCACTGGCACGGCAGGGAATTTTCTTCAGCCACGACCGCGCTAGGTACTCTCTCGCGCAATCCCATCCGCAACGATTCCCCAGAGGTATCTCCTTGTTTTCTCGTTGCTCATCGTCCACGGCGACGTGGCAGAGTAATGGGACAATGAGCGGCGGAGCACGGAGGGTTGCAGGCGCTTCGGGGAAAGATCGGGATTGAACTTCTCGATAGTTTGAGTACTACTATTCTTTCACGAGTGGGGAAAGTTAAGCCACTGCTCAGGAAGAAATCCGAGTGCCGAGGGGAGGGGAGAAGTTCAAGAGCTTCGAAATTGACATACATTCTCTGCGTTACAGCCGCGCGATTTCCTTCTTCGAGATTGCACGGGCTACGTGTGCTGTGAATAACAGCGAACGAACTGGAAGCGCTGGAAGAGGCTCGCTTTTCATAGCCAGTGCGCAGAGGAGAGGCGTATTAACCCGTTCCTGTTTTTCGCTCGCTTTTAGTCTAAATTCTTCCAGCAAAGGAAAACGTTGACCTGCATTCGTATATATCTAGTAGATGTAAATGTATGTGTGCGTACTATGCAATATCAGCATCTTTGCGTCGTGTTATGATTGATGTAATCCGTCGTAACACGAAGCTGATCCATATACTACTTAGCATCCAAGACAAAGTATAAGATCATAAAGATGCTTTAGTGCGCGAATATTGTATGTCCACTTTTTGAGAAATTTGAGATTTTATAAATAGCTCTTTATGATGTATAAAAATCACATTTATATCTACTTCAGAAGTTTGTCAAAAATAATATTTCTGTTCATTGTGCCTCCCTGAATATTATGTAACGTTGTATGTTTAAAGCTGCTTTTCTGGAAAACGATGAAAGTGGACGTACAGTATTTGTGCACTAAGCCATCGATATAGAAGCTTCAGTTCCTGACGTCCTATGCCTGAGAGGATACTACATCTTTTACTAGCTTCCTAAAGCGATACTACACCTATAACTATAGCTCCACATGTCTAAGAAATATCACTGCACCTACCAGAATAGTTGGTACTCGTCCCATGAACAATTTTACAATATTTAACAAATTCAGTTTACAGAAGAATCTAATACCTTAGCTTCCCCTAAATCACATAAAAAAAAGATTGCTCAAGTATCCACAAAAAAGACACCACTTTGCATCCTGCACTTGTATCAGAGTAGCCACCTCAGTTACCCAAGCTAAATCATAGAAACTCCCTCTCAGAAGTCGAACTGATCATTTCGAGAGAATAAGGAGTCCAGAAGATTGATAACTAAAGCAGCCAATCAATCTACCTTTTCTAAGATGCTCACGCACCATCAAAGGATGCTGTGTGACGCGCAGAAACTCCGCGCCAGAGAACCTTTTACAGCCGCTGGAGAATGCATATAGCGAGGTTGCGAATTAAACCTAGCTGCGTTCTAATCGAAATTTCTCCCTATTTGAATAAATTATTATTCGAATGATTTCGAATAAGAATTGCGAATAAAATGCGAAGTTATTCGAGAATAACGAATAACTTTTTACTCGAATAAATTATTATTACATTATAAATGATATATTAGATTATTATTATTATTATTAGGATTATAAAAATTGATTCGACTAATGCCCAACTCTGGTTTCCCGCGCCCTCTGAAAGAGCCCTGGTAGGCGCGGCCGGCTGCAGTCTGGGCCGCGGAGTTGCACGGGTTGCGGCAGCTGCAGGCGCTGCAGCGCGTCGCTTGAACGTGCCGTGCGCTCTGGTTGCGCGCGATTCGCGCGGCGCCCTCGCTCGATACCCGCTGCGGCAAAAGTGATCCACAGTTTCGCTGGTAGCGACGGAGCCGCGTCGCGACGGCTTTCGCGGGGTGGTGGGAGCAGCAGCCTCCGTTTTATTTCGGTCTCGGTGTCCGTCTGCACCGGGGCCAGGGGATCGGCCAATCGTCCGCGCGGCGGTGGCGTTCTCCAACGTGTACGTCGTCCGCGTCGCACCTCGGCGGTCGAGGCTGGTCGGTCGGTCCGCGTAACCGCGATGGAGGACAGCTACACGGTGCACAGACGGCGGAAAGCGGCGGCGAGGAGGCGGGAGAAGACGCCGGACCCGTCTTCCAGGCAGCAGCTGGTGGAGACGTCCGACGACGAGGAGGAAGAGGCGCGACGCGCCAGAATGGTGAAGATGGCGGATGACGCTGAGCGCTCCGAGCAGGAGAAGCTGCAGGGGCAGGTGGAGGCCGAGGAGCGGAGGGAGGAAGGGTCCAGGAAGCCGAGGGAGGAGAGGAAGTCCTCTTTGGAAGACGCCAAGGGGAAAGCTAGCAACGAGAAGCGTCCGGCCCCGAGCGACGCGCAAACACGTGAGAATGACGCTGAAGAGGTGCGGCCGGTAAGGAAGGCACCGGCGAGCAAAGCGGAGGAAAGTCCTCTGAAGGAGGTGAAGACCAGTGAAGCTACAGAGACGCATCTGCACCTGGACGTGCGCCCCAAGTCTAAGGAAATCGATGCTGACCGACCAGCGGAGCCGAGGAAGGCTGAGCGGCGCTTGAAGAAGAAGTCGAGGGACCGATTGGAGAAGCCCAGCGAGTCCACCGACTCCAGTGACCTGGATGAGAAAGTGGAGAAGCATTCTAGGAGGACCAAGTCGCCGGAGGGTGGCAAGGTTCGAATGAAGAAGACCAGCGCGAAGAGGAACGCTGACCCTGAGGCTTTTAAGAAGGAGGTCGTCGAGAAGCCTCCGAGGGAAAAGAGGGCGGGTAAACAGAAGCTTGAAGAGCCAGAGGTTCAGCCAAGGCCGGAAAGGCCTTTGAGGAGGTTCAGCCAGACAGAAGACACCGACGAGGACCCGAAGATGAAGAAGAGCGAGTCCTTACCTACGCGCAGCACAGAAGAAGTCCCCATGAAGAGATCCTCCTCGGACATGAAGAAGCAGATCATCCCGCTGAGCAACGACAGCCTCATCGAGGACTTCGCCAAGGCTCAGCGGGAATACCTGATGAGGGAGCGCAGTATCCTGGACCCGGACACTCCGGACGTCTATGAGGACGCTGAGGACGAGACTTTTCTAAGGCAGAGGAAGTTCAGCGTGCCTCTGACGGAGCTCGAGCAGAAAGGCGTCGCCAAGTCAATAGAAAAATCACAGGAGCCTGAGGAGAAGAGGTCCTGGTTCTCCTGGGTGCCATTTCTCCGTAAGAAGGAGGAGAAGGAGGAGAAGGAGGAGAAGGTATCCGACGACGAAGAGGTGCGGCAGGAACCTGTGGCTCCGAAGCGAACGAAAGCTAAAGTCGTTGAAGCGGAAGGTCCTCCAAAGAGAGTTACATTTGTGGACTTTCTAAGAGCCCTGAAGGACGTGGTGTCCGAGTTCAAGGCTTTCGTCGCGCAAAACCCGAAGGAAGCTCAGATCATGAAGGGTCTGAGGGGTCGTTGCATGGCTGAGCTGATGCTAGTCATCATCTACTGCGGCCTGGGGGCCTTCGTCTTCCGGTTCACGGAAGGGGCATTCGAGACCTTCTACAAATGCGGCGTGAAGAGGGTGAAGAGGGACTTCCTGGACAGCCTGTGGAACTACAGTCACAGTCTGAGGGAGGACGACTGGAAGAGCATGGCCAGGCGGAAGCTGATGGAGTTCGAGGAGCAGCTGCACACCGCTCACGAAGCTGGCGTGCAGTCGTACAGCGGCCAGAGGAGCTGGACGTTCCTCAACGCTGTGGTGTACTGTCTGACCGTCATCACCACCATCGGTGAGGGTACTCGCGACGTCCAGGGAAAATTAAATCGACTTGGTCGCTGTAAAACCGTTTAACGAGGCCCGTATTGATTTTCCAACGGGCGAGTATAGTTGCACGATGCACCGTGCTACCATTGTCAAAACTAATTCCGCAGTGCGCAAGCGTGCAGCACTGGAAGGGAGGATGATAAAATATCGGGGATATTTTGGAATTCTGTAGAGTCCGGAAATGGGGAGGTTTGGGGGGCACTCTGAAGGAGGATGATAAGGCTGAACTCGTTCAACACTGAGCATACTTATGTATAATATCCTGCTAAGCTCTGAGAATTAGCATGATCCCTTTAATCCCTCGCAATTAAGTGCACTTGAGGAGCTAGATCCTTAATTATTAGGTCGGTGCATAGGAAATTCCTGATCTCTGATAGCGTAAAAGTTTCTTTGTTTATCGTGGAGGGACCGTAGAATTGTTAATCCTGACTTACGACTCTAGGAATGGTAGAGGACCTCTTAGAAGAATTAAACAAATGAAATTAGTTAAAGAGCAAATGTTACACCAAGTGGAGTTGCTTGGAAGGGTTTTAGTAAGCACTACTAAAGTCGGACACTTTGTCGTTTTAGTACTGCTAATTCGGGGAGGTTTCGTTTTCAACAATGACCACATCAAGCCCAACCACATTCCGTTATTATAAACAGGACGCGACTGCTTTACGATCAAACAACCGCCAAATTATGCCACTAAAGCCGCTAAAATTAGGCCCACTGCCACCGTATACTTAGCGCCTCTGAATTTATTTTTATCCCATAGAAGCGTAATGACTTCGCGCCCTGTCCAAATTACTGGTCCCAGCGATACAGAGGAATCATGGAATCCCGTCTCACCGAGATATGTCCACGCTATTTTAGGGTACGGCCACATCTCGCCCAGCACCAACACGGGAAGAGCCATCACCATCATCTACGCCATCTTCGGGATACCGATGTTCCTCATAATACTGGCTGACTTCGGTAAACTCTTCACCCGTGGCATTAAGTTCCTCTGGGCATTTGTCAGGAGGCTGTACTACACTGGAAGCTGCCGCACAGTTCGGCGAACTGGCCCGGTCCAGGTAAGAACGTCACAGTTCAGAAAATTCAATAGTAGGTATAATTCTGGCAATAGCGATTTTTCCAGTAAAGTTGGTAAATTAAAAGTAAACTTGGGTTTACTAGATTATTCCACTAAAATTAGGACACCTCTGTGTGGAATAATTCTGATTTCTCCAAGAACCCTAATACCTAAATTTTCCTTCAATTGAAATTTAAAATTAAAAGCAGTGAAAAGTATTCCATCTCTCGAAATATCACATTTTCTGCAAATGCAACGGGATCCCAATACTTCTGAATACCAGCACCCCTCAACTGTTCTAATAATCGCAATTTTATATCCGCAGGAGGTGATGAAGGGCGTGCAGCTGGTCTACGACTTCGCCACGTTCAAGAGGCCGTCGCAAATCAATCCGGAGGACATCGAGGAGATGCAGAAGCAGGCGCAGCAGTCTCAAACGGTGCTCAATTTGGACGGAAACGTTCCTCCCGACACGCCAGGAACGCCGGCAATGTCGACGTTCGCCATCGACGACGAGTTCAATCTGCCTATCTCTGTGGCCATTTTCATCCTCCTCGGTTACATATTCGTAGGAGCCACGCTGTTCTGCCTGTCCGAGGGCTGGGGCTTCTTCGAGAGCTTCTACTTCGTCTTCATCTCCATGAGCACTATCGGCTTCGGCGATTACGTGCCAAAGGTGACAACTCTTTGCAAACTGTACCGCATATCGTTTTCTCCATCTCATTCGCTGCCCGTCGCTATTAGATAGAACAGACCTTGGCAAAGCGTAGAGTCTAGGGCTGTAGAGACCTTATCACCTGTTTCACATTCAGATTGGTTCAGTAAACGTGCAGTGAGACTGACCCTTTTTGGGCTAAAAGCGTAGCAAAATTTGGGGATTTTTTTTTTAAGAAACTAACGACTCGATTCATCTGAAATTTGGAACATATTTTTACGCATCTTTGAAGAAGTTGCAGTTTTTTTTTATTATTAATTTTTAAGTTCGTCGTCCACTGGTGACAAAATTGGTCCCAAATTTTGCTACGTTTCTAGCCCCAAAAATAGCAGTCCCCCTTAATACAGCAAGTTTACTGAATCACGAATGCCCGTCGGAAAGACCTCCCTTTGCTTTTCAGTTGCAATTAGCGTTTGCTTTCGATCCAGTTAAAATGGTACCCGTCCCTCCCCAACCAAGAATCCTCAAGAGCGGTATCGACGTGCGATTAACTTCTTCTCTTGCTTCTTTTTTCACGGTGGCGTTCAGATGGTAAGCTTTAAAAAAACCCGAAACACTTCTTACAAAAAAGATATATACATCACCGTATACACTATTTCGTACGTGCTTTTCGCATATGTCTCACACAGCACAGTTGCACGTATTTTCCTATTAGAAAGAACAAAGAAAACTTTAAAAAATCGCCCGTTGACAGAATTGACGCGCGGAAATTAACAGATTGATTGGTTGGTTGATCTAGCATCCCATATACATGATGTGTTCGATAATATACCTGGTGTTCGGCCTGGCTCTCACCTCTATGTGCATCAACGTAGTGCAGGTATGCGACAAATTATCGATCAAAATTTTGCAAGCTTGTGGTGCTCACTGTGTGCCCGCTATATACAGTTCGATGATGTGGTGTCAAGTGTATAATGAAATTGAAGAAGTTGAATTAACAAGAGAAGACCGGCAACTCGAGAATTAAAAAACAATGTGTAACTGTGCAGAAATGTATGTAGTTCAACTGATGCTATTAACGTCGTTGTTTTTTGATTCGGCAATAAAATGGTTCTGAGGATGAAAACACCCCCACGAAAAAATGGGGATGCAAGTTTTCAGATTATCGCCAATATCTGCGAAACCGTAAAAGATGTCGGAAAAAAGTTCAACTCAAAGTTCTATGGTTTTCAATATCCTACAATAGAGCGGTAAAAAATTTTCAAAATATGGTTGTTGGGGATAAATTTTGAAGAAAAAAAAATGTTTCTCGCAAATTCTTTATCGCCACTTTACACGACATAAAAACCATAGAATTTTGAATACAACTTCTTCTTGATATCTCTTACAGTTTCGTAGATACTCGCGATAATCTGAAAACTGATCATTTTTTCAAGAGGGTGTTTTCACCCTTAGGACCTCACCCTCTGCAAAGTTTCAGATTCTTTTTAATTCTCTACCTGCCTCCGAATTTAGAACTTCCCTTCTAAGAAACTAAACAAGCAGTTGACGGTTCACATTGTGAGTGCTTCTAGTTTCCTTCCGCAAGCAAAGAGCTTATATCATCAGAATATTATTCTTATTAAATTTAACGAGCACCGTGAGCCCGCAAGCTTTCCACCCACAGTACATAACGAGCAAATAAATAATAAATCAATTCCCGCAACCAGGTGATGCTGTCAGATTCGTTCAGGCAGGCAAGCCAGAAGATCGGCGCGACGATTGGCTTCGCGTTCGCCGAGGAGGATCGGTCGGTGAACCCAGCGGTCCCTCCACCGGTGGAAGTCGCAGACGTCCACGTGATCGTGAAGGAGTCGGAGAGCGACGAGAAGATCGCCCCCAAGGCGAAGCAGGAGGACGTCGACTTATAGACGAACTTCAAATCAAACGCACCAAACGACACTTGGCCTCTAAAGCCGTGTAACGATATGCCCGCTTAACGGTGGGTCAGAGGTGACCCGATCACTCGCCACGTATCCCAACGGAATCAAACGCTCTGTGCTTTCTCGTCGGCGTTCGAAGATTTTTTGAGATCCCTCCGGCGACGTAGAAAGCAGCCGTTCAATTTTCACCAAGGCGGGCAAGATCCGACAGCCAAGGCGTTCGTAACTCCGCGACTGGGGGGTCCAACCGGTACGCTACAAATTCTCTAGTCCACTGCTGGGTGCACCGTAGTCGATGCAAACGCATCTAATCACGAAGCCACGAACTCCACGCCTATGGAGTACGCGCGACTGTCCTTCTCTTCTGTCGCTCGAGTTCCCGCGATACTGTGTATCTGTTCGCTCGCATTTGTTATTAAAGGGGACTGGACTCTATCGTCCTGTAGCCGCGAGGCAGCTGGAGCATGGAGCGTCGCGGCTCGTTTCTATCACTTAACACTTTGAGTGGAGCAAGGTTTTGGAAAATGGCCCTTCGGCCAGGCTTTCTCGACAATACTTTCGACGCTTTCCAGAAAATGATAACGTACAAATATGTGCACAAGTCTCCGGGCGTGAAAGCACGCCAACGATAGGCAGAGTGTTAATAGAAGCTTCGAGGTTTCTATGGGCAATTTGTGCTAGCTTCTGGGTGCAAACTGTGCTCCATTAAGTTTAGCACACGGCGGATTAGGGGAGGATTTAATTAATTTTAAAATTCATTCAATATGACAATTCATATATGAATTATTGCAGTGATTCCAACCTGGGGGTCGCGAAGTGTTTTCTGGAGGGTTGCTACGGTTTTTCTGTTGTTTTTTTTTTAATATTATTAAGTTGGAATTACATTCTAAAATACCTATTTTGTAATGTGTTTTCTTTACCTTATTAAATTTACCTTACTTTATATGAGGTGGGTAGTTGCAGGCTATTTGAATATTGTAAAAGGGGATCGCGACTCAGAAACGGTTGGGAATCACAGAGTTATTGTTAATTTGATAGATGAAAAAAAAAGTGAATTGTGTTTAAGGGGTCTCCCTACTTTGACGGCCTGAAACGGAGCGCGATTTTTCGGATTTTTTTAAAGAGAAACCCTCTAATTATTTTAATTGAAAACTTTATGCCCATATAAAACTTATGCTCATACAGATTCCACAAATTTTTAAATTTCCTATTACCATGCGTATATGATTTTTGTAAGTCCCTCTATTTGAAGCACTATAACTCCGGATATAACCACTATTTTTGCATACAATTTTTTTTTTTCATATCCTCTAAAGATTGACAAGTAAAGCCGCAAAGCTGGAAGTAAACATATTTAATAGTTTTGTTTTAAAAAATTCCCAAAGTTCGCATCATTTTTCGTCCGTCAAGATAGGGAGACCCCTTAATCTTTAAAGTTGTCTCAAGCCTTTAAACATTTTTCAATTTCTTTCGCCGAAAATTTGCCACCCCCAAATTTCAAGCGCTAGACTAAGCCTACTTAGCCTATACAAATCCACCCCTAACGCAGATGAATTTAGAAGCCGAGGAAACTGTGCCCGAGGAACACAGTTTGCACCCGGAAGCCTCGAGGCGTGAAACGTAAAGCCTCGTTCACATTAGTCAAGTTTACTAGCTTCGAGTCGCTTCGTGACTTTAAGTTCACACTTGTACGTACGTTCACACTATTCAAGTTCTATTATTTCAAGGCAAGAAAAGTTGGAACACTCTCCACTTCCCTTGAAACTTGAAAGGATATTTCAAGCGAAGTGAATAACAGGTTAGTTTACCGATTTCAAGCGACTTGAAGCCAGTAAACTTGACTAATGTGAACGAGGCTTAAGGGTCCTCGAAAGTATCCTAACTTCGCTTGCTGGCCAGACAAAGAAAGTCTCGCCAATTATTTCTCGTAGCCTAGTGTCTTCTCGACAATAAGTCTACCCGAGCCTCGTGTTTTGTATATTTTCTAGATTAATATCGTGTTGCTGTCCGAGCACTCGCTCGACCGTTTTCTCTCTCTACTATTTTCGTTTTCTAAGTTGTTTTTATATATTAAGCTGCTCGAGCACCGTGAAAGTTTAAACGGATGTCAGGACACGGTTGTACGACTGAATAGCCTATGAGCTTCCGGTCTGCGAGATCTGTTCGACTGTTTCGTCTATACGCGTGAGATTATCGCTTGAACGACGCTCCAGTTGCGTTCGTGAGACACACAGATGTGTATATTTTCGCGCTACTAATATTGCAATTGACTGCGGAGTCTGTAGTGTTTTCCAATCTGCAACTTTTTCTGGTTCAATATTGAGAATATTGACGAGCAGTGGCGCACTCAGGATTTAATCCTGGAGGGAGCTGAGTGGAATGGATAAAATTATTTTCAATGCAAATTAAATAAGGTGAAAATTCAGCAGGTGATTAGAAAAAATTATTTAAAAAATAAAATTCAATTTTCTTCTCTTTTTGCAAAGCCCCTTCTATATTTATGAGATTTGATGTTAGGCGATGTCGATTTGTTGACAATTGTCAGTTAAAGATAGTAAATCGAGTTGAAGATTTATTTCTATTCGTATTGTTCAGTATTTTCGGTACAGACTTGTATTTAATTTCACTGATCAAAGTGCTTTGGAAAACGCTGTTGTATAAAAAGACAACGTAAAGTATGTTTGACGACCGAACTGGAGCGTCGAGAAATAAATTTACGCAAGAGGAAGAGAAAACTTGTGCCTTTGTAAGAATGAACTGTGTTAAATACTTAAATTTTATCAGATACGATAGGGATCCCTGTATATGCGATTAAATTACGATTATAGAAAATGGAAAGGAGATATGGCGTACGCTCGTTGTTACTTAAGCAGCAGGAATAGTTTTATTTCCCTCTACGATGAAAAACGGAAAAGGGGAAGGCAGGTTGCTTAGTGTCTATGAAATATCTTTGCAATTTTATTACCCGCTCTGGATTCGCGCGGAGAGGACGAGAAGCGATCAAACTGATCGCTGAAAGCGAATAATCGTTATTATTATTGAAAGCCTAATGGTAAGATCGTTATAAACTTTATTTACGAATAAATGTTTAAGACATCGGGGTCCTTTCAATTATGTTCAAATATATCCCTTATATGCAGTGAAAACTAAATAAAGACGTATTTCTACCAATCTCTCAGCGCGAAATATTTTCAAATTCAAACATTTACCGCTCGAAAGATCCAATCCATCTGTCGGTAAAACAGGAACTGCTTTTTCAACCGATATTGCAGGGTGTCAATTAATTGTTGCATAGTATAAAAGAAAATAAATGCACTAACGAATAGATTATTCACCTGTATCTACTTTTCAATATATTTCATCTCAAGACCTGCAATTAGCATGCTCCGACTTATAACCTAATTTTAAATTTTAATATAATCTGCATAAATACAATGCAAGTAAATATGGACACATCGTTATTAACTCTGACATTAAAATTTGAAAATAATCGTGACAAGAACACTATGCAAATAAAAGAAACCAGTTCATCTAAATTCCCTAGGAAAGATCACTTAAGTAGTTTAATTAGTTAATCGCGAAGCGTATTAAGGCCGTCGCGCATTTTGGCGAATCGAAGAAATTAATGATAATTAATTAATTCTCGCTGCGCTTCGGTCATCAATTGTTCATTTGATGAATTGACTTTTCTCTTCGCATTGCCGCATTTCGCTAAAATGCGCGACGACCTTTAATATTGGCAGCATTGCCTGTCAGAGTATAAACGAAGACTCGCTGCATGTTCAGCGAGGATCAAAATGGCCAAAGGATGACAACATACGGCTGTCAATTAAAGCGGAAAGTAGATTCGAAAAGAAACGAGAGAAAATGTCTCATATCCAGTATGTCGACGAGTTGGTCAAAGAATACTTGCTCTTCAGAGGTTTCAGTCAGACCTTGAAAGCTTTCGATAATGACTTGAAAGCTGAGAAAGAGAAGGGCTTCAGGGTGAGGATAATAAATGTGACAGACAGAAAGGAGCATACAAAAACAATGTTCCGAGTACACCAAGGGCCAAAGGGCAATTCCACTTACGCCCAAATCGCCCGTGATTTTCATTAAGCTAGGTTTCCCCGTGCGCAACTGGACGCGTCGTCAAGAATTTCAAACCCGATTTTCTCGAAAATGAAGCACAATAACAAAAAAAATTATTCCTTCTCCTCGACTTATTTAGTTGTTATAAATCGAAAAGAAAGAGTAACTTTTTCCCATATCGCGTTTTATTTTCGAGAAAACTGACTTTGAAATTCTTCACGTTGTGTTTATAGGAAAACCCAGCTTAATGAAAATCACTGTCGATTTGGGCGTAAGTGGAATTCGCCCTAAATAGTTAACAACAGCATACACATCACAGACTTTGACTCCCATCGTGCTCGAATTTCATCTTACTTTCTTGTCTGTCGTCAGGTGGACAAAATCGTCGACCAACTAATGCAATACATTTACAATTACGACTTGGCGTCTTTGAGGGAACTATGGGGACACTTAGACATGAGAATGTTCTCGCGGCTGGAGAGCCACTTCACGCCAGCCGTGCGCAAGCTGGAGAATTCAATTTTAAAAATGTACCTGGTCAACGCGGCGTTGAACAACAAGCCAGACCGCATTCAAGAATTTTTTACAAAAATGACACCGGAACTGCAGGGGCATTCAGAATGGAAAGAGTGGTTTGGTAGGCTGTCTCAAATAGACGTTTCTACGCGACAGGATTTCTCTTAATGCTCTTCTCTTTTCACAGCGTTTCCGTTTGTTAAGAACCCCGAGGACAATCCAACATACTCTGTACATTTTAGCAGACAGTGGCAGGATACTATGCTACTGTCCCTGCACAATTTCCTTTCGATTATATTCCAAGTAGGTGAAAGGTATTTTGCATTGTGCCTCTCACATCGAGTTTGTTACTTCCGCACCTTCTTAAATCGCCCAGCTAAGATTCTAATTGGCATCAACGTTGCAGTGTATGCCTCTGCCAACGCTACTCACAATGGACGAGGATACGAATAAATTGAAGCGACTGCAAGAAGAGAACGACGCGCTGAGGCAGCGTCTGAGCGAGTCCGTTAAAATAGATAACGTACTGGACGTGAATCCAGGACCAGCTCCGCAGCATCCACCACTCATGGATGATTTTTATATAATAGCACAGTACGTGCACTGCTGATACACGCCACAATGTTCATAATTGGTGTACTAACACGTTCCTTGTATTTCAACAGAGAATCTCCGTTATTAGAAAATCCTAAGACTCTGAGGAATCTGATTAGAAACATAGGCGGTGGCTCCAGCCCGATTTTAAGCCGAAAGTCTACGACGAGCGGGAAGAAAGTTAGCGAGACCGACGCGACGTCCACGAAGAGGACGAACATGAAAGGGAAATTGAGCTCGATGAGCAAGTCCGAGACAGTTGCGAAAAGAAGCACCAGCTGCGACTCGAGATTAACTAGCACTAGGAAACGAGACTCGTCCATCGACGCGGTGGCCGAGCGGAAGGCAAAGGATAAGATCGATTCCACTTACATTCTCCTTAGCCAGGTAACAGGAGATTTCTTTGCGTGGCGGATGTGTTGGAAGTTTCACGTAACAGGGATTAATTTGTAGGAGGAGTACACGGAGCATAAGACGTCGATAATTCAATGCAAAAGCAACGCGAGCGGCTCGTACGTTGCCACAGGCGACGCTGACGGGATCATCAAAGTGTGGACTCCGATACCATCGCCCAAGTAATTATTTCCAGCATTAGTTGTTTAGCTATCGATCCTTGGGATTCATGTAATTCTGTTTATTGAACAGGACTGTTACTACATTCGCGTCGGCCACAGCGAACTCGAACAAAGCTATAACAGCGCTGGACTGGATATCGAAGAACGAGCGTTACTTCCTGCACGGCGATAACAATGGTCTGATTCAGTTGCACGACACTCGCGACTGCAAAACCTTGTGGGACATCCAGCACGAGAACTCCAGGATTATCACGTTGCTGTGTAACCCGACGGAGTCGACGTTCGTGTGCTCTGTGTCCGAATGCAACGAGGGGAAGCTGCTGTTGTACGATATAAAGACGAGGAAGTTGGAGAGGATGCTGCCAATGGAACAGAGCGTGACCGCATTGTGCTCCGCGTTCAATCATAACGGGCAACTTTTGATCACGGGTCTGTCCAATGGGAATATTCTGATACACGATTTGAGGAGGAACGAGATTATCGATAATATCAGCTGCCACTTGAGCCCGGTCATTGACATAGAGCTGATCAATGATTACACGAACATATGCACGCAGAGCGAAGACGGGAAGCTGTGCCAGAGAAGCTTGAATCACTCGGGGAAGATCATATGGGAGACTAAGATCAAGGTGGAGAAGAACACGGTTCATGGGAAGCTGTTTACGTTCGACCAAAGCGGAAATTATATGCTTCTCTGCACGCAAAGTGGCGGGAATATCTACAAGGTGAGTAACTTCTACTGTACAAGGGCCTGTGGAAACTACTAGTACGGATTTGACTGGGTAATCGAACTCTTGAAGGAATGAGAAACTTGTGGCAGACTTGCAAACAAACACGGAAATTCAAAAAATTCGGAGACTTTGTGAATATGTTGGGGATTTCTTCCTGATTACAACGCAATTTTTGTTTACTGCCCAAATACTTGGATATTCGAATTATATTCGCCAAATAATTGAGCAACTGAAGTATTCGAATACCAAAAAATTCGACAAATAGTCCCAGCCCTGCTTTCTACGAGATCTATTAATCAGTTAAATTTGTACTTATATTTCCGAAACACCTTGAAAATTTAAAGAATCTAGCAGTACTGACTATATAATTTCGCGCAGATGCCACCAGGTGCACAAGCCAAAGTCTTAGAATTAGGTGGACACAAGGGTACGCTGTGTTGCGACTGGTCTACTGCCAATCAATCTGGAACCTGTATAACTGGTGGAGCTGAGGGGAAAGTGCGCGTATCGACGTTGCTCTCACCATGATACAAAAGCAGAATTAGTATCTGCGTGAGTTCGTAAGACTACGTAAACGATCGTACGGTTAGCTCAAGTCTGTAGATACTAAATACTTAGCATACTGAATGTCTAGCAAGTTTTACAGTCATTATGCCGAACGACGAAGACTACTCCATCTAAAGGAGACACCGGTGTATCGCGGGGTTAAAGAGAAGACCGAAATATTTTATGAAAAGTACAATGAACATAAACGTATCATGCATTAGTGTGTAAAACCGATTGTATTATAATCTATCTTTAAATTCGGATCAGGGACTATCAATTGTAAAATATACGAGAAGTGCTGTACTTGTGCTGTAAAAAGGGTTCGTGAATCAAGTATGAATGTCATGTTACTAACACATCGCATGACCGAGGAGAAATTTTGTAAAGACATAAGATTATATATCACTTTGTGCAGTAGCAGTCACATGTAAATCTGATATTATTAATGATTTAAGTTTTACGTGTAAGAGGTACAGGAACATGTCAATAAACATTGGTCAATTTTAAAATATACCTATTATTATTAATTCAATCCACCAAGGTTCTCGCGGAATCCTTTCAGTGTCTAAATTCTAAATACTGATGAATGATATCAGATTCCGTTCTCTTGATACAAGATAATAAAGTACGCACTTTGGTTTTACTGTGAAATGAATTCTTACCCATCTCGGGATCTATCTTAACAGGCAAGAAGCTTTAAATGCGGTTTTCTCATCGACCAACGATGAAACGGACCGGTCATATCTAACTGAGGAGACCAGTACCGTCTGAGGGCTTCGATCACTTCTGCAGGCGTTATGGGCTTTGTCACAACGACCTATGCAATGAAACATACGTAGGCTCTCCTATACTCTTCTATCTCGTGTTATCAGGGTTTTAGGAATTTAATACAAACCTTGCCGTGATAGTATGGCTTGTAAGTGTATGGGTTAATGTAACTAAGCCTGAGCCGATCTATAGAGTCTCCGTATATCTTATTCTGGTCTTGCCTCACTAACAGTGCTAAGTCTACGATCTGCGCTACAGTTTCATACGCTAAATATCCTAAAATTGTGTATCCCTGCTTCGATATCGTTACGTCACCTGAAAGGTATTAAGACTGCATATAACATTCAAGACTCATTGTCTGTATAGAACAATATATGTTTCTATTCAAAAACTCACTGTCCGGCGAGAGCCAATCGCTGAATTTATGTCGATTTTTATTCGCAAAGGACGCGTTGCGAGCTTTACTGAATTTCAAGTATCTAGCTTCGTCCATGGACCTCGCCATGATCTCAGCCCGAATACATCTCTGCTGTTTAATTTCATCCACGGTGGACGCGTCTTCCAGAAGTTCGCCGGTATTGTCGATTTGGTTAAGAAAATTCTGAAACGGCCCCCTGTTCCTCGAACCCTCTAATTGCTCGCTGTTCAAGACATCCTCGGGCATGTCGCTCTCTATTGCCTTGTTTATCGAGGACTTAAACTCTTTCAATTCTGCAAAGTCGGATTAGAATACAATTTAAGCTAGAAATTCCCCGACATTTAACGCTGACCTCCGACTTGCCTAAGTATCTTATAAGGCGTTGTAACTTCACTTTGTCGTTGCGCAGTAAGAAGATGAAATCCTCCGCGGATATAACAGTGCCTTTCTTAGAATTCCCGCGCCTGTCGGAGACCTCGCACGCGTTCTTTATGATTGTTCTCATTTGCTGCAGAACGACTTCTTCTATGATTTTCGCGGACTCAATTAACGGCTCGCTGCTGTCTCCGAATCCATGCATCATTTGTCTAATCTCTGTCGAACACACGCTATCAAAATACAAATTTCATGAATGGGAAGATTCGACAGAAAGTTTGAAATACGAATATACCAGCAGTGTAATTTCCTGGCTCGTTTCGAATCGGTTGAGAATCATTTGATGGCTTCGGAACCGAGGACTCGGCCATTGTTGTAAATTAGTTACAGATTCTTGCTTTGGATTAATAAAATTGAGTAAGATTGAAAATCTGAGAAACTTCACGCTGCATACAATCAACTGGTTAGTAGAGTTAGATTCGGCGGGCTTAAGCTACTGCGATTGAAGGAGAAAGACCTACAGGAGTGGTGGTAATGCTGCGTGATGTTGCGATCCTCGCCCTAGCGGTGTTTAGCGCAAGCTGTTAAAGCGCGAAGTTTCAACTAGATAAATTAAATTTATTAGAAAAGAGTTAAGGATGAGCATTATAACATTAGAATTTGTCTTCGCCTACTTCCTAAAAGCTGATTCAGACACGTCCAGTAATTTAGGGCGAATTCCACTTACGCCCAAACCGCCCGCGCCCACGAACGTAGGATTTTTCCGTTTTTGTAATAAAATGAATATCATAAATTATATGTTCCTGTTTTCCAGTGGTAATTTATAGTTAAAAAACCTGCATTTTCCGATAATGGCTCTTTCACAGAATTCTTTTCAAATTTTCTTTTTAAATTTTGGAATGTTAACCACGGGCGTTGTGGGCGATTTGGGCGTAAGTGGAATTCGCCCTTAGTTTATTAAGTTTTGAATTATTTGTCACAAGATAAGTAATTAGTCCATTTAAATTAAGGCATTTCACGAACACAGCCGTTCAGGGCTCCACGGACACTGAACCACGCAGAAATTCCCACGAGGCACAAGCGTCGCCGGGAAATAGATTGTCGACGCTGATTGGCTGTGGTTGGCTTCGCGTTGGGGCCCCTTGGCCGGCTTGGCATCGGCCTGTTTCCAATCGTGGCGTCTCACGCACCATATACCGCCACTGCTGTAGGTGTTCCCTTCCATTTTCCACTTGCCCCTGCCGAAACACTACCAAACACTAAATACACACAATATTTCCCGTGCAAGTGGTGCAAGTGCGTAGCACTTTACGTGCTACGACGTGTTACATGCTACCAAGTCACTAACAACAAGTTATATTATACAGTTGTTATATATACATCGATGTAAAAATAATGTTATGCTATTTAAAATACAAATAAATTGATATTTCCCAATTGTTTAGCACGTGGCAACAACATGGCTTTTTCACCACGTTAATATCGACATCAAATTTAACTGAAAGTAGTTTCTAATACCTCCGAGTTGTAAGTTTCGGTGCCGAATCAACGCGTCATTCGATCCCTCGCGAGTTTTCGACAATTAATTAATAATCATGTCGCGAGATACGACGAAAGATTCAACGGATATGTCAAATGAATTGGATTGGGTTCGAATACGTGACGAACTCCACGAATATAACACAGCTGAACCATTTCTGGATAAAGTAGTGCGCAAAACCAAGGAAAATCCTCTGGTACCTATAGGTATGTGTGTGTGTAACCTCTACGAGTGTTCGATGCGAATACTTGTTCTTCGAGCAACACGAGTCCACGTTAGATCGCTGTTTCACTTCAGTGTTTCATCCTGACGTTTCAGGTGCCACGGCAACTGTAGCGGCTTTCGTTTATGGCCTCTGGAACCTACATCTTGGAAATTCACACATGCAGCAATACATGATGCGCGCGCGGGTAGGAGCCCAAGCGTTTACTCTCGTGGCCATGGTTGCTGGATTCATGATTATGGAAGGGAAAAAGTAGCATCGCGGTATTTCGTGTTAAACTATCGACTTGATATCGGTGAAATTTAATAAGCATCAATCGGAGATGTTGCAATTTAGTCTTACGATCGTCAAGTTACATTACACGACCTGGCTATGTATTTCAGTTTGGAATTTCAGGTTTTATTTAATAACAACGTGGTTTCGGCGACTCTTATTTCCATATAAAATTATAAAGCCTGTTTTTTAGAGAGTACAATTTTTAGAAAGATTTGTACGTCGCGTGGTGGATACATACATATACGTAAATTATCGCTTGTCGTCCAACACGAGACCATTGTACGAGCTGTATGAATGGAGAAATCGGATTGTAAGAATCTGGTACTGTTCGAATCGTCGACGAGCAGATAGAAAATAAAACTGCGACAGAGATATGAAGATTTTACGTTACCAGTGGTTTCCTTTTTCAAGAAATTTATCTATGATAAATCGTATCGGGTAAATCGAGACAGGGATTGAAAGAAAATTACGTAAAGCGCGACTATCGTTCGAACGAGCACGTTTCGGTCCCTAAAATGCGTTGCTACCATTTAACGGTGTTTCGTCGTAGAGCGAGCCTTGCCGATTATTAACGGCGAAACAACTCCTCGTGCTCGGTTTACCGTTCGAATTGTCGTTGGAATTGTCGGAACAGGGAATTCGCTGAAAGTTTACCGCGGCGTGTTTCCATCTGGAATGTTCGTTAATGCAAAGCGTCAATTGCTCGAACGATCTTTCCAAATCTTCGCTCGAATTGAATTGAATGGTATCTCGGTGTTTGATGCCGTCCACGCAATTGACTATCCGCAGTTGGTTGCTGGCCGATTTCGATCGTCGAACAAGAGTCTCCTGGAAATTTACGAATTCCCCTTATCCTTGTGGCTACGCGAGTAATTACAAGATGAAAAAATCTACGGCGACTTTCCTTGCCCTCACCTTGTTTATGCGAGTGGAATGAAAAGGTTCTTTTGATTCGTCTACGAGTTTCTTCGACTTCCAGGCACTGATTTCAAAGTTTCGCAATCGTGCCCAGCAGCGTTGATCGTTCATGGTTACGACTCCTATGCGAGTCTCTTTGTCGATATAATCCGGTTGAACGGCTAAACGGCAACAGAAGTGTCCAAACAGCGGCAAAGCGTGAGCTTTGCTTTCTGAAAGGTAAACTTGCAAATTTTAGATACGCCCCGATGAACGACTTACGACTTGATCGAAACGTGGTTAAAGAGACTTGCCAATGTTGTTCAACTGTAAGTCGTGCGTTCGTGTCTTCCCATCCGTGTCGTCAAGAGTCAATTTTGTACAAGCCACTAAATCGAATTGCGGTCCGCTGAAAGATTAAACGAGTCAAGTGTGATGGAGTGATTTTTCCACGTACATTACGAAACATTGAAAACGGAAACTCACGTTTTACTAGAATCGCAATCATCTCGTAGAGATAACGCAAATTTTCGACCTACAGTTTTCGAAATTGAGGAATGAATAGTTCTTCTAAGCCTTCTCGGAGTGCTAGCGATGCTCAGGTCTTCTTGTAAAATGTGACTGTATATCTCCAGAGTCAACTCGAATTCGGCTGGTACATCGCTACTGCATATGTGTGTGTGTGTATAAAGAAAAAGTTGGTTCGTCATGATTGCTATTTCGGAAAGATAATACAGAACAGGAGAACTCGTCTTTGTTCGTGTAACGAAAGAAGAATAGGTACTTGTGTCGACTTACAAGAACAAAACGTCGGGAAAGCTTATATCCGTCTGTTCCCTATCGACCGGACAAAGCAAGCTTGTGTCGTGAATTTCTGTACCGACACGAGCTAGACAAAAGACTGCGAATCGTCGGTGATCCCCCCGATTTTTAAAATGATCGGAATCTCTCCACATAAGGGGGAATCGAAGATCCGAGATGCACAATCTTGCTTTGCTTTGAAAACCGCTGCAATATTTATACATACATATTTATAGCGCAAGTAGCCGCTGTTGAAGAATATTCGAAGAGGTATACCTACCTCGCTTTCAAGGACGCATCTTTTCGGCGATGTTGTAGCTCAGCCATATACGTAGACATTCTTTTACCCGAAGTGAGCAAAGCACGCGCCGCTTCCAGACTTTGAGCAGGATGCCGAGCGGCAGCTAATAGCCTCGACGAACCTTCCTTCATTTTGATCTCTAATTCGATCTTCCGCTCCAAGTCAAACTCCTAAAGAAAAAGAAATGCCGGTTACAAATTCGACGTAAGAAAAAACGGTTGTTCTGTGTTAGGTGATTTGTAGCGTCGATCTCTTCTACAATCTCGAAATCCACGAAAATGACGCGAGGTCGTAAAGATAAGGCGCGTGAACGGCGACTGTAGAAAGGAGAAAATTGGATCGTATAGAGATCGTGTTATTAGAGTACATAGTAGAACGAGGGGCAACTTTACTCGATGACAAAAGGATACGATGTGGCTGAACAGCTTGTGCGAGTTTGTGTGCAAAGTTATTCGCTTTCGCAAGCATTCTTCTCGGATTCAACGAAAAGGGAAAAGCGGGGGAAGCGTGTAAACCATTCGAAACCATACTCTTAATAGAAATTCTATAACATTTGGATCCTAAAGAAAATAAAAAAATTTAAAAACAATTACGACCGGCTTTAAAAAATAAAATTGCACTAAAAAGTAAAAAATTATTTTTTCCCTTGTTTAATCTACGACTACAGAGTGCAAATGATGAGGCACCGACTTAAAAAATATGAGAGTCGTAGATTAAATAAGGAAAAAAATTATTTTTTACTTTTTAGTGTGATTTTATTTTTTAGAAGTCGGTTTTAATTTTTAAAAAAAAATTTTTTTAAAACTTTTTAGTTTTATATAAATTGACACAACATACTGAGGAGATATGCGCGTACGTACATAAAAAATAATAATAATTAGTTGACTAGAGTCTTTATAATTGACTAGAACTGGTAAAATTTGGGCCAATGTTGATGCAGTGTTGGATGGGACCACCGGGAATAAAAAAAAAGAGCATCAAAGTCGGCCCATATGCTAAAGAGTTGTGCAGGGACGTAAATACATAAAAAAAAATTTAAAAATACAAACGGGTCGAATCTATAACCTCCTCCTTTTTGAAGTCGGTTAATAAATTATAAACCGCGAAAGCGATCGAAAGAATGAGAGCCGAAAATTCGTTGGTGACCAGTTTAGCGATTATTTTCATTCTTTAACGATGCACTTATTTAAATATTGAAAGTCGTGGAATCATTCCAAGAACCTACAGGTAACCGCGATACGATCTAAAAATTCGATTCTTCGAAGAAATCTCTTTATCTATTATTTTTATTCGCGAACAGATACATCGGCAATGTTAAGGTGCGTTTAAACCAAACGAACGAATACTCGTTCGCCCCCCACTTCGACAAAATTCAATTAATGAAAAGTTGCAAGTGAAGATTGCCGTTTACACTAAATGAGCAGGAATTTTGTCGAAATGAGGGGCGAACGAGCATTCGTTCATTTCGTTTATTCGGTGTATTCCGAACGAGAAATTCAACTGTCAAACATAACCTGCTACTCCTTCATGATCATTTCCAAGTTATCGAAAAAGGCCAAGCTTTTTCTTCCTTCTGTCGAACGTCGAAATAAACCGAGTTGTTTATACTTGCGATTCTGTTTACACATAGCGTTAGACATCCAATACACAAATTAGAAAATCTTTTCCAGTAAGAAGAGCAACAGGTAGTACACTACGAAAATCCATTGCTTCGAAACCCATACTTACCGCTCTGTTTTTACAATTTCGAATACTTTCGCGTCTTCTAACTCGAGCCTGATAATCACTTAACGAACGCAGATAACTATTTTCCTTATCTAAAATACCGTTTAAAGAGCCACGAAAAGCTCCGATACTTTTCCTCCGCGGCGCCATTTTGAAGATTGGCGTCCCTTTTCACGATCTGAATAGGTATATATATATACCGCAACGCCATTATGCGAAAACCATTGGAGGGGGCAACGAGATGGACCGGAGAAACTATCATTCATACTTGTTGCGCTAAAATGCTCTTTCAACGATCCAGACTAGTGCGCCAAGCAACACAAGACAAGCGTGAGGATAATGTAGATAAAGTTTTGAAAAATCGGAAACTTATATTTGGTATACATGTATTCACAAAACACCAATTAACATATAATTATGTATCCAAGATCCACGAGTTCTTCATTTTTTCTCCTTCTCCTTCTCCTTGTCCTTGTCCTTCTCCTTTTCCTTCTCTTTGTCCTTCTCCTTCTCCTTATCTTTGTTCTGTTGAAGGGATCCAACGGCTTGACGGACGGCTTCAGAATGGGGATCGACACCCGGTAAATTCTCTAAAACTGATTGCAGGAAAGCTGGGTCAGACATAACAGCGGCGTAGTCTTCCTCGACTTCCATTGCTTCTTCTTTCAACGACTCGAGCTCTTCTATGAAAAGAGAACAAACGATCAAACATAATGCGCGTGTGCGCGCGCGTGGTGTAAATATATAAGCATTCATCGTACGCTGATCTTGCATGGACATCTGCATGGCAAAAGCAATTTGTTCTTCCTCCGTCATACGAGCAAAATCAGGGACAGTCCCGGCAGTAGGAGCAGTATTGTCGGTCGTCGAGGGCGTATCTTCGGCGCCCTCGAGTGACATGGCAAGCGCCCGTTTCAACATCACTTCCTCGTTCGGTACCTCTTTGATCGTTTCCGGTTGCTTGTTTGTCGCCGCCTCGCTCGCTTGTGCGCGACGGGCTTCGTCCTCCTGACGCTGCCGTTGCTCTTCCATGGAAACACGTAGAGCCTAATCGAGAAGAAGAAAAAAACAAGCGTGGCGGGATAAAGAGTCGTTACTTGCCGCTATCGGTTTATCACAAAATTCCCAAAGGACAAACCAATGCCAATTCCGGATCTTCGTTTGGATCGACTCCGAACTCAAAGGCTGCCCCTCCCATTCCGGCGCCACCCATTCCATCTTCGCCTTGAATTATGGGAGAAGAAATAAGCGCGTCCGATAAGTGTGGCCCTGGTGGAACGGTGACCAAGTGACTGCCTGTACCGTCTTTTCCGTTCAGAGCATTGATAAAAGCAGTCAACACCTCGTTATTGACGCTCTCCTCGCCGAAGCTGATCACGTCTACGTTAACCTTCTCTTTCTTCAACCGCTTGGCTAATTTCACCAGTTCCTTCTCGTCTATTTCTATCGGACTGCCGATGAAAGCCACAATTCGCATTTTATGATTCTTACCTTGACGATGCTTCAACGCCAACTATCGAGCACAATACACATTCGTTTGCGATTATTATACACGCCGCTGTCTTTTGCTCTCTTTCTTTGGCGAGAAATAAAAGGTGTACTCACGTGTGCAATTCGTATTCCAGTAATTAGACATAGATTACCATTCGGTTGTACTTGATGAAGTTTCGACAGAATCCTACCTACGTCGCTAGTCAATGTAGCCAATACTTCGACACTGTTTAAACAATTATGAATATAACAGAAGAAATTTGGATAGATGATCGTTCGAGCGACAAACGCGAAAAGATGATGGGACACATACTTGGCCAGCGTTATTAAACCAACATTGTTCTCGGGATTCGAGCGGGTCTTCGAGTGACAAACCAAGTTAACGGCGTCCTGTTGTGCTTGAAGTCGGGTCGGTAGAAAATCTCCATTTCTCATGTAATCGCTGTTGTCGACACTGCGTGGACGTTGAAATACCGAATGTAAAATAATCCGAGAAACATTCCGAGCGTACGAGCACGGGGGCTTAAGTGTGTAAAATCGTTTCTCGATGGCATAACCTCTACTCGTGTCATTTACGAAAATGTCATATACACATGTGCGTAAATCGAAGCGAATCGACGGTTATTTTATCTTGAATTTGTAACGGAATGTAGCTTGTTACTCGTTAATTTTCATTCAGTAAATGAAAATTGAAGCAATGGTCCTACGGATCGCTTCAACTTTGCAACGTCACCCCTCTACCCAACGTTTGCAAGTTGACGCGATATTCGGCCTGCCAGTTCAGCAGCTCGGGGTTCTTATAATTTCACGATATACCCGCGATGAGATCATTAAACTGCCCGTCGAGAGATTTGGGGAATGCCACCTCCGGTAAATGTTATAAAGGCGAACAAAGTAGCTTACCATATCATCGTACTTTCCAGTACCATCTTGGTTCGAATCACTGACTTGTTTCATTCCGTTTCGTTCCGTACTGTCTTGCTCTGGCGTTCTGCTGTGTATCCACTACCTACCCCCCGCGCTCGCGTACGCATGGCTCGTAGAATTCGGTTCCGTTTCCATTTGTTTCGCGTCACTTTCTTCGCGTGCTTTTCTTATTTTTTCCTTTTATTCGCGCGTTCCCGTTATTATAAAAGATTTTGATTTTTTTTTAATCATTAATCGATACGGAAAGGAATGGAATCGTGTGCACCGTGTTTGCACGTACATACGTACGTATCTACGTGCAACCTCAGGTTGAATTTATAATGCAATTTTCAAGGGAAGAAATTATTTACTACTTGTGCTGTGCTATGTGGTGGAATTACCTACACTATACAATATACACTACATATATATATATATAGTAGTATATACATGATACGTAAAACGATCAGGAGGACGATGGGAAGTATCTATGTATAAAAGTTGAATCTGTTGCATGTTTTCCCAAGAGTGGTGCGATGAGCGATAATGTGTTTAAAAGAAAAGAAGACGCAGGCGATTAAAGATGAATGATTAAAGAGATGAAGAAGACTCGAGGATCGTGTCCAGCTGGAGGGTCGAGTATCTCGGCGCTTCCTCCATAATTGCGGTGGCTTCTTCGTAAGTAGGTGGTTGGTCATTGCGACACCTTGATTTTAACATTTGCCTAGTTCGTCTTCTATCGCTAAACGCCTTTAAAATAACTATAAGTGGTCCCAAGAGTAGCATAACCACTCCGATCGCGAGCATAACTATGGCAATAGCAGCCCCGATTCGATTTACGGGAGATGATTGCGACTTGTTGTCGGTTTTCGCGTGTTCTATTGCCTTATCGGGAGACGAAGGGCAAAGATTAGTGGTCGAGCTAGAATTTTTCAACTGAAATAGAACGCTGGCAGTTTCATCGTCTACTGCCGCGGTCTCTTTTGGGTTGAGAGGATTTCCGTGAGAAGGGAACGAAAGTATGACATTCTGGTTGTGGTTCAGCTTTTCTTTCATACGTTTCTCGGCTGCACCAACTGTCGCCTGGGCTTGAATAGCACGGGTGTCTCGAGTATCTTGTTTACGTTCGACCGTTATTGGACCGATATTAACAGTCCGGTGAGAACTATACATTCTAGCGTGCGCCCACTGGCCGTTTTGCGTAGCGTCTTCCAACTTGTCTGGAGCAATGTTTCCCCGTCGAGTTGCGATTTCCTGTTTTACCCTCCGATGTAGAGTTTCTTTAATAGTTGACTCTTGGACCGATTCGTTTCCTTGATCGTGTCTCGCGAACCTTTCCTGTGAAACACACAGCGTTGTCGAATCTTTTGCCAGTTTGCGCTCGTTTCCCACGGGAGCATAAAACATCTATCTATTATATCCAACTAACCGAGGAATTCTAATCTAAAACTCCGAGACCGACAAGTTGTTTGAAGCTAAACTAAATGCAATAAGTTTCACGAAAATCGGCCCAAAATAGTGACATACATACTTACATACAAACACATCGAACTGAGACCCTCTTTCTTTTCGAAGTCAGTTAAAAAGTAGTAATCGATTACTCGCGAAAATCATGGCGTATAACCGCGGTAAACTGGTGTAAGGCGCGACGCGACGATGACATAGATACCTACATATGTTGTACATATACATAGAAATATGTAAAATGTATACAGATGTAAATGGATTTGGCAACCATTTCAAGAACGAGGCACGGGTTTTTTTTTTTTTGCGTAATTGACCGAAATGTCTCGAACCTTTCCATCAGCTGTGTCATTTCGCGCTTCTGCTTTACCGTATAGAGAGATCGCACCCCTTTGGAAAAGTATAATCCCAACGGTACTCCAAATAGTCAGTTGGAAGACGATTATCAGTTTTGCAGACCATTTATTTGCCTTTGTACTTGGAGGCATCATTTTGAAAATGCCGCGGGTCGGTAGCGCAGGCTGTTGTTTATGCCTGAATCACATCGAACGAGACATCGATAAGCACAAGTATCAGCGTCGAAATGTCTTGTCATGAAAACAGAAAGAACATGATTATTTTACTATTATAATATTATAAACCTGAGGAGCTCTTCACTCGAGAAATAATCATGCAACTTTCATTTTCTTCTCCCTCGGACCGATATATCTATAGAAAAGTATGTATTTCTATACGTATATTGTATGTTTACGCATGCACATGTATCCATATTGTATCTATGCACATACAGGTACGTATATAAAACTACACAGAATATACACAAGTACGTGTATGCACTAAAAGAGGCTAAAGTATGTATTGTTTACATATTTTCAAAGGGCCCCTGGTCCTAACCTTGAGGTTCTTGAAATTATTCGAAAGCTACGGTAATTAATATTTAAATAAATCGAGTCTAATCGGTATCGCGAATGAACGGAGACACACGGGAAGAAATTAATTATTGAGAAAGTGCGGGATGTAAAATATGCGTACGTTCGCTTTGAACAAAAATGGCTACGCTTATCGATAGACGGTGTGATATTTAAAGGAAGAAGCAAGTGTAGTTACTAGATAGAATATTGGCCACCTAACGCTCCCAAGGTTCCCGAGGTATTATTCAAGGAATCTAGACCGCTAATTGATCCGCGCATTCATTCATAGGCGTGAACAAAGTGATGTACTTATGCCGTTACCTTTTCGATTGCAAGCTTCTTCTTCTATAAACGTACTGTGGATCAACGCGCTGTCAATCGAAATCGCAATCGCCGTGAAGGACATCAGCAGCATGGACACATTGTGTATATGTATGCATACATGTCGATATCCGAACGGATCTATACCGATCGATCTCAACTGTTGCTCCGCTCTTTTGGCCGTTCACACGAACAAAACGTTCCTTTCTTCGATCGGTTGGTCAGTAGGTAGTAGTTTGCTGCCGTCGGCAACAAAGACGTGCATGCATATACGCATACGTCACTCGCTATAGCATACACATGGCTGGTCACGTCTCACGGTCTCATGAATCGTGCCGCTGCCGTTTGCGAGCATTCGCTTTCAACTTTATATAGGTAGTCGCGATCGCGCGTTTCCTTCGTACATGGTATACGTGACAATTATTGTACAATAATTATATTGTTGGAAATCGTAATGCATGTACACTAGGGTGGCTCTTATTTACTCTTGGTGACAATTTTTTTCAAGATTTTCTTGGCGACAGCCCACGAAATAGTTCCAAATACACTCCTCACATTAATTAAAGGATCACCTCTAGGAACCTGAAAAATAGGGCCAAGTAAAAAGAGAGTAATACATTTCTTGTGTGATTTTTTTGGGCCGAGCTATTTAACTTTGAAGTAACAACCGAAGCAAGCGAAGGAATCATCGTAGTTGATTGTTGATACATACAACTCGCAGAAATGAATCGTCTATTTTACACTGTAACGTGGGAAATACAGCAAGACTCCGTGGCGCAACGGTAGCGCGTCTGACTCCAGATCAGAAGGTTGCGTGTTCAAATCACGTCGGGGTCAATTCAATTTTTTTTTTTGCCTCAATTTTGATACATCGAGAGTTTCCGATCTTAATTGAGGATATGCATATGTCTCTCGTTTTTCTTTAGAGTGACAATTTTATCTCGCAATTCCCGAAATCAGCGATTTTCAACCTTACTCTGCGATCTTTAAGCGTTTATAGCTTAGAGCAACGTTAATCGATTTTGATGAAATTTTAGGCATGTATACAACTTACTTCAATCTACAAATGGGTTTTTTGAATTTTCATTACAGGCTCACAAAAAAAAGTTTAAAAAACGAAACGACGAAACAGATCACTTAGCAAACTAATCCTTCTAGATTCTCAAAAAAAAAAAAACTCATGTTGGAACCAATTCTAAAAAAGTTATGCGATTTTAAACGTTGTAAACTTTCTTTCGTCCGCCACTGTATATACACTATACATACTTGTGTAGCTTGATATTAAGATTGGGAATCACAGGCTGCGAGGGAAACCAATATATACTTCGAGTTCGAAAACCTGGTATAACTGCAGTTGTGGCCGAGTGGTTAAGGCGTCTGACTAGAAATCAGATTCCCTCTGGGAGCGTAGGTTCGAGTCCTACCAACTGCGAAGGAAAATAATTTTTTTAATTTTTTTTACAGCGTTGTCTTTTATTTAATTGATTACAAAAAAAATGTAATACAATATTCAATATAATGCATAAATTTGAAAAAATCGAAATTTATTGTACATAAAATTAAATAACATTCAATCGTAACGAAAAATAATATTAAAAGACAAACATCGGAAAGATATCGTAAAATGAACTTTTAGTTGAAATGTTTTTTCTTGACTTTGATTTTGCAAAATCTTGTATCAAGAACGGGGCCCGCTGGAAAGTGGGGCCCGGGGCTGCAGGCCCCCCTAGCCCTCCTTTAATCCGGGCCTGGTTACAGTTTCCAGTCGATGTCGTCGGTAAGCTCCGAGTCTCGAAATTTAAAATCGATTTGAAACATGTAAATACATGTCGTATCGATTGATTTTCGGATTAAATCAGTCGATATCGATTAATCTCTCTCTCTCGCTCTCTCTATCTCTCTCTCGTAACGGGCAGCTTTTTCACGGAGCGATAATTTTCGCGGCATACTTGCGTGGTAAAAATTATCTCGCACATGACCTCTATACATATACATACTTGACATTGTTCTTATTCTTTCGCTAAATTAAAGAGATGGTTCAGGCATCACACACAACGATCGAGAGATTTACCAAATGGCGCCGTGGCTTAGTTGGTTAAAGCGCCTGTCTAGTAAACAGGAGATCGGGGGTTCGAATCCCCCCGGGGCCTAGACGAAAAAAATTTTATTTTGTTTTTGTTTCTAAATAATAATTGTCCACTTTGACGACCGCGAAATATTTAATGAAAGTTTCAGTCGCAGTTTCGAAAACGAAACCTCGAGGTTGACGAATAAAACATTTAAGCGATGTTTGTTTATCATTATCAGCATTGCTATTATTATTATTAATAGAGTAGTTTGTAATAATAGTAGTAGTATATTTCTCACATCTTACTCATATTCGTAGTGTACAAAAGTGTGCATTTGCGCATCATATTGACGCGAGTAAATAAATAAATAAATAAATGCGACACGAGCGATGTGCGGCGCGGTAAAATTAAAACGACGCTACGTGATGCATTTTTTTTTATTTAAAAAGCAAATTTATAACCATTTCCGGAAACTTTAACGCGCGCTACTGATGGTGCGGGGGAATAAGATATCCCTAACAAACTCTGAGGTTGTTGCTGTTCTTCCTGCTGCGATTCAACCTGTTCGAGGACCTACGGACAATTACAATGAAACAGGATTCTAATTTAAATTACACACGCACGCGTGATGGGGACAATTTTTAAATTATTGTCAACTCGTAAGTACCTGTTGCGTTTGCGCAGGCTGTGGGTTCGCTTGAGATTGTGCTTGAGATTGTAGTTGAGCTTGCCTTAGCGCAACAAGTTGTGCCAGTTGTTGTTGGTAAATTGCAGCTGCGGGGTGATAATCGAACGGCTGGGGTTGTTGCATTTGTTGCAGCTGCTGATAGTAACCTAACGCGGGGTTTAAGACGTTACGGTTGGTTGGTGGGGCCGGAACAAAGGTAAAGGAAGATGGGAATGTTGGTGGAACAAGAGGCGCGGTAGCATAACTCTGTACACTCGGTCCACCCGGAAATACTCCTGAAATACAAGAACATTTTACTACCTCGTCCTTGCACGAACACGTCGTAGTAGAAGGATAAGTAATTTTAAAAATCTCTTGTCAAACCTAATCCGGGATTTCTATAAGCAAGCGCGCTAGCGATGTTGGGTAGAACTTTTTGCGCTAAATGGGCATCCCCGATACTGGAAGTGAAGGACTGGTGAGAACTGGGACCACTGAACGCGAAGGCAGTTTGCGTCAAACCTGGTCTAACGAAACTAAAGGATGCATGTTGATCGGAACTGCTTAATACATTCGTTGGTGTCACACCTTGAACAGGTGGTTGGGCAAATGTTGCGGCGAGTATCGCGCAACAAAGTATTATATATTTCTGAAAATAATAGCTTGCATTAAAAAACAAGTATGCATATAAAGATTAGAGTGACAGTGAAAATAAACAGTCGCGCTGTTGTATCGAAGAATTAGGGGCACTCACCATTTTGTAAAGTCGTGGGAACTTGTAGTTTTACAGTAGAAGAGACAATAGTGCAGACACCGTCGATCTTCGCGACACGCTACTCTGATAGTAAATGATCCCCCGTGGTGGAGTTTTATATCGCGGAAGCAGCCAGGTTGATACGTGGCTGTAGAGCATCGCATCGACACATTTCCAGCCACGCGTTGACCACTTTCACCGGTCGAAATAGGACCAAGATCAGGACAATTTATGAATAATGATCGCCGCGCTCGGTACATACGTGTACTCACATATGCACGTACGTAGTAAGTTACTTACATACTTGAGTAACAAGTTTCTATCGTTACGGAAAATCTTTAGAAACAAGTGTGCAATAATGATTATCTAAATGATTTAAAAGAAACGCGAATGCCGAGCAAGTATGCATACATAAATGTATGTATGTATATGTATGCGTATATAAATGTATGTATGTATATGTATGCGTATATAATAAATTCATTAGCGTTTTTCAATTTTTAAATACATGGCGAGGAAAATTGTCGCAAATTATCAAGCTCGAATGGCGAAATAATTCGGTCTCGCTCGAGTTGCGCGCGACGATGGTATTAACGGGTCAAGTTACTTTCGACCAGCCTAATGCGCGCAGTCGATACGCGGGTGTGTTTTAAATTCGTAAATGTTCGTCCACGGAATAACAAATAGCAGGGTCTGATTGGCGAGTAATAAAATTTATTCATGTTGCGTACATATTCCATCTATCCGTTCGGCTATAATAATATCCGTAAGCTTTTCTCTGTTCCTATCACGCGCGCCAACAGTTTCCCGAGTTTTCTATAACCGTATATATTATATTATACATTATGTACAATAAATAGTACCTACATGCACGTATGTAGGTGAAATGATCCTGTACCCGTCGAGTTTAAACTTGAAATAATCGTTACCATTACTCGCGAATTGTCACGAGTTACGCGACAATTCTCAAGATACATACATACATTCGTTGAGCGATCCAGTGTTTTTTCTTCGCTTTGATAAATCGATAATATAGTTTGTGCGGAGAGACGTGAAAAGTTACTGTTGTTGCTGTTGGCTCTCGCAGTGTCGCTTTCTCATCACATATTAGAAAAGTAGGATTGATAAAACATGCCCATGGCAGTGGTTGCGAATAATAGAAAGCAACTCCACCACGTTGCTAAACCTAACAAACCTCTGTACACGTCGGTGGTGAATATCTATCGGAACGATACAAAACGTCTTTATTAACAAAGAAAACGTCGAAAAACTCTGCCAACTGGGTCAACACTTTCGGTTCGCGTTGGGTCAACAATTGGGTTCGTGTTACGGGGATATTACCTGCTTCAAGGAACCCAGTGCAAGCTGAATATCTTGAGCCGTTTGTCCAACAGTGGTTTCACTGTCATTGTTGGACATCATACTTGGTACTAATTCAGGCGAATCATCTATTGAACACTCCTCAGCTGCTGTCCCTTTTAAAAGACCGTCCCACGTGTAACCACCTGATGAAAATAATCAAGTGTAACGAAGCATTGGAAGCATCCTCATGAAACCCAATTGAAATTACGTTTATATGCACGTATTTACCTAATGTTTTGTACATAAATGTAAAAATTAGACATATAATTATTGGGACCACAAATTGCAACGCTACAACGCACAAATAATAAAACACTGCTGCGATCTGAAACAAATCGTACGACGATTATTAACAATTGCAAGACCAATCACTCTACTCTTACTAATATTACTATCGATTACTTTTTAGCAGGGATCGAAAAAGTTCTGGAACTTTTCAATAGGTTCCATTTAAAACGTGGACCGCGGAACTTTTTTAAAAATGTTCTCACATTATAAGTTCCCAGGAGAACCGATAAAATATCAAAATAAAAAAAATTCTAAAACAGGAACAGATATTTTGTTCACCAATATTAAAAAAGTTCTCAATCGTTGTAGATGTATATTCATATATTCTATTATTGAAATATAAATATTATATATTATACTATAGAATTTCTATGTATTTCGGTTCATGTAAGTTATGAAAAAATGTTATTTAGAAATGTTAGTTTTATGTGAAATAAAACTAGTACCTAACAGTTTAGTACTTTTCTTTATAGCTTCTAAAATATCTGTTCCATGAGAACACTTTTTAAAGAACTTCCTAAAGGTAACATTTCCTTCAATAAAAATTCCACAGGAACAGAGAGCTTCTTAAACGAAACATATAAGTTCTAACAGATTTTTTTTTTAAAAACGAGGGTTCGAGAACTTTTTCGATTCCTGCTTTTTAGCCCAGACCTTTTTCTGTAAATCAATGTTTGAAATTTTGCCAGCTTCTTTCTTTTGGACATCTATCCGTTGCATAGCTAGATTGAGGTATGACTGCAAATACATTGGCAACAGCATCAGTTTTAATAAAACTACAACGACAATAGCGATCAACCTCATGCTCTCAAACGCCGAGGCCGTCATTCTGCAAGAATTTGTTGTTTCGCGTGTATAGGTATTTTACAAAAGCGTTGCCTCAATACCTGCGGACACTTTTAAGTATGTGGACACTTTTAAAGTCGTTTTGAAAAAAGTTGCAATTGGTCGGAATAGCAAAAAAGAAAATAGGAAAGATCATTTTGTCAACTTTTTTTGTGAGACTCTAATGAAAATTCAAAAATCCCGTTTGTAGATTGAAGTAAGTCGAATACACGCCTAAAATTTCATCAAAATCGGTTAACGTTGCTCTGAGCTATATACGCTTAAAGATCGCAGAATAAGGTCGAAAATCGCTGAATTCGGGAATTTCGAGATTTTGGATAGTTGAAAAAATGATCTTTCCTATTTTTTTTTGCCATTCCGAACAATTTAAATTTTCGTCAAAACGACGAAACACATCACTTAGCAAATTAATCCTTTTAGCTTCTCAAAGAAACTCAAGTCGTTTGGACCAATTTTAAACAATTTATACGATTTTAAAGGGTGTCCACATACTTTTGTCCCCCACTGTATATACTTACAGTGGTCCGTCCATACCGGTAAATATCCGAACGGTCAGATAATCTCTGCTTATGGGCTTAATCCATAAACTTGATAATAAAAGCGGCGAGGCATAACTAATGTTTGCTACTAACAATAATAGCTTTTGATCCTTGTAATATCTGAAATGTACATTCATTCTAGCATGGATAATTTTATCGAGGTAGTAATTTTTAAAGAGCATTGCTTAATTAAAACACTACCTCAACGCATCCCAATGCATTTTTGATACTCTCAAACCTGGGAAAGTGAGTAAAGAACCAAGCAAGCCGCACCACAAGGCAAGGAAGAAATTTACAACAATTTTCGATGCAGGCCCTCTAGAAGGGAAATCACATTACCCGTTATGTCCTATCTTCGTGTTTCTGAATACTCGGAATTTTAATGGACTTACGTAGAAGAGAGACCTTGATTTTCTAAAAACAGAGAGGCGCTGTGATTGAAACTAGCGTAGGCTTTATCCAATCCAATTTCAAGGTTCTTCTCGTCGATTATGAGAATTCCCATAGCTACTAGGAGATACGCGAATCCAGTCACGATACACGTAGACCTTTCGCCGATGCTCTCCTCTCCCTTGAAATATTGTATCCAAAGCGAGAGCAACACTTTGCTAGGGACTAATTAAGGAATATAAAATCACATGTGTTTTTCAGTGCGAGTGCTAATAATTGAAAGGATACAATGCGAAAGCCAGAACCAACGAGCACCAAAGCATACTCAGATTGATCTCATCTTTTATCGGATAGAAGCAATTGTATATCTGTGAAATGAGAGGCATCGTCAGTGAAAGTACAAACTTATTTTCCTCGTCGAGAGGAGAGGCGTTACCAACCTCCGTCGCGATGTAAACTGCAGTGGCGTAGATAGAGAAATCCAACAGCCATTGATACTCTGTATAATATTTCAAATGCACAGCATCCGATATAGTAATCTTGGCGCTCTCGAGAGTGATATGCAAATTTCTAGGAACATGAAATACATCTCCGATCTTTCCATTCTCTGTGTGCTTGCCTTTCTTCGGCCTCTCTTTAGGTACACCGGCGAGAGTTCTGAGTTGTTGATCGGTGGGATACAAATAGCGGGTTAACCTGTTAGAATTCAGACCATCTTTTGTTTGTTAAATTTTACAAATTTTACCACATGTAGCGCATGTGCGATTGTTTTGTTATCGATCGAGTAAATACCCGGTGGAGCACAAGATCCATCTTGCCAGGGAAAAGTGTGGAGTTGTTTTTTGAATGACACTGACCGCGACGAGGGTAATGACCAACTGCGCCCCTAAAAGAGCCTGAAAATTTTCAATCTCGCAGTTAGATGGAATATCGAATGTTTACTAATGCTGCGACACATGTATTATGGAAGTATGCGTGAGAAAATTACCATGGTAGAAATTCGTCGTATTAACGGATTCAACTAATAAAGTGGATCCGCCGGTTCTAGGTATGCTCCATCACGGAATCACGGGTGGTTCCTCGATCAACTGTCGATTAATGTTGAAAGACACAACAACGAATTATCTTGAATAAAACTCGGCGGTCGATTGCGTGTGGAAGCATTTTAAATGGCACACAATCGAGTGGCTGGTTTTATAAATAGTTGTAACCCCGTGAAACCGAAAGCATCGTAACCCTTTGCACGGGATATGAGGTTATTTCCAGTTATTCCTGTTCTGTCTACTTATATGCTGTTATATACCTACATATGTGATTCATATATGTATGCATATATACTTAGGTATAGGTAAGTAGTGTACATATAGCATGTAGCATGTAATTATATATTATGCTGCACCGGTCTCCACACAGTAAAATGCTGCCCGAATTTACTGTCAGAGGGCTACGAGCAGCAGCCAAATCAGGGCGAACTCCACTTACGCCCAAATCGTCCGTGATTTTCATTAGGGTAGTTTTCTCGCACGCGACTGGACGCATCGTCAAGAATTTCAAAGTCGATTTTCTCGAAAATGAAGCGCGATATGAAAAAAAGTTACTCTCTCTTTTCGATTTATAACAAGTAAATAAGTCGAGAAGAAGGAGTACAATTTTTTGTTATTGCGCTTCATTTTCGAGAAAATCGACTTTGAAATTCTTGATGTTGCGTTTAGTCGCGTACAGGAAAACGTAGCTTAATGAAAATCACAGACGAGGTATAGGATAGACCTATCACCTTATGGAAGTTCGTGTCGCCACCCAAACTGTGTTACCAACCCATAATTTCAGAACTGAATGTAGTGGCATCTGCTTATGAACAGCGTCCAGCTCAGCAACTACACTGAAATGTGTTGAGATGCTGAAAGGTGTGTGCGTGCCTGTATACGTGTGATTTTTCCGCGGACATATTTTCATGTCACACAGTGTCGCCGTTGCACGCTGCAGGAAAGCACCTTTATGTGCTTGCAGCTCATTTTGATTTCACATCTTTTTTACTTTGTAGTTATTTTCTATTTTTTGTATTTCTTTTTATTTCATGTACTTGGCGTAATTTTTTACTATTTTAAAGTTTTTATCGGGATCTCACTTCTTTTTGCAAAGATAATTTGCATAGGGAATGACTTCAGATAATTTTTAATATTATATGATTATTTTCTATTTTTTGTGATTTATATTAACAAATTATCACGGGACAGAATTCAGGATAAATTCAATCCCAGCATCATTTTACGCTTCGATTATTTATATATAAATAAATAAAATCCTGAGCTTAGTTACAAATAAAAAACAGTTTGATGATATTTAAACATGTCGCAATTCAAATTTCGGCAACTTAACTTGTGTTTGAGGATGGAATAGAGATTGACGAAGATAGACGATCGCAGCCAATCGGCTCGTATTACTTGTCACGTAATTAATAATTGTATTACATTGTTACTTGCGATACGATTAGTAATTATACTTCAAATAATACAGATTGCCCAGGTCTCACCACGTGGAGGCGCTGCGAGTGGAGACCCGCCCTAACCGCGGCCCATCCACCCTCCTTTTATGCAAAATTTTATTTTCATTTCCATAGATCCCCCTGATGCACGGTTGCAAAACGGTCCTCGATCGCTCCACAACCGGGCAACAGAAGGAGTCCTTCTGTAAAAAGCTACCGCGATGAAACTAAAGCAGAATTTAAAACATTTCTTTGTTTCTTTCATTTAAAATTTGAAGAATTTTCTGGTATATTTCTACCATGATAATTATTCATTAATTGGGAATGAAACAAAGAAAAAAGGGGGAATATTTGCCAATTAGTGAATAATTCAAATTTTCTACTCATTAATAGGAAATATGCCGGCTACTTAAATACTAATAATTCCTACGGATACGAGCGCTCGTATTTAATAATTACTACTTATATTTAGTTAAACACTGCAGTGTTTATCTTATTCCTTAAAAACTACTTAATTCTATGTGGCCACTAAACACCTTACCTAACCATATACATATCTACTTAAATTTAAATAATGACCTGTCTAATAAAAATCTGAAATTGTCATGTATTTCTTACTTCCCTCGATGGACCCACGATGTTACCTGAAACATTTTTAAAAGTATTAATAAAAATTCCTTGAGGTTTCGTTTCTCAAGGATGATGAGCCTGAAATCCTATTTTTGCAATATTCTTCACACATAATACTCTGCAACAGAAACTTTCTCAATGAATTAGTACTTACAATCTACCTCGGTTAAGTAATGTAATTTCAACAGATATAGTCTTTTCATTGAATCGCTATTGCCCAAATATTGAAATATCACATTTGAAGCTACAGTTTAAAACTCAATATGGAATATCGATTCGGTAATAAAATGAAAGAAGGAAAAGATTAAAAAATACTGCTTCAGTATCAGCAGACAAAGTAGGCAATTAACCTTTAGCAATACTTTAGCAATTCATGAAAAAGAAGCTACTAATCATATTACATTTCATTCCGAAGCAATTGATATTCATAATATTAAGCACATTGGGTGCTCTGTTACAGCAAATTAATAATTTCCTTGTAGTTTCTCATTAATTGGCATCTTCAAAGTTTATGTATCAATGACTCGACAATCTATCATAATATACAATGGGTAATCAGAAACATTTATGCAAATGTTGAAAATTGGAATAATTGCACTTTACTGCACAGTAATCGAAATTACTTTCATACAGAAAGTAGCAACAACGAGCACGCGTTAATATTGAAAATTTACTATCAATATAAAGTGATGAATTGCATTTACCTACTTTTTCAGTGCAAATTTCCTTTTAATATCATCAAATGAAGCAACAATCGCGGGTGAATTTTGATTAATGCAAAGGAATGTTGAAAATTTATAAAAATAAAAAACTACATTTCTTATCAATCTGATAGGAAATACAACGATTGACGAAGTTACTATGCAAAAATCAGCAACGTTAATGAGGAATAGCTACTGCTACTTTTCAAAGACTCTAATTAGAACTTCAATTGAATGGAGGTGTGTCAGAAGTCTGCAATTTCAATTACAAATAATGAATCACACCTTTCATCGCCATTCTTTCAGTCACAGAATAAAATTTTGGAATGCTATTCCATAAAAATTGGAACTTCAAATTTAAAAATATTCTAAAAAAATAGAAAACATTTATCTGCAAGATATGAATATACTTTTAAAACAATATTTCCAGTGACAAACATTCGATTCAAGGGTGGGGAGGTGGTGATAGGAGAAGGAGGATGGTGCAGCCGCTTAGTGCTGCTAGAATAAATGATCAGTAGCCAGAAGGGCAGCTGATCATTGTCCACTCATTAATGCAAAAAACCCGTGAGTGGACCGTTTCTTTCTTTCGCAACGCTAACTCACTACAGACTAAAATCAACTCCCGAGCATAGTCACTAGGACTTTGGACTACCCGCAGCACTAATTTCTCAAAGAAATTCAAAATTCCCGGATGGTGCTTCATTACTGAAAATTCTACTATACTCAATACAAATCCCGAATAGCAAACGAAAAAGCTACCGAGAACCACCACGTGGGTGGTTTCATTTTTCGCAACACTAATAAAAATTCAGTGCACCTGTGTCTCGTAATACGCAACTCTAACTTTAATTCGTTGCAGCCTTCCTGAAGGCTGTGTAGAGTCCCATGTGCAGCAGATCCAGCTGCTCGGGGCTCTTTTTTCCCAGGAACATGTCTCTGGACATGTCCCAGGATAGTTTTGGGGCATTGGGGGCTGGGGGTCGCAACTCTAATTACAAACGCGATCAGTCATCATCGCAACACTAACTCCAAAAAATATTAAGCATCAAACTAGGACGAGTTATTAAAAAAACGCGATCGGTCGCATCGCAACTCTAATAAAAAGAATACCATGGATCAAAAGTAATGCAATGAATCAAACTCTAGTAACTGCAATTAAAAATACAAGAATAATCTCAAAAACAATCGCGATTTTTTTTTTCGGAACACTACAAGCAACCACGATCGATATTTATTCGCAACGCTATGCTAGAACCAGACGCGGGGAATGCTTGATTCGCAACGCTAATTCAAACCGTGATCAACATTTAGTCGCAACACTAACTGGCCCCGTAATCTTCTTCGCAACTCTAATTGAAAACGCGGTGGGCTCAATTTCAGGGGAGGGGGTATCGATTAGGGTGGATCGAAATATAGGGGCAAAATATTTTTTTATTATTCATGACTTTTAATAGTGGGCAAAAGTTGCCTTTTATAATGGTATTTAAGCTACCAAACTTTGAACGTGATCGACAAATTTTTTCAAGTGCCGCAAGCCTTTCAAAAATGAATATTTCAGTAAATATTAATATTTGAAGGGCTTGCGACACCTGATACGACCCCCCTTCAAACTTGGCAGCTTAAATTCCATTATAAAAGGGAACTTTTGCCACTATTAGAAGTCATGAATAATAAAAAAAATATTTTACCCTTATATTTCGTTCCACCCTTGTCTCGATGGGTCAGCCTATGGCCAACCAAACTACTACTACTACAACTACTACAACTACCGGCGAGCATAATGGCAATATAATATGTAAGAATGACCCTGCACCCGAGGATGCAGGGCCATTCTTGGTAGCCCACATGATGTGGCCTTTTCTCTGGCCGGGCTATCTTCGGCTCTTTGGCCACTTCTTGCTTCGGGCGGTCCGCCCTTCTGAAAGTTAATAACGTGCCCAAGCCCGTCCTGCCGACCGCGACCAGCGACAATGTGCAATGTCCCACTGGCGTCAAAAAGTCGACATAGCTTGGCTAGAAGCGAGGGCATACCCCACTCGCACTAGTCTGGCCGTCGACTTTTCTCACAAATTTCCTGAAAGCAGGTCATCGCGCGGGGGAACATGCGATCAGAGAATACGACGACCTGCCCCGGCCCTACCTACTTATATTTAAGTCACACATTCGTACCAGAAGGTAAGTTACCTATCCTACACAAAACCTATATTTAAAAAATATCAAAACAGTCTCTCAAACACAATCATCAGTCAACCCACTCCACGATTCTCAAGCATCACCGCCCGGGTGCAAAGCCTACACTAGAGAGACCGTCCCGGGACGACTCCGTCACCCGAGCTTGGCCACAATCACACTCTAATAAGTACGTACCAGTTTTCACTGAAATCGGCTGGCAAAGGCAGTGACCATTGCGTATAAGTATGATTTACATAGCAATTAATTATTTTCAATTTCAAAGAATGGATTACTTGATAATGTGCATTGCACGTATTAAGTACATACATCAAGCGTTATTACTTTACTTTCTCGTTTGATTGTACGAGATTGATTAACTTTCATATTCCAAGATTATTTACTAGAATGATCATCGTGTGCAACAAGGAATATGATACATTGGTATCGTTATTGCAATGAATAATAATATAATGTTATAGTTTCGTTAACATGGTCTTTGATAAAAATCTTTCACCGACGCAAATTCCACCGCCTAACCACACAAACACACACAGGTGGAAAATGCGGCGTGCACGATACACTAACGCAATGCCAGCCGCCGACATGTAATTATTTAGTAATGAAAGTCATCGTGCCCCATTGCCTTCACCCACCCAAGTAACGCATGGGCACGTGGATGAGTTAAAAGGCAATGGGTACGGAAAGATATCCTGAAAATCCTCAACTAGAAAATATGATTAGTCTGTTTGATAAATAAGAAAGTTTGATAAATAAGAAAGGACTCTACTTTAGATCAAGAAAAAGGACTCTACTCGACATTCAATTAGTGAGAAAAAAGACTATAAAATTGAATTATTTAAGAAAATGACTCTAAAACATGAAGAATTTAATTTAAGAATTTAAAACGGGCGATTCCATCGTCAAAGTAAATTTTATATAGGTAATAAGAAAGTATGTTCTCATGCTAATTACTTTGAATCTGAAATTTGCCCACCCTCAATTGTCTTCTTGCACATGGAAATTAATTATTCTTTGTGTACGCAAACGAGTGACCTTTATAAGAAAGGAATTACACTTGTATGTCTATTATCATCATTTAGACATCAAGTTACTTTTGAACACGTAAGTAGTATCAGAAAAATAAAAGGAATTCAAGTCATTATAATCGTCGCAATGACGGAATCGGAGGGCATCCGATTTTTCGACTACATATTAGATAAAAATGATCGTAGCTGTGGAGTCTGAGAGTATCAGACTTCTTCGCTACATAAAAATTAGCATTCAGCCGTATTGATATTCATATCAAATATCAATACCTTCTGAGCTGCTATGCATCTTTAGGTGCATTATTAAATTAATATCTACATCAATGTAACATTCGCGTTAGGAAACGTTTATCTTGGAAATTATGATTAAAATTTGATTCTATTGAAAAGGCGCGGTGCACAAGAAGACCCTAGCCCTCGTCTAAGAAATACATACACAGATAAAATGTTACAATTCACGGGCATGGTTACCATACCCGCGGTCATTATGCTCGCCAAAGTATACAACCGGTCACTCGTGTCGATTTGGACCAAACGTCCTACGACATGACTGAGTGACCAGAGGAACCATAATGCATGCGCACTCACATTTCGCTGTACCCCGGTGACGGAGGCGCCAACACCTCTGCAACTGCTCAGGGGAAGTCATCAATCTGCTGAGAAGTCATCAGCTTGCTCAGCTGCCCCTAGACTGTAACGAAGAAACAGAACACGATTATAATTTATTTCAAAACTTACGATTGTTCGAACTCTAATAAAGAACCACGAAACAATTCAAAACTAATGAAATTTTTTATCATTTAGACATTTTAAGAAAAAATTTAAAAAATTAAATATTAAAAAATAAAATTAACAAATTTTTTTTCTTAAAATATCTAAATTATAAAAAGTTTTGTTAGTTTTGAATTTCTTGGTGATTCTATTATAGAAATTAATTTTCTTTTAATTTTTTAATTTTTTGTTTCTAGAATTTTGAAGAATGAATGAAATACATAGATACTTACATCTTTCCAATAATATTCTCCGCACAAATCTCCTCTTCAGCTGACGCACTGACTCTAATTTCCGATAACGAGTTTCGCGTTTAAAAGTAAAAAAAAATAAAGAAATAGACTATAAACGCGCCCCAAAGATCATAATTTTCGAACAAACCGCTGAATCTATTCTCGCGATTCGAAAGTCAGAGCCCCGATGCTCGCAAAAGAATATAAATTGCGTAGAAAACACTGACTCTACCCTCGCGTATCCCAAAATTGTTAACGACACTCTACTATGAGCAACTGTGCTCTTCAAAACAAAAAACTTCGTACGACATAAACACTGACTCTATTTGACCGCATTGCACGCGGTCACAATCTCTGAAAAATAAGTAGGATAGGAGGGTGGGGTGGATGTGGTTTGATCGAGTGTTTGTCACGAGGAAATATTGTTTTTTTTGGAACCAGCCAAGGTACTTTCGCTCCTTGTTATTTAGAATACAAGATGTGATGCGAAAATACAGAATGCTCGCTCGATAGGAGCAGCTTAACATTTCAGTAACACGATATTATCCAGAATATACTACATCAGAAATAATTATTACATTTAAATGAACCGTAGCAGTGGCTTTCGTCATTAAAGTTGTAAGCACGTTCGTGTTATTCGAATAATACTTTAAAATATATCACGATCTTTATAAATATCCAAAATTCATTGCAAGAATCAAAATTCGTTAATTATTCATGCTTAAATAGCATGTCCTCGATTAACTACGCAGTTTCTGTACATAAAGAACAAAACTTGCATCCAAAACCGAACGTAAATGCAATTACACTAGCTTCATAGAGATAGATTCTTAAAAATCATTGAAATATTATTGAATTCTACGTAAACGCGACCAAAATGCAATAGAATTCGATCATTCCAATATTTCCTAAACATCTACTGACGCCATTTTGAAATGTTTAAATAAATCTGACTAGAATTATTGAATTTATCATAATTCAATCTTTTCCCATTTCATCCCGATATTGACCGACTGCAAAGTTACCCATCACCCTCACAGCCAACAATGATTCAATAAAATAACGATAAAAATAACTATACCACACGTATTGCCACCTTCTTTTTCCAACGAATGACCAGTCGCCATCCAAACACCGTTCAAATTATCCGCCAAGTGTCATGGCGTTGCTTGCCCTTTGGTTTGGATTCCCGCCTCAACGTCTGTAACCGAACGATGCAACAAGAGATTGAAACAAAAGTATTAAAACATTCGTATGGCAATTAAACAAGAAATAAACTTGAAATATGCCCGAAAAGGGATGTAATTGAATACCGAGACACGATATGTGTGCACTAAATGTGCAGAAATATCGGTACGAAGGCAACGAAGGGAATACGCGACGAACGTCCAACGGTTTTCTCGCGATATTTAATCAATTTCGGGACGAAAGTGTATTAATGACAGCAACAAGTGACGGTAGACAGTAAAGGAGAAGACTAATAATGATTATAAGTAATTATGTGACGATATATAATGTAGGCGTACCATTTAAGCACGCAGCTATTGAAACGTCTTAATTCAACGATGTCCACAGACCGAATGACCCCCGCGCACCGCCAATGTACCGCGGCGAATATGGGCTTTGGTGGGGGGAGACCAAGCGGCAAGCAGGCCTCGCGAGAGAATACACGCGTACGTATTTACGAAGTGTTGGAATATCGGTCGGTTATTGAGGTGTCGATGAATGATCTTACAATTATTTTAAAACGCAAAATAATGAAAGTGTATCCATATTGTCAGAGTTTTAAATTTACAAATTATATGAAAGCTTATGAGAGGAAAGGCATCGGTGTCGATGAATGATCTTACAATTTTTTTAAAACGCAATATAATGAAAATATACTCATATTGGCTGTGTTTTAAATAGACTAATTATCTGAAAGCCTGCGGAGGGGGAAGGTATGAGTATTGATGATCTGAGAATACTTTGTTAGTTTCTTTTTGTCTGAGGGTGTGCGTGTAACGCGTATATATGTATTATGTTGACGAAAATTGTGACTGGAGAATCAGAAGAATCAGAAGAAAAATCTTACCGTTTCCGACTGATCCATGAGACGATATTACGATATATCTGTCATGCGTGGACCGATTAAATGTTGTTGTTTATATATATTTTTATGTTAAATAAATTTTTTTTGCGTTGAATACACCGTGAATAGGACAGCATGGTTAAAAGGCGTATATGTTCTTGTTGTGATCCTTTTTTCTCTGTCGTTGCATGGAATACGTTTGTAAAACGATCTTTACATTGTTACTTTATGAGAATCATTTGTAAATCGCGGGTTTCGAATGTCCTATTTTTAATTTCTAATTCCTACCACGTTTAGCGTTACAATCTTATTTTAGACTGAATCGATAACGTTGGGTGTGACACGAAAATGGTATGGGGGCTCGCGAGCCCCCCGAGCGTGTGACACAAAATTACATTGCGTGATAGGTCTATCCTATAATTCGTCGATGATATAGGCCTCGTGGTCCTCAATTTTCCGAATTTTTACATCGGACTTGTTTTATAATATTCCTAAAACGTCAATCTATGAAAATATGAAGAAAAAAAATAAAAAATCCGATTTTTGACACTGTCAAACGGCTTGAGAAAAAAAACGCTTACCCCAGTTACTTTTAAATTTGTAGGATATACTTCCGAATGGCCCCAGTGGCCGTTCGAACCCTAAATCTAAAATTGTAGCTCCAGGTACTTATTAGTTTCCGAAATATTAATAAAAAATTATTGTGAATTTTTTTACAAATATTTTTTTGGACTGCATACACGTAGCCCTGACGGGGATCCACCCTGCATCCTACATACTCCAGTCGAGGAAATGTTTTCCCAAGAATAGCACCGAGGACGATATGTTGGATCAAAACCTGTTTATTACAAACTAGATGGTTTCTTACATCAGTTTTACATTTATTCTTCATAAAAAGACACGCGGATGCATTCTATATGCACTCGTTGAATAAAATCATTTACACCAGTTTATTGTCAGACTCGCTTCAAATAAAAGTACTTACAAGACAATATCCCGAGTTTGGCACTGGACGTTTTCTCACTTGTACGCTTCGGTTACACTAGCCAATATACAGAATTTCTATTTTAATAATGTAAATGGAAATGGAAAATGGAAATGAATCGAGTATAAAAAAAATCTCGTTTCGTAAGCATCAGCTATACGCTTACTTGATGCATATTACCTCAACACGTTCATACATCCATTAAGAAAGATAAATACACAGCGAGAGAGCCTTTCAGTTAAATTTGTCCGAGCGATGTGCGTGTTTTACCCGCATAGTAATTATATTATAACTCGTCGTATCGGGTGATTATTATTATTACTTACTTGTTGGGAAAACTAACTCGAGCAACTCTCATCGATGGGAGAGCGCAACCGGGTTGCGCTAAACAGAGTTTCATTCTCTTAGGGATTAGATCTACCTTATCAATTATACGATGCTATCTCGACTCTCCCGTAGGTCAATTGTTTAATCGAATTGCTCGAATTGGAATACACATTGGGTATACAATTCTGATAATGTCCGGTACCTGGAAATTCTGATGCAAACATTACTATCGCCTCCAATGTAAATGTCGAGATTATCAAGTATTATTAGAGAATCGACTATCCTGGTGTATGCATATGGTGTACGTATATCTCATTAAATTCTCTATTAATTAAGAACTCTGTTAATCGCAGGCGCGTAGCTTTTACTATATAAAATTCGTACATTACTCAATGGCACGAATGGAGTAATATTCCTCACTTGTGCGTTACACAAGTAATGTACATAATGTAAACTGTAAACTGTAAAACTTTCAAAGGGCGAAAGAACATGTAAAGCTATATATATTGGCCAACTTGAAAATAAGAACAGGACCAGCGATGAATTAATCGGACACAATGAAATTCATTATAAAAACGGGATAATCTTTAGGGACACGTGAAAGCCCTAACCTTTGCTTAGATATATGTGAAAATAGTTTTTAAAGTAAAGAACAAGTCTGATCAGAGACAGAATGCACAGTATGTATACAGAGATCGCGAATAGAACAAGTAACGTCATTCGCACGTTTACGTTTCTTTCAATGTCCTGGCCTCGCGTTCGGCCACTGGCCACCTGCCTGCTAGGAGGTGAATGAATCTGATAGCGGTAGGTGGCCTGAAGTCAAGCTCAGGAATGCCATCGAGACTTTTGCAGTTCAATTTGGCCTTCTAATGTTTTGGCGAGATATATAACGAACAATTGGCTCAGCGCTATACCTAAAGCGATGCCAGCTATCGTATACAGATTACGTTCTGCCCAGCTTCGCACAATTTCGATGCAACCGCTGGTCCATACCTTCTTGCCTGCTTCGGATACTGGTAACATTTGAACCTTATAGCCGCACATTATATTAACGAGACCACTCTGAGAATCAAAAGCATATTTATCATAAACAATTGTTTCTTTCAACTACCAACCCATAGCTCCCAAGGTCCACTTACCGATATGTCTGTAGCATTGATGCAACAAGAGAATGGCACGCCACACCGTTCTACGCTAGGACTAGAACAATTAAAGTATTCGTTTTTCCCCCAATCCAAATAGCCTTCTTGGCTCAAACCGCAGCACCTAAACTGCTCCATGAAAACAGTAAGGGGGGCTCGTGTTGTTAAAGATTATTCTTGACGACACATTATAACGTAATAACTGTCTTTTGTCTATGACGACTCCTCGGTGTCTACTTACTTCTTGCTGCCCAAAGTCGATAAAATTCTGTAAATCGGGGTCTTCGCGGTAGGTTTGAATGATTTTATCCGTAAATGATTCCTCCAATAAAGATTGTAACGTATGCGGAAATACAAAACCGACGATTGCTACGCCCATTTCAAGAAGAAAGAACACCAATAAACACAACGAATACTGTACAACAAACGAATGTAAACTGTTACAATTAGACGAAGCGGATATTTAACGATTACACTAGTTTACAGCCATTTTGCGCAGCAGTTGCCACTATTTTCTCTTATGTAGAATGGCGAAGAATGAATGAAATTTTAGTGGTTTCACACGTTTTGTCTCTAGCTTCAGCAGCGGCTTGATTTCTTCGTAAAAGTGCAGACTCAACGTAAGAAATAGGAAACTCGGCCCATTTTTGCGATTTCGATTATTCCCAGATGATTCAATGAATTGTCGATCTCAATTTCGCTTGAAAAAAATTACTTTTTTCACATATTTCCAAGAGTTTTAAGCTTCGAATCATGTTCGAAGCGCTACAAAGTTTTCGTCATACATATATAGATTCAAAGCGCTTCAGATCCCATCACTACCTGTAGATATCTCGAAAACGTATCCGTAGAAAGAATTGTACATCCTTATTTTCAGAACCAGCGGGCCATTTTACAAAAGAAAAAAATAGTAACATCTACTGCACAATTTTCTTTTTTTGTAAACCAGTGTTACTCGTATAGGCTATAATAAGCGATACTAACAAACTTCAAAAGACAAGTGTTTTCACGTAATGCTCCGACGCATCCAGCAAAGCTGACAACAAATACCACTCCTCCTGCTATAACCATTACAAGCGAAATGTTCAAGACCACGTCGTAGACGTTTTCCACTCGAACAGAACCGGTTGCCTGCCATTTGTCCACAAACGCGTACAAGCCCACTCCGATTAACAGTCCTCCGAATAACTGTACAATGGCAACAACGACTATGATTACACATCAACTGTGACAGGTGAATAAACAATTAACATGTTTAATACCACCTGCCACTTGTTTATCCTTACACCAGATTATTTATTACTCGCACGAAAAAAATGTACGCAATCGAAAGGGACAGAATGAAAGTTTACTTACCCAGAAAACAAAATTAAGCATAAATATCATGTACTTTACGCATGAACTGACATAGGTAAAGTTATTTGTTCGCCGCCGATTATTCATCATCGTAAGGTAAAAACTGTTTTACAGGCTATCACACTTTGCTCGATACTTTTGTCTCTCTCTGTAGTATTGTATGTGCATACACATCTATTTGTATTTCTCGGCGTGTACGTAATATACATATGTATACACGTATGCACGTAGCTCGGAATTAGCTACACTCTCTGAGCTGTGCATGCATGAATGTATGTAAGCGTAGAAATTACACCAATCCAATTACTAATTCAACGAATCATTCCTTTCGCATACCGAGCGCATATTTACTATTTATTTAGCTTCTCACTCGATCCTTCGCGAACAGTTCTAACAGACGTTATATGTGAATTTGACCGCTCGTGAATGCAAGTCGAGTACACCGCACAAAACGCTGTGCACAGTACGTATGTGCGTACTGGTGCGTACAATACAATACGCCATACACCATACTTAAACAGAACTGCCTGAACTGCAAACAGCTTACTTTGTATCCGCCATTACAGTTTTGTTTCTTCCATTCCCCGCCTTCGATATAGACGAAACCAGCTGTCCACCCATTCCACGTTTCAGGAAAATAAAACCAACTGCGCGCGTAGCTTTGTATATGGTATTTACGTACATACAACCATACAACATACACGATGGTTGTGGTACGCACCAGTTTTACCTCATCTGTTAGGATTGTTATTAATCATATGACTACAAAATTTGCGACGAACAAGTAGTTGATTCACCAGCTGGCTGACACTTGCGATATATATTTACCAGAATTCTGTCGGATTCTTACCCGGAACAATGGCATCGGTACAAGACAGTAAGTTCTTTATTGTTTATTTATGCGGTAGCTTCTCGCTTTCAGGCAGACAGTATTATCAAATGTATTTAATCAAGCGAGTTGTTACGCATCTTGTATGAATTTCAAATACGCGTAGCAACAACACTCGTTAACCTACAAAACTATAAACATCACACTATATAGTTTATTTACAGTCATTTCTTGATGTAGACTCCGCTATGAAATTCTTATGTAATGTGGCCACAAACGTCGGGTCGTCTTAAAAAATTACCAAAATATTCATCGGGCGATATCTTGAAAACGTATCCATAGGATTTTTTCTCAGGTCGATTTTTGAGTTTAGGGGACCACCTTACATAAGAATTTCATAGTGGAATCTGGATCAAAAATAATTTTCTGGATTTTGTAAACTAGTGTCATTAAAACACTGAGACATACGCACATATCATTTGTCGCATTCATCGCATTCCACTTGTTGATCGGCCGACGTTTCCTCTGGTTTCTATCACCTTGTAATTTATTCATTCCTTAGGATTATCGTTGAAACGATCCTACGACAATTGGAGTACACGCGAACAACTATGCTTGGCGTCCAGCGTCTTGAAGTCGGGTGATCAGAATTGGATGAGCGTGTCTAAAACAATGAAAGCATTCGTTGAGAAAGAGAATCCAAGACCACCCGACTGGTTCTCTCAAAAGTCTTGTGCCATTCAGTACGCACATTTATTAGAGAACGCTGACACCCCTAAAAGAAAGAAAAGAGAAAGCGGAGAAACAACAGGCGAATCCATAGTCGGAAGACTAACTCGAGAGAGAATAGCCGAATTGGGGCAAATTCTGGCCCAGCAGAGGGACGAGTATCGTCGACTCAAAGCTGAAATGAATATAGTAGCGGCTAGTTCGATCACGGAGGCCAAATTGCGAGATATGTGGATGACGATCGAACAGGAGCTGGATGGGGATCGGGAGCTGGAACAAAAATCTAAAGCGCATACAGCGTGGCTAGTGAAGCGCCAACAGAAGCAAGAATTAAATTCTCTACCACAAGGGTTGTCTAACATAAATCAACGCAAACCAGCTGAGATTATAATGGAAACTCTGGAAACGGCAGAGGTGACGGATGAAGATGAAAAGAAGAACAGAGGCGGAAGATCGCCTTTATTAACGAGTCTATTAAAGTCTCCAAGTCCAACGACGCAAATCCAAGCATCGACTACTGCAGCACAAGCGAGCTCTCCTACAATTACGAGTTTACTTGGTTCTAGTCCTAAAGTGCCAAGCTCTCAATTGACACAGAATGTATCGTCTCAATTGCATCGAATAGTTGACGCCCCGATATCCAATACACCACCGTCGGTGGAGCCGAGACCATCGGTCGGTGCGCCAACTCTATCCATGTTATTGGAAATGCCTGCTAATACGCAAAGAGGCCCTCTACCCAATTTACAAGCAGCTACGAGCATTGCGTCTCAACAAAATTTGCCGTCCGCTGTTCATACTACTCATCAGCCACAACCCGTTCAACCAGTAACAATTCAGAACGACACACCTGCGTCTACTCAATCACTTCTTCTCTGCGCAGCGAATATTCCAGTAAATAAAAGCATGGTGCAAATAATCGATAATATAGACGATGTAATACGTAAAGATATAATGTCAGACGTGATGGACAAAGATGAAATCAACGAGATTATTGGGGATTTAGAAGAAATAATAAAGGAAGAGATAACTGGGAGTCCACCCGCTCTAGACACGACTGCTACAACGATCAACGCTCTTACTCTACCTCACATTCATCAAGTACCAATGGTCACAGAACGACCAGAGCCTAGGGATGTGGATGAAGTTGCGTCACTCTCTAATTCACCGGAAAGCGAAATGGCTATTGAAGAAATTGACTCCAGTACGTCGAATATCGCTGAAATTATAGGAACAGTTGCGATCGAGCCGCAGGAGCCAAAGATTATTGTCGCTGAAATACCCGAGAGCATAACAAATTTGTCTGAAGAAATCAAGTCTGAAGAAAGCACGTGCGACGATAGGGTGCTGTTGTACGATCAACTCGTTCCTCAAATTGACGCTCGAAATGGGGAGAATAGTAAAGATGCGCCGCTAGAACAGAAACCAGTTGTCGACGAATTCGATACCATGGATTCTACTTTGAAGGAAAAAGTCGAAGGGAGCGACTCAAAAATGCCGACAAAACCACTTGCGTATGATGACGAGGATAACGATGAGAACGACGAGGAGGACGACGACGAAGATAAAGAAGGCGGCGGCGGTGGCGAAGACGACAACAACGACGACGACGATGATGACGAAAACGACGATGATGACGATGACGTCGACGACGATGATGACGGTGGCGGCGGCAGCGGTGTCGGCATCGGCGGCGGCGGTGGCGAGGATGATAATGATGACGACGACGACGACCACGACGATGATGATGAAGACGACAACAATCATCATCGTGATCTTGATCGTGATCTTGATCGCGATCGTCATCATGAGCACGATCATGTAGCGAATGAGGAAATGGGCGAAGAAGGAGAAGGAGGAGGAGAAGAGGAAGAAGAAGAAGAAGAAGAGGACGTGGACGAACAACACGAAGCGGACGGAGCAGAAGAAGAAGAAGAAATAGAAGCGATTGTACCAGAAGCCAAGGACGACTCTCCAAGTAATGAATCGCAACCAGAGTGTTTGGGGCAATTAGAAAATAAAGACAATCAGGTACTGGATCAATTGGAAATGCACCTTGCTAAAATTACCGGTGAACAGCAACATATGCCTATGACAGAAGTGGTTAACGTCTCTTTTAAAGTGACCGATACCAATCTTCCTAGCGCAGAGGACACTGAAAAGTCACAGGATATTAGTTTAATCTTGGAGGACGATGAAAGTACGCATAGTTTGGACACTAAGAAGCAAATAACCGAGGAGAACATGAACGAGAATACAATCGAAAGTACAGAATCCCAACAAGGGTCGTTTAAAGAGGAGCCTGTAATTGTAATAAAAGAGAAAGCCATTATAGAAATGAGCCGCGAGTCGATGGAGAAATCTCAAGAAGAACAGACGGAAGAAACTCTGGAAATTTATACAGACGATAAATCCAAACAAGAGGATACAGAGGATTCTCCTAAAGATATAGTTGCAAGTTGTATTCCACAGGACATAGAAGTTAAGGAAGAAGAAATGGACGACACAACCATTGTACAGGACCCCGCAGAATCGGCGAGTTTAGAAGAAGAAGAAGAAGCTAAAGCTTGCAGGGAAAAATGTATAGACTCGATTAAACCCGAAACGGATGTTCCCATCGTTAAGAAAAGGGAAGCTACGCTCGAGGAAGCGAGCAAGGTGGAAGAAGAGCCCAAGAGTCGACTAGAAAGTAATCTCGTGCCAGAAGTAAAGGAAGAAGAAATACAGCTGGAAAAGGAGGACGAAGAGGAGAAGAAAGATGTCGCCGACGAGCAACAGGCGAGGAAAGAAACCGAATCTGTGATAAACGCCAGCGAGGATACCGTCGAATTGGACGAAGAAGAATCGTCCTTAAGCAAACTAAGCGGAGGTCGTGCTATGAAAACTTATTCGAAAAAACAAAATGCGTCGATCGACAGCGAGCCAGAGAACGAGGGCACTGGAGAAGGCGCAGATTACAGAGCATGGAAGAAGGCAGTTATGTTAGTTTACAATCGTCTTGCTACGCATAAATATGCATCCGTATTCCTCAGACCTATTACGGAGGATCAAGCACCTGGCTATCACTCCGTCATCTTCAGACCCATGGATCTGCTGACCATCAAAAAGAATATCGACAATGGCACTATCAGATCGACGATGCACTTTCAACGCGACGTTATGCTAATGTTTCAAAACGCCATCATGTACAACAAGCACGATACATTTATTTATAAAATGGCGGTTTCGATGCAGGAGGAGTGTTTGCAACATATGCAGGTATGAGTCTGGAACACCGGGTGTCCGGATAAATGTATTCTACTCATCATTCATAATAAATATTCACTCGCATCCGTTTTAGATATTAGTGCAGGTGACTGGCGAAGGAACCCTTGGAAGAGAAACAAGAACTGCGGCGAGTAGCAGCCACAGGGAGACCAGCGACGGTGGCGTGAAGAGGAAACGAAGTCACATCACACCGAGCCCCCACGACACTGACGGCCCGCGTTCAAGGAAACGTAGAAAATCGGAGAACGATTAGGGTGTCGAATTTGTTTTATACACGTGTGCGCGTATCGAGACATTAAAGTTCCGAACAAGTTTCACCGACAAGCCGGACCAAAGAGAGCTGAAAATCTCTGCCCTGCCATTAGATCGAGGGGAAATATTCGATGTAAAAGATGCCTACTAATTCAATATTTTCCCACGACGAGAAAGAAACATTTTCCGAGCATAGACCGGAAACTTTGTACATTTTTCCTTCGGGTTTTTTTTAATTTTTTTTTTATTATATACACGCTAGTTACTCGTAATTTATTATCGTACGTGAAAGAGAAAACTTGTTGCGATGATTACATTTCTCATGGGAAGGGGGGAGAAAGAGAAGAAAAAAAAGAAAGAAAGCAAGCCTGTTATTCTTTCGGTCTTTCAAAATGGCTCCACATAAACACTCGAAATTTACTCACCTATGAAATGTATAAAAAAATTTACTAGTTCCTTAAAGAAAAGTTGAAAAAAAAATAAAGCGTTGCATTCTTATACGTACAAGACTCCCTGAAAATTTCAGTACAATTCGCAATGGGCTATTATGCTAGCGGTGATACACGAAAAATAATACATGGCTGTGAAAATGACCAAGGTTATGACGAACGCGAAGGTTCTCGCGAAACATCGGCGAGAGTATCGGGATCAGATATTAGGGGAGGAATTGTAAGTTATTGCCTAACCCAGTACAGACATTTCCCTACCCTGACGCAGGCTAGATTCTTTTATTCGAACCATTTAATAGTCTTTGGAAGCGAGAACGCCGATATCGGACGAGGCCGATCGGCCGTTTTGGGCCGAAGACGAGTCAAGTAGCTCGGAATCTAAGCAGCGATTGAATGAGAGAAAGAAACGTCGTCGCAGCATATCCTATCGCAATAATCGTATCGCTGTACACAAAAGTAGATCCTCGCTATTTCATTCGTCAAGTTCCAGTTTGGACTCGGTACCTGATCAGATCTCGTCAAGAGGTAATTCTGTTAATTATTGCACTGTTTATTCTCTTTGTTGTAAATACGTGATGGAACGTGTAACTTTATGCACACGTTATAGTTTATAAGCAGGAAAGGCGTGCCCAACTAATGGGTCCGTTTCCTGTAGAACCTATGCAACGTGGATACAGAGTTACAAAGAAGAAATGCACTCACAAAAAAGTATCGTCTTTCTCGATCACTCATACAAATATTATTATTCAAAATGAAGCATGAAACATTATTCATTTCTAGTGAATAAAACGATTCGCTGGGGAAATGGATTGAACGTTGTAGTACGGAATACGGGATGAACAACTCCGAAAATTACTGCGACACGATTTTTCAAAGTTACTCGAAAGGATAACGACACGCGCGCGCGGGTCCGCGCACGCGCCCAGCACGTCCAACACAAGGCGCACACCCAAAAGCGAACGAGATTGCGACATGTATTAGGTATATTTTATACTGTTTTTCAAATTTTCAATCTTTGCGTTTGGTTTAAATCAGTTTAAATTGGATAAATTTAATAACAAAAATATAATTATAGTACAAGAAAAGAATTATTTTTTAGATTTTAGTGCATTTAATTTAGCTTTTAGTGCATTTTCAACAAAATCGTTTAACATAATTTTTTTTATATATATATTTTTTGTTTTCTAGTTTTTAGTGTTTGTGGACTTACATTTCACAGTTCCGACTTCTTTACAAATATATTTTATTGCTGTATACAGTTTAACAGTTTGCTTAAAGTACGCTATGGTGTTAAAGTCACTAAAAAAATCATTCTTTTCTTGTACTACAATTTTTTACCTATTCAAACGTAACGAATCATTTCTCGATATAAATTGTGTATTTCTTATTTTAACGTAACGAATCATTTCTCGATATAAACTGTGTACTTACTTCCAATTCGAATGTAACGACTCATCTCGATATAAACTGTGCATCTACTACGGGAATCGCCATGTGACTAGCGTCCCGAACGTAGCGGCATTTTGTCCTTTTCATAAAGAACAGGTGTGGCTGATTTCAGATCGTTTGAAATTGTGGTTATGGTTTACAGTTATTGATGACTGGGTAACTTTTTCACCCCCACGGGTTAATTTTTTTTCAAAATACTGTATTGTCGTCCAAACTATGCACGCCTGCAAAGTTTCAAGACAATTGGATAGTTGGAAGTGGGTTAAATTCGAGTTGCCAGATTTCAACCATTCATACATTAAGCAAACAAACAAACATGGGATCAAAGCCGAATAAAATCGTTTAAAAAGGAACCGTATTAATGGACTGTGTATATGTACACAGTAGTACATGTACTTCTATGAATTTCTTTTTCACTCTAGGCAATTTGAAAAGAAGAAGGCGCACAAATACATCTCTAAAATCGCTCGGAACATCCTGTAGGATTATGACTTTACTCGTGAATGCTAGTGATGAATGCGATCGTGGTAAAAATGCAGGATACAAGAGACTCGAGCAGGTTGATGATGGTTGTAAGTTATTTCATCAAGTATGTGACGTAAACGCAGGAGTAATGAACTTGATAAATTGTGCGTGGTACGATTTATTAAGTTCATTACACTTTACCCATGTCCCTTGTTAAATCATCAGATTCTATTGTTGATCATTTCAGACTCGATATTACGCCCCGGCTTTAGCTCGATTATAGCGGGCATTTTTGTACTATGTTTGCTGTTATCAGCATGGAACCTGCTCGGCATGATAAATCCAACGAGCAATGCTCATATGTTTTCCATGAATCGGAGAGAATCACCTTTACACATAGTATCTGAAAGATTCTTATCGTTTGGTCTCGATACATCTTTACTGCGTGAAATGTCAAGTCTTCCAATTAACAATGAAAAATTTGTCAACTTGGCTCGACATCTTGCGCCCGCTTACGTTCGAGTAGGTGGTACATCTGCGGATTGCCTATACTTTAATCAGGTTGGTCCGCGATTTGCCTGGCATTCTGGCCGTCTCTCCTCTCGAATATAAATTTTAAATCCAACTAAAATATTCCCCCGGAGCATTCCGTTATATCTATTTGGTAACATAGACAGCACGAGTAATTCCTGAAGAAATAATTAGTCCCGTCGATGGTCAAGATATAAGTAACTTTACCATCACCGATGTGGATTTCAAAAGTTTATACAATTTCGCAACTAAATCGAACTTGCGCATGATCTTCGACTTGAATGCATTACATAGAAACGAAAGGAACTCTTGGGACGATGCCAATGCCGAAGCTATAATTTCATTCGCTCGAGACGAACGTATGCGATTGGATTGGCAATTGGGAAATGGTGACTATTGTACAAAATCTCCGATTCTCCGATTTTACTCGAAGTTTGATATTTATTTAACAATTGCAGAACCGAATTCCTTTCATCATGTGTTTAATATAACCGTTAACGCGACGCAACTTGCGAGCGATTACTACCAGCTACGGGAATTATTGAACAAAGTAGGGTATAACGAAAGCCTCGTTGTCGGTCCAGAAGTGAATCATATAGGGGACAAGAATCAGGAAGGGGAGTATTATGCGACGACGTTTCTACAGAATGACAGAGACAGCGTGAACTATGTTACTTGGCATCAATATTACCTTAACGGAAGGGAAGCTCGTGTAGCTGATTTTATAAATGTTTCTACCTTTGATTATTTACCGATGCAAATTACACGTATGCAAGAGGCAATTAAATTGTCGGGGAAAACTGTCGCGATGTGGTTGTGTATGTGATTATACTTTTACACATAACATTGCAATGTTTTTATCGAGAATTCAAGTGCGAACGACATTTGCAGCCGAAACTAGCACAGCTTACGGTGGAGGTGCCGCGGAATTGTCGGATAGATTTGTTGCCGGATTTTTATGGCTGGATAAATTAGGGTACAGTGCCAGTACCGGGGTAAATGTTGTTGTAAGGCAATCGTTATTTGGTGAACACTACGCTATGGTCGCACCTGATCTTACGCCCAACCCTGATTGGTGGGTTAGCGTAATTTACAAGCAATTCGTGTCGGAGAAAGTCTTGGAATTAACGCCGACAGACAACGACCTTGTACGACTTTATGCACACTGTACCCCTGAGAGAGCATTGATTAATAGAGTATCAGCTGTTACGATATACGGGGTGAATATAGATAAAGTTCCTCGTCATATAAAGATCGACGGGATCCCGACTGGGCTAGACGGAAACGCTAAAATCTTCTTATACGCGCTTACTGCTGATGATTTACAATCAAGGTATCCGATAATAATTATTATTATTCAATGATAACCGATTTTACATGTGTAAAATAATGCTGTATTTGATTTCAATGCCTCGTAGAGTTATAAAAATGAACGAGAAGGTGTTAATATTGCAAGCAAACGGAGACTTGCCACCATTTTCGCCTGTAATATTAGAACCCACAGAAGAAATTTCTCTACCACCCTACTCTATGGTATTCTTAGTAATACATGGTGCAGATTTTCCCGTATGTAGATGTTAAAATCGCAGTACGTCGAAATAATTATACAGCCATCATCTGGTATTATACATAAATTTATAAAAGTTTATAATATGATTTCTACCCAAGAAAATAAAGACGATGAACGTTAATAAAAAATTGAGAAATTGAATGTAGGTCTAAGTATACGCGGCGAGTATACATAATACGCACACACGTACCCCTACATATATATTTTATATATATTTACGACCGAATTAAGGGGAGGTTCCGGTCTAAAAATTGATATTTTTATTTCATTTTTCGAATGTTCAATCCTTTAGGAATACGTGTTTAAAAGGATTTGTTGAAACTAGGAAGTACATTCTTCAAAATAAAAACAGTTTCAGTCTAATCGGATAATAACTTTCGGAGATACAAGCCCCACCCCGTTTGGATGAATTTTTTCACGCCTCAACTTTAACGACTCCCCAGTGCCGTGTGCAATGATTAATTATAAAACAAAAAATATATTCCAATAACTTAAGACATCCTTAATACAATGAAAAAAGTCCCATTAAATTATATATAGTAGTTTTCCTTCAATTAATTCCTAAAGATCACCTATTTTTGTAGGCTCTAGACCGGAACCTCCCCTTAAACGGCGGATTCTACAAAATTCTGCAAGTACGAACCTGCTCGACAACTTGCTGTTTATTTCAACCAACTATAATACATGAGAAAAAGTACAACTCTGTACGACACTAAACCGTATTTGTTTACTCTTTCACCAATACATACTAGATACATACTATTTTGCCACATCACGTACTGGCCTGTTGTACACAGTTATGTGAATAAAATTTGGACATTTAAAAATGGAATGCTTAGATTTCGACTAATCGCGTATTGAAATCTGTCGATGAATCGGGTTGAAATGTTAATTACGATCGAGTATATTTAAATGAATGGTAGGATATTGAAACAAGCATCCCTAACAACCGCTTCTATATAATTGTAACGAATATGTAACGTTGGCGTAGAGCTAGACAACCCGCCGCTGTGGAATTTGCTGCAGCGAGCGGTGCCATTACATCATCTAATCGCGAAACATATTTACATGAGAACGTTTTTCCTTGCTAAACTTCACACCGTATTAGGCAACATTCACTCTTGCGCTGAAATTGTGATAGTTTTCCCTTTAGGGTCGTCGAATCTATCCATCGTACGAATATCCATAATCATAGTAAGCCCCCAAATCATGATTAAAGCTAATATGGCAGTGACAAATATTCCTGTCCAAATTGGAACTGTAGTGAAACCAACGCAATCGTACGCGTCGCTAAATACCTTCTTCTCAGTAGAAGTTGGATAGACTTGCACTTGTAAGTCTATAATGTTCAGAGTAACGTCATTCTGGAAATGAATTTCCCGCGAGCAATGATAAGAGAACTGAAACGGGAAGACGATATCTGTATTGGCTGTTAGATTCTGGTTGCTACTGTTCTGTCCAACATGCTCGTAATTAATCGTTCTCAGCGTGTAATATCCTGCACTCTTTACTTCGAATATAAAAGAGAGCTTATGTTTAACTATATCCGAGTTAGTCCCATTAAATTGCAAGTTCAATTTCAACGGAGACTCCATCGTACCCTGGCCATCTTCGTTGAACGTGGGCTTTAGCGGAAGCGTTATAACATCTGCTACGTCTGGAACCTGTAACGAGTAGATTGCTTTTGGAATTAGTCAATCTAGCATCAGAGGGAGGGGTTACTGAAGGAGATCTATCGAGACGGTCAAGGCGATTACCTTGAGCGAGAGTGGCCCACTGGAATACAAAAGTACTCGCGGCGACGAAACAACGAAAATAGAATTCTTGTCTGTAGGAACGTCCCTTTTCAGTCGCTCGGAGCGTCTGTAACTGCACGACCTTCCTGTCAGAATAGCTATCAGATTCGGGCTAGAGTCTCTCATCGTCTGGTACATTCCCGGTATGACATCTAAATTGCCAACTGGTGTGATCAACAACTGCCCTTTGGCTATCGAGTCCGTATAATCGGTGGAGGTCTGATTATACAAAGGGAAATCTTCGATGGCGTTTACCGCTTTCTCGACCGCAGGAAAGTAATACAGCGAATCGCTGGCTACGATTCCCCGAAGATCCTAAGGCATTAAAAAGGGTTGTATTACGTAACACTGGGAGTAACGGGCGATTAACGCCTGCAGATAGTAAATATAACTATACAAATATAGTTGGAATCCACTAACCTCCTTGTGTTTCATGAAATCTTCGACACATAGATTATCTTTCACGTAGAGAATCACGGGAGGTGAATCGTCCAACTTTTTACGCAAAAAAGAGTCGAATTCTTCGCGGCTAGTCTTTAAAAATGGATTCACTGGTGGGCTTGTTGTTGGATCCGAATCGGTCGAACCGCCCCATAATAGCACGGGCACCGCGTTATCGGCGTGTAACGGCAAAATGTTGGACACAACGGTGAGCGTAACTAAAGCGAAACTAAAAGCAGTATGAGATTTAGTCATCCTGCGCTGTATGTACGACAAGTATCGTAAACGATCCTGGAGCGACACGCGGAAACAGGACGAGGCGGACAAGCACTTGCGTGGTTAATCGACTGACTACTTGTTACGAGTGTCACGACACTCACGACTGTGATCGAGTAGATGAGCAGCCAGAGCAGATACTCGGCAGAAGCGGCAGAACGAGCAGAAGGCAATGCTGGGCAACGCCAACGACGGAGCACCTGACTTGTGACATACATACACATGTACATATATACATGTAGCCCCGAATCATATGACAGACGTCACGTGACGACGGCTACTTTGTTTCCGCCTTTTGAATAAACGAAACGTACAAGTGCCTGCGAGTAATTCGTCTTGTAACGGACAAAATCTTTGTCGCTTCAACGATTGAAAATTGTTCAATCACCTAGAATCTACTAAATTGTTAGAAATTATTTAAAACGGCCGTGGTATTGTGATTGAATCGGAGAGAAACGCGTCAGAAACGGCTCGCTCGCCTGCTCGTGGTATGTAACATCGAGATTTCGCTTGCGTGTAGTACACATGATTAGTACACATGTATTACAGGATTTACGTATCTTTAGCCTTCTCTAGCCAGTCTAGTATATAACTACTACTATGGAAAAGGTTACTGGAGAGTGTGATACTACTCCAAAATCACATCCATGGCGTAGCAAAATGGGATACGAAAAGCTGGAAGCATCTCCGTTGTAAGGGGGTCGGGGTTACATATAGGGCGAATTCCACTTACGCCCAAATCGCCCGTGATTTTTATTAAGCTAGGTTTTTCTGTACACGACTGGACGCAACGTCAAGATTTTCAAAGCCGATTTCTTTCGAAAATGAAGCGCGACATGAAAGAGAGCTACTCTTTCTTTTCGACATATAACAAGTAAATGAATCGAGAAAAAGGAATAAAATTTTTTCATATTGCGCGTTGTTTTCGAGAAAATCAACTTTGAAATTCTTGACGATGCGTCCAGTTGCGTATAGGGAAACCTACCCTAATGAAACTCACAGGCGATTTGGGCGTAAGTGGAAATCGCTCGTAGTAATAATTAGTTTAATTATTGTCATCAAATGATTACCATATGTAATCGTTTCAGACCTGCAGAGTCTCTGACAAATCTGTTGGTCGACACTTGTTACACGACGAACGGAATGGCTACGGAATCGTTGCGTTTCCCAAATTTGGTCACCGGCTTTCATCGAAATCCAGCGAACGCAGCACGAGCTGCGCTTTATACAAGATACAGCCAGTACGAGTGGTTACAGAACCAACTGAAGCTGTTCAATGAATCCAACAGCAATAGAAGTTTCTCGGAAAATTTACGGCAGGATACAGTTCGGATGATGCGGTAAAATCACCGGCACATTCTATTTCAATTGGTAAATTAAATTACGAAATTGCCTTGAATGGTAATTATTGGAAATGAAATGATGATACTGTGGGATCAGGAACCTCCATGACTTAAGAGGTGGCCCGGACTAAGGGACCACGGAGAGTCGGCGTAGCCGTGGTGGTTAACACTGTTAACGGAGTAGATTACCCTAAAAAATTCGAAAATTGGTTTTTAGGATGTTTGCATAATCCTACAATACTGCTCTACGTACCTGGCAAAACTTTTCGATGTTAACGCCGATAACGCGCCGTTTAGAGAGGCGGATGAAACTGTCCAAGACGGTCAAACTGAAACGGGCCGTAAATTAGGAGAACGAATCACCGACACCACTTTCTGGAGAAACGAGGTGGCTATGGAATTGGAGAGGCTGATTATAGATTACAAAAGGATGCAGGAGTGCTATCAGGGCTTGCAGGGGACAATACAAAGCTTAGATGGACAATTGCACATTGCTCAAGAATGTCTGTATTATCGCGAAGCTAGAACAGGTTCGTGATTTTACACTAATTTATCCCTAATGCTTGACGAGCTCCATCTCTCGCCTTATTATAACTGGAAATGCAAATAGGGACTGAATTGGTTCACGATCACGCTGAAGAGGCCCTTTTACAAGAAGTGGAAGTGGTGAAAAATTGTCAGAATAAATTGCAACACTTCTCCTCTAAATGCACCAATCAAGTATGTATGCAACAATTAATATCGATTGAATAATTACAACGTCTCCGCAAACACGTGTTCCTTCGCATGTAAATCTTCAGCTTACGAGTAGTAGAGCTGTGCAAAATGAGTTAGAGACCGACATAAGGAATAAAGAAACTGCGCTTGGGATCGATATCACGTGTCACCAGATGAATAATTTTAGTCGTGGTTTACAATATTACTGTGGTATCGAAAAGTACAATCCCAGGTAACGAGTAGACCCCTGACGCAGAAAGTAATCGTCTACATTCTGTACGATGAATTTTACATTCAGCATTACAGAAGCCGAATCGTGGGCCGAAGCATCCAATGGGGTAGTGAAGAAATCCCAGGCAGAAAGATCGAAGTCTAATCAGCTACGAAGCGACATTGAAAATGCTATAAACGCAGTTGGACACGAAATGTGGAAAGCATGGGGCGACACAAATAACGCATTAGCCAAAAGAGCTCTGGAAATGCTTGAAGCGAAAGAAAACATACAAATACACTTACACAAAGTAACGAGAGATTACTACTACTACAGATGCGTTATCCAAGTTTATTCTGTTCTACAGCTGTGCTTTCGTTTACAGCTCCAGCAAGAGATCTTTGAGATCGAAAAGAACTCGCAATTAATACAAAAAGCCATTGCGGATAAGAGTTCCGCGCTGAAAGTTGCCCACACCCGTCTTGAGAGCAGGACGCATCGGCCCGAAGCAGAGCTGTGCAACGATTACGCCCAACTCGGGTATAACATTAGAAAACATGTTTCGAGTAGTCTAGTCATCTAATCTAACCACGTTCGTTGATTCACAGAATGACCAAGGAAGTGGAGATGATCAATTTAATGATAAACAACATGAACTTGAAATTACAATCATTCGACGCTCAACATCAACAACTTTTACGCACCCGATCTAATTTAGAAACTGATCTGAAATCTAAAGTCGATGCGTTATTCATAGATCGAGAGAAATGCATGGCTATGCGAAGAAGCTATCCAGTTGCATCGGTTATCAAATTCTGAGTTACGCGCTACATGTACGCTGGAATACGCGGGCACGAATCGGGACGATAGGAATTTTGTATAAAAAGCAATGTCTTCTACACAATTCACCACTTTTCATACGTCTGTTTTATATATTATTTTTATTGCTCTTGTAGAAAAATATTTTAAATCCCTTCCTTTAAGAAGCTTTTTCCTATATGTATGTAGAATTACATCTCTTTACGTCAATGTCAATAAAGAATTCACTGATATCAACCAACGAACCATATACAGTACACAAAATGGTGTTGTTTACAACTAAACACCCGATGGATCTATATTTTAGGGATGACGTATATAGTAATATCACATTAACCGTTCGTGCAAAGAGTCTACGCGTATAACATAATCGAAAATTTAAATCAAATGTTTAAATCTATAAAAAAAATCAACGCGACTTTATATAAACTAATAATCAGTGATTTCCAGGACACCCGACGGTAAATCAACACGACGAAACATGTTTTAATCAGCAGGGTATGTACCTTTATGTACCTTGCCTCTATAGTATTCCATCTTGCTCGCTACTTGCATACTTGAAAACCACTGTATACAAGATTTTAACAGAATCCTTCGATATAAAAAAAAAATATTACATTATGGTTTTCGTAAGCGTTGTTCCTTAACTGATATTTCTGGTCCACTTAAAGGCGGCTATAGTTTCATAGATGTTCGTCACAGTTGAGTCTGTGTCGTATTCATCCTTCAGATAGAAAACTTTGATGTTCTCTTGCGGGTAACACTCCAATACGTTCCATTTCTCGAATAATTTCAACGAGTTCTTTATCGGATCAACGCACAAACTCTCGCCTGTTTCGTAACAGAATCAAGTATTGAAGTCACTCGTCGTTACGATGAAAGTGCTGCTCAATGGCGCTACGTACCATAATTTACTATACCACGATCCAAATTTGTTTTCAGCTCGCTTAAAACTTCCTCAACTAGATCTCTTTCGGCGAGGGATCGTCCTACCAACTTTCTGAGGGTGAAGGCACTAAAACTATAGGTGTCGACTAATGGCCGTAACAACGTCTGAAGGAACTCGGTGCGTTTAGCGTGTTCCGGTTCCAAGCTGAGCTGTTATTACAATTACAATTACATATAGCATTGGAAAAGCTGAGTGAATACCAACTACGCGCACACTACTGTAGCAAGCAAAACGAGTCTCGTACTTTGTACTTGATAGTCTCGGCCCTGTTTCTGTTATGTTCCTCGTCAGAACTATCATCGAAGTTTTGCGCGTATCTTCTACTCCACAATTCTTCTTCCAAACAGCATTCCTAGTGGGAATAAAACGCAGCTGTACAGGCAATTTTACCGAGAACAACGGGTCCACTACGCACGTAGATTGCTCGAGTATTGCGTATACCTCTTGCAACGTAATGATGTCTGTGTGAGATAGATTCTCTATAGCCTGTAAAACTACCGCCTTCAACTCTTGGCACGGCTTGCAAAAGATAAATTCATAACTAAAGATATCGCAAAGCTCAAGTGACCTCTGAATTAAGAGATCCTGCGATATGGTAATATTATTTTCGGCAATAGCTATTGGATCCTTGACTCGCCACTGCAATTCAGCATACAAGGCAGTTGCTGAAAGCACGATAGATACAAAGTGAGTAAAGTGACAAAGTGAATGCAACGATAGAATTCTCAATCTCCCTTACCTACTATACTATCCATAACGTAGCACGACAGCATTGTATTGCTGTAATAGGAGAGCTCGATTACAGCCGGTAGTGTAGCCACAGGACGGATCGCAACGACGCTTTTCGACTCGATCGGCTGGCCGTCAATTGCTTTCCCAGATTCTTGTCCCTGTCGCTCTACTAATCCCGGGCCCAAAATATCCAGCTGACACGAAGGGAAGAGAGGCAGTCGTAGAAGTAGGGTGAAACACACATTTATCGCGGTGTAAAATATGTACTTTACGGAATTACGTTACTAACAGCATGATTTATAATATCGACAGTTGACCCGCAGAATGCGACATCCCTATTGCGGGACTCTAACTCTCCTCTCATCGAGTCGAGCGCTTCGATTAGCTCGCTCGGGGCGCAACCGTCTCGGAATTTATTTAAAAGTAGAAACGCCACAGCGTTAGTGGACATTATCGGTGTCGAGGCGGAACAGTCTTAAAAAATTCTACACATTAACATCGCGCGCCCGGCGCAATAGACTTTTTTTTTCCTCGTCTCTTACCGTACACAACGTGTCGCGCAATCCTGTCAACTACCTGACGATGCTCTTCCACGACAACATCTGTCCCGTAAATCGACGAGCTCGACATTGTATATTTTAAAGGCTTCTCAATGGGAACTGCCTTGGCGCTAGCCCATTTATCCCGTCGAGCTTGGAAAGTCGTCAACATTTCCTATCGGTTCGATCGAAAAGAGAAGGAAGATTATTATTACGGCTTACTCGCGTCTCGCGTCTCGCGGCGCCTTGGCGAGGCGTAATTTGGAGAAATTAATCAACACGACTTACTCTAAGCGAAAACGGTTGACAAAAGTCAACTTTAATGATGCCACAATTGCCCATCAAGGTTGCCCACAAAGCCTTAATCGCGGACCAAAATGATTCCATTTTCTTTGGTTGGCCTAGCTGTTCCCTAACAAAATTTCCGTCGACTAGGCGCTCGTAATTCATTGCAACCGGCACTAGTAGCGCATCTTCGATGGCTCCGTCCATATATGCGTCAACAATCACGCTCAAAATGCCACTTTTTGGCATACACGGTTTACCAGTTCTTGTACGACCGCCCTCTATAAAGAATTCTACATTATGACCCGCACGTAAAGTTTCCATTATGTACGCGCGAAGAGTAGCACGATAAAGAACATCTTTACGGCCCGCAACAGGGTCAATCCGACGTTTTATAAAAAAAGCGCCCAACCCTCGCAAAAGCCACCTATATTCGATAGACAAAAGTCGATTAATAAATTGTAGTAGCAGTAGTAGTGGTAATAATAATGTGAGATTTTTAACGGAATAACATTAGAGGATACGAATAGCTCGCGGACATACCCGAAGAATGGAATTTTCAAATTATCTCCAGCCGCGATCAACGGATTTCTAATATTGTTCATCAGGAGAATTAAATTGATAATAATATAATCCAAGTGACTGCGATGCAAGGGAAGCAATATCAAAGGAAGACCGGTATCGTTTGCCCTCTTCAACATCTCTATTTGCGAAGGTAATACTACAGCAGTCTGTATGAAATATGGCAATACTTTGTAAAGGAGCCACGCAGTCATTTTAAGTAAAACATTGCTTATCCTGCTTTCCATCTCAAGCAACATCATTCTGGCTCTAGCTGTTGCCTTTGCCGAAGCCTTCTCTTGGCTGCAACTTTCACTTTCTACTTCTTCCAGAGAAGTTGCTTCGATCGCCTCCTTCAACTTTTCATCCTCCAACACCTGTAACAGCGACAATTTTGATATATATATATATATACATTTAAATTGGCACGCACGGCCAACGGGATTCTATCAACATTCAAACTGACGAGGGATTCTGTTTTGCTTACTGTTTGTGTAACCCTCGGATAAATATACCCTTTACGACTGTAAATGTGCGAAATACAGCGAAACGGATTGTAAAGTCGCGTCGAGCCTCGTTCGATTACCAACATATCTACGCCATAGGGCGTGTGCTGCCTGCCAATGGTATTCACCAAAGAATCCTGCGAGTAAAACGAAATTTATGTAAATGTTTTAAACCTCTGCCTATAAAAATGTTATGTACAGGTGGGAAAGACTTGAACAAAGGTACTACAATGGCAATGATTACGCATCTCGGCCAATTACGATCGGCTTGTATTTCCCGGATCCACTTCGAAACCACAACGACACATTACCGTCGATTTAAAAAAGAAAAAATTATTTTTACTTTTTAGTGTAATTTTATTTTTTTCAAGTCGCTTTTAATTTTTTTATATAATGGCGCTGCGCCATTTTTTTATATAATGGCGGTGAACATGATTTCTCCGTGCCGGATCATCCGAACTCAGAAAGTGAAGAAGATTCTGTTAATATATTAGTTTATCTATGGTTCGTGAACGAAGGATTTTTCCAAAAAATGATTTCAGACAAAATGCAGGCCGTGTAACGCAAAATTGTAATTTTTTCATGTCTGAATTGTTCGTTTTTCGTGAATTAAAAATAAAGTTTTCATCAAAAACAGAAATCCTTCGTTCGCGAATTAGATAAGCTCCTATACTAACAGAATCATCTTCACTTTTCGATTTCAGATGATCCGGCTCGGAGAAACATGCTCACCCCTAAAAAAAAATAGCTTCCGGGGGAGTGGCTGTTATTCGTTAATTTTTTAATATTTTCCTATAACAAAATTACTGAGAGTTGCTGAATATATGTACTTTTAAAATAAGCAAATAGTTGTAAAAAATATACATTAGATTTTCCACAAAAAATTCCCGAAAATCACGTTTTTTCGTCTGCCAACTAGGCATGAGTTTACCCCTGAAGTTTGCCAGCTAAATATACTCTCAATGTCGAGTGGGAACGTAATTTAACGTCGGTTGAACTATGCGCGCACGCCAATGCAACAATATTTCTCTGCTCTCTGTAGTGTATAGAGCATTGTAGGGGCAGCGATTGAAGAAACACAAGTATGTACTTATCTACAATAACTCGAATACGTTTCGTAAACCTAAAATAGTAGTAATCACGATAAACTTTTTACGTACAATGGCGTGCAAAAGTATTCGGCCACCCTTTAAAATCGCATAACTTTTATAAAATTAATCCAAACTACTTGAGTTTTTTTTAGAAGCTAGAAGGATTGGTTTGCTAAATGCCGTGATTCGTCGTTTTGAAAAAAATGCACTTGGTCCGAATAGCAAAAAGAAAAAAAATGGTAAAGGTCGTTTTTTAAACTTTTTTTTTGTGAGCCTGTAATGAAAAATAAAAAAAAACTGTAGATTTAAGTAAATTATACACGTGCCTAAAATTTCATCAAAATCGGTGAACGTTGCTCCGAGCTATGAACGCTTAAAGATCGCAGAATGAGGTCGAAAATCGCGAACTTCCCGAAATCAGCGGTTTTAAAAAAAGTTTAAATAGGGAACTCACTCTAGATGCCGGTGTGCAGCTTGTACAGCAATAATGTAAAAACGATGCTTTTTCCTTAACGGAGGGAGCCAAGGGTTCGGTCTCTTTGATCTTGTACAACGAATTCTCTCGAATTTTTCTCGCTTGTTCTCTGTCTTGCACCCTCCTCCTGTGAAACTGCTGGCCGGTCCGGCGAATTTCTGAAATTCAACCATCTAGTTGCAACGCATGCACAAAAGTTCTACGATTAATCTCTGCACACGCTGGTTAGAGAGAGAGAGAGAGAGAGAGAGAGAGAGAGAGAGAGAGAGAGAGAGAGAGAGAGAGAGAGAGAGAGAGACCAGTGTAGTGGCAATTTCAAACGAGATGAATGGCATTTCCCGGTTTCCGGTTCGAAAGGAAATCGTGATCTTACCCTCGAGGGAGAATCTGGTTGTGGTCGATTCAGGGTTCCTCCTCACTTCCGCCCTGGTCTCCCATTGCGCGTACACCTCTTGCACACGCGTTGAAAGTACGTCCACCATGTTACTAGGTCTGTAAAGAACAGGTTGCTTTTATGGAAATATAAAAATAAGAAAGAAATATTCTCGAGCTCTCGCACGCGCGAAACAACGTTCTCGCTCACAATCGGTACATACACGAATTATTCTACACCGATACATTCATATCATATGTAACGCAGTCAGGCGGTCCAATCGGGAAAGCGATGAATCCTCGTTTTTAAAAAAAAAAATCGACTTGATAGGTACATAAATGGACTCTGGGGTCCAGATATCGAATATGGAATATGAAGTGAAAGCGATTAGGAGATGACGCGACGATTCAGTGATTATGCGACTGCCTCGTATGACGATTAAGTAAATCGATGAGACTAAAACGAACGAGCGTCGCAATTTTATTTTTACACTTGGTTCGTGTCAAAGGTTTATGAAAAGTACTGAGTTGGGAAAAAAATATGCTGCATACACAAAATGCAGATTATCGCGTTTTCCTCTGCTTGTTCGAGTAGGTGTACGTTTCGATATTATCTTTGGAGTTAGCTCTTGGGGGCAAATCGGTTATCAAGGGCAGAACTTGCGTTTTGCAAAACCGTTGTGCGAAAACATTCAACTCTCACACGGATCTAAATATTCTAAATCTTCCGCCTTAAATGCATTAACATATACACACGCACGCAACTTGCCGGATGCTACGATTAACATACTTTTTCGTTACTTTAGGTTGGAGCTGTTCTCGAATAGTTGAAATGCTTACTTTATACAAGGATGAATAAAAAATGAGAAAAAAAATCGTCAACACTGTACATGCAGAGCTACGAGTTATGAATCTTGTATAGATTACCTAATTGTATGGTGGAGAAATCGCACATATTTGTTTCGGTTTTAAAATTTTAATTAAATTGGCACTATAAAATGGGTTAAAAAAAGCAAGAGGGGTATGTTTTTCTTTACCATCATCCCAAAGTTGCCCCCTACCCCCCCAGAGAAAAGTCTCCGGACTCCCCTGCCAAGTACCTATAGGTATTGGAAAAGGCATAGGACAAAGGAATTGTCGAATAAAGTTTTCCCGCAACGCTACAATAGAAGCAAACATGCGTATTAATACATATAATACGTTACCTGAAGTTGAAGAAATAAAAGAGGACTCCGAAGAGGAGGAAAATCTCAACGAGGCCGTCCATTTGCACGTCGCGTCGATGGATCGTGCGATGCGATGGGATAATCACACAGAAAAACAACAACCAAACCGACTTGTTTGACTGATCCGTAAAAGACCGTCGAACTCAACTGCTCGTTTTCATGATTTTCATGATTGTTTATCTATGTTCTTTAATCACGGACGTTGCAATCGCGCAAACTTTGACCCGTGCGTTAATAGCCGGGAGAGAAACGGTAATGTTCACCTCGACGAAATCCATAGATTCATCAATTTGTTGGATGTTGACGTGGTTATCGCTAACGATATTCACCCTCTATACCTTCCTCACAATTTCCTATTGTAATCTTTCTCAATGTCTCGCTCCTTTCTTTCCAATCTCGTTCAAGGGTTGGCGCATAGATGAGACCGAGAAACCCGAGCTCTCGATTGTGATTGAGTGCGAAGTAATAAACTTGACTCGACGCTAAAATGTAGAATGAAGAAACCCTAGCGTAAATAGGCGGCAATTCTATCAATATTAAAGAATAGTGAGACCGACAATTGGAACAAGTATGCAATCCAGCGTGCCAATTACTACACGTGCATATCGTTGTACCATTTAGTTTTGTATACATTCACCTATCGCGACCATTTGTTGGAATCGGTGTTTAAGCAAGAGCCGATCACAATAACTTGCGAAGAAGAAGAAGAAGAAGAAGAAACGAAAAGGAAAATATAATGACAAAAGCCGTTGCGGCAGTGGGTTACGAAACGATGGATTCGTATTTTGGGACGCGACGAACCTCGGCTGGCGTTGCCAGTTTCGATTTTATTTCCAGTAAATAAGTAAATGTAACCACCGTCCACCGCAAAGGTCGAATCACAACTACGTCCGCGGAGGAGACATCCAGAAGCATACGTGTATGTTGTAGCCGCGCGGTAAATAATATCCATAGCCGATGCTGAATAATCAACTTGATTGTGATTATTCACTTTTTCTCTCTTCTATTCAACAAAACACGCGATACGAGTTGACGAATGTCGGCTAAAGGCTGTCAACACTCGGGTCCGAAACTGGCGGTGAAACGTGCGTGCTATGATCATTCACGAATCTATACGCACGGTATAAATGTAATAGAATCCCTTGGTAATGATAGTTGTCGGTTTTATGCTCACCTAGCCTCGAGTCGATCCAAACTACTCTATATACGCGTGTGTACCCGGAAGGGACGAGTAAAAAATGGGGAAAGAATGGAAACTTCGACATTTCTCTTGCCTTTTCCTCGACGTGTTGGTATATTTCTATGGTGCACGACCAACAACAACCCGAGTCACAGTATCGGTATGACCCGATATCCAGTTAGTTCCATGCGAGCCATAAATTAATCCTATTGAAAGCCATTACCGTTTCGTGCTAGTCTTTATTGTACGTCAATTTGTAAGAACGCATTAAGAATTCTTTGCTTGTACGTTCGCAAAGATCTGATTCTTAGCGATTACATACTCACGAGCAGAGGAGACAAGGACTCGCGGCGACACGATTTCGTGCAGTACGTAAAGAAATGTTGCGATACCGGACTAGCGTTTAACGCAATAGTGTTTTCGTCAATATTATTCGACACGTTTGTATTGACACTTGTGATATTGAATGTAAATCATTGCTCGCCCGTGTATTTACTATACGACGTGTATAGTAGCATACTCGCGATATAGGTTTGATTGAAAGAAATATATCGATATGTAGAATATGGTTAAAGCTAATGATTAAGCTGCTGTGAAAACTTTGCAACGATGCAGCCCTTCAATTAGGTTTCATTGGGTAATCGGAATCTCGGCCGAAACAATAACCTCGTTTTGCAGCGCAGCTTAATCTTAGATTTACGATATAAACTATGTGTAACTCACCCTGTGCTAATGTTTTCTAAAAGACGCTCAACATTAGATTCTTCTTATCAACATAGATGCTAAATGAACCGCTTAAAACACGTGTAGTAATCACTTGTATACACTTGCGCACATTTCACGCCATAACTCTTATTCACTCTTACTCGGGCTTCCCAGGCAATATTTTCTTCGGCATACTTGATTGCGGAGGGAAAACACTAAATAGAGGAGCTGTGGTAACGTGTGCGTGAGACGCAACAATCGGAGACGAACCGATGCCACGGCCAACCAGCGCCACCGGAAAATATGTTGTCGACGCTGGTTGGCCGCGGAGTCACTTGCTTGGCCCTGGCGTCGGCTTGTCTCCAATCGTGACGACTCACGCACACATTACCCCCGCTCCCTTTTTGAAGTTTTCCCTCCAAAATAATTGGCCACAGAGAATGTTGCTCAGCATCCCCGGACGGTCCAATGGTCGAGGAATTGGGTAGACAATTTTGTGGAAAGCATAAACACGGAGGATAAAGCAATTTGTTTAAGTTTATTGGTCGCCAAAGTTGCCCCGAGAGTCTTGAATGTATCTTTTTGTGAATTCACTGGCAATCATTATGCAACTATAAACAACAAAGAGCGTATTCATTTATTGGCAAGCAGGCGATTTACAAAATGGAAGAAGCGGAGAGAATTGCAATATAGAGAATGAATGAATACAGTTATAACAGCTTGATATAATTATACGATAAATTGCGTCACCAGAAATTCTTGGCGTAAATAGGTTTATTTATACAAGGCTGTATCTATAGACGTATCGCTCGAGTATTCTAATACAACACTTTGTCCATCAACAAGGTCAGAGTTCTCGAGCAGCTCGGTCAGAGGTATATCTGTATCATTGCATATCAACGCTCCAGTCGAATGATGGAATAAGCGTAATTTGGATGCACCTGCTACGTTATTATTATTGGACACCCTTAGTAGGGCAGCCATTGCGTCTATAACTTGGCCAATCGTCCAGTTCACATTGACAAATACACCTTTCGACGGCGTTGTATTCCTGACAAATACCAGGCTCGGCGGATATACAAGGAAGTAGCAGCGCTCGTTCATAGGCACGTTTTTTGGGCCCACAGCGGAACCCTTTACACGCATAAGTCGCACCTGTACGAACAGTTAATAAGGCATACTTTACATACACGTATACAATTTACCATTTACAAGTCATTTATATACCACTACGCACTTTATTCGCCATCGCAGTGTTTTTCGATTTCTTCAAACTGTCCAAAATTTCTTTATCTACTACAGCTTTCGCTTCTGCAAACTGTTTCTTCGATATTTGCCATTTTTTTAATTTTGACGTCAATTTTCCAACAATAGGCTCTTGACACCCATGATGTCTGTGTTTTAAACAAAAGTGCTTTTCACATTTGACGCACTGCATTTCAGTGGGCGATGTTTCTTTGCAATACTCTTCGGAACAGGAATAATTTACCATTTTCGCCTTGGCGCGTTTGTTTTCGTGAAAATTCTTACATTTATGAGACGTTACGTGAAAGTGATCTTTGCAAAAGGTGTCGCGGCAATGATCGCATATAAATGGTAAAAAATTCAGTTGCTTGCAGTCTTCGATCGAGCAGCTTTCTCCGATATCTGGAAACTCCATCTCGGCTCTGCGATAAGAAGAGAATCAAGTATGAATATTTTCGGAAAAACGTTGGTTATGTAAACCCGAATAAAGGAATGAATTACTTTTTACTTAATTATGAGATGGCGTTGGGGAATGTAAATGATTTTCGCTCAGAGCTCCTAAAGCCAAGTTGTTCCACTTTTGTTCCAATTCTTTTAGCGTCATGTGAGAATCACCATTGTCACTCTCGGGATCTGGTAATTCCGCGATCGGCACTACGATATCGTCAATGGGTAAACGTTCCTTGTGCCAAGCTTCGTCGATCAAATCTAACAATCTACCGTCTCCGCACACTTGACTGTCCATACCTAGGCAATTATCATTCACTCATCATACACTATTGCCACTGGATACCTCAAAAAACTACAATTGACTATAATATTAATAGATACATCGAGCCATCGACGAAGTATAGGATAGACCTATCACCCAATGTGATTTTGTGTCACACGCTCGGGGGGCTCGCGAGCCCCCTTACCATTTTCGTGTCACACCCAACGTTATCGAATCAGTCTAAAATAAGATTGTAACGCTAAACGTGGTAGGAATTAGAAATTAAAAATAGGACATTCGAAACCCGCGATTTACAAATGATTCTCATAAAGTAACAATGTAAAGATCGTTTCACAAACGTATTCCATGCAACGACAGAGAAAAAAGGATCACAACAAGAACATATACGCCTTTTAACTATGCTGTCCTATTCAAGTGTATTCAACGCAAAAAAAATTTATTTAACATAAAAATATATATAAACAACAACATTTAATCGGTCCACGCATGACAGATATATCGTAATATCGTCTCATGGATCAGTCGGAAACGGTAAGATTTTTCTTCTGATTCTTCTGATTCTCCAGTCACAATTTTCGTCAACATAATACATATATACGCGTTACACGCACACCCTCAGACAAAAAGAAACTAACAAAGTATTCTCAGATCATCAATACCCATACCTTCCCCCTCCGCAGGCTTTCAGATAATTAGTCTATTTAAAACACAGCCAATATGAGTATATTTTCATTATATTGCGTTTTAAAAAAATTGTAAGATCATTCATCGACACCGATGCCTTTCCTCTCATAAGCTTTCATATAATTTGTAAATTTAAAACTCTGACAATATGGATAAACTTTCATTATTTTGCGTTTTAAAATAATTGTAAGATCATTCATCGACACCTCAATAACCGACCGATATTCCAACACTTCGTAAATACGTACGCGTGTATTCTCTCGCGAGGCCTGCTTGCCGCTTGGTCTCCCCCCACCAAAGCCCATATTCGCCGCGGTACATTGGCGGTGCGCGGGGGTCATTCGGTCTGTGGACATCGTTGAATTAAGACGTTTCAATAGCTGCGTGCTTAAATGGTACGCCTACATTATATATCGTCACATAATTACTTATAATCATTATTAGTCTTCTCCTTTACTGTCTACCGTCACTTGTTGCTGTCATTAATACACTTTCGTCCCGAAATTGATTAAATATCGCGAGAAAACCGTTGGACGTTCGTCGCGTATTCCCTTCGTTGCCTTCGTACCGATATTTCTGCACATTTAGTGCACACATATCGTGTCTCGGTATTCAATTACATCCCTTTTCGGGCATATTTCAAGTTTATTTCTTGTTTAATTGCCATACGAATGTTTTAATGCTTTTGTTTCAATCTCTTGTTGCATCGTTCGGTTACAGACGTTGAGGCGGGAATCCAAACCAAAGGGCAGGCAACGCCATGACACTTGGCGGTTAATTTGAACGGTGCTTGGATGGCGACTGGTCATTCGTTGGAAAAAGAAGGTGGCAATACGTGTGGTATAGTTATTTTTATCGTTATTTTATTGAATCATTGTTGGCTGTGAGGGTGATGGGTAACTTTGCAGTCGGTCAATATCGGGATGAAATGGGAAAAGATTGAATTATGATAAATTCAATAATTCTAGTCAGATTTATTTAAACATTTCAAAATGGCGTCAGTAGATGTTTAGGAAATATTGGAATGATCGAATTCTATTGCATTTTGGTCGCGTTTACGTAGAATTCAATAATATTTCAATGATTTTTAAGAATCTATCTCTATGAAGCTAGTGTAATTGCATTTACGTTCGGTTTTGGATGCAAGTTTTGTTCTTTATGTACAGAAACTGCGTAGTTAATCGAGGACATGCTATTTAAGCATGAATAATTAACGAATTTTGATTCTTGCAATGAATTTTGGATATTTATAAAGATCGTGATATATTTTAAAGTATTATTCGAATAACACGAACGTGCTTACAACTTTAATGACGAAAGCCACTGCTACGGTTCATTTAAATGTAATAATTATTTCTGATGTAGTATATTCTGGATAATATCGTGTTACTGAAATGTTAAGCTGCTCCTATCGAGCGAGCATTCTGTATTTTCGCATCACACCTTGTATTCTAAATAACAAGGAGCGAAAGTACCTTGGCTGGTTCCAAAAAAAACAATATTTCCTCGTGACAAACACTCGATCAAACCACATCCACCCGACCCTCCTATCCTACTTATTTTTCAGAGATTGTGACCGCGTGCAATGCGGTCAAATAGAGTCAGTGTTTATGTCGTACGAAGTTTTTTGTTTTGAAGAGCACAGTTGCTCATAGTAGAGTGTCGTTAACAATTTTGGGATACGCGAGGGTAGAGTCAGTGTTTTCTACGCAATTTATATTCTTTTGCGAGCATCGCGGCTCTGACTTTCGAATCGCGAGAATAGATTCAGCGGTTTGTTCGAAAATTATGATCTTTGGGGCGCGTTGATAGTCTATTTCTTTCTTTTTTTTTTACTTTTAAACGCGAAACTCGTTACCGGAAATTAGAGTCAGTGCGTCAGCTGAAGAGGAGATTTGTGCGGAGAATATTATTGGAAAGATGTAAGTATCTATGTATTTCATTTAATTCCTTTAAAGTAGAGTTCATTCTTCAAAATTCTAGAAACAAAAAATTAAAAAATTAAAAGAAAATTAATTTCTATAATAGAATCACCAAGAAATTCAAAACTAACAAAACTTTTTATAATTTAGATATTTTAAGAAAAAAAATTTGTTAATTTTATTTTTTAATATTTAATTTTTTAATTTTTTTCTTAAAATGTCTAAATGATAAAAAATTTCGTTAGTTTTGAATTGTTTCGTGGTTCTTTATTAGAGTTCGAACAATCGTAAGTTTTGAAATAAATTATAATCGTGTTCTGTTTCTTCGTTACAGTCTAGGGGCAGCTGAGCAAGCTGATGACTTCTCAGCAGATTGATGACTTCCCCTGAGCAGTTGCAGAGGTGTTGGCGCCTCCGTCACCGGGGTACAGCGAAATGTGAGTGCGCATGCATTATGGTTCCTCTGGTCACTCAGTCATGTCGTAGGACGTTTGGTCCAAATCGACACGAGTGACCGGTTGTATACTTTGGCGAGCATAATGACCGCGGGTATGGTAACCATGCCCGTGAATTGTAACATTTTATCTGTGTATGTATTTCTTAGACGAGGGCTAGGGTCTTCTTGTGCACCGCGCCTTTTCAATAGAATCAAATTTTAATCATAATTTCCAAGATAAACGTTTCCTAACGCGAATGTTACATTGATGTAGATATTTATTAAATAATGCACCTAAAGATGCATAGCAGCTCAGAAGGTATTAATATTTGATATGAATATCAATACGGCTGAATGCTAATTTTTATGTAGCGAAGAAGTCTGATACTCTCAGACTCCACAGCTACGATCATTTTTATCTAATATGTAGTCGAAAAATCGGATGCCCTCCGATTCCGTCATTGCGACGATTATAATGACTTGAATTCCTTTTATTTTTCTGATACTACTTACGTGTTCAAAAGTAACTTGATGTCTAAATGATGATAATAGACATACAAGTGTAATTCCTTTCTTATAAAGGTCACTCGTTTGCGTACACAAAGAATAATTAATTTCCATGTGCAAGAAGACAATTGAGGGTGGGCAAATTTCAGATTCAAAGTAATTAGCATGAGAACATACTTTCTTATTACCTATATAAAATTTACTTTGACGATGGAATCGCCCGTTTTAAATTCTTAAATTAAATTCTTCATGTTTTAGAGTCATTTTCTTAAATAATTCAATTTTATAGTCTTTTTTCTCACTAATTGAATGTCGAGTAGAGTCCTTTTTCTTGATCTAAAGTAGAGTCCTTTCTTATTTATCAAACTTTCTTATTTATCAAACAGACTAATCATATTTTCTAGTTGAGGATTTTCAGGATATCTTTCCGTACCCATTGCCTTTTAACTCATCCACGTGCCCATGCGTTACTTGGGTGGGTGAAGGCAATGGGGCACGATGACTTTCATTACTAAATAATTACATGTCGGCGGCTGGCATTGCGTTAGTGTATCGTGCACGCCGCATTTTCCACCTGTGTGTGTTTGTGTGGTTAGGCGGTGGAATTTGCGTCGGTGAAAGATTTTTATCAAAGACCATGTTAACGAAACTATAACATTATATTATTATTCATTGCAATAACGATACCAATGTATCATATTCCTTGTTGCACACGATGATCATTCTAGTAAATAATCTTGGAATATGAAAGTTAATCAATCTCGTACAATCAAACGAGAAAGTAAAGTAATAACGCTTGATGTATGTACTTAATACGTGCAATGCACATTATCAAGTAATCCATTCTTTGAAATTGAAAATAATTAATTGCTATGTAAATCATACTTATACGCAATGGTCACTGCCTTTGCCAGCCGATTTCAGTGAAAACTGGTACGTACTTATTAGAGTGTGATTGTGGCCAAGCTCGGGTGACGGAGTCGTCCCGGGACGGTCTCTCTAGTGTAGGCTTTGCACCCGGGCGGTGATGCTTGAGAATCGTGGAGTGGGTTGACTGATGATTGTGTTTGAGAGACTGTTTTGATATTTTTTAAATATAGGTTTTGTGTAGGATAGGTAACTTACCTTCTGGTACGAATGTGTGACTTAAATATAAGTAGGTAGGGCCGGGGCAGGTCGTCGTATTCTCTGATCGCATGTTCCCCCGCGCGATGACCTGCTTTCAGGAAATTTGTGAGAAAAGTCGACGGCCAGACTAGTGCGAGTGGGGTATGCCCTCGCTTCTAGCCTCGCTATGTCGACTTTTTGACGCCAGTGGGACATTGCACATTGTCGCTGGTCGCGGTCGGCAGGACGGGCTTGGGCACGTTATTAACTTTCAGAAGGGCGGACCGCCCGAAGCAAGAAGTGGCCAAAGAGCCGAAGATAGCCCGGCCAGAGAAAAGGCCACATCATGTGGGCTACCAAGAATGGCCCTGCATCCTCGGGTGCAGGGTCATTCTTACATATTATATTGCCATTATGCTCGCCGGTAGTTGTAGTAGTAGTAGTAGTAGTAGTTTGGTTGGCCATAGGCTGACCCATCGAGACAAGGGTGGAACGAAATATAAGGGTAAAATATTTTTTTTATTATTCATGACTTCTAATAGTGGCAAAAGTTCCCTTTTATAATGGAATTTAAGCTGCCAAGTTTGAAGGGGGGTCGTATCAGGTGTCGCAAGCCCTTCAAATATTAATATTTACTGAAATATTCATTTTTGAAAGGCTTGCGGCACTTGAAAAAATTTGTCGATCACGTTCAAAGTTTGGTAGCTTAAATACCATTATAAAAGGCAACTTTTGCCCACTATTAGAAGTCATGAATAATAAAAAAATATTTTGCCCCTATATTTCGATCCACCCTAATCGATACCCCCTCCCCTGAAATTGAGCCCACCGCGTTTTCAATTAGAGTTGCGAAGAAGATTACGGGGCCAGTTAGTGTTGCGACTAAATGTTGATCACGGTTTGAATTAGCGTTGCGAATCAAGCATTCCCCGCGTCTGGTTCTAGCATAGCGTTGCGAATAAATATCGATCGTGGTTGCTTGTAGTGTTCCGAAAAAAAAAATCGCGATTGTTTTTGAGATTATTCTTGTATTTTTAATTGCAGTTACTAGAGTTTGATTCATTGCATTACTTTTGATCCATGGTATTCTTTTTATTAGAGTTGCGATGCGACCGATCGCGTTTTTTTAATAACTCGTCCTAGTTTGATGCTTAATATTTTTTGGAGTTAGTGTTGCGATGATGACTGATCGCGTTTGTAATTAGAGTTGCGACCCCCAGCCCCCAATGCCCCAAAACTATCCTGGGACATGTCCAGAGACATGTTCCTGGGAAAAAAGAGCCCCGAGCAGCTGGATCTGCTGCACATGGGACTCTACACAGCCTTCAGGAAGGCTGCAACGAATTAAAGTTAGAGTTGCGTATTACGAGACACAGGTGCACTGAATTTTTATTAGTGTTGCGAAAAATGAAACCACCCACGTGGTGGTTCTCGGTAGCTTTTTCGTTTGCTATTCGGGATTTGTATTGAGTATAGTAGAATTTTCAGTAATAAAGCACCATCCGGGAATTTTGAATTTGTTTGAGAAATTAGTGCTGCGGGTAGTCCAAAGTCCTAGTGACTATGCTCGGGAGTTGATTTTAGTCTGTAGTGAGTTAGCGTTGCGAAAGAAAGAAACGGTCCACTCACGGGTTTTTTGCATTAATGAGTGGACAATGATCAGCTGCCCTTCTGGCTACTGATCATTTTTTCTAGCAGCCCTAAGTGGCTGCACCATCCTCCTTCTCCTACCACCACCTACCCACCCTTGAATCGAGTGTTTGTCACTGGAAATATTGTTTTAAAAGTATATTCATATCTTGCAGATAAATGTTTTCTATTTTTTTAGAATATTTTTAAATTTGAAGTTCCAATTTTTATGGAATAGCATTCCAAAATTTTTTCTGTGACTGAAAGAATGGCGATGATAGGTGTGATTCATTATTTGTAATAGAAATTGCAGACTTCTGACACACCTCCATTCAATTGAAATTCTAATTAGAGTCTTTGAAAAGTAGCAGTAGCTATTCCTCATTAACGTTGCTGATTTTTGCATAGTAACTTCGTCAATCGTTGTATTTCCTATCAGATTGATAAGAAATGTAGTTTTTTATTTTTATAAATTTTCAATATTCCTTTGCATTAATCAAAATTCACCCGCGATTGTTGCTTCATTTGATGATATTAAAAGGAAATTTGCTCTGAAAAAGTAGGTAAATGCAATTCATCACTTTATATTGATAGTAAATTTTCAATATTAACGCGTGCTCGTTGTTGCTACTTTCTGTATGAAAGTAATTTCGATTACTGTGCAGTAAAGTGCAATTATTCCAATTTTCAACATTTGCATAAATATTTTTGATTACCCATTGTATATTATGATTGATTGTCGAGTCATTGATACATAAACTTTGAAGATGCCAATTAATGAGAAACTACAAGGAAATTATTAAGTTGATGTAACAGAGCACCCAATGTGCTTAATATTATGAATATCAATTGCTTCGGAATGAAATGTGATATGATTAGTAGCTTCTTTTTCATGAATTGCTAAAGTATTGCTAAAGGTTAATTGCCTACTTTGTCTGCTGATAATGAAGCAGTATTTTTTAATCTTTTCCTTCTTTCATTTTATTACCGAATCGATATTCCATATTGAGTTTTAAACTGTAGCTTCAAATGTGATATTTCAATATTTGGGCAATAGCGATTCAATGAAAAGACTATATCTGTTGAAATTACATTACTTAATCGAGATAGATTGTAAGTACTAATTCATTGAGAAAGTTTCTGTTGCAGAGTATTATGTGTGAAAGATATTGCAAAAGGTTCATCATCCTTGAGAAACGAAACCTCAAGGAATTTTTATTAATGCTTTTAAAAATGTTTCAGGTAACATCGTGGGTCCATCGAGGGAAGTAAGAAACACATGACAATTTCAGATTTTTATTAGGCAGGTCATTATTTAAATTTAAGTAGATATGTGTATGGTTAGGTAAGGTGTTTAGTGGCCACATAGAATTAAGTAGTTTTTCAGGAATAAAATAAACACTGCAGTGTTTAACTAAATATAAGTAGCAATTATTAAATACGAGCGCTCGTATCCGTAGGAATTATTAGTATTTAAGTAGCCATATCAAATATGCACTGGAATATTTCCTATTAATGAGTAGAAAATTTGAATTATTCACTAATTGGGAAATATTCCCCCTTTTTTCTTTGTTTCATTCCCAATTAATGAATAATTATCATGGTAGAAATATACCAGAAAATTCTTCCAATTTTAAATGAAAGAAACAAAGAAATGTTTTAAATTCTGCTTTAGTTTCATCGCGGTAGGTTTTTACAGAAGGACTCCTGTTGCCCGGTTGTGGAGCGATCGAGGATCGTTTTGCAACCGTGCATCAGGGGGATCTATGGAAATGAAAATAAAATTTTGCATAAAAGGAGGGTGGATGGGCCGCGGTTAGGGCGGGTCTCCACTCGCAGCGCCTCCACGTGGTGAGACCTGGGCAATCTGTATTATTTGAAGTATAATTACTAATCGTATCACAAGTAACATTGTAATACAATTATTAATTACGTGACAAGTAATACGAGCCGATTGGCTGCGATCGTCTATCTTCGTCAATCTCTATTCCATCCTCAAACACAAGTTAAGTTGCCGAAATTTGAATTGCGACATGTTTAAATATCATCAAACTGTTTTTTATTTGTAACTAAAAACTGAAATTTCTCAGGGCTAGACTAAATCTTATTTCGCAACGCGGGTTTCGAATGTAACGCGATTTGCAGTTGCATCCATGCACCCCACGCCACTCATGCATCATGCAACGTTCTGCGAGGCTTTTATGAATTAGGTTTTACTGTAAATATCAATGTCGGCGGTAAACTAATACTCTGAGCAAGTAGAATCAAATTATCATTACTTCACTGGAATGATTAAACAGTGCATTAGAAACTTGCGGGAATGTCAGTAACGGCGTGAATTTTTAATACTTTCCGGCGTACGATACGCGAAAGAGTTCTACCACACGCAAAGTACTAAGGTAAAAGTACCAATAACAGAACACGTCCCAATACCTGGATACCAATGACATTTATATTTTTACTAAGCTTCATAGAAACTTTAGAACAATATTGTTGGGAACATATGTTATTTTGTAACGTAAATGTTTTAAATTCTGCTTTAGTTTCATCGCGGTAGGTTTTTACAGAAGGACTCCTGTTGCCCGGTTGTGGAGCGATCGAGGATCGTTTTGCAACCGTGCATCAGGGGGATCTATGGAAATGAAAATAAAATTTTGCATAAAAGGAGGGTGGATGGGCCGCGGTTAGGGCGGGTCTCCACTCGCAGCGCCTCCACGTGGTGAGACCTGGGCAATCTGTATTATTTGAAGTATAATTACTAATCGTATCACAAGTAACATTGTAATACAATTATTAATTACGTGACAAGTAATACGAGCCGATTGGCTGCGATCGTCTATCTTCGTCAATCTCTATTCCATCCTCAAACACAAGTTAAGTTGCCGAAATTTGAATTGCGACATGTTTAAATATCATCAAACTGTTTTTTATTTGTAACTAAAAACTGAAATTTCTCAGGGCTAGACTAAATCTTATTTCGCAACGCGGGTTTCGAATGTAACGCGATTTGCAGTTGCATCCATGCACCCCACGCCACTCATGCATCATGCAACGTTCTGCGAGGCTTTTATGAATTAGGTTTTACTGTAAATATCAATGTCGGCGGTAAACTAATACTCTGAGCAAGTAGAATCAAATTATCATTACTTCACTGGAATGATTAAACAGTGCATTAGAAACTTGCGGGAATGTCAGTAACGGCGTGAATTTTTAATACTTTCCGGCGTACGATACGCGAAAGAGTTCTACCACACGCAAAGTACTAAGGTAAAAGTACCAATAACAGAACACGTCCCAATACCTGGATACCAATGACATTTATATTTTTACTAAGCTTCATAGAAACTTTAGAACAATATTGTTGGGAACATATGTTATTTTGTAACTTGATCTCTTATATAAAAAATTAAGAAAGCCCTAGATGTAAAGTTTAATAAATAAAACAGTCTTTAAATAACAGAGGTGCATGGACTCGAATTCTGCGTAGACGTCCCCCGGCGCCGCTCGTGCGCATACGCGAGTATTTTTCGACTTTTCGGGAAAAAAATTTTTTTTCGAAAATTTTCCATCTTCCGCGGTCTGGGCCATGCGTGCACGTCCCCCGGCGCCGCTCGTGCGCATGCGCGAGTATTTTTCGACTTTTCGGAAAAAAAATTTTTTTTCGAAAATTTTCCATCTTCCGCGGTCTGGGCCATGCGCGCACGTCCCCCCGGCGCCGCTCGTGCGCATGCGTGAGTATTTTTCAACTTTTCGGAAAAAAAAAATTTTTTCGAAAATTTCCATCTTTCGCGGTCTGGGCCATGCGCGCACGTCCCCCCGGCGCCGCTCGTGCGCATGCGCGAGTATTTTTCGGCATTGCGTGATGGGTCTATCCTATACCTGGTCTGTGCCTATACCTGGGCTGTGTGTTTACCATCATTTACCATTTGTTTGAGGAAAGTTTTGGTTTCAGAAAGTTTACGTAGAGGGCGCGCACACAACAATCAAAACAGGAACACGTGTTGTGCAGTATTGAGAGGAATCAAGTGCAAGCGGTGCGCTGTTTTGTTTACGATTAATTACTCTTAATCGGTAAACGGACAATCGTCCTTAATTGTTTTAACGAGTAAAGATTTTAGTGGAACGATAATTGAAAGTACGCAAGGATGGGGGTGAGTAAAAATCAAATTACTATTTGAAAATCATAATAATAATACAAGAGGTAACCTAATTATTTTACTTAAAAATCGTGCATATAAGCATTGTTTTTAACTCAGCGATAATTGAAATGATTAAACAACAATATGTGTTTCTAATAAAACAGAAAAAGATGAGGATTAGCGCGATTAAAAGAAATAATCAAAAAAGGACTAAGCTCACCAGGCAAGGGAAAATCAAATCACAACGGCACAAACCAGCAAAGACGCATGTTCAGAAAGCAGTAACATCGCGTCCAGAATTGATTGAGGAGGAAGAAGAAAGCGACCATGGACAAGATCTTATGGATATGGTTGAAGAGGATGATTTGAACTTTCTTAGAGAAGCTATTTCTAATAAATCCTACCACCTGTTGAATCAAGTACATTTAAACGAGTAAGCTGCAACATGTTTCTTGGGATTGCTGTTATATCTCAAGTTCATTCTGATCTTTTCACTCGGAATCATAATTGTTTTATTATTATTAATAATAATTAGTACAGCTTTTTTAACTTTATATGAACGTAAAATTTTGGGGTATATTCTGGATCAAAAGGGGCCAAATAAGGTGGGAGTGGCGGGACTATTACAACCTTTTAGTGATGTTATTGAATTATTAAATAAAGAATTTTTTTTTATTGATCAGATAAATTTATATTTATATTATTTTAGAATTGTATTAATTTTATTATTATCAATAACGGTTTGATTAATTTATCCATTTTTCTTTAATTTGTATTCTATAAAAATTGGAACTTTGTATTTATTGAGAGTTTTAAGAATGGGTGTTATTTAGAACAGGCAATGTAGGAAGGAAAGAAAAGAGTAAGGGAAAGACAAATGAAGAAATGTTTGAGGAAATTTACGAGAGCGATATGTCGAGGAGAAAAGAGGAACAGGGTACAGAAAAGGTTCGCATGTTACTACCTACAAAGACTCGGAATGGTGTTGTGGAGAAAAGATTGGTCCAGGAATACAACGATCGAGATGCCGAAACTAGATCTACCGAGGTGGATGATCGGGTGCAGGCAGATGACTCTGTGGAAATGGAAACATGCTTAAGTGTAAGCATCCAAAATTAATTTGCCGGATAAATGTATCGGTAACTTGACTCCCTGTGAAAGGTTTTTCTATACCAGCCAATGTTTCAGGACAAAGAGCAAGATGAGAATACCGGACCTGTGTCCGTGATAGAACTCTTGGCAAATCGAGAACAACTATTAAGATCTAAGCGTTTAAAGATTGGGTTACTTTCCAGTAGTCTTTTAGAAGCGCCCGAGCTGAAGTCTGAAAATTTCAGGGCACTGTTAGAGTTAATGGAAGAAACTGATCCACAAGTATGGATCACAGTTAGGAAATTGGCGACTGTTTCTTTGTTAGAAGTTTTCAAAGATCTGCTACCATCCTATAATATTCTACAATCTGAACCGGAAGGTGTAAAATGTACGTAATCGCGATGAGTGAGAACTCGACTGATACTGTTAATTATGTTATAATTTTTTTTGCATCTCTAGTGAAAAAGTCAACACTGGCATTGCGGGACCACGAGGCCACATTATTAAGCAATTACAAGCGCTATTTGCAGAAGTTAGAAAAGATGTCTGGCGTGCTAAGAAAGAAAAGAGGAGACACGCGACAATTGAAAAAGCAAGAAATCGAACTGGGCGAGCTTTCGGTAACATGCTTGTGCGATCTTCTAAACGCTCATCCTTATTTCAACTATTCTGTAAACATAGCGAGTTTCCTTATACCATTACTGGATAATAAACATCAGTTTGTAAGAGAGTACGTGGCGAAGTGCATCTCCCGAGTATTCGAGCAAGACAAACGGAGTGAATTGTCGCTTACAGTAAGGAATTTATACACTTACGATCCTATATTCTAATAGCGGTGGTAGAATTTATTATTATTTACAAAACTTTCAGATAGTGCGCAAGCTAAATCAGTATATAAAATTAAAGGCTCATTCTGTTCACTCGGAGGTTGTCACTGTACTTTTGTCTCTTCGTATAAAAGACGTCAATTTGGACAAAGAAAAAGAAGACGAGACTAAACAGAGAAAGCTTATGTCCCATAAACAGAGAATTCTTGCCTTAAGCAAACGAGAGCGAAAGAAGAATAAGAAGCTCGAGCAAGTAGAGAAAGAGTTACTTGAAACCAAAGCTGAAGAGAATAAATTGTCTAAAGAAAAACTGCTCACTGAAATAACAGGCATAGTGTTCACAGTTTATTTCAGAATTTTAAAACAAGCTCCGAATAGTAAAATTTTATCTATTTGCCTCGAGGGCTTGGCAAAGTACAGTAACTTTTATCTACATTTCATTTTACCATTACATTACATTACATACTTGTTTATACGTGATATAATTACAGATTTGCGCATTGTATAAACTTGGATTTTTACCAAGATTTAGTGACTGCTATAGATCAATTGATGGAGCATGGCAATCCAAGTCTGAGGGATCAATTACATTGCATTCAATGTGTATTTACAATATTATCGGGCCAAGGTTCGGCATTGAATCTGGATCCTTACAGGTTTGTTGTCCTCGTAGAAAAGCGATTGCAAGGGCGCTGAGCGAAAACTCGCTACTCAAATTGTAATTATATTCTGTAGGTTTTATGTACATCTATATAAAAATTTGTTAAACATTCACTGTGGCAAGACCCAGTCAGAGACGGAGATTCTTATAAAGACTTTGCTGCAAGTTCTAATTCATAGAAGAAAAAGAATCGCGCGAGATCGCTTGACAGCATTTATCAAAAGGATAGCCATCGCGTCATTACAATCCCAACACAACGTGGCTGCCAGCATACTCGCCGTTATAAAACAAAGTATGCAACTTGGAACAGCGGCAAGTGTTTTATTAGATACTGACTGCAGTACTGGAGACGGTTTTTACCAACCAGAATTGCAAGAACCCGAGTGTTGCAACGCGGATCGTTCAGCGCTATGGGAACTGGCAGCTTTGCAGGTATGTACATGTACAATTAGGTGAAACTATACAACTTATTATTAATATTCTCGTGGCCGTTTGTTTTCTTGCCGATTTTAGCGGCATTATCACAGCGCTGTGCAAAAACTAGCAAGAAATATAGCTTGGGGTGTGCCTTCGACTGGCGAAGGCAGTCTGCCTCAGGAAATTGCCAAACTGCAAGTGTCCGCCCGTGATTCTATACGCAGAGCGATGTTTTCTGGCGAGATACAAAGTTTATTTATTTCTTTTAGAAGCCCGGAACAACTGTACATTGAGTTTGATCCAACTGGCGTCGTATTCAAGCCAGCGGTGCCAGTTCCCAAAGCTAGGAAACCTACCGGATCCTTGACAACCCATCGCTTTATCAACAGCGAGTTCGAGGACTACATCAATACCATAATAAACACTGAATTGCCCGCGGGTGGATGCATAGATTATTATAAAGCATTCAACAGCTGAAATTTACGTTGCAACATGATTGACAACAATGAGATCAGTGGCGTATTGTTTACAAGAACTTCGAATCAATTACAAATAACGTAAACAATCATTTTGTTTGTTCCAGTACCGTGATACGTGGATTTATAAATAGTTGGAAATCATTTAATCTACCTAGCCATCGTAATATACTACTCGCGCGATTTCCCTTGGATACTATAAATAGTTTTCCTTGTACGATATACATATACATATGTATTTCTCTTTATTATCACAATTAATAGAATTTTAAATACGGAAAGATACTTTGATACTTGATCTTTGGAACAATAAATAACACGCATTAATAGGGTTAACAGAATTCAATGCTTGAAGATGTAATATTAGTACATATTTGAGCATCACTACGCAGTACACACACACACACACATTCGTACGATGTATATTCGTTGTAAACATCTTTCTAAAGAATCTTTCTATGATAATGAATTTGGTTTAGTTATCTTTTCTTCTTTCTGTTGGAAAATTTTCAGAATTTCTTTCTGTTCCTTTTCCTCTCTTCTTGTGTTTAAACTTGCGTAGAATTAGGCGATAGGAAATGGTGTACGTTGGTTAACGATTATAAAACTTGCATCTTCGGACACAGGCGTAGTGTTTCAATCGGAGTAAGATTTCCATGCTTGCAAGTAGGTAGCATTCTCTCATCTATTACGTTGCGATAGATTCTCGTCTACATTTACCTTTGTTTCAGTAAAAGTTTCGTTGGCATTGTCGTGGTTTGTCGGCGATGTCGAATCAACTCGCCGCATAGGTATGCATTTACGTTCTATGATATTCATCTTTATAGCATCTTCGATTTCTAACGTTTCGTCTGTCGACTTGTACTCGCTTTCTCTGAATTGCCTCTCCGTAATCCGCGCATATTTATGCTCGTCCTTGTTATGGCTCAACAGCTTTGGCGTATTAATTTTGTCAATCGCCTTTGTAACGACAACCCGCTCATTCTTATCGCTCTTATTGTCTCGCTGGGATGGTTGAGGATTCCTTTTCGCGAGGATTATTTTAGTGTATTTAATAGTGGGTTGACTAGCACGAGTTTGTAACGGGATTGCGGCCTTAGGTTTAGATACGGCTGGATTTTGGGCTCTTGCCCGCATCATCGCGTGATTTAAACTTGTTATATCTACGTTAGGACATGTAATGGCTCGAGTACAAGGTGATACGAATAATTTACTAGCTGTTGTCTGATGATGGAGCTTATCTTGCTTGTTGCTTATGAGAACAACTCTGGTACTACTACTATTCAGTAGCTTAGATGCATTCTTTTCGTAAACATCTACAGGTACAGCTACTTGTGGCAACGGTGGATTCCTTTCGATAGAATTTAAATTATCGTCATCCTTCGCAAATATTATTGGTATATCTAGTATGTTTCCCAAATCGTCGTCGATATCATTTACGAGGCAATTCTTTTGCAACGCCTTGCTCGGAGGCTTTGCTTTGTGAATCCTTTGTAAATTCGACGCGCTCACTGTGATTTTTGACACTCCTTTGTTAGGTTTCTGGATAGCTTTCAGTTTGTTGGATGGTGGTAAAATAGTTGTCGAGCTATGACTAGTCAATGGCAACATGACTGACGAATAAATCGGTTTAGCAACGAGAGAACTTTCGACCATAATTACGTTCCCGCACGATGCGTTATGAGAGTTATTGCTGTTACTACAGGTAGTTACTTGTTGTTGGGCTAATTGTGACATCTTCACCGCGTCCGATGTGTGGGTAGAACTCTGCACTGGATGCGAAGAGCTACCGGTGGTTGTTGCCGTGTCGTCCATCACTATAAAATATGTAGGTAAGGTTCGAGAATTTTTTAAATCACTAATATAGAGAAGCTAATATACGTATTGATAATTTATCGACTCGATGCGAATGCCATTCGCAGATAGTTTCGTCTAAAACTTTTTACATCAAGTATGTACAATAATATTTAAAAAAAAAACATGTTGGATAACGTTGCGTGTATGCGTACATGTGTGCGCTCGTGTTGTAGTTGTCGTTGCGTTGTAATAAAATCAGAATGACCAATTTTATAAAGACTATTCTACTCGTAACAATATCACGAGCGTTGATCGGATTAAAGTTGGAGCAAGCATTAGTAGTGAGGAGCATTCAACTAATTAATATTTATCTCGCTTGTTCGTTTAAAGTATGTAAAGGTGCAACGATAGATGTACGCCGAGCGTGCCACCGAGCCAAATATAAATATCTAGTTAAAAATGTAAAGAGAAATAAATAAATGGAAAGCTTGATTAAACGGCTACACACCGATAAATCCTAATCTGTCTAATTCTAACGCAATAGCTCGCGCACATTGCTAATATTTGAGCAGGAGTAGGGTGAGGAAACAAATAAATTCAAATTACATGAAAAAATGTTTATTTAATACAAAAGAAAAGATGGTAGTGATATATTTACAACAATATTACTTTTAATGCTTTCGAATATATAAATCTGTATATCGACTCGTGTAAAATGATACAAATACGTGCTACACCCGGAGCAATATGTTTTTTTTTTTTACATTACATGCTGACCAAAGGTGTACGATAAACGTGCGTATACTATACTAAATAAATTCTCTTTAAATTTCTTTAAAATTCTCTTTAAATATACAACGAGAATCACTCGAGTACATACGACACCCGGAGAAATCGACAAACAAATATAATAAAGATTCCAGACGAGATATCAAGGCTAGAAATAACCAAGGTCTATCGGATTTATTAAATCATGTACTTTTTTTTTATTGTCATTCCACGTTGACTATCAAGGCATTTGAAAACAGATAAAAATGGTGAATGTATGTATGTATGCAGGTAGTAGTGAAGGAAAGAGAAAGGAGCTCCTAGAATCCTCAAATTTATGTAGGTAGATTTTACTTAGAGAAGAGAACATTTCTGTACTCCTATGTCGACACTATTCGATTATTCATGCGCGTGTTTAGAATATGAGAAATAATTGTGAATAAATTAAAAAGCAATTGTTGAAGAATCGGACGGTAATTCATGGAAATTGTCAACTAGTTTTCTCGACTGGTAACGACAGATGTACCTGCGAAACAACGAAAGGTCCTTGATGCGATAGAGTAAGCTCGTGTATAGAATAAGCATCGAGGAATATGCGAATCGCGGTGACACTACCAACACTTTCTCTTCCAACGCTCCTATTTCCCTCGACACTACACGCGCCTCATGTTCGAGATGCTTGTCGGGCGTAGAGATCTATATTCACCATCAATCCCTAGCACGGTTCAATTAAACGAGAATTTACTTTCGCTAGCAATGCTATCAAGTCTCCTCTGGGATCGTATCTCGAGCTGAATTCGATAGGTCAAAATTAGTGTTTCTACGTGTATATTACGAGTGAATTTACCAAATATAATTCGAGCATACATATTACAATCGTGTTATATTTATATTTACACACATATGTACAAAACTGGTTGTCATTTAGATTTAGAAAATCAAAGTACCCTTCGAAAGTCATAGACTTTAGAATCCGTAATTCATTCTTTTTTTGCTGATACCAAAGCGTTTGGTACATTTAAAATGGAGAACTAAGAGAGATACTATGACGTAGGCGAATTACTTGGTACCCGATTAGATGATAATATTCTACCTTTTGATATGGTCGATGCAGTAGTAGTCGATGCTACGCTAGTTGCCGCAGCCGTGTTGTGTGTCGGTAGAATACTACAAGCCGCTGCTGATACACGCGTAGACGACGACGACGACGATGACGACGACGAGGAGGAGGACGATGAGGACGACGAGGACGACGACGACGAGGATGAGGAGGACGAGGAGGACAAAGACGAAGAGGACGAGGACGATGATGACGACGAGATTGTGGCGAGTGTCATTGAACTTTTGCCATTTAGCAAGATATTCGATAAAGATCCATTTGACGGCCCAACCGTAGGTAAACCGTGTATCGCTATCAAGGGGATATAGAGTAATAAATTCTATAAGAGATGAATCGGCAGCGAGTAGTTGATTACCGTGTATTAATTTGGAAACATTGGTACACTACCTGTAGCAGTAGGCGTATTCAATCCGATTTGGTTTCCTGGCGTTGTTTGTAAAACTTTCAGCAACTTCGCATCGCCGTGTACATCAGAAATATTAAGATGCCTGTAGTTGTTCGACATTACTTTAGAGAAAGCTTTGTTGGACGATACGATGGCTTTCATTTTCGATAGATTCTGTAGTTGTAGATTGGCCGGTATAATCTTTGGCACTTTAGCCGAGGCAACCGAGTACTTGGGTGTAGTTAATTTCTGGGTGGTAGGTAGAGTTTGACTTGTCGACGACGCCGCCGGAGCTAGGCGTATCGGGCCGATTGGCGCTAGACTAGCCAGAGAACCGATGTTCAACGTTATTCCGCCATTATCGGAATTAGAATTCTGCTGAAACAAAAATCTACGTGTACCTTGTCGCGTTTACGTTTCTTTGCCTTGGATTTGGGTGTTTATAATTACACAAGTCTCCTTAATTAGTAGTATATTAGTAGGAATGATTTACCTGACCGGGAAATCTAGACGACATCGGGTGCTCCACATAGTGAGCTTTCTGGTTATTGATCACGCGAGGTTTTCGCTTCGCCGTCTGCGTATGACTCGTATGCGCTCCGCTCACTGCCACCAAATTCGATTGCGCGCCGAATGTCGTTGCTTTAGGAATCGTAGTTTCAGGTGATTGCGCGTTGTGTCCAACGGACACTGTAATCGGAGATATCGGTGTATTCGGGCGACATCTCTTTACGGTCGGAGAATTCGGCTCGCTATCCACAAAACTGCTCGTCGAGTTTCTTCGTTTCCGAGACTCTTTCCTGTTGCTTTTATTCTCGTAATTTGACAACGACATTGATCTTAACGGCAAGGGGTGTGGTTGCGAGAGAATGCTGCCCAGAAAGTCTCCGATCTCATCCAAGATACATCTGTCCGCCATACTTTGCGTAATACCTTCCGATATCTTTCTCGCGGTGGATATTCTTAAATGATCATCAGCCGATCCAACTACTAACAAACTCGTTTCTACCAGCATCCTCTCCCTGAGACCTTCCAAATCGTCGCCCCTTACGAGTGTAGCATTTTGCCCTATGATGAACATAACCGGACACCGGATATCCATTAGCGTGTCGTCAGGCGTATTCCGTTTTCCCTCGACCGTAGAGAAAGGGAAACCGAGGCAAATGACTGCGGTTACATGCTCCAACTGTGCTACCTGCGAATATTAAAACGACACGTTACGAATTACATGGTACAGTGAAATATCAAGGGCAACAACCAGGGCTTGAGAACTGTTATAATATCGATTTCGGTTCTCCAAACGGTTAGAAAGAACCTTTATTCCGAATAACTGTTACGAAGAACCGAAGTTTCCAACTATTAAGCCCTGGAAAGAATAACTAAACGTATACCTGACATGCAAGGGCAGCGCCGGTGTTGAAACCAACCAGTACTATTGGTCGGCCAGGACAATCGCTCCTAATGTCTTGTATTTTAGTTCTTGTAGCCTGAACCAGTTGGTCGATGCACACCATCATGGTCATCCTATTGGCTGTTAATCCTAAATGTGTATGAACGGTAACGACCATCCCTAAAGCTCCTAACTGAGAGATCCACTTGTGTTGTCGAGAAGAGATATTAGATCCGACGCCGGAAGGGGCTATTATTAGAATTGGATTTCCTGGTAATTTTTTCTACAACAATAATGGCAATGATAATTACATATACCAGCGTAGAATAATCGCCAGTGGCGAACGAAAGAAAGTTTACACACTTTTAAAATCGCATAACTTTTATAAAATTAATCCAAACGAGTTGAGCTTTTTTTAGAAGCTACAAGGATTAGTTTGCTAAGTGACGTGTTTCGGCGTTTTGATAAAAACTAATCCTTGTAGCTTCTCAGAAAAACTCAACTCGTTTGGATTAATTTTATAAAAGTTATGCGATTTTAAAAGTTGTAAACTTTCTTTCGTCCACCACTGTATGTAATCAACCATAATTACAATTCTATTGATATTTAAACTCTGACTAATTGGGTCCCACGATCGTTTTAGAAGAGATCCAAGAGTTTCCCATGTTATAGAACCTGCTTTTCCATTGATATTTGGCTGTACAGCAATCATTTTATCGATAAGCTGAGGAATTTTCAGTCTCAGCGTTTGCAATATGTCCAGATAGATTCCAAGGTATTGTTGAGGAAGGTGATCGAATAATAGACTATGCAACCACTGCGCGAGCCTCCAATCCCAACCAGCAGACGCCAATGTTTCTCGAAATCTTCTTGCAGCCGTATCGACTAACGTCCGTCGATGTATTGGTTCTATAAGACTACTTGCTTTGGCCAATCTTGCGAGTCTCTCTGAATTTAATATTTCAAGCACTTTGGTAAATATTCGGTTCTGAACCGGTGACCATGGAATTTTATCAAGTTGCTCTTCCCAATCTTCGTTCTCATCTTGCCGAGCGAAATTAGCCAGTCTTTGAAGTTCATCCATCTGATGGTGAGCTCTTGTAAAATCTACCGGTGGTAGAAATGCTTCGTCGACATCTTCTTCTACGTCAATTTCGTCGTCACAAATTTCTTTCTCCCTAACAGATGAAAAATTACAACGTAGTATTATTGCGCTCAACGATTCGATTTGAAAATGATGTGTCGCTTACGCTGGTACACTTTTCTTGGGGAAGAAAAGCTTTTTTATAGGTTTCACGTATATATTTTCTGGTTTCCAATTCCACGGGCGGGCGTAACAATGGTCTTTCGCAACCACGTCGATGTTCATCTCATAGCAGCCAGCAAGCTGATGCAAATACGTGGTTAATCTGTTCGGACTGTCGTCGAACGTGTCGCTGATGGGACTTGACACTCTAGAGCCGCTTGACGACGTGGAAGGCATTGCTGACATTATTGCCAACATTATTCTTTTAGATGTTGTTGTTACACAATATATCCATAACTGAAATTGATTATTTATATTAGTTAATATTAGTTCTTGCATGCATAGAGCTAGAAGTAATAAGAATATAAAAATTGTTTATTATAATACCTGTGATACTAGTTGCTTTTATTATCTCTTTAAATACGTGTAAATGAAACTCAGTGTATTTAAATAGCTACTGGATACTTGAAAGAAGGTAATCGCCAGCGAGTACACAGCGCGGTGGCGACGAATCTGATGTCTATTATATAAAAATGAAATCACATGCTCGATTGTAAAGCTCGCGCATACGCGTCCCAGACGCGTAGAGGATCAATTCTTTTCGAATTATAAAACTCGTAACGAGTACACAATTCGTTTATGAAATTAACCTAAATCGACTATATGCACTAATGCTATTGAACACTTTTGGTTATCGCATTATAGTGTAAATTATTTTTTACGTATGTATGTACGTATTTGGGTACTACGATTTGGAAACAGAAAACGAAATTTGATGTAGTACTCGTTTGTGAATAAACGAAAGGAAGAATAGAAGAGCGCGTATCAATTATAGATTGCAAGCATATTGACATGACCTTATAATATATTGTGTCTACTGATATATATGTATGCACGTAAATACACACGTCATTATTCATAAAACTATTCTTTGGGAAATGAATATTTTTTTAATGATTTAAGTAGTTGGAATGAGACAAAGGTTCAAGGAATGTACATAATTGTGCGTATGTAAGTATGTATATACATACATTATATTCGCGTAGTGGGGCGGAAAAGGAACGCATGAAATGAAATAAAACAATTGAAATTGAAGAAAACGTATCTGAGCGTATCTATTTAAGGGCGAATTCCACTTACGCCCAAATTGTTCGTGAGTTTCATTAGGGTAGTTTTCCCTATGGGCGACTGGACGCATCGTCAAAAATTTCAAAGTTGATTTTCTCGAAAATGAAGCGCGATATCAAAAAATTTTATTCCTTTTTCTCGACTTATTTACTTGTTATAAGTCGAAAAGAAAGAGTAACTTTTTTTCATATCGCGCTTCATTTTCGAGGAAATCGAGTTCGAAATTCTTGACGTTGCGTCTAGTCGCGTACAGGAAAACCTAGCTTAATGAAAATTACGGGTGATTTGGGCGTAAAGCCTCGTTCACAGTGATGTTTCCTCACGAAATAGAAGTGTTCTAGTTAGACGGGAATCAGTCACTACGACTCTTTTTCGCATAATTCATATAAACCTGTATATTTGCCTATTTCTTTTAAATAAAAAAGCTCTGTCATTCTGTAGAGGCCTTAAGTAATCACACTAATCGTAAGTTGAACGCTGTTCATGCACAGAGGCAGCTGAATTTAGTCCTCGAGTTATGGGTCGGTAACATAGTTTGAGTGGTGACACGAAGTCCTATAAGGTGATAGGTCTATCCTATACTTCGTCGATGTTTAAAGAGTTTTTAAATGATCAGTGATTGATAACTTATCGTCCACGTTCTTGTAAACATTAAAAACATATATATATGTATATATATATATATTTTTTTAGGTTACACGCTAAAATACTTGAACGTTCGTCGTTGATCAGTCCTGCTTAAATGTGCGGCTGCTGTATAGAACATATAAGTAGCTGTACACACATCCAAACACACATGCATACACGTACACCTCTGCCATATAAAGAATGAATGATTAGAATGAATTCTGTAATTTTGTGCTTGTTTATATACACTTGAAAAAGTAAACGTATGATTGTCGAAATTTACAATGGGTAATACACGCCGTACGAATTTCTCGACAGGATTTTGGTTTGACATATTATTGCGGATTGTTTTAGCAGCATTGTTTATGTAAGTTTTCATTGGATGTATAATATAGCAAGCTGTTTATCATTACTATATTTAAAAAATACCCTGATATTATATTACGGAATTACTCGATCGATATAAATGTTTAAAAGAAAAAACAGGTGCATGAAATTTATTGTTTATGTACATAGCGAATTAGAAAATGCAGAACCATTTACAAGGAAAATTCACGAGGATGAATTATGGTTATATAAAAATCCTAGAACCAACTCTTATGTTCCAACTACAGTATTATGGGTAACGTAATTAATGCAAACCCCTTTTGTGGCCGTGTATCCATGTAACCAAAGATATTGATCCGATATATCTTTCTAGCCCCTAGTCTTCGTGATGCCTACCATAGTTATCTTTCTTGCTTTCTTAGTTTATAAGGACAAAACCGATTCCTATCAAGCAGTATTATCTGTAACATTAGCTTTAGGATTCAATGGCGCAGTTACAGACATTTTGAAACTTATAGTTGGTAAGAATTCGGGAATATCAGCTCGGTTTTCGTAGCGGCGACTGATTCAAATATATTATTATCCGTAGGCCGTCCCAGGCCAGATTTCTTTTGGAGGTGCTTCCCTAGTGGACAAACGAATCCAGACTTTCAGTGCAATGGGAATCCGATTGTTGTAAGGGATGGAAGAAAGTCATTTCCAAGCGGACATTCTTCGTGTATGTATCAACCGAAAGGACAAGTAATTAAAGGCAGCCTGATTCTTTAACAGCCTGGGTATTATCCATTTTCCAGTTGCATTCGCGAGCTTTGGTTTCATTGCATTATACGTAGCTGGAAAGCTCCGCACATTCAGCTTAGTAGGCAAAGGACAATCCTGGAAATTATGCGCATTTATTTTGCCGATTTGCGTCGCTTTTGTAATTGCGCTGAGTAGAACTTGCGATTATCATCATCATTGGCAAGGTAAGCATAGTTGTAGAAAAGACTCTTTTACTAAATAAAATTTTAGATGTGGTTGCAGGCTCTATGATAGGATACCTTTTGGCATACATGTGTTATAGACACTATTATCCGCCGTTAGACTCGCAGGTATGTCATAAGCCATATGCTGCGCTGAACCTTGGAGTTGAATCAGAGCTTACAAGAAATAAAGATGAACAGATCAAATGGATATAGGGAGGGAAAGGAGAAAGAGACAAGCAATGGTATTGAAATCTAATATATAAATTGATAATTATACGTTGCCCAAATGTGATATAGATCAGCATTTTCAATGAATTTATATTAAATATATATATACTTGTATATACGTAATAGTTGATCTTCCGTTAAGAAACGCCCATTATTTCCATCGAATAAGCTAGTGTTCGTTGATACGTTGATAATGACGACGACGACGACGACGACGACGACGACGACGACGACGACGACGACGACGTGGATGTTTAAAGAGTTATACCTAGTCACTAGTCAGGCGACCGAAAAGAGGCGAATGTTTGTAAATTTTTTTTGAAAAAGCGGAAGCATATATTTTTACAGAACTTTTTGCACTTAAAAGAGCAACATTTAATGAACATTTGGTAATTGTTTCGTAGGAAAATACTTAGGTTTATAATAAAGTAGGAACGGACATCCAAGAAGCCTTTTTAAAAATTTGGTTCTGCGGTGAACACTGCCTTTCGGAACCAGATTATCTAAAATCAAAAACAAAAAAGATTTCGTTAGTATATTAATGTATCCTCTGATTAACGGGGGTAATTTCCGAAATATTAATTTAAAACAAAATGGCGGTTATTTAAAGCTGAAATCCTGATTTTTTTTCGCGTGATTTTTGCACGAAAAAATCAGGATTTCAGGTTTAAATAACCGCCATTTTGTTTTAAATTAATATTTCGGAACTTCCCTCCGTTAATCAGAGGATAGGTACATTAATATACTAACGATATCTTTTTTGTTTTTTGATTTTTGACAAAACCAAATTTTTAAAAAAGCTTCTTGAATGTCGGTTCTTACTTTATTATATTTTTCTACGAAAAAATTACCAAATGTTCTTTAAATGTTGCTCTTTTAACTGCAAAAGGTCCTGTAAAAATATATGCTTCCGCTTTTTCAAAAGAAATTCACAAAGATTCGCCTCTTTTCGGCCGCCTGACTAGGTATAACCCCTTAAGGTATTTGAAATAGCGCGCCCAAAGCATGCGCAAGAAGGTCTAAATAGAAACGCGTACTGCGCATAGACGCCATTTTGAGACTGTCGCGTCGAAACAGCTCTACCCAGTATGCCAATTGATACGAGAGTACTAATACATCATCCGTAACCCATCCAGTAAGAAACAGTAAGAGAAGAAAGGAGCTGGAGGTGGCAGGAGGTGCAGTGGGAGCAGTGGTCGTGTTTACTGTTTTTTGCGAAACTTTTTCAACTTGGCGATTGATCGTGTAGCACATCTTCGTAAATTGTGCAACACTTTACGACTACTTGTGCGTTTTTAAAGGGGAACAACACTCGGCTGACCGTTCGCTATATATTTCGGTTAGGCGATATATATAGGTAGCTTACAATTAGTTGGATAGGATTTCTCCGCGAGACTTTACAATCTCGTCGGGTTTCTCTCGATTCTGGGCAGTGTCAGGCAGCGTCGAGTGACATAGTTATTTATGAGCTGTTGTGTTGGTGAAATGTTGTCTGAACTTGCTGTACATGGCGAAGACTCGTGAGCGTCGTGGTCGTGAGTGCCGTGAGTGCCGTCAGCGTCGTCAGCGTCGTCGTGGTCGTCGGTCCCCCCCGTTGAATAGTCAAACGCCAGTGTTGAAACGGTTGAAACGGTGTTTTATCCCTTTTTAACAACGCCCGCCGTATTTCTGTCTGTTTCCCGCAGCCTAAATCAGAGTTATCGTGCTAGCTGTGCGTGAGAATGATCAACATGGAAACGGATAAGATTATCGACGACACAAACACAAATCTTCAGGTGCGTGTAACATACGATACATATTAGTGTTTTTTTACTCGACCTGAAATCTACCGCCATCTTATGTTTCCTCCTTATGACCAAGGGATTAGCTAATATTTCGCGATTGGGGGACCTAAATGCAGTTCTCGGATTGAGAGATCCATCGAAATTTCGGGGACTCGTTATTTCAGCTGGCTGGATCGTTAGTCGGTTAAATATATTTCGCGTAGCAGGTTATGATGTCGTATAATGTATAAACTGTCATGCACGAGGACTGGATTAAGATCATTTCTCCGAGTCCCTTGATCGGAGGATGCGTATCATACCGTATCCCGGTGACAGTTCACTCCTTGGATTAAACAACATTTACAAAATCTTGCCTACTTTTTCCTCGATCATGATCAAGGACCAATTTTCCACTGGCCGTTGCCTACTTCACTCGCTCTGCATCTACGCGTATTTCGTAAAATTTCCTTACATTTTATAATTATTATTCACTCGAATACCAAATTTAACTGACTTCTACATCACTTTCCTTTCACTTTTTCTCTTTCTTTCTCTTTCTCTTTCTATTCAATTGCACGTGAATAATTACTTGATTCCATCGAGTAACGATGCTTTTTATTGTACAAGCCTAATCTCTTCAGGCCTGGCAAGCTCTGAGATTTCTTCCTCTTAACCTTTCCTCTGTGTCTGCTACATTTGCGAACCCCCATAACCCGTTACATTTGTCCACTCTTCCATTCACTGTTCCCTAGAGTTCCTCTCGAAGCTCTGCATTATTCCAAATTTAAATCGCATTCATGATAACTGCGAGCGATCAAAAAAACTCACTGCCCAAGATTACCTTGAATTTTCTCTGCTAGGAGACACTATCGAGGTCGAGTACCTATTCCTTTAATCTTAAAGCGTAATGGTTTGCTCCTCGGTCACCAATTATAATCATATAATCTTTTTTCCTCGAGGCCAAGTAGGCTTGTTCTAATTAAACGATATTTTGTTTCATACATACAATTGGATGTAAGCCAGAATCATCGAATCGTGTATAAGAAACTTTAGATTAGTATATCATTTCGTATCGATGTAGGGAAAAATAAACATGCAAACTTTGTTAGCTGTACATAGTAAAAGAGAGGGAACGTTCGCAGAGACAAAAAGCGAGCCGTAAGGAGTATGATTGCATTGAATTATTTAAGGCTGGGCTGTTTAGTAGAAACATGCATCGTGATTGATCGGTGTAAATGAACTCTGGCAGTCTGTTATTAAAAGTGCCATGACTTGGCGGGGAAAAAGCACTGGATTCTTATATGTATAGTGCCAGTGACTCATCATTCCGGTTATATTACATATAGATACTATATGGATATACGCGTTTTTAATTTTTCACCGTTCGCCGGACGCAACGAGAAAGCAACGCCATGCGATTAGGAAAATTCTTATTTCACATCGGTTATTATTACGATTACTATTCGAGTCGTAAAAGTTTTTTAAATTTCGGCGCGTTAAATGTCGACGAACAGGAAGGACCGGGGCTGTTGAAATTTGCCCGATTGCAAAAGTTACTGTTCCGCGTATACCTATTACGTAGTTTTCACGACTCGTTCTCGATTGTCTTTCCTTCGTCGTAATATAATACGTGTGTTTGTTTTGCACCAGCAACGTGGAATCAACAGTCGGCATTACGCGATGACTGATGATTCCAACGAGTTTAGATGCGCGTTGTGCGTTTAAATTCCGTCCGGTGAAGCGAAATCGGGAGAAGTAGAAGAGATGTAGGCTGTATTACTCGTCGGATGGGAAACGAAAATCGTGCAATCGTTTGTTCGTTAGAACGCATTGGTCGGAACACGCACGCAAGTATATAACCGTAACCTTAAGGACACCCGTTTCCCCGGTTCACGTTTCTGCAAAGATGCAATAAAAGGAGGAGGGAATACGTAACGAGTAACGACACCAAGAGACAAAGAAATGCCCGGGGTGGGGGGAGGGAGGGAGAGGGAGAATAGGGCTCTCGTCAGGGATGAAGGAGTTGTTGTTGGAGCGATCCCGTTATGCGGGCAACACCGCGAACATATGTAGGTAGGTATGTACATCTTCAGGTGATAAAAGAGAACGATACGCCTACAAATTTCTATGTATTATACATGGATACTTACCACCCCACCGACACTGTTCAAATGTTGCCGCCTGTATGCAACCTTATACAGTCGAATGATCGCAATACACATCTCGTGCCAAAAGCCATCGACATTCCCCCTCAGCGTGACTTTAACGCGTTGCTAAACAACCCAACAACTAGGATTTACACACTGCATATCGTTCAATAAATTTGTGCTTGGCTTTCGCGGACGCGAACAACGTACAACTGTCTCTCAATAGTTGCAGTTTTCGTTTTTTTATCGTCTAGGCCCCCTTTCTTTCACGACGTGCTATGGTACGAAAACCATGAATGGTAAATAATAGAAGCTTGGATGAAGAAACTTTATTTACAGAAATATTGAACAGCGCGAGTAGCGTTTAGTCGATAGTAATGTCTAATGATCACATTGGATACAATACAGATCAGATTTCTCGATTTCTTTCATAGAATTCTTTGGCCTTGATTTAGACACACTTGCAACAAGATCAACACAAGATATACCTCTGTTGTGTGTTAGGGTTTCCGCTCGCAAGGGTGGCAAGTAGGTGTAACAAGTAGGTCAGACAGAAAATATTGGATTAGTACAGAGGCGTCGGACCTCTGGTACATTTCGATCCTTATAAATAAATAGACCGCCGATACACAATATTCACGGCAAATTGGACTAGAAACGTGTCTCTTCTGTCGATCGATTAACCCGTTAATCATTACCGAGCGAAGGGCCGGTCTCAGGAAAACTGAATTTCGCATAAATAGATAATTCGCACGGCAAGTGTTTTAACTTTTAATCTTTCGTCCGTGACTTAAGAAAATTTGCAATCTCTTTTACTCGCCAATAATATATGTTCACCTTATAATTTTCCATCGTCGCGTCGTCGCGTCGTCGAGTCCCATTTCTGTTAATATAGAGACGAAATATGAACGAAAGAAATAAATAAAAGGTCCGGTGGACATTTATTTCTGTGAGCAGTCAATGTGTACACTCTGCTGTACACTGTCAAGAGAGTGTGGCTGCCCGAGGTCAAGAACCCGCTACCCGTTTCTCGTCGCGTGCGTGTAGAAGTAGAAGTAGTAGTGGTGGTAGTGATGGCATATTCCGGGGAAAAAACACTGACAATCTACTATCTTCGTAGTATTTACATCTCTCGCGTAATAATGTGAAGAAGAAAAAAAAGAGAGAGAAATTTCTATAATCCATGTGAATGTGATTGTTTCTGTTTTCAGTGTATGTATAATGTATTCTGCATTCCATGTGAAGGAAAGCTTGAGATTTACAGAATGTGTAGGAACGTGTACGATATTTTTTCCAGTATCCAATAACAATACTCTACGATCCCACTCGCAAGAAAGAGCTGACAACAGGGGTATCTACGCAGTATGGACAAGAACGGGAGATTTGTATGAAACTTTTTGAAAGATGGAGCGAACCGGAGCAAGTGAACTTTGTGGAACAATTACTAGCACGAATGTGCCATTATCAGCATGGACACATCAATGCGTATCTGAAACCAATGTTGCAGAGAGATTTTATTTCTCTGTTACCAAGTGAGTGAGATTATTTCAGACTATCCAGTTGGAGTGAACACGCAACATCAAACTTTTTGACCAAACATGATTCTATATCGTTAGAGAAAGGGTTGGATCACGTGGCGGAGAGCATTCTTTCTTATCTGGATGCGGACTCATTGATCGCAGCAGAATTAGTATGTAAAGAATGGCACAGAGTGATCAGCGAAGGAATGCTTTGGAAGAAGTTAATGGAGCGCAAAGTTCGGACCGATTCAATCTGGAGAGGCCTGGCCGAAAAGAGAGGGTGGTTAGTTAATATTTTCTGTCCGATGTCCTCCGTCTTATCGCATAAATTAATAATATTACAGTAGAAACTATGGTGTACGAGCATATATGTATGTATTATATTGATCCTCTTTGGTTTTTACTTTTAGGATTCAGTATTTATTTAAACCGAGGCCAGGAGAAAGTCATCCAAATCACAGTTTTTATAGATCTCTTTATCCGAAAATAGTTAAAGATATCGTTAGTATAGATAATAATTGGAGAATGGGAAGATGTAATCTGCAGAGAATAAACTGTAGAAGTGAAATTTCAAAAGGTGTTTACTGTTTACAATACGACGACCAAAAAATAGTCTCTGGTCTGAGAGATAATACGATTAAAATTTGGGACAGAAATACGTTGCAATGTATTAAAGTGCTAACGGGGCATACTGGCTCTGTTCTCTGTTTACAATATGACGACAAAGCAATAATATCTGGTTCCTCTGATAGTACTGTAAGAGTTTGGGACGCTAATACCGGCGAAATGGTTAACACATTGATACATCACTGCGAGGCAGTTTTACACCTGAGATTTAACAATGGAATGATGGTCACTTGTTCGAAGGTTAGTGAAGCTCGCTGTATAAGTAGATTAAGTAGGTATTCCTAAAGGAAAGGAGAACGCGACATTTACTTTATATTACATGCCACTTGCTGGACCATTTTTTAGGATCGCTCGATAGCTGTGTGGGACATGACATCACAAACGGAAATTGCTTTAAGAAGGGTACTGGTAGGACACAGGGCAGCGGTGAATGTTGTTGATTTCGATGAGAAATATATCGTTTCTGCTAGTGGTGATAGGACTATCAAAGTATGGAACACATCTACCTGCGAATTTGTGCGGACGTTAAACGGACATAAACGGGGTATAGCGTGTTTGCAATACAGGGACTGCTTAGTAGTTAGTGGAAGCAGCGATAACACCATCAGATTGTGGGATATCGAATGCGGCGCATGCTTGCGCGTTCTGGAAGGGCACGAGGAGTTGGTCAGATGTATTAGATTTGACAGTAAGCACATAGTTAGCGGAGCTTACGATGGGTAAGTATAGGATACTTCTTCTTACATGATATTTCATTCCGTATCATTTCTTTATAGTCGTCCCCGTCGTCGCCCTCGTCGTCGTCGCCGCCGCCATTGTCGTTGTCATTGTCATTACCTTATGTTACAGAAAGATTAAAGTTTGGGACTTGGCAGCAGCATTAGACCCACGTGCTTTAGCCAACTCGCTCTGTTTACGTACATTAGTGGTGAGATATCTACAACTGCTGTGACGTTTGCGGCAGTTGATTTTAATGTTACGCGAAGAGAAAGATTGATTTTAATCGGAGTGTATGTATTTGTTCGTAATGCAGGAACATACAGGACGTGTATTCCGCCTGCAGTTTGACGAATTCCAAATAGTGTCGTCGTCGCACGACGATACAATACTAATTTGGGATTTTCTTAATTTGAATCCATCGAGTGGAAATGTATCTTGCGGGCCTGCGACGGTAAATGCATCAGGTGCGAGTCAATCTGACACCAGATCTCTGTCTCGTAAGTATGAGAGGAACTGTGTATAAATACCAGGGATCGAAAAGGTTCTGGAAATCTTATTTTTAAAAAAATCTGTTAGAACTTGTATGGTTCGTTTAAGAAAATATCTGTTCCTGTGGAATTTTTATTTAAAGAAATGTTACCTTTAGGAACATCTTTAAAAAGTGAGCTTCGAGCCGTGAGCTTCTAGATCTCGAGTCGCGGTTCAAACCCTAAAGGCTCGAATCTTGTATCTTGTAGCCGTGAGAGCTCGAGCCCTTAAAGCTCGAGTCGTATAAATTATATATAGTGAAATGATGTACAAAGCTTGAGTTTTGAAAGCCTTAAAACTTAATGTAGATATTCTAAGTCTTACACACCAATATTATATGAAACTCAAGCTTTTAAAGCTTTAAGGCAGAACAATATAAAATTTCACGGTCCATGTTTCAAATAGAACCAATTGAAAAGTTCCAGAACTCTTTCGAACCCTGATAAATATATCGGTCAGCTCGGTGTTTCTTATTTCCTAACGTTCGCAACAATCTTTTTCTAGCATTCGAGTGACGCACTAATACGAAGATTCCTTCATTGTGATATAATTGTAAGTATGATGTGTAGGAATTTCACGTCACTTTTACCCGATGTACCACATAGAGTGAACACATTTTCAAATTGTACACATTGAATGTTTGTTGAAATATTACCATAGAAACCGTACATGTATCGTAGAACATTTTTTTTTTTAAACCATCAGATATGATCGCATCGAATTTGCATCGATAGCAAAGACTGTTCTTGATGTTGCATCTTTTAATTAACACACGTGCTGAAGTGTGCGTTGCCAAGTTGTCTCTTATGTTTACTTTATTCCAGACAAGTGGTTAGTGAGTGAGTTCAATGTGTTGACGATAGTGTACGCAGAGAATGAAGAATCAGTGTCCAGCGTGAAGAGCGGTTAGACAGAATCAGAAAAACACACAATCCCAAAAAAAAGCACGATTATCGATTTTTCTTTATTACTTGCTGTGAAAAGCAAAAGTAATGCTCTAAAGTAGGATACCTATATGGAGTGACGCATAAAAAAAAAACTATGAATTAATTTATACGCGGTTGACGCACTGCCTTTAGTAACAAACCGTATATTAAAACCATGCGAATATAATCCCATGGATGTAAATAATTGTTTGCTTTGGCCATATCTGGAATTCTTCTACGCTCTATGACACGATAGAAGTTGACCACTTTCCTATTATGAAAGACTTGCAATACGTGAAAAAGAACGGAGAGAAGTGAAAACATTTTTCGGGAGGTTGGATGCACTTGATAAGATGTTGGCTGTATTATAGCAAGTTACGGAACCTTGTTATTATTATCATCACTCGTCGCCGTCGCCGTCGTCGTCATTATCATTTATCATTATCATTATTATTTTCGTGGTCGTCGTCGTCGTCGTCATCATTATTTTTAATTATTATATGTGATTAATTTATAATAAGAAGATTGTAAAATGTTGTTTGATTGGAGTACTTAGCCTGTGTGAATGTGACGGTTGGGGTATTCGTATGCGAAAGTATCGTGAAAACCATTGGCGTAACTAGGATTTTTGTTTGGAGGTGGGGCCCAGGTCCCCCCCTCTCGTTCTCTCTTTTTTTTTTATAGGTAGAGGTAACTTTTTTATATACATACACATTTTATAACAATCATTTACCTACGTATTTATTTAACACCAAAACAAAGAATAACTGAATAAAAAATTATTGATTATCTAACAGACGAATGATTTTTACTTTTTATTTCGATAGATTCTAGGGAGGGGTTTTGATTCCGCGTTTCGGCACACCCGGCCCTCTAACTGGTTACGCCAATGATGAAAACTATCATGCTTCATGTACGAAATTTCGCAGGCGTGAATCGCTTATACCCTCCGCGCGCGCAACACATGCACGCCGGCACGCACCCACGCGCGCAGACTCGTGTTTAGCATTATAGATGTGTATATATACAGCTGTTAATCGAATATGTAGCCGTTCCTATAGACGTGAATTTTACAAGATTCATATTATATACCGAGGAGTACATGGAAAGCTGGCAATCTTTCCGCATATCCATCGATACAAATACCATTTGCATTTAAAAGTATAAATTTTCATTATGCCGAGTTGACCGGTTGATCATAGAAAACCAATATAACGACTCTGAAATTGTCTTTGCTGCGGTGAAGGAATTATTATGTTTTTGACTGATGATCTCGGATAGATGATATTTTTCAATTTTTAATTTATGTTACGGTAGCCACATTTCTTTGATTTTATGTTTCGAGCTTGTTCCGAACAATACCCTATAGAGCGTTCAAATGTAACGTAATGTTTCATTATGGAAACTTTACACATTACTGTCAAGGATACTACCTTTTTAGTCTGACACACATACACACACACACGCACACACAAAAAAAAAATTACTTAATGGTATATTAAACAATAGGACAGACATGTAATGCATCCTTGAGGTTGCCAGAAAGTAAATATGTTTGGATAAATAATACTGCAGTAATTGGACTGTCTCGACCCTATGAATAAATCGAGTGTGAGAAAAAGGAAGTTTCGGGTTTTAATTTTAATCGGTGTAGTTTGCATTTTACGCAGCATAAAATTAGGATTAAACTGTGAATACATGGTATAAAAGAGGAGAATGAGTATTAGCTGTTACTATAAAACGCGTCAAAGTTACTTCGCTTTTACGGTTACATTTGTAACAAATAGTACCAAGTAATACTTGTACATTATTATACTATTATAGAAATTTTTACATCGAAGGGAAAAAGGAATTATAGAAAATTGTGAATTGCATGCAGTCAAATTGGGTACAAAGAATTGTGATTTTTAAGCTAGAATGCTCGAACGATAAATTCTCTATAACTTTAAGGTATGTATGTATATATGGAACTCGAGTGCAAACTATACTTTTGTAGTATGCAATATGTTCTGAATTCACAAAATCTATTAACGAAGAGAATAGCATAATATTAATAGTAATAATAATTGTACTCTTTGTAAGCACATACTCCATTATACTACAGCTATCTACAAATGCATACATATACAAGTACTATGGAAATGAAATCTCATGTTACTACACTGCCTCCTACATTCCTAATCGGAGTGTAAAAATATATATTTTACTTGGATCGGGGTCTCGAAGCACTTGAGTCAATAAACACATATTATGGAAATGCGAGATTGTCATTATATGTAAAACACCGCTTTAAACCAACCACTCGGTCAAACAGTTTTTGCCATTAATTTATATTGTATTTCCCGGGTCGGGTGTGCTTATTTTCATTCATCGTTCAGGGCTGTAAGAAGTGGTACTAGATCTTGATATAATAACATGGAATTTACGTTTGCCACAAATGATGGAACAACGGAAAAATATCTTTATTCAAACATCCCAAAGTTTGTTCTTAATTAAATAACGCGCCGCCATTTATCGAAAATTGGCGACCCCTTTTGAGGAAATTTGGTACTAAAAATTTTCCATATGCAAGATGATATTCGTAAATTTACTATTAGGCTGTAAGTCAATTTTCCCCCGTCAAACGAGCTCGTATGTACTTTTCATTTTGTGGCACATTTCATTTTACGTGGGGAACATACTCCATATAACAACGAAAGAATCATCCAAATCGGTCCACGCGTTACGAAGTTATACGCGAGCATACATTAAAATTGGAAATCCAGATAACTCTGGAATATCTAGATAAAAATTTTAAAAAAATAACATGGTACCACCGGCTCCTCATACTCTTTCAAATAAAAAAAGAATCATCGAAATCGGTGCAGCTATGCGGAAGTTATGCGTGAACATACAAACAATGAAATATACGCGACGAATTTATTAACCTCCTCCTTTTGAAGTCGGTTAAAAATGATGGAATATCTGACATGATTTTAGAAGGAAGTGGAAGGAAGCCCGATGCCCACTGCTCAGGAGCTTGCAAGTTGGATTGTAAATAAACAAATGAATTAAGAAAGAAATTCATTTATTGTTGCACATAACCTCGTTAGATGTGAATAAAAGTATCGCGAAAAACGATTGAAAGAAACTTGTGTGACTGTTGGGGGTTCAAAAGCGTAGTACATATACATATATATACCTTGCGTATATGTACGCGATGCTCGTGATTCGTTTCCGTATACTAAGTAGAATCCTTCAATTTAAAATTTGTTAAATAGAATGTCAGATTGTGTCGTTCTGAGTGATTCGGGCGAATCCGTCTCGCCTATCGAAACTGATAAAGCCAAGAGAGTTAGTGGAGAGAAAAGAAGCAAGCATTACCTCGATGATTCCAATTCGAATGATTTCGATTTTCCTCCAGTAAATTTCTATTACACCGCCGTTGACGACGACCAAGAAGAGCAGAACTTGCCTAAGAACACCGTCAACAATGCTTCCAATAAATCTAATGTCGAATCTTTACAATCGGGCCTGGACAAATTCGACTATCCTATCGCTGGCAAAAGTTCGGAGGATGCTAGGAAGCAGAGAGACGGACAGAAGGGTGTTAAGTCAGTAGCAAAGAAAGCTAAGAGACAGGAACGATTAATGAGAGAGAAAGCATTGAAGGGAATCGCGTTAAAGAAGCAGAAAAATATGAAGCCCGGCGAGTGTATGAAATTTATGGTCGTTCTTTTCGACATGGGTATCCAGAAGTTTGATTTCTTTAAGGACACTAAAACTATGCTGTTGGAGGCTGGCGTACAATGTAACGTTAAGGCGGAATTAATTCCGAACAGTATTAGATGGAGAAGAAAGATTGAGGAGTATTATGTGAACGAGGCGAATGAAATCTGTACAGTGAGAGATATTGAAAAGCTTAACGAAACATTGATAGTTTGGAATTGGGATGAAGCCGTAAGGAAAGTCGCGGACGGCAGCTTTTGTGCGAGTATTTCCAGTATAAGAAGTTTATTAACGAGGGATAATTTGAAAGTAAAGTTGCTGTTGGTGATTGTTGGCATGGACGATTACTTTGCGCGTAGAAAAGGACCAAAGGATTCGGTTAGAAATGAAGGAAGAGATAAATTGCAAAAGAATAAGAGAAAGAGTACAGACAGCGATGAGTTTAAAAGTGTTCCAGACATATCGAGGGAAGAGTTTGAACTGCGCCTGAACGAGATAGAAATTATTTGCAAGTGCAGCAGCAGGCTGTTGAATGATTCTGAAGATATAGCGCTAATGGTACATCAGTGTACAAAAGCTATAGCACTAATACCATACAAATTGGAAAAGAAGAAATGTTTATCGGGCAAATTTGATTGGTATGTGATGGGAGATAAAAGAAATACGGTAAGAGTGGATAAAAATGGAAACGGACTGAAAAGATTGTGGCAACAGCAACTTCGCCAGTTTAATTTGACCAGCCTGGAAATCGTGGAAGCGATTTCTTCCGCATACCCGAGTCCTGCGGAGTTGACAAAAGTATGCAACGTACTATATTATCTACCAGTCTTTTGTAAAACGCGAAATTCAATATAATTATTTGCTTTATCCTTTTGTTTCTCAGGCTTACAATAGTTCCACACAGAACGAAGGAATGCACTTGCTGAAAGATATTTTGGTAAATTATAGATTCATCTATTTTCTAAAAATAAGTTACGCGCAACGATACGAGCGAGTTATTTAACGAGGAGAATGTTCTATACAGAAAAGTTATAAAAAATTATAAAAATTAAACATTTTATTATTATAGCTTTACTTACATTTCACAATCATATTTCTAATATTTCTAATGTTTCTAATATTTCTAATATTTCACAGATTAGAAGGGCAGCTGGGCCTCTTACAACAATGCGTAAAGTCGGCCCTGAATTAAGTAAAAAGATATATACAATGTTTACATCCAAAGATGGTGAAATCGTATTAAATTAAAGGTATTTCTGTAATAAAGCTTGATAAAACTACAAATAAAAATCTTACAATAAGCAGGCTGCGCCTTGTTAGAATATACTGACTCTAATTAATCGATCCAGTAGTAACAACCAAACACAAATTGCTATTGTGTATGTAACAAACTCTGTTTCTTTGTCACACAGGTTTCTAGCTTACTTGACCCAACATAAGAACAGCGAAGTAAGGAATTGATCGCATTCGTGTGTTGCACGGTAAATGATTTAAATACTATGTGAAAGTATATATAGCTTCGTCATCTATTGGGTGTTACAACAGTCTAGTGTCTAGCGTCTAGCGTCTAGCCTCTACCAAATGAAACACATAAATGCGTTTTATTGTCGCGCGAGTGGACACAATTTCTTACGAGTTGCACTAATTCCATATTGTAATATAGATTTCATACCGACCATTTCTCAACAAAATACTATCAGTGACACTTGAAATTGCGATAATAATAATAATAATCGTAATAGTAGGTAGTAGTTAGGAGTGTGCAGATTGTCCCGAGGCTCGGGTTCCCGGCCCTCGGGACGGGTCGGAAAATTTCGGGCGGGTTCCCGATAGTTTTGTATTGCTCGAGATCCCGAACTTTTCGGGATCCCGAGACTCGTTTCGGGCTACAAGCATGACCGCCACGAGCGGGCAAAAACTCGGACGCGATCGGTTAGAAAGCCAGCTATTGCGAGGGGACCGAGACGAAAAGAATTATGTATATCATTTATATCAATACCAGAGTGATAAGTTTTTACCTTTCTGTCTCCTGTTAAATCATAATTTGTATCTTATTTTATTTACTTACATATATATGTATTTTCATTGCTATGTTCAGAACTTGGGAAGAAGACTATTTTTATATCGAGAATATTTTAAAATCTTAATAAAATGTACTTCATACTTAGTACTTTATATAAAGGGAATATATAGGGTATTATCATTTTCGGGATAGGTTCAGATTTAAAATAGAAAACGTACGAACAACTATAAGCATACAAAAAGGAATATTTCCTGGATGTTTCATAGTAACAACAATATACAGGATGGCGAATATTTTATTATTTCAAATTCACGTGTAAGAAACATCATTTTCTCTATGTTCTCAGGTAATAATTTTGATCTATTACTGGTAACGATATCGTCCGATCGCGTCCGAGTTTTGCCGAGCCGACATGAAATCAAATTGCCCGCTCGTGGCGGCTATGCTTGTAGCCCGAGTCGTGTCTCGAGCAATACGAAAGTATCGGGACTCCGCCCGAAACTTTCCGGCTCATCCCGAGCCCGAAGGGTCGGGTACCCGCACACCCCTGGTAGTAGTAGTAGTAGTAGTAGTAGTAGTAGTAGTAGTAGTGATGGTGGTAGGAGTAGTGGGACTAGTAATAGGAATGGTAGTATCGGTGGTAGTAATAGGAGTATTATGTAGCAGTAATAGTAGTATAGTAGTAGATGTAACGATGACGACGACACAACAACGAGATACATTTACAAAGAAATTTTTTCATTACCAATTTAATGGCGTCTCTCATAATACATCACATTGTTAGTGCGAAAGACTCGCCCCCATTGACATACATTTATACGGGCCAATTTCTCAAGGAACTGAGATCAATGATCGATTATTAATACTTTTTGATAGTGACTTATGAATCTTTTATCCTTTATTGTTTTAGAATGGTCGTGAGATTTCGATGCATATTTTGTGAGAAAAAAAAAGAAGAAAAAGTACTTAAATAACAAATATATGGAAGTCGACTGTACGTAAAAGTAATAACATGGGACAAAATGCATGCTAGTAACTAATATATGTATAGCTGGCTTCCTATTCTATTATACTATTTCCCAATGTCGTTTAAAAATTGAGACTACAATCTATAATGTGATATTTATTTAAAAGAATGTATAAATATAATGAACAATATGTATAAAAGGTGATTCTTGGCACTGAAAACTAAAAGTATCGGTACTGAAAAGACAATGGTGAAAGCAAGTTTTCACGCGCGTAATACGTGCTTCGCGATTATTAACAGAAGACAATCCTTGTAATCTGACGTTTGTTTTTGCTTCAAGCGCTTTCAACTATTTTCCAATAGTTGAAGTGAATTTAACCAATTTATCGGTGCAAAATTATTCAATATGTATTGACTGCTGATTTACAAGATGTAATATATTTATTGCCAACCTTTCTTATACGTAATATATGTGCAAGAATATTCGTGTTCTGGTATCGCGTTTGAACAAAAGTGGTAGGAGTATAAAGGTAATAAAACGAATCTAGGTAGGTATCAGTTTCGTCCTGAAAAGCTCCGGGTATGTATGCATATGAACGTCGAAGGTTATAAGCACGCTATTCGCATGTATCTCTGTGTGTACTCGAACGGAACGGAACGAGACGAGGTACGAAATAGTCGCGTAGCTCGAGATAATTTGGAAAAAAAATGAAACAAGGTTTAGAGAAGAATAGGAAGCCAAACGATAATGTTTTTGTAAAACAACAGCGCTTAATTTATTATCTTTATACTCATCTAAAACCATAATTTCGAGTCCACCATAATTTATAACTTCACTCGCACACACATTCAAGCATTTGGCAGGCAAGAACCTAGGAGAATCTAATTGAAAGAGAGCAGTATCACTACAAAGCCATCATATCACTGACAGAGTTTACAGATGTATAAGGTCCCTTCAAGATATCATTTATATCTTTTACAAGCAACGATAAATTTTGCGTAAACCTAAAATAGAAGGAGAAAGCACATGTAAACATTCGCGCACTGTCCTTGGTATTATTGCCTTTAACAATATACATATATATATATATATATATATATATATATATATATATACACATATATATATTTCTTTCTCTCTCTCTCTCTCTTACCTATCTCTATTCCTTGTGAGTAAATTCCTTTCAATTCCTTCCATCAGGTTCTCAAACCATTGTGCCATTGTCGCCTGCTTATCAACTGGTTGGCTTCTAATGATATTTTCTCGTAATTGATTAAAATACTGCAACGAAAATTAATTTCCATTCGTATATACTTCTTCTTTCTTTCGTCGAGAGTCAAGTGTAAATGAGAAATTACTCGCACTCACTTCCTCGTTTAAAAGAATTAATCCTAAAAGGGGACGTGACATACTCCATTGATTCCTACAGTCCTCGAACATTATCACATTTAACACAGTACTCAGTATTTGCTGAAGGATTTCGGGATGTTGCTTTAGTACTTGTAATATATCTCCACCACCTGGAACCACGGCATTTTTTCTTCTCGCGTAGCCCCCTGATAGCAAGTGTACGTGTACGTGCATGCATGTATGTATGTAAATGTATAGGTACAGCCGTCGCGTATAAAAATATAACGCGTACGTATGTTAATTTATTATTCATCGCTGATGAATTGTAATATCTCATACCTTTTGGATAAAGTTGTTTAAATAAATATGTCACGATATGATCGAGAGTGGCGCAGCAACCTGTACAAACCATTGTATCTGTAACAGAATTTCGTTATAATACTTTCTCGTATTCTTTGTTTAAGGGGTCATGCCTAGTTGGCAAACGAAAAAGAGCATTATTGTCGGGAATTTTTTGTTAAAAATGTGATGTATGTTTCTTACAACTATTTGCTTATTTTAAAAGCAGATATATTCAGCAATACTCAGGAATTTTATTATAGGAAAATATTAAATAATGACGGAATGACAGCTATTCTCGCGGAAGCTGTTTTTATAACGACGCTGCGCGGTGAGCACAATTTTTGAGCACAAAGTGAAAAAGATTCTGTTAATATATGAGTTCATCTCGTTCGTGAACGAAGGATTATTAAAAAAAAAAATGATTTCAGAAAAAATGGCGGCCGTTTAACGCAAAATCATGATTTTTCGATGTCTGAATTATTCGTTTTTAGTAAATTAAAAATAGAGTTTGCATCGGAAATAGAAATCCTTCGTTCACGAACTAGATAAACTCATATACTAACAGAATCTTCTTCACTTTTCGATTTCGGATGATCCGGCTCGGAGAAATCGTGCTTACCGCTAAAAAAATAGCTTCCGGGAGAGTTGCTGTTATTCGTTCATTTTTTTAATATTTTCCTATAACAAAATTACTGAAAGTTGCTGAATATATGTACTTTTAAAATAAACAAATAGTTGTAAAAAATATACATTAGATTTTCCACAAAAAATTCCTGAAAATCACGTTTCTTTTCGCCTGCCAACTAGGCATGGCGCCTTAAGTAAAACAGTTTGAGAGAAACACAATATGTATTATGGCCTATGGGAGAATCTACTTGGAAAATCATATAATGCAAAAACACATGTATATAAATATGAGAGCGCAGCGCTGAATCGATGTGGAGCTTGATACCTATGCGCAAATATATCTCTGTACAGCCATCTCTTTATCCAATACATAACTTGATAATGTTATTATTCTTTTCAACGCAACGTGTGAAGAACGAGAATCTTTTGCTAGTAGTGTGTACATACTTGGATATTCGTAAGAAAGTGGTGATGCTTAGTACTTTGCCGCATCACGTGTCACACTCGCATAAATCAATAAAACGTGAGAAACGGACGGTACTAACGGATAATATAATATCATGCACACGAGGATTAACGTCTTAGCTAGACGTCTATTAGCTATGAACGTTTATACAGTTTAGAAGCATGCCAACTGTGCGGCTGACCATGTACACTAGAAGACCCCCGTCGCTCGCATTATAATATCATTGAATATCAAGTATGAAAGAGAAAAAGATTTGAAAAGTATTGAGTTTTTCATACAACATTGTACTAAAAACCCCAATAAAATGATTAGAAATAGGGTGGAGAATTCCCAATATCTCCGATCCTCTCTCACTGCCTCTAAAATCATTCAGCTTACTATGGTAACTAATATCTGCAGGCAAAATTACATTCCAAGCAACAATGCTAAAGGCAAATGAACATGATGTGTACAGCGAGAGCGAGAGAGAAATTAAACAGTCCGCGTTGACAAACTTTTTCGTTGCTATCTTTTATGCCAAGAAGATGAAGAAGAAGGACGTTGAATGTTGGACAAAGTGATTCGTACATGCACGATAAAAGAGAGATATACTTGTTTGTGGTATTTTCAGGTAACAGACGAAAAGAGGCGTGTTAAATGATGTTAAAAAATTAAATTCAGAGGATGGTAAATAGGGTATTAGTGAGTGCGAGAAAGAGTATGTGTACTATTAATATCTCGGGTATCGAAGAGTCAGCTAGAATCAAGTTTCCAATGTTTCGATTGCTCATCGAAAGAATGTTTAAATTATAAGTGTGTTTGAAAAGCATAATACAAGAATGTTTGATGAATACCTTTCTAAGGCTTGGTATAGAGGATAAGAGACTGATAATAAGATAGAATCAGCCGCACAGACCTGTATAGGAGTCTTTTTGCGCACCTAATGCTGTAAGGCCTTCGCTGATGCTCGATAGAATGTACAAGAAAACTCTGGGCTCTAAGGTAGAGAGGAAAACCATGTGATCCTGTGCCAAGCACTCGAGTAACACGTAATACGTTGTAGACAGTTTCGGGTAATCCTACGGAAAAGCAACAATAAAATGTTAAAACCTTCATGTTGGATTGTTTCTATAAGGTATTAAAGAAACACGCACCAGTAAATCACTCTGTGGTATACTGACAAGTAATTTTACAAAAGTGTTGAGCGCGTTGTCCAATGCTTCGTCACCGTACAATCTGAACGATCCAAAATTCACGTAGTTGCCACATAAAGCTGCTTTTAACATACTAAAGCATGAACTTATTCCCTTGAGTTTTAAAGGGTATATCTGATCCTTTGGAACATCAACGCCCAATATACGATTACCGTAACTACATATTACTTTACTAGCCTCGCGAAACAATAGAATCCCATTCGGAGAAGACGCGTCGAATTGTAATCGTTGACACCTATTTTGTACTAATTCGACAAATAATTTTAGGACAGGTGTTGTAACTTGCGGCTGATAGTGCCATAATTCCACAGCGTGCAATAAAATTGGTGTGTAATTTGGATATCTAGAAACAGTGGTGGTTAAGGTAGCTGTCGTTTAAAAAGATTACCACCAATCAGCGCCGATCGAAATACATATATCTTTGGCAAAAGGATACATCCAATCGAACAGCATCATGTACGACGTTTTTGTATTAAATGCATAAGCTAAACCCCTCAAGTCTCTCGCTAAACCGATCAGTGCCTTTTTCGCTTCTTCTGCCGCGAAAAGCGAAGGATCGGCAGCGCCCATTAATTGGCCCAAACTCTCTAACGCGCCTACAAGTAAAAGATAACAGAAAAAGTATGTACAGGTATGTAGAATTAATAGAATAGATTTAATAGATTATTGTTATTTTCCTACCCGTTAAAGGTAACATAAACGTGTGAAACCTTTCTTCGTCTTCCCCCAAATCTACCATCAGTAATCTACCCAGGGACGTGTAGAACATCGATCTGCAACGCATTTCCGTTACAGGGACGTTGTTTCCCAGAAATGGAAAATGCTCTCCCTATTAAGGAAAAAGTAGCTTGGAATATTTTTCGTTACTCGAGTATTTTCGTTATATATTTGATTATACATACTGTGTGATTGTTGAGCATAAATTGTACTTCTTCTAATTTTACAAGTTTACGAACACAGCTATAACCCACAGAGAGATCGTTCAATAGTTGCAACGTTTTGGAAATAATTTGCCCGCTACGACCCCAATACTTGAGATTTGTTATTCTGAAAAATACAGAAGGATCGAAGGAAGGATTGAAAGATCGGCTGGCGATGGGCATTCGACGTGCCGTGCGGCGCGCAGTTTACTTACATCTTTCGGATAAGAATACCGAGTATCATGGATTCATCGTTCACTCCCAGAATATCCGACAGTCTTCTGTATACCTTCGGATTCTTTTGAACCTGTTCGCCTACATATATTTTACGAAATTGCTCAAAGAAACTCAACATTGCCAACTCCAATTTCTCACAGCCACCTTGCGCGAGCCTCGAATCAGTCAAATTCATTAATTGAAGTACTCTGCAGACTAATTCACCGTCCATCGCGTCATACTCTTCGTTGGTGTTAAATGTTACTTTCCCACCAATGACACCACCTTATTTTTTAAACATTATACATGTATGGCTTGTAAGGCATGCTGTGTTTTAACGGATGTTTGTTTACTCGAACTTGGGTTCGTTGCGGTTATTAGCCTATGAATTACATACTTTCTTACCTATAATGTACACAAGCCACGTGAGTTGACCCTCTTGTATAGTTGTATCCATTTGTTGGGCCGGAGATGTTTGCGGCTGCGTCATTGATTCTTGGTAAGCTCTGGCAGCTTGATCGAACAGTTGTACCAACAAGGTATATGTCTTTTGATATTCACACCTGCCGATTATCGATATTTGCTCCAATTGTAAATGCACCACCCCTAAATCATCGAGCGGGTCTTCCAAACGTTCCCTAACTACGACCGCAACCGATTCGAATCTCGAAGTGATATATGCGTTTACAACTTCCGGCGTGTATATGTCTAATAAATGTCGATCTCCTGTTTTCACGTAAGGTATAGACGACACCAGCTTGTGCCACAGGGCTAGGAGGTAATGCAAACTGTTTGGCGAGAATTGCCACATTTGTAAGCTCTGCACTGTGAACTTTGCGATTAACTGTATATCCTCTGGATAATGCTCAATTAAGATCAGTTCTCCGAGTTGAAAGTTGCTTTTCAATCTCAACAGTAGCCTACAAAATTCGTGGTAGTTTCCAGGGTCGCTCAAGCCACGAGGATTTTGTATTACGTGTATCACGCCGTTAACCAAGTGCGTTAGGAATTGCGTTCTCTCTGGATTTGAGAATAAACTCCTCCTAACAGACGCCATTTGGACCAGACACGAGAGGGCCACCGATGACAGCGTGTACGGTAGACTATGATATAAATCAAAGAATAGCTTCAACGATTTCGAGTCCAAGAACACAGGCCTCCAGCTGTTTGGAATCTGTATCGCGCTAAGGTCCTCCGAACTTTCGTCCGCCGATGTTCCGACGAAATCGAATGTTAAACAGTTCTGCGCGAGCTTCAGAAGCTCCCTGATCAGACCGTGCTGAATAGAAAAGAGAAATAAGAACATTCGGAAATCAATTTACATTATAGGTAGAAAGTACGTACCTGTGCTTCGTCGTTGAAGTTTAAGTTTTTACAGTTCTCGCGTGCTGTGCTTAATAAAGTGCACGACAACTTGAATATTTCAAAAAGCTGGGTATCTCTGAAGCTACTGGCAATTTTTCTATGCCTCGTAAGCGACCTATTCGCGTCTACGTCCGACACGTGATTCATGTCACAAGTCAGTTGAGAGAGGAACTGGACTCCTATCACGCAGTGTTCCACGGATCCCTGTATCGCAATCAAATACATTATATCGTTATACCGAGAAACTAGAGAGATTCTCGAAAGAATGAGAAATAGAACCTGAAGAAATTTTGCTACGTCGCTGACCACATTTCTAAAGATGAATTCGTCTTTATCAGAATCGAACCAACCAAGCTTTGATATCCTGGCGAATAATGTAACCAAAGCTTGTATCACAAAGTTTGGTAATTTTGGTTGAGTTGCTAAATAGTTGAGAACATAATTTCCTGTAACAAAATCGGCAGTATGTTTACATAGCTCGGATACAACCAATCCCGGGATAACGGAATACACTTACGTATGTCCAGCCTTTGTTGTAAGCTGAGCCCTGCCGAACGTGAAACCAATTTTGTCAATGTGGTGGCCGCCAGTAACTGAGCGTACGCGGAGTCTCCTCGATCAAGTAGGAGCTGGCATTTTGTAAGCGTGTCCGGTGCATTCTGAAATGCAACAAGCGCTTTCTCTGCCTCTGCGCGATGCGCAGAATCTTGAGACTCATACAACTGCTTGCACAGCAACTCCAGCTGCCGTACTTCCTGTATGTGATCCATTCTTATTGATACGATTCAAACATGTACTTTAATATTTCCATTTAGACATTTCAAGTCTATAAGCGCCGAAATCATTGCTCCACTTTTCAGACTCTACGATATACTTTCGTTATCTGTCACAGTCGACGGAAAAGCAAATGTTCATGTACGACAATACCAGAGTGTTGACGGTAAACCCAAGTTTGAAAAATAATAATAATCATATATATCGGATGTTATAAAAAAAACGCAAGTATGTGTGTATAACGAGGAAAAACTGTTTAGCTGATATAGATATGTACTATATAGCTGCTTCTTAGCTGCAACAATGCTTTGAAAAGATAAGAGTTATAAGCTTTTCTCTAAATACCACATTCCATCATAATAACATTTAATATTATTTTATTTATTCCAATAAATAATATTAATATTTTCAACCGAGGCGGAACTCGCTAATATTATATTCCCTTGGCATTTAAATAATATTTTGAGGTTACGCGGTTCGATTCTCGAATAACAAATACTAATCCGCTAAATTTTAAAGTGTCTCGGTATTTGCCTTGGAGATATCCCCGAAATATTGGAACGAAATAAGAGGTTCGCGGTTAATTAAGAAATCCTTTAGGCCAAGTGTCGGATAAACAGCGAGCCAACGTATTTATGCATGTATGCGCGTTTGCGGGTATGTATATATGAGAGTGCAAAGAAAAAAAAACCATCTTATGTACTCGGTTTGTGATGCGAGTCAAAAGCCTTGGATAGGTTATGCCGTATGTTGTAAATAATTTGGCAGGGTGTAGGGCTAAAGCAGGATATGGACCGTTTGGAAAGAAAGATATTTAAACACGAAATTCACAGAACTTGGACGATATTAGCGTCCAGTGATTATCTTTTAAATTTTCGAAAGTGTAAGTATATGCACAGAGTATTATCGAGGGAAACAAGGTTGATAGTTTGCGCATCAGCAACACGGTTCCGTGTTTAACTGCGAGCGTTGATAAATCAAGAGCTGAGAAAATCTTTCATTTGCTCGTTGCATTTTCATTGACAGCGTGACAAAATAATAATCACTGTCGTCCGGCGATAAACAGTGCAGTAGCTTCGAACGAATACTTCGTTTCCCGGCAGCGAAATGTTCGGGACACACGTCGATATCACACACCTCGCGACAGATTTACCGCCGGCTGGCTTACCGCACGATTTTCGAAATCACTTTGTCGTAATCAACTCCGTCGCGTTTCGAGGTTTGCACGTTATTTTGATCGGCAACTCACCTGTTCGTCCGCCATTTTCACAGCTTCGTATTATCTACAATGAAGGCAGAATCACATGCTTTAATCTCTCTCTGATGTTTTCTACGGCCAAGCAACGACAACGCCACCTTACTTACAAAAAATATGTATATATGTACGTACATATATACATACGCACGCATAGATAAAAGCCAGAAAAAAAGAAAAAGAAACAGAAATAATCACATCATTTATCACATAACGGTAGAAAGGAAAATTAAGCCTTATCTCCACTGTCTACCTTCTACAGAATCTACAATCTACACGAACTGTTCAAACGGCGATCACGGGTGTGCGCGGGTGACCGGGTGCTACGGAATCAAAATGCAGTAGGTAGCGTCTTTTTGCCACTTTTTGCCTAAATAGATCTTCAGCATCATTTCTGTGCTCCCTGTTCCCCATGTCAAGTCAGAAATGTGTGTGTATCCAGTTGGTTAAACATATGGATCATTAAATCCGGTTAGTCGCGTTATACTTTGCAATGGTTAAAAATTGCAACGGTTAATCGGGAGAGAAATTGTCGCTCCATAAGAGAAAACTACTTTATCAAAAGTAAAATGTAAAATCGTATAGAAACTGTTTCATTTATTGATTCATTTCTTAAATCTTGAACAACAATACAACAACTTCATAACAGGGTTTCGCTTCTACTTTTATGCATCGCTATGTGCAACAAGCGGTGAGAAACGTAGCGCCTTCCCTAACCCTGGGATTATTAATGAATCCTTGGCGTTACGCTACCACAGCTTTCATTTCTTATGAATTTCATCTACTTGTCTGAAAACGCCAAGTATTAAGGGCGAATTAGTTGCCAACGGTCTGAAATGTCCCTAGATCACCCTAGATCATACATGCGGATCGACCCAGCGTCGCGGCACAGACGTGATTGGTCACGAGCCGATCAGAAATTGAAAAACAAAAGATTTTGGGCAAAAGGTTTGTATGCGATCTACTTAAAATCGCAGGAATACCCATAAAATATCATCAGACGGGTAGAAATAGTATGTAAATTGATAAAAGTCATTATTCTGCGTTTGACTTTGCGCAAACGAACAATTCTCCGTGGTTACATACGTATATGTGGCTAGTAAACGTGGTTACTCACATACATCGTGACATCGTTACATCTCTCAAGTCATAGAACACGCGTGAGAGACAAACGATGCACAAACGCATCGCGGAATCGACGAACGCTTGCTTATACCGAATACGCATTGAATACGATGAGAGACCAGAGCCAAGAAACTTACGAGTGACATTAAAAACTGAGAAATAATGATTTCGACCGACAAAATAAGCGTGAAACGAAAGAACCAGTTTACTTTCTCGCTTAACATCCGAAATAATGGTATTTCGAAAGTAGCGGAGCTTGTTAATTAATAGACAAGTGAATTCACAGCCCCCTAATCGGCCTAATACTTTGCCCGCTGTTGCATTCGGTTGCATTCTCATTCTCCTGCGTTGAAGCCAGTTGAGGCCAGTTGAAGCGTCGCTTTAACGTTTGTATTCCAAGCTTCGGGCGTAGACCGGTTTCCTTCGGCTATCGCTCGGCTATCGTTCGGCTATCGTTCGCATTTCAACTCTGCCGGAAATAATGACGTCATGAATCAAGTGTCGATGACAAATAGATGATACTCTGCAAAGTGATATGGCATTGCGCGTATGTATATTAGAGTTTGCTTTTCATTGCGACTGATTCCATAAGAAACCGGAAGAAAAAGAAAGAGGAAACGGCTGGCGAGAGTGCTGCGTGGGTTTAATTCACGATTCCACACAAGTTCGAAGCTGTTTAGTCTGTTGATGAAGGTAAGAGAATACGTCTAAAATTTTGGAGTAATCCGATGCTTCTATCGCGTTATATCTCTTTTAAACACACATGTCTCGTCATTTATCAACATCACGCCCTTCAAGCTTTCACCACAAGCAAGCGATTCGTGATGTTTGACTATTTAAACTTCGAAAACGAAATTATCAAAAATGTTGTTTAGCCACGGTTGAAGCTAAATCGGTTTACCCATTAATTTACGAAACTTTTAACGAGATACTTATAATTAGTGGAAATTGGAATATATACAAAACTCATTACATACGAGTACTTTTTTCTCTTTGTTCAACTTGTGTCTAGTTTTATCAATTATCTGTATCAAGCTGTAAAGGCACAGGTAATTTCTCGAGCCACCCATGTATTTATGTATGTTTTAGCCGATAATAAAGCATATATATGTATATATATATATATGTATGTGTGTGTATATATATATATATATAGTATTACTTGCATTTTTAGAATTGATTCATTTCAAAACGATCAAGATGTCCGATCACTTTGGTCCGATAACTTTGAAGTGGGATCCAAAGAATCTAGAGATTCGAACCATGTCTGTAGAGAAGACATTGGAGCCTTTAGTTTTGCAAGTGACTACTCTTGTAAACACAAAAGGTCCCAGCAAGAAGAAGAAAGGAAAATCAAAGAGAGCTAGCGCTTTGGTTGGAACAGTGGAGAAAGCGACCACTAATTTTATAGAGAAAGGTGAACAAATCGCTTACGAAAATCCTGACATTACTGCTGAAATGTTGAGCGCCGTCGAGGAAGTAAGAAAAACAGGCGCAGCGATGAGCATTGCCGCCAGGTAGCATCCCTCTTCTTTCTCTAATACGTACACCGTTGCGACGGTGCGCGAAGGACGTTGGATTTATTGTAATATTAATGTTATTAAACCAGGGAATTCTCGGAGGATCCTTGCTCCTCCCTGAAACGAGGTAACATGGTCCGAGCGGCAAGAAATCTGCTGTCCGCTGTGACTCGCTTGCTGATTCTGGCGGACATGGTCGATGTGCATTTGTTGCTGAAATCGCTGCACGTAGTCGAGGAGGATTTGCAAAAATTGAAGAATGCATCTTCGCAGGGTGAATTACTGGAGAATATCAAACAGTTCGGGCGAAATGCGTCGGAGCTTATGAATCAAGCTGCGAAGCGTCAGCAAGAGTTAAAAGATCCTCAGCTGCGAGATGACTTGGCAGCGGCGAGAGCTGTCCTCAAGAAGCATTCCACTATGCTTCTTACCGCTTCCAAGGTTTATGTCCGACATCCCGAGCTGGCCGCGGCGAAAGCGAATCGCGACTATGTATTGAAGCAAGTCTGCGAAGCTGTGAATACTATCAATGACGTGGCGCAAGGAAAAACTCCGGACGATAGCCAGCATCCTTACGAAGGACCCGGAGAATTAGCCGCCGCTTTAGATGATTTCGACGAGAGAATGGTGATGTCTCCGCTGGCGTACAATGAAGTCCGTACGAGACCTAGTCTCGAGGAGAGATTGGAGAGCATTATCAGTGGTGCTGCGCTGATGGCAGACTCTTCGTGTACTCGAGACGAGCGTAGAGAACGCATTGTCGCCGAATGCAACGCAGTCAGGCAGGCGCTTCAAGATTTACTGAGCGAATACATGAATAACGTGAGTGCCCGGCGAGTTTCTTTTATTATCTCTGAGAACACGATTGCTTTCTACACTGTATAGATTTCTAAACGAATTCGGTAAATTTGTTTGCTTAAATGTTTCACACTGTCTCTAGAATTCGGTTAGATGCAATCGATTGATTTACATATCGTTTAATCACTCATTCGTTTCTCTTTATTTTGGTTACTGCAGTTACAGCTCGCTCGGGGCGAAAGACGGGTAAATATGAAATCTTTGTGTCCTTTTATTTTAGCGAGCGAGCGAAAGGTTTTGATTGCTAAACTGTACATTAGTATATTGTTTATATCTGTGTTTTATTTTCTTCTGAATACTGAAGCACTAATCGAGTAATTCTCAATAACCAACTGTTGACAAATGTTGCTCTAATCGGCCCCTAACTTGCACAACTATGAAACCTACATTACATAGATATAGTATAGATATAGTTATAAGATATCTACTTTTTAGAATCGCATAACTTTTTTAAAATTAATCCAAACAACTTGAGTTTTTTTTGAGAAGCTAGAAGGATCAGTTTGTTAAGTGACGTGCTTCGTCGTTTTGAAAAAAAAATGCATTTGGTCGGAATAGCAAAAAAATAGTAAAGGTCGTTTTTTTAAAACTATTTTTTATGAGCCTGTAATGAAGATTCAAATAAAAAAAGTTGAAAAACTACCTTTACTATTTTTTTTTCGCTATTCCGAGCAATTGCAATTTTTTCAAAACGACGAATCCAATGCAAACTAATCCTTCTAGCTTCTCAAAAAAGCTCAAGTCGTTTGGATTCATTTTAAAAAAGTTATGCGATTTTAAAATGTGTCCGAATATTTTCGTTACTCATCATAGAGGAGCGTAGTGCTTATTACACCTACTACTTACTATACCTCGTGAATACTGCGAGACATACCTAATTCCTAGGTGGCCAGTAATTTATTTGAAATAATATGGTTTGCATATTAACAGATGGGTGTGAAAGAACAATCAGAAGGCTTAGAAAGAGCAATCGATCACATGTGCAGAAAGACGCGCGATCTTCGCAGACAGTTACGAAAGGCTGTAGTAGATCACGTGTCGGACAGCTTTTTGGAAACTAGCGTACCTTTGTTGGTTCTGATCGAAGCTGCGAGAAATGGCCGCGATAAGGAAGTAGAGGAGTACGCGCTTGTCTTCACGGAACACGCGAACAAGTTAGTGGAGGTAAGTGTTCGAAACATTAAAATGTGTAAATAAAATAGTATCGCTACGACCGGATAATAATGGTAAGCATCCCGGTCAATCAGGTTGCCAATCTGGTGTGCAGTATGTCAGGGAACGAAGACGGAGTGAAAATGGTTCGTTACGCGGCGGCTCAGATTGGAAACTTGTGCCCGCAAGTAATTAACGCGGCGCGTGTCTTGGCGGCTCGAAATCGATCTAAAGTGGCCCTAGATAACATGGAGGTATTTCGGCAAGCGTGGGAGAACCAAGTGAGAGTATTAACAGAAGCTGTCGACGACATAACGACCATCGACGATTTCTTGGCGGTGTCCGAGAATCATATCTTGGAAGACGTGAATAAATGCGTGCTGGCGTTGCAAGAAGGCGACGCCGATACCTTAGATAGAACCGCGGGCGCTATCCGCGGACGATCGGCCCGAGTGTGTAACGTTGTCCAAGCGGAAATGGACAACTACGAACCTTGTATCTATACGAAACGCGTGTTGGAAGCGGTGAAAGTTCTCCGGGAGCAAGTAATGCCGAAATTCGCGCAGCGAGTAGAGGTGGCGGTAGACGCTTTGGGCAGTAATCCCGCCAAAGATGTGGACGAGAATGACTTTATAGATGCTTCGAGGCTAGTTTACGACGGAGTCCGCGAAATCAGGCGCGCTGTGCTGATGAATAGAGTAAGAAGATTTCATGTTACAGGCCACAGACGGCCCTCCACTCTAATTAGCCACATTGTTAATTGCTTCCCTCTTTTCTTCTCTTCCCCCACCTGCCCCTTCGCTCCCCCTGTAATTCACTATAGGCGGACGAAGACTTGGATCCGGAAGACGTTGAGCTCGACGAGCATTATACATTGGAAACGCGAAGTAAATCGAGTGCTCAGACAGGTGAGCATGGGGTCGACGAATACCCGGAGATTAGTGGTATCACAACAGCCCGCGAAGCTATGCGCAAGATGCCAGAGGAAGACAAGCAGAAGATCCTGCAACAAGTGGAATTCTTCAAGAGCGAGAAGTTGAAGTTCGATAAGGAAGTGGCGAAATGGGACGATGCGGGAAATGACATTATTGTCCTGGCCAAGCATATGTGTATGATCATGATGGAGATGACAGACTTTACTAGAGGCCGTGGACCTTTAAAGACCACTATGGATGTGATTAATGCTGCGAAGAAAATCTCCGAGGCTGGAACCAAGTTAGATAAATTAACTAGGCAGATTGCAGATCAGTGTCCAGAAAGTTCTACTAAGAAAGATCTTCTGGCATATTTGCAGCGTATAGCGCTGTATTGCCATCAAATGAATATTACAAGTAAAGTTAAAGCTGATGTGCAGAACATTAGCGGAGAGTTAATTGTGTCTGGACTGGACAGCGCTACTTCCCTTATTCAAGCAGCTAAGAATCTGATGAATGCTGTTGTTCTTACTGTTAAAGCTTCGTATGTCGCGTCAACGAAGTATCCTCGACAATCTACGGTAACTGTAAGTATCGCCAATCTTCCACAATTCTTAATCTTTGTGTATTAACGGTATATGTAACTATCTACTAATATAATCCTATAATTAGCTTACTTTCTTACCTGCATAATTGTATCATACGTACACTCCTCGCATTAATTAAAGGATCACCTCTACGAACCTGAAAAATAGGGGCAGGTTCACATGGTCATAACTCCGGCAAAAATAGTCGTATCGATATTTTGAAAATATATTCATGGAGTTATGACTATGTGAACTGGCCCCTATTTTTCGGGTTCCTAGAGGTGATCCTTTAATTAATATGAGGAGCGTATTATGCTCGCACAAGTATGCATATCTGTATATACACTTGCATAATTATATAATCAATAATTATACGCCATTAACATTGTTTATGTTAAAACTTTTTTTTACTGACCAACAACTGGATCATGCAGTATGTAAGTATGTACATATGTATGATAAATTAGTATATGCTACAAGTTTTTTTTTAATGTGCAAATTAGCAAAGTAATGATTTGTCATTTGTGCTGATTTGCTGACGAAACTTTATTATTCTTTTATTTGTTCGATTAGTCTCCAATCGTTGTTTGGAAAATGAAGGCACCGGAGAAGAAACCATTGGTACGCCCAGAGAGACCGGAAGAAGTTAGGGCAAAAGTACGCAAGGGCTCACAGAAAAAGGTGCAAAATCCGATACACGCGCTTTCCGAATTTCAGAGTCCTACCGAAAGCGTTTGAAACTTTCCTGTGTAAGTAATTTAATAGAATGAAACCCCTATAATACAGTATACAGCATACATCATACAGCATCACCTTTCAAAACCCCACCCGAGCAAGATGTTTTATTTTCCACCGAGTACGAGATTCTCACACTTAAGGTACTCTTCGTATTCGTATCCGTATTCGTTATAACGTTATTGTGTATCATGACATATGCAATGTAATCCTACCCTTTCTATGAAATGGTGTCGCAGGTAATTTAAAACGTGAAAAAAAGAAAAACATTAAATGTTTTGCAACTAGTACATACTACTACATATTTTAAATACCATTAATGTACAATCATACGATAGTATATACTCGTTCCACTTGCTATTTAACGAAGCAACTGGACGGGAAGGTTTTAAATATTACTATACAAAAGAAGAATATTTATAACAAAATTATGGTAGAAAATAGCTACTTGAAAATAAAGCATCTTGCGTGAAAAAAAAATGAAAAAAAAGTGTTAATATTCTTTGTAATTATCGATTGAGAAATATTTGAAAAGTAAAAGGAGCGGTATAGGATGACAACCATTTACCGATGACGATTAGATCTCAACGAATTTTGTCACTCTTCCTCTAGACTCTAGAGTATACATGACGAAGTCGTAGATATATCAGTTATATACGTGGAGTATAAGAGTCGTGTATGATTTAACATGATTTAAAGATGCATTGTTTGATCATTCACATGGATTGTAACATCGCAACCATACTCTACTTGAACTTCGATCTTTCTTTTTTTTTATTCTAATCGCAAATTTCTTTATTCCTTTTGTGTTTTCTTTTTTCTTTCTTTTGTTATCAAAATCTACAATGCGGGAAGTATGTCTATGGTACTTAATTATATAACAACAATTACCTATAATGCCATCAATTAAGCAGCCAAGGAATGTCTAGTTTGTCCATTATTATTCGTATAATCGGCGTGCGAATATAAATTGTTAATTATATATACAACGAATCGTAAATGAAATTTTCTTGAATAATATTGGATGATAAATGGGATATGTACTTATAGGTACATATTTACGTATACGCGTTAGGGCTGAGACTGTTTGTCGAATTTTTCGGTATTCGAATACTATTCGAATATTTAAGTATTATAAATTAAGTTCTTTAGGTTCATTTTTTTGCAAGCTTTTATTTAGTTTCAGATGTGAGCTCGTCAGTTTGTCAGGGTGAAATCTTGTAAACTAATAACTTGATTTATAATTCACATCATACTATTCGAATACTGAAATATTCGAGTAGTATTCGAATACTTAAATATTCGAGTAGTATTCGAATACTTAAATATTCGAGTAGTATTCGAATACTTAAATATTCGAGTAGTATTCGAATACTTAAATATTCGAATATTTTACAAGTATTCGAATGCTACGAATAAACTTCGAATATTTGAGTATTCGAAAATTATTTTCGAATACTAATTTAATAATTATTCGAATAGTCCCCGCTCTAATACGCGTGCACGCCAGCACGTCAGAGGCCTCATACTTTACTTTCTTACGTTGCAATATATCCTACGTAAATGCATTTCTAAATTTTTCTGCATTTCGTTACTACATATGTCCAGGTCATTTAACCCGAACACTTTCTGGTGCATATCTCGAAAGAAATGTCTCTCGATAACAATACTATAAGAATGTAGAAAAGCTGTTGCGTCGAATAGCTTTTACACGATATACACAATAATCATGGGCCTTGAATTTTTCTACGTACATATGTTCCATCGACGACGATAGCTTCTTTTGCAATCTATTCTTTGACAATAATATTGCCGCATACTTTGTTACGTTTTACATAAAGTCATGCGAAATGCACGTAAATATTGTTAACATTCTTCCAAACTAATAATGTTAGTGATGACTTCGAACGATTAATCTCACGCTCAGTTTATTTGAATATATCTGCATGAATAAGTCGGTATAAAGCAAAATACAAAAAAAAAAAGAAGAAGTACGAGGATGGATATCTTCATCTATCGAAGTAACACAGTATTGCATTGGAATAAAGAGACTGCGGGTCTAAGTATTTAACAATTATTGTATATAAGTAAATATGATTACACGTTTTCGAAGGAATTTTGTTTATCACGATTTTGTATTACAGTTAGTCGATAAGATGTAATTTAAAAAAAAAAAGAAACTGATACCAATTTCATAATTTTTATGATAAGTGAAACACTACATCACTTGCGGGCCGTGTCTCACGCAATTGACCGATTTGCGAGTATTTCCCACTTTCGGCGCGTTACATTGTTTGAGTTTGTAAATTAGTAATAATGGCTATAAAATTGGCCACATTCAATTCAGTATTTTAGGAAAATTATCCGAAATTCCGGGCCACCGATGGGTGAAAGTTCATTGCATTATTAAATTTTTTAGGAAACATTGTGTGATAATGTTAATAATAATTAAAGCATGTTGCATTTACTTGTGAAGAAACATGAAGTAGCATAGTAAAACTCCACTTTTCATTAAGCTGTCCATTCATTTACTATCGCATTTGTGCGCATGTTTGCCGAAATTGACGTAGGATAATTTCGGGTTTTGTAGATTTCACCGTATATCATGTATTGGTATCACTTTTTTTTTTATTGTTGCAAGACAAATATTAATTTATGTAGAAATAGCAGCAAAATAAATTGTAGTTACTGATTCGTTGCCAAATATAAGGTGATGCTTTAAACAGGCGTCGACTTTGTTTTTTTTTTCTTCATTTTTTCGCAACTCGCACGGTTCACGAACAGTTGTGCAACTTTGAGAATCATAATTACAAGAACCTAAGAGGGCTGGGTATATTAAAGAATTCAAATACAATACACAGATTTGTATTTTATATACTTCATTTGCATACTAAATGTTACAGAAATAATTATACAATACGAGAAACCCACAAATGCAAATATTTAATGGCAATGGTGTGATATAATTGAAACTCGCTTAAAAAATAGAATCGCTATCGTTCTAATTCGTTACGCATTGCCTGCCTATCCGGGTGGCAATTACAGAAGACGAAACTGATCGTTTCTGTAAGAAACATTACCTAGTTCATGATTACTTTTACATTCTAAATTTTTGTACAATTTTTACCTTTTAACATAAAATTGAGAAACAGATGTATTGCATAACCACGTACACGACGGAGCGAAAGTAGAATGCAATGTTTGTGCACACTGATCCGGATGTTACAAATTATTTTTACCGCTACGCTCGGAGATTCCGTTCCATAATTCTTCTTACACGTAGTACTGCCTTTTATTATACATAACATACGAGACAATTGTAGTTGCTTACTCTTTAGAATCTACATTATTTTGTCGTTACTATTATTAGTCGTATTATTATTACATGCTAAATAAATACAGGTACTATTAAAAAATAATTCATAGAAAAAGTTCATAGTTATTTTCAGGCGTTATTTAAATTTTAAAATCTTTCGAGTACAAAGAAAATCCGAGATAGTCTGCAACGAGACATTTTCATAATATCGGTCAGATCTTAATCGAACCAAATCGCTACTTCTAATGCTAGAAGATAGCCTTCCACTGTAATAGATAGCACGCCATTCGAGATATTAATACACAATGTCGTTCAAACGTTGCACGTCAACTCATTTCACGCCGGTTCAATGAATGTAAGATGCATGCTTGTATAATTATTAGTTCAGTGTTTTATATTTGGACCTTTTTTCCCCTCATGATTTTCTTGCAAAAAGTACAAGCATAGAAGCTAATAGAAGAAATAGCATCTTTTAATTGGCGTGGTGTATTTTATATTCTATCGATACTATTGCGCAAAACAAATGGATAATCAACTAAATGTACACCGGGTCCTGTTAAACGAGCAGCTTTAAATCTACGAAAACAGCGGTCTCTCCGTGCCAGGATAAATTTAGAAATTTGAGAAAATTGCTTAAATTTATTGTTACTTTTTCCACGTGAATTATATTTAAACGATATTCGAGTGTTCCTGAAATAAATCTATAAATATGTGTAATGTATTTTGTTACGAGCTACATGTTATATGCCTTTTTTTTTCTCTTATCTGTTTTTTCTTATTATCATCATCCTCATCATCATTATTATTACTTTTTTTTCGTTTTTCTTTTTCGCTTTTTTACAAGGAGCCACGAGTAATAAGAGTTATGTGAAAATCTTTGAAAAGGAAGATAATACAAAGCGCTATGAAATTGATACGATGTCTCAAGTGTGAGTAGTACTATCTGATAAATCTATTTAATTTGTTTTCTTTATAATCACAGTTCCTGCATTCATACTGAAGTGTATGCGTTGCGAATAAAATAATACAAATTTTTATCACGTGCAACCTTAAAGAAATCCGGATAGTGCGTATATCTATCACAATGCGAGAGATATTAATAGAATTTGTATATAAACGTGTGTTTCCGAGCAGTACATACGGTATAAGTGGTGAACACGGGTGCATTTTCAATTGCTATTAATTAGGCTGTTATTGTAATACTGTCGATCTCAAAACTCGGACGATTAAGTAGCGCATAAATGTCACTTAATAAGTGTTAACACAATGCAATATGAACAGGATGGAAACTACTCCTCTTGTCTAAAGTATATTCACCACTCACGGTATTTAAATAGTAAATTTCATATACATATTCTAATGAATTTTGAAATATCATTTTGTAGAAATTTTATTACTTATTTAAAGTAAGTAAATAATATATCGACTCTCAGTATTGCTAAAGAGAGCCGCGGAAACAGTCCCTCACAGCCTGTGTAAGACTTTCATTTCGAGATCTTCAAGTCTTTCGGGTGTACATACATACGCTGATAGAGGACCAGAATTATGACATAGGGTTCTGTTTTTTTTTTATCTGCTTTTCTATCTTTCTTTCTTTCGTTCTATCTTTTTTCAAACAAAGCGAACTGACAATAAAAATCACGATTAAAATTTCTTTCCATACAATTGGATATATTAAGTATGCTTCAGCAACAACAGTATGCGTTGGATGTAACACGTTCTCCAACGCAACATTTCATTTACATCAGTCTCAACGACCTCAGTATATGTTGTTCTTAGTTTCATGTCGGTGACAATACAGAGGATGTATACCAGTATAAAATAAGTGTTATAAAAGGAACTCTTGAAGAAATGTTTCACCTAGAAACGCATACTACATTATAAAAACTTTCAGGTCTTAATAAAGAATTAAAAGATATGCTTGCCTTTGATGCAACAATTAATCTTTGCGTGCACGTAGATGCGTACGTACGCACGGCACGTACGTAGAAAATAATTTCTAGGCAAATGAACGCAATGCGTTAGGAATTACTTAAAGATACCAGAATCTGTCTGTACTATGTTATTTTCTTTTTACTTTCTATACGCTGCCCGAATTTTGTAATACCTTAAACAAGACTCCGAGGGCAATTGCCCTCGGCGAATTTCGTGTAACAAGCAATTTACGATATTATTGTTTATATTGCGAAAAAAGAAGGTGTATGTAAAATTAAATATCTGTAGAATTACACACGGTATCTTCCATCTATAAAAAGTTGATCAACACTTTTTCTTTAATTTATGGTTATGCAACTGATTTTTCTTAATCTTGAATATCATATAACAGCATTACGTATTATCCACTTTGACATTCGTTATATCTTTGTACGTTTAGTCACAGTCGTTTAACTCTTAATACCATTCAGTTAATAACAACTGTGTTACTCATGGTGGTAAGCATTAGCCATACGCGTAGCCCATTTTTATTGAGTTTAAAGAAAGGAATGCATGGCTTCTATGACGATTTGGTGGTAACTTCTGGCGGTGTACTTACAGACGTTACTGCTGACTTGAATGCTGGAACGAACTCGGCCGCATTTGGATTTAACGTACTCTAAAAGTTCACATCGGGCGTTCACATTTCAAAACCTTAAAGTTATACGTGCAATAGAAATTTACATTGATCCAATTATACCTGCTTAGCAAGGTTATCGTGCATTTTTAGATTACTAAGTTGCTGAGAGAGCTCAGCGCCGCTGTTCTCGGGCGTGCTCGTGGCGGTTGACCAAGCGATGGAGTTTGTGTTCCTTTCGTGTTGCCTTTCGTCTTCCCACATCGCTTTTAAGCATTCTTCCGTTAGTTCTTCTTCCATTAACTGTTGAATTACCTGCAATATTGTTTCAGATTCTTAATTAAAAACATTACCATCCTAATCTTCCTGGACGATGAACATTTTTCTGTTTTCAATTTATCGAGCGAAAGAGTTATATTCATTATTCAACCTCTTTATCAAATTCCTCCTCGTTCTCCATCCATAGATATTCGGAAAAATCGCTCTCCTCCGCTCCTTGTATATCGATTTCGGAATCGAAATTATTGTCCATGTAAGAGATAATGTCAGTTTCGTGCCCATAATCATTCCCAGAACTACCGTTTGGAATCTTCATTTTCATTCCAAATATGTGTTTAGCGATACGGCGATTAATTCCCTGAAGAAGAAATTAATCTCCGGTTAAGCTGTGATAATTAATAGCTAAAATCTTTGGGTAATAGTATGAAAGATGTTGACGGTGAATTCGAATTATCCGTATTACTTGAACCATTAGAATAGAGTATGTTACAATGGGACAGCCATTCGCTGACTGGACTCAAACGTATTTATTACATTGGAAAGTTATTAGCGTTTAACGAAATGAAACCTTGAAGCTCTTTTACGCGCACGAAACGTTGAAATATGAATATGCAATTGGCTGGTTTACACATATGTTAGCATCGACTGTGATGTTGGATTTCCCTCTACCTCCAGAGATTACGGATCAGTTATGACGTTTGCCTTTCAATTATTATCGGCCGCGTGAATGACTGAAAATTTTGAGCCACTATATTTATCGCGTCGTAGCTATCGGACACGGAAGAATAGCGCTTGACAGATCTGTTACAGGGCAACCATTTTTAACTGTCCACTTGCAGTAACGGCGGGGCAATATTTATTAATCTTTATTCATAACTACGTCGCATATTCTGTCTGTTATCATTAGATTCGAAGGAGATCCTCTACCAAACCAGAAGTGTAAACATACCTTTGAACAAAGCGTCTTTAAACAGTTCGCGATAGGAAACACGAAACACGATTTACGCAGTTCATGGGTAAGATACGTGTCGCGCAACGCACAAATTAACCCTTGAAGTGATGCTGGGATGGTGCTGCCACCACGTACAGAGCAATGCACTCTACTCTGTGTATGTACTCTGTGCTACTGTAAGTAAGTCTCTGTTGTAAGTAGTGGTAAGTAGGTAGTGTAAGCTGATGGATCGAGCGAATCGAGCAATTATGCTCGCGATCATTTCAATGTTTCCACCGTTAAATAATCCATCATTTTACAAAAAGATCTTTTAATTCTAATCAGAATAATTCTTAATTCTAGTCGGAATAATTATTCGCACACAGCATAACATTGTATCGTTTATATTATATATATAATTTATAATAAATTACGTTACAGTACTTGGTATGCAGATACAGCAATGAAATGTAAAATTACAATTTAGGACGCCTGGTCAGTTATGATTAATTATTACATACGCGGCACGTATATGTGCGCGCACGCGTCTTTTGTAATCTTCTTGGTGTGTAGGTTGGTGTGTAGAATGGTAAGAAGAAGTGGAAGAATGTGTATTGAGTGACGTGGTCCGAAGAAGAAGAAGCTCCGTTTTGACTCCAGCAGTGTATTTACATTGGAGCGTGTGCCGTGCGATTGGTCGGCCAGGTTGACGTGCGTGGCTGTTCGTGATATTTCATCAAAACAAAGCAGAGTCGTGCGACGCGGCAAGCATTTTGTCAGGGTGATCGCCGCGCGATTGTCGTCTGTGCGCTATTGGCCAAATTCGCGGGGAGCGTTGGTTTTAATCGGTTCGTGCGTCAAGTGCCGTGCATTCTAGTTGTATAGTGAACCAGTGATCGCAGACGTAATGTCGTCCACCGTAAAATTGACTTCGGACGAGCTACTGGGCGGTGAGTAAACGAGCCGTTTTACCGGACGATGCGAGCAGCTGTGGTTACAGCCGTGGACACTGAGCTGCTGTTGCGGCCATTTCGCGTCACTCTGGCTGACGCATAAACAAACATGATTCCGCTGACATTTGCGTCGCATGAGGATTTATTTCTAAAACATATCGTACCGCAATTACGTTCCACCGATCATTGGCTTGATTCGATTCAACTCGATTCGATTGGAGTCGACTCAACTCGAGTCGATTCAACTCGATTCCATCCCCTTCAAACTCGATGTGAATGCACCGTCGCTGCAATAATATATATTAACGTGGAGGAAGAGTCTACACATAGGTAATTCGAAAGATTTTGGCGCGATTGTCTGCTGTTTATCTGTTTACCCCTCACACTGACACGACGTCAGTGGGTTTAGGTTGATTCTCTGCCGCGTAATAGTCAAGTATCCTTCCTGAAAAGTTGTCGTACAGATTGACTGTTGATGTCTGGCGACTTTTGATAGGAAAATACATGAGAGAAAAGGAATAGTTTCATGGTTCTATGTTTACAAAATTCTTTCTACATATAGGAAGAAATTTACGATACGCAACCGGAATCGTTAGTCGCGGTAATTAATTATCCACGATAGAATGCGAGCAGAATAGTTATCATTGCTTTATTTTGTAAACATTGTTAGTACGATCCACGCTGTTTGCCGGTCACGTTAAATTGGTTAAATCGCACATATACTGGACAATTAGATGGTCAATATCCTAAAAGTTGGCCGATGCATTCTATTTTTATACGAGTCTGCACAAACGCGGTAGCCGGCCAAGTTCAAGGCCGAATCTCTTCTCAACGTCCATGTGATTTATTCCGTCGAACGTATATTTAAATGGTCCCATTATCGTCGCATCGATTCAGGAAGCTTTGTCTGCACACAAGTACATGCGATAGCAAGTGAGGAGTGTGAGGACACGAGTGTCAGGAGAAGCAACACGTTGTTACATATCGAGTCAATATCGTGACTCGCAGGTACATATCTTCGCGCGTTATAAACAACTCGAGAATTAAAAACAAGCAAGGTGACTACGGTATAGATATCCGTAATTGTGTATAAATCGATGGAGGTACATACATCGCATTGATTTTAACGAAGTTTACATACATATTGTGTTGTAGAACTCAACATTCTTAACAACTTAACAACGGCCGCTCGGCCTTAGTTTCCGAGACGTTCACGAAGAACTGCTGTTACTATTCCAACGAAATGTGCATATGTACATATAAAAGCACTTACGCGTCGCGGCAGCGTATGCGTCAGCATGGGACCACCGCTTATGTTTATGTACTGTTTCTATAAATAAATCGCCACGGTCGAAAACAAAACAAACGACGGAACTGGTGGACTTTTCGAGATATTCCAAAAAAAAACTCTGTTCGGTAGTTGGTTGTGGTTAGATTAGTTTAGCTGGCCCCCGCCAGCTTTTCAGAGACTTGAGACAAAGAAATGTGTTTCAGAGAAATTCTCTCAAAACACGAGTTGCTGGCTAAATCCCCACGACCATCCATTTTCGAAACTCATTGGCTGGACTTCCGAATGGCCCCAGCGGCCGATCGACACGAGGTTTGAGGGGAGGGCGCGTGGACCCTAAATCTAAAATTGTTACTTCAGGAATTTATTAGTTTCCGAGATGTTAATAAAAAACTTTTAGTATTTCTGTCGACTTATTCCGACACAACGCATTCCACTTTCCAGCTTGTTCCGGGTATTAGGATTATTGGTTGAATCCCGTCCCCTTAAACCTAGTGCCGATCGGTCACTGGGGCCATTTGGAAGTATATCCCAAGGGTTTGTTCTACCTGCGTTGCACCTGCGAGTGGCGCGCGTATTTCACATTCGCTTTGACATTCGCAGACTCGTGGGTGGAGCTAAATCCTGTACCCGACAGGATAACACCATTGCCATTCAGTAGCGGCGGGGAGGAGTACCTGCGACTTCTGAGGGAAGCGCAAAGGGATTCGACCCAATCGTCCGCCAGGCATTCTTTGGCGTCCTCTCGTCGAGATACGCCAAGGGATAGGTAAGACTGTCCTTTTTATTACGCTATGTATTATACTGTCCAGTGGAATTAAAAGGATCGCCCGTTCGAAACATTTTCTTATTCAGCCGTTACGAATAGTAGAGTCTGGATGTATTTAACATGGTCGAGTAGAAAAAATTGGATCATTTACTGCTTGCTAACGGAAAAGGATGAAAAAACAGGAAGGTGTGGTGTGGTGTTTATCATGAGCTAAATGCGATAGAGTGTAGCGACCGGCGTCGACTCCTGGGGAGCGCGGGAGGAGAATTCTTTTTTCGGACAGTTTCTTTGGGATCGCAGAGGCTTCGGAACTATTTAGGGGAGGTGGATATCAGTGGATGAAAGGAAAAAAAAAGGCAAACAACTCGTTATTTAACCGATTTTTTTGAAATCTTAGGCATATATACAACTTACTTTAATCTACAAACGGGTTTTTTGTATTTTCATTACAGGCTCACAAAAAAAAGTATAAAAACGTCATTTACTAAATAGTTAAAAATTTTTGCTATTCCGACCAATTGCTTTTTTTTTCAAAACGACGAAACACGTCACTTAGCAAACTATTCCTTCCAGCTTCTCAAACAAAATGTCGTTTGGACCAATTCTAAAAAAGTTATTCAATTTTAAAAAGTTGTAAACTTTCTTGCGTCCGCCACTGTATATTGGACTCTAGTCCGTTGAATAAATTAATAATAAACGAATACAAATGTTTAACTAAACTGTAGATTCCGTCACAATTTCGAATAGTACTATTTTGACTTTTCCTTGTAATTCGGAAACGAAGAGTGTCCTTAACATGCGATTTAAATCACTTAAAGAGCATTAAATAAGGTACCAAATAAACAGAATTAAATTTTGTTATCACAAATAAGTTAAAAAAATTGAAAAATAAATAAATAAATGTAAAAAATATTAAATTATACATCATTAGAAAGGGATGATTCTTTCCTGTTTTTTTTTTGGCTCAAATTTCATTCCGATGTCTTTTATACTTTAAAAGTTATACACGAATGTCCCCTACTACCCCTATTCCGAGCACTGTGGGCCGCGCCGCGCCGTCTAGTCAGATAAGTGAGTCAACCTTAACTTCGGTATGACTTTGTTGTCGTCGGATCTTTTCTGCATGTATTTCGCCACTATTTTATTTTCTATGTTTTACTCAACAAAAGATTGCAGTTCGCTATCTTCGCTAGGTACCAGAAATTCAAAGAAACAGGCGGTAGCACAGGGTGTTCACCATCTGTATTCTAAATTATAAGTTTCTACATTCGATCTACGTGACAAACTCGAGAGAAAGGTGGATTTCTTCGAATTATTATCATCTCTGGCGAAATAAACGTATCGACATACTTGGTCCTCGATTATAGGTACACAAAAAATTGTATAAAATTGGTGAAATCTTTTATTGCAGCCCGAAAAGTCCTCCCAACAGCCCCAATACGGAACTTTCAACGGAAGACGAGTTGAAGGGAGTCTATATAAATTACAGCTGTAACAAGGTCAGTTTTTCACAACAGATTTTCAATACTATATGTGTACACACTACTTACATATTCATACAGTGAGTAACGAAAATATTCGGACACTTTTTAAAATCGCATAACTTTTTTAAAATTAATCCAAACGACTTGAGTTTTATTTGAGAAGCTAGATTTCGGGAATTTCGCGATTTTCGACCTTATTATTAATCAATTTTGATGAAATTTTAAGCATGAATACAACTTACTTCAATGTACAAACGGAATTTTTTACTTTTCATTACAAGCTCAGAAACAAAAGTTGAAAAAACCTTTACTATTGTTTTTTTGCTATTCCGACCAAGTGCACTTTTTTTCAAAACGACGAAACACGTCACTTAGCAAACTAATCCTTCTAGCTTCTCAAAAAAAAAAACGCAAGGCGTTTGGATTAATTTTAAAAAAGTTATGCGATTTTAAACAGTGTCCGAATATTTTCGTTACTCACTGCATGTATATTCGAGTGTTGTGTGCTTTATCAGCATTTGAAGAGGGCGTGCAACTAGTTATCGAACAAAAGAGACATTCACTATGGACCAGGGATACCTTTTTCTAAACCGACGCGATTGTGAGCCCCTTCTATACACTTTGTACCTATATCTACGGTCATTCTTTATTCACAGCTTATGAGTATCGGTTGTCGTAGTGGCAGGCAATTTCAAGTCCTCCTACGAGACTTATCTTCATTAAAGTCAACTAGGTACTGCTATACTGTTCGTGAACAAAGACCGTGCATAACGTGTTTGGATGTGTCAGCAAACGTGTAGGTACATACGATGTTAATTTTGCCTCGAAACACGCGATCTTTCGATATTTATCGTTGACAGTGTCAACCGATTTATTTTCGGAAAGGACAACAGCCAAATCAGTAACAAAGATACATGTATCAAAGTAGGATGAGTAATGTGTATCGATAACGAGTCGCGAAGAGCCGAGCCGGGCCGAGCCGTGCCGAGCCGAGCCGACGAAGTTTCTTTATTTACACATGCCTTTACGAAAGCGCGTGAATCTCGACTCCCCTCAGAATTTTCAGCGGTTTCTCTGTTTCAATCTCCGCCTGTTAAGCTATTAAAATGACAACACGTTGAAGCTTTTCTTTCTGTGTGGCACTTATATTTTTCTTTTCCTTCTTCCTTTTCTCTGGACGAATAGTCGACTCGATATCTATGTACTATGTACTTGCTTGTCGTTTATTTGTAACGATCATGGTACTGTGTATTGTGTACTATATGGATCATCCGATCGCATTAGTGTTTTTTTTTGCGGTTAGTTGGACCGCCCAGCCTTCATATCCGAATAGCACAAGTCAGTGGGATTTCGGGTAAAAATTTTCGAGGCATGTATCGATCGATCCCCAGCAGAAGCTTGTCACGCAGGAAAGGAGTGTGCATATATGTACACTGGGAGCGTCGAATTTCAAGGGATAGGTAGGTACATACTTAGGTTGTTCTGTCAGGAGAGGAAATACACTTGAATGCGCGTATGCAGAAGGATCGTTCACCTGCGTTGGATATTCTCTGGCACATATTACGCAGCGGCTGTTTCCCCGTTACGGTTACTGACGGTAGACAGATCACGCGATCGCGACCAGCGAATCGGTGATCGCGACTCGCGACTCACTCGTGTGTTCCTCAGCTTCACGCAAAACCGGTCTTCCCACACTTCGAACGCGGGCGCCAAGAAACGCTCTGAAAAGGGATATCCCCGATACTTAACAATACGATACGGTTGCATCGAATCAAGTAAACCGGGCCGTTAGGCGCTCATTCCACACGGCTACTCTCGCGTTATTCCGTGAAATGTCAGAAACATCGCTATGATTCTTTAAACGGATTTTCCTTACTTCAATCTACAAACGTTTTTTTTTTTAATTTTCATTACAGGCTCACAAAAAAAGTTTAAAAAACGACCTCTACTATTTTTTTTTTGCCATTTCGACCAATTGCAATTTTTTTTTCAAAACGACGAAACACGTTATTTACCAAACTAATCCTTCTAGCTTCTCAAAAAAAAAACTCAAGTCGTTTGGACCAATTCTAAAAAAGTTATGCGATTTTGAAGGTTGTAAACTTTCGATCGTCCGCCACTGTACTTAGATACATATATTTCATAGAAGACCTCTGGTATGTAAGTTGGTCACTCGTAGACGAATCGATCCATGCTCTGTTTGTGGTCGTTGACGAATAATTATATTTTATTTAGAACATTGTGCCTGCCATTAAGCCTCTTGTATGTATAATTCTTGGTTATTATTAATTGCCCTTGTTGCTTTTGTTACTTTTAATACGTTCCAGAGCGGTGTTCTTGTTACTCGCTCTGTACCGATTTAGTATATATTACATGTAGGTTGATTGCGTTTCTGTAGCGTTTCTGGCGTTGCGATTAACAAAGATTTGTGCTCTCATGTTGTGCCCCAGCCGAAAAAGATATTGTAAGGAAGGCCTTGGGACAATCGTGGGACGCCGTATTCTATAGATAGATATAACGTGATTTAAATGTGATTTTAGGCGAACGGAATAGTTTATTAGCACTATTACGAGTAGCCCGAAACCACCGGATAGACACTATTTTCGGAAGTAGGACAAGTTTTCATTATACACGCGTTTACGAAGTTGGCAAGCGATTGCCATACATTGAATTTTATTTATTCGAATAATGCATAGTGTTTCAAGCGGTATTACTTTTTCGACCTTCTGCCGAGGAAGTTGATAGGTGTTTTAAAGCTTTCGGACGGACAATAAAATTGAAAATCTCCACAGTGACATTGCATCGTTAAAAACATTGCAATCGGCTGTACCTACGCGTATGAAGTACAGAAATACAGATGTATGTAAGTGGTTGGTTTAGATTTCAGTTACTAATTGTACGTAGGTACAACAATTCCGTTGGCGTTGCAATTGATTGTCCGCCAATATGAGTCATTTATAGATAAGAAGTACACAACAAGACTCGGTGCATTCTACGTGCTTCACGGCCTTGTTTATCTTGAACGAATAAACTCTTTTTCGTTATTATCGGATGAACATAACTTTCGATTAACCGTGCACGATTCCACGCTTTCCAATTATACGAACTAAAAAGTTTCGTAAGAAAACTATCGCTGTTTTACGCGCTGAAGGATTCTGCGTTTCAACAAACTCCTCTAACGAATGTCTCGTCTTATTCTGTGCAGGAGCCAGAACTTGTGGATAAAAACACCGATTGGATCTATGAATGGAGTTCGCGCCCGGACCAAGCTCCTCCCAAGTACGTGAAATGTTTTATTTTTAAATACATGCCCGACAAACAAACGATTTCCTTACCGAATCTTCGCTAATCTCGTATTTCAGAGACTGGAAATTCAAGCACCCTCTGGGAATGAACAAGAGGAAGTCGTACAGCATTCGTACGACGAAAGTGGGCAAGATTGGATTATTCTCCAAAGAAGTTCTCTACACACTCTTCATTACGAACATTCTGTCTGTTCTGGTCGGGGCTGGCTTAGGGTGAGAGAGAACTTTTTAATTCCAACTGTTATACATAACATACTCCTTGCTTCGTCAGAATCCTTTCTTACAAAAAAGTATCTATCGAAATGCGTCTGATTTACAGAGTCTGGTTGACCAGGCGAGGCTTGATAACGTCTAACGTAACCATCGAGTGAAATTTAAGGAATATTTAAGGAGACACGGAATAGAGGATTGGTCTATTGAGCTGCAAGAAAGACTGAAGGGCCAATGGGGTTGATCGAGCCTAAAACTACACGCAACACATTACTTTGGTTATCCCGATTTTAATATACAAGCACACTTTTACTCTTAAACGTTTCCTGCTCGAAAACTTAACGGTGTACTTATTGAACGCCGTAGCATCGTGTAAGTCGTGCACAATTGTATACTTTGGGAGAAGATGTTAATACAGAAACAGCGCGCCCGCGCCTGCCCGCGCGATTTATTAATAATTTAGCGCTGTTCAGGAAACAAGACATGTCCATTTTATACCGTTTCTAATGCGTTTCTCTATGCGATAGTCCGTAGGTGTAGCTTGGATAGTATTTATCGATAATTAATATTTACTTGTTACATGAAGAAGAGAGGAAAGTTGCTCGGATATACAGAATGATTATGAAAGAAGAGGGTGGAAAAAGATACGGCGTGTTCTACCGTTTCAATGTATGTATATTATTACTATCGTATAATGATGGGAACGAAGGAAAGAGAGGGGAAAAAAGTTCAACATCTGTACAAGTATGAAAACGAGTTTGAGCGTGGTGGAAGGTCAGATTCCCTCGTTCAGCAGAGTAACAATGCGCATCGTGAATATATAATTTTTTCCGTTCTGCCCTAGTATTTTGGGGAGGCTCTCGTGACAGATCAGAAAGTACAGAAAGGAAGGTATAAATCCTAACTTTATGTTTATTAAAAGTTTGCTTTTTTTATCAAAATTAAATATGTGTATCCGATCTGATATATTTATTGAATTGGTGATATATCATCGCCCCTTATAAGGGGCGAATTCCACTTACGCCCAATTCGCCCGTGATTTTCATTAAGCTAGGTTTTCCTGTGCGCGACTAAACGCAACGTCTAGAATTTCAAAGTCGATTTTCTCACAAATGAAGCGCGATATGAAAAATAGTTACTCTTTCTTTTTTATTTTTAACAACAAAATAAGTCGAGAAAAAGGAATACAATTTTTCGTTATTGCGCTTCATTTTCGAGAAAAATCGAGTTTGAAATTCTTGACGGTGCGTCCAGTCGCGCACGGGAAAACCTAGGTTAATGAAAATCACAGGCGATTTCGGCGTAAGTGGAATTCGCCCAAGATATAACACGCGAAATACGTGTAATTTTCTCGATAATAGAGGAATGATGGAAACCGTAAGAGGAATGAAATCCAAAAATGCGCGGCATTGCCCGCCTCGCTTGTGTTCGAAGAGATAGTTTATTATTATTATTATATCCACTGTATTTCGAGATCTTTGAGTGAATTTAATTCTTATGGAAAGTTAACTAACATTTTATACGTTACAAAGTTGAAGTTCTGCGGGGTTATACATCGTTTATCTTGATGGCGCAGTGCTGACTGGTTTGTATTAGACTATGATCAAATAAAGGACTACAATGTTTTAGCGACGCTTTGACATTTTTCTAAGATAAATACATACACTGTGTATTATCGCACGTAAAATTCGGTGTAAGTAAGAATTAACCGCGCAGCTTTCTATATATATTACATATTTTCAATATACTTCTGTACATTGCACGTCACTATTTTGCTTTTACTATTAAAAACCTACAGCTGAAGTCAGGCGTGGAGCCTGAATGTGTCCACTTACCAACGCGTCGCGTAGACTTTTTTTATCTTTCGCGTGCGCCAAGCGCAACCAACACCAGTGGCAATATGAAATCGCGCGTGAGCCAAAAAAAAAAAAAAACAGAACCGAAACTAAATAACTAAATCGTAAAAAAAAATGAATAATCAAGGAAATCCGTGTAATCCCTTGTAACTGGAAACAACTTGAAGCCACGAGCAGGAGCGCGTGTTCCTATCGAGTGAACGGTTCCTTCAAGCATGACGGATCACGATGGCACGACCGTTTGCGAGAAAAACGTGAAGATTTTTGTTAGAATTTTTCCACTGGAGAGATGCCTGGGATTGTACGGGAGAATCGACGCGGAACGTAAAGTAATTTCCTTTTCGTTGAACGATAATGCCGGATACGCGCCACGGCATGTAACTTTCCCTTTGCCCAGAGAATTTCTGTGCGATGCTTACAAGAGATGCAACCGAATAGGCTCGCCACGTCGAAAAGGGCGCCGGCATACTGGTGTTTTCAAACCGACGGGATTTTCTGCGATTGCTCTCAAGAAGAGGTTTATCGCGCCGCGATCAAGGGTTTTGTGACAAAGTAATTCCTAAATTGATTTTCTGCGAGTCGAGGCTTCCGAAACTGTGTAGCAATTATTTTTTAAATGGAAGCTTCTGTCTGAAAACCCATCGTTTAAGAATTCTAGGAGGCACGAGTTGCGTTGTAATGGGTTACGGGCAGACGGGCTCCGGCAAGAGCTTCACGATCAGCGGACTGGAGAACAATTGGAAAGTACGGCAATCCTGAATATATTTGCGAGGACATCGGAAGCCCAGTACATAAATCCATTACACATGTAGATTGCGTTGGTTTTCTTCAGCACAGAGGGCTAGTCGCGCGGGCCTTGTCCGACATGTTCGCGGAAAGATCGAGTAGACAGAAACTTAGTAAAGTACAGTATCGTATGAGCATTGTCGAATTGCACGGAAAGGAGACGAGAGACCTGTTGCTTGCTGAAACGGGAAACAGGATTAGGATAAATGAACGCGATCCGTTCAAGGTGTAGCGTGTTGTGCGAACGTCGTTGCGAATGTTCTAACGAAAACCTGACTGAATACTTGACAAACTTTTAGTGGTTACGATTATAGAACATTTCAATGGTAAATGTGGAGAGCGAAGAGGCAGCTCTGAGGAGAATCTTCGAAGGAGAGGCCAGAAGGTCGATTGTAAAGGGATCGACGTACACAGCATCGCATTTAGCAACAGCCGTGATCACGTTTCACGTGTCGAACGTCGGGCTAAACACCTCGTGGAACGTTGTCACGACAGCCAAAGTACATAATATAGTTTTGCTGTTTACTTCGCTGGCGCGAGTATTCGCGTAACGGGACTACAAGGGAACCGAGCGACGATTTTCCGCTTTCCTAGTTGCACATCGTAGAGATGGCTGGTATAGGGACAACAGGGAGAACCGATTGCTACAAGCCAGCAGCTGATATCGGCATAGCGAATTTGGCCAAGACTCAGCTGGAACAGTTCTTCTGGTACCTCGCAGGCGCAGGAGAAACTGCCAGCCACAGGCTGATGCGATCCTGCAATTTGTTGAAGATTCTAGGAAATGCATTTCCAGTCTCCTCCACGATCTGGTAATCATAAGTATTTCTATACGGCATGCTTGTGCTTGTAGTTGAGTAATGAAATGTAATGAAATGTAATGAAATGTATCGTTGAATGGCAGCTTGATATGTCACATTCGAATGACGAAGGAGGATCTAGAGCTGACGCTGTCAGCTCTGAGATTCTCTGCCAGCATCGTAAGACTAAAACCCATGAAAGTGAAGGTAAATGTTGAATACCGGCCAGAACTAATAGTAGAAAGGCTACGCAATCAGGTGGATTCTTTGAAGAAGGAGTTGACGATGAACCAAGTGTTTCTACATCAAGAGGCTCTGATGAACATCTCAGAGTCACGTGTCGAGCAAATTAATCGGGCCGTTTCTAATTTTCTTGACGGTACCATTTCCGACTTCACATTGTTCAATGTTGCTCAGGCTCAGATATTGTTGAACAGAATCAAAGATTTGTACAACAGGTTCGTGGTATCGATAGTTTTCTCCTGTACTATCTAAATATGTAGTTATTATAATTTACAATTTAATATCTTAATCACAATCGGATTGCAAGATTAACCGTCAAAGAGTGCGATGTAGAAAAGTTAAGAGAGACGTACAATAATTTGCTGGCAAGTATAACAAGAAATGCCACGTCAGCTATTTCGTCCAAGGTATTTGGATTGATCGTTTACTTTGTAACGAACATTGCGATTGATTCATGAATATTATCCAGAATATTCCCAGAATAGTTAAATATTTACTACTCCCACGCTATACCCACTGTTCCCGCATTTATACTTATTATTCCCACACCGTTTTTTATAGTCTATACAGGGCGAATTTCATGGTGATTAATTATTATATTAAATAAATGTAGGAAAATGCACTAGCTAACGACGACCAGTTGAACGTTTTGAGGAGACCTAGAATCTCTTCAGAATCCGGCGTGGAGGCCAAGCGAATTCGAAAAGAAAAAGAATCAGAGACAGAGGAAGTTGGTAGCTTGGATAAAACCAGTGGGTGATATTGGATATTGGTTTATTTATCGTAGTAACGGATCATTTGTAAAAATAATTTACAATATTGAACAGTGACCGGTGTGACCTTGGGACCGTGTGCAGAAGAGACAGGAGGCGAGGATGGGGAAGAGGAGGAGGAGGAAAAAGTAGATGCAGATGTTGAAAGGGAAACGGTGAAAGCCTATAAGTGTTCCACAACGGCTGAACGTGTTTCGGAAATCGACAGTCGGCATGCTTCGATGGTTAGGATGATTTCTCGACTAAGTAGATTATAATTATATATCATAATAAAGTCGAATAAAATCCGAAGGTCCGGCGACTGTTCGAGCGTTTCCTAAACGAAGAGAAAGAATATGGGAGAACAAAGAAAAGATTGGATAAGAGTCAGACAACCCTCGGTATCGTTCAACAGAGATTCTCGAGCTTGATCGATAAGTATTTCCAGGTGTTTTCCTATTAATCAGACATACGTATTATATAGAAACTTTCTGCCCAGTTCTATCCAGAACATTTTTGCGCCGCGCCGGCAAAACTAATGCTCCCGAGTTCTTGTTCAGGCGAAGAAAACCTTGAATAATGCACGCTATAACCTTAGCAAGCATCAACGAGTTCGGTACGCTTTCGAGGGTGAGAATCATCTGAGCGAAGGGAAGCAAGTCATTCCGACAATTGAGAAGATGATCGATCGCGACATTGCGTGCTATGAAAAAGTTCTAATGAAACTGGAGGAGGAACTCGCGCAGATGCAGAACGAGATATACCAACTGCACGAGCAACAGTACCAGATGCGTGCCAACCTGAAATCTGGCTTCAATGAATACTGTAAAAGAATCGATCACGTCTCATTGCTTGACAACGAGAAATTAATGAAAACCATACTCGATCCTGTTGAGAAGGAATCCTCAGAAATAATTCGCCGCAAGTACGACCAGTTGCAACGGGCGATGGCACGCAAGTTGCATGCATGTACGTGTAGATGCATATTTCTTTTTCCCCATTCCATCCGTTCACCTGGCTTTTATCTTCTGCCTATTGCCTTTAGGAGAGAGAGAGAGAGAGAAAGAGAGAGGACAAAGAAAGTCTGGTACGATTACGATGCGACACGTTACGATGCCGGCCTATACTTAATAAAAGTATCTACGTTTACTGCACCAATCAGAACTACTAATATTACGTATCATAGTTGTTAATACTCACTTAGCATGATATGCCACTGCAGATTCCAATACGCTGTACTCCATCTTTAGCACATAAGTCATGTACTTTTCCAGTTACAACTGAAAATATAATCCCGCAGTTATCTTCAACAATCACTATTCCATGAATTTGGTGGAACCGATTTTTTGTCAGTGCATCGGTTCACCTGCCAAGTGGACCGGCATTTTTTTTTTACATGAAATCATGTTCCCTTTTTTTTTTCAAAAATTTAATTCCTTCAACCATTCTGCGTGTTTTTACATCGACGAAGTATAGGATAGACCTATCACCTTATGGGACTTCGTGTCACCACTTAAACTATGTTACCGACCCATTTTTTTTTTTTTTTTTTTCACCTGGAGAAAATCCCTAACGGATACCCCGTCCCCCGGGGGGAGGGCAGGGTTATGTGGGGTTTGCACCCACTAAAAACTCCAGGGTGGCCTCCTGACTGGAGAGGTCCGCACGGCGCGGGGGAGGACTTGGGCGAGATCCAAACAGAACGATGCGTTCGCCACCTCCCCCTCGGTGCACTGGTACCTCTCCTGCCAAGCCCCCCGCAATAGGGGGGGGGGCTCATCCTGAAGGGGGCGCAAGAACCCCCTCTGGTTAAACTCTTTCTGAGTTATGATGCGGTGGCGCGATGGAACCACACATCGCGTCACCCCTCGCTCGGACCGCTGCTGTTAGAGGCCGGCGAGCCCCCGCTCGTCGGACCTCTGCGATCCCGCAGGCCTGTAAACTGCAATAAAACAGAAGGCCTGCCACTCGGTTGCTGGACCGGCACCCCTCGGCGCACGCTCCGCGACATCTCCACACGGAGCTCCCACACTATGGTCGGAGCTGCGCGGGGGGACGGCTGCCCCGACCCCTATATCCGCCCGGGGCTGCTCTTCCTCGTCCTCGTCCTCCACGGACACCCCTCCCGTCTGTTCCTCCGCGTGCACCCAGCCTGCCAGGGCGCCCCTCCCGCTCCCGCACCCGTTCTGCCTCCTCCTTCACGGACATAATTACCTCTGCGAAGGAGGATACGACGGTCCAATTCTCCCGACTCCTGAGCATGCGCTGAACCAAGACAGACACGCCGAGGTCAGGCCCCACGTGAGACCTGAGGACCCGGCGCTCCGCGTCCCACTCCGGGCAATCCTCCATCGTATGGTCGACCGAGTCCACGTCGTCAGAGTCGCAGTGGTGGCATCGCGGCAATGCCTCCCGACCGATCCAGAACAGATACTCGCCGAAGCATCCGTCCCCGGTCAAGACCTGCGTCAGCCGGAAGGAGAGCCTGCCGTGGTCTCTCCCCACGGATATCTTTGCGAAAGAATGGTATTTCTTCAAAGCCCGTGTAAGCTATAAATTGCAAGATGACATTGCTTATTATTAGTACTTTGCGTGTAGTAGAACCTTTTTACGTATCGTACGCCGAAAAGTATTAAAAATTCTCGCTGTTACTCACATTCCCGCAACTTTCTAATGCACTGTTTAACCCTCGGAAGACGAATGGTGGATATGGTCGCGTGAGACGAATGCAGGGTCAGTTTGACCCGTAGCAACATTTCTATGCTACACCGGTTTCACGAAAAAATTGAATATAAAATGAATTAAATAATTCAAATTACACAAATTAACTAAAATTTATTAATAATGAAATACATAAAAAACAATTATTTCTGTACATTTGGTACATAAAATAAGTTTATCTCCTGCATGATTTTTACAAATAATGTTACTGCAATTTAGGCATCATATACTATATTTTGACATTGCCAACACAAATATAACATCGTGATAGACTTTGTCAGAGTTGGATCAAAATGACCCTGTATTCGTTGTACGAGGGTTAATCATTCTAGTCAAGAAATAATAATTGAATTATTGTCATTTGTATACGTTTCTGTGATATGATAGAATTGAACTGCGTTTAAATGTATTCTACATGAAATAAAGGTTAAATTGGGAAGATAATTAAATTCTTTATACGTTTTACATGAAATTATATTGTAATATTTGTCGTATTTTCTATACTTAATAGACAAATCAGGTTAATGAAAATATTTTTCTTCTTCTTGCAGATTAATCTTGGGACCATTCCTCCGAGGCCAGGAACTTTAAATGAGACAACCGATGGACAGCTGTCAGCCTCAACAATGAACATGAGAAAATAGTGATTTTATACAAAAAGTCAAATGAAATTATACAATATTGTAACACTGTAAAAAAGACCTTTTATGCAAATAAAGTGGAAAAAATTGGAAAAGAACTCTATTATTATTTACAAATACCTTTTACATATTCCTATCCAAATTCCAGACCTGTGATTTCCATGGTAAAGGCCTTTAGAAGGCGCAGCTCTTGTTCGCTACTTTAACGCAACGCCTTCAATGGTGAAATTTCACGATACCTCCTTTCGCATCATGTTCTCCTGACACATTTGCTAAAATCTGACCAAAATTCTCTGAACGCTCCAAAATTGAGATTGTAACAGGAGAACATGATGTCGAAAGAGGTGGCACTAAGTTAGCGTCTTCGTAAAGAGAATCCAAGGCGGAGAACTGTTCGACGTAGAGGTGCAGCGCCTTCGAAAGGTTTCGACGATGAAATTCAGTGCGTACCTCCTTTCGCTTCATGTTCTCCTGATACATTTGCTAAAATCTGACCAAAATTCTCTGAACGCTCCAAAATTGAGATTGTAACAGGAGAACATGATGTCGAAAGAGGTGGCACTAAGTTAGCGTCTTGGTAAAGAGAATCCAAGGCGGAGAACTGTTCGACGTAGAGGCACAGCACCTTCGAAAGGTTTCGACGATGAAATTCAGTGCGTACCTCCTTTCGCTTCATGTTCTCCTGATACATTTGCTAAAATCTGACCAAAATTCTCTGAACGCTCCAAAATTGAGATTGTAACAGGAGAACATGATGTCGAAAGAGGTGGCACTAAGTTAGCGTCTTCGTAAAGAGAATCCAAGGCGGAGAACTGTTCGACGTAGAGGCGCAGCATCTTCGAAAGGTTTCGACGATGAAATTCAGTGCGTACCTCCTTTCGCTTCATGTTCTCCTGATACATTTGCTAAAATCTGACCAAAATTCTCTGAACGCTCCAAAATTGAGATTGTAACAGGAGAACATGATGTCGAAAGAGGTGGCACTAAGTTAGCGTCTTGGTAAAGAGAATCCAAGGCGGAGAACTGTTCGACGTAGAGGCACAGCACCTTCGAAAGGTTTCGACGATGAAATTCAGTGCGTACCTCCTTTCGCTTCATGTTCTCCTGATACATTTGCTAAAATCTGACCAAAATTCTCTGAACGCTCCAAAATTGAGATTGTAACAGGAGAACATGATGTCGAAAGAGGTGGCACTAAGTTAGCGTCTTCGTAAAGAGAATCCAAGGCGGAGAACTGTTCGACGTAGAGGCGCAGCGCCTTCGAAAGGTTTCGACGATGAAATTCAGTGCGTACCACCTTTCGCTTCATGTTCTCCTGATACATTTGCTAAAATCTGACCAAAATTCTCTGAACGCTCCAAAATTGAGATTGTAACAGGAGAACATGATGTCGAAAGAGGTGGCACTAAGTTAGCGTCTTCGTAAAGAGAATCCAAGGCGGAGAACTGTTCGACGTAGAGGCGCAGCGCCTTCGAAAGGTTTCGACGATGAAATTCAGTGCGTACCTCCTTTCGCTTCATGTTCTCCTGATACATTTGCTAAAATCTGACCAAAATTCTCTGAACGCTCCAAAATTGAGATTGTAACAGGAGAACATGATGTCGAAAGAGGTGGCACTAAGTTAGCGTCTTCGTAAAGAGAATCCAAGGCGGAGAACTGTTCGACGTAGAGGCGCAGCGCCTTCGAAAGGTTTCGACGATGAAATTCAGTGCGTACCTCCTTTCGCTTCATGTTCTCCTGATACATTTGCTAAAATCTGACCAAAATTCTCTGAACGCTCCAAAATTGAGATTGTAACAGGAGAACATGATGTCGAAAGAGGTGGCACTAAGTTAGCGTCTTCGTAAAGAGAATCCAAGGCGGAGAACTGTTCGACGTAGAGGCGCAGCGCCTTCGAAAGGTTTCGACGATGAAATTCAGTGCGTACCTCCTTTCGCTTCATGTTCTCCTGATACATTTGCTAAAATCTGACCAAAATTCTCTGAACGCTCCAAAATTGAGATTGTAACAGGAGAACATGATGTCGAAAGAGGTGGCACTAAGTTAGCGTCTTCGTAAAGAGAATCCAAGGCGGAGAACTGTTCGACGTAGAGGCGCAGCGCCTTCGAAAGGTTTCGACGATGAAATTCAGTGCGTACCTCCTTTCGCTTCATGTTCTCCTGATACATTTGCTAAAATCTGACCAAAATTCTCTGAACGCTCCAAAATTGAGATTGTAACAGGAGAACATGATGTCGAAAGAGGTGGCACTAAGTTAGCGTCTTCGTAAAGAGAATCCAAGGCGGAGAACTGTTCGACGTAGAGGCGCAGCGCCTTCGAAAGGTTTCGACGATGAAATTCAGTGCGTACCTCCTTTCGCTTCATGTTCTCCTGATACATTTGCTAAAATCTGACCAAAATTCTCTGAACGCTCCAAAATTGAGATTGTAACAGGAGAACATGATGTCGAAAGAGGTGGCACTAAGTTAGCGTCTTCGTAAAGAGAATCCAAGGCGGAGAACTGTTCGACGTAGAGGCGCAGCGCCTTCGAAAGGTTTCGACGATGAAATTCAGTGCGTACCTCCTTTCGCTTCATGTTCTCCTGATACATTTGCTAAAATCTGACCAAAATTCTCTGAACGCTCCAAAATTGAGATTGTAACAGGAGAACATGATGTCGAAAGAGGTGGCACTAAGTTAGCGTCTTCGTAAAGAGAATCCAAGGCGGAGAACTGTTCGACGTAGAGGCGCAGCGCCTTCGAAAGGTTTCGACGATGAAATTCAGTGCGTACCTCCTTTCGCTTCATGTTCTCCTGATACATTTGCTAAAATCTGACCAAAATTCTCTGAACGCTCCAAAATTGAGATTGTAACAGGAGAACATGATGTCGAAAGAGGTGGCACTAAGTTAGCGTCTTCGTAAAGAGAATCCAAGGCGGAGAACTGTTCGACGTAGAGGCGCAGCACCTTCGAAAGGTTTCGACGATGAAATTCAGTGCGTACCTCCTTTCGCTTCATGTTCTCCTGATACATTTGCTAAAATCTGACCAAAATTCTCTGAACGCTCCAAAATTGAGATTGTAACAGGAGAACATGATGTCGAAAGAGGTGGCACTAAGTTAGCGTCTTCGTAAAGAGAATCCAAGGCGGAGAACTGTTCGACGTAGAGGCGCAGCGCCTTCGAAAGGTTTCGACGATGAAATTCAGTGCGTACCTCCTTTCGCTTCATGTTCTCCTGATACATTTGCTAAAATCTGACCAAAATTCTCTGAACGCTCCAAAATTGAGATTGTAACAGGAGAACATGATGTCGAAAGAGGTGGCACTATGTTAGCGTCTTCGTAAAGAGAATCCAAGGCGGAGAACTGTTCGACGTAGAGGCACAGCACCTTCGAAAGGTTTCGACTATGAAATTCAGTGCGTACCTCCTTTCGCTTCATGTTCTCCTGATACATTTGCTAAAATCTGACCAAAATTCTCTGAACGCTCCAAAATTGAGATTGTAACAGGAGAACATGATGTCGAAAGAGGTGGCACTAAGTTAGCGTCTTCGTAAAGAGAATCCAAGGCGGAGAACTGTTCGACGTAGAGGCGCAGCGCCTTCGAAAGGTTTCGACGATGAAATTCAGTGCGTACCTCCTTTCGCTTCATGTTCTCCTGATACATTTGCTAAAATCTGACCAAAATTCTCTGAACGCTCCAAAATTGAGATTGTAACAGGAGAACATGATGTCGAAAGAGGTGGCACTAAGTTAGCGTCTTCGTAAAGAGAATCCAAGGCGGAGAACTGTTCGACGTAGAGGCGCAGCGCCTTCGAAAGGTTTCGACGATGAAATTCAGTGCGTACCTCCTTTCGCTTCATGTTCTCCTGATACATTTGCTAAAATCTGACCAAAATTCTCTGAACGCTCCAAAATTGAGATTGTAACAGGAGAACATGATGTCGAAAGAGGTGGCACTAAGTTAGCGTCTTCGTAAAGAGAATCCAAGGCGGAGAACTGTTCGACGTAGAGGCGCAGCGCCTTCGAAAGGTTTCGACGATGAAATTCAGTGCGTACCTCCTTTCGCTTCATGTTCTCCTGATACATTTGCTAAAATCTGACCAAAATTCTCTGAACGCTCCAAAATTGAGATTGTAACAGGAGAACATGATGTCGAAAGAGGTAACTCCGGAGAGAATAAGTTGAAGGCGGAGAAGTAATCAACGCAGACGCAGGCTTTACTTGTGATTGTGGAATTTGGGATTTAATTGGGAAATGGAAGTTATAGGGTACATTTCTACATTGAATGATGCGTTTTTTCTCTACATGTTATTTATTAAAATACTCTGAATAATGTACAGTGATATATAATAATTCCATTGTCTAATTACTTAGGTTTACTTCCACTTAATAGGGACATATTGTAAATGCTGCACTCGTCCAGTGCGTTTTCGTTACACCCCACATTTTACACAGACGTCTGAAAGACGTCAATTGTACGTCCGTTTTAGATCCGGACGGCATTTCCGACGTCTTTTGGGCGTCTTTAGACATCTGTGTGCTATCTGGGACCAGGTGAAACGAACCGGCGCTTCCAAAGGAAAGAATTGCTTACCTATAACAGACGAATGACTCGAATTTATTAACCATTATACAAGGTGACTGAGAAATCGGTCACTTGAGTAAAATCGGCGATCAAAGGGTACTTTCATTATACTCTTTGGACGCGGTTTCGCGTTCCGAGTACTTTCCTAAGGGGTCAAAAATTCCCTACTATACAGGGTGACTGACAAATCGGTATCGACTGGGGAAAATTGGCGATCAAGGGGTACTTTCATTATACTCTTTGGACGCGGTTTCACGTTCCGAGTACTTTCCTAAGGGGTGAAAAATTTCCTACTATACAGGGTGACTGACAAATCGGTATCGACTAGGGAAAATCGGCGATCAAAGGGTACTTTGATTGTACTCTTTGGACGCGGTTTCACGTTCCGAGTACTTTCCTAAGGGGTGAAAAATTTCCTACTATACAGGGTGACAGAGAAATCGGTATCGACTGGGGAAAATTGGCGATCAAGGGGTACTTTCATTATACTCTTTGGACGCGGTTTCACGTTCCGAGTACTTTCCTAAGGGGTGAAAAATTCCGTACGATACAGGGTGTCTGACAAATCGGTATCGACTAGGGAAAATCGGTGATCAAAGGGTACTTTGATTGTACTCTTTGGACGCGGTTTCACGTTCCGTGTACTTTCCTAAGGGGTGAAAAATTCCCTACTATAGAGGGTGACAGAGAAATCGGTATCGACTGGGGAAAATCGGCGATCAAAGGGTACTTTCATTATACTCTTTGGACGCGGTTTCGCGTTCCGAGTACTTTCCTAAGGGGTGAAAAATTCCGTACTATACAGGGTGACTGACAAATCGGTTTCGACTGGGGAAAATTGGCGATCAAGGGGTACTTTCATTATACTCTTTGGACGCGGTTTCACGTTCCGAGTACTTTCCTAAGGGGTGAAAAATTCCCTACTATACAGGGTGACTGACAAATCGGTATCGACTAGGGAAAATCGGCGATCAAAGGGTACTTTGATTGTACTCTTTGGACGCGGTTTCACGTTCCGAGTACTTTCCTAAGGGGTGAAAAATTCCTTACTATACAGGGTGATAGAGAAATCGGTATCGACTGGGGAAAATCGGCGATCAAAGGGTACTTTCATTATACTCTTTGGACGCGGTTTCGCGTTCCGAGTACTTTCCTAAGGGGTGAAAAATTCCGTACTATACAGGGTGACTGACAAATCGGTTTCGACTGGGGAAAATCGGCGATCAAAGGGTACTTTGATTGTACTCTTTGGACGCGGTTTCACGTTCCGAGTACTTTCCTAAGGGGTGAAAAATTCCCTACTATACAGGGTGACAGAGAAATTGGTATCGACTGGGGAAAATTGGCGATCAAGGGGTACTTTCATTATACTCTTTGGACGCGGTTTCGCGTTCCGAGTACTTTCCTAAGGGGTGAAAAATTCCTTACTACACAGGGTGACTGACAAATCGGTATCGACTGGGGAAAATCGGCGATCAAAGGGTACTTTCATTGTACTCTTTAGACGCGGTTTCGCGTTCCGAGTACTTTCCTAAGAGGTGAAAAATTCCCTACTATACAGGGTGACAGAGAATTCGAGGAAAATCGGTGATCAAAGGGTACTATGATTGTACCCTTTGGACGCGGTTTGACGCTGAAATTCAGGATACCTCCTTTCGCTTCATGTTCTCCTGATACATTTGCTAAAATCTGGCCAAAATTTTCTGACCGCTCCAAAATTGAGATTGTAACAGGACAACATGATGTCGAAAGAGGTGGCACTAAGTTAGCATCTTCGGAGAGAGAATCTAAGGCGGAGAACTATTCAACGCAGAGGCGCAAAGTTTTCGAAAGGCCTTCGACGGTGTAATTCAGAATACCTCCTTTCGCTTCATGTTCTCCTGATACATTTGCTAGAATCTGGCCAAAATTTCCAGAACGCTTTAAAATTGAGCTTCGTAACAAGAGAACATGACATCGAAAGAAGTGGCGCAAAGTAACGACTCCGGAGAGTGAACCAAAGATGGAGATCTTATCAACGCAGAGGCAGACTTTACTTGTGATTGTGAAATTTGGGATTTAAGTAGCAAATGAAAGTTATAGGGTGCAGTTCTAAATTAAAAGATAATGTACAATGATACTTAGTACAGAAGTGCTAAATAATAATTCCATTTTCTAATTACATAAGTTTAACTTCCACTTACAAACCACGTAGGTATTATAAATGCTGCACTCGTCCAGTGCGTTATCGTTACAGCAGTTGGCACGAACCGTCGCTTTTAAAGGAAAGAATTGCTTACCTATAACAGACGAAAGCTCCGAATTAATTAACCAGTCCTCAATATAATTCCTAATTGAACACTAAATTAACTCGATAGTTCTTACTACTTTAAAGCAAACTTATTCAATATTATATTTATTTGCAAAATACACATAATTTTATTCTTATCCCAGGTACTGTTCCGTTTCACGCATAAGAGGATTTACCTCATCTGTGCTGCAGTAGATATGTAGGTACTTATCTGTATCTCCGACTCGGCCGACGTTGTAGAGTGCAGTGGAGCCGAGTGGATGGAGTAGACTTTAGAGCGTAGCAGTAGTCAGCACTGTCAGCAGTATAGTATCGTAGATGATTGAGAAATCGATTTATTTCGTTGGATCTTGTTTGAGTATCGGTTGTGATAAGTGTTTCGCGTCTCTATCGCGACTGGCTGATAGTCGTGCATGCTTCACCCGTAGTTGAAAAACATGTAAAGTCTTTGGGTGGAACGCGAAAGATGGGACACGGTTGTTGCTGCAACGGATAAACAGTGAACGGAAAGGGGAGTTTGCCCATTGGAGGATGGCAGCGCCAGTTGAATATGTGTGCCAGCTCTCGCCTGAAGAGAAGGCTTATGCGGCGGCTAATTTGAACGAAACCGACCAATTCAGACACGTGAATGTCGGCCAGATCAGGCAATGGATGACGGAGAATGAGGATCTGCAGGCAGTGAAAATTGGTAGGTACATAGACATATGTGGTTCCACCACAGTGGACACGGGAAACATTGTTCGCTTTTACAGACGACTTCTTCGTGCTGCGTTTCCTGAGGGCATGCAAGTTTAACGTCGAGGCAGCAAAGAGAAAACTGTTGAATTATTACAAACAAAGGTCAAATCTGCCAGAGTGGTACGGCAAGCGAGATCCATTTCTGCCAGAGCTGCAGGAACTCTTTGATCTTGGGTAAGTCCGAAATGTCTACATACTACATAATACCTAGGATTCTTCTTTTCCTCTTAATAGCGAAATCTGAATCGCGGTCACGTTCGGGATGTCCCTTTGTTTTGGCTGCCTTGTCAAACACGCGAGAGATCACGTTCACACTGATACGGTATCGCCGCGGTCTATAAATAGCGACGTACCGTTGGCCGATAGATGACATTTCGCGTTTACCATAGTTATAATCGACAGATTCGACGAATTCAGATTTCTTACACGAGTCCTTTCTGCAGCTCACGCGATACCGTTGGCCTTTGTCGAAGCAGACACTCCCCGCTAAAGCAACGCTGGTTTTTAACCGACTTAAAAATAAACTTCCCCTAAAAATTAAAAAATAATTTTTTCCCTTATTTAATCTATGACTCTCGTATCTTTTAAGTCGGCGCCTCATCATTTGCACTGTGTAAATCTGGCGCTGCCTTAAAAAATATGAGAATTTTTTACTTTTTAGTGCCATTTTATTTTTCTTCAACTCGGCTTTTCCTTTGTAGGGTGCTTTTACCTTTAAAGAACTTAGATAACGAAGGACGGATGGTGGTGATAATACGCGCGGCCGCGCATACACCCGCTAGGCACAAAATATCAGACATGTTGAAGGTATGCGTGCCAAACATTAGAATTCGCGTGCACAATTATGTACATACAATATGTATAATAGATACGAATGAACGGATCAAGTGGCGTTAAAAAAAATACACAATTGTGTATATATAGCAGGTATGTATGTACATTTGTACCTACATCCATCTATCCGATAGAGTCCCTGTTTCGAACGATACGAAAGAAAGGAACAGCGCCCTTCTTTCCCCCCGTGATACCTGATACTTTACACTTACACAATGTAGGTATGTATGCACTCAAGTGCTTAGGCGTATAGTTTGCTGTAGGCGGCCCTGATGACTTTGGACTTGGCTTTGAGGGACCACGAGTCGGCGACTCTACACGGCGTAACGGCAATCTTGGATTTAGGCGAGATGACCTATGAACACGTGCTACAGTTGCCGCCACACGTGATCAAGAATCTAGTGCACGCCTGGCAAGGCTGTTATCCCGTCAGAATTCACTCCTTGAACTTTATCAATGCTCACAGACTGGTGAACATTGTGCTGAATGTTTTCAGAAGCTTCATGAACTCTAAGCTGAAACAGAGAGTGCACGTTCACCCGCGGGGTAAACTAAAGTTTTACGAATCTCTACCGATCGATATTCTGCCGGCGGAGTACGGCGGCTCGGATAGTACAGTGGAACAACTTAGCGGTAGGTTCTCCCACTTACTGACGATAATCCAAACACCTGCACCGCCGTTTTAACGATCTTTCAGAGTACTGGAAGCGTGTCGTCGAGGAGAATCGTGAGTGGTTCGCCAACGAGGGACCGCAGAAATTCACGTCCTCTGTCACCTAACTATCTAGATTGATTCTAATTGCCGATAACGAGGGGCTACTTCCGCTACTTGTTGCTCCAGCCTTCCAAGTAGCCGTCACAGTCAATTACCCATCGAAATATTTTGTATTTTCCATTTTATTTTCCTTTACTCTTTTCGTTTCCCATCCTTTTTGGTAACTGTTTTATACAGAAAATTAAGAAAAATAGAAATGTACCTTGCCTCTGTTTTCTTATTTTCTTATACACCTATCCCTTACACTTTATACTTTACACTTTACACGGTATGCTAATGAAATTCAACTGAAAACATAGGTACCTACACTACTTACAAGTATCGTACAATTTCGAATGTTTCTTCAGCCGCAAGTACCTAAGGTGAAAATATCGCTAGCGTAGAAAACGTAACCACTATGGTTCTCTTTATATACTACAATATGGTACATATCAGTAGGTAATCAGTATCCCTAAATTTATATTGCACACTGGCGCGTGTTTAACGTAATGCTTCAACTGCGTGTCGATCGAAATTTCCTATCGCACAAAATTTCGTAAACGCTTTATTGTCAGGTGTAGTTTACGGTACGCCTTACGTTAGCGTGGAACATGCATCGCGTTACCACTTCACAATACGTATGTATAGAGGCGAGTTGTCTATCCGCCTCGTTTCTGATCGATAAAAGTTGAATCGTAAATAAAGCGCACAATTAGATAAGTCATGGGCAAGTAAGACCGTCCTAAATATCTAATCAACCATTCATCAACCTATCAACTTTTTTATTCACAACCCTATTATTATACGTAGAGGTATACTCGGGAGAAATTCGTCTGGGCACATTTTACCGAGCACAAATACAAACCGTCTCGATCGTCCAATTCCTCTGGGTAATATCTTTAAAATTCGAATAAAAAAAGAGGAAATCGCGGACGGTACTGCAAGGTACTCCTGCGAAATTGAAGCGAGACGACGAGTACTTGCCTTGTCTCCCCGAGGATACGCGTTATCGTACTATTGTATTACCAGATTTTCGATTACAAGGAAGAACAAACAAAGAAAGAGGTGAGAGGGTAAAGTAGAAGCCAGAGATAACGGAGCAGGAGTAGGAGCTGCGGGAGATCGAAAACAAATCCTTAAGGATCACAGACACGTCTCGCATTATTATTCATGCATTAGCATTTGCACATTATGCGAACACTAAGGAGCATCACATATCTGAACGTGGACGTATGAAAATCACCTAAACAACCCCTTCCTCTCGCTTTGAGTCCTGCATCGGTGCTTGACCACGAGATTCTCAGCCAACCCAATACTTTTTCTTTCGTTGTTTCTTCTCTTTCTTTCATTCTTTCTTTCTTTCCTTCCTTTCTTCCTTCTTTCCTTCGTTCCTTCCTTCCTTCATTCTCTTCTTCTCTGCTTTCTTCCTTTCCTTGCTTTCCGCTTTCGCATATCGACAACAACGGTTGACGACAGCCGTATCTTTACCCACGCTTGAACTTTAGCACCATTATGCTTATCGTGAGAAACACGACTATCCAAATGATGGTGGAAATAAAACCGTCGTAGACGTCCGGCTCCGAGATGTCCCAGCCGCGAGTGAGCATGGAACGAAGCGACGTCGTGGCCATCGTCAACGGGAGACCCTGCGATATGTACCGCAAGAACGTCGGCATACCTTCTACTGGCCAAATGACGCCTGAAATTCAACACACGAGGAGGGTTAAAATGGAAACACAAAGTTCTAAATCAATATAAAAGCGCAGCACGTACCACTTAACAAAAGCGTCGGATAGAAACTGCCTAGGGCCAATTGGATGGCATTCCTTTCAAGTTCGCAGATCGCTGAGATCACGAACCCTGAAAGAGAAATTCTCCTGATTAGTACATTAATGCGAATGTGAGTTTGAATGCGATCAGTCCGATCTCTGTAGAGGTATGTTTGTTCCGGCGTGGCGACAGTACGTAGTGTCAACTCACCGAAGCACATGCCGCAGAGACCCTGAAGTATCGTCAACACGATCACCCAGCCGATTTCTCCCTTGCATTCCACACCGAACACTAGAATCATGAAGATTAACACCAACGCGGTTTGCCCGCACATCACTACAAACTGGGTGATCACGTGCGAGAAGAGAATCTCGCCCGGTGAGACGCCAGCCACCCAGCTTCTATCCAAAAGACCCTCCATTCTTTCAATAATTAGAACGGACGACGTAAGAGCCACAGCCAGGAAGAAGACAATGCTGTAGAAGAGAAGTGGTCTCTGTTTATTCGATTGGTCGGCGAATTAATGGGAGAGTGATTGTTGCTTACGTCAAGATAACACCTGGCGCCACAAAGTCGGTGAAGCTGGGCTCGTTAGTGCCGTATATTGGATCCTTAAACTGAATCGGCACGTCGGCCAGCTTCGTGTTCTGATGGCAGGCTGACAAAAGATCTTTGGCAAAGTCCCTGTACGAATACTGAAGATTCCTGGCCAGCATAAGACCCACTTGCTGATCTGCAACGAGGAACGGGGCGCGTGAACGCCTAAACTCGTCGAACGTCCAAGGGACGCGGCTAACCAGAGATGGCCAGAGATTAGAGGGAATGGAGACTCACTAGACATGTCCAGCCAGACCCTGATCTCGCTTTGGTCCAAGGTCTCGTCGTCAGCGTGCGCTCCTAGGGACATTCTCGCGACAAGAGCGTCCGTGAAGTTTTCGGTGAAGTACAGCGTTCCCCAGGCATCTCCTCTACGGACAGCGTCCATCGCCGCGTCAGGATCTGGGTAATAGACCTGTGCGCCACAGACTGAATGAATATGGGATGCGACGTGACGTGAATCGGAGAGAGAAGAGGCCAGGTCGTACCTTCACCATGGTTTCGTTGTCCAGAAAGTTCAAGTACCGGCAACTCAGGTGCGAGAAATTGCAGTCCTCCGTTACCGGGCACGACATGTTCTCGTAAAACATCTCGTGGTTTACTATCGCCAACTTTAACCCCGTTGGATCCCTTCCGATCGCCAAACAGAACAGAATCACCTGCATCACTGGCAGCGCGAAGATGAAGAGCATTACTCTACGCGCAGAACAGGGCACTGTGTTATTTCTCGCAGTTTCTACGTACATACATGCGTGTAGCAGCCTATCATATTATATAATACTAAAGCGACAACCAAAAACCTACCCAACGTTCCTCCACATACGTAAAAAGTTCTTCTGTAGAAGCGCTTTCATTTTGCCTGTGTTCGTGATCTTGTAACAGTCGGAAAAGTCACCACAACCGTTGCATTCGAGCGTGGAGCCGATCTTGCTGCCTGCCATAGCTTTCCCGTTCAACTGTCCCGGAAAAATCAGTTAGATTTATTCGAGTACAAAGAGTCGGCGGTATATATGAAAAGCTCTTCAGTGTCTTACATCGTAGTGGTTCGCGATGCTGTTGGTTGAATCGTGAATCAGCACCTCTTTGCTCTGGTGGAAGTTGAGCCCAACCACGCCCGATTCCTCCGTCACGTACACAGGCTCGTTCTTTTTCCCCCAGTTCAGGGAAGCCTTAACAAATGTTACGTGTTGAAAATGTTAGCCTTTTTACTCGAATATTTGTGACATAGTGTTTTGGACACGAAGCCCAACTGTTTCATGAACCTCTTACCAGACTAATGTTGTTGGAAATGTTCAATTCAGTCGGTGGCTGAGCGTACTGCCCCTGCTTCCTCGACAGTTTCAGGAAAACGTCTTCGAGGGACGCGCAATTGTACATGGTCAAAAGTGCTCTGGGAGACTCCTCGGCCAGCAACCGTCCACTCCTCATTAAACCGATCTGCCGACAGAAAATCGAAGCTCAGGGATTGGATTCCAGCGGAAATGCAATAGGTACCGAGGCTAGGTAGATGTCTACTTTGAAAATCCTTGATAAGAAGCAACTCAACACGATTCCAAGCAATTTCCATCTGAAGGAAGAGATGCTAGTTACGTAAATTACGCATAAACGGGCGATTTCAGCCAAGAACAGAGACCAAATGCATTTCTTCCAGCGATAATGAACTCGTTAATCATTTGCCAAGTTTTTCGTGGCGGGACATTTCTAGACGCGACTGACGGATAGGATTTTCTTGAATCCACCCGAAGGTCGCCGGCGGATCGCGTTTCGCGTTTCGCAGAGAAGTCGCGTTTCCTCTAACGAAACGAGCCCCGTAACGCATAACAATAAACTTGTCCAGTCGGCTGGACAATGTGTCAAGAGCGTAAGAACGGTAATCAAGGGACACGTAGGAGAAACAAACATGTTTGTAATCTGCTTGAGACGTAATACTCAAGTGAAGTGAATCAGCTAAACGGCCGCGGCTGTGATCGAGATAATTTTGCTGTCGCAACCTCCCAACGAATACACAGGCTCGGGAAATAAAAGACGAGCAAGAAGAAGTGTGCAAAGGGAAAACGGGGATTACTACTACTTATCCGATGGAATATTTGATTTTCTATTACAGGATCTGTTACGTAAGAATCGTATCGTACCGTGTGCGCTTGGCGGGCTTCCTCGATGTAGTGCGTAGTGATGATGACGGTTTTGTTGCCGTCTTTGGTAATTTGCACCAAGTGGTTCCAGATACTGTAACATAGGTGCACAGATGCATAAGTATGTGAAAGTTGTGGTTGGGTCGAATACACACGGCAGAATTGCGAAGAAAATCGTGACAATTGCTTAAGCTTGTTGGGGAAACGAGACCTAAGAAAGCGACTCGCTCCCTTCGGAACGAGGAGTACAATCGCTTCGCGAACTTTCTCGCGGCTAATTAAGCCTCCTGTTCGTCGACGCTCGGGCATCTGTTGCAGGCGAGCTCGGCTCCCGACCTGGTCTGGGTTAGGAGTGTTAGTGGTCAGTAGACTACTGTGGCCTGGGACTAGTGATGGGATTCGAAGCGCTTCGAATCGCTTCGAATCTGTCTTGAATATCAGGCGGCCACTTGAAACTCTTGGAAGTCCTGAAAAGTCTTGAGTCTTGATAGGTCTTGAAAGTCTTGAAACTCTTGCTTTAAAGTCTTGGTAGGTTTTTGGGGACAATACAGTCATAAACTGCGACCCTGGCGAGACCCTCTGACCGATCAACCTGGCTAATTTTTGGCAACCAGATGTTCATTTTCAACACTTTCAAGACCTATCAACTCTCAAGACTTATCAAGACTTTCAAGAGTTTTAAGCTTTCGAATCACGTCCGAAGAGCATCGAAGTTTTCGTCATATATGTAGATTCGAAGCGCTTCAGATCCCACCACTACCTGTGGCTACGAGTGGCGCGAATCGAGCAAACATTTTCGCCAAGCCCGTCACACAGTTGCACAAACGCATCGAGAACGTAACACCGGTCAAAGTAGGTTAAGAGGCAAGGTAGTTTAACGCGAGATTGTCCAGCTCCAGCTTGGCTCCAGTTTGCTGGCAGCTAGAGGGATACCTATTAATCGGTGGTTGTCCACATTCCTTTGGTGGTCGAATAGGAAAGCAGCCTAGCCTCGTTATTTCGTAACACGAATTTCCGTGGCGTAACCGAGCAAGGATTCGGGTGAAAATTCTTGGGAAACTCACCTTTGTCGTAGCAGCGGATCCACGCCTACGGTTGGTTCGTCAAGGATCAGAAGCTCGGGATCGTGCATCAAGGCGACTGCGAAAGAGACGCGTCGCTGTTGGCCACCACTGCAACCAATCGATTCGTTTCATTCATTTCATTCCCGAGGATTGTAAGAGAACGCGAGGTTGTTGGCAACGGCGAACGAAGCTGACCTGAGATTCTTCACCAGCCGATTCTGTGAGGGCAGGTCGAGGAACTGCAGGAGAAATCGCAGCCTGTCCGTGATCTCGTTGGTGCACATGCCAAATATCCAGCCGAAGTACATCATAGTTTCTCGGATAGTAAATTCCCCGTAGAGCGCTATCTCCTGCGGCATATATCCGACTCTCTTCCCTGGAACGCCGGAGCCTTTTGTGCCGGGCTTGCCACCTAGCACCCAGATCTCGCCTGAGTTTAATCTCCTTCGACCGACGATGCAAGAGAGCAGGGTGGTTTTGCCGCAGCCGCTGGCGCCAAGCAGGCCGTATCTACCCGGGGCAAACATTATTTTCACCCGTTGGCCAACATAGTGATAGAGGGATTACCTATTATTATTATCCAATTTCATCTCGTCGAGATTACTCACATAGATCCTTTCGCCACGGTCATGCTGAGATTCTGGATCACGTGATTTGGGTTTTTACTGCTTCCATAGGTTTTGAACGCATGCCTGACGCTGACCGCTTGCTGCCGATTCCACGCGGGGTTGTTCAAACCTGGCGTTGCCAGAACCGGGCTCGGCGGCATCGTCGCGTCTAATGCGTTGTTCGTGTTATTCTGCATGCTTTCCGGAGCGTTTGCATTCACCGAATCCTCGCCGCCTCCACTGGTCCCGTCACTGAAGCAGCAAAAGCTCACCCGTGATCACCTATCCTTCTAATAGTCTCTGACGTGATTCATGTGCTATTTGTGCGACTTGCGGCCCAGTTGAAATCAACACAAGACCGATTACTGCCACATTAATTATGTGAGCCAGGGTCAACGAGCCACGAGCAAGTCGCAACCGACTTACAAATCACAAAAGCCTTATGAAATGCGAGCGATGGGGTGACGAAAATGATCAAGGTCGAATTGCATGTAACACACCAGGGTCCGTCGAGATCGCATAATACGCAGTTGGATGCGACAGAACCCTGGCGATAGTCGTAGAATGTAGATGGAGGGATCGAGGGTGTTTAGGTTTAGAAAGACCCAGAGCGTCAGCATGTGCGCTTACGTAAGAAAACCGCTTTCTTTTCGCCGACTCACGCTCCCCGCCGCCCGGTTCATTGGGCAACCTGTCGACGTACAGGTGTGTATATCTCTGTGTACCTATACTCGCTTCCTACACACACTGTGCGACCATAAGCAGCGAGCAGAGATCCCACTGGTGCGGGCGGACGCTGGGAAACGTATCGTTACGAGCCTCCCAAGGCCGTGCAAACGTTTCTCCTTAATTCCTCGTTTTCTTGACATTTCCACCGTCGCGTGTGAAAGAAACGGTCGCGGTGGTCCGAAGAGGCTGCTTCGAAACGTATTAGGAAGTACAGAGAGAAGCCAAGAAACACCGTTTCGTAACGCCTCTCGGCGAGTGGATAATGGATATCGGCCCCTGGAAGAAAGTCATGACAACGAACGAAGACCTCTTCCCTTTCTCGTAAACGATTGCGGCGCGGAAATTCCGGCGGCCCGCGGTTATTCTCCATAGGCACGTAATTCATCTACTACGCCAGACAATTTCCATTCTGCATCCTGAATAACATTAATTCTACCGCTAGAGATTTCCGTGAGAAGCGGAAAGCGCAAAGTGGTATGGGTACGAGTTATTCGGCGGTCGGACGCGTAAGTAGATAACGGTGGCTATAGTCAGGCCCCGAGCTGCCTCAACTAATTCACGGTTGGATCACTTAATCCGCTGTGCGCCGCCGCCTGGTTCCGAACCGAACCGACACGCATCGCTGTCGCGTTCCGACTGATGCAACCTCGGTTCAACTACTTAAGTGGCGTTGTTGGCTACATACGCCCAACTCTGATCTGTCCTGACGGGGCGATGGCTGTTGTTTTGTCAAGGTCCGATCACGCACTTACAATTAGTATTCAAAAATTGAAGTGGCGGCGCGACGGGCTTGAAACAACTTGGACGATATTGCGCAAGTCAGCATTCCAGAGGAGGATGTGCCGCGGGAACGCGCATGGAAAGTGGAAAGAGCCTCCCGTTTTCTGGGCCATGGCCGACACCCCAATTCCCTCCCAATTCTACGCTTCTCCACCTCTCTTTAGTTTTCCAACGATCGAACCGTTCCTCTTCTCGCGAATGACATGCAATTAAGAATGCGAAACGCGAATCCCCCAAGTGTCGGCGCCGTTACGCGACTAACAAACGCGGCTAACAGTAGGTAGGTAGGTAGGTATTGTATTACCGCACACATTCGGTCATTTCATAAATGCATCGGAGCCGCGCAACGTCACGCAACAGTCGGTACAACGATATCATCTAATCTGGTTAGGGAGCGGTAATTAGGAAATAACGAAATTGCAGTTCTCCTTGGACGAGGTTTCGTTTCGACTCGTCTGTGATTAACGCGAACCATGCGGATGGATTTCGCTGGAGAGTTGGGAAAGAGCAAGCTTGAAAACGCTGGCTAGCTTTCGAAGAATGTTGGAGACAAGTGAGTGGTCGGGAGGTTTGATGGAGCGCCAGTCAGTCGAATCGCTCCAAGGAAGAAAAAGGTGGACTGCGCTTAAAGCTTAAGGAGCTAGACTATTCAGTGTGACGACTCCAAAAAATCGAAATTTTTTTTGCATTTTCATACAGATTCACATGTTAAAAACACGATCCTAGAAGGTTGCAAGCGAACTCTTGATTAGCTGTACGAAATATTTCTGTTTTTGTATTCTAACATAATATTTCAAACTTTCGTTGAGTTTTTTTCGAAACTAGTTTGTCTTAATTGGCTGCCATAATAGGTAACTAAAAAAAATAGTGAACCGATTCAGTTCAAACTTGGCAGATATGTTCAGCAAACGTGCCATTCTAGCTCCTACCACGATTTTTCTGATATAGTAATAATTGCAAATTTGCTAGTTAAAAACAAGAAATTTTTATGCAAAAAATTAATCTTTTTGTTTGGAGAGCCGCCATTTTATTATTTTGCAATTATTTTACTATTTTTTTTTAAACTTTCTGGTACGGGGTATAGCCACATACATACAGATTGAGAAACTATTTGTTTTTTTTGTTTCAGACCACCACAAGAGCGTATATCATGGCAGCCATGGAAACAAAATATTTTAAGACGCTCCAATAAATTTACGATAACTTTAAAAATATACACTGTTTGTACTTCAAAAAAATTTTGTATACTCAGGAAATATCAGTTAATAAAACTTTATAAGTTCAAGCTGATAAGTTTAATGGTCTTTCTTTAAAAAAAATTCAAAGATTGCCGTATTATACGGCCGCCACACTAGCCTAGCCCCTATCGGACGTTTAATATTAGTCAAAATTATATGAAATTGGAAATACTTGAGTATCTGAGTCTTATATATAGTAAATCTAGATGTAAGTTACTCGAACGACAGTTGGAATCTTATTTTCACTCCTAGACAGGTATTTGTCAATTTAAAACGCTAAACTTTTGGCAGTGAAAATGCTCTGAATTCGCAATTTTTCAAGTTATAATTTATTTCTTTAAAATGATCTAGTGAAAACAATTGAAACTCGGCAGATATTTTCATGTATCCGTATACTACATGTACAAAAAAAATTGAAAACATTGGTACCATTTCTTCAACATTTTTTCAGCCGTTTTATCTGGCAAGATCGTCTGTTTCCATAAAAATACGTGTAAAATCAGTGAAAATTAAAATCCTTGTAACTCAGCAACCGTTTAGTGAATTCGTTTAAAAATTTTATATCACATCAGGAAGATTAAAAAGAACAATCTCGCAATTTTTCATCAACTTGGTACCATTTTGAAGATAGGGCCGATACATCCTTAATTAAACGCGGTGATTAATTCGAGCCGCTGAAAGTAGAGTTTAACGCAGGCCGGCACTGCGATCGGTATTTTCGTTCCAATGATATTCATATGCCAGATTTTCATTCTCAGTTTGTTTGCTTGATTTCTTTCGGGGTGAGAATCACGTCTTCGAGATACGAGGAATTATAAGAACTTGCATCGCGATATCTCGCGGCTGAAAGTCACGAAATCATTATTCAAAACCACTACACACCTTTGCCTCTGTTTCTTATTCTCATTTGATTCGCAAAGTATTCTTATCGAGCAGTAGATGTAGATGTAGATGTAAAGAATGATGGCGTAAGAAATGTGAAACGTTATCTAAGAATGAGACGAGTCACGACACGGCAATGATCCGAAAACACGTACGACGATGTGCTTGGTTACGCGCCTTGACTCTCGATTAATCGCACGTACGTAGATCCATACGTGTTTTACGTCCCATATCGATTGACCTTGAGGCGACGATTGTCAAGACACCGCGCACAGCACACAGCCCTTCGTGGTCTTATCCAACCACGCGAATGCAACGTGACCAAGAAATTTCTCCATCGTTTCTACTGTCGTGGGATGGTTGCGAGCACAGAGGAGTTGAGATGGTGGTTCTCTTGGAAAAACTACAGATCCATTTCCATTTATCGTACAAGATATTAACAAGGCGTAGATGAAGCTTTAACCTTGATTCGATTCCGATTAGCACCGTGTAATTGGACGGCATAAATTTCGACCGTGACTCACATGGCGATCGGGAGCGTTGGACAATCAACTTGTGCGTCGCCGTGGTCGTTCAATTCAACCACGGGCTTTTGGTCAGCTTTTCCTATCTTTCTCTTCCCAATGTTCGCGCGCACAGAAGCAGGCTGTAAACCGCGAACCGTAGACGAATCGTTAGGTCAGATGCTACATGGAATGCGATGCAAAGCTGATTTTTTCCAGCAGTTACACAAGAGTATCTTTCAGCCAAGCTTCCACGCGATCCATCCGCGGAGCAAACATGTTTTTGCTCGTGTTTTTCAGGGCACGAGGATCAAAGTATATGGCGATGAGCCCGGCGGGTCTGTTTGCGAGAAGAAAGAGAAGCGCGAATCACGTGATCAACCAGTGAAAAAAAAAAAAAAGATGAAGGTGATGCTGCAGCTCGTGGCGGAACTCTCCTCTCAAGATCGAGGTGTACTTTGACCCCCCAGTGTCTCACGTCCACGCGACCTTGGACTGCTCGGTTTGCACTTTGCGTCACGATTACCCGCCTCGTTCTGAATGACGCGCGCGCGTTGTAGATAGTTGCCTACCTGCCTGCATGCATATGCGAAACGAAACGATCTACGGATCTCGAGAGCGCGAGACAGCCACCCTTCTTTCAGCTGTTGTCAAGTAAACGAATAAAACCAAGCCAAAATCTCAATATTCCGTAACTTTGGGATTGTCGCGAGACGCGCGTGTATGTGTTTTATGGATTACGACGATTATGACAATTGGCTGGGTCGGTACAATGTTCTGGTGTGTGCATAGAGTAGGCATTTGCCTGGCAACCAGCTGACATACTTATGAAAACCGCCAGATCGAGCATTTCTTTTCGCGGCTTCGCAATCCACCGGCGATCGTGAGCAGCGGCGTCGTTATGGAAAGCGGTGGATCGCCGGCCACCGTGCGGATTAACGTTTTACTATTTGACGATGACGTAGCCAGCGAAATCTACCAGCTTTCGTTCGTTTTCTACGCTGCGACCCTTCGCTGTTTTTAACGAGGAGCGAGCGATCTTTCAACACGCGAGCTAGAAAATTGCCAAGTATGAAACTGGACGGTGAAGTTGCGCTTTTTTCTACGGAAAACGAATGAACTTTGACGAAGAAATAGACGGCTATAGGCAAGTATGCGTACTCTGCTCGCTCTGATGGAAGAGACTGAGATTGAATTTTAAGTGTGCCGAATAAGTCGGCATTTATTAGCCGAGGCGATTACTAATTAGCTTTGGTGTTAACGAAATCGAGTGGCTGTACAAGTGGAATGTAACAAGACGGGGCACGATGACGTAAACTTTTACGACACTTTGCAACGCGAGCATAAACGGCTGGGCCAAGTCTACTATTTGCATGCCTTTACACGATGGATAGCTACGTAGTGTAGACTCCTGTCGCGAACTTTGATCCGGTGCCGCAACCGCGATAAATCTAATTTCCAATCGGCTCATCTTTCCGTTAACTTGTTGCGGCAATTACTTGAAATTCCCGGTTACGCAAGCTTACTGCAGGATTTTAGTAGGCATGCACGATTACGTTTACAATAACACACGAAATTACACAACGGAGGGGCACACGAACGTGGTCCGAAGAAGTAACCAGTTTGGCCTACCAATTGCCGTTTCGCTTCGGTATTTTCAACAAGCTGTCATTGACTTTTACCATCGTACGCGGCGATCGTACTGGCTGCCTGGCTGACTGCTCGGCTGCGTTTTACTTTCTAGAACCGTTACGGATCGCGACTAATCGTTACGTGGATCGCGCGAAATTCCATCTCCCAGGAATCTGCGGGATTCACCGTTTGCAAATCAAGCGAGCGCCGGCTTTCATTCTCCTTCTGGTGTGTTGCACGACTGCATACTCGTGTCACGTGCATTGTGCGCTCGTGAGATTCGCGCACAATCGAAACCAGCTCTGCGAAAAGGCATAGGAGAATTTATAAAGAGGATCGCTTGGACGACTATCGGGAGCACGGCAACAAACGCGACGACGAGACGTGGCGCGGGACAACGACTGTTTCTTCGGTCGCAGGCCATCACCGCGATCACTCGCATTTTCTTTTCTACCGTCGAGAAAGTACATTCTATATTTCCCCGGATGTCTCGCGTCGCGGCAGTTTAACCGTATGTACCATTTCTTCGCGAACAAACCCCAGATAATTAACCTTTCCCACATTTTATCCGACGAGTCGTAACGAGGCAGCGAGATTTACGCTCTTGCACTCTTCACGCTACGTAGAGATAGACTACTTAGTCGACCCACCGAAGAAAAGCCAGCAATATTCTACGTATGATGAAAGGAATGCGCAGGGCCACAGGGCCACAGGGCCGGTAACTTCATCGCCGAATGTTCGTCTGAAGATAAAGTGAAATTCGATCTCGCGCCGGGGAAGATCCGTCTTCCGGACTCTCTATCGATTAAGAGTCGAGAAACCGTGACCAATATCTCGCAGCGTTCATCTACAAGCCGAGGGGAATATTGACGAGAAATAGGTATATATACCTACATATTACATGCCTACACGAAACGGTCTGGGAACGCGTCGTTTCGATTTCACTCCGCGGGCATTCCACGATTCTCAAAATGCTGCAACTCCTCCCGCCAGTCGCTTTCTATTCGGCTCGTCCAACGAAAAGATTCCACCGAAGCTGAGTCACCGCGGAACACGGATAAAATCGCGTTTAATTCGATGCCATCGGATCTCCATTAATAAGTCAGCTCTGTTAGCTCCGGCATTCAAACTACTAATTACACAAAATTGCGGTGAGCCGCGACTGGCCTGAAATCTGGATCGCCTGCACAGTGGTCCGTTAACAGTTATCGTTTCTTCCGCAGACAAGACTAAGCGGAAATAGGCAGCCGCATATCAATGCAATGATTACCTTTTCCCGCAAATCGACATCATCAATCACAGCTTCGAAGCGCGTACCTTTGACCGGGGCGTCGAAATCTCGTGAAAGCTCGCGAAAGCTCGTGAAATCCTGTTGGTATAACGATCGGATGTTCCTTCGCGCGAAATTCCAAGCATGTATGCAGAAGCGTCCTCTAAGTATAATCCTGGCCAGGCACGCGCGTCATCGAGGGTTCACCATTGACCGATGACATCGGTCCTCCAGTGGAACGAGCCACGCGCCTTTCGTTTCCCGTAGAACAGAACCAACGAGGAAAACCGCCGCGAACACAGGTGCACGCGTATTTTCCACAGTCCTTTCCAACAGAGTAACCTCCTCGACAGGACCGGGACGTATCGGCTCGCGCACGCGGAGGTTCACTGGCGGCGAGATCCTCTTGTTCTCTGCTACTTTCAAGTCCTCGCGGGAGACTGAAGCGGTCAGGAGCGAGTAGAATCAAGCCCGCGAATCCACTCGACTTGAGTCGACTTGAGTCGAGTCGAGTCCAGATTGGCCCACGTCTTTCTCTCTCTCACTTGCCCCCTCTGTCCCTACGATCCTCGGCCGAACCAATCTGTCCTCGTTCGATAGACTGGTTCCCTTTCTTCTGTCGTCAGACCACCTTCCCTCCACCTGTCGTCCTTCCAACGTCATGCTTTGTCGTTTTAAAACGCGTGCTCTTGCCGCTGGAATCGCCGCTATTTTCAGCATCCGCGGCCTCGTGTCCTCCTCTCCCTTCCACGCCGACACTTTCCTACTCGCTGGTCGCGTTTCAGTCGATTCAGTCGATTCAGCCGATTCAGTCGCTTGCTCGCTCGATTTTCAGTTCGATCGTTGCTGGTGAATTCTCAACGCCGACCAATTCGTCATCTTCGTCAATTTTCATTTACGTATCCTTTGGGCTGACGTTACTATATTCTACAAGCAGCTCATCCCGTGGGTGGCGACTTGTTTCCGGCATTACTATTCTATCACCGTCGCCGATAATAAAACGCGACTGACGGGGATCTCTTCCACCAGCGAAAGCATTGAAATGCTAACTGATTAGGGATAACTCGTTAGGATTAGCTCGCGGCTAATGGAAGCCTCAAGATTCAGGGTTATTTTTTTATTCTAACCGGAACACGGAGAGGAAACCTCGCGTCGCGGCGGCTAAGCGACGTCCGAGCGGATGACGAATGGACACAGGCCTGTAACGACTTGGGGATTATTATAATTGCAAAGTCTCCGTGACCGTCTTTACCACTTTTTCGCTACTTCTCCGCACGTGTCCCGCGATTAGTATGCATGTACTTTGCGTGGCTTCGGAACGCAATCACAGGAATCCTGAAGCTACGCGAGGTTACGCAACGAGGCTAATCTCCGTATCGATTCTCCATAGCTGACAATTAAATTCGTCAACTCGCATGCGGCTGTGAGATATGTAGGTGCGCGCCACTTTCGTTGCAATTACATCCGCACTTATACTTTTCAGTGCTGGCTGCGGTGGAAAACGGTGCGTTTAGTCATCTCGCAACGACACAGGGGATGATGCTGGAGTAGACTGTTTATGGGCAGAAGAAAGAATGTGATGCTTGGATGTAGGTGAAATCCAGTCTGGACCTTTGCTTTCAGCGAAGCTTTGAGTTTTTTAGTTCTTGGTCTATTTGGCCCGACTGCTAACGTGGCCGTAGCCGGTGGCGTGGATCGAGAGGATCGTCGGCAGTGATCGGCAAACAATTTCATTCCAGGCCGAGAAATAGCGACCGTAACAGTGGTCAAGACGGCCTGCACTTTCCCCAGCCTTGCGTAACTCGGATACGGTCTCTGACGTAATGGGAGCTTGATTAAATAACAGGAAATTATGAATATTTTTCTTGCGAAAATTGCACCAACTAATCCTACGAATGATCGACACCTCTGAACGAGAGATTTGCAAAATTAACAGATCAATTACGCGTTCAAGAACGATTCTACGAGTACCTAATACCTGTCTAATTCATCGACGCGGTTTCTACATAGGTACCTACGTACCTACAAAGGATCTCACGAAGCGACCAACGACCGGCGTTTCGACGGTTTGAAAACCGATCGTTGCGTAAGCTGATTGTTCAACAGAATTCCTTCCGTTATAAAACTAATGATAACAACAGCCTTGTAGACAATTTCTCTTATTTCGATGGAAAGTCAGAAGAAAAGCTCGAGCTGTTGGATAATTCGGGCGGAGGGATGTTGAGAAGTAAGGGAGAGATAGAAAGGAGAAGGCCGCGCCGTGAATATTTCCCATCCTGGCCGACTATCTCGAAAAAGTGAAAGCGACTCGGTGGTTTTTGATCTTGAGATCATACGACGCGCGAGCACTGGTGGCCTCCACTCGACCGAGCGCATCGTATCGCGTACCATCGATAAAAATTCTTGTCGGCTAAATACTTTCGGACCATAGTTTGGACGCGACAACGATCAATTGAACCGCACCATTTTACATAATTATTATTGTCTACGTATGAGCTGCCTCGCAAAGCGGTGAGACGGCTCCCCGAGATTTTCTCAGTATTTGTGGCCCGTCTAACGTGGGCAAATCTTATTCTTACTGTTACTGTTAGCGGGGTTAACCGAAGATGGAGGGGAAGGTCTTCGCAAGGTCTCGCGGAGCTAGTGTCAGCTACCTTCGTGGACTTGTCAAGTAAAAGCGAAAGTCTGGTTCGGTGCGCGTGTACTCATCAACCGCGGCGCGTCGTCGTCACGTCTCTCGTTCATGCCCAGGCGAAATTTCTTCCTCGCCTACCCAGTAGCCACCGCGCCGCGGCCGTCCAACGCCCTTCCTTCGCGATCTTTAAGGTCTAACAAGTGATAGTCGTTAATGTTCGCAGCAGCGCTGCCTCTCCTCGGGCACAGCTGATGCACGGTTAAGTACCCACTGCTCACCTGAATCGATCGATTTAACCCTGAAACAGCCGGTCAGGCTCGAGAAATCGTCGCAGGACTATCGAATGGGATAGCTGAGTGCGGCCGAAGGTACATGGGATAGAGACGTGAAAGCGGTCAGTCCAGCTGCTGTCTTACGTAAATCCCGCCACGAGACAACGACCATTCAAACGTCATAAAGTGGATAGTAGGTAGGTATGTATACCTACCTAGGTGTACAGAAGATACGTGAAATACGTGAAGATACGTGGTTGCGCGATCAATCGGCCATCGTGACGATCGCGTGAGACGGGCAACTACTTAGCTTTCGTACCCTTGTACGCCAAGTGAAACCGTATTCTCATAGACAAAAATGAAAAGAAACCATGACGAGAAACAAACATATGAGCAAGGGCGTCCGTAGACTTTTTTCCGGGAGGGGGCAACTTCGTAGTGACGGAGATGAAAAATATAGTAATGAAAAAACGAGTAGCCTGCTTGCTCCTTTGAACTCATTTTGCAGTGCCAATTTAATTAAAAATTTAAATCTGAAATATAGAATTATTCACTTTTTTTAGTATAAACTTAGTGAAGACCACTTTTTAAAAATAAGCGATTTTTTTCTCAAAAGCCAGGGGGGGCAACTTCCCCTTTTGCACCCCTCCACCCTCCGGACGCCCATGGCTACGATAAGAATCGCATCAAGGAAACAGTGAAACACAGAAAAAAGCTTATGCACGGGCAAACATCTTTTTCTTCCTAGGTAATTGCATTACTAAGAAGCAATCATATACATACGTATACGTACATATATATTCGTCGAGCGACGTCTGCTTTGAAGCTGATTGTAAGATCGAGTCACGCCGCGACGCCGACATTTATACGATGCAAATGATCTTTCCAACAATATCTCCTCTATAAGGTGTATAAGATGGACAAGGTGGACGCACGCGCGCTTCTGTCTTCTTCCGATATTATTTGCATTCCTCATTCACGACCCCGAATCATCAATCTTCGTTATCTTTTTTCCGCTAACAGCAACTCGATCATTCTGCATTGGCATGTCGCGGCGATGATTTAGAATTTGAACCGAGCAGCGTCAAGCTGATTTTAAATGCCGCGTTAATTACGCGTACGGACTTTGTAGAGTGTAAGATTATAAAGATAAGCTGAAGTAAAGATATTTCAAGGTTGGGAATTAGTCGGTCCGGGTTGTAAATTCAGTCTGATTCGATTAAATTTAGGCAGTAAGAGTTGCCGGAATTGTCGTCGACCGAGCTTTTAAAGAACGTCGCGGCGCTCCCCTTTAGAGTTTAGACTACGTAATATATATCGTGCATCATCGTGTTCAATGGCATCAATGGGATTAGAGTGAGAGGTGTGAACTGCGAAGAGCGACATGCACACTCTTTACGTCTTTACGTGTTTACGATCCCGCCGAGGCGAGGCTCGCTTGTTTACTTTCCCACGTCTTTTCTTTCCGGCCGATTGTCTGGGGTTAGGTGGGCTCTCGCAGGCTCGCGGGACGTGTTGACTTTACCGCCTCGCGAAGCTGACCCACTTCTCGTATTTCGCTGACCATGGATGTAGCGTCAGTGGCAGAGAAATGGGCAAGTATGTCAAATTATCCAGGCGTTAAAGTAAACAAGTTTCAGGGAACAGGGCATAGGGTAGTAAGTAGTGTGGATCTACGTGTATCTTCACTAGTCAATAGTAGTGGGATGTGTCCCACCCTAGGTACTCGATATTGTCAATCTTTCTATTCGAATCAGTGTAGCCACGTAACTGCAGAATTTTCAACTTTGTTAAGTGGCGGTCACCAACTACACGCGTATTAAATTGTATTTATGTAACGCGGCGATATTTGCGATATCACGCAATCCGTGCTCCTTATTAACGATTATCAGTCGTGGTGCGTTTCCATGCTAACGAGACAGGTGGAGAATTATGCTAATTTGCGTGCGCGCGTGCGCGTCGTGCGACCGGTGGCACCATCTTTCGAGCTACCACTGCGTTAAAGCAAAGTCTAAAGAATCGGTACGAGAGATAAAGAACACGGATCAGCTTTGAACTTTTGCGTTTTCAATGGACGAAAGAAAATACAACTCCAAGCGTTCTCATATGTTGCATCAAGATAAAAGATGTGACCAGAAAAATTCATGATTGAAAAAACTTTCAAAAAACAAAACAACAACCATGAAGACGAAAAACTAAAAAGTACATATACCGATCGATCGATTGTAATGTAAAATGCAAGATTTCATAAAGGTTATGTTAGATAAAGAAATATGTATGGAAATTGAGCTAAGCAGTGAATGAAGGAGGATCGAATGAAGGGGAAACGGGCAAACTAAACAATATTTTGACAAAAAAAATAAAAAATCTCCGAGACGGGTTTATGCGCCGCGTTGCACTCGACGCGGAGCTGGTTGGTAGTTGACGACCGGCCAGAAAGTGGCCACTTTCACGCGCCATTGCGAACTCCGGCGCGGCGTTCAAGCAAGTCCACATACATAGGTATCAGCATCGCGAGGGGACTCTTGCAACATTTGCTTCGTACCTTCCGCCGACTTTTCCAAGTTTCTTTACGTCTAGCCGTATTGGCGTTAGTCACTCCAGTCGCAACTCACACATAACTTTAACTCCCGATACACAGTGGTTCCAAAATGACTTTTTGTCGACAAAATTCCGTATCTCCGTCAATTCCCTACTTAAAAAAAAAACTGGAAACTCTGATAAACTACTGTGTGACATTTTAGCAAATTTAATCCCCGACAAAACGAGCAAAATGAAACAAGAATCGGTTGAGAATTTACGGAGATACGAAATTTTGTCGACAGAAAGTCACTCTGGAACCACTGTGCGATCTAGCAAACGATATGCCTCTTTGTGAGACGTTGATATATGTAGTGGAATTTAGTAGTCAACTACTTAAGTAGTCTACGGAATCTGTAGTTACGAAGCCAGAACGGAACCACGTAAGATTGGACGTTTACTTACGCGGTGAGTCCGTCGCTCCAGCTGAACATCTTTTTGATCTTCTCCCTCTGTTTCGGATCGGCCTTATTCTCCATTTCGGCGGGTATGATCCGAGCCGGTGTCGGTGTCGTTGTCGGTGTCGGTGGTGTTGCCGCTGCCGCGTCCCCGTCCCCGTCGACAGGTTCAAGGGTTCGAGGAATGGTTTCGCGTCTAGATTTTGCCGATTCTCAACGCCGATGCATCCTTTCCCCTCGTTCTCTCCACCGAGAATGCTTGACCGTCACCGTCAACGTCCGTCGACGTACGCGTGCGCGATCGCCACGCTGCAAAATCGAACCAACTTTTTTCTATTGTATCCTATTCGAATTAATGATGTTTTTCAGGCATCAGATTACGTCTAAGATACTCGCGCAACTTAACCAAGGGGCAGGATTTACAATGCAAATATGCCAGTGTCGAACGGAAAAAACGCTGCTTCCAGCGGCCGCTGTTCTGCAAGTTTCGCCAGATACCGCGTGGAATTTTGCATAATCACGAGGACGATTCGACCGAGCAACGAAAACATTCGTCGGCCCACCCGAAGCTGTACTTTAAGCGGAAATTTCGGAAACGAAGCGGTCTTGCAAACATTCCTTCAATGTTTCCTTCACACTAGTTTTAGGAAAACGTTTCTCGTTGATTTAAAGTCTTCTGACTTTAGCCAAGAAAAGTAATTCCCTTTTTCTTTGACAAACCGATGCTCAGTTACGCTTAAACAGCTTGCGCAAGTAGCCGTTTGCGAAAATGGTGGAAAGTGAAACTGTTATAGGTATAGGGAGTGCACACGCGTCCGCGCGAGAATGCTCCAGCTCATTATGAAGAAAGCGCGGTTTACGAGTGTCGAGTAGAACGAACGATCTGTCGGCAAATGGCAGAGAAAATACCAAGGCCTTCGAGTAGCGGACAGATTCGTCGTCGCGCGCAAACTTGCATCGAAATGTTTACGTGTTCCAAGCGACCATAAGCGACCGCGACGCAACGTGGGGAAAAAGTAATCGGGTAAATTACATACGCTGCTTGTAGAGATGAAGGCTGACCAGGTCGACGAGATTAATGAGGGCAGAATACTACTCGCAACGTTATTCGAATAATTTACATATCGCAGACACCGGAGAATTGGACGCGGAAAGATTCGCCGCGATATGTACATAATCGATCTTGACGTTGCAACTTTTCCTAGAAATCAGAATTTCTGTCTTCCCGAAGAAGAACTTTCGTCACGGCGGTTGACGATTGGGACCAACGTGCCGCGCCGACATGGTCTTGTTGGTCAACCGTGCCACTCCGCGAACCGACTGCCGAACCAGAAACGGTGCAAGATTCAACTCGTACATGCATTCTTCGATGCCACGTAAATCTTTCATCGTTTCACTCAAGTCTTGAGATAAGGACATAGAGCAGAGGTGCTCGAGTTGTATGGTCCTCGAAACTTACGTTCTATCGTGCCTCCACCTCCGCGGTCAAAAGGAACGCGTCACTGGCCGCCTCAGAAAGTAGAGCTTTCGACAGCCTGACCGGAAACTACGACGAAAATGCTAGCGACAAGAGGTCGACGCCTCGACGGGGACGGCCGTCTTACCACCTTACCACTTAACATTCCACAATCGATCCAGGTGGCCCTAATTAATTACTAGCGCATCTGGTTTGCTTGCGAATCTGGACTCGCCCATTTACACTTCAGCGCATCTATGTACCTACATGATAATTACCACACATGGATAATTACCTCTCAACGCGACAAGCGCATTGAGGCGCATCAACGACAGAAATTCATTTAGCGCAACATAAAAGGAACCGTGTCGATTTCGATTTCGATGTGAAAGCCAAAGCTTGAAACAAGTGGCGCGCCAATTACGCGTGTCGATTTATGCACCTCACCGCTTACGTCTTACCACTGTTACTTATGTGCAAGTGCGCGTGTGTCGCAACACCAAAGCGCAAATTGCTATTCAAGCAGCTCGACAAATTTCCTTTCCGTTTGTCTTACATAAAACGATAAAACGCCTCGGTTCATTTCCTTCTCCTTCAATAGAGCCGATTATCGCCGATCGAGAGGAAGCCAAGAGGAAAAGAAGTGTATGGAAGTACCGTTAGAGGTCAGAGTGGTTATAGACGGTGCGACGCGATCGAAAGAATCTGCGTAGCCTTTCTCGGCTTTCTCGTTTCGGCTCTGCCACGTGGATCGACAAATGGCCAGGGAAGCGAAGGAACACGTCCACGTCCGTGTCCACGTCGATTCGAAAAATCGAAAGTACACCGAGGCAATAGGCATCGGCTGGCTCACTTCCTCGATTCAACTGTTATACCCACCTAGGTAGCCTAGGGTACTGTGCTGAGAAAATATGTTTGTAGGTCGGACGAAACTGGCCGGTGGCACGAGAGCGCCTAAATGACTTTCACAGTTTTCAAGAGAGCCGGCTTTTATCTTAGCTGGCAACCGAATTTCTTTCAGCCAAATTTCGATGCAACTCCCTCGCGAATCGTATCTATTTAGGTGGAGATACCGATGATAATGATTCCAGCGATTCCGTTATTTACGAGTGTGTACCGAGTCTATGACTACACCGAATGGCACGCAATCGGTGACGAACACGCTGTCCAAATCAATTAAACAACCGCGCGTAATTATTCAATCATTTAAGAATTGACCGCGATGGGACGTTTTATCGTGTTTGGGACGAGCTGCTGTGCAGCAGAGTTTATCAAATACGTAGATACAAGTGGTAATGACGTCCCCTTGGAAAGCTGATAGCCATACGAGATCCCAGTTGCTTCCTCGTTACACGTCCACGACTTCACCTGTCGCCTTTTCGATTTCATAAGACGTGCACGAAATCTGTTATGCAGAGAGTTACGCGCACCGGCATCGGCACCCGCGCTTTTCCAATTACCTATGTACATACCCGAGTACGTACATCTACTACACTGTCAGGAGAAAAAGAACGAAGAAACGAAAGATAGGGAGTACGCGGGTAGTGCTTATAACAGCGGGTGGAATTTCGTAGGAAAACTTATTAGATATTTATTTGAAAAGGATGGGAATGTACCTTGTGTGGAGGATGCGTAATTATTCCAGAAAGAATCTCCGCAAATCTTGAGTCTCGCACACGCGGAAAGAACCTCGTATTTGACTTGACGTGATCGCGCACCACGCGAATCAAGTTGATCGATTTCACGAGTAAATCAGCAAACACGCTCTCCGACAAGATGCTGGGTACAACATACACTGTTACACACGCCACCACGCCAAACAATCTTCCTTTCTTGTCAAAGTAAACCGTCACAAGGATCGATTAATTACAAAATTGTCACGAAGAATTTATTCCGTCGACGGACTTTGCAAATTACGCGGAGACCACTCTCTGGCCCGGGGATGCTTGGATGTTGTTTCTGCTTGCCGCTTGTGCAAGGGTGGCGGCAACAGCGACACAGAACGCCTGATAACTGGAAAAGAATTCGATCCGAAACCGCGAGACGAGATCAGATGAGATGCGAGGAGGGGAGAACAGATGAGATGAGATGAAATGAGACGAGATAAGACGAGACGAGACGGGACGATACGAGATGCGATGTAATATTCACGATGCACACCTTGCGTTTGGACACAGATCGACACCACGATCCGAACCGTTCGAACGTCTCTCTCGCACTGGGAGACGAGTCAGGTTGAGCAATAACGCGCACTAGACACCAGACGGCAGTTCCGTCTGTCCCACGCGCCAAGTCGCCACTAGATCAGGGATTCTCAAATAATTCTTTCCCCGCGAAACCCTTACACCCCCAGGCGGAAACAGGACATTGAACTTCTTCCAAGTTTCCCTTGCGCTCGAGCAACTTGTTGCTTTCGACATTTCATCGGTTCTATTTGCAGTGCGATGCGTCGCCACTGTCGTCACTTTTGAAAGAAACGTCAAGCATTGAAAGTACTCCTAGGAGTATGATAAAAAAAATGTTATAGGTATGTATATGGTTAGCTGATGACGATAGAGGACAAGGTCCAGAGTCCAGAGCATGAGATGGAAGTAGGAAGGTGTCGATGTGCGAAGCACGTTGGGAACCCATGGTAGAGCTACAGGCCGACGCACCTTGTCAAAGTATGAGTAGGACTCGAAATTACACGCGCCGAGCCGAGCTGAGTCGAACCAAGCCGAGCCGGTCCGCATGGTATGGTGTGGTATTATGGACGCCAATACCGTTCGCCGTATTGGCAGGATAACTTTCTTATTGTTAGTTACATCCTCGATCCCGTCTGTCCGATTTCATCCACCATGTTCAGTCGCCATCCTTCCTACGGATCAAATTTCGTCCTCTTTACAGGAAAACTAAAGCGTGTCGCACGTACAAGTAACATTCAAATTTACCCAGGAAAATGATTTGCGAAATCGATTAAGAAATTATCCATGCAATTATCTCCATCTGTAGCAATACTTTTGAATTGCTGCTCGTGGACACAATCAATGATTCTCTCGCAACTGCACACGGATAGAATACATTGATGGATTCAAGTTTTCATAGATTTACATATACGTGGTCATGAATCCTACGTGTGTGCAGGATTTGCTCCTCGGACGTAGCATACGTTCTAAGCAGCTTTCGATTCGAACGGACCCAAGTGCGCGTGTGTGTATTGTGTGCACTGCACTTTTCCTCATAGGCCTGTGGCGCAAAAGGAAAGTACCAACGGCAGAGGCAGACTTCATCTTCCGTGTGCGAGGGCCCCCACCTAAGCAGTTTACGGTAGTGTTAGGTAAATATGTACACCGTATGGGACTGTTGCGCTGACCCATCATTGCGCAAAACCTTTGCAATTCCAAATTGGCCGGCTAGATATTCGCCGCGAAATTCTTGCGACACGTTCGCTACCTAACTTGCTATGTATACTTACCTCTGTACCGGATCGTGCCGACCAAACCATTTTCCTCACCCGTCGAAGTATTTCGCAGCAACAGAGATGCAAGTTTCCAAGAATCCTACTTATGGTTCTCTTCTGTTCGTTGGTTAAGGTAAGTTTTTATTTTTTTCTTCGCGGCGGACGGGATAGGAATGCGAGCGAGCTTGAAAGAATTTCGGGGAACTTGTGTTCACGGAATGCAGGAAGGGGGGCTGCTAGATTGTCGTCGCGGTTCTGAGTCGTCCAACGATTGTTCTTTATTTTCTGTGCCACGGAAGAGGCAATCCTCCCTCATGCATGATTTCTAGCACGTAACGGGTATCCCATTTACACGCACCTACCACTTAGCAATTAGAATTTCATCAGGCACGCGTCTAATCGTCAATTATAATCCGTGTGATTCTGCTTTGTTTCGCCCGTCCCTCTGTTCTCGCAGGTACATACATAGATGCGCGCACTGTTTACTGGCGACGATGACGACCAACTTTGCTCCTAGGTGCCATACCTAACGAATTCTTTCAACCTTACGCGGCAGGATTCTGAGTTATTGTAATAGAAACCGAGGTGCGTTTAAAGTGTTTAAACACATACACGAGGCACCTTGGATAGATCTGTCATTAGTCATCGTGATAAGAAAGTTGTCGTAACTTTTCCTTCTTTTTCTTACTTTATTAATAATAATGATCGCGCAAACAGAAGGCTACCAACCATAATCGGCATGTGTATCAGCTTTTGTCAGAATAATCGGGTTTCCAACTATTGCTTGGCGAATGCGAATATTGCGAATAGGTGGAAGTTACTTAAGTAGCGTTGCTATGTAATAATTCGAAGCATTTCCCGAACTAACTCGCTGTCCGTCACCATGATACAATTCTCTTTACTATCGCCAATCTTGACTCTGTTCGTCCCGCCAGAAGTCGGCACCTTCTTCTTGGCAGACGCGTGAAACTCCTTCGCCCCGGATATCGCTTTCACCTTGGAAATATTATGCTCAGCGATACCAGAGCCTGGCATGATAACGATTCTGTTTCGTGCCGCTTGGACGAGCCTCTGTATCAACGGCAGTCCTTCCTCGGCTGTGTCCTTCTGGCCGGAAGTTAGGATTCTCTCGAAGCCGAGATCTATTACGGTTTCCAAGGAGCTTAAAGGGTCGTTGACCTCGTCGAAGGCACGATGGAAAGTGAGCGGCAAAGGGTGAGCGGCTGAGAGTACGTATTTGCAGAATGTTAGGTTGACTTCGCCGTCGGACGTTAACGCGCCAAAGGCGAAACCATCGACGCCGTGATCCTTGAGGATCCTCAGATCGTGCAGCATCACGTCCATCTCCTCCTGAGTGTACACGAAATTACCGGGGCGCAGTCGAAGCATCGCGTAGATGGGCAGAGCAGAGAAGCTTTTTATCGTTTGCACCAGGCCAGGGGTGGGAGTTAAGCCACCCTCGGAAAGGGCAGAGCAGACTTCGAGTCTCGTTGCTCCACCCTCGATCGCGTTCCTCGCTGATTCCAGGCAGTCGATGCAGATCTCCATCTGGAATTTTTGGTGTGTTACCCGTGGCGGACAGAGTGCATTTGCGGTCTACAAGACTTATCTACCGCTCTTACAATTAAACGTGAAACAACGATCGACCGACCTACAGTGAGCAACAAAATATTCGGACACTTTTTAAAATCGCATAAATTTTTTAAAATTAATCCAAACGAGCCGAGTTTTTTTTAGAAGCTAGAAGGATTAGTTTGCTAAGTGACGTGTTTCGTCGTTTTGAAAAAAATGCAGTTGGTCGGAATAGGAAAAAAAAATAGTAAAGGTCCTTTTCTTCAACTTTTTTTTGTGAGCCTGTAATGAAAATTCAATAAACCCGTTTGTAAATTGAAGTAATTTATATACATGCCTAAAATTTCATCAAAATCGGTTGACGTTCCTCTGAGTTATGAACGTTCAAAGATCGCGGGATAAGGTCGGAAATCGCGAAATTCCCGAAACCAGCGATTTTAAAAAAAGTTGAAGAACGACCTTTACTATTTTTTTCGCTATTCCGACAACTTGCAATTTTTTCAAAACGGCGAATCACGTCACTTATATAGCAAACCGATCCTTCTAGCTTCTCAAAGAAACTCGAGTCGTTTGGATTAATTTAAAAAAGTTATGCGATTTTAAAAAATGTCCGAATATTTTCATTGCTCACTGCACGCAGATATTCGAGCACGTACAATCTTAAACTTACACTTAAACTGATAAGACGGGAGTGCTCGACGATGTTGGCAATTTCTCGTCCAAGCTTGACGCGAACAAAGTCACTAGGGAGCGTACTTATTGTCACTAGACCCGAAACGGTAAATACATTAATCTCGTCTTTTTCAGCCGGTGCCTCGCACAGTTTCAACTTTCAACCGATTACCAACCGTGTATATAACGTGAGATATCGATATAACCGCGACGCGATTCGAAATAGTCGAGCGAAAAGGCTCAATAAAACGGAAGGAATATGCACGTGGACTGCGGAGCTAGGCGATCGAAGCGCCCGTCTCGCAATCTCCAGAAACTCGCCAAGTTGTCGGCGAAACCCGAAAAGTCTAAAAAAATATTCAAGTTTAGTGAGCTTGAATTTTTACGTTGCCCTCGCGATGAAAATAGAATAATTGCTGCACAGAGGTTTATAAAGCGCAATGAAATTCTGTATTATACAACACATGTAATAAAATAATATCAAGAGTTATACAAGTAAAAAATTATAATAATAGTGATGTCGATGAGAATAATAATAATAATAATAATAATAATAATAATAATAACAAATATTTAAGCGAAATTTATAATAGGGCATTGACAATAGGGTCTAGAGGTATAGAATAAAATACTTAAAATGACAGGAGAGCAAGGAGCAGGACAAAGGATGAAGCTTTCGTCGCGAGTCTTTCTCATCGATTGCTGATCGACGCTTTTCCGTATAGAGCGGAACAAGAGGGGACTAAACGATTCGCGAGAGGCCCGGGTTTTCGTCTTTGGAGAACTAGAAGAATTTCCACGGGTTTCTCGGCTGCCCGACCGAAATCGGGGCTCACTCCGCCGCTCACTGGCCGAACATATACATAGGTACATTGAGCCGATGCGGTGCGACACTACCCGGCACGACACGTTTTCTTTCCCTTAATCACGATACGAATAACGGGTACGCGACAAGTCAGAGATCACCGTTCGAGACCGCGATCGGCGCCGAACTCGTCGCGTTGCTCGCACTCGTCGACCACTTGTTCCTGTGCGGGTCGACGCCGAACCCTTCGTCGTAGTTGCCTCGCGTGATGAACAGCTGCTTGAAGTGCGGGATGCAGTAGAGTTTACCGTTGTTTAAGGTGAACGTGTCCATCCTGTTTGGGGAATACCGATTTATTTATTTAATTATTTATTTATTTATTTATTTATCTACTCGTTCGATGGGGAGCAGCGATAACGATCCTAGAGAGAGAAATAGAGAGGGGAAGGAGAAAGAGAACTGGAGCAAAAGAAAATGAAGAAATCTGTTACGGTATTCGTTGTTTAGGAGAGGTTGCAACGTTACCTTAGCACGCAATTGCACTGCAGACACCGGAAGCACTGTTTGTGAAAGATTTTGTTATTCGTCTCGACCTTTTCTAGGGGGTACACTTTCTTTTCGCAGCTCTCGCACACGTCCGTGCAGCTCGCCTGAATCTCCTGTGTCGTTGGTTTCGTTTGGAAGAAAGTAAAATTCATTGATCAAGAGAAAATAGCAGGATAAAAGGTGAAGGGCGGATGACGAGGAAGAGATGAGCAACGGTCTAGGTGACGCGTGAACGAAGCAAACCTTGTACCGTTCTCCTTTTAACCAGGGACATTCGACGCGTTGACGGTTTGAAAGAAATAGAAGTTTACGCCTGACCATCTACTCGCTGCCATTTTATATTCCATCAGGATGTGCGTTTTTATTTATCGTTTGCAATATGATGGTAATAAATCGTTACACGTGATAGGTAAACGATATAAAACAAAAGTATCATGGGTCTCTAAAAAATTATACGGTCTAAGACGCAACGAATCTGTCTACGCCCTACGGTAATATCATTGCGGAGCAGAGCCGCGAATTAAGCGGTCGGTTTATAAATTAATTGCTCGCAAATATAAATACTCCCCTCGCTAATTAACAACAAACAATCGCGGTTTACGTTTCACGTCGTGTTAATAACAATGTTTCCTTAAAATTATTGCACTGAATTCCGTCGATCAAAGAAAAACTTTTCCATCTGTTTTCCATCTATACTTTTCGATCTTGTCCTCCCTATATATACTTGAATTTCTCATTAAAAAAATTACTAATGCCTCTAAACCTTGCACCTCCCTAATTGTAAGTAGTCGGTCGACTGAAGAATCATCTCGCCCTGCCCTGAAATCGTTTCCCCTGCTTTGTCTACATCTCGCCCTGGCTCACCGACACGATCGAAACAGATTTCAGGGTTTGCTCGATCTCGTCCTGACGCGGTGCGATCATCTAAACGGTTCAGGGGATTGATATATATATATATATACGCCGTTCTTCTGTACCAATGACAAATGTGTGTGTGTGTGTGTGTGTGTGTGTGTGCGCGCGCGCGTGCGCGCATGTGTGTAAGTGTACGCGTACTGTGGGCCTGCGTCGGCGACGGATGAAGGAATCAATAGCCGTCCTCGCTCCGACTTTAACTCTAAGGATTACGACGAAGCTCCCTTGTATCGCTTATCCACCAAACGTTATAAAAATTATAAAAAGCCTATTCAATGTGCTGGTCTCGCGAACACAGACTCGACACTGGCTTATTTCCCGCGTAAGGAACAAAGACTTTCCAACTGTTCAATTCACTGGCTGGATTATTACAATACACACGACAACGGAGCTCGAGAACGAACATTGATCGATTTCTCTTGGCCTCCTTCCCCCCCCCCCCCCCCTCATTCCCGACACTCTCGTTCGCAGCGCGATTCATCTCCGACTGATCGTCCTAAGTAGTAATTCATGTTTTTCTGTTTCTCTAATATAAATAGTTTCTTTGGTAGAAAAGATACTGCGATACTATCGAGTAGACCGGTGTTGTATAAAGGTTGGACGAGCTCTGCGCGATAATGGATCCAGGCGAGGTCTCGTAATCTAGATAGGTACATATTCTAATTCACGCTTCGATTCGTTCTTGCTGTTTCTCCATCGCTAGTCGATTTTAGAATCGTCTCTCCCGGCAGACGTGCGTGCGGCGAAACTCCTACCTACCATTTTAATTTCTATCGACCTGCAAAACAAACGCTCGGAAACGCTGGGCAAAGCTCTGCGACTCGAGGCTCTTCTTACTTTTTCCACAGACGTGTCTGACAATCAAGTCTCAACGGTTTGGCACTTTATACTCGAAATGAGGTGTCGTACAAACTCCCGTATACATACACGCATCCATCCATCCATCCATACATCCATCGGGAAACGTGAGAAATACAAATGTTTTCGTGTAAAAGACAGGCAGGAAGCGAATTAGCGGGAGCGTGAAAACGATTCTTAGCCTTGTTAGACTCGTTAAATAGGTTTCTCTGCGAAGATACATACGTCGAAGCGGCCGATATAGAAACCATTGAGAAAATCTAGGCATCGATTTCGATCGGGCTATGTACGGAGTCTGCGGGACTGTCGCGACGCTCGAGTAGGTCTACCTACTAGTAACTAGAACGAGAGTCTCAATTCCTTTCGTTTGATCCGTAGAACGTATCCACTAGTGGCTAAACAATAAGTGTCTACAGTGTCTACGCAGTCTTGAGAGAAAAGCGCTTGACGTATCCAGCTTCGGCTGTTTCATCCGTACATATAGGTATGCAATTTAGGTATACAGCGAATCCGATCTACGCTAGAGATTCGCTAACGGAACGCTCGACGGAGAAGACTTTGAAAAATGTGCGAGGACCATAGAATGATCCGGACGACGAAGCGTCGGCTTGATTGGCTGTCGTTCCTTCGAAGAGCAAAATTCCAACCATTTCGTATTCTCGTTAAGTGTGTGTACTTGCGTGGGGTGCGCGAGCACGAGCACGAGCACGAGCCCGAGCACGCGCACGAGCACGTCCCTTCTCCGATCCGTCACTCCTCTTCGATGGGCCGTTTTATTCGCGTTCTTGACCCTCGGTTCCTCCGTTCCCCGGGTCGTTTACTGTTCACGTTCAACAGAGAATATATCACTGGATCGTTGTTCCGAGTCAAAGTAAAGCTCTGGCCAACGCTTTCGCAGCCGTGAATCGCAAGCCCAAAATGCGAGGCAATCGGAACGGGTTACGGTTACGGGGAATCGCGCTAACTATAGTCATGCTGTGTAACTCGAGTGTGTGCGATTACCAATAGTCTTGCTGGACTCGTCAGGTCGGCCAGCTCCGGGCTACGTTTGCGTTAGTACGCACACTGCTGCCAACTACTTGGGTATCGATTGTCAAACGAAACTGAAACACGTTGCGTTCGGTAGGTGCCGTGCACGATCAAAGAATTATCCGGCTTTCGGCAGATAGCACTCTATCCTATATTTACTAGGCACATACTAAATACTAAATACATACTGTTGCATCGAGATCCGCGAGACGTTCTTTGAGCGTGCAACTTACAAGTGCGTGCATACAAGTACAACGAACCGTACCGATTCTGGCTGATACGTGAGAATAGAAAACCAAATAATATCAAGTACTCGCTACTAAATACAAGTGGCCTGGAAACGGTGCAAAGTTTGCGCGGACGGACGCCAAGACAACATTTATCTGATCGCCGGGGGGTAACATCGAGATTAATCGTGCTTTTAGGAAACACACACACGCGCACGCAAGCATTCCATACACACATGTAGGAGAAAACGAAAAGCGGAGAGTGTGACTACGGGATGAAGAAAAAAAAAAAAAACACACACCATGCTAAAACCGAGACACGCTCCGCGCTAAAAGCTAATAAAAGACGACGAGAAACCACGCAAACAACGAGAAGAAACGAGCTCCAGGTGAGTGTCGATTTCGATTTCGATGGATGAGTTAGGGGGGAGGGGGGGGGGGCGAGGAGTAGATGAATGGGAAGGAAGAAAGTTTTTATGGAAGAGTACTCACCACGAATCGATTCACCTTGACCTTGGCTGTGCGGGGTGATTCGGTTTGTTGGGAGCCAAGCGACTCGAAGCGAGCTCGGAGACTGCTCGCGGATTCTATGCTCGGTTGCTCCCCAGTGCTCTGAGCGATCTCCATCTCGGCGATGTGCTGGCTGCTCGCCGTCGCTGTCTTACCGTCCGTCTCCTCCCAGTGCTCGAATTTCGCGCACAAGCTCTTTGCACGCGCCGCGTGTTGCGCTTGCTTTAAGAATTCGTCCTCCACCTGGTGGTAGTTATGCACAATGTACATCATTCGTCGATCTTTCATCCTATCATCTTTCTCCCTCTTCTACCGTTTTATATGTTAAATTTCGCGTGGAATCGCGAACGCGTGAGCAAGAATTGTGAATTATTTGCGTATTATTTAACAGCTGCAGAACTGGCTGAACAGGCAGAAACGAACCTTATCCGAAGCTCTGACGTAGTTGGGGTCTCTCTCCTCTCCGCTCTCCTCGCCTTCCGACTCTTCCCCTTCTTCTTCCTCGTCCTCCTCGGAGTCGGACGCTGTCGGTTTCGCGTATTTGTCTTCGGGCGGGGGAGTGAAGCGTTTCAGAGGTTTCGGCCCGTTCGGAACCTCCTTCTTGCTCGCGTTCTCCTCCATTTGCCTAAAGATCGAGAGCATCTTCCTGGCTGTGTCCGTGTGCACTACTTTGTCGGCCCTGTCGTCGGCTCTGACCACGTCTGGGTCACGGTATATTTCACGTTCCGGGGAGTCCATCTGCCGAAACCATACAACTACCTGTAGTTGGTTCTACGTGTATACAAGCCAACGAGCACGTTCATATAAACGAGCATTAACGTAAAGCACTCGGCACTCTACCTACGTACTACCTCCTACCGTGTTGCATTTTAGACAGGATGCATTCGTCAGTGGGATCAACGGCAACCGAACGAAACAGGGGATAATACTACGTAGTCCGTACGACCCCGAACCGAGCTTCGCGTCTTTACATTGCCACGTTTTTTGTCCCGAAGCTCGAGACGTGTTCAAGTTAACGAGAAATAGGCAAGTAGGGCAGCCCATCCAAGCCTTGGCCGCGTGCACATTGAAAGAAACGTGCGAAAACAAGCAGCTCACCGTTTCCGTTTCCGCTTTCACTAATCTCATTCAAGAATGTTGCTTCGAAATCCTGAAATAGGATCAGAGGAGCTACAAAACTGTGGAATTTCCGACTTGGATACACCTCTGCCGGCTTTAATTGCCCGCTGGAATTTTTGAGCTGTTTTAAGCGCGAGCGGATTTTTAAGCCCTGAAGCGCGATGATCGGACAACAGAAGAACTAAAAGGTAAAGGTGTCCCTTTGAACGAATCGCTGCTCGTCCGGTGATGAGTCAGCTCGGCTGCTTTTACTTACACACGTACGCGGCGCCTGTTGCGTCCTCTACAGTCTACTGGGCTCGTACCTGAGAAGCAGGTAAGCCGAACGAAATTTACGGAATAACTGTTTTACGATCTTAGGTACCTGCGGCCTATGCGTTCCACTGTGCTACCAAAACCTTACTGGCCAAATTCTTTCGATACCGCTCGGCTCTGCCTCCGTGAGCACGAGAAACACGAATGCGCGTAGGTACGTTTCACTTTGAAATGATCTCGGAGAGATTTATAGGTTTACGCCGAGAGAAAGCTAATTAGTCCCAGTTGCCCGTACGAATCTTTATTAATCACGTTTCGCCGGTTTTTATTCGAAAAGTGGCAAGTTATCGCGTAGGAGAGAAGGATTGATCTCGCCTTTCGTTTGCAGATTTTAAGGTGATAGTCGCGTCTGTATCGTGCCGAGGATTCCTTCTAATCATTAATGGATCGCTGGCGCCCCGGGTAAAAGTACGAGACACGCGCCGAAAGAAAGAAGAAAGTTTTTCGTGTGCAAATCGATCGACTCGGCGCGACGGCTTTCGTCGAAAAGAAAGCGCGTGCATACGTATGTTACGCTTCAAATATACACATGTCTCGAGAATGCTGCCCCGTTACTTCAGAGTGGACAATTTTTTATGCCGATTAGAATATCCTCCCGACATTTCTAGCACAAACTGAACACACGCAATTCCATTACTCCCGATTAGGTATACCTATTTAGTAGCTAGGAGCAGCGCTTTGCCTACCTCGCCTCTCAGGAAACTGACGAACCAAGATTCGGGGATTCGATGTTTGCGGTTGGTTAGATTTCTCGACCGAAAAGCGAGGATCGCGAGGAAATGGAAGTGGACCCGTTTCGACCTGAAATTTAGCCCTTTTGGCCATGAATCGGTTCTTCTACTCACTCTGTTGTTCTCGATGTCCTTGGATCGCGAGACACAATTGATATTCACTGGCGTAAGGAGATGGAAGGAGGCAAGAAAGGGGTATGGAGGCGGATCCGTGAAGGAGCGTAGCGCGTTTCGTGGGGCCGGCGCGATGCAAAGGCGGCAAAGGCTGAACTGCACTGAACTGGCACTCTGTCGAGTCGGCGACGGTTGCTATGCCGTTCGGCGTTCACACGAGGCGGACGCGCAGCTCTTACTGTTCCCCCTGGTGAGTTACTGGGAGACAGTGATGCCAGAATGAGGACGGGAGCGCTCGAGAATTTCCCCCACCTCGCATGCACTCTACGCCGGAGCTGCGTGTCCGTGAGCTCGGCGCTTCGGACAACGTCGGGAAGACGAGAGAGAAAACGAATGCGTGTCTTCCTCTCTCGCTCTTGAAACGCTGTGATCCAAGGTGGGGTGCAAGCGACACGCGGCCGTGCGCGATCTTCCTGAGTGCCTTGAGGCTCGAGATACACTTTTCACTTTCTGACATATGTATAATACTCTTGTAATGAAAAAAAATTTGGAAAAAATTTTGTTAGGGAAATCACGTTTTAAGACCTCCTGATCACGTTTTGACTATTTAGAAAAGAGCTTTTTTTTTAAATATCTCATGTATTTGTAATCACGATTACGTTTAAACGGCAAAATGGATTTCAATGAAACTTTATATTAAAATTTTATATTCTTGTCTTAAGATCCGATTAGATCACGAAAAATGATAATTACCCGTTATGGTTCTTCGATTTTTCAGATATACGAACTAAATTCTACATAAAAAAAAGTTAAATAAAGTTCTTCTGTAACTTGTTTAACAAAGAAAAATGTACATTCATAATTGAGGCATTTGATGGAAAAAGGGCATATACGCCAAAATGCCATTTCAAGAAAATCGATTTCAAAGTTTTCATTATAGTATAACTTAATAAAAAGTAATGCAATTAAATCAAATTTTTTTAAGGATGTAGTTACCGTGTCGTTCAAGCGTTCTGAATACAGAAGTCATGATTTAAAAATGATATGTGTCTTTATTTATAAGTTTTAAACAAGTGGTTTATGTGCCCTTTTTCATCAAATGCCTCAATTTCTTGTGTTCGTTTTAAATTTCCGTACTTTTTATTTGAGCTATTTCTATTTTTCAAACCTTAAAATGAATTTTTTTATTAAAAGACGAATATTTTGATACTGTACATTGGTGAACTTTGTTAAAATTAGAATTCCCTCTTGGCCAGTACCATGCACGCTGTAGAAGCCTTCGATAAAAAATATTTTTTCAGAGTATGATCTAAAATCTAAAATCTAAACGTGATCACATCAAACGTAATTATATCAAGTTGCGACAAAGAATCACGCACTATTTACAAATTAATTACGCGCAGCGTGCACGTTACCGCTCGATGGAAACTACGGGAAAGTGGTGGTCTCTTCCATCGGGAGGGAAATGTAAACAATTGGTTATGCAAAGCTAACATCGCGATACATGTTGTACACTAAAATGTACAAAAACATTACAAAAATAGAAAAGAAAGGCAGCACGTAAATATATCAATTGGGTTCGATATATTGACGAGATGTAAGACTGAAATAATGCTACAATTGTTTACATTTCCAAAGGATAGAAAGCAAGCAAAGGAATTTACTATAATACATGCGACAGAATTTCGAGATAATTGTTACATATAAAATGAATATAATTAAGAATATACATTTATTTGTACAATTATCTCGAAGTTCTCTCTATGAATCATATGTACAGCAAGCAAGCGAATTTATTGCAAGGATAGAACAAGAATTGCGTGAGGTAGGTAAATCGAACAACTATTTACATATTCGCGATGTCCAAAAATCGAATGAAATAGAAAATGGATGAAATTGATAATATTCTGGACATCACCAATTTGCATTACCCGACGTAGAAGGAAAATCCGCGAGGTCATCAACGGCATGTAAACGTAAACTATTCTTTTGCTTCTTCGCAAAAGTTGCATATAAATTCTCAGATGACATGAGAGATAGATGTTTGTCATCTACCTCCATGCTCTGAGCTGTTTCCCCGTGCGCCTTTAATGCCGATTTCGTTACGCAATTGGCATTGACGATGGTCGAACAAAGTCGGTTTCGTTTCTTGTTCTTTATGTCGGGAAGCATGGAAAACGATCTTTCAGCATCGGCGTTTGAATTTGGAAGACTTCTAATGGAATTTAATAATTCCTGCAAACATGTGATATTTATACGAGCCTTGATCGTTTCGCGTTAACAACACCGTTTTCCATACATCATCAAAAACTAATGTACAAAGCTTGACTGCATCTGCAAAATTCAGGTGCAATGTTGACTATTCTTTTTGCAAACCGTCTTCGTCGAAACCGCCCAATTTCTGAGCAATAAAGAGAACACTTTTGAAGGAAGTGTCTCTGTCAGTATCTACTAATGCCAAATGAGGCTCAAACACACGTAACTTGCTCAGAAATTCGTCATCGATTGGCAATCGATTACGAATTTCGTTTGCAGCCGTTATGTAAAACTTAATACAATTTTCTCGAACGGTTTGGACAACATCGGGTTTGCCTTCTGCAACTAATTGACAAAGAAAAGTGTCACAATCCGGACCTAAATGAATACTATCTAATGCGATTTGATTATCGCCTCTTGAAAAATCTATTAATTTTACTGAATCCATGTGCTTCAAAAGCTGCGGTTTCAAAAAATGACGTAAAATATCGTACAAAAGAGTTTTGGCAGTATTTTGAAGCAAATGGATCCTTGTTTGTTGCGACTGAAAGAATAAACTAAAGTCATTAAAATACTCTAGAACGTATTTCAAAAACAGAAGATATGCTTTCGCTTCTGGATTTTGCATGATGATAAGCAGATGATCCCCAGACTTTGTCTTCTTACTTACGACCAATTCTTGCAGAAAGTGCAACACACTGTCCCAATTTTCTAAAAGTGTAACTACGGATGAGTATCGCGATAACCATCGCGTAGTACACAATTTTAAAATTTTGCGGTCAGTAGATTGAAAACATTGTTGAAATTCGTGAAAAGTGGCCGAGCGGTTGGGACTGCTATAAATGAATGTTGCGACTTTCCGTAATAATTCCTCGCAGACCTCGGGAATGGTAGCGCATGCTGCATGCACTACCAATGCAGAGGAGTGACATGGACACGGCATGGTGAAAAAATTTTCACCGCGAATTTCTGCAAGTTTGGTCTTGAATGACGAGTGACACCCTGTCATGACAGAAGCGTTATCACACGACAAAGCAAGAATGTTTCCGAACGGAATTTGCTTTTTCCACATGGAGTTCTTAAAGGAGGTAAATATTTTATTGCCAGTACATTCTCGCGCGTCAAGATTAATTAATTCTACTAATTCCGTTCGAACATCCAAAGTCTCGGGTGCGACATACCGAACAATAAACGACATCCATTTCTCATTGGTACTATCGGATGTTTCATCAATAAATACTGAAAACTTAGAATTCTATAAAACCAGACTAAGACGCTCTGTTTCCCGAGGACACAGAACGTTCGATATAATATTAGAACACTTTGTTCGACCACACGTCATACGTTCCAAAACATCAGGATCTTTCCCAACGTCTTGGAAAAGTTGATGAATCGCCTCTGCGGATTGATGCGAAATATTTTTCTCGGCAACTAATGCAGCAAAACGAATAACCAAAGCATAAACAAAACATAAACAAAGCACACGCGACCACAGATCTTGACGAAAACCAGGCCCGAGCGAACCCTCGAAACGGGAAACGAAAAGAATAGATAGGAAATCGTAAAATAGTAAGAAAAATTCAGAAAGGAGAAAAATCGAAGAAAAGGCTAAAAGAAATAACAGCAAGGTAATGGTGATAGTACCGAACTGCCACAGATGCATTTACCAGTTACCTTTCTCTCCTATTCTTGTACAATAATACCTTTATACCAATTTACACATTTTAGTGTACAACATGTATCGCGATGTTAGCTTTGCATAACCAATTGTTTACATTTCCCTCTCGATGGAAGAGACCACCACTTTCCCGTAGTTTCCATCGAGCGGTAACGTGCACGCTGCGCGTAATTAATTTGTAAATAGTGCGTGATTCTTTGTCGCAACTTGATATAATTACGTTTGATGTGATTACGTTTAGATTTTAGATTTTAGATCATACTCTGAAAAAATATTTTTTATCGAAGGCTTCTACAGCGTGCATGGTACTGGCCAAGAGGGAATTCTAATTATAACAAAGTTCACCAATGTACTGTATCAAAATATTCGTCTTTTAATAAAAAAATTCATTTTAAGGTTTGAAAAATAGAAATAGCTCAAATAAAAAGTACGGAAATTTAAAACGAACACAAGAAATTGAGGCACTTGATGGAAAAAGGGCACATAAACCACTTATTTAAAATTTATAAATAAAGACACATATCATTTTTAAATCATGAATTCTGTATTCAGAACGCTTGAACGACACGGTAACTACATCCTTAAATTTTTTTTATTTAATTGCATTACTTTTTATTAAGTTATACTATAATGAAAACTTTGAAATCGATTTTCTTGAAATGGCATTTTGGCGTATGTGCCCTTTTTCCATCAAATGCCTCAATTATGAATGTACATTTTTCTTTGTTAAACAAGTTACAGAAGAACTTTATTTAACTTTTTTTTATGTAGAATTTAGTTCGTATATCTGAAAAATCGAAGAACCATAACGGGTAATTATCATTTTTCGTGATCTAATCGGATCTTAAGACAAGAATATAAAATTTTAATATAAAGTTTCATTGAAATCCATTTTGCCGTTTAAACGTAATCGTGATAACAAATACATGAGATATTTAAAAAAAAGCTCTTTTCTAAATAGTCAAAACGTGATCAGGTCTTAAAACGTGATTTCCCTAACAAAATTTTTTCCAAATTTTTTTTCATTACAAGAGTATTATACATATGTCAGAAAGTGAAAAGTGTATCTCGAGGCACTCAAGAAGATCGCACACGGCCGCGTGTCGCTTGCACGTAACCTTGGATCGCAGCGTTTCAAGAGCGAGAGAGAAAGACACACATTCGTTTTCTCTCTCGTCTTCCCGACGTTGTCCGAAGCGCCGAGCTCACGGACACGCAGCTCCGGCGTAGTGTGCATGCGAGGTGGGGGAAATTCTCGAGCGCTCCCGTCCTCATTCTGGCATCACTGCTGGGAGAAGCCACACTGAGCAGCCACACGATGGTTTGCTTGGCTGCAAGGCCTGGCTCTCCTCGCCAATGCGCAAGGGAAGGATCGGGGAATACTAACGGTAAAAGTAAGTATGGCTGCTGACCACTCGACGGGGGTTCAAGGACACAGAATCAACTGGCACTGCGCGTTTCGCGAGCTTTTCAGAGCTTCCACAGGACACGGGCCGATGCATTAGCATTACGATTAGCATTAGCATTAACTTGGCCAACCCGATGTACGGACGGTTCCCTTATTAAATATCAAATTATCAATCCATGCAACAAACGTGGCAAGGAGCTCCACAACGTTAGACAAAGTAAAAACCACGCGGGAACGTTGCATCGCAAACATTAGAAATTGTATTAGAAATCAACTTGTTAGTTTTCCACCGGTTACTTGTTGGGATTATATTTTGAGTGTTAATAAAGGGAAGTGGCACAGTGCAATCCTTGAAACGACACACTCGGAAAAATTGTCCAACCTTTACTTGACCGTCGCGCGGAGGGGTAATGCGGAACTGCTTTCGTTGTTTTTCCGGTTCCTTGTAGGACTCAAAAAATTTGAATTTGTTCGATATGTCCGAGGTCTCGCCGTGAACCTCCTCGGCCGTGTCCGAGCTGCGCACCACATCGTCCGACACTTGACGTCCCATGAATGCCTTGTTCGCACAGGTTTCCAACGATTAACGATTCTATTCTCGAGAAACGACCCTCCAATACCACCCTGACACATGAACCCCAAGCCCAACCCCGAACCCCGACCCCCGACCCTACCCACTGACAATCAGAAACCTGCTATGCGTATAGCTTTTGTGTCTGGTTCGTTTGCATTTAAGTAGGAAAGTAGTTGGAAACTTACGTCTCTCGCGCGTCGCGGCGTTTCTGCTGGCGTCTTCGGGTTCACAGGGGTGACCGGTCGCCCAGTTTTCGCCGCTGAGGCGTCCAATTCCAGGAACATCGATCGAGACTTTCTGCTGATTCCTGTCCAACATTCAATCGAACAATATATCGCAACCGTGCAAAGTATTCGACCTTTCGATAGACAACTAATTGTAATATCTAGCAACTAGGACCCGAACAGTTACAACTTGCAAGTTCTATCTCTCTAGGGGCCGTCCTTAAATTACGTAAGGGTAATTTTGGCGATATCTCGTAAGACGTGATATTGCAACCCCCTTCTTACGTAATATTTTTTACAATGAAATTTTTCAGTTATTAAAATTCTTTCAAAGGGCTTTCTTCTATAATTCATTTAACTGGGTTTCGGGAAATTTGAACTAAAACACTTTTCTGGAACATTAATGATAGAATTTGTATTTATTGAAAAGTAGGTTAAAAAATATTACGTAAGACGCTACCTGACTCCCCCTTGTAAGAAAGCGTAAGAAATTTGTGACCCTCTCCCCCTTAAAAAAGCCTTACGTAATTTAAGGACGACCCCCTACATATGGCACACATGTGAAATAGCTCGTCACAGAATCGTCCAATTTATTGGATCGAATTTTTCCGGAAATAGGGTACACATGTATAAGCCATAAGCCGCTGGGAAAGCGGAGCGCACCTGCCGCGATTACTTCCTCGTCAGCCTTCTCCGGTTTCGGTTTGCTGTCTGTCTCGTCATCGGAAACGGCGATAGGTTCGCCCCGTTCGAATCGTTCCTTGATGGAACGGGCGTGGGTGGCAGAGTGCTGTATCTCCTCGGCCGCATTGATCTTTGTCACCCGCTCGCTACCGGCTACCGCTTGCTGATACATCTCCTTCATTTTACCCTGCTTGCCCTGCAACACGAGTCGAGCATCGGTTACAAGACGAAAGGTGAAGCTAGATAGATATCAAGCAACAGTTTTGGCTGGAACGGGCTGGGAAACGAAGGTGGAGTTACCATGAAGAGCCGTGAACGAATGCCAGCGATCTCCTCTTTCCTGGCCTCGCGTTGAACCTCGCGCCTTCCCTGCTGACTGGTCGTCTCCCATCGGTTCTTTATGTCGTCCATCTTGCTGAAACTTATCGGACGTTCGCGCGTCGCGCGTTTCGCCTTCACGATCTCGCTGTCTAACTCTGGAACGCACAGAACGCGAAGGGCAAGCTTCGAGTTAGGGGCACTTTGTGTGTTTCTTTCTGAATTTCTACGGGAGAATTGAAGGTTGAAGGGGAAGTGGGGATGCTCGGACGATAAAGAGCGGGCAAGGTTTTTCTGCTCTCACCCTCTGCCTCCTCCGTCTCTTCCTCCTCCTCGCTCTCGCTCGACTCTTCGTAAGGGATTCCATTCAGAGACTCGTCCGCCACACCGATATCCATGCCCTTGGCTTGGAATCTGGACAAAACAGAAGGAAAGACGGGCAAGTTGGCTTTGCCGTTTTCTCTAGCTGCAGTCGACGAGGCGGAAGAAAGCTGCTGATTAACCGAGTACCATCGGCGTGTAGCGTTAGTCTCGCCTCGACTCTTTTACATCGGCGAGTCTTGCCTGGCGTATTTGCCATCCAGTGACGCGACAAGTATCAGATGGCCAACACACGCCACTACCCCTGTCCTACGGAACTGCCGTTTCTCGAAATTTCCTTTACGACCAGGACGAAGACGACAACGACAACGACAACCAGAACGACAACGACAACGACAACGACAAGGACAACGACACCGAACAACGAAAAAGGCCGAGAGGAGCGGTCAGTGGGGTCTCGAATCGGCTTTGTTACCGAGATAAAGTCCGAGTGGTGGGAAACGAATCTGTGCTACGCACGATCTGTGGATTGCACGGCTGCCGAGGAAAGAGGCGAGAGAGCGGGCACCGGAACCGATTCGATCGCAAACAGCTGACGCGAAATCACCAGGATGCGATTACTCACTTGGCGAGTTTGCTGAGGATGCTGGGTGACCTTTTTACCGCGATCTGCGACGGCGACCTTTCGATCTCGTTCGCTTCCGTGCCAGCCTTTTCGAACACTTGGAACCGGGACTTGACGTTCAGGCTCGACAGCTCCTCGAGACCCAGGTCCGGCTTGTCGGAGGCTGCAAGCAACATCGGACAACGCTTTCCTTCGATATCGTAGCCACCAGCCAACCAACCAGCAATCCCACGAGAATTCTTATTTATCACGTGTAAATGTGTAAAAAGTTGATGCATGCAACGATGATTCTTGTCGGTTATCGCCAGACGTTAGAGAATCCGTGTTAATCGCGATAGAAGCAGCTCGCGAAACCAAGGAGGTCCAGACGACACGTAGAAACACGCATCACGTGTGCAGAAATACCATTTTCATACGATTCGAATGCGAGACTCGAGAACGAGAATCATGGATCATCAATGGTGAATGGGTGAGTGGTGAGTGGTGAGTGGTGAGTGGTGAGTGGTATTAGAGATTCACTCTGCAAACGGTTAGGCAGCGGTTAGAGGTCACTCTTGGAGGAACACTTTTACCAACTCGTCTACGTTTGATGGTAGGACTTTACCTCTAACCACATCGGGCGGCAACTCTTTCGGCTCGTTCTCCCTAATGATCATCTCCGGCTTTCGGGGTCGCACTACGGAGTTCACAAGACGTTCACAACGATCTGTCTGTACTTGCGTGTAATCGTAATGATGGAGGGGGTTACGGGGGAGGCAGAGTAAGTTGCGTAGCAGTACTTGGGTATGTTGGTCCGGCGGAGTTGTGAGTTGACACTATTTTCGTTGAGATCCGCGAGGCTGATTTCTTTTAGTTTGCCTTTGTGGGTGGTGAAACCGATTGCCATATCGCGATCGAGGAGAAATCCAAGCGGACAGAATTCAGGGAGGAGGGAAAAATGGGAGGAGGAGGGTGAAATCGCCATGTTGCTCCGCTCCGCGCCGCGCCGCGCCGCGAGTCAGAAGAAGATGAGAAGAAGATGAGAAGAAAGGAGGCTAAATGTACTCTACGTGTATGTATGTATGTATGTATGTATGTATGTATGTATGTATGTATCGAGCCGAGTTCCGCCTACGTGTAGGGCGAACCGTGGCGATCGACTTACCAGGCTGCTCGGACTCTTCAACCGGTTTCGGTTGGAAGAGCTCCTTGAAGTGTGGCTTACAGTAAAGCGTGCTCTCGTGGCTCTCGTAATTGTCGACGTTAAGCTGCTTGCTACACTGCACGCACCGGAAGCAATTCTTGTGCCAGACCAGACCCTCGGCCTTTGTCTGTTCCATTTGGAAGACGACCTTGCCGCAGCTCCGGCAGTTTGCATTCGTATCGCCATTCTGACCCACCTGCCGTCAAATTCCATTATTCCATACCCACATGCCCACCGCGGTTCCCATAATCGTCATTCCCTCATATCTACAGTCCCTGTCGTACACGCGAGAACCGGTCGATTCGTAGACGAATTCGGCGAACAAACCGAAACGGGCGGGTCGAGTATCGAGATATTAAGGGTGCTTACGGCGTTCAGCTGCTGTTGCACTTTGCCAGCGTCGATCGAGCGCACATGCAGCACGGTCTTCTTGCTGAGAGCGTCGAATTTATTGAAGCTCGACTTCTGTAAACACAAACAGTGGAGGCGTCAAACGTAGAGTGCTCGGTGCTCGGGAAAGCTGGCAGCTTCGCTGTCGAGAGAAAATACCGAGGATTGGTGGTGATGTAGTAGGTATGTGTGGGTGCCTGTTTCCTTTGGCCCTAAGGCGTTAAGCTTCCTCAGCGTGAGCATAGAAGGGTGTGCGTTTATTGCGTTCAGAGGAAACGGAAAGTGCGTAGGTGCGTTTTCTCTTTTCACATCCGAAGCTTGAAGGGCGCTCACCGTCAACGCGGTTCGGTGGTAAGAAGAAAAAAAATCGCGTGCGAAAATCGGCTGGGATTCTCGTACGTGATAGGTGGAGGAGTATTTTCCTTTTGTTGCTCTTTTCACTTTGCAAGCGAGTCGAGGTGGAGGTGCAGGGATGGAATCGCCGTTCACTTGCCGCGAATTCGGCCGATGAGGGAATGTGGTGGGATGCAAAGGGCGCGAAGCGCCAGCGAGTAAGCGAGTAAGCGAGTAAGCGACCAAGAGAGAAGAAAACTCGAGAGAGATAAGAGCTGCGTACGAATGGATCGTATCGTGGTTTATCTCTTCGGGGGCTTACCTCGAACTTGGGCCGATCCGTGTCCTTACCCTCGCTCGTTAAGTTTGCCAAACTACAGTAGGAATCCCTCTGTCCCGAGGAGGTTGGTTTCGTAAATTTTCGGTAAAGGTTTCATGCACGACCAGGGAGGGTACCGAACAAAAAGAAAGAAACAGCACAGGCTGCGGGTTAGTGTGCTGGATAAATATTCCCAAGTGCTCTCTACCTTCATTCTCGAGTTCGAGGAGCCAGCGATTGGCGACGGCGACGACCAGATACCTATTTAATAACAGCAATAACGTCTGATCGTGATGTCCGCGAAGCTCGCCAATCGCCGTATCGTCAAAGAGAAGAGAAGGGGACAAAGTTGAAGAACGAGAGGGGAAATCATCGGAGACAGCTGGAATTTACCAGCAACAACAGCAAACAAGTTGCAACGGCCATTGCAGGGCTCGTCGAGTGCTGCGACGCCGAAGAATTATGTCACTCGACTCGAAAACGCTAACCGGATAACCGCGATAAACGGTGGCCGCGCGGCAAAAAAACTTGCAAGACCTCGATTCTCGATTCTCGATTCTCGATTCTAGGTGCCAGCGGCTACAAAGTGGGGCAAATGAGCAGTAGGTTATTATCAAAGTCGTCCGGCCTCCTCCTTACATGGAGAGACAGCATTCGCGACGTGGGCGACTCAAGAGCGAGGCGTGCTTCGAGAAGCAGAAAACTGGAAACCGATCGCTGGCTAGGGGAAACGTTCTCGCGCAATGTCTACTCCAGCCGTCTCCGATGTTACCCAAAAGGCTCAGGAAAGGTACTTACGAGGGCCTTGACCGACACCCCGGCGAAGACGAGTGCGTCTTTGGTGAAGTTCGAGTAACCCTTCTCGCATACTCGCAGATCACCCATCGACCTTGCTTTCTACGATCGTCGTGACGGGAGCGTCAACGGGAACTGAGATTAGCGGCGAGTTGCGAACAGATTCGCGGAGTGACGAGCTTTGCGAGACTTTCCTATTCGGTACCTTGCCCCGTCTGCCGAATTTCCCCTCTTCCCTGAAATTGTCGCGGATTCCAAGGAAAGATCCAACCACTCGTGGCTCCCAAACCCGCAAAGCTCGTACTCGTTATGCGATTAGTATGCTATTATGATAATCCGGAACAATTATTTGCCTGCCGTCCACTTAATTCTACTGCAACACATCGCAAAGCGAATAACGGACAATTTTTAAGTAGCTCATGCAACGATAGGTAATTTTGTTAATAGCTTCACCGTTTCGGGCGTACGCGGCACATTCGGGACGCTGGGAGGCAAGACTCCCAGCATACTGGAATTATTCCTTCCTACATGCACAAGTGCAAAAGTAACACGCAAGTAAAACTTGTATCGTAGCTGTATCGGCGATCGAGAGGACGGCAGGAACAAGGTTCAAGAGTCGAGGGTTAAGTTAGCCCTGTGAATTCGAATGTTAATATATGAATGTATCTATGTAGAACTAGAAAGCATCCACGACCAACTCCAACCCAATGATTCGAACTAGATAATTTAATAACCGGACAATCGGAGGGAAAACGAACGAGATGACGTAAAATATACAAACCTCCTCGGTCTCCATCGTGCGACTCGTTTTCCCGTACGTCGTCTGATCGCCGTCGCTCATGTTCGAGATGTCGCCAAAGCTACGACACTGTTAGTGACAACAAAATACAACTGACAAAAGTGTTTGGACAGGCAGCGTCGACCGTCGACCGTCGACCGTCGACCGTCGGCGTTCGCGTAGGAGCAGCTCAGCTCTCCTTCGGTATAAGCGTCCACGTGTGAAAAGAAGTAGGCACATAGGCACATAGGCACACCGCGTGTGTTTGTAGTCTACTTAGTATGCAGTAATACGCGGATCGAGACGCCGCGCCGGCCGCGACTAAAAATCCCTAAGTAGGTAAATCGACCAGAGATACCTACTCGTGTTATAGTGGAACGCGAGCCGCAAAAGTACATACATCCTTGCCTTACTTACCAGCTGTTTGATCGACACGCCGGTTGCGATTTTTTCCTTCATCGACCGTTCCTGTTCGTGGCGATTCGACTCCGATACATAATTCTGTGTCTGCATGCACAAAACACAATGCGCAAAGCTAAGTAGTCAGATGCGACTGGATGGTAGAGACTTGTACCGATTGAATCTCGAGGATCGCGATAGTGGAGCCAGCCGACTGACCCATCTCCATCAAGAAATCGATTCATTTAGTCCAGCAACCAAGCGGAATTGGACGAAAATTTTCTTCCCCTTTCTTTCCGCGAGAAATTCGCTTAGATAGATTTGATGAAAATGGGTCAGCCTGCGTGTCGGAACGATTGCTGAATAAAGTGATATTTCGCGGATCGGAAAGATGCCGCCAACTATAAAAAGTTGAATGGTTCACGTTTTACGTTTACGGTTCGCGAGAGAACGCGATTGATTTGCAGCGATTATACGCGTGGAGGCAAGAAAAATGTCGGCCGGAAGGCAAAACGTTCGTCCATTTCCGTTGCTCCAAGTATCGTTTCGAAACTCAAACTTACCAGAGACTTGACATTCACGTTCGACAGATCGTCCTCGTTCGAGAAATCGATCGTATCCAGATGCATCTGCCGGGAGACGGGGTGCATGCTCGACTCTTGCAAGTTAGAGTTCTAACAAAACAGACAAACACGCGCACACTGTACATGCAACAAATTACGGCACGTCCACCAGCCAGCGAAAGTCTTTGGTGCAATATTTCGTGGACGCGTGGCATAATTTAGAAACAATTTTCGGAACGAGAAAACTCGTGCATACTACCAAGTAGCCATGTACTTGGAGATTGGAGCGTCGTAAGAAAAAAAAACGTCTGTCTACTCTCGAGAATGTTAAGTAGCGAGAAGAATAATTGCCATGCGGTGGAATGCCCAAAAGCGACGGGACGCGACGCGACGCGGGCAGGACAAAAACTCTCTGGGAAACGCAACAGTCGCTGGAACTACCGTTTCTCTCTGTCAGCGCCAATTAAAGTGAAAAGCCTGGAAACTGTTGTTAGGAATCGATGGCATGCAAATAAGGATTAAAGACCGAGTTCCGGGTTTCGTGGTGCGACGATCACCTCTGCCGGTGGATGTTCCAAGTGCTAATTAACACGGTATCAACGGTTCGTGCACACCATATTTATACGTAGTAAGTACGCGTACGCCGAGTCTCCTCGGCGAATCCTCTCGCAGGATTCTCCATCTCGATTCGATCCTCTCTTTGCTCGACATCCGGTGAAACGCGGGTTTTTTTTTCGCTCTCCCGTCCCCGTCCCCTTTCACCCTAGTCACCCACCCGCTAGCTACCTCCGTTCCGACGAGTTCCGCGTTGCTAATCGCGAACCGCCGCGACACGACGCGATCAACGTGAGTCTACCCTCTACACAGGTTACGTAGACTGTAGACTGTAGATTGTGGATTGTAAGAGATGAAGGAACACGCTCGGCTCTCGCCCACTTACCACGGAGATGTTCTCCTTCTCGAGCTCGCTCTTCTTGCTCTTCTTGGTCTTCTTTGTGCGCGGCGTAAGGTTCGGCGAGGCATCGTTGCCCGCGACGCCCTCGATCTTCTTCTTCTTCGTCTTGGTGGCACCCTTGGCGTTAGGCGAGCTGACCACGGACGTGCTCGTCGTTATCGTCTCCTCCCGGCTTTCGCTCTGCGCGTCCAAAAACAAACAGGACACCTGTTTTTAGTTGCTTCACCTCGCGATATCCGTTTTATAATACCTATCCTAGTGTTTCCGGCTAAACGAAAGAGCGGAGACGCCTAATCGGTGGGAAACCGATCCTTGACTATCGCGTTAGTATCGAGGACGATACAAGTCGCGTCGCGTGTTTGGGCGAAGCTTGGTCATCGTGACCGATAGCACCTGGCAACGGTCGTAACTTTCGACCGTTCGAGACTTTCTAACTCGTGAGCCGACGCGACGTGTCAGATCGCTGTGAATATTTTCGACTGACAATGAGCCAGGCTTCGTACTAAGTAGGTATTACAGTTGCAACTGTTCGATGCAAGGCGAGAAAAGGGCCGCGAGAAGAAGAAAGCTGGCACCCTACCTGGCTGACGATCATCCTCGGCGAGCCGCAACGTATCGCCGGGGAACCGCTAAACTCGCGACTACCAACGTTTCTGTGTGGCCGGCGGCCACAGAGAGGCCAGGTTCAGGAAACTCGCCGCTCTCTGAAGCGTGGACGGCAGAAGGGAATCGTGGGGATACGATGGATTTCCGCGATTGGCCGTTTCCACCGGACACGAAGAGACGGTTGGCCGCCGCGTCGCTCGGACGGCCAGGTGGAAACACAAGGGGAACAGACCGTGCTCAGACAGCAGAACGAAAGGTACCAGGCCGATCCAACAGCAAGCAGAGCCTCCGGATTGGTCGGCGATTCTTTATCCTTCGGTCGACCTCGATATCTTCACCTAGCCGTGCTTCGAAACTAAATAAATAGCTAGCTATCTACTTTTCCCAGTGGATCTCTCGCCCCGTCACAGATACACCAGTTAGGTATTTTTTACCGTCTGCCAACACTCGCTTACATTTCTCCCCATCGAGAGAGGAGTAGCAGCACAGCATAGTACGATATACGCACGCGGCCATTTGCTCCCGAAGCGAACGAGGGATTCAAAGCTGCTCCCACGCGCACATTTTCCTCTTCCCAAGGAGAAAGAGCCGATCGGAGAAACTAACTAACGCGTGCGAAACGAGCAATCTTCTCTCGGGCAACGATTCATCGTCCTAACGTCCCTGGCGATAACGAGTTAGTCGGAAACGGCAGGCTAAACCCTGTTTAAGACAGCTGGATCGCATCTAGACATTGCCAGAAGGTTTCTCTAACAGAGCGGAATAGATTAGTCGAATAGCTGTGCGACGGATCGCGACACTCATTGGGGTATTGACTCACCGCTATCGTAACTCATCGTCGTGCCTTTATCGTACGAACCCGTTATGCTCGATTCGACTACGATCGAACGTTACGCTAGATTCACGCTCGCGCGAATCTTCGGCTACTTGTTATTCGCGAATAACCTTACGTAACGGCGAGCGTCCCGAGTAATCGTCAATTACAATCGTTCGCACTCTCGCTGCGCGCCTGCCGGCGAATATGTAATTGCGCGCACGATCTAATCTGTATCGTTACGGGTGTCAATGAAAAGAAAGAACGGAGAACGAAAGTGGTCGTTACGCGCGGCTGCGCAACGTCACCGAGCCAGTCAGATCTTTGTTATTTAATTAAACGCGTCCACGTTCGCCCTTTTACCTGATATCTATGATCGGAAGAAACTTGAATGGAGAGAAATTTGCTGGCGGACGGCAGGATATTTGAATGATAGAGGATGCTATTGGCAACGATAAGATTAATTATAATTATTAGCGGTGTAGAATACGCGTGGGATCCTGATCAACGGTGTACATAATTATGTCTGCCGGCAAGTGGCGGGAAAAGCGTAGCTGGAATGGCTCGTTTGCAAGAATTACTCAACGCCCCGCAACAATGCGAATGGAAAGCCGGCTGTTTGTAACCTGACGCGATTACCAGCGATTCGGAACAAAAGTGGTTCGCAGCCGGCTAGTTACTCTAACGTCTAAGTGCTCGTATGTTGTACCTACTGATGTTCAAAGAAATTGTCGCTGAAAATGAAACGTGAAAAGTATCCGCATCAGGCAACAGCAAACGAAAACAACGAATTTAGTTTGGTTGGCAAGTTAGGGGATCAAGCATCGTAAGTACCTTGGACTGGTTCGTTGATCGGGCCGAAAACGGGCCCCTAGTAGCGGTAGGTTAGTGGGAAACTGAGCAATAGGGTGGCTCTTACTTAGTCTTGGTGAAATTTTTTTCAACATTTTCTTCGCGGCACCCCGCAGAATAGTTCCAAATAATAAAAAAAAAATCTGTGTAAAGTTTGAGTCCGGTCGGGTAACGGGAAAGGGTGCCCCTGGGCCCTTGGAGATTTAAATAATTATTTAACAGCGCACAAAGTCGATTTTATGTAATATCCTCATTTATTATATCACCATTTTTGTTTTTCAAATTTTGAAAGTTTAAATCCTTCTTGGACCCTTTTTATTTCTTAAACATTTAAACCGGAGCATACACAAAGATATGACAAAAAGTTAATAAAAAATTCCCTTATTTTCAGTGTTTGATATGTCATGAATGTTTCCTGAAAATTAGAGACCGAAATGCGCAAAAATATCGAAGACAACTTTCGTTTGACATATTTTTTTAAATAATCAATAACTTGAAGGATATTACCTATATAAAATCGACTGTGTGAGCTGTTAAATAACTATTTAAATGTTCAAGGACCCGGGGGCATCTTTTCCCGTTATCCGATTCTGAGAGGGGTCGCGAAGAAAATTCAGAAGTGGAAAATAAGAGCCACGCTAATGAGCAAGCAACACTTACATCACACGCGTTAGAAACGTCGCTGGTCTCGTCGTCCGGCGTGGCAAGAGGTGCGCGCAATTGTGAATCGTCGTGTTCCTCCTGAGCGGCGTCGGTGTCGACGTCGGTGTCGGTGTCGGCGTCAGCATCAGCGTCGACGTCGACGTCTGCATCGGCGTCGACGCCGGCGTACTGTTCGGCCGTTGGCTCCGCGTCGTCGTTTCCGTATTCAAGACACTTAGTTTCCTGGGAAACTGTTACGCTACTGCCGGACACGACTACTTCGGTCTTCTCGATGAACGTGGGTTCGGACACTGAGAGTTCACTGGACGATTCCGCAATCGCGTTTTGGTCGTCCGCGTTATCGTTCGCTTCCTCTTTCATTTCCTCCTCATTGGCTCTGGGTTGCGCGCCGTCCCCTTGCTGATCGTGAGAGCTGGCCAGCCGAGGATCATCGATGATCTCCGGGCGCAAAAGGGCGCACGATGGGTCCTGGTCGAGACGCTGGACGTCGGATTCTTCGATCAAAACACGGCGCTCCGTGTCAAGAAACTCTCGAGTACTGGCTGCGTCGGTGGACGCCTCCTCTTCCAGTTCCTCGGCAGGTATCGCAGAGATCGAACTTTCCTCGATCGAGCTCGAGGACTTCTGATCCATCGACAGCTTCGACTTGTCCTCGGCCGAAAGCTCCGTAACGTCATCAGTTTGAGTAATCAAAGGCTCAGACTGGATGTCCACGAGGTTGTCGGTTTCGATGAGGAAAGACTGTTTGACGAGCTCCGAAGTGAGGCGCGTTTGCAGGTTCTGTTGGCACACCGTTTCGTCAAAGTTATCCGAGAACTGACCGGTCTGGTGATCCTCGGCGAGCACTACCTGCTCCGTCCAGGTATCCAGCAAGTTCTCTGCCTGCTCACGCAACTCGGTGCTCTGGACCGCTTCCTCCTGCTGGTGCTTGTCGAGTGGAGTGACGTCCGTCGGGGTTAATTGTCCCGGGATCCTTTCGGAGTCGGACTCCAAAGTCTGATTGGACATGTCCGATGTTTCCGGCGGCCTGTCCACGGCCACCGTCGACCCACCGACCAAGTAATTCGGACAAGGGTGTTGGTTGTCCTCGTCTCCTGCTCGCGGGGATAATCTGCCATCGTCGGCGGTGTCCGAGTGACGCGTAGACCGATCGCGACCGCGATCGTCCGCCGTTGTTTTCTCAATGACAATCGTGCTGCCAACTTCCCGCTGTTCGCTAAATACTTGCTCCTCCGGCTGCTCCGGCTCCTTTTCCTCCTTTCCTACCTTTCCCTCGCTCAACTCGTCGCCCCGGAAGTCAGCCGCGACCGGGTCCGGCTTCGCGTTCTCCCCGTAGGAGGAACTTGAGATATTGGTGTCGGGTGACACGTGCCCGTTCCGATAACTGTACGGCTCCTCGATCAATGAACAGTGTTGGACCTCCGCGGCGATCAACTCCGCGTTCGCGTCTATCGTGTCCTGTCGCCTGCTCAACACGATTCTCTTCACCGTGTCCGGCTGATTGGCCGACTCCTCTTGCTCGCCCGTGTCAAGCGTCATCTCTTGCTCGCTGCTGGAGCAGATCCTCAGAGCCAGCTCGCTCTCGATCAGCTCCTGGAGGCTCTTGTCGTCGTTGTCTAGCTCGTTACGAGTGTTGTTAGTTAAGATTAGGTCGTCCTCGTCGTCGTTGCTCTCGCACAACGAGATTAATTGACTGTTACTTGTGGTTATGTTATCCAAATCTAGCAAACCATTGTTAGACTGCACACTGCACTGCACATCGTTCTTCTTGTTACTTACGACGTTGATTGATTTCTTTGCCACCACCTCCGCCATTATGGCGCGCCTGGATCCTCGGACAGTTGTACCGCGGGCACCTGAAACCAGACAACGACAGAGGTATTGTACGATGTTGCATAGATTAGACGGGTAGCGAGTACGTAGCAGCCGAGGCAAGGAAGACAATGTGATTTCTCTGAATGACACCTGTCGACAGTTACAGACGGGACGACCGGCGGATTCTACACACCTGGGTACACACGTAGCTTTGGAGAGACTTTTCGCAATCGCTCGCTTCTACGCTACCCGGCTCGAGTGGAATGGAGCGGAGCGGAGTGGCTTGAAAGAGGGTCACCGGATATTTTTGGACGGTCATCACAGTTTTCCTAGAGTTACAATCAATTAAGAGACGAGAGGCGTGACTCGATTTAACGGCTCGAGCGAAATGCGTGCTCAACAGGCCACAGACGGGGAGAGCAGAAAATCGTCAGGTTTAACGTGAAAGCGCCGAAGATTTCGAGTCGAGCAATTACGATTGAGAGGAAAGTTAGAGAACGAATTGCATGGTGTTGCCGCGCGTTTGCGTGCGTTTCGCTCTCGCATAAACATCCGCGATCCGACGATTAGGAAAGTATGCGGCGGGGGAAGATGCGGAGAGGCCTTAGCTATCCTGAAGCAGCCACTGGCGGTTATTCTTGGATTGCTCCGCATTCGAGGAGCGACGAAATTCGTCGCTCTTCTGGAGGGTCTCGGCGTAATTCTCGACCCAGTGCCGCAATGACGGTGAGGAATACGAGCCGTGTCCCGCGTTAATTCTCCCGACGCGGCGCGCTTCTGCCTTTGGAAGCGAGCGCGTCGAAATTAACGGAAGATACGGTCGTATGGAACTCGGGAAGCGGTGCAGGCCAGTTTCTCTCGTCGTTGGCTGTGGTTGGCTGCCAAGCCAAATCCTTCTATTATTAGCCACTCGATGCGTCTGTGTATTTACCTATGCGGTAGCAACCGCACGTATTTCGAAAATGAAACCTGAAACTCCTCAAGGATACCCAGCATCCGCTTCCTGGAGTCCTAGAGTCCAGCAATGGGACACGGTGTGTCGCGAAACAGATCAATTCTACTTGGCCCAACGAAAGCTGGCTGCTGCAAACGCTGTACCCTATTATATATTAATAGATTAGATATATCTATAGGCAGCTACTTATATGTGACTGCCAAACGTTATCATTCCGTTACTAAGCTGTTTAAGATATGGGAGTTGCAGTTCAACGATTGTTACCGTTAGGATTTTAGGGGTTAAAAGGTCCTGCGTTTTCTCTATCCTGAAAAAGGGGGGCGAAGGGTCTTGGTTGGGATCAAGAGGGTCGACGATGTCAGTTTACTGAATTTCATCAGACTGTGCAGATCGCGTCATTGCTCGTCTACTTAACCTTTTACCATTTATACTGATACGTGAATATACTGTGCGTTACTTTAAAAAACTATATAATAAACTGTATTTGTGTTTAAAGTATAATATTATTATTTCAACCTTAAAAAACTAATTCTAAGTTAGAATTCTAACAATGGGTAAATAGCCACCTAAGAAGGGAAGATCCCGAAACCAGAAATTCAAAAAATACTGAAACTTTGTGAATGTGTAGGGAATTTCCTCCTGAATACAACGCAATTTTTGTTCAGTGCCCAAATTCACTCTAAGGGGGTGTAATTGAGTCCTGAAAATCCGGTTATTTTCCAATTTTATGTTATAACTTGTGAACTGTAAATGATAGAAAAAAAGTTTCAAAACAAAAGTTATTTATTTTAATTAGACCTATCATTTGGTAAAAAAATATTTTACAGTTCACGAGTTATAACAGAAAATCGGAAAACAACCGGATTTTCAGAGGTCAATTACACCCCGTTAAAGTGAATTTGGGCAGCAAACAAAAATTGCTTTATAACCAAGAGGAAATTCCCTACATATTCACAAAGTTTTGGAAATTTTTAAATTTTCGTGTTCGGGATCTTCCCTTGCAAGTAAGAAGTAACCAGTGACTCAACACACGTGGCGACTGACCACGATCGGTAGTTACTTTACGTTGTCCCCAGTAAACAGAGTTATCACTCGTTATCGTAGTCGTAGTTGATGGCAGATTGCTCGTAGTAGCGCAGCGGTTTCACAAACTCCAAATCATTCATCACGGTTTATAAACAGACGAGGAGAAGCGTCAATCGGTTTGTTCGATTCTGCCATAAACTAAGGCGCGCGTTGCAGTAAACTGTAAAATTAGAAAGTGCTCGGATCAGAGCGGCGCGCGCCGCGCGCGAGCGCATGCGTGCTGGCGAGTTTTTCCATGCTGGACAGCTCTGCGTGATATTTAAAATCGCTCGCAGAGACGGCTTTCAGGGCTGTCGCCGTGGTCGTGGTTTCGCGTCTGTTAAAGTCTTCCGCGCTTCGCCCGTTTAATTTAATCTTCTTCTTTCACTCCGCCCCACCTCCCCGCCACCCTCTTTCTCGCGGATTCGATTCGGTATACCTAAGTACATATGTCTCTATCTTTCCGTCTGTCTTGTTCGCTCCCGCGCTCACTCTTCCATCCCTCCTTTCTCTCCTTGGTTTCTCTCGTACCTCTCTTTAGCCAGCGTTTCTCCGAGGTCGTTCTTCGGGTTCACGACCGGGACTATAGAAGTCGATCCCTTCTCTCTTTCTCCCGGATCGCGGCTACTCTCTCGTTTAAACCTCTCTCTATTTTTAGAATGACACACTACCGCGATTCAACGACGCGCGCGAGAACCTCTCCTCTCTGCGGAGTAGCCGGGAAATCCTCGGACCAAAAGCGGCCACGAACGAAACCGAGAGCGAGAGTTTTCGGCGTTGGCTGGGGATCTTTTTTTTTTTCTTTTTCTCAAACGTTTCCACGGCCGCGAATCTTCACGCTAGCTTTTCGCGAATGATGAAGAGAGAGTGGCGGAGCGAGGAGAGTTGGTGTCCACTCCGAATTTTATAGCTACCTACTAAGATATTGCAGTATTATGTAGCTATATTTACAGAATCGTACGAGGGTCGCGGCGGGTGAACGTACCGCGTACGCGAGGGTGTCTGCCGCTTTTGTCGCCTTGCAGCCACTTAAAATGTGGCAACCGCATTGGCTACATATAATTGCGCGGACCAACGCGAAGGCGCCAATTTGCATGGCGTCGCGCATCGAGTGCCGATCGAGTTCACTCGGCGCAATCTTGACGAAACGTTGGCCAACTGTTCTACGGAACGCTACCGTTTCGTTCGTCGGCGATTCGCTTTCTCGATCGTCATTCAACAGCTTGCATCGAACCCAACGAAGGCAATCCGTCGGAATTCCATCGATTCTGCGGAACGAACGAATTCGTTCTTCGGCGAGGGAGTGTTGCGACCGGCAATTAACACGCGGTAATCAACGAATTTACGTAATTAACGGGGAACACCACTGTGACGGCCGGAAAAGTAAGCCATTTTTAAGAATTTTAGTCACGACTAATTTACAGTTTTCATAGAAAATTTTTATTACCTACCTTTAGTACGCTGTCTTAAGAGATTATGAAGAAAAAAAATAAATAGATAGAATAAATAGAATAAAAAAAATAAATAGAATACAAATTTTCGATGAAAACTGTAAATGATTTCTAAAGAAAAAATTCTTAAAAATGGCTTACTTTTCCGGTCGTCACAGTGGTGTTCCCCCTTAACGCGAATCGATGCGTGGCACGGTGAGGGAAAGGGATCGATAACCGATGTCGCGGAGAGCCACCGTGCAACGTGCATCGTGCACCGTGGGCATTTGTAACCACACGCGGACCGCACCTGAGTCCGGTGAAGACGTAATCGATAATGGAAACTTTACTTTCTCAACGGCCTCTCGTTTCCAGCTTTATCCGCGAGATTGCCATGGGACGGTTTTAAACTTTTTCTCCGGAGATTATTGGATTATTGGATTATTGAACGCGTGAGTGGAAGCCTTGGCAGTTTGAGACCTTAACTTGGACAGGAGATACGCGTAATCTGGATAATTCTGGATAAACAACGGATCAGCTTGCATGTGAATTTATAATGATTTTGCCTGGCAGGGCAGTTGCCACGTGAACCTCGAGAGCTTCTTGCTGCGAATACCTAAACGCTCACTCTGCTGGCGGCAATGATTCAAGAAAGATGGCGAAAAGAGCGATCGGATGGAAAGCTCTTGCTTTAGATTTTAGATTCATCCGGAAACGGAGAGCGCCGTGGCCGCGCGTTTTCATTGCGACCCGAGTGCATAACGGGCGGTCAAGTCCCCTCCGCTTTCCTCCGCTCCGGTGTCCCCTTACAGATTTCTATGCAACTATAATTAGGTAACCGACACTGGTCCCCTGAGGAATCTCTGTTAGCCGTGCAGCTATGTCGGCGCGAAGAAAGCCGAAATTAAACGCGGTGCCGCACTTTTACTACTTAGCTCCTCTGTTCTCTCCGTTCCTTCCTTTTATTTCTCTCCCTTCGCCTTGCCGAGGCCCGAGCTACCGCGGCTTTCCGTCAGTGATGGCCTCGACCGCTCGCGAGCTCACGCCACACTTCAGTTCCTTCCTTCGTTTACCTAACGCGATGCGTTTTCAAAATCCGGGAGAAAAAGCTGGCCTCCACTGAGAAAACGGAGTGAGAAAAACCAGTTGGCAGCGGTTCAAGTATCCGGAGAACGAAGAAACGTTTAGGGACTCGGCAAAAATGGAATGGGAATGTAAACGGGGATGTTTCACCACGTAAATAACCAGTGATTTTTAGCGGTCGCCGCACGATTCTGAAGAAACAAGCTCGATTAACAAATCTATTCGTGTACCTATCGTGCCGAGGGTAGAAATTTCTCTAACAGTTTCTGTGGAATTTCAAAGATCTGCGGAATGGAACGGAGGAAAGGAGACAGCTGTGGGCCAAGTAGCGAGAGGTAGAGGGCAGGCTTCTTAACGAAGATAGAGCTTTGTTTCGCAGAGGCGTGACAAATTTATCCGACGACGGCGGCGGTGGTGGCGGGGGCGAGCAGACTGTTCGTTATCGTGATTAATAATCGTGCAACAACCACGCTGCAAGCTGGTCGTCAGCGAGCATCGTGCCAACTACATGTGTACGCACTACTGAGAAACGTTCGCGCTACCAGAGCAGCGTCGTTCAACGATTGGCCTGGCGGACGGACAGCTGACCGTGTCAGTATGCATTCCCCGATTCCTCCGTATGCGCTGTAAGGCCAGCGAACTGCACTTAACGAGAACGAGATGGAAAAGATTCCGGGATGCTCGCAAGGCAAGACGAGACGAGACGAGACGAGACGAGACGAGGCGAGGCGTGGCGAGGCGAGGCGAGGCGAGGCATCTGTCGATTCTTCGAGCTCTTTGTTTTCGGGCGGACGTCAAGGGCGAAACAATTTACAATTTTCTCACTGCTATTCCAGACTTTTAAAGCGCAGGATATTGCCACCGTGTTTGCTCAGCAGGCAGAAATTTACATAAGAATACAAGTTTCAGAAATTTCACTTCACGCTCGCTGTTTTTCCCGACGCTTTGAACGCGCTCTACTTTCCACCGTTTGATACGCAAATTTGGCGGCCGACTACCGACTCACTCGCAGCCCTTTATTTGCATTTAACGAGCTTTCGAATTGTTCGTGGATGCAAGTAGAAAACGACCAGGCTGGCAAATATTTTCCGAGTACTTTGCCGATCGATCGCGTTCGTCTCGCATTGAATTTTTTCAAAACTTGAAACTGCCTTCTAGTCTAATTGTAAGGTCACTCGTACAGGCGCCAGCAAGAACGGGAGGAAAAGGGGTAGCGTGAAGAGCAAAAGGTGGAGAGGTTTTTCGGAAAAGATTCGAGATGACGGACCGAGGTGCCGGTTTTCCGCGGTGGGGAGAGGAAACGGGACGGCTGAAGACGAGCGAAAACGAGCGAAAACGAGCGAAAACGAAGAGAGGCGAGCGCTGCCGAGGCGAGGAGAGCGGGTGAACGACCTGCGGAGAATCGGTATTTGCGGCATTCCGGCGAGAACGATGAGGATGACCGAGTATGCGTTCCCCCAATTATCCTCCTGCATCCCCGGACAATGAATGAGAGTCTCGCTCGGTTTCCTTTCTTCCTGCGACCGCTGGAGCGACCGAGTCCAAGGTCACCGGAAGTCCCGGGGAAAATTAACCTGCTTCTCCGGCTTCGACCAAGCTCAGTCGAGACACGCGATATTCTCCGACCCTTTCCTCCCTTTCCTACCCTCTCCGCCCAACTTCTTTCGCTTACTACTAAGCGAATTTCTTTTACCGTGCAAATCGCGTCTCGAGCTTCGCACAACAAAATCCTTATTCAGGCGATTAAACACCTTGCCCGAAAAATTTGCCCGAGGTCTGATGGTCACCGGCTTACAATCAGACGAAGATACCTATTCGTTTTCGTCAGCTACGAGATCCGCTTCGGGATCGAACGGTCACCACGTGTTTCGTCTCGTTAGGTTTCGTAGCTGCAGCTGCGGTTCACATGGTTCGCGAGAAAGCCGGTGTTGCGTTGCATTTAGGTGCTTAGATGTAACGCTCGATTATCTTGCTCTTACAGCTTACACGGTTGCGCGATTGTACCTACCACGCGAGAGACTTTTAGCTCGTACAGCTACGCTGTATTTCCACCCCGCTCCCTCGAAGGGACTATTAAAGCTTAATCCCTCGGGGGCCTTTGCCCGCAATCTCCTTGTTTTCGACCAGAGACAAGCTTGCGAGTCGAACAGTCCGGGCGCGCGACATCAAGCGGGCAATTACTTTCTTCTCAGCGCGACCCAAGAAATCGTGGTCAGTTAGCTGAACAGACGGGATTTACGGGATTGAGAAACGCGAGGCCGGAATATTCATTTTCCCGGAACAGCGGGGAAGAATGGCCGCGATCGTAACAACGCTTACCGAACCAAGACGCAATCGTTACGCCGTCAGCAAATTAATGAAGCCGCGCAGTATGTACCCACATACATATATGTAGCTGGAATAGCATTGCGCTTGAAAACTCGCGGCAAACTGTTTTCTGTAGGCGTAACCCGAGGCCAGCAATCCCGTCTTGTATTCTACGGACGCGAGAATATTCTTTCAGGATCTGCAGCCTAAGTGGCGTTTGCGCAGAAGCAAAAAGGTAGCATCAAGTGGAACACGTGCAGCAAATCCGTCCGAAGGTTCGTATGGAAGGCCAAGGGACTGTGAGAATTTTCCCGCGCGTGGCTTCAGGCTCGCGTAGCCGACAGTCGAGTTGGCATCAAAACGCATTTCAATCGGCAGGTTGCCTATTGCAAAGTGGCGAATAAAATCGGTGGCCACGAGCCACAAATAAGCGGTCAATGACATAATGTATGGATGCGAAACAAGTAGGCGACTCTTTTCCATGCTGCATCGCGCGCGGTCCCTCGACAAAAAGCAGTGAGGTGGAAGAGGACAGACCGGAGGAACGGCCAGCCAACCAGTCAGTTAGTTAGTTAAAGATTGAAACGCGACTGCGTTCTTTGTGAGTCAATTGCGATTGACGCGGCTCGGCGCGGCTCGGCGATTATAACAGTAAACAGGCTCAAGCATCGTGAAACGAGGATGGTATCGCGTTTACGAATCGAAATGATCTGAAATGCGGCGGACGCAACTGGCGATCCACGCCTTTTCCCTCCGCGAGCAGGCTGCGATATTACTTAATAGACTGTTTTCGCTTTCCTTTCGACGGGCGACAATTGTTGGCCGCTGGTTTCTCCGAGGGAGGTGGAAAAAAATAAGTTTGCAGCTGACTGATTGTCAGGCGCAAGATTGAAAGTGACTGGAGCGGAAGAAAAAGCTTGCCTTGCTTCGCCTCGCTTCGCCCGCGATTTCACTGCTCCGCGGAACAAACGAGAGCGAATGAATTTTCTAAGCTTGATCGATTAGAATTCCGCGATATTGCCGCGCGTTTCGCGGAAAAAGAAGTCGCGGTTCTCGCTCGCTGGGGAATTATCGCCGAATGGGTGAATGCGCGCATTATTATCGTCGGCGCGGCGCGGCGGGGCGGGGCGGGCGATAACCTCTGATTGTGAGTGGTCCACCGGTATGCGTATCACTTCCTATACCTAAGTACGTATAATTTTATTGTACAAAGCTTCTCTATAGAAGCATAGCTATATGAGTTTTCTTACCGGCGCGGTGCTCCGTGACCCTATTCGCTTCTGTATCATGATTCGCGATCGCCACTGAAACTCAATAGGTAGGTAGGTAGGTAGGTACTGACAGACGAACGCAGCGTAGTAAAAGCAAAGTAAAAGCCACGCGAACGAACTACGAACGAGTGACCCGGCCGTGAACGAGGCAACGATCTCTCGAGCTGGTGAATCAAGCCGAGGAATGTGAGCTCTTTGATTCAAGTGTGTCGCTCGAAAAAATTATCTTCTCTCCGTGGAATGCAATTAGTCGGCTGAAAAGGGGCTCTGTCGCCAAGCTCTCGATGAATCTGCACGATGGAAAGGAGTTTCGATTGAATCACTCGAGATCAATCGAATAATGTCTACGTCTACATGCTAGCAAGAGCAAGGCTCGGATTTGAAATCTTTTCCGACGTAACATACCTACGTACCTATGCCTCTTGATAGCCACGCACGCCGTTATTCGAAGATGGACGGTTTTCTCGTGGAAAAGCATATACCTAAGCGTGCGCGGTTAAAGGGTCATGCCTAGTTGGCAGGCGAAAAAAAACGTGATTTTCAGGAATTTTTTGTGGAAAATCTAATGTATGTTTTTTACAACTATTTGATTATTTTAAAAGTACGTATATTTAGCAACTCTCAGTAATTTTGTTATAGGAAAATATTAAAAAAGTGAACGAATAACAGCCACTCTCCTGGAAACTATTTTTTTTTAGCGGTGAGCACGATTTCTCCGAGCCGGATCATTTGAAATCGAAAAGTGAAGAAGATATTGTTAATATATGAATTTATCTAGTTCGTGAACGAAGGATTTTTGTTTTGGATGCAAACTCTATTTTTAATTTATGAAAAAACGAACAATTCAGACATCGAAAATTTTGTCATTTTGTCTGAAATAATTTTTTTTTAAACAAACAAATAGTTGCAAGAAACATACACCATACTTTTCATAAAAATTTCCCGAAAATGACGTTCTTTTTCGTTTGCCAACTAGGCATGACCCCTTAATGGGTTTAAAGTTGAAGCGTGGCGAACCGAGACATTCCGTGGGGGCCTAGGCTCACGATCCCGTGCCTAAATTTACCTACACACGGCACGGCAGATGTAATAAAGTGCGCGCGATGCCCGCCGTTTTACGGTATCCTCTATCCGGGATTCCGAATAAGCACTGGCACGACCAGCGTTCGCTCGCTTACGTCTCCTTGGACAGCTGCCAGACACCTTTCTGCCATTTTCCGATCCTGCGTTTCTGCGAACAGTGCGAACACGCACCGAGGTGCGATTGCGGCGAAAACTCGAGCGTGACAATATGCCTTGAGCTGCGCAGGGAAACGAAACGTATCGCAAACACCGTCCGCCGGGAAGCAGCAGATTTCCAGGCCAAACGTCGGGAGGAAGAAATTTTTCAGCATTTGTTAGCAGCTGGCGTCACGTCTGGCCGGTGCGGTGCGGTGTGGCCGGCCAGATCGGTTCGTGGGAGTGTGCGAGGTACGCGCGGGGTTCTCTCGTGACTCACGGCGAATACCAGTTAGGCTTCCGTAAGTCTGATTCGACGCTTGCTGTTTGCGCGATGTCGCGAAACGTCGCACATCATCTAGCTGAAATGTTGCGAATGTTGCGATTACTTGTAGGAGAGACGTTACTATGTAGGAGAGAGTAGGGGAATTACGAGCACTTGGGGGAAAAGTTGAATTGAAACAAAAGTATTGACTCTAATCAGATGTACTTCATAGATAAATGAACTTTGGTTAATTATCTACAAAGACAACACTGGGAATTATAATAAAAAAATCATTTTTTGAAAGAATAACAAAACTTTTTCAGTCCACAATTACCCGTAACTAGTGGGGTAAATGCGAAGGGTTGCTCAAGATCACTTGATCTTTACTAAATACTGGTTTTCTTTCACGCTGTGAGTCTGACACAGTCTTTCTTCTGGTTCGATCGAATTTTGGTTGCTCGTGGGATTGAATATTTATTTGCAGCCTGACGGATTGAAAAGCTTTAACCTTTTTTACGGGTATCTCAAGATCTTTCAACGAATATATACGTATATTCTTCCTAATATAATTTCGGGACCTAAGAGATTTAAAAAAACTTCGAAATGTTAAGCGAAAAGGGTAAATGCCACCCTTCGTAATAGCCTGAAAAGTCTAAAAGGTCTGAAAAGTCTAAAAGTCTAAAAAGACTGAAAAGTCTAAAAAAAAGACTGAAAAGTCGCTGTCCGTAATTGCCCCAAATGGACAGAAATTAAGAAATTTCAAATTAAACAAATACGGACATGTATATATAAAAAAGTGATCCCGTGATTTTATTTATAATTAAGTAACCGAACTATGAATACATTATGCTTTGTTGGGTATTATAGTTTTAATGCACTATGACTGAAAATACTCGAGCGTAGAATTATAAGGAAAGCTACGAAACCATTTCACGACCCTTATCTTCGCGGTTGCGCGCAGCCTTCCGTCGTGACAGTTTCCTTAGCACTAAACATAGCTAATTGCATCATGTAACAATATCGCGTACGAACAGGACAAGCGAAACCAGCAAATATCACGCTGTTCGAATTTACCCCGTGTTCGCAATTCCCCTACTCTCCCTTAAGGCTGATTCAGGCACGCCGAGTAATTTAGTCGAGTAGCGAGTAATTTAATAACTTACCGTGTGTGGACACTAAAAATTTCATCGAGTAGTTTAGTAAAACAATGGTAAATCACTAAAAATGGTAAATTACTCGACTAAATTACTCGACGTGTCTGAACCAGCCTTTACACAGTGTCTGCCGTTACGGATTACCAGATTCTCATTTTTCAAGGCAAAAAACCAACGATACCTATGTGGTTGTATATGAATAATGCATGAATCGTGAATCTCCGCGGAAGAAACAGGTGACCATCGAAACAGCCGCCTTTCTACTCCGCGAGCTTACCTCTCGTCGTGACGAGAAACCGTACCTATCTTTCTACCATTTTATCTGAACGTCCAATCTTTCCGCGCGAACAGCCGCTTTCGATCTATGCGGGCATGCAAAAGGACTGGATCGCGCCGCGGCTACGAATCCGTGCGATGCTCTCTAGTTAACAAGTGTTTAAAATAACCCTAGCCAAGAAGTGCTGTGCTATGCCGTCTGCTGCTCTCAGATCCTTTCCCTACCACGGAAAACAGAGAAGGAAGCACGTACGCACCGGCAAGGGTATTCTATTCTTATAAATCTTCTTACAATTAGCTGCTCGTTGAGGCGCTTCTTCGTCGACCGGGCGCCGCGACGAGAGTCGCTGGAATTGGCCCGCGCCACCAATGCACGGAAATTCTCGATAGAGTGGATTTCGACCGCTCCTGATCCTCTATAGGGACGTGCGCAATGGTTTTTAAAGTTTTACGACCGGTCTATAAAGCGGCTCGAGCGAGAGTGGCGAGAGTGAGCGGAGCGATGACAGAAATCGGACCTGCGCTGACTGTTTTGGAACGTTCCTAGCCGAGAATAGAACGTTCATATGTACATACATACTACGGCCAGTGGGTCTACTGGTAGCAAAGCAACCATCCCGCAGCCTCTTTCTCTGCTCATTCTCTGCGCATTAACATTCAAGCAGACAATCGAGAGATTGGCTTCTCGTAGTTGACTCAGCGCGAAACACTTGACAGGAACCACTCGACCCGCCGCGCCGAAATATATACGGGCTGACTCACAATTCCAGCCCCTACTTACAACAGGGTGGGTGCAGGTGCCCACCACTTTCCTCTTCTAGCAAACATATCGAGGATATACGCGTACATATACGGTTGCTAGCTCGATGCGAGCACAGAAAATAGAGCAACCGTCAGCCGAAAAGCACTGGACGTGGCCAGACGTTATTCACCATTTTAAAATAAATGTGCGCGAATAGCCGGCGAATTTCAGCGTTACCCAATCAAAAGACCGTAAGGAGATTTCTTTCGCCACTATCCTAGATGTAGGCATGTCGCGTCGAATCCTTTTCGGCTTCTTTTTAACGATTGACCTGGTTGCAAGGTTGTGGAGAAACAGAGAACGAGATCAGCAGTTTCGGAGTGTTTAAGGTATCCGGCTGGTATCTGGGCGGCTCAGAAGCCTTACGAAACCTATAATGTGATTAAGCGAACTTATCGCATGCTGTTTTCAACGGGGCGGCGCGGTGCGTTTCAACGTGTCTAAAGAACAAAGATAGTGATCGTGACGAGTGTAGCGTAAGAAGAAAAAGTCGCAGTGGCAAACGTCGGTCCGTCCATCTGTCGCTATCTGTGAAACATTCACGTACAATTGTACACACGGTATACGACCTGTCACACTGATATTTACTTTATCGAATGACTAGACCCCGTTTTATCGGGCTCTTAGATACATCAGACTGATTTCATTCGTAATTCCGAGAAAGCTGAGATTCGTGAGCTTCGTGGAAATGAAGAAGACAAGGCCAGCAGCTGCTATTTCACATAGGTAGGAAAGTATACATAATACTACGAGAATAAGTAGCGTCGCAAAAGCTATGCACACGGTTCCTTCAAGAGTTGGCTAAAAGTCAACGTCCAACGTGCGCTGAGATTTTCGGTCATAACGGGTGGACCGCGCCTGCCTGGTGAATGCAGCTACGACGCTCGTAATCTCGATCTCCGGCGAGATAATTTGCATAAATCTTTGATATCGAGGCACAGATCATTGGCCGAGAATAGAGACGCCGCGGAAGAATACCGCGTCACCCGGTCGCTTTCTCCGCTCGGAGCAGCTATTTCTGCATGCAGCAGCTCCCTTTCCCCGCATCCTCCATTACAATGGCATACAATCGTCAACGATCGCTAGCGATTAAAGAGATAACGCTCGCGAGCACGCATAGGTGCCTACTATGTGTTGGTTGGTTGGTTCGCGTGGAAGCATCGATATCCGGACGAGGATAAGAACGTGTAGGATGAGTCGCCGTTCCTTTCCTGGTAAATTGTCCAGCAGAGGAAACCACGCCCAATGAAGGCTGAATTCTGCTCGAATTCGATCGCCGCCGTTCTTGATTCAGCGAGTGAGCGAGTCCCAGTCCTCCAACCTTGTCTCGCCGCAGCGCTAAACTTCTTATTGTTATCGCATCGGTTTTACGAAGAGGGTCGACGGTTAAAATACCGAAACGAGGCTGCGGTTTGTAACGCGTGCTTCCAGTCCGGCTCGTTCGTCACGGCCCATTTGCACTCTCGGTCTCGCATTTTCCCAAAACGTTGCACCGTTATCGATCGGTTTCCTGCCCGTGCTTCGTCATCCTTTTTCCGTCGAAAACTGTAACGCATTCCTGCCACGGTCGTTTATATGACGCAGATGCGATGATACCTCGCGATACTGCGCGCTATCAACCACTGATTCCTCAAGGAAATTTCGCAATTTCCGCGAGCCGCTGACTACGTATCCTCGGACTTTGCTCTCGCAAACTCGCAACTGACGATGCAAATTGCAAGGCATCGTCTTATTGGCTTGCCGAAGAGTTGCATATTGGTCAGGTTTGTCGAGAGCAGGTTTGTCAGTCGAACAAAGTGGTGGACAGCTCTGTGGCGTTTTCTACTTGGCCACTGTTCACGAATCACGGGGCTCTATTTTCGACCAGATGATTCACAAAGTGGCTTCGTCACGCATGATACGTTGTATTTCTACGGATGTACCCACTACCCCTACACATAGGGTAAAGGCAGGTAATATGGAAGGGCACGTAATATGGAACTTCGTAAAATTTCGATAAAGAAATAACGAACTCTGCAGGCAAGCGTGTATACTAAGTAGGTCCCTAGACACAATAGACGATGATACTGACAATTGAGCATCAGTCGGGCATTCATCATTGAAAGAGAAACGATTATATTTTTCGTGGGGTGTAAAAGTTTCTGACAAGTGCATCAAACAATTAAATATTGTAGTGAAGGTATGTTACAAAGTATTATTTTGATAAAATTTATCATTAAATTTGTGTTCTTGATTATTCAACGATAGTTTTATTAAGTTACTTTCTTCTTAGTGTATAAGTTGTATCTTCTACTTAATAAATCTTCATTTTTAGTAAAAAAAAAGATTTTTGAGTTTTCTTTACAAATTTCCCAGGTGTTCCATATTAGGACCCATTTTTTTGGAACGGCCGATTTTCACTGTTTTCAATTTTTTTACTATAATTGCAAAACAATTGGATTTTTGTACATTTGACAATGTAAATATGAGTATGCAATAGTTCATTCGCCCTTCATGTTAGTTTTATTTAAAAAAACCAATTCCCCTACGTTTGACAAGCTTTTGAAACCAGATGTTCCATATTACCTGCCTTTAAGGGGTCGTCCTTTAATTACGTAAGGCTTTCTGAGGGGGGTCGCGAATTTCTTACGATTTCTTACAAGGGCGAGAGGGGAGTCAGGTAGCGTCTTATGCAATATTTTTTAAACTAATTTTCAATAAATACAATTTCTATTATTAATGTTCCAGAAAAGTAGTTTCAGTTTATGTTTCCCGATACCGAGTTAAATAAATTATATAAACCTTTAAAAGAATTTTAATAACTGAAAAAATTAAATGCAAAAAATATTACGTAAGGATAGGGTTGGAATATCAAATCTTACGAATTCTTACACTGGGGGAGGGAGGGGGTAAGAATTTGCCAAAATTACCCTTACGTAATTTAAGGACGGCCCCTTACCCTACCTACGTATGTTTCACGTTGATTGCTTCGACAATTCGCGGGGGTGCTAATTTCGGTCGCCGACTCGGCCGAGGTTTGGCTGTCGTCTTGGTCGAAGAATGAGGTTTTTGAACGGAAAACGGAAGCTCGCGGCCGCGGCGACTGCGGTTAATTTTCTAGGCTAGATGCCTGGGAAAGATCGCTGCGATTACTCGGATCGCTCCTTTGTAATCTATTCACCAGTATACCTTGCCTCTTCCTTCTGGCTTGTTTACGTTCGCGCTCGCGTTCACCCCGCCTCGTCACAATTAACATCCAACGACTAATCCAAGATAATGGGCCGATCCGATGAAAGTCTCGTTCGCAGAGCACCGGAGCGCATTATACTTTCATAACAGCGGTTGGTGGGAACCGCAGCCGAGATGCACGTTCGTTCGCTTCCGCGCGATACGCATAACCGCGTCCGCCTATAATTGGCCAGCGTCAATTAATCTCGGCGCGGCGTTTGTTCCCGTCCCCTTCGGAGTTCGGAGAGGCGAAGGAGCGATTGGAGGATGTTGACGGTTCCGCCGTGTTGCGGATCAGAAGAATGAGATTTGTTGCGTCAAGGTGTATCGCGCACCTTGTCCTGTGGTGTCAGGTGTGGTGCGGCAAGGTGTCAGAAGGCCAATAGAAGCCGCACAAAAGCAACTGGGACAACCGTCGGAGGTGATTCTCGTTCGAGTGGTCGATGCTCGCGAGCTGATTACTCCACAGAGCAGGAAAACTATTGGCTAGATTGTTAGTATTAACCAAGCGACGCAGAGGCGACTGGATCGATGCTTTGCCCCGGCGATGAAACGTTGCCGATCGAAAGATTTTGCAAAGTTTCAAACTCAAAGGATTCGAAGCGAAAACGAAGGATGGAATGTTTGTACGGGCCACGGGGAACGGTGCGCGTTGTAACGTTGAAATATTCATTGGTCGAGTACGCGTGACTAATACTTACCGTATTAAAGCATGGCCGTTCGAGGCCAACGATTCCTACCGTTCGGTTTTCAGGCTCGTTCGAACACGATAACAGAGTCACTAATCACCTGACCGCCAAGTCAATTAGAGAGAACTTATGGATTCCGGCTGTATACCATCTAATAAATTAGTGTCCTCCCGATCCGAACGCTCACTGATGGCAAACACTTTCGAACTAATTACAGCAGTGGAAACAGTCGTACGTGTCAGAGAATCCGGCGCCCGTCACTACACACGCGTGTAAACCGCAGGATATACAAACGGAAGCCTACTTATAAATAGAGATATCTTAATGACCCGACGCGTCGCGGGCATTCGCGAACTGGCGCACCGATATATTCGATACCGCCTTCGACCTTGTCCACGTCGCGTCTTTGTTGGTTATTCACGGTGGAATTCCACGCTTCCAGGCGAAACCGATAAGTTTAACACCGATCCTCGCAGTTTTAATAGCTGCCTATTTCTGAGCCACGTGAGCAAACTAGCGGACTAGGCTAACGGGGATTATGTTTGCTAGAGAATCGCCGAAAATTAATGCTGAATAGCGGGGTAGAGACTTACTTGCTGTTCCGACTCGCGGCACGTTTTTCCTGCTACGATCGCAGCGACCACGGCGGGCCAGATAAGAACTTTTTCGTGGCCAGAACAAACAAACATAACCCAACCCCCCAGGGAAGTTGCTGTACTAAAATACACACTATGGGTGTATCCAAATGCTTTTATCCAAACACTCGCATGAAACTCTTATCCCCCATGGCTCGTAGCTATCGATATCGTCTTTTCCGTTTTCAACGTATGTACGTAGGTATGTAATTATTATATAGACTCGATTTCACGTCCATTCGGTGCCCGTTCGAAAGCGTCGAAAGCGAGAAGCGATTTCAGCTCGAAATTATGAGATCGTGCGTGCGTGCGTAACGCGTAGGAGGGAAGGGCGAGCGTTGGCTGCGAGAGGACGACGGGAGGAAGAAATCGATGCCACCGTCTGCCGCGGCACAAGAGAAGAGAAGCGAAGAGTAGAGAAGAGAACAAGAAGAGAAGAGCAGGGAAGGGAAGGGCAGGGAAGGGAAGGGAAGGGAAGGGAAGAGAAACTCGTCGGGTATCGGTGAGTTTTCGCCGGTGTCTGTGCCCGTCAATGAAGAGAGAAAAGGAGAGAGGGAGAGAGAGAGAGAGAGAGAGAAGGAGACCAGGCTAGTGAGAAAAATCCAGATGAGGAGGACCGATCGAGAGAAACAGGGAGGAAGACACAAGGACGGAAGGAGGGAGTGAGTAAGCGAATGAGCGAGCAAGTCGGCGAGTTATGAGAGAGAGAGAGAGAGAGAGAGAGAGAGAGAGAGAGAGAGAGAGGGGAAGAAAATAATTGTGAAAGAAGAGAGAGCAGAGTCAAGGCTTCACGAGGTAATACTCACTTGGCTGCTAACGTAGCGTAGCCGCCACTGTCTTGTTGGTCGTTGCTGTGAGAATTTGTCCGCCGGCGAATATGAGGGGCAAACTCTTGGCTGCAGCTCTACTCTGTTTCTCGGGCTGGGTCCGCCTAGCTCTCTCCTCTGACCCGGCACAACTCAAAAACTCAAAACTGAAAACACGAGGGTTACGAACAGAGAGACTACCGACGAAGGGTGCGGATGGACAAGGCAACACGCCTCATACGACACTCTATGCGACACTGCCTCTAACGGCGAGACTCTTGTTAGGTGGTCAGGGGGTAACGGAAGGGGCGCGGGCGCGGGCGCGGACGCGTCGAACGTACGTTATCGAACAAGGGGGGCAACGGGAACCACCACTCCGTTCTCGCGGGTGTCTCGAGCTTGACTGACGCACCAGCCGAGCCGCCGAGCCCGCGGACCGCCCGAACCCCGAGCTTATCCTCCCTCTTTCTCCATCTTTCTCCCTAGAATCCCACATCTCCCTCTATCTCACTCCCCCGCCCAGCTCGACACACCATGTTGGTCTCTGCTCTCCTCGCTCACCCTTCTCTCTCTCCTCCTTCGATTTCTCTGCCGCGACCTCACCGTCTCCTTCTCTCCTTCCCGTAGCTACGTTCCCCTCTTTCATCCTTCTCCCATTTTTACTCTCCCCCTTTTCTCTGTCTCGCCATTTTTCTCACCTCTCTTTCTAATTTTATCTGCTCGCTGGCTCTCTCCGTGATACCCACCAGACCCGCGATTCCCTTTCTCCGCAGCTTCGTCCAGCTCCGTCGCACCGTCCTCGCCCATCCTCCTCCACCCTCTACACCCGCTTTTGTCGCTCTGCCGCTCCTCTGCTCCTCCAACGCCCACAAGCGCGCAGGCTGATATTCGCGGAGATGGGGCTGCCCTTCGCAGGACCTTCCATGCCAGGAATCGTAGGATCCGCGCTTCCTTTCTTTCGATTTGTCGCGGAGGAGACATAGGTAGATATATAGGCAGCTACCTACCTGCGGCTGCGGCCTTCCTGCGAAAATAGGCTCGCGTCCCTGCTTCTTTCTTTCGTCCCTGCCGAAACTCTTTCAACTGTTTCTGCATCACCGCTCTCTCCCTTTGCACAGCTACTTGTTGGCTTGTCGAAAATGCGGATAATTCTTTCGGTATCCAATCGATACGCGTGCACCCAACCTGGCGCATTACCACCTACTTTTCTAGGCCGATCCAATCGAAACGGTGCGGCGGCGTGATGGAAAGTACGCCGCCTCTGTTTCATCGGATCACTGATGCAAAGGACGCAGAGGATGCAAACTGTAGGAATGCTGCGGAGCCCGTTTATATTTCCCTGTCGGCGTTAATTTCTCATCCGGTGCGACGCACAGATACTTACCAACGAGAAGACAAATTAGAGCAGCGTCGAGTGGTGTAATTTGTCGCGTCGGATGACGATAGGTAGATAGATAGTACGTACTCTTATCTGGTTAATATCGCCGATTAATCGCGGCTGCGAGATATTGGCGAGGGGCTAGGCGCATCGAGACTCAATTTCGATTGCTTTCTAACGAACGTAGGTATTTAATGGTCAGGGTTAGAATAAGAGCGGTAGGTAATTGACTTAATCGGGAAGGAGCCCTGCTTGTGTAGGCTGCTAGGTATATGTACAAGTATATATTTAATTGAAACGGTACACCATCGTTTTCCAGGTTATTGAATTTCATACATAGGCTACAGGCTACAGGACACGCGCCATTTACCTACGAAATATAACATTGATCCATTTCAGTAATTAATGCGATCCAGTATTTCGACCGATAGCCAGATGGACGGATTCGATGGATTATCCTAGCGGCGGAGTCGAGGCCTACGATTTCGGGTTGAGCTTGGGCTTCTCGTCCAGGACATTCTCGATCTCGACGTTGTCGCTCTCGGCGTTCACCACTTTGATCCGATCGTCGGGTTTCGGTCTCATCAGGATGAACGGCAGCTCCGCGGAGAGTTCTCCGCTGAGCGCGCCGAGGTAGAGCTTCACCTTGACGGCGTAAGAGACCACGATGCCGAAGGAGTCTCGGACGTCCGGCGATGTGAGCAGAGTGCTGGAGGCCAGCTCGCTCTCTTCCCTCTTGAGCCGGCCGTCCAGAGCGATGCCCCTTCGGTGTTTGTTGTTCTCGAGATCCGGCTTCAGGTAGAGCACCTTCTGCAGATTCGAGCCGGGGCTTATAGGGCAGCCGTCCTGTGTCTCCACCGCGTCTATCACCGTCCTGAACTGACCGTTCTGGAAGATTACCACGTCGATACCTTGCTGGATCAGAGCCTTCATCTTCTTCACCACCTTGTTGCTGTTGTTCCTCACGCACACGTTCACGGCTATCCTTTCCCCGTGATGGTAGAGCTGTTTGTCCAGAGTCACCTCCAGCTCGAGATCACCGGGGCTCAGGAGAAAGTCCTTTCGAACCACGGTGCACGGCTGGCGACCCTGTTTGGTAGGCGCGTACTGGATCTTCCTGATCCCCATCGTTACTGTGCTCCTCTTGTGGCTGATGTCGCTCTCTCGGTCTCCGGAATAGATCTTCACGTAATAGCTGACGCCGCAAGGCTCGCCGGTCTCGTCCTCGCCCGGTTGCAGGGTCACGCTCGACGGGGCACTTGGGGGAAACTTGAACGTGAACGGAACAGCGTTCGCCCCCAGTTTCCTCAGCAATCGATCTTGCAGCCTGCTCAGATTATCCTCCACCTTCTCTGTGGTAGGATAGAGCTGCACCGAGACTAGGTAGAGGTCTTTCTGGAAGTTCAGACCCATCACCTCGTCCTCCTCTCTGCCGTAACGGAAACTGCACACCAGTTGGCCCCATATCTTCCTCCCGGTGTCGATGTAGTCCTGGTCCAGTAGAATCACACCGTCCACTGCCTCGATCCCCGACAGGTAGTCGATGAAATCCCTCTTGCCCAGGTACACCGCGATCTTTCCGTTCGGCGAGCATTTCTTGTACACCTTGAAATTCACCACCATTCTCGGATCTGCTCGAGAGAACGGCAGAAGGGCAACTTATCGTCGGAGACCACTGGATCCGGAGGGTTCAATCCTCGCCTTATATATGCTCGCGCAAACTAGTGACGTCCACTTTTTCACAGGCTTCCGAATCCATTCAGCGTCGCGGATCGCGGATAAACGGCTGTCATTACTCGCTCAGCTGCTAAACTTTTCGTCCTCTTCCGATCTTATGTTTTCCCTTCTTCTCCTAATAATAATAATAATAATAGGTGTCATAGGCGTTTCTGACTTCACCTTTGGCTTCCTTTCCCGGTTATAATATTTCCTACATGTACACGTAAATATGTAGATGTAATTACTTTCACCTAACATCTTTCCATTTTCATCACATTTAGGGCGATTTGGGCGTGAGAGGAATTCGCCCTTAATATGTACACCTTCTTCATTCTCTGCATTTCGGCATCGACGAAGTATAGAATAGACCTATCACCCATAATTTGAGGACTGAATTTAGCGACCTCTGTTCATGAACAGCGTCCAACTCATGAACTACTCTGAAATGTGTTGAAATGCTGAAAGGTGTGTGCGGCTTGTATACGTGTGACTTGTTTAGAGTGAGAGTTTGACATAGAGGACAGGCTTTTGTTACGCTACGCTTTGGCTCGGTTTGTCAGCGACTCACGAGGATTCACGTGGATTTTTCTCCGAAAATCTATTTCGGTGATCTGGAGACTATATGACGCCGAAATATGGCTCTTCTTGAAAGCTTATACAAGCTATAAATTGCAAGATGACATCGATTGTTAGTACTTTACATGCGGTGGAACACTTAACTAACATTTTCGCGAGTCGTACGTCGAAAAATATTAAAAATTGACGCTGTTACTGACATTCCCGCAAATCTCTGCACTCCGCGCATGTCTGAATAGACGGTGCCCATCCTACGACACGTATAAATCATTGAGAACAAGGAATCCAAACGTTTTTGTAAAATTTATATTAGTAGTTTTCGGGACCCGAGGACATTTTGCAATAGTTTATTTATTACTTGGGAACGATAGATTAGTAGTTAAAGCTCTACCTTTCCTTACAAATTGATTGGCCCTTTCCTTATTAACTATTGTATGGATTTAAAAATTGTAAAAAACATCTACGATATAAGTACCTGAGCGTATCGCTTGCGTTAAGGTCTGTTTTCATTATTCCTAGATATGTACATATGAGAAAACAGTTATGGATTTTTTAAAGCACAAGTAAAAACGAGTTCTGTTTTACGGACGTCGCGATTCGCGTGTGAGATAAAATGGGAGGGAAACGGCACGCAGGTCCTTTACGTGACAAGCGATCATTCTGGCAGCGGCAACAAAGTATGATACTACATTGTCTTCTTGCGTTCTCCGTGCGCCTGATTTTCGCATGTCGATGTCGGTCCACGGACGAGCTAGGCCCAAATGCCCGTATCGAAGCAGATTTTACTTTCTTCTATAAATTCTGCAAAACCCGTAATCAGTAGCTAAAAGCGGGAAACATGTATGTACACATGCTAAGCTAATCGTAAGATGAAATTTTTACATTCTCTGTTTCGTCTCGATTCGAGCATTTATGGCAAATTAGTGAGATTTTTAATAAAAGGAAAATCAAACACTACGTCATTCGGGCAAGTAGATATGTGCATATGAGTTGATGGTGAAAGAAACTAACTCTTTTTTATATGAAATGTGCCCTTTTTATTTATTTATTAAAAACTGTCATACAAAATACAAAAATAATATAACTATGTAATATTTGTAAACTCAGTTTCTTCTCACGGTCATAATTTCTTCCTTATATAGCATCCTAGGCTATAAAATGAATAAAATGTATAAAGTATTAGGGAAGAGATCTTTTAAATAACAATATTAATAGCGTTAATTAAAATTATCCATTTGGACTATTATACTTTTCGATATAATGTATTTTAATATATAAAGCAGAAAGTTTATGCTTGTGTGTTTGTCTGTCGTCTAAAAACATTCGAACGTTAAACTCTTGCAACACAAAAGGTGCCTCATTATGTCTGGCTAATCCAAATGAATGTAACTATTTTCAAAAAAAAATTAAAACATTTTTTTTAGAAAATCAGAATTTAAATTTCGGGCGAAGCCGAGTATGTAGCGAAGCTAGTGTATGTACAGTGGCTCACAGCCATAATCGTACACTCTTTATAATTGCATAACATTTTTAAAATTGATCCAAACGACCTGAGTTGTTTTGAGAAGCTAGAAAGATTAGTTTGCTAAGCGACGTGTTTCATCGTTTTGAAAAAAAAATTGCCATTAGTCGGAATAGCAAAAAAAAAATAGTAAAGGTCGTTTTTTTTCAATTTTTTCCCGCTGATTTCGGGAATTTCGCGATTTTCGATCTTATTCTGCGATCTTTAAGCGTTTATAGCTCAGAGCAACGTTAACCGATTTTGATGAAGTTTTAGGCATGTATACAACTTACTTAAATCTACAAACGGTCTTTTTTTAATGATCATTACAGGCTCAGGAAAAAGTTGAAAAAAAGACCTTTACTATTTTTTCGCTATTCCGACCAATTGCAATTTTTTCAAAACGACGAAACACGTCACTTAGCAAACTAATCCTTCTAGCTTCTAAAAAGATTGATGATATTTAAACATGTCACAATTCAAATTTCGGCAACTTAACATGTGTTTGAGGATGGAATAGAGATTGACGAAGATAGATGTTACTTACGATACGATTAGTAATTATACTTCAAATAATACAGATTGGCCAGGTCTCACCACGTGGAGGCGCTGCGAGTGGAGACCCGTCCTCGTAGAATAGTTAAAATTATGTAACTGCAGTACTAATCAAAATTAACTGCACTACCAATCAATACCGTAGCGAAGCAGGGGTATTTTGCTAGTTAATTATAATGAAAAAGTAGTCGTGCCTTTCAATGAACATAAAAATTTGATCGGCACCAACCGAATAAGGGGGGCACCTCAGACCTGGGGAACGAGAATTAAAACATTGTTAAAATTTGTCAGAATTAAATTTAACTAGGAGTTAAAGTCCAGAAACATTGCATACAGTTTCTAATACACTGTTTAAATATTTTAGTAAATTAATAATAGTTACTCTATTGTTATCTGGATCCTAATTTGTAATATATATAAGTATTAACATTTATCGAACATTTAAACATTGAGAATAAAAGAGAATTTATTCGGCGTAGAAAATCATTTGCAAATCCAAGGCAAAATGTTACTAATTGCTTGATATCTCGAGTTGTATCGATCATAGTTAATAATAATTTATACTGGCCGGTTAGTGCAAATGTTGTTAACATTATTTGTCATAGCAATAGCCACTGGAATGGATATTTAAGCGGAAAATCCATTTTTGCCGAAGAATTAGTTGGATTTCGCAATTGTAATTAACCGTCGACCTTGTTTTGATCGGAGGACATGTTTTCTCAAAGGCTATATGAGTAGCTCACGGAGCTCCATCTACTCAGTCGTCGTCGGTCCTCCAGGCCTGGAGGATCTCCGGGGACCCGGAAGCTGCCGAGCCACCGAGCCACCGAGCCACCTGGACCTACTGGACCTACTGGACCTACTGGACCTACTGGAACTACTGGACCTACTGGACCTACTGGACCTACTTGACCTACTGGACTTGCTGGACTTCCTGGGGACCTGGTCAAGGTTTCAGTCCTGGTCTTTCTTGCACCCCCTCGGCCCCCTGAAATGGATCTCCCGAGCCACCTGGACCATTCGGACCTGCTGGACAACCTGGACTTCCTGGGGACGAGGTCAGGGTTCCAACCTTTAGTCGTTCCTTCCCGCCCCTCGCCCCCCTGGTCAAGGTTGGCTTATTCGGTTGGTGCCGATGAAAGTTTCGGGTTCGATAAAAGCCATTGAAAATGTTATTATTCTATCAAGGTCAAAACCCATTTTTCTTCCTTTCTAACTGATTTCTTCGATTGTTTTTCATCATCTGTCCTGTTTGATACATTCCTTCGTGGATTTTTGCATGAGTCGTTCTATTTCGTGTATTTCTTCGATGGGTTTGCATGATCTGTCCTATTTCGTGCATTTCTTCGATAGGTTTAAACGATTTAATTTATTCGATGCATTTCTTCGATAGCTTTAAATGATTTAATTTATTCGACGCATTTCTTTGATGTGTTTACATGATTTATTTTATTCTATGCATTTATTCGATGGGTTTACATGATTTATTTTACATGATGCATTTATTTTATTCGATGCATTTCTTCGACGTGTTTACATAATTTATTTTATTTTATGCATTTCTTCGATGGGTTTACCTGATTTATTTTACATGATGCATTTATTTTATTCGATGCATTTCTTCGATAGGTTTAAATGATTTAATTTATTCGATACATTTCTTCGATGTGTTTACATGATTTATTTTATTTTATGCATTTCTTCGATGGGTTTACATGATTTATTTTACATGATGCATTTCTTCGATGGGTTTACATGATATATTTTATTTGATGCATTTCTTGGATGGATATACATGATTTATTTTATTTGATGCATTCTTTTGATGATTTTGCATGATTTGTTCCCTCTCATGCATCTCATCGATGGATATATATTTCCTGTTCTTCTTCATATAGGTATCTCTACGATGGTTCTGCATGCTCGTGCGTACTCTTCTGACATTCCAAATCATCTCGATCAGCACCAACCCAACAAGTATTTTCTTAGTTTCCTCTGGAGCCCACCACACCATTGCTAACATAACGTAGTTGTTTGTTTCAGCATTTCAGGTCCGCGCTCTCGCGGGAAAGGAGTTTAATTAAATAATATATTTAAAAGAAAATAGTGAAAAGTGATAGTGAACGAAGACATCTAAAGAAGCCTAGGTTAATTTATTATAGCATGAAGTATTTAAGGCCCCTTGTAAAATTGCCAAGTAGTTACAGAATTTTATTAGCTTTGTTGCTTTTTCGTTGGCTCCTCATCCCCGATGAGGAGGTCGCCGCTGCTTCCGTTTCCGGAAGCAAGCGACTGAACATGGAATCGGTATGGGTGGATCAGTTTCATCCCCTGGTGTTCTTGTCGAAAGGGAAAAGTTTCGGGCGTAGGGGGTGTACCTTTTGGTACACTGCCTGCGTAAGTCACCCGGTTCGATTCCCAGTCTCCGTGTTAGACGGCTTGAGTCAGGTCACACCTAGTGTTGCTCCTGACGAGTTGCATCCGAGCAAGAGGAATCGTCTGAGAGACGCCGAGCGCTTTTCCCTTTCGACTCGGACATTAGGGTGGTAGGAACTGCGCCATCCAATACTCGTTTCATGCTCACCCGTAGTCTTTCCTTCTTTGCTGAGTTTATTTCAATCGCGTGATTGCTTGGCAGTTCCGTAGATTTGATATCTAAACCGAAGGGATCGATGGAACTTTGTTTCCATCCATCTCTTTGGTTTAGTAGGCTAAGGGTTTCATGTACAGGGAGATCGACGGAACTATGATTCCATCTATCTCTCTACGGGTCTCCAAGCGCAGCAACCTTCTCGCGGTGAGACCTGGCGGATTGCCCAGTAGTTGCTGAATTAGCTTTGTTGCTCTTTTGTTGGCTCCTCATCCCCGATGAGGAGGTCGCCGCTGCTTCCGTTTCCGGAAGCAAGCGACTGAACATGGAATCGGTATGGGTGGATCAGTTTCATCCCCTGGTGTTCTTGTCGAAAGGGAAAAGTTTCGGGCGTAGGGGGTGTACCTTTTGGTACACTGCCTGCGTAAGTCACCCGGTTCGATTCCCAGTCTCCGTGTCAGTCGGCTTGAGTCAGGTCACACCTAGTGTTGCTCCTGACGAGTTGCATCCGAGCAAGAGGAATCGTCTGAGAGACGCCGAGCGCTTTTCCCTTTCGACTCGGACATTAGGGTGGTAGGAACTGCGCCATCCAATACTCGTTTCATGCTCACCCGTAGTCTTTCCTTCTTTGCTGAGTTTATTTCAATCGCGTGATTGCTTGGCAGTTCCGTAGATTCGATATCTAAACCGAAAGGATCGATGGAACTTTGTTTCCATCCATCTCTTTGGTTTAGTAGGCTAAGGGTTTCATGTACAGGGAGATCGATGGAACTTTGATTCCATCTATCTCTCTACGGGTCTCGAAACGCAGCAACCTCCTCGTGGTGAGACCTGGTAATCGGTGCGAACCGAGCTGATAGCTGTGATTGTCAAATATTCTAATTATATATAAGATTTTTTTTAAATCGTAATACTTTTATAGGTTGTAAGTATACGATTATAGTGTTAAGATAGAAGGGTAAGTGGAACTTGGAATATTTCAGTGAGGTACTCGAAAATATGTGATTTTGAAAATTTTCTGCGTGTTTTCTGTTATTTCCTCTTACTGATATGTCCCAAGTTCCAATTCCTTGGCGAAGTATTCGAAATTCAATCTCGGTTCATATTAAAGTATTTTTTTTATTTCATATACTTGGCGTAATTTTTTACTTTTTTCAAGTTTTTATCGGGATCTCATTTCTTTTTGCAAAGATAATTTGCATAGGGAATGACTTCAGATAATTTTTAATATTATATGATTATTTTCTATTTTTTGTGATTTATATTAACAAATTATCACGGGACAGAATTCAGGATAAATTCAATCCCAGCATCATTTTACGCTTCGATTATCTATATATAAATAAATAAAATCCTGAGATTAGTTACAAATAAAAAACAGTTTGATGATATTTAAACATGTCGCAATTCAAATTTCGGCAACTTAACTTGTGTTTGAGGATGGAATAGAGATTGACGAAGATAGACGATCGCAGCCAATCGGCTCGTATTACTTGTCACGTAATTAATAATTGTATTACAATGTTACTTGCGATACGATTAGTAATTATACTTCAAATAATACAGATTGCCCAGGTCTCACCACGTGGAGGCGCTGCGAGTGGAGACCCGCCCTAACCGCGGCCCATCCACCCTCCTTTTATGCAAAATTTTATTTTCATTTCCATAGATCCCCCTGATGCACGGTTGCAAAACGATCCTCGATCGCTCCACAACCGGGCAACAGGAGTCCTTCTGTAAAAACCTACCGCGATGAAACTAAAGCAGAATTTAAAACATTTCTTTGTTTCTTTCATTTAAAATTGGAAGAATTTTCTGGTATATTTCTACCATGATAATTATTCATTAATTGGGAATGAAACAAAGAAAAAAGGGGGAATATTTGCCAATTAGTGAATAATTCAAATTTTCTACTCATTAATAGGAAATATGCCGGCTACTTAAATACTAATAATTCCTACGGATACGAGCGCTCGTATTTAATAATTGCTACTTATATTTAGTTAAACACTGCAGTGTTTATTTTATTCCTTAAAAACTCCTTAATTCTATGTGGCCACTAAACACCTTACCTAACCATACACATATCTACTTAAATTTAAATAATGACCTGCCAAATAAAAATCTGAAATTGTCATGTGTTTCTTACTTCCCTCGATGGACCCACGATGTTACCTGAAACATTTTTAAAAGTATTAATAAAAATTCCTTGAGGTTTCGTTTCTCAAGGATGATGAGCCTGAAATCCTATTTTTGCAATATTCTTCACACATAATACTCTGCAACAGAAACTTTCTCAATGAATTAGTACTTACAATCTATCTCGATTAAGTAATGTAATTTCAACATATATAGTCTTTTCATTGAATCGCTATTGCCCAAATATTGAAATATCACATTTGAAGCTACAGTTTAAAACTCAATATGGAATATCGATTCGGTAATAAAATGAAAGAAGGAAAAGATTAAAAAATACTGCTTCAGTATCGGCAGACAAAGTAGGCAATTAACATTTAGCAATACTTTAGCAATTCATGAAAAAGAAGCTACTAATCATATTACATTTCATTCCGAAGCAATTGATATTCATAATATTAAGCACATTGGGTGCTCTGTTACATCAAATTAATAATTTCCTTGTAGTTTCGCATTAATTGGCATCTTCAAAGTTTATGTATCAATGACTCGACAATCAATCATAATATACAATGGGTAATCAGAAACATTTATGCAAATGTTGAAAATTGGAATAATTGCACTTTACTGCCCAGTAATCGAAATTACTTTCATACAGAAAGTAGCAACAACGAGCACGCGTTAATATTGAAAATTTACTATCAATATAAAGTGATGAATTGCATTTACCTACTTTTTCAGAGCAAATTTCCTTTTAATATCATCAAATGAAGCAACAATCGCGGGTGAATTTTGATTAATGCAAAGGAATGTTGAAAATTTATAAAAATAAAAAACTACATTTCTTATGAATCTGATAGGAAATACAACGATTGACGAAGTTACTATGCAAAAATCAGCAACGTTAATGAGGAATAGCTACTGCTACTTTTCAAAGACTCTAATTAGAACTTCAATTGAATGGAGGTGTGTCAGAAGTCTGCAATTTCTATTACAAATAATGAATCACACCTTTCATCGCCATTCTTTCAGTCACAGAATAAAATTTTGGAATGCTATTCCATAAAAATTGGAACTTCAAATTTAAAAATATTCTAAAAAAATAGAAAACATTTATCTGCAAGATATGAATATACTTTTAAAACAATATTTCCAGTGACAAACACTCGATTCAAGGGTGGGGAGGTGGTGGTAGGAGAAGGAGGATGGTGCAGCCACTTAGGGCTGCTAGAAAAAATGATCAGTAGCCAGAAGGGCAGCTGATCATTGTCCACTCATTAATGCAAAAAAACCGTGAGTGGACCGTTTCTTTCTTTCGCAACGCTAACTCACTACAGACTAAAATCAACTCCCGAGCATAGTCACTAGGACTTTGGACTACCCGCAGCACTAATTTCTCAAAGAAATTCAAAATTCCCGGATGGTGCTTCATTACTGAAAATTCTACTATACTCAATACAAATCCCGAATAGCAAACGAAAAAGCTACCGAGAACTACCACGTGGGTGGTTTCATTTTTCGCAACACTAATAAAAATTCAGTGCACCTGTGTCTCGTAATACGCAACTCTAACTTTAATTCGTTGCAGCCTTCCTGAAGGCTGTGTAGAGTCCCATGTGCAGCAGATCCAGCTGCTCGGGGCTCTTTTTTCCCAGGAACATGTCTCTGGACATGTCCCAGGATAGTTTTGGGGCATTGGGGGCTGGGGGTCGCAACTCTAATTACAAACGCGATCAGTCATCATCGCAACACTAACTCCAAAAAATATTAAGCATCAAACTAGGACGAGTTATTAAAAAAACGCGATCGGTCGCATCGCAACTCTAATAAAAAGAATACCATGGATCAAAAGTAATGCAATGAATCAAACTCTAGTAACTGCAATTAAAAATACAAGAATAATCTCAAAAACAATCGCGATTTTTTTTTTCGGAACACTACAAGCAACCACGATCGATATTTATTCGCAACGCTATGCTAGAACCAGACGCGGGGAATGCTTGATTCGCAACGCTAATTCAAACCGTGATCAACATTTAGTCGCAACACTAACTGGCCCCGTAATCTTCTTCGCAACTCTAATTGAAAACGCGGTGGGCTCAATTTCATGGGAGGGGGTATCGATTAGGGTGGATCGAAATATAGGGGCAAAATATTTTTTTATTATTCATGACTTTTAATAGTGGGCAAAAGTTGCCTTTTATAATGGTATTTAAGCTACCAAAGTTTGAACGTGATCAACAAATTTCTTCAAGTGCCGCAAGCCTTTCAAAAATTAATATTTCAGTAAATATTAATATTTGAAGGGCTTGCGACACCTGAAAAAATTTGATGATCATGTTCAAACTTGGTAGCTTAAATTCCATTATAAAAGGGAACTTTTGCCCACTATTAGAAGTCATGAATAATAAAAAAAATATTTTACCCTTATATTTCGTTCCACCCTTGTCTCGATGGGTCAGCCTATGGCCAACCAAATTACTACTACTACTACTACTACTACAACTACCGGCGAGCATAATGGCAATATAATATGTAAGAATGACCCTGCACCCGAGGATGCAGGGCCATTCTTGGTAGCCCACATGATGTGGCCTTTTCTCTGGCCGGGCTATCTTCGGCTCTTTGGCCACTTCTTGCTTCGGGCGGTCCGCCCTTCTGAAAGTGAATAACGTGCCCAAGCCCGTCCTGTCGAACGCGACCAGCGACAATGTGCAATGTCCCACTGGCGTCAAAAAGTCGACATAGCGAGGCTAGAAGCGAGGGCATACCCCACTCGCACTAGTCTGGCCGTCGACTTTTCTCACAAATTTCCTGAAAGCAGGTCATCGCGCGGGGGAACATGCGATCAGAGAATACGACGACCTGCCCCGGCCCTACCTACTTATATTTAAGTCACACATTCGTACCAGAAGGTAAGTTACCTATCCTACACAAAACCTATATTTAAAAAATATCAAAACAGTCTCTCAAACACAATCATCAGTCAACCCACTCCACGATTCTCAAGCATCACCGCCCGGGTGCAAAGCCTACACTAGAGAGACCGTCCCGGGACGACTCCGTCACCCGAGCTTGGCCACAATCACACTCTAATAAGTACGTACCAGTTTTCACTGAAATCGGCTGGCAAAGGCAGTGACCATTGCGTATAAGTATGATTTACATAGCAATTAATTATTTTCAATTTCAAAGAATGGATTACTTGATAATGTGCATTGCACGTATTAAGTACATACATCAAGCGTTATTACTTTACTTTCTCGTTTGATTGTACGAGATTGATTAACTTTCATATTCCAAGATTATTTACTAGAATGATCATCGTGTGCAACAAGGAATATGATACATTGGTATCGTTATTGCAATGAATAATAATATAATGTTATAGTTTCGTTAACATGGTCTTTGATAAAAATCTTTCACCGACGCAAATTCCACCGCCTAACCACACAAACACACACAGGTGGAAAATGCGGCGTGCACGATACACTAACGCAATGCCAGCCGCCGACATGTAATTATTTAGTAAAGAAAGTCATCGTGCCCCATTGCCTTCACCCACCCAAGTAACGCATGGGCACGTGGATGAGTTAAAAGGCAATGGGTACGGAAAGATATCCTGAAAATCCTCAACTAGAAAATATGATTAGTCTGTTTGATAAATAAGAAAGTTTGATAAATAAGAAAGGACTCTACTTTAGATCAAGAAAAAGGACTCTACTCGACATTCAATTAGTGAGAAAAAAGACTATAAAATTGAATTATTTAAGAAAATGACTCTAAAACATGAAGAATTTAATTTAAGAATTTAAAACGGGCGATTCCATCGTCAAAGTAAATTTTATATAGGTAATAAGAAAGTATGTTCTCATGCTAATTACTTTGAATCTGAAATTTGCCCACCCTCAATTGTCTTCTTGCACATGGAAATTAATTATTCTTTGTGTACGCAAACGAGTGACCTTTATAAGAAAGGAATTACACTTGTATGTCTATTATCATCATTTAGACATCAAGTTACTTTTGAACACGTAAGTAGTATCAGAAAAATAAAAGGAATTCAAGTCATTATAATCGTCGCAATGACGGAATCGGAGGGCATCCGATTTTTCGACTACATATTAGATAAAAATGATCGTAGCTGTGGAGTCTGAGAGTATCAGACTTCTTCGCTACATAAAAATTAGCATTCAGCCGTATTGATATTCATATCAAATATCAATACCTTCTGAGCTGCTATGCATCTTTAGGTGCATTATTAAATTAATATCTACATCAATGTAACATTCGCGTTAGGAAACGTTTATCTTGGAAATTATGATTAAAATTTGATTCTATTGAAAAGGCGCGGTGCACAAGAAGACCCTAGCCCTCGTCTAAGAAATACATACACAGATAAAATGTTACAATTCACGGGCATGGTTACCATACCCGCGGTCATTATGCTCGCCAAAGTATACAACCGGTCACTCGTGTCGATTTGGACCAAACGTCCTACGACATGACTGAGTGACCAGAGGAACCATAATGCATGCGCACTCACATTTCGCTGTACCCCGGTGACGGAGGCGCCAACACCTCTGCAACTGCTCAGGGGAAGTCATCAATCTGCTGAGAAGTCATCAGCTTGCTCAGCTGCCCCTAGACTGTAACGAAGAAACAGAACACGATTATAATTTATTTCAAAACTTACGATTGTTCGAACTCTAATAAAGAACCACGAAACAATTCAAAACTAACGAAATTTTTTATCATTTAGACATTTTAAGAAAAAAATTAAAAAATTAAATATTAAAAAATAAAATTAACAAATTTTTTTTCTTAAAATATCTAAATTATAAAAAGTTTTGTTAGTTTTGAATTTCTTGGTGATTCTATTATAGAAATTAATTTTCTTTTAATTTTTTAAATTTTTGTTTCTAGAATTTTGAAGAATGAACTCTACTTTAAAGGAATTAAATGAAATACATAGATACTTACATCTTTCCAATAATATTCTCCGCACAAATCTCCTCTTCAGCTGACGCACTGACTCTAATTTCCGATAACGAGTTTCGCGTTTAAAAGTAAAAAAAAATAAAGAAATAGACTATCAACGCGCCCCAAAGATCATAATTTTCGAACAAACCGCTGAATCTATTCTCGCGATTCGAAAGTCAGAGCCCCGATGCTCGCAAAAGAATATAAATTGCGTAGAAAACACTGACTCTACCCTCGCGTATCCCAAAATTGTTAACGACACTCTACTATGAGCAACTGTGCTCTTCAAAACAAAAAACTTCGTACGACATAAGCACTGACTCTATTTGGCCGCATTGCACGCGGTCACAATCTCTGAAAAATAAGTAGGATAGGAGGGTGGGGTGGATGTGGTTTGATCGAGTGTTTGTCACGAGGAAATATTGTTTTTTTTGGAACCAGCCAAGGTACTTTCGCTCCTTGTTATTTAGAATACACGGTGTGATGCGAAAATACAGAATGCTCGCTCGATAGGAGCAGCTTAACATTTCAGTAACACGATATTATCCAGAATATACTACATCAGAAATAATTATTACATTTAAATGAACCGTAGCAGTGGCTTTCGTCATTAAATTTGTAAGCACGTTCGTGTTATTCGAATAATACTTTAAAATTTATCACGATCTTTATAAATATCCAAAATTCATTGCAAGAATCAAAATTCGTTAATTATTCATGCTTAAATAGCATGTCCTCGATCAACTACGCAGTTTCTGTACATAAAGAACAAAACTTGCATCCAAAACCGAACGTAAATGCAATTACACTAGCTTCATAGAGATAGATTCTTAAAAATCATTGAAATATTATTGAATTCTACGTAAACGCGACCAAAATGCAATAGAATTCGATCATTCCAATATTTCCTAAACATCTACTGACGCCATTTTGAAATGTTTAAATAAATCCGACTAGAATTATTGAATTTATCATAATTCAATCTTTTCCCATTTCATCCCGATATTGACCGACTGCAAAGTTACCCATCACCCTCACAGCCAACAATGATTCAATAAAATAACGATAAAAATAAGTATACCATACGTATTGCCACCTTCTTTTTCCAACGAATGACCAGTCGCCATCCAAGCACCGTTCAAATTAACCGCCAAGTGTCATGGCGTTGCCTGCCCTTTGGTTTGGATTCCCGCCTCAACGTCTGTAACCGAACGATGCAACAAGAGATTAAAACAAAAGCATTAAAACATTCGTAAGGCAATTAAACAAGAAATAAACTTGAAATATGCCCGAAAAGGGATGTAATTGAATACCGAGACACGATATGTGTGCACTAAATGTGCAGAAATATCGGTACTAAGGCAACGAAGGGAATACGCGACGAACGTCCAACGGTTTTCTCGCGATATTTAATCAATTTCGTGACGAAAGTGTATTAATGACAGCAACAAGTGACGGTAGACAGTAAAGGAGAAGACTAATAATGATTATAAGTAATTATGTGACGATATATAATGTAGGCGTACCATTTAAGCACGCAGCTATTGAAACGTCTTAATTCAACGATGTCCACAGACCGAATGACCCCCGCGCACCGCCAATGTACCGCGGCGAATATGGGCTTTGGTGGGGGGAGACCAAGCGGCAAGCAGGCCTCGCGAGAGAATACACGCGTACGTATTTCCGAAGTGTTGGAATATCGGTCGGTTATTGAGGTGTCGATGAATGATCTTACAATTATTTTAAAACGCAAAATAATGAAAGTGTATTTATATTGTCAGAGTTTTAAATTTACAAATTATGTGAAAGCTTATGAGAGGAAAGGCATCGGTGTCGATGAATGATCTTACAATTTTTTTAAAACGCAATATAATGGAAATATACTCATATTGGCTGTGTTTTAAATAGACTAATTATCTGAAAGCCTGCGGAGGGGGAAGGTATGGGTATTGATGATCTGAGAATACTTTGCCTGACCACGCCAAGTATTTGTCTTCCAGGCCGCGGACATATTTTCTTTATTTGACTTTCGGCCTTTCGAAGCACTAAAAAAACAACGATCCTTATCCAGCGGGTAATACAGACTGTTATCGATAAAGCTGCGATCTGTTTCAGAGTGCGTTGCATGTTGCATTCTCCCTCCACCACGCCGCACGCAATCCGTGATTACGCCGATTACGCGTTTCGCGAACTTGCGCGAACTGATGCGAACAGTTGACTTTTCGATACATTCTAGAAATTTTCCAACCAAGTAACTACTTAGGCAAGAGTTCTCAAACTCGCGAGTGACAACGTTCGAAGTGAAAAATGTCAGAGAGTTTGGATACTAAAGTCGACACGGTGAGTAACGTATCGTTCGTTCAGGAACGTTCTACTAATTCTACTATTTAGTTTAACGCTAATCCCTTAATCGGAAGCTTCAGAGTGTGGCTTTTACCAAGCCAGAAACAACTCGTTCGCCGTCTTATTTACGACTGATTCGAGTTTAGAATATAATTCCTTCCAGTCCAGACTTAATATCAGATTCTTAGAGGTGTAAATTTCTGCCACCGTTTTTATTTCAGGGCAAACCGATGCCTGTGGCCATACCGCCAAGCTCACCCAAGAAACCAGTCAAGTCTACAGCCGTTGTAAAATACTCTGTCGTTCAAACACCGGCGACTTATGCTCAACTGCAGTGCAATACAGACTTGAATCTACCACCCAGCAATTGGCTGAGCAGCTCCGCGGAAAGTTATGGCCTGCAGAGCGTCTGGTCCCAGAACTCGGGCTTCTCTAGCTTTCGCATGGCGCACATGTTCCCCGACTGCGTGGGGGAGGTTGACGTCGTGTCGGATGCGGAAAATATAAAAAAACTACTGAAATTACCTTACAACCACGGAGTGATATCAATGGTGGTCCACAGAATTGAGAACACTCTGCTATTGGACGAGTTTGATATTCACAAATATTTACTGAGACAGGCGGAAAATGACTGGGAGTGGCTGAAGAAATTCTTTTACGAACACGTCTTTGAGAATCTGGGAGACAAAGAAAAGTGTTTGTTCCACAAGACGAACACTAGAAATGCTTTGCAGCAGAGAAACCTGATATCCAAGTTTCTGTATCACTCGATAGTGGTGGCAGATAATAAAGAGCAGTACGCGAAACCACAGCTACCCGTAAAACCATTGGAGCCGTGTTTACCAGAGCCGTCGCAAGAGGAAAAAGTACCGGATCCTAATTATAATCATAATTTCGCTAGGAACATTCTATGGACTTTCGAGAATATACAAATGCTTGTCGGCACAGATATGCCAATATTTGGAGGGCAAACTCATCCCTGTATAAGTCTAAGATTGAGGGACATGACCAAGCCGATTAATGTTTTAACCGGTATAGATTACTGGTTGGACAACTTAATGTGTAATGTTCCAGAGGTGGTGATGTGTTATCATCTAGATGGCATCGTGCAGAAGTACGAATTAATAAAGACGGAAGATCTTCCTAACTTGGACCATTCTAAATTCAGCCCTAAAGTTATCAGGGATGTCGCGCAGAATATTTTAAGCTTCCTGAAGAATAACGCGACAAAGGCTGGGCACACTTATTGGTTGTTTAAAGGTAGGATAGCCATTCAAATAAAGAGACTGATTAAGTTTAAGGGGAGGATCTGGTCTGGAGTCGATAAAAATATGGTGATCTTTAGGAATTAATTGTTGACCGGTTGTTGCCCATGCATTTGCCGCTACTCAAATGCCTATAACTTCGGGAATTTTACGAATTTCAACAAATCCTTTTAAACACGTATTCCTAAAAGGCCGAACATTCGAAAAATGAAAAGAAAAATTCTATTTTTAGACCGGAACTTCCCGTTAAGAAGCTGTGGGAAATTTGTTAATAAACTAACTGGCTAACATCCTTTAATTTCTCATTTCGATCGGTAGGCAAGGATGACGATGTCGTAAAGCTGTACGATTTAACGTCATTGTGCAACGACGTATCCGATGAAAAGGGCCAGAATCCGTTCACCGTGCCTGTCGCTATGTTACTCTACAGAGTAGCTCGTAACATGAAATATTCCTCTGATTACCACAGGCAACAGGGCACCATTAGAATGCTACTAAAGAATTGTATAGAGTTGCTGGCTAAAGAGAAATATCCCCAGATTGTAACATCAGCGCATTTCATGCTGTCCGACCTTTATATACCGTCGGACACAGACCCGGCTAGTCCGGGGCTTTCCGATCAAAGCGACGAAGAAGACACTCAAAGCGAATCGAGTACGCATCAGGAGAATGATAAAGACGAGGAAGGAGAATTTGAAGAAGCTGCGATAAAATCCTTAACATTAGCTAACAGTAAGTGAAAGGGTTTGTCTTGGACAGATTTGAAAAGATTTAAAAAATTGAAAGATTATTTAAACTTTTAGTGAAGGAACAGACCACCGAGCGGGAGGAGCCGAAATACAAGCCACCGGCAATGTCGGGTACAGCCGAAGAAAGATGCTTGGCTGCTTTGGAACATGTTTGCCATGGACTGGAGTGTTTACAGTATTTCCCAACCGAAGACAGCTGCGAGGAAGAGCAGAAGAAAATGGAAGAAGAGGAAAAGGAGCGGAAGAGGAAGGAATACGAAGAGACTCATCCAAACATGGCGAAACCTTTTCAGGCAATACCGATGCCGTACATATCTTTGAAAGAGGAGAACAAAGAAGCGGAATCTAGAGCGAGTTCGGTAAACAGTAGTCCCACTCATAAACGCAAGTTGAAGCAGAGGAAGAACAAGAAATCGGAGAGGGTTGCTCTGAGAGAGCAACATGCTCATGCCGAAAGCAGCGAGCCGAAAGAATTACTGTGTAAGCATAAAGCTGAGACTCTACCCACGTGGCAAGCTCCCCAGAAAACTGACAACATCAGCTGGAATGCGCATTTGAAAACGCTATTGTACGAGAAGGCTTCCTTAATCTTCGCTGTACTCGCCGAAAATGAATACGCTAATAGAAACTACGGGGCGTCGTTGAGATACATGCTGGCAGTTTTACGCTGTCAAAAGATATTGGAGATTTTCTGCGGTATAAGAAACGATAAGTCGATCAGCTATTTATTGGGTCGCGCGGGAGATTGTTGTTTCATGGCCGTGCAAGATTGGTGCAACGTGGAGAAACATCGGAAAGATTATGAAATGAAGAATGCGACCGAGGAGAAGATTGTCGAGGAGATATGTAGAATGGAAGATTTAGATATGAGTATGTATAATATCCGGATGTCTAGACGAAAAGTACGTGGAAGATAATCATATTATAGTGTCGCAGCTAATTGCATTTATTTTCTGTTCCAGATGGCGCCGAATTACTACCCCAGCGTTTAGAAAGTCTAGAATCTACCCTAGTAGCGTCCTACATTTGTTACAAAAAAGCCTTGTCCCTAGAGCCATTGGATGTGGATAAAAATAATCTTTTAAGGCGATTAGGAAACATTCACAATGAACTAGGCGTTCTTTACATGAACCAGGCTGCAAGTAAGTGTTCTTTTATTTATCAGTACATATTATCATTTTACGAACAGGCGAATTTACGCTGTTGCTTGCTTTCCCAGCGCATTACCAGCAGGAGAATTGCGCGGACGACGACACCGAGTTTTCAGCTGAAATAGCAGCCTTACTTACGCGTTCGTTGATTCATTTAGAAGCGGGTGTGAAAGCGTTCGAAACTGTTCACGACCAAGCGAACTTGGCGCTTTTACACTCGAATACGGGACGACTAATGCGACTCTGCGCCCACATGCACATGAAGCAAAACACTCAAGAACGTCATTTCTACAATAAAGCGCTTGCGAGCTATCAGAAAGCTCTGCAAGTTTTGTCTTCTAGAAAATCCAATCCTGCCATTTGGGATACCGTTACGTGGGACCTCTCGACCACCCTCTTCACCATGGCCACCTTGCTACAAGACTATCCCATAAGCGGCTGTAAAGTATGTGTTCCCTCCTTTGCTTTGCTTTCCTTTCTCTTGTGCAAAGTCATTCGGTTAATTTACTTGTTCCTGTGATTTCAGACCGAAGAAGAATTGGAACGAGAAGTCGTCGATATCCTACAAAAGGCACTGAAACATTGTGATACCGAAACGCCAGGACCACGGCAACCTGTTTATCAATTCCGTGCAGCCACTATTCAACATAGACTAGCGTCCTTGCACCATCGTGTATATAGAGAGTACGAGCCGGATGCGGACAACGTTAAAAGGAAAACCAGTTTGCAACTGTGCAAGCTGTACTACGACAAAGCTGCGAAGCTGTTATTGGCTCTGGAGCAAACTACCGAGTTTCTAACTGTGCAGATGGAAAGAGTCGCCTTAACCGAGCACCAAGCACGTTGTGCGTAATTTTCTATCCACGCGGTTTTACGCCTCTTTCCCCGAGTCAACTAATATCGCGTTTCAGGTGCTACAACTTTTAACGGGAAATTGAAAGCGTATCAAAACGGTCTGGAACTGATACTGCAATGCAAATCCATAATGGATATACTGTGCGATAGGAATAGCTCTCAGAAGCAAAAGGGAGAAAGCGTAATTGCCACGAGTCACAAGGTAGGGAAAGAAAACGCAGAAGAAGGAAAACGAACGGACGAGCAGAAGTCGACGGAAGACGAAGAAAGTTTAGTGATATTACTCGAACAGAGGCTGCAGTTTATCCTGAGATCTCTAACCAAATTATTTGTCGCCAAGAATAGCAATAGCAATAAGAAAGAGTAAGTATTTTAAACTGTGCATCGTTAATACGCTGGTTGGTAAGTGTTGCGTATAATGTAACGTAATCTGGTTCAATGTTTTAGGTCCGAAGCGCTTGCCATTCTGTATAAACAGTGTTACAGTCGAACGTTGCGGCCGGTCACGATGACTGGTTTCACCTTAATAGAACACGTTGCGCAGCTTCTACGAGAATTGGAAAATATGCTTTCGGCTACAGGATCTTAGACAATCGTGTGTGTGTGTGTGTGTATATATATATATACAGTGTCTGTACCACATCCAAAGCTGAAAGCGTAAGGTATGAATCAATGAATACGCTTCCTGCTAATGAGATTAATGCTACTTTATCGATTCTCTTAATTCTTTAAAGGTTTTTAATCACTGTTAACGCTGGCCGTTATATCATCGCGGAATGAGACGTGTTCGTTGGCTCTCTCCATCCAAGATTGTGGGAACTTTTTTTTATTCTAGTATGTAAATAGTCAGATCGAAGCTTTTATTTATATATGATTTATAAGCGAAAAATAATAGATTCTGCGAATAATAGTTGTAACGTATTTTGTCTTCCCGCCACATCTCACCTCAACGCACCCCATCCCATCCCACCTCATTTCACCTCACCGTCACTCAGCTGACAATGAGCTGAATTTCTCCGCGTGATTTTGAAACAGTATTTTATAGTAGTTTATTCGAGTAATCGGGTCGAAAGAAATGTTTAAAGAAAATATGTGTTTGACGTGGAACGTCTTATTGTGCCGATTGAGTGCATACCATTTTTCCCGCGCAACATTAGTTGCGTGAGTGAACACGGGTGTCGTGTAATCCGTAGTAGTGATCCTCCAGGAAGTGATCGGTATAACCGCAGTCATTTGTGGCAAAACCGGAAATAACATAACTTAAATATTCATTAAATCGTCTGCTTTTCAAACTGATTGTTTATCTATCCGTATTTCTGTCTCTGTCTATCCGTATTTCTGTCTCTTTCTTTTTTACAGTTTCTTTCTCTGTTTACTTCCGCTTTCGTCACAAATGGCGGCAACCAATCAGCGACGATACAGTTGTTCCGATCACTCCGTGGAGGATCACTAATCCGTACGAAAGTTTCCTACTCAAGGGCAAAATTCTATGAAAAATACAAAGCCATACCGAACGTAACGATGTGTCATGTGAGAAGCCCGCGTTGGGGACGTTTACGAGGGACGAGGTGAGTAATGCCTACATAATCCTTCAAAGTGGCGCGTAAACACACGTTAAAACAACATAACGATGCTTTCTAAACACTCGCACTCGAGCCCTCTGTCCGCGTCATTGATTGTGAATCGCATAAGCATGCTATTTAGATTGCGAGCATGGGAGACAATTATTACATGTATGTATATATATATACGACTTGAGGCAATCTTATTGTTAGTTAGTGGAATCATTGCGTCGCAGTCGCGAATCGCGATTGCACCGATGCCCAGACAGAGAAGGAAAGCGTCAGTGTCCGCGCAGGAATCGCGTCTCAATTTCCGGTTAACTTGTGCACGTGCACGTTGGTTAAGCTGCTGGTACACGCGAGCTTTTTCAAATAATATGGACTCGATCGTGTATTTAGATATGATTTTTCGCGACTCGATACGGTACATAACGATGGATGCATTTGAGGAGAGGTTATTATTACGACGCGTGACTTCCGGTGGCGTTGCACGGTTAGTGCAGCGAATTGAGGGAGCCATTAGAAATTTGTAAGCTTTGGTGGTGGTTTGTGTCGTGCAGTTTTTATCAATTTGTGCATGGTTCCTGCGACGTTCTAGCCACGTTCCAGCGATGTTCTAGCGGGCCGTGATACACTTTTCATCATTCTTGGTGAGTTTGCTATCAGAATTATGCGTATGACGTAGCCTTGAAACGTATGAAACTCAATACATTACTTGGAAGCCTCGCACTGTTTGGCGGGAATACGCATTGCTGTGGAAATGGCGCGGAACTGTTGGCGTTGTTCCGATTTTTCCATCACCCGTTTAATCTGTAATCGATGCAAGTTGAATTTTCACTTTCCTCGTTCGAGCTGTTAAAAGTTTCTTAAGAAGTTTTCTAAGACATGAATTATTTAAGGTTCAAATGCGTCAACGGTTGACTAACAAAAAATGCATTAGCTACATTGACACGGGCGACGCCGACAGTCGATGGAATTCCTTAAACTTTTTAAAGCCAACGTAGAACGTGAATAACCTGGCAGTTAATCGATATCGTATTTCTTATTTCGGCGTACAACGAGGCGAGTAGTGAATTCGTAAATAAGCTTTTGGCAACTCTCGGTTTCTTTGCATAATAAGTATAGGTAATAAAAGTAGAAATAAATTACAGTTGGAGATAGAGTATAATAAAATTCTAACGAAGCCGAAGTAGCCATGATTCTGGTTTTGTGGAAGATCGATGACCTACGAAGCACATTCGGAAATTGGAAACGGTGCATAAAGACGAAACAAAAGACCATCGTCTTTCGTGGCTATTTCTCACATTTGCTGATCTCGTTCCATTCCCTCCGGACATCCATCCTTAACCATTCCACGATTTCGTCCGTCTCGGGTCTTCGATAGCTTCCTCCTTTAGTATCTGCTCTCGTCTCGTCTCGCCTCGTCCAGAGATTCCACCATCTTTCCCAATTTGTTTGATGGGGAAAAGTTTACGAAGTAGCTGGTGGTGATTTTACTTGAAACGATGCTCATTATTTGCGGAACCTACGTGCTTTCAGCATTGCCGTTAGAGCTGACCGAAAGGCTGGTTTAATTGTACATACATAGGTACGTGGTTTGCCTTCGACTGGAACGCGAATGAGCTTGTTTAATCCGTTTCTCCGGCGCTAATCCATATATCGGCGCATGATATTAAATGCGGCAAGTGCGATTACTTCGATCCTCTTTGTTTCTCCTCTGTTTAAGGTTTAAGCCGCGGCTGTAGCGCTGTTATATTATTCGACACGGTTAAAGTAGCAGAAAGAATAATAGATTCGGGGCTGTAACTGTTACAGCCTCGACTCAGGCGAGTATGTACTGCATACATATGTATAGGTATAGGTACCCCGAACACACGTAACGCGTCCCTTTAATTTTACATCCCTGGTGTCTGAACTTGGACTAGGATAATATTTTCCGCCTGGTAGGAAGAAGGCGGAGTACGCGAACGGGTGGAAACTCGGTTGCAACTTTAATAAATAATCCGAAAAGCTGCCTGAGGCAAGTTTAAAGAATATCAAAATCAGGGGTCGGTTTATCCTGTTGGTTGTGTCTGTGTTTTTCCGTTTTACCGTTTTTCCCCGTGTTCAATATCCAGGCGTATCCTCGCTCGTATTTCCGGACAGAGTACCGTGCCAGAAGACAACCCTCCCGTGGAACCTGCGGATACATTTCTTTGCTTCTTTCTTTTCTTTTTTTTTAACAAGCTACACCGAAAGTTCCTACGGGGGTGTCGTGTTTCTCGGGTTAGTCCTGGGGTAGATCCCTACTCCATTTGTCTCCGACCACGTTCGTTATTTCATATTTGTGCTGTTCTACCCTCTGCTTGTTTCGCGTCTCGTCATGGATTCCGCGTCTTCCACGGCAGCGTCGCTCACAGCCGCAGTAAATATTAATCCGCAAAGAAATTTGCCAACAACTGTCATACCTAGAGTTTCGAATACAAGTTTTGCTGCTGAAAAAAATCCTCCCTTATCCTGTTGAGAACTTTTATGAACTACAGTGGAATATTGTGGCCTCGTAGAGGCACGTATTATTTTCCCTGGTTGCTCCCCCATGATCGACCCGTTGTCGAGGTCTTTTGCGTCAGTTTCAACCGTCGCGTCGCGTCGTTGGTGAAGAGAACACGTACACGTAGAAAATTAAGGGACACTTTCGCCCTGTCCCTCATCCGCTCCCTTGCTCTGGAGTTTCCGCGACTTTGAAACAATTGAATTCCAAGACGTCCTGACGGTCAGGGGGAAATGGAGAGAGGGTCGAGGTGGGGTCGTAGTCGGCCATTACGCGAATTACATAATGAATCCGTCAGACGCGAAGGAAAAAGGAAAAAGGAAAAAGGAAAAAGGAGGAAGAAAAAGGGAAAAAAACGCCGGTTGACAGTCTAGGCTCGTCCAACCGGCCCGGCCGACAGTCTTTTCTTTGCGACTGCCGATGGTATTTCGGCTCGGACAAAGGGGGAATTCCGCGAGTCTGCTGCTCTCCTCTTTCCATCTGCCATTTCGGCCTGTCCCTCTCTGTTCCGATGACTTCGGGCCCTTCGAATTCTAACCGCGTTCTCGTCTCTCCTCGAGCCCCGACCTCTTATCTGGTTATATCAATTAGAGTCGGTGCCTTTCTGTCCTGTCGCCTCTGCATTCTTTTCCCCGTCCACATCCGTTGCTAGCGGTCTCGCCGAGGAGAGACTCGCCAAGTCGTGACGATCCAGTCCTCGCCAACGACACTTCCGGCCGATTGGAATCCACCGCGGAGATATTCCCTCGGACAGCAGCAGTTTTTGTGTTTCTCCAAGTGGAGATGTTTGTCGAATTGTGACAAACCGAGCGGGCCCAGTCTTTTGTTCCCGCCCAGCAGAATTGCGTTTTAAACCGTATTTAGCGCTTTTATTTCGCGCGGGATTATCAGTTGGTTAAGTTTTAATGGTATTCCCGACGCATTACGGCAAGTTTGCTTGTATTCTCGAGACGAAGCGTGTTCCTTCGGCAACTTTCCCGAGTGAATGCGTGCCACGTGTTTTGGACTTTTAGAGGGCATCGCGGGTGTGATAAATAATACGCGTAGGGCGGTGCCTGTTCCATTACGAATAGTCGGTCTTTTCCACCGATAATAAATTACTGGCAATGTAAATAAACATGAATTACTGGAAATGTCATAAACATGAATTATATTTGCCGTGTCCAGTTGTTCCGTCACTGTGGATAAGTATTTATAGCAGAATACTATTTCTTAGCTGTTTGTTTGATTCGCGCGAGAAACCAGGATACGAACGGTCTGACGATCGATTAAATTGCGAACGTTCGAGTTCACCGAATGATTCGTAGCATCGCGACGTGCGTCCTCTTCGCAACGGGCATTGTACACTTGTACACTTGTAATTCCAGTATACGTCGGTGTAACGGCCCGTGTCGTGAAATATTGGCCCGATTGCGAAGCGAGGCGACCCGCGCGGAAACCGTGTAACGTGCGGCGAAACTTCCATACCCGTCGAAAATTTCAACAAACAGAGGCTGGTTACGTGGCTGGTTTTAAAGCGATCACAGTGCGCTTCGAGGTGCCTCCTAATCACTCAGACGTTACGGTTACCCTAAAAGTTCAGCTTTCTAGTTGTCTACCCACGCCGATCCAACGTGGATCTCCAATTTAATCACATCATTTGTCATTGGCCGTCATTCGTGCTCGAGCGGAACGAAACGGTGTCAATAAGGGACGCACGCGTTGTTTAGGCAACGCTTTCTGCTGTTTAGGAATTAAACTCTATCGGGTTCATCGGTTCTGTAGCTATAACTATTCGAAAGGTCGACTGAGAGGTGTGCATAATTACATTAGCTATTTGGGTGTATGCATTTTCTGTTAGGATAGATCGGTTGCAGTCGCAAGATGAGTCGACGCGACGGTGTTGGGATCGGGCGTGTCTCACATACATACATAGGTAAAATCTAATGCGTTTTTAACGAGTAGGTATGTAGGACATATAGTGCAGCGAATGATTTACGTTCCCGGAACAAGGTATGATGTCACAACTCTCGGATACTCGATAATGTATCGTTTCGAAGCGAAACCTCGTAGATTACGCTGATGGGCGCATTTCCCTCGAAATAAAAGCGCAGGTAGCTTTTTAATCAACCTAAAAAACCTCGCCGTTGGAGGATTACGCGAGAAGTTTTCCAGTTTTCCCAGAGAGTTTGGCGGTCGCCGCGGCCGTTTGAACGTCTCGATGCTAATTACAGCCGTAATTTCGTAGTTGCGTGAGCGTCTTAAACGTGTGCTTCGGTCTCGGAAGTTTCGCCATTTGCGCGTGTATTTCGTCAAGATTTGCGCATTGCGGGCTATGAAGAACGGGAGCACATGCACAAGTTCGTCTCCTTTCTAGCCGAGTTAATAACGACTGCCACTAGCGAAATTCCAATTGTCTAATCAAACTCGCATTGCTCTGCTTTATTTCGCCTATAAGTAAGTATAAGTGTTTGCCGCGTACACTTGACGAAAATCCAATGTAAACGCACAAGTTTCCGTAGGTAGTTCGCCACCTTCATCCGTCCATTAAGTCAGACGGATAGAAATTTATGTTCCGGGTCGTAACGGTGTGTACCTACACGTATACTTCGATAAGGCGTAGACGTATTTTATCGCGATGGAACGTGATTCGCAGGAGACGAGGAGGATCAAAGATTGGGGGTGAAGACTGCAGGTTATTACCTACGTGGCGAAACATACGTCTTGTAGGGTGTCGTTCACGCAATAATATTTCCTTTTATCGGGGGAGCCATACAGGACCTTTATCGGTCGCTTTATCGGGGTCCAATAATCGGAAAACTCATCGAGTCTGAAGATTCAAAGAACTCGGAGAGGAGGACGAAACTTTGAATTATTGATACCTACGACAAAGCGGTGTGAATTGATTAATACAAATCGATCGGCCAGTGCGGGTTTGCGCGTCGGGTCGATGAGAAAATACGAGAAATCTCGCGCCCCTCTGGAGGCTTTCTCGCGCTCAAATTAATTATTAGCAAACTCGGCAGGGCAGCGACAAATTCTACTATACATCGGCCGGACACGCGAGAAACTCGAATTAATTGATAACTCGAACGAGACTATATTCGGTGCTTGTTCGTTTCCTCACATTTGCACCGCTCTTGCTATAGGGGACACCGGGGCAAGTTGATACATTTTTCAGTTTTCAATTTTTTTATTTTTGTTTGAATTAATTATTTAATAGCAAATTTAATATATTGTAAATGAAAAGTTGAGAAAGTACACACAAAATGAATGAAAAAATGTTATTTGGACGAAGGTAAAATGTATCCAGTTAAAAATGGATTGCTAACGTTAAGGTACGCAGAAGTAATTACGCTAGATCGTAGTAAAGAATTGAACAACAATTCTTCGCATATCTCGCACACAAGGAGCTACATTTATACAGTGTCGAGATAATTCGTCTGTATCAACCCGCCTCCTGTATCAACTTGCCCCGGTCTCCCTTACCGATATCATCCATCTCAAGGATGTTTATATTTGGACATCGTAATCGTCACTGCTATTCGGAATCGTGAGAAATGATCGTTGTGACAAAAGGCAACGACAAAGTCGATAAGCGTTAAAAATACGTATCCGTCGAAGCGATGTATGGATGTTGTAGCAACCGGCGCTACTCTCGCCAATAGAATACGTAATTCAGGCGACAGCAATCATCGGGAAATATCGTCGATAGACTGGTGGTTGAAACGCGTTGTGCCTGAGATTTATTTTTGGCGTCGCGAACGCGAGAGAAAGGATAAGATTTAATTTTCAATAAATTCGTTCGATAAATTCTTTCGTTCCCCGTTGCCTTGTTTCCTCCCCTCATGTTTCTTTTATTCTTTTCTCCAACGGCTTGCCACCGCTTCGCGCCCATTACAAACGCATGCTCGTTGGCCACGGCACAGACAAATCAACTTCAATTTCTGATTCAACTTTCGCAGCTGTTTCGCATGCGCCGATCGACACGCTTGTTTTTCTCCGCTACTCTACTCTGGTATTCCTTTATCTTCTCCGCGGTGCCCGTGTGCACACTGCACGAGGCTTATATTAACACCTGCCGTGGAGTAAATTCGTTTGGCGTCAGGTTGAAATTTCTCCGGCAGTGAGTATCGAAAGACGCGAAAGACGTTCGGAATTTTCGACGGCACTCGCGTCGCGGCGGCACGAGGAGACAGTTTTTCTCCTACGTCGGCAATTACTTCTCGTTTAGCGCGTTCCCGTATATCAGATGGACGAAAGCAAGTCCAGCGGGCAACTGGATACCGTGGGTCACGTACACGCCAGCCACGGCAATATCGTCCGCCAGGATCTTTATTCTTTCTTATTACTTAATATCCTTGGTAACGAGGATAAATGTGGTACCCCGGCCCCTGATAATTGGCACGATACCGCACACTCTCCTCTCATCAATCTATCGCTCGCCCACTCTCCAAACGGCACGCGAGAACATCAACCGGATTTTCCTTCTTTCTTACTACACGGTTCATCTGTAATTGTGAACGTTCGCTACGTCCATCGATTTCCTCGAGAAGTGGGCTCTCTTCTCGCTTCGCGGTTGTCCTGCTGGCATTCCATCGTTCAGTAGTAAACACACGCGCATGGTCAGCCACCAGGCCACGAGGCCACGAGGCCACGAGGAGCCGCGCCATAAATTCATAGTTGCGCGGTTAAGAGTTTTGCTGTCCTCTCCGAGCCGGACTTGTCTAAACTCTAGACTGTAGTGTTTAGTTCTAGACAAACGATAATCAGCCGGTTAGTCAAGTCCCGCTTATTCCCGCTGAAAATTCGTTTGCCTCGTTTGCCCCGTTCACAGCCTCGCCAGTCCCTCTGTTCGCGTAAATTTACCTGTCAGCACCCGATTTAACCAACTTTGCAGCTCCGTCGCTCTCTTCTTCTTTCCGTTGGTGTCGCGTCAGGCGAAGGAATTGCTCGTTCGTTGGAGAGATGCGCGCAATTAGTCACCGTCCGATAGTGTGTAGGTAGAGAACGGCGTGCTTTATTATGCCACCGTCAGTCTGCGATATTCGCTTTACGATGCTTCACGATACTGAAACCGTTAATCATGGAATGCTGCGAACTTCCGCCTAATCCACACTCACCGGCCGTTTCCCCGTGGAATTTCTGCTCTGATAATTCCCGCCGCTATTCAAGTCCTCTTTTTTCTTCCAACTTGTTTTTTTTTTCTTTTCACAAATGCAGCGCGACCACAGAAGGATCGCGCGTCTCTCGACCTTTTAATTACTGGAACCGCTTGAAATCAGTCTCGGTACTTGTCAGCGCGCGTTTCGCGTATGTCGCTTTTCGTCTTGGGCCTCAAAGAGCCTCGAGTGACACGGCCCTAGAGCGAACAGCAAACTCTTGGAGAGCTGTAGAGCTCAAGCTCCGCCTCGTTCGAGTAAATCGCGATAAAAATCGCGGGCTCTACTGTCCAAGTTTTGCAACGTTATATTGCAGCCGGGAGGAGCGGCAGGAGTAAACAGAGGCGAGCTCGAAAGGCTGATCGATGGCGTTTCTAAGCGCGCCTTTCCGAACGAGAACTTTCCTCCATTTCGATCCACACAGACACGCTTTACGCTACTCCTTCGCTACACCTTGGTCGCCCTTCCTCTCAGCCTCCACGCTTCTGCTCTCTTCTTCCCGCGAAACTTTACTCGAGAAAAGTCCAGGCTCTCCTGTTTAATGTTTAAGCAGACTCGACCGCGGTCGAGGAAAGTGCTCGGAGAAACAGAGGCGAACGACAAACAGGGACGAAGGAGACGTGCATCAAAGAAATTGCCAACTATGGAAAGAGTGCTTGAAAATTTGCCATCGGGAAAATGCGACGCGCAACTGTCTCGAGAATTTTTTCGCGTCTCGCAATTTCGGTTTCCCCTGTTTCTCGTTGCGCTCGAACGAGATGCCTTGCCGTCTTGATATTCTCGCATTCATGAACGCGAATGGAGCAGCAGGGCTTCGCTCCGTTTCTCTCTTCGACTCTTTGATTCGCATGCAACAAACTGCTCCTCCTCTTGTTGCCTTCGTAACACGCTGGGTCTTTATTTATTTCTGGTGCCCTCGGCTCCATCCGCGACATTCCAGTCACACGCGGTACCTACCGTCATTCCTGCTATTCCGAATATGCATCTGCATACATATGTATTCGCTGCTCGACTCTGCATCTTTACCAACGCGCATCTCTTGAGCGACCAACGTGCCTTTCTTGGCTCTTCCTCCCTCCGTCACGATGGCAACGTATTTGTCTTTTCATCGCAGCCAATAAATAATTAAGCCAAATAATATGTTGTCTGTTGGTGGCTAGGTGCTACCAGCACTTTTATTGTAGCTCGATAAATCAATCCCTCCGGCTCGTTTTCTTTGCCGCCCTTGCTGTACCCAACCTATTCTTCCGTCATCGTGTTGTACCAAAGATATTATAATCAAGCCAACAGAGCGACTTTCTCCCTGCGCTCCCAAGCGAATCCGCTTCGAGCCAGCTTCTCAGGGTTTGATGACATCCTAAAATATGCAAGCTTTCACCACCGACCGGTTAGTTACCCTCCAACGAGTGCCGGGAAACCGACTCGGATCTATAGACCTTTCTCTTCCTCCTTCACCAAACACTGGCCGATTTTCCTTTTATAGACCCCGTAATTATCTAACGTCTTCGCTTCCCTTTTATCCACCAAGTATGTAGGTACAAGGGTTGGTAAAGAATAGGGATTCATTCTAACGAGCACTTTTTAATTAGATACTTATCGCTTTAATCCATACTGATCGACGCGACCACGACGGTGTGTTTGCAATACCCACGTGTCACCGATGTCTATTTGTCTATTTCACCGTCCCTATTTATCTGCGTAGGAATCGAACGAGCTTTTAAACGACCCATGATTCCAAGTATGAACCCTTCCTTTCCTTACTTTTGTCGCAGCAGAACATTTTTATCTCCAGCTGCCGCGAAAACGAATTCTCGCGGCGGCAACCAGTGTCGTCCGCCAACTTTATTCAGGTCAGAAACGGTAACTTCATAATCTCAATTTAATTACTGAACCGTTCTCAATTACGATCCACTTTAACGTCCTCCGGAAGCAGGGGCGGCGGACGAGGGAGTTTCGTCAAAAACACCGCGCCGTCCGCCCTTTCGGCTTCTCCTCTCCTGGAAAGCGATTCAATTATCTTCCCTAGCTTAATCGCGTGTTTCGACTCACTGTCCTCCAACTGTCTCTCGTTTAATCTCTTCGGCAGGACACCAAGTCGAATCGAAAAACTGTCGAAACTGCTTTAATAACGACTTCCCCCGAAGTCGTCGCTCCAACTGTCCCCGCTGCTCGCGAGCAGATGATTGGAGCATGAAATATCATCGAAAGCTTACAAACGTGCACGGTCCCGCGCACATTTCTCCTTCTCCCGCTCTCTCTTTTTCTTCTTCTTCTTCTTCTTCTCGCTCCCCTCGTCGCTTTTCCCCGAGTACTCGCGAGGCTTCCGCGACCCACTACTTACCAGGATTATAATTTCCCTGATTCGGGTAAGGTTTCCTGGCCAAGCTTCAAGGGTGGTTACCGTTCTCGTCCTTTCAGGACTGATCCGGTTTCGTCTTGAACCCACTCGGTGCACCTTTTAAGGGTGGCCACTGCTCCCTCTCGAAAATCATCGTTTCATGGAGATGAGTTGGCAGGAACCGAGGGGAGACGAGAGACGACAGGTTTCGAGCAATTTTTAAATTACTCCGGAGTGGACTACCATGTTAAGTGTTCCCCTCGAATCGATTGGATAGCTTCGTTACGCAAATAGCCAGCTACGTTTCCAAGATGCTGTGCAAATAACTTTCATTAAGTCGAAGCGAATATATTCTCGAATTACGTCAAGTTACGCCGCGGACGTTGGTGAAGATTATTCTGTTAGAGGTCTGTCTAGAAGAATATTAGCTGGACAGACGACTTTAGAAGAGAACCGTAGCCCCGCATTTATTCAAATTGTCCGTCTTTCGTTTATAAAATAGAGTGGACGGTGAGTGTGTTGAAAGGAACTCGTAAAACGAAACGTAAGCATAAGTGGAGGCGTAACGATGAAACGAGTCATTCGAAATACACGTGAAAGAAACCCGGTATGTGGAGAAGGCACCTTGGCCGGGCTCTCCGGAGAGAGAGAACGTCACGCAGAGGGTGAAATTCCGGCCGTAAAGAGATCTTTTCACCGCGAATCCTCATTCTGCGCAACGCATGGATTTACGAGCCAAAAATAAAACATTCCCACCGAGTATTTTAACCAAGAATCCTCGTAACAGTTAAATGATTTGAACACTGAATAGTAGGTAGTATACTCCTACCTACAATAAATTACAGACGAATTAAAAAGAATTAAAAAGTATGCGACGAGAGAGTTGGTGAAAGTCAGGTCGGGAGAGGAAAGGTAGATTGGGAGAGCGATAGGGACGAAAGCTAGCACCCTTTCGATCGAGGTTAGATGGCGTGGATGGAGTTTACCTCGACGAATTCAATCTCGCTGCGAGAAAGAACACGATCGCCGAGCTCAATCGTCTATGGCTCTATGGCATAGACATAGACGCGAGACGCGATTCGATGCGACCTAGAGCTCGGTTGCCGACAGCAGCAGGAAATCGCTCGCGTACTTTACCCCTTTTTACGTGAAACAACGAGTCAACGAACTCCCATTTCCATTGCATTGGTATCGATTGTTTTTGGCCCTCCAAAAATATCTTCAGATGGCCTAAAGGTTTCCCCGAGTTCCGTTATACGAACAAATTCTGTCTAAACTTCCTTCTCATTCGATTATAACGCGCGACTCCCCGGAGGAGTGTTCAGTTCGCGTGGGAGGCGATTTGCGGTTTGGTATCAGTGCCACGTAAGTGCGATACGTTGCGTCCTGCTCAACAAGCAGCGAGGGATTCGCAGGAGACAGTAAAGCGTTTTGCTTTCGAAACTTCCGACTCTGGAAGTTTGGACTTTGGAGGATAGGCGACTCTCATCTATCAGCTTCATCACAGGGGTTGCAAGATAGGATCGAGTATGTCTCGAGTGTATCGATAATTCATCGTGCGACATGAGATACGATTCGAGATGAATTCGGTGGTTCACGGCCGGGGATCCATCATTCCTACCAAATTCGATCGAGTGCCCATCATTCGACGAGGTGATAAACTTTAGCCCAGAGCTACGATAATCTGTCTCCCGATGATCCTTCACTGGGTATCTTCTTCGGCTGCTACAGATTTTTCACGCGCGCCCTCGCATTCCAGCAAAAAATTCTTTGGAAGAATTACCTACTGCGCCACGAACGAGCTTATGTTACAATAATTAGTTAACTGTTAGTAAAATTAATTATCGTCGCTGATTTCCCGTGAGAAACAATCTTCGACTAAATGGCTCCACTTGGTATATCCATTGGGTTCGCGTAAACCTTTTGATAAATTTCTGGAGCTCGACAGTAAGCGCATCGATACGCGTTGCATCGTTTATTCCAGCAGCTCGCAGCTCGACGTCAGCCCACCTAGACGGATAAAAGGTCCCCTGCGTTCGGTCCGACTACAAACACGGATCTAACAGCACCGACATGCACTCGTGGCACCGTATGAAATATTCCAGTGGCCCAGCTACGTGATATTCGCAGACGCACGGAATATTCCTTTGTATCTTTGTCTACAGGTGACACGGCTAAAGTGCACTTTTCTCCGAGCGAGGAATGAAAAATGAGAGGACCAGCGGACAGACGCGGACGGGTATAATGTAGACGAAACAGGAAGAGGCGCTTACGCTACGTTTCGTAGCCGATTTCTATTTTAAAAAAAAAAAGAGAAAGACTGACCTGCAAGTCCTACACGCACACGGTCCGAAGTCACGGCGTACACTGCTTACTGGGCCTACCCCACTTTCACCTTCTTTCTTTCCCTCCTTCTTCGGCGGTAAAAAGGGATCAGACTGGTCAGAGTAATCTACATTTTCCCTGGGAAACCTTCGAGAAAGAGGAAAATTCTGTTTTTGTACTGCAATTTCGACGGTGTTTTTTCACTTTAAATAAAATCGTGGAGTAGGATGTTTCTCATATTAGAATATGAATTTGTTGTGAGATTCCCTGCTCCACGATTTTATTTCAAGTGAAAAACACCATCGAAATTGCAGTACAAAAAGAGAATTATTTTTTAGTTTTTAGTGCATTTTTAATAAAAATCGTTTATCATAATTTTTTATATATATATTTTTTATTTTCTAGTTTTTTTAATTTAATTTCAATTCGCGGTGCGACTAGCGACCAGAACGCATCGGCTTTTTGTCGTTTTCGTATAGAACGCGAGTGACTGATTTCAAGGCGTTTGAATTTGTGGTTATGGGTTATATTTATTGATGACTGAGCCATTTTTTCACCCGCTCGGGCTTAATTTTTTTTTTAAATATTGTATCGTCATCCAAACTACGCACGCTTGCAAATTGTCAAGACAATTGGATAGTTGAAAGTGGGTTAAATTTGAGTTGCCAGATTTGAACCATACAAACATACAAACAGAGGATCGAAGCTGAACAAAATCGTTTAAAAATGAACGTTTCGACGTCCGTTCTCGAGTTTCATATTGAATTCCCGATATTATCGCACGCGCGGCAACGTAAACGGTTAATTGTTTCTCCGAGGATATTCCGTGGATCCTCGTTAGGATGCCTTATCGTCGATTGCCATCACGAAACACTCGCAAATCTAGATTACGTGCTCAACGTCGTTCTCGCCTCACCCTCGTTTCTCTTTGCTTCTTGCCACTCATCTATGTCGGATCGGGTAATTTCAGCAAAGTGGCTCTCTCGAAACGATCGAGGCCAGCCGGTGTTCCGTTAAACAACCATACTACCTCGCAACAGTCTTGCGTCTCGTAACATCGATCCTGCCATTTTCCCCGGCTGGAGGGCGAACGTGAGAAACGAACGCGAAGCCTCGTCGAATTAACGCCGTATCTTCCTTCCGGTGAACATAATTAACGATTGATGCCTCTCACCTTCGACCCAGCACCCAGCGTCCCTGGTCTCTTTCTTCCTTCTCTGCAAGTGACATCGTGTAGTCGGTGTTGCGAAGGATACGACCATTTCCACAGGATAACAGACGCGAAAGGTGTACCTATTTCTAATTAAATTGCCCAGAAGAAAGTAAAACTGTGCTTGCCTGTACGATGAGTAACGGAGAACCAGAGAACAAGGAAATATAATTCTGTTTGACTTTAAATTTCGGGGCTGGGTTAGGTGGCGGCGAGTGCGTATATTTGACAGGGATGCTTGAATCGAATGTGGGAACGCATTGTGGTCTAAGCACAAAGGTAGAGGGGGGCGACTATTTAGTGTTATAATTTTTAAATGTTCTGGCACGCCACGATGAAACATTTGCGACCGCCGCGCGAGTATAGTTGTAATTTTATTCCGTAGGTACTCGGTTTACCCGATTTGTATTTTCGCGTCTGTTGAAGAATTTCGTCGAAGGTATCATCCGTTCGAGAATTGTATTGTCTTCTTTAACCTAATTTATTTAAGTACTTGGACAAGTAGGCACGTCGTTAGCGCGATCTAATTTGAAAACGGGCAACGTTACATTGGCGGAGAATCGAGGAGCAGAAGATTCGGTTTGAATCGGCTAATGGCGCGAGGCGGCGCGAACGGGGCAGCCAATGGTAGGGTTGGAAGGCAAGGAGAATTGGGTAGGGAGCGCGGCGGGCCACGTAAGCGACGCGCCAGAGCCGTGCAGTTCCGCGGCAACCCTCTGGCTGAAAGCATCGCGTATTTTGTTGACAGTGACTGGTGCTCTGGACGGGACGGGACGCAAACGCGACGCAACGCCGTCGTGCCGTGAAACGTGAGAACCTCCTTCCCTCTTTCGTTCTCCGTTCGCTCGCGACCAAATTCGTTCGCGTGCCGTCTCTTCGTACGCCGTCTCTCTCTCTCTCCATTCCGTGTCTCTTTCCATTTCGCGCGCGCCGGAAACTCTTTGACTCGCATCCGCGAAACGCTATCGCGCCATTACGTGTCCCCGTCCCGGTCCATCCCTCCTCTCCTTTTGTCAATCGGTTTCCCTGCGAAAATCATTCACTTCGCGGACCCTCTTCGTCGCTTGTGTGTGATATGTGAAGTGTGCCCTCTCTGCGAAGGAGAGTAGCAGGGAAGGGGGAGAAGAAGAGTAGCAGAAACAGACACAGAGAGAGAGAGAGAGAGAGGGAGGGAGAGAGAGTGTGAGGAGAGATAGAGAGACAGAAACAGAAAGAACGACTAGCAGAAGCAACGTCGGGCATCGGGGCAAGGTGAGACGAGTTACCGTAAAATATTATTTATCGCCCGGGTGTGATTGATGAATTTACTAGCTTGTAAACAAAAATACCGTGCCTATGTGCTTTTAATCGCTGAGACTGCGGATTCCATTGATGTTGGATTCCGTGTGTATTGTCGGCTAGGATTTCTTCCATATTTATTCGGGCCTTTTAACCATAGGGTGGGGCAGATAGTTTGGAATAAGTGACGTTTAATCGCTCGGGCTTTAGATGCTTTCGTTTGAGTAGGCTTGAGACACGTGTGCAGCCCGAGTAACGACAACTTTCGCTTGTAAACAAAGCCAATAGACGATTTTTAGGGGAGCTCCGACCTCGGCTGAACCCGCAGGTTATTAATACTGTTTGCATTTCTTCGAAGGCGACGACGACGGGTGAGCTCACGGTCGTTACTTGTTTCGCTCGGAATTTTAGAAGATCTGGATGTTTTCGCGGGGTAACTGGGGCTCGCTCGTCTCGCTCGTTGCGTAATAACTATAAGAGTAAAAAGGGAAACGCGTCAGCCGCGGAATCGAGGTTATGTAGTAGTGAAAATGAGAGTTGGCGTGATATGGCGATGCAATATTTTTAAAATGCGTTCCGCGTTGTCGCGCGCAATTCTTTTCTTCGATCGAACTTGGGATTTGCAATCTTTTTCAAACGCACATGCTATCGTTTTCGAAGGCACGCGCTGTACAAGAAGACTAAACCCCTTTCTCTTTAGCGTGATAACTTTCGTGGAGTTATAAAAGGTACGATCGAGGCAAGATCGATTGCATAACTGAAACGAATACTATTGGCTGAAATACGAGAAAATGACGGAAGAGCGTGGTTATGCTCGGCATTGCGGGCTAGATGCGTGGATTTGTTACCGGGGCCGGGGTTTTGTAACCTGAAACAATTGCGGTCCAATTGTTTCGGTTTACCTCTGCGCTTCTGTCAATAGACTGCGCAGTTATATAGTTTACCGCGTTTATAATCCCCTGCGAATACAAGTATGAAGTAACTAACCTGCAAAATTGCTGAAGAAAAACGCAGTCGCGCGAAAAATCAACTGTTAACTACTGGAATCTTGGTGTAAACTTCAACTTCGAATGTGTCTTCCCCGTAGGCTTTCTCGTTACATGCTCCGGTTAAGATTAGAATAATAAGCCTCCCTTTTCGTCTTTTCTGCGCAAGCGTGTTCACGCGAAGACGTAATTGCCCCGATTTTTACCGATGCTGAAAAGCTGTATTAATTGGACGAACGACAGCCGATCTCTTCTTTATTTCATCTCTGTTAATGTTGGTTCCTGTTTCCTTTCACCTTTAGTTCCAACTAGTTGCAAAGCTCCAAATCGATTCTTTCCGTTAATACCTATTGTTATTAACGCATCGCGATTCTCGTCCAGTTATTACCTAGTCGGAATTACCGTCACGATCCTCGCTACGATTTTCTTGAGTGCTTCAAAAATCGTAGATATCTCTATTAAGGATGTATCGGATCTATCTTCAAAATGGTACCAAGTTGATGAATATTTGTGAGATTGTTCTTTTTGATCTTCCTGCTGTGCTCAAAAACTTTTAAACGAATTCACTAAACGATTGCTGAATTATAACGATTTTAATTTTCATTGATTTTACACGTACTTTTATGGAAAGAGACGACCTTGACAGATAAAACAGCTGAAAAAATGTTGAAGAAATGGTAGCAATGTTTTCAATTCTTTTGTACATGTAGTATATGGATAGATGAAAATATCTGCCGAGTTTCAATTGGTTCCACTACACCGTTTTAAAGAAATAAATTATAACTTGAGAAAATTGTGAATTCAGGGCATTTTCACTGGCAAAAGTTTAGCAAATAATGCTTGAATAAGCATTTGCAAAGTAAAAAATACCTTTCTAGGAGTAAAATAAGACTCCAACTGTCGTTCGTGTTCCTTGGAATTATCTAGATTTACGATTCGTAAGACGTAGATATTCAAGTATTTCAATTTTTAATGGAAGCAGCTGCTTCTAAAATAGAGCGTTGAAAGTTGTGAGGTCTGACTCATTCCTTTGATGTACTACCTATATGCAGCATGGAAGCCTATTTCACCGTTCCTTCTATTAGACTAGGACTAGACTAGCACAGTTTCGTGGGAACACAGAGTTTACCGCGATAACACGGCGAACATTGGCGAAAACAAGCGTTCTTGGGCAAATAGCAAACAGCGAGTGGATGAATAAGAGGACCAACAAGGATGTCAGAGTTAGGGCTTCCAGCAAAGTTAACTACTGGCAAAGTAGGAACTTTTGGCCCGTCGTATACTTTTAAAACACCCCATCACCCCTGTCCCTGCCCTTCCTGGATTCTGGCCGTTGGTGGAAATCGGTCTGGGTCGCGACTGAACTTTTCTAACGGATTCTTGGGATGAAGCTCTCAAGAAATCCGATTGAAATTGAATATCCAGAGAGACGAAAGCGTTGGTCTCTTCCGGCCATTCCTCTCACCTTTCACCTCTCACCGTCTCGCTTCTGCGCGCACCTTTTCGCCAGCGTCTCGTTTTATTATCACCCCGACTGCAGGGGGCCTGGTTCTAGGGCTGAGACTGGGGGCTGCTTGATTATGCTCCCTTCGTTGTAGATCCTGCAACGAGCCTGGCCTAACCGAAAAACTTTTTCGGCATTTTTATTCAAAGGTTATTTAAAGCTCGAGCGGCTGCCCGTCAACCCGAGCAAGTATCGCCAGCCTTCGTAGCTTCCGTAAAATCGTAGCGAGAACTTGGGAAAATCCATTGAAATGTTTCTCCCTCGGAGACGATAGATCTTCGTTCTATGCTCACCTTCCTCGCCACCGTGCCACGGGAACTTTGTCGACCCCAACTTTGTCTCGAGTATCGACGGCAGGTTCGAGTAATTAAACTAATTCTGTTATCTCATTGTGAGTAAATGCACGAATATACGTTTCGTTGGCCGATTGACAGTGCCTGGCAGAACTTTTCCATTTATTCTTCTAAAGCCGAGATTGTGGTGGGTTCGGAAATCCACAAGCGTGTAGAAAACAACGCGTGCGCAACCTGGACACTGAACTGCCGTTTAAATTCGTGTAAACTGTAAAGTCTCTACCAATCTGCTGTGTGCGCGTGTGTGGTTGCATGGATTCGAGAGAAGGAGTGAGAGAGGGGGGGGGGGGACAGGGTAGGACTGGTTCGTTGCTTTTCGTTATTTACGTGCCAACAAATAATCGCGTTCGCGACAACTTGTTGCTTACTAGAAAATTCTGAACTTTGCGGCGCGGCGGTGGGACCAAGAAGAATTCCCTCTGTCAGATAATTGCGCGGCGTATCGCGTGCACACGAGCTTTTTCGTCCATTTGCCCGATTAACAGCGGAATTAGCTTCCCGTAGCCGGGGGAAAGAGATTCCTTTTATATTCGTAACTGGAAGTAATCCCTCGTTATCGTTTCGGAGGGCGAGGAGAATGATTTGGATCTAGGTGAATCGATCAAGTTGAAAGTGGTGGGAATTGACGGTGAAACGTAACACGAATGCGCGACGTGGCGGAAAATGAGGAGCAGGCAAGACCACCGTGATATTTGTACGAGTGGCGCGTGGCGCGGCGGCACTGTCGACCGATCGGAAGTGATTCGAATGCGATTTGAATTTTCACTACACTGGTAAATCTGCATATGTAAACAGAACGCGGCGATGCTTGGGGGACGACAGGTTCGCGTACTGCGCCTCCCTATGCACGCGCATTCGTACAATGTGTCCCGACACTCCCGCGTCAACATCTTTACTGCTTCATTATTGTACCTAAATACATTTCTTGAAAAACTTGCGATTCCGACCGATCTGTTTGATGGCTGTTAAACACATCCGTGAATGTATTTTCAGATGTTTGCCGGAAAGTGGTTGCAGTCGTCCACGTTGCTCTTGGCACTGCTAGGGACACGACTGATATTGGTGGTTGCCCAGTGCGGATCGTTCGCCCAGGACAGACTGGAGAAAGAGGAGAAACAGGATAAGCTAGCCCTGTATAAGGTCATTCTAAGGACTTACTGGTCGAGGGCGCGATTTCCACGGCATTATCCTGAGTGGAAGCCTCCAGCGCAGTTCGGCAAGCTGATCGGTGAGTCTTTTTAACTTCCTCTTTCGTTAACCCTTAACCCTCTGACGACATACCAATGAAACGAAAAACTGGTACCGTGAGGGCCGGGCCCTCGGAACGAAAACGTCACTTTGCTACCTGAGGCCTCGGCACTGAAACATCACTGCACAGACAGCCTCTAGAGTATCTGGTACTGACGCGGAAGCCGCTTGAAAAACAGGGTCCGTACGAGATACGGAGGCGGGCGACCAGTGGAAAACTTGGGTCCGTACCAGATACTGAGGTGGTCCTGGAAGGGTTAACTGGTATCCTGGAGTCGCTCATGACCCTATGCGCGCAAAGTTCGCTGCAAAATTTTTGGTTGCCTAAGTTTGTAAAGTGAATTTTTAATTAATTATATAATAATAGTTTAATTTTCTACGTTTTTATTATTTTATACATTATCTAAGAGCAAAATATTCATAGAGGTTGATTTTATTTGGGGGTCTGCCACGACCCCAGTATACCAGTCACGTTTGCCAAAAACAGTGTACCAGTTAAGGGTTGAAATCGCCGCTGCCGCGCTAAATTGATCGCAGCTGGGAGGGATATTTCGGCCAAGACCGAGGGAGCGCAATGAATCTGTAATGCGTGGGTCCGCGTCGTAAGATTTGACGATGTGATTTCGATCGCGAAAGTACCAGCGTGGTGTCGAAGAAGAAATTTTACCATTCCTCCGCACTCCCGTTTACGGGAACCGCTGCTCGGTCACGATCCATGTCCATAAACAAGAGAAATATTTCGGATGGTAATCGTAGCGCAGGCGGGAGCAGGTGTCACGGGTCCCTTATCGTCTATAAATTTCCCTGGCGCCTCGTAACTCTCCGCAGCTTCGCATTTTCTACCGACGCGATGACGCTCCGGGAGCAGTGTCGATAGAGAGAATCGAAAGTCGAATAAATCAGCCCGATCCGGTGGTTGGCTTTGCCCTCCTCCGGCGCGGCCCGGCCCAGCTTTCCTGGGGCCACGAATACCGCGGCAGAAATGTCAAATTCGAATTAGAACGGCACGCGTTTGCCGAAATTCAATTTCGGTTTAAAGGCCGACCTCGCATTCTCGGGTCCCGTGGAAAATGGAGGGAAGGTTGCCGAGTCGATGGGGTGGAATGGGACGACGGCGAAACGGCGGCGCAGGGTGACGGGGAGAAGAAAACAGAAAAGAGGGAAAGAAGGATATGCAGGGAATGCGAATGCGCGGCATTTCCAGGCGTCGGCGTCGGCGTCGGTGGCATTTTGTTTTACGCTCTACGGGGGAGAATTTGTGAATCGTTAGCGTGTGCGACCTCGCCATCCGGACTTGGAGGATTCCTCCAGCGCGCCCGCGAATCAAGTCTTCCTCGACGAACATTTTCTCCCTCGATTCGTGGAATTCATTTTAATCATAAAAAAGGGAACAGTCGTTAAAAAATGGCTGTTTCCCTGCTTTTTCATTCCTTCGCTCTTTTCTTCCGGCTCCAGAGAAATCGGTAAAATCGGCTACATGTTCGCATTGTGTTTCTCCTGCAATCTCTGTCCTGGCAGGGTTAATTCGATTGTTACTGGATCGATTCTTCCCTTGTTAGGTATCCCTCTTTCATTCTCCCTGTGCTTTGTTCTTGCTTTGTTTCTTGTTTTTACTTGTTGGATCGCGTTTCTCCGCGATTCGATTGTGCTCGAGCAGGAGGTTCTCCGTGCTGTTATCAGCACGAGACGAGAGCGTTAGCGTTTCTAACTGTAATGCCGTCGGGATTGAAGCGGACGCATCGGAAGTCACGTAGACTATTTCCGTATTTCTCCCGATATTGTGCCGCGAGATAGAAGACGGTGTCGTTTGTATTAGCGGAGGTGGTTCCGTTTGGTCGCTGGTTCGGGGAATTGGAGCGGGCGCGGGCGCTGCCAGAAATACGAATCGCGAACGATGCGCGAGGGTTAATAAAACATTGCTGCCACAGGTAGCGTTTATTTCGTCGAGCCTGTCGCAAGGGAGGCTAGGCACCTAGCACCCTTGAGAAAAGAGGAGCGCTTCCTGACCTATTTTTCCCTGGAATTGGAATTAAGCGCGCCGCGTCGTGTTTAATCTTGGCGGCATGAGTATGTCTCGGGTCTTTACGAAAATGCGAGAATGATTGAAATTTTCACTGGCCGCCAGGGGGACGGTACACGTGCCTCGATGAAATCGTTGACCGCACGAGAAACCAAACGCGAGGGAAAATAAAAAATAAAACGTGGAGATACGGCGAGAAGCACGCTTTCCATCGCAGGGTTTTCTCTTCTCGCGGACGTTCCAAGGGCCGTTTCTAATTATTCTTCTCCCGAGACACCCGCAGCGCGCTCGGTGTTCTCGTTATTTTTTTTTCTTATTTATTTATAGCCGTAGAGCGATGGTTTGGAGCGGAGAGAAGCAAAGGGACAGAGATACGAGGAAATAGGGATGAGTCGAGTGGCGAGCGAGAGAAACCGAGATGAAAGTGAGGGTGGGAGTGTGTGTGTGTGTGTGTGAGAGAGAGAGAGAAAGAGAGGGCGTAGGTAAAGAGGAGAGGTATTTTTAGCTTGAACCGAGAGAGTCGAGTCTTCCCGCTTTGCTCCCGTTTCTCTGTCCTTTCTCGTGCACCAGCTGCGCTCGAATCCACACTGCAAAGCAACAGAATCGGAAAAAAATAATGCACTCGACGCAGCGGTGATATATTCAGATTCTCTCGCCTCGATATCATCTCTTTCTGCCTTGCGTGTATCTGATTGAGATAGGTTGCGTTAGTCGCGTTAGGTCGTCGGATGGCTGATCAAGTATCGTCTGATTCTACTGTTCGCCTAACTTGGGTGGCGCGCGGCGGCCGGCGACGCGACGCGATGAGTCGCGGCGCAGTAGTGACAGCCGTTTGTGGTCTGGCCTCGGCGAGCCTACCAAGCCGGGAGCGCGTTGCCGAGAACCGGAAGCACTAAACATACAAGCGACGTGGGTGGAAAAAGAACTCGAGGCAATATTTAGTCGATGAAATTCCATATCCTATTTCCTGCTTGCTCAGACGTGTGGCTGTTCCGTGACACTTGGAATCCACCAATGGTTAACGGAAGTGGCCGGTGGTGGTTAAACGCTTGGGGAAGCAGTGGTTCCACTACATTACGGTAGTTATATCTCGTCTCTTCGAATCACTGGCTAAGCAAAATATTGCGCGTCCAACGGAGCGAAAAGCTATTCCACGCGTGTGTTTCTCTAAAGTTCATCTCTGTGGCATGACGTAGATAGAAATGAAAAGGGACGCGATTGCGATTGCGATTGCGATTGCAGCTGCTCTCGTGCCTCCGTGTAATCTTCGTTGCTCGTTCTTTTCGGTCCTCGCGCGTCTTTACTTTGGTACATTTTCCGTACGTGCCGCGACTCGTGGATAAAAAGTCACGGTGCTCGGTGCTTCGGTGCTCCTTCAACTCTACCGACCATGAATACGTTTATTAGGCCTGGTGGTTAATTAAAACGAGACGCAAAAGGTCCTTGGAATTGAAGTTGCAGGTATGTATGTATGTATGTAGGCGTATGTAGTATGAATAGCGGCCGGAATACGAAGCGTGTTGCTCTCGCCGGCTCGTCTCAAAGAGGTTCATCTTTACAAAGCATCTCGCTGTTTCGTAACAACCTACACTACGTAGGTACTTGTCCTCGACATCTGTTTCTCCTTTTACGAGAAAATGTCGTCCAGATTTTCCCGATATTTTTTCCATCCCGAACAACCTACTTCCCGAGGGATTCTAAATAATCGCAGAAGATTTGGCGGTTATGTCGATAACAAGACTGCCATCTGGTTTGTTGCATCTGTCGTTGAGAACGTTGGCGAATGTCAGATGCATCACGCCCCAGTTGCCCCGCGATCGGCCCGCTTTGTGGCCGATTCATCTTTTTAGGCCATCTCTCCGCGCCAGTTCTACATGGAGAAATAATAAGCAGAAATGTCGTGTTGATTTGAAGAGCCTCGCAGCGGGATAGAGGCGATCGTGCCGTTTTCTCAGAAAGTCGGGTAAGATAGCAATTGAAATTTGTTTACGCGCCACCGCTAAGCAACGGGGGCTCCGGCTATCGATTCGCTTTGATGCCACGGTGTAAACACATCCGCCGCTTCCTGCGATGTATCGACGAGGCTGTGAATAATTTGCTGCGGCGCGGCGAGCTGCGATACAGATCAGGATTCACAGATCGTAGCTTTCATTCTTAAAGAATCAAATAAAATCTGTTTCGTGGACGATAGAGTCGTATTTTACGAGCGATATCCCGCGAAAGTAAAACTAGCCCCTGGTTTCCCAGCGAATACGGAGTTGCTTGGCTGTTGTCGTTATCGCGAGCACGGACAGGGACAAGCGACAAACCGCAAAGGGTAAGCGAGAAAGGGGGTTAGCTGGGGGTGGGTAGGAGAGGGTGGATAAACAAGTGGTGAGGGGGGGAAAGCGAGAGGAAGCGGGAGGAAGCGAGCAGAACCCAGAGAGCACAGGAGGAGGTATACGATGGAAAGCTTTCTTTAGCAGATGTACCGCTCGCGTCTGAAAACCATCCCTCCATGGGGCTTTTGTTGATTTAATAAACGCGAGTCCTCGAGCTTACCGCTTCGACTACGCATTGTCGTGGTCCCTCCACCCCCATTTCTTCTCCACTCATCTCTTGTCATCCCTTTTTTCGGCCCCATGCCTCGTCCTTTCTCCACCTTGTTTGTTCTCTTTCTTTGCACGCGCTCCTCCCTTTCTTTTTCCGTCCAATTTATTTACCCCGCCTCAGCTTTCAGCCCTTATTGCTTTTTTGTCGTCGCTGTCTACGTTTGCATGCGGTTTGTTGGTTTGTTCCGCCCGTTGCGCGCTGCCATTCGCTTTCTCTTTCTCTTTCTCTCCTCGTACATCCACCTTTCGCGCCCTTGCTTCCACGCGCATATTTCGGCATGCATTTAATTGTCCGCGAACGAGCGTGGGGCAGGGAGTGTCTGATAGAGAAGGAACCGGTGTGAAACGCCAATTTCCTGACAAATTATTCAAATATCTTCCGCCGCAGCTGTTATAATTATTGCGTTAAAGTTCCATGCTGCCTGGCGGGGCGATGGAAGGTTTGTCCCGTCTAGTTTTAGCCAAGTTTTTCTGGAATTAGCCCGGCTGTTGGTCGTCGAGCAATTGCTATCGGTTTGATCCGGCCGTATCGACGCGATTGGACACGGTTAAAAATTTCCCCTCTATTTTCCGGGCTGCGCGAAGCACGCACGCGGAACGGAAAGTAATTTGTGAGATAGGAATAAAAATTACGTTTCAATGTTGGCGCGACGGTGTCAATTATTGCAATTTGCTCCGACATTTCGCGCGGCAATCTCTGCAAATTGGAAAGCTAGTTATCAAACGACAAAATACAAGAGGTGTACTGTACGTGGTAGGAGTTGAAATAAAATTGCAACCAGGCGATTTTGTTTATGCCACTCGCCACTTTTCACCTACCCGAATAGCGACGTCGCCGAGTCTGGTCGACGAGTTTCGTAGTTACACAATTCCGTTCACCCGTTGACGCGTCCCATATCGTAGATGTGACGAGTTCCCGAGGAACTCTGCTAACCTAGAAGGGTGGCCTAACGGCAAAATACTGTTTGGGATCGTTGCTGCTACCACTAACGGCGGGGATAAAGGTGGACTCGGCCCATTTGCTGCAAGTGTTTTCGTAGCACGGAGCCAAAGTACGCTCGTAGCGTGGAGCGTACATTCCAGAATTTACTCTCAAAGTTAAACAGCTCGGCTTAAGTATAATCGATATAAACGCGACAACACTGGTCCGAACGTCGATGTTGCGGTGTTGGAATTCTCTCGGAAACGACGAGCTTGTAGGTGTTGCTGATTACGTTGCGCATATCGCCGCATCTCCAATTATTTAGCGATCGTACTTGCATCTTTTTCCTCTCGGGCAGGACGGATCGTTTGGAATTGTCCCGAATGGGCGAGGAATCGTTAAGCAATAACGCCTCGGAAACCTAAATGGGATGGCTGGGAGTAGAATAGTAGGAGGTTGTGGATGGAGATGGAGATGGGGATGAGGCTAAATTATGCAAAGCGCTTCGATAACTCAACTTCCATTCCTTCGACTCGGGGCCAGCGCAGTCTCCACTTGATATTTCTTTTAAAACTTGTAAAGCTAGTCCACCCTCGGCCACCCTCGCCGCTCTTGAGCCACTTTCACCGGCGGACTGCAGGGTTGCGGCACTCTCGTTTGTTTCAAAAGCTGGCCAAGAAGGCCGCCGCGCCTCGAGACGGATTGCAGCGAGTAATAAGAAACGGAGGCAGGGAGAATAGGATTGCGATAGAAAAAGAGGAGCACCCGGTACTTTGTTAGCGTAGTTCCAGAGAAGTTTACGAGGCACGGGGCTACGTATTGTACAATGGGAGCGAAAAAAAAAACAGGTCTAATCCGTTTGGCGGCAATCGTGTGTGGGTTTGTTTTAATGGACGGTGCGCGTGGTGGATGCAGCCACGTGGAAGTTAAAGGAGCTGCACGCGAAGGGACGCGTCAAGTTTTTGAAAGCGGTTTTTCTTTTGGCTGCCGTGGGAGTAATTAAAAGTTTAATCGACGTAGTCGGTCCTTTCTCCGGCAAGACGAACGCCGCGCCGCGCCGCGACCGCCCATCCCTCGCAGCGCAGCAGTAGGCGAGAAGATTGCCGGTTAATGTAGCGTTATAAAACGCTCCGGTTTTCGCGGCTCGTGAGAGAATTTCTCTCTTCCTTCGTCCCTCTTTCGCGTTCCTTTCACCGGGGGATCATCCTCGACTCTGGAATGGAGTTTGATCCCCCTTGCCGGGATAGTCTGTTCGATACGTGACTAGAATGTAGTTGCCAATGTCGTGGAAACTTTGTGGAACAATAATTGCCGGTGCTATAGCCAGCTGAAGACCCTTGAAATTAGCCAGGCTTCGTGCCGTTGCGTTGTGCCAGTTACCTAAGCGCGTGAGGTCGTGCCAACTTTCCCACTTGGTAGAGAAAAATTCTGCCTTCCTTTTGCGTCGTCCGAAGCGAACTGTCACTAGAACCTGGCTAAGTAGAAGGACAGTCATTCCTACTAGACTGGAAAGTACTTAAAAACTGTCATCCAGTCCGGAGCGCGGTCTATTATAGACGATATCGTTTCGCTTCCTATTCTCCTTAAATAAACTGAACAGGCCAGCTTGAATGCGGGAACAAAGAGCGGCTATTTCGATATTTTCGCGTTAATGGTCACCCGGTTTCCCTTGCTTTCCCGAGTAAACGACTTGCTCGTTAAACAGCTGCTTCTTCTCTTTCGTCTCTGGCCTGTGGACAATCTTTTTTGACGGCCTATTACGCGCCACGGAGGAAACGATAAACAGTAAGAGTCTGGGAGTTGTTGTTACACGACATTCTCGCGGTACAGGTCTTCTGGACAAACTGTCCGCGAATATGATCTCGGTAGCTTTTTCAACGCTGATTTTATTAGCCACGTACAGATAAATAGCGTAGAAATAACCTTCCACTGAAGGACGTGTACCGGAAATGTCCGCTTCAATACCTATGCCGACCGAAGAGCAGCGATAAAATTTCGGGCTAAAAATTTATTCGGCAAACTGTCTCTAAGCTTCCGCGCGCAGAATTATCGGAAGTTTGTAGCCGTTAAAACGTCGAATATCGTGGTGTTTCTTTTTCCCCGATTTGAATGAATTCATCGGCGACGCGAGGCGAGGCGAGGCGGTGGGGTAGCGCGATTTAATCGATCCGATTTCGAAAACGTTTGCCTTTCTGCCCGCTTTGCTTGAGCTCTTCTAAATAAATTAGAAGTTCGGGCCGCTTTAATTAGACGAGATCCGGGCGGAGAGAAAGCGGACCGAACTGCGTACTTACTTAGTTGAACTTAATGCTGCCTTCCAAGTGGCAGAATATGGAAGCGGAACAGCGATGTGAAGAGGGTCGCGTTTGATCGCAAACATTTCCGAATGGTCTGTCTTCGTCCGCGTGGTGGTTTTATCTCACCTGTTCCAGCTAATCGATTTGGTGACGAGCCAAACAGAGGCTCGAAATACGTTGCCCCTTTAGACATTACTTTATTATCGTTAATATTTTAAATTGCAAACAATTTCCGGACAGCCCGCTTATTCGATAAAGTGCATCGATTGCACAGGCTCGAATTTCAGCGATTCCGTTAATCCTATTTTATTGGCCGCGTTCGATGGACTGGGCGTAAATAATTAAACGGGCAACTTTCGGTTGCCGTAATAAATTTTGTCGCGAACAAAAGCGTTTTATAAGATAGGTGGTTGGATCGTGACAACGTGCATTAATCGTGAACCCGTAAATTATAGTTTAAATTAAATGAAATTGTGCCGGGCGATCGCGTGTCCGAAACGTTCAATTGTCGATCGAATTGATGCCGCGCCGATGCGATCTGCACATTCGTGGCTTCCCTGAATAATTGCAAAGATCACGTGGCAGGAGCTTTGAAGAGATAAACTGCGTCGTTAAGGATGTAGATTAGAGAGCTCATGCGTCGACTAACAATAAGTTGCTTCTCGAGGATGCCAGCTGTATCGTCCTCTCTTGTCCTCTCTTGTCCTCTCTTGTCCTCTCTTGTCCTCCCTAGCCCCTTTCGGTCGCCGGCAGCGTCCGCGTCGTTAGGGCGCCTGTAATAATAGCGATGAATTGTTGATGGCATCGTGCTACTCTGTATTTATGTGCAGAGACATCCCACGAGTCACAACTCTCATCGAGCATCCCTCTCCGATGATGGTCAGGCACGAGTATCACCCCTATCTCGTAGCGCACTGACGATGTTTTCCCGCTTTTAAAATATGCACGGAACCATGCTCTCGTTACGACGAATTCATCCTCGAAATTTATGTATCGGCACCCTTCGCGCTGGGTGAAAGGGTTTCCGGAGAGGGTGCATTTTTTATTTAGGCACAGGGTCGAATCAGGATGCGAGCTAGGATTCAAGGCGAGAATCAAAAACGGCGCGGCCCTTTGGAAGTATTGTAGAATTTTCTTTCCACGGGGGCTAGTAATTGCCAAATTAACTTGTTGATATACAGAGAGAAGAATTAGTGGTCCCCATATCTCGATATTTTTCGCATCTCGAGAAATGAGAAATCAGATTATATTTCTCGAGAATTCCCAAGAATTTGAAAAAATATTGCAAAATTTATATTTTTGGAATAATATTGACAATATATATCTTAATTTTTATTCGTGTCTAACTTAGTCAAAACTTATGTAAATGAGAAAAAAAACAGATATTAAATACAATTGATAAATTGATTTATTTAATACAAAATGTGAGCAATACGAAACATTACTTTTTGGTTTTAAAATAGTTTTTTAAAAAGCACAGTGCGTCTAATGTCGCGTCAGTCAATCAACTTCCTTTTTTTTTGTGACAAAATCTGCGGCTCTAGAAAAATTTCTGTCATTTTGAGTGGATGTTGGTTTAATTGTATATAGAGCATCGAAGATGCGAAGAGAAAAGTTTATAAACAATCCCGCAATTCTTCGTATGTATTGCTAACATTTATTACAAATTGTAGATGTATTTATATATCCACGATTAACTACTTAGTAAGACACAATTTGGACTAACTGAAAATTCATTTCTGAAAACAAATGGGATTTATAATATTTTTCCTACACTTAAGTTTCTCGAGAGATAAGAAATTATAAAATTTCTCGAGAAATTCTCGAGAAAGAATTCTCGAGGAGGAACACTAGTAAGAATGTCAAGTATGTATATCGGTACACGTACTTTCACCATTCACACAAGAAAGATAGAACGAACCAACTCGTCGGTTGTTTCTGAATTCACGTGCATCTTCGGGAATGAAATGCAAGGGAAACTCGCCTACTTAGCTACCTACCTACCTACCTATCGTCTCTGATTTGCGCGAGCAAATCGGCTTACGCGAAAACCGTCCCCGTCGCTTCGTTTTCGTCGTCTCCGTTTCGATGGATAATACGAACGATACACAACGTCACCGGGATCAATTCCAAAGGCAGTTAATGCACCAGTAACCCTTTATTCGTTTCAGTGCCCCTTTTCTCAGACGCTTGTTTTTTGTATACTTTGTTGAAAAGCGTCATCTCGACGCAAGACCTTTGATGGTGCTGGTCTCCCAATTATGAATACATCAGCTTGGTTCCGACGCTCGTCGTCTTTCACCGCCTTCTTGTTCCAGTTTGCCAATTAAACGTTGCTCTAGACCAGGCTACCTTACTTCGCTCGTGTTCGACCCCCCCCCCCCCCTCCCCCCCTCCCGCTCTCGTACTTTTAACGCAGTCAACCACACCGAGTCTTGGCGAACATTCGCATTGCGTCGCTTCTACCTTTTCCATCGAACGACGTAAAATCTAATTCTACGCTGATAGGAAAAGTTTGGGGAAAAGACGGAGAAGAAAATTGAGAGAAAAAGATGGAAAATTAGTAGGGTCGGCGGATTTTCAACTCGCGAGCACTCGCCTGGGATCCTTGGGTCGAGTGGAAAGGTCGTGGGATCTCTCGTAGTTGGCTGGCTCGCTCGCTCAGTTGCACCCTGGAGGAGGACTAAGTAGTGCACGCTACCGCGAGGATAGCCGTGAAATCATAATAAATATCCAGTCGAAAACGACGGCTTGCCATTTATAGGAAAACTTGTCTAATAAAGCGGCGAAGGCCACTCGCATTGGTCACTGGTGAAATCTGGCTCGGTTATTTCACGGGTGAAACTAGCTATATAGGTACATAATTGGCGCAGACGAACCGCGGGGTGTCCTATCCCCTAATCGCGGGCTAATTCAAAATTTAACTTACCTACATACATGCGGAATGTAGCGCAGAATTAGAGACGGAAGAAAGCACGCATGAGGCGACAGTTGGCGAGGGTTCCGCGGCATGTCCCGCAGAGGCTCGTTAAGAAACTCGTTAAACTGCAGGTGTAGACGAGCGGAATTAGGGAAATTGAGATTTAGGAAGAAGGAAGAAATATGCCTGAAAAGAGGAATAGCGTGAAAAGAGCAAGGCAGATGCAGAAGAAGGGAGGGAAGAAATTTTCGGCCGAAGGCAGTATTCTGCCCTCTGCTATTCTCGACCACAATCCACAATCCACGGCCTTTCCGTGTGGTACAACGACGCGTTATTCGCGTGGTTACGAGGCACTTAGAAAGTTGGCGTATCCAGGGCACGTGGTCCAGCCACCACCCAGGATACAGACAGGGTAACGACAACCGCATAATTTCTCGAGGATACAGGAAGAAGTTGGACCTGCGAGCAACTACAAAAATTTCGAGTAGGTACTTACCGTTTGCGAAATTCTAGAATTGCAAATTCGTACACACAACAGTGGAGATGTAATAAATATATTTCGTGAGTCGAGTGAATGGTCGGGTTCTGCCGATCGAAACGGGTTGGTCGTGTTTGTCGTGTTTGCCGTATCATCCGGGAGAGGAATCAGGTGAGCTGGAATTCCGTAAGCGTTCCCCGGGATTTCCATGCGGGCAAGATGAAGGATGAAGGAGACGTGGATAGCAGCGGCCGCAAAATCGCGGAGAAGACTGTACCTACTGCTCGTATCTCGCAGCCGTACGCCGTACGCCGTACACAGGACCGCACTGGTGCGCCCGTTGATATAAACTTAAACTTACGAGACGCACACCCGCGCCGAGGATTAATACATAGACGGGTTGCACCGCTGTACATAATATAATAGTTGTATACAATAATAGCTGCGTACAGAAACTATGGTTATGGCGCGTGCAGTTGGAAATTGGTTAGATGCATCAGGGGATGCAACACCATTGGCGAGCATCTTCCATTCTCTTGGTCTGCTCTGTCTCGACCGCAGTTCGCTGACGATAATGCCGTCCTTCCTTGACAGTATCGATTAAGCATTATCTCTTAACTGGACCGACGCTCGAAATCCAGCTTTCTCGTTACTGGGACCCATAGTGAAGGACCCTTTACTGCAAACCTAGGGATGTCCCTCGAGACGGTCGGCCAGATTCTAACGTAAGAGAGAACGGCAAACACAACTCCCGACGACGCGACACGACGCACGTTAGGTAGGTGGTAGGTACGCTATCGGTGAATCCTGCTCGACTTTCACAGGCCAGAAGGCCTTTGGCCGGTGTCGATTCACCCACCATCCGATTCCTTTAATCTCGATGTAATCTCGCTAGGCGAGCAGCAGTTATATTCTGATGGAAGTCGCTCTCTTTTTATTGCAGATCTTAAGGGAGAACGGAAAGAGGGTATTAGTTGCTGTTATAGCTATGCAGCCGAGCCGATTGTTCGTGCATGCAATTTTACGAGCTCGTAAAACGGGGCCTAGGGACCAATAGAGAGAGGGTGCGGGGTGCAGGAAATCTGAGGATAGGTTCAATCAATGGATTTGTGTTGCGGGGTAATCGCTTCCACTTGAAAAAATATTCGGGGTTTAACGAAGCTACATACACTGTCCCTCGCATCGAGTTTCTTTCGACCCGCGGTTTTTGTCGTCATCGTCGTTGCGCTTAGTGGGTCGAGTGCGCTTGTCAGGGAACATGGTTTATGTATAATAAGCTCGGCTTAGGTATACATGGCTCTTCTATTAAGTACGATTCTTCTCTCTCTCTCTTGGGATTAACGAAGACACTACCGAGAAATATAGAGAGGAGGATAGTTCGCCGAGAGATCTCGTCGAAGAGACCCTTTAGCGAATAGACCGTAAGCACCTGACGTGGTACTTGACAGGGATAATACTAGTTTGGTGTGGCCTGCCTGTAAAGACACGTGTAATCACGCGTATCAGGGCTAGATTTTTGTCGACAGTGTGAGGCCAAGTAGAGGCCTGTAATAGGGAATTTAAATTCTGTTTGATAGCGTGGGTGGTGCTCGAACGAGAACACATGGCTGTAGAGTGGATTGAAATTCTGCTCGACGGCGTTTATCGTGCGCCGAAAGAACGAAGGATTTGAATTGTACTCGGTGGCGTTAGCAGGAGTGGTTCCCGAAGGATAATGGACCATCCGAAGGATTAGAATTCTTTTCCCTCTGCAGCGTAGAGTCTACAACCGTCTAGTGTCTACACAGTTGACTTCTCAAGTGCTCGCGAATGCGCCCCCGTCGAGGATTCTTCGACTCAACACATATTCTTTGATTGAGAATTTTCTTTGAACGCCAGGAAAATTCAATTTGAAGTGTAGGCTAATTTATATTTCACCATTTATCAGGTTCGATTACCTTCCGTCCCTTTTTTTTTCTCTTTCCCTTCCTGATTCACTCTTCTCGTTTCCGACCGTTGAATTATTAATTTGATTTCCGTAATATCAAGGTTACGCTCCGCCATTCCCTCTTCTTCTCTTTCGTTTCGCCGATGATTAATCGCTCGATTTAGCTGTGTGCTTTGGTACGCGTGTTACACTGCAGCACTTGGTCCGTTTTATGAGTTAACCTTTGACGGAAAGATTGATAATTTGAAACGGAAGAGTTTAGGCGGTTTTTGGTTGGAAAGGAAGCGATCGAATGGAGGAAAGCCTACAGGCTTCTCCGTTGAGGCTACCTTAGAGTCTCGGAAGCCTTAGTTTCTGGGATTTGCTCCCTAGCACGCCGTTTTGTTTTCGTTCTTGGTGCAGGCGAGCAGAGAGTGACGTGTCTCGTAAAGGGCGGCAAACACGAGAAGGGTTTCGAGTTGATACAGGGTCACATAAGTTTTTCGCCAACTACGCGCCATGAATTTCGCGGCTTTTCAGAAAATCTCTTTGGAATGGTTCAGAGGAGGACGGACACGGAAGTATTATACATAGGTACACGAAAGACCAGAACGGGTAAGAGAAATAGATGGTTCGTTGTGAAAATGCGTGATGAATTGCGGCTTTAGTCTGAGAGACAGCTGTCGTTAGATTAGCTGTACACTAGGCGCGATGATTTTAATATCCCTGGAATATTATGGAATCGTAGTGGGTAATAGGTATATCGCGTGAAGACGAAGAAAGCTTAAGCCGTACAGTATCGCTGCGCAGGGCGCAACGGAGGGGAACATCCTAAGATCGGATGGAGTCTGTATTCGGGGGGAGGGGAAACGCTGTTGTGAATTTTATGCTTATCGATCCCAGCGATATTGCTAATAAAAGTAGCGATGCTACTCGTGCCGTGCCCGTACTCTTTTTTGCCGTTCCATCTGGTATCCGACCGTGCGTTGTTCGCACCCCGAGCCATTAAAAATACTCACCCTTACGAAAAATTAATTATGAAAAATCTAAATTCATCAGAGTAATAAAAACTAACCCAACTTTAAAAATTACAAACAGCTCTTTAATTCATAGGAAACTAACCCAACTTTCAAAATTACAAATAGCTCTTTAATTCATAGGAAACTAACCCAACTTTAAAAATTATACAAATAGCTCTTTACTTCTTAGGAATTAAAAAGCTATTTGTAATTTTTAAAGTTGGGTTAGTTTTTATTATACCTGCCATATTTCGAAATTTGGCCTGCTCCGACCACGCGCGCCCGACACCAGCAATCGATGCAGTGAAAGGGATTGCAACTGCCGTATACTTTTTCCCTTGTTTACTCTCGAATTCAGATCCCCTAGCGTCCCCTCGTGTCCTCTCGTATCCCCTCGTAACCCCTCGTATCGTGTTGCACAAAAGGGGGCACCTGAGCTTTAGGGTCCGTTTGAAAAGCGTTACGATAAGAAGGTACGCAAAGACCCCCTCCTTACTCTGTGGAAATTCGCCGGTTCTGTGGCGAAACGGAAGATTGGCAAGCGGGTGAAAAGGTGGAAGGGAAGAAAGAGGCGAGCAAACATCGGGGAATGGAATGTCTCCCCTCGCGATTCGCGATGTCTCGATTCTCGGGCCGGCTTTTCTCTTCTGACCAGCGGGGTGCACTCTTTCAGTTGCGTCCCTTTCTTGACGACACGCGCACCCTCTCGCCCTCGCTCTCTCGCTCGGCCTGCTTGCTGCCGTGTTCAGCCATTGGTATTTTCAGCTTAATCAACCGTGGCGCAGGCTCGAACAATTGCTGCTTTTGTTAGAGATTTTTACGTTAGCTTCCTACCTTTCCTCTGTTTCTTTTCAATTAGGCTGCTCTTTCTTCCTGCCGCGCAGCCTTCGCGGCCCCGTTCCTTCGGTTATGCAGCTCCTGCAACCTCACCTCGCGGACTAGAGCGGAGCACAGCCCTGAAGGGAGATTATAAATTTCAACATTTGATTCGTCGATTCGTGAAGAAGCAGCGATTTTCCCGTTGCATCGGCCAGCAGCCGGCCAGGCAATTCCGTTGAAATGCAAACGAGTTTGGAGTAATGCAATTTTTGTGGCTACGTAAGGTGTGGCTGAAAATGTAGCAACTAGGTTTATAGAATTCAAGGAATATAACGAAAATAACCACGTAACGCTGTATAAATAGAGTTGCCGGTCGCGTAACGAAATTTTCAATTACGCGTTTGAAGAACCACCTCACCGGCGCGGACCGGCAGTCCGGCACCGGTTTTGATTTTGTTCTATTTCGTGGGCCGACCCCTGCTCCTCTCTTTCTCCTGTCTTGCTCGTTGCTGTTCCTCCGACTTTTTTCAAACTGGACTCTCGCTTCGCGGCCACTCGAGCCTGCATTTCTTCTTCTCTTGCCAGGTGTTTCGCAAACGGCACATAAAATATTCACGGTGGCTAGTCTCCACTCTCCTGTCCGGTAAATTGGATTTGGAAAAAATTTGTTTGGCGGATTGTTTTGAAGGCTTCGCCTTGCCGAGAAGAGTCTCGCGGCCACGACGCGACGTCGTGGTTGCACGGTTACGGGAAAAGTACAGAGGGCTTGCGCTCGCGTTCCCGTACGCTTCACCCCCTTTACGACCTTGTTAGGCAGAATCGTTCTGCGCGCTTTGCACCGTATTTCCCCGTGCTCGAGGACTTTTCGAGGGGACTCTGTACGGACAGAGAGATTGATGGACGTAAATTGGGGGCTCTTCGGATGCAAATGTTTCGGTGTTGGACGCGTTTCCGTCGAGTAGTCGGCGTTTTAAACCAGCCGAGAAAATCCATCCTTTGCTACGGCTCCTTGTACCTCGTGGCTGACCGTGTTTGCCAAGCGAATTGATTCCTAACAAGCGTCACGATATTGCTTAATCAGGAGGAAGAGAGCTTTGCAGCGTCGCATTTGCATTCTAGATGGTATTAATGCTGAGAATTCAGGTGCGGGGCCAAGTTTTTAATAGAACAAGGATAATGCGGTAAAAGAAATTGAAGCCGAAGGGAACGTGAGTGTGGACGCTGGGTTATTTACGGGCGCGATATTAGTCTTGCGGTTTTTCGTCAAGCAAAGTGCCAACGGCAGACAACGAACTTAGCTTCTGTCGGCAGTTACGTGGCGCGAGGATTTTTCTATGTGGCACGAAAATTTTAAAAATAGGCTAAGCCGTCCCGCAAACGGTGTGGCTTTTTCCTGCTCGTTGCCCGAGTGCGCCGCGCTTGGCGAATATATTACCAACTCGTCGACGAGCCACGGGAGTACGATCGAAAAACGAGACTGGCTCTTTCCACGATGCACTGTCGCGATCGAGTTTCAACGAAAAATCGCGAAAAATCGCGAAAAATCGTAGCTGCTGGAAGCATACAACTCGGCAGTATGTTTGTTAACCGACCCTGTGATGCGCCAGTTTGTGAAACGATTACAGAGTGCTTCGAAGCGTTTACCAGCTACCTATCTACCTATCGTCAAACGGAGCCACCTCTCTACCTTCGTTTTTAATTCCCCGACGATAGTTTGAAGAAAGTTTTGTTCTGCCGAAACGTCTGTGCAACTACTTTACCTTCAAGCTTTTCCCCTCTTCTTTCCAGTTTTATGGCGCCCCGAGAACGCTATGGTTAGTATTTCTTTTCTTTTTCTCCAGTTTTTCGTTAATAGGGGATGAAATTAAAAAGAAAATCGGGGCCAGTCGCTCGAGAAACGTCGTGATCCACGCGTCGGAATGAAAACGGCCGCTCACCCCGTTCTGTCTCTTACCTGTAGATGAAGTCGGCAGAATAGCGTATACTTTTGTTTTTTATCGTGCTGGTTGGAATTGGGTGTTCTGGCCGGCAGCGAAAGTACAGCGACGAGTCCTCGAAGAATAGTCTGGCGACGAAAGAATAAATATTGTATAGCTAAGCGTGATATTTGCGGCCTCGTGCTGGCACCGTGATCGAATGATAAAGCATTTAGGAATTGAAAAGTTTATTTGACTACCAGGACTGTTTGTATGCAAGCCCTCGATGTTCCGCGCGACAAGCTGCCGGGCTCTGACCTCAGCCCTCGCTTCCACCTTGCAACCAGACTGGGGCGAACAGTTGGCAGTTAATTTCGCATTTTGTCGCTTTCAGCATCTTCGGTCTTCTTTTCTTCCACTCTGCGAAAGCGCCGCGGCGTTAATGGGTCCTCCGCGGAAATAGCGAGCTTGTTCTTGTCAGCACCGCGTCATTTCCTCAGCTTTCTCCCTTATTCTTCTTTCTTCGACTAGTCCTGTCGTTAGCTATTGTTCCGTTGCGAATTTTTGAAATATAGCCGAGTGACTCGTTAGGTATGAGAGGCACAACCTATAGCTGGATTCGATTTTGCGATTGTCGAATGTAGCTAGGAAGAAGCACGACCGCCTGGATGAATCCATGACGGAGGAGAAGCAGAGAAAGAGTAGGTTATCAGCGAAATCCTGTTGCGTGGAATGAAATGAAATTAGACGCGCCCGTGGATGTTGGCGCACGGACGCGGACGCGGACGTGACGATATATAGGCGTAGGCGGAAATGAAATTATTCCTTATTACGTTATTTCTATCCTGGTCCTCTGCTCTGGGCGACTGAGCGGAATGGTTCGAATAGAGTCGGTAGAGCGAGTACGGGGTGATTGGCTCAGACTATTCTCCCTTTCTCCCTTTTACTTTTCACTACTCCGCCGCGCGATTTGGCCCGGCTCGTTTCCTTCTTCCAGAAGATGCCCTCCACGGGAACATCTCCGCGTAGACGCCATCGCGAGGGGGAAAATTGTGCGCGTACACCCTTAGAATTTTTGTTGTTTCTCTCGTTTGTTGGATCGGATCGCTTCGGAATCTTCCGCTTATTCGGCTCGCAGACACGCGGCTGCAACACGGAATTGTGTTCGGTGCCGTCGTTGTTATCGTAACGGATTCCTTGATTGCATCGCGAACGGAAGAAGAACGGAATTTCATTCGGACGGGCTTGATTGGATCACCTTTTAAAAATGCAACCCCGTTTTTCTGCGCCGCCTGTCTTTTAACAACCAGCAAGTCTAAGTTTAATTGGCTCAGCTTGCTTCGCGAACTGAATGGCTGATGTTTGTCGGGCTTCTCGTAGGTATTGTTATCTTCCGCCTGTCTTTCGTTATCTGGGAAAATTGCCGCCGCGTCGGCGTCGTTCCGACGCTACGGCGCAATTCGCCGCGCTTGCTCTCCTTGATTTTCATTATTATTTCAATCGGCGCGGCGGGGTGATTCGGCCGAATCCTGGTCGCGACGGTTTCTCGAAACTGAGATTCCTTGATATTGGTTGATACTCGTGGATATCCGTCGATAGTCGTGGATAATCGTCGAGTGGCAACAGCAGCCGCCAAGTCCGTTTAGCTGTTGTCGCAAGCAGCGAGGAGTTTCGGGGATTTCGAAGGCGGCCACCCACTAAAATAAAAAGTAGTAAGAAAAGGCAAACGAGCCGTACCGCCTTATTACCAACTCGAGGCAACTTTGCCGGAGCGAAGAGACTGCCGGGAACAGAGTTTCCAGGGGAGGATAGGAGACGACTCCGCGTTGCATCTTGAAATCCCGCAGCAAACAGACACCGCGTCCGCCATTTAATTTCACTTCCTTATCTCCTTCTCGGGCTCTGCGTCGATCCTCGCGATTTCTCCACGACTGCCGCGACTCCGAATCGTCTGAAGGCGGCCCAAACAGTCGAGCTGTAGCAGGCGTACGTATCTACTAGGTCGACACGTTACTTGGAAATAAGCGAAGCGTTCAAGTAGCTGCGCTGCAGATGAGAAGTTTGTTCTGGTGGGTGGAATTCCGAGCTGACAGCGTGACCAGGATATCACAGGAATTTAATCGCGGGGTTTACGGGGTAGGATTACTCTGGGACCGCAATCGCGGTTCGATTCGATTCGATTCTGTTCGCGTCTGTTTTCGCCCTCGCGAATTCTCAGCCACCCTGTGCGAAACCGCGTCGTTTGAATCTGGTTTACTCCGCCAAGGTATTCGAAAGTGCTCTTTTCTGGATAAATGTATCCACCAGCAGTGAAATCTCCGTGGCGCAGCATCCTAAAATCCTAAATGAAGGGCGGGCCAGAGTTGACGCGCGTATGCGACTATGCAGCGCGTGCCATATCGCCGCGTAAATTACATGGCATTCCCATGGCGTGGTGCAGGGACCACGGGGTGGGGTAAGTGGAGATAGCGGAGTAGCTGGGGAAGCGGCGGTGGTCGGAAACCGATCGCGACACGATCGAATAGGAGTTAATTCGAGAATTTCGAAAGCGTCGAGGAGGAGCGGAGGCCAGATGAATACGCCGCGCAACGGTGCACCGGTGTCGCGCATAGAACCAATTCCGCATCGTCGACCAAATTGTACGCTTGTTGACGTCACGTCCGTTTCCGTTGGTTTCGATTGTTATTGCTTTCCAATGATACAGCCCTTTGCCAGCGCGGCTGGCAATCGTGAAACGTAACGGTGCCCGCTTTCCGCCCTGCTTTTTTCACCTGCTCATTTCGCGGTTTACCATGTCCGCCCCTTTACGCCGCCACTTTTACACTGTTAGCTGTGCAGTATTTACACGAGCCTGCACAAACTTAAAAGGTATTTAGTTGAAGGCTTTAGGCTGTTAATGGTTGTAGACTCAGTGTTAGGTTGGCCGCATTTAATTTATCCGACAGTGGCATCGGATATATAATCCCCTTTAAGGGGGTATACCCGTTTGAACCCTTAGAAAATATGTACATTTTTGCGATTTTTTTACAAGTCAACGGCTTGATGAAGATTTTCCGTTTTTTTTACTATCTTTACATAGTATTATGAACTACTTAAAAAAAAAGTTTCAGTTAAAAAACTATTGTTTTTCGGACGTTATGGATACATATCCGAAAGCCAGATGTATTTTATCTTTGGTAGATCCTATTTGTCCTCCACCTGGTCATGCAAGCATCCATTTAAACTGGACCGCTCGGCAGACGATGCGTTTAGGCGAAACAATATTTCCCCAAACGGTTGAAACGGGAATGGAAAATGCAAACGCATCGAAACGAATTGCAAGCGTTTTCGAAGCGTTTGCCCAGAAGCACTGTTGCGTGCTAGCTGTACGTCCCCCGTTCAGGGAACAGTTCGAGTAGTACATTTTCGGAGACAAGAGAAAGCCAGACGAGTGTAGAGGCTCGTCGCTCTCTCAGCAAGATAATTTAAATTCCGTGATATGACTGGCATTCCGAAGCATCCCCTCCGCTGGCAAGGGGTGTCTGAGATTTGCGATTTGCGATTCACGATTTACTTTCTCACGGAGACCTTGGCTCGAGCCAATTTAATCTGCATGCAGCTCTTGGTCAATTAATGAAACCTCGGGAATATTCACCCCTTGGCTGGAACGCGAGGATCGTTAGGTGCCCCTTTCCGTGATATTAGACGTTGCTTTCGAGATTCAATTAATCACGGAACGAGGCGAATTTATCGCTCCTTCGCGATAGTCCCGCCACGGGGAACCGTAATATGCCAGTTGAGACGTTTCAAAGTCCAACGTATTATACAATTATCTTCCACAGCGATTCCTCTCGATCCAAAAGTATCGTATCGATCCACACGACCGGTATACCTACACAGATTTATGTATATATACATTGACTGCACTACTACTCGGTGCGTGGAATACGAAACTCGACATGAGATGCAAATTTTTATTCCGAGCAAAGTAATATATACCTAACAGAATCGATGGATGTTGGTTGATTCAATTGATTGAACTTTCACAGCGACATTTTCCTCGATATTTGCGCGAGTATTTTTCGACATTTCGGAAAAAAATTTTTTTTTCGAAACTTTTCCAATTTCCGCGGTCTGGGTCATGCGCGCACGCCCCCGGCGCCGCTCGTGCGCATGCGCGAGTATTTTTCGACATTTCGGAAAAAAAATTTTTTTTCGAAATTTTTCCATCTTCCGCGGTCTGGGTTCTGCGCGCACGTCCCCCCGACGCCGCTCGTGCGCATGCGCGAGTATTTTTCGACATTTCGGAAATTTTTTTTTTTTTCGAAACTTTTCCAATTTCCGTGGTCTGGGTCCTGCGCGCACGTCCCCCCGGCGCCGCTCGTGCGCATGCGCGAGTATTTTTCGACATTTCGGAAAAAAAATTTTTTCTCGAAATTTTTCCATCTTCCGCGGTCTGGGTCATGCGCGCACGCCCCCGGCGCCGCTCGTGCGCATGCGCGAGTATTTTTCGACATTTCGGAAAAAAATTTTTTTTTCGAAATTTTTCCATCTTCCACGGTCTGGGTCATGCGCGCACGCCCCCGGCGCCGCTCGTGCGCATGCGCGAGTATTTTTCGACATTTCGGAAAAAAAATTTTTTTTCGAAATTTTTCCATCTTCCGCGGTCTGGGTCCTGCGCGCACGTCCCCCCGGCGCCGCTCGTGCGCATGCGCGAGTATTTTTCGACATTTCGGAAAAAAAAATTTTTTTCGAAACTTTTCCAATTTCCGCGGTTTGGGTCCTGCGCGCACGTCCCCCCGGCGCCGCTCGTGCGCATGCGCGATTATTTTTCGACATTTCGGAAAAAAAATTTTTTTTCGAAATTTTTCCATCTTCCGCGGTCTGGGTCCTGCGCGCACGTCCCCCCGGCGCCGCTCGTGCGCATGCGCGAGTATTTTTCGACATTTCGGAAAAAAAATTTTTTTTCGAAACTTTTCCAATTTCCGCGGTCTGGGTCATGCGCGCACGCCCCCGGCGCCGCTCGTGCGCATGCGCGAGTATTTTTCGACATTTCGGAAAAAAAAAAATTTTTTCGAAATTTTTCCATCTTCCGCGGTCTGGGTTCTGCGCGCACGTCCCCCCGGCGCCGCTCGTGCGCATGCGCGAGTATTTTTCGACATTTCGGAAAATTTTTTTTTTTCGAAACTTTTCCAATTTCCGTGGTCTGGGTCCTGCGCGCACGTCCCCCCGGCGCCGCTCGTGCGCATGCGCGAGTATTTTTCAACATTTCGGAAAAAATTTTTTTTTTCGAAACTTTTCCAATTTCCGCGGTCTGGGTCATGCGCGCACGCCCCCGGCGCCGCTCGTGCGCATGCGCGAGTATTTTTCGACATTTCGGAAAAAAAAATTTTTTTCGAAATTTTTCCATCTTCCGCGGTCTGGGTTCTGCGCGCACGTCCCCCCGGCGCCGCTCGTGCGCATGCGCGAGTATTTTTCGACATTTCGGAAAAAATTTTTTTTTTCGAAACTTTTCCAATTTCCGTGGTCTGGGTCCTGCGCGCACGTCCCCCCGGCGCCGCTCGTGCGCATGCGCGAGTATTTTTCGACATTTCGGAAAAAAAAATTTTTTCTCGCAATTTTTCCATCTTCCGCGGTCTGGGTCCTGCGCGCACGTCCCCCCGGCGCCGCTCGTCGAGTACAATAAAGAAGACCGAGCTCGGTCGACCCTTGGCATTTCTTTTATTTACGAGCCTTCGGCCTCGAATGAACAATTCTGGAAAATTGAAACCGAGTATAAACAATGAAACGCGGCTGGGATGGTAGAGTAGAGTAGGGTGAATCCGACGAAACGCGTAAGTATAATTGTGGTGGTTCTAACGCAGGAATCGAACAAAATTTCATCATAGCTACTAAACAATTGCTTTAAGGAGAAATCGTCCAGTCTCTGGTGCGATTGATCGTCTTTAAACTCTGCTGACTAGTGGGACAATTTCGCTCCGGCACGTAGGCGCTCAATAAAAAAGTCATGCAGGTGTTACGTTGTGGAAATGAGTTTGAGGGAATTTAAATAATCCTCGATGTGAAATCGCAGGATTCGTTTTTCTTCCGACGCTGGTGATGGTTTCTATCACTGCGAAGTCGCAGGGGGTGGTTGGTTTCACTCGACGAGTGCAAACATCACGCGACTTTCTCTTTCCATTCTTATTCTCGTTCGTGGTTTCTTCCGCCTGGCTCCAAGTTTCGGTCCAAGAGTAGGAGATTCCGTGTCCGACATCCGTGATTCGCGACAACTCGACTGCCTCCCCCGCGGCTTTACGCGAAAATAATAGTCGGCCTGGGGAATTTGGACAGCTCAGCACCGCCTGCTCTCGCCCGTCTCTGCACTTTTTCCCCTCGTTTCGGGTCGATCTTTCGTTCGTTAGCCGGCAACCGCACATCACGAACTCGCCAGAGCGTGGAGCGGCCGCGGTAACGGTAGTGGTCGAATTATAAAGTTTCGTTGTTTATCGCTCGTCGGTGCAGCTGGTGCGCGTCGCGTCAGTTGGACTCGTCGAACGAGTGTGAAAAATGAAACTGAACGCGAGGAAAACAGGCATCGTTATTCCGCTGTAGTTTTCAGCGGTTCGAGCAGCAGCACTCGACAAACTCTGCCTGCCAGCAATGATGATAGGTACCTACCTACCTACCTATTTCTCTTTGCCAATTCGCTGGATATCGAATTATAATAAATTCCTCTAAATGAATTTCCAAGGGTCTGCTGTAGCGAAAGAGGGCTGCTTTGACAGCCACAGCAACAACGAATCCAACGAGAATTCAATTTACCCTCTCGTATATTTCATTACACGGGCCTAGGCAATTTGACGCATTATTCGTTTGATCATCCGCTTGGACGCGCTTGTGTGTGTACCTATATTTTCCGATTGACTCGAAATGACGAAAATCGCTTGACGCTTGTCATTAATAAGCTTACAAGCTTTCGTAGGTTTGCCGACTCTGTTTCAATTTTCCCTTTTAAATCATCTCCAGCTAGCACCCCCTTCCCGAGAGTATTTGGTAATTACGGCGATTGCGATAAAACCACACGAATGGACAAAGGCGGGAGGGGAAGGAATGTACATTCGAGGAGGATGGTTCGTGAATTACATAACCGTATATGTACATCGTTCTATTTGTTCGTCTATTTATTTATTCCCAAAGCACCGGATCGATGGGAACACGATAGCTCCCTTTATCAAGAGAAGCGAATGATTTGCACCGTTGCATCGTGTGACGAACAATCTTTCTCATCGTGTTCTACGACCCTTTCCGCGCGGAGTCGCAAACTTTTAAAGACACCGGCCGCATCGGGTCTCGGGACATTCTTTACCCGACGAAATTTCGAGCTACGACTCGGATCGATGCGGCCAAAAATGGAAGTTGAACGATGTTCAAGCTGGGAAAGACGCAAACCGCACAGCGATTTACAAATAGGGGTTATCATTTTGTATTTTGCGCCATTGTCTTGGGCGTTTGCTGGGTTACCTCCTCCTAACCTGACGTTTTCGCGTCGCGTCGAGACAGTAGCTCGGTGATTAATGATTACTGGCTGTTTGGAATATTCGACACTCGGCAGTTCCTTCCGCGCGCAATCAATAGCCATTGTTCAGAATTCGTGTAGAATTTGCCGCGTGCTGGCGTACCGCTATATCGCGGGGACTATTGATTTCTGCACTTTCCTCGAGAGGCTCTCGAACCAATTCGCTCGAGCCGCTCGAGCCGCAAGCGGACTGGGCTCTCTCTTTCACCTTTTCTCTTCTGGAACGAGAACAGGAAATTGTGACTTTAATGGCGCGAACGAGTGCTTTCAAGGGTCGTATCGTTGAGACCAGAGTTTCGGTCCTCCTTTCGACAAACTTGCTGGACCAAAGGGTTTTAGCCTGTCACTGACAGCTAGCCTCGCCGCCGCGTCGTTGCACAACCAGCACGTGAAAATATCAGCCTGAATTCTTTCCGATTTAGACCGCCGCGGCCGTAATTTCGAGGCATTGGTAGAGCTGGTAATGGGACCGGATGAAAAAAGATGCTGCGTAGAGGGTGTTGGACGCGATTAAGTAGCGGTCGTTTGCAACGACGTTCGTCAGGAGTTCCGTCCACCAGAAACTACCCCGACGTTTGCTCTCTTCTCGCAAAAACGTTGACCTTGGCGATTGCGGGAGATTCTGAGAACGCGGTACATAAATCTAATGTCGAAGAAAGCGGAAAAAGGAGAGGACAGTCGAATTATTCCGGTCATGGGCAGACTTGAAGCTGTGGAAAGTGGAAGTGGAAGCAGCCTGTCCGTGTCAGACGCGACGGCGCACCGCCTCTGCCTGACTTTGTCAGCAGTCCCGTTCGGAAAAGCGGTACTTTTTCCCCCCTGACGTTTACCCGGGTCCGTGCAACCTAATATTGCTCGACGTGGGAGGAAACGGCATACATTTTCCTACGAGATCACCGCGATCGCACACCGCGCAGGGGATCCGCTCGGAAATAGAATCGAATCGCAAATAAAAATAGCTCGAAAGCGTAATCTTCTGTTAGTAGTAGGTATGAGTCACGGCAGAACGATTGTTTGGCTCGAGGAATTCGTTGTCGAGAAAATACGCTTCGACGGTATTAGAGTTGGCTAATTTTGGAAACGTGCTGCTATAGGCTTAGTTTTGTATCTTGCATAATAGTCGCAATAGTCGCGATAATCGCAATAGGAGCATTCACTTTTCGCGGCTGCGCGTCTTGAACGGAGATACTAGAATCATACTATAGTTAGTTGTTGCTTTCCGGCAATTGTTCGCCGACGAAAACAGAGTCATCGGGGTAAACGGGTTGATGATTCGTCGAATCGGTAGAGCGAAATGGGCTTTCCGAGCGGCTGCATAGTGGTCTTTGGCTATTAATTCTGTCGCGCTGAACGCAAAAGGTTTCCCTTTACAATCTACCCTCTCCAGTTTACTCGTTATCGTTATCACAGAGAGCACAACGAAAGAGTTGATATCGATATCGTTAACGAGTAACCGTTAAACGTTCGCCGCTCTTGAATCGTCTTCGATCCTTTTTACTCTCTCTCTCTCTCTCTCTCTCTCTCTCTCCTCTCGTCTCCATCAATTAATATGATAGTTTATGGCAGTGGGTGAAAATGGGTGGGCGAATGCGTTGGTTTCATCCCCCGATCGTGCACCTAACCCAGACGGTTTCGACAGTGCCGATGAATGGGAAGGGAACGTGGATCGAGTCTGCGAACAAGGCCCCTAGGGATGCGGACGTCCGATAATCGGCCGAGAATTAAGAGAGAAGAATCGCGCGAAGGTGACTCAGCAGGATCGTTGATGATCATCACTGGCCTCCAGCTAACTGGATTGATGGAATAGAATGCTGACCTATTAAAATCCTCGTAATCTAGACCATAGACGGTCATTATCACTAGCAGCAGCACATGGCGCTCGTGACATTTTTTTGATTCTCGATAATAATCGTGATTGGATTAGGAAGCGTTGCTTTGCCTGTGTTTGTTAACTGTTGGACGTGAAATTTGGTCGTACAAAGTAGATGTAAGTAGACGCGTAAGGTGGAGGAAAGGGACAGGACACGGGTCCTAGTTCCTGGTTCCTGATTCCTGATTCCTGCTAGCTGGCCTCACCCCAGCCCCATATCTCTCTCACACTCGAACGCGACTGAATCCCCACAAATTTATACGAACAGTTAGTTCCGGGGTAGTTTGAACGGCAGCCACCTCCACCGGTATCAGACTCGCCATCCCTTTTCTCGAGACTCGAGCAGTCAGCTTGAGGTACATCTTGCTCTTATCCACGATCGTGGCTCGACCTGAGCAAGTTGGTCTCTCGGAAGGTTGTGCTAGGTCGGTCGTAGGTTAAGCTGGGATAAATACAGCCTCATAACTTGCTCGCTTCCTTCCTTCCTTCCTTCCTTCCTTCCTTCCTCTCTTCCTCTCTTCCTTCCTTCCTTCCGTTTCTCTTCATCTATACTATTCTTCGTCTGCTTGCGTCCACCTTCCTGCTCGCCATCTCCCTTTCTTTTTCTCAACTTCGACTACTCGGTCCCTTCTCTGTTCTACTCTCGCCTGCCATCTCCTTCTCGCCTCTGATTCCTGTTCCAGCCTTTCAGAACTCTGGTTCCACAAGATCGTTTATTTGTGCCCTTTGGTGATTTTCCGAGTTGTACGCAATCACCTGTCCGATCCTCACATCCTTCCTAGTCGAACGCGGTTCCTTCTAGCTTCTCGAAAGTTTCACGATGTAAGCGCGACCTATTTCCCGTTCTACCAAGTTTTTCGACTTCGATGTGATCTCTTTCCTATCTTGGTAGATTGCTTAAGCTCAACTTTCTAAATTTCTCCACTGGTATACGATCCTTTCCCTGTTCGCGGGCATTTCGAACTCGAAATCAACTGTTCTGCTACGTTTCTTCTTACGCGACCTTGTCGCGATCGTTGTCGGCCCTCTTGCCCTCGGTTTGTATTACCGCCGACAGCATTCTTTTCATTTTATTATTTTTTCTTTTGAAGTTTCTCAGGTTCTACCCCGGTTAGGGGAGGGGGAGGGGGTGAGGGCAGGCTAGTAGCCGAGCCAACTCGAACCGACTTCCTTCTGGATCTCTGTCGGACGCGTTAGGGTCTCCTTGGCACGCTGTTTGGAAGAGGTCGCTCGAGCGGAAAAGTGGCGTTTGAGGCGCGCAACGTGCTCTGCAAGACAAATTAAGGGCGGTCCGAGGGTTGGTCGGAAAACGAGCGGAGATTTAGCGACGTCAAAGAGGCTGCGGCCACTCGAGCGTGAATTAGGCCGGGTTTTCTTAAGATTTTTTTTAAAGAGTCCGTCGTCGCCCGGTCGCTCCCGTGCATTCGATTAATTCCATCGGGATTGCCTATAGCTCGGTGATTAACCAAGCAAATTATGGATTTCGATGCTGGCGCGGTCGTGATCGACCTTGACGTATTAAATTTGTCGGAAAAATGTTGATAAATTTGTAGACCCTATCGGCGAATGATTTATTCAAACTACGGACTCGGTACAGCTTGATCGGCGTTGATCGGTCCAGGCTGGATGCCGGTAGTGCAACTACTTAGTCTTAGTCCGTTGGCAGTGTAGCAGAATTAAATAATTAATCGATATCAAAATATGGTTGGAGCAATATTACCTTGGAGGATAGTTGGATGTCGTTACTCTGCCAAACGTACCGAGCAGAAATCGTGGTCGTTTCAGCCACTAAACTTGCCAAGTATTTCTTGGGGCTTCCTGCTGGGAGTCGAGTAACGTTATCGAGAAGCCGGCGCTGCGACGCGACGTAACCGTACGAAGCGGGCTAAATCTCACTTCCCTTTTAGCCGACGTTACACACATCTTAAACCTTAAACTGTCATAGGATATGGATACTTTGTTCGCATTGAAATGTCGATAGTTTGCTAAACTCGAACGCTGTTTCAACGCGGAAATTAATCGGGCAAAGCCTCGAAGAGTGCTTAGTCGTTAAAATACTTTGCATCTAAAGCAAGTTGAATGGGTTGAAGACTCAAGCTTTCCTGAAACACAGTGGAACCCTTTAATCGCCGCGCAGATTTGCAATTACGATGCACTTTTGTCAGTAGAACGACTGCCGTGTCTGTCAGATTTAGAATTTTAGAGGCAAACACTCAAAGTCTCCGTAACTAGCTCGTGTCACTGGGAGCTTGGGCGTCTAATTACGCGCCCAGCAGCACCTTCTCCGTGTTGGGCAGGGGGGGGGGGGGGTGGGGGTGGAAGGGCAACGACGACTTGGAGTAGCAGGAGACTGGTGGAACGGTGCAGAAGAGGAGAGGCGAGGAGAGCAGACGAAGCCAATAAAGTCGAAGGATATCAGGTTTGCAGGTAGTAGTAAAGCTCGACGGTCGAGCAGCCAAGCGTGATACTCGATTTCGGCTGGAAATGGTATCCAGGCAGCCAGTTAATGCGAGATCTCGACTTGCGCGCAAGGAATTACAAGGAGGATCGTCGATCTGGTCGCGTCGGCGTCGGCGTCGGCGTCGGCGTCGTATGACCCACTTGCGAAACTGCTATCATCGACGATCTCTCGACCAGTTTCGGGGCAAACAAAGACCGCCTAGACGTAGACGACGCATCAGCGCAAACTCTCACTTTCTCTCTCTCGGGATTAATATTGGCAGGGTTCTTGTTTTCGTGGATCCCGCGATAAATCAAATAATCCTCCGGCTGGACCGAGTTGCAGCCGAAATAATCTCCTTGGATTCTGCGAGCCAAAGTCCCGTCGCTTAACTTTCAACGAACGTGGTAAACACTCGCGGCGGAATTCTCGTTTATTATTCGCCGGGATGAGCGCGGAAACGTTGAGGGTTTTCAATTACGATTCGCGGTTGGGGTTGCCCGAGTCGGCTACGAGCCGGGACTCCGTCAAGTTTAAAAAACAGACACAGAAGGGGAGGCGGCATGTAAATGGTCGCGACACCGATGCCTAAAGCGTACTAGGAGCCAGAGCCAGAGGGAGGCTCGAGAACTCATACGGCGCGACGGGCGGGGATGACGGTGACTGGTGACAGGCGACCCTAATATTTTCTTTGGATGGTGCTTTAAGCCCACGCCTCGGCACGGCTGAAGAGTTCAAGTACTGGCACTCGTGTGACGGAACGATACGCGATCCTCGGCTTCGCGGATAGTTAAAGTACAGAATGTTTCAAAAGGCCTGCCGAGACACGGCGACGTGCCCTGAAAAGAAAGGGGCTTTAAGATTGCCCTTCGCCCCGGGGAACGCCTTTGATAACTTCGTTCAAACATCGCTCGCCACACAGCCTCATTGGAAGATTGTCGGAACGCGGCGAGCTACCAATTACGTCAGACATTACTCTACTTTCGTCAAGGTTTTCCTTCCTCCATCCTCTTGTTCCTCTGTCGAGGCGATGACCGGTACATACGCCACCGTACCTTTAACGAAACCGACTAACCCTGGCGTCCCTGGCGGCTCGCGGCGAACCTAGAAACTTTTGTATCAAACTATACACATCGAAGACGTCGAGGGTCCTTGACGGAAAAATCACGATGACGATGGTCCGTTAGCCAGCGTCTCGTCCTTTGAAGTGGACTCTCACCCTCCCGGCTTTCGTTGCCTTCCTCGGCCTTTCGTCTCCCTTCGTCGCCAATCTGGTTGCGCAAAAAATAAAAAATGTTTGCTATCGTCGTTTGTAACGCGTCACGCCTGCATCGTTTGCAGTTGACGACGTGAAACCGCCCGGCTTTTCGCTGCCGCCCGTAATATGTATCGCTTCGAAGCTTCTCCATGTCTCTCCGTTACGTAAATTACGCCTGCCAACTCTCGCGCTAATAAATGCAAGGGTTTTCACGCGATTCACAACCCATTCTCCATAACGGGTCAATAAATTTCTACCTCTGGGACTGGAAGCTGACACGAGGTGTCTACCAACCCCTGGCTCGGCTGCATCCTACTGTCTAGCGTCTGCACGATGGTCCCTTGGATTTTGCCGAGGACACGAGTGCGGGGGACGTCGAGAGCGTGATTGGTCGTCGACGACCGCAACGCGACCACCATCACCGCGATCATCGACATCCTCGCCGAGTTGCAGCGCGTTAATCGGGAGTGCGATTACGATTGCGATTGCGATTGCGATTGGGTCTGGAACATTCGATCCTGATTTACTTGAGCCTACGGCCAAGCTAAATTGTTCGTCAGCAATAATAACGCGGATGCGTGGCTATGCCTTCAATCAATATAGCCTCCTATCATGATGGGTGTCTTCGCAAATCTCGAAGCGATACCTACCGTCACTATGAAAATTCATTTGCCCGAGAGTTGACCGAGATCTCTTTGCAGTTCTCACGGATTCGCCGTAGAGGTTCGCTGTCCCAATCGATTGGAAAACTCGCGCGAATCATTGAAGGTATTCGGCCGTAAAAAGAGGCGATACCGCGCATTGGTCGGACGTGGCGCGGCGCGGCGCGGCGAGTACGCGTACGATCGATACGTTTGCCTATATCTAGTCGGAGATTTGCAATGCATAGGAAGAATTTGGAGGGTCGGCTGGCGTGGAATAAACGCTTGCCCCGTTATCCCTGACCACGTAAAACTACGTACATACATACATCTACGGATGCAACGAGATTAACTTGAAACCGAGCGATCGATGTTTGTCAAAAGCTGGCAGCCGGTGACTCCGCAACAGGGTTGATTTGCCAACAGGCGGCAGCTCGCATGAAGAATGCATTGTCTCCCGCCGGACGATTAAAGGTTAAAAACTATCCTCTGTTGCAGTGTCATAGAGATTTCTATAGGTAGGTAACAAGACTTGTGCTATGCATTAGGGTTGGAATCTTTGCGTTCGCTCCCTTCGAAACGCGGGGCAGCTAGTTTAGGTATCGCCTTAGGTAGCCAAAGCACAGATAATGAAATTACAAAACGAGTACTCGTAGAGGCTGTTGGTGCAGACATTTGCCGCAAAGGCACCCTGTATACCGAAGCATAAGCAGAGATACCCGTTGCGTCGGCTCCAGCCCACCGGGAAATCATCCCCTAGGCCTCCAACTGGAGTCGCTCTCCCGTTCATCCCCCAACCCCTCGCGCCGGTCGGTATGCGTAGCCACGTGAATTGCTCCTCCAGCCGTACTCGCCCTTCGGCGATTGATACACGAAGCTTAAATTATACACGGACCTGATCCCCGACGCGCCTTAGGCACCCTTAGTCGCCCTTAGTCGAACACGGATACGCGTCGTATTCCGTCCGATCATGCGAAACCCGCGTCCCGCCGCGGCCGCCCTCCACCCAGACGCGACGAGCTGTTACTTTAAAGCAAAAATACGGTTCACGATCGAACCCAAATCATCGATCCACCAGACCATTCGCTTTCTCGCGATCACGCTCGATAGTTTTTTACCTCCTAATTAGTGGGAATTTTTCTCACGCAGATGTATCGGTCGGAAACTATTATATTTAGGTATAATTATTATTATTATTATTATTATTATTATCAACGGGAAATCCCTTTAGAATACAAAGTATAAACAGATAAATACTATAAATAAAATAAAACAGTCTGCGTGCAACAACATAATTCACGGCACCAATGGTGATATAATATACTATACAAGGAGTCGACTAAACAGTTGCTTCCGGAACGAATCAAGCGAAACTGAAAACAGGTCTATGTCAGCGAGGCACTGATTTACCTGTTCAATGGCACGGTTTATCGGATCAGCAGTATAGTAACTATAGTCTGGAACCTTCGATTCAAAAAGGGGTCTCGGACGCAATGGCCGTTGTGGGGCATGAAAACAAATCGATGCCACAAACTCCTGACAGTATTATGCTCACTTATCTATTTATTATTGGTTTAATTTATTGTTTGGGCTCTGTAAATTGCCCTTGTCTTTGCTTCTGTATACCATGGGGATTCCCGTATAATTAATATTAATAATAATAATAATAATAATAATAATATACCTACCTAATAGTTGAGTTTAGATGAGAATTGTCGTAACATTGGCAAACGACCGCCCCTATTTCGCGATGCTTCGTCAAAGAGACTGCGTTCCAACTGGAAACCTTAGAGTACACACCGTTCGGTCGGAACGTGGATTCACGGAGGATAGAAACCCATAGGATAGGCGAACGGGAGCTTGCGCACACAGCAACAGACACTCGAATGATCCGATGCGATCGGATCCGATTCAATCCCTGATACCCTGCTTCCGGCAAAGATAATTTTATTATCTCTGACCGTCGCGTGGCGTCGCGACTGTTGACAGATCTCTCAGACACGCTCGACGCTCGACGATCGACGCGACGCCTCTAACCGATTTCACAGGAATCTGGACAAATTCTCGATTTCCTGTGCTATGATCGAGCGTTCGGATAAGGGAGGACAAGATAGATTTACATCAACTATCGAATGTTCGATGACGAGCGGAGAATTTAGAATCGCCGGCTCTCCGTTCGTTCGCTACCCGTGCATTTATCCGGTTGGTTCGCGGTTTTAAAGACAAGACTTTGTCCTACGTCCGTGGGAAATTCGATGGCTGTTTGAAACTTCTCTACTGCGAGGAAACTCGGGGGACGGTTAGAGCCTCGCGTCGACACGTGAACGTGGTCTGGCCTTTTTCCGTGTATGCCCCGGGCGACGGGACGTGAATTCAGTAAGCAGTAGTGCATGTCAGCGCTTGGTCAGACATTTGCATTTCTTTTTTTTTTTACACCAAAGTTTTTTGACAGATTTGTTAGCTAGTAAACGGGTATGTGCTGGAAGAAAGTTGTAACGTTGACTTGGCGTAATTCGAGACTTGGGGCGATCCTTTCACCCTGAGAATCTTCGCTCGCTCGTTTGCTGCGATGACTGACGATATGTCGCGTCGACGAGACGAGTTCCTTTGCACCTTGCCTCCCTAACTCCGACGTCGCGCGTCTACGCCAACGTCGACGTCGACGTCGACGTCGTCCCCGGTGCTGTCGCCACGTAGTCGAAGGTGGAGGGCCTCGCCTGTTACTTGCATCGACTAGACGTCGAGTTTCACGTTCAGAGTAACATCAACGAAGGTCCAACTAATTTTTGTTTTGCTGTCATGTCGCGAATCGATGCCGTTGATCCCTCTTCGTTCGAAAGCGTTGCTATTTAACGTGGATAATCGCGTATCAGGCAATGCCAGTACACAGAATACGAGCGATTCACCGAATCCCGATAACCTGCCAAAACGAATGGACGAGAATGCGCATTGTCGATCGATGCTTATCCGTAAGTGAAAATGATCGAGTATGGATTTCGCATCACTAACCACAATAATAGACTCTCCTAATGGATGAATACCAGAACGCGTCCCTCGAATTTCGATTAAGCCGAGTCATTCGAAATGGCGAGGCCGAGACTCGCGGCGCGTGCACGCATCTTCGATTATAACTTTAAATTAGTTTTGCTGGGTTTGTTACGCGATTACACATCGCGACGCATTCTTAGCCCGAGATAATTAAGCTGTCTGTTGGCGCGAACGCGCACCGCTGTTCAAAGTTCTTTCTACGGGGCTTTGGAAGTCAAAGTACCTAGTTTAGAACGCCGCGTCCCGCTGCATTCGTTATCTGGGCAACAATCGTAGTCCCTTTCTTCTCTTCGCTGATAATAACGGCCATAACGCGGCAGACCATCGAGACGACGGCGACGTTTAAAGACACCGAGACACGCCCGGTCGACCGTGTTTAATTTATTAATCGAGAGAGTTAGAAATCGAAGGTCAGCGATTATCTAATGGAGGGACGACAGAATCAAGCTGAGTCGAAGGGAACGGATATCGACTGGAAATTGAGGGGCCAAATCGACGAGTGTTGAATCGCAGCTGCTGTACCAGATGAACGGAATTGAAGACAATAACGAGACGCTAAACGATGGATTCGTAAAAGGGAGACGACGGCTGCGGCGACGTGACGTTCGTGTTTCGTCCCGTCTTTTCGATTAAGTCAACTATCAAAATCAGGAATCTCTGCCGTGTGTAAGGCAGTGCTACACGCTAGCTCACCAGCTCGGACCGCAAGTTTAAATTAGTTTTGTTGAGTTGGCCAGCGCGGTCACGCCAACGCGCATTCGCCACGGACTAAAGCTTAATGAGTGGCCCATGATTTTGAATTATTCGATACACATAATTCCCCGGCGACGGATGACGGGGGCGAAGGTGGTCGGCACCCTTTCTCCCTTGCTCCCTTGCTCCCTTGCTTGTTCCGTCCTTCCTAATGGATACATACCAAACTACATTCCCCCTCAGCCTCAATTTCGATTAAGTGCTCCATCAAAATGGCAACCCTTGAGAGCAAACAGTTAGAGGGCACCATCTCCGTCGCGTCGCCTCGCCTCGCCTCGCGCCTTGTAATTGGTCACCCTGCGCTGTTAGCGAGAAGCTGCCAGTTTACTCGCCGTTAATTGCACTCTGGTGTAGTTTTTTAATTGATTGAATTAGAGAAGAAGCGTTCAAAATACATCCGACATGCACTGACTTTTTCACCGTGTTTGCTTTCGGGATGTCCTCGCGAAGCCTCGTTATTTTTACGCTATGTCACGTAAAATTGTCGCGTCCAGCAAGTAATCTGGTCGCAGTGCGATATTCTTATAGCGGCTAATTGGTGAAATTGGTGAAAATGGAAAGAGGGAAAGGAAAAGGTAGAGGATGCATCGATCGCGGTTCGCTCGAAGACGTAGCAAACCAGATGCAGTAGACCAAATACTGTACTCCGTCTACAGTTTGGAAATACGTTTGGTCACGTTGCGTAGTCCACGAAGGAAGATAGCGGAGGACGTAGAACCAGCCGGCTTTGCTTCCGAGCTTTTCGACTTTCGTGGCCTTTTTACGGTGCACCGCAGCGACGAGCCAGCCGAGTCTTCCAAACACTCGAAAGGAGTCTCAGCTTGGCCCGAGCTGTGACCTACACACCCTTTCAAACATTTTTCAAACTCTCCGCCGAGGTCTGATTTACGATGGTCCATCGACCTTTCCTTTCCTGGTTCTTGTCCGAAACCAACCCACCCGCTTCTCTCTGCCCTTCTCCTGCAGCGTGCAACGCTTCGAATACAAATGTCGAGAAACCTATACCGGAGGTGGACGTACAAAAATTTGAAACAGGCGGCGTACTAAATAGTTTGGAAGCAATGTTTTCCTTCCATTTTCTCGTCGACTTAACAAGCCTTTGTTTTGCAATCGTCGCTAGAGTAGAGGTGGTCTGCTCTGGAAATTCAGTGTTGGAATGAACAGTCGTAAATAGTGTTGAGGAGGAAAGCACGCAGGTACATACCTACCTATGTCCGTCTACGCGGACGTGCGGATTCGTTCTACATATATAGCGCGTATTTGTGAGAAACGCGGGGGTCATAAGGGCTATGCAGTAAGGGCTAGCCTGTAATTATTTCTTGGGCAAATATTCTCCCCGTCTCACTCGCTCGCTCGCTTGTTTCGCTTTTATTAAACTCGTGCTCTTTCGTCCGCCTCCCCAATTCGTCGACGCCCACGAGGCACGAGCTTTTAATAAAAGCCGATATTAAAGGTATTAAGTGCCCGAGTCATCGTGGGGGGTTCGGAGCGGAAAGCCACGATTTCTTTCATTTTCTTTTTTTCTCGGCGCTCCTCCAGCCGAGTCTTGGATCGAATTATCACTGCCCTCACGATTCGCCGGAGGATGAAGCAGCGCTCGTCAATATACATAGTTGCAGTGGCTGGTTCGTTTCGAGATTCGTAAGTGGCTTGACGGTATTCTGATCGGTATTTCGGAAAGAAAATCCAGTAATCAACGAGCTTGGTACTGGATCGATCCAGGAAAGTTGCAGCAGGTGTATGCCTCCTTTCCTTGGAGGCTCCCGATTGCCGGCAACTTTCCAGAGTCTATCAAAATACCATCAATCTTTCTCCGGCCCGGCTAGAGAATTTCAAAATAACCATCCGGTGCAGACGAAACAACGAGCTTCCCAGCTTATAGTAGGCCGATCCACCCTTTCCTTATCATTCTTCGCGGGTATAAGAAGCTAACGTCGGTCTATGGGGCGAATAGCTTTTCCTGAAAAAAGTCTGGCCGCCTGGGTCCTCTTCCTTCTTCCCCTTTGACCCCGAAAGTCGCTTGTAGCGACGAAAGAAGCGTAGCCGCAGGTGGGATCCGCCGACGATAAAACTAGCCCCTTTTTGCTTACCCCCAACCGGAGCAACTCTTGTCTGTAAATCTTCCCTTGACGTCTTACGTGGTTCGACTTGGCGTCATTAATATTCGGCTGAAGCACGAAAGTGTAGGTGACTGGTGACTGGTGGTATCGCTGCGGGCATCGTCATCATCCCCCATCGAATTTAGGCACCCATTCGTTTCAATTTTTTCTCACCGATTTGATAAAACGGAACGAAAGTCGTTAGGTACACCAGGTGCAAGCTTCCACCATTTGTTGTATCATTTGTATCATTTGTATCATTTGTATCGCATCGCGGCAACGAGCAGCGAAGCGTTTTCAAGGGAACAATTCCAGCCCTCGAAGATCAAGAGCCGCGTTAATTCCCCCTCGAAGATCCCGATTAGGAACTAAACGCGCGGTCCGTGTACACAACCGCTCCCTGTTAATGATTCGGTTACAAAGCCTGCCGGTCGATCCGTAGCTGAGACGGAACGCGGCAGCCACCACCTGCTTCCCCCTTGGATCAAGGGTTCTGTGCGTTCGACGTGCAGCCAGCATACCCAGCTAAAGAGGTAACCACCCCGCGGCACCGGAGCAACTAGCCCAGAAGGATCAGAATCCCCTTGCCACGCTCGTAAATGGCCAAGGAATAAGAAGAATTTTGGATTCGCGAGGAGATCCAGGAAATAGATACCTGGCAACTGGATAAAAACGGATGAACCCAAGGGGGCGGTGCAATCGATCAGACGGGCTTGGACAGCAAAATGCTTGGCGGGAATGTAGGGAAGGGCTAAGGCTGCTGAATCCCAGAAGAAGGTAGAAAAGTGGTAGGAGGTGAGAGGATGAAGAAGAAACGAAGGTGCTCGTGGAAGCAAGAAGCTGGGGAATTTTGGATTGTTCGCCAAACGATGAAAAGGCAAGGAACCAAAGGACAAAGGAGTTCGCATGCACTGAACTGGATTCGAGGAACGGGAAGTTGAAGAAGATGAAACAGTAAGCGGACTGTCGTGAATCGCTCTCTCAGAATTCACAATCGGCAAAGAAAAACACGCCTCGAAATCCCGTCGCGCTTGGAATTTCTGTTGCTTCCCCTTCGTGCTCTTTATTCCTCAAGCTTGTCGATGTCCTTGCTTCTTGCTCGGTCTATCTGTCTATATCTATGGCTGTCTTCCTCTTCTATTCCACTATCCCGCTGGTATCCCTGTGGATTGCAGGCTCCTTTCGAGAGCGATAAATACGTCTGGAGCATTTCAAACTGTCGCATCGCGCCGGCTTAAGAGGAACCCCTACCCGCTTTCGCCACATTCTCGGTGTCTGTTTGCGCGTAAACCCTTTGACGCGGGGACTCTGCACCGGTCGTTTAACACCGTCCACCACCTTCCCCTCCAAGTTTATATCGCATTCTGTATGCGTTTAGGGGATGTTTTCGGCCCATGGAGGGTACGTTTGAATTTTAAAGCAAACAAAGTGATGCCTCCTTCCCTTGCGGTGGCGAAATGAATTTTTTATACAAATCCAGAGCCGCGGTTTATTAGAATATGCTCGTTCTCGCTACCATTCCGATCCTTCCCAGAGGATCCTTCTTTTACTATAAATTCGGCCGTTCGCGGTTGCGTAGGCGTCACGGTGCTTCGATCTCCCCCTCATCCGACCCTTCTATCCGAGAGCTGTCGTCATAAATTTTCATCGGCGTTCCGCGTGCAGGCGAGAGTCAAGGGCACATAATTTATTCGCTCGCCACCCTCGAGCCCCAGCCAGCCGGCTCGCCCGATGCTTGGCCAATTGTTATGCAGATTGAAGTAACATCAGCCGGCAGTTACCTCGGCTATTTCGCTGATACTTAGCTGAATGAAGTTGTCCGATTCAAACTGACCCCTAAATAATGTTGCTTCCGGCTGGACGTCACGCCGCGCCGTTGCATCTTTGCTTAGAGACACTATAATAAGAGTCTGGACACGAGAAGGCCACTTTTTCATTGGTCCGCCATTTTTTATCGGTTCCCGCTGATTTTTAAATCTGTCTATTATACCAATCTTAATTGTAATACATTTCTTGCAAGGGCGGGGGAGTCAGGTAGCGTCTTACGTAATATTTTTTAAACTAATTTTCAATAAATACAAATTCTATTATTAATGTTCGAGAAAAGTAGTTTTAGTTTATATTTCCCGAAACTGAGTTAAATGAACTATATAAACCTTTAAAAGAATTTTAATAACTGAAAAAATTAAATGCAAAAAATATTACGTAAGGAGGGGGTTGGAATATAAAATCTTACGAAATCTTATATTGGGGGTAGGAGGGGGTAAGAATTTGCCAGAATTACCCTTACGTAATTTAAGGACCCTAAGAGTGGTTAAGAGTGAAATGGTGGATATCTCTTTCTCTCTCGTGGGATTTCGATCAAACATGACGGACAGTGGCTCGTGTCCAGACTCTCATTATAGTGTCTCTATCTTTGCTCTGACAATTCCGAGCAATTCCGACAATGCATCGATTATCCCCCGATAGGATGATCAACGAGAGGAGCACCAACAACGTTAACGAGACGACACTACACGACGGTGATTATAATGCGATTAATTGGCCTGCACAGTGAAAGTCGATGCCATTGGCCGCTCGCCGCGCTCCGATCCGATCTCGTCCGCGGCGAGAACGAGCAAGCTTTGCCCGAAGGAACGAGAAAGAACCGGGGGACGAAGATTAATGATGGCTTTCGTCGGATTACGCGTAATGAGCGGTTGGCCCAGCCAGTTAGCTAGCGTTCCCGGAGATTGTCCGGCTGAAAAACTCCTCGATCCAACCGCGCTCAGAGATTATTTCGTGTCCGTTAAAACGACACTTGAGAGAATCTGACCAACGTCCAGATAAAACGTTCCATTTACCGGCGCGGCGCGGCTGCAGTGGCGGAAGAAGGTTTTCAGAGCGGCAACCACGGCGAGGTTTTTCGCATCACCTACCTCTCTTCTTATCCCAGGGATTATCGACATCTTCTGTCTTGATCTCTGCCCTGTGAATGGTATTAACGGCATATATCGACAAAGATTTCGCGGGTCGGAGCGCACAAAGACAGGAATTTGCGCGAGAACCGCGAAAACAACTAGTCCAACTTTGCGAAAGCCAGCTGGAGTGGCCTCCAAACGAACGGGCTGCGAAGTCGCGCTCAACCACTTCGCTCCTAATTACATGGCCCGCGTCTGACTCACGTCAGACCCGCGAATTAGACAGCGCGGAAAAGCCGGAGTGCACCGACAGAGCCCTTTGGCCGTTCTGAAAATACCCGAGACAGGGGTTAATTTTCCTGAGCCTTTCCCGCATAAAAAGGGTTTGGCAGCGTGCGTTTGAGCGTCACAACGCGGCTGCGTGAGTCTTTTGCCGATCCAGCGAGCCTCGGCTGGCGTTAAACCTTCGATCAAAAGCTCGCTGGCTGACGTTCGTCGACTAGAGCACACGTGGACGGAAAAACGGAAGAACGGGTAAGGAGCAGAAGAGGAGAGTAAAGGGGTAAAGGGAAGCTTCGGTTTCCGCTTCGGCGCTTGTAACGTCCCGAGGGATTTCGTCGCGCCACGGCGTAACATTCCTAGCTGACGGGCTGACCAACTCACCGGAAACGCTTCAGAATCGATCGCAGGGAGAAGTAAGGCGCCTCGGCGATCGTTTTCCTTCCCCGACGATGTTTCTGCGATGGAACGATCGCGGAAGCGATGCTCCCTTCCTTCTTTCTTCCCCCCCCCTTTTTTTTTGTTAAATATATAGTTCGTGGATTCTGTTCCGTCGCAGATGGCCTTTCGACATTCGAATATAATAGTCGAATTAAGAATGAAATTGTGGCGAAACGTATTAACGGCAACAACGATGCTATTTCGCCAGCGTAATTAGAGTCGTTCTTATTTCTTTGACGGTGAAACCGATCCCTCGACGGGACGGTGGCGAGGAGTAGAAAATTTCATTATGCAAATGGAAGACGTTCGTGTTGATCCTGGTTGAATTCATCGATTACGAACCGTCCATAACGCCAAGCAAGGGAACGCTAATAATTAGAGCCTGGTAAAATGTGTTGCGCGCTTCGCCTTTGTCGCGGCATTGTGCGCTTTTGTTAGAGCAGTGTGCTCGTCAGTCTTGGTTAATTCGAGCGGCCCGGGAACTCGTAGCGACCGTGAAATTTAGCCGGTCGCGAGCTACCGAGCGAACGAGCCTCGCGCGTCGCTGGATCCCGGAGAAATTAATTTCCATTTTGCTGTGAAAACAAGCAACCCGGTTACCCGCTGCATATGAAACTTGATCGATACGGCGAACCGGGTTACGTTTCTACAGCAATCGACAAACAGTTACTTTGGAGAAGCACAAAACTCGGAGCTTTAAGTTCGAGATGCGCCCTCAATTGGGGTTGAAGGACTCCCGAGTCCCGGGTCTCCACACCACGTCTGCCCTGTTATTGACTCCAAGTGGTTGGGAATCGGTGCGAGGGGGTTCGCAACTCGGCACGATCCTCTGGAACAGACCGAGATCGCTAGCGGGAGGGGGTAGCCGAGAAGGATTTCTCTCGATCGACCCCGCGAGGGAAAAAGGTCGACCAAAAAACGCTGGAACAAAAATTCTGTGGAAAGTCGCGTGACAGGAATTCTTGCAATATCCCTTGCACAATCGCGTTCAGTTTCTCGGTACAGAGAGCCGAGCCCGTCGCGATTCGAAGGAAAAAAATTTAGAAACTCGCCCCCACTCGTCCCCCCCAATCTCCCGGCAAATGGAATTGAACGGCAGAAACTCGGTGCCCGAACAAACTAATTTGTGCGAGCAAACAATTCCGTGGAGATGTAAGCAAGCCGGGTGCACAGCACGAGATTTCCCCTTAATTCTTCTGTCGGCAGCGAAACGGGCAAACGGAAGTCGTGGCGGGGTAGAGGGTGGGAAGCTTGTTCCGTGCGGAAATAAAAGAATTGGTAGCTGAAATACATACAATACAAACGAGCCAGAGCCGCGTCGAGCAAACGTCTCACGATTTCCTCTTCTGTCTTCTAATCGGTGGCCCCTTTTTCTCTCGCCTCGCGCTTTCCACACTCACCGAGGCTCTCCGCACCTTTGCTCCCGTTTCTCACAGCGCACAGTTTCTTAAGACTTGCAGTCGCCTACTCTCCCTGTTCGGTAATTTGGCATTCCCACGGGTAGAAGATGGAAAGGTTCTAGGGACGAGCAACCTTCTTTCTTTCCCTCGATCGTGCGAGTGGCTCGCCTGAGAGCGTTCCGGGAGCGCGGCCGCTCCACCGACACTTCGCTTGGCTTTCCTCTGTCTGTCTCGTAGAGGTGTTTAAGACTGGAGAATTTCCCTTCGCGGCTGGCAGTCGAAGGTACGCGAGGTGCTAGTCTTCGGTCACGAGAAACGGGATTTACGCAGCCTGGTCTCTTGAAATATCCAAAGGGATGCCTAGAATGTCCGCGACCAGAGTTTTCAACTGCTTGGTTGGCTGTTTTATAGCCGACGCGACGGGCCCTGGCTCGTGTACGGAAAAATTCAACAGCGCAGCGGCCTAGCGGGCCGACGCTGACCGCGATGAAGAGGGAGGGTGACGTTGTACAGTAGGGGCATGAGGATTTCCGCGATTCGTTGGCGAACGGGACGGTAAGTCGTTAAGACTGCTGCTGCGGGCCCTATTCCACGAGTAATCGCGGAGATTGAATTCCTTCGCGAGCCACGAGTCGCGGGGCGCTAGCTTGAACGCGTTATTAAAGCTTCTGGATAAGCGAAAACCGCAAGAATCCCAGGCAAGGGTGGTAGGATTTTCGCGATCCAATCTACGCGCTGTGCGAACCAATGCCGCACGCTCGCGGCAAATCTCACACCTAGCACAGTGAAACCGAGACGCGAAATTTCTGCTATTTAATTAAAGCCGATCGCGGGACGACCGGAATCTCGAACGGTCCTGATCACCCGGTCGCAATCCTGCTCCTCGTCCTCGTGGAAACACTTACGAGTTCATAATAATACAGTTGCTTGCATACACGCTGCAACAAGATTCGATGGGGCGGTGGAGAGAGCAAACGGAAATTAATGGAATTAATGCGTTCGCGTACTGTTTGCAATTGGATAAAATCGAACATCGGGAGGACAAAAAGTCGCGGCGCTTGCTCGTAATTTGAAAAGCTTTTCCCTTTGGCGAGGATCGATGTTCTCGTTTCGCGAAGAAACGGCGCGGAACACGGAGGAACTGTGTTCCCAGCATTAGGGAAGGCTGCAGCCGCGCATGTAATATTCAACTGTCTGGTCTCACGTGTCAGCGAAAGCTTCCCCTTGCCGAAACTTTCGCGAACTTGTGCAATATTGCATTACACGTGGCCGCGTACCTACGCGCGCTTTCCGCGATCTGCATTTTGAGCAATTCTCTGACATTTCGGGGAACGTTGTCGCGTGTTTCGCGAAAAATACAAACGCGTCTGGAACAACGTAGCTTTCTATGCAGAGAGCGCGTTGTACGATAAACGATGGGTAGACAGAAAAACTAGTTATCATTGATGAAGGAATAGGGACTTGCTTCTCTGTGAGGACGAGTTGAGGGGGAGCCCTATTTCTTGGGAATTTTTTTCTAAGGGACTGTTAAGCGGATCTTTTCCAAACATTCAGGGTATTTTAGTTCATATTCAAACAATAGAAATTTATTTTTACGTTACAAAGTGTTCGGTAGAAATGAAGATATATGAACACGTTCGTTAGGACTCGCGCGCCGGAGTTGCAAATTGGCGATTCGGGGTCCCATTTCTTCCCTGAAATAAAAAACCAAAGATTTTCTTATTTCCAGTATAATTACATTGTCGATGAACCTAAGCCATTGATAAATAAATTGAATTGAAGAATTCTTTTTCCATAAATGATACGAAATGTCTTCGGGCAGAATCGTAACTTTTTCTTTCAAGTCCCACCAATTTGCCAACTTTTAACTTTTTTTTTTTTTTCGTTTGTTAGGTTCATCGACAATGTAATTATACTAGAAATAAGAAAATCCTTGGTTTTTTTATTTCCGTGAAGAAATGGGGCCACCATTACGATCGCCAATTTGCAACTCCATTTTTACCGAACACTTTGTAACGTAAAAATTAATTTTCATTGTTTGAATATGAACTGAAATACCCTGAAAGTTTGGAAAAGATCCGCTCAACAGTTTCTTAGAAAAAAAATTCACAAGAATCACCTCATTCCTAGCCGTCCTAAATAGAGCTGCCCCCTTAAGAGGAAGCAACAAGCGGAACGTTTGCATCGATCTCGCATAACCAGGCGAAGGTACGTCGAGTATTTGAAACAGTTTAATTGTAAAGTTGCTGCAAAGTATTCGCCGTAATTCCTATCCCAAACGCGCAAAGAATTTTCAACTGCGGCTCGCAAAGAAACGTTCGCGCGAATCACTGCTCGCGACGAACAATCTGAATGGATGAAAATGAATCACGAACGCGTTGTCAGTGGTTCTATCGGGGAGGAAATATGCTGAAGAGCGGAGTGTGCGGCGAAAGGTGTTCGTTGAGGTGTCGCGAGGCGTGGGGCACAATTCGTTGGTCCGCCCCAGAAAAGAATGGTCGGTTGATACATGTGCAGCGGCTGAAGCTGTCCGTATGGAGGAAGAGAGGAGAGGCCAGACCCGTCGACGTAAATAAATCAGTGTCGAGGGCGACGCCCGATGAGAATGTAGCGACAAATTGGAAAACAGGGGCCCGGCCCGTCTTCGATTTCGCATCACACACGCGGAAAGTCACGCTGCGCGACACATGCCCGTATAGTTTGGAATCGGCGTGACCCATGACGGAATTTAATTTGCCCAGCGAGAGGCTGGCGTGGTCGAGCGCAATTTGCTAATCTTTGCAGCGAATGGAAGGAGGAAGCACAGCCGTGTCTGATCAGTCGCCGACTCGATCTACTGCGCGCTCTCCGATAGCCACGGATCGCGTCGCCTCGCTGTGATTTATACGCGTGCAACAGCGAATTTATTAACGAATCGCGATGCAGGATACTTCGGTATCACCAAACCTTTAATTCCCACGACATTTCAGGGGCCAAGAAAATACGCAAACTGTGGCAGCTAAACTGTTATCCCATTTTGCACAGAGTATTGTTTTGAACCACCTTGTTGTGGGTTGTCTCGAGAGATTCGAGACAGAAGCAACTGGGAAATTCCGCTCACGGCGAATACTTATATAATTCCAGAAACTTTAATCATCCACCGCTGCCGAAATTCTTGAAAGAGATTCCTAACGAAATAATCCGCGGAACGCGGAGGCAAAAACGCGGCTGATATTAAAAAAAAAGAATGCCGGATTTTGCATGGAAATTCTTTTCGGCGATGGCCAGGCCAGAAAGCGGAACTCCCGCAGGAGCGGCGCGGGCGTGTGTCCGTGGACCGCCAGTGTTTTTCAACCGCGAAAAAATGTGGCGGTTCTGGGCTCGCGCCCAAAACGCTTCGATTCGAAGTCTGCTAATTCGCGGCGACAGGCCAAGCGGATCGATCCTCTCGGCCGAAATTCAAGCGAGATCTCCTGGCAAATGCTCCGTTAAAAATTGCATCTGGGCAGTAGTTTCCCATGGAGTGTGCGGGAGTAGGAGGCGGTGGATGGGATGCGAGGGATCCTTGAAAGGTACAGATACGTGCACGTACGTGCATACATACATCTCGTGGTCGTAAAGTGAATTTCTGTGGCTCGTAAAAAGCGGAAGAACGGGCCGAGCGGACGTAAGGTGACCAAATCCCAAGTTACTTGGTTGGTTTCGTTGGATCGATGCTGCCGCCACTACGTTCTCTCTTCCATGTGACCTTCTCTTCGCTATCGACAGTTCCCGGGGCGAATTGGGTCGTTTCGGGCGGAGGGCTGGCCCTCGTTATCCCAAAAGCCTCCTGACAAATACGTACAGCCAGACACCCTGTGCCGCCCCGTTCGTTTGCTATTTCGGGAACCTGCGAAATCATTTCAATCCCGCTGCCGCGCCGCCTGTAACGGTGACGGACAAGCGTGGGAAGGTGTCGAGAGAACCGTGGATCCACGTAATATATCGAATGTGTACACGAGCCGGGCCGTCTCCGAACTAGATTATCAACGGATCGAACCATCGGTTAAAAGAGGAATTTCCGTCGAAACAATTTGCCCACAGAATACACACTGAACGCCTCAAGAGTCTCCGATCCAAACGAATCCACTTGATTACATGGATTCATATTCGTCTCGAGTGGACTGGAACACCTCGACGGTGAGGAAGAAAGCCTAGTCGCGAGAGGATTGACCATTCGTGTCTCGCGATTAAGGGGCGCTATCTACCAATCTGTTGGGCAGCTTTGGAGTCAAATAGAAAGGGTTGACTCTTGCACACACGAATGGGATGGCTGAAAAGACCGGGTGGCTCGGCCAGCCGGACGCGCAGCCTCCCAAGAACCGACGTATTACATCCGTTGTAGAAACGCGGCCGTGATAACGCGTGCTCCCGGGTTTAATCACGTAACTCCCGTACATCAAGCGGTCGGGTCGGCACGGCGATATAGCGAAATCATTTCGCAAATGGCCTAGCGCGGCTGCGATGCAAGGAGAGAGGGTGAAGGGGAGAATGGTAGGAGAGAGTGGAGTGGTGTGGAGTGGAGCGGAGGCAGGACTGGCCTGGCCTGGACTGGCCTGGCTTTCAGCCGTATCCGAGGGAGAGCCCAGCCCCGCCGAGCCAGTCTTTTGAGACATACGTATCCGGGCTCGTGGCACTGCCAATGGATAACCCAGACCTGTCTTTGTCCCGATGTTTGTCCAAGAGCTGCAGAGGAAACATGAAATTCCCTGTGGCATTAGTTCCGACGAAGGCACGCGTCGATATACGTGTACATATGTACCATACCGGCCGACGATTGTCCAACGAGGCAACGCGCGCCCGGCGAGCGCACAAAGAGAGCGAGAGAGAGGAGCAGAGAAACGGGTCAGCTGAATGCATCCCCCCATCGCACCACTATCGCTTAATGCCGCCACGAAACCTGCAAATCCAGCCTCGCGACGATACGACAGGATTCTCTGTAATTGTCACACGGATCAGCAGTGTACGTAGTCGTCTTGAGGGTAGAGAACAGGCAGCACTGTGGGCCAGGCGAGCCCAGAGTATAATCATTCCCTGTTAATTGGACGCTGGCTTTCCGGGGGTTGCAGTTGAAGGATTTCTTTTCGTGGACCGTTGAACTGCAGACACATTAAAGCCTCCCCGGGGATAAGAAGGCCGGGGGGATGGTCTCGGTGCGGTGGAAAAGGTCCGTGGCTGTTTACGTTTCTTCGCTTGAACGGGACAGTTGGTGATTTCTTCGTTCCTGGCGACGCTCGACGCTTAAACGCGATAAATTGCAGTAGCTGCGTTCCCCAGTTGCCGCACGTAATTTTTCTTCATTGTACCAGGATGCTCCGGTGAATTGAACTCTTGTTACGGAGAATTATTTCGTTTCGCTTATCCGTCTTCGTCCCTTCGCTTTGCAATCTTTCGAGCCGGACTTCGGATCCGTGCCCGAAAAGTCCGGGAACACTGAAATCGGCCGCGTTTCCAAATAAAATTTCGAAAGGTTGAACGGACCACGCAGGCGATGTCCACGCGATGGTTACTCGCCTGTTGGCGTTAATTTCGTCCCTCTCGGACACGGGTGGGCAAAAACGAATACTAGAAACGTGACACGATGTTCGCGCAAAGCTGCGCCTCGAGGCGGACAGCCAGACCTCTCTTCCTTCTCTCCTCTCCTTCCGTCGAGTGTTTTACGATTTTACCGTGAGATTGGGTCAAACTATAAATACGAGGCGCCAACCTGACCGAGCCGAGTCAGGCGCGCTCGAGTCATCGTTGGACGGACTGAAGCCGACGACGACGGTGCTTGACGATGTTGCGTAATCGTTGAAATCGTTACGTTTAGAAAAGCCGACGCTGCTATGGCCTGTTTCGATCACTTTATTTACTCAGAGCGGTAGCAAATTATTCCGCCTCTGCCATGATTGGCAAAAAGGGATCAGCGATTATTTCATTACCGTCCACACGATTGCCGGCGCGAAGGTGAGTCGCGACGAGGACTCGCTCAATACCATATTCATGGTTACGTCGTTATTTATGAAACTTAATCGAATGGCCAGGGCCGACAATATCATTTTAACCCATTGCATGTTCGTTGCGCAGAGGTTGAACTCGCGGCACAAGTCCATCAACTGATTGCATTCGTATCCGCGTTCATGTATCGCGCACAATTCCCCACTAACTTCGTCACTCAGCATTGCCACCTACGAACCAATCGAAAATGTGCTAAGTGCTCCGACCATTTTCTTCCAGTTCCGTGTTTTTAGTAGGAACTAAGTAGAAAAGCAAAGATATTTCGCGCATCGCGACAAGCCGCTCCGAGTCGCAAAATCCAGGCTAGATTCGATTAGATCGAGGCAGTAATCGTCGTCCACGTACCCGAAGAGCGAGAAACACGACGAAAACTAACAATATTAACTGCTTTCACAGACAACACATACATTTTTTAATTGTCAATTTTTATGTTAGTAATTATTTCAAACAATTATTTATTGGCATAAATTTAAAAGAACGATTTGTTTCATGAACTGATTAAAAATTAGTGCCTGATCAAGAACTACTTAGTTCCTTAACGGTACCCATGTATACTTGGCCTGACGTCGTCACTTAACCGCCACGTTCCCACTTGATTGTATCTGTAGTAGTCACGTTAGATGACGACACCTTTGATGAAACGGAAAGAACTTGGAGGCGAGCCCTCCTTTCATCGACGTTCGGGAAAAAGGGAAAAGTTTCATTGGTCGTATAATATCCGTGATATGGCTGACACGGCGCGAACAGTAGCTGCCAGTTGCGGGGATACTGTCGCGTAGACACACTGTGCCAACCACATTAAATAACCTAGACTGTTCGCCGTGTGTTTCACTGCGGAAACCAGAGAGGGTTCTGCGGGGAAAAAGGCAAACCTGTTTTCAACCTGTTGAAGTGTATCACTGTCCATTATGCGGCCGTGGCTCTGCGCGGTGTGGCACGGCACGGCGATACAATGAATCCTTGCTCGACGTATTTTCCGCGACTTTTTTCATGTCTGCAAAAGTATCGCCACGCTCGCCGGAGTTGTCGCTTCTGCTCGTTCGACCGACGATCTCTCTTGTTAAAAGGCTTGTTAAAACTGGTCGAAACATGTGATTGAGTTAGGGACAGCTGTTCGTATCCCTTCGAGCTTGGAATCTGTGGCCGCGGCAACGGACTCGACGGGACAGCAGTTACTAAGGACGAAGAGATATGGACTTGAACCTCGGCTCTCGTACCTTGAAATAACCAGACCAGCTAGCGGGAACTTCTATTCTCTCCACTCCCCGCACTCTGTCCTCCGTCCTCCGTTCCCACGGAAGTACACTCGACCCAGAAAAGCTCATCTCCGTTATCTCTCGAGTCAGAAGGGGAAATCTTGACGAATCGTGGCGGCGCGCCGGTCTCGACAGGAGAAATTCGCCGGAACGTTCGCGAAATGAAATTTGCGCGGAGTGAGCGCAATTTTCACGATGAATTTCAAATCCTGGTCCATCAGGGTTGCGCGGTATCGAAGCGACTTTGCATTTTATTAGTCGCGACAATTGAAAAGCGCCGCGCGCAAGCTGATGCAGTTATTTCCAAATGCCTGTTTCGCACCCCTGTTCGTCAACAGGGCAACGGCAATAGATGGAGCTTTTCGCAGGAGGAATTGGTCCTTGTCCGAAAACTAGAATTGGATCTTTCTGCGAACGGACAGGCCAACGAAACGTTTGTATGTAATCCTCTCGCGACACTGTTTGACTTTCAGCTTGAGAAGCCGCACTAACGAACTCCTCGCAGCTCCTGGTCTTTCGGCCCGAGGTTTAAGGAGCACGGCTGTTGAAACTCGCAGAGTAGAACATGGTAAACGAACTGAAAGCGTCCGGTTTGTTAATTTAGTAACGACAGAGCTACCCGACGCATTGGTCGATCGCGCAACGGACTCCTCGCAAACTGAATAGCAACAAGAACTCGCTGAACCATGCATGGCCGATCGATACTGCCCATAGTCCATAATTCGACTGGTTAGGATGAAAGAAGCGAGGGAAGTAGGATTCTGCGGTCCGGCAGGAGTGTAAAAATGGCCGATAGAGGCAAACGATCCAGCGACATTACGGGTGTACGTTTCAGCCTGGAAATCCTGCGAAATGGCTGGGAGGCAGCGTCGCGGCGGCGCTAATGCGTGCCATTTAAACGTTTCACGGGACATTGTGCCGGAACACGGTACTTGGCGCGAACCCGTCGCATCGCGTCGGTTCGTTAGACCGCCATTTGTTTGCACGGCTTCGGAACACTCGTTTCCCAACGTATCCAACCTCCGAGCCGAACGGTTCGTCGGTAACCGTCAGCATCGTCGTCGAAATCCATCGTGAAACAGTGGAGAACCAGGCCAGATTCACATATAGGACCGAGAATGTATAGTAGGTCTCTGGTAGGTTTGCTTTTCGATCCCCGACAGAGATACCATTAGAGAAAGGACGGGGCGATAGTGGCGGAGGGTGGAAAATGAAATGAAATAAGCAACGGTGGGATGAATTATCGAGAAGGGGTGGCGTTCATAATTTATGTGGCCTTAAGGCAAATTAGTTGTTGTCCCCGTTAATTCGGACAGGGCAGGTTAGTTACTGTGCAGTCGCATTACGCTGCAGTCTGCAGTTCGTTTCGTTGATGCCTTCGAACCTCGACGTGCACCCCAAACCGCCCTCCGGGTTGTTTGCTGATCGTTCCCGTCCACGTAAGCGCGTTAATACTTGATTGCATCGTAGCTTTGTCTACCTGCCGGGCTTATCCCTGATACGTGTATCGGACTCTTGACTCTTGACTTGTCCATTGGGCGGTGCAAGTTTGCGTGACCTACACGTTCGAGGCAGCAGAATGGGACGGATTCGACGAAGGATTTTCACGCAAAGCTATTGAACGGTAATTGATACGACGCACAGTGCGTTGAATCAATGGGAAGTCGGGACAAAAATCATAACTTCTGAACTAATCAGTTTCCGACCTATACAACCCAATACTTTTTTAACCAGAATATATAGATGCATCGATTGGTGTAGAAAAAATATACAGTTGCATTCAACAAAATTGAAGTTATCTCGATTTTTTATTGAATAAAAAGTTTTTTTTTATGAATATTTAGTTTTTCAATTTGTTGCCAACTGAATACTGACTAACTTTTGCTCGAAACATTTTTGTATTAAATTATTTTTTTCACGTGTATCGCGTTTTACAGCTATTTTAAAACGAAAAGTCATGGTAGGTATCGTATAAACAATTGGAAAAAACAGATCGGATATTTGGAACTTCCATTTTTTTTTTGTCTTTTGCAGCAGAACTAAACCACTTTTCAAATATATCTCGATTTGTCCTCGTTAAACATGTTTCTGAAAAAAATTACTGTAACTAAACAAAGTGCAAACATGTGCAAAATTGTTTTGTATGATAATATAGGGGATTGTTCCAGAAATGGTTTCCAAGATAAACCCTAAGACGTGTTTTAACTTTTTCGAGAAAAGTGAAGTTAAAGTTTAGAAACATATAATTCAGCAATTTATTAGATGTGTAACTTCGACACAATATAAGTGAATTTAAAGTAAGTGAAAAAAATCGTTTCACAATCAAAATACAGAGTATGTAGTACCTTCAGTTAAATGATCCATTGAAAATTATTTTTATTTATGCTTAATGTTAATAATGTAGGTGGCCTTGAAATATAGGACAGAACTAAATACACCAAGGAAATGCGTTAAATAGATTCTCTCAATACTAACGTGTTTTCTGAGTATTGGGGGCTTTTATATTGTTTTCTTTCGAGTGTTCATATACAAATAAAGAGTCTGGATTACGGTCGTGTTAAAAATCATCGCGAAAGAAATATTGATTTTTAGATTTTTGTCCATTGAGCAACGCACTGTGCGACGAGAGGTAAAGGGAGATTCGAGGAATTGACGATGGTTAGGTGCCTAGAGTAGGTACGTGTATGGGATCAAGTTGGGAACCAGGTTCAGGGAAGCGTTTGACTCTGTGTACATTTAGCCAGGATACGAGACATTTCACCGCTCGAGCACGAATTCTGGAAATTAATGTTCCGGTGACGACGCCACGCGGCGGTGGCTCGCACGTGTCCGAGTTTGTTTCTGCTTCGTCGTGGGTATCGATCGACGCGGCGACCAGTTCGATGCAAACTAATTGCCGCTTCCGATAAATTCATTAGTAAACCAATTATCCCCCGCGCATCCCCTTGCCTCCAGGAAATCCATCGGTCCTCGGTTGCCTGCGACTCGACGCGACGCACCGTTCGGTTACTTGTCCAATAATCACTTGTTTCCTGTGGAATCGGGCCAAGTGAATTTTCATTTCCTCTCTCGACGACGCCCTCTAATCCGTTCACCGTACTCACCGTGACACTGGACAACCTTGATCCCACTGATGCCGAGGTTCTTGCCAACGCTGTGTCTCCGGCCTGGCGCTATCTACGCGGCAAAAAGGACAAAATATATATAGATATGTATATAAATACATAGCTGACTTTTCACGCGGTCAACATCCGTAACGGACGACCGCTGAAGTTGGGCAAAAGTTTCATCCCACTGTTGGATTGCTGTACACGTGGCGTAGAAGGACGTTTCGCGGGAATAGTCGCAGAATCGCGGCGTGAAAAGAAGTAAACGCCCTCGCCGTTGGTTGGCAGCACAGCTGGTACCACGAACCTAACCCGACGAAATTGGGTTATCCACTTTCTGCTGGATACAAGTCCTCGGTCACTCAATCTTCCGACGCGGATGCTCAGCCGACTGCTGGCCGAGCTCTGACGATAAGATGCGCCGAGATGCGCACGCTAGTGCAACTGCAGCTCGCGGTTGCCTTCGTATTTGGACCGACCTGTTTGGAAAGTTCTGTCAAGTTGTATCGCCGACTACGGAGATTCTGATATAGAGAGTCTTCTGGAGGCCTATGAAATTGCTGAAAGACGAAGCTCTGAGCCGAGGCCGGATAAAGCGGAGTTTCTCTCCGTGTACGGGATATCATGGGGTCGAAGTTAGTTGGAAGACTTCTCGAGCGAGCCCCGAACGGATGCGACCTGGCCGAGTTATTCGTAAAACCTGAGCGGAATTTGTCGAGTTACCAGCGAGAGACGCGTCCCAGTTTTCCACGACTTCGCCGTCGAGGCTGTTCGAACGTTTATTTTTTCCTCCTCCCCACCCCCACCCCCCCCCCCCCTCTTCTCCCTCCTCTCAAGCTTTCCGCGTTGAAATTTCTCATTCCCGGAACCCGTCCAACTCGGTCGATTGGAAAATCGGGAAAGTGAGAATTCCCCCGGCTTTGCGAAATTCCACCTCATTGTGATTACTCGATGCACTCGACGAGTTTTTACGGCGATTAGTTTTCCCAACTTTACAATGTTGTTTTGTACGCTACGTTGAATATGGCAGTGAGAACGCATGCCGAACTGGAAGAAATCGGCGATGCCGTTGGACGCTTCTCCGTTAAGTTCGTTGGCTGTGCGTGCCCGGGAAGCATAATCAATCCATCTAGCGATTGGCACGGCCGATTCGGGCCAAGACAAATGGCTTTGTTCCGGAAAGTCTCCGCGCGAATGATTTGTCAGGGCGGGCTCTCTTGTTTCGAGCACTCGATATCGGGTCTGGTGAAAACGAAAGGCTACGGAGCGATTCTCTGGCACGCATACGTAGAGGGGCGCGCTCACACGTACCAGAAGCAGCTCCTAATTAAAAAGCTTCCGGTATTGTCGGGGAGGCGCATTGTTCGGGCCAGATCGGGGGTAGTGGAATTCCTGCGGGCCAATGGTGAAAAGCAGCTTTGTTCTTGGCACGCTGGCTCCCTGGCCTGATGGATTTCCAACGAAAAACCTCGCGGCATAGCACCGCCTGAGCATGTCTGAACCCACCAGAAACTTGCGAATAGCTGCCTACATGCACCCGCATCCTACATCTCGATTCCTTTCAATTCCGACACTGGAGTCAATTTAACTAAATTTTTTACACCCTTTGCAGCCGCGACTCTGCTACAGCTTTCGCTGATGAATTACGCACAGCCGTTCGGTCGTGATCCAACCGAGGGAATTAATCTGTTTAACAGAAGCTTCGCTTTCCAGGATAAATAATAATTTTCATCTTTCCTAGCTCAGTGGGAGGCACGACTGCACGACTAAAATGTAGGTAGTAATACAAACAGAAAGAGAGGGGAAAGGGGAAACGGAAAACAGACCAAACCAAACCGCGTAATCGTTTTCATCGGGGTCAGCGAGCAATGAAAAGGCGAGGAATGGGGGCGGGAAATAATCCGAAATTTTATTTATGAAACGTGGCAAAAACGGGATATCTGTTTTTTTTTTCTCTCGTGACATAATAAAATTCAGCGACACGCGCTGCAACTATGTACCTAAATACATATGTACTGTGTCGCTAACGAACAGTCTCATATACCCGAAAAAAAATCCACCTACGTACGTAAATCGTAGGAAGGCTCGCGATCGATGCATCCCTCGTGCATTCTCCCCGGATGCTGTGTTCGGAATTTCGTTACGGTTTCATTAGGATTTAGAATTTAGACGATCGAAAGTGTTGAAGGACTGCAAGCGATCCCGCCATCTCCCTCTTGCTCTCAGTTCTCCTTCGATCGCTTTCAGCGCGACGTCCATGGGGAATTCTCGTGTTCGGGTCATTTCCCTCGTGGTTTTCGCTAATTTTGCAAGTAATTAAGTCTCTCTGGTAGTCGATAGAATTACGGGTGGCAGCGCGTGCTGCCGGAGAGAGTGAGGGTGGAGGTCCACCCTTTGAAAAGCGAATTTCAGGTCTGGCCGTAGTCAGCCAGCCAGCCAGCCAGCCAGACGGAGAAACCACAACCAGTGACGTTTTGTCGGGTTGCCGGGCAAATTGAAAATGCGGCCAAAGTTTCGACGCGAGCGACCGTCCGCGAAATTCACCCCCGATAAGCCACCTCCCCCGGAAAAACTGTTTGTTAGTTCTCGGAAAGCATTCGGGTCCAAGGTCTTGCCGGGTTCGAGACTGTATTAATGCGTGCGGGCACGTAAAAACGAAATTACACGGCCGGTGCTCATGAATTTTAATGGCAGCCTCTGATCCTGAATCGCAATGCTCGCCGGTGTACACCAGCTCCATTTGAATAACGTTCGTGTCGTCGATTATACGTGTGTCTACGACCCTTAATAGCTTCTGGCCAGCGTTTCTCAAACTAGAACACGCGGCATCCTCGAAACAACAGGGAAACCCATTAGGAAAAGGATTCGTAGACGGTCTTTTTCTTTTCCTGCCTCCGCAATCCTGATCTTTTTCCCATCAAGCCACTTTTCTTTATCCCTGACAACGACGGAGACTGACGGCTGAGGGGCGAGGAAACTTGGAAAATCATGGGAATGGTCGAGAATCTCTGGCCTGGCCGATGGAAAGCTTTACCAGCGAACTCGTCGTGCACGTAACTTTTCACAGCCCATCAACGAACAAATCAATCAATGAAACTTTGTTCGTGAAAATGTTAATGTACCGTGTTGATCGCCAAGCGACCGCGACCGTTTCGACCACGAATTTTGTTACAACAACGACACGGATGAACGAGCTCTTTCTAATTGAAAGTTTTTGAGCACCTGGAGTTAATCCGCCCACGCATTATGAACCCTACGAGAGGAAACTCCAACTCTGTGCAAAATAAATGAAAACTCGAATGCAGCTTTTTTTCAAGACGAACGACGCCCTTGTGCTCTTTATTTCCGGCACGTTGCGCGAAACATTTGTACAAACTGGCGTGTCTGGGATGAGCCAGCAAGTACATACATACATACATACTCTTTTGCCGTAATGCTAAAGGGATATTCGCTCTTGAGGATATTCACTCCACGCTGAAAGAGAGGAACGTTCTTTCCCGAATGTGTGAATTTTGAGAAGGTTATCGCTTATTCCGGTGTTGTCGAATCCTTGATAAAACGCAAAGTTATAGCTGTCCATGACCCGAGGCCCCGTCCGGAGATGAGATATGTTATACCTACGTCTTCTTTCTGTTCCCGCGTGCGAGTTCTACGGAGAGGGTACGTGCCCGGAGTCCATAGCACAGCTTTTATATTTTATTATGCCTCGCGATATCTTCTTATCTTATTTCGTCTGGGTCTCGAGTAGGAATTTACGCGGAAGAAATGTCCCGGCGACGATCGCTGGAAACTTATTGCCAGCGGCGCACACGCAACATTCCAAACATTCCACTTAATTTACAACAACCGCCTTCTTGGCAATTGTATTCGTAATAACCCGCACCAATGATTTCATTTGAAAAAGGCTAAACAACGGCTCCCTCGAGCGTTGCATTCACCGACTGCAAATTCCCTCGCTCGCATAAATTCGGTTATCTCGTATCGGAAGGATAGGTCGCTAACGATCCCTATAACCGTTTGGCCTGATCCTCCATGTCTGCCGCAGACAGACCGATGCATATATGTATTTAAAGAAAAATCTACATCGTCGCCGCATTACCGCGCCCAGTTGACCGTTTTCAGTTAATTAACGGCGCTGCGCGGCGCGACTAGTTAGCGAAATTCGCGATGTCGTCCGTTAATTAATTCTCGGCTGATCAAAGCGTATTGCCATGGTCAGGAAATGTTGTCGAGCGTGCAGCCAACGTGTTACAAAGTCTCGCGCAGAGACTTGATGAAACATACATGCGTTAAAAGTTGAAAGTTAAAAGAATTGAAAGTAAGGACTCGTAAAGATCTCTGTTTCTTTGTTTTGCAGGTCGAACGCACGATTCCACCTACACGTTGTACAGATTGGGCGAGAGGCTTTCGAGTGGCGCGAGATTATACGTGGAAACCGGAAGGACCGATGGCTTGGACGGTGACGGGGATTCTTCCAACAGCCTTCACTCGTTCGCAGGACCGCCAGTTCCGCAGGGCGAAGGGGCGAGCATTTCAAGAGCATTTTTGGACGGGAATCACACCCTGATCAGCATCATGGCGCGGATCAATCCGAGCCCCGACTGGTTCGTAGGCGTCGATTCTTTCCAGCTGTGCGTGGAGGGCAACTGGGTCGACACAGTTACCGTCGAGGTAAATGCCATTCATGTGAAAAAACCATCGATTCATACGTTTAGCAACTGCATACCTACTAAGTAGCCGGCGCGCGGTAGGAGGCGTGTTTAATTTGCCAGAGTTCGATCCGGTATAGAGTTACAATTAGAGAGAATTTCAGTGCCGGGCATGGCCGAGCGAACCTTTGAATTTATTCATGGCCCGTAGTACCTACTACCTATGAAAATGCTGCCCTCGTTAGAGGAAAAAAGAATTCTTTTCCCACCCGATATCCCGAGGTATATCGATAATCTGCCGTTCATTAAAGCGGCCCCAGCAATTTCGACTGCAAAAGGGCGGGAAAAAAAAGCGGACACGTTTGACAAGCGTCGATCGAGAAGTATGTAGGTCGCGCCCCATTTGCGAAATATCCGAGCGATTCATACGCGGCTTTTCCCATCTCATTAAAATCTATCGGCCATTCACAGACTCACCGTGCGCTTTCTCTCGGTCTCTTTTCTCAGTTGGACCCACTGGATGGAGGGACGGATAACGGATTCACATTCACGGCTGCCAATTGGCCAACGCAGCCCCAAGGAATCGCGTACAGGATCACGTCACGATACCCGGCGCATCCCGCGGGAAGCTTCTATTATCCGAATCTACCTCGCCTGCCGCCAATAGCCACCCTCACTTTTACCAAGGTAAGTCAGCTAGAACATTACCTGGAAGTAAGTAGATAGTCCGGATTAGACTGACACTGAGCGTCAAATGGTTCTATCGCTTTTTAGAAGAACACAAAGAGGACTGAATAAAAACAGAATCTGATAAGGGAAGACGCCGAACCCGGAAATTCAAAAAATTCTGAGTCTCTGTGAATATGTAGGGGATTTCACTCTAAGGGGGTGAAATTAACCCCTGAAAAATCAGCTATTTTCCGATTTTGTGTTATAACTCGCGAACTGCAAGAAATACAAAAAAAGTTTCGAGGCAAAAGTTAATTCTTTTAATTAGATCTATCATTTGGTAAAAAAAATATTTTACAGTTCACGCGTTATAACAAAAAATCTGAAAATAACCGGATTTTCAGGGGTCAAGTACACCACCTCAGAGTGAATTTAGGTAGCAAATAAAAATTTCGTCATAATCAGCAGGAAATTCCCTACATATTCACAAAGTTCCAGAATTTTTTGAATTTCCGGTTTCTGGATCTTCCCTTGTGTTTTCGGAGTTGCACGAGACACCGGTACTCAACGAGATAGACGAAGTATGATATCGGTGTCTCTTCTAACTCTGGCCAAGTAGATTACAGTTCTGGCAATGGTATATCTAAATACCGCCCAACTTAGCGTACACTCCAATCTGCTACGTTAGAATCTAACACGCGAATCTATGAAGGAGCAACTTCGTAACCCCGAATCGAATAGTTTCTGACACGGTTGATCAATGCTGCGACACGATATGTACACGCGAAGCCGAGGAGCTAGAAAAAAATCCTGGCGTAATTCACGGCTGATTAAACTTGGCGCGCTCGGTTGCTCTTTCGCACTCTGGCAGAATGGTTTCGCGTTTATTAATTCGGAACTGTTTCCCCTGCGATTCGTGTCCGCTATTACAGCCAGCAGCGAGCAGGCAGATACTAGCGTGTCCGCGATTCCCGGTTACGGCGAGAAAACGAACGCGGGAGGATAAAACGATCACGCGAACGGTTCCATTAAGCTCGAGCATCTTAGGTACTCCATTAAGCTTGAAATTGGAACGCGCAATCGTAATGTTCGCTTGGTATCGCGACGGGCTTCATCGGTGTGCAGCGATTCCTCTAATCGATAGTGTCTATGTTCATGGACCCGGTGGAAAATGCACATTGCTGCTCGATTGCTCGCGAAATACCCTCGAACGATTACGTATCGTCGTTGCTTCCGTGCATATGTATATGTACGTACAATACGAATAGGTACTCTTCCTCTTTCTCTTCTTCTTCCTCTGTATTTCGTATTATTTTCCGAGTTTGTATACCTTTTCCCAAAAATGTACCTTGGTCGGCGACCAGTGAAAACATTTACTTACCTACTACGGGCCACTCACACACCTGAGACTTTTTTAAACTGTTTGAAATTACCTATGAAAAACTAGTAAGGGTTGAGCACGGCAGGTGGGAAAGTTTAATCAAAGCGGTAGAGGGAAGGAGGTTTAATTCGATATTTTCTGAGATGTTCGCGCTCATTTGTATTCCGTGACCTGGTTGCTCGTGTATGGAGCGTTCTCGAAATTAATATCCTAAAAGCTCGCGGCATAAATACCAGGGACGATGTTGGGGAATCAGCAGCGTTACGCCGCGCCGTTCGGGGATCGTGGATTCGGCTTGGAAGCTCCGTTATCGTTTATGCCGATTAACTTGGTTTCGCCTAATGCGACGATATTACACAGTTAAGGCACATTAAAGCTAGGGGATTGCCGCCTGCACCCTGTTTTCTACTCCATTATCTATCTGTTACCCATATAATTTCGTTTGCTAAAACTTGCCGCGCGTCTACATCCTAGTTAGGGGTTACGTACGTATGTACAGTGGTCAGAATTATGCGGTAAGCCTGCGTTCTTCCTGATAATGAGAGTGAAAATTACTCGCTGGGATTTCCAAGAGGTTTTTGGAGCGACTCGACGCTTGGCATCGATTACGGTGATGATCCTCGATTATAATTGCTCCTACGGGACTATGTTCTATCTCGCGAGACTCGTTAACGCTTGTAAGCCATGAGTTACTATCCTGGAGCCCAGATAAAGGGAGGGTCGTGATAGTTGGCAAAGCGGCGCGGCGGCACAGCCCCGATCGCCCGACCTCTCGACCGGCTGGATTATCCCAACTTGGCTGAAAGCAATAGAGCTTGGTTAACCATGACACGAGCGCTTGCACCAGCATATTTCCATGTTCGCGCGTACTTTATGTAATTACCAACTATTCATAGGTGCTCGATTATCTCGATTATCTCGACTGCTCTCGATTATCTCCTCTTCCTTCTTCATCTTCTTCTTCTTCTTCTTCTCCTACTTCTGCCAAGTAATTTATCCCTACCCGGTGTGTTCAATTTCGAGGGAGGAAGTTGAAACTTTGAGATTTCTGGTCCCTCGGCTTGCTATCAAAATCAAAAGGAAATGCATTTTCGAAGGAGGGTTACCTATTTAGATTAAGCCGGAGGTAATGGAGATGATTGTTCGCGAGCTCTGTGACCAATTCAACCCCACCATCCCCGTGTCAGCGCTACGCTGTCAAGATAAGCGACCTTGTTCCCAAGATAAATGCGAGAGACCCGTGACTCTGCTCACCCTTGAATCTCAATTTCGCTGTTTATCGACGAGCACACTCTTCCACTTATCTGGCAACCAACCTCCAGCGCTGTCCCACAAATATACGTGAGCGCATCGATCATCTCTAGCCTAAAGGAAACGTTACCGTACGAATGTGGAATCCCAAACTTTACACACCATCTCGGAAAAATTCCGTTCCACTTGTATTGTTCGTTTGCCTTGGTTTAGCCACCAAAGAATCTCCCGACATCGACACATCGAACGGCCATAAATTCGATCCTTCGAAAAGGGTCCACGCAGCCAAAAAGTGAAACGGTGTGAAAATATTTTCTCGTGCCACGTAATACCGGCCATACCTTTTATTCCCGGAAACTGTTCATTCCAAGGTCCCGTGGAAATTCGATTCTAGGGAAGGAAAAAGCACGCGCGCGTGTGTAGTGTGTACACGACGGCGACGGCGACGCCGAGAGAAATTCCGGGCACGCAGTTCTGGAGCAAACAACGACGCGGCCGTTGAAAGAGTCTCGCGTTTTGCCCTTCCGAAGGGTCTGAAAGGCCTCGTTATTACTTGGCCTTCTGGTAACGTACGTAAATAACCGGCTATATTAGATTTCGGAGACTGAATGGCGGGGAAAGTGTGTAGTTCGCGTGGAAAATATCGACATGCCCCGTCGCGAGGGGTGAATCTTATTTTCTGCGCGAATATCTAAAGAATTCTATCGCTCCTGGATATAATAGAATCAATTTATGCTTTCGTATACTTATTTCAAAGGAATGTAAGTGTAGCGTGAGGGGAAAGGAAAGGGTCCGATCGGATTTCAGCAGGAAAAAGGCAGGCGTTGGATGGGAGAATTTACCAAGCTATGAAAAATGAGCGGAGAAGTTGGTTCTGCTGGGAGCAAGTGAAATCTCAATTCTCGCGAAGGCGACACTGGTAGATGAAGAACGAGGCGCAAGAAGCCGAATGAGAGTACAGTGACTGAGGATCGCCAACTCCCTTTTCGTTCGCCGCCACTATTTCAAACTTGAGCGGAAACGTAAGAATTTATAACTGGTGACACGTTATGGGCTTCGCTGACCATAAGGATTTATTTCCCATGGCCGATTTTTCGTGCGCTCTCTCGATGCTTTCCAACCGGCGCGGCGCATGGCTTTGCTTCGCTTTCTTGCAAAAATTCATTTAAACTTTTAAAGTAGAAAATGAAATCTACCTGACAAATGCAATGGCGCACGGTGGTCCCAGAGGAAATTCTTCAAGTACGCCTCTTTTAAAGTAAATTAAAAACTTCATTTTTCCTGTACACGCCTTTATGTACATAATGTAATGCTGAAATTGAAATGAAACTTGGATTCGGCATAAGTTTCAAATGTAGTTAACGAGCAAATTAGGACAAAGCAGCAGTGTACGGGTGTACACTGTACAGCTGAAGGAGCCGGGGACCCATAAAGAAATTCTCGTAATTAATTAACGACGATAAATATTTGGCGAGTACGCACCACGCCGTTGAATAAGTCAAAGAGTCTTGTCTCAATGAAATTCGGTCTCCCCGTGGTCTTTGTGGAAATGCACATTTACGGCGCACGTATTTTCGCCCTCTCGTTAAACTTGAAAAGAGAGAGCACTTTGCGTCTTATTGCCGCGCGCCATGGGTAATATCGCGTCGAGTTTCAAACTCTCGTAATTTCACTTATTATAATAAACATCAGACGCTTAAGGAATCGTTTGTATCAAACCTGTAAAGTGGTCAGTGGCGAAATACATAATACTGATGCCAATACTACTTAGGCAGACGCGGGCGGCTGACCATACACGAATCACTTCCACTGCAGCCGTCCGCGCACAACTTTCCTATTACATACATAGGATATTAGGGTATTTAGGTTAAACCAACCAGTAATTGACCGCAAACCAGTGAATGACCATGATGATTAGGCAAAGAAATGTCAATTATAAATTTAAAAATATTATATGTTTATAAATGGAGTGTAGTTGCACTTTTAATATACCCATATTTTTAGTTACACGTATTAAGCAAACATTAATAAGTACAATTCTTATTAAAGATATGCGGCCATTTACTGGACTTCTACAAGTTTTGCATTTTATAATCTTTTTTTTTTAAATTACGATAAGAATAAGTAATTATTTTTATAGAAATTTCAAGAAGAATAAATTTAAATGCAATTTCAACAGTTTTTTTGTTGTTATACATAAATATATTCAAGTATTAATCCGAAAGGTCCATAAATTCAACAATTCAGTCATTCACTGGTTGGTTTATCCTACGTTTAATCCATACCGGCCTGATTTACAAAAACATTACGATTAATGTTATACATGCTAGTTTTCGAGCACGCGTGCCGGTTTTCACGGAACAAAATTGAATTGATGCGTGCGCGATTCACGCGGTGAATGCGAAACACTCGTCCCCGTGTTAAGCGTGGATATCGACTGCTTGCAACTTGGAACAATTGACGTCGCGAAGCTCGCGCGTTTCCATCGTGAAATTACGAGCAGGACAATTCGCGTAACTCTAACGACGGAAAAATTTATGGAATCCGCAGAACGCGGCTCCGTTTCATCGAGTCGATGCAAGCCGCGCATATTGCGCGTCGTAACGAGCGAAGCGTATACATTCTCGACGGAGTGAACTCGAAGCCCGGAATCAGAATTGCAGGCCGCAGTGTATATCCGCGATAGGATTTTTTATCGCTCGGCTGCAGCTGCACTGGTTACAACTGTGAGTGGCTCGCCCACCGTGTCGGTTTGTTAAAAGTTTGGCTTTACCTAGGAAATAAGAGGGCACTCGTGTTTAAAGCACACTCTAATTACCTATCTATATAGAAACCCCGCAGTGCTTCCGACATGACAGTTGCTAGCGAATTTTGATTCGCTTGATCGATTCTACCTCCCTCCTCTCCATCTCTTTTCTACTTGGCTATATCGCCGCAACTGGACAACTGGTTAACCGGCCACGGTGCGCTCCCTTCTTCCGTGAACGCCCTCGGCGTTGGTTTGTCAGGCTTGTTCGATTATCGACGGATTAACCAGCGGGTTGTGGTGGCTGCAGCTGATGCGAGCTATGCGTTCGACCGTCTATTCTCGACGCTACTCGTTTCCGACGAAATGATAAAATCACGATAATGAGCCACTAATGATGACCACTTTAATTATCCGCGACCGCGCAGCCTGGCTTGGGGAAATCATCTTCGGTCTATCGCGCGCGGAACCCGCTCGAAACATTCCTGGCATTCCCCGGGGAAAGGATCGCTGAAAATTTCATTCGACAATCGGGAACGTTGATTAAATCACGTAGCCATTCCATTCGCGGACTTTCCGTCGATATACGAAAGCGTTTTTTCCCCCCGCGCATTTCTGCCGATCGCGATCGGCCGAAACAGACAGCTTTTCTCGCTCGCTCAGCGCAAATCGAATTTAGCTTCCCTGTCCACTTTACGAACGTCTACCGGTATCGATATATCAATAACGGGATGATGGAATTCTTGTGCTTTATCGTTGTACATTGCGATCTGGAAGCTCCACCAATTAAATTCGTACCTGAGTGGAATTGTCGTTTGATTTGCCGTCGCGTAACGTACGAGTTCGCTGGAAAATCTCGTGATCGAATTTTCGAATTTTCACGCGCACTGACTGATAAAATGAAACAGGACCGGGATATATGTATTTAACGCAGTCTATTGCTTCTAATTATAAGCACGCTCTTCTCTGCGGTGTCCGCGGAGAGGCGGCCTCGATTTTCGAAAATTCATCCGATCGATATCGAGTTATCGAGTCGGATCCCACGGTTGCAATACCTCACGGTTCCCCTCTCTGATCGCGTCAGCCGCAAAGATCCCGGCTCAGGGGCATGCCAGGCGGCAATAAACCAGGCAAAATTACCGGTAATTATTAAATTACAGCGCGACGACTGCCGCGGCAATTATCGTCGGCGCCAGTATTATAGATTTTACGCCGGACAAATCCGTTTAATGTTGCGCAGCGCGTACGCGTCAGCTCCTCGCACCCCTCTCTATAATATAGGTAGGCAGTAGGTACATACATCTGCATCGTATCGTGGTGAAAAACGTTATATCGATCCGCGGAGCTCGTCACACGCGGCATAAACGAAGAAGGATGCGTACCTCGATTAGCAGATATTCACCTGCCCACTCGATCACTAGATCCCGAAACGTTGGAAGGCTACTCGACCAATTGTATCGAATATCCTGCATTTCCATTTCAACAATGTGCCTCTTCCATCGTTTACTTTTTACACTTTCTATCGAGTACGCGCTTACACCTTAATTGGCGACCGGAGAACGTATCGTATATATTAACCACCAGCATCGAGTCCATCGTACACGGCCTTGTATCACCTCCTCTCGGATTAATATGTATAAACTCGGTGGGCCGGGAACGGTACCTTCGCATTCATTTCCATTCATTCATCGCTCTGCTCGTCCGATCGTGTAAAGTGTATAGTGTATAGTGTAAAGTAAACGAACTCGGCGTGTATAATCGACACGGTTAATTTAAAGGTTGGTCGGAACGAGGGCCGAAACGAGAACGAATAAAAAGCCTACGTTCATCGCCGCGGCCAGCAATTACTTTCGCAATTATTTTTAATAAACTCTCAAGAATTAATTGCGCTCACTGGGGGTGACCTAGCCGCGGTAGAAGCGCAGCAAGCACAATGGCTTCTCGCGCGGTCGAAAACGTTAGCTGCGAACAAAACACGCAGACTGGTGAGCTGCGAAACCTACAGCGAAAAACAGAATGTCGAATTTGACTGAATTTTTTTGCTGAAATGAAGTGAAAGAAAGATAAATTCCTCATAGATCGCTGGCTCTGTACATAAACAGGCGTAAGGCTAAAAATGTAGAGAGCGGATCAAGGAATCGCGATTCAGTAGAAAGTGAGAGAGAGAGAGAGAGAGCGCTGTATGCGTTACGCTTTAAGGCATTAAATTGAAGCGTTATGGACGCGAACAAAAAGCTGGTGATCCAGAGAGTTTGCATGCATTAATAATGATAAATGTGTCGGGCACGGCGGAGCTCGAAAGGGAGAAACTGGCTCGCGTGCGCGTTAATAATACGCGGGTTGTTGTAGCGTCGCTAATACCGCGTTGTCATTCTAATCGATCCAACCGTTCAATTATTCCTCCGGCAGCGATGTAATTGCACGCCTGCCCCTCGATCCCTCGGAACGATTCCCTTCCCAACTCTGTTTCCGTTATTGCTTGGGAATTTAGTTGTCCTCGGGCGCGCGCCGCGATGCAAAATCGAATATCTAGTGAAAAAGAAAGTTCCACGAAAGCTTCATCGCCATGTTCAGCTTTTTGGTAACTGCGAAAAGTAGCGGGCAGTTTGATGGAATAGGCTGGAATAGAGTCAGAAATGGATTTGAAATTGCACCCGTTTCTGACAGGTTCGAACGCGCGAGAAACTTTTTGATCGATGGTCGAAACGAGAGAAAATTGGCTGGACGAGGTGCGGCTCGATTAGACTAGTTCATCCGTAGGGATAAATGTTCTCTCCGTAGCGCGCAGCTGGTGATCCGATTACTAGCTCCGCCGGGGAAGTTGGCCAAGATGGCCAAGTTGGCCAAGTTGGCCAAGTTGACCGTCGGCAAGCAGGTAGGTAGCACGTGCAGCTTCGTGCCTCGCGTGCGGCTAGGTTTTACAAGCAACTGCATATACGGTCCACAAACGGACTGCAGTACCTACCAAAGGGGAGATCCTCCTCGGTCCGAAGAGGAATGGCGGTCGCAGGACGTTCGGTGGACCTCACCGACCACAGATTTATGAGAGCCGGGTCCACCGGCGCGACGAGAATTTCGTATGTTTTGCGGCGTTACCAGTGGAAAATAATGTGTTGTAGTATTTCACGGGTTTAATTACTTTTTGCGAATAATTGATTAGGAAACAAGGTTTAAACTACTGCTGCGCTGCGGCTGCGACTACGACTCGAGGCTGAATGCTGAAACAAAGCAGCGGCATCAACGGTTCAAATCAGTTTATTACACTACGGCCGCGTAAACTGGCAAACTACACCGAGATCCCGCGAGAATAAAAGAGAGGAAACCGTTTTAATTCGCCGTGGGATTAAAAGAGAGGAATTATCGCGCTCTTATCGTGGACTGCTCGCATTTAAAAAGGCAAAAGTAGCGAAACACGAGGGACTGTTGTTCGTTTGTTCTTTTACGTGCAGCAAGTTCCACCGAACTTTGGTGCGAGGCTTGATGGGACCGACTACTGCTAGTTACGGTTTCATCGAATCATTGGCCTCGTTCGACCTGCACACCGCAGTTTTAGTTAGAAAACTAACGCCGCTGGTTCGGAATAGAAATTGGGAACGTCGGATGACCGACGACCGTGTCGAAAAACCGAACGGTCGAATTTACGCGAGTTATTCGAGTTTCTGGCAAACTGAATTTTCCACCACCTGTCCGGTCGAGTTGGCGTCGGCGTCGTCCAAGTCCGTTCCCCTCGTGTTCGTGATCGGACTTGCCGATTACCCTCGCAGCCGTTACAACTGTATTGCAGCTTTTTCTCCTTCCGCCGTAACTTGAAAAAATATTTTTCGCTATCCTCCGCTGTGCGTTCGCGCGAAGCAAAGATGGAAGGATTATGCTAACGAGTAGGAGGAACGTTGACTCTGCTAATGGAACGTCGTTTCTTAGACGAAGCGGAGAGGATCGGTGCGGCGCGGCGGGGGAAAGAAAGCGGTATAAAAAGTTTTTACGTCGCGTCGTTTCTTGATGGATTTATGCTGCCGAAGCGGTAGTAGTAGGTAACTTCCCTTATTTTTTACGCTTCCCCGGTAAACCGGTGCTTGCGGCTGATCGTTTTCCTACCGAAGACGAATGAAAGAAGCAGCAACGGGCAAATGATGCAGCGGGAACCTGTAAAAACTGTATTCCATAAGTTTCGCGCCAAGTCGCGGCTCGATATCGTCGCGGGGCTAACCAGGCTCTATTACCGGTTAAATTAAGTCAACAGGGCGGGCGAAGCTGATTCGAACTTGTTCCAGTTTGCCAGGTGAAATGGTGTCACGGACCTGTTTACCTACCCTAACAAACTTTCCTCTGTTTTCTGTCGAATCTACACAAATAGGGTATTATGCAATTAACTGCTGCGAAGCTGTGTCGGACGCGTTTCCAACTTCTCCCTCGTCGCGTTTATTTTCCATTGTGATCGTACGTCGTTAAATTCCTGCCAGGTCTATTTAGGGTTGCAGATGTGACAAGGTGTCGCGCTTTTAAATATCGAAGAGGTTCTTTGCCGAGGAAAAAATTGAGTGGCGATAAAAACGTTGCGAGTTGATCCGGAAGCGAGTAGAGTGGATCTCAGCGGATATCGTGATAATAAGTATACTTAAATATAAAGGGCATTCCCAGTTGAATTTATATCGGGGACACTTCCATTACAAATATCATCTATAGCTGTAAAAGAAGCAAACATTTGACATATCGAGCGCGTGATGAAAGTGGTGTGCACTGCTGGACGAACCGAGCAGAGAGAATTTCATCGGCGCATCACCGATCATGGATTTCGCAAACACTGACTGTGCTGGGGAAGATCCTTGATCCAAAACGGCGATCGTAGAACTTCATTGGAGCGTTCAAGTGCTAAAACGGGAAACCTAAAGTGCACGGTGCATTCTATGGTGCAACTGGGACGGCAGAGTTGCTTTCACGAATCCGGGATGTAGGAAGGGACACCACGAACCGACTGAAAGTTGGTTTGCAGCAGCTGACCCAACGCTGCGATGCACGGCAGGAAAACACGATCCGATGAATTCAAAGACCCTGCCAACGTTTCGAGTAATTAAGACGAGCGCTCGTTGAGATGCAAGGAGGAGAGAGAAAAAGGAGTTGAAAAACGAGCAGGAAAATTGGGTCATGGAAGTAGAACTTGAACTTTTGAAGAAGGAAGAGATTTCGGAAAAATTCTGGGAAATCGAATGCTGGGAAATTCACGAGCCGTTCACAGCGGGCGAGCAGCAATGTGCAAATAATGCGTTTTAAAACAGTTCCGAACGCGATCTTCGGCAAACGTGGACACGCGAAAACCCGGCAACACAAGAGTCGATTTGCTGGCCGGGGTTGTTCACTTAAAAACTGACGGTTGAAATTTATGCGAGTCGTTGGAGTTGTCGCCAGTAAATACAGACTCCTCTCCCTTTGCAGCCAGAGGGAGTAGCGGACCGAGCTACCTGCACGATCCATTGGTTTTGCACGCGCGTTACCGTGTGTGCGACCGTGTATATTCTCGCGTAGATTAGGTTTCGCTCGACACGGAGCGCTAATGAACGAGAAGGTGTCGTTTGCACGGAAACCGGAGGGGTCGAAATTTTCGAATTTGTGTTTACGCCCCGAGGCTAACCAACCCCTTGCCCTCCGTCCTTCGCCCTCGACGTTTCCACCGCGCCCGCCAGCATTTGCCGTTGCACCGAGCAAATGAACGCGTAAATACACCGCTCGTAAATACGCGCGAGATTTATTCGCCGCGCTTTCTCCCCTTCGATTTTTGTACTCCCCCTCCCTCGAATTGGCTATTCGTTTGGACGAGAGATGCAATAACCGCTCTTCATTTACACCCGTATCGGTATCCCTTGCACGACTCGATACAATCGGTTACATAATCGGTTCGGGTTGCTATGTTTTACGTTTCGCTACTCTACCGAATACTGCAACATTATAATATTTATGGAATGAAGTTTTTGCCACGTGAACCGGGCATTTCGATTCGGGCGAAAAATTCCCATGGAAAGAATACGTGCGGCAACATCTATCCCAGTTGCCTGCCCCCCCCCCCCCCCCCCCCCCTGTCGGTCTCAGAGGAGGGGAAGACAAAGAATCGCACGTAGGCGCGAAATAAGAGTAGCAAAGACGATGGGTGGAAAGAAGCTTGGGAGGAAATACAACAGGAGCCGTGTAAAGCGAACTCGGGCAACTGGGCGAGCTCCCGCTCGAATATTACTCGAGCGACGCAACGTGTAACCGAGATAATTTTCTCAGTCACGTACAGATAGGTATGTTTTGGTTGGTAATATCAGCCCTTCGTGCCACCAGCTGCAACCTCTATTCACGGCTCCGTTTTCTCTGCAGGCTTTTTGTTTCCCGAAATGTCGCGTCGCCGCGCCGCGCCCGTGTCGGTGACTTCTGTCGGGGAGGAGGAAAAGTGCTCCGAGTTAGAGGATTCCGACTCGTTACGAGAAACCAGACACCAGACACCAGAAACCGTATCTACTTTCCCAAAATCCTGATCTCTCCGTTTTCCGAGTGCGCGGTAGTGTCTGCATGGTGATCCCAAAATCGTCTCCCCCCCTCTCTCTCTCTCTCTCTCTCTCTCTCTCTCTCTCTCTCTCTCTCTCTCTCTCTCGACGACTAGCGATAAGGAAAAGAAACGACTGCATTGGTCCCGCAACTTAGCCGAGAAACGGCTCCACTTAATTACGCGGTGACTTTAATCAGAGATTATTACTAATCGAGTTCTAAAACAGGGAGTGCTCTGATCGTAAGAAACGCTTTACCGTCCTCGTTTCGCCTGTCGTCATTGGCCTACTTCCTGGTCTACGGACATGTGCACATACCTAGATTCCTTCGAGTTGGTTTACCTTGTTCTCACTTAGTTTTTTCCACGGCATTCGGATTTCATTGAATACGAACCAGTAAGTACGTCCACCGCAGAGCCTGATAATCGATTGGAAACCATAATTGGAAGCTGCCGCCGTACGTGAAACAATTAATTAGACCTTAATTAGCGCTCGGCCCAGTTTCAAAGAGAGCCCCCCGCCTGTGACAGTATGTATGTATGCATGTATGTATAAATGTAGGTTCCAGAGGAAGCTGGGACTTCGTCATCGTATTACCCTCGAAAACTCGTCGAAGAGATAAAGGGACAGGTTTCGTCCGTCCCGTTTAATCCCTTCGCCGATGCTGACAAGACCTTATCGCTATGTAATTATCTCCACCCCGGGTAAAATACGATACGGCTAATTCTCCTCGATAAAGTTTAATCACCCTCGTCTAGTCAAAACTCGCGCTCATAATCATCCACTAGATAAGTACAAAAGGATTCGTTCCGGGAACTTGTTGGTAGCCCATTTTGCTAGTTGGTACATTGTGGAATACATATATAGGGGGCGAGGGACGTGCAGAGTACAGCTTTTTATACTTATTGAATTTACAAACGTGGCGAACACACGACCGATAAGATAAAGAGAAATATTCAATTCTGTTATCGTAAACCGGAGCATCGGCTTTCATCCTGCTAACGACGCGACGCCGCTACAAAAGACCCCGAGACCATCGGCCCGATAATCGCGGTGAAGTTTCCTCTACTTCCGCTACGCTTCCGACCGAACAGGGCGGACTTCTCGTCTGCTATCTCGCGGGCACAGGATGAAAAAGAATCCATACTGCGCCCGGAGAAGGGGGAAAAACGTGATCAGAGAGAATAGGGAGAGATGGGAGGGGGGGGGAGGGGGAGGAGAACTGCCACGTACATCCCAGCCGAACCCTGCCTGCCGCCGCGTCGCGTCAGCGTCCCCTCGGAAAATCCGTTTGAACCGATCGATCGTGACTGTGAACCGATACTTTGTCGATGCGCCTCCCTCGGGATCCTTCGCGCGAGAACTAATCACGGAGTGAAAGCATCGGTGCGCGGCATTCGCGACACCGTCGGATTTCCGCTTTTCAACATTCCGTTGGACGATATTGGCCGAGTCTTTTTTTGCGCCTCGCCGCCTTTTTTGCGGCATCGGAGTTTCCTCTGTACTTGGGTATTTGAATCAATTCGTCAGCCGAGGGCCGATTAGAAATTGTTTGGCGTGGATTCCGCTCGGGAAGCAGAAGCAGAAGCAGAAGCAGAAGCAGAAGTTGCGAGGTGGGTAATTGAAGGGGGGGGGGGGGACAGCTTGATCAGCGGCAGATTACCGATTCGAGTTTCCTGGTCGGAAAATTATAGAGCACGGTGAAATTCTGCTTCGCGATTATTCGGTTTATGTCTGACGGTTATTATCCGGGCGCGGCGGTATTACTGGATATTTAGGCGTGCTTTGTTCGCACGGGAATGCGCAAAGTTCAACGCTGAGCTCACCTTCAAGCTTCAAGCCAAACGGCTGGACCAATTCCGTCGCGTCGGCGTCGATTCAAATTTCGAAAGCGATGATGACGCAAGATCGCGCCCGAGTTGAGGCAGTTTCGAACGACTGCATCCTCGTCGTTTAGCGCCGGCCCGCGAACCGCATGCTCGGGAACGCTGCAAACTTATTACGAACTTTGAAAGAAACAAGAACAAGCTAGCGCAAAGTATCGTAAAGAACAGGAAATTATTCTACGATTGATTAAACGCGAAACTATCCGCGAACGCGTGAGAGTGTTTTTCATCCAGGCCACGTCGTACATCTGTTGCAGCTGCGGGAGTATACGTTAACCGAAACGTATCACGAGGACGACGTTGAAGTGGAGTTCGTCAGCAACGACAATCTACTAGCGAACAGTCCGACCCCCAGGGGGATCGATCCGAACAGGGACCTGAACGAGGCTATCGCCGAAGAACGAAAGGAAATGGACCCTCAGAGATACAGGTATGTTCCTTGCGTTCACTTATTTATTCCTATCGATTTTCTCTCCTGGCCAGGGAAAACCTGACATGTACTTGAAATAACCTAGAAATTGCGAGAATGGTAACTGATGCACGGCGTGTGAAAGAAGGAGAAAGGTCCGCTTCTAAAACGAGAGACCTAAACATCTTGCCCGAGTAACCCCGTTCCATTCGTTTCGAGACAATGGGAAAAGTGAAGTTGGGAAAAAATAGGTCCCGAACCGGAAACGCTTGCCAGGGAAGCTTGGACGATAACCAGGAAGACGCATTGAATGGGCGCTCCCGCATAAAGGACATCCGACGGGCCTGGGGGGCTGAAAACCGCGCGACACTGTCCAGACGTATCGCGAAAAACAGGCTGTGGAAATAGGACATCATCGAGAGTACAGACTGAAAAGATATTTTTCCTTGGCCGGTTCGACGTACGTTTATTTAATTAGAGAAATGCTACTTTTTTTCGTTTCGACTGTTCGTCAGGAACAGGTTGTTTCTAAATTTTTGCGCGAAGGTGTCAGCGACGGGAACCGGTAGCACTGGAAGCGCGGAATTTACCGTTGTCAGTCAGGAATTTATGCCCTGACAAGCATTTGCATTTTAAAACCGCCCATCCAACGGCTAACCGATCGCAGTAATGAGCAATCCGAATTGCAAATTCAATATAATAACGTGTTTTCATAAATATCTTTTCAGTTACTCGCGCAAGCTTGACGTTCCTCTAAATTCATTCCCGTTTACGTGACAAACGCGACTGGTAAATGTACAATATCTACGCGTACATATTTCTTAGGAATCGGCGTTAAAATCCTGTTGAAAACTTCCGACCGGATTATTGCCGGCGCAGGCTGGGTTTATTTCGTTGGTTGATCCTTGACGAAAGGCCGACTTTGGTGCAGCATTCCCGACTCTTTCAGCTGCTTCGCGCCGAATCGGAAACAAACGCGGTCACGCAAGGCGCTGCGGCTCATGGTTGTTTCCGCAAATTCAATCTGCACGGTTTAAACGATTTTCTACGAGAAAAGGACAAAAGTGGTGTTATTCCGCCGCGCTGTCTACGTGGAATTGCAACCATTAGCGAGCACAGTAGTAGAAAACGAACTGTTGCAAGTTGCGAGCATCTCTTCGGCTGGACTCGTTCGAACCGGTTATTGTTCTTTTCAATTGCCAGTCCTATCCGTGCAAATGCACGACATCTCCCTCGCCACTCGTTGGGACGCAGTCGAGCTCCCTTGACTCTCCTCTCCTCACTTTTTACAATTCCACGTGATTTGCATAACATCTGAAGCGCATCGGACGGTAATTAGAAAATTAGCCAAGTCGGCGGCAAAGTTAATTGGAGATTCGTAGGTGAAGCAATTCCACTAGGGTTGTACGTTAAAATTTAAAAGTGAAAGCCGCAAAAATGCCAAGTGTTTTCCTCTTCATTTGGTTGCAGCGTTTTCGCCGGAAAAACATGATTAAATCCTGGACGAAAGCGTAGTTTATTCCGTTGTTTTACGCAAACTTTAAACCCCTCAACGGCACGGCAGCGCGGCGCCGTGCCGGGGAACAGGGCCGTGAAAAGGAAGCGAAAAATAGTGCGGCCGGATCCGCATAAATGTAAATTACCGTGTAAGGCAAATAACGACGCCAACAATGTTTAATATTAACGAGACCATTAATAATAAGGAGGACGTAAATGAGCTACGCAAAGTAAACTTTTCCGTGATTCTCGTAATGGCTCCAGCGTGCGCGGGTTAGCCGTTGCGCGAGTTCCTTCCTCTCAGGCTTTCTCAGCTGAAACATTCATTTTTACAATCATCAGAGACAGTGGCCTTTCGATCGATCCCGAAACGCCTCGCGACCAACACTCCCTTTCGAGCCCGAGCTAGTGGAAAAATAATAAGTAAGCCGCGAAACGAAATTAGCGAGAGACGAGGCACGGTCGGGGAGCCAATTGGAAAGTCTATCCTATCCCAACGGGAAGCAGATTTCGTCGGGCGAAATTGAAATCATGCAAATGCGTAGGAAATAAATTAAGAAGCGCGCACGGGCTAGCACGGGTTGGCAGTGATTCTCCGCCGCTCATCTCGGCGGGGAAGGAATCAGTGATAAAGTTAGTTGCCTCTCGCTGAAATTGCGTCTCTGCAGCGCCGTCGATCTTGTTGGTTCCCAGGTACTGGACAACGACAGGAAGCGGGCACGTGGCCACGGACCTGCCGCGGGACAATAAAGCAGCGATCATAGACAGCATCGCGTCGTCGTACGCGTTCCAGAGGCAAAGAAACGGCGCGACAGCCGCGCCGAACCTCTCGAAAGTCGAGGCCAAGGTTGGCTGGCCATACTATCAGATATACAAGCAGATGGCCGAGGCGCAAAAGGCTGAAATCTTCAAAGACATACAGAGGAAGATGGCGAACACATCCGGTGGAAATAGTCTGGGCCATTCGTGGAATTCAACCGACATCACGAGCCAGCGTCAGCACAGGCTCAGGATGAAGCATCATAGACTGACGTCCAAAGGGAAACGCTTGAGAACACGTGAGTAGACTAAGTAGATTCGTTTCTCTTGGACCGCCATCTGATTCGGAATCGTAGCCTCTATCGACGCGCAGTCAATTTCCAAAGATATTATTTTACCATTCGGTTGCCGTTGCGGCGTTTGTCGCGTTTACAGGTGTGTGCAGACATCATACACGTAGCTCGCGTATCCAAGCACACGCTTCAGATCAAATTCACGTCTCATTCGCTAGGCTATATCTGATACCTAAGGCTAGAGACTAGAGGACGAACAGAGAGCACGTTTAACGTTGTAAAAGACAAGCGCACCACGACTACCATACCTCCTTTTCCCTAATCACTCTCATTAAAGTGTACTTAAGCCTAGGCCACAAGCCCAGCCAGATTGTTCTCGAAGACTATTCTCTCGTCTCGGGGAGACTTGGGTTTAGCGACGCGCTCGATTGAACGTCGATCGAGGCTCAATTAAGCTTCGCCTTTTAAATCCGGCTTACGTTTAACCAAGTCTGCTGTAGACCGAGTAAGAGTGCTCGCCGATTATTGCAGGTCCTCCAAGGGACTGCAAGGTCGGGGAATGGGGTCCGTGGAGCGCCTGCAGCCGTAGCTGCGGAGTCGGAGAGACCCAGAGGACGCGGAAGATAGCGATAAAGCCGCGCCGCGGTGGATCCTCGTGTCCGCCGTTGAAGGAAACCAAGTGGTGCGGTAGCGCGAGCCCCTGCTCCGACGGCAAATCTATCGTGCTCCACCGATCCGAGGCCATTTATCCGGAGATCGATCGGGAACGGGAACGAGAACGGGAACGGGACCGAGGTCGGGAACGGGAGGGATTGGCGAGCTCTAGCAGCGGGTCTCGCGCGTGAAAATACCTAGACGAACGCGGTGGATCGTCATTAGTGGTCCGCTAGAATGCGTCAATAATGTTATCGTAGTCGTTAGAACCAACGATTTCGCGGGGGTGAAGACGCGACGCGGCGCGGCGCGGCGACGGACGAGCGTCAGGGCGATGTTGCTCGGTCGGAGAGGGACGGTCGTTCAGCCGCGGCTGTTTGCACTTGGAAAGTTTCGTTGACGTTTCTCAGGCCTTCTAAGCCTTCTTAGCCTTTTTCAACCGCTATATTGTAAGTGTGTGCAACGTTGGTATCGTTGATCGACTATCGGAGACATTTCGGGGTAATAATAGTGAGAAAAACGAGAGAGCCTCGTGGAATGAAATATTTTTAATATTCCTGATATGACGGCTGACTAATAGGCACAGACATATCGATCCTTGCGAATTAGTCCGCAAACTTTTACCTACAAATCGAGTTTCTTTTGCACGTTAACCAACCCGAGCTCCTCGATAGCCACTGGATCCAATGCACCTCGATTCTACCGCATAACCAGCGAAATGTATGGACATTGGAAGAACGCAACGTCAAGCGCATATCAGTTAAGACAAATCGTTCGACTACGCCGTAGCACTTGATTTCGGTGACTTTCGAGGGCTGAGGCTTTCCAACCTGCTCACAATCGATCGCCTATCGACTCTGCGTTTCCTGCGCGCGATACTTCCTGCAAACCCGAAAGAGCACACGGAAAATTTCAACCTTTCCAATTATAATCGATCAAGCTGTTCCAGTTTATTTGCAAGAAATATTAAAGAAACCATCGTTAAAAAAGGGAAACTTGGAGGAATAGGAACGACTCTGTGACTCTGCTGCCACTGCCTGGTCGTCGATACGATCCATCGGATACGAGATGGAGCTCGTTGGGCTCGAACGCAAAATTCCAGAAGAATTCGAGCCGGTTTACGGATTATCCCGCTCAGAGTGAAACCAATTCTTGAACGGGATCCCCGGAAACTCGAACACGAACACGAACGCCCCATTTTCCACCGAGCAATTCGGTCGTCCTCGAGAACGTAAAAAAGAAGTAGCAGAAGAAGAAGAAGAAGAAGAAGAAGAAGAAGAAGAAGAAGAAGAAGACGAAGAAGAAGAAGGAGAGGAGAAGCAACGGTGGTACAGAGTTCTCTGAAGGTCCGAAAACTCGCCGGCAATTCCCCGAGGCTAAAGCGTTGAACGCAATTAGCCCATTGGATTCGCACGGAGGAACACCGTCTCGCTCGTGTATATGTGTGCATGTATGTGCAGGTATGTATGATGTTATATTCGAGCATGTGTGCGTGCGTTGTACGCGTGACGAATGAAGAAGCCGATCGATGGAAAAGTTTCTCGGAAGGAATTCAAGAACGAGGTGGCTCGAGTGTCGATCGGCGCGGCGGCCTTAGAGGGACATTGTCGGTGTTGTCGGATATTTTTTGCCCAGAGCTAGCTTTAGATTTGTTCGCTGACTTTTCGGACTCGCGTTCCAGGCACGTATTCGGAAGTGGAACGCACAAGTCGATTCCTATCTTCCTGTTCTCGCCGCTTTTAATCGACGTCGCCGATCTCTGTTCCCGATTCTGTTAACCCTTGAGCCGAGTACAGCCCGCCCTCATAGAAAGCATATGCAAAATAATACTCATCAGCAGCGGAGAATTGCATTTCTTTGAAAACGAGTGACACGGTTAAGGGGTTAAAAGGAACTGTGCCTGCTGTACGATATCAGAACGATTTGAGTTCGCGAAACAGTACCTGTCGACGCAGGAATGCAATTTTCCCGGTGCCTGTTTCGCCTCGTCGAATTCTCGCGTAAATCCGCGCCGATATCCACGCGAAATCCACGGAACGAAGGAGAAATAGAGGGGAAGAGCTTTCCCTCCGTAAGGCCACGACGTTGGTTGTCACGGCGCGGTAGGGAAATTTTTACAAAAGATATCATCGGGTACGTCTTAGGTGAATGTATTATATCTTAGGCGTAAATTTAACGATAATAATTAACAACTAACGTTTAACCGTAACTCGTTAACGAATAGGCTCGTATTATAGCGCGCTCGGCTTTTGCCCTCCTCTCCCTGTACGATAACCGTAATATCATTTCGTGACGACTACCGTGATCAGCGTATCAAAGAATTAACCAACTCCCGCGTGCATACCAATCATCTGACGAACTTGAATACGAAAGAAGCCGAGAAACATCGGATGCCGAGTCGATAAAAAGTACAAGAATAGCGTAATCTCAGGCGGAGGAAACTAATTCTGATGAAAACTAATCTTCATCCTGGATTGGGAAACGCTGTGTTGGCGAAAGGGCGGAAGAAACGACAGACGTTTCGCGGAAGCGGACGGTCGCGAGCCCGGTTAATCCGTGGACCGGTGAAATTTTCTCGGAGCACAATGCACACCAGCACCACCACCACCACCACCGTCGGCGAAGGACTACAAGGGAAGGCCCTTCCATTTCTACCGGGAAGAAGGACCAAGCCGTCGCAGTTTTAGCAGCATTAAGGATGAACGTTTTATAAACTAAACGCTCCAGGGGACTCTTTCGTAACGAAAGTTTCAACGACACGGAGAGAGGAAAAGGAGTAGTAGCTGGAGTTTGCCTAAGAAATAAAAGCGCGAGATAACAAGGAGGAGACGTTACCAAAGAAATGCTCGTGTAAATGTATATCTTATCCTTTCTACCTTTCCCCATTTCGATTTTCTCTTCCTGCCTTCTCTGCTCTTTCTTTTCTCCTTCTACACGTAAATGCGTGCATACATACATAGGTACATACGTACACTTGTTTCTCCCTTCTTCCTTGCGCGCGAGAACGGTTCACCAGGGACAATGACAAATCAATGACAGAGCGACGAAGGGAATGAAGGAGAATGATTCTGTACAAGTCACTGTGCATTCTAGCATCTAAGGAACTAGCCGATAGGATCTAACCGTTAAGCAAGGACATGTAGCAGTGTATAACACGTAAGTTTATATTACATAATAAAATCTGTCGATAAAATCCGTTCGAACAATATTTTTCACTTGTGACGTATGAATGGTATTCGTGTAACAATAAAGTAGCTATTATTTCAGGATACGGCCTCGTACGATTTCATCTACCCCACTTGCCTGTCTGTCCCCCTTCCGACTTGTCATTCATTTTACGATTATCTTGGTCTGTGGCAGATTCGCCGGCGCAAAACCATCCAACCCCTACCACGGCTGCGATCATTGTTCGGACAAGAAAAAAGAAAACCAACCAGTGAAAATCTCGTGGGCAACGCTCTTTTCGTTAACGATCCCCGATCCCTGTCCGCGGCTTAGCCGGCGGTATTAATAATCGTCCCAGCGGAGCAATTCCAAGCGGAGAGACTAGCCAGGCAGCGTTGGTTGTTATCACGCAACATTACCCGAAAATAAAGGACGTCGTGTTTGCTGGAAGAGAGGCGAGTACGAGGGACAAGTATAGGTGCAGGAATACAATATCTTGAAACCCCAGCTTCGCCAGATAAGAGGGTGGAAGCCACCCTTTGCTCGACCCTCGGTTCTCGGTTCTCGGCTCTCGGCTCTCGGCTCTTGGGGACGAACAAAGTGCAATGATGCTGCACGGACGTTAAATCGCTTCCACTGTTATCCGGAAATCCATTTTACACGCGCGCCTAGAGTTAATCGCGTTAATGTCGTTCGTTTATTCGGCTGGAGGGTTTTAGGAAAGTCTCGGTGAAGATCGCGACGCTCGCTGTTAAAAGAACTGTTGCTGATTGAGCGGCACTGTAGATATGTTGCATCGATACGCCGGCGCACGATGTTGATTGAAAGTGAAAATAAGCCGCGTTGGATTTCACTGGTTAGGATCCATTGTGGAGCGTGGCTGCATTGTTCGGGAATGCCAAAGAGAAGTCGGAAACCCGACAGTGCAAATGTTTAACGAGAGAAATCAAAGGACTGCGCGAGGAGGGTGGTTGGTGTCTTCTTCTGGCTTGTTAGACCAGCCCTCGACGCGTAAACGTTTCCAGGTGAGCAAACCTCCCCTGGATCTTGCCTCCGTTCGAAACGCCCGCCGCGGATTAATTATTTTAACGTTTTAATTAATCAAGCCCGGCCCTTAAAATAAAAACAAAGATAGGTAGGTAGTTCCTTTCGCCGATGTTGGGAATGGCGGAGCTCCGTCCTCGGGACGGACCTCCCCTCGTTAGCGTGTTTGTCTTCCTTCCGTCTATCTCTCGCTGGCAGATAAACGTACTAGCTTTATTAAACGAACTTGATGAAAATAGACTTGTTGCTTCGTTATTACGGTAGCCGGGTCTCGTAGTTGACAGTACGATATTTCCTCGTCTCGTGCCGAGCTTCCTTGATATTTCCATACTTAATGTTTAAGAGTCGATGCAATCGTAAACGGCTCTGTCGCCCGTCGGAAACAATTTCTCATCTCTCAAGTTGCTCGCCTCGCTCCGACACGCTGCCGCGTTTCTCGTAAAACCCTGAGGTAAAGCTCGCGATTCGAACGAGAGATAATTAAGCGCGAAGAACAGATGCGATGATAACAGGAGGAAACGTGTAAGACAGGTCTGGCCGTGCGGAACAGCAGCCATGGTCCGCTGTAATTGAGATATCGTCGGTGGTACACGTGCGGCTGGTTAGACATTAAGACAGCCTGGGGGTTCGTAAAATTAATAACCCGTAAATCCCAGGGAACACTGGCTAGAAAATTACCCACCATATATGTATATATATGCGCTTGCTTGCCCCCAATAATAGCTGCTAAGAACACCATTCGTTTCCAGAGTTGATTAACTCACTTCGGATGGTTGACTTATAAACGTTAACTGATAAAAGTTTCGGCAACGTGAGTTCTGCGATGCAAAGTTGATAGGAGAGAAATTGTTACGCCCCTCGATTCGGTCGATTCCCCACTTCCTCTAGCCAAATGGCGGAGATATATTGGTTCGTTCTACTTGGATGGAAGGACCGCGAGAATCAATGTTTAGTCTGTACACAAGATTATACACGACTCGTTTCTCGTAGCGCGTATCCCTCACGGCCACACTGCTCTAAACAATTCCCACAGGTCCCTGGGAACTCTCGATGGCCCTCTCAGTCTTCGGCTCCTTGGATTTCTTGGAGGCAGTGGGGTTTCGAGCCAATCAAAGTACATAAACGTAAAGCCTCGTCATTCTTCCTATCCGTTACTTCGAGTAGTATTGCACAGTGACTGCTCAGACACCCCGGCTACCTGCCAGCTTTCCCGTTACTCAAGGTGAAGATACGAACAACTATTCACGGTGTATTATTCAAGTCGGTCGATCAAGATCTCCAGGCTCGCGGTAAATTCCTCCTCGCGCGTGCACCACAGCCAATCACTTAGTAGACCCTTTGGAACCTAGTCACGAACGAGTAAGGTCGTCGATACTTGGGAACGATGAGATAGAAAGTAACTGTATATAAACCGAGGGAGAAGCTGAATACCAGAGGAACGGTGGCCCGAGAAGCTAGGATTAATAAACGTTGCATCCGCTAATAGAAAACTCCGTGGCTCAGACGCTCGTTTGCCATGATGATTTCTGCAAAATGTAGGTAAACAGGGCGATACAGGTACAGTAGGTTAGGTACTCTTCTACATCTTGGCGTTATAATTTCCAGAAGATTCTTTTTGGGGCAGTTCTGGAGCAATAGGAAAAAGAGTTGCTCGGTTTTCTTTGGCAAGCTTTTAGAAAGTTGAAGGAACCTCGATTCTGTCATTGGTCCCGGTAAAGTTTGCAATCGACGCGGCACGGCTCGGCGCGGACGTCGCGGCGTACAAATATTCCAATAACCTGCTCTCTATCCACGATCGCAGGCGCGCATAAGTACATACGTGTACGCGAGCCGCTCGCGGGGTATCCAGCTAGCTTTTCCATAATATGCCTCCACATAGGAAATTCATAAGATACTCGACGATCGTAAACACGGGCGGAAAGCATTCTCTGAGCGCGCAATATACCTATGTAATACTGCCACATAATACATATTGAATATCGCGAGAACAGAAGTATCCGCGTAAGAAACATTCGCTTGGGCTTAGAGTTTGAACATCGCGCACGAACCGCGACACTCGAGTCTCTGAAAGCGAAAATCAGGATTAATTCGGCCCCCCCCCCCCGGGTGAAAGTATAATAGATAGTAGGTATCGGGTCAGCATGAATAATGGGCTGAAAGGGTGCCGGGTCGCGCCGCGCGGACGGAAACGAAAATACACTCGATTTAACTTTTAATTAATGGATTCGTTAAGGTAATAGAGCACCCCCGGCCGTCCTGTAACTTTTACCGCGTAGGTAAGTTTTCGGCGTCGTTTCGGGAGACGAAGGTTCCCTCGCTGACCATGTCCCATCTGGCAAGTGGCGTCTATGGACGATTGTGTACGAATCCATTAAAGTGGCGTAAACTGTTAGGTCGCAGCAGTGGTTACTGCATATGGTGGAAGAGCCGGAGATTTGAAAATTAGCGGATCCTAGGTTGAGAAACGAGGTCTCGAAGCGATCAATATGCCAGAGAGCGGGATCGACGGAAATTCGTTGAATCGGCAGGCAGTTCGGACCAGTAGACGGTGGCGGTAAAGGGTGGCTTTGTTCTGTTCTACCAGCGCGCATCGCGTGACCCGCAAGAGGAAATCGAAAGTGCGCCAAATCAAATGAAAATCAGCCAAATAACCGAGCCTCGACACTTGTTCGTTTAAAAACAGCCACTCTGACGCATCGAGGCAGCTATATAGGTAAATAGGTACCAGCAGCTATTCCAACTCCTACAGGGGAAGATAACGAGTGTCCCGGCAGAGTCGTTTGAGCTTCGCTGCTCGCAGCATTTCCATGAGCGTAGATCGCATCGGGCCGTGTTAGCTGGTTCGTACAAGGTAGGTGTCAAGTTGGCAAGCGTAACGTTGACGCTGCTATCAAGTTCACCGCGCGTATTCACCACGGTGCAGTGGTTGTGGACTGTTGAGTGTAGACCATTCGCTGAGGCTCGAACCCTCGCCACCCTCTTAATCAACCCGATCCCACGAGCTTGGCAAAGGGGATGTCGAAAGGAGGAGAAAGGAGAAGGAATGAACGAAAGAACGAAAGAGCGAAAGTGAGGAACGCTCGATGACACGCGGGGAACGAGAGAGAGACGTGGCAGGAAATGAAATCGGAATTGTTTTCCCCTACTTCTGGCTTACTTTTCCTTTCTTCGAGTCTGATAAATAACGTGCAACGAAATGGCACCGGCAAAAGGGAAATAAAAAAGGCTCGTATCGGATCCGCAGTTCATTCCGTGCCACTCGGCTGCGTTTCACCGGCATGTACGACCTGACCTGCGCGAATAACCCCTTTCATTGCCTGAAAAGCAAGCAATGCCGCGTGTATTACATAGGTACGTACATTGTAGAGGCGTTCGCGGACGAAAAACTACAAACTAAAGCAACCCATAAACATGCAAATAACCGATCGTCTCTCGAAATGAACAGTATGGAATATGGGAAGAAATTCTGCTGCGAAATTTACTCAGGACCGAGTGGAGAGCGGCTCTCTAGCCTAGGAATAGGGAAACGAAAGCTCGTTACGATCGACAGTTTGATCGGACGGTGATCGATCACTCCTGACCTTAGTTTCACCGTGATTATCTTGAATTTATCAGGGCTCTCGTGTTTCGGCTAGGCGCCACTGTTATCGCTATCTAGTGACATCGAGCTCGGAAATACGTTTCTGGAAAAGGAAAAGCTAGCCCGAGAATGCTGATAACGACGCGATTCCTCCGCTAATTACCAGGGTAATTAACGCGAGAAAACGGCGATGGCGGGACGAGAGGCGGAAGGAGAGGTACGAGGAGACTACTGACTAGGTCTCGATTAACCGAATTCCAGTCTCCGATTGATGACGGATAGACGGATATTCCGGTCCATTCCACCACCCTTGGCCTTACCCCTTTGTCCCTTCAACTCTTACACGCGTATCCAGGTCACGTAAAGAAACTTTCATTCTCGTAATTGCCAGTGGATACACTCGAGCCCCTCCAGCCCTGATCCGCAGCATTACCGGCGATACGTGGTTAACGAAATATCCACTATCCACGGCCCCGAAATAACGAAGAAGAATGGCAACATGCCTGGCTGGCGGGCAATTTAATGAGCACGAATGCGTTGCCTGTTGAAGTAAAGCGAAGAGTCGCCACCGAAAACTTGAGGCAGAGCCCTGGCCGTTTTAAAACTCCCCGTTTCTCCGCGTCCGCCAGAGAAATTAAGTAGTCTCGAGCGATTAATTAAGATTTATGTATCTTCGCTGGTTCCCTATGAAAGTTTCACGAATCCCGGCAAAGAATTCATCCCCGGGGAGGGAGGGGCCGGCGTTTATTCTCCGGCACGCGCGCACGCAAACGCAAACGCGCTTTAAATATTCCCCGTGCGGACACTTTCATTTCCTAGCGCTTCCGCCCCGAAGAAATATCATCGCAGCAAACTGTCCGCTGGAGCAACGCTTAAGAATAGCCCGAGCACTACCAGCTTGCGTCCTGTCGCAAACTTTCCGAACCTGTAACCCTCTGGCCGGGATTCATGCACGTAGCGAGCACGAACTAACAGCTGACCCCGCAGGCAGCGGAATACAATAGTTGAACCCTGAAGTAATTCTTACGATTTGTCGTAACGTGTGGTAGGTATACGTAGGTGCTGACAGCAGACAGTTTTCCAAGGAGCCTGATAATTTGTCGATTATGATTTTGGCAGGATATCCCTGGCGCTAGCGTTCCACCCTCTACGATTCACACGGCGCAACCCTCGGGAAACATCCCTCCCATTTCTGCTTCCATTGGCAGCCCATTTAAATAAGGGAGACATCCCGGACGAGATAAGGATAACGTTACAGGCCGCGAGCAACCTCGCCCCTCAATTCTATAGGCTGGTAAAATCCTCTTTCCCCCAATTTCTCTTGATATTCTTCGATTATCCCATAACACATTGCTACGTCCGATAAACTCTACCTTCCCTGTCCCTTCCCGCAAGTAGACATATTCTCCCTTAAATCTGTTATTTGCTGCATGTAATGTGATTATAACGTAGACGTAACGCTGTCGCGCAAAAGTATACGAGCAAATAGAGAGTTACGTAGGGAAGTAACGGCTAGTACATAGCAAGTTGGTAAATAGAAAATTAGCGAGCTTGGAGACACGGCTCGCAGACGCAAAGCAAGGGAGAAATTCGTTACTACCACTTCATAGGAGAGTGCTGCCGGGGCGGTGTGGCGGGGCGAGAAGGGTGAGAGATAGGGGAAACGGTAGTGCTACTGGTTTGGCATCTACGCAATTTCCTTCATTAGCATCGAATTTCCGCAGGATACCCCGCCAAGGAGTTGAGCCTGTCCTCTCATTCCCGCCACCTCTTTCCCACTACCTTCGCGCAGCTTATCCCTTGCGTCTTACGCTTACGTAAACCAAATTTCTCACTCGGCAGAGGTACAAAGTAATTTCATTAGCAATCCGCAGGCAGCTGCCACTGTCTTCTCAACAAACGGTCAACGCTCTTCTCCGATCGGCAACCGTCCAGAGCCTTACACACTCTATATATATTATAAATTCTATTCCATTGTTTCGTTAACAACGTGTATCAATTTTTTTTTATTTTTATTTTAGGGGCATTTTTATTTTATTGAAGCCGGTTTTAATTTTTTTTTTTAAATATTTGTATTGAACTCGGTTAATAAATGAATCTGTATGTTCTTGCATGTACTTACATAGTTCTCGCAATTACCTTTGCAGCGGACTGGACCATTGCGACAGATCGATGGATTATAGCTTAACTGCGAATTATTTATGCACCTTTGCAGGTGTATCTGAAAGTATAATCTTAGAGCAACTTTTAGCAATGACCTTCCTGTAGAATTTCTGCCGATACAATTAGTTATTTATAAATCTTCGATACTCCCGTTCCCCTTGTCAAATTACCCATTGCACACGCTCATATTATTCAACAATTTATTTAACTTTCGTTACTAGTTTATGCACTTTTACAATTGCATTTGATAATACGGATGCTTAACGATCATCAGCACGTGTTTATGCAATGGAAAGTATTTATTATTCGTCTTTCGAAGTTAGTTCATTCAAATGTACTGCATTGCGACCGACCACGATCCCTACATTATCCCCGAGTTGGCTTTTGGACCAGGAAATTCTGCAAAGGTAATAGGAGTACAAGATACTAGTGGAGGTGGCACGCTCGAACTATCTCCCTCCTTGTCGCGCACAGTAGCGCTCTCTCTCGCGCACGCCATCTATCTCCCTCCTTGTCGCACGCACTAGCGCTCTCTCTCTCGCACGACTCGGCCGTGCCACCTCTTCTAGTATCATGTGCTCCTAATATTTCGGGCGAATTTCCTGGTCAGAATAGAGTGGTCGGTAAAGTCAACAGCTGCTTCAGATATTTTTCGTAACGAATAGTTAGTACATATGCTATTCAGCAATACGTTTTAGAAATATTTTACGTACAAGTGAGTGGTTATTAAAAGATTTTTAAACCGTTAATGATCCTACCGTTTATCCTTTGCAATAATTAAACGTACAACGTGGGTATCTTCGATCCACGCATCCCAAGTGGATGAAGCGCTTGTAGTATCTGGTGTATAATTAAACAAATAACTATACGGTTTAATAAATAATTGGTGGTAGCACGAAAGGAATGATCGTCGGCCTTTGTACAGCATTTATTTACAGAACAGGAGGGACGACATACAAGTATTGTTCCTTACGACGTTAACATAGTGCAATTAGTAGCTTCTGTTAATTATAATCGGCTCGCTCTATCACTATACCTTGATAATGTAAAATGTAACTAATATTGAAATCTCTACAGCATCCACTCATACGATAGATTCTATAAAGTTACAAACTATAAGGAATCTCGATGGATTCTCGTAAATCGTAGATCCACGGAGCTGTTCGACGCGCCTACTACGCAGCCCAGAAAATAGAAGGGAAGAGCTCGAAGATTCTCGTCAGATAAAAAAACTCAAATTCGTTTCTAACAAACGATCCAATCTCCGAATACCTTCTTCGCTTTCGTGGGGCGTGAACAAGGGTACGAGGAGCGTTCCAAGGAGGAGAGAAGAGAAATTAGGCCTGCGAGAGCTCGGGAAACGAGGAAGGAGAGGGGAATGCAAGGAAAGAACGCAGTATGTTAACATAAATATTTAATGTAGCATCTTTCCCTAAATAATCCCATCTCCCTCCTTGTCGCACACACTAGCGCTCCTCTCTCTTTCGCACAGCTCGGCCGTGCCACCTCCTTTAGTATCATGTATTCCTATTAACTCGGGCGAATTTCCTGGTCGGAATAACCAACTCTGGGATAATGTAGGGTTCGTAGTCGGTAAATCAAAATATGTAATACCTATTTAACAAAACTAATCTTGGCCGGGTAAAACAGACCGTAAATTTTGTCCACGGAAATTCGATACAGCGCCAACTATCGGAAAACCCTACTAACGCTATGTCATCGACGAAGTATAGAATATACCTATTACCTTATGGAACTTTGTGTCGAAGTTAGAGCTCTCTGCTCGCGACAGCATCCAACTCTTTTATTAGCAACTACGTATTGATTTATAAATAAAATGTACACGAGTGATTGCTGAACGTTGTCGCAAGACTGTACTATCAGATCCACCTGTAGAAATATATAAATCATTTGGAAAAGAATGATAATCCTTGAAATAATCGTCACTGTGTCAAAGAACAGTTAATAATTGATTAACTATAACCAAAATCTGCGCAACGATCACATAGGAAACTAGCCAAAGATCTATTGTTCGACGGCGCGACTCTAAAAGTTCATAGAATATTCGTGGGAAATGAGAAATTCGTTAATTTCTACGTAGTAAAACTTTTAGTATTATTTTCGAGATCATGCAAGTTGCTATAATTCGTTCTTCGTCTGTTACAGGATTTGTGGATCCTTCTTCGTTGACACAACCTTGACTGCATCAAATAAGGGAAAACTATCGATCTAAGAACATAAAACTATGAACCCAAGATTTTATATATAAAATAAAGGGAAAATATTCTTATTACTTATTTGTACATACTTGTATCGCTCCATTGCAATGCAATGAATGTATTTTAAAAACAATAAACTGGAAAAACTCTACCAAAGTGAATTATTATTGTAAAAACCCTCTAGAACATTCCTATCCAAATTCCTACGACCGCCCAAAAACCTTTGTGGCACCTCTTGAATCTTTGTATTCTCATCTTAAAGAAGTTAAAAGTAATCGAATATATTACAAATGCCAAAATTTCAACTTTAGTATTAAAAGAATACACTGATAAAAGTTGTGACAGAAAGTAACACCATCCAAGGGTGATTCTGCGACTGAGGTTCGAAATGCGATACTCCCTTTCGGATCATGTTCTCCTGATAAATTTGCTAAAATCTGGCCAAAATTCTCTGAACGCTCCAAAATTGAGATTGTAACAGGAGAACATGATGTCGAAAGAGGTGGCACTAAGTTAGCGCCTTCGTAGAGAGAATCCAAGGCGGAGAACTATTCGACGTAGAGGCGCAGCGTCTTCGAAAGGTTTCAACGATGAAATTCAAGGCGTACCTCCTTTCGCTTCATGTTCTCCTGATAAATTTGCTAAAATCTGGCCAAAATTCTCTGAACGCTCCAAAATTGAGATTGTAACAGGAGAACATGATGTCGAAAGAGGTGGCACTAAGTTAGAGCCTTCGTAGAGAGAATCCAAGGCGGAGAACTGTTCGACGTAGAGGCGCAGCGTCTTCGAAAGGTTTCGACGATGAAATTCAAGGCGTACCTCCTTTCGCTTCATGTTCTCCTGATAAATTTGCTAAAATCTGGCCAAAATTCTCTGAACGCTCCAAAATTGAGATTGTAACAGGAGAACATGATGTCGAAAGAGGTGGCACTAAGTTAGCGCCTTCGTAAAGAGAATCCAAGGCGGAGAACTGTTCGACGTAGAGGCGCAGCGTCTTTGAAAGGTTTCGACGATGAAATTCAAGGCGTACCTCCTTTCGCTTCATGTTCTCCTGATACATTTGCTAAAATCTGGCCAAAATTCTCTGAACGCTCCAAAATTGAGATTGTAACAGGAGAACATGATGTCGAAAGTGGTGGCACTAAGTTAGCGCCTTCGTAGAGAGAATCCAAGGCGGAGAACTATTCGACGTAGAGGCGCAGCGTCTTCGAATGGTTTCAACGATGAAATTCAAGGCGTACCTCCTTTCGCTTCATGTTCTCCTGATAAATTTGCTAAAATCTGGCCAAAATTCTCTGAACGCTCCAAAATAGAGATTGTAACAGGAGAACATGATGTCGAAAGAGGTGGCACTAAGTTAGCGCCTTCGTAAACAGAATCCAAGGCGGAGAACTGTTCGACGTAGAGGCGCAGCGTCTTCGAAAGGTTTCGACGATGAAATTCAAGGCGTACCTCCTTTCGCTTCATGTTCTCCTGATAAATTTGCTAAAATCTGGCCAAAATTCTCTGAACACTCCAAAATTGAGATTGTAACAGGAGAACATGATGTCGAAAGAGGTGGCACTAAGTTAGCGCCTTCGTAAAGAGAATCCAAGGCGGAGAACTGTTCGACGTAGAGGCGCAGCGTCTTTGAAAGGTTTCGACGATGAAATTCAAGGCGTACCTCCTTTCGCTTCATGTTCTCCTGATACATTTGCTAAAATCTGGCCAAAATTCTCTGAACGCTCCAAAATTGAGATTGTAACAGGAGAACATGATGTCGAAAGAGGTGGCACTAAGTTAGCGCCTTCGTAGAGAGAATCCAAGGCGGAGAACTATTCGACGTAGAGGCGCAGCGTCTTCGAATGGTTTCAACGATGAAATTCAAGGCGTACCTCCTTTCGCTTCATGTTCTCCTGATAAATTTGCTAAAATCTGGCCAAAATTCTCTGAACGCTCCAAAATTGAGATTATAACAGGAGAACATGATGTCGAAAGAGGTGGCACTAAGTTAGCGCCTTCGTAGAGAGAATCCAAGGCGGAGAGATGTTCGACGTAGAGGCGCAGCGTCTTCGAAAGGTTTCAACGATGAAATTCAAGGCGTACCTCCTTTCGCTTCATGTTCTCCTGATAAATTTGCTAAAATCTGGCCAAAATTCTCTGAACGCTCCAAAATTGAGATTGTAACAGGAGAACATGATGTCGAAAGAGGTGGCACTAAGTTAGCGCCTTCGTAAAGAGAATCCAAGGCGGAGAACTGTTCGACGTAGAGGCGCAGCGTCTTCGAAAGGTTTCGACGATGAAATTCAAGGCGTACCTCCTTTCGCTTCATGTTCTCCTGATAAATTTGCTAAAATCTGGCCAAAATTCTCTGAACGCTCCAAAATTGAGATTGTAACAGGAGAACATGATGTCGAAAGAGGTGGCACTAAGTTAGCGCCTTCGTAAAGAGAATCCAAGGCGGAGAACTGTTCGACGTAGAGGCGCAGCGTCTTTGAAAGGTTTCGACGATGAAATTCAAGGCGTACCTCCTTTCGCTTCATGTTCTCCTGATACATTTGCTAAAATCTGGCCAAAATTCTCTGAACGCTCCAAAATTGAGATTGTAACAGGAGAACATGATGTCGAAAGAGGTGGCACTAAGTTAGCGCCTTCGTAGAGAGAATCCAAGGCGGAGAACTATTCGACGTAGAGGCGCAGCGTCTTCGAATGGTTTCAACGATGAAATTCAAGGCGTACCTCCTTTCGCTTCATGTTCTCCTGATAAATTTGCTAAAATCTGGCCAAAATTCTCTGAACGCTCCAAAATTGAGATTATAACAGGAGAACATGATGTCGAAAGAGGTGGCACTAAGTTAGCGCCTTCGTAGAGAGAATCCAAGGCGGAGAGATGTTCGACGTAGAGGCGCAGCGTCTTCGAAAGGTTTCAACGATGAAATTCAAGGCGTACCTCCTTTCGCTTCATGTTCTCCTGATAAATTTGCTAAAATCTGGCCAAAATTCTCTGAACGCTCCAAAATTGAGATTGTAACAGGAGAACATGATGTCGAAAGAGGTGGCACTAAGTTAGCGCCTTCGTAAAGAGAATCCAAGGCGGAGAACTGTTCGACGTAGAGGCGCAGCGTCTTCGAAAGGTTTCGACGATGAAATTCAAGGCGTACCTCCTTTCGCTTCATGTTCTCCTGATAAATTTGCTAAAATCTGGCCAAAATTCTCTGAACGCTCCAAAATTGAGATTGTAACAGGAGAACATGATGTCGAAAGAGGTGGCACTAAGTTAGCGCCTTCGTAAAGAGAATCCAAGGCGGAGAACTGTTCGACGTAGAGGCGCAGCGTCTTTGAAAGGTTTCGACGATGAAATTCAAGGCGTACCTCCTTTCGCTTCATGTTCTCCTGATACATTTGCTAAAATCTGGCCAAAATTCTCTGAACGCTCCAAAATTGAGATTGTAACAGGAGAACATGATGTCGAAAGAGGTGGCACTAAGTTAGCGCCTTCGTAGAGAGAATCCAAGGCGGAGAACTATTCGACGTAGAGGCGCAGCGTCTTCGAATGGTTTCAACGATGAAATTCAAGGCGTACCTCCTTTCGCTTCATGTTCTCCTGATAAATTTGCTAAAATCTGGCCAAAATTCTCTGAACGCTCCAAAATTGAGATTATAACAGGAGAACATGATGTCGAAAGAGGTGGCACTAAGTTAGCGCCTTCGTAGAGAGAATCCAAGGCGGAGAGATGTTCGACGTAGAGGCGCAGCGTCTTCGAAAGGTTTCAACGATGAAATTCAAGGCGTACCTCCTTTCGCTTCATGTTCTCCTGATAAATTTGCTAAAATCTGGCCAAAATTCTCTGAACGCTCCAAAATTGAGATTGTAACAGGAGAACATGATGTCGAAAGAGGTGGCACTAAGTTAGCGCCTTCGTAAAGAGAATCCAAGGCGGAGAACTGTTCGACGTAGAGGCGCAGCGTCTTCGAAAGGTTTCGACGATGAAATTCAAGGCGTACCTCCTTTCGCTTCATGTTCTCCTGATAAATTTGCTAAAATCTGGCCAAAATTCTCTGAACGCTCCAAAATTGAGATTGTAACAGGAGAACATGATGTCGAAAGAGGTGGCACTAAGTTAGCGCCTTCGTAAAGAGAATCCAAGGCGGAGAACTGTTCGACGTAGAGGCGCAGCGTCTTCGAAAGGTTTCGACGATGAAATTCAAGGCGTACCTCCTTTCGCTTCATGTTCTCCTGATAAATTTGCTAAAATCTGGCCAAAATTCTCTGAACGCTCCAAAATTGAGATTGTAACAGGAGAACATGATGTCGAAAGAGGTGGCACTAAGTTAGCGCCTTCGTAAAGAGAATCCAAGGCGGAGAACTGTTCGACGTAGAGGCGCAGCGTCTTTGAAAGGTTTCGACGATGAAATTCAAGGCGTACCTCCTTTCGCTTCATGTTCTCCTGATACATTTGCTAAAATCTGGCCAAAATTCTCTGAACGCTCCAAAATTGAGATTGTAACAGGAGAACATGATGTCGAAAGTGGTGGCACTAAGTTAGCGCCTTCGTAGAGAGAATCCAAGGCGGAGAACTATTCGACGTAGAGGCGCAGCGTCTTCGAATGGTTTCAACGATGAAATTCAAGGCGTACCTCCTTTCGCTTCATGTTCTCCTGATAAATTTGCTAAAATCTGGCCAAAATTCTCTGAACGCTCCAAAATAGAGATTGTAACAGGAGAACATGATGTCGAAAGAGGTGGCACTAAGTTAGCGCCTTCGTAAACAGAATCCAAGGCGGAGAACTGTTCGACGTAGAGGCGCAGCGTCTTCGAAAGGTTTCGACGATGAAATTCAAGGCGTACCTCCTTTCGCTTCATGTTCTCCTGATAAATTTGCTAAAATCTGGCCAAAATTCTCTGAACACTCCAAAATTGAGATTGTAACAGGAGAACATGATGTCGAAAGAGGTGGCACTAAGTTAGCGCCTTCGTAAAGAGAATCCAAGGCGGAGAACTGTTCGACGTAGAGGCGCAGCGTCTTTGAAAGGTTTCGACGATGAAATTCAAGGCGTACCTCCTTTCGCTTCATGTTCTCCTGATACATTTGCTAAAATCTGGCCAAAATTCTCTGAACGCTCCAAAATTGAGATTGTAACAGGAGAACATGATGTCGAAAGAGGTGGCACTAAGTTAGCGCCTTCGTAGAGAGAATCCAAGGCGGAGAACTATTCGACGTAGAGGCGCAGCGTCTTCGAATGGTTTCAACGATGAAATTCAAGGCGTACCTCCTTTCGCTTCATGTTCTCCTGATAAATTTGCTAAAATCTGGCCAAAATTCTCTGAACGCTCCAAAATTGAGATTATAACAGGAGAACATGATGTCGAAAGAGGTGGCACTAAGTTAGCGCCTTCGTAGAGAGAATCCAAGGCGGAGAGATGTTCGACGTAGAGGCGCAGCGTCTTCGAAAGGTTTCAACGATGAAATTCAAGGCGTACCTCCTTTCGCTTCATGTTCTCCTGATAAATTTGCTAAAATCTGGCCAAAATTCTCTGAACGCTCCAAAATTGAGATTGTAACAGGAGAACATGATGTCGAAAGAGGTGGCACTAAGTTAGCGCCTTCGTAAAGAGAATCCAAGGCGGAGAACTGTTCGACGTAGAGGCGCAGCGTCTTCGAAAGGTTTCGACGATGAAATTCAAGGCGTACCTCCTTTCGCTTCATGTTCTCCTGATAAATTTGCTAAAATCTGGCCAAAATTCTCTGAACGCTCCAAAATTGAGATTGTAACAGGAGAACATGATGTCGAAAGAGGTGGCACTAAGTTAGCGCCTTCGTAAAGAGAATCCAAGGCGGAGAACTGTTCGACGTAGAGGCGCAGCGTCTTTGAAAGGTTTCGACGATGAAATTCAAGGCGTACCTCCTTTCGCTTCATGTTCTCCTGATACATTTGCTAAAATCTGGCCAAAATTCTCTGAACGCTCCAAAATTGAGATTGTAACAGGAGAACATGATGTCGAAAGAGGTGGCACTAAGTTAGCGCCTTCGTAGAGAGAATCCAAGGCGGAGAACTATTCGACGTAGAGGCGCAGCGTCTTCGAATGGTTTCAACGATGAAATTCAAGGCGTACCTCCTTTCGCTTCATGTTCTCCTGATAAATTTGCTAAAATCTGGCCAAAATTCTCTGAACGCTCCAAAATTGAGATTATAACAGGAGAACATGATGTCGAAAGAGGTGGCACTAAGTTAGCGCCTTCGTAGAGAGAATCCAAGGCGGAGAGATGTTCGACGTAGAGGCGCAGCGTCTTCGAAAGGTTTCAACGATGAAATTCAAGGCGTACCTCCTTTCGCTTCATGTTCTCCTGATAAATTTGCTAAAATCTGGCCAAAATTCTCTGAACGCTCCAAAATTGAGATTGTAACAGGAGAACATGATGTCGAAAGAGGTGGCACTAAGTTAGCGCCTTCGTAAAGAGAATCCAAGGCGGAGAACTGTTCGACGTAGAGGCGCAGCGTCTTCGAAAGGTTTCGACGATGAAATTCAAGGCGTACCTCCTTTCGCTTCATGTTCTCCTGATAAATTTGCTAAAATCTGGCCAAAATTCTCTGAACGCTCCAAAATTGAGATTGTAACAGGAGAACATGATGTCGAAAGAGGTGGCACTAAGTTAGCGCCTTCGTAAAGAGAATCCAAGGCGGAGAACTGTTCGACGTAGAGGCGCAGCGTCTTTGAAAGGTTTCGACGATGAAATTCAAGGCGTACCTCCTTTCGCTTCATGTTCTCCTGATACATTTGCTAAAATCTGGCCAAAATTCTCTGAACGCTCCAAAATTGAGATTGTAACAGGAGAACATGATGTCGAAAGAGGTGGCACTAAGTTAGCGCCTTCGTAGAGAGAATCCAAGGCGGAGAACTATTCGACGTAGAGGCGCAGCGTCTTCGAATGGTTTCAACGATGAAATTCAAGGCGTACCTCCTTTCGCTTCATGTTCTCCTGATAAATTTGCTAAAATCTGGCCAAAATTCTCTGAACGCTCCAAAATTGAGATTATAACAGGAGAACATGATGTCGAAAGAGGTGGCACTAAGTTAGCGCCTTCGTAGAGAGAATCCAAGGCGGAGAGATGTTCGACGTAGAGGCGCAGCGTCTTCGAAAGGTTTCAACGATGAAATTCAAGGCGTACCTCCTTTCGCTTCATGTTCTCCTGATAAATTTGCTAAAATCTGGCCAAAATTCTCTGAACGCTCCAAAATTGAGATTGTAACAGGAGAACATGATGTCGAAAGAGGTGGCACTAAGTTAGCGCCTTCGTAAAGAGAATCCAAGGCGGAGAACTGTTCGACGTAGAGGCGCAGCGTCTTCGAAAGGTTTCGACGATGAAATTCAAGGCGTACCTCCTTTCGCTTCATGTTCTCCTGATAAATTTGCTAAAATCTGGCCAAAATTCTCTGAACGCTCCAAAATTGAGATTGTAACAGGAGAACATGATGTCGAAAGAGGTGGCACTAAGTTAGCGCCTTCGTAAAGAGAATCCAAGGCGGAGAACTGTTCGACGTAGAGGCGCAGCGTCTTCGAAAGGTTTCGACGATGAAATTCAAGGCGTACCTCCTTTCGCTTCATGTTCTCCTGATAAATTTGCTAAAATCTGGCCAAAATTCTCTGAACGCTCCAAAATTGAGATTGTAACAGGAGAACATGATGTCGAAAGAGGTGGCACTAAGTTAGCGCCTTCGTAAAGAGAATCCAAGGCGGAGAACTGTTCGACGTAGAGGCGCAGCGTCTTCGAAAGGTTTCGACGATGAAATTCAAGGCGTACCTCCTTTCGCTTCATGTTCTCCTGATAAATTTGCTAAAATCTGGCCAAAATTCTCTGAACGCTCCAAAATTGAGATTGTAACAGGAGAACATGATGTCGAAAGAGGTGGCACTAAGTTAGCGCCTTCGTAAAGAGAATCCAAGGCGGAGAACTGTTCGACGTAGAGGCGCAGCGTCTTTGAAAGGTTTCGACGATGAAATTCAAGGCGTACCTCCTTTCGCTTCATGTTCTCCTGATACATTTGCTAAAATCTGGCCAAAATTCTCTGAACGCTCCAAAATTGAGATTGTAACAGGAGAACATGATGTCGAAAGTGGTGGCACTAAGTTAGCGCCTTCGTAGAGAGAATCCAAGGCGGAGAACTATTCGACGTAGAGGCGCAGCGTCTTCGAATGGTTTCAACGATGAAATTCAAGGCGTACCTCCTTTCGCTTCATGTTCTCCTGATAAATTTGCTAAAATCTGGCCAAAATTCTCTGAACGCTCCAAAATTGAGATTGTAACAGGAGAACATGATGTCGAAAGAGGTGGCACTAAGTTAGCGCCTTCGTAGAGAGAATCCAAGGCGGAGAACTATTCGACGTAGAGGCGCAGCGTCTTCGAAAGGTTTCGACGATGAAATTCAAGGCGTACCTCCTTTCGCTTCATGTTCTCCTGATAAATTTGCTAAAATCTGGCCAAAATTCTCTGAACGCTCCAAAATTGAGATTGTAACAGGAGAACATGATGTCGAAAGAGGTGGCACTAAGTTAGCGCCTTCGTAAAGAGAATCCAAGGCGGAGAACTGTTCGACGTAGAGGCGCAGCGTCTTCGAAAGGTTTCGACGATGAAATTCAAGGCGTACCTCCTTTCGCTTCATGTTCTCCTGATAAATTTGCTAAAATCTGGCCAAAATTCTCTGAACGCTCCAAAATTGAGATTGTAACAGGAGAACATGATGTCGAAAGAGGTGGCACTAAGTTAGCGCCTTCGTAAAGAGAATCCAAGGCGGAGAACTGTTCGACGTAGAGGCGCAGCGTCTTTGAAAGGTTTCGACGATGAAATTCAAGGCGTACCTCCTTTCGCTTCATGTTCTCCTGATACATTTGCTAAAATCTGGCCAAAATTCTCTGAACGCTCCAAAATTGAGATTGTAACAGGAGAACATGATGTCGAAAGAGGTGGCACTAAGTTAGCGCCTTCGTAGAGAGAATCCAAGGCGGAGAACTATTCGACGTAGAGGCGCAGCGTCTTCGAATGGTTTCAACGATGAAATTCAAGGCGTACCTCCTTTCGCTTCATGTTCTCCTGATAAATTTGCTAAAATCTGGCCAAAATTCTCTGAACGCTCCAAAATTGAGATTATAACAGGAGAACATGATGTCGAAAGAGGTGGCACTAAGTTAGCGCCTTCGTAGAGAGAATCCAAGGCGGAGAGATGTTCGACGTAGAGGCGCAGCGTCTTCGAAAGGTTTCAACGATGAAATTCAAGGCGTACCTCCTTTCGCTTCATGTTCTCCTGATAAATTTGCTAAAATCTGGCCAAAATTCTCTGAACGCTCCAAAATTGAGATTGTAACAGGAGAACATGATGTCGAAAGAGGTGGCACTAAGTTAGCGCCTTCGTAAAGAGAATCCAAGGCGGAGAACTGTTCGACGTAGAGGCGCAGCGTCTTCGAAAGGTTTCGACGATGAAATTCAAGGCGTACCTCCTTTCGCTTCATGTTCTCCTGATAAATTTGCTAAAATCTGGCCAAAATTCTCTGAACGCTCCAAAATTGAGATTGTAACAGGAGAACATGATGTCGAAAGAGGTGGCACTAAGTTAGCGCCTTCGTAAAGAGAATCCAAGGCGGAGAACTGTTCGACGTAGAGGCGCAGCGTCTTTGAAAGGTTTCGACGATGAAATTCAAGGCGTACCTCCTTTCGCTTCATGTTCTCCTGATACATTTGCTAAAATCTGGCCAAAATTCTCTGAACGCTCCAAAATTGAGATTGTAACAGGAGAACATGATGTCGAAAGAGGTGGCACTAAGTTAGCGCCTTCGTAGAGAGAATCCAAGGCGGAGAACTATTCGACGTAGAGGCGCAGCGTCTTCGAATGGTTTCAACGATGAAATTCAAGGCGTACCTCCTTTCGCTTCATGTTCTCCTGATAAATTTGCTAAAATCTGGCCAAAATTCTCTGAACGCTCCAAAATTGAGATTATAACAGGAGAACATGATGTCGAAAGAGGTGGCACTAAGTTAGCGCCTTCGTAGAGAGAATCCAAGGCGGAGAGATGTTCGACGTAGAGGCGCAGCGTCTTCGAAAGGTTTCAACGATGAAATTCAAGGCGTACCTCCTTTCGCTTCATGTTCTCCTGATAAATTTGCTAAAATCTGGCCAAAATTCTCTGAACGCTCCAAAATTGAGATTGTAACAGGAGAACATGATGTCGAAAGAGGTGGCACTAAGTTAGCGCCTTCGTAAAGAGAATCCAAGGCGGAGAACTGTTCGACGTAGAGGCGCAGCGTCTTCGAAAGGTTTCGACGATGAAATTCAAGGCGTACCTCCTTTCGCTTCATGTTCTCCTGATAAATTTGCTAAAATCTGGCCAAAATTCTCTGAACGCTCCAAAATTGAGATTGTAACAGGAGAACATGATGTCGAAAGAGGTGGCACTAAGTTAGCGCCTTCGTAAAGAGAATCCAAGGCGGAGAACTGTTCGACGTAGAGGCGCAGCGTCTTCGAAAGGTTTCGACGATGAAATTCAAGGCGTACCTCCTTTCGCTTCATGTTCTCCTGATAAATTTGCTAAAATCTGGCCAAAATTCTCTGAACGCTCCAAAATTGAGATTGTAACAGGAGAACATGATGTCGAAAGAGGTGGCACTAAGTTAGCGCCTTCGTAAAGAGAATCCAAGGCGGAGAACTGTTCGACGTAGAGGCGCAGCGTCTTCGAAAGGTTTCGACGATGAAATTCAAGGCGTACCTCCTTTCGCTTCATGTTCTCCTGATAAATTTGCTAAAATCTGGCCAAAATTCTCTGAACGCTCCAAAATTGAGATTGTAACAGGAGAACATGATGTCGAAAGAGGTGGCACTAAGTTAGCGCCTTCGTAAAGAGAATCCAAGGCGGAGAACTGTTCGACGTAGAGGCGCAGCGTCTTTGAAAGGTTTCGACGATGAAATTCAAGGCGTACCTCCTTTCGCTTCATGTTCTCCTGATACATTTGCTAAAATCTGGCCAAAATTCTCTGAACGCTCCAAAATTGAGATTGTAACAGGAGAACATGATGTCGAAAGTGGTGGCACTAAGTTAGCGCCTTCGTAGAGAGAATCCAAGGCGGAGAACTATTCGACGTAGAGGCGCAGCGTCTTCGAATGGTTTCAACGATGAAATTCAAGGCGTACCTCCTTTCGCTTCATGTTCTCCTGATAAATTTGCTAAAATCTGGCCAAAATTCTCTGAACGCTCCAAAATTGAGATTGTAACAGGAGAACATGATGTCGAAAGAGGTGGCACTAAGTTAGCGCCTTCGTAGAGAGAATCCAAGGCGGAGAACTATTCGACGTAGAGGCGCAGCGTCTTCGAAAGGTTTCGACGATGAAATTCAAGGCGTACCTCCTTTCGCTTCATGTTCTCCTGATAAATTTGCTAAAATCTGGCCAAAATTCTCTGAACGCTCCAAAATTGAGATTGTAACAGGAGAACATGATGTCGAAAGAGGTGGCACTAAGTTAGCGCCTTCGTAAAGAGAATGCAAGGCGGAGAACTGTTCGACGTAGAGGCGCAGCGTCTTCGAAAGGTTTCGACGATGAAATTCAAGGCGTACCTCCTTTCGCTTCATGTTCTCCTGATAAATTTGCTAAAATCTGGCCAAAATTCTCTGAACGCTCCAAAATTGAGATTGTAACAGGAGAACATGATGTCGAAAGAGGTGGCACTAAGTTAGCGCCTTCGTAAAGAGAATCCAAGGCGGAGAACTGTTCGACGTAGAGGCGCAGCGTCTTTGAAAGGTTTCGACGATGAAATTCAAGGCGTACCTCCTTTCGCTTCATGTTCTCCTGATACATTTGCTAAAATCTGGCCAAAATTCTCTGAACGCTCCAAAATTGAGATTATAACAGGAGAACATGATGTCGAAAGAGGTGGCACTAAGTTAGCGCCTTCGTAGAGAGAATCCAAGGCGGAGAGATGTTCGACGTAGAGGCGCAGCGTCTTCGAAAGGTTTCAACGATGAAATTCAAGGCGTACCTCCTTTCGCTTCATGTTCTCCTGATAAATTTGCTAAAATCTGGCCAAAATTCTCTGAACGCTCCAAAATTGAGATTGTAACAGGAGAACATGATGTCGAAAGAGGTGGCACTAAGTTAGCGCCTTCGTAAAGAGAATCCAAGGCGGAGAACTGTTCGACGTAGAGGCGCAGCGTCTTCGAAAGGTTTCGACGATGAAATTCAAGGCGTACCTCCTTTCGCTTCATGTTCTCCTGATAAATTTGCTAAAATCTGGCCAAAATTCTCTGAACGCTCCAAAATTGAGATTGTAACAGGAGAACATGATGTCGAAAGAGGTGGCACAAAGAAACGACTCCGGAGAGAGTGAATCGAAGACGGAGAAGTAATCAACGCAGACGCAGTCTTTACTTGTGATTGGAAAATATGGGATTTAATTAGGAAATGGAAGATATAGGGTACATTTCTACATTAAATGATGCGTTTTTTCTCTACATGTGATTTATTAAAATACTCTGAATAATGTACAGTGATATATAATAATTTCATTGTTTAATTACTTAAGTTTAACTTCTACTTAAAAAGGACATATTGTAAATGCTGCACTCGTCCAGTGCGTTTTCGATAACACCCCACATTTTACACAGACGTCGGCAAGACGTCAATTGTACGTCCGTTTTAGATCCGGACGGCTTCTAGGACGTCTTTGGGGCGACTTTTGACGTTTGTGTTCTATCAGGGACCACTTGACACGAACCGACGCTTCCATAGCAAAGAATTGCTTACCTATAACAGACGAATGACCGGAATTAATTAACCATTATACAAGGTGACTGAGAAATCGGTATCAATTGGGTAAAATCGGCGATCAGGGGGTACTTTCATTGTACTCATTGAACGCGGTTTCACGTCGCGAGTACTTTCATAAGGGGTGAAAAATTCCCTACTATACAGGGTGACAGAGAAATCGGCAGCGTCGAGGAAAATCGGCGATCAAAGGGTACTTTTATTGTACTCTTTGGACGCGGTTTCACGTCCCGTGTACTTTCCTAAGGGGTGAAAAATACCCTACTATACAGGGTGACCGAGAAATCGGCAGCGATCGAGGAAAATCGGCGATCAAAGGGTACTTTTATTGTACTCTTTGGACGCGGTTTCACGTCCCGCGTACTTTCCTAAGGGGTGAAAAATACCCTACTATACAGGGTGACAGAGAAATCGGCAGCGATCGAGGAAAATCGGCGATCAAAGGGTACTTTTATTGTACTCTTTGGACGCGGTTTCACGTCCCGCGTACTTTCCTAAGGGGTGAAAAATACCCTACTATACAGGGTGACAGAGAAATCGGCAGCGATCGAGGAAAATCGGCGATCAAAGGGTACTTTTATTGTACTCTTTGGACGCGGTTTCACGTCCCGCGTACTTTCCTAAGGGGTGAAAAATACCCTACTATACAGGGTGACAGAGAAATCGGCAGCGATCGAGGAAAATCGGCGATCAAAGGGTACTTTTATTGTACTCTTTGGACGCGGTTTCACGTGCCGCGTACTTTCCTAAGGGGTGAAAAATACCCTACTATACAGGGTGACAGAGAAATCGGCAGCGATCGAAGAAAATCGGCGATCAAAGGGTACTTTTATTGTACTCTTTGGACGCGGTTTCACGTCCCGCGTACTTTCCTAAGGGGTGAAAAATAACCTACTATACAGGGTGACAGAGAAATCGGCAGCGATCGAGGAAAATCGGCGATCAAAGGGTACTTTTATTGTACTCTTTGGACGCGGTTTCACGTCCCGCGTACTTTCCTAAGGGGTGAAAAATACCCTACTATACAGGGTGACAGAGAAATCGGCAGCGATCGAGGAAAATCGGCGATCAAAGGGTACTTTTATTGTACTCTTTGGACGCGGTTTCACGTGCCGCGTACTTTCCTAAGGGGTGAAAAATACCCTACTATACAGGGTGACCGAGAAATCGGCAGCGATCGAGGAAAATCGGCGATCAAAGGGTACTTTTATTGTACTCTTTGGACGCGGTTTCACGTCCCGCGTACTTTCCTAAGGGGTGAAAAATACCCTACTATACAGGGTGACAGAGAAATCGGCAGCGATCGAGGAAAATCGGCGATCAAAGGGTACTTTTATTGTACTCTTTGGACGCGGTTTCACGTCCCGCGTACTTTCCTAAGGGGTGAAAAATACCCTACTATACAGGGTGACAGAGAAATCGGCAGCGATCGAGGAAAATCGGCGATCAAAGGGTACTTTTATTGTACTCTTTGGACGCGGTTTCACGTGCCGCGTACTTTCCTAAGGGGTGAAAAATACCCTACTATACAGGGTGACAGAGAAATCGGCAGCGATCGAAGAAAATCGGCGATCAAAGGGTACTTTTATTGTACTCTTTGGACGCGGTTTCACGTCCCGCGTACTTTCCTAAGGGGTGAAAAATAACCTACTATACAGGGTGACAGAGAAATCGGCAGCGATCGAGGAAAATCGGCGATCAAAGGGTACTTTTATTGTACTCTTTGGACGCGGTTTCACGTCCCGCGTACTTTCCTAAGGGGTGAAAAATACCCTACTATACAGGGTGACAGAGAAATCGGCAGCGATCGAGGAAAATCGGCGATCAAAGGGTACTTTTATTGTACTCTTTGGACGCGGTTTCACGTCCCGCGTACTTTCCTAAGGGGTGAAAAATACCCTACTATACAGGGTGACCGAGAAATCGGCAGCGATCGAGGAAAATCGGCGATCAAAGGGTACTTTTATTGTACTCTTTGGACGCGGTTTCACGTCCCGCGTACTTTCCTAAGGGGTGAAAAATACCCTACTATACAGGGTGACAGAGAAATCGGCAGCGATCGAGGAAAATCGGCGATCAAAGGGTACTTTTATTGTACTCTTTGGACGCGGTTTCACGTCCCGCGTACTTTCCTAAGGGGTGAAAAATACCCTACTCTACAGGGTGACAGAGAAATCGGCAGCGATCGAGGAAAATCCACGATCAAAGCGTACTTTCATTGTACTCTTTGGACGCGGTTTCACGTCCCGAGTACTTTCCTAAGGGGTGAAAAATACCCTACTATACAGGGTGACTGAGAAATCGGCATCGATCGAGGAAAATCGGCGATCAAAGGGTACATTCATTGTTCCCTTTGGACGCGGTTTGACGCTGAAATTCAGGATACCTCCTTTCACTTCATGTTCTCCTGATACATTTGCTAAAATCTGGCCAAAATTTTCTGAACGCTCCCAAATTGAGATTGTAACAGGAGAACATGATGTCGAAAGAGGTGGCACTAAGTTAGCGTCTTCGGAAAGAGAATCCAAGGCGGAGAACTGTTCGACGTAGAGGCACAGCGTCTTCGAAAGGCTTCGACGATGAAATTCACGGCGTACCTCCTTTCGCTTCATGTTCTCCTGATAAATTTGCTAAAATCTGGCCAAAATTCTCTGAACGCTCCAAAATTGAGATTGTAACAGGAGAACATGATGTCGAAAGAGGTGGCACTAAGTTAGTGCCTTCGTAGAGAGAATCCAAGGCGGAGAACTATTCGACATAGAGGCGCAGCGTCTTCGAAAGGTTTCGACGATGAAATTCAAGGCGTACCTCCTTTCGCTTCATGTTCTCCTGATAAATTTGCTAAAATCTGGCCAAAATTCTCTGAACGCTCCAAAATTGTGATTGTAACAGGAGAACATGATGTCGAAAGAGGTGGCACTAAGTTAGCGCCTTCGTAAAGAGAATCCAAGGCGGAGAACTGTTCGACGTAGAGGCGCAGCGTCTTTGAAAGGTTTCGACGATGAAATTCAAGGCGTACCTCCTTTCGCTTCATGTTCTCCTGATACATTTGCTAAAATCTGGCCAAATTTTTCTGAACACTCCAAAATCGAGATTGTAACAGGAGAACATGATGTGGAAAGAGGCGGCGCAAGGTTTAGCGCCTTCGGAGAGAGAATCGAAGGCGGAGAACTGTTCGACGTAGAGGCGCAGCGTCTTCGAAAGGCTTCGACGATGAAATTCAGGGCTTACCTCCTTTCGCTTCATGTTGGGACATATCGTAAATGCTGCACTCGTCCAGTGCGTTTTCGTTACACCCCACATTTTACACAGACATCTGGAAGACGTCAATTGTACGTCCGTTTTAGATCCGGATGGCTTTTAGGATGTCTTTTGGGCGTCTTTAGACGCCTGTGTGCTATCTGGGACCAGTTGACACGAACCGACGCTTCCAAAGGAAAGAATTGCTTACCTATAACAGACGAAAGCCCCGAATTAATTAACCAGTCTTCGTAATATAATTGCTATTTGAACACTAAATACGCTAGATAGTTCTTACAACTTTAAAGCAAACTTATTCAATATTATATTTATTTGCAAAATAAACACCATTTTATTTATTCCTATCCTGGAATCTTTTCCGTTTCACACATACGAGATAAATACGTAAAGAGATAAATACGCATGCGCGCAGTAATTGCATGCTTGATGCGTTAGAAGTGGGAGAATTCTAGGGAATCCTATGCACGCATTAACTGAAACGGAACGGTTTTCTCTGCAGTCTATGCACTCAATGCGCGAAACAGAACAGATTCTGTTAAATAGTCTGATTGAAAAATTGCAGATGTCGCGTGAATTAAAATCTTTCTTTTACTGCGTGGAATGATGATAAAGAGTATAAAAAGAAACTGGTACTAGAAGACAGTAGAAGAAGGTGTTGAAGAAAGGTTACGTGAGCTACACGCTGACAAGGGTTAGAAAGCCTAGAAAGGACTTGACTATTCTACGGATAATTTTGACAGTGGGCAACTGCGCGCAATGTCTGGTGGATCATGGCTCAGATTTCTGTCATTTTCTGTATTTGCATCAATTACCATGATGGCAGGCGCACAAACTGTACATGTTATCTATAAACCACTGGACGATTTGAACGATCTTATAGAGGAGGCAGTAAAAAAGAGACTAGCCGAAAAAGAATAATATCTGACACATTTATCGTAGAATGTAAGAAAGATAATAAAATAGATTTTGTCCATAGCAAGAAAAGTTTTAGTCGCTACTGAGATTTGTATCTATTCCCTACCATTCCATTTAAAACAAATCATCTGTTATTTGTAATAATATTATTATGAATGAAAGTTAGACAGATATTTTTATCCTGTCCAGAATAATACTGATTTAAAGTTAATTTAGCATGATTTAATAAAGCATGATTTAATTAATGATAGTTCAGCTGTATTACACATTTCTTTAATGCGTGAAATATACATATTTACAAAATGAATATCACGGTGTATGAATGACGTAGAATATTAAGTAACAGTTATTTATATTTCACAGTATACTTGGAGGACTTTGTTAAATAGTTTGCTCGCATTGATGTATCGGCAGCACACTTGCGTAAAGCCTAGATTGAAATTTAATTCTTTAGGATATCCACTACACGTCGTGTCTTTATATAATTACAAAAGCGATTACTTAAGCGTTATTCCCGAGCAACTGTTCGTGTGTAAAAAAATACGTAAATTTCATCCCCGCTTCGGTCACGTCGTAAAGACAGGAAAGACAATAAAAATATTCGTCGCGTCAGTGTCGAACGATGTTGATTAATCACTGAATTGTCATAACGAGGTCTCGCTGGCCCCAGAACTCTGCGACTGAAGCGGTAAACTCGTTTTGTATCCCGCTGATTCTTCCTCTAGCAATGCTATCCGTTGCTTCATCGATTTCACCTATAAATTAACGTGTATTTAAAGTAGAAAACGGGGAGGGGGGACTTGAGAAAACGGAAGGAACTTGGTTCCATATCATCAAGGGCGAATTCCACTTACGCCCAAATCGCCCTTGATTTTCATTAAGGTAGGTTTTCCTATACGCGACTGGACGCAACGTTAAAAGTTTCAAAGTCGATTTTCTCGAAAATTAAGCGCGATATAAAAAAAAGTTACTCTTCCTTTTCTACTGATAATAAGTAAATAAGTCGAGAAAAAGGAATAAAATTTTTTCATATTGCGCTGCATTTTCGAGAAAATCGACTTTGTTGGAGTGCGACATTGCGACTGCGTAAAGTGCGCGCGACTGCACCGGCGCCACGCAAAGCTAACATGGCGACCGTCGAGTGGTAGAGGATAATTTCACATGGCGTAACAATGCCCGGCGTGCTGTATTTCAAAATAAGGAGGAGAGCAAGGATAATATATCACAAACTGCCGTTCAAGTTTCTCGGAGAATTTCGTCTATTGCCATTATTTTTTCTTGCCGGCGCCGCTATGGAGTTTACTATGATACACTGGCACGTTGGAGAGGTTAACTTTTACAAAACGTACAAAAAGAACCGAATAGAAGAAGCCGTTGAAGAGAGATTGCGTGAAATGAAGGCGCAAGCGATTTAACATCATTTAAACCCGCATCTGTGAGTGGATATATTTTAAGTAGCTTACGATCAACACTAATTACTAGAAGCAGCATTGCCGACAGGGTTGATGATGATTTGCAGAGTTGAACGGAGGGAAGAAGAGGGTGTTAGAAGGCATATAAAATCACTGTCGCATATGTTGATAAGACTAATGTAACACAGCGTAATAAATTTGGTTGTACAATTGTATACCATGAACTGGTGGCAGTTTGTTTTTAATAGCCTACAACGCAACGTTCGATACTTGTTCATACCTGTGCAGCATGCCTCTCTACCATGCCCAACATTTGTTGTTCCAACTTCTTCAACCTGGATTGATATTTCTTCTTAGATTTCTCTAAAGTTTGTACTAGGGCTCTGGAAAGAAATGTAAAGTTGAGATACACGTTTCCTACCTTCTCCCCAAGATTACGCAACAATTTACCCGTTGGCTCTTTTCAAATCGTTGACCAGTTCAGCGGACTGCTGATGCCTGAGTTCGGAATTTTTGTTCACTTTATCCAATGTAGAAACTAATTCCTGCAAACGTTCCTTTAGCCTAGCTTCTCGGCCCAGCGCCTCTATCAGTTCGGACTCTATCCCTTCGCTCTCGTTGTCGCTTAAACCCCGATCCTGTAAGTTAGATTCGCATTTTCGAAAGGGATAAGTACACGCTCGTTTCCTCTCGCCTGGATATTCCGCGTTTGCTACCTTATTCGCAGCCATAGCCAGCATGGCCTCTGTATCGCTAAGTTGACCCTGAAGATGCTCGATGGCAGCATGTTGCGCCGTGATTTGCGTGTCGCGGGCGTTTAATTTTAATTCTATGGTAGCTCGTTCCTTCTCCAGGAGGAAAACCCGTGCTCGTAACTCTGCCTTGTCCTCTCGCATGGCCATCAATTCCTGTCCGATTATTACCACAAGTATATTTTTATCACCGAGTTGAAGGGAAATGCGAGGCGCGGACAAACCTGCATAAGTACGGCAGTCTCCAAGTCGAGTTTCCGAGCCTCAGCCAGGGAAATAGTATTCTTGGAATTTAAAGGCTCGGCGTGAACGCTTTCCAATTCGACCGCAGTCGACCTGACCATAGCGCGTTCCCCTTTCAGTCTGCTGATGTGTCTTCGAAGTCTTTGCTCGTCTTCCACGCACCACGTCACTTCGGGCCTGAACACGCGCAAGAATCGTGAAAAGGACACTCTTATTGCGATTAGAAGAACGTATCGTGGACTTACTCATCCGACAGGACTATGCTGTCCTCCCATGGCGAGTTCAGGCTGTTTAAACACTCGTTCTCCAGTTTATTTAGAACGTGACACGCTACGTGTTCAGCCGCCCTTCTGTTATCGATCGTAACGCCGCTCCTCTCTGTCGACAAAGCGATCTCGCTTTCCAGCAACGCCACCAGAACGTCGTAAGCTTCTATCGCGCGATCGCTATAGGAAAGAGCTAGCCGTAACGCGGTCGCGTTTGATTCGTACTTTCCCACTAGAAGACTCAGTCTGAAAGCGAAAACGGCTTGCCGTAGTGTCCTATCGTGTCGTCGCGAAGCTGAAATCTGGCGCAATTTCTCTCAGCAATATCATTGAGCAATTACCTGTCGCACTGCGCCTTACTCTCGTGCAACGTCAGCGCGAGAACCGCGTTGTTCGCACGCGCGTGCTCCAATCTGCTGTTCAGCCTCTCCGTTTCGACTTCGAACTGCTTCTCGGAGCCGTTCAACTCTTGAAGATTCGAGTGCTCGAGGAGATCCGACACCAGGTGCTCGGCCACCATCGTGGAGCACACCTAACGAGTCGCATTCTTTCTTTAATTTTCCATTTTTTTTTTTTCGTAAAATGTTAGGGGGAGGGACGGTAACGGAAACGTACCCCCAAGTTGGTAATATCGGGTCCTGTGATGTGCCTCTCGTCCGTCCTTCTCAGTCTCACCCTCTCGGCCATTTTAAGAACCGGAGCTTCCTCCCTCGTTACGCTCTTTGTCGGCGGTGTCTGCAGGGGTGGCAAGAGTGGCGAGCAAGGTGCACTCAAAGGTTCCGGCGAGCTGGTGTTGCCTCTTGTCTGCGAAAATCAAAGGAGCACGAGGAAACATTACGTCAGAAGGGTTGACTAACATTTTCGTGAAAGTGTCGGTTGATCAAAGCCTGTGGCCAGAGCCTGGGGCAACGATGCAAAAGATTTGTCCGATATGTCCTGGCTCCGCGAACAAGGGACGAACCATTTTCGCTTCAACGCAGAAATTTGTTTGTATTTTCCTGGGTAGAAGAAAGCATTGTGCCTCGGCTTGGAAACGTCTGGCAGAAAAGGATCGCAGGGAATAAATCGCCGCAAATACAATTGCTACCCACTCTTGGTTCCCTACGGGGTGATTCACTGCCAGTCTGTTGCCTCTGATTGCTGGGCTGATTCTTAAAATTGGCCAGTTGCGTCTGTAAAGTTGAAATTTGAGCTCGAAGGGCCGTCACCTCTTCCTGCAATGTAGCCACCGCCAGGCTTTGGCACGAGGCTGCCTGCTGCGCTGGTTCTGGGGTCGGCAACGCTGCCGGACTGTCCAACTGATCCCTGCCATTCTATCGATTAAAACATATACAGCCGAATATACAACACAAGTTTTATCCTTATCGCCAACATTATAAATGGTATAACCTAATACAGATTTCGCGCGCACGCCAACTAACAATAAGTAGATATCCAACTTCTGTATTCGATTCTCTTACGTTCAGACCGAAAAGTCTGCAACTGCATCACCTGCTGCGAGCGTATTCCCATAACTTTCGTTCGATTAAATTACTTGGTTGCCGGTGCAAGTTTAATACCTTGGCGCGCAGCCTGATAGCAATTTCGATTGCAGAAGTTGGTAATCGGTGGCGAAATGGATAACCGAGGGATTCTTTGGACAAGTTGAAGCTACTTGGAAATATGTACCTCGGTAATACGGGGCTCGATGTCTTCGCAGCAGCTGGAATCGGCATCCCCTAGTGTACGATCTCCGTCGCCCTGGATGTCACCACCGCCTTCGCTCTCCTCCACCGGGTTGGTGATCGAGCCCTCCGCGTCTCTGCTCGTCTCTATTTCTATGAATCGTAATACTAATGTAATGAAGAAACGGCGGGTGTTGAAAGGAGAGAGAAAGGCGTTGTAAAGTTCTAAGTATGTATAGGTAAAGAAAGAGCCACGGCTTTAGTTTTCGCAAGAATCTGGAATTTCGGTGGCGATCATGCGGTGGGAGAAAGGAGCGCGAGTGATCTGCTTAGGCCTGTGAATCGGTAGTGTTCTCTCTTACCGGACTCATCCTCTTCAGCAATTACGGTAGCCCGGTGCCTTTCGAGCTGCCTACCGAGCTCCGCGATCACGGAATGCAACTCGGTGAGCCTCTCCTCGTGCCTGGCGGCTTGCTGCTCTGCCCTCTGTTCCGCTCTGGCAGCTTGCACCTCGGCTCTGACCAGAGCTGCTTCGGCCGCTTCCCTCGCCCGAGTCGCCGCAACCAGCCTCGAGTTCAGCTCGGCCACCTCCGATCGCAAAGACGACAGTGCAGCCGCGTGCAGCTGAAACACAAAATCCACCATTCACAATGACAAGGAGAATTTCATTTGCCACACCCTTATACGCTTCTCACTCTTTCGGGGCCTACCCCGATCAAGTAACATGAGTCAGAATGCCGGGACTACGTTTCAGTTGCTTTTCCATTGACTGATCACCTCGAGAAACGCAAATACAGGAGGAAGAGAACCCTTATCTGGTTGCTATTGAAATGAGCCGAAGTTATCATTTATGAATGATAGGCAAATGCAGAATCCTAATCAGAGAACGCACCAACGAGACGCGCCAAGATCTCCCAAGGTGTCCCCAAGCAGACGCAAGCATGTAAGGTCGCAGTGGAAAACGTACGAATTGAAAATAAACTTTGGGGCTGTTTAACATAAGTCAGAAGACGAGGTTTTGTTATGGCCTTTCCTAATTGTCGAAAAGGTGCAGCCGTTTCCAGCGTTACCGTAAATGGGAACCGCAAGGTGACTCCAGACGATCGTCCTCCTCCTTATTACTAGCGGTCCTCATTAATTTCGTCGCATTCGCGGTGTTTCAAGCGCGAGCACGAGAAACGCGAGAAAAAAATATTTGCGTAGGAGCGATTACAGCGTCACCGTGTTACCAGAGAAGTGTCCTTCGCAGACGCAACCATGTACGACGGACATTACGATATGACGAATCGCTAATGACTGCTGGCCACGTGATAGCGCACGGGTAAGGATGAAAGGAGACACAAAAACGGGCGACGCATATAAAAATAACGGCCCGTAATTACAAGGAATCATTCGGGAACCGGCCGTAGTCGCGTCGAGAGGATCGTTTGTGAGTTTCATCGAAGCTGCATTGCAACGGTAGGTGAACTGTAGTAAGTAATAGGTATCTGTGTACATATGCAGTTTCTCATAGGAAGCCTTTCTTTGCTATCTTGCTTCTCTTTCTATTGCATTTCGACATGTCGCTTTTCCCACCGAGCCTCGCTTTCCAAACCGAGGTTCTGTTTCCGACAGAATATTCTGTGAGACGTGTTATCGCTACTGCAGGAGACTCTGAAAAGATGAAGCTTCTGTTGACGCTGGCGCTTATCCTGGGGGTGGTCTTTGTCACGACCACCGGGCAGTCGGACTATATCCATCTGCCAGGGAAATCCTGCAGTGACGCGCCACCCTGTCCGGATGGTAGGCCCTGCGTGATGGCTCCTCCTCGCTGTAACATCGGCACTTGCGGCACGCAGCCGGTGCCTACGTGCGGCATGAAAGCATGATCGTCGCAGTACCGTACGAAGCACAAGTGGCCTTCCTCTAAGCCACTCGTTATCATCGTTGTTCATCGTCTGACCCGTTTCCTAACGGTCAACGTATAATAATGTAAAATGTAACACCTGTAATTACGCCAATAAAACCATTTTCTCCAGCTTACGCTTCTCCTTCCGACTATTCCGTGCCCGGTGAATTAACGCGTCTGATACGATTTCAATCGCATGGTAATTTGTTTGTTAAACCAATGAAACCGTATCGATACAAGTGGCCGATGATATATCTTAACGGCGCGGCGCAATGGCCTGGAAATGGGGCGAGTCTGTTGCACAAACACCAGCACAGCGCCGTCGTCGTTATCCGGGGTATCGGCAAAACAAGGCGCAAATTCTTTGCAATGAATCAGACCACGATCACCAAGGACAGGTTGGACGGGCGGTTCGGAGTTAATCGAACAACGAATTTCGACCGAATTTCTCCTGCGGGAGACGTTCGTGGCCTCCAGACGCCGCGCACGTTGTAAAGCGATACCGGAAATTGTGGTAAGGCGATGTGAACCGGTGGATAAGGGTGACCAGAGAAGGGCGGCGACTTTCTCTATGGTAGAGTACTCGATATTTCGTCCTCTCGCGTCCATATAAAAGTCATAAAACAAGCAGTTATTCTCTGCCTAGTCTTTGCTATTTTATTGGGATTTTAGCAGAGATCGCTCATTCACTTCTGTAAAAGTGGAAGCCTCGCGAGGAAACCGCGGTACCTGTTGGGCTGCCATTTTTCCTTTGACCAGCAGTATCACGGGATTCTTGAGCAAAATTCGCGGCGACGAAATCGCGTTTCAAGATGTGCCGAGAGTGGAACTCTTGAAAGGAGAACGATGGAAAGACGATTCGCGGCCGGTGATTTCGGTGCGCCGGACTGTCGTTTTTAACCATTGAATCCGGGAAAATGCTCGTCAATGTCCTCTGCCCATAAAAGACGTAGCATCCTTGAACTGTTTCGCCTTTCGCGAAGGCCGGAAGCTTCTTGGACCCTTGACGGGAACCGGGTAATCAGAACACTTTCCCACTGGCTGTTGAGTCGAAAGGAAAGAGAGCTGAATGGAACGGATGTCGGAATATAAAGGCGGGTCGACTGAAAGCTTTAAAAACCTTCCTGCGCGTTAGCTGGTTATGTCTTGACATGCTTGTGTCTCCTGCATTCTCCACGAAAGTCACTCTTTTAGGAATTTGCGCCACCTCTTGGTTGAAACAACAAACAAACTCTTTATGTAACATCCACTTTGCTTCCTACTACGGGGAAACACTATTATAGAGCAACCAGTTATTATTACTCGAGGATGGTCAGTTGGAAATTGTTATCGCGAGTTAATGCGCTGTCGAGGTTGTGAAAGCAACAACTGTCTTCGTGTTTCCTACGTGACCACAGAAACCTCGCCGATCAAACAGGTCTTGCAAAAAAAGTCTGTTTCAAAGGTGGTGCATGAAAGTCAATAGCACGGTGCGCGGCTCGGCGGGCGAACGAAACCGGACAGCTGTGTTTCCCGCGCAAAAAGCTGACCTCTCAGAACGGACCGATGAGAAATCATGCAACGGCTCAACTCAAGAATCGGAAGCTGGGAAGTTGGAGACAGTCGAGTACTTCCGTTCAGCGATTTATCATCCTTTATAGTTATACGTTGCTCGAGAAACGTCCAACCGACTATGTAACACTTTTATATAGAGTAGACGTAGGTAAAAGTTCGCGCTTATGTTCGCAATTATGTAGCTGTGCTTCGTTTTGTTATCGTGCAATGTGATAAGTACTGAATTCGTTAGTTCTGATGTAATATTCTCATTTTTAAGAATCAATATTATTCCAATAAATTGATCAGTAAATATTTTAATTAACATGTCGTTTGAAACAGCTGAAATTCTTCTATTCAAAAATACTAATAGAAGTTTTCAGTTCTCCTCACAGATAACAGGATTGATTAAACAATGGAAAAGTAGCTGTGGAGGCAAGAGTTCGAATGCAAACTCCTCATTTAAAAATCAGCTTGAAGTAAATGAAGCAATGAAAAGAAAATCTGATTGCGAACGTGCAAAGAAATAATTAGAAAAGCAAAAAAAATATAAAAAAATAACATTTACTTGTGGAAAATTTTAAAAGGAACAAAAAAAATCGGTTCCAAAAAGAGAATAGCCCAATCATCAACGTCTACGGAAAAAATAAAAAAATAATTTGTTCTGCGTGTGAAGAAGAATACGCTATTACTATAAATAATTATAAATAATTTTTTCTGACTATAAAAAAATTAATTGTAAACTTGATTAAAAAAAAATTATTGTAAACTTAATTGTAAATTAATTGTAGGAAAATAAAACACTTTTGTGAAAAATTATCGTTGCGTTCTTTTACCCCATAACATACCTATTTATTTTATTTAAGTTGGGACAGGTAAATTTACACGAAGTCACTGCCTATCGAATAATAAGGGATGTAATATCAGTGTAATACCAAGGATTTTAGGGAAGTCTAAACTTTAAGTGCGCACTCTTGCCCCACAATACTCTACCTACGAATTAATAATACCACTACTCTAAGTAGTCGAGTAAATTACAAGCCCTTTCGGTAAAATGCAACTCGTTGGAGTGACCAACGATGCGATAAGTTGGCGGTTGGTCCAGCGAGCTCGTAATAAGATCAACCGAACGCGGACCGATAGTTCCTAACGAGATTTTTCCGATGAACTTGGAGTCCGACGGTAATCCGCTAAAGGGGTCAAGTAGGTGTCCCTTCCAAGATCGTAAATTTCTTGACCAGTCTGCCGTGACCCTTTTCCTTCTCTTTGTCTCACCGTCCAAAGGGAAGAGCAACCGCACTCAGTTTGATCCGGGGGATCGCTGAACGAAGACGCAGCAGAGCAAGGGATGAGAGCACACCGTTTCAAACGGTCCTTTTGTGGCCACTGGGACAAAGGAGGTAACCCACGGACACGTCTATTCTACACGATGCGAGGGCGCTGCCTGTAAAATGGCATCCCTTCTTCTGTGTGCGAAACCCCTGGGTCCAGAGGATCTCTTCACCGGTGCCTCCTCTATGTAGCTAATTCGGCTGGTACAATGAAATTTTCGAAAATAGATTACGCGAGACATGCTCCCGGCCCAGAATCAGCTCGACGTTGCGTCGCAGACGTTGCGCACTGTGCAGGTTCGCGAAGAAGAGAGATCCTTCAAGATCCCGCGACGGTAATCCAGCCACCGAATATCGGTTCGTTTCATCCTAGCAACCTGTCTAAATCCCGCTAGCTACTTAGACATCCAACGAGAATAAGTAATCAGCAATGGCAGACGCGTGACAGAATCGCGTTCCATTGTCACGGTGCATATGTGTAGGTATGGAAACGCGCAGAATGAAGGGTGGTCGGAAGGGAACGAAATTATGTAGAGCGGACCGAAGTTTAGTCGAAATTCCTCAGTGAAATCGATCGTTCGGTGGCTAGGATAGCCGTCGCTCGTCTGTGGCGGCTCTATTTCTGCCGGATTAAAGTTTAAAGGGTTGGTAGCAGTCGATTCCGCATAAGCTTCAAGAGAGCTAGGCAGAAGGGCGAGGAGGAGAGAGAAAGCGGGGGAGAACGAGAAGAACAACGGGCAGAGACAGGAATGGGGAAAAGGAAGATAATCTAAACGTGACGAGCAGAGGACGAGAGAGAAGTCGAGGAGGGTGAAAAATGAACGAGACGTTTCGGAATGAATACGGAGACGAAAAGGGCGAGAGGACGAGGAGCGGAGAGAGCGGAGAGAGCCGGAAGGACAGAAACATCGTCCTGTTCCTGAGCGTCGGCGTCGGCGTCGCGCCGGGCGACGGGCCGATTCACTCTGTGAGCCCCGCTTTTGAATCGAATACGACAGCGGGAAAAATTACGGAACTCCATTATCGGCTGTTGGAATCGTCCGCCCCTGGCGGATGCTTGTTCCGCGTTTCATTAACGCGCTCGGTGACGCTCCATCGAACCTCCACCCCTCCATGCTTCCAGTCTCAACATCCTTCCCTCTATCCTCTCTAATCGATGCTGGAATAAACTCGAAAACTGTCTGACCGTTCGAACACGTTGAATGGGCGATTTCAGTAAATCAACCAGGTCGACTTGACGCGTGAAACAGACGAAAGCAATCGTGCCTGAAGGGGGCAAATTGAAGGAGGCTAAAATTACAGCCTCCACGCAGATTCGAAATATGTTCATACTATGATACTATGAACGCGCGAGACGGCGGCATCGTGCAAGCGAGTTTTATTCCTTGCTCGTTAACTTTGATTGAAGTTTCGAGCACCGTCCGGTGGGCAGATTAATGAGACGGTTAAGCTTCTAAATTGAGTCTTAATTGACCGACGAAGAAAACGACGCGATGCACGGCTCAATCTCGAAGACGTCAGTGAACGAAGCGAGACCCTCGATCAACATGTACGCTAAAAGCATAAGGATGCGATGTAATATCGGAGGTGGGATCGAGAGGGTCAATTTCTACGGATTTGCAGCGCATTCGCAGGAAAACTGAAACAGGGAAACGCGGTAGCAAAGTGTCCCAAGACTTACAGACTGCTGTTGCTTGTCCCTGTGACTGGCCTCGACCTGTATGGGTATGGTTCTGTCGGAGCTACGATCTCCAGGACAGCAGAGCCACGACCTGGACCTGGATAATCCTCGCGGTTCCTCCTCCTCCTCCTCTTCCTCGGCATCCTCCTCCTCGGTGGTGGCGCAATGCACATAAACCAGATCGTCTCTGCGTGGTGCCTCCAGAATCTCTTTGCCCGAGACAGAGACGTGACTCTGCTGCACCGAGAACCTCGTCGCTTGCTGACAGTGTTGTTGTTGTTGTTGTTGTTGTTGTTGTTGTTGCTGCTGCTGCTGCAGCTGCACTCTCTGCCGGTGCAATCGATCCACGTAATAAGCTGGCTCCGCGGAGCCATTGTTCACGGCCACCGTAAAGCCCGCCACGTTGCCTTCGCGGTTCTTCTCAATTCTTGCCCGCTACTGGAACTCTCATCGCGCCTATGGACACTGAGGAGATCGAAGAAGTTCGCGTACACGTAGGTATATGTGTACCGTCTCGTCGCCAACACCCCGCTCGATTGAAACGGCTGCTGGCGCGTCGTTAAACGATGCGCTGTTCTCTTAACCTCTGCTCCTCCACTCTGTCTGTCCCGTGCTTCTACCAGCACCACCAATACGTTCTTGAGACCGACTCTCCTCCGTCACGGTTGATTACTCGATGTAACGCGTCGACCGAGTAACTTGCTAAGACGTATTGCGATATCGTAGCGATCGGCAGCGCAATCGAGCCAAATTCTTCTACGCCCTGGCTGGTTTATTCGCTGGGGCTCTGGGGAATCGTTGGAAAATTCATTGTTTGCGTCTCGTCTGTGATAAATGGAGTTGGATAATGGAGGAACAGCATCGGTCTTCAAGTTTCTGTGGAGTACGGACGGCAAGCGATCGTTGGCGCGTTAGATAAGGTATCGTAGTCTACGAACGCGATACGCGCTACAACTTTGCAGCTAGGAAAAACAAGAGAAAAGTTGCGTCGAAACGGGATTCCAATTTGGAGCGAGAGACGCAAGAATCACAGTCACTAATTATAATTCGTACGACAGCTGTGAGTTTTTCCGCTTTGGCACGTGCCTCAACTAGCAGGCAACCACCCTGATTCCGATGTCGAAATTGTGGAAAAGCTCGAGCACCGGGGCTGAACGCTTAATGGCGTGAGATTTGCCGGTTGCAGGTTTTTTACACTTTCAACGTGTTTAACGAGCGCGGCATTCCGTTTGCTCGTTAACCTGTCATTAGTGGCCCGGTCAACGTTGGTCTTCGATGTTCTCCCCACGGCTGTTCGTTAGCTTTTCAACGATTCGTTTCCACGCCTAAGCGCAGCCGCCGCGCCGCGCCGATTCGATTACACTCCCTTCGCGAGCGAACACGAAAACTTTCTGTAATATCCATGTTACCCTTGAATATCGTTCCACTCTCTTAAAAACTCGGGCCCGCGAAAAGGCAATCACAGGATGAACATATATTGCTGCTTATGTTTTCCTGTTCTACGTGGACGGGAGCAATGTTTCAACGGGGCTAAATTCTCCGCGCAACAGCCGTGAAAAATCATCAGCAACGCGTTTCACGTTCGAAAACAACGGGGCGCCGCGATGCCCGACAAATTTCAACAAAACGTCTCCGCGAACGAGCCGCCCCGGCTGCGCAAGCCGCGCCGCGTCGGCCGTAAATCCATTCCGAATGTAAACATATTTGCATACTACGCTGCTCGGCTTTCGTAAATGAATCCACGAGGATGTAAGTATGAGAGGAAAGCGGGGTAGGAAGGAATAGATGGATGTCGGGGCAGAGGTTCGGCGATCGACAAATTGCCAGGCTTCTACATCCTATTTTAACGGGGACGAGCGGCGAACGGGGAACGGCCACCGGTTGCCGTAATTGAGTTCGCATGGTGGCGCAGTTAGCATAAACTCGTCGATCTAGAAAGCCGTTTAATTACTCTGCCAGGCAAGGAGTCTATCGATTCTCGGGGAGATCGCGGCCAGCAGAGAACGCGTCGCGGGGCAGGCGGGGCAACCGCGTCCGCAAAATAAATTAATTGCTCGACCAGCAATTATGTACGCCGTGGAAGGGGCAGAGCAGAGGGGAACCTCTGCTGCGGACGTAACGAGGCCCTTATTACCGGCTGCAATTAGTTTTTATGCGCGGTCAATGCGATCAAAGCGGCCGCGGAAAGGACTTAAACTGTCTCCGGGAACGATTACAGGATCTAGGCGTTATTTCCGCTTGCTGCTGCGAATTCAAGTTCCTATGTACCTAATGGCTGCTGCACAATACAAAAGAGATGTACATATACGCGTAAAGGAAAGCGATGAATAGAAAGATCAGCTGCAGCTCGGGAGAATGAGCGGTCCGGAAATTCAGGGACGCGCGCGTCGTCGCCCATGGGAAGGCGCGTTAATTAAACGAGTTAATTAATCAAGAGCGCGTAACCGCGCGGCATGCCGGAAAAACCGCGTGGCGCGTGAATTCCAGAGAGGTGGCCAGACACCTGCGTCGGTGGGTACCAATCGTGGAAGCTACCCAGCGGCTGTCGACCGCGACTTTTTGCATAAAAGACCACGCTGCACGGTTTCAGCCGGTTAAGAATTAATAACACGCGAAATCGATGGGGGATAGCAATCATAATTTCGATTCAATTAAATCGCTCGCCAGCAAACTTCTGGCTGCTGGCTGCTGGCTGCGTTGGAGATCCTGTAGCGAGAACCGATTACGAATGGCTGGCGGGCTCGATCCTTCGATACGAGGTATACCTAAGTATGCTAATGGTATTGGGATTATGATATTTCGGGATCCAAATGATCGGTTTCCTTCTCTTTTCGTTTACGTGGTCGGGCGGTCCTTATTAATTGAGGCATTTCATGGAAAAAGGGCACACAGGCCTATGTGCCATTTTTCCTTAAATCGTTTAAATCGACTCAGGTGTACGTTATATATATATATAATATACCAAGGGCACTACATATCTCGCGTTCAGATTAGCAAGATGCTGTTTTATTACGTAGCGTGATGGACACGCAGCTACATAGTCGCTGAGCAGCCGCGCTACCGTGCTGTCGTGCAATAAGTACTTTTATTTCATAGAGGATTTTGTGTAAGCGAGGAAATATGGAAAGTGAGGCGAGTATCGAATCCGCAAGGAAAGAAGCTAATTTAGAAAACGAAAAAAATTGATTTGGAAGACAGCTTGCTGCAAAAAATCGAAGTAACTAATACCTACTTACTTAAAACATTACATTTTTTCTTTATTTTTGTGCTTCATTTTGTATTTTTAATTTAAGCAATGTATAAAAAATGTGTAACGAAGTAAGTACACAAAATTATATTTAAATAACTAAAGAAAGAAGCAACTTTGTTACGAATTCATCACATTTACGGAAAAAGGACACATAAACCACTTGCTTGAAATTTATAAATAAAGACACATATCATTTCCAAATCATGACTTCGGTTTTCAGAACGTTTGAAGGACACGATAACTACATCCCTAAAAAAAAATGGATTTAATTGCATTACTTTTTATTAAATTATACTATACCTAACGAAAACTTTGAAATCGATTTTTTTTAAATGTCATTTTGGCGTGTGTGCCCTTTTTCCATCAAATGCCTCAATTGCATTGCGTCGCGTCGCGTTGCGAAGAAAGTCTATGAAAGCATAGTACTTTAGCGATGGTGTTTTTATGGCTCTGCGAGTCGACGAGAGTCCGCGCAATTATTGCCCAAACACCACTTTTGGAACACTACTTAGTCTTTTACCAAGCGTTACCCATGTAGATGAAACTTTCGGCGCACGCTTCTGCCGTCCAAAGATCCCTGGATCCATTAACGAACGTATAATGCGATATACCTGCATACAGTGCTGTTCAAACACCGTGAAAAACGGTTAACGAGTAAAGAGTGAAAGCGGGCCTGTCGTTTTAGGCGCAGCTAGGTTCAGCAGCTGCGCGTTACCTTCAATGGATTAGCTTATCGTCTATCGTCGCGTCACGGCGTATCCGCCGGACATTTACATTATGCTGACGCAGAACGGACACCCACCCTTTCCCCTTTCAACGTCGCCACCCTTTCTCACTCTTCCTTTAGCAAGTTCACCGCGCATGGCCATCGGAAATTTGTCGCGCTGACTCACGCGTCCACCCATAAAACGCCATCAGATTCCTATCTCGATTATTAATTATATAGCAGGCGCGTCGAGCTCCTAAAACGAAAGAATCGTCTTCTCAGCACACCTACGGGGTGTTCTTATCGAGGGATATACACGGATTTGAATCGAAAACTGTACAAGAAAGCGCGCGTGAAATGAAAACGAGCCATATGAGTCACGCGCAACGGATCGTAGGTCAGGGTTCCGTTGAACCGGGGGTGAAAGACGCCGCGTGGGTGGATATCATATGAGTAATTAACATGTGCATGCCGGTACACGTGCGAAGCGACGCGAGGCTGAATTTAACAGCGCCAGTTGTTGCAAGATGATCCACCAGCATCGTCCACCACATATCGTCGCGAATATTCAGAGCAGTCGACTCGCAGCGTCACGTAGCTGGAAGCTACGCGTTTATTAACCCTTCGGGGACCGATTGGAACTTCGCCTCGCAGCTGTTACCGATACAGTTGCGATAACACAATGAGGCTCTGTTTACACGAGCTTCAATGGTACGGTACCTACCTATAATAGACAGAAATATTGTTGCATGTCTGGCGTGGGGTGGCCTGGTCCTAGCCATTGGCTATTTACCCAAAATCTTGCTAGACATTTGATTCGATAACATAAATGAAATGTTTCGTCATCTATTCACCTTGCACGCGTCACAGAATAAACGTACGAAGCCGTGAATCGAAAGTTAATTAACCCAAAAGGGAATGGCTCGTGCTCCAGTCTCTGGATATCTTATCTTCGAAACCAATATCTCCACGGTTAATAGCCACTCTTCCGTGGGCGAGAAATATGGAATATACATGTCTGCTAACTTCTATCGCGGTAGAGCAATTCAGGTTGCAATCACGGGCAATAAAGTTGGTTGAAAAGCAGAGAAACGCGGTCCAAGCCCGCGTTGCTCGTGGCATGTCGATACGATCCTCTTATCCCTCTTGCTTTACCTCCGCTTTTACGACTGCATTTTTCCCGCGTACCGTATAAACACGCTCGACACTTTGCAATAACACCATTAAACGTCTGTTGATGATCATTACCGGGTTGGGCGAGCGCGCCAGTTGAAAGCCGGGCAATTTCGCGTATTAATTTACGAGTTAATTGTCGCGCGACGATTTACGAAATGCCATTTGAACGCCGTTAATACGCAAATGTCACTTGGGGTTAGTACCAATGCCTAAAGCTTTCTCCATTCGATTCAATGGACTCGCCAACGGAGGAACATTTCTCCGTCACAATTCCATCCGTACAGCTTTGCTCATCAGCCGCATAAAAAGGTGTCGTTTCAGTGGATTACTCAATTCTCCCTGGCCAGGGTGGTCGGGTCTCGGCCGCGAGACGAGCCACGAGTTTTTCTTCGAAAGAACGAACGAAATGGCGAGGGTAGCGTGCTGATCTGGATGGTAGAGCAGGAACAGATGGAAGAGCAGAAACACGAGGAACGCGGAAGGGATGCCTCGCGAGGAAGCCAGTTCGTTAAACTCGTTACCGATCCCTGAAATCGTTGCCCCGGAATGTGCCAGGAGATTTTTCTTCTTCTTGCTTGGACGGAGAAAGAAAAGCACGGCGAGGGGAGGCGCGGCCGAGCAAACCGAATGAAACGAAAACGCTGGAGCGCGCGTTGGTAACGCACACGCGACGAGGGTGGAAAAATTCGAAGGGGGGTCGGCGAGAATGATGAATGGAGCAGACCGGTGATTACGCTAATACCCTCGATGAATATGCAAGCTGGGAAACAAAGAACGAGGCAAGTAGGATAACGTCGTCTCGTCTAGCGCGGCGGCCTGAATATTCAGCCGTTGCTAAACGGAGAAGAAACACGGCGGAACGGTGTACACGCGTGGCAACGATGCCGCCAAGCGTGGCAAGTAACGTTCCAGGTGAGCAAGAATTCCAGGCAACGATTGTTTAGTGGTTTAAGCTGCGCCAACGATCCGCCCAAATCGTAGGAAACGGTGGATGCGTTCGTTGGAGAAGGAAAAACCGATCGAGTGGCCCAACGTCGAGGAAATATTTGATCGAGGAAATGAAATGCTTTGGCGTTACGACGCACGAGGGTGCAGGCGACCCAATTCTCCTTCATGATCGCTCGACCATGAACAAGTCAGCGACGGAAACTCAACGGCACGTAGCTGATAAAATCCTGTCCCTGATATCAAAGTGTCAGACCCGATGCCCGGCTCTGACACGCCTGCCCGCAGAAACGATTACGTGTAAATGCGTGTATCTCTCGTTTAGACTGCAAGCACACGTGGTAAACACTGGCAGACATGCATAGTCGACTGGACAGTGCACGGCACGTCGCACAGTGGTTTTAAATCGCTAAAAAGCGGCAAATCCCTAAAAAAGTACTTCAATTTAAAGTCAGAAATCGGTGCTCGTAGGTTTTTGGGGACGCTGATTTCGAATCTGAAATGCAAAATTCTTAAAACAAAATAGCAAATTTGGTCTAAACTTGGTATCTCACAGTTTTCGAGGTCGTTGATTACGAATCTAAAGTCAAAATTGCAAAAAACAAAATGGATTTAGGATCACTGGTAATAAACGTTCTTTCCAAGTTAATTTTTGTGAAAATTGATTATTTTCCGATTTCTGACTAAAACGATATAAATAGAATGTCGAATTCAATATGACGACGTTAATTTCAAAACTTTTTTAAAAATTATTTTGAAAACTTTATTTTTTCCGATTCTAGTGGAAAATTCGAATTTTGGCCAGCTTTTGGCGATATGGGACCACTGTGCGTCGCACGTAGCCTAGGCGCCGAGTACCACTTTATTCATGGTCCGTTTCCGAGGATTTATTAAGCAGGCTTTAAAATCACCGTGAAACCTCTGAAACAGCTGCACTATAGATACCCTCCATGATTCGGCTAATCTATTTTCCCCTGGAGACAGTACCTAACGCCGCTGCAAATCGGGGCGATAGTTTTAAACCCCCCGCCCTGAATTTCTTCGATTTCCTTGGAGCGATTCTCGCCACGTTTGCCAAGAGAGCGTGCTCTAAAAGCGAGGAGCAACGATTCGAAGATAAACGAATTTGGGATAGGGAGCCAGGCCAGATCACGGTCCTGCGTGCTGCTTTCGGGCCAAGATTTGCTAGTAGTAGCGGCATTGCTCTAGCCAGACACTGCGCCAAACGCGGACTGACCGGCGCGCGGCGCGGCACGTCATAAGCTCCACGGAACGCGGCTTTAATGGAAATTAAATGAATCGTATTGTTACCCCCAAAGTACGGTCGACATGGCTAGCAGGTTTTTGGGAGAGTGCCAAGAAAGTTGATGCGCGGCCATGCGAGAGAGACAGATGAGACGAAGGGACGAGCCGAACGAGTTACGTAGGTAACACGCGTGTAGATGCACTCGACTCGCGAGGCACTGATTTTTACACGCAACTCGTACCTACATCGCATTCTCTGCATCGTTAGCTTCTCTGCGCTCTCGAGGCGACTAACAAATTGCCGCTGATAGGAGAACACGGACAGAGCCTCGGACGCACTAATGCATCGCGCTCGATGCTTTATGTGCCAAGTTTTTGATGCTTCCCATCAAGCGTCCATGCACGGCAGTTACCAGTTACCAGTTACCACTTGTCAAGGCAGCGAGTCACGGTTTCTTAGGCATTGCTCACCAACCACAGATTCACCAGTGTTCGATACAGCGTGCAAGTATCGAGAGATAAATATTCCAAGTTTTATCTCGTCAGATGTTTCCTTTCAGATGAAAAGGCTCGAGTGTACGAACGACGTCATAGCTAAAGAGTTCAAACGGACAGACGGCTACGGTATTTCAGAGAACTATCATCGCGTTTGCATTCAAGTGTCGCTCATTATTTTGGAGCACGAGTCGATCAATTGATCGAGTTAAAGCGACGGGGCTGTCGTAAAGGCTGATTACCGTTTTCTCGATCACGCGCACGCACGGGGACAGCTTTTTTCCGTCGCGATTGGATCTCGTTAGTGCATGATTTACCGCCACGACCCACGTTCTCCCGGCCAATCGATATCAACCGCGACACGTCCTCGAAATTTACGCAACCGGACTTGGATTTTCTCCGGGAACCGTGGCGTCGGCGTCGGCGTCGATATGTCACGGAGTGGCCTGTAAACCGGCCCATTAGCTAATGTAAATTGTCACCCGATATGGTGAAGCCGCGATCGGTGAATAATGGCCCGATTTCATTAGCCAGTGCACCGTTCGCTTAATTAAATCAATCAACTCCGCCACGTGACGAATCGTCGTTCAATCAATTCTAAATAATTCTCTGACGAACTAACGAACTAACGAACGACACTCGGCTCTGAAATGCAGAAGGCAAGAGAAGAGCATAATAAGCGATACGAAGCGCATCGATGGTTACGATAAACACGCCGCCTCGGCGAAGCATCCTACTATTATTTTCAATTTACACACTGACTCGCGTATAATTAATGGAGTCGAACTAGCCTCGCGGAACAGAGAACGCAGAACGCTCGACTGGCTAACTTGTTTTTCACGCTCGCGGGCGTGACCGTGCTAATACAGCTTACACCGCACGACAAACTAGCGATATCGAGCACGCATCCAGCTACGTACGAACTGATAGCATCAAGCTGCCTCCGAATAATCAACGATACACCGATAAATTGCGTCTGCCCGGCGGAGAACGAGACGCGGCCAAATACGAAGCACGGGAATCGCAAGTAAGTACATATATCGACAAGGAGCAATCGGTAAAGATCTTCGCTGTTACGCGGCGTGTCGGAGAAAAAAAATTCGCGGAAATACTGGTGCAGCGTGAAGCAGACGACGAGAGGAGTAGAACCCCAAGACAGGATGTACGGCGCAGGGAAGACAACGCCGCGCCGCACCGCGCCGCACCGCGGTGTACGCTGCAGTGCAATTCACGTTGCCCTCGTAATTGCTTTTGCATCGATTGTCCTCACGAGGTCGGCCGTCTTCCCTGCGCCCTACATAAACGCAGTCTAGCCTGCGCCAATTCTACGGATCGCGCCCATAATCGTTGCTGATCACTCCTGATCGATCCGAGAAATAATGCCACGAGGCACGCGACGCTACCGCTTCGCGACTAAGTAGCTAGCCGATTAGCGATCTTTCGCAGCGTCAAGGAGAAATTGGACAGGGCTCTGTGCTGTCAAGGGTATCTACTACTGTGGTCTATTGTTAACTGGGGTTGGATGTATCTTCCGGATAATTGATCCAGGGTGAACTGACGGTTAAACACTCGACGGTCACATGGCCTACCAGTCAACTACTGTTTCGCTAGGATTTTCGGTGCCTGTCTCGGGGCAATCGACAGAGCAAAAGAGAAGGTGTTTGACCAGGCGTTAAGGTGTTAGGCGGGCACTTGATCTACCGATCGCTACACGTTAGAACGCAAACACTTTGCACGCGATATTCACACGCGACGGAGATGCCCGAGCGATGGAAGCACGCGCGATATATCCGGCGGTGTGCGCGAAATCGGTCGATCGGATCGGATCGGATCGTACCGTATCGGAGCGGCACGGCGCGACGCGGCGGGTGACCGCTACGCTGGGTGAAACGCTCGGTGACGGACTGAGCCACCGATTTACCCACACCCCCAACGCGTTTCGCCAAGCGGCGACCGAGGGCGTCCGAGGGATGCCGAGCGACGCCGATCTTGCGGTTCGTTGCATTCAAACCTCCGATTCTCTCCTCTCCTATATCCTTTCTCTCTCATTCTCTGGATCCACTTACCCCGTTGCTCCTCGATACCTTGCAACTAGCCACGGGTATCGCAGCTGATAAAAATGATACGGCTGCTCGACGTGCGCCGTGTGAAACACAATTGAACGTGAAAACCATTGCGTGTCGAAAAGCAGAATAGGTACATCTCTAAGTTTCATTTCTCCCTTGTCCTTTATCGAGTTCGTCCCTTTTCGACGTTCCTGTCGAAGGGGATAATACTGTCTGCCAGCTACAATATCATGGAATCCGTGTAATTCTGTACGTATGTTATTACGACTCGTGCGAGAGTAAGTAGGGGAGGGTTGGCCTATATCGTACCACTTAAGACATTTTACGTTATATTTCATATTTTGCTACCAATTTCAACGCAAATGACTATTGGATATTGTAGCTTGATCTCTTAGACACCTACTATTATACGCTTAACCTTTTGTTCAGAACAAATTAATTTGTTATTAATCGTTTTGTCACATACTGTAAAATGTACGATTTAGGCAACCGGTCTCCTAAATCGTACCTCCATTAAAAATAGTATCAATAAAAAATAGAGTAGAAAATATTCAACATAAAGTAATGATTATTATATAGTTACATTTACATATGTACATGGATCACACACAGGCCACAAAAACCTATGAATATGATATATGTGCATAACCTATATAACATACGAGTTGTCAAATCCTACTTGTACGATTGTAGTGGTACGATTTAGGAAACATGGTCAATTTACTTATAAATATCAATTTAAACTTTATAATGAATGTAATATGTACTTGAAATGAATGTAAAATATTCTACATTAAACCCGCTTTTAGAAAAATACAAAAATACAGGACAAAATTGCATTGTATGATTATTATCAGCTAAAATAAACTGATAAAAAGTTACATCAATCATACCTGATTTTTTTAAATGTTTATAGCACGCACAAAATAGAGTGTAAGCTCAAAAGGTTTCTGTTTCTATTTCTTATTTCGAGCTTACATGATATTTTTATTATCAGATGTGGTTTATATTCATTAATTACTGAAAAATTGATGAGGTACGATTTAGGTGACCAGTACGATATTGGCAACTCTCCCCTACCTTTTCGCCTGGCTTATCTGAATTCGGGCTGGCAAAGTGGCCCAGTGGAGTTTTTAATCGGAAACAGCGTAATGTGTAAGGGTTGATAATCGGGCTGTCGCTCGCGGAACGTTACTCGCGGTACTTAAGCGTAGTCGGGATACTTTGCAGGGTTTATTATGCGAACACCCAGTGATTTATACGGTATACAGTATGCAACTTTACGATTCATGGGACGAAGAATTTATGATCGGTGGAAGAGGTTTCGCGGGCGTCCTTATATATATTTAGATACAAAGTCGCGAGCCCGCGCTTATTGCGCGGCCCTGCCATTGCCAGGGCTTTATTTATTGCCAGGAAGTGTGAAAATCACCAGCCTGGCCGCCGACTAATGACTCTGTTCGATTACAGGAATAGGAACGCGATTGCGTCGTAACGATTCCATTAAGAGGCAGAGAGTGATCACCGTTTAAAGTCAAACGACGTGGAACTTGTACCTGACATAATTACCGGGCAACGCGACAGGATTGCAGCGACTTTACGGGTAGGAAGAGAGAACGAGAGAAAGAGAGAGGAGTCGAAGAATTTCGCGAGACTCTTTAATTGCGCGAGAGCTGCCCGGAGACCGAGGAAACCCGTGCAAAGTACAAACTCGTTTGAGTTTTAGAAAAATTGCTCAATCGTCGACGCGTTGTCGCTCGCTCCTTCGCTCGTGCAAGGACTGTCCTTTAATGGCGCGCGCGCCACACCTGTTTGCCAGCTCGTAATATTTGTCCACCTACCGCAAACCGAACAGCCTAACGGTATATTGATGCATTCAACGACTAATGATTGCTCGTCAGAAGATGAGAATCCGTGACTTTCTACGCGGCAAACTTTCTAAGAAGCACAAGTATGGTAGCCAGACGAGGGTTTCGGCCACGATCCTCTAATATCGTTTCATAAATTAGGAGAGGCGAGGGGTAAATGGGGGGGGGGGGGGGCGACGGTGAGAACTTATTCAAACTATGCGAATTGCAGACGGGAATAGGGAAAAAGTTTCGTGAAATTGCTGAAATTCGAGGCGGAGGATCGGTAAAAGTAGAGATAGAGAAGAAAGGGCACCGGTAGATGTGCCGGCCGCGGTTGTGTTAGCGCAATTAGGGGGATAGGCCGACAAGCCGGGTGTGGCTTCTTAATTAACTTCGCTAATTTCTCAATTAACACGAGGCTGTCTTTCCCGCGAGAGGGGGTGGAAGACGAAGGGATTCCCGGTGATAACTTTTCGCCGGGCGCAAAAAGCTTTCGAGAAAGGTGAGTTGAAATTCCTCTGGATGAGAGGATTCACGGTTGAATCGTGCTTTTGCTTCGATTCTTGCATCCGGAGGAGATGAGTTACGTGCGCAGTGTTTACGAGGAGGTAGAAGGCGATAATAAAGAAATGAGATCCCGTTAATTGTGTGAGCGACGCGACGGGGTGGTCGCGGTGGTGAGCGTGCGAGGGCGCGAGGGCACGCCGATATACCTACGTATCGGTGTGGCCGCGGGCAAGATGCCTCTGGGGTTTATTGCGTTGCTCTGCCGGCCCGAAGAATTCGTCGTGAAGCTCGCAGACGCCGCGCCGGCGGGGACAAAATTCTCGAGACAGAAGACAGGCCGGAAGTAAATATCCGGGGAGGAAGGGCGGACGGCCGTCAAGATGGAAAGTAACGATCGTTCTGCCCTAGAAAAACATCGGCCATCCGAACCTCTGTTCCTCGAACAGAGAGGAGGAGCCTCCTACGCGATATTGGATGTCTGTCTCCATCTATAAAACGAGACAGATTTTTATTGGCAATTACTGGCCGCGTGCGTGATGGGCGACGACGTAGACAGCAATCGCCTCGCAGGAGTCGCAGGTCGTGAACCGTCCTGCCCAAGGAGCAAACGTTCTTATAAATTAATTTGCTGTAACCCAGAAAATCGTTGGAGCCTGGATTGGGAGAGTCGCTCGAGCTGAAGTGGATCAGCTTTATTCGGCCAACCATTGGACGAGTTTAATCCTGGTGGTGGGTCGAGGAAAGCAGAGCCAAAAGGGATGACTTTTTTAGTTGTCGTTGGCGGGTTGAATTCAACTTCTTCGTATTCCATGGGAAATTTGAGGTGAACTTTGCGGGGTCTTTGAATGCATTGCGATGCATTGGATGTATTGTAATTTCCAAGCGACGACCACGAGGAAAAGGAACGAAGGAATTCTGATAGCCGACTCGACCGTAAACGGGCGGCCACAGAAAACAATTGTCTAGATGAAACAAGGAAGATAGGCACACAGAGGTTTCCCTCCCCGCGCCAGGACAACGGAAGACACTTTCCTGAGAAGAGTTATCGATCGATGACCCCAATAGCGTTTTATAAAATTTATCAGCTTAGCCCGGGACGATACCCGCCACGATATAAGATTACACGCTCGATAAGCTATTGTTCCGGGCCAAATCCTTGCCGTATCCCGCGACCTGCATCGCGTGCTTGCGATAACGGGCACAGAGCATAGCATAATCGTGCTGTTTAATTCAATCCGTCGTATCTCTAATAACTAATAAGCCATGTTCGGTTTATCTCGAATCATGCGGCTGCATAGTTCGCGTAACGGCGAGCTCGGTGAACACTCGAAAAATTCGCATAGGTAGTTCTAACCCTGCGACAAGCACGCAGCTATCGGTCTGATAGACTCCGCAGCTTAGAAAGCGTACCAAGACTTCCTCGGGCGCAACACCACCGAGGATGCGTTGGAACACAGGCCGGATGTGGGTCAGCCGTCAGGGCTTCCGACTAGCTCAAGGAAATCGCAGTCGGTGAACCGGAAGACTCGCGAGCAAAGGGGACACGCGCGGTCGGATGCGACGGGACGTCCTCGAGAATGAAGTTCTGCGAGCTTCCAGATCGATTCCACGCGATGTGGCTTCCTACTCGCGGCAAGTTCCGAGGAGTCGGAAGTTAAAGCTCGCTGGAAACTGCGGTTTTCCAAGTCGTTTGTTAGAAGCGCGGCAGTAAAGTGCATTTCGTAGTTTACCGCGAGTTTCGCTCCGCTGCGCTATGTGCTGCGTCTACCCGAAGTACGCTCGAAATACAGATTCGAGGATCGAGCCTACCGCGAGTAGATTCCGCCGAAAGAATGGAAGACCGGTGTCAGCTGATGTATTACGTGAATATTCTATCGCGCTCCTACGTGACAATATTCACACGTCCGACGAAGATATCGAAGAATCGCTGCCGAGTCTGCGGAACAACGTGCACGCCAATTCATTTCCGCCGCGACTTGGAGGACGGTGTTATGCATTTCCGCGAGTGCCAGGCGATTTCTGGCGGATAGAGAGGAGAATTAACGGCAACGTTACGTTTAGCCGTGCCGTGCTGTGCTGTGCTGTGCGTCGACACCTCTGGCTGCACCGTGTTCCATTTCCATGGAAATTCTGATAGCTCGGCGGAGCAGGTTAACGCCCGTGAGATCATTCCCGACAGGCTGGCGCGCGCTATACGCGTGAAAAGTTGCCGGAAATTCGAGTGCCCCGCTCCCCTCAGACTAGCCCGCACGCGAAAACTCTTGTACATACGCGTAATCATGCAAATTCGCTGCGAGAGAAGATAACGGAAAGGAGGGAAGGTAATCCGAACTAGCCGTTTGAATTTCTACTTTCGCGAGAGAGACCGCAGCTGTTCTTCCGGCTTTCTGTGGCCTAAGCAGAACGACACTGTCTCGCTTCGAAACGGTGCACCGAACCGAGAGCCTGTTTTCGAAAGAGGGAAGCTCTCCGTTTATGATACGATCGCGACCACTTTGCCGCTTTCGAGGCAGGAAAATCTGATTGTCCGCTTGCACGATTTGGAGGCCCCAAGTCTCCGTGCAGCTGAATCTCTATTCGTTCTGCTAGAACTGAGCTCAAAGAGCCGGCCGGTCCAGTCGTTAGAGAATCCCGCGAATGCGTATGCCATGGCCGCTGGTAATCGGCATTTTAGTTTTATTTCGTCAGCGAGCCGAGCCGAGATCCCTTTCTTCCCTGCCAAAGTACGCGTGTACTTGAGGTTGCTTTGCCTGGGGTCTCGCAGCCTCACCTCCGCGCAGCTGGCTAAACGTTTGCTCTTGCTTTCTCGCTTTTTCGGTGCGGTAATGCACTACGTAATAACGGTTATTTATAGGCAGTAAATGCCATTCTCCGCGCCTTCCTTCTCTCCAGGTTCATCGTTTCCTTGCCGCGACTCGACGCGACGCTCCGCGATAATTCCGCGCCGCCGAGGAATTCGGCCGACTTTTATATCCCTTTTCCCTTTCAGCCCGCGATCTCGTCTCGGGAATCCTTTCCCTTCCGCGGGAGCATCTTAAGACGCAACGAAACGCTGAAAGCAGCGCAAATACATATATAGGTATCCCTTTGGAACCGATTAGTCTGGTTTCGTAGCATTCCGAGCCTCCTTTAGATAGCAGTTTTCTACTCGGCAGAGTTCTATGAAAAGGTAAAACGCACTGCGAAACAACAAGCGGAGAAGGAAACGGCGGCGCGATGGCGTCGACGTTATCGATCCCGCGGAAAGGTATCCGCGCGACTTATCACGAAGGAACGAGAAGCAGTCGCGGAGACCAGAATTTCTCGATTCCATGGAATCGATGTAAAGAGGTAAAGAGGTGCCTATCAGCCGCCTGACTGAGAGTAAGGGCGCCGTGTAGGCGCGAGAAGGAAGAAAGTGGTGAATGAAGCGAGATGTAATTTGCACTTGGCAGCTTCGCGCTGCGTCACGACTCTATACCGCGAAACCCTTTCAAACCCTTCGTCTCTGTTTCCGGGTATTTTTTTTTTTCTGACCAACATGGCGCGAATCGCGTACCAATTGTGCACCCTTCGGGTTTACTTGCTGAGCTCGTTGAAGCCCGATGGCCAGCGAAGAAGAGAAGAACGTAACAAGTTTAGACGTTGCGAGACTTACCTTATTCGCCAAGTCTAGCATATTACCGGTGCCCCCTGCGGCAGCCTCCACTAGCTTCTGAAGGGCGTGAGGTTCCGGGGACAGGTCGCGTGCTCCGCTGTCAAACTCCCAACTCTCATGCCGGCCAGACACGGTGCCTGGACAGACAAGGAATATTCTAGCCGAAACTGATGGAAAAGTTATGGAACGTGGCGTGGCGTGGCGTGGCCGGGCGTACAAGCGTCTATTTCTCCATCTTACCGAGGCTGTTATCGCTGCTGGTGGGCAAGTATTCCGGCGTGTGAGTGTGATGAGGACTAGTGGTTCGGTGCTTGCCGGACCTGAGAGCCTCGATTTCCGGTCGCAGAGCCAGCCGGCGCCTGAGGAACTCTTGATAGGAAATGCGACCGTGCTCGTCCGCTCCCAATTCCCTCATCAACTCCTCCACCGAATTCTCTAGGTTCAGTTCTCTGCATACCGTCAGCAGATCCTGGCTGAAATTTCAAACAGAAGAATGCTTTCAGTCGAGGACTAGGGTAAAGGACCCAATTACTGGCACCCTCAACTGTTTCACGTAAAATAACGAATAAATCTTGTGAAATGATGCATAAGAAAAAAATTAGCATACAGTTGAAACTGTTATCTATACGATACAAAAGATACGATAAAAAAATTGTAAGCAGATATTAGATGACTTCCTTACTAAATAGCGAAAGAGACAACAAGGCGTTGAAGCAAATGCTGTAATTGTAATATTTAAGCTATTAACATAATAAGATATATTTTAAATAATAGAAAGTAATAAAGATCCGAATTCAATGATTCGTTAAGTCTTTTTACTTATTAATTGGGTGATAGTGATTGGTACAAGCGTTTCAAGCATTTTGGTATTACTGTCATAGCAGTATATCTGTATATAGTTGCTCATGTACATGACACGACGTAACCTTAAAATGACATAAACAGTATTAGGTTAGCTGGCAGTAATTGGGGTGTCAGTAATTCAGTCAAATACATTTGAAAGGTGTCAGTAATAGATCCCGAAATATATTTTTCAAATTGATGAATTTATCCTTAAAATCGAAGTTTTAAGATCCACCAAATTTTTTTCATCAAGTAAACATATTAAACAATAATAAATAACAAGAACAACATATACTTTTAGTCTATAAGTACATAACTATAAGCTCCTTTACCCTACGTTCAAGAAATTATGAAATTACGTGGCTGTCGAGGCCCTCTTCCCCCGCGATCCCACCTTCCCGCGGGTCACCCTGTATACTCTCCTCGAGTTTCCTCGCATGCAGTCACACCTATCAGACTCGTTTGCTCGTTCGCGCCTATTGTACCGTCTCGTCTCACATCCTGCAGACATTCGACAAGCCGTTCTGACTTTCAGATTAATCCCGGCGAGAGCGCTTTGATTTTCCCTCCCACTTGTACGGATGATCGTGAATCTAATCGTTGATCCGTACCCGTCGGAAAGACTCCGAGATCACCTGTATTCCTACGCGATAACATATCGAAGAAAACACTATGTTGCAACGCAACTCCAGCCCCCCATGAATAATTTATTCTCTGAATAATTCATAAATCGAAGAGATAACTCGCGAGAGCTGGATGCCCTGGACGTTTGCGGGAGAAAAAAAGAAGCGTGGCGAGCGACGACGCAGGAAGGGCCGGGACACACCTCGGTCGCCGACTTAAGCGACTTAATTAAAATCACCGGGGCCATAAACCGTTTCCACGGCGGCGGCGGCAGCGTGTGTGGACTGTGGTGGGCCGGTGGACGTGGTCCCCTCTTAATTTTCGTTGACAGTACGACAGAGTATCGGCGAGGGCCGATTAAAACGTCACCGATGCGATGGAGAGGTCGAGAATCACGCCGAAGACAGACACGTGCAGACCCGGTCGATACTGGCGAATTAAAGATTCACCGGCTGCACGGACATTCGGGGAAAATCGTTAAAAGGGGCTCTCCGAACTACGTGGTCTTTTGTCGCGATGCGAGCAGAAAGGCGTGGTCCAACCCACGAACACCTAATTTCCTTAAATAACCTACGTAAAAGACACGGGTGGTAAGCTCGCGGAGAGCATGTTACATAGCATCGATTCCCTTCTTTCTTTTCTTCGAAGGAAAAGGAGCCTCTTTCCGCTGTAAAGCTGCGGAACAGTGCGTGTGCCGGGGCGGGCTGGAAGAAGAGGATTGGAGTTGGTCGGGAAGGTAGAACGCAGAAGGGGAAAGTCTGGAACTTACTCGCGGAAACTTTGCTCTCGTCCTCGCGGAAGTTTTCCTGAAGGCTGGCGTGGCGGGGTGGGAAGGCGATAGACGACGCCGATCAGATAACGCGGGTTCATCTAATTCCGCGTCTGCCTCTGTGTTTGCCCAGGCACGTGTAAAACGTGAACGCGCGCGTGCCTTGTAACGCGAGGCAAAGAAATTCCGCCGCTCCGCGATACGTAAAAGCGTTATTATTTTAATACGCTTCGCTTCGGTTTTCCAGGCTCGCGTCTCGTCATTTCCTATCCTAACGAATACCACTTCAGCCGTAATGCGCGGCATATATCACTCGCGTACCCTTTTAATGGAATTTTCTTTTTAATGAAAACACGCGAAAATCCGTCGCAACGTGTTCCAATCAATTTTCCTTTCAATATACGGGAGTGTTCGTTTTATTCGTTATGCAGTCGTTGAAATGCGAAATGCAAGCGAAGAGCGTCAAGTAGGTATCGTCGGCGACACAGCTCGAAGCAGCGTATAAACGTTGTAGCTACGATTTTCGCGAATGCTGGTGCCAGATCGTTTTAGTAGCATTCATTGTCAGAGACAAACTACTGCCTCTCGAATCCACTCAACTTACATACATACTTCCTCGAGACCTTGGTGCTCTCGGTTAAATCAAAGACACCGACGAAAAGAAAGCGGAAAGCAGTTTGCCGCGAGCAGAGTAGCCAAGATCTTACGAGCCACCGAGCATTCGCGTTAACAGCGAGAGTTGGTTTAGGGCGGTTGTTCCTTAGGCTTCGCAAAAGCGGATTCAAGTTAACAGTTTGGCTATCGGACCTATCTTCGAAATGGTACCAAGTTGATGAAAATTTATGAGATTGTTCTTTTTAATCTTCTTGCTGAGCTCCAAGAATTTTAAACGAATTCACTAAACGGTTGCTGAGTTATAACGATTTTAATTTTCACTGATTTTACATGTACTCTTATGGAAAGAGACGATCTTGACAGATAAAACAGCTAAAAAAATATTGAAGAAATAGTACCAATGTGTTAAATTTTTTTGTATACGGAGTATATGGATTGATGAAAATATCTGCCGAGTTTCAATTGTTTTTACTGCACCATTATAAAAAAATAAATTACTTGAGAATTAATAACTTGAGAAAATTGTGAATTCACGGCATGACTCTGGACATGTCTGAACCGGCCTTAAGACGTGGATATTCAAGTATTTCGAATTTCAGGTATACTTTTGTCTAATGTTCTACTGTCGTTTGCAGAAAAGAAGGCGCCCGGACGCTAAACGTGGCAAGGAGGTTACTTTGCTCGCATTGGCCAACGCGACAATGTCGACCAATACAAAGTAAGCGAACGGGGACACAGGCGGTGGGAGCCAATGCGAGCAAAGTAGCCCCCTTGCCCCGCTCAGCATCTGGATGCCAACTTTTTTGCAAACCACAGTACATCCTTAACAGCTTAACCTACGAACCTTATTTCTCCCTGATTCTAACACTCCAATTGTCGCTGCTTTTCTACGGCATGGTTTTGGCAAAGGGATCCAATCTCCGATTAAAATTCCAAGCGAATCTCATTCTCAGCCAGGATCGATAACCGAGACCCGACCTAACAGTATTTCGTAGACATTATTGATCGCAGAGCTAATTGGACTGACGCACCGGAACCCGTCTGGAATCATGAAACAATAATCCACGTCGATAGCTTGCACTGACAATTTCACTGCAGTCGCCCACTCGACCTCGGTACCTACTCTCGTTTCAGTAAACGGATGACCTCCGAACCTGCGACGCCTCGCGCTTTATCATCGAAAGGGGACAAGTGGCGATACCGCATGGAATCGTGCATTGACTCCGGCGGGTTATTAATACTCAACTGAAAGTGGATACGCGTTTGTGAAAGCCCCGACTTGAAAACTTCGCTCCCCCCCCCCCCCCCCCGGCAAACTTTAGTAGCAAAATTTCACAGTCTCTGAAGCAAATGCATATTTGGGAAACTGCTTATCAACCAGAGGTTGAAATTCAAATATGTACGTACCACCGCGACATTTTCCGCCTAAGCTTTCGAAGGGACAACCTCTCCAACGTTCTCGACTCCCACGGTTTCAACGACTCCATCGCCGGCGGTTTCGCGTATTCGATTGTCCCGGTGACACGCGCGATTACGCACGGTTTAAGGTCCGGCCGAAGCGATGCGACGAGTGCCACTGCAGCAGCGATCGGGTGCACGCGCCCCGCGCTGCACCGCGGTTCCACTGACAGAGGAGGGAAAAAAAAAAAAAAAAAAGGCGACCGGAGGAAAGAGACGATGCTCGCGAGCGTGAAACGAACGCGACTTAATCCACGGCGATGCGTGTCACTGGACGTCCCGCGTGCGGTTTTACGGCTTTATTTTAGATACGTTCGCAGCTCGTCAGTCCGGTACCTGCCCTACGCGGGTCACTCCACCGCTCCGCGGCACTCCGCAGTAACGGGCGATAGACCATGCCCATCCACATAAATGACTTTTTCGGCTGCGGGATTTGGGCCCGGAAGGAAGTAACAGAACAGTCTCGTAGATCGAAAAGAAAGATAGGTGCGCCCTAATTCAACGCGAACTTGTTCACCGTATTGTGTTAAAAGATCATAGCCAGTGAATGCTGCCGGACGATAAAGGGTCAGGCCGGAAAGGTAAACAGCGTCTGATGCACGGCAGAGTGCAACGAACGGCGATGCAGACCTGAAGCGGCGGGTGTCATTGACACCGCTGCGTTTTCTCCCTGCATTGTTCGAAAGTGCAAACGGAACTACCGAAATGATTCGCGCAATTTCTATTCGCACCATTGTAGAACAGCGCCGGGGACAGTGTCCCTGGGCGTGCTGGTGGAAACACGCGAGAAAACCGATGGCATTACGTGGATTATGCAACCATCCAGGCATCTTCTTAGCTACGAAAACTCGATCAGTTGGCAATTTCGTAGGACAGCCAAGGGAGAATGGATCTGTTGATACGGAACTGGGCTGTGATTGAACGTAAATCCAATTTTTAGCCTCGCCCCACAGCACGCGCGATCTCGTTACGAGATCCTCGAGGCCAACCGCCGTCGCCGTCTTTTCGTCGCCATTGAATCTCCGTTTTTATTTCTGATCGGTAGAACCAGGAATTACATACGTCATACAGTGACGAGGGCGTTCGGGGTCGGCGTAGTCCGGTACTGTTAATTCGCCGATGGACGAATTAAGGACGAAAGAAGGACGGAAGGGAGGTAGAGAGAGGCCGAAGGGGAGAGACGATGTGCGTAAAAAGGGGCTCAAGTGCTGGGAACAGGAATGTTTTGCCTTTCGACGGCGTTTCCACGGGTGAAATGATTTTCACAATGCAGCGCACTCACGATGAACAACGAACCCCTTTCGGAGGCGAAAGTGGACGTCGTCGGCCGACGTTACATCGTTCTACGCCGTTCTACGGGGTTGCGGGGTGACGAGCAATTCGCTACCAGTTTGCAGTTTCGCGGCTCCGTGCAAACCCTTTGTTACGGGAAGTCCTTCTCTGCCGGTAAACATCGCCGTGGATTGCGCGGCGCAAATGCAGCAACCGACCCAATAAGTGTTGGCTCCATTGTTGAACCCCGCGAAAGCGACGCTACTTTCCGTATATCGCGTCGTCCGCGCAAAATCTTGCTTCTTGATTTACTTGCGTCCGAAGGCTCGGAAATCTGACGGGAAATACTCTTTGAACGATTCCCGCTAGCCGTCTGAAAGGTACCTACGGAGACTCTTCAGAAATCCAGTTCATCCTCGACGTGGAAAGCCTCCCTTGACCTCGGAGAGTCGAGAGAGGTTGTAGGTGAAAGTTGCACGGGTCGAAAGAGGAGAAGGATGAGTAGAATGCGGTGAAATCCCGAAAAACTGAACAAACAGCGGGGGAAAAGGATTGGCCGGCCGGTGAAAAGCGACACGAGTATTTCATGTTAAGCGCGTTCCGCTCTATTTCGCTCGTGCACGTCCTTGAAGCGGGCACGGGGTGGATAAAAGGACTGCGCGTCTCCTTCAGGCAATCCTCCCTTTCAGATGGTTCGGGCTGTTCCCGCTGGATACGCCGCGCCGGAATATTTGCCAGCATTAAAAAGAAAAAGGATCGAGAGAGGGAAGGGTAGCGAGAGGTGGCTAAGCTTCCGTCGCGTCGCGTGAAAGGGAAAACGGGGAGAAACGAAACATTACCTAATGCCGTGTTTTCACTGGGAGAGCAGAGTTTCGTGCACCAGCACCCCAACGCATCCCACTCGTCCGTCCTTTGTCGTCTACTATCCCCGCCCGTTATCTCCTTCCTTCTCCCGGCCATCCTTTTTGTTGCTGAACTTTCGAGGGGTTTCGATTTCCGAGTAATCAACGAGGAATCGAGAGTCGTTGCGTTCGATGGAGCTTCAGACGCCCATGGTGGAGTCGAACTGGGGTTAATTGTCGGCTCGTCGGGAAACCGATCGTTAACGGTGAAACACTCCGATACTCGTTCTAGGCGCTAACGACTCGATACTCGTCGACGTCTGTTTCCTGGATTTTTCACACTGTCGCGTTCGATGGATACATTATCGCGCGTTAAGCTCCCCCTCTTTCCGAGCCACGCCTATCCCCTCTATCTTCGATCACCATTAACTTCCAGCCGATGAAAATTCCGTCGCGCAGGAAACTGCCCTTCCCGCGGCCGAGCGGAGGAACAAAAAAGTATACGCGAATTGGCGATTTACGGGACGAGAGCGGGCCTTGTCCGCATTCCGGAGGAAAGAGAGGGTGCACGGAGAGGCGTAAATAACGATAACCAGTGGCCGTGCGATTTTGAAATTTATCGCGCGAGAATCGAGGTGGATCGGGATAAACGGGATCCCTGGACAGGCTGCTGGCCGCCTAACGAAATTACGAGAGTCACACAACACACGTGTCGGTGGACTCGCACGCCGGCCAAAAATCCACTCGGAGGATGGAGCGTCAGCGCGGCAAGTATTATAATTAACTGGCGAGGGGATGTCGGACTAGGGGGAGCTCGATAATTATTGATCAACCAGTTAACAGAGCGAGTCACGAATTTTTTCAACTTCACCCGACCTCTGATCATCTCCAATGACTCGGAATTCAACCCCCAATGGCTTTAGTAATTTCCCATGGATAGGAACCGTTCGATTGAATTTTTTCGAGGAGAGGAGGACGATGACTTTGGCGTGGAATTCGTTCGGAATGAGTTCCTCGATGCAACTAAATACATAGGTACGTGGTGTAGTTGCGTGCAGACGTTCGGGCAGGTCAAGAGTATCCGTGCAGGTGAGGCAGCAGGCGAACAGCCTGCACCGGTCCGCAGGAATCCCCGCCTGTATTGGCCAGTTAATCGAGTGTCAGAGGTCGAAGGGATCTTTAAATTATAATAACGAAAAGGCCACGAGTTTTGCCGGTGTCCAGCTTAGATATTTACAGCCTCGGCACGGGCCCTGAACGCAAAGAAACCTATGCGGTAAAGCGGAAGAAGTTGCTCGCGCAGGAAGAGGAATACTATCTAGCATTGATCTCCGACTTGGTAAATCATTCTGGACGGTGTTATCTGATGTTTAATTATCGCTTCGCGAGGGATGTCGAACGATGTTTCTAGCCTGGACAGAAATGGGAATCGAACCGAAGAAACTCGAGGCTTGGACGTTGAATTATAGGTACGCGGCTCGCCTCGCCTCGCGTGGACCTTAGGTTTATCATATAAATTTCCAAGTGTTTCTTGTTCCTCGGACTGAATGTGATTTCGTTGGAAAGGAGGAGAGGAGACGTGGAAACGCAACCGATCCCGCGTAAAACGCCGGAGTAATCGTGGTAGGAAAACGAAAGGGGGTCGCGCCGCGGCGATGTGACTCACTTGCCATAAAACGCGATCACCCTTCGTGCAACCCCAGGGTATCGTAGAGACTTGGAGTATTCTAGGGTAAGGTTTGCCCACCGTGGCTCGCAAACGTTTCATTGAACTGCGTTCAAAGATTCTTGAATCTTGGACGAGCGTAGCTTTTAATTGCGTAGAACTACACTCGATGCAGTCGCGTATTACGATTTAAATAATGGAAGAACGTTTGGTTGTTAGGATTAAAAGTCTGTGCAGTAAAGAGGAATTGAACAGCTTGAGCGGATCGATGCGCGGTCGAGGGCTCGAATAGCTCGAGGACAAAAAAGGAGCCCAGCTTCCTACAGCGGGCTTTATCCAATTACGAGACAAACGATTGCGGGCGTGACTCTGTTATTATTCGATTTAAAATCCGTGGCAAACAATGCCGCGATAAACCGCCAAGTCACGCGAGCAAATACCCCTCAATCTGGCATTACGCGACGGCTTTCGTTACTTAATCGCGCTTCGCTTCGCCTCGCCTCGCCTCGACGATTTCGTTCTCCGTAACAAGCTTTACCCCTTTTTCGCTTCCTTCTTTCATCGAACACGACCCTGGCTCGTTTGATCTTAGCCCCGGGTACGTGCGCTGGCATCGCGACTACGGGGTATTTATACGGAACTGCCGTCGTGTCCGTCGCACCCCAGCAACGGAACAGAAAAGGTAAGAGCAAGCTAGAGACGGAGGACTTGCAACGACAAAAGGAAGAGGGAGAGCGAGAGCCAGAGGAACGGTAAATGCAAGGTTGGACCAGAGGGACGAAGGCAAAGGGTTAGGGTAAGAGGCAAACGGGTAGAGGAAGAGAGACAGGTGGATGGATTTATTGGCCTTGTACAAAGTCCCCCGTGGACACAGACTAACGACAATTATAAAGAACAATTACAGCGAGATAACGATAGACGTGATCGCGAAGACAATGGTATGATAATTAAAGAACCGATGTAAGAGGTAAAAAATAGGTTTGAGAGAGAGAGAGAGAAAGAGATGAAGATAAAGATGAAGTAAAGGTAGAGTAAGGGTTTTGAACAAAGAGTGAAGTAGGGAGAGGAAGTACCTAAATATAGGAAGAGGAGGGGTGGAAAAGGAAGTCGATGGAGGAGTGGGTGAAGCAAGACGCAGAGGCGAGTCGCGTAAGTATGCACTTGAGCGGTTGTTCGGTTTCGTTCGTAATTCTGCGAGCTTGCATCCGGTTGGAGGCACACCAAGTAGTGCACGAGTTTCGAAAAGGGTGCCGAGGTCGCCTCGCGTTGCGTCGGTGGGCAGAGATACGGAATACGGAAGCTTGCGAAAGCAACGAGACGTAAGGCGGAGCTCGGGACCACGCGAATCTCGCCGACTTACGATTAACGAGGTTGCGAAACGTGGACAATAATGAACTACCAAAAGAAAGGGAAATTCCGACCTTCCGAGTCTCGCCTAATGGCCCTAATGCCAGTCCTTCCCTTGCTTATATCCCTCCACAAGTGTTCTCGCACGTAGCGTGCAGCATTCTCGGTCAAATATCGAACGAGCGAACTATCGCTACTCCAGAGGATTAAAAATCGTGGTCGAATTCGATTCGATCATCTGTTTGTCCATGCACGTCTTCGCCCGCAATCTGGCGTGTAATTTTCTGCAGCTCGGCGCGGGTAATAATTTCGCAGGCTATCGATCCGTGAAACTGATTCACCGAAACAAGTCGAGGAGAGAGCTGAAGCGAGAGAGAGAACAGGGGGAAGGAATTCGTATTCCTATTGCCTATTTCTACGATATATCAAAGCGGAGAAGGGAGCAGCGGTAATCGCGAGGCAAGACAAGGGGGAGAAACGTTCCGGGGGAGCATTTAGAATTTAGAAGTAGTAGGTACAAGTGGAAGAAGAGTGAGAAAGTGTTGGGGACCGAGAGCGAGAGCGATCTTTCCGAGGGTAGCTGGGAATGGCGAGTTTTACACGCAGAGCCAGACGTGAAAATGCTCCGCTCTTTCTACTTTTCCCTCTTCCTCTCCTCCTCCTCCTCCTGCCATTCTCATTTTCATTTTCATCTGGTGGCACCGGTGTGACTCGAATCCCACGAGCCTCTCGAATTACAGAAAGCCTTTGCGCCACGCATTACTTGCATCCAGATTGCATCCAAATCCGAACTAATCCTTCTATGTGTGTATACGGTCGTAGTCTGAAAAGCACAGAGTGCCGTGGACCCAAACAAACTTTTCCTCTCCCCGAACCTCTACTACATATGTTGTATGTACATGCACATCGTGTACGCAGGCCAAAGTATACTATTCCTCGCGATAGGTATCCATCGTCGCGTCGCTTTGAGGAGGCGAAACGGTGCAGTTTCCTCGGAGCAGGATTCATCGCTAAACGTATATACCAAATGGGTAATTCGTGCAGGGGGGTACGGCAGAAGGAAGCGAAACATCTGGACCGAGGTTTCTAACCCGAGCTCGGAAAATAATGAAAGCTCGGAAGGCTTTTGTCGCGAACGCGCCGAGCCGCGCTTTGGCGTAGCAACCCGCTGGCTTCAACCGGGGTGAGCCGGGGAAGAATGCGAGCGTGGGTAGCAGCCTGGCGAATCGACAGCTAATTTTCGCGAAAAACAGCTGAATAGAGTAGGTCGCAGCGGGAGCAACGAACAGCGGGGGCTACGAAGAACGGGGGTGGGGGTGGGGGGGGGGGACGAGCCGCGGACGTGGAACAGAGGGAAACGGTTACGCGTTTAATGGAAACGCAACCAGTGACTACGTGATGCGTACTGCGCGCATCCCATGCCTACTCGTATTATCTTCCAAGTTTATTCATCCGACGGTATCAGAGGGGAAAAGAAAAGAAAAAAATATACAGAACAGAACCCCAAACCCAAAGCCGAGGTTATTTTGCAGCAGCGCGGGCGCGATGCATTCAGACCGGCTAATTAATCGGGCTAGTAATTAAAAGCCGCGCGACGAACAACTTTGTTGATCGACTTTGCTCAACTTTACCTGCGGATGAGTTTATGCGGCGGGAATTTCTCGCGTCGCTCGTAAGCGCAGAGATACTACCTCGAGTGCATTTACCGGATTTGTTATTCTAACTTTTAAACTGTGTCAGTGCCCGAGGGGTGTATCCCCAGTTTAACGTCATGGAATATGTCAATTAGGGTCTTTATGCTGGACAATGGGCAAAGTTGAACGGAAACATTCCGGTCTATCGACAGAGTATTCGTGTGACTAAAGTGTTCGCGTTGAATCATTGATCGGACGTTTCGTGATTCAATGCTCATAGACGCGTAACGATTAGCTTGAAACTAACGTAATTGTACCGGAATAACGGAATAACCAGATTTGATCGGTCTCACCTGTCGATGAAACCATCTCCGTCGCCGTCGCATGCTTGGAACAGTTTCCTGACGCGTTCCTCGTCGCAGATGGAGCCTGCTTCACTCTCAGCATCCGCCGTTTGTGACATCTTCACTTCACCTCGTTTCTCGTTTATCCATCGTAAGACAAACTATCGGCCCACTACCCGATTGCTTCGTGTCCATCCTTTCGTTCGGTTCGGTTCGATTCTTGGAAGCTCCGTCGTCCGACAGGGGCAGAGTGCAGAGGGAGGAGGGGCCGTGTCGTGCCGGGCCTCCTCTTCTATTCCGTTACCCGCATCTCGGCTTTTGATTTCTCCTATCCTCCACGCCAGCGAACAATTCCTCCACTCGAAGCAAAACTCGAGTCGCCGAGTTTACGAAAAGTCGTCGAGGACTATGTTAACGATCGATCGTTGCGTCGTTATGTCACGTGTTGCACCGCGATCCCTGGTCAATTGATCTCGAGAGACGCACAGACGGACCTTGGCTCGCCTCCACCTTCGCCTTCGCCTTCGCCTCCACCTTGGCCAGCGCGATCGCGACCGCGTTCGAGGAACGTAAAGGTCTACGAACCTCGATGGAAGCGACGGCTATTTTTAGACGGTCTAAAGCCGTGTGTATATAGATTCCGTTGTTCCAGAGGATTTAAACAGATCGGTGGCGAGTGCGTGTGCCATTCCCTCGCGAACGTATTTTCACCGGGCGAATCTTCTCGCGATCCTGCGGCCGATCCGCGTCGTCCAGCTTCCGAACTCGCATGGACGTTCGTCTTGTCACGCCGACCGTACGAAACCCAACGCTCAGACGATCTCGTCTTTCCCTTGTGTCACCGCGCACGCAGCACAACCCGTAACCCGTAACCGCCGTTTCCCAGTGTCACCGAGTCACTAACCCTAACCTCAAAACCGGACCTGAAGCTTACCCACCCTCGCCAGCCGCACACCACCAATAATAAAAACTATCGATCCAGCGTACCGCGGTCGAAAAACTTTGACAACACGCGCCATCTTCCGGTTCTCAGCGGAACGAAAGCAAACATGGCGGCCGTTGTACCGGAACTCTCGGACTAGCCGTCGGATGTCGCGACACGCGCGAGGTATCGAACCGCTATCGACAAATCAAGCGTTCCAAATTCAAACGGTTACATAAGGCACTTCACCTGCATACGGAAAAATAACTTACATTTATTAATCATATCATTGACAATGCCCGTTTAAACAGAAACGCAACCGAAATTCCTTTGTACGTACAACGCAACGGTAAGGAACTGGCGTTACATACTGGCGCATTTACATACGCGCGAATGCTTAACATTACAACTTCTCGGCCAATGTAGGCACAAGTTTTTTCAGTTTGTTTAAATCGTGGCTAAAAGCCCACATTATACAACGGGTGTGTCCCTCTGTGGGCAAATCACGGAGATCGGCGTTCGTCTGGTACCATTCAGCATCCTCTTCTTTCATCTGCTCCACGAGCTTTCGTAGATTCTTGTTCCTCTCTATGTCCCATGTGACGCTCGTGCCTGGAACTTGAACTGTCCTTAGCTTCTTGTAATCCCCGTTCACCTCCTCGTACGCCCTGAAAAATAAAAGATGCAATTTAATTCCTCGGAAGAATCGACCGATAGACTCTGCACTCACTTAAGAAATCCATTATCTTCGATCTTGTATCTTTTCGCCAGCGGCTTGAAGGCTCGCAGCAAGTCAATGGGCATATAGTTGAAGTTCTCCTTTGCACGGCCGTTCACATTGTAATCCGTGATCCAATTTTCCAGCACCTCGATGGCCTCTTTCATGTTTTTGATCTTCTGCTCGTCCTTTGTGCACGATATCACCCTTTCAGCCCTTTTCACCAGGCCAGCGATCGCGTGGTACTGATAAATTACGTCCCTGCCGTCCAGCGACTGAATGCTCCGCAAGGCTTTCTCTTTATCTTTGAAACTGAGCCCGTTCTCCTCTTTCTCGGCCTTTTCGGGCTCGTGGGATCGTTTGGGCAGCTTCTTCTCCGGTTCTGATTCCTCCTCACTGTCGCTGCTGGTCGAGCTCTCGTGATACCTCTTCACGGCCTTGCCCTTCAGCTCCGCGAGTTGCTCGTCGACATCCATGTCCTCGTTGCCTTCGGATATAAAATTCTCTTCCACCTGAGCCGCCAGCTTCTTCACCTTTGACGCGTCTGGGCTGTAGCCCAACATGATGCACCGAACGTGCTCCTTGGTGGGAAGACCTCGGTACTCGCCAACGTCTGTCTCGTACCATTGTACGTGATCTTGTTTCATCTTGTCGATCATCTCCTTCAACCTCCGATTCCTCTCGATGTCCCAAGTCACTTGCCCGTTCGGAGCCTTCACGGTCCGCAAACTTTTATAGTCTCCCTTCTCCTTCTTATACGCCCTGAAAAATCGGGAGAACGGTCATGGGATTTGGCGGGACTTATAGGCGCGATAGCGACAGAATCGGATTGTAATTACATGAAGAATTCATCGTCCAGAACGCCGTATTTTCTGGCAAGAGTCCTGAAGCTATTCACGGTCTCGATGGGCAAGTAAGCAAGATTCTCCTTGCCGCGATTCTTCTCCGTGTAATCGGTCAACCAGTCCTCGAAGACACTCAAAGCCTCCCGCAGGTTGGAAAGCTTCTCCTCGTCCCTGGTGATCTGCAGCGTTCTTTTGGTGCGGCTCACGAAACTCGTGATCACGTGGTACTGGTAACTGATATCTCGGCCGTCCAGGACTTTCAGCGTATCCAATGCCTTCTGCTTGTCCTTGAACCCCATCGAGGTCTCCTCCGCTCCCGAGGATTTGCTTTTCGACATCACTGAATCAAACTTTATTCATTATCCCCCAAAAAATCGGTATCGGAATCGGGGAAGATGGTAACAGATTAAAGAGGCATGGGTTTCGTGACGGCTTAGGTTCACCTGAGCCATATGTTGCCAGCACGTGACCTGCACCACAAATTGGCGCGATCGATTAAACGAAATGGCCAATCACCAGAAGCGGTAAAACAGAGGCGGAGAGGCACTCTTGACGAGAAAGCGTGACGGCACCACGTCAATTTTATCGTTGACGTAGTTTCCCGATTATGGAAGCTACGCGAAGAGATCAATACAAGCCAGTCACAAGGCTAAACGGCATAGGTAGATATGTATTCGGTTGCCACCCAAGTCGCTTCACTGTCGCGACGTCCTTTGATCCAGCGAAAGTTGTTAGCAAGCACAATGGATCATAACTGATACACACGGTATGTCGGTACTTACCAAAATTTCCGTACAAGACCCTCTTCCTCTGATGGAGCACAATTGATTGAGCACTCTGATTGCACGGTTCAGACAGACTAAGACCTGCAATAATTCGAACGTATGAAGTTGCAATTAAATGAAAAAGAAACGAACAGCGTTTCCACTATTTCGACGCTGAACTGACAGTGTTGGACTCACCGGGACTGAAGTTGAGTCGCCGATGTTCACCAGCGAGACATCTGCGCGAGTGGAACAAGGACGATCAAACAGCTTGAATGTTGAACGGAACGAGAGGGGTCGATATAAACATATCCACTATGTGTCACAGCCCGAAATACGCCGCAGACCTCAGTCCAATGGTCTAGGGCTTACGTCACTGACTGCTAATACGCTCGGTGGAAGAGGCATCTACTTACAATCGACATGGTAGCCGCCGCGGCCGAGCGTCGCCGAGCCGGCTTTCATCGCGGAAATTACGTGCCTAAGGTGAAGTGCGAGCGTAATCGCTTATGCTAATTCGCTGCGACGAAAGAGCTGTTTGCCTTCTTCGCTGCACTCGTGGCGTCGTGGCCCGTCGCTGACATAACCAGATAAATCTGGACGAGTAGTTACAGAAGAAATGCGAGGTGCCGAAGCTGCTGTTCCGATAGACGATTTATTTGATATTTACAGAAATTACAACGTATCCTGATCTATTCCAACTCGCGCACGCAACAATCATCACAAGCGGTTGGACCTCCCCCACTACGAAATTCTCATCATACGTCCACATCTCAGCTCTATTACCGAATGCTATTTACAAGATTCATAGTACGCGTTGTCCGAATGTCACCGCTCGCGGTCCACCTTTGCCAATAGTCGCGCGAAACAGAGATCGCGGATTCAACGATCGCGGGCAGCTTGGGCAGCTTAGCCAGGATCTACGATGCAACCATTGGAAAATCCGAATTATGTGGACTTTGCCGGCATTCGAATCGCGCGTTCTATCTAATACTTATACAAGTTATACACCAGTTTTCTATACGCGTATAACGTGTACGAGTACGCGGCGATCTACGACTAGGGAGAATCTTTGGTAGAGACTCTTTTCGGAATCTCTCTCCGACTTATCGTCTCTCCGTAAAGTCGGCGGGGATTCAGCAAACGCAGCTCCTTACACCGAGGCAGGCGTAAGAAGTCTGCTCGATCTTTGAGCTGGTGGTGGTAACGTCTAGCAAGGTGGGTTGCGGGAGTGCAGGCGCGGCCGGCAATTGCGTTCTCTGTACGGTGTCGTACAAAATCGATGATGCCTCTCGCTCCCTGCTCATACCATCCGCTTCCTGGCTGTAGGAAATCCTGGATAATTCCTGGCTCCTGGACTCGGCTGGAGCGTCGTGGGATGACAAGCGGCCGTAGTTCAGGAAGGTCTCTGCATAGCTGGATGGCGTATGATGGTGGCTGCCGTTGTACTCGTGCGAGTAATGGGGGTGGTATCTGTTCGGCGGTGTCTTGAAACCATCGTTGCCACCGAGATACTGGTGCAGATGGTGCAGGCTCGGTGATCCGTACACTGTGTCGTTTACAAACAATTGTTACACGTATCAGCGAGTTGAAGTCGCAGGGGAGAGTAGGGAAGAGTCGGGGAATTGCGAACACTTAAGGGAAATGTTAAATTGAAACAAACGTATTGACTCTAATCAGGTTTACTTTGTAGATAATTGAACTTTGGTTAATTATTTACAAAGACAACACAAAGAATTATATATACTTTAATAAAGAAATCATTTTTTGAAAGAAAAACAAAACTCTTTCTGTCCGCGATTACCTGTAGCTAGTGGGGTAAATACGAGATCTTGATCGTTACGGAACACTGGTTTTCCTCCACACTGTGGGTCTGACAACAGTGTTTCTTCTTGTTTGATCGAATTTTTCTTTGCTCGTGGGATTGAATATTTATTTGCTGCCTGACGGATTGAAAGTTTTTTTATCTTTAACCACTTTCACGGGTATCTCAAGATCTGTCAACGAATATGTACGTATATTCTTCCTTATATAATTCCCGGGTACTGGATACATAAAAAACTTAGAAATGTTAACAGAAAAGGGTAAATGCCATCGTCCGTAATAGCCCCATACACGCTGTTCGTAATTACCCCAAATGAACAGATGTTGAGAAATTTGAAATAAAACAAATACGAACATATATATGTATATACAAAGTGATCCCGTGATTTTATTTAGAATTAAATAACCGAACTATGAAAAAATTATGCTTTGCTGGGTAGTAGGTATAGTTTTTTTAATGCACTCAAAAGACTCAAAATACTCGAGCGTAAAATTATAAGCAAAGCTACGAAAACATTTCACGACCATTAAGCCGGGAATCCACCGGCAAGCTAAAAAATTAGCTTCAATACATTCTTATGGAACCGTGTCCACCAAAAGCTAAGCTAAAACATAGCATTGCATATCATAACTTATCTTAGCTTCCCGGTGGATACCGGCTTTATCTTCACGGTTGCGCGCAGCTTTCCGTCGCGACAGTTTTCTTAATACTAAACATAGCTAATTACATCATGTAACAATATCCAGCGAATATCCCGGTGTACGGGTTTCCCCCACTCTCCCTTATATGTATGTACGTAGGTACTTAGAAAACTGACCTGCCGCAGTGTTGGAATACATGGCAAGAACTGCGTCGCCGTATCCAGAGGAGGGATGTTTCGCCAAGTCGTGGACATCGTTCGTAGCTGACACCTTGCCCGCTATTGCCTGAGTTCGAGCGCCGTTCTGTACTTCGGCCGGAAGACTCGATGACCCTCCGGAACCGTACGCCATATTGAAGAGCGCTTCCGGGTCGCAGACGAACTTGTAGACGTACCTCTCCCCCGCAACTTTTTGCATTATTCCCTTCTCGTAATAGTACCTCAACGACCTGCTGAGTTTGTCGTAATTCATCGCTGGCCGGTTCTTCTGAACGCCCCATCTACGAGCCACCTGCAGGCCGCGTTAACGATTCAATAAAACACACTACTCTACAGCCTTAAAAGCTGGACAAAGTTGCATACATTCCCCTTACCTCTTCCGGCTCTATGAGCTTGAATTCCATTCCACGACCGGTCCACGCGATGCAGGGTGCATTCGCCGGATCGTCCAGCAAGGTTACCAGAAATTGCCACAGCTGAAGGGAGCCCCGACGCTGCTGTTGATAGCCGACGGTCATTTCGCTCCAGGGAGACACTGCTGTTGTCGAGGGTGGCCTTTTGCCGCCATACTCGGTGTTCCAAGAGGTCGGGGACCCTTTCTTCTGGTAACAATTCCCCTGTCTCTCCCACGATGCATTTCTCGTGTCTAATTGAGCGCCCAGCTCGGTCCACGTGGGAGTCACGCTTCTTTTTCCGTACACTTCCGAGCTCCAGTTCTCTTGCCGCGGGAAGAAGGCCTCTGTCGAAGCCGATACCGTCGACTGCCATTGGGACGCAGCGGAGGACGTACTGGCTGGTCGACTGGGCAACGGCGAACCGCATCTACTGCTTCTCGTTCCATTTCCGTACTGCTGTTGTGGCTGGTACGCCAAATTGTTGTCTGCGGAAAATTAGCGTCAGTGAAAATACGACAGCAATACGCTCTTCCGTGGAAAGCTTAAGCTTAAGAGAATGGTTCGGGCACAGAGTGGACAGTGATAGCGACAGAAAGCGAGATGGAAAAGAAAAACAGGAGGGAATAAGTTTCGTTGGAATTTCTTGCCGTTTCAAGTCGGCCAGATTTTCGTGGCTAGGGATGAGGATGATTTATAAGAGTGAGGCAGCCGGCATGAAAAGGGCCGCGAAAAAGGAGGAAACGCGGGCAACGTATTAGCGATTGCGCTCACGCGCGGTTGCTGGTGAAGTGCTCGTCACACAAATATCGGCAGGAAATTGGTTGATATTCAAAGCCCACGGGGTTGCTGGCTTGGCGAAGCTCGCGGATAGCAGCTCCGCCTGAAATACCGCGCCGAGCTCGCGCGATATGTATATTAATCGGGTGCTCTCTTCTCGGGGTGCACCACCACCACCACCGCCACCACCACCACCACTACCACCGATTCCATGGTCCCTCGAGCCGAAAAACCTATTCTCGAACCGTAATCCAGTTACGTTCCAAGTCGTGTACGGGGAATATTGAAAAATTGAGAACCCTCTTCCGATATTGAGCCGGGGATGCGACGCGACGCTGCGAGCTGGTTTGCGCCCGCTCCATCATCAATTAAAACACCGCTAGTAAATGGGGATGCCATTGACTCTTCAACTTACAGCGAATAAATAATGTTTGAAGGGAAGTTTACGCTCTGCGCGAGACACTTTTTTTTCCATGGCCACAGCATGAGTGGGAAATCTGATTGCCAGTGGCTGACAATGAGGAGAATCGGGGAGGAAGAGTTAGGAAAGTTAACCGTGTTGTCATCTTCCTTCAGCTTTGCTACCTTTACCTTGCTTCCATGGCAAACGTCACGTCGGCGTCGCGTCGCGTCGGTCGGATCCAGATCTCGCGTAGACGAGACAGACAGGGTGGGTGGGGATGGAAAGCTGCGGGCCAATCTGGCACTCTCTCGAAAGGGGGGTGAAGGGGGTCGACCTCAACGTGCAAGCGGGGCTAGAGGCTTTGCGGGTAGTTTTAGATTAAAATTAATCGCGAGCTGATGAAACCGGTGGCGATGTACCGAGCAGGAAAAGGGTTGAAGCCGGGACTGGTCAGGGGCGGTGCGCAGAAGGGTTGCACGAAAAAGAGGACGGCCTCCACCCGTCCACTCTCAGACAAGCAGCTTCGTTCGGTTCTTTCTTCTTCCTCTTGCTCTCTCCCTCGCTCATCCTCATCTCTCCCATTACCTCCCTTCCTTATTTTCTCTTCTGCCCCGGTCTTTATGCGGTCTTCCGTCTCTGTCTGCCTGATCCCCAAATTCCGGAGTAGAGGCTACTTAATAATGCAAGGTCCATTTTCCACCCACCTGACGAGCGGCGAAATGCTCTTCTTCTGCTTCCGAACGTTTACAGAGAAACGTTTTGCGTGCTATCGACGGGAGCTACGATACGCTAACTAAATTATCGCGTACACGTAGGTATAATAACATCAACCTCTTCTGTGTACTTTGTTTGTTTAACAGCTGCAGCAAGTTGTTTGCCCGTGTGTAGTTCTCACGCACGTAGCTACGTGAAACACCATGGTTAGTCGCGAAATGTAACTTGACCGTCTCTAATCCCCGTGATCCTCATGCTCCTATTAATTAGTAGGGTGGCGACCAATCTGTAGCCATTAACAGGTTATTACTATTCCACCCGGCATGTTGGTCGACGGATCGTCGATTTAACTGACTGGCAATACAGATAAGCTTAACGCGCTTCACTGTGCATTACATGCTGACTTGCACCTAAAATTTGCGTTTCAATCGAGAGAGAAGAGGGGGGGGGGGGGGGCGAAAGATGCGTTTCGAACCCTTTTTATCAGGAGGAAATTGGTAGGACCAGGCCATACGTGTTGGGAGGTATCGATAACAGCGATAGCTGTGTATATAATCCTATTATTAATCTAAACTGCGTGTAAATAATTGAAACGGCTTAATGGCAGGGAGGAATTACGCGAAGAGAAGTAGAAGCATAATTCCCGGGTGACTTGGAAGTAAATGGGTATAGAGGCGCGCAGTGTCGGGCAGCGAACATAGCAACCGAGTTCCTAAAGGATTTGTTTGGTGTACGTGCGTGAATAAAGGAAGACTAATCGGCCTGATTACAGAGCATGAGCTTGCAAACCCTTCGCCGACTCTACCTTTTATGACTAGATTGTATCACGTCTACCTCGGCGTCGAACTCTATTAGGTAATGGTGGTAGAATAGTCTAGCAAAGTCTATGGAAACTGTGGCGCGATTAATTTCTCGCTCGACCTTTCAAAATTTCATCCAAGGCGACTTCAAACTATGGAGTAGTACTGTGTATGTAAGTGTGTAAGTATATCGCGTGTAACGATACGGTGTACATATATGTACCTTAGTAACGGTGTTACACTGGCAACGCGGAATTTTAACTAGCTTCTCTGTACAAGAGAAAGCTCGTCGACTTGCGACCTCCCCAGGGAGAGAATTCCATGCTCTTTCCTTCGTTTAGCAGCTTTTGCTGGATCCTACGAAGCGCTCTCCGCAGCTTTCCAGTTGAAAGCATTCTTCAATTATTCACTTACGTGTACTTAGTCACGCGTGAGCGAGTCCACTGCACCAGCGACGAACGTTGCCCGGGTTACCAACGAATTTTCTATTAAAATGTTGCTGGATATTCATTACTTCCCCTGCTACTGAATTCCTAGAATTCTCGAGGCAGAGCTCAGTGTAACAATCCTCGTGGAAAGAATGACAATCGGACAAAGACAGAACAGACTATAGGACAGCAAAGTGTCCTAGGAACAGAAACCGGAAGAAGAGCTCGATTAATGGACGAAACACCGAGCATTACCCCTGCGCTCCAGTTATTTATGGGACCTATAGGGTCGCAGTGCGCCACGTGGATTCATTGTCAAGGGATTTGTCACGGTGCACGTTTAAGAAGAGGGTAGGGAATGATGGGATCGGAATCCCCGATTTGTCGTAACAGCTAAGAACATTCTCGAAAAAAATTATTTGTATCTTACTGGTCTGGGTATCCTGGGCGGTGGACGCAGGTACACTCGACACGCTGATCTGTTCTCCGTATCCTCTGTCGGCCGGTTCTTCCTTCACGGCGATGTTTTTCGCCGGCTCGCTGTTCCTCGAGTTCAGCTTGCTGCGTTTACAAAATATTAGTTCACCTTTACGGTACCGTAAACGGGGATGACTTTGCCCACTTTTGAACTTCAGATAACTTTTTTAGCACTCCTAGTGCATTAATTTTTTTTTTGAAAAATACTATTATACGCTCAGTTGGGGTGTCTTTATTCTAATGGATACATAAGACTAGTATTATTAACAAAAAAGTGATTTAAAAAAAAAGTTATTTAAAAAAGCCGAAATGTCGTCGCCGAATGTATGTTTGTTTCTTCTTACTATTGGCAGAAAGTTCGGAGATCACAAAATTCACTTGGAAAAGAAATTTTGTTTGTGTAATTTTTGGAGAAATTATTGCTATCGATTGCAAAACACCATAAGTTCTAATTACTTCGCAATAAAATAAAATAAAGTTTTTCCGAAAACTGGGCAATGTCACCCCGGCGGGCAAAGTCACCCCCAGTTTACGGTATCATTTGGAGTTGAACGATCGTTGATGCTTACCCGAAGCAGCTCGCACGATTGTCCGGGTCGAGATCGAGGAAGGTGTTAGTTTGGGCGTGGGGATGGCTAACGGAGGCTTCGTACTGCGAGTAATTCACGTTGCTAATTCTCCGGCAATTCGCGGATTCCTGCTTTACACTGGCATCTGCAGAAAGACGAACAGTGTCGTTTAGGGGCGGAAAGCATGTGCGAGCGGACTTCTAGATCCGTAAAGGGGACTCGACAACTCGCGAAGAAACGATCCAGCGAGCATCCCCTGCATATGATTACGTTTTATCGAGCTGAGTGGAAAGACGATCGTTTGTTTGAGCGAAGATCGTCGGAACGAGGCGAGGCGAGGCGAGGGACCGAGTGGCAGCAAGGGCGCGTGTCTAACATAAGCGGAAGCAAAGGCGCATCGCTGCAGCGGCACGTGGGGGTGGGTTCGCTTCTAATGGGGCCGTCGACGATTTTGCGCGGCCCGGCCGAGGGTGCGCCCCCGATAAATCAAACAGACTCTGGCCGTGGGAAGCATAAGTCAGAGGCCTCCGGCGATCATTGTATTTGCAAACATCGGAAGTTTGCTTGCTACGGGAGAACCACCGCGCCGCGCCGCGCCGCGCCAATTCCACGACCGAACGAATCATACCGATTGCATAACCTGTGCTCTCCGTGGTCCCATTAACGGACGTCTCTATCTAAACTTCAGTTCATCTAATCAAATTGAGCCTGATCGACGATGCGGTGGAAGGAACCTTCTGTCCGGCCGGAATGAAAAACGCGAGCAAATTAATTCAGCTTCGTATATTTGCTGCGTATGCGCCACCTTTTTTTCCACTGGTCCACTAATATATCGAGCGTAACAGTATTCAGCAAATCATACCTTGAATAAAAGTTTATTGGTAAATCTGGGTGCGCCGATGAACGTGTTTGCCGCGAGCAGGGCTCGTGCCGAATGTTTGCTCTAGTATTACGTACACAAACGGGCTGATCTCTCTCGGAGCAGCAGATAAAATTAACGCACGAAGAGTAAATTTGACATCGCATGAGGATACGGTGCATTACGACTATGTAACATTTGCGTGATTTCCGTTTCACCGCGATCCAGAGGGACGTGAACTGTGCATCGAATCCGAACACGGAGAGCATTATATGTATTAATAGTAAGGGTACGTACCTATATCGTCTACTACCAGCACGAAATTTCTTTACTGAGTTAACACATGCACGCTCGGAGGAAAACGCGTGTGTAAGTGAGCATATAGACATTACCCTGCTTTCCCTCTGGCCGTTTGCTCGTCTATTCGAGACGCATCGAAATATTTGTCGAATTTTCCAAACCGTACGGCGTAAGGCGTACGGCGTACGGCGTACTGCATACGCCGCGTACGGGCAGTTTCGTAAAATGTTGGCGTGTCTCGGGAGAAGGGATTATCGCAGAAGCAAGTTCCTCGTACGATGCCGATATTGCCGATGGTAGCGTTGGTTGTCGGGGTGGTCGAGTAGAATCGTTAATCAGCCGAGGTTTAAGAAAACGGAGGGAAAAGCCTTCAGACTTGATACCTATAAAGTGCTTCCCCGTGTAATGCGATATCGATAATCGACGGGAGTCCGCTGTTGATTCTTTCTTGCTGCTTTAAAAACACCAGCCCCGGGCAATTTATTGCCCTTTTTAATAAAGGCTCCCATATTGCTTACATTCGACAAAGAAAATTTCATTGCCGATAAGCGGGACACGATCGATGCGCAACGCGTTTTCATATTAAATGAAGAGACACTCCTCAACGAACCCGTCTAATCGTTCTCCCACGCATGAGGGTAATTCGATGCGAGATTGCGGATTCGTCTTAGCGTCTTAACGCGAGAAATCAATCGCAAACTCGTCGCTTCCTATATGCGCAAACTCTATCAATGTTCTTTCCAAATTGGGATTAAATTGCATGCGCGATGCATTTCCTTGTGGCTTCCGTTTCTCTGGAGATTGACTTCCCTCGGCCTCGATGCGCCTCTACTTGACGTTATCGAAATGTGGCAATTAAGTAGGTATGTGGGAATCTTGGGGCGTCACGAGTCACGAGCTTCACGAGCTTCACGAGCTTCTCGACCGACCGAAACGTTAAGATAAGCTTCGAAGAGGAAAAAAATAGAGATCTACGAACTAACTTGACATCCGATGAAACTGTGGCACGTATTGCTCGCCGTCCTCTGTCTCGCAGCTGCTACCTGTAATGTAATTCGTACCAAATGCGATGCTATCTCTTGGAGCACACTAAAAACTAACGCAAATTAATTCCGCGATTTATCGAGATGTCGATCGACGTAGAAACGATCGTATTTTACGGTGAAGAAACAAGGGAATATATTGTATGATAGTAAGCGGACTTGAGTAACGATTCGCTGCAACACCCTTGGGGTGGGTATAGATTTTTCACAGGCCGGTCCTGGATATCCCCTCGTTATCCTTATTATTACATTGCATCTACCGTGCATTACATTACAGCTCGTCAGAGTAATTAAAATTAATGTTCCAAACGCTCGGCCACTGTAACTAATCGTCTTCGAGGGAGATTTACGAACGTTTCGGTAGTAGCTTTACAGCTCAATAAATGGAGCCTTCCTTTCCAGTACAGAGGGAAGAATGTCTTTGCACATTTCACGTTATAGGTATCTAGTTATTATTTACCTATGTATTCTTAGTTTCCTGGGACATTGTACGTCTTGTCGTTAGCTTAAAAGTACATAACTAGAACGGATGCCAAGTGTTTTAAAGTACAAGTACAGTGACGCGATGTAATAGAGAAAGAATAAACAGTACTAAATTTTGCTATTGAAAAAAAGAAAAAAAAATTCGCCCGAACAGGGACTCGAACCCTGGACCCTCAGATTAAAAGTCTGATGCTCTACCGACTGAGCTATTCAGGCTCTGTTAACCGGGGCTTGGAAACTGTTATAATAACGATTTCGGTTCTCCAAACGGTTATGAAAAACCTTTATTCTGAATTTGTTATCAAGTACCGAAATTTCCAACTATTACCTGTTTCGGTTACGGTTCCCATTTCCCTCCTCATATCGCTTCCATAACCGTTATTTTCTCGGTTCTATATGGGTTCCGAAACGGTTCTAGAATCAATTCTTGTAATGACTTTTCCCTATTTGATATAATTAATTATTGTTGTAGCTGTAGATTACTGTATATGTGCATATTTTTTTCAAAATCCTTATAGAAAAAGTAGAAGTATTTATACATATCATTGATTTCTAATCAAGCGTTGAAATAAATAAATCAGCTACATACAGTTATTTTCGGAACCGTTTCAAGCCCTGCTAAGCTTCGTTTTTAAATAGCTTTATGTACAAATTTGCTGTGTATCAACAATTCATTATTTATTCTTTATACAAACGATACTATTCACGAGAAATGCTACTCACCATCTTGAAGCCAAGATTCCTGTCTATATTCCTGCGTGGAGTATATTTCGTTCTCTGAAATCAAATTTGCATTGCTGTCGAAATACATTTTTAAAAACATTATGATTGTAGTTTAGGCGAGTCGATAACGTGTTTGATAGATTGTATAAGTAGATTTTACGTCCTAGCATCTTATCAATCTTCCCTATAAAAAAAACTTGCGTGTAACATAATGGATAAGAGATAAGAGGAACGGTCAAGCATCGTGTTCTAAGTATATGTACGTTTACTGTAATCTTATTTTAGCAGTGAACAGTGAATTGAGCATAGAAATATTATCTGTATTAATTGTATAAAGATTAATGGTTACTCTGAAATAATGAACCTCCCAACGAAATAAATTAATGCCTCATACATACAGCTATATGGTCCCATATTGAAGATAAGTTTAGCTGTATTTTTTCTTATACATTCAACGCAATAAAGACGTTATTGTCTTTAGTGAGTATCCAGTGTAGCATGAATAAGATGCATGAGATTTTAATGAGTATCGACTTTACATTACGCGTTATCATTACTATCATGAAAAATAGCGTGTAAGCGGATATTTTCCTTCATCGATATTGCATAAATATTAGTTTCGAGCATTCAAAGCAATCATATTGTCTGTTAGAATACCATTGTTTTAATCGCAGTTGGGTATTTCGAAACTGAAGAAAACGAAAGGAAGAGACGCTGAAGGCGACAAGTATGGATTCTGTGGAGTATAAAATGATTTCTGAGTAATTATGTGTGAGAATCAGTGAGACACGATATCGGGGGTGTAATAAAATTCCACGATGTAGGGGCGCGAGATGGAACAATGGGAGAAAGTAGGGAGATGATGAATCAGTAGGAAAAACAACCCTATCGAGGCGAACCCGAATAGAAGAACGCGTCAGAAATATCTATGCTGCGTGGGGTCCGTTTAATGGGCCTCTAGGATTCGCTACGGGTAGCCACTTGTTCGTAACCTCGTTCTGTTCACCGCAGCCGTTACAATCCCGTCTGACGAATCGAATTTACGTGGCTTGGTAGCTCCCGGATGATAATGCGTTGCTCGTCGTGTCGTGATAATGGCAGAAACGAGCCAAGATTCCATGTGCGAAACTCGATACGTTAAGAAGGACAATGCCAAGAAGGCAGTTCTCTGCGCGTAAGTCGAAAATCCAGACAACTCTTGCCGTCTCCAGCTTTTATGCGGAATATCGAATTCCAAATAGACGGGATTGGACCTTTTATTCTGGCGGTAAAACGTGCTCCCAACCCAATCTAATCTGTGTCTATACCTATACGTACCTATACTACTTGGAAAATAAGGTTGGAGTCTGAGCAACGCGTCGCAATGAGAAGAAATGTGGAAGTCTCTTTCGTTTGCGGCGATCGCGTCGACGTTTCAATACTTTCAATATTTCTTCACGGCGAATTGCCGCCGAAAAGAGGACGGAGAGGGTGGTAGGGCGTAACGTGATTACGATAGAGAAATTGCAGCATTATAGGCTGTGATTGAGTTAGGTGGAGGCGGTCCATCCTGACTGGTGGTTCACACCACGGCATGCCAATGTTAGATATAAAGTGTCAATCACTGAACCCAGACGCCAGTGGGGTGGTTACGAATCCTATGGGGGTACAACCGGCTTCGACTACCCCATGGGGCTCTTTGCGGCGATAATACGTTGCTTATTGAATTCGTCCTGAGGCTTCGCGTTGTGCCGTCGGATTTCTAGGTCAAGGCTACGTAAACCTGCAGACACTGATCGAAGAAATCAGAATAATTAGAGAATACAGAATCGCACTCCCCGTATTCTAATTGTGCAGCGTGTAGGTAAAATACGTGCTATTAAAATTAGACTCTCGTTGCAGTGACTGGGTAACTCGGTTTCACCGCTTTCAGTTGACGGATCTGAAGAGTGATACGAAAATTTTCGAAAAGTTCCAGATCGTCTGGCGCGGGCTTGAAACGTAATTGCACCAGGACCCGTAGAAAATAATATCGTGGTTGATGCGACTATATAAAGATATTGACTCGACTGCCTGCCTGCCAGTGACAGGCTCTCTTCAGGGGGTGGTTCTCTCTTTGCCCCCTTGTACATAGTTCGCGTACATCCTGCACGTGCTTCAAGGCGTGCTGCGCCTTCTCTCTGTGTGTAGGTACTTTCTTCGTACACAAGGGACGTGTGTATGGTACGTGCTTACACCAAGAAGCAACTAAGGCTTCGTGTCACGCTCAAGTCTCGATGTTCCCGAGCAACATCGTATCAAAGAGCTTCAGATTCGTCAACCGGGGGTTGCTGGTCTGAACGGACCGCCCCTCCCGGGCCTTCGTAGCGCGACTTTCTCCTCAATTTCGTTGAAAAGAAACTCCAACTCGTCGGGACGCGAATAATTTAAAGTCCATGGAAATAAGAGCAAACGCCAGCTTCGGCTCCCTCCATTCATTCCGACATTTCGGACCCTATGCTAACGATACCGTTCGCTTCTTATCAACCATCATACTATTATTGCTATTATTCTAAATACTCACCGGGGTGTAGCTGCTTCTCCTCGTTGCTCGCCTCTGCCACGGAGTAATTAGCGGGACAGTATCCTGTGGCAATTGTTTGAAGAGGTTCGCTTACTCTGCTGAATTCTTCGCTGGGCTGAAAAAGAAACAGGCACTCTGGAAATTTGTACATATTTCATTTTCAATGTGCTATCGCGAAAATTCTAGAATCCGCATTTTCCTGCAAGTATGTAGTTTTTTCGTACGATCGGTCGCAATTTACCCAATGAAAAAAGAAGGATGAGAATAAAATTGAAGAAAAATTGATGTGAAATGGTAGGGAGAGGAGGAGAAACTTGGCGATTTGGAGGAGAAAAGAGTAGCGAGGTGCAGGATTTTAAGTAAAGCAACGTAGCTGGCACAATGAGAAGGAGGAGGAGAGAGAACGATGCGAGAGGAGGCAAGGAGGACATCCGGTGAACGATTGGATGGTTTCCTCCTTGCGGAGCAATCTAGTGGTAAAGCCGGTTACCGGTTTTGGAAATTCCAATAACGCCGTGTCGCCGCGCCTCGCCGTCTGCTTTTCCTTTACGAACTTCTACCACGGTCCGTGCCGATCGCTTACATTTCGAAGTTTAAAAAACACGGTGCTCCTTCGTTTTGGAATATCTTGAGGCGCCTTTCCCGATAGCCACGCAACTCACAAGTGTCGGCTAACGCTGTTATAACGTTTAAAAGAAATGTAAAATGATAGTCCACACCTTTACTGCCTCTCGTTTGACTTTTACATTTAATTCCACAGGATATTATCATTTATAGAGGCGTAATCAACTTTCTTTTTCACAGCTTCATTGCCTCCACCCTAAATGCTCCTCTGATTGCAATTAATAGTCATTTATAATTAATCGCCGCGATGGCTCAGCAGTCTCAGCACTCATAATCCACAAGCTGTGCCCTCTGATATAAATTTTAATTACATTCCCCGATATTATGTTCAATCTTTAATCCCGTCAACCTGATATGAGAAAGTATTTGCAATTCCGACACCTTTCGGACTTGAATCTTTCGCCATCAAATTTTCCATTAAAGAATTCAGAGAAATTTACGACTACCTTTCAAACATTCGAGATTCGAGTAAAAAAAAAGGCGTGCTCAGTTTCCCTGGCTCCGGAACATAATCCCGCCGATGAAAAGTTAATCGAGTGCATTCACGAGGCAATGACTCGCAAGGAAAACGTGCAAACATGGTCGCGTGCCGTTTAACGTTTTTCCTCTCTCTCTCTCTCTCTCTCTCTCTCTCTCTCTCTCTCTCTCTCTCTCTCTAGCTCCCACCCTTCTGACCTTTCTCATCGAGAACGCGTTTCCCTGTAAAAGACGAGCTCGTAAGTGGATCGTTCGGGGTACGTGTGTCATGTAGGAGCAAACGAACGAGTACGTTTGTACCTAGCGAAAACGAGATACCCATGAATCGTGGGGAACGCCCCATCGTTCTTGATGATGCTGCCGGGGGTGCTCACCCCAATTCCCCTCGCACACCACCCTCGTAATTGCGCACTTCGGCTCGGTTTATAATAAAGTCATCGAGCAGACAACACGTTCCAAACAGAGTCCCCTTTCTTTCGGTGGATCTTGCAGATTTCGCCGACGGGACGGATCCGCATCCAACAAACAGAAGAAAATCTTAAAAAACCGTTACTTTGCTCGTGAAGAGTCTTAGACTGCTTCTTATCTAACAATAAGATATAAGAGCAAATTTCGGTAGACCGTCTCCTTTTCATTAACGATCCTCGAATCTCGACAAAGAGGCGCCGCGCCGCGCCGTCCAATTTGATCAATTACGAGGGGCAAAAAGCGTTACCACTTGGACGAGAAAGCCTGTCCCTTTTTTTTCTTTCCACCGCCGTCTTGGACGAGGGTGCGAAGACAATGATGGTTTCGAAGGTCATAACGCGAACAATACTAGATGACAGGACTACTCGTGATTACAGCAATGTGTTACCGGCGAAGTCTATCTACTAATTGCTCTCAGCGGTGTCTCCGTACACTAGGAACAGGCTCCACCCTCTATAGCCTGTACAGTCTACAATAAGATACTGTGTCGTCGCACCCTTCTCCTTTCCAATAGCGAGCGAAGAGGCGAAAGTACGTGGTCCGGCGAATTACTCGAGGTAACTAGCTACACACGGTGTTACACGCGCGTTGCATAGCGAAGGAAGGGGCCCCCAATCACGAGGATGGGAAGCTCGAGTGGCAGCATATGCTTCACCGTTCAGGGGAGTCAATTAACCACCGGGCAAGCCAGGCGCAATGGGGCGGGTGTGTGGGAATCGAGTGATTTTTAGAATCAACAAACATAAATCAAGTGTTTCCGCGAGCGAGTCGCATCCTCTCCCTTGGTCGTGAACGAGGGTGCTCGAGGACCACCCATGGCTGGCCGTGCGTCGTGCGTCGCGTCGTAGTGACGGTGGCGGTTTCGCGTACGCCGTACGCCGTACGGGACGTGTGTCCTGTGTCCTGGACAGGGGACCAGGAGGGTTGAATGGTGGCGACAATTACGTGTTTAGAGGACACAAAAGGGGTGGCACCCGTGGGACGATCCATCGGAGCGTGGTAGAGCTTGGTGGCGCGTGCCACGGCAATTCGACACTCGAGGATCATCGCGCGAGTACTGTATTATACGTTCCCTGACTTTCCTCGCTACCCTCAGTAAGCGTGGTTCACGCTTATCACTCTATTGTGTCGTCGAGTGGCTTTGGGGGAAACCAGAAATGTGAGTCGCGTTGGCGAAGCTTGTTTCCATCCGGCATCCAGCCAATTCTAAGTACTCTGATAATGATCGTAGGTAAAGTAATTATAATAATCGCGTTGGTTTATCAACTTTTCTTCTGGATAGAATTTTCAGGAATGAGTATATCTATAGTTGAACGAATTAGCTGATTCAAGTTATTGGAGTAACTTTGCTCTTCGACCACCGTTACAGAATTTCTGGACAATAGAATGCAAGGACTATTTTAACTGCCCTCTTTAGTTAAAATGTCCTATCTAGCATTTTTTCATTTTTTCAGATATGTTGAAATATTTGAAGTTCCACGCGTCTCTTACCTTTTAAGTAAAGTTAGAAAACTCTACGTGCTTCGTATTGCGAAATAATGGCAACATGTTTTAATTTGAATGAAGGAAAATAAGTAAATGATAAAACTTCAGTTTTCTCGGTGGTTTCAAAACGCTAGGACATTTTAACTAAAGAGGGCAGTATGCCTACATATAATAACTGTAAAAGAAAAAGTTCTCAACTTACCAGTCTGGCCAAATCCGTTGCTGTTGCTGTTGCTGTGGCTGGCACCTCCTGGTCCTGATTCATCCTTGTCACCTTCCGCTACTGTGGTTGCGCGTGTTTTGAATATTTGCCACCGCGTCCCGCGGAACGACACGGCTGAGGGTATCGATGAACCGAACGGAACACACGAGTGATCGCTCGTATTTTCGAGGTCACGTTGCTGCACCGGCAAGATCAAAGATAGGACTGAGACGAGTGATTTGATCTCGGTGTAGGGTGAAAAGACAGGGTGTATGCGTCGGGGGTTGTGTCTACGGTAAGTCTACGCCCCCAACGTGATATAGAAATCAGCCCTGCGCGGGCTACCCTGACTAGGGGTTGCTTCCAACCCCTGGCTTGGTAGGCGGAGCCTCGTAATCATTGGTGACCTTCTCTCATCCCCTCAAGCTTCGTAGGTATTTCGAGAACACCTACGAGGGCTTCTCTCCTCGTCCGCGATTTCTCTGTTAATCTTGCGAGTCGCATTTCTCCCCGCGGCACCGATAAGCTGCGCCTCGAATTGCATGTGCAACCGTTTGCCCGCCATCAAATTCCATTTCTCGTCCCACACACAGATCGCAAACTGAGTATCGCACATTCGGGTATTTATATTCAAAATATCTTAGCATTACTATTATGTATGTATGTATAACTGTTGACAGAAAAATGTAATAAACAGCGTAATATAATAACTTATATATCGTGTGAAAATGTAATTATAATTGCATATTAACTTCATGTCTCGTGGCATCCAAGTCAGCCTGTCTCGGAACTGTTGACATGGTCAATCTTTAGATGGTTTTGTAATGGCTGATAAGTTATCATCGGACGATGCACAGTAGAGTTTGATTGGGAGATCAACGACAGTCACCGCTGTGGTGCAGGATAGACCTAATCTAATAGACCTACCATCTGTGCATTTTTATGCCACTTGCAACATTATCGATGCAGAATAGAAACTGTATAAAGCGCAAACAGCGTTCAAAAGCAAAATTAAATAAAGGGTGGATTACCAACATTAGCAATATCCGTAGATATAAGATCGACTTATGTTAAGTCCTCGGTACATAATTGCTCCAGCCCTTGTATCATATAGATCTACGAGGTCCTATACCTCGTCTGTAATTGTAATGTTATTTTAGACTGACAAGGGAACATTCCGATCCCGGAAATTCATAAAATTCTGAAACTTTGTGAATATGTAGGGAATTTCCTCCTGATTACAACGCAACTTTTGTTTGCTGCCCAATATCACTCTAAGGTAGTGTAATTGACTCCTGATAATCCGGTTATTTTCCGATTTTGTGTTATAACTCGTGAACTGTAAAATAATTTTTTACCAAATGATAGATCGAATTAAAAGAAGTAACTTTTGTCTTGAAACTTTTTTTCTATCTCCTACAGTTCGCGAGTTATAACACAAAATCGGGAAATAGCTGAATTTGCAGGGGTTAATTTCACCTCCTTCGAGTGAATTTGGGCAGCAAACAAAAATTGCGTTGTAATCAGGAGGACATTCCCTACATACTTACAAAGTTTCAGAATTTTTTTAATTTTCGGGTTCGAGGTCTTCCCTTATGAGTCGATAACGTTGGGTTGACACGAAAGAGGAATTAATTAAAATTCCATAGATACATCCATACATCATCGTCTACACCAAGTCCAACTAAAGTGTTATTTATACATTATTAAGACACTGAACACTATGTAATACGTATAAGGTATGCATAACCATTATAATTTGTCGAACGTTTGGACAAAATAGAATTGATGCGGCTTAGAAAATCATTTCCAAATCCAAATCCAAGTCCAAGTCCAAGTCCAAGTCCAAAGGGTTTGCGCTTGTGGTGTAGAAAGCGAAATAAAGATTTTAGATACTTCAGGCGACATCTCTCGACATGCTTGCGCGAGACTACAATTATGCTTCTCTCGTGTATTCATGGATTACGCCACTGTCCCCATATTTCCTTCTGATAACACATGGGTCTGGGTGCTGACTGGTGCTGACTGCTGGGTCTAGCAAAGCCTTAGATCACATTTCTCGTGCTTTCTGCTACATCAAAGTTTTCATTCTCCGAATACAAGCGTTCTAATGTTCTACTTTTGAATGAAACAATGGTTGTTGAGTGCTACACGTAATAGGTGTGTTACGAAAAGGAATATTCTTGCATCATGATTTCGATAATATCGTAAAAGTTTCTTGTCTTTTCTGTAACGTGGCTATGGAAAGGCACTTTGCGCGCGCTGGAATTGCTGAAAAAGATCATCATTGGGGCCGTGCATTACATCATCGTAAGTTTGAAGGATGTATCCGAGCGATTTTTCGATGTTCTTGGTCCGATGAATCTTCTGCATATCTTCGTTAACAGTGACCTTCGCGGGCTCAGTATCAAGATTATAAAAATATCCCGGGAAAGCAACGTGTCATTTTTAAACTACGCACCTGCATACAGTATTAAATGAATAAGAAACAGTATATACGTGCATCGTATTAAGATCGATGTACGTTGCATTATATCAAGAAGGATCCAGTTAGGCGATTTTTCGTCATCTCGCATGTACATATTATTCTCGATGATGCGGAGTTTGCATGCGTATACATATCTGTATGTACATATAAGACGATTTGTGTTGTGTGAAAAACGCATTTGTTCTATTATTGCAACGTGCTGCGCGATAATATACCTATCGATCTATGTATCTTGGCACAGCGAAATTCGCTGCATAAATCTGTGTGTACTTTTCTGTTAAGTGTTGAGCGTTAAGTAGTCTCTTACGGTGACGTAACAGAGGAATATTTCTTTTACTAGTTCTGTGAAAGATTTCGCTACTAATTCCAAGAAAATATCCATGAGATATGCAGCATCAGGTTGAGCGAACACTTTCCCAAACCTTACTGTACGAGTACTGCAATAATATTGGAGCTACTTGTCACATAAATCCAGGAGATGACTGCGGTAGAGGCACCACAATTTATCCGCACCATCGAGTGGGATATGATGGACAAGACAAAGTTCTTCCCACTCAGCATGCTGTCGTCGTTCTCCGTACGCTGCTGTTTGTATCCTTTAACGGTGATCAAAACCCGCTTGCAGATCCAAAGGCACCATCATATGTACAACGGTAAGTGCGTTTAAGAAGATCTCCGTTGAATTTAGAATAATCGATCGTTGATAATTATACGCAGGAATGATAGATGCTTGGAAAAAGATATATGCAGCTGAAGGTGTAGGAGGTCTTTACAGAGGATTCTGGATAAGTTCTGTTCAAATTGTATCTGGTGCATTTTATGTATCTACGTACGAAGGTGTGCGTCATATACTTGGGCAGGATCGTGCTATAGGTCATATAGATTCACGAATTAAAGCACTGATCGCCGGCGGTGCTGCTAGTCTAGTAGGACAAACGATAGTAGTCCCTTTTGACGTTCTAAGTCAGCACTTAATGGTTCTTGGGATCAATAGTACTAAACATGGCAAATACCATATAGACAAAGTAAGTGCGCCGAGAGAAGCTTTGCTTTTTACAATTTCCTCATTTATATCTTGCTTGCAGATGGGTGTGAATCCGTTGGGTTTAACTTTCGAACCTGGGAGAACCCGCACCCAGATTTCAGCTGACATCGTCAGATTAATTTATCAGAGGGATGGGTACAGAGGGTTTTATAGAGGATACATCGCATCGTTATGCGCGTATGTTCCTAATAGCGCGCTGTGGTGGGGCCTGTATATATCTTATCAAGGTAACTGCCTTAGAATTTACAGTTCCCTTCCCAGAAAAGGAAGATGCAAATCTGATTCGTTTAAATAGTAATTCTTTTCGTTTTCATTCTTTTCTTCGCAGAGGAGCTTATCAGATTATTTCCCGAGTGGTTCTCCCACTTGTTCATTCAAGCTGTTGCTGGGACATTAGGAGGATTCACCACCACCATTATCACAAATCCTTTAGATATTGTACGGGCAAGATTACAAGTGCAAAGATTAGATAGTATGTACAGCGCATTCAAAGTTCTTTGGCTAGAAGAAAGGTTGCAGATGTTCACGAAAGGATTATCTGCCCGTCTTGTACAATCCGCCTGCTTTAGTTTCTCAATAATTCTAGGGTATGAAACTATTAAACGATTCAGTATAAATGAGGAGTACAGAAGTTACATTAGGTGGTAAATTTTTCTTGCGTTTAAAACTCTAAAATCTACGTCGATTATCGCATGACTATGCATTTCTCGCCGACTTCTTCTGTATTATACACAAAAACAACAGAATACGCACCAAAGAAAATAGAATCGGATCGTTCGAGACGATCTTTCCTTTAAATGGTTTTTATGACTCTGTACTTTCTATACAGAATGTATGTACAATTATAATATAATTATTGTAACTACATATAGCCAGTAAATGTGATGGAAATTGATTAAAATGTTGATTTTAAAAACTACGACGTTCATTAATTATGAATTTTACCAACAATATGACGACGCGTTGCTCGAAATTGCGAGAATTCTTCTAGTAGATACAAAAAATAAGTTGCACCGATATTTCAAGCTTCCCGAGATATCTAAAGAAATCATATTTAGGAATATTTAATAAAAGTGCATTTTATATCAGTTTCTTTGCGCATCGTACAAAGTACAAACTTTGTAGTAGGTACAAACATACATACATATACGTTTAGATATATTGCTGTGATAAAGTACAGTACCAGAGACGAGAGAGAACGTGTACAGAAATTGTAATATTTCTATAAAATGGAGCCATATGAAAATATGTAGAAATGAATTCATAGCGAAGTACAGAATTCTGTACAGAATGTATGAGTGAATAAATCTGTTAGCTACATTGAATAATATATTCTAATCTGTGTAGATAATTTAGTTTCGTCCATCCCCACCCATTTAACGAAATTATTCTGTCTGGTTGGATGCGTTTAGTCGAGAGTCTAGCTGAAGGGAACTCGTGCGTGGATAATAAATAACATCTTTATCGCTTCTCTTTTATTATAAAGGACAGAATATCGATAGACACATTTATTTCAGTGGTACGTAAATGGTCTCGATAATGTGGCTCTCGTACACGAAGTAACATACCTTTTTTACTTTCGAGTGTTATCTACTTGTTAAAAATTAAAATTATAATGTCTATATTCTTTCATATCATTTATACGGTATATACATACAGGCCAGGAAAATCTGAAAAATCTTCCCTGTGTATACGATAGAATGCGATTCGCCCGCGCTGTCACGTTTTCATTGCTTATACGTATGTATATGTACGAGGATTTGATAGCGTTAATTATAATATTGATGATCGCGTCGTGTTTCTTTAGAGAGATTACACCCTCTACGAACAGTGTCATTCAATGAAGAAGAGATTTTACTTGCAGTTATTTGTAGCATCGAAGATACACCGCATTCCTCAGCAACGAAACAAGTCAACGAAAATATTACACGTATGAACGTAATTGAGGTGCACTGTAGCGTGTACTGAGCACTGTTTGTAAAAGAGCGCCTCCTATCCCGGAAGTGACAAGAAAAAATATTGTTTCGCGGTAGAAATGTTTATACTGTTTCTGCGTCAGTTTTGTGAAAAAAAATTAATTCATTAGTTATTAATTATTTTATTTTCACACATAGATCTATATGGATCGTTATTCTTTCATTATTTGCTTCGTAGACTTTAAAGCGGGAACGAACTAACGAGCGTCTAGGATGTCCTAGAATTGTTGGTATGTCGACCAATCAGGCGCGTTGATTTTTCTGCTAACGAACTTTTCGAACGCCGCGTCCAGTTCCCCAACGGTTTTCGTGCCGCGTTCGCGGGTGGTGAGTAATTTTTTGTAAAAATCGCCCGAAACGAGTGAAAGTGTGAAAAAAAGTGCTTTGTGTGTGCCAAAAACTGATTATACTGGATTTACGGTGAAAGCAGCCTAGTTTTCCGGATATTATTGCCCGATCAGCTTTCGTTAATCGGAAATTCCAAGTGAGTCTACCGTTTTGCTCCATAATTCAGTTACATAGACGCCATCATTTTTTGTCGATCACTCGGTTTGAAAGTTGAAAAATTTAACGTGTCACGGTCGGTACAGCCAAATAACGTGGAATTTGATTAGAAAATTCGAATCCCTCGCGGACAATGCTTTCCAAGCAGATCACTCTTGATACTTTACAGTTTACACGTACTTTGCAAGTCGGAGCTTTTAGATTTTAGAACAGTAGGGTGGAATTAATGCTGAATAATACTGAATTGCTTTCTCTATATATTCGCGTTAGGTATGCACCGTATGTGCTCACTCACGTATACGTTTCATTAGGTTACATTTCATAATATTCTCTAATATGTACAAGTACACGGCGATGATTTATGTACACTGATAGGTGCCTATACGTTAGAGGGTGATCTTTGTAAAACAAATATCTGTTCTGCAAAAATATTCGCTGTCGAAGGTAGACGACGACGACGAGTCTGTTTAATCTTCGAATGCAGATTGTCTATTATGTACGATGCAATCGGGTACATACAATTGTTTCGAGACTAATTAACACTCGTTCAGTGATCCTCAAACATGGAACGATCTTCGAAACAATCATTGGAACACAATTCAGAAGATTCATTACTATAAACTAAATTCGATAGTCGTGTTTTCTTCCTTCTTCCATTTATTCAGCAGAGTTTGCTGAACGGTTAACAGAATTTTAAATATTCTCGAGAGTATAACAACCTCGTTAATGTATATCCATCGTATGGGTTAAGTTACGTTGGCCTTGGTACTTATTTCACGTCACATTAGTCTTGCCGTAAATAAAGAAGGAACGACTCGGCGATCAGTTTCGTTCTTAGAAATTTCGCCGATCACATAAACGTGCATACCTTCAGCCCTGCGAGTCTTATTTCTTTCGCTCGCAAGGAAATTCTATAGGAAATGTTTTCGCTCGCCGTGCACAATGCATGTCACCCTGTTCGCCTCATCGTAATGTAGCAAGTGACACTCGAAATCTCGTAATCATCCACGCTAACTGACACGAACTGACAGGAAGCTGAATCCTGCCGTATAGAATAAAACGTTCTTACACGAGCTCTCGTTTTCCCCCGAAAACGAGCGGTTTTACACAATGAAATTTCTTTCAACAGTAGTCGTTTCGATTGATTTCTCGTCTCTTTTGTCGAAAGAGGTCGTCTCTATCATCTAGGTATGTCTACAGTCTATCGGATACGGATTGTATCGAGTATTTCTGGGCACTTGGTATATATGTGTTTCGCATCAGATTCTAATTTTGTCCGAAGGGAACGGTATCATCTTGCTACCTTGAGACGTGGTTTTTGTTTTCCGTTGCTACGATCGACAGTAGTTGACGTAGGTACATACACTGTACAGAACACTGTGTCCTCTGTCGCGTAATGGAAAGGACATAGGGTCCCGCAAACAACGCGTACTTAACCTGAACTTTCGACCTCGTCCGTCCTTTTTCTTTACCGTCAAACACACACTATTCTATAATGTAGGCTTATTGGCTAACGTTCCGAGCTCGCCGGAGCGAATGAAAAGGACTTGGGTTATCGTCGCCAATACTATGCGCGTGTGCGGCGACATTTTTCGGCAGAGCTTCGGTAAGGATAGGTAGTTGTTGTAGGTAAACTGTAAACGAGCATCGCACGACCAAGAACAACAGAGGGAATAAAGTTCGACGCGGTCCGTGATAAGATTAAGCAGTATTCCATTCCTGACTACCCTCGGCGCCTCGTCTGCATCTATTACATACATACATACATACATACATACATACATACATACATACATACATACATACATACATACATACATACATCCATCCATCCTCCATCCATCCATCCATCCATCCATCCTCTCGCCAAACGATACATTTCTCTCTACAATAATTACCTACTCAACACATCAACATACGTATCAATATATCGGCATATCGACGAACGAAAAAGATCGTCGCCCTGCAGGGCGCACTTGGTGCGCGACCAATCTTGCGGTCTTGCGTTAAATTACAGTGAATGTTTCGATTGTCAGTCTTCTGAGCGATACCTAACGCATTCATATCCGATTTAGTGACGCACCGACGCCGAACAATGATTCGCCATTCACTCGCCCCTAGATCTTCTCGATCCGCGTAAATCGCCCGCGGATCAGCTCGCCGCGCGTTATGATCAACCCGTTTATCCTCTTGGAAAATTCGCTAAGACTACGAAGTACCGGTAAGGTATCGGTAACGGTAACGTAAAAACGGTAACGATCTATTTGGTTCGATTGACGGCGCTGTTTCTCCACAATTCGATTCGCTAAATCCTTTGTCGAAGGTAGAAAACGCGAGACTACGTAGTCTTCTATGTGTATATATTATACAAGGAATGAAATGGTGTGGCATCTTCGTGGTCCACTTTTTGTCACGTAAACTCGACGATATTAAGATACGTGAGTAGTATATGTTATTATTATTATTATTATTATTATTATTATTATTATTATTATTATTATTATTATACACATGGCGGTGGATGGGGGCCGATGGGGGGATGAGCGGTCGTCGTTCGCTTCGGGCGAGCGGGATCTTGTTGCATCCTGTTGGCTGTTTGTCGGACCCTCCGAGCGAGGGGTGCCTGTTTGAGTGGAGTGGCAGGTAGTGGGCCTACAATCACGTGTCCCGGAAACGAATAGCCCTGTCTCGACGAGGCCCGGTCCGGGCCCCCGTGTGTCGTCAGATCCCACCACTTGGTAGCCCAATTCCGGGAGCGCCGGCGCTGTCGCTGCTTTGGCTGACGCTACTGTAGCTCACGCTGCTCGTCTGCCCGCCGGTGTTCCCTCCGGAAACGTACTGTAATCAGAACGATCAGATTTTCCAACAAAATATTTGTCTTGCTCACTTACTCCCGGTTAATTTGCTTATACATATAGACGTAGGTATGAGTATGTACATAGACGTAGACAGCCAAGTGGAAATAATTAGCTTAGATTGTGATCGAGTCGAACGTATACATGGTACGTATATATAGGTATGCTTGGGTATGCAGCCAGGGAGAACCTTTCTGCAACTACCCCCTCGCTTCTCCTCTCCCCTAGAACCCACCCTTTCAAGAGTGCCATCCTCCTCTGCTCGAACCTCGAAGCTAGTCGAGTATCTAATTAACGTGGCGCGAAATTTTCGAGCATCGGCATCCACCCAATTCCATCGCAAAAACCAGCCAACTCGATCGAATTCCGGGCAGAAAGTTTCACGAAAAGCCAACGGCGTCGAGTGGGTCACGTTCCAACTGCATATACATAATACTGTAGCTCCCGTCCACTAATTAAAATAGAACATTCCGCTTTCTAATTATGTTTCTCTATCATTCGCCATGAGAATTTTTGCTTACGCTTCGTCAGCAGGGCTGGATCATTGGGGGCAGCAACGTTCAAAGTTCAACGTTAATTAAATTCCTTTGCTCTGCTGATATTTTCTTTGTTTTCTGGAAATTTCAACGGAATTAAACGGTGCCCCGTTCGAGCGTGTCGCGTCATCGATCCACGCGTTAATTAGCTAATCTCATCGCGTCCAGCTGGCGAAGGCAAGCCGCGTTCACAATCCATCGAGGGCATCGTGATTTAAAGATGGGGTGCTGGTGACTGCTGAGCCCACGTAAAACGCACCTTCAGTTCAATTCTGTCGCGTTATTCTAATCGTGAAAATGAACGATTTAACATTTAACACCTATCCATGGGCCAGATTCTCGATTGTCTCTGCCTCGCTTTCAACCCTAAATCCCATATCGACGATTCTATATAAATTATAAACCCGGAATCGATAGCACAGTATTAGCCGTAACGAATTGAGCCGTGTTCGCTTTAAAGGTTTCGAGTTGCATAGGTACACGATTTTACTACTTAAGTAGTTGGATGTAAAGAGAAGGAGAATCAGTCGATCGGGTTGTTGGGCCGTCGCGTCGGGGATTGTCAGATGCGCTTGGGACTTGACCCAGGTCTCTTCTTCTGGTTTCGTTAATCCGCCAGAGGATGAGTGTCAAACTATAAAACCAGTGGAGAAGCTGGGAAGACACAGGAAATCCGATCAGGTCGGGGCTGTGGGGAATTCGCTGCTTGGTAGGATAAACGAGGAAACTTGTGTGTTGCCGCGGTAGCCCTCCCTCGAGATACAACCGATGAAACAACGGTGCAAAGGCGAGTTTCCTATCACACATAACATTCTTGCTGTTTCTTCATCCCAAAGCAGACTCCATAGAATTTACCGGACAAAGCGCAACGGTTCGTTTCATCCGTCAAGTTAGCCCAAGTTAACTCGAGTTAGCTCAAGTCAGTCCGTCGATACACTATCCGCGATGACAACTTTTTTATGGCTCACCGCTTCGTCGGCTATCGAGTTATTTGGTTTATGGACACGAGCCGTCAATAACTGTTTCGCCGTCACGCGCTGCTCCATCGGCATCGGTTCCACACATACGTAGGTATATCGGCCATGCCTTCTGCCGAATTTCACGTCAACCGAAAGGCTGATTAAACTATCGTTCGCATGCTTCACCGTTTGAAACTCTTTAATTACCGTTTTCGCCGCAACCAAAGACAAGTCGACAACTGGAAGTGTTCGCAGAGGAAAAGTGAACAGACAAGCGCGAGGTTGGTGGTAACCCAAACGACCTGGCCGATCGATACACATTTGCTTAAAAAGGCGAAAGTTCAAGTAGGTATCGCGCGGCCACTCGATAAGAAGTAGGTATTCCTTTAAAGTTTTAAAATCACCTCTCGCCCGCAATGTGTCTGCGGAGATTGGGCAGGGAAAAGAAAGCAATGCCGGACCAGCGGGCAGATTCCATCGGTCTTATTTCAATGAAAAATGAAAGGTCGTCTGTGGTGCGACGGGAATATGAAAAAGGACGATAAGAGGCTGCGCGTGGCTCGCCGATAAAACGCGGGGGTCGGATTAGGAAAAAGTAGGCGATGCAGGCAGAAATGCATGAATAGGTATCGTTGGCTGAACGGCGCCGACGCCAAGCGATGCAAGATAATTCGTGCTAATGCACGAAAAGCATTAACCGGTGCGGCGCGCCCGTTTTCCTGCCGTTCGATTCCATTTTTCACTCGTATGCCACGCGTAGATATCCTTCCTCTATATCCTATATCATCCAGCTGCAAGTCAAGCTCGATCCTCCGAGAAGATCTAACCTGATCACCCGGGGATTGCATCCTCGAACCGATCGAAAACTTGAATCCCCCGATTCGTCGTAGCTGGCTAGCCCCTATAAACTTGCGATCTTGCCCTATCACAGTTGCGGACGGGCAGCGAATCAATGGACTTTTTAGCTGCGCGTTTTTTAGGACCGTCCATTGAACGAGCGTTCGCGCACGAACACGATAAACTCCTCTCGCTATTGAAACGAATTATCGTCGTGCATCTCCCGTGGCCTGAAACTTTTTCCCCAAACCGTTCCATCAAACTCGTATTTTGTCTCGAGTTTCTTCGCCCGACCGAACTTCGTCGCCCGGAGGAGAAGTCGCGCGATACTGGTTTTCCCCGCTCCGTTGCCAGTAAAATTCACGCCAAGAGGAAGAATGCGGGCCGCTGTGGAGGACGCGTAAAAACGAGCCACGATAAAATTGACATTCAAAGAGATGTCCGGGCGGGTATTCGCACGGGACGCGATTGATGAGGATCCCAGATTACCGAGCGATTTATATCTTTTTTTCTAAATTGTTATTTCGAGAATGGCTCGGCCTCTGGATGGGGGGGGGGGGGGGGGGGAATGAGGGAGAGTGGTCCTGGAATGGCCACCCCGGCCCGTTTCCGACATTTATATCTCCTCCAGCGACAGACGTGCTCGTAATTCATGTCCCCTTGTTTTTCGGCACTTCCATGGCGACATTTGCAGCTCGTTCCTCTGTTGCCCTTCAACCCTCGCGACTCGCGACACGCGTCCATGAGAAAAAGGAAGAGAGCGGTGTCACGTTCCCTTGACAAGTTGTCAAGTTTGCCAGCGATGCGCCAATTTCGCGGTGAAACCACGCCAGAACAGTTCCCCGGATTGTTCGATTCCGGCGTGTTGGCTCAGCCAGCTCAAACCTCTTCTTTCCACCCCCCACCCCCCCCCCCTCCCTCCCGCGTTCACTAAAGTCCACCGCCGATACAAGACGAATCGCGAAGAAATATCGTTTCTGGTGGTTCTTGTGTGCGAAGGGACAGGGACGCGAAAGTTAGGGAATACAATATGTGTATAAGGTGATTTCGTACGACCTATAGGATCGCAGGCACGACAGGCATTTGTCCTACCTACCAGTCGGATAAGCCAATCTGTGATGATGGCTCGAAGCTACGCGCGGCGTTTCGAATAGTCTAATCTGGAATTTCGAACGGGTTAAGAAGCAAACTTGCAGAGTGGCTGAAGGCGTAGGGTAGAGGTCGGGAAAAACTAATTTTTCGGATAGGAATCCTATTTCAGCGAGTGCTCGACGATAGGTAGCCTGCACATTTAAATTGCTCAGATTTAAATCTCGTTTCCATCGGATTAGCATTTTGAGTAGCCTAGAAACTTACAGTCTAAAGTCTGCTCGGGAGCAGACCGCTGTGGCGAAGAAGAACCGAAATTTTTAGAATAGAAATGGTATTTGGATGATTATACGACGATAGGCAGGTTGCGGATACGATTTATTTGGATTTGAAGCACAGCAGGAGCGGAAGAAAGCGTTTCGTCAGCTGCATATAAAGCTACTTATCGCGGAAAGAACAGCTCTTGCGCGAGCCGGCGTCGAGATAAGAGCGAGCGGGTTTACGTGGGCTGTAACAGCGGAACGCTCGTTTATGAAATAAAAGCGGGAACGAGTCGTAAAGTGGATTATGATTTTGCCGAAACAATGGGACTGGCCGACGCGAAAAACAGATGCATTGGATGCTTGAAATAGTTTACGACCGTGATGTATCGTTTTGGGTCCGAGAGGGCAATTTCGTCGTTGCCACGGAACGTCGCGTCGCGTCGATCAGCCTGGAAAAATGGCCCTCCACGGTTTAAACGAATTCGATTTCGAAAAAAAAAAAGCAATCCTATAAATTATAAAGAGTTGTCGGTGAACGAGTGGTTGAGACTAAACCCGGCGCAGCGGCCGAGCCGCGCCGGCCTCCTTTACGCTCGGATTCAGGCCAATCGATCACATTACGCCGCGCGTTAATTCCATTCATCTTTGGTGATAAATGAACGATAGGTTGCGTGAAACTTTAACGAATTAGATGATTGATTTGGAATTGTCGGAGGCGGTAATACGCGGCGTAAATTCAATGATAAATTAAATAGCACGCAAATGTGTGCGCACTCTTTCGAAAGCATTTGCACTACTTTCGTCCGCGAATGCAACAGTATCGGGAGATTTATTCTCGTGGGAGAAGTCAGTTAGGCAGGTACGTAGCAACGATTACGCGATATTCCCCCGTGTGCCGTGAGCACATCTCTATTTCTTCCTGTTTTTGCCGCTATTTTTTCCATCGAAAACGCCAAAACTCGCGGCAATATTTCGATTCTTTATCGATATTCCTCCACGATATTTCCTCGACGGAGAATCCTATTCGAGGGGAAACGCTTCAGATTTGTCCCCTCTCGATGAAAATTGGAAAGCCCCGTTTCGTCTGTTAACCGGGCTCTTCGACCTCAACTGGTTTATACTTTGCACACGCGCGCAGAGTCGCGTCGTTTCCCTCGAAACGGTTCTAGGTACTTGGTCGTTTTTCACTTTTTCACTTCTCCTACAATCAATTAGCGATTTCTGTCCACTACGGGTGACGGGAATCAAAGGGGTTGCAATCAGAGGTGCAGAGGGAGTCCCGAAATGTATAGAGAGGTTGAAAGTGGTGCGTGTACCTTTAGGTACATATTTATACATAGGCATATTAAACACGTGCACTCTTCTGACGGTGTCGTGCTGCTCGTGCAGGTGCAGGTGTGCTTGTGTGTACCGTGAGTCAGTGATCGATAAATCCATTTACTAATCAACATACCGAGGCTATGTTATACGGGATGGTGAGAGAGTCCTTCGCCGATAATCAGTACTAAGTGTCTTCGGACGATTACTGGGATAGGATTGCCACAAGGTGGATGACGTTGGGCGGCGGCGGGTGAAAGGACAGGGAGGGATCGAAAAGGGTTGCGAATAGGTGTCCAACGATTGACGATATCCATGTCACGACGACGGTATCCCATTGTTAAATGTAGGTTTGCTCGCACGAACTCTCTCGGCTGCTTCGCACGTGGTGGAGCGAGTACGCGGAGTAGTATCTTCCGGATGCGAATCTCTGAAAAAACAGTTACACAGGAGAGATACTCCTGTTTGTGTTTGCGTTAACGCGTTACATAGGGCGTAGGGAACAGCCGAGTGCTGGCTGGAATCCCAAGTTTGCCTCTGTCGCTAGAGCGATAGCTTTTCTAGTATTTTTATTTCCAAGGGGATGGGCGAGGATGTTTCCGGAATGCAGACTTATTGTACGCATTGTATCCGAAATTCTCGCCTGGGTAGCGTGACTGGAGCGCGTACACATATGATGTACATATTTATTTAAATTCATCCGCGCGAGATGTGTCGCGAGTTGAAATTACATGCAAATCGAACGCAACCGCGAATCTAATTTATGGAAATTAGATTTCCGTGTGTCACTCGGCTATATGTACTGTGGGTATCTTTCTTCCGATATAGAACTGCTGCTTGCCTTCAGCTTCCAACTTCTCCCTTTTAATAAATACGAAAAGTTTTATGCTGAGAATATCGCGTCACTGGAATCGATAAACTTTTGCAAAGGAAGAGGAACCCAATATTGACCGCAGTATCGAACAGTTACTTCTCCTTTCTCGTTATGCGACTCGCGATGCTTCACTTAAAACTGAAACCCTGGAATATTAAAAGCGCATTGGTTCTCATGGACGAAACCTATTTGTCTCCTACGAACGAAGAAATTATACGATCAAACATCCGATATGGAGCGCAGGTTAACCGATAGTATTCACATCTTCATTTCTTTCGGTAGCTTTCTAGTTTGCTGGATATGATCGTAACTTGACACTAGCTGCAGCAAGCTCCCGTCATCGCTTCCTGTTGCTTTCCCAAACGTCCACCTTAACTAGGCAATAGTGTGTGAAAAGAATCATTTACCAGACAAAGAGAGGTTCTAGTTTCGAATAGAAGGTAATCCGTCTTGCGTGAAAGGAGGGGAGGGCCGCGAACAATAGGGCATCCCTCGGTGTTTCCTTAAGCCTCAAGGCTTAAGGGAAAGAAGAATCGTACGCAAACATTGATTCTAAAACGATTGAGTTTGCTTTTGGCTGGGTAAGGTTAGGGTGCTTCGAACTCTCGCGTCTCAAGTCGAATACAAGTACCTATCAATGGAACTGGTCGGTTCAACTGTCGAGATAAGCCTCGATACCATGGCTCCGCTGTAACTTATCATATCCCCGCGCAGGGTTGTTTTCCAAGGGAAAGTTTTCGGGGTTTGCGAAAGCGGAACAGCTCCTGATTGCAACGCTCCTGGCTCGCGGAGATTGCACGCGCAACGTTTCGCGCGAGAAATATGAATATTTCATACTCACTTGACTTGGTTTACATCTGAATGCCGGCTGATCCCGCCGCCTCATCCGTCTGGGGCCGCAGGTGCACAGGATCCTCACGAAAGCTCTGAAAAACCCAAGAAACCAGCGTCTCAATTCGATAGCCCGACTCTTCCGTCTCTCCTCTTTTCACTTGCGTATATTGTGCACTCTTGGGACAGAGAGTAGACTCTTGTCGAGTGTTCATTATTCCCGATTAGTCCACCTACGAGTAGCTTGCCAGGGATCGTAATAGTGGGATAAATTTATTTAGATTACCCGGATCACGTGATCGATCACAGCGATCGGGCTAGCTTGGCTGTTTCGAGCCATTTGGCCCGGCGAAATGCACCCCCAATAACGCGACCTTCAGCGAGGTACATTGTAAAACAGTGCTCGAAAGTTGGTCACGTGATAATGCATGGTTTGAACGCCAAGATCGCATGACTGGAGCGATGTTTGGAATATCGGGCGCGCACTACAAGTATTTGCATAGAGGCCGTTCTAGCGTAAAGCTAACATGCGACCGATACTTTCATCATCATAAATGATAGACAGTTCCTGTTAAAGACCCGAAAAAATTTCCCTACATCGCGGGGCCGCGGACCTGTCCTTTGTAAACGTGGCATCGGTAATCGGCTGATCGGAGATCCAACTCCGTTCCCCGTGCGAACTGAAATTTCGAGGAGAAAGGCTGCTAGAATTTCGTTATCTTTCGACAACGCTTCGGGAGTATGTAACAAGTACACGGTCGTTTCAGCGATACGTATCTGACAGAGGACATCGAGTCCATGATTATCGTGCTCGTGTTCGTCCAATCGAAGGATTGCCATGCACACGAACGTGGCACTTGTACGCCCATCAGTTTGTCGCTTTTGGTTTGGTTAGGAGAGTAGTTCCGAGCCCGTTTTCGTAGGAGCTTGACAGAAATGTCGGCCTCCCGGTGGCATTCGTGTCATTTCGTTCGAGCTGCTCCTTTCATATTCGCGTTAGCGCATTCCGCGTCCTTGGTCGTTGTGCCTCAGGACTTTATCGAGCCGTACCAGCAGCAGGGTGTGCTGGCTGATCGAAAATTCATCGTGGAAAGTCTGACGCGCTATCAGAATCAACTGGAACAGTTCGCGAAAGCGATACCTTGCATCGGCAATTTCTTGCGCACCTACATCGACAACCGATCTCGATCCATCTTGATGGTCCTCGACGGCGAGAGAGGCGTTAACGAAGTAGCCCGCTCGCTGCTGACCAGCCTGAAAGATCAGTTCGCGTTTCTCTCGCGCACCACGGACGTACATTTGCACGTGGAGCGGGATGTCGGTTCCAGCGCGGTTATATTGATGTGGAACGGCAGAAGTGTGGAGGAAAGCTTCTACGTGCTGGATGCTTGCAATCGGGGTTGCCTCTACGTCGCCGTGCTGGTGAGCAAGTTCGAAGACGAGGAGAGTTTCCTCGCGGACGCTGACGTTCTGGCGGGATCGATGTGGCTGCGGAGAATCTCCATATTGGTGGTGCTAGCCAGAGTCGGCGAATCGGTTTTGGTCGCTGGCAGCGTCGCTTTCGAGCCTGACAAGCCCTGCTCCCCGGCTCCGGCCATCCTCTTGGACAAATGCGACGGAGCGGCTTGGAAGAATCTCACAGAAATCAGCCCACTCGCTCTGAACGATTGTATCCTGAAAGTGGCATACTTCGAGCAGCCCCCGTACGTGATGACGGTGAACGGCTCGAGAAGTCTGCTCGGATTCGAGGGGGCCTTGACCGAGGAACTGACGAGGGGGCAGCAGATCGAGCGGCAGGAAGTGGAGTGGAGCAAGAACACCAGCTACGCGGAGCAGATGCAGATGTTACTGTTCAACGACGACACGATGGCTGATCTTGTGGTGGGTCGCGTTCTGCAACAGTCCCACGACAACATAGATTACTCCACCACCTACGACATGCTGAAAGCTGTGTGGGTGGTGCCGAAAGCACCGAATGTGTCGCTGAAAGGTTTGGTTCAGCCGTTTGAGCCGTACGTGTGGGCCGCCATAGGCGGCACCTTGCTTCTCGGCGGCATCATCACGGTATTTTCGATGCGCGACGCCTCCTGGCTGGACATATTCGCCCTGATCATCGGTGTGTCCATCACGCGACGACCCTCCGGCATCTCGGGCAAGATCCAGTTCATCTCGTGGAGCATCTTCGGCCTATTCCTCACGCAGCTGTACGTGGACTCGCTGGCGGATCAGCTGATGACCGAGTCCCATCTGAAATTCGACACGATGAAGGAATTGGTGTCGTCCTCGTTCGCGATAGGCGGCACTACGGCGTTCGCGAGCCTGTTCAATAAATTCGCGGAAACGGACGAGATTATCGCGCAGATACGGGAGAGATTCGTGACGTTCGATCAGGACGAGTACGAGAAGCAATTTGCCGATCTATTGGAAGGAAAGAACGACTCGTTCGCTCTGGTAACAGTGCTGAATTCCTCGCGGTGCGAGGCCATCGAGACGGCGTATGCATACACGATCACCACCGACGTCATATGCAGCTTCCCTATCGCCCTAGCCACCTGGAAGGGGTTCCCCTATCTGCGGTTCATCGACACGAAGATCCACGACTTTATCAGTTACGGCCTCTTGGATTTCATGATCGATCTGGCCATAGCCAAGGACATGCGTATCACCCTGTTCGCGATCGCCGCGGACAACGAGTACAAGACGCAGCTTCACCTCCAGCAATTTGTTCCAGCTTTCCTTCTGATGGTCATTGGATTTTCCAGCGGCCTGCTATTTCTAATTCTCGAGATCGCTCTCTATCCGTGCAAAATGCTAGAGTGATGTGCATACCTAATTGATTAATTTCTACTTAAGTACACGGATACCTAGCAATAAGTAACCCTCGTTGTTCAGGGAAGAATATTCTTGAATTGGCTGGATATCGTTTCACCGTTTAACCATAGATTATCGGCTTTCGCTTTATGAATTATAGACGGATATTGGATTGCGGTTGAACGGAGGCGCGAGTTAGGTGTGCTGTAACCTTTTCGTCGAAACCATCCAAGTAGCCGATTCGTGTCAAGGACGCGGACGATACTCTTCTACGTATAGTATGTGTATGTACTTGCCGTGCACCTTGGGTGTCGCATAACGCGTACATACGTCACACGTACACGCATGCACTTGAAAATAAAACACCTCTCAAGTATACTAATCAACTTTAATTACCGCCCTACGCTCGGCGCTGCCATTGCCGCCAACGATAAACGCCTTAGTACCTATGTATGTGTGTATGTAGCTAGCTGGTGGCGAAGGGAGGATTTTCCTTTCTCTTTCCCCGAACGTCATTCGACCCATCTTATTAGCCGCTGGCGCAGCGGCGATCGCCGACCGTCTCGAAGAATAGAGCTCCCGTAGAAAAGCTAAGAAATCCCCGGGAAAAGTGTCCTCGATACTTAATTCTGCCCCCCGTATTTCCAACTGGGAAAATGATCCTCGTGCGGCCGTTCGCTGGCTTATTCACGGTCAGAGCCACTCATTCTCCTCGGGCTCGTAATCGAAGGGGCCGGTGATCCTGAACGGAGACGATTTATTACGTATCGTAAAAGGAACGTCATTTCCTCCACTGCTTTCAGATAGTTGAATCCGCACGGAACACGGGCCAGCCATAAAGGCGTTTGTCTCGCATAACGATCTAGCCAACTACCCTATTAAAAATCGACCAGAGGCGATCCAGAGAGACATAATTACTCTTCCCTTCCCAAACATTCGCGTGGAATTAAAAAAAAAATCCCTTTGCACGCGACCTTCCGAGTCGTTTAGTTTGCCACGTGAATTCAATTAACCCGCGAACCGACTTACGGTATCTCGCGTTAAGTGAACCTCGCGATTAGCATACCGTAATGCGAGCCGGCAAGGATCCGGGATTGCTCGAGATTCGCCGAACCTGGTCAATAGGCCGAGCTGTTGCCTTCGCGATCAGGCGGAATATCAGAATTGTAAAGGCGACTCGAGGTAGAGATGCTCTCCAGAGTTTCGTTTGTCCTCCCTTTCGTGTTCTTATTTGCCGCATAAATTCGCTATTTCTGTATCGTTCGAAGACCACGCCACGGTTGCTTTCTCAACGAATTTGTTGGCGGAGCACCATCGAACTCGTCCTCGTCCGCGTCCGCGCAAAACAAAATCCGCTTACGTTTCAGCGAGCACGGGGCAAAGTGTCCTACGTCCTCGATTCTATGTATTCAGATGCTTAGAATGAAAGGATTATTTTGCAGATCGAGCAATGCTTCGTTTTCCACGGAGCCCTAGGCCCTTTTTTTTCCGATGCAGCTGAAGGAGGCTCCTCGACTAAACCATTCAAATGATACCCGAGGTTTTTCCACTTAATTCGTTTCCATGAGCTCGTAATCATTCCTCCTTATTATTTCCGACTGTTCGTAGTCGATGCTTGATAAACTGTTAACCAGCTGAAGCCAGATATTCTCGGGCCACCGCAATTTCGTTGAGCTTAACAAACCTCGTTAGCTTACTATGTGTATAATACCACCGCCACCCCTCTGCCCTTCAATTCCACCGGCATTAAGCCACTCTTCCTCGAAGGATCTCGTACAGCGTAGACGGATTTTAACTTCTTCCATCGCTGTAGCATTCTTCTAACAGGGAAAAAGGACGCCGTGGACGGGAGACGCTCTATCGACGAGGTGTGCGCGTGGTAGTTAAAGAATCATTCCCGAAATACGATTACGGGCCACGCCACGGTAAAACTTCCATCCATGATGGAAAAGCTGCGGCCTTGTTTTACAAAGTTTAACATAGCGCCAGCCGTCGTTGTTTGCCGTTGAGTAGCCTGCAAACCTGACCGAAACTCGCTGCCATTTGTTTGTTCGTTAATGGAATTTCCACCCGTGTCTTCTTGGCGCGACTACCGCGCCGCGCTGTTACGGAATTGCAGAGCATCCATGAAAATTCATTGGGTCCGCGAAAATCTTGTTAAAGTCGAATAGAAATTTCGTTTGCACCAGTGAATAAATTTATATTCTCGGGACTCCCAGCGCGATCCTCTTTTCACTGGTCCATCGACTCTTGTATAACCTCGTACTCGCACATACGTGACAAACGATAGATGCATACTCCCACTCGCGATAGACTGCACCTTAAGGAGGTAGCTTTGAATCGTTTCTGGCGGTAGATCGCTTGATATCATCTGCGCTTCGATGGACCCGATGAACATCTATGATCTCGGCTTGTGCTTTCGCCTTCTGTCAGACAGTGGATCGTTAAAGTACCTATCAGATTAAAAGGGAGCTGGATTGGAGCTGGAGATCCTCCAGGGCGTAAGCGTCATGAACGGACTATAACCAGACCGTTCCAATCTGAAAGTCAACGTTTCCCCCCTTCCAAAGAGCCTCTTCACCGTCGATATGCAAAACCGAGCGCTTTAATGGAATTCATACCGAACTTTCCTAATTAACTCTTCGGGACTTGGACCCTCTTCACGATTGCGCTGTTTAAAAGATCCTCTCGAATCCCAATAGTCCTATTATGAGTCGTTAAGAACTTACAGTTGGTGTACTGCTGAGAATACATTTCCGCAAAATATTTGAAAAACACTCGATGCTACGTAGCTACCTATTATTCATCCCGGTTCTATTTCAATAAATCGATCAGCACCGCGGAGGCAACGTATCCGCGATATATTTACAGATAAATTGCATTATTCAAGCGTGCTTTTCAATCGTTACTCGAGGTCTTGAATTTCAAGGGAAACGGCAGGAAATACATATTTGAAATTCACGATAAGTTGATCTCTGTACGCTGTGGACTGTGGAGTGTAGATGAAACGGACTGAAGTCGGTGTACGAACTTTGTACGAGAATTATGAAGGCTACGATGCAGGACGGAATCTTTGTCGAGTCGAGTGCAGAAATTTACCATTCCTGCGCTAATCGTGCTAAACATTGCCCGCTTCAGATTTTTCCTTGCCGCTTGGGTTCAACTTAAACACGTCTGGACGGAGACAGCGGGGCATTGCGGATTCTCTGTCCGTCGCGAGACACTCTGAATTTCAAATTTCACGGAAAAATTGCGAATCCGCCTGCCTCTCTTCATCGTGTAATTACGGAAAAATTCCTCGTACCCTTTGCGGTGCAAAAGTTTCTGGCATAAATTTCCAGGGACTCGCAAATTCTGCAAGAAAATGCCACGTCCGCGGGAAGTTGGATTCATCGGCAAAGAGATGCCAAGCTCATCTTCTTTTGTTTTCCTGTTTGTAACACGTACGTCGTACGCACTCGAACAACATCTAATACTAATAGGCACCTACCGTAGAGAGCGGAACTTTTTCCAACCGTTTTCTCGTATTCTCCGTGTTCAGTGGACTTTTTGGCTTCTTATCTTTGCGGAGCGCGTCCTTTCAAAGGTAATTCGTTACAGAATAGCTGCCGTCCAATTTACCCTTCGTTACGATATCTGAGTTTTGGTCTTCTTGTTTTTAACGTGGAATAAAAGTGGGACGAACGGGATGTACGGCCGGGGATTAAGATAACCGGGGATTTAACAGTCGGCGGTGGTTCCGTGTCCTGCTGCTAGATTGGGAAGCTAGGGCTAGTGTACGAGATCTTTGAGAAAGTTCTGTGCTTCCCCGCGTCACTCGAAATCCTGATTAATGTTACGCCCTGCACTTTCCTTCCTCGTCTCGGTCTTCCATTCTCCCATCTTCTCCTATATTCTCCCTAGCAGTGGCCTGGTTCGTTGCGTCGTTGCTGCTCTATGACCCGGTTTAAGTATCCCGTTAACGACCTTAACCTCGACTAATCAGCCAAGGACGGGTGCCAGTGCGCAGGACGAGTCGATCCGAGCACCAAATTTCCCCTCAAAAACAACTGCCGCCAGCTCCTTTTCAACTTGCAGCTCGGCTTTCAATTAATTCTACACTGTCGTTTTTCGAGTATTACACTCGATCGAGCAGCAAAATGCGCCAATCAATGGGTCTGCGGAGGACGCGCTACAAGTGGATCCAAACGAAAAATGGGTTTCCGCGGTCGGTATGCCGCCCGGCTTTCCACTTGGATAGTTATACAAAGGGCGGTTAGAGCAAAGTGTTTGAACAGTTGACATCGAGAACTGTGGCCCGAGCCGGGCGTGCTTTCTGATTGTCGTTGCCGTCGGATAGGGCTGCGAGGGAGGGAGCTAGGGGTAGAAACGGACAAGCGGAAGATTCTCCTCTGATTGGGCTAACGGTCGTAAATGAGCTATCGGAGTTTACGTTCTAATGACGCCGAAACGTGCGCCGAATGCATTTCTGCCGGCAATCGGGCCAGTGTGCGCGACATACCAAACCGGAAATCGATGGTCGAGCAACAACGGCGTCACAATGAATTTCGCCCAGTGACGGCGCGCGAATTCGACGAATCCCGGCGAATTCGGCGAATCGCCGGATCGGCGAAACGCGCGCGTCAATTCCCCGGCGGATCCGCGTTAAAAAGTTTATTACGGCCCGCTGCAGTCGGCCGATTGCTATGCACTCGATTGAAATGCATTCACGACGACGACGACGCCGACGCGGACGCCGACACGCCGCTCGTTCAAACGAACAGCATTAAACGATGAATCGGGTAATTCGATACCGGCTGGGACGAAAGAAGAGCAGGGTTAATACGAAAATCATTTTGGGAACTGAAAGATTTCCTTCCTCCCCCGCAACCACTCCATTTCAGACGTTATTTATTGCGCATCGCGCAGAGTCGATTACTAAAACTTATGGCTGCAAAACGTTTTGGTTTTATTTACCGTGCGCAGTGGTTTGTACCCCGAATTTATTATTCCCGCGAATTCGCCACGTAAAAGCGAAGTTACCCTGTGCTCTGTCCACAGCGAACTGGCCAGTTTCAATAAACGACTGGTTACAAGAGTGATCAATCTACGATACGACCCAGCCGAGGGACGAGTGAAAAACCATGTTTCGCGAACTGAATCGGACCGGCGCGAAGGTCTGTAATTCGAAGCAATGTCACCTGGCTTCCAAACGTCTATTAGACCGTCTTACACGTCGAAGGGGGCGAAAGTCTGCCAGAACAATTTCACCTTTCCCTTTGCCCGATCGATTTCGCCGTGGCTGAGTGACGTCAAGAATTACGCCGTACATCATTTCACGTGACGTGATTAGGGTGGCGTAGACAGCTTGTTATTTATATCTCGTCCATCGTGCATCTTTGTGACGCGTTCGATGACGTAATCTTGCGAGTCCCCTCCGAATCGATAGCAATCGAGCCGTAACACGCCGCAGTCATAATTATCCGTTAAAGGGAAGGAGCCAACGCGCAGATCAGCTCCGTGTTTAATTCGTCGGAGACGAGACATCGTGGCAGCGACCACTGCGCGGTGCTCGACGCCGACGCGGACGCGACGTCAGCTCGTGACGTCGGAAACTGCAACACGTGGCGAGGAGAGCTACGTAGCGCGTGTACGCGAATGCGGAGTCCGTGAAACGACCAACCAACGGGTCAACCCATTGGAAAAGACCAACGCGACGTGACTTGTTCGATTTATGGCTGGCCTCTACCACTTGGAGGGAATCGAGGCGAACCATCGCGCAACGCATCGCCCAAACTCACCGCCAGCCTTATCCTTTGCTTCTTCCACTGGAATTTTGCAGACGCCCCGGCGCCTGGCGCACCGACGTACAGTCGAGACCTCGGCGATTTTCCTGATTCCTTACTTCTGACTCGCGCTCTGCTTTCTCGCATGGCCAATCGAATCAATATATTCTGAGAGTTGAATGGCTAAGTCCCATTAGTCAACGATCGACATTTTCCAACAATTTTTCTGTTTAGAGTTTGCTGACACGTGTTGCATCCAGTGAAAGCGCCATTTTCACCGTGACATTGATGATGGTGTGGTGCCTTTCTCCCGTAGGCGACGTTAAACTAAAGTTTAAACGTTTAACGCGGATACTCGTGAACAAAAGATGTAGTTCATCATCCTGCGATAGACTTGACTCCTTTATCATCGCAGACAGTGGGAGGTATGGTCAGAGGATTCCCTGACCTAGAAGAATATTCCGCGAGATAACCGGCGTGGCGCGGCGGGGCGTCGGAGCCGGTTACAGCGAATGCAAATTCGACTGTTCGCGCGATAACAAAGAGGTCGTTAACAGAGCCCGATCTGCCCTGGTTCCGCGTACCCGCGCCTCTTCTCTTCCCTTTCCTTATTCTTTCCTCGCCTTTTTCGGGTCACTTGCCACGCCACGAATCGTAATTTACTTTAATGCACGGCTCTCAGCCGTAATTCACCTAGTCATGAGTTGCGAAAGCCATCCTTTGAAATTCCTTCCCTCGGAACCACTGAACTCCGTTTTCACATCGGGGCAACTTTACATCAAGATAATTTGTTTCACGAAAGAATCATTACTTTTCGCCTGACGGCTACTTAGGACCTTGGCAAGGATCTCGCTTGGCAGACGGTGTCACAGCCTTCCGCTAGTCGCTGTTTTCTCGATGGTCAAGCAGAAGTATGCGGGAGAAGTTTTTCCGAGAAAACATACCTGAGTACATGTACTCTAATCTTGCACTCGTGTGCGGTACGTTTGTCTCGATCATTTCACTTTAGAATCACAAATAAGTTCAGCGACCACGGGGTATGGAATGCGCGCGAAACATAAATTGCGCGTATGCTGCGAAAATTTGCGTGTGGCCGGTGCATCGTGAATTTGTTTCGTTTACAGCGAGGAAACCGTGGAATACATTAAATTCCATTGGAAATTGTAGCGCAGCCACTACAACGCGGCGCGTACCTCGTTAAGTGCAAGTGGTATTTTGCTAAATATATCGAGTTCGCCGGCTTAAAAGCGAAATGCTGAAACGTGCTGCCAGAAAACTGTAAGTGGATGTTCAGGTAACATTTCTATTTAACATTTCGGCATGGTGGTTGGCGAAAGAGAAGTTTATTTGGAATTTTCCGTAACGCGGTAACTTCGGATCACGTTCCTCCGGAGCATGATCCGCGATTCTCCCATTTCTCGCGTTATTTACGGTACCTATTGCGGGCAACCGAGTTATCAAACTTTGTCTTCTCGCTGGTCTATAATGCGCTGCACCATGTCTCCGGTGGAACGGTTCGCTTTGATTCTCCTTCGAAACGTAACCTCGCTGCAAAGGGGAGGCTGACTGTAGACGTCTGTGGTGTTCCTCGTCGTCGAAAGCTAACTTACCTAACTGCCCATCCTTCCCGCTCTCGAATGCTTCATCTGTGCTTTCCAAGCCCTGTATAATCTTTTTTATGACTCTTTATTGACTTATCACCCGAGGCGGGGAAGCTAGTTGGAGAGCGCAGGCTGCATTAGAAGCGAATTATTCATCGGTAAAGCTGGATTTTCGCGCTGCTTTTAGGTAGGACGGCAAACGCAGGGCGGGGATGAAAAATTTCCAGATTTCAAATCTCGCGGACGATGGACGGCCACGTATTTTCGGTGGCTTCCCAACCTTGTGCAGGATTAATCTCTGGTTGCCACGTAATGCCCCTTTTGTGCGAGTAACCTTTAACCCTGCGGTGGCCGTTTCTTACGGTTAAACATGCTACTGCATACCTTCTGTCTGTGCCCCGCGGAACGTTAGTGGAAGTTTATGGTGAATTTTCCAGCAAAGCTACATTTCAGATATTTCAACTATCTCTGCGCATAGGTAGTGCACGGTTGCTTCCTGTAGAATAGAATATAAGCATTTCGAAAGCCACGCTTATTCTCTAGGAACTGCTCTTGACACCTTCTTTAATTTGATAGGGTGGAAGAGAAGAAAAAGAGAGGGAGAGTTAAACAGAGAGGTTTGGTTGGCGAGGGGACTGGAGAAGTTTCGGAATTGACATATAAAGGGAGAAAGCGTATAATTTTCCCCGGCAAGCCAGAATTCGGAATGTGCCCGTGCAAGAAATGGGACAAAGAAAGGGGGAGAGAAATGGAAAGCCGGAGAATCGTTCTCGAGAAAGTATACCTTAAAAGTACTGACCCAATTGCAGCAAGGTGTGCTAGAGTACGAGATTTGTGTTTGTGTAAACTTTTAATTGAACGGTCGAAGGAGGGCTGTAATTTCCAACCCGAATCCCCGAGTTCTGACTCGGAAGTTTGTATATTTATGTATACGAGTATTTGCCAATCCGAGCAGTGTGTTCATAAAGTATCAAGTTTATCGATATTCTTGGGCAGTTGTTGAACTTGGTTGGGCGGTTACGAGGCCTTTCCAGCGCAAGTAGTACGTATCAACGATGCACGCGAGACTCGTGCTCCTGCCGTGTCCCATGTGTAATTCCAGCGTACAGCTACTAATGGATTTCAAGTAGCTGTTTGGTCTAATTATTGATGACCACAGTTACACGCTGATCCCGATCTCCGAATCATTGCTCGCTAATATAACCGAATTATCCATTGAGGATTTCGCTAGTGATCGAGGAACCAGATAGCTCTGGCCAGCGGCAATGTTTGTCACGAATAGGTGAACCGATTGACGACGAATATCGGGGCGGACCAATTCGTATCGATCAACGCGAGCGGCTCCGATCGGATCAGAAATACGAACCGAGGGTGGACACTTGGTATTTACTCGCGCGATAAATGAGCTGGTCGAATCGTCGGCTCGAACAGGAACGCCTTTCCGCGTCTTCTATCCGCGACCAAGAGACTCCAGCAAACTCCCGCCCCTTTCAAAACGGCCTGGCTTTTCATTCAGGTCCAGCACTACTTTTCAGCAGGATCGATTCGTTATTAATAACCATTCGCCACTGGTCAGCTCGAGGCTACTCAGTTTTCGACCTCGAAGCCGATCCCCTTGTCCCTTTACACCGCGGAGTCCGCCCGAGACTATCGATTTTCCATTTACCCACGGCAAACAGCCGTGAAGCGTGTTATATAGTCGCACGTGGAATTGCTACAAGTTGGGCTGGTTGGGCTGGTTGGGCGACGGTTGTCGGTGCTGATGCCTTCGTAACTGTTACACTCGTTGTTAAGCAACACCGTAACGCTTATTTCCCTGCACGCGATTCACGCTTTAACATGACGCCGTGTCCATACAGCAACGACCGCAGCACGAATCGTGCATCGATTGTCTTCGAAACAGCTCGCGACTTATGCCAACAACCCCTGCGAGTGCTGGGCCAAGCCTGAACCAGAAACTAGCCCACGGCCATCAATTTTGTAACAGCCATTCGAAAACATAATATTATGCGACGGGGTCCACCGCGTGTTAACGTCTATCAAATACTTAGACGCCTACGTTCGGGATACCCTCCTCCGAAGGCTCGTCAGCCTCTCTGTAAAGTAATCCAGAGGTCGACCAGAGTTTATCTTGTAAGGAGAATGTCGAGAAGGAGCTTTAACATCAGCTACAGAGTGTCGAAGCATATCGTTGACAACGGACGTCTGAAAACTTGCCCTTCCTCGTTCCCGCGTTCGATGTAATCGAGATTTTTGCTATCCTCCTCGGATAACAAGGACTTCTCGGGATTATATTTCTAATTGAAAATTCTGGAGCGCGGATCGCGATGAAATTGCAAATAGGACACGGGCCTGTGGGGCAAGGGACAGTGAAATCTTGAAATTAGTATTTCCGAGTAAATAGCTTCCGTGAAATGTGTCCGAGTACCTTAAACTTCTTTATATTTAGTAGAACTTTGCGGCCGCGGATTTGGGGTTGACGCGTCTGACCTAGTTTCAGGAAGGGAAAGAAGAAGCATGAAATTGGGATCGTGATTATTAAAATAATGTAACAGCGGGAGAACGGAGAACGGAGAACGGTGAACGGCGACAGTGAGAAAAATCGCGGTTTCTAAAGAAGCCGCTGCTAAGCCGGGGTAGTATTTAAAGCAAGGGATTTTTCTTACATTGCCGAGTGTCTTTGCGGGAAAGGAGAAAGAAAGCCACCGGAAGAGCTGGCCGAGTGCTACGAACTCTCCGGAGCTCATTTCGTGAGAAGGAATAAAAGTAATTTGCTAAAGAGCCTTGGTCCTATCCATCCGCAACCTTGGAGCCCCGATTCTCCCTTCTAGCCACCGTGAAAAAACACCATTTATACGACATACGTCTACGTAGACGTAGAGTGTGTAGAGTGTGTAGAGTTAGAGTGTGGAGGAACCCAGACACACGTATCTGTTCTCTGGGGCAAGGGTCCCCGGTGAATCCCCGGCGAATCCCCGTTTAAAGTCGATTCGCAAAGCTAACCCGCGTTTATCATTCCCTGTCCCTCTGCTCGCACGAAAATTACACCCTCGCCTTGACTGGTCTTCCATCCTCTCACAGTCAGTCCCCTCGCTATTCCTCATCGCGAATTGAAATTCTTCTTCGGATGCCCATTCAGCCGGGAAACCGAGAGGAATGCCAACTCCCTCCGCAGAAATATGTTTGTGGATCGTGAAACGGAACCCTTGATACGTTCAACCGAGAGATCGATAACGCGTCACTCTGCATTCCTCTGGTGCTTGTGTTGTTTCACTCACTGTTTTCATCGTCGCCGCGCACACTACAGTCATTAGTCTCTTATTGTTAGCGGGAGAAGCTAAGAGGATAAGTTTGTAAGCTCGGAAGGAATTAAGAGTGGTCCATCTAGATGCTAGAAGCTAATAAGGTGTTGCACCGTGGGCGCCACAGCCGCCGCGTGGCTGGAACAGGTGTTACGAATGCGGAGACTACATAATTTCGTATACGATTACTGGAGATAAACCGGTCACGACAAGCTCGCGTTAATTGCCGCGGTATCTCGTAAATTATCGCAGAGACGAGACCCGGCTCGACTCAACTCGACTCGCCTCTCGACATGAAAATCCGATCGGGATGCTTCTGGGCGCGTTCGGTTACCGTGTAACGCGAAACGTTTGCCTTGCCTCCGGTTTATCGGTGCTTATATATCCTATAGCGACAGCAGTCACCCCAAAAATCAGGATAAAGATCAAAGTCCTATTCATGTCAAAGGAAACCACCAACTTTCAGAGTCGCGTAGTCTCGAAGGGTAACTCGAAGGTTGCCCTCCAAAGCCTTCCTCTCTGTTCGTGACAAGTATCGTTGAAAAGATCCCTTTGCAACTTTAATTTCTCCTTCGCTTTGTTCACCCGCAGGACAGGCGACGTTCCACCTCGAGAATCCCAGACTTTCCCGCGGAATACTTTTTCAATGGAGTTATTAATATTGTAGCAAGTTTCTTGTTGGTACCTGTCCTCCGTGAAATCAATGAGATCCTCCATTATATCCCGCTCGTGTGCTTTGATCCGATTTCCCCGTGGGATATACCGTGTTATCGCAACGCCGCGCCGCTTTAAGCCGTAGCGAATAAAGCGCGGCCAAATCGAGCGCGGTATCAGTTAATCGAGCTGGACCGCGTACCCGCGTTCCGCAACGACGCTTAAACGTGCTTTGCTTGATTAGTGCGCAATTAATGTGGGCAACGTCTCGCGAATCCTGTTTCGAGAACCGTAGCCAACCGTTCGGATAAACGATGTTGGTTCTCCTGTAGGGGAAAAACCATTCAGTTCTTGTCGTGGAGAACCGCAAATATATATACCTTTTTCGTGGATAAACGTACGGGGGGATTTTGGGTCTCAAGCGGTCTAATGCGTTCTCACCGACGTACTTTTGTTTCGAAAATGGCGCATGTGTTTTCTGCGACAGGCTACTTATACGAGCTAATGGTAAGATCTTAACTTGTAAATTGCTTTTTGTAAAATATCAATTCTTTTGCTCGCATTGTAGCAGTACCTTGTAGTTGCTGTATAGTATATATAACCCCCGGCGTTATTCCTTCGTTTATTGCTAATTTTCTCGCCTCGATGAGAGCATAAAACTTCAGCTTCCCCGTATATGCACTTTGTTAGAGCGATGACCGGCTACTTAAGATCGTTTCACGGTCTCGTAAATGGCAAGGAGTTTCCTATCGTAAACTCACCCGTTACATATTAAACCTATAAAGAGTGTTTATTCCACCAAGCGCGAGACGACATAAAAGCATAGTTACTTGGCGCTTAACAAATGCATACATACCTACCCTTAATGTTTCATCGAGCTGCTCGTTGGTAGCCGTAGAACCTGTGAAACCCTCTGCTGAATGTCGTTTGTTCTTCCCGAATCAGATTCGACACCTAATCCACGAAACTATCCTTTCAAGGGAACGAACGGAAAGAAGGAGAAGCAATGGCCCGTGGCGAAAGTTTTCGCGTACATTTCTTCTTTTTTTTTTCGCACGAGACGCGATTGTTTCTTTTAGCTTTTATCCAGCATCCTTTGAAATGTTCGCGTGGAAAGGTCCTACGCGAAGGAGCCCCCGCAGAGAAATATGGGTGTAGTTGGCGGAGCGAGTCTCGTGTGCTTTATCAAAACGGGCGTAGATAACATTTTTAGTCGTACTGCCATGGAAAAATGATTCTAGAGAAGAGACACTCGCGTCGGCGCTACGCGGCAGGCTTTCGTTCTTAAACCTTCCTGCCAGACAAGTAATTTACCGTTCGTTGTTCCGCTCTTTATTCCGCGCGACGCCGACGCGACGCGACGCGACGCGACGCGACGTCCTCGTTCCCCTGCATTTTCCCGTGCACGCTGATTTACACGGCCCGCTACACTGCGCAACGCATGCAGAAATGCAAAACAGATGAAAATGCGAGGGTTTTCGGCTTTTTGCTCGCCGGCGAGCTTGCTTCTTCGACTGCTCCTCGTTCTGGTTGGCGCATCACCAACCGCGCGGTCGCCCCTTCTGTCTCTACCATTCTTAACCTTCTTACTGTTACAAGTTACAGCTGCAGCTGGACTCGGAGGAAAATTGCCCCGGATAGCTGTTTCCCGTTCGCCTTGACTCGATGCGGAATGCCTCGCGTGACTTGGTGAGTCGTGAATTTATTACGCTTGCCCCTAATTATATTATACGCGTGTGTCGCATGGGGCGCGACGTCGAGTAAACAGTTGTAATGCACGAGGCAATAGGAAGAAATTAGGAGATCGATTTCAGGCAAATGGTTATTTGGAAAGTTGCGAAATGTAGTATCTGGTACCTACTACCGAGCTGCGTACTCGCTTGATATCGACTGCATAGCCGGAAATTCGCGTTGGCGCACGCATTTACGGTCGTAATTTAAGGGATGGTCGGTCCGTTAGCCGTCTCATCGCAGATAAGTAGCGTTCGACCGGTAGTTTCTCCGGAAACCGTATTGGCTTGCAGCTATCGAGGGATCAGGGGTTTCCAAACGACGATCCCAATCTTCTTTCTCTGCCCATAATCAACTACCGTTATCCACGAAACGTTCGCAGCATCCGGCTGCTTTTTTCCTTCCGCGAATCGTAGGATCGTAAAGTTTGTCTGGTGGTCAGAGACATTTCGGGAATTTGACGGAGCGTAAAGTTTCTCACGAGATGGTATCGATGCGGAGATGCGGTGGCGCTCAAAATTTAATTCGGAATTAAACACGGGATCTTTACGGTGTTCTGCCGGCCCGCCGTTTACGGCACACTTTACGACGCTTTTACCTGCAGGGGAAACATAATTTTCAAACATTAATACCACTATGTTTCTGGAATGGTTTTATCCCGTGCCGTTCATTTCCACGGAAGAGAACGTGTCACTCCGAGCTTTCTTAATTGCTCGCGCAATAAGACGGCTGTTCTCATTAATCAACATTTGTCGACTGTACGTGCATCGAGCTCGCGGTAATTCGTTATCAAACGTATTACGCGAAGCTGTTCGGATCTCTGTTCTACGTTCTTAACGAGGCGAGCAAGGTTCAAGCCTTTCAGAGCTTTGTGCGCGATTAATTCGCCCGGTGACGACTATTTGCATAGAACTTGTCGTGTCGCACATACCCATTTGTCTGGGAATTGCTCGCGCGATAACTCCAGACCATCGGCATTCTCTTGCATAGCTATTATTGTAATGCCGCTACACCGTCTGCCCTTGATGACGAAAATTTGCAGTAACGCGTTCGAAATGTCAGTTTAAGAAGCCGACAGGCAATTACGCGTGTCCCTTTTCCTTAGAAAGGAATTCACGTCACTTGGAGTCATCCGTCGAGCTCCAACATCCAGAACACGGCTGATACCTACATAAACCTTGTCTAAATCCCGTATAAAAGTTTTCCGCGCATCTTATCGAGCGTACAGATTCCCTGCTTTTTATCGTGCGTCTCCTTGCTCTGCCTATTCAGTTTCCTTCGTCGCCATTCGCCCACGTAAACTCTATTTACGGTCTACTGCACGACAAGATACATCGCGAATAGCTTGAACGGGATGCCTAATGTCTGACGATAAGACAACTTATCTCCCGACCGGAAAAAATCTTTCTTGAGTCTTTGTGTAGTGCGGGTATCGGTTCGCGAGCACCCTCTCGTTGGCAGAACGACATCAGCAAAGTGATTTCTCGGGAAGGCGCTGAAGGAAAGGAGGACCTCGAGATTGAGACAAATACACCGTATACGCTCTATCAAGTTAATGTTCTCCCCGCGTTACACCTTACGACTCACGACACGCTATTCCTTTACTCTCGCTTCGCTTCTTCCTCCCTTCTTTTCCCTCGACTTTCCTCCTCCGTTTCACTTACGCCCTGTATTTTCATCGGCGTATAGGTACGTATAGGTAGCGTGGTTATTTATCGCTGAACGTTGTCGTCATTTTTCACCGGGCATATTACGCGAGCAACATGGTCCCGGGCTTGTCGAGGCCGCTGTCTGCTACTCGGTTTCGGGCGAAACGACTTTCTGAAAAATCAGTTGGAGGATGTCTCGTTTCCTCTCGAAACCAGAGAGCCCGAGATTGATGAACCGGGTGGAGGCAGATCGATCTCGAGATACCTTCTACCGTTGGTCGAGCCGGGGAAAAAGTTAAACCGTCCAGCCTGTACGTTACGTACCGTTAATCGTAAGTGGGGTTTAATTAAAGGGACAACGGAACTCGTTAGAATAGCATAAATTCATTGCTGGGGAAGTTTTCGACCTTCCACTTTGCCCCTCTGGTTCGCACGAGCGTGTGCAGCAACGTGTAATTAAATCGCGTTATTTGCATACCTTCCGCTTTCTCCTGTAACTTTATCGTCAATTATTCAGTGAATCCATTCGCGAAACGCGGCCGGGCCACCGACGGACCGGAAGTTGGCCGGTGATTTGTCGTTCGAGCCTGAACGCGTTGAAACAAAACGAAGACTGTACGATCGTTATAAGCGTGGCCGTTTGCGCAATATTGTACGCAACGCGGCGCGACGCGACGCGCCGCGTCGATTTCCTAGAGTGACTCGAGTGACTCGAGTGGCTGAAGTCACTGCGTATTATGTAATATACCTAATTGTGATACATAGAAAGGGTTAGAGGAAAGGACTGACCTTCGGAAATCCCTGCTCCAGCAGGCGTATATGACTGGGTTCATTCCACTGTTGATCCAGCCGAGCCATGTGACAGCCGCGGACACAATCTCCTCCTGCCATATGCACTGTGAGCAAAAGCCTGACCAGAGGTTTACCACGAAGAAGGGTAGCCAGCAGACGATAAACACTCCCATTACGATCCCGAGGGTCTTGGCGGCCTTCTTCTCCTTGGCGAATTTGGCCAGCTTTCGCGACAGCGAGGAATTCTTGAGGTGGTGCTTATTGATCCTGGTGGATGGGACCCTGGTTAAACAGTTGTTGTGCATCGCCGTCAGAGGCTCCTGGAGATCCTGGAGATCCTCGGGTGTGCTCGAGGCGGTCCGAAACAGGTGCCTGGCATCGGTGGTGTTGGTCCCGCCTCCTCGGTGTATCCTGAGAGTGAGCTCCAATTCACCGGAGGCCATTATAACTTGCTTGGTGCCGAGCTTCAGGCTCCTGGTCTGGATCACCGCCGCTCGGTAGATCTTGTAGTACGTGAAGACCATGACGAACAGCGGCACGTAGAAGCTGATGGTGGACGAGAAGATGAGGTAGCCGAGGTGCTCGGTAAACGGACACTTGTCCACCGGTACCTCCTCCGTTCGGACCGCCCTCCACCAGGCGATCGCCGGGAACGAGATCGCCGACGAGCAGATCCAGACGATCCCGATCAGTATGGTCGCTCGCCTCCTGCTCATTCTGCTCGGATAGGTGAACGGGTCGGTGATCGCCCAGTAACGGTCCAGGCTGATCACGCACAGGTTCAGGATCGACGCGGTGGAGAACAGCACGTCCAACGATCGCCAAACGTCGCACCAGTCTGTCGTGAATAACCAACGATTCTCCAGGACCTCGTAGATCGCGCTGAACGGCATCACCACCAGGCCCACCAGGCAGTCCGCGAACGCCAACGATGTGACGAAGTAGTTGGTGGCCGTGTGAAGGTATTTCTCCCTCACCACCGCCACTATCACCAGCATGTTCCCGAACACAGTGGCCACCGAGAACAGCAACAATATTATCGCTAGACCGGCCCTGTCGCTGGCTAGATTCCACAGGTCATCGTAGCTGCTGTTCTGGGTAGCTAGCGGGTAGCTAGCGCTGTAGAAGCTCCTGTTCAGCTGTTTACCCGGCGCGTTTACCTCTTCTTCCGAACCGAGCAGGTAGACCGCGCTTTCGTTCATTTTTCGTCCCACGAACGCCGCGCGCCAACCCTCGCTCGCGTCCCTTCAGTCGCGTCCCCACCACCCTCGCATCAGGTCGCCGGTCCATCCACGCCACCGCACGTCCACTTCTCCATTTCCCTCTGCCCTCCCATCCTCCTTTTTCCTTCTTTTTTCGATCTTCCCCCTCGAGCAGCAAGCTCGTCAAACGCCTTCAATCTTGCCGACTATCTGAAACAGATCAACAGTTTCCTAAGGATAAGCTTATTAAGCACTTGATAGAGAGAGAGAGAGAAAGAGCTGGGTAGCTGCAAAATTATATTGCTTTCGCGTCGCAAAGCGGGCTCGCAGCGTCCCCCTTTGCTCCGTCGCTGTACAACTTTAATGCAGCAGACTTTAATAGAGCAAACGGCCCTCGTAAAAGGCGTCGATGCGTCGTGATTTGGCCATCAGAGCTTCCATATTGCAGAAGATGCGACGCGGACGAATCTCACGAGTCCCGTAAAAAACACACTTGGAAATGCAGGTACGCATTCGTATCTGTTCCAATTGCACGTATCGAGACGAACGCGCGTGAATCATTTGTTAGCCGTGTTAGCTGGAGGTTTAGCAATTTTTTGCCAATGTACGATACATCCCGGCTATATTTAGCGGGGAAAAGTGTGATAAAGAGGCGAGAGAAGGCGGCGGACAGGGGGTGGAAGTGGGGTCTGTGATTTCGTGGCCAGACCGGGGCATGGAAACAGGGTCGGCTTTCATCCGTGACCTGGGAGAATGTTTACCGCTACCTGATCAAAGCGGTTTCGATCGTGGAACGATCGATGTTGGGGATGTACATACGTACGTACATACATGCATGCATACACGGAGCCTCGGATTTAGTCTCGTTCACAGCCCTTCTGCGTCACCGTACCCGTCGGCGTCGGCGTCCGCGTCGGCGTCCGCGTCGCCTTCGTTGCCGTAACACGTGTCAGGGCCGATAAACCTTGCATCCCCGCCGCCTATCGAACAATCTCAACGGCTCTTTTACCCCGAAAACGAATCAGTCTCGTTTATTCTCCGCTTTCAATATTCCGGCGCGGCGTCGCTGGCTGTCTGCGCGCCCTTCACCCCCAGAGTTCATCATTTACTCGAAACTCAAAGTAACCATCTCCCATCCAGCCATGTATATGTATACTATCTCTTCAAGGAGGCGAACGTGCCGCGCGTTCTTCCGCTATACGCTACCTTGTCTGAAACGAGAACCGACCGTAGAGCGGATGGAATCCTTCTTCAAACCTTTTTCAAATCCTTTTTCATATGTATACCTGTACGTGCTGTTTCGTATAACTCTGCCCGAACCAGTCAAAGTAATAGTTTCCCGTCAGAATCTAGGTATGTACACCTATATCTAATGTATATAGATACATATTCGGTCCCGTTTGGATATGACCGAACGCGTCGCGGCTGTGCAACTTGTGATTTCTGACGCGCGTTCAGCTGCAGCTCGGGATTCCATCGAGAGCATTAGTCGAAAGTTTCCGGCAACATACCATTCACGCCTACCCGATTAGGATATTAAGTCGACCGAGTGCCTTGTGCTTTGCGGCTCCCCACAGACCGCCTTCGAACCGATCAGAACTTTGGACAGCGTTGCTTTCACTAGAAACAACTACTTAGCTATGCGTCTCTCCCCTTCTGTCTCCGTCCAAGAGAATCCACGGGGAATTTAAATTAGTCCAAGTGCACAAAGTTGCGACGCCTACGAAATTCCGGTCGTTCCTGCGGATAATTAAATAGAGATTACACTGTCGGTTGCACTCCGATCGCGACGTTGTTGTTACAGCGATCGTGAAACTGTTAGATTTATTCGCCGATCCTGATGAAAGAAAAACTGATTCATCTGCCGTAACGGGCTTTATCGTGGATTTTTTCAAACAGACCTACGGGTAGAGATTTCCCGGAGAACGTTCCGGATGCTCCACAGGCTCGCGATAGGCTTGTTTGGATGTCAGAGGTGTCCCATTAGCTTGGACGCGTGCAGAGAGTGCTGGTGTGCATGGTCCGCGACGATATCACGGCTCGTTGTCGCTGCAAATCCATTAACGTTCGAATCGGCCGACACGTTTCACTAAACCTGCGGCTCCGAATCATCGGGTCACCGAGTTGCCGTGTATCGTTAGCGGCAGCCAACGGCAACGCAAAGTTCGTTCGTCTTCCACCTTTTACGCGGCATTTTTCAAGCCAATAGGATTCCCTGATAAACGTGTTTGAACCGCCGTGTACACAGCACTTTTCTCTTGTTCGTTTCTTCATCTAGAACCAGTCAGCTGTCAGCGCGACGCGGCGCGGCGCTGCGGCAAGAACTCTGCCACAGGGAAGGATCGCAATTTATCAAGCGAGTGAGCTATTTAACGATAGGTATTACTGGAGACCGAGTGGAACGCTCCCCGACAAACGCGATCTTTTATCGCTTTTATAGATTTAGAGGATAAACGTGATCGATTACCCTTGTACCGGGAATAGAAGGCAGCTTCGCCCAGAGAGAAGAACTCCTCTCTCCATTAGAAGCGAAACCTGACGTCGCTCCCAATCTTTCCGGTCGTTTTTCTCGCCCGTTCAGTGTCACCTGGATAACTCGAACGATCAGGCAGAGCCGCGATCCACGCCACCGACGCCGACCCTAACCAAGTATTCTCTAACGGATCCACCTGATCACGGGAACAGAAACGATCCAGCAATCGAGCAGAAATTAACGTCCTCGTTGAAACGCTGACCCAGCCAATTCGCCCCCCCCCCCCGACGCCCGATGGAATCGGCAACTCTTCATCCCTAAAGATTTCAGCTTGATGAAACATTTCGCCAATCAGGTTATCCGGGATCGTGTTTTTTCTTGCGTCCAGTACAAATATTTTTTCTAACGCAAACACAGTGACGATGGCCGAACATCCGCGTACCGTGAGCGTACGATTTAGTAAACAAGAGCGATCGGTGCAACGTTCCACTCTTCTGTTTACCCTAGGATTCGTGCCTTGATTTTATTTGGCCGGGCCAGCCTGTAAAAAGGGCAAGCAAATTAACAGGGAAAATCGCACATCGGACGAACGTTTCGATGGCGAAACGTTCACTTTCCTCGATGCTACCACATACATAGCTTTCCAGCTGCTTGGATGCCCATTTCTATTAGGTAGAGGAATTCCGCGAAGACAGAAATACGAAAATCGGAATGTAATTGGAGTGTGCCGCCGCGTCGCGCCGTTGGGTTCGATAGCAGGAGGTATCGGAAGGTATCGGGAGATTGAGCGGGCTAGGAACGAAAGGGGCGAAAGAGAGAGTGCGACAGCGAGATAGGTATAAGACTGTCTGCTCGAGGATATTGTCTGAAACGCAGGTGTCGAACGTAAAATGGTGCGAAACATACAGGCTTGCAACTTAACTACCTATCGTTTTGCGTATCCGTTGGAATTGGAACGGCTCGTGAGAGGAAGCTACCCCGCGGCGACGTGAAATAAACGTTAAACTCGCAAGCTACGCCGGAAATTCAATTACACCTCTGTTCCGTTCGGTGGTATTGGCTCCTCTTTGGTCTCGCCTCGACCACGCGCTTCTACGACAGCGGATGATCGAGTAACCCTCGAGCGAAACAAACTCTTGCAAAAGAATCTTGCCATTTTTCATTTGTTTGCTGGACGCCCACATTGGAATACACATGTAGGTATGTGTGCAGAATAATTCGCGTCACGGCGCGCTTTCCTCGGACCGCGATCACACCCCTTCGACCCTTCCCCATTAAAATATCGACGACTCGCGGTAAACGTTATTGAAAAGTTGGCAGAGAACAGCTCGTAAATTTCGGGGCGGACTGCGTTCGCCGGCAATCGCGCGAATATTAATGCGATGAACAATATTCTACAATACATGGTAGCTGAGGCGCGCGCGTACGCTTCCGTCCCATCAAACTCTCAACTACTCACTCCTCTTTTTTACCGTATTTTAACACGGATTCCGTGGACCCTTCCTTCTCGTCGCCAAACGTATTGCGATGAAACAAAGTGCCGACGTTAAATTCGTCTAGCCAGCCAATTAGCGTCGTCTTCGAACGAAATATAATTTCATTGCCTGTGGCTGGTTAAAAAAGGGAAAAAGAGCGAACAATGTGGTTGTTACAAGACAAATGTAATTACGAGTTGCAACGAAACGAATTTATCGACGACACAGAGTGATTGGCGTCACGGTCTAAAAAGTTTCGACAGTCGGGAGGGATTTTCTGGGGAACGCCTGGCGCGTTCACCATTCCATTCGTTTCATTTTACTTTTAGCTCGTTTGATGTTCTCCGCTCCGAACGTTCATCTTATCGATCTTCTTTTCACATCCTTCCCTTCCTTTCACATCATTTCGTTACCCTTGCGTTAAATTGCGCGTGTGCAGACGTGACGTGGACACGAGCTGGGAGAACGGTACATGTTCATTATTTCTTTATCACGTAGAATAGGCTGTATACACGGAGATTCATCAGCTGATGGCGCCCGCACCAATTCCGTTGATCTTGATGTTGCTTCGAGTTCCCATGGATGACGGCACGGCGAGGCATTGGTAACGCGGTCCATTCACCGATATGATACGGTGCGAGATATCTGACGGCAGTATCGATGCCTTTGTGCCTAGAGTTCTCTCCGCCTGATGCTCTAATGGAAGAAACACCGTCCCTTCAGCCGCCTCCAAACGGCAGAAATCAAATCTGAATTTCCAATTTCCCATTACCCGGGACGAACGTATCTTTTCCTCGCGAAAGATCGCAAGGTATCATTCCCTCTCGCGCGAAGCCGTGCAAGTTATAAGCAAGGGAAGACCAGCAGTTGGGAATAAACGGACCATTAAATCCAAACGGTTGAACGCCAGGAATTGTACAAAAGATCGCAGGACATTTAAAGAAGAAGACAGCCGTCACGCCCGAGCTGAGGCAAACGGGTGGAAGGAAGGTGTGCTCTACGATGGTCGTTTAATCGATATGGAGCCCAAGTCGAAGCTCGAAGCCTCGGATAAATTGGGAAGGAAAACGGTGGCCATCGAACCGTGAATTGGATAACTCGGATCGCTCTCTCTAAGGGTGCAGAACCAAAGGAAAGATTTCGCAGGGCAGCCCACGCTGCCTCCTTCGCGAACATTCTCACCAATAATTTCTACCAATTACCGCAGCAACGATGCATGCGAATTGAAGCGCGGCCCACCGCTTACTCTCTGTGAGAGAATTGGCTCTGGAAGCGGGCCAACCATTCCAACGGTTGTCTCCAAGTGAAAATACTGGAGCTGCAACCTGACGTCGAACCATCCCTTACTTTCATCACACCCCGTCACACCTCGCCCTTTTTCCTTTATTTATTTGCGCCCTCCACGAGGGCGCCGCTATTCCACTAACGGATGAGAATTCACTGAACATTCCCTAAAAGTGCCGTTCATCGAGTATTTGCGTAAACTTATTCAGCGAACGTGCATAATTTACCAAGTGACTCGGTGGTAGATAGATACTTTGCGTACACCAGCGTCAAGCATCGATTCAGCCGATTCTACTGATTTTATTTTCGTCCGCGGAAAGGGCTGCTGCGTCACGCGAAATCGTGGACAAAGTGATTTTCAATGGTAGAATCAAAGGAAGAGGAGGGAGAGGAGGGACATTATGGGCGCACGTTCACGACTCTGCTACCTCCACGAAAATCTGGGGCCAGGGGAGCGCTCGCTTTGCGGTTTTCCCCGCTATTCAACAAGATTCGGAAGGCTTGTGTCGCCGCTCCCACTCGAAATATTGTTTCCAATTTACGGTTCATGGGCGTGGCAGAAAGCCCGCACGGAAAACGCATAGAAAATTGCAAGCAGATCGAATCGTATGATCGAAAGGCTCGATCCATCTTAAGGGCGCACCGTTCCTTACCAGAGAAACTCAAACACCAGTGCTTTATCGATTGGAGAAACTTGGAAGCCGACAATTAAAGCTCGTTAACGAGTTTCGGAAAGTTTCATCTGTTGCTTTCCTCAGCTGTTTCAAGACGTTGCCCCGCGAGACAAAGAAAAACCGTTCCGCGAGGAGGGTGCGAATTTTCGCGTTGCTGATCTTAGATCGAGATCAGATCGAGCGTGATCAGAAGCCACGAGCAAGCACGGTGGTCCCTCCCATTTGCCGATAATCGATTCCACCCGGAAAAAACCAAGGAAATCCGTGTCGTCTATTTTTATTTCCAACGATTTAATTGGATTGGATTGGCGTGCTGTGCAGAACGCTACTTTAGAATCCCATCTCGTGCCCGCATCGTAACGGTTTTTTCGAAAGCTCAACGAAAAACGCGACAGCTTCTCTGTGTCCTTTCTTAATGAAATATTGACGAGCCATTTGGCAATAATTGGCACAGATTTCCCTATCTATACGGAGCAGTATTTCCCTATCTATATCAGTTAAAAATGAACTGAGAGAAGCTGGCACCCCGATATTAGCCGTGATTATAAATCTTTGTTATCATCGCCACCAAGATAATTCCTCGTTTGAGTCGTCAGCGGTTTCCACACCTATCCAAACGCTCGATGCGCGACTCCCGCTAGGATGCCGAGTAATTTTAATTAAAACGTAATTGTCCGCGCGGGCTTAAACCAAATGAGCCCGAGCACAACAGTTATACGCGCGCCTCTCTGCAACTATTTCCATTTACGGACGTAGCTATCCGAATTCCTGTGAAATATCTGCCCTCTGTTCAATGGGCGATTCGTCACTTGCTCTGTTCCAATGCTTCCTCCAACTTCTCATTGTAGGGCCTAAATTGCCTAAAAGAATCCGTCGCGTCGAGCGGATTGGCAGGCCGAGATTCCTTCGTGTGCTCGCCGCAAACGATTAAACTATTCAACGTTGCAGCCAACTTTGCAAATACTGGTGGAAGAGTAATCAGCGAATGCAATGTCTCAGGGGAGCTGAAAGAATCGGGTTAACAACACAATATACCCGAGATACAATGCTGAACTTTGTTTCTTGCCGTGGTAGCAGAGTTGTTGGCGTATGTTTTATTTGCGGTGGTTTCTTAAGCGTACGGCTTGCCGGCTATTTGCGGGCGTCCATCGTTTATTAGTTATTATCGTCGGCATCGACCACACGACGATACAACCGTACGACGTCCGTCGTCCCACTGCGCCGCCACGTGCACGGTGGGCCGATATCGTAGTCGCAGGTGACGAAGAAGGTCACCGTTGAACTTGATCGTTACGGATGAACGAGATCCATTAGGATCGATAAGTGGCAAATGGCCACAAAATCTCCGGGCTTCTATTCGGTTGTTTTTCCATCGTAAAACGTTACGGCATAGTGGCTGGCACAGTGAAATTGGCTCTCCTTCCGTGCCAGTCGGGGGTTCATCCAATTCCATTAACGATCCCTCGAACTTATGCACGGCCCAGAATTCGTGGCCAATTAGAAGATTTCTGTGGAATTAATCGCCTCCAAGTCAATCCCACTTTCGGCGAGCTCTCCGTTCTCCACCCCTGTGTATTTCCTCTTCTGCTTGTCGCCCCATCGCATGGCGTCGCGTCGCGTCGCCCGCCAATCCGGTCTCCTAAATCCTGACCAGGACAAACAAGAACCTTTGACCCGACACTTGGCTGCGCATGCAAACGACAAAATACCGGTCCGGATAAATCCTTTCAGCCGCGTACACACGACACGCTATTATCGTGGCCAAAAGAAAACCGCAAAAGCTCTTGAGGGATTCGCGTATCGCTTTGTTATCGCCGATGTCGCCTTTCCAGACAGCCAACCAGCTGTCGTTAGACATCCCGCACCGACAGCAATAGAAAAACTGCTTACTGGGCAATTGAAAGATTCACGGTTTACGCACTCCGCAGATTTTAGTCTTTCGCCATGCTCGTATCTTCTTAATTTACGACGCCGCGCCGTCGTATATCGTATATGAACGTCCATTCTGGAGCCTGGCTTTGTTTTGCAGCTAAAGGCTCTCAAGGAATTTTTTACGGCCCAAGTTGAGCAACCCGTAGCCGAGTATCAATAAAAACGCCTATGAACCGCGCACTTTGGGGCATATCGGTAGAATTTATCGATCACAAGGCAGCCGTAGCACCGAGAAACACCCATAACCGCCCAAGATACCCTCGAGATTGATAATCCGCTTATTGGAGCCGACAGTCGGCCAGTCTAATCTTTTTACCACTGTTATGCTACGAAAGGATTGTTTTCATCGATTCCGAATTACACGTCCGGCTGTGTTGATAGAAACAGGTGCACGTACACGTGCGTTTGCCAAGGGAAAGTCTCGGCCGTCTGATCAGTGGGGGGTTTCACTACTGCGGGCCGACCGTGTGTCTGCTTGCTTCGAGTAACAACTGTTTCCCAGTCATCGAACACAAATAAAAATTCAGGTAGTCTCAGTAGTCTGAAGATTCGTTCGTGACGAGGTGGTAGACGTCGGTGAACCGTCGCGACGGTACATCGAGGCCGAGGGAGGCCAAGATCCGGGACGGATGTAAGGTATTACCTACATATTACATATTATATACGCAGGCGACTCGGTGCTCTCGTAACCGCGACCCGTGTACGTAATGACTTACACACATTAGAAAGCATGCTTTTAATAAACGACCTTCTTCTCCCCCTCGCTCGACTCTCGGAGGTCGTGGAAAGCGTAGCCGTGGCCACCGCAGGAAAAAATATTCACCAAGTAATGAAGTGGGTGTACGCTCGTCACGCGAGTCGCATACTTTTACGCGCCGATGTACGCAGGATTCGTACACGACACGGAATAGCATTCGTTTGGTAGCAGATTTGCTGGCCAGCAGCTTTTCTTAATCCGTCACTCTAATAAACCCTTGCCGGCCTTGCCACCGCCAATCTAACGAACGACAAAATTCTCCGTCAATCCTCCAGCGTACACCCCTCATCGGATAATTCGATACGATAGTTCATGGCGGCCTGCGCGAGGTCAGCTGATTCTTAAAGAAACATTCCTCTTCCCCTGACACACTGCACTTTTCTTTTCGCACGCAAATAAACGAATAAGCAAGCAGATAAATTCCTCGTGAAAATGCGAGCGTATCTAATGCCCATAGTTGCGATGCCGAAGGGAGGGAAAAGAAAGGAAAAAGGTGTCGTTCGTGTAGCAATCTAATTCCCATTCGATCCGTGCGAGACGCCCGCGCCGACAGGTCCTCTGGATGCTCGCTGAGGAGGTACGGATGGAAAATAAAAGCAAAGAGAAAATGGGATACATATCGAGGCCGAAGGGCCAGCTGGATGACGAATACGAGGGCACTTTTCCATAGAAAGATCAAGCATCGTAGTTCGTCCGAGTTGATAGTTGATGCGTATAAAGCGAATGAATGAGTTCGTGCGACGTAAGTATACGAAAATCCTCGAGGCCTCCGTGGGTAGGTGGGTAAATTACGTTCGTGTAATCATCGCGGTTGATCTACACCGCGTAAAAAGGTTAAACGTGCGTTATCGAAGCCAAAGAAACACCATGAAATATCGCTGGGTCACTGTCGCCGCCGCGCCGCGCTGCTTCTTTACCCTTAACGGTGTAAATAACGTTGGAATTTATTGCGACATTTATGTTTCCCCTCGTATAGGTATCCGATTTTAAGGAGATAGTCTCTCTGCCTCAAGGCCTCGAGACCCTCTGTCTCCCAATTCCATCGCAGAGTTTCAACGATTTTCATCCGTTTACTTAAACACAGCGAATCGACAGTCGTATCAGTTTTTTCCCACCGCGGTCGTTGGAGAATCCCGGGGCGATTACGATAGCGCGCGTAGCTATCTAATTTATAATATGTATTGCCTCCGCCTCTTCTTCCACCTCGCCGTCAAACTGACAATCGTGCCCGTTCGTTTGTCGTTTCTAAGCTTGAGCTTAGCAATGTCTCGAAGGGGATAGAAGCAGGATCATCTGAGACAAGATAGTTCGTCCGAAGGAAACGGCAAGGGCTGGGAGTAGAAGGTTTCCCCGTGCTTTTTCTCCTTCGGGTTCATCTCTTTCTTTCAATTTACGTTTCCGGGGCATCGAATCTTGCCCGTGGATCGGGAACGAATTCAATTAAGCGAGCGTTTACGTTTAAAGTGAGTTTATCAAGACGATCCCCTCCGCCTGCCTCCTCCACGTACGAAATGCGTGCTTACCAGTTACGAGCGGTCCAGCAACTGGATAATTTATTTGAAATTTTCCGCAGAGGATTGTCTCGCGTTACCCCCAACTACCAAGGGTATGGGGAATCTTGAAATTAATTCGGGAACTCGCGGCGACGAGCAAGGATATTTACTCGAACGCAAAGAACGCGGAGCGCGTTCCTCATTCAGTTGCCGTGCACATACGTATTTTGTTTCAAGCGCACCCGAGATAGCTGTTACGGCTGTGTAACTATAGTTTCAGCGCTCATGTTAAAAGCTCCGCGACCCGCGAACACTGCCGAGCAAACTCAGCAAACCCGGCCCGCTTTTAGAGCGTCGAATTATATAGTCGTCATAAACATTCCACGCGAAGTAAACTGAAATCGATACGTTTGCCAACTGGTGCGACAACTACCGTTTCGTAAAGCCTAGTAGATTCGTTCCAGCTGCCAAAGGCATAGATATTTCCAAATAGCCGATGGCCCAGGCTGGAAAATCGTGGAAAGTTGCAAACTGCTGGCCATCGTTCACCGGTGACAAGGAATTGCAGTTGTCGTAGCAGCCTGGCCAAGGATCACCGATTACTGGCTGTTGAGGGAGCTAGCTGTTGCTGGCAACGGGAGATCTACCAGCCTCCATTACACTATTACCAATTGAAAAATTACGGCTGATTGGTCGTCGGCCCTGCCACCCAGACCGGAAGTCACCTAGTGTCACTGGCCACGCCAAGTACCCTCCTTCTCTAACACCCGTTCCTTCTCTTCTCGCCAGCTTCCGTTTCCGCTTCGATTTAGGTAAACGCGGCAATTTAAAGTCCACTATTTCTTCGAATTATTTCTGGAAACTCACAAGTAACCATTCACTTACAGTGAATGGAGTTTCCCGACTTGGAATATATTTTTTGGAAGTACTCATTGTAACTAAGAAATCCTGTGAATTATATCCGCAATGGACCTATTTTACTGGAGTTATTCAGGCGTACGCGAAAAACGGCAATATCATCTTAATTAAGAATGATTGGCTAAAACCTGGCATCTGTATGCTAATAGATCCATTGCAGATATAATTTTCAGGATTTCTTAGTTACTATGAGCACTTTAAAAAAATATATTCCAAATCGGGAAACTCGGTTCATTATAAGTGAATGTTTACTTGTTAGCTAAAATACGTTGCCCGTATCCATTGGAATAATGAAATACGATTTCCGATAAAAAGAACCCGAGACCGATATCATGTATGTAGCCTAGGGTACCGCTGTCGGATATCTATGTTCCCCTGTTTACTGCATGTGCATTTTATTGAACCGAGCCTTCCCTATTCGTTTCTTCGGCAAAAAAGCTGGACGAGAAACCTTTGGCCACGGTTTTCTCTGCTACTCCGCTGTCGATGGAGATACGTGTTTTGGAATTCGTCCGAGGTACAAGGATCGAATAAACGATAAATCAAGCGATACATTCGGATGTAAGCGTCCCCGATGTCGTCGCGGAGTAAAATAAATCGTGTGATTTCGTTAATTGCCGCTCGTACGAGTCGTAGTAGACCTATGAGTTATTGCTGCATTATTCGTGCCACGACTCTAAGCATTTCCGGTAATCCTTTTAACGTATCGAGCATTCGATGTGATGATGTGAACCGTTGCTTGGCCGAAAAAGCTGCGCATCTCGGTGAACGAGGAAGGTGGCTGGTAATTGGTACATACCTACCATTGTTGCGTGCAACGAAGCTCGCGTTATTCACTTACACCGTGACGTTTGTTGAGAGTAATTTTTTACGTTGCGAAGCGTTTGACGAGCTAAGGCAAAGCACCTTAGGTACTTCATGACTCCTTTAATACGAGATTCTTCGGAGAAACTTCTGAAATCTGCCACTGAATTATTAGCAGTCGAAGCAACTACTCTCCAAGTAACATAAATTTTCCAGGTCCAAAATTTCTATTGCCTCTTGGCAGTCTACCCCCCCTGCTTTGGCCCGTATACGTGCATATTATGCTTTATCGGCCCTTGAACGGGCCACGGAAACCTTGTAAGCTTCGGATCTCCGGGACAACGAAACATCGAGGCTAGCTAATCTTGCCTTTGCCCGGCTGAAAATTTCCCCGGCCAGAGGCGTTCAAGCTCTCGAACCCGAGCGCACGAGCGCGCGAGTTTTAGAGCTGTACCGCCCGAAAATTCACCCCAACTCGAACAATAGGTATGTACGTGTACGCAGCGTTGGGAGAAAAATTTTCGACGCTGCGCACGGTTGGACGAATAGTTGGGGCGCCCTTAACCCGATTGCCTACTACTTGCACGATATTAGTCTGATCCTCTTTAATGGAACCACGAAAACCTTTCTCCCCGCTGGTTCGTTATCAGTGCTATCATCGTGAAAAATCTGGAGCTCCTCCCTTGAGAGCACTCGACGGTATGAAGCGTAAAAGACAGCCCCCCCCCCCCCCCCCCATTCCTTGGCCCGTCCTTCGGCCCCGCGTTCCGCTCGCGCGCAATTTACAGCGTTCGCATTTCGGTTTCGTTTTCCTTTTCCTTTTCCTTTTCCTTTTCGTTCCTCCACGTCGATAGAAATCACCTCCCCGCCATGCTCTGCATAATGCATCGCGGATCCCGGGGAGATCGAATTATGCGGGAAATTTTTCATCCGAGAATAATTTAGCCTGTGGACAATACGCCGCGAGCTACCGGGGGCACGTGACGTTATTGTATCATATCGTACCTCAAGCAACGCGGCTTTTTCACCGCATAATTCACGTATAAACGAATAATTACCAATTACCTCTTCATCATTATAATCGCTACTTGTACGAGTATAGCAACATTTAGAAGCAGAGGATCTAATAAGGGAATATCCGACGAGTACCTACGTCGAGTGAACCACTCGGATTTCTCAATGGAAGCCTGTTCAATTTTTCAAGCCTCTTCCACTCAACGCGATCTCGATTTCTAGCAATTTTATGGCGCGCGAGCAAAGCTAGCACATCGTTACCACTGCATCCTGCATATATTCCACCATCTTCGCGCCAGAAGATTATTTAATGCGTATGTACAAAGTGGCCGCCATAAAGATTACCCCACCGGGGGACTCGGATCATTTGTGTAAAAAGGAATGCAAGTTATCGTCGGAGGGAACAGTGGAAGAGTTAACGACACGCGACTGGGAAGCTCACGTGATTCTCTCAGCGTTACATAATGTAATAATGACGCGGGGAAAGCGTGTCGCGAATGAAAATGTTAGGTGGGAAAGGTGAAACTAGCGTAAGGAGAAAAAGGACTGGTGAAACGTTACCTGGCATCCAAATCCTGCGGACTGTGGTTCAGTAATCGAGCTACGTTGTCTCCAGGGGTGCTTCCGCAGGGCAGATTTATCGTTCCGCAGGGTTCAATTAAGGACGCACCATTAAACCCGAAAATAATTCAGTCCGAGGCTAATCGGCGCCCGTATCCGCGGTGGATACGTTCAATTTAGAAAGGTATTTACTTAGCACGGAGAACGTTACACTGCAGTCACCTGCGATGGATGATCCTTAATTAACGCGCGAAACATGCTACCAGGCATACATTTTCCCATCATTCTCACGGAATAACACGACGAACCGAACCGAATCAGCAGTTCTATGTGCACGGATCACTGTGTGCAGGATCCGTCGTTTCGTCGGGATGCGAGAAGAGAGTTGCTGCGGGATCGATGCTTCGTTCGAAAGTCTATCGGTCCCCTCGCATTCTTATACGTTCACAATTTCCTCTGTTTGCCCGTGCTGTCCTCTTGCTGCCTCTTGCTGCCTCTTGCTGCCTCTTGCTGCCCCTTGGACGACACGTCGCGTCGTGAACGTTTGTCCCCCCTTGAATAACGTCGAACATTATTGTCGAAGGAGTCGGGGAAAAAGGCGTTCTCGATATTAAGGCATCGTGGGGGGTTGGCTAGCAGAGACGACGGGAGGAAAGTCTGGAGGATTATCCGTCGACAAGATTCAGCTGGAAATTCGAAATGCTCGTGCGTCCGCCTTCTTTCGTTCTTTCTTTCACTTTCTTTCACTCGGTTGCTCGGTGAGGAGCTGCCCGCGTAGCGCGTCTTTCCACGCCGGCAGGCATCGAAGGGCAATAATTGACGGGAAGCTTGGAGGAAGCAATTTTAGTGTCGCGTACTCGGGATTCCTCCGGGTAAATAGGATCCCCTGAAACCCTTTACCCCTCCCGAGCTCAAGGAAACTGATTTTCGCCGGTTTTCGTCGCTTGGCAAAGCCCGTACCGGGAACCGAGGGCATGGAGCTTTTCCCCCTCACAAGTCACAATCAGCCAAGCTGAACGATTCGCAATCGATCTCGCTGGAGTTTTTCGTCGGTCGCACGTTCGAAGCAGTTAATCAGATGTCTCGGAGAGGCTCGCGCGTCGATTGGAATTCGTTTCTCGGATGAAATTTGGCCTTCCTTCACCCGGCGCGGCGCGGCGCGACGCGACGTTTACCTTTCGAAGGGGACTCCACCGGATGAACTTTCAATCCATTTATCGGTTTCCCTTCTGGGACAAACCATTTGCTCCTGCTCCGGAACGGAAGTGCTCGTAACGAGCAAGCGGCAGGATTTCGCAGACGAGTGGAAAAGTTTTAATTGTCCGAGCATCGACCGTCACCGTTCGTCGTGGATTAGCCAGAGTAGACGATTCACGGGACATCGGCTCGGGTCGCCTCGCCTCGCCTCGCCTCGCCTCGCCTCGCCTTCCAACGTTACACGCTACGAGATACCTTAATTCCTTCGATAAACCAAACTACAAGTAGCCGACAACCTGTTCACCGTAAACTAGCTGCTCGTTAGTAATTAATCCTTAACGAACAGATCCAACGATCCCCTCGAATCGGGACGAACTTTTCATTCGAATGCGCCAGCTAATCTCGACGCGCGCGGCGATAAAGACGAATTCGCGAACAGAGCCGTTTAAACGATTCGAAGGCTGGTCGATCCGAAGATCGATGCTAACTACCGCAATCTCGATAGCGATCGATTTGCTCGCAATTAACGGAAGAATACTAACTGCCCCGACCGTTCGTGACGGCTCGGATTACTCGAGGTTACTCGGATCACCTGCAATAGTTACAACCACTTAATCCTGCGCACCATACGTCCTTTCTTCGCTACTTCGTAATAATAGTCGAGTCCTTCCAAGATTTACGAACGTTGCGCGAGAAGAGAAGAGGTAGGAAGAGAAGAGAAGAGAAGAGAAGAGAAGAGAAGAGAAGAGAAGAGAAGAGAAGAGGAGAGGAGAGAAGCGAAGAGCAGAGAAGAGAAGCGAAGAGAAGAGAAGAGAAGGGAAGAAGAGCAAGACGAGGGAGCGTTCTCCAGGAAGAGATCCTCGACGGAGGAACACAGAAGCCGGCTATCAGGAGCGTTAGCACTGGGTGACGCGTTAATTGTCGCGCACCCGCTGGTGCACGCTGTTTCGGATCGCAGCGTGTTCAAGATCGTCCGCTCCTCGGAACACTTTCCATCGGCGGTGCCGCGAAATCCCGCTGAATCTTGTCGAACGGAAGGTGAGGATCGTCGTCCTGATCCTCGTCGTCCTGTGATCCTTTGCGCGGGGACCCTAACCCGTACGAACGGTAGAAGATCATGGTACCGAGAGGATTCCCGTAGGCGTAGAGGCTTAACTTGCACACGTACATACACAACGCGATCGAGAAAAGGGAGGACTAGAAAAAGCGAGTAGCTGGACTGGTGATTCTCGGGCTGGAGGTCGCCGGGACGTGTTTCGCGGTTTGAGAGGAACGACTGGTGCCGCCGCGTGGCCCGAAACCTCTGTTCCCGTAGCGCGTGCGCGCCCCATTCAATCCTACCCTCGCCGCGACGCCCTTCCGATGCTCACGCAATTCTGCCTACGTCCACCCAGCAAACCTGATAGCCCCCTTTATCATCTTCTCAGTCTGTCGGACCCATGCTTCATTCTTCAGTATCCTTGGCTTTCCCTCATTCACCTTCCAGACACTTCCACCCGCGCTCCAACTTTGCCCTTCCATCTTCCATCTCCCCTTACACTTACAATTATGTATGTACGTAGTTGGCACGATGAAGCAAGCTGGCTTAACATTCTTTCAAAGCACACGTAAACTAAAGTACCTACGATCGTCAGCGTATAGTCAGCAACGTGGCTCGCCCCAGTTTCAATATACTTTCGACTCAATAGGAGCGCCTTCCGCGTTGATGAATGGACCCGTGCATGAATCGAGGTGCCTTTAAATACCTCCGAAGGTATCGCGCTATGATTAACCCGAGCTTCGTTACCGACCAACCAATGCCCAAAAGGTTCGTCTAATAGAGGACTAGAAACTTTCGACTGCGCTTTTTTCTTTCGTTTTCCCCGGCTAGGGTGGCAAGGAAAGGAAAGCTGCAGAAAAGTTTAACCATTCCCTCGCCCCCCCCCCCCCCCCTCGTTCGTGTTCTTTAACGTTCTACCATACAATTATGTATTATCCGCCTACTGTTTTACGATGGCCATTACAACAGTTTTACGTCACCGTTATATCCGCTTACGCGGCTATTTCCCTAGTTAGAAGTTTGCTACAGATGAAATTTATGGTGCGCATCGGAGGATATCGAAACAGTAGCGCCTCCTTGTTAACGCTTCATCAGGCCCTTATCGTTATTAACGAATCTTTGAACGTCCCGCTAACCGTATATACACGTTGAAACGGAGCACGGACCCTTGGCTCACCGTGATTAATCGCGACAGGAAATAATAAACTCTCGAGTTAATCAAGCGTGGATTATAATGCAAGAGGGAGTCGATACAGAAATGTTGCGGTTCCGGGAGGACTGGCTATATGTACATATACGTATACTTATCGATTTTGCTATTTTTCATTTGCAATTACGTAGGTTACCGATTCGAGTAATCGATCGTGCGCATTTCCCCGAAAGTTTGAAGGAGTCTCCCTCTGTTTCGGGGTGTTTGCCCCGGCGTCGGCGCCGGTGAGAACGTGTTTGTGCACTTTGCATCACAGTTTCCATATCCGTGGATCCCTCTATCGCTCCGATTCCCTCGGCATCGAGACGCATAAAGTGAACTCGCTTTTCTCTTCGCGCGTGTCTGACCGGGAATCATCGCAGTCGCCCCCAAAGCACTTCGGCATCTTCTTCTCCAGGCTCGTGCTCGGCACTTTGTCTGGTCCTGTATAGTTTGGTAACGGTAAAATTGAAAAGTAGCCTTCACGAGATCCGCAGTAGGGTTATCGGTTTATACTTTTACGAGGCGTTACTTAGCTCGACCTGGCCGAAATTATAAGTCAATTCCGTGCGCCTAACGTGCGTGCCGCGATAATTCGCGTAATCTCGTTATCCCGGCGGGTAACGTGCGAAAGGGTTGTTTAAAAGCTCGTTTAGATTAGCATCTATACACGTCGCTGCCGACCAAGACTGCTCCAAACCTACCGTAATGCTATCCTTCTCGCGAATTAATTCATTTCTCCCCTGACGATTCGATCTTATCTTTTAATGCCGCAGCAAGGAAAATTTCAGCTTAATGCCACAGTCGCGTCCCACGGTGGGAAATGCCCATTGAAACTGGGCGAGTGTATTCGAGAAAATGGACCGAAAACGTGGAATAAAATGTCGCGTAATAATAATCAGGGGGGAATGGAGAGATCCCTGGGGTCGTATCGGTGAAATGTAAGGTCGTTCTGGCGATAAACTCCTCAATTAGAAGAGCCTTTATCGGCGATCCCCCCATTTCCGGTTCCGGATCACGTATCGGTGCCCATGTTGGCGGAATTTGTTCGAAATGTGTTGGCACTTACCGAGCATTCCTGGGGGAAAGTTCGTCATTGCCGGCAGTCCCATTTTGTTAAGACCCCCGCACCCTGGCTGGCATCCGCTGGCCTTCGGGATTTCGCCCAATCCGGGTTCCGCCGAGCAGCAGTTTCCAACCTGGCTGCAACAGCCTCCGTTGCAGCAACTCTCCCTCCAAGAACAGCAACCTTTGTCACTGGGGCTGGCGCTGCTTTTCCTGCCGTAAATAGTAAACGCTACGTTATCTGGGGCTTGTATCCGGACTGGACACGCCCGTAATTTCTACGGTCGTTCCCGTAAACTTCGCTTCGAAGGGAATCGAAATCCTCACGGCATGCTGCTGATTTGCGGCCTGGCCCAGGGTGATGCGGCAGGGGGAGTCTCCCTCTCGTGATATGTCCCATCTATCAGTGGTTTATACGTTCTGAAAGAGCAGAGGTGTTTTATGATCGCGCGAGAAAACTCCGTTCGCGATTCAAGCTAATTAAACGAAATTATATATTTACCTGCAGTGATCGCACATTATACTTGTAAAATTTTGAGGTTCAGGAAATTTCAGGTTCGAGCGATGTTGATAGTGAGCTTTTTCGTTGACCTATAGAGTTATCGACAGTTGCCATACATCGTATTCCTTCAAATGTTTATGATCCTCGCTGTTTATTTATTTTTTTTTTGCATATACATAATGGGTGGTCCGAATGAAAAAGACAGATTGAAGTATTACGTAGAAGCGTTTATTCTGAGGCTGCCGGAATTACATTGGTCAGCGAGATATTGAATTTTTATTGAGGCGAAACGATTGCCAGTTTCGCGGAGTTTATTTCCTATTTTCAGCGCAACATTTCGAAGGAGCCTCTGCTTCCTTCGACTTTCCATTTTTATCCTTGCAGCAACCGGACATGCAACAGCCACCGGCCGCCTCCCTCGCCCTGAAACCGACACATCAATCTACATCTTATTTCCCTGCAAATCGTGAAATTTCGTTCTTAAAGTGAACGACCTCCTAATTCGAAGCTAGCAACCCTCCGCGCACAGCACCGAACCTTGCGGAGCACGCGTCCGCGTACTTTTCCTCGACTCTCCCGGTTTCTTTGGAATTACATATTAATTTATTAGCCAGCCTGTATGGCCGCCGCGGCGACTCGCCGAGCTCTCTGCTCAACCCTGTGATCTGCGACGTTTACCCGTAAGAATTCCTCGTCCCCTATGAAGACAGCCTTCTTCAGGCTTCCTCACTGGTGAACGTGGTTAAACGTCTATTTGTCCTGAGAGCAACAGTTATTCTGCTGCTTCGATGACGCACCACCTCCGTTACAACAGCTTCCTTGCTCTCGCTTCCCGCCACAGCACGCGGAACCGCAACATCCACCAACTGTCTTTGTATCTCTGCACATTCAGTCGGGGAATTTGGATTAACCGTTTAACGCACCATCTGTTAAAGCCTAATTAAGCCATCGCCCACAGAAAATACCCTCGAAGACTGAGCGTGGTTCGCATCGCCGGCGGCCATATAGGTACACAAACCGTTGGAAACTATTTCTTAATTGCGTGGGATAGTTATATATATCAGAGGGATACTCGAAATGTAACAGAGACATAGCAATCATACTTTCTCGAGCAACAGCCACCAAAGTCCTTATCCTTTCCTTCGCCGTTCTTCTTCTCGCCGCTGTGAACGTAACGCAAGAAACTTTATTATCTATGACACACGGCTTCCGATTTCCGAGGTACGTCGGAACGGTCGTTTCCACTTCCGCGAGATTCGCAGAAGAGAATTAGGTAGGTATATTCAAACGGCCACTCACTGTTCGCATTTGCACGTCACTTGCCCCTGATATCCTTTCTGGCTGGTAACTTTCCTGCAAATAAACGAGTCGCTTGGAAAAAGGCCGACTTCCGTAATCTCGTAAACAGACAAGAGGCTTACGAGCAGTGGTCACACATGATGAATTATCGTTGCTCCGTTGCAGCTGCTGAATATCGTTTCAGAGAGGTAGCTAGAATTTTGAAGGTTCGCCAGAAAAATGTCAGTTGCTCTTGCTCGCGCAAAGGGGAATGCGGATGCGATCAATTTTGTTCATCTATTTTTCGGCCGGCTGTTGTCTTCCCTGCCGGAGCTGCTCGATTTCGTGGCATGACAAATAAAAGAATCCTGTTATGGCGCGTTCAACGCCGTGCGCATTGTAGAAATGATTAATTAGGGTCGAGTGGATGGCACGGCGGCGTAAATATCCACGTTAATGAGTATTACTCGTCGATGTTACCGCCAAACAGTTACGAATTTACGGAGAGAATTGCTTGAGGTACTTATGTATGTACCGTTCATCGCCTCGCAAGAGTTGCAGAATCACTTTGAAATGTCGAAAAGATTGGCAAGCAAGAATGAGGAAGGAGTTGGAGAGGGTGCATTGTACGATTTCCTATGAACATACATATTTCAATCGAGTTTCGGAGATTTCGTGACAGTATTTACGAAGTTATAGTTTTCGAAGGTTCTATGGAGCGCACGTGTATCCTGTGTCCCATATACCCGATATGAACATTTTCCAACAGCTGAGACTGCCGCGAGTGCCGTTGCAGTAACCGGGTCACGGGCTTGATCCTGTATTTCGTTACAAGTCGCCCAACTTTCAGCCGATAGAAACGACACATTTCCAGCAAATCCACGCTGGAATCGATTTTTCTAAATAGATGTGTTTTTGGGGTGATATTGGTTGGTAGAGAGAAAGCAGAGGTAGGGGCAGGAATATCTATCAGGAAAATGTTACATTTCCCGTTTGGGATAATGCAACCGAATGCATCAATAGATGCACCAAAATTGATGGCACACAAACGTGTTCACTGCCTATTTATTATTTTCGGAGGAAAAAGAACGACGCGTGACTGTGGAAACGAGGCGAAAATGTGTGTACGTATGTAGGTATGTATACCGGATAGAATGTACGCGCGAATCGACGCAAATGAAGCCCTATGAAATTGCGGGCCGCGGGCTCCGGGAAATTGCAAACGTACTCGCTCGAATCGAAACTTTGACAAGTGAACGCTCGATGAGATAAAGTCCGTGGCTGTTGGATTCTCGACGAAGTCGTCGCCGCGTCGGTGCGCCGAAATTATTCCTGCGGTATACTCCGCTTGGACTTTGAGATAAGCTCGCGGAAAGTTGGCCGAAATTGACTCGGGTGCACGAACCCATCAAACATGCGAGTCAACCGGCGATTCTGCTGCAGTATAAATCTTCGTTTGGCCTTCCCTGTCGTTTTCACGTGCCCCGCTGCACCACTTTCGCAGCGATTCGTCCATTCTGAATTCTCCTCTTCTTCGAACGCGCTAATTGATGCCGAGTTATCGGAGGTCTTGTCAGCCTTCACTTGAGAAATCTGATAAACACGTTGATCTTGCCAGGCTTAGATAATCGTTGGTCCTTAACGACGGCTGCTTAACGACGCGTTGTCCGTTCATTAATAAAGTTTAAATTAAGCGTTGTAGCCGGGAAAAATTGTTAGGCAGTTAATTACTGGCGCGATAAAAGGGCGGCCGCGTCCAGCGAGATTGAGAAACTTCTCGTACAATGGGGAGAATTTCATTTTCCCCTTCACATTTTCCCTGGCGATCTTCGACGCGGCCTTCCGCTGAATTTCCTCCGAAGACACGTCCAACATCTTTCAAACTAAAATAATCTACGCGGACGTAGTAGGCGGTAAAAACTCAGCCACGGCCCTTCGATTCGCTCGACAATTCTTTCACATACATATTTAACGCGCAGGTTTTTGCGTCAGGCGAATAGCTACCGTCTTTAATACACCGCGTTGATTTTCCTGGGACAATTCGGCGGGGGCGTTATCTCGGAAAATGTGCACAATTATTCGCATTGAATCAAGATCGATACGTGCCGGTCTACGGTGAACGATTTGACATCGGATCCAATATACCTAGATAACAATTAAACGGATCCATCAGAGTGCGATTTAATGCGTGTCATCGATGCAGATACACTGCAAACGTATCTACACAGGTATACCTAATTGAAATGGACAAATGAAAGCGTGACACGCGAGTTATCGAAGAACCGACGCCGACGCGACACACGCGTTGGTATCTACACGACTCTGCGGTGCACTGATTAATTAACAAATGAGAGCTGGCGAAACCAGAGCTAAACGCATAAGATTCAGGAAATGGAAAGCAGAGCATGCAGATCTGGATTTGAATGTCCCTAAGTAGAGGGAAATTGCGAGCGTCAAGGGTGTTAGGGAATCAGTGTTGTAGAACTTGGAATAACGCGGCGGTTCCAAAACTCTGCGGGATTTGAAAAGTTTTTTCAAGATGTCAGAGAGGAAAGGGGACGCGTTGGATATTCGTAATAGTGACGTCAATCGCGGATGCACGCGGGTGCGAGGGGTGGAGAAAATTGGAAAATGCGCGCGGAACGCAGTGTGCACGCAGACGCATCGTCGCCGTACGATCGACCGAATGTGGGCCAATCAGCCATGAGCCCGGCATGCGAATTTATCTGGGGGGGTAAAAAGTGCGAACACATTGTTGGAAAGGCGCCAGGTAACGCCACCATCCCCGCTATCCGTTGCTTTCCGTCGCTTTCCATGGACCTGCATATCACGTTCCACCCTGACCGGCGATAAATCCCTTTTTTCCTATTCACACTTTACGAGGCAATTTTCGGTTGTGCACGAGGCGGCTTTTCAACGGATCCTGCACGTCGATCCATTTCGCTCTTTGTTTCCCCACGCTAAATCAGTAGCACGATTTCTTGATCCGCCGCGGGACACGTAGCGTTACATACCTAGGTAACTAAGTCTCTTATCGATTACCAGCAGCCTACGAAATCGTTATCGAGATATCGCATGCATTTCCCGAAGGTGGAAACTGTTTATCAGACGAGGTTTACTAGGATCCTAAAACGTGACAGGCTGACTCCAGTTCTCCAGAAGCGTGTCATTTTACGAGAAGGTTGCTCTTGAATCCGGAACAGCCAATTCCCCGTGGCCCAGCCCCGATGCAAGGCCAATGCTTGCACTCTAAAACTGGAACGGTTCTGAAAGTTTCCCGAGCAACGAGCAGCGTACCTACCTACCTTCCAGCAACCGTAGGATTTTACCGTCCGAAATTCGCCCGAGATTCCGATCCACGCTCTTTCAAATATTGGATCGCCGATCGCCCTCGGTATCGGGGGATTATTTCCCGGCTCTCCAAATATTAATCCAGCTTAATCGATACGTTGTTCTACGGAACCTTTGTCAACGTTTGCGTCTAGGGGCAGTTGCACGGTCCCAGAGCTTTACGGGTGAAACTTGAGAATTGTTTAGGAGATCGGTCCTGCCGTTCTGCGACGCTTTGAGCGACGCCGGCGCGTCGTATGCATGTATTCCGACGGATGGCCAAAAAATGCAAAACACTGGTGAAACACCTGCAAGTTTCTGCACTCCCGCGGGGTAATGGACGGGGACAGAGATAGAGGAAAGTTTTATGCAACGTCCTCCTCGCCGACCATCGCGCCGCGTCGTCCGCGTCGAGGGAAAATCAGTAGGTAGAACGTTCCCCCATCCGTCCGTTGGAGCGGCGCAACCGGCCGGAGGCGAGTGACATTTTTTAGAGTATAGTCGGACATCGAGATAAAAGGATAACGAGGTAACGGCACGGAGAGGAATGGCCAATCGGGAAGACCCTTTTTCTCGCCAGCTGTGTACCGAGCTGGAAAATTCGGTGAGGTCCGACTAATCCCGGAGACTGGGATTAGCGGCTAGATCCACCCCCTAGATCACAGGGTTAGCTCGCCACGTAACTGTCCCCTTCGTACCGTCGCTTTAATAACGGTGTTTTGTAAAGCGGACACGACCGAGCGCGATAGCGGCTGCGCTCACAGTCTTACCCGCTTTTACCGCCCACGACAATGCACCCCCTTCTTTCGCCTTTCTCCCTAGCAGGTATTATCATTTTTCTTGGCACGAGCAGACGCTCGAGTCCGCGCAAACAGCTTCGGGAGCTCCCTCGAAAATCAACAGTCGCAATAACGCAATCGCAAGTCCCGGCGAAGTGGTAAACACGCGAGAAACAAGCGCATCGTTATGTACACGTACTTGTACGTTGTCCTTTACTTGCAATTAGCCTCCTCGCTTTTTCTCTGTACTTTCTACTTTCGCCACTTATACCACCGCTCGTCAACAACACCTCCTTCTTTTTCTCTTGGCCGGCATCGCCCTTGCTCGTTCTCCTACTCGTGTTGCTCGCCTCCCTCGGTGTCATTTGCAACCCTTCCTCGGCCCTTCACACCTCTCGTCGCCCTTCATTGTGCTCCCTTTCCGGCCACGCGGAGAGCTTAGAGATTGTTTTAATACCCCGATGGGCAGAACTGTGACCCAGTTTCAGGCCGGTGAATATAGACGCGACCTAAGCCACACGTGCACCCCCGCGCACTGTCCGCGAAAAGATGTTACACCGGCCAAGAACAAGTCTTTTTCCCCTTCATTTTCAATATGCAACATTTATTGCGCAAAAGCCGTACAAAGTCGCAGGTAATATTTTACTCGTCTTCGAAGCTTAGACGGTTCTTTCGAGGGAAAGTCTTCTCTAGAGTCTAATCCTAAAGGAAGGGGACGCTGTGTATAATCTGCAACGCAAAACTCACAGTTTATCTACCGGCCAAAGCTCTGAACTACTCTCTCGTGTCGGAATGCACTTACCTCCGGTTGAAAAGTAACGTAACACTTGGCAATTTGGAAAGCCTTGTCGCAAGGATCAGACCCAGCTGCAACCAGATATTAGATTCTGTTGGAACGTCTACTCGACTATGTAACAATGTATGTAATTGCATAATGGTTACCACTTTATGCACTCACGGACGGATTTGCATTTGTTAAGCAACTTTTTCGAAGATTCCTGCAAACTCCGTGGAAGATGTCGAAGCGCTCGCTGCACGTCTATCTCCGCGTTGCTATTTAGAATGCCATTCTTTGTCATGAAGCATCTCATGTAGCACTTCAATTTTCGGTCCTCTTGCTCGAAATCTCCAGCCTTCATTCTCCTTAACGCCGCTGAAATATTTAACAGGAGAAAAAGGTACATATACCTATCGCTCGCCGATTTCTTTAACATAACGATTAGATGCGTTTCGCGTCACTGAAATCCTCAGTAAGTACTAGGTAGTGTACCCCATGAAACTTTCGACTCCTTCCGGCAGTCTTTCTTGATGTCCGCGTCAATCGCATTCTGGCACGGGAAAAGTTCGAGTCAGCCTTGTTCGAAAAGCAACTTAAAACTAAAAGTACATCCTTCCTGAATCACTCACCAACAAAATTAGCACAGCTAGAATTAAGAAGAAGAGGTGACGCCCGAACATTTTTCCGAAATCTTCTGGTTTTCGCTGCGGACCGTTCGATTGCACTTTAGAGATGCTGGGGACTGGCAGAAATTCTCAACCAACCGCTCGACTGGAACTTTATCGGCCGGAAAGCTTACTGTTCTTTGAATGCTCCCATAAAAGTCGAGATTAACCAACGGTCAATCATAAAAACAAATTCAAAGAGTTTCGATAACTAATCCCTCGTTGGGAAAACTCTGAATATGTATGTCGTAAGCGTAGGATTTAGTTTTAAAGACACTTGGATGTTTACCCTCTTCACGAGTTGCCCGGGTATTCTGGCATTTGTATGTTTTTCCGCGAAGAGGGCCAAGCGTGGCGAAATAGCGATTCGCGCTCGGGACACGTTTTCCCGAAAATCTATAGAGTTATGAAAATGTACAGGGTTCTGTTGCGTTCTCATTTTATTTCTCCCAGCGTTTCCTACGTTTATTGGACGCTGCATATATTGTAAAAACAATCTTGCCCTGATTATCTATCCTTTGGTCGGATAATCGACCCCCTTCATCGAAGAAATAAACAAAGATCATCGATTTCTAACGAGCCATCTTATCAATCTACCGAGACTAATCTATTAAACGTTCCACTCGGACATTAATCATGAAACTGTCTAAGCCTGGCGTATCGCCCATCATCGAGATATCAAGATGCACTAAATATCGGAAATGACACCTGTTTCATGCTAGAAAACTTCCGGTTCGCCGGCGCTAATGAAAATGGAACGATTTCCCCTTTGTGGGCAAAGAAATGTCGCGCCGTATCGCACGAGTTTAATAACAACGATGAATAACACGTACTGTATTCTTGTATTTGTCTTTCCTACAATCGTAACGAACAAAGAATCGTTGAGAAGCGTTCATGCTTGTTTACCGATACATTGTCTGGACCTGATTTCTTGGCGACGCACTGGCTTCTTAAAACAAAGGAAGACCGGGTTACGCCGCAAAGTGCATCACATAAAGTCTGTCGATGTGATTACTTATATTTGATCTTGCAGTATGATTGTTTTTTCCCAACAAATTTGAAGACGCTAAGGCACGAACCTTAGTTGATACTTGAAAAACATTGTACTAGATAATTCTTCGGGAAGTGGTTGGAAATGTGAAGGGGAAGACGTACACCGTTGCCACGTGCTATCGCACATTTCACTACGCCGTTCGTCCGTTCGTCATTCAAGTTCAGTCAGGCCAGTCGTATCGGAAGAATCGGTCCGGTCGTATCGTGTCGGTCTTATATCCTTCGGGAAGTGAAAAATCATGGAAGTGCCTCTGACAAAACAGCCCAAGTGTTACCGTCCGTTCCACAGGTACGTTGAATATTTCCAACGACAAATCAAGCGTACGAGAAAGCACGTGCAATCGGTGAGAAAGGAAGTCTTTCTGTGCAATGCTTGTCGACCGTTGATCCTCGGCAACGAGCACGACGACGTTCCTGCGGTTGAAGCTGATGATGCACGAGATTGTACGTCCTATGATGAACTGCTCGCGTCTATTTGGTGTAATACCGAACTGTTAACGTCCATTGCCGATAACGGTAAACGTGATCTGGAATCTCTAAACCATTATCAGTTACTTTGGCTTCTGATCGACTTTATTGAGACAGGGATAAGTCAAGAAAAGACACGGGAAATTAAGATACAAGGTGAGCAAGGCTTTTACGTGCTTCTATTGTGTGTACGTACATAGTAAATAAGTTGCAACCCGCCCGACTTATCCCCGCGCGCCATCGAAGCCGATTATGTATTTCGTCTGCTTATTTTTGCGACTTGTGAGACTGTTTTAAGGTGATGTGTGTTCTCGATTGTACAGATGGTTTTCTTCTTGTGTTCTGGCTGGATGTTTAGCCGTAATAGATATTGTTTCTAGAACGAATTTGCGTTCGCTGCGCTCCAGTGATTATCGCTTTTATACCTACTATTTTTGGACATTCTGAGAGAGGATTAGAGGCACGAGGACAAGACGTGTTATACATACATATGTAAGTATATCCAAGCGCTGCGCGTGTCTCCGGGTTCGTTGCAGCTGAAAGTTTTTGCGCATCGTTAGTCGGACTCCAGTCGGATTCTAGAAGTGTGCGACGACTTGCTTTGAAATCGGCTGTCCGCGCGAGTCTTGCTGGCCGTGTGCGCAGTACATATACCCTATTCGACGGCACTGACGGCAGCACGGCAGGCACAGGCAGGCAGAAGCCAGAAGCTAGAAGCCAGAAGCCGCGCTCGTAGCTGCGTGTGGTGCGTGTTGCCACGTTGAATTGATTACCCGGAATCTTCGTTCGGTGGAGGCGTTACCTTTATCGTCTCCGTAGAAACTGAGAGATACTTATCTTTACCTGGCGGTGTACCGCGTGTATCGCTTCGGACGCGGAGGAACTTGTGTAAAGCTGGGAGACTGCGGGAGACGCTCAAGTACATATTAGGTTATGTAGAGGAAAGCCAGTAGTGGCGCTGCGGATATCGCGACACGAGTATAATTAAAATCAATGCAACGGTGCAGTATTTCGAGACGGTCTTTTCTTAAGTGTATTTCTGTCGGGGCGTTCGCTCGGTGAAGAAATGTCGAACGGAGTGACAGTGTTGAACAATGAGCAGGAAAGCTGCGAGACGAGTATGAGCTTCGTATATCGACTCGCGTAATTCAAGCGTCCCGATATACATACATACGCTTATACTCGTGCCTCTTTATTGTTTAGACTGCAACTCATCCATGGTCGGTGCCATCGCGATTGCATCTCCCGCGAAGGGGTTGCAGGAGGGACACTTGACAGGGGTGAGTTTCCCTTAATTGGGATTAATTGTTGTGTCTATAGTTACAGCTGATTGTAACCATTCGCAGATGGAACAGTCAAACATCTCCAGGCCCATCCTAAAGAGGCCCGCGGAATCAGATCCCGAAGGTCAGTGGCTGGTTGCACGATCGGCAACACTTAGTCGTTATACGCATGCGCATATTAAAGTTGATTTTTTGGTAGAAACAAGCAGAACACGGATCACCTTATAAGTCTTCCCGGTTAAAGGTCTTTCGAGCTAACCGTGGTTTTTAGCAAAGCATCGAACAAATTTGATCTGTGTTTCTTAGGTAGCAGCAACGCGAAGAAACGCCACAAGAACCCGCAGCCCAAGAATGCAGTGTGCGCCTTGAACGAATTAAAAACCGGTGCGGTGTACAAAGTTGTCGACCAGACCGGTCCCACCCATGCTCCCATATTTACTATCGCTGTACAAATAGATGGGCAAACCTACGAGGGGAAAGGTCGTACCAAAAAAATGGCGAAGCATTCAGCTGCGGAGCTGGCGCTGAGGAACATCATTCAGTTCAGAAACACGCCGGAGGTCCACCAAGCGATTAACACCTGCCAGCCGTCGTTGCCCCTCGAGCCAGATTTCACCAGCGACGTTACGGAGCGCGATAATCATCTCGTGAACGCTTTCAAAACGCTCACCCAGGAGCCAAAGAGCACCAATAAATTTCTCGAGAAAGGGCCCGTTGCTCTGATTAACGAATTGTACCCGGGCGTCGTGTATAAATGCGTGTCGGACAACGGCGAAAGTTACGCAAAGTTCACGATATCGGTAACTATCGACGGAGAGACGTTCGAGGGAACTGGACCGAGCAAAAAATTAGCCAAAGCTGCGGCTAGCAAAGCAGCTTTGGCTAAGTTGAGAAACGTTCACAGTTCTTCGTTTTGCATACCGCTTCCCGTCCGTGTCCTGCCAAATTTCCCCAATACCGGGCATTGGCAAGACCAGATGACGTTGCCCCAAATGTTAGCCGATAAAATTGGGAAAATGGTGAACCAGAAGTTCAGCGAACTTATTCAGTCGAAACCGCAACACGCCCGTCGTAAAGTTCTAGCGGGTATCGTTCAAACGAAAGGTTCAGATGCGGATCTGATATGCGTAACAACTGGTGAGGGCTAGTTTTTCTATGCGACTCCTTAGTCCACGAGCTGGGTTGTCTATGTAAAAGTAAAACTGTGGCATTGTCTTTGTTTCGACTAAAAGGTACCAAGTGTGTTTCTGGGGAGCATTTAAGCGTGAGCGGTGGGGCTCTGAACGATTGTCATGCCGAGGTTGTGGCGCGCAGATGTTTGTGCGAGTACTTGTACAAACAGCTGGAGCTTCATACGGCTGATCGGGCCGTGGAATCGATTCTAGAGCCCTCTAAAAAGGGGTTCAAACTGAAACAAGGCATTCAATTTCACTTGTACATAAATACGGCCCCGTGCGGGGATGCCAGGATCTTTTCTCCCCACGAAGAGAACGAGTCCGTTGACAAACACCCGAATCGGCGAGCGAGGGGTCAGTTGCGAACCAAAATAGAATCCGGGGAAGGGACGATTCCTGTGAAAAGCAGCGAGGGTATCCAAACGTGGGACGGTGTACTTATGGTACGCTATGCGCTATGCGCTACACTCGGTGTCCTACACTAATCAGAAATAACAATAAGACTAAGAATAAGAGAAATTCTACTTGGTTTCCCGCCAACTCTGCCGTACAACACAAACGTTTCTTTCTTCAATTTGTAGGGCCAAAGACTGCTAACGATGTCGTGTTCGGACAAAATAGCTCGATGGAACGTACTTGGTGTGCAAGGTGCACTGCTAAGCCACTTCATCGAGCCAATTTACTTCCACAGCATCGTTCTTGGCAGTCTATTGAACCCAAGTCACATGTACAGGGCGGTCTGTGGACGCATCGAAAACACGATTCAAGGTCTACCGCCGCCATACAGACTTAATAAACCGCTAATGAGTCTCATCACTTCCTCGGAAGTTAGACAGCCTGGGAAGGCACCGAACTACAGCGTCAATTGGACCATCGGTACGTGAAGGTGATGCTAGGAGTGGGGGTTACGTTAGAGTTAAATGCTAAATGTTGCGCGTATTCCCAGGCCAACCGGACGCCGAGGTTATAAACTGTACCACCGGGAAAGACGAGCTGGGTAAACCCTCGAGAATATCCAAGCAGGGGCTTTTCAGAAGATTTTACAACTTGCTAGGTAAACTCGACACAATTGACGACGCTGATGAGGATCAGTGCCGTCATTATCTAGATGCAAAATCCTCCGTGCAGAATTACTCGGTAAGTCTGGAGTAAGTTATTCTCGTTACGTTACGTTACGTTACGTTACGTTACGTTACCTTACCTTATCTCACGATTCGCGACGCGTACTCGCTGTCTGATGATATTGTTTTTCCTTTAACTTTTCTCTGCAACAGCTTGCCAAGCACCAATTGAAGGAAGCCTTCGTGAAGGCACACCTTGGGAGTTGGGTTAAAAAGCCGATCGAACAAGACATGTTCGAGGTCGATATCTGACTAAATCAGGCTAACGATAGAATCGCGACAAACGACGACACAGACTTTCCGGTGACAGATTATGTAGTTCCTACTGCAAACTAGATCGCTCGTTCAGCGTGTTATGATATGGCAGAATGCGGCATCAGTAAAGCATAAATCGTAGGATCTCACGCGTTTTGTCTGACTCTTTGACGTTTGCGTTGTGCGATCGTACCGTATGCATCGTGTTCAAAGTACATTATAAAATAAATACAAACCGGTTGCGGCTACTTAGTCTTCTTCGTGCCCAAGAAGGTTTTACGATTCGATAGTTGCTCAGTTTAACTATAGGGCTACCGTGGCACGTTTCGATACTTCGAAATTTTTAGCGTCTTGTCAATTCCGACATGTTTCATAGACTGGTAGACACGAGTCACGGAGAGAAATACGTAAGTGTTTCGTTTCACAAGAGACATCAGGCAAGGAAAGGTTGTGTAATTAGTTACTTGCATACATATATGTACGTAGTGGACACGCAATTTTCCTTAATTAAACGTGCATCGGGTTCGATGTGTTCTTCGCGAACGAACGATTCAGCACATATCCGAACGTACGGCAGTCTTGTTATCGAAACGGTTTAGTAATACGTATATACATACATAGTTACATCATTTCACGCCATCCGGATACCAAAGAAAAAGAGACTAATATTTCACAGGACATTCGAAGGTTACTCGTGCCTGCAATATTTCATTTCCTAGGCTTTAGATATAACAGTGATAATAACATACGTCACGTTACATCCCCAAAGGCTGTGACCAAGTATAGAATCGTCGACGTGCATCTATCACTTATTTTGGTGCGGAATTTGAGGAAACAACACAGGAATCGATTCCTTGTCGGCGCCGCGCGATTGATCCTCTCTTATCCAACCTTCTGACCGAGGGGAAAGCTTTACCGTTTCTTCTTTTTTTTCTCTCTTCCCTTTTCCATTGCCAGATATTACCACTGCGACTGCATCAAGTTTCCTGTGAATCGTCGACAAAGAATCGACCCTCGACGGTTTGACGTTACGTTACCATTAGTTTACTTAGGGAACAAATGAGTGCGAGAGTGCGTGTGTAATTAAGAGTGGTCTGATAAACGTGCAAGTATGCTTGAGTTATACGAGTCAATAAGTAAATTTATAACAAGTATATTACGAACGATAGTTTAGAGAATCCTAAGATCATTGCCTCACTGTGCCAGTATTATATAATTCATGCAATTCTGCCGTAGTGACACACTGCCCGGTGTCGGTCCAGTTTTGCGTGAGACACTTGACAATTGAACGGGACCAAGTGGTTCCGTTCAAAGTATTTTACCGAGTATTAATAGAAGCGAGCACTTGCGCGGGAGAAGTGTAGCTGATTAATGAGACTTTCCAAGTTAAGTTACGTAGTACAACACACACGTACATACATCGGGCACCACTACCGTTTTGATAATACGTATACAATTTTTTATTTTCCCTTTTTTCTATCTTCTTTTTTTTTTGTTTCTTTTGATAAAGTTTAACCATTAGTACTGCTATTATTTACGCAACGATCGAAAAAAGCGTATGAATATTTGTGCCAACGAGAAACGAAAACACAATCATGCCAATGATAGGCTATTTTAGCCGACGTTCACTTGTTTTTTCTGTGTGTGAATGAAAGTTAGCTTGCGTTTTAACAACTCGAATGCTATTATGCTTGATTCTCTTGCCACTTGATAACAAGCAAATGAATCTTATAACCGCGGATTGCCATGATCGCATCTTACAGCTTGCTTCTTGCCTTCGCATATATATTATGCATTAATTCAATCTCTACGGACACACCAAACTTACGTATAATCTTTACCGGCTTACCGTCGATAAACGAATAAATCGAAGGAATAGTACTTAACGACGAATCAGAGTAACGTCAGTAATGTCTGGGATGGGGCAGCTATTAATTTCCGTGGTATCGAGTTAATTTTAACGTAGCACTTAGAGAAAGGCGTGTGTACGGCGTGGAACGAATACGACAAACAATCGAGGAAAGTGGATTGCCAACGAGACTCGCGATGCATCTAACTAACTAGTCAAGTGAGTCGTTATCACTTCCTCGCGTCACACCATCAGTAGCGATTTTCAGACGGAGTCGTCGATACTTTACATTCCTAGGATATAGGGTTTTTATTATATAATATAAAGATAAAGGGTAGGGGGACGCGAATCGCGGTTTTCTTGACTCTTCCGTATCTTCTCGTCTCTTCAAAGCCGTGTCGCGTACACACATACACACACACACACTTTCTATATACACATATTATATCAGACATACGTACAGACCGATCGGTACCGATAGAACACCATTTAACCGTCAGTGATCAAAACTTGGAGTGAGCATACATAGCTGTTAATTATGTACCGATAGATTTACTAGTCGATCTCGACTTATACCACTTCGATTTTTCTCCAATTGTACGGAGGATCATAGTCCTAGAGAACATCGAGCATAACACGAACTCGTAGTCAGCTAGAATTTAAGCTTGACTAGTGCCTCTAGATGTAACTTTGTCTAGAATAAGTTAACCGATAGAGGAGAGTGCGACGAGTAATAAACCTTTATTTACCAAGTGCCGAGCGTTACATATCTTACAATCGTCTTCATTCTGACCTACTGCAAAAAGAAATTTAAATTCTTACAGGTGTGTAGTTTGGGATCCGTAAAGGAGCAAGGTACTTGTATGTACATATATTTATAGCCTGCTGTTTCTGCTTATTCTGCCTACTCTGCCGTTAAAAACTTTTAATACATTCTCGCCGCGGTAAATGTATGGTTCCTTCCAAGTAGGTGTAATGCATGCTGCGAATTTAGCGTTATCCGAACGAGAACGTTGCGTCAGTCTGGGAGAAGAACACTCGGAGGCATTTTCTTTTTTTCAAACGGTATATTAATTACATTGTTACTGTATAATATTCTTCCTCTGATAATAATCTATTAATGGCGTTATACCTATAGTATAGCTATTATCGCGCTTCGCACATGAATCCCTCGACAGGCCTTTCCCCCTTCCACCGATTCGTTAAACTCTGCCGCTCGATGATTAACTTGGACGACTGGAGTCGGTTCCAGCTAAATACGTTACTACACTTCAGTCTTGTTAGACGTACTGGAAACAACAACGTGTGTCGCATAAAGCAAGTGCCGTAGATTGTATCGTAGAACACCGTTTCTCGCGGGCCGCGTATTTTAGTCTGATTAGCAAGAATCGTCCTCGGATGAGGAGAAATCTCGCTGTCGCGGTGATTTTATCGACGATACGAGGCGACACCAAGCGACCACGTGCGAAGCAATCATCCTTCCAACGTTACGTGTTACATCCATCTTCTCTCCTTCCTTCCCTTTTAGCTTAACTTCTAGGTGATATGTATTGAGTTTGCCGAATGTCTTTTGCCGTTAACTTTTCGCGCGTGACTCCGTTCACCACTGAGGATATCGCAGAGCACGTGGGTCTGGGTGAAAAGTATGCTCGGAAAGAACGTCGCGTGGGATAATGAGTTCAGGTGAAGATAGATTCTGCGGTATAGCCTTCGAATCCGAAACAGTACGCTAATAGGTACTTGTATGGGGTTAGGGAAGACTTTAAAGTATCTTGAAACTTGCCACTGATTGCTAAATAACGAGCTTGCGTCCGATGGAAATATGATGCTTCGTGCTTATGCGATCGTAGTTCAAACTAAACATTGAAGAATACGAAACAACCAGTGATAATTTCATTGCATTTACATGTTTCGAGCACGCCTTTCACCGAGTCGAGGCTCGGGTCATTCGAATTTAAAGGCAAAAGCCAAACGCTCGATCGAGTATCAAATACGAGAACGAGTCAAGTGCTATATGTAAGCTTTGAGAACATCGTAGACATCGATATTAACGGGCAGGAGAATTTTGGATCGATTGCACATTGATGAGGAAAGAAGCAAATTCGCTATTTCACACGTCAGATATGTCCTCTTCCTAATATATAGGAATCTACAGTAGTGGTCCGTGATTAATCGATACGTATTATATGTCCAGCTTCTCTGTGTCGTGCGACGTGCATGCGCATGCTTTCGATAAATGAACGGTTTGTATGGAAGCTGGGTTAGGTCGCTGATGGCTGCTATTAATTCTACTCAGTTTCAGTGGAAGGTGTCCTCGAAAACTATTATCTCTATAGGGGTGATTTCGCGAAACTCAGTCCCCGGATAACAGGTATTCATTCTGACCCACACCCTTACAATTTAATTACGTTTACTTAACAACACTGAGCTAAAGCACTCGTATGCGTACGACGCTATGCCTTAGGTTTATCATGAAATTCAACGAGATGCGTAGTAGGTACAACGTTATTTCTAGCTTGTGCCTCGGGAAACGAGATCTCGAGTACGGTAGATGGATGCTGGAAGAATTCGAATTAGGCTGTGCGCGACCGCTTGCTCGAACCGCAGTAAAACAGGGAACGTTGCCCTTAGAAATGTCTCCGGTTCGGGCAATCGTACATCTCTAATGATTCTTCCGACTCGAAACATCGGTCTTCGTCCCCATCGTTATCGCCGACCCACTTAACCATGCTCTATATTCAACAATATCGTACACCTATCACGAAAAAACGTGTCTGCTTACGTAATAAAACAGTACGATACAGAACGAGACAGACTACTCGATAAATTCTCTACCGGATTAGAGTACAAGTACTTAAGACGTTTTATAGATACAAGACGCAACGAGCACCGTTCAGCCTATAAACGGAAAACAAAAGGTGAACGAGAAACACGGGTTACAATATCGACACGTTCGGTAGGAGAAAGGGGAGAGTATTTACAATGAGTGCTGGCGATCCTCTCTCGTGCCTTGATCGACAGGCCAATTCCGGTTCCGGAGGATGCCAGAATTCTCGGGTGAAACGAGAAGCAGAGTATATACGCGATCGCGCGTAGACACACAATTAATATATCGAGGTGATTGACTCCACCAGCAGCAGCAGCAGGAAGAGTGATCGCCATCCACCACCAGTGGTGGAGTGCAAGTCTGTAAGATAAATAGATATTTTCGTTGAAGCGACCCCGCAGATCGTGTTGTCCTACACGTGTTGGGTATATTACGTATAGAGTTTAGTCACGAAAGATACCGTTACACTGCTGTACAATCGTGGTTTCACCTGTACAGAACAGTCGCGTAGCACGCGATCGCTAGAAATGCACATTTCTCCTCGGATCTGCCTGATTGCCGAACCGATCGAATTGCTACGCGGCAGAAAGGATCGCGTGCCATCGGACTACATAGGATAAATCTTTGCTTGCTTTTGCGCGTGCTCGAGTCCAAGTCGCTCGATGCCCTGGCGAACGCAATCGGTTTCTAGTTGCTACGCGTATTTTTCGCAACGCGTTGTCGCCGACTTTCGGTTGCGTCACTGTTATCCAACCGACGATTTTTTCAACGATCCATAAACAAGATAGCAATTGGAGCGTTCAATGTCTCGAGGAGCATCGCGTCGCGTCGCGTCGTCCCATAGATTTCTCTACTCGTTATCCTTTTCGATGCAAACAGTTTGGAATGGTTGCCGAACGCAATGCGTGAATTTGGACGTGACGATATACATAAGGTAAGTACATAGAGGAAAGGATGCCGCTCGACAGGGCACCGTAAAGTGTTCGCGTTCGGGTTTCGGCTTCCTGTTGCAGTCTGTTGACTGTGCACGAGATTCCTCGCTCTAACTCTTCGAAGATGGTCCTCGTTTGTTCATGGTTCTCCGAAGAACGAGCCGGCCGTCTGCCAGTATTCCCTGACCATCCTGATCACCTCAAGCAGGTTCGATCCTCCAGGACTGTTACCACTCGTAGTCGTGCTGATGGAAAGGATTGGTGCATGGTTGTTGAGCGTGTAAATGGGTCACTATCGGCGGCGGTTTGACCAGATCGAATTCCCTGCTAACCACCTCACTGTAAAGCTGCGGAGAATAAGAAACGTTCGATCAGGACACTGTTCGTGGCGGCCAACTCACGGGTCGAAAGATGGCGAATGTGTAGCTAGCCACGAAGCGTGTGTAATACATATGAAGAAGAGAGAGAGAGGAATATTTTCGTTCAGAGAGTATAGCCTTGCGTAGAAGTTTTCTCTCGATCTGTCATTCTACAAACGTCTTGCTCGCGGACGTTCGAATTGGGAGGGTTTTACTAAACCTGGAAGCTCCTACGGATATACTCGTCCTCGCCTTTGCCAGTCATACCGTAATTATATCCACCTCCGCCGCCGCCACCACCACCACCACCACCACCGTTCAGAAATGGATTCGTCGGGTTCACGGGACCTAGAAGTAGCGTAGCGTACCGTTCAGATAATTGAACAATTGAACGATTCAAAATGAGCGTAGGCTTATCGCTATCGGTTAGCGGGTTAGCTGTTAGCGAGAGAGCATCGCTCACCTCCATTTGCACCGGGTACACCGAGGTTACCGCCCGCGGTTTGATAAGTGGCTCCGTAGCCAGAATCCTGATTAGCCAGCTCGTGAAGACGAGTGGAGCTGAGCGCTCGAGGTATGGCATTGCTCGGGACGCCATGTGGGGCCAGATGCGTCGCCTCGGCCACCTGATGCGGATCCTCCGTCTGCGGCAGGTCCGAGACGAAGCCTGTGTCCTTCCTGTAAAAGTTGATGAACACGAACACGCCGAGCACCACGAGGCATATCAGTCCGTATGCTCTGAAGGTTGCAGTGGTTCCTGGAACATTCACCACCGATATTGTAAGCCTGATCGTTCCAGGGTTGTTCGACGCGACCATTCGGAAGTCTAGACTCACCGTAAGCATCGACAAACATGCCACCGATTACAGCACCGCATCCTCTGCCAAGACCATGGTGGACACCTTGAAGAACACCTTGCGCGCTAGTGCGCAGCTGCGGGGGCGTGTTGTGGGCTATGTAACTGCAGCACGCGGCCCAAACGGCGGCGTGAGTTATCCCCTGGATAAATTCGAACGGCAGCACCCACCACGGCGTGGTCAGCCACGATATGTACAAGAAACGGAGAACGTTCCCGCCTAATCCCATGCATAACACCTAGAAGCGAATGGACGCTGGTGTGGTAAGACGCGACAGTTGGCTCCTCTGGGAATCTGGCGGTACCGTGGATTACCTTGACGTGGCCGAGCTGACGGATCAGCTTGAAACTGAAGAAGTAAGCAAATATCTCGGATATGTGATTGATGACGGAGGCAACGCCGAACAAGGTGGGCGTGCCACCGTAGTCCTGAAGGTGCCAGAACAGAAAGGTGAAGATCAGCCCAATACCGAAGCCCATGAACCAAGCAACGAAGAGGAAGGACGCGCACTTGAGGTCTTTAAACTGCTTCAGTACGGTCACCCATTCCGGGATCTCTCGCATCGTTTGGGCAAACATTTTTGTCTGAAAGGATAAGAACGATGGTTCGCGGATCGGTTCGATATCCAGAGATCGAGAGACCAGCCAGCGTTCTACTGCCTACTACCTTGCCCTCCGGTGGTTGAGGCTTCGGATTCACCGCCGCCGATGAATCTTGAAGGCTAGGTAAATTCAGCTGCTGCGACAGTTGACTCTGCAATTGTTCCTCCCTCGTCGGTTCAGCCGCGGGTTTTACCACTTCCTGAGTAACGGAACAAGTTGTATCGCGGCTGTTTCATCCGAGCTTCTCGCTCGAGTCGAGTCGAGTCGAGTCGAGTCGAGTGGATCACTCACCGGCTCTGAAGCGATCACATCGTACTTGAAGTTGATCTGCGTAGCCGCGATCAACGCGGCGCCCATCAGGACGCAGAAGGTCGCGAAGCAAATGGTGTAGTTCTTCTCTCTGACATCCGGGCCGCACGGATGATCGGGGAAGGCGGTGCTGTTGTCCAGAGCAATGCCGACGAAGAACATGGCCAAGCCCCATCCCAAGCTGCCAAACATTCTCTGGTGACCGTACCTGCGGTGTTAAAACCAACCTCTAGTTTCCGTGGTGGAGCTTTGGAGCTATAAAAACTTGGGTTCGAGCTGAACGTGGAACCTTACCGATCCGCGTCCTCGCCCAACAGAGTGATGACGGCCGAGTCTGCTAGCGTGATCGCAGGCGCGGAGAAGAACTCACCGACTATCACCAGCAGCAGCAGCAGGAAGAAGGTTTTTTGAATGTCCTGCAAGCAAGAGTTGTTCGTTAATCGTGTGCAGCTTAAAGATGGCTAATTGGAAATGGAGGAACAACGCGTACCGGTAACCTGTAAACGATGGAGCTGAAAAGTGGCTTCACCCATCCCTTGTTCTCCTGGTCGTTGTAGTTGGCAGCATAAGCGACCGTGTGAGGGCTCTGACCTCCATGGGGCACCCAAACGTAACGTCGAGTTCTCACCAGTGGCACTTGAACATCCTCTTGATTGTCTTCGTCATCTTCGTCGTCGTCGTCGTCGTCGTCGTCGATGTCATCATCCTCGTCCAACTCGTCCTCCTCTCCTTTCTGCGGCAGTCTTTGCATGGACGACCAACGCTGCTGAGAGAACAGGGACTCGTCTTCGTCGCTGCCTCTGTTCACTTCGTCCTTCCCATCGTTCTCCAACAGCATCTCGATCGACAATAATCTCTGCTGAGAGTCACGTTTCACCATAACCTTGGCCGGAGGTGGTTTCACGCGAGTCTTGCTGTGCGTGTTCGCTTTCTTCGGCGGCTTCCCGTCGTCCAAGGGTTGATTCTGAAATAGAAAGCCCCGGCGAGTCTTGTTTATTGAGCGTAGGCCGACAAAACTTACATTGAGGAACCGCTTGTACTCGAGCACGTCGGCCGGTCGATTCTTCCTTTGCAGGGTCTCGAAGTCGATAGTTTTGGCTTCAGGATCGTTCGCGTCGTCCTCGAACACCAGTTGCTTGTACTTGAGGTCCTCGACAGGGTTCTCTTCGGTGGTGGAGACCTCCCTTCGAACTCTGTTATTATTGTGGTCGTAATTTTCCTTCTCCGAGGAATCTCGAGCGTTCTGTTGGACGTTATTCGCGGACGTGTCCTCGTCTTTCCGCAGACGCTCGAAAACCACGTTCGCGGCCACCTCCAAACAGTCGTCGTCGTTCCGATGATAGAAATCGTCCATACTGGCCGACCTCTTGACGATCCTCTGTTGAGGACTGGACGCTTCCAGATACATGGTCTTGTTCCTCAGCACCATGCAAGACGTGGCTGGGGGCTGAATGAAGCCCAGAGGAAGCGTGAAGATGATCCAGCAGGAAAGAGAGGCTAAAAGGATCACTTTGCCTTTCTGCCATCTGGAAAAAAAGGTAATAAGCCGATCGATCACGCTGGACACCTCGAATATCTGCGGCAGAACGACCAACGGACGTTCAAGTATAGTCGGTGGTTAGGATCGAGCGAAAAGGGCTTTCGAAGCAAGGCTATCAACTTTTACAGTAGTCGATCGTGTCCCGGGAAGTTCACTATACCGCTCCCATCGACTATACGCACAGTCGCTCACCTGTCGGCCAACGAGCCCCAGAAAGGCGCGCTGAGGAACTCGATCAGGGGCCTGATCCCGACCAACAGGCCACACTGTCCAGCGTTCATGCCCATTTGCTTGAAGTACACCCCCATCAGGGGGAACAGGGAGCCGAAGGCCGAGTAGAAGAAGAAGTAAAAGGTCTTGACCGTGAGAAGTTCGTGATCCACCGATCCGAACAGGTACTCGATCACGTCGCTCTTGCCACGAATCTTGTGCGTTGCCTCCTTCGGCTGCGGATACAGGTTGGGATCGACCTCTCCCTGGGCCAGAGGGTCCACCATGGGCCTGACACTTGGCACTTGGGGCAGCGATCTGCCGGCGCCCAGTTGCGACCCTCCCTCGGCAGCCCCGTAATCGTAATCCTCGTGGCCATAGTTCTGCATGACTCTCACCTCCGAGGACCAGCTCTCTTATCCTCTCTTGCCCTCCGGCTGCTCTTCTGCCTTCCTCTTGCTCCGGGGCAGGCCGATCGAATCGGACGAGCAATCGTCCGGTGATCGCGATCACCACACGACCACGTCTCACCGATTCCCGGACACCAGCGTTGCCCGGAGTTACTCCAGCCAACTATTCCTCCGTCCCGAGTCTAGCCGTCTTTTCGGAATCACCTACAATCAGCTACAATCCTTTTAGACCAGCGTCGAATCGATGGCCAACCGTGTGGCACCTTTCGCTCGCTAAATCGATAGTCCTGACAGTGCGCCCGCGCAACTTTGCCATCCGCGCGTCCACCCCACCAACCCGATTCTCGGTTACTCGGCTGCCTGTAACTATAGCGATGCTCGTTCGATCCTCCCTCAGGCGAGCTGCGGAGCAATTTCCGATTTAGTACTCGCAGTTGGAGCTAAAGATCGCTGAGGCGAAAGGAGAGAGGAGAGAGGAGAGAGGAAAGAGAGAGGAACGTCCAAAGCCACAAGCGCCTTCGAGATATTCACATGTTTCAACAACCGTCAAGATTACCTAGAACACTATTGCGTTCGGAAAGAAGGGTTCTTTCAGATCTCTCCCCGCCTGCCCCTATCATCTTCTATCACTCATCTCTCATCTTCCACTTTCTTCTTCCGTGGTTCTTGCGCAGTTCATACGTTCCAGTTTGTACACGGAATATCCGGTTTCCGAGAACCGTGTGCAGATGCCACTGCTAACACCTTCGTTCGCCGTTTCCTTTTCGACTGCGTTCCCTTACAGTTACACCACTTGAAGTGGAATTTCTATCCATCTGCGAGCGGGATAGCCTAGCCTTCGAGACTCGCGTTTAGGGAAACCTTTGCTGTGCTGCCAGCCACTGCGTTGAATGTCCAAGACCTTGACCCACAACATACATATGCAATTCACGACCGTTCATTTATCTCCGTAAATCCGGGAGTTCCACTTATTCGCTAATAATTCTTATCGCTTGTAATGTAAAGGGTTCTCCGACCTAATCTATATCTCTAAAGCTGTTCTATTGGAACGACCATCCGACATTAGAGCATTAGACTCCCATTACGGATTATGGGTCATGCGCCATGGTCAATGAAAAATCAATTTTCACTGCATTCCTGTAGCAGAGCGGGGCATTATATAAACAGTTACTTGCGATATTCGACGAGAAGGTCATCCATGTATGTTAAACAGTGACACATGTTGAATGATATCGGTGCATCGCGCGTCTAACACCGCGCGAGCACGGTTCTCTTGCGTGATTGCAGTTTTCTTTTACTACCGCAGATAAGACCGGAGCTACGACCTAACGAGGGAGATTGATCGAGCAACATCGCGAGAGATTCGACTCGGTTCCCCAGCTAAACTCAATCAGCAATGTTCTCCACTATCCAAATCGATCGATCCGCACGCGTTTGTTTGGCGAACTTTCAGGGCACCGATCCCACGGATTGACGTGGTACATACGCGGCGAGCCGCGAACAACCGCCAGATTGTAATATCGCTGACAATGTAATATTGCTGATAAAACGCAGCAACGAAGGCGACGATGAGAACGAGCGGAAACCAGTTACGACGATTAATTCTTATCGACTCTAACGATGGTGCCTTATAATACTTAGGAGAATCGCAAATCGCAAATCGCAAATCGCTTGCAATTTCGACGATTCTCCTAATCAAGAGGAACTGGGAACAGACCAAGGGAATCTCTGACAAATGAATGTTGAAAATAAATATTAAGTTTATTCGGTAGTCACGCTACTAATGAACGTACAAGCGGCTAATATGCGAGTTAACTTAAATTACTAAAAACTATGTACAAGTCTGTCTTGTAGACGCTCCATGGCCCACCCTCCACGCAGTCTATCCCCTCCATTTTTCGATCCGCTTCGTCGGCTTGATTTCATGTTGATTGTATTCGTCGTCTAATCCCGACGATTTAAAACAACGTTCGGAATGGGGTCTATGTGAGAGCGACCCTGGAACGCCGGAGAGGCGGACGTAGAAGAGGGCGCAGGTTTCGGTGGCCCTTGAAACATACAGGTCTTTGCGGTTTTCAGCAGTCGACCGTTGTTCGCCGTTCGCCAGTAGACCGTGCGAACCGCCTGCCTTCCGGCGACGTAGCTTACTGCTCCACCGATCAACATCTGAAAGTAAAACGTACGGATCGTTAGTTGTCCAGGCAGAATTCCCGAAATATTGAATAGTGAAATGCGATGGGATAAATGTGGTACCACTGAATGCGGTCCTCTCTAAGGAAGTCTGGAAGCCAGAGGTCTGGAAACATCTAGGCGAAAGGAGCTTAGACTAGATGCAGGGAATTGAGTGAAAATCCTCACCTTTGTATACTGAGAGACTGGTGACTAGATCGTTCGAATAGAACCGATAGGGTTCTGCGTCCAAGTGGCTTGCAGTAGCTCGAAGAGGTGGTGATTTAGCGAGGGTAGTCTCGCTGCAGGCTTCTTTGGCTCATCCGTGCGAGGAGAAAAGCTGAACTGGCGAACAGACCTCCTCCGGTGAATAATTTATACTTACGATTAGCACGACGTCACGGGATCTGGTGATAAGGACATGCTCGCGCGTCATTCACCGTGATCACCGAATCCTCGAGCGGCGTACGCAGCTCGGTGGTCCCGGTGGTGGGACGCGGACGTTTTTACAAACGGCGCAAGCGAGATAATTTAGATAAACAGGCCAGTCTCGTCTCTGCCTACCCATCGATGCATCGTTATCGGCTCTAACCGATATCTAGCCGAGCCGCTCTGGCGCAATACAACTATACAACGCTGATCGGTCAACGGACCAAAATATGCGTCAGAATATTTTTTAAATCGTGCATCACAACTTTTCCCCGGTTAAGTGTCCATCCATCTCTTCCCCTTCGCCTTCCTCTCGCACTTATCTGTAATTTGCGTCCCTATTGTTAGGAAAGAGGAAAAGCGTGTCGCATCATCCCGATGCACTTTGTTTCTGACGTCGATCTGTGTGACTCGTTTCTGTGATTCGTTGCGCGCATACCTACGTCACATTCTTCGCGAATTTTCGCACAAAGGAAAATGTTACAGTCATCGTTACTTTAGTATGCTTACGCTATACAGGACATTAAGTACATACATATATTTATCGAGATTTACGGAAATTCATATCGGTTAAAAAGGTGTCGTCTTTTCCAAGAAACTTGTTTTTATCTTGTCGAAGAAATCGGCCACCGCGTAAAAATCGTAACGCGTCTATCACGCGATGCCCATTGACCGTTGAGTGCAGTCTTATCGGTTAATTGTTGATACAACCTATCAAGAACTTAATCCCAAGTAGGTATCGTTTCGCGGGGATCGCGGTTTAATTTACTTATTCGCGCTTGCCCTTGCCTTCTTCGAGCGTACGTATGTATGCATGTACAAAGTTCATTCTATCGTAGAAAGCTTTACAGCACAGGGACTGGAACCCACTAGGACGAAATCGTAATAGGTAAGCGATGAAAAGATAAGAAAGAACTCGTTGATAGCTCTCCTTTCGCAACGCGATAGTTATCTGAGAGCTCGCGTGTTTCGCGTGTTACCAGTTCCAGCCAGATGCAAGTACATACCGTCGGCGAACGGCCGATGGAAAATTTGTCCAGAGGCCACGACGAACAGTCGTTCCGACGTACATAAGTACATGTGTGATTCGATGGCAGAGGACAAGCAGACCTCCCGGTTACCGCGAATTGCCAATAATGCGCAAAACGCTAACGCGTGTGTGTGCGAGGAAGAAGTGGGATGATTCACGTGAAACTTTCGTGGCCTCGCGAACGAGTGCGAGCAGACATCGTGATCGTGATAGACGATTACCAATTTCGATAAGGCGCTCAGGCTCGTGTCTCCGTTTCATCGATAACCGAGCACGATATCGTTGAGCAATTCATCGGGATTTCCGCTCGATCCAATTGTGCCCGAATCCGAATCCCCCGAGTCTCCGAGGTGGATCGCTGCTTGAAGCCTTGGCTGTATCCCAATTGCGCCCAAAGAAAGATAGATTAGATATTACATGGTAACGATCGTATCTTCGCAGGGGGCATGGTACTCTTCGATTACCCAGCGATACATTATCGTTTGGGGCTTACTGGAACGCGTGCCTGGTGATGGATCGAAGCTTTGGGTATTCTCCAAGTCGAGCATCGATACAAAGTTCACCACGTCATGGTTCCACGCGGGCGAAATTTATATAACTTGGCAGAACGGGAAACGGAGAAGTTAATGGAAGTTTTTGTTGACGGGCGATGAGTCACTCGCAACGAACGCGCATACATGCACATAGGAAGCGCTTATGCGTCCACAGAGATATAGGTAACCTTACACGGCTCGCTCCGAGATCAAGTTCAATTATTATCTGCTGTTGCATGGTGAAATTCTTTTATTGTCATGTACAGGAATTATCGTTACAGCTTGTTGGTATATGTAAAGGTAGTAGCGAGCACGAATGCAGTTGGTTTAATGTAACTTTCCATCCCTGGGAATAGCGGAGACTGACAATGGATGAGAAGCGAGGTACGCACTCCATACGACCTTAAACGAGCCTCGGCTTCTTCTTTTCGTCTGTTTTTCCACGTCTTGCCCAGCCGCACTGCTCGGAACCAGTCCACCTTCACACCTGCAAGATCTGACTGACCCACTCTCCTATTTCACTTCCACTCGCTGGACAATCTCGACGATCTCGACACGCGTGGTCAGCGAAATACGAGAAGTGGGCCTGCTCGGCCGGCAGACGTAAAGTAAACACGGGCCGAGCGTCGAGACAATCGGCGAGAAAAAGACGTGGGAAAGTAAACACGCGCGAGGCTCGGTTGAGGTCGCTCCTTGGGCCTCGCTCTCGTCCCATTGATGCCATTGAAGGATATACACGGCAGTCTAAAGGGGAACGCCTCGATCTAAAATCTAATCAAATCTACTTATTGTTAGTCGCACTCACGACTTGAACTCGTGGCTTGTTCTGGCATCCGAAATATCTGTACCGGCTGATTCTACACTCTGAAGCTTCGCTACATCTCTGTCAGCACGTGTATCTAGTTCTCCTTGAAACGTCCCGGCGAAGTGGGCTTTCGCTCTAAATCAATCGTGGCCTGATCGTTTCCCGATAATGCAGATAAAGTTCTAATTATTCCCAGAACAAAACAGGTGATGTGTCGTTATCGCTAGGAATTACCAGTTATTTGAAGCACGTTATCAGGAGCACGGTGTTACGTGAACCGAGCCGAGCCGAGCCGAGCTGTGTGTATTGTTATTGTTCATTTCGCGAGCGTCGCGCGTGACTGACAAGACAGCGAGGTGATTCCGCCAGTTGGAATAGAAAGGGTCGCGATTCGTTATCGATGCTTCGTACGCTCGTGTTGCAGTGCAAACAGTGAGGCACACACTGATGACTGGTGCCAGAGAGTCTACCAGTCTCCTCTTATCTCCAGGCGATTCTCCACCTTATCTCCTACAATCGCGAAGCTCGTTCTTTTCCTTTCTCCCTAATCCGCGATACGAACGCGAATTAAGGCTTCCCCGAATAGCTGGCACCTTGCGGACCTTGCAGTTTCCTTGTTCTAAACTTGTTAAACGCGGAGCCAAAAGGAGGGAGATATTCTTTGATCCCGTTGGCAACGAGATGTAGCTGCAAGTGAAGCTTGCGCCGTCGTAATCCCGCGATCACCCACATACATCATCGAGGCTCTCAAGCATCTATGTGTCGCTTCGTTTGACGACTGTCTGCCTAATTGTAAGTAGGCGCAACTCTTCTGCCACTGACAGAAAGTCAGTAAACATTCATTTATAATGAATGGAGTTTCCCGATTTGGAATATATTTTTTTAAAGTAGTCATAGTAACTAAGAAATCTTGGAAATTACATCTGGAATGGAGCTATTTTACAAAATGCTCTTATTTCAGAATAATTGGCTAAAACCTGGCATCTGTATGTTTTTTATGGTGCTGAATCCGTATATGACGTTATTTTTTGTGTAAAAAAATTTCCTAAGGTAGTTCCCCCAATAAAAAATCAATTTCTTGGTGATAACTCAAAAAGGAAAGGCCGAAGAATTTTTTTAATATTTTTTTTCGGATTCCTCTCACCAATTTGCTTAAAAATTCATGTTAACCTGTTTTTTCAACTCCAAGGGGCCACATCTGGGCCCCTAGGGCAAGATTCCAATTCAACGATCTTCACATTGACTGCTCCACCGTGTTTGAATAAAATTGTAAGTGTTTTCGTCATGTTTCCCCATGTCAACTTTGAAGTCGTCTGTTTAAAAAATTCTCCGGCCTTTCCTTTTTGAGTTATCTCCAAAAAACGATTTTTTTATTAAAAGAACTACCTTAGGAATTTTTTTTACACAAAATATAACATTATATTTCCATTCAGCGCCTGAAAAAAAAACATACAGATGCCAGGTTTTTGCCGATTATTCTGAAATAAGATGATTTTGCCGTTTTTCGCGTACACCTGAATAATATGAGTAAAATGAGTCCATTGCAGATATAATTTTCAGGATTTCTTAGTAGTAAATGTATTCCAAGTCGAGAAACTCCATTCACTATACATAAGTGACTGTTTACTTGTGAGATGTCCAAAGAATCGGTAAGAAACACGAGGCGTCAATTGATCGAGAGATTAAGTTTCGATCTCCTTGTAATCTTCGATCAATGCCGCTATATTCTCTCGGGCATCCTGGAAGACACTTTCCTCCATACCTTCCCCTACATAGTGATGAACAAAGGCCCTCTTCTGATACATCAAGTCGAATTTCCGCGCCAGCATTGTCCACGCGTGCCTGATGGCGGTGTTGTTGCTGATCATCGCCACTGTCCTCATCGAATTGGCTAAATCTCCGCCGGGGACCGTCATGGTCGGTTGATAATTGATTCCTACCTGCGGATTACGATTATTCGAATGATCGCTGGATGCATTTGCTTCGAAGGGCAAATTCGCCAACGATAATCGTGCAGAATCCTCGTCGCAGCCGATTGTTGACGAATAAAGCGACAAAAAATTCGGTTGCACGTGGAACGAAGGGGTACCTTGAACCCAGTCGGACTCCAAGTGACGAAGCGTATAGATGGTTTCCCCTTGAGCATCGCGATCGCTTTGTTCACGTCATTCGGGCTTACGTCTCCGCGATAGAGCAAACAGCAACTCATGTAAGCACCCGTGCGTGGATCGCACATTACCATCTGAAATTCCATTCGATCAGACTAGAAGACTCGACGAGTTTACCGCAAGTCCGTTGGACTCTGATAGACACCTGATTCGCGGGCTCGAAACACTCGAAGGTGACCTGCTGCGTGGATATCTCCGAGTGCATAGCCTTGCTGGCGGTGGTGAGGGGAGCGTACGTAGCCAGGGTGAAGTGAATCCTCGGGTAGGGCACCAGGTTCGTCTGTATCTCGTCCAGGCTCAGGTTCACCGCTCCCTCGAACCGCAGCGATGCCGTCACGCTCGAGGCAACTTGAGCTTCCAGCCTGTTCAAGTTGGTGTAAGTTGGATCCTCCACGTTCAAGTTTCTGCAAACAGTCGGGGGAACCAGCCCGCAGCTCGATAAAACCGATAAAACTACTGAACTTATCCGAGTTTTCAGAGGCTAGCACCTGTCGCAAATGTTGTACAAAGCCTCGTTGTCGAAGACGAAGCAGCAGTCCACGTGGTCGAAGCCAGCGTGCGCGGCGAACACCGCGTTGTAAGGTTCAACGATCACGGTGGAGATATTAGGAGCCGGGCCAATAACAAAGTCTAGCGTGATCTGTTTCGGATAGTCGCGCGACAGTCTTTCCAACAATAAACTGGCAAATCCACTTCCAGTACCACCGTTCACTGATCTGCGTAATAGAAAATGGTATCGCATCGATCAGCTGTCCTCAGATCCAGATCTTCCTTTACCTGAACACGATGAATCCGGCCAGCCTCGTGCACGCCTCCACCGTTCTACAAACACGGTCCAGCACGAAATCGATCGCCTCCCGCCCGATCGAATAGTACCCCCTCGAGAAATTGTTGGCCGCATCCTCCTTCGCAGAGATCAACGACTGCGGAGAGAACAGCTTCCTGTACGCGCCCGTTCTGATCTCGTCGATTACCGTAGACTCCAGATCCACGATCACCGTTCGCGGTGTCAATTTTCTCGTCTGCAAGTTCATTCATCATCCGCTCAATGCTCATCCTCCCCTTCCAACCCGAATCATCCGTCCAAGTTTATGTATTTAAGTAGATACACACTTGTGCCTCGCAGAAGAATGTCCAAAACGACATGTCCAGTGGCCGATAGTCCGGCCGAATGCAGCCATTGGGCAACACGCCATGCTCCAAGCAAAACAATTCCCAACAGGCGTTCGCCACTTGCGTTCCAGCCTGGCCTATGAAAATCGTTACTACTTCACCTGATCCATTCATCGTTCAACCGTAATCCCAGCTACGAATTTTACGGGAATTTGCGCTTCTAATCAACTGATACCGACCGCTCTACATGTGGATTTTGAGAATGGTTACACGGATAATTTTGCTTATTTTTTTACATTTTCTTTTCCTAGATTTTCTGATTCATTGTGGAGTATTTGACGGAACCGGTTAGGTTCGCTTCGGAATTGAACGTGTTCACTTATCGGGAGAGAGTGTCAAATTTTTCAACGCATCGATAACGCGTTGAACGTCACGCTAGAATTCAGACAGTGTCGTCTTATCTTTCGCGTAGATGATAGCCAAAACAACACCGGTGTCGTAGCACTCGCGACTAATTTATTATAAAAACAAATTTCATAAGAAACAGTAGTCTTCGAAGAGATTTATTGCGCAACATTAGGTACACGGTAGATGAATAAAATTTCCCAAACAATTTCTATGGGTCCGACGCGACGGTAACATTTACACGAATTAAGCAACACGCAATAATTGTAATGTACCGAAATTAGACGATTAACAACAATCACATACGCTTTTACATGTTTCTATTACGGACACTTATTATTACACTATTCGCTTCTGCCTATAGACACATCGAAACGGCAGTAGACAGTATTTTAATCTCGAAACCGTTCGCTTCTATCATACATAGACACAAAAGCGTATCAGGTTGACTCGCAATTGGAACAAGTACATGCACGGTTATGCCAGGTTACACCTATAATTGATATGTTATATTTTGATCCCATCGAATAGCATTAAACGAGTCGAAATCTGTTGACACGCGTCAGAGTAACACGCCTTTTCACTTTGTACAATAGAAATTTTGCTTGCGATATATGTACTTGAACATCGAAAATCGTGCATCCAGAGATCGAATACTGTAGCAAATTCTACACGAACGTTTACATTTATCACTATTACAGATACGAGTGAATTATACAAACAATATCTCGTATGTCATGGAAAAGTTGGTTCGAAAGGAAGGTTTATTATTTATTATCTAATACTTTACGTGGACGTAAAATCGAAAAGGGGCATCTCGAGAGGCGTTAGAGGCGGTAAGGGTGCAAGTCGCAAAGAATGTCCGTTGTCCGATCCGGTTTCGTCGTTAGGACTGACAGACGCGGCTTGAAGCTGTTCCGTCAGCTGGCGGACTTCTTCCTCTTTGGCCTCCAACTGAGTCAGCAAGCTGCCAACCAGACAGCGCAATTGATAATTAACGGTTTTAAGCTCCTCAATAACGGTGCCAGTATCTTTCGGATGCTTGAAGGCTTTATCTTCATTATTTGGTAACGGAATCAGACTCAACAGGCTATCTTGCTCTTCGATTGTTCTATATATAGCTTGACGCAAGGTTCCATCAAACTTGTCTGACGGCAGTTCTATGGCATCCTTTTCAAGTTGCTTGGGCGCTTGTTTGCTAAGTGTTTCTCGCTGCTGATTTTCTAGCTTAGCTTTGTACTCTTCGTATTGAGCTTGTTTCATTCTGCAAGATACATGGACGATATAGTCTACGCTACCTGATTCTGTGACAGTTTATCGGTGCCTGGTACTCACCTAACTACAGCGGCTTGTCTTTTGTGGTAGTCTCTTTGCAGCGCGAGGGATTCCAAAGTAACAAAAGAGTGCAAAGAGGTGTTGACGGCCAGAGACGGTTGACTAGATAAACCAGAGGTGTTTAAGTGAACGATGGTGGATCCGAGTCTTGCTTGGGCTTCTCCCAGGAGGCTGGCTGCTGTCTCCTGACACTCGGCTGCTTCCTCGAACCGTCCTTGTAGCAGCAGGGCTTCGGCTCTCCTTTGCCTCTCGTGTGCCTTTGGTAGAGAAAACTCTATGTGTAAATAAGTCTAAGCCTATGCAGGGGATGGCATGGAAAAGTGGTGGGCGAGTATTCTTGAGAAAGAGAAGCGGAAAGTTAACAGATGACATTGGACAGCTCGAGATAGGAGACGACGTAGCTCGCCGAGTCGCATATTTCTGCTAAATTCGACCGAATGGCTCGCGCGAGCCAACACTGTGGACGATGACGAATGATCCTGACACGCATAAATTGCTTATCGCGCCGGAGAAAATATTCTCAGTCCCCCACAACGGTAGGAGGATCGAGAAAACGAGGCGACACTTACCGCGTTCAGGATTGAAGTCTCCATGGCTGATCAGCTGATCGAGTGACAACGAAAACAGAGAGGCAACATGTGGGTTATTTCCTCCGATCATTCGTTAATGACGCATATACCGATCGAGCTTGAAGTCCCCGAGTCTTCGATCATCGACGAAGTATAGGATAGACCTATCACGCAATGTAATTTTGTGTCACTTGCTCGGGGGGCTCGCTAGCCCCCTTACCATTTTCGTGTCACACCCAACGTTATCGAATCAGTCTAAAATAAGATTGTAACGCTAAACGTGGTAGGAATTAGAAATTAAAAATAGGACATTCGAAACCCGCGATTTACAAATGATTCTCATAAAGTAACAATGTAAAGATCGTTTTACAAACGTATTCCGTGCAACGACAGAGAAAAAAGTGTCGCAACAAGAACACATACGTCTTTTAACCTTGCTGTCCTATTCGAGTGTATTTAACGCAAAATACATTTATTTAACATAAAAATATATATAAACAACAACATTAGTTGTGGAAGACATGCTTTCATGATGTAACGTGGGATATCTCGCAAAGGAATTGTAACTTAGTATAATTCAATAAGGTGCTGAAGCAGAGAAGACTTTAAAAATTGTCATAAAACCCATCAGTTCCAGTATCTCGCTGAATGTTTCTTTAAAAAAGTAAAAACATTACGTCAGGTACATGAAATAAAAAAATACAAAAAATTGAAAATAATTACAAAGTAAAAAAAGATGTGAAATCAAAATAAGCTGTAAGCACATAAAGGTGCTTTCCTGCAGCGTGCAACGGCGACACTGTGTAACAATAAAAGACAAGAAAATATGTCCGCGGCAAAATCACACGTATACAGGCACGCACACACCTTTCAGCATCTCAACACATTTCAGTGTAGTTGCTGAGCTGGACGCTGTTCATAAGCAGATGCCACTACATTCAGTTCTGAAATTATGGGTCGTAACACAGTTTGGGTGGCGACACGAACTTCCATAAGGTGATAGGTCTATCCTATACCTCGTCTGTGCTTCGATCATGATTCGATGAATACGCTATTTTAATATCGGGATATAATCGTTCTCAAGCGAATCATTTAATCCTTTAATTTTACGAAATTAGACGACTATCGGTGTGATATTCCACTGATATCGTATCGGTGCGAGAACTTTGTTACAAATGGATACTGCAGCACGAAGCTACCTACACGAGAATACAAGTTGTGTACAAGTAGATAAATCGACGTAAAACTGCATAAATGTTGGGGTTTTTCCTTTTGTGCATTGATATGGTGAAGTGAAGAGTATAAAATAAATAAAGTTGTCAAGGTTCGTATCGACGAACGGTAAGTTCGGGGCCTTCGAGTACAAAGAAGCTTCGTTATGAAACGAAACGATCGAGTTGGCGAGTTCACTCGTTTTCTGTGCTGTAGATGTCACTGTAATCTCCAAATGGGACTTTGTTTGAAAAGTTTAAACTTCAAATGTATAGTTAAATTCTATTTTAATTCATTTCCTTAAAATGCCTAGCTGGAGGAGCAAAATTTATCGAAAATTTTATTGAAATTATGTTCTATTTTAATTGATTACATTATAAATTCTGGGTGGATTGAGCTACATTATTCGTAAATTTTTCTGTAATAAAATTCTACTTCAATTCAATCCGATAAATTTTCTAGTGGGCGAAGGTACTTTTTTTACGCAACTAACAACTATATTGCTCGAGTAAATAGCAGAGCTTTTAAACGAGCACACTATGTTAGTACGGTTTACTTTGCGCGATGTGTGGCAAAGCACGCGTTAATAGGTTTAATGGGGCGAGAGGATTTAATCGTAACTGAAAATTCTGCAGTCGATAAAGTACATGTACCGCTGCGGGCGGGAAATTATCGAAAACAGCAAGCTACAGCAACGTAACCATCGTTGTGGAGTTTTACACGGTTACCACATATAGTTATAAGAAAACATCATTAGATTCTGAGACGGCTTTGCAATCACAGTACCAGAGACACCGAGACAAGAGTCGAAAAGGAATTGAGCGTGGGCGCGAAGCGATGCCTTTATAGGAATACGAGAATCAACGTGGAAACTTAATTATTCGGGTTATCAGACGCGCGTGTGCGTGGCGCGCGTGTATGTGCTTTCCTCGAGTGGTTCATCTATTAGAAAATAACGTTGACCTCATCTCATCCGACGGGATACGAAAAACGTTTCGGCCTCTTTAGGATACGTTGCTCTGCCCGAGGATCGCGTTGCCGATCTCGATGTAAAGTTCGGCCGATCGGCAACGCGATATCATCTGTATCGAAAAAATTCAGCCAGAACTGGAGCGATCGGTATCGTTCGAATTCGAGTAGGCGTAACCTCACTTGCAGGCAGCAATTAATCTCCGGTAGATCGTTAAAAACCCGTGGTGAACTCGTGTCGGCAAATCGGCTCGCATAAATTGTCATCGATCACCAGGGAATTGGCGACGAGTAATTACATTACGCGATCCCGATCCCGATCCCGTCCCCTATTTAATGAACGCGCCACGGTCCGATGCTACCGAGCCGGTGGAGTTTCACGGTCCACCGGCTCGAATTAGTAGGATCCTCCCGTTTGTTTTCTCACCGCATCAGCCGAATTAGCGCCCGATTAGTGAGTGAACCTTTTGGGAGCCGAAAATATATTCCCACGGTATCGACAGCTCGGTGAGAAAGTAAAGAGAAAGAAACGCTCGAGGTATGCATGACGATACGTCTCGTAGCTACATTGTTCGCGAAAGTGATAACGCGTAGCTGGTTATCAGGGTGGAAGGGTATAGGGCACTATAGGGTATAGGGTGTAGTCACTAGGTTTTTGGTTTCGAATGGACCGCTGCACAGGTTCGAGTAGTTGAGCGAGGGTTACGCAACGATATAGGTAACTCATAATCCTGGATTGGGGGAAATTAGAGTTTCGCCCGTGGCGCAATTCCACCCGAATATCATGATAGGTACCTATATGGAGGCGCTAGTGCTACCCTATCGGTATCGGATAGCCATCGGCGGCTTGGCTCGGCTTGGCTTGGCGCGAGCGATCCGGCATGCGCGGCCGTCGCGTCGCCCGTCGGCCATCGGCCATCGGCCGTTCTCGTGAATGGGCACGGCTCGTGGACCAAGCGGCGGCCGTATGAATGAAATAGTAAATATAATTGACAGAAGGGCAGGCGTGGGCAGGCCAGTCAGAACAGGCAAGCAGAAACAGGCGGAACGAGGTGCAAGACGAGAACGGCGCGGCACGGTGCGGCGTTTAATACGCGGCAGGCGTAGGATCGAGGTCATCACCTTTCTATCATCCCAACAGCCTAGATAGCGTTTTTTCCTCTCCCGCTCTTTTTTTTCTTCTCTTTTCACGCGGTTTCGACAGCCTTCCTTTTCCCATCGTCCTCGATACGCTCATCTTCCGGCCACCGTCGCCACTCGCATACTCCCCGAGCATCCCTTCGCGTCGCACACGTTTTCCTTCTGACCGCCACCCATTAAAACGTCGCGAGATGAAACGACGGTCGATCGACGGCCGGTAGTTGCGGAAACGGAAGCGACTCGTCGAGCTTTCAGTTTGGATTAGGAGGTAGAAAGTTGTCGCGGTAAGTAGGAATCCCTGTTGGCCCTGCCGCGTTGAAGCATTACGCGGCGATCAGGACAGATCCGCCCTCGGCCGCGGGTACTGGCTGGAGAACGTTGAAGGAGAGCTGCGCCAGTTCTTGGCCGGTCGGTCTGCCTTTTCTCTCCTCTCTTCTCTCTTCTCTCTTCTCCCTCGGCTCCCTCGGCTCCCTTGCCCGTGCAGAGTCGTCGAGTGACGACCAAAGACGGTAGGAAGGTACGGTTTCCGGTCGCCCACGCGACAACCTAGTCGGGGCTCTCTCGCGTCAGGCAACGCCGTTGTGAAAATCCTCTCGATTCAGGTGTCCGGATAGCGCTCGCGGAGTGGTAGGCCTGGCGCAACACCCTGACACCATGGTGGGGGGGGCAGGATCCAGCTAAGATGGAGAACGATTTCTAGATTCTTACTACACTCTTGGTCCCGATGCAACTCTCCTCCTTTAATCCCTACTTCGTGCTTCCAAGCTCGTTCCACCCTTCGTGTCTGTTTGGTCCGCACGCTTTCCAATTGCGATACCAATTCGATTACGCAACCACTAATTGTTACGTCTGTCGGTCGCGAGAGTGTAAGACTGTTACGAGCGGACCCGAACGCGCCGAGAGAGCAGAGCCCGCTAGGGGTTGATTCGACTCATTGTGATCGATCCTCAAGGTTTTTGCCGTTGCTGCGCGGCGGGAACGCAGGATTAATGATACGTTTCATACTCATTTTCGTTCATTGTCGATACTAATCGATTACGGGCTGGGCGGTGCTGGCCACGAGTCCGCGTGTCATTAGTTAAGATTGGAATAAATTTCGGGTGAAAGTGGTCTAGGGCCCAAGGGTCGATCGATCCTGTTGGTGATAAATTTACCTGTCAATTAAGTTCATTTCAGCTTTCGGCCGCTCGAAAAAATAGCTGCCCGCTCTCGGTCACCGACGACGTTCCAGTCCGACAGACGTAATTAAAACCACGTGGCCCGGTTCCTTTGTAAACAAATCGATTGACGCAACACTACACCGCCAACGATACCGTACGGCGGCGTACGGCGTGGAACGCGGCACGAGTGGCGCAGAGAACCTTTTTTTCTTTTATTATATAAACAAAAACCACGGTAATATCGTCGGTTAATTGTCAGCCAAGTATTCTTACCGAGCGACCCTTGGAAATACTCGATTCGCTCGTTCTCTTGAGAAATAGGTATGTTCGAACGAGGAGCCAAGGTAATATGCTCCAGGCAAGGTAATTAGTCAGAAGGGGCGATGAGACTGGTGGCGATAAAAGTATACGATATTTCCAAAGATGCTGCAGAAGCTTTTGAGGATTTCTCTGTGAAGTTTGGGTTAGCGTGACGCCACGACATACATCTTTCTTCCTTCCCTTTTCTCGCCTTCTTCTTTCCTCTCCTTCTCTTATTCGCTCTGCCTCCCACCCCCCCCCCCCCTCCCGCTGGATGCTGTTCCTCTTTGAAAGTCCCTTCAAAGAGGTAGGGCACGCGAATGTGGGAGGGAGAGTTTCCGGTCGCCCACGCGCCTTCGCAACAACCACTTCGCCGTGGTATCAGGGACAAAACACGTCCCGGCAGATGTCTCTTCTCCTCTGCGCAAATGAAGAAGTCGCCTGGCATTCGGCAAATATCACGAAAGCTCCTTTTCCTTTACCTTTACGCGCGCGAGTGTTCGAATGCCGTCGAACGCTTTCGAAAGCTTTGGACTTTGGACGGGTCGTACGGGTCGAACGCTGAGACTCGCGAGTCCTACTAAGGGTAGGGTGCGACTGCCTCTCTGTGGAAATAGAAAGGTAGTGGCGATTGCGGGGCTTAAAAATAGCAATGACGACTTATCCGTCCACGCGCGCAAACCGATCAGGCGATCAGGTCGTATCGGTTTCGACTTGGACGTAGGCTTCGCTAGAGGCAGGTCAAGGCATCGCATCGGCGGGAACAGAATCGTGAACCACCCCTGGCACCATCGCCATCCAGCCTATCCTACCGTTGCGCAAGCTAGTCTTCTCCCACTCTTTGCCTCGTGTCGCTTTCGTCTTTCCTTTTCTCGCGTAACGAGCCGCAAGGCGGAATTACAGAAGAAGAAGAAGAAGCTCGGAAGCGATCGAGTATTCGTGTTGTCATTCGACAATGGAACGAGCCTCCGCCGCGTCCGCGTCGCCCGCCAGATACGTACGTATTTTTCTCTCCGAGGAGGCTGCGGAGCGGGAAATTCTGTGGTGGCCGATTCCAACGGTACATCCGAACCACTCGAGGACGACTCTTCTGGCTTCTGGCCGGTATACGCACCACCCACCACGAAAGTACTCGAGGATTCCTCGTCCTCCGAGAGGAGAATTCGGCGTTAAAGCCACCTCTTTCCCCTACGTTCTCTCCTTCCCTTTCCGTTTTCGTTTTCCTTTCTGTTCTTCCTTTTCTTTCGGCCGGCCATCTAGTGGAAAAAGAAAGTCACGAGTGGACATTTAGGGGCGTCGAGGCGAGGCGAGGCGAGGCGATACGCTGCGATGCGATGCGACCGTGCGAAATCGGCTTCACCGAGAAGATCACGGTAATATTGAATAATAATATGATATAATTTAATAACCGTGCCGCTCGATGATGTTTAATGACGATAATGCTCCAGTACGACCGCCACCTATGATCAAGAGGGGCGCAGGACTTTACAGGTTGTTCCATTTAATCGACGTTTGTGTGTTTACGCGTGCGTCGATGCGTTTCGCTCGATCAGCATTCCGTTCCTCTTCCATTCGCCAGCAATAATCAAATCTCAAAAAGATTCGCCCAGCAAGTTGAATTGCTTGAAACGATGTTAATCTCGAGGAGTGTACTTAGGTAATCAGAGTTCGCGTAACGTTCGATGTCCGATTAAATTTCTTCAAAGATAAGCGCCTCGCGTCGGAGGAAGGTGAGGAACGAAGGAATCCAGGGAGGTGGCGGGCCCGGGGAGTCGTAATTTCGGGGCAAGTCGCGAGGGTTGAGGATCTGCTGTTGAGGACCGAGAGAGAACGAGCGGTGGACTCTCGGCTCGAGCGACCACGAACGCGACCGCGACGCGAGGCGACGCGACGCACGGCTCTACGAGAAGGTGAAAAGACGTGGAACAGGGGAGGGGAGAGGGAGGGAGTCGGGCCGTAGGAAAAAATATAAAAAAGAAAAACGACCGGGTAAATAAAGATCGACCCGTCTCCCACGCCCGTGACCATTGTTATTATATATCCCGTGGGGTATTGTTCCCATGGGAAAACTGGACAGGCCCGTTCTACCACCTATAAGACACTGGTGAGCGAGCCAGAGAATATGCACGCACACACGGTTTTACTCGTCCCTCTAGCCAGACTTCAGGTAACACACGTCCTCTCTTTCCAGACGTGTGGAGCGTGTGCAGCGTGTGCAGCGTGCGATGCTTGCCTCTACGAGTCCACACACTCGCGCGGTTTGTGTGTGGCGTGTGGCGTGTAGCCACACTTACGAGACAAGCAGCACGCTCGAGCGCAGATTTGAGATATTGTGGGGGGCGTTCACCTCGCATCTCGGTCCTCGTGGTCCACTCGCGCGAGTGGACACACACGGAACGCGTAACGCTGACCAGGTGGGTGCGTGTGTCTCGTCTCCTCTGCGTTCTCGTGTGCGAGGCGTTGCGACGAGTATCAGCCCTGGTGCCCCTGCTGCCCCTGGTGCCCGTGGTGCCCCTGGTGGCTGTGTTGCGCGGAGATGTGTATATATGGTCGTCTTTGGCCGCTGGAACGCACACATACGCACACGCGCTCAGAACCATACCTATACGTACACGCGCAGCGACGGCACCACGGTGGATGCTTGAGGAACAGGGTGCGGCTCAACCCACCTCGCTTCACTTACCTACCCGTATTAACTGTCTAGGTAGGTATATCCAGGCGCGAGCCACGCACGGCCCAGGATACTATGCCATATTTGCATCCATGATCCAGGACACGTGTGTATCCACGGGAGCGCGTGTGCGTCCTTTTTTCCCCTTTCTTCTTCTCCTCCTCATCTTCTTCCCCATCGTCGTCGTCCTGCCCGTCCTCCCCGTCCTCGTCATCTTCTTCTTCTTCTTCCACTTGGTCCCTCTCAGTCGACTCCATGCACGCGACCATTGCCTTCGCCGTGTCTCTACGTCTTTCTTTATTTTTTATCCCCGTTTTCGCCTTTCCTTCGTCTCCCTTTTCTCTCTTCTCTGCTTCTCCCCCGGCTTACTTAGGTACCTACTCGTCCGCGGGGATACGCACGCGAGTAGGCACTCTTCCTCCCGGGACGCACCGTCGCCGTCGCGTCGACCCCCGATGGATTATAAATCCGTCGATGGGAAGAAGAAAGGGGCGATCGCGGGTTAGTCAACGGATCTTCGAAACGCTCGCAAACGCGAAAACTCCAGCTGAAGTCCACCGACCACTGGACCATTGGACCACTGGAAACCAGCACGGCAGCGCGTGTACTCGCGACAAAACTCGTTAGATGCAGGTCAAACCGGCGAGCCGAGAAATTATCGCCGCGCCAGCGTGCCTGGGCCGTTGCTTGTGTACGAATTGTCACACAGCCTGGACGCCAGGCTGATCCTCGGGAGATATCCTGCCTCCGTGTCTCAATGGACGCGCCTAATAGCCGAGTATATTCTTTAATTAAGACGCGCGCAACATTCTAACAAGCGTTCTTCAGAAATGTGGCATCTATAAAACTGAATGAGTTCATAAATCCGTGCTCCAGAGAATTCCACAGACCACGCGACACGGCAAGCTTGTAATTTCTCCAAATAGAAGAAGCAGTTTGGATTAGGACAATTAAAGATTCCTCGCAGAGACATCCGGAGCTATTAAATGTAAGCCGACGACGCTGTGCCAAAGTACTAAGCACGCACGGTGAAAAAAAGTTGCACACGCGAGACCGGAAAGGGCGGGAAGCAGCAGGAGTGAAAAAGTAAAGGATACCTAAATGTTGTCTGTTTGCGTGCACGCGGCCAAGTGCTCTTTGGAGCCGACAAATTAATAGCCAGCTAGCTGGTGGCCGAGGAAAGGCATTTGGATTCCTCCCTCGGTAGCCGGTCGGTTTGATTATTTTATCTTGGATCGGAGCGGTAGCCGTGGAGCGGGAACAACGCGGTGAAAAAGCGAGAGGGATCGCGTAGCTCGTGCCACCGTGTACGCGCGTATCTTTCGCGGTAGAACGGCTCCGACAAGCCTTTAATAATCAATTTATGAATGAACAACTGAGCGCCGCGCCGTGCCGCGGTGAAAGTCTCCGGGCCCCTGTGGCTCGACAGAGACCTCCGTCGTTCGAATGGACGAGAAGGACGAGAAGACGTGGCCTGCGGACCCATACACCCAACGGTCCCAACACCCGACACGTTAAAACACGCATCGTCTATTAATATTTTGAAATCACGGCCGCGGCGAGCGACTATACCTGTGCACGTAGGTATACGGGACACCGGGCCGATTCAACGTCTAACGAGGCAGCTTAATCCCTAATACCTACCTATGTAGCTACGGTCTCGGATCGATACGTCCTCCTCGATTAACCGACCGCAAAGAGAGAGGGAGGCTATCAGGCTACTAGCACCGAAAACGAAATTCCAGTAGCAACGAGTCTCTGTTAATTTACACGCACGCGATGCTTCGGTCGCGAGGGGCACGCAGAATTGCGTGCAAGCAGCGTCTAAAGTCTAAAGCGAGCCTCTGCCGTTCACAACAATATGCTAATCGGGTCAATTAAGATAAGGAATTATACGCTCCCCTGGCAGACGCAAATCAAACGCGGATGCGCCAACTTATGCAGCTATAGGTATGTTTTATACTAGGAGCTTCTTAATGATCACCATCACCAGCGGAGGTTTACGATCCCGTGCTCCGAGCTAACGAAAAGAGGAGCACGCTCCAATGCGGAGAAGGGCCGCGACCGGTGTGTGTCGCAAGTCTCTTCTCTCGCCGATAATAATCTACGAGGCGGATTATGGTAGTCCAACGATGGCAACCTTGAAGAGACTTAGCGATGTGACTGTGCCGGCGGACGTGGACGATTCGTCGTTGGCCGTGCAGTGTTTGGCGGAAAAAGGGAGGAAACCGAATCGGGGGAGGAAGATGAAAGAGAGAGGAGTTATACGACGCAGGATGAACGGAACGCCGCGGCGCGCCGTCGGTGGTGAAGCACGGTCGTGTGCGTCCCGATGAAATTAAGACTGGCCGTCACGATTATTATATCAATTAATTACGCGGTCCTGGACCTCGTGATCGTGCCATCCGGTTCGGTAAGTCCGGCCGGAGAGGAGAGGAGAGGAGAGGAGAGGAGAGATGGGAGGCGAGGATGACCGGTGGGGATCGGGCAACACCGAGCGACTTTGCGTGCCAACCGATCCAGACGACGCTCAGAATCCCAGGAATTCGAATAACGAGCCGGCTACCGTGATACACCGCTCGACGACCACCTTTCCGATCCTCATCGATCTTCGTCCAGCCGTTCCACGATCCACCGCGGTGTTAATCACGGCTTCTCGTCCCATCCCGGCTCCACCGCAAGCTTTTATTTCGCGTATCCAGCTGGTTTACCGGAGGTGCTGTCTTCCACTCCATCGTTATCGATTAAAGATCCGTGACGGGGGCACCTCGGCTGATACAGGGCCACGCTGGGCTCGTACTCTGACAAATCTCATTGTAAGCGTGTTCGAGTGCATTGATCTTGCCGTTGATGATCGATGGAAATACCTGCTATCCAATTTCGATCGACTTATCCGAGGGGATTCGAGGGGAGTCCGAAGAATTTATGCCCAGCGATCCGTCGAAGAGGCAGCCTCCTCGAGGCGGCTTATCACGAGCCCACGAAACTCCGCGAGTCCCATGGACAGCACGGGGTTACGGAGAGGAATACGCGAGTAAATCCAACCGTAGGTGCATAAAGACGCGACGAAATACGAGCGGGAAGGCTCGGTGCCGATACCTCGTCGAAGCGGAGGAAGGGATACGGAGGAGAATGAAGGAGATGAAGGAGGCGAAGGAGGGTGGGATATATTCAGAGGAAAAAGGAAAAGGAGGACGAGGAGGAAGAAGAGGAAAAGGAAGACAGCGAGGGAGAGATCTACTGCAAGGGCGCGGCGAGGGTCCGAGATGGAAAAGAGGGAAGAAAAGAGGTGTGGCACGAACCTCTCTCCAGCATTGTCTGGCCGTACAGCTCGCGCACGCCGCGCCGCGGCCGGGACTGGTCCACGCACCATCCGAATCTATCTACATACGGCATACGGCATACGGCATACGGCATATAGCATACCATACGCGCTCACGCATAGGAAAAGAAGTCTCCTCGGGGTTGCGTGGTGCTGGTACGCGCGCACTCTCTCCCGGCCTGTCGGTGCCTCTGTCACTGTGCCATCCCCCCGAGGTGTGGGTGCGTGCGTGTAAAGGCTGGCCACGCGTGTGAGTAGCGCGGTTAACTCGACGACCGCAACACAGCCGCACATCAGACCCAACAGACCCGACCGGTATTCAAAGTCAGAACCACCGGGAGGGGAAGAACGGTGAAGAAACGGCGGGAGGACGGAGGACGGAGGAGAGAGGACCGGTAGAGAGGGAGTAGGCACGAGCCTAACTGCAACCAGCATCCCACGCGCTTGGACCAACATTTAGTAGGCTCTCTCGCCCTCTTTCCTTCTCCATCGTTGGCTGTTGGCTTCGCTCCACTCGTCCCGTCTCTTTCCATCTCCTCGGTCGATCCGTGTTCATTGTACGCGGCTAGGTATGTATATAGGTACACGACGGGACATACGTACACGCCACACGGTCCACCATTAGACGCGAGTACGCTGCTTAAGATCGTCTCTCCTCTCCGTCTTGTCCACGCGTCCCGTCCCTCTCCCTCCCTCTCGCGGTTCATCGCGAGAAGAGAATGATTCCCCTCGCTCGTAAAGAGGCGCAGCGTTTCCTTCGTACGCGCACGGGACGGCGAGACGCGACGCGACGCGACGCGACGCCACGGTAAGAAACTCGAAAATTCGTGTCGAGATTAGGTGTTTCGAACCGTTAAGCGACCCCTTGCACGTGGACACGCGCAGCACGCGCTCGCCACACCGACACTAGGAAATTAGATACGCGCGGCCCTATTAACTAATTGTACCCGAGTCGGATCGATGTCCCGGGGCCCAATCGCTTTATCGCCGATTCCGTTCCGAGTCGTAGGTAATTATGCCATTCCACGGTGACGCGACGCCGACGGTTCGAATCGACGCTTTCCTCTTTCCAATTACATACCTACTCCTTTTCATGCAAGCTTGTCTTCTCCTCGGGGTGATCGCCATCTACTACACACTTCTCTCGCGTTCCAACACTTCCAACCGTTCCCTTCGGTCGAGGGTCTCTTCATCGACACGTGTAGTCCCTGTTCCGAAGGATCTTCCTGTGGATCGACCGGGAGACCGAGGCAAGAAAGTCGAAAGTTGGAGACAGTGTTCGCGTACCGTGGGCACTCGGGCATTCGTAACGTTAGCCGGTCGTACGAGGATGTCCGCTATATAACGTGGAGAAAATTAATGGTCGTCGTTACTCGACTCGTTCTCGAGCTCCGGCAAGGATGCGGGGATCAATGGCGGAACAACGAACCTCTAACGTACAGGCTCGCAGAGAACTAAGCGTGCCGAATTTTATTTCTCCGGAATGATGTATTACGCGCGGCCTGGCGTGGCGTGGCGTGACTCGGTCTCGCGTCGCGTCGCGTCCACGCGGACGTATCGATGACAAGATGTTAGAAGACTGCCTTACGAGTCCATTCGAGGATGCAAGGTTTGAACCGGCAGGCGGTGGTAGAAGAGGCTCCCTGTTCCCGGGAACATGCTCGCGAAGGCGAAATCGATCGATCATTCGGCGGAGATTGAAACGGCAATTGAGGATGCCGAGCTCGTCCGCTCCGAGTAGAAGAGTCGTTTCGCCGGTGAGCCGAGTGTTGGTCTAATCACTCTAATCGGTGCTGTTTCGTAAAAAGAAGCGCGAGAAAGAAGAAGAAGGAAGCCACCGCCGCCGGAGGTAGAGGCAATCGACTATGTACATAGCATCACGGGACAGAGATCGTTGGAGGTGACGAATTCCATGGCCAATCGTACATGCTCGACGAGTGAACGTTTTAATTCGCTGCCGGTTCATTGAGGCGCTTCAGCCACGTTGACCGACCACAGTGGAATCCAACTGAACCACCTCTTGCGGGATACCGCCACGAGTTAATGTAGTGCGTATTACACCATTACATGTTCCGTTTAATCATGCTCCGCTAATCACCCTCGGACTTCCTTTATCGCTCATGCCGTCCCCTCGTCTCCAATGGCAAGTGCAAACTTTTTTGCTGCATTCTTTACTCGGGATCGGATGCTCGCAGACTATCCTGCTCTTCCACGCTTCTTCTTCGGGTAATCTAGATGTAGGGTAAATCCGGGAGACGCGGTGGGGCTGGAGAGGTGGTCGAGTCGCTATATTTCAGACTCTATACGTAAAAACGCGTTAAAGTGCAGACCAATTAGGTTCTCTAGAAGCCAAACAGTCGAATGAACAGCGTCATTTCGCTTCCTTCTGTGTTTTTCTGGATTTATAGGCTTTAAAAGATAAATTGAGGTTACATTTAACCTCTTTTGTCACACAGCGGTGTACAGAATCATATTTAAAATAGGTATACTTCTAAGTTTATTTTCGTTTAATGTTTGGGATAATAAAATAGTAGAGAGATATTGAGGAACAATGCAGCCAAAGTATTTGGCCATATTTACTCTTCTTCTTAAAGCTAACGAGAAGACCATCTCTCGTTGCAGAAAGGTGAGATGGTCAAGTTATGATTTTTTTATTATTTTTTTATTTTTTATTATTATTATTATTTCTGTTTATTTAGTTTATTTGTTCACTTTTGTATTCATTTGCCTTGCTAATGGCCAGTAGGTAGTTCACTTTTTCTTTGATGTGTTCTTTACTTGTTTAGCGTAAAAAAATTAAATATCAATGAATCTGTAGTTGTATTCACTCATAAATAATTTTTCATTACACTTTGTTAATTTTTCATGAATAATTATGTGAGTGGTCTGTGCCAACGACGAAAACCATTTCTCCCAGCAGCTCAGGAGAGGTGGTCAGATCAGATGTCATGACTTCAGTTTTCAACCCGATTTACAGTAAATATTGTCTTAATGCAAATAGGTATCGACCAGTTTTTCTGAATCAGCATAACATTCTGAACCTATAGGTTTGTTCTGATAAAATAAGTAATATCTATATTAGTTTTAATAGCCATTTTATATTAGGTCGACCGCGTCTCCCGGATTTATCCTATATTAGGTACTCGCCCGGTTGATCTCACGGGACTAATCTACCCCTGCTTCGCAACGTTCAGCTGGGAATTGTTTCGCGAACGATTTTAATTGATATCCCACGCGAGCGTGGTAGGAAAAAGTTTAACGATCATAGCAGAGATCCTTCTTCACCCGCACAGTCTGTTGGACGTTCGTTCGGTTACCAACGGGCCCGTACCTAAATCAGCTCGGCGCGCAGGGTGGTCGTGGTACCAAAAATCGAGCCTGCCTAATTTTCCAGCTAGGAATCACGCACGCGTGGCCGTGTATTGGTGCGAGCAACAGACAGAAACGAGGTGTATCCGGCTCGATAAAAACCCGAGCGAACGTTCCCTCGTGCCCTAATACGATTTCGTTCTGACCATTATATCCTCCTCCACTTGGACCCTCTCCGTTCCCTCTTGCTTCCTTATCGCGTCGGACCGCGACAACTTCTTTTATTCGGGGTGAAGAAAACAACGCGACATCGTCCACGTCGTCATACCGATCGGAATCGTAATCCTCCTCGAGTTTCGAGCATATGGGAAAGCGATCTCGTAAGAGGGGAGACGATCGGTCGTGATTTACACTCCGGATCTTATTTCACGAAACTCTGCGGTCGTAACAGCGATCTTGTGAGAAAGTGAGATGTACGTTTTGACGGTCACAAGAAGATTGGATTTTTAATCAGCATCCTCTTAAGAGGCTGGATTGTATTTCGAATACAGGTAGAACTGGACTTGGAATTACACTGAAGATGAAGGGATTTCGATGGAGGATGATTTCGTAATTTCGCAACTCGGCTGGGGATTGGGAGTACAGCTGAAAAGAATATAGCTGAAAAGAACGAAGGAGAAGATCGCGTCTGGGAGTCCGATGCGGTAGCTACGTCACTGCTCGTTGCTGCGATCCACTGTGCACTCTGTGCAGCCTGCACGGCAGCACAAGGAACATCGTTGGCAGTAGCGCGCCGCTCTGAATTGAGCAATTTTCTCCGGGCGATATCCGTCACAATATGCTTGATACGTGAATAGGATCCCGGGTCCGCAGGGCTCACAAATCAATCTTAAGGCGTGAATGTTGAGCCGCTCTCTTGTCAATCGCGAAACGTTGAGAATGTCGGTGTTGATTGTGGCTAGGCCAGTTCGTTTCGGTCTTGTCTGCCACCGCACGCACGTGCGACCTAACAATAAACGATCGCCTTTCTAAGGTCGCGCGGTGCACTGTTAACCAGCACTTTTCTTTCCGGCCGCCTATCTGCATAAAACATAATAGGGGAGTAACGTGCTCGCCTCGGATCGAGTTATGATTGGAGTTGCTTCGCCACGGCGATACGTTCCACCGGTGAGACCAGACGGCTCGGGAACACGGCGACCACGCTTCAAAGTTTCAAACCTCTCCAGCGGTGATGCTCGGCCGGCTGGACACGGCTTCTCCTCCAGCTACCAACTACCGAACGACCCTTTTCTACTCGACTTTTCCCTCCGCGGCATTAGGCGAACGATTCATGAAACCGATGATCCCAGCCGGCTAGCGAGCGAGAGGCATTCTCATTCCGATTCTCAGCCAAGCAGAATGTAATCGAAGAAACAGACGGTTCCCATGGAGCGGAGGTTGAGGAAAAGGAGCGGCGGGCAGATTAGAACTACAGGCTTAATCCCGAGCGATCTGCAAGCCTGTCGCCGAATACGGTAGGAGGTGAATAAGACGGGTATACACATTCGTCACTCAGCAAGCGTCCCGCGGTACAGCTCGTACGGCCGACCCTCTCGGTCCCTCCCAACTCCCAACCGATCGCTCTCCCTCCCGGCTCCGACTCGGGCTCGGGCTCGGGCTACGGCTCCGGCCATCCAGCACGGAAGCCCAAATAAGGGGAAATGTACGGCGAATTAAGCTTCCCCTCCTCTGTTTCGTCTCGCATTTACAGGCGCCGGCTCGAGCCTCGGCCATCAGGCGCCCCGATAACCCGCACCAACAGAAATTGATCCATCGATAACAGGGCCCACCTAATTGGGGGCCACCATTATAAACCATTGAACGCCTCCTAATTAATACCCTGGATATTAGCCGAGGACCACGACGACGAAGATGATTAAGGGAGACCGGACTTTGGTAAAAAAAACCTCTCCAGAGGATAATAGGATATTTTCGTAGAGTCTGTGGAGATGGTGGACGAGGCACCGTGAACCGTGAACCGTGAACCGTGAACCGTGAACCGTGAAATAGTCGATGGCGCGAGATCGGAGGGAAAAAAGGCGCGCCCACGCCAGGAGCGATCGGTCCAGGATCTCGGCGATCTCTCGAAACTGCTCGGTCGTCGAGTACTGTTCGATGGGAGGAGCTGCTGGCTCGCGGATTTTAATGGCGGATTTTTGCGACTCGCCAATCGCACTCGACACGGAACACACCGTCCTCCGTTCCCGCTCCGTGATTCAACGATTCGACGATTTCACCGCGAGAGAGGAGAGATATACATCGTGGCGAGTTACGTGATTTGATTTGAGGAGAGCTCCTCGGAGCGAGCGAACGAGCGAAGGAACGAGCGCGCGCGTGGGACACGCGCTCTGCCTTGTCGCGTGCCTCGCCACGTTCTCCCTGGTTCTCAACTTCTGCTCGCCGTCTCACCTCTGCATATCGATATCCGATGCTTCGATTAATCCTGACACGTGCGTTTGCGCGGCAAACTCCTACGCCCTAGTCTCCTGTGCCATTACCGAATTCGGTCAAGCAGTTGGCTTCGTGCCACCGTCACGCGACTTTGGATTGTCCGAGTTATGGGAAGTAGAAATTTGAAAGCTAATAAACTACGGGGACATTTCGACACTCGTATGATATCAGCACCCGCAGGAGTGGATTCGGCGCGGCGTAACCTAACTGGCTACGAACGGTACATCGGTACATCGCAACCCGCGAATCATCTTAACGTTACGACCTCCGAAAACGGTCGAACAGCAGTTGGAAGGGAGCTCGGGTTGGAAAACGATTTACCGTTCAAGTACACGGTACGATAGCGTATCAAAGGATAAAGCAAAAGTTGGGTGACGGCAGGCCGATTGTCAGCCGCTATCCGGGTTACGAAGTAGTCGGCGCGGCCAGGCGAGCGCGTAGAAATTAATAGCACAGGAATCGAGATAGCGCGGACACTCGGATGCCTACCACCGCACCAGGGAGAACAAGGAGAAAGGTACGCGGATAAATGGCCTATGCCGTTTACAGCCGAGTCCAGCTTCAGAACAGCCTAATTACCGCGTTTACGCACTGCGCAACGCGCAGCAAGTATCGCTCGATCGCCTGGACAAATTGGTCGCGGCTGATGGTTTCATTTTCGTACAACCACACAGACACTATGCCCCGTTCCCCCAGTTTCCGCGAATCGACTTTAAAGATTCAATCCAACATTTACGCGCATACCTAGAATCTTCGCAAGCGGACACATTCGGTGCACGTAAAGTTTCGGTTATCATTCAAGCACGGAGAATTCGAGTACCTACCTATGGAGAAGCGTGTGGTACAAGATTTCAATGTGATTTCGAAAGTTTTCGTCGTAAACGCCGCCGCGCTGCCCCGTCCCGTTCACGATACTACCGTTCGACACTCCCCGTTTCTAATCTCGTCTAATCTTGAGAGTCTACCTGCATACGCACACGCACGCGCACACGCATGTGACCACGCACTCGCCTGCGCTGCTCATCCTGCCGCGTGATTTAAGAGGAAATGCTGAATCGATCGTGGCGAGACGAATCGATTCGCCGCGTGTATGTACCATTAACTGTTCCTCCACGCGATTCTGATGGCGCGGCAACGTGATACGAGCGCTTACGCGTTACTCACACGTAACTTTCAGCGGTAATTAAGCATTTTTCAGTGGAATCCTTTATTTAGAAAGAGCCTAGAAAATGCAACTGCTGACAAAGGAAGTTTCAAGTGGTTTTTCATTTGGGTTTATATGGGGTTGAAATTGTTAGAAAACAAACCTGATTCGTATTACAGTTTATTATTTCACTAAAAATATCAATAAAATAAAAATATGACTAATTCAATAGAGGAAAAAGAACAAAACGACAGTATTCTACTTTAACTATAATTATCAGTTATAACATTTTATGTCTATTCCTGTAATTTCTGAGTTTTGAAGTTTAAAATCTGGTTTTTGAAATCAGTTTTCTCTGCATCGCTATTAAAATAGTGTCTTACTATATGTTCCACGTCGTTCCACACGACAACGGTTGAATGTACGGAAAGTAGAGACTTTCTAGTTTTTTTAATCAAATGATCGATCTGCAAAAATTCGCAAAACTATGTTTTGTGAATTTTTTTCGAGTGCGAGGCTCGGTAGCCGCCACTCAGTGGTTCGAGTATACTACATGCCAGCTGGACAAACTTATTTATTCGCGGTATTGGGTTTATACGGGGTTCAAATTGTTAGAAATCAAACCTGATTCATATCACAGTTTATTATGTCACTAAAAATCTCTCCTGCCGAGCGTCGCACTCGAAAACAATTCACAAAAACATAGATTTGCAAATTTTTGCAGATCGATCATTGGATTTAAAAAACTAGAAAATCTCTACTTTCCGTACATTCAACCCTTGTCGCGTGGAACGACATGGAACATATAGTAACACACTATTTTAATAAGCGATGCAGAGAAAACTGATTTTAAACACCAGGTTCTAAACTTAAAAACTCAGAAATTACAGGAATAGACACAATGTTATAACTGATAATTATAGTTAAAGTACAATACTGTCGTTTTGTTCTTTTTCCTCTATTGAATTAGTCATATTTTTATTTTATTGATATTTTTAGTGATATAATAAACTGTAATACGAATCAGGTTTGTTTTCTAACAATTTGAACCGCATATAAACCCAAACCCGCGAAAAAATAATTTTGTCCAGCTAGTATACTCGAACCACTGTGCGTTCGAGGGATAGCAAACGTTTAGAAGGGCGGTGTCGGTCTGACAATGAGTAACATCGTTGTAAAGTTGCGCGTCGTAAAGCGTTCCCATATCGGCCGCGAAATCCCGGCAACTACCAGCACCATAATTTCTGCAACGGAACCTGAATTAATCGAGTAGGTCGTTTTAAATCAATCGTCGGTGGACGTGCCCTGTAATTCGTGGCCAGATGTGGTCGGGCATAGGCACAGGTAAATAGGATGCAGCTGCATAACGTAAACGTAAATGTCCAAGGCGAAGCAAACTCTCCGTCCCTCTCTAAGCACCAAGTGTCAACTCCGATTGAAAGTTTGAAAGGCGGTGGTGCGGGATTTTCAATCCAGGCTTTCCGTCAACTATCGCACGCGGCCGTGGGTGATATTGGGCCGTGGTTAAATAACGGGTCGTTGGAAAAAGAAACACCAGTTACCCGACTTATTGTCATCCCACCACGAAATTATACCCCCACGTGTGCGATTCGTCTCGCTTGCGGTCGTTTTCCCGCTAATTATTATTTGTTGCAATACATCCGGCCATTAAGCGTGTACGGGCCACGGGGTGCGACAACGAAAAAGTATTTAGATCGGGGTGTGTTGTTATCCGTCGAAACCGGGCGAAATTTCTTCCACCTTCTCCGCGAGTGGGAAAAATAACGGAGGCTTCTCGATGTAACCCCGGAACGTATAACGTTTATTACAATTTACAATTTACAATTTACAATCGGCTATCGTTGCGCGCGAGCGCCCGTTACGTAGGGTACTCTATTCCGCATTATCCGAAGCCATTGTTCTGGCCGGCAATCGGGCATCGTGGGATCAGCGAATCATCCGTTGCCCGATGATTTCTATCCACGGAAGTACACGCTCGAGGTTGTACGGGGATTTTTGCGAAGGTAAGGGCCCCGGGACGAAAAAGCCGCGGAGTCATCGTCGCCGGTGAAGAACGAGCGGGAAAAGGGACGCGGGCGTTTAGAGACGTGGACAAGCGTTAAGTTAAGATCCAGCCACGGCCCATATTCAAAACTCTCCGGCTGGTGCCTGGGACGTGTAGGTGCTTCTCTCCTCCGACGTTGCCGCACTGGAGTCGCGCTTAACCGAAAAACCAGGTGTCTTCCGTGGCCTGTAACTCGTTCTCCACCCACCGGCAGACGCGGGCGCGACCGCGTCGCGTCGGAGCGAGGTAAGCAACGGTCCTGGAACCTGGAACCTGTTCCGAACCGTTTGAGAGTCTCTGTCCTCTGTATCCTGCCTTGTCCCATCGCCTCGCGTCGCGTCGCGACCCATCCCGTCCCGTCCCGTCCCGTCCCGTCCCGTCGTCCATCCACCTTGGTCCCCTCTCGTCCTCTTCGACTCCCTGTTCCATCGACGCCGCCACCGTCACCCGCACCGACACCACCCTCGCCCCCGCCCCTTATTCACCTTACTTGCCTCTCCTCTTCTCCTCCACGACCCTCTCGGTCGCCTCTCTCTCTGCCCTGGTCCAGGTTCCTCGGGCCGCGTAATATCACGCACATCATCGTCGCAGAGATGTGTACGCGTGCTCGCTTGGAATGGCTGAGCTCACGGGGGGGCGAGGTGGGACGGGGGGAGCTGAGAGAGAGAGAGAGAGAGAGAGACAGAGTGAGAGAGGGGGGGGGAGAGGAGGGGAAGAAGGATAAGAGGGTGTTTGGAGCGTGCAAGGAAGCAAGGAAGAGGGGAGAAGATGCTGGCAATCAGGGCGAATGGGGTACGGCACACGCCACACGCCATCATAATGGAATAATGAGGCAAAGACGATAGCAATCGCGGGGCAGAGGCTCCTTTTCCGCGCGACACGGCGACACAGCGACACGTCCGTGTCTTGGCGCGTTGATGCGCGCGACCGAGCACGAGCTCTCTGGAACGTCGTGGACGAATTGAGCGAATCAGAGCCACATCCGATGAGGTCATTTCGACTCGGCTGCAGGACCGCGTTCTTCAGACTCTCCTTCCTTCTTCTTCCCTGCTTCTTTTTCTCTGTTGGTTCGGCTGCTCCGTTAGATCAGTGTCTGCTTCTTTGTCTCCTTTTTTCGTTCTTCGGGCCGCGTTTACTGCCGGCCACAGACACCCCAGGACGCTCCGAGTTGCTTTATTTCGTTTGGGAATGCTTGGATGAGAAAGAGATAAGATCGTACGCGTCGCGTCGCGTCTCGTCGCGGCGCGGGGTAAATTCAAATTGGGCGTAAAAGTTGGAGCATCCTCCGGTTACCGAGGCGCGAGGGCTCGCGCTCGCGTGCTTCCCGGCGCGATCAAGAGATATCTGACGACACTGATAACGACCGGCCGAACGATAACGTCCGTCACGATCGCTGCGAGAGGCTGTGCTGGCTAGCAGGGAGGTGGAACGCTCGAGCGAAGTAGACGCGAGAAGAGGTATATGTATGTAGGTACCTATAACGTCAGAAGAAGTAAAGAAGCCGTGGCACGTGACCCCCGAGACCGGCAGAGTCAACTCGCTCAAGTAGCCGGGCCCTGCCCTTTGACCCAACCGACAATTTCGAATTATGTCTCTCCGAGAGAGCGGATATACTCCCGTCAGGGACGACTCCGCTCCACGATCATTCTCGCCCTCCACGCGGTCATAGAGCACCGCTCTATCGATGCTACATTCCTCCAAGTCGCAAGAAAATGTCTAGGCAAAGGTCTAAACCACCAAGTAGCTATGCACCTCGGCAACAACTGCTTAGGAGGAGTCTTCTTGACTGATTTCGCGAGGTCTCTGTTTCCACGCGACGAGGAGTGGAAGGTGGCTCGTGCCAGCCGACGGAGAATCCCTGGAGTCCGCGATATGCGCAGTTGTTCTTCCCTGAGGAAGACAAATGATCCACTCGGACGCGAGACAGTTAGCGTATCCGCGGGGAGGCTTCAGCGTCGTCCGCAGAGAAGAAGAGGAAGAAGAAGAAGAAGAAGAAGAAGAAGAAGAAGGAGAAGAAGAAGAAGAAGAAGAAGACGACGACGACGATGACTACGCCGAGGAGTAGGAGGAGGAGGAGGAGGAGGAGGAGGCGCAGTCTCTCTGTCTTGAGCAGGGATCAGGACCAAGAGCGCGCGCCTTCGGGCAGCGCCGACTCGCTCGCTTGATCCCGTGCCATTACGATATTAATGTAATGCCGCTAAAAAGGTGTGTTTGCTCGGCTAGGAGGAAGGAGAGGCGAGCCGAGCCGAGCCGAGGATCGAGCCCACGTAGGATAGTCTGGCCAGATATGGCATGTGCCTGTTCCGCGGCCACCACCACGGTTATCGTTGTCGGCACCATCGCCGTCATCGTCATCCTCATCGTCACCGCCCTCTTCGTCGTCCTCCAGCTCCCCTCTGGCGATTTAAACGGAACGATTAGGCCGGCCGAACGGATTAATTTTCTCGCTGCGAAATTCGGCTGTCATTAGTTTCGCAGAACGTCGCACTTGGCTTGTCTATTGTTCCAGCGGTGCTCCGTCGGCTTGGCCGAACCGCGAATCACGTGGCGAGCCTTTTGTTCGTTTGAAAATCGTAGAAAGGCCCGAGGGTACACCGGTTAATGGAGAACCGGGCCCAGAGAGGGGAAAGGTTCTCCACGAGTAATCGAAAACCGAGAAATTATAGTGTCGGGTATCCCGCGTTGCTCGCCACTCGTGGAAATCATTATCGTTAAATTTATGATTCTTTAAACGGTCGATCAGGTGAGACGCGGCTACACCTTCCCTACTCACGACGCACGGTGTCGGTTGCCCGTTTTCCCTCCTCAACGCCAGCGCGAGCGCGATCACGATCACGATCGTTGCTCGATTTCTCACTCGTTCTCACCCCACCTTGCCTCGCCTCCTTCCTCTTGACGAGTCTTTCCCTCTTTCTTTCTTTTAGTCACGGCCACTCGCGACCTCGTATCTTTATTCGGTCATGCGGCGAACGAGAGCGGCGCAGCAGAGTGAGCAGACGACCGAGCAGTATATTTCAGCTCCGCTCGTTCCAGCGGCGACCGCGGAGCATGGCAATGAAAATCTCCGAAGGGAAGTTGCAACCCTTTTTAGCTAGAGGGTATACACGTCGAAATAGTCGTTTTCACGTAATTGCAAAAACTGGATCGACCTGTTTCGATACCTCTATGCTCGCTGGAGGACATCTGCTGCCGGTCTTATCTTTCGAGCATCGCATGCACTTCTGCTCCGCTTAATGACAAAATTGTCACGGGGGGCGCGCGCGGTAAGACGCGGTACGGCGCGAGAAACAGGGGAAGATTAAGATCTGAACGTATCGACGGTGTTTCAGGTCGTTTCGACCAATCGGTCGCATTAGCTTTTACAGTTTCGACTAGTTTGCACGTGAAATATTCGATAGAGCCGATTGAAGAATAGGCTCCGCCGTTTACGGGACCCTTGAAATATATCCTTCCGCTCCCATATAATCTTAAATCACGCTTCCATTACCGCTACCACCGCTGCTGGAAGTTTATCCTGATAATCTAGTTATCGTCAACACGAAGGGACATACCTTTTTCAGGATCTGGGGGCAAAGAAAACGGTTGAGAATGGCTCGGACGCCAGGATCACTCTGCCGCGAGTAGTCTATTAGCGGCACGACTAAAAACGTGCAACCAGCTTCCAAGACTGTCGCGTTTCGTGCGAGTACCACTTTTTGCGCCGTCGTCCTTTTTGCGGTTTCCCTTCCCTTCCCTTCCCTCGCCTCGGTTGGCCCGAAGACAGACTATCGCGTTCCCTTGCAGACGGTAACACGCGTGACGCGCTTCTGGCACGCGTCGAAACCTGCACTTAACGAACCACTTGTGCCCCTGATATTACGTGCCAGGCAAGTGGATATTTATCCCTCGGCGTAAAGAGGAGGCCATCCCCCCAATTTGACCGTGTGCTCTTTTCAGCGGACGATCAACCGACTAGCTTCCACATTCGACTTTGGATTCCGAAGCGGGACGCATCAGAATTTCGTGAACAAGTACCTACGGAAGGATGGAATAAGTCTGAGGGCAGCGTGTTTACGGTAAAAGTCATCCAACCCAGGAGAGTATCGACCTGAAGCGCTGAAGCTATCAGAGTCGCGTTCGGCCGGTTCCTCTCCTTCGTCGCTCCAGTTTCAAGGCCGCGAGGCGAGGCGAGGCGACGCGACGCGTGCCGGGGCCCGGGCGTTGAATTTCCTCCGGGTTCCCGAGACTGGCAGCGTCGAAATCGGTCGCGTCCTCCTCGAGATGGGGTTGCCTAGGTGTTTGCGGGCGCGCGAGCGACCCACCAGCCAGGTCGTTGCAAGAAAAGGAGATAACTCGAAGCGGAGTTACCACGACGAGCGTGACGCCCAACAGAAAAGTAGAAGAAGAAGAAGAAGAAAAAGAAGAGGGCTAAGAAGAAGCGGGAGAAAATGTGGAGGAGGAGAAAGGAAGGAAGAAAGAGGGAAAGAAGGGGTGAAAGAACGAAAGAGAGAAGCACGCGATGGTCTCGCTCTGGCGTGGGGGTGCGCCCACGCCGGTGACGTCACCCGGCGAACGTTGGCAGTGTTACCGGCGATCAGCGCGTTGGTGTTCGAGCCTTTGGCAGAGGAAGCAAGAGGGAAGAAGAGAGGAGCGATACACGGCGCGTGGAGGAAGGGAATGATCGTACAGGAGGCGGAGGAGGATACGGTGGAAGAGGAAGGAAGGTAAGTGAGGACGAGAGACAGATGGACGGCGCGAGAGGGAGGGAACGAGCCCGAGGATCCCCGGTGGAAGAAGAATGGAAAGCGAGACGGAGCGCATGGCGTGCAGTCGTGAAAGAAGAGGGGAGTTGGTGTGGCGTTGTGGCGGGCAGAGGAAAGGAGGAAAGGAGGAAAGGAGGAAAGGAGGAAAGGAGGAAAGGAATGAATGGAAATCGCGGGAGAGACACGCGGGACAGACGGATGATTCCTAAGGAGCGGTGAGGACGGACACACGGGAGAATCGTCGGAAGAGGTATGATGTTGGCCGGTCCACGGGAACGGAGGAGAAGGGATGGGAAGGGTCGCGTATAGGCGAGCAACGCGAACAGTATCGGGAGTATGCACGGGGTGATGTGGACGACACGTGACGCCGGGGAATCTGGTCCCGTCGCCGTCGCCGTCGCCGTCGGTCACGAGGATCGCCACTGTCACCCGCAGTACGAGAACTAGCACCAGCCGCGACATCAGCCTCCTCGCACGCTCTCCGGACGCGCGCGAGCGCTCTCTCCAGGCAACGGGCAACAGGCAACCGGCAACCGACCACTTCCCGCGCGAGCCTCTCTTTATTAGTCTACCGCGGGCCATCGCGGACCATCGCGGACCATCGCGAACCCCTTTGGCCATCGAGCGGCCCCAGTCGACGGAGGATCCTCCGCGAGGAAAAGGAGCAGCCATAGAGACCGGAAAACGCTCCGAGAGCGACGGAGACGAAGCAGCAGAAGCCTGGTGGCTGAAGAGGAAGGGAGAAGAAGTCGGAGCGAGTCGCTCGTAGCGGCACCGGCACCGGCGGCAGAGGAGAAGGAGGTTGCGGAGGAGGAAGAAGAGAAGGAGGAGGAGGAGGAGGAGGAGGAGGAGGAGGAGGACGAAGAGCGAGAAAGAGCAGGATCCTCCAGTGATACGATACCGGACCGGGCAGCACACGCGCCGGCACATCGGCTGTTATCGCGCGCCAACTCTAACCGAATTTCTCCGTTCAACCGTGGCGGAGCCCGCGCGATTTCCAACGCTCCCTGGGACAACCCCCAGCACCGTTCTCACAGCAAACCCATTTGCTTCTCGTCGCAACTACAACGTACGCACTGGATTAACTTGCGTTAACTCGGATGAATCTCGCTAGGAGGGAATTGGATCCGACAGTGGCGCGCTTTCTCTACCTGCCCTCCGAAAGGAAACGTATATCCGTTGAATTGAATTTGAACGGCCGCCACGAAAATCTCTAGTTATTGCTTCGCCACGAGTGTAAACATACACACCTCGAGGCGTACTCGACCGTGAGTGGGATATTTACAGTGCGAAGCCACCGCTCGGTCGCGACAGTGTTCGTTTACGTTTGAACAGGCACGGTCTCGTCCCGTTCTTCTTCCCTGTTCGCGATCGCCCGTCGTCCGTGGTTCGTCGCCCGTCGCGAGCGGCGAGACCGATCGGACGCGACGCTCGAAGCGTGCGTCTCGGTGACGTCGTGACATGTGCGATAGCCCGTTATCGTGGTCGTGGTCGTGGTCGTGGTCGTCGTCGACTCGAAGAAAGGGGTGTCTGTGGTCGGTGGTTGGCAAGAGAGAAGAGGGCTACGAGGACAAGAGTAACAGCACGTGGACGACTGGCACCGCGACGAGGGCCGGCGGCGCGACAGGTTGAAAAGATGCTGGCACTGGCGATGCGCCGCGAACACACGACCGGCCGCAGCAATTACGAGCCCGCGAATCCGCTCGCGGGTTTCGAGCATTTGCAGCACAACAGCGGCAACCCGTTCGCGGTGGTTCCCTCGTCGTCGGAGGGCCGGCTGCGCGAGCCAGGCCCGGAGCCCGACGGCGAGCTCCAGGAGTTCGTAGACATCGCTCAGGTTCAACAGCTCCTGCAGCAGCAGCAGCAGCAACAACAACAACAGCAACAGCAGCAGCAGCAACCGCAACAACAGCAACAACATCACCATCCTCACCACCAGCAACAGGTGGCGGCAGCCACCGCTGCTTCTTGCATCTGGGGTGCAGTTTATCCTCCGCCGCCGCCCGCTCTGGGATACCATCACCACCATCACCACCATCACCATCCGCTGCCACCACCGTCAGGTAACGTTATCCTATCATACACGCTCCCAGTGACGAATGAATCGAGATTGTTGGCTCGCGTGGACGGTTCTAGGAGGTCCGGGTGTCGATAGGACCCGACCGGGTCCAAGTGATTTGTCGTTGCTCCCGAGTGTCGCGATCGGTACGATCGCCAGAATTTCTTTATGGACCCAGAGACGCGACACGTGAACTTTTTCTCTGAAACGTCCGAGTCGGCCACTCGGTGCACAACGCCTCACGGCTACCGGTATTGGCGCCGATCTAAACACTCGGTGGATAATCGATCTTTACGACCGGCACGTTGAAACCTGTATTTCAAGACCGGCTATTAAGTTTCTTGTCACCACTCGAACGTGGACTCGACGGCCCTCTGGGTACCTACATACATACTTATATCGCGTGGCAGTGTCAACCGCCGCGGAATTGGCCGCGAAACGTCGAACCGCGGGCCCGGATAGATCCCAGTGCGATTCACTCTGTCTCCGACCCGACCGTTAATCCGAACTGTCTCGCGAGTTTACCGCCTACCTACCTGTTGATCGGGAGAGAACTCATCGATCGATTCTAGTCGATTCCTGTCGTTCTAAATTCGGCTAAAGATTCTCGTGGACGATACCTGGTGCGGACCTTCCACGCGATCAGCGTTTCGCGCCAAGGGTAAACGTAGACTTAAGATTCCGACGGGAATCACCAATTTTCCTGCTGTTGATCTCCTGATTTCTATAATCGCTTGCATGCCACGTTCTGTTTGCTTCGCTTCCCGATACGAAATGCTTTGCTTCGCGCGATCGTTGCTGGTGACGGGCGCCTTCGATTCGATTAGATTCGATTCGATCCACCACGCGAGAGCTGAGAATTCAGCGGTGGATCTTGCCGTCGGGTCGCTCACTCTCGCGGCAGCTCGCAGCGAGCCCTTCGATCGACAAGCTTTTTAACCGATAAAAAACCATCGAACTTCACCTCCAAGCAGGTCGTCTTTATCGCTAACACGTATTCGCACGATCGCGTAACTCGTTCCCTACTTTGCGTCGCGCAATTGGAGCACCGGTAAACATTAAGATTGCTGCTGGTTGGATATCGAAATGGTAGCGAAGGCATTAACGATAAGGTTAACCGATGATTAATTGCTGTGATTAACGCTTCGGTCGCAATACTCGATTGTTTGCGAGCTGTGAATACATGTGTCTTAATTTCATCGCTGCCGAACACTGACAATGGGTAGGTCGCGCGCACTCACAAACGTGTTTCTTTATCTCGAGAAGTGTTAACGACAGTTAGGTATTCTTTTTATAAGTGCTCGCGTAAGTGAATGGAAGCGATAAGGGACACGAGAAAATACGTGACAAAACATTTATGGTCCTGGATGTTTAATCGCGGGATGCTAGGGTGAAAAGTATCGACACTATTTAATCCAAAAGCTAAATCCTCTGGACTCTGGAGGATTGCAAGCGAGAACGCTTGTGCATTTCGAAACGTCGCCTGAACCGAAAATTCCCCGACCTTTCGTGATTTATACCATTACTTTATGTCGCGCGAGATAGTACAGCTATACAAGTTACGGTCAGTCGAGGATCGCCAACTATTTCCTACATAGCAACGTGTTTGCTGAATAATCTGTGACATTCGACTGTGGATTATGTATTCTTGATGGCCCCTGTAAACCAGAGGCTGAACGCCGCAGCGCGGCCGTTGGCCTGAATTCGTACGAAAAGAAAGATTGAAAGACCGAACGAACTCCCTCTGAGAAGAACCGATTAGAAGAGCGGAGGATCGTTGTTGTCGAACCACGCCCAAGTTATCCTTCGCGTAGACATGGAATTATTCGACGGTCCTCCTACTTAGTAGTGGACACGTTAGAAGTATATGTATATGTACCTAGGTGGGATAAAATCGGTCCACCTAGTCTTAAATTCTCCCCTAGACTCGTGTGCATAAGACCACTCCCTGCATCTCGTTCCTTTCCTATTTCCATTTACTTGGGACGAGTACTAATGAAGGAGTTGGTAAAGTGGATGTAGGAAGAGTGGAAAGATTTGTCCCGCAAAAGTTTTCGCCCGTCCCGAGGAATGATCGCGTTCGTTCCACCTCTGGAACTGCACGTATCCCCTAACCTTCTGAACGCTCGCGCTCGTTGGAATTCCATCGCGAGATTTTGCAGCGAGCTCGCAGGTAGCCAATAGGATAGAGAAATTTTTTCCTCCGTCGTCGTCGCCGCGCGCGCGCAGAAGGGTGAGAGGAGGCAGGGAGCTTTCATAGATCATTGTTTAAAGTGTCGTGGCTTTGTATGGTAACGCGAAGTAAATCGTATGTACACTCCTGACATTTCGTTATTATTGTACGACCCGTAAGACAGGAAATCGTACATCATGCGCGAAGCTACGGTGGGCGGGTAAAAGGGAACGCGAGTCACCTTCTTCTCTCGGGCGTTCGGCTCATTGGCGTTCCTCGCGATGTTAAGTGTTTATACGCCTTCCGTCTTTCTCCTCTTCCACAGCTCTAAATTTTCCCCGCGCCTACATTTTTTTTTTCACCTGTCCCACGCTACATCGAAAACATAGAAAAAATTTTATTCCCAGATTTGTCAGTCCTTTGGCTTCGACCAATCAGATCTCTTTCTCCGTTCTGTTCTCGAGGCTGTCGCGCGTTAATCGATCGGAACGATTGCTCGTTATCCATGGAAACGATAGCATCTGCCCACCCACTGCTGGTTTCTCTTATCTAAGTAGACGCGGTTCTACGCAAAGTGGACGAACAGTGCGAAGAACGGACGAGCGGTTATGCGAGTAAATGACAATTGTCTGCCAAGCTGCATTCCGTTTTCAGTCTCTGACCCATTTCTTGCACCGACAATCAACTCTCTCTCGAATCGAATCCAGATTCTACGTGTCGTTAACAACATTATAGGATTAAGAAGCGTGTTTTGTACAACCCAAGTTTCTCCTACGATTCTCTATGCTCTATGTCCCTATGATATCGCGCGTGCGAGGCTCTCTGTTTGCGCCTAGGTTACGTCGAGAACGCGACGAAGAAAGACTCTTTCAATTACGACGGGCAACGGTACTCGCGCGTCTCCCCTCGAAAGTGCAACGTGTTTTCCCGTGGAATCGTTAACCCTGCTGCCGGCTTCGCTCGTGTCTCATTTCCTAATTTCCATAAAGATTGGTCCTCGCAATTCCGTCCCTGACTCGCGAGAAATCAGAAGAAGCTCCATCTCGTTTTCGAACAGCCCAGAAGCTTGTAATACGTAGTTACATGCTATCCACATCGCGGCACGACCACCGCCGGTAAAATGTTCGAGTAATTTCATGAATTTTGGCCCGCGCCACCGCCTCGTCGTCTTTGCCAAATTTCCCGGGACCCTAGGTTCTCGCTTCGCGTTTACGTAACGCCCAACGATTTCCATGTCCGACACCTACGTGCCCGTAATAACTTGAAAAATAAAGCGCAACGTCATAACTTAGTAGCATAAATAACGCATTTAAGGTTAGTAAATACAATCAAAGCCGAATAACCAAACGCAAGCTGCCACAGACTACACATAGGAAATATTTACTCACTGTATTTTTGTTGTATTTAAAAGTTCTTTTCTTTATTTTTTTTTTTGAAAATAAGCAAAATATATCCTTTCTTCGTTTTATTAATTAAAAATTCATGCATTTAAAGATATGGATACGTACCAGTGGCTCAAATTATTACATTTTTTGTTGCATCTTCTAAATTCTGGAGAGAATTAAAAAAAACGAAACATCGGTTCTTTCATTTTTTTACTATAATTAATTCTTTTTATGTCCTTTAATTTGGTATAAATTTTATCTGCTCCCGAGTGCTCCCACATAAGAAAAAATACACACAATAAAACGAAAAAACTGGGCAAATCTGTGCTCGAATATTTATGTTCAAAAGACACTGAGCTTTGAATTCCTTCAGATTCAACTGATAGTGATGAAGATGTATAATAAGAATGAATAATTTTAAATTTATAATCAGTACGATTTATTTAAAAAATTAATTTTATTTTTTATAATTGTTTCATATGTTCGTTATTAATTTGTGTTTAAATGTATTTAAAAATATATATATTTTATTTATTTTACTTTTATTATGTTCAAAATATATTTTAATGAATTATTTTATCTAAACAATTAATTTTTTGGGTATAAATATGATTAACATATCAATTAGGTACGTGTAAATAACTGTACCTTAATGGAAATTTGATTTTTGATTTTTTTTCCTATAAACTCTCTACACTGTGCGTTGATTCCGTCACAGCGACGACTCGCGTCCATAGGATTCTGCGAGATTGGAATATTCCGCGTGTAGGTAAATCCCTGGCAAACGCGTACTCCTGATATGTACACAGCCCGTGGTTCCTCGATGAGCCAGGCGCTCGATTTTCGCCAGAATCATTGCCCTCGTCATCGATGATGCTTGTAGATATGTATGTGTATACATACGTCATGACACCGAGTTGGAGCGGATCATTCACACGCGTCACATGACGGCTGAATCATTCTACGGGAATAACGGTCGTCTAGTTTCGGGTGGCATGCAACTTTCTACGGTCGGATTTTAATTTCCCGCGACTAGAAATATCACCGCGGACCGTATCGTATGCTTTTTCGATGATGCAACCGTTTGGCCGCGTTTCGGGAACTTGCGACTTTCCCGCGCGGGTGCAGATTCCTAAGTTGTGCAACTTAACGCCTTGTAAAGTTTTCGTGACAGGCGACGAGGCTAATTGTGGGCAAGTTAAGCTAAATCACGGGTGGTCCAGGGCACGCAATCACGATTCGTTATTCTCGTCTGGCATCGAAGCTGCTGCTCGTAGCTTTGCCGGATGTCTTAATAAACAATGTTGGCAATTTCCCGGTAAATCGTGAGGCGCGCGGCGCGCGGCGCAGCCTGCTCGCCCATTAGCGTTACAAAAGTTGAAGCGAGTTACGGACGCGAACGGCCGTCTTCATAAATTCGCGCAAGCTCCAGCAGGTTCCAGTAGCTATTTATTTTTTTGCTTCCCCTTGGTTTCCCTCTTGCTGAAAGCAGTGAACTTTCGATAATAACGGTAGCTAGGTGCGATGATCGACTGGGAGCCATTCGATTACATAAATTGGCTCGCGCAGAGTAGCCAAGCCGCTTGTTTGCGCATACTTGATCGCGTGGCAGGCGAAAATCTTTGCTCGTCCATCGGTCCTCGTCGGTCAATGACACGGACACCAGCTGGACATTGGTCGAAACGCCCGCGAATCCGTAAAACTTTTGCACAGAATATAAAGGCGCGTCGATGGAAATGGTGGATCGAAAGATGCGCGACCAATACCATTCCACGCGATGCCGATGCCGATGTCGTGCCGCTGCCACTCGGCTCCCCGTCGCAGCCGAGTGAAACGTCCCTGTATGCTTGGATGCGAAACACATTTTTATGTAAAACAGAGACGATCGTTGGGAATGATTCCGAAGCGATCCCCGTGCAAACGCATCCTTCTGGCTAGAGGGAAATAATTCTTATCCTTGTTCTCGCATTTCTCTTCGGGTGAAATCGCGATTCTGGCTACCTTTCGATTTCCACGGACACTGCGGCGTGACCGATCAGCGTGGGTCGAGAAAGGAGGATTACGAGCGGTAGATACTGTTTAGCCTTTTCCCTCGCCGAATCTGCATTCGAGCTAAATATTCATTCCCCCCAAAGAAGTCATGTATCATCGATACATGATTGAGATTGGTACTATTGGTAGCAAACAGGGTAGACAGTGGGCAGGGGAGAAATGTTTCTGCTGACGGTTTTTATGCCGTAAAAGTTGGAGCAAGGTTTGGCTGGTGGCGAAGCAGAAAGAGAGACGGAAGGTTGAGCGGGACGTAGGTAACGCAGTGGTAAACCGAGCCCGCACAATGTAGGTCCGACTTTATCGCCTATGAATGGTTTATAGAGGCGCGAGTCGGTTCTACGTCAGCATCGACCGATAAGAGAGCAACGCGTTGCACAGCACTCATCGTCGTTGACGTCCAAGTGCACGGGCGAGACGTGCCCACGCGGGGAAAGGGAGAAAGGGACGAATCGATAGCGCGACAGAAATAGACACTCTATCCGCGACTGAGTCCGGATGCGTCCCATCGATCCGGGATCGCCACGGCTTTCAACCCTCCGCTCAACCATCCGCGCCAAATACTGCACACCTTTTTTCCAAATCCATTGGCATCAGCACAGTGTTATTTCAGAGCATTAGTATCGCGAACATTAAAAGACACAGTAGCCTGTTGAAGCGGCCGCGAATCAATAGGAATCGCTTGAAAGTAGTTGCAAGATTGACGTACACCGCACCACGTTCGGAACAACGTGCTTTTCACCACCATAGCGTACTCGTTCGCGTTGTCGAATCGCAGGCGTGACGTAAAAGTGGATTTTATTAGCGATTCCGAGACGACCGCCACGCTGGCGGACGTTTCCCGTGCGCTCGTTTGCTCGTTTGCTCGTTTGCCGACGAATTGAAAAAAAAGAACAAAGCAACTCGTTAGGAAGCGGATCAGAAATAATCTGGGAAGCGCCACGTGCCGGCGTTGCTCGAATTCCTCTGCCGGAACGGTGGCAGTCGTTCTCGACGTATCCAGAATTTTCAACGATACAGACCGCAGACCTTCCCTCGTACGGTTTCTCGGCAATTTTAAAACAGGCACTCAGATCGGATTTTTCAGCTGTGCGAATGCTATTCGCGGCAGGAAGGGGTTGCAATGTCGAGGTGAACCCGTAAACGACACATTCCCCTGTCCTCTTTCATCGCCATTCATCAGGTTGAGGCGAACGCGGCCGCGGCCGCGGCCGCGTGGGGCTGCGAGGGAAAGAAGGAAGGAGAAAAGGAGATGGAAAGAGAGGAAGAGAAAGAGAGATCGATAGGACACGGGTCAGAAATAGTCTCGGGACGATTGTGTGTACCGTTGGATCGTCAGTCGAATTCTGCCGACGACGGTACATACTACGTACGCTTCTCGTCGATCGATGCTGCGCCGTCGAAAACGCGAGCCCGTGCCGCTATTTAAACGCGGATCCGACGACGATTCTTGTTCCGCGGTTCGGTGACTTTGCACAGGGGAATATTCGCTGGACCGACACATGGGGTGAATCAGAGACACTTGTGCGCAAACCTTCAGGGACCAGCGAAGGATACCGATTGCCAGGTATATAAAACATTTCTAAAGAAAGGGCTCCATATTCGCTGCCCTGGGCGAAATCCTCCAACAAGCGTTTCGTGTTGCACGTACGAACCTACATGCATGCAGGTATAGGTACCCTTTTGTGCGCTCACTTTCTGCCCGCTGTACTCTCCCTCCGTTCTCTCGTTCCACGCAACCCAACTATTTTAAACAGCTTATTTTTAAACCGTATTTTACATAAAGTATTCCCATCGTATCGTAGAGCGATTGTATTTTTAGTGAGTTCACTCTTATTCCCCTTTCTTTTTTTTACACCGACACTGACGTTATCAACGGTTTATTAATACGTGATCGCTTTGCGCTCGGACTTTCTCACTTTGTGGTGGATCGATTATCAATAGCGAAGACCGGTGGAAAAAATGGCGTGTAATCGCGCGAATCGTCGCTGGTGTTCCTGTTTCTGCTCCCGCTCGATCTACACCAAATACTCTAGCGAATTCGGAGCTCTGCGAGCTCCGCAACAGGGTGCTTAGGGGGGATGAAAAAGAGGGAAATCCCGGTTGTTTGAACCACGCGTCCCCCGACGCGACGGGACGCGGCGCGGGGCGACGGACCGCTCATTGTAACGAGATTACGCATTAAAAGGTCGAGAAACGAGGAAGTAGGATGAAAATTACGGCTCTCCTCTCGATAGTAAATTCACCTCTACGCCTTCGCCGCGGCAAATTTACAGGCTCCTCGGAAACATCAAGTGTCGCCGTTTTAAGAACGCGGCCGTGCGTGCGCCGTGCTGTTCCTAACGCTAATGTCGCTCGTAAATACAATATTAAACGTATCTGCTGAAGTCTCCGCGGTATCGCACGATCCTTCCCTTCCTCGCTGGACAATTACGTTGATTGCACAGATTTTCTCGTCGCTTGGCCGCTGGACGAGCGGAGAGAGGGGGAGCAGGGAGCCGCGCCTTCCCGATTCTTTCGTTCGTTGAGAAAACCAAGATTTCAAACTGTTTCGCGCCGCCCTCGACTTGGAGTTCGCTACGTTGTTGACCTATTTCCTGTAAATAGACGCGCGAACGAACGGCTGGTCGCGTGATCCAGCCCCGCGAGGAAAAACCACGTCGATCCTTTTCGACTCGACGCGGCCGCGGCGCGACGTCGTTGACGCGGTCGGCTTGCTTTCTGGTCGCGTGCGGCCCACGTAATTTCCTTAATGGGCTGGGGTGATTAAGACGAAAATCTTGATCCTCGCCGAACGAGAACGAGGCGCAGAGCGACGCTGATGGATAACGGAGGCAGCCAGCCGCGGGCAACGATTTTACGAGGGCCCTTGAATCCCCTGCGTTTTGTTTGATCGTCTAAAGAGCTTCGTTCCTTTTTCTTTCCCTCTCACTTCTCCTTCTTCTTCCTATATTCTTCTTCCTCGTCTACATCTTCCACTTTTTCTTCCTCGCATCGACCTTGCAACCGGCGTGGCGGCGTTACGTCATCGAATAATCGAGGAGACGCTGGCTAGAGGCTTGCGCTTCTGTTGACGGGATATGTCGATGAACGAGTTCGTGCTCGTCTGTCCGAATCTATACACACTTAGATATCTGCGGCGAAGCTGAAGTTTCCCAGAGGAAACGTCGCAGAAGGAGAGGGACAATCGATACGCAATAGCGTCGTAACGAGGACACGAGTGTGTGCAACGGCGTTCCGGAAGGCAAACGCACGACGATCGCCGCGGAAAGATTCTGAGGAAATACGCCAGTCGACCGGAAACGATCGTTAATCGACGAGACCGGCACGAGCTCGTGCCGCGCAAAAACGTGCGAAAGACTGGCGCGAGTCGTGACTCACCACCAAGCCGAGTAGTGAGCTGAAGCCGCTACAGGAGCGGACTTAAAAGGACGTTCGTCACCATTACCATTAGCCTGGCTATCGATCAGCACGTATACAGGCTCTACCAAAACACGATCCGATAAGATTTCTCCCGCAACATTCCATTCGAAGTAACGTTAACCGTGGGGTCCGTGGGCCCGATCCTTTTACCCCCTTCGCGATTAATGCACCCCTGAAACCGCGAATGTAGGTAGGTAGCCGCGCACTATCTCGCGTGTAGTACGTGCATCACGCGCGGCGCGACGGAACGGCCTACAACGAAAACACGCTCGTCCCTAATTGCGCTCGGATGTGGGTTACAGACAAGCCGCGACTTCTTGTTCTCCGTCCTCGCGATTATGCCTGGTGGAGCATTGAGTAATCAATACGAGCAACTCGAATCGCTCGCCCATGCAACAGAGGGAGAGAAGCAACCTCGTTAACGCCAGGATCAAGCGTCCTCTCTGTAATTCACCGAGTATCCTTCGTCCCCACCCTCTCGAACGCTCGTTACCCCTCAGACGTTGTTCGTCGGTTTGTTCTAAACGGGGGAATCACACCATCCATGATGTTGGACTTTCTCTGGACTTGTGGCTTCTTAGTAAAGGGTGCGTTAATCGCGGAGGTATGGGAGTATCGGAGTATCGGAGTATCGGAGTATCGGAGTATCGGGAATCGAACGTTGCCAAAAATTGTCTGCATCGGTTGACTGACTCATGGTAGCCGTGCGCGAAGGGAATTGGAAGCGCGCGTCGCGCTAGTCATCCCGGGTATTTGGGGATGCTGGGTGGCTCAGGTGGTTGCGTGGCGGCTCGAAATAGAGGCAGTCGCCCGCGCAAAATCGCGTCGAGTCGCGCCGCGAATAGCATGCGCCCACCGCCTTCTCGAGAGCCGTCGGTAATTTTAGAACGTTTTGTTTTCGTGCCAGAAGACCGCGACGGCGACGACGCCGCACCGCGACGTCGAGGAGCACGGATCGCGAATCGCACGCACACGCGTCACCTCCTCTTGTCGAGTCCAGACTAATTGTAAGTCCCCCGAGTTTCCGCGCCACGTGAAACTCCGAGATCGAGGCACGCGCGTGACACCCACACGTTCCGAGCCGAAACGGCGAGTAGAGGGCTCGAGAGATTTCGAGTTCCTGGTGCCATTGCTTCATCTTGGACGTGACTTGTGCGCCTGTCGACTCGCGAGTTTGTAGATCGGACCTAAACACCTAAACACCAGCGAAACCAGTGGATGGCGTTTCCTTGGGCGAGACCGGGGCAAAGTGAGACGAAAAAAATTTGAAGTCGAATAAAATTTCAATATAAATCTGTGGAAATAGATTTATTATATAATTTGAACATTACTATTGATAAGTGACGAATAACAATACTTAAAATAATCTTAAAGTATATTAAAATTCAACTTGAAAAGAAAATGCCAAAACGACCACATTACCCCATATTTGGGGTAAAGTGAGCTGAAATAAAATACGAGTTTTAATGAAGGATATAATTATAAAATTAACTTTAGGTATTAGAACTTTTAAATTATTTAAACTATTTTTTTAAAAATATATTTCATTAATACAAGTTTAACGTTAATAATTTGTACTTTGTAACTTTGTAACTTTTTTCTGAAAATGAGTTTTTAAATGAACTTTGTTTACATGAACAGTCTGACATATTATTACTTAAACAAATACATACATAATTATTAATAAAATACGTACTTATACTTTCTAAATAAATTTTTCTCAAAAACATTAGGTATATATTTTTCTATCACAATGTTTTTTCAATTGGGCTTCAATAATTTTTGGCAGACAGGTTTCACATAAAAATAATGCACATATCACTCGCGCATCTTTTCTTTGCAGCTCAATTTACCCCGATTAATATTGCTATTAATTAATTATTTAATAATGTTAGGATTAATGTTTTCTCAAACGCGTGTACATGTATGTTTATAAGCTTGTTATAAACCACGCAGAAAAAAATTGGAGTTAAAATAACACATTTAGGACTCATTTATCCAAAAAGTTAAATTGAAAAGAAAACCAATTGAAAGTCTCTAAAACTTTATTTTTAATTTTTTAAATGAATTTCTAAATGAAATATTTTCCGATATCCGAAAGTGCATAATTCTCATTGTGGTATTACACACATTTATTACTTCACCGAAATTTGTAAATACATTCTATTGTTAAAGAATACATTAAGAAAGCTCATTTTACCCCGAGATTCACTTTGCCCCGGTCTCCCCTACTAGAGATTCGACTACGTTCCTCGTTCCCCGGCCAACTCGTAACTCCGCGAATTTAGCATCGCGCTACATGGTAGAAACTCACTCTCTTGGCTCGACTATCCGCCAGCTTAGACGAGTAGGTACGCTGGCTTTCGAAATTCTCGAAAATTTAGAGGGGAGACGTGTCATTGTGTGAAAGAAATCGCGGCTCGCTGCAACCGCGGGCTGCCAACGTAACACTGAGAGCGAGTTTTGATAAAGTTATATACGGCACTGACTCATTATAATATCGCGCAACCTGTCCTCGCGACTGTTCAGGTATCGTTTCTGTCTAAACGCGACTTGGAGCCGCGATACATCTAGGAGAAACCTCCCCTTCGCCGCCAAGTTGCTCGATCCCTTCGCTACCGTTTCGTTGATTCTCGCAACGTCGCCATGTCGTTGTATCTGCTTTACTCGTTAGACGAAACCGAGTCGCAGACAGTGCGTCGACGCATCCATCGCCGTTGAACGTACCCCCACCCGATAAACGCTCTTCCGTCTTATCGAATCGCTTCCGTTTACACATCCCGCGAGCGTCTCTGAAAAACGTTCGGATTAAAGAGAGAAATTACACGAGACCAGACGAATCGGGAGACCATATGCAGGAGGAGAGCACGAAAATTGACGGTGGGGAGAAATGGCGAAGGGAACGGGAGGCAAGGGGCAGGGAACGAAGTTGAAACGCCAGAGTGATAGCCAAATCGAGAAACACGGACACGCTCGTTTTACACCGATCTCCTACCTCCTACCTCCTACCTTCTACCTTCTACCTCCTACCACCTTCCTCCTACCTCCTACGGTGTCTCATGTGGTGGACCGACCGCGGCAAACCCGACAGCCTTCTTTAGTCAGCGCGTTTTCAAGTGACAAGAACGGGAGGATGAAAAAGTAACGGATAGCGAGGGGTGCAAAGGGGGAAGCTTGAGGATTAGAAGCGACGCTTGCCTACCTACGTACCGCGAGATTCGGACACGCGGCGCGGCGACGGAGGGAAAAAACGACGAGGAGAAAAGTAAAGGAAAGCAGTCGGTGTGCGGAAGAAAGGAAAGCTCGGCGAGAAAAGAGGGAAAACGGCGGAGGAGAGGGGGCAAATGGAGAATGATGTATGTGTGAAGAGGAGGGGTAGAGGAAAGGAAAAAGGGAGACGGAGAATGGTCGCGTGGCCGTGCGTGGACCCAAATAGGGCATCAGGTGGTTGCATGACGCCCGCGAGAGAAAAAGATCGTTCGCGCGTGCGCAGTGGCGCGTGTGTCTCTTATAACCGGGCGCACGCATGCATGTACGCCGCGTACGCGTGTACCAGAACGGCACGGCTCGACACGGCGCGGCTCGGCACGCGCGTGCTCTTACAGGTGGTGGTAACGAGCTGCACAGGAAATTGCTCCTTTGCCGTGCAAACTCGGCCCGGAACTTTGCGCACCGCCCAGCCGTTCACCCAGATTATTTGCCGTCGCGATCCAACCGCTTTCAAACAGAATCGGCACGCGCGGCCAACGAGAATCCAGAATAATCTCTCACCTGTTGCTTCTATTTTCGAATCCCGTCTCGGCCACCTTGCGATGCTATTGCATCTTAGGCAGGGGTGCACTTGGACTCGAGCATGGGTATACATTGCCACATGCATCGCCGCGGTCCTTAGCGTTTCCACGAGTATGCGCGCAGCAAGTTGGAGGATCAGTAGTTTCGCCCGGTGACATGTCAGACGGCAGCGCCGGCCCCAACGTCCACGAGCATCCACCGATGCTTCGCAGGTGAGCTAATCCTCGGTTTATCGAGTGTAGTCTCACCGCGAGGCGCGAGCTCCATCCCCGAGCGGGCGCGCTTTAAATCGATAAAAGTTTGCCGAGAAGGGAGACCGGCGGTAGCGACAATCTATCACCGTGAGAGGCGAGTCATCTGTGCGCCGACGTAGACGCCGGCTCGCGTCAGCACCCATGAGCTTACGCAGGCATAAGGCATAAGGCATAGGTAACGGCGAGAGGGTGGTGGTTGTACTTCCGCATTCGCAAGATTATCTACCAGACATCACGTCCACGACCAAGGGAACTCTCCTCCGTTTGCACCCCCTATCGACGAATTCAGCTGCACCACCTAACCACCCTATTCCCGCAACCTTGTGCATTTCCTCACCCCCGAGTAAAGTTGGCAAAGTTTCGTTGGGTCTTGAACAGGGAGAGAGTATCGATTTAAAGCGACGAAAGCGAATTATCGAGTAACAAAATTTGACATTCAGATCTGGCGTGAAAATGGTGCGTGCATAAGGTAAATGGCCCAGTGGTGAAACAGTTAAGGAAGCAGTTGAGATAATTGCAATTTCTTTTATATTTAAATAGTATAAAATTATAATTAAATATAATTATTCGAAAGCGTAAAATTTCTGTTTTCAGAAATACGTAACAAGAATCTACAATTTGTTAAAGGAAAAGTTTTGAATTAATTAAAACATGAAACTGTTCATGTAGCCCAGTAATTAAATGAAATTCATAGCCTGTCCCAATTATTGAATATATATTTAATTTAACTATTTCTATCAGTTAATGAAAATAAATCAATGTGGTAATATTTTGGGGTAATTAAAACATTTTATTTATAATAAATTTGTGTTAAATTTTCGGCATGAAAAAATGATTAAAAATATGTTAATATTGTGACGAGTTTAAGATTAATTATCCTAATAATTCTTAAACAGTATTATATTTTTGTCTAGTTATTATTAACGTAAATATAAAGGATACAAAAAAATACTTACTTTGGTACAATAAATGTTAATAATTTTAAAACTTCACTGAATACTGGCGACTGTACCAGTGTTTACATAATCATTAAACACGCGTTTAATAACTGGTCCGTGTCATGGTGTCGTGTACTAGTGGATAAACGCAACAATTTCAATATTAAAAACAAAAAATTATTAAGAGATCCAATTAATTGTCAATTCTTAATAAATCCAATTAATAATACATCCAAAACAACTGTACTATTTAAAAAATAATAAAATAATAATTAATTACAACCTTAACAAAAGTATTCACTCGCTTACTTGAGCCCATTAGGTAAGAAGCGAGATTGAAACTGTTGAAGCTTTACTGTACAATAATATTTTTGCATGATATAACTATACAGTTATGTAAGTTTATAATTGTATCTATATAAAGCTATATACATTTTGCAATTATATTTCGAACAGTTTAAACATTGCAAATTAGTGAAACTGTTATTATTAATAAAATTTCTTCTGAATTTTTAATTATCGGGCCTTGTTCAAGGACTGGGCCATTTACCTTATTCAAATTTGCTTTACCGCGAGGGGGGGGGGGTAGTGGCGATCGAGCGATCGCGCACACGCCACGTCTACGTCACGCGGGTATACGTCACTGGAGAACCGAGCGGCTTGGCGCGATGTCGGCGTGGAGATGGAAGTGCCGGGATGTTGAGCGGTGCAGAGGGGGGCTAGGAGAAGGCAGGAGCGCGCGAAGGGTGCCGGCGGTGGGGTGCCGAGATGCCTGCGAGCAGTGGCTCGCAACGATGACGGCGGTAGTAGCCACGGGGTGGGAGTAGCGTCGCGTGTGTACGTCACACATACTTGCACGGCTATATGTGCAGCTCGCACACAAGCGCGGGTTGATAGGGGACCGCAGAGCGGGGATTGGCTGGCGGTCGACTCGCCGCTTCCAAATATGGGACAGTCTCCGCGGTCCATTCATAAAACTACGGGGCGCGCCGCCGCTCGGCTCAGTTCGTGCGCGACCCCCACGCATCGCGCGTCTTCCGACGATTCCCAACGCGCGATCCGCTTCTCCTTTCAGCCACGTACGACTATAACCGCAGACAGGTATATATACCTACCTCTATCTACGTTGCACGGCAAAACAGAGAGAGAGAGAGAGAGAGAGAGAGAGAGAGAGAGAAAGAAAGAAAGAGGGAAGGAGAGAGAGAGAGAGAAAGAGAGATAGAGAGAGAGCAAGAGAAAGAGAGGGATAGAGCGAGACGGACAGAGCGTGCGAGGGGGAGGAAAGGAAGGAGATACGCAGAGGAGAAAGAAAAGGACAGAGGACAACGGACCGATAAAGAGGCGCGCGGTCGCGCGCGCCTACACCTACGCCGGGCCACGCGCGCGCGAGATCATTGTCGCCATACAGGATTCGCGAGTGAAGAAACGATCTTAAGACTTTCGAATCCGGAATCTCGGTATCTGGAGATACGGAGGAGCTGAAGCACTGTTTCGAAGAGGACCCGGCGATTCTTTTTGAGCCACCCTCTCTCGCGTTGACGTCGGCGTCGGATCGGCTGTTCCCCGCAGCCACGCGTCCTCGTTCATACCTGGCGCACGCGCGAGGCAAACGAACGCTGATCCCTCCGGTCGGACCGGCCGGACGTGTTCCGGATCGGGACGGCGATCGCTCACGAGATCCGGTGAGATTGGATTTTCTCTGTCTACGCGCGTACACTTGGGTGGTGGTGGTGGTGGGTTGTGGTGGTAGTAGTGGCTTGTGATGGGTGGTGGTGTATTATCTAGTCGCGACAGATCACCTTGCAAGTAGACCGGCTGGTCGAAAGGGAAGAGAGGAAGAATTAAAGACGGACTAACGGACGAACGAACAACAAACGAACGAACGAAAGAACGAAGAGGCGAAGGATCGGAACACGGTTTTTGCCGCCCCGGCGCGGCCTTCGCTCCCTCGTGTCTACACCTTGCAGAAAGAGGGACTCGGCGCGTGCCACGCGACAGATAAAAAGGGGGAGCGCGTGCTACGTCCGCTTTTACTACTAACCCAGTGCATTGAGCTAGAGAGAAGGAGGGATAGACAGGTACGACCGATTTCTTGTACGGACTTTGACGTTTCGACCTCGTGCTCGCGCAAGCCGAGGCTGATATCTCTGATAGTGCTGCTATCATTCAACGGGAGCAGCTTGAGGACAGAGACTGAGAAAGAGAGGAGGCTAATTCGCGTAGAGCTTATACCGCTGGGAGAGAGAGAGAGAAAAAGACTTAACTGTGTCGAGACGATCGAGAACGGACAAGATTCTAACTATAATAATAGCGTTGAACGATAAAACCGCAGGCGAGGAGACGCAGTGTGGTACCGAGGAGGCCGCTGTCGCTGGTCAGGGAGGCGACCCGCTCCAGAGGATGACGATGGACGGCATGGAAGTGGTGGGCTCGCAGCCTCACGCAGCCACCAGCCCGTTCTTATTATCGTCGCCACCCCTTGGCCATCATCATCATCACCATCATCACGCCACCTTTAATCTGCAGACGGTTCAGCTGAGCTTCGACGCGTGCCTACCGTACAACACGGCCACGTCCTCTAATTCGATCGTATGCGGTGTCGGTGGCACGTCAACGCCGGCTGTCACCACTTGCACCCCATCCACCAGCTGCAACAAGACGATACCCACCCTATCGCTGGCTACCTGCCTGCCCCTGCACCCGCACCACCAAAACAATACCGATTCCCCGGATCAGCATGTCCAACACCATCAGCAGCATCATCAGCAGCATCACCAGCGGCTCGACGACCATCAACACCATAGGCACGTCGATGCCTCCTCGCCGTCGAGCGACTCCACCGACGGAAAACGGCGGCTGCAATCCAGCAACGACGAGAAGGACTGCTCCAGGGAGTGCAGGGACGATCTTCAAGAGACCAACGAGAAGGATAAGCCAGGTGACCTAAACACGCCGGTTACCACCAGCAGCGATTTACCGTCCTTCTTCGGCCCCTCCGCGCTCGTTGAGCCACCTCCTATTTCAGGTACCTACAATCAGCAGTCCTTTAAAAATTGTTCTTCGACCAACATCTCGCTCGACAACGAGATCAACATCTTGCCGTTCCTACGCCCTAGTTGACACGAGTCTCTGTACGATCGCATCTCTGCTCCACTTGCATTCCGCCGTATCTCTTTTTGCGCGTTAACGTGTCAACTGTGTAAAGTAAATGCCTGGCAATGAGCGTAGCAAGCCTGTTCGCGTTCTGTACTCTACGCGTAGTATCGGCTGGTTCAAACTCCTGCGACCTTGCGCTTTTCACGAACGTCCCGACTTTCGCTTTTCGCATATCTGCCAACTCTTGCTGCTGCTGCTACCCTCGTGGCTGCGCCCTGTACCCCTCCGAAAGCGCGGCTCGGCTCGGCTCGGCTCAGCTTTCCCGCAGCTGCTTTCTCACAATCGTCGCGATCAAGTAGATACTGTGTACACCTACCACGAGGTGTGACGACAACATACATCGCATATACCTATAGGGTTGCTCGGTTGCCTCGTGAAAACGGCTAATATCGAACCTGCCCGTCTGTCGCGGATCAATACTCGGCGACCCCGACATTCAGAAACCCTCCTCCGCCTCTCTGCATCGCCGCCGCCGCCGCCACCGCCGCCACCGCCTCCTCCTGCTCCTCCAGCACCGACTCCCACCACCCCTTGTCAGTTCATTCATGCTCCCAATCGCCCCCCACCGCGGTCGCACCGAGCAACGCAACCACCCTCTCTTACGTGCACAGTCGTATCTTCGGCGGTTTTCTCGTGAAACCAGCGAGAGAATCGCTTCCATAGGTATCACTCGATCTCGCCAGCCATCCTCTCCCGTTGAATCTTTCTTAACCAGCGTCGTTTAGCGAGCGACAAAGCTTCTCGCGACTGTACTCGGAAAAATCGATGAAACTGAACAGACTGCTCGTCCCGGCATGACGCTACTCTCTGATGCTTTCTCGCGGGTTCTTTATCCTATCTCTGTGAGGCGCGATCTCTGGCCTTTCTCCACAATATATTCTCGAGATTTTTCTCGCGGGAGAAGATCGGGCGACCCCGCGTTCCCGCTCTATACTCTACCGGGGGTCTGCTCCTGGGACTCGTTTTTCGGTAGGAAGCGGCGATTGTGTACGTAGGAAGGAAGTAACGAGACGACAGGATGCAGACGACAGATAGAGCCAGCCGGTATACTCGCGGCTCGGAGATAAAGTCCACCCCCCTATCGCACGGTCCTTCCTGTCGATTCGCTTAGGTCGCGCGATGCACGCCAGTTGACGCGGGCCGAGCGCCTCCGTCCCTCTGGATATACTCGAGATTGATCGTGGACTCGATGGATGATTTGCAGGCAGCCTGGCGGGCGAGGACCTATCCCTCGAAGAGGCCACAGCGGAGGAGGATGAGACGGCGACCTCAGTCAGCCGGGATCACCGGCATCATCATCACCACCATCATCACCAAGAGTCCCACGACACTGGCACGCCTGGCGCGCCACCGTCCACCAGCCCGCCGCGTCATCATCAGGCGCAAGAGGACGCGGACCGTTGCAACGTGCTGCAGGGCGGCGTGATCCTCTATTCGTCCCCCCATTCAACGTCCTCGGTCTCGTCCACGCCGGCGACCAGCGTCAACATCTGCAACGTGCCGACGCTGACCTACCGCGGTGTGTTCACCACTACCTGCACGCAGTCCTCGCCCCTCAACACCCTGCAGAATCAGCAGCAACCGCAGCAGCAGCAGCAACAGCAGCAGCCGACCGGCCAGGAGCTCTGGGGTCCGTTACCCTCGCCGACCTTAACCTTGACGGGTCAACCGTTCCTTCACCCCACTCTCCACTCAGCCCCGTACGGCGGCGAGACCGTCGAACTTCTGCAGGTCGAATCGAAGCCACCCCCGCCGCCAGGTTACCACGACACACCGACCACCACCCCGGCCGGCTGGTTGACGGCGCACGAGGAGGCTTACGACCCGAACCTCCTCTCCCACCACCATCCCCATCACCATCATCAGGAGACGACGCTGAAGCAGGAGCCGACCGGGACGGGCGGCTACGGGCCACCGGTTCAACAGCAACAGCAACAGCAACAGCAACAGCAACCTCAACCAAGCCAGCAGCAGCAGCAACAGCAACAGCAACAGCAACAGCAAGCGCAACCGTCGGCCGGTTCAGCCGCCGGCGTTCAGTTGGCGGAATACAACCCCAGCACCTCCAAGGGACACGAGATCCTCTCTCAGGTGTACCAGCAGAGCGCTCTGCCGCTCAGGTTGGTCCCGGTGAAGCCGCGCAAGTACCCGAATCGACCGAGCAAAACGCCGGTGCACGAGCGACCGTACGCATGCCCCGTGGACGGCTGCGATCGCAGGTTCTCCCGCAGCGACGAGCTGACGCGGCACATACGCATCCACACCGGGCAAAAGCCGTTCCAGTGTCGGATCTGCATGCGCTCCTTCTCCAGGAGCGACCATCTCACAACCCACGTCAGGACCCACACCGGCGAGAAGCCGTTCTGCTGTGATCAGTGCGGCCGAAAGTTCGCCAGGAGTGACGAGAAGAAGCGGCACGCCAAGGTGCACCTGAAGCAGAGGCTGAAGCGCGAGGCGACCCACGCCTCCGCCAGGAATCACCCCCAGAGCCACGCTTCGCCGCCCTGTAATCAGTAAGGGGAGACGCGTCGGCGTCGCGGTCCGAGCAACGCTGTCCAAGTAGTCAGAACAGTCCCCTCCTCAGCGAACTCGCAACCGACGTCGACAGTTTCGGCGTCGATTTCCATGCGCATTCCATCGGCCGTTGCCGATCGTGCTTAATCACGGTCCAGCTTGCCTCCGCGCCGGGCGACGAGGAAACGATGCCACGGAGGCCTTTAGGCGGAACGCACAGAGGCTGCCGTCACCGACTGATCCGTCATCGATCGTCGTCGGCTCGCCAGCGATCGACGAACTACGGCTTGACGCGGGCACTCCCTCCGTCGGCCGACAGCATTTTCGTCGCGTGATACCGCGTCCCTCGGACATTATCTAGTACGTAAGGAAGCCAGAGGATTTTCAGAAAATTCTCGCAAACATGCGCGGATATTTACTTCTCGAATGCTGAACGGGAAACAGATCGATCGAGCTTCTCCTGGATTCTATTCCTCGCTCGAGGAACGATCGAGCAGAGACAGAGTCGCTGCGTGTATGTATGCGTGTATGTATGTGATATCCAGCCCAAGTCCTGTTCTTCTCGCATTTCTCTTCTTTCCTGTTTTCATCGTCCGTCTTCTGTTTCCCTTTCCAGTCTCAAGTCTCAAGACAGTAGCCTAGTTGCATTTACCTTGCAGGAATGGGTTGGAACGAAAACTCCTATCTTTAACCAGGTATGCTCTTAAGTTATTTCCTCGACGACGCGACGCGACGGTCAGTATGAAAGCTCGGACGCGTAGCTCTTGCCGATAGCTGTAGCAACGCGGGAGAAGCTTCGGAATAAACCACGCTTTCGAGATCATTATTTACGATAGCTGGCGTTTTATATCCTTGTTTGCGATCGAGATATAGACGCTAATTGTCAGAGTAACGTTAACCGCGCGTAGATGCACACACACACACACGGGACACACCCGTGTCGGAAAGTACTGCAATCATATTCTCGAAGCAACTACGTGCAATCGATACCACCCGGGGATCCCAGGACCGAGGGTGGAATTCTTCGTACAAGAGTGAGGTAGCGAGTGACGGTCAATCTCTCGATCGCAAACAAACGACGGTGCAAAGAAAGTATTGCGCGTGGCCGGTGGAGTTTTCGAAGCGATCGTGGATCGCGTATCGATTCCCTTAGCTCTCTCTCGCGATCGAAAGTGGCGAACGATTTCCGACGATTCTCGTCCGAGCGTCTGTCTCTGCGGTGAACAGTGATGATATCATCCCGATCGCTAACAGCGCAGCGATTCAAAAAAAACTTGTGCTCCTCCCGGGATTCTAGAGCAGGGACTATCGATACGTATTTTTTAAGTATTTTTATAAGCGCTCGAACGAATTTAACTCCGAAAGCCTTTCGAGATCCTAGAAGGAGGCATAGCGCTCGACGATGCTCGAGACGAGGGTGCGCGTCGACGAAGAGAAAACGCACACGCCTCGGTGTCGTTGCAAGGATCGGTCCACACACTTTTGTGCGTCCTCGAACCTCGTGTCTTTCAATCATACAATCAAACAATCGCTTCGTGTCCCCCTCCTCTACCTCTGAAACGCGCTCGCGTATCTCGTTCCTGCTTTCAGCACCTCTCGTGATCCGAACACGCTAAATATCGGACGTTTTCCGCGTTTATTCGAATCAACAGCCCTCCACCCCCCACCCCCACCCCCCCGATCCCCAACCGCCTCCCCCATGATATCCTCTCGAACAACCCTACACGTATGTACTTACGTGCGGTCTCTTAGCTTGTCAAGGGTCGATCCTCCTGCGGTCCCTCTTAATGATATTCTCATCGCCAGTAAACCCCACGAGTAAATCGTAATTAGTTGTGATCATCCTTGTTCAACCAGGAACTTTCCCTTGTATATATGTACATAAATAACGCGTTACACGTGCGTATGCATAGGTTACATGTCTAATCGAACGAGCAGAGAGAGAGAGAGAGAGAGAGAGAGAGAACCTGTTAAAATCTTTCACTTTCCTCCTTTTAATCTTGCCGCCCTACTTTTCCCTCCTGCCATCTCGCCCCCTCTACATCGTGATGGTTTACGTGTAATATAAATGAGTTTAGCGACAATTAATATTATGTATATGTTGCTCTATTTATTAACAAAATCTCTCTCTATATATATACATATAGATACATATTATATATATATATTGAAAGAAGATATATATATATATTGTTAAAGTTAAAGAATTATTTTTATCATGATTATATTAATAACGAGTATGAATATTACGAGACGCGTAGCTGCATACCTAGGCGTTCTATGCACTCTGTACCTATACCGACGCGACGATGGTCGCGCGGATGCTCTCGCGCGCGCCATATTTTCCCGCTATTGTTCTAGATAGGTCGGGAAATATGTACGTACCCAGGGGAGCGTTTACGCGCGCATGCCTTCCTTAGAAATGAAAACGCAGAGAGATTACGCTTGTGTAATGTACGGTATACGCGTGTGTGCGGGAGAGAATGAAACAGAGAGAAAAAGAACAAAAGAAACGAAGGTGATACTTTTTTTACGGATGATATTACGTTATAGTTGGGTAAATTATGTGTAACTATTATACCATACGGTGCTCCGAGTGCTATGCACGGAAAAAAATGAATCTCTCGACTACCTGTATACTTGTGTTGTAATCATCGTTGCCGTTTAATCTGGCCGGTCCCCTACGACGATTATTAACAGAAATACAAAGTTAACATTCAACAGCAACGCCTCGCCGTTCTTCGCTCTCCCTTCTGATACGTTTAAGTAACCCGAAGAGCATGACGGCACTTTACCCCTTATCGATCAGCGACAATTACCGAGCAGGACATCGACGATCAAAGGATGTCGATAGACCGGAGCCACGTCCTACGCGGTCCAACTATTGTTCGTAGCAACAGTCGCTTTAAAAAGCAACCGCGAAGATTAATGAGCACCGGTCCGCGACTCCACGAGTGCAGCAGCAGCGCAAGAGAGTCGCCCGGTCTCGATGCAACAGCGGCGCTGGCCCGCGCCGCGTTTCCCATGCAACCTTTCACCGTGGAATACGCGGTTGGCGCCTAAGCGCGGACCGATCGAGCTTTCCAACCGTCTTTATCGATCATTCTTTCCATACTCTGATACGAATCGCAAACAACCAATTAGTAGCGTTCACGCGTGTCGGTTTTTTTCGTCGCCGCAGCCCTCGACGAAACCAAAGTCCCGTCCTGCCGCGTCGTTTCAATCATCTCTTCTCGTCAGAGCCAATTTAACTCCATTCGATATCGATCGTTAGATTCCGTTGAGTACGGCTACTTATCCCGGCGAAAATGAAACTGTCCGTGTTTCACAACCGCGCAGGCTTTCCACTCGAAGCTAACGAGGAAATAGGTACCTATGTGTTCCTCTAATTTCGAAACGACGGAACGAAACGATCTATCGCGGCGGCTGCGACTGAAAAGGACTCGCGGCATCGACGAAGGCGAAAGCATCCGCGGTCGATCGAGAGAACAAACGGTATCGAGCGATTTCTCAGATCTACTAAGCAACCGAGCTACCAGCAGCGCGTCCCGACGCTCGAGGAGGGTCCACGTCATCGATTCTTCGCGCTCGAGCCAACAGTTTTGGCCGGATCGCTGGCTCTCGCGTGCGGAGAACGTGCATTGGCCACTACATAGGTGTATGCACACCTATATAGGAGAGACAGTGCAAGAAGTGGGCAGGAGTGAGGCTGTGAGAGCACGTCTATAAATAGGACCAAGATCGAGATGAGGCCTCCTCTGCACTTCGAGATACCTTCTGTCCTTCTTCCCCCGCTATCATCCTTTCCTTCTGTTCTACTCTTCCACTTCCCTCCCCTCTTTTCCATACCCTCCCTTCGTCCTTGTCTCTCCGCGCTTCGCGCTATGTCTTCATACCTTTTCTCCTCTCCTTTGTCTTGGCCTCTTTCTCTAATCGTTCCGTCCTCGTCGGTCGCCTTCCTTCCCGCCTTCTCTTTCGGAACGCCCGTCACTCTTTCACCCGCGGTCGCCTGTCTCTCTCTCTCTCTCTCTCTCTGCGATCTTGCCTCTCTCTCCTTGTCTGTCTCTTATACCTCCCACTAGCTGAGGCCGTCGTCGTTGCCGTCGACGACGACGACGACGGTGGCGATGGCCAGTCGCGAGTCGCGCGATACATAAGGATACCTACTCGCGATACGCTGTCTGGCGTCCAGTCGAGTAAAAAGATGTCCTAAAGTTTAGTTTTCTGGCGGATATAGCGAGCTGCAGCCCGGGTCCTCGAAGAAGAGAAATTGCATGCTGTGTCTCTCGAGATCGAACGACGAGACGGGGCAGGTAACGCCCGTTTCTGGTGCATCGTACGTGTTGCTGAAATTTGATTCCCCGCCGCGGCACCGCAACGACGCGATTCCGGTGGTGCGCGCGCAACCGTCGGCGTCGTGACGCCCGCCTCAGCCACCCCTACGCGGTAGCTTGTGACTTCCGGGCGGCGAATCCTGCCGATACCCAGTACCTACCACGATGCGTGAACATGCGCTCCGATATTTTTTTTCTTTCTTTTCCAGGACAACGATGATACAGAGATGCGGTGGCTAACGCGTTCGCATGCCCGGGATTACCTACACAACACGTTCCCTGGTTCTTCAGGGCAATCCTCGCGGAAAATTCTCCATTTTCCACTCCCTTTCGACGCAGCGAAATACGATGGAAACGCGATCAGCAAGAAAGGCGCTGCGAGCGTAGCTTCCTTTTTTTCTAATTTCCAGCCCGGTGTGTTCAGGTTCTGCTGCTCTGGTTCTCCCGGACGAGTGGCGCATCGACGCTGCAAAACGAGCATTCCGGCTTTCGTTCGCACCGCGCAACGATAGCCGGTGTCGCATCGATCTTATAAACCAGCATCAAGCGGAGAGCAGCCGAATGAACCGAGCTGGCCAGCCGACCAGCCAGCCAGCAAGCCAGCAAGCCAGCCTGCCACACCCCGACGCGATTAAACCTGTTGCTGCTTCGCTCGTGGCTCCACTCCATAGACACGTATATGTACACGTAGGTGTTCGGCGGCTCGTACGTACGGGGATCACTCTGAAAACTTTTCAGACACGAGATGCCGAGAGATAGGTCGCTAAGTTCCGCGGGTTTCAGCCGAGGCGGCTACGCGGAACCGATCTAGCTTCAACGTCGATTCACGCGGGAAGACGTACGTACCGCATCGCGAGAATCATCTAATCGAATATAGTTCGGTAGGTAGTATAGTTCGGCGTAGTAGCTAGCGGCCAGGCAACATCGGACGTGAAATCGTTTAAAATTCATGAATTCGAGTAAAAATACACGACCGTAGAAAAATTCCTTTCGCCCGTCCCTCTTGCGATCAGGGTGGTTACATTTGACTTCAGCTTTTTGCCACACTTACGCTATTCGACGAGATCGATAGAAGAGCGGCGTATAACGAGCAGCCAGGCGAGCTCTCGAATTTCGCGTCTCCGGTAACGCTGTGACGCAATTCGGTGAGCCGCGCAGGGGTGAGCTGACCGTAGGTGAGTCGCGCGCCAAATGATAGAAATTAGGGGACAGGTTTTTTTGTTACAGGAGTGACGCCGGTCGAGGAGCACGTGGCAGGGAGTGCTGAATGAATGAAAGCCATTCAACCGTTCAGCATTCTCAAGGAGCAGGACCAGTGGAAACGTGAAAGTCGGCCGGAGAACTATTTGGCGATAGTACTACGAACGCTCCTTTCATGCCCCTGCTGATTGCCCCGGATCAGGGGTGGAAAACATTAAAGAGCGTCCGAAGATGGACGGTCGGAGCGGGTGGCTGGCGCGGACAGCAACCGGCAAAGTCCTCCCTGGGGGTTAGGGTCACGTCGGCGTGGCGTAAAAGCGAGGTAAACCGTGGAAGCGGCGTACGCGGTGGCGGCGGCTGGGTGGGGAAGGAGGAAAAGGTAGCGAGCGAGGGGGGTTCATTGAGGAACGGCACGTGCAGAGGATAGAACGCGAGGTGGAAGGTACGTGGTACGAGGCACCGCAGGGGGTAGAGGCCGGGGCCAGAGGGGGCAACAACAGGGTTGCCTGGCGACCATCAGCCGCGGGTTGCCCCTGGCGACTGATTGCGTCACTGCAGCGCCGTATGACGTCACGCGACGCCACTGCCCTTGACCGCTCGAGTCCGGGGAGAGCGTCCTGGCGACCCTTTTCTCCCGCCACCGCTGCCTCCTCCTCCATCCTCACCCCATCCCGTCGTCACCACCGCCACCCGCCCCGACGCTGTCGTAATCCGAACGGCGGAAGCTATCCGCGGAACCCAACAAACACCTGCACCGCCTGTGTGTGCACTAGCTCTATGTATGCTCCTTACAAATCATCCCCCTACCACGCGCCGCCACTTGTAACCGGGGGTGCAAGCGCACCACCAAAATAGTCCACTCGTTGCGGATATTTTCCACATTACGCTCGCCCGACGTCATCACTTTCAACCACTCGCACTGCTTGATTCGCGCCCGAGATAAAACGGCTTGGCGAAAATGATAATGAGATTCTAACGTTTTATCTTCCCCGCGTTCTCCGTTTTATTACAGAGGCAGGTGCATCGACGTCAACTGGAAATACTTTTCCGCATGGGCGTCCACAGGGCCGGGGGGGGGGGGGGGTGGGCAAAAGGGACAGTTTCCCCTCCCTGGCTTTTGAGAAAAAATCGCTTATTTTTCAAAACTGATCTTTATGAAGTTTATACTAAAAAAAGGGAATATTTCTAAGTTTCGGGTTTCAATTTTTAATTAAATTGACACTGTAAAATGGGATAAAAAAGCAAGAGGGGTATATTTTTCTTTACCATCATCCCAAAGTTTTGCCCCCCCCCCCCTCTGGTAAAAAATCTCCGGGCGCCCCTGCTTTTTCGTTCTACCGTCTGACCATACAGATATTCTTGCTTCCTTTGAATTTCCATATTGGAAGTTAGAAAGCACAATTAAGAAGTATGATCTTTGATTTGCGAATACACGCCCCCGCTATTCCGCTATTTTATGGCATTCGCAACATGTCAAGTTACTTGTGCACGCGCGTGGGCGCGGACTTGTGTGCCAGTGTGTGCGCGTGTACGTGTACCGAACTTAGCCAGCTGACGTTCGTTCATTCACTCTGGCTCTGGCTCATCCATTCATAAAATGCAGTACCGCGACACGCATGCGCACGCCCTTTCATTTTGCCCTCGCAATCTCATGCTTTACCGATAGCTGAAACAGTTGTTTCGATTGTCGGAGAATCGGATACCTTTCACCGCTTTAATCGCCCGCGCCTCGATGATACGTGCCCGCGAAAAGTCGTTTCCTGTTTTCCATTAACATCGGTGAAAAAAGTTCGTCCTTACGCCACCAGATAGCACGAGTCTTCGCTTCCAGCGTGTACGCGTTCCGAGTTCCCTCCTCGCGGGAAGGATGCAACTTGTACAAATATCCCTGGTCTATTTCTTGGGAAATAAAGGGAGGCAGCATTCTTTGACCATACTTAAAGTTCATTTGGCGAAGGATGAAGCTACGATTGAATATCAGTTGTTGATAGGACTCGTGGCGAGCGTTCCGGCCAATCAGTGTCGCGTGGTTGACACTTGGTCACGGGCGACTCGTGAGAAGCAGATGATCGGTCGGTTGTTATGTCGGTGAGGTTAAGTCGCTCGAGATATCGGTGGCAACAAATGTAATTGTTAGTAATGATTCTAACGATGTGAAGGCTATCATGCGAGTACAGGGGATGAGATTCTTCGCTCCCTTCTACGCTCTTATTTTATTCGGCCTTAGGATATCATGCGGAGTCAGTGAAGGTTCGTGCAATCGTAAAGATATCGAGGCTACCGACGTGCATTTACGTCACACTCAACACTTAATATCTGCCCTGCGTTTGTTAGGGCATTTGTTTAAATTTAAGTCGAGGGGATCCTTTATCGATACAAGTATCGGTGCAGATGTGTTCTTCGAAATAATATATCCGCCGGAATTGGAATATACGTACAAGTTAAGGCCTGCCAAAGATTTCGGGGCTCCTTTCGTGAGTATCGTTGGAATTACTGGCACTGTAACGAGCGGGAACATTAATTTATATCATGTTCTTCTATGCGACATACTTTCAGAATGCGAGCTTCTTGGAAGAGAGAATCCCTCTAGTTCCGATAGATCCTCCCCATGGCTGTCAGGTAGCGAAAAATGTCAAAGAGTTGAAAGGTAGAATCGCGTTGGTAGAGAGAGGGGACTGCAGTTTCTTTGCCAAGAGCATAATGGCCGAAGAAGCCGGGGCCAAAGCTGTAATCATAGCGGACTATCACTCGTCTTCTATCGAAGAGTCGATAAATAGTCCACTGGCGGATCCGTGGGCGGATTATTACTATATCGAAATGATACGCGACGATACTATCCCATCGTCCCAGTCGGTAAACATACCTGCTGGATTCTTGCTCGGTAAAAATGGCAAAATGATCAGGCAGACTTTACAACGCCTGAATCAACCGTTCGCCTTAATCAATATCCCAGTAAATTTAACTTATACTTCTTTGGATAAGCTACACCAACCGCCGTGGTTGTTCTGGTGATCTTGGATAGGATTTCAAATACATAGGACAGATAGAATTTCAAGTCGATACTCGCATAAGGAAACCAAGGTGTTTAGGATTAGTTGCAAAGAAAGTAACTATGTAAACAGTTTATTATGTATTGTAATTGTAAAAAATAACAAATGCGTGATTTCGGAATTTTCTTGGCATGTTGATCGTTATTTTGAGATCGGACGCGTTTCTCTCTCCAACCAATCGAGCGCTTGAGCATTGTCTGGTCCTTGCAACAGAGGTCTCAAAGTGTTCAAGCATCTTGCATGGTAATTATTCAAATGTTCAATCTGAAAGAGGGATTACCTCGCACTTAACTATTGTAAGGGAGCTAAACGAATCGCGAGAAAGAAACGGAGCGCATACCTCGTTATCTGTTAATAATGAAAGATCGAGGAGTTTGGCTTGTACAGGCACCAATGTAACAGTCTGGAAAGTGAGGAAGTCACGATTCTTGTAATTGTAGGGCGTATTTGCCTTTACTACCACTTCGATGTTCTCCAGTCTAATACCGAATTTCTCATCCTCGTAATAGCCTGGTTCTAATGATTTCATCGATTATATTCATATTAATGCTGTACGTGTGTAGTGAAAGCATGGATAATTCTTGTGATTTATACCATTCGAGAGAAACATGCCAGGCTGTAAACCTGGGTCGTCGGGATATGGCCTCCAAGATATGCCAATAGGTCCCTCGTGAACGTTCAGGTACGAGCCTACTCCGTGCCCGGTACCGTGAAGATAATTAAGACTGTAATTGTACATTTAAGTATGAATACATAGTATTTTCAATTTTATAAGCAAAGAAGATATATATCTACCCGACACTCCATAAGTTCTCACGAACGAGCGTATCGAGGTAATTTCCTTGTATCATTAGAGGGAAAATAGCCGACGCGAGGCGGCACTGGCCCTTGTAAACTCTTGTGAAACATTCGCGCTCGAAACGCGTCGGGTTACCAAAATGAAATGTCCTCGTCACGTCTGTAGTTCCATCCTTGTACTGCGCGCCGGAATCGCAAAGATACAGTTCTTTGTCTGTGATCGGTACATCTGTCTTTGACGTTGGTAGATAATGGATTATCGCTCCGTGAGGTCCGACCGATGATATCGTTGGGAAACTCAGCCCAGCAAAATGTTCCTGCTCCCTTTTGGATAACACAGATTGTAATGTCTATTGCATTTCAAAGTTTTGTGAGTTCGCATGTCAATACTCTTACTGCCTAAATTTTTCAAGTCGCGTTGCTCCGGTTACTTCGGTAACGATTTCCTTTTTAACTGTAATCTCATGTTCCAACCAAGCGAAATACTTAACGAGGGCGACTGCGTCTCGCACGTGCGCTGCCTTCATCCCTTCGATTTCAACAGAATTTTTTATAGCTTTCATAATACTTATCGGTGTGATGCTAGCGTGCTTTTTCACTTCTCCGCAATCGGCATGCAGAGCGTAGCTGGAACTATTGCTTATCCATATTTTCTCGTTGCTTGTACAGGAATTTGCAGTCTGTTTCAAAAACGCGTGTATATCTTCGTAAGAGTGATAAACCACATTTACTTCCTCATCTATCAGCTGCTGCTGAGCCTTTTCGCACAGTCTCTGTTTATCGATGAACAAATGCAAATCGTCCAGAGTAAGGACAGCATACGCAAAGAAAACAGGATTATAGGGTATATCGGAGCCTCTCAAATTCAGAAGATAAGCTACTTCGTCCAAAGCTGTGACCACAAGTGCCTTAACGTTATTCTTACTCATATCGTCTTTGCAAACACTGACTTTCTTTCCGGCGCTACGTCCAGAAAATTGCATTACATGAGGTAGAACGGTGTTAGCTGTTGGGCCAGGTTGCTCGTTGCCCCAGACTTTGTCGATTAAGTTCTCCTCGACTGGCATCAGGCTGTGTCCAGCCGCTGTTAAACTGGTATGTAAGACTGCCCATTCCGTGTAACTCATTAAATTAGCATCCGCACCGACAGTAGATTTAGGTGGTAAGTTAGAAACCAACCAGGCAGCCCTTGTCGGAGTATCCAGCGAACCTTCTCTCATAAGTGTCCATGCCTCCAGTGGATCAAATTCCGCCAAAGCTTGCACGTAGTACCTTCCATCTGTCCACAACAAAGCTTTATTGGGTGTAATGATCGCGGTGCCATAAGAGCCGGTGAAACCACTAATGAAACGAACTCTTTTATCCCGTTCTCTCAAATATTCTGATTGATGAGCGTCGGCAGAATTTACGATCAATGCTTCGACGCCTATCCCTTTAATACCGCCTACTTGAATAGTATCCATTAGCTCTCTGAGCTTAGCTAATTTAATTACGCCCTGCCTCTGTGCCATATCGGAGCTTCGGCGATAACAAATTTGTTAGGAATTAGCGATGCGCCAAGACAGAATAAAGAACTTGTGGTCTTCGGTACAAAGAACTGTACTAGGATTTACCTTGGCATATAGTTTTCTTAAATCGTCTCAAATGCTCAAACGAAATTGAGAAGAACAGCAGAATTTAAAAGACACTTCCAAATGTAGGCAACCGAATATGAAGAAACCTGTTTATTCGTTGGCTTTATCTCACCAGGGTGTAATCTTATCAGGCCTGTTAGGAGGATATCGGACCCATTAATCGGCCCGCTATTTATGAGAAACAGCAAGTGTAAGTACCATACTGCATACTATAATCCTTTAAATCGCCAAGCACCGCGTTTTAAATAGCGATGATATAGCTTCGCTCCAGGTTAGAAATAGCGAGCTCTCTTTTTAATACACAGCCACCTGAAAATACAGTTATGCACTTTCGGATAAATTACACTTTCGTGTCGATAACTTCTATTGATAAATCGTTGAGAGTTATCCTCACAATAATACGTACTATCGCTACTATTATCGTTCAAACTGACTATTTTTCGACATATTTTAAACTTAAACGTTGTCCAGCTTATGGAGGAAGGAACGCGACAGCCATACAACGGTCACACCTATGCACTACGTACGTCGCGATCAGGAAATTCGCTCAAGTTAATAGGAATACACGATACTAGAAGAGGTGACACGGTCGAGCTGTGCGAGAGATTGAGCGCTATCGCGTGCGACAAGGAGGGAGATAGATGGCGTGCGCGAGAGAGAGCGCTACTGTGCGCGACAAGGAGAGAGATAGAAATATTACACAGCCTCTGTAAATTCACGAATTTCTCATTTCCCGCGGATATTTTAAGAACTTTCAGAGCCGCATCTCGGAGAATAGACCCTTGGCTACTTTCCTATGTGTTCGTTGCGCAGATTTTGGCTATAATTAATTAGTTATTAACGGTTCTTTGAGACGGTGACGAGAACAGTATCACGGTCCTATGTGAGCACTCAATCATCGTCGATTGTTGGTGCATTTTCTAGATGTAATTTATCAACTTTTGCAGTTTCATCTTCAAGTATGGACTCTTCACTACTTTCCTACATGATAGTTGTAATGATTCCGATTACAATTAAACAGCTATAAAGTGTTTTTGGACAGAGGTTTTTTATTAGTAACTATGTAGCAATTCGTAAATAAAACGTATACGAGGGATTGCTGAACGTTGTCACAAGACTATATTCTCAAATCCACCTTTAGAAATACCCCTGATAACCAGGTCTGCCGGCAGATCCGGCGCCGTCTATGTCCGCATTCAACTACGGTTCTACCGGCAGACGCTGACAAGGCATCTGCCGTTCATCTGCCGGCAGATCCGCAGCAGATCCTGCTGCCCGTCTGACTCATCCAATAGCGCCATCTGAAGGCAGGATCTGCTGCGGATCTGCCGTCCATTTGCCGGCAGACCCTGCCTTGTCAGGCCCTGCTGTCCATCTGCTGACAGACTGCAGGCAGGGTTGTTATCAAGGACATGAATCATTTTGAAAAGATCGAGAATCCGTGAAAGAAAGTGTGCATTCGCTAAACGCGGCGGGAGACTTGTAACTCTGTCCAAAAACACTTTATAGCTGTTAATAATGCTTTGCTGCCGTGGCTTGTAGATCTTGCTGTGATATTTCAAGAAACATATTGCATAATTCCGTTTACTAATACATTTTGATAGAAGCATAATTTGCACTTATTTCCATAAATTTCGATCAGAAATATTATATAAATACAACCGCGTACAAACATTGTAATCTCTTAGATAGGTTATATTCTACATGACAATAAATGTTTATTAGCTATTTTGTTTTTTTACGCTACATTTGTAAACTTTTTATGCCTTAACATCCTTTCAAAATATTATTGTTACGCCGTGACGGTATTTTTATGAAATAGAGAAATGTAATTATGTATGGTTAGGAAATCAAAATTTTCATTCGCACGAGAATAGGGATGGCGATTAGTGATGGCGATCTTTTGTTGGATCGATCTAAAATCGATCTTTTTAGGGAAAATAAGATCGATTTTTCACCGATCTTTTTTAATTCCGATCTATCAGGGATCGATCCCTTTTTCTTTAGGATCGGTTAAAAAAAATTAATTTTATATTTAGTAAGTGCCAGACAATGATGGCTACGTAAAATACACATCGTATAATACATGCATATACACATGTATTATACTCGAATGTTACTGATCGTAGTAAAATTGGATACCCAGATAACACAACGTCTGGTAAAGTCTTAAAGACGTCCAAAAGGCGTCTTAAAGACGTCGTAAAGACGTCCAAAAGGCGTCTTAAAGACGTCGTAAAGACGTCTTGTTACAAATCAAGACGTTCAGACCTAAAATGGACATAAACTAGACGTCTCTAAGACGAGGTGTGCTATCTGGGTACGTTCAGCAGACTCAACTGTTGAGTGATCTCATTAGATTTTACTCTGAAGTTGTACGTTATATAAACTCTATACTTATTTCCAAGTCCTTCTTGTTTTAATTAACTTATTGCCCAATTGTCCAATTAGTCAGTTACATTTTAATGTTCAATATTTGATATTTGATATTTTTGTAATTATTTATTGCTGAATAAATATTTGAAGAGTCTAAGGATACAATTTTCGCGATGGTCATTATAACACGAAACTACTTGTGTATGAAAATTTATCATTAAAAGTAATATATTAGTACTAAAGAAATGTGACCAATTAGGGCGAGAATAAAGTTCATTTAAGTATCCCTTTTAGGATCGACCTTTGAAGATCGATCTTTTATTTTCACGATTGATCGATCTTATAACCGATCCTTCATAAAAGATCGATTCTTAGGATCGATCTGATCTTTGTCCAGGATCGCCATCACTAATGGCGATACATGCCAATTGTATCGATATTCCGTACTGATATTAATTATCTCTTATGCGTGAAACGGAACAGTATCCGGGATAAGAATAAAATGCTGTGTATTTTGCAAATAAATATAATATTGAATAAGTTTGCTTTAAAGTAGTAACAACTATCGAGTGTATTTAGTGTTCAATTAGCAATCATATTGAGGACAAGTTAATTAATTCGGAGCTTTCGTCTGTTATAGGTAAGCAATTCTTTCCTTTGGAAGCGTCGGTTCGTGTCAACTGGTCCCAGATAGCACACAGATGTCTAAAGACGCCCAAAAGACGTCCTAAAAGCCGTCCGGATCTAAAACGGACGTTCAATTGACGTCTTTCAGATGTCTGTGTAAAATGTGGGGTATAACGAAAACGCACTGGACGAGTGCAGCATTTACAATATGTCCCTTTTAAGTGAAAGTTAAACTTAAGTAATTAGACAATGGAATTATTATATATCACTGTACATTATTCAGAGTATTTTAATAAATCACATGTAGAGAAAAAACGCATCATTCAATGTAGAAATGTACCCTATAACTTCCATTTCCTAATTAAATCCCAAATTCCACAATCGCAAGTAAAGCCTGCGTCTGCGTTGATCACTTCTCCGTCGTCGACCCATTCTCTCCGGAGTTACCTCTTTCGACATCATGTTCTCCTGTTACAATCTCAATTTTGGAGCGTTCAGAGAATTTTGGCCAGATTTTAGCAAATGTATCAGGAGAACATGAAGCGAAAGGAGGTCCGCAGTGAATTTCATCGTCGAAGCCTTTCGAAGACGCTGCGCCTCTACGTCGAACAGTTCTCCGCCTTGGATTCTCTCTCCGAAGGCGCTAACTTAGTGCCACCTCTTTCGACATCATGTTCTCCTGTTACAATCTCAATTTTGGAGCGTTCAGAGAATTTTGGCCAGATTTTAGCAAATGTATCAGGAGAACATGAAGCGAAAGGAGGTACGCAGTGAATTTCATCGTCGAAGCCTTTCGAAGACGCTGCGCCTCTACGTCGAACAGTTCTCCGCCTTGGATTCTCTTTCCGAAGGCGCTAACTTAGTGCCACCTCTTTCGACATCATGTTCTCCTGTTACAATCTCAATTTTGGAGCGTTCAGAGAATTTTGGCCAGATTTTAGCAAATGTATCAGGAGAACATGAAGCGAAAGGAGGTACGCAGTGAATTTCATCGTCGAAGCCTTTCGAAGACGCTGCGCCTCTACGTCGAACAGTTCTCCGCCTTGGATTCTCTTTCCGAAGGCGCTAACTTAGTGCCACCTCTTTCGACATCATGTTCTCCTGTTACAATCTCAATTTTGGAGCGTTCAGAGAATTTTGGCCAGATTTTAGCAAATGTATCAGGAGAACATGAAGCGAAAGGAGGTACGCAGTGAATTTCATCGTCGAAGCCTTTCGAAGACGCTGCGCCTCTACGTCGAACAGTTCTCCGCCTTGGATTCTCTCTCCGAAGGCGCTAACTTAGTGCCACCTCTTTCGACATCATGTTCTCCTGTTACAATCTCAATTTTGGAGCGTTCAGAGAATTTTGGCCAGATTTTAGCAAATGTATCAGGAGAACATGAAGCGAAAGGAGGTACGCAGTGAATTTCATCGTCGAAGCCTTTCGAAGACGCTGCGCCTCTACGTCGAACAGTTCTCCGTCTTGGATTCTCTTTCCGAAGGCGCTAACTTAGTGCCACCTCTTTCGACATCATGTTCTCCTGTTACAATCTCAATTTTGGAGCGTTCAGAGAATTTTGGCCAGATTTTAGCAAATGTATCAGGAGAACATGAAGCGAAAGGAGGTACGCAGTGAATTTCATCGTCGAAGCCTTTCGAAGACGCTGCGCCTCTACGTCGAACAGTTCTCCGCCTTGGATTCTCTCTCCGAAGGCGCTAACTTAGTGCCACCTCTTTCGACATCATGTTCTCCTGTTACAATCTCAATTTTGGAGCGTTCAGAGAATTTTGGCCAGATTTTAGCAAATTTATCAGGAGAACATGAAGCGAAAGGAGGTACGCAGTGAATTTCATCGTCCAAGCCTTTCGAAGACGCTGCGCCTCTACGTCGAACAGTTCTCCGCCTTGGATTCTCTTTCCGAAGGCGCTAACTTAGTGCCACCTCTTTCGACATCATGTTCTCCTGTTACAATCTCAATTTTGGAGCGTTCAGAGAATTTTGGCCAGATTTTAGCAAATGTATCAGGAGAACATGAAGCGAAAGGAGGTACGCAGTGAATTTCATCGTCGAAGCCTTTCGAAGACGCTGCGCCTCTACGTCGAACAGTTCTCCGCCTTGGATTCTCTCTCCGAAGGCGCTAACTTAGTGCCACCTCTTTCGACATCATGTTCTCCTGTTACAATCTCAATTTTGGAGCGTTCAGAGAATTTTGGCCAGATTTTAGCAAATGTATCAGGAGAACATGAAGCGAAAGGAGGTACGCAGTGAATTTCATCGTCGAAGATTTTTGAAGACGCTGCGCCTCTACGTCGAACAGTTCTCCGCCTTGGATTCTCTTTCCGAAGGCGCTAACTTAGTGCCACCTCTTTCGACATCATGTTCTCCTGTTACAATCTCAATTTTTGAGCGTTCAGAGAATTTTGGCCAGATTTTAGCAAATGTATCAGGAGAACATGAAGCGAAAGGAGGTACGCAGTGAATTTCATCGTCGAAGCCTTTCGAAGACGCTGCGCCTCTACGTCGAACAGTTCTCCGCCTTGGATTCTCTCTCCGAAGGCGCTAACTTAGTGCCACCTCTTTCGACATCATGTTCTCCTGTTACAATCTCAATTTTGGAGCGTTCAGAGAATTTTGGCCAGATTTTAGCAAATTTATCAGGAGAACATGAAGCGAAAGGAGGTACGCAGTGAATTTCATCGTCGAAGCCTTTCGAAGACGCTGCGCCTCTACGTCGAACAGTTCTCCGCCTTGGATTCTCTCTCCGAAGGCGCTAACTTAGTGCCACCTCTTTCGACATCATGTTCTCCTGTTACAATCTCAATTTTGGAGCGTTCAGAGAATTTTGGCCAGATTTTAGCAAATGTATCAGGAGAACATGAAGCGAAAGGAGGTACGCAGTGAATTTCATCGTCGAAGCCTTTCGAAGACGCTGCGCCTCTACGTCGAACAGTTCTCCGTCTTGGATTCTCTTTCCGAAGGCGCTAACTTAGTGCCACCTCTTTCGACATCATGTTCTCCTGTTACAATCTCAATTTTGGAGCGTTCAGAGAATTTTGGCCAGATTTTAGCAAATGTATCAGGAGAACATGAAGCGAAAGGAGGTACGCAGTGAATTTCATCGTCGAAGCCTTTCGAAGACGCTGCGCCTCTACGTCGAACAGTTCTCCGCCTTGGATTCTCTCTCCGAAGGCGCTAACTTAGTGCCACCTCTTTCGACATCATGTTCTCCTGTTACAATCTCAATTTTGGAGCGTTCAGAGAATTTTGGCCAGATTTTAGCAAATTTATCAGGAGAACATGAAGCGAAAGGAGGTACGCAGTGAATTTCATCGTCCAAGCCTTTCGAAGACGCTGCGCCTCTACGTCGAACAGTTCTCCGCCTTGGATTCTCTTTCCGAAGGCGCTAACTTAGTGCCACCTCTTTCGACATCATGTTCTCCTGTTACAATCTCAATTTTGGAGCGTTCAGAGAATTTTGGCCAGATTTTAGCAAATGTATCAGGAGAACATGAAGCGAAAGGAGGTACGCAGTGAATTTCATCGTCGAAGCCTTTCGAAGACGCTGCGCCTCTACGTCGAACAGTTCTCCGCCTTGGATTCTCTCTCCGAAGGCGCTAACTTAGTGCCACCTCTTTCGACATCATGTTCTCCTGTTACAATCTCAATTTTGGAGCGTTCAGAGAATTTTGGCCAGATTTTAGCAAATGTATCAGGAGAACATGAAGCGAAAGGAGGTACGCAGTGAATTTCATCGTCGAAGATTTTTGAAGACGCTGCGCCTCTACGTCGAACAGTTCTCCGCCTTGGATTCTCTTTCCGAAGGCGCTAACTTAGTGCCACCTCTTTCGACATCATGTTCTCCTGTTACAATCTCAATTTTTGAGCGTTCAGAGAATTTGGGCCAGATTTTAGCAAATGTATCAGGAGAACATGAAGCGAAAGGAGGTACGCAGTGAATTTCATCGTCGAAGCCTTTCGAAGACGCTGCGCCTCTACGTCGAACAGTTCTCCGCCTTGGATTCTCTCTCCGAAGGCGCTAACTTAGTGCCACCTCTTTCGACATCATGTTCTCCTGTTACAATCTCAATTTTGGAGCGTTCAGAGAATTTTGGCCAGATTTTAGCAAATTTATCAGGAGAACATGAAGCGAAAGGAGGTACGCAGTGAATTTCATCGTCGAAGCCTTTCGAAGACGCTGCGCCTCTACGTCGAACAGTTCTCCGCCTTGGATTCTCTCTCCGAAGGCGCTAACTTAGTGCCACCTCTTTCGACATCATGTTCTCCTGTTACAATCTCAATTTTGGAGCGTTCAGAGAATTTTGGCCAGATTTTAGCAAATTTATCAGGAGAACATGAAGCGAAAGGAGGTACGCAGTGAATTTCATCGTCCAAGCCTTTCGAAGACGCTGCGCCTCTACGTCGAACAGTTCTCCGCCTTGGATTCTCTTTCCGAAGGCGCTAACTTAGTGCCACCTCTTTCGACATCATGTTCTCCTGTTACAATCTCAATTTTGGAGCGTTCAGAGAATTTTGGCCAGATTTTAGCAAATGTATCAGGAGAACATGAAGCGAAAGGAGGTACGCACTGAATTTCATCGTCCAAGCCTTTCGAAGACGCTGCGCCTCTACGTCAAACAGTTCTCCGCCTTGGATTCTCTTTCCGAAGGCGCTAACTTAGTGCCACCTCTTTCGACATCATGTTCTCCTGTTACAATCTCAATTTTGGAGCGTTCAGAGAATTTTGGCCAGATTTTAGCAAATGTATCAGGAGAACATGAAGCGAAAGGAGGTACGCAGTGAATTTCATCGTCGAAGCCTTTCGAAGACGCTGCGCCTCTACGTCGAACAGTTCTCCGCCTTGGATTCTCTTTCCGAAGGCGCTAACTTAGTGCCACCTCTTTCGACATCATGTTCTCCTGTTACAATCTCAATTTTGGAGCGTTCAGAGAATTTTGGCCAGATTTTAGCAAATGTATCAGGAGAACATGAAGCGAAAGGAGGTACGCAGTGAATTTCATCGTCGAAGCCTTTCGAAGACGCTGCGCCTCTACGTCGAACAGTTCTCCGCCTTGGATTCTCTTTCCGAAGGCGCTAACTTAGTGCCACCTCTTTCGACATCATGTTCTCCTGTTACAATCTCAATTTTGGAGCGTTCAGAGAATTTTGGCCAGATTTTAGCAAATGTATCAGGAGAACATGAAGCGAAAGGAGGTACGCAGTGAATTTCATCGTCGAAGCCTTTCGAAGACGCTGCGCCTCTACGTCGAACAGTTCTCCGCCTTGGATTCTCTCTCCGAAGGCGCTAACTTAGTGCCACCTCTTTCGACATCATGTTCTCCTGTTACAATCTCAATTTTGGAGCGTTCAGAGAATTTTGGCCAGATTTTAGCAAATGTATCAGGAGAACATGAAGCGAAAGGAGGTACGCAGTGAATTTCATCGTCGAAGCCTTTCGAAGACGCTGCGCCTCTACGTCGAACAGTTCTCCGTCTTGGATTCTCTTTCCGAAGGCGCTAACTTAGTGCCACCTCTTTCGACATCATGTTCTCCTGTTACAATCTCAATTTTGGAGCGTTCAGAGAATTTTGGCCAGATTTTAGCAAATGTATCAGGAGAACATGAAGCGAAAGGAGGTACGCAGTGAATTTCATCGTCGAAGACTTTCAAAGACGCTGCGCCTCTACGTCGAACAGTTCTCCGTCTTGGATTCTCTTTCGGAAGGCGCTAACTTAGTGCCACCTCTTTCGACATCATGTTCTCCTGTTACAATCTCAATTTTGGAGCGTTCAGAGAATTTTGGCCAGATTTTAGCAAATGTATCAGGAGAACATGAAGCGAAAGGAGGTACGCAGTGAATTTCATCGTCGAAGCCTTTCGAAGACGCTGCGCCTCTACGTCGAACAGTTCTCCGCCTTGGATTCTCTCTCCGAAGGCGCTAACTTAGTGCCACCTCTTTCGACATCATGTTCTCCTGTTACAATCTCAATTTTGGAGCGTTCAGAGAATTTTGGCCAGATTTTAGCAAATTTATCAGGAGAACATGAAGCGAAAGGAGGTACGCAGTGAATTTCATCGTCGAAGCCTTTCGAAGACGCTGCGCCTCTACGTCGAACAGTTCTCCGCCTTGGATTCTCTTTCCGAAGGCGCTAACTTAGTGCCACCTCTTTCGACATCATGTTCTCCTGTTACAATCTCAATTTTGGAGCGTTCAGAGAATTTTGGCCAGATTTTAGCAAATGTATCAGGAGAACATGAAGCGAAAGGAGGTACGCAGTGAATTTCATCGTCGAAGCCTTTCGAAGACGCTGCGCCTCTACGTCGAACAGTTCTCCGCCTTGGATTCTCTCTCCGAAGGCGCTAACTTAGTGCCACCTCTTTCGACATCATGTTCTCCTGTTACAATCTCAATTTTGGAGCGTTCAGAGAATTTTGGCCAGATTTTAGCAAATGTATCAGGAGAACATGAAGCGAAAGGAGGTACGCAGTGAATTTCATCGTCGAAGCCTTTCGAAGACGCTGCGCCTCTACGTCGAACAGTTCTCCGTCTTGGATTCTCTTTCCGAAGGCGCTAACTTAGTGCCACCTCTTTCGACATCATGTTCTCCTGTTACAATCTCAATTTTGGAGCGTTCAGAGAATTTTGGCCAGATTTTAGCAAATGTATCAGGAGAACATGAAGCGAAAGGAGGTACGCAGTGAATTTCATCGTCGAAGATTTTTGAAGACGCTGCGCCTCTACGTCGAACAGTTCTCCGCCTTGGATTCTCTTTCCGAAGGCGCTAACTTAGTGCCACCTCTTTCGACATCATGTTCTCCTGTTACAATCTCAATTTTGGAGCGTTCAGAGAATTTTGGCCAGATTTTAGCAAATTTATCAGGAGAACAAGAAGCGAAAGGAGGTACGCAGTGAATTTCATCGTCGAAGCCTTTCGAAGACGCTGTGCCTCTACGTCGAACAGTTCTCCGCCTTGGATTCTCTCTCCGAAGGCGCTAACTTAGTGCCACCTCTTTCGACATCATGTTCTCCTGTTACAATCTCAATTTTGGAGCGTTCAGAGAATTTTGGCCAGATTTTAGCAAATGTATCAGGAGAACATGAAGCGAAAGGAGGTACGCAGTGAATTTCATCGTCGAAGCCTTTCGAAGACGCTGCGCCTCTACGTCGAACAGTTCTCCGCCTTGGATTCTCTCTCCGAAGGCGCTAACTTAGTGCCACCTCTTTCGACATCATGTTCTCCTGTTACAATCTCAATTTTGGAGCGTTCAGAGAATTTTGGCCAGATTTTAGCAAATTTATCAGGAGAACATGAAGCGAAAGGAGGTACGCAGTGAATTTCATCGTCCAAGCCTTTCGAAGACGCTGCGCCTCTACGTCGAACAGTTCTCCGCCTTGGATTCTCTTTCCGAAGGCGCTAACTTAGTGCCACCTCTTTCGACATCATGTTCTCCTGTTACAATCTCAATTTTGGAGCGTTCAGAGAATTTTGGCCAGATTTTAGCAAATGTATCAGGAGAACATGAAGCGAAAGGAGGTACGCAGTGAATTTCATCGTCCAAGCCTTTCGAAGACGCTGCGCCTCTACGTCGAACAGTTCTCCGCCTTGGATTCTCTCTCCGAAGGCGCTAACTTAGTGCCACCTCTTTCGACATCATGTTCTCCTGTTACAATCTCAATTTTGGAGCGTTCAGAGAATTTTGGCCAGATTTTAGCAAATGTATCAGGAGAACATGAAGCGAAAGGAGGTACGCAGTGAATTTCATTATCGAAGATTTTTGAAGACGCTGCGCCTCTACGTCGAACAGTTCTCCGCCTTGGATTCTCTTTCCGAAGGCGCTAACTTAGTGCCACCTCTTTCGACATCATGTTCTCCTGTTACAATCTCAATTTTTGAGCGTTCAGAGAATTTTGGCCAGATTTTAGCAAATGTATCAGGAGAACATGAAGCGAAAGTAGGTACGCAGTGAATTTCATCGTCGAAGCCTTTCGAAGACGCTGCGCCTCTACGTCGAACAGTTCTCCGCCTTGGATTCTCTCTCCGAAGGCGCTAACTTAGTGCCACCTCTTTCGACATCATGTTCTCCTGTTACAATCTCAATTTTGGAGCGTTCAGAGAATTTTGGCCAGATTTTAGCAAATTTATCAGGAGAACATGAAGCGAAAGGAGGTACGCAGTGAATTTCATCGTCGAAGCCTTTCGAAGACGCTGCGCCTCTACGTCGAACAGTTCTCCGCCTTGGATTCTCTCTCCGAAGGCGCTAACTTAGTGCCACCTCTTTCGACATCATGTTCTCCTGTTACAATCTCAATTTTGGAGCGTTCAGAGAATTTTGGCCAGATTTTAGCAAATTTATCAGGAGAACATGAAGCGAAAGGAGGTACGCAGTGAATTTCATCGTCCAAGCCTTTCGAAGACGCTGCGCCTCTACGTCGAACAGTTCTCCGCCTTGGATTCTCTTTCCGAAGGCGCTAACTTAGTGCCACCTCTTTCGACATCATGTTCTCCTGTTACAATCTCAATTTTGGAGCGTTCAGAGAATTTTGGCCAGATTTTAGCAAATGTATCAGGAGAACATGAAGCGAAAGGAGGTACGCACTGAATTTCATCGTCCAAGCCTTTCGAAGACGCTGCGCCTCTACGTCAAACAGTTCTCCGCCTTGGATTCTCTTTCCGAAGGCGCTAACTTAGTGCCACCTCTTTCGACATCATGTTCTCCTGTTACAATCTCAATTTTGGAGCGTTCAGAGAATTTTGGCCAGATTTTAGCAAATGTATCAGGAGAACATGAAGCGAAAGGAGGTACGCAGTGAATTTCATCGTCGAAGCCTTTCGAAGACGCTGCGCCTCTACGTCGAACAGTTCTCCGCCTTGGATTCTCTTTCCGAAGGCGCTAACTTAGTGCCACCTCTTTCGACATCATGTTCTCCTGTTACAATCTCAATTTTGGAGCGTTCAGAGAATTTTGGCCAGATTTTAGCAAATGTATCAGGAGAACATGAAGCGAAAGGAGGTACGCAGTGAATTTCATCGTCGAAGCCTTTCGAAGACGCTGCGCCTCTACGTCGAACAGTTCTCCGCCTTGGATTCTCTTTCCGAAGGCGCTAACTTAGTGCCACCTCTTTCGACATCATGTTCTCCTGTTACAATCTCAATTTTGGAGCGTTCAGAGAATTTTGGCCAGATTTTAGCAAATGTATCAGGAGAACATGAAGCGAAAGGAGGTACGCAGTGAATTTCATCGTCGAAGCCTTTCGAAGACGCTGCGCCTCTACGTCGAACAGTTCTCCGCCTTGGATTCTCTCTCCGAAGGCGCTAACTTAGTGCCACCTCTTTCGACATCATGTTCTCCCGTTACAATCTCAATTTTGGAGCGTTCAGAGAATTTTGGCCAGATTTTAGCAAATGTATCAGGAGAACATGAAGCGAAAGGAGGTACGCAGTGAATTTCATCGTCGAAGCCTTTCGAAGACGCTGCGCCTCTACGTCGAACAGTTCTCCGTCTTGGATTCTCTTTCCGAAGGCGCTAACTTAGTGCCACCTCTTTCGACATCATGTTCTCCTGTTACAATCTCAATTTTGGAGCGTTCAGAGAATTTTGGCCAGATTTTAGCAAATGTATCAGGAGAACATGAAGCGAAAGGAGGTACGCAGTGAATTTCATCGTCGAAGACTTTCAAAGACGCTGCGCCTCTACGTCGAACAGTTCTCCGTCTTGGATTCTCTTTCGGAAGGCGCTAACTTAGTGCCACCTCTTTCGACATCATGTTCTCCTGTTACAATCTCAATTTTGGAGCGTTCAGAGAATTTTGGCCAGATTTTAGCAAATGTATCAGGAGAACATGAAGCGAAAGGAGGTACGCAGTGAATTTCATCGTCGAAGCCTTTCGAAGACGCTGCGCCTCTACGTCGAACAGTTCTCCGCCTTGGATTCTCTCTCCGAAGGCGCTAACTTAGTGCCACCTCTTTCGACATCATGTTCTCCTGTTACAATCTCAATTTTGGAGCGTTCAGAGAATTTTGGCCAGATTTTAGCAAATTTATCAGGAGAACATGAAGCGAAAGGAGGTACGCAGTGAATTTCATCGTCGAAGCCTTTCGAAGACGCTGCGCCTCTACGTCGAACAGTTCTCCGCCTTGGATTCTCTTTCCGAAGGCGCTAACTTAGTGCCACCTCTTTCGACATCATGTTCTCCTGTTACAATCTCAATTTTGGAGCGTTCAGAGAATTTTGGCCAGATTTTAGCAAATGTATCAGGAGAACATGAAGCGAAAGGAGGTACGCAGTGAATTTCATCGTCGAAGCCTTTCGAAGACGCTGCGCCTCTACGTCGAACAGTTCTCCGCCTTGGATTCTCTCTCCGAAGGCGCTAACTTAGTGCCACCTCTTTCGACATCATGTTCTCCTGTTACAATCTCAATTTTGGAGCGTTCAGAGAATTTTGGCCAGATTTTAGCAAATGTATCAGGAGAACATGAAGCGAAAGGAGGTACGCAGTGAATTTCATCGTCGAAGCCTTTCGAAGACGCTGCGCCTCTACGTCGAACAGTTCTCCGTCTTGGATTCTCTTTCCGAAGGCGCTAACTTAGTGCCACCTCTTTCGACATCATGTTCTCCTGTTACAATCTCAATTTTGGAGCGTTCAGAGAATTTTGGCCAGATTTTAGCAAATGTATCAGGAGAACATGAAGCGAAAGGAGGTACGCAGTGAATTTCATCGTCGAAGATTTTTGAAGACGCTGCGCCTCTACGTCGAACAGTTCTCCGCCTTGGATTCTCTTTCCGAAGGCGCTAACTTAGTGCCACCTCTTTCGACATCATGTTCTCCTGTTACAATCTCAATTTTGGAGCGTTCAGAGAATTTTGGCCAGATTTTAGCAAATTTATCAGGAGAACAAGAAGCGAAAGGAGGTACGCAGTGAATTTCATCGTCGAAGCCTTTCGAAGACGCTGTGCCTCTACGTCGAACAGTTCTCCGCCTTGGATTCTCTCTCCGAAGGCGCTAACTTAGTGCCACCTCTTTCGACATCATGTTCTCCTGTTACAATCTCAATTTTGGAGCGTTCATAGAATTTTGGCCAGATTTTAGCAAATGTATCAGGAGAACATGAAGCGAAAGGAGGTACGCCATGAATTTCATCGTCGAAACCTTTCGAAGACGCTGCGCCTCTACGTCGAACAGTTCTCCGTCTTGGATTCTCTTTCCGAAGGCACTAACTTAGTGCCACCTCTTTTGACATCATGTTCTCCTGTTACAATCTCAATTTTGGAGCGTTCAGAGAATTTTGGCCAGATTTTAGCAAATGTATCAGGAGAACATGAAGCGAAAGGAGGTACGCAGTGAATTTCATCGTCGAAGCCTTTCGAAGACGCTGCGCCTCTACGTCGAACAGTTCTCTGCCTTAGATTCTCTTTCCGAAGGCGCTAACCTTGCGCCGCCTCTTTCCACATCATGTTCTCCTGTTACGAAGCTCAATTTAGAGCGTTCAGAGAATTTTGGCCAGATTTTGGAGCGATGTATCAGGAGAACATGAAGCGAAAGGAGGTATCTTGAAATTTCACCATTGAAGGCGTTGCCTTAAAGTAGCGAACAAGAGCTGCGCCTTCTAAAGGCCTTTTACCATGGAAATCATAGGTTTGGGATTTGGATAGGAATTTGTAAAAGGTATTTGTAAATAATAATATAGTTCTTTTCCAATTTTTTTCCACTTTATTTTCATAAAAGGTCTTTTTTACAGTGTTACAATATTGTATAACTTCATTTTACTTTTTGTATAAAATCACTATCTTCTCATGTTCATTGTTGTGGCTGACAGCTTTCCATCGTCTGTCTCATTTAAAGTTCCTGGCCTCGGAGGAATGTTCCCAAGATTAATCTGCAAGAAGAGGAAAAATATTTTCATTAACCTGATTTGTCTATTAAGTATAGAAAAAATACGACAAATATTACAATATAATTTCATGTAAAACGTATAAAGAATTTAATTATCTTCACAATTTAACCTTTATTTCATGTAGAATACATTTAAACGCAGTTCAATTCTATCATATCACAGAAAACGTATACAAATGACAACAGGTAAAAAGAATTAGGTACCCTTTTGTTTGAAAACAAAAGAACCGTACTTTTCTTCATGCACAAAAAATTGAAAGACAAATTTGCGTAGCCGCCCCACTTTTATAGCCCGACGAATCAGAATGAATCTGAATCGAGGTGAACTAAAGTTAGCGACCATATTACAATTTAATTAACCTTACACGCTGCATAATTCTAATATTATTTTAGTAAGGTACTCAAAAGACTAAGCGCCCAAGCCTCGTTACCCAACGAGCCAAATTGATTGATATCGAGTGATATGAAAAATCTATGTGTACCAATGTCCAGGGGTGAGCGTCAGAGGTTTGACGTCATTCGTCAGGATAACATCCCCCATCTAAGGATGGAAGTTGGTGCTGGCACTGCTGGGCGAAGTATCGTTCGCTTTTCGCAAGCAAGCGGCTCGATCGGTTTTCTTCGAAAAGAAACTCATCTCTAAAGCATTATCGGGATGTGGAAAATGACTATTATATAGCGTGATTGTCCGTGGCGGCGAAGTAATATCGATTAAAAGACATATAAAACGTCCGATGACACGCAACAAGCGTCGATGCATACAGCACACAGCACGCATCGATTTTACCGGGGAAACATGAGTAACGGAATTTACGGAATCAACGGACAAGTGGACGCAGCCCTCGCGAGCGGCAGTGGGCTTCGAATGCAATGGGAATATTTCGTGAGAACGGGTGAGTGGAAATATATCGTAGTTCACCTTTAAAAGAACTTGCTTCAAGCGTAAAATGTATATTCGTTGGTTTTACGGAACGGCTCGATAACGTTTCCTCTGTTAATTTATATATTTGACAGTATTTTTACATTCGAATGTAAGTAACGAAAACTATTAATTTCACCTTTACCATTCTGTATTTTGTACATTTTAACGTGCCAATATGTAGGCATCATATACGGTTAATTAGTGTCCTTGTACATACGTACCAATGCTCGTGTAACTTCGAAAGCTCACCACCTGTTAACTATTTTACTTCCTATGCAACATGTAGCATAATTCTCTTAGATTCCAACTAAAAGAAATTTTTATCGCATAGTTCGTGCTTTGTAATTGTACAATGAAACCTCGCCGAATTAGTAGCTTTAAAATTACAAGGCCATGTCCTTCCTCACTGTCTGGCCGAGACAGGCGTATACTACTTAACACTGTCGTCTTTTGTTTTCTGTTTTTTGTTCTCCATGTACTTAGAGTAGACCGAAAACCTTTGCCATCTCGCGTATAAACTATAGAGTGCAACGCGATTTAATGTATTTTTAGATTATAATACAAAACGCTTGAATAACAATGTTGACAACAATGGACTATTTTCTGACCGTTCCTATTATTTTTGTTACTTACATTACCCACATTTCTACCATTTCACTATCATCTACACGTAAAAAGACGAATACTATTCAATATAAATGGTATTATCATTGTAAAGATGTACGTCGGAAAACAAAGGGCATGGCACACCTGTAGATACGAAATGCCGGACTAGTGGAAGTTGAAGAGTAGAAAATAATAAGCAGAGAGCTGTAGTGCGGAGGATAGAAAGAAAAGAGTTGATCTGTACGTAGTGACAGCACCCTACAGGAATAAATAAGGATAATGAGTCACGCTCAGCAGCATGTACTTGCAAGCGCAATAGTTCTAGCTCTGATAGTGGTCTTCGCCATCCATGTCTTCCTGTTTCCCATGTACACATCCAACCCGCCAGCTCGTCATATAAAAATCTCTACGTACGAGCAAGCTCTTTGTCGCACCACGTTAAAGAATATCAGAATACCGCCGGAGTGGAGGAATCCCTGTCCGAAATATGGAATAGTCTCGGCAGTCCAGGGTGGCAGACTTGGAAATCAAATCTGGGAATATGCCTCTGTATGGGCTACCGCCAGAAGAACTGGTTTGGAACCGTTCATGCCACGCTGCATACTCAAAACTCTGGAGGAATACTTTGAGAATCTTAGTATTCCTCCTCTAAGCTATATCGGACGCTGTAACCTGGATGTCAGCCAGGTCGTCAACTCCCTCGGGCAGTGGAACAGCACGGAACAAAATATCATCATACCGAGGTAAGTCGCTTTGCCTCGTTCGTCGTGGTCGATATAATATATCTTAGAATTCTCTCGTCGACTCCACAGGCACGCTGCCTACTGGTCTCTTATTCTGGTATGGCTGGACGACGTTCGAAGAGAATTTACATTTAAGCCAAATTTAAGAACTTACGCAGATAAGGTACTGAAGGAGGTAGCAGAAGATTTCAACTTGTCTGAACCAATTTTTGTAAGCATACATGTTCGGAGAACAGATTACATAGATTATTTATGGCAGAAATTGAAAATCAGACCTGCGCCTGTTAGCTATTATTTTACAGCGATGGATTACTTCATTGGCAAGTATAGCAACGTAGTGTTTGTAGTGACTAGCGATAATATAGTTTGGTGTAAATATAATTTGCATAGCAAACGACATAAAATCAAATTCGTCTCCGATGTGGACGCAAAGGGTCCTGGCAAAGACCTTGCAGTTTTATCAGCGTGTAATCACAGTATTATAGATTATGGTACATATGGTTCATTCGGCGCGATTTTAGCCGCCGGTGAAACTGTTGTGTATAACGTAACGACATACTTTTCTACCTTAATTGCTGAAGTTTTGCCAAATTGGAAGATAATGAGTTGAACAACAATCAAAAGAACACTTTCTATAGATCTCAGATTAAATATAACACGTGTACAAATACTCTGTTCAAAATACTTTATATAACGAATCAAACGGTCGTTTCGTTCGATTTTATCACGCGGAGATTACATGCTCCGCCGTTTATTCCCAGATTGAAGAGCGTAACTTCGCGTAGATGTAAACGTTTATTTGTTACTTAGATTCTTTCATAAAATAGAACGTTTCCCAAATACACGTTCACTATTTTCAATCGATAAATAATAAGTTTATTTATTAGAAAAAGATAAAATTCATCTCTAGACTATTTCCGAATTACTCAAATCTGTTCATATTACAGTTTCGTTTTCAATACACATAATCTTTTCGACAATTTCTATAAAAGAAAAAAAATTATCGTTATAGTTCACGAAAATTTATATAAAAATGATACAAGTATGATGCTGGTAAATTGCTTAAGAACAAAATGCATAGTTTCTCACTTGATTGTGGCACGGTTAAAGAAATTTAAGAAACCTCAGCACTGTAATGATAGTAAGAAAATTAACATATTTTAAAGGATTTATAAAAATCTAATGTACGAAAGGGATACAACGGAACAATGGACCACTAATATCTAAAATTAAAACAGATGCTTATTTTTTTTACTGTTGTGAATCATATTCATGTGGCTCTGGAAAACTGAATAGATTCTATATTCTTTTGACATAACGAACCAATAAGCTGAGCCTAATCTAAAAATTTACAGAGATAAAAATGCAAGCTTCACAGTGGTCGGAACTAAATACCATAATTTATGGACGTTCGTATTATTGTTTGTCAGATCGTAAGCTTTCGACTATAGTTTGAAATTGTTTCGTGATACAATATAACAATTCAAAAAAACGTAGTTGAATGTATTTGCATTATGCATCAAGCGTGTCTTTCGTATGAAGACAAATTTGCAAATGAAGAAATATTAATGATCTATGACTCTTACAATGTACAATGATTTCAACTGTGATTCTATTTCTTATTGTGCCAAAATTCTTAATATACATACACGTATAAAAAGAAAAGTATATACATGCACATATATACGTATAAATATATATATATATATATATATATCCGTATATGTATATATACGATATGTATATACATATATATATTTATGCGAGTATAGAAAAATCTATGCATTCGCTTGTATGTGTGTGCATATACACACACATGTGAGGAAATTATATCTATACAAGGTATTATATAATGTTTACAAATATATTGAACAAATGATGAATTATTTCTTCACCTCAGAATTAAATGTTTCGGAAAATGAAAAAATCAATAGGTTGATGGGAAAGATATTTTTTACATAAACCCAGTATATAAGTGTTTCAAATTTATTTACCACGTGACCTGATATATTCGATTTATAATATTTTATAAATTAGTCTAGTCGATGTGTCTATGTCTACATGTTAATATCTACAAAATATATATATATACATATATATATATATATATAAAGCATCTTCAATGTATTTGTGCCTGTTAGTTGTTAATTAGAAAAGAAATATGGTCGAGGGAGGATATTATGACAGTCATATATCACAATTCACAATTTATAAATGTTGAGCATTGAAATTGAAAAACAATCGTTAAGAATCTGTACAACTTTCAGGCATTGATATACCTAATCTACTCTGTACATTCTCTGTGATAATTTTATGTAATTTGTAAGAAAAAAAATAAAACAGATGTGTTGAAACTTATTTCGTTTATAAACATAAGTTACTTACCGTCAGAAATGCATCCATCCTCATGGATCTCCGAGTTTCAAACCCGGTTCAAACGACTCATAAGCACGCAACAACGTTGCAAAATAAAATCTAACGCAACAAAGTTGCAAAGGGCAATTTTTCAACAATGTTGCAAACAATCGGCATCTTACAAATATAATTGATGTGATTATATATATTAATAAATCAATTTTATCAAAATCTTATTCATTAACAATTTGTTACTACACGGGAGCTGCTGTTCCTACGCTTAACTTTGTGTTAAGTGTCTGTCCTCTTAAGGGTTGAAGCCTAAGTTCACCTTTTGGAATCCCATATTCTAGTAACTTAGCTTCATATGTGCGAAGTAGGGTATCATGTGATTTACAAACTTTCGCTAATTCGTATTGAAGATCTTGTATTGCACTATTTTTTCTATTCAGCATATTCTGCGAAAGAATAGTTATTCAATAGTAAAAGAGTTATGCAAAATTACAAGAGTAAAAACGGCAAAAACTAAATTATACAAACCTCCAATTTTTTATTAGCATCGACAACTGCCAATGGATCTAGTTGTGCAGCAGCAAGTACTTCGCTAATCTGTGCTTCACGCTGTTCCAATAAATCTGATAACTTTTCAAGCTTCTTTTCCAAAAGAACATTCTTCAGCCCTGTCTTTTGCTGAAGTTCTAATATAGCCGAGACAAATCTTGAATGTAGCTCATCCCTTTCAGACTGACACTAAATAACGAATTATATTTCAATTAAAATGAAAGAAATGTTCTTTTTTAAAAGAAAATAATGTATTCATTAGTAATATACCTTTTCAAAACGTAATTCTAGTACTTCATTTTCCCATTTAAAATTTTCCAAATTTTTCAGAGCAGTGGTTAATCGTTTTTTCGTATTCTGAAATGATCATGAATGAAGTTTTATAAATTTCAATATAATCCTAATATGCGGGTAAATGTACTGACACTTAAACACTGTTTGTCTTTCTCATAATTTGCAAGCTGATGTTTAAGATGTAATAGTGACTCTTCATGAGACTTTAAACTAGTAGAACATTTTTTATTTTCACTCAACAATTCGCGTACTTGCTTCTTCATTCGCTCCTCGTTACTTCTCATTGCATCCATTTGTTCCTATAATGCCAATTTGCCAGTAACGTCATCACTCTGACAAATAACTTTATATTCTTCATACATTAATCATACCTTCATGCTCTGTATTAAAGACAAGTTGTTCAGAGTGATATCATTATAATAGGCCTTCATCTCTACGAAGGCTGTTTCATGATTTTTCATTAAATTGGCAATTTGTGTATTCTTCCTTTCTTCTACTTCCGTTATTTCCATACGATGCTTTAGCGTGAGAGATTCGTATTGGCTTACTAACTTTTGCTCATACCTTTGCTCCATCTCTGCAGCTTCGGTTTCAAATTGTTTCATCATTTTATCTATCTCCGCCGCATTTTTCTAAACAATAATTTATAATTTCTATAAATCTGTTCAACATCTGTGAGAAGTTTATTGAACTTCTTTCATACCAAATTCAATGCACGTATTTCGTTTGTATGCGCCAATTCCTGCTCCTTCTGCATACTTTTTAGATCCTTCTTATTTTTAAATAATTCATTCTCTTGGGCCATGTGATCATCCTGTACCATTTTAAGCGCCACCATGTGTTCAGCTTTAGTTTCCGATAAATTAGTTTGATGCTCGTACATTAAATGCTTCACTTTCTGCTTGTATAGTTTAAGTTCTGCTTCATGTTTCTCTGCCAGCTCCTCTTTCTCCCGTTCTTTATTCCTTCGCAAGCATTAGAATAATAACTAGTCGAATGTATGTTTAAATATATATGCGTGTATATACACGAATGTGTTACAGAAGTACCTGACGGTTGTACGTGCTTCTTCTAACTGATGCTTCGTGATTTCCCAAAAAGTTCTCAACTTGTCCCTTTCGAGCTGAAAGAAATTTCTTTCTTCTCTTTCACGCTCCACCTCTTCCAGTATTTTATGAACGAAAATTTCTAATTGCTCCCTGTTCATTTTTGTTGTGTCTACCCCACTGACGACATCAGGTACCTTCGCCTTTTTCGGCCCCTGCAAGATTTTCGAAAATCAGCAACTGATAAATCAACTAATAATTAAATGCAACGAAAAATCTTATTAATTATATTTATGCCGAAAAATTGGAAGGCTTACCATTTTTGTAAAATGTTAATCTCAGGAATACAGGAGATTACAATGAGGTGATATCAATTACAACTTCAAGGGCTAAAAATAATGGGTTAGTAAAATAAATTAGGCAACGGTGATAATGTTAACTGTCATTGTAAACTGTTTACACGCTTATTGACAGCAATTCACAGTTATATGTTCTGACTTTAAGGTGAAGTTAAGCGCATTGTTTTGATGGAGTGGTTGCCGAGTAACCAAACCGTTTGCGGAAGTATATAGTAGTATAATGACTATAATGTAATATAATACATATAATATAATATAACACTATGATACACAAGATAATGATATTTTATTTATCGGTAAACGGGATCATTTCATTGTAAGTTAGGTATATAAAAAATGCAATGATGATATTCAATAAAATACATGCAAATCTGATAATAATGGAAACAGTATCTTCAAGTTTGCAATAATAACTTACGTCTTCTAACATTTCATGCAAAATACGAAGTTATTTATTAATATAAAGAAACTACATTTGTTCCCGTTCCATAAAAATAAACATACAAACAAATCAATTTTTGTTATTCCGTTAAAATTCATACTAATGTATATTAAATAGTTATAACGACAAACATATCTTAAAATACGTATAGCAAGACCATTTCCTACGAATACTATAATAAAAATATCCCCGGTGAAATATTTCTATTCGGTTGTCCGTTACGTTAGAAATTATTCTATAAAAGAATAATGCGTAATATGGTAAAGTTCATTATGTATAAATGTCTATGTAGTACAGTACCCCTATATTTTTCAAACAGCTAGAAAATGCATATAAATAACTTCTAAATAGATGTGGCCACTGACCATTACATGTACTTTACATAATAGTAATCAATATTTACTGCCAATTAATGTAGCTATTTCTCCATTTCTCCGTTCCTTTCTCGTAATGGTTCCCGAATGAAGGGAATCTTGTAGGAATTGAGAACTTTCGCGTTGTCTACGTAGTATCTCGAACGCGCATTTGTGAGTGTTTACCAAGTAGAAAACTGAGGTAGACGCGCGTCCCGCGTGTAAAGAGTATTCGAATAAATTGTATGCATTTGGAGTTTGGTGCATTGTAGTTTCTTATATAAATTCGTGCAAGGTTTGTGCCCACATTAGGTCTTTTATGCAATAACCGCGTAACGTGTTTCCAAACAATAACTTATTATACTGTGCTAATTTATCAAAACTATAATAAATATGGACATTTTTGAAGATAATACAATCCTGACCTCAGGCCTAACCGCACGGCGAAGCATTGTTAAAATTTCATGTAACATTGCAATTGCATATACAACATATACAATAATTCCTGAGAAATTAAATATTATATAACAAAAATAAGTAGTTATGTTCAATAATTGTATAACCATCCTCGTGAACGAAATTCATCTGAGTTGGAGTATCAAGTGGAATGCTGTATATTATGCAATCGTCTGCAACTTTAGCTTGTTTCGCCATTGAATTGGAGCAGACATCCTACTGCGCCGAAATAACCCTGTAATTATATATAAAAAAAAAAGAAAAGGAAAGACATTACAATTGAGTCATTTAAAATTTTCAGGATGGTGTAAGAACGTATTTTATATGTATATACTCCACCTCGTGCTCTAAGAACAAAGCTTTCATTGTTCCTTTAGACCAATAATCCATAGCGTAGGCCAACAGTTTCATTGATATAGGATTCACCCTGAGAAAGTTTCCTACAAACACTACCTAAATGTTACCCCCATTACTGTTAGTATCATTATTATAAAGTATTACATGTAAAGTAAATATATTAATTATCTTTTTTACCCTTTCAATTTTTTCGTTGACGGCGCACATACGAGCAATAGAACCGATATTGTTCGTAATAGTTACAAGCGTTGCACGCGCGAGATCTTCTCTACTAACTGCATTTCGGCGGTCCTTGGAATTCATTTGTCCAAAGCTGCACGTACAGTTAAAACAATACGAAAAGCTTTAAAGATATGAACGCAATGTCCAGTATATCGTTTTGTTAAATTACTAGAAACAATACCTGCTCGCGACAAGATCTCCAGGAAGACAAAAAGGTCCATAATCTCCACCGTAAATATCTTTAACCAACTTGTCTACTCTAGTATTATCACCTCCGGTTGCCAATTCTATTGCCTCTTCGAAAGTGTTGCATCCAGTTAATAAGCAGCATAATCCTAAGAATGTACCACCACCTAGACTAAATTTGAAATAGATGTATCAATATGAGGATTCTTAATGCAACGTTATGCATTTCTATTATTACAAAAATATGGTACCTGGTTCCAGATATCCTTTTAAAATTCTGTGGCCCATAAACCGCCAATATGCTCACTCCCGAGCCTATATTTACAAGCTGCAAAAAATAGTTGTAAAATATAACACGTGTACTTTAAAATGGCTCTCGATATATTCGAATAAAGTTGAACGTACCAGAAAGGGATAAGGTTCAGAGAAATCGTAAGGAATCTTCTCGCATTTACTATCGTCGGTAGGATGAGACCAATAGTAACATTCGCGTGGATTTGTTGTCTCTATATAGAGTATGCCATGTATTAAACTATGTAATTCATCGAATTTCGCTAAATTCATATTTACTTCCTGCGAAAAAGAAATAATTAGATGGGATTTTCATAGTGGTGAGATCAGTACAGTACATTTATATATTCTTACTTGTTTAAAATTCTTTTCAAATTTAAATGCTCCGCCTCCGGTAGCACAAACCGTGGTTACAAGATTGGCCATACCCTTAGACCTTGCTAATGCTAAAAAATTCCCCATTTCACTCGTAGGGAATCTGATAAAATGTAATGTGCCACGTCTGCCTCTGATACAAACATTATCCATCTGTAATAGAAATGATATATATCGTACAAGCTCATATTTTTTTTTTCAACAGCTACTATAGTATAAGGGCTGAGTGATCGTGAAGACATACTTGTAAGTGTATATCACGGTGGCCTGTCTTCCCATATGCTGAGTTTTTTACTAAATATCGCCGTATGTTTTTTAAAATTTCTACCTCTGCGGCTGCTTCATCTCTTGTAATGTCTTTAGGTTCAAAATATACTAATTTGGACAATGTGCCTCCTATGTCCATGCCAAACCAAGGCATTGCTGAAAAGAGAACAAAGAGCAACTTATCATCGAATGAAATATTTTATTACATTATGATAAAACATAAATTGTATATAAACTGTACAGAAGTAAAAGCAACACTTCTTATAAAAAAGGGAAAAAAATAAATAGAAATAAAGGAATAAGTGCTAATATAATAGAAAATGTTTAAAGATAAGGGCCATAATTTCTGTATAAAAGGAATGCTTCGAACAAAAAACTATATGTTTTCGGGGTAAACTGTTATTAAGCTAGAATAATGCTAAAGCAGGACCATGCATACAAGTGTATTATAATAAAAAAATAAAAGTGGCTACTCTAAGCACACATACAGTTTAAAAACTCACAAGGTGACGAATGGTTCTTAGACTCCAGGGCTGGAGTTTCAGCACCACTATATCCATTAGATGCCATAACTTTTGCAGTGATAATATTTTTATAACTCTGAGGACTCATTGCTGAATTTCAAGTTGTTTGTAACATATAACTTGTTAGCTGAAACAAGAAAATTAATGTATATAAAGAAATAAAATAGTAATTACATTGCTGTCATCTTCAAAGTATTATAAAATCAAATCTTTACTCCCCATAGTACAATATATTAATTTGTTACCAATTATATTGTAAGATATTACAAACGTAATTTACATTATAAATGTCTAATAATATTCTACAACTATTTAGGTTTGTTTCTTTCGAAAATATGCAACCATATACGAATGTCAAAGGCTACTCGTCATTAAACGCCCCATAAATAAGAATAGTATAATAACATTATCAAAGTGAAATATATATATCTTATAACTTTACTATCTTTTCGCAGCGTTCATTATTTCCTAAGAAACACTGTTCAAATTTCCTGTTAAATACATTCTCTCTATCTGTACTTATTTACAATATATTACAGTAGCGAGTACATTGATATAAAATGATGTTCCCCGGGGTATCACGATTACATCAACGAACTTGCAGCAAGGAGAGTCAAGTTACCTTAACTGAATGCATGCTATATAAATTAATTTGCCATTTTATGATTTAACGAGTGTGTAATATGTATAAATACACTGGATCGGTTAACGAGAAACTGTGTCTAAATCTTTCGGGGAAAATTATGATGTCGCTGGCAACGGTAAATCTCAATGTTGATACACGACATTATTACGAGCGACTGCATATTTGTAGTAAACGTCAATTGATTCACAGAATTCGCAAGCACTGAAACTTTAAAACTGTTAATATTACTTGCAATGTAATGCTATCGGTGCTCGCGACCATCTTCAGCGCTCACACAGCGTCAGGGGGCATACAAATGAAAGTGTGTTCTGGTGTGTTCACTCGAGGCAGCGTCACGTGATCGCGTGATCTCGTCGACCGCCGACCGCCGGCCGTCGACCGTACACCGTCGACAGTAATCTTTTTTTTTTGTTCGAATTTCGATTAACAGAAAGAAGAGAAAAGTGAAACGGCGCTGACGTTGAATATATAGGTGTGTATTAACTAACGGCTAATTAAGAGACACGAAAGAGGGCACATTAGCACTACTGTCCATGCCAACCAACGCTAGAGAAACAAAGCGATCGAAATTGTAATAACTGTACATACCGTGTTACGGTATTACAGCACAGAATAGGAGTAACAGGAACAGGCGGAAACAGGCGATACGCTGTTACGTAGAAATGGTAGAAATGTCGGCTCAAGGCAACGATTAGATTCTTACCAATCGTGGAAATGCGATAGGAACTTGTGTGTATCATCGATTGCCAAATTTAACGATAACAAGCCAGCTGACGGTTCGCTGATTATCAAACAGTAATTTTCGTTTTCTCAACGTATCACCGTTATTGCATAAAGATACGCGCGTAGCTTTCCGCGCTTCCCAAATGAATTTCCAAATTTTTCCGAGCTTTAAAAAATTCGCGAAACTTGCGTTAGAATCACCGCTTATCCTGATTTAACAACATCGCGTGACCACTATTCGATACTATCTTGAGAAAATGTTTTGTAAAGATTGCCCGACGCGATATCCCTTCTCCTCTTTAACCCTTATTTGCCTTTCAAATTCCCGGGACACTGGACTGCGATCGTCAAGCCATGAACAACTTATGGTAATTTCTCTTACATACGCGAGTGACGTCAACAGCTCGTTGACGTCATCAACTGGTGTCACCCTGATTCTCGTCCGAAAATGTTCAAGTTGCGAAAGGACGCGATATCATTATTACAAATTAACTTAAACCCTCTCATATCACAGACTTTGAAGCTCCCCCATTTAGAAATTCAGATTATAAAGATTATAATGAGATAGCCTAAGCTCATCATCGTCTATACATATATATATATGTATGTACACGCATATATGCATACTTATTTTGCAGTCACGCTTAGTCACGTGTTCGCTTATTTAAAATGTAAATAAATCCATTTCTATTTCCTGCAGTTAAGAATTAATTTCACGTTAAGATTTTTCCGTTCGCTCTACATCTGGGAAATTTACGAATATTTACGAAAATATTAGTGGCCATTCGATGGTCGTCGTTACCTGAATTAGTAAATAAATAAATAACAACATGAAGTATCTGACACTTTTATTATGATCTGATACTACTCATCTTTATTCATACTTGATAACTAACTGCACTGGGCACGAGCCATCATGGAAATTTTCTGTGCCTTCTGTATTATATCTGGGCAATGTCTGCGCCGTACAAGTTTACAATCTTGGAAGAAACCTTCGTTTCTTGGAAAACCATGCGATCCGTCCGCATAAGTGACCAATCCTAGATTAAAACAAGAGATTATGAACAGTGAATAACAAGTTGGACACATAATATCTCGCATACCTAAGCCCCATACACGACCACCACGAAATTCCCCTTCAAATTTCATTCCATCTGACCTCCAAAATACACCGTGGCCGTGAAACCATCCTTGCATGAACTCGCCTTCGTATCTGATGCACACATGAAAAGCGTTAGAAAAGGTTGATAATTCTATAACTTAGACGGCTGATCTTACGGTAAAATTTACTTTGCCCCGTCCGGAAACACTATTACTCCTAAACCAGAACACAGTCCATTTTGAAAACCACCGTCGTATCGCGTTCCGTCCGGAAGATGCAAAGAACCAGCGCCGTGTTTTAAACCTTTTCCATTCCAGTCTCCGATATATTTTGTACCATCCTCATATTTGAATGCACCATTTTTTACCACAGCTACAAATAGATTTTAACATGCACGTTACTAGCTTCCCGATTGCGACTCCGATTTTTTACAGACTGCGTAAATCCGTAAGAAAGTAACTGAAAAAGAGAGAAGCAATTGTTAAAACTTAAGTCTTACCATCACCCATGCTGCTGGTATACTAAAAGCATTAAGGAGTAGCTTTCAGGTTTCAATCCTATTACAGAAATCAATTCTTAATTCAATTATGTTACATTATAGTACCATATAGTATCAATACGGTATAATGACTTGGAGTGTATATAAATTTCTCTACTATTACACACAAATGTATTGCGACGCAAACTCTTTTCTTTTTTCATTGTATAAACGGATATATACGTGTGCCAAGAGTTCCCCGTGTGTGTGTTATAAAACATAAAAACACATGTATGCATTTGCAAGTTGTAAAATATTTTATTGTACTTAATCTAATATCGTTCAAAATAAACAGATCACTATTCTTTAATCCCTCCTGGTGCGCCAACCAAGAACCACTGTGTTCTCGCTTTTACAGCAGCTTTTCGGACCAAACGTTTCCGATCGTCAATCGAAACCGCTAATACTTCTAACACATCCTGTTTGTACGTATTAATTAAAACCGTTGGATAAACGTAATAATTTGTTAAACACTCTAAAGCCGCTATTCTGACCCTCTGAAATGTTTAATAATATCAGGGACATAAAATGATATATAATATAAGAAAGTTGTGAGTTACCATTGTTCTAGAACTGGACAACTTCAGAAATCTTGGAATAAAACATTGTGCTTTGTCGCAGAAAATAGCGTGTTTGGTCTCCAGTAGGAATTTCAACGTTATTAATGTCGAAAAGACTAGTTGCTCGTTATGAAGAGATAAAGATTCTATCAAAAGTGGAACCAACTGAAAGAAGGGTATACATATCATTGAGTTAGTTTATAATAGGTATATTAACATCTAACTATATAATTACCTTCGTTAAATGCATCATGAGAAGCTCCACAGGCACTTCTTCTAAAAGGTGTACCAGCGCAGTTAAGTAGTTCTTTCTCGAGGAATTTTCGAATTCATGATTTTTTGTAATTAAATGCTCGAATACCCTTTGTTTGTAAAAGATTTTGATGTCACAGAAATTCTCCTTCACTAAAGCGTCCTCCTGCTTGTTCGTTAATATTTTATATTGCTGGGCAATATATTCGCCCACTTGATTACGTCTGAAGATATTTGTCAACTACAAAAGAAAAAAATGTTAAGGCATAAATTATGCATAAATTATTTAACAAAAATTATCAGCAGTTATACATACTTCGTCCAAAAAGAGACCAACATCGCAAGAACCTTTCGTAATTATGGCTTTCGTTAACCATATTTGCAAAGAAGCCGTCGCTTGCTGTACATCGATATCAGTGTCTGACTGTAAATTATTAGCTATCTTTTCTTTAAAGTATAACAGAAGACGTTTGGAACATTCGTCGTTATCATTCATTTTGTTTAGTACAATGGCAATGAATTTACATGTTATAAGCCTTATATTTGAATGAGTACTGTTAAGTGCTAAATTATATAAATTTTCTAATAACTTCGGGCTTATTGTTATATTAACATGTTGTCGTAAAGGAATAAAAATATTCATTACTAAGACAGCATCGATTTCCGACACTTCGCCGTTTAAAATCGCAGCATATTTATTGACAATTTCTTTCTGTTCCTCGGACGTAAGATTTCTTACAATTAGTCGGCTAATATTTAAAATCGGATCTAATCTCTGATCCACTGGGCTGACACCGAAGGTCGTTAATTTCTCAATAATATTACACTTGCTGTACAAATAATGTTGAACATCATAGTCAGCAGTATTTGTAGTAACCAGTCTGTGAAGACATGCTAAAGCTGTGAAACTTATCTCAAAATTCGCAGCGTACGCCTGCGATATAATGCGAGGAAGAACTTCGGTACCGCATTCGTATGTTTTAGCAGCAGCTGCTACTGCTTCCAACTTACGAACTTGTACTTCTATCGGTTCCTCGTCTGAAACATTAAACATGTTAATAGTCGCGTATTCTATATATATTACAAGATATCGTAAAATTCTATTCTATTAATTTACCAGTATTTAAGGGAAACCTTTCCCTGATTAAAGCTGATATTTCGCGTGGATATGACGTAGCGAAAGTTAAAATAGCCCTGTGACAGACCATTCTTAGTTCATTACAGCTAGTTTCAATCAGACCGCAGATTTTGTCGTAAAGTAAACTACGATGAACTTCATTCAAATACATCTTTTGTGCCGTCAGCCCAAGTAATATTCTCGACTGTAGTTCCGCATGCTGCGTCGATAGCTCACTTAAATATAATTGTGGTATGTCCGTCCACGATAGTTCTGGGATACCTGCATAAAATGTCGTAGAATTAGAATATTTTTTAAAAGCAAATATCTTACAACGTGTACGAAATGTGTACATACTCGAGATATTAAATCCATGATCGGAACTGATTTTAATGAAATTATTCAACGTTTCGAGTAAAGTAGTTTTATCAGTTATCGAAGTCTTCGTAGAATATTCGGCAAGACACAATGGTACTATTATTCGTAACACATGAACGCACGACTCTTTGTCAACCATCGCTACACACTCGAGCAATTTCACAGCTGGTCTAAATAAACTAAGTTGCACATCATGCAACGAGGAACGCACGTCCGCGATTATGTCGTTAATGAAACTTTCACGAAGATTAGCATCGTCCGATAGAACTTCTATTATCGACCTGAGTGTTTTTAAACTTTCGTTTTTCAATTCTAAGTCTCCACCTGGTATAATTTGTTTTCTCAAGCCTGACCATAACTCGGTCAAATGCTTCTTAAGGCCGTTCGTGCCGAAGATTTGTGCACCTTTGCATAACAGATTTATAGAGTCTAATTTGGCAACTTTAAGATTGGAGAACAATTTATCGATTACGAGTGGTATACAGAATTCAGCGAATTGCGGTACAGCGCAAAGACAAGGTGCTAATTTCTCTGCCAAATCGTCCCGCGTTATTCCTATTCCCTCTGATCCGGACTGAAAAATGGCCAAATCAAATTATAATTAACATTCGTAAATGATGGAGAATTAAGATCTTAATTAGTTGGTCTAATTACAGGATTGAAGTCAACTGGAAAATAACACGCAATCACTTCAAACATTTCTTCGGTTAAATGGCCTAGTGGGAATTCTCTCATGAAACTTGGAAGTATGCTGTACAGTAGCATAAGATTTCTAGGATCTCGTTCTCCATCGATAGCAGTGATGATTCCATACACGAAATCTGGACCCATAGCTTTCAAGTCTTCTATTCTGTTTTGTAACAATGTCATAAATATTAGATACATGTTACGACGATCAGACATTAATTGAGATTGGCACTGAACGTTTTCGAAAAGAAGTCTAAGTAAACGTTCGGGTGAATCCCGAGGCAAGTGATTCATTTGAACCTGAAACAATAATGCAAGGCTATTCAGTTACTACATTTGGGCAAAGTTATGCGACATAATAGCGCGAGACTTACAGTTGCCAAAATCCCCTTTAACACCGCTGGTATAGTACTATGATGATCCTTAAGTCTATCGCAGTAGAATGATGTTACAAAGCACAGTTCAGTTTCATTAAAATAATCTTTCGGCAAATAGTACAAAATAATAGAAAGGGTATCGATGCCCTTCTTCCGCATAGAGACATTTTTGTCAGTCAGGAGAGGTCCAAGCTCTTCGACGACCGTACAAAACTTCACGTGTCCGGATTTTATTTCTAAATAAATATAAATGATTATGAACACTCCGGATTATATATACCGAGAACAGTGAACAGAGGATGTATAAACAAACAGGATTGATTTCGAATCAATATTCTATTGAATTCCAAGTGGCATTATCGCAAATCAGTGAAATAATTATTTCTTATTTCAATTTCAAATAAACTTTGCCCGTGCTGACAACACATTCACTGTTTACACGTGTCTCTCTGTGTGTGTGTGTGTGTGTATGTGCGATGTTTGTATTCGCTTCGACTATCAAGGTCGAAGACAATTATGGTAATTAATACACACCTGAGGCGATCTCTTGGCATGTTGCATTCAGCGTTTCGTTTTCTTTGACAGCAGTAAGAAATCTCTCTTTAAACACGGTACTTGCGAGTGAAGCCATCACAAACCATGCCTCCTTGCTGTGTGTTACTTAACCTCAGCGTGAAAGCCAATCTGTACTTCTATCGAGTTTGATTTTAATCGACGTGTTCACCGCAAGTCGTTAGATGTTATTCGCTCAGTCGACGAGTGTTTATATAGATATTATATCGTTAAGTCATGTATAACATTTATCGAGGGTTTCGGCCGTGCAGTTGGTTCTGTTTAACTTATCGTTAGATATCCATCAGATATCCATTTACGCCAGCTTTAATTTTGCAGGTTAGGTTACCGAAAGACTCGATTGTAGCGCCCCTAATGGTACCGATTTGTAATCTAATGGGGAAGATGGACGAAAATGGCATGCGAGGTGTTGTTAAATTTCAGTGAAATGTTTGGTCACTCCAGCCACCTAGGATGGGAGGCTGCATAGGTATAACGAGGGCGAGAAACGCCTCCGTCGATGACACCACGGGAAATTCGACGAGGGTGAACTCGGGTAAATATCTACTCGTAATTAAATGCGCAGAAACTGCGATCAACAGCAGGCTAACCTTGAAGACCACCAGCTTTTTCTCTTACCTTCGTACCTAAATAGTAGCTTCTATTACGCGTTCTGCCTTGGTATTTGCATGTTATTTCTTACGCGTATATCGAGCAATTTAACGTCATTGCGTGGATCGTGATCGCTGCTGCTTTCGAACAAAAGATTTCCCCTCTGATATTATTTATCAGTTCCGTTCGTTTTCGGTAAATATTTAAGTTACAGGATTGTTTGTCAGTCAACATACCGAACTTTGTAATTTGGATGCCTTACGCTGAAAACTATGAAATAAATCATTGACCTTCGAGACTCGACGTGTCCGTTCCTCTTGCTCTTCAATTCCTATTCGTCGATTCTGTAGAGTAGCATATCTTGTGTTTAACTGTGCTACCCTAAAGGTAAGCTTCGTCTAAACAGGGAATTCAAGAAAAAATCATCCACTATGTCACGAAGTAATTAGATGGAAATCGGATGTACCTTTGACAGAAGGTCAGCTAAGAAGTAAAAGGGATGAATTCTGGGATACAGCGCCAGCGTTCGACGGCCGTAAAGAGATATGGGATGCCTTAAGAGCCGGAGCTACTGCAGCGGAAGCTCAAGATTATCAGTTAGCACAGGCTATATTAGATGGAGCTAATATCTCTGTGCCGAATGGCTTTTTAACAGAATGTTACGATGAGTTGGGAACTAGATATCAAGTTCCTATTTACTGCTTATCTTATCCAATTAATATTGTGAAAGAGGATAATGGAAGAGACTCCCCCGCCGATTGTTCAGGTGATAAAATCAGCTCTACTAATTTTTAACAGTACTCCTATGCCGTCAAGAGTAAAAATCATTTTTAACATTTCCTATCGTTAATTATTTGCAGAACCTGTTGATAGCGGAGTCGAACAGACGTTAAAGCTTAGATTATCGACTACATTAGGTGAAGTTAAATTGCCCGTTTATAGCAAAGATACTATCATTACTGCTAAAAAGAAATTGCAGGTGTGTATAGGATTATTCACAATCGTGTTATACGTCGACGGTGCTTGATAATTTTTCTTTACGATAATGTTGTTAATAGAGTCAAGAAGGGCTAGAGCCATCTCGTCAAAGGTGGTTCTTCGGTGGCAAATTATTAGGCGATAAAATGCACATAGAAGAAGCAAAGATACAACCTGGTTATGTAATACAAGTAATTGTGAATCCAGAGAAGTTGGATGACAGTCCAATGAAAACGAGCTGAACTAATCTACACGTGAGACACGAGTCACATTGAACCAACTACTTTCTAATAAGCACATTCTTACATATGTTCAAGTAAGAATACACTTTTTTTTTTTAATTTTATATTGTATCATTGTTAAGGGTAGAGCAGCAATTCTGGAAGTGATTTTTTACAAAATAAAATACACTTAAACGTTACTCTCGTAATACACGTAAATATTGTAAGAATCGAATACTATTGCGTTTAAATTATGGGTTGTGATTATTTAATTTTTGTTAATTTATGCTAGCTCGAGGAAAGAAATTTAAAAGCGTTAACTACACAGGAATGAACTACTAGAGAATTCCAATTAATATTTATGATTATTTTTAAAAGAAACGAGAAAATATTGGTTTTGTAACGATACTTAATTCATAGGAAAAAGAAAAAGGATGATTATAGGCTAATTCCGATATTGTAATACTTATTTGTTACTACCAACGAAGGTGCTGGTGCTGTAACACTTTGAAAGAACTAAGTATACACCTAAAAATTATTCTGTGCTGCTTATTGAACCATGTTGCATAATTATACGATCTAAGGAGTAAGTCATACAGTTAAAGAGGATTGTAATAATATGAAGAATAACACAAATATTCAATATAAAAACATTAATGGACAATAGCGAAAGAAAGAACAAGATATACTTAGCTTGTTAAAAAAAAAAATGCATTTTTCTCATTTTCCGTAGAAAATCATCACCGAAGCTTCTTTTTCTTTTGAATTTCAAATAAATACTTATAAATGTTCACTAGGATCAAATGAGAAAGAACAACTAGTAATATCTTGTGTTATTTTTACATGATATGTAGGGCATACATTTTTCAAGTTTTTCTTTTTTTTTTGGACTCTGTTCTCTGAAGTTCTTTCTATCTATTATAAATGTTTATACGTTTATAAGTTTGCATTATTTCATAAGAGTAGATGTTTGGCCTACCATTGGCCTGAAAATTACGATTCCTTCCTGTAAGTACTAATAGGATACTGTTTAAGATCTTCACAGCCGAATAATGCACAGAAAAGAAAAGATAAGACTAATATTGACGTACATGTGATGCAGAATGTATTATTTTCTCACAATTTTATCGGCACTATCGGTTTCGCATCTGCGTTCTTTATATTTACGACGGAATCTTTCCTGGCACTGAATTTACCTCTACTTCTGCACCACATGTTGCACGAAAGAAAAATCGTCTAAAGCTGAAGTACATATATCTATAGAAAAGTGGCATACTATACGTGTGAATTTATTGACTCTACTAATACGGCGGTGATAAAGTTTGTTTCTTATATGCATTGATCATAAAATTATAATATATACTATCGTTGCGTGTGCGTGTATGTATAACACATAATATATAAAGCGTATATGTATACAGATACATATATCAGTTCCCCCATTATTCTCGATTTGAGTGTGAAAACAGAAATATTTAATCTCACGAGTAATTTATTTACGAATCGGATAATTCTGTTCGAGTACCGATGATACAAACGATCGAGATATCGTTAAAAGTACAGATAAAAACGTGCGTGAAATGCTGTTCGTATATAAACAACTAATTGTTGTGTTATCTATGATGCATCTCTTCGATACGCTATAAATTGAAGTGCAAGTAAAAGGGAGCACTTATTTTCGATATACGATTCTTCTGTCTCTCTACTAGATCATTGTGTTAAAAAATTGTAACTCCTTTGTACAAAGCAGTAGATGTGTTTGTAAAATATGGCGCGTCAACAATATACAATTACAAGGTACTTCGGTCCGATTAAACGTACAGTGTACACGATTCGTTTGGTAAGACAGTAACGCTATATACATATAAAGTATTACTTTGCGTATTCTTTAAGTCTATAGACACCGAAACTGAAATAATGATTTTGCATTTATGGAGAGACACAAGTTACCAGAAGCTAATTAAGACGTATATGATTTTTAATGGAATGACAAATACTATCAGACTGATATTAATTTTGCAGTGTATAGAATTTCGGTTACCTCCTAGCATATTCTGGATGATATTCAAACTAACGCGGAAACGTTATTTCGTGCATAGTATTGATCGAACTGTATATCCTTTTGCACATAGCGGCACAAAGGTTTTAATATAAATGTTGAATTTTCTTTTTTTTTTTCAGTGATGTAATTTCTATTCGCATGAACGATGCAAAACATTTTTCTTTAATACTCATGTCCATATAATAATGAATAAAAAATGTGATGCTGCGCAATTGCCATATAAGAAAATGAAAATGAGAATGAGTGTAAATAAAAAAAACGTTACAATAATGAAAGTGCAATTCAAAATGCCTAATAAATATTGCTGCTGCTTAATATTAATATTGTTATGTTGGACCAATGCATACAGGGCGTTTTAAACAAAAGAAGAAAATAGAGGGAAAAAAAACGGTAAAAAGTAATCAAAGATCGACTGATTGGAGGTCAGATAGCACAACTGCCAGTAAAATAAAGCTGAATTCACTGTGTTGCTAATCACAAATTATTAGATGATACGATATATAAAAGAAGTTTTGGAATGCTAACGAAAATATTACTGTAATTAGATAGCGATTATCGATTAAGCAAGGTTTACACATTTTTTAAACTTATTAAATGAGTAATATTACTTATTAAAGCTGATTTTTTAAATTAGGTGCCAGTACTAACATCATTCAACATTTGACATATGCCTAAACACATGGAAAAAGCGAATGATGTTAGTAGTCAGTTTACATTGATTTTACGATCTAGCGGTACAATTCTGTCAGGTCCATAACATGTAATTGTAATGGAAATTACACTGTTTATACAAATACTATATGGTCTGTTTACTATTAATTTAAGATAGTTTATTTATTTGCTCTTGGTAAATAAGAAATTAAATATACTTACAAACAATATAAGATTACTTAAACTTTGATATTCTGATTGTAGGTATAAGTCTCACGAGCAAAACTGAGGTAACTCGGAAAGAAACCTTAGACTTCGTAAGAAGTCTAAGGACTGTCTCTCGCCGCCCAGTTACCCAATGGTATGCGTCAACAATTCCCTCCGAATTGCCGGGGGAACTCCTTGGAACAAGTAAGCACTCACTCACCCGATCGCTCACTCTCACGTGCTCTCACGTGCACCACGCGCAAAGCGCGCAGAGTACATACGTTCACTCTGTACCCCACATACTCGTTGACGGTCGGGTCTCGGCTGGGCACTGCCAGAACTCCTGCAGCAAAGTAGAACGGATAAGGCTGCTGGTGGGGATCATCCACCCTACTCCACTGGCTTTCCCATTCTTCTCTCGCCCACCTCCTTCAGTTTTGCACGCGAGATTTCTACGTTACTTTAAGATAAACACGTGTAAATTAATTTCTATGAATATTGATTATTGATAATGCATTGTCAAATAAAGCATAATGTTGTGAAAATGCTGTGGCTTTCTTCGATCAGTTCCTAATTTTCTACGAGAAAAAAAAACAAATATTAATAACACCTCGGAGCTTAACAATTTACAAACTTTACGTTTATTTCCAACTTCACTTAACAACATATTTTAAATACTTTAGTTCGTGGCACAGCCAAATCATTGCACTTAGGACGATAAGGCTACCAGATTGATGCGACGCGGCTAATGCTAAAGGCACGTGATACACTAATGTCGAAATTCCTAATAGTACTTGTAGATAGCCTGCGCAGAGAACAGCAGCCGCGGCTTTCTTTGCGTTCCCGGGAAGTCTATGGCTGCGAGACGCAATCCCGATATAAGTTATTAACGATAAAGTGACAACTCCCTGCAAGCAATAATGTATGAGTATTTATACATCGCAGTACTGGCGATCCATTTAATATTTACATTCATTTCTAGAACGTACCAGAATTCGGTGATCAAATTGTACAGCGGTCGGATTCTCGGTGAAGTTTTTCCACTTGGGTGATATCGCGATCATATCGTCCGGTATCCATTTATCTGCCATTTTCGGGAACGTGTTGTAGATAAGACCTGCGTCCATCCCTGCTACAAACGCTCCGGACATGGCAGTAAGAAAAACCAATCCTTTGGTGGAATGAACTAACGTTCTAAATCTGTTTAGCTTGCGTTTCACGTCGTTGATATTAACATTAGATTGATTGAGGTCTAGTTTCTGAGCAGGCAGCAAGTAACTTAAAGCGTTATATAAGAATCCTGTGTATATAATAAATGCCATTCCTAAATGCGCGGCTAAACGATACTGCGAGACACGAGGAACGTCCGATGGTTCCACGAAACGATCTTCCAAGCCAGATTTAACCATGTACCAACCCATAAGCCCTTGTAAACCGATCAACGATCCCAGAACAAGTACTCTGGCTTTCATCCCGGGTTTTAGCATACCTTTTGCCCAGAAGTAGGTCGCTGGTATTATGAATACAGTGCCTATCAAGCGTCCCCACATTCTGTGCATGTATTCCATCCACCAAATGCGTTTAAATTCTTTCAACGTCATGTTCTGATTATTACTATAATTAAAATTTTACATGAAAGTAAAAGTTCGTGAAACTTTCATTCACCTCCTAGAATAAAGTCTCACATTTTGTATTCGGGGAATTGTTTGTAGCGCTCGAATTCGGCGTGCCAAGCGCTTTCGGTGGTAGGCATCTTTTCGCCGAGTAATTTCCAAGTCACCATAGATAGACCAGACTCTGTAAGCCTTGTTACGCCTCCTAAATACACAGGAAAGGAGAAACATTTCGTGAATACTTTTCTAATATATTTTATTCGTGTGGCGACATATAATTATATTATGGTTCTATAGAAAATACTTGGTAAAGAAACTTGAGGAACCAGAAAGTTTAAAGTTATGCAAGTATGTTACAGAGTTACTGTACAAGTTTCAACAATTACTTTCCATAAGTTACGTCGGTAACAACTTTTATCACTGAACGAACATAGTAGTAAAATATCAAGTAACCGATTATACCTAAAACTACAGCTATGAAAACCATGCCACTGCAGGTTAGCATCCATTTCCCTACAGTTTTGTCTGATTTCTGGGCTGATTTTGATGCAAAACTTAAAGCTATAGCGCTCCCCTGTCTATGTACATTCTGCAAATAACATTAAGTAATTCAGAACTACTTCATCCTACAAGTCCTGTTATAATTTATTTGAAATGTATAAACCATTTAATACCTTATTTCCATAAATAGAACGTCCTTCCATAAGTACAAATGCCTTATCCTTAATTGTTGATTTTGGGATACACGTATACAAGTTTTGGCGCATTGGTAAAAATCTTGTACTGCTCCTTCCAGCCGTTGAGGTACAGTATCTTAGTAAACCGAACATGCTAAAAAAAGATTTAAAGTTAATGAAGTGATTTCGCAGTTACTTGTGGATATTATAAGTACATCTACTTATTTACTCACATTGAAATGCTAAGTGTTCAATAACTTTTAGGACATCGCTAATACGAGTCTGATGACTTCTTTACGAGATACTCGCAGTAGTTGAATCTTTAATAAATGTTTCATCTACTTTTGTCCGTCCATCCTAAAATGTAGATCCATGACTACCTGCATGACATTAACAATTAGTTTGATTGCAAATGATTAAATTCACAGTAACAGTTAGTGATCATGGTTAAAACAGATACGACGAATTATGGATTTTTCTACAACCAATTTATGTACTTACAATTCTGAATGCATGTATAGTGTTATAGACCCTTGAGTATTTCCGGCAACACGTTTTCCAGCAATCATTTATACAATACCTAATCAAAGTCTTTATTTATTGTGCTGAAAAGCTGCTTCAAGTTTTTAATCCCGCGCGCTATCTATTGGAAGGTGACCAAGACTAGTGCGTTCTTTTGAAATATTACCTGCTATTTAATTCTAAAATCTAAATATATAAAAAAAAATTATATACTTTTGACAACATCTTTCGACAACGTTTAATAAATATTATTTGTGAATCATTGTTAATAAAACACGTTTCGTATATTTTGAATTACCGACTACGATCCCTACATTATCCCAGAGTTGGCTTTTGGACCAGGAAATTCGCCCGAGTTAATAGGAGTACATGATACTAAAGGAGGTGGCACGGCCGAGCTGTGCGAGAGAGAGAGCGTTAGTGTCTGCGACAAGGAGGGAGATAGGTGAAGCGTGCGAGAGAGAGCGCCAGTGTGCGCGACAAGGAGGGAGATAGAAAAACTACACAGCCACTGTAAATTCACGAATTTCTCATTTCCCGCGAATATTCTATGAACTTTTAAGGTCGCGTCTCAAAGAATAGACCCTTGGCTACTTTCCTATGTGGTCTTTGCGCAGATTTTGGTTATAATTAATTAGTTATTAACGATTCTCTGCGACGATGACGAGGACAGTGCCGCGATCCTACGTAAACACTCAAGCTTTATCGATTGTTGGTGCATTTTCTAGATGTAATTTATCAACCTTTGCAGTTTCATCTTCAAGTATGGACCTTTCCCTACTTTCCTACAAGTGGATTTCAGAATATAGTCTTGTGACAACGTTCAGCAATCCCGCGTATACGTTTTATTTACGAATTGCCACATACATAGTTACTAATAAAAAAACCTTTAATGCAGGTTCGATTACCGACCACGATCCCTACGTTAACCACAAAAAGTCCAAGTGGCTATTCCGACCAGGAAATTCGCCCGAGTTAATAGGAGTACATGATACTAGAAGAGGTGGCACGGCCGAGCTGTGCGAGAGAGAGCGCTAGTGTGTGCGACAAGGAGGGAGATAGGCGATGCGTGCGAGAGAGAGCGCTAGCGTGTGCGACAAAGAGGGAGATAGATCGAGCGTGCCACCTCCACTAGTATCTTGTTCTCCTATTAACTTTGCAGAATTTCCTGATCCAAAAGCCAACTCGGGGATAATGTAGGGATCGTGATCGGTCGTAATGCAGTACGTTTGAATGAACTAATTCGAACTTCGAAAGACGAATAATAAATACTTTCCATTGTATAAACACGTGCTGATGATCGTTAAGCATCCGTATTATCAAATGCAATTGTAAAAGTGCATAAACTAGTAACGAAAGTTAAATAAATTGCTGAATAATATGAGCGTGTGCAATGGGTAATTTGACAACAAGGGGAACGGGAGTATCAAAGATTTATTAATAACTAATTGTATCGGCAGAAATTCTACAGGAAGGTCATTGCTAAAAGTTGCTTTAAGATTTTATTTTCAGATACACCCGCAAAGGTGCATAAATAATTCGCAGTTATTAAGCGATAATCCATCGATCTGTCGCAATGGTCCAGTCCGCTGCAAAGGTAATTGCGATAACTATGTATATGCAAGAACATACAGATTCATTTATTAACCGGCTTCAATAAAAAAATTTCAAAAAAATTGAAACCGGCTTCAAAAAAATAAAAATGCGCTAAAAAGTAAAAAATAATTTTATTCCTTATTCAATCTATGACTCTTAATTTGTTTTAAGTCGGCGCTAGATTTACACAGTGCAAATGATGAGGTGTCGACATAAAAAAATTGAAAGTCGTAGATTAAATAAGGAACAAATTTATTTTTTACTTTTTAGCGCATTTTTATCTTTTTGAAGTCGGTTTTAACTTTTTTTAATCTATTTACTACTCCAAATCTCAGGTCTGATACAGAGACAAGTGTTCACGCAAGGAGCTTGTGGAGCAGTACATTTATTAATTGGTTTATTTGCTACGATTATGCATTGGTTCAAGCCAATTGCCATTAGCACATTCTCCTCTATGGGACTGACTCCAACTAACCGCAGGTATTCCGTCCACGGAGTTTTCGTTTCTTATAATTCATAATTCTACTTATTACTTAAATGCTGAAAAGTACAAATAAGATTCTCTTGTTCATATATATATATGTGCAGATTCACCTACATCACCTACAGCAAACGCAATGAAATGCTACGTTGGATTTAGTATTTAACAGTGGCCTAAAATATCCCTACGCGAAATGCGGGTCGATACTTTCGCTGCCGCAGTAGCGTGGAATCACGCCAATGACAGGGGACGAATGTAGACTTTGAACGCAAAATGTCGTCTGCCAGTTAAACAGTTGGAGTTTGATTAAAGTAATCGTTATCAGTAGAGTTCGAGCCGATAAGTGTAGGAGAGTATTTAGCTAATGTCCCGGAAAGAGAGGACGCTCGCAGTTACACGGCAGACCGTAGATTTCTAATGTAACATCCATCACGATGGCGTGTAACATATCGCGTAGCAATTAACCAATCGGTACTTAGAGTAATCGCGCTGGTAGATACAGTTTTATTTTTCAAATTACTATGAACTTCTAAAGAATAATAAACGAAAATGGTGAGAATAAAGTGGTCGTTGACAAAGGCTCCGAACATGCTTAAGTAAGTCACTGAAAGTAACGGAAGTAATCCTTATTTCTTCGAATGCATCATTATAACATCCGTTTTGTTTTCAGACTTAATTTGAAACAAAAATGGTGGCGCCTTCAAATCATTATAAAATCTTTATTTTACAATAACTTCTTGAATTGGAGTTATGTTTGCGATATTCTTTTGGAGCCAATGTTTTGGTTTGTAGAAAATTTCACTGCCTGTCTAGGACCGGTAATTACTTTTGCCCAGTCATATTTACATTATAATTTACTTGCTAACATTCACACAATTACCTAATTACTCTTGTAAAAAGAGGCTTCTATCGTTGACAATGTATTTACTAAGCTTGTCAGTTCACAGGTATTCGTAGTAATGGTAAGCCTTTTAACGGCAAGTATCGTATACATCTCGTACTACATCGGCCTACCATATTGGTGGGAAAAGAGCCCCCCGATTACAATAATTCTCCTGTTGGTTGGAAATTGGCTGCTAGTGAACGTATGCTTTCATTATTACATGGGAGTGAACGTTCCAGCTGGTTACCCGCCGCAAGGTAGTCTTATTCCAGAAGCAGTCAGCATTTGTAAAAAGTGTATCAAACCGAAACCACCCAGGACGCATCATTGTTCTGTCTGCAATAAATGCATCCTTAAGATGGATCATCATTGTCGTATCCTTTCGGAAAGAACATTCAGTTGGTTTGCAATAAATAAATATATTTGTGTGCATTGGTATAAGCTTCCTGATCTAAGCAATAGCATGGCTGAATAACTGTGTCGGTCATTACAATCACAGACACTTTTTCCAATACATGGCTTTCACGGTGATCGGCATTCTATTTATTATGCTGTTTGGTGTTGAAATAGCATATCAGGAGTTTTTCCCGGCGCAGGACCCGGAATTAGATGGCCATCCAGTACGCATTAATAATTCGGAAATAATTCCTGTGGTAAGATTCCCTATGATAAATGGTAGCTTAAAACGGAATCGCTATACTCGCTATACTCTCTATCTTAGACCGAATCATTGGACCGTTTAACCGAAGAAGAATTGGCTGAAATAGCTAAGCAAGCTGCGGATACGAACGCTAAAGACTGGAGACGAAGGCTTATAGTATTTGCGGCATTAATTTGCATAGCCACTTTCGCGGCATTGGGAGCGTTAACGTGGTGGCATGCGGGCCTCATCACTAGAGGGGAGACGAGCATAGAGGCGCGTATAAACAACACCGAATCACAAAAATATAAAGCACTTGGGAAATTATATCAGAACCCATACAATTTCGGACCAAGACAAAACTGGAAGCTGTTCTTAGGTACAATCGACAGGTAATTAGGATATTATTTCCGTAAGATAAATTCTTAATATATGGAAATTCAACGCGCTGTGCTGTACCGCTCTTTCGTCTTTTCAATTGCAGAAGTTGGTGGTACATATTTTTTCCATCAAATCACGGCCCAAACGGATACGGACTTACATGGAAAACCATTCACGACACAAAGATACCTTGAATCACGATCGGAGTTGCTCTAACGAACTTTAAGCTCTTTCTAGTCAAACTACAATCATTTAGTATTCCATACAATTTTGCGTACCCGCGTACATTAATCGTTACGAAATATTTCCGACGAATTACAACGTTACACCGACATATGCGTACATGCAATAATCGCGGCGTCGATGAACATACTTCTGAAAGACATATACCATTATCTTAAATGTACATTTGTTAAGTAACATTAATATTAAATGTATTTTAAACTTTTAATGTTTAAATCACTCGGATCAATGGCAGAAAAAATAAACCAAGTTTTTTATCTTTGCAAGTCGACGCGTACGTTGATATCGATGAGATCAAGTTTATGGCCAAACAATATCCTCTATCCAATTCAAATAATGCGGGACCCTTGTATAAACTCCAGGTATGTCGACACTCGCGCAACCTATTCCGAAGCTAGTGACGCCTACTACTTGAAAGAGACATGAAGTGTTTGAAGCGATTATTTGTAACGGCCCTCCCGAATCTCCTTGGCAAGTATCTTTCTTCCAATTGCCACCAGGATCTCCGGCGCAAATCATGCTCGGTGAAATTCCGTATGGTATTTGTGACGAGTTACCATGCTTTATTAGACAGATTAGATTGTCGACAATATCAAGCTCAGCCTTTAGTAGTTGATTACTTATATCGCCATCATCTGCAAGCACATTACTGATGTTCAGCTGTATTTCTCTGAATACGACTGTACATACGAAAATATCCTGATATCCTAAAAGTCGTTTAACGATAGCTTAAACTTACAAAATTCAATAGCACCCCAGCCGCTCACCCATCCTTTCAGAGGTACAGTATCAAATGACTGATACAAACAGGCGGGTCTAATATTTTTATCAAACTTAATAACTGTATTTAATTTCACAAGGCCTATATCAGCGTAATGAGCAGGAGCCTCGTAATATGGATGGTATTTTGAGTCAGTGATCGATGCTCTGATACCATCATTGTCTCTTAAATCATGGAAACCGACAAGAGCATCTGTCAGACTTCCATTAAATTATTCTTATATCAAGTACATTTATAAGAGTAATTAATCTATATCAATAAATAAAGCATAGAATAATACTTTGTTCCAGTAATGCAATGCGCCGCGGTAAGTACCCATACTGGCGAAATAAGTGTGCCGCCGCATTTAAGGGTAAATGTTCCTTCTGCGGTTCTGGTACCGAGAGCAACCATATGAGGAAACTCGCCCGGAGAAGCTACAGTACCTCCAACAACAAGTTGATTCTCACTTATGCATGTTTTACTTTTCACCTCGATTTCTTCCGGGCCTGAGCCGCTCAACAACAATATGCCTGTCGTCTTTACCATTTGTTCCTCGTATTTCTCGCACACTGAAATATTAAGATTATAAATTCACATTGCAATTATTATTATAAAGCGGTGGCAGTCACTCTCTCCAGTTAAAAATACTTACTAAGTTCTGACTTGGATTTTGTGTTTGTATCTGGTGTTGTTTCATAACGAAGATTGTCCAATGATAACTGCTTCTTTGGTCTGCTTAAATTAATGCTTGAACTATTCGAGAATGCATTAAACGCAGCTTGCAAGAAAGGATTATCATTATTAAAGGCAATATTTTTATCTGTTACTACCCTTGTATCATCTACGGATGAAGCTTGATTCTGATTACTGTCACTGTTGGGAAGTGACCAGGTGGGTTTGGTAGTATGCGATAAGAATGGATTTCCTCCATATGCGGTGCCGGTCGTAGTACGATTGCCGAGGAACAGATTATTATTAATATTCTCACTTAAAGTCGGCGGTGTAGCGGCGCTCTGAAGGAACGGATTTTTGCTAATGTTATCACTCAATTTCGCTGGACCAGGTTTATTTCTCTTTGGGTTCCCTAAAAATATATCCAGCTATATTTGCAGCTACTTAAGGAAAAATAAACCGAAAACAAAGCTGTACCAGAGATCTTATAACAGTGCGATTTAAAAGAAAGCGATGTATTAATTCAAAACGAACGAGATCTAAGAGTATGAAGTGTCACGACACCACACAAAATGGACATTCGATACCAAGGGCAAAGCTTGTGTATATTAAATTCAAGAATAGTATTATTAACCTGCACTCTTTGCAGACGACAACACAAACGCTCCAATAAACAATACAAATATAGCGAGAACGTTAAGTCGAAATGCCATTGTTACAACGAGCACAAGCGATCTTTTCCTGTACAAGTGTACACCGATTCAAGTGGAATGAAATAAAAAGAAAGAAGATCATCTTCATAGCTGGGAGTTAGCCGCCGGATAAAATGCATTATTTCTCTATAGTCTCTACCACATTTCCGTATAGATATCATTTAGTTTCAACGAATTGCTGAGCGATGGCATCGAAAAACACATTTAATGGAAGTAATTTTTACGGATTCAGGGATCCAATCTGCGGATCGATCGTCAGTGGATAGATATCCGAACAAGTATTTCATTGGTCCATCGAAGATTTTCCTTCTTTATTTCCGATATCGCATGACTGTACGATAAGTTATAAAACAGAGATTTTTCTGCCATTAAGCGCTATTATGCCTCTCTGCCACGACGTATGTCCCTCGATTTATATAATTCCCAAGCACACAAGTGCAAAGGGAAGCAATAAATGAAACCAATACAGTAATCTTAATAATTCGACGTATTACAAGACGATGGGTATTGTCAACTTCTCCGCTTTTCAACCCAGCGGCGGATTTAACAGGGCGGCTAATGAGCAATTGCCGTCTAGGCCCCTGCACAGAAGGCCCCATGACCAAAAAAAAATTATGATTAGGTATACATATCCAAACACTACATTTTGGTTCGTACTACTACACTTAGCCCGTTTTTAGTAAACTACCTCTTCATTTCCCCCCCAAAAATGGGCCTCTCGGAACGTTTGTCACCTGGGCCTTTTTTCATAAATCCGCCACTGTTTCAACCCCAATCCAATACTAAATTTATATTTGCACTGATCGGTACATACCGATTGGATGGAATGACAAACAGTTTGAAACAGAAAATTAAATAGATAGCGATAGTGTACGCGTTTATATGAAAGAAGGATCATAATATTCCTCCAAGTTACCTATACTTGGATCTCGAGAGACATCGATGCACCCTTCAAGATAGTTGGAGGTCTTACAACACCGATTGCGGTGCTCCCGCTCACATTATAATTGTGTTATGACAACCGATAGGAATTATATGAAAAAGCATGACCCTCCAACGATTGATAGGATGAGCAGCGACCTATCAATGCAATTACATAATTAGCTGTATACCAAACAATTATCTTCCGTCATTATCTACCACATCTACATAACTCCAAGGGTACTACTACCAATTAATTTCTCACAAAGACAAATTGGTATACCAGCAACGGCGTAAAGTATATATAAGAGTCACCGCGTAAAACTAGATGCCCATTCTTGCAATTGATAAAAGTTAGTGTTCAGAGTTCGCTGCGGCTTGGTGAGAAAATGCTCTATCGCGCGACGTTCCTCCTTTGTGTGATCTCCGGGGCGATCTGCACGGAGAACGCGAATTCGCCGAGGATCGTGATCGTCGGTGCTGGTGCCTCGGGTATCGCAGCTGCAGCGAAACTGCTGGAGAACGGTTTCCAGAACGTGTTGATCTTGGAAGCCGAGGATAGAATCGGCGGACGTGTGAACACGGTCCAATTCGGTAAGTTTAGCGGTCAAATAAGGCGACCAGGCCAAGTACAATTGGAAGCGCGGGCTCTTGTTGATGAATCCCTGCTTTCGCAGCCAATTATACGATCGATCTAGGCGGGCAATGGATCCACGGGGAAAAGGGGAACATTGCGTACGAGCTGGCCGCTCCTTTGAACGTCACCGATCACTCGGATCCTTACCACGACGAGGTGTACACTTCGTCCGGTGAATTGATTGATCCCGTGATAACCAATAACATCACGGCACTCTATCTCAAATATCTCGACTCGCCGGGTGAGATGTGGTCCAACACCTGCAACCGTTCTGTCGGCGAATGTTTCGAAAACAAGTAGAGATTTCATGTCTGGTGTATCGTAACGCGGGCATCGCTTCGCCAACGCGCTCGGGATAAAATATAATGTGGTAGTTGGTAAATTTAACTCTATAATAGAGTTGAATAGGGCATCGTTATCTCCTTGTCCCGAGTCCAGTCTAGAAGCGATACCGCCACGTTACCACACACTCTGCGCATTCAATTACAATGTCGAATTCACGTTGCCAGGTTGAAACCGTATTTCTCGCAATTCCTGCAACTAAACGAAACCATGAAGGAACAGTTGCTATGGCATTTTAATCTGATGCAGACGAGCCTCGACCCGGCTGATAGCTGGTACGACATATCGGCGGGAGAATATTCGGATTATGCAATATGCGAGGGAGACCCGGCGATTAATTGGAAGGAACGCGGTTACAGCACTATTCTCGATATACTAATGGTCCTTTTACGTGCTACTACCGCAAGATAATATATCTGTATGGCAATGCCCTCGAAATATACTTAGGCTTTTCATGTTCACTTTTAGAAAAAGTTCCCAAACCCGGAGGAGGAATTGCCGGTATTAAATAACACTATCCTCGGAGCCGAAGTGACAAAGGTTGATTACTCGAGCGAAGACGGTACCGTGAAGCTAACGACGCTCGACGGAAAGGAACACGTGGCTGACCACGTAATCATGACACCTTCCCTAGGTGTACTAAAGGCACAACACGAGACTCTGTTTAATCCCCAGTTGCCGGAGTCAAAAGTCCGAAACATAAAGGTGCGTTCCTTTCCACTGTCAGGATTTTCGCTTAAAACGCCTGATCAAAATTCCTCGTCAGGGTTTAGGTTTCGGGAACGCTTGCAAAGTATTCTTAGCGTTCAACGACACCTGGTTCAACAAGAAAGGGTTGAAGAACACGGGTTTCAGCCTCTTGTGGAACGAAACAGAGAGGAAGGAACTCAAGAGCAATGTGCGTACGCTTAAGCTTTACGATAAACGTGCTAATTGAAAGTTTTCTAACGCATTTGTATCCTCCCCGAATTCCTTAGCCGAAAACGATGTGGCTACCTCACGCGATGGGATTTTACACGGTCGAACATAAGCCTCGGTTGCTGTACCTGTGGGTGTCCGGAAAGGGTGCGCGCCTGATGGACGACCTCACCGATGACGAGGTTCTCGACCAAACTACGCAACTGTTGCACAATTTTCTGTCAAAACATTATAACGTCAGTAGGCCGACAGCAATGATAAGGTAACCCGCGGCATCGCGGCTATCGCAACGCTTCTATCCATACTTATCTTATCGTTACGAAAATGCATCTGCGTGGTTATCCGATAGGAGTAAGTGGCATCAAAACAAACATTTCCGGGGTACGTACAGCTACAGAAGCATGGAAACGATGAGGACGAACTCGAGCGCGATGCAGCTATCCGAGCCGATTGTGAAAATGGAGAAGCCAGTAACTATCGTGACAGACTACTGCAAATAGAACAAAGTCAAATACTACATCGCGTGTCTTCCTGTTTCAGCTGATTCTGTTCGCCGGGGAGGCCACTAAGGACCTGTATTTCTCTACAGTGCACGGCGCCATCGGTGCTGGATGGAGAGAAGCCGAGAGGCTGATAAATCTGTACCGCAAAGACGCTAGCACAAACGAAACGAATTCATAGTAAATCTCGTCGTTTAAGTAACGACGCCGCGCGATAATAACGAAGCAAGGCTTATTTAAATAGATTTTACTTACTTATAATTGTCTGTATTTACAGGTGTGGTGATCGCGCCGTGTGTTTCGCTTCTATATAACTTTCTGACTCAGATCGTGTACTCGTGACTGGGTCAGAACCGTAGACATGATTGTATAGTATCAAATTTATGAATTTTTTGTACATTCTAGACTAGAGTTGTGCGCACGTGTACGTAGGTGTACAAGTATACACATGTAGAAAAAAATGTGTGTTAGATAGACACACCCGTACTTGGGTCTATCTAACTTCTAAGTCAACTTTTCGAAACGTGATACTGTAGAAAGGTTTGTGCCTGATTCACCCCAGTGTCGTACGCCCCGTGGGTGGTTGAATAAAAGTTCTCGTGCGTTGCTTCGCCGGCAAACATGATAATGGGCACATCCTAAAATAAAATAGTTTCTGTATTTGGTATCGTGTTTCGCGCATCGCTGTCCGACTTACGAGAATTCCTTACCTCACTGCTACGTTTCCCTGCTATTTTACCCCATATTGGTTCTGCTAGGGTGGCTGGCGTTACCCCATTGTCGTCGCATCTCGTTGAAATGTGACTGTAACTGCCTCGGATATACTTGTCCGCGTTCCACTGCGTTCGCAAACATCTTTTCACCGGAGGGATTTCGTCGAGCTTCAGGTAATACTTCAACAGATTTTCGCAATCGGTCGCCACTTGTTGCTCGCTCAATGTTTCCACGATATAAGCTCCCCGTCCGCCAACCCAGCCGAGAAGCACATCCTCGTGATCCGGCAAAACGTCGAAGCCTGTCAGATCTCTAGTCCACGCAGCCAGGGATTTACTGTAAACCGTTCCTGGTCCGCTTTCCTTCCAGAGGAACTGAAATCCTTTTGTATTTGTCTCCCACCAGCGAGTGCCAAACTCGAGAAAGATTTTGTTGATCAAGCCGAACCCGAGACTTTCGATCGCCTGGCTAAATAGCGACGGCAAAGCCGGTGAAAACATTTTCTTGTAATTCTCTTTTAAATAACCGAGGGAACAGGTAATTATAATGCAGTCTGATAGAATTCGGGTGTTGTCGGACAGGGTCAACAGAAGAGGAGGATCGAGACTGCTGTCGGTAATTAGCCGCCACTCGATTGAATCCACAGAAGTGTTTAGATACAAATTCTTTGAATTTAATCCATCAGCGATAAGCTTCGTTACCGAGTTGTATCCAGCCTTGAACGAAAGATGTTCCGGACCTCCGACATACTGTACATAAATCATATATACGCGTTACTTTGGTATCATCGAGCTGTTCATCCTTTCAAATTACTTTTGGTTACCTTGAATTTCCCCCAATATTTCGTAGACATCTCCTCCAACGTAAAACAGGAATTATCGATCACGAGGAATCTAACATTCCAGTCGAAAATTTCCCTTTTTATCCCTTTTATTGTCAGCGAATCGTCTTTTTGCTGCAAGTGCTTCCTCAGAGAAGTCCTCAAAACTCTACCAATATTCTCGCAGCCTGTTTCGATGTTCCTGCCCTCGTAATCTTCGTAATCTTCTAAAGTGCTGCGAACAACGTCGTCTATCTCTTCTACCAACGACTCGTCCGCTACGAGGCCGTTGTTGCGGACAAAAATGCCCTGACCGTCTCTACACTGGACATCCGAGAGCAGGTCGTTTTCATAACATAACTGCGCCAGCTGACTCTGATCGCCGTGTAAAAATTGAGCCCCGCTCTCCACGCAATTTCTGTTCCACGGTACCGAGCGAATTCGGCCCCCAACGTCGTTCTGAGCTAAATTAATACGGATTATCAGTCGTAGAATATTTTCACCTTTATACGCGACTCTCGCCGAGTTTCAGTTACCTTCGAGTAACAGATAATCCTTGAAATTTGCATCTTCTAACGTTTTCGCCGCTGCTAATCCCGCGATACCTGCACCTACTATTACCAGCCTCGTTTTTGCTGTTATTTGGTTCGCAGTACTCAGCATTCGTCCCATTTTATTAAAGCTGTTTATTACTTCCCTTAACCAACCACACGTTCTACGTGATTTGAATCGTGATTTTGTATTAAAATTTTACTCCCTTATGTATATTCATGAAGAATTTTCAATGCGTGTATATTACCAACACCATATAAATAGAAATGACGACTGGACAATTACAAAATAATAACAGAAATTTCGCCCGGTTAATCTTATAACACCATGTATTATTTGTAAAGCTAAGCGGTACAATAGTTGACAATGTATCAAGATTAATATCCATGCGTTTCGTTTATATATCCCTTATTAACTACAGAAAACATTCGTTTCAAGTTCCCTTCCCTACGTGGATAAAATAATAGAAATAAACAGCACATTTGGTAAATCAACACATTGTAAATTTTCACTTACAACCTACTATTCTTCACTTGGAATGTTATAAACATACAAAAAAAAGTGGTTCTCCTTTGTCTTAGACGTTGTAAAGCACCAAATAAGTCTATAATTTACCGTGATCCTTTATGAAGAAACATGTGGCTCTGGTTAGAGCTGTGACTTTAATCGCCTATGAAAAAGCATGCTAATCAATACCAATAGAACATAGAGTTTGGTATAAACATTGATATAAATTGGTCTTTCACTCATGTATCGTCTTCAAGATGAAGCAAATTTGAAAATAACGAAAGGAATAAATACCGAATGTATATAAATTATGTTTACTTTGAATTCCTGAGCCTAATACTGGAAAGCAAAGTGGGAATGCCTTATGATATAAAATATTAGATAGGATCAGGATGATCAAAATCAATAGAATAAAGACTCCTCGAAGCCATGCACAGATCATAAGAGTGAATTTACCTCAGAGTCAAATATTGTTTAATCATCCACAGAATCATTACTTGTAGATAAAAATCCTTTATCACAGCTAGGATGAGTGACCAAAATTATTTAATACTACAACAACAGTTTTGCATACCGCAACGTGATGGTGGAATTTACCTTTGAAAATTTACTATTCTATCTGCTTCTCTGAATCCTGTTTCAACTGCCCCATGCACGGTAGAATAATAATGATCGTGCGTTGCTTCTCCGGCAAAAAGAATTATCTAATAAATAAGTAAGGACATGTGAAGCAATCTAAATACATCTTGCTGTTCGATCATTAATACACGTGGAATGCATACCGGTTTACCATCGACTGTTACAATTGGATCTGCTAAATCTTTTGTCTCCACATTTAACTTCTCAGATGTTATGCTTCTGAAGGTATAACATCCACGGAAATGTTTATCCATGTACCAGGATGACCTGTGAATAAGAGAAGGCATGTTAGTATGTAGGATGTAGGATGTAGATGTTAATAGGCGATATGATTACAGTTGATTAGTACCTGAGTATTTGATCAAACTTCGAGACATTGTATGCTTTGCCGAGAAAGATTTCCAACAGCAAGTACAATCCGTCGGATACATTGTTATCCGAAAGGAGCTCCATGTGTTTTGCATATTTGCCAGAAATCCATGCGCACAACACTTGCGACTGATAGTCTACGGGAATGAATGCAAAAACATCGCACAGCCATTCAGATTCCTAAACAGCATACAATACACTTAATATATTCCAGAAATCTGGCAGATAATATGCATCAAGTACAATTAAATAATGAAACTGTACTTGTCCATGAAATTTAAGGAACTCTGCCTTGTCTTCTTTGGACCATATTAAGCTGAAACCAGCACAGTCTTTCTGCCACCATCTGTGCGAGAATTTCAGGAAAACCTTGTTGACGGTTCCAATATTCAAACCCTAAAGATTACGTTATAATTCAATTTAAAATTAAATTGCACAGTAGAACATGAAATTTGAAAATGTCAATATTACCAAATAATCTCAGACTTTTACCGTGCCTTTATTGCGTGTTGTTTTTTAGCAGGCAGAACTGGCGTAAACATTGTAGTGTGCTTCTCTTTTAAAACTCCGAGGGATGGAGTAAATATAACATGAGATGCACTGTATTCTGAACCGTCCTTTGTTTTTACAATTATGTTATTATTAGATGTATAATCGATATTGGTAACATCTTTATTCAATTCTACTTTCTCCATTACGGGCAATATATTCTTTGAATTGGAAACTTTTTGCTGAAAACAGTAGAGTGTAAAATATCGTGCAGCGCGACAATTATAATTAATCCGCCCATTTGTACGTACACATAATAAATCAAACAGCGTTTTATAACCATGGTGTTTCCAATTAAGTACATGATCCCCTTCACAAGTCCAATACTTTGAAATTTCCTTTGCAGAAACTTCGAACCAAGAATCACTGCATTGAATTGAATTATCAAATTTCTGCATCCACGCCAACAATTGCTCTGCCCTCTCTCGCGTGGTGAACGGATTTTTCTCAAAAACTTTGTAAAATCTGGAACAATTAGCCACTTAATTCGCTTGACATATTCAATTATAATTAGTGGGCTTATTAGTCTTCCGCAAACTTCACAGATTCAACGCCTCGGGTTGCTTCGGATTCTGAATTTTAGCGGTATAACGGGAACGGGACAGCGATACGCGATATGAGTCAGCAGCCTTGAAGCAAGCAGTGGTGGGGAACCTATGGTACATTCACACATTTATTGCAACTGGATTTATAACTGTAAAGTCGTAAACAATACGCATGCGAGAAAGTAGGCTTTTAATCCTCTCATATAAATAATTCCTGATACCGTTAATCATACTTATATATCATGATATTGGAAATTATAACTACAAAAATATGTGCCTTTAATAATGTGATTTTGGAGGATGCACTGTAGCACCGCATTCAAACGCAGATAGTATTAAAAGTATCTGTTTTCTGTTTGTACATACTGTATATAACATGTTTGCAAAAGGGTGAGAATTGCTTCTTCGACCGTACCAACGTTCGAGACGTATGTTTATCGAAGATCAAATATTTGATATACATTTTTAGCAACGTCGATCCGGAATTGGAAAGGTTGAGACAAGAGGTTGATGGCCCACCGAACTTAGACACTGTAGCTTTAAATATACAAAGAGCTACTACACGAATTCATGCGTCTTACTTATTCGAACACATTGGAAAGCCTACGTTACAGAAGTTATGCTTGTTACTGAGTTCCACTGCTACAGAAAAGACTTACAGCGGATGGCAAGAATTTGCTGCGCATATGGGCTTAACAATGGAACAAATACGTGTATGTATATAGAAAATATTACATTCGTCATAGAGCTAAAAGGTATGACGCTTTTCTATAGTGTATAGACTACGACTTCAAAGGCCTGCAAGATCCAACTTATTATGTATTGCTGACCTATGTGCAACATGTTGGAGCAACTATGGATAAGATTTTGGGTGCTTTGCAAAAGATGCATCGCTTGGATGTGATCAACCAGATAAAGGACAGCATTTTCGATTTAATTAATGCAATCTCGCAAAACACTATACTAGATGGTATTTGTATAACTATTGCAAAAAGTTAGAATTGTTAGCTAGCTCCGCTATAGTAACAGATATATATTTTCTCATGTATACACAGAATCTACCATACTAAGATCAAAAACAATCCCAAGAGCGCCATTAGTTTTAACTCCAATGGATTTGAGGCAAGAAGTACAAATGAGAAATACTGATTCCGGACATGTTTCTCAGGATAGTTTGCAAAAGGTATCGTTGAGTGTACGATGAATATCTTGAGAATTTCTTTAGAATGAAATTTATCGAAAACTCTTGCTTGCTTTTTCGGTAGACTAAACAGATGTATGGCTGTATTGTTATGCTAACATTTGCCGACGATGGTTTAGAAACAGCGCAGCACATAGCGAAAATATTTAGGTCTAAGGAGCCTAGAATTGGAGTGCTTATACTTCAAGAACAAGAAAACTATGTATATAGTAGGGCGGAAGAGTTTATAGACGATTGTTTTAACCAGGTAAATTAATTTCATTTGCTTCTAATTAAGCGAATTAACGGATTAAGCTATTATTTGCAGGTAAATTTTATCATACCAATTTTAACGCAAGGATATATGGAAAAACTAAATAATCCTAAGATATCCATCGAAGATCAAAACAGATTGGACACCAAGTACATAAAGTACATATACTCTTTGCTGCGATACGAATACGTCAGGAATCAATGCGTCAATTGTCGTGTAAGGTGTGCGCGTGCTTTGGTAAAAGTTTACTATTTCTATTAACTGCAAGCGATGGTTGTAAAACTATTTCTTTTACCAGGTGCATAGTCCCGGATAATGAAATTTATACAGTTATAAGAGCAAATATGCATCCAACTTTACAAGCATGGTTCAGGGAAAGCAATATCGATGAATTTGTGGAGAACATTCTTTTACTAAAATACTCGAAGTAATGAAATGAAATGAAATGAAAGGAAATGAAACATCTTTTTATAATAGGAAGTATATACTCTCTAATGTAAAATTTACTTACTGATTTATGAAATATTCTCCGTACGACTCTGCATTGTTTATATCGTCTGATATCTGTTCAGAAATATCATAATATATTTTCAGTGTCTCTACGGCTTCTATTTTTGGCAATATTACACCTTTCGCAGTGACAAACACGTGTCCACTGAAATCATTAAAGCATCTGGAGGAATCTAACAGTTTATGTGGCGAAGCAAGAGCGAAAACAATATTTCCACGTTCACCATGGACCCATTGTGCTCCCAATTCTACAACATTGTCAGCTGAAAATATAGAAACATACCTTGAAATAAAAGTACTGTCGAAACATATATTTGTTACATCGTGCCTTGTATTAGAGAGAAGTCCAGTTTCTTATGAAACATCGCTTGCTAAAAGAATCATTTTACATACCAAATTTTACCGTGTGTATCCTGCCTCCAATTCGATCCTTCCCTTCGAGAATTTTCACATTTTCTAAACCCTTTTCTATCAATCTAGCCGCCGCAGCGATACCTGCAGCTCCGGCTCCAATAATTATTATTTTCGGCTCGTTGAACATTGTTTTCTTTTAACGTGTTCTGTGATGGAAGATTATGACGAGATATTATTCTATCGTCAACATCCGTGTGCACGATAATTCTAAATAATCCGTGCTTTTATAGCGTGAAAATGTGCTGAATAATAAATGAACTTTCAGCTAACCATATCTCATATCTTGGACATCTGTCCATCACATTACGACTGATTTACGACTTTCCAATCGTTCGCAATATAATCATAACCCAATCAGACGATTTTATTGTTCGGTGTAGTTCCGCGGTCAGAAAGCCTATCCTCCCACCAGTAGCGAATCATACGTACTTAGGTATATTGTCCTAACATGGCCTTAAGTTGCTAATGACAGCTTATATCATGACTGAATTTGTTTCACGTTTAGTAAAACGTGCGTAAAATATAGTAAACCTTTTTAGAATTTAACGAGGCAGTTACTTGCTTCTTTGATAACATTGCACTATTATACATGGTTTAAGTAATACAGATCAATTTTACATTTTACGGAATTTTGGAGTAAGAACAACATGCATACAAAAGGGAATCGAAAATCTTAAATATCGACGAATCGATTCAAATGATTGCTTCGACTTGATTCAATGCGATCCGATTTACATATATAGTTGGATTTAGTCCGATTCGATAAAGTATTAATATCGAATCGAATTTTATGAAAATTCTTTTCGAAGTACTTAGTTTCCAATATTATTTCCAAGTGATAACTCAAGCAGCAACATTGGTTTTACTGCTGGAAAACACCCCCGAAATGCTAAACAATCGAATGTGTTGTAAAATATTTATTGATGAAATAAACTAAATACCTATATAGTTTAGGTATAGGTTAACATTTCGTTTCACTTCCTGCAAACTTGCCTTTAATAAATTCGTAACAATGGCACAAAATAAAGAGGATTATCCGCAAAAGGTTAGTGCAGCGTAGACTATAATGCTTTGCCAGTAGTTATTATATCGGAGCTGAAGTTCACGTTGCACGTATTTGTAGAAATACAGGAAACACGAAGAAAGAGCGAGGAGCCCTGTAGAGGCGGATGATAACTATGTCCCCTATGTGCCAGTTAAAGAGCGCAAGAAGCATCAATTAGCCAAGCTCGGTAAGCACGGACAGCTGAAAGATGAAGCTGCTGCTGGAAGTATTGGGAAAAATAGTAACGAAAATGAGAAAGACGATGGGGACGACGACGATGGACAAGTCTGGGGGAGAAAGTCTAATATTTCCCTATTGGATCAGCATACCGAGTTGAAGAAATTGGCAGAAGGTATACATATATAAATGTCTGCTACGGAACGCTATTTCAACTACCGATTAACTAATTGGTAAAATATTTCAGCTAAGAAAGAAAGCGCTATGGAGAAGCAATTGAAGGAAGAGGAGAAGATTCTAGAGAGCGTAGCAGAGAATAAAGCTTTAATGGGTGTGGCAGAATTGGCGAAAGGTATTCAATACGAAGATCCAATAAAGACCAGCTGGAGGCCTCCAAGGGCAATTCTTGCGCTTGGAGAAGCAAGGCACGAGAGAGTTAAAAGGAAACTCAGGATCTTGGTAGAAGGAGATGATGTCCCTCCGCCGTTGAAAAGTTTCAAAGAAATGAAATTCCATAGGGGGATCTTAAATGGTTTAGAACAGAAGGGCATCGTCAAACCAACACCGATCCAAATTCAAGGGATACCTACAGTGTTAGTATTTTTAATCGACGTGTATTTCTAATTGCTTCTTTGTAAACTAAAACAAAGTGCTTGTTGTATATAGATTGTCTGGTCGTGATATGATTGGAATTGCTTTCACGGGCAGTGGGAAAACATTAGTGTTTGTTTTACCTATCATCATGTTCTGTTTGGAACAAGAAGTGGCCATGCCGTTTGTAAGAAATGAAGGCCCATATGGTAAAAGTATTTTCAATATTTGCATAGCGAAAGTGAACCGAATGAATTATAATATCTGCCTATTGTCTTTCTACAGGTTTGGTTATTTGTCCTTCGCGAGAATTAGCGAAACAAACGTACGATATCATTCGGCATTATACGAACAGTTTGCGCCAAGCGGGCTGTCCTGAAATACGCAGCTGCTTAGCAATTGGAGGTGTACCAGTATCAGAATCTTTAGAAGTCATTAACAAGTACGTAAATTGTTGGTACTTTGCTCGTTTGTTCCGCATTGTGCTGTATGTATAATCTCCTGTTCCATTACAGAGGTGTACATATCATGGTAGCAACCCCTGGACGATTAATGGACATGTTGGATAAAAAGATGGTGAAACTCAGCGTATGCCGTTATCTTTGCATGGACGAAGCGGATCGTATGATCGATATGGGTTTCGAGGAAGACGTGCGAACGATTTTCTCGTTTTTTAGGGTAACCATATTCCGCGATGCTTGAATCATCACTCTATGTATCATAATTATATGCCAAAGTTATATATTTCATACAGGGTCAGAGGCAAACGTTACTATTTTCCGCCACCATGCCGAAGAAGATTCAAAATTTTGCTCGGTCCGCTTTAGTGAAACCTGTGACGATCAACGTGGGCCGCGCGGGTGCCGCCTCGATGAACGTAATACAGGAAGTTGAATATGTTAAGCAAGAGGCTAAGATCGTATATCTGTTGGAGTGTCTGCAGAAGACTACACCTCCGGTACTTATATTTGCCGAGAAGAAACAGGATGTAGACGCTATTCACGAATACTTATTGCTGAAGGGCGTCGAAGCGGTGGCAATACACGGTGGAAAAGGTATGTTAGATTTCATGCAACAATGGGATATTGTTTATGAGATTTGCCGGTTTTTCTGTGTAGACCAGGAAGAGAGGTCCCGGTCTGTGGAAGCTTTCCGCGAAGGTCGGAAGGACGTGTTGGTTGCAACGGACGTTGCATCTAAGGGTCTCGATTTCGCCGATGTGCAGCATGTTATAAACTACGACATGCCGGACGATGTGGAAAATTATGGTACTTATTACACTTTCACGAGTGAATTTAAGATGTAACGATTAATTAAATAACGCGACCTCCTTATGCAGTTCACAGAATTGGAAGAACTGGCCGGTCAGGGCGAACTGGAATAGCGACAACGTTCATTAACAAAGCAAACGACGAGTCCGTGTTGCTCGATTTGAAACACTTGCTCATGGAAGCTAAACAAAAGGTTCCACCGTTCTTGTTGGAGCTTTGTTCGGAGAACGAGAAATATCTCAACTTGGGAGGTAAAATGTTTTATGCTACGCCAAGCTTCGTGCACTTAAGTACTTTTCGCTCAAGTGCAGGTAATAAATTGTATTTTTATTACGTTCCAGACGAACGTGGCTGCAGTTATTGCGGTGGTCTTGGTCACAGGATCACAGAGTGTCCTAAATTGGAAGCCATACAGAACAAACAGGCATCCAATATCGGGCGTCGTGACTATCTGGCCAGCAACGCGGCCGACTATTAAATATATCACCTTAAACAGGGATATTTTGTATATACTTTGTACCAATAATTAGTAAGAAAATATACGCACGATAAGTTACCCCACTTTTAATGGCTCCGATTTTGTTCAATGCCCATACACGATGCTGTTGTGTTTTGGCCGTCGATTTAAGTTTGGCAGGCAGTGATGACATTACATGGATGAGAGGTACCTATACGGCAAATTTCGGCAAATAACGGTTTCGTTTAAATTAAACGATGATTCGGGAGAACGATGGAACCGGCGACGAACAGTCGGAGAGAATGGAAAGAGAAAGGAAGGACATCGAGATGGAATATCGGCGGCTATCGATGATAAAGAGGTGTGAGAACAGCCAACGCATACATCAGATGCATATCGAGCGCAGAGAAGCATTAGAAGTGGAAAATCTTCGGCGCGCCAAAGAAGCTTCCGAGGTGAGAGTTCGGCAAATTGAACGCACACAGCAATTAGCCGCAGAATTATCGCGTCGTAAACGTAAGAACGTCAACTACTTATATTATTACATTCCTTCGTCAGCAAAACATTATACTTTTCATTACACTAAACAATATCGATACAGATATTCAGCTGCAAGAATCTCTAAAGAAAAAGAAAGCTCAATCAATGTCAAGTTGCACTTTGGAAAAGATAGAGGCCGAGCTGTTGGAACTGAAGAAACGAGAAGAGGCAGTGAGCTCAAAATTCGTTGAGGATGTATGGCATTTCAGCGACGATTTGGATGTAGCACAGCAACGGCAGAAGAAACTAAAGTACAAGAGGGAATTGCAAAACCAGCTGATAGATAATCGTCGCAGGCAACGCGAGGAAGAGGAAGAGAAACATCGCGAACGCAAGATATTGGAGGAAGCTGGGGAAACGATAGGCAAGGAGAAAGCAGAGGCGGAAAACTCGAAGAAGAAAACTGCTCTTCTGCTGCAAACTGAGAGAGAGGCCTTTCTGAAAGCTAGACAGTTTTGGAAGGACAAACGAAGAGAGTTTCTCAATCGGGAGCACGACGAGATTTCGCGGATCATTGCTGACAAGGAAGCTCTGGAAAAGAAAGAAATCGAGAAGCAGGTTGAAAAGAAATTAGTACGTTCGAATCCAACTATAGTTGAAGAATGAAATCTCGTTTCAGGCTGATACACGCCAAATGAAGGATGCTGTGGCAGAGAAGCTAGGGAAGCAAATAGAGGAAGAAAAACGGAAGAAGATGGAGCGGGAGGAAATCATCCACGAATTGTACTTGGCAGAGAAAGAAAACAGATTGGCAAATGAAGTGGTGAAATTGGCGCAGGACAAGAAACGTATTGCAAAAGAGCTTCTACAGTACATGGTAAAGTTACCACTCCAAGTGCTGCATTATTCGTGCTATTGTATTAAGTAAGAAGGATTTATCAGAGTGTACGAAACGATAGGTGAGGCATCGGAAAGCCGTCGCTGAGAGGAAAGCAAAGGAGGATGCGGTCGATGCGGCCTTCGCTCGATACTTAGCCGATGAGCAAAGTAATTCGGAGGAGCAGGAAAGGAAAAAGGACCAAGCACGTCGCGAAAAAGGCATAGAAATGCTTTCTCACTGCACGAGATATAATATATGCATTCCTTACGTTCCTTCCACTTTCAGCTATTCGATACGGAAATGAATTGAGGGAGACCATGAGGAAGGCTAGAACGTAACGTTGAAATGATACTTGGCATGGAGGGGCCGAAGGTAATACGAACGAGACAGGTGGAAAAGAATAAATTGTTAATCCTTCTGATTGGCAGTTGCTTCACTAAATTCTCGAGTGTCTTCAATATACCTGGAGGACTATTTCTACGTCTATTTATTGGTATACAGGTATATACAATGATGCGCGAAAGGCGTAGCTCTCGCAGTCCTCGTGGCTCTCGTTATTTGTACAAAGTCCGTGTAAAAATACAGCAGCCCCCATCTTATATTGGATATAAGTACGTGATAAGTTAACAGTCTCACCTCGGGCGTGATCCAGCATTGAAAAATCGGTCGGGAACAATCAACTGACAAGTCATGGGTCCGCCGAACGGATCTCTCTTGGCAGTCGAAGCGATTCTCGAGCGATCTTCTTCTACGTTTCACCCCCCCCTTCCACACACAAGTATTCTGCCAAATGCTCTCTCTTCCTTTTTCTCCATTCTGTGTCCAAGAATCTTAAAACGAAGAAGGGGTGTGAGTAACGAAACAAGGAGCACCCGAGCGTTAGGAATGACTATAAGTACGAACGTTAATTTGTTCGGTGACTGGCTAGTCGCCGTAGTCGCTTACAAACTAATTTCATCAATTAGTCGTTTCGTAATAATAACAATAATAATAATAATCAGATAATTATATCTACCGCTAAAAACGTTGCACGCGTGGAAACGATAACGCTCCGACATGGATTCGCAAAACGTATTCCTGAGATCGTGGAAAAATTCTCTCGCGTTTCCCCTCGAATCTCCTAGAATGATCGTCACTCGGATCGTCAACTTGAAATTGGATATGCTGTACCATTAATATTAGTAACCACTATCGTTTATACCTTAGGCTACGTGGAATCTGTATACCTTCACTCATTCAATTGCTTCTCGACGAACGGCTCTGGCCCATGGCTGGTTTTGGCGGTAAACTAAATCTTCCTATGAGAAACTTTCAAGTGTCGAGCGATAACGAGTGGATCAGGCGACATTGCCATTGGCTCAGAACCGGGGTGAAGTGTCGAAATCATTAACACAGATTGCTCTTAAAAGTAAAATCACATTTCCTTACGCAACCCATTCGCCTACGTTGATTCTATTATTTTCCTCCGACCGACGGCGACTTTTACGGCGAACTTCTCTTCGGAAAGACGAAGAATAGATAACAGAACAATTTCAACCGATCGTGAGTTCTAGTCGCACCAATACGCTCAATAAGTATCGTCGATACTTATTCGAGAAAACGCTAGCTAACTAATTATTTAGATAATGTTAGGCCAATGGGTTAATTATAATAATAGTCGCGTGCAAATTGAACACTTCTTTGATCGAGCTTCGCGATCAGAGAGTCATTCGAACGCGACTCACGCGTGGCTGCTACACTTGTACATATAAATTCATGTAATAGTAAAATCACATATTCTTACGATTTAAGTACACGTACGCACGTATGTATACACTCAAGCGGATTTTCCTTTCATTTATTCGCAGCGATCGGCTATAATCTATCGTTTGAGCAGAGGCGAGCAAATAAACCTCCTTTGAAAAGTTCTTTTGCACAAATATGTTCATCACCCGAGAAGTTTTACGTGTACAATCTATGAATTGTCCTCCTTACGTTTTATTATGTGGCAGTATTCGTCGTAGAATCGTTACGTTTATAAATGCTCGCAAAAGATATTTGCCCACCTCTGTCCCTTAACGTCAAGCCCCGCAAAAGGTGAACAAATCTGGCTGTAAACTTTCCAGAGTGTTGCAATATGTCATTCTAGCTTTGCTCACTCAACACGACGATACATACAAGCGCTTTTTTAACACACAATTTACGCAAGCCTAGAGTACGTTTCGCGAAAGATTTTTCCCCTCCTTTTACAACGCATCGTAAGTGGTGGTAAGGAGGGATGTTTGAAGAAGGATTCAGGCGTGAGAGCTTCTTGAACCTCGCGACCAAGTGGAAGTGAGCTCGAGTATTCTGAAAATATATCATTTCTACGGAGCGAAGTCTTCTGAAGCGAACGCTTTAATAAAATGATTAGGAATTAGGAAAGAAGAACAGAAAGGTTTCACGCGTGGCCCGCGATCGAGAGGAACTCAAAACTGCACGCGAAAAATACCTAAAGCGGTCGTGGAATGTTTCACGGACGCAAAGTTTGAACGCTGTAAACTGTAACCGTATCGACTAATAGCACCACGCAGCGATGGTAAACTATTTCAGTTCAATGGACGCTTCAACAGTTCCTGGCTAACTAACGTAATATTCAAGAGAACTCAGTGGAGCGCGGAATGGTAAATTCACCTCGTACCTTTCTTTATACAGTCTCAAAAATATAAATAGATCAACGTGTTTTATCATCACTTACGCACTGGAAATGCAAATAATCCGGCAAGGTTTACACCGCGATTAGGAGATGCCGGTAATAGGAACCATGAGAATAGTAGATTACAGGTCAGCAGCGAGTACAGGCATGCCGAGACCACGTCGAACGATCTTTTGAAACCTCGAGATCCTTGACTAATCTCAACTGTCGACTGTAATCGCGTTAATAAATCTGTAACAGAATACCAAAGTTTCTGATTGATCAGACCGTCGAAGGGTTGAACTGCACGCGGACTTCCTGTTCCATCCGTAACTATTATTGCCAGGAAAACTGAAACTTCCCTTCCGATTTGCGAGAATCGCTTTTCCGAATATCAAAGAGCGGCGGTGTACATTAATAGGCACGACACAGTGGTAGTTCTAAATATCACTTATCATCTTGAAAATACGGCAAAGAATCACGCTGCAATTGGGCACTCGCATCGATCGACCGCTGATCCCTAATACACATTACGCAGGGTGCACGAAACCACTGAATGCGATCTCCGAGAGGAATGAACCTCCTTAATACATCCTGCATAGAGCTGTGGTCGCAAACGAATCGTAACACGTTTCTGCACGCGAAAAGCAAATTCTTCTGCGCGCTTCTTTTTTATCTTCATAGGCAGTTAAATCCGTGCTGTTGCTTATTCTCGCGCCGTATACGCGCACGTCGGTGCACATAATTGCACGATAGTCTTTTAAAAGTGAATTTGGCCCCCTTTCTTTGGAAGAAGAAAACTTGGCTTGGATCTCGTTAAACTAGCACTGTGTGTGTATGTGTGTGTGTGTATGTATGCGCGTCCGGCCGCGCGTGTAAGTTTTATGTATGGCTATCGAAGTGCATTCTTCCATAAAATGCGGATCATTATCACGATCGATTGCACCCATATACGAATAACGATTCACCAAGTGAATTTATGAACGCACGACACAGGCGGTCGTATTTAATTACTAGGAAGACGTGAAAAAGAGCGGAAGCGTACGCAATACGTGTATGCCTGCTGCTCGTTACACATACCCGTAAAAAAATAAATTCCAGCACAGTAGAACGGAAGAAGCTCATTCGGGATTGCGTCGATTTTTTTTTAAAGAAAAGACGTCCAACAACGATAGATTCTTACTGTGATCCTTCGACATCCGATTTCACCAACAACATACGTTTTATACTGTTGAATATTTCCTGCTCGTCGACTTCGGGAAGCAACTGTAAGTACTTGTTAGTGAAACCGAGGTCAAGCTACTGGATGGCATATAAAAATGTCCACTTGAATTCTTCTGCAAGTTCGTTGGACGGGATTTCTCAACGGATCGGGTTTGGTTTTCATCGATACTGATCCTCGCGCGATATAAAAGCCCAGGTGATTTTCGTGCACCGTGGTCACGTGTCCGAGAAGAGAAATTCGCTCTCGGACAGCAGTACCTCCAAGTCCGAAGGAACGGTATGGATGTCAGAATTAGCCGGATCGGGTAAATCGCTGGCGCCGTTCCCGATTCCCGTAGGCGCTATTTGCCTAGCCCTGCCGATTCTGACTCTGTCCTTCTTCTTGGTCGTCCTCAGGAGCACTCCTGTCCTCGGAAGCTTCGACCTGACGTTCGCGTGGCTCGCGTTTGCTGCATGGGTGGGCACCTGAGCCACCTTGTCCGATTTTCGAAGCTTCACGGTGAATTTGAATGGTGGCTTATAAACTACCTGCAGCTTTGCTCTCTCTTTTCGCGGGGTGGAGCTCGTTTGCGGCTTCGTTTCCCTCGATTCCGCGGTTCTCCTCGAAGCAACGAATTGCCTGGCTGCTGGCAACCTGGCCCCCGCGCCTGTCAACCCCACGGGAGTGGACTTGCTCTTCGGTAGACCGGTCGCGCTGGTTCTCGTTGTCTCTGGCTGGCACTGAGAAGACGCCAGTAGCCAGGAACGAACTTTACTCTTGGGATCAGCGTTCGGCTCGGTTTCCTTCTCGGCCTGTATCGCCGAATAATCGATCACCTCCTTCTTGTGTAGCTTCTTGCGTTTCCTCTTGTCGCTATCCGCGCTGCTGGCCACGTTGTTGCCGGAACTCTGTTTATCGCGAGCTGAGAATGTCTTCTTCCGCTTGTTTTCTTGTGCCGTGGTGGTCGTAGCGTCGGTTGACCTCTTCCTGGCCAGGTCCTCGTTAGGATTAGCGGGTGCCCTCTTGGCCGGCGATTGCTTCTTCTTCTTTATCGCGTCCTTTGGTAAATAGATGAATAGATAATATAATAGTATGTTAAAGTTAACGATTCGATGCTTCTACAATATCGAATGACACTCACCTTGCTGGTTTTGTCGACCGCCGCGTTCCCGTGGGAATCTTTATGCTTTCGATGTCTCCTCTTCTCCCTGACCTTTCTGCTGAGCGGAAGCTTTGCACGTACGGCTGGAGGATGCACTGTGACTCCCTCCGTCCCCTCCGGTGGCAGACGAACCGTCTCTGTCGTTGAACTGTGTATTATTGTAACTGACTTGAGCTTCAGATCCGGTCGCTTGCCCAGCAGCCTCGTGCTCGCCACCTGGATTAGTGAACGGAGCCGTGAAATATTAATTTACATAACACTCGCGTTGTCTATTATCGTCTATTATACACGGAGAAATAATAGCAGGAAAACTTTCTAACTACGATACTGCTGAAAGTTTCGCAATTCGCGAGACCATGAATCGAAGGACTTACGATGAGTGGCAATTTAAATGATCACAGGTGGTATATGCACAAACCATGGGGCTCTAAGAATCGTACAAAGGAAACTAGCGGTTGCCGTTAATAGCCATTAACTGTATCGATACTGCATATACACGAATCTACTGTCGTCTCTCCTGAACTTACTCTTAACACGTTTCCTCGATCGTTTCTGGCGTAAAGATAATTTATGTACTAATTCACTGTAGTATTTGAGAGAATTTGGAGCACGTAAAACATAAGGAGCGACGTTAATACGAGAATCAAAGCAACACTTACCAATAACGATATCGCTGCCAGAACGATCAACGCAGCTGCGTACCAATGGTCAACTATCCAGCGACGGAAAGTGGCGAGGCTCTCGTCGGACAGCAGGAGCTTCCTCAAAGTTGCCAAAGGGCCGCTTGGATCCACCTGCGCGCAAGAACAATGCGGGAGATAAAGCATCAGATGCCGATATTAGCGGCTAGACGCGATTATAAGTATCAACGGCACCTCTCGACATTTCTGGAAGACATCGCAGTAGCCGTTGTAATCGTTACACGGTGTTCCCGGCTTCGAGTACATGTTCGGAATATCGTAGGGTGGAGAGTTCCAGTCGAACGACGATCTATCGGGACGAGAATAATTATCAGCGGGACGTCGTACATGTAGTAACGCGTTTAGTAAAGAATGAAATGTCTGGTGACGTACAAACAAGGCTGATTCTCTCCAGGAAGACGGCAGCAAAGCACGCAGGCTTTCGTCGACGGATCGTTTGGCCCCGGAATGCACTGGCAAGACTCCAATCCGTATGCAAGGCATATACTGCCTGTACATTCCTGCAAGGGGAACAACTAAACGATATATCCGGCCTCGGTAACGTTACATAGTATTCCTTTAAAGGGAACCACTCATTGTCAGGGAACCACTTACACCCATAAAGCATACGAATTCGCGGTTGCAGATCGTCTTGTTAGGCTTGTTGACGGAAGGAGGACAGTAGGGTGACCGGCCGTCGCAGAAGCTCGCATCACGGCAACCGTTGTCGTCTCTGCACTTGTCACCGAACCGTAAATTACACTCGGCGGTACAGCACGGGCCCTGCGCAAGAAAGACGGGCCATTGAAATTGCCGGAGGTCTATTCGTCCGATTCTTGGAGAGATAGAAACTGATCTCCGTTGCACTGGCTTACTTGGCTGGGGCTGCACACGGAGCGTGGCGTAAGCGTACACGGAGCTTCGCCAGCAGGTGGGTAACGACGTTGCGGGAAGCAGCACGAATCTCTGCAGTCTTCTTCCCACCCGCAATCGCATTCTTCACCTTCTTCGACCACACCATTCCCGCACAGCGACACTTGGGGTTCTGTGGACGTTAGAATCGATTCAGTCTCTTGCTTGCACTGTACGCAGCCTAAGCCTTCGATCATCTCCGAAAAGAGATTCATCTACTCCAGCGAATTTAACGGCCGGGTCGGTTAGTTAATAGAAGGCCCAGTGGCTATAAAAGCTAGACAGAGTTTGGATATTGACGAGCCACGTGAAGGTAACGGGCAAAGGACTAACCGGTGAAGCATCCCTTTGGGGAACGAGCTTTGCTATTGAGAACTGGGTTTATGGCTGTCAAGCTGCACGGACTGAAGCGATTATTGTTGCGCTTGTCGCCGCTAGTAGCACGGGCGAACATAATGAAGTTTCCATCCTCTCCGCCGGGCGTGCATTGTTCTGGATCGTGCTGAAACAAAGTAAAAGTGGCAGTTCGTGTTACGCGGGTATCGAGTATCGACAGCTCTTGGAGCTCGGTTCGGTAAAACGCTGAAGCGCGTGGGGCCGCGTCGCGTCGGCCGTGTTCATCGAGAGAACAAGTGTGTTCGGGAGAGTAAATCCAAGGGACCTACCGGCGAGCCGAAGTTATGACCGATCTCGTGGGCCAAAGTGACGTGAGAAACTGCGGGTGGTACGTGCTTGCCGTAATTCAGCAAAGTCACTATTCCGGTGTTGAGCGACTTCATGCTACCGCGATAGTGCTGCAAAGTTCAGTCATATATTTCAGAGGTTGGATCCTTAATTCCAGAGCAGAGAAGTCTCGAATACTTTTGTCAGAGCTGACAACGGACAACCGATGTCCATTAGGATGACGACTGTAAATCCACAAATTTCCCCTCAAGAACTTACCCCATTCTTCTCGCAAACTCCGCCGGCGTTCTTCAGGTCACCGGTCCAAGCCAGCCCCAACGTTCCCATCTCGAAGTCCCGGTACGTGAACATGTAAGCCAAGCAGAACGCGTCGTAATCCTCTTCTGCAACCAACGAAAAGACGTTTGTAATCCCTCAAAGCTAGTACTCCCGTGTCTTCCGGGGAAGACGCCACCGGCGAGAATGGCACCTCTCCGCAGATATAGCTGCGGCAGGATTTATTTACCGGAGAAAAGCTCCAGATACTTTTCCACGCCGTAGTTGCCGGGGAATCGATAATTGGGATCCCTCAACGCGTCCTCGCTGTGAACCTTCACGCGTTTTATCATGAAGCTGATGTTGTCGGGCCGTCCGTCTTGATTGAAGTCTGGGAACAATGACAAGTCTAATTCCCCGCTCCATTCCGACTGCACAGTAGTCACAGTACAGATGTCTCGACAAATGGAAGGTAGGCTCGACATATCATAATGTCACAATTATGGATAGAATTATTTGAGAGAGGCGAAGAGTCCCCGATAAACACGCGGAAACAAGCAGAATTGTACCGGTGTGCTTGTAAATGGAGTTGACCCTCTGCACGTGCCTCGTCATCACCTCGATGCAAGCTTCCTCCGTGCCGTATCGCGCGAAAAACTGATGGTCCGCTTGCAAGTAGAGCATGCAGGTAGTTTTCCGTGGATCCACGGTGGCACGTTTGTGCAAATGTCTCGCGATGCGATCTCCGTTGCTCGTTCTGCAACGAAGCGGCAGCAGTTGCAAATTTCTTACGCCCTCCTCCGTTTCTCTTGGATAAAAAGCTTATTCCGCTACTACTACGCCCGAGGAACTTTCGTTTCGCGATTTTTATGATACCTACCGTGAAACGAAACGAAACGGAACGAAACGAAAGAAAACGGAAAGGGGAAAACGGGGCTGGGTGGCTCGCGGCACTCGCGCTCCCTCACCCAGCCGCATTTACCGATCCTCCTCCACTTTCTTCTTTCCTTCATACAAACTAACTCACGTTTCTGTACGTGCCCCGCCGTTATCCCTCTCCAAAGTTAAAACCCGTGCGCTGTTTTCCTTCGAGTAGAGAGCCACGTTCTCGCCGAGCAGGGGTTCGTAAAATGTTCGCGAGTCGTTCTTCCGCCCGTACTCCCTGCAGGAATAAACAACAGCGTGGTGAGGAGAGGAGGCCAGCCAACCCACCGTCAGAGATCCGCTGACAGTTCGCAGCCGGCTTTAAATTTAATTCAATCGCGCAGGCGATTCGTACGGGAATGTTTGAGAATCCGCGGGTTTCGACCTCGTCGCGTCCGCCGGCGCTCTTAACGCACCGTATACGAGAGCGCGATGCGTCGCGTTCCGAGCAATCGGTAACGAGATTACCGCGAAAGAGAGCGCCGTGCCGGAGTGCTCCGAGTTGATAAACCTCAGACACGGCGCGCAGACGTTTAGCAGCGGGCGTCTCTCGTTAGATCCATTTTCATCCTCGGTTAACGTAACGCGATTTACCCCCGGATGTTTTAGGGGTGTTATCTTGTTACGTTAATGAACGCGCGTCTATACCTAACGAGACACGGAAATCCCTAAAACGCTGGCGGGACGACGCTCTCTAAAGGCGAACCGAGCAGCTGGCATTTTTACATCGACGAAATCGCCCGTTTCCAAGGAATTTACGTGTCATCGTCTTCGCTTGGACGTTCGCCAACGATCAAAGGCGATACTCACCTTCCCAGGGAATCACGAACAGCCCCCTGATGCAATTGATGACTGGCGCAAGGCGACGAGCGCTTCGGTGACAGCACGTCCGAGGCTCGGTAAGCTATGCTGTGATAGGCTGGTGACGTGTCCGCGTTTTCGTTCAAGTATCTGCTGGTAGGCTCGACGTAGTACTCTTCGAATCCAGTGACCACGGTCCCGTCGAAGAGGCCATCCTCAGTCACGATGCCCTGGACCACGGCGGTCTCGTCCTCTGCGAATCACGAGCAAAAATTTTCCCTCTCTTCTGTACTCTTTGGTCAAAATCTAAGGATCCAGGGACAATGGACACTACTTAGTAAGGGATCGTAAAACACCACCCCCTTTAGAAGCAACTCGTACGCGCGACGATGAGTCTGCAGATTCGCCGGCGATCGGGAGAATTTATCGAGAGATAGATCGCCGTTTTTGCCGCTCCACCGCAACGGAATTGGTCGCAGTGGCTCGCGCTATTGACGTACCTAATAGCGCTTCTTTTCCTGGGAAATATACGCCTCGGGGGAAATAGGGCGTCACGCACGGGTGTTAGTTACCTATCACGGCGAACGAAAATATTTCGTTTCAGGTTCGTTCCCTGTTCGTTTGCATGCGCGGTCCAACACGAGGAGAAACCAAGGCCGTTCTTATGATTTCGTTGCTGGAAACGAGCATTTTCTCGGCCTGGCGAGTCGGTCCGTGGAATGTGCAATAAACTGTCCTCATTTCCCTCAACGATACGCGGGGTCGTTAAATTTCGTAGCCGGCTAGTTAGCCCAGTGTACCTAGCGTTAGCCGGGAATACGAAATTAGTATTTCATAGCGTGTGGAAAGAAAACGTCTTCCTTATGGACACCTGTTAAGCGTAAAAGTGGAGGTTCATCTGCGGTACGGCTACGTTTGTACACGTAATCGTTCTCTCGTACGGAAATCGAGGGAATCGTCCTCCGTTTAGATTCAGGCAACTCGGCTAACTTTGTTCCGTCTCTCCACCTTCGCCGACGGTTCTGTTTCCGGGCGGAGCGATAGATTTCCGAGGCAAACTCTCGGATCGAAAATTGTCTCGGGCCAGGAGGCAGAGATAGAGGCGCAGACGGACGCGGAGGACGAACGGCGACAGGGAAGGATGAAAGAAGGATAGAAGGTATCTATTTCCGCCGTGGCTGTCACCAGCCGTGGGAATTACACCGTTTCCACGATTTTATAATTTCCGGACGCGTGCTTCCACCCGGTCGGGGGGGGGGGGGGTGAAAGTCCCGCGACGTTAAAAGGCGAGAAATTCGAGCGCGCAGACCGGCTCGAACGTTGAATGGCGAATCATCAGGAATTTTTTAATCGCAACTGGCGGAAAACGTAAGTGGAAACGGAGCGGCGCGTGCTGGTGCACTTGACATAATTCAGCGTAATTGCTCGCTCTCGTATCTGTTCCTTTTCCTCCTCCTCATCCTCCTCCTCTTCGACGTTGCCCCGTGCTTACGCCCCGAAGCAAAATCACTCCGGCGTTCTTCATAATTAATCGAATGATACACGCCACGGCGAGCTCTTAATTTAACATCTTCTTTGCTCGCTCCTATCCCGAAACTACCTATCTCCACGGCGAAACCGAGAGCGAAGCCGGGCAACATTAATCGGACGTTTAGATAAGTAATCGTCGATTACGGGAAAGAGGTGTAAATTCGTCGAGCCAGACGCTCCCGATAGAACGAAGAGCGAACGAATTATCGGGAGGCTTTTCCCTGCAATTAAGTGTTTTAAATCCCTGGACGGGAATCGTGGACGGGTAAATTTACCCCTCATGCTAATCGATACCCTCGAACAGAGGAAACGATTGAACAAAGGGTTCTCCGGCTCAAACGATCTACCCTCTGATGCGGAACTACGAACGGATGAAATTACCATTTAAGCCGGGATCGAAAATTTCCCTTTGAATGTCGGCTATTCAGGGGGGGAGGGCGGGGGGGGGGGCAATAAAAAGAAAATAGAAAGCGAAAGAGGTGGGAAGCGGAGGGGGGGGGGGGGGAGAAACGGCAAGTGAGCGCTCATTACATCGCGATACGCCCGGAGATTTTTTTGTTACAATTCGAAAAGATAACTTGTACCCGCGACTCCGCGTGTGTTGGTTTGAAGCGAGCCATTTCCCAATTAAAAAAAAAAGGGTCGTAACCGTCGCCGGCTAGTATTTCGACGGGAATATCGGACTTCGGTTCGCTGTGAAATCCATTTAAAGCGAACGTGCCGCACGCGAAATGGTTTATGAAACGATATCGTTAAGTCTTGCAAGTTTCCGCGGCGGCGTCGATTGGAACGGTCAGTTTACACACAGTCGATACCATTCGTCGAGGCGTTTCCGCGAAAAATAACAGGCTGTACGTGGACGCTCGATCGAGCAACAAGGGTAGAGAGAGAGAGAATGGGTGGGCGTCCGCGCATCTGGTCTGATATCGAGACTTAAAAGAGCGCGGCTGTTATTAAATTCAGTCTGTATCCCGAACAAAAGCTGCTCGATGCCCGTGTCGATTGCGACTGGTCCCGGCGACAGGACGATCGTTATTTACAGAATGAGTGAAAAGCTGTTGTCCCGACAACGCGACATCCGGGCATCCGACCTCCCACGTTTCCTCCCCGCCCCTGATTGGAAATCGCGAAAGAATGATGACCGAGCTCGCCGAAGTACCTACTGTGAAAGAGCCTGGAGACGGAATCGGGGGATCCTGGGGAGCTCGTTTGGCCGCACGGAGCGCGAGATAAACGACGATATTGCGCGACGATGCATAATCAAGCCGGAGAATAGAGGGACGGAAAGGAGAGATTGAGCCGCGGGCGGGGCGAGCGTGGAAGCGTCCGTTTCAAGGATAACTTAGTCGAATCGGACATCCTTGGACGAAAGTTTCTTCAGGGACTTGAGGACGATAGCCGGTGTACCCGCGATACCCAGTTCGTTCTATCTTCGCTGCGTTATGTTCGTTCGCGTTAAAATCAGCTGCAAACTCTTCCAACGTAATTGACCTATTTCTCGGGGCCAGGCCTCGACTCGACTCGCAATATTCCACCCGTTCACGGCGCCGGCGAGCAGCGCCGTGAACAAGATCGGTTAATTCGGTTTAATTCAGGAAACCAGTGAAAGGTGAAATGCGGAGAGTCAGCAGGGGCTCGGCTCCCCTTCGTCCCGTCCGCCGTTGAGAATATTATTTTGCCGGCGGCAGCTCCTCTCGAATATAACAACGCGACAAGACAGTGGCCGCGTTGCAGGGAAATCGAGCCAGAGGATTGAGGCGGAATTTAGATCTACCTACCCGCCCGCCCCCCCCCCCCGCCCCTCTCACGATGTAACTTGGCTGAAACAATTTTTCCCTCGACCAGCCGGTCGGAAATCCGAGAGGGAAAGATGGTAATAGATATTCCCCGTTGATTAAATCCGACAGAAGTCCGAGGGCGACGACGCGCGCGTTATTACGTTTCCCGTTTCCGCGCGGACTCGAAGACCGTACCTCTAATTAAACCATTCGACATCTCTGCTCGTCGCTGCCAGAGGATGGGCCATAAACTCCCGGGGAAAAGAATAATCAGCTCCTCTCCTCTTCAATTAAGGGGGTAGGAAATATTTTATTTCGACGGCTAAATACCGGCCGGAATCCGGTTTAATTTCATTCGGTTCGACGAGGCGGTCAGCGAAGCGCGACAAGGGGGGGGGAGTCGGCTCGCGCGGGGGATGAGACGGATCGAAAGTTGGAGGAAAGGAAAAAAATGTTCGAGGGCTGCGGAAGGTAGGCACGGAGGCGGAACAGTGAAGTCCGATCGGGAGAGGGTCAGAGGAGTGGCAGAGAAGAAGGAGCAACGCGATAGAAGAAACGGAAGAGTGAAGAGAGCGAGGGGTGCAGGGGGAGCGGGGGGGAGATCGAGGAGAAAGAGGTGGAGGAGCTTTCACTCGGAGGGAACCGGCCGCTTTTACGGAGAAAAGCTCTGGCGCTCGTTAGTGGAAAAATCCAATTTAGTCGGCGAACGGTTAGCAGACCGGTCCGCGCCGATTCGCGAGTCTCCAACAATGCATGTCGCGCGACAAACACCGCCACCGCCGGGAGAACATGTCCGGCGAACTTGTTTTCATTGATTAACAATCGAATTACGCCCAATCGGCAGCCCATTGGTTTGGATTTGAATCATGGTTGCACACCGTTTCCAAGCGCTCCTCGTGCACCTTTTAAAAGGGTCCCTCTCCACTTCGACCCCCGCTGCTTCCGTTCCCGATTCTTTTTAATTAGTCATAAACCAGCCGACGTTAATTAATTCGTTCGTCTCGCGAGCGTATCGACGAATGAAGGTACGTTGCCCTCCGCGAGCGTCGCGTTAACGAGAAATATTCGTTCCCCCTTTATTTTTTGTTGCCACGTCCCTTGGACACTCGTTTCGTTCCGTGCAATTAGCGAGCACGGAGAGTAATCGGTGCGCGAGTTCTGCTTCCGTGCGTCTTCCGGCGGATATTTTTATTTCTCCTGCCAGGGGAGGCACGCAACCGGGTGCTGCCCAGCCTGCGTGGCCGTTCTCGTTCCCGGTGGAACTAAAAATCTTTCTGTACGCGGGCGCGTAATTAATCAATTAGGTAGATCGCGTTGCCGACGCGACGCCAATTATTTATTACCGTCGGCTGATGAAAGCTCGGCCAGGGCACTGGCTGATCCTCCCGTTTGTTGATTAACTATCGGATTACGCGGCGTTGTTTTAAATCACCGCGTCCATTACCCGATATTGGCTTTGATCGAGCTCGCCGGCCCCGAAAACCGAGGCGGGCGAATGCACGCGGATTTATGGTGACAAGGTCGTCATTAAACGGCGAAAACGCGGACGGGCTAAACGGCCAGAAGAGGAGACAATGGGCGAAAAATCCAAGCGGGGACGGTAAGGAACAATGAAGGGGGTTGGTTCGGAAGGATGAGTATCCTTCGGTGGGAAAGGCGAGGTTAAGAACGCTGGGATGCCGTCCTTAAATCCGGGCTTAATTAGCTAAAGTACCAGCGCGTTAAGTACACATTTTATCCCTGCCATTTTGTCCCCCGTAATTTGTAACCCTCGAGTGTGAAAAGCTCCGAAGCGAGAAGAAGCACCGTCGACGTCGGTTATGAATACGTCGAGCGGTACTGGCGACTGGCCAGAAGAACCTTCCGCAACTTTGCTCGGCTCATCCTCACGGTTCAGCTCGTCGTCTGGGAATTAATCGACTCGACAGAAAGAAAAAGAGATTGCCCCGAGCCTGGCAGGAAAACGCGCCGTGGCACCCGCGACTGTACAGATTTCTTCACTCTCGCCGGCAAAGTATCCATCGTATTAAAAATGAAAACAGTGGGGAAACGCGAATCCTTGATTGAAATGTCGTCATCGACAGGCGCAACCGCGTCGCGGCGCGAATATCGCTGGGTGAAAGAGCGCGCGCGGTATGTACCTAATGGTTTCTTGGAAGATCGCCCCGGAGGGAAGTTTCTACGTGACTTGCCACGCGTTATCGAGGATTGCCCATTATCTCGCCAATCGGCTGCAATTACACACCGGTGCACCGTCAATTGGGCAAGTTTAATCGGTAATCGGATTATCAGTGATACGCGTTATCTTGCACCGACGCACGAGGCATGAGCCTGTGCATTCCACGGTGTCGCGCATCCTACACACACGGCACACCGCCGCCGAAAACTCCGGTTAATTTAATCGTCGCATCATTCGAGCAATTGCTACGCGCCCTCCCGCGACAAATGTCGATCGTAACGGTCACTGTGCGCACGATTATTTCATCTTCGCCAGTTACCAATTAGGTAACCATCGTCGCGATTATCTCCGTCGCTTTATGGTCGATGCCGATTATAATTTCGATTCGCGCACTGCTCCGTACAGCTTTTATGGCCGCCCGTTATTTGTCCCTCGTTGTTCGCCCCTTGTTACATTGTTCCGCGATTGGTCAACGAGCCGTTAATGGCATTCATCATTCATTGACCGCCGGCTCATGTCAGCCCGCGATGACTCGTATCCGCGTTCATCGCTCCTGACAACATTCTGACGTAGCCCTCGGCGCTTCCGTGGCAACCACGGTTCTATCCGCGCGTCTTCAGCCTTTATAATTTATCTCCGACACTAGGATTTGGACGAGGACCAACGCTGCCGCTCTGCACTTTATACTTTATCCAGTAACTGGACGTTCATCTGGCCCATCGGGTAATTGAGGCTGTTGCAGCTACAAGCTTTATTCCAAGGGATTGTTTGGAACTCAAGTTCGCAGCTTTCTGTTCCCCCGACGCGTGCAGCAACGCGATTCAACAAGTTACGGGCGGAGTACTGAAATTTCGTCGTTCGAGGGTGGGCTGGGTGGGTCGACTCGTTAGGTATCGAGGCAATAACGAAGCTCGCAGGGTCCCGGGGAGGAACGTCGATCGCGGGGGTCGGCGTCGACGTTGGTGTCGGCGTACATACTTGCGATCAAGTTTCCAGCGTTGGCGAAGTTGCGGTTGGACCAGTTCGGGTCTACTCGTTCGGCGTACGAAATTATATTGCGGGGCTCCCCGTGCAGGCTGTTCGGCACACGTATCCGCTTACACGAGTACCCGGTGCAGGCACGCTCGTGGAATCAGATAGCTCGATACCGCGGCATATTCTTGTATGCGATAGCGTAACGCCGTCCACTGGCGAGCTAACAAAATCTCCCGGTCCGCGCTAGTATCCTTACTCTCCTTTATACCCGGCCGCGCTGGATGCACCGGCTTATTTCCACCGCTCGCCAGCTTCCAATTATTTTTATTCCTTATCAGTCGTACGTACACGTCGGATACCGGCCGCATAAACTTGCGACTCGAAAGAGTTCCCCCAGCACGATAATGGAATAAATTCTCGTGGCTTCCAGAGCCGCAGCCAGAGTTGTTCAGACTCTGCGATCAGCGAAGTTTAATGCCGCAGCCCGATGCGAGCGTGCTTCAGCTAACAATCGCGCTACTCGCCGGGAATATTCACCGCGAGATTTTGACGAAACTTTGCGTGCCTGTAATGCAAGCATCGTTAAGAGCCGTATTCCTTTTCTAGCTGGGCTTTCGGAGTTAGCGACCATCCTCCGAACATTCGCTTCTTATTTTTCACCGTCTCGACAGCTTCGGCCACGCTGCAAATGTGCGGACTCTCCCCGGAAAATAACGTCGATTCGCTTCGCGACTGTTTCTCCTGTGAGGGGGGAGAAAAAACGAGCGAGGACTACCTTGTTACAAGCATGTACAGTCACCGCGGTCGAGACCCCTTGCTCGTACACCTTCGATAGAGCGTCTGGCTTGCTTCCAAACCACCGCGGGCATGACGATCGAAATGGAATTCCCGTCCCGATGCTGGATACCGACAAGGATTACGCGTCTCTTATCGAAGGCCGTCAACCGACGAATGAGCCGAGGTGGCTCGGCGAAACGGCGCGCCGCGGCGACACGACAGCCGAGAAACTCGCTCCTTCGTGGTTCCTTTCGAATTCCATTTATTTCGATTGGCAGCCCGGCTTCGTCGGCGAGTGTCCGTGCTTTCCGAAAACTACATAGCTCTCGAACGCGAGCTTTGGGGGGATTGAAAATTCAGGCGACGGAGGGCGGGGGGGGGGGGGGGTGGGGGGAGCAGCTCGGCAGCTCTCGACTCGAAAATTCACGGTGGTTTGATCGGTGTCGAAAACGCGGCCGTTTGAAGCCAGATCCTATCAAAGGAATATCGACGTCCGCGCAGCTCTGTACTGTGCACGTGTGCGCGGCTTTGCAGTTTGCAACCGACGGGCTTTGCGCCCTTTCGCGTTATTGTATATTCAAGCTAAAAGTCAATTTCGGTATTTCATCCGCAATTCTCCATTGAGAAATGAACCGTTACAGTCCGCGGCAGCGCGGTCCATTTTTTACTTTTTTATTCGTGCATGTAGGTAATCTGATTGGTGTTTCATTTGTACACGAGGTACCCATTGTCGCGATATTTCAAAGCTTCCCCGTCTACCGAAAAGCTAAGACTAGACTATTCGGTTGGTTTATTGATGAAACATGCGCCCGAGCGGAAAGCTCTGTTAGGAGTGAAGCATTGTTTCAGACAGCTACGTGGCTGGTAGCTGCAAAGTTATAAAGAGAACTTACCCAGCACGGTGCCCACGTAGGAGTGCGAAGTGTCGAAGATGATCGGTCCGTTGGTGCTCTCGAACGTCGCGTCCTTGCTGAACAGGCCCTTGTCTCGAATCAAGCGTAAGGTCCATTGTCTAAAAGAAGAATGCACCCCGTTCGATATCAGCGCTATTTCACACCTTCGCCAAAGACGGATACCCGATAGCGGACAGCCCATGGAGCCGATTAATTATCGATTTCCGTTCGGGTAATAATAATCGCGGCTGTGACGCGCGGAGGGAAAATCAAGAGCGAGGGAATTCGCGGGGCAATTAACAAGAACCGGGTCGCGTAAGCGGTCACGGTCTTCCTTTTCCCGCGGAAGTTTCATTTTCCTCTCCGCACTTTCTAAGAAAACACGGCCGTTTATGCAAATTCCGTCTGATCCTCTGCAACTGGAATGGAATCAACGTTTTACGCGCGGACGTGATCCCCCGGCTGCTATCGGTCCTCTTTCAAGGATTCTCGAGAGAAGAGGAACGCGCGCGAGGATGAATCACGCTGGTGGAAACCTTCGAAATGCCAACGCCAGTTAACCTTGCGGCACGCCAGCGTTTCGATACCGTCGACTGGTCGTTTGACGGATGATTGAACCGTCGTCGACAGTCAGGGGTCAATGGTAACAGGTAGCCGAGATGCTGGGCAAGCTTTTCTTTCCTTCATGGTCGCCAGCCGATGGCGGATCGGTTAGATAGGCTGGCTCGGAGTTGTCGGACGAGAGGATGCTGCGTCAGATCAGCCCGACGCCTGTGATTCAGCGATTCCTCGCCGATGACGGTGTGCCCGTGTATCTACCGGATGACGCGTGATTCTCACGGAGGCAATTAGGCATCCCGGTGTTTTCTCGAAAGTCAGAAGCGTGACGGGGGCAGCGGGACGTTACGTCCAAGGACGAAACCAAGCAAACGACAACGGTGCCGGCGCGGCGGATCAACGTCGTACTCGAGCGAACCGAAGACGAGGCATATTAAATTTAGAAACGTGAAAGGATTCGAGAGGCCGGGTGACATTGGAACACGGATCACCGGCACCGATTGCGTATGGAATGCCGCGTATAATCCCCGGATTCGAGGGTAAATGGATTAGGTTTAATTAAATTCGCGTAGCGAGGGATCGGGATTATTCGAGCCGCGTCCGAGAACGAAATATTCTAGCCTCGCCCTGTTTTCAATTATCCCGCGCTCCCCTGTACCGAGAGAATCCGAAACGAGAATCGAGATAGATTTCATTCGAATCATCGAAATTGCGGGGCAGCGGAAAGTAGAGAGAGAGAGAGAGAGAGAGAGAGAGAGAAAGAGAGAAAGGGGAGAAAGAATCGCGGATTACGTGTAAAAAGCCTGGCTGTTCTCGCTACTCGCGACTAGGACAATTTCCATTTCGCCAAACAGATTTCGCTGGAAATTCTCCGCGGTGTTTCACACAGGACACCGACAAAAGCCGCCACCTGGAGGATCCTCCTCCTCTTTTGTCTCGCGGAAAGAATTTAATACGGCGCATTAGCATAAAGAAACTAGGAGCGAGGAACGGGGTCGACTGTCGTAGGCAGTATTAACGGCAGAGCAACAATTAGTCGCCGATCCTTGTACCAGCCTCTCTTCGTCTCCCCTCTTCTTCCGCATCTGCCACAAATATTTTCATAATTCGATGCCGCGTACTTAGCTAGGATCGCTCTGGGTAATTGTGAGAGAGTTGCCGCACGTTGCGCAAAATTATCACCGTGTCTAAATTTTGCAATGACAATTCTTTCCAAGGATACGTATTATTAGTTGAACATCTTGTCGGCAAAGTGCGGCATCTATCCCAAGTAAAAGTGCGGCGTCTACCCGAAATGCCCGGGAGAGGCGCCGCACTTTCGTATTTCCACATGCTATGTCGAAAGTAACCTATTCTTGTCAAGAAAAACTATGAATTTTTAGCTACTATGATAATAAAAATAAACGCGAGGTATAACTATTCAGGCAAAGTGCGCTAGGCTTACCTCGAAAAACAGAAAAATCTTTAACAATAATACAGGAAAACAAATGAAATCGGCAATGATGTGTTTTATTACCGACATCCCTGAAATACAGATAGTGCGGCGCCGCGGCGTCTCTGCGAGTGCGACATCTCTCCCACAATTACCCTAAATTCAACACCATCAAGAGTTTCTTTCGCCGGTCGCGACTAAAATATGTACTTCGAACCGGTGGAAAGAAAAGTTGCGTATTAGTAACTAATCGAATGGGAGTCCTTAATCGGCCACTTTTGGAACTTCAGCTCGGCGAGCGCATCCTCGATAATCCCAGCGAAGCAACACGGCGGATTTCTTGTGAACTTTTTACGCGACGCGCACGTGGCGAATCCCCTGTAACGAATCCAATAACACGGCTGTCCGCGAATCCGATTTTCTCCCGGCGCGGCGCGGCGAGAAGAGGAATCTAATAAATGCCGTTTATTCATTCGTCGACTGTTGAGCGAGGTACGCGATCCAACGAACGACGACGGCAACGTGACGGGACATTTTAACACGTTTCCTTTCTCGTGATTGATGCTTCCATCGTGAGCGCTTAACCAATCGCCGCCGACGCGACGCGACGACCCGATTTTGATTAATCGCTTTCGCGGTTATTTAGCGAGCTCGTCGACGAATCGACGCCCGTCCCGAGTGTCACCGCTCCCGCGGATATTGCAAAAACGGCACACGGTTTTTGCAATTCAAATGGGGGCGCGCGCGACGCGGCTACGGCTGCAACATCTGCAAACGGTGCCCGTGTAGAGTTGTAGAGGGAATTTTTATAAAAGCACGCTTCCACCGCGGCGCTCCTTTCTTTCCTTCCCTTTCTCATCCGCCACGCCGCGCCGCGCCGGTCATTAGACGCCTCCTCCGCGTACGCAAACTCGTTGGAATTGCGTCGGTTGGATACAACCTGTGCCCACATACGAGCCAACTGGATCTCCGCTTCTTCTACCGGACTATATTCGGAGGTTCCCTGGTAGAAACAACGCGGTCGCACTTGGTACCTCGCATGCCAGCACCGTTCCAACGAAATTTCAATCTACGCGCAACGCGTTCCTCGTCTAACGGCTAACGAGAGCTGATCCTCAAACAGGGCGACGTTAACTCCAACGCTAACGTTTACGAGGAAAATGAAGGAGACGTAGTTCAGAAAGCCAACTCGCCAGGGAAGGCCAGTTAGAAAAGGGCGATCCACTGTCGGAGTCGTAAAGTCTCCAGGGCGAGTTCTTAAATAACGCGCAAAGAAGCTCGGCAAAAAGTATGTCCTGGTGCGCGTGGTTGGCCACGTAAGGGCAGTAAAGACCCGAAGGAAATATCGAAACAGGAGCCGTTCCTCAAAAGGGAAGTCCGGTCTGGTCGCGACAAAGGGGGAAGCACTCCTATATAAACTGTCTCTTAGATCGCTGCTACCTATCTATACGTGTACTTACATACATACGCGAGGCGAGCTGTCTTGGGCGACCTATACTATACCTACCCGCGGAGAAGACGCGTTCCCTCGCGGAACAGAAACACGGTGCACGAGTTTCTTCTCCCCTTGCACTTGGCCATTATCTTTGCCAGTTCGTGCCAGGTGCAGCAGGGTGGAAACGGAAACAGCGAGGGGGCGCGGGGGGGGGGGGGGGGGCCCGTGGGTAGACGGGGAAGAAAAAGGGTGAGGTGCGCTCGGTACGACATCGAGGACAGGGAGAGGCCCACCTACCGCTGCTTTACATTTTATTGCTTGCCGTGAATTCGACCGATTTGCATAAAGAGACGAACGCCCCGCGCCGCGTCGCGTCGCGCAGCTTGCCCGAATCGCGACGAGAGCCCCGCCGCGTCGCCCCTGTCTAGAGTCTAGGAAGGCTGCGAGCAGGAATTCGCTAGCGCCAGCGAATTTTCACGGCGTCACGCGCCAGCCGCGAGCGAGTTTGTCACCTCCGTATATCCATACGTATGTATACCTATGCGCGGTCGGTGCGACCAATTTCCGGCACGTGGACTATGCGAAACTCCGCCGACGATCGCGACGAGCACTCGCCCCGAATACAGAAACGGGGATACGCGTGCGGATGCCTGGGTGCGGCCCGAAACCTCATCGAACTCGCGGCCAAAGGCAATCTCGTTTCCGCTCGCGTCCTTCGCGACCGAAATTCAATTAACCGCGCAACCGTTGGAAATCCGAGGTCCTAGAGGAGGAATCATTCCAGTCAAATCTTCCAGACTAATTTTTCAACATATCAACTGGTAGAAAAAGAAATCAACCACCGCTAATTTCCCGCTTCAAATCCTCAACTAATGTACCTAGTTGATCTTCCGGCCGAGTTGCTTAACTCCGGGCTGCGGCAATCAGCCGACCGCGAACCCTTCGAAACGTCGGATCGAGACAATCTACCACTTCACTAGTCTAGCTACGTGGATCGAGGCTACATCAAAACTTGTTTCCATATCGGTCGATAGAAACTTGGAAACTCGGGCTGGGCTATCGAATAAACCCTGTCTCCACTGGAACACTTGCAGAGAAGAGAAGCAGCGGATACCTAGTCGTTGAAATACACCGCTAGGCGTATGGTCGGTCTACAAATTGATACTGCCTGGCCGTGTAATTAATTTCGTTTAAGAGGAAAATTCAGGGGGCCAAATACAAGCGTAATTTTGTGGAAACAGGGGGGGGATTCTATTATCTCCGCGGTGTATCGCTTTCAGATGTCAGGAAAGCTTTGTTTCCCGACTTGATATAGGGCCAAGTATCCTGTAACACTGTTAATCTACCCGCACATCTACGCCCTTTGCGCGCTCCCGCGACACGCGCACAATGTGCACGTTCTACGCGAACTTGACCTTAATTGGATCTGGGCCTATTGACCTAACCGTAAGATACTGTGCACCGATACCATCGCGACAACTCTGATAGGTACGTCGATAGGTAATCGTCGTGTTCTTGTTAACAGATCCGGAATAATTTGGCCAATGATCTTCGTGGAAAGCTCTGCGAACGGACCATTTGTCCCTTAAACGTATAACTACTCTTGGACTTTTCGTTTTAAGGTACTATACTCGCGGCGATTAAGAGTCCCGCCCGAGATGCTAAGAAACTGGCGTTCGAGGAGAATTTAGTGCGCTCATTCTCTTTGACGCGCTACCGGAAGAAAGAGTGGCCCGCGTGCTCCCGCGGCGATTCGTTAAAGAATCCTTTAATGCTGGTCTCAGCTCGCGGTAGAATTTCTCCGTGGAAAAGAAGTGTGCCGCGGTGCCGAGGCGGCGCGCGCTAGTTACTTTTGCCGAGGTGTATGTACTACTCACTTGTCGAGCGCTTTGAGGTGCAGCAGCAGAGGTTGATTGTCGACGACGTCGGTGACATCGCGGCGCATCCGGTTACGATGTTGTCTCAAGGCCGCGGTATCGTAAGAGGCCACCTCGTAATACCCGATGTACGAGCCGTGTGTGATACCTGAAACATCCAGCACCGTTCCATTAGCGACATGGCTGGATAGAAGGCGGGGAAGAAGTTTCGCGTTGCGCGAATCGCCTGACTCGTTCCCGCGGATTAGTCCCGCTGCTGCGTTCTCGCGTTGCATCGTAAAATATCGGATTGCGTGGCATACCTCGTTAACCGAACTCTATCTCTCTCTCTCTCGCTCGTTCAATCTATCTCGGGTTTGCGGTCCTTCATCCTCTAACGGAACGCAACGGCAAAGAGAAGGATTTTGAGGATCTTGCAAAATTCGCAGCTGCGTGGGTGGAAAGGTGTAGGTATATACATATTAAATACGTTTTCACTGTCGCGTCTGGTACGAGGACTCGGTGCAAGTCTCGTGAGGCTTCCTACATTTTATTTTTCAACGAAGCACTGCGTGGAGAGTAATTGCATTGCGATCTATTACTCTGTTTGTACCAGCAGTGCCCGCCTCTTACGTTACTCTCTAAGCCAAGTTTTCCCCTTAGAATTAACCTCGGGGAAACCTGTTCGATCATCCTCCCCCATTTTCCTTCCTCCAGCGAGAGATTTCGCAGCCGAGTTTTCGAAAGACACGAATATCCAGCGAAAAGCTTTCAGCTGGGAATCCTCTTAGGGATACACGTACACAGATTTTCAGGGGGGGGGAGGGGGGGTGTACAACGAGCGGGAACCTTTCGTTCCGTCGAGGGATACACGGACGATGCATCACGGTTGCATTAACGTCATGGGATAGGAAACGAGAGAGGGGCAGCGGGGCGGATAGATCGAAAGGGAAAGAGAGAGGGAGCTGGTGAGTGGTGGACGGGACGGGACGGGAGTATGTAGTAGCATCGTCTGCTTACAATTAGAGTACCATTCGGGGTCGCGTTACCATTGTTCCGGCATAAGTACCGATCAAGAACAAAGGGTACGCATGGGACAAAGGGAAGTGTTGACTATTAAAGCATGCGTTCGCACCGGGACGGAGTTTAACGGCACCTCGTGGCGTCCTCCGTCCACATGCATAGTAGGGCTTGCAGGTTACGCAAGAGTGTCCAATAATCTAATTACCGTGGCTCGTTATCGATGCCTTGGCCCGCGGCGAGTTGCAACGCGACCAACCCGCAACCCCCCCCCATTCTACCTCTGCCCGTCGAGCAGACACTTTATATCGAGAATCGGTATCGCTGTTGCCCGTGGCATATGCAACTACGGCCCCGTGTCCTTACTTCCACGTTATCCACGCTCGTATGCACCCTACGCCAGTACGTATTGTGCCCTCGTAACGTTATCGGAACTAAGTAGGTTGCGATTTGTGAGCAAAGGAAAACCCACCCTCTCTTCGGCGATACGCCCCTATCGAAATGGTTCTCCCGGTTCTCCGGTGGTCCAACGTGGACTATGTGTATTTTCAGATTCTACGAAATTGCTGACGCGGCAGAACCACTCGGAGAATAAAATGACAAGGTAATAAAAACGAGACGTTCGACAAATATGTAGGGGAGAGTTGCCAATATCGTACTGGTCACCTAAATCGTAACTCATCAATTTCTCAGTAATTAATGAATGTAAACGACATCTGATAATAAAAATATTAAGTAAATGCGAAATAAGAAATAGAAACAAATTTAAAAAATTTTTAAAAATCAATTTAAAAAAATCAGGTATGATTGTTGTAACTTTCTACCAGTTTATTTTAGCTGATAATAATCAAACAATGCAATTTTGTCCTGTATTTTTGTATTTTTTTAAAAGCGGGTTTAATGCAGAATATTTTACGTTTATTTTAATTACATATTACATTCATTATAAGGTTTAAATTGATGTTTATATATAAATTAATCATGTTTCCTAAATCGTACCAGTAGGATTTGACAACTCGTATGTTATATGTATAGGTCTTATACATATATCATATGAATAGGTTATTGCGGCCCGTGTGTGATCCATATACATATGTATATGTAACTATATAATAATCATTACTTTATGTTGAATATTTTCTTCCCTATTTGTTATTGATACCTACTATTTTTAGTGGAGACCGGTTGCTTAAATCGTACCTTTAACAGTAGTATGTGACAAAAACATAAATATCAAATTAATTTGTTCTGGACAAAAGGTTAAGCGTATAATAGTAGGTGCCTAAATGGTCAAGCTACAATATCCAATAGTCATTTGTGTTGAAATTAGTAGGAAATATGAAATATAACATAAAATGTCTTAAGTGGTACGATATAGGCAACCCTCCTCTACACGTCGCGTGGAGCTTTGATCTAGGTGGTCGAAACGTGATAATGAATTGCTAAATGATTCGGTCGCCCGCGAATACGGAGGATTCGGGTGTTACCGAATTCGATTGGAATGGAGGATGACTCACCTCTGTGCGGTGGCATGGGATGAAGGGGCGAGGCATTGGTAATGGTGAAAAGGCAAGCGAGCACCAGGAGGAAAACCAAAGGAGTCCTGAGCCGAGAGTGTCCCTTGGATGTCAAGGGGTACATCGCGGCCCTTCGGACCCCGCTTCGGGCTCTCCTAGCCCTATCCTCCTCGTCCTCCTCCTCGTCTTCCCCTTCTTCGTCGATGGCCAGGGCCGTAGCAGGCATCGGCTCGACGTTCTCCGGCCCAGCAACAACTAATGGCGCTATCTGCCTTTCGTCCAGCAGCCGACCACCGCGCTTTGCGAGTCACCCACCAGACTCATCTCTCTTCCTCTCTCTTCCTCTTTCTATCTTCCTTCTCCTCCTCCTCCACCTCCTCTTTGTCGTCGTCGTCGTTGTCCTCCTCCTCCTCCTCCTCCTCCTCCTCTTCCAGTGAACGTGGTTCCGCCACGTCCTCTTTCTCTTCTTTCTCCTTCGTAGGTCGCTCAACCTTTCGACCCTCCCCCGCTTTCGGTCACCTCGCTTTCAGCCTTTTTCCTGCCTCCTCCTACCTTCGATCCTCCGCCGATCGATTCTGCCTCCTGAAAAAAAGAATGGTCGGGGACCCGGATTAATTTACCGAATGGGTCTCGCAGCCGGTGGGGCTTGATCTTTTCGGTCGGACGCGCCACGCCATCGGATTTCCCGGCCGCGATACAGGCCGATAAAAGAAAAGCGGAGCCGCGGTGCTCGTGGCAATTCTTTTTCACCCGTAATGACAATGTGACGCGAAACGCTTGTGCATCCAGCAGAATGAACTTGCAGAGCCGATTCTCGTTCTCCGGTTAGTGGTAAAATTCCGCGTGCTCGAGGTATGGAAAAGCGATATCCCGGTTATACAGTCACGGGTCAACTGTCCGCGTGCACAGTGTAACGAGTTCATTTCCGTTTTTCTCCGCGCTACGGGATCGAATGACGCGCGACTGTACGACCAACACGATCTGTTTCCAACATTTCTCTCTCTATCCAGTGGCATTCGCCACCTCTGCGCCACCTTTTCATTCTGTCGGGGCCAGGAATCACTGGAAACGTCTAATCGCTCAACGTCCATCACCGGCGTGTGCACCGTAATTTCTGGGCTACGGGAAGCGGGTCGAAAAACAGTATACCTAACCAGAAAAAGAAATGCAGTAGGAGAACGCGGTGGAACTAGATGACCGTGTAACTCGCGAGTTTGCTTTCCGTTTCCTCGGGAACCCACGAGTCGCTCATCGCTCGAGCTCGGCCTAGCGTGCGATCTGCTCGCGTAATATTATTTACAATAGATTCGCCTTTTGCTCGCGGTCACGCGAGCACCCGCACTAGCCGCACGCGATTCCAGCTCCGCAGAGGGGACGAGTCGCTGTGGTCGGCGCGGAAAAGTTAAAAAGGTGTTCGCGGAGTCGCGAGAGAGAATTGGAGCTCGACGTCTCCACGTCTCCACGGCGACAATTTGCAAAATTGTCGGCCGCGAGGCGGTGCTCGCTCGACGATCCACGAATGATAATCGTCCCACGTAGAATCCGCGCGCGTGATACGGCTTTGTCCTCTTTCTCGTTCTCCTGGCGTTCCGCGATACACGCCTTCGCGAAAGAACAATGGAGCGACGAGTAGGATGCACGGCGAGAACACCCAACCGCGCGCTCCGCTCTCGTCTCCTCGCCTTCCTCCACGGCCCTACGCTCTGCCCGGCCAAATATTTAATACTCGCGCATTCGTATTCGTCCAGCCGTGATAACGTATCAATTGGTCGTTATTAGCAGCGGCGTTCGACTAGCCCGGCCGAATTGCACGAGGAATGAGGAACGAGCGCGACGAATATGATAGCGAACGGGGAATAATGGGTGTGCTTCTCGACTGATTGCACGCGTTGTATGTAATTCCCTTTTTCCCTCCCGCCCTCCCCAGAACGGTTAATTTTTCTGGAGCGGAATTAATCCCACCGAGGGACCGTTTTTCATTATTCGAAACGCTCTTCTACCCAGTCACTCAATGAAATTTCTACTCCGGGCGGGGCCTGAATCAACACGCTGTATGTGCGAGGGAAAACCGGATCGAAGAGTGTCCGTTTCGTGCCGTTTCATCCGCACCCGGGATTTCATCCCGGATTTGTGAAAAGGGCAAAAATATTTCTGGAAAACGAATCGTTCATGGGTCAGTTGCAGCGAGCAACTCGGTGGAGCCGGCATTTTGCAAGCCGTAACCGACGTCAATTAGGAAATACGCTGGCGAAAACCCACGACTCTATCTCTTCCCCATTTTCTACCTCTGTCCAGGGAAATTCCAATCGGTGCTCGAGTTCTGTCGAACGTGATCCGGCACGAAACAAGCCGAAACCGCAGAACAACGCGGAAAACTCGGTGGTGGCTGCCAGAGGAAAGTCGCCGTGGACTGTAGAGAACTGTAGAGAATCACCAGCACAAGTTGTGTTCGTTGGTACCGACGATCAGACAATTTTCCATCGAGCGCGCCTCGCTGAACCGTTACATCGTAACGCACCGGCGAAACACGTTTTGCGTAATGTCCTGAACGTTCGGCGGACATGGACGTGGACACCGCAAACTCGTAAAGCAATTACCAAGGAACATTCCGCGACACCGAGGTCACGAGCATCATCCCCGGCAAACTTTTCACTGGCCACCGAATTCGACGTTCCAGACGAGTTATGAACGTGCACGGATTATTAATAACCAGGCTATGTACACTGTAATCAGCGCCGGGCATTGTCACGCGACAATCTAGCAAATTCAACTAAACTCAGCCGAAAAGTTGCGCAGGGTACGTATACCGAGGGCAAGTTGTAACGAACAAGAATTACTCGTTTACTCGTGGAACAATTAGTACAGTGTATTACTTTATTAATCTGGTACACAAAACCAAGTCGAAGTCGAGGGAAGTTGCAGTGTTCGGGACTTGTTCAGTTTCAGTTTGCGTATACTGAATAAGCCAAACTAAAATGAAGGTAAATTGTATACGCGAAGAATCATTAATTTGGCGTCTATAGGGATCGGTATTTCAAGTACCTAAGTTACAGCGTGCACGGATTATTAATTCCCATGGCAACGTGGTTAAATGGATTCGATAAATTAACTGAGCCGAACTAAGCCAATTCGTTACAGGCTATCAATACAATTGTATCGGCTAGATATTACAACGTTTTCATAAGTGGATTCGAGGCTGCAGCCAGCAATTACCTTACACGGCGAGTCGGTCAATTCCGCGGGAAAGTTCATCGTCTGATAACGTTAATGAGTCTTAACGCTCGCCCTATTGCGTTTGCCAGCGGAGTTGCTTAAAACCGGTTCAACGACGAACAATACTTGGGAGGCTTTAACCGACTCTCCCAGTTATTTTTTAATATAAAACTTTCACGCAGATAAGCATCCTTATGCAACGATCGTTACGCGCGCGCCAACAACTCGATATCCGGCACTCGCGTTTAACGCCCGCTTTTCCCGTTAAACGACAATTAAACTCTGGCTGCAACTTTTGCAATTTCCCGCATAGATAACCACCGCCCGATCTCTTTCATTCCTCCCCCTTTCTCTCGCGTGCATTTCGCTTCGATTGCCCCTCGACGGTGTATCAACAAAAAAGAAACAGGTGCACGTAGGTATACCATGTAATCGCATGCACGCGTTCCCTCCAAGGAGTCAGCATCCGGAAAGCATCACTTCCGTCAGTTGACTCGGTGGCGCTGGGGACGCCTTTTACGTGACATTTAAATCTCCCATCGCGCGCGTACACTCCGAACGCGACGTAAACAACACGCCAGACTCGTGTACGAAACAACCAAACAACGTTTGCCGCGGCTCGACGCGTGCTATCTGAATCTCAACCTGATCGAACTTTACACACCGACCTATGCCCAACAATAAGGGTGCATTTACACTGCCACGTACAGACTGACTTATGGCATTCCCATTCCGTTTAACTAAACTGTTCACTTCTATTGTGCAAGCAACGCACGTGTGCTCTCTTCCAATGAAAAACCTGCCACAGCATTGTCTATTCCTTTTCAAAGATTAAGCTGCACTAGCGTACAAGTCCCTTTTCCATTGTTACGAGCAACTTTTCCACGTGCTGTCCCATTAAAGCTAACCTCTGTTATTATGGTTTGAAGGATGTTTCGCGGCAGAACGTTGCAGCGGTGTAAACGTACCCTAAGGTGACTCGGCTCGGCGGCCGCTCGAGAGAGAGAGAAATCTGGCATCGTTCTCGAGCGACTTACCATTCCCTTCGACAGGCACACGCGAGAAAAGGTACGCGACAGAGAGACGCAGGAGTAGACGTACACGACAAAAAAGAACCCACGTAACTTCGTGCTTGATCGCGAACGTAGACGAGGAGGGAAAAGGGAGGGGAAAAAGGAGGGAAAAGGAGAGAGAGTTGCACACGAGAACATTGCGCGTGCTCGCTGGCTCTCGCATACTATCTGACACCTACCTATGCACAGCGACTCGAGTCCTGCCACGGGCTGGCGTCCTTTCCACCGGAATCCTCGTCCTTCCGACCGGTTCTCGGTCGATTACTCATTTATGCGGTCATTGTACTGCATCCTGTCGCACTACACCAACCATGCACGGTATCACACACGCGTGTCACAGAGTGCTCTCTGTCTCGCGTGAACGGAAAGAATCATGGAGAGAGACGGGCAGAGCGAGAGAGGCAAATGAGAAGCACGCACCACACGCTTTCCAACGAAACGAACAGGACCGCGTACCGCATCGCACTGACGGACCACTCGTGGACTCGCGCGAGCGAAGACTCCGAGGACAACGACTTCCCCCACCGCGGTTGCATTCGACCCAGCTGTGCCGTGCCCCTCTCCCCGCGGGCCGACGCTTTCTACGCTGGCACGCTGTATCACCAACCCTCTCTGCTATATACCTCCCCACCCTGGTGCTTACTCTCTGTCCAACCCCCACCGCCGTGCAACTTGACCTTAGCTGTCGGTCGAAGGAAAGGTGCGTTCTTGAAACGGAAGGGCGATCGAATGTTCGAATCTTTTTAACAGTTATCGTTAAGATTTAAAACCATTTCGCTACCGTATTCCTCGATTGCTAATTTCAGTAAAAGGCATGGCTACAATCATTTGTACAGCGAAAGAGTTAATTATGAAACGCGGGATGTTGCCAGGTGGGGATTTCGAGGCTCCTGGGAAAACCCTTGCAGCGGGCTTATTCGATTCTCGATCATGCTATCCGAGTTATAATTGAATGACGTTTGCTCAGCAAACCAGCGTACATACCTTGATCATCTTCCCTTCCTGCTGCTGATAGCCACGAGACTCGGGAGGACAATTTAGACTGGGCGAACTGCTCTGGCTCTCTTGCATTATTTTCCTTCTTCGCAGTATTCTCCTTCCAATAAAAGTTCCACTTAACCGCAGCGCCAATCACAGTTGCACTGTTACATTGTTGTTTCCTACGGCTTATTGCATTTACATACGTTACTCATGGCTAGAAGCACTATATTCTTCTGTTTCTCAAAGAAAGAAGTAACCTACAAAGTATCGAACAGAAACGTTGAATCGAAGAATCTGAAAGAAATTCAAATTTCAAGTTCTTACTGACAACTGTTTCGAAAACTATCAGAATGCAGAGAAGAAAGATACTGCTGTCTTATCTTCACAGTAATGAAATACTTACATGGAATCGGAAGAGGAATAGAAATTTTTATACGAAATTTAAATAAAAATCAATCGATCGCAGGTGGTAACCGATTATTTCGATTAGTGCAAGCTGCACTCAATGGCGTCGCCTCTGTACAATGGGGATCAGGTGTGGTTAGGTGAAATAATGACGCATACCTACCTTTACCCGAGGTAGCGTTATTTGACACGTAAACGACAGGTAGCAAACGAAACTAAAATCATGGTAATTAAATTTCTTAGCGTTTCTGTGATGATTAATGTCAATTTAATATTTCGGATATTCCGCATTTCAGGCTCGTTATTTCCGAGAAGAAGACATAGATGGTACGTTCGTTTATAATCTCAGATCGAGTATACTCGATTAATGTTTATTTTTCCTCTACCTGCACGAGATTGATTTTGCATTACAGAATTCAGGGAATGTTTCTACTTGTTCGCCAGGAATGGACAAATACGTACCCTCGATGAACTTACAATCATTATGCGGTCGTTAGGCTTGAGTCCCACTATTGCAGAGTTAAACAAATACTTAAAAGACAAAGGTACAAGCACACTAGAATAAAGCACACTAATAAAAAGTGTTGAAAACTGTAACATTCCGTTCTCAGGTGGAAAAATGTCATTTGCTGATTTCTTGGAGGTGATGCATCTACAAACTAGAGCGGAGGATCTTCCGAAGGAAGTAATAGATGCTTTTCAAGCTGCGGATAAATCTCGGAGTGGCACGATACCTGCTCGACACTTGGCTCATATGTTGCTCCATTGGGGCGAACAACTAAGCACCAAAGAAGGTAGGGTTCGCTGCTTTAGACAAAGGATATGCCTCGACCAACAAGTCTACTAACTTATACCTGTATTCCAGTGGAACAAATCTTTCGAGAGGCTAATGTATCTCCAAATGGACATGTCAAGTACGAAGACTTTGTAAAAATAGCTTGTGCGCCGGTACCTGATTACTATTAAAGCATTCTTATGAAATTTTTGTACAGACTGAGATATATATATGTGTATATATATATATATATATATATATATACTTGAAATAAATTTATAATACAAGAATATTATCATAAAACGGAAAAAACGTTTATTCTCGTACCAGTCGATTTCTGCTAAACGAATACCTTATTTCTGAGACACTTATAGTTAATTGATTCGATATATGTACTTCGAGAATCCCTTAGTATTCGTATATTTACAGAACGCTTTATGAATTACGTTAGAAGTACCGTCCTCCTTCTCGTTCGCGATATAAAAAAAGGAAGAGACAGTCGCCGAGGTCGTTCCTAAAAGCAAACTGAAAATTTTCTGAATAAAAAACGCCGTACATGATACAAAAGAGAAGGTGTTAATCATAGTCGAAAGAAAGTAGCTCAGACGTGTCCTTAATTGATCTGATTCCACCTAGTTCTTCGGATTCCGATCGCCCTCAGCGTGAAACTCAGCCCTCTTTGGCGATGTTCGTGGTTGGTGGCGAGCCGCAGAGGATGACAGTGGTACTGACGATCGTTGTCAGGAAAAAAACGCACAGAAGTGCTCGATCGCTGACCAAGGCGACCTGTTTCCAATCTAATTCCATTCTTTCTCGACGGTCCTGCTCGGCGAGCCGTCTCTCGTTCCTTTCGATCGTCGCGTGCACTCTTCCCAGGACGCGCGACCATTGTGTCTCAAGGCCACCCTCTTTTCCGAGATCTACGCCAGATATTTTCTTCTAATTTACAGCGAACCGAACGTATCGACGGATTCACACCGAAGACTCACCTAAGCTAGGACTGCTGCTATTACTCTCATCCCTTTTAGCCACGAACTTCGGCGATGATTGCGACGGGACCAGCTCCGGCTTGCAGTGCAACGGGCAATTGTTCCTTCTTCTTGGAGGCTCGACCGGTTCCTAATACAGATTTACACTGTTGGCAAGCATGTGGAAGAAAATAAGAGCCTCGCGGGCTGGCAGACTTTACCGATCTCTTCTCTTCTTGAAAGTTGAGAAAAACTACCCTGGCCAGCTTGTCCAGGACCAAAGATCGAACGATACCCGGCACCCTGGATCCTCGAACCCCACGATGGTGAAGATTCAACGTGACCACCGCCAATCCTGAAGCGAACGACACCAGGCATATACTAACCCCGTAGTAGAGACCTGCAAATGACCATTATTCATTCCGCAAGCGTTCCAGCCGGAAACATCTGGGAGTCTTGTGCCATTATCGAAAACGAGGGGAAAGAAAGAGACCTTTATCCTTTTAGGACGCAGAACATAGAGTACAAAGAACAAGCAAATATTGTAGCAAGCGAATTTTTATGTCCCGGTGGAGACAGATAACGATGTCAAGTCTCTTTTATCCCATTTTTCGTTTCACTGGTAGTTGGACGAGGTGCGCCCGCAGCCGCTCAAAACAATTACCGTCGACTGAAGCTACTCACTGATCAGCGGCGTTTTCTCCGTGGGCGGCAGTGTCTCGCGAATGGTCATTAGGAAGACCGTCATCGACAGAAGCGCCGAAATCCCGAGGGTGACTTTCTCCCCCGACTCCGACGGAACGTAGAATACCAGCAGAGCTGAATAAACGGGGAAACACCGGCTGTATAAAAGTTCTCCGCCGTGCCATTCTCGTCGTGGAATATCGAGCAGGAGGCACATTCTTGGGCCGCGCGAAAGTTCCGAGCACGATAAAGGAAGAAATAAAAAGAGGCAACGAAAAGTTTCGCATAAATTTCTCCCTTCGAGCGGATAACCCGACCCCTCTTTCGTTAAGCAGATTTAATCATACACCTATATTCCTGGAGGAGACTCAAATTCCCACCCTTCCGAGAAAATCTTTTGAAATAAAAAAAAATCCCAAGTTCGAGGACGGCGCTTCTTTAAAGGGACATTACGATTCAAGCATTTTAATGAAATTTCCTCGTCAGTCTCGATAAGAGCACTCGACTTTCTTACGGTATGAAATTTCACATCCCACGCGGGTGGCCCGCGAAAACCTGGCAATATAGAATTGCAAATTTTATGGAAATATTGTCAATTTATTATCACGGTATCTAAACTTATTAGCGATGTTTTTGTCAGGGAGAGGACAGGATAACTTCGAACTGAGGGAAGAAGAATGCTCACTTGCTACAGAATAGGACGACAAAGTTATGGATAGTATATGGTAGAGACTCACCGACACCGTTGATGAGGATGCAAGGAAGGATCAAATTAAAGACATAGAACATCGGACGACGGCGCAGCCGGATCTCGTAGGTGATGTCCGGATACGGTTCCGGACAGCACGAGTAGAACTGGACGTTCCTCCTGGCAGAGAAATCAACCAGGTCGAATTCGCCGTTCGCTTGATAATTGCTCACGTCCCCTTGCTCGCTCTGCCTCTCCAATTCAAGCTGCGCAAGACACGTTGCAGATAGGTCTCGCTCCAATAAAAAAAGGGTAGGTATATATTTCTACATCGTATATCGAACTCTCTGCGTCGTCCCAAGGGAGACGAATAATTAGCGTTCTAGGGGCTGGATTAAAAGTGTTAACTCGTCGTCACGAGTTAAACCCACCGCAGCAAATGGGACGTGATTACATGTCAACGCGTTTCCCTCTATCGTTGGGACATACCAGCGGACAGGTGTCGTCGGGCAGCAAAAATCCACGAACTAGAAAACCGTGTTTCATACAACGGGGCCGACGAAATTGGAAATTTCTACCACTTCCACCGGACCGACGATTTGCCAAGGAAGTTCCGCGAGTGCAAACTCAGCACAGTAAATGAATCTAGCGTTGAAGATCCTTGTAAAAGGTGTGACGGATTAACTAGATAACGAGTTGGTAGGAAAAGATACATTTTTCCAGGCGCACAAGAGCTGGGCCTAAGCTGGGATCGTATTTCCAGCGTTTTAGGCGACAAAAAACGTAGCGGCACGCAAAATGTATTCAACGGCGGCGAATAGGAAATGGGAAAACTCTGTGAAAGGGTGCGGAGAAACGGCTCGAATTGAACTCTTCTCGCATGCGGGATTAAGCTCTTCGATTTGCCCGAGCCCTTTTCGCGACTCGCCGAGCTAGTAGTTTCGATTTGCCGATGTTAAGCGTCCTTAGACTTGGGAAAGCTCGACCTCTTTCCCAGGACAGTGGACCGCTGTCCCTGTTTCTCTGTTTGAACTTTTTCAAATTAATCATTATTAACGTGTTCCCAGACGATACCAACTTTTCTCAACCGGGACTCGTTTAATAAAATAACCTTTTTCCCACGAAGAATCCCTATTCCCTTAATCAATAGAGTCGATCGGGCCTCCGACGGGTCCACTTTTTTTTATATTCCAGATTCAAATTGACTATCTACGCGCGAGAGTGATCGGAGGCCCTGGCCATTGAGAGTGAACTTTTAATTCAAGGGATCCCGAGGAAGCCGCAAAACATCCAGACTTTTAAGAAGGAAGTACAATAACGAGATAGAACTTCATCAGGTCGGATGGCAAATTTAATCCGAGCTCGTCCTTTGAGAATAGAGGGAGGTGCATGCTCCGGATTTGGATGATGGTCACGGCAGAATTTTTCCAGCTCAGGCTTGTACATACATAGTTGACCTAGGAAATTAAGTTTCAAGGTTTCGGTCAAACTGCCGCTGCCAAACGCTTGATATTTTTATTGTCCGCCGGATGGTCCCCTGCCCGACATATCGCTCTCCAGTTTTGCATATCGTCCCGAGGGAGGAACTGCGTGAAATTGAGGACAGCGGAGCCGAGGATCGAGGAGAGATGCAGGTCGCACATGCTGTCGGATTAAATCGCGAAACCGACGTTCGTTTCGACCTAACCGTTGTTCGTTAAATGGCCGATTGCAAACTTTCATGGATAAATTTGCATGGGGAATTATTTTAAGAACGGTCGGGTAGAACTTGCGCGGCTCGCTGAGGTTCGGGGCAGTAACGAATTCGCAAGCTCGCCCGTGACGTATTCTCCACACTGCTAAAAAATTCAAGTAAGAATGGTTGCGGATGGTCGTGTAATTTCAGAATCGACGGTCATTTAAATAGACTATCCGGCCGGCGGAATATCCCGCGGGGCGAGCAGGTATTGGGAAGGATGCGGGTGTTAGAAGGCGCGCTGATTTCGACCAAGTTAATCGCGCGGAAAACTGCATGTCGCCTGCCATCGTGCGGCCGAATTTCTGGCATCGATGGAATTCCACGTCGCCTCCTCCCCAATATTTCCCTTTTTTATTTCGCTTTTAGTACGCGCAATCGTTTCGCGTATTTTCGCATTCGAAGTCAATGAAAGAATCGTTAATGTATGCGACACTGTGTCTTTGGTATCTTACTTGGTATCCGTCGTACGTCCAAGAGGCCCACTTTAAGACGCATCGTTGCTCGTCAAACGGGAAGAACTCCACGTCGATGTCGCAGCTGCTTCGAAAGATACCGTGACTCAACCACACCACCTCCCCCGTGTGACTGACGATCACGTTTGTATTGATGACTGCCGAACTGTACTGTGGATCTGCGCTATAAACAAAACAGAAGATATTGGGTAATATCGGGGAGAAGAAATCAACCCGAGACTGGTGACTGGTGTGGTCACAATCAATATCCATACAAGGAGCGAACCTTTTTCCTCTTCATCTTTTCCATATTCTAAAAGTTAGCCACAGTATCGGCCTTTTATTTCTAAAACAAGATGAAATATTCTCGCCTACTTGTTGTACAGAATGGTGTCTGGTCTCCACACGCGGTTGTAGGGAACGCGGATTACTCGGATTCCAGCGAACTCCGAGGCATTCCATTTCAGGTGATGGTCCGTCCAGACCTGCGTGACCCAACAGTTAGTCGTCAGTATCTGGTTCTTCTCGTCCTGCAATCAAAATCAAAATCAACATCAACCACCGCTTTAAGCCGAGGCCACTTTGCTCGTTAATTTTCATTCGAAAGCAAAGTACTTAGTTGTCTCTATGAAACAGTATTGAGCCGCGTTCTGATAAAGAAGCGTGTTCATTAACGAGCATCCCGGAAAAACGAAGAAAAGGTAGCTCTGCTAACGTTGGCTGCGATGAAAATACATCAGATGATAGATGATTCTCGTTAGGAATACACGAGATAAATCTTTGAAAGTTTCCCATGGCTTACATGCTCTGCCGGCAATTTGTCTTGCGTACTTCCGGTTAGCCGCGTGGTGCACTCCTCCCGAGAGGGTTTCGCTTCTTCCGAGTTACGACCCGTCAACGTGACAGTCATCGCGTTACCGAAAGGAATGTATCGTAACGAATACAAATCGATGACTGCCGCGTTAACAACTACCAATACTACCATATCGCGGCATGCCGATACTTCCTGCCCAAGTGGAAGTAAATACAGGTACAAGCAGGCTTGACCTGGATTTCAAGCTTCGCCAACTCATAGAAAGAACGTAACGAGATTCGTACGAGCTGGTAGTAGTTGACTGTTTTGTACGCCTCCGTACGATTTTCAGATTATTTCAATTTTCCCGTGGCCCCGCGATATTTTCCTACCGTCAAAGACGCGCCGGCGTTCGCTCCCGTTAATGCTCCTTTCTAAAGAGACTTAAATCCCAGCAAGTTTCATTTCTGGAGCGATGCGAAACGCTTTAGAAGCACACCATTCGTCATTCGATCAAAGAGCGTTTCCAATTCTGTTGCAGAGTTCCGGGGAAGGAAGTTGTGGAAATTCAAAATCTGGCTAGCCGGCACTCACCACGTCGATTATGTGATGAAGGGAGAGTCCAAAGACGACAGCCAGGGGTTGAGAAGAATTTTTGGCTGGTCGCACACCGGCGTCATATCCATCGAGGAGATACTTCGTCAGTCTGTATTCGTGTTCATCTCCCAGACCTGAAACACAAGTCCGAACGCTGCATTTCTTTTCCCTCCACCCTTTTCTAATCTCCAATCTGATTCCTTTCGTTACATCAAGGGTATCCATTATAGTGTTTCCGATCTGTACACGGAAGCGTTCAGCCCATTCAACTGGCCATTGTGCCTCGAAACGCGGGGAAGCCTTTTCCTAGTCCAGCTACTATTCCCACCGTTCCATCTTTTCTCAAAGCTCGCCAGGCGTTGCCTTCAAACTCCAATTAGATAAAGGATCTTTTCGCTGGGAGACAATAGTATCGGCCGAGAGAATGGCCCCGACCGTGGACGCGTTTGTCTAATGAAAACGTGAAAGGTTCGCGGAAAATTACAGGAAACCTTTGCTCCCCCCAAACCATCTAATCAAAAGTTCCTAAATTTCCAAAAGAGAAACTTTCCAAATTAGATTTGTCTCTTGGATCTAGAAGATTGCAAAATTAAAAAGCATTAGCTCCGAACGAGATCCCTTAAACTCTTAGAGTGTACAGTGTTCGAAGTGTAAGGTCCCGCAAGTGTCACGGTTCAAAGAATTTTCCCTTCAACCCTTTTAATTCCGATCGTTAAATTTACGTCACCGTTGCGGTACAGCGGCTCAATTCCATATGTACGAGCGTTTTACATTCCCGGATCGTTTAAGAAGCGGCGTTTGAATTTTTTTCAAATCTCCTAATAATAAATACACAAGTTTCTGGAGAGAAAAAGAATTAGTCTGTAGTATCCTAGTACTTTACATTCAGTAAAAAATGCTGGACAGAAAGAAGGGTAATCGTGCGAGTACTTTTATCGCTCCGAAACACTCGATCGACGCTTAAAGTCGACGTTCATGGGAGAAAGAGGGAAAAACGTGGAAAGCCGCTTTCCTATCTCGCAGAAATTCTATTCGGCGTAACTTTGTTTTCTAGTGGACGAGCCGTGAATTCGCGCTTTCAGAACAATCGCAGCGCGAGCTTTTTCAAGCGCGCAAAATTCGAGTTGCAGCGTGTCGCTCGGAATTTTTTTCCCCATCGTCCTTGCGCGACGGAGCTAACGAGTGAAACGTTCCCCGAGATTTCGTCGTGTGGATTGAAACAGAAGAAAATAACTCGTTTCCACCGGGTTCCTAAAAAAAAGGACAGTTAGTCGCGAATAGAAGATTTTGCGAGGAGGCTTGAGAATGTGAAAGCACGCGAGACTGGAGTGTTTTCGTTCGAGTGTTGCTCCATCCGGAATACAGCGAGAGGAAACTCGGAATCGGCCGTCGATGCGATCGATGCTGGAAAACGCGGAAAATGCACTGGACCCTGTTCATTCTTGCGGAACAAGCTCGCAGAAACGCAACCGGTCTCTTTTTCATCCACTAATCGAGAGCACTTTAAACGAAACCGCGAGAGATACAGAGCGACGACTAATAAGGGATTTGTCAGAGACGATTAATCGTTTGCAATTAAGTTCAGTTGAATATTACTCGTTAGGAAATTTCTCTTCTGGGAGCTCTGATATTCGCGCTTTGAATATTTTGCCAAGTATATTACTTCTCTGTTTAATGGATAATTCCCCATCGTGGCGGGCGTAAACAAACAGATCGATCTGCAAGCTCAACGCACCGGCGGACTTGGCGAATTTCTGGGGGCGAGTATGCAAATCTTGACGATGTTCCGATCGCGAATTAACAGCGCGGGGGGGTCGGCTCTTCGCCGCGACATTTGCAAACGTTTGCACGGAAGGCCAATGCAAACGTTCGATAACGAAGTTCGCTTACTGTTGCTAAGGATCTAAAGACTATCAGCGAACTCCGCTAAGCCGGCAATAAACTTCATGCATCCATGCAAACTCTGAAATGTTTCCACAACCATCACCGTTTATTCGCTTTCAGCTTGCGAGAATATCTATGCAAATTATATATTCCTCCCCTATTACATCCCTGTGCGGCACTTTCTTCAGCTTTAGAAACACGCAGATATCTGCTCTGTACAGTGTTCAACTTTCTCCCTTTGACGTATTTTTATTTTAGGCTGATACTTCCGCCAGGTATTAGAGAATCAAAGATAAAAGAAGCTTGCTATGCTTTGGCGAAGAGCTGATCCCGACCGCCTACGTCCTACGACTACAGAAGCCGACCACGAAACAGGGATGCTGTTAAATTGGAGCGGCAGGAAAAGCGCGATCGAAGGACACGGATGTCGTAATGAAATCGAATCCGCAGCAGTCGCGATGAACTTTTTTGGTCGGTCAACCACGGGCGGGAAAATTTTTTGAAGGGAGAAACTCATTTACAACTCAATCAGCGTTCATGAAATTCCCCGGCGAGGAAATCCTGCCGAGCGAGCAATCCGGTTACCGTGCAGACAGAAGAAATTGCCCTTAATCATCGAGAGACCGGCCTCCTTGGACGTTTTCAGCTCGATCTCGAATATCAGATAGATTAACTTCCCCACGGTGAACTAGAAATTAAACAGTAATACTTTATCTCGCGAAGAATTTCGTATACTATCGAGAGAAACTGTATTCGAAACTGACTATTCGTTGTGATAATAAAAATTAATTAAGTGAAAGAACGCGTTTTATGGACCCATGGGGGAGAAGTAACTTATGATCCCACTGAGCAAGATTGTACAGCTATTTTACGGGTAGAGTTCGTGTTAGCAGAAGCAGAGGAGAAATTGCAACGGAATTAAAGCAAACGGTGGGTTCTCTTGAAAATTCAATCGTTTAAGCTCCCTTTCATCGCCAGCAGATGCGGTCGAACGAATATTTGTGCGGTGAATCGTAATTGAATAAATGATTGAAGAAGATAAGGATTCATTTCACAGGTTTGGTAAATTGAAAACTGCCACGTAACTCGTCACAGAAACAGCCCTTAATCGTAGCATTTAATATTTAATAACTCCGGATCAGAATAAATAAACTAGCTAGGAAACAGATACGATTTATCAATAGCTCTGGTTTCGATTAAAATTTCAAGTAAAGTTTAAACGAAGCACGGTTTTATGCAAACTGGGCAGAGGACTCACCGTTTCCGAAAATGATGGCCAAAACTCCGTAATGAAAGAACAGGACCAAAGGCGACATGGAATTGATGGACCACTTAAACGCGAGACCGCCTGTCCTCGACTGATGTCCGATGCTTTTCAACCACCGTGCAATTTCGACCCTGAATCCCGCGCTACCCCTACCAATCCCGCGCTACCCCTATTCCCAAGGAAATTCGCGCAGGCGTTGCAAACAATACAGACACGAATGTTAAACAAACTGCCAGTTCTACAGCTGGTCTCTTCCCAACGTGCACGTTGTTGATTTCACTCTCAACTGGTGCTACTCTCTCCGATTGTATCTTCGATTCAATCGCCGGACTGCAATTAACTGGAATAATGAATCCAGAGGGTTTCCGTTACTCGAAACACAGCTGTGCCTAACTCGCGATCAGTTATAATAGGAGAAATTTTTCCTTTCTTCCAGGGCTATTGATCCGCCAGCACTGATAACAGTTAAGAAATCTGCGTATTCATGACGATAAATGAAATTTAGAAGCATTATTGGACAAATATTATGTGCACCTTGTAGTTTTACATAATTGATCGTGTTTCCGTGGTGGTTTTGTTTCATATCGATTTTCATTTGTCACTCCGGCAGCTTTCCAAATTGACAAGTGATCCCTTTATCCCTCGATAAGAATTTCACCGTTGCAACTCTTGCGAGAAAAATTTATCGTCGTGTTCTTTAGTCGATGCTTTCGATCAGGATAAATTTCTTTCGCGACTAAGCGCGTGTCCGGTGCGATGACATGGATTACCTTCGAGTCGCCTGAAAAATGGACAGAAAAAGGAGTGATTGTTTAAAGTGCGACGGGGACGTGGTCGTGGACACTGGCCATTGCCCGAAATGCGCGACTTCTCTCAAGTTCCTGAAGAAGTCGAGCCCGCTCGTGGCTCACGACAAACCGGAGCCCGTGACGATCCCTGTGAAACCTTTGGAGACCAGCTACGTAATACAAATCATCTCTATCGGAGTTCGATCCGACAGTGTATACGAGGTTCATCGTCGCTCATGATCATTCCACCCAGCAATCGGTTTTTTGTATTTTATTATCGTCTTTCTATTGCAGGTGCGCATGTTGCTGGCGCCAGAAGTGGACATGTCGTCGATTAAAATAACCGTGAAAGGGAACAATCTTCGCGTGCACGTGTGCAAGCCACCGAACGATCAGTTCGCGAATCAATTGCCGGAAGTGCCCGAGAAATCTCTGCTCGGTGACTTGATCAAGAAAATGATGAAACACTGCGAGAATCTACTCATACCGAATGATATCGACGGCGAGAAGGTTCGCGCAGTTGTTGATAACAAGCACAGAATGCTCGTGCTCACGGCTCCCACGATGAAACCCAGCAAAACGCGGAAGAAATTTATCGAGAAAAGCTGAGAAATAAGTACTTTAAGCATGTACTCTGGAACTTCCCGATATGGCGATATCCCACGAAGCTATCGATATTTGGCGCACGCAACTCGATAGAACAAAAGATGATCTCACGTCGTCAAGCTCGTTATTCTTCTGTGGTTAACGCCTAAAAATGATTCGTAATAGATTTGTGTAATATGTAAATTCAGATCGCCCACCATGGACACACTACCGTATCACTGTCGAGAGAACGCAATCACGCTAAAGCAAAACGAGTACATGAATTTCGAAATGGTGTCGAACGGAGTTAAAACGGGTTTGAAGTTCGACAAGCTTCCGAACTTCTACATCATCGACAATAAAGAATATTATGCTGTACGTTCTCTGGATTATTTCGTTAGATTTCGGAGTGTGGTTAATGAGAGGATTATTACGTGTTTGCAGGCGGAAGTGAAGATCGAAGGGCTGAAAGTAGGGACGGCAACTCTGGCTATAGAAAACATGTTGAACATAAAGCTGCACAGTTCCAACGACTTGCTGTACGTTAGAAACTTGAACTTCCTGATTCCTGCAGACGCGAACGCGAGGAAAGTGTCGGTTGAGATCTTCAACGACACGATATTCATGAGAGCCCCGCTTAAAAAGAAACATGTGTAACGCTTGATGTATGCTTATCGGCGGGTCGATACGTTTGTACGCGAAGAAATTCGGCGTTGAAGGTGCTACAGATCAATTACAACTCCGCTCTATTGTAGTTGTCTTCCCACATTTTATTCAAAACAAATGAAGTCCCTGGGTCAACAACGAATTGTTGATGGAGAATTTTTACTTCTTGGCAGGTGTGGCTTTCTTGGTTGTCTTCGTCACTTTCGCGGGTTTAGACGCGGGAGCGGTTGCCTTTTTCTTGGTTCCAAGCTTCTTCGCCTTCGCTACCTTTGCGGCTAGAATCTGTTTCCTGCGTCTCTCCTGCAGCAACTTGGATTTTACGGCCGGTGCACTCTTCGGTAACTTGATCTGCGAGCGAGAAGTATTTAGTTAGATCGCTGATACGTGAAACAAAGTACCATAGAGAATTTGGAAGGTGAACTTACTCCGCGCTTCTCGGCTAAAGCAAGATCCCTCTCGTCCTGGCGTTTCTTTGCTGTCAAAATTGCTGCGCGTTTAAGGACAGCGGCGTACGGGTTCAGACGCAACATCGCGCGAGTATTGGTCAACGGGTTCAATTTCTTCACGCTGCGGACTACTCTCTTCCTGCAATTGCAAAAGTTTTCACTTCAGTACGTACGTAACGGGACCAAAGAGCAGCAATGAGTTCTTAAGAATACCGTCAGTTATGGTTAAGGGTTATTATCACTGTCAATCAGTAACACGGACCACACAATATCATCACGATTGAAGTACATAATAATGCTTAAAGTATATAGAACGTGTAAGTTAACGTGCCTTGGTGCTCTCAGAACTTTGCGGATCTCGTCAGATTTTAGGAGTCTCGACAAATCTGTGTTGGCCATTTTGGGGAATGGCAAGTTGTAACCAGCTTTAAGTTGCGATTCCTTGCGCCAGGTTCCATAAAGGGCATCCAGCTTCTCAAAAGCGGATTTCGTCCAAATTACAAATCGCCCGACATGGCCGCCAGGCGCCAACTTCAGAAGATTCATTTTGTTTATGTTCATAAGATCAACGCCGGGAATGTTGCGGAACGCCTTACGAATGCCCTAAAGAGAACACGACAAAAATCAATTATATCACTTTCCAGACGTGGAGAAACGAACGATATAAATTATTTCCCAGTCGTCTGCATACCTGGTCTTGACCATACACGATCAGAGGTCCCCGACGTTGAATGCGTCTACGATTACGCATTTTACCCTTACCAGCACGGAAACGTTGGGATTTGTATACCTGCGAAGAAAATAATTCTAGCACATTCTCGTACAATTCACAGGTCTTTTCTATCGGATTCGACTGTTTGGTAATCATTACCCCCTTCTAGCAAGTAAATTAGCTAGTCAAGAACGCCTGACAACCATATTTATCTAGCACTTGATAGGAGCATCTTAATTGAGATTATTGCAAAAAAGATGCGGACATTCTACGGTGCAGAAATAATTTATTCACATTCAGATGGCCATTTACCTTTTGGATATCATTCCAGGCCTTCATACGTCTCAAGAAGATAACAGCTTGCTTAGTTTTATTGTATTCTTGAATCTTGTCAGATACTACCAGAGGGAATTCTGGTACTTCCTGAATCATGTGACCTGAACATGAAAGAAACACGTAACTACCGACCTATGTAAAGCAAAGTATAATTAAACTAATGATTCGAATATTCAGTATAATACTATTGATATAATCAGGGTAAATCAGCAACACAGACCAAAGCTATTCATCATCAAAGTCGACCCCACGATACAAGACTGATTAGTTCACTCTACAACGAATCACTTACCCTTAGATTGTACAAGGGCTGGAACACCGGAAGCTGCGATGGCCGAGACCAGAGCGTATCGCTTCTGGTTAACATTGATCTTGCGGTGCCAACGCCGCCAGGGCTTTGTCGGAGCGAACATGCGCCCACCTCTACACATGTTACCAAACGCACCCTGGCCAGAGCGATGAGTACCACCTCCGCGCACACGAGGGATACGCGCCACGGCTCGTCCAGTTCCCCATGACTCGGCGGAAGTTTGGTGACCTAACAAAAGAAACCTGTATCTAATAATTCCGCCAATAGTCCCTCGACGAATCGAAGAAAGCGTAAGAACCCTTCGTTAAAGCGTCCTTGAGCAGAATACTCACCAGCTTCCTTGGACACACAGTACGGCTGTCTACTGTTCTTGGAAACTTGCTGATGAACGAAGTTTACAACATCTGGCCGAATCGGTGCTTTGAACACAGCCGGCAAAGAAATCGTATCTCCCGATGATTCATTTTTATCGGAGTAGACCGTAACAAGCGGTCGCGCCGTTGATAACGACTATAATAAGAAAGAGATCATGAAATATACGCGTAGTTAATCGTGAAGGAAAGCAATGTTGTGGTTCGATGGCGACATAAATTGACACGGCACATGGCGGACTGGAAAATGTGAATCTTCTAACCCGACGCGAACATTTCTTTGCACTCGGAAGCTTGGTTATGTTTAACAGAGGAAGGAAAAAAGAAGCGCAACAACCCGCATGAAACTCTCGAACGTATTCTAGGATCGAACTACTAGTACAGCGCGTAAACGAAAAGTCTACAAGTCTAACACGTGGTGAACGATGCGGCGGGCATTGGAATTCTAAGTTTACTGTGAAATTCGTGGAAACTAAGAGATTCTTGAACGAAGAAACTATGCGAAAAGATAAAACGCGATGAACTTTGAATAGAATGCAAAGTTTCTTACCATCTCGCGTTCTTTTTACAACTTTTCACGCATCAAATATAAACTAACCAGGCAGCCCACACGCCTTACCTGGTCACAAAGGAAGAAGGACGTAAGCGGAAGTTGCACAGCTATACTCGCGCATGCTCAGCTCGAATCTCATCGAACATCCATTTCACAGTCGTGCAAAATGAAATTTATTATGAAATAATTGTGGATAGTAAAGCAAATATGCTTTAACAGCTAATGCTTTATAGAAACCTCTATTGATTCTGTTCCCACTAAACATTTTTATAGAGAATATTCAACTTATCATACCGCGCAATCATAGTGATGCAGTTTTATCGAAAACGGTGCACAGCGATTGGTTGTTTCAACAAAATCCTCTCACCGCATACTCGAGTTTTCACCCGGAACTACGTCACTGAGACTCAAATATTATTTATACAAATTTTGACGTAAAATAAGACGTTTATCTACTTTTCCTTAAATGGCAGGAGAAGTTATTGTTGATGCGTTGCCGTATATCGATCAGGGCTACGATGAACCAGGAGTCAGGGAAGCGGTAATTCAAATTTCTTTACGATAATCTGTGCTCTCAGATCATTGGGGGTTATATTGATTATTTATTTACATCGAATAGCTCAATAAATATTATACGCTGTAATTGCTTAATCTTTCAGGCCTTGGCAATGGTTGAAGAGGAAACGCGCCGATATAGACCAACGAAGAATTATTTAGAACATTTACCACCTCTGAACATAATCGCTTTTGAAACAGACGTAATGAAACATGAATTCGAGCGGATGCAAAATCGTTTGCCCATGGAAGTGCTCAGCATGAAACGCTACGAGCTACCGCCACCACCGCCAGGCAAGATGAACGATCTTGCCGCGTGGAATGAAAGCGTGGAAAACAGTAGCGCGCAATTGGAGCATCAAGCTACTAGGTATAAAACTATGCCAGCGACCCAGTATTTTTTAAGTGTTTCTTCTCTATTAAATTATTGTCTACAGCTACGAGTGTTTTGTATCGTTGCAGAATCTGTAATCTAGAACTGATGATGGAATATGGATGCGAAGCGTGGAAGTCATATCTGGAAGTACTGGTGCAACTAGTAAGTCAAGCACAAAAGCAGTTACAAGCACTGAGGAAAATGATTCAAGAAGTAAACTGGCAGAGGAAATCGATGCAAACTCAAGGAGGGGAGAAATTGAGAGCGTTAGAAGCGCAATGGGTTGGATTGGTGTCGAAGAATTACGAAATTGAGCAAGCCTGCGTCCATTTAGAGGAGGAAATACAGAAATCTATTATGAATAAGGGGGAGGCAGTGGAGATAAACGATGTGCCTGGAGAGGAGGAGCCGGATGTTCCAGGAAAAAGTGCTACAGAAGTTATGGCAACAGAAATGAATGAACACGATCAAGAAAACCAAGAGACATAAGGAATATTTAACGAAACAAATGTACAAATGTATAAATGTTTGTGTTTTTTATAAGTACATTAAGTATGATAATTTTTTATAATATCTTGTAATTTATTGTAATCCCCTGTGCTATCCTTTCCTTACTTATCCCCACATTTCGTGAATCATGCAACTCATTTGCATTTTAATATCTATTTGTAATGCCTATTACGTTTAATGCAATGATCTATAAATCTATGTTTTAATATCCAACTGTAGAAATTCGTAAATTATTTGGATCATTGTTAATACAACACGTTTCATATATTTTGCATTACCGACCACGAGATCCCTACGTTGCCCCCAAGCTGCCCGTTTGGACCAGGATATTCGCCGAGTTACTAGGAGTACATGATACTAAAGGAGGTGGCACGGCCGAGCTGTGCGAGAGAGAGGGAGCGCTAGTGTGCGCGACAAGGAGGGAGATAGAAGCATTACACAGCCACTGGAAATTAACGAATTTCTCATTTCCAGCGAATATTCTATGAACTTTTAGAGTCGCGTCTCAAAGAATATACCCTTGACTACTTTCCTATGTGGTCGTTGCTCAGATTTTGGTTATAATTAATTAGTTATTAACGTTCCTTTGAAACGATGACGGGAACAGTGCCGCGGTAAAATCTGGCACTCAAGTTTCGTCGATTGTTGGTGCATTTTCTAAACGTAATTTACCAACTTTTGCAGTTTCATCTTGAAGTATGGACCCTTCACTACTTTCCTATATGATAGTTGTAATGATTCCGATTACAATTAAGCAGCTATGACGAGATTTTCGACAGAGTTATTACAAGTCCCCCGCTGCGTTTAGTGAATGCATACTTTATTCAAGGATTCGCGATGTTTTCAAAATGATTGACATACTTGTACAAGTGAATTTGAGAATATTGTCTTGTGACAACGTTCAGCAATCCCTCGTATACGTTTTATTTACGAATTTCTACATACATAGTTAATAATAAAAAAGCATTTTATATAGGTTAGATTACCAACCACGATCCCTACATTATCCTCAAGAAGTCTCCAAGTTGGCTGTTTGGAACAGGAAATTCGCCCGAAGTATTAGGAGTACATGATACTAGAAGAGGTGGCACGGCCGAGCTGTGCGAGAGAGAGCGCTAGTGTGTGCGACAAGGAGGGAGATAGGCGATGCGTGCGAGAGAGAGCGCTAGCGTGTGCGACAAAGAGAGAGATAGATCGAGCGTGCCACCTCCTCTAGTATCTTGTACTCCTATTAACTTTGCAGAATTTCCTGGTCCAAAAGCCAACTCGGGGATAATGTAGGGATCGTGATCGGTCGTAATGCAGTACGTTTGAATGAACTAATTCGAACTTCGAAAGACGAATAATAAATACTTTCCATTGTATAAACACGTGCTGATGATCGTTAAGCATCCGTATTATCAAATGCAATTGTAAAAGTGCATAAACTAGTAACGAAAGTTAAATAAATTGCTGAATAATATGAGCGTGTGCAATGGGTAATTGGACAGCAAGGGGAACGGGAGTATCGAAGAAACGCAAATTTAATAATATACTAAATGCATGTGTACTGCAACGTACATACCAATTAGTGGAAAAATAGATTGCTGAAGTGGCTGACTGAAATATTCATTTATTCATATCGAATAGGTTTAATTGGACTGGAAATTGCCAGAATGAAATGCAAAACTGACAAATCGATTTCTTTACATTTACAATCACGTGGAAACACTCGCTTTTGACATTTATATTTGTAAATATAGTACAGGTTTCCAATAGAATTGATAAATTCAACAAATTCGATGACGTTTGCGCGCGTGAAATATCATTTTACAATATCTCAAGTATGCGCCAACAGATCTTATATATAGGTGTGATACTTTACGATAAGTAGTAGGTGACAGCAAGTGAGATTGATAAATAGTAACTGTATTATATAATAAGAATATAATTTACGAGATAGCGATAATAAGTAGTAAGGTACGAGAGAATCACAGGAGACGTTGATCTTGCAGGACCACGTTTCTCTTAATTGGTCGAGGGTACTACAGCATTATTATTACCGGGTTATACTAATTATATACTACTTATAATTCCATTGGGCATGGGCCGTCGGAGACGTTAGAGACGTCTAGCTTTAATGGTCTATCAGCTATCTATTCGGTAGGCATACGCGAGCACCTTCAAACTTTGCGTAACTTCTATCACGAACGATCGAATATCGATTCGACTTTTACATCTTCTTCGGACGCTCTTGAACCTACGGATTCGAAAATATTATCAAGAGACGAACAGATTGTCAAATATCATTCGCGTATGCCTAGCAACTAATAATCTGGAAATTACAACGTTTTGGAAGATAAGAAAACGGCCTGAGCGATGGACAGGTCGGGGGTCCTTGAAAGTCCTTTTAATCTTACTTAACTACCGCGGCGATCATCAGAATCGCGCGCTATACGTAAATTCGCTGTCTCGATTAGAGGAAATCCGATACTCGCGAAAGCTCGTTAAAGGAGTTCTATATCTAAATGAACTTTGAGTCGAACCTTCGTCGTCAGATCGTTAAGCATTGCGGGAGTTCGGAAGGGATATACTTAGAAGTCGGAGATCTCGTTAAACCCGGAGAAATTTGAATGTGGAATGTAATATCCACTTTAAGGGGCCGAGAGACTGGGCTGTTCTCGTCGCATCGATCCTAGCTAACAATTCTGTGATACTCAGGAGCCGACAGGTCACTCTGTATTATTAAAGCCCGCGTGGTTGGAATTTCAACGACAACGACCGATACATCGATCCTCTGGGACAATGTATGTCCGAGCTCTTACACCCCCTTCGAGCCGAGTGCTTACCCCAAACATACATTTTCACGATGCATGTGTACAAAAAGAATCATGGAGGGATCTGCTGATGCCCGAGTATTCCAACTGACAAAAAGTAATAGGTATTGATAATTTCATCGTGCACCCGATAGCACGCTTGAAAGACTGGGTAGGTAGGATAAATACATATTTACAAATAACGTTCGACGAGCTCTGACGCTCGCTTGCCTCGAAATTCAATTCCTTTCTTTTTTTTTCATTTTTAATTTGGGAATCGAAGATGCCCACTTCCTTCTTCCGGGAACTACGCGCAGAGCTCGCTCGCGCGCCAGGTTAGAATTTCTAAGGAATTCGGGACCACTGGGAATCCAGTTGTAAGATTTAGAAAATAATCGTAAAGATCTCATAACACAGTGTCGAGAGTGTCGAGACTTCGAAGTAGCTGCTCGTCCTTGGAACACCATTGTACTAATTCCTCGATTGTCACCACGCCGTCTTTGTTCGAATCCATTAACTGCGGAAGAAAATCATTCGTTTGTTTGTGTAGCCTATACGTTAGGTCTGGAGCAACGGGGACGATGGTGAAACCGTATCCAAGTATTATATTTACAGAGCAACTACTCACGTGAAAAATACGATCGACGTGTTCCCGGGCGGCCACATGCGGCTCGACTATTTGCGGCTGGGTATAGCGGCCCAACATTTCGTAAATGGAACCAACCACGTCTAACATCTCCTCCTTACTGATCAGCCCATCCCCGTCTAGGTCGTAAAGCCCGAACACCCACTGAAGTTTCTCCTCCACCGAGCCTCTGGATACCTTCGACAGGATGGTCAGGAATTCCTGGAACAGAAGCAACCACGGTGTACTAGCGTAAAACAATGCCGAGTTGCCGAGGGTCTCACTTCGAAGCTTATCTTTCCAGATGGTTTCCTCTTCATGGTGTTGAATACATAGTGGGCGTACTGGCTGGCGTCTGAAAGTTCAGACGTAGACGTTACGTCGATTCTACTTTAATAAGCGACTTCGTCTTATGTATATCAAAGGAGTTCCTCACCTCCCTGCGGAAAGAACTGCGAGAAGATCTGCTTGAAGGCCTCCTCGTCGACGAGACCGGTCGGGCACTCTTGCTTGAAGCCGCGATAGATCAGCTGTATCTCCTTCCTGGAGAATCTGGTGTTGGCGGCCAGCGTGGCCAGCTCTTCCGGCTTGTGGCGGCCACCGAGAGCGAGGGCACCGGCCGTAGAACCCCCTAAAACGCCCCCGAGTTCTTCAAGATCGCCCTCTGCAAGTTTGTCAACAGGCTCTTCACTCTTAAGACTGTACCACGCGTTCGAGACACTCCCCTCTCACCTTTCCAAATGCTTCCTCCTCTACTTCAGGGTAAGGGAGAGGCGCCGTTTCTCCTCTCTCACTAGCAGGCAGGAGAGGAGACGGCGCGACTTCTACTTACGAGACAGGGTGCAACGAGCTGAACAACACCGTTACTTGCTGGGAGAAGATACGCCGGGTGCCCGGGAGAACGCAGCGCGGCCGATCCTCCAGGCAACCTGCCTACACTCCCCTGACAAGGAGCAAGAACTGGGGTTCTACGGGAGACAGTGCGCGGGTTGCCAACGCGGTGGCAATACCTGGAGATCGTACAGGTGCACAGGCTTGCAGGCGGAGACTGAACCGACTTCCGATATTAGAACGGAGACCATGCTTTACTAGGGGAGAGATTGAAATAATGGACGCACGATTCCATCTTTTACCGGTAACGTTAGAGAATTCTTTATAGCTGCTTCGTTACTGCCCGACGATGGAAAGATGCGTGGAGTAGAGAGAGAAAGAGAGAGAGAGAGAGAGAAGAAAGTCGATAAATTGGTCTCAGGTGGCTCGAAAGAGCTCTAAGATACCATACTTGAAGCTCGAAAACTTGTGGAATATGCTTGAGCAGTTCCACCGTAGCAGCATCGAGCGATCGCTTTCGTTAATTAATGGAGAAATCCTAGATTTGATGGCCTATCTGAATTCCGAGAAGACCGCTTATGTTAGACTCGTTTCATACTCAAGCGGCGCAACGTAAAAATCGATAGTCATTAATACAAGCTGCTATAAATATAATTACTGGCATGAAAATAAGATTGAAGAGCAAACGGAAGCGTGACCCAACGCTACGATTTACAGAGGGGGGTGTTAAGCTTTAAAGAGCAAATGCAATCGCTATAAGAAATGCACCTAATCAAAGGACTCGCCTAACGAACGATAATCTACAAGAATTTATAGAGGATGCCCCGTGATTCGTGTTAAAACCGAGAAGGGAATGATTTCTCGTCGGAGTCGCGAAGCTGGTTTAAAGTTCTTCTGTGTTTCCAACGAGAAATCATTCTGTCGCTGGTGATACTACGAATTCCGGGACAGTCTGTATAATACTACTAGTGACAAGTATACAAACCACTATGTATTTACGGAATTGCCATTTCTACGAAAACGGTCGCGATATAACCGCGCATTTACTTAGCACCGTAGACACTTGCGAATTCCCCGAACGTTTCTGGCTATCTCTCTATCGATTAATTTACTGTCAGAATTTACTGTCCGCTGGGATTGACGTTTAAAGGAAGAGAACTGATTGCCTCGTGTCAGAGGATGGATTCGCGCGTGTCTACCTATCATGCAATTATTCCTCTTTACGCATGCTTCCGTTCAGAACGGAAAACGACCAGGCGTTCGTGATCGCGCGTACATAAAGCCCCGCGGATGGAGAGGGATCGGATGACTCGTAGCCGGGCACGGTGTCCCGAAAGCAACTGGTCTCTTCCCGCGCGGTCTACTCTTTGCGTCATCTACGATCTCTGATGCAAACGAAAACCGTCAAGCTTGCCGATCAGGACTAAGGTAGAAGCTTCCCATTGATCGTTGCTAAAATTACGATGACGGGAGCACGTAAGGCACCGGCAAATATCAAGCCCATTAGGGTGATTACACGATGCTACGTGTGTATATAGCGGAAGCTACGAAGCTGGACCAAGGATCGATATACAGGACGTTCGTTGGCAGGCTGGAACTAAAAAATGGATTCGGAAGTTAAAGGCGAGCTTTGGATTCTGGATTCATGCCCGGAGAAATGTTTGCCGCGCGTCGAGGGATGCTCTGTGGAATGGATGTTTGCGTTGAATGTGTCTACACCGGCGGCGAAGGGGTTGCGCGCAAAAGGGGCTTTTAGCGAAAATTACTCGGGCGCACCGTTGTCGTTCGAGATGCTCTGAAACACGGCCGTGCGCTTTCAAGGGGCTTGTATATGTATACACATTATAGACGTATACGGTCCGGAGTATGTAATTCCACTGGCAGCTCTGGTCCCGGGTCCCGGGTCCCGGGCATCCGGGGTCACCATGGCAACGGGAGAGCTCCTACCCCGTATCCACCCCACTTTGCGATACCGCTTTCGGAGCATTTGTCAATTAAAAACGCGCGAATCTGGAGACGCGCGGGCGTAGGTGTATACGTGTGCGAGAGTAGAGGGGCCACGCCACGGTACGAGTATGCATATTGTTATAGCGTCGTCGCCATCGGTCGGTTCCCTAGCAGACCAACTACCTCCAGAAAGGGGGGCTAACTCTGAACAGGAAGATAGTCGACGAGTCGGGAGAGAAACAAGGGAGTAGACTAGAAGAGAGTTGATGAATTCGTATTTTCCTCTGTCAAAACGAGTCTCGCACCTTGCCGTTGCATCTTTGGCGGCTGTTATCACCGACACACCGCAATGGACATGAGCGCGCGCGCGCTAAAGAAGGAGAAGATGCGAAGCTGTGGGGCCTGGGCTGTGCGAATCCCTTCGTCTCAAGGAGGATCTCTTTCCACGGTGTATCGACTGGCCTGCACCGATTTACCCGGAGAGGAAACTCGAGCGGCACTACAGTCGTCCTGTATTATTCATCAACTTACTTTTCTCGCGGCTCTTACGTGCCTTCATTTGGCCGTTCCACGGATTCGACGGCGATTCGAAATCGAAACGATCGCCGGGAGCGATCCAGCACCCGACTCGAGTCCTATCGTCGACCGCTTGGCAACGATCCAACTACCGATCTCTTCCGGTTCCTTCGAGACGATAGGGAACTTGACCGGAACTTGACTATCTCAGGCCTCCTCTCGTTTCCTCTTCTTCGTCCCCCTCGTCCCCTTCGGCTTCACCTGTCGTTCGAACCGATCGCAACGCGCCTTCACCCAATTCACTGATCGATGCTTCGCGACGGACTAACGTAACTTCGCCGACTGACTCGGTAACGACGTGCGCGACCCTCTCGCTGATGCACTGAAAGAGCTGCTACGCAAAAGCACGGGGTTTCCTTGCTGGCGCGCAAGTCCAGACTCTTTTCTCGAGCACAGTTACAGCGAGCCATACGTCTCAACCGACAGATTGGCATTATTTGAATAAAACATCATCGTTTAGCTACCTATCAACGATTTCTACCTATTTACCTTGCCCCGCGCCATGTTTCCTCCGGCCTCATTCCTTCTCCTTTTCTTTAGCATCCGTCCGTTTCATTACTCGATTGTCGTTCCTGCATATTCATCGCCCGATTCCTGTCCCCTGCCAATTCAACGATTCAATTATAGTAGACAATTGAAGCTATCGATGAGAATAACTTTCGAACGTGATACAAGATTCTATAAGCAAGGGAATAACGGAAGACGCTGCGTCTGACTACGAACCACTTTTATACCGATCGCGATCTATTATTTGCGGACTGATCTAACCCACTTGACCAAGAAAGTAAATAATATATTGGCATATGTATACGTAATTTTTAGAGATTGCTGAAAATGACTGTATTATATTCCCTGTAAACCTGTTATCGACTAAACGAGGATCTTGTGCCGATTGAACACGAGCCAAAGTACGCTTTTAGAAACTGGACAATTTACGCGATTTACGTCGATCACCGATAACCGCACAAGTACCTAGTCGCAGAAATCGCAGACGTTTAATGTACCAGCTGGTTGCCACGCGAGAGATCGCGAAGATTACACGTTGACGAAATTCTGTACAAATGTTTATAAACCACTTTATCGGATATCTATTACCTAATTAGTTGAGAAAGGATCTATCAAACAGATCAGCCGTGCCAGACTTAAGGAACCCTATCGTCAATCTGTAATACTACCCCAATAAACCACACGGTCTTCGCAGATAATAAGGATGTAAATATTATCGATCGACAATATCGAATTTTCGTGTACATTTCTAGATGGCAGGATAATAGTTTTACTGATAAAGGGGCACGATAATTGTGAGAATAAATCAGGATAATCCAAAGTATCGGTGCAACTTTAATTAGAACGAGCCCTCCTTTCCTTCGAACGAGGCAAGTTTTCTACAGGAAAGGGAAGAATTTTCGCTACAGACCCGTTTTCAGCTCAACGTTAAAGTGAATTATTTCAAGTTGAGAGGAACCCGCGTGGATCCAACCAGCAGACGAATTTTTCTATCGGCCATGTCAGGAATGTGCAGGATCCAGGAAGAGGACTGCGGCTGAAGTTCTTCGATGTTTGAAAATGAACGGCAACGATATTTCAAGATTATCGTACAAAGAATTGCAGGCCCTAGCTCTGAGATATCGAGTACCAGGTAACATAAAGGTAATTGATTAATCGCTAGAGAATATTAAACGGCGATAATCCGCGAATCCGGGCCCGGCTTGCCGATCTCTATCGTAAGTGGCGACAAGTAAATTGATTTTCAAACGATCGATTACGATTTCTGATCGTAGAAGAAGTTGCTGGTTAAAGTGTTGCAAGCCGCGAAAGGCGGAAATGAAAACGAGGTTGGCAGGCTACTGCAAGATCTTAAGCAAACCCGTAAGAGGAAAGTGAGAAAAGTGAAAACCGGGAAACTTCTCGGATTAACCTCCACACCGTTGCATAGTCCCGATTACGTTATGGCCGATGATTATTATTATCCGCAACAGCAACCACCTTACCAGTGGGTGAGTTAGTTTCACCTATTATAAAAATTCACGGTTTTCGATGGGGCGCATTATTATCGCCGTTCGACAGGTGTAAAAATGGATACCCGGCGATCGCGAATATCTCTATATGTAGATCGATCGTTAATCTATAGGTATTACTTGAAACTTATCAATTGTTCCCGGGAACTCGAGAAGAAACGAATTTATGAGTGAAATAAAGACACTGCGTCTTGTTTTCTTTAGGTTGGTGCAGAAGAAGAGATTGTAAGTAGAGATGATGATAGTAGAATTCCTCACTATGAAGAGTTTAAACAGTTTTTACTGAAGAAAATACAGAGAGAGTTTCAAACATATGATACAAATAACAATCAGGTACAAGATTCGACTATTGTCGATTTAAGAACAGCAACTGTTTCATCTGATGTGCAGAAAGTTCCTTTAGACATTAGTAACTACGGTAGATCTAATATAATTGCTGTTAATAATAATGCGGACTCATTTGTATATCAACCAAACGATCATGTAGAATATCAGACATTGGAAGATCCGAATAACAATGCAGAGGGGTCTGTACTTTTAAAGAAGATGTTGCAAGCACCTGTTGGTGCAAATTTAGAGGAGATAGCCAGCCCTGTGATGGGTGGTTATCGACTTTGGACAATGGATCAGTATCAGCCTAATAATTTGTTAGACAATTCTGACACTTTAACTGCCGAATCAGACAATCAAGATAACGAGGAGAATCTAGAAAATAATGCAGAGTGTTACGAACTGTTGAGTGGAATTAAGGGGGGATATTTCTTGAATGAGCCGACTTTTGTCAAAAATGTAGCGGGGATTCCCCAGCAAATCTCTAATGTTTCAACAAATGAAAATGTTAATCAATACAGATATTCTTCTACAAATATTGATATGCATCCGGATTATGAGAATTGGACCATTACCAATGTAATGGACGGAACAGATACCACTTGTACAACATCTGATGCTCAATCCTCAAAAATATTCCAAACTATGTACTATGATAATATAGGGTCTGATACTTTGAGTAAGCCTGGAAACGACGAGAGTTTGACATGCCAATACCGTACAACTGGAAATGTACCTTCCTACAATTCCAATCAGAATTTATTGAATTCGAATCACAATTTATTGAATTTGAATCCACCGGAAGAAAATCAGTACTACGAAACAAACATTATCCCCACCGTGCAATCCAATTCTGCCAACACATATTATTTACAAAACATTGTTAAATATAACACAGGAGCTAGTGGAGAATACTTGCAAAGTGCGCATACATTTTCAGATGCAAATATGAATCAGGATGCTTACACATCTAGCGCATCTACCATCTCCCAAACATTTTCAAACAACAATCACTACAATTCTGATCTAACATACGATTACTCATGCTCGCATAACACTCAAGGAAGTATCCCATTATCTGGAAACGTGGAGCAAAGCTATAATGTCACAGCACAAACAGAATCCAGTATTAATAAAAATATATCTAGCACAGCACACAATGCACAGACAAATGGTATGTATTTATACTGTTATTCGTCTCATGTTAGTTATTTCGCGATGCAAAACAGTATAAGAGTTTAATATTTTTAGGAATACTAGATCCGTTCTGGCCGAAGAAATTGTCCAAAACTTCCGCGAATCCAATTCTCGAGAATATTCTGAATCTCATTAGCAGTAAACGCATAGATTTGTCAAAATTGGACCAAACATCTTGTGTATATTGCTACATAGCGCCAGTGGTCACGCACACGCCAGTATCATCGAGTCTAACTTGTTCCCAAAAAGAAAGATTTGTTGCAGAGCACAGGCAACATTCTTTCTCGCCGTATTGGCTACTTTATAACGATACCTCGTGCGGAATGCGAATGGGTAACTCGCAGATGAAGCGCGGAGAATCCGTGGCGACAGAAACGCGAGCTCCGCACGCGTCGGGATTGAATAATAATCCCGATTTAAGGGGATCGATCGAAGAGAACGAAGATTCTATTCCCGGAGCTTGGGCGCAAATTTATACAAATTACGAATCGGTCGCGGAGAAAGATTTAAATGTTGAAGTCACGGACTGTCTATTTTCAGCGATAAATACTGCAACATTGGTCAGCCAGGTAGACGATGTTTCTAACAGTCAGGATCAATAAGAGAAGAAATTTGTACTACTGGTAGTATATTAAATTGTATGTATGATTATTGAAAGAAAAAGGGTTCCAGAGCATTGGTACTTTGTAATTTAGAAGTAATTACGCGTTATTTATATATATTTAAGAATATAAATCAAAGTCTAACATGATCAATGGAGGGATTATTTTGTTTAATCCAGTTGAAGAGCAATTCATTACGCTATAGCGATCATGTAAAACTATTTCTGCACTATTAATGAAAGTTAATAATTAAGGGAGAAATATGCCGCCGTTGCAAACGCGGGAGAAAAATGGGATTTTTATTTCCTCGAAAAATATGAAATTATAGCGGCAATTTCTATGATCGCAAATTCACGTTAAATACGTGTAAGGAAACATGCAATTTTCTTTATAAAAAGAAGGTAAAGGAGCGAACCCGCAAGATATCGCCAAAAAAAACGATGAAAAGTTTCTTTAAAAACCAAATCATCCGAAATTAATTTCAAATGGTATCTTGTATTTTTGCTTTCGTTCGGTTCCTTCATCTTCCATCAATATTTGTAACATTGTATAAATAAATGGCAAGCATAATAAAAATCAACGTCTAAAAAAGTCTGTATCATCGGCATGCGTTATAAAATGACTATACTCACTCGGAATTCCCTCCGCTTGCATTTGCATCTTGAGGTAATTGAAGACTTTAACGGGAATTGATTCCTTCCTTCGATTCTTGTACACTGCCACTTCGCCGTCCACATCTTTCGAAGTACTTTCTTTCTCGGAAGATCTACCTGGCGTCAAATGAACACTGTACATTCTGAGTTCTGCGGTATCGTTACGACCCTTGCGAATATTTCTTCTTTTTTTTTTTTTATTTCAAACGAAAAACCAGAAGAGTCACTTCACACCTCACCTGTAGAGTGCCGTTTTTCACTGCATTTTACGCAGTGCTTACGGTTTACGATCGTTACGAAAGTGTCTGTAAAAGTATAAAAATCAGTTTACGCAAGAGTTTCGAGGTGTAAACTAAAGAGAGTACCCACTGGAGCAAGATCTCTGACACTACTGCTTTTAAAAACAGCAATGCCGCTATGTAGGTGAGTGCAGTGGCGCATTCGCCCTGGATCTAATGAGGTCCTCGAAAAGCCACACTAATTATTTTGCTGTTCCCTTCATTTTTATGTATGAAGGCGAGAATGCCAATGTCACATTCGCGATACTCTTTCCACAATTGAGTTTATTAAAGGAATTCTAATCTGTTAATAACAAGACTTACCTATATAGGTATATTAACGGAACTTTGTAGTTTTCCTCGGACGAAAGGTAATTGTATACATTACATGTACATGGTACGATCTAAAAGAAGATCATTCGCTTTAATAAACGAATACGTAAAGAATATAGGATAAAATGTTTTTATGGGAGTGCTTGTTTCCAAAGTAATCAACTTCGAAAACAAGTAATGTATTTCATGGATGCCGCTTGAAATGCTTGAATCAAATCCCGATATCTCAGATAATTCTAGATAACGTGACAACTGAAGATAAATTTCTGCGCAACATCAGGATTCTAACCTAGCGATACCTTTGCTCATAACATTAACCCGAGCATCAACGATAATGAGTGCTAGTTCATTAACAATACGACATTTAAGGGCTTATGATTTTTTAATATCCAATGGGCCTCATGTTCAATGCGTGCGATGGAAGAGGAAACCAATTTGGTTACCTACGGCAAAATCGAAATTATACAGAATACCGAAAGCGCCAGTTATACCTCAGGAAGAAGCTGAAGAACTTAAGCGTATTCACAATTATTACCGAACACACATGACATCTTTAATGTATGCTATTCGACAATCATTTAATACGTACATACGAAAAGCATGCCAGAGTAACGATACATTCTTTTGTTTCAGATCTCATTTCATGCGGATGGAAGAAGCTAATAGAATAAAATTTGATCCTGTAACGGTGAGAGCACTCGCAGCAAAGGATTTCGTAAAATGTAATGAAATAAACGAGCAATGGAACAGAGAAGTAGCTAAAGAGCGAGAGCAGAGACTAGCCAAACAAAGAGAAGTGCGTACGAAGGAGATCATGTTGAAGCTAGAAGCGAAAAGGGAAAGAGATTTGAAGCTCCGAACTCGAGTAGACGCGGAGATCAGAAAGGCGAAGGAAGAAGCATTAACATTTATCACACCCGAGAACATAGACGAAGCTATTGAATATGCGTTAAGAAATATTGTAAATCATAACGTTGCGATCGATATTAACGGGAATTCTTACACGCACGATTATACAGACGTATCGCAAGCTACAAAAAGTGCTGAAAATACAATGTAAATTATATAATAAATTACATATATCTAAAGTAGTTATTCTTTAATAAACACAACAAGTCTGCAACTACATTTGTACATTTACTCCTTTACCATAAAATTCTAATAGGGTAGATTGTTCTAATTCACAGAATATGTTTATTGAAAATGATCGTATATAATGTAATGTATTTATAATATACAATAACAAAAGGTTTGTAAACACATCCATTCAAGTATCGTAAAGCCTATGTACCTTACAATATGGTGTACACATGTACATGCTGCATTAACTATCTCTGATTCTGCAGCCTGTTCAACCATACTGTAACAGCTCGCGCTCGGCACACAGACGAATTTTATTTTAACAATCTGATAATGCATTTATCGCCATACAGTTTCACGAGTCTGCGGAAATAACATGAGAATAGAAATCATGTGCAATTAGCCTGTATCGGCGATAATCACAGGTATCGATTTGTAATTCGTACGATGCTCAATTTCACCAGTATTCACCAAGACATTATCACTCGAACGCCATGAAAATTTACACCTGAATGAGATTGTGTTTGTGTGCTGGTTTAAAATGTTTATATGCGACCCTACTTGCATTATGTATTGCGACGTATTTGTTAAGAATAATTACTTTTACATTTCGTACATACTTGTAACGTATCATGACGTAATCATATAATCGGGATATCTTTGGTTTGAACATACACGATTTGTTCGAGAGAAATGATCCATGACAATTAAATCGCCGTTTTTTTTTTCAATTGAATTTCAAAGGGCTCGAATATCTTAAAACATGCGAATAGACGCGCGCTACTGAAACAATTCGCGTTTAAGTCACGGTTGTAGAGCCTAGTAAAAATATAAAAAAAAAAGTATTAATATATTACTTTACAAGCAGTTCTTTAATTCATACAAATAGCATTGGTAATCGTATAATTCTATTCTGATATTTATTGTACGTGCTTGTGTATATGTCTCTAAAGTTCAAGAGCAAGTCTTTGAATCTCAAGATCTGTAATTAACGACGAAGCCTCACGTTAGAATTCAACGCTATCATCTAAAATTGGTGTAAAATTAATATCAATAAACAGTCACAGAATGCAATCGAATAAACGCAACGATTCTTCTCGCTAAACTAGAAGAGTTTATGTAAAACATTGTATAAAATATTAAACGATAGGAGCACAGGCTTCGCCATTGATCGTGACGTTAAGCAAATTGGTAAAATTGTTGAACAGCAAAAGTTATACTGTATACTCTACCCTGGTAAAAGTGAAAGAAAGTAGTAATAATTAGAGTATAGTATTATTAAATTACCGTTATCATTTCTCGAGCGTTAACGTAAGTTATATAGGCATTTCCCATTTACTTTTACAGCTATCAGCTATGGTATCTTTGACATGAGACAGGGCTATTGCACTTTGTCACCAGTTCTAATATATGTACCGGAACTCTTATTCAGAGGTATCGATAAAATGTACGAACACGTATCCAGAATAATTTCCGTTCTAAAATCTTTGAACTTTCGATTACATTTCATGTATCAATTCTTGTCTTATCTCATACACGCGTGTGTCTGTGTGTGCTATGTGTACTCTATTCGTGAATGATACAATTGGTTTCGAACGCACCGATCTTTGCAAACGCACATCACGTTCTCGCATACACGTAATTCAGCTTAGTATAGGCGTACAAAGTTCCTTTTCCGGATCCCGTAAAATCTATAGATCTAGGACGTGCCGATGCATCACACTTCGAACAATGCATTGCATCTGCGACTTATGAGCTTGGTAAAAAATAGGATTTATAAAAAATCTTACACCATTTGTTATCTTCTGTATGGTATTGTATGAAAATGATGGCACATGTGTTTCTAAAGCGAACTTGGCGTTAAGTATGCTTAAACGCGATCCTCCCTTTTATTTGAGCTCTGTATCCTTCGTTTAATATGGACAGAAACCGATGGAAAGAGTGTTCCATGTATTTCGCCGTTAAAATACACGATATTTTTTTTAAATTAATTTAGACGATAACATTACTCTCCGCTTTCACATTCAATAACAACTGCACATCCTTTTTATTACGTTCATTACACCACTTGCTCTTTCCTCTCATCGCTCTCCTTAGATTGCGTGTTTCTAATGGTGCTGATAAAAACTACCCTCGTTCAATTACATTTCGTCACGCAAGGCGAGAGATAACTAACAAAACATCTCGCAACAATTGAATGCTTGCTCGATCAAGGGTAACTCGTCCCTTACTTCTAATACAGTAGTCATAGACATGCTTATATACACAAAATTCTACTCACGTTTGAGTCAATGAGACCGATCTTGATTAAGTATAATATAAAGAAATGTAAGGACAACATGAACACAAACAGCTAAATAATCTCTACTCAGTTACAACAAAGAAGCCAAAATTTCGAATACTATAATGTGTATGAATTAGTAAAAACAAGCATTAAACTCTTTTTCTTTCCCCAAATTAAATGAAGACAAGATATCTGTTGCATACACGAACGTACGCGCGCGCGTATACGTATTATATATATAATATATGTATGTGTGTGTCTGTGTGTGTATATATACGGATAGGTATAAAATTTGGTCAACTTTTTCTCTGTATGATAATGTTATCAAATATAGCATATATATATAAGAATATTTTGTACGAATATAGAATAAGAAAATGGTTGGTAAACAGTAAGTATAATTATTCAACAAGTACTACATGGTAATAGTAGTAACATTAGTGGTTGATTAGAGAGGAGACAGTTGAATTCAACGAGACACAAAACACGATCAGTTCTTGCTGAATTTTTCAAGCACAAGATCGCACCGTGTTTTAAATGTTTTTCAGATCTGCCTCGCCTCTAACAACTACGTCAATAATTATAATAATACTAACTATAGAATTAATTCATGTCCTTACAGGGAAAGTAATGGTAAAAAAAAAAAAGGAAACATGAAACATCATTATTAACCAAACATTGCAGGTATTTGTGTAACTGATATTTTTTGGTTGCAAATTATAAAACCGATAACGATACAGAAGGTTATTCTCACAGCGCGGGTATCAAACTACTGCCAGCACAACTAATTACAGGTATAATAAAAATATAATTTCCTAATAGAGTATATATATTATTTCAGTACTGTTGCTCCCATTAATGTTTTGACTATTCAAAATCTTTCATTGATCTTTTCTCTTGCTACCGACGCTTCCCCTCTGATACTATAGACTTATAAGAATGGCTTATATGGTATTTATTGTAGTACCCCTATGTACTAAAGCTGTTGCCTGGCAGCACTTTGAAACGGACCGCAGTCTTTAGAAAACCTTCCTACTGTGCACACATATACAATCGATCTTTTCACTGTCCTGTTATATTAGACGTAAACACTGAGCTTAAAATTTATCATCGTTCTTTTAAGTAGGATGTGTCAGTTAAGCTATCTTACAAAGCTAATCTCAAAAAACGAGATTATGACTATTCACGTTTCCGAAAGTATCACGTTTTACTCACGCATTTTCTGCTGAGCTTACCAGGCCACGCCGTGGGAAATGTATTTATTTTTCCTTAAATCCGGACATTGACTGCCTATTAAAATAGAGGTCCTTCATCCTACCCTCGCCTCTTCTTGCGGATGCACTTCCTTCTTCTTAAAAAATAACTTTTTCCATAAAGAAAAATAATATTTCCTTCGCATAACGTTTGTACGTTGACGGTAATGCAAGGCCGTGGCAGACACACATTTCATCATATGCGGTAAATCATGTGTGTAAAATATGTAAAAAGTTTCCGTCTAAACCGCCATCTATTGTCGATTTACCCGGATATCCTTAACAATACCACACAGTACCGTGTGTGCAGGCATTTTATAAATTTTGCACACATGATGCTGAGCCTATGTGATGTCTTTTTTGCAGCATATGTATTATCCAAAGTTAAATAAAATTATTCAATTCCCCGGGGACCGTCTATTGGCATAGTGTGTAAAACTTCGTCCAGTAATTGAAGCGCTCTATGTAGATGTACCTGTGCCGAACAGATAAATTCCTTACCTTGCAATCCATACGCGTGAGAAATTAAGTGAAATAAAATTCGCCCCTACCTCTATCCAACACGGAGTTTCCTTTATACTTTGTCGAGGATAATCAGGACCCCAACCTTTTACGAAACTTAAGCGCAAAATGCAGAGCCGTCGGAGATCATCTACGCCTATGCCAGCTGCTGCGCTGAGACCTGCGTTAAATAATACAATCAGATTAAAGAAGTATTTGTGAAATTATTCTCGCAACGATTAGAAATAAAGCGTTGTACAAACTTTTAGTAATTGGCGCTCCATGCGTCAAATGTCCTGCTACAGCGGCAGCTTGAGCAGCCGCTGCAGCTTGAGCGGTGGCAGCTTGTCCTCTCATTTGTTTGTGACACTGTCGTAAATCGAACACTTTGATGTACGCAGAGGGATAAATTTTATGCACCGCATCGCCGGGTGCGCGACCTGCTTCTCTGTCTAAATAATAAGACTGTACAAACACACTATGCTCGCTTTGGCATCTCAGCCAAACGTCTCCTTCGCCCCTTAAATCCAACACGACTCCTTTCCCTGAATAGTTCATAAACCGAATAGTAAATGATTGTCGTAAACGGGGAATTAAGAACGGAATAGATAAACGAATATACCTATATGAAGGCGTGCTTTTTCACTTTGCTCTGTTCTGTGGACATTACTCAAAGCTCCTAAACAAAATCTGTTACCGCCGCTTGGATCAACGTATCCATCGACTGTGACGGTGGGGCAACCACTGCTTACTTTAAACGTTTCGCCCACTTGAGTATCTAATTCGAAATAGCCAACGGAACACCAATATTCAGGTGCCGGTTGCGTAGAAAGCAGACCGCCGATGTTTCCACCTACTTCGCCTCCATGGCCACCCCCTGATACAAATGCGACTAGTATCAGTATCTTAACTACGAGATATGTATAGTTCGTCGCTTTCATTAACTCACAGTAAGAAGTAGGATGAAGGTGTCTGTGGTCTGGAGGCTGCATGCTCTGAGTATATGTAAGAGTATTGGCTCCGGTCCACTGTGGTGCGCCTGAATTATAAGCAGCTGTAGCCACTGGAAATCCGTTTGGATGGTGAAGATGTACAGGTGATACAGGAGAGCTCTGGCCCTCGCCTGTTTTCGAGAGTCAAATTTCAGAGTGAATTTTAGCAATACAGAAAATTTTGGGAATGTAGAATAATATACCTAGAGATGCTGCTAATGCATCGACGCTCGGTGGTTGATTGAGATCCTGAGGAGGCGTGTTAGTTCCATAAAAACTGTCTGTAGATTGTCCTTGCGAAGGGCTCAGCATTTGCGCGCTGTTACCTCCGCTAGACGTACTCAATGACTGCTGTTGGCTACCTACGGTGTGACTCATTGGATGTACTACTGCTGCAAAATTAAATGCGACTCGTACACAATACAGGCAACATAACAGAAAATGTCAATTATACTCAAACTTTGTCCAGCGATTCTGAAATTAATTACACGAAGTATATTAGCTTTGAAACTCGCATGAAGCAACGAAAAAAAAAACAAACCTAATCTGCAGCAAATGGAAAATAGTAAGAATATAAAGGAGCTTTCTATTATATACGTACGATGATGAATGTTACGCGTCGTAGGATGATGAGGTGTAGGGATCCAGGTTTGCCTGGGGCAATTACTGTCGTCCAATTTATTGCGGGGGTTACCACCATTATTACCTCCCCCATTACTGCCAAACATACCCTCACCACTAGCTGTGCCAAACAACAAAATGGAAAAGAAAGAATAAAGCTAAAATGAAATAGAACTAGCAACGCAAAGTAATACCAAACAAAGCGATTTTGGAAAAAAATTTGCCAAGAAAAAATCAAATCTCCTGATATAATCTACAAATGCAATAGCGAAGCTTTATCTCGTTTATGTGCATATGGTTACATGCTTTACTTTCAAATAAGTCAACACGCCCCCACATACAAAGATATATTTACCAGCTAGATTACAGGAACAGTATAGAAAGATTACAGAACTGTCACACTAAAACATTTAACTGAAGAATCTTATCTGATTATAGTACTAGTGAATACCACAGGTACATACAACGTTCGATGTAGTGTAAATCATCGCAGAAATACAGTGTTCTCGTAATGGACATTTACAAATCTTTGGAGCAAGACGGTAAGAAGTTTTACTTACTTGGATTGGGCGGTGCTAGGCCTGGTATAAAAGTCTGCTGAGACGATTGAGTGTTATTAGACGTAGTGGGTTGAGCAGGCGGATGATGTTGAATGGTTTGGTTCATTTCCCCATCAACATCCATCGCGGATCCTACCGCTCCAGCTGCTGCGCTTCCTCCGCCGCCGACCGAGTACTCATCTTTCACCAATCTACCACCTGGTCCGACGCCTACTCCCGATTGTAGAGTCAGCCCGGACAGGTCTGTAAAGAACGGGTCTGTGCGGGGGAAACCAACCCATTCCGTCATACACCAAGGCCACAACAATAAATCATTTACACTTATGGTGCTACAAATGAATTCACAGAAGCTTTGCATAGAAACGACGCACGGAAGAAGAAAGTTTAATAGAATTATCTCTCTAAAAAAAGCAAATTAAAGATACATCTTATGACATACCTATGCCAGGGGATACAACCCTCTCATAGTGATATGGATTTACGCATACGGAATCGCACTTTAAATCAAAAGCAAACTGACAGTATTTCACATGTTTCAATTCATTCTTGTGTAAATCCGGCCATCTCCAGATTCGTGCATAAATAACATGTGGGAAACCCTTACGACCGGCGACCTGTAGCCTACCGTCAAGAGTTCTCTGTATCGTGACACATTTACTCGGATGCGCCCCGTTCGTGGTGATAGCGGTTATTAAGCTATCCAGTTCGTCGCGCTTTTCCTTAAAACAATTATGCACACGTGAATAGCCGGATAGCATGCTAATTAAGCTTTCAGTAATGTAAGAAAGGGTTCGAAGGTGGAAGATTTACTTTCAGCTTCTTCACTAACGACTCGATGGCACGTTTGCTGAATCCTTCGCTTTCGCCGCCTTGCCGATGGCACATTAACGAATGTACTATGCTTAAGCAAGCATCCGCGCTAGTCGGCGCACTAGGGGCGATTCCTGTCATTTCTCTCACTGTACAGAGGTATTTTCTTTGTACGATGAACGTGTATCAAGCATTGTACTAAGCATGTATTCGAATTCGGAATATTTACAAATGACGTTATTCAGAACTTACACTCTGGATTAGGTTGCATTGGGGGCGAGGGATACAGATGACCTCCCCCGCCCGCCAATCCAACCATCTCTGTGAAAGCCGTGGCGAATACCGTTCCAATTCTTCGATCGAGGCACTATTCTTATCCCTGACTTCGATGCCTTTACAGTTTTATGATTTACCATCTAGCAACGATCCGCTGGCCATGTGTCGTGAACGTGGATTCGCTGCAACCGGGGAACAGTTAAACAAATCGAAAGTAATCGGTTATGAAATGTTAAGAAACAGAGAACGAACCTTATCGGCTGGCGAACTAATTACGAGCTGGGCATACACGAAGTAACCTTAGTAGAGTCGCTTTGCAGTTTGCGGTGACGTACCGTGAACTGACAGTTACTTCGAGTAGGACGCTGCCAGGTTTTTTCACGAGGTTAGATTGAATCGTTGCGACATCAAGTAGTAGAACTTGGTAGAACCGCACTTATCTCTAGTGCTTAATTGCACGATTACCGATGCGACTAAAGCGCCAAGACTATAATACATATGCAAGTTTTCAATCTCGCGTCCCGCTGTCTCGTCTATTCCTTTTTCTTGTATGACACTAAGTACCACAAGTACCGAGCGCACATACTTATGCACTGTTGTGCGGGAGTTTCATCTACGTTTCGTTTCTACCCACCACTTACGACAGAAAGTATGCTGATGGGCGCGGGTGAACGGGGTAAAACAGAACAGAATAGGTTATTACCTACCACGAAGCTCGAGAATGTTTAACCCCTATCGGGGGTTGCGAAATAAACCTCGATCTATTTAACCCTACCTTTCCTCCCCACTTTCGACCTGTTATGCTTTGCCGGTGGACCCGAGTACTTTCGAGATATCGTTCCTTCGAATAATGTTACTTTATTCCATCGTTATTTCCATTCCGAGAAATAACACTCAAAATAATTGTAAACTTCAATATATTTAACGTATATTCCGTTTATTAGTACACCTCTAGTTTCCGCGAGCACACATATTAACTACAATTTTGAGAAAGTAAGGGTAAATCCATCCGATAACCGCAAGTAGTTGAGAATTTTCGAACAGAAAGATACGAGGAATTAGGAACAGATTCTTAGGAATGAAAATAGTTTTCGTTAAATGGTATCGTATATTTGCGATGTTTCGTAATTACATTTTCATACAGTATTGCGTATCCACAGTGTGCTGAAAATTGAAGGCTTGTTACTCAAGCGGGGGTGTAACTCAGTGGTAGAGTGTCTGCTTCGCATGCTGAAAGTCCTGGGTTCAAATCCCAGCTCCTCCAAATATAATTTTTTTTTTAAAAATTAAAAAAGTATCATTTGTATTTATTTATTTATCACGTATTTAATGCATAATTCAGGTATTGTAACATGTTTACATAAAAATAATAAATATACATGTGAAATAAAAATGACGCGTTCCGTCCGTAGGAAGTAGTAGCGATACATGACGCGGGAGATGGATGTGCGTCCCGACCCATTGATAAGCACTTGAGCAGCAGGAGATATGGTAATTTCTAAACCAACCTAATCACTCCTGCGGCACTAGTACTTAAGAACAGGACAGGGTTTATTTCTGATCGATCCCAGACCCTCCGTGCGTCACAGCTCCGTCGATGCTCGGAAAATCCTTCGACAGCGTCGCGAGGTCTGACCACTGCGAAATGAAGAATCACGCATAATTAACTCCCACTAGCGTTAATTATAAACAAGTGAACAACATCCAGCACTTAATGGCGCTTTACGAATGAACATTTGCAGACACTTACGAGTACAGAAGTATATTATAGATTAATAGACAATTAAGCGGACAGAGGGAAAATCCTAATATAACTTGCCCACGTTTCGCTATAATTTAGTGCGAGATTAGATAATCGGTAGAAGAATACCGTGGTTCATAGATACTGCATGACACATCCGCTGCGTTCACGGTGTAATCGTTTCACGAAACGGATAGAGGTCTTATGTCAATTAAGTGAACCTATTTAAAAGATAAGGATTACTTGCGGCCAGGGATTCTTTCATCGAGGGGCCCCTCGAAACAGGAACTTGCCCTAACCCCCCGCATTTGTATTTTCTCATTTCCACAAGGAGTAATATGAATTTATATTAGGAAAGGGGTGTTTAACGAGCGTACACAGTTACGTTGATTGGATGATGACAAAATTGTCACGAACCGGTACCGATAGAAAGATACACGTCACAATTATTAGCCCGGACGCGCTACGGTGTGCTATATATCGTGCACACAGTAATGATGCGATGACACACAGTGGTATTCATTGAAGCGGCCTCGAGAAGTCATTAAAGTCGCCCACTGCCGGCAACCTCTTTCGCTCTTTCTTCCTCTGTGCCTCTGAGAAATTTCGTACACGATGCAACACCACCCCGCATGGAAGCCTGTTGCTTCTGCTCGGAACAGTTTCGACAATTCACTCACAATCAGCTTCTTTCGACTCTTCTGCTGTTAACGTTAAGGCTGCACTCTGGTTCGTTCGGCCATTGCGCTGTAAAATAGAAAACGGACGCGAAACTTGAATATCAAACGTTTACGGACACTACACTGACGAAAGGGATGGAAATGGAAGACCAAGCGACGAATGAGAATCCACGAAATGGAATGGAAGAACGGTGACGGATAGGATGCGACTCACAGGAATATCATGCACGGAAATGCGTACACGCGCACGCGAGATAGCAGGGAGCCTACAATCGAATCTTTGATTTCTGTGCCCCGTGTGTCTGTTTAACGCTTCTTCTTTCGTCAAACGCCGTATTCATAGTCTCGTCGTGGTATGCGGTCCGACACCGCCGATCGAGCGTGACTTTTCAAAGGCTAACGTTCCACGGGACGTGGAGACGATCGAGAAACAACTCTTTCCCTCTATACCTCTATACATCGCATACACGACAAAGGAAACGCACGCAGCATCTTCGGGGCTGGCATGTTAAAATGCAAAGCCGCATAAGCCAAAGAGGATTATTAACAGAAGATGTTTAGGGCTTTGCGGACTCGGCTGTACGCGCGTGGCCGTTTTCTGCCACGCATCTTGAACCCGTCGCGCGTTTAGGTTTACCCAGTCTCATTTTTTCGGTGTTGGACGTTGGCCGGGTGCATTAAAAGAAAAAGTGCGACGGCTGCACGCAACAAGCACGCATACGCACACAGAGCGAAGGGGAAACAAGGAAAGACAGAGGGAGGTAGACCAATTAGCGCTAATTTCTGTTAATGCCGGCTCCGGCTCCCTCTCGGGTGTTCATGAAACAGCTCGTCAACTTATTAGGGAACGATGCGCGAATTGTGGGTAGATGAGTGAATGCGACCGAAGAGGAATTCCAAGAAGTCGGCCGGGACGAGGGGGCAAAAACCGATCCTCCCGTGCTTCGAACGATAAACTTTAGAAAAATCGGTCCACAGCATCCGGTAAAAATCCGCGGAGCGTTCAAGATCCACGGGCGGAGATCTGTTCTGCCGCGACAGAAAGCGTTCTATTTTAAGGAGTATTCGGGGCAAGCTTCGAATTAACATCGGGATGGTTTATAATTTTTCCGCAGCCGATTCACGGCCATGACTTTGATGCGCAAACACTGCGTCGCAGCATCGTCTGTGAACGATACTTGGTCGTGCGAATGGAATTTGGCAGAAATTCATACAGTTTCTCGGCTCGTAGTTGGGTGAATCGTAGCAGGACCGATAGTCGATGGTCTACCGTGGATATTCTCAATTCAGAAGCAGCTACTGGCTTTCGTGCTTTCTATACTATCGTCCGCGCGAGGTCAAGAAGTCGACAAGATAAAGGCAACACGCCACCGCGTGCCGTTACATTTTCAGAATAACAAAATGTCGTCTCAGATTGCGCGTCGTTTCTTTTCCTGTCGAATCGTATCGGCTCGATTACAATCCGAGAAACGAATCCTGCTGTTTTCTTCAGGATCGCCGGTTCTCTGTGATCCTCCCCTCCCGAGAATCCGATGGCATTCGTCAAGTGTTAGGTTGGAAGGATAAGTTGCAGGGTTACGCGTGCGGTCACATGCGATCTTATTTCAGGCGTAAGTTGAGTGTAAAAAACATATTCGGGACACATCGACGGCGAGTTTCGAGAGACCCGAGAACAGTGGCGTCTGTTTAATTCACGAGGGAAACGAAGCAGGACAAGCAAGACTTCTGCTTCGATTATTTCCGAACAGTCGAAGGGGAATATCGGTTTGTCGATTGTTTGTAGTCATTTCCATGAGGTTAGGCAACTATTTCTCGCCGACCACTCTCGTCCATTTAGGTACTCTGCCACACCAATGTTACTTTCGAGCTTAAATCTGTAGTCTAAAGCTGCAACTGTACGATACGTGGCCAGTCAATATCTCTTACCTATTTGCAATGGTAACGCAGCAAGTTATTGGACACTCTCGCGTCTGGAAACGATATGTATCACTTGACTATGCGCGTGTCGGGCTTGACCGAACAATCAGAGGAAATCTCATGACCTTTAACTTCTATTCTACACTACATTGAACACTGATGGATTCTTCCGTACTTACGTGTATTAACCTAATACATATGGTGCGTTCTGCTCTTTGGAATCGCTCTTATTCTGTACAGTGATGTCGGAACGATATCTTCCCGATTTTTCAATGGCACTATACTGCTGTTTAGAGCCGATTCCGAAGGAACAACGAAACTTATTCAAGGCTCGATCGATTAATGAGATACGAGAACAACACTACGGTGAATGAATGAATTTTATTATACGTACGAAACCTGGATCGCATCGGGCAAAATGCATTCTCGTTTTATAAACCTTTTTCACTAGCTTTCCCCGCGCCCTTGCACAGATCTTCTCCGCTGTCCTCGTTCGTCGAACCGCCTATTAGCGACAAATTCCTTTCAATTTAACGAACGTGCGGTTCGTCCGGTTGAAGAGAGCGATTTTAAACGGTCGCGACGTGTATAACGCGGCGTGAAAATGCGTGCAGATGGGAAAACGCGGTTTAAGCAATAATCACTGAATGTTGATCGTCTGGGGCCCGGTAACTGCGAGCTGCGAGGAACTCGTCAGTCGTGACTCGCGACAGAGAGACATTCTTCCGATTTTCTTCTCTCACGCGGTTCATTTGTTTCACGAGTTGCAACTGCCTTGTGGGAAAGGGGAGGCACGCACGCGCACGACACACGCCGCACGGCAGCAAACCGACGACTGAGCGATAAACTGTTCTTGATTGGCTTAATATAGTCTGACGAACACTGAATTGGCCGCTCCTTGCCGCGCGGGAAATGATTGGTCAATTTAATCCTAGAAGCACGGTGCATTAAGCATTCAACCAGCGTTCAGTACCTATTAACGGTTCGCAAGAGAGGTACTGCTACTGCCACCACAATCGTTTTCTGCGCTATGCGACGGTGTACCCGGTCACGGTGTGCTGGTGTGTGCATCTTTCTTTATCTCATCTTCTGCACACCATGGTCCCGGCCCCGGCACCGGTACCGGCACCCGAGCCTCTCTCTCCCTCCATCTCTCTCTCTCTCTCTCTCTCTCTTTATTTTTTCTCTCTCGCCATCGTTCCAAATCAATTTACCAATTGAAATCAGTGCCGGGCAGTGAAGAATCGCGTCACTGAATGGTCGGCCAACCAACGGGGAATATGCGTCTCCCTTGTGCGTGCCTTCCACCGCTTGTTATCAAACCATTCACCGGCTGACCAACTCCTTATTGTCTTGCCTTACCGTACGATTTGAATCGCGCGGCTCACGGCCCCATCGTCCGCTAGATTCCTTCTATTCCTTCGACAGTGCTTTTCAACCTACTATTACCGATCGAATTACAGGTTCGCGCCAAAACGCGATCCCTAACGGAAATTCTCAAACCTAACACGAGCGAACACGCCAGAAGCACTCAGAATAACGAGAACACTTTATATTCGTTCTATAACAACTTTAATTATCCCTTAGATTTATCGGAATAATTTTTTACATGCAATTGTTACAGTGTGCTTCAAAAGCAACTGTAGCAATAAGTATTATCGTTCATTTAATAGTATAATCAGGAAATGAAATGGACGTAGTATTTTAGAAATTAATTTAATAATAAAGGAAATATATGATTTTACATTGTCACATTATTACACGAATATGCTTCTTTCAAACAGTTGCTTTGACATCAGTGGTATGCCAGTTGAGAATCTCGGGCCCGGAAGATGAATCGATGGCGTTGATTGGTCGAGAGGTCCTCTTCCGCTTCGACTGGTGTAGTTTCGGTAGTGAAATTTCCCGCGTCGCCGGTCGTCCTCTTATCCCAGAAATATCAGCTTTTTCGGTAATAAAAAGTTGCGTTACATTTATAGTGAATCGACTAATGTCGCGATAGTGACGTGCCCGACGAGATTCGCGCGGTCTCCAAGTCTGTCATCGTCCCTTCGCGCCTAAAAGCGTTTCCGAAAGTCGTGACTATTGCGAGCGTCCTTTGAACGGTGGAGGCCATCTTTAAACGTCCCTTGAACAATCCGTAAGTGTTACACTTGATAGAAAATTTGTTACCTGACCTTTTACCTCGACGTATCGAGCACGTATGCAGCTTCAGTTTCGAATTCCCCGTAGCTAGTGCATCTCTGCGTGAAAAGTAATCGTGTCGAAGTGAATTCGTATACAGTCACCTACGGCACCACTACTTAGCAGGCAGATTAGCAAATTAAAGCGTCGAGGCAGCTTTTCTCGAGTCCTTCTGTCCCCATCAAGCAATTGCTTGGTGACTGCGCTACACGAAATGCACGGCCAAATATATACCCCGTATCCAGACTAAAGTTCAAAATTTTCTTATCTCCTCCCGCGTGCATTCTCTGTTGGGGTTAGTCGTTGATTTCTCGTACGTGCCCAGATAACTATCGAGAAGATAGTTTGATTTGCGAGCATAGCAACGGGCGTGCATATCTTCCTCGCCCATTGTTACGGTCACAAATCGAAATATCTTCCGTGATCAGAACGAACGTGTAGCTCGGCCTGAAAAGAAACTTACCTTTTATAGAAATAGAGTATCAATTTTATACAAGTACCCTATTCGAGTACTGTACGTACCTTGGTTTGCTCGGTGGGATTTATCGTGAATATTGTCGGCCACGTGAATCGTACGCAAGATACAGGGTAGGCAAACTGAAGTAAGATTATCGGGTCAAATAATTGGTGAGTCGAAAGTTTCTCGATCGTTTTCCACGGCCTATCTCGGCCAGCAAACATCGAGGCTGGAGCCGGTGTCGCCTCGTCAGGCAAATAATAATTGGTCGAAGGACCGTGAGTAGGTCCGCCGTGCAAATTGACGAAGAATGACGCTGGTTCTATAGAGTTTAATGGAGGAAAAGGACAGCTCGCTGATTAATGCATGCACGCAGCGCGCCCCTATGCCATCGAATGCGCCTTCCGACACGGCCATCAGCTTGCACTTTCAAATAGTTTGGTCATTTCGTGATAATCGTAGCCGCCCCTGTCCCGTGGATAGGTCCACCCTCCGTTCTTCCATGCGGGCCCATTTTACTGATTTAAAGCAACCTATCCAGCGCGAACGGCACCTTTTATTAGGATACAATTCCTGTTACGTGGCCTTTTCTCCCGTCGATGACGATCCATTGTACACCGATTAGAACCATCTCCGCCCCTGTGAGATTCAAACGAAACGTCCTCTTCCCTGGTCAAAGGCGGCTCTCTTCAGTAAAAACTGTGCAACGTAAATCTGTAGGAGGAGCGGTTAGTTTGTTGGTTGCTTAAATGCTAGAGCATATGTTGATATAGGCGTCACAGTACCTCTTGTTTGGAAGCGCTTGGAACACTGGAGAACGCACGTAGTTAATCGAGCGGTGCCACGTTCTAGATTCTTTCCCCGTGAGATCTTTTTCGCGTAGAAATAGCAGGATTACGCGGGATTTTGTGGACCTTTAGTATCCGCACGGCCACGGTTTAAGCTGGAATGAGCGTGCCATAGGAAACACGCCTGTTCGTAGCGTACAGAAGTCACACGTGCACAGGTGTTTTCTGAGATCACGTGTGCCACATATGCCTTGGTAATGATATCGCTTCTTCTCTCTGGCCACGGGAAATATACATACGTGTATATTCGAGTCGCCCATTAGTTTCTAGCAACGGGTCGCACCAGCCGAGCGGGTAGATGCAATTTTTTTTAGGAATATCGCGAAAGGTCCAAGGCGAGACTGAACTTGGTAGACGGCCGAGGGAAACGAAGTGAATTTTCCGTGGATTTCCAGGGAAATTCATGATTGAACGAGGGAATGGCCCCGGCCGGGTAATTTAGAAGAGTTTATTAAATTGGGTAGAATGCTGTGCGTGGGCCTACGCCGGATACTCGGAGAATGAATCTCATCCAGCGAGAGGAAGTTCGAATTAACTCGAGCCACTGCCAAGGGGGTACGGCGCGGCAGAACCCCATATACGCTATAAGCTCTTGTCCCATTTATTCTTTGCACATTTGTGCGTTACGTCCACGGGAATCGTCGACGGCACAACGTTCCGATAACTTCGGAATAAATTCCACAGAGAGTATAATAATCCAATTGGAAAATATATTTATGGAGGAAAATAAAATCTGGTAGAGCGGCAGTAGGAAAGAGAGGCGAAATGAATGAAGCGATTGATGAAATTTACGCAATAATAAAGTTCAAAAGTGCAGAATGTAGTGGGGAATTAAGACTTATTAGAATCATTTGACCCTGCTTCTTATAGCGTACTAAGGACTCTGATGAGTTTATTTTATACCGGATAGGTGGGGAGGGCGAGGGAGAGGAAACGAAAGACTGTACCATCGAATCGATGGAGAGGGAAAGACAGAAAAGTACGTCGTACATCGCGTTATTTCAGTTGTGGTGCTTTGACATTACGCTCGGGCCCTGTAGAGTGTGGAGTATTCGATCTGCGTGGGCGATCGCGCGCAGCCAATAAAAAGATGGAGAAATAATTGCCCAGGAAGAGAGAGCATTCTTTTCTAAAAGTCTTACCCTGAAATTTATTCGGTGGAATGTACAGCATCAATAATGAAATATTCACATATGAAATATACAAGAATATACAGAAGATTGTATATTTAATAAGTTAGGAGTAACAATATGCAATTGTCTTTACAAATAACGATAGAATACAATAAAATACTACAAAAGACTGTACAGTATACGTAGACATCAATTGCCAGCGATACGCGCAACATCGCTCTTCATCCTCTCTCGCAAATAATATCGACGACGCTCGGTTCCATTAAAACTGGTTCCAAGCATCTATGCACAGCGCTTCCAAGTATTTCATCCAGCAGAAAGTGAACGACACTGGAAGGAAAAGTTTGATCACAATGGAATCCACGAAAGTTTATATTCGCGTAAAAAAAAAAACAACACCGCGTCAGCTTACTTTTCGTCCGAGACGAATCTCCACAAGTACAGCTGCAAATAATGGGTGTCGACCTGGATCTGCTGCAGGCCGTATTTACTGAATGTTCGCAGCCTCACGCATTCCAGGAACGTCTGCGGATGAAAATGGAAACGATATCGTAGAATTTCGAAGGGAACATTGATTCTTGGTAGCATCGAATACACGAAGTGTGTTGCGTAGTCATACAGCACACGCAACAGGAGGGAATAAGGTATCCTCGCGATGCAAAGTGGATAATGGCTGTGCTATTTTATCATTGTGACTGCCCGGCAGCACCTGTTTCCATTACGGTACTCTGCCTGCTAAAAGTATTCTACCTTTAAACTTATTTTGATGATCCCGGTCAGAATGGAGGCTTTGTTGAATTGCACCGACGAGAAGATTTCGATCCGCTCCGAGAATAGTTTATGGATATTCGTTACCATGGAGGAATCTATGTGACTAGGCGTGTACGACGACCAACTAGATCTGTAGTGGTGTCTGGATACGCTCACGCTGGAAAGCATTGAATTTAACAGAGATCGGTAACGAACCACAGTGTTTATTCTTTACCTTCGCAATGTCTCGTACCTGTGAGTTTTTCTACTGCTGTCGCTACTTCGATCGATTTGGCCGTCAGAATCGTCGTACAGAGCGGCGACTTGAGTATCAATTACTGTTACATCTTCAACCACTCGCTTCATTACAGCCCTAACTGTTCTTGGCTCGATCGTGTGCAGCCAATCCCTCGTCTCGACTGATTTTCTTAACATTTGCGACACCGCTAAACCTTGGATACGAACGTAATGGTTCAATAAATTCTGCGCCGCTTCCTGAAACTGCTCGCATATCTCCGCGTCAGTTGTAACCATGTTCCCAGACGATCCGTATTCGTCGATATTGAACAAATCGTCGGTTGTCGCGAGCTATAATAAATAAAAGTTTGTGAGGCGATTTTTCTTATAATTACGTTTCTTCGTTTTCCACTTACCAAATATTTCACGTTAGTCTCTTTGTACTCGATGCACATTTTACTCAATAAAAGTAGAAGAGTGCGTGGGAACTTTGAAACGTCAGATCCAGTACAGAATCCGCTCACAGTGGCCATTAAATGGAGTAGAAATCCAACTACTAGACCTTCTCTGACTTCGTCCACACAGAAATTCTGTAGAAATTGCGTTTTTAAGCTGAACGACAAATCCGGTTGCAGAAATACCTGGAATCACGTTTATGTTTAATCAGCTGATCGAATGAATGCAATAGCCGCGATATTTTTAGAAGCTATTGAAGACAGAAGACAGACCAATAAGTCTTGCAAGACCCCTTTAACTTTTTCAATGGTAGGCATAACAAGCAATGCCTGAAGTTCTGCCAAACTTCCATCTCCTTCTTGAGACACTTTGGTCGCCAATATTTGCCGCACTTTAACGAGCGCGTCGTTCAAGTGTTGCTTTAAACTGTCCAAGTGATTACGACATTGTTTCCTACCTGCATTTATAACAATGTCTGTACCTATCCTGATAAACAAGAATATATATTTCGGCGCGTACATAGATTTCCTAAATTTTTAATTCAATTGATTTCTTTCTACTACCTCGCAAAGTCTGTTTCTTTACACAGCATATTCATAGCTTGTAATCTTCTATGAAATTTGTCTAGTGCTCTGACTAACACCGCTGTGTCAGCTACCTTCTCAACTCTCTTCCCACTTAGCTCAAAGTATTTCTTCATATTTTTCATGATGAAACTATTCAAGCACGCGATAGCTCTTGTATCAAAGTCGTCAGCAAACTCATTCTCATCCGACGGCGGTCTGTTTATGAACAGATCATTATAAGATGCAACAATCAGGCACAAGTCGCTCAGAAATCCCGAACTGGCCATGTCCACGAATTCTACGATGTCGTTCTCACACATGTGCTGTAAAATATCTAATTGTTCCGTTAGCCTTCCGTTGGCGTGCATCAAAAATTCAGCGCACAGAGAATCAGCCGGTTCTTTCAACTGCAATAACAGGTCCACATTTTCGGCCAAGGATTTAGTCGAAGCGTCTCTTCTGTGGAACTGCTTCCTAAGCCTTGACTTGAGCTCCTCTAAAATATCTTCGCAATCCTTTTGTATTCCTTGAAAGGATGGCTTATTGCCATACTGATTTAACACACGCTGCGCATGAATGTAATCTTGAACTGCCTAAAAGAATTAAAAGTATTTCTTTGTACACCAATATCTGTAAAGAGGAATAAGTTGTATATGTGTTAATACTATGGAACTGAATGTAAACCTGCGCATAATTTTCCTCGTTCATTTTATCCTTCAGGTTCCCAGGCAACTTGAAAAGGAACTGCAACTTTTTCAACAGCGCGTGCACCGAAGACAACTTGGCGATTTCCTGCCTGGTGTCGTGCAACGTGGATGAGATCTGTTCCGAAAATGACGTGATGCTGTCCATATTTTTGGCGAGTAAGTCCATATTGTCCTCCATTTTTTTGAAATCTGTTTTCATCTAAGCATCAGAATAGACGAGATGAAAATAGATAAAGAAATTCATATTCGTTACAACGAGATATCCGTATTATTCACCTTTCTGATGGTATCTGTGGCGGATATGAACTTATTATAATTTTCATACACTAAAGTTTGCATATCAGAATGCAACGTTTGGGTGTTTTTTATTATCTCCGCTTCGTGATCCATAATTTGCTTCAACGTGCATTCCTGTAAGATTGACGGAAACATTGATTCTGCTGTGAAACATGTATAAAACCCACCCACGACAGAGCAATAGCAACAGACTCACTTTTAGCAACTTGTGGAAATACATATCAGGATTAAAGTGCTGTCCATTGATGTCATAAGGATTATTAGAATTCTCTGCCATTCTGTGTATTTATCCTTTCGGAATTCAGGTATCTTGACAGTAGGAGCCTCCCAACTTGTCAGTAGAGCTTTAGGTTAGCTGGTGTTGCGAAGTTAAATAGAGATTACTTATTTGATAAAAGGTTAGGTGAGAGACGCTGTGGGTCGCAGTATAACCTCTTACGAATAGCAAGGCTAGCGTAAAAGAGCGTGAAACAAGTGACCTTTATCGCTAGCTTTTAAAGGAAAGTCGTTTGAAAAGAAATCTTCGGCCTTTAAGCTTTCTTTACGGCAGCGCGTTTCGCAAAAACGTTTAATATTTATGATACAGAGGAGATCCGAAAAGAATGAAGAGGTCATCGTTTGTTATCGTTGAATTTTATTGCTCGAATAATATAAAATCGTATCGTGTACAAAAGGATTATGAGAAGATAATCTAAATTCGTGTGTGCTCGAAGAGTTGGTCAGTTAGGGTGGTTGGAAAAGAATCTGTGGCTCGGAGTTAACCTCTCTCGTTCAGCTGTGCTGTGACAAGATGAGGTTGTCGATTTGACGAAAAACAGAACGATAGAGTAATTGGAAAAATGCCGCATCCGTGCGTGGTGTGCGGCCGTTCCCGTATGAATCCAAACAACAGGGAGGAAGAGTACATGTTCTTTGGCTTTCCCGTTAATGACGAAGCCCGATGCAGAAAGTGGCTGGAATTCTGTTGCCGCGAGGATTTGTACAAACTTACGAAGAAACAGCTGCTCCAGCGGATGGTTTGCTCTAAGCACTTCGAGCAGAAAGACTTCTTGAACGAATATCTCGACAGATTAAATGCCACCGCCGTACCTTCGATTTACGATCCCAAGCAGAGTTTATACAACATAACCTGCGTCCTCTGCCGCCGTTCCCGCAGAGATCCACCTACTCTGGATTACGATGGCGCGACCTTTCATCATTTTCCTGGCGAGGAGTTCCGCTGTCTCAAATGGCTCGACTTTGTTGGAGTAGACTCGTATTATAGATTGACGAGGAAGGAGATTCTGTTCTGCTACATTTGTTCGAAGCACTTCGACTGCTCGCAGTTTATGCCCGGTCACAAGAGCAGGCTGATAGACAATGCTGTTCCTAATATACGCAATCCGGGTCAGCTGGATGGAGTTATTATGGAACTCATATCCGAGCCAAAGTACAGTTCCCCAGAGAAACCTAAGAAACTGGATCCTCTGCCACCAGCCGTTTTAGAAAGTCAAGCTTGCGCGGCGTGTGGAAGGTCAAGATCGAATCCTAGGAATAAGGTGGAAAGATACAAGTTTCATCCTTTTCCTGCTTACGAGATTGGAAGGTGTTTGAGATGGTGTCAGTTTCTGGGGAGAGAGGATCTGCTGAAAATGTCTCCGAATCAAATACGAAAATTGGTACTTTGCTCCAAACATTTCCAAACGGGGCAAAGTTTTCACAAAGTAGGACCATGCGACGCAGTCCCGACGATAAAGGATATATCGCAATTAAATTCTGTTAATTCTGCGGAGCAGATTGAAGACGAGCAAGATGCTATAGAGGAACCTAATTGTACCAATACGACTAAGGGAATTAAGAAGCCAGGTTTCTCGAGACCTTTAGTATCTAGTAAAAAGCCAAAGGTAGATAATAAGCCCACTCCTCTTGCGAAGAAACGGGGGAAATCTAAACGACCGACGCTTATTAACATTCCGAGGCCTGACCCTAACAATATTGAAAATCGTGTGATAAGAAAATTACCTCTTCCCCCTAATACTAATTGGAAAATTCAGTTCACCGAACAACTCCAGCCCATAACGATTGCAAACAATATTACGTCGAACATTACAAATAATATCGAAAGTAGCATAAAGAAAGTGATCTTACCATTCACTGGCGACATATCAAACTTAGGTGCCCCTATACCAGTGCATAGTTTATCTAGCATTCCTCCAGGTTTATTAATTAAGATAAATCTTCCTAAGCAAGAGCAACAAAAGCCAGCGAAAACTAATAAAAAGCAAACTAAAACAAAAATCGCACATATTCCTACTGCTTCCAATGAAATTGATACGAGGCAACAAGCATGGGTGAAAAACGGTCAAGCGACGGTTACGTTGCCTGCCATAAAGGAAGAAAAACAAGAAATAGATAAAAATGTAGTTGAATTTCTGTCGATCTCTCCAGAAGAAGCGGAAGATAAAAAGATCTCCGAAAAATTAGAGGTGCACGAGGAACTTATTTTACCACATTCTTTGGAAGTGCTAGACGAAGAAGCGGATAACATACACGAAGATCAATTTTATCAGGACTTTGAGGAAGTAGAGTGTTTGTCCCCAAAACAAGAAAAGCTTGTACAACGTAAGAAAGTTTCGGGAACAATGCGAAGGACAATTTTTCCTATTAAAAGCGAAGTGAGATACTTTTTGCGTAAACTCGCACCTCATATGCATAGACTGCCCAGGAAAGCTAGAGCGCAAATAAAACTTTCGATTGTTAATATGGTAATTGATCACTTGTAAATTTCCCAAAATATAAATAAACCACAGTATTTTTAAGGGTATACAGTTAAGTAGAAGTATGTGAAATTAATGCATACTGAAATATATGCAGCTACTTGTATATTTAAAGTGATCAAGTACATATTCTTGGAACATTAATAGTTAGGATATATTATTTTTCTTATGTATTTATAAAAAGACGGTGATAGGCATGATAATAATAATAGGTTTAAGCAGGAAAAAATTTTCTAGAGTACAAATGAGATTTGTAGCGAATTCGTTTTCTATGCAACTTATTTTACATAATTGTTGACGTGTACATTTTTAAATGCAAAACATATTGTACCGTTCGAAGACTTGAAGAAAATTTGTCAGTTTATTTTGATAATTGGGGAAAAGTCATAATTAATGTTGTACCTAAAGTTTTTGTTAAGCCAGAGTTATAATTTTACTATAAATATTTATGTGAACACATCTATATTTATATGTATGTACATAAATGTATATACATATACCCACCTTTGCATAAGGTAGAACTATAGTTTTGTTGTAAAAAGACGTGTAAAAAGGTTGATTGTATGAAATTTTGTGAGAAAACTACTGAAATACAAAATGAAAATAACTTGTTTAATCTTGAAACTTCTGCTGGAGCAATTAGTTCTATCAGAAATCGATTAGATAACCGATCAAGTACAAATACTTTATATCGCGTTTATTGCATTAGGATATATGCGCTTTTGTACTTAATCACTAAAGCTAAGTGAGATATGGGAAGGTGTACAGCACGATAACGATCAAATTCATTATTTATATACTTATAATACATATTAGTACAAGACTTTGCGATTGCAATTAAATAATATAGTGTGTTTTTCAACGTAATACAACCAAGAAGCCAGCTTCTCTGTATTTAGGCTTTATGTATAGTCAAAGTATACTGGTTTTGTATAGATCCTACACAGATTATAAAGGCTGGATATAAAAACTATACAGAGGAAATGAACATTCATTTTCTTTTCATAATACTTAACTCGTTTTGGTTATTCAGTATAAAAGCTGAAATGTTTTCTGTTTAGAAATATTAAAATATGCTGGGCATTTGTTCCAATGCATCTTTGTATTTTGTGTAAATATGTATATGCTCAGCGGGTGCAAGCTGATTTTAACACTGAAAGTCAATGTGGATTAATTATTTACATATTACACCTAACTACGAAGACTCTGTAGTCTCATTTTCATTTCTTCAAGCTCCTTGGCATCCGGTTCCACGCCTTCTTCTTCCGTGGAGGTGGATGCGACCACAGAACCTGGAGTTTCTGTAACAACTGCGGGCGCTGTGCCTAACTGGCCTGCTGTGACTTCCCATAAGATCTGAAATAAGTTCCATCCGATTCATTAGTATATATTTGCTGAATCCCTCGAGAGTTTGTCGATAGTACAGCGGTTACTTTGTCAATTTCTTCGTCCGCTTCGTCCTCCACTTCGTCCGAATCTTCGATAGAGTCCATAGTCTCGTCTAGCATCTCTTCGATGATTCCAGCCTTCATCATTTCTTTGGACAACTCCCTCATCGTAGCGGCTACCTCGGGCACCCTTACCAGCGATTGCATAGCTTGCATCACCTCTGTAGATTTCGACACTGACCCAGCTACTCTGATCGTAGCCAGCTGATTCTTCATTTGCAAGGATATAGAGTTCATGTGAGCTTTGGAAGTGTAGATCTTGTTACAGGCTTTCCGCGCGCGTATTATCTCCTTCGCGAGAATTTTACAGACATCTTTGTCACCTTTTTTAGCTGCCTCTTTCATAGAACGTTTTACCTTCTCTTCTTCTCTTTGGATCGCTGCATATAAATTCCGTCAGCCGATATTACAATGCACCCCTGTGCACTATCCTGCAGTAACTTACCTCTAACCTGCCTATCCAGTTGATAGCCTTCTTTCCTTATCTTATGCGTCCATTCTTGAACCTGAAATAAGATTCCTGTGTAAATGACCGAGCGGATATTAGAGCTCACTGCGATTCTAACCATTTCCTTTGGATTCCTTTCGGGGGATTTGCCAAACAAGCCCATTTTCTCGCTATGTTGACAGAAACGTCAAGGGGAGTCTATGTATTCGTTCCCTACACTTGTTAAACATAACCAAAACTGTCTTTCATTGATTCAAGCGCAGTTCAGGTATAGAATTGACAATAGCCTTCAATCCTATGACGCGCGTACGTATATGTATAAATCTTTGTCACACCCACATGGATCGGGGGCTCCACTTACCATTTTCCTAGCGCACGCAACGTTATCAATTCAGAGTGGAATTCAGTTGCAATCCTACTAGCGGTCAGAATTCAAACTAAATATCATGAAAATTCATTTTTTACCTGCGCAAGGTAATGCACAAACTTACGATGCAATCGTAGGACCATCGACGAAGTATAGGATAGACCTATCAACTTATGGGACTTCGAGTATCGATATTTCGTACCGATATTTATTTATCTCTAATGCATGAAACGGAACAGTACCCGGGATAAGAATAAAATGCTGTGTATGTTGCAAATAAATATAATATTGAATAAGTTTGCTTTAAAGTAGTAAGAACTATCGAGTGTATTTAGTGTTCAATTAGCAATTATATTGAGGACTGGTTAATTAATTGGGAGCTATCGTCTATTATAGGTAAGCAATTCTTTCCTTTGGAAGCGTCGGTTCGTGTCAACTGGTCTAACAAAAATGCAATGAACAAGTGCAGCATTTACAATACCTATATGGTTTTTAAGTGGAAGTTAAACTTAAGTAATTATACAATGAAATTATTATAAGCACTTCTGTACTACGTATCACTGTACATTATTCAGAGTTTTTTAATAAACCACATGTAGAGAAAAACCGCATCTTTTAATTTAGAACTGCAACCTTTAATTTCCATTTCCTAATTAAATCCCAAATTCCACCATCACAAGTAAAGCCTGCGTCTGCGTTGATTACTTCTCCGTTGTCGACTCATTCTCTCCGGAGTTACCTCTTTCGACATCATGTTCTCCTGTTACGAAGCTCAATTTAGAGCGTTCAGAAAATTTTGGCCAGATTTTAGCAAATGTATCAGGAGAACATGAAGCGAAAGGAGGTACGCCCTGAATTTCATGGTCGAAGCCTTTCGAAGACGCTGCGCCTCTACGTCGAATAGTTCTCCGCCTTAGATTCTCTTTCCGAAGACGCTAACATAGTGCCACCTCTTTCGACATCATGTTATCCTGTTACAATCTCAATTTTGGAGCGTTCAGAAAATTTTGGCCAGATTTTCGAGCGATGTATCAGGAGAACATGAAGCGAAAGGAGGTATCGCCTGAATTTCATCGTCGAAGGCCTTTCGAAAACTCTGCCCCTCACCGATTTTCCTCGATTGTTATCGATTTCTCAGTCACCCTGTATAGTAGGGTATTTTTCACCCCTTAGGAAAGTACTCGGTACGTGAAAGCGCATCCAAATAGTATAATAAAAGTACCCTTTGATCGCCGATTTTCCTCGATCGTTACCGATTTCTCGGTCACCCTGTATAGTAGGGTATTTTTCACTCCTTAGGAAGGTACCCGGGACGCGAAACCGCGTCCAAAGAGTACAATGAATGTACCCTTTGATTGCCGATTTTCCTCGATCGTTGCCGATTTTTCAGTCACCCTGTATAGTAAGGTATTTTTCACCCCTTAGAAAAGTACTCGCGACGTGAAACCGCGTCTAAAGAGTACAATGAAAGTACCCTTCGATCACCGATTTTCCGCGATCGTTGCCGATTTCTCTATCACCCTGTATAGTAGGGAATTTTTCACCCCTTATGAAAGTACTCGGGACGTGAAACCGCGTCCAAAGAGTACAATGAAAGTACCCTTTGATTGCCGATTTTCCTCGATTGTTGCCGATTTCTGAGTCACTCTGTATAGTAGGGAATTTTTCACCCCTTATGAAAGTACTCGGGACGTGAAACCGCGTCCAAAGAGTATAATGAAAGTACCCTTTGATCGCCGATTTTCCTCTGTCGATACCGTTTTGTCAGTTACCCTGTATAGTAGGGATTTTTTCACCCCTTAGGAAAGTACTCGGAACGTGAAACCGCGTCCAAAGAGTATAATGAAAGTACCCTTTGATCGCCGATTTTCCACTGTCGATACCGATTTTTCAGTTACCCTGTATAGTAGGGATTTTTTCACCCTTTAGGAAAGTACTCGGAACGCGAAACCGCGTCCAAAGAGTATAATGAAAGTACCCTTTGATCGCCAATTTTCCCCAGTCGATACCGATTTCTCGGTCACCCTGTATAGTAGGGAATTTTTCACCCCTTAGGAAAGTACTCGGAACGCGAAACCGCGTCCAAAGAGTATAATGAAAGTACCCTTTGATCGCCAATTTTCCTCAGTCGATACCGATTTCTCGGTCACCTTGTATAGTAGGGAACTTTTCACCCCTTAGGAAAGTACTCGGAACGCGAAACCGCGTCCAAAGAGTATAATGAAAGTACCCTTTGATCGCCAATTTTCCCCAGTCGATACCGATTTCTCGGTCACCCTGTATAGTAGGGAATTTTTCACCCCTTAGGAAAGTACTCGGAACGCGAAACCGCGTCCAAAGAGTATAATGAAAGTACCCTTTGATCGCCAATTTTCCTCAGTCGATACCGATTTCTCGGTCACCTTGTATAGTAGGGAACTTTTCACCCCTTAGGAAAGTACTCGGAACGCGAAACCACGTCCAAAGAGTATAATGAAAGTACCCTTTGATCGCCAATTTTCCCCAGTCGATACCGATTTCTCGGTCACCCTGTATAGTAGGGAATTTTTCACCCCTTAGGAAAGTACTCGGAACGCGAAACCGCGTCCAAAGAGTATAATGAAAGTACCCTTTGATCGCCAATTTTCCCTAGTCGATACCGATTTCTCGGTCACCCTGTATAGTAGGGAATTTTTCACCCCTTAGGAAAGTACTCGGAACGCGAAACCGCGTCCAAAGAGTATAATGAAAGTACCCTTTGATCGCCAATTTTCCCTAGTCGATACCGATTTCTCGGTCACCCTGTATAGTAGAGAATTTTTCACCCCTTAGGAAAGTACTCGGAACGCGAAACCGCGTCCAAAGAGTATAATGAAAGTACCCTTTGATCACCAATTTTCCCCAGTCGATACCGATTTCTCGGTCACCCTGTATAGTAGGGAATTTTTCACCCCTTAGGAAAGTACTCGGAACGCGAAACCGCGTCCAAAGAGTATAATGAAAGTACCCTTTGATCACCGATTTTCCCCAGTCGATACCTATGCATTTGCCGATCACTGCCTAGAGGGTCACTAGTCGCTACTAGATTCTCTCTCCGAAGACGCTAACTTTGTGCCACCTCTTTCGACATCATGTTCTCCTGTTACGAAGCTGAATTTTAGAGCCTTTCGAAGCAGTTCTCCGCCTTAGATTCTCTCTCCGAAGGTGCAAAACCTTACGCCGCCTCTTTCCACATCATGTTCTCCTGTTACAATCTCAATTTTGGAGCGTTCAGAAAATTTTGGCCAGATTTTAGCAAATGTATCAGGAGAACATGAAGCGAAAGGAGGTACGCCCTGAATTTCATCGACGAAGCCTTTCGAAGACGCTGCGCCTCTACGTCGAACAGTTCTCCGCCTTAGATTCTCTCTCCGAAGGTGCTAAACCTTGCGTCGCCTCTTTCCACATCATGTTCTCCTGTTACAATCTCAATTTTGGAGCGTTCAGAAAATTTTGGCCAGATTTTAGCAAATGTATCAGGAGAACATGAGGCGAAAGGAGGTACGCCCTGAATTTCATCGTCGAAGCCTTTCGAAGACGCTGCGCCTCTACGTCGAACAGTTCTCCGCCTTAGATTCTCTCTCCGAAGGTGCTAAACCTTGCGCCGCCTCTTTCCACATCATGTTCTCCTGTTACAATCTCAATTTTGGAGCGTTCAGAAAATTTTGGCCAGATTTTAGCAAATGTATCAGGAGAACATGAAGCGAAAGGAGGTACGCCCTGAATTTCATCGACAAAGCCTTTCGAAGACGCTGCGCCTCTACGTCGAACAGTTCTCCGCCTTAGATTCTCTCTCCGAAGGTGCTAAACCTTGCGTCGCCTCTTTCCACATCATGTTCTCCTGTTACAATCTCAATTTTGGAGCGTTCAGAAAATTTTGGCCAGATTTTAGCAAATGTATCAGGAGAACATGAGGCGAAAGGAGGTACGCCCTGAATTTCATCGTCGAAGCCTTTCGAAGACGCTGCGCCTCTACGTCGAACAGTTCTCCGCCTTAGATTCTCTCTCCGAAGGTGCTAAACCTTGCGCCGCCTCTTTCCACATCATGTTCTCCTGTTACAATCTCAATTTTGGAGCGTTCAGAAAATTTTGGCCAGATTTTAGCAAATGTATCAGGAGAACATGAGGCGAAAGGAGGTACGCCCTGAATTTCATCGTCGAAGCCTTTCGAAGACGCTGCGCCTCTACGTCGAACAGTTCTCCGCCTTAGATTCTCTCTCCGAAGGTGCTAAACCTTGCGCCGCCTCTTTCCACATCATGTTCTCCTGTTACAATCTCAATTTTGGAGCGTTCAGAAAATTTTGGCCAGATTTTAGCAAATGTATCAGGAGAACATGAAGCGAAAGGAGGTACGCCCTGAATTTCATCGTCGTAGCCTTTCGAAGACGCTGCGCCTCTACGTCGAACAGTTCTCCGCCTTAGATTCTCTCTCCGAAGGTGCTAAACCTTGCGCCGCTTCTTTCCACATCATGTTCTCCTGTTACAATCTCAATTTTGGAGCGTTCAGAAAATTTTGGCCAGATTTTAGCAAATGTATCAGGAGAACATGAGGCGAAAGGAGGTACGCCCTGAATTTCATCGTCGAAGCCTTTCGAAGACGCTGCGCCTCTACGTCGAACAGTTCTCCGCCTTAGATTCTCTCTCCGAAGGTGCTAAACCTTGCGCCGCCTCTTTCCACATCATGTTCTCCTGTTACAATCTCAATTTTGGAGCGTTCAGAAAATTTTGGCCAGATTTTAGCAAATGTATCAGGAGAACATGAAGCGAAAGGAGGTTCGCCCTGAATTTCATCGACGAAGCCTTTCGAAGACGTTGCGCCTCTACGTCGAACAGTTCTCCGCCTTAGATTCTCTCTCCGAAGGTGCTAAACCTTGCGTCGCCTCTTTCCACATCATGTTCTCCTGTTACAATCTCAATTTTGGAGCGTTCAGAAAATTTTGGCCAGATTTTAGCAAATGTATCAGGAGAACATGAGGCGAAAGGAGGTACGCCCTGAATTTCATCGTCGAAGCCTTTCGAAGACGCTGCGCCTCTACGTCGAACAGTTCTCCGCCTTAGATTCTCTTTCCAAAGACGCTAACTTTGTGCCGCCTCTTTCCACATCATGTTCTCCTGTTACGAAGCTCAATTTAGAGCGTTCTGAAAATTTTGGCCAGATTTTGGAGCGATGTATCAGGAGAACATGAAGCGAAAGGAGGTATCTTTAAATTTCACCATTGAAGGCATTGCCTTAAAGTAGCGAACAAGAGCTGCACCTTCTAAAGGCCTTTTACCATGGAAATCATAGGTTTGGAATTTGGATAGGAATTTGTTAAAGGTATTTGTAAATAATAATATAGTTCTTTTCCAATTTTTTTCCACTTTATTTTCATAAAAGGTGTTTTTTACAGTGTTACAATATTGTATAATTTCATTTTACTTTTTGTATAAAATCACTATCTTCTTCATGTTCATTGTGGCTGACAGCTTTCCATCGTTTGTCACATTTAATGTTCCTGGCCTCGGAGGAGTTTTCCCAAGATTAATCTGCAAGAAGAAGAAAAATATTTTCATTAACCTGATTTGTCTATTATGTATAGAAAATACGACAAATATTACAATATAATTTCATGTAAAACGTATAAAGAATTTAATTATCTTCCCAATTTAACCTTTATTTCATGAAGAATACATTTAAACGCAGTCCAATTCGATCATATCATAGAAAACGTATACAAATGACAACAGGTAAAAAGAATTAGGTACTCTTTTGTTTGAAAACAAAAGAACCGTACTTTTCTTTGCGCACTAAAAATTTAAAGACGAATTTGCGTAGCCGTCCCACTTTTATAGCTCGACGAATCTGAATGAATCTGAATCGAGCTGAACTGAAGTTAGCAACCATATAACAATTTATTTAACCTTACACGCTGCATAATTCTAATACTATATTAGTAGGGTACTCAAAAGACGCATACAACTTATGAAAGGAAAAGAAAAGATTAACGAAGAGAATGTCAAGTTATCACACGTATACAAGCACGCACACACCTTTCAGCACTGCACGATTTTCAGAGTAGTTCCGGAGTTGGACGATGTTCATGAACAGAGGCCGCTAAATTCAGTCCTCGAGTTATGGGTCGGTAATACAGTTTGGGTGGTGACACGAAGTCCCATAAGTTGATAGGTCTCTCCTATACTTCGTCGATGGTTACAAGGAAACATATCGAACGCGCGCACGCCGATTTAAATGGAGCTTTTGTAAGTAGTTCTCAGAAAAATATTTTGCGAATTCGAGGTTTCAATTTTGCCGCTTTTTATGATTTAGTAGGGGTCATAATCCGTCAGAGGGTACTGATTATGCCAACAGAAGAACTGATCGGTGTTGATCAGTCATTGATGCATTCAAATCTCATTCAAATGCATTCTATCGGTTTTAGATCAGGTGAATATGTTGGTAAACAAAGCAAACACTTTTTGTCGCTCTGAGATCTGGGCCAGAACCTTTGTTTTTTAGGCATCTATATAGTGTTGCTATTCCTATCTCAAAAAGCTCTTCAACCTCAGCCTTTGATTTTCTGTTTTCTACCAAAGACATTGTTTTTTCCGTTAAATCTGCGTATATTATATACCTTCATCATTCCATTTAAACATACTATATTTATTTTGAATACCATGTAATAATAAGACATTGTTAATAAAAACAAGGAGGGTTTTTTATGTTAGGCAAAGAGAGTTCCAAGCCATTACGAGATGCTCGAGCTACCACATCTGAACAGAGTAGTCGTTCAATGAGTTCAGCTAAGGAAAATAGTGAAGCTGGTCCTAGCTCTAGAAAACGGAGGCGTTCTATTACAGACGAAGGTGACATAGTATCGAAGAGGCCGCACAATGAAGAAACTAAATTTGCTAAAAGTGTGGTTGGTAGAGATGGAACTCCTGAATTTGATCAGTTCTTAGATTTTCTAATTAGAGGAAGAAGACTAGAAATTATGAAAAGAAATAAAATAAACCCAGCCAATATGTCCAGTATTTTAAATAGAGCACGAGCTAATGCTGCAAAAGCTTTTGAAAACTTATATGATCTCTGGTTTGATGCAGAAGGCAATAAAACTCAATATTTAAAAACTTTAGAGGAAAAAGGAATAAATTTATCTAGTATGTCCAGTATTTTAAGTAAGGCAGGCGCTAATTCTGCAAAAGCTTTTAAAGAATTATATGATCTTTGGTTCGATGCAGAAGACAATAAAACTCAATATTTAAAAACTCTAGAAGAAAAAGGAACGAGTTTAGCCAATATGTCTAGTATTTTGCATGGAGCAGGAGCCAATGCTCCTAGAGCTTTTAAAGAATTATACGATCTTTGGTTTGATCAGAATGGGAAAAAGACACGATACTTAATAAAACTAGAAGAAAGTGGAGTAGATCTGGTTCGTATATCCAGTATCTTAAGTGGAGCAGGAGCTAATGCTACAAAAGCTTTCCAAGAATTATATGGCCTTTGGTTTGATGCAGAAGGCAATAAAACTCAATATTTAAAAATTCTAGAAAAAGAAGGAGTAAATCTAACTAATGTATCCAGTATGTTAGGTAAAGCAGGAGCTAATGCTGCGAAAGCTTTTAAAGAATTATATGACTTTTGGTTTGATGAAGAAGGCAATAAAACTCGATATTTAAAGACTCTAGAAAAAGAAAGAGTAAATCTATCTAATATATCCAGTATTTTAAATGGAGCAGGAGCTAATGCTGCGAAAGCTTTTAAAGAATTATATGATGTTTGGTTCGATGCAGAAGGCAATAAAACAAAATATTTAAAAACTCTAGAAGAAAAAGGGGTGGGTTTAGCTAATGTGTCCAGTATTTTACATCGATCGAAAGCTAATGCTGCAAAAGCTTTTAAAGAATTATATGACCTTTGGTTTGATGCAGAAGGCAATAAAACTCAATATTTAAAAACTCTAGAAAAAGAAGGAATAAATCTATCTAATATATCTAGTATTTTAGGTGGAGCGGGAGCTAATGCTGCAAAAGCTTTTACAGAATTATATGATCTTTGGTTTGATGCAGAAGGCAATAAAACTCAATACTTACACCACTTTGTTAAGAAAAAAAATGGGGAAGAAAGTTTCACGCTGCACAACTTATCTGGTATGTTAAGTAGAGCAGGAGCCAATGTTAAAGATGCTTTTGAAAAATTGCATAGTGTGTGCTTTTATGACAAAGGGGAAAGAACAGAACTTCTAGACGATTTCTATAAGGCAGGTTTTAAGCCAAGCAACATATCCTGTATGTTATGTGGATCAGGGGTCCGTACTTCTTCTACTTTAAAAAAATTGCATAGTGTTTGTTTTACTGAGAAAAGGAAAAAAACGAAGCTTTTAGATGACTTATGTAAAGCAGGTTTTAGGCCATGTGATTTATGTAGTATACTGAGTGGAGCAGCAGATAGTTTAGAAAAATTTCATGATTTTTGTTTTATAGCAGAGACAAAAAAATATTTATACCACTTTTTAAATGAGAAAGACGGTGGTTTCGCACCGAGTAATTTATCTAGGATATTGCACGGAGCAAAAGCTAATATTTGTTCTGCTTTAAAAAATTTTCATGATGTTTGTTTTGACAAGATGGGGAATAAAACGCAGCTTTTAGATGATTTCTATCAGGTGGGTTTTAGGCCCAAGTATCTATCAAATGTGTTATCCATGGCAGGAAATAACGCCGCTTCTATGTTAAGAAATTTTCATACATCATGTTTTCAAGAAAATTATTTGAATCACTTCTTGGCCAGGGAGGAACTTTTTACGCCGAAAAATTTATCAACTAAGATATTATATGGAGTAGGAATTAATATTTGTACCTCTTTTGAAAAGTTCCATGACCTGTGTTTTGATAAGGCAGGAAATAAAACAGAATATTTAAAGAATCTTATAAAAAATAAGCGGCATGAGGTATTTAACATGCTATATGAAAAAGTTAGAGGAGTTCCTTTTATTTCCTTGGATGATATATGATATATCGCCTTAACAACAGAATATTAGTGGAATAGGGTAAAGCAAATAAGATATAGAATCTATAATTTTGAAAAAATATGATAGCTGCCCATCCTCCTGCTCCAGCATTACCAGAATACCATCTGTACATATTTAACTGTAATGAATTAATAAAATATATAGTTGCTTCTATGAAAGCACAATTTCTATAAGCACAAAGGTAGTTTAAGCTGCACCTTTAAATTTTATTATAAAAAAAAAAGTGTGACAAGGAGCATTACCAAAAGGACCCGGTTTGCGCAGGATTCGCCACCTGATTCTCTGTTTATTCAAAGACACTAAGAGTCATAAGTTTCTATCTATCGCCGGCCATATGAATCGTGTCCAAACATGCTCCAACAGCCTTCATTCACAGAGAATAGCTCATGAATTTATTACTGGCACGTATGCCTTGCAAGCAATGGCACGAATTATATATGCAAATTTGTAAATGCGGTGCAAGCCTTCGCGTAGCATCGGTTACCGAAACATTTAGCGCCCGAGGTCCGATTTGCGGTTCTCATGAAGTCGTGCCGATCCTCATGCGTGCATGGAAGCTCCAGTCCTTCACCTAATTCCAAAATCCGCCGCGAATCACGTCCTCCGCTAGACAGAATAGAAAGGCGTGTCGCTCCTCGGAAATAAAGGATTTATCTTTCGAGTTACGAGAACGACAGGAACGGCGTGACTCGTTAGCTGGAGTGAATGCCGTGAGAAACAGTTCGATTACGCGAGAATATATTTTGAAAGTTCTCCGAACGCAATGGCACCAAAATGTCTAACGTTGGTTGCAGGGAATCACGTAGGCACCCGTAAGACGAACCGCTTTTAACTCCTCGCGCTTGTGTGCGTGCGCGCGCGTAATGCGATAGAATGTACAGATACAAGCTAATCGACTTGTCAGCATTAATTACGCGCATCGCTTCTAACGAAACGTTACACGCCTGGCGCAGATTGCTGTCGCGCTCGTCGCTGTATTAAGTCTCGCACTGATGGGAATTAAATTCAACTTTAAATATCCTTCCTGAAATAATGTCAACTTTTACTTTCTTTAAGTACTTACCCTGTTCCGACTAGAAACTAGAAAGTCGGCTATTTTGTTGCAGCGCAAACTATCGGCACGCGATGCACGTTGGTCAAATTAATCATTATTATCTACTGGGATAACTTTTTGATCGATCGTTACGGTGTCCAGCAGTTAAGTTTGAACGATTACGATTAAAAGAGAACACAAAGAAAGTGAGGAACGAAAGATACTTTATTCTCATGAAAGAAGTATGTGGTAAATTGTATGTTAGTTGCCCGGATTGAGCGGATTGCCCTTGGATTTCAAAGTTAAATTATACTTTTGTAGGGGTACATCTATATCAGTTTGAAAAGCAACCGTTTAGGAGGGCGTTCGATGAAAGGCCACCTACAAAACACATCTATTACTCGAATATCTTTCATCAACGCGCCCAGTTACGAGACTATGAAGTCGACCGAGTGTAAAAAAGCAGCAATTACCGAATGTTGGTGCACAGTCGAAACGCGCCACCCGGTTCCTACCGTTCCCTCTTATTCTTTTTCCTTGTCCTTCGGTTTCTTCGTAACATTCGTGCCGTTTGAATAATGCATCGCGTTCTTCTCGTGTATCATCCCGCATCGGCCCTGTGAATGATGAGAATAAAAAAAGTCAGGAAAAGAGCGAGGACGCGTTACGTGCGCTTACAACATTTATAGACACGTATTGTTAACGAGATTCATGGAAATTTCGGGTCGTCGAATGCTTCTGCCATCGGACGGAGAGCTGCATCACAAGGACAGTGACCCTGTTTCACAAGCGTTATCGTGCGATCGCGTATTGTAAATTGAGACCTTATCGATACGTCGATAAGACAATTAACTGCAATCTGATTTATCCTTTCTTCCTTTCCTTCTACTATCAATCAGAACGACGTCTGTCCCTTCTGCGCGCGATTTCCGTTACGATCATGTTAAAAGAAGTTCCGAACGCGAGACGCCAAAGGAAAAAGAAATGAATCACATTATGCCGATATCATCGTTTTACATGCATCGCAGTGGATTTCGAAATCGATATACATATATGCGATCGCGAAATACTTCCGCTTTCGTTCCTAAGTATTTTCCGCATTCTTCATCGTATTGCTTATATTAATTTAGTTACGAAATTTTAAAGCATGGCTTCACATCGTCATCCTGTTCAATGGCAGTCGATTTTTTCGTCAGTCGATGGATGAAATGGACGGCACGGTACGGCAGGGAAAGAGACTATATTTATCACATTATGGTAACATTATCGTATCATAAAAGTAAAAATACTGTCTCGGTTACGTGGTGAATTGGCGAGGAATATTCAATATTAATCGAATACGCGTTATTTTAAAGTGCATAAAATTTTCGAGGCGATGAGCATCGTTACGGATCACTGAACTCATCCCTCGTGAATTCAGGGTTCCTCTGATGGCAACCCCTCTCGATCGCTACTTGATCCTGTGATTGGTGGGATCGTAGATCGATGGTGGGGAGGTATAAAACGGGTTACATTCGCGGCACGGCACACTGTGCGATAGTACGAGTTGTGCGCGTCGGTTTGCCTTCCAATTTTCCAAATTAATTCCCAAACGGCGTTTCAAATTCACCGGGCGATTATCGTGTGCAATTGGCAGATATACGATTCGGCACGTTTAGACGGAATTGATATTCTTCTCGTTATTTGTCGCGCACGATCCCGACAGGCGGAAGGGAAACAGCCATGTGTGTACGTACGTTGGTCGGCATCGAAACCTGCGAGCCGGTAGTGGTACACAATCAGAGCAACAAGCTGCAGAAAGCTAAAGAGAAGTACATGAAGCTGCACGATGATCTGGTGGCCAAAGAATTGGAGATGATCGAGCAGCAGAAGACCCAAGCGGTTTTTATACCTGAACTGGCTGATGATATCTTGAGGGCCAGCACAATAAACTACAGCTCGCTTCTGAAAGCTCTGGCCAAGTACTACGAGGCGGTGCAGCAAACGAAGTTCTTCAAGTGAGTGCTCGTTATTCATATTTCCCTGTACCCGATCCCTGAAAGGGGATTGAACTAAAACGATACACGATTGACGACGGATGTTCCCTCTCCCGGTTTGTCACATTCCTCCGACCGTCCAGCCGGTTGGCAGCAAAGTAGAAAGTCCTATCATTTCGGTCAGTGGAAAGAAGAATGTAGCTAGCCCGATGGTAGGGTTCAAGTTTAGGGGACAGATAATAATTGTCGCTCTGACTTAACGATTTCCTTTGCTAGGGAGATATTATTCTTTTTAAAAGTCACGTACTCATTTTTGGGCTCACGAGGTGAACATAACCTGTCAGAGGCGTGTGATTTTATTTAGATCACGTGACGAGGGTTCGATTAGTGTTGTCTCGTAAAGTAATCGCTTGCTTACTGATATTATTTCGAGATTCGAAGAGGAATACTAAATTCGTTGACGTGCAAGCTTGTGTGACCCGTTGATTCGTCGACACGATGTCGTGTTAGGTAGGACTTTAGACGGAGATTAAAAATTTGAATATCTGACGATTGATAAAAAATTGCGTTCTACGCGGGTAAGCGATTATCATCTTCTTATCGATCCTGCTCACGCAGATGCGTCGGATAAATTTCAATTGCCCCGCCGGAAGAGCTCTACGGGACTTCGAATTCACGCGACAGAGGAATGTAAGTCTGTCGACCGTTATCATGCAATGGATAATCTTAATTTATTTCCTGCGATTCTGTACGCTGATAGAATCGAAATCGTAGCGCTCTCTTGCTGATAACAGACGAAATCCTCGCGTCTACTCAACACTCCTCGAAGATTTAGCGTAATTTACGTAACTCTAGGCGTGAAATTTATGGTCCGATTCCTATAACTAACACGTTAAGTCCCGAATAATGCTTATCTTACGTAGATATCGCCTATTATGATGTCCCATTCAACCGTTACAAGTGAATGATTTACTCAGGCAATTGAAATTAATTACGCTCGAAAATTCGCAACGATCTGTCGACTAATTATCTTCAGCATCGAGCAAGCAGCTTTATCAATCAACCAATCGTCTAAAGCTCGTACGTTTGTAATTATATTCGCCATTATTTGCGTGGTCAAGGGAGAAGCACAACGATCGAACGAGGCTCGCTGTTTATTTGATAAATACGCTACAGAACTTTGAACACACGTGAATCACCATCTTCTCCGTCTTTTATCCCCGATATTTATTGATACAACCTCAGCTTTTGATCTACTTCCGTATGCTTCCGTGCGTTGCTTCAGCTTGCATTTATCTTTGAGATGAAACGTATATTCCCTCCCTTGCGAAACGATATATGGGTAAGTTTGCTAGCAGCTGGAGCGTTTGAGTATCGAATATTGCAATCGACAGTGATTGAGTAAAAATGATATTCCAACTATAGACTCAATAATCGTCCATATGACTGTTAGGTACACTTTCAGCTTTCTATCCACCTCGGTATTTCCCGCGTTTACGCCACTGTCTCGGTTGTACGTTTAAATTTGCATAGCACACATTCGGGCCTGAGTACATTGAATACAAATACGCTACCGTTTAAATTTATCGTGTTTGGCTTCTTACAGTGCATTCACTTGCGACTAAAATTAACTGCATTGAATAATAAGTCCGGTACCTATGCCTCGCGGGTGATCCTCGGCACGCGAGCACCGGCTTTTCCGAGCGCGATGCCCCGTGTATGCATAAGGATTCGGATAGGCAAACATCGCGACAGTTACATAATCGAAGTAAGTTCGATAGCGCGGTGACATCAGAGGGAATTCAGATAAAGGCGTGAGCCCTCATCCGCGGTCGGTAGAGTGGCCGAATCTCGCGCCAAACTGCCTCTTCCCTTTTCATTGGCGCAGGACGAGCGCCGTGGCCATTATTTTCAGGGTCTTTTGAAATCTGAAAATGGAACGCGATCGCTTCTGGCCACTTTTCAAGATTCAAAATACACCGTTCCGCACGTGGCCACAACAATGCAGTCAGATGACTAGAGGAAAGAATTCCCCACGTTCAATGTCGTAATATTTGCTCGGGGGAATCCGGAAACTTTGAGAAAGCATTAACGCTGTTGGAAGAGGACGTTATCGCCGATTAAGCATGAGCAGGCACGGTAATAAAAATTAACGGTTCTCGGGCGGAGTGAAAGCAAGGTCCCGTTCTTAACTAAACATTTAATTTGCAAAAGTTTAATAGGTCATCGCTAATACGGCGCGAGGGTACCGTTCAACTTTTTTTCTGAATAGACGGAGTACCTGTGGCGTAAAGCTGAAGGATTCGTCGTAGAAAGAAAGCAAGGCGCATCCTTCCTTTGCCCCCTTTGCTTCGTCCCCGATCGCGAGGTGGTTGACAAAAAGGTAGCAGGCTATTTGTAGACAGGAAAGTGAGGATGCCAGAATTATTCATGAAATTTTAGGAACCGAGTGGTTTTCCCCTGCGCGCCCGTTTCGTAAGAAGCAGCAGGTAGTTGCGGTGGAATTTTAATGGCGATAATCTCGGCGGGCATCTGGCAAGGGGAGCGCGAGTCGAGGGGCTCGCTAAAAAGCCACATTTCAAATTCACAAGGGGATTTGAAAGCCAGGAATGCGGCGGGGGGTGCGTCAAAGTCGTTCGTCTGTCGTGACGACGTCTCCACCCTAAAATACGAGCTTGTCGCACTCGCGTTCCCTGCCATTTGAGCGAATGCACCTGTCGATTCTGCAGCCTGCCAAAAGCAGCTGAATAAATACTCTGAGCACTCTCGGGCGTCGTCGCAGCCACCCTTTGAAATCTGGTTGGAATGCCTAATGGAATTGTCAGTCTCGGTTGTAAAATTTCGATGTTCACTTTTCCTGAATGCTTATTGTATCTTGTTTATTGGGACGCCTTCCGATTCCAATTAGCGCGTACAAAGTGCGAGGCGCATTGTTCGACCAGCATCGTTAAATCGCAGTGGCAATTGCAAGCCGCGCTGCGTTCGTGCGCAATCGAGGCGATGGGCTGCGTGCCATCTCGCACGTTTTCCAGGTGCCTCTTGATAACTGGCTCATAACTCCGGGCTCGCTGCATATCAGTTTCGCAAGTTTGAAAGTCGGGTCTAGCGGTTTCAGCCGCCGAATTACGACCCTGCAGCTGGAACTGTTCATCCCTTCGCTTGAGAACTGTTGGACATTTGTAAGGGACATTTACAAAGAAAGATCCCCAACTCGCAAATAAAAAAAAATTCTGCAATTTTCGGGATACGTATAGGATGCATAGGTATGAATTTCTATTTGAAAAGAAAAGTTTTCAGACGAAAGTTTCTTCTTTTAATTAGAACTATTCATTTGGCATATCATTTGGCAAAAGTGATACGCGAGCTGTAACAGAAAATCGGGAAAGAACCGGATGTTCAGAGGTCAATTTCATCCCCGTAGAATTTCCGGGGAGAGGATCTTCCCTTGTCAGCTAAACATAAAATATGAAACTTGGAAACTTTAAGTAGGGAGACTTGATTGGATACCCGTAAAGACACCCTTGAAAGAAATTCGTTCTGTCTTCCGCACCGATTGTCATAAGGGGAATGGAAATCTCTTTCGCTCGACCTCGAATCGTGTCACGAATAATTGATGTGAGAGAATTGACGCTGACCGTGCAGTGATCCTGGATGATTGATGTAATCACGAAACCCGGGGGATAACGTTACTCGCCGCAGACGGCCGTTATCAATGCTACTACCTATACTTGTTCCGTTGACGCATCGTTGCTACCACTGCCCGTGCATTTACATCATTTCTTGGGAATCCCACGTTTCCGTAGACCTGGGAGTCGAACCCGTCTTCGGACCATTCGGAGGGCTTAAGTTCGGCGTTTTAAAAATCCCAGCCCCCTTTCGTTATTGGCCCCTATTATTAGCAATAAGCGACGAAGTGGCACAGCATCCTCGGAGACGACCACTTAACCACACGAGGTGTAACGTACACCGACTGGGAAAGCCTCAGTCGTAATGCACAATAAAGCATACAGAAAGCAAAAGGCTCGTCTACTTGCGAGTATTGAACCACGTGCCTCGACATACTTGCAGACAGTGCCACCACTTTGATTCGCGCAGGGAAGACAGGCTTCCCATACAACTGTCCCGAGTGGCGTGCTTGGATCCTCTGTAATATTATACATGCTTGATAAAAGAATCGCTGAGTAAATGTAGAAAGTGGATCTCAGGGGAACGGTAATCAAAAGTCATTTAATGATAGAAATGGGATATTAACCATTTCAGTGGCGCAATCAGGATTTAATATAGGGGGGGCCGAGTTGAAGGGATAAAAATATTTTTAATGCAAATTAGGTGATTGTAAAAATCTATTTAAAGAATAAAATCTAGCTTTCTTTTCTTTTTCTTTTTGCTCTGGGTGCGCCACTCAACCATTTGCTTAACTATATTAACATTCCACGGCTGAAATACTTCAAATCGATTAGAGTTATAATAGGGAAAGTATCGATAGATATTGAATCTCCTTCAAGATGAAATACTTGAGTGTACTTTGCCTTAAAATTATCGAGCGAACCGCTGTATGCGCCTTCCTTGAGCCAGGAGGAATAGAAGTAGCCTTTTACCACGTATCGGTAGAACATTTTCTATTCAAGATACGAGCGATTAACAGTTTCAGTACACGATTTCCTGCTCGCGCCTCATTTAAATGACAAGCGACCACGCGCCTTTGCGCACACGCTCCATCGCTAACGATTTAAACGGCGCGCCCGTGGATCGCGATTTAAAACTCTGATTATTCTTATCTCGAAAAAACAGCCCCGCATCGAAAAATGGTGAAGGACTTCTCGATCCCTTTCGCAACGTGGAACACTCATGCAACGGATCGGCGCTTTTAGCACACGCTGTACATTCAAACCAAAAAGTTGATCCTTCTTCGGAATTTTCAAATCATTGTCCGCATTGTGTTTTGATGTAAATTGAATAGATTATCAGATAGCTCGGGTAGCATTGGTAATTGGAGGATAATTGTGATTTCAAAATCGAGGCGCATGCTTTAAGGAATTAGTAGAGAGTCCATATCTATTTGTGTTCGTGTAGGATTGAAGATGCTTTTTGAGAAAGTCTTTCATTTCGAGAAGATATCGGGCACCGACGCGCCCGCACGGAACTTTCCTCGGTGGTGGGGAAGTGATGCAACCAGTCTACGGCTACGTGCGAATTGATTACATCGACATGGCAGCAGGTCTACAGCAAATATTGACTGTTACCAAGTCTGCGCCAGTAGCCTTTCTGCAAATATGTTTTCCATTTATTAGTGCGCCCAGCAATGAGTCCGCGTCATATTTTCGAATGTCTCGTCGTTGCGCGACATTCGAAACTGGAATGCCACTTATCCCCCTTGATCCACATATTTTTTGAGCTTTATTTCACCCGATGTCGCAACACCAGACAACGTTATCTTAGAAAAGAAAAGAAAAGAAACAGTTAGTAAATTCGTCGCGCTCGCAACGAAGTGTGTTTGTTCGCGATAGACATTGCAAGATAATGTATCTGTAAATTGCCGCCACTGATTTCTTCCCCGAAATTCCCTTTAACGCGAGCGTACCGAGTTTCGCTGAAAATCCAGCGCACTCTGTAATACTTTGTTACATCATGCTCCGCTTTAGCCCAGCCCTTGCTGTATTTAATTACAACGGCACTTGCGGTACTGTGTCGCAATAAATTGAAACGTTCGATTCGGAGCGAATGCCGTGACGGAGGTCGCTTTCTTTTTTCTAAGACAGATCGCAAGATTAAACAGAAAAAGTGAAGTACAAGGTTGCTTTGAGTTCTTTTATTCGAATGCAACTTGTATTTTACGTCACACCATGGTTCCATGGTACACGTACAAAATTTCTGTTGCGAATTTTGTTTGCGATCGAGATCAAGGTTCTTGAATATTGGCTTCCCTGCGGACTTAAGAAATTCCCATGCATCATCGGGTCCACGCAGCGTCTGGCGCCTAGGAGGACGGCGATGCTGAGTGAGTGTCTCGTGAGTTGGACTTAACGGAAGAACCGGATTCGATAATGAGACACGGTCACGCGAGCTGCATGTAAACTGTATCCCCGATGATGTTCTCTTGCATGTCGGCCAATTTTCGGCCAATCTCGGCAGCCGTTTAAGGAAAGGTATTCTTTTTTTTGGGTGGATGGGACATTCTTGGTATTCTTTCATTCACTTGAACAGGAATTGTAATTGTACCTGCGGTTTCTTCTGTTATTTTTATCGTTCGTTCTTCTCCACTTTACTGAAGCGTAGGAAAAATTGAAACACTTTGCCTGACGGCTTTTACGAGTACGTCGATGCGCACGATGGTCCCTCATAAGCTTGTAAGACAGACACTCCTTGTTCGACTTCCAATTAGTATTATCTCAGCCCCGTAGTATTGGAGATTCCTTTCCATAGAAAATTGTAATTAGGCTAACGATTACCCCGGTATCTGAAATTACAGATCGTTACCTCGGGAATGATGGATCGATCGGGTAATCTTCTTAGAAATCTTCTTCTCGCTTGCCCAGACCACTGAAAATAAATTTCATACTGCCACCAACGTGCTGCGTACTTTAGGAACTTCGCTTTACCTTATTAGCATAATAATTTTGAATAATTTTCTGTGGTTATAAAAAGAATTTACCATGCTTTAAGTTACAGTTAAATGAAAATTGATCAATTGCTGCAGAACATTGAGGAAAAGTGGAAAGGAACTTGTAATATCAATGTAATATTCTTTTCTGTTACAGAATCCTGTTTTACACTACACAACCGGCTCATATAATAATGATCGCAGCAGTTTTATGTGTGACGTCAGCTCTAGTGCCAACAAAAGACAGAGCGCAAGTCGCTGGCCATCCTCACTCAAGAATAACTTCCTTCATTTACCTTGCCTCCTTCGTGATGCACCTTGGCGCCCAAATCTGGATGACTTTTGTCTCAGGTAATTCATCCTACTATCTTCTTCCAAAGCTTTGACTATAACTCTTTGTAATTACTTGTGACAAAGGCCGAAGGTCATTAATCTTTACCTCTAACGCTAAATGCCTTGTTACTATTTGAACTATTGGTGTTGCAGGTCTCTCGCTATATTTCGCCTTGCCAAGACACGCGTTTGGAGAGGTTCAGCGTATACTCTTTCCCAGATATTTTACCATTAACGCGTGTCTCAGCCTTATTACCCTGCTTATCTTTGTCAAACATCACCCGACTCATACATGGGACACTGAAATAACCACTCAGGTTTGTAGCCACTGAAATAATAATAAGATCATTTGGATAGGCTTAATTTCTTTAGATTTCCTTAGAAAGAAATCTACGTAGTAAGCGTAACAAGGGATATATACTTTCAGGTGTGCGCCATGTCTGGCGCTTTCTTCCTAGAACTGTTAATACGACTCTACCTTACACCACCTCTTCTGCAACTAATAGTGCAAAAGAACAGCCTGGAACGTGCTGCTGGAGTAGGCAATGAAATCGGACGTCACAATTCTGGCCCACTGAAGCATTGTCCTCATTACTTGAAAATCCACAAAGCTTTTCGACGTGTTCATGTTTACATCGCGATGGGGAATATGCTGACCATGGGATGCACCGTTATACATCTCCATTACATAGCCAGCAAGTTATGCGTCCTTTAAGAACACTTGCGATCAAAACTTCCGCAAGTTCTCACGAGCGAATGTACGTTTTCAGAATTCTGGAAGTAATATGTACTGTTTCGCCAATATATTAGAGGGGAGCACTAATCGAAGTTGTTTAGTGTCTGATTCCGAGTACAGGCAAAATTCTTATATGAATTTCAAGTTTTTATGTAGTCTGAGATTTTTAATGTAAAAGTGTATCGTGTTCTGCATTGAAGGAAAGAATGTAAGCCATATAAGTTAATGTTGACGTATTGTGTGCTAAATTGCGCTTGAAATATTCCGTATTTGAGAATGCTTGGGTAAAGGAAACTGAGCTTGATCTACGCGCCCTGTAGAACAAGCATTCAGTGTAAATTCAACCACCTTTTTGGTCAGATAAAAGTTTATAATTATAAACGTCAGAAGTATTAAAATGAAGAACATGACTTCTTAATTTATTACAATCGCGATGCATTAATCGTAATAAAAGTTCAAAGGATCACGGCGAATATAAGTTGCATTTCCACGCTTATCCGCGAGGTGATTTATACGGGCTGTCCGTTGATATTTTATCGTTAATTACATATTGTTTTCTAGAGAAGTGCAATGTGTGTGTCCCCAGCTTTGTATGCATGCCTCTGGATAAAGTTGAAAGAAAGAAAAAAAAAATCTGTTGGACGAGTAAATCGGTAAAGATGTGATTTAGTGTGATGGTGCATGCGTTTATTCTTCATTTGTTGACAATTCACGCAAAATTTGAATAATTGTTTTAAGAGCTTTGAGACAATAATTCTTGCCAAAGTTTACTATAAATTTACTCTTAGCAATATTTTAAAGAACTGTATTTGACATAGCTAAATGTAAATATTTAGTGATATTAAATCCTGAAATGGACAGATTCGGAGAAACACATGAATACGAAATCACTCGACTATGCTGGTAGGTAATGAAGAATTTACTCTGTATCAGAGTTAATAATATTTATTAAAGTAGCGGTAGTATATATAATAGTATAATCTTATAGCCGTGCGAAGGTGTCAGGAATTTCATTGAAAACGGAGAGAAAATTATTGCGAATAATTAATACATTGGCTAACATTCTGACTCATGTACTCGCGCATCGTTATTGTAAATAATGCATTTCGCTCATTTTGTAGCTATAAATTATACGACATTTCGGATACCAATACAAAAGTCTGCCTTTTTTTTTTTCTTTCAAATTTCAATTTTGTTAATCACGGATCCTACCATGTTACGCTCACTGCGGAAGATATGATTCTTGTTCGAATTGATATTAATTTGAGTAATCGACGTATAAAAATTAACCGATTTTAATTACACTTTTAATGACACAATCTTACATCTTTAGGGTTTTGAAAACTCGTAAGTATGTAGTGATATCACATAAGTCGCTTCATTAATACTAGTATCACCAATACTACCACTATAACTTTTGTCATTGCAATAAGAGTTAAACGGTATTTCCCTCTTATCAAAATACGAATACATCAATGTACTATAACGTAATAATGACTATCGCGTATATTTTGAATGATTCTACAAAGTATGGAAAACATATCACTATTACATTCTATCGTTTTCTAAAGAAAAACCAAGTGAATATATAAATATAGACATATATACAATTGCGTAACGTAATGGATATATTTTATTTTATTCCATTTTTATGAAAGATGCTCACTCGAATATCGCCCGATACTTTAACGCATCGTGCCGTCTCGTGAATTTGTGATTTCCCAAACTCGACGGTTGTGGGTTGTATAGTTACAAAATAAAATACATCGATTACGGTCATTTACATTATTATAAATATACATATGATTCGTCAGTCTCTATATGTCGTATCTCCAGAATATAGCGATATCCATCTATCGATTATTGAAGATGTACGAAATCTTGTACAAATTTTTATAACTACTATTTAACTATCGTTCGATGAGCTCTTATATTTGCATCATTTCACTTGATCACGTGTACATTTGCTTGACAATCCTGAGGATCTTAAATACATACATAAATACCAGTGGCACAATGATAACACTTTGTATTATCGTTGAGTTAACATGTACACATACTCGATATTTTCAGTTCGCTCCAGCCTCGTTGATTTCAATAATTTAAACTCGCGCAACCCCAAATGAACAGATCGGAATTTATAAAAAGTAAAATCCTTCAAACAAGCACCGTATAATCCTCTGATCGCAAAACATTCGATACCACCCGGGTATTCTTCCTATCGAGTTTTCGTTATCTTTAAAAATAACTAGTATTTGTACATGCCTATTTTACAGGTACAAAAAGGATACCATTAAGTGTGTATGGCAGAAGCAGAAATCCATACGAACATTGAAACGAAACGGTGTACGCTCCAATGAATTTAAGTAACAGTTTGTAAAAGAAACTTCGTTACTCGTATTAAGCTATAAACCTAGCAGACGATACATACTTTCTTTACACTCTGAGAATTTCTGCCGCCTTATTGTAACAGATCGCGATCCAGTCGGGCTGCGTAGCACCCCATTGTATTTGATTCACCTCTCCTTCCGCGGCCGTGTAAGCAAGGATTGGATCCTCGATGGCTCTTGGCATTTGCTGTATGTCCCAGATTAATGCTTGATGATCATCGCCTGCTGTACAGATGTGACAAGACGAGTGCGGCGCCCAAGCTATCCCATTCACGCTTGCTCTGAATAGGGAGATAGAGATCGAAAGGCAAGTTTAATATAATATATACAGGTAAAAAGATAAAAATAATTGTGTCATTCACCTGTGATTGTTTAGCCTCGCGACTGGTGTGCATGGGACGCGAACGTCTAATATTATTACTTCGCACGCGTCCATAGCCACCGTTGCAAGATAATTGGGATCCTGTTTGTTCCACGCGAGTCTCAACAGCGGTGTATGCTGCGGATCCTCGTAGATTATCGTCGAATGTTCCAAATGTCGCAGGTCGAACATTCTTACAGAACCATCTGCACCGACGGACGCGAACATATCCCGGCCACCGCCGGCACGACTGAACGCTATGTCGTACACTTCTTTGTCATGAGCGATTAACTGCGTCTTCACGTGTCCTGTGACCATGTTGACTCTACCCAAAACTTGCCCCGTCTCCAATCCCCAGATAGTGCACGTGGTGTCTATGCTCGAAGTGCCAATTAAGTTTGGATCGACTTCGTTCCAGTCGAAAGAGGTGAGAGGAGCACAGAAGTCTGAATTTTTGTTATTGTTCAAAACGCACTCTAGACGAGTCTCCGGTTCCGCAGCCCGCCAGACTCTTAGATAGTCTCCAGACGTAGCCAAAAGATCGGGAAACAGCCCTGACAATGGTTGAACAGGTGCGAATTCATATTTTGTTAGAAAATCTTATAGGAATAATACTACAACAGGGGAATATACCTTTACTGTCCGGTATCCACATAATCTTAGTCGTCGGATAAGGATGATCGAAAGTACTTTTGGCACTGAATTCAGAAGTCTCTTCATCCAGCGAAACTATTTGCACTTTATTGTTGTATTCTTCTACGAAGCTGCCGAGAGCCAAACGGAAACGCTTGTCGGGGCGGACAGACCAGTTCATACTATACAAAGGCCACGGTGCCTCGTATTTGTAAATTTCTTTTCTCTTTGGAGGCACGCTATGTAGAGCCATTGCTGCCTTATATAGTTTCCCCTGAAAGTAATTTGGGCGAGATGTAACAATCGCATACTCTTGTGATACAAAAGTTACCAGCTAAGAGACTTCAGTCTTTATAATTACGGTAGGATAAAGTTATTGCTAAAATATGTGAAAGAAACGAGCAATTAAACTAGCTTAAGTCTGATGCAGCTTCATAATAGTCATAATAGATAAACAAACAAAGAAAGTTGGACTAACCTTGAAATCCGAAGCGGTTCCAACGCAACCGTTTTTAAACGCAATGTATCGGTAAGCTGGAAAAATCTACTAATTCATGGTAAACATATTACCGGGTAAAATGCTTTGTACATGTAAATTCCAACTGAAAGTTATTAATATTAGAAGGAGCGAGCTTTCTAAAGGTATACAATTAACCAAATCTTTCGCGATAACATAAAATGGCGCTCTTTTAAATTTGACATTTTATTGCTGTCACAAACTTTTATCTCCTAAATTCTCTATCGAAATTGCAACAATGAATTAACTACGCTTACCCGAGACGCGCTGTTTCATAATATATGGAGAATAATATTAATACAGGATCAGTAAAGTTAATAATCATTTACGAAGAATTACTCATGGCATGTGTCACAAGTGTCTAACATGTATTAATTAATAGGATTTATTACTAATATAAATTCATTCGTTACAAATCTGAGTACATTGTACTTAATTTACAATAAGTAGCTACATGAATGGATAGTAGAAAAAGGATTGGCCACGCATGGCCACGTGATCAATACAATACTTTCCATGCCATCTTGAGATCGACGTGAGAACACGTCGTTCATAGAAGGATGGGTACAATATTGTATTATTATTATGTATAACATATATAATTTCATTTCACTTTTTGTATAAAATCACTATCTTCTCATGTTCATTGTTGAGGTTGACAGCTTTCCATCGTTCGTCACATTTAATGTTCCTGTCCACGGAGAAATGTTCCCAAGGTTAATCTGTAACAAGAAGAAAAATATTTTTAGAAACCAGATTTGTCTATTATAGAAAATACAACAAATATTCCAACATAATTTCATGTAAAATGTATAAAGAATAAAAATATCTTCGTAATTTAACCATTATTTCATGTAGAATACATTCAAGTGTTATCCAATTCTAATACCATATCAGTAAAGTACACAGAAAACGTATAAAAATGACAACGAGCAAAAAGAATAATGTTAGGTAAGTTATTTAAATGATATCACTTGTTTAAAGGCAGTGTGAACTTCTCGGGAGGTATTACTATATTCGAAAAGTGATTACATACACATTAGAATCAATTCAGTTAGATACATATATTCCACACTTCTATTCTAACATCATTCCTGTATTACTTCTATTAAAGTAGGTATGTAATTTCTCAAAGAACTCTTTTACATAGTAGTACATATACATCTCTATATTTACTTATTTCTTTTAAATAAAAGAGCTCTGTCATTCTGTAGAGGCCTTAAGTAATCATACTAATCGAGAGCAACTTAATTGCTGCTTTAAAAAAGCGTTTTATACATTTAAAATATTACCGACAGCGATCCCTACATTATCCTCAAGAAGTCTCCAAGTTGGCTGTTTGGAACAGGAAATTCGCCCGAAGTATTAGGAGTACATGATACTAGAAGAGGTGGCACGGCCGAGTCGCGCGAGAGAGAGTGCGCTAGTGCGTGCGACAAGGAGGGAGATAGATGGCGTGCGCGAGAGAGAGCGCTACTGTGCGCGACAAGGAGGGAGATAGAAATATTACACAGCCTCTGTAAATTCACGAATTTTTCATTTCCCGCGGATATTTTAATAACTTTCAGAGTCGCGTCTCGGAGAATAGACCCTTGGCTACTTTCCCATGTGGTCGTTGCGCAGATTTGGGCTATAATTAATTAGTTATTAACGGTTCTTTGAGACGGTGACGAGGACAGTGCCGCGATCCTACGTAAACGCTCAAGCTTCGTCGATTGTTGGTGCATTTTCTACATGTAATTTATCAACTTTTGTAGTTTCATCTTGAAGTATGGACCCTTCACTACTTTCCTACATGATAGTTGTAATGATTCCGATTACAATTAAGCAGCTATGAAGAGATTTTCGACAGAGTTATTACAAGTCCCCCGCTGCGTTTAGTGAATGCATACTTTATTCAAGGATTCGCGATGTTTTCAAAATGATTGACATATTTGTACAAGTGAATTTGAGAATATAGTCTTGTGACAACGTTCAGCAATCCCTCGTATACGTTTTATTTACGAATTTCTACATACATAGTCAATAATAAAAAAGCATTTTATATAGGTTAGATTACCAACCACGATCCCTACATTATCCTCAAGAAGTCTCCAAGTTGGCTGTTTGGAACAGGAAATTCGCCCGAAGTATTAGGAGTACATGATACTAGAAGAGGTGGCACGGCCGAGTCGCGCGAGAGAGAGTGCGCTAGTGCGTGCGACAAGGAGGGAGATAGATGGCGTGCGCGAGAGAGAGCGCTTGTGTGTGCGACAAGGAGGGAGATAGATGGCGTGCGCGAGAGAGAGCGCTTGTGTGTGCGACAAGGAGGGAGATAGGCGAAGCGTGCGAGAGAGAGCGCTAGCGTGTGCGACAAAGAGGGAGATAGATCGAGCGTGCCACCTCCTCTAGTATCTTGTACTCCTATTAACTTTGCAGAATTTCCTGGTCCAAAAGCCAACTTGGGAATAACTTAGAGATCTTGGTCGGTAATCTAACCTATATAAAAGGCTTTCTTATTAGTAACTATGTAGCGATTCGTAAATAAAACGTATACGAGGGATTGCTGAACATTGTCTCAAGACTTTATTCTCAAATCCACCTGTACAAAGATATAAATCATTTTGAAAAGATCGACAATCCTTGAAGAAAGTGTGCATTCACTAAACGCACACGAAACTTCCTTTCTCTTGCTTTCCCCTGCGTTATCGTGTATCTCGATTATCCTGTGAAGCGTTACTGTGAATCTCTAATTTTCCTTCTTCTTCTTCTTCTTCTCCCTCTTTCTTTTATATTTAGAACCCCTCTCGGCCACCACGAGCATCGTGATTGGATTATTTAGAGAAATATGCTACATTAAATATTTATGTTAATATACTGCCTTCTTTCCTTGCATTCCCCTCTCTCTCCTCGTTTCCCCAGTTCTCGCAGGCCTTTATTTCTCTTCTCTCCTCCTTGGAACGCTCCTCGTACCCTCGTTCACGCCCGACGAAAGCGAAGAAGGTATTCGGAGATTGGATTGTTTGTTAGAAACGAATTTGAGTTTTTTTATCTGACGAGAATCTTCGAGCTCTTCCCTTCTATTTTCTGGGCTGCGTAGTAGGCGCGTGGAACAGCCCCGTGGATCACAGCAAGATCTACAAGCCACGGCAGCAAAGCATTATTAGGATCTACGATTTACGAGAATCCATCGAGATTCCTTATAGTTTGTAACTTTATAGAATCTATCGTATGAGTGGATGCTGTGGAGATTTCAATATTAGTTACATTTTACATTATCAAGGTATAGTGATCGAGCGAGCCGATTATAATTAACAGAAGCTACTAATTGCACTATGTTAACGTCGTAAGGAACAATACTTGTATGTCGTCACTCCTGTTCTGTAAATAAATGCTGTACAGAGGCCGACGATCATTCCTTTCATGCTACCACCAATTATTTATTAAACCGTATAGTTATTTATTCAATTATACACCAGATACTACAAGCGCTTCATCCACTTGGGATGCGTGGATCGAAGATACCCACGTTGTACGTTTAATTATTGCAAAGGATAAACGATAGGATCATTAACGGTTTAAAAATCTTTTAATAACCACTCACTTGAACGTAAATTATTTCTAAAACGTATTGCTGAATTGCATATGTACTTACTATTCGTTACGAAAAATATCTGAAGCAGCTGTTGACTTTACCGACCACTCTATTCTGACCAGGAAATTCGCCCGAAATATTAGGAGCACATGATACTAGAAGAGGTGGCACGGCCGAGTCGTGCGAGAGAGAGTGCGCTAGTGCGTGCGACAAGGAGGGAGATAGATGGCGTGCGCGAGAGAGAGCGCTACTGTGCGCGACAAGGAGGGAGATAGAAATATTACACAGCCTCTGTAAATTCACGAATTTCTCATTTCCCGCGGATATTTTAAGAACTTTCAGAATCGCGTCTCGGAGAATAGACCCTTGGCTACTTTCCTATGTGGTCGTTGCGCAGATTTTGGTTATAATTAATTAGTTATTAACGATTCTCTGAGACGATAACGAGAACAGTGTCGCAGTCCTACGTAAAGACTCAAGCTTCGTCGATTGTCAATGCATTTTCTAGATGTAATTTGTCAACTTTTGTAGTTTCATCTTGAAGTATGGACCCTTCCCTACTTTCCTACATGATAGTTGCAATGATTCCGATTACAATTAAGCAGCTATGAAGAGATTTTCGACAGAGTTATTACAAGTCCCCCGCTGCGTTTAGTGAATGCATACTTTATTCAAGGATTCGCGATGTTTTCAAACTGATTGACATATTTGTACAAGTGAATTTGAGAATATTGTCTTGTGACAACGTTCAGCAATCCCTCGTATACGTTTTATTTACGAATTTCTACATATATAGTCAATAATAAAAAGCATTTTATATAGGTTAGATTACCAACCACGATCCCTACGTTATCCCCAAGAAGTTCCCAAGTTGGCTGTTTGGACTAGGAAATTCGCTGAGTTAATAGGAATACATGATACTAAAAGAGGTGGCACGGCCGAGTCGTGCGAGAGAGTGAGAGCGAGAGAGAGCGCTACTGCGTGCGAGAAGGATGGTGATAAATTTTGTGCCACCAACTATGGTTATATGTGATCCTGGTACTTTGTAGAATTTCCTGGTCCAAAATCCAACTCGGGAATAATGCAGGGATCGTGGTCGATAATATAAAGATTTTTTATTAGTAACTATGTAGCGATTCGTAAATAAAACGTGGACGAGTGATTGTTGAACATTGTCACAAGACTATATTATCAGATCCAGCCGTAGCAATATATAAATCATTTTGAGAAGCTCGAATAATCCTTGAACAAAGTGTCTATTCATTAAACGCGGCTGTAAACTTCTAACCCTATCCAAAAACGATTCATAACCGCTTAATTGTAATCGAAATCTGCGTAAGAACCACGTAGGAAAGTAGCCAAGGGTCTATTGCTTGAGACGCGACTCTAAAAGTTCATAGAATATTCGCGAAAAATGAGAAATTCGTTAATTTCCAGTGGCTGTGTAATTTTTCTATCTCCCTCCTTGTCGCGCACACTGGCGCTCTCTCTCGCACGCTTCATCTATCTCCCTCCTTGTTGCACACACTAGCGCTCTCTCTCGCACAGCTCGGCCGTGCCACCTCTTCTAGTATCATGTACTCCTAATACTTCGGGCGAATTTCCTGTTCCAAACAGCCAACTTGGAGACTTCTTGAGGATAATGTAGGGATCGTGGTTGGTAATCTAACCTATATAAAATGCTTTTTTATTATTAACTATGTATGTAGAAATTCGTAAATAAAACGTATACGAGGGATTGCTGAACGCTGTCACAAGACAATATTCTCAAATTCACTTGTACAAATATGTCAATCAGTTTGAAAACATCGCGAATCCTTGAATAACGTATGCATTCACTAAACGCAGCGAGGGACTTGTAATAACTCTGTCGAAAATCTCTTCATAGCTGCTTAATTGTAATCGGAATCATTACAACTATCATGTAGGAAAGTAGTGAAGGGTCCATACTTCAAGATGAAACTACAAAAGTTGATAAATTACATGTAGAAAATGCACCAACAATCGACGAAGCTTGAGCGTTTACGTAGGATCACGGCACTGTCCTCGTCACCGTCTCAAAGAACCGTTAATAACTAATTAATTATAGCCAAAATCTGCGCAACGACCCCATGGGAAAGTAGCCAAGGGTCTATTCTCCGAGACGCGACTCTGGAAGTTCTTAAAATATCCGCGGGAAATGAGAAATTCGTGAATTTACAGAGGCTGTGTAATATTTCTATCTCCCTCCTTGTCGCGCACAGTAGCGTTCTCTCTCGCGCACGCCATCTATCTCCCTCCTTGTCGTACGCACTAGCGCACTCTCTCTCGCGCGACTCGGCCGTGCCACCTCTTCTAGTATCATGTACTCCTAATACTTCGGGCGAATTTCCTGTTCCAAACAGCCAACTCGGGGATAATGTAGGGATCGCGATCGGTAATATAAAATATATAAAACGCATTTTTATTATTAACTGTTGATCTATAAATGAAATTTATCCGAGTCATGATCCTTGATAGGAGTCACTTTCCCATGTGATATTTAAGTATATTTTGCTTATAATTAAGTAAGGTATTAACTGTTCTTGAGCAGGGTATCAAGAAAGACTCCAACTTTAGCGAATATTAACATTATTGAATGAATGATGGTCCGTCTACAAGTAATTCGTACACTTTTACAACTGTATCTTAAAATATAGAGTATGTATAGACCCTTGACAACTTTCCTATGCATTATTTAAATTGATTTTCTTTATAATTAAGTAGTTATTGTCGGTTCCTGGACACACTTACAAGAAAGTGACGACGTGTTCAGTGAACTTGTACTTTATTGAACACGCGTGGAGTGTCTAAGGATAATATCTGTACTTTTCCAGTTGTATGTAATAGTCTAGAGATCTAGACGTCTAAGTACGATTCCATCTGATCGTACTCATAAACCTGAGTGCATCGCCAGTCAGTTCTTGACTAAACACATACATACAAACATGGAATGCAGCAACTTTCTCCAAGAGTGAAATCTCTGGAGACGAGAAAGTTCGTAGCATCGAAATATTCCTCATCCGCCTTCCTCTTATCGTGGCCAACACCACACTTACAAGTGACACGGTACAAAACGCTTGGCAATACGCTCTCAAACAAAACGCAATTCACATTAGCGTTCTCATTTCATACTCAAGCAATCCCGCCTTGATGTTCGACGGAATCGTTTAACAAACCATGCCCTCATTAGCAATCAACGTACATCTCACAACAATTCTCCATTTATGCGCGATTCGTTACCGTTGGCATCGAAATATAAAGTCGGTACCTACGGTAGCTTGCGTACGCACGTGTATGTACATATGTATATACAGGGCGGCGTTCAAGAATTGAAAGTTGCTCGCAGTAGAATAAGAGAAAGAGATGGACTAGGAATGAAGCGAGGAGATGAGATTCAGCTAGTGGACATTCATTTCACCGCGGTCCGTAGCCGGACTTCCGTGTTATGGAAGTACGAGTGTCAAAGATGGACTGTAATTTTGGGATATAATAAAAAAAAATTTACAACAATTTCGTAACCTACTTCTTATTCATAAAACACACTTTTATAAAAAGGCCAATAGAAAAACACACAGAAATACATAATTAGTTATTACAAACAATAACTATTTATGTATTTCTGTATGTTTTTCGATTGGTCTCTTCATTTTATTAAGTTCTTCAAATACGTGTCTGCACATTATCTGCATAATATCTGCATCATCTGAACGGCCATCTATTATCTTATATTGGGGTTTTGAGTATACGCTAGATTGCGTCATTGATGTATATCTGTAGGGATCCGGTAAGGTTCATCGACACGCCACCAGAGGGTTACCCGGCTCGAGAGTTTCTCGCTGGTGTTCTACCGCCCTCCGGTTGGTATATATAAGAGTTCTGTCCCAGTCCTGATACCCAGCGTGTCTAAGGCAGGGTTCCGCCAGGTAAGCCTTACTGACGAGTCCTCTTCCTTTTCCTATCTAGGGTGGTGACCCCTTTTTTATCCTTGGGTGAGTGATCCCAGGGCAGTCGATCCAGAGTCAGATCGCTACATATCCTTCTGCACGGCTATAGCATTTTGGAGTGTGCACCACCTCCTGCTTACGATTGTAATCCTGCCAGCACAGAGGAGCAATTACGATTACATTTTTCGCCGTTCGCGATGGAAAAGAAGTCGATCAGCTTCACAACCGTCGAGGGCGATATGGGAGAGCAGCTGGACAAGATGTTCGGCAGGAAACCCAGCTTCCTGAGAATAGAACCGGGACACTGTTTAGTAACGTCCCAATTCGTGCACTATGGGACCAGGATACGCGACCTGGAAGTCTACGAAGACGACGTGTGGTTGATATCGTACCCACGGACAGGTAAATTACCATCGAAGTCGTTGGCACCGCTCTGTATTATTTAATCCTCCTCCTCTCGAAAATCGCAGGCAGCAATTGGGCGCAGGAGATGGTGTGGTGTATCGGGAACGATTACGACTACGAGAAAGCGAAAACTTTAGTGGTCGTACGTAATCCGCTCCTCGAGTGAGTTTCAATTTAAACGATCCAATCGTTAATTTTTAAAGAGAATGCAAAGGCAGATGACTTCGAGCGTTATTGTTTTAGGAGTTCGAGTTTGATGGTCACGGGAGACTCCGTGAAGGCGTTCGCGCAGTTAGGCGACTCGGTGGAGATGGTCGCGAAGATGCCCCGCACCAGATACATCAAGAGTCATCTGCCCGTGGACTTGCTGCCGCTGCAAATCCACCAGAAGAAGCCAAAGGTGCTCGCAGCTAACGAATAACGAGGAATAAAGACATTTAATAATTAATAAGAACAATAATTTTAAAAAAATGTGTAATCGCATCGCGTAATTACATCGATCTTTCGAACGTTTCAGGTGATTTACATCACGAGAAATCCAAAGGACGTGTGCGTCAGCTTTTATTATTACTGTAAGCTGGTGCACAATATAAAGGGCAGCTTCGAGGAGTTTGCGGAATTGTTTCTCCAAGAGCATGGTATGTATCGAGCAGACGATCCAGGAAATCGTTACTCAGAGAAACTCTTGTCGCTTTAGCACCCTTGGGTCCGTTTTGGGACCATGTGCTCAAGTACTGGGCGCTCAGGGATCAGGACAACGTGCTCTTCTTGACCTACGAGGAGATGAAGAAGGTAAGGTCGTACGCCCCCACTCGCGATCAGGGGCGTCCGGAGGCTTATTTCTAGGGGCGGCGAGGGAGGGGGGCAACTTTGGGATGATGCTAAAGAAAAATATACCCAAACCGTAAAAATATACCCCTCTTGTTTTTTTCACCCATTTTATAGTGCCAATTTAATTAAAAATTTAAAATCGAAATTTAAAAATATCCCCTCTTTAGTATAAACTTAATAGAGATCAATATTGAAAAATAAGCGATTATTTCTAAGAAGCCAGGGGGGCAGCAGCCCCCTTTGCCCCCCTCCCCCTCCGGATGCCAATGCTCGCGATAAAAAAATAATGACACCTTGAGTCTTACACGAACGATACATTGCCAGAATCAAAAAGGGGCTATCAAAAGAACAGCGAAGTTTCTGGGTAAAAGCGTGACGGAGGAGCAGATGGCTGGTCTCTGCGAGCATCTGAAATTCTCGACGATGGCAGCGAATCCAGCCGTGAATATGGATGACTTTTTCCTGAAAACGGACGCGGCGGAGGATGAGAATAAATTTATAAGGAAGGGCAAGGTCGGCGACTGGAGGAACCACATGTCCGAGGAGTTGTCTATAAGATTCGACGAATGGATCACGAAGCATCTACGCGGAGCCGGGCTGAATTTTTACACAGATCTGGTTTCGCGCGACGAAGAATAATCGTTCGTCTACTGAGAAATCTTCGTCCACGCGATTATATTGTTGAATTATTTTGTTATTATTGCGTTGTCTATTGTAAAATGTATTACACACGTATCATATGTGATAGGTATGTATATCCGTTCGGGTAAATGATGCGTCTACTTGCCTTTGTTAAAGAAATATATCAGAATGCACATGCACGCTCGGTGGCTATAAATTAGCGTTACTTATTCCTTAATTACCACTATTAACGGACACATTTGCAGGCGATGTGTAAGACCGGTTTTCTATTAATGGGAATCGACTGCTGGACTGCTCGTATTCGGGATTTCTCTCTTTGCAGGTTCTCGGTCGTTTCCAAGGGAATTGAGGAAGGCGGGAAACGATGGCTCGCTTGATAGAACGAAATGATCAATCGTTTAGTTTAGCTGTAAGTGCGGTGTGGCGCGAATCTTGCCGAGGAATCGCGGAGAATTCGAGACTCGCGCCTAGTTCGCTCTTTCGTTCGGCGTACCGAACACGGTATGCATGCCCACATACGACGTTCTATGTCAAAGCAAAGATGGCGTTGATCCGTGTTGTGTCAGGTGTTTAAAGTTTCTTTGGAATCCCTCGGGAATCTGACATTCCACGCAGTGGCGACGATTCAGTTTGCTGTTTATGCTGCCCTCGGTCCCGTCGAGCATCGTCCGACGAAAGAAACGTGAACGCGTCTGTCAAAAGTCACGTGCAATATCGCCCGCTAATCAGCTATCTCTGCGCTTAACCTCAGGCCCGAGCGATCGCTGCACGGATCGACTCCGAAATACCCGTGAAATATCACCAGGTCCACGTCGATGCCGTCCCTTCTCCCCGACAACGCATCGATTATTTACGACGATTGATCCGCACACGTTATCAACCACGATCGTTCGCGTCGTCGAACCGAAAGAAACGGTTATAAAAAAGTATCGTCCACTTGCAATTAAAGTTTTCTCTCCCTGGGCATCATTCGTCGTGTCGTGCGTTGTGTATAAGCTGCTGAACACATTCGATTGAATGCTGGTGAAACTCACAGCTAGATGAAATGCCTAAAATAAGAACCAGGCAACCTAACAACTTCTGGCTGAGGCAACGAGAACTGGGTATAAAGTTCCCTCTGGGGCACGCCGATCTCTTTCACAAATCCCTCTACTCTGCCATACAGCCAGTAACTTCTTGGGACCATGCACTATCTCCAGCTACTCACGGCGGAGTTTTCAATCTGGAATATTCTCCGGACGGGTTAGCTCGCACATGTTTCGCCTTCTTTGGATGTCGCTCTCGCGACGCCGAATGTGCTCTGACGCTTGTTTCTTTCCTCTGTTGCAGCTCGCTCCTGTTGGCGGCATGCGAGAGAAAAACTATTTTAATGTTCGACCCCCTGAGAAGGAAATTAATCCATTCTATAGAAAATGCTCACAACGATTGCGTCAATTGTGTTAGGTATGTATCTGGTAATGGGCAAGACGATAGTATCGCTTTAACATTTAATGGTGATTTTCATTTGCGACAGGTTTCTGGACCAACGCATGTTCGCGACCTGCTCGGACGATAGCACTGTTGCTCTGTGGGATGCAAGGAACTTAAAGCAGAGAATCAGAACGCTTCAGGGACATTCGAATTGGGTGAAAAATATAGAGTACAGTCCCAAGGATGGGTTATTATTGACTAGTGGATTCGATGGTAGCATATATACTTGGGACATTAACAGTTTTACGGAGAACAGTATATTATACACTCGTGTGTTTCACACGAATGGACTGATGCGAACCAGACTCAGTCCAGACGCCAGCAAGATGTTAATAAGCACCACCTCCGGATACCTCATTATAATACACAATCTTAAATTAAGCACGTTAACTCAAGACCTAACGGGATTTAAGGTGCGCTCAGTTTTCGGAGTAAATCGTTTGCGTCCCGTGCGATTTCTGTCGCGTGAAATAATGGTTGGACCGTTACGATTTCAGCCGAACATGTACAGATTGATGCAATCATCCCAGACTACGATACCGAACGTGACAAATTTCACGCACCTCTTTTCCCACGTACGACAACACAATAGAGTAGAATTTTTAACGGATTTCCCAGACGGCGACGATGCGGAGATAATATCGAGCCTGCAAGTGCATCCTCAGGGATGGTGCGCCTTGTCCAGGAACGTCAGTAACGGGGAGAAGTCCGAGGTAGGTTTCCTTAATGTCGCCGGCTCGATGCACTCTGTTCTTGCATCCTTTCCCTACATCTCGTTCCCCATTGTTCTGTTCCAGTGGACATGCGTTCACGACATACAGGAGCGCGATGTGTCCAACACGGTGGATCAAGCTACGGAAGGAGAAGACACTACGCCCCCTTTCAATGACGTCTCTGTAGAGGAATTCGAAGATTTCCAACAACCCCAGCCCTCCCGTTCGGGTATAACGTCGTCGTTCCTGGCGGAGACCGCGAATCGCTTGAGGGTACTTCACACTATGCCCGACATGACATTGAACTCGCTCGTGTCTTCGGACAATGCCCATCCGAGCAGGCCCTCGGTGCGTCCTCAGTCGCGAAGCTCGCGTTCAGATAGGAACGCGACGAGAGCGAATCCCGGTTCGGTGGAGGCTGGCTCGGGTTCCGGGTCGTCCGACTCTCGGGTAAGAGCGGACAGACACGAGGCCAGGCAAGAGGAAAGGGACGTTCATGCGGCTGACAATAACGACATCGTGCACGAAGAAGCGTCCAGTGACCAGGAGAGGGACTCGGACAGGGATTCGGACAGAGATTCGGAGCACGATCCCAGGTCCCCGAGACCGCGTTGGTTCCAAAACTTTTCTGCCGGTAATATAGAGTTGCACATGAGTACAACCGATGTGTGGGAGGCTCATGTAGGGATCAGGGAAGCTAGGCTAAGAAGGGAGCGTGACTGGATTTCCAGATCGAGCAATAATACCGTGGTGATTATCGGCGACAGAACAAGGGTTCAGAATCAGAACAGGCAAGGCCAACAGACGATGTACGCGATCCCGAGAAATCGTATGATTCACCAAAATACGCCGAGGTTAACGCATTACATCGAGGAGCCGAACGTCGGGTCCGGTTATATCAAAGAGTTGTGCTTCTCGGCCGATGGTCGACTGATATGCTCGCCATTTGGATACGGCGTCCGATTGCTGGCGTTCTCTAACGACTGCTCGGAATTATCCAATTGTGTTCCTCCGTTCAACGAGTCCGTGCAGCTGCACGAGCTGGCGACGAACGTTACTCATTCTGGTATCGTGGTCAGTACGAAATTCTCTCCTAGGCATTGTTTGCTTGTGTCGGGTTGCCTTAGCGGGAAGATCGTTTGGCACGAGCCAGTAGTTTAGTAAGATCGATCCGTTGTTGCGCTATACAAGCCCTCTTTCTAGGTAACAAATCTCGATATACATATGATATGATCTGCCGTTTTTCTTTCTCTTTTTTTTTTGTTCTCGTTTCCCCCGCCCCGACCTCCTCCTTTTAGCGAAGCAGTCGCTCGCGTGCAGCCTGAATTTCTTTCCTAAGCATATACTTTTTGATAAATCCCGACTTTTTTTCTAGTGTGTTTTGTTAAAAGTATGATTCATCTGGAATCGGACGTTTTATTTTTAAGCTAGACATTTTTGTTGAAACGTGTCCTGTGTTCAGTGTTTTTACTCTTGGCCCTGGGACGAATGTCGATGAGACCGGAATTAGTTTCATTAGCGATTCGTAGGGAAGCAGAAGGATAACAATCATGGCGCCGTTTTAAGTATATACCGTTTGATCTGAGATGGTTCCGTCGCGAGAGCGTAGTGTTTTCACTAACAGTAGTGGGTTGCTTCTTTCGATGCGAGTATATATACTTCCCGATAACGATTTCAAGGCACAGTACTTCTCTTTTCTATTGCCATGGAGCGCGTAGGATCGAACAAGCTGTTTTAACTCTGAGAAACATTCCGCTGCCCCGATTGTATATATAATATACGACACTTTCGCAGAACGACGACGATCGCGTTGCACTTTGTAAAATTCGGGTGTCACAACGTTGCGTATACTCTACATCCGCAGTTGAGACTGATCTATTTCTATTCATCCGGATGTGCGACGATACATTTTCATCTATTACGTTCTATTTCGCAAAGTCTCGGACGAGCTGACCCAAATGGAGGCATAACAATAGATCGGAAAGCCTCTGTCCACCCCGCCACGGTTTAAAGAGGGAATGTAGAGAGATAAATAACACGAGGGGGTGAAACGAACCGTGCAGGAAGATGAACCGTATTGAAGAATGTATCCTTGGCGTTTATCGTTAGTATTAAATTCATTAGCCGCGTATCGCGTGACTAGTTGTAAGTGAGGTAAACCTCGAAATAATCATGCGACGATAATTCAATGTACCAAATTCGCGTTGTTGGCTGCCCGAAGAATGAGGCCTTCTCGCGACTGTTATAGAAACGAAAAGGGAACGCTGTTGATCAGTCCGACTCGAAACTGGCTACGTTGTGGCGTGCCTCTTCAACTGAGAAAAGTCTTAAACGCGTAGCGAGATAAAACCAGTGGACGCATCTTGAGAGAGAGAGAGAGAGAGTGAAAGTATGAATGAGAGTGAGAGCGATAGACAGACAGGGAGAGGAAGAAAAAGAGAGAGAGAGAGAGAGAGAGAGAGAGAGAGAGAGAGAGAGAGAGAGAGAGAGAGAGAGAGAGAGAGAGACAAAGAACAGGATCAAAAGGAAGAATGGAAACGATGTTGCTTGTAGAATGGATGATTTATGGATTTAATCAACAGTGTTTGCATTCTTTGAAGTCGATCTTGCTGGAACATCGCGTACCCTTAAGTGATCGTAGGGTCTACCAGCACCCAAGAGAAGTCTTGGAAGTTCAATGAATTTGTTAAGGATAAAAGAGGCCGTGTAACATATGTAAATACATCCGTCGACTTAGTTACATGTAATAACGAATACGGGGACGTAATTTGCGTTCGCGAGGCGCGATTCTACTTTTAAGGGGAGTCGTCCAGCTTCTCGGAGATGATTCGCGATAATCGTGAAATTGTTCATTGGAACGGTTCAGCATCGTTAATTATTTTTCGATTGGGCAATCGAACGCCACCAGCATTCGGCATTTCTACCGCGATATTTTATAACGAGATCGGGGAAAGGTGAATGGCGCGCAGTTTTAGGAGCGGCCGATCGTGATTCACGCCTCGAGGGTTTCGCGCGATCACGTTTTTAACGGTCGGAGGAACCGCGCCGCGTGCCATCAACGAGATACTTAAAAATACCTGATTATGGGAGTTTTGAAATGGTACGCCGACCGCGAATGCAGGTGCGGATTCGTCAGCAGCTCTTCCCGTTCCAGCGAAGAGCCCGAAAAAGGTGTGAATGTTCACGGACACCGGCGTATCCTTGCCCCCCCCCCCCCCCCCGTTCCAGTTGACAATTGTTTTCGAAGTAATTAGCGGTCGGCTGATGCGTCGCTCGTACGCTCTTATATTATAACTATACGATCGTGTACAGTAGTTAGTGTGCTGATTGTTTTGTAAGATTTGTTTGTTTTTTTTTTCTATACAATAAAATATTGCTTAACGTCAGACGCCTGAGTTTCTTTCTGGTTATTAGGCTTCACCGTCGTTTGTCCTTCTTTCAGTGTAAACTGTAAACGCAGCCCACAAGGAAATTGACACTTTGGTGACGAACGGCCCATCTAAAACAGTCGCGTAGGCGATTAGTCACGATCTCTTTGATTTGTTGGAACGAGGAACAACACGATTGTCGTTGTAGGTACATATGTACTTGCTCTCCTTTTTCCTCGCGATGGTTTTAACCTTTAGAAGGCCGGGCTAGCCACTATAGTGGCCATTGCAAATTTTAACGTTTGAACTTCAATGTTTCTGAGGGTTCCTAAGGGGATATCAACAACCCTCTGAACCACTAAAGTTCAAATTTAAAAACATTCAGTATATGCCACACCGTTCGCGGTCGGGCTGGCCACTATTTCTAAATTTACTATTTTTAGAATTTCTAGAACTAAATTTAGAATTTCAATGAAAAAATCCTGGCCCTCTAAAGGTTAAAAGAGGAAAGGGTTTCCACGAGCGGGACACCGGCTACGCAGTGAGAGAGGAAGGTCTGGTCCATTTTACGATCTTTATTAACAATCAGTGTAACTTATGTACAAGTGCGTACTCTGAAACTCAACAAAATCTTGTCCTGATAAATAATCTTTTCACTGTTCCTCCTCCCACCTCGAAACACCAAATCTGCAAACCTTTACTCTCGTGTCTTTTTATACAGAGCTCTGTTCGGCAGTGTTATACGTGTTCCAACTTTTTCCTTGTATAATAAAGGGCAATAATCCGTTAATAAATATCTAAATGAGTATGTAAATGGGGGATCGTTATGTCGTGGTTAATCGTATGCCTCTCCCGTGTTACCGCGTCGATTACCTGTGTCCATTACCTGCGAACTCACTTCACGATCGATGAGCCGTTGCAATACTTAACGATTATTCCGCGCTCGACGATCCTGGATCGCGTCCAGAATCGGCTAGCCAGTGCATTGTACGGGGTATCTGCTTTCACCCGGCAGACGTGATTTTGCTCATGGTTTGTGCTCACGGCGCCAAGCAACTTGACGTTCCTTTCGACTCGTGCGATCAGTTTCCGATGAATACCGAAAGATTTGATGCTGCTGTTAATTCGAATAACCATTTGTTTCAGATGATGTAGTAGAAGACAACGGTCAAGAGGATGTACCCGAAATTAGCCACGAACGTTTGGCCGGCGCCGACGAGCAAAGACGTCGAGTCTTGATGCTCGTGATGGTCACTATGATGATGATTATGCTCCGAGTGATTTAGTTGGGACTCTATACCGCGTACGTAGCCCTCGTGCGGGGATCTCTTCGATCTCGTTATCAGCGTCAACTTCGTGTTCTTTATCGCTCGTATTTCGGGCGTGGACAGGTCCACGGAGGGAAGGCGTCGTTTCTCGAGTTGGGAGCCCTCGGAACGTACCTCTCCGCCTATCAACGGCGGCAGTTCTCCCTTGAATCTCCCGAACTGGGGTGTTCTAGTGAGGATGTCCGAGGAGAGTCTGCCCCTGGAGTGTTCCTCGATCCCGGAGATCGATCTGGCCAAGCTGGAGTCCTTCACCTTCTTCCCGTCGAAGGTGATGAGCACCTCGGACGACGACGAGGGTGGCGACTCGTTGAAGATCGTGCTGGGCGCGGGCGGTAAGTAATACGCGTTCGTTCTATCAGCGGCCATTTCCATGTCGTCAGGTTCGCCCGCGTGCGATTTCCCGTTCACGTTCTTCTTCCTTGATTTGCCGGCGGTGTCGATGGTCGGGACGGGGGGCGAGGGTATAAACACCGGCTCGAAACTGTCGACAAGTCTGTGGTTCTTGGTCTCCTGGACGATCGCGTCGCTCTGCTCCGTTCTATCGGACATCCTCTTCTGAGCCACGTCCGCGGACCTGTCGATGTTTCTGATGATGGGCTTGAAGCCACCCTCGATCACTATCGAGTCGGGGTTGAACCCCGTGTTCCTGGCGGGCTTCATGGTGATCGCGTAGACACTGGGACTGTCCGCGTCGGATAATTTCGCCTCTATCTTGTTCCGCTGCTTGGCGTCGATTTTCTTAAACTTGGCGATCTGCGGATTGCCGGCACCGGGCGCGAGCTTCTCGGGTGTTCTCCTGTAAGTAGAAGAGGCTGGTCTGTAAACGGCCTTCTTCCGTTCCAGGAAGACTGGTCTGGACGGTAAGGGGAGAGTCGGCTGGGGCATCGCGTGATGAGGACTCTGCAACATCGGACGTCGCGTCAGCATCGGTCTCTTGATGATCATTAGTTGGTTCCTCTGATCCGGCTGATAGTGGTGATAATGATGCGGGTGAGAATAAAGATGGTGGTAATTGGTGGCATGATGAGGAGGCATCGGCCTGGAATATAGGATCTGCGGGCCGGTGACAGCCGGATAAGTGTATTTCATCCCGTGGCTCATTGGTCGCGGGTTATCTGGAACGAGGTTAGACAATTGCTGGTTAGAAGCCTGCTGAAGCAGCTCCTGCTCGATCTCCGTGATTTGCTGCCGGCTGGGATAGGATGAGGAGGAGGCGGCGACGGCCAGTCTGCTGCCTCCCATGATCGATTGCTCGCGATAGATCGGCGCGGGCTGGTGATGATGATGATGGTGGTGGTAGTGGTTACGGTGCTGCTGCATGAGATCCCCGTCGAGGTGCGCATGATGCGTTTCCTTCACGCGCACCTCGTGACGATGCGGCGCTACCCCGAGGCTCGGCACGTTGTACGCTGAGGAAGCTTTCGAGCCTTCGTACGGCTCCTCGTAGGACGATGACGACGATGACGATGATGGTGATTGCAAGCGGCCGTAATTGTTGTTATTAGCAGTCGTTAGTAGCTGGGTGTATGATGTGCTTAGCTTGCCGGGGTTAGTCGCTGGATGATAAGGGTAACGAAGCCCGTGGTCACGATGAAGATGAAGAGGCTGCTGCAGAAACTCCGCCGTTGGCGTTACCTTGCTCGCGACGCGGATGCTAGGGCTGCTCTCGAGATCTCCGATCGGTTGTTGGCTATTCGGGTCCACGTAAACCTCGTGGTTCTCGCTGGCAGCGGCCTCGCCGAGGTCGCAGCTGTTCAGGACATTGATCTTCCACCCCAGGTAGCGATGTGTGAAGCACTAAACATCCGTCCAACATTATCGTGTTCGTATGTCGTATAGACGACGCTGGAGCATGGATTCGCAACGCAACATACCTGATAGTACACGGTGTCGGGTGTGTTCTCGTTCGGGGTCCACTCCACGAAACCCGGAACGCCATGGTCGCACTCCAGGGTGAGAGTGCGTTGATAAGCACCGAACGACGCGAATTCGTCCGCTAGGGGTTGATTCTGATCCGGAATCCAATTGCACAGACGACCGACGCCCGTCGGCCGATATACCCCGCGTTGACGTTCGGCACCAGCAAATATCTTTACTTTCTGTTCAGAGAAAAAGCTGCCTTTACTCTCCCGTCGCACTTGCCGCCATTTCCCGATCCATTACACTTTTACGCTTCTACACCGTCAAGCTAAATTACAAATCGCGAAAGAGAGAGAAAATTTTCAGCTCACAGCTTTCTCCTCGGCTGTCTTGTGTTGATATCCACCAATGGGATCGTCGGTTATGTAGAAGGGATGATAACGAGCGGGTGTATCCGCGTTCTCTCCTCCTTCTACCACAAATGTGTACGTCTTCCCCCTGACAACGTTGATCTCCGGAATTAGCAAGCCATTTATGTACCAGGAGATGCCCCAACCAACGTGACCTGAGGAAAGTGAAACGTATTGGTTTGCCCGTCACTCGTCACTCGTCAACCGTCGAGTCGTGTCATCGATTTCATTAAACGCGTTCAGTCACACTTTCACCCGTTCCGTACCAGTGATAGCAGGATACCCGTGTTTTCCTCCAGTGGGCCCCATCTGGGCGTAAAACGTCCCGTCGTCAGGTTCGTTACACTGTATCGGTGGAATTTCCCAGGCATCGGTTTTGGGCGCCGGTGCGGGAGTGGCTGGTATTCGTTGAAATCTCCTCGTAGTCGCACTCAGCTCCTGCTTCATAAAATCACTACGTTGGCGACAGTTCCCCGGGGGACCAGCGAAACATAGGTAATATCGTAAGGCGATCAAGGGATCCTCGATAGTGTCTATCGATCTACCTGATTGCCGCTGGCTTTCTCGTCCTTGTCCACCAACAGTTGAGATTGCTCTTGGTCCGGAACGGGACAATTCCAAACCGGTGCCCTACCGAAGTCGATGAAGCGGTCGGTTCTCAGATAGTCCGAGTGGAAGCTGACCTCTTGCCTCTCATTCAGAGGGCCGATGGCCCAGATGATTGCTTGCGAGCCGTTTGTCAGGATTTGATGGTCGAGCTCGTCGTTCGTCTTCAGCGGCCGCTGATACGTGACTATACTGTACCCGTCCACCAGGGCCGCGTTCAACAATCGAATGGAATTCGTGTTCTCCTGCGAACCGTCGGCGTCGTTTCAGGTGAGTTAATGGAACGTAAAGGAATGCAATTTAACCCTGTCGCTAGAGGGCTGCCATTTGCTCCACGCGACGGTCCATCGCCTCGACAAATCATCTATCCAGTTACTGTGACTATTTCCCCACTTCCGCGGCCTTCATTTTCATCCCAACGGTACCTGACTACTGATGAAACTTACCTGTATCCGCGTATCGGGACAGCTGCCCCGCCCGCCGGAGCACTGAGACTTGGACTCCAAGAAATAATCCACCGCATAGCCCTGAAGAGTCTGCTTGTTGACCCAGGCGACTACGACGTCCCCGCCGACCATCGCGCTTCTTTCGGGGTTCGCCGACAATCCGAAAGCCATGTACTGCCCGTCATCTGTCAACCCGACGTATTAAATGATCGTTCAGAAGTATGGCATGGAGGAGAACGGGGAATTTCGGTGGCCATCAAAGCGCGGGGATACTCGTAAAGTCGTCGCCAGGCTGATGGTAACGGCCGGACGTAAATCTCCGGGAACCACGAGAATTTGTTCAGTGTTTTGTTGCTCGTCTCCCTTCGTCCACTTCTTTTTGTCATACCCCGATCATCCGCGCTCTCGCTTCAAGCGATGCATATTAATTTCGGTGGGGCGTCCATGCGAAATTTATTTTCCGCCACGCGTGAGAAATCCGGTCCGGTAGGGTGGATCCCAATTTACCGAAAGGCCCGTTTAAAGCGGCACCGCGCGTTAATTAGACCGTGAAACGCGATTTTTCTTGCCCTCCTTTTCCGGAACAGCGATTAGAGGGCGCGAGTAGGGCCGGTTTGGATTATCGTTAATTTCAGAAAATCAGTCGCAAAGCAAAGTTCACGGGGGCTTTCGCTAAGTGCGATAGAAGTTGGGTTCTTTCCCGAGGCATGGACGCCGGACAGCTTGGAAATATATACTCACCAAGTTTCCCGACGAGTTGGGCGACTATGCTGTCTCCGGCCACGGCCCATCGCACCTCGAACGCCAGCCTGTCCTCGAGAACTTCGCAGTTCAGTTTCGACTGGAATCAAACGACAAACCGTTTACCATCGTCTACAAGACCAGCATCGATCTTTCCGCGAGATTCCCTGCACCGGGATTATTAAGAGCATAGCTCTTCGGGATTATTTACAACTGATCGATCGTCCAGCTCTCTCGCGTACTCCCGTGGAAAATTCGACTCGACCGAGCACCCTTTTTCCCGCGGCGACGAACACGAGGGAGCAGGCACGTGGATCGCGTTGTTTAGTCTAAAAGAGGCAACTCGCTTGGTAAGTCAAGTAACTCGTGTTTCAAGAAAAATACGTTTATTCGCATTGATCTGAAGTAGAAACGTACAAAAATCGATAGAAAAAATAATGTCATTCTCGTGTGCGCGTAAATATAATCTACATGGTAAATACGTGTGTGATACCGAACGCACGAAGTTTCTGCAGATACTAAAAGGAAGGACTGGCCTAGGCTGGAGGAGTCCTTCGTCTGTTGGAGTAACGCGCGCCTCCTCTCTGACCACGGAAATAAGTACGATCCACCCTCGTATCACAGCCAAAAGCATTCGCATTCCGTTGCTCCTCACGTTCCCCGTCCACGCACGCTCGGCTTTTACAACTTTTACGACGCTCCTTACGACTTACAAATCGCACGTCGTTCGGTCAGATATTTCAACGGAAATTCAATTGGTTCGTGAACGCAAGAGTCCTCGTTGATGGCACAACAAACGGCCCAGCGCGCTTCCGTTCTCCCAGTGTTACGTACAGCGCATCGCGCGAAAAACTTTCAAGGGTTCGCATCGACAAGGCCAGCAATGCTGACAATGGTCGATTTTGTTCTGGTCAGGCGCGTAGGCGTATTCGCGGAGCGTGCGGAGATGAGCCGAGAGACAAGCCGATATCCAACCGTCACCAATATCGACACATATTTCATGCGGGCTCGAAGAGACGGCAAAGCGGTGAATTATGGCGACTTGTATTGTTCGAGGAGAACGCGACACATCCACTTGCACGGGGGCGAGATTGTACGTCTCTTGGAGCGGAATACTAGAAGGGATTGGAGAGATTAAAGGCATGCCTCGTAGGCATACATGTATATCCATGGGACGGCCTGCAACTACTTACACACACTCCGTCTACTTCGCCGTGCTTCCATATAGGGTGAATTCGTTTCGAATTGGCACGAGACCTTTTCGCGATACATCCTTCGCTCCTCTGTACGAGAGGCTCGAGCCAAGCAGCTTGAAGCAGCCTGTTCGTTGAACGCTCTGACAAGCTAAAAGAAGAGGAACAAATCTTCCCCTCGCTCGCGAGGAATAACGTCGAGCTTCGACTTTCAATTGCGCTCCGAAACCTCTCACCCTGTATAAGTCCTGTACGAGTGTGTTCGGAGATTTTTCGTTTAACGGATAGCCGACCTGGCGTTAAATAAATAAGAAGATGGTCGCGTGCCACTCCTCGTATTCTCGCGGGCGAAGTTTCCGAAGTGGGCGCACGCGACAGGCCGCGGCAGCTTTACGGGCGAACATTCAGTTAATTCTATTCTGACAGCTGTGCCACCTGAGTTTTCCACGGTAAAGCGAGTGATCGTTGGTAAACCAGGCGGCCAGCTTAGAGGGACTTTCGCTAATTTGCCGAAACGCGTGTCTGACCGAGTTCCGGCTAGGTCTGCCGGCTGATTAACTGCGCGGTTCTACCACCCGCCCGACAGATCCTTTGAGTGTGCTGGTTTTTACTATGCAAAACGGACGTATTGATCGGAGGCTTTTGGAAAAGGCGATTGGTCGACTAACGAAGCGGGGACAGTTCAAGGATTCCGGCTGCGGGGTTCGGCTGGTCCTCGCCTTCGCCACGTGGAAGCATCCAAGGAGCTTGTAACTCGAGTGACTTTCAGATATTACGCGCGTTCTGGATTCTCGATACCGCAGCAGGAATTCTCGCCCCGTCCAGGACCGACGAGCGTTGGCGCCCCTGTCAATAGCGAACGAAAGAGTCGAGCCTTCTGTCTCCCTGGAAGCGCAACAGCCTCGCGTACGAGTTCGCCTGGGGCTCGCCAGTCAGCTGGCTACGCGATCTCGGCTGTCCCGCTGGCTGGTCCCCGATGAGGGAAGACAAGCCGCCGGATCTAAGCTGGTCCTGATACGTGGACGCGTCGTCTAGGTTCGAGACGTCGTCGCCGTACTGAGCGATCGTCGCCGATCCTTCGGTCTGGGCCGAAGGGGAGGCGGGTTGAAGGCGGTGGAGCTGTTGCGCGAGGGGTTCCCGGTGCTGCAGGCTCTTTGGTATTCGATAGTCGATCGCCTGGACCACCTGGATCTGATCTTCTCGACGGAGGAGCGGACGATAGGTCGTCGGACGTTGCTGGGTTAGCAACGCGCTCGCGAATGATGGGGAAGGAGAAGGGGACGACGGTGACGAGGAGGTAGCCAGCTCGTACAGATTCGCCAGACCGACCGTCTGTCCCTGCCCTCCGCGATGCACGTTCTGCAACACAAGGACAGAGACAGGGTGTTATGCATAAGGTCTTTTGCAAGCGAACAAATTCATAGTCTTCTCGGCAGTGCGGCGATACTCGGCGGTAGAGACGCGGCGGGGTCGTAAATTCGCCAGTGGCGGGATGAATTCAGGCAGGGAGACAGAGACACTTGTGCACTCTTCGATGAGATCAATGGGACGCGAACGAGAGGTGAGCTAGACGTACGATCATACGACCCCAAGGGAAGCGAAGCTCCTTCTTTTCGCCTGTTTCTCTCAAAGTCCTGGCTCGGCCGCTCGAAAGCTGTGCAAGCTCGATCCACGAGCCCGGCTGCCTCCAACTAACCGAATCTAGCCGAATCTGCGACTCGGAGACGGCTTGCCGGGGACGAGCGACTTCCGCCGACAGCCGGATATCCACTCAAATATTGACACAGACAAATTCGCCGTGAAACAATACGGAGTCCGCATCGACGGTTCCAGTGAAAGGCTCGTCTGTTTCTGCGCGTTGCGCGCGATCGAGTGCACGGGACAGGCGCGCCAGGGAGCAACGAGATCGCTGGCTGTTGTTGCCGATTTCTGGCGAAGCTTCGGTGGGAAGCGAATTCTCATAGAAAAGCCCGGGATTATCCTGCGAGTAGACGCGAGTGCATCCGCGACCATCCAGCAAGAAGGGGGGCAAATCAGCTGGCGAAATGTCGACGGAATATGAAACTATGTGGAAGTTGGTCCCGGCTCGGCCCGGGGAAACTTACGGGACGTGACACAAAAGCATCGAGTCAGCTAAAGACGATGTAAATCGATCGGGAACGGGTAAAAGCCTGTTCAAATCCGTTTCCTCCTGTCGGCTCGAACGTGATTGGCATGGAGATATCGCAGTCTGTACAATAACGTTCGTTCAAGAGGGGCGTTGGGACGATCTGCAGATACTACGTACGCACTTGGAGGCCGCGACGCGATCCAGAAATATAACCGAACGACCGAGAATCGCGGCGTAACGTTCCTTGAGCGAGATGAGAAGTGACGCGGTGATCGGGACAAGCCGATCGAAACGTCTATCGTTTCGCGTAATCGGCTCGATCTACTGTGTATGCGTGTACTCGGCTTAGCAATTGGGGCATCGCGTTTGAAAGGCGTTGCAGGAAGCCCAGGCGTCTGTTGTTGCAGCGAGCCGGTGGCTACAGGGAGGCTTTCCAGCTTACCTGCGGCGAGACTCCGAGCATCTTCAGGGACGGTGGCACGTTAAGACTCTGCGGAATTTGCACGTGGCCAAAGTCTACGGTGAAGGCCTCGCACCAGACGCCGAAGTGGCCGATCTGGTGGATCGTCAGGTCCCCCGGCAAAGTGAGCACGATAGCTTTGCGATCGTACCGACGCAGAGGTTTCTCCTTTCCATTCTCGTCCGGCACGCGAATACCTTGCGGCGACGGCGACGGACCAGCTCCCGCCCAGAATTTCGCGTCTGCGGCAAAGAATTTCATCCACAGAACCGTCGAAGAATATCGATTTTATTGCTTCGGCGAGGGCATGCTTACCGGGCGCTTCACCATCGTAGCTGAAGCTTGGTATCAACAGGGTTTGAGCGTCCACCACGACGATCGGCTCGGAACTGACGCCGTGCACGCCGCTCAGAGCTGCCAACTTCTGTGGTTTAGGGTAGTCGAATCCCTGTGGTATCCTCACGTCCCCGAAGTTCACCTGAAGCAAACACAGTTCCACCGTTTTACCTAAAGTGCAGCCTTTTTATTTTTCTTTTCAACAGTGGGAACGTTAGCGTTTTCGATATAAAGAGCCTTTAAAAATGAGTTGCAAATGCAGGGGGGGGGGGTGTCGTTTGCCTAGAGGAGAGGGAATTCATAAGCCACGGGAATAATGCCGCGAACAGATTGCACTTTATCGTCGGCCAAGCCCGCCCGTGAAATGGAAATTCGAGCGTTTCGCTCTCGTTCTGCCATGATCGAGCTTATCATAGCGGAGTTACACACACGGGCGCGGTGGGGTATCTGGTGCCGCCTGTCGGACACCCCCGACTCGGAATAAATTTGCGTCGCGCCGGCGGTATCAAGACCGTAAATCGACGATCTATGCGAACTGCCACGGATAAGCTGGTCACTCCCGGACGAGTGCATCTATCAGGCTTCTCATTAAATTTGAAATTCCGTGGCGCGCCCGCTAGCTCCGTCTCGATTCCGCGGGCGGAAGTTTATCAGGAAGTTTGTCGGGGGATCAGCTGCTCCGCGACAGATTCTTTGCTGCAACTTCTACCGCGATATAGGTAAGCCGTGAGTTCTCAAGGTGATAATCGGATTTTCGATTCTTCTCTGTTCCGAGAACTTTCCTGGGGGGCAATAGCATCCAATTTGCGGGGAGACTCGGCGGTGCCCGTATGGCGCAGCGCCAACCAAGGCGATTACTTTCTATTCTGCTGGTCTGCAGAGGCACGCGTGGCAACAACCACGAGCGTGAAAGTTGCACGGCAAGAAAAACGATACCGGTTTATGTATCGCGCAAGTAGAATAGACGCCACACCGAAGGTCACGAGCATGATGTGATTCTTTGCTCACCGCGAATTCGTCGCACCACACCGAGAACCACTTGACGTTGCTCAGAGTCTTGCCATCGGGTAACGTGAGCGTGATGTCCTTCCTCCGGTATCGCCTCAGCGTCTCCGTTCTGTCGCAAACCGAGCAAATCTTTCACGTATCGAACGGATCAGAACACTTCTCTACAAGTGCAAACTCCAGTGACCTATAGGTCTCGTTAACTTTACGCCGCCCCTAACTTTCAAACAGCCTTTATACTTTATGCTATGAAAAAGTAACGCAACGAGCACTCACGATCCGCGCTCGTCCCGAAGTCTGATCCCATTTCCGTGGGGGCTTTTGGAACTTCCCACGTAAAAGTAGGCAGCTGAAAAGAGATACGATTATAATTGCAGCTTTCGCCAATTGCAGAGAATTCGGACCAATTACTCGATCTGTGCCACTTGGTCGATCGGCCGGTTGCACTCGGAGGAGGAATAACGACGGATGCAGAATACGCGTCTTTCGTTGAAGGAAAGTAGCAAAAGTAGCAAAAGTAGCAAAGGAGGATCGAAGCCAACTTAAATAGTTAGACATGTTGGCGCTTAAGAGTACCCGGAGCGATGCATGGCTCGGAACGAAGACTCGCGTGCCCCGGAGTTTTCCGCGGAAAGCGCAAACCAGGCGATCAACTCGTGGTTGGAGACGAGAAAGTTGGCCGCGAGCCGCAACTTGCACGCGCTTCTTGGTTACGAACTTGGCGCTTCGCCGTCGTACGTGAAGTCCTTGATGAACAGAGTTCGCCCGTCCACGGCGTAAACTTCACCGCTGACGCCATGATGAAGTTCCGACAGCTTGCCAATAAGCTTCCCGTAATAAGCTCCGCTGCATACCTCTGTAACCATAATCGAGATTGATTGATCATCGGGGATTAACGGCTAGATACAAGGGAGGGGAAAGAAATCGCTCGTTAATTCATCCCTGTCCCTCAGACCCGACTGTTTGCGAATGTTCGACGAGGAAGAGGAAACTCGTTGACCCGTGATAGACGGGCACCAAGAAGTTACCCGCTCGTCAATTTGCCTGCGGAATAATTAAACGACAGAATGCTCCTCGAAGGAGTATCCAGAACCGGTCGCATGCATAACTAATCGAATTCAGAATCGTGCTGGTTAGAATAATAAATTCCGTCCGTTGCGGGTTACCGATCCACCGACGTCGATGGATGGTTAACGGTAGTCGTTGCGTCGCGCCGAGGATCGATCCTGCCGCAGAGCGGATCGTTACGGATCGAGGCGGTATGCAAAGTCGAGTTCCTCGAATGCGTGCTGGGAGCTGGAAGCTGGAACGTGGACCGGATCGTACTCGTATATACATATGCCTCGCGGGATCACGGAATGCCGGTCATCTATTCGGGTCTCCAGGTTCCAGGATTTTTATGGAATCCACCATTACACTACCTATGAATTTTTACGCGCCTAGCCGAGCGTCAGAGCCGGCCAGGTGGAATCAGTGGAATCAGTGGAAATCAGGGTTCGTGCTCGCATAAATATGGATCGAACGTCAAGGCCAATCGAGCGATCCCTCCGCGGATCGCTGGGATAGATGCTAACGAATCGGAGAACCGGTCGGCGATCTATCCCGCATCTAACCCTTTGATCGAGCGCGCGTACCGTTACAGCTCTCACGGTGGACAGGATATCGTCCATCCGACGGGATTGACGCATGCTCGAGCATATATCGTGCACGGTTTGCAGGGTAAACGTTGGTCCCGGACACGGTCGAATCGAAGATTCAGGAAAAATCGCCGCTCGCGGTCCGTGGAAAACTAGATACGTCTGGAGAGTGATCCGTGCGCGAGCTTTCGCGGTGCCGTTAACTGTCGCTTGTAATCGGTGATGTAACGTGCACGAGATACACGGCTTGGATCGCGCGTACCACTTTGTTTCCCGCCGTGGTATTTCATAATTGGAGAAAAATGCGTTGTTACGCTCCAAGACCGGATAGGACTGCGCGGCACGGCGGCTCGTTTATGCATCTCTACCAGGCAGGGCGATTTTTTCGCAGAGGAGGTACATAGTTTTTGCGAACGTGAAGGATTAACAGGGCGACGCGACGTATCGGTTCGATACATTGCCAGTTCTTACGTAAACCGTATCTACGCCGCGCCGATGCGAGAGACCGGCGATTAAATCGATCCGAAAGGCGGGAAGACCAGTTCTCGTTTCCGCCGATTTTCTACGGATTCGTTTCTCGATCCGGGCGCTGCTGTTCCACGCGTTTTCTTTCCAGCAATCGGCTGGCACCCCTGGATCAGCAAACGTGGCAATATTAATTGGGATACTACCGATAAACGGACGGGAACAGAATTTCTGCACTTAAATCGCGGCTTGAAGAATGGATCGGCGCGAGATTCGAGCACGGCAGCCTCATCGTTCCGTCAATTTAGGGCACGGCTGCACAGAGTTCGGTATCAATCGCTAATGAGAAGCCGAAGCGTCAAAGCAGCGACGGTTTCGTGGTTCAAGAGGATGCATTACGTCGTTCCGGCCGCGAGCCATTAGCGCGTAATTATTGTCGTGGTAACGACAGCGTGGGACGTGATTAAATCGTTACGATCGTGGCTCTGGGTTCGATGGAGCCGCGGCTGCGATAAAAACTGCGCGGAGGATCGGTGGAATCAATGGGGAATTTGCGGTTAGTCCAGGCTGATTAGAGCACCGAGCAGACGCGACTGGCGAATTCAGGTCAACGATGCTGAGTCGAGATGAGAGAAAAATTGAGACAGAGATGGAAGGAGGCGGGAAGAGAGAAATAGAGAGAGAGAGAGCGAGAGAGATACATATCAGACCTTTGACATTTTCATACGAAAGAGAAAGCAGAAGGCGTACAAGCGTAATTGCCAAGCTGTACCTACATAATACGACTCTGGAGTCTAATGTCGCAACACACGTATTCTCCTATGGATTTGCGGCGATAGCGAGAAACAAGCCAGCTCGGACCGCGATCTCGCCGTGCATCGTCGTCGCGTTGTATCCCCCGCTTTGGGAACAGAGATCTACGATTTGAAATACACCGCTCCGCTGCACCGCGAGAGGTGCCGTTTGATCTTCCAAAGGGAGAACTCGATACCAAGCGATCTATCACCGTGGCTCCGATCGGTGTTCAAGCATTCCTTCGTAAACAACGCGTTTCCCTGTTTACCCGCGCGTCCAGTCAACGATCGCCAATCGTACAATTGCGCGCGTTTTGTCCGACCGGTTAATGGAGCGTGACGCGCACCGAGCTGGAGCAGTGGGGCAAATATAAATCTGCAGTAGACTTAACGTCGCATTATCTACATGCCCGAATAATCTCACGGCTACAATTATCCGTTGACTGCTTCTGGAGACGTACCTATTCCTGTTCCTTTATCGAACCTTTCAGTCACTGATTGTAAGTTCTCTGTCGGAGAATCGCTGAGATGGCTAATAAATCCTAGAGATCGGTCTGCACCATTGAAATTCATCGTTCACTGGTTTATATAATCCGCGTGTATGGCATTCTCGATTGAAACGAATTACGGCGTGGCGTGCACCCTGCTGGATCCGTGTTGTAGAATACTTTCGCGAGCGTTCGAAATCTCGAGCGTAAAGCGGCCAAGAATTCCTTCGCGGGATCGTTGTGCGACCGCGATGCCGCGGTTTTTTCTCCCCTTTCTTTTCATCGCGAACATCTTTCTCCTCTCCGCGTGACGCTGGTCGGAGGAAAAGCGTGGAACGCGAAAGTCGAGCCGGCGCGAAACAGACCGGCAAATCGAGACACACCGATGTCGAACGAGCTTGCAGGCCTCGCAGCCCCGTCGTTAATTGGCTCCGACAATTAGCGCGCTCGGGATCGTTTGGTAATTGGCCCGCGCCACCAAATCTCCTCGCGTTTCGATCCCTCTGCTCAAATTTCCACGCCTCCCTTCACCTCTGCCCGATCGTGGCGGCGTCCAGCCGCGCTCATTCTAGCTACCAGAGGCACTTTATCTTTCGATTTGTTCCCCGGGAAAGCTGGGACTGTCTTGGGCGCGATTTACCGCGTTAGTTAGCAACGTTTGAGCACCAACAAGTGTACTGCTACTTTGACGGCGACTTCGTAACAAGCTTTAGATCGTAACGTCGCTATCCCAAACGGTAGTTTAAACGCGATACGCGGGGGCGACGTTAAATTATCGTTACTGCAAGAAGAGGAACGATATTGGGGGAACGGCGCGTGGAGGAGCATCGCGACAAAACGGGACGATGGGGTGTGTGGCACGTTGCTTCCGCAATCTACCCGCACCCCTCGTAAATATGTACCTCTCCGTACAGACAACCCCGGCTGCAAACTTTGATAATAACGTATCGCGCTGTAAGCGTTTGGAGCGTTTGGAGCGGCGCACAAAACAGTAGGTAGCGCGAAAGGTTTTGCGACTGGCTTGGATTCGGCTAGCGAATGCTTTGAACGCTGTGTCAGTGGTTTCCTTCGCCCGCTGGGGTCGATTTTAATCCCCGCTCCGAGCAAAAAACGAATATTCCTTTGGCGGTTTGTGCAGAGGTATCCCGACGACGCGGCTTCAAGGTTGCCCCGCGTTTAACGGAATCGACAAGCGTAGTAGCGTGCGAACGTGAATGAACGGGCGTAACGTCGGTGGTATATTATCGAGAGGATCTGTTTTATGGTTGCCAGGTGAACTCACGTGTTGCCAGCAGAAGAAAGACCGCTGCGACTAGACCAAGAGTGGAGAGCCGAGTGGAGGACGATGTGGGTGATCGTGTCGTCATGGCGTCTTCGTGGTTACTGCCGTCGAAAGTGGCTGTCGTGGATCGAGGTAGCTTTGTCGATCCCACTACGATCACCGGCTCGCCTTGCGTCACCTAGGTCTCTCTTTCTCTTCACCCTTCTACCTTCTATCTTCTACCTCCTGCCGCGCTTGCTTCGGCTAATCCGTCACTTGGAGTTGCGTCGAGTTTCCCACTTTCGTCCAACCCTCGGTGTTTTTCCTCTTCTTCTCTAGCATCCCGCTCCTTTCGGTCGCGCGAGGTTTTCGGACTACTGTGCAGCGTGCGCGTAGAAGGGATGCCGACGGGTAATGGTACTCCCAGGAGAAGTATCTCCCCTGTTCCTTCCCGCCTCTCCTCGCTCAAATCAACGATCGTCGGGAGACCAATGGCTACCAGCAGACGAGCTGTCCTTGAAAGCAAGGAGAGAAATGTAACCTAATACGGATGAAATGACGCCGACGCATTTGTCTCTGCGTGCCCTCCCTCTGCTGGCATTCTCGCTGATGATTGCGATTTTCGGCGTACCCGTGGCTCGCCGCACGACGAATAGGAACGAGGTTGGTCGGGATGGAAGCGAGCAAACGCCTTCTCGCAATTGAAGCGATTACTCGATTTTAGTTTCGAGTAACGATCAGCAGCCTTGTTGTCAAGCATGGACCCACCGATCTGGCCCGTCGGAGGGGGCGAGAAATTCACCGGGCTTCCAAAAATAAATCTGACAGAGGTCTGAGAAAATCGAACTTCGAGCCAGGTAGTTGGTACGCGATTCTGTTTTGCGAGAAGCTGTCAGGCCGTTTCGGACCGCTTCGTTGTACATTACCTGACCAAATAAGACGCGGATGCCGTAATTAGGTTTTCGCAGCGCGGCCTCGCGTTCGTTTGCATTAAAGCTAGACGCGGGGACGAGACGGGGGGGGGGGGGGGGGGAAGAAAATAATAAGGTTGGACGGGCGAGATGGCCGTTGGAGTTTGCATCACGAGTCGGATCCAAGTTGGTAGGTGGTTGGTTAACACGACTGGTAAAATAACCGTTGACACGATGCTCCGGCGGGGCGGCTCTCCTGGTGGAGAGGGTTCACGGATGCATCGAGGCTGGCTTGTAGGCGAGGCGATGCAACTTTTCATTCCGCTTGCAATGCGTACGGAGTAAAGAGTGGAGAGGGCTAGATGGGAAACATACGTGGCTGGCCTGCCTGGCTATGGGACGCGAGCAGGTTGTCGCAGGTGTGATTCGAAGATATACGGCGAACGATTACACGCGTCACTTGATCATTGTCTTCTGTAACAATGGCTGGTTACATTTGTTTAGGGTCCCCTGGGAGCGCTGGTCGCGACAAGATAATAGGCTCCACGTGCCGCCCGCTCAAATGATCTTTCTTCCTCGTCATAAGCACTCTCTCGTAGCCTGTGATTAAATTTAATCTTGCCTGCGTTGCGAGTAACAATTACGGAATAATTATGAGAACGGCGTCCGGAGCCGCGGTGTTGGCGACTTTCGAGCCGAGGAAAGAACGTTATTACGGAATTACCAACACCGATTATGGAAAACGTTCAACGAGAACTTTCTTCCGCTTTTGTTCCTCCGAGTCGGACGACTCCTCTGCCACTCCGTAGCTTCTCCGATCCTCCGCAGAGCTCCGGTGACTCGAAAGTACCTACATCGCTGCTTTTTATGAGATATTGTAGAAAGCTTCTCCGCAACTGGACGAGAACTCGGATCCGAGGATTTCGTGGCATCGGCTGCTCTCCACTCTTTCATGGCTGGGCTGGTATGCGGGCCGGTTGTGTTCCAACAGAAACCAAGAGGTTTCTGTTCAACCTAGAAACCGCCTTCTGCGGCTGGTCGCCCGTACGCGAGGCGAGGGAACCACGCTTGGTAATTAGAGACGATTATTACTCACGCACAGATCTTGCCCGCGATCTTTTCTCTCATCTATTCGCGTCCAGCTCCGATCGCTCGCAATCACATTCGCCAGCTCGGACCACGGGCAAGCGGCTCGGTTTCTAGAGTGTTGACGCGTTATCCTCTCAGAGATCTCGTTCTCCCTTCTCCGGAATCAATGTTCCACAGGACTTGTTGATCTCAGCTGAGCCCAATTCGCACAATCAGTGTAGCAGCACCTTACACGATGAAATGCAGGTCGCGCGAATACTTTGGCGCAAGGGTTGCAAGGGTCGCAAGGGCGAAGGCTCGGTCCGAGAGCTCGCAATGACACGACGTTTGCCGCGGTTCAAATGTCACCTCACCGTTGCCGCCTAAACACTGACAACGAGTGAACCGCGAAAGCAAGGACGAGCGTTGAAAGTGAAAGCCAGCATGATCGGAAAGAAGGTCCCGTGTAACGTATCATTCAACATTCAACGACACCGTGTAGGGTTTCGCTGGCGCTTTCACGGTTGCGTGGACGACACGGTGAAATGGATCTGTCGACTGGTTGGATACCACTTGCCCGGCTCGAACAGTGAACTCCGGTGTAATTTTTCCGGGACGTTTTCCCGAAGCCCCGTTGAAGCTTGAGAGGGGCGAGCGAGCGTAAGCACTCGACGGCAAAGGACGCGTAATTACGGGGACGGCAATTATGCGCCAGGCTCGCCTCTATTTCACTTGGCATTCGACCGTGCTTATTAACCCAAGTTAATGAGTCCGGCCGATGAGTTAACGAGAGAAAATTGGTTTTGACGAACGCGCCGATGGAATTGATTTTCTAATTTAACCACGGCAACGCGGCCGGCTGGCGAGGAAACGGAACGAAAACAAGAACGCGTTCCGCGGCACGCTTCTTCGCGCGTGACGCTCCGCTGGGATCGTAATTTTTTAGTGGCCTACACAGCGGGGTGGTTGAATCTCCAGCTATCACTTTCTTCCGAAATTAATCGTGAAACGGCGAGAGTCGCGCATCGTTAACGGGCGAGCAGCGTCGACGGTCGGGTCGAGAGGAAAGAAGGAAGAACGATCGCTGGATTCGGGGCTCTGGATCTTCCCCGTGCATGGCCCAGTTGCGACGCGAGCCGGAGAAAGGGAGAAATTCGACGCGTCCGTGATTCCTTCCTCTTCCAAAGGCGACAAGCGACAACCGGTCCTCTCCCTGTTGCATAACGGCCATCCTGTTTACACGCGTAACATCCGACAGTCTTTAATCGCGGCGCACTAATATCATCGCGGATCTCGTATCCCCGAGGCTCGCGCGACACATAACGCGAAAGTGGTTGCAAGCAACGGGTCCCATGGAAGGAAGACTTTCTCTGGAGGAGACACTATCCAAGCGCCAAGTCGAAGCCTCCTTTGACGGGGGAACCATTAACGAGGGAATGAATTTTCGTTCTCTCGAGGCGGCGATTTCACTCTGCTACTCGTCGAGAGGTGTAATCGAGTAATGGAAGCGAGGCTGCCTGGCGACGCCACTTCCGAACGGTGGCTTGAAGATTTTTCGGGGCTGAACTTGCCGCGGGCCGACCGGCTGATCGATAACGCGTTAAGGTTGCTTAAAGCGGAGCTTTAATAACGTCCCCGCCCGGAAGATCTCGGCTTGCCAGTTTTAGGACAGCTGAAAGTTTTAGTGCCGACCCAGCGGTTTCATCAAGCCATTCCGCAGAGATTGCGACGCTTTGGTAGCGGAAGGCCGCAAGATGATTGACACTCTAGCCCGCATGTCTCCTCTAGCAAGTTTCCGGCAATCAAAACTTTCACACCTTTGACCACTATCACATAATTTCTCGTAAAACCGCGGCTTTTCCTCTTCTGCTCCTTTCCTCCTTCCGACCACATTCCATTCCGTCATTCTGTTTACTTACGCCTCCTCCCTGCAATCGATTCCATCTCCGTAAAGTAGGATAAAACGAGAGGCGAGAGGCGAGAGGCGAGAGGATGATTAGGTATCCGCTCTAACGCCTTGGCGAAGACTTTCGATTCCTGTCGCCAGCAGTCGCCTCTCCAACACCCATCGAACCTTTCGATCGCGATGCTTCCCTTCCTAGCGACGCCGAGAAACGCAGCAAGCGCATTCGCGTGCCGTTAACGGCTGCTCAACCGTCGCATTATGTCCGTCTATGAGGCTCAGGCGTGCTCGAGCTATTGCATAAAAAACGCTTAAGTATGCATAGAATCAGCGGCACGGAACGATAACACGACCGTGCCGCGAAGTAATGGGAAAGATTATTTATGGATTGTGATATCTCTCTGTATCTCTGGCTGGATTACCACGATCTCGGGAAGCTGCCGCGAGCGCGCCTTCCTGACACAGATTTCGCGGAGGATTGAATTTTAATTGTTCATAAATTGCGAAAAAGAAGCGGCGAGGCCCCGAAACCGCGGCCCGATCGGTTTCCAACGTTTCACCGACGGCATCCTTCCTCTCTGCCCGGTGGCCGTGTTTTATCTGCATGACAAATGGCCCGGCCGGGCTGGCCGGCTCGTAAACTACCGTGCCGCAATGAAAGAGTCGCCTCGCGTTTTGGAGTGGAAGTTAAACGCAACTCCGCGACCCATTGCTGCCACGCCGGGTGATCGACGATTAAAGAGCTCGAGATAAACGCGTGCGATTAGCCAGTTAATTGGAAGGAGCCTGCAATCGGGTTTGCAACGCGGCGGAGGCCTGAGATCCCTACAGGAGCGTAACAAAGGATCCCGGCACGGTTTTTAAGATGCGCCGGATTGCGTTGTCCCCAACGCGTGCAATTTAGACGAAACAGAGTGGAAAATGTTGAGCGGGTCGCGCAGCCGCTGGAAACGCGGCTCCTCCGTTACGTAATAAGTAGCTTCTCTTGCCGCAACCATGAGAAACCACGGAGGTGAGAACGACGCGCAGTCGAACCCTCGGCGCACCCGAATATCGGAAATCCCTAGCCGAAATTGTCGAACGCTCGAGGATCGGAGGTTCGTTCTAGAATCATTTTTAGCGCGCTGATCTGCATTAATTGGTTCGACGGGAGTTGGTAGAGCTCCGCGGGGAACCTGCCGGAGCTGCTGGCATTCTTCTTTCGCAACTCGTGCCAATATTTCCATAAGTCTTTCCCAAACTCGACGGGAAGCGCGGATGATTATGGAAGAGCGAGCCTCGCAGGCGGACTTCCAGCAAGTTTTCTCACCGGCGCGGCGCGGCGAACCAATCGACGGTTGCGCGAATCACTGAATTAGCGGCGCGGGTACCGTGAAGTTTAATGAAGTTCATCGATGGGATAGAGCTGGCGGCGCGTTCTTTTTTTCGGGAGACTGGCGTAATAACAGCTGCAAGAGCGCGTTTCGCGAGAGAAACAAAGGTCCAACGAGTGGAAGATACATACACATAGTTGTATTCAGTGGCCGGTGATATTTAATACTTTCACTCGAACTCCTTGACCCGCGCACAATTGCACGTGGACTCGCGTGCAGCCGAGGAACGAGCCTGAACGAACGCAGCCACCTTGATTGCATGCACGACTTGCGTACAGGAAACGCGGTTACCAATTAATACCAACGACTTCCAGGTCTGCCGTTGCCGTGATGCCAGAGGCCTGATGGGGACTGACATTAACTTTTTACGCGGCTTTCTCGAATTAAGGGAGATTTCACCCGGTTTACGCATAACGGATCCCGGTCACGAAGTGGATCGATCTCCTCTCGGCCGGCTAACGATCCCCGCCGGTTATTCAAGTAATTATGCAATTGTTCGTTTCGTTAACGGATTATGCGAGTTGCATTGCTGAACCGTGAAATGCAACGATGACGTGATTTTGCAAACAGTAACGATGATCGATGCGATGTTTGCGCGCGTCAGTTGTACGCTGTACTCTTTCCAGCGATAAATTGGTACTTGGCTCGGCGAAGCGCCAAATATTTGCCATACAGCTATGAACGTTTCCCAACGGTGCTTGAATCGTGGTACGAATTGTCCCACCAAACTTTGTCGCAATGTAACGCAGCCGGGGCGCTATTGCGTCCGCGTCGCCTCGAGTGTTACGTTAACGAAACGCTTTACCGCGATCCAGCCCGTGTACCTCATTTTACCACTTGCCGCGACGCTTCTCCTGGATCGCCTTAATCGAGCGCGAAGCTCTCGCCGGCACCGCGAAGGAAAGGCACTCGCGATCGAAGATTCTTCGCCTTCCAGACGCACGGAATCAAGATTCATTCTTGATATCGGGCGAACCATTCTGCCGTGCAATTTCATGCCGCTAATGGCGAAATTATAATCGGCCGATCGTAATTACGTCTGGCTGCGTTTGTCTTCGCTGGCCGTGATTATCGCGGCCTCCTTCGTCTACTAATAAAAACCTTGAGCCTCGGCTACGAACGTATGCTTTGTATAATAAAAGGAAAGTACGTATTCCGCTTTTGTTCGACAAACGCGCCGGCGCGGCGTGCGCTCCTCTAATCAACCGCTATTGGGATCAACGAGACACGGAAATGTCATCGGCTGCATTGAATTACCGGTGCCCCAAAGAGATCGGAATAACGGGAAATTATGGTAAATGCGGGCAGCGTTACAGTTTTGTTTACGAATCGTACGCTGACAGGAAACGACGAGCAATTCCGCGGAAAATATTAGCGATCCTTTCAAGCGCGCCGCTTCCTCGAACACGTAAAATCCCTTCCCTGATTGTTTCGCCGGCGTCGCTCGTTTGCAGCTTTTCAGAAGGAACGATGCGAAAGCTAATTTCAATACCGGCAGTGCCGTTCGTCAGTGTCGGAAAAGTGGAACGGCGATGCTACGAAATTGGAGGATACGAAATCGTCTGGATGCCCGATTGTTTCGTAAGGCTGTCATGAACGAAATTGGCTATAGTAAAGGATAATTCCATGGTTGTGAATAGCTGGCGATCAAGGGAACGCTTTCTAGGCGCCACGGGATATCCTTGGATCCTTGGAACGGCGCGGCGCAGCTCGGCGATCCTTCATCGAGGCGCTGGAAAGGCCTGCTCGCCTTCGATCCAGCTTGATTGTGCGTTCGCCCATTAGCATTGTGGGAATCGGAGAAGGCCGAGGGAGATGCCTTTACGCGGCTGGTTTCGTCCGTGCTCTACTAAGGTAAATGTCCCAATACCCGGACATTTAAGGTACGGCGGACACACGTTTGAGAATTTTTCAGTTATACAAATCGATTCATTTAAAAACGATTTTGCAATTGCATGGGGCATCGTGTGTACTTTATCATTAAAAAAACAAACAACATATTGTAGGATTGAATAATTTTGTAAAATATCGAATATTCATAGTCCTTACAATGGCCCAATTCCTGGACAGCTTAACTAGTATGTCCCGGTGTCCCGATTTTACTATCCCATTACCTGGACACATGATGAAATTTTGATGTTTTCTAGGGAAATTAAATTAAAAAAAAATACAACACAATAGTTTTTTCTTTTGGCATATTTCGTCTGTATATCTAATTTATTCTAATCAATATACAAACTTAAGTAAGAAGAATCTATTATTGAATGACTAATTTTAAGGTCAAGGTGTTAAGTAATTATTTTATTATTGTGTCAACAATAACGCGTACCTACTTATTTCACAGTTTGCCCACATGGTCAGGTTTAGGGTCGTTCCGGGATTTCACTGTATCAGTAGATAGACACGCGAATAAAAAACTAATACGAACTTTAATTTTAATCTTCCAATAAAAAAATAATACTACAAGGTAAGATTTTTCTAAAACTGTATTAGTTGTACCAATATACTAAACATTATCAATAATATTCGCTTAAGAAAAAGTGGAGACTGTTTAGCAAATCAGATAAGAGCAATACTAAAATGGTGTAAACTAGAGAGTTTAAGAAAAATTATTTTTATTACGAGTGTTACAAGTTTACTAAGAAAAATATGTATATGAATATATTTTATTAAATATTTGAGTAATTGAATAAAATAGTTATTTTATGGATAAAGTGAATGTTAAATGTAATAATCAGTATTATTTGCACTAGTGTCCAAGTACTGGGACGTGTCCAGGTATTGGGACATTTACCTTAATCGTAAGTGCACGGAATCCTCGCGGTAGCAGCGGAATCACGGTTACGGCAACATCTCGCGTGTTCTTGCGATAATCCAGCAAAAAGAAAGTTGACGCGAGAACGCACAGGCGCGGCGTGCTGGTCTCGTTAGAATCCACCGTCGAAATTGAAGAGCAGGAAGAGCAAGTAGTTCGATCCTGTTCGCTCGCACGGATCTTCTCTCCCCTCCTCCCTCAAAAGTTCCGGATCGACGTCCACGAGAGGTTTCCGCGGCTCGAGATAACCCGCAAGAGCCTGTTACGCGCGCGTTTACAGGCAGGTATTGTTCGTGATTGTGTTTTGTAGACGGCAGAAAAGGGTTTGACGGCAATTTGAGTAATTGCACCGACCCCGTTAACGATGAATTCTCCTAACCCAGTTGGCGTTGTAAAACGCGGATTACAGGAGTGAGGAGCCACGAGCCGCGAGCGCGTCGCGTTCCTCGTGGCCGCCCCATTTCGCAAGGGTTCGTTGCGCGAGGCACCGGCGACTCCGCGAACCACCATCGTTCCTCCACTCGCGGCAAGGTGTTCCCTGACGATGGTTCAAGGCGTAAGGTTGCCGCTACCACCCAAATGCAATTAATACTTCGCAGAGGGAATTGGATTCTGAGCGTGCCACGGCCTCGAATCTAATATTCTACGCACTGATTACCGCTGTTTTGATATCGCTGTATCGGCGGCCCAATAATCCTATCCCCCTCATCTATCGTGCCGCTAAATTGCTCTGGTAAATTGCCGCGGATAAATTCGATTTCGGGCACGGCCGTGCGCGATCGTTTTCGGCAGAATCTACACCGCCAACGATAAATAAAGCGGTAACGCTCGATTCGCGTGGTCCGGTTCCGAGGCAAAGGGGCCTGCGGGGGTGTGACCGATTTTTCGAGGAAGCGACAGCGAAAGTTTCGTTGCGATCGGCAAATCAAGATCGCTGGGACGAGAAGAAATATGTGGCGGGTCGCCTTTCTCTCGGCGAAGAGTGACGCGATCGGGTGCTCGATCCTCGTTTTAGGAATTAATACGCGTAGCTGCGGGACGAGATCTCTCGCCAACCAATGCCACTTGCACCGCGGCACCGTGGCACCGTGAGATCGCCGATTCGCCTCGCCTCGTCCGTCGTCACCGTCGCCGTCGTCGGGGAGATTCCATTCTCAGACGTTCTGGCATCTCGTTGAGAAGAGAGTAGACCGCGGCGAAACACCGTGTCGTAACGTTCCGGGCGTGTGCGAGACTCTCCCGCGAATCGCGATAATGCCGCGATTACGGCATTGTATCGCGATTCCCTGGACGATTATCATTTAATATAATATTCGCAGGCTCTCGTCATGCCACTTAATCCACCGTGCGCTTCGGACGCGATTAGAATTCCAGATATTCCGGTAATTAGAATGTAGATATTAGAAATTGGTCGTCGAAGGCACTTGCAGCCGTCGGAACTTTGGCCGGTAGCTAGAACCAGGGGAATGAAACGAGGCAGCTTCAATTTCTCGTTCATTCACGCCCGTTTCACAATCGACTCCTCAATTACGCGATAGTTTACCGAGGCTTTTCCGTCCACGTCGCCGTAAAAACCTTGCATGCAGAATGAGACGATTTAATGGAAGTACGCGAAGACGATCGGCCTTGGCGTACCCGAGAGAGTTCCCTCTCACTCGTGGCAAACGCGAGACGCGGATCGCGTGCCGAGGAAGCGGCTCTACGCGGCGAATCGCTGCTGCTTCTTTGACGAATTCGTTCGCGTCGTAGCCGATGAAGCGCAACGAGTTATCCTTTCTCTCGTTTCGCGGAAATCACCGGCACCGCGAAAGATAACGACTGACCTTCCTGCCAACGCTCCGCATCGGCTGATCTTGGCTGACCATGACACGCAACGTTCCCCTTGGATCCCGCGTTTTCGGACCTGTGCACCGAGACACGGTGACCCACGCGTAAACGGGACGATTGCATTAGAGCTGTTGATACCCGGGAGAACGGGTACCCGGGTACCCGTGAGATACCCGGGAAAATAAAAATTCCTGGGTAGGCGCCTCTCTTATTTTAGTGAACAGGGAAAGGATTAAATATACATAAAATTGGATGGAAATGTTAGAGGGGTTAAAGCAGGGGCTCTCGAGCGTAGGGGCCCCTCACGCGCTTGTTTCTCCTTCCAATCTTTCTTTCACGCAGCGTGCTTTCCGTTGTGAAGGAGACCGCGCGACGCTACGAAGGCTACCATGCCGGGCTAGCGTCTTCGCGGTTAACGTCGCGCTGTATCCCTGACAACGCGGATGAGAGTGGGAGAACCTCGAGCTTAAAATTTTTTTTTTTCGAAACTTTTCCATCTTCCGCGGTCTGGGCCATGCGCACACGTCCCCCCGGCACCGCTCGTGCGCATGCGCGAGTTTTTTTCGACTTTTCGGAAATTTTTTTTTCCACGGCTCGGAAATCACCGGATAGATAAAGAATCTCTGATTTCGCGGATCACGAGTGAAACTCCATGATTTATCCGCGGAATATGAATTCATTTTTCTTATCCAAACAATCTTGCTTCCTTAATATCGTCCGCGAAATCTGTTAAATATTCAGTCTGGTAAAACTTCATTGGAATTACGCCCAATCCTGAGCAAGAGAATTCATTCCAAACCACGTACTGCGATGTATGTATATAGGTACTTACCTATGCATATTCGCGATAGCCCCCGTTTTCAAGTACGTGAATAACACGACGCGCAAAGAACAGGCTTTGACGAGCATAAACATTTTACGAAATACTTTTCGGCCGCCTAAATGCGGACTGAAGATCGCGCGTCGCGTAAACATTTTGGAGAATCAGCAACTGGCTCGCATAGAGGCTGTTTTTTAAAACCCGTAAAATGAGTTAATACGCGAATGGAAGCGCATAATAATCCATTAAATGATCGCGCCGGCTGTCAGATAATTATTAAGCTTGGCAGAAATTAATATCAATGAACGATATTAATGGTCATTCTTGTAAAATATAACCAGCCGTGCCGCGACGAGCAGTCGACTGGCGTTAGTTGTAAAATTCATGCATGTACATTTGCACCTGTATATCGTGCACCGGTAATTTTGTCCCCTTTGTACTTGACAAATTATCTCTGCCACGATGCGATTCCTTTTTCGTTCTATCAACTACACCCCCGAGCTACCTATTCTACGTATCGGTCAACCGTATGTACGCTTTGAAGAGCGAGTAGCTTCCGTACCACGCGACCACAGAAATTCAACGAAAATGTCAAGCTTTTTAATCCTTTTACCGCTAATTTTGTATCCTTTCGCGAGAGGACCTATCCATCTACATCTATTCACATCGGAAGTACGGTAATTATGTATTTCAATCAAGATTTCATGAAAAATACCGTTATGGGCTAGCTGACTCTCAACTACCGATTCGCACGACCGTAGTCTAGATAATTCCCTATAAGTATAATATCCATTCACTCACCACTGCCCAGTAGCCTCGATTCTTGCGCTGAATGCTCTGCCAGATCGTTTGATGCGGTAAATCCGACGAATTCGGCAAATTGAAGTCCATAATCCATGTCCAAGCCGGAACCGTAGTCGTCACCTGAGAATCTCTCGCCTGTAAACCCGTAACCGTTCGCGATCGTATTCCACGCACTTAAAATTCACAAATTTTCGCACTAACACACGATATCACAGAAAAACGTTATCATCTCCCGTTCACGCACGTATTACAGATGGTGGTCGCACACTTTTTCGCACTGTGGGGAATAAATTCCCAACCGAAACGCGGAGGACACTCGCGACTGCTACGGATCGACTAGACGCTACGCCATTTTTTCCGGAACTGATCGGACTCGTCATTGTCTTCCCGCGCTTTAGTGCGGTCACGTGACCAACTAAATTTCTACGCACTATATATGCATATTAACGGTTAACACTATGCGAGTCAATAATGGCACTTTTTAATTAGTTTCACGTATGTGCTTACTTGCAATAAGGAAAGCTGAACGCATAAATTTAACGCATTTAATAGAATCAGAATTATTCCAACAAGTGTTGATAACTGTGATAAGTAAAATGTTATGTTACGTGTGAGACTAATGACCAACGGCACAATACCATGGTTGGTGTAGAACGAAGTGTCGCGTCGTGTTACAGATGTTTAGACTATCTTTTAATCTTGATCAGTGCCGAGGAGCTTTCGTTCAAACGTAAATAACTATGTAATTCTTCGAAATAACCTCCAAGTTTTTACAACAGTGATATCATTCTGCTGTAGTTTATACTAGAAACGGGCAAGGTATCTTAAGCATATTTTGTCTGTTCACATACTAATCGTAAAAGCATTTCGCTGTATTGATCTCTTATGAATATTACGTTGTTCGTTACTTGAATATCCATTATATTATACATCGGACGTACGATCGGTTATTTCATTCTTTGATCAGAAAAACGATGTGACAGTGACACGATAACGCGTTGTCTGAAATTCCAGAACAAGCATTTCGATATAATTGTACGTCGAAAATACATTGGTCGAAATATTTATACGGAACTGGGCACGTTCTTTGCGAAAACTAACCTCACTTCGTTTTTCTGACCAAAAAATGAAATAACCGATCGTACGTCCGATGTATAATATAATGGATATTCAAGTAACGAACAACGTAATATTCATGAGAGATCAATACAGCGAAATGCTTTTACGATTAGTATGTGAACAGACAAAATATGCTTAAGATACCTTGCCCGTTTCTAGTATAAACTACAGCAGAATGATGTCACTGTTGTAAAAACTTGGAGGTTATTTCGAAGAATTACATAGTTATTTACGTTTGAACGAAAACTCCTCGGCACTGATCAAGATTAAAAGATAGTCTAAACATCTGTAACACGACGCGACACTTCGTTCTACACCAACCATGGTATTGTGCCGTTGGTCATTAGTCTCACACGTAACATAACATTTTACTTATCACAGTTATCAACACTTGTTGGAATAATTCTGATTCTATTAAATGCGTTAAATTTATGCGTTAAGCTTTCCTTATTGCAAGTAAGCACATACGTGAAACTAATTAAAAAGTGCCATTATTGACTCGCATAGTGTTAACCGTTAATATGCATATATAGTGCGTAGAAACTTAGTTGGTCACGTGACCGCACTAAAGCGCGGGAAGACAATGACGAGTCCGATCAGTTCCGGAAAAAATGGCGTAGCGTCTAGTCGATCCGTAGTAGTCGCGAGTGTCCTCCGCGTTTCGGTTGGGAATTTATTCCCCACAGTGCGAAAAAGTGTGCGATCACCATCTGTAATACGTGCGTGAACGGGAGATGATAAAGTTTTTCTGTGATATCGTGTGTTAGTGCGAAAATTTGTGAATTTTAAGTGCGTGGAATACGATCGCGAACGGTTACGGGTTTACAGGCGAGAGATTCTCAGGTGACGACTACGGTTCCGGCTTGGACATGGATTATGGACTTCAATTTGCCGAATTCGTCGGATTTACCGCATCAAACGATCTGGCAGAGCATTCAGCGCAAGAATCGAGGCTACTGGGCAGTGGTGAGTGAATGGATATTATACTTATAGGGAATTATCTAGACTACGGTCGTGCGAATCGGTAGTTGAGAGTCAGCTAGCCCATAACGGTATTTTTCATGAAATCTTGATTGAAATACATAATTACCGTACTTCCGATGTGAATAGAGGTAGATGGATAGGTCCTCTCGCGAAAGGATACAAAATTAGCGGTAAAAGGATTAAAAAGCTTGGCATTTTCGTTGAATTTCTGTGGTCGCGTGGTACGGAAGCTACTCGCTCTTTCAAAGCGTACATACGGTTGACCGATACGTAGAATAGGTAGCTCGGGGGTGTAGTTGATAGAACGAAAAAGGAATCGCATCGTGGCAGAGATAATTTGTCAAGTACAAAGGGGACAAAATTACCGGTGCACGATATACAGGTGCAAATGTACATGCATGAATTTTACAACTAACGCCAGTCGACTGCTCGTCGCGGCACGGCTGGTTATATTTTACAAGAATGACCATTAATATCGTTCATTGATATTAATTTCTGCCAAGCTTAATAATTATCTGACAGCCGGCGCGATCATTTAATGGATTATTATGCGCTTCCATTCGCGTATTAACTCATTTTACGGGTTTTAAAAAACAGCCTCTATGCGAGCCAGTTGCTGATTCTCCAAAATGTTTACGCGACGCGCGATCTTCAGTCCGCATTTAGGCGGCCGAAAAGTATTTCGTAAAATGTTTATGCTCGTTTATGCTATTCCTTAAAACCGAAGCTGAAAATCTGAGCACTGAATTGATTTGTGGCCAATAAAGGAATGTCAAGTATAAAAAGTGACAGAGGAATCAGTGTTCGAGCGGAGAACGATAATACAATTGGAATTAGCAAAGTTGATTTCACAATCTTTGTGTGAGAACTTTTTTTAATTGTTTTCGTGAATTAAAGGTACAATTGGAATTAGCAAAGTTGATTTCACAATCTTTGCAGGTGAACTTTTTTCGTGAATTAAAGGGAATTAGCTTCTTTCATACATGAGTCATGTTTATGGGGGGGGGGGATTTCATCACTTTTTTTCATAATTTGTTATCAATTACTAAGTGCCCTATTTTATAACGGTCTTCATCCTCAAAGCGGTTCATATTCATGCAAGATACGTGATGGTACATCAGCATAGAAATGTATTGACAATGACAAAATTAATCAAACGAACGACCCAAAAACGCTAAAAATGTGTATATTCTTTTTTTAAATCGTATTTTTTAAACGAATTTATTCAGCTTCGATTCCTCTGTTTGCTTCTTGTACGTCGGCTACATATCTGAAAACTCAAATTTAAACCAATTTCACCAATTAAATTCTCTTGAAACTTTGGAGGCGTGCGTAGTTCGGATGACAATAAGATATTTTAAAAACCAAATAACTCCGAGGGGGTGAAAATTGTACCCAATTAGCCATAATCAATAATTATAACCCATAACCACAAATCCAAATGACTTGAAATCACTCACTCGCGGTTTTACGTAAAAGACAAAAAGGCGCTGCGTTCGGGTAGCTAATCGCATCACGAGTTCCGTAAATACACAATTTATATCGAGAAATGATTCATTACGAACGAATAGAAAAAAGAAAAAAAACATTGAGCCGTGTTCTCAAACAAGACAGGATGACTTTTGGCAGCATTAAAGATTGCAATGGAAAAATGTATAATTTCGAGGAGAAAAAAAAATTGGAACATAGTATTATATTATTATAAATTAAACGATTTTAAGTTGGGTATATATTAATTATAATTTTAATGGAACTATTTATTTAAAATTGTTTATTTACAAAATACTACCGCCACGGCCACGGCTTTGAGTCTTCACTAAATCTCGCAGGGTCGCCGCTCGTGCGCATGCGCGAGTATTTTTCGACTTTTCGGAAAATTTGTTTTTTTTCGAAACTTTTCCATCTTCCGCAGTCTGGGCACTGCGCGCACGCCCCCCGGTGCCGCTCGTGCGCATGCGCGAGTATTTTTCGACTTTTCGGAAAAAAAATTTTTTTTCGAAACTTTTCCATCTTCCGCGGTCTGGGCCATGCGCACACGTCCCCCCGGCGCCGCTCGTGCGCATGCGCGAGTTTTTTTTTTCGACTTTTCGGAAATTTTTTTTTTTTTCGAAACTTTTCCATCTTCCGCGGTCTGGGCCCTGCGCGCACGTCCCCCCGGCGCCGCTCGTGCGCATGCGCGAGTTTTTTTCGACTTTTCGGAAATTTTTTTTTTTTTTCGAAACTTTTCCATCTTCCGCGGTCTGGGCCCTGCGCGCACGTCCCCCCGCGCCGCTCGTGCGCATGCGCGCGTTATTTCAACTTTTCGGAAATTTTTTTTTTTTCGAAACTTTTCGACGCTACGAAGGCTACCATGCCGGGCTAGCCGGGCTAGCGTCTTCACGGTTAACGTCGCGCTGTATCCCTGACAACGCGGATGAGAGTGAGAGAATCCCGAGCTTACGCGTAAGCGACCTTGGCGAGCCCTGGGTTAAAGAATCAAATAAAGAGAAGTGGTAAGAAGAAAGTGCGAAAGCCGGCAAAGTCGCGAACAGGAATGACCTGAAGGTCGTTTATGATTTTATGGGTTTATGATTTTTTGGAGGTATGTACGTTACGGACGGAGGTCTGCCGTGCAGATGTGCAGTTGTAGCGCTCTAGCTGGTAATCCCAAAAAGTTACTGTTAGGTACGTAGAGAAAATTACAATAGTGAACGAAAGAAAACATTTGTTCATGGAATTTCCGTCATTATGGTCCGAATTACGTCGTTCTTGGTATTATTTTCATCGGAGAAACATAAGGAATCGATTGCCGTCGTTTTCGCAAAGATCTGATGAGAAATTCGGAAATCCTGTTCATTTCTCACTTCTTAATGTTATTCCAACCCCTTCGAGGGTCGAAAGCCATAAAATTCGGTGAGGTACCGCAAGGGGTTGACCTCGCCACAGGGTGCCAGACGGCATCTTTCTGACAGGCATCGGTCCAGAATTACGTTCTGTACTCTGTAAGTTCTCCAGATTCTCGAGAGTCTCGGGTAGTTTTCCCGGGTAGCGCTTATCCGGGAATTTTCTTCGTCCCGGGTATCTCACGGGTACCCGGGTACCCGGGTATCTCGGGTACTCGGTCCACAGCTACAGCCCTAGTTTGCATGGCTGCCGCCGTGAATAATGTGCACGCTGAAATATCGAACGGCATAAGAGCATGTCAGAGATAATAATAGTTTCGGCTAGCTGAAATTGTCACGAGGCTGGCTGCGATATCGATCCCGTCCGTGCACCGTCCAGCGAAGACTGTTGCACGAAGTGAAATTTCCAGCTCCAAAATAGCTCTTTCTGCCACTTTCTCTAATTTGTTTCCGTGCCAATCCAAATGGTCGATTGGCGTCCGGAGCAATAACCCTATCTGCTAGTCACCGTTCGGTTTCGTCACGGGCTTGCGTCACCTTGCACACAACCGAGACACCCGTATCTGCCGGCGATTTTATATTTCTAGTTTCATTTTGCACGCATTTACTTTCCACTCGGCGACCTTGTAAAGTAAACGTCTGTTTATCTTTCCACCACAACGCCGCGCACAATGGATTAATTTTCTGGCCACGCGTGACTGGAATCCCCTGCGAACTGGTCCGTCGTTGCCGAAAAGCGGAGGGCACAGAAAAAGAAAACCGAGCCTCGACTACCTGGGGACGAGATATCGGCGTATTTTGGCAACGATGAAGCCGGACTTTGAATGAACCCCCAACGCGAGCGGCGAAGACAATTGCTACAGCAGTTTATCTTTTATCTGCCCTTGGCTTTACAACCTTGATGGCTGAATCAGGACATGGAACATCTCCCCTGTCGCATTTGCTGTGGAAGCGAAAGGAAGTTTTGCAAAAACGCCGAGTGTCATAGACGGAGAACAATGGACACGCTGCGCGGACTTTGCGCGCTCTTCAATTTTTATTCCCGCGTTCCCCATAATGCCGGCACATCCGTTTAAATGCAGAAGCGGGCGGGCGAGAAGATATTAACCGGAACTTGCGGCACGACGTAAGCACATACGTCACGGGGAGCAGAAAATCATTTATTCGAAATTCGAACGCGAGCGTGGTGCATAAATTTCTGCGCCGCCGGCGCAGGTATGAGCGACGAATGTTAAATTAACGCCGCATCGCGTAACGAACGTGCTTCATCGATTCGATATCGAGGAGTAATGACGGAAGAGTTGCTACAGAGCTCTCACTTATCAACTCCGTTCCCTTCAGTTATTCATTCCTCTGACGGAGGTCGCCGTGACCACTTTGCGAGTGTTTTGAATTATTCGATTAGCAAATTACTCGTGCCCTGACATTTTTGTGAAACGTTAGGCTTCCGTCGCGATCTACATATAACACTTCAGCAGGGAAACAGGCTTTCGGATAGTTGGCCTGCGGCCCTTTGGCGCGAGGACCGAGAAGAAGATTCTTACGTTAATTGCTTTCTCAAAGCCCTCGATTCTAGGATAGGGGTGGCTGGGAGGGGGGGGGGGGCGGGGGCAAATAACAATCGCCTCGATCCTCGCTCGTTAAAATACTAATTAAAAAGCGGCGGGGTCGACTGTTAAACGGTCGACGGGACGAGAAAGAACCCAGCGATGAGCACGAAATTGAAGCGCATTCTGATCTCGCGCGCTTTGTGCCTCCCTCTAAAATGGATATTTTCAATCGAAATAGCATTCACCCGGGGAGAGGGGGCGGGGTGTGGGAATTTCAGACTGATACTCTGAAACGAGGCTCGCCTTCGTCGCGGTGAAATAGCCGCCCCCGTTTTAACGAGGCTTCTCGCGGCGAACGACGCGACGCGACGCGACGCTTCGAAATGTTTTGAAAGTCGCAGGGAACCGCGATCAACAAGTTCATTTCCAGCGGTGCGTTAGGTCCGCAGTGGGGAAATGCGATCGCAGATCCATTGAACTAATTAAAGTTTAATTAAGCCACTCGCGCGAGCGCGCACGCCCGCCCGTTAATATCCTCACGGTAACTGCGTCAACTATTATAACTCGCTCAGGTCTAATATTCGACGGCTTTCGGCATAGTCCAGCGTTCATTTTATTGAACGGCGCCGCGAGCAAGAATGCGGTTATTGCTTTCATTCGCAGCAATTTTTCATCGCGGGAAGTGTATTAGGTCAGAGTCGGGGCACGTCCGCATTTTTTACGAAACGTTGAAATCTCGCGAAACAGCCTTAGCCACTGCGCCCGTTCCCATCAATCTTGACTCCCGCTTTAATTCATCGGACTCGTGGGTTCACGGTCTCGGCTTGTCCCTCGGATGTTTTCAATTTCATCTCGCCGAGAATGCGGCGAATTGGGATCGTACGAGATCTCAGGGTATGCTCGTTAGTCGAAGCCAGACAACGGCACGAGCAAATCGTTAATGAATTAAATGCGAGGAGCGGATGCCGTGTAATTTTCCAGGTGACGAGCACCTTCGTGCACGGTTCACGTTCCACACATACACGCACGCAGTCGGATTGGACGCGGAGCTGAATTTCGTTCCTTACACTTGATAGTCAAAGGGTGTTTACAATTTACTTACGTCCGTTTGCACATCGTTGATGCTCGTAAGAACGTGGCGCGTCGCAGGGACGGCTCGACGTCTGTGTCCACAAGCTTCGCCGCCTCGGCAGGTGTGAAATAGCTTGGCAGGCCGACGGTGTCCGGTCGACGGTGATTCTTCGACGAGAGAAATGCAAGGGTCCCCGATCTATTGGAAAATAAGGAACCGAGATGAAGAATGACAATGCGGCGCAGGCGAGTCGGCGTTAGCCTCTTTGTTGCGCGAGCCTCCGCTTAATCTCTGAAAGCGGATTGAACACGTCGCGTGGATCAATAAATTACCGCTCACTTTGAACTATATTTAAAGGGGATATCTTTAGTACACGCCCGCGCGTTCATTCGGCTCCATTGTGAAAAGTGGCATCGATAACTCTCGAGGCCGCTCGAATTTTCGCGCCCGCCATTCCTCCCCGAGCCGCCCCATTTGCACGTTAAGCTTGTTAGCAATTTCGTAACTCGTTTAATAACAAATCTTCGCCAGGCCATTGATAATTGCTCCGCGGGAATGGAACAGAAGACACTTAGTCACGCTCCAAATCGGAAATCACTCGCCGCTGGGTATCTACTTAGCATCCTCCGCCCTTCCGTGACGCGCAGCGCGGTTTATTAAAGCGGCGCTTAGCACGAAAAGTATAAACGCCGACGAGATAATCCTGCACTGAATGCACGAAATATAATCGTGTTTTCTCGCTTTCGGCATGCTTATCACGGTCCACATAATTCCGAGACTTATAGTGGAGCATTATACCACTAACATGGATTTGCACTTCGCCAGTCTCAGGACGTGATTCCAGCCAGTAGCTCCTGCAACCAAAGTCTGGCGGGCATCCGAGGAACACCGAGAATCCATACGGACATGGCAATGTGATATATGCCTCGTACAGTTACCCATTTTTTTTCTGGCTAGACGATAGGCGGTTCCCTTTTGCCCACGGAGCTTTGTCGCTGGAAATTGTCCACCGTAATGTTCCAAGGCAGTCGCAGAAAGGCTGTCGCTTATTCATCTCGGCGAGCACGCGGTCGAATTTTGCAAAATTATCACATAAAAGGTAGCACCGTGTTTCTTGGCGTCGTGAAAACACGCGTACCTTTCACGGATAGGTAGATCGAGGATCCGACTTGCCGCGATTCCTTTCTACGGGTCGGTATTCCTTTTCCCTTGCAAAGGACAGCCGCTCGAGACGGGAGAAAGGAAAACGCTGTACGATCGCGCGACGGTGGTCTCCGGGGGGGAGGGGGGGGGGGGGGGGAAAGAGGTTTCCAATTCCTTCCTTTGCGCGGTGTCTTGTAATTATTGATTCGATTAGAAACTGGATATTCCGGGGCGACGCCGTGTCCCCTGTATAAAGCGTTCAACTCATGGCAGAATGCAAGGAAATTAGGTAATTTCCGGCTTCCCTGTGAGGAGTCGGTGCTCGTTTCACGGTTTTGCGTAAGGACTTCTGCCGTCTGCGAGGTGCTCCTGACACGTTTGTCTATCCGGCTATCGAACGTTGTTGCTGACACGTTTAATTTTACCGCGGTCACGCTTGCTCCGAGGGGCTGTTAGCCTCGACATTCCGCCTGGGGGTAATTCGATTGATCGCTGGCGTCTTTCAGTGTACCGAACCGGTATCGGGGATCGCTAATTGAATCGCGCGATAAAACGATCGATCCTTGAGCTTACGCAAATCGCAATTACAAACTCGTACGAGGCTTGCTCCTACGCCTCTCCCACCTTGATAAGCAATCTGTTTAATGCTCTGACTTGCCGCGTTTACTGCTTGATATCTGCTGATCAATTTCTGTTTCGAAGTATCAGCCTCGGCTCACCTTTGAAAGCCATCGATTTATCGTCGGATCACTCGTGATTCATCCGACAACGCCAGATAAAGCTGAGCTATGTCGCGCCATTAACTCTGCGTATCCAATGGGTTCCCATGCCAAGCAGCGATTCTAGACTCTCGTAAACTTTTCACGATAATGTCGCCGACGTTATGGTCTTGCATTGTCAATGCACAGAAGCTTGTACCTAGGCTGAAGCTGATACACCGGAGGTGGCCGGGCATTGTCTCGAAAAACTTGTCGGTACGATCCTCTTTCCGCCAGAGAATTATTGCATGTTACTAACACGGTGGAAAATAATTTAACGTTCGGCACGACTCGTTATTTTCGGTACCCCTTCCACGCTGCTCCCGTTCTCACAGCGATATAAGCGACAACCGGATTTTGAAAGGGAAACTTGAAAAAATATCGCGCTAACTTGAATGTACGTTTTCATTTCTCTGTCAGTTTTCTATTCAGACTAACGTTGACCCAGATTTACATTTTTCCACGGAGCGCTCTCAGCTGAAAGCTGGTGGGGAAGTTGCGTTTACTTAATGGATCCCAGGACGATATACGTGCATGCCTACGCGAACGCCTTTTATTGTCGGAAAACGTGGCAGGAACTGTGATCGCACGAGCTGCAAACGAAGCGTGCCTCCGCATTAGGTATCGAGTCGGAAGAGCGAAACAACGACCAGCTCCGGCTCTTTTATCGATTCATAAAACACGTAACCATCTATAGCGGCGTATTCGAATGAGATATAACAGTGACGGCCAGCGGTATATTTACGTCAAACACTTTATGGGATGCTCCAAGGCTAAAACGTTTACGATAACAGCGAAATTTCTCATCTTATCCACGGCAAAAGCACGTTGCAACGTAACGCCGAATTTCTCATCATCGTTCGACCTATATTCCCCCCTTTTTGTAGTCCCGCACGAGGGAAGTTCTCCCGGTGCATCTATTAGGGGGTTTCGTCGATGGTCCCGAGGTCTAGTGTACCTACACCCCGTTGGATAGTTATCTGGGAAGAAACCGAAGAGGGTTGGAAAATAGCAGTGGCACGGAGAGTGCAAAAAGAGATAGGGATGAAGAAATGCAGGAAAGAAAGATGCAAGGAGGAACTGCGTGAAAGGAGCGTAGGTACCTAATAGCGACGGAGTAGATGGAAGGCTTGAAAGTTGAAGAAAGGGAACAGATTGCAGGGTAGTAGAGGCGTAGAGGGTGAAGAAGAGCAACGAACAAAACAGAGGCGCGTATTTTCTCTACGTGTTTATCCGCTTTCTGCGCGTTCTGATTCCACCGAGGTATACACAATTAACTCTCCCGAGGTTGTATTCTAGCCCAAAGCAGTTGCTCCGAGGAACAGTTTCTTGGAAAATAAGCTTCCGACTACAAAGGCGAAGTGCGCAAATTTCTGTCTCCACGCATGAAGTTTGTTTACCATTTCGGCGTGCCGAATTCATCCCCAATGTAATATCCCCCGACGACGATGCGAAAAAGAGAGACGGGGGCTGGGAGGAACGGCAAGAAAGCACATCCGGGAAAGAGTATTCGAGAAACATAGAAATAAGCGAGTATAGAGTATAGAGTATAGAGAGAGGAGTCATTTGTGTATGACTGTATGGAACAAGAAAGAGCGTGGATGACAAGGGTGGAATAGGGGTAGAGGGTGAGAGAGAGAGAGAAAGAGAGAGAATGCTCAGGAGCCGGAGAGAGAGAGAGAGGTGTAAAAGGAACGTGGGTGCGCGCACGCCCCGCCCTCTTCCCAACTCGACTCGTCGCTCTCCCTCTCCCTTTTCCTCCCGAAAGACCGAGGGTAGGGTTCCGTTGGTCGTGCACCCTCTACGACCCTCGGTCGGTGCGCCAGCCCTTCTCCCCTCGGCGCGCAGTTCGCGCGAGCTTCAGCTTACCTCCCATACCACGTTCCATGGATCGATGGAGATTCGGCAGCCCTCCGCGGAGCGGCGCCAGTGTCGCCGCCACAGCGACTCGCCCGCTCAGTCGGAACTCGGGTTCACTCAGTCCACGACCGTTTGCCACGAGACTTCGATCTCATCGGTTTCGCCCCGTCTTTTTCTCTCTTGGAGGACGGAGAGCAGCTACCACCACTACCACCACCATCGCCATCGCCGCCGCCGTCGCCACCACCACCGCCCCCAACGACCGGGCAGACGCACGTAGTCTAAACGTGAGACTCGAACGGACGTCGTCGTCCTCGCCGGTAGTCCTTCGTCGTCCACTGTTTTTCGAGCCAGCCCTCCGGTTCTACTTCGCCCGAGCCCCTCGTCCGCCGCCGAGTCACCTGTCAGCGAAGGTGAGTCCTCCATGCAACTTGAATTTTCAAACGTACTCCCTTGCCCGACGCAACGCGACGCGACGCGATTCGCGTGCAGTGGTGCCTCGAAATGCCGCGACCGTCGATGTCTCTTTTCGAACCGTCCTATATGCCTGCCTCTCTCTCGCGCGCTCTGCCTCTCGTGCCGGCATTGCACGAGCACTCTCGCTATTTTCCCCGCGCATTACGTTTCCTAAGCAAAGGAGATTCAACTCAACCGGCCACTTTTTCCGAAGTGTATGGGTCGATTCGGTTGGAATATTAGCAATGTGAAGTTCGCCGCGATGCAACGGAGACGAAGAATCCCGCGGCAGTTGAGAATATTTCGAACGCGCCGAGGTGATGCGCGGCTAGCTTCACGGCACACTCGCGCGTACGTTACGTACGCTCTCGCTCCTCGTCGCCGCCGCCGTATTTTCGTGCCCTCTCTCTCTCGCCCATTGCCGTGGCCTGTCGTCGCGATAGGTACCTGTGCCGCGGCTCGATAAAACGCAAGGGTTAGGCCGCTGCTGCAGGTCTACTCTCCATCATCGATCTTTCCAACGAGGCCTTGCTTTTCCCGGCCGCAAAGTCGTCCACGAGCGATGCACTCGTCGTCAAAGTCTCCGAAGGACGACTTTGTTGACTTCCTCGACTCGTCCGTCTCTCTGCCCCGCGATCTACCTTTGTGGCCTTGTACTTCTCGCGATGCGTACGAGCCCCATCCCCGTTCCTACCGTTATTCCATTGTTATGCTCGCGATGTTTACGTTCACGATCTGTCGAAGCTGTTTTAGTACTTACTGCAGTTTAATTTATTCCGAATTTCTGAGAAAGCTCCCGAGCATATCTATTATGTTCTCTAAATGTTAATGTACACAATTTCAAGCATACTCTCTCTCTCTCGTCTTCTTCGATACAGTGTAATAGGGATTCTGTGAATTTAAATTTTAGAGGAAAATTCGTATGACGTAACAGCGTGTAATAAGTAATTTGTGAACAGCCCTTTAGCTGGTGCGGAACATAAATGGTCTAGGTAATCTTTTCCTCTCCGGTAGAATATGAAATGTTTGTACTGGAAATAGGGCGGCCCTTGAGTAGTGGATGAAACGGTGAAATTGCATTTCGAAACATTCGGAGTATTATGTTGACGTATCGTTACCGTTCTCCATACAACTTGTGCCATTAGGGAACGTCGTGTACCCACGGTGGGTCTTAAATTGAGTGGCAGTTAAAAGGGGAGCATTTCTATGATATATGCGCTTGGATGGGACGTCGATGTTGTATCGAAAGGGCATGGTTCGTTTCCTGAAGCAGCACTCGCGTTCTCGAGGATAATCCATTTAGATCGATGTCTAATTCAGGAAGGATCCACGCTCCGGTATTTACGTTTCCCCGGTAGTACCGTGGAAAACGATTTTGTTTGCTGGTGTAGGTGCTTGGCAGGGACTGGGTGTACCGATGAATGCGCGAAAGAACGCGCGAGGGTTCTCTCGAAAGGTTGAAGAAGGTCGGAGAAGGACGGGCGAAGGGTTAGCGAACTCTCGTCGCTTCTTTCCCTTCTTTCCCCCCCCCCCCCCTTCTCCCCCTCTTTTCTTTATAAAGTTACCCGTTCTTATAATATTCCGCCGTATTTCCCACTCCCCCGTCCAAGGTAGAATAGACCGAAAGGTCTACGAATTAATTATTCAAGGGCTCGACTTATCTAGCTTCTCGTAGCATATTAAGCAGGCCTCCGTTTATCTTGTATCGCGGAATTTCCCGGAAAATATTGCCTCGCGCGGTATTTTTCGAGGCCGTTTTCCCGACCCGGGAACTGCTGGTATGCAGATTCGAATTGGCCAAGTTCAATTGATATTTAAAGTATGAAAGTTGGCGCGCGAATAATTCACGAATCCATTTGCCGGCATGATACCGAGGATTTGAAATTTTCTTTGGTGGAAAAGTTTCTGCCAGCGAAGGAATCGCGAACTCGGATTAACTTGGCGTCAAGGTATTAGCGGCTGCCTACAAATTAATTTCTCCTCGCGAATTGTCGGAAGCGCGACTTTCAAAGGCTCTGGAATAAAATTCTCCTGGAATCTTCCATTTCCTTGGTCCACGCGCGAGGCTTCTACAATCTACATGCAACTTGCGACGTAAATACTCTTTGTCATCGTTACGCTGCTCTTCATCGTGTTTAATGCACCAAAACACCGTCCTGCCAACCTTCGCGCGTTTACTTTATTATTATTATTATTATTATTATTATTATTATTGGCTCAACGGGAGAACCCTTTAGATTACAAAATATAAACAGAATACTAAGATATAGAAAAATACTTTAAAGTTTTATCGATCGGTTCGGCTTTTCCTTAGTTCATCGGAACGTGACACGACCATTTGCCAGTTCTGCGTGTCTGCTTACCGAATCCCGGTGGCCCTCCAACCATTCACCTTGATAAATGCGCCGCTGCACGGCCTCGTAATTAATGGCGGAGGTGATACGTCGCTGTCTGATTATGCGAATAGGCTTAACTCGGCCCCAATGAATCACGGAGCTCTGTTCCGATGTGCCCGAAAGCTCCGCGATCGTCGAAAGTACTTTGGGGTATCGGTGCGCTACCATAGATTCACGAATTCTACAATTCCGCTACACCCAGCTGCTCAGTCGAGGTGTATTCAACGTGTTAAGCCCAGAACACGAAAGCACCTGACGGTTCAACGGCAGAATATTCCCTCGGAACCGCCGAAAGATCCATCCGATCGTTCTTCTCGCATAGGAGGGTGTCGCAGAAAGTATTTAGGGTACCTAATTGATATTCAGAGGAAGGGGACATTTCGGTTAGATTTTCACGCGAGTAGTTTCTCGGGGCCAGAGTTACGCCGAGCGATTTAGATTTCCCCTCTATCATCTAGGGATTGCCGCGTCTCTTTAACTGTGAAATTTCGGCTTGCAGGTCGGAAGCTCCCTTTCGTAGCCTCATGAACATTCCGCTCGCTCGTATAGAGTGGCCTCGTTTCGCATTCCTATAGCACGTAGCATCGAAATTGAGACGTCCTTCCTGGGGAGGAGCTCCTCGCCGTTCTGCCCGACCGCATTACCATTTTTCGGCAATCGAACCGAATCGATAGCCCCCGCTGGCTGCCCTGGCGCCGCGCCGCTCCTCGGCGTCGAGGCGTCGCGAAATCGAGCCCGTTGATTCCGACGCATAAATCGCGTGTAAACCGACTTTCCTCCTATTTTGCCGTTTCCTTCGAATGCCTGCTATCTCGCTGCTCGTAATTTACGGTTAGCCCGCGGAGATGCTGATTTCAGATAGGTCAGAACCTGACTTATTGCGCTCCCTAACGTAGTTCCAGATTCGGCGGAACGTTTCACCTATATCGCAGCGTTGACCAGAAATAACGTGGCCCATCAACTGATTCGGTAGTCTTCTGTTATTTAAGAAAAGCTGGCGCATCTGGTTTTTGCAATGGAGATGCGACGAGCCAGCCGATATCGAACGGGCCCGCCTTTATATTACCTTTAATATTCGGCCGAATATCGCTGGAAATAGAAGGCCTCGATGAAATCGGTGTCATAATTTCTATAACGGGCAGTTGGATCGAATTGGTCTATCTACGGGGCGCGATCCTTTAAGCGGCGCCCTTTTAACGCGGTCAGCTGGGCTTGTAAAGTGGAGTGTATCGCGGGTCGGCGGAAGCTTTCTTCTCCGACCCAACGCTGTCCATTATCCACTGCGGATCACTCGAGCCGGAAACTCGATTGTTGATATTCGACGAGGCCGCGTTAAGCGTTCTAATGTCTGTTTGATCGAAATATTCTTACGCGTCGCGGCGCACGAAACACCACTGGCTGGAGATACTAAATGCTTCAACCGCCTCGAGGGTAAAGCTCCAGGAATTCGAACGCTTTGGTAGCGTGAACGCGGTAGGAGGCATCTTAAAGTCGAGATACAGAAAAGTCATTAAACGGGGGACAATTCGTTTGCTCGGGAGAAAGGAGGAACGGTTATAATAACCGCCACGGGGAACAGGGAGGCGGCGGCGCGTGGAAAAATGAATTAGGGGCCATCAATTCGAAACGAAATTATACCGTTTATCCAGGGGAACGACTTGCTAAAAATGAGACCTCGAACTTGGAGGACGGCATTTTTCCGGTAGAAGGAGCATTGGCCTCGTTACCGTCCCGCAATTTCAGCAGTGATATTTTTCCCGGGGTGAGAGGACGCTTTCGCGAACGTCCACGGGGTTGGGGAGACTTACCGGTGAATGAAAGAAGGTGCCTCGCTTCCAGGGAACCCGGGGGAAGGGACGACAGTTTCCCTCTTAACGAATTCGGAAGCGTGCATACCTAATGGGGGGAGGCTCTCGCGGAAACTAATTTCGAGCAGTCGAGACTCACGACCCCGTGAGTTGCTAAGTAATTTTGGAAAGGCTTTGAGATGTCGGCAGGCGTGACGATAATTCGAGCGACTTCGGACTTGGACGAAGTAGAGATAGATCAGGGTGGATGGTGGCTGATAGAAAAAGGATGGGAACGAACGAAAACTCGGGACATACCCTATTCGAAGCTCACGTCGATATCGATTCATCCCAATGCAACGATTTTCGCTCTCTCTCTCTCTCTCTCTCTGTTTACTAGTTTTCCTGTTTAATCTGATCGCCCCTCTCCCCGCACTTCAATGCGCCTCTTGATCGACGCGCCCTTTGTTCAGAAAAATTCGAATTGAAATACCTCGAACGCGTAGTTGAATTCGGCTAACTAAGCCACTTGGATTGCGCGCAGCGTGTTCTCCCATTTTGCGTCGATCCGCCCTTGTTCTGACTGTGGACTCCCGTTTCCACCCTCTTTTTTTTCTTCTCCACGCTACTTTGTGCCCGGTTTTTCCAGGCGACAGAACAATTTACGTTACCCGATTTCAGAGCTCTCGAACATGTGCTTTCGCAGCTCGTTCTCGTAATAATATTTCAGATAACAGGCGAATGAAATCGTTCGGTTTTTGCGGCCAGACGGTTCCCCTTTCGACCTTCCATCTCTGCCTCTCGCCTTATCGGGATTTTTTGCGGCCGCGATCAAGAGCCCGATAAAGACATTCGGTTAAATTAATGGAGGAAAAGGAGGCGGGCCGTTTAACCGAATCCTCGTTAGCTGGTCCATTGTGGGAAAGTGCAGCGGTGCTGTCAGATGTCGGGACGCTATTGCGAAGTCGGAGAACCGGGGCGACCTTTCGGGCGATCCGAAAAAAGCGGAGAAGAAAAGGGACGACTTTTACGGGGCCGAAGACAGGCTCTCGACGCGAAGCCAAACAGTTTCGAAAGGAAAGTTCCGTGTTCCCGTAATTCGATGGCCGGACGCGAATTAACGGGGAACGAGTCGTGTCGGTCCTCTCTCTTTGAAACGTTGCAGCCTCTCGGTATTTTATTCACAATGGGACTTTCAATCTTGCTGCATTTCCAAGTTTCTACTCGAAAAGGGACGACTTGGCGTAGGTATCGTGCAACCGTGCGGCACGAAGACTATTTCGGTAGAACGGAATTAAAGTATTCCACCATTCACCCACTTTCTCCGCTTGTGTCTCTCGGCCCCATTTTTATTTACCATGCGCGCCCTTTCAAAGTCTCTCTCGCCTGCCCCTGCCCTTTCCCTTTATGCTCGCTCGTTCTCGCGATCCCTTTTAAAACCGGCAAAACAGAGCCGGGAAAGGGCGTCCGAGCGTTCTAATTTCCTCTTTGGGACAGAGCTTGGAGTCGCGTTTCGCGAGCGAGGCCGTTAAGTACGTGTCCCGTCGTTTCAGATAATTTTCGTCGCGTTGACGCGGTTGCACACGCGATGAGTCGTGTTCTGGAGCCAAGCCCCTTGATTATCGATCGGCGGCCACAGCTTATCACTGATTATCAGTTCGACGAAACGACGTACACCGCCCGTCAACTCGATCATGCTTACCTATATTATCTCGATAACGCGATCGGTCCCGCGCGAAACTTTAAACCCTTTGCCGTGCGACCTGGCCGAAGCCACCCTGTATCAATTTCACTCGCTGATAATCCCAGCTGCCGCGCCAGGACCACCCCCTTTCCGCGGAAACGGGAGAAGATACTCGGCGCGACGGTCAGTTCGAGTTCCACTAAAATTCCCAGCAATAAAAGCCACGAGCCGTCCGCGTTAAAGTCTCCCCCGAACGTGTTTAACACCGCTCGTGAAACTATCCGGGTTTACTGGCTGCAAGTGAATTCCACCTACGGAGGCAGTTTCTTTATAACATCTGTTTAATCACCTTCGTGTCCAGTGCCCGTTGCCTTTCCCGAGCAAACTTGGAGTAGGTATGCAAATGAAGAAGGGCAGATTGGGACGGTTACAAGACACACCGGGTGGTCGACCCCCTCCTATTTGCCTATTTGCCTATTTGCTTTTAATCTTGTAAAGGAGCAAAGGTCAAACTCTGTCTGTAAACATATTAATCTCTGGAAATTGGGTCACCCTTGTTCGATATTAATTGACGCGCGGCTAATCCTTCCCCCTCAAGATTCTCGTGTCCCGACGAACAGCGGATCGATCCTCTCCCCCTGTCTTTGCGTTTTAGCCGCGTTTTCGAGCAGGATATTGGGATTTATCGAGGGAAAGCGACGTCGAAACCTGGTCTGTTCGAAGCAATTCATTTCTGTACGGACCGGTGACAGCGTTCTTTCATCGGTTATCAGACTTTCTATTAACACGTGGATTATCCGGCCTGTCTGGTCGCAAGTGTAACTGCTTTCTCGCTCGTAAGGTCGGCAAATTATTGATCAGGTTCGGCAGTCGCTATAGCTTGCCGGTCAGCCAGTCCGGGGGGGAGATAAAGTTCCATCGAGTGGATCCTGTAAGATGTAGGGGAATCCCTTGGGGAGACGGGCGAAGAAGTTCGGGCAGGATTCCAAGATGCATCTTCGCGTATCTTCATGTGTCTACGTGGCAAGCCCGTGGTGGCCGGTATAGCTTTCGAGACAACGCCAGCGGAAAGCTGCAAATGCTTTCATAATGTACTTTGGCTGTCCTACAGACCACTGTGAGCCCATCGGTGGCGGCGCAAGGACGCCATTTGTCAAGAAGAGCCGTGACCTTTCGCGGTATCGTCGGACGATCGACCGTGCTCGCCGCGGCCTTTTCTTCTCCATTCCATTCGGCCTTTCCCGGTGGTCGATTCGTTCTAACCTCGTTGCTTTCAACTGAATTTTCCGAACGATCAGCTCGCGTGAAACCGTGACATTCGTTTTGCTTCAGGAACCACAGCCGAGATTACTTGGGTGGGTCGCGAAATTAATCCACCTTCTTCGCCTCAGCCACCTTCTAGCTCCGCGGAACCGGCCGATGGTTATTTTACTGGAGTGGCAGACTTTTCACACAAATCACCACTTAAATGAGAGTGAGGCTATATAATTCGGGCGACCTACGTCGATAATTCGGTGAATGAGATCTGGGTCAATCGGAACGGCAGGGAAACACGGTAGCATCTCGATTATCCGAACAAACTGCTGGATACGATGTCCAGATAACGCAAGTTCTACGGCTCATGTAGCAGAAACATCAAGGGAAAAGTAAGTTGTCTCGCGTGCGAGCGCATTCGAGGCAACTTGTTTGTATGAGTTATGGTATACACCCGGCCTGTTTCAATAAACGGATGCAGCCGGCAAAATATTTCAATTGACCTAGATCACGGTGTTGTCCGCGGCGCATTATTAACGCGCGAGCGTTATAACTGATAACGTTCGAAACCGAGTTAATTTATTTCCCCGGGATCTCTTGCCGCGCTGAAATACAGGCTGATTCGCGGAGCAGTGGAATGTCAGGGGTTGAAAAAATGCTGGTGAAATTCGGAGTACTCCGCTGGCTCGAAATTGATGAACTTTTTGGTATGTCAAGGGTATCGCGGTAACCAGCGAGCGCACTGATAATGTACTTTTCATAATTCACCGAAAAACTCGCTCGTTTACGTGGCCGGAGTTATCAGGGACGTGACGCTAAATCTTTGGCACATGACCTACATTACTAAACTAAGGATTAGCATCGACCGCGATTCAAAATCCTATTACACGGTAATTTACGTTGCATCCGAAGGGGTGAACGGCGGACGGGGGCGAAAAAGGGGAATAAAAATTTTAACCCGCGCGCTGCGGCCATTTGACTTCGTAATTTCTGCGGCCGGAAGCTACAGCCGGCGGATGGCACATTTCGGTAATAAGTCGACGAGAGGGCCCTCCCCCCCCCCCCCTGCCGGTTCTCTTTTCTTCTTTGCGATACCCTTCTGCGCGCTGAATTTCCCCGTGAAACCGAGAACTGAAAATTTTACAGTGGCGCTTCGCCGCCATGCTAGCATAATTAAATTACGCGTCCTTTCTATTATCCATTATGACTGCATAATGAGCGTAACAGAATTATACTACATTACGGAACTCTAATACAATATATTGCGCGGAGCCATTTAATACAATAGCGTATTGATGCGTCGCGTTTTATTCAATTATGCCGTCATTATTTCCGAATATTCCAGCGGGTCTTATGTTTTAAAAAATGGCAAGCCAGTCGGTGCCATGATACACCTTTTGATTTTCGTTCCAACAATTACTCTTGCTGCCTGAATCTCGCGCAGCGTGCAATACTTCAAACCCCCCGTCGTTTACACTCGTGTCCCGATTTTTCTCCAGCCCGCGAGTGCGAAGTGCGATTTAGAGGGGAAAGAATGGAGAACCGGTCTAGAGGGGCACATCTGACCTAGTCTGTTCCCGATATTAACATTGCCTCTATAAATTGGGGAAACGCGTGCTAAGCGAGGAGGTTCGTTTTCAGTTTTACCCCCGTGAGCAGCTCTTGACCGATATATTGCCGGAGCGGTGAGCCACTTTAAAAGTTCCCTTACCGCGGCTCGAATAAATCATGGTCTCGTAACTCGTATGGGCAACGGTGCGCGGTGTACGGCTAGTAGATCCGTCCGGGACATCTTTGAGGTTGCAAATGGCGTTATTTTTCACCAGCCTTTTCCCGTTCTTTTGTCGCAGCCCGCGTCCCGGCCAGATCTTCGCCATACATATTCCAGTTGAACGCTATTTTTCTCAAGCGGTGGCCCACTGGTACGTTTAAGTACACCGCGTGACGTTTATTTCGCGATAAATTATTACGGCCTTGTCGTTTTTAAAACAGCTTGCGCCGCGCAGCTTATGCAGTCTCGCGAGCTCTCCCCGCGAGGACCTACGGTGGAACTTTTCTTGCTTTTCTCGGGAGCATTCGTCGGGCGAGACGTAAGGACGAGGAAGGAACTTGCGTTTCCGCCGCGGGAAATATTCCGCGAGCGCCTGTACAGGCTTGCATTCGGGGTAGCATGTGCAGCCGACTGAGTTTCGGAGTCGGGACTCATTTGCGGGACGGCAAATTACCAGTTGGATTAATCCGTCGAGTGTCTCGCTGCACATACTTGAGATGCATACCGCCGGTGCATACAGATAGCTGGCATGTGTAGGACGGATTGTCTCCTTGCACAATGCATCTGCGCGCCGGCTGATGAAATCCTTATCTATTTCACTTGGCGGGGCGTACCGGGCGTTGCTCCGCCGTGCATGCGGCGCAATTGATTTCTGATTGGATAGTAATCATTTCTACCAAGCGTTGAGTGGTGACTAAAATTCCGACGGATCCTCTTCCGCGCAGCACTGGCCGTAAAATGTACGATCCGAAATCAGGCGCGACTGGAAAGACGCGAGAAGGCGCGGCAAGAAATACGGCCACCCCCTTGTCCCTGGCCAGGATTAAATTGTTCCGTTAGCGGGGGATACAGGGACATTACAGTATCTCACGAGTATAGGAGAGCGAGTAAATCTGAACGTCAGGATTCGTTGGTGGTAAAGCACTGGGCTGCCGTGCCTTATCCCGCTGTGCCTGACCTGGCGCAAAATGCACCCTACCGTGGACCTGTACTGGCTGGCTTGTCGTTGCATAATATACCCGAACTTGTGGCCGGCCTTTGCGAGGCTTTCGGGCGTGAACCTCGCCGGTTTCCCTCTCAAAGACTCATTCTCTCGCCCTTTACCTTTACTTCTTTCCTCCGACTCATCCCCCTTGCCCTCTATATTCATCCTCCCTTCTCTCTGCACTACATTCGTTGGTCCCTCTCTGTCTCCCTAGCCTCGGGCTTACACCCTCGCTCTCTCTCTCTCTCTCTCTCTCTCTCTCGAGCCCTTTGTGAGAGACCGTCTTTATCTAGCCATCTGTAATATCCTCCGGTCCTCTCTTTCTTCGACTGGCGCGCACGCCCGCGTTTTCCCGCTGCCTCTCTCCTCGCCCTGCACCCTTTCCACCTTTGTCTCGGTGTATCTTGGTCGGCCGTAACGTGTCGCCTCCTCGTATCAAAATATGGCATCGAACGGCGCGATATCTTTCTCCTCGGTGGCTGTTGCTCTTGCGCGCAGCTGTGCTCCCTGCTTCCTCCGTGCACTCCCAAGGCCGATAGCTTTATCCACGGGCCCGGCGCAAGGACGAAACGATGTGTATGTACAGTCTGGATAGAGGCAAGTTCGGGGATTGAATTTTACGGGTTGGTTACGCGGCTGCTTCCCGCCTCGCCGGGCGAGAGCTTACTTAGCGGGGACTGGTTGGCGGTGCACGGTGCACGGTGCACCCGTGCGCCGTGTTAACCCCTCGCGACATTTTCGTTCCATCTTGTCTCTATCCATTGTGCGAGAGGACAGGCGGGTATCTTTTGAATGCTGCTTTCACTGGGGATGAATCTTGTCGCAGAGTTAAATACAAATTACCGGTGGCGCGACTGCGGCTAGCCCCGGGGATTTCGTGTTTTCGAATGGAAGCTACCACCACCGCCCATTTTCCGTTATTACGGTGGAAAAAAGATGAGAAAGTGGGCCAATTATTTTGCGCCAAGTGGCTGCTTGTCCGGTCGGCGAGCCAGTTTCTTTCTCTTATCCTTCGATTAAGAAGCTCCCTCGGGGGGTTTCCAACGGGAGCGGGCCGAGAGAGTCTATATTGTTCTTATTTCCTGATAATAAACTCTCCGCGCCTGATGAGCTCATCAGCCGTCGAATATTGTTACCAGACGAAGCCTACTTTCTGCCAATATCTCGCGCGATAGTCGCCTCGGTCGTTACAGATTGCAGCGGAATAACTTATACCCACACTGCCCCCGTGTTTAGAACCTCTATCGATCATTTTACTTTAGCCTCGTTTAACTCTTTCGGTCGCGAGGTCCCTCCCAGTAATCTTTTTCCATAAATATTTATGGGCGCAGTTTGCGAAGCACGATATATCACAGACCTCTCAATCTGTAGTCGAGGAACGTTCGGGGAGATAAAAACGAATAGTAATTGCTTGGCGATTGGACACAAATCGAGGAATAAATCAGACGTCGACTGGAGCGGGTTTTCGCTCCGGCGGAAGCATTAAAAAAGTTGGCAACTATTATTCCAGAGGTCCTCCAGGCATTGTCGTTTCCCCTGCTTCGGTTTCCCCTTGGCCTTAGAGGCTTCTGGTTTTCCGGGTATTTTTTTCGCGCATTAAGAAAAGGGAAAGTCGTGTATCGATCGATTTCATCCAGTCGCGTGATTTATTACGCCTGCCCGTAGTTTTTGCCGGGAGACCTATAATCTTGTAATCAATCAACCTTCGGGAAGATCATGATGCTGGCTAAGTACCTGACCGATAGGACAGGTTGGTACTGAACGGTCCTTTCCCAGGGATAGTCGATACTTTCGAATGTATTTTTTATACGAAGACGATACGGATATCCATCTTCGTCGAAGTTTGCGTAGCGAAATCGGACGGAGTTGGTAGGTATTATAGGGAATAAGATATTCCCCGGCACTTGGAAGGCGTGACATTCTTTGTTTCCCTGCGATGCAGCGCTGACGATTGTTCAGAAATCGTGGGAGGAGCGTCGGTGGGAAGGAGTTCAAAGCGGATCACGTATCGTCGTAATCGATCACGCACCGTCGAGCCAAGTTCGCGTAAAGTCAGACCAGCGACGGAGACGTTACGCCCTGAATTCCGTTGCACGATTTATGGAACGGAAAGATTGCCTTCGCGGTGGCACGGTCGAGCCGTGGGAAATGGAAATTTTATTCGGTCACGCGTTTCGAATTCGTCCTCCGTTCTTCGCCTGCCAATATTTCACTTCCCAAAGCTCTACAAATCCACGAGGGCGGAGCAGTTTTTCCAAACGCATAATTAGTACGGCGTGTGCCCCGAAAAACTCCAATCACTTCGGACGTGCCCGTAATTTTGTTATTCACGGCCTGGCCATTGTGTCCCCGGTTGTCCCTTGCCCGGTGACGGTTTTTATTAGGTTGCCCAGCGCGGCACGTTACCCAAATACATCGGAATTGAAACGAGCGGCAGCAGGGGCATGGCCAGCATCCGAGGCGCACCGGTTAGCCATTTGCAGGCCCGTATTCTCGCCGGGATTTCATCTGGCTGCCTCTCTGTATACGCGCCGATTTACCGTCGGAATTGGACCGACAACGATTCGCAACCCTTTTTCGCCGCGGCGGAATTGTTAAATCTCTCGAAACGCCTCTCGGGGGAGGAATCTTTCGTAGCCGTGGAGCTTAACGACCGAGGATACCGAGCACCATCCCCCAAGTTACTCCGTTCCGATCCTTTTTTTCAATAATTACGGGACCACCTTCAATCGAGGAGGATTCTTCGTTCAATTATGTCGAAGCTCGCCAACTTTAGGCTAATTTCAAGCTTCACCGGTGGGGGGGGGGGGGAGTGTATAACGAGTTCGTTGGATCCTTTCCCTCGTTTCTCCCGCTTCTCTCGCTTCTATGCCAGATGAAGCTGTAAATTTTCTATTAAAGGGCGAAACGCGCGAACAAATCGCGTTCGCGTGTGCTATCTCGCAGCTTATTAGTCCGCCGGCGATAAACGGGTATCCTTTAGATGGCGCCATACCATTTTAATGGAATCTCGCGGCGTTAATTAAGATTCTGTTCCGGGCTGGAGAATCTGGCCCAGCGAAGGATCACGTAACTCTTAGCAAATGCATTTAGTGTCTATTAGTGGCGCGTTTCCGTGTCACACTATGCAGGGCTAATAATCTTTGACGGTGTTGTCGCAAAAAGCGAGGAGGGGGAGAGGGGCGGACGGGGGCGATGGTCGGCGTCGAAAAGGCGTGAAGCGACGTAAAAGCATGGAAAATTGCGTTATGAATGCACAGAGAGTTTTGATGGACATTTTGATGTTCAATTACCGCGACCATTTCGCTTGTAAATTAATTTCTCACGGAGTCGTGCCGCCCTAATGACTCACTCGATTCTCGCAGACAGATAGACACCTTTTGATTCCCGTTCGCTGCGGACAGACGGCCAATTAAATTATCGAACAGCAGACGCTGCTAAGACGGTACGCGGGAATAAGGTGTCTGGAACCGTCTCTGCCTTCAACCTCCTCGCAGGCGTAATTGAATACCCGGGAAACGTAGACTTCTCGGAATACTGTACTTCTTTTCCCGGGAGATGCATATTTCTGTGGAGCTTTTCCCGAAACAGCCGATACACGTGACGTTACCTCGTCTTGGTTTCGATGCGAGACCAAGGATTGCGCGGGGAGCGAAGGGTGGCTCGAAGATAAGCAGAGAAGAAGAGAGCAGTTCGAAAACCGATCGGATCTTCCCCGGTGGCAACTTCGACACGGCAAATAGAACGTCGGAAAATTGTGTAGGGCAGAAATTCCAGTAAGTGAAAAATTGATCGGAGGTTTGGCGGTGTCGGTGGTCCTCCCTTGAGACCATCCACCCTTTCTTTGCGCTTTCCCTTCGCTATTCTGCTTCGTTTTCTTGGCCCTGTCCGCCCGCGAGCCTTCGAGGTCGAAGCGACGATGCTGCAAAACGAGCATGAAAAAGGAAATACGAACGAGCGTCCAGCCACCTTCGCCTTCGCCTTCGCCTTCGGTCCGCTCAATCCTCGTGTTATACTACTCGCACCGTTTCCGCGGCAGGCTTCATGCGACGCGATTTTTCCATAATAATTTTACCGCACGTCGGTCTCAGATAAAACAAACAGGCCCGTAAAAATATTATCGTTGCTTACCGTTATCGTTACGCCCCACCAATGCAGGTACATCGTTTTCCCTTCTCCTCCGAGGATTTTCGGCGAGAACACGAGACCCGTGAAGTTTTTACCCGCGCATCAACGCGGGCCATAACTTCCTTTACACACGCATTCCCTTCGTAGCCGGGTGTTTTATAGCCTCACCGATACCTCGAATTTCCCGTGGCACGCCATCGATCTTCGGCGTCGTTGATAAAGCTAATTTAATGAACGTGTCGGGACACGAGCCGAACAAATTTCGTGACAATTGGTTATTATCCAGCTACGATGGATTCTACGTCGCGCGCCGTCTCGTCGCTCGATCCTCGCTTTTTCTCACCCCTTCGTCGCATATCCTCCTCTCGTGTTTATAGAAGATGACGTTAGGGGAATATTACCGAGGACAGAGGAGGCTGATTGTGGGGGACAGAATGGAGAAATGCAGAGATTCGGTCACGCGCAACGCGTGGATATAGATGAAATTTACCATTTCCTCTGGCAATCCTGTTCTTTGAAACGATCCCGTTTGCAAAGTTTCAGTGAACCTTGTGGGATATCGCAGCAGCTCCCGGACGCCGAGGGCCGTTTAGACGCGCGTGTTTGATTTACCGCGGTGAATCGCCGAAATTTCTGACTCATAACGAATGACAATTGCAGGACAAGCTCGCAGCGAGCTTAACATTCAGATAATCGTTTCACGGTGGCCGCGAAACTGCGCAAATGAATATTATACAAATTTTAAGCGAGAGGACAAGGTGAAACTATACAGGTTGAAAGGTATGTTTAATTATACGACTTTACTTGGTCCCGCACGAGATACCCGCTGTGCGTATGAAATTTAATATCTTCCCTCAGTCGCGCGATCCCGCGGCTCATGATAATTCAGCTTTTAAGAGGAAACTTTAACCGTCGTTAGGATTTCAGAGTGTGCCGCGGAAAATCGTATTCAGTGGTTCCCGCATCTCGTTGCTCCGAGGCTGGTTTACGAAAATGTTGAACGGGAGCTACTGGAATAGCGACCTCCTCGTTCCTCTTTCCTTCGTAATAGTCTTCCCGTTATTATTTCATAAGCTTCTATCTTCCTTACGGTGATTCCGTGCCCGCTTCTTTGTCTCCTCTGCTTTCGCCGTGAATATTTCGGGATTTTCGCATATTTGACCCGACAAAGGTTTAATTAACCGAAGCGAAGGAACCGTTGGCACCGCTGGAAAATATTCTCCACGGCTGGGAGGAACCGTTCGCGAACACTCGTGGAACAGTCGATCGCAACATCGCGCAATGGATATTCCGGGTCTCGAATTTTCGAACTTTAACGCCGCGACGCAGCCGTTTTCGCGACCGATTCGGACCGTCCATGTTTGGCTTCCCGCGTTGGTGTCATTCCCGCGTTTTCACTTTATCGAATTTCACCGCCTTCTGTGTATTTGTTCCACCCCCAACCTTGTCACTGGAGCTTCGTGCTTAAATACAGCCACATATTCTCGATAGAAACGTAATACTCCAAGCATTGCACAAGTACCTTTGACTACCCGCCGCGGCTAGCTGTTTGCACGATCCATTTCTCGGTATATAAATATATTTCTCTTGCCCCAGTTTCTCGAATACCGAGCTTTTTAATTAACATATGCCGTTCCTCGCCAAAAAATATCTCCCGGCTACTGAAAAATCATTAGAATTCAATCAACTCGCATCGACCAGAGTCATTCTCAGCAAACAAATTAATCGTCACATTCGACGAGAGATCCTGGATCGAAGGATCAAGGTTCCCGAATATCCTTGACTGGTGTGGCCTGATCGAGATTTGGGGGAGACGGTTTTTCTTCTTCTTTTTTTTTTTTTCTTGGGTTAATCCAAGCTCAAGCGTGACGCTCTTTTGTCTCCGGCATCATTATCCTTGTTTCTTGTTCTGGCTGCTGTCCCCCCTGCTCCTCGAGTGCTCGCGGTGACGTCCTCACCCCCGATGTCACTCGAACGAAGCAACTTCGTTATCTCCGGGTACGTCCGTCAACCCCGTCAAACGTTTCCGACGCTTTGTGCGGCGAGCTTCGCTCGCGTCAAGTTCGGCGTGATCGGCGACGCCGGCCTGTGCTGGCGAGTCGACTCCACGCCGACGTCCTCTCTCTCTCTCTCGCAGTCTCGACGGCTTATCCGTTTAATTAACGAGACAATGCAGAGGCTGGAGATTGTACGCGACGGGTCCGCCGGGACTGAAAGCGAACAATATCGTTATTGTTTACTCTCACTCGGTATCCACGTCACTACCCTACTCGACGCGATCCGAGGCATTCGAAAAATTGCAGTAATCCAGCCGCCAAATGGCTCCGAATCCCTGTTTGCCCCCGTTCACCCTGTTCACTCGATACCGAATATTATAAAACGAAAGGGAAATTGTTGTCCTGAGCAGCAGTCGCCCGGTGCATCCAAGCACCATGCTGTTCGCGGTAATCGGAAAGGTCGAAGGAAAGGCTAAATAGGACCGTTACTCCTGCCCATTACATGCCCGCGAACCACGAATCGGCCGTTCTTCAAAACGTGCGAATAATACGAAACTCCGAGTCCAAAGCTTTCCACCCCCGCACACGATAGGCGTGTATCTCCGTAGCCGCGATCTCTGAATTTATGTAACAGGTACCAGAATGCTGAAGACATTTCGCGGTACCTCAGCCCTTCGCCCCTTGAATAAACGAGACCCTTATTCCGTCGAATGGTCGTACGCGTATGTATTACAAATTTCTGGACATTTTCGAACGAGGGACCCAGGTTTCTGTCGCTCTCCCGCTTGGTCCCAGTTATGCGGCAATTTCGATGATCGTCTGCTTTTTTAAATCCCTGGCAAGTGTATCGATCCTCTTTCCTTTTCTTTTTTTTTTGCCATTCAGATGCTATTATTTCCTGTCAGTCATCGAAGGTGGTTAGTGCGCCGATTGGTTGAATCGTCTGCGCGCCTTCGTCGACGATATCGCGAAATTTTCAACGATAAACCACTCGTGCCGCGTTTTTATTGCGCCCTGCGCGGCCGGAACTGCTGTCCACGTTTTTCCACATAAATGGGAGCGTGTAGGTTCGAGACCACATCCAGTCCGCAATTTGCATTCCGCCGACAAAAAAGGAGCATCCGGGGGGGGGGGGGGGGCGGCAGGGTTTGCGCGCGCGGATGCTTTCGCGGTGATCGCGCGACGTTGATGTATTCGCGGGCATGACCTCGCCAGCGTCTTTTTCACTCGTGGCATTCATTGTCACTGTTGAAAGCAGAGACTCGTAGCAGCATCGGTACGCCCGCCAACGTTTGTAAATATGTGCGTCGGAGCGGGCCGACACACGGGAGAAGAATCTTGCGACCGGGAAATTCGGATTAATTACCGAGGGGAGAAGCTGACCGTAAATACGCGCGACGAGCTTTTGTGCGAACGCAAACATGGCCAACTTCTTAACAGAATTAAGCGCTATCACTGCTATCAGCTGAAGCTCGCGAAAGGCGAAGTGATTCGGATTAAGCCGAGCCGCAGAGCAGTCTTCGCCGCGCCGGGCCTCGTTCGCGTTAGTCATTTCGACAAACGCTGATTTATTACCATTAACTCGAACGTTCGCCGCGGTCGAAAGTATCGCGTGCTTTATTCGAGTGTCAAGCGTGCTGCGTTTGCCCGACGCGGGTTTAAATAAACCGTGCAGTTTGCCGGGCGAATAATCGTTAAATACACGGAACGGTTGTTGAGCGGACGCGCGAGCTATCGATATCCGAGCCGTTCGAAGATACAATTTTGGTTTCAATTCATCGCTGCTCGGCGAAATATTTGATCTCCGGTAATATAAATTTCCCCAGCCATTTGCCGCGGCTCGTTATCCCACGATCGCAATGGGACCTGACCGTCCGTCCAATGGAATTCCATAATTCATAGGACGAGTAAGATCCGTGCCCAACGCAATCGTTCGACAAAGAGTTTCGATTAAATTAATCCTATTACGCCTCGCTACCGAGTCTCCTCGGTATTGCGTAATTAGCTGAGGGCGTAGCAGCGAGTTGTCTTTTCATTAAACTTTCTTTCACAATTAATCATTGACGCTGTCGTGGACAGTGAAACGTATCGTCCGTTCGTCCGACCAATTGTCATAGCTTTGTTGAAATTTTATTCACGATGTAGATCGTGATTGTGCTTCAAAGCCCAGTGGACTGCGAGAAGGTTCATTTTTGTGGTTTTCTCGTCGTTCGTGCCTAGCGAGAAAGATCAGCCGGCGGGTTTGCTGATATCGTGTGAGATTTTTAAAGGCGAACGTCCAGATATTTAAATAAAATATCGTGGAAGCTGCAATAGCTGGAATATTTGTGAATTTATTATCCTGGCCCGATCTGAATGCTCGAAACGTGTTTCGAATTCATTTCTCTTCGTGCAGAACCCCAGTGGATATATCGACTGGCTTCATCTTCTTTTTTTTTTTTTTTCAAACAGACATGTTTAATTTCTCGAGCACACCGAGCGATAAAAATTTTCCCCCCTTTTTCATACCGCTACGTGACCGGAAGATTTTCACGAAAAATGTTACATCAAAGAGGATCCAATACTCCATCTCCGATTTCAATTTAATCAACGACTCGCAGTTGGACGCCGCCAACGTTTTCCCTCTGAAATTATTTTTATCTCGTCGCCGGAACACGTCGCCGTCGATTCGTTACGTTGGAGAATTACCGTGAGAACTTTTTCCATCTTCCCCGGCTGCAGTTAATTTTGCAGCCCAATTGTTAAACGCGTTCTTTTTTCACGGAACGATCGGGTCGGCGGTATCGATTCGCCGTATCCTGCTTTTCTTTTGTTCGAATTAAATCGCTCGGAATGGAGTGGCGAGCGTATTCGTTATTAGCGAAGGACGACGTTTCGATAAATGGAAGCTGTGCATGTGCCGTTCGAATCACCCCTCCAATTGCACATTCGGATGCCACCCTGTGTTTCGTAAGGACACGCAACTGGCGGCATAGCATGACTGGTCGGCAAAGCCAATATCGCGACCCTTTATCTCGTCTAATACATGGAGCCTTTAAAATAGACAATGACTGCCGAGGATCATGCTTCTTCTTTCCCCTCAGCCGCTCGAGCGTGCAGCAAAAGGATCGATACACCAATAATTCAACGGATCCCGGACATTTTTCTATTTGTTTCTGTAGGACATTCTTACAGAGCCACTCACGAGACGCTTGTGCAACCACTTGAGACGCTTCTCCGTATTGTCGCTGGTGTTCCGAGTCGATGAGCCTTGTTACGAGGCGTCTCGACGCGTCGCGTCTCCCGTCTCGTCTTGCCTCGTCAATTTCCCAACGTGTCTCAGTTCATTTCCACTGGATGACTATTCCCTTCATCAGGCCTGAACGAAATCCGCGACCCGACCTTCCCAGGTTCGGAGATTTTACAACTTAGGTCACCCCCGCGGAGGTGTTCGATTCGCTTAGGGTGGCCAGGCCGAGTTCCCAAGCGAGTTTTTATTGGAAACACTTTGCACCGACTTGGCGCTTTGTCATCGTTCAGTATTCCCGAAGAATCTGTTAACACGCTCGCACTTCTCCCGTCGCTGGTCCATAAATCGCAAACTTTCCCTGATACGATGGAAATTTAAGCAGTTGCGAAGTCGAAATTGTCGGCTGGGGCGGGGGAAGCCAATTTCCCCGGCGATAATCAAAAAGCGAGCGTTTAAACGACCATCGCCGGGCACGGCTAGGCGAAGGGTAGGCTTAAAGTGGCGAGTGTCAATATCAGGGCCAGCCGATCCCAATTGGAAATGAATTTGCGCTTTCATCGGCCAGCCTTTGTCCATATTTCACGAGAATTGGAAACGGAATCGGCACGCGTGCTCATTGGCCCCGAATCACACAACGAAAACTTTCATCCCCCTCTGTCCGTTCGGAATGTCTGCCACGGTAAAGTCGCCGGCTCGGCTTTAATTACATCGATTCCGATACGTGAATCGTATCGTGTGCCATTGGCAAGGCCGCCAACATGCAAAGCAGAGCCATTATCGAAGGTACAGTAACGCATTGGCTATGTATACATCGCGCCTCACAATGCCCCAGCTACGAGAGGTGAAACGAGGGTAGGGCCGGCGTGGGGGAGGGGGTGCACACCATCGAGATCCTGTATATGCAGCTTTGTGCTCAGAGGCCCAGGCATCCGACATCGCGTCATTGCGAGCGCGGAATTCCGTTGAAAACAAGGCGCTGGAATTCGTTTGTTGCCCCGAAGAATGTACGCGCGTCTCTGAAGGCCGGATTTTCAGCAGGCCATGCTACGATGTAAACTTTAATTTCTACTTTCGCGAGCGAGCGGCCTGTATCGCGGCTCGCTGTGGTTTCGCCACGCTCCATGGCCTCTGTACCCCGCCGAATTACCGCCTTCGTTTCAAAGGTGGCCCAAGATGTATCGAACATTAAATTCCACGATTGGTATTCAACGTTCGGTGGCCACCGAATTCCTATCGCCTGTGTTTATCGCACGGTACCTACAAAGGGCAGCTTTCGATCAATGGCTGAACCTTCCCCTAATAAGGATACCTGTCGCGGTAGATATAAAATGACTCTCGATAGCCGAGTTGACACGGCCACCGGAAGGAACAATGATTCCTCGCGGCTGTTTGCGACCCGATTCAGTTGAAAGCTAAGTGAGATGCAGGATCGGGACGCGTATCCGGCAAGTATCTTTTCATTCTGCGGCACGATGCAGCGACGCTAGCACGGGGGGTTGGATGGCAGAGCCACCGGCAAGGCGACGAAATAGTAGCGGAAGCCTTGCCGGGACACCTTTTGTCAAGGATTCAACTAACAAGCCCGTGTTAGTGGAAAGTTTGCCGAGGTTTTCGCCCCGTAACGTTTGATGAAAAGCTCGTTTGTATCCCCCGGGTACCATCCGTCCACGCTCCAAACATATTTCATAATGGCCGCGGAAGCTGCAAGTGTATCTTTTCGCTTCCGGCGGCCTCTTCTCGACCTCCGTTTCGAGTCTCTGCGGCCGAGGACGTTTCGCGTACCTTCAGCACCCACGGTTCTTTATTCCATCTGGAATTCATGAATCGTTACTCTGACTAGAGGCATTACGACTTATTTAGCTGGCTCCGCTTTAATTCGCCGGCTCTGCGTTTCAACCACGACCACTCATTCGGGGTTTATCGAGGCCGCGCAGGGAAATTCGTCTCGCTAATAACCAGCACGCGTATGAACGAGTTTATCTCTCCAACGTTACGACCACAACTTTTTGTTTACTTTTTACGCTCCATAAAAAGAGGGGATGGCGCTCGGGCTGGCGGGGACGTCACCAATTTAAACGAAGAATTCGTTTAACGCGAAAAAAAGAGGCAACTGGAAGGGCGACGCTATCGCGAATAACGTACCGCGGGTATAGAGGTCCTTATCTATGCGTCACTCGCGATTTCAGAGAATGAGGCAATTTTTCGCCAACTACTTTATCGCGCGCTGTTTTTTTTATTTTTTTTTACGGTGACTCGAGATTTGCGAGCGACTCTTAAATAATCGTCCTTCTTTCGGAGAGGGGAATCTCGGGTGCGCATGGAATCTAGATCGCTGCCCATCCAGTACCCTAAACACGATCGTATTTCGAAATATTCCACCCTTTTCTTAGAAAAAGGTCCGGAATAATTTTTCCATGCCTCCATCGAGCAACTTCCATTGTACTTCGCGAAGGGAAGTTGTGGCGCTGTGTGTTCACTTTTAAATTACTAGTCAGCAATTGGGTCACCGGACTAGGAACTAGCGGCCGACAAACGACATAGACGAAGCTCGCTGTGCAGACATCAGATATCGGTCCCCACCGAGATCACAGGACCGAAATCTCCACTAATTAGAACGACCGGCCTAGTTGCATCGAGTCCGAAGGCAAAAGCAAGCTCGTCCGCTTGTCCAGTCGCTTGGAGATCGACTTGCTTCCGCGGGGCCAACAAACGTGGGTCCATGCATTAAACATTCGGCCAGTTGGAAGGGATTTAATAATGTAAAAACGTCTCCGGTCCCCTCGTACGCATAAATCCTTGTAGTCGGCTTGCGCGGGTGTCGGCGAAAGGGATCGAGCGGGAACGGACTGGAGGAAGAGGGAAAAGAAAAAGCAGAAGGGTGGCCGATGGGCTAAGCCCTCGTGTTGCCGTTTTCATCCGCGTTGCCGAGGGGGAGTGGGCCAGGGACTAGATCTCCGCGCCGAACACTGGAACTCTCTCAGCGGGCCGTCAATATTTTAGCAACTTTTTCAACCCCCAGACCCCGTCCCGTGTTCGCGCCTCGACAAATGCTCGGAGCTTGCTTAGCCCCGCTTATCCTTGCCCGATGCTTTATCGACGACCGTTAACGCTTGCAGCGGCTTGGATTTACGGCGAGGCCCTGAAATATGACTGTCTCTCGGTTGGAAGAAAAACACGCCGAGGCAACGCAGGGGAGGAGGCCAGTTGACACTTGGCTATCAACGGGATACCAAACACTCTGGAAGCAATCGAGATCGCCAGGTGTCACTTGAGAAAGACACGTGGCTTCCTTCAAGGCTGCGATCAGCAAGGACCATGGGCATGTCCTTGACAGCAAGCACGGAGACAGGGCTCGATATCATCCCTTCCTTGTTTTTGTCGTTCGTGAGAAACGACGCTATTAGAATGTCCAGGACACTTGAGCGTCCACCTTGTTATCACGTTATTATGGGAGCCCTGGCTGTTGCGCAATAGGTTGAATAATGGCTGTTCCAAGATCGATATATCGGTTTAATATTGTGTAATGGTAGGCATAAGAGTAACGTTGCGAGTGGTGATTGCGTAGCGGCAAAGGGAAATTTGATATTTTCATCAAGGAAACCTGGAGCCCGTGATTCTTTGTAATCGAGGACCAAGCTTCTCCGTGCTCTGCTTGTTGTCCTTTCCCGGCCGCGTGCAGACAAATTTGTAAAGTTTATCAAGAGGAACTTTTATAGGTCGCCTCGATATTCCGTTCGTTTAGGTCTCGTCAAGTTTGTCAGGCACCGACACACGGTTTTACAATTTATCTCGCAAACTGCGCTGAAGTGATGGGTCGTAAGCGTGCCCCGTGGAACTGGGCCACTTGCATATCTGCCCTCCTCCACAGATACGGTTCATTTTCTCCCCGTGTGTCGGTTCGGTTTTATCTTTACAACTTTTCCCTCGCGCTCGTAGGCTAAACAAAGATGTTCCATGCTGTCCGTCTGCTCGCTCGGAAGAATAAAATTCTCATTGCTCATTGACTTTGCATTTAAATGAAAGTGTGAGCTTCCCCACGACCGATGGAGAACGGTATCTTGATCTCGGCCTACTCGACGCAGCGTCTTAATTAAAGCAACGAATTCCACCAAACGTTTCAACGTTTCTTCGAGTTCTTTCCGGGGCAGATTGAAAACAAACGAATCTCTGTCGCGGCACTCGCTCCGGCCCGCGCAGAGAAAATATTGCAGCCAGGGTTTACTGCAAATTGTATTCGCTGGAATGCGGGGCAGCGTAGTTATCCTCTCGCCGTTGACGAAATAAGGACTCGATAGTGGCGGGATCTGTGACGCGGGAGCGTTTCAAGGACTCCGGCTGGATCTCGTTGACCAAGTGCGCGTATAAACGAAAGCGTCATTAACGGAAGCTGGCGAGATTCTTATCCAGCAGCGGCATGTAGGTCATAGCACTTCATTTCCATAGTTTGATATTCCAGCGAGCTCCATGCGAACTTGGTTCGGATTTACGACGGTAATGAGATTTACATATTAAATTATCCGCGCGCGAGATGGCCGCGCCAGACAATTCCCACGCGTACAATAAGTTTCCACGCGCCTAATTAAAGACAACTTGTTCGGTGTCTGTGCACGCACTCGCGGGCTCGCGCGTCGCGCCCAGAGTCTTGGCGCGCGCGACGTTTCGCGCCGAGTTTCCAGGGAAAACGCGGCGTCGAATTTCTATCGCGGCGTTTATTAATTCAGCCGAGATTCCGGCGCATGATCGAGCACCAGTGATACCTTTGACGAAGCCTGGGCTTAAAGCCCCGCAAACTTCGCTGCAGAGACCACCCCTGAAGGGTATCTTCAGCCCGAGGTTCGCTGAGTCTGACATTCTAGCAGCTTCCATAGAAATTGAAGTAGCATCTCAGATACCGCTAAGCCCCCCGCGTACATTCTCAATAAGGTCGACAGGAGTCTCGCGTCCTCCATCCTGTCTGTCCTTTTGTAGAAGATCTCTTGATTTACACAGCCTGATATTTTGCCAAGTTCCGCTGCGTCGGATTCGGCGTCGGCGTCGGTGTCGGCTGCGCTCGAAATAAGTTGTGATGCTCGAACAGGAGAACTTGCCGCTCCTGTTCTGTAACTGCCAGACGCTTCTGCGTATCCGTTCTAATTCTAGCCAACCGTGTTAATTCCCGCGATTATCGGCGACCCTCCGTCTTCTTCGCCACCGTCAGACATTATGCAAATGCCAGTCTATCAAAGGGCGTGAAAGTCAAAGCGTGTTTGCGTGCCTATAACTAGCTACTGTGGTACGTGTCGTCCCAAGAGTCGTCTCCGCCCGTTACGTGGCCCCAATTATTATTTAATACCTCCCCGGCCGATGTAATCGAGAGCGATTTTGCGACGCACCGAGGCTGGCTTTAGGCGTAATCGTAAGTAAGCGCCCCGAGCATCCACTGAGAACCTTTCACACCCCTCACCCCATCTTCCACTTGGCTTCTTCGTCTAAGATCGTTCTAAGATGATGATCGAAGTGGTGTTCGATCTCGTAATTAGATGAATCTGGTCTGGCCAAAGCAGTTGAGCGAAAAGGACGTCCCCGAGTTCTCCAGTCGCTTTGAGATCCCCCCCCCCCCCCCCCCTTCCCCGTGCTCGATAATCGACATTCTGCCCGCAATTCCGCGCGAAGTGCATGGTACACCGCGTCGGATGCCTTCCCGTGAGATATCATCGGAGACTCGGGATGCCGTAAAGAGCCACGACCTACATGCTAAGAGCATCGCCAACGACACCCAGGCGTGGCGAACACGCGTTCGTCGACACTGGATATCTTCTCCCGTAACCGACAATTAAGTCTAATTTCCGTGAGACCGACCCAAGAGGGCCCTTCCACGGCCAGCTCCACGACACCGTGGCTGAATTGCACCGTTGCAGTCTCCTCCCCTTTTCTTCTTCCTCGCCCCGAAACCACCCCTTTCCTTGGCTGGCAAGGCGTGGAACGGAGTGTAACTTCTCACAATTACCATGATACACCCCGGGCTCGGTAATTCGATCAGAACTACGGGGCAAGTTCTACGCCACCACGGACCGGAAACTGGAAACTGGCAACTGGCAACTGGCAACTGCGCCCCCTGCAGCCGCCCTGCCCCCGCCCGAGAACTACTACTGATCTTTCCTACTCTGTAAGACGTAAAGAGGTTTCTTGTTGCTTGCCAGTCGTTTTAGCGAAATGGCAGGATCAGCGGGACCGAGGGGGGACGGCAGACACTTCTCCGGGCAACTTGTAGAGTAACGAACACGAAGCAGCCCGACGAGGAAGCTTCTTGAATAGGAAACAACCACGGCAACTTATAGCGGGCGGGGACGCGCGCGTGCAGTCGATTGCATCCATTCGAATCTTTCCTCACCCCCCCCGTAGTAATGTATCCGAGGTTGGAGGATTTTCTATCCGAAATATTCCGAGCTTGGCTGTTCGCCCGATGGCGAGCCTCTAGATTCTAGAAACAAGTCGCGCCGCGAGGGAGCAAAGTGTGCAGGTATGCCTGGCCCCCGTGGGAAAAGTTCGCTCTTCCATTTTCGCCAGGATCCGCGAATCCATTTCCGACTAGCGGGGCGATCGATCGGCCAAATTGGCTCGATTACGTTTGGACGGGGAGGCGAGGAGACAAGGAGCGGCTCCCCGAGTTCTCCTCGCTTCGTTTTTCCATTTCTACAGTTTCGTCCAAGTGTCGATCGCCCGGGGCAATCAATTTTCGATTCGGTCCGAAGATGGAATCCGCGGGGGTTAAGAGGAGAGCGGGGGGGGGGGTCGAGAGCGGCGGGTGGAAGGTGAGGTTTGGTATGGTAGACCGTGGGTCAGAAAGACAGCAGGATGAGCCCGTTATCGGAGGGAGGGCTTTTCCTCGGGAAATTCGCCTTTCGAGACAAATGCACTGGCGCCGGGTAGCTGCAAGTGGAAAAGGACCAATTCCGGGATATAAATACGGGCGACGGAATAGGGTCGAGGAGGGAAGGGGCCACGGCCCACGACTTTCGAAAAAATTCCCCGATGCAAGGATTCCGTGGATCTCATTACCTAAATGGCGGGGACGATTTAACGTAAGCCACGGTTCCTGGCTACTCGTTTAATTATACCGAGCTAATGTACTGTCTAAGATGAGATACGAGCCGAAGTAATTTCGGGAGTACCTATATACCGTTCGTAATATCGGGGACGGTGTTTTACTTTAATGGCTCTGTAGCGAATTTCGCCCACGAGCCCAAACTAACCGGGGGAGCAACTTTTCACTCCGACTCTCGTTTACTTGCCTTCGATTTCGATCAGCGAAACCGACGAGGGATCGATAAACGACCATCCTCCTCGGTTTTTCCTCTTATATTTAAATAGCTTGTTGGAAGAAAATTACGTTATTAAATCGATATCCAGGGCACTAGTCTCGGATCAGCAAGTTCCCCGAACTCCTTACAGCCAACAGCCGGCGCGCGCCCGTTCGCTGAAAGCTATAAGAAGCTTTAGTCGAAGAGAAATTTCCGGTCTTAGGCAGCCGGAAACTTAGTCGAAGCTGATAAATTTGAACAGTTCTCGGCGCCGTCGCCGCCGAAATTTCTCTTTGCCGGGAGTTAATGGAGGAAGGTCAAAGGTGGTTTCATTTCCTCGGCGAAACCCTTCGCCGTCACCGTCGATCGTAAATGCGACGGACGAGCGCGCCCGTCAAACTTGTAAGCATATTTCCCAGTCGGACGTTATTGTCTTGTAAGAGGAACGATCAGTCAGCCCCCAGGCGAGCTCTTCTCCGAAACTTTCTTCCACCCTTGTCCTTTGTAGCCCGCACCTCTCCATTTCCTATATTTGCTTAAATTTTTCGCCGAGGAGACGGGTCCCCTTATTGAGGGATGTTTGTCGATACCGTCCAAGTGACAGGACGACTCTTAGCTGCTTAGGGGGATATGCGATATCCCATAAATTCCACTCGACTTTGATTCGATTATTTCAACCCCCAAGGCAGATTATTCGCCATTGTAAATTCTCTGTAATTTTCACCTGTCGCGTTTCATCGAGTCGTATCGAAGTGGGGCACACTGTGACGCGCGTTGAGATAATTGCGAGGGCACAGGTCAGCGCTGTCTGCAAAGTAAAACGTTCCGCAGCTGGGAGCTGGGGCTGGAAACGGTGATTGTTCTCGCCCGGTCTGATAAATGTTACCGCCATACTTGTTCGTCCAATGTGTTGTGTATAATCCGGCTTAATCTCGGATTAGACGCATAAGCTATGGCTTAATCCGACGCGCCGAGAACGTGTGTCGGCCATTTGCATACGCAGCCGCGTCTTTGGCCCGGCAATATCCGCGAAGATGTTGCTCGACTCGACTCGACTCGACTCGACTCGGCTCGGCTCGACGCTAACGAGCGAACCTGCGTATCTTCCGTTCCATTGTCTCGTTAGCCGCCTCGCCAGTGTCTCTAATCGTCGATTAATCGTCCCTTCGGCCTGAGATACGTATGTGCCTGGAATTGACATCGACGGCAGCGACAAAGAGGGCGCGGGGATCGCTTTATGGCCGAGCCAACATCCATTTAACCTGGCTGGAAGCGTTACCGCGCTAACTCTACTGGGAACGTTGTAACAGTTAACGAGGAGGAGCAGAGCTTATGATCCGGACGATGTAATTCACGGTAGATTTAACCGAGGAACGCGGCCGTTCGTCTTGGTACATCTTCGCCCGGCGTTAATCTCTCGGGCGTACACGGGCTTCGCAAAAATTATGCAAATACCGCGAGGGAGACTCGCGGCCGGGCTTCGTTACTTATCGCGTTATTATTTTTCGCGTAATCGCGACTGAGCGGTGTAATTCCGCTCCCAGCGGTCTCCTGTTAACACTCCTCCACCGTGCTTCTGTTTTAAATGTAGTACTGCTGTGTTTAACGTCTCCATGGAAAGAGATGAATACCCAGCGGCTGCACAGTCCTCGGCGGTGCATTTCGCGCAATGAATGGCTTCGAAATGGCGGCTAAACGCTAGCTAAACGCCAGCTGCGGGGCTTTGACCCAGGGAAAACATTATATTCCCGTGGCCATTAATGTAAGACGCGCGAGTAATCGGCCGCAGACGGGCGATAAAGCGAACGCTTGTCTTGGCAAACTTTCCTCCGGAGGCCAGGAAAAAGGATATCAGGAATCGAGCTGGGAAAACCTTTCGCAACGATGAGTAACACCTGGTTTCCTCGGGCTTCCTGGCCGTGCACCCGGTACTTACATCGTCTAGAGACCAGCCGCCACTGTCGGCCGTTAAAATGAAATACTGGAATGATTTCTAATGTAATGGAGACCGAACTTCCGCTGCCAGACAGTCGAGAGGTGTCCCGCGTGCTCGTATCGCGGCCCCGAGATCGTTCTTCGAGGCGTGTCGGTGGAATGACTGAGCGCTCTCTCCCGAATATTCTTCGCCGGGCGAAACTTTATCTTCCCGTCCCCAGGTCGCGCTGAAGCTTTTTACGAAATGAGCTTCGGATCGGGCTTCGATCCCCGCCACGTTGGACGAAACTTTTTAACGAATTCTCAAGTATTTCGCGTGCCTGGAGGGGTCAGGTGCGATCAGCGGGAATCGCAATTTGCCATTAAACCGGCGCTCCTGTGAAAATATCGTCCCCGCTCGCACCGCGGAGTCTCGAAATTTTTCAACCCTCTCGGCGGAGGGATAGAGGAACGCAGCGTAGCTCTGGCGTCTTTTTTGGGTCAACTCGGTGAAGTGATTTAAAAATCAGGGGAATTATTTCACGCCTGACGGGCTATGAAGATGATAAACGTTTAATGAAATTTTCGAGTGGACACTTTGGGATTCGCAGGTGAATTTTGCAGTGGGAGCATCCTCGAGAAGAACACAGCGGCGACTTTTCCTCGTAGCGAGATCTCCGGAATTTCGTATCGTTATGAAGCATGCCACTCGACGTCATTTTTCTAAATTTATGCGTACGCTTTCCCGTTCTCTCCGTAATCCAAAGTTGATTCAGTTAAATCCCGAAGCACAGCACCCCGGAACTTGCGTAGGTACCGTAGCAAAGTTGGTTTTTATATCCGGCTCGCGAGTTTCATTTACGTTTCACCATCCGTCCGTAGTGTCGCTGTATCCGAAAACTATCTGCCGAAGTTTTCGCGTTACATTCACGAGGTGCCTGGAGGGACGAAGTCGCCGCTGTCGTTGCCAGTTTCGCGTTCTGCTCGAAGGTGGAACCGACTCGCCGATAAGGCTGGTTCGCAAATTTTACCGCCCTCCAAGTTTCCGCGAAGATATAGCTCTGTGCCTCCGCAGAGACAATATACGGGCGGCGAAATCGGCGAGCGGCTGTATGCGGTGCGCAGCCACCATCGATAAGCCGAAGTAGCCGCGGGCTAAGTTCCGTAAGCCGATCAAACTGGAGTGAGTTTATAGGGACGGCCAAGTGTACGGGTTACTCGGGCTATCTTCCTTCAATCTCACTTTGATAACTTGTTAGCGGCGTTAACTGCTTCGTAAAATTGGTATCGGAAAGTACTTGGAGGATATTGACAGCTCCGGGGATGCTGGTGCCTGCCGGTGTTGTCTCGCAACTCGGTATCGATCTTCGATCTGTTTGAATTCCAAGCGTAGACATCCGCTTGGATGCTGCGCGCTGGCTAGATCTGTATGCATATCTACGCTTCCAAGCGTCCCTTGACTTTCAACGCTAGCGGTAGATAAATCTCCCCTAAACGCAGCCCAGCACTCGCATCTCCAAAGCTAACGCGAAGCTTCTCTTTGTTTCAGGTACGCCGCACGCACACGCCTCCTCTACTTGCTTAGCAGTCGCGCATCGGTGAGCTATTTAACAATTGAAAGCGCCGCGTACTCGTTCACGAAAATTGCAGTATTGCAGCGGCACGGCAGAGTTTCCGTGCGGTTAAACGCTCGCGCCACTCTCGGGCCACGCTAATCGTCCGAATAATGCAGCCGTGCCGCGAAATTTTCGTCGCCGACCCGCAGGAAAAATCATTATTCGGGGAATTTAATTCGAGGCTTTCCGCGGGATTATCCGGCGGATCGTGAACGCCCTCTTTCCCAACCGGACGAAAGGGGGACGATAGGGGCAGAGGGGGGGGGGGGAGGAGGGAACGGGATCCCAAAACGAGAGCGCGGACTCCCGCGGCAGTGAAATTCGCTTTTTTAATCCGAGATTTTTCGGAACGATTCCATTATCCCGATAGAGGGGCGCTGTTTTTATCCAAGGGCTTCCGACGACAGCTGAACGGCCGCGCGGCGGTCCTGTTGGCTCGCGGGAGCGTGGCGCCCCAGCGCGCAAGCGAGCGCACGGAAACTATCGCTAATCCACGAGCCCGTTATTCGCGACTCGGGGCTCGCGTTGCGTTTGTTGCGTTTGTTGCGTTTGTTCCGATTTAACCGAGCTGGCCACGCCGCTCCCTGTGCATCCGACAGTATGAAATATTTACGAAACTCGTGGACTCCGCGCAACCGGGCTTGAAACATTCAGAGACGCCAGACAAAATCGAAACCTTTCAGCGCGCTCCAGGACCGGGAAATCCGTGCGGTGGGATTCTCATTAAAGCGCACTCGGACGCGCGGCCCGTCGCAGCGGCTAAAAGCTCGCGGCTACTCGACAAAATAATGAGTTGGTTCCGTGGCGGGCTGGGACACGGCATGATACGCATCGAACGAAATATCAGGTGGGGGTGAGTCGCTTCGGTAACGCGTGTCATGCCCCGTGCTCGCGATACGCTGCCGATAACGAAAGACAGCGCGTTTACACGCGGCATTACGTGACTCGCGCGTGCAGCTTAGCGGAAAGTGTCTTTCACGGGGATGGGAGGGCAAGACAGATGAACCGTCTTCTTTTTACAAGCCAAAGTCACGAACCATTGAGAGATGGGGGCGATTGCTCGGTTAGTTTAAATAAATTAGGCTGGCGGAAAGTGGGCCGCGAGCTGATTCCTAGCTTACGATGAATTGCGCGAGGCTGGCGCGGGGGTCGCTTTGTAATTTGTAACGATCCAAAGTTCGCGTTGTCTCGGCCCGATTAATTGGGGGAGGGGCCGCGTCATCGATAACGATGCTCGATAGTATCGGAATTCCCAGGGAAATGTTAATTCTGCGTAATCGCCGGTCGTTTATCATTCACCCGTTGACGGGCATTGCGCGCAAACTGACTCGAATTGAGATTTAGCTCTTTCCCCTTTTTTCCTCCGGCGGTCGTCGGTTATACAATAAAGTACCATAACGGAGCTCCTTTAATTGACATTTCTGATTTTCCCGGAGCATAGTGGCGCGTGCGAGAATGGGTCTCTTTGTATTTCATTCATTGGCGGAACAGTAATTCCTATTATGATTCTGCCTGCAGATAAACAGAGAAGTTTGCTGGTCGTTATTCATCAGACCGGCCATCGAGTCTGATTCCGTCGAGAGATCGATCCGAACGGCTCGCTGGCCTTAAAGTTACGGTTAACTTTCTCGCTGCACGTCTTCGCGCGAGATGTCGGAAATACGACCCCGAAACTTTCTTCCGGGACGAAGTTTCCACTCCTCTCGACCCGCTTTTTTCCCCCACTTTATTAATTCGACCCGAGCACGAAACGATTAAAAAGTAATCCCGTATTCCGGGAGTTCACCTTCGTTTTTCCTGTCGTTCGACTTTCTGGTCCTTGGACGACGTTCGTCAAAGCGAAGGATCCGCTCGGTAAGAGGCTCGCCAACTCGTCGAGGAAAGTCTGGAAAGGGAAAAATTTCGAGCTCATTACGGGAACTTTAAGTTTCACTGTTTCCTGACAGTGAATCGAAGAGGGATGGACGGGGGGGGGGGGCGAGGTAGGGGCTTCTTAAGGTGCTCGTCCCTGAACGGCAGCCACTTAAGTATTTATGTAAATTCTGACTCTATAGGTCGGCCTTCGATCCTGCTCATCCAATTGAAAGAATGACCCAGAATTCCGTCTATTCGCGCAGCTTCACAGTACCAATCTCTTTTCAGAGTAGGTACGTAATTCAAGTAGTCTGTTCATCGTTGTAACGAACAGAGTGATCAACAGAAATGGTTCAGAAAATATTCTCGGCGAACGCGCAGCTAACCGCTCGTTCAGCCGCACTTCCTCCGGCAAAGTGCATTCGCGAAGATCCCCAGAAACCCTCTGCCTGACTTTTTCTTCTGCGGCGAGTTTTTAAGGCGGTTCCGTGACCGACCAGGTATTTCGTCTTGCACTTTCTCTAATGGCTCAGAAACTCGTTACTCATTGTCCGGAGTGGCAGGGGACCTCGGAAAGTTTTCGAGTGTCTGCGGCCGTTGTCGTAATTGCTCGGCGCATCGAACACGTTTCGTTTCACTAGCTATCGCCGCAGCCCGAACCTTTGATCCCCTCGGAGCTCTCGGTCACTGATTTCCCTACATAACTTCCCGCAATTCTAATCTTCCCATTGGATTCCTCCACTCACATACCGGTCGAAGATGAGCCAAGTTTCGAGGTCTTCGAGCTCCTCAATTATTTCCCCGAAAATGTCTGGAATGTCGAGCAAGTAGCCCAGCTTCAGCCACCACCAGCCAGCAGAACTTTGCATTTATTGGTCATTTTAGTGCTCCACTCTGCATAGTAGCTGAATTCTTTCCTTTCGGTACCGTGTCACCAGTTCACAGCACGGCCTGATCGCGGGAGCTTCATTTTCATTCGTGGTTGTTCAGACGGGAATTTATTCGAAGCGTTTTTGAGATAGATGTTGCGGAAGAATCGAGAGTGGGGCTTATCAATATGGATGTGTTTAACTTGCTGCATAATGGAGGAACCAGCCAGCGTTTCCCTCGATTCCAGCAATCATTACTTGGCCAGACGTCCGAGAGAGGAGACTCGATTAACTGGAATCTCGACTGGGCGAACTAATTGAAAGAATCCTTTCTGCTGGCCTCGTTTCGTCCTTCTTCGTCCTCCGTTTCAAGTGTTCTCGCCGGCTTTCACGAGAAAAATATCAAGGGGATTCGAGCTGGTTTTAAATCTCGGCAGGCTGTTGGTTCGAACTACTTGGACGGTTTCGAAAAGCAAGCAGCCGAAGGCCCGCGCTGCCCCAAGTTGTTTCGAACTAATTGTCTCGCGGGACTTTCGACGGGGCACTCCGATAGATTAATGATCTTCTTGCCGAAGTGCCTGGTCTTTAACGGTATTAAACGTTCCCCGGAACTAAGCTGATTATTCTCGTCGTTAGTTAGGAGACACGTCAAACGCCTGGAGTCTAAAAATTTTAATGGTTCCCCGTTCGCGGCTGGATCGTGAAAGACGGCGAACCAGCGGCAGAGTTGCTCGCACGAGGACCGAGCGGCCCGATGAGAACGGCAAGTTGCAGTAGATTGAGTAAATCTTGTTAAGACCTTGGCGATCGCCGGGGCGCACCGAAGGCCGAGTAGAATTAAGCTAATCATTGTTGGCCGGCAAATATTTGGCAAACAGTCCATCTCGCTCCCATCCGACATCTCCAATTTGCCTTCTCCTCGAGCTCCCGTAATTGGCGGATAGTCTGACTAATTAGTAGCCAAGAGATGCTACCTGTGATCAGCGAGTTCCTGCCCGGCCACTCTCACGTCCAACGAGTCCCAAACTCTATCCGAGAGGCGGCGTTTCCGATTGTTGGTTTTGTCTGACGGCGGGCACTTCTAGCATCCGTTGAAACGGGGGTATTTTCTCGGGGCGCGAGATTATTCGCTTCTTCCGTCGCCTACGTGCTTACGTGCTTACGTGCTTACGTGCTTTCCCGCAGAAATATCACTTCGTTATTCCCCATTTGAAACAAGCTTACGCTCATCCGCGAAAAGGAACGAGAATCGTTTTTCCCCGTGCGCGGTTGGCTCTGCGGGGCCGACATAAACATCCATCGACGTTTTCCCTGGTTTCCGCGATGCATCCATTTCCCGTGTCTCTGGCCGCCGGGCCGTGTTTTTGTTACCGTAAATTGCGACTGTCTCGCGCGGGGGTGGCTCCCTCGCAGAGCGATATTTATTTGTTTACCCGCGTCCGCTCCCCCGGGCTGTTCTTCCGCTCTCCCGTTCTTGCGTCGCGTCGTCGTCGACGGTGTCGCGGGGCGCGATTATTCGCTGGAAAGTGGGCAAGACGGGGTGGGGTTAGGATGGGCGGTGAATGACGAGGGGAAGAAATTAAAATCGGCCGGACGGTTCGCCGTGTATTCAACGCGCGTGCTCGTTGCGCTGGCGAACGAGCCTGGACGAGACATTGTGCTCTCGCGAACGCTTCCCATTGTCACCTGCAGCTCTATTCACCGGCACCGCGTCCGCGGACCGAATCCTCCGTGTGTACCCTGCTAAAACATACGAAAGGGACGCGTCGTTGAGCCGAGAAAAGCTGTCGAGCGCGCGTGCAAGCTCGTCGCGGCGAGACGAGCGGATGCTCCGACGGATGCGGACTCTGCGTACACCGTGCGCGGAACACAGACCTGTATGCCTGTAAACTTTTCCAGTCTCAACCCAGCAGCTTGCGAAGCTGCAGATTTTCAATGGATTTCACTGATCAGCCACTAGGCTTCACCGTGTCTCGCCCACATTTCGGCATCTCTCATCCTCGCGGAACGCTGGCGTCGTTTTGCACGGTTGCATGGAGCGCGCCGCGAATTTGAGTCGAGTGCGTCGCGCAAACAGCGCGGTAGCCTTTACATTTTGTATAACCGTGGGCGGTACGGTATGTCGGAAAAAGCTTTTTCATTCGATCGAGATGAAAAATTGCTCGCCCCCTGCATTTTTCAGGCCGGCTGTTCGGCCGAAATAAATTCGCAAGGGGGAATCGGTGGTCGAAAAAGAGAGCGCGAGGCAGTCGATGGGAATGTTGACTCTACGCCTCAACTTTCCTAATAAAACTGCATTTCATTTAGCTCCGCCACATGGTTCTTCTCCCCCCCCCCTGATGAACAGTGTCGGATGCGTTTCGAGGAATTATATCTCGCGTCAGCAAATTTATGGTCGAGACCATAATTACCTAGCTCTTCTAATATAGGGTGAAAGCACTAGTAGTTGGCCATTCTCTAGTAGTCGACCACTTTTATTGTTTAGTTTAAAGAAATAAGTACTGAAATAAAGCATTTATTAAATGACAATTTTATATTATATTTTGAATTTCTAACTTTAAAATACGACAAAAAGCGCTCTTCATAGGTAAAAAAAAAATAAATGCTTTTAAAGTGATTTGTAAACTAATTTTGATTCTATATACATGTGCCATTGCTGTTTTCCAACACGAGAACCATAAATGCATTTTGAATAGAAACGACAAATGTAATTCAGTTCTATACATTTTTTACTGAAAAAATGATGCTATTTCACTGAAAAAGCATCAATAGTTTTATATGCGCTTAAAAAAATTTTTAAAAATGGGATAATTTATTTATTTATGGGAGGTCGGTAACTGGACCATCAATTCCATTACAATTTTCAATAGTCGATCACAGCTTTCGACTTCTGAAGCTAACTGCATTCACAATGAACGCTAAAAGTCGACCACGTGTTAACTATAATTTATTTTATTAAAATTTTGATAAAGTTTTTAAAAGAACTTGTTTTAATTACGCATTAGTCCTGTCATTATTAATTATTTACCGTTGCACATTATATTTAAAAATAAATTTTAGTTTGTAACGCGCACATAACCTATTTTGAACTTCATATTAAAAAAAGGTGGTCGACTACTATATAGCTATCGGACCGGTCGACTTTTAAAGTTAAGCGGTCGATTATTAAAGCATTCGGACACTTTATTTTTAACGCTAATTATTTATTTTCCCCGAACTTTTATACTAACACAAAACTTTTAGTGATACATTAAATACATTTGAATTACTTCAATACATTTTATATATTTTATAACATTGATTGTTTATTTTTTCTTTTTAGATCTTTTCACTCGAGTTTAGCTTTAAGTGGTCGACTACTAGTGCTTTCATCCTATCTGAATCTCTCGCTCGTCGTTTATGACGTCGCTCTCTGCCACGGAGCATTGAGTGTCTCGCATAGAAGTTGCGATAACTCCGGTCGATGCGCACTAGTCCAGCAATGCCGTTAATTTGTCACGAATTCTATTCGAGCTGGACTTAAAATGCCTCGTCCAATTACAATGCATATCATTGAGGTTAAACGGGATAAACTCGCCGTGCCGAGATACTTGCAACAATACCTGCGCGCTTATCAGCGTGACAGGCTTTAGCACAATGGCCGCGGATATAAATTAACTGGTTGCTAATTCACGTGGACGGACTTTCGTTTGAACGACAGTTATTCATCAGAGACAATACGCCGGGCGAGAGGACTATCCGTTTTCCGGCGGGGACGCTAAAAACGCTCCTCTTCGCTACACACGGGGTGTTCTTAAAATATTTGGCCACACGTTCGAGGGGCGCCGTTTGTTTTCTGTCTGCGTCGGGGCGAGATCTCTCTGCACTTCTGCAGCTGCCCTTTCCACCGTTCCATCTTGGCTACAGTGCAGACGCGCGAAACACGAGGCTGTTTGTTTTCGGTCAGAGTACACCGCGATGGCAACGGCTGGCGGTTTGTATGCTTATACTCGAGGAACACGAGCGGCGCGTCAGGTTATCTCCGAAGAAGGTCCTCGGGTTTGGTCTCCGGTCCCTCTGTTACCTCCCAGTTTTAGATTACAGTCTCGAGGAGGCGACTCATTGTCTCCCCCTTGCTCTTTGATCAGAAACAACAGGCATTTCTGCGCCACTCCCCACTCGTGCAGCCTGATTCGAGGAATTATAAACAATAGGTTGCTGGTTGCGTTTAACGAGCGACTGGTAAATAGCTATTCGCAGCATGTGGGTCAGAAAGCAGTGAGCAAATGGGGCTACTCGGCTATGGAAATGGAGCTCCTAATCGCGGAATTATACGGCTGCTCGTTTAAAGGTGTTAGGTTTCAAATTTGTTGGCCATTCAGCCCGGGGCAGGATACGTTTGTTTGCAGAGAAATTTGCTAACATTGCTACTAATTAAAGGGGTAAATTCGACGAGAGGCAGCCTCCGAATTCATTGAAAATGTAAACGCGAGACAGTCGTTACCATTGCATTCCCTCGTCCCAGAAACTGCTTAGAGAGAATTGAGCAGTTTCGCCTAGGATACGTGTCAGTTGGTGTCCCGGAAAATCGCGATTCTATGCGAGGGTCACGGGGAATCGGAGAAACGAGAGCGTTGCAATAGAATCCAGACGATCCGAGTAGTTGCTGCACGTGACCGAGTAGTTGAGCACTGTTGATGGGGAGAAGCACGAAAAGCTCGAGAGCCACGAAATCCATGGACGGAGGTGTTAAAGGATCGCGGTGGAAGGATTATGCAAAAGATTCGCGCGCCAGATCGAACTGCCAGTGGCATCTTCATTTTTCCTGCGCCCAGCTTTCTATTTATCCACCTCGCGGCCTCGCCTCTGAATTCGAACGCCTCGTTATCTTTTCGAAACGGCTTGATATATGATTGCCGCGATATCAAGTGCTGCTTTCATTCAAGAATCCCTGCCTCCTCGTCTGACTAATGCTCGGCTTAACGGTCTCCGCTCGCGCGATACGTGTCCCCCTTTGTGCGAGATATCTCTCATCTCTGGCCGATTCTCTCCTCGCGACAAACGGGTATTTAGGTCGGAGAAAAAATTCACTTTACACGAGAATCACATTCTCTTGCCTCCTCGTTAACACCTGCATCATCTGCGTTCGTTTATCTCGCGACGAGTGGAGCAGTTTTTGCTTGGCGAGCAGCGTTATCTCGGCCGCGTTTCCCTTGCATTTCTCCTTATCACGCCGCGCCGTCTTCTTCCGCTCGCTGGCTGGCGCTACTCGAGCCGGCGCGACTCCGCCTTGCTACAGAATCTGTCCGGAGGAAAAGCAAGTTGGCCAGGGTCCGTGTGCCACCGTTCAGATAGCGGGAAATTGAATTTTCGCCCTTGACACGTCGGAGGAGCGCTCAAAGGTGATCCAAGCTCTTCACCGTCTCCTGTCCCGATCGCAGAGATGGCTCCCGGTGCTACTCTCTCGACGAACACCGGGCGATCTCCATCCACATCCGCGATCGAGATGAACGGCTCCTCGATCCAAGATTTCCGCTACCGGTGCGATCTCCGGCCGAGGACACCCTGGGTATTTGATTAGCGGATACCGGATATTTTACGCTGCCAAATCAGACCGCGGGATCGATTCTAGCTGTTGAGCCGCAGCGCCGGCGAAGATGTCTTCGTTCCCGATATCCAGGCTTGCTAGCTGGTGAAAGGAAGTCACCGTTCGTTCTCTCTTAGACACTTGCGATCCACTTTAGATCCCCAGCTTCGCCGTGCGTTGACAGTCGCGCTGATGATAAGACGTTTAAACATCCTCGATTAAGGACAATCGAATTACATCGGAGTGACGCGCCGCTCTCTACCTCGATTTTCGGGAGCGGGAAACCCTTGACGCGCCTCGTCGAACTCACGGCGAAATTTCCGCGAGTCTTCTATCCGTCTCGTTTAGGCGAGCTGGCGCGTCTCCCGCCGAGGCGACGGCACTTTGCTTAACGCAATTAATGACTCACTTAAACGTCTTGCTCCGCCGCGGGTCCGTCGTTTCCCTTTAAATTGTACATTCCGCCCTTCTCCACTCCAGCCCCCGAATTTCCGTCTGAATCGATAAGTCCCGGCGGTCCTTTAGTTTCGTTGTTAACGAGAGTCTGCGGAGTAATTAGTGATTCATGAATTGCAAAACCGAGTGCTTTCGACCTCGCGTCTCGCCTGGCCCCTCCTCTCCTCGCCCGTGCCTTTCATTCGATCGCGCTCCCTCTCCTTCTTGGTCTCTTTGCCAGAATCCTTCCTATCGGATCCCGTGAAACGGATCGATACGAAAATAATACGCCGCCGATTATTCGATTTACCCAATGCCGAGCACAGTGGCGAGTGTCTGATCGTTCTTTTACGGCGAATCTTCTTGCTTCTCTGTGAAATGTCTACTTGCGCTACGTTATCGCCGTAAGAAGCAGCTTGTCGGGAACTTTAACGAATTTGAAACGGTGGCGGGGGAGCTCGTTCGTGTCTCGTGCTCGTAATCCGTCGCCTCCTTCCTCGCGATGCTCCTCGACGCCATAAGCGGCGCGATATCGCCTCGGCTCGCAACGTGTCGCTGAATTGTTTGGCTCCTCTACTTGCCTCTCCCTCCGAATATCGCGCGTCTCTTTCGTCGCCTGCCTTTATCCCCGACAGTCGGGAGGGCACAAGTTTCATCATTGTCTCAAGGCTGAATGTCCAAGCTTTCGCGATCCTGAATGGCAAGGTTCTCAACGTCCGTTCGAAATAATCGAACGTGTCGATCGGGATGTCGGTCCTCGATCGGCCGAGTTATCGAGCGAGCCAACCCATTAATCAGACCAGCCATTAATCCAGCGGCTATTAATCATTCAACCGTATCAATCCGTGCAAATCGTACGGAGGTGCGAGTCGGCGGTGGTGTCTCGGGCAACGTCTTCGTCGTGCAGCGTTGCACAGCTTAGACAGGTCGGTCGATTTCTCTTGGGTTGCACGGGCAGGTGGGTGTGCAACGGCTGCCACAAGGTTTCCACGTCCGACAGCACTTGGGCCCATCTTTGTTCCCATTTCCATACCTATTCCATTACCGGGCAGGTCTGAGCCGGCCTTGTAATCTAATAACTAATCTCGCCAGGACGGGCTGCCTCGGCAGAGCCTCGTATTTCGGGGCAACTTGCTCAACACCACTCGGGAAGAATGATGAGGAGAACGGTCCGGGGGATCGAGGGACAGGGGACTGGTGTCAAATAAGCAGACAGGATATAATTGACTGCATCTGCATAAACGAGCACTCGGTTTCCTTTCTCGTGGTTTGACGGTTCTCAGATCGTATGCTTCTCGCCATTGTGGGGTGCCAGGCACGCCCACAACGCTGCAACGAACAGATGTAAACGGCCGTATAAATCATTTCGAATGTTTGAAACTTCAGATGGAAGAATTATGTGATCCAGCAGGATGTGGGGGCATTCTTCCTGCTTCTCGTCGCGTTTAAATAATAAAGAGACAGGTTGAAGGTGATATACGGAGGGAAAGCACGGGGACTGGGGGACGATAGATTCTCCGAGAGGACATTCATTGTTGGAACACGCGGATGCGGTCTGCCTATCGAAACTTGTAAGAAATGTGGGGAATCCTGGTGCACGAGTTGTGCAAATCTGGACCACGGATCTGTAAAGCAGCGGTGAGAGTTGGTGGGAAGTTTGAGCGATACATCTGGTGGCTGCGGAGGCCGCAGGCCAAATATTTAAAATTTACAACGGGGCTGGTCGCGGGTGAAGCCTCAGACTGCCTCGTGATATATTATCGAAACAACGATTTACAACTAACAATAGAAAAATAGAAGCATTCCGCTGATGGAATGCCTGAAACGCGTCGGGTCTCGTTCCGAATTTTATCTCGATACATAGGTATATCCCTGGATATAAATAACAGGCGTCCTCGATTCGGCGGCGGAGCGCTCGGTAAGCCGATTCGTAAAGAGTCATCAAACATCGTTGGAATCGATCGGGAGTCCCTGGAGTGCAATGAGGAATGAAAAGAATATTTCCCGCAAAGTTTCGCCTGAACTTTTGACATGTGACAGCCGATTTTCTGGCTTTCATCGCCGTCCCGCGGGGATTCGTGGAATACGCCGCGCGCGCGCTGCTTCCTGCAGCTGTCGCTCGCCGCGCAGAAAGCTTTTGCAACTCGATCGCTTCATTCGCGGAAAGTTGCAAATACTGCGATTTCAAACGTTTGCTCACGCCCTCCTGGCGTTTGACGATGCGTTTGTTTCGCCCGATGAATTTGGGATGCGCCGGTGCAGCGGCGCTGGTGGTAATGGAACCCATCACGTTGCAGATAGAAGTTTCGTGGTCGCCGTGGAAATAGGGCTCCACTTTCCGTGGTCCCTCATTCCCACGCGGTCTCGCAGGAGCAAGGTAATAGAAAGGGAAGCACGAGGTATTGGGTGTTGTGAAAATTGCACGAGTCTTGTTAGGAAAGAAACACGGGGGAAGATTGCAATCGTTGAAGCGTGTGCTGTACCTTGAAGATAGGCTCCCAGTAGTAAAACTCGCGTATTAGTTGGGCGGGCGCCTGTTTCTACGTTTAAACGAACGGCAGAATTGACGGGGAACGAGGAGATGGTATTAAAATTACTTTCGCTGAAAAGGCTCGAGACGACGGCGCGACAAGCCACGCGTTTCAGTGGAGACACAACAATTTCACCCTCTCTAAAATCTAAATAATGCCGAGCAACGTTTCATGCGCCACCTGACGATGGCTTTTCCTGCTCGTCGACCGAGCATCGTGGTACACGCTCCTCTTTCCACCTTCCGCCGCTGTTATTTTCCCGAGGCTGAAGACAAGCCGTCTTGAAAAAGGAGAAATGAAAATCCGTCCGCGGAACGGGCGAGGGCGAACAGGAAGAAGGAACGGGGTCGCCGTAGGCCTAGATACGTCTCTGCATTTTTCCCGCGCCCACGGATGCTCGAAAAACTGGGTCGAATATCCGTCGCTCAGGTTTTCTAAAGCTGAGGTTCCGAGGCGTTTCGACCCAGCCCACTCGGCAGAAAAGAGTTTCGAGCACTAATTAAAGGGACTGCTTCGCAACGAGGGGGAGCTTATCTCGCGTAATCTTTCACCGTGACACGTCGCCAGCCGTGTCGATCCGACCGTGATGATGTAATTTCATAAAATACACCCCCGCCCTGTTTTATTTCGACGCCGAGCGCCAGGTGTCGAGGCTCTGCGCGAAATTTCATGCCGCGAAAAATTTATAGAACTTACTTACGTCCACACGGCCGCGTTGTCCTCATTCCGAGCATCGCTGGAGTGCTGCTCTTACACTCCTCCTGCCTTTCCTTTCCTTCTCTGGCCTTGAGAGTCGCGGCTGGCTCCCTCGAAATATGCGTGGCAGGGACGCTAATTCCGCGACCCCCTCGGGCCACTTTTCACCCGATTATTGTTACGTCGGGGCCGGCATTAAACGGTGACAAAGTCATCTCGCCCCTGCTAGGGGGTTGCTCCGGCAAACGTGGCAGAGCTCCGTCTTCCTCCTCGATTGTATCCCCGGCTATTAATTACTCGCTGGCCTGCCAGCTTGCATTATCCGCGGATCGGGGTGTTTGTCTCCCGAGGCAGAAAAGCTCGCGCGAGGCTGGCACGAAGGGGAGCATCCAAAAGCAGCGAGCGGCAAAGATAAATAGGGAGATACAGTGGCAAACGGTCGAGCGGACAGATAAATGTATAGGTCGTGCGCGCGGAGTGGGGGTCGGGGGTGCGGGAGGGCCGAAAGAGAAAGCGGGTCGGGAAATAGGTCCGGTCGATTCCAACTGTAATTGGAAGAATCGATTTGTTGCGATGCCGACCCTCGTTCCAGATTCTCTCGCGTGCCTTCTAATGAATTTTCACTGCAACGCTGGCCCGCCTCGGATTGTCGTTCGTACCTACTTCATGCCGGCAAGCATCGGTATCCCCTTTCTGATCAGAGATAGAGGAACGCCTCGAGCATCGTCTTTTGTGCCCCGCTCGATTAGAGAGCCCGCGCACCGGTTATATTCTATTAACGATCAAATTTCGCGGTTCAGTATTCCGCATCATCACGTAGCAAACCTGCAACTCCTTTCCTGCCCTTTCCTTTCTCAAAGGAACTCGCTCCTCCCCAGAACGTAAGCGCCATGCGTCTGCTCTAATGGAGGATCTGACGGGTGCAGGCAGAATGCTTTTACTCTGGTGCTTGCCCAGAATTCGTTAAAGCGGCTCGTGTTTCTTTCACTGGCCGCGGAACGGTGGCTCGCAAACAGTGGATTTCACAATCCGGAAATTGCCGTGCAATTTGCTGGCGCCGCGATACCGTGAGGGAGGGACGGAATAAAGGGTTAAAAAAAAAAAAGTGGAGAAGGGCGGATGCCCCGGCAGCTGTGGCACACATTCGACGCGCGTAATCGCCTTTTCTGTTTTGCTTGGCCGTTCCTCATCGTCGCCGAGGTATTCGGGCGCGCCGTTTCTCGTCCACGGCCGGAGAATAAAGCTGCGGCCGGCAATTTTCGTCCAGGAAGGACGAGCTCGTCGTCCATGAACGAGACTGACCACTCTCGCGATCAATGAAGCGGCCCGTGCACGGCTAATTCGTAATAAAAGCTCCTCGTGGCTCGCTTAATTAAACGGGGGGCGGCCTGCACTCGCCGACGAGGGCTGAAATCGGGCGATCCGCTTTCAACGTTTCGAGCTTTTAGCGTCGCCGGTCTACGGCCCCTGCGACCGCGCTCCCAAAAGCTCCTCGCAGATTTTGTTACCCACGTAATTGTATCAAACACTTCGCCGCCCCCGTCCGCCATTATGTTAAATTTTTTGCCGTTGCTTGTGTGGTGCCCGACACCCCAACAATGTTCCCAAAAGCCAGAATCCCCCCCTCGTACTGAAGCTTGCATCAGTTTCGGCGCACAGACTACGCTGCCTGACCAGCGCAAGGTCGCTACTACTGTAACTGCGTCGTTAACGTTCCGCCGGATTTGTGACCGAGTAAACATAGAAACGGTACAAATGAAGAGATACTCGTGGAACTGCGCCTACTTGTCAAGCGAGATACACCGTGTACTGCACCGCAGAGACCTCGTATTTCTTACATCTTTCAGTGTTCCTCCGCCGCCGGCCTATCCCTTTTACGGCCAGCCCTTGGAGAAACTCGTAAATTCTCATAAAGATATTTTTACCAGTTGATTGGACTCCGTTGGTCGGTCGGCTTTCCAAGGCTGCTTCTCGACCTTTCCGTGGACGAAAGTCGAGCTTTCTTGGGGGAGTATTAATCGCGATCCACTGCGCAGATAAGACGGTAGTCAGGCATCGACGTGACAGTGCTCAGGCCCACCACTTGCTACAAAGTGTCGGGCTAAGGTAGCGTTTCGTCGAACCTGGCAGCGCACGAGTGCGCGCAACATCTGTCAGCGGCAGCGGTTTCCGGTCGGCGGCCCGATAACTCGTGAATGGATCGTCCCGCAGTCGCGTCCGGCTGCGTTTAAGTGCGTCGAATCGAGGCGAAATCGCCTGTTTGGTACTCGATTAGGGACGGAAAGCCGCGGCCGCGGAATAATTGCTAATTAACCGCGCGGTAGTCCGAGCCTCCACGCTGGGAGCTTGAATGGTGGAATCGCCCTGGCTGCTTGGGGCAAGCAGGCTTCGCAGAAAGGTAAATCGGATCTACGAAGATTAGGATATGTTCGACCTATCGATACAGGGAGCTCAGTATTGATCCCGATAGGACTTGGGTGGCTACGTACTGCCCAGTGACGGGGAAATTATTCAGAACAGGCTGTGGTTTATGATCCTGTCCCTAGAAAATCTTTCAGGGGTAACGGCGTTTACGTTGAAGAAAAATTTTGACAGGACTTGGACCGCGTACGGGTTCCCCATCTGTCGCCGCGTGGTAGTTGGAAAGTTCCACCGTCTACATACGCGGCACGTAACGAAGTTTCGGATACGGGTGTACTCCGGTCGCCAGAACAAATATTCGGTACATGACAGGTGCTACATTGTTCCGAGCCAGACGGGTCAGCCCGCTAAAGAGCTTGCGGACCACGACGGCTGGACACTGCTTTCAAGCACGCTCCATTTCAGGCGGCCCGGGATCATATCCCGTGTATTTATTGCGCTGCTCACAGTTTGGACCGCAGTTAGAGGAAGTTAGTCGGTGGATCTTCACTTTAAATCGTACATCTCGAGGGCAGTTTAATTGTTCCGCCTCCGTGTATACAGAGCGAAATCAAGGTATTTGCTTGGCCGTTCAGGTTCGAGAAAACTCTACGCCGATATAGAACACCCCCCCCCCCCCCCCCCACCAGCCCCAGACGGTCGTTGAAAGAAGCGATTCAGCATGGAAAGGATTGATCGATTCTCCAGGTCCGCTTTTGAATGTCGATTCCCAGCGCGAGAGCTTGGAGGCGCTGTGTCCGCAGAGACAAATACTTTTCCTGAAGGCGTTATTGTGCCTCCAAATGCCACGGCCATAAAAAACAGCTGGCTGGACGTTGCTCGTGTTATTGCACAGTTTCCTATGGGAACCAAGGAAATCGTTTCGTGGGATGATCGAGTGGCCCGCAACGTTCCAGCCGTTCCGTGCTTGTTTGATGTACTTTTGCGCCGGGTCCAATACTATTTCCGCATAGAAAGGGCCTCGAGAGACGGGGACGGACGTCCCTTATCGTTTGACGCAGCAGCAGCGCCGCGCCGCTCCGTCCACCTCGAATCCAATCAGAGTAAACGAGTCGCGTGTGCAGCACGCGGAAACAGAGCAAGCTCTTTCATCCCTTTTCCTCCGAATCAACGGCAATGTTAAGCAGACGGAGAAATTTTCGACTAATGAGCGACTCGCGATTGTTGCGCCCTCTTCGGAAGCCGCTCTTCGATAATAAAGACACCGAACTTCTCCACGATAAAAGCACGATCATCTGCGGGGAGTCTGAGGGCGCGTTAATTTCACGGATCGAGAGTACGTTCGGACCGTCAAAGTAATTATTCTCGCGTGCGATCGCTAATGGAGATAATAAATGCCGACGAGAGCGGTTAGATCGTTAAACGAGTTATCAAAGCGAAAGGACCAACGCATCGTGTATGTATCAAAGGTTAATGGGCAATCTAGGTATCCGCCTCTCGAATGTGTGCGCACCTGTGCGCGCGTGTATTGGCGTTTCAGAGCTCATTAATTTTTTAGCCGGGGCAATCGGGCCACCGCAGAAATTAAAACTCCGGCGCGACATCGGGTCCCTTTTTATTTTCGTGGGTCGTTTGGGAACGCTGGCGAAAAAATAAGAACCAGAGCGAGCATTTCCAGGGTGATGCTAATTAATCATATCGTCGGAGGGTCTGTCCTCGTGCTATTTTCAAAATTCTGTCGCACTAGATTGGCTCGGACATTTCGGAATATAGCGACGACTCGTTGTACGACTGATCATCCCGGCAGCGCGTAATTTTCTCAAGAACCATCGACCCAGCTTGATGGATGATTCGATCGTGCTCTTTTTTTTCGGCAGCTGTCAGTCGTTTGTCAAATCAACACAGCGTTCCTCCCCTTTCGTTTCGTTTCCTGCTCGTGCTCCCTCCTTTCTCCCGGCTCTCCTTTTCCACTGGCTTTTCACGCGAAACACACCCCTCTCCCTCTCCTCCCGCGTGCCGGAGTAATGGAGCGGAAAAGAATAATTTTAGGCAAACACAGGCCCGCCACGTATTTCCATGAAAATACACGCTCTCGTGCCTAATGGCGGCCGCCGGGCTGTTCGACCGTGGAATCCATTTCGGGCTTGCTCTGTTTCCGCGAGAACGAAAAAGGAAGGAGAAACCGGCGAAGATTTAAGGACACCGTCTATTCGGGGGTACGGAGGCAACGCGAGGCATCTGCCGCTTGTAACCCCGGTAGAATATCCTGCAATATAGGGAGCCAGATAGGTTGCCAGAGTAGGTCAGTAGTGTGACTCAGCCATTATTGCGGCGCATGCAAACGCGTCCGCACAAGTCGATCCAGCTTCTCCTGTCCTACGGTTAGCTTCTCGTGGTTCCTTCACCTCCGCAATGGCATGCGTCAGCCACTTGGGAATCCGCAAGCTCGCCTGTGTACCTGCACAGCCTTTGAACGTGAATTGAAACCGCAGAGACGGGCCTGATAGATTAGAAATCGATAAGCTGCGGGAAAGCGCTATCGTAAACGTCGAGGATTTTATTGCCCTCCCTTCCCTTTATCCTTCATACGTGTAGGTTTAACGTTATACCGCAGAATTCGATCCTCAGGAGACTAAACTTCACGCGTGGTGCAGCCGAACGCGAAAGCTGATACCGCGAGGAGAGGATAATTCAGCCGGCGGAAGGCAAAGCGATCCACTCTGAACATATCTATATCCGGGATTGGCAGGAACCAGCGGCAGGCTGTGTTCGATTGAAACCACACCAAACTCGTAGCGTTTGACGATGGCCGGTTCGGTTTCTGCGTCGCGCCGGGTCTTTTTCATTCCAGTCGTTTCCCACCCTGCCTGTTCGCCGATCTTTGTACGGGCAAAGGCTCCGTTGCTGAAAGGTGACGCTGTTCAAAGGCTCGTCTCCTCTATCGATCGCAGAGAAAGAATGTCCTGTGACCGTTTTCCAACAGATCCAGCCTGGCAGTTGGGTCGGAAGATTTTCCCGATCCCCAGCATCATCCCCGTCTAAAGATCCGTTTTCGGAACTTCCCGAGAGCTTTGGAAACTGAAAGCAAACGTTGCTACTCTGGCCGATTGATAATCGATCCAGGGACGTCGGCAACGCGAAGCTTTTCATTACTCGAGATAGGATTCCAGGCGACATGAAAGCACGAGATAGTGTCTCTGTGAAACAGTGAGTGTACACAGCTCATGCCAACTTTAAACTCCATCGGTTTCGATCGAACATCGACCAAGTCTGGCGGATCGTGCGGAGGATATTAAGGAAAAACAAAGAAGCTCTGGATCTGTTTGGCTGGTTTGCTCGCGGTCGAAGCCGACATTTGGCTCGGGGCAAAACTGTTCCAATTATTAAACGCGATCCTGCCGCGCGAATGCCCTAGCAACTGTGATTGGCAATCTTGGGTTCCTCCGTTTCCAGGCTGGCGTAAAGTGTCCTGGAAATGTAGGCGAAAATAGGAACTTTCGCCGGGGAGAACTTTCGACTGCATTTATTCGTTTGCATCCGGGAGGGGCCAAGCTTCTCCCTTCGGCTATCGTTTGCTTTTGGCTCGACTCGACTCGACTCGACTGGTCTATATTTGGGGCTCGGCCTCGCTGAATTTATCGAGAATCGATTTTCCGGAACACCTTTGTTACCGATGGCGCATGGTTTTCTATAAGGAGGAGATTCGTTCCAAAAATTGTTCCCCTTTGTTCGAAAGCAAAACGGCCGGCGCAGATTTCCACGATTCACCAAACCTCCCGGCCCGCCGTTTCTATTCTCGGCTCGCACGCTTCGCATCCGCCAGCCAGTGCATCCTTCTCCGGTGAAATAACTCGACAAATATTTGCCCGCAGGCCATGCTGCTCATGTATTTTCCGTAGTAAAACTTGGCCGTCGTAAAAAGAGGTGAAAGATAAGGAGAGGCAGCCGCCCTCCGGGAACGTCTTATTTATTTCAGCGCCGCTATTGACTTTCCGCGCGATTCTCTTCTCCTCGGTCGTCTGTATTCCGGCCTTTCGTCGCTCGTTCATCCGCTACCCTTCGCACACACGCCTCGCATCGGGCTAAATAAATTTCGTTAGCCCGAAATCATGCGAGTTTCCTGCGATTGTCGAGCAAACAATCGGCGATCGTTCGAATCGGCCAGCATTCCAGCAAACTCTGCTCTGCGTTCCTCTTCAGCAAACTCGATGGGAATTAGAATACGTACAGAGTACCAGAGATTCCCGTTCCTCCAACTAAACAGGCATCGAAATCCAGATCCTGCGCGGATCCTTCCGTCCGTCGTGTGTTTAAAAGCGAAACAGAGGGCGCGATCGATTCGGGGGGGAAGGCGACACGTCGAGAAGAGGGACGGGCTCGCAAAATTTCCTTCAGCATCATCGAGGAGCACTCAGCCCAATGAAACTTCGACGCCCGTCATTACCTAGCAGCCACCGCGGTCTCTTGCTGGCTTCCGAGACGCCACTTTCCGGTCTCGTAGATTCCCCGCGGATGAGAAACGTTCCCCTTATCATCGTTCGACCGCGATGAAACGTGACGTTGAGTTACAGCGATGGGGGTCGTCCCGCCCCCCCCCCCCCCCCCCCCCGTCACCTCCATGTAAATTTCGGTCCCGTCCTCCGCATACTCGGCGGTCTGAGGAACGTACCCTAGGTATAGCTTCATTTGTCAAAATTTTCACGAACCTCCGCGTCCAACTTTCCACGATGTTCTTCGGGGAAATCGGCGATCGCAGCCCTACACCCAGGCAGCCCAACACTAATCGAGAATCGTTGGGAACGTTGGACGGCGGGGGTGGGTTGGACGCAGTGGAAGCGGTATCGATTGGAGCCCTGAAACGGTGCGGCTAATTTCGATTCCTCTTTGATGCGCCGACAGAAGATTTCAGGGCTGAGCGGCGGCGGAACAGCTTCACTTATTACAAGATGATGCAGTCGACTGATAACGCGTTCCCTCTTAGACCTTCGTGACTCCCTATCGTAATACTTGCCCGAGTCGTTAACTAGTAACCTTTTGAATCGCGTTACAGCTTTATGGGCACTTACGGGACATTTTACTCAAGGTAACGAGCCCGTCGACCCTTAGCGTTACTCAATCCCGAATACTCCAGCTATACCAGCTATAGTAGGATTAGAAACTTTCCTCTGCCCTAGACTGATATAGTAAAGTCAGCCTTCCTGATCCTGTTACTACACTGCGCAACCTTGCGAATATAATACGTCCTCTCCGTTGATCTCGTCGGCGGATCTTCCTCAGCCTTTCCTAGACGATTACGCGCAGTTTGGTCACGTTTGTACGTAATTATTATCTATAGTATTTAACTGGTACTCGGAGGGGTAGCTCGGCTCCGCTCGTAAACATTTTCATACGTACATCCGGACGAGATAGTCGGCTGGAGGCGATTAAAACGCGGCCCAGCCGATAAAGCCCATTAATTCCGACGAAATTATCGGCCGTTCCAGCGACCCGGGCGAAATACTTTCATCTCTGATAGCCGAGGCCGGCGATATCTTACTGGGAAGTTTCTAGGTAGCCTTAATGACTTGGTAACGAGGAGCTCGCGGTGTGTCGCCTTACGAATCGGGTCAAATCGTGCTCGCGGCAATATTAAACTGCGGCTGCTTAATTGAAAGGCTGGTCTTCGGCCGATATTAATATCGGCGCCTCGGCAAAACTTCCACCGGTAATCGCAGCTGATGATAACGACCCCTTTAACGAGCCTCGCCTGTCTCCTTCTTCCCCTGTCGCCACTGGCAATCCGACGAGCCCTGGCTACGCGTGCAACCAAAAGATCACGGGGTCCCTTTCGTTTCCACCCGCGATACACCTGCACAGCCTTTGCCACCGCGAACCACTTGGTCCCCCGATTCCGTTAGGCAGAAGAGGGCGTGAATTCCGACGCTCGCTTCCGCGCGACGCCGATACTCGCGCAGGGGACCAAAGCGAAAGGCGAATAATCGAGCGGGGCATCGTCTCGTGCGAGCAAGCTCGAGCTTTCCCCCGGGGAACTTTAACGATCCTGGTCGTTCTCTCGCTAATAACTGTAAACAAAGAAGCCGACGAAAGCATTCACCGTTTTACGAAGTAGGTACCATAGCCCCGCGTTTCCGCGAATAGCTGCTCTGAATTCGCGGCACGCGAGCACGGGGGTGGAGGGCGGAGCACTCGCTGGCGAAAGAAATCCCGTGGGTAATTCATAAACAGAGGTAGCCGGTGCCTCGTCGGCTCTTCGGCTCGTCGCAGCGAATTAAAGCGCCGTTCAGAATGATAATTCTCTCGCGACGGTTCGCCGGGTCCCGTGAACTTGGAGATTTTCAACGAGAAGCAGGGAGAACGATTCGTTACGTTCCCGAGCCGAGCACGGTTCATTGTTGGAGAATAGCCCGTTCCTCTTTCGAGCCACGAATTACGTCTAAATAGAATACGTACAATCGCCTCCTCTTCCTTCTTCACCATTCTTTCTCCTGAAAATTTATTACCCGATAGTTATACGGTAGAATTTTCCTCCTTGCCACTTTCGCGAGCGAGTATATACGTCGGCGAGTATCTTCGCGAGTACCCCTCCACGTTCTCGACATCTTCGCCGGGATGGAATCGCGGACGGCCTCATCTCGCGACATTATCCGGCCCATTCTCGTTCCGCTTTTAATCGCCACTATTGAGAGAACACTGGGATTCCAGCGGCGAACGGAACTTTAATTCTCTAAAGTCCCCTTCATCCTCGTCGGCAATTTTTTTCGCCTCCTCTTCTGCTCGTTACCTTCCCGCGGGAGGACGATTAATCCTCCGCGGAGAAGAGCCTTCTCTAGCAAGGAAAATCCCCTGATTCCCAGGAATATCCCGCCCCCCCCCCCTCCTTCGTTATCAGCCGCGGCGCGAGTCCTCCTGCCGTTCGGCGTCGGCTAATTGAACTTTAACAAGGACTCGTCTTGCTGTCTCGTCTTTCGCCTCGCCCCGAGGGAATGCTCCTCTCCAGATGACACGCGGCTGTCTGGGGAGCGGCTACCGACGAGCAAACGCGTGGAAAATGTGTTCTCCGCTTCGGGAAGAATCGCCCGTCGTACCTTTCGCCGTAGCAAATCGATGCTCGATGGGAACTGCTGCAAGTTAGTCCGGACGTTAACGGGTGTTCGATCGAGGAGCAGTTGGCCAGCTTAATCGGTTGGTCGTTAAACTTCCGCAACAGCTATTACAAATTGCGGGAATCGCTTCTGAATCTAGTCTCGTCCGTGGTTAAGTTCTCACATCGGAACGTTCGTAACGCGGTTGGTGTGAGGTTGGTCTCGATCCTTTGAACGGACCGAAAATGGCACCCGGCAAATTCCCGCGAAAGATTCACAGCGTTTGAAAGTTCGGCCCTTTTGGTTAACTTCCTATCTGAATTCCTGTCCGACACGTCGTCCCGCGCACCTCCTTGAATCTTTGGTTATTCAAGGGAGGCGGTCGATCCGCGATCAGGTCCGACCGCGACAATAATTTATCGCTACCTCGCCAGGTTATCCCTGTTAAGCGCGAGGGATTTAATCGTCCGCCGCGTCGTTGCAGCGCGAAACCAAGCCGCGCTTCTAGTAGCTTCTTCGCCTTCTCCGCTAGTGAATAACGATGGCTCTGTTATCTACCACCTACTCCTTCCACTTTTACGGTCCAATTTCAAGCCCTATCTTTAACGAAGACTAAGACTCTTCGGTTTTCTTCCGCGCTACGGAAGCCCGTCCAATCCGCTGCCAGCCTTTTCCACGGAGTTCCGAAAGCTTCGCGAAAAGAGGGGCCGAAGAGGCGAGGAGGAGTTGTTCGAATACCAAGCCTGGTAACGAGCCGGCCAATTATCCATTAGAATCCGATGCTGATTACAGTAATTTGTTCGTTACGGTAAATCCCTGTTTGCCGCGGCCCGCGGCTAAGTAATTCTCCGTGGATGAAACCCCGGCGGAAACATCCTTCGACGTTTCTCGTACCTACTTTAGACGCGGACGATTCGATTTCCTCGACGCAGACGCACGATTTTCCCCGGCCACTTTTCCTCAGTCTTCGACCAGAGATCTGGAAATGAGAGATTCCAATGCGGCGCTGTTATGGGACGCGTTGTCTGCTTACGTGTCGTTCCCATTTCTCCAAGGACACTTCTCGTCGGCGCCGATGCCGATTCCGATTCCGCCCCGGAATCGTTTGCTCGAATCTTTTTTATTCCATCTGGCTGTTCTACCCGTCCTTCTCCCGTTCTCTCTGTTTTGCCGGTACACTTGACGCGACGGGGCGTTTGCTTTTTATCGCCTCCGCCTCGATACAGTTACCGCCTTCCTCCGATACGGCGCTCGGGGAACTTTGCTGGGAATTTCAGATACATTTCCTAACGTGCCTTTAGAATGTAAACGGTTTCTCGGATGCTGGAAGAAGGGATCTGCAGGCGATACGAATATCTGGGGGATTGGTTAAGGCGGAACTTTTCTCCTCGCCTCCGCGCCTTCGGTCACACGTTTCCAACCTACGAGCAACTTCCACGTTGCTTTCCTCTTACTAATCTCTCTAATTTTGTTGGAAGATTCAAGCACTCCGCGAACATCTCTTTTCTGGCCGCAAGGAGGAGATTCTCGGCAACGATACGACGAAACACTCCGCTTACATTGCTTACAACATCCTCTACGCGTCGTCCTCGATGGAAGCTCCGGAACGCTTCGTTTCCTTGCGCCTCCTTCTCGCTTCTTCCGTGCTGCAGCCGTTCGATCGTCGGTCCCTTTCGTCGCGTCGAGTGGAATTCCGTCGCGGAATCGTGTCCCTGGACAAGCTTTTCCTCCCGTCTTGCCCCATTTCTCGGCTTCCCCGAGCGGATCCATTCGCGTAATGCCCGCCTGGAAGCGTTCTCCCCGCATGCTGCCACTCAGCTCGATGAGTCGCCGCGATTTGTCACGCGCTATGTGCGAATCCGCCAAGGATAACTGGGAAACGGCTGAGGGGTCGCGACGGGGTAATCGTGTTTCTTGGGTAGCTAGCCAGTCATCGATATTCATCTTCACTCCACCCCCGTTTCGGAGACCAATGCAAAGTATCCGGGAATTGTTACTGGTGCAGGCGACGGACACTTTGAAAGCTGAGCTCGGGGATGAGGCATCTCCCGGCGATCTAGATAGCTAGTATCTGGCATGCGAGTGATCCAAAAAGGGGAACCAGCGCCCGCACGTTTCTGCGACAGACCCTCCCGCATTTCCTATCATCGCAATCACGCAATTGTTGCTCGCACGCCTATCACCGATCCAGATAGATCGTCTTCTCCATCTCGCTATCGCCCCTATTTCTAATTTACTCCGTTTCCTTCTGTCGACGATATTTCAAGTTTACTGGCCCCGAGAATTGCTTGCCTCGAAACTGAAACGACTCTGTACACTAGGCGTTTTACGGTTATGAAGCCAGTATTTGCATACAAGATAGCATGCTGCGCGGTCTAGCTTCCCGTGCAACATTCTGCTAACGTTTCGTTCGCGGGCAACCACGGCCGAGTTTCAATTCCCCCGGTGCATTAACGAAACGGTGTACCTCAATGATTTTACCGATTCGCCAGTCAGGGATAAAGAAAAAAAAGATAGGTTCGGTATACGGTTATGGGGAAAGCGTATTAGCAGAGGTAACATTACAGCCAATTTATCGAGGTCTATCGTCGGGCCATAGGTTGGTGATCCACTAATCCCCACGCGACATTAACAGTCTATTTATTTAACTGGACGCGATCGCTGCGGGCTAATTGTAACTCTGCGCCCTAATTGTAATTTCCTATCCGCCCAGTGGCGTAAGCCCTGATTACGTAATTTCAGTGAACTCTATGGTAATTGGCAGCGAACGATCAAACGCATCGCTGATCCTTGTCCCCATTCGTCTTGCAGGATTAACGAGGTGGTGGTTTTTTAGCGTCATCGATTAAGGTTTGACCGCGAGGGAGGGGGGAGGGGGGGGGAGGGGGTTCATCGCTTGAAACGCAATTATCGAGCAACTGTTGAGCTCCGATTCCGCAGGGGCTCGTGATTGCGCGGTTTACGACTCGAAGACCAATCGAGTCGGCCAAAGTAGTCGAGGACCGGCCTTACGCAAGTCGCCAGCTGCTTTGGCTGTAAAGCTCTCGACGATGCAGCCTCGCTGCATCGCCCTCCCTGCGTAATCCACCGGCGAGGGATTAATATCTTGGACGGTCTTTGCGCCCCGGGCTCGCTAATTGCGCGTTCGATAAATACGAGCCGCTTGGCCGTGAGAGGGAAAACAATTTCGCCGGGTGAGTCGTTAATAAAGCTCGCTTAAGCTTCCGGGGAAATCGTCTCGGGGCGCGCGGCGGCGTTGGAACGCTGCGCGGAGCCTGGCCGCGCTTTTTCCATCGGCACCAGCGGGGATGCCGCAGCGGAGATTTTCATCTGATTTTGGATCCCCTGGGCGAGAAGCCGGGAAAATTATGGAGCAGGTCACGGGAAAGGATAAAAGAGCGGGGCATTCATTAATTCCCGGCCGAAGTCGACTCGGCTCCTCTTTTCTTTGCACCGCTTCGTGTCTGCGTACACGAGTACAAGCCAGTTGGCGCGGGTGCATTCGCGTTCGCAATTACGACCGAGCATTCTTTCTCCTCTCGGCACAGTTACACGTTCCTGGCTTCGATGTTACTGAAAACTCGGTACAAGCCACGCTTGATACTGCCTCTAATAAACTGTCGGCGGGTTTCGCTTGTTTCGGGGCGCAGCAACGGAGAACGGGAGTTTATAACAAACAAATTTGTAAAATATAGCTTTAGTCGGTATTTCCGACGAGTTGCAGGCCACCCTAGATTGCAATATAGCAATCCACGTCGGTGGACGCTTCATCTGTCGGGGATTAAAATTTTTTATTGCCTCCCCCGGCCAACGGCTGCACCCTCGTCACGGCCGCGTGAAAGCTGGACGCTCCAGCGAGATTAGTCGGAGATACGGGCTATAAAGTGTAACACACGTGACTAGGCAAGAAACCGCTTTCGGAATTCTGCCCGGTTTTCAGGGGCTTCGGGGTTGGGGGGGGGAGGGGGGGGGCGGGCTGAACCGCGTCCACCCCCTGTTTAAGTCCATTTCCTCGGGCGAAAGTGTCGGCGAACTCCACTCGTTTATTACGATCGCCGCGGCCTGATATAGGAAACTGCGGAACTTTGGAATTTCCAGCCACTTTGGGAAATATTATTTACGGTCGAACCGGCAACTAAGTTACCGCGTTCTCTCTGTTGCGCGAGGGGCACGTAGCAGCCCCTCTAACTGCGCTCTTGAAAATTTCAGGCCTGGCCAGTGCCGAACGTCGGGACATTTCACGGCAACGGAAATTCCTGTGCTCTAACGACGTTAGAAAGTTCGCCGGGATCCCGCGAAATGGAAGGTTATTCGCCGTGGCTGGGCAAAGCGAATCGTGGGCAACACGGTTTCGCTGGAAACACGCGACGGCTACGTTTAACAATCAACACCTCTATTTCTGTGGATACCGGATTGTTGAGGGATTTTCTAGTACACGGGGTCCTGCTCCTTTCCTCGCGAGCGGACGATCGAAGCGCACGCAGGGAAGGACTTTCAATCGGCTTTCCCGATGCAAAGCTATATAGCCTGCTGTGTGGAACGGTAGAGAAAGAGGAGGTCCCCGCGGTTGGCTCGCGTTGAATATTTTAACGTCTCGTTCGTTTATTCCCAGAGCCTGCTAAAGGCCTGTCTCGGTCTACTTGGCGGAAATCCGCGCACCAGTGACTGTCACTCGTTCTGACAGCCTTCTGCTCGGATGTCTCATCGCCCGTGACGTTTGACTGCTCGCAAATGCGAGTAAAAGTCGCCCGTTCGAGCGGCCTCACCGGCGACACAGTTTCAAAGTACACGAGGCTATTCCGTGGGCTCGAGTCGTCCGTGCCGGTAGTACGAGTCAATAACGAGGCTGACGGCTCGCCGAGATCCACGAGTCTGGTAGCTCTCGAACGCTGTTTGGGATTGCACGAGGAAAGGGAAAGAGACCTACTACGTATCGAAAGGTAGGCTTTGATGGCCGATGGAGCCGCGACTCTAAGTGATCACTGACCCTCTGGAATTATTTGGAGATTCGTGGATTCGATCGGCCGGTTGGGGATCCCTGGTTACCAGCAAAACTACAGTCGTGCCAGTTGAACAGAGACAGGAAGCTCAGCGAACAGGGGCGAAGGGAGATGCCGTGACTTGGACTACCACCGGGTATCGATCCCCTCTATTATTAGTTCGTCGTCGACCCCCATTAGAATCGTCAGCAACCACGCTCGTAACTCTTTTCAGTCTTCGTTATCGGAGACTTGGTTTCACGGCGGATAACGCCTTTGACACGACTGTCAGCGATAGTCGCACGGCTTCGTCTTCCGCGGGACTCGCGGCAGGCGAACAACGCGTTGCCTGTCTAGTCTCCAGGCGACGGGGACGCTGTCGTAAGGGTACCGCGGCGCTCCTCTTGGAAACCACCGAGCGGTTTTGTCGAAAAGAATAGGGGGCAGGGAGACGAACAATGCCGGCTCTATAACAGAGAGGAGTTGGAGAACGGTATTGATCGAGTGACAGCTACGTGTTTTCTTCCCAGCGAATCGTTGCTCCGTGCATCTCCCTGTCTAATGCCATCCTCGATGCAGAAGCAACCGCGGTCTGGCCCATTTTCTCCCAAGTCGTGTATCAACACAATCATTCCGGGAAAATTCTGGCTCTAGGTATTGTGCCGGTAACTCGGTTGAAACTAAGGCGATATCGACCGAACGAAACGTGTAGGTACTCGTCTTCGGTTTACCCTCGTCAGAGCGCTGAATCAGTGCATCCTCCTGATGCACGGCAGGCGATACGAGTGTATCGCGGGCTTGCGGAGCCCCGCCGTGCAAAGTATGCGGCGAATCGATAACCGAGCCGCGTCGATGATGATGTTCCAGCTCGCTTCGGGAAAATATGCCCGGCTGGAATATTTCCAACGCGTTTCTTTGTGCGCGCGGCGCCCTGCAGCTCCCACGATTAACCGAAAACCTAGAATTCAATGTTTTGCACCGTTTCGTCCGTAATTCTGACCCGACACAATGTTTTCTCGTGGAAACGGACTGAAATTATTCGGGCGCAACGCAGGATGGGGAGGGGGGGGGGGTAAATATTTTTCACGAGGAAAAATGTTTTCGCGGAACGCTTCCCGCCGTGCTTTTCAAACGCGGGTAACTCGCTTTGACGCGAATTTTCTACCGCGGTGTCGGTTTTCCTCGTTAATGGAGGGCTCTGTGAAAAATCAGAGACGCGAGAGCGATCGGGTACGGGGCTGGAATCCACCGATCCGCCGTCGCGAGATGCCTCAGAGCTCAGAGCCGAGACTTGCCTCGCGAGGGGGTGTGCTCCGCGTAATGGGATCGCGGCGCGGCGGATCCGTCGAACGGGACCGGAATTTAAAATAACCGAACGGGGGCCGGGCAGATGCTGAGGAATTATTCTACTTTCGGCGTGGCGAGCGAGCACGCGCCACCGCTGGGTTACTTTATTCCCGCGGAATAACGCCACTCCGTGGCTGCGATCCGTAATTGCCCCCGAGTTCCTCCAGCCCACGATTTCCAGCGTGTAGCTCGCGGAGCCGGAAGCGCATTCTCCAGTGGCTGAGAGGAACTTTCGCGTAGCTAGGAGTTTTCGTTCGCCGGAGAACACGCCAGGCCGAACACGCGAGTAGCCCGCGCCGCGAAAATGGCATCGGCCACGAGGAGATTAACCACCAACCCCCGTTCAGAGTACGAATTTCCCACCGGAAGGCGGAGCAACGAGACTGAGAAAGGTATGGGATCGGTGAATCTCCTTCGGACCACGATTCCAAAGCAAACCTTCCTCTCATAAGCATGCTTTACAATAGGGAGACTAGAAGCACAGCTAAAGTCGTGATAATCGCGACAGGGCACTCTGAAATTCTCCACACTCGGCTGTGTGTGTTTAGGGAACAGTTTCAACGGTGCTGCGCCGATCGTTGTTCACAATTAAGAAGCCGGCGTGCTCGAAACTTTCGTTTCCCGAGCGGCAGTCCGTACGTAATTAAAAACTTTCCTCGGCCGCGCTTCCGCTGCGCATATTCGTTCGGCGTAGAAAGAAAACGATAAAAGCTGAGTTAGGGGAAATTACGGAAGCTCGAGTTCGACGCGGAAGTTTCTTAGTGCGGCGATGGAAGCGCATTTTCAGAGGTATTCTACGCTCTTCCCCCCTTCACTCGTTACGATATTGTCTCGCCGTACGACCGGTTGGCTCCTGCTCGTAAAGTCGGGGAGACCGGGGCAGGTTGTAACACGGGATAAATTGTAACACAAGTAAAATCTGTTGAACGACAAATCTGGTAACCCACAGCATGCGAGAGCTATGTGAAACAGATGTGTTACAATTTACCCTGGACTGGGGCACATTGTAACAAAGGTTCAGATTTGTTTAAGATGATGCTAGATGTCTAAGTGTCCAAGATTTTGTCACGTACTTTCACGCAATCAGTTCACCACATATGTAAGAAGTAAATCACACAAATTATTTCCTGATTGAGGAAAACACTTTCGAGAAAAAACTGTAAAAACTTTTTTTCTTACAATCTCCCCCGGTCTCCTCTACGCGCTGGACCCGTCGCTCTAAAGCCACTCTTTTGTACTCGCTCGCGTTGTTATTATTATTATTATTATTATTATTATTTAACGGGAAACCCTTTAGTGAACAGAGATACAAAATTATTACCATTATTACATAGAAAGATTAGAATATGAACCTATACGGAGAGGTGAATTTAACTGTAGGAGATGTTGCCCGTGGCACAATGGGTTCCTGGGTGTGTGCAGCGAATCCCGACGCGCACCGGTGTTCGATGTCGCGAGGAGTAACGAGCAGCCAAGATGTGCAACACGAGTGCCCTTTGCGATTCTTTTGAAATCGGGACTCACTAATGCTGCTGCTTCAACATACCGGTGCTCCTCTCGTTTCATCCGTCAAGAATTCGGCGGAGTGATTTTCGTAGATGCAGAACGGAGAGAAGGGACAAGAGAAGCGAGCCGATCGTTACATGGAAAATAGTTTGTTGCAGCGTTTCATTCGAACAAATCGCAGCCGATCTCTCTCGCAGGATCTCTAATGTCGGGAGTGCTACCGTTAATATTTCTCGGTTTCGCACGGAACGCTTCCCCTTTATCGGCGTCCTTGCCTTTATTCGCTCGTGGAAAAATCGTCCTCGAGACAATGCCCGCGATGCGTCTTTGCCGTCTGCCCCCCCCCCCCCCCCCCTCCCCCCATTCATCCTCATCCTCGTTCGTTCTCCGTGCGCGTTCGCCGTCTCCTCGTCGACCCAATTTGTCACGGGCCAGGGAATTTCAGTCGTCGCTTAATCCACAAGCGACAGGACGCGATGCCATCACTCGAGTTTTCACCGAAACCAGCCACCGCGAGCTGCGCACCCTGCGTCACTTGACATTCACTCCTGGCCCCGCCGATAATTACGACCGGTGCGCAGTTGCTGCAAACCTTAATAATATTCAGAGTGCAGTGTTCGCCGGCGTATTATCAGCGTTCGGCGATCAGTCTACCGAAGTTGACGTGCTCGCGATAGATGAGCGTCGAGGCAGGGTCGCGAGAGACGTGGATGTTCCTCTGCGAGAAGCACGTTGCCGCGCTTTCAGAGCCCTTGCTATCTGGCATCAATTTATCGCGAGACGAGCGATTCCTTCTCTCCGTTGGACCGACGAAGATATTACATTAGGAGCGCAGCCGGCGATAAACAACGCCGGATCGAGGCTGGTGAGTAACGAGAGCAGCAAGTTTTCTCCAGTCGCAGGAGGGAATCTGTATCCGCTCGGTGTATCTTCCGCCAGCTCCCGCGGGCTTTGAGTTATTACATTCTCCGACAAGGCTGCAGCCAGGCGAGCGAACAAAAAGTCGCGTGTAACAGCCAGACCGGGGAACGTACAGCGCAGCGAGTGTATCGGAAAATTGTAGCACGTGTCGCGACACGAATTTAACACGGTTAAATGAAAATTGAACCGATACCAGATCGCGTTCCTTCGCGAGATTCCTCTTGGGGCCTTCGCGTTCCTGAGATCCCTGCAACGGATCGCCTAATTTTCCCTGCCACCCTCGCAGCTGTCTACGAGAGCGCGCACCCTATGCGCGCAATCTGTTTTCGATACTTTACCTCGGTGCAGCAGAATTGTTGGAGTATTTGTCCCGGCGAGAAGCAAGGACGTCCGTCCCCATGGTTAGCTCGCCTTTGTCCCTCGTTAATTGACCGCCTGTCGGACGATTGATTAAAAAATCGAATCCCTCGTGTGTCTTGGTCAAAGGTATTCGCGCAGCGGACTCCAAAAAAGATTCGTAACCCGGTGTCCCGAATCCGTCGGGGAAAAGGTAATCTAGAAAATAGAGCCCCTTTGATATCGGCGTCGCGTGTGCCTCAGGTAAAGAGACGAAAAAACATCGGTCGAACGATAAAACCGGGGGGAGAAAAAAAACCGATAGCGCCTTTGTGCGTGGCCCTGTACATGCTACCATCTCCCGCGGTGACTTTGAAAACTTCGCGGTGGCTGGATTTTCCGCTTTTTCGAATTTCTAAATCTCTCCCCATTGTTTCGCCACCGTTTATCGCTGCACCTTTGTTTCCTTTCTAATGAAACTTGAAACGGAGAACGTGCCGCGGTGAATAGCCGCCCCGCGAGCAGAATACCGTCGAAAGTCCTCCGACCGTCGAGATTCGGTATAAAATTTCTGAAGATTCAGGGAACCGTCGCTCTGCTTTATTAAAAGACTCGGTAGTAACCGGGCTCTCCTCCCTATTCCGCAGCGAGATTTCGGCTTTCCCTCTCTCTCTCTCTCTCTCTCTCTCGGGTTCTAGCGTCCAGACGTCCTCAGGAGCAACGTCGAGGTGCAGTATCCGAGCTCATTGACACGCAACATTAATTAACTGCGATATTGATTCGAGCTCTCGAGTGTACCTGTCCATCGACGAGTCTGGGTGTGCCTGAAATTTCCGGTTTACTTTCCACTCCAGCCACGAATTATTCGGTCTGGCGACAGCTGCTCCGTATTACACCACGAGTTACGTAGTTTGCGGTGCATAATGTTCTCCGAAGATCAGCGCGTATTACTACATTCAGAGGATGGAACTGGAGCGAGAGGGTTAGCGCTCGAGCCATTAACCAGCTGGATAATTTAGCGCTTAGTCGCCAGACTGGCTGTTAGGTCGCTCGAGTCCTCTCTGCCTACGCTTCCCGACCAAAAAATCTCGGTGAAATGACCGATGAAAGCGAGGATCATCCGAGCGGGGATCGTCTATGATGAATCGCCGTTGATGGATCGTGGCGTTACACGACTTCTTACTTACCTTCCGCGAGACTGATCCGAGGATCTCGATCAGCAGCTCTGGGTAGGAATTTCCTCGAATCTGGGATTCGGCCGTGTATCGAAGGCTTTTAATCGTTTGTTGCTATGAATAGTACCGTTGCAATTTAATCGGAATTCCGGTGCAGCTGGATGTGGTTAAATCTCCAGTCGAAAGTGGTCGCTTCGGTATCAGAGGGGTGGCAAAGAAACGGGGTCACAAGAATCAAATGCGTCCACTGATCTAACAGAAGCACATTTGCATCTCATGTTAAGTTGGATCGCACAGATCCAATGTAGAACGATGAAACTCGAGTCAGCATTGGATGTGTATGGTGCAGCTAATGATATCAGCAATCAGGGGAACCGAATGATGAATGCCTGGTGGTCATCCTGTATCTAGGGAGCCCTCCGATGCGGGGTTGGTCAAGAGGTGTGCTAATAAAATCAATTCGCCTGGGTGTACCTACAGGGAGTTTCCTTCGTTACGAGGGCACGTGAGATCTTCTTCTACTGTGGAACGAAGATATGGCAGAGTACATTCGCGGAAACTATATGTAGCACACAGAACGAAGCGCTTTGTATATGTATGTATACTAGGGTGTTTCAATTTTCCAAAGGTGCTATTTTCATATAACTTTGCTTGGCCCCTTGATTCTGTTCATCTAAGTGATCTGTATGCCAATTTTTAGACAAATTTAATAATATTTAGGGGTTGCACAGTTTTATCACTAAGGTAGGCCTAAGGCGGTAGTAACACTTTGGCTTGGGAATACGATTACGCAGAAACTATTACATTTACAACAAAAACCCTTATACGGAAATGTTACTTACTTATCTGACATTATTGAGTGACAACAGTTTCACTGTATGTCAATTAATATCAAAGTTATTAATAAAAAATGAGTAGCGGAGTGTTATAGCCCTAACGATACAGTGTAAAGTGTTGCAATCGTATCTGGTCTCGGGTCGGTTGTAACACTACATAGATTCTATGCAAACAAGACAATATTATTCGCTTTCTTTGACACTATTCGGTTCTGTTGCGGTGCAACCGATCCCGTCTGTCGATGTTACAATCGACCCCGACCATGCTTTCGAACTTCAAATATAAATTGTGACCAACGAGACACTTAAAAGTGCTAGGTAATGATCGGTATTACTTTAAAAAAGGTCAAATTGCAGATTAAAAAAACGCACATACTTGCAAAGGGAGTGTTTACATTAGATTCATAAGTCAGTAAGAAAAAGTTACTTTAGGGTATCGAAAAGTTATTCTGTCCACTATCCATGTCTATTGAGTATCTATACTGTTAGGACATTGATGTGTTAATATTCATTATATGTTTTGAGATTCAACACAATTTGTATGTGTTACATTTGCCCCTGTTACTACCACCCCGGTCTACCCTACATATTTTCGCTTTTTCAGGTGTTAAAAATGTGGGTAAAATAATAAGGTACAGAATTTTTATAGGTGTGAACAATAATAGTAGGAATAAAATGTAAATTTATCTAAGTGTAATTGTCTTCTTTGAAGTTTAGTTTCTGTTTTATGGACTTGAGAATAAAAATAATTATCATTGAAAATGATGTTTCCTTAGCCTACTACATATTATTTAGTGTGCAAAGTGTGCAACCTCTAAATATTACTCAATCTTCCTAAAATTTGTCAGATATTTTTTTTATATTAATAAGAATCAGGACATGCGCAAAGTAAAATAAAAATATAATATTTTAATTTTAACCCTATAATATGAAACACCCTAATGTATACTGCAAACGCGATGTTCATTTAACTCGAAACAATGGTAGCAATTAATAGAAATATCGCTGCAACGTTTGCAAAGCGTTGATAAGTTAAGTACGGCGATGAACGGTTTCAATCAAAATTGTCTCTAAACGCTAGTGAACGTTATTGGATATTTATTGGCCGATCAGTGACGTAGATAAGCGACCGATAGAAACGGTCGATGATCATCCTGGGGGCCTGGTGTAATAACGCCATTCGCGGGATATATCAAGTTGACGCGAATAGAAATTACGTTTGCGAGTCTCGGACGAGGATGAGCGAACTCGTCCGATTGGAGACCGTCCGCGGAATTAAATCGCGATCGAGGCCGAGCTACGTAGGTGCTGGTGGCTGAATGGAAATATCGAGAGAAGGGAAGATGTTGAATTAATCGAGTACGAGGTGCTAGAGACGGGCGAGGAATTATTCCTGTGGATAAATTTCAGCAAGATAACATTCGCGATTTCTTCTGGAAAATCTGCCAGGATTCGCCTGGAATTCTGGAGAACGGCGACAAACTGACCAGCAGCGTTTAAAGCTAATTTCAAGCCCACTCGTCGCCCCGATTCAGTGGAAAAGGGTCAGTATTCTTCCGCGGAGTGCATTACTCTTGGCGTCGTGACAAATTCTCGCGTAATTTTCCGCGGAAAGAACCGACACGAAATTAATTAAAGGGGCAGGAGCGGTGGCCAGTTTACGGGACACTTCCTCTTTCCTCGCCTCGGTGTCCCTCTTCGTTTGCGCTCCTCCATTCCGTGCGTTCAACGCTCCGCCTTTTCCAACAAAAACAAGGGTGACGACGGAAGGGTCGACAGGTCGGTCTAATTATTTTCTCACTGGCCAGCTTCGTCACTCTACCCCACTGCACGAAATAATCGTTCGATTGTCTCCGACGCGACGCTTCCCAGACAAGAACCCAAGGCTACATGGAAACAGCTGACTCGCGATGTCTTTCTCGCCCCGCTGCCATCTCAATTCCATTCCACTTTTAGACAGACTCGCGTAGACTTTTAACCCGGTTACTTATCCCCCGCAGTTATTTCCACGATCGCTCGAGCGTCCCTTCCGGCGAGGTCGAACCTTGACGACAGGACTATGTAACGCTAACCGCGGGGAAGAAAGCATTCGAAGGCAATCGCCGAATTCCAAGTCCCTCCCCGACCATCGAACTTCTCCATTAGCCGCGTCTCTGCTCGCCGAAGAATCCAGCACTTGCGTTAACGAGAGAGGAAACCCTCGGCTGGGAATCGTGGAAGAAATCCGCGCCAAGAGGTCTTGTACCGATAAAGCGACCTCAGCCAGCGTCCACCGCGAGAGATCCCCGATTACACGCGCAAGCACTCGGCCGGGGCTTGCTGTTCCCAGCGAGGGTGGGCTCGCGACAAACCTCCGCGCTCCTTTCCACCGTCTGTCCCCTCTGCTATCGTGTTAAGGAGCCATCGAACGCCAAACAGCTTCCTTTCGGCGTTCTTAATTTCGCGAGGACCTCGGCCGACCGACCGTCACGTTCGACCCCGTTCGCCTCGCGCAGCTGCGACCACGTAGCAGCGGCTCCTCCGAACCAACGGCCGCCATTTCGCCAAGTTTGCCGGGATTCCGAGGAGAGGATCGAGGACGCGGTCGTCTCCGGAATGCCGGCAATAATCGCGTTTATGGCGCGATTCGGTGAATTTCTAGTTTCGTTAATTGAACCCCGTTTCGACCCCCGACCGGCTAATGGAATTCTTTCCTCGTGGCTCCACCAGCAATTTCATCTGGAACACGATGAATTCCCTAACAAGTTCGCTCTCCACCGCGAAACCGTACTTTTCATTGCTTTCCGAGAAGGCGAAGTGGGGTTACAGAATGTAAAAAGGATGAGAACAAGTGAAACGGGAATGAAAGTAAATTATGTGGGATTATATCTGCGATCGTATGGAGGAATAAAATGCGCAGTACAGAAAGTTTTAATAGTCTTTCCCCGCGACAGAGCGACCAAATAGTCAAACACCCCTGGAAAGTAAGCCTCGGGGCAACGACAACTCGAGGAGGCCGAAAAACCAGCGGCTCGTTAGCCGATGCGCGAGAAAGAACGGTAACGACGATGGAAATCGCCGGGAAGAAGGGCGCAATAATTAACCCCGGCTAAATGGAGATCCGGAGATATCCGTTTCAACCCTTTCTTTCCACGACGACACTTTGCAGCGCCGAAGGCGAGATTTTCGTTACGGTCGAACGCCAAATCCGCGTGTCTCTGCTCTATTTAATTAGTGCACCAGGCATCGAGGAGCAAGGATGCCCTGAGGTGGTCGGCTGCTCTAACGAGGCGGCCGGGCCGTCTCCTCTCTTCTCCGAAGAGTCCTTCACAATCTTCTCCACTCGAAAGCTCCTCCGTCGCGCGTCGCGCGGAATTACGCCGCGTTTCCTGGCTCGCTGAGGAACGGAAACTTTACCCCGGTTGCTGTGCCGTTCGCCTCGCCACCGATCAAACGATTTCTCAACAAGCCTGTTGAAAAAATTCAGAGGACTTTTTACAATGATAAAGTATCTAAATAGGATCTAAATCAAGGAATTATCGTACGTTACAGTTGGCAAATTACACTAGTTTACAGCCATTTTCTTAGGGAAAATGGCCCCCTGATGCCAAAAATGAGGTCTAAAATTTTTTCTATGGATACGTTTTCGAGATATCGATAGGAGAACTTTTTACCTGCCTGTCAAAAAGATGATACTATATAATTGCGAATATCTCGTGCTGCGACTAATCGGTATGGTCCGAAATTATCTCAAATTAAAGATAATTGAATCACCAACAAATTTACCTGACAAAATTTTCAAATCGGTTCAGTAGTACGGGCGAAATCGATGGAAATATGTGAAAAGTAATTTTTTTCGACCAAAATTGACATCGACAATTCATTTAATCATCTGAAAAAAATCGAAATCGCCAAAATAGGTTCACTTTCTCATTTTTTACGTAGAGTCTGCACTTTCACGAAGAAAACAAGCTGTTACTGAAGATAATCTATGGATAAATACCGAAGCTAGACAATTGTGTGAAAACGCTAAAATTTAATTTTTTCTCGATTTTTGTGTTTTTTTCAATGTGTTTGTTTTTTTTTTATTTTGTAAACCTAGTGTTATTCACAAGTACGTAGGCCGCCTGTATTTCGATTTCGCTGGTATTATGTCTATACTATTGGGTTCGTAGTGAAACAGATGCATACACATATATTCTTGAGTTCGTTAACATAGAGGTGTACATACACATAACGTGTTTCGGCTACTCGGCTCGACGTAGGCTATCTCGGCGGCGCGGCGTGTTATCATAACAGTGAGGCATCGCTCGGCCTCGGCCGCGCCGCGGTGAGGGGGGAACATTCTAATGACCTACGTGTCAGTCAGCCTATAGCCTCGGGACCGCGCACGTCTTTCTCGTTATAATGTCTGTGTTGGAAGTGACGAAATCCATCGCGAATCCATCCCACTGGAAGTCAGCTCGACAACGGATCTCAGGTAAGCTTCTCGGATTCACTATGAACCAAATTGCTCGAGCAGACTTTCAGGAACGACAAATATTATCCTTACCCCGCGTGGTTGTTTATCGAGGGTTAAAGCGAGTAGAACGCGATACCGCGGGAAAGAATAAACTCGAGGATGGATCTCGGTGGCCTTGTTTCGCGCGCCGACGGCTTCGAGACCCTTCCGGTTTGTTTTCCGTCGATTTCCCGTCTCGCGTCGCCATCGTCCGCTGCGAGCTCGTTTTACGCGGGTATAGAATTTCCGTGGCGCGCGATTTCTTTGCTGGTGGCGACCTGGCGACGACTTCACCCGTCACTCGACACTCTTCCGTGGAATCGATCCAGTCGGTGGAAATCGCGCGAGGGAAAAGCGCGTCGTCCAAAGAAACCTTGGAATGTCTGGTGCGAGATGTTCGAGGAACGACAAGGAACGTCACTCGACGTCGTTCGTCGAACGAGAAGTCGGTTGAAGGCAGAAAAACGGGGAGGAAGAAGCGGGGTCGCTTGCATATGGATAAGCGCGAGCGTGTTTTAAGCTCGTCGGGATTAGAGCGTCGATCGAAAAACTCGGCGAGGAACTTCCGGTAGCTTGAGGATTCCTCCGATGCGATGGGGGGAAAAAAACACGTAATATCCTGGGAAGCGAGCCTCATTTTGTCCATTGTCGCCGGGATAAAGTTGTCGCGCGTCGGTGGAAAATCACGGGGTGGGCGCCCGTGCCACGCGGGGGATGAAAGCAGAGAGGAGAGGAGAGGAGAGAGGAGAAGGGGAGAGGCGCCGAGACGTCTCGACGCCGGTTTACCGCCGGTTTATCGGCGTCGTCTTTTCGCAGCCGCCCCGCTTCTCGTCGCCATCGGTGCCTCCTCTTCTCTCTGCCTCTCCCTTTGCTCCGACGCTTTCCTATTTCTCTATTGATCCCCTCTGCACCCTGTCTTCGGCTGGACCACTACAGTCCTCTCTGCCCCAGCCGTTTCTGCGCTAGACGCCAGATAACCGACGCTGATGGACTCGGCGTCTGTCCATAAGCGATCAACAGAGACGGCCTTGGTTCGTGGAAACGTTAGCAAGTTTCTTCATTCGTTTTCTTCAGACCGAGCTAAAGTCATTGCTGTGTAAGAAAGGGGCCGCGACTTTACGGGGATGTTTGTTCGAGTTACGGTGACTGGGCTAAATGGGTTAGAAAGTTCAGTCGAATGAGCGTCGGGGTTGGAATGCTTTAAAGAAGGAGCCCAAAGCGTATTGCGGTAAGGGCGAAGGACAGCCCGCAAGTTTCTCCCTGGGTTTCAGGGGCAAGCCGCGGCAACCTGGTCGCGAAGAGGAAATTGCACAATTACCGCCGCGATTTGCGACAAAACAACAAGCTGGCTTCCGTTCGCCTAACAATTCCATTTCCCCCGTACCACCGCCAAGGTATTAACGTATCCTCCGCGAGAAAATGAAATTCCTGTCGCGGAGTTGCAGCGCGTGCACCCGCGACACGTACGGTGCAACACAGCGGCCCGCGAGCACTAGGAAACACGAGATTTAATTAGAAATTCGCCAGGCAAAATTCGTGCTAATGTTAATTCGATAGAGCCCGCTCCGCTATAACGCTCCTGCCTCTCCCATCTTGCCACGACCGAGAGAGAACTTTGTTTGCTCTCGAGTCAGAAAATCGAACGGCGCTGTACCTATCGAACGCTCGCTCATACGGTAATGCCATCAGAATTCATCGGTTCCTCCTGCTGCAACTGGAACCTGGTAATTCAATGTTTACCCCGGCTGTTTGAGCCGTGTTCTTGACAGTCTAATGCGCGACGCGGGCCCGCAAGTACACGGGGTTTCATCAGGGCAACCTACAGCTGCGCGGTGAATTATTCAGCGTGCTGTCGTGGCAGTTTTCGAGCCGGCGAACATCATCTTCGATGCTACGTTCGCGTGCTTCTTTCCGTCGCATTTTTGTGGCGCGCGAAACATGGGCCCGGCTTCCATTGGCGCGTCGCGTCGCGACGCCCATGCTCCCGCGAACGCGTCGCGAGATTAAAATACTGCTCATCGCGGTCGGATCAAGGACGTCGCGCTCGTCCCTCGGGTGGCGTATTTCATTTTCATACCGAACCACCGACCGAAAAACGCCCGAGAAAGTCCGCGGACGAGCAGGTTGAGAGAATGAAACGTGGCTGAGATGTGGGAAAAACGCTCGAGCCTCGAGTAATATTTCAAGGAAAGGTTGCCCCTTGGCGACGATTAGTCGAACCGTCGTATGGCTTTCGGAATGCATAAGATATTGGGCGAAATAAAAGTTACTTGGCGTGTCACTGGCGAGGGACGTGGCGAAAGCGGGGAAAACAGAAATGAAATGAAATGAAAACACTCCGAGGGCCGCGTCCGAAAGGAGAGACGCGATAGAAGAAACGTAAGATTCTTCTTCTTGTTTCCAAAGTTCCGCTCGAGTTGAGCGAATTAGCCCGACACGCCGCGTCGCCGTTTTCCTCAGTGGCGATTTCACGCGATAAAGAACGCCCTGGTCGAACGAAATATTTTCGTCGTTTTATCGGGGCATTTGGTCGAATCGCTTTATCGAAAAGCCGATTCGCGTTCGCCGCTTCGTTTGCTCTAATAAACCGCGGTGTCGAATTGCCCGCGGATGCGCGCGCAAAAACGCTACTTGCCCGGGGAAATGGTTGCAGGGGGCTGTCGTATATACACGCGGCCACTTCGGATAACTTCAAATCGGATCGAACGCGGTATTACTTTTCATGACGCTATAAAACGAATTTACGAGGTGGAAACCGTATAGCGTTATTATCCGAAATGGTTTTTTCTTCGGCCAAAGAGATTTACAGACAGCCGTGTATAAGTCATGCGACGACGTCGAATCGCGCCGACTTTCGAGCAGAGATGGCAATTTACGCGTCAGATTTCTGACACTGTCGCGGCTATGACTCCGCCAAACGAGAAGCTAACCAGCACGAATTGCTTTCAGGTTGACGGTAGTTTGGTCCCCGTGCGGTAAGCAGCCAGCACCAAGATGGCAGCGTTCGTGGCCAAGCAGATGGTCGGGAGCAAGCTGAACGCTGTGAAAGGTAAGTGTCTTGCACTCGCTTTCTTAAAAATTCCAAGCCCAAGATTTTTGGCCGATATGCTCGACAAACTTTCGACTTGTTTACGGGACAGAGGAACCATTCCATCTGTTTCGGTATGCCTATTACGTTGTACGATGCACGTACCCCTATCGGTGTCTTAGCTATAATACTACGACGGAAGCCTTTCCACGTAACGAAATCGTTCAATAATTCAAATACACCTGACCAAGCCGCCCAAAGGTTCGATACATCATAACCGCTCGGCACGAATACACGCCGAGCGTGCATTTCGGCGCGACTTCCGGGGATAGGGGATTCTTGCGAAATAACCTGGACAGTGATAAAGGGGATAGGAACGTAGAGAGATCGGGCCAAAGGCCAGCAATTTTTGCGTAACACGTCCGAATGTAATTGCAGCCGGTGGGCTGACAGGCAATTTACTAATTCTCGAACCGTCGATCTTTGCTCACCGCGGCCGAGAAAACGAATTAACGAAGGCCGTTTCATTCCGGCGCTATCGACCGACAAGGGTATAGGGTATCAGGTCGGGAACGGGCGCGATACAAATTCGCGACGAGTCACGTCTCGGCGAAACGTACACCGGCGACGTACACAGGCGATAGGAATTCCAGAGGTTGATCCTTCGACAGCCCTTTCCCGCTCCTATTCCGGGGCACTTCCGCCGCGTAGAATAATTGGCGCGTCGCAAGAAACAGCTTTTATCGTTACGGGGAAACTTTGTTCCTCGTGGATGCCCTGGTCGCTCGATCATCCGGCGGAGTTTAATCCCGCGAGATCGCCCGATTGAATCGAGAAAGGAATCCGTGACCGACGGTCCAGGTATTTCGATTAGCGAGACTCGATCCGACCGTAAGTTGCAGCAACTATCGACCGTCTTTCAGGAGCTCATCCTTTCGCGCTCATTCCGCGGAAACCTTTTGGCTTCGATCTCATTCGAAGATGACGAGTTGAATTCGTTTTGATGATACGAAAACAGTATGAGCCGTCTGTGATCGCGTGTCTGTATAATTCGAATAAATAAACCGCAATCATCCTGCGCGTAAGGAACCGGCACAGCAATGTTTGCCTCGTTAAGCAGCCGATACGAATTAATGACGCGAGGCGGGAGCTCGGAAAATGGCTTTTCAGCGTATCGGTCGCGAGAGGAAAGCACCGTTATATCGTGTCTTAATACATTTCTTGGAGAGTAAGAGAATGAAGATCGGTCTTTCTGCCGGTAATTTCGCTAGCGAATTAAGATTGATCGTTCGCGCGAGCCAGGGAGGAAGAAAGCATTAGGCCAAATGACGAAGCAGAGTTGGCTGTGGAAAAACATTCTCCACACCCCTCGACTCCTCTGCTCCTCCCATATATTTTTATTTTATCGATCAGAAGTTAAAAGAATCTTTCCTTAGCGCGACGTCGATGCGACGGATAACACTCGAAATAGAATCTGCGCCAGTGTCTCACCCTTTAATGCTGTACACGTAACTGTGTCAGCGGCGTATAAAAAGCTCGGCCGCGAAGCAACGCGGACAGACCCGTTAATAAACTCGATAAACGTGGCTCGCCTCCCGACGTTTTCGATTACACGGAATAACGTGTTCCATTAAACTCGCGCGCTATTTACCACCAGCACTAATCGCGTGGGTTATAAACGAGTTGCCCGTAGTTGCAGCTCACAATCACCGCGAAAGTATGTCTGAACATTCCTATAGCGAGGTCCGCGGTACCATGGGGATCGCCGAATTTTCTCGATTCGACTGAAGACTGATTCCCCTCTATTAGAGTGTCGTCGAGGGACACGGAGCTCTCTAAAACTCGACGGTATAACATTCGGTTTCCAGTTAATTATATGATTCGCGTGGAACTTTGCCGAACGGCTGGTTGATAACTGACCACGTACAGCCGCGAATCAAATTGCTATGAAACCAAATTGAAGCGCGGTAATTGAATCAGCCTGCGTTTAGTCGTCGACGTGGCACGCCATCTACTTGCATTCGCCAATGCAATCTCCGTGTGCATACCGTCCGTTTGTCCGCGAGTGCCGGTTCCAGAAGAGATTTCATAGACGATCGGATAAGTAGAAGAGTGTTGTCGAGCTTCCCACGCGCTGCCGGACACTTAATCATTGCTATTCAAGTTACAATTACGGCGAGCCAGTTAGAGTGGAAATTGAGGAGGATCAGTCCGCGAGCAATGGGTGGACGCGTCGCCGGCTGGCTCGTCGACTTGCAGGCAGCTTGAACGATGGCCCGCAATAAAACTTGTGTCATTAAGGGAAAGTTTCAGTCTCCGCGAACGCCACCAGCACGAGAACTAACCGCATCGCGGGGAATCCGTGTAATGGGAAACGGGGACCTTCGTCAAGCTCCGGAGCCTCGATCTCGAATCTTTCTTCAGGCCAACCTTAACTCACTTGGACACAATCAATCCATCCTCCCCCATCGCGGCCTCCCCAGACCCCACGCCCCCCCCCCCTCCTGCCACTTCTTCTACGTCTTTTCGGGGTCGTTCGTTCCCCTGATGTCCTCCATTATGTACATTGGCCGAGAAATCCGTCCCCCGGTTCCGCACTCGATCGTTCTGGCTCCTCGAGTTTGAGGACACGCCGTTCCCGATGTAACTTCCAAATGGCCCTCGATTTCTCAGGTGTTCTTGCCACTGGAACGGTTTGTCGTCGCGTCGTTCACGGCTTCCTGCGATTTGTCGGAATTTACAGCGACGGGCGGGCGTTAAAGTTTGCACTGGGCTCCTGGATTGGACGGTCTAGTTGGAAATAAATTGCATCTGTATGGCTGGATCGAACGTGCGATCGCGATTACTGTTCCATTGAAGCAGAGGCAGCTCCCATGGGAACGACGCGGGATCCGCGTGGAGAACAAAAAGACAAACCCTGACAAGACCGAAATCCTGTTCCGAGCAATCATCACGACGGTTCGGTGTTTGACCGTTGCGATGCACAGCAATCGCGGAAGAAGAGAAGTCGGAAGTTCCGAGAGCCGGAAACCGGCGGTTTGTTCGCGGATGGGCGGCGAGGTTTTAGCGGGGAATGCGGTGGGAAAGTTTCGCGGAGCACTTGGAGGGTGGACGAATCGAATGGCAATTAGTTTGGGACGACCTAAATGCGCGTCCCCACATCTTCCCCTCCACCCTCAACAGTGCCTGTTTCGACCTCTCACCCTAAACTTCTCCGTAGCAAGCAAAAGGGTTGGACGAATGTGGGAAAGCAAAAGGAAGGCGTCACTGTGTGCGTAGGTTCAACGACATCTTCTGCGAGCGACGATGACGATTCATCTCTATCGCTTCATGTACTACTGGGACAAGATAGAGGAGCAAGCAAGGGAGAAAGGAGGGTGGTCGAGGGTAGGGGGAGGTTAAGCAGTGCGCGGAGCTCGATCGAAAGCGACGGCGACCGCTAAACGAAAACCCTACGGGAGGTTTTGCTAAACGAGTTGCATTTATAACTTGGAATTCAGCCCACCCAGCTTGCCACCTCGTTCGCCTTTCGCTCCCCCCCCCCTCTCCCCCCTCCGCCCCTCCCCCCTCTGTCCTTTAGCATTCGGGCTGCTGCAGGTTTTTCCTCGGCCAGCCGGTTAATTGAAATCCCGCCGATCGATCGACCACGACCTACGGCACTGTGCGGTCGCTCGCTGCAAGTCAACCGAATAGCTTTGCCCTTCGACGTGCTTCGTAACACTGGTTGTTACACGTTCCTGCGCCCGATTAGCTTCGTTTCGCCACGTTCGCCCCCACGTAGTTCTCAGCGTCAGAACGTCAACGCTTCTGTCGTCGGCTACTTCCCTGGAAGACGATCGGAGGAAGCTGCGGAAAATGCTGGTAAATCTGATGTTTCTACGGGAAATCTCCCTATTTCATGGTACTCGGTGCCTTGATAGATTCAATCGGATTCGCGGATGAAAGGAGGCGAATCCCATTCGCCGCGGATTTATTCGCCGATGAGTGATACCGAATCCACTCGAAATCGTCGGCGTTTGAACGTCGAGGACCTATTCGCCCATTGACCGCAATTTATGTCGGATTTATACCTGACGAGCTGCGTTCCGACAGCTTGTTGGCCGGAAAAATAAATTTTAAACCATCGGAGGCATTGCGATCGGTTGCGTTCAGCCGAGACACGCGACTCTGCGGGTTTAAAAGTGAACCGGAGGGGAAAGAATTAACGCGGCGATTGTTAGCAGAGATTTATTACGAATAAATAGCAGGATGGTTGTATTAAGAGGCCCGAAAGCGAGGCCGCGGGAGTGTGTTGCAGGGGGAACTGGTGATTGGGCACGAATTGCGATATTTACGGCGGTTAGATACGAAGATAATTATCTCGCGTATTATAAATCAGGGGAATGGTATGCAAATGTCGCGGGCATTGTTTCGATTCGCGTGGCGGCCGTCATTATAGATGGTTTATTCAGCCAGTTAGCGTTGCAAGCATGCCCGCTGGTCGATGCGTTTTCGGTGGGCCATCCGTTCCCACTAAATTCTTCGCAAACTCGTTTGCTGGATGATTGAATTAATCCACGACTACGGGTAACGATTGTACAGCCAGTTTGCATAAGCGTGGAGTTCATCGGCGATGGTGGCCAAAAGTGGACCGAGGCTAAAGGATTAAATAATATTATGTTCGCGCGCACGAGTGTTGGAGCAAGTTGGGTCCAGCTACGAAGTCCCTAATGGAGCTCAAAGGATTTACGAGGAGATTAGTCCGACTACTGCGTCAAACTTTCTCCAACCCCCGAAATACAGCAAACTTCTTTCGAAGCGCTCTTCGTATCGCTCCTCTGCCACGGAAAATCTGGCAACCGGAGGATTCCACCATTCGAACTTCCCTAAATCCTTCAGGACGGAATCTTTAAACAGAGAGCAAACTGTGCTCGCTCCAGAGAGGCTTAGCTTGTTTAAAAAGCGTCCCTAGCTAGCCAGTCGGTCGGCCACGGTTCGCGACCGCGTAGCAAACTAATTAACGAGCTATAAATTAGTCGATCGCCAGGCGTTTCGTCTGGTCAGGTTCGACATCGTTGCGTCAATTATCTCGCTGGATCCAGGATCGCGTCGAAGCTGGACCGAAGCCTGAACTATGGCCGATCTGGGCTGCGGTCGGAATTGGTCAGAGCGTAGCTGCAATACTGGTCGGCTCGATGTGCTCGCGTGGTTCGCGGCGAACCCGACAGAATGATCCTCGTGCAATTTGAATGAACTTTCGCGTTAACTCTATTTACGATGAGCCCCCAGCTTCCTTTTTCTCCGAGCTCGCCCAGCGCGGAACAAAGACCGGCAGAACAAAGGACCAACGGCGGCAGCAAAGTTTTCCACGACTTATTCCATTCGCCTCTGAATTATACCCTTGACGCTGCTCGCGACGCTCCTTCTGTCGAGCGATCGATTCGCCTCGCCTTGTTCATAGGACACGGGCAGCTTTAATTACTTGCCGGTACGGTTAAAACCCATTACGTCACTGTTTAATTACGCTTCAGTCTGTACTCGTAGAGTTGTCATTCGATCCGTCTCCATCGATAGATGGCGATTAAAATTCGTATCGAGGAGCAATAGCATCCTCTCGTTGTTGACATGGTTTTCAACTCGCTCCAAGATTCACCGCTTATCGAACATCACCAGAAGCATCTACTTTCACGACACGGATTCGCTTGAATGGGACACGCGAGTGGTCTCGCATTGTTTTCCAAAGTCCATTCGTGTCAGCGACAGGGAGACAGCTGGGCCGTCATAGCTCGTTCAAGCGCGCCTAGGCCGGCCCTCAAATAAATCACGGGACGCATAATTAATTGGGAGGATTGTTTGTCACGCGGCGATATCGATCAACAGATCGGCGCACTCCGTTAAACGATAAGCCCTGCCACCTCGGTATCTCATTCCCCCCGTAGACGAGTCTGTTGAAGGAAGCCCGAAACGCTGCTCCTTCTACGCGAACTTGGTAATCAAATTATACATACAACCTCCTGTTCCCTCGTTATCTACCGAAAAGAGGGGCGGCCGGTCTAGTCTCGCCCACCGTTTTATAGCCACTCTGGCCCGGCAGTAATTACTGCGATAAAAACCAATTTCACCGCGCCTACAGGGAGCAATTTGAAAATTAGTTTCGAGAGGCTGGCTGATACGCGCTTCGACGCGGCGCGTGACACCGCGAACGATCCGCGCCCCGTTATCAAATTATCCGCCGATGGCTGCGCAAAACGAGCTGGAATAATTAAACGTCACTCATTGGCCTCGGTAAATCATCGGGCAAATATAAAACAAATAGAAACGGCGGTCTAATAACGCGCACGCAAATCGACCGCCGCCCAGCAATCCGGCCCAGCGTGAACGACGCCGCGGCATTTCCGAAAATCATATGTCCAGGGTCCCGTTGCAGAATATTCAACTTTCGCCGCGTTGTATACTCAGTGTAGGGAAGTGACAGCTGACTCGGCCGAACGCAGGAATCATTCTTCCGCTGAGAGAATGTGGCTGGTCGGGAGGAGGAAGGGCGCTAAAGTTTGAGAGCCGCGTGAAATGATTTTGGCGGCTGGGTGCATTGTGCGCCCGTGACCCTTATCTCGGGATTGTGCCGCGTTAAATAAGAACAAAAGCTGCGCTTTTGTGCCCCGGCCGCTTTGTGCCACCGCCGTCCCAGACTTCTGAATTAATCACGCGGATACTCCATTTGCGTGGTTCGCTCGTCCCCAAGAATTCCCGTGGATCTTCGAGCAGCCACGTCGCTTCTTCTTTCCGCTCCTTCTTCGCGGGTGATTAGACGGGTTTTTGTTCAATTACGAGGCCAGCCAGGGGCTGAGTTCCCCGCTTTGCTCCTTCAACTGTTCGCTTGGTAATTAGAGTGTCGCTTGTTATCGCCGGAACTTCGTAATTCTTCGACTAACGACAATCTGATAGCAACTACCTAGCTCGAAGAACTAGTGAGCCGTGTAGATTTAACATCCACGATTGTGTGTCCGTTTAATTCCGGAGTCTACCGCTTTCGGATCTTTTGCGCGGACAAAGTTTTCCTATTCCCTCCCTTGTTGGCAAGATCTTTTAGGACGGGGGGTGTTGTTTCCACGAATTTCTGCTGCCCCGAGGTGCACGTATTTTTCGCTGGTTGTCTATGAAACGCAAAGCTTTCCGTTGGGGAGCGCCTTGGCGAACGGAAGCCTTACAGATTCGCAATCTGTCGTGGAAATGCCGTGGCTGGGGAGGCCGGCCTAAAAAGCCGACTCGATATTTCGAGGTCGAGTTTTTGCGGTTGGACGCGCACAGCGAACATATCGATCGAGTTTCAGGGGTGGCAGGGATAAAATGCAGGGTCGTTGTAAGGTGGTGCACGAGCTAAAAATAAACGACTGAGCGTTCCCGCCGCCGACCAGCGAAATATCTCGGCCGTTTTGCGTATTTCCCCGCGATTACGGTCCCCGTCGAACGAGCACAAATAATTCAAGCTCAAACACGCGGAACGGCACGCAAGAATATTAGCGAAATTCGCGCCGGCAAAGCACCCGTGGCTGTGCTCCGCGGAGCAGTTGGCTCGCGGAAAAATATGGCCCTCTTTGCGTCGAGCCGAGAAATATGGGCGCCAAATGAAAACCAGGGTCCCTTCAGTGGTGCAAAGTGAATGGTGGATTCTAAACGTTGCGGGGTATCGGATGACGTCAATAGTCGGCTCTTGCAATTAGTCGGGATCGTTAAAATTATAACGTGCCGTTGGAAGATATACGGCCCGATTAATTCTTCCGAGCGGCCCTCAATTCGGCTGTCAATTCCGCGATGACGGGGAGCGCTGGTTTACGAGCTTTGGTCGTGAGAAAATTCAGTCGATTGAATTCCCCGGGTTTTCAGTTAGGATCGACGAATTACAGTCGCCGACGAGCTTCATCCGGCGCTGCAATTGACGCCGGATCAGTGTAATCTGAAATCGACGTTTGTGGAAATTATTAATTAACAGTATATGTACCTATATAAATTCGCAGCCGGATGTCTTTACGCGGATAATTTATCCGGAATTAATGAAGCATCGATTATCGACGGGACTCTCTGTGCGTCGAGCCCGATGCCGCTCCAGGAAAACGAAAATTAATCTACTTTATTGGCACGTTACTTTGATCAAAGGGCTCTATCGCGGAGTAGGTATAGGTATCGACCCGAGGGCAACGAAAAATTCGGCGAGTTCGCTTTACGACTTACGTAAAGCAGAATTCGGGGTGGAAACTCATTGGTCAAAATACTGCAGCTTACCCGCCACGCTGGTGGAATTTTTTCGCGAAATTACATTCCCCTCGAAGCAGCCCGAGAAACGTCCCTTTAAGACCGCCTCCGAACGAGACACGCTCCAAAGGATATCCGTTTACGTTCGCGGGTAACTTTTTGGAGGTTTCGTAAATGCGGCTCGTTCATCTTGCGACTTTAATTTCGACGAAACGCGACACGGCCGCCGCGGATATTGCTGTCGCGAAGACGGAAGGGGGAGAGAGAATAAAACGGAACGGTTCTCGTTTATAAAATCCGCGTGACACTTTCAAACGATCGGTCACACGTGCTCCCCGAGAAGGAACTCGTGAATTAACGCGCGCAACACTTTCAGCTGGATTTTATTGCCGGATATTAATTACAAAGCAATAACAATTAAAGCAGCGGAGATCGCGTACGCAGCTCGTTCTCAGTAGTTATCGAGATGGCGATGGCGAGAAAAACAGCGCCGGTATTTCCGTAAAATTCGAGCAGTGGTTGCATTATAGGGGCCAGCGCGTTCCGCGATATTTAATTAAATCCCCGGCTCGTGGGCAGAAAGTTCTGTCGATAGTTGGAAACAGTTAGCAACCGCGTTTACCGTCGGCCATCGGACGTTTCGCGGACACGGACGATTCACGTGGCCGTTTTCCCAGCGTCGGAACGCCGCAACGTTCCGCGAACCAATTCCATCGGGTCGACGCTATTAACCGATTGATTTTCCCTCGGTTGCTGAGATCTCGTCCGTGTCCAGGAAAACTTGACGCTTCCTCGAGACACGTGTCTCGCTAAAAACTGTCCCGCCAGGTACACTAAAACGTCGACGGGACGTTCCCATTTGCTGCCAGTGAAGCTAGGGACCTAAGAGCTGGGAAACGTGTCGGTACGCCCGAAAATCCCTGGGAAACCGATCGAAGAGAGGAAGAATGCACCCCGGCTCCATTATTCCCTCGCAGATATCTCGAGGTTATATTTCAAGCGGGTTCCACGGTGGCACTCTATCGCGTCACCCCTTTCTCCCTCGGCAAACCCTTTTTCTTGGCATTGTCCGCGAGAGCAGCGTGTTCGGGAGCTGCGTCCTAGATACCTTTTCCATCGTGGCTACAGTTTTTCCCAGACCTGTCTCGCGCGTTTGTTCGCGTTTGTTCGCGTTTGTTCGCGTTTCCCGCGAGCGAACGGTTTCGAGATTCCTGTTCGCCTGGAATTTCCCGATCCCGTTGCCACGATACGGAGGACAGATCCGTTTCACCGGTGTCTTCTCGCGACAATTGAAAGCCTTTATCGAAGAGCCGTGGCTCGGCGGGCATAGCTCGAACGGTGCGAGCGCGGTGAGCGCAGCTGGGAAACAGTAGTCGAGGTCAGCGCTTGGAGCAACGTCTCGAGTGTCCGCATTCCTTCTACATCCGTTACGAATGAAGTTTTCCTCCGAGTTGCCTCGCGACTCTCTGCGAGTATTTCCCCGACGTTTGGGCACGTCGTACTTGGAGTCGGGCTTCGAAAATGTTTCCGCAACTTTCCGGCGCAGAAATCGAAGCTTTCTGGGAAAAGTCACGCGGACGGAACGCGGCTGGCGAAGATTGCATGCAGAAGGGATCTCGCGGGCGACGTTTCATCTCGCGAGCTTGCAGCTTCTCCGTCATCTTCGATACCTTAAGTCCACAGCGCCGAGAGGAGGTTCAGACACGCCCATCCGAGGCTGAAGTTGCAACGAAAGCCGCGGCAGCAGACACCGACACGAGCTCGTCGAAGATGAGAGACTCCAAGTTGAAAGCTCCCAGTGAGTAGTTGGAGATGTTCCTTTGCCCCCGGGGAATCGAGATTTCCGTGGATCGCTAGCTGCTTTCGTTGTCCAGACGATGGACCTTGATCAATACTGGACGCGGGGGTAACGAAACCCGATAGGGTTTCACGGGAGGATTCCTCGGATACGCGCGTTCTCCGATGTAACAGATACGGAGATAATCGTAGACGAAAAATCACCAGTGTACCGGCATCACGATAAGCGTTTACAAAGTCAGCTGCAGCTGCGGAACAGTGGGCGTTGATCCGAACGTTACTGAAAGCAGCCTCGGTAAATACCGGTGTGGATCGATTAAAGCTTTCGATCAAATTCATCAACCTATTGACGATCAAAAATCCATTACACGGTTTTGGACGTCGGTGGTGCGAGAGTCGGGAAACCGGGATCAACGAATCGCTGCGTTTATCCCGTTAATGGTCACCGCGGATTTTATCCAACGTTTGTTACACCCCCGACGTCCGGTTGATTATTTTTCCAGTAGCCTGAACTTTTTCAATTCGCCGGCTATAATACCGGGACGAGTGCGTTTTTATGTATCGGAGAGCGGGCGCGTGGATCGTTAACGTGACAAGGGAATCGGCGCGCGTGCCCGCGTAATTATGCTAATTGTTGGGGCTGCAATTATTCGTCGGCGTACGCGATACCGCATGTGTAATCGATATCGATACGTCGGCGCGGGGAATTCTGGCCGTGTAAACAAAGTTGCAAGCTTCGCTCCGGCGTTGCGGGAAACCTGAGCGGATCCAAACTATTGTACTTACAATTAGCGGACGCACGGCTTCGGGCGAAGAATTGCGCGGTCGATAGAAAGCTCGTAACTGATTGTCAGCTGATGAAATATTTAATTAACTCGGTTAACGGAGAAATCAGTGGCGCCGCCGTAACGACGGAACTCGGCTTAACTGCGCTTACGCTTGTCATAAAATTCTGCATTCTCCGATTTAATGAATTCCGTTCGCGAGCGGGGATTGCTTCTCTCGCAGAGCAAGGCGAAAGGGTAATAAACGCTGCATCAAAATCATTCCCTCGTCGTACTTTCCAAGAGTAGTTAATTTTACGCAGAAGTTAAATGAATGTCACGTATGTTGTCGGAGATCGCAGTAGGGAAGTTTCAATCGTCTTTGGAACGGATTTTATCGACAGATCCGTAGCCAGACCTCGCCAAGGTCCTCCGGTCCTTGTTCTAATCCCGTGGTCTCGCGGTCGATCTCTCATCGATGATCGTTCTCGTGGCTCGGGGATAACGAGGATGCCGCTTTGCAGGGACGAAAATGTCGATCGCCGCTCCTTCTCTCTCTCCCCCCCCCCCCCCCCCGTCTTTCTCTCTGGCTCTCTATCTCGCGCGTGCGAGCACGTATATGTCACGATTATGCTAATTGCTGCAGCTGCAATCACTCGGCGTGACAGTGTGTTTCCTCTACCCTCCTCTCCCCCTCCCCATCCCCCCTCTCTCTCTCTCTGGGTTCAGTTGATCGATCGGCAAGGATCTGCAGATGGAAGCCGCGCTACCAACAACGACAACGCTAATTAATCGGTCGCTGCTAATTTCGCCGGATAATTTGCATGGAGATATAATTGCAGACGCGAGACCGCAGGTGGGTCGTAATAAAATATAGAGCTTGGCCTCCCGACGCGTTCGGTGCTGGTTGATCCATTGGCAATAACGATCGTGGAAATCGGGACAAGGACGCAAAGCGATCGCAGAGGGAGGGAGATAAGAATTTTCTGCCGCGCAAATACGACACGTAATCGCGAACAATCTTGCCATAAATTATTCGCCGCGGAAATCACGTCGGCCTAAAAGCGCGCCATTATTTCGTGCATTAACGTAATTGCCGGCCACGATCGATGCGTCGTCGCATTGTTCGCTGGTGATTACCGCGAACGAACGTCCAAGCCTCTTCCCGGCGCAAGGCTCCTTCGATTATTATTCTTCGTTCGCAAGGAATGCCGGCAATTCCCCATCACGGGCTGGAAACTCTTCTTTCGGAAGTTGAAGGAGGCAGGCAAGAGGGGTTACCACGAAACTGGAAACAGAGGCTGCCACGAGATCGAGGTCGTGATCAGACCGCCAATTGCACGAGCGTGTAACCTAGGGCAACGCAGGTTTCACCGACGAGCGAACCGGAACTTCCTTTCCGCGTTCACAGGTCAGGGAGCAGGACCGAACAGCCGTGCATGCATAATCCGAATTTCCACCTCGGATCCTGATCTAACGACATGATTAATGGGGCCCATTGTCTTGAAGTAGAACACCGATTCTGGGGAAATTCGGTGACGGTGGTTAGCGTCTAGGAAGAACGGCCGAAGCCGGCGAGACTCTAAGTCGGTTCTGCGCAGTGTAGGCTCCTGCGTGAGCTGTCGCAGGTGAACTTGAACGGTATTGCCTTCTCGCCTCTCACAACCCTCGGTTATAAAGGGAGCCACGTTTGATCGTGGACGAGCTGTTCACGAAAAGCGTGGTCCCTGCGCGAGATGCCGAGTGTGCCCCACCGACGAGGTATGTCGCACTCGGCACGTAATTTTCAAGGTGGCGTGGCATCATCCCTTTCGCGTTCCATTCTCAGCCTTCCCCGTGCCCGGCCGGCTCTCCCCTTTCGACGGACTATATTAAGGATTCCAGCAGGATGCTGTCGCATCGGGAACGATCTCTCCCTTTGGCTCGCGGTGCTGGTGGGTGTCGGTGAAGGCGGGGCGCGTCTCTCTCGGGCGCTAAATGAGCATTCGCCGCATTCAATTCCATCGTCTCGGCGGCGCGGCGTCGCGGAAAAATGCCTGCCGGTGTGTGCATGACGCTTTATTAAGTTTGAATTGGACAGGCGCGGAATAGAATTTCTGGGTGCCGCAGTGGTTGCTCCGTGGAATTAAGAGGGCCCCGAAGGATCCTCGGAGTGCCGAGTGCCGGTGGAACGCCAAGGACGAAGAAAAGAAGGGAAGAAACGTGGCTGGAGGACCGAACGGTCCATTCAGCGGACGCGCTTCCGCAAATTGCTTCCCGCCTTAGGTCTCGCGTGTCTATCTCGCGCCAGAACAATCGCTGACACCGGCAGCGACGTTTCCCGATCGAGACCAACCTCCATCGTTCACATCGGCAACCGACTTTTTCCCTCCTTCCTCTCGCGCATCCGCGATCGCCTCTCAGGAGAATAATCGCGCGAGATTTCGCGCAGCGAACGGCTCGCTAGCAATTTCCTCCGAGTTCCTCCGGGCTCCCGGAGAGGCGAGAATCGACCAGATCCTTCTGGGGTGGATTCTCGCGTTGCTAATATAAAACTTGGATCAGCGTCGTCTTCCGACGGAGAGGCAAGAATACGGTTCTTTCGCGCGATCGAGAGGCCATAAAACGTTGGTAACTGTCGCTCTTGAGAACTGGCACGTGCTGGCATCCCTTGAAAATGCTAATCCATTCATCAACATGGTAATTCTTTCCGTCGGCAGAGCGTAATAGACTATCGTTTGCCCATGGCCCTCAGCTCTTACCTTCGCGTCCCTTCCGCTTCCTCCAGACCCATGTGCCCGTTTTTAACTCATTACCACCACCGCCCAATTAGAACTACCGACGACTAATTTCACGGATCCTTCTCTTTCCGGCCGGAAAATGAGAACCTACGAAATTTCTTTCTCGCGCCGGGTTACGCTGAATCTACTCTAACAAAGTCCCGCCTCATGCATACCGGGAAACAGGGACTGGTAGTTTTCCTGCAAGTGCGCCTTTCGCCGTTGCAATTTACTGGTCACCAGTTCTTTTTTTTTTTTGTCGCTCCGCCAGCGATACGACTCTATTTCCCGCCGCGGTGGAAATAATACCGCGGAGTTTTAAGCAGACCGCGGAGAATGGCATTGTTTCTTTCCCCGGATCGCGGCACGACATTAGCATAAGACGGGAGAAAACGGCGCGAACACTTAACGAGATTTTAACGACCATCCAGCGGGGCCGCTAATGCCCGCTGGATCGCGATCATCGCGCTTTCCGGCGTCGAATGTGCCGCGTAAAAATTCCTCCGGCTCATACCTCTCGCGGCATGCATGACCGACGATATTAATTATGCGCCTAACGCCTTTTCGTATCGAGGTCCACGGAATCCATTAACCGAGGAACTTCTGCCGCTCGTGTGCTATGGAAATTAATTGAAATTCTTCCCCGTTGTTAGCCGGCATTCGATGGATTCTGGCAATCCGCGGCACTTAAACAGAGCGGCAGTAATATTTTTCCAGTTTCTTGCGTCGTCTGAGGAGCAGCGGTTAGAAGTTAATTCGAGATTCCGTGGTCACACTTCGCGACGCTCTGTTGAATTCGGAATTAAGGGGAATCGTGGGGAATTTGCATTTGATTCAGGCTCCTCGTCGAACGGCCCCGATCCGACTGGTCCAGGACGCTCCGAGATTAGCGTATAATTTAAAGTTCTTGAAACCTCCAAGTTACGACACATCCTGCGAGAACGGCTCGAGTGGCTCGAGTGGCTGGCTAAGCGGCGACGCCACCCTAATCTTGGCGATTAAAGTCCAAAGTCCGCTTCATTAGCGGCAAGTGCGCGGACGTAAATTATCTCTTACGATAGCGAACGACGAATTAGCGGAATAAAATCGCTGCTGATTCATTGCGAACGCCAGGAAAGCTCCCCCGAGGTGCGCGTTATAATCAAACTACCAGAAGCCTCACTTTTTCTTCTTTCACCGCGCTCGGAAGCGTATTCCGGCGAGTGGTTGTTGGTTGTTATGAAAGGCGCCAGTGAAAGCGACGTGGAAACGCCATAAACCCCTTCCCGGGAAAGTTTCCAGGGGGGCGAGGCGTCGCGCTCGCGAGCAACGAGCCTGATTATTTTATTATTCTATTCCGACCAACGAGTTTCGCAAAGTAGCTGGCGAAATTTTTCCACGACCCCCAACCTTTCGGCCATCGCTGCATTATTAATGCATCGGATCGGCTCCGCTCCGGCGTGCTACTTGTCAGTCGTTTCTTGAATCTTTCAACGTTTCGCGCAAGTCTTTCCCGTCGAACAATCCGTAACGGGTCTACTTCTATTACCTTGCATTACGAATCTCCGTTATACACTCCGCTTGTCCGCCGACTTTCTTATCCTCATCTTTGGCCCTCCGCCCGCCCTCCTACCTCGCGATTAAAAGATACACGGTCAAGTAACGTGGTAATTTATTTTTGGAGGGTTTAAATCTCTGATTGCGTCTATCTCGGAATATTCCTTTACGGGTGAAGTTACATTAACGGAGTGGTAGAAATCTAGTGGAAAAACTATGAGAAAGGGAAATCTTGATCAGGGTGTTGGTGCGTCGGTGAGCTGGTGGTCGCGAAGCTGTCCCGTGGTCTTTACTTTGGCTAATCGTCTGCGTTTACGGACTGAAATCAATTTATGGGTCTCCAAAAGTCCCAGGTTATTGAGGCGCGGACTGACAGACATACGTGTCTGCCAGAAGAAAGTTCGAGGACACAAGGCACCCTTGTGCGGTGTTGGTAGCCAGGCTACAAGCTAACGCTCAACATTATTCGAAGAAACATTTTCGAGTTTTCATTGGAGCCAGCACCGAGACGTCAGCGTGCGGGTAGAAGAAAGGAGGGAACGCTTTGCAATCTCAGCTGTCCGCGAGGAAAGCAACGCGCTGGCTTCTGTAATCAGGAGACGGGTAGCCTGAAATTAGAGTTGGCGTCGTTTCCAGGGGAAGGCATGCACCTCGCGCTATTAATTATAAAGTCCGGCCGCGACGTCAACCGCGGCCGAAACACCAGCGACGCGGATATTTCCGGTAGAGCGAGCCGCGCCCTCGCAACTAGCGCGCGCAGATTCGTTTTCAACTTGCAAAAGTGTACCGCCCACCCCCCCCCGCCTCCTCCCGGCAAAGTGTTTCTGCACACGAACAATCGTTATCCCCCGGAGCTTGGAGATCGGTCGGCGGTTATTTATCTTGTAACTTTGTGCCAGTTAACGGACATCGATTCATTCTTGTCACTCGTACGCAGCGTCAGCGTTCCCGGCACGGCATTAGCTAATGCTTCTTGATAAATACTCCGATATTCCTGCCCGTTATAGGAAAAATCGTGGCCGCCGTTCCGCCGCCCTGTCGAGCGAACTTCTGCAAACCAATTTCCATGAAATTCCCGCCGCAGCATACCGCGCAAGCATTTTTAGAGTAGCGGCGTTATTAAATGCCCGATATATCGGGCCGCCTCCAATGACATAGTATTGGGCGCGGCGCGTTTAAAGTCTACGTCAGGAATTTCCCAGGCAATGTATCGGTCCAGCCGTACGATGCCAAAGCTTACCGCGTGTATGCGCGCTACATCCTCCATGGTCGAATTCACTTAATCCCCGCTATGCGAAGCCGGATGATATCACGTATGCTTTACGCGATTACCGAAAAACAGTTACAATAAACGAGATTTATGCGAGCAAATACGGTCCATGGCGGTTCACTCCCATTAAATCCCGCCGCCCTTCAATTTACCATTTCGAGGCTCGTTCTTCAAAGATACGCGCGATTATGTTCCGTACGCGGTGCAATTATTGCCGAAGCTTGATTTAAACGCAACGATTCCACGCGAGATTGTGACATTCCGTTGGCCTGGCGCGCATCTGATCGCCGCGATTAATCGAGTTAATCGTATCACGAGCCGCGCAGATCGCCAGGAGTAATGGATAGAAGTAGAGCGTCATCGAGCATAAATTTCGGGGTCGAAGTCATCATCCTGTTACGGCGCCGGGAAATCCATGTAATGCCCGGAAAATCTGATCGCTCGGCTACGGAATTACGCAAACGGTAATTCGAGGAGGCAGAAGCGTCCTCGGGAATTCCTGCGTCAGCTGCTCCGCGGACCCTGCTATCCGAGCGCAAGCCTCCGTCGAGATAACACACCGCGATAACGACCTCTCGTTAGCGTCGATAAAATGCAGAGACGCTCGCGGCGAAAGCTCTGTGAGACGTTCGAAGTAGTCGCCGGGGATCGTGGCTCCCGCGTTTAACTCCCGACTCCCGAACTCTTTCGATTCGAGGGATCGAAACAGCCTCGAAGTTGGACTTTGAAGCACCGCATAGTTTGCGGGCAGAACCTGATTGAGAACTGTGTCGGGTCTCAACGGGGGTCGAATGTTTGCTGGAAGCGTCGTCCGCGCCCCACGGGTTCACCATTCGCTGCAGGAGCGGGGTCGGGAGACGCTGCGCCGTGCCCGGCGCTCCAAGTAACGAGCGCGATAAATTACAGGGTGGTCGTAAAGCCGGGCCAACGACAAAAATATAAGTCGATCGTAAACGATGCATCGAGACGGCGAGCTCGCGCTCCACCCCTTGCGCCGTAATGCCCGAATAATGGGTCACGAGCGATCCACTGGCCACCATTAAGACGTCGGAATTATAACGTCCCCAAGGATTCTACCCCTACTTGATAGCCGATAAATGGGATATGGCGTGGCTTACGTTCCTCTGCACGCACTAGGGTGGACCGAGGACCGTTTCGCCAGGAGTATCAAGAGTATCATCCCCGTCCTCGTCTTCGTTCTCGGCCACTAGCAGAGTCCGACTCGATCTGATACTCGATTAAGTATATACGTATATATATCTATTTAAACGGGACGTGTAGACGGTGGAACAGATAACTGCAACAGACCGCGGGCTATTGATTTCGGATTGCGGCCAGAGCTGGTGGCTTTTGTCGAGAAGATTATAGCGCGAGCCACTCACTGGACCTGGCCATCCTGTCTGCTAGTGCAGCGTTTCTCAAATTCACGCTGGAGCCTCTGGCCATCGAGCGTTGACGAGTGGAAACCGATACCTATCCTCGGAGCTTTTTGTACCTTTGAGGTTTGCTGGAGGAAGGGTTGCGCGATATTCGGCATTGTTAGTTTCGGCGAGCGCAGACGACTCGACATTAATATTCTCTGGGCCTTTACGACCCTGAACAAGCAATTGGAGCTGCAGATCGTTTGGCTAGCCTGGCCGCTCTTAGTTACAATCGAGGATTCAATTTCGCCAGCCCTCCCGATGGAAAATGTTTATCTTAGTTGGAGAGCGTAGCGGTGCGCGAGCAAGTTGTGCGAATTCTAAACGATTTGCTCCCTGCAGGGCTTTGTCCCGTGCAGATGTCCTTCGTGTTGATACAAGTATCAGTGCTTGCTCCGAAACAAGCTCCTGCCGGTGGAGTGCTCCGGACTCGACAAAAGTCACGTATCAAATGTCCACAGTTTGCGAGAAGTTTGAGAAACGCTACCCTGCAGCGTCCCATTCTACGCGCGACCAGCACCGTTCGGAATCTGTACGTCAGTTAGTCGTGTTCCTGCCCTTTGACTCGCAGAAACCCGTATCTGTGTTTCGACTTCCTTCAAAGGACTCCTCCCATCGGCGAGAGATGTCCTCGTTCCTCTCCTTTTTATGGTCGAGATTCTCGTGAGAAATCGGGACGCACGATACTCGCAACGAGAGCAGCCGTTTCTCTTTGCCCCGTGCCCAGGCAAACATTGAAGATCTCTCGCAGAAGGAACGAGAGGCCTTTTTGTTTTCGCGTAGCCGTCGTGGATCGAGATATCCACTGGAGCAAGAAAAGGGCGAGAGGGCGAGAGGGCAAGGTTTCAGTTGCCACGGAGGACGGTCTGAATGGCGTGGCGCGTGTGCAAGGTTAGAAGGTAACGCGCGCAGACGACACAATGGGAAATGCAGGAACAATGGGCCGCGTTATACGCCGCCACGCCGTATTGGGGACAGATTCTATGGAATAACTTTAACTACAGAGGCTGCACGGTAATTGGAGATACGAGGCTGAATACGAAATAAGGATCCGCCACAGTCTCTGGAATTCGTCGTGGCCGATCGCGGGACCCGGCGAACGATGATACTCGAAGGAAGCCGGTATCGATGTTGCGTTCAGGAGCAATTAAGAACGCTCGAGCGATGCTTCCGCGGTTGGTTTCGCTGGGATCCTTGAAACGGATCAAGTTGAAGGCCTCCGAGGAATCGAGGCCAGCGATACTTGCACTCGGAATTGCTACAGACGCAACAGATTTAGCCTTTCGAACGGGAATGGAATGTCGAGGAGAGGGCGCACCGTACTCTGCTCCCCCTCTGACCTTTTCCCACCGGCAGTCCTGGAATATTCTTCAGGGGACTCCAACGCTGCGGGTCCATCGAATCCGTGGAGGAATTCCAAGTGTCCCTTGGAGTTGATGCGTCGTTATTGTCCCAACGCCGCCGAGGAACGCGGGGTGGTTCGACATAAACGAGGGAATCACGTGCAGCGGTGCATCCCCCGCGAGAAGTTCACCCTGGCCCCGGCTGTTTTACGGCTTATCCTGGCAGATGGATAAGGCGCTTTAACGGCGGCGCTAACGCCCCTCTCCTGCTCTCTGCTCATCAAATGTCGCCTCGTGGAATGCACGCTGCATACGTTCCACGCTTTACTGCCCGACTCTTTATCGCGTGCCCGAATTAGACAAGGCGCGGGCGAGAGAGAACTCTCTAGGTGTAAAAAATAATTCCTCGACCTTCGAGCCCGCGGTGCCACGGGCCAGGGAAAAGATTACGCGTGGGAACGGGGCCGAGTTCGAAACGTAAAAGCTCGCGGCGCAGGCCGAAAGTAAATTTTTAACGCGTCAGGGGGGTGCCCTTTCGCAGTGTCGTTCAGCCACTCGTTAAACACGCTTTTACAGCGGGACGGAGGAAAATACGGGCATAAATCGGTGCGGCGGAATACCAGCGACCACGATTTCGCTTGAAACGAAAACGTGCCGCGCCGATCCAGGCGGAGGGATTCGGATCGGCTGGTTGGAATCGACTAGGTACGCGCAATAAATAAACAGGGTACACAAACCCAGCCCCCGTTCGCCGCGAACCGGTGTAAAGGAAAGCCTGGAGCAAATAAAGCGTGTCTACCCCGCGCTCGCCAGCACGTGTCCTGCGATCCCGCGCACCCTCCCGCCCACGATTCCTCTGTTTGCCTACGCGCCTCACAAATATATGTCGAGAGCCTCTCGTCTTGGATTTATCCTTCCACCGTATCCAGCTGATTCTCTCGAATGTCGGACGGTCCAGGCCGAGCGTGGCCTTCGCCTGGCAAAGGTATATTTAAACGACCTGATTCAGCGCCGAACCACTACAATACGGATTTGACGCAGAAGCCAGAGGGTGGAAGCGCGAGTACAAAGCGTAAAAAACTTGGGGGAATCCTCTTACCCGGGCAAGTTTCTCGTCTGATTCGAGAAAGAGAGAAAAGGAGGGACGAAATAATCTTCATAATTCACCGAGAAGCAATTCATATCTGGAGCAGCCATGTCCGAGGCGAGCTGGCCGCGCAACCAGAAGCGGCGTTCGTCTGCGATTGAATTATCGCCCCAATGCATTTTACATCGCGAATTCGATTGTGATCGATCGGCCGTTGTGGTGGCTGCTTCCCCTCGAATTCCTGGGAGAGCTGCGAGAAACAGTAGGCGGATGATTGATCGGCCGTGGTTTGGATTATTCCGGGAGGGTACGTCGATCGCTAAATAACATTAGCCGGCTGCTCTCGCTGCGGTTCGTCCAGCAATCTTAAAGAATGTGTGTGCGTGTGTGTGGACTCGTCCGCCGACGAGTATCCTGCGTATGGTCATCTGCTTTCGTCTGAGAACGGCGTGTTTCGATCTAGGAAGTTGGTGGACTGCCAAGTGCTCGAGTGCTTGCCCCGACAGCTTTTCTTTCCGATGGTTCACCGATTTTCCATTAGACCTCGCAGGGCCGGGAATCGTCTGGGTCTGGGCTCTTTGTTTCGAAGATTAATTAACGCCCGGTGCCAAGCGGCGGTGTCGTGGATGTAACGCGCGGCCGCGAAAAGTCAGCCACGAAGAGGAATTGGAGCGTGATTCTCGATGGCGAGCCGATAGGATCGAGGATTCGAATTTTTTGCCCGACGCGTCCGAGATTCTCCATCGGAACCCGAAAATCCAATTACTACCGCGGCACGGAAGTGGAATTTCATTTCCGTCGAAATCGCGTATATTTTGCCGCCCGTGTGTATCGTAAATCGGCCGGGGGCCAGGAATTCCCGCTGGAAAAATGGCGCGGTTGCCAGTGAAACCGAAGGTAAACGTTCCCTGGCCAATCTGCTCGCTCCCCGTTATAGGTACGTAACTTCCGTCGCGCATTAAAAACAGATTTTCAACCTCGAATGGAAATAACTCTTTCCGTGCCGTCGCGAGCTTTCCAGAAGACACTTGGACGATATTTCTCTTGGGGAATACACGGGACCAATTAACGCCCGGGGTCTTTAACGTTGAGCGATAGCTGTTGCCTATATTGCCTTTTTATCCGCGCTTTCACCTTCCCCTCTCCTTTCAGGAGAAATAAGCGGATCCCGTGCTTGAAGAGGATAAACGGGAGAAATGTATAGAGGCACTGTTGTCATCGAGTTTTCGCGTGAAAGCTGAGAGCAGAGAACTGCATGCGCCACGGCCAAATTAACCGTGTCTTATCTGGGCCATACATGCGGCGTAGGCCGAAACATCTTGTTCCCCTGTACATACGTGTCCTCGCTATTCACCCGACCCCTATGCGTCTATATAGCATCTACCCTCAGCATCTATAATCGCCGTGCCGCTTGATACTGGAATTAGCGCATTAGACAGGACCGTTTTGACAAACGCGGCTCCAGATAGGTATATCCGTTAATAGAGCAGGGGATCGCTGGTAATTCGAACGTCAAAAAGGGAAGGCGGTTTGTTGACGTCGAGGAGAAACTGTGTGCCCGATTACAACGAACGATTCCCCGCAGAAAAAGCTTCCATGGTGGTGATGGATTCGCGCTGGATGAACTTTCATAGAACTGCTAACCGAAGGAAGAAAAGAACCTACAGGAATAGCGGCTCCTTGCAAGGAAAACTCCGGGGCGAGTCGATGAGAGCCGAGCCATAAAAAGACCTTGGGAAATAATGGATTCTGGGGAGGTGGATAGAATCAGTAACGGAGGATCTCGCAAAAATAACAGATCCGCGGGAGAAAAACTGCGGGAACGGTAGGGTTGCGCAGGAACAATTCCCACGGAGGAGCGACTCCTGCAGGCGCGACAGATTTTCACGGGAGAGATGCCGTTATGCGATGGGAAAGCAAGGAGAGCTCGACGCAGCTTGGCTGGCTCGGCGACCGTATCGTTCCCGGCGGTGTCCCGATTTTTTCGCCACCCCTAAATTATTCACACGTGCTCGCCAATATTCGACCGTTGATGGCTCGACGAAAAACTTGCATCGTTCTCGTGGAACGCCGGGGATTGCACAGATGCAATTGCATCGGCAGGTTGCCACTTGACGCACCCTTGCCAAAAACTGCGAGCTGCAGCGGGTGCAGCGGACACAGCAATTTGAATGGGACGAATCGACAGAGAGGCTGGCGCACCAGCTACGTTGAAGAGTCTCTGGAATTCCCTGCGCTCTGTGATAAACTAATGCGAAATTTCCTTTCGAATCTATCGGCACTGACAAGTGACTCTCGAAGCTGACCGAAGATACTCGATCTTGATGATTCCGAAGGGATGCTCGTGGACGTTGAACAAGCCGGCCAATCAGTTGGTCTGTAAATTAATCAGAGTCCTATTAGTGCGCGCTCGCCCACGGCCGATGCGCACAGCATTCGGTCCCAGCATAAAGAGAAAAATCTTTATGGTTGCCTCGGTCGGGAGCCGAGATTTATCGTTGCCCCTTGTATCTAGCCGTGCCTGCGCGTGACAGGAACTCGATAAAACACTCGTGTAATAAACAGGGTAAACGCAAATTTATATGGAACCGCCTGGTCCGGCTCTGCACGCCGCATTAACCTCTGTCCGCTCGATCACTTATCGCTAGCGAAGCCAGATTTTCATCGAATCCACCGACCGGATACGAGGCCGATATTTTATCGCGATACGCTCCGTCCGCAGCCTCCTATCAGAGCAATCCCGCGCAGGACAGAAATGGCGGAAATATCAGTCATCGTCTCTTTTGTGTTCCCTTTTTATACACCTCTTTGCCTTTCCAATCTCGTCCCCCTGTCGCGGTCGGTTCAGCTCGCCGCGATTGTCGCCCGTTATTCTTACGTGAATTACTTGTAATCATACCCGAGTGGAAATTGGGATCATCGGCCATCGTTTTCCCTTTTGTGCTTCGCAAGTCCCGACGTGCTGTTTCAATCCCACTTCCCTCCAACTCGGTGCTTAAGTTTTTACGTCGCAGCGCACAGTGGTTCGAGTGTACCTACTACATGTTAGCTGGACAAAATTATTTCTTCGCGGGTTTGGGTTTATATGGGGTTTCACATTGTTAGAAAACAAGCCTGATTCGTATTACAGTTTATTATTTCGCTAAAAATATCAATAAAATGAAAATATGGCTAATTCAATAAGGGAGAGAAAGGAATCCCACGGAAACGCTGAATCCTTCATCGGCGATTTAACACGAACCCCCGCGCCAAAGATGAAGCCATCCTCGCGGACTTTGCGAATTATGCGAGGAGAGTCGCGACGAGAATACGAAGTCGTTAAAACTTTCGCCTCGCCCGTTGTTCTCGCCACCCCCTTATCTCGACTCACACTCTCGCGCAACGTGGAATCGCTGATGCGAACGAGAGATTCGCAAAAGTGGACGCAGTTCGATTTCGCAAACGAAAGCGCCGGGAACGAAACGCAGCCGTTCAGAGGCGGCGTGATTCTCCTCCAACGACGTGCATTATCCTCGGCGAAGGATCGTGCCACGAATCCTGCCCTGCCACTTTCCTTCATCTGCGAATCTCTGTCCCGTCTCGTTTGAATCGCAAAACTTTTCTCGGACTTTTCTTCGAGGCGATCGATCTCGAAGACGAAGCCAATAACGCGAGGACACCCTTAAGTACGCGACTGCGGCTGCATTTCAAAATAACACCATCAGTTTTCCAGACGGGCGAACAATCCACGCGGAGCCGTGATCCACGAACGTATTTACCGTGGTAGGTAAGCGATTTCCTCCCTTTTGTGCCACGCGGTGCTTGAACGCGACCGTAATTCTGACTTTTTCGTGGCGTGTGACAGCAAGCGTGGGTTTATCGCGGAAAGCGCTAAGCCGATTTCTGAGTGGAAGCCCACATGGCTCGTCATACCGGCAAATCCGTGAATCACGCTGGGAAGACGTGTCTGGAAAACCTTCTGTCAGACCCAACCGACCCTGCTCGAGAAGCTTCAGCTAGAAAAATTAACGGCAGACCAGTCTGCGCGAGCCACGTTCCTCTGCGTTTTACGCCGCACCTCACCCAATACCCGACTTCGCAGATCTCGCTGTTGATCTTTGAAATGGTTTCCCGTGGAAACACTGAGTCGAAGGGGTTCCTCGACGCTTTCGGTTCCCATGGCCGTTGGCTCGTCGCCAGTCGCCTGCACGCCTGCACGCGCGATCGAACAGATCCATTGAATTCGGGCCCCGCATGGGGCTCATAAAGCGCAGATATTAAATTTACAAGCTATTCCGTTTAATCGCCGTAGACGTAACGCTCCAGAGCCGATCGACGCGCGAGGCGCGACGTGTCTACGCGTTTTCAATCATCCCACCTTCCACGTCCATTTTCCTCTGTAAGTTCCTCGGCGAAGGGGTTGATGAGGGGCACTAGCGGGCCTGTGAACGTCGTCGAGCCCCGTTATCGCTCTTTGGAGCGCGTAAAAGGGTTACTGCCTCGTAGAGAAGAGCCTTCCGGCTCGGGGAGAAGAATAGGTGTAAAAATCTCGCCTCACACGCTCGCGTTTTATGCAATCTCCACGTAACGTGTGTCACAAAAGTGGGAACGGTCCCCGAGCCATGCAAATGCCTCCCGCCTGCTGAACAGTTTCACGATTATAGTATAAAATAGGGGTGTCGTCAACAGTTGGGGAAGTCGATCGGGTTTACGACTCGGAACGGCGCCGGAGTAATAGCTCGTTATAAATCGGGGATGTTAAATAGCCGGTGCAGCACGCGCGAAATTAGAAATCACCCGCTAACAGATGAATTCGGGCTAACTCTCTGCCGAGGATGTCTTTTCGCCTGCGCGTTCAAGAAGCAGCGATATGCAAACGACGATAGGATCTGAATCGCGGACACTGCGTGTCGTATCCTTCGATCGAGACGTACCTAGGGCGGAGAAGATGGCTGCGATCCAATCGCGGACTTTGTCGCGAACAGACAGGCGGCAGACTGCCGTAATAGTCCGGGGCAATGCGACCGGAATGGAAGCGTTCTTGGAATCGGATTGCATTGGTCTCTCGAACATAACGCGCCCCTTGCTTCGAAATCGCATTAAGACCGCCAGTTGCGAGGGAACGTTCAATGAAATTTTTTCCACCGGCTGGGTGGTCAAATGATTCCGCCGATTCCTCTCGTTAAGACCCACCAATGAGTCCGTTGAGTCCCTCCCAAGGTATCGCTTCGCTTCCTTGTCGCGGAAGGTGGCATTAATTTGCGGAGTGGGGCGAGAGCGTTAATTATCGAATATTCTTTCATTCGAGGGAAGAGTCGGTAGTTGTTGGAAAACGACAGCTTTGCAGCGGGCATCGTGGCTCCAATTACGGGAATATCGACGCCTCCGCAGTCCCGAACGGCGAATACGGCAACCCGGTTCGTGGACGTGGGCTAGCTCGTAAAATTTTAACGATCCCCGTCACTGCAACGACCGTGAGAGCTGGGTGTAAACGAAGCCGTGGTGTAACGTCGCCCAAGTACCGTGCATGTTTGCCTCGATGAGAGTTTCCCAGTAATTGAAGACCCGATTTCTCCTAACGTATTTTTATCTCGATATTCCGACGTTCGAGCAGCCTCTGTGCAAGGGCTCCCCTAGTTCTCATAGACTTGAAGCCAATCGGAACGGACATCAGAGGCTCCAGGATTCTGCACGTCGCACAGTGGGGTATTTGGCCCGAAAACCCTGACATGGCTATTTCAAAATCTTCAAACTCCCATAACTTTGTTAAAATTCATCCAAAGTTGATGAAACAAGAACTGCCTCGAGCACGAAAAATTTTACGGTTCACGCAAAATTTTTTAAATCCGATTTATGTCCGGATTTTGGGGCCAAATACCCCACTGTGCTTCGTTGCCTCAATCGCCGAGCTGTCGAGTATTGCTCCTCCATAATCGGTGACGTCGAGTACAACGCTGGCAGCCTCTGAATACGTCGATTCCCATGAGGGCTAATCGAATCGACAATCGGCACTTGTTACGACAGCGGAATAGTCCATTGCTCCGTGTCGATTCGGGTTAACGACTCCGCCATGATCACGAGGAATCGCCTTATTGACGAACGCGTCATCCGATTTCTGCTTGCGTCGCTAGCAAAGGATCCCTGATGGGGTGATGGCCTCCTCTTTCCGCCGAGAACATAGCGCTGCGTTGATCAGCGCGATATGTTTATCGCGGCATCGATAATCGAGCAGCCGAACCTGCGGCAATCTCGTAATGAGAACGCTGCAGCGCGGACGAAAAGTTTCACCGCGGTATAGCTCACGAACGTCGGAAACACACGGTTCCCGCGGAAGCGCGCGGTAAACGAGGAACATATATCCGGCCAAACGATACCTAGAAGCCACCGACACGAATTTTCCAGCCCCATCGTCCGCGATATCGTTGTTGCGGGCAGAAACTTTGCCGCCAGATGTTGCCCACCAGCACAATAAGTCCGATCGGAAACTCTTCCTTTTCTTTCGTCGACCAATCGAACGGATGGAAGTCTAGCAAGTTGGAAACCAGCCCGGAGGCGACCAACAGTCGGGATAATCGTAGCATGAATCGGAGCAACACTTGGTCCGGAACGTCTACAATTGACGTATTCCACTCGCGAAAAAATTTCCCACGCCCCCGCTCGATAATTTAATTAACGTAGAGACGTTAAACGGGCCCCACGAAGCACGGATAAGAAAATCCAGCGGATACACTGCGGAATTCCTGCGTGTCCTGCGCGAGACCCGAGGACATTGCCGGGCGGAAGGACACGTACTCGGGATCGCGAGCGAGGCTCGGCTCGATCTCATGAATAATGAATAAGGGATGGCCCTGTAGTCGAAACCGCGACTCGGAATAATCGCGCGAGTCCCGGACGTTTCCTGTTGGCTTAGATTTCCAAAGGGTCGCGCGCGATTCGTCCACGACAATGGGATCGTTTAGCGGAAAGAAAGCTGTCGAACGCCAGGCGGAAGAGGGCGGGCCTGGATCTAATTGGGACGAGTGTGCTGTCGCGTCGGGGCGGCAAAGCTAATAGAGGGAATTAAGAAGGGAATTAAGAGGACACGAGGAGGATCGTGGCGCTTTTAACTCTCGGCCCATGGGGGAAAAGAAAGCAATTAGCGGTTGGTTGCCGAACAGCGGAGCAGCTCGCGGGGCCACGCCGCCCGCGTCCCTTCCGCTCCATCGGAAAACACTCGACGCGAATCCTTTCTTTTCATTTCGCGCGACCGCAAGCAATCGGGAGGGCCGACTAGTGTTTGCATTGCCCTCGCCCAGAGAAATTCCCTCTTCGTCCGCGGAAATTCCTCGGATGCTCGCCGCCGCTAAACCGAGAACCAGCTGGGGAGACTGTTTGAACGGTCGGTGTACACACGTCGCCCGGGAAAGATTGGGAATTTCGTCGGCCGCGCGCTGATTAAATTTATCGGTGCACTTGCTGCGCGAAGGGTTCTTCGCGCCTCTCCCAAACGGGGAGCGGAACGCACGAAGGCTGGAAATCTTATCGGGGTTTCCTCTGCAACGTAAGGGAAGAACGTCACAGCGTCAAGGGAGCTGGGGGATGCAGTTGAATAGACTGTTTGGAAACGATTTTGCGACGGAACGCGGTTCGATTCGCGGAGCAATCGCATCGGTGCGGCACGCGAATTAATAAACTCTATTCCCAGCTGTGCGCGTTAAACTTCCCACGGTTTTGTGTGCTGCGAGGGCAAAATAAACCGAACGATTCTCCGCGCTCTCGGGATCAGGAGGAACGAAAACAAAGGAGAGTTCGAGGATCCACTGTAGATCTTGTTTTAAGGGGTTATACATAGTCAGACGGCCAAAAAGAGGCGAACGTTGGTGAATTTTTTTTTGAAAAAGAGGAAGCATATATTTTAACACAACTTTTTGCAGTTAAAAGAGCAACATTTGAAGAACATTTGGCAATTTTTTCGTAGAAAAATATTCACGTTCATAATAAAGTAACAACCGACATCCAAGAAGCCTTTCTAAAAATTTGGTTTTCCGGTGAGCACTGCCATTCGAAAACAGATTATCTAAAATAAAAAAAAAAACAAACATTGTTTCGTTAGTATATTAATGTATCCTCAGATTAACAGAATTTCCAAAATATTAATTTAAAATAAAATGGCGGCTATTTAAAGGTGAAATCCTGATGTTTTCGTGTAAAAATCAAGCGAAAAAAATCAAGATTTATTTTAGCGGTGGCAACACCTCCATTTGCTCGGTTTCTTCTTCCTATCTTTCTGGTGTTCTAAATTAAATCTCCGGTTCGCGAGGCGCGCACGGATTCAGCGGTGTGTTGATCCCATAAATAATCGGAGCTATTCGAAGTCGAAAATTGATTTCCTCGGACTCCGGGCGGCAGAGCAGAAGGAACGGGGAGGGAAATTTTACGCGCGCGACGCTACCGCCTCCAACGAATCGTTCATCCGTGGAACACCTACTGATTTCGGAGCTCGCGATAAACCGTTCGCGTGAAGAATTTACGAAGGAGCGAGGGATCGTCGTAAAAAGGAGGGTGCGAGGGGGTGGGACGCGGAGGGAGGCATACGTTGCGACGAGGAGGGCGGTGCGCGTGTCAGGGCTGCTGGTTATCTAAACGATTATCTTGGCCCACTTTACGCGGCCGGGAGATGGACGCGATAGGTCCGAGGGGGTGACAGCACTCGATATGACACTCGATAAATTCACGGGAACGCTCCTCGACGTCTGTCGAGAAAGACGGCCGCGTCACGTGGACGCGCGACCTACGCGTTCCATCTACCTATGCGCAGATCAGCCTCGTAAAACCGAAGATCGCCCGCTGCGACGGCTTATCATGTCCAGTCGTTTCGAGCCGCTCTCCACGGCGCGCCGGGTCCGTCGATGGAAATTTCAATCCGCGCCGTCGTGCCGGCCGTCACGTCGAGCTGGAATTAATCGAGGGTCAAATCGACACCGAGACCACCGACGAGCATCCTACACGCGTCCCTCTTGACCCGATTAAGTGATCGAGGTCAACGATTATTGAATACATGTCGGGCCGGGTTGGATTATTTCACTTTTCGATCTGCCTGACGCTTGCAAATCGCATCTCAGCCTGCCTGCTGGCTCTGCTTTAGCTTCAAGGGAAACCTACTTCGACCCGACTGGCGCTTGGACCTTGAAGGCGAATCGCGAGCGATGCATCGCCCTTCCCACTGTTCTCCGCCTTCTCGCCGATTCCCTTTTGCCCATCGCACACGTAACCGAATTTCGCGGCGTGCCCGGGAAATTTATGCCCCCGCTTTTTACCAGCGATAAAGCAGAGCGTTATTCCAGCTCCGGCTCGTCGGCGCTTTACGAGCGACGACGCTGCTCGTAGTCGGTGTTTTCTCGGAGGAAGAGTAACCGCTGCAACCTCGTAAACACCTTGCAAGCGGCGTAATGGTGTCGATATTTCGACGACCTGGTGAAACGCGGACGGGCCTTATTAACTTCGCTCGATATTACCCGTCGGTTGATGAACAGTCGTCGTAAGCCAGTGGCGGGACCGACGTTTTCCCGTTGACTGCTTTACGATCCGTTCGCTTTCCAGGCAAGTCGGCGATAAATCTGTCTCTAGGATCAAGCCTGCCTTCATTTTTATTCCCCATTGCCCGAGCACGCGCTACAGCCTCGTACGCGCCGATTTGATCGTTACGCCACAGTTATCGCTGTCCACGAACCGTTGAATACCGTTTTGCTACGCTCTTTTTCTCGCCCTCCACGTGTCGCGCGTCGCTATCGCGTGCGCGCCCCCCTGTCGGACATGTTTCCATGATTTTTCTGTACGTCCGTACGGGGGGTGGGACGTTTGATCGGCGATAAGCTGGAGAGTTTGTTGAAATTAATAAAAACGCCCGCTCACTGAAAGGGTTCGAGGATGGAAGTGCCGGGCAGCGATAAGGGCCGATGATAACGAAGGATTTTCCTCTGTAGCGTACGGTTGCGAGGGGAAATGTGGAAAAAAAACACGTGTCCCGATAAAAGGATTATAGGGAATTCGAAGGCAACATATTGCTGGACGATAACGCGCCCTGGGACCAGAGGCGTGTGTATCAAACAGCTCTTTCGAGTATTTCCTATTTGTCCAAGCTCCACGTTACATCTTTCTCGCGGCAGATATTTCGCACGCTTTACAAGCCTCGCACTACCTACAATACAGAACCGAAGAGACTAAGTAGTCTCCAGTTTGATACGTTACACTAGACGACCTTGTAAATCTCTTTGGAAGTTTAACGAGCATATCACTGAACCAGCCAGTTGTTCAAGTTCTTGTGTAATTGTCAGCCCATTACATAGAAACTCTGCGAGTTTACTGCTAGTGGAATTTGCAGTAGGTACCTATTCGCCTTATTTGGCCCTTCGCTGCGAGAAAATTCGTCGCTCCTCTCGCGCATCATCATCGCCAGAGCCAGTTAATCTGCGAACTTCAAAGGAAATTGGAGGCTTGCCCGAGATATATCATCAGCAACGGACCCTCATCGGTCTTCTTTTTCCCTCGTTGACCCTGATACCATTCCGTTCCGACTGCGAGATATCGTGTAACGCGGAGTTAATGGATACACTAAGAGGGTGGCTCGCGGAGGGGTCGTGGATGAAGAGAAATGGTGGTCGACAAGGACGACAGAGCGACGAAAGGATCCGCAATAGGAGTCGAGTATTATTTATCGTTGGGGTCCCCGCCACGTGATATTAATTACTCTGTTTTATTTTTCACGGCTGCGTAATTAACATCCTCTGCCGCTCCTTGTCCGTGGAATTTTTAATATCGAAACCTGTTATAATCTCGAGAGAGAGAGAGAGAGAGAGAGAGAGAGGGCGCATCGTTTCGGGAGGAAAAACCGTGTGCTTTCGCTCGACCATGTCTGCTCTTTCCCATTCCAGTGAAACGGTGCTTCTCGGTGGCAAAAAGCTGGGTCGACCAGACGTAGGAGAATAATTACGTTCGCAGTTCGATCGTACGTCGGCATATTTAATCCGTTACACGAGACAGGCTCCCGAGATATCGAATCTGCGGAAGGGAACGAGCAGCGATATGTAATTTATCAGACAATTAGCGTTTAATTAGCTCGGCTGTTTATGAGGATGATGATCGGTTCGCGAATGGCTTCCATTCTATTCCTCGGAGAACTGGTGTACCGTGTACAGGCAAGTTTACACGAAAATTACGCGCAATGTAGTGCACTGATGCGCCCATGTCTTTCACCGCGCACCAAACACCCGCGTTACACCAGCTTGATTGTTCGAATGCGGCCGAACGCGAACGCAAGATCTAATCTCCGAAATAACAACTGCAGATGCGGTAGCCGATTGCGGTTCGCTCGCAGCTGAAACGAGAGTCGGGGAAAGCTCAGCGAGCTCTCGGCCAGTTTCTGAAAATCTCCAGCCATAACGTAACGAACTAACGCGAAGCAAAGTTTATCGCGGCGGACTTTGAGTATTCCAAGGGAGATAGGGGATTCCGTGCGGAAATACTCCACCTTCCACATTGCTCGTGCTCGGTTAACGATTTCGAGCTGTCTCTAATCGCGGTAGTCTGATCGAGCGCGTCAGCCTTTCACTGCAGAGGGTGCAAGAGTTAGAGGTGCTGGGGAAGGGCGAGGGAAAAGCGTAAAGAAATGGAAGAAGCCTCTCTCCGCTACTATTAATGCCGCGCTACCCGAACAGCCCGTGCAACGCTTCCCAAGTGCAACGATGCCCTCGGAACGAGTAAATCCAGGAAACACGCGCTCCCTCGCGCAGTTACGCGGACCCTTTCGCCCCAGTCGATTCGCAGTTTTACCAGTTAGACATCGTAGAGCGCTAGAGCAGGAGCTAGAGTTGCGCGCAGTTGGCCAGCTGCCAATTCACGGCCAGCATGGCGGCACGGTTTAACGTTCCTGCGGATCGAAGCAGCAACATCGGGCGTGACGTCGTCGTAACGTCACGAACGACCGAAATCTACGAAAGCCCGTCGAATTTTACGATTCCGTCCTACCTACCGCTCGGCTCATACGGAGAAATCTGCGAGACCAGCCCCTAGGGACGCTCCTGCGATCTTTACGCGCCTCCGCCGTCGGGGATTCGTTTTTCCCGTGATCTGGAGGCCAACAAGACCCCGGGGATTTCTCTTACAAGGCTACCACCGGCTACTTGCATCCACCCTTCCACTCCGGTGAGGGAACTACTCCCGCTGCACTTTTACGGTCAAGTAACAGCAAGCAATAACACCGGCCGGCGAAACTCGATCAATCGTCTCTTGCCACTCGCGAACTTGTCGCGCTACATGCAGCCAACGCGCCTGATTCAAATCCGGTTTCTCAGTTCCCCTTCCTCGATAAAAGGGAATATTTCCCGAGCTGCAAGTCCCGTCCGGGATCCGTTTACCGGTAAGCTGAAGCATCCAAGACGGACGCGTGTGTCGACGGGGGTTGCTCGTAAAATTCCAACCACGTCGTTTGCGGGAAAAGTGTGCAGACGTCGCGCGGACCGTAAATCGGACCATTCGCCGGCATTGTTTCAGCCGTCGCCACGCGTCGCGGGCGTTAATTTCTTTGCATAAATTCGCGTCACCGCCGAACGAACAATGCGACGCGTCAAACGGGGAAAGAAGCTCGTCGCGATAACGAGGCGCGGACGCGATTGTCGCGCTCCTGGAAGATTCGTCTTCGAGGAAACAGATTACGAATCTCCCGACAGAGCTTTCCCCCCTCCCCTCCCCCCCCCCCCCCCTCATTCGCGCGTGCAAACGCGAGCTCGTGCCGTTCAGTCGGATTGAAGAAAGGAGGCGACGTTTTTACGTCCCCCTGGACGGTTGAAATGCAGCGAACGCCAGTGGGAGGAGGAAAGGGAGCTGGTAAACAGCAAGTTATTAAATCCGTCTCAGTGACGGAGCCGTGCTTTCTCGAGGAACGCCACCGCGTCTTGTTAAACAGGCGAGCTTTTTCTGTCGGGGAACGTTCGTTGCACAACCTCTACCCCCCCCCCCCCCCCCCGAGTATCGTCGCATCACCACTAATGATGCCTAATGAAGCCGAGTTTTTCGTATGGAAGTTTCGGATACCGAGGGCAGAGGGTAATCGAGCAGAAGGAGCATCTAGTTGGCGAATTGAAGATACAGATTCTAGTTGGCGGGGGTTCTCCTCCGACCGAGACGGTTTCCTCGAGCGATCCGAATCGATGGGTGGGTGGGGTGGGGTGGGGTGGGGTGGGGTGGGGTGGGGGGGGAAGTCGCGAACGCGGCTTCGAGTAGTCGCTCGTTCCCTCGAGGCTGCGCGGAGATCCAGGATACCGGCGAAATTTATGGACGCTAGCCAACCGAATGCGCAAAACATGGACGCTGCAGCTTAGATTTATCGTTCCGTAGTGTTTCGTTCCGATGTTCCGCCCCCTTGCTCCGAAACGGAGCGTCCTCGAGGTGTTTCCATCGGCTCTCTATCTGCGAACCTCACCGCTAGTATCCGCGCTATCTACCTAGCCCTTAGCCGGCGCGTAGGAAGCAGCTGCTTAATACCAGCCACTCCTTCCCCGTGTTTCAGCCCATTCGTCTCGGTAGCCCGACGCAACGCGTCTTCGAGCCCAGACCTGCTCGCTCGTCCGTGATTTCCCGCCCCCTGTTCGATAAATCGCTAGCATCCCGCGGGGTGGAAACGCTCTGTCGACGAAAACGGAGGAGATCTCGCAATCTGATTCCCGTCGAGGAGAAAGCGAGGCTTTACAGTTATTTTATACAACCCCCGATATAAGGCGAGCCTGTGCAAGTACGCCAATCACCGAACGGGAAGGGACGAATGAAACTATCGCCAGGCGAAACGAAAAGATAAGCACCGCGCCGGCGCACAGTTTCCTCGGCGTTCTGTGCTCGAAGGGCCGTGGTTGGGGTTCGGGGTTGTTATGGAAATTCTACGGCGGAATCTCGCGACGTCGACGGACTAGCCAGACAACAAGGGGAGGAAGAAAGCCACGGGAAGACGAAGGGGAGCTCGTAAGACGGGACATTTCACTACGGGCTAACTGATATGTAAATGAGACCCGCGAAGAAGACCGAGGAATATCTGCGCCTGGAACGATGCTCGCGGTACCTCCCCCTTTGTTCCCGTGCTCCTCGACATCCGTTGCCAACCTCCCAGCAAGCACAGGATCGCACATTCCGCTTCGCCCACGCGACTAGGACATCTCGAATGATCTATGTCTGTCGTTACCCGAGCAAATGTAAAGTAAACTTCCATCCAATTGTGAACTGTACACAAGGTCCACAAGAAATGCAGCTGATTCCAAGCTCCCCGGTGTAATAGCGTGGGACGCAGATGTATGTACAAGTGAACCGACTACGAGATGGAAAATTGCGTGCTATTAGAGTCGTTTGATTCGAAGCATCCCCCTCGTGCTCCACTGAAACGCAGTCATTAGATGCTTCGCGCGGGATCGGCACGTTACCGGTTCTCCCGCTTGCCCCCGGGGAATTCACGGGTGGAATCGTCAGCTAAGCAGGCTGCGGTTTGTCGGCGCATCCAGAACTGCGGCATGCGGCTAGGATGGCGCAGGGTGGTCTAGGACGGTGGGTTTGTAAAAGAAAGGGGAAATTCATTTGGTCGGAAGGGCAGGTTTTCCGTTTAATCAAAAAGCCTGGCACGGCTGGAGCGAAATTGTACGTGTGCGGGTTGGCTGATTCGAAATCGCGCGGCGCGGGTTGCAGGCAGGCGTAAGAAAGGGCTGGGCAGAATCGAATGTCGGCGGCCTATCGATGCTCCAGATCTTCGCGCCGCGACCTCGACATTCTGGGTTAATCCCTTGGCCGAGCTCCATCTCGTCGACGCGCCGATATACTCGGGGAATATTTAGGCGCTCTCGAATTTAATGAAGCGCCTCCCATCGAGTCGCCCCCCGAGGGCAGATAGTGCGCCTCCGCGATCATCGGAACGATTTTTCCTGCCGCCCGATATTTCACCTCAATTCCTTCTCCCGTAGCAATTCGGGCATTCCAGGATGATTAACGGGCTTAATTGGGCTATCGAACCGTCCCATTTTCAATTAACATTTTCATTACCCCTCCCAGCGGCTCGCTGCCGAGGAATCATTTTTCTTTGCCCGGCAACACTGCCGATGACACGCTCGCCCCAGTTACGACCCGGCCGAGCCAGACTCGTCGTCGGCGAATCGTTGTTTTTTTGTTCCTGCTCGAATTGAAACGCAATTCGTTACACACAGTTCGAACGGTTCCAACGACATTGCCCACGGCTGCATCGAAATATCATTTATCCGATAAACTTTGTCAAATCTGAACGGCTTGTAATTCGGGCATTGTGTTTTATCGCTCTCCCCACCTCCAGCTCCCGTTTCGATCGGCGGCGGAGCAAGGCTACCCTGCTGCCCGTTAAATCGACCGTATCGAGTGTGCGGAGTTCTTCTCTTACAGCAAGACCGTTCTATTCGAAAGAAAACGTAGCTAATAACGAAATGCAATTCAGGGGGGCCATCGAATGGAACCTGCGCGCGAACCACGGGCTCCCGTTAATTGTTTTCATCCAATTAAGAAGCTCCCGGGAAAGGACGTTTCATTATTTTAAGAGCGACGTGCTAGCTCCGGCGACTTATCGGAGGATTCGCAGCCTCCATCGAATCGTTTATATCAGCGCCATTTTCCGAGCTGTTTAATCCTGGTAATGCGAAACAGCGGGGCAGGCGAAGGGTAAAAACCGTGGGCGCGCAGTTGCCGGCGCTCGTGGCGACTGTTTTACGGTGTCGTCGTTTCGAGTTCGATAGGTCGAGCGGTCCGTCGAGGCCGGGCGCCGAAACGATTGCATTTGAAATTGTAATACTGCACTATTCCTGCCCGCTCCTCTTTTTATTCCTCGGGATACGAGATTCCCCCTTCGTATCTCGGTCCCTTCATTTCCCGGCGAGTTCTCCCCGGTTACGCGCTCCGTTTCCCGCGATTTTCTTTCCAGCCCCGCGATCCCGTTGGAAGCCTTCTCCCCGGGGAGGAGGAGCTCCGTGGTTAACGCGGAAAAATTCTAGTTCATCCACGCGCTTCGTATCCGCCACTACTTCGAAGAACGGTCGCCTTCGAGCCGATCGCCGGCAACTTTCCACCATCCTCTTCGCTCTTTGTCACACGTTCCACGCGTTCTTTTATTCCCCTGCTGTATTACACCCTCTGCAATCTCTCGCAAGCCCCGCACGCCCCTTCAAAGCTCTGGCTGCATCGCGGAATTAGTATTGTTACTTCCACCGCTCCTTTTGTCCTCTCGGAACACCGTCGCGACGTCTCATCGCCGCCGTTGCGCCGTGCAGTGGTAAGATCCAAAGACGAATGTTCTTAGTTGAAGGTTGAAGATGAGTTGGTGGAGCGACGCGAGCTGCTGGTACAGCGGCGCAGGATTGGTGGCAGCCTTGAAGGGGCACGGTTTCAGCCGTGGACGACCGCAACCGGCATTACTTACGCGGAATAAGGCTGGCCAGCTTGTCGCGTGGTCGTTGCTTAATCGCCCTTCTAATCCGATGTGATCCTGGCTGCTGATCGGCCGCCTCCAGGATTACCTGGAAAGATTAATCGATCGGTAGCACGCGACGCACTCGGCCCGCGTGCAACTTAACGAGATCATTGAGAACCAGCCAGAGCCTTCATTTTTTTTTTTTCACGGCTTGGGGCGCGCTGCTTCGGCGGCTGTAACCGATTCTCCCAAGCCGTTGTGCTTTCCACTGCTTGTTAAGCGAACGGTGGAAATAGTTGCCTAATAATTCAATCCATCTGGCGAGCAACGGTACGCAATGTAACTAGCTACGACTCGCGTCTCGAGCACCGACCAACGTAAACTCCAACGAGGATCTTCCGTTCGTTTAGGGCAGGTGAAAGCGTCAATTACGAGCTCCTTAATTATTCATAACGCGATAAAACGGTGGTATTGGGTAGCGGCTAATGAAATTAGTCGGCGAGCTCCGTAAGTAGTCGCGGAAGCTGCTGCACCCGGTTTTACGTTGACTTTAAACGTTTAACAACGCTCTAAGTGGCGCTTTCCCGTTGCCGTTCGGCCAGCTCCTTTTACGCTCGCCGAATGGAAGCCGGTTCTTTTCGTCCCTGTTGAAAGGATCGAGAAGTTCAACGCTGGGAATATCCGGTCGTTCGGGAGACTATTTTCGCGGGAGTAGTTACAAGCGGCGGCAAGAAGGAGCAGGACCGAAAAAAAGTTTCAAGCTTCGACCCCTTTTTTTTTTCGAATAGTAAAAGGATCGGAAGTGGGGACTTTGAATGGAGAGGTTCTACCTCTACTACCTCTTCCACAACTATTGATATTCACTCGCACGATCCATCTTAAAGTGCAATTCTTTCGGTGCTCCGATTGTCTGGATAGTACTGATTCATTGCCATCACGGTGGTTCCCATTCGTCGCCTGTCCATCGCATTGTGTCGACGCAACGCGGGGTGATTGATAGCCGGCCGAGGAAATGCTGTCAACCAACGACAGCATTTCGAGCGGAGGGCAGCAGGATTTTAATTTTTCAAAAATACGATGGACAGGTCGCCGCACAAAGCGGTTCCAAGTGGAAAGTATTTGGGCGGGGGAGAGAGGAGGGTCGCGTTTGTCGCTGGCGAACCGAGCGATGGCGAGCGTGGAAACTAATAACAGTTTTATCGGGGGGCGGGAAGCGCAAAAGGGTTTTTGCGAAGGTTCGTTGGGCAGTCGAGCCGTGAAACCTTCTCCCCTAGGTGCGATCGCGCGGCTGTGACGGTGAATTACCGCAGTGCAGAGGACACCGTCCCTTTGTCCAACTTTACGATTCAAACGTGCCCCACATAATCTTCGCGTCCAACGTCGCGTCGGCTTCAGGGCGCTGTCTGCAATTAGGCGTAGCCCTCTCCCGTGGATTATCTCGAATTTAAACGTCCCAGCTCGCACTTGGCCCGCGGAGGGCGCTCGAAAAGCGAGCCGGGAGAAGAAAAAGCTTTGCGGATTCGTTTCACCGAGCTGATCTAACGAGACGTAAAGAACGTAGAAGGTCTCCCGATCGAAAGACAAGCTGCATCCCAAGGTTTCCGGTAGCACCGAGTGGAATACCAATAGGATCCGGTTTTCGTGTTTTTAACCTTCCGTGCACCCCTCCGCGCCAGGGGCTTCCAGATGAACCGAATCGCTTTTGCATTTATATTGGTCCGTGCCACCGAATCAGCCCTCTTTCCTCAGCTACCGCTGCTTCTTCCTTCCGCCTTCCGCCTTCCGCTTTCTCTTTCCGCCTCTTCGCTCCCCCGACCCCTTCCGACCATTCCACCCTTAAGCACCCGTTCTCGTTTCGGTTGCGAAACACGTGATACAGTTCCTTGATTTTACAAGGAGAAGGCTCATCGTCGCTACGAGCACGAGACACGCAGCGTAGAATTCCGATCGCAGCTAAAAGCTCGTGCCTCCGACTCTCTTTCGTCTTCGGAAACGAGGCGACTTCGCCAGCAGCCTTTACTCTTTGCACCCACTGCAATGTCGCGATTAATAACAGACAGATAAAACTCGACTAAACACTAGGTAGGCGGAACTTTAATACACGGAGGTACCCAAAGGTGGCCAAAAATGAGAGTGCAAAACAGGAAACGCTGGTCCCGCGGCGAGGATCGTTAAAAAAACTGGGGGAAATCTTGCCTGTAATCAATTACTCTGCAACTTTTCATCACAAACAAATTTTTTACACCTTTCTTATGACGAGTAGCCTCTTAAATGAGCAGAAATTGGGACATTCGCCCTAATTGACGCGCTTTCGTTTCATTACCGCACTCGTCCACTCGTCGAGCAGGCGCGTGAAAAATTACAGCCTGACGGGGCTATATATCAAAAAGGAAGTGAAAAAGACGCGCGCTGGTTTATCGCAGCGTCGGGGGAACCGATGGAAATTGAAGCAATCAGCGACGGGGGATGGAAAAATTACGCGGCGAAATTCCACGGCGGTTGTTCGTTAGCGTGAGCTCGTAATTTCGCCGTGGTAATTTGTCATCGAGCCAGCGACGTATAAATGCGTGGCCACGCGGCGGCGAGTCGCGGAAAGCCACCCTCGTGAATGGTCCCTCTACCGAGCGGCGATCGGTAAGCCTGGCTGGCAACGTTCGAAAAAACCTCGAGCCTCTCGCTGCTGATTAATTCGTTTTTTCGACGGACACCGGGGTCGGAAATCGTACCCGCGCGACGAGCATTGTTATGCCCGAACGATAAAGGGAAGAGCGATGGATCGCGAGGGAAATCGCCGAAGGAAGCGAGCCTATTTTTCCTATCGACTCGATCGGACCGAACCGAAACATTCGGGTCAACGGCAGCCATTTTTTCAACCCACCGCCAGCGTTCGCCCGGGCGAATTTATCAAATTCCGAGCGGAAAGTAATGGATACTCGCGCAACTATGTCTCACAATAGAGGAGGGGCGGGGGGTGGGGGAGGTTAATAAAGCACGGTTTAGTGTTTAATGTAGTCTCTTGGTTAATCGCGTTGCTGGACAGCTGGTGCAACAGCCACCCGTCCTGCACCCGCTCTGGATGTTCACTCTGCCATCACGTTCCATACACCGATGCAAAAAGATAACGCGCGACGTGCTGCCGCCACGGAAGCTGCATTTTTCGCGAGAGTGCCGCGTGACCATTGCGATGATCGATGCGTTGTATCACAAGGCAGCCTCTTTACCGCATTATATCCCGTGAATAATAAAACGGCGGTGGCCGTTAGTCGCATTAGCGTGAGCTAAATGCATTTATAATGCCGTTGGACGCGTGGCTGGCGCACGCGAATTTTCGCGTCGACATCGGTTCTATTCATTATTCTGTCGGTGCGCCGAACCGGACGGGTTCCAAAGAGAAATCGGCACGACTCGGGGAAACGCGGAATTACGCGAGAATCACGCGAAACGTTGGTAAAAATCTGACTTGACGCGCACTCGCGGACCACGCCCCCGTTTTTCCGCCACCGGACAATCCCTGATCAACATTTTCGGCGGCCCAATTCGGATAGGAAAGTCGAGAGTACACGAGCTTCAGCGGGGCTGCGCGGAAAAGTGAGTCCGCTCACGTTTTATATTCGAACGGTTCCCCGCTGCCGGCGGGCAGAACCATTTATGCGCGACGATTTAATTACATAGAACGTATAGAGCCGGTTTAATTGGCTCGCAGCTGAAAATATAAATTTTCGGCTAATTCGAGACAGGCCGATTAAAACGAGAGAATATTCGGGGCAAGTGTAAATTATTGTAACGCGATACGCGCGTCCCCGCGCCTGTTACGAAGCCGCTGGGAAATCGGGGAAATTATTCGACACACGGGCTAGCTTTTCGCGAATTCGATGAACCGTTCGTTCCACTTGCTTGGCCAATCCATTATCCCCCGATAATTACTCTACGCGAGCGGTTACTAAATCTCCAGCCTCCAAAGTTACAGACTCGACCGGCTCGCTTCTTTCCTCGATATTAGACCGGGAGAGAACCACACGAGATTCCTGTTCGATCACACTTACATCCTTCGCTCCACTGTATAATGCGACGTATAAGATCCGTAAAGTGTTTAAAATGGCAGGACTCGGTGGTAGGAGACGGTGAACGGGTTGAAACGGCGTTCGAATTCTTTCGCAACCGCGACGTCCCAACGAAAATGAGTTACACAGATTGGGTTGTACTAGCGGGGCTGCGGCAGCTGGTTCCCGGAGGAGATAAGCACGTTTCCGGGTTATCTCTATACGCCAGTTACCGTAAATTCCGGAAAAACCGTACAACTGTATTACGCCGGTGCAAGTTTGTCTCGCGGCTGCGAATACGTGCCCGTTCACCGACGATTAAAACCACTTTACTCGGGCAAATGGATATTTCACGTCGAACCCTCAACTACCGTTCTTCCGACATCCTCTTTACCGGATAAACAGTAGACTCCTTCCCCGCGAGGTATCGAGAAAAGGGATTAGGCAAACTGCAGGGGTAATTGATGTGCAGAGGGTTAATAGAAATCTTCGCGGAAGCTGTTATTGTGTCGAAGAATTGTTAATAATAGGCTAATTACAAACAGAATCATCATAGAGAAGTAGTCAATCAACTGCAAAAGTGTATAAATTGTGTCTGGAAAATTGCAGTTCCATTGGAAAGTGGAGTTCCATTGTAGCTTTTTCAAAATGAATTTCTGTACCCGCAATATTGCGTATCAAAGTGTAAAAGCTCGTGACCATTAATTCATAACCATTATATCCACAATTAATTAGTTATAAGGAATTATTGCACACCACGCCAACGCCGAGCTTCGGCAAATATTTTGTATTTTAGTTTATCTTTTCATCGCTACGAGCCGCTAGCATTTATGGGTCCATAAATTGAATAAATATTTTTTAGAAGCCTTTTTCAAACAATAAATAAGAAACTCTGTCGTTGAAAGTGGTTGCATAATAAATGCAGAGCCTTTAGTAAACCCATCCGACCTCAAATTGCAAATAAATAAATTTACATGGTCTTGTGTGTGTGTATATATGTATATGTATATATATATATATATACGCTTCCCTTGAATGCATTCAAGTACCATAGAAAATCCGTGTACTACTGTCGACTTTCGAACACAATTTATATACTTTTGCTATTGGATCTTTAAATATCGACTCTTGGAAATTTATGATTCTTTCGTTTATAATTGATCTGTTGCTACCAATTGTCCGCGTGTTGATGTTGAGGGCATCGGTTCCTGAAAGTCGAAGCGTGTGTCGCAGCAACACAGCGTAACAGGATCGCGAGCAATTTTCCATAGAAATCAACGCGGTCATCGATTCGAAAGGAAACCGCCATCGCGCTGTCGATCTTGACAGGTAATCCGTAGAGTGGAGGCGCGATAGGAACGAGCCCCACACACACATCCAGCCAGGCTGGATCGTGTTCGCGATTATGGAACACGGGGGGGGGGGGGGGGGGGACGCAGGTGAAACGTGCGAAACTTCCGGTACGTGTGGTCGGAAACGGGCATCGAGCGTTCCGCGTCGATGTTTCGGCACCCGACCACCCGACAGAACATTACCAGAGATCCTGGCCCCATAGTTCGCTCGTTGCGTCTCTCACGGCTGATAAACTACGTGTCCATTGCCGTTCACTAGGAATCACCGACCGTCCACCTCTGTATGTGTGCATTTTAATTATGCGAGCCGCTCGTCCTGGATCGCTCGTTGCAATTATCGCCGCGTTTAACCGCAACGTAGCTGCATCACCAACGAAGACACGATTACCCTTTCGAATAACGCCGGCTAAAGCGTAGCGAGCCGGCCTTCCTCGCTGCTCTAGCATCTGGCAAACAATAATATTCAATGAAAAATCATGGACAATGGGGGGGAGAGGGGGTGGAAGTTTGGCGAAGCGCGTGTACAATTGAATCAAGACACATTGTTTTACACGCGACACCCCAGGTGTGGTAGCTTGTATTTTGCACTCTCTGCTTGATTGGAATGGATAATGGATGATTAACTGCAACGCGTGGCGATTGCATTGTTGCGCAACGAATCGAGAGTAAAATGAAAACGCGCCGGCTCGAGCTACGTTATGAAATTTCATTTACCTTTCGGTCTCGATACAATCGAACCGCGCTAGTTAAACTCGGCCCAGCATAAATACCGAGCACCGCGGCTCGCTGTTAAACAAATTCCCGGCTGCGAGCAATTTCATCGAGGGGAGTGTCACCGATTTTTACCTCCCCATGTGTGCTGGCTTTTGTCGCGTGAACTCGCGGGGTAGCTACAGAGTACAGAGAAGAAATGCGAAAAAAATCCCTCGGGTACTACGGGATTTCGCTGCGATACCGCAGAGCGAGCGTAATTCTACACCGCGTTTCAGCGGAATCCGCGCGAATCAGCAGCCTAATTTCGGAGGCTCAAAAGTGGAATATTCGTATTCGCGAATTGCGAGGAAAAACAGAATTTTCTTATCCTCCCCCTGTAGCCGTAAATTCATTAATTTCTCTCCGTTTGCGAAGAAAATGCCAAAGACGAATGACCGGTCAGCCTTGTTTAATGTGTATAGCACAAGCTGATGGTGCGCGTGCGCGTATAGAGGTGGATGATAGGTGTACGAGGGTTATACTTAATCTATCTTGCTGCCAGTCGACCATGAAAATCAGGCCACTGCCCAATCGTCGGGAACACGGAACAGGTCTGTGGGATCGAGACTTCTTCTGCCTCATTTATCCAGCAAGTTGCTGCCATCGGATGCCCAGAAAGACCTTCCTTTCGAGTAGAGGCTACGGAGCAACGATAGAGAAATCGCTATCGATTACACACTCGCGTGATCGACGCCCTTCGAGGGATCCAGCGTTGCAGCGGCTGTGATTCGCGAATTGTATAGGCTGCGCGAAGTTAGCAGAGAGAGAGAGAGAGAGAGAGAGACACAGCCCGCTCCAATTTCTATCCATCCCCCGTACATCCCGCTTCCCCGGCGACATCCCTAATGACTCAACGCGCCAAATCGCAATCTGCTGCACAAACTCGGGATAGGTAGTTTCATTAGCTCCAAGTGGAGAGAAATCAACGCGACTACTCGCATTCAAGTATCTGGTTGTCTTTGACACGCCACACCACGCGCCTACGACAACACGTCCACCGTTCTCCGGAAGGCCATTAAAAGGGGGAATCGCCGTGGTTGAACGGCGTCTGAAGCCTCGGGCCAAGTTCGCCGACGTCGACGTCGACGTCGATCCCACGTGATCAAAACGTTACACCCGGGCTTTATCGGTGATAAGATGAACGACCGACGGCCCGCGAATTCTAAGTCGCGCTAATTTCGCGAAAATTGCTCGGAGGGAAGCTGCCACGGCACGTTGCACGAGCTGCAGCGGGAGAGGACGGGGGAATGGAGGAGTGGATAGTGCGGAGACTAGCGAGGGCTGCGTGACGGCACTTTTAATGGCACGCCGCGAACTAGGAGCCGCCATTTACGATATTATTAAGTCCGTGACCTGGCGGACAGACAAGTGGGATGCGATCGACGGAAGGAAAATTAATTTTCGTCCGAGCAAGTTTTCCCGTGGCGACCGCGTGTCCTCTAATTAAATTCCCTTTTCGGTCTGGCCCAGCCAGAGATTACGCCCTAATTGATCGCAATTAAGGGCCAAACGGTCGCGAATTTCGCGTTCCACGTCCCGCGGAACGCGGACCCTCTCGTGCCGGCGTAATTGCAAAAGACGCTCGCGTCGAATAGTTGCCTCGCGGAATTTCCAGCGCACAGCTGGGGAGAAGCTGCGCCAAACGGCGAGCTTGCTGATTCCCGATCAGCCACGTCCACCGGGCAAAACGGGACACATTTTTATTCGATCCGCATCGCGCTCCTCGCCCGAACGCATTCGAACAAATAAAAATTCGGCTATGGTTTTCCGACGGATGCGCAGAATTGTCCTTTGTCTACCTGGGAAGATTGGCAATCTGGGCTTTACGACTGGTCACGTATGAACCCTCGATTGGTCTCCAGCAGCTATCCGGATTGGCTATAGGCTCTCTGACCGGCTCGTGTCCAAAGTCACACGTCTAACGTATCTCACGTGTAGCGCATGTGCTACATTTTTTTTTTTGTTATACAGTAATACGGAACATGCGATTTTAAAAGCTTTCCAGAGATGGGGAAATGGATTTTTCTCAATGAAACTTACGCGAAAACATGACAAAGTTAGTAGATACCAAATTATGGCGAAAAAGGTAAAAGGAAAAATGGTGTCTAATATTCTACGCATGCGGGTACTTGTAAATAAAATTCAAAACACTTCATATTTGCTATGAAAAATGAATATTTATTTAAATAAAAGATACATATCGACAAATATCTTTCATTTCTTCCAATTTATTTTAATTTTCTTTGTCTTCCACGCAATGGGCTGGTGAATGAGGCGCCTGAAGCACATGTTTCATATTCCATACCCAGTTGCTTCGACAGGAAAGTAAGAATATAAACAGTAATTGACAAAAAATGAGGAGGGAAAACAATAGATATATTGCAAATTGTTTCCGAGCATAGGATACAGTTTTCGGATGTAAACAAACAGTCACTATTAAAAAACATATAAAATATTTCAACGAAAAAAATACTTGCGTTCCGCTCGCGACGAAACCAGCGAAGCGTTAAATTGCAGCAGCTCGGTCCTCGAAATGGATTTCGTTAAATTCCGATTCGCAAGTAGATTCCGCAACGTTTCATCAGCCGCGTAACAGGATGCTCGAGCGCAACACCTGCCCGACTTGGAAACCCGTCCAGGCGATCGCTCGTTTGACCGTTCGTCTGTCCGATTTAATCTTTCTTGAAAGGGCTGCGGGCCAAACGAACGGAACCAATCTCCCTGATAGAAGAGTCTGTACGAGACGTAACGTAAATTGACTCGTTTTCCCGATGTTTTCCATTATCGCGGGGATCCACGTGGCTCGAGAGGACCGGCGAGATTATACCCGCTGTGTCTGGAGCAGGCCACTCGACGCATGGGACGAGTCTCCTTGCAAAAAGCTCGCTCTTTCTGCACCATTTTTCCTTGCCTCCTTCGCCTTCTGAATCGTGGCCAGGTTCAGACGACTCGCTGTTAAAATCCGAAAAACAGTTCTGCTTAAGGATGTATCGGACCTATCTTCAAAATGGTACCAAGTCGATGAAAATTTGTGATATTGTTCTTTTTAATCCTCCTGATGTGCTCCAAAAATATCAAACGAATTCACTAAACGTTTGCTGGGTTATAACGATTTTAATTTTCACTGATTTTACACGTACTCTTATGAAAAGTGACGATCTTCACAGACAAAACAGTTGAAAAAATGTTGGAGAAATAGTACCAACGTTTTCATTTTTTTTTTGTACGTGTAGTATATGAATAGATGAAAATATCTGCCGAGTTTCAATTGTTTTCACTACACCGTTTTAAAGAAATAAATTATAACTTGAGAAAATTGTGAATTCAAGGCATTTTCACTGCCAAAAGTTTAGCAAATAATGCTTGAAGAAGCATTTGTAAAGTGAAAAATACCATCCTGGAATTAAGAATAAGACTCCAACTGTCGTTCGAATTCCTTACATCTAGATTTACTATGCGTAAGACGTAGATATGCAAGTATTTCAAATTTCACATACTTTTGTCCAAGATTGTACGTCCGATACATCCTTAACACTTGGAAAAGAATCTAAACGCAGAAACTCTAAATGCGCGCTTAAATATCGAACGTTCGACTAGCCCTACCGAGTGCCCGATACAGCCTATTCCCGAAACAAGAAAATACATTAATTGCCACAGATACGGTTGGCGGCTTCCTACCGGGGCCAATATATCGTGGATGCATTTCGCCCTCGCGACTGTCGCGTATAGGAATATTTGTTCCATACTAACTGACTAAAATCTTGATCGGAAGAAGCAGACCTATTCGATCCTATTCGGTCCTCCCGCCTCTCGGAGACACGTCGTCACGAAACGTCATTATATTGTTCCGTAAATGGAGGACAGGTTTATGGTTCCCCGTAAAAGCAAACACTACGAGCATCATTTCTGTTTTCGTTTGAGGAAAGACGGGTGAAATGGGGTCTGCCATACGCGCGAGTGTTTACGTTGCGGAGCGGTGGAATTTTTGCTTCGCGAGTTACAGTAGAATACGATCGGGATATAGTTCCCTCGATTTCGACGCGAAGTACGCGGTAAAAGTCACTCGACCACGAGGAAGAACGCGAGGAACGCGAGGAACGCGAAGTTTGCCTTGTCCCGAGCTCTCGGCACTTGGGAAAGTCGTGGCGAACTTGTAAGATAAAGACTTAAAGACAGATAGCTCGGGTAGGTCTTCCCGTCAGAGATTATAGCGTGGTTACGTCGTAAGAGCATTACGCGGGGCTTCCTCGCGCTCTGTTGCTTGCGTTCCCAGTCGCGCTGGAAAATTACCAAGCCGTGCACACTGCACAGTGCACAATAGACACGCAGCGTGCGAAACGTTCGATTCGAGCCACGCGAAAGCGCGAATGAAGTTGCATCGATCGTTCGGTCGGTTTCCTTTCCATCTATATGGCTAGAATTGCCAGAGTCAGGTCGCGTCTGTCTCGCGGCAACTAAAAGCCAGATGGGAAGGATTGGAAAACCATCGAGGACGTTCGAAATCCAATAGCCGGGGCACTTGCGATGCCAGCAATCGGGGCTCGCGCGCGTTCGATATTCCCGAAATTTTCGATCGACCGACAGAAGGCTACGGACACGATAGACTAGAAGATAAACAGGGCGAGAAGGAGGGAGGATGGTGCAGGTAGAGTCAGCAAGTGGTTAAAAGAGCCAGCGAGCTTTCGATGGAAAGTTTCGAGGCTGGCAGCCACTCGGCAAACGGGGCAGCTCGACATTACGTATTCGTGTACGAAGTCGGATCGATGTTTGCGCCAGACTAAGATTAATGGCCGTCCAGTTTGACGTTCAAGGTTTTTCATACCGGCCCGTACCCGAATTGCAACCCAGTAAGCTCTTTTTCCCCACCCATCCAGCTCCCGCTCGGCTTTCCCTTGCAACCGCCGAGCCCTCTCTCTTTCTTGGGCATCATTTGCATGCCGAATCAAAGTCACCCTCGTGTTCCCAAACTGTTTCGCATCCCACGTGGTTGGCTCTAATCGTTCTTAATTCGCAATCTCCATCTCCCCCTTTTATTCTCACTTTGTCAGACGCGCAGCTTCGCGAATTACTATTCCAGGGATTAGGATTCCAACTCGGAATTACTATTCCAACCGGCTACGATATCACGTGTTTCGCAGAGAGAATGTACGTACCTTTTCCAAGAGGTGCAGCTGCAAATGGAAGAGCAATCAATGAAGAACTCTGGAATCGCGATCGTTTTATAGCTCCCCCGTGGCACGTTCCTCGTAAAAATTTCATCGGTCCATCAGCGTTACTTCTCGGTGTCAGAGAAAATTGCGCAGAAAATGTCGTCGCGGTGATCCCATCGTCGCTGATCGTTGGCCAATGAGAACCAACCCCCAAGTGCTTTAATTTCATGGCAGCCTGGCGAACCGCGTGCCGTCCGCGTTCCGGCGAGCATCATATCGCGCTTCGGTAAATATATTTTAACGAAGACACTTCCGTTAACAAGCCATCTAATTAAGCGTCCGAGCCATCGATTAATTAGAGAAGACGCACAGCGTAGACATCGGCCCTCCCTCCTTGTTCACAATTATCCCCGGTAGTCGCGCGGGCCAACGACGAGCAACTAATTGGACGTGAAACGAAAAATGAAAACGCCTTGATTAATCGACGTTCGCCTCGATAAAACTAATGCCATGCAAATATTCCATCGGCAACGAATGCAAAAAAGGCGACTTGCTGACTCTACGGAAATAAAAGGACCCCGTCTGGGGATAGGCAGACCGAAAGACAGCTCGGTATTATATTTCTCGCTTAATGTCAATCCGCTGTTTGCGTTCTGTCCTCTCTACTCTCGTCCACAAATAAAAAGGGGTCCAGCCGGAAGCAGTCCTTTTTTCGTGCACCTTGAAACTCCCAGGCTGAAGTGTGCCGTAAGAGTGAAACGAAAGGAGACCGTGGCGATAAAACGGCAGTAAAATTTCGTGGAGATCCGTGGTTCAACGAGGGCCGAGTTGTGAATACGGAATCAGAGTATGCAAGTGCGAACACGAGGTCCGCGAGTAAGTCTGCTGGCGAACAATTGGCTGAACCCCGACGAGAGCGTAGTAGCAGCAGCAGCGAAACAGATTGAGAATTGAATTAGGGGTGGACAGAGACGGTCGCGAGGAAAACCGCGACCAACGGGCCGATAGCGTTTAAACGCGGAGGCTGCCAGCGGATTTCCGGGGTTCAAACGTTTCATTCGCAGCCACTGTGTCGCGGGGAGAAGAAAGGGGGCTCGTGATTACAGAAATGAAACTCGTATCTAGCCCGCGGAGGTCAAGAATGGCGAGCTAATAACGTATAAACCATAATCCGTATCGCGATCAGCTCTGTTGGCGATGGCAGAAAAAACTGCAGCGCCGTAGAGCAATGGGAATGCAGGGCTGTAGAGGGGTAGGGGGGGGGGGGAGCGGTGAAACGGGTGAAAAAGGAGAGATAACCGTCATTTATGCCGGCTGGCAAAGAGAATACCGAACGTATCCGTGCGTTCGGTGGCAGCGGGCGACCTTTCACGTCCGCGAACGCGTTTCCCATCTCCTCGTGCAACTTTCAATGAAATTTATCCTCCGGAGTATGGAAAGGAAATGCGACGGCGGAAGGACGGGCTGTGTGTTTCCGGAAGGACGCGTAACTGGCAGCGTTTCTGTCGATGGCCCAGCGCACGTACGCGGGACGCTTCCGTCGTCGCGCTCGCAGCCTTCCTCTTGGATTTATGGCCTCGCGCAATTTATTTATACAGCCGACGAGCCACTTCCGACGGGCTTTCGACAAGAACTTTTCGGAAACGTTTCGCCGGCTAATCCACCCCGCGGGGGGATCAAACTCCCCCACCCCCCCGGCATAAAAGCGATTAACCTGGGCGGACGAAAGCTGTCTGAAGCGTCGACGTCGCGGCCAAACGTCCCCGTAGTAATTTTTCTGCCCCTTCGAAAGGGCGACGAATTATGATACCGGGGGAACTAGGTCAACCGAAAAGCGACATTTCACCCTCGGAATTCGCAACACACCGGCAGACGATGCACAATTTATTCCGCCTACTTGAAATACGAGGCAACGACCACGTCGCCCCCGGCGAATTTATAATCGCGCTATCTAACCGCGTATATTCCTGTTCCCCCTTCCCCGCTCGCTGGCGAACGAACGTCCCCGTAAAAACGTCGCGGGGCGGTGCGGTGGTCGTTCTTCCTGCAAGAATCACGCGTGTCGGCGAGCTGGGTCTAGGCTCGCGGGGTCCAATCGCGCACCATCATCCCCTTTTAAAGTTTGGCAATTACGCTGCACGCTGGGGGCGCGAGGGAACGTGTCTCTGGGCGGGAGCTTGAAATGGTCGTTTTAGCATAAAAATGGTAAACTAGAAAAAGGGGGAAGCGTCCCAGGCGTAAAGGAGCACGCGTAGATAGGAGGGAGAAAGAAGTAGTGCGCGCGGCTAGTACGAAAGGGGAATCGAGGGCGAAAAGGGGGGGATGAGAAGGGGGGTGCAGAGCCGGATATAGCGCGAGATAAAAATCAAATTAACCTCGTATACCCGGACACTGACGATCCCGAAAGAATTTCGCGAGCTTTCTACCGCGCCACTAAAGGAAACCCGTCATTTACATACGTTACTCCCGAACCCCCTTTCTCAGCCTCCGTGTACGTGTCAAGAAGAGCCGTTGCGCTTACGCGGGATCACCTTCGTTCCCCCGGGAACCTCGGATGCAACGATGCAACGATGCAACGACCAACGCTAAGAATTCGGAAGCTCTTCTGGAATGATTTCGGAAATCTATGCACGCTCTGACGTATAACCGTATAATAAGTTCTCTGCATGCTAGCATAGAACAGCCCCTTATGAAATTCCAACACGAGCATATCGTCCAAAGTGCCCGTAGCAACCTCCTCTTCAACTTCCCTTCAACTTCCCTTCAGCCTTACCCGAAACACCGAAGCCCCAAGGCATTCTTAGCAATCTCACGAACCGTGTCTCTTGGTCTGTTTCAGGTGAGAGATTTCGACGCGTGCATTACCGTGGCTCGATGGCTCCAAGGCTCGAGAAGGAGGCGTAGGGTTTGAAAAGAGCAGGGGCCGGGTAAAGGAAATAAATCCACGGTTTAGCGGAGGAGGAAAAAGTAGGCTAAGCCCCGGAATTTCAGATCGACGGGGACGGTTAGGAGGAGGGCAGTCTGTGGCCGGCCGCGGAATAATGCCGGGGTTAGCCCTCCGACGCGATGCGACGCGACGCCGCGCTGCGTGCTGGGCCGGTCGATGAACGCCCCCGAATGCAGATTAAGTAATCTACTAATGAAATCTCGAGGCTGACGGGAGCTGCCCTACGTTTCCGGCCTCGAGATCCTTTAATCATGCACGATGAATGGCCCCGATCGGACACCTTTCGCGAGGGCCAACAAATTTGCGGGCCACCCCCTTGCGAAACGTTGTCGATGGCTGGCTATTCACGATGTCGGTGACCGATCGACGTAAAGGGGAGCATGGTTAATGAAAGGCGACTCGGAGATCGAGCACGAATACTCTTCCCGACCATTCACGACCCTCGTGGGCGAAACAAGACGCGTGGGCGGCTGCTGACTTGCCTCCGTCGACACAAAAGATGGGACTCTCGGTTGGTCCCGGGAGCGGCTTTGCAAAAGAACAGTCGGATGTTGCGCGGTCTACCGAGCCGATAAATGTCGTTCGAGGAATTTAGAATAGGCAGATATCGGGGGAAATTGGAGGGACGGTAAATAAGAGGGAGGAGATAAGAGGATCGTTCCGTAAATATTCCGTTTCCTTCGAGAAAACAAGGGGAATCTGGTTAAGCTTTGCTCGCGGTCTCGCCGAATAAAGTAGCCCGGTCTCGATCGTCTGCCACGAACACCGAGGGGAACTTGAAAGCGAATTTGAACGAGATACGGTTTCTTTGGCAATGCAAACCCGCGGCCACCTCAGACAAAGGGTGGAACGGAAGGGTGACATAAGCCGGACATTAACCTACATTAGGGGACCCTCTAAACACGCAGCCCTCTTGCAGCAACACGCGTAATCGTAATTCCGACTAACCAACCGCACGATAAATCACGACAATAGCACTGTAATTAATGATGACTTATGGAGTATACCTATCTCGCCGCGTACCTATACGTGTAATGCAAAGTAATTCTCGGCGAGCCTGCGCCGATGCTAATGTGATTCCGCCGCTGGTATTCGTTACACCTGCATAATTATGTGTAATTGTACGCAGCAGGAACTTAATTATCGGGAAAGGAACAGGCGCCGTTGTGCCGTGCTATCGCTTCTATAAATCTTTCGCTGCGAGCAGAGGGAAGCCTTCTCCGATTGAAATTTCTACGGTGTCGGAGAAATTGCGGGTTATGTATACCACTCGCGGCTGACACTGGCCGATCTACTTTGGCTCGCGAGCTGGTCTGGCGTAGCACGGTTTGTTCTACTGGCCTGCGCGTGGTTCGCCAACCTACATTTGTCTGATCTATTACGGGCCCATTCTACTCTCCCGCGCACGACTGACGGAACATTCTACCGTCTCTACGCTCGTCTGGTCTATTTGGAATCGTTCCACTGTGCGCTGCGGTATTCTAAACCCCCATCAACTCTGTCTGAGCTATACAGAAACTGACTCGAAGCGGCTATGACAAATCAGCCTGTCGACCGCTGCGATGAAATACTGTTGCACATCGCAGATCAATTTACGCCGATGTCTAAATCACGGCGAAAGAAACAGAAAAGTCGTTAGCCGATAACGTCCGTGTGCACAGCGACTGCAAGCTCAACGAAACACGCGATAAATCACTCGGACAATAACGTCGTAATTAACGATGACTTATGGACTAGCTCTCACGCCGGCCATACATATAATACTTGGGTAATTATCGCGGAGCAACGCCACCGTGATCGTTCCCGATGGGAACTTCGCGTCTAGCTCGGCCTCTCGAGAAGGAAAAACCATTTCGCGCGACCCTTGCCTCGGAAATGGAGAAAAATACGCGCAGCTGGAAATTTGCATCTATCAGCCGTTGCGTGTAACGACACAAAGGAGCATTCTCTTCTCTTTCCTTCGACTTACCTTTGATACTGTGTGTACAGAAGCTAAACTTTTTCATCGGCGAAATAACTCCTGAGAAACAATGAATATCTGTTTTAATAATTTTTATCATTTTATATCTTTCATCTTTCGACGTTCCTCCGTCGACATATCCCCTCCTTTCTCTCTAGCTCGGCGTCAAATTAATTATTACCGCTCTAGCCGGGTATTACGGTAATGATTCACGATAAAACACGAAACACGGAAGTACGAAAGGTAAAATGAATAATGAAAAACAGCTTGCCTCCCCTCTTTCCGTTTCTCTCTCCAGCCGGACTCCCTTCGATTGCCTGCTGAATAATTCAAGCGTACCTGAGGCCAGGCCAGGGATACTCACGCAAAGACATTCTCGAATCCGTTTTGCGTCGTTTAATTTCCGCGTCCGTTCCGTTTCGCGTGGCCTTTCCCGCGAGGAGCGATCCGAACGGATCGACCCTGCGCCCTGATTACAAGCAATCGGATCGTCGTCCCTCTTTCAAAGACTGCAGCCTCGTCATCGCGATCACGCATTTTTCCGTCTGCGGTATTGTTCGCCTCCCGGTTGCCGCACGCGTTTCCACTCGTTCCGCGATGTCGTAATTTTCCGTGGCCCCTGTGGTGCGTGCGTGTCGCTCGAGCGTGTCCCGCGGGATGATCGTAACGCGAATTCCAATTTAATCTCGCATAATGGCCCCCGACTCGACCACGGCAGCGCACGTTACGCCTTTCTTTAATTTACATATGTTTAGGGGCGCTTCCACCGCGACAAGGATTTCCAAAGAGAAGCTTACAATTCTGCAGATTTTCCAATCTTCCAAGCAAAGAGGATTGCTCTCCTCAATTCATAGCCATAGGTTACGAAGGATTTGAAGCGTGTAGAACGCGAATATTGAAACGAGGAACGTAATAGCGATTCTTATTGTCCCTAACGGGGGCAATTTCAATATTGAAGAATCAAAGTTCAGGCTTCTATGCGTAAAGAAAAGATAGTCGAAAGCAACGGAGGCCGAATAGTCGATAGATCGATGGTGGAAGCTGACAGGAGACGGGATTCGCCGGGAAATAAAACTTCTGGCTTCAATAGGAAGCTACCTCGTTGGATATCCGTTTCCCGCCTTCGAGTTTCGCGAGCATATTACGACCAAGGTGGAAAAAAAATCCGTGTTAGTCGGTGAATTCGAAAAACGCAACCGGAGGAAAAATGGTGAAGTTTTCGATACAGATTCTTTGGAAAACAAACCCTTCACGGTTGTCGAGATTCTCTCCTCTTCCGCACTTCCTGGTCAAACGAAGTAGAAACTTCGATGCTCCGCTGGGAACACCGAACTTCATGCAAGTTAAGAGCTCTGCTGCGTAAAATGTTCCGTTTGAAGTGCCGCTGTTGAAATCGGTCGGTTTGACTCATCGGAATATAAACTTTTACGACAGTCCGAACGCAACCGCGGTTCTCCCGGTTTTCGGCGAAGGAAACTCGGCGAAATCGGAACTTTTCGTCTTCGTTTCCTTTTCGCGACGGTTTCTCTTGACACGAGAACAAAAGCTGACCGCGGGGCGGGTAGATGAAGGGTGGATCCGAGGCTGGTAAAGAAGGAAGTTGGCAGCGCTTGAAGAGGAAGTGGACTAGCTGGTCCACGTCCAAAGATCCTTCGCCCCTTGGAAAATCTGTGCGAAACGACCATGCTACGTATGTACTTGTTCGTGTTCGATGCGCGAATGAACGAGAGACACGATTGCATACTTGGTTTAACTCTTCCTCGGTATAACTTGAGCCTGGTGACCCGCACCGTGTTACCAGGTCGCCTCCAGCTAAACGGGCACCGTCACCGTCACCGTCGATTCGCCAGGCAGACTAAACGGCCACTGAGCACACGCGGTCCTGATTTTAATAACGTACACTCGCGGACAAGGGTAAAAAAAATACGCAAACACGCCGGGCGGAATTGAGGGCAGGAATTTCGCGAAAATGAAACGGGGGAATGTGCGATAGCGTGAAAGGGCGGGAAAAAGTGGGGAAGCGTTTGGCCCGTGTCCAACAGAGCCGTTCGCAGTAGTAAAATTTCCCGAGATTACGGTGAAATTCATTCCTCGCAAGAAAAATCGCTGCGCGTTAAAAGCCCCGGACGGTTATTAATTCGGGGGAAATGTCGCTGGGCTTTCGCGGCCGGAAAGGGAGGCGCGAGGGTTCCAGGGACGACAGGCTGTTTGGAAACGGCTGTAGACGTTTGCTGCCACGTTTTACTTTATTCTCACGCGTGCAGGCGTTAAATGCAACCGTGGCGGCAGCGAGGCAGTGAAACTTTAACGGCCGCGTGTACCCCCTATGAGATTATTTACAACGCCGTTGAAACGCGACGGCTATCTGGGTCAATTGAGGATAATTCCTGGTCCTGCTGGTCGAGTGGACATCATTTTTCCATTGGCCGTTTCGCGACCACTTTATACTGCGAACTTCTAGCCGCAATTGTCAATCAAATAAGACTCTTCCGCTCGAAATTCACCAACAATTATCGGAGCAGCGCGCATGCTGTTTCGTGACATTTATAGTTATTTCACGGTCGGTGTGCACAATGCAGAGCGCGGATACGATAAATGCATTTATCAGCCGCGCGACTCGAGAGATGTTCCGATCGAGCTTAAACACGCCGGGGTGTTATTAATTCGGATTACGCATTAGCGAGCTTGTCCCGTTGTTGGATCATGTGTGCACGATCTCGCGACCTAGACTTTAATCTGCTTTAAAGAGCCTCCCTCGCACCGACTGGATACGTGATTGCAGCGTTCTCGCTCGAGAATCTGTCTCCCGTTTTCGAATGGGATGTCGAATCGTGGCTACAAGATCCGTGAAAGAACGAATGATTCTCCCTTCGGAGTATCAAGTTCCCGAGGGCAGGAATCCTGAGCTCGACTAAACGTAATGAGAATTTGGTTAAATCCGAGGTCCGTTCGCGTTTCAATAAAGCACGAATCGCCCGTGGAGAATTAATTCCTTGAACAATAATCGGATGAACTTGGCCGCCAAGAGATGGGGGGTTCGGTTGAGATCGAAGGGAAACTCCGGTGTAAAGTTTGAGGGTGCTTCGCCAGATCTGGCTAGAAGTTCTGTAATCCAGCGGACTGCAATTTCGGCGCGGCCCTTTAACCTAACTCGAGCTTCTTACGCGGAACACACGACACGACGCGAACGAGATGTTACCGAGTTACGAATCGATGTCGCAGTAACACCTTCAGGGGGACATCCTCGGACGCGCGGCTTACAGTTAAACGCAAAGTATCCATCCGAACGAGAAGGGTGGAAAAGGTTTTTACCTAGGGGAGCGGCGCAGTGGCTGTCCCCGCCGATGGTGTCGCCGATGGATCGCTGAGATTTAATTCTCTAATTGGCGAATGTAACTGGTGCGGTTCCGTCCTCTGGCAAACTTTCTGACCGAAAGGTTAGTGGGTTGCCGATATTCCAGAGGGTCGAGACAAACTGCAGTTCGGCTTTATCGCCTCGCCGAACTCGCATTATAGCACCTCGTTCGTCTTCCCCCCTCGGCTTCTTTATTCGCCAACTTTTGCGGGGGATCGATAGTTCCGCGGGATCCTGTCCATGTCTCCGACAGCTGTCCCCACCTTTCCCCGATCTTAAAAGGATTTCCAGGCACCTCTAAACTGAGCTCGCTAAACAAACACCCACAAAGTGTTGGAGATAATCAGGGCACCGTGATTCCAGATTCCCCAACGATGGCTGCTCTATTTTCGTACGAAAGCAACGCCCCGAATAACCGTATTAAACACGGCGCGCTTTTTTCACCCCCGAATGTTCGAGATAAATTGCATCGAACCGGCCGGAGAAGTGCTGGCCCGGTGATTTCGAGCAGCCACGATTCGGTTCGTAGCGAGCGTATCGTAATTGCCAGCTCGCGTTTCATACGGTTTCGTAGCGTTTCGTACCGTTTAATTGAATGATAACCGAGCATTGTGCCATGGCCCGAACGAGCGCATTTACAAGCGCGAGATTTATGAGATCCGGCCTCGAATAAACGTATATCTTACGCGGCGGTTTAAGGCAGTTCCCCGAGTGAATGCATCATGCGCTATCGGTGCATACGGGGCGCGTATAAATCGCCAACACCATGGAACGGGCGGGATCGGATCGCCAGCGAAATACCAAGCCAGAGATTCCGAATCGATCGTAACGAACTTATTTATCGGTAATAATCTACAGGCATCGCTCGCGTTTAACAAACGAGAAGACGCGAGGCTCGTAGCGTCGATTTTACAGCGGCAACGAGCATGTATGTATTTGCAACTAGGGTGGGGGGGAAGAATAATGGGGCTCGCGATAAGCGCCGTTTCCCTGGAAAAATGCCGGCCACTCTGGCAAATTCGCGCCGCTCCCCCGTTTCTCCCGATGGCGATTCAACCTTCGAACTTTTGCAACGGCAACGAAAAAACTTCACCCCCGGGCACGATTTCCGGGCGGCGAGCAGGAAGCCCCGGTGCGAGAACGACGGGCATTGTTTCCCGCGAACTCCCGCTACTCTCCTCGAACTTTTATTAATTACCCGGCCCGGTTTAGTTACCTAATATTCAGCGAGGTGTGTCGCGCGGCTCTGACGTCGAACAGCGTGGCCCATAAGATATCGTTAGGAAAGTTGCTAAATCCCGCGGCCAGGCTGCTCCCAGCTTCGAGGCGCTAATTCATTGTAAATTTATACAATTAACCCCGGCAAACCTGGTTTCCGTGTACGATACTACGCGCCCCGCCTCCGTTTTCACGGCGCTGTCAGCCCCCGACTTACTTCCTCCCGGCCGTCTTGCCAGCCAGAACTCACCTAACTTTCGACCAACTCCTTGGATCGCTGATGAACGGACGCGCTCGCAGCGTGTCTCGCGAATTGAATTTACGCGAGCCAGCCGCCTCGCGAATCGTTTAATCACGCGTATTTCGCGTCCTAGACGCGAGGACGGGGGCGGGAGAGGGCGGGGGGGGGGGGGGCGGGGGGAACTACGAGCGACATCAACGCCTATGAAAGTAATCAAATTTCATGCATCCTATCTGCCTCTGCGTAAGTCCCGACCGGTCGTGGGAACCCTTTAACTCCTGACGCGGCCAAGTCGAACCTCGGGCTCGGATAAATTAAACTAAATTGAAAAACAAGGTCCTGCCGGAGTAGAAGGGGGAGAGGAGAGGGTGGCTGAGTCGAGGAAGCAAACTGGAGAGTAATTAAATTGCTCTCGTCTTCGTTAGCTTCGACTTTCGACAGTTCACCGTGGCGAAGGGAGGTCGCGTAATTGGTAGATCGTGGGCCACGACATCCGATGAATACCGGAGACGTTTTGTCTGCGATTGAGCGGCTCACGGCTTACGGCTCGCATCTTCGTGTTCGTTCGTGGTGCATAATTTCTCGCGCATTGTAGTCCATCAGCGAGCATTGTCTTCCTGGCCGACGACTACGGGCCGCGATCGCTTTGTCGCCGAGACAACAATCGAAAATGCACAGCCCTGCTCCCTAGGTGCGCGTCGTTGTTTGGATAAAGTGCTCCGCCGATTGTCACTTTCCGCCTCCGTCGTTAATTGTCTTACCAGCGTTAACAGTCGGCGGAACTTTCGCTGGTGCCTTCTGGCGAGCGACCAACGTCCCCGTTGTACGAGCTGATAAATTCAAATCCTTCTCGAGTGAGAGGGATCTAAAGCGTTTCGCGTTCGGATCGGCCGAGTCGAGGAGGAACGGAGCTCGGGCGAGGCTTCCTCCGACTTCTTATTCCTCGCGGGAAGCCACGATATTTTCAGTTTACGCGGGGGCGGGTCATAAAATAATCCGTTCGCCGGGTCTCAGAATCGAATTTTCCAATTTCCACCGGAACTTGAAACCGACGACATAAAAGCTGATGCCCTAAAGCCCTGGAACAACCCGTTCGCCAGTCTATCTAGCTCGCTGCAGGCAAAAACAATTTCGACGAAGGAATTCCTCCGGCGTTCGTTCCCCCGCCGCGGCGGTCGAAAACACCGGGAATAGTAGATGGAAAAAGGAGACACCTGGGCTCTGTCGTTACACGTTCTCCATGCTGCCAGAGGATTTCGTCCCCGGATTGAATTCTCTGCGCGCTGTCTTCGCGGGGACCTCCGTTTCTCCGCTGCTGTCCGAACGACTCGGTGCTTCGTGCTTCGTACCGCCGTACCCAGAAAGTCTATTCAGCAAGGCGACGCGATTAGCCGAGAAAATTCGCCAAGAAGCGCAGCGTGATTCGAGCAAAAGCGAGGTTGTTACAGTAACGGGGGCGGAAACGCGGAGGCTGATGCGCCAACGATTGAGTCCGTTCAGGGACTGCGGCCTTGCGCCTTGTTCTTACGATGACAATGCTGGTCCAAGTCGATCGGGCTAAGAGCACTTCGTCATCTTCGATTCTTCGTGCCAGAGAACGTCGACTAAACAGCGACTCGCGAAACATGCACGCCGCTGCTCGCCCCGTAATGCCTGCAAAGTGTTTCTTAATCGACCTAGCTACTCGCGCCGCTGTCGAACCGATTCCTTAAAATTTCCCCACTTATCGAACAATCGCTCCAACAGCTTCTCCTTCCCATTATGCGTCATCGCGGTGGTAAGCTGGCTTCGAGCTGGCTCTCGCGACCAATTCAATTCCGCTTCACAGGCAACGCTCCTCTAAAGTCTAAACACCGTATCTGCTCCTTTTCCAGCAGTAAATCTCGTTAACTGTGTCGCACCCCCTCCGAGCCATCTCCTGGCCAGCAGCTCGGTGGACGAGAAAGTGTACAACTTTCGTTGGATGAGCAACGACGCGTTCCCGTACGGCGTACAATGTACATGCACGAGCTTGCGTTTCCTGTGGCGTATCGCGTTTCCGCAGGAATGAACGGAATCGCCTTAACGCGACCGTAACGAAATGTCGCGCGAACGCGCCAACACGCCGCCAGATACGCCGCGAAGCAGACATATTTACCCCGTAGCCGCGGTAATGCGTTAAGCGGCCTCCAGGAGTAAATGTAGCGGCGTCGAGGGTGTCGAGGGCGTCGAGGCGCCGAGCCGCCGGTCTCCGTTAGACACCCGATACGATTGTATCGGCTCGAGTGTGAAAGATTCGTTATTGTGTCTGGGTGCCTGGCGTCGCGGAGATAAGCAGGGCGCCTCCTCGGCCAGTCGGCTGGCTCCTCCGACCGAAGCTGATTTTTTTATTTCCACGCAATTCCGCGTGGCCGCTCAAGTTGCGGCGCAAGTGGCTCGGGAAATTGGAAAGCGGAGAACGCGTGGACCTCGAATCTAGCCGGACGACTTGTTACGTATGCTCCTGAGATACCGCGGTGTTCACGGATCGCTGGTGTCTCCATGGCGAGATTACTCGAACGTAAGAGTAGCGTCTAACCAGGGCTTGCCAGACAGAAAACACCCACCTTGCAGCGGCTTAGCTTGCACGTTTACGGACAGAAAAAGTTGGAGACTCCAATTACGAGCGGAGAAACTTTAAGTACCTCGCGGTATCTCGGTGGAATATTTTAACAGAGTTTCAATATCTTGGACGCTCGCGAAATTTCCATCCAGCGAAATCTATCGGACGGAAGAGGGTCGGAGCGATAACGGGTCAACCAGTTTGCCCGCGTTTTTGAAAAAGAGGCCGGGTACCCGATCGCGGATCGGCTCGATTACAGGCGGCTCACTTTGTAGCGCAACAGAAACATGCAAATCAGCTCGCCTTGTCATGGAAATTTCAACGATACAGCGGAACCTCCCCTTCCAGCCCGCGAAATTGTTATTCCAACCTTGGGCTGGAAACTTTTCCCCCGATGATCGCGAGAAGAGCCACGTTCGAAATTGCGGATTCTCGTCGGTATAAACGGCCGATTATCCAAATCGGATATCAATTGGCCAGGAAGAGGGCGTGCCCCTCTTGCTCCGTGCATCGTTTTCCTAATTCTTCTACGTCCTTGCCCCTCCGCAACCACTCGGCCATTTTTCACCGGGATTCCAGAAGGCGATGACGCGGGACATCACCGCTGACAGAAACAGCAAAAGAATAGGACAGGGTGAGAAAGCAGGGCCACGAAGGGAAGAGGTCACGCGCGGGGAATGATGTTTTCAGAAAAAGAGCAACAGAGGCGCACCAAGCGGGCCGAAAATTATTCTGCAATCGGGAACGATGCGATATCTCGCGACATGATGAAAATATCTTTCTAGGCGGCAATATCGATGATGCAGAGCTTCCAGCACGCCGTGTAAGGACGCGTTAAGCCTAGTCTCCACCAGTTCTCCGGGATATTCGCGGAGGAATTGCAATCTTCTGTAGAAGCAGAGAGACAAACGGTCCGAGAAAGTGCAGTAAATGGGGCATAGGAAAAAAGATTCCTCGTTCGCGAGGATACTCGGGGTCGCAATTCGGTCCTGGCTTCCATTCGGCCGCAATTTATCCGAATCTAGCTGTCGCTTTTAAATTCTGGTTGCAGCGAGAGCAGGCTGCTCCCCTCCCACCCCCTTGGCCCGTTTCGAACGGCGTCGCGGAATTAAGCGTATCTTGTTCCGCGCTTACATTTGAGTAATTAGCGAGATTGCAGCGTGAGTGCGCTACGCCGAGGGTTCGCCTGCAAAGCATTGTTTGTTAACGGAAACGGCAGAGCATCTAAACTTTGGTTGTGCACGCGAGGATTTCTAGAAGGGGCCTCGATACTGGTAGTGAGAGGGCCAGTGGTTTCAGACGGGTAAACGGTGCCATGGAAATTATTATATTCGAATGCATATGCAAAAGAGCGGGCTGTTTCCTTTTTCGATGAGACGCCGGTGCATATTCATGAAGGGGGGTGGAGCAAAAACCTATGTAGGTATGTAATTTGAAAGCTGCATTCGGACACCGAGCGGCGATATTCAGGGACCGTAATGGCCGATGAAAAGTCTGAGGCTCGCGAAAGAATACGCGGCATCGTAACTCTTTTGTAACTCGCTCGTTTGGTTATAATACCGCCGATGGTGCACCGAAACTGCATCGTCGCGGCAAAGTGGACCAAGGGTAGCGCGGCCACGATATTCGTCTCCGCAATTTACCACGTTCCATTCCGGATGGCGGAACCCGCGCGACAATTCGATTTAATACAGGACACGCCTGCGCGGAGCCAGAGCAAATATTAGCCAGCGTGTGCAATTTAATAAAGTATATCCACCGCGGACGCGGCTTAACTTCGAACACGAGATTCCATCTCGATCTAACGTTTACATTGTTTCTGGGGCGCTGAGACGATACCGGTGGCGACGCGACGCCGGCGCCGACGGTATAATGGTCGTCGAGGGTTCGCAGCCCCGTCCGCGTCGCGGGTGCTTCGGACAAGCAAATATTTTGCATAATCGCAATTAACGTAATTCTCATTGAAAGGGATCTCGTCCTAAGACCGTCCGTAATCCTCTCAGGATAAAAGGCGGAATAAACGGGAGAAAGTTTCATCCTGCACTCGTTCCACCAACTTCCCCTTAGAATCGGTAACTTAGCCACAATTTACCACAAGAACAGCTAACTCCCTCGCTGCCTTAAATTTCGATACGAAAGTCTAAAGTGTCTTTAAAGGGGTGAGCTAGCACTGCGTCAGCTGCGAACGCGAGGCAACTGAGCCCACGTTCCGAGGACAAAATACTTGTGAAACAAATAGCTATTCGATGCGTTCCCGCGGTTAGCGCAAGCAAATGTGCTCACGTAGTGAATACCGAACCCCTGACGAAGCTCCGGTCCGATTACCTACTTGCTTTTCAACCCCGAAGACACCGCGGAACAGAGGAGATCCTCTGCAGGGTGAAAAGTTCAGTGGGTCAAAGAGAATCGAAAGGATGGCCTCCTCAGCCAGCCGTGTAACGAACGCGAAAGCTGCGAGCGAGTACTGCGGGAGCCGCGTACACGCGCGTCCCCGTGAAACGAGCGAATCTCCCGGCAACGCAGTCGTTTGACTGGATTAGCAATTAACGACTGTACAAAACACGTTTGGATACGGCATCTGGTGGGGCGCGCGGCCGTGCTGGGAGGAAAGCGTGGCATTGGGTTTCGGTCAGGGAGCAGCGATCCCCGCGGGGCTCGTAAAAGCGAGATGAAAAAATACGACGAATGCTCGGCGACACATATTTCTCGCGGGAGAACGGTTTTTCGGGGGGATAGAGGCCGCCGGGACGCCGGGACGCCGGGACGCCGGGCCGCCGCCCGTGTTCGGGGACGGTGGTATCAGGCTGGAGCAAAAGTTCCGCTCGTTGCTGATGTCAGATAATCCCGTCACCGCGAATTGAAAAGCTCGCGAGCGGGATGTTGCCCGAGAACCCTTGGATGCTAATATTCACACAGCTATTGACTACTTTCAGCCGTCTGGCAGCTTTCAAAGCTCAAGCCACGCCTAGTGTAATCCCCCACCGTGCCAACTAAGTTGAACGATTCGGCAATTTCGAGTGCGCCCTGGCCGATTCTCGTTTCCGAGGAGAAGTGAATGGACCGTGGGCCCCGAATCGATCAATGGTCACTCGATTAACCGTATCGAAAATCAAATATGATGGTTGGATAGGGAGGGCACGCGCGCAAGAGGGTCGCGTCCGGTCTCTGGATGGGTCTCGCGCGAGCTGCTGGCTCGTCCGAGGGAACGAGAAGCCCCGCCAACCCCTAGCTCGTGTCACCATCGACATCCGCAGTGCCGTAGCCTGGCGTCCGGCCAAAATCCTGCACATGCAACCCCTCCGCGGCCTGGGCCGGTGCTTAGTAAATCGGGGTTACCCGGGCTTCTAGCGGCCCGTCTTTATCGCGGGGATTTTCGACCGTCCGTCCATTGGGGAACGGAGCTCGATGATTATTAGACGGGGCTCCGGTTCAAGCACCCCCCCGAAATCTAGGAATTTCCAGCGGGGACTCGTAAAGAGGCGAAAGAAAGCGACGACTATCGGCGAGGGGAGTCTAAACTCTAAGCTTGGACGATTCTCGAGCGGGCGACTCGGTCGGTCTGCATGCGGTGAGCTTTTTCAGCGTCCTCCCGCTGTCCGGGCATCGAAAGCAGTTAAAGTTGCGGAAGATCCTCGCCTCGCGGCTTTTTGTCTCGTTCCAGGACGTTCGATAGAATTAGAGATCCCCCGTTGCATCAAGGGTCCTCCTCCACGGCGAGCAGGGATTTACCCCAAGATTTACGATGCAGCCCGATGAAAACTATTTATCTTGTAATACCCGGTCACGATAATGTCCCCAAGAACGCCACCTACGTCCAGACGTCGATCGCTTCCCGTCAATTTTCTCTTTATCTCCGACACTTTTTGCTCCTCGTCTCCCGATGTCAATGGGAGAGAAAGATTACGTTGTTTACCGGCGCTCCGTGAGCAACCGAACGCCCAACAACCGACACGCATCTACCCTCTAACGATTTATCATCGTTGACCGCTGCGCGTGTGCACCTTTTTACCGGAAGCGACAGAAACGCGTAAACGCTGTGCCATCGGGCAGAGAAGCTCGTTGGAAATCCATACACGGAATTTCATTGCGCTCGCAAACTTTGGAAACATCCCTTTGAAAACTTCCCTCAACTTCCATCCAAGAGCGACCATTGTCGCGACTCAATTTTATAAATATTTAACCAGGACCAGGCAACTTTCACATTTCCCGCTGTGAAACGCCGCAAAGTCTTTCAACCTTTCCACGCGCCGTATTGTTAACCGCACACGTTCACGTACTAGAGATAGGTACTCCGCGCAGCAAGTAATTCAACTTTCGACGTGGCGGGGGATGACGTTGCTCTAAAACTTGCTGACTCATCGTCCGACTTCAACTTGAAATCTGTAATGCATTGAGAGGAAGAGGTAGCGCGGTGAATGGAAGAACGCCCTGAATAGTTCGGTTCGGAGGGACGCGTATCGATGCATTTCAAGTTGAAACGGAATTTCCCAATCGACCGTTCATTAAAAAGGAATGCCTGGGGCGCCATAGGGAAGGGCACTCATTATTTACATAAATTCCGTAGCGGCGATCGATCCTAGATGCGGGGCGAAGCTGGTCACCGCAAATGCGCAAAAGGAAAACACGTTCCCCTACGTTCTCGTCCTGCCGTCCCTCTAATTACTCGAGTAATTTGTGCCACGTGCAGGCCGCGAGCGGAACGCAAAGCGTCCAAGTAACTGCGACGATTAAAAACGAAAGCAAAACGAGGGGCCGGCAAATGGAATATTCCTTGCAGCTTCCACGATACCGGCGCGGTAACTGTTGGCGTGTTCGGTTAGAAAAATTAGGACTCCTCGTCCTTTAGACCCCGTGACTTCGCGAGGAGAGCGCTTTACCGTTGAAGTGCGTTCGCGAACAACGCTCAGATATTTCTCGCGTTGTCGTTGAAATTCGTGTACCGAGAGCGAACGCGCGCGTTCCTCTGCTCATATTTCCTGGCCTTCCTTCTTGCCGGCGTGAGGGAAGGTTTGCAGGGCTGCGGGGTCTGGCTCCGTTATCACGCTCCCCTAACGACTTTTTCTTGCGAATTTTCTTGCCGCCGCCATCCCTGGAAAACCATTTCCATATCTTTCGGGGCCATCGCTGGCATCCGCGTTTGTCTTTCCACGTCCATTCCGACATGGATACCGACAATCTGTTATTACGACGTCTACCCCCGTGTCTGCTAACATTTTTACGTACTTGACGCGCGTTTCCCCGCGGCCGCCGGCCCGCCGGCCCTCCAAACTCTTATCGTAATTCCCGTGCACGGAGGAAACTCGATGCCCTCCGAGGTGAAACGTTCCGCTAGCTCCTCACGTATTATGCAAAAACTCTGCGATTCGAGGCTGAAAATAGTGGCAGGATTCGCCACTAGGCCGAGCACCAATTAGACCTTTCTAATCTGGATCATTGCACCCTTTAACGTATTCTGCCTAAGCTTGTACAGGCCACGGAACGATCCCTTCTAATCCTGCTTATCGTGTTAGACCGGCGAATCCTTCTGCGAGCAAGTCATATGGAAATTCACGATAACGCGGGTAAATTAATCTCGTTAAACTTGCATAACGGTCAGCCTTGGAATTTATTTGGAGATTGCGGGTCGTTCCGATAGCCCAGGCCAGCAACGTCTTCAGATGGTACGGATGACTCCCAGCTTCCTCGTTAAACAGGCATAAAGCTTTGTAAAAACGGTAGAATAATTAAGGAAAACCTTGCTCTCTGTGTTTCTCTTTTAAATGCCACGGAGTCGCTCCCGCCCGTGGAAATGTCTTTGAAAGCGGATGCAAAGCGGATGAGGCAATTCTGGTGGCCACATTCGCCAACGTATAATTACGGATACGTACCCCCAGGTAATTACTTCTAGCCGGGGGTACCGTGTCGCAATTTCCACCGTCCACATATTCCGACACATTTTTTCTTCTCGTATCAATCACGTTGCGCTTTCGTGTCTAATGGCATCGTTGTTAATCATTATCATCCGTCTACCACAATTCTGCCGCGCTGATTCGTGAATTCGTAGCCAGTTTATATCGCACGTAAATCAGAGATACGTTTCTCGGCCGTATAAAAGCGACTCGCGCCGCCGATATCCAACTTCCTACGACGCGCGCGATAAACCTCCGCCGCTAATTTACGAATCCTCCAGCGGACGAACAGTTTATTGGCCGTCGCCTGCGGCACAAATTATGAATACAAATTTCAGCGAGTCCGCATTATCGCCGGCATGAATCGAAACAGAGTGGGTGGCGGTGAACGATAAAGCGTTCGAGACTTTCTTGTCGTTGCAATAAACTGTATCTGCCGCGCACCTAGCCGTTAAACCGTGCGATAAAAATGCCAGACCGTCCGAGCAGCATAAAAATCTACTACTGAAAATCTCTATTCCTCCGGCTCGTTGCTGCGAAAGAAAGAAGCCGACAATCGAATCGGCGAGGAGCGAGTGTAATAATTCTGCCGGGTCTCCGCGGAAAATTCGCGCGGCCGACACGGCTCGTTGGAATTATTCGAGCGCTGCCATAAACCGAGGATCGAGGAAAAGAGCGTTTTAGCGAATACTAACGTATGGCGTCGCATTTAAGGCCACTTCCATCGAGAGCTGGCCACCTTTTTGGCGACATATTGCGAAGAAAAGCCTTACCCTTGGACGAGGAAGCTGAACGATCGAGGGGAAGCGAGTGGAAAAACGCGAGACGTGGGATACGCGTGCTTTATGATCAGGGCGGATATATTCCGCTTTCGTCTTCGGCCACTTTATACGTCTCGTGAAAGGCCGGCTAAGTACGTTTGATTGTAAGCTGCCCAGGCTGGTTTAAGACTGATTTACAGTAAAATGGCGGTGGCGCGGTTTGCGCGCACGTGAGTGGACTTTCACGATTCTATTCCCGAGCGCAAAGCTGCTGTTAGTTCCGCTGCAAGCTACCCTTTCCCTCTCCTCTTCGACTTCTTCTTCCTCTCCCTTCTTCCTTTCCCTTCTTTCTTTTCTTTTTCTCCTTCTTCTTCGGCTTTAGCTTTCTTCTCTGCTCTCGTTCGGCCAGTAGCTTTTCACTTTTGCTCTTGGTTTATCCATCTTCGGTTAGAAAAGGCGGACGCCAGCCAACCAGCCAACCAGCCAGTCTCCCCAGCTTCTCTAAATATCCGTGAGTTTTATCTCTTCCAGTCTCGTTGCTACCCCCCCCCCCCCCCAGCTAGTCCCTTCTTCTTTTTCGCCCGTTCAGTGCCGGTTGCTCGCACGAAATTTTCCCTCTTCCTTCCTCAAGCATACAATTTCCGCGGCCGAGCTTCTCTCTATTTACCTTTCCACCTTGATTCCTCTGTCTGTACCTTTCTCTCCTTGCCCGCGCCTCTTAAGCTCTCCCTTTGTCCCTCGTTTTCCGCCGCAGCCGCCCTCACCTCCTTCGATTCCTCGATAAAAGACCTCCTATCGGGTATGTAAGCGCGGAAACCACCTCCTTCCTGTCTCTCCTCCTCTCCCCCGTCTCGCTTCTGCTCTTTGCTTCTCACTTTTTTTCTGCGTCCTCGATTCAGCCACCGCTAAATCGATCCGCGGCGAGGAATGACAGGTCGCGAGATGGAAAAAGGCGAGGAGAAAAGGGGAAGGAGGGAAGAAAGGAGAAGAGAAACGGGGCTGCATCGAGCGAGCTCCCAGCGAGCTTCCAGCGGGAAAAAGAGAGGCAACGGCAATTAGGAGGACGATTGAGCCCTCCTTAAGGGGATCATCCCGGCACAATGTAGTCGGAGAACCGCTCGATCGGTCGCTTCACGTGAAATTAAATGACCGACGCTATTTAGACGGGGACAGAACAAATTCCTCCACCCGACCGAGTAGCGGATCGCTGATCAGTAATTGGATTATCCTGCACGAAGGCCACACTGCATGTGCATGCACCACGGATCAGCCTTATGTAATATGTCCGCCCGAAATCTTCCGAGCCGCCATTCGTTGCCAAATGCTGCGTAATTTCCAGGCAACATCGTAAATTCGAATATCGCCGCGCGTCAATCCCCTAGGAAACTCGGCTACATCGACAACGAGACGACGATCGAAGGGAGGCGTGTATGTGTCGGAAGACCTCCTTAATTCGATTGGAACCCCTACACGGTACGAGAGAAAGTCAGATTCAATTCGTTTTATATCGAAGTCGCGAGCAACGACAGCGATCAGGCGAAACGGTCGGGCGCATCACGACTCAATTTAACGGGAATATAAACTAATGGGATTCTTTCGGAGTAACGTGTATACCATTTGCAGAGGCGTTGCAAGCTCCGACGACCGAATTGCCGAGTATACGTTCTCATACAAGTTCCCAGGACGGTGTACAATAGAAAGCGCCTGGACACCTTATCCACGGTCATACGTTCGAGTTAAGCACTCCTCGTCCGGGCGTCGCGTAGATCGTCGTTCAGAGTTAATTCGCCGATATTAGTGCCACTAACCGTGCAACTTTACGGCTGCTGGAGGAGCGCGCTGTCCGTCTGAATACTTAAAGGCAGAGGAACCGGGACCGTGCCCTCCAGAAACGAAACCAGACTCCTCCCGAAGAGTAAGCAAATGTTCCCCGTGGACCTGCTTTATCGCCGTTAAATCCTGGATCCACTCTCGAATTGGGTCTCACGTGTTACGAAGCACCCCGCACACCGTACAACCCTGCGGAATATTAAGGGCCGAGAACAGCGGCGCGCGATATCGAAGGGCAATGTGAAAGAGAGAAAGAGCTAGGGAGAACGGGACGGTAGAAGAGCATCCCGATCGTCTCAATTCAGCCGTGCTCGCCAAACTATAAAGTTGTTGTTAAAGTATTCCCATATCACCGGCCGTTGGTATGCCAATATAGTGGTCCCGGGGCTTTGTCGCCCCTTCTCATTCCCGGACGCAGCCCCTTCGACGTATTCCCTCATCGACCCAGCCTCGTAGACCTAGCCGTCGTCTCCCAGGAAGCCCTCGCATACCCGGTTTCGCACGTGGTGGTATGTCTGCATACCATCGAGATAATGATTGGCAGCAGGACTGCCTGGAGTCTGACCAGCACGACGACGACGACGACAATCCTCGACAATTCGTGCTGCCCTGGACCCGCCGACTAGGGATATTAAACCGAATTACTGGGGAGTCCTCGGCACCCCGTGATTCATCCATGTACTTACCTGATATCCACAGCGAGGAAAAATTCTGGGGGGACACGGCGTACGGGACTACGTTCAAGCCGTAATTAAAAGGGACTGTCCTCCTTCGCGCTGTACTTTCAGCGGAAAATTCATTTACCGCGCAGATAATCGTGGGGATCTATCGAAAAACACTCTCAATAGCCATTCGCAGAGAGCAGCTCTCAGGCAAGGCTCTCGAACGTGGAGTTTCGATCGTGGACAGAGTAGAGTCGCTGTGATAATGAGCCGATGTTTGCACGGTCGCGTGGATCTTGATAGTTCGGTCAACACTAATTAAAGATAATTGGTTCGGCTAAGGGAGCCGTGGCGGTGTCGATCGAAATCCCAAAATAAGCGCTCTCCCCTGGTACTTTTGTCGCTACGGCAAATATTTGCCCCGCGTTGGACGGAATTCGTCTGTAATTGCAGCCATCTTGCGTTGATTGCGTCCAAGTGTTTACAGAGTCGGACGAGTCCGTCGCAGCCGCGCACGTCCGCGCCGCTTAGTATTCCGAAGCATGGATTACCGGTGTTCCATCAACGCGTCTATCGTTATTAACGTCCGCAGTTAGCGAAACGGCTTAATATCCACGGGCGACACCAGACTATCTCGTAGCAACGCTGTCGCGGTTGCACCTGGATCCTCGCGGTAAAAAGGATTGATTCGTGACAAGTCGAGCAGATTGCGTGAGTGTTTGGCGTGGACTCCCGCTAATGAGTACAATGGAACAAAGAGCGTTTAAAGCGATCCGTGGATCGTTTCGCTCGCTCCGTGCACGCGTATTTGATTTTATCGCTAGTACAGTGCCGCCATTGGAGATATCGATCCCGACGCCAGCTTAGTATCGGCGCTCGAGATAATACCGATACGGTTGTCTCCTCTATCAGTGTCTCGTTTGTCGTCTCCTCTGGTATCGGTGTCAAAATGCTATTCGGTGTCAAGACGAGTACCTAAACTTGCTGAATTATAGGATTCTGGTGTACAAAGTCTTAAGCACCGTAATATTTGATCGGTGGCATAGAGAAACAGCCGCTCCCTCATTCCCTTAAAAGCGCACAAAGTAATTGTGGGATTGGAGCCACGTACACTCGAAGCGATACACACCTAGAACCTCTAGGTCCTGCGCCACCTAACAATAAGAGTCGAGATGCCTTGCACTTGGTTTCTCCAACGCCGTGCCACCTGAGTTTGAGTGGGAGTCGCGATTGTTGACCGGCGACAAGTCAGATCGGCGAAAACAGGGGTAGAGGATTCAGGCGAATGGCCTGATATCCTGGTGACGCCAGGCCACGGTGTTGGGTTACTTGTTTACCCCCGAGTGCCGGAACGTTCGATGCATTATTCAACGAGCGTTTGTATTTATCAAGGCAATGGCCATGCTCCGAGACCCCGTGCACACACGGCGGACACGCACGAGCGCGTTGCCGCGCACTCCCTTAAACAGGTGAGAGATCGTCTCCGGACTCTCTCGATGGCCAGCCCCTTGGAGAAGTGGATTGCCGATGTTTATGGATTCGGTTGCTTTCCTCTTCTTTCCTCTTGGCTCTTTCCTCCGGCCTCTCCAGTCGCCCGACTTACGCGCCATAAGTCAGTGACGCTCGACTGGTTTATCGCGAATAAAGAGCCCCGGGATTTTCTTTTCGTTAAGTGGCTCGGCTCGTCCCGTCCCGTCCATTCCAGTATTGTTCCAAGGCATCGTATCTGTTTAGCGAGGCCCTGTGGATCCTTTGCGTCACCGTAGATCGCAGCCTAGTCTCCCGTGGAGCACTAGTGCCACCAGTACTCGCGTGGATTACGGTAGTAATCAACTCTGATGTATCTGCATAGAAACGACGCTAGATCGATCGCTGGGAATCCTTCGTCTATCCTTTATATCCTTTATCGAGTGAAAGTCTCGCCGATTGCCTTTCGTCACGGGAAGCTTCGTTTCGCTGGCAAATAACGCAGCGCCGCCGTGTTTGAACGGCGATAAAAGGAAGGGGAGGGGGGAAGGGTGGAGGCGTTCCCGATAGGTGCGTGAAAAGCCCAATAAATCTTCCGGTTCTCGAGGCCTGCGAGATGAAGGGTGCGTGTTCCTCTTCGTGTCTATCAAGCTTCTACCCTATGCAGAACGGCGGAGGGGCGCGGGGGAAAAGAGGGCCGAGCTAGGAAGGCGAAGGATGAGAGGTGAGACGGAGGGAAGAGATATACGAGTGGTACAAGCTACGATAGAGGCGGACAATGAACAAGAAGCCAGACAATGAGCGAGGGAATCGAGACGGAGGGAGTGGAATAGGTCGGGAGAGGGTAGCAAAGGGCAAGTTCGATGAGGGTTCGCGTACCGATAAAGCCAGTCGAAATAGCGGGAAAGCTAGGGCACCGTTCGTGGGTCCTTTCGGCCCTAAGGTGGCATCTTACGTTCGACCTGCTGCCGTTAATGGGTCGGAGGTCGCAGGTTCTATTAACTACAAACCGCAACTAGACCGGCTTCTAAGTACAGCCAATAAATTATATCGCTCATTAAGCGAGGCCCAGCGCGAGGGAATATATTCCTTAATGGGTTGCCGGAATGCGTGCGTTCCAACACGCTTTACCGTTTACTAATTGCAATTTCGCTTGAGTGCAAGAATCGCCTCTTTCTCTTTCTCCCCCGCCTCGTTTCGGCCGCCACTTCTAGGCCCGGTCCAGCCGCGATGAAATTTCATCGCGACTTACGTATCCAATTCACTCGCGCCAAGGAAACAATAGTCGGAATTGAACGCCACTGGTTCACGCACCCCAAGCGAGCCGTTATCATTCATCGGCCGCTTTTTGTCCCACGGCTTTTCCAAACACTGCGCCGAGTCAGATTGGATGGACTTGCCGAGGAGCGATCGATGGGAATTGATTTTTTTTTCCACGGACCGATTGCCGTTCATCGTGGTTGCAACCGGCGGAGCGATCGGTTTGCGCCCTACCGAAAAGAATCCACGGTCCGGTACTTCGGTCCAGGAACCAGACCGTCCCCAAAATTACAACAGCATTCTATCCTGACCCAGTGCAGTCGATCTATCTCGAGGGTGAGCAACGACGATCCCTATCCCTATCCCTATCCGGGCGGATTGGTCCGCGTGCGCACGGCTGCCGCTCTGTCCGAGTGCGTCGGCTGATTCCTCGAGGAGGGCCGATCGCGTCGATTCCAGAAAGTTCGCTCGAGATATCGCTATTGCGTGCGGGCTGCGGGCTGCAGCCCGCTTCTCCGCGGCTCTATGCGGAGGGAGGGTTTGCACAAGTTCCAGAGGGGAGACCAACATTTTTCTACCCTTCTCCCTGCTGGTGAGAACCCCTTCCGACCATCGCGGAAGCACGCCCACCGGGGCCGCTGGTGGGGAAGTCGGTTCTTGATAGGGGACACGGAGGATGCTGGTGGTGGCGGTAGTGGTGGCGGCAGTGGTGGTGGTCGACGTCGGTGCTGGCAAGTGAAGTCCGACCGAAACGGCGCCAGTACTACTGTCGCCAGCATCACGAGCGCAGCCACGAGGCCAAGTCATGGACATACTGGGTATGTCCGCTAGAAAGCCAAGCATGCACTACTTAGCCTCTTCACTTGCCTTGCCTCTGCTCTTGTCGATTCCTCGGGACTGCTATCGCGACGGGTTATCGCGTCGGTATTTTCCTTTGCTCGCAAGATCAATTGATCCATCGATCCTACCATCCACCGTCGAGCTAAACAGAGCTGGAGCCTGTCCCGTCGCGTAAACCCGCCTTTTCTTTATTTATCCGTGTGCGAATATCGCGGTCGGGGACTGGCTCCAGGCTGGCCAGTCGCGCCACGAAGTACCTACCGTCATACACCTGCACCTCATAGCAGCGAACTCATTCAGGTACTGTTGCTTCATCATATCTGTCTCCCATCCTCACTCTTTTCTCCCACCCGCCGGGAGCTACGTTTCGTTTCGAAATCCCCTGGATTTCGATCGTGCCTTTGCTATTGCTTTCGTCTTTTGCTTTCGTTTCTTTCAATCCTAGCCCCTCTTCCATCGTCGTCGACGTTTCAAATCGGATTAATCGTACGTTTCACGCTACTCGTATGGCCTGCACTGCTTCAATATCTGCTAGCGTTCGTGCTTGATGCGAGAGCGTGGTAATCTATCCACCAGTGTTGTGTTCCACCAGTTTCATGCAAACTATCTACTATGTTCCATCGTGTAAGTGCATCGACTGTCTGCACATACTTTCCCGGGTGGGTAGTTGTGTCTGATTACACACGGTGCGCCTCTACTGCCGCTAGGGATCTCGTTCACTTGCGCGGCGCACTCTCGTGACCGACAATCCTAGCCGAAAAGTCGTCTCGGCGTGTTTGAAAGTGGCGTCGGGTAACCTGTCCTCTTCAATTCCATTTTACAGTCTTCGCCGTCGTCGATCCACTTCCCCCTACCCCTTCCATCGAGCGCCTCCAATAACCAACAGGACGAAGATTATTCTTCGGCATTGTTCGCGGAACGAAAATTTAAAACAATCTCCAATTTAAAAAGGGCAGGCGGAAAAAGCCGAGTACGAGTTTCGATGGGAAACAAGCGTTCTCTGCGATACTTGAATTGCGAAAGTTTGCTCGTTACCAGCCCCAGAACCGTCTGAAAACGCACTCAAATTCCGTGGAATACATTCGTGGCTCGCGCGGAACGCGGAAAGAGTCGCCGGACGCTGTTCAGCGAGTTGCTGCGAGTTTCCGTGGCATAAATTCGAGATACGTCGCCCTTCCCCTCCCCCCCTCCCCCCCTCCCCTCTTTATCTTCCCTCTGAAATTAAAAAGGATCGATGCTCCGCGATGTGTACCCTCGCGATACACCCGCGGCCCGCCCAAAGGACGGGGCCAGCCCGAGGAGGAGAACATTCAAGCGTTCGCCTTTCGAAAGAACGAGGGTCAAAGGCGCGTCGAAACGAATTCGTTAAAGCTGAACGTCGCACGTCAAACATACCCCGACGATTTTGCCGAGAAATTCTCTCGGCGACTGGTCGAAGCTTTGAACTCGTTCGAGAGAACCTGGCATGACACGGGGCTGGCCTCGAGTGTTCCTCTGTTTACGCGCGCAAATGCTCCTGACAAGCTGACGTCGTCGAGGCGACGCTTTCGTCCCCGATGTCGTCCCCTGCGGCTCGAAATTTTTGCAGCCACTCCCATTTCCGCGCGCCTCTTGTGCCTCGCAAATATGAGCGCCCTCCAACGTGGCTGTTTGCGCGCGAGATTTGCCGTGCAGCGATTCCAGCCGAGAGCACGCTTCACTGCCGTGTTTTTCTTTCGGGGATCCAAGCCTCCTTTCCATTGCTCTGCCGATCGATACGCTTGATTCTCTGTACCAGGCACCGAGGGTACGTGCAAACGACCAAGGGCAAAGAAAATAAAGAAGCGAATTCGTAACGCGGACAAACGATAGATGCATCCCCGCTCGAAACTGTCGAGCACGGTTTTTCTTTTTCTTTGACAAGAGCGGCGCTCGCGCACGGCTCCTGGAAAATCTATTATCGGTGCTGGCCGACTGGCTACAAGGCCGCACGTATGTATTCCTGTCGGCGCGACGCCACGCTGGAAACGCCGCTGGTTTCGCGTATCCTGGCCGGCGCGAATCGATACATTACAACGACTCGTAAATAACGCGTTGACAAGCCGGCCCGATATCTCCTCTGTTCGTTTCTGGTCGCGTTTGAATCTGGTAATACGGCCGCGCGTTCACGCCCCAAACCTCCTTCTGAATTATTACGAGCGCGGACTCGCTTCTGAATGTGAACTAGGTCGCGCGATAAATACCCCGGCGAGCTGGCCGACGCCGACCAAAGGGAGTATCGATCCCCTGGAAAGAATATTTACAATCGGCACGAGTGGAAAATCATCGATTCCAGGGGCGAGGAATTGAGTGGAGGACAGAGGGGCGGCCGGGCGGCGGGCGGGGCGGGGCGGCGGCGGGCGAAATTTTCGCTTATTCGACGAAGCTGGTCACGTAACGAGCGCGAATATATGCGCGGTGGAACGCGCGAAATCGATTGTCTGCGTGGAAAGAGTCTGCGAAAAACGTGACCCTCGTAAACGAAGTCTGTTTGCCGGGGGAAATTAATTTTAGGGGCAACTGCACGAGAGTCGGGCTCCAAATACCCTTCGAAAATCACCGACTCGTTATCCACGGCAGAGTAACGTAGGCTTAGGTAACGATTCTCCGTGGCACGTGCCGCCCAACGTGGAGAATACATCTGCCAGTTAATTAGAGGAAAGTTCTTCGGGACCCTGCACACCTCTGGTACATCTAGAGACAGCCACCAGTGGTTTTCTTAGAAAATTCTCTCGGCTAGAAGTGGCTACTTTCAAAGAATAAGAATGAGAGTCCTCGAACGACGGACAAGTGGCGGAAGTCAGTGAAACATCGTTCGAAATAAATGCTGTCTAGCGTTCCTGCCTAACGACGTTTCGAAATTGAAACTGAAATTGAAATTCAGTTTCCGGGACAGATTGCCCGACGCCAGTTTCTGGTAGTTGACGGTGAGTTAGATACTCTTAACCCTTTATATCCCACTCGAGGGTGGAATGTTATCCGTTGTGAATTTAATTGGGATCGCGGCGGAGACGGACGAGTACCGCACCGTAGTTGCTCCTATTTTAAAGCCGCTCTATATTTGCGAATATATTTCACCGGGATAACTGCGACCGCATCTGTTTTCCAAATGGTTCTATTCCACGGCATCGTGAACAATACCGATCCGCTTTACGATGTAATGAAACTATTGTCGAACGAAACCAGCTTGCGCACTTCAACTTCCGCGGAGAGGGCCGTCACAAGTGTACGATTATATCTGAAAATTGGAGAGAATCGATGTGCAAGTGGTTGATAGAAAAAAAAAAATAGTCGAAAAAATGAGTTTCGGGAAGCTTTCATCCCGTGAAATCGAAGAGCCTCTGGCATCGTCGTAACGAATGGCTTTCGTGCGCGTTCGATACTTGGTTGTTGAATTTACCGAGAACTCGCAGCAGGGCGGTAAGTGCGGGCTAGAAAAATTTTCGCTCAAACGACAGCACCGTGTCAGACGCGTCTTATTTAGTAATTGATTCGACGAACACCAGAGCCCACGGTAGCGCGACGCGAAACATGAAACTCCGTTTATTCCCTGGAATCCAATTATGTACAAACAACGCCGCAAATTATTCGTTAAATATGTGCTTGGAGATTCCTTGGTCGCTCCCGACGTTTCGCGTGAACTCGCGTCCGCGTCGTTTCCTTGCCGAATTCGCGTGGACCAGCGACGACCTCGACAGCCAACGGGATTTACCTACCCAGTGGATTTCACTGTCCACGAGGGAAGCTTACTCGCTTCGCGCTCCGCAGAAAAGCAACGTATCGTTGCGAAAAATTCTGATGCACCCGGAGAACGTAGTGTCTCGCACGGCAACGCTTAGAAATATGAATCCTAAACAACGGAGTTACCACGCAAACTACATACGTTCCACGCTCGCGATCCAACTTGCATCACGGAAACTCTGCCGCGGTGTAGCGGGGCTTTTAAGGAGAAGCCGTCTAGCGTGCACGCGATTCCGCCAAAGCAAATGCCAACAGCTAGGTACCCTTAGCAGAGTGCGAGCTTGCAAATCAATATCTCTCCTTTTCACTTGGAATTAAAGTCGATGGTCTCTAAAGTTTTGCGGATACTGGCCGAAACGAGTCTCCCCCTGAGTGTTGTGTCAGGCAACATTAAGTTCGTTCAACAATTCCTCGCGATCGTAGACGGCCGGGGAAGCTCCTTGGAGCACGCGTAAACTTTGCACGATAACCTGCAGGGAAACTTGCGACGATGGAGTTTCAAGAATCTCCGCGGTGGAATTTCGAACCTTCCAACCATACTCCTCATTAATTTCTTTAGCCTTCTTCGAATATCGTTAATACACAACTTGTATAAAAGTAGGTACTTATACTTTTTTTATGGCCAAGTCCTCCCATGGCCGGCTCGCCACGAGATTAGCGGCGAAATCAATGATTTTATCGATTTAATTACTCAGCTGCTTGATCCAATCTATTACAAAATACAAATGGCCGTTGCCAAACTACCCATAGTATTCTCGAATTCTTGAATAATGGAAATCACGTTTTCAGACGTGATGTTTATCATTCGTCAGGGCGGCGTGCCTGTATTCTTCGAAGAATAATCAAGGAATAATGGGTAGATGCTAATTAGCAGCTCGCAGCGAACGTTGCCGCGTGGTATATGCACTGGAGCTCGTTAAATTTTAAGGTAATTAATGACTGAACGGCGTGACGCTCAAAAAAGGGACTGCCATCGACGACCGTCGGTTGCACGGCGACTGTGAATCAAATTTAATTTGATTTCACCGACGGTAAAAGCTAATTACAAAGAGGGGTGGCGATGCCAATTCGCGGTTGGACTGTTTCAATCAGCTTGCGAGCCATGGCCTTTTTTGGGAAATGGAAAAATGCCCCCTGTCCTTCAGTCCAATTCCCCGCGCGAGCAAAGAAATTTTTCGATCGAACCGAGAATCGATAAGGAAGGTCCGACCCAGATCCACCAAATTCACTGGCGATTCCCGCGCAGAACATCCTCGTTCGTCGAACTTGCCTGATTTACAGGGATGCCGGGGCGGTCACGTGCGTGCTAGAACCTGCAATTAGAATCGCCTAATCGTTAGATCGAAGCGACCCGATAGCGTTCACGCGAGAGAACTCGGAACTATACAATTAATCCTCGAACGTGAGGATTATCCTTATCCCGACGTAGCAATAATTCTTGCTCTATTTTGCTCCCAGCTAGGCTATCCGTGCGCTTATCGCGGCTCGGCCGTTCAAGCAGCCGACAATAATTTAAAAAGATTATCTGCCCGAAAGTATTCGACTGCCGAAATGCAGAAGCTCGGTACCATTCCCAAAAACCACTCCCCCTGGTTTTCCAGCTCGCTGAAATTATCCAAGTTCACGGGTGGAAAATTGGGGGCGGTTCGGCCTCGATTCGAATCCCGCCGTTTCAAAGCCACACACTTGGCTGCTTGCTAGGCCGATTATGTGGCCAGGCGTCTACTTTCGTACGATCCAAATTGAGCTGCAACAGATAGGTGGTCGAAAGGGTAACGGAAGTCGCCTAATTCCTATTCAAGGATCAACGGCCGAACGGCTGGCAGTGTTGGCATGCAATCCCGGTGTCACGTGTCAGATCTAACTGAACTGCTGAGGTTTCCCTTCGACCGACCTCGCCGGGTTATGCAACGGGTTATACAAAAAAAATAAACTCTTTACGTGCACAAGCTGTGGCCTAGTTCTTGCAGAAACGACCCTCCGAGTCAGCGGTTCCCAAGTCGAATCGGTCTGGCTCGTATCAAAGAAAGAATTATTATTCCGCGCCCAAGTCACTCGAATCGCACCTCCTAGAATTCTAATATTTATCTAGACGAATGAAAACATGAAAACCCCTGTTCCTCTAAAAATTCACGATCACGCGTCGAGTCCCCGTGCAAAACCTCCCCGCCAAAGAGCCTCGTGTTTCCCGCCTTGATTCGTTTAATCAGCGAAACACGTTTGTTCGCGAATTAACGTCGACAATGAGGCTCGCAGCATGTTTCGACCCGCGTCCCCGCGCCTTCCGATCTTAAACGTTGTCGCAATTTTTTCCCCCACGCACCGGCAACTTCTGGCCTGCCGTGTGACCCGTATTTTTTTAACGACGCTCATGAACCAGCTCTCGACGTCGCGATAAGCGGCAACCGCTTGAATGCAGCCTGATCCTCGGGGCGAAAAGCGCCGCGAAAATGAATCAATCCGCTTCCCGCGCGACACACTTACGATGCCGTTTTTCCGCGGCGAGAATTTAAAGTAATTTAAACGCAACCCGAGCGAGTACGCCGTAAATAAACAGCGCGATCTGTATTTCTTGCGCCCTCGCAACGCGGCCCGTCGATTGGATGCAGAATCGCGATACGTACCAGATACTATATGTACAAGACGTAGACTTACGCTCTCCTCTCGCGGCGAGTTTCGCGAAAGTTAACTTCCAACTAAGCTTCTTACCGATAACTTTATTAGCTGTCAGTAATAAAACACTCGACTTTGTTCCCGACCGTTTAGCTGAGCGAATAAACGGGAGCCCGCTGTTTCGTAATTACCGTCGGTTCGGTCCATTGGTTGCTCGTTAATTGAAAGGCCGATAAATAATTTGAGAGAACAGCAGCGGCAGTTGGACGTGGCGCGCGTGGCCATTAAGTTGGAACCGTGTTCGAAGAATTTCAGTTCGAGGTCTCTCGCCGAAGCGTCCCCTATAAGTCCCCGTTATATTTCTAATTTAAATGCAAGAGAAGGGACAGATTTGCCAAGAGATTCCTTCCCGAGAAAGCTGAAACGACTCTCGTCCCTTTTGGGAGTCGCGGAAAGTATGCTCGGTCGGTTCTGTTTAAGGGCGAGGCTTCGATTGCGATCAGCCTGGTTTCTAGCGTTCGAGTTCCGCACGTGCCCGTATGTTCGAGCCTCGCCTATTTCCAAGCGTTTAATTGACGTTTGAAGAAGGGAGAAGAAAGAATGCCGAAGGAACTCGCTTCTGCCCCAAGTAGCGTAGCCCGTCATTGGTCAGCCAGATGCTTGACCTACTCGTGCTCCGCGCTTGTACACTCGAGCTTCTTTGATGACAAGGTCGTGAAACGCGTCGCCGTCTCTTTTACGATAGCAAGCGCGGTCAAGCGTTCTATGTTCCCGTATCTCGGCGGCGTTCCTTCTGGCCTTGCACGTATCGCGTGCACTCGGTACAGCCCTCTTATCTACAGGCTCGAATGAAAGTAACGCGAGAGCAGCGCCAGATATTCATCTGCCGACCGGTCGTTTTCACAAGTTTAAATTTAATAAACCGGATGCCGATTTTGTAGAAGGCTGAGCTACCCAGCCGCAAGGTCGTTGGAGGAAATAAGAACTCCGAACAAAGTTGACCGAGCTCTCCCCGAACTACGAACCAGCTATTTACCGAGCTCTCGGTGTTCTTGATTCGCCGTTTCCGCCGATCGGCGGAAGCAGCGTTGATTGGCGCCAAGTTCGCGTTAATTAGCTGAAAACGATGCAGCGATGTCGAGGATAGATCGGCTGAAAGGCAAGGGGCAAGGGGCGAGCGGCACGGGGGCTGGCGGCAATTTCGCCAATGCACGAGCAACTCGAAACAAGTTGGCCGCTGTCGCGACTCAACTCGACGCGGGAGCAACGAATAAGGGGATGGAGCAGAAATAGGAGGAGAAATTACCCCGCTATTGTGGCAGGCAGGGCGAGTCCGCCGACAAGGTCCGGCCGAGACAAGGATCATCTCGCGTTTCCTCCGGAGGCGAGTTATCGCGACGCAGTCGGGCCACGAATCAATAGGACTAATTCTACCACGTGTCCCGAATACGACGCCGCGGCAACTTCGGGACACTTCTACTTTCTAGCCGGTCCCTCCGACTAATTACGATGCGCCCGCGGCATTTTCACCGCGTCGCGAAGCCAGGCGAGGAGTTGTAATTGGACGAGAACGTATCGCGGGAGGAGGAGCGAAGTTTGAAAGCAGTCGCGCGATACAATTACCGCGTGTTTACGCTTCAAGATCGAAACAGAACGTCGCAGCCACCAGCCACTGCGAAGCCTAGATCTTAATGAGAATGGAGATGACTGGTGGCTTCTAAGGGAAATTTTCCGCCCGAGTTGACAGTCAGAAACCGGTACGGTTTCGAGGCCAGCTCCTACGGAGATGTAACGTGTCACAGTGGCGTATATCCTTGCGTAACCACTTGGACGAGAAACGAAAGCCGTAGGAAGTTAATATACGCAATAGCGCCAGAGAAGTTCGCGTACAGAGATGGACTCTTTTAACTTTGCCAGCCTCGCCCTCGAGGAACATTCCTTTAAACACGTGTGAACACTCGGAGCATCTTGAATCGTTCACCAAGGGGAAACGTCGACGCTGCGACACCCATGCGTCGCAAGACGAGGCTGCAAGGGACTGAAGCTCGCGCTTGCACGGCTACGATCGTAAATAACGATGCCTCGTGGAAATATTTCAATCCGTGGGCACGCGAAATCTCAAGCAGCACGAACGAAAACGATCGGTCTGCGTCAGTGTGTATCCAGCGGATGCTAAGAAAGGAGAGAGTCTCGCGTGTTGTTCGCGTTGCACAGCTTCGTATCGACGAGCATCCGTTCACGGGCAGCTCTTCCTCGAATCGACAATAACCGCGACGCTAACCGCAAGCTTTCTTTGCAACTCGCTTGCCTCTTTTTCCTAACCTTCCCTTCTGCCCCGTGAATCGATCGTTTCTACGCGGTATCTCCTCCGTGAAATCTTCACCCTTGCTTGACTTTTTTCCGTCTGGGAAAACACAAACATTCCGCCGACGATCCGAACAGCCTGATTTTAGCACTCGACAAGCCCGCAGATTATTTGGTAAAATTATAAACGTTCCCTCGTCGGTGACTAAATCAACCTGATAGAAAGTTCGCAGAGGAGATTTCTGCTCGACACGGGTGAGATTTACATACCGCGAGACCGGAACAATCAGCGTCCCGAACCAGCAACCCCTCGATACCCTTCCTAACCGGTGCCCTGAGTAAAAGATCTGATACGTCCTGCAGGATCTTCCTGCAGGAAATGAATAACCCGAGACTGCCCCTGGCGATCCGATCAGGACGTTAGTTTAGGCTCACTCGTCAGGAAGGCGGAGGAAACAATTTCTGCTACACCTCCTCCTGTTCAGAATTTTCATGGAAAGTTCGCAAGATTGCAAGATTGCAAGTTTGCGTGCGTTTTGAGGGCTGAAATATCAGTTAACAGCAAGAGAGATCGCGCCTCCATTCGTCCGCTAATAGCACGAATCCCTGCTGGCTGTCTATCGAGCTACTACGCGTGGGAGTCGTCGGCATATTTGTAGGTACGTTTGCACGGACGTCAATTAACGCGAATATCCTGATCGCGTAACAAGCAAACAGAAACGCGGATTCCATTAAACAGATACACATTAACGAACCCATCCGTGGAGAACTCACAATCGGGCCTGAACTGACGCGGCGCGGTCGCATCGATCGATTCAAGAGCAAATTCTAGAGATGCGGTTAATTATAGCAGAGTGGCTTAATCAAGAGTACTTGACTGGAGCTTATGGCAAACCATACGCTTGTTACTCCGCGCGCGGCGTAGTCATGTAAACGTGTTACATGAATGTCAGATTACTCGCTCCGGCCATTTATCGATCACTGATTACGAGCCAGTCATTTAAGACAATGGCCTGACAGCAATCCCCGGCTGATTATCGTGTCAATCCCCCGCTCGATCTATTCTATCGTTCCGCCTATCGGTAGCACCGTCGCGTCGATACGGTGCCTGAAGCCAGGTTAAGGAAATCTCGCGGGTCAGAGATCCTGGCGAGCGAATGAACGAGTCAGAGGATCGGAGAGTGACAGAGCGAAATTTATCGCCGAAAAGCCAGGAGGAACGGGTCGAAAGGAGCCGGGGGACGATCTAGTTAATAAGATTGATGCGTCGGAACCGGACGAGCCGAGGATTCACAGGGAGGAGGAAGGAAGTTCGATGCAGCTACTTCGATGTCTGCTTGCATTAGCCCCGGACAACGGGGCGATGTTTTTATGCATGAATGGAAAAACGCCCGGACAATTTTGTTCTTGCCCCGTGGCAGCGGGGGTAACTTTTACCCCGTGGCTCTTATCTGGCGAGGATCGTCGATGGAGCATCGATGTCACGCGAACCACGCGTTAAGAACAGAGGGGAAAGGAAGCAGCGTGATTCCGCGGGAAACGGGATTTCGATCGTGGGTGGCCAGTCCGAATTTCGTTCGCCGCGAAATCCGCTTTCGATGCAAATCCCCCTCTTGCAAGGCCAGTTTTTCACGATCCTTCCGGGATTGTGCTAGCCGGCGCAAAAACACCACCGCTGGCCTGTTGATCGAAAACCGATCGCCACGTAAAACGGTAAAAACTTTACGCCCACGTTTGGCTCGCGTTATCGCGGCTGGAAACTAACTAACGAGCAAGCATTAATAAAAACGATGGGAAAAAGCAGGGGGAGATGCATCTCGTTGGTCTCTGCGGTGAGGAGTCGTCCAGCATTCGCCCAAGGTCTTGCGCCCAGTTCCCTGCAATTCCTGGAACGTGACCATGTTCCAGGGAAAACTGTGGCCCCGACGCTACGTATGAATCTACACAGCTACGTTCGCTGTGCCGCTCCTCCGACCAACTCCCGAGACTCCGAGCGAAACTCGCGTAATCGTATGGCCGGGTAAGACCGTGTATAACTCCCTCGATGCGATATTTCGTGGCCGATTGCGGCCTCCGAACGTGCGTACGATAGTGGCAAACGTGCGCGGGTTGCGACATTTCGTGCGGCGACGGAAGTTTCCGGGCGACAATGAGGAAGAAATCCTTGTTGCAGCCAGCGGGCCGCTTCTGCGCGAACATCCCCCGTGCTCCGTTCGTCGATTGCTGAAATTATCGGCGAATAGGAGGGCCGTTTGCGAGAGCGATCGCTACAGCGCCAGATATCGTTTTCGAACACGAGAACGGCTCGTTGGGAACATCTGCGCGGCACCGTGACGAACACGAAAGCATCGTCATCGGGAGCAAATTGAATTTGCATTTAACGGAAATTTACAACAACTGCGGGCGCGACCGCTGCCAAATTAAAACGCTAATCCGGGTCGAACAGCGCGGAACACTGCCTGCAAATCTATTCCCCCGGAAAACCCTGCCCGTTGCTCCAGCCGTATTCTGCCGTATTCTGCCGTTCTACCAAGCTTCTCTACCTTTTTCAGCCAGAAATTCGCTTCCGCGGGTAATACGGTCGCGTTTAGCGGTAGCATCGCCAGCCAAATGAATCGCCTGTTTGTTTCACGGCACGTGAACAGTTTTCCAGCGAGGCTGCGCGACCAATCGCAGCTGGGATCCCGGTGCACGGCTGACCGAAAAACGGTCGCGCGCATACATTTCAACGGTGGAAGAAATCCAGTTTCGATTTCGAGCGTGTGGACATCGTTACCGAGCTACACCGAGTTCATCGAGTCTGCATTTTAACTGGATTTTACAAGACTTTACCGCGTCGTTCCGATACAAAACGGCTAACGAGTGTAAAAAGAAAGCAGAGTGCCGGGGCGATGGAGGAAGCATCCAGCGAATGCGAATCTTCGCTTCGCCGCTCGACAATATGCCATCCAATCATCGGCACGGAGACGTTGCACCTGATGGCGAAACAAGTTTACGCCGATTTCAAAGGAATACTAGACACTGCTGCAAGATACGGATCGTTCTTTCCGCCTCTCGTTCCTATTCCCATTCCCGTTCTCCCATTCCCGTTCCCGTTTCGGCTGGATTAAGGGCTAGCTGCAAAGCCTGGTCCGGGGAAGCGAGAGAATTATTCGCTCGCAAGTGAATTTTCCAGCGGGCAAAAGGGCCCGATGAGTAGAACACGGGCGAGACTTACTCCCGGGATTGATGCGAGACTGTGCGATCGCAAATTTGATTCTCGCCTACACGGATCCGTCTTGTTCGCAATTCCGAGCGACCCGCGATAAATTGTCATCGAAGACGGAAACAAGTTTCCGATCTCTCTCTCTCTCTCTCTCTCTCTCCCTCCCTCTCTTCCTTTCGACGTTGCACCGCTTCCAGGCGTGTTTCATTCGATAAAAAATTCAATCAACATCGTTCAATTAATTGAACTGGGACACACTGGTCCGCAGACTGTTTTATTAACTGCGTTACCACGAGTTTCCTCTAATTTATTCACGATACGACATTTTTTCGAGTGCTCGCGTTATTCGCGAGGGACATCTCCTCCGAGACCACCGATGAAAACCCCTCCGCTCATCTCTGCAGTGGATTTAATATCTGCTCGGAGGGTAATTAGCGAAACATCCGGTATTCCTAACTGGGAGAGTAATTAAACGTCGGTTTTTTGGTATAAAAGAGGCCCCCGTTCTGTCCAAGAACTAGGACTGTTCGCCGGTTTAATTCACGACAAAAATATATCGCTAAAAATACGAGAGGGAGCGGACAAGATCGATATAATCCATCGCATTTCTCCTCGATAGCGATATTATTACGTTTCGTTATTTCATTTCACCGGGGTGATATATTCAGGAACTTGATCGATTTCATTTCCTACGTAAGACGAGGATCTAACCCGAGATCGATCGAAAAGGTCGCAGAGGATAGAATCGTTTAATATCACTGCAACTGATGAATCCCCTTGCGCTCCATTCCCCTCTGATTAATCTTTAATAAATCCTAATGCCGAAACTCGCAAGCCCTTCACGTCCGCCGCTTCAGAATAGTGCCCAGGAACGAAACAAAGTACCTACTTAATTACTTCGATGTGCCTACGAACGTAGCGCAACGTGCAAAGGAAATCTTTGTCGCGCGTAATCGCGTCCTATGCCCGAAACATCTTGCAGCCTGCACGTCCACCAATTGCACGGCGCCCTTTCATTGCAGCGGGAGCCGTGAAATTCTCGGACGACTGCCAGAGAATTTCATTTTATCAAACAAAAGTGTTCAAACCCGCATACCTGCGCTTTCTATTTCTGCCGTCCCGCTGGACAGAAAGAATTCGCTCTGCCGCGGTAAAAAAAAAAGATGAAAAATCTATAGCCCCGACCTCTCCCTGAAAAATTCTACTGCGACACTGTTTAATCGTTCCCGTGTCTCACGCCCAGCAACCTTCCGGCGCTAACATGGACTTGCGTGCTAATTCCGTCCGTCCAGGAATTAAGCTGTACAATCGTTTGTAACGCGTTACGTATGCATTTGCCGCCCGGAAACCGTGGATCGTGTCGGAAAACAAAAGAAAAGCTCACATTAATCTTCGCGCGACGGCCCAGAGCAACATTCTCGACCAGCCGACGATGTCTGCCAGGCCACAGTCTCTCGCGATCAGCTTGCATCGAATGGAAACGTCATTTGGAATCAAAAACGGTTCGCCAGCGTTAAAGCATCTGCTATCTGCTAACTATGCAGATGGAGAAACGTTCAAGTTCCATTGTCGCCGGAGAATGCAAAACGGAGGCGTGGTCCGATATCCCAGTTCTCAGCGACACCTTCCTTAAAAGCCTCCTTTATTAATCTCTTCCTTCGTCACTCGCCCTTAAGTGACAGGGCGTAACATTGTTATGCACTCTTTCTGGCCATTCTCTCGATTCCTCGTTTCAGCGCAACAATGCGGAAGGAACGAGGGGCCCGAATTCTCGTTAATGAGTTTCAACTGCGCATTCTTACCGACCTTTACCACCCCTTTTTCGCCAGCTTTTCTCTGGCCAACCGCGACCTAAACTCGCGATTTTGCGACCAACTTACTTCTCCATTGTGCTCGCGGACTTTTTAACCTCGCTTCTCGCTCGACGACGCGTAGGAGACATTCGCGTAGTCATTCATCGACCGATACGCAGCTCCAATAATAAACAGCATTCTCATCCCCCCTTGGACGGAAAGACTCGCCCCTTCGTTTACCACACAGCCTAACGTCGCTCGATGAATCGCCGAAATTCGACGGACCCGCCGCGCCGGTAAGCTGGATCGCTCGCCTGATTAATAATCCCCTTCGATCGGCCGTGAATCGCAGAATTCGATGGAAAAGGAATTTCTGCCAGAGAGGGGGACAGACTGAGGGGAAAAAGCAGAAAGGAGGAACGCTCGTTTGAAATTGCTTTTCGTTGCTTTCATTCGACCGGCACATGGATGATTACCGATGACTATAGAGGCCGTGGTTGTTTCCTTTGCGTTGCACCCTTTATGCTCCACCTTTTCTCCGCGTTTCATCCGTCCACGGCAAAAAAACACCGCTAGATTTGTCCCGGCTTTCCATAACGTCGTCGCCTGAATGGCGGGCAAAAAACAATGGCAACTTTGAAGGAAAATCGCGACCCGTGTTTTCCATTTTCCCTCGTCGGGAAATATTTTCTGCAAGCGTTTCGTGGTCTCTTTTGTTTGAACGGCGTGTGTAGGACGCCGTCGTTCGTCCATGACTGCTCGTTAAAAAATAGGTCGTTAGAAATGGGTCGTTCGAGACGGGTGAATTTAGAATTCGTTAAGATCCTTCAGAGACATCGATGGCAAAGCATTCTAGAAACCGCGGTGCGCTCTAGAAACGACCTATATTCGCGGGGATACGCGTCGACCACTCGGCGCCCTAGAAATACACGCGTTAATTGGAAGAGACGCGTAATAGGTTGGCCGGAATGGAATATTTTGGAATAATTATCGCGAGGAACGCGTGCTGCGAGAGGCTGCGAGAGGCTGCGAGAGGCTGCGAGAGGCTGCGCAGCGTCCGTCTGAAAGAAGTGTGTGCAGTCATTAAGGATGCGGGGGAGAAAGATGTCTCGAAAGCTGGGAAGCTCGAAAGCGGAATTTAGCGACGGCATCGTTGCACGTAATGATCCGCGTGGCGGATTCGCGGGGACAAAAAGCCAGCCGAAGCGACTCTTGGCCTACATGCGAGAGGCGGGTTCGCGCGATGCGTCGCGTCGCCTCGCCTCGCGTACACTCGTTCCACTGCCTCTCTCGCTGCAACATCCACGGAGAAACTCTGCATGACTCCAGCGTGTGACGCTTTTAAATCATCGTCGGTATTGAAATCCCAGCGATGAAAAGTCACTGACTGCCTGGGGACTGGAACGAATTTTCCTGCGCAGCCGCGAGACATTTTTTCAGTCCGGCATTAATGATTTCTCGGTGAATGGATGTGGCGAAACATTCAAGACAGTCATTTAAATGCTTCTCGGCTTTTCGTCTACGTATTCGCGCGACTCTGCTGGCTTCTAGGTTGCACAACTTTCACACGAAGCTGAGCAAACGTTTTGTAATCGATATCTACAGCATCGCGGAAATGATCGTTTTGGATTTCCTTCCGAATCGCACAGCCGGAGTGAATGTAGCGCAGAAATGTAGAATTCATAGTTCCGCTATTGATCACGAGTTCCACGAGCCTCTCCGATCCTCTCCTTGGAGAAGGAAATTTCGCGGTCGATTACGCTGATAAGAACGTGGATCGTTCTACGTCCACCTTCCGTTGATCCGTGTGAGGTGTGGCGAGACGAGGCTATTGTAGACGAAGCGGGACGAGGCGAGGCGAGGCGAGGCGACGCGAGGTGAAGTGAGGACGAGACGAGGTGGAAAGCTAGAAACGACACGTACCCGCGAAAATGTCGGTGCAAATGACAATGTCCCCGCTCCGTCGCTCCATTTGCACCGAGGGCAATTGTCCTCGTTCGCTATTATGGCCGTTCTTGTTGTACGACTACACCCAGGAGATGATGTTCCAACGCGCAGATGAGCCGTACCGTTCGTAAATCGGGCCAACGAAATGTGCGCCCGTCGAAACGTCCAACATTTATCGTTACTTTTTCATCCGAATGCCATCCGGTCGACTGAAACATTTGCGGGGCGAGCGGCGGCCCCGCCGTTCAAAAATTCCGCCGAAAGAATGCATAATTCCATTCAGCCCGACTTCCGAACGAATTCAGAGACAAACTCACTGAAAACTATTCAGAGCCCGATCAATGCGAGGCTCCTCTACTCGTTAAAATTACCGTGACTTTTAATTACGCTGGAAGATATTTAAGAGACAAAAGGGCTGAATTGGTCGATCGGGGAATAAAAGCTGTGCTCGCTGTTGAATAGAGGGAACTAGGTCGAACGCATTGTTTCGCTATATTCGGTCGCTATGATAGAAACCAAGCAGCCCGGAGTTTATATCATTCCCGCTTAATCTGGTCCGAGCACGTGTTTGCCGAAAGAAACTGGACCAGGTCAGCTGGCGATGGGAGGATCTCCTATGGGCCGCGGAGGAGCGGCAGATCGGTGTCGGGAGAAGTAAGTAAATTTAATTAAGGCCGGTATGATGGATGGAACGGGCAAACGTACGGACCAGTGGGCACGGAGATAAGTGGATTTTATTTTCCCCCGGTGGAACGAATTTTTCCAACGACCCTGCTCCCCGCGAGAGCCAGGATACACAGAGTCAAACAGAAGATAAGAGGCAGACGCAGCGGAACGATGTAATAATGTAAATGCACTGTGTACGTTGCATAAGCGACAAGACAAAGAAACTTAAAGCGCCCCTCGCCGAGTGGATGGGAACGATTAAGTGGCGTAGCGTTAAAAGCCAGCCGGCGTGATTAATTAATTGAGCAAAGTACCTGTCGGAACTGGCACGAAAAAGAAAAAAAAAGAGTACCTAGAGGATGAAGCCTCGCAGCGAATCAACGCTTGCGCAAATTATTACGTGTGACCATTTGCAACATTAATCCGATAAGAGATCTGTTGTCCGGGACGGACAAATTGATCTCCCTTCCAGGAATTAGGAAGAATTCGCGTACAGCGCTGTGTGGTCCGTTTTAGCTCCAGCAATCTCCGCTGAAACTAATATTTACGGACTCGTCGAGGTGGTTCCAATTACTTGAATCATCCTGTGGAATCTGCATTTAATTTAAGGAAGAGAGAGAGAGAGAGAGAGAGAGAGGGGGAGAGGGAGGAGGGAGATTGAAGAATAAAAACAGTGGGACAGGCGAAGGATGTCCCTGGCTCGGACTTCAAAGTACCTTTCTAGCTGGCGGAAAGCAGTGCTGCGGGAAACAGTGCAAATAAAAGGGACGAGATGGCGGATGGATAGCAGGGAAAGAAAGGGAAAATGGTAGACGACGGCGACGGCGACGCCGACGCCGGGACAGAAGTAGTATTAATTTCCTCGGGCCCGGAGGTCCTGGCACATCATTCTCTGGCAGACAGCGGGAAAGACGAATTCCCTTTCGCTTCCCTTCCACCGAATCCGTGTGTCTACCTTCCCGATATTGCCTTGCAGCCTCTCGCACGCTGGACCTTCACCTCGGTAAACACTCGTCGCTATTTACGTAGGAAAAAGAGCATTACCAAAGACAAATTTCCCTTTGTTTACCATTAATTCTACAGCAAGCAGGATGAGCAGCGAGCGAGGGACAAGTTAAGAGCGGTACAGCTAACAGACTCGCAAACAACCATCCTATTTTTACGCGATTCAAGAGCACAGGAGCGCGACCCTGGTATCGCTCTGTACGGTGCATGGAATGGAAGGATGTGTTTCCGCTGTAAACAAGATTTTTCCTCGGAAATACTCGCGGAAAGCCCTTCCCACAGTTTCTACCCCGACGCCGGACGAGTAACAGCCACGCGAACGCCTCGCGAATCCACTTAATCTTTCGGTAAACTAATAAAACTTGGTTAAGACCGCCAAGCTCCAAGCACCAAGCACCCAGCCATTTCCATTGCGGAGTTCGTCTGGATGCGAGCAGCTTGATCGCTCCCTTTCTTTCCTCGCTTCAGCGGTCAAACAGAAGATGAATTCGGTGGTATTTGACTGTAGAGTAGAATCCGTTATTCGTTATTGTAACGCACACATTGTCCCGTAACGAGACCAGCGAGCGATTCTCCGTGCAATCTGGGTGGCGGGGAAAGTTTCCTGTTTGTCGTGTCAGCCGATCCACACTTTCCTGCAGCGAAATAATTTTAGTTGGAAACTTGATGCACCTACCCTCGGCAACGGTGTATAAACTACAGTGGAATAGTATTGTTACCATCCCGTTGATTTACAATGTTTGCTCCCCGGGGTAAACCGTTAGTTCCTCGTCGCCCATTATCCCAGTAGTTTGTACACCGAGCGTACACCTAAATGGAACAGGCCAAACTAACCGTGAATGAAACTACGAAGAAGCTTTTACGCCGCAATTATCGCTCGGTCTAGATGGGAAAGAATGCGAAGCCACGATGAATAGGGTATAGAAGGCAGGCGAGCAAGATCGTTCCTGTACAATTGTCTGCCCTTTTGTTTTACAGGAGCCGTAGGTGGCGAAGGCGGAGACGAAGATGACAAGGAGAAGGAAGAGGAGCTCGAGAGGGAAAGGCAAGAAGCCATCAGGGAGGCTGAGGAGCGGAGGAAGGAGAAGCACCGCAAAATGGAAGAAGAGCGAGAGAAGATGCGACAGGAAATCAGGGACAAGGTAACAGATTAATCCTCTCTTCAATTCTTCTACGCTTCAAATGAATATGAATTTCTTACTATAGAGCCGTAGAACTATAGAAGGAGCAATGATCTTAAGGAAAGCTGAGCTTCCCCGTCCCTCTCCTTAAGGTAGGAAAGGCGAAACTGCCAATGGAAATTTTAGGGTGGTTTTCTCTGATTAAACGAAAGCGTGTCAGACCACTGCCGACTACAAATCACCGGATTAAAAATGCCAAAGAAACTGCGACGAGGAATTGCTCGTCTCAAAAATAGAATCGTAAACCCTATCCATAGCCTCTGTCCTCGAGATGTTCAAAGGATGTTCGTTTAGAAGACGCGCGGTGAATAGGCGAACGTAACTGGAAAGGCGTATGAATGATAAAAAGCCGTGGATCGAAAGTCTCGTGCTTATTTACAAATGTACGCTGCTCTGTGCTCCGCGTGCAATCCCCCAGAGGCGCGTAAGAAGTATGTAGGGTCATACGTGTGCGTGCTGTACACATACGTCCTTGTGTATCGAGTAGCTCCTGGGAGGCAGTAGAACCCTCGAAAATTTCAAAGCTCCTCTCCACGCCGCCTGAAAAGACCACTTTCAAGCGGATATTTTTCCAGAGCATCAAGGATACACCGTCGAAATAACTCTGCAAAAGATTCTTTTGCTTACGAGGCTTGCATTAACTTCGAAACCACGTTACTATTCGCCGGACCCTTGCCGAACCTCTGCGAATCGTTTCGAAGAAAAGGCCACCGCTTTTTGTTACCTACCTAGGTACTTCTCGCAGTTGGAATTTTTCAATTACAACATTTCCTTTCGATAGCCTCTAAACGCTACGTCTCCCCATTATTCTCTCGATCTTTCACGAAAGAAACATCCGGCTACGTTTGCCGACGGTCGGGGACGACTTTCATCCTCTTTCAAGCAACGCCGTTTTATTCCGCGACTACGATGAAAAATGACGTCCTTGGGCCGAGGAGTGCCTATAGATTCCTCTGGTTATATTCGCCATCTCTGGATACCTCTTGTCAGTGGAGCGGAGCTCCGCCAAATTAATTCCACCGCCGTCTATGCCTATGTAGCGCGCCTGTTCGCGGGAAAAAACTAATATTCTATTATCGCTTCTGTTCCGCGGGGCTGTCGGGTCCCTTCGAGCCTACCAGAACAGCCCGAAAGATTATGGCGTAAGCGTAATGTCTTCCGTCAGCCGCGATAAATCTCGCACTCGGCTTTCCCCGTGTCTCCCGTGGAACTCGGTGAAAAATGAACGCCCACAGAGCGGCGGGTTTACTATAATATTACTTCCCGCAGGATCGATTTCCACCCCCCCCCCACCCCCACCCCCTCCGTGCTTCAAGCGTCCTTGCAAGGACACGCGTTCGAGAACCATTAATTACCGCGGCGTGGTACCGCGGCCTGGCCGCCGACCCGAGCGTACATTTTAATTTCGTCCGCGGTCTCCAGGCAAACCCCCCACGGATCGTTACTCGTTGTTATTGCATCGGACACGACGTGTATCGCGTCAACCCGTCGACTTAATGACGGATCACGAACCCGTATGCTAATGCGCGGCAGCACGACAACACGAGATTGAAATTCTCCTCGACAGGGGAAGCCTGCGCGGCTGGGAAAGGTGCCGGCGACTTTGCCGGTAGCGTAATCAAGCCGCCGGAAAGTGCAGCAACATTCTCACGCGCCGGAGTAACGTTGATACATCGAATCCTAATTATCGCTACAGCACGCCGCGCTTTAGCCTGGCAAACGCTGATCAATCGTAAGAGCAGAGGCATGTCGCGGCAAAGAATCGACCATCGTCCATTTTCCCGGTCGGTCGGGGCGTCTAATCGACATGCCCGTAACTGAAGCGTCTATCCCGCGAATCCCGCGATAGAACGTTCACCAGGCCTCGGTTCCTTTGTAATTCGAAGCATCAATAGGAAATAGCGCAATTATCTAACGAAGCTTGATTTCATAATTCGAGCGCGTCAGCTCGTATTTCGCCGGCTGCAATCACGCTAATTAGTCGCGACCGGCCGATGATACGTAACCGTTTCATCAACGGCGGCCATTGTTCACGGGGCTGGCCGCGGTCTCGTAATCGCGCCCGATAATGACACTAACGAATAATCCTCGACGAGCGATTATTTTCACGCCGCGGCGCGTTCTGCAAACTTTCACAAGTAGGTACCTACTACCCGGGACAATTTCGATCGCGAACAATGAGCGATAATGGCGGGCACGTTTCCCTCCGCCGTCGCCGGCGCGAAAAATAGCCTTCATTTGGCCGTTTCGCTGCCGTGGCGCCGCGCTGTTATTTTCAAAGCCGCTCGGCGATTAATGCGTTTATTTTGGTAAATGCCTCGGTTGATTCCACCGACGAGCGCTCGGCGGTTCGGCGGCTCGGCGGCTCGTCGACCGCGCAAAAATACGCCCGCGATAGTCGGGTGAGAGGGAACAGTCGTAATCCGCCGTCCGGGATGCAAGAGCGAAGAGCGTGCCAGTGAATCGATCTCGCCCGAGTCCCACGAAAACCCCAGTCATCCCGAAAGCTGCTCGGCTCCTCCGGCTGTCCCGTAACTCTAAGGACAAAAGCTCTCTCAAAGCGGAGGATAATTTATGAATATCCAGCGAAGAATTTCACCGAGGATTCCGCGATTACCGTGCAAATAAGGCAAGCTGCCGGAGACGCGCCCAGCGCCAGCGAACAGAGATGTAATTATTCGTCCGACAAGAGGACGTTAATCCGGCAGGCGTCATCGGGAGGATAAATGATCCGCGATGGCCGAGTTTTAAGACGGCCGCTCGCTCGTTGGCACGTACGCCCCCGGCGGAGAACGGTGCAAGTCAAAATGCAAATTTCATTGCGGAACGTTCGCGAGGTGTCGTCCTCGCGTGCATAAATGTGTCCACGCGTGTTGTACACGCACGCAGCCAGCTCCTCGAGTACGGGCCAGTATGAACTGAGCCAAGCGCGAGATAATTTCCGTCGACGGCGTGCCGCGGCGACGTGCCAGCAAATAGCCTGAATTTGCGGGGACCGGCATCAGGAAAGATCTAAATCAGCCGAAAAATGAAAAATCCCTGCCGCCTTCGTTTCCCTCGCTCACTCCGCTAAACGCGACCCCGGCTAATCGGAATGAAAGGGGCGGACGCGAACAAAGAATATCTCTGTTTATAAAATACAACGTGTCCCAGAATTTCCTTCGCGTTTTCCACTCGCGACTGTGTGCGTACTGCAGTTCCAGCAGTGGACAACTGATACTTTCGCGATAGCGCTACGCCGTCGCGGAAAAGCTCTCTTTGAAACGTTTGCGACTCTTGGCGTATTCAGGGACCACTGTTTGGCTAACTTTTTGCGCCGGCACCGCCAACAGCATAAAACATTTACGGCGCCACCGTGAAACGGAATTGTTTATCGCGAAACGTGCAACAAAGCTGAGGCATTGTTTGCGAGCTCTGCCTCGCCAGGACAAATTCAATCTTTCCATCCTTCCGCGGGTACATAGGGTACGGGGCACTCGACATTCTCCAAAACCACTTGAGAATATTACCAACTTGGCCGTTAAAAACCCGTGGAAATAAATAGTCGAATAGGTAACTCGATGCACAGAGATATGGAGATCGAGATCTGCCGAGGAGAAAGATAATTTCTCGATGGTATCCGCCAGAAAGCGTCGCACAATGAAGCCCCGGTGTTTGAAAAGTTCTCCGACGCGACCGATTTACCACGAAACAAACGGCCAGATGAAAAAGTGTTCGACAAAGGGTGGAGAGACGAACAAGGGCAAACAGATGTCACGCGGGATCGTACTATTGTCAATACTGATGTATTGTCCTGTCAGGTCGTAGTCAGCGGGGCTGACATGACCCAGATGGAATCGAGTGCTCTTACAGAATAATCGAGAAAAATACCTGTCCCGATATACGCATTGTACGCGGCAAATGAATAACTCTTCAACCAACCACGCGATGTCGGGCAATTAATTCTTCCGGCGCGCCGGCGCTACGCTCGTTCGTCGAGTGCCTATGAAATTACCCCCGTCGACCATCTGCAAACGATCGAAACTTTTAACATCCTCGGTGAAAAGAACTGTCGACTCGACAGTTTTGGAAAAGCGACGATCACGAATACCTATCGGACCCTTCTCCGCCGGCTCTCGTTGCTATCAAATTCGAGAATTAACGAAGGTATATAAGCATGGGGAATAGAAGGACGGGGATCGGTTTCCAGTCGGAGGCAAAGGACGAGTGGGCTTCCTCGCTGGACTTTCCCCACGAGATCGGAATCGATTTCCTGCAAATTTCCCACCAAGTACAGATTAGGAAAATTGAGACCGCAATCCGACGGTACGCAGATACGCGAAGAACGTCGTTCCGTTCCTGAAATATCACTCCCCTCGTTAAATGCAAGTGCACCCTACCCGGGGGTTTCTCGTTACCGAGCTTTGGTTCCGTTTCCCCGCTCCTCGACCTGCTGCTTTTTACCTGGACACATCTGAATCCCACCGAGAGTTTCCTGTAGCAAGGAGTAAAGGATTGGACATGGGTATTGGGTGATGCTTCCCTCCATTTGATCGGCAGTCGCCAGCCTTCCGTGCCTACTTGCTTCGGCATCGTTCACGCGGAATTAATAAAAATTGGTGCTTCGTTAGACGGGACATCGAAATCCCTCCAGCGAGTTATTCTTGGATACCCACCCTCCAGGACTCTCCCCCTCCGCCACTTTTCCGGCAATAACGGACAGAAAACTCGAGATATAATAACATCGGTGATCCCCAGGAGAATAAGGATGTATTGCTTAAGCGGAATCTATCCCGCAAGAAGCTTCTCCTCGGTAATCGCGACGGCGCCGCTGGGTCAAAGAAAATCCGATTACGAGCCCCGGCTAATGATCGCCAGGAAGAGATTTCGTTATATGCCTCTTAGGAAATTCCGCGTCGAAAGCAGTACCACGGCCTCCCAAGGATAGGTATCCTGCGTCGGATAATTAAAAATAGCACAACACTTTTCCCGATTGGAACGGTCGGTCGTTAATAGCCTTATACCGTCCGTCTTGATTTAGTTGCCTTCTAAGCTTAATTAATTGGAAAGCTGAGATCGTCGGCGATGCGCGGAGAGATTAAGCTGTAACGATCGGGAGAAGCAATGGTGCAGTCAGCTACGGTGAAAGATGAAAAGCCTGGACGCTCGAATGAAGAACGTTTAGACGCCAGTGGCCATTGATTTAGAAGGTCGTGAATGTGGTAACTTTTGACGGGCGACGCGCGACGTGGAAAACGCGGCAGCGTGTGTTTCCTTCGTGAAAAGTTTCAGCTTCTGCTTAACGATTGCCTTCGCGAGTGAAGGGCAGAATTGATCACAAACGCGTGGAGAACTAACGAGAATGGCGGCGTAAAAGGCTGCTGCTTTAAAAAGGAGGAGAACGTTCGGTCTCATTAAACGTGAAAATGACTGATCGATAAATTTTTTATAAGAACCCGCTCCCGGCAGAGCTCCGCATGCAAACTTAATTCGCGCACGTCCGCGGACATGGGGATTCTCGTGCGAGCCGAGAAAGGTCGTCTCGTTTTACGTTTCTCCTCTGTCCCTCAATTAACTTGGACAATTAATTAAAAATCCTCCAGACACTGGCGGCGGGCCAACATCCGTTCGTCACGTTGCCCCGTGATGAGACAATGAAGATGAGAGACGAGAGGCGACGACCTACGCACCGAACTAACATAGCCGATGCTATTCAATATAATGCGCCGCTCTGATGGATTCTTCTAATTAAAAATCTCCTAGCCGCCTTGGGAAATGTCCGGTAATGGGAAATGAGTGGCTCGAATCTATTAAACCAACTACTGAACAAAGTGTTCGACACTGGCAGAAGAGAACCGAGGTGTTATTAAATTTCCGTCAGCCTTCGCGTTATTAACTTTTTATCCCGAGCTCCGTAGATTCGCGACTATTCATCGAGCACCGATTAACAGCAATATCCAAACACCGGCCACTACTACAACGCTAGCTCTAGAGAAATCCCGTTAATTTTCCAGGAAAGCCATTTAACTCGTTCCGTAGTAATGATCCAGGCAGAGTTGACCAACTGTTTCGGTGTTTGTATTCCAGAGCTGACCGCTCATGTTCACAAACATATACATATATATTTATACACAGGTACGTGTCTATCGGGAAGCTGCAAGCGCTCGTTTCCGTTCCAAAAGTAAACCAGCCGTTCCGCTCCAGTTTCGACGCGCGAGCCTGTAAAACAGAAAATAACGTATTAGGGAGCAGTTCGATAATATCAACCCGAAAACATTGGCGTTAAATAAAAAGCAATGGTATAACTTGAACGTCGCATCTCGCGGAAAAGTTTGCTGCGCGTCGTGGAAACTTCCCAACCACCGAAAAATCCAGCTGCGAGATACTTTCGACTATTTACTTAAAATTTAAACCTCCCACAATCGCAGTTACCCCGCTGCATCCAAGTTCCTCAACCGAGCCACTGGAAAACTTCTCCCGAATTAATCTCGAGCGGGAAGAAAACTACGAGCGATGATAGCGATAGTGCGAGGCGAGCTGCGGAAATGGAGAGGGCCCTGTCAGTGGAATCGAGGTCCTAACCGAGCAGCCATAAATCCAGCAAGAAACAGACAGCATGAAATAGGAATACCCATATGGAACAGGGATTCTAATATGATACGCTGGGATTTATCGCCACGGATACCCCAGCAGTATATCACGATCATTGGCAGTATTATCGGGGAAAAAACGTTCGCGTTACTCCCTCGTAAGTGATCGATACGCTGGCAGAAGAAGGCCAGTTGATTTTTTAACGCGTTTCACCGAGTCCACGATGCCCCGGCAATGGACCCCCGGAAACGATCGCGGAAACAGAGGTCGGGGTTTTTCCTCGATCGATCCTAACGTCCTACGGTTTTCGGTGGCATCTCCGGCACTTTGTTCCACCGTGGCACGGGCTTCCTGCTCTTCCCCCGAGAAATTGCCGAGGGAACGACATTATTGCACGTTGCCGTGACCAATCCTCATCGACGTCGCGCTGTTCCACCGACGCTGTATTTCGTTACGTACTTTATCGGATCATTCGGATCCCCCGTACCAGCTGTTTCTTCCGCTCTCGCAGCGAAAGCACTGTCCCAGCGAAAAGCTTGCCCCTGCCCCGCGATCGGTGAACGTTAAACGCGGCCGAACCCAACGAGCGCATTGTTCCTGGCAAGCTGTTGTCGTTTTCTCTCGTCGGACACGCGACCGACAATTCACCGTACAAAGAAGCAATTTGCTCGATCGTTGTCGCGTTCGTTCGGACCATTCACTGCTCCACGGAGAATAGAATGAAACTGTGCCTTCTAGCTAACGCAAATTCTGAGAGCACGACCCTGCTAGCCTCGTTACCGAGTGTATTCATTGCGAGGCAAGTTTCGGAAGAAACAGCGCCGAGTTTAACTGCTTTTATAAGCATCTGTGCGAGTAAGTTCTGAATCGTTCACAGGCAAGATACGATTTTTTTTCGCGTTTCGATAGAACCGTAATCGCCGGCAACTGGTTTAACGTTCGTGAGCTTGACGCGAGCACGCGATCGCTGCGAGCTGTGCAGCCACGAGCTGAAAGGCGCACACCTTTGACATCCAGTGTCATATTTAGAAAATTATGCGACTGACGGCCGGTCGAGTGGCGAACTTCCAAGCGCAGTCCAGTGATTAAACGCGGGATAGTCGATAATAGGTTTCGCGTGCACGGAGGTCGTAAAAAATGGCGCTGGTAGCTCGAGGAGCTGGATGGGAGGTGCGATGGAATAAACGAGGCGACTTATGGATGCATAAATACCGCCAGCAGGTGCGGGGGAACAATATTATCTATGTAAATAGTGTCGCAACGAAGGCGCGGGGGTACCTTCTAAATTTCCCTGAATTTCATAACGGCCTGGTCGTAGGACGTCGCGGATAGATTTGCAGTATAGGAAAGTGTCTTGAATAAAACTGTAGCGTGTAGCCAGCCAATATCCTCGGACGTGCAACGGGTGTTACGCTAATATCGCCTCGCGCCTCGATACTTTGCACTTAAGTCACCATTAACATACTCGATAAATCGAGATACTTGCCAGGGAAACGCGATCCTTCTCTTTTCGATCGCGCCTCGACGTCCGTGCACGGTGAGATTCAAACGACTGGTACGTACGGGACGGTATAAAAGAAATCGTGCGCCCGAATATCGACACGTAGCCCGTCAACATTCTCGATACCCGAGATCCGTTTGTCTTTCGCCGTGAGGATCCGCGGGAATACGAGGCGCGACGGAGGATGGGAGGGGCTCAACAGCGAATGAACGAGGAAACTGTAGAATGGGGGAAAGAGTAACAGACAGCTTTCCAATTTTCACAAATTCATGACCCACGGAGGCTGGGGGGTGTCTCCTCGACAGACTGACTGGTGTCAATAAAATGGTATGGAAATACTGAGGAGCCGGCCCGTGGGCTGGCCGTGTATCCGTCCAACGGGGAGTCGGGGATAGTAACTCGCTTTTAAATCAGCCAGATGCGTTCCCTTAGTTTCTCGTCATTCGCAATCCGTGAAACTCTAGTTTCAATATCCCGGCGTCGAGCTCGGAGAGAAAGAATCCGTCAGGAAAGGAGCCCCGGACGGACAAATGGGTGATCGATCTGGCTGACTGATTCTTTTTCTCCGTGCAGAAGCGATAAACCGCCCCGCCGGATGGAACGTGGCAATCCACGATTCCGATCTGCGATGTACGACAATATGTAATGGCGCGTTGTATCGGTCGCGAGTGTCGTTAGATCCTACTTAAGTAGGCTAGCTCGCGCTCGAGTGTCGTTCAGTAGTACGAGCCGACGCTTGGTCAGACGAGACACGAACTACGTGTCAGGCTAATTAGGTTTCGACGCGATAATTAAAATCTGGCGTCCGATCGATATCGCGTTTAGCACGAATACCCTGGCGGGCGTCAAAGGTGGCGGCGACGAGAAAAGGAGACGAAGGCGACGAAGAAGCCACGAAAGGGGAGGCGACAAACAGGAACGGGCCGAAGGAGACAGCCAGCTTCAGCAGGAAGAAACGAGAAGAGAGAGAAGAGAAAAGATTGAACTTAACTGGGGTCAAATTGACTCTAATAGGGAGTCCCTGCATTCAATATGGCGACTTCCTAATAGAGTCAGGCTGACTCCTTTTAAGACGTTCGCCGAGCCATCGCTAGAGTACTTAAGGATGCGAGAGTACAACCAGGTCAGGCCTACCTGTGCGGCAAACTAACGATTAATGCGAGAAAAATTTCGATATACGATGACATTTTTTGTTAAAAATAGTCATTACATTCGTCCGGCGTATCGCGATATGCGCGTGCTGCGATGCATGGTAGTATAAGGTTGCGTACCGATAATTTCGTGATTAAACTGTAACGAACTTCTTTTTCAATCTCTACACAATAAACGTCCATTATATAAATTCACGGTTCGCCGGAAGCGCCGCTCGAAATTGCACATTTTAATGCAGCCACAGTAGCGGGCGTGTACGCGCAATTAGAAGATTAATTTACGTAATTGGTATATCAAGTTTAATCGAATTTCATTAATTACATCGAACTGATATCAATCAAATATTGTAACCGAGCCGGGGCTACCAGCCGCGCCAATTCAAAATTGCATTTCAGTCGCGTACATATTGAAGAGCGAGACCTACGTTTCTCATAAAATACACGGAAAAATGGGAATGTCGGAGGCGTTATTAGCCAACACATTGTTCTCCTCTGTCTCTTTTTTTTTTTTTTCGCGCGTCGAAACCGTGCGGCAGAAGCATTCGCTGACCGTCAAAAATACTCGCGATTCAGCGCGAGCCGAAGTGGGCCGCGCGCTGCGCACCTGCGACTTGCGAAATCGGTTAAAAGATCGCGGCGTCAGATTATTGTAGCAACATTGTAGGACATTCGACGAGAAACTTGTATTTTCGACAAAACTATGCCCAGCGATTGTCTACCGAGCACGATTTTTACACATCATGGCTCGAGAATACACCCCGCGAAACGAGCAGCTTTTACCTCCGGAGCCACGTAACGAACAATTTACAAATAACCGCGTTCGCTCCGTGGCCAGCGTTGCGTGCACAGAGTCACGTGATAATTAAGCTGATTGTGAGTGACAGAGAAACCGTGCGAATACTAATACTGTAACAGGATAGCCGGACAATATCGAACAATATTGGCGCGCGGCATTCCCGCTGAATCAGCGACACTTGTGCGAATTTCGCTGATGTCAAGCTCCTGATACAGTAGCCGCGGCCACGGCCGCGTTACGCTTTTGCGCTGCGACTCGTGAAGTCATAAAGACACCGGGAAAACTTGAGGGCTTCCAAGACGTAATAACGTAGCTCGAACGTATCCACAATCAGGTCGAGGATATCCCCCTCGGGACGCTCAGTTTGGTCGACTAATTCCGATCATCCAGATACCCGTCTGTGAAAATACGCCGGCGTAACGTTATTACGCCCCGGCGGTCTGTACATTATCGTGCAGATAGCCCGCGAATGCAATGCGGTGCCTCGCGAAAGGCAAAAAGCTGCTTCGCAAAAAGTGCTGGCCAAAAAAATGTCGCAGTGCGACGCGGCTTGCAGATACGACGCGACTGGAGCACACGCGCACGCACACGCACACGCACGCCCCATAGAGAGCACAGCGGAGCAGTGTTTGAAGATTTCTCCGGGGCTAGTCGCGCGAGTGCGTGGCAATTATGCAAAAGCGGCCTTCCTTCTGCCAGCGCAGTCGCTGTAATTGCAAAACTCGTAGAATTAAACAACGCTCGGACAAACGGCCGGCCGATAATTAAAAGACGGTCGTACGTGCAAACGCAACGACACCGTTTCGCAACGGGTTGGGGGTGGGACGGTCGAAGGCCAGGGATGCATTGTATCGCGAGGGAGCGTTGGCCGTGTCGAGAAGCATTAATTAACGTCAGGATCAGTGCATCACATTTGACATCGTTGTGAGGCACGAGCGTCGTTTATCCTCGCGCTATCTGTCTCCTTCACGCGCCTCCACCACGCCACATTGCACCCCGCGCACACATTCGTCACGCACCGATACAACGGCAATAGTACGGGACAAGGGGAAAAACGAGGAGGGGGAAACTGGACAAACTGTGCTGCGATTAGATTAGATGGGTCATCGAAACGGCTACGTGTTTCTGCCTCCAAGTTCCAATCGATAGGGTTACCATACCCTTCCCCGTACCCTCGCGAATATCCGGCGCGACAGAATCGTCTGTGCGAAACTACCGCGTCCCACGTCTCGCCAGTAATCTTTCGCGACAGCATAGAATAGGAGGCGCGGCGCGGCGCGTCTGCTGGCCGGGCGAGCGAACAAAAGAATAGTATGGGAATCGAAATAAAACGCGTAAAGCCGTCGCGAACGACAGGGTGAAGGGGAAGAAGGGCGATAGGGAAGAAGAGTCGGGACAGAGAATCTGTATAGTGTTTGTCGGTATGGCCGCGATAGGCGTATGTATACTCCGTAGGCCGTAGGCAGCTACAATGCCGCCGGTGGAGGCAGCACTCGTACAACCGATCACGTGTCTGGCTCGTACCGCAATCGGGCTCATTGTCTGGCGACAAGAGTGGCGAGGGTACAAAGCATCGGGGGTACTCCTGCCGCGTGTAACTGGCACAGCTCGTAACCGTGCGCCGCGTGCACCGTCATTCGCGGCTCGATGCTAGCAGACAATCCAGTGTAAATAGGGAACGGAGAGCGGGCTGGGAATCATGAGGCGAATTCGATGATACCGGCCGAGATTGAAATTGTCAGGCTAATACGATTACCGAGCCCTGCGCGGGAGAATCGTCCAATAGCTCGAATGGCTAATAGCCGCGCACCGCTACTTCGCGCGCGACCGCGCGATACACGCGATTGACTGGATCGGGTTTTAAGCCGATTGCCCGAAAACGTTTCTTCAGTAATCTGCCTGGCGCCGATCGTGGTACCGTAAACGCGACGAAATCGCGATTTCATTCGACCCTGGTCCCCCCAATCGGTGTATAATCAAGTCTACGAAGGAAATACACGAAACTTTCCCGTGGATTTCAACGAATATCCCGTAGACCGTAGAACTGTGAAACGCGATCGATCGTGGAAATCCCGTTAACGATAGTCGCCCGAGTCTCCTGCAGTTTTCCCGATGCGATGCAACGATCGTAAAACATAACAAACGTTCGGCCCACGTAAACAAGAACCGCCGTAAATGCCCGCGTACGTTTCATTTAGCGAAACTCCGGAAGCGAACCTGTGACAAGATGGGATCGGTGATGGGAGACGCGGGATCGGGTTTAATGCAGATTTAAACGACGATCGGAGCGATATCAAGCTGAAACGTTCGTTACGTCGCTCGTAAAACCTGTCGAACCCGCGCACGGACGCCATCAAATGTAAATTAAGTTACCTGTCTTTATAGTCTATTTGTTGCTCGATTAACCAGAAAATCTCTCTGCCGGATGGAACGTTGAAAAAGAGCTGCAGCCATCGAGCAAGAAGTATTTAACGGACAGACATACCGCGCTCGATCGATAGCCTGCCTCTCCGCGATAATTCCTTTCCACGAAACAATTTTCCACTCGACGTTCTATGTCTATGGAATCGTCGAATCGTACGCAAAAATTCGCGCGCCACTCGACTGTCCCAAATAGCCTAATACACCAGTTACATACGTGCAACCAACTCCTTCGTTCGTCATTCATACTAAATTACCTGCATCGAGGTGCAAAATTAAGAAAAACGTGATGAATATTGGGGCGGCCATCTGCTGAGCAACTTGCTCTCATTTATCTAATTTGTCCGTGCTTTAATCAGCTTGCTTTCATTGTTCGATTGCAGTATAACATAAAGAAGCGAGAAGAAGTACAGGAGCTGACCCAGGAAGAGCCTAATCCTTTGATGCGTAAGAAGAAAACGCCAGAGGAATTGGCCGCGGAAGCTGAAGCGGAGAACGAGGACGAGATTACCAGTATGTACACGTGCCACTAATTTATTTCCCTCCCCAAAAGAAAAGTTTCAAAGAAACCACGAAACAAAAGACTCCGAAACGGTCGCCTTATGTCTTGTTAATAAATACATAGTCAAAGCGAATGCTTAAGGAGCCATCTTCCGAGGAGGATGGTCAGAAAGATCGCGGAACTGACGATGAGAGAGAGAGAGCTGTGTAAATTCATGGCACGCGTACCGGGAGTAGCCGTCTGTTGAATTAATGCGACGGTGCTCCGTCGCGGCAGGGGTTGATCGATGAAGGGTTAACGAGCCGTGGCTAGAAATCAAACAACACACTACCTTCCATTCGGTTTCTCGCGATCAGTATCTAAATCTGGCGGGCGCAGTTGCACGCCACGGAGCGGAATTGCCGTTTCAGAAAAATTGCACGGCAATTTCAACTGATATAGGGATTAGACCCTTCGAATCAAACTCACCGTCTACCTTATCCTTTGCCTAGACTACTATTTCCGAGTCGCTGCAAACGAACAGCGAATCTACATGCACTTGTGTTCTATTTGTTTCAGAAATCAAGAACGCGTTAGACTCACATATACAGGAGATCAAAGCGCAAGTACTGGAAGGTAAATGCGACCTCCAATAAGCCTACCTAGACCCTTGAAGCGGTCGGTGAAGAGGGTGGCACCATGTGTCACCAAAGCCGCATCCGCCTCTTAGCCCCTACGACACCACGAGGAAGGGAACGAGTGAGATCTGACGTGCTGGAAAAAGCAAGGGAAGGGAAGGGAAGGGAAACAACGATACGGGCAGCCAGCAGGGTCGTCATCGTCGTCGACGTCGTCTTCGTGGTCGTATTGTTCGTGCATCGATTCCAGATTCCAGATTCCAATTGGCCAGTAGTCGTTTAGAGTGCAGAGGGAAGCGACAAGCACTCGTGACACCGCGAGAAACACCCTTTGCCGTCGTCGAATCTCGAGGACGACCGATCTCGTCAAGGGTTTTCTACGGTACATCGAGAATGATCTTGTGGAACGAACGCGTCGATCGAACAAGAGAGTCGTCGGCTTAGATCGATATCGATGGCGAGAGGGAATTCGAAGCAGCTCAAGTTCCCCCGAAAGTACCAAACAAATTAGAGAACTCGCTCTCGATAGCTTTGACAGTCTAACGAACGGGTATAACAAAGTCGAGCAATGCCGAAATGCTGAAATGACAGGAAGCCGGAAGAGCTGAAGACGCGATCGAGGGACGGCGACTTCTTCGGCAGACGTGACGCGTTGAATTTCACAAGCGAAACGGGGAATGGGGAAAGGGGAAACGATGTTAAACGGGGTCGACGACGGAACGCGAGACCAAGGAAGCTGCGGCAGACGCGAGGATGTAGAAAGTTCGTTTACGCCTTACGATTCGGAGAAAGAAGGAGGGACTAGTCGATCGACGAGAGGAGAAGAAGGAGGAGAAGAAAGCGCGACAACAACGGGAACAGGACGGGGTTGCTTCGTGCAAGGATTGTCCTGGTGCTGATCGAGAGGAAAGGGGAACGCGAGACGTTCGATCGATTCGAGTCTTTTCGGCTATCTGTACGAGTATCTGTGGCGTAGACGAGACGTGAGCAGTCGAAGGGCGCGTGCATATAAATACACTTATACATATATAAATATAAACAAAGGAATATATATATATATATAAATAAGAAAAATGAAAGAAGTAAAAAAAGACGTAAAACTAGTACCTAAGTTTCTAGCGAACTTTCGAATAGTGGTAAAAAAGAAAAGGAAAAAAAGAAATGAAACTACCGGTAGCAGAGTTACGTAGTCACTAGTTCGTTCGACGGCTGTTCAATACCAAGGAGATCAGAAAGGAGGGAGTCATTATTATTATTGCAGTTATTAATTATTCTCATAGTTTATTACCACGGTCATTGTTCTTATTATTGTTACCATTAAATGTTTATATATTTAGAAAACAAGTTAAGGCAAGGATCGAGGGCCACGAGAAACTAGAGTCAAGAGACTGAGGAGCCAACCCGAAAGACGGCGAAGGACTGGCTGCTGAGAGAGAAATGCAAATACGAAACCGAGAAACGAGAAACGAGAGTAACCCGGCGGCCCTTGCTCTCCCTTCCGTCCAAAAATTCGAATCTCTCCGATCGGGCGATTTTCTCCTCGATCGCGATCGACCCGCAGCGAGACGCGTAACACCTGACCGATTCTTAGAGACGTTTAGTTAGCGCAGCGTTACCAAAAACGAAAAAAAAAAAAAAACCAAAAAGTGTGTCTGCATAAAAAAAAAATGCGAAAACCATTCGCGTTAAAAATAGCTCGGCACGGCGAGCAGTACTGAACTTTCGTGTTTAAATGCGAGCGAGATGAAGAAAAAAAAACACACACAAGTGTAAAGGAATGCCTTTCTTTCACGTTTATACGGTGCGTTTCTATCCAGTGTAATTTGTATAGTAGATTAATGGTTTTAGGGGTGATCAGGGGAATTTATACGTTCGCTCATGGATGATATTTCGGAGGGGGGGACAGGGGAGCGTCGCGACTCGGCCATCCGTTCTTAGCAAGGACTTTCAGGTGTTACCGCTGGGGAAAGTTGGAGTAGTAGGTGCACCGGGTAGGTGCGCATCGCTGAACCCTCTCTCGAAGCGGTTCACCGTTCTTTCACCGTGGATTGTTAAAAGAACAACGGTGGGCGGGATGGACAGAGAGCATCGGACTGCCGGCAAGTAACGCGAGCCTTATACATATACAGAGATTCTAAGCAAACGAAAAGATAATAATAATGATAATATGCTCACACGATACGAGGTACATTAGAGTACACGTGTACTTGCGTCGAGGACGTGGAACGTTCACGTCCAAGGGACTGGGAATAGTTCCCGTTAAATTATAAAAATAAAAGAACAATGTAGATCCTTTTACGTACGTCGTGACATTCTCAGCTGGTATATGTATAGGGCGAGACAAATCTGCGATTGAATGAGAGGAATCGCTTTTCTACGAACGATGGAAAGATTGAATACGAAAGTGTAACTTTTTTATGTTCGATATCGTTCCTCCTTCTTACTATCGATCTATTCTTGTATCTTCTTAAACATCGAGTCCTCTCCAATCTCTCGATTCACTCTGACTCTAAAGCAAACGGCTATCCTCTGATTTCTTTGCGACACTCGAGATTCTCCTGACACGCGCTCTATATCTCATAACTCGACCGTTCGGATTCAGAAAACTGTACCACGAGGATACACGCCGCACGCGCGAGCAAACTATCAAATTCACAACCGCTCCGAAGCAACGTCAATCAAACGGATAACCAGAAGAGGGTAGGGCTGGAATGCTTTCCTCGATCATTAGGACCGCGTGCCGATCCGATCACACAAAAAGATACTCGAGCAAAGAGCAACCTTAAACGTCAGCCGAAAAATCAGAAGTCGGAGGGCCTTCTAACCGAACGTTTCGCTATACAAACGGACTGCATGTCAGCTTTCGGTGTACCGTAAAATCCACTCTGCTGTTGTTTCTCGATGTAAACGATGTATGCACCCTTTAGCCGACAGCGTCGGCGATCACTTGTTTTCCCGTCGCGTAACTCCCGCCACCACTGCAGGCAACCACTGCAACCTTCAACTTCCAGGGAAACTTTCTACCAGCACCCCGCCGACAATACGTCGATACTTCCGTCAACTTCGAATCTCCTGTAATCTGGAGAAGGACGCTTGACGGTATTAAAAATTCCCTAACTCTTTTAACGACTCGATGGTTCGCGGGGACAGCGCGCCCCGTCGACTGAGCCGCTTCTCCACCACAGGCAGTCTCTAAACGAACTTGAGAGAGCTAACTTTTTCGTCCCGGCAAGAAATTCAGGGAGAAGCTTTTCTCGGTTCCGTCAACTTTTCAACAAAAAAAACCGTCGCCCCCACCCCTCTCGTTCGCTCGATCACGCGAAATACCTCTTGCCCGGCTGTTTGTCCGCGAAAAACAAACCGGGAACTTTTACAGCGTCTCGGGCCCTCGACTTTATATACCCCGTACTGGCTGGATCGGCGGAGAAGTTTCCGCGGGGGCTCCAAGCTGGCCACGCAGATAGAGTTGCCTCTGTTTTTCCTCTAATCGTTCTCGTCCCCTCCACGTCCACCGCCAGAGGATAACAGGACGAGCGATCGGGGAAACGTTGCGGCCGCAAAAACTTTGCCGCCCGTGTTTTCCGGCGGAGTTACGCGACGAGCGATCGTGTCGCGCAAAGTAGTTGAATAATCGACAAGAAAATGGCAGAAAATTCAGCAAAAACAACGGATGTGCTTCGTGTCTGAATCTACTTGACGTAGTCTCTCTCTCTCTCTCTCTCTCTCTCTCTCTCTCTCTCTCTCTCTCTATCTCGTGTCTCAACGTGCATGCTATTGTTCTCTATTGTCTGTCGATGTCGTTGGTTGGATCTTCTCTACCACTTCTCTACTTTTCCCCGACCGCCTGACCACCTTCGAAAATCATTAACCCGAGTATTTTGTCGCTTGTCACTCTGGCAAGTCCAGATAAAAGGGTGGACCAATGATTTTCGAAGATGAACAGCAGAGTCAGGTTCGCATTCTTTCTCTCTCTGTATGATGCTTTAACAGTACAGCTAGAACCGTTCTACAATAGTCCAGACCCCTTTACCCTTAAAAATAAGCCCTTTCCACCCCGTCCAGCTACCCTTGGCCAAACCGAATCCAACGACTGTCTCGCAGACTCAGATTCTCCCGTATGATCCCACTCACACATGACACACACTTGAAGTCAATTACTCAATGATTCACCCAAAGATATACATATATATATAAATATATATTTATTGATTCTAGAGAGACACACTGGTACGTTTTTTCTTGTGAATTTTTCGATATAAATAAATATAACGGTGCTTGTAACCGGGCGCGCGAATTCGCGTAGATGCTTCAAAGGGATTGCGAAAGTTCCAATGCTCGAAAGAGATCGCCCTCGTTATTACGACCAACGGAAGGAAAGTACTTCGAACTTCGATCTACGAACTTTGACCGCTTAACTGTCTAACAAGCAGCGATGTGTAGTCCATAGACTGTTTTGCTGTTCCTTGTTTACGCTCTCTCTCTCTCTCTCTATCTCTCTATCTCTCTATCTGTCTCTCTCTCTCTATCTCTCTCTTTCTCTTTCTCATTCACTCTATTTCTGTAAGCTTCCGACGGTGTCCAACCCGTTTCTCCCATTCGATGTTCCCTGTTAGATGTACTCCTACGCTCCAATGTTCTCTTTAATGTCACGACTACTCGATCGACGTGTAACCAGACGTGCCACGTTCAAGCAACAGAGTTGAAGAAACGCAAAAGAAGAGAGGAATCTCGCTGTTCCCGCTACTGTTACTGCTGATTAATGTCGTGTGTCGTTGTTGTTTCTCGATGTGATCAGCATGAATGTTCGTCGCGTTGTCTAGTCGATGTTAAAGCTGTACCACTTAAGTAGCCAATTTCTCCTCCCGTTTTCTTATTCTCTGTTATGTATTGTTAAAGCTCTATATGTAAACTTCAACTTGAATCGATTAAAGCTTTGTGTGTGCCTTTAGTTCGTCTGTTTTTAATGTAAACGTAAGTAAGGGCTGTAACGTACAAGTAACCGAGAAGAAGTGTGAGCGTTACGAGCCCGATTTCGTTCAAGATCTTAAACGTGACGAGTTTCCGCTTGAATTCGGCTGAGCGGGCCGTTTGCCGACCGATTTTTCACCGCCACGAACACAGCAAAGAGCGACCCATACAACCCTGTAATTGTCACGTGTACGCGTGCCAAGTGAAACGGAAATTGAGATTGCGTGAAACCCGCTCAAGGCAGGAGAACGATTCCACCACTGTAGGAAGAGAAAAGGAATATGAACAGAGAGCGCAAATAGCCCGAGGAAACGACAGAGATAAGACAAAGTCTACGCGTCACGATCTTCTCCCGTTCACGATTCTCCGTCCTCGGAGATAAGCAAAGCGCGGTCCAAAGTTCGCGTGTTCCCTGGCGCGAAAGTTGCTCCTCCGATCGAGAGAGAACGCTCCCGAGCGACGCCTCCCTCTCACGGTCAACGATCTCTCGTTTAGAAAGTGGAGGGGAAGGACAGCGCTCGTCCGTGTTCCTTTAACACCGGCAAATCTCGAGGAGGAGCTCCTTTCCGCGTCGCAAATCGCCTTTTTCCGTCTAAAAACCACTACTTGCCGCAGTTCGCGAATCTCTCGGAACCTGTCATTGGCGAGTCACACCGATCAAAGTCTGCAAGTAGTCATCAGTCGCGCAAATACTCTCGAGACTTTCTCTTCTTCTCTGATTCCTTTTATACTTTCTATGGTTACGAACTGTCTGTCATCGGTCTCCTTAAGTCCCCGTCAACAAAACCTTTCGACTCTTCCTTCGCACACGCACCCACAAGATCGAACGATCCTGTCCGACTTATCGGTCTATCCTCCACTTCCCTTCCCTAAAGCCACCCTAAGCCTATACGCGGCACGTGGCAAGTGATATAAACAGATACTTAAATCTACTTAATTCGTGTTTCATAGAGAAAGAAAAGAAAAAGTGTGAAAAAAAGTTGAACAAAAAAAAAAGAAGAAGAAGAAAAGAACTCGCGTCTCGCATTTGGTCCTGGCGAGTCGGGTTAAGTTTATCGTTTACGTTTCCGCGGGGATCGAGAGAGATGTGGGACCGTAATTGCTCAGTAGCGTTTGATATGCGAGGTACAAGTGACTCGCCGGAACTGAACGCGTCCGCGAGTGACGAAATACATACACGTAATAAAGGATATTTAACGGACCTTCTTAGATACTTACAATTAGTAATCGGACGAGTATATTCCAAGGGGAAACAAAAGGAGCGCGAAAATTAGAACGCGCGTTAGGTACGAAATGCGCCGAAACGATAAGGTTTAACGACAAAACGTCACGTTCTTTTCTCCGTGTACATAGCTCCGCGTTTAGCGTAACCACAAGTTTTCAAAGTGCGACTGCACCAACGCGAAAGGAACGAAAGGAATGAAAGAAACGAAAGAAAGAGGCGAGAAGCGACCGTCGCTCCCACGAGCACAGAGAAACCCTCCGTGCCCAAAATTTCAGAGGGCCTCTGATCGCCTCGATTGAAAGATTCCAGCGGGGCTGGCGATGGTTTCTCGAGGCTCGCGGGAAAGGCGGAACTACTTACACTGGCGTGACTCGTGAGAAAGCCAACTCGACTTATATTCAGAGACAACGACACAACGCATTATAAAGTAATAATGAATAACTTAACGTTAAATCGACGTATTTATTGTTATGATCTCTTACGGTGCGAGGGTAACGATCTCGACGTCGATCGTCGCCGCGACGCGGAAGCAAAAATGTTAGACGATAAGCGAGAGAACACCGTAAAACGGGGAATTAAACAAACGATAAAAAAAAAAAGAAAAAAAAAAGATAAAGAAACAAAGTAAAAGGGAAAATCACCATGTTAAGTAAGTAGACGTTAGCTTTGTATACAAAGAGAGTGCCGAGGAATCGAGCATGTTTAAGGGAAAGAGAAAGGAAGAGCTCCAGCACTGCTGGCAGGAGTTCTCCGAGTTTCGAGACCGAATGAAACGCGAGGGAACAGCTGTCTCGACAGCTGCCATTCGACGGGAGATTCGTGTTACCAACATCTTTGAGCGGACTTGTGCGATTTTTTGGATAACGGTTCTGCGAGCACGGTACCTGCTGTCGTTCCACCGCGAAAACACTGGCGTACGGCCCTCTGAACCCTGCTGCTATTAATATTCCAGAAAAGAAATTGCAGAAATCTAGTACACCGCTCGGCAAGGGAAGGAAATTGTTAAGAGTGACGCGGGAGTCGCCGTTCCTGGAGAAAAGAACTGAAATTCCGTAGAATTGCCACTCGGGGCGACTGAATAATTTAATCGAAACAACTCTCGCTGCGAATTGGATGTTGGGGTCGCCCGAGACCGAGGGCCGCGTCGGTTTCCACTTGGAAATCGAGCAGATAACGCCAATTGTTCTGCCCGCGTTCCAAGAAACGACGCTGCAACCGGTAAACGTGTAACGCGACGAGCCTGGCCCTAGTTGCCTCCGCGCAACCGCAACGAATGCAATTCTCAGTTGTTGTTTCTGGCGGCTCGAACGACAGCGTTTCGCCGTGTCAGAATGTCGCAACGTACTTGGATACCATGCTTGTGCACCGTGCCCGGTATCTTTGTGAATTCGTTGAATCGAGAAGCAATACTCTAGATGCCTATAATTTACTACTGTTATATGTGTCTTTTACGAGAATGAAAGGAAGACCAAAAACTAGAGACGCGTTCACACACACGCATACACACACCAGACACTGTAAGTGTTTAAAAGAGCCGGAAGCGAACGAAGAGAAAATTCATGAAACGGAAACATCGACGCAATACTTTTCGGCGTTCCTTCTCACGGTTACTGAAAGAAGTGAGCATAATAGAGGAAGAAGAATAGGAAGAAGAGCTGGGGAAAAGAGGGACAAGTAGAAAGGGCCCCAAAAATCGCACGAAGCTTGCTCGGACGGTGAAAAGGAAGTAGATTTTTAGGAAATTGTGAAACGAATGACACCAAATGTAGAGGGGGATAAAATCTATCGTGTCAAGTAGCGTGCGTAGTGGGTAAATAATATGGAACACGAAGATGAGTTTGTTGTTGAGCGTAGAATATTACGTAACGTTCCAAGAGGAAAATAAGTAACGCCAGATATGGGGTTGATGACGATGATAATATTATATTGTTGTTAGATTATGTATAATATATATATATATATTATACATATATATATATATATATATACACACACATTGATATGAAAATGAACTAATCTAGATGTTAAGCGACCACTTGTTCACATCTACACTGACACAGCCACGCACACAGACATTAACCCTTTAGTCGCACGAAGCATAATTTTTCTTATACATAATTTCGAGAATCTTTAATCGATGTGAGGCATCAAAGTGCTCCGAGATGGAGCTTTGAAACGAAATTCAAAAGTAAAAGATACACGCGATAGCGCTTACAACAGCACGAAACAGTACTGAACACCATACAAAACGACACGATTTCGTAGCTGTGCCCGTGAGTAGAACGAGCAGCACCGCCACACCCCCCCTTTCCCCAACAGCAAATCCACTCCTGGGCATGGTCTCAGCTCTTGGTTGCGCGTAAAAAATGCATAGAGTCCTACTTTCGGTGTTCTTCTCCCCTGTTGACCGTTGGTGCAGCGGAGACGCGGGCCAAAGTCAAGGGGGAGGCGAATCGTCACGAATCAAAGTCCAAAGCTTGAACGAAATAATGGTCGATGCGGGCCATCCAATTCAGAAAGACAAAAAAGACAGATAGAAAGACAGAAAAAGGCAGAAGCGGAGAGAAGGATAAATCGAGCTTTCCTCTTCCTACGTTGTACGAAAGTTTCGCGGCGTTTCTTTTTGGCTTTCACGGCGGGAGAGAAGGAACACAGAAGCAAAGAGATGCGATAGAACAAAAGACGACGCATCAGAGACGATTTTTAGGGGCGCGCCTCGTCGTTATAGCTCTTAATACGATAGTAATATCACGAGTAATAATAAACAAAAGTGAATTAACCAGAATATGCGTTTATGTTATTTAGTTCTAAAAAAAAAAAGTGAAAAAAATGTAATAAAGGTCAAACGTGTTACCAACTTGATTGGCCTACTTTCTTTCCCCCGATCCTTCCCCGGTGTCTGTTCATTATTTACCAAATCGACTATTTCCAGATGACGCAGAGATTCGATTGGAATTTCGACGATTCGAATGGTCGCATTCCGCTGTGCGTGCAAACAGCGCGACCGTCGCTGTCAATTTTTACGCAACCACCGATTTAGCGATTTCGAAACCACACGAATGCTTCGCCCGATTCACCTCAACGGCCGTTATACATTATTTTTCCAAATCGACCCGTCCCTCAGTGCGAGTAAAACCTCCCAAGCAAACGTTCCGGAAGCTACGTGCATATCATTCTATCCTCCCTGAGACCGTGATATGGATATTTCCTCAAGTCGGTCCACGAGTAACTGAATCAACGAATCGAAAAATGAAGCGCTACAAGCACAGCCTTTCCTCGCTATTTCTTCTGCAATTCCTTGCGGTTCGTTCTTCCGCCGAGGAATTAACGTTAAACGTCAACTTTAAGCAGCCTGTCTCGGTGACCAACGAGAAGTTTCTCAGCCTCACCGTTGATCCATCAGCCCTCGTCCACGGAAATGCGTTAAGGTGCGTACGTCGAGTCTATAACGACCCTAAATTGCCTCCGTGCGTCACGCAACCCGACTTCGTCAACGAGGACACGGTCGGACTTGAATGTTTTATACGAGCAACGTGATTCTCCACGCGATACAATTCGAAATGCAAGTAGCGATTGATCCGAGGAATTAAATTAAGATTAATTTCTTTTATTCGACGTGTAGCATAGAATTCTGTAATTATGAAGGGACAGAGTGTTAGAAAATATCCCATCGTGCTGCGCACCTACGGCCATCAAGCAATTCCAGACCAATTTAAAAGCAAACAATAGAGCATAAAAGTCCGAAAGCGTCCGCGGGGAGGAATTCTCGAAATTGCGCTGCGCGCGTAACCTTTGACCGGAACGCAATCCAATCGAATTCCGACGAAACGTGCACGCGTGTTTTAATTTAAATTCCAAGCGCCGCCGCGACCCGCCAGCTGCTGGCATCGATCATCTCATGGAAATGTTGGGAAAACCAACGGGAAACGTGGCCGCAAAATACGATCAGTGGTTTTTGTCGTTGCAGTACGGATTTCGAGAGAAGCATCAGCTTGGCTAAAGCCTTAGCTCCCGCGTACATCCGCCTCGGAGGACCACGTGGTACTTTTTACCAGTCGACTGGTCAGGATCCCCAAGATGACCAGGGGAATCGGAATTCCGTATTAACCGGTAAGCTTCGCGATATCACCGATCGTTTCATGGCCAATGAAACATTAACGACGACCGAAATTTCGGTCCTCGACACCTGCCAGTTCCTCTTCGATGCATCCTCGTAACGTTGCCTCGAAATATTCGAGCGTTGGTCCGATCGGCCATTATCACGGTTAATTTAACCGTCGATGGACAGCCGCCCACGAGGGAGCCGCACGCACCCGTCCCCTTCGAAGTTTCATTAACCACCCCGCCACGCGTCTTCCTCGGCCAATTTCGTGGCCGATGGCAGCATCCTAGCCGACCAGTTCCAGAAACTGACTGAATGAACCTGCACAATGCTTCGTGCACGAGCGCACCAGTCGTAGCTATTTAGCACCGCGTATACGCATATGCGAGGAGAAGGTTGCGTATAATAGCCCGCCGTAGCCGTCATCCATTTATCTCGAGCGCCAGGCACCACGAACGAGTCACCCGCTTCATCCGTAAATTTACCTCGCCTTACTTCAACCCACTCCCGCTAATTACGGATACTAAATTAGCGCCTCCCGGCTGTACAGATTTCTCGGAGATTTACAGCTGTCCCGTTTCCCCGCGTCCTTTCGCCGGTACTTCCCGTTTCAGAGCTCCGTAATTAACCGAAACATGTATGGTACGTGATCCTAGAGACAGAGTGGGTGCTGGCGCATCAATGGGCGGAGAAAGCAGGGCTGGATGTGATAGCGTGCATCACGCCTGAATCTGTCACCAAGGAACAGGAGAGAAGCTCTGAGAACCTCGGAGATCCGACGGACATAGTGTCTTTCAGCGATCACATGCGACTCGACGCAAACTGGCAGCTAGGATACGGTAAAGCAACTGGATACAGCCGTCTCAGAATCGTTTACTAGCTGAACCTACGATCAACTATTTCAAATTCCGTTTCCCAGAGTGTCAAACCAGATGCAACATATCGGCCAGTGACTTAGCGAGACGAGTGGTGCAGCTACGAAAGATACTGGACGCCTTTCCCAGATATTCGAAGAGCATCGTTGTCGGACCCGATGTCGTTGCTTATGCAACTGATGAGCAACGACAGTACCTTCGAGATTATTTCAATTACGCCGTCCCTGCGCTTTCAGCGATCACGTGGCACCCGTAAATATATTACGAGCAGAAGTTTGCACAATACTTCCCCGAACCCTTTACCGCAAGCCCTTGACACGATTCTTGAAATCGTTTCAGTGACCTCGACAGTGTCAGCTTGGACAACGAGGGAGTCCTGGTACATCGGGATAACTTGGAGCAAGACAAGGAGGAGCTGTACAAAGTCATAGGTCGCTTCGCTAAGAGACGGCCACTTTGGATCGGTGAGAGGGTTTATAATTTATAAGGAATCTATTCCCAAGTGCGGCACGCGGGTAAATTGTTTTATTGTTTTACAACAGCCGAATCGAAAGCGGAGGAGTGCAAGAGCCTGTACCTCGGAGCGCTGGTTTTAGCGAGGAGATTAGGAAACGCGGCGAAATCCAAGGTGGATGTTGTCATGAGGCAGCCTTCAGACCTGACTCAGCCGACCCCGGTAAGTTTCCACGAAGGCATTGCAAAACCGTACGTAGAGAATTAATGATGATTAATACATTAACTTGCGCGCAGGATTACTGGGTGTCCTTGCTCCACAAGAATTTCGTCGGCCGGCGTGTGTTCGACGCGAGCGTTCAAAGTCTAAACAAAAGTCACGTGTACCTCTACTGCCAGTGCACGAAAGCCTCTAGTAGTTACGACAGAGGAGCCGTCACTATCTTTGGGGTGAACTTGAGCCCAGAAAACGTCCAAATCGACTTGAAGGGATCTAAAGTTACAACGCTCCATGAATATATTCTTTCGCCGGGCTTCGATGCACCTAATAGGATGTTTTCTGAGTAAGTTCCCCTACTTTCCGATAACCATTGCTTTCCTTTTCCATTCTGCCACGTTTTTACTTGCAGGAGTATTCTTTTGAACAACGAAACGCTGACATTGGTAAATAACACTGTCCCCGACGTGAAACCAGTGATTCTAAAAGATCCAAAGGGTCTGGCTCTTAATCTGCACTCGGGTGGTATCGGTTTCTGGGTTCTTCCCGAGCTCCAAGTAATTACAAGCATTTGCTACACTCCGCTTTCCACGCGTGTGCACTTGAAACGCGTTAATAGATTCCTTTTCCAGATAAAATCGTGCATGGAACCGCAGCAGGCGTTAGAGCCGCAAAACAGGAGGAGTAATATTCGCGTGCCACGTGACGCGAGGGGTAAAGTCCGCGGCACAAGATCTCTTCAAGATCGAGTAAACGCGAGAAGCGAAAGGAGGAAAGAGAGGGACGGTTCTCGAGTAACCAGGCGACCTGACGCAAAACGGGAACTCAAAAGGCTGAGGAAATTCGTGAAGAAGGAGCTCAACGATTACGATGCTCGAAGATCGTGGAAGATCGGAGAAACGTCCAACCCCAAAGTGGAAAATAGTTTGATCCGACGCGTCAAGAGCGTAGGCGAGAACTCCGAGCCACGAGACGACACGCAAGCCAAGTTACAGGAATTCAAAGATCGATTTACGCGGATCAGAGATCTCATAAAGACGAATGGAAGCAAGGCAGCAGTCGGGGGCTCGATGGATAACACGGTAACGGAAACGCTCTCCCGGATATCCAAAGTGCAAGATGCTTTGGAAGCCGCGAAACAGGAAACCGATTACACGAGCAAAGTAAAAGCATCGAACAGCGTCAAGGAGCATCTGAAGCATCTCCACGATCTGTTGACACGCGGGAGTTCAGCCGACTCGAACGATAGCTCGGTATCGCAGGAGGATAAGTCAGAACGAAGGGAGAAGAGGGCCAAGAGAGATCTTGAGGGGAGAATCGCGAACCCTTCGTGGGATCTGAACAGGGGAAGGCTTCTGAGAAAGAGATCCAGGCCAGAGGACGTCAAGGAACGCAGGACCCATCCAAGGTTTGGAACAAGGGAGGACGTGAGGGTTCAGCCTCGCGTCGTCCACCTAGGAATCAGCGACAGCGGGGAAAACACTTTCTACGGGTTCTTCAGGACGGACCCCGTGGAAGGTTTCCCAGAAGGCAATGTTTTCTTCGCTACAGATGATCAGCCACGCAGCAACAGCTATGGTCACACGAGGGGCGAAGCAGCTGGTGCTACAGACTACGGCGACGCTGAGTACGACTACGATCAACGCAATCACGAGTCTGTCGATTCGATGGAGAACCCAAGTGTACCCAACCCTCGCGTTATCCCCGCTGAACTCTGGGAAGCAGAGACCTACGAACGTCAGGGGAACAGCGAATCGGGAGAAGAACGGGATGTTGAACCGGATGAACAGCAGGAAACCACAGACAATCAGAGCTATTTCAGCCGATTAACTAGTTACTACGTGCCCAGTGCTTCGCGGAATGATCGCACGAACAGCTACGACAGATCAAACGTGGAACGCGGTAGATCTGCTGTTAGGCCTGGCAGGTTTAGGCGGACTGCAGCCGCAGCGATCAAGTTGGATGATCGAAAGACCAAGATGTCGGATCACAAGGTACCTTTCAACGGGGCTGATTTTTCGATCGGTGGCGACGTTGGGGATAGTAAAAGGGCCAAAAGGGGAAGCACGGATTTGTACGCTGTACTTGATCAGGAAATGATCAACGAGGACGACGCGAACTCGAGAGACTGCAACTGTAGAGTCATTCGACGCTCCAAGCCCTGTATTCACAGATTGAAAAGGGACGCTTCCACTCCCGTGGAATACGAGACCAACGCGGGCCTCGTTCCTCGGCAAGAGATAACTGCGGATTCGCGAGGATCCGACGCCGACGCGAGCGATTCCAATTTCCGCGATAGAGACGTTGAAGTATTTTCGGAACTTGGGACCTCGCCTTTGGAGATACTCGAATTACAGACTGAACCGTCCAACTTGAAAATCGAACGTAACGCAGAGGCGCCTTTGCAGATTGAATTGGATTCAGGTACGCAGGAGATCCAGACCGAGAGGGAATCGATCGAACCGCACACCGAGTCAAGCAACTTCCGGGTAGATTCTTCGTCAACGTCCAGGTTGAACGTAGACGACGACTTGGACTCGTCACTGGAAACGGACGTTCGTCGCGACGGAAGAACGTTTTTTCGTGGCGAAGCGGAGAAACCGGCGATTAATAATTTCGAGGATACTGCAGGATATACTTCGAGTAGTCGGGAGGATTCTACACCCGTCGCCGAGGAGCACGATGCAGAGACAGGCGAGCCTGCGAAAGAAACTCAAGACTCGAGAGCCGATGCTTCTGGCGCGACAGAAGTTCCAGCCACTTTATCGAAAGACATCGCGAAAGGGCCCGAAAATGATCACAATAACGATACAGTTGCCAGAGGCAGCTTTAAGAGGCAAGTCGAGGGTGAATCTTCCGTTGATACACCTTCGGCAACCGAACGTGAACACAAGGATCTCTCCACGCAGTTGGCGAGCAACTCGAAGTCGAAGAAAGGGCGAGCGGAATACGTTTCGAGCAGAAGAGCAGCGCTGAGCGAGAAGAGGGAAAGGAAAGTGCAGATGCTGCGAAACGCGAAGACCCTGCTAACGCTGAAAAGGATGATCGGCAAAGAGAAAAGAAGACAAGCTGTAGAACCAACTACGTTACGACCGAGCGATAAGATTCGGCAATTCGCACAGAGGGGTGTACCAGTGACTGAACTGGTGAGAGCACGCAATGTTAGAGAAAGGATTTTCCATCCAAAGAATCAGAACAGTTTTCGCCAGTCGGCGATCATGAAGCGTTCCCACCCGACTAATTTCATGGAGGAGATCATACAGTTAAGAGACTTGCATGAGAACGTGGCTGAAGCAGGCGAAAGATTCGATGACAACAACGGGGAAACTGATAAGTCCTATCTTGCCCTGGTGGAAGATTTAGAGAGTCCACGGATCTTCCGTTATCAGCAACAGCCGCGGGATGGACAAAATATAAACTATCAGGTAACTAATCTTTTCATACCATTCTTTAACACTTCTTTAACTTGATTCTTATGTTTCATAGGTACTATCGCCGCGCTCACGCTTTGGTAGCAAGTGCGCTGGAAATTCACCGCGGAGAAGACCTTATCAAGAGAATCTGGATGTAATTCAAAGCTCGAGGGAAGAGGACGAAGGAGAGTCGGACGAACTTCCCGTGGATCGAGAAGTATACATACTCGACCCTTCAAAGTACCGAGGCGGCCAGCCCACTTTGCAATTGTACAGAGGCCCGTTAAAACCAAGGGGAACTAATCAGAAAGTGATCTCCAAGAACCTTCACGAGACGATCTGGAAGCCAGTCTTGTACAAGCCTTATAAAATTCATCAAGCAGGACAGCCTAACAGCGGGGACGAAACTTCGATCTCATTGGACTCGGAAGAAAGTGAGGAAGAAGCCGAAAGCCTCGCGAAGCTGCGAGACATATCGAGCAGCTTGCAGGCTGAAGAACTCTTAGAGATTTTAATCAACGCCCTGGACTTGCAGTCCGCTGAAGAACTTTTGAAAATATTAACGGAGCAAAACGACGTCGGCATTGAGAAGCGGAATTTCGTGCGTTCAATCAGCGAGGACCCGAGGGAAGAATCGCGGGAAAATGTTGGCCGAGCTAAAGAAGAGAGCGAAGTGGAAAATCCTGAAGAGAGAAAACCGTCTGAAGTAAGCGGGACGGGAAATTATCAAGACGCTTTAAGGGAAACAAAAGGTGAGGAAGGTGAAACCAGTTCCGGAGAACCAATTGGACAGGACTCTGGCGATCTTCAAGTACACTTAAAGGGTGCAGCGAAACTTCGAAACCGAAGAGACATCGATGGTGAGATCGAGAAAGATTATTCCGATTGGCTCCCGCCGCTCTTTATGCGCAAAGCACGGCGAGCAATTAAGAAGACTGGACGGAATAATAATTTTTTGTGTCTGAGGGAAAATCAAGGGGGAACCTCTGACGAAGATGCGTCCAAGTTCTTCAAGATCGTAAAAGAAAACGAGTACTATAAAGCGGTGCCGATCAATAGGCCACCGAAGGAGTTAAGCAGAAGGATTCTTCCGATAACGAGAAGTAGAAGCAACGAGGATCATCCCGGAGAAAAAATAGATTTTCCAGATCGTCTAAAAATTGTTCTCCCGCCGAAATTAAGTGATAAGTATTCGTCTACCGGGATGATCGAGGATCCAATGGTAGGCGCGAGAAATTCGCACGTGGGACTGTCCGTCAACAACCAAGAGGACTCAGGCTCTGTAGAAAATAAATCAGAGTTGGAGAAAAGCGGGGAATCTCTGGATGATGCTTCTGCCTACGTAGATGAAGACACATCTGACATGCTCGAGCTTTACAACACGGATGACAGCAGAGAGGAAAGCGAGGAGAACGTGTACTTGAAGGACCTGTTACTTTCGGAACAGCCGGAAGTATTAATGGTGTTACCGTGGACGAAAAGGCTGAGCAGACCTCGGAGGCAAGCGGCAGAGCAGGAGAAGATAGACGAAAACGAGGGGGTTGAAAAGGTGAGATTTAATACTGATTAGAAGTGTTGATTAACATTGAGCTCTGGTTTACATAGAACGTAATTTTATCCTTTCAGGTGCAACCATTAGAACTGCAACAACTGGAGGAGCTGTCAAGTCCAAGGGTTCCAATATACAACGACGTGGATGACGTCGAGAGATCGATGGCTCAGAAGAGACCCCTTGAGAAGTATACAAGGAAGGAGAATTTGGTGGCCAATTATATGAAGAAAAGGAAGAATCTAGAGAAAAGCAGTAACGATCGCGGCTTGCCATCGTTCATAGAAGGAAATATACCGAAGCTGGAAAACGTCGTGGTCGACGGCTTGGAAAAAGTTCAAAATTTGACGGGTTCGGTGGAACAGCTGGTCGAAGATCTCAATGAAGAGTTTCACGAGACCTCGAACAATGACGAACAACCGGACTACACCAATGCTGCGTCAACTGGCATCGCTCGACATGCTTTTCAGCATGCGATAATGGGCGTACAAAAGATTTTTACTCTACTTAGCGGAATCACTCACATTTTACGTGGATAGTATTCTACAAATCGCTATGTACATGTAATCATCAAACTCTAATTTATGAAAATGTATGTTATACCTACTCTTGTACGTTTATACAGATTTTATACCATGCTTATTTTGTAATGCAATTCTTCTAATGTCTGACATAACAAAGGCTACCTATATCGAAATACCCACGTTTAAATTTGGAAATCACCTTCCCCCAAACAACAGCAAAATACATCGATTCCCGATTCTTCTCTGTAGCGCTCGAGATTGCGTTTAAACTGAACTAATGATAATTGAAATGCATAAAATGGAAGCTATTTCTTGAGAATATTATATCGAGAATAGAGTAAGGCAACTATATTGGCGTCTCGTTTTCATTGACATAATTTATCGGCGGTCCAAATATCACATATGTATACATATGTATTCACAACAAGTTTACATACGTGAATTACGACAGAGTATTGCCTGGCAGAATTGGTTTTGCAATACAGAAATATCAAAACATGCATGCAATTTTTGTGGAATATAGGCACCGAGTGCCCACATTCAGCAGTCGTCGAACGATCCTGGTACCGTTCGCTTCGAAGACAACGAGGAGAGAAGCCAGTACCGATTAATGTTCAGACGGAATATTTAAACGTGCTAGTGATCACGACCGAGTTACGTGGTCGTTATGTGTCGTTTGATTTTAATTTCCGCGATAGTTTTAACGCTCGCCGCGACAACGTGCTCGAGAAGTGTTGAGCTGGAGAATGGCGAGGCCAGCAAGAGTTCAGATAGCCAGAGGTAACCGAAAGCTTTCATTAATTATCAGTAAATTGGAAGCATCGTTTGAAAAATTGCTACTAAAAATATCGTGCCGCAATAATGAACTGCGCGGGTTTCTGTCTTGGGTAGGAATATCATATTTACGAGAGATAATTCAACAAATTTCCTAGAGAATATATCTCCAACCCCCTATGCCGTACGACCCAGCACTCCCTCATAAATTCTCCTTATCCCGTACCATTTATCTAGCTTCCCGCAGAGTACATACGAACATTCTTTCAATTTTTCAAACGAGCTCCTTCTTGGACGATTTTAGGATTACAGGCCAGTCTGCTGGATTGCAGACGCGAAAGTATGTTAGTCGTCCAAGAGCATCGCTGGCGCAACTTTTAACGTCAGCGATGCTTCGGTTATCCTTCACCGAATCGCTGGATCGAGTACTGAATTCGCGAAAAATTCGCAAATTGATGGATCGGGTATTGAGTGCGCGAAAAATTCGCAAATTGATGGATCGAGTATTGAAATCGCGAAAAATTCTCAAGTCGACACACCTCGTGTTGAATTCAACGCTTTTAGATTAAAATACGCATAAATAAATAAAGTAATTCTTTTTTATTTCTACAGATTGGCCACGATGTCCCCGGATCTCCCACTGATTCACGAGGGATCCGAATCTGCTCCGAAGCAAAGCGCCAAGAGGAGTTTATTAATTCTGATGCCAACGGACGAGAAGAAGGAAGCGCACAAAGGCGAAGGAACGGAAACTCTGATTCGCAAAGGCCCAAAGACGAAGCGCCGCAAAACACCGTTGCGCAGAGAGAGGTTCTCTGTGCCCATAGCCAAGGAAAAAATTAATCAGGCCATTCTGAGGATGAAGAATGCGAGGAATTCTAACAACGAGGAGAAAGATACCGGATACCCTGTGGACCGGAGGTCCCGCTTGCACCTCGTGTCTTTGAAAAGTCCTGACACAGCGGCAAAACGTGATCCAATGCCGCGGGAACTGGAAAGTGGAGAAGGCGCGGCTGATGGAAACGATAATGTCGGCATTATGAAGGCTATCCGAGAAAAATTGAAGTCCAGGGACCAGAATGTTGGCGCTGCTCGTAAAAACGTGATGCCAAGGACCAACGTTTTCGAGGATGATAAATACATCTGTTACTGCAGAGAGAAAAGCAGCGCTGCGCCTAGGAAAGGGGCCGATCAAGACATCAACCTAAGACAACCCTGGTTAAGAAAAAAAGATAAGAAGGTACTGCTCGACGAGACCAAGGGCCGAAACACAATGTATGCAAATGTTCCGCCTGGAACATTTGTGCCTACATGGGACCACGATACTCTTCAATATATCCCCAACCATTTGGGCAGAAGAATAAAGCCGATTCTGCGGCAAAAAGGAAACGAGAGGTTGCCCTATATACCGTACTACGGTTACCCCGTAGATCCTAGACTCGCAATGCACCCAGAAATGATTCCGAGGCAGAACCCGCCGAAAAATCACATTCCATTTAATCCAACCGCTGGCAGTTCTGATTCGTTCGTTGGGCAACGGGGGCCCACCGATCGAGGCCATGATGTGTGCAACAATCAACAAACTGTTGGGCAACGTACATTCCTCCCAAATGTTACCAAAAAACCGAGTCTATCTACCACAAGAGCCAATCCTACGCCGTCATCGAAAACGTCACAGGATGCTCCAAAAGAGACTGACCTCCAGGATAATCCTACAGAAAGCAACCATGACGTCGCGCTGGGAGAACAATCTCGAGAAGATGCTACTGATCCCGATTTCAATCTGCAATCTGTGCACTCGCAGCTTCCTGGGTACTCAACGATCACTTCCGTAAGCGTGGATGACGACGGTCAGTCTGAATCGTTAGGAACTACAAACGTCGAAGAGAATCTGTATTCTGAAAGTCCGCTGCGAGCTACTGGTCCAGAAACGGCGCACGCTGAATCACCTGTAAGCCCGGGGGAAGCCTCCAACGAATACAAAACAACCGGCAGCGAAACTCTGGACTACTCTGAAATCAAGGAAGTAACGAGCGCATATTTCACGTCCAAGGCTTACACGGAAGGAACTGAAGAGACGAACGGATACATTGGCAGCGGTGGGCCCTCCAGTTCCGACGATCTTCGTGGAACCAAAGACGAAGCCACGAATGCAGACCCCGTAGATTATCAGAAAGATGATTCGAACTTGCAGAGTCGACTAGATTCTCCCGCAGAGTCTTCCGTGCAGCCTGGCGAAGTCCCGACGAACATGAAGGTAATGAATTCGAATGAAGATGACTCTGAACACCAGCCATCTATGGAGGGTGCTCCAGATTTTGATGATACAAGTCGAGGCGGCGGGGACCTTGTAGGAAAGAGTAATCCATCGTGGGGAACAGGGAATTCCGCAGCAGATAATGCTGGCCAGAACTTAGAGAACAGCATGGAAGGTAATATAGACGATCGAAATTCTAACGAGCCGGAGGATTTTTCCAACGTGGAAGAAACAACGGCGGTAATTTTTGAAGGCTTAACACCCGCGGATGAAGCTGCTGCACCAGAAATAATCGATGACGAAGGCACCGCGATGGGCGAGGAATTTTCCACGGAGGACTACCCGACCGAATCGCCGGAAATGGAGGATAATGGTGGTACATTAAGGAGCGATTACGAAGGAGAGAATTTCGAATCTGACAAGCCCGTGAAAAAGATCCCCGGCACGGATGAAGAGGACGGAGAAAGAAGTCTGGATAGGGACTCTTTGACGAGCGAGACAATAGATTCCGCCGACTCAGAGAGGGATGCTGGGATCGATCGGGATTTCATAAATACGGGCAATGAAAAGGTCGCGGCAACGAATCGGGACGAAAATGATGAGGATTCTCTCGTGGAATCCACGCTGAAATCCTCCAGCGCCGACGAGGCTGCAAGGATAAAGGATGCATCGGGGCAAACGTTGCCGTTCTGCGACAACACGCTGCTCCAGAAAGCGATTAAGACGGTGATTAATAACTTCACGGCGGGAGACTCGCCCGAAATGGAGGGAAACGAGGAAACTGTTGGCTCGACCGGGCAAGATCTGCTGCAAGAGATCGTAAGCGTTCCGAACTTGAAGAGCATCGTATCGATGCCAGCGATAGAGCACACGATCGTGGATAGAGTGAAGGATCTATTGACTAAAGTGACCAACGTCGCCAGGCACAATTTCGATAGCAGCTGGGCGACGAACGTGATTAGAAACAATTTGCGGAACACTATGGCAGCTGCGCCCGCTTCCAATGCAGATCTGTCACCGATGACCGTCGCGGAGCGTCAATTTAAAAACGGCAAATGGGTTACGAATCTGGTTACGCTGCAACCCACGTCGAACGAGGAAACGCCGGCTCCTAACGATTTAGAAAGGCTGCAAGGTATCGTTAACAGTCTTATCCGCGACCCAGCCGTCAGCTTGCCGGCAGCTAAGCACCCAGCTGTTCGAAACATGATCGTTCAAAGCGTTCGAAACACCTTCAAGCCGGAAAATGCGACCCGCAATGAAGATTTCGACGAGGCAGTGATCCAGGCCGCTTTGGACAAGGAGCTTAGTATAATGGAAATGGAAGCCATGGAGATTACAACGACCGAGGATGAAGTCGAGTCTGAGGCGACAGATATGTCGAATGTGGATATGAAGAAGTTGTTGGATATCGCTAAAAGTGAAGCAGGCATGGACGACGCGAAGAAAGGGGAAGAAAATTTCAAGCACTCAGACGTCTACGAGGACAGTTCAGCTGCAGCTGTTTTAAAGAGCACCGGGAAATGTTCCGACAGAGAATTATCTGATACATCGATCGTTGCCGATACCATGCAAAGTGAATACAGTTCCCACGAAGAAGCACAGCAAGTTACTAGCCCATATCAGGAAGGCAATGTGATCTTGGAAGAATCCGATGAAAGAGGAATCACAAATCCGGTAGAAACATTGGCAGGGAAAGCTACAAGTACAAAGTTGCTTCGGGAAGAAAGTTTTGAAAGCACGGTGTCGCCTGCAACGGAGCCTTTGAGTTCTGATTTGGTGGGAGCAACGAGGAATCCCGAGCTCGTGAAACACTTGGAATTAGCGTCTACAGGGGCTACTGCTTGTCCAATAGTGGAGGCAGATGAGAACGGAACGCTGGAATCAGAGGAGGTGGAAGTTGGCAAGCAAGAATCAGAGTTCACCACGTCGAAATATAAATTGATCTCCACCGAAAGTTTGCTTGGCGCTTCGGCTGTTACCGCGAGAAATGACAATGGAGACAAAGAAACTACAGATGAAATAGTAGAAATGGAAAGAAGCGCCGGCTCGAGTACAGAATACTCGGGTGAGGATTCACCTGGGAACGGTTTCGCGTACTTGGGAAACATTTCGATGAAGAAGAAAAATAATTACACGGATGATATCCAGGGTCTACAGAGCTCGGAGCTGTATTACGTCGGCGATGGTGTGAAGCTACCGTTGGAGATAAGAAAATTGAAGGATGGTTCGTACGCCCTGTCGATTTCCAGGAATGTCTGCGAACACCTATTGAACAAGGAGTGCCCTTGTTGCGTGCCCGCGAAAGGTAACATTGTTCGTACCGTGAGGAAGGATCCAGAGACGAAAGATGCTGATAGGACAATCGGAGCGAGCGGGGGGAAGAGAATCTCCAAGCGCGAATCGGCGAAATCAATTTCGCCGAAGGAACGAAGGAAACGCAATTCAGCTGACGACAGCTTACAGACCTTCTCGATGCCCGTGGAAACTTTCGCAAGAAGATACAATCTGTCTCTGAACTTGGAGAAAGTGCAAGCCCCGTGGAATTTCGACGCGAAGGAAAAGATTGATGAGCGCCAAAAGGGGGGAGGGAAAAATTATGATATTAAAGAGGAGGGCAACGCTGACACGGACCTCCGTCATGATTTCATATCTATCCGCGCGGTTTCAGAGAACGGTAAATCTGAAGCAACCACGGTACAAGATGAGAGGGCAAATGATCACTTGTGCAGGCACACCGATGGAACGAATGATGGACATCGAAGGCGAAGTCAGAGGCACAGGAATATTGCTAACTATCGATACGAACGCACCATTGACGAAACCGCGAATGAACGGGTAAGAATAGTGAAAAACGTGTTGAACTGGTTGAGAGAAATGCTGTTGGACGCGGCTGCTGAAGAATAAGCCTGCCTTACATTCTTAATAATATGTAAATTATAATTATAGTACTTTATAACATTTATATTTTATATTTTAATACTTTTTTATGTTCTATATTTGATACTCGACTTATGTAATGCAAAGTGAAACGAATAAAATGAAGAGAAGGATGAAATTTATCCACGTCCTATGCACCTTTTATCTAAACCAATGGAAATATTTAAAAATCACTATATTATTCACACAGTATTCTTACGTCAATCCTACGCAAGTATTTTATCATTTCCACACCACTCGTATAACTTTCCCACTTCTATAGGTACATCTGCAACGAAAGTCGATATTCCATTTGCAACTTCGTAAAAAAATGTATTAAATAATATTAAGCAGATTTATTTTTATACAAATAAATATTTTAATACGAATAAATATTTTATTCAAAATACTTGGCGCTGCGAAACCGATAAAAAAAGTTAATTATCTTAGTATTAATAATTACTATCTTCTATTTTTTGTAATTGTATATTTTCTTCTATTTTGTTTGTGATTTAATTATTATCTTCTATTTTTTGTGATATATTTTATTTTTCACGTACTTGGCGTAACATTTTTAATTTATTGAATTTTTTATGGGTAGGATAGACCTATCACCTTATGGGACTTCGTGTCACCACTCAAACTATGTTACCGACCCATAACTCGAGGACTGATTTCAGCGCCTCTGTGCATGAACAGCGTTCAACTCAGGAACTACTCTGAAAAGTGTTGAAATGCTGAAAGGTGTTGCGTACTTATATACGTTCGCCTTGTTCAGCTTTTTTTCATCTTTCCGAAAGAATGGTATTTCTTCAAAGCCCGTGTAAGCTATAAATTGCAAGATGACATTGCTTATTATTAGTACTTTGCGTGTAGTAGAACCTTTTTACGCATCGTACGCCGAAAAGTATTAAAAATTCTCGCTGTTACTCACATTCCCGCAACTTTCTAATGCACTGTTTAGTCATTCTAGTGAAGTAATAATAATTGGATTATTGTCATTTGTATACGTTTCTGTGATATGATAGAATTGAACTGCGTTTAAATGTATTCTACATGAAATAAAGGTTAAATTGGGAAGATAATTAAATTCTTTATACGTTTTACATGAAATAATATTGTAATATTTGTCGTATTTTCTATACTTAATAGACAAATCAGGTTAATGAAAATATTTTTCTTCTTCTTACAGATTAATCTTGGGAACATTCCTCCGAGGCCAGGAACTTTAAATGAGACAAACGATGGAAAGCTGTCAGCCTCAACAATGAACGTGAGAACATAGTGATTTTATACAAAAAGTAAAATGAAATTATACAATATTGTAACACTGTAAAAAAGGCCTTTTATGCAAATAAACTGGAAAAAAATTGGAAAACAACTGTATTATTATTTACAAATACCATTTACAAATTCCTATCCAAATTCCAAACCTGTGATTTCCATGGTAAAAGGCCTTTAGAAGGCGTCGCTCTTGTTCGCTACTTTAAGGCAACGCCTTCAATGGTGAAATTTCAAGATACCTCCTTTCGCTTCATGTTCTCCTGATACATCGCTCCAAAATCTGACAAAAATTTTCTGAACTCTCTAAATTGAGCTTCGTAACAGGAGAACATGATGTCGAAAGAGGTGGCACTAAGTTAGCGTCTTCGTAAAGAGAATCCAAGACGGAGAACTGTTCGACGTAGAGGCGCAGCGTCTTCGAAAGGTTTGGACGATGAAATTCAGGCCGTACCTCCTTTCGCTTCATGTTCTCCTGATACATTTGCTAAAATCTGGCCAAAATTCTCTGAACGCTCCAAAATTGAGATTGTAACAGGAGAACATGATGTCGAAAGAGGTGGCACTAAGTTAGCGCCTTCGAAAAGAGAATCCAAGGCGGAGAACTGTTCGACGTAGAGGCGCAGCGTCTTCGAAAGGCTTCGACGATGAAATTCACTGCGTACCTCCTTTCGCTTCATGTTCTCCTGATACATTTGCTAAAATCTGGCCAAAATTCTCTGAACGCTCCAAAATTGAGATTGTAACAGGGGAACATGATGTCGAAAGAGGTGGCACTAAGTTAGCGCCTTCGGAAAGAGAATCCAAGGCGGAGAACTGTTCGACGTAGAGGCGCAGCGTCTTTGAAAGGCTTCGACGATGAAATTCACTGCGTACCTCCTTTCGCTTCATGTTCTCCTGATACATTTGCTAAAATCTGGCCAAAATTCTCTGAACGCTCCAAAATTGAGATTGTAACAGGAGAACATGATGTCGAAAGAGGTGGCACTAAGTTAGCGCCTTCGGAAAGAGAATCCAAGGCGGAGAACTGTTCGACGTAGAGGCGCAGCGTCTTCGAAAGGCTTCGACGATGAAATTCACTGCGTACCTCCTTTCGCTTCATGTTCTCCTGATACATTTGCTAAAATCTGGCCAAAATTCTCTGAACGCTCCAAAATTGAGATTGTAACAGGAGAACATGATGTCGAAAGAGGTGGCACTAAGTTAGCGCCTTCGGAAAGAGAATCCAAGGCGGAGAACTGTTCGACGTAGAGGCGCAGCGTCTTTGAAAGGCTTCGACGATGAAATTCACTGCGTACCTCCTTTCGCTTCATGTTCTCCTGATACATTTGCTAAAATCTGGCCAAAATTCTCTGAACGCTCCAAAATTGAGATTGTAACAGGAGAACATGATGTCGAAAGAGGTGGCACTAAGTTAGCGCCTTCGAAAAGAGAATCCAAGGCGGAGAACTGTTCGACGTAGAGGCGCAGCGTCTTCGAAAGGCTTCGACGATGAAATTCACTGCGTACCTCCTTTCGCTTCATGTTCTCCTGATACATTTGCTAAAATCTGGCCAAAATTCTCTGAACGCTCCAAAATTGAGATTGTAACAGGAGAACATGATGTCGAAAGAGGTGGCACTAAGTTAGCGCCTTCGAAAAGAGAATCCAAGGCGGAGAACTGTTCGACGTAGAGGCGCAGCGTCTTCGAAAGGCTTCGACGATGAAATTCACTGCGTACCTCCTTTCGCTTCATGTTCTCCTGATACATTTGCTAAAATCTGGCCAAAATTCTCTGAACGCTCCAAAATTGAGATTGTAACAGGAGAACATGATGTCGAAAGAGGTGGCACTAAGTTAGCGCCTTCGGAAAGAGAATCCAAGGCGGAGAACTGTTCGACGTAGAGGCGCAGCGTCTTCGAAAGGCTTCGACGATGAAATTCACTGCGTACCTCCTTTCGCTTCATGTTCTCCTGATACATTTGCTAAAATCTGGCCAAAATTCTCTGAACGCTCCAAAATTGAGATTGTAACAGGAGAACATGATGTCGAAAGAGGTGGCACTAAGTTAGCGCCTTCGGAAAGAGAATCCAAGGCGGAGAACTGTTCGACGTAGAGGCACAGCGTCTTTGAAAGGCTTCGACGATGAAATTCACTGCGTACCTCCTTTCGCTTCATGTTCTCCTGATACATTTGCTAAAATCTGGCCAAAATTCTCTGAACGCTCCAAAATTGAGATTGTAACAGGAGAACATGATGTCGAAAGAGGTGGCACTAAGTTAGCGCCTTCGAAAAGAGAATCCAAGGCGGAGAACTGTTCGACGTAGAGGCGCAGCGTCTTCGAAAGGCTTCGACGATGAAATTCACTGCGTACCTCCTTTCGCTTCATGTTCTCCTGATACATTTGCTAAAATCTGGCCAAAATTCTCTGAACGCTCCAAAATTGAGATTGTAACAGGAGAACAAGATGTCGAAAGAGGTGGCACTAAGTTAGCGCCTTCGGAAAGAGAATCCAAGGCGGAGAACTGTTCGACGTAGAGGCGCAGCGTCTTCGAAAGGCTTCGACGATGAAATTCACTGCGTACCTCCTTTCGCTTCATGTTCTCCTGATACATTTGCTAAAATCTGGCCAAAATTTTCTGAACGCTCCAAAATTGAGATTGTAACAGGAGAACATGATGTCGAAAGAGGTGGCACTAAGTTAGCGCCTTCGAAAAGAGAATCCAAGGCGGAGAACTGTTCGACGTAGAGGCGCAGCGTCTTCGAAAGGCTTCGACGATGAAATTCACTGCGTACCTCCTTTCGCTTCATGTTCTCCTGATACATTTGCTAAAATCTGGCCAAAATTCTCTGAACGCTCCAAAATTGAGATTGTAACAGGAGAACATGATGTCGAAAGAGGTGGCACTAAGTTAGCGCCTTCGGAAAGAGAATCCAAGGCGGAGAACTGTTCGACGTAGAGGCGCAGCGTCTTCGAAAGGCTTCGACGATGAAATTCACTGCGTACCTCCTTTCGCTTCATGTTCTCCTGATACATTTGCTAAAATCTGGCCAAAATTCTCTGAACGCTCCAAAATTGAGATTGTAACAGGAGAACATGATGTCGAAAGAGGTGGCACTAAGTTAGCGCCTTCGGAAAGAGAATCCAAGGCGGAGAACTGTTCGACGTAGAGGCGCAGCGTCTTTGAAAGGCTTCGACGATGAAATTCACTGCGTACCTCCTTTCGCTTCATGTTCTCCTGATACATTTGCTAAAATCTGGCCAAAATTCTCTGAACGCTCCAAAATTGAGATTGTAACAGGAGAACATGATGTTGAAAGAGGTGGCACTAAGTTAGCGCCTTCGAAAAGAGAATCCAAGGCGGAGAACTGTTCGACGTAGAGGCGCAGCGTCTTCGAAAGGCTTCGACGATGAAATTCACTGCGTACCTCCTTTCGCTTCATGTTCTCCTGATACATTTGCTAAAATCTGGCCAAAATTCTCTGAACGCTCCAAAATTGAGATTGTAACAGGAGAACATGATGTCGAAAGAGGTGGCACTAAGTTAGCGCCTTCGGAAAGAGAATCCAAGGCGGAGAACTGTTCGACGTAGAGGCGCAGCGTCTTCGAAAGGCTTCGACGATGAAATTCACTGCGTACCTCCTTTCGCTTCATGTTCTCCTGATACATTTGCTAAAATCTGGCCAAAATTTTCTGAACGCTCCAAAATTGAGATTGTAACAGGAGAACATGATGTCGAAAGAGGTGGCACTAAGTTAGCGCCTTCGAAAAGAGAATCCAAGGCGGAGAACTGTTCGACGTAGAGGCGCAGCGTCTTCGAAAGGCTTCGACGATGAAATTCACTGCGTACCTCCTTTCGCTTCATGTTCTCCTGATACATTTGCTAAAATCTGGCCAAAATTCTCTGAACGCTCCAAAATTGAGATTGTAACAGGAGAACATGATGTCGAAAGAGGTGGCACTAAGTTAGCGCCTTCGAAAAGAGAATCCAAGGCGGAGAACTGTTCGACGTAGAGGCGCAGCGTCTTCGAAAGGCTTCGACGATGAAATTCACTGCGTACCTCCTTTCGCTTCATGTTCTCCTGATACATTTGCTAAAATCTGGCCAAAATTCTCTGAACGCTCCAAAATTGAGATTGTAACAGGAGAACATGATGTCGAAAGAGGTGGCACTAAGTTAGCGCCTTCGGAAAGAGAATCCAAGGCGGAGAACTGTTCGACGTAGAGGCGCAGCGTCTTTGAAAGGCTTCGACGATGAAATTCACTGCGTACCTCCTTTCGCTTCATGTTCTCCTGATACATTTGCTAAAATCTGGCCAAAATTCTCTGAACGCTCCAAAATTGAGATTGTAACAGGAGAACATGATGTCGAAAGAGGTGGCACTAAGTTAGCGCCTTCGAAAAGAGAATCCAAGGCGGAGAACTGTTCGACGTAGAGGCGCAGCGTCTTCGAAAGGCTTCGACGATGAAATTCACTGCGTACCTCCTTTCGCTTCATGTTCTCCTGATACATTTGCTAAAATCTGGCCAAAATTCTCTGAACGCTCCAAAATTGAGATTGTAACAGGAGAACATGATGTCGAAAGAGGTGGCACTAAGTTAGCGCCTTCGAAAAGAGAATCCAAGGCGGAGAACTGTTCGACGTAGAGGCGCAGCGTCTTCGAAAGGCTTCGACGATGAAATTCACTGCGTACCTCCTTTCGCTTCATGTTCTCCTGATACATTTGCTAAAATCTGGCCAAAATTCTCTGAACGCTCCAAAATTGAGATTGTAACAGGAGAACATGATGTCGAAAGAGGTGGCACTAAGTTAGCGCCTTCGGAAAGAGAATCCAAGGCGGAGAACTGTTCGACGTAGAGGCGCAGCGTCTTTGAAAGGTTTCGACGATGAAATTCACTGCGTACCTCCTTTCGCTTCATGTTCTCCTGATACATTTGCTAAAATCTGGCCAAAATTCTCTGAACGCTCCAAAATTGAGATTGTAACAGGAGAACATGATGTCGAAAGAGGTGGCACTAAGTTAGCGCCTTCGAAAAGAGAATCCAAGGCGGAGAACTGTTCGACGTAGAGGCGCAGCGTCTTCGAAAGGCTTTGACGATGAAATTCACTGCGTACCTCCTTTCGCTTCATGTTCTCCTGATACATTTGCTAAAATCTGGCCAAAATTCTCTGAACGCTCCAAAATTGAGATTGTAACAGGGGAACATGATGTCGAAAGAGGTGGCACTAAGTTAGCGCCTTCGGAAAGAGAATCCAAGGCGGAGAACTGTTCGACGTAGAGGCGCAGCGTCTTCGAAAGGCTTCGACGATGAAATTCACTGCGTACCTCCTTTCGCTTCATGTTCTCCTGATACATTTGCTAAAATCTGGCCAAAATTCTCTGAACGCTCCAAAATTGAGATTGTAACAGGAGAACATGATGTCGAAAGAGGTGGCACTAAGTTAGCGCCTTCGGAAAGAGAATCCAAGGCGGAGAACTGTTCGACGTAGAGGCACAGCGTCTTTGAAAGGCTTCGACGATGAAATTCACTGCGTACCTCCTTTCGCTTCATGTTCTCCTGATACATTTGCTAAAATCTGGCCAAAATTCTCTGAACGCTCCAAAATTGAGATTGTAACAGGAGAACATGATGTCGAAAGAGGTGGCACTAAGTTAGCGCCTTCGAAAAGAGAATCCAAGGCGGAGAACTGTTCGACGTAGAGGCGCAGCGTCTTCGAAAGGCTTCGACGATGAAATTCACTGCGTACCTCCTTTCGCTTCATGTTCTCCTGATACATTTGCTAAAATCTGGCCAAAATTCTCTGAACGCTCCAAAATTGAGATTGTAACAGGAGAACATGATGTCGAAAGAGGTGGCACTAAGTTAGCGCCTTCGGAAAGAGAATCCAAGGCGGAGAACTGTTCGACGTAGAGGCGCAGCGTCTTCGAAAGGCTTCGACGATGAAATTCACTGCGTACCTCCTTTCGCTTCATGTTCTCCTGATACATTTGCTAAAATCTGGCCAAAATTTTCTGAACGCTCCAAAATTGAGATTGTAACAGGAGAACATGATGTCGAAAGAGGTGGCACTAAGTTAGCGCCTTCGAAAAGAGAATCCAAGGCGGAGAACTGTTCGACGTAGAGGCGCAGCGTCTTCGAAAGGCTTCGACGATGAAATTCACTGCGTACCTCCTTTCGCTTCATGTTCTCCTGATACATTTGCTAAAATCTGGCCAAAATTCTCTGAACGCTCCAAAATTGAGATTGTAACAGGAGAACATGATGTCGAAAGAGGTGGCACTAAGTTAGCGCCTTCGAAAAGAGAATCCAAGGCGGAGAACTGTTCGACGTAGAGGCGCAGCGTCTTCGAAAGGCTTCGACGATGAAATTCACTGCGTACCTCCTTTCGCTTCATGTTCTCCTGATACATTTGCTAAAATCTGGCCAAAATTCTCTGAACGCTCCAAAATTGAGATTGTAACAGGAGAACATGATGTCGAAAGAGGTGGCACTAAGTTAGCGCCTTCGGAAAGAGAATCCAAGGCGGAGAACTGTTCGACGTAGAGGCGCAGCGTCTTTGAAAGGCTTCGACGATGAAATTCACTGCGTACCTCCTTTCGCTTCATGTTCTCCTGATACATTTGCTAAAATCTGGCCAAAATTCTCTGAACGCTCCAAAATTGAGATTGTAACAGGAGAACATGATGTCGAAAGAGGTGGCACTAAGTTAGCGCCTTCGAAAAGAGAATCCAAGGCGGAGAACTGTTCGACGTAGAGGCGCAGCGTCTTCGAAAGGCTTTGACGATGAAATTCACTGCGTACCTCCTTTCGCTTCATGTTCTCCTGATACATTTGCTAAAATCTGGCCAAAATTCTCTGAACGCTCCAAAATTGAGATTGTAACAGGGGAACATGATGTCGAAAGAGGTGGCACTAAGTTAGCGCCTTCGGAAAGAGAATCCAAGGCGGAGAACTGTTCGACGTAGAGGCGCAGCGTCTTCGAAAGGCTTCGACGATGAAATTCACTGCGTACCTCCTTTCGCTTCATGTTCTCCTGATACATTTGCTAAAATCTGGCCAAAATTCTCTGAACGCTCCAAAATTGAGATTGTAACAGGAGAACATGATGTCGAAAGAGGTGGCACTAAGTTAGCGCCTTCGGAAAGAGAATCCAAGGCGGAGAACTGTTCGACGTAGAGGCACAGCGTCTTTGAATGGCTTCGACGATGAAATTCACTGCGTACCTCCTTTCGCTTCATGTTCTCCTGATACATTTGCTAAAATCTGGCCAAAATTCTCTGAACGCTCCAAAATTGAGATTGTAACAGGAGAACATGATGTCGAAAGAGGTGGCACTAAGTTAGCGCCTTCGAAAAGAGAATCCAAGGCGGAGAACTGTTCGACGTAGAGGCGCAGCGTCTTCGAAAGGCTTCGACGATGAAATTCACTGCGTACCTCCTTTCGCTTCATGTTCTCCTGATACATTTGCTAAAATCTGGCCAAAATTCTCTGAACGCTCCAAAATTGAGATTGTAACAGGAGAACATGATGTCGAAAGAGGTGGCACTAAGTTAGCGCCTTCGGAAAGAGAATCCAAGGCGGAGAACTGTTCGACGTAGAGGCGCAGCGTCTTCGAAAGGCTTCGACGATGAAATTCACTGCGTACCTCCTTTCGCTTCATGTTCTCCTGATACATTTGCTAAAATCTGGCCAAAATTTTCTGAACGCTCCAAAATTGAGATTGTAACAGGAGAACATGATGTCGAAAGAGGTGGCACTAAGTTAGCGCCTTCGAAAAGAGAATCCAAGGCGGAGAACTGTTCGACGTAGAGGCGCAGCGTCTTCGAAAGGCTTCGACGATGAAATTCACTGCGTACCTCCTTTCGCTTCATGTTCTCCTGATACATTTGCTAAAATCTGGCCAAAATTCTCTGAACGCTCCAAAATTGAGATTGTAACAGGAGAACATGATGTCGAAAGAGGTGGCACTAAGTTAGCGCCTTCGAAAAGAGAATCCAAGGCGGAGAACTGTTCGACGTAGAGGCGCAGCGTCTTCGAAAGGCTTCGACGATGAAATTCACTGCGTACCTCCTTTCGCTTCATGTTCTCCTGATACATTTGCTAAAATCTGGCCAAAATTCTCTGAACGCTCCAAAATTGAGATTGTAACAGGAGAACATGATGTCGAAAGAGGTGGCACTAAGTTAGCGCCTTCGGAAAGAGAATCCAAGGCGGAGAACTGTTCGACGTAGAGGCGCAGCGTCTTTGAAAGGCTTCGACGATGAAATTCACTGCGTACCTCCTTTCGCTTCATGTTCTCCTGATACATTTGCTAAAATCTGGCCAAAATTCTCTGAACGCTCCAAAATTGAGATTGTAACAGGAGAACATGATGTCGAAAGAGGTGGCACTAAGTTAGCGCCTTCGAAAAGAGAATCCAAGGCGGAGAACTGTTCGACGTAGAGGCGCAGCGTCTTCGAAAGGCTTCGACGATGAAATTCACTGCGTACCTCCTTTCGCTTCATGTTCTTCTGATACATTTGCTAAAATCTGGCCAAAATTCTCTGAACGCTCCAAAATTGAGATTGTAACAGGAGAACATGATGTCGAAAGAGGTGGCACTAAGTTAGCGCCTTCGCAGAGAGAATCCAAGGCGGAGAACTGTTCGACGTAGAGGCGCAGCGTCTTCGAAAGGCTTCGACGATGAAATTCACTGCGTACCTCCTTTCGCTTCATGTTCTCCTGATACATTTGCTAAAATCTGGCCAAAATTCTCTGAACGCTCCAAAATTGAGATTGTAACAGGAGAACATGATGTCGAAAGAGGTGGCACTAAGTTAGCGCCTTCGGAAAGAGAATCCAAGGCGGAGAACTGTTCGACGTAGAGGCGCAGCGTCTTCGAAAGGCTTTGACGATGAAATTCACTGCGTACCTCCTTTCGCTTCATGTTCTCCTGATACATTTGCTAAAATCTGGCCAAAATTCTCTGAACGCTCCAAAATTGAGATTGTAACAGGGGAACATGATGTCGAAAGAGGTGGCACTAAGTTAGCGCCTTCGGAAAGAGAATCCAAGGCGGAGAACTGTTCGACGTAGAGGCGCAGCGTCTTCGAAAGGCTTCGACGATGAAATTCACTGCGTACCTCCTTTCGCTTCATGTTCTCCTGATACATTTGCTAAAATCTGGCCAAAATTCTCTGAACGCTCCAAAATTGAGATTGTAACAGGAGAACATGATGTCGAAAGAGGTGGCACTAAGTTAGCGCCTTCGGAAAGAGAATCCAAGGCGGAGAACTGTTCGACGTAGAGGCACAGCGTCTTTGAAAGGCTTCGACGATGAAATTCACTGCGTACCTCCTTTCGCTTCATGTTCTCCTGATACATTTGCTAAAATCTGGCCAAAATTCTCTGAACGCTCCAAAATTGAGATTGTAACAGGAGAACATGATGTCGAAAGAGGTGGCACTAAGTTAGCGCCTTCGAAAAGAGAATCCAAGGCGGAGAACTGTTCGACGTAGAGGCGCAGCGTCTTCGAAAGGCTTCGACGATGAAATTCACTGCGTACCTCCTTTCGCTTCATGTTCTCCTGATACATTTGCTAAAATCTGGCCAAAATTCTCTGAACGCTCCAAAATTGAGATTGTAACAGGAGAACATGATGTCGAAAGAGGTGGCACTAAGTTAGCGCCTTCGAAAAGAGAATCCAAGGCGGAGAACTGTTCGACGTAGAGGCGCAGCGTCTTCGAAAGGCTTCGACGATGAAATTCACTGCGTACCTCCTTTCGCTTCATGTTCTCCTGATACATTTGCTAAAATCTGGCCAAAATTCTCTGAACGCTCCAAAATTGAGATTGTAACAGGAGAACATGATGTCGAAAGAGGTGGCACTAAGTTAGCGCCTTCGAAAAGAGAATCCAAGGCGGAGAACTGTTCGACGTAGAGGCGCAGCGTCTTCGAAAGGCTTCGACGATGAAATTCACTGCGTACCTCCTTTCGCTTCATGTTCTCCTGATACATTTGCTAAAATCTGGCCAAAATTCTCTGAACGCTCCAAAATTGAGATTGTAACAGGAGAACATGATGTCGAAAGAGGTGGCACTAAGTTAGCGCCTTCGAAAAGAGAATCCAAGGCGGAGAACTGTTCGACGTAGAGGCGCAGCGTCTTCGAAAGGCTTCGACGATGAAATTCACTGCGTACCTCCTTTCGCTTCATGTTCTCCTGATACATTTGCTAAAATCTGGCCAAAATTCTCTGAACGCTCCAAAATTGAGATTGTAACAGGAGAACATGATGTCGAAAGAGGTGGCACTAAGTTAGCGCCTTCGAAAAGAGAATCCAAGGCGGAGAACTGTTCGACGTAGAGGCGCAGCGTCTTCGAAAGGCTTCGACGATGAAATTCACTGCGTACCTCCTTTCGCTTCATGTTCTCCTGATACATTTGCTAAAATCTGGCCAAAATTCTCTGAACGCTCCAAAATTGAGATTGTAACAGGAGAACATGATGTCGAAAGAGGTGGCACTAAGTTAGCGCCTTCGGAAAGAGAATCCAAGGCGGAGAACTGTTCGACGTAGAGGCGCAGCGTCTTTGAAAGGCTTCGACGATGAAATTCACTGCGTACCTCCTTTCGCTTCATGTTCTCCTGATACATTTGCTAAAATCTGGCCAAAATTCTCTGAACGCTCCAAAATTGAGATTGTAACAGGAGAACATGATGTCGAAAGAGGTGGCACTAAGTTAGCGCCTTCGAAAAGAGAATCCAAGGCGGAGAACTGTTCGACGTAGAGGCGCAGCGTCTTCGAAAGGCTTCGACGATGAAATTCACTGCGTACCTCCTTTCGCTTCATGTTCTCCTGATACATTTGCTAAAATCTGGCCAAAATTCTCTGAACGCTCCAAAATTGAGATTGTAACAGGGGAACATGATGTCGAAAGAGGTGGCACTAAGTTAGCGCCTTCGGAAAGAGAATCCAAGGCGGAGAACTGTTCGACGTAGAGGCGCAGCGTCTTCGAAAGGCTTCGACGATGAAATTCACTGCGTACCTCCTTTCGCTTCATGTTCTCCTGATACATTTGCTAAAATCTGGCCAAAATTCTCTGAACGCTCCAAAATTGAGATTGTAACAGGGGAACATGATGTCGAAAGAGGTGGCACTAAGTTAGCGCCTTCGGAAAGAGAATCCAAGGCGGAGAACTGTTCGACGTAGAGGCGCAGCGTCTTCGAAAGGCTTCGACGATGAAATTCACTGCGTACCTCCTTTCGCTTCATATTCTCCTGATACATTTGCTAAAATCTGGCCAAAATTCTCTGAACGCTCCAAAATTGAGATTGTAACAGGAGAACATGATGTCGAAAGAGGTGGCACTAAGTTAGCGCCTTCGAAAAGAGAATCCAAGGCGGAGAACTGTTCGACGTAGAGGCGCAGCGTCTTCGAAAGGCTTCGACGATGAAATTCACTGCGTACCTCCTTTCGCTTCATGTTCTCCTGATACATTTGCTAAAATCTGGCCAAAATTCTCTGAACGCTCCAAAATTGAGATTGTAACAGGAGAACATGATGTCGAAAGAGGTGGCACTAAGTTAGCGCCTTCGGAAAGAGAATCCAAGGCGGAGAACTGTTCGACGTAGAGGCGCAGCGTCTTCGAAAGGCTTCGACGATGAAATTCACTGCGTACCTCCTTTCGCTTCATGTTCTCCTGATACATTTGCCAAAATCTGGCCAAAATTTACTGAATGCTCCAAAATTGAGATTGTAACAGGAGAACATGATGTCGAAAGAGGTAACTCCGGAGAGAATGAGTCGAAGACGGAGAAGGAATCAACGCAGACGCAGGCTTTACTTCTGATTGTGGAATTTGGGATTTAATTAGGAAATGGATGTTATTGGGTACATTTCTACATTGAATGATGCGTTTTTTCTCTACAAGTGATTTATTAAAATACTCTGGATAATGTACAGTGATATATAATAATTCCATTGTCTAATTACTTAAGTTTAACTTCCACTTAAAAGGGACATATTGTAAATGCTGCACTCGTCCAGTGCGTTTTCGTTACACCGACATTGACGAAAGACGTCAATTGTACGTCCGTTTTAAATCCGGACGGCTTTTAGGACGTCTTTTGGGCGTCTTTTGACATCTGTGTGCTATCTGGGACCAGTTGACACGAACCGACGCTTCCAAAGGAAAGAATTGCTTACCTATAACAGACGAATGACCCGAATTAATTAACCATTATACGGTGACTGAGAAATCGGTATCAATTGGGGAAAATTGGCGATCAAAGGGTACTTTCATTATACTCTTTGGACGCGGTTTCGCGTTCCGAGTACTTTCCTAAGGGGTGAAAAATTCCCTACTATACAGGGTGACCGAGAAATCGGTATCGACTGGGGAAAATTGGCGATCAAAGGGTACTTTCATTATACTCTTTGGACGCGGTTTCGCGTTCCGAGTACTTTCCTAAGGGGTGAAAAATTCCCTACTATACAGGGTGACCGAGAAATCGGTATCGACTGGGGAAAATTGGCGATCAAAGGGTACTTTCATTATACTCTTTGGACGCGGTTTCGCGTTCCGAGTACTTTCCTAAGGGGTGAAAAATTCCCTACTATACAGGGTGACCGAGAAATCGGTATCGACTGGGGAAAATTGGCGATCAAAGGGTACTTTCATTATACTCTTTGGACGCGGTTTCGCGTTCCGAGTACTTTCCTAAGGGGTGAAAAATTCCCTACTATACAGGGTGACCGAGAAATCGGTATCGACTGGGGAAAATTGGCGATCAAAGGGTACTTTCATTATACTCTTTGGACGCGGTTTCGCGTTCCGAGTACTTTCCTAAGGGGTGAAAAATTCCCTACTATACAGGGTGACCGAGAAATCGGTATCGACTGGGGAAAATTGGCGATCAAAGGGTACTTTCATTATACTCTTTGGACGCGGTTTCGCGTTCCGAGTACTTTCCTAAGGGGTGAAAAATTCCCTACTATACAGGGTGACCGAGAAATCGGTATCGACTGGGGAAAATTGGCGATCAAAGGGTACTTTCATTATACTCTTTGGACGCGGTTTCGCGTTCCGAGTACTTTCCTAAGGGGTGAAAAATTCCCTACTATACAGGGTGACCGAGAAATCGGTATCGACTGGGGAAAATTGGCGATCAAAGGGTACTTTCATTATACTCTTTGGACGCGGTTTCGCGTTCCGAGTACTTTCCTAAGGGGTGAAAAATTCCCTACTATACAGGGTGACCGAGAAATCGGTATCGACTGGGGAAAATTGGCGATCAAAGGGTACTTTCATTATACTCTTTGGACGCGGTTTCGCGTTCCGAGTACTTTCCTAAGGGGTGAAAAATTCCCTACTATACAGGGTGACCGAGAAATCGGTATCGACTGGGGAAAATTGGCGATCAAAGGGTACTTTCATTATACTCTTTGGACGCGGTTTCGCGTTCCGAGTACTTTCCTAAGGGGTGAAAAATTCCCTACTATACAGGGTGACCGAGAAATCGGTATCGACTGGGGAAAATTGGCGATCAAAGGGTACTTTCATTATACTCTTTGGACGCGGTTTCGCGTTCCGAGTACTTTCCTAAGGGGTGAAAAATTCCCTACTATACAGGGTGACCGAGAAATCGGTATCGACTGGGGAAAATTGGCGATCAAAGGGTACTTTCATTATACTCTTTGGACGCGGTTTCGCGTTCCGAGTACTTTCCTAAGGGGTGAAAAATTCCCTACTATACAGGGTGGCCGAGAAATCCGTATCGACTGGGGAAAATTGGCGATCAAAAGGTACTTTCATTATACTCTTTGGACGCGGTTTCGCGTTCCGAGTACTTTCCTAAGGGGTGAAAAATTCCCTACTATACAGGGTGGCCGAGAAATCCGTATCGACTGGGGAAAATTGGCGATCAAAAGGTACTTTCATTATACTCTTTGGACGCGGTTTCGCGTTCCGAGTACTTTCCTAAGGGGTGAAAAATTCCCTACTATAGAGAGTGACCGAGAAATCGGTATCGACTGGGGAAAATTGGCGATCAAAAGGTACTTTCATTATACTCTTTGGACGCGGTTTCGCGTTCCGAGTACTTTCCTAGGAGGTGAAAAATTCCCTACTATACAGGGTGACTGAGAAATCGGAAGCTGGTTAGCGACAGAATGTAAATAGCGATTCGAAGTATCTTTCGAGATCCTCGCTGGAGTCGTTGGCGGAACCCTGTGGATTCATAAACATCTATTTTTAGAATGCATTAACTCACGCTAAATGCCGCTGTTCTGATGAAATGTTGACGGCTTGTTTGTATAAAAGTCGAAGGCTTTCCCCGTTGAGATGCAGCTTACAGAGCCTTTAATGTCCGAAGAGGGAAAGTAGTAGCCAGCCTTGCTAATAAATTTATTAAAGAATCGCGCGATAAGTAAGTAGGTCAGTATACAAGACACGAATGCGTGCAAGGTGGTCGAGCATTAATCATAAACATTTGGGTCGATTGGCGCAATCGAACGTTCGTGAACGTGATGACCGCCACGCGATGAAGATTCGTGGAGTCCATTATCGATCCGCCTGAAATAAGATTAATTACTCCGATAAATTATAATTCATATGGTTTTCTTCCTTTTTTTTTATTGTCAAACGGCAGCCGGGGGCGTGATCGCAAGATGCTTACAATTGGCAAATTTTTATTTCTGTAATTTATACATGGCGTGTTACATGAAATCACATTCATCTCAAACTACGTGGGTTCAGATCGAAGACAATAATGAAAAAATAACGTATAGAAATAAACTATGAATAATATGACCGCAAAATGCATGGCTAACAGCGATCAATCTGAAATACAGAAAGGATATTTTAACCGCGGGGGCTTTTAGCTTTGATCCATCGCGTTACTTTCGTTCACGGTGTTTCCGCTGCAATCCTTTTGGATTATCTCGAAGAGTGGTTGCAACTCGGGCGTCGCTTTTATTTGGGTCACGAACTCGCACAGCGATGGATTCTTATCTGTAAAGAGAAGCTTATCATGCAAATGAAACGTCCGAGCCGCTTTAATTTCTTGGAGGTTCGTTTTACCAGCATCGGGGATAGTTAGCAACGCCGCTACAGCCCTCAACGCCGAGCGCTTGAGTTCGTCTTGCTTCTCGTACTCCTGCTTCACTGAATTTGCTTTCACTTTCATTGTACAAGTGCTCTTCAATGGCTCGACTAATCGCTCCAGCCCTACGCAGCGGTACACGTTATATTAAAAAGCTAGCGATGCCATTATTCACGAGTGGCACTTACTTTGCAGAACCGCGGTGGGGCACAGCTGTGCGAGTCTGGCGGTCATTAGATATGTTAGCATCTTGATATCATAGTGATCCCTGAGGCCGTTCTCGACGTGATTCAAGAAATTAAACACATCCAATCGATCGAGACATGAGTCCAGCAACGTATACATGCACTCGAACGCTGCTTTTCTAAGATCCAGACCGTCGTCCACTGTATGTTTAAAGGGGCCCATTTCAACCTCTCTTATCAATTCTTTCTGCATAAAAAAGAAATCTATTAGGTGGCCAGAAGAGCTAACAGTATCAGTAAGAAACGGTATTTAACGTCCTCGTTAATCGCATACCTTTATTTTAGTTTCGGTGTAGAGATGTGGTAACACGGAGTCTAATAAATCCCTTATGAGCATCGGCTTGTTGTGAGCCGCTGAATTAAATGCAACTAGAGCTACCCTCCTTACGTTCAGATCAGGGTCCTCCAAAGCGACCAAGAAACTGCCCATACATTGTTTTAACATGCTATCGATTTGCTGGGGCTGTACGCAGAAGATTATAGATCATTTACGAACAGACGTAGCAATTGGATGTATAATAATTGTATAATGCCGTGTGTGTACGTGCACCTGATCGGAAATGGTGAATTTAACAGCGGTAACTGTGGTGGTTCTCATAAGTGCGGATGATGATTTCAAGGACTCTTGCAATCTCGGCAACAAAGTAGCAGGATCGATCAATGTGAGTTTCCCCAGGCATTCCGCCACGACATTGCGTGTACCTTCCTCCGTGCATTCGCAGTGCCTGTACAAAAGCATCCAAATCGAAGGCACGAGATTTTGCAAATGAGACACGCCGGATGGACTGGCAGACTGACACGTGATGATCTACAATGTATTAGACTCTCGAGGTGTTCAATGTTTCTAGTAAGCGTAGGGCGATGAAACACACTTCCATAATACACGATATACTTTACCTCTTTTAACGAATGCAAGAGAAGATATTGGCGTTTCGGTTGCGCCTCGATTTCTATCAGTATAAATGGTAGATATTCCGGGAGATTGCCGACCGCTATGTTTCCCAACGTGTAGCTGGCTGCTGATTTCACCTCCTCCGAATGGGACGAGAACGAATTTAGAATTACGTACTTCAAGTGGTTGATTTTACTCAGATCTCTGGACAGAGGGGGATTAATTCAGAAATTACGAATTGATAAGTGGAGCACGGGGAAGCTGACGTTACTTACATGTGTCTACCTATTTCGCCGATAACCAACAGTGCAAAAATATGCTGAGCGTCGCTCTGCGGATTTTGAACGTCCTGTAGAAATTGCTCTATCACCGTCTGGGTCCCTTGATGCCGCGTTATTGTTAACGCGGCCGCACATTTGGCAAGGGAATGATACGCTTGCTTGTGAAGTGCAGTCTGATTAACAATCGCTATCAACATCGAGAGCAGTGCTTTGTAGCCGAGGCGTGGTATGTCCGCCTGTACTAACGCTTGGAAGAATTCTAACATCGAATTCAACGCCACGCCTAAATCATAAAAACGAGTCACACGCTATTCCATTATAATAGAAACGTCGAATAACTGGTATGCTACCTTGGAGAAGCGGAGATGTTACAAGAACTAATATTTCTGGGAGGATATTATCAGACATCCTTGTCTGAGCGATTGGGTGTAGTTTGGCGATAGTGGTGAGAAGATTGAGAGTCAATTGCGCGATATGCAGATCAGTCTCGTTCAATAACGCCGGTAACTCTTTAGTGACCTGGCAAAATATTCATTAATTACAATCCCGAGGGTTAAAATATTCCATTGCTCCCCTGAAATCTTCCCTTTCAACATTCTTTACCTTATCTAGCAAATCTGGATGGAGAGCAGAACTGTAATTTCGCACCAGAGTGTCTAGAAGCGGCAGGGAACACAATTTTAAAGCTCGCTGATTCTTTCTGAGGAACGACCCAAGAATGGGGATTGCCTCTTCCTGTAAGAAAGCACAATTATAATCATCTGCGAGCAGATGAAGAGTAAATATTTCGACGCGTCCACGCACCATGATTGGTTTCAGATCCACTCTCAAAGGCGACGATGCTATACACGTTAAAGCCTTAACTGTCGTGAGCCGCGTGATCTCGTTACGGAGTCTATCCAAAAATATAGGCAGGCACACGTGCAATTCGTCGGACAATGTATCGCCGAAATGCGCGAGGATCTGGCCCATGCAAGCGATCGCTCTTTCCTTCACTTCTTGGTCGATGTCCGCTGTTCGTAGTCTCATCAATGTGCAACGATATATGTCCCCGGATAATGACGTGAAGTCGACGTAGCATGGTTTATCTGAGGACAACGTTTATAACGGTTACCCGAATTCTGCACACTTTTGCAGCGCGTCGCGGAATAATAATGGAAAAATTTACCGTGCGGTCTAATCACTTGGACGAGCTGCTGCAACACCAGCAACGCTTCGGCCGTGATTTTGTAAAACGAGTCCCCAACGGCCGCTATGATCGGAGGCGCCAAGACTGCCATGTGAGCGTGAAACACCTCGGGCTGATGAGTTATTAGCAACGTGTGTACAAAGGCCAGTGTATCGATCTTCATATTCGACGAAGAATTCTTGTCGCCCAAAGAGTATTGTATACCAGGTATCAACGCGGGTATGTGATTGCTCAAAGCACCGGGCAACACGAGTACCAGTTCCTTTAACAGTGAAAAGCAATCTTGCCTTGTTTTAATGCTCTTCTCTTTCATCTGACGATGGACAGCCTTGACTATCAACGGGACTTGTTGCTGCAGTAACGATATCGGACCGTCGTCGTCCTCCATTGCATCGGGATCGAGAGGCATGCCGGTAGCTGGTCTGGTTTGTCGCAGAAGTGCAATATACGCGTGGAAAATATCCGACTTTACGTTTTCTTCCCTTTCTGTGAAAATAGAATTCCCTTCTGCTGATACATTCACCGTTCAACCGATCGATACAGTTAGAAACACAAGCCCGTTGCGTTTGATTTTGCAAGAGAGGTACCTTTAAATCTGGAAATCAAGGCTGGAGAAACGACTTTGTAAAGGTCAGGGAGAAGTTCTCGTCTACTAGATACAACAGCTTCGAGACATTTCGCGGCCGCTCTACGAACTTTCCAGCTCATATCGTCATCGTCTGAATACTCGTCTTCTCCATCCTCCTCTCCATCTTCCTCTATTTCCATCACGCCGCCCTCCCCGTCGGACGTCTCATTCATATCATCGTCGTAATTGTAGTTCGGATCGTACGTGATGTAAACCAAACAAATATCTATAATCTAAACGACAAACATTCATTGTTACCGGCGCACGGGATTACAAATCTCGGAAACGAGAGAAGGGCTGCTCACTTTATTTATGTGCGGCGTAATTTCTTTGGGACATCTGTATACAAATGATGCAAACGCTTGCAAACAATACTCTCTCAGCTCATCGTCATCTTCACTGCTATACTGTACAATTAATGGCATGACTCTTTCTATTTGCTCTCCGAATCTGTGGCCCGCTTGTCGACTGCAATTTCACGGCGAAAGTAAAGAGATCGTACGCAGAAACATATATAGAGTCCCGTAAGGAGGAACACTTACCAGATAGAAGCGATGCATTGTATATAAGTACGTATCACATTTTTTGCGGTTTGCGTAGTAAGACCTTCAAGTAAATGATCTAGAAGTTTATTGTACAAGTAATTGTTACTCGAAGTCAAAAGGTGGCTGAGCGCCACTATAGTACGCTTCCGAACTGCTTGGCGTGGAGAAGAGAGTTGTGGTAGTAGAGCGGCCAGAATGATCGAGTGAAACGTGACTAGTAAAGCACCAAATCGAGACAGTAAGTCAGCCACAATATCGAGGGCCTCGAGCTGCACGGATACATCTTTCTGCTATACAAAAGTAAATTATTTTCATCAGCTTGGATTTGCATCTGTAGATATTGAACAATAACAATTACTTTCTCAATAGCACTGCTGAGTCGGCCGGTTATTCGTTTACAAACATTTGCGACCAGTGCACTGGATCCCAAAGGAAGCTCGGAGATTACGGTCTTCAAACCGATACTGGAGATATCTCTCAACTGTTCCTTGTCCGATACCATATTAGTGCACAGCGCGTCTACGATAGTTTCCACTTGGTACTCCTTTACCTTATTGACTAATGGGCCCAAACTGAAATCGGACACGTTTCTGTAATCGTGTCCAAATACAGAGAAGATCTTGCGAGCGCAAGAAAGAACTTAACTGACGTTTTGTAATGCACAAGAATTATTAATAAACATCGCAAACTAAAGCATTTATGTATTTCAAGCTTAATCCACATGTAACTGTACCATTTTACAGCAAGATTTTGTACTTCTCCATTTTTGTCTTCCAGCAGTTTCAAAAGCATCTTTACAACTTTGCGCTCCGAATCGTCGTCCAATTTGATGCTGTCTTTTTGTAATTCGCTCATTAGATCGTTGGTAGCCATAAACCTAAAATCCTTGTCATTGGACGTCATCTGAAGTAATAGGTTTCATTAAAATATATCTACATGTTGGAACGACGAGGCGTTCGCACAAATACATGTAAATCTGATCCAAGAATTACCAATCGGAGATTATTAATAACATCATAACTCAAAGTTTATAACCATTACAACTATATACATATGCAAGCTTGAACCTTTTATCGAACAAACCAGAAAGAAACTCCCTTATATGACAATTGAAAACAGCTCGCATATTCATTGATGCATAAATCTGCTCTGATCGCTACTAACAATAAACTCAAACAAACGCATCATTGTCGCATTTAACGGATTATCGTGAACTTATTTAACAAGCTCGCAAACTATTCTTCGCAGAGATAAAGCGAGGTTATAGTGAATTTCAATATTGTTGTTAACTGCCTATCATTACCCCGAAGTCTTGCACTAAACCAATCGGCGAATAACAGTGTGATATCCGAACGGAGTGAAAGTATATTCCGCGAGAAAAGCATTGCATACCTTCTCCAGCAAGTTTGCGATTTGATAAGAGACACTAGCCATGATTGAAAACTTTCTCACAGCCGGTTACAGTTGTCGTTCCGATAACCTACGTTGCAACTGAACGAAAAGAAAAGAAACTTCGCAAAGTTTCGTGGGAGCGGGCGACACCGACTTCGTTTCAGTTTATTCGGCGAAGGATCCAGTGTTAGAAACCCTATTTTAAGAAAATTTCACTTGTCGGCAGCATCTCAATACTGCGATTTGCGAATCCATGCGAATCTTTACCGCAACTACGACTGCCAAAATTTTGATGGTAATTCTGCGTCCCTAAACCCATTCGAACAATAACCATGCGGGAAGGAAACATCGAAATGCTGCTACGGAATTGGTCGATCCATGGATCCCTTCGAACCCTTCTAGAGACCCTGCCGGTGATCGCGCGCCCATTTCGAGCAACAAAATATTGTTTATTTACTTAAAAACTTACGAAAGTTTCATTAGTTTGTGGACACGCAAAATCTAACGGCGGAGATGTGAACTAAAGTACGAGCCATTTATCTTTCACCGCATACGCATGTAAATTTTCGTAAGGATCGAAAATTCCTAAATTCATCAAAGCTTTACCAATTACCACGATTTTGGCGCGTTACATTAACGCATTTGTGTTATTACATGCATTTTAAGTTCCATATTTTGTATAATAGCCTTTGATTCACCATGATTTCATTGCAGAAATAAGTTGACGCATTGCAAATTTGGGATTATAAGCAATTCTTTTGTGCATTAAGAAGGATCGTGTTCATATTATATCGCGGATCAATCAAGCTACCTACGAGTCGTCTTCGTAATTTCTGCGACTTGTGCTTCGAGAGTGACTAAGTAACTGTATTTGTTGATTCTTGTTTCAATACACCGATCATGCGGTTCAGTAAACATCTAATAGTCACTTCTAAATAATTCAACTCCGCACCACTATAATTCCCGAATTCAGACTGTAATTCTCATTCAGAAAGTTGCCGAGTAATGTATGTACTCGCATTGTAAAGCAGTGTATTAATTCATACACGTTTGTTGCAAGAAACAACACATACACACGTGTACATTTGTCACATTTCTATGTAAAAATTGTCTTAATGTTTAATTAGTAATTAGGATTATGGCGTCTGGCTTAGAGAGTTACGTGAACCGTATCCTTTTCTAATCGTATATTACGATCGTAGCGGTAAGATCCTTCGTAATTTATAATCGCAACACCCTTAACAATTCATAGACACAGTTTCTATTATCACCTCCGATGGCAGGAATTTCATTGTAAGTGTATTAATTTTAACGTACAAATAATTTCCTTTTACAACGTCGATAGCCAATTTCCATTAAATCTACTGAAACCAGTGAAAATTTACCATCGTATTGTAATTATTATGCTTTCAGGGTACGTTAAAAGGCTTTGATCAAACTATCAACATAATATTAGATGAATCGCACGAGCGTGTGTACAGTACAACGCAAGGCGTGGAGCAAGTTGTATTAGGTTTACATATCATCAGAGGCGACAATGTGTAAGTAACGTAATTCACCGCTTACTAACTATACATATATAATAAAGTGAATTTAAATGCTTCTTTATTATCGCTGTTATTCCTTTTTAATAGTAGGGAGGTATGGTATTCTATATTTTATTGCTTACTTTCATCTTATACGCATTTCTGAGTACGCCATTGTACATTGATAAATTAACTATATTCTTTTCGAATTAATGCCAGATCGCATTTAAATTGTAGACAACAGGAAACAATACGATCACATCTAGACATACAAGTAGTCGATAATATTAATTGTTCTTATTCTGGCAGTTGAAGAAGTTACACGAATACTATCGCATAGAAAAATATGCAATTCCCAAGTTTCTAAGTCTCGCATTATCTATTTACGCTTTGCGTAGCATTTACAGTATTTACAAATATTGTGTGAGCGGTTTCTTTCCTTGTTCCAGGGCAATTGTAGGAGAATTGGATGACGAAATGGATGCCCGTTTGGATCTATCAGCCATCAGAGCTGACCCCCTAAGTTCTATTGTACATTAATGGAAGATGGCTTTAATTATAACTATTATTGCTGAAAAGAACAGTGATGATGATAATCGTATAAGAATCTGTATCAGTGAATTATAGTTGAATGAAAGTACAACTTCTTACATGTAGGTTAATACACTGTATAAAGCATGTCATTTTTATATATCCATATTTAGAATACTTGTATTTTAAAAAGTGCACCAAGGAAATACAACATTATTTACAACGTTGAAACGAACGATACAAAAATCGTATTAGAATCAATGATTGAACTGTACAAAAAAGTTTTACTATATGATAGTAAACTTTATTTTTTATAAATGTAATTTTTCTTTGTAGTATCATAGGAATAGTAGTTATAATAATAATAATAATAATAAAGGAAAATATAATTGGTAGATTAACACTGGATAATGACTGAACGATTCGTTAAATTTAAATATACTCTGTCTCTAACATTATTTCTCAAAGAGGAAGTATTCTTAATCTGCGCTTTAACAGATAAACGTTTTAAACATTTATGCGAAACGTACAGTTGTACCACGAAACCAATAGATCTAAATTACTCGGTAGAAGTGCCGCTAGCGGTGTAAAACCTAGATCGCAGGAGTCACGTCTACTCGACGGGTTTTCTTTTAATTGCAACTTCTACGGAATTTAAAAGGAAATGTTTCTCATGTAAGTACCCCTCCATACCTCTTCAATTCTTATGCAAGTAAAAAAGTATGTTCATGTACAACTGTCTTCAAAATTCTTATAAATACATTAATTTTTACAAAATATTGCATTTTCGTACTGATTAGTCGTACTGTCGCTTTAATTGGTGTTTTCAATGTCTGATAACAGGCCTTAGGCCATCGAATGGTTGAACGATTTATGCCATCACGGGTTTGAATACAATTCAGTAAAATCTATATGCATACTAGAAGCCAAGATTACTGGTGCGCACTTCGAATTATATACGATGCATTTAATATTATGTACTATATATGGAAGACATAAAAAAAAGAAATATAAATCAATCAACGTAATCAACGAGTTTCATTTGTCACATCTTACGTGTTTAAATGTCTTCGTATGGATGATATACCTTTCAATATATACAGATACGCCTCCGCTTCGAAAAAATTTAATTCCCTATTATATCTGCAGCCTATTATTCTGTATATAATATTGTTCACGTAGAACACGATTTATATTCTTAATTAAAATATAGAACGTTACGTGATTATGAGCATTATTCACACGATGTTGAATGGCTGTGTGTGTACATATGTGTGTGTATGCGCGCGCGCGCGCGCGCGCGTGTGTGTGTGTGTGTGTGCCTCTTAACAAATGCTTGAGAGTTTATATATTCATTTACAATTCTTAGATATTCTCGATTCCTTTAAACCTTCTATTCTGCTACTTTTATAATCACTAGCGAGCATTTGACACCATGTACAATTGACACAATCAAAACAATCAATCTGGACCGCATTAAATGAATGCATTATATCAACAATGCATGCTGTACAAAAATTTAAATTAGAATGAGAATTATCACCAGGTACTTTGCTTATGTACCTACTCGAAATTGCTTATTGCCTTAATTATTAGTGACGATATTGGTCCTGTTACGATTCCGTCGTCTGATACGCCCCCCGCGTCTATTCTGGTTGGATCCGTTCCATTCCGGCCCGTCCATCCCGAAGTTTTGGTTCGGGGGACCGTTTGGATTGAACCCCATCATACCAGAATCCGGGGGTGCCGGACCAGGACCGGGACCAAAGTTGTTGAAATTACCGCCGGAATACGTGGACGCGCCATCGTACGAAGAATTATCGGGTCCGAAGCCTACGCCAGGTGCTGGGCCTAGAAGTCCAGCTCCATTGTTCCGCTGAACGTTGTAGCGCGGATCGAAATTCATCTGATTCTGCGGCACGCCCGGTCCATTCATGGCCATTCCTGGAGGCATATTGGACATCCCCGTCATTCCCATCGGCGGTATATTCTGAGGGCCCATAGGTGCGTTCATCATGGGCCCCATAGGACCCATGTTTCCAAGCATCGGGTTCGGACCCATAGCCATCATGCCCTGCCCTCCTTGCATGCCTTGGGGCCCGGGCATACCCTGGGGGCCAGGCATCCCGCCGGGACCCATCCCCATATTCGACATTTCCATCGGCGACTGCTGTACAGTTTTCATCATGGAAGCATTTACATTTTGAGAAGATAAGTTGGAAGCCTCGAGAGCTTTTCGACGCGGATCGGATCGGACTTGCGGGGGCGATTTCGGAGTGTCCGGTTTCACCGGAGGCGGGGACATAGGGGAGTCGGCTAACTCCACCTTACCGATTCGAAAGATCTTCCTCAACCGTGGATCGTATTTAACTTGTGCATCATTCTTGGTTAGCTTCAGACCTGTGTAATCGGGCCTTGGTATGTCAACGACGTACACCTTGTACGTCATCGGGGGATGCGAGGAGATGCTCGCGTCTATCTCCGTACAAGGTACGTGGGACGGGGCCGGCTTGAACGGTAAACTTAACATCTGTCGCAGATCAACGTCGGACTTGGTGGATGCGTCTGTGAACCCCGCGCCGACCACTCGAAGGTCAGTGTCTCCGAAACCGGTTTGAAATCGTTGCCTGAAGTCCATATCCTTCCTCCTCAGATCCTGATCCGTTGTCGTGCGGAGGTCTGTGTCCATATTGGTATCCACAGCGGTGATACCAGAACTGTAGATGCTCGTTTCCAATCTAAGGTGCTTGGAATCCTTTTTACATTCCGCTCTGCTGGGGCTACTCGATTTCAGCTCGTCTCTGCGCTGTCTAGGATCTCGGGACATGCGAGGATCTCTGGATATGGGCGCAGAACTCGTCCCTGGCGAGGAACGCGGACTCGACGTCTCGTTTTCCACCTTCGACAACTGAGCCGACGAGCTAAATGTACCGGCAACGCCCATTTTATTATGGCTACTGGAATCGTCCGACGTTCTATCTGGCGAGGATTTAACTTTCGGATTATAGTCCTGTCCGTTAGCATTTTGTTGGCTAGACTTACCAGACGTCGAGCTATGCGCCTTGATCGAAGATAGTAACTTGGAAACTTCGGCGCTGATATCGATTTTACTTAAATCACCTAGTTTGTTGACGATAGCTGCTGGCTGTGGTATGGCCGGGGCCGAGGTCGCCGACTGAAACTCCTCTTTGATCATAATGTTCTGAGTCTTCTCGGGGGACTCGTTCTCTTCCTTTGAAGTATCTTTATTGGAAAGTACTATGGTAAGATTGCCGCCCTCGTCGTCGTCGTCGTCGTCTTCGTCGTCTGAGTACCAGTCTTCTAATATTTGATCCGTGTTCCGCGCAGAGCATTCGTTCTCCATATTCTTAAAGCTATCTTGAGCCGCCCGTTGCTGCTGTTGAATGCGCATGAACAATTCCTGGGCTTTCTTCGGTAAATGCGCCGGTACCTCTTGCTCTTCCGCGCGCGGTGAAGACGCATCGTGATTATTACTTTCTTCGCTCGCGGCACACGTTTCTGTAAGATAATTCAAGAATTGTTTATCACACGAAATGGAATGAATCCATTTGCAAAAGTGGAGGGGACCCTACCTTCTTGATCTGCGCCTTTGTCTTTCTGTTTATCATCATCCTCGGTTGGCATTTCTATAACAAGGTCCGTCTCCTCGTCCTGATCACTCTCCTCGTCGAACTTGGACTTGGTGAGATTCGCCACCTCGTCGGCTATGCTAACAACAGGTGGTGGCTTCTTCGAAGTTTTTAACAACTGTCTTAGATCTACGTCTTTAGAATTTTCAAGTATCGAAGTATCTTTCTTCTTTGCCTGAAGGAGAATGTTACCAGCATTTTCAAATCGTTGATATGAAATGTACAGAAACATTTGTCGCCTAATGGAATTGTAATTATTATACCTGTTCTAAAATTTCGTCCTCCTCCACGTCCTTCGTAAAATCTTCTCTGTCGCGTATCTTATTTAGTGCGCTTTTATTAGACTCGGAATTAGCCTCGGTATAAAACTCCATATTCGGCATAGTTTGCGGTATCAATGGTTTTGAATGTAGCTGCTGCTGAGTTGCTAAACCCAATGCAGCATTGGGAAGTTGCAAACCAAATTCATTGGCTGATTGTAATAGCATGATTTGTTCGTATGGAACTCTATCTTCGTCCGAACCCCATCGAGTCTTTTTGCCAGACGGTTTTCTTTCCCTAACATTCTTCTGCTGAGGTGCCTGCTCTTCTATATACAAAATTGTAATGTGTATTAGTTACTCGGAGTAAGTACTATGGAAAGTATAATTGAAAATGTTATGTATAAGGTACCTTTCTCTTCCTTTTCATTATTCTTCTCTGCGGCATTGGTCGGCGCAGTCACATTTAAATCAAATAGACTTGGAATCTTTTGATTCGTCACTTCCTGGCCTTGCGCTAATGACCTTGCTGTGTTATTTATCATTAACATCGCTCCTTCCCTACTCAAACGTGGAAAATCACCAAGAATCTCCTTCGGCGCTGTTTCTAAATGCTTCAGCAAAATTCCCTTCACCTAGAGGACGTTTAATCAAAATTTAAATTTGGATCTTCTCTTTTTCAACAGAAGAACGTACGATTCTTACAACGGCTGAACTTATTAATGCTGATCGGTACCTGTTCGTTCAACGGTTGATGGGAAAATTTACAATTCTCTCCCTGATTGCATTTCAATCCTGTATGGAAGAATTTACATGGGAAATCGTGATGCATGTAAAGACATTTGTCTCTCTTCGCGCAACAGTCCATTAGGTAAAATTTGCAGAGCTCCATTTTCCTAGGTGGCAAAGCGTTGTGCGAGAACGGGCAATCGTCTCCTCTGTGACATTTCCCCTGCATGTAATAAACACATATGGCGTCTGGATCTTGACCATGATCATTATTCTGATTTCTCCGCCCGTTTCTATCGTTTCGCATTTGCCCGCGAGTCTTATTTTTACCGCCGCGATCATTTTTGCCACCCCTGCGTCCTATTACAATACAAAACATGATTTATGTAGGTATAAGAAATATATAAGGATAAAACGTAAGAAATATATGAATGTATAGGCTGATTTGTTATTATACCTCCACCTCCACCGCCCCTTGTATTCACTCGCTTAGTGTCATTCTCCCTATGTCGATTTACATTAGGCCTCTCCTCATAGTCAGAGTTACTATCGAAAGTTTCATGTTCATTAGCATGTCTCGGAGAATTATTCTCCTGCATATCTTTCCTAATAGGTGAAGCACCTCTAACAAATAGCATTTCATCCTCATCGTCGTTAACATTCTCATCGTCGCTCACTTTCCGTCTCTGTAAACAATACATTTACAGCAGAATTATTCACTGTTCTAGCACGCCGTCGTGCGAGATATAACATGAAATAATGTATTTTATAATTACTAAGAATCTCATGCATTTCAAAACCTTTTGCTCCTTGTTACGATCTTCTTCCCTTTCGTCGCGCAACCTCTTCCTACTCTTGTTCCTATTATTCTTGCTCTTAGATTTAGAATCTTGATTTCTAATACCGTCCTCCTCTAAAGCAGCTCTAATAGCTTTCTCGACATCCCCAGCCCAATCTTCCGTTGGGTTTTTGTACTTTAAGAATCTGTCGTGCTTGCTACTTCCTTGAACACTCGGCTTTTTATTTTTACTAAACTTAGAGTCGAAGGTTTTAGCTTTCGGTGCCTCCGCCTTCGGCGCATTTTTAGCAGCGACTGCATCATCAGTTATTGATGGTGGTACGGGCTCATCGTCTTCGTCCGATGGAATTTCACCATCTTCCAAGTCATTGTCATTATTACTAGACATACATTAAAATTATATTATTAGCTAATGGTCTGCGAAGTGTTTAAAGCGTCTGCTTTACTGCCTTACAAGATGTATGCATTAGGATACGAGATTCAATATCTGCAACGATGACAAATGCCAAATTTCTCCGTGCTCGAATCTTCTGGTAACTTTGCAAAGTTATATGCCGATCAAGGACTAATGTAATGTTAATATATCATCCCGAAAGAAGAAGGATTAAGATATTTCAAGAGTTCTCCTCTGAGTGTGTTGAGTAAGAATAGCATTTTAAACTACTTTTACGTGGTTGCATAAGATTATGAATTATGTTCTGCTGGACAACTATTTTCAGTACTTTTCAATATAAATGTACTGTAAATGTCTGTCACCCTAAATAGTATCCCTAATAGCTTGGAGCATTTCTTTGGCGGATTAAACTGTAAAATTATATATGTCTTTTTATGTCCATCACCTTATCATTATCATCATCATCATTATTTACAAATGATCGTGGAAGAAACGCGAAATGCGTCCCTCCGATAACGTAAAGGAAAAAAATTCTCGTGGAAAAGTTAGTCTATGCTCATAATAGCTGCCAAGGACAATATCAGCAACGGTCATTAGATATATCATGTGGGCTTGTGCGATGTATAAAGGGAGCATCGAAAACTTTGGTCGAGCAGAGTATAGCCCAAAGGAGCTTCTGCTACTAGTTGAGCTGAAAACATTAACTTGTCTCTTTGGGACACGACCGACGAACACGTAGGCGCACCAGGCATCGATCGATACAACTCGAAAATATAGTTTAAGCTATCATTTCAAAAGTTATCATTTCTCCACGATGCGGGGCTCCCCTTTCGACTTGTCCCGATCACGAAACGATGCTCACCAGAAATCTATGACGAAGATCGCGCGCCGAGCCTCGTATAATAATTAAAAGCGTGGAATTATAATACAGAAGAAGGAATTAAACCCATACAAATCGAAGCATATATAAACCATTCCCACGTTTAAACGAAAAATGAAAGAAGAAAAAAAAAATGTAATTGGCGAATTACAGGCGCTAGAACTTTGTTAAATGTAGCACAATAAAAATCGCGTCGTCTGCACGTCATATAGAGAAAATATAATAGTTTGGAATCTCCTTACCCACAAGTCACGTTCATTATTAACATCTTTATCATCATCTCTATCATAATTTCATCATCATCGATGCAATGGCATAAACATTGGATCGATATATAACATCACATTATCTGCGGCATATATCTCATTGTCATCGTTACAGCATTGCCAACAGTGCGTGTAACATGTTTTTAATGTCGACGTCGCACCGCCAGAATATTCTTCGCGTGTAGAGGACCCCGTTTTTGCCTCTCCTCCGTTCCGTGCATACATATGCACATATATACACGTGTGCGCCTGCGTTCATGTATCACTAATACATGGCCACAAATTCGCAACACGCCTACATGTGCCCATATGTGTGCAGGGGCACCCGTCCTGTGCCACTGTTACATGTGTGTCACGTATATGTCGTGTGCGATGTGTAAATATATATATATGTACATACATATATGTGTGTGTGTGTGTATCTGTTGTATTTGAACACGGGAAATGTACGTAGGAATATCTTACTCTCCGAAGATCCCGTGCATATTTTCTCGACTCTACGATCCTCGTTTCTAAATGGAAACTTCATGAATAACGTATAGGTTCTTCAATGCTCGTGAAATATACCACAGCTCCGTATATAGTTACGTGTCAAGCATCTAGACTGCTACACGCAAGCACAGATGTTTACACAACTCCATGTAACTGAAAGTTCTAACACTACTCGGAACTCCATTCCCCATCTACATACGTCAATACTCGGAACGAGAGAGAGATGCATCTACTCCATATATCCCTTAACATTCGCAAATACTCCCGGGCATGTATCGGTTACGGGATGACCTTGACCTTACGAATAGTGTCAAGGCAGTATTTCGAGGATCGAAATACAGCGGTGATCTTAGAATAGCTTTGGCTGGCTTAATTTCAGAGCAATGAAGAACCGTGACGAACATAAGCCGAAAAAGAAAGAATGAGTTACGTGTAACCCGAAACACAACAGCGTAATGGGGGCTCCGTTTTTCCCCAGTGCTAAACGGCAGTGTATATACCGAACCGAAAAAGAAAGCTTGGGGGGGGGGACAGCACGGAGCCTCCGGAGAGAGGGTGAGAGGGGGGTGGGGTGAGAGGGGGGTGGGGTGGGGGGTCAACGTGTAACGTGAGTGGTAGCGAATTAACAGTCATAGAAAAATTTCGACTGTTTCGTTTTGGTGAATAAAAAATGTGGAGGCAAACCTTTGGATTAGAGTCTCAGCCGCGGAAACACTCTCTAATGCCATTGTTTTGTCCCGATCGATCGTGTTTTGTACCGTACGATATAGCACTGTGGCCCGACGATGATCATTCGATCGATTGACGCGACCACACTCGATGGCTCTTTGCTTGCGAGATAATCGCGTGCCTGAATTCTAGCATTTGAAAATTTTGGAAAAAGAAGATGTGATTCGTTACAGGGCACAAATTAGCCTACAGAATATTGTCCCGTTACGTCTCTCTCCGTTTCTCTTTCTCTCTTGTCCTTAATGGAAGGCGCGCGTGCGCGCAACAACGAACCGAACGTATGCTTTCGTTAATAAAAGCTCTCCGTCCCTTTATTCTCAGCTCGGTTACGTCCCCGGCCCCGTTTCTGCTCTTTCCTCTGTTTTTTCTTTTTAATTCTTTTCGCTATCTTTCTCGAATATTCTTCTCGCCAGAGCACAACGGGGGCTAACGACTCGTACTAAATGCTCTCTCTCTCTCTTTCTTTATTTCTCTTTAATTCTGATCCTCCGTTTTATCTGGATTTACTCTATTATTGCACTTCAGATCCGGCGTAACATTTGTGTTTCACTTGCGAATGTCTCCTCTCTTGGCTATTACATTTCGTTAAATGGCGCGATCTCGCCACTGCAACGTCATTCTAGCTTGACGTGGCATATGGCTGCCCGGGGCGATAAGTTCCTAGGCGTCTCTTATTATCTTTTCCCCGTGTAGACGTGAATTGTGACTCGGCAGGTGCTTGAAAAAGACAGGGCGATGCGCGATTCTTTTTTTTGCGACCGATGACGATAGGACGATAGGACAATCTCAACCCGGATTCCCCCGATAGTACGAAGCCTCGATGAAATGTATCGTAAAGCGTAGCCTTCTCCACTTTGACGATTCCCGAGTTGCAAGCCGATAACGGTGCTCTCTTTTTCTTTGTCTCGAAATTTTTTTTCTTTTTCTTGGGAGAAAGAGAGAGAGAGTGTGCGTGCGTGTGTGTGTGTGTGCGTGTCTGAGAGAGAGAAAGAAAGGGAGCGACGAATTGATCTAGCCTCGCCGTAGAATACAAACTGCGTGCTCGATGGGACCGCGTCGGTCTGTTAATCGACGACTCGAAGCTTTATCGAGGCGGAATTGTAAGAAAAAAAATCCACGGACTCTAGAACGCGATTCTTGTCTCCCGATGGATGACAGCGTTATACGGTGCTCTCTCGTGTACTTCCGCGTTCGGAGATCGATCTCGGCAAAAAGAGAACATATGGTCTTTATGAACGAGACTAGCCGCAGGCAGGCGAAAAAGTAACGATGGTCGGACAGAGCGGTATTACTGTGTCAGCAGATAGTATAAAAATGTATCAGTTATGAGACGATGAGCGAAAACTTCAAAGATCAAACTAAACATGGCCACATCTGGAACTATTCTGAGCGGGCAGCTGCACGGAACCTCCGAAGAAGGGCGAGCGAACGGCAACGGGTTAGGAGGGAAAGCGGCGTTCATCACTCTCCGCCAATCAGGGGCCGGGCTGCCTCGTCACGTGCCCGCCATTCCATTATTTGCATTCCCCCACTCAGACTTCCTCTCGCCTACCCCCTCTACGCCGCAGCCCCCTCGTCGATTCTTTTCTTCGCCATTCCTCTGATGTGGAGCAAATTCTTCAAGCCTGTGGTCGACCCTCGGTTTTCTACGCACAACTCGCTCGGAAGCGAGCTTACATGATTCTATTACTCGTATAAAAAACATCGCGTTCCAGAAATCGTCACACGTCACATTCGTGCTTCCTCCGTTTCACGCGGCACGCGCGCCTGCAAATCTTTCGACTAGCAAAGCCCGTGTATTATCGCCGAATCACGCTTTTTATTATAACTGTTTCAGCAACTTCTCCATTCGCAGTTCGATAATCGCTTAAAAATACAGGCAACTCATATTGGAATCATAACTGGAGATAATAAAGAAATGTAAAATTGAGCATTGTAGTACAATTATTTCGAAACGTATTATTTTCTTAACTCCGCTTTGCGAATAGAAAAATATTTAATACATATATACATGATTCCGTATTTCCATAAACAAGGATTTATTTAGTATGGTTCTAGGTTTGCGCGGATTTTATACTACCTTCACTATTCTACTTCCTTTTACATTCTATATAAATACATCTTACAGCTGCTTATTTGGAGAAAACCATATCGGTGTAAACATTCGTATCAATGCAGTTTTCATTATTAAAAAAATATACTTTCATTGATTAACCTATCTTCTGTACAAAGACCTTAGCAGCTTTCTAGTAGAAGTATGACAGTGTAGAAATAGAAAGTCGCAGAAAATCATTTCACTTGCTCGGGCGAGCGATGATGAAAAACAAACGAAATTCCGCTTGACCAGCATTGTCGTAGCGGTAAGTCTGGTAAATTTCGCGGATTATGGGAGTGCCTCCAATCTGACAAGTCCGAGTTGCAATCTGATTGCTCGGGAGGTCCTTTCACTTCTATGCCATTAATGCACCTTTTGCATTTGAACCTAAAGCGTGGGTACGAACATGTATTCGATTACATTACTTACAAGGCAAAGCTAATATGCTCAGTTTAATTCCTACTCACTTTGCATGAGTATCTGATATCGTATTTTCTTCCAGTTTAAATAAGTCTCGTAAATCGTTCAAAGTGAAATGCCTTGCAACGTCCTCCTCTTGATCAACGACCGTTGAACTTAGAGCTTTTTTATGCGCTTGTCTTTGGAAAATCTTCTCCTCGATAGTGCCAGTCTACAACGTATTTGAGTAGATTTAAATGGTGTAAAACTATCAGAAGTTGCTGTAAAGTTCTGTTACATACAGAAAGAAAACGATAGACAAAGCAGGGTTTCTTCTGACCGTCCCTCCAAACTCTAGCCATAGCTTGATCGTCATTCGCAGGGTTCCAGTCAGGATCGAACATGACGAGGCGATTCGCGCCGATGAGATTCAACCCGCAACCACCAGCTTTAGAGCTAAGCATGAAAATGAAATCACTGCTGTCTGGATCGTTGAACTTGTCCACTACTTTCGCCCTTTTCTTAATGGTCATTGTACCATCGAGCCTGACGTAATTATAGCACCGTTTGTGACACAGCTTCTCGAACAGATCAAGAGTTTGCGTGTAATTCGACACCAATACAATTTTATCGTTTGTTGTTGTTTTAATGGATGCCAGAAGGCAGTCCAACACCATTAACTTCCCGGATAATTCTGGTAGAACTTCTCTGGAAAAGAAATTTACAAAAATGAGAATAACACTCGTTAGTATCAGCCTTAGTAATGCTACTGCATACTTAGTACTGTAATTTGTCGGCATTAATTTCGCAGCCCTTTCAAATCCATCAGATTTCTCCAGTATCTTACTATAAACTAAATCAGGGTGATTGCACAACTTTTTCAAAAGTGTAATTGCCGAAAGAGCAGAAAGACTCTTCCCTTTCTTGGGTCCGTCGGAGTCTTCTGTAAAAAGATCGGATACGTGACAGTGAAATGTAAAAATGATTCCAAGTATAATAAAAAAATTCATGATCACGAACCTTCCATTGATTTTTTAATACTATCGCTTTGTATGAAATTTTTATACAAATCAGCCTGCAATTGTCCCATTTTTATACAAACCACGAGCTCGTGCTTTACAGGCAAATACTTGGAAAGTAAAGCGCTAGTACGTCTAATGAGGCATTTATTAACAGCAGTTACTAATTCTGTTAAACGTTCCTGAGCGAGTTTCCGTTCGGTGTCCGTTGCGGCTGCGTCTTGGCCGCGTAGAATTGGTATTTCAAATTTTTTTCGAAATTCCTAAGCAATATAGTTGCAATATAATCGACACTGCTGTCGGAGATGGTTCCAAGTTTATACGAATATTTATGTACCTGCGCGGTTCCCAATAATCCCTGATTGACAAAATGTACCAGAGAGAAATATTCTAAGAGATCATTTTGAATAGGTGTTCCGCTAAGCAGCACTCTTCTTTTAGCTTTCAAGCCCATGAGTGCTTGATATGTTTGATTTTCGGAATTTTTCAAACGATGACCCTCGTCGCACAGCACAAGTCCAACTTCATCTTGATGGAGAACGTGCGCATGCAGGCGAAACGTTTCATAGCTGATTATTAAAATAGGATTGGCGCATCTACGACCGTACGTCTTCATAAACCCTTTCAGCTTCACATCGATGTCTGCTTTGTTTCCACCATCAATGGCTAATGGTTGAACTCTGTTTTTCAACCACTTGAAAATCTCATTGTACCAATTTTTAACTAGAGAACTCGGGGCGACGATAATAGCCTTCTCTATCAGTGGCTTAGCTTCCGGTCCTTTGAAACACGATCGTTCAATTAATTTACAGCTTAATGTTCTACTGTATATACAAAACAGTGATAGTTCACCTTGCTTTAACAGAGTCCATAAAAGAGTTATACACTGCAAAGTTTTCCCAAGACCCATCTCATCTGCCATAATACAACCGTGAGCGTCGTCTATACGCTTTCCCGTTACACATTCATACATAAATTTCACACCTTCTCGTTGGTGAGGTCTTAATATATTACATAACAAAGGATCTACTACTACATGTACAAGTTGCTTAGATCTGAAACATAAACACAGCATAGTCAAAAACAATTCGAGAACATTTCGGAGAAGATACTTTACACTTACGCATCTATCTTCAGTCTTTCGTGCTCAGATAACTCGGGTGGCGAATATACAATAAGTGCGTTAGCTTCATCTGGATCGTATAAAGGCCTACGAGGACCGGATAAACGTATACCCAACAAACGACCCGATAATGGGTAACCAGGGATCGGTATCTTAAATGGTTTGCTAAGAAGTTTCCTTACTCTTTCTTCCTGCGAATACAAATTTCAATTTCATGGAAACTGTACGACCAAGATATGCGTCTTCAATTGCTTGAAAATACCTACATGATCAGAGATTGCTCCTTGCGTTGTTTGTACATCATTATCTGACAGAGCGACCGCCTTATGCTCCGGTATCTGTACACCTTTGATATTACGGCAAAGCTTTTTCTTTGCCGGCTGTACTTGCGGCGCAATTGGAGATATAGTCACATTATTGGATATCTCAGAAAGCAACGGGCGCTTGCCTGTCTTACTGGGAGCTAAATTTCGGATCTTGCATGCAACGATACACATTAAATTAAAATCTTTTAATATAACATTATGATATTTAGCCGTAGGTATGATAAATCTACATTTCATTAGGAACAGAATTCATGTCGCAGTTTTACAATGGTATTACGCTTAATCTTATAGAGAGAGAGAGAGAGGAAATTAATTAACATGAACATTTGAAAGAAATTTTATGAGATAGTACCATTCTGTATTGGTGTCCAGAAATTATAAGTTCCTGATTTAAGATAATTCATCTCGTCACAATGAACTGCTGGATGTTGTTATTAACATTTCGTTGATTAAATACATGTTCAATCCTTTTCTCAAAGAAATAACAAACTTCTGAAGTTTCGCGGTTATGAACTGATACGCCGCTGTGTTTTGTATTCCAGCGCACCTAGTGTGCATAGTTGAAAGCTGTTGCCGCTTAATTTCAAACGAATTGTAGTGGAAGTAAAACTTAAAACAAGAGAAATATATGAAACAACTTTATTCCATTGAGCAGGCTCATGTTTCTGCAAATATGTTTCCCAAGAAATTGATCGACAGATCATCATCGTCCTTTGCAGGATACTTAACGTCACATTTAATGTTCGGTGTAGTAAAAGTACATTTAACTGGCTCGGATAGTTGAGGATTCACGTTTGGTTTTATGCTATAATTGTTTTCTAGAAATTCCAATACAGCTTGCTTATCTTGTAAGTTGTTGAAGAATATCCTATTTGTCTTTGGCAGAAATTTTTCTAACATAAATATGAGATGATGATGGAAACACATAAACTGTGTTGGTATAATCGATGTGATGTCTAACCAGTTTTGTACACAACTAAGGGGTGTGATCGAATGCCCAGCAAATAGAGCTGGATTAGTCAAAATTCCTCGTGCAGACATCACTGCGTCGCAATTACTTTCGGTAAAAAGTCTTTCTGCGCTCTTTAGATCTTTCACGTCTCCGTTAGCAATGAGAGGTAACTTAACACTGTCTCTTACTAGCTTTAGATTGTCTAATTCGATCGGGTCATTTCTCATCTCTGGGGTTCTGGCATGAACGGTAAGGAAGGAGGCTCCTGCCTTTTCAAGAACACGACAGTACTCAATGGTTCTACGAATATCCTTTAACAGCCTTATCTTCACAGATACTGTAAAGGGATTTGGTATTCGGTTTCTTACTTGATATATCAGATCCTTCACAAGATCCGGTTTTTGAAGCAAATCAGCTCCATACCCTTCTTTCATTGCCCAACGCTGAGGACAACCACAGTTTAAATCGACACCATTACAGTACCTATAAATACATTGGTTAATCAGATACCAAAGTCTATACAACTGTAGCTAGTGTACTACTGAAAACTCACGGAGCAACCATCTCTGCCGCATTAAGAAAATCATGTAAAGTATTTGCAGCGAATTGAACAATTAGTGGTCTATCCTCGTTATTGGTGGAAAATTCATTGTCTCTAGCTTTGTCGGATCGTATGAACGAGTCCGCTAATATCATGGGAGTAAAGCATATGTCACAATTGTACTGCCTTACTAGAGATCTAAATTGTAATCTGTTAATAAAGCTCTATTAAATTGAATTCATTTTATTACATGAATATTAAAAGTGCAAACGATCGTTATCACTTACTTGCTATACCTAACCATCGGTGCGCATACTTTTATCATTCTTGGCTCTTTAAGTATCTCTAATATATCGGTCGACATTTCAATCTATACTTTTATATCACCTGCCAAGAAATAACATTAATTAATTATGAATTTAAATATATATATATATATCGTTCATTGCACAGTATTGAATAAAGTTTTTTTATTTACAATGGCAGAGATTAATTGATCAATTAATTTCATTGAATGTACTCCAATAGTGTCCCTTAAATATTACAGTATGCAAAACAGGTCAAATTTACAGTTAGGTAAACACTATGCATGTCCACTCAGTACAAGAACATAAAATCAATTGACACGTATTTTCTCAATCTGTACAATTCATGTACTCATAATGCATTACAATAACCCACGTAAGTATCGTGTAACTTGATTTGTTTTGTAAACAATGCAGGTATTTAATAATTGGAACATAACCTCGTTAACTATAACGGTTTCTTAAAACTATATAATTAACATTCACAAACTTTGTACAATACTTTTAAGAAATGTGAAATCAGCTTTTAGTATTATATCATTCTGATTTTAAAAGGCCCTACAGAAGAATGCCCTTTGACAAAGAGTGGAAGTTATAAACAGAAGTTGAGCATGTACTGTGGAGATGGTTTGAAATTCATTATAAGTTGCTTTACTATTCTGACTATTTCCATTACGACAACATTAATTCTACAAATACTTTATGCGGACAAAGCTCCTCAGGTATGGTTGTTATTGTTCAAGAGGATGTGGAAATAATTATGAATGCTATTTATAATGCTATTCCGCATTAGGATAAAGCTGGTGTTCATGGCGCTGTTGCGACTGATTACACAAATTGCTCACAAATTGGAACTAAAGTACTGCGAAAGGGTGGTAACGCAGTGGACGCCGCTGTGGCGGCAACGATTTGTATGACAGTAGTAGCTCCGCATAAAACTGGTCTTGGTGGGTAAGTCGCGAAGGAAATGCTGTTAACGTTTATAATTATTGCAATTGCAATTACAGGGGTGGTTGTATTATGATATATAATCATAAAGAGCAAACGAATCCAGTTATTATTGATTTTTCCAATAATACCGCTGAAGGTGCATATTTGAATAACACTTTTGGAAAGAATAAGCGTTGAAAATTTATCTATAAACATTTCGTATTATTGACATTGCAATTTGTGCTAGATATTTTCATCCAAAATGGAATGAGAATACCAGCTGTACTGCGGGGATTAGAACATGCACATACTTTAAAAGGCAAACTACCATGGAGCGAACTTGTTAAGCCTTCTGTAACTCTGGCGGCAGAAGGATTCGTTGTATCAAAGGAATTAGCAACCGAAGTATCAAAGAATATTGACTACGAAGTTTTATATGGACAGCTTAATGCAGGGGATATATTGAAGTTGCATGACCTTAGCGATACATTGAATGCAGTAGCACAACACGGTACAGACGGTATGTTGCATATTTTTTGCTACGAAATTCCCGAAATCCGCGATTTTCGACCTTCTTCTGCGATCTTTAAGCGTTTATAGCTCAGAGCAACGTTAACCGATTTTGATAAAATTTTAGGCGTGTATACAACTCTTACTTCAATCTACAAAGGCATTTTTTAAATTTTCATTACGAGCATAGACAAAAAGGTTGAAAAAATGATCTTTCCTATTTTTTTTGCTGTTCCGACCAATTGCAACTTTTTTCAGAACGACGAAACACGTCACTTAGCAAACTAATCTTTCTAGCTTCTCAAAAAAACTCGAGTTGTTTGGACCAATTTTGAACATGTTACACGATTTTAAATGTGTCCACATACTTTTGTCCCCCACTGTAATTAAGTAACTTGAAATTGATCATCTTTCTTTCCTCTAGTATTGTACAATGGAACTTTCTCACAGAAAGTTCTACACGACAAAAGCCAGCATTCGAAACTACTTATTCAATTATCAAATTATAAACCTACTACGTACTCAGCAAAGAAATCAAGTTTTTATAAACACGCAGTGTACTATCCTCCACATATGTCAACATTACAATCAATGATCGTGTCATTAGAGAATCTTAACATATCTGTTAAAAATGCCTCCACAATTGAAACACAAATTCGTGTAGCTGAAGCGCTAACACATTCGATTACGCTCCCATTTCAAATAAAGCAAAATGGTTTGTATTATTTGTTATATAATTATCTTTGTTTTAATACGCTTTATAGTAGTACTAATTTCACGAAGTAATTATAGCCGAAGAAGAAAGATATACCGGAGTTATGGCAATGGACTGGGAAGACACTTATGTTTGTATCATAACGTTAGTATTAGAAACTGCCTGTACATTGTAATGAATGAATTATTAATTCAGCTGCATTACAGTGGATTCGCCGCGCCGTTCGGTCTGCGGTACATGTCGAGTGCAGGTTTCCTGCTAGATAAAAGTGATACCAACACTACCAATAGCTTGTCTTCGCTCGCCCCAATCATTTTTCATAATGAGAAAGCATTATGTGGGTTGCGCGGTGTATTTGGAACAGATGATACTTTGATTATCGGACAATTGTTATACAGTATCATTGTGCGGGGATTAAATGTTTCTGAAGCTATCGAATATCCCAGGTATGAAATTTCCATTTTTACTTTAAATCCTGATGATCGCAATGAAAACATTCGTTGAACTCTGTCATTACGTTTAGATACTACTTTTTAATGGACGAGCTTGCCGTGGAGAGCGATCAGAAACATTCTGTAAATACTTTAATACGAAATCAATTGAATTCAATAGTACCAGTACTACACGTGGATACCGAGCTGGTATTAAAAAGTGTGAACGCAATCATAAAAAGAAAAGACTTAATGTCAAGTCATTCGGACAGTCGCGGAGGCGGCCTTGCATCAAGATTTTAAATATTTATTTATTCTGCCTACTCAAGGCTAATATTCAATAATACTTATTATATTATAAAAATAGTACTTTTTTAATGATTGCTTATTTTTATACAAATTTTTATACAATAAAACTCTAATGTGTTCAGAATGAGTAAGCGGTAAAATCATTATTTCGTTCATAGTTTATTACACTTTCAACTGTTGCTTCTCCTCTCTATATCCTTTACTCAAGTCAAGTTGCCTTATCCTGGCATACATCGCACTAGCACTGAGCACAATAAGATTACTCACCCACCACATGAACGATTTCTTTTCATTGAACCAATACGTCGCCAAGACTGTTTGCACGCAAGCTTTAGCTGTTCCACTAATGTTATGCGTCAAAGGGGACGTCACCTTTATCTGAAGTGCAGTGACATAGCCGATAGCAAACCCACAAATGCCACCAATGGCCATGGCGGTCCAGAAAAATAAGGATCCAATTTTATCGTAATTATATACAGTGATGTGTTCCCCATTGGCTACCATTAGTGGAAGAAATATAATAACGCTGTACGCATTGTTATAATAAGATAGTAGCCAAATATTTTGGTTTAATTTAGGGAGAACTTGCTTCATGTGAATGGAATATATGGAAAGTGTTAATGAACCGAGTACACCGAAAATTGTCCCTATAACAGACAAAGAACCGGCGAGGTGTTCCTGGTCCACGCCGAGCCAGAATCCGATCACGATAAATCCACAGCACGTGATACATTTCAGAGAAGTCTTTTGACCTGTGAAATTATAATAATCCATTATGTCTATCGTTTCACTTCAGAAAAGAATTCTTACCAAGTATAAGGTATGTGAAAATCACGTTAAAAACAGTCGTTAATGAACGTCCCACGTAGTAAAATGCAACATCGACGTATTTCAAACACAGGTTGTTAGTTGCGATCATCCCAGTAAATAAAAGTGACAATGGTAATATCTACGAGTATAAAAATCATGTACATGTAGAAAGATTGTTGTGCGACTAATAATTATTTCTCTGCTAATTATAGACAATACCTTTCTCAGGGTTTCCATAGTGTAAGGATTGCCATCGGGGAACGTAACATATTCTGGAAACCATCTTGATAGATGGCTAAGGGTTGTACAAATAAATAAGCTCACTATACACTGACACCACGTCACAAAAAGTGGCGCATCCAAATTTATAAGATCGCTGGACAGGAGAGCTTTGTTTATAAAAACTGTCAGTATAGAAACAACCCTGCAAAAACATTCTGCTTGTAACTAATTACCAACAACACTCAACTCCGTTCTTTTTTGACTTACCAGTACGCCGCAACTACAAGCGTGATATGTATGACTTTGGACAGAAATCCATCTTGGAATCGCGACATTATTAGTCTTTTATTTACTCCGCTTTTGGTACTTCTTTAACATTGCATCGTTCCTCTTTAAAATTAATACACGCCGAATGTAAATTACTTTCATTGAAAGACCTTTAATGATTTTTAAAATTTCTTCAATCGAATGTAAGTACCAATGCATAACGAGATGTTGATTTCATGGTCTTCTAATAAACATTATTCCCAAAGACATCCAAATTATTCTAATGCGAATACTATTTCAACTCCAATCAATAAATACACCACATTGTGTCATTTTTCAAAAATTCATTATTGTCTTCGCGAGTTTCGTTTCAGGTTATGTCACGGAGAACCAGCGACGCGCCTGGACACACCATAGCGACATTTCGACACGCTGTCATTATTTTACATCTGTTATCATGTTTACACTAGCCGTAGCATATGCGAAGGCTGTTTAATAATAACGAATGCTTCAATTTCCATAAGTTACTAAAAAGTTTTACTATATTTCTATTCTACTGCAATCGCGTTAATACATAATCTCATCCGTGTCATCCTTACACACACACACGCGCGCACGCACGCACACATATATAGGTGTAGGATATACATATTCTAATCCAGAAGGATTAGATTCTTATCCATAGTATTGGAATGATTCGTGTAACGCAACATAGACGTAATTATAGCTGAAATTATCTAAGCTAATAGACATCCAATTTCCGCCCCCCTCCTTTTACCGAACAAAACGTGAGTATTTAAAAGTAATAGATCTAACGTGTACCCTAACTTTCCACGGGAGATAAGTGCGACGTAGTAACGCGGTCGGGACTTATTGCGCAACATAATACCATTGAACATCGTTTAATTACGAAATAACGGGGTGTATGTACTTCGATATCTCCAGCTTTTGATTCGATTCCTATATACATATACAAGCAGCCATACGAATTTCATATGTTTGACAGTTATTCGAAGATAATAATATAAATATACTACAGATGACAACTGGCATATAAATGTTGACACGTGGTACCTAGTAGTCGGTCATTCTCGACCTTTGTCGACGCGATGAACAATTGAAAATCGTCAGCCGAGTACAAAATAATTCGCACCTATTCGGGATTATGCTCCGAATCGTTTCGTGTCCATTTATCGCTGGGAAATCGGAAGCCTTTCCCTCGGCGCAGATGTAACAGCCCGGGAAACTGTCGCACGAGTAGTACGTATTAAATATGTCACCTTTTCGATCCGTCAACTGAACTTTGTACTTACCGAACCAACTATCATATCGTTTTAGTTTTTTCTTCATCGAAGAACCTGCCTTTCGAGGATCCGTAAGAAAATGTTCGATAAAGTTGGCCACTCGCCTGCGAGAAGCACCCTATAGTCAGGATTCATCGAATTATTCGTCAACGGTCGACGTTCCCGCAATTGTTGACGTATGTGAACATTTATCGCATTTCATTATATAAGGAATCATGACCTTTGTAAATAGTGGTATTATTACTCGTAAAATCTTGTTGTATGTAGTCATTCGCGCGACATTCGTCAAGTTGACTTGCTCCGAACCCCCGCGGATCTCGCGAATCGCGTAAATCTATCGCATTATATAATAGTGTTATCTTATTCTATTTTTTATTTCAAAATAATTATTGTAAGTGTGCCCAGATAATATTTAAACAATGAATTCACATCGAAACCTATATAGTACTCATCGATGACGATACTCTTTCAATCAACTTCATATTCCTACAATATGCGCATCAATGTTTACACCACAGTGCTTGCGTGTCCAATTGTTTTGAATTCTTTTTCAGAGTCTTGAAGTTAGTTACCGCAATTCCAGAATGTCGCGATACGAGGATGTGATATTCGAAGATAAAGGAAACGATGAGAATAATGTATTGGATTCTGGAATCCGTCACAGGATTCCATGGAGCGATCGTGTGTTACTGAGTAGCGAGGTGCCAGGGTTGCACGAGGTTAAAGAATTATTGGATGACGACGACGCGAGTTGCTTGGCAGAGGAGGAAGATGGAGTCGGTTGCCCTTTACCTTCGACTCCCGAAGATGATCATCTTCTGGATTGTGAGGTATGTAATCGCGAGCTCGAGGCAAGGCTGATCGGATCGTGTGACTTAACATTTTATGTCGTAGATGACAGAAGTGTTGAAGGCTGGTGTATTGAGCGATGAAATTGATCTTGGCGCTTTAGCGCACAATGCCGCTGAGCAGGCTGAAGAATTTGTTCGTAAGGTAAATAAAATGGGTACTGTGTATACATTTATACTATGCGGATTCATTAATGGACTGTTCTCTGAAGGTATGGGAAGCATCGTGGAAGCAATGCCACTTTAGAAATCTGCCAAGGTGGTTACAAGATAATGATTTCTTGCATGCTGGTCATAGACCACCTTTACCATCATTTTATGCCTGTTTTAAAAGTATATTTCGAATTCATACAGAAACAGGAAATATTTGGACTCACTTGCTTGGTAAGGTGCATCATTCACGTTTAAACTAATCCACCATTGAGGGGTCATGCCTAGTTGGCAGGCGAAAAAAAACGTGATTATCGGGAATTTTTTGTGGAATATCTAATGTATATTTTTTTACAACTATTTGCTTATTTTAGAAGTACATATATTCAGCGACTCTCAGTAATTTTGTTATAGGAAAATATCCCGGAAGCTATTTTTTTTAGCAGTGAGCACGATTTCTCCGAGCTGGATCATTCGAAATCGAAAAGTGAAGAAGATTCTGTTAGTATATGAGTTTATCTAGTTCGTGAACGAAGGATTTTTGTTTTTGATGAAAATTCTATTTTTAATACACGGAAAACCAACAATTCAGACATCGAAAAATCATGATTATGTGTTAAACGGCCGCCATTTTGTATGAAATCATTTTTTTATTACATCCTTCGTTCACGAACCAGATAAACTCGTATACTAACAGAATCTTCTTCACTTTTCGATTTCAGATGATCCAGCTCGGAGAAATCGTGCTCACCGCTAAAAAAAAAAAAGAAATAGCTTCCGGGAGAGTGGCTGTTATTCGTTCATTTTATAATATTTTCCTATAACAAGATTAATGAGAGTTGCTGAATATATGTACTTTTAAAATAATCAAATAGTTGTGAAAAATATACATTAGATTTTCCACAAAAATTTCCCGAAAATCACGTTTCTTTTTCGCCTGCCAACTAGGCATGACCCCTTAATACTACACATTTTATGTACCATTTATGTGCCCCTCAGCTGTAATAATCGATCGTAAACGCAGAAAGAAGTGTCTTCTTGCTAATCTCTAATGGACTGATGTATGTTGTTTAGGATGTGTGGCATTCATTGGCATAGCTATATTTTTCATAACACGACCTCCTATAGAGATACAATTGGAAGAGAAACTGGTATTCGGAACGTTCTTCGCCGGTGCTATTATATGTCTAGGAATGTCGTTCGCCTTTCATACGGTACACTGCCATAGCGAATGTGTTGGGAAGCTGTTTTCGAAACTAGATTATTGTGGTATAGCTATGCTGATCATGGGTAGTTTCGTACCATGGCTTTACTATGGTTTCTACTGTGATTACCAGCCTAAGCTCATATACTTGTCCGTGGTGGTAATACTTGGTGTAACGAGCATCGTTGTGTCATTGTGGGAACGATTCGGCGAACCAAGTTATAGACCACTGAGGGCAGGTGTTTTCATGGGATTTGGTCTTAGTGGGGTAAGGCATACCTACTATATACATATATGTGACATCTGCTTACTAATTGTCGGTTGATTCGCGTGACATCTTAACATATGGCAAAAATAATGACTTTTACAGGTAATACCAGCGTTTCATTATGCCATCGCAGAGGGATGGTTTAAAGCAATTAGTCAAGCATCCCTTGGATGGTTAATATTAATGGGATGTTTATATATCTTAGGTGCATTGTTTTATGCGTTAAGGGTACCTGAACGATTTTTCCCTGGAAAGTTTGATATTTGGGTAAATATCTATATTCATATTATATCTCTGTTCTTATCTTATGCAGATTTCACGACCAAGTATTTCGCTCCTTTAGTTTCAGAGTCATCAAATCTTCCACGTATTAGTAATTGCAGCTGCTTTTGTCCATTACCATGGGATAACTGAGATGGCTATGCATAGAATGACAATAGGGCACTGTGCAAATCCGTCGCAGGTGATAGCTTTTTAATTATGCAACGGGCATATGATCGTGTTGTTGGATTTCATCTTCTATAACTTTATCGAGACTTGAAGAAATTCCTAAATCTTTGTATGTCAGTAGATCTGTACTATCAAAGAACTGCTGGAAACAATATCGTAAGAAAAAATCACCCGGGGCAAGACTAGTTAAATTCTATCACGATTGAAATGATTGAAAAGTAAAATTTATAAAGATCCAATGAAAACAATAAAGTACAATATGTGATAATGAAGATTACTATGGATACATTTACGGGATTTAATTAGAATCTTTTTACACCTTTGCGAATTTTGAATTCATGTAAGAAAAACAGCGTTTTACCTTATGTCGAACGCTAAGCGCAACATTTCAAACGTTTACGACACGTTTACCAAAAATTTCAGCAGTACAAAGTAACGAGTATGGTATAACCGTTTACGCTCGTTGTTCCTTACTTTATTTAAATAATTTATGCGAATAATACAAGTAATTTATTCTACGAATTGCGAATATGTTATACTGGAAGCGGATCTATCATTAAAATTACTTCATTCTACTAAACAATAATGACTGATCTCTTGCTTCGCGCAGTTCTCTTGTTGGAGGCGAGTTAACGGAAAAAAATTTCAGATATACGAAACAAAGTACAGAGATATGTGGCAACGAACGAAACTTATATTAAGATTTAGGAACTGATCATGAATACAAATAATTTTATAGCGTAAGCACTACAAAAGTTGTAATATATCTTTGAACACAAACATTGTTAAAGCAATGAAAACTATTTATTATAATGATTATGGGAACTATAAAAAGAAATTCAAGTTCATTTGAATGAAGTTTGTAAGAAAGTATAATGTCGATTCCATTTCAATGTGTGCAGATCATTGATATTAACACACAATAATTTTCGCACTCTAACTCTCTATTTAAAACAGCGATCGCAAAGTTTCCACTTCTTCAGTATTAGTAATTTTTATTAACCCAATTCTTGTTAAATATTTACCACTCTTTTTTTTCTTTTCGTTCTTTCGTGTTGACCCGTGTTTCGTATATATCGTCGAATATACAACTTTCATTGTATTTCTGTTGATTTTTTATATAAAGTGAAAAAAAAAAAGAAGATGTTGAATATTTCTGTTATTATAGAGTCTAGTACTTATAAAGGGATATTGTTGAACTTTTTACATAAATAATTCTTGATATTGGTAAATTAATAAAGGAGGAAATTATGCATTTCAATGTGTAGAAACACAATTATCCTACTTTATGTAATTTCCCAAAAATATATTTTTCTAAACGAATATTGTAGTATCATTTGTGAAACTACTCAACTGTGCTAGAAATGTCTCTACCCGATATAACAAATGACAATCAGATTATCTGAGAATGAAAGTAGGCTTCAAAACTGTCTTCTTGTAACCATCTGAAATCTAAACTGAAACAAAGATTTACCTAATAAACCAACGATCAGATATAAAGAGCCCTATTTCTCAAATTGTACAGACTACAGCAAAGCTCGGCAGTTATCATTAACGATGGTACAGCAACGTCTAAAGTCTAAGTTTATGTTCCAATGATGTACAATTCATTTCTGTCATCGGAGTAAATATTTATATTGAAGTATGCAAAATTGTCATTCATCCTTCTCTTCTATTCGCGCTCAAAAACAATTCGGTCGCAACTTCTATTATTCTGAAAATAGTTCCGGTCATTTCCTGTATGTTTTTGTATAATAAAAGAAAACAAAAAGATTTTTATATAAAATACTTGTATACGTATGTTATTAAAAACTTAATAAAAATGGTTTAATAAAAAGATTCTGTTTGCTGAGAGCTTCAAGACTTTGCAAATAACGTTTGATTGCAGAAAACGATTCTAATACAAACTACGCGAGCTCTGCGTTTGAAAATTTTACAATCCCCTGCGTAATTTGAAATTAATCACGAATTCTGAAAATAGATCTAACTCGATCTATTTCTTAATAAAAGAAAACCTAAATCTCTCTTCAGTACTCTATTGCTATACATATTTATATATATATATATATATATACATATATGCATATGTGCGCAGTGCAGCGCAGCCATTAACCGATAATACGAAAACTATATAGGGTATGTGTTTCAAGTATTAAAATCTAATCGAATTTAATGATCCAGTCCCCTCGTAATATCGCGATAGCAACGGAGGATAGTAACATCGATATAACGTATACCTGTAGGAAAAATATCTCGATAAGGCATCGATAGATAGACCGTACGTTTTAAGGAACAGTTTGATAGTTCTCCCGTGCAGGGTGCATCTCTGCTGATCTCTGCGTAAGCTGCAAAGGCGCGTTGCGATATTCTGCAGTATTAAAGAAATGAAATGTTAAACAGTACGACAGAATGCGGTTGATACTTTATTCCGACGTAAGGGATGATTGTCATTATGCTGCGAAGGGTATTATGGTCAATTTGCAGTAATGATTAATCAAAAGAGGAATATTTATCTTTCGTCGATTCTGCGGCCGAGGAAGCACGAAAACAATGTAATTGCATTTGCGAAATATCTTTACATTCTCGCCGTAAGCAATTATTAACAATTCTCGGAGTAAAAGGGGAGCACATACATATTTACATAGAATCGAAGGAACGGTTCGGAGAGAGGCGCACGAAAGTCGAATTCCGAATTCTGGCATTGTGATGAAGTGAAATTCTTATCGGATTTTCCCATTGATACTGCGGCACGAAAATTTATCACAATGCATAGCTATCTAGTCGTTCACGAGCCCGAACCAGTAAACGCGATGTCTATCTCGCTCGGTTTACGTTTCCCAACTATAGATATGTGATAAAGTGATCCATTAAGGTATTATGTGTATTCTACTCGTACAAGAGCCGGAATAGTGTCTGATGTAACAATGTATTAATGCACAGAGAGAGAAGTATTTAGCATTATGCTTCTTGTGCATTATGTCCGCTGTGCTTGATGGAGCCAAATAAACGAGTGGCAGAGAGATCACATTGTAGAGTCGCAGGGGATTTACATTTTTAGTAGCATAAATGATGTAGACGTCGACAAATGTATGCCTAACGTTCTTTAAATTATGTTTTTCGTACAACCGAACACAGCCATCTGATTAATAATGACAAACGAAATGAACATGACAACTGTAGCAAATTCCGTAACACCTCAGGTGTTACTCGATAACGGGAAGGATTACACCACCATCGTAGCGAATAACACATCCGACGAACCATCCGAAGTGTACCCGTACACCACAGAGGAGAGCGAAAGTAGCCAGCAGCTATGGAATATTTCTAAGGCCACATCGTCGTCTAATAGTACATTAATTTCTTTTAATACTTCGACCACCAGTATTTACACGGCCACAACGACAGAAACCTTCGACGAATTCGGCCCACCGGATGGAATAGAATACATTTTCGTGCCGCTTGGCGTAGTGGTCTTTGTTATTGTACTATCAGCTGTGGTATGGGTAGCGATATCACCTTTTCTACTTAAACTATAATATCTGTTTGACTCTTCATTTACAGAAACAAAACCATAAAGTAAAAGTTACGATCAAATGTCTTAAATCTCCGTAATGCTCGGATAAATATCTTTCCATTAGGTATCGTTACATTTTCCTAGTACACTTTGTCGTGTACTGGTCAGTTTGTATCGGTAGTATTACATTTGGAGTTTTTCTTAATGTCTAGTGTTTCTCTGAAAAAGAATAATTTGGTTTCTTTAGAAGAATCTAGACGTTTTCACAATCCCTGCAATACATTTCGCTGACGCTATATTATGTCTTTAAAGGTGATAATATTATCGAGGAAAAGAAAACTGGAACGCTTAAGGCACAGACTCATGCCGATGTATAATTTTGATCCCGGCGAGGAAGAAGAAGACGACTGGGAAACCGAATTATTGGAGGATTGTTACAATAATCATCAGAGACGCGTACGTATAAATATTATGTCCATTTCGGCCGATACATACTTAGTACAAAGCGATTTACTTTACAGCAAGGATATCAGTCCATGGATACCGAAGAAAATGCTGAACTCTTTGGGAACCATTGATAAAGACGAGGCTCGTCTGTTAAAAGATTGTCAATAATTTGATGTAGATTGATAAAGATCACAGCATTTATTAGATTTATATATTTACTTAGACTTCAAACTGAACGTTCACATTTCGATTCGGAACGAAATCGAGCTTCATGTTTTATACGGAGCAAGGCTTTCCGGAAAAATTAGAGACACTCTTTTAACGAAAATTCTATGACATTATAGATAAAGTTTATTTAATAGTCTTCGTTTACTACGATGTGATAACTATACAACGGAGTTATGCTTATAAAAACGATTTCATGATGCAGAAATGCAATGACAAGAATGACTGAAACTTTATTTTGTCATTAGGATTCATTGTACACTATTTATAACAGTTTTTTTTTTTATAAATGTTAAACGTTTGCTATGTACTTGGATATTAATTATGTATATATATTTTTTTCACATCCTATCCTGTAAAGACACATCAAGGAAACGAAAATCTAAATGTCTAGTTCAAAAGACAGTTTATACTGCAATGTTCTGAATGTACAAAATATAAAAATTAGGTGATCTATACATAGCAAGAAAAGCAACAAGTACTTCTTCAACTGTTATTAAAAACAAAGTCTAACAATTACTTCGAGTAAATGTAAACGTAGCGATTCACATTCCATTCTATTTGATGACTACTCAAATACTTTATAATAAAATTGAAAGAGGCAACGTCTAATTACGAAGGATTAATTACTGATTATTGAAAGTCGAAGCTAAGTAGAATTAGATGGTCAAGAATCGATTCGACACTATTAAATATTTAACTTAGAACTTTGACGACTTAATTAGGATACATTGAAATTTTTTCTCAAAGTTGTAATCTAGTAATGGAAATGAATGTCACAATCTCAGCCACGACATGAACTGTATCGTTGAGGAATGTAATGTATACAATACAAGAATTAAGAGAGTCACCTTAGAAGTTTATTTACTTTAATACAAATTTGACATTCACACATATGCTTGCCTCAAGAACAACGTTAATGTTCACATATTCAAATTCAATTAAAAAACGATATTCCTTGCACATGGTACGTACAAAAAGTACTATGCTTTTTCCCTATTTCTTTACAGCATCAGATTTGTTTCAAGTTTTCATGCTCTAATTATAATATGCATACACCGAAAGAAGGGGTTGTAACACATATGTGACAGACTCGTACAAAATGTAGTCAATTAAAAATTGATCGGTCAAAGTCTCTGTATTAATCCAAATTAGCTTGAGATCTGATTAGTCAAACTACCTATCATTCAAATAGAGAAACGCTTAGAAGGTAATAATACATTTAATACTAATGATACAAACACAAAGTAAATATTTAAAAAGAAAGTGTTTTTTATGTGCATCTCGTGCCTTTTTTTTTTACACATGTGATTACCATAAACTCCTACAACGACACTTGAACTTGAGCATTCTTGAAAACAATACATTTACAGTTTTGTTATTTCTATCAGCAGATATATGATATAAAAAGCCAACGTAAGAATTTAAAATACATTTTTTTAAAAACCTTTAAAGAATATGTCTGGTATATCGAATTAATTTCTTTACATTCAATTTTCTTCCTCCTCCTCCTCCTCCTCCTCTTGCTCATCCTCCTCTTCGCCAGTACTCTCTGGTTTCTCTTCTTTCTTTTTTGGTCTACCACGACCCCGTCCCGAAGGAGTCCCTTTAGACGCTGCTTGCTAAAAGTTTCAACCCGATATGTAATTGATGAAAGATTATTGATTAAGGGAAAACAGTAGGTTAACTGGTATCCACCTTCTTTTTGTGAGAACCCTTCGGTCGCCCTCTACCCTTTTTCACAGGTACAGGAGACCCCTCGTCTTCGTTATCAGATTTCACAGAACGAATGGAATTATTTTTATCCGTAGACGGTCGCCCTCTCTTCTTCGGTTCCTTAGCAGCACTTTTATCGGCTTTGGATGGCCTACCTCGTTTCTTCTTTTGCTCCTCGGCAATCGGTGAATTATCGTCCGACATTTTTGATCCTCTGTATCACTGTACAATCAGAGAATTCAGTTTCATAATAACGAGCATCTAATAAAATCCAACAACCGTGTATTAATTTCATGACTATTATTTCTTAGGAAATTCTAGGCAAGGCTAACCAAATCCGCATAATTATCCGCATAATTACGATATTTTCGGATGAAAAATCTGCATACCTGTGCAAACGGAATACAGGGAATATCGTATGGTTATCGATCTCTAAACCGTCTCGCAAAGGCCATTTAACTCCAATTCACGATAGTAATTCGATAATCATAAAAAGAATACATATTGCGCCGCGATATAAAAAAAAGAGAAAAAAAAATGGAGAAAAAATTCATTTCGTTCCCTGGTGAATAACAAATTACGCATTTAATATATATATTTTCGCTGGACTACCATGGAGCGGTGGGTTTCCGACTATCCTAATCGTTACGATCAAAACACGATAATTATGCAAAGCCAATTACTACAATCCGTGCGCGGATTTCTATACGCAAAGCAGAACTACCATTGTTATTCGCCAAACAATGAAGCTATCCAAATTCTCCTCGCTCCATAATTCCCTCAACAAAAAAGATCATCCGCAACAATAAGGCGAATGCTTTCTGAAATTTCCGCGCCCGCCATTTTCAAAAACATCAAAAAGCCGTGCTCACCGTTCCTCGTATGAATAATTGGGAATAAAAAAATAGGCCGCGAATTTAATCGACTTCAGCATCTAAGCATCAATCGCCCGTTAACGCCGATTGAGAAATTATAGGGGAGGGGACTGGCTATTAAACGCAAATGCAAAAGCGTAGGTTGGCTGCTAGGGACGCCATGATCGACAAAATCATGGCAACGCCACAGCCGTGGTTAGCGTCCATCAGCGATCTCACTTTCTCGTCACACGAGCGAATGGAGAAATATCTCTGCAAGTAACGGTCGGTACGCGGCGAGCGAATTACCAAAAAATCGTTGAAAAAATTATTTACACGTTGCTCGGCCGTCCGACGCGGCCGATGTAAACGGCTCGCCGTCAGAGCACAGTATTTGCGGGTAGAAAAAAGACGTTAACAAGTACTCACCTCGAATTCTAACGTATTAGAAGGACAAAGGCAAATCGTTTAGCCGGCGCGCGCGTCGTGCTGCAAGAATACCGATCTAATGCTTCTTCCCTGCAGCCACACTACGTCGAATCGGGTTGCGTTTCCTTACGCGCTGGTAGATGGCCAGGTCTTCTTCGTTTTAGTGGCTGTTTCTCAGCACTGTGCCGCTTGCATCCACTGCTGTGCTCGATAACCGGATAGCTCGTCCGTACCTCACTGCATGACTTTCCAGACACGACTGACCCCACTGTACTCCCGTTCGCTCGTTGTCGCGAGAGCCACGACCCCCACCACCCGTGCAACGCGTCAACCGATTCCCGCCAAAACGCCACGACACTGACTTGAAATCTGTGGATTTTCGAAAACCGCTGATAATTCCAATTATTTTATTGTTTAGGACGAGAGGAAAGGCGGCGGGAACCTTGGCAATCAATGGGACGTCGTGGAATTCTTAATATCCGCTTAATTATTGTGCGGGCTCGGCGGTATAATTTGGCGGGGAAATAGGTGCTGACATCAGAGCCGCCCTTAGCATGGGCGTAGTGAAGGGGGGCAGGGGTGGGTGCTTGTCCCCTTGAAACAGAAAAAAAAAAATTAATCGTTCCTCGAACAATTAATATTAGTATATTACAAAGTAAAAATAAATTACCGGTAATTACGCATTACACTACCCCGGTTATATTGGTTCCTACCTACGTACATAAATTGTAATAACAAAAATTGTTTCACTATTTCGTTCTGTTTTGTTCACCTCCCTGAATGAAGTCCGCCCATGACACTTAGCACCGGGTATGCGGGGCCCTTGCCCCGGGCCCCGCTCTTAGGGATGAATCGATATCGAGGTATCGATACTTTTACTCATTACTTGTATCGAATGAAAGTATTGGTACTTACTCGGTATCTAAACAAAAGTATCGATATCTACTTGTATCGAATCATAATGAATACTTTTTTAATCATATATAGAATCGATGACTTTTTTTGTACTAGGTAGGGGTTGTCACATGATATTCCGTTATCTCAGCTATACAAAAAATCAAATTTGATAACCCTTCTTTTTTTCTGCTACCAAGAAGATATCGCAATCGAAAACAGTGCTGCTAAAAGTACTTAATATCGAGAATCGAACCCGTTATCGATATATGTATTTCATTATTAAATATATTTTAAAGGATGTCGAAAAGAACTGTTTAGGAAAGGTGTAGATGCTAAAGCCAAAAGACTGGCGGGCCAAATGTATCTATGGCTTAGAGATCTAAGATCTATGGTTGCTTTCATCTTTCATGTAGAATGTCGATACTCGCCCCATTCGATACAAGTACTTTTTTTCGATACCTACTTGGTATTGCAACCCTAGGTATCAATACTAAAATTACTTGGTTTCGAAACGAAAGTATCGAGTATTTACTTGTATCGATTCATCGCTACGCAGATAGCACAAAGACGTCTTAAGGACGTCGAGGCCAGGCGTTCGGGATGTCTTAAAGACGTCTACGAACGTTCAGAAGACACCTTAAAAAGGTCCTAGAAACGTCCATTTTTACAAATCAGTACGTCTCTAAGACGTCTTACAGACGTTTTAAAGACGTCCATTTTCACAAATCAAGCCGACAGGCGTTCGGACCTAAAATGGACGTCTTTAAGACGGCCTGTGCTATCTGGGTTAAGTCACGTTTATGAATCTATGCGGCATTTTGAGCAAATGCTTAAGATCTTAATCTTATGTAACGTTTACGAATACCGCCCTAAGTGGCGCATGAAGTAGAGACGTGAGGTTATCTGTTTTCAATAATATCGACTTTGGCCTCGGGCCCCGCAAACTCTAAGGGCGGCTCTGGCTGACACCTCCGAATGCTTCCTGGGTAGTTAGATTTTTAGGTTTGGTTTGGAAGGGAATCTCGGATGAATTTTAAATAATCCGGTATTGTGGAATAAGCTTTCTCACATAGAACAGACATCTTAAAGACGTCAATTGTACGTCCGTTATAAGTCTGGAAGGCTGTAGGATGTCTGTTGGGCGTCCGTGTGCTATCTGGGGTTGGATGTTGGGAAGCTGTTTGTAATGGCGGGAATGTTCCGTTTAATATATATCTTTGGTATTTGGGGGATTATGTTTCATGTAATTCAGTAAGTTCGTTAAAGAATATTTCGTTTTTTGATGATATATGACTTTTGAATATTTAATGAGCGTTGGTGTTTAAGGCTCGTTTCTATGAACTGTGGTTTTACGAAATTGGAGCTTCTGGAATGTAACTGAATGATAGTTTATAATTCTGTTGTACTTTGAATTTGAAGTACAGATTATATGTTTTATAGGAATCCCTTTGCACCTTGTGTTCTCTATTGAATCAATATACAATTAAGTAAGAAATAGTTCCATATGGTTCGTGTATTTCTGCAAAATTGTTATATATCTTTTAATTCCTATTTACATCGTAATCCTTCATATGTATACATTACATAAAATTTTGTACATGTACCGTTTTTTAGACGCTCATGGTATGTTTCTGACTTACGTTTGTAAACCTTCATTCGGAAAGTCTTCCATTACACTCAATTGTATTTGCATGAATTTTTAGGTAAGTCTATTACAACACACACGCATATTCTCATTCTTCGATAACAGTTCCATACAAATTGTGACGCTGCATAGTTTATTTCTTTGCGAAAGATATTTTCATTGCATGAGAAGGCGTAATCTTGAATCCCTGAAGGGCATCTTTCGCCGCTCCCGATTGTACTTCATTTTCGAACTCAACAAACGCGATGTCGTGTCTATTTGGTACCAAACGTACTTCCTTGAAACCAGGGAACTGATTGAACAGCATAGACAACATCATTTCACTAGTCTCGTCCGGTAAGTTTGTGAGGAACAGAATTTGATTCGGCGGCTGCTCGGGTACAGCAGTATTAACTAAGCCTGGATGTTGCGGCACGCCAGCGTGATAGCCAATCTGTTGAGAGTGTTTAGCCTGCTCTTTTGCTCGCTTCTTGGCTCGTTTAGCTTCTTCGTCGGCCGCAGGTACAACCCGTTTTGGTTTCTTTGGTCGCTCTGCGTATGTGCCTTTCATTTTCGCGATTATATCACTGTCAGTCTTTGCGTACTGTATCCTCTGAAAAACAAGTAATAACCACAGCTCTCGTTATTCTAACTAAATTCTATGTCGAACCACGATTAATGCTCACCATCGGTTTGTCGTAAAATGGAAATCCTTGCATCGACCTCAACGCATTCGTGGCGCTGGCGATCTCCTTGAAAATAACAAACGCCTGCCCACGCATCTTTAACGTCTTTAAAGCTACGATATCTAATATTTGACCAAACTGGGAGAATATCGCGTATAAGGATTTCTTTAGCTCATCCTTTTTTATTTTTTCATTCAAATTGTTAATATAAATCGTATTATTCGGTCTAATATCCATTGCCACTGAAAAAGGAGAGGTAACTTAGTGAGAGAGATATTTGTTATTAATAAAGGCTTAAATGTATAATAATATTGACAAAGCGGTTAAACGGTTACAACCACACAATGTTGACATAATGTGCTACAGATATAATAGAAAAATTGAAGGAACTTGTTCAAATAACCTTTGGTATTAAATACGGATAATATTTACACGATAATTAATAATACTTTTTGTGTACTATGTAACAATTATACTCAGTCGGCGTCAGTGGTTTACAGAGGTTAGGGTACACGGAAGCACATCAACGAACCACCACAAATGTATAGATTGGAAACTTGCTGACGAATATATTGAAGGTTAATTCTGTTTGACTGACGCTAGATATGATCTAACTGTAAAAGTGTATAAATTATTTATAAAAAGTATCAGAATTCTTTTTATTTCAATAAAACGAGCAATCAGTGCAACTGACGTAACGTTTATTGTAACTCTCACAAAAAATGGTTTATAAATACTACATAGAAAAGTAATCATGGGTTTATTTTATTGAAAATAGGATTATTCGTTGAAAAACTCGGTGTAAATATTAGTTATTTATTAATTATCAATAAAATAATTGGAAAGCAGTAAAGTAGAACAACGTATATCGTCGCTGATTGGTTGCTGCGATTTGGAGGAAAAGCGGAAGTACTGATAGAAAGAGATAGAGTGAACGGTTAGGTTATGATTATTTCCGGTTTTGCTCGAAATCTTAACAAATGGCTGCGATTATACTGATTCCATCTGAGCGCTCGCGCCCGCCAGAAAGAAGCGAGAAACGAACACTCGGAATTAGGGCTCTGTTCACGATACGGGCTCAACGCCAGTCTCAACCAGCGAGCCCCCGAGCCCCCTAATGAGACAATACTGTACATATATGTATAGTCTCGCGACAACGTTCAGCAATGACTGGTTTTATATGATCCTGATACAGGAGCAGGAGTGCATAACCAGAGTTAGTGGCGCCGCCATCTATCTCCCTCCTTATCGCACACTATTCCTTTCACTCTCTCTCTCTCTCACGGTTCGGCGTGCCACCTCTACTAGTATCATGTATTCCTATTAACTCGGCGAATTTCCTGATCCAAACAGCCGACTCGGGGATAACGTAGGGATCGCGGTCGGTAATATAAACTGTATAAAACGCTTTTTTATTAGTAACAACGTATTGATTCGTAAATGAAAAGTACACGAGTGAATAACTGAATGATGTCACAAGACTTTACTATCAGATCCACCTGCGGCGCCGGGGGGACGTGCGCGCAGGGCCCAGACCGCGGAACAAGGAAAAGTTCAAAAAAAAAAATTTCCGAAAATACTCGCGCATGCGCACGAGCGGCGCCGGGGGACGTGCGCGCAGGGCCCTGACCGCGGAAGATGGAAAAATTTCGAAAAATTTTTTTTTCCGAAAAGTCGAAAAATACTCGCGCATGCGCACGAGCGGCGCCGGGGGACGTGCGCGCAGGGCCCAGACCGCGGAAGATGGAAAAGTTTCGAAAAAATTTTTTTTCCGAAAAGTCGAAAAAAACTCCCCTAGTAGCACAAAATATTGGTTAAATATTTTTTCCAAATATTAAAAAAATATTTTTTAGCCACACTTTTTAATATGAAAAACATGTTGATTCCAAATATTATATACACATACTGAAAGTGTGAAATAAATGTTCAGAAAATATGAACTAAATATTTGGGGAATATAAAAGAAATATTTAGAAAATGTAAAGCAAATATTCTGAAAATGTGAAAGTAATATACAGAATTCCAAAATAAATATTCAGGAAATGTAAAATATATATTTAAAAAATGTAAAGTAAATATTCAGAAGATATGAAATAAATATTCAGGAACTGTAAAATTAATATTTAAAAAATGTAAAGTAAATATTCAGGAAATGTAAAATTAATATTTAATAACTGTAAAGTAGATATTCAGAAAATGTGAAATAAATATTCAGGAAATGTGAAATTAATATTTAAGAAATGTGATTTGAATATTCAGACAGTATTGAGTAAACATTTGAAAAACATTTAAATAAACATTAATTTTATATTTATTTAAACACTTTAAGATCTCTATTATACATAAATCTGTATGGAAACATATGTAGGTACAACACATATTTGTTAAATGGAGAAAACATTTTATTTGAAACCACGTGCTATATATTTTTTATTCTTTATACCGAAATATGTATACTGAGCTATCGTGTTCTTTTTGCTAATAGCTGGTACAATATTTAATGACCACTTAGTTTTTAACACAGTTCGCGCATCCCGTGGAATTTTATACTCCGGAAAAATGTCCTTCAAGCATTTTAATAAATTACCCAGTTGGGAATGGTTGATTTTTTTTTCTAGGGACCACGTTTTTAACAAAGTAATTAATTTTAGATTTCTAAAAGCAGCAGATTGATTATCTTTAATACTATAATTTGTTTTATTTGAGTTTATTTGCAAGATCAACGTGTTGAATTATATTGAAATCCGATATAACAGGATTATGAATTATTGCTTGTGAATTACTTGGTACAATTCTATTTGAATACTCTACTGTACCGAGACTCCGATTCTGGAAAAAAACTATCTCTTTCTTTATAAATTTATATTTTTGGTAACGCTTACGTTTCTCCGACATTTTTAAATTAGAGTTACTGCAAACTATAAAATGGGATATGATGAAATACTATCTTTGCGAACTTTAATTGTGAATTAACAGTTGTGCAGAGCATGAAATAAATATATCGGATATGTAAATGGACTTACCTTTTCTGCGAATAACAAAACGAGTGATAATCGATCTCTTGCATCGCTTACTGGTGTTTTCTTACGAGTAGGGAGAATCAGGGTGGTAGAATAGTTAAAATTATGTAACTGCAGTACTAATCAAAATTAACTGCACTACCAATCAATACCGTAGCGAAGCAGGGGTATTTTGCTAGTTAATTATAATGAAAAAGTAGTCATGCCTTTCAATGAACATAAAAATTTGATCGGCACCAACCGAATAAGGGGGGCACCTCAGACCTGGGGAACGAGAATTAAAACATTGTTAAAATTTGTCAGAATTAAATTTAACTGGGAGTTAAAGTCCAGAAACATTGCATACAGTTTCTAATACACTGTTTAAATATTTTAGTAAATTAATAATAGTTACTCTATTGTTATCTGGATCCTAATTTGTAATATATATAAGTATTAACATTTATCGAACATTTAAACATTGAGAATAAAAGAGAATTCATTCGGCGTAGAAAATCATTTGCAAATCCAAGGCAAAATGTTACTAATTGCTTGATATCTCGAGTTGTATCGATCATAGTTAATAATAATTTATACTGGCCGGTTAGTGCAAATGTTGTTAATATTATTTGTCATAGCAATAGCCACTGGAATGGATATTTAAGCGGAAAATCCATTTTTGCCGAAGAATTAGTTGGATTTCGCAATTGTAATTAACCGTCGACCTTGTTTTGATCGGAGGACATGTTTTCCCAAAGGCTATATGAGTAGCTCACGGAGCTCCATCTACTCAGTCGTCGTCGGTCCTCCGGGACTGGAGGACCTCCGGGGACCCGGGAGCTGCCGAGCCACGTCGAGCCACCGAGCCACCTGGACCTACTGGACCTACTGGACCTACTGGACCTACTGGACCTACTGGACTTGCTGGACTTGCTGGACTTCCTGGACTTCCTGGGGACCTGGTCAAGGTTTCAGTCCTGGTCTTTCTTGCACCCCCTCGGCCCCCTGAAATGGATTTCCCGAGCCACCTGGACCATTCGGACCTACTGGACCTACTGGACTTGCTGGACTTCCTGGGGACCTGGTCAAGGTTTCAGTCCTGGTCTTTCTTGCACCCCCTCGGCCCCCTGAAATGGATTTCCCGAGCCACCTGGACCATTCGGACCTGCTGGACAACCTGGACTTCCTGGGGACGAGGTCAGGGTTCCAACCTTTAGTCCTTCCTTCCCGCCCCTCGCCCCCCTGGTCAGGGTTGGCTTATTCGGTTGGTGCCGATGAAATTTTCGGGTTCGTTAAAAGCCATTGAAAATGTTATTATTCTATCAAGGTCAAAACCCATTTTTCTTCCTTTCTAACTGATTTCTTCGACTGTTTTTCATCATCTGTCCTGTTTGATACATTCCTTCGTGGATTTTTGCATGAGTCGTTCTATTTCGTGTATTTCTTCGATGGGTTTGCATGATCTGTCCTATTTCATGCATTTCTTCGATAGGTTTAAACGATTTAATTTATTCGATGCATTTCTTCGATAGCTTTAAATGATTTAATTTATTCGATGCATTTCTTCGATAGCTTTAAATGATTTAATTTATTCGATGCATTTCTTCGATGTGTTTACATGATTTATTTTATTCTATGCATTTATTCGATGGGTTTACATGATTTATTTTACATGATGCATTTATTTTATTCGATGCATTTCTTCGACGTGTTTACATGATTTATTTTATTTTATGCATTTCTTCGATGGGTTTACCTGATTTATTTTACATGATGCATTTATTTTATTCGATGCATTTCTTCGATAGGTTTAAATGATTTAATTTATTCGATGCATTTCTTCGATGTGTTTACATGATTTATTTTATTTTATGCATTTCTTCGATGGGTTTACATGATTTATTTTACATGATGCATTTCTTCGATGGGTTTACATGATATATTTTATTTGATGCATTTCTTGGATGGATATACATGATTTATTTTATTTGATGCATGCTTTTGATGGTTTTGCATGATTTGTTCCCTCTCATGCATCTCATCGATGGATATATATTTCCTGTTCTTCTTCATATAGATATCTCTACGATGGTTCTGCATGCTCGTGCGTACTCTTCTGACATTCCAAATCATCTCGATCAGCACCAACCCAATAAGTATTTTCTTAGTTTCCTCTGGAGCTCACCACACAATTGCTAACATAACGTAGTTGTTTGTTTCAGCATTTCAGGTCCGCGCTCTCGCGGGAAAGGAGTTTAATTAAATAATATATTTAAAAGAAAATAGTGAAAAGTGATAGTGAACGAAGACATCTAAAGAAGCCTAGGTTAATTTATTATAGCATGAAGTATTTAAGGCCCCTTGTAAAATTGCCAAGTAGTTACAGAATTTTATTAGCTTTGTTGCTCTTTTGTTGGCTCCTCATTCCCGATGAGGAGGTCGCCGCTGCTTCCATTTCCGGAAGCAAGCGACTGAACATGGAATCGGTATGGGTGGATCAGTTCCATCCCCTGGTGTTCTTGTCGAAAGGGAAAAGTTTCGGGCGTAGGGGGTGTATCTTTTGGTACACTGCCTGCGTAAGTCACCCGGTTCGACTTCCCAGTCTCCGTGTTAGACGGCTTGAGTCAGGTCACACCTAGTGTTGCTCCTGACGAGTCGCATCGGTGCAAGAGGAATCGTCTGAGAGACGCCGAGCGCTTTTCCCTTTCGACTCGGACATTAGGGTGGTAGGAACTGCGCCATCCAATACTCGTTTCATGCTCACCCGTAGTCTTTCCTTCTTTGCTGAGTTTATTTCAATCGCGTGATTGCTTGGCAGTTCCGTAGATTCGATATCTAAACCGAAGGGATCGATGAAACTTTGTTTCCATCCATCTCTTTGGTTTAGTAGGCTAAGGGTTTCATGTACAGGGAGATCGACGGAACTATGATTCCATCTATCTCTCTACGGGTCTCCAAGCGCAGCAACCTCCTCGCGGTGAGACCTGGCGGATTGCCCAGTAGTTGCTGAATTAGCTTTGTTGCTCTTTTGTTGGCTCCTCATCCCCGATGAGAGGTCGCCGCTGCTTCCGTTTCCGGAAGCAAGCGACTGAACATGGAATCGGTATGGGTGGATCAGTTTCATCCCCTGGTGTTCTTGTCGAAAGGGAAAAGTTTCGGGCGTAGGGGGTGTACCTTTTGGTACACTGCCTGCGTAAGTCACCCGGTTCGATTCCCAGTCTCCGTGTTAGTCGGCTTGAGTCAGGTCACACCTAGTGTTGCTCCTGACGAGTCGCATCGGTGCAAGAGGAATCGTCTGAGAGACGCCGAGCGCTTTTCCCTTTCGACTCGGACATTAGGGTGGTAGGAACTGCGCCATCCAATACTCGTTTCATGCTCACCCGTAGTCTTTACTTCCTTGCTGAATTTATTTAAATCGAGTGATTGCTTGGCAGTTCCCTAAATTCGATATCTAAACCGAAGGGATCGATGAAACTTTGTTTCCCTCCATCTCTTTGGTTTAGTAGGCTAAGGGTTTCATGTACAGGGAGATCGATGGAACTTTGATTCCATCTATCTCTCTACGGGTCTCGAAACGCAGCAACCTCCTCGCGGTGAGACCTGGTAATCGGTGGGAACCGAGCTGATAGCTGTGATTGTCAAATATTCTAATTATATATAAGATTTTTTTTAAATCGTAATACTTTTATAGGTTGTAAGTATACGATTATAGTGTTAAGATAGAAGGGTAAGTGGAACTTGGAATATTTCAGTGAGGTACTCGAAAAGATGTGATTTTGAAAATTTTCTGCGTGTTTTCTGTTATTTCCTCTTACTGATATATCCCAAGTTCCAATTCCTTGGCGAAGTATTCGAAATTCTATCTCGGTTCACATTAAAGTATTACTGGAACTTTATAAATTTCTACTCGGCTGACATTTTTTAAAAAGAATTTACACACTGTAAGAGTTTCGTGACTCATAAGTTTTACCTAATTAGATACATACCTGGTTGGACCATTAACGTCATAAAAATCATTCAGTAACCATTTACTTTAACCACAGACGAGGTATAGGATAGACCTATCACCTTATGGAAGTTCGTGTCGCCACCCAAACTGTGTTACGACCCATAATTTCAGAACTGAATGTAGTGGCATCTGCTTATGAACAGCGTCCAGCTCAGCAACTACACTGAAATGTGTTGAGATGCTGAAAGGTGTGTGCGTGCCTGTATACGTGTGATTTTGCCGCGGACATATTTTCTTGTCTTTTATTGTGTTACACAGTGTCGCCGTTGCATGCTGCAGGAAAGCACCTTTATGTACTTGCAGCTGATTTTGATTTCACATCTTTTTTACTTTGTAATTATTTTCTGTATTTTTTTTATTTCATGTACTTGGCGTAATTTTTTACTTTTTTAAAGTTTTTATCGGGATCCATTTCTTTTTGCAAAGATAATTTGCATAGGGAATGACTTCAGATAATTTTTAATATTATATAATTATTTTCTATTTTTTGTGATTTATGTTAACAAATTATCACGGGACAGAATTCAGGATAAATTCAATCCCAGCATCATTTTACGCTTCGATTATCTATATATAAATAAATAAAATCCTGAGTTTAGTTACAAATAAAAAACAGTTTGATGATATTTAAACATGTCGCAATTCAAATTTCGGCAACTTAACATGTGTTTGAGGATGGAATAGAGATTGACGAAGATAGATGATCGCAGCCAATCGGCTCGCATTACTTGTCACGTAATTAATAATTGTATTACAATGTTACTTGCGATACGATTAGTAATTATACTTCAAATAATACAGATTGCCCAGGTCTCACCACGTGGAGACGCTGCGAGTGGAGACCCTCCCTAACCGCGGCCCATCCACCCTCCTTTTATGCAAAATTTTATTTTCATTTCCATAGATCCCCCTGATGCACGGTTGCAAAACGATCCTCGATCGCTCCACAACCGGGCAACAGAAGGAGTCCTTCTGTAAAAACCTACCGCGATGAAACTAAAGCAGAATTTAAAACATTTCTTTGTTTCTTTCATTTAAAATTGGAAGAATTTTCTGGTATATTTCTACCATGATAATTATTCAGTAATTGGGAATGAAACAAAGAAAAAAAGGGGAATATTTCCCAATTAGTGAATAATTCAAATTTTCTACTCATTAATAGGAAATATGCCAGTGCATATTTCCTATGGCTACTTAAATACTAATAATTCCTACGGATACGAGCGCTCGTATTTAATAATTGCTACTTATATTTAGTTAAACACTGCAGTGTTTATTTTATTCCTTAAAAACTACTTAATTCTATGTGGCCACTAAACACCTTACCTAACCATACACATATCTACTTAAATTTAAATAATGACCTGCCTAATAAAAATCTGAAATTGTCATGTGTTTCTAACTTCCCTCGATGGACCCACGATGTTACCTGAAACATTTTTAAAAGTATTCATAAAAATTCCTTGAGGTTTCGTTTCTCAAGGATGATGAGCCTGAAATCCTATTTTTGCAATATTCTTCACACATAATACTCTGCAACAGAAACTTTCTCAATGAATTAGTACTTACAATCTATCTCGATTAAGTAATGTCATTTCAACAGATATAGTCTTTTCATTGAATCGCTATTGCCCAAATATTGAAATATCACATTTGAAGCTACAGTTTAAAACTCAATATGGAATATCGATTCGGTAATAAAATGAAAGAAGGAAAAGATTAAAAAATACTGCTTCATTATCAGCAGACAAAGTAGGCAATTAACCTTTCGCAATACTTTAGCAATTCATGAAAAAGAAGCTACTAATCATATTACATTTCATTCCGAAGCAATTGATATTCATAATATTAAGCACATTGGGTGCTCTGTTACATTAACTTAATAATTTCCTTGTAGTTTCTCATTAATTGGCATCTTCAAAGTTTATGTATCAATGACTCGACAATCAATCATAATATACAATGGGTAATCAAAAACATTTATGCAAATGTTGAAAATTGGAATAATTGCACTTTACTGCACAGTAATCGAAATTACTTTCACACAGAAAGTAGCAACAACGAGCACGCGTTAATATTGAAAATTTACTATCAATATAAAGTGATGAATTGCATTTACCTACTTTTTCAGAGCAAATTTCCTTTTAATATCATCAAATGAAGCAACAATCGCGGGTGAATTTTGATTAATGCAAAGGAATGTTGAAAATTTATAAAAATAAAAAACTACATTTCTTATCAATCTGATAGGAAATACAACGTTTGACGAAGTTACTATGCAAAAATCAGCAACGTTAATGAGGAATAGCTACTGCTACTTTTCAAAGACTCTAATTAGAGCTTCAATTGAATGGAGGTGTGTCAGAAGTCTGCAATTTCTATTACAAATAATGAATCACACCTTTCATCGCCATTCTTTCAGTCACAGAATAAAATTTTGGAATGCTATTCCATAAAAATTGGAACTTCAAATTTAAAAATATTCTAAAAAAATGGAAAACATTTATCTGCAAGATATGAATATACTTTTAAAACAATATTTCCAGTGACAAACACTCGATTCAAGGGTGGGGAGGTGGTGGTAGGAGAAGGAGGATGGTGCAGCCACTTAGGGCTGCTAGAAAAAATGATCAGTAGCCAGAAGGGCAGCTGATCATTGTCCACTCATTAATGCAAAAAAACCGTGAGTGGACCGTTTCTTTCTTTCGCAACGCTAACTCACTACAGACTAAAATCAACTCCCGAGCATAGTCACTAGGACTTTGGACTACCCGCAGCACTAATTTCTCAAACAAATTCAAAATTCCCGGATGGTGCTTCATTATTGAAAATTCTACTATACTCAATACAAATCCCGAATAGCAAACGAAAAAGCTACCGAGAACCACCACGTGGGTGGTTTCATTTTTCGCAACACTAATAAAAATTCAGTGCACCTGTGTCTCGTAATACGCAACTCTAACTTTAATTCGTTGCAGCCTTCCTGAAGGCTGTGTAGAGTCCCACGTGCAGCAGATCCAGCTGCTCGGGACTCTTTTTTCCCAGGAACATGTCTCTGGACATGTCCCAGGATAGTTTTGGGGCATTGGGGGGTGGGGGTCGCAACTCTAATTACAAACGCGATCAGTCATCATCGCAACACTAACTCAAAAAAATATTAAGAATCAAACTAGGACGAGTTATTAAAAAAACGCGATCAGTCGCATCGCAACTCTAATAAAAAGAATACCATGAATCAAAAGTAATGCAATGAATCAAACTCTAGTAAGTCCAATTAAAAATACAAGAATAATCTGAAAAACAATAGCGATTTTTTTTCGAAACACTACAAGCAACCACGATCGATATTTATTCGCAACGCTATGCTAGAACCAGACGCGGGGAATGCTTGATTCGCAACGCTAATTCAAACCGTGATCAACATTTAGTCGCAACACTAACTGGCCCCGTAATCTTCTTCGCAACTCTAATTGAAAACGCGGTGGGCTCAATTTCAGGGGAGGGGTTATCGATTAGGGTGGATCGAAATATAGGGGCAAAATATTTTTTTTATTATTCATTACTTCTAATAGTGGGCAAAAGTTGCCTTTTATAATGGTATTTAAGCTACCAAACTTTGAACGTGATCGACAAATTTTTTCAAGTGCCGCAAGCCTTTCAAAAATTAATATTTCAGTAAATATTAACATTTGAAGGGCTTGCGACACCTGAAAAAATTTGATGATCACGTTCAAAGTTTGGCAGCTTAAATTCCATTATAAAAGGGAACTTTTGCCCACTATTAGAAGTCATGAATAATAAAAAAATATTTTACCCTTATATTTCGTTCCACCCTTGTCTCGATGGGTCAGCCTATGGCCAACCAAACTACTACTACTACTACAACTACCGGCGAGCATAATGGCAATATAATACATAAGAATGACCCTGCACCCGAGGATGCAGGGCCATTCTTGGTAGCCCACATGATGTGGCCTTTTCTCTGGCCGGGCTATCTTCGGCTCTTTGGCCACTTCTTGCTTCGGGCGGTCCGCCCTTCTGAAAGTGAATAACGTGCCCAAGCCCGTCCTGCCGACCGCGACCAGCGACAATGTGCAATGTCCCACTGGCGTCAAAAAGTCGACATAGCGAGGCTAGAAGCGAGGGCATACCCCACTCGCACTAGTCTGGCCGTCGACTTTTCTCACAAATTTCCTGAAAGCAGGTCATCGCGCGGGGGAACATGCGATCAGAGAATACGACGACCTGCCCCGGCCCTACCTACTTATATTTAAGTCACACATTCGTACCAGAAGGTAAGTTACCTATCCTACACAAAACCTATATTTAAAAAATATCAAAACAGTCTCTCAAACACAATCATCAGTCAACCCACTCCACGATTCTCAAGCATCACCGCCCGGGTGCAAAGCCTACACTAGAGAGACCGTCCCGGGACGACTCCGTCACCCGAGCTTGGCCACAATCACACTCTAATAAGTACGTACCAGTTTTCACTGAAATCGGCTGGCAAAGGCAGTGACCATTGCGCATAAGTATGATTTACATAGCAATTAATTATTTTCAATTTCAAAGAATGGATTACTTGATAATGTGCATTGCACGTATTAAGTACATACATCAAGCGTTATTACTTTACTTTCTCGTTTGATTGTACGAGATTGATTAACTTTCATATTCCAAGATTATTTACTAGAATGATCATCGTGTGCAACAAGGAATATGATACATTGGTATCGTTATTGCAATGAATAATAATATAATGTTATAGTTTCGTTAACATGGTCTTTGATAAAAATCTTTCACCGACGCAAATTCCACCGCCTAACCACACAAACACACACAGGTGGAAAATGCGGCGTGCACGATACACTAACGCAATGCCAGCCGCCGACATGTAATTATTTAGTAAAGAAAGTCATCGTGCCCCATTGCCTTCACCCACCCAAGTAACGCATGGGCACGTGGATGAGTTAAAAGGCAATGGGTACGGAAAGATATCCTGAAAATCCTCAACTAGAAAATATGATTAGTCTGTATAGTGTCTAGCACGCTAGAATTCTTTCATTTTACATTATAAAGCAAAATTATTCGACTTTCAACTTGTCAATAGTTTAAAGTTTGATAAATAACAAAGGACTCTACTTTAGATCAAGAAAAAGGACTCTACTCGACATTCAATTAGTGAGAAAAAAGACTATAAAATTGAATTATTTAAGAAAATGACTCTAAAACATGAAGAATTTAATTTAAGAATTTAAAACGGGCGATTCCATCGTCAAAGTAAATTTCATATAGGTAATAAGAAAGTATGTTCTCATGCTAATTACTTTGAATCTGAAATTTGCCCACCCTCAATTGTCTTCTTGCACATGGAAATTAATTATTCTTTGTGTACGCAAACGAGTGACCTTTATAAGAAAGGAATTACACTTTTATGTCTATTATCATCATTTAGACATCAAGTTACTTTTGAACACGTAAGTATTATCAGAAAAATAAAAGAAATTCAAGTCATTATAATCGTCGCAATGACGGAATCGGAGGGCATCCGATTTTTCGACTACATATTAGATAAAACTGATCGTAGCTGTGGAGTCTGAGAGTATCAGACTTCTTCGCTACATAAAAATTAGCATTCAGCCGTATTGATATTCATATCAAATATCAATACCTTCTGAGCTGCTATGCATCTTTAGGTGCATTATTTAATAAATATCTACATCAATGTATGATCAATGATAAACATTCGCGTTAGGAAACGTTTATCTTGGAAATTATGATTAAAATTTGATTCTATTGAAAAGGCGCGGTGCACAAGAAGACCCTAGCCCTCGTCTAAGAAATACATACACAGATAAAATGTTACAATTCACGGGCATGGTTACCATACCCGCGGTCATTATGCTCGCCAAAGTATACAACCGGTCACTCGTGTCGATTTGGACCAAACGTCCTACGACATGACTGAGTGACCAGAGGAACCATAATGCATGCGCACTCACATTTCGCTGTACCCCGGTGACGGAGGCGCCAACACCTCTGCAACTGCTCAGGGGAAGTCATCAATCTGCTGAGAAGTCATCAGCTTGCTCAGCTTCCCCTAGACTGTAACGAAGAAACAGAACACGATTATAATTTATTTCAAAACTTACGATTGTTCGAACTCTAATAAAGAACCACGAAACAATTCAAAACTAACGAAATTTTGTATCATTTAGACATTTTAAGAAAAAAATTAAAAAATTAAATACTAAAAAATAAAATTAACAAATTTTTTTTCTTAAAATATCTAAATCATAAAAAGTTTTGTTAGTTTTGAATTTCTTGGTGATTCTATTATAGAAATTAATTTTCTTTTAATTTTTTAATTTTTTGTTTCTAGAATTTTGAAGAATGAATGAAATACATAGATACTTACATCTTTCCAATAATATTCTCCGCACAAATCTCCTCTTCAGCTGACGCACTGACTCTAATTTCCGATAACGAGTTTCGCGTTTAAAAGTAAAAAAAAATAAAGAAATAGACTATCAACGCGCCCCAAAGATCATAATTGTCGAAGAAACCGCTGAATCTATTCTCGCGATTCGAAAGTCAGAGCCCCGATGCTCGCAAAAGAATATAAATTGCGTAGAAAACACTGACTCTACCCTCGCGTATCCCAAAATTGTTAACGACACTCTACTATGAGCAACTGTGCTCTTCAAAACAAAAAACTTCGTACGACATAAACACTGACTCTATTTGGCCGCATTGCACGCGGTCACAATCTCTGAAAAATAAGTAGGATAGGAGGGTGGGGTGGATGTGGTTTCATCGAGTGTTTGTCACGAAGAAATATTGTTTTTTTTGGAACCAGCCAAGGTACTTTCGCTCCTTGTTATTTAGAATACAAGGTGTGATGCGAAAATACAGAATGCTCGCTCGATAGGAACAACTTAACATTTCAGTAACACGATATTATCCAGAATATACTACATCAGAAATAATTATTACATTTAAATGAACCGTAGCAGTGGCTTTCGTCATTAAAGTTGTAAGCACGTTCGTGTTATTCGAATAATACTTTAAAATATATCACGATCTTTATAAATATCCAAAATTCATTGCAAGAATCAAAATTCGTTAATTATTCATGCTTAAATAGCATGTCCTCGATCAACTACGCAGTTTCTGTACATAAAGAACAAAACTTGCATCCAAAACCGAACGTAAATGCAATTACACTAGCTTCATAGAGATAGATTCTTAAAAATCATTGAAATATTATTGAATTCTACGTAAACGCGACCAAAATGCAATAGAATTCGATCATTCCAATATTTCCTAAACATCTACTGACGCCATTTTGAAATGTTTAAATAAATCCGACTAGAATTATTGAATTTATCATAATTCAATCTTTTCCCATTTCATCCCGATATTGACCGACTGCAAAGTTATCCATCACCCTCACAGCCAACAATGATTCAATAAAATAACGATAAAAATAAGTATACCACACGTATTGCCACCTTCTTTTTCCAACGAATGACCAGTCGCCATCCAAGCACCGTTCAAATTAACCGCCAAGTGTCATGGCGTTGCCTGCCCTTTGGTTTCGATTCCCGCCTCAACGTCTGTAACCGAACGATGCAACAAGAGATTGAAACAAAAACATTAAAACATTCGTAAGGCAATTAGACAAGAAATAAACTTGAAATATGCCCGAAAAGGGATGTAATTGAATACAGAGACACGATATGTGTGCACTAAATGTGCAGAAATATCGGTACGAAGGGAATACGCGACGAACGTCTAACGGTTTTCTCGCGATATTTAATCAATATCGAGACGAAAGTGTATTAATAGTAGAAGCAAGTGACGGTAGACAGTAAAGAAGAAGACTAATAATGAATAGAAGTAATTAGGTGACGATAAATAATGTAGACGTACCATTTAAGTACGCAGCTATTGAAACGTCTTAATTCAACGATGTCCACAGACCGAATGACCCCCGCGCCCGCCAATGTACCGCGGCGAATATTGGCGTTGGTGGGGGGAGACCAAGCGTCAAGCAGGCCTCGCGAGAGAATACACGCGTACGTATTTCCGAAGTGTCGCAAGATTATATTATCAAATCCACCTGTATAAATATATAAATCATTTTGAAAAGATCGAGAATCCCTGAACTCCTTGAAGAAAGTGTGCATTCACTAAACACGGCGGGAGACTTGTAACTCTGTCCAAAAACACTTCATAGCTGCTTAATTGTAATCGGAATCATTACAACTATCATGTAGGAAAGGAGTGAAGGATTCATATTTCAAGATGAAACTGCAAAAGTTGGTAAATTACATCTAGAAAATGCATTGACAATCGACGAAGCTTGAGTCTTTACGTAGGACCGCGACACTGTTCTCGTCATCGTCTCAGAGAATCATTAATAACTAATTAATTATAACCAAAATCTGCGCAAAGACCACATAGGAAAGTAGCCAAGGGTATATTCTTTGAGACGCGACTCTAAAAGTTCATAGAATATTCGCTGGAAATGAGAAATTCGTTAATTTCCAGTGGCTGTGTAATGCTTCTATCTCCCTCCTTGTCGCGCACACAAGCACTTCCTCTTTCTCGCACAGCTCGGCCGTGCCACCTCTTCTAGTATCATGTACTCCTATTAACTCGGGCGAATTTCCTGGTCAGAATAGAATAGTCGGTAAAATCAACAGCTGCTTAAGATATTTTTCGTAACGAATAGTAGACTATTCAGTAATACGTTTTAGGAAGATTTTATGTAAAAGTGAATGGTTCATTCAAAAACATCATGCGTTCCTATTAACTTGGCAATATTTAACATCGAATTTACATTTACGTATAAATGGGGAACGTAGGCGATCGTAACAGCACGATAATGTATTTTATTAAACAAGAGATGTCTTTCTTTGCCGATTATAACAATTTTAGTTAAGCAAAAATATCTTGGGAACGGCTTCGCAGTCGGAGGAACATTTCAAGTTTTATTCCAAACATTTTTGCATCGTACTTAAGATAACATTACATTCGGCATTCATCGGCGATAGTGTCTTTAACAAATTGTCCTCGATGAACGACTTTATGTGTACAGATGTTTAGTTATATGATATATTTCACGAGATACTAGGTAATTATCTATATAACATAATTGCGAAGATTTGGCGTGTCGTAATTGTTTCAGCGTTAATTGATCGTGTCATGCTATAATACTGATACGGCGCAATCTTATTCTTGCTGAGGGGAAAGAGATTGTGGACGTTACTCTTAGTTAATTAACAAAATAAAGACAAACTAAAATTACGTAAAATAATTTATATATGTGTACATACAACTACATATATCTATGTTACATTGAACAGGCCTTCTCTGTTTCTTTCCGTATGACATATACCTCAAATATAACAATGTTGTTTCGTGGATGGTTGCATAAAATGTTTGCCTTGGGCAGCGTACTTCTGTCAGTACAAATATAAGCTTCGAAAGAATGTGGGGCACACTTTCGTGCGAAACGTACAGCTATATCGATAAATATATATCATATAACTTAATTTTAATACTGAATCACAGAGACCCATCGACGGGTAAGCAATAAATTATATCTTTAAGAAGGCTCGCGTACATATCGGGAGAGAATTTGTGCTTGTATTAGAAAAGAAGACAACAACCAATTCCAAGAACGAATCGTGTGGTACTCTTGCATATAAAAAATTTACAAGATCGTGAACAGACGCGTGACTTTCTTTTTAGAAAATATAGATCCGCATAAAACATCCAATGAGTCCTTCTTTTCTTCCATTCCACTTAATACGTTTGAAACACTGAGACGTAACTCTAAAAAGTCAAGCGCGGTAGTGGCATCCGAAATCCTTCATGCAGTTATTACTTTCAAAGGTTGCTCCAACCGATTAACAATGCGTGAATACAATATCTTAATTCCTCTGATAATGAGTAAATTACAGTTTTCGCTAAGCCTATGAAATCGAAGGTATCTCGAAGTTAACACTGAGATTCTCGGACTGTGCTAACTTAACGATCGTTGACAATTTAACCGCGACTCGAGCGGCCTCGTCGAGATCGTCGATCGGGACGATTTTCAAGCCCGCGTTCGCGATCAGAGCTTTTGCTTCGTCCACGTTTGTACCCTGAAATAGAAACACGGTATAAAATTCTCTTTACATTTATAGTTTGCAGTTAACGTACCTGTAATCGGACAACAACGGGGATTTTTAAGCTAAGTTCTTTAGTCGCAGCTATGATTCCTTCTGCAATGACGTCGCATCTCATAATTCCACCAAATATATTCACCATGAGTGCATGGACCTGTGTTCACGGGCACGGAAAAGAAGTTGTAATATCGCTAATACTGTTTTTAATCGAGAGAGTGTATCGTCGTTTATTTAAAGAGTACTTTACGCGTCGACGACTTACTCGTGGGTCGGACGTAATTATTTTAAATGCTTCCTTTACAGCGGCGGCCGATGCACCACCACCTACGTCCAAGAAGTTGGCAGGTTCTCCTCCGTGCAATTTTATGATGTCCATAGTAGCCATTGCTAAACCAGCTCCGTTAACCATGCAACCAATATTACCATCAAGCGCGATGTAATTCAAATCGAATTTAGCGGCGTCAACCTCTTTGGAGTCTTCCTGAGACCAATCTCTCAAGGCAAACAGGTCTTTCTGCCTGAATTCAGCGTTGTCGTCGAATCTGCACTTGCAGTCCAATGCGAAATCTGTGTATTATAAAATAAACTTCTCGATATATTTCCGTTTTACCATAAACTGAATTACAGTGTCTTTGACGAAGCTTACAATTTCCGTTGATATCTTCTGCAAGCGGATTCACTTCTAATAAAACGGCATCTTTTTTGAGGAACATTTTATACAGGTTCATAATGATATTGGAGATGTAATCTTTAACGTTTTGAAGACCAAGCTTAACGGCAATGCGCTCCGCTTGTTCTTTTGTGATACCCTTGTTAATGTCAATGGGTTCGTACATTATAGCACTAGGATTTGTAGCTGCAACCTCCTCGATATTTACACCACCTTGACTCGAAGCTATTATGACTGGACCCTTAAATCAGAAGCTTCGGAATTAGACGTTGCAACTGTAGATACTTCGGTTATATCCGTATATTAACTTACACCAAAGGCTCTTTCCATCATGACTGCAAGGTAATACTCCTTTCGAGGGAACATGCGCTGCGTTACCATCACTGCGTTGCATATCCTACCCCCCTCGCCTGTCTGTTTAGTAATTAACAATTTACCTAACATTTGACTTGCCAGCTTTTTCGCTTCCTCCGGTCTGCAAATGAAACACGAATAAGCAATATGCATTCAAATACAATCCCATCTTTATGTAAGATGGCGACTTACGTTTCACACATTTTGACGCCGCTAATGGTAGAGTTCTTAAAGTGTCCCTTTCCTCTGCCACCGGCTAAAACTTGCGCCTTCAAGACAATGTCTTTGCTCTTCAAATCGGCAGCGATCTTCGCAGCCTCATCTGCGGTCTTGGCGACTCCGAATTTAGGAGTCGGTACTCCAGCTTCGTTTAGCAAACTGTAACTGATGTGTTCGTGCACATTTAAATTCCTGACTGGCTGCTTTACTATGTTCGTCTTGCATCCCAATATCTACAAAATGTGGAAATTGAATTAGTAATTTAATTTGATTAGCGACAATAGAAATTATAATCGGTTTCTGTGCAATTATGCAACGTAAAATTATGCTCCCCCGAGAAATATTCATTTAGAAATATAAGCTCCATTATTTCAGATGACAAGGGAGACCAGAATAATCGAAATGCCAGCAATTAAACGCACTGTTATTGACAGTTTATAAACTTCACAGTGGCCTTGGGTCGTAGGATTTAAAAATAATCTGAACTCAAAGACCAATCAGTGGTAATGACCTACATACTTTTCAATTCAAGCGTCGTCAGCCATCGCTTGTTTTGCCTTTGATAATTAAGTAACATGGTCGATCAAAACAAATAGATGGGAATAGCGTTCGAAAAGGAGCAAAATAACAATAAAGAATAGAATGAATTCTTTCGAAAGTGTGTAAAACACTATGCCCCATGAAAACAGTTGTCAAAGACTATTTCAGGTGAAAGAAGACGGGAAAAAAACAATCAACGACAGAGTTCGATCGTTCGAACAATGCGAAAATTTCGAATAGCGTGAGAATTCTCGGCGAGTTTGACAAGTGGCCTTTGACGTTCTCCGAGTAATTCAATAACTGTTAATTAAATACGAGCGGAGATGTCAAAGTTAATGATTAAAGAAATAGTGGGACCAGCGTGTAAATGACCACGTTCTTATTGCATAACTGTCATACTCGTATTTCATGAGAAAATCGTATTTCGTGCAAGGCCACGATCTTTGGCTTCGAATCGACTGACCCTGGCGCCCAATTTAGCAGACCGCAGATATCTAATATGGCGATTATTCCTCTTATGAATCATTGGTGGGCACAGAACTTCGTGTTTCTGGATGTATTAAAGAAGGGCGTGTGCCCGCGCCGATGTACAAGAAACAATGCGATATCTTTATTTTGGAAATGTGCTGCATACGCACCTTGGACCCGTTAAATCGGGTGAGATTTTCCACGAGGGAGATGGTCCGCGACAACATGGTAGCCATCTTACTAAAGCGGTGGCAGTGGACTGCCAAGTGTAAGCTGCGTCTTCGGGTCCCCACCTATCTTGACGTTTCCTGTAAAAACATGACGCAAACTCCGCGGGTACGATGAGTCGTGATGGCAGCACTACTTTTCTGCACAGCTGACCACGATTCGAAATACAGTTTCGCGTAGCGAGCAGAATTTAAACGGGGATTTCGTTCGTACGCGCAATAACCGCTTAACGAATGAATGAAATAAAATTATCCACGGAATGTTATTCCTCTCCCACATAAAGATCAGTTTTCGAATCCTTCGAGGCGAGTAAATTGTCGCGCTACAAATTTAAAGAAGAGCATTTATTCGTGTACAAATATATTTACATTCGTATAAATTTTTAGCAAAGATATAATGAGGAATGACGAGCATCGAAGTTATATATTTTTAAGGCACCGGAGGTTTAAGACCGGTTAAAATGATTAGAGAAGAAAACGAGAAAAGTCGACTGTACAAAATTGATCGTAGAAAGACTATACATTTCAAAGTTATAGATATCGTATAGTAAATACTCTCTAAATACTTTACTGAAGCGTGTAAAAATTTGCCTCATTTCGGCGCCTTGGACTTTTCACCATTTTTAGCAGACTTTTCTTTGTGCGTCAAAGCGATGTTTAAATTCAAGGAATTCGCAATTTTCACCATCAATGCTAACTTCACAGCCGCCTGAGCCGCCATTGCGAAATCGTCCACGACAATAACTTTTAAGTTCGCTTTGATTATCAGGTCTCTCCCTTCGTCCACATTAGTTCCCTATAGGAGAAGGAGGAATGTAAAATAAGACCCCTAATCATTCCCGCAGCCACGAATTACCTGCAGTCTCACAACTATCGGAACAGACAGATTCAGCTCTTTGGACGCATTGATGATTCCTTCAGCAATTATGTCGCACCTCATAATACCGCCGAATATATTCACGAAAATCGCTTCTACCTAAATATTTCCAATAACATTTTCATCAACGCTGTTTCAGATCTATCAGTACATCGTCTATCTGATAAAACTCATTAAAAGGAACACAGGGGGAGTCACATCTTTTCTAGCTAATGTTTTGTCCGATTTGTTCCTATTTATGAGTTCTATTGTTCACTTTGCATTTATATCTCTTTCGAAACACCTTTGCATCCGAGATTATTATCTTGAAAGCCTGTTTGACCACTTCTGCCGTGGCACCACCACCCACGTCCAAGAAATTGGCAGGCTCGCCGCCATAAAGCTTTATGACATCCATGGTTGCCATCGCTAATCCAGCGCCGTTCACCATGCAGCCTATGTTCCCATCCAGAGCTATATAGCTTAAATTGAATTTGGCCGCTTCAATCTCGTTAGGGTCCAACTGAGTGAGATCCTGAAGTGCGAACAATTGTTTCTGCCTGAATTCCGCGCTATCGTCGAACGTGCATTTACAATCCAGAGCGAAATCTACAAAGTTCATAACGTAAACGTTGCTATAAAAGCACTCCCCTTAGAGAGAAACGCTTCGATATAACGAGGATTCTCTGTCTACGCACACTCATCGCATATATCCAATGCAAACGGATTGATTTCAAGTAGCAGTGCGTCTTTATCAACGAATAGTTCATAGAGATTGCAAACGAGTATCGCGATGAACTCTTTGGCACTCCCTTCCATGCCTAATTTATCCGCGACCAGATCTGCTTGTTCGACTGTTAAACCTTCCATGATGTTGACTGGTATATACGATATCGCCTCTGGATTCGTGGCGGCTATGTCCTCGATATTTACGCCGCCTTGCTTCGATGCTATCACGACGGGTCCCTGTGGGAATATTTTCCTCCCTAAGTTCAAGCCAAGCTCGATAAAGAAGCGGCACGCCGCAACTCACATTGAAACTGGTCTCCAGCATTACTGCTATGTAATATTCCTTGCGAGGGAACATCCTTGTCGTCACCATTACCGAATTGCAAATCCTTCCTTGTGCCCCAGTCTGCTTTGTTACTAACAGTTTGCCTATCATGCTACTGGCGAAGGTCTTAGCTTGTTCCGGGCTGCAATTCATGGTCAACAAATAATGGCCCGAATAGAAATTTAAAAGCTGTTCTTAGAAGTAACGGAGGCAGCAGAAATTGTTATTTTAACTATTCATCAGACTCACGTTTCACACATTACAACACCGCTGACATCGGTACCCATAAAGTTTCCTACTCCACGACCACCAGCCAGAACTTGCGCTTTTAAGACAATATCTTTTGTCTTCAGATCAGCAGCTAGTTTAGCAGCTTCGTCTGGTGTCTTGGCTACTGCAAAAGGTGGAACCGGGATCCCAGCCGCCTTCAATAAACCGTACGCAATGTGTTCGTGAACTTGCAATTGTCGAAATTGTTGGACAGAAACAGGCGTGCTAGCTAAAAACTGAAAAACATTTCTCTCAGTACTGAATGAAACGATCGAGTCACTAATATTCGTTTATTCGTATGAAAATGGGAAATATATCCAGGTATTTACCTGCCCCTTTATCCCCCGAGCGCAGAACGATGCGAGCGACCAGATTTTCGTTGACATGTCGCTGGTAATTAAATTTAAACAATTCTATTTGTCCGATAGGCGATTCACTCGACTCAATCGCGTGCACAATCGCTCGACTTTTATGGGAACGTGACGCTTCGTTGATTAGAAATGTTACAAGCAATTCTCTTTGTAAAATCCATCGTACAGAGCCGTTAAACGTGTAAGTTTAAAGAGAAAGCTTTGTTGCTGACATGACCGCGCCGATTAAGCTAAGTAGGCAATGAACGCAGAATATGTGCCCCTTTGTTTTATGACAATGATAAGTGCATGCTCGTACGTATGTACGTGATACCACTTCATGTAGATAATAGTCGCTTCGTACATAAAATCTCTATATTCGAGAAGTGCTTTAACAATATAATTCGTTATGTACGCTCCATAGAAGTTCTCGGCTCAGCAAGAACGTCGCATAGAAGCGGTTCTGGAGAGAACCGTTTACGAATGCTTAGCACGTTGCATTGCTGCGCATCGAGAGTGAATTCGATAGGACAATAGGTTGAATTTAACTCGGTGTGCCGCTGTAATAAACGTGCCATCTTTCTATTCTATTTATATGCATAGAAGATACAATGTATTAAATTATGTTAATACAGTAAAATATAAAAAGGTCAATTTACATTGTACATCTATGTATAGTCTAACTATAATGATTTAATAAGCACTTACACTTATCGAATAAGTATAACAGAGAAAATATGAGAATTAAGAATCAAGTTCATTCTACATTATACGTTTATGCTTAATATGTAGGTCACGTTCACATGTAATTCAATGTGCTCTGAATATGATTCCATTCCGATACAACTTAATAATAATCATTTTCTTCCTTTTTTTCCTCCATTAAATCAGACTTATGCTTATCTTGGGAACTAGTACGTCTTTCGCATGATTTCCAAAGAAATTTTTAATAACTCGTACGTAGTTACAGCATTTCGTTCGTAGTTATACTTTTGCCCCCGGATGACCAGAAGAATGTTATTGAGGCCACTTTTCTGCATAAGATCTTTAACATTGTTCGAGTAATTAATTAAATAAAGTATATAATTATATACTGTACCCCTGAAACGATCGCCGAACGTTAGCAAAAATAATTTTGTAAAGTATTAAACAATGATCGTAACTTTAGTATTACTAAGCATTACTAATTTCAAGTAATGTCCTCCCTATAAAAAAAGACTACGAAAGGTTTAAATTCATATCACACTTGCTGCCATTTTTCATAAGCTATCGTGTAGTACGGCTCATTTCATCGTAACGTATAAGCGGAAAATGTTATGCCAAGGAAGAAATGGAGCAGATAACTTATCTCGCAAAACTTTTACAACTGAAGCGTTGTAAGGTGCGTCAAAGAAGATATGGAATTTAAAAATTCAATGCATCTAATACTCCGAGATATATTGACAACATAAATTCATTTACACTCTACAACTTAAGGATAACTTTCATATCTTCTGGAATATGAAACATCAAAGAATCGAATACATTCGAGCGAAGTTCTATTTTTTTTTTTTCATTGGATACAACTTAAATATTAATATAATTCGTAGAATAGAATTGCATCTTGCATCTATGTTTTAAGCATAAAACTTCATTTCTGGCCTCAACAGTCTTATATTCTAAATACAAAACGAATTTTTTTTTTTAGAAATTTAAAAACTAAATCTATCGTTAAGCGTTCTCCCCGTGACACCAAGGTTCCCAGATAAGCTGTACATGACCTCGCTGAATGTACGATCGTCGACGTCTGTTCCTGCGTCCGACGATGGGGTGTTACGTGTACGAGAACGAGAGCGCGATCTTGACCTCGAACGTTGCCGACCGAACAGTGGCGATCGACCAACCTGAAACCCACGAATCTTGTTACAACTTATATAAAGGATCATATTATTTCCCCTCTGCCCAAATTCGAGCACGTAAAGATACAATTTATGTTACGAATAAATTTTAATATACCATACCATATTCAAGCTTTGTACACTTTGTCTGAATGGTGAACGTCCCCTGGGCAATTGGCGTAAACTGTTCACAGCATTTCCATTCCGACTCGGTGTAAGAGGAAGAGGTCGTTGATGTGTGCTAGGAGCATATTCATTTCCCAATGTATACATGAAGTTCACATTTGTATTAGCATTTAATCGTGGCGAACTAAAACATCGTTTTCATTATATCAATTTTAGTTCAAAACATAGTAGATTGGTGTTCATAAAAATCCTAACTATAACATCCTTCAAAACAAGTGCATCGCTAAGAGATATCTAAAAGTGTTTACGAATTGTACAATCATACTTTATTCTCATCAATTTCTGTTCGTATTGCGCACGCCTTTGAGCGCGGGCAATCTGATCTGAACGTAATCCACCGGTGGTGAAGCGACGTTGGGATGTCAGAATTTGTTGCCTCCTTTCCATAGCGCTTCTCTGCTGAAGCGACAACATAGATTTCCCAGCCTGCGGTACCTGTAACGAAACCATCACTCCAGTTTCCATTTCATCCGCCTTCAAACTCTCCTTGTGTGCACAGTTAATATTCACTTACTCTGAATTGATTTTGTAAAGACAATCTCTGGTTCTGTCTTTGCAACAGCAATTGCTTCGCTCTTTTCACGCGATTCCGATAAGCAATTTGAGCGGGGCTCTGGTATCCCAATCGATTATGGACCGAAGTCGGGTCACGCAGGTTCGGTAGGCTGTTTGTTCTTTTTAACGTCGTCTTATTATTGGTGAAGAATCCTCCTTGAGTGAAAGTCAGGTTCGTGCGACTTCTACTGCGAGTCAAGCCAAATCTATTGCCTCGGCCACGGCGAACATTAAAAGCTCCTCGTGTGTTTGATTTCTGGTTCAGGTTTAAGTTGCTTCGTGATCTGGTGAGGCCACTGGGTTTCTTATATCGTTTTCTTACAAAACCACCGCGCACACTGTTGTTATTACTCTGCCCAGCTTGCCAAGTTTGCTCTTTCTTAGCCGTTCCGACATTACGCTTCACTCTCGCACCTCTACCCCTGAGTCCACTCCGTCCTCGTGTACTACCTCGAGGAGTGCGTTTAGCACCAGTTTTTCCATTGGGAGGCCCGGCCTTTTTCTTTTTCTTCTTTTTCTCCATCTTTATGATTTCATCTTAAAAGGAAGAAAATTCACAAGGTTTAGTGAGCGTAAGGCCTTGGTGCGGAAAGTTAATTTTGTGTTAAACTTTAATCTGTAATGTGTGAAAAATCTCCTCCTGTACAGATGATGCCAAAGGATAACTCAAGATGACAAACTCAGATTTTTATTCGCTCCCATTAAGGAAATTGGTCTTTCATTTTCATTAATCGCTCCCAGCTCTTCTTCCGATACATATGTTTATTCAAATTAATCTCACTGGGTACTGTTTTAATATTTTAGTATACTGAAACTATAACTTGGAATTCTCATATTTATTCATTGTTCTTTAATCTGTTTATCAAAGCCATTCAAAATATACTATTAATTTCTTCATCATACTACAAACAATAAACAATAATAATCATGGTAACAGGATCGATAAAACTGAAGGTATTCTAATTTGAAAATTATAAAATTACTTGTAAAGGTATTACAAAACAGCGATCAATATATCATTAATGTTCTGAAATGCTCTTTTTCATAAAACAAACATATATGTATATGGGTGCGAGTTTATTGAGACTGACAACATACTAATGTAATTTCTGTAATGTGTTGTGTTAGAGTGTACACGGGATGTTATACTTTTAATTCATATTTAATTTAAACCCGGAGAGTTCTTTCATTGTCAAAATTATCCTCCGTTATGTAAAAAGCATTTCCAGTCGATATGCATTAATTAACAGCAATAGGTCTTCATCCATATCGTGTATTATTTCGTGTTTCTTCATTCAGATCTATATATTATATATATATATATATATTTCTACAATTCGCTGACTATCTCTTACATATTGTTGTTCCACTTTTTATTTCTAGTTTCTCTTTATTCTTCCGACACTTCAAATTCGTAGATTCATGGATTTCTTAAATATTTCGTACACATATTGTTTTCTTCGATATATTGGTAGCATCCAATGCTGCAATGTCCAAATACGTTGCTCTAGGTCACAGATTCTGTTCAATCCTCCTGATTCTGATGTTTCGTTCGATTCAATGTCGACGCCATTAAAAAATGAGTTTCAAATAGAATAACCAGCTCGAGCTTATTTTCTTCCTCTTCCCATTTACGACACTTGATTTGCAAAGATGCATTAACGATGTATCATAGAAATATCGATTCAGTGGGCATGTAGTTAAAGTAATGGAGTGCCACACTAACTATACAAATACTTGGAATGTAATCGAGTAGAGCCTTTTCCTCATCTTTGAACATATTGACCCACATAATTGTTCGTCCACGAGCCGCAGTAACCACACATGTGATACCCTTTTCATAGTTACATTCCCTTCAAGCAGAAGAAATTTCAGCGAAAAATAGCGGCGCACGCACACTTTTGATCTGCGTAACTCCAAATGACTCGGAATGTTTAGCCTTCTACCCAAACTTATTATTCAATCGCAGTGGGGCGTACTTCAACTCTAGCAGAACAATATTACGTGTTTTTAATTCCAAGAAACATTTAACTCTCACGAAGGAACGTTTGTCATCTTTAAGCGGTAAAATCGAACACGTTCAACGATCGGAAAAGCGATTCTCCTGGGTGATGTATGCTCGCTGTCCAAGCGTGATTCCCATTCGCATACCGATGGAGCAGTCCCAGCAGAAACCTGTCATGCGTCGAAGGTAAAAAGAAAATTCTTTGGAAAAATTCCGAGCTTGTGTCTGTATCTCACGTCCAGTGCGGCGTTTCGACTGCCATTAGATGAACGAAGAGAAACTCGAGGAACATGATAGGCGAAGATAAAAATATAACTAAAGTTACGCAAACGTGTATCCCACGCAACGAGAAAGTTGACTTCTTTTTGCGACGCGTGAGTCACAGCGGTGCTTGCGGCATTTATCCAAAAAAGGGCCCCGGGGTTTCATGTTCGTCAATTTTCCGCCCCAAACGTTTGCTAGAGCCGAAAGGAATTGCTCGACCAATGTTACGTGAACCACACAGAGTAACTTCCCAAAGAACTCGTTAATCTAGGTTAGGTCTATTACAGCGCCTGGCGCCGCAACCCGCCTTTGCGCCATCTCACTATGCATCTATCTTTAATTCTTCATGCCTCGTGTATACGACTCCGGTGCAATAAACACGCATTATTATTCTTATTATTATTAATCCTTCGTAGCGGCCGTACTTTTCTTCTTTTTCACTATCATTCGCTGAACGGGGGAAACGTATTCTACCCCTTACGCCGAACACGGGGCGCGGGATCGAACAGTTTCTGTTTTATCATTAAGGATCCGAAATGTGTACGTCGAGCGCATTTAGCGGCTCCTCCAGCTATCGAGAACGGTCCCACACATCTTTCCCAATGTTTAGGGCCAATCGAAATGCGTCGGGCTTGGTTTAAAAGAATCGTAATTAGGTGGACGATCCTGTTAAAACTGGCTTGTCCATTGGACGTAACATTTCCGAGATCGTTGGACGTTAATCGAACGAAAATAAATTGCGGATTATCTACGCCGTACGAACTGGTCGCCATATTGGATTGGTGCAAAAAGAAGAAACGGTAGCCGTACGATCACCCAGGATTACCAGCGGAACCGCTGGATTTTCGAGACTCTGGCCACTTACCCAGCGACATGTTCACTTTCGCGTCAATCTCAGACATTTCTGTTTCTCTTTGTCTCTTATCTGTCACGTTCGTTAGATGATAAATGTAACACGAGGGCCGCGGAACAAACTAACCCGAATATTCGTTACCGTAACGTCACCATATATTAGATCCGTACACAAAACGACTGAAAACGACGTTACGCGACGCGCCGATCGCGAATGACTGCGCGTGACTGCGCGACGCGGCCGCCGGAAGTCTTACATACCTGAACGGAAACTCGAGTTCCATTCGCTATCGAGGGTTCGATATATGCACCCGCGAAAATTTAAATCCTCTTTATAGATACTTTTACTATTTCTTATGGGCAATCGTTTGCATAACTTGAATTAGTAAATTACCTACCTAGCATTGCATTACGGGAATTATTACGTACTTAACAAGTACAGTAGTAGAAACGAAGATATTTATGATTATTTAAAAATTTTTTTAACATCTTTATACTTTGCGATATGGGTAATTTATATACTTAATTGACAAAATTAAGATATAGTGGATACTCGCAAAAGTATTTATAATGATGTCTATTATTTTTTATGTTATTTAAAAGTATTTAGTTAATATACTCCGTACATGCTTCATGAATTGTAACATAACCTTCGGTCTAAAAAAATTGTGTTTTAAATACATTTCAGTCATTTAAACGTAAATTATACGTACCGAACAAACATTTTCTTATCTACTGCCACCCGAAAGTTGTTAATAAATATGGATAATATTATAGTACGTAAAGCGAAACGCGAAGATTGCAAAGCTATTAGAAACTTGATACAGGTAAAGCAGAATATAAAATAACTACATTTTACGCATCACGTGGATTATAAATGTATTGATTTCAACTTCTCTTTGCACTGTTTCAGGAGTTGGCTGATTTTGAGAAGATGTCGGAGGGACCAAAGATCGATCATAGAAGTAAAACTTTAATTACAAATACTCTTCACTCTTCTCTCACTCTACTCTTCAAATTTTAAATAACAATTTCAGCATTAGAGAAGGATGGATTTGATGCTGAGCATCCCTTATTCATATGCCATGTGGCAGAAGTTAACACGAAGGTAGTAGGGTACGCTATTTCGTATTATACATATTCAACATGGTGTGGAAAGGCGATGTACTTGGAAGATATTTGCGTAACGCTTGATTCTCGAGGGAAGCACATTGGCAGTGAATTATTAAAAGCTGTCGCAAAGGTGTGTTCTTTGAAATACAAAGAACCTTACCGATACTATGTTATTATTTAATTCTTGCATGTACTTTCTGTATAGGAAGCAATACACAACAGTTGCTGCAGATTAGATTTCTCAGTTCTGAAATGGAATCCTGCAAAAGATTTTTATAAACATAAAGGAGCGATTGATTTAACGACAGAAGAGGGATGGCATCATTATCGTTTATCACATACAGCTTTAAAAGCCTTGGCTGCAGATATCTAACTATTACTTTCTATTAATAAAATTGTTTTTCAATAAATAAGGAAATTTTCCATGTACCCTGTACATATTAAAGTATTCAACTGTTGAGAAACAACTGAACGTGTTACATTATACATTTAACTATACATAATTAGCTGAAAGTTTTATAGAACGAATTATTTTAACTCGTAACTAATTATATTAACTCTTTAGTTAATATCTTAATTAGAAACATGAGCGATGACAAGGTAAAGTTTTGCCCCGTAATTTAAATTAATCGTTACAATATGTATGCTAAGTTTATATTATAACGATGAATATGAAATTCTGTAATTTTAATTGCAGTTTCCATATCTCTTTTCTCCTACACCATTGTTACTTGAACCAAATGCGATTAGCACGGTTCCTATTGCAGAGGGAAAACTAGAAGAGATTTATGCTGATGATACTTGTGAAACTGATTCTGATTTATTGTCGCATAGCAATATGAGCTGGGAATCTTTGGAAGATAGATACGTCCCGTTTGAAATTTTATGCGACCAGACGACGGATTCAACAATTTCCTCCGTTTCTTCTACGTCGAGTGTAACTTAATTCCCAGATACAAACTTAATTTCAATTCATAATGTAGTTGAAGTCATTATATTCTCTTATGTTTAAAGTCTCCCTCTTGGACTGTACTTGATCAAATGCCAGTCCCAACTAACGAAGACGCAATACAATGTGCACACGAAAGCAGTTGGGGCAGTCACGCTTTAGATATTGATTCATGGAACGATTATAAGGCGCCCGTTGCGAAATTAGTACAGCTCGAAGATGTATTATTTGACGACTTGGAATTCTGTGGTATCTTCACGGATAAGCTGATAGGGATTGGATCGTCATTTCTCGCTAAATCCCCCGAAAATGGTCTCTACGTTTTGAATAAGTGTGTCATGAGAAACATGGTATCTCATCATCATATTGAGAACTCTCTCGTTAAACCAGTATTAAAATTTAAACGAAATAATTTCTTTACAGTCGCTCTCAAATATCACATTATTACATTACCATCGTTATTTGCGATATATTGATCTTGAGTACAATTTCATTACAAATTTCACTCCTCTGGAAGGAATACCCTATTTAATGTATTTAAATGTAGCGCATAACCGAATGAATACCATGTTGGATTTTATGCCTCCTTGGTACTTGACTCATGTGATTTTATCATTCAACCATATATCAAAGCTACGCGACATCAGCAGCTTTTGGAGCATCGTTCACTTGGACTTGTCGCATAATGCAATCGAAGCCATTGAGGGATTGCAAAATTTGAAGTTTGTGTGCATAATTTAAAGACAAGTTTCGATATACTTGCATATAACGTATCATTATCTTTAGGTACTTGAAGTACTTGAATTTGTCGTACAATTTAATCGAACGCATCGAGAAATTAGACAGGCTGAATATTCAAGAACTAAACTTGGAAGGCAATTGTATAACGGCATTTGAATCCGCTATACCTCGTTGCGGTATAAATACTTTACCCCATTTGCGAAAGATAAATCTAGGATATAACAAATTATCCAGCTTGCAATTTTTCAAGGCAATAATTACCACATGCAATCAGTTACGTTATAATAATTGAGCATTAGGGCGATTAATGTAGGCAAGTCTGTTTGAAACTTTAGGATGGCTACAGTCTACGCGTAATAGATCTGAAATTCAATAAAATTAACGATCTGTTGGAATTGTCAAACTTCAAAGGCTCGATACAAGAGATAGATCTTAGAGGCAATGGATGTACTAAATGGCCCAACTACAAAGATGTACTTTTATTTTCTATACCAAGTATACAACTTATCGATGGCAAACCTGTATCTACTTCAGAAAAAGTATGTAATTGAAGATTGCAGAGTTTGTAATAAAAGTACATGTTGGAAAGAATTAATTGAAACAGGTTGGTGCTGCAACTCTGTTCGCATCGCCAGTGAATCTAAGAGCTGCTCGAACTGCCGCGAAGTTAACTTTATTGGAGCAATTAAGTACGCCCAAAATTGATTTGCATATCACACCGTACAACGAGCCAAGCCCACCTTTGGTAATACTTACAGGCCCATCTGCGGTGAAAAAGATCTCCTTAGCCCTTCATATTGCACGAGTGCTTTCGAAAAAGGTAATATTAAGATCAATTGTCAATGAACTGAATTAATATACTGGATATTGATGCTTCGTCTCAGGTGAAGTATTGCCAGTGGCATACTACGAAAGAGCCTGAGCAGGATCCAGTTGAACAGTCTTATATTTTCGTGAACAGAGAAGAATTCAACGATATATCTCGTTGCGGAGACTTTTTAGCAATCGAGGAATTGTTGGGGAATAGTTATGGATTTCGTTAGTGACGATTACTAGGCAGTTGATACGCTACAATTTTTATAAAAACGTTTGTCAATCGTAACTACCATATATACATCTTAATCTAGACCATAATCAAATTGCCTCCTTAATATTGGAGAAGAAAATTGGTATCACGCAAATGCACCTACACGCAACCATGCAAATGAGTAAGCGATATCCCAATATTAAACCCGTCCTGGTATTGACAGAAAGCGAAAGAGTTCATCATAGTTGGATCCAAGATAAATTTGATGTTTACACGTGCATCAAGGACAGCAAGGAAAGTTTCGTAAGAGATAGTAAAGTCACAGTGGAGAGTGTTTTAGAATCTACAAGCACAACGTTAAATTTCATGGAGCAGATTGTAAATGATGTATGGGATATATATTTTTCTACCCTTTGCAATAATGTTACTGCAATTACTATTACCAAGCTTTTCCTCATAGATCATAAACAGCTGCCAGTTACATTCAAAGAATACAGATGTAGAACCAGAAGAGATAAGTGCGACAACTAATAAAATAGGATGTAAACCAGTATCGACTAAAGAAGTGATAACAAAAAGTGACATAAAGATGGAAGAGAAAAGATACAAAAGATACATAAAGTTTCAAGACGGAGAAGGAGAAGAAAAAGAAGACTGGCACTCGAACCATGACATAGTGTTGGGGCATAAATTGGATAATCAGAACGCATTAAGAGTATGAGTTAATTTGTCAGATAAAATATCACTTAAGTGTATAACAGTAAGGGGACTGTATTATCGAATAGGTAATTCTGGATGAATATTCGAACATCATAATTGAAGATGAACATACAAAACGTGAAAGGCATCAGGCAAAACTCCTATATCGTCGAAATACATTATTAGAAGCAACGGGACACTCCATGCCAGGAGAACTTGGCGATTCAATTTCTAGCGAGGAGTCATTAACCGATCCAGTTTGTACTCAAAGATATCTCTTTCCCGGCTATCAGTACTGATACTATTCACATCTAATCGACAAATAAGATTTATATGTCTGAAATAATATTTTCAGCCACCTTTAGAAACGAAAAAGGCAGAACTTTTAAAGGATATCTACACAGACCTGGTAATGAAAACAAGAAAAATGTATTTGGATCATCATATAGACAAACCAGGATTCTTTTCATTAGTGGTACCAATCACTCGATTCCTGTTATAGTTGAGTGGAAAAGAATAATAGAAAGTTTTAACAATAATTATGTTATAGTTGCTGACAGATGATTATGTTAAATCATTTAATAGCCTGGCCAACTTTATATACGAGATGTACATAAACCATTCTACCGCGAAACCTAAATATTTCACCGAAATTGAACATTTTACTCAAGTCGCTGTTCCTGCAATGAACGCCAGTGTCGTAGATGAAATACAGCAGTAAGTTGTTATTATTACAGAGTTTCTTCTTGTTATAGACCGTTTCATTTGATATATTTTTACAAACAAATTTGTAGATCATTATCAATATCAAGATTGCAAAGAAAAACATTGTTGAGAACTTATGGTATTACTTCATGGAAGGACTTAATGCCTAGTCAAAGAACAGAAAATGTAACCAAATCAACTGATTTAGCTACAACAACATGAATATTCACTCAAATCTAAAAGTTGTAAAAATGATGTGCGATCTATAACGTTTATATTAACGCTAATAATTTTGGAAGTACATTTTACTTGTAAGATACTCGTAAAATAAATAACTAATGAGAATATAAATTAATCGAATTTAGAAGTAGCTTTACTCGCTTCATATTTCTATCTTATACTGTATTTTATTAATAATAGTTTCATTGGTACATATTAAGCGATTGTATATAGAATGAACACATCTTTTCACGAAATACTTTCGTATAAGGAACTCTCAATTATGGTCTAAGTTAGGTAAAACTATGTACTCTATTGTTGTACTCATTGGTAGTTGAATTATGCATTTTTGCAGACATGACTCAAGTGTTACTAGTTTGCATTAAAAAAAAATATAATAAGAAATATTCCTCGTGCGTATGATAGAGACCCTCTGATTTGCTCAAAATACGTTTTCGGAAATATTAGGACATTAATTATATTATTCTTTAAAGAGTAAAACGTCACATGTCATCTTCAGTTAACAGTCATATGTGCGCTTTATCAATAGGAGCAAGATTACTGTTTAAAAGTGGTGTATTTGACGGTTCTATAATTACCTGCAAACTTGTATTATAACTTGTACTTTCCATAGACACTTTTTCATCACTGAACGTAACTGCAAAGGAGCTTTCATCGATTTCTGGTATAGGAATTTGAATCCATGTCTGTTGCAGCGCATCGTGTTCAGAACCTATCTTTCTCGATAATTCATTACTCTTTGGTTGAATCGGATAGACTGAACAGGATTTCTTAAGATCGGATTCGTTGTCCGTGTCGGTATGACATTTTTCATGTTCCATCAGACTTTGCTTCTGTTCGAATACCATGGTAGAGTGGTCACATCGGTATTGCGTTTCGTTCGCTTTCTTTGCTTTATTTTCGAAGGGTTCATGAATCTTTTGATGCGCAAGCAAATTATATCGTTCCGCGAAACGTTTCCCACAAGATGTGCAACTGTACGGCTTCTCACCGGTATGAACCCGCATATGCCTTTTTAAGTGAGATGTCGAGAGCAATGATAAATCGCACATCTGAAATTTGTAAGTGGTCATTGTACTCTGTCCAACATTATAAAAACAAGATACTTTTAATACATAACAGCTACTTACGTGGCATTTGTAGGATTTCTTTCCACTGTGCGACAATTTGTGCATATTATACGATGTGTGATGTATGAACCTTTTACCGCATAATTCGCATTGATAAGGCATCTCGCCGGTATGCATCGGCAAATGCCTCATAAGCGCTCCTTTCTGAGTAAAACACTTGCTGCAGAAATTGCACTGAAATGGATTTATCCCATTATGCATTCCCACATGTACTTCTAATGCGTGTTTGTGTTTGTACGCCTGACCACACTTCTCACACATATACGGCCTTAACGTAGAGTGAGTTTTCACGTGTGTTTTTAATTCAGTCGGCGTCTTCCATTTTTTACCGCATATAGAACAAGAATGCTTTAATAATTGTACATTACATTTCGATACTTTTCCTGATTTCATAGGGAAATCATTTTTCGAAGCTGTGTACATGCAAGAATTTGAGAAATTAATTAACGTTCGGTCTGTAATTACTAGATTTAACGAACACAAAGAGTTTGTATTACCTACTGAGCTTTCAGTATTTTCCTCTGCTTCTGCGACATTCTCATCTATTTCTGACCACTCGAAATCGATTGACTGTACAATGTTCTGCACTTGCAATTTATTTTCGGAGAAAATAGAGCCTGGTTTTATCAAATCTTTTGATTCACTCCTTTCGGATTCTATCAACGAAATGCGTTCTTTTTCTACAGCATTCATTTTTGCTGTATGCGTGTTTGCTGAAAGGAAAATAAGCATTATATTTATCGAGCTGAAACAATTACAATAACTGCACCGTCGAGGGCAATTTATTTCCTTACCTTGGGAAGTACTAATATTGTAGACATTATTGTCATTTGCCGCTGCTATCGAATTATGAAACACATTACCTTTCAAGGTCTCAACCTTCTTTACATCACTGCCAGCGTTATTATAATCACGCGACTTTGTATTATCCACTTCGCTGCAGTTTATTGCTTTTTTCTTAACGTTCTTCTTGGACTCTATAGAGGTCTTGGCATACATGCCACAATCTCTATTCGGAAGATTCAATATTTGGCTTGTTATTTTATCTTGAATGCACTGCTGTTTCACCACTTCTTTAATCTGAATGGCTTGTAAATTTGACGCTTCTTCCCAGCGCTCGTCGCCATTGCTTATATGTAATTTATTTTCCGCTAATGCTATGTTCGCGCTTAAAGTCAAATTTATATCATTATTTATCGACTGCTTAATACTTTTCCTCCTCTCTGTAGCGTGGTATATCTTTAAAATTTCGCAACGTATGTTTAAAACAGTCTTCTGTGCTTGCTCCAACATTTGGAACAGATTGCAACATTGCGCGCAAACATAGGAATCGTGTAATTCAGGAACACTTAAGCGAAGCACTTTGGATACAAAGTTGGCCAACAATTCTCCATTGCGGGGGAGGGACGTGCAGAATATGTTTACGCAAGACGAAATATCAAGGCTAGCATTACATACTAAGCAAAATAAATTAGACATTGGCATCATTTCATTATACGCTTAAAGTTTCAATAAAACCTTTCGATCGATCGTGGCTTTTCTCATTAAAAACGCAGAGTATTACTTTATAACAAATAGCAGACACAAGTAGGACCATTTTATTTGATAATCATAAATTATTCTCTGAGAATGCATCTCAAATGTAACCTCTATTTTATTCGACCACATAACATATCTAAAATAATCTTTGCTTCGAGCCAGCTATTCCTATCATAAAAATAGCAAAAACATGGTGCTATATGTATGTATACTGGATACTTTCTCATCTGTATACCCTAAACCCACTAAACAGAATTTCTCACATGCGTATCGATGCACGTATCATTGTACGATACAACTATATACATACAATTCCATACAGCTTTTCACGTGCCTTTGTATTCATATTTAATACAAATCGAAACATTACGAAATACTACGAATTATAGGTTCCTCTACTGCGAGTACAGATGTTCTGTTTACATCTCGAACGGTTAGCCATTGTTTACATGCGCGCAATCATCGCGCCTGCGTTTAGGCGCGCAATTCCGTTTCTCCAGGTGCTGCATAACGAAATGAAACAAATAAATTACATAATAAAATTCCTTTTATTTATCTTCTGTATAAAGTTCTGTACAATTAATGAACTACCGACTCTGACTTTATGGCATAGGATGATTGTCTCTTTAGTTTCGGGGACTAGACTATATAAACAAAAAATAATCGCGATACTGTAATCGCTATTCGAGGAGAGTATTTGTACCGAGTGTTCCATTTCAAAATCTTTTCTCGCGGTATACCACTTTAATCTTCATAAATGAAAGTCACAAAGGCCATATTTCAATTATGCTATTAAAATGCTGGCCCGACGATCACTCCAACTTCAAGATCTTATCTATATCTGAGTCTAAATCCGAAATTTCTGATATAGATTCCGTGTGCGACGACTCGGGTGTCTTGTCTTTTAAATTACGTGGCGCTGGTTGCGGTGTTTGGTTCTTTGTTACTTTGGAACTGAATGTCGATGATTTGAATGGGCTTTCTAAGAGAGAACTAATGCTTGACGATGTTTTTCGCTGGTTCTTGGTATTTTGATCTTCTCTGTCTCGCATATACTTTGAAGAAAATATTGTTTCAATTGATCCCACGGGCTTCTGCCTCACCATACTTAACTGAAATAAGATATTTATTTTTTAACACGATGTCCTCAATTAAATAAACAGCGCGATATTGTAGTACCTGTGCTTCAAGTTTTTTCGATATCTCTGCTATCTTATCGCTTTGAGAGGTCTTCAGTACAATGTTGCCTGTATTTTTGTAATTCTCTTGCTCGGGTAAGTGGCTTTGCTCGTAATCACTGACCGAATGCAATTCATCTTTCCCGACATCCTGATCGGACAGTGACTCTCTGTCGTTCTCATCTGCCAAGTCGAAAATAACTTTTTTCTTCGTTAAACTACTTGTTGAACCAATCGCTGTCTTCAGGGCACTTTTATTGTGCTTCGGAGACATTGAAATATTTTGCAATTCCTGCGGTTCGTTTGTATTATTCGCACTGTCGTCAAATAAAGATTTCACTCTGTTCAAAGAATCTTTTTTCACGGATGTTGGTAAACTCGGAGAAATATGTATTAAACTTTCTATGCTCCTGTGACTCGAAGTCCTTGTGGATTTTATTGGCGTTGATTCACTTTCACTTGTACTCTTGACAGAACAATCAACTTTTGATGTAGAATGCAATTTTTTTGGTGTTGCATCCTGTGAGATAGAATTGGCTGGAAAAGAAGGAAATGTAATTTCAGTAACTAATACCTTCTCCGTAAAAGCATAGTATGTAATTACCAGGAGCTTTCAGATCGCCAAATGCTTTCATTGGTATTAATCTTTTTACAGGTTTAAAGTTCTCCATTGTCTTCCCCTTCCTGGATATTTTATTAAGAACTTGCTCGATTATTTTCAATTTCACCTGATGGTATTTTGGCAATTTCTGCAAAGTAAATTAATAAAACTCGTCAGTTTTAATAAAAATGCTACCGAACAAAATTGTATCTTATATAACTTTTTTATTACTCTCATAGTAATTTTTTCATGATGTCTCAAAATGTCCATTTTTTGCTTAAACGTTGCCTTGGGTATCCCTTGCCATTCTGGATCGATTCCTAGATCCCTTAGTTTCTGTTCGAATGTAAGGCGTAGGTTTTCTCGTAATTTTTTGTGAGATGAATCATGGGGGGCTGTCTTAGATTTTGGCAAAACTGCTGCATGTTTCTTGTACTTATGCATCGGAGAATTATCGCGAAGGATGGTAAAACTTTCTGTTTCCGACTGTGTCTGCGATTCGGACATACTTGGCTCTGAATTGATTTCAGAATCAAGATCGTCTTCTAAACCTTCCGACTCTTTGCTGCTGTCCATACATGGAAACTTTTGATGCATACTTCTATCAAAAGTATCCTTCGAATCATTCAAATCTGCTTTTGAGATTAAACGATCATGCTTTATACGCTTTGTTTCCTGATTTACTCTTTTCTCAGGCACCGAAGTCTGTGGTTCCGATGTATCGTTCAAACTACAATGTTTCAGATCCTTCTCCAAATTTTTCTTATTCTCAACTACTTTACTTTCTTGTTTAACATTTTTTTTCTCTTCGCACGTAACAGTTTTATATCTGGGATTCAAAGTATGTACATTTCTCGAAACTGTAGTTTGCAATATTTTGGATACAGATAAACCCGAAGTTGATATACCGCTCATGTCTCCGCCAATCATTTGCGAGCTTGTATCTACATAATCTTTTTGTTTCAAATCACGTTCGTTTGACTTTTTAACGTTTTTTTTGGATTCATCCATCATCGTGGACTGATCACTCCTATCCCGCACATCGTTTTCAAGATTCTTATTTCTTTCATTTAATTGCGACACATTTATTTCGCGAGACAGAGAATTTAATTGTCTACTTTGCTCCTTTAAAATGCTCGATTGATTGGCTGTTTGACGTTCCAAATCATTGACTTTAAATTCATATTCTGCTTTAATGTCATCAGCTGCCTTCTGCGTTAATTTCAATTCAGCAGACAGTCTCTCGACATCTTTCTGATGTTGCTCTTCTATGTGTCCGATTTTAGATCTCCAATAATTCTCCTGTGTATATAACTTTGCCTGCACGCCTTCTATGTCTGGAGTTAGCTGGAGAAGTACAATAAACGATTAATTGTTTCGATATGTTTTACAAATTTCCTACTTACTTTTTCAAACAGCTGATTCCTCAACTTTTGGAATTCTTTTTCCTGTTGATTTATCAATGTTTGTACATTTGTTTCCGGCGTGCGTTCGCACATGTTCTTTTCTTTCTGCCTTAAATGCTTTTAAAATATTTATTATTCAAGTCGCACAGAAGATTCCAAAGTTTCTCTATTTAATACTTACATGTATTTCATCGAAAAGCATAGTTTTCAAATTCTTTATCTCCTCTTGGTATCCTTTATACTCCGGATGCTCTTCAGATTTATTAGTATCACATTTAAAGCTCTCAGCCTCATTTTCAAGGTGTCTTTTATCGTAAGCTACTGCTTTCTTTTCAGGAATTCTTTCGGATTCGTTTCTTATTACCCTCTCTGTTTCATTCAGCCTCTCTTTTAAGCTTTTTATTTCGTTATGCAATTTTTTGGTCTCATTCTGGTAATGCTCGTGTATAGAAGACGAAGTCACACATAAATCCGACATGTATCCATGCCGACGTATGATGTGAGCACTTACGAACATGGAGGATATAAAAGTTTTCGGGCAATGAGGACACTATAGAGAGAATCGGTAAAGTTTAAATTTATTTTACCGAAGAAAGGGACGCAATGTTCGTATATTACTATAATCAGTGGTTTCTATCGCAAGAACAAGAATGGTATTATTACTATAAAAAAGCTCTGATTATAATAAAATATGTATAATTCTATTACTTTATAAATTTCACCATTACAATCTCCAATTTTAGATTCCATCAATTTACTCCTATCCTTTGCTTTCTCTTTCAAATGGTTCACCGCTTCCTCCAAGGTACAGGTCTCCCTTTTCAGTTTAACGTTCTCCTCTATCTTCGATCTCAACTCATCTTTCAATATCACCACGCTGTGATCCAAGTACTGTTTGCAATACAACAAGTATTCAACTGCGAGCTGCGCAAGGCGGAAGAGCTTTACAAAACTGGGATCCAAGATCTTAACATCGTATTCGCTCTCTAAACAATAATCTATTACAATGTTTATATTATCATCGATGGCATGGAAATCTCTGTCTCTTATAATTCGGTCTACATCTATATTACCTGGAATGATACATTAATCCACTATAAGTTTATCGTGTTACTGCGAAGGTGTCGCAAAGACATAAACCACATACTTATACGATTCCAATCTACCCGCACTCTGGACCTGTGCATATTGAAATAAAATCCCGACTCCCTGGCCAATTTCGGGAAGTCGTGGCAGCGCTTGGTACCCATTCGAAACGAGAATGCCATTGTCGTATTTACAAGTCTTTTTACATGAATTTAGACATTATTCGAGGCTATCATAGAACTCTACTCGTCGTCAGGCAGTATAAAATTGTTAAATACAGTAAATGATTGGGTCAAAATTGGCGCCATTATCACTTTAGTTGCAACCAAATAATTCTATACTGTAAGAAGAATATAACCACTTATTGCATTTGTACATTTCAGGGTTAGAATAATGCATGTAAACAAAATTTAACTGGTATGACTCGTTGACAGAGGCTCGTCTGTCGGAAAGTGCCATCTACAATTGTATGTACAGCACACATATATGTACATGGATTTAAATTTTACATATTCATTTCGCACACAAACGCGAGCAATGTATATAATACTTGATACAAACAATGCAATAATTTAATAAACAATATTTAATAAAAGTATCAAGGCACTGTTGCACTTGACAGTGCTCAAATACCTCGAAGAATTCTGATGTAGTATATTCAGTAAATTTAACGCAATCTCTCGTAAATTAACGACGAATGATTAATTGAATAATTCTTGAATGGAAATTTACAGTAAACATAAAATTTACCCAAAATTCTATCGAAATACAGTATCGCGTAATTAATTCAATGAAATATAATTACAGGAAGCGTGTATTGCGTGTATAACTCTTTAATTCGTATCCCTACTACCCGTTGAAGAATCCATTTCACGAACCCTATATAGGGGAACAGTTCAATTGAATTAATGGATAGAATGTATAATAGCCATAGCTGTGTCTTTTAAATATACAGACTGATTGGCAAAAAAAAGGAAAGTAACGGATGAAACGATACATAATTGGTCGGCGGCTACATAAAAACATCTGATAGGTTCCTCCACGTCCGTTTAACATTCTTGGCTTTCTGCGCCTTTCGTGATCCACGCTTCCCTTCGACCGGTGCCACCATCTTGTTTGTTTCATCAATAAAGAGAGGACGTACCTCGAGGGGACAATTAAAGTCGTTTTAAAGTGTTTTAGCTTGCGCCCCGTGTAATTCATACGGCAACGAAAGCCACAGATATGTCCCACGGCGGTAGAAACGAGTGCAGAATTTACGTGGGCAACTTGCCGCCCGATATAAGAACCAAAGACATCCAAGACCTATTCTACAAGTTCGGTAAAGTAATCTTTGTTGATTTAAAAAACCGTAGGGGTCCGCCGTTCGCCTTCGTCGAATTCGACGACCCAAGGTACGTTCCATTAATCATAGTCGCGTGAAAATATTCGCCAACTTTCGGATATACCGCGCAGTACCGAGTAACATATTTCCCCTCCATTCTGTCCCTCTCTGTTGACTGCAAAAACCACACTCTTGTTGATCGCTACGCTATTTCGGGATTAGAAAATCGAATCATCCGGCTACTCGATTAATTAACCTTGGTATTTCAGGGCTAGTGCGGGGAGGGACTATAACTTTTTGAATGTGTATGCGTTTTAAAAGTGACATGGACGTTGTATCTCTTTCAGGGACGCGGAGGATGCAGTGCACGCGAGGGATGGATACGATTATGACGGTTACAGATTACGGGTTGAGTTTCCAAGAGGTGGTGGGCCTAGTAATAATTTCCGCGGAGGTCGGGGAGCAGGGGACAGTGGGAGAGGTGGTCGGGGTGAAATGAGTAATTCCAGAGGACGAGGGCCACCCGCGAGGAGATCTCAATATAGAGTTCTCGTTACTGGTTTACCTCCATCCGGTAGTTGGCAGGATTTGAAGGATCACATGCGCGAAGCCGGCGATGTTTGCTTCGCCGATGTTTATAAAGACGGCACCGGAGTTGTTGAGTTCTTGCGATACGAGGACATGAAATATGCTGTGAAGAAGTTGGACGATTCAAGATTTAGGTCTCACGAGGTATAAATTTTTCGTAATTTTCGTTGAAATTATCTTATATTTTAATCGATTACGTTAAAATTTCCAGTTGGAGTAGCAAATTAGCATCTCTTTTAATTGATTACATTGTAATTTCTTGTTGGAGAAGATTTATTTTTTGTAAATTTTGTTGAACTTATATTCCATTTCAATTAATTACGTTAAAATTTCTATTTGTAGGAGCAAAACATTTTTCTAAATTTTTTTCAAAGTAAATACTATTTTAATTCTTCTCGTTTTAATTTCTAGTTGGATGAACTAAATTTTTCGAAAATTTTGTCGAAATTACCTTACATTTTAATCGATTGCGGTAAAATTTCTGGGCAAGAGGAGCTGAAATTTTTCGTTAAACAAGTAACATTATTTTTGTGCTTTGTGCTCGCAGGGTGAGGTAGCCTATATTCGAGTGAAAGAAGATCACAGCAGTGGCGATAGGGGACGCAGCGAAGATAGAGAAAGGGGTCGAAGTCATTCGCGAAGCTATAGCCCACGGCGCCGTGGTTCACCTACCTATTCACCATTACGGCGTAATTACTCGCGGTCAAGATCTCGCTCCAGATCTCGTTCATACGACTAGTGTGTACGTATATGTTTCACATGGTAATATAAGTAAAGGCTTATCAATATTTGCTTTACCATGTTTCATTATTACTGATTTGAATTTCACGTAAAGACACCTTCCAATCCAAACCAATTTTGTACAAATTATGAAACCATTACTTTTCATGTTGCTTGAATTTAATAATTGTATCGTACCTAATGTATAGTTGGAGCACGGTTCATTTTACACACGTCGGATTTATATTTTCTAAATGGTTTCCATTACAGTTTTTTAAAATTATGTTACGAGAAAGCACCCAGAATTTGTATCACTTACGGGCAAACTTGAAACAGTACCTAGATTTTCTCAACAGTATATACTGGCATAAATGTCTCGCGTTCATTGCCTTGATAATGAGGAATCGTGCTCGTATTGATTAGAGTTACTTTTATGTTTAAAAAAATACATTCCTTTATATTTTGCAATTTGTTTCGACACCACAACTATACTCGAAATGTGTAACAATTTTGAAGTATTACGATTGAGAGCCTAAAAAGAAGCGACTAATACTACTCCAGTCATTTAATCGGTGTTCGCATCGGCAAATTAGTATTCGTTGTATAATTACCAATATTGTTTATGTTCAGAGTGAATGTCCTCATTGCACTGCACGGTAGCACGACTGGTAAATATACTACGATACTCCATTTAATACGAACATTGCCCTTGATTCTCCGTTTTACATTTATTTCTTCGCATTTGCAGTGAAAAGGACAGCACTGGTTTAAGCATATTTAACGCATAAAATTCTTTTGAGCTTCTAATGCTGATAAATGCTTGTCACAAAGATTTACGAAACTAATGTTCCTTATGGTTAACAGCTCGAAATTATTCTGCACATATGAAAAACAAGTAATGCCATAATGAATAAACGTGTACAGTTTAAATCATGGACATTGAATATGCATTCGATCAGGAAATTTCTATCATCCGCACGAATATTTATTTCTATCTCCTTTAATTATTTTTAAAATTTTACCTTCCTTTCATAATTATTCCAACAGAACATTACGGACGTAACGCGTTATGGCATCTTTGAATGTAAATGTATTAAGGGATTTGCTTCTTACGTAAATCATTATTGATTCTGAAAGATAATTCGTGTGTACAATTAAATACATCAAGGTTGTTTACACGGCTCATCGTCGTTTAAGTTATCACACAGATTCCAATAGTTTTCTTTTGGCTACACGATGATGACAATACAACATACTTTATATGCTGAAAATGTAATACATAATATCTAGAGAATGTAATACATCGATATTCATTGACTGATGGTACATGTAGGGCATAACGTTTGATAAATGTAGGTGAAAAATTTATTTTTTACTAAACGATTAATATTCATATGATCAATTTGCTTTGGGTAAACTGATACAGCTATCGTTTATTATGCATCGAATTCTGTTCACTTGATATACATTAATAAATTAAAATGCATCTTGTACATTTAAGTGTTCTTTAACGACGATTTATCAGGCCACTCTTCAGGGTTTGACGAGCAAGTGTGTGTGTTACGCAACACTTCAAAATGAAAAAGAAAAGATATCTGAACTCGTGCTGAAATTATTATTGTTAAGAATACAATAACATATCTGTTACAATTATTTGGATGCCTGTGAAATGTTCATATTGAATTAACTTTAAGTTATACACGACTTATCTACATTGAGAGATGTGTTTTTATCGATAAGATGAATACATTGACAAAGTATGTTCTACTGCACATTTCTCGTTTAACGTTTTCCTTTTTGAAGACATATAAGCAAAATTCCTGGAATTTAGCAACATGCGCGAAAAGCAGACATATTTCATTGAATTCTTTATTCTAAATTAAAAACTATTGAAGGAAAACAATTATTTCGTGTATTCTTGAGAACGTTATTATTGCAAATTGATCCTGTGATTTCTTCTTCTTTTTCTTTTTCTTTTTCTTTCCATTCGCATATATCTGTGCCGGTGTAAGGAATATTTTAAACTCGCATTAAATAGACACAAGGCATCCCTCTGTATAATGTTTGCTCAATTTATAACACGTTATTGCATATTTGAGTATCGTAAGAGTCACAGGGATTATATTTGCAGTGATAAATTTTATATGTAACATTAATGCATATTGTATAAGGGACTAATGTATTTTTTCTTCTTTTGTATATTGGATTGGATTGTAACACAATGAATGAAAAACTGAAATCGACACGATCTTACTTCTTGGATGGATATAATACACATTCGCTTGGCGGTGGGATGAGATGGAATGCGTTTTGGATGGATTTTGTATGGAGCATATATTATAAAAGGATTAAGACGTAAATGAGAATGAGAAAATAATGAGGCAGTAAGGATACTTTCAAGAGGAAGTTCAGGATCAGGAAAGGAATCGGATGAAAGAAACGATCCATTTCATTCAAGGATTCTCAATTAGCTGGATTTTCATCAGTCGAAACGTTGGCAAATCCATTACAAGGATTCAAAACGATTCTCCATAATTCTCTCTTTTAAATTACAAAAAAAAAAACGAAACGAAAGTATTAATATCCTAATCGTGCTAGCAGTGCTTTCACATAGACGAAACTTGAAAGGGGAAAAAAATAAAATAAAGATACCATAAGGAAAACACGGAATGGACAGCTTCGACCTATCGCGTGTTCATACAGATCTCTAGGCCATTCAAGTGTTTCGGATCTATCGTATCCACGCGATCTAAGACAGTGACTCTCCCCTCCGTTTTTCTCTTACGTTCAAAGCTGGTAATGGAATGTCAACTTTGTAAATTTTGTTTCTAAAGTATTTGCTTATGGTTTCGGGCACATCAGCAAGCTCACATCGACAATTATTTTCATTGTTACTGAGACAATAACTCTGACTTCCTATCCGATATCACCAAACAGTGATGATCCGTGGACAAAAACGAGGAACGAACTGGTCCGACGCGGAAAGCGGATGCTCGATCACAAAATCTTCTTAGTTTCCCATTGACCCGTGCGATAAGTTTAGTATAGGCGATTGGAAGCTCCACGTTTAGCGTGTTATCCTCAGGAACATGGAGGACGTCAAGTGGTCCCTTCGTGGAAACTATCGCGTTGTAAATAGTGTGGCTGATAACTTCGTTCCATTCGAAGGGAAATCGTCTAGTCTTCTCTCGGTTAATTCGATCTTGAATCGCATATTTATATTTATCAATCGTGAGCGTGTGTATGTTCTGATATACATATGTGCGGATATAGTACGGACTGTCATACGAGTCTTCGGGAACTGATACGCGCAAGAGGATAATATAACTGTTCGGGGTCGGATAAAAAGACAGGCGAGGAATCCTTCATCTTGACAAGGACTGGCTCCCTAGTTGTAGAGGATCTCCCGGGATGAAAAGAAAGGATGGACAGGATTCGGCAGATACGGTTGGATTAGGATGCTGACAGGATAAATTAGCGTTCATGATGGATTTTCGGATATGGATAAATTGGCTGGATGTGTTCACTGGATTCTATTGAGCGGATCACTTGGATCGTTTGACCGGCGAATAAAAGATACGCAGGATTCATGCAGGATAAATGGATTTGGATTATCGCGGTGTTGATGGAGGATTATCGAGGTGGGCGTCGTTCATGCTTCATAGGTTTGATGGATTTATCGCCTAGGTTGGATGTGGAATTTGGAGCTTGCACTTGGCAGGATCAAAATACAGGATAGTCGGATGTGATCGCTGGCTGTAAGGTATTTGATCAAGTTTATATCTGATGTCCCTTCCAATACACATTTTCTGCATGCGTTCTTCTAAACAGTATATGCCTTTTAAACCTCCACCTTTTCATTTCCATCGTTACCACTGCCATGAACCTAACTTAAATGACGGGCACGTGAAACTGCCCGTCCAAAAAGATGTTTAAGTGTGTTTGAATTAATCGTTTGTATTTTTTTCATTCAGCTTATACATATTTGATTCCTTAAAACATTTTTCCCCGGTAACATTTTGGCAGAGCGAATGTCTGCCGCCCGATAGTAGTATTAATCTGTCTATGATAGCCTTACAGTCTTCTTTTAATCACACAATTAATTCTCATATTTTGGCATTTGTTAATCGTCAATATTTATCCAGAATGAAGTAATAAACAAATTTGGATTCTTCGCCATTAGTACATCCTTAGAAATTCTGAATTTCTTTCTTTACCTCCAACACATGCTTCCCATATTATTACACGATGTATTTATGCGATCTATGAATAAAGCAACTTCATTCTTTCCTCGACTATACTTGACAATGTTTTTCATTATTTACACGCCAGTCTTCTCAGTCACCCCTCGATACAATTTGTATCTCTCCGAACAGTGATCTGTTAAAGCCCGTATCGTGGTGTTTGAATAATATCCGATTAATATGTTTGCAAGGTATTTATTTCATATATTTACAACTGCGCTGATTGACATTTAGCTTGTGCCAAGTAAATAACAAAAGCGCAATCAGTGTTTCACTGTTTACATTGTCTCGCGAATGGGTGTGACTACGAGGTCCTTGATCAGAACTGTCTCCGGAGTTTGCATTGCGAAGAAAATGCAATCGGACACGTCCTTGGGTTTCAAAGCCAGACGTGGGTTCTCCTTCAGCCATTGCGCAGTCATCTCTGTCTCCACCAGTCCAGGAGAAATGGACTGCAACAAAGTATCATTTGTTATTTAATTCACGGTCGTTGAGGGTTTATAGGCGGCGAACATTGGAGCCAGAATACGGGAAACTCACGATAACTTTGATGTTGGATTCGAGCTGCGCCAATTCAGAGCGGAGGCATTCTGTCAAGGCAGTCAAAGCGAATTTGCTGCTGATGTAAGCCGGGGACACTGGACGGTCGCAAGTGATCGGTATCTTCAGTCCACAAACGTCATTGATGTTCACAATGATGCCGTTGTTCATTCCTGAGAACAGATTTACAATTTTATAGTTTTAATTTAGTTTCTAGTTGAAGGGTATACAAGCAATTAAACTTGAAAATTTTCAGGTGTTGAACGGGATGACACTTGCCCTTCTTCTTCATTAATTTCAGGGCCTCCTTGGTGATGCAAGTGAGTCCGAGGAAGTTGACGTCGAAGATCTTCTTCCAGTCTTCCATCTCGCCGGTTTGGAGTGTAATGTCCATGTTAATAGCAGCATTGTTCACCAGGATGTCCATGCATCCCAAGTTCTTCTCAATCCATTCGAACACGCGCACAATCTCACTCTGGTTGGACAGGTCACACTGCAGAGGGAACAGCTTTCCTGGCTTTGATTTCAGCTCGTCGGCAAGTGCCTGTCGAAAAAACCGTACATTTAGCAGAATCCTTTGAATCTATCCAACGTAGAGCCACCTAATTTAATTCTTATCAATTTCCTTTAGGATAAATGGTAAAGGCGTACAAGGAACTCTTAATCCTTGACTGTAGACTCGAACAAATATTTAAATGCGCAACAAATAGTGTAGAGGCGAATCAGTTCTAACAAACTTTTGCAACGGAGTGCAGAAAATTTCAGGTAGATTCCAGCGGTTGAAAATTAACAAGTCTTGTCCGAAATATAATTCTCCGTTGATTGTACGTACCTTGATCTTGTCGACACGGCGAGCAATGCCCACGACCTTCATTCCCCTGCCGACCATGCATTCTACCAAGCACTTGCCGATGCCGGAGTTGGCGCCAGTGATGAGGGCGACTTTGTCGGTCCAGAATTTCGGGTCCATGGCGATTGTTTGGGTTTCCTTCGCTTTGAGCACGCGTGAAAACAGTGTGGAACTTCGACCACAGGAGTGTGCATTTCGGAGCTCGCCCACGGCTTTTATACCAGAAAGAAATTGTGGCCCAAGATTGCCGAGGTCGTCTTAATCGGCGGACCGGAGATACACGTATATCATCAGGTTTTGCATGCCTTCCAATTAGATTTCATCTTGCGTATTTACAAGGGAACCGATATTCCCTTATTTTCAGAGAATAAATCATGGCATACCAGTGCGAAATGGACTTCAGATAACATGCATTTTACTCTTGTAACTGAACCAGATCAGTTTCATTAATTGTAAGATACCTATATGTTGTGTAAATTACTTTTCCTTGCAATAGAATATTGTGTGTGATGTAATACGCAGGTTCCCATCGGAGGACCATTATCAATCAACAATACACAACTATTTCAATTGTTTCTTTATTACATATAGCACCTCAAAGGAGAAAAAACAATGTTATTTAAAGAAGAGTGATTTTTAAAATATGCGACCACCATTTATTGACAACGCGAGCGAAGATAAAAACAGATACAGGTATCTCCTTGAAGAGTAACGGCTTGCAGACATTGCATCAGATGTTTGTATTTAAAACTATCAATTTCGGTAAGGTCAATTGTTTTGTTGCTCCAGGAGCGACTTATTTTTAAAACTCTTCCCCCACGTAACGCGCGATCTCTTTCAATTTTTCAAAGCTAAGAGTATTGCATCATAATTTTAAGGGATTGGGGGAGTTTTGATTTTGGCACGAATTGGTCGATAACATCTTCCGTATTTCTATCGCCATACAAAGATCGATACAAGCCCCCGTCATCGGGTTCGCGAACGAATCGCAGACTGTTGCCTCCCGTCTGGCAACATTCTTTACTTTTTCGTTTCGCCTTCGTGGCTTGTTGGAACAGGCCCCGGGTCTTGTACAAAAGGGCACGTCCACGTTGCAGGCCCAATTTCGACGGACCTATCCGGCTCTCGTCTAGTATCTGAAGCACTTTGTTCGTTATCCTGATCGCGTCTCTCGAATGCCCCTTGTGCACCGCGATTTTCGCCCGCTCGTTCAATATATCGACTATCCGTTGCGTTACGTCGATAGTTTTTCGAGAAACCGGTAGACCCAGTTCCTGTTCCCTCTCCCGGTACTTGAGGTACGATTCTAACGCCAGATCATAATTCTCGCGTCTGAGGAAGATGTCGCCCAATAGAATGTACGACTCGGCAAAGTAATTAGGTAAGTTGCTCCTGTAGATGATATGAGCCGCTGTCTCGAGTTTATCTTTCAGCATACACCTCATTGCCATGTCGTATCTGTTGACAGAGCGCGTCAAGTTTTAACCCCTTGTTGCTTGAACGTGTATCAAATCGATGGCACGATCGATACCCTCGCGCGAATATAGACTTCCGTTGGAATCGGACTTCCGGCAGTAACGCGACGCGGTACCCTTTTTTCGAAAGTGCAGTGCGTGTTTAGTGCAGGATCATCGCTGCCTATCATTCCCATTGCGACGGTATAATCGAAGCTATTATGGTGAGTCAATTAAGGACACTTTTCTTAAGGTTCCCGTGCTTACCGTATTAGGTACCATTGTTTGATCAACTGGTTCCTCGTTTCGATTTTCGTGAGCTTCCCCGCGATCGAGAGCTGCACATCTCTGGACGGCTCGAGGTACTTGTAGAAATTCTTGCTGACGTGTTCTAGCCAGGCATTTGCCTCCTCGAGCCGACCAGCTAAACGCAGCACCACTGTCTTTATTAACGTGAATCCTGGATTGAACGGATTACAATTCAGGGCTTTCGCGATCGTCACCAGAGCCTTGTCGAAGCAACCGTGCATGCACCATAGTACGCTCTGCGATGTCAACGCATGGCCAGTATCGAATATGATCTGTAGCAATTACACAACGAGCGTATAAAAATGGGGAAATGATAGGGTAGAAGGTAAATAGGATTTTTTCAGCGAAATGCGCAATTGGGTGTATCATTTGAGGGGCATGGGGTGGGCAAAATGGCGGGCTTTTTCGAAGTAGGAGGAATAGAAATGGCAGGCTTTTTGGAGGAAGAGTAGAAATGGTAGATAAGGTAGAAATGTTTCTTTAGCAATGGAGGGTACAAATTTAAGGGTTGGGTTATCTACTTGGTTAATCTTTGTTGCGTTGAATGTTAGTGGGAATGGGGGTCTGACGATACGTTGAAGGTGAAGAAATTGGAATATTTATTTTATTATGGTGTGAAATTTATTGGGTCCCCAAAATAATTTACTCGATTGCCCTCGGGGGGTAAGATAGAGCCTGGTAAAGGGGGACCAACTTGTAGTAATTGTTGAGCTGGAACGTTATCCTTGTCGAGCTCTAGAGCCTCGTAAAGCATCTGCCTACCTATGGCCACTTCCTTTAAATAGATCTTAAATTCAGCATGCTGTGTTAATAGAGCAGACGCTCTCCGAGGGCTAACTTCCACCAGAAATTCTTCCCAGTATCGTCGGAAGACTCTGTAGTTGTTCAACTTGCGCAAAATCTCCAACAGATTATCCTATCAATGCACGGGTTACAGTATTCTGAATATTCCAATTAAAAACTCAAACTTAGAATAGAGACCTGCCATCTTGTGGCCTTTCGCTGCTTTTTATTTTAATAAAATTGCTCCACCTCAATTAGTTGGAGGGGAGCTATGAATACTCATTTTGCTAGTTACGAGTTTGTTTAAAAAATACAGTAGATAAGTCTGTAACTAGGCAATCCTTACCAAGGAATTGGAACTTGGTACATTTGAGTAAGGTGCTGAAAAAAAGTGTATCTACATTTAAAATTTTCAAAATCCCGCCAGTCCCAGCACCTCGCTGAAATATTCCAAGAAGATGCCAGGTCTCTACACCTTGTCTGTGTTTGTACCCTTACTTGTACACTGGGCCCTCCTTTCGTTTTAACTTTAAAAACCAAAACCTGCTCGAAGTCGCTGAAAGCCTCTGGCAAAGTGTTGCTTTCGTAATAACAGTTCCCTCTGCTCGTGTAACACTCGGCCAGTTGATTATTGTACATAATGTTCGCCTGCGACTGAGAAAGTCTGCCGTCGAACTTTGTCATGGTCCTTGCGATCTCATAGTTCTTTATGGCCTCTGTCCACTTCCCTTAAACGTTGCGATTAGAATCGGGGCAAAAGTGACTTTGACGCCTCTCTTATACTTATAGATCGACGAGTCGCGATTTTATTTGAGAAAATAATGAATCATTAAATCTCTACTGTACTTTTAACCATTGGTGGAGACTGGCAGAGTTATAGGAAGAGCCTGTATACCTTGGCGCGAGTATACGCAGCCTTTCAAAGCGTAAAACTCATGAGATCTTGGATCCAGGAGCAAACCCTTCTTAATCAGCTGACTAACGTTCCCCAATTCTTCTTCCTTATCCACCTTTTTCAAGGCCTGCATGTACAAGGACTTGGCCATTTGCATTTCTTTGCTTTTGCTGAGTGGCTTGTGGTGGGTCCACAGTGGCCTCAGCTATTCAAATCATTCGACACCCTTAAGCATACTCATTGCTCCATTTTTGTATCAACAAGTGGCGCACCCATGGAAGGGGAGTGGGCAAGGGACTCTGGCACCCCCCCAAAAAAGGGGCGTTGGTAAATAAAACAGAATTTTATTCTTTACATAAACTCTCCCGAACACCTAATGAATTTTATCGAATTTGGATTAAAAATATTTCCTCCCAAAGATTAAACGATGAGTGCGCCATTGTTATCAATCATCCCGAGTCAGCGAGATCTTACGTTCATGGCTTCTCGGTACGGGTTCTGGTAGCGTTTATCCGGTGGCGCGAAAGCCTTCCTCTTCTGAGATAGCTCGATTATCTCCATTGTGGCGCGGTGTAAATTAAGAGTGTTTTCCTCGCGATGCAATTTGCTCGCGCTGGTGCAAACACGCGATTAGGTTACGTTGCAGTAATCGTCGGCTGTTTTCATTCGAGCCGATCGAACGAGGAAAACATGCATTAAATGAATAACAAGGGAATTGCAGGGGAAGTGATAAGAAAATGCGACAACGCCTTGGAGAATCTCGCTAATTGTTACATGCTTGTATTATAAGTGCAATTTATCGCTCGTGTAATAAGTAGCGATATTACGAACAGTGCAGTTAGTTGAGCTGTTGGACGGGTTGTCTACCAAGATTCACCGAGGGGCCGCAGAACGATGTCTTGAACCTGGAAGCAATGATATCAATTTAATTATTCTCCACTTCAAACAGGAGAATGGAATGCGTATCTACGTTTAGCTTACATATTAAACACTGCAGAGAGATAAAATTATACTCACGACGACGTGAGAGCCACACGACAATATAAACACCGCCGCAGATGCGACATCCTCTGGGTCCAAGGTTGGAAACGACGCCAGTGCTTCCTCTGAATACGTGCTGTAGGATGCCATCAGCTCGGTGGCAACGAGTCCAGGACTAATACCCTGCGGTGGAACATTTAGATTTTAATTAACACTCCAATCCACCCTGGTCCAATTTAACTTACAAGCGAAATTCAGAAAATGATGAAACTTGTGGGATATGTGGAGGATATATAGGTACGTTTGGTGTTGCAACTCGCGAACTGTAAGAGATGGAAAAATAGTTTTTAGGCAAAAGTTACTTGTTTCAATTAGACGTAGTATCATTTGGTAAAAGTGATGCGGGAGCTACGTATATAACAAAAAATCGGAAAATAACTGCCATTTTCAGGGGCCAAATTCACCCCCCCCTCCTAAATGCGCAATACATATCACTACATATCCCACAAGTTTCATAATTTTTTAATTTCCGGGTCGAAGATTCCCTTGTTAGCCTATCAAAGTCGCGACACCGATTTCTACTACCACTTTCACAGTTTCCCCGTCGCCATTCTACCTAGACTCCGTGTTTCAAGAGGAAATCATAGAATCGCTAGGAAGTATACTTATATACTACTGGCATCTCCGCTTCAACGCGTACCGTGACTCGTATCCGACCCCCAGTCAGCTCGTGCCGCAGAGTTTGCGCCAGAGCAGCGATGGTCCTCTTGGAGGCTGGGTAAACAGAGAAGCCAGGTATAAAGGGCACCCGTTCACCAGCCAGGCTGCTCACGTTAATCACGACGCCCTCGTCGCCGTTTTCCCGCATCATACGAACAGCCTCGCGCGTGCAGAGACACAGGCCAAGGACGTTCACGTCGAACACCGCCTGCCAGTCCTCCAGGCTACCATCTGGAAGATGGACATTGCTAGGACCCGCTTATTAAAAATTTCGAAGATTTCTCTTGAGTTGGACCGCGAGATACCTATCAGGGAGGACTCCTTGGCGATCCCCGCGTTGTTCACCAGCACGTTCACGGACCCGAGGTTCTCCTGCACCCAGCTGAAAGCTGCTACGACGCTTTCCTCCTTGGAGACATCGCACTCTACCGCGTGGAGCTTCCCTGCGCAGTCTTCCAGGCTCCCCGCCAGCTCCTTCGTCTTGTCCACCCTTCTGGCGAGCCCCGCCACTATCATCCCTTATGGAAATTCGTTTTTTATATAGATTTCTGTGCTTGTCGTATATATTCCACCGATCAATTCTTTTATTTCTCTTTCACTCCGTCACATTGTTATTTTTTTTTATTAAATTTGGAAGGCCTTACATTGTCTTACCGAGTATCACCGTAGTCAGTGGCGCACTCAGGATTTAGTTTTGGGGGGAGCCGAGTTGAACGGATAAAAATATTAGAAACCGATTTAAAAAACAAAATCCAATTTTCTTTTCTTACAAAGCCCCTTCTTCGGGGGGTGTTAGAGCCCCCTGTCCTTCTCCCCCTCTGGGTGCGGCACTATTATCAATGTTTTCTTTTATGTTTTGCAATGTTTTGTTTCCACTTACCATGGCGGACCAATTGTTTAACGATCGCTGCCCCGATCCCGGCACTCGCGCCCGTGACCACGGCCACCTTTCCTGTCCATCGATCCATTCTTGCGACGTCCGCGTACGATCCGCGACTGCTCGATGTCGCCCCGGTAATAAGATCGCTTATAAGTCTGGAAATCGATAGGTAAAAAGCGGCGTCTCTGAAAAATCGGCCGACTGGTCAATCCAGAAACACGATAGCCTCGCGGTAAACCCGCACCTAGCCTTCGGCCTGATACACGTCCTCGGCAACAATTGACGTTGTTTGCAAGATCTATTTCGAGTTACTCGTCTGGACGATTAACTTTAGACTCGTTTAGCTATCGGTTTCGTTGACTTCAGCATTCTTTAGCTGTTAGTTTCATTCTACTATTGGTGGAATGAAAAGGGCTACATACGCTTTCAGAGGATTCTGAATGCTGTTGGAGGAGCCAGGCGGCTTAGATTTGATTTTAAGCTTTCACTTTGATATTTAGGAAGCGGTGCAAGAGGGAGCTGATTCGAAGTAGACACTATGCGCTTCTTGATGCGACTGCAGTTGCAGCGCGACTCGGAGCACGAGATTGCTCGTAGGGCACTAATTGGAGAGCCCTTGATGGCTGTTAATTAAGCTGTTTAATAAGATTACTGCTAATATTCTGTGCAACGATTTCATTCTAATATCTCAATGTTCTATAGAAGATATTCTAACTTGATATATTTATTGAGTCCTCCAAGAGCAGGGGCGGATTTATATACATATAGGCTAAGTAAGGGAAGCATATTTTGGGTGTTTAGGAATTTTGGGCGAAAGAAACTCTTTTAAATTAAAATAATTGATGTTTCTTGAAAAGAATTTTATTAGCCCAGGGGCGCAAAATCTCGAAATCTGCTCCTGCCCTAGGGAAAGACACGTATAATATGTTAACAGTGTCTTAAGAAGGAGTTTATTAAATTACACCAGAAATCTTCATGAACGAAACACGGAAGTGGTTCCATTAATCAATTAAGGCTAACAAGAGTCCCGTTTTAGATTACTGAACCAATTGCTCGTTACTCGATGGGTGCATCCTTTTAAACCTTATTTAGAGCTTGCATTGTTTCTTCGGTAGGGAGTAGAGGCAGTGGATAAAGAATAATTTTCAAATCTACAAGTGTCTTTATTGGATATAAGGCTCCTACATTGCTGAGTACTATACATACTCGAACAGTTTCGAGTGTTCTGCCCTTGAACGGGACCCTAATTGCTCGCTCGTTTCGTGGCTCGTCGAGGCGACGATGGCTCGCTAAAACATTCGTCCAAGCGTGGCACTAACAGGAACTGCTAACAACGGGCGCTAGGCGAAGGCAGAGAGCCTCAGGAGTCGAGGTCGAAGCTTCCGGTAGCCGTGAAGCCGGAACGGAAATCTTTGTTTCATTAAAAACAACAGGGGCTCGTCGCGTGCTCTACAAGTTATTTACAAATCGTATCCCCTGATAGAAATCGTCACGCTGGAGAAAATACACGATCTCTCGAAACGGCCCGTCGTTCCGCGGTCGATCGTGAAATTAAACAAAATATCCCTTGATTTCCGTTGTTTAACGTATCTATGTGTCGCCTAGACTGACTGCGGAGAACACGCGAGCACTGATCAACGGAATCTTGTAAACTGCGCGAGCACACTCGTATAAATACTGTGCTCTATTCAACTGGTATACATTGATCTATACAATCGAATTTTACGCATGCTATTCCCCCCACGAAGTCACGTGTATTCGTTGGGGCCGACGATAATTCGCAATGTGTTAGTGTGAAATAAATGTGGGTTGGGTCAAAAGCACAGAGATTGTTTCGAAAGATTTTCTAGCACATTACCAGATTGCTTCTATATGATAGTTTAGTAATTTTCGTATTTGGGATCTAAGGGTTCTTTGGAAGTCTCCATGCTTCTGATTTAATACTTTTTCTTTTTACTTGAATGCTGTGTTTGTGTGCCAAAAAAAGAAGAGGCTGAGAAAGAACATACGTGCAATTCCTCCCACGTACCAGATATGTTGCAACTTTATTTCTTTACTTCTGTTTGCAGGGGGACACTTTGGATGTTTCCTGGAGCATTGGGCCACAGCGATTTTAGCGTGATTTCGGGAGACGGGGCTGTCTAAGACGGGCTTCTACGAGAGTGAGTACAGCTAATTTCATAGTTTTCGCATCCGCGCGGAAATCGGACTTGGAGGTAGTTTGGATTTGGAGTTACAAGCTTGGGATCACAGACGTGAAGCAGATTGCGTAATTACGATTGCTTTGAGAAGGGGGTATGGTGCTGATAGTGAGCGGTTGCTTGCGTTGCTGATGAGAAACAGAAGCTCGAGTTAGTGTCCATCATCCCAAAGAAACTTTTGTTCTTTTGGACTCTGTTCCACTTAATCAACCCGAGGGACTGAAGTAACTGATGAAACTCAATTTAATTAAACATTAAAAGAACACGGTTAATGAACCAGAAAGTGTAATCAAGATATTACTACCAAGTCTAAACTTTAAATTACGAAAATACGTAAAATAGTAGGTACGAATTCTTAGCAAAGGTGATTCAAATATTTAAAAAAAAAAAAAAATAATAAGAATAGACAGAGAACGAAGGGACACTGAATTCTGATCAGCAACGAAACAATTGCCTCGAATTGAGAGCAAAAGAACTTGGCTGTTCAGAGATTTCAAAGCTGCTTCGTCGTCTTACACACAATCATCAACCACACGCCATCTCTATTTGCTACGGCACCTTTGACACATCGACGATTCTCTTCGATCGGATCCACTGGACAATTTACGTTTCGCGCGCAAAAACGGAAAACGCGTTCCTCGCACTCGGCCCAGAAAAATAAATCACTCGCCCGCGCATCGTACCGCATTACAAATATAATACATCGACGTTTACATCGGTCTCCATACTAAAATATATGTATGTATATACTATGTGTATATGTATATGTGTACAAAAGAGAACGTCCCTCTTCTTTGTCTAAAACGAAACGAAAGCTATCTCAGAAGAATGGCGTCGGGTTCTAACGATCACGGCTCTGCCAACAGTTATCGCGTGGATCGCGCAACCCTCCCACACAAAAGATCCACTCGATCGTTCATCCACGAACGTCGGACGATATCCCCACGGCCATACCGATATGCCACCATAGATAAAGAATCGGAATATTATGGCAAGTTCCGCGAGAACATTTTCGCGCAGCCGTAGCGCCGGATTTTAGAGGTGCCTAGGAATCGTGGATGACAGATGATTAACGAGAGAACGACACAATGGCGCCGTTATTGAACAGGTCGGAGGTATGCTTGAACATCGATCCATGCTTGGTAACGACCGTAGTGTGGAAAACATATTTTCTTCGTCCGACGACATACTCCTCGATTTCGATATAAAGAAACTGTGATCGTCATGTCGAAGAGAAATATACGCGCGATCGGTATCGTCTCCGCGCGCGGTAGGTGGCTTCGACTTGGTTCCGAAATACAGCGATACCGATGCACACCGAAACCGTAGGCGTGACCGTGGCTCGAGTCCTACTGCGATCGCATCCACCTGTGATGGAGGAGTCCTTTAAACCGATCATAAGCTGGCATATCGACAGATATTTCTACGCCGACGGCACGTACCCCCGTATTAACGTTTATATTCTTCATTCGGACGTGTCACTGGAAGAGAACGATGCTAAGTGTATCGGTATCCGCAGACACGCGTCTCACGGTACTCTTCTACGGAGAACGCCGATGAAAGGGACGTTCATCTTCTCCTGAATCGGTTCACGGACAGGTACCGCGACGACGCACCTTTAATCGCGCGATCCTTCGAAATCCAAACAAACATTTTATACGCCTCACGTCTTGGCGGCATGGATCTGACGTGCGAACATTTTTACAATCTGCTAGTTCTGCTGCGAGAAATCCTGGAGAGGAATGTCGAATAAAAGTTTGAAAAAATATTCGTCATGTGTAGAATAAACTTATCCCGGGTTAACTATATTCGTCGAATAGTCTAAAATTTTAGTGACTTTTCTTCGGTACGTTTTTCAAGTAATTCTATTTAGTTAATAGTTCAACTCTGAGAATTGTTTGAAACTAGGCGGTACACGCGTATAAAAAAAAAGTCAATTTTCTACTGCGTGCATGGGACTCCTCGAGGAAGGATGCAGTGTCTGTTGCATCAAACAAAATGTGTACAGGGGGTTCGTTTCTCCTCCCTCGTATGGAAAGGAACAGAATTAATCAATTTCGACGGTTCAAGGAACAGAACACTGTTAACAGATAATTTGTAATTGCTCCCTCTTTTTAATTTTGATACCCTCAAAGCTGAGCATTTGTAGGGTAGAAAGGATAATACACTCAAACTCAATTAAATCCTATTTCTTTTACTTCTGGTAATTAAGGCAGCTTTGGATTCGTTCCGACTAGCAAATGCCAAATAGTGAACCAGCAGTTCCCGCAAACAGCAACGACAGTCCCTCGAAATAAAAGGAAAAGTGACGTGTCTATTGTATGGATCCTATTTCTCCATGCCGCCAATGCGAAATTAAATAGCTTCTTCTTTCTCTTGCTTCCCACCTTCAGATTAGATGATCACAGTTACAGTCTGCTTCGATGTATTTATACAAAATTGTTCCACCGATTACGAATACTCGTTATTGTATCTCAGAATTGCTTTACGTGCTACTAATAGAAAACACTTCAGACGACATAGAGCTCGATCTTCCAGCCTCCGCTCCTCCGCGAACAACCATTAAATCGTGAGAGAGAAGGGGAGAAGAGACTGTTGAGAGAGGAATTTTTGAAGATACGACGGTTGAAATTGAACGTTTCGCGAATCGCAACTCCGCTACTCGACGACTATCCGGTAGATTGAGATTTCTAGAGAACGGCGCCATCCAGACAGAAGGTCAATTAAAACGTCTAATTCTCTGCGCGTTTTTATTCCCCTCTAAGTTACAAAATAGCCACTGCTAGCGAATTATTACATTTGCCATTATTATTATCAGTTTCCAACTATTATCCAGAACCTCCATTTACATCGATCCTCCGATCAAATTCCCTTTCTTGTACACGTAACGGCTCCCTCTTTGCAAATAATTACCAAAACTGTGTCGCGCTGACCCACCAATTTACTTCGAATTTCTTTCGTTCCTTTTGGACAACGGGTTTCCAACCAATTCTGCCGAATGACGTGAATTCACGCGGGGCGGGGTGTGACTTGTAGCCGAAATCGAAGGAAAACAATTCTACTGCCGAATAATAAATCAGGGATCCCTCGATCCTAATATTCATTCTTCTCCGAAACGAAGACTTGTATCAGAGAAGTTGTGCGGAAAGCTACCAACCCTCAAAATGACGAGAAGTTAGTTGAGCACGATACGGATCCCATAATTTTGTGATTCTTATTTTGCATAAAATTTCCAACCCATAGAACAACTCTTACATAATACAATTATTAAAACTACCAAGTCATAGTTCCATTTTAGGCTTAAAAAACAAAAGCTACAAAAAATTAAAAATAATATTAATTACACTACTCGCTATTAAGTAGGTAGCTCATTAAAAAACATTGCAAACCAACAACAGGAAATAAAATATACCAAAGAGAAATAAAGCTACTTTCCTTTAACAATTGAAATGTTCACATTAAAGCTGAATTTCGGGTCAATGAGAGTTGGTACGTATCTGTAATTCTGTATAATTTGCCCCACAATTTCTACACGCTTCTCAAAGTAGATCCGTCTCCGATCGATCCTAGCCACTTCGCCACACCACTGCTCCCGTATTTCTATCTAAAATTCTAAACGCTCGCGACAAGTCCCAATTCTTGATCCCGGGACCTCGTTTCGATCCCACCGAGCGCTTTCCTCGGCTAGAGAGTGCACGAGCAGCTGTTCCGCATTTAGAAGAGACTTTTCCGAAAACTCTCTGAGGACAGCAGGGGAAGGTATTGCCATTTGGTTACATTTTGGTCGCGTGTGCAATAGCTGCCGCGTTTCGCGAGCGAATGGGAGGGGATGCGAATGTTTTGATAATCGCGGTGCTGTTGGGACAGATAGTTAGGACACGTGTTTATACCCAGGGCAGGCAAGCGTAGGGGGCACACTTATTGTAATTATGCACAAACGGGAGCGAGTGTCTGCCTCTGTGTCAGTGATTCCTTGGTAGTACAGGATCGAGCTGCGATTGTTCTTCATGAGCCGGTTCAGATTGACCGGCATTGCTTGTGCGCCGCTGTATCTGGGCCCTCTCCTGTACATGTTGCGGGACCTTTTGCTGTGGTCTTTGGTGTGATTGCTGGCGCTGCTGGCGCTGGCCGTCTGGGTGTTGTTTGTGCTGTGACTGGTGGATCTGATGGTGTGGTTGCGGATGCTGCTGGTGGATTTGTTGCTGTGGTTGCTGTGGTTGCTGTCGTTGGTATTGTTTCTGTTCTGTGCGCTGACGTTGGGATTGCTGTTGGGAAACCTGATGTTGCTGTGATTGGTGCTGTTGCTGGCTCGGCGGGTGCTTCCGTTGCTCCAGGCCAGCGGCCAAGTAAGAGAACAAACAGAGTACCGAGTAACAGATTTTATCTGCCTGCAAATGGTATCGTGTTTGTTAGGACGTTGACCTTCGATTGACAGTAAGATACATAAGCTGGTACGTTGTTCTGGGGCGGAAAATATCACCGCGTTCCTCCGACTTTCGTCTATGTAGTAAATTTAAATAAGAGTCTGTAGTATTTGAGTCCTCGAGTTTATTTCATTCGGGAAGGTTCAAGGAACGAGTAACATTTATTGCTGCAGAACAATGCGCAGCTTCAGTTGCACGTAACCAAAAGAACATGTGCCGAGTGCTAGTTCTAAAGCAGAGTGACGGAAGGGAATAATTGTGGATATAAATTATATGTGTACTAAGTATGTTCTTTGGTTCTTGAGTGCGTGCTCAGGATGATCTGGAAAAAGGAGATTAATGTAACCACGGCTAAAGTAGAATTCAAGAGCTTTGCGAAAAGAAAAGTAAACTGGATAGGTACACTGTGAATTCCTTCGGTCCTTGTTCTCGACCATCCTGGTAAACGAAACTTACGTCGAAAGAGGGGAAACAAAAATGGCAACTAAACCTTCATGCATTGTCGGTTTCAGGGTTGGCTTGAACCTCAGACGAGAGTTCAGATAACGCAAATGCAACGGAGAATACCCTGTGCATGCAGTAGCACAGTTCGTTGGCCTGTTACACAGCACACAAACAAGAATGTCTCTTAAATAATCATTCAACGTGATCTATAACTTAATAAAAAAGTAATATCAAATTATAGGAACTACAAAAGATATATACGATAAAACAGTAACATCGATCAAGTTCCTAAACTACAGGTGTCAAGTCATACACACTGGATAATCGTACTCACCATTTGTGACTTATATTTACGTTGAATTACTTGTCTAGTTTTAGGATCTGAAAGGAATGAGCACAGAATTAGAATTTCCAAGTCGAACTCCTCGAAATGTCTGTCATTCGAGCTTCAGCCATCCACTCATTCGTTATCGTAGGTTCTATCGTGCAAGGTTGGTTCTCTAAGCTCTAAGTGAAAGATAGTTACAGGGTGGTTAGGTGAAATAACGATCGGGGATTACTCACTGAATTCTTCCAATACAAAGATCCCATCCTTCTGAGTAAAGCACTTGCGGATATGATCGAGTCTTACAAAAAACTGCAAATAACACGTTCGTTTGGCATTAGTGGGGTCGGACACGCAGGCTTTCGGGTAATCTACTCGTACATGCACACTTTGTGAATTATCCTCTATGTGGCCTTTTACGCCAATGAAAAAAAAAAGACCGTGTGCGCCAGCGACAGTTCGAGAGGCGTGTGAGGTTCCTTCGCCGAATGCTCTTTTCGACAATAGGAAATGAAGCTCGCGATACGTAGTCTTCGAATATCGCGTACTAATATCGAATCCCTCTAATACGCATCACAGTGCACCTTATTCGAAAGCAAATCGACTTTTCTAGGGCAAAGAAATTCCTCCATCCATACTTTTTTCTTTCTATAATAATCGAGCTTCGAGGTTTTTTTTTTTTTTAATTTATTGGTTCGTTTAAATCGTAAGGATTTCAGAGATATTTCTTCGCCAGTAAACACAATGAATGATGGTCAAATCCCATTTCGATTTTCATCTATAACACACATCTAGGGAAAAGCTGCCTGTATGAACACATTTTAATCTCCCGCCACTTTTTTCCGTTTCCGTGGTGATCGAACTCTCCGCACGCAAGTGTCGGAAGGTCTACGCGTGATTTAAGTTAAGGAACCATCCAACAGCTCATGCAAATGGAGCCAGTATAATCCGAGCAAGATCAAAGCCAGCCTTGTCTTTTACAGAATTTCACACATACACGATTTTTATTTGTGAAATATAAAATACTCTTGAACAGCTGATTGATCTTGCTTTCCATAGCATCGTTCAAGTGTACACGAATCTAGTTTTAGGAAACACACCTCCAAATCAATTACCATTACTTGACACGTTGACAGGCATATTCCATTACTTTACTCTGATTCAAATACATACCGTCGAATTGAAGAATACCTCTTAGTTCAATGATGCATTCAATATACTAATATTATTAATATTAAAATGTTAACAATATTAATTAATATTATTCAGTTTATTAGTATTATTTCAGTTCATTATGAGCATAGCAAAGAAAAATATGTCCCTAATTATAACATGCCAGTCAACATATTAAAACTTGCCCCGAGCAAACCACCAGGGACACTGTATTATTTTAAACAATACTTCCAATGGTTCCCAGAGCACATGAACGTGAAAGCACTTAAAGTTTTAAAAAGAAGAGACACCAGGAGAAAATATTACTCCACCTAAAACAAAGCATTACGTATGTACTTCTTCCTATTCAACGCTCTTTCATCCCCCTTCCTCGATTCGCGTACACAAGAACGATTACCACTGAGAAGCATGCAGGAGCGAACGGGGGCGTGGGGCGGGGTGGGGGGGGGGGTTGGGGGGTGGTATATACGATAAGGCTGAAGCGTCAACGCAATCCCCGCATACACCATGCATCATCTCCTCCGCTAATCAAACGCCAAGACCCCATTCAATCCGTACGAAGCGGCTCGTAAGCGACGTTAATTATGCCGCAGGCGTCTGACGGCAATCGAGGCGATCCAATTAGTAGGCGATCGCCCGCGGCATTGCACGCGCGCAACAAGCGAATGAAAAAAAAACAGCGGGCGGCTTTGCTCTGGTGGCAAGCGCACTATGCGGCCCATTCGTATGAAATCGGCAGCGACACAAATAAGATAGGCGTCGGGCAGGCAGGCAGGCAACTCTGGAGATGGCCTAAAACTCATCCGATGTAAATGTCTAAATATCGATTGCTCGGCTTCGATAAATCTGCCATACATGTGCGATTGCATTGTCTAACATGGGAGACGCGGTGGACTGCTCGACGGTCCCCCAGCACGGTTTCAATGATGCACAGTCATGATTCCATTCAGATTCGACTGCTACCCGAAAATGTACGCGGCTTGGGAATATGTGCGGGTGTGTGGTCACAGGGGGAGATGTTGTACAAACAGTGTGGGTGGTCGGGTGGCAGAGAATCGAAACATCGCGTGTACAGCGGTGTCATGCTGTAGGGAACAGTGTTTTTCAAACTGCTCCACCCCTTTCGATTTTCTTGTCTTTTTTTTCCTCGCGTCTCGAATGGATAAAGTCACCTGTGGCTACGATACACAGTACTGTGTGAAGGGGTGAATGTAGATTTGATTGGTAGATTAAATGGTGGGATGTTTCAAAAACACTGTTGTGGAGTGTATAAAGGGCAGAGGGGGTGTGGGACTACCTCCTTCTTTTCGAGTCGATCGTCACAATTCCTGGGGGGCTTTCGTTCGTGAAATGGGGCGTCACTATGTAGCGTGAGATTTTTGCTCTACTATGTAACTGGTAATAACGTGAGAGTGGCTTTCATGGGCTTTGCAAAAGCGGGCGACTCATTTTCTATCGTACATATATATCCAGTTCTACTCAATCATGCAGTGCATTCGGATTCGTTTATTCGTCTAGTATATCTTCATCGACAGTCCCCTGTCAACGTCATCCCCCGAATCCCGTCTGTCGGAGGTAGAGAAGTGGTCAAAGGGAATTGTATCTCAAAATTGATATCCCAGAGATCGAGGGATTCCGGAACAAACAAGTGATATAAATATAAAATTTAAATCCTAATGTTAATTTAATTATGCCGACATAAAAAAATAATTTTCAAACTTTCTTTCGACCACTATTATACCATTGGAGTCACTGTTTGAGGTATTCGACGATAGTTGACATTCGTAGTGTCCGTCACCCAGTTTTGCGCGTGATTGGAAGGTCTGTAGGGATTGTTAAAACGATACTACATAAAGGCGCACTCTTCTTTTGCCACATCCAGCAGCAGCGTTTAAACTGAACGGTGGTCGATCGAGTGATTTAATTAAATCGCGCCGGGCGACACACGGTAGAAGTCGGTTGTGGAAGCTGTAAATGGCACGGATTGATCGTGAATATATTGTGTCTAACACGGTCGGGTCCATATAGTGTAACGGATGACAGAGGCTATGGTAAAATAGAGAGAGAGAGATATATATATATATAGATATATATAGTTGCATTGAGTGCACCGAAACATCGCTCTACTAAGTTGCACTAAACACTACTTACAAACAACTCTCATCTAAGGACAATATATATGTGCTCTATTTTACATATATATTGTCGGGCTGTGCCGAATGCAGCAGAGACACTGTTCTGCGTATTAATAAGTTCGCTATGTACCTGAGTCGGCTTACTTTACGATATATCATAGGGAACATATACAACGTACGTATATGTATATATATATACAAGAGAGAGACAGGTGTGTACGTGTGTGTATATATATATATATACATATATACGTGTCACAACTAACACCGATCGATGATAGGAAAACAGTTAAAGGTAGACAGAGCAGATCAGATTCAATTTTCAAATGCACTGTTAAGAGTGTGGTAGTATAAGTAGACAGTAGTAGTAGTATATAGTAGCAGTATATATATATATATATATATAAATGTCATTGTTAGATATATATATATATAATACGGCTAAAAGTAATGGTGAAATAAAGAAGCATTTCCGGAACACGGCCAACATTGATTATAATATAATTAATAATAATAATAATGATGGTAATAATAATATACTGAGTTCATATAACAAACAGTGATTTAAGTGATTTTTTTAGTACCTCGAAATCCTGTTTGCCCAGCCGGGGCAACATGTCGATGGACAGGACAAGAAAACAGAAAACAGAAAAATAGAAAATTAAATTTCTGCCAACAAGTAGTCAATTAAACAAGGGTATTGGGTGTACAGATCCAGTCAAATGGTGGATAATACAATTGGGGGGGTGGGTGGGTGGTTGGAGGGGGCTCGGCACGATGATCAGATTACAGGCTAAATATCACCTAACGTCATGGCCGAATACAAAAAATGGCGTAGATCTTTTTCCATTGTTCAAGGACCATCTCAAAAGTTCCCCAAGCTGAGAAAAGTCTATATCGCTTCTCTATTAACGATCGAGGAGCTGTAGCTTTCGCGAGCTTCCTCTGCGATCCGCGATCCCCAACCCTCCGACCAATTTTCCTCATTTTTCGAATAGACTTTCCTCGCGTGACCACGACAAATAATAATGATATTATAAAAGGAGAAAGAAACGGTCGTTAGACTCATAGAGAAAAATATAGATATATTATATTGCATCCAACATTCAATACAAATTATAATAGATATAGAGGAGTAGTATATATAAATATATATTGTATATATATATATATATATATATATATATATATATATATATATATATATATATATATATGTATGTATATATAGAGAGATAGTGAGATAGAGAAAGAGAGAGAGAGAGCGAGAGAGAGAGAGAGATAGAGTCAAAGGGATAGTCTGTTATTCTCCGTATTTCCTTATCACTTACAGGATGTAATGGATAAATGTAATGATTTATATAATACAGATAAAAGAGACTGCAGCTGCACATCGAGCTCCATGCAAGAAAAACACTGATTAACGCTTCAACAAAATGTTACCCAACAAAATCACCGGTAATATATATAATTGTATATATCGTGTATAGATCTGATTTATCGCACACATTATTATTATAAAATCGTACGTATAGTCGTATGTGCGATCGCACGTTGTACATGATATGAATGGGTATGTAATATGTATGTACAGTGACAGAACTTTCCCTGTTTTCAAGCAGTAGTAACCTTTCATATAAAACATTCAATTAAAAATTGTGTAACTTTAGGATAAACCGAAACGATCTCACTTTCACAGAACATGTATATCTCGATAAAGATTCACGACACTGCTAAATTTAAGTGAAGAAATTTGTTTTACAGAAATTTCATTTATATCTTGCATCCCCCAATAAACAATACATTCCCTGAAAGCTGAACCGTTTCACTATATTCCGATTCGCATAGTCTTCCATTTAGTGTTTCATATGAAATATTATTGGTTGCTGAAGTCAAGAGGCGAAGGTGCATGTACGTATGATTCTCCCTGTTACTGTGTATGTACATATACTAGGGTGGCTGTTATTTACTCTTGGTAAAAAAAAAATTTTTTCAAGATTTTCTTCGGGGCATTCTCCAGAATAGTTTCAAATAATTAAAAAAAAATCTGAGTAAAGTTTGAGCTCGATTTCAATTATTTGCAACTATTTTGGAGGGGGTGACCCGAAGAAAATTCAAACGTCGAATACAAGAGTCACCCTAATGTAGACAGACTACCCTATCCGTGAATATGAGATACAATTACCACATATCAACTGTCAGCTGGCAAAAGTAAAGAAAGAAGTATCCAGTGAGGTAGATAATATATCAGGGTCTCTTGTCCTACGTCGATTTAACAGTCTGTGTCTGTCTGTATGCCTGTACGTGGATATAAACAGTAACAGCGTAAGTCTACCAAGCAATAGTGAGGTCTGCAATCTTTTATTTCTCACTACCACCTCTTAAATCCTTCAACAACCCTCATTATCGCTCGGTGTACCTATACAACTGTGAGAATGTACAAATTGCAGGTCGTTTTCGTGGCTGTGTATCATAATTCCCCCTCTACCATTCGTGTTCCCTTCGCCGTTCCCCTGGCGGGCCCCCTGTGTGTCTGACTATCGTGTAATAGAGGCCTGAAAAGTTGGAATCTTTGGAGAAATGGTGGATCGAGGTGTGATCGGTCCCGCTGTTCGGTCCCGGGTGATTTCGTGTGGTGATCCTGCCGTACGCCCCACAAAAACTCATACATAAGACTGTTAAAGATACGTACAGATACAAATTAAGCAGATCGTGGTGGCTAGCGATGGGAGATAATATTGAGTGGTCCTTGCATCAATGCAATAACGAAAGGAAGAAAAACACAGAGAGAGAAGAAGATTCAATAATCGGAAAGAGTATGAACAGTAAAAGGGGGTGTCTTGGGGGGGGGGGGGGGGGGCAAATGGGTGGATACGCTTCCCTTATTCCGTTCGCCTCCGCCCTATCTAAGATTCTTTACTTTAGCTACAGAATTCCTCTGTTAATAATTACAAACATTATCAGATTACTCTCGCACATTCACAGCGCGGAATTCGAGTTTGGAGAGTCTCGATCGAGCCGAGGCGAACCGTTCCCCAACCGATCCCACGTACAATAACTCGTCAACAGAACAAACGTCTCGGGGGTTGTCGAATCGCTGAAATAAACACGGTTAACTTTATGGTGATACTATTCGACCATCGTAGAAGACATCGCCGAGAAGCAAATTCACAATATCATATTCACACAGGGTGTTTTCGTAATCGTGGTGCCGCAATAAAAGTCAGTCGAAAATACAGGAATTCTTGCGTGGAGAAATTTCACTCCGCAGTTTCGACTTGATTCTGCACGAGGGATCCCCTCCCTCTTGCACCACGGTTTCGGAGGCACCCTGTATATAAAATTGAAGGAGGTAGTAGCTAAACGGAACCTGAAACGAATCTCTGAAAGCAATTCGTTTGATGTTTGGTGCCGTAAGATGCTCTCGACGATAGACGAATAGTTGGGACCAATCGGCAGAGAGAAAAGAAACGTTCGTACAGTCGACACGTGATGTCGAAGGTATCATTCCTACATTGTAGCGCGTTGAACATAGAGAAATGGGGAAGGGGGGTGGGGGGGTGGGGTGGTGGTGGTGGTGGGTGCACTTTTAGGTGCGAGTCATACCTTGCTATTCGCGAAGAGGAGACCCACGCCGTCCATGCAAACCTGAAGCAACCCACCCTCGCCGGTGCGCATGTCCTGGACAGGGAATTCCCCTCCGAGGTCGAATTCGTCGTTGGCGCATCGGCCGCGGGCAGCGGCCTTCTCCATCGCGTCCTTGATACAATAATACAGCTCCTTGCACTGCAAACCAAGTACTTCCTTAATGGAGACTTGCGTAATTAATTAGAACGGAATACGCAGTTGAATATTATGGTCATTGATTGAAATTCCCGTGGACACCCATCTCCTCCTCCACTTGATGTCTAATTTTCGATCTCCCCTTTTTCACAAAGAATTAAATGTCAGATTAGGTAACCACGTACGATCCACCTACCTTCTTAGTGTAATACTTATGAAGCTGGGTTTGCTTATCGATCTTTCTCCAGAGGCACAGCACCTTGTTCTTGGGGCTGTACGTCATGTTGACAAGGTGCTCGAACCACCATCGCTCGACGATGATGCCGTTGACGGACCTGAGCACGAGGCCGTCGTGCCGGACCTCGAGGAACCTTAGGTCGCCTTCAGCGTCCACGCCATTGTGCACGGTGAAGGACTGACGATGCATTTGTCGAGACGTGAGGGGCTTCAAGTCTATGTCGTTCCCGTACTGAAACGTTGAACGAACCCTTCTCTATAGAAGCGACACGGTACTCGGGGATGTTTGAAGCTCGTTCTCGCACTGGTTAGACAGAACTCGACGACTTACGAAATTTTGTATCTTATCGAGCAGCTGATTGAGCTCCTGACTGTGGACCAGACCGATGTGGCTCTTCCCAAGAAGCCTTCTCACTTTACGCTTCACCTCGTTCTTCTCTGCGTTCAACATCACCAAGATGGCTGTTAGATTGTGCAGCAGGGTGCACAGTAGCCTGTCCTCGTCGTGCTCCAGACGCTTCTTCTCGCTTTCGCTGAGGCCCTTGTACCTGTTTACACAGATAGTCTCGAGTATTCGTCTGTCACAGCTTTCTGCGGCTATGGGTGACACAACTATCAGTGGTGACTAGATTCTACCGTCTTCAAGCTGTGTGGTTTCAACAATTTGAATTTAAATTCTAAAGAGTTCCAATTGTTTGCAATTATTCACAAGGTCTAGATGAGATCACTCGTACCTTTCCATCATTTCTCCCGGGCCCTGATCCATGCCGATCATGTCGCGTTCTTGGGACACTGCGTCCAGGAATGCGTCCTCCCAAAATTGCATCTGGTCCCACAGTGACGATCGCTCTTTCCCCAATAAACCTGCGGCGGTATTAGGTGATAATCGAGGCTTGTTCTTCACTCGGAAAATTTATTTCACAACGCAAGTATACCTTCGAACAGGTACGTCCTAGCAATCTCCGGGCTAGGAGCAGTCGTGGTCGGGATCAAGCTCCCTCCAGGGTACCGGAAGCCAGTGCTCAAAGACGATTTGCTGGACCAAACGCTGCCAGTTCGTTGCTTCGCTTGACGGGGGAACTGAAATAGTAGCAACCACTAAGAACCCCTAAAGAGATCCCACCTCAAGTATTCGTTATTCCGTACGGGGCTCGTGAAACTGATCGATTTATTCATCTAAAATTCTAGCAGCAAGTAAGCTCGATTAATCCTCTACGATCGAAGGAAAGCCTCGAATAATCATAGCTAAGTACTTTTCCAGCTTGCTGGAGAGTTTCTTGCAAACGTTCCTCGAGTGCAGGAGATTGCTACCGTTCTCAACAGTGGCTTTTGCGATTCGTGATAGGATAGTACTGGATCAACGCTAAAGGCTAAGCGATCGTTTAAAAATACGTGTGTTCTATCGTGTTCTAAAGGGTCTTCGATATCAGGTGGTTATTGTATGTAACGAAATAAGATAAAAATCAAGAGTAAAGAAATTAAGGTGGAGACTTGGCTTTTTAGTTATTAAAAAACGGTGCGGACTCATTGCGATAACAACTAGAAAACCAAGCCTCTTGATGTTCGTCTTACTTTGCCGTAAAGAATCACCCTGTAAAATTTAGATTTACAGTGTAAATCTTCTCCCACCTGACGCCGAGCACCCTGCATACTCGAGACAGAAAATATCGGCCTCTGTATCTTCTATTTAAATCGAATTCACAGAGTGGACAAAGTAGCTTCAAGCAGCCCGTATTTCCTGCCCCAAGTACACCGAATAAATTACGTGGTTAACGATACAGAAGCTTCGATCGGCATGTTCGGTGTGCAAACACTGATCTAGTGACAGCAGCAACATGCTATTCCGTGGGCGGATGATTCTACGTTAGTAGTCACTCTCGAACGTTTCCCGTGTCTCCTTTTAGATGTGCAGGATCTTTCATAGCAAGTATCGCACAAGCTCTTCGTCATTCCTCAGCGTGGACGCTACCTACTTAGTGATCTAACGACTATTCGCCACGCGACGCAACAGTTCCCGAGGATTCTCAAGATCGACTCTAGCCGACTGCTCTAAACAACTATTTACTCTAGCGGAATGGTTAAAAAAAAAAAAAAAAAAGAAGACGAAGAAAAAAGAAGAAGAAACGAAAGGGTAACTGATTCAGTGGATAATTTACATTGCCTTGCTCGACCTCGCTATCAGACACGGTGCTTCGGAAAGAAGCTTGGTGCGCTTGCCGAAAAGCAGGATTAGTGATAATGCTACCTCCGTCTGTGGACAAAGCTTCGCTGCTTCCTGTTCCACCTCCCCGCCCACTCTAAAAAACACACGACGCTTCTATATAGCACAGTTATAACATGAACGTGTCGCTAGTTTGCACCCGAACGACATTCTTTCGTCCAACAAAACGGCGATGCTGGCCGTTTTGCCATTTTGCTTGCAAGTCAGGGAAGGGGGGGGCAGCTTTCGGCCGTTCCTTGGGCACGATACTTGTCGATTTCTCCTCGTGTGCCTATTGATGCTCAAGTGCGTATATAGAACAGCGATCGATTCGATAAAAGGATCGCTGCCGCGACAGGGTTGACCGAAAGGGTCATTGTACAGTGTCTGTACCGTTTTAAAGTAGTTCTACCGACAAGGCGTAGCGATGGCAACTGAATAACACTGACCGAATTGGCACGCGACGTGTGCGCGAAGCGTTGCGCTCAAACATCGTTCTTTTACCTCAGAATCGAAGGACGTTAGCCTGCTGAGGAACTTTCCTTTTTTACTGAACATATCGAGGAACATGTCCGTCGTCGATTGGTTCCCATCGGCCGCCGGCGATGTATGTCCGCGAGGCATCTCCAACTGAACTTGCGGCGGTTCTATCGCAAATAGAACACAGAATGGAGAAATCATTTTTATCGCACCTCGTAATTACGATTTTATTCCATCACGAACCTGGTTTCTGCGGTGCATCGGTTGGCTCGGGTTGAATAGGGGATTGCGGCGACTTTAGGTTCTCCCTACTCCCGTCGGGGCTGGAGGCCTGAAAGATTTATGAAAGATAGTGTAAAGTGAGCGATATTAAGTAGGTAATATTAAGTAGCCACGCACTTGGGTCATCATGGAACTATCGAAGCCTCCCTCCGAGACGTCCTTGCTCCAATAGTGGGTATGCGCGATTTCCATCAGCTGGAAGACCGAGGCCATTCCACCCAGGCCGAAATTATTGTAAGTGTGTCCAAGACCGTGAGCCACTGCTTGAAGGCACTTTAGCATTCCCTTGTAAACTGGTTTCGAGATGCACTGTTAATAAGAACCAGCGGTTCAAGTTATTCTAAATATTGAGAAGAATCTCTGCGCTTTCAATCCTCCCGTAGTTCAATTGTTACCCCTCTGAATATTAAGCTCACCACGTCGTCGATACGATCGTCAGGGCTGATCTTCCTGTTCAGACCTTTGTTCAGCTTAGTGACCACTAGATCCCTGTAGCTCTCGTCCTCCATCAGCTTCTTCAGCCTGTTCAGCTTGAGCCACCCGACGCCCTCCCCAGCTATAACTTGATTCACCACCTGAAAATACACTCGTATTATTTATATGAACCTTGGAAGCCTTGGTGCGCGACTTGGTTCTCGAAGCCTTACATCCGTGAGGAAGGCTTGATTGTCGCTGTTTGTACTAGACCGTTCCGCGCTCTGCATCCTCTGGATGTCCTCCTGATTGCTCTTGTTCGTCGAGTGTTTTATCAACGATGAACGCTCGACTAGTCCCGTCTTGTCTGTTGCAAGAGAAGAGAAAGAGGAACAGCTGTTTAATCGCTCGGGTGTTAATTAGACGAGTGAACGAATTGTTATTACTTTTAGGGAATGGCCCGAGTATCGGTGTCTTCTTCTCCGCCCTCTGCGACTGAGGGTGCAGACCGGTATTTCGATTAGAACTATTTTTACTGCCTGCGAATTCCATCAGAAATTTGTTAATAAAAATGATTCAGTACGGGTACAGGACAGCTGGCACTTACCGAATAGATCACTAAACATGCTGCTCGTCTGCGCAGCGATGCCATTTAAATCACTACTAATATTGCTGAAAAAATCACGACCGATTTCCCTGCGCCCCCCGCGATTATCCGAAGCCACCAACTGCGTGCTAATCGAATCCCTTCGTTGTATCGGTCCCGGAGACGGCGGAGGCGACTGCTGCGAATCCCCGAGGCCCTAAATCAATTTCATTCCCAATAGAAATGCTTCATCCTCAAATTCTTCCAAGCTCCTTTGAAACCTACTCAACTTCATTTCAAATCAACTATACTTTCTGTCAAACAGATCATGTACCTTGAGCAATCCCTTCTTCGTAGCGACTTCTTTCGCACTCTTCGTGAAGTCTCCGAAAGTGCTCTTCCCCACATAGGTCAAATCATCGAGGGTGTTCTTGCTCACCCCAGCCGCGGTCTTGCTCGCTTCCAGAGCTGTTTTCGACGCCTCTTGCACAGATTTAGTCGCCTCTCCCATTGCTTTCTTCGTCTGTTGTGTCAGCTATTCAAAATCCCCAAAGTAAATTAAATTGCATAGGATTGTTTAACATACTTCTAAAGAGGTATATTTACCTGCTCCAGTGGTGCAAACAGGCTTTCCTCTCCAGCCTCTGTGATCTTCTCCTTCGCTTGATGTTTCAACTGTTGCATAAAGAGACCTCCTCCATTAGCGTGTCCTCCAATTACACATTTCTCCCTTATAATACAGATTTGAATTGGTAAAACCACCTTGTCCATCTGAGCAAGGAGTCCATCCTGGCTGCTCTGCCTAGTAGTCTCTCGGACCAAATCCTTCGCCTGGGTGGCGATCTGTTCGAACAAGGACCCCTGGGACCCCTGCCTCAGAACACCGTTCCCAGTCACGTTGCTGCCACCTTGCCTCTGAGCGCCAGCGGTCAAAGAGAGTTGTCGAGGGACCGAGGACGATTCGGAATTATCGTTGCTGCTGCTGCTGCTCATCTGCCGAGGCAACAGTGGCCCCGTGCTCGTTCCGAAGCTGGACGTTCTCGCTAAAACGTTGCCCACGCTTGGGTGACGCTGGAGACTCGCCGCGCTGGGTTGCATCTTTGGAAGGGAATGATCGAGATTGAAGATTGTCTGGCGAGGTTCGTTGGAAGAAGAGTCCCAAGATCGTGGGACAGAAAGACGGCGATCTAAATCTTACGGGGACGTTCTTGGTCGATCTTTACAAGTCTTTACAAGTCTGAGTTTAGGCACCTGTTGCGGAAAGAACTTTGGGAGCTACCAAAGTCGGGGGGGGGGGGGGGCGGATGGAATTTTTACATGGGTATTTAAGATGATAGCTCTCGGGTGTAGATACGTGGAGCATTGCATTTAGATTCTAACGGAAGTCAACAGGTTCGGTTGTGTATTTATTGTTCGGTATGATGCGACACGGGGCACAGATGCATTCAAATGAGCCGGAAGTGACTGAGATTAATTTGTCGATCGTATTCATGCAAAGTTTCCAGATGGTGCGATTAACATTGATAAAGTGCCAAGTTGGTTCTCGTCCCGTGGTGTATGGTGTGTAGCGTGATACCAGGGATGCGGAACACAGATCATGCATTCATAACATATTCCTGAAGAGAAGTCATACAGAGAAGGATAGTAAAGTGTCTTTCGCCGTGTGGCAAAGAATAGTCAACCAGTTAGTTGTGTGATAATTCATAGTTTCAAGATTCCTCTCTGTAGTGAGTGTGGGAATGAGATCATTCAGCAGGTGCATAATAAATGAAGGGTTGAAGGGATGTACCATGAGCGTCGATATAGTGTTTCATGCTGCACACACACCCACACACACGCAGATTGGAAAAATGTCTGTCGACCAATGATACAGCATGCAAGGGTCGAATGTAGGGCTCTTGATACCCAGTTGTAAATCGACCAGAGCAATAGTAAGCTTGAAACATGAAGTGGATATCAGTACCCACTACTATAAATCACGAATTCTTTCGAGATAATAACCCACATTCAAAATTTGATGCACAAACTTTCTTTCCACCCGCTATTGCTTGGCTTACCTATAACCAGGTGCTACATAGTTATAGTTAATGGAATAGACACAGCGACGTTACAAATTAAATGCTACTTTAGACTCCAGATCTCCCCCTAGACTTTAGGTGGAGATAGGCATTTCAAGTGCTGAACGATTTCTAGTGAGTGAGGAGTACTCGAGTACGCCCCGAGCACCTCGCTACATCTGTTCCACCAGCCATACTGTAATACAAGGTCAAGAGCTCTACTCGAACGTGAACACCAAGTAGAGAAGGTCAATCGATAGAGGCAGAGAAACCGAGACTGTCGTGGAGGATGACTCACAGGAACGACATATCTACTGACACGCGAGGCCCTGTGGGAAGCGGCAGGACGTTCAGTGTCGCTGATGGTCGGAGTGGCTAACGACCCCATGCCTACTCCGAACTGTCCTACCGAACTTTGTGCGCTCAGGATTGTGCGTGCTGTTATTGTTGATGCAGAGTCTGACTCAAAGCTACCACCTTCCTCTTTATCCTATGACCAAGTAGTCGGTTAACCAAAAGGTGTAATAACCAAAAAGAAAACGATCGGGATAGACTTGAGAACATTAATGGATGGCTTCGGAACGTATGGAAGTGGACGAGGCGTGACACAAATCTTCTGGATCATTCGGATCAATTCCCTAGTGCTCTCAATCTCGCAGCTAAAATTCCATCCTTCGGCTTTGCGCCTGTGCACCTCTTTCCGTTAAGCTTGACTCGTGATCGCGAGAAGATTTGGTTCCACGATCACCACGACAAAGAAAAAAAAATGTTTCTCGATAGAATCGCACGTGCGAGGCTCTTTAACTCACGTTGGTCGACTGCGAGCCCTCCTGGGCCTTAGGATTCAGCTCGAACTCCGAGTCCCTGTTGAAGCTGGGACTGCTCAGGTCGCTGTGACTTGACGACGTGCTCGCCGGGCTCTCCGGCCTCACTGTGGGCTCCTCCTCGACACCGGGGTACTGCAGCGCACTGGGTGGCTTGTACACATTCTTCGCGTCCACCGACAGAGACATTGGCTGCGGCTGGGCCACTTGTGAGCAATTGTAACCTGTCAAGTTTTTACATTCAAAGTATGAAAATAATTCAGAAAAATTTCGGGACAATCTAAATAAGAATTCAAAGACACGTCTGCGGAGCCACCAGCTGAGAGCTCGAACAAGAGATCCCACTCACTAGGAGACAAGTCCGACGACACCATCTCGGATACAAAGTCGCTCAAGGATGAGTAAGACGAGCTAGTGTTCTCAGCATCTTCGGAGTCCGAGCCGCTTTCGTCGGTAGGCTGGGTTTCGAGGTCCTTCATCGCCTTGAGAGCGTTCGCCAAGGAGCTGCCCGAGTCCCAGACCTGACAATAAATCGGGTCGAGTCCCGAGGCGTACCATTTAGGCTTGTCCCCTATCTGGGACGGGTCGAACACGCCGGTCTGCACGCGAAGGAACGCCACGTTGCTGGGGGTCAAGGACCATTCCGCCAGGTACTCGACCGCCTGTGTCCGCGCGAATTTATTGAGGAAGTGGCTGGCCCTGGGCCTCGAGCGGAGGAACGAGTTGATCTGAAAGGCGACCACTGGCCTGGGGTAGAGCCTCAGGGTCCTGGTGTGCTCGGTGAAGTTCGCCAGCAGGTTCTGAGAGTTGAAGAACCGCACCATCGCCACCCTGGTAGCGACATCCACCGAGTCCACGTCGTTCGCGTAGATGAAGGGGTTGAACGGAGGCGTACCCTGGGACGTGGGCTTCTGAGGCGACGATGAGCCGAGCGTCTGAGACACGGAAGGTCGACGGGGCCCCGTAGTCATGCCTGGGGAACCCAGGGGACTGCTCTGGGGGTGGGAGTGGTGGTCGATGCTCGGTCTCTGCTTCATCGAGGACACGCTGTGAAGGGAATGGTACTTCTGATGACACTTTGCAGTTTGCACACACCTCGTATTTTATATTGGGAAGCTTCGAGCAATGGCAACTGGCAACTGGCAACTTCTGAAAGCTTCGGACAATAAATTCGTATTTATCATGGTACCTCAAAGTGGATAGATGAGAAGTAACGCTCTCCCTTCTGCTCGACGCCTGCAACGAGGTCCGTGGCGTGGTGTCCTGCGGCAAAGGTTGCGGGGTCGACATGCCGGCCATCGCCTGGAAATAGTATCGGCCATGAAGCAAGGATCGAAACAGTTCCTCGATTACTGTTCCTTTAAAGGCTTGGTGTTACTGAAGCAACTATGTCTACTGGGTCTAACCCTACGCTCCCCACTACTTCCCCCTTGAATCATTCTACCCAACACAGACTCTGAATAAAGTATACTGTCACAGAGACAGACTCCCCCCATGCCGCCAACTACGACACAACAAGGAAGTCAGCTATAGCACGCTACATGCAAGAAGAAATGAAATATTTACACCAGAGCCGGCTTGGTCCATCAGTTGCATCGCCTGCGGAACCGAACGGAGGAGCAAGGAATTAATCAACCACCATCTCGATCACCCCCACGATATGGAGTTTCGGTAAGACACCGGATATCATGAAGGATCTCTCTCATTGTACCTGTCTCAAGTGGTTCTTCAGTATGCTGCCCTCGGGCTCGGGTAACGGTGGCAATTGCTCCTGGCCGGAGCCAAGAGGCGCGTTTATCTTATTGCTGTCTAGATCCACCAGCCAGATGTCGTCGGGCATCTTGAAGTTTGTCTTGTACAATAGAAAAGTCGCCGGTATACCGATCACGAACGGCGTCGGGGCGAGTAACAGCTGCTCCGCGCAGCTCATGCAGGTGGGCAGCAATGGTATCGCTGGGAACATGTACTCCAGGGGGTAGATCATCGTGACGAACGCCATCACGGACATCGACAGGGCGTTGTAGTCGCGGGACTGCAGCACGATCTGAAAGAATTCTTACCACTGAGTGGGATTTCCTTGGAGAAAATGCTGTTTGGTAGGCTCGAGTTGGTCAAGGGAGCTCTCACCTTGTGCTCCAAGAGGATCAGCGTCAGGACCTTCAGGCATATGTCCACACCAAGAAGCTCCAGGGGTAGATGCAGGGGGAAATCGACGAGGGAGAACCTAGTATGGTCTGGCAGAGCGAAACAGAGGGGTGGTTGCATACTTTGGGACACTATCTCCACCTCGACACGGGTTTTCGTGGGAACTGGTACTGGACTGCTCAGCAGACGCAGTATCCAGGTCTCGATCTCCCTCACGTCGTGGAGGACTATGGACGGTGTTCCCTCGGGTGCTAGTCCTATAAGGACACTCCACACCGTGTCCCTGTGGAGGATTAAAGATTTTTAAGAAAAATATAGAAAGACTTACGAAAATGGGAGGAAACTTCCGTTACCTATTGGTCTGCCTGGAGGCACCCACTTTCTGTGGCGAGGAGCTCTCGTTGCACGCGTCGATAATCTTCCTCAGAATGAACAGGCATTCCCGAAACATGGAGAAGAAGGGGTGGTGGGAGATGATGCAGAGAGACGTCAGAGAATGATTTCGTATCCTCTGAAAGCAGACACTTCTGAACCTGTGCCTATCGACTTCTTCCCGATTCTAGTTCCCTAAATAACCTCGCTAAGTTCCACCCCCGAGCTGAGGGGGGCATCGAAGAGCCTTGAATCTAAGAGGCCCCAGAGCTCTCCAAGTTTCTTCGCTATCCCTCCTCGCAGTTCTTAATCAATGTTTCTACCCCCGTATCACAATTATCCAGTCTACCTGTCGTCTACGCGAAGCACGAGGGGATGGGGAATGGCTTCCTCCGCTCTCGCTGTCCCCACTTGGCGCAGTGACGCCTAATCTCGGTGCAGTGGGCACATGTGGAGTGTCCGAGTCCCTTCTGCTGCTCGGGCAATCTTTCTCAGAGTCACTGGGACCTACTGCACTGCTCCTATAGTCGCTATAAAGAACAGCTAGAGATACAGTCTCATAATTTGTGCGCAGTGGTAGTTTGACGCGTCTGCTGGTGGTAGACTTTTGTCCTTGGACCTTCTTACGTGGAAAACAGACTAATGTAGATAACTATTAAATTCGATCGTTTAATTAACTGGGTAGTACATCGTTGTTCCTTAATCAAGTAACTCCATGGACTGCTCCTCTTATTTCTGCCAAAATAATGATAAAATGATGCGTTATAGTTCACCTAGAGAAAGCAGAGTCCGTGCTCTTCTCCATACTCTTCCTCCAGCTCTCCCTCCGAAAGGTGGTGTTGTACTTGTCCCTTCTGACGGACACTCCGCCGCCAACCACTGCTCCTACCCTCTCTACAGGCCGATAGAAGTTTACGCAGATCCCATACCGAGTCTTGCCTATGACGAAGCATACCCCAATTATAATTTACGATAATGTAACTGCTTCGAAACAGAGATTCTCAGCAGTCGGCTATGGAAGACCCGTTAAAAGAGACACGATTCTGTACCAGAGTCCTTGTCGGTGAGGGTGAATGTGAAGGAGGTGGCCTCCCGCAAGGCTGTGCGTTTAGGTCCGATGCTGGTGCAACCCTCTGGTTGGCAGAAGTACACCATGTCCAAGGGTAATGGGAAATCTTTGTGATCCTCCACTGGGTATCTCCGCAATAGCTCTGGAACCTGCAACGCCCACTAGTCACACCAACATCTCAACGTTTTATATTTTCTGGAGGGCATCGAAAGTCGAGTGCAACGGTGCCTGAATGTTTATTTCGAAAGAGAAGCAAGCTCGGTGCTGGCTCCGCGCGAAACTTTTCCGCCAGAAGCGATTAAAAGGCCATTCTTGAAAACCTAGCCCCGCTTGAAGCGTTAAAATCAATTTTGGGGGGATATTATTATTAAATGGAATTATGTAGCGTGGTGGAAATAGTACCTGCACAGGCTGTCGAGCGACTGACGGCAGTCTAGCCCCCACGATGGCGAGGTAATCCACCAGGCGGGGGCACAGGCGCCTGTTCTGCGTGTCCATGGCTGCAATTCACAGCTCTGTCACCGTTCTGTACAATGTGTACGGGTGATCCGAGCCGTCGGCCTCTTCTCCTGATCAATTCTCGATCGAATCATGGCTGTGTCATTCTCCGTTTAGTCCCCCATGTCTGAAAACACAGAAACTGTCTTCCAAACAGACCCCTTCTCGCAACCCTGCGTCACATTATCTAGCTTGTCCAATTACATTTTTAAAAACACTGAAAAGCATCCCTCGGAATTTAATCGCGGACCTCGTGTGACACTGAAGTTTCATTGTAACGATAAGAGGGACGCATGAATTCAATGTCAAGTGCTTATTTCCAAGTTGCTTTTCAAGTCTGATGCAAAATAGGAAGGATTGACTCGTAAAAGAAGGGGAAGCGGATTAATAGTGGGTCCGATACTCCGATTGCGTGCAAAATAATTCAGAGTGGGAATTTCATTGATTTCTCGAGCCCCGTGACCTATATTGTGTTAGCTGGGCCCACGAAAACGATTTAGCGCGAGCTCAAAGTTTATTTAGCCTTTATTCAATATTTCCTAGCGTGTTGCACATTTATTGAAACGAAGGGGCCGTTTCTAGTGTAGCAACGTAGCTGTCTACACTATTGAACCACTTAAAGGGAGTTCCCAGCCGAAAATTCGGTGATCGATGAATTCCCTGAAAACGTATATATACGTTCGTGTGTCAGCACAAAGTTGCGTGTGCGTTTGCGCGGAATCGTACGCTCGTATTAATCAGAAACCTTCCCAAAATTTCCCTCTGCACGGACAATTTTATCCACAATTTAATCAGCTTTAGAATTTCGGCCATTTCCTTGTTGGATCTAAGGCAAGGACACTTCGAAGCGCCCTTCTTTCACGCAGAACATCCCGTTTCCGTTTCGTTGCCCGCGGTCAGAGCGATAAACGCAGAACGCGTTATCGAAGGACGTAGATTTCAAGTTTAATGTTGCGCACGTAATCCAGAAGCCTCACCAGGAATTGCTAATTACGATTGACACTTTCCTCACTACCTAAACTATCACTCTACCGTTTAACTCGATCTTGAAGAAATTGATCCACGCGGGGGTGTACTTTAAGCGAGACTTGAGCAATTTTCCTAGACGGACCTTGAAAATATTTCAAGTCTTTTTATGGATGAGTAAATGCTTTTGTCTACGCGCCACTGAACCGGAGGATTTCCCTAATTTACAGTAATCGCGTTAGATTCTCTCGTATCGATCGCTGCGGAATCAATGATGCGATTACCCAATTCTACGCCCTTTCTTCTGAATTTTCCAACATCCTTGAGCTGTTTCAATGGCTCTTAAGTATAGTGGGAAGTCAGTTCAGCGATTAGAATTAGACGAAGATGAATAATTATAATGGAAATAATATTCGAAACAGGTAGCTTGATTTTTCAAATCGATACACCTATTTCGAGGATCCCATACACCTTTTCTATAAAAAAATTCTACTCATTTGCAACGTCGCAGCGAATCGATTCTCCATTCTTCGATTCCCAAGGGGGCATCACGAATTTCAATCTACATTTCCATGACAACTTGGCAATATGTTAACACTAACAAATGGGATTGGAAAATTCGAGCTTCGTTCGATGCTCTCACAAATTCGCAATTCAAACCCTCTGACTGTAATAAAAATCTGATTCGTGCTCCTACTATTCCCTGTCCCCTTGAATCATATCACGAATTTCTATATGGAACGAGGAAACTGTGCACGTACGCAGAGTTTCTAGAAGCACTGTCCCCTATTCCTGACTTTTCTTCATGCTCTCCTCCAACGAATTTTGGTGAAATTTTGGCGCGTGGATGGGTAACTAATCGGTGACGATTATAAATAATCGAGAACGGTTATCGCCAAGGACTTACGTTTTATTAGACGAGGATGATGGAGTTGGTCGTCACGACGGAGGATCGTCGTTTGGAGGTCGTCATGGAAAAGCCACGAACTCACTCCGTATCGCCCAACTGGTGATTCCACACTGGCGATCGTTCGTACAGGAGCTACTAGGCAGGCGTGCAACCAGGGACGGCACTTGCGTAGCAGAAGGGACATTTCGTTACCCTGCACAGGCGACTTTCTGTCTGCCAGGTCGTCCAACTCCCCAGCACGGTGAAATTCTCTTCAACGCTTTTCTTCCAAACTCGAGATTTCGACATCAGATGCAAAGTTTCGATTAATAGGAGCGATGGCGAATGGTTGAAGCATTATCGATTTTCTTCAGCTTATCCCCCAATTTCTCAGATGGAATAAAATAACTAAGGACGCCTCTGACTCGTTCTTTCAATTGATAGTAATCGTGGAGGACACACCCTGTCGATTTTAGATCTTCCTCTGTCTACCTCAAACTTCCAATGCTTCTGATACTTTTCATCAGCCCCTTGAACATCTATCATCGATCCAGGCGCCAGTAATTCTGATTCCTGCTTTGGGGCCTCAAAGCGGGAAAGAATTTGAAATAAGCGTGTGCGTTCTGGGAAAATTCGCGTTTCCAGTGCTTCGATATCTGTCCCGATGGACGTTTAGTTAACTATTCGGTTCAAGGATGGCACCCTGCAGTCGGAGAGCTGCCTTGAACTGACAGTATTACGCAGCAAAATTAAAGGGCTTATCCCAAGCGAGTGTTAATTCATCTCATGCACGATTCACATGGAAGAAACTTGAAAGAACCTGCCGTAGCATGAAACGCTATACTTTTAATGAATTTATATTTCATGGAAGCGCGGGGGTATCTTTTTTTTTCAAGAATCCCACAAAGTTGAGTGCAACATCTACATGTTAAAGGAGCGTTAATCTGATACCTCGTTAAAGTACCTTTACTCAAAATGTTCTAAGAAGCTGTCGCAAGAATAGAACGCAGGTTTTCTCGTGATAATCACTTACATCGCGGTAGGTATATGAAATTGCGCTTTTTTTAGCTGCCAGCTGGCACGAGTTAATTGCGCCACTGTTCCTCGCGACTTTTACTATGCGTACGTCCACCCACACACGCGCGGGCCTATCAGACCTTGTGTAATGTAGTTATCGTAGCGTCTACGCGAGTGTACGCGTGTTTCAAAACTGTTAACAGTCTCGAAATTCGATTGTCGAACGCGTTTCAGGGGGCTCCATCATCCTTCCAATCCCGTCGGGACAATGTTAGGCCATGAAAGAAGCAAATTGCAATTGTTTTCCCTCGGACTGCAAATAGTACGGTGTAAATAACGTATCAAAATCAGAGCGTAAAATTTCACTCAGTTTCTCTTGGAAATGAAGCTTCAATAGTGCTAGAATTCCATAAAAAGTAGTTTTTATTTTCTACTTTTTTGATAGAGTAGGCCAAGGACTTTAATTATCTAAAATATTCAAATTTTCTTTATTTATTTATTACCTAAAGAATTTAAATTAATTACTGTAATACCTCCAGAAAAGAAACCCGAAGGCAAGTGTCCAAAAAAAGGGAGAAGCTTCTAGAATTGTTGCTCCCTTGAAATTTTCCTAGGTCAAATCTGCGTCATTTCGTTACGCACGGAATGCCTTTCAACTTTCCTTCGTCATCCGCGATATCTGCGCCCGTTAGAACGCGTGGCGAGCAAATGAAGTGGGCAGGGTGGTCAATTCGGAGCATCGAGCGGCTCAAAGTGAGCGTGGGCAAAGGGTAACGCGATTAAGGGACACGCAAGAAGCGGAAATCCGACGTTGGCATCTTCTGTTTGGCCCATGGAGCGCATACACCATCCTCGGGAATGGATGGCCTCGTTGCATAGACGTGTGCCGTGCTGCCAGCTGGATCAATAACGTTGTCAGGCTTAGCTGGATGTTCGGGGAACGTGGAGGTGGAACGCAGGGACGTAGGTATCGTAACAATAGCTTCCGGAACCCTTCGCAAGGCTCGATTGTCTTCGTCAAGAATAATTGAAGCTTGCCACTCGAGGACAATGAAACACCTCTTTAAGACTTATATATACAGCTTCGATGATTCCAAGGCGACACTTGGGTTTTCAAATTGAAAATGTAAAAGTGATTCTTTAAGGGGAGAGAGGAGTGGCTAAGTCCTTCCACTAGCAAAATTTTGCCCTTAAATTTCAATTTATGTGGCATTTTATTTGGAGTCTTAGAGATATACTCAAAAGCTATCCCTCTTATTCCTTTATAATATACTAATTATCGCAATAATATTGGTATTAAGTATTTAAGACAATTTATGTTTTGAGGCTTGAAGGGGTTGATAGAGGGACTGTTAGGTTTAAATAGTTTATTATTAGAGTAGGCGAAGAATCGTGTTTCTGGTAGAGGAGAGAAGTTCCTGGCGTTCGAAACGGTCTGAGAGATTGCCAAGGCAGGTGCTTAGGATCGTTGGTAGATTAATGAGAAAGAATTCATTCATCAACGATGATTACAACGCCGGGGTTCAGCGCTGACTGATCGTAATTGCGCGCTTTTTACTACCCGCCGTTGAACTGACCCGCTGCGCATGCGCACAGACGCCAGTAGTATACTACTACGCACTATTCATTAATGGTACTATTCATTAAATTCCAAGCGACTACAGTATTGATGTAACTACCTTAAACATTGAAAAAGGGTTTGTTTTTCCACTCTTTCGAAATGGAGAGTTCTGTACTTCGATTAACCTCAAGTTTAATCGAATTCAGTATAAAAATATCGAGAATTTCGACGTGTTCAGTTTGATAAATATCCCAAACACCTTGGGAAAAGAATTTTTTTTTAAAAGTAGTTGAAAACAATTAAATACTGTTAGAAGAGGTAATTCTGTAGCATTTGATCTGCTCGAAACTGAAGTTAATTCGATTTTAAAGGTAAGGAGGTAACCGAGAAGGGACTACGCTCCTGGGGGTGTGATATCGAGGGCGGCCAAGTGTTTGAAAGGGTGTCCCAGCCCGAATAGACGAACAAGGGTAGGAGGTGAAACGTAGCTCGGTCACGAATCTTCGAGGTCCTCAGACTCGGCAAAAAACGAGCCACGAAGTCAGGGGCAGAGCGTGCTTATGCATGCTATTTCTTTCTTCCATCGCAAACTTCACCCTTGCGACGACCTCCACATCTTTCCTCGTATTCGCAGAAAAAAATATGTAAAAATTGTAGGTGCCACACGACCCGATAAACGGATCGATATTAGGACAAAGAGTACGACAGTTCATCGCCTGCCATATAAATTCAGATATCCCGCCCCTTTGAACAATAAAATAAAAGAATCTACGCGGATGAACGACTATTTTCCCAAGCGTTTCGTCCGACTGCTCTGAAATATTACGGCTGACCGAATTCCCGGGAAATAATGATTACTGCTGACCCAGTTACCCCCTTGAGGCGAGGGTGTAAAAGTTTTGAATCGTTATTCGAATTTGTGCCACTTTTAAAGGGGACGGAGCAGTTTAAGCGGTCGCATAGAAATCGGAATCGAAAGAGATCGTGGAGGTTCTATTAAAAACGCGGATTGTCAATTAAGCTTTTATTTCATAAATCACATAAATTACATTTTGTTCGGAGTTACAATTTTTAGAATTCGTGGTAGTATCTAGGGCGTTCAGGTTTTAATGGGAAACTTGAGTATCGTCGATGGTACACTTTTGCTTTCTCAATGACAACCTAATTCGGTGTTAATCGAGATAATACTGTTAAGTTTTCCGTGGATCTACGATCCATGCTGAGAATTTAGAAGTTTTGCTCGCTAGAATAGAAGCTGCTCGAGAATAAATTAATTGCTACCGCGAGAACTTTCGAATATTAATGTTACGGTAAACGTTAATACAAAATTATTTTCATCTTTTAGATTTACTTTACAACTACGGTTTAGAATAATACAATTTCCAATCTCCTATGGGACGAGCGCTCGATGTTACGTAGCTCCGATAAGAATTGTAAGTCGTTGTTCGATAATGACTGATAAAAATTCATACATATTCTATTATGCTAAAACGCTCATTTCGTACCGCATGAGTGAAAACACTTATATTTCCTTCAACTTGCTGTACATTCGTATCTAAATAATTTAAAAAACCGTTCTTCTATCGTTTTGTACAGTGCACGAATCTACATGTTACCAGTAACAAAGTCTTATCTGGCAATTCGCGGTACTTATGGCTATATAAAGACAACTATATTAACTGACTTCCAGTCACCGGTAACGGAATTGTACTTCACAGTTCCCGCTATAAGGTACTATGAGAAAATAACGCTCTTATCTTGTTCGTTTCAAGACCTTCGAACTGGGCAGTCTTATGGGAAACGAATCCCTATCACCGTCATCAGTAGAACTACAACTGTCTTCTACGATCCACAGGGTAACGCGAAATTCTCACCAGTTTCATATCTCACTATCTACATCAGCCCTCGAAACATATTTCGCTATATACTCTTCTCTCTTGTTATGTAAAAAATCTTGATAAAAATATGATCCACCGAGGACCAAGGCCAGCTATAACTTTACGTTTAGTTGAAGATATACATATTAGTCGATGATACATATTCTCCGTGCTCCTTACGCTGCGTAAAACAGATACAGAAGCATGACCATTCGCAGGTATTAGAGACTTTTGCGTAACCCTGTACTTTTGAGATACCATCTTTATGCCGTTGAATATTTTTGCAACCGTCATAGGTCGAGGGTGATATCAGATCCGTGATGATAGTCCTCGTCTAACAGAGGCTCTTGTTCCACCATCATGCGAACTGTGAACAAAACTATTCATGCATACCAACGAATAATAACATTGACATTGGGTATGTGCGAATACCTTGGTACGATTTTGCTAAATCAGCTTTAGACTTTGGCGCGCTCGATATTGCAAAAGTCCCTTAAGTCTCTAGTACCAAGAACATAAGATTAAACATACAAAACTTTTGCTCGGTTAAAATTATTTGGATAATTTTGTTGTTATTACATGAAATTTGGCAAACTACTTCTGCTCCTGAAGTATTCGTCCGTCGGACTACGTTTATCAGGCATTAAGGTGTTATTCGCACATACGTAACATGTTATACTACATTGTAACACATTATGACACTACCTAACGTTAGGTAACTATCCCCATTTTTATAACAGACCACTCATTACATTAATATCAATCAGGGATCGGTCACCATTTAATCCCAGAAAATCACAGCTGTCTCTATAAAACTACTTTCTCTCCTCGTTGATAGAATTGCGAGTCTTGAGCAAAAACTGAAAGCGAAGCCGGGATGTACAATCAAACGTATCGAAATAAAGTTTTATGGGTGCCGAACCCCTGTCCATGCTCAGGTGTTTGCTTACAAGTAGCAATCAACGACTGTGTTCAGAAGTTCTTTGCCTTGGTAACTTGAAGAATCTGAGAAAGACATTGAAGAATCCTGAACGCGGTCGACAAAGCATTTGAGACAAGCGGCAAGCAGAGAGATGTGCAAATAACTCTTCGCATGCTATCAATTCTCTACTGGCAGGATTACATACCTCATAATCTCTGTATCATTAATAAAAACGGGTACTTTCTACTCTCATTAGTTATTCAATAAAGAATTAATAGTTAGCGACTTAAGATCACGCAAGAAAATCACAAATACTTGGTTTTATCTGAATAATTGTGTTAGAATGAAAAGTATACAAGTCAAACATTAAAGGGAGGTACAATTATTTCAAAGTTCCGTAGTTATAAATTATGATAAAATTACATGTGTCAGAAATGTGTGCGAGTGTTTCAAAGAGCATTTCGATTGCTTACCACACGCTTTGCTTATTTATCGTACAACTGTAACTTTTACATCATACTTTGGTTTGACGAACATCCTGAATCTAAACAGTCCAATTTTACAGAAAACACATCATGCTTTAATTTAGTACAAGCATAAAGAATACACAGAGCGTTAGCAGAATTTCTCACTGTTCGTCCGAACAATCATAGTTCCTTTACAAAGTTTTCGGTTCGTAAGGGCAAGTACAGACGCTGGGACTGGTAAACAATGATGCCGCATGCAAGTTGAAATTGCAAAAGCCTGAAGAGTTACGTTAGAAAGTAAGATTCAGAATTCATTTCGGGGTAGTCGCCTTTGCAAACCATCTTGGAAGGATTAACATGGATTAGCTCTGAAGAAGGGAAAAGGGGGAAAGTAATATCGAAAATTCTGACTGTTATTTCAAGCTTCTCTAATGAAAACGTGTAAATGAAAGATAAGCTCGTGATAGGAAAATCATTTATCCAAAATGTATCATACAATTCACGAACAGAAACCAAGATACGCTACATTAGTATATTAGATGTATATTTATTTTCCGGGCAATGCTGCAGAAAAGTCACTTAGAAGTATTGTCGTCTTGATAATCTTAACTTTTCCAAGGGTTCCAATCTAACGGTACCCTCTACAACGAAATAATGCCATTTTATGAGCCGATCTCAATTTATAAGTTACACAAAGCGAACATTATTCTCTGCTTTCTCCTTCCTCTTCGAATTTAAATTTGCCTCCCTCGATTTTCGCACCGAGTGCGAAAGTGGTCTCAATGTTAACATACTTTCGAAGGAACTTTTCCCTTAAGCTAATACTTTTTACAATGCAGTGCGTCGAAAGAACACACTGTCAATTCCAACGAATAATGTTACTAAAGACCTGAAATAATTTTTCCTTTAATACACGACTCTAACTATGTATAGCAGAAATGTTCTGGACTATTCTTTTCTTTTTGAACCGTTCCTTATCAAATAGCGCATATTGGCGTAATATTTAGTTTCTATCAATCGCAACGATCATAGAACACTGAAGATCCAAATACATACAATAAAAAAGAAAAGTATATTTCAAAATACATGATTATTATGATCTGTTAACGAATAACATTCCTCCAGTTCGAAATGGTTCTTCATTGAAATAAATCTGAGATGTTCCATAAAACAAAAAAAAAAAAATAGAAGAAAACAACAGATATCCTAGACTTTAGCTTGAAGCGACTATCTTTGGTAGTTTTCTTATGCTAGAACTAGTTCCTATTTATAATTGACTATTGGAATATCTGTATTGCGAGTCAATATATACATAGTCAGTTGCAATCGAGTTCTTGATGGTTAATAAATAGAAATTAAGTGAATCGTTTGCAACTAGCAGTTTAATTAAATTTAAAAAAAAAAATTATAACAAAGTGCTATGAAGTTACTTAACATTTATGTCATGTCTTTGCATTTATCGTTGCTTTTGCGATAAATCGTATCGATTCGTATTCCGTCGCTATATTTTGTTTAAATCATAGCTTCAATCGTTAGGGTCACGATACCTCGCCGTCGACAGCAGAAAGATTCTAATTGGCGGCGAGCAATGATTAATTTTTTATTAACAGGCGTTGATGGGACCTTTTCTTTTTATTATTTATATTCAATACTAATTAGATACGGCGTGTTCATAAATTAATGTGATAACAAATGAACTGTACTATTCGAACCTCTTATATACAGTCAATATAACAAAACTTATCAAATCCCTATTCTTTCCTTACCTCGTAACAACCTTTTATACATAAAACGAATTATACAGCACATTTATTATCACAATTAAATCCTAGTGATGTTTCTTTTGCAATCTGTTACGTTGGGACCTGATAGTACCATTCTTTTCAGCTGTGTTAGAAACCTGGCTGGTCCGATGATCCACTAATGGTATCCTAAATAGTTTGATCTTCAGGTGATCGCAGATTTCAAGACAAATTTGAGCACTGTATCGGAGCAAATCCAGAGTAACCCAAATCTAGAAACATGCGCGAGCACAAGGCGTGTAAATATACAGTGTCTGATTAAAGAGATATCGGCGAAACTATATAGAAAGTGTTAGACTTACAAAGCACAGCCAAAGAACGTAATATTCTTTGATAAAGAAATTGAAATACTGATTCAGGAACAGCATTGCTGGCCCAATCAGCGAACTGTCTAAATATTGCATTTCATTTTTTGTCATATGTGCAACCTGCAATAACGAATAGTGATATCATATGGCACAACATATGCGCAATTTTAAGTAGAACGAAGCGTAAAAATTATTTATATACCTACCACTAATCGATTGGTAACTTTGGCTGCGACCATTCCAAATGCAAGTATGTACAATGCAGGATGATTTTCATATACGTGCTCAGCACTTTTTCTATAAATTATAAAAGCTGGTACTACCACAAAACTAAATGGAATAATTGGAGATAAAACTGATGTTCCCTGAAACGGAATAAACATTTATGAACAAGCATCCGTAGAGCGACGGTCTTGGTAAAAACAGCATTTGAAAGTCAATTATATGCTACACACTTTTACAAATGGAGCCCAATGTTTAATAGTTAATGTTTCGCGTAATTCTTAAATATTGAGTGGCAAGAGGGTCACTTATGTCTAAAAGAAATGAATTACTAAAAAAAGAAGTAACAATCTAATACTTAGTAGCGGTAGAATTCATATAATTTATTAAGAAAAGCCGATATCTTTCCTATGCTCAAACCCTTTTCAATAACTGTGAATTTTGCATTGTACAACTTCCATATTATATATTCCAATGCAAGATGCATTCTTCTAAACACTCAAGATTAGAAACAAATTCGTCGTGCACAGCTCAGTTGTTTAGTATCGTAAAGCGTAAAGATTAGAAAGAAAAGTCAAACATAACGCGCATAGTACGCAAAAGAATAAACCGAAGTTAGTAAAAAATTAATTAAGACGAAGCATATATTAACTACTGCCATTCTATCGTTACTTACAGGCAATTAGATACATGCAAAAGAGTTTAGTACGGCGCATGCAATATTTCGGAATTGGTAATCGTTGCGAGGGAAGGTGCAATTCATGAATGGGAACATAGAATGGAGGATATGCGTGATGTATTAATACAAATACAGAGTCACAGATGCATAGGAAAAGGTGTTAACCGAATGTGGCAACAAAGATACAGTAAACAGTTCTGTGCGGTGCTCTTGCAAAATTTAGACCCATACAATTACTTGCGTACGAATTAAAACAATTAGATTATATATTTTGATAGTACAAGAACACAACCAATCTGCAATTAATCATTTAATAATTATTCACAATGTATCCTAACGGTGTCTAATAGAAAGTTACCAACGTATACATCTATTTCATGTTAGCATCTTACGTATCAAAATTTTTTTATACACAAAACAGGAGCTAAAATGTATTTGCTCTTCTAAAACGGGCCTAAATTAAAGTAAAACGCAAAGTGCACTACACAATGATCCTACGATTTCTGAACTGACTTACTGCGACGGTGGAGCCATTCTTTCCGACACCACCGGCAAGAATGACGGATATACTGCTCTGTGCAAGTAAAATAGCGATGCCCACAGCAGCCCATAATGGAAACACCTTGACCTCTGTGCCAGTGTATGGCAACTGTGCGAGTGACACGAAAGATCTTTCTATTAGTTGATTCGAAATCATATTTCTAACACCGATTCCTGGCATATTATTTCATCACACAGCAATGACAAATTTTTGCTCTTGAAACAATTTCAAACATTCGGAATGTATACTCAATCATCTATATAGCCGAAGCCCAAGCTTTAAGAGAAAAAGGAAATAAGTTTGTCTAATACTTTTTGAGGAATTTGGAAACTGCGACTCGATTAAAAAGACAAATGATTCTATCGGAGTATGCTAATGATCCAATGAATCTTGCATTAAAATTTTAACACGCCCTACGTGTGAATTGTGGATCGTATGTCCTAGGTTTAAGAGCAAATGATTCCATCCTAAAATACTTTCTATAAAACAAATCAGAAAACGGTACTCTTTTTTTTAGTAATTCTTACATCCACCTGTGAGGAGTGTACATTGTTGCGGCAGCCCGTATCGCTTGAAAATTATTATGCAACTAGCTGTAAGATAGTAAGAAGCTGTACGACGCTCATGTCAGAAATATATTCACAGTAAATCCCGAGTACTCGGGAAGAATAAAGTTCTAAGCGTACGAATAGAATAGGAGATAAATGTGCACAGAAGAAACAGCACTTTCAGTTTTAATACTAGTGTATAAGCCATATTTCTCCATAGCCTGCACACCATAAGGCAATATTTAATGTAACAAATAAATATGCATATAAATAAGGCAGAAATTTAGTAACGCAAAAACTATATTCTTAACACGAATAATAAATAAATTTCAGAATCTAAAGAGGCAAGCAGAATGAAGGACGAAATACTTTGTTACTACGGTATATAGTTGCAAGAATATGTGTCTATGCGGTCAGCCAGTTTTTATTATTGGAACTTACTGCAATCGTGGAACCATTCTTTCCAATCCCACCGGATTCAAACACTTTACAGAATTCAAGGAATACATGAATGTAGCCTGCATAAAATAACACTGCTACGTAGTTACTGACTGTGCCTACACCAAGCACTGGCATCTAAACAAATGTACAAAATCTTACTAGTTATAAATATTGTACAAAAATTATTCGATTCCTTAAGTCGATACATGGTTTATTCTAAGTTTAGCCTACATCCTATGTTTTATGTTATGTAACTGTTTTATTCTCTAATCGTCCATCGAAACACTTTAGACAGGCTAGTTCCACTTGTGGCCCACATTTGCATTCAAAGTAATATAACAATAAAACATTAGGCACGAGGGAGCTGCAGAATATAGTAAAAAGTGAGGTAAAGAATTCCCTTATCACTTCTCTATTTTTACTTTTAATGAGACTTACGGTATAACAACCGAGCTAATGGTCGTGGCGAGAAGTTACATTTCAAACGAATCAAATGTGATAGCGATGCGAAAAGGAGGTTTCATATTAGGCAAGCTACCTACTGCTTCGGGTCTCTCAAATTAGTTGTTAAACTAGCTAAAATATCACTCTTTTAAAAAAAGGCGCATTAATACTACAATGTTTATGCATTTTACATGTTACAGCAAGGTAAATCTTTTCTATAGAAATTGTTTCAAAAGCACAACATATAAAAGGTGTTGAAAAATTAACAAGATATCAGTTGAATTTATACTACAGAAACGTATGTCCTACATATCACTTTTAACATATCACACTTCTCTATAAATACTTTCTTTTTGTTTGAATAAAATGAACGTAATCGTCAAAGACAAATGCAAGTAATGCATTTATTATGAACACAATGAAATGTAGGGAGATGAAAAAGAAATGAGTGAAGGGGGAATTGAACGAGTAAGAAATCTGGAAATAAAATGCATAATGTTAAGGTAATAAGTTTCATAGCACAAAAGGACTTTTCAGCGCCGCTCCTCATGCCATGCTGTTCCCATTTCCATATCTCCAAAAACAAAAGTCTAATTTGACTAACTTACAGCCACAGTTGAACCATTCTTGCCCACTCCTCCGGTGAAAATCACCGAAAAGATGGAATACAAGTTTGCCAGTGCACAAATCACTGTCATAACTCCTATTAAATACTTAAACATAAAACCATCTATGTATGGTATCTGCAAGAAATAATCTCATTAGACTCATGCAAAAATATCGTTTTTAAATCTGCTGATATGCTTCATGAGTCTTGAGATAGAGAATGCGAGATTCGCTATAAAGATTCTAAGAGTCCCAAACGCATCTACAGTTTAATTTCCTCCCTTTAGATCACTAATTAATTCGCTAGCTATCCTCAGTTACAGAATACGCTTGTGTTCGAATCGCTTAGCTGCAGGAGCGTTATAATGCGGAGGTAATAACGAAAGAAAATAGGCATAAGAAGAGTGTGATGCAGGTTTAAATGAAAAAAAAATATGACGAACTTAATATTGTATGGATAGGTAAGAGTTTGATGCATCTGGAAACGTTTAAATCCATTTAAAAAACTGACAAAAAGTGAAAGTAACCATGGTATCATGGTAATCATTGTATAAACATTATGGAAATACCGAACACCTCTCAAGGCTACATACATAAAGATGTATGTAATCATTCGTATAATAATTCTATATTAAGAACTTAGTCCGGAGTATTGCTCTCCTGACTAATATAAAACATTTCAGACACCATAAAAGTGAATATAACAAGCATTAATAAAAAGAATACAACCTCCATCATCCACACTTTAGGTCCGAAGATTGCAGAAATTAGATGAATGGCTATAATGGTAAACTGGGCTTCCGTGACATCTACCTTGCCAAACCTCAGCGAACCTGTTTAAGAATGCTTATGATCAAATATAAAATTAAATATAAAATTTGTTGGAGCTATCACTAGCTCCGACGAATGGCGCAATTTCTTACCTGAAACATAAGTTTGCCAATGAGCACAATAAAAAAGAGTCATAGCACAAAAGCACTGGAAAAACATCCATGTTGGGTAATATCCTAGTTGTACAGCTATGCACGCCGATAGGGCAACAAACACTAAAAACATAAAGTCACAATGCTTCCACTTATCCTGATAAACATCGTTTTCAAAGTATATCGCATGTTGCAACACAGTTCTCTGATATGCCGAAAGAAAGATACAAAGGTTCATATAAGTTTATCGCTTGAGGCATCTTACCCGTTGATATGGAGTCACATCCATGATCAAACAGTTCGCCCAAAGGAGTGGAAGTCCCTGTTCTTCTAGCTTGTTTGCCATCTATGGCATCCAAACTCTGATAGACGAAAAGGCCAAGCGCGCAGAGAAAACATGCCCATCTAGGCGTCTGAAATAATGACACGACACGACCTATACAACAAGCTACTTCATTTCCAGGATCATGCATTAAGCATTTATGCTCTCGCGCACACCTTTCCCCGGACTACCTCATTGTCATTGACAATAAGTCTCTGTTTTTTTGTTAACTTGCTAATTTTATAATGAATATGTATCAGATGTTTTTGTGAGACCAGTGTACAAATCACTCTGACAGCGTGGAAAACGTACGATCACAGAAAAAAGAATAGGTTATGTAGGTGATACCTCAACTTTAGCATCGGGGCTGTAATAAACGAGAATTAACGTAGTGACGATGTTGACGATAAGTCCCAGGATGGTGATCAAGTTGGGTGCCAGCCAAAGTGGAACTTTGCTAACAAGCCAGTCCCACCAAGGTTGCAGCAGCCCATCCAGAAGACTATTGGTCGTGCAACTGTATTTGTGCTCGGTAAGGCGTTTCAGTTGGCCCGGCGACAGTAGCTTCTCCTTATAAAACTGCATAATTCGAGGCTACCGGAATACCCAGAAGACCAAGAACGATTTACGAAAATTCAACGGTCATCGATTCCTCGCAGCGCAACGACTAAACATAACAAGTAACTGTTCCGCGTACAAGTACGACATCTCTTCGCATACTGGTTTGAACCGGAAGTACAAACGAAGTCCACGAAGCACCATGGATCCTTCCGCGTCCACAGTCTTCGATATTCAAATTCTATTTCCACTCCCGCGATAATCATTCATATTAAACAGTAAACTCTAATAAAGAAACTTGAATAGTCTCGCCAAGGACATGATATATGTAGTTTCATAATAAGTTGTCTCTTTTTTGGATACATTTTAATCTACTTAGATCGTGCTTGAAAGCTATCGTTTAAAAATCGCCCGCCCAAACTTCTTGAAATTGTACTTTTGTGCTGTTTACAAGGGAGACAGTTGTATTCTTTCACTTTCGATTGATCTCCCTGGTTTTATGAAATTTATTCGCGTATTTCGTTGGTTGTGTTACGAATGTTTTAATTTCTCGAGTTATCATCGTGTTGTTTTTAATCAGTCCTTACTTAAATCATGGCGACTCTGACCAGTTTTGCCAGGCTATTTAATTTTGCTACGAGTACATGTATTAGGAGAATTTCCCCGGCTACGGTATGCAAGCAGTACTATCCAGGTTTGCTGATGTTTCAGTTAAAAATAATGAAGAATTTGTTCATTTCGTTGCGCGGAAATATAGGTTATATAACCTCACTTTTTAGATTCGTGTTATTAGAAACACGTTATTGGTAATTTTAATGTATATACGAATAAAGACGCGATGTATCTTTCAGAACTGTTCCTTAATAAGCTGTATGAATGATTATTACGAAACAATTCATGTTATGTTGTACATCAATTGTTGTTGTTATTGTCAATATAATGTTGGCAATAACATAATAGTGTGTAATTATTTTGAAAAAATAATATGACATCTCTGAGAAATGACATCTCTTATTGTAGCATTAAAGTCCTGGGACATAGGAGCCGTAGCTGGTTATCGTACCACGTACAAGTTACCTTGGTTTCGTGAACCACCGAGCTGCGAGGATATATTACCCCCCGAGTATGACAAAGAAAAAGAGAAAGAAGCTTCTGGTGATTGTTTGGAATGGATTTGTATGCTTATACTTCAAAACATCTGCGTCCATGCAACATACTTTTATATTTGCAGGTGTAATAAATGAAATTAACAGACAAATAGCTACTCAATCAACCGGCCGCTTGTTTGCGGTCGTACACTTATGCGGAACACAGTTTAAAGTCACCGAAAGCGACGTTATAATAGTGAGCGGCCATTGGCCACCTCAGACGGGCGATAAATTAAAACTGGAGAAAGTGTTGCTCGTCGGTGGTACAGACTTCACGCTTATCGGGAGGCCTATTCTAAACAGGGAGCTGGTATCGATTGACGCGACTGTAATTCAGAAAACTCTGTCCCACACAATCACTCGCTTCAGAATGCGAAAGCGAAAACAGTTTCGCAGATTGAACTGTAAGATATATTATATTTCTATCGACCATTACAACTGGGAATGTCTGGTAAATTGTTCATTTACCCATTCGTTTGTTTCACAGTTTACAGAATACATCGAACGATGTTGAGAATAAATTCCATCACTGTAAACGGTGATATCGACAAAAAGAAGGAAGTGGAAGGCTTGGATAGAATATATTAAAACGATAATAAATATAATAATGTAATGTATCGCCACTAGAATACACTTTTTAAGAATACCCGCGTTAATAAACTCATCGTTAATATTAATAATCTAAATACTTGATGTTTCACATTGAAACAAGAAGAAAGTAGGTTAGAAATGAATAGAGAACTAGAAGCCCTAGGAACAAGAGACTAATAAAAATTATAGAAGGAAAGCGTTGGAGAAAGTGCATTAAATATCATAAGAACTTTGCTTGAACGTGTGTATGCAGGAGTGAGAGAAAGGAATACATACAGTAAATTGAGTAAACGAACGTGTGTGTGTGTGTGAGAGAGAGAGAGAGAAAGCAAAAGGAAGGATAGACAAGGACACAAGGGAGTGAAGGAAAGAGAAGCATATATAGGCAGCTAGTGACTAGAGTGGGAGGATGTTGAATGACGTCACAGGCTGCAGCTTGAAGAAGGTTTAAACGACAGAAGTAGGCTGTTCTTCGTAGCTTGCACTCGCGATAACGAGGAACGCCGGACGGTGCGCAGCACTCGCATCCCACGACAGTCGCCTGTAAACCGTCGCGTGGAATGGATCGGCATTTCTCCCCCGTCGACGTGCAGTCACGATATTGAATAACTGCGAGGCGAAGAACGTCTCTAACCCGTGCATCGACGTTCCACCGAGCACGAACGGTCCCCAACAGCTCGTGGAATCGTGCTTTTCCCACATAAAGCCTCCCGTGAAGCAACCTAACCAAGTATCGCGTGTTACATACCGTTCGAAGGAAAATGGTGCTTTCGGAATGTTATGGGTTCGTCAGATACGCACTGTTCTGCATCAACCTCGTGTTTTGGGTAAGTTAGTAACGGGGCATCAGAGAGTATATATTATATCTAATCGCTGTTTGTAATTGCGCTGCACCCCTTCCTGTTTTCTTTCACGTACACCCGATGGCTTTGCTGCAGCCCCCCCTCCCCCATGAAGTTATCTGCATTTACAGCCCATACGCAGTGTTTATTTAGATGCATTGATAAATGTTCGAAACGATTGTAATCGGGAGATTTGAAAGAAACCGACGCGTATGGAAACGTTAGATTGATGAAATTATTCCACCTCGCCTAATCACAAGGGGGTAACTTTCAATGTAGCGTGTTGTGACCGTTATAACTATATGCGGGCGGCCCGTGTGTATAACGATGTGCGCGTAACTTGGTTCAATAAACTTCTTAAGCAATATTATGCACGTATGCATGGAAAGTAGCACATGCTACCTATGCAAAATTGAAATATTAGTCGTAAATTTTGAATAACTTCTATCGATATATCAATGCTTAACAGTCGCATTTAAACGACGTGTGTATTTTTACAGATTTCTTTCGAGCACGTTCATTTTGATTTTTTACTGTTTACATATCAGAGAAAAAGATTAACGACGATGGGATCTTTAAAATACTTTCGGCACCGCTGATAACGCTGGCCGCATCATTCAGCACAGACGCGTTACCCGAGTGACCTCCAATTTATCGCAAAACGCGAACTTGTTTCTGAAGAAAATGCATATACTCCCCGTTCTCATAACGTAATTGGATAAATTGAAGCAGTATCACGTTAAGGAGAAATTTCGCCACTCGTTACAATAAAGTCGAGAGTTATCTGCGTTTTCCCCGTTGCGCTTTAAACGAGTCAGTTGAGCAGGCCATCTGGAGCCGTCCTTCGTGTAATATCCTATTTTTACCACGATTTCTGATTCTCACGCAACACTCTTCCGAATATTTAAAATCCCATTGTTACGGGTGAAGCGTGAATCTCGTGAAAATATTCAGGTACCTACTTATAAAGGGGAAATTTTGGAGTAGGATAGCCCATTTCCCGTGGGCACGTGTGACCTTAGAGATTTCTTCTCCTAGATCACTGCTTCACTGTTGTGTTTACCCGAAAGCAATGTACATTCTTTCTAGCCCAGCTGAATCGATTGTATCTAGGTACATACGCTGGGCTTTTCAAATCCTCACAATGCAAATCTTCGCGCTGAACCTCAAATCTCACCTAATTATACTATAATTTAGATCGCCTACTAAAACGATCGAATACCATCGCGGAGCTTTTATACGGTTAATCGTGTCTTCACAATTAAGCTCTTCAATTATCGTTTTTCGTAAAAATTATCATTCAACTAATCGTTCCAAACGCCTTTCATCGCGAGCGAAGAAAAAGGCGCACTGTAATTAGCGGAGTTATTTCTCGCGAGCCGTCGAACATCCCTTAATTAGCGTGTCGCAGTTTTCCACCGTGGAGCACGTTAATTTCAGAGGGCAGCTGAATCGATTGTGTCTGGGTAGTGAGTACATCTCTCATTAATCACTGCCTGCCCTAAATTTCCGTCATTTAGATTGCCATAATCGATTCAGCTCGTGCGATCTAATCACCCCATCTCCATGAAACATCTCCACGCCTGCTCTATGAGAAGCTACAAAGTTCAACCAAGCTTGCACCACCAATGTTTCATTGAAAAAACTCATATCTTAAAACTTATTAATCTTTCGGTTACTTGGGAGATTACCAAGAAGCTACAGGCGAATCTTGTTCTTTCAATGACTAATTCTAAGAGCTCACATCACTTTTAACAACATCCTGGAAACCAACAGTGACTCAAGCGCATTTTGCGTTTTCAAACTACACGGAATCAGCGTGGAATGACTGATGCGCATTTGCATCAACTTTTTGCTGAGGGATTAACAATAGCGCTTGTGTCAGCATCGGGTCTAGCTTGGAAATATTCAACGCGGGGAATAAGTACGTTTAAATATAGAGTTCCAGTCAGGGAGCGAATATGTTCTTCCTACGATCTCGCGGCCTACACTGCGGCCCAGTTACGACTCGCACAGATACGCGTGTTTTCATCGGGATGTCTGATCCCCGATTACGTTCGAAAGCGCGCCCGATAGAAGAATGGAGAGCATATCCATCCGCGGTGCGCGGCCAACGACGATGCTCCAAAAAAAAAATACTGCATCCCTGTGACTTATGACCGTTATTCCACCAATTTGCCGTGTCATTTCTGAAAATAAAATCGCGCCCGCAGTCGTTGAACTTGGCATAGTTGGCACCGAATAAGGGTGCCAAATGCTTTCACGGAAAAACGACGATGCGTGCCGTTTAGCCCATCTATTTTATACTATGATTCAATTTCGTAGATTCTCGAGAACGCAACGGGGTTTGATAGACCCAAAAATACGTAGCTCAGTTATCGCTTTAGTAGTTTATCATTCGAGCAGTCCGTTCTTCCATCAGAAATGGAGTTAACATACATTGAATCCTCATTTAGTGAAAGGGATCGAGGATGGATATTTACAGAGCGATATTCCGTTTGCTTTTCTTGGTCATTGAATAGCGAAATCGTGCCACCCAAAGGGGTGCTGACATCAAACGAGCCGCGCGCGTATTTGTATTATCTTGTCCGCATTACCTGCGACAGTTTGTTGGATCTATGCTCGCACAGCAAGTAGCACGCAAACGTTACACGCACGGTTAACTACTGTCTAGTTTTACTCTTCTATAAGCACAGTTAGCCGCAGTCGTTTAAGTCGTTAATCTTTAATAAGCGTGGGCTAGCACTTTGTGTAAGTAACTGTCATCGGGCTCACAGTTTAATAACTGTGTCCGTGACTTTGCTAACAAAGATGGAGAGAAAAACAAACCCGAAGATGTAATATCGGATTGGAGTTTACCAATCTCCTAAAATTTCGTTTACTCAACCGCTTTGATATTGAATCGCAGTAAAGAAATATTTAAATGTTAATAGAAAATAGCAGCGATTTATGTAACATTCAAACGCATTATGTAATACGTATTGAAATTCATCGTACGCCTGTAGATTACGAAATGTATGCGTTTGAATGCATTATGTATGTGGCCTAAATGTTAGAGCGTTCGCGGACCCTTTTATGGGAATGGGATTCGAAGGGGAGATATTGCAATCCATATGTTCAATATTTTTAGGACCATACTTTATGATACATCAATTTGAGATTCCATGTAAGCCATGTTATATTGAATATCCAGTATTCTTTTCGCTCCTGGAATTGTCGATTCTTCGGGGAAAGTTGAAGAGGCGCGTAAATCCGCGGTTGAAACTCAGAGGCCCATCTCCTTGATTTGCTGCCGCTATGTTTGATGTCTGATCGCATCCGTGCGGAATCCGTTCGGCTCGGCTCTATTCAATACGACCGTCCCATGGACTTCTTGCATCTGTTTTTACATCAGCATTTGCGGCTGGCGAGCGAGGCGGGACGCGCCACGAATACAGGAAGTCCTCTGTTTGAAAGGCATGCCTACATCGGGGATTACACGTTGTCGGGTGGAAGTCACGATTCACTCTGCCCGGCTTAACCCACTGAACCCTTCCTCTTCGATTCTCCGAGCCCTTCGCCCCGCCGTGTAAACACAGATTTCACCGTGCTGAATAAGCGAGTTGGGTCAGGAGATAGAGATATGGGTTCAGCCGAGGCAGGGCGAGCCATCGAGAAGACCCGTTGCATTGGGAATAATGTAATCCATTTGTTGCCTTTATCATGGGTAACGCGGCGTATCTTGTAGATAGAGGTGTACTTATCTTGTTTCTGTTCTGGTAGCCACGATGTGGTGGAGGTCCCTCGGAGTAGCGATCAGTAACAAAATGAATGAATCAAATTCTTTGCAAGTACCCGTAGCTGAAACCGATGGGGTTTCTGCCGGAGACCAAGAGATTTCAATTCTGATGATATCGAAGATTTACATACACCATGCTGTCTTACCTCTAATTTCTTCAGATCTGTGGATTGAAATCCTGTTTAATCCGAGAATCCAGAAACACCACTTACAAGGAGAGTATTTTAGGTGTCCGCCTCCGATCATTTCGATTTTTGGATATGTTATAGAGGACCGAAAAATAAGAAATACGTGTTTTTTTATTTTTCCCCGTTTTCATATTTGGGGGGGGGGGGGGGGGGTGAAAACTGCGTTCAAAGTTAGGGTTGAAAAATCATTTTTGTGGAATATCTCGAGAACTATTAGAGATAGGGGAATAGTGTGAATGGACGAATTTTGTGTCTTTGAATGCGAAATATGACTGACTCACCAGATTTTCAAAAAGTCCATTTTTTCCACAAAAATGATTTTTCAACCCTAACTTTGAACGCAGTTTTCACCCGCCAAATATGAAAACGGGGAAAAATAAAAAAACACGTATTTCTTATTTTTCGGTCCTCTATAACATATCCAGAAATCAAAATGATCGGAGGCGGACACCTAAAATACTCTCCTTGTTAGTCCACCAATTAGCCTACTTTTGCTTTTGTAAATCTTATTGAAGATCCTGGAGCCGATTACATCCGTCGCGTCGCATTTCAAGTAACAATTCCCTTAATCTTCAGGCAACGAGGCGTCTGAAATGTTCCCGTAGTCATTCAAGTTACAACTCTCCGGACAAAAGATTTACAACGGCCATAAAGGAGGAGGCCGGAGGAGAGCCGGGGAAAGAGCCACGCGCTTGCACATGGAAATGCTCGCATCTGGTGGACAGGCCGTTGGAAAGGGCACCACCCTGTGCCCGGCCTGTCCATTTCGCAAGAACGCTTCATTATTTTTCCATATTGTCCATTGTGAGCGGCGCTTAAGCCGTGAACCAGAATACACGTCCCCCTGCTTTCTCTGTTTCAATAGGGCTAAAAAGGTCAGGTATATTTTTGCACGGCAAAGTAGGAAGATGATGTTTCGCGTGCACAATGCGTCGTTTGCGTCCACCGCGTTACACTCCCTTCGAAACTTGAATCGAAATAAGCGGGCAAGAAATTGGGGGGGGGGGGAGGGGGGGCACACCTTAGCCTGGACTTGGGAACTTGGAGCCTTTAGAATCTCTGAAATCCATCTTCCCTCGGAGCGACTAGCTACGGCAATTTTAGCCGTAAAGTTTTAAAAAGAACGTGCCAGCTGAAATTAGAACATTCGCTCTTTAATTTTCAGGCGGTGGGTCTAGCAGCGGTGGTCGTGTCGGTATGGCTACTGACGGATCAGACGTTGCTGATGTCCCTCGTCCAGGAGCAGCACAATTTCTACGACGGCCTGTACATCCTCCTCTGCGCCGGCGTCATCATGCTGATAGTCACGTTTCTGGGCTGCTGCGGCGCTTTCCGTGAATCCCAGTGCATGCTGGTCGCTTTCTTCAGCTGCCTCCTGGTGGTTATCGTCGCCCAGATCGCAGCCGGGGCCTGGCTCTACAGCAACAGCTATCGCCTCGAGGAGCTGGTCAAGTCTTCCGTGATAAATACCGTTAAGGTACCAGGGTTAACAGGCCTCGATTGCCGGGCGGCTGAAGCGCTCCTGGAAGTACCCGCTAAGGGAATCTCTAATTACCATGTAGTCGTCTCTCCATAGTCGGGCGTCTGTAATTAGTCTATTCGTCTCTGCGAGCCCTGACTATCTGGTCAGACGCCTATAATTGCTCCATTCATCCTCCCGAATTAGACACCCGCTCAAGTGGCCGTCCATTTAGCTTCTTTTCCACGCTGGATGATCGTTGCACGGTTTATTCTAACCGCCTCGTTCAATTAGCGCCCTCTATTCTGGTCTGCTCCTTGGACCGTAGTGTTCTATTTCGTTTTAGAATAAATATGGGGACGACACTTCGTACACAGAAGCCATGGACACGTTTCAATCTGATCTTGGATGCTGCGGGGCTAATGGGCCAGCGGATTGGACAGGCAGCAAATACGCGACCAGAGACCCATCGATTCCTGTCAGCTTGACCGTCTCCGGAGACGTGAACAACATGTACAAAGTACCCGAGTCCTGCTGCAAGGAGAAAGAAAGCGCTGACTGCAAGCTAGCTCGGAACATGAAGGTCGCGAGCGTGATTAGCCCAGCGATTTATAGCGAGGTAATCTCTTTCCCCTGTAATATTGCGGTGTCGTGGATATCCTTTGTTAAAAGAAGACTCGTTGTAGTCAAGTCGAGCGCAATATCATGACTCACCAGTGGAATCACGGCTGGTTGGACGTGTTAATGTTCTCCGATCGTCGTGGAGGCACGAGCTCGGACGAGTCTTATACCATTCTTCTCACAGGGTTGCGTGGGCAAGCTGATAGACGCTTTGAACAACCAGAAGAACATCATCATAGGCGTTGCTGCGGGGATCGGCATCTTGGAGCTCCTCGGCCTGATATTCGCCCTGATCCTATGCTGCGCGATCGGCTCGTCCGACCGGTACAAAGCTTGAATCGGCTAAGTTTCGAGTGGTCCACTGTACGGATCCTTCCTTGCGCCACATATCACCGTGACACAATCTTCTAAACGGTAACACGACTACGATCTCTGTGCCAATCCGAATAAGTTTCCTCGTGTCTGTCTCTAGACTGTGTAACTGGAATGAGAAGGAGAAGCTTCCTGAGACCCCGGCTGAGACTTTCAAATCGAATTTCGAGCGCTGGCGATGCTCCGGCGGCGTGTGGCAGTCTCAGTATCGGGCACTGCGTATTGTCCATGCTCATTGGACGTTGTATTATGATCCTGCTCAGGGACAGAAGTCACATTCTTCTTACGAGCATATTTTACATGCTTATGATTTCTTTTATATACATGTACGTTTTAACGTATTTTACACGCTCATTGGCATTGGTATCTATGAATTTTTGAGGAGCAGCAAAAAAAGGCTCGCTACGTTCATTGCTGAGGAAGATGTGTATTTAGTTTCTTACTGCCAAATGCTCTTCTCATCTACATCTCTTTCCATGCTAAAGACTTACACGAATGAGCATTTAATGTTATACAGAGTACCTATATGATTTACATTTTTATTAGGCCAAAGTAGTAAACCAAACTAACATTAATGTGTAAAAGAGAGAGGGGGGGGGGGGGGAGAAAGAGTGAGTGTGTGCGCGTGTGAAAGAGAGGGAGCGAGAGATTTGTATGAGCAATGATTCAACAATTCTTGTTGCGACTGGTATATTCCCTAAGGAAACTTTGTACAGTTTTAAGGTTCCTCTGACTCATTTCATTCTACTCTAAACCGCGGTAATCATAGTTAGTATATTTTCTGTGCAAGCGCAACAGAGTGTTTTCTATATGTCAATTTGTATTTATACAGTTTTTTGGAAACATTTTCGACGTCTTTGAGTTACTTTGGACACGCGAGTAGCTTTAAAAAGAATAACACCGAACATGAAATTCTTCCGTTGCTACCAATATACCAGTTTTAACATACGTGCATATATGTATACAAATATATATTATATATATTATAGCATAAAGAATGCTCTGATAAGATCGATCTGATAATTAATATTGATGTCCAAATGAGATTATATATTATTGTAAGAACGCTACCAAGCGGCTTTGTCTCTTGTAGCGTTATAGTCTATGTATGTTATCTTTAAAATGGAAGAGAGTGACAGGCTTTTAAGAGAGAGAGGACATAACTAAACAGAAGCAACTATGTTTTATAAGGTCGGGAATATTGGTGTTCAATTGCTTTCGTGAAATTCCATGGCAGCTATTCATTCGGAAATGCAAACCATTCGCTGACGTAAAGCAACAAATTCAAATGTAATATTGGATCAGAATCGCTGCTATGTGTTGAAAAGTCGTGCCTCGAAGAAACTAATGCTCGTACAACTATCTACCAAACGATTGTTCATTTCGGAGCAACTAGCAGCAGATGCTTTTGGGATAGTTTTGTCTAATAGGCGTGAATTGACATATTTGACGATGAACGTTTCATAAATTATGCGTATTTGTTCATCCAAAATGTTCATCGTCAAATGACTCGGCGTAGACTGAATGGAAAATAGATCTTTGCACGTATTACATCGTGGGTGATGAGTATGGTACAAAAAATTGTGGAAATATTTCAAATCTCATTTTCCTTCGCATGTGTTCCAAATCAAAATGTATGGAATGAAAATTATAGCGTCTAGTCTGTAAAGATTGAATTCCTAATTTATCGGATTCATTTCTGCTTAAGATTAACATGTTGCTTGGTAATTCTCCGCTGAATTATTACATTAACGAACCAGTATATTGTGTGACAGACTTGATTTTACGAGAGTATGAATTTTCTTCAGACTGTTGAGAGAAATCAAATTCGTTACGAGGAGAATGTAAGTGGTAAGCAACATGCTAAGTGACTGCTTTGTTGTAATGTTATTTTACGCGTATCTTCCCTCCGTTTTCTACGAAACGATAATCCTGTACATTGTTCTTTGCACGTGACGACAGTATGTACCGTCATTTCTATCAACCAGGAATTCTTAAATTAACATACTTCGCAACGTCATTCTATCTAACGATCGCCAGTATTCATTTGTGACCGTAGTGTCTGAGAAATTCTGATTAAATATAGTCGTCTGTATGCATAAAATACGTTATATATGTGTATCTCATCAGATACGTGTGTAAAATAATACTATTTAAGTATGTAGAAAGGTTAATCGAGTATAAAGAAAAAGAAAGAGGATCGCCAAACGAGTACCCTGCAAAATGTTTCGATATTAATTACGGGTTTTATAGTTTCCGATCGTTGAGAGACTTTGTAAATGGCCAAGTTATTTGCGTCAATTGTCGTAAGTTAAGTTCTCGTAAGCTAAGTTCCAAACGTGTGTTTTCTTTTAATATATGTACTCGATTTTCGATCCGCGAATAAGTTATGTACACTTGAAAGTTATTCGATTATTCGCGAACCATTTCTGTGGAGCAAGATACTATTTTTCTATAAGAAAGTGAATGCGGAGATTTCGAGGAGTAGGAGGAAATTAAATTTAGCTAATTAAACGATTGGAATCGTATTAAGGATTTGGATGGTAATAGATTTCAAAAGAAAGTATCGTACTAGAATCCAAAGTTACATTATCGTCTTGTAACATTTCCAATGGTCTTTTGGTTGCGGAATTTTGTAATGTTTTACAGGCTTTGCTACTGTACTTTAAACACTACTATGTACAATTTAATTCTAATTAATTAATGATTCTTCTCGAACATGCTTATACACTGTACACATATTGTATAATTATTAAGAACGACGCACCGAAATTTCTTCGTCGGGAATCTACTCTGCCCTATGCACTTTTGAATATTTATGTAATAGCGAATGGTATTACTTTTGCCATATTCTACGAATTTACGGACAGAATGAGACACGGACGCGTCTGAGACCCGTGCGCACAAAATCTACGCGCGGGCTTATTTGCGATTTATGTATGTTAAACAAGTAAATGTTATAAATGATGTTCAAAGAGTTCAATATACACTTACTGGAGCAACTCGAAGTTGTTCCCATTACTATTTAGTATCTATTAACTCTTCAGATTAATTATTATTACTTTACCACTGATTACTTTCCTCTGCGAGTCTATACGATGTCTGTAATTATTTCTGGTGTAATTAATTAGTTATTAACAGCACCTTGGCTCGGTTAAAACAAATCACGACGCCATTCTAAATAGATACTCACGTTTTTTAATAAATTACCCACTTTCTGCGAATCATTTATGTACTTTTACAGTTGTATTTGAAAATATAATCCTGTGACTTATTTATACGAAACATTCGAACCTTTCAGTCTGCAATAAATAGAATTTAAACGAATATGGAAGCTGCGTTAGCGTTATATTTTTCCATATACCGACCCCCTTTACAGATGTGTAAATGGAATTGTCACGGAGAATCTTGAAAATAATTAAGAAGCAAAGGATAAACAATAGGGCCATTAACGTTTTAAAAATCATTTAATAACCACTCACTTTTACATAAAATATTTCTAAAACGCATTGCTGAATACCCTACTATTCATTACGAAAAATATCTTAAGCAGCTGTTGACTTTACCGACCACTCTATTCTGACCAGGAAATTCGCCCGAAATATTAGGAGCACATGATACTAGAAGAGGTGGCACGGCCGAGTCGTGCGAGAGAGAGTGCGCTAGTGCGTGCGACAAGGAGGGAGATAGATGGCGTGCGCGAGAGAGAGCGCTACTGTGCGCGACAAGGAGGGAGATAGAAATATTACACAGCCTCTGTAAATTCACGGATTTCTCATTTCCCGCGAATATTTTAAGAACTTTCAGAGTCGCGTCTTGGAGAATAGACCCTTGGCTACTTTCCTATGTGGTCTTTGCGCAGATTTTCGTTATAATTAATCAGTTATTAACGGTTCTCTGAGACGATGACGAGAACAGTGTCGCGGTCCTACGTAAAGACTCAAGCTTCATCGATTGTCAATGCATTTTCTAGATGTAATTTATCAACTTTTGCAGTTTCATCTTGAAGAATGGATCCTTGACTACTTTTCTGCATGATAGTTGTAATGATTCCGATTACAATTAAGCAGCTATAAAGTGTTTTTTGACAGAGTTACAAGTCTCCCGCTGCGTTTAGCGAATGCACACTTTCTTCAAAGATTCTCGATCTTTTCAAAATGATTTACATATTTCTACAAGTGGATCTGAGGATATAGTCTTGTGATCACTCGTATAGGTTTTATTTACGAATCGCTACATAGTTCCTAAGAAAAAAGCCTTTTATGCAGGTTAGAGTACCGACCGCAATCCCTACGTTATCCACAAGAAGTCCAGAAGTTGGCTCTTCCGACCAGGAAATCGCCCGAAATATTAGGAGTACATGATACTAGAAGAGGTGGCACGGCCGAGCTGTGCAAGAGAGAGGGAGCGCTAGTGTGCGCGACAAGGAGGGAGACAGAAGCATTCCACAGCCACTGGAAATTTACGAATTTCTCATTTCCAGCGAATATTCTATGAACTTTTAGAGTCGCGTCTCAAAGAATATACCCTTGGCTAGTTTCCTATGTGGTCATTGTGCACATTTTGGTTATAATTAATCAATTGTTAACGGTTCTGTTAGACGATGATGAGGACAGTGCCGCGATCCCTACATAGGCACTCAAGCTTTGTCGATTGTTGGTGCATTTTCTAGATGTAATTTACCAACTTTTGCAGTTTCATCTTGAAATATGGATCCTTCACTCCTTTCCTACATGATAGTTGTAATGATTCCGATTGCAATTAAAGCAGTTATGAAGAGTTTTTGGGCAGAGTTACAAGTCCACCGCCGCGTTTAGTGAATGCACACTTTCTTCAAAGGATTGTCGATCTTTTCAAAATGATTTATATCTTTGTACAGGTGGATTTGAGAATAAAGTCTTGAGACAACGTTCAGCAATCCCTCGTATACGTTTTATTTACGAATTTCTACATACATAGTCAATAATAAAAAAGCATTTTATATAGGTTAGATTACCAACCACGATCCCTACGTTATCCTCAAGAAGTCTCCAAGTTGGCTGTTTGGACCAGGAAATTCGCCCGAGTTACTAGGAGTACATGATACTAGAAGAGGTGGCACGGCTGAGTCGTGCGAGAGAGAGTGCGCTAGTGCGTGCGACAAGGAGGGAGATAGATGCCGTGCGCGAGAGAGAGCGCTACTGTGCGCGACAAGGAGGGAGATAGAAATATTACACAGCCTCTGTAAATTCACGAATTTCTCATTTCCCGCGGATATTTTAAGAACTTTCAGAGTCGCGTCTCGGAGAATAGACCCTTGGCTACATTCCCATGTGGTCGTTGCGCAGATTTTGGTTATAATTAATTAGTTATTAACGATTCTCTGAGACGATAACGAGAACAGTGTCGCGGTCCTACGTAAAGACTCAAGCTTCGTCGATTGTCAATGCATTTTCTAGATGTAATTTACCAACTTTTGCAGTTTCATCTTGAAATATGGATCCTTCACTCCTTTCCTACATAATAGTTGTAATGATTCCGATTACAATTATGCAGCTATGAAGTGTTTTTGGGCAGAGTTACAAGTCTCCCGCCGCGTTTAGCGAATGCACACTTTCTTCAAAGATTCTCGATCTTTTCAAAATGATTTACATATTTCTACAAGTGGATCTGAGGATATAGTCTTGTGATCACTCGTATAGGTTTTATTTACGAATCGCTACATAGTTACATAATAATAAAAAAGCCTTTTATGCAGGTTAGAATACCGACCGCAATCCCTACGTTATCCACAAGAAGCATCAACGAAGTATAGGATAGACCTATCAACTTATGAGATCTCGTGTCACCACGCAAACTGTATTACCGACACATAACTCGAGAACTGAATTTAGCGTCCTCTGTTCATGAACAACGTCCAACTCCGGAACGACTTTGAAATGAGATGAAATGCTGAAAGATGCGTGCGGTCTTGTAGGGTAAATCCGGGAGACGCGGTCGGGCCGGAGAGTTGGTCGAGTCGCTATATATATATAGTGTTTGTTTGGATTTAGCTTTCGCTGATACCACGTGTTCTTTCTTCCTTCCACTTGAATTCTTGTATTCCTTGCTTGCACTCTGAAAGTTAATTTATTTGTTTTTTTTTTGTTTTTTTTTTTTTGTTTATTTGTTTATATTTGTGTATTCATGCTGGCAAAGGCCTGTACTATGTTGGTAATGGTTTCCATGTCGTCGCTAAAAGCTAGGGCCCTAATGTCATATGGACCTTGTATCCCTTTCGTCTGTATGAAATTGGTGAAATTGTCTGTAATGTCTTTATTTAGAGGACATGTGAATATCATGTGATTTAGATCTTCTTCCTCGTATCCGCACTTGCATTTGGGATCTGGTATGATGGAGATTTTGTATAGGTGTGCATTGGTTCTGTGATGATTGCTTCTAATTCTGTTTATTATTGATATTGTTTTCCTAGTTGGTTTTTGTGTGAAATTGTTAAACCAGTGGGTATTTAATTTTATATTTTCATTTGTTAGTTTGAAGTAACTGTTGTTATTTGTTTGCGATATTGTCTCTAGTTCGTTTTTCCAGTTTAGGATGGATGTGGATTTGAGGGCATTTCTGGCCTCTTTACTTGTGAGCTTCGTTGGAACTTGCCTTCCTGCTTCTCTTCCCGCTTTTGCCAGTCGATCTACCTTGTCACTATTTTCCACGCCTATGTGGCCTGGGCACCATATGAAAAGAATTTTTTTGTTTATGGATTGGCATCTGTACGCTAGGAATTTTATTTCCATTATATATTGGTTTTCCTGTATGTTGTGGTTTATTTGGTTTAATTTATTAATGAGGTATTTAGCGTCTGATATTATCTTACAGGATTCATAAGTGCTGGTTTTGAAGAATTTAATCGCTTCTATAATTGCAATTGCTTCCAAAGTTTCTGTACTTCCAAAGTTTCTGTCGAGTCGCTATATTTCAGACTTTATACGTAAAAATGCGTTAAAGTGCAGACCAATTACTTCACTAGAAGCCAAACAGATGAATGAATAGCGTCATTTCGCTTCCTTCTGTGTTTTTCTGAATTTATTGGCTATAAAAGGTAAATTGATGTTACATTTAACCTGTTTTTTCAAATTGCGGTGTGCAGAATCGTATTTAAAATATACTTCTAAGTTTATTTTCGTTTAAAGTTTGGGATAATAAGATAGGGGAGACCGGGGCAGATTGTAACAAAAAAGTTTCCACGGTTTTTTCTCGAGAGTCTGAAATAATCCTCAATCTGGAAATAATTTGCGTGATTTACTACTTACATATGTGGTGAACTAATTGCGTGAAAGTATGTGACAAAATCTTGGACACTTAGGCATCTAGGTTCATCTTAAACAAATCTGAACCTTTGTTACAATGTGCCCCAGTCCGGGGTAAAAAGTAACAGCATGTGGGATAAATTGTAACGCATCTGTTTTATTTATTTAAACACAAATGTAAACGCACATAAACATTTCTAACATATATAAATGAAAAGAGATATCATTATTAAACGTTTTGTATACATGAGTTGCACAATTAGTGCTTATTCACTATCCGAATTGCAATTGTGACAGATAAGCCACACATATTCAGCTAAGCTGGCTGATTGCTGATCATTAAACACCGAATTTCGAATGTAGCCTAGTTTGTCCAATTTGATACAAGCGTCAGAAACATCGACTTTCCTCACATACCTGGAGAGAGTCACATGACATATATTTAAAGCTTTTGCCACTGAGCGTATTGATTCCTTATTATGTACAACTCTGTTTAATGCCTCTTCCATGTCTTCCTTGGAAGCAGAACCCCTTTCTGTTTTTTTCTTGTATGTTCTCATCCTAAAAGTAACTAATATTTCAACAAATATCATGTTTGCCTTATCACCATTTAGAGCGGGGTAAGTTGTAACATGTTACATTTTGCCCCAAGCAGTTTGTTACAATTTACCCCGAGGTCGAATTTTTGCGTTTATTTTTTTATTTTTTTATTTGTTATCAGTATTTTATAATTATTATTGTTATTTATTATATTTATTATTCACTTTTGTATTCATTTTCCTTGCTAATCGCCAGTGGTTAGTTCAATATTTCTTTGATGTGTTCTTTACTTGTTTAGCGTAAACAAATTAAATATCAATGAATCTGTAGTTGTATTCACCCATAAATAATTTTGCTTTATCCATGACTTCAGTTTTCAACCGGATTTACAGTAAATATTGTCTTAAAGCAAACATCGATCAGTTTTTCTGAATCAGCATAAAATTCTGAACATATAGGTTTGACCTGATAAAATAAGTAATATTTATATTAGTTTTAATAGCCATTTTACAGTAGGTCGACCATGTCTCCCGGATTTACCCTATACGTGTGATAACTTAACATTCTCTTCGTTAATCTTTTCCTTTCCTTTCATAAGTTGTATGCATCTTTTGAGTACCTTACTAATATAATATTAGAATTATGCAGCGTGTAAGGTTAAACAAATTGTTATATGGTCGCTAACTTCAGTTCAGCTCGATTTAGATTCATTCGGATTCGTCGAGCCATAAAAGTGGGGCGGCTACGCAAATATGTCTTTAAATTTTTTGTGCGCGAAGAAAACTACGATTCTTTTGTTTCCAAACAAAAGGGTACCTAATTCTTTTTACCTGTTGTCAATAGTATACGTTTTCTGTGATATGATAGAATTGAACTGCGTTTAAATGTATTCTACATGAAATAAAGGTTAAATTGGGAAGATAATTAAATTCTTTATACGTTTTACATGAAATTATATTGTAATATTTGTCATATTTGCTTTACTTAATAGACAAATCAGGTTAATGAAAATATTTGTCTTCTTTTTGCAGATTAATCTTGGGAACATTCCTCCGAGGCCAGGAACTTTAAATGAGACATACGATGGAAAGCTGTCAGCCTCAACAATGAACATGAGAAGATAGTGATTTTATACAAAAAGTAAAATGAAATTATACAATATTGTAACACTGTAAAAAAGGCCTTTTATTCAAATAAACAGGAAAAAAATTGGAAAAGAACTGTATTATTATTTACAAATACCTTTTACAAATTCCTATCCAAATTCCAAACCTGTGATTTCCATGGTAAAAGGCCTTTAGAAGGCGTAGCTCTTGTTCGCTACTTTAAGGCAACGCCTTCAATGGTGAAATTCCAAGATACCTCCTTTCGCTTCATGTTCTCCTGATACATTTGCTAAAATCTGGCCAAAATTCTCTGAACGCTCCAAAATTGAGATTGTAAGAGGAGAACATGATGTCGAAAGAGGTGGCACTAAGTTAGCGCCTTCGCAGAGAGAATCCAAGGCGGAGAACTGTTCGACGTAGAGGCGCAGCGTCTTCGAAAGGTTTCGACGATGAAATTCAGTGCGTACCTCCTTTCGCTTCATGTTCTCCTGATTCATTTGCTAAAATCTGGCCAAAATTCTCTGAACGCTCCAAAATTGAGATTGTAAGAGGAGAACATGATGTCGAAAGAGGTGGCACTAAGTTAGCGCCTTCGCAGAGAGAATCCAAGGCGGAGAACTGTTCGACGTAGAGGCGCAGCGTCTTCGAAAGGTTTCGACGATGAAATTCAGTGCGTACCTCCTTTCGCTTCATGTTCTCCTGATACATTTGCTAAAATCTGGCCAAAATTCTCTGAACGCTCCAAAATTGAGATTGTAAGAGGAGAACATGATGTCGAAAGAGGTGGCACTAAGTTAGCGCCTTCGCAGAGAGAATCCAAGGCGGAGAACTGTTCGACGTAGAGGCGCAGCGTCTTCGAAAGGTTTCGACGATGAAATTCAGTGCGTACCTCCTTTCGCTTCATGTTCTCCTGATACATTTGCTAAAATCTGACCAAAATTCTCTGAACGCTCCAAAATTGAGATTGTAAGAGGAGAACATGATGTCGAAAGAGGTGGCACTAAGTTAGCGCCTTCGCAGAGAGAATCCAAGGCGGAGAACTGTTCGACGTAGAGGCGCAGCGTCTTCGAAAGGTTTCGACGATGAAATTCAGTGCGTACCTCCTTTCGCTTCATGTTCTCCTGATACATTTGCTAAAATCTGACCAAAATTCTCTGAACGCTCCAAAATTGAGATTGTAAGAGGAGAACATGATGTCGAAAGAGGTGGCACTAAGTTAGCGCCTTCGCAGAGAGAATCCAAGGCGGAGAACTGTTCGACGTAGAGGCGCAGCGTCTTCGAAAGGTTTCGACGATGAAATTCAGTGCGTACCTCCTTTCGCTTCATGTTCTCCTGATACATTTGCTAAAATCTGACCAAAATTCTCTGAACGCTCCAAAATTGAGATTGTAAGAGGAGAACATGATGTCGAAAGAGGTGGCACTAAGTTAGCGCCTTCGCAGAGAGAATCCAAGGCGGAGAACTGTTCGACGTAGAGGCGCAGCGTCTTCGAAAGGTTTCGACGATGAAATTCAGTGCGTACCTCCTTTCGCTTCATGTTCTCCTGATACATTTGCTAAAATCTGACCAAAATTCTCTGAACGCTCCAAAATTGAGATTGTAAGAGGAGAACATGATGTCGAAAGAGGTGGCACTAAGTTAGCGCCTTCGCAGAGAGAATCCAAGGCGGAGAACTGTTCGACGTAGAGGCGCAGCGTCTTCGAAAGGTTTCGACGATGAAATTCAGTGCGTACCTCCTTTCGCTTCATGTTCTCCTGATACATTTGCTAAAATCTGGCCAAAATTCTCTGAACGCTCCAAAATTGAGATTGTAAGAGGAGAACATGATGTCGAAAGAGGTGGCACTAAGTTAGCGCCTTCGCAGAGAGAATCCAAGGCGGAGAACTGTTCGACGTAGAGGCGCAGCGTCTTCGAAAGGTTTCGACGATGAAATTCAGTGCGTACCTCCTTTCGCTTCATGTTCTCCTGATACATTTGCTAAAATCTGACCAAAATTCTCTGAACGCTCCAAAATTGAGATTGTAAGAGGAGAACATGATGTCGAAAGAGGTGGCACTAAGTTAGCGCCTTCGCAGAGAGAATCCAAGGCGGAGAACTGTTCGACGTAGAGGCGCAGCGTCTTCGAAAGGTTTCGACGATGAAATTCAGTGCGTACCTCCTTTCGCTTCATGTTCTCCTGATACATTTGCTAAAATCTGACCAAAATTCTCTGAACGCTCCAAAATTGAGATTGTAAGAGGAGAACATGATGTCGAAAGAGGTGGCACTAAGTTAGCGCCTTCGCAGAGAGAATCCAAGGCGGAGAACTGTTCGACGCAGAGGCGCAGCGTCTTCGAAAGGTTTCGACGATGAAATTCAGTGCGTACCTCCTTTCGCTTCATGTTCTCCTGATACATTTGCTAAAATCTGACCAAAATTCTCTGAACGCTCCAAAATTGAGATTGTAAGAGGAGAACATGATGTCGAAAGAGGTGGCACTAAGTTAGCGCCTTCGCAGAGAGAATCCAAGGCGGAGAACTGTTCGACGCAGAGGCGCAGCGTCTTCGAAAGGTTTCGACGATGAAATTCAGTGCGTACCTCCTTTCGCTTCATGTTCTCCTGATACATTTGCTAAAATCTGACCAAAATTCTCTGAACGCTCCAAAATTGAGATTGTAAGAGGAGAACATGATGTCGAAAGAGGTGGCACTAAGTTAGCGCCTTCGCAGAGAGAATCCAAGGCGGAGAACTGTTCGACGCAGAGGCGCAGCGTCTTCGAAAGGTTTCGACGATGAAATTCAGTGCGTACCTCCTTTCGCTTCATGTTCTCCTGATACATTTGCTAAAATCTGACCAAAATTCTCTGAACGCTCCAAAATTGAGATTGTAAGAGGAGAACATGATGTCGAAAGAGGTGGCACTAAGTTAGCGCCTTCGCAGAGAGAATCCAAGGCGGAGAACTGTTCGACGCAGAGGCGCAGCGTCTTCGAAAGGTTTCGACGATGAAATTCAGTGCGTACCTCCATTCGCTTCATGTTCTCCTGATACATTTGCTAAAATCTGACCAAAATTCTCTGAACGCTCCAAAATTGAGATTGTAAGAGGAGAACATGATGTCGAAAGAGGTGGCACTAAGTTAGCGCCTTCGCAGAGAGAATCCAAGGCGGAGAACTGTTCGACGCAGAGGCGCAGCGTCTTCGAAAGGTTTCGACGATGAAATTCAGTGCGTACCTCCTTTCGCTTCATGTTCTCCTGATACATTTGCTAAAATCTGACCAAAATTCTCTGAACGCTCCAAAATTGAGATTGTAAGAGGAGAACATGATGTCGAAAGAGGTAACTCCGGAGAGAATGAGTCGACAACGGAGAAGTAATCAACGCAGACGCAGGCTTTACTTGTGATTGTGGAATTTGGGATTTAGTTAGGAAATGGAAGTTATAGGGTACATTTCTACATTGAATGATGCGTTTTTTCTCTACATGTGATTTATTAAAATACTCTGAATAATGTACAGTGATATATAATAATTCCATTGTCTAATTACTTAAGTTTAACTTCCACTTAAAAGGGACATATTGTAAATGCTGCACTCGTCCAGTGCGTTTTCGTTACACTCCACATTTTACACAGACGTCTGAAAGACGTCAATTGTACGTCCGTTTTAGATCCGGACAGCTTTTAGGACGTCTTTTGGGCGTCTTTAGACATCTGTGTGCTGTCTGGGACCAGTTGACACGAACCGACGCTTCCAAAGGAAAGAATTGCTTACCTATAACAGACGAATGACCCGAATTAATTAACCATTATACAAGGTGACTGAGAAATCGGTATCAATTGTGTAAAATCAGCGATCAAAGGGTACTTTCATTGTACTCATTGGACGCGGTTTCACGTCCCGAGTACTTTTATAAGGGGTGAAAAATACCCTCCTATACAGGGTGACAGAGAAATCGGCAGTGGTCGAGGAATATCGGCGATCAAAGGGTACTTTCATTGTACTCTTTGAACGCGGTTTTACGTCGCGAGTACTTTCCTAAGCAGTGAAAAATACCATACTATACAGGGTGACTGAAAAATCGGCAACGATCGAGGAAAATAGGCAACCAAAGGGTACTTTCATTGTACTCTTTGGACGCGGTTTCACGTCCCGAGCACTTTCATAAGGGGTGAAAAATTCCCTACTATACAGGGTGACTGAAAAATCGGCATCGATCGAGGAAAATCGGCAACCAAAGGGTACTTTCATTGTACTCATTGGACGCGGTTTCACATCCCGAATACTTTTCTAAGGAGTGAAAAATACCATAGTATACAGGGTGATTGAGAAATCGGCAGCGATCGAGGAATATCGGCGATCAAAGGGTACTTTCATTGTACTCATTGAACGCGGTTTCACATCCCGAGTACTTTCTTAAGGGGTGAAAAATACCCTACTATACAGGGTGACTGAAAAATCGGCAACGATCGAGGAAAATCGGCGATCAAAGGGTACTTTCATTGTACTCATTGGACGCGGTTTCACGTTCCGAGTACTTTTATATGGGGTAAAAAATTCCCTACTATACAGGGTGACTGAGAAATCGGCAACGATCGAGGAAAATCGGCAACCAAAGGGTACTTTCATTGTACTCATTGGACGCGGTTTCACATCCCGAGTACTTTCCTAAGGGGTGAAAAATACGCTACTATGCAGGGTGACAGAGAAATCGGCAGCGATCGAGGAATATCGGCGATCAAAGGGTACTTTCATTGTACTCATTGGACGCGGTTTCACAGCCCGAGTACTTTCTTAAGGGGTAAAAAATACCCTACTATACAGGGTGACTGAAAAATCGGCAACGATCAAGGAAAATCGGCAACCAAAGGGTACTTTCATTGTACTCATTGGACGCGGTTTCACATCCCGAGTACTTTCCTAAGGGGTGAAAAATACGCTACTATACAGGGTGACAGAGAAATCGGCAGCGATCGAGGAATATCGGCGATCAAAGGGTACTTTCATTGTACTCATTGGACGCGGTTTCACATCCCGAGTACTTTCCTAAGGGGTGAAAAATACGCTACTATACAGGGTGACAGAGAAATCGGCAGCGATCGAGGAATATCGGCGATCAAAGGGTACTTTCATTGTACTCATTGAACGCGGTTTCACGTCCCGAGTCCTTTCCTAAGGGGTGAAAAATTCCTTACTATACAGGGTGACTGAAGAATCGGCAACGATCGTAGAAAATCGGCGGTCAAAGGGTACTTTCATTGCACCCTTTGGACGCGGTTTGACGCTGAAATTCAGAATACCTCCTTTCGCTTCATGTTCTCCTTATACATCGCTCCAAAATCTGGCCAAAATTTTCTGAACGCTCTAAATTGAGCTTTGTAACAGGAGATCATGATGTCGAAAGAGGTGGCACTAAGTTAGCGTCTTCGGAGAGAGAATCTAAGGCGGAGAACTATTCGACGTAGAGGTACATAGTCTTTGAAAGGCCTTCGACGATGAAATTCAGGGGATACCTCCTTTCAGGGAATACCTGAAATTATGGATGAAAAGAGGGCTCCTGAGCCCCCCGAGCATGTGACACAAAATTACATTGCGTGATAGGTCTATCCTATCCCTGGTCTGTGCAAGAAGTCCCCAAGGTGGCTATTCCGACCAGGAAATTCGCCCGAGTTAATAGGAGTACATGATACTAGAAGACGTGGCACGGCCGAGCTGTGCGAGAGAGAGGGGGCGCTAGTGTGCGCGACAAGGAGGGAGATAGAAGCATTACACAGCCACTGGAAATTAACGAATTTTTCAATTCCAGCGAAAATTCTATGAACTTTTAGAGTTGCGTCTCAAACAATATACCCTTGGCTACTTTCCTATGTGGTCTTTGCGCAGATTTTGGTTATAATTAATTAGTTATTAACTGTTCTTTAATACTTAGATTCCAAGTCGCTCTCCAGAGACGTTACTTTGTGCCACCTCTTTCGGCGTCATCCTGTTACGAAGCTCGATTTTTCGAACGTTCTGAAAATTTTCGTCTGATTTTTTACCAATGTATCGGGAAAACATGAACCGTAGAGAGGTATCCTAAATTTCAGCTTCGAAGGTCTTTCAAAACCTCCGCGCCCCTGCTTTAAATAGTACAGTTCTCCGTTACTGTGTTGCTTTTGAAAGACGCTGTGTTAAAATAGCGCTACAGTAATCCCAGATAGCACACCTCGTCTTAGAGACGTCTAGTTTACGTCCATTTTATGTCTGAACGTCTTGATTTGTAACAAGACGTCTTTAAGACAGTGTTAAGGGATGTTACAATAACCCAGATAGCATAACGTCTGGTAAAGTCTTAAAGACGTCCAAAAGGCGTCTTAAAGACGTCTTAAAGACGTCTTGTTACAAATCAAGACGTTCAGACATAAAATGGACATAAACTAGACGTCTCTAAGACGAGGTGTGCTATCTGGGAAAGTACCAAAGTACGAGTCGACACGAGTCGAGCTGGGCTGAAGTGAGTAGAATAGTAAAAATTGCGCTCCAGTATTGGCAACTTCAGCTAGATGAAGAATGAATAATATATATAGTATACACACAATAAAATATATATATAACTCTTTCCCGGAGATTTTATGCATACAATTGTTTAGAGTTAACACTTTTACATTAAAAGAAATGTAAACCTCGCACACGACGAAGGAAAGAACGAGGGCCCAGCTGTGTATAGTGTATTTGCGTTTCAGCGTAGAAAGCGTGGCAAGACCGTAACATGAAAGATCAACGGACGTCGATTTCCATTGTTAGGGAGAGTTAAAAATCAATCGACAACTACTTTCATTTTGTTTACAAACAATCACGAGCTGCGAAGCTGATTACAGCTCTACGTTTTACGAGAGAAAAAAAAGTGTAAAAATGCCTGTAAAAACGAAAGAAATAAAGGGGATATTAATACCCATAGAAGAACAAGTACATAATTCTTTGTAATTCTTTCATTTATGAATATCACCCTGACTGCTATAACGATTAACATCATCGTGCTTTAGGTAAATAAATTGAGAGAACTGATAAGAAGACATTCCCTCTGTACGAACAATGTCACAATGACAAAGTCGACTCTCTTCGAACAATTAGAATGCCTGGGAGAAAGGTTCGACGCTTTATCAAAGGAAGAGATTTCTGATTACGAAGAAATGGAATCGAAGATCACCGGTATAGTAGAGCAATTTTGCTCACTGGAATACACAAATGAGTCGGTAGGTCGTGCCGGAATGTAGATCAATTCGGCTCAAAGATTTTCATTCAGAATTATTTCAGATTGAAAATATAGACAAAGATATCGCTGAACAGATTCTGTCCGGTGTACTCGACAAGTTTAAATTGGCGCTGGAGACTCTAGAGAAATTGGAGTGCTTGCCATTGAAGCAGAGATTGATGGATTGCATGGATTATGTGGGGGAAATGGGACAAGCCACTGAAATAGAACATTATCAGAATATCAAGGTATGGAACAAATGGACAGGTAATATTTTACTTTAGTTACATTCAATGATTTAGATTCTGTTGTCTTCAGGAGCTGGGCACTTCGATTTTGGAATTGCTCGGACCTTTACAAATATATCGAAAGAGCTTAGCGTCTCGATCGCTCGCAGAGAAGATCGTATTATATTCTTGCCAACTGTGCACAGCGTTTAAACTGCTAGTACAGTTAGTGCAAGAGCAACACCAGCTAAATGTGTCGATCTATGTAATAGAACATTTTATGATATCTACGTTCTAAACACGCACGCAAGTTTATTCTAATCGGATGTTTACGCTTTTATCCGCATAGAATTGTAAGAAATATGTCTGTGAAAGGCTCTGTTTTTGCTTGGAGATGATAATAGATGTGCTGGATGTACCAGATCCATTGCCCGAGGATGAAATAACAGAGACGGAGAATCATTTCGTTTACAGGTAACCTTGCGTCGGCTAACTTCAACTATCGGATGGCATTAAACATTAATCTGTTTTTTCCACTCACCTGCGCGTTTAGAATGGATTTGGTACTGGACATCCTGCTGGAAATGCCGAATAAATGTCAGGAGAACCAAATATCTGAATTCAATGAGTTGTGGTTACGAATAGAAGACGTATTCTCATCCGCGATGGCGATCGCCCAAGTTTGCAAACCCTGCAACTTCAAAGCCATAACCGGAACTTGTCAGTCCATTATACTGGAATACGAGAATCTCAAGTTCCAGCTAGCATCAGAATCCTCCGATTCGGCACTCAACAATTTGTTCATGAACAGTTTGAACGACTCGCTGTATCGTCTAGAGCGCAAGATCAACGTATCGGTGTTAAATCTTGTGATGGAAGTGTTCAGCGATCCATTTAACACCTTGAGGAAGCTAGTTACAATCTGTGGCAATTCTTTAAGCGCTAAAAAGCGATCGAAGAGCGATTTGACTAACGCCATAGAAGACTTCGATCAGATTATAGATAAATCAATGCAAATCGGCTTGTTCGCTATCGCCTCTTGTAAAGACAGAAATCGTAAGTTAACTTCTGGCCATTCTCTCGTCATTCACCGCCTCACTGTGCATTCTATTATTCCAGGCATCAATCACATTCGTAATTCCCTGGCGAGTCTCGAGTCTCTGGAAACTGAACTGATCTCCGCTATTACCACTTTCTACCTGCATCCAGAGAGCAAAGAAATGCGTGCAAATGTAAAGCTGCTGACGGCGCAATGGCAACTGGAAGTGAATAAGTTGCACGACGCGATCAATCTGATTATGGACTCGGCCGCCTATTGCGAGGTACTTGGCGAGTTTCAATTTACACCTCTTATGAGATCGCATACGTCAAAAGTGTTTGAAAGGAAACCACGTATCATATACTATTTAGGTAGTTTTAGATGATCTTCAGGAACGTATCTCGATAATGTCCAATTGCCTTGATAACAGAGAACCCGTCACCCAGACGCAAGTGCAAAGCGTCGTGCTTAGGTCTTTGTCGTTGTCTCGCCAGATTAGCACGACGATTAATGATATTGGATGCGACATCATCGAACGACAGACGATAATGATGATTAGGGAACTGAAAGCTGGTTAGTGTTTAGAATTCCAGCGTCCGATTAGTTCGTTAAACGAAACGCCAGTGAATCCTCTTTATTTCAAGCGATATTCGAGGCTGACGCCGCTTCGAAGAGTCTTCTAACGGACAATGCCACAGAGCCGCAGCAGCTGCGAGTGATAAAACGCTGCGAGTTGATCACGAATGTGGTAGGGAGGCTGCATCCCGCGTTGATCGCAATCATGAACAATACGTCGTTAATGAATACGAACTACGGGAAGAACGGGAAAGGACAAGGGGATTCTGTTCACGGTATTCATTCCTGCGATAAAATCTTAATCTCAACTACCCCTTTGGTATTACACCTCCGTTTCCAGATGTGAGCGGTAGACTGGTGTCAACGATTTACGGTTCATCCTACGATCATCGCCAGAAACCTCCAACTTACATAAGAACCCCCTACACAGGTACAGACAGCATTGAAGAATATAAAATTCTTACATCTAACACCACCACTTATCGTGCGTGTATTTCCAGTGAGCAATTATAAATCACCGTTATCCATCCAAACGGCAAACAGCGTCTCTAGAACGCAATTGAATATGTCCTGCCTGATACCTTACATTAAGAAAGGGCGCGAGATGCGCATGGAACGTTCAGTTATGTACAAAACGCCACGTAAAATCGATTCTACCGAACAACCTTCCATGGACTGTGGACTGAGAACGAAAAGTTTCACCAATATTAGGCAACACCTTTTCAGTAGAGACAGTATTAGTTCCCGTGACGATATTTGCCTGTCTGAAGAGAGCATGAATTTAACAGGTACGACAGACGGATAAAACGACTTCTCTATTTGAATGAATTAACTGTCAGGACTGTAACATTTGCAGGTATCCTAGAGAAGTTTGTGTCGTCCTGTACAACATTAAGTGCAGCTTCGCTGAAGCCCCAGCACGAGAAAGCGGAGAATAACACGATTGACGCGTCGAATAAAAAGTCCGCGACAGCCTTGGCGGAACCTTTGGTCGGGTGCATGGAGCCGCGATCCGGGCTGGCGGCTCGCAAGGTGGATCAATGTTCGTCGATTGGCGGCGGGGACGCTCCATCGATCATGGGAGGACCGAAAAGTTACGACGATGTTCGGAGGTTAAGTCACAGCAGCGAAGTAACGCCGAAACGATTGTTTGGAGACTAAATACCTGCGGATTGCAAAAGGATGCTGATCCTCGCGTCGTTGGCTTCGACACGCCCATCTGGGAGGAAACATGAAATTTCGTTACGCGCGTTTTTGTCATTAAAGTGCCTTAAGATTTCTGTTGAATAAGAAACAACTTATTTCTTTGGGAAAAAGAAAAGCGACTTTTGTTTAATTCCCCGTGTTCCGTGTTCCACATCCTATCGTTAACTTTACAATATCTGAAATTTTGTACAAATAAACCTGCCGCTTTTAAATCGGATTCGCTGAATCTTATTTCGATCGTTCGAGAGGGCGTATCTCGAAACTCGATCGTTCGAGAAACTTCACACGTCACGGGCACGAGCTATCGAAGCAAATCGAGATTGGCATTCACGTGATTCACGTTTGTGTGAGTGTAGTTCACTGTTTGGTGTGTTCTGTCTATTTTTAAGGATCACAGAAAAAATTGCCCAACTCGAGAGAAAATGGGAGCGTCATTTCTGCCAGTGTTTCTGTTTACGGTGATTTGGGGAATTGTCGGAATAGCATTGCCCATTTTCGTTCCGAAAGGCGTTAATCGCGGGTAAGTTCTGCCGCGACTGCAGAAAGCTTCTCGTCCTTCGAACAATTTCCAAGTTTCAAGGAAAGATTGCCGTGCCACTGTCATCATTTTTCACTACTGTATGCCCACTTCCCTCGACAATTAGCATTTGCTAAAACATGCCTTTCTTTCCAGAATTCTTCAGCTTATGCTCATATTGACAGCATTCACCTGTTGGTTGTTGTAAGTTGACAAAAGCTGAACGAAGAATCTCGGTACATTTTACAGGTGGAATATTCTAAGATCTATTATTCACTTTTGCAGCTGGCTATGTTGCTACATGGCACAAATGAATCCACTTGTCGGACCTAAGCTATCCAACGTCACGATTCTTATGATGGCTCGCGAATGGGTAACGTCGCATTTAGTATTATTCTACCACTGACGTTGCCTTTCGACATTACATATATATTTGTTACAGAGCGGCAAGGAGTTCCAACAGGATGACTGGTCCTAGGGAGCTCGTCGATCGGGGACGATATTTATTACAAATAACCCAAGTTGTATCTATGAAATTCTATTACGAATGGAATGATATCGTTGCTATGTAACTCAAATGTTGAGAATCCTATGAAAAAGTAGACTTTATTCAAACGTCAACATTCCGATAAAGTGAAATTTACTTTTACGACAACCATGTATTATAATTTCGCGTGAAACGTGGCTTTCACTTGGAGCACCGTTGTATGTACGAAAGGGGCGTGTATATTATGTAACATTGATAATAAAGTACAGTTAACGTTGAATCGAAGCATCGCTAAATATTACTCGTGCGTTGTAATTGATTCTTCAGCCCTGTGCAGCCTGCCAATTTATCATTAATTTTAAAAACGCTCGACATGGAAACGAGACAACCGATGCACGCTGATCGATACGGTACTGGGCGCGCGTTCGAATGCGTAGTGTACGTACGACAAGCTCGCGCATGTGCATGACTCACACCAGATAATTCGTGCAGCATCATGGCTGAATGCGTGATGCATGCACGCGCGCGTGCACCTGTGTGCGCGATTTGTACGTAAGCAAAACTGACAAGTAGTGACGCGCTATCTCACCAAGAAAAACAATAATGGAGGCGTGTAATGCGGTTGAACGTGAAGTTGACAAGGTTTTGTTGAAATTCGGTGCGATAAACGAGCATGCGGAGACGGTACTGCGCGATCTGATAAATCATATCGAGTCTCTGAAAAAGGAATTCGAAGAAGGTAAAATACAAGTAGCTGCGCCACTATAATGTCACTTCTCTTTGACATTTCCCTGGGAGAACAATGAAATCTAGAATATTGGTAGCGTTAGCAGCTACTACGAATGCGGGGGAACTATCATACCGCAAAGCCAGTATATGAAATGGTCAAACTTCCAGCTGAATAGCGTTTAAATTTTTTGTTTCTACCATGGATCGTTCTTGTGCAATCCTAACCTCCTTCGTTGTGCTCAATAGAAATCTCTCTTTGTATTCTGTGCCTGCTCGCAATATTTTAATTTCCACACAGATTGGAAACATCTTCGAGCCTGGGTTCCATCAGTTTTGTACAATTGCGATACTTTTTCTTTCCATCAGCGCCGCCTGATCATGAGCTGACCCCGGGTCAAGTGCAAGTGCTGAAAGAAACAATGGCAAAGGTTCGGGAGACTGCGCAACGTTTAGCTACCGATCACAGAGAGTTGCACAGCACGGTGTCAAAGGTTGGAAAAGCTATCGATAGGAATTTCATTGCCGATTTTGCAAGCACCAGTAGAGAAGATGTTTTCTCAGGTCCGGAGAAGTCGCATCTTTTAAACCAAGTTATTTGCCAACATTTCTATCGTCACGGTATGCTGGATATTGCAGCCGAATTAGCAGCGGTAAGTTTGCGGCAACCTACTGAAAACACCGCCGCATTGACAGTTGCATTTTTATACACAAGAAGTATGACCTATTTGCAATTCCAGGAAGCTGGGATTAAAACAGACGAAGGAACAAAAGAACCGTTCACGGAACTGAATTATATATTAGATTGCCTGAAACAGAGGAATCTAGAACCTGCGCTTGAGTGGGCTAAGAAGCATAGAGAGGCACTTTTAGGACAAGTATGCAGAATTTTCTAACTTGTTACTGAAACAGAGCTATCGCATCGCAGCCTTATCTGATACCGAATCTTCCTTGTAGAACTCCTCTCTCGAATTTAAACTGCATAGGTTACATTTCATAAGACTAGTTCAACAAGGTCCTAGCAAACAGAGAGAAGCAATCATGTACGCCCGGCAGAATCTTACGCAATACGTCGGACGTTACGGAAAAGAGGTGCAAGCTTTAATGGGCACGTTACTCTACTTGCCGAATGGGATACAATCTTCCCCCTATAGTCATTTATTAGATCCCACTCTGTGGCTCGACATCCACGACGTATTCACGAGGGAGGCGTGCACGTTACTGGGCTTAAGCGTGGACAGCCCTCTTTCAGTGTGGTACGTCTGTTGCTTTCAAATAAATCGAACGATCGACGAGTCGATAGAGAAAGTTTGTGGTATTCTGTTGCAGCATCAACGCGGGATGTACTGCGTTGCCCACGCTTTTAAATATCAAGCAAGTTATGCAACAGAGACAAGTGACCGGCGTTTGGAACGGAAAAGATGAGCTACCGGTGAGTAATCGATAATTTGTAACATCATTATGATCGTAACATCATTATGACCAAACCGACTTCCTTCCGTACAGATCGAGATTGACCTGGGCAAGCAAAGCCGTTATCATTCTGTTTTCGCGTGCCCGATCCTGAGACAACAGAGCACAGAGAATAATCCACCGATGAAGCTGGTCTGTGGACACGTCATTTCGAGAGACGCCCTAAACAAGCTCACCAACGCAAACAAGTATGTCATTTAGGAAAATCGCAGATTTTAAATATGAGATTGAGATCGCTCAAAAAAAAAAGAAGAAAATAAGCAAAGAAAAGACACCAATTGTTTTTCAGATTGAAATGCCCGTACTGCCCGGTGGAGCAAAATCCAGAGGACGCTAGACTTATATATTTCTAGACTACTGTGATACAGAGACATGAGGGACAGAGCCGTTTTTAGATTTCTGCAAGAGGTCACGCTTGAAACCAATGAACCGGATGCGTATACTTACGTCGAGGCGTCGTAATCCGCGAGCTTTCATGGTAATCGTAAAACTTTCACATTGCTTAATTAGACTGATTCCCGATTGCGTTGCGTACACGTAAAGGAAAAATTTGTATTTCTTTGATCGAAAGGCTACTTAATTTTGGCGTCGACTTTTGTTTATAATATTTCAGTGCCTTTCGACGAGCAAGCATATAAAAACCGTAATTATGAATAAGAATCGAATATATGTTAATTCAGTTGTGAATGAGAATGTATTATATACATATATATTTATATTCACGTAATTGCGAGCATGGTGACGTATATATAATTAAAATCACGTACCGAGTAACGCGTTTTTGTATATACTAACGTTAAAAATATTGTTGATTACCATTAAAGTTGTTCGTAACGATAACCATTAACGGTAACAAGTGACTCACGATCTTTGTATCGACACGTATCGGTGGAGTCGCGTCTCCGGCATAACCGCTGGTCGTCCCACCTGACGCGTGGCAATTATCGATACGTGTCCATCGATGGAATATTTTTCTACCCTGAATATTTAGAAAATAAATAATAAAAACAAATATGTACATATATATATATATATCATATCAGTATATTGTAATATAATACATTAATGTGGGGGGAAAGAGTCACCCGATGATCACAATACACGAGAAGAATCCTTCGCGACTGGGCGTCAAAGTTCGCGTGAAACACGTACGTTTATTCAGTACACGATATTAAACGATATACATATTAAACATATCATGCCTCTAAATTACAAGCTAACGTCCAGTAACCATTGAATTCGTTGAAACGAAGCTGATCGTAGCGGATAGTGCATATAGATCTCTATTTAAGAATCTAAACCGAGTTTTGGGAGCACCGTTCAGCCATCAGCGTATAAATATCGATGTCGGAAAACATTCCGCGATTTTCAGAGCCGATCACGCGTTCAAATCTCCCTCCAAATAATCCTTCCGCCGTGAACATGCATCTCTCTCTTTTTTACACACAACGATGCAGTTCTACCAACCACACAAGCACGCACGCACACGTCGAGGATAAGAAATGCCCTTATCCTTTCCCAAAGTCTCGTTGTTTTTCAACAACTACACAAGCATTAAATCGGACCCATACACCAGCTGGTTAAATATATACGTTACAACCGTAGGACGCGAGAAACTGTTATATTCGTAACGGATGAGTTGGTAAGAGTGCGATGTTTGTTTGGTTCCTTTTGGCGCAGATAAATTCAAGTAGCATCCTGTCGGCCTCGAGTTTCAAATAGATTCGGACCGAGACGCGCGGTATTTACCAAGGAAAACGTTATTAACAACGAGAAAACGATCAGTTTGTCTCCATCATCATTGCTTATTGTCTGTTCACAATAGCAGCCATCAACGCATTATTCGCAAAGACTTCGTTTTCATTTGGTTTCTTTTTTATAACGCGACATGAGGACACATCGAGAAGCGACAGCGTCGGGTCGAGAGTACATCGAGTGGATCACGATCGGGGCTCGATACATCGATAATGGATAAATTCTCTCGCGAGGAAACGGGTGAAACATTAACAGTACATCGATGCATATAAGCGAACATCGTCGATTACGATTGGTTACGATCGATTCCGATTGGTTACGATCTATTCCGTGGGTTAGTCCCAAAGTTATTCTTCGATCGTGCTCGTTCGTAGACACGCGAAATTCCGCGATAGAAGTAACAACGGGAATAGTTTTCGTCTCTGCGCTGGATGTTCATCGACGATGCTGAATCGTCCTTCGGCTTTCGATTCTTTCCCTCAACAATATCATTTCGATTGCACCGGCAGTTCCAGTAACAACGAATCGACCGTAGCCTGCACGTTGCGCGATATAGGTAAGTACCATTTATATTATACGTGTACGTAGGAATTGTCATACTGCCATATCTACGCAATTTCATGCGATACGACGCGAACGTCCATCAGCGTAGTTGAAACGAAGCGGGATAGATCAGAAATAGGGAATCGTGATCTTCAGCGAAGAAAGTGAGCGAAATATAGAGCAACAATCACGTTGAGTTGAAAATTTGAGTGGACACGCGTCCCGAAATACTTGTTTTGTTCCTTAAGGATATGTATTTAAATACATATATCTACGTCTCCTATATGTACAGAAGTTCGAACGATTCTTAACACGGGTAGATAGATGATACTTTCTAACGAATTAGTGTAACGCTACGACGATGCAACAACGTCGACTCGTCTTCGCTGCGATTCTTTACCCCCTATGGTATGGCGATACTGGTTTCTCGAATCTGAAAATCGCTCGGTATTCTCGATTTTGTTCGCGCGATGCTCCGGGCCTCTTTCTCCTTAAAATATATACTCAGACGCGAGGAGCGTTCGTAAAGAATCCGCAAATCGAATTGACTCGCGTTTTCTATCGGGAGTAGGCGCGCCACGTGACACAACGTAACGCAGCCTATGGATTTTAAAGAATTCGCAGTGGGAAGCTATGCATCGTGTACTCTTTTTTACAATTTACTCTCGTCTCTCTCTCCCTCTCTTTCAAGTCTCAAACTTTCGTTCCGATGGATCTCCGTCTTATAATAACGAACGCGTTAATAACGCTACAGATTTAAATTTATTATGGCACTACTATGGATACAGTTTAACTTCGTTATGCGCTTCTATAGCACACGACACGACTAGGCGCGTATGTGTGCGACTAGGAACACGTATGCTGTTGAACTTGAGAATACATAGGCATACGTATAAGTACTTCTATGGTAATATCATGGAAATTGAGTCGCGATCCTGCGATAAATCCATTACGTATGGCCTATCAAGGATTGATCATAACGCTATCTATTCCCTTATAAATATATATTCACGTGCATTATGCAGTAGCTTAGGACTCGAGCGTGTAGACAACGCGACCTTTGTTCCTCGATCAAACAACAATTATACTACGATATTAAGGAATCTTTCTGGTTATACGTTTCTACGACATATGCATATAAATAGACACATACGATAACAGCCACCACGAACTATCGAACTAGAGTACGCGTAACATGTCAGCGTGCACCGTTCCTACAAATATTTAAACTCGCCTGAAGTCCAACTGGAATGAAAAGGAAGAAGACCTTCGCCACTCTCGGAATAGAGTTTCCCACCTCGAATCCACACAAAGTTTATCGTGTAATTTGCAAATTCAACGAACGCCCCGTCGCCCTTCGTAGCATATAACCGTCTATCATTCCCGAAGGAATAAGCGATCAGGGGAAACAGAAGCGTATCGTCATCAGCTCGGGCGATTGCGAAAGGAAAAAGTCGCGAATCTTCAGCTTTCGGATCGTTTCGCTCGTGTTTTCTTTTTACAAGGTTTAAGTAACTTATTGGTACCTGATTCTTATAATTTGTAAATTCCTGCTGCATGCACTCGGAGAACTCTTCATCGCACCCAATCGATTTCTTCGCGGTTTCCCTGCAGCCATTCAGGGAATCCAAATTAGGCGGCTCTCCGTGCAACGATTATAATTTTCAATGCATATACATACACGGTCACGAACAGCTGAAGGATCTCGCGAGTTTTCGCGGACCGCGAGGAACTAATGAATTACATAGATATCAATGGAATACTGTGTAAGCCACGTGTAACCGTACTCGCATCTTCATCAGCCCGAACGTACTGAAAAACAGTAACATCTTACCTACGCGACTTTCGTGAACGCACACACTTATTCTTACGATCCAACTCTGCGCGTATATACTTTGCATCAGGGCCAAGGGAGTAATTAGACAACTATTCTCCGCCGCTGGTGCGGGCCTGTTTTATCCTCGCACAGCGACTGATTTCTTCATCTTTCTGTGCCGAAGCGTGACTAGATTTCGCACGGTGCTAGCAATAAAATTCTTTGACCACCGCTCGAGTGGAATCGAGAGCAAGCACTTGGATAGGAAGCGAAGTGAAATCGCGCTTCTCATCAAAACTCGCTAACTCTTCTGTCGTTTAATCGTCTCGCTCCTTTCCTCGACATGGGGAAGTGTACAGGGAATAACTAGCGCGAGAGGTATTCGCGAATTATACTTAGCTCGTTGTTCCTCCGTTCAAGAATGCCGGGAAAGAAACGCTAATCGCCGGCAAGCATTCTTCTGCGCGCCTATTGCTCCTCGTCCTCGTTCTGGTACGTTACGTAGCGCACAGACGACTTTTCGCCAATTATCAACGACTGAAACGTAACCAATGATAATTCCTTGCACCTCGTAGCGGGCGTCGCACACTTTGGTCCGCTAATTAGATCAATTACCTTCTTCTCCTCCTTTGTCGGCGGTGCCCTCAACAAGTACATCAGCGGGGCGTAAAGGAAGTTCAAAATAGCAATTCCGAATAACATCCACTCGAAACCGATAGTGTTGACTAGCGTGCCGCTCAATGCAGGGCCTGGAAAATAAGAAATCGGGTGTATTTCCTTAGTAAATCCGTGTTCTTCTCTATGTGAATACAGTAGTTCTCTGGATTCAAGCTTCATAGTCGTCAATAGCATCGGTGGTTCAGTGGTAGAATGCTCGCCTGCCACGCGGGCGGCCCGGGTTCGATTCCCGGCCGATGCAAGATTCATTTTTTGCCGTTTCTATTATTTTTTTCTTACAAACGCTTAGATTAGCGTGGAAGATTCCACCTGTCTATAATACTTTCAAGCTTGAGTGAACTGGTAATGAGCGTTTTCGAGTACGTACCAATAGCGAAACCTAAACAGAACGCGACGTCCCCGATAGCGTAAACGCTTCCATAGACAGCACTGTGTCTGATGTCCACTAAATATCCCAATTCAGGCATCATAGAACTGTCCACCATGCCAATGGCGAATCCCAAACCAGCATTGGGTACGATCAAGTGGTCGATACTGGTAGCCAGTGGTATCTATGCAGAGAAATGAGTCGTGTCTCTTGAAAGAAGAATGGTGCTGTGCGTTTAATGTCCCTGATACTTACGCACATCAAGCAAACGCCAATGACGACGAGGCCTATTAAGGAAGCCAACCACCTGCGGTGTAATAAAATCGTTTAAAAACAGTTGATGTGTCCAAAATATGAAAAACAAAAGAGAAATTCGCCCGAACAGGGACTCGAACCCTGGACCCTCAGATTAAAAGTCTGATGCTCTACCGACTGAGCTATCCAGGCGATACAGTTTTGCGTCTTGATTGTCGAGTGCAACCGTCGATAGAGTTTACGAATAATAAAGTAATAAAATTCTTACTAATATGTGAAAGTGAAAGTAGTTTACATACGTCCTAGATCAGATTATAGGCTCTAATAAGCGTTGAATATACTGAGTTTTACAATATTCATGGAGAAATAGGATATGGCAGAACGTGGGAAACAATAAATAATTCCCGGGTAACAGGTTACCTAAGTATTAAACAAAAATCAGAATATTGAATAAAAATCGGAATATAAAGGTAAATTGTGAATAAAAAATAAAAATCGAAATCATAAAGAAAAATCAGAATCATGAAGAAAAATCAGAATCGTGGAGAGAAATGGGAGTCACGAAGAAAAATCGAAATCATCAAGAAAAACCGGAATTATAAATAATAATTGGAATCATCAAGAAAGACTGGAATTATAAATAACAATCGGAATCATAAATAAAAATCGGAATCGTAAATAAAAATTTGAATCATAAATAAAAATCGGAATATTTAATCAAAATCAAAATCAGTGTTTCTCTACTATTATATGAAAGTGAAAATCTGTTAGTCTTTCTTTCACGCCTAAACGGTATTTGAATAAAATTTTCACTGTACATTGCATACGTCCGAGATTAGATTATTGGCTGTAATCAGAGTTGGGCAAAATGTAATCTACGATTACAGAAAATAATGTGTAATCAACTACATAATTACAGTTTAATCATAATTTGTAAGTTGTAATTAAATTACATTTTGCCCAACTCCAGCTGTAATACGCGTTGAATATACCGAATTTTATAATATTCATGTAGGAATAGTATGTGGAGAAATGTGAGTAACATCATAAAGGATTCCCGGGTAACGGGTCAGCTAGTCCGGGATAAAAACAGTATATAAAGAGATATAGAAGCGTTAATTAACCTGCCCATCCTGTGGCCGAGAGGTCCGAAAAGGTTAGTACCGATCAAGTAACTGATGCTCGCTGGTAAGAACGCTGCACCCTGTTTCCATCTGCTAGCACCCATGGTGTCCATCATCCAGATGGGCAGGCTAGGCTCGAGCATAGCGATACCCATGTTGGCGAACGTTATAGCGCCTGAAATGCAAGTGCTTGTCATTGTTCGATGGAACGATCGTTTTGCAGAGAAGGTGAACTCGTATCGGTAGCAATTGAATTATTAGAGGTGACGTACCGGCAGCCAGAATGATATAGGGATCAGTAATCAAGGTCTTCAAGGACGGTGGGTCCGCTTCGGTGTAAACGACGGATGGTTGAAGCACCAGAAGTTGAAGAACTGGAAATAATTCAGTGAGATTAGTTTTGCATTCATAGAGAATAGTTTGAATCTCGTGAAAATGGATGCCTACTTCCGTCGCCGAGGGCCAGAGCGGATAGTATCAAGAAAGGAGCCGATTTTCCAACGAACTCGTACATCACACCGCCAAAAGGTGGACCAATGAGAACACCGAGGGCTAGTCCTCCGAGAGCTATACCCATTGCATTACCACGTTCTTTGTCGTCCTGGTACCTCTCGGCCAACATACCCATACCTATGGATAAATCGATGATTAGTCCTACCTCTTAATGTGAACTCCAACGGCACGTACATAGCTCGGCGAGTCTACTTGGCGAGCGCGACTCGCGAGTCAGCGAGGCGACAAAGAAGTTCATTGTTTGGCGCTTGAGCCGAGCCGAGCCGACCCTTCAGGCTCGCCGAGCCACGCGCCGTTGAAATTCACCGTATCATTTGGACAATAAACATTTTACTCCGTCGACCAACAAATGAAGGGTTTATTCTTGTGTGATCTTTTGTTGACAAATTTTGAGACACCATTTCACAAAAGGGCAGAAGCGGTTTTGGAGATTTGGCGCCCCTAGGCTAACAAGCGTCTGTCACCCTATCCATGAAATATCAAATATTTTAATCTAAAAGAAGTGAGATAGTTTTGAAATTGTAGGATTGCTACGGGATGTTATTGAGTTGCCTAAAAATACGTATATTTAAACAGCGGTCTATAAGTAAACACAAATGTATTCACTATTAGTTGCTCAGTGACGAATTACTTGGACGCTTTATCAAAAACGTACAATGTTCGTGTCATGGCAGACACGTCACCCCACTACAAAAAGCGGTACATATAATAAGACCCCAGAAACAAGAGTAGTCAGTTCCAAAACGTGACACTAAGCGAGCACACATTATTATTAAGTTATTCACGCGCAGCAGGGAATTCGAAGATAGTCTTGTCCTTTCCTGATTTAATTAAGTGTACTCTATTATTAAAGTTACTTGTTTGAAATGAAGGTGTAATTAGTGAACCCGACGGCTTCCACTTCACTTCATAACAGGGTAAATGATAACTCTGTCCTGGATATATATGGTTTATTCAATGTACCCAAGAGAGGTTTTTCACGTGATACTTACGTTAAGGAAATCGCGTTAGTATTAGGCGATGCAGCTAGGCTGCTTTCAAGTTGTTTTGATTTGTGGTTAAAGGCTAATTTCAAGTCAATTGTATTCGTGGTTATGGATTAAAATTATTGGTGACTGGATAATTTTTTCACTCCCTCGGTCTTTTTTTCATAATTTTGTATTGTTGTATTGGCGGAAGCGGGTTAAAATTGAGTTTCAAAATTTGAACCAAACAAACAGAGGATTCAAGCTGAATAAAATCGTTTAAAAAGGCCTACTACTCGGGCGAAGAAAGGTCGAGTATACTTTGACGCGGTGCCTTATCGCACGGCGGATCCTTTGATCCCTGCGGTTGGCATTCGCTGCGACGCATTTCTCTTGCTACAAAATTAATTCAATATGACAACTCCGGTCTACTTAGCCCATCTGCTTAAGTCTGACCAGACTTGGGCAAAATATAATCTAATTACAAATTACGATTAAAATGTAATTGTGTAATTGATTACACATTATTTTCTGTAATTGCTAATTTAGGTAACTGACAAAATTATGGCCAACTACCTAAATTAACGATTATAGAAAATAATAAGTAATCAATTACACAATTTCATTCTTATTGTAATTTGTAATTAGATTACATTTTGCTCAACTTTCCAGCGCGACGCCATACCCGTCCTAAATTAGTAGTTTTCGCTAAAGACAACAGGGGACTTTCCGTGGCGAAGGAAAGTTAATCTCTTTCACCCGAATCGAGGAGGACCATTTTGACATACTTTGTACTCGCATAAAAATAAATAATTGAATTGTAAAATCCAGACGACGAACTTTCTTTGAACTTCGGTAGTTCTTAGGCCGGTATTCATAGTCGCTACTTATTCTTAAGCAAATGCTTAAGCATTCGCTTAAGAATAAGTAGCGACTATGAATACCGGCCTTAGACTATAGCAAAAACTTCGATTTGACTATTATACCACCGACGTGGTAGTCATCACGCTGAATGGTAGAAAACCCCTCACCAATCGCATCGGTGGTTCAGTGGTAGAATGCTCGCCTGCCACGCGGGCGGCCCGGGTTCGATTCCCGGCCGATGCAATTCTAATTTTTTTTCTTTTTTTTTCCTACATTTTCCTCTTAAAATCATACTACCTAGAAACATTTGTGAAATTTACCTGACACACTCGAGCACGATGATCCGATCCCCTGCAGCGCCCTCGCCACGAAAAGGACGCTGTAGCTCCGTCCAAACGCGAATATCAGTGTGGACAGGAACATGATAATGAACCCGGTGAACATGGGTATGCTGTAGCCAATTCTACAAGCAAACGCGACAAGTGTTCGCATATACATCTCTACTAAAAATAACACCAAACCGCACTGTGCCAAATTATCCACTTACTTGTGAGTGAGTGGGCCGACGATCGGATTGGCCAGGAGTTGAACAAAAGCCTTCGACGCGAGCATGATCCCAACGGCGACGGTCTCTTGCAGCAGCTCCCGATGACGTTGTTCCTTCTCTTCCGCTTCCGATTGCTCCTCGCTGATGGTCGTGCTCTCTGAGACGAACACATCAGACAAACGTAGTCGCACGAGTTGCAAGAATCAACTGTCTACAACCACTGCACCCTTACCAGCCAAATCGACGGTGGGCAGGGTACTGGCGTAAAGGAACTCTAGCTGAGGATCGTTGGATCTGTTCGGCGCACAGGGACATATCGGCGTGGTGGCTACGGTGGCACTGGTGCTCGTCGTGGTGGGTTTGATGGTAGTCAGCGGGGCTGGTCTTCGATCCGAATTACTTTGCTCGAAATGTTGGCTCAAGGTCGCGTTGGGGTGCTTGATGTCGTACAGAAACTCAGGTATAATCGGCACTGCAAGGTAAACGATGCTTCGTTGCCAAATATAAAGGTTAACTCCAGCGGCGCGTGATTCGCCGAGCCGGCTAGACGAACGCGAAGTGGCGAAGCGACAAAGAAGTCCTTTGTTTCACGCTCGAGCCGAGCCGATCCTTTGCACGAGCTGAGTCGAGCCGAACCGAGCCACGCGCCGCACAGTGGGGAAATTTTGCGATTTTAAAATAGGAATGAAAATCATTGCAGGGTATTATTGGATTTATAAGTATTTTACGCATTGAAAATTGATTCTTATATGAAAAGGTTGTTTCTAAAACACTATTTTAAAAATAGTATAAATTACGTATTAAATACCGAAACATAATTATTTTGAGGACAAAAAGATATCTTACGCACCAGCAGGAATTGAATCCATGCCTTCAAATTATTTTCGGAACTTCGGATAACACAATATAAGTGTTTGAAGCAACTTGAACATTTGGATGAATTCTTTGCGATCGGTCTAACTTCACATGAACACAAACATTTGCGAGTCTATACGAGGTTTGTATTAAAACATTTAACAGTAAAATTGGAGGCATTTAATGCTCATAATAGTTGTTCAATTGACATTTGCATTTGTTTTGTCGAATTAAAAAATTTATTTTTACGGTTTTGGCCATAAAATCGCCAAATTTCCCCACTGTGCGCCGTTGGAGTTCACCTCAACTCTCGCGAGCAAACTTGGAAGGCTGGGAAGGACGGACTGTGGAATTCCCTGCTGTAATTCAACCAAGGGTATTTCCCAGTCACCCCTCCGGCCGTAGTAGGGAACCTCCGAGGCGACCTACCCTTGCGCCATGTGCACAACACGTGCGGGCTGCGTCCACTACCTGCTTGTTTACCCTAAGTAGGATACCTGGGCTAGAAGTTTGTAAAGGGAGACGAAGATAAAGGGCTCGACCTTTGATCGAAGTCACCTTGCCACTTTCTTAACGCCCGGCCCTGTCAGTCTTAATTATAATTTAATCACAGATTATTCAGCGTTAAATGTAATATCCCCTCGGTTTAAAGCAGCCTCTTCTGAACTGTGATTCCAAGTTGGGGGTGTAACTCAGTGGTAGAGTGTCTGCTTCGCATGCTGAAAGTCCTGGGTTCAAATCCCAGCACCTCCAAACAATTCTTTCTTTTTTGCCTCTCGTTTTTTCCCCATCATTCCCGCTCTTCATCCACTCAGCGACGATTCCAACCCGGGCAATATTTTATCGCAGCAAGGAAAAAGGCTCGCACGGTGGGGATTCAGATTTCGCGCGTCAAGGGCGCCTCTTGATACTGATTAAACGTCAGCTTTGGACGGAATAAACGGTTAAGCGGGCAGAGACGGGGGAGAATAATTGTAGGCATCCAGGGTGAAAGGACAGCGGAGATCCGCGGTATCGTTTCCGGCCATCGAAAGCGCGTCTCATGATTTGTTAGCGCGCTCAAGGGAAAGCTGTTCGGTATACGCTCCATAAATGTATGACCACTTATCTGGATTGCCGTGAACGCGGCTGGGCCGTCCCCTCGCGTATATTTCCCCGGTTTCCAGAGGGACCTGCGGACGTGTGCCTCGTGAATTAAACATCTGGCCGCCGCGGCGAAAGGAATCAAAGAGCGCCGGGGAGGGGGAAGTTAAAAAGCTGGAAAATCCGAGTGACCACAGTTCGCCCGATGCCCTTTTCCCGCAGCCCTCCCCGCAAACTTTATGCCACCGCTCTCGAGGGGCTTTCAATCAGAAATCTTATCGCCATATATCAGACGTTACTATTTCATATTTTAACGCGGCGGCCTCTTTCCCAACATCTCTGCTCCACGTTCAAAGTTCAAGCTTTCAAGCTCATCAATGTGTAGCTTCGTTGATAGCTCGGTAGATAGTCTAGGTCTGTGCTGGAGTAGCACTATCACGGAACTGAGCGACAGTGGAGATAATTCCGACTTCAGGATGCAATCCAGGAAAGAAGTCGCGTAATTAGTTCGTTCTAATGGCAAGAAGAGCGCGCTAACGTGATTGTGACTCTTCAAAGGGAATCAGACCTTCCTCCCACGTCTTTATCTTTCTTCCCTCCCTTCCTGTGCCTCGTCTGTCCTCGACGTTCAAGCGAGTCGAGAAGAATGGTAGATTGACACGACGGTTGTGTAGAAGGAGCGGAGAAGATGGTTCATAAGGCGTCCGACTGCCGATGGCAAGCTAATAGCTCCACTCCGTTACTTCAGCCATTAGTCGAGTTAAGGTCGAAGTTTATTACTTCCTTTGATCGGGCCGAATCGATTTCACTCACCGACAGTGGTCAGCAGCATGTTGTCCAGGAGTAGAGCGATGGCGACGATCACGAGAACCAGCTTCCGCGATTCTCGACATCGTTGCAGCCAGCCGCTCCATTCTCCGCCACCCATTCTCGATCTCTGCTTTCTCTTCTATCGTCCCTCTTCCGCGCACCTGCGACACACACGCACAGAATAAAAATCAGCTTCGAAATCATGCCCCGTGTCCGTTTAACCCCCAATCATCCACGGTGCAAACGGCAGGCAGAAGCTCCCGTTGAAAAGTAAGCTTTTCCATCGAGTAGGGGAGAGTCATACAGTACCGGGCAGCATACAGTACCGGGCAAAGTTAGATCTCGCTTTTAATGTTAGTTAACTGTACTATCGATGGAGAAATAAATAAATACTAGAGTCCGTAGCAACATATTCCGGCGACATTCTTTTTCTTTCAGTATTACCAGAGTTCTAAGCATTTATCGTTTACGCTAGTGTTTCGGACGAAAAAAGTTATTTTTGTTCGCTGCGAATTACAACTTTTTTAATTCAGCGAATTATTAATCTTTATGATAAAATTCAATAAAAACAATTTATCCTCTTTTATTAAGCACAATTTGTACTGCAAATTACTTTTTTGAAATTTGATTTTTACCAACAACAGCCCAAGTTATAGTACAAAACACTTGGAGTGACCGGTACTGGATGACAATTTTGCGTTGGCTGCGAATTACAACTTTTTTATTCCTGCGAATTATTGATCTTTACGATAAAATTTGTGAAAAACGATTCGTCTCCTCTTATTAAGCACTATTTGCAGTACAAATTACTTCTTTGAAACTTGATTTTTACCAACAGTAGCCCAAGTTGCAGTACAAAAACTGAAAACGGCCGGTACTGTATGACTCTCCCCTACAATTTGTCCCGAATGGAACCGATCTCGAAACGTTGAATTGGTTGTATTGTACACGAAAACGACCATCGTCGCGGCGTTTGCCCACCGTCCTCGAGGGCCGTTTTAATTAAAACAGCCGAGGATTCTTTCCCTAGACCCGACGGTTCCTTCGCTCTCGGCGTTCCCCGAGAAAGAATCGCGATTCCCCACGAGTGTTTCGTCGCCAGCGTTAAATGGATCGCCCCGGACGAATTTCCCATCGATCCAGCCCAAGATGGGACTTGGTTCGCTTCCTAACTGCGCGCCGTTCGAACTCCAGTAATTCCGACCACTTTTCGTCGAGTAACGCCTCTCACCTTCGGGGTGAAGCGATTTTTCCGTTCCGCCGTCTGGAATCACGACCGAAAGTCCGTTTGAATGTCACGCCGGGGCCTTTCAACTTCCAACGATCGTTACGTTCCGAAGCCTGTGAAAGAAAGCGGGCGGGGATCGACGCTGCCGACACTGGCGATCATCGACGCTTTCGATCGCCGGCCGTTCCACGCACGGGCTATAGAATTAACAGCATTAATTAGCCGCTTTTAATGGTATCTGCCGGGGTCTGCCGCGCGCGCGGCCATTCCGCAGCCCGTGCCCTCTCACCGCGCCTCTTTTATTCGTAATAACTCGATTACCCGGTGCTTTTAGCACGGCTAATTTTCGCACGCTCCCCGTGAATAGGAAACCATTAAGGCCGTCGAAAGCTCCGCGCCCCGAGCCCCGCGCCCTCCGCATCCACCCTCGCTGCCCCCTTGTCAAGGAGCGCTCGATTCCTCGGAAAACGCCACCAACCATCCGCGACACCGTTTACATGTACATATCCAGCGGGGGTTGGGATCCAGCGGGAGTGAAAACGGGGGACAAGAAGCAGTCGTTTTCATCCCCCGACGTGGGAGGATGTTTGAGCGTCTCAGGAATAACTGTCCCGAGGGGGTTGGTCCCGCGAGATAAGTCCGCTGACCGACTGCACACACCCCTCCATCACTTCTGTCCGTCTGTTCGTTTATCTGCCCGGCCGTGCGGAGCGGCGTTAACGCGATTCCGCGCAGATAATGCATAATGCATCGCGCGAGCATGCGGGTGGAGGTTCGAGGGACGAGTCAAAGATTGATAAGGCGACGGGGAGAGGGGGAGGGGGGGGGGGTGGGTGGGTTGGTGGTGGTGAGATCGAAGGACAGAGGGGAATCGTGGTGGGGCGAGTCAGGGGGGAATGGAAGCAATCAGCATTTCGCTGAAAGCTGGGTCCCCTGGGTGCGTGCATTATTCCCGAAGAAGACCGCAGAGAAGATTCCTCTCTCGCCACTCGTCGGCTCTCGATACTCTTTCCCTACCCCCTAAACCCCCGTTCTTATTCCCCTCGGCCGTGTTTCATTCCCTTATCTGTTCGGTAATTACGACGAAGAATGACCGCGAGCGGTTCCGTTTGCCGCTACGAGGAATCCTTGTCCGAGTCTTGTCCTTCCTTCTCCTCCGTCCACTCCAACAATTCAATTTTCGCGTTCCCTTTCCCATGATCGATGCGCGAATATTTAAGAGACAACGATCAGTAATGTCGAACGCATGGAGGGCGCTGCCGAATTGGATTCCCGATAAGTCCCCGCGAGTATCGGCGCGGGAACCTGTAATCGATGCCCTCGAGTGCGTTGTCGACGGGTCGAGGCGTTGTCGAAAGGGTTCGACACGGTAGTGGCTTTGCGATTGACAGTTTAGTTGGCTCCGCGTTGATGAAGTGACTGCGGATCCAGCAACTCATCCGACCTCGTTATCCCGATTCGATGGACGTGTACGCGTTTCCACCCTCCTTTTCGAACCCTCCTCTCTCCCCTTAAGCCCCCCTCGACGCCCGCCCAACTCCGGCACACGCATACACACACACACACACACAGCCCATTCTCTCGCCTCTCGTACAAGCGTCGGGGCGCGCGATTATATTCCAGGGAGACGAGTATCGGGGAAGGCGAGCTAATAGAAAAATCGTGTCCACCGTCAACCCGCTCGATTTATCTTAGAATCGTGCCCCGCCATCGTGCCCCCGAACCACCCCTCGCGGTTCGCCTACCCGGGTCGCTTCTTCGCGGCCACTCTAACGCGGCGTGAATCAGGAATCGTCGAGAACGATCTTGACACGCTGGCAGGCGACGAACACCCATTCCTCCCTTTGACTCTCCCTTCGAGACGGACTCAGATACACCCCCATAGAGGGAGAGAGAGAGAGAGAGGGAGACGTCCTTCCAGGAAAGTTAGCGGCAACTCGGCGCAGAGCCGGTCTACTTCGAGAAGCAATTAGTGCGACCGGAACAGCGCAGTTCCCTCGAATGAATAGCTTAATCGTATCTTCGGGACAACTTTAAGCGGGCGGGCGGCCTCCGTGCGGATCAACGCGATTAGTCGAAGCGAGTCTCTGTTTAGCGCGCCCCGTTCCACGTATCGAGCACGGTAACTAGATTTCACGGCTGCCCGTCCACATTTTCCAACTTTGCCGGCTCGGTGACGCTCCGCTGAAAGCTCCGCGACCAGTCGATTTCCGGAAAGTCGGGGGCTCGGGAGAAAACGGAGACGGAGCAAAGCCGGAGGGAGCACGCAGAGAGACGCGTTTAAAAGGCAAACTGTTGCTTCGCGCCTCAACAAGTTGGCCGACACAGGGAACGATTAGGGCGAGCGATCGATCCGATATCCCTTATCTTCTACGAACCCGGTAGCCTCGGATAACTCGGAGATTTACGGACGCTGGAACGGGCGGTCCTCCTCTCGATCGCAGGCTTTCCTCACAGATTATCACTAAACCGACACACGGCGAATGCAGGGCGACGTCGATCGGTGCTGTAAACTGTCTGTCGCTACGACAACAATCGCTCGACGGAGAGTAACGACCGACGCGATTCGTTCACGAGATTCCAGCTTCGGACACGCAACCGGTTCGACAGCGAGTGTAATCGTGCGTCGGGGATGTTTACGCGCAGCGGACCAGGGGCAAGCGGGGAAGCTGGGGAGAGGAAGACGATCTAAGCTCTGGAACAGCTACCTAAGTAGCTTAAGTCCGACGGCGAGACGTGCACGAGCGTTCAAATACGTGGCCACTGTCGCGGGAACATTTGAAAATGATCGTGACAGAAGGAAGGAATTCGAGAAGCAAGTGCACCGCTCCTCTGGGGCATAAATCGTTTCTAGCGCCAGATGCTGCAATGCCGGAGAGAACTCTCGAGCCGCGGAGCTGCCGGGGGCAGGAAGCCTCTGCCGAGGGAGGAAATCTCCGCCGGGGGAGGAAATCTACGTCGCCCATGTAGGAGAAATCCTGGGGAATCGATCGACGCGTAGGTATATCGCGTAAGAGACGGTCTCTTAATTTCGAGACGGCGCGAGGCACCCCCCGGCTCGCCCGTCCTACCCGAAGAAGCGGAGAAAATGGAAATGGGGGCGCGTCTACCAGGCGAAAGGGGGTGTCGATTGAATACAAACAGGAGCGTGAAATAAAGTTACGCCTTGCCATGTCGTTTAAACGAATTTACGGGATCGCTAGTGCCTCCGGCTCGGGATTCTGATTCCTATTCCACGGAATAAATCTACTGTTCCGCCATCCCTCGCCCCCTTCCCGCCGATGCAGTCGGGGGACGTAAGCTGACGAGAGGGTTCTCAGCTTTGAAAGAAGCAATGGTAAAAATGGGCTCGCGACGGGGGTAGGAAGACGAGGGGGCACGGGGCAGGGGGGGGGGGGGAGAACGGGGGCGGAGGTTTGAAAGGGTGGAGAAAGCTGGGAGCGGAGGAAGTAGAGAGGTTCGAAGGAGAAGCAGCCGTCTCGGTTACAGGGTCTGGCGATCGGGTAATCGTATTATAGCCAGTAATTACGAGACCGCTCGCAGTGGTACAGGACGAGGCTCCAGCAAAGTACCGGGCAGGGTTATGCAGATTGCTTTATAACCTTGTTACCGATCGCTCTATTAACCTCGCGAGCTTGATACCGTGTACCCCTCTTTCTTCCACGAAGATGCGCTAGAAGCCAGGGAACGGCTGGGCGAAGGGTGGCTGAGCGAGGCACACCTTTCCGCTGTGTCTCTCCAAGGGTAGATTGAAAATTTACAAAGCACAGGAGGACCCCCTTCGCGGGGTTCTGTCCTGCGTTTTCACGGGCGAGCGGCTCTCAGTGGAAGATCGACTGGGCGATTGGAGGAAGGAGCTGCGCGTGACACGCGGAAATGAGGGTAACGGGCTCTCTGTGCGGATTCGAACTCGCGATCCAGTCGGGTCGAACGGAAATTCTACGTAGAGGAGAGTTTCCGCTCGGGGGACAGGGTCTTCTGCAACTGTGGCGTACCGATCCCTGCCGGCTGGGAGCAATTATTAACCCCAGTTGCACGGAAAATGCTCTGAGTGAAAATCCACTAGGCACCACTTACGAAAGAACGATCTGAGAATCCAAGGGTACCAATATCGCGGAAACACAACGTGCAGGCTATTTACGGCTCCCCCCAAGGTGTAATCGGATCAGGTGAACGTTCGAAGCGTTAGAGAAGCTCGGGGAAAGCGAAGAGTCGGGGGTTCGAAACACAGAGAGGGAACCGGCTATTTAAAACGGCCGAGCGACGGCGATGCTCCCTTACCTATGTCGAGCAGCGTTCGTGGATCGTGCGGGGGCTGGTCGGTCTGGAATCGGTGGAACGGCGGCCGAGGAGACGGCTCGCTGGACGTGGAGGAGTAGCCGTGCTTCCAGGTGGAAGCGCCGCGGCCGATTGAGAGCGACGAGGGTGGCAAGGGTGCATCTCAGCCCGATTTTTCCGGCTCGGGGCCGTCGCACTCTCTGCCCAGCGACGTCCGCGTACGCGTCCGCGACTCCTCCGCTTCTTCGCCCGTCACCCTTCGCCGCGGTCCTCTGCTCGCGATCCTCGAGGATCCAGAGGCCCGCGGAGCGCCGTGCGGCGCGAAAGCGCATGGTCCATCGCGCCTCCGGAAGCCCCCACCGTTCCGCCACGCTCCCGCCCCCTTTTCATCGTTTCGCTCCGTTCCACCGAACCGCTCCCCGACCTTCCTTCTCGCCCCTCGACGCTGCTTCCCCCGTTAACCCTGCCCCTACCCATTATGCATCCCTGCCGGCTTTGCCGTCGGGGTTGTCCTAGTCTGCGACTTTCGCTCAGTCTTCCTTCTTTCTTTTCTTTCACTTTCCGCGCCTCTTCCCCCCCCCCACCCTCCACCTTTCTAGCCTTAGTCCTTCGGTCGCTGGTTATTCCGGGGCATTCTAAGTTACTCGATCTTCCTTCGTTCTCCATCGTGTTACAGTGTCCGCTTAATCTACAGTCTACCTCTTGTAAATCACTTTGCTAGCTTCTATTAGGCGTCTCTCCCTTCGCCTCGTGTCTCTGTCGTAGCATCGGGAAGCTTTTTTTTTTATCGAAAGTGGTGCCTACCAGGGTATAGCGAGTGGAAAGATCGAGATGGTAGGCTGGATGAAAAGAGGGGATCAAGGGTCGTGTAGGAGGGTAAGCGCGCAGAGAAGAAGAGGTACGGGGCAGAAGGAACGCCATTAGGATTACGACGTGGGGGATGACAGAGGAATGAGAGATAGGGCGGAGGGAATGCGCTACGAGGTCACCAGGATCGCGAGGCTTTCCAAGAATTCTTGATACCGCGGTCCAGAGACCGGAGGGGGGGCTTTATTAAACCGCCTTTTATCACGTTCCAGAAGCGGAGCCGGGGCTCCGTTTCTCCAGCCTCTTCCATCCACGCGTAAATGTCGAGGAGGCGCGATCGATCGGGGAACGGAGGCTGCCAGACGCGTGGGGAATCCGTCGCAGGGAGAGCCGGAGGGTCTTGGCGGTCTCGTCGATCGGGACAGATCCGAGGGATCGATCAACGTGGAATACACACGGATGACTCGGGCGGATCGCGAGGCTCTTCACGGTTACCACCTGTGGCGCCCAACGGGAAAGCGATATAGAAATTCCAGGCAGGAAGCCAGTTCACTTGTTGATATTAGGAAACTCCAGGGAAAACGCACGAGGTGCAACTTGTTGCTAAACCGCCGCGACCTCGCGCTCCAGCGCGATCGTAGTCGAAGCGCACTGTTCTAAGCGTGGCTACTCGGAGCGTAACATCTATGGAAGAGTGTCTGCTCCGTAATCCAGCGTTTACGAGCTCGAACAACCCATAGATTTACCACCCCTCTAATTATTGAACTCCCGCGACGATGTCTCGGCGCGTCCTCCATAACGAACGTGGCGCTGAGGAGCTCGAGGATCGATGGTTCCTTTCAATTCGATAACAGCCTCCTAGATCCCGATTCTTCTCTCCACTGGCAGGGCTCCGCAGCAGCAGCGTTGAGAGAAGAAACGGGGCGGGATAGAACGGGCTGGAAAGAGACAGAAGGCTCCTGTCCACGGCAGACGCTCCTCTATCAAGGTGCAGCCATCTCCTGGGTAATTAATTCGAGAAGGAACGGATCGCGGCGGGGAAGATTGCCCCCAGTGGCATCGCCCACTTGCCAGCCCGTCTCCTCGATCTTCTTCCTCCCTTTCGCACCCTCTCGCGCCCCTTCGCCGATTCCTCCCCGTGAGCACGTACGACACGCGCGATTTACGCTCTGCCCGCGTGTGCTACAGCGCAGGGGGAAAGGCGCGAAGGATATCGCGAGATTACAGAAAAACTCACTTAACCCGTAATTGCTGAAAGAGCGCGGCGACCACGGTCCGCCATTTCTCACGCGATCAAAGGCGACGCGTCCGCGACGAGTTCTCCCCTGCGTTGCCTAGGAGTGCTTTGTGCTTCGAGATACGTACCCGATTTCATAAAGCGAAAGGCGCTTAGACTAGGTATATAATACGTCGAAAAAGTTGTGCACTGTGGTGGAATCGGTCTCGATATTCTCCCCACGAGGAGATTTAGAATATGGGAGGTTGGGTGGAGGAAAGAACAAGGAACGAAGGAACGAAGGAACGAAGGAACGTGATCATCGATAGGTAGGCCAATAGCGTTCCTGGAGACAGTAACGAGTAAAGTAGAGGACCTGGCAACGAGCAGGATCGGAAACGACGCCCGTCGAAGGGGAACGTGGTTTTCCTTCTTCTGGCCAATACTCCGCGGACTTTCCTTCGCGACACTTCGCGACGAGGTTCCCATCGGCGCAAGGGAGCGCTCCCGCCCGTGTCAGTGATTCGTCACGAGACAGTGAATAAGATTCCCTTTCAGAGCGGCCGGAGACTGGCAACGAGAATTGAACGCAGTCGCAAGAGAGAAAGGCGATCGATGTCCAGCCCGAGCGATGAATTACATCGAAACCCTTTTTCTCTCCCACTTGGCTTTCCTTCGCGTATTCCCCGCACGAGCTAACTTCGCGTCGGTTAACCATCTACCCCCGCATTCTCTTCCTTTCTCCCGAGGCGCTCGCGGGAGAAGGAGCCTGCTGAAACGAAACGCTTCGGACCGATCTCGTTCACTCGTTTATTCATCTACATGCTCCCGTCGAGAGACAATGGACGAAGGACGCGAAGGACGACGCTCTTCCGATGATCCCTCTTCATCCCGCTACGTCAATTCATGCTTCTGACGAGGGCGAAGAACGACGCCGCGGACGATATCATCTAAGAGGCATAAAGCAAGCATGAAAAACCACGGATGAGTAAATTGTGGGAGGCTGGATAATTACGGAGGCGAAGGTTTCTAAGGATAGCACGACGAACTTGCCCGCGGTCAACCGAGCTGGCCTCTGAGCCCTCATCAGGATTAGACTCGTCGGTTTTCCTAGCCAGGAGGGGTACCGATACCAGGGCGAGAAGTAGGCGGAACGACCGATAGCTTCGCTCTGGAAGAATACAGTGAAACACTGAGAAAAATGGTTGAATAAGGGAGAAGAGACTGCTTACCTTGGAGTGAAGGAGATCCGCGGGCCAGTTGCAGAGGAAGAGCTGGGTAACCGCGATCGCCAGCTGCGTGATGAACTTGTACTTATCAGGATCGTCCTGTCGGAATTGTTGTCGCGTGTTAAACAAAGAAACTGTTCAAAGTCAAACAGCTGATCTAAGCTATTACTAAGTTTGAGGAAATTAGCTTTGGAAAATTAGCTTTATGGAACCGTTTTCACCAAAAGCTAAGCTAAGCTGTGCTATGTTTATTGGAAGCTAACAATAAGTTAGCTCTCGAAACTCGAAGCTCTCGATAACTTAGCTTTCGAAAAAAATATAGCACAGCTTAGCTTAGCTTTCGAAGCTATTGGAGCTAATTTTTTCAAACTCAGCATAGCATAGCTTGGCTTAACTTTCAGTTGGATCCCCGGCTTTACTCACCCCGACCAGCTTGAAGCCAACCAGAGATATATTGTAAGTGCTCCCGATTAACTGCGTGAGGAACAGCACGTTGGTCAGGCGTTCGATCTCCTCGCAGAATCTGTCTAGAGAGCGCCGAGTAAGAAAGCTTCCACGTGCCACAGCACTGTATCAAACCGTACTAAACGTGAGCTGCCCAACTCACTGGAGCAAGATTCGATGGTGGGTGAAGCAAACGCGAAGACTGTCGACTTGTTCACGGCTGGGGTCCTCTACCGTCGTCACACTTGTTGGAGTACTCGTCGCTGACCACAGTCGACCACCAGTAGTCCCAATCTCGATGGACGAGCCTTCGAGCCTAGCTTTAATCACGTCGAAGTGGCCACAGGCGATGAGCGCGAACAGGGGACCGATGGTGTCCGCGCCTACGCACGTCAACCCGACGTGCGTCATCGAAAGAAGCTGAAAGGTGTACGCCATCTGGTACCAAGGTGTCTCCTTGATCTCTACAACGAACGCGTATGGCAGGTGTCTCTGGTTCTCCACGATCCGCGAGGAAACGTTGGTGAGATTCTTCGTTCCGCCGTCCACTGGTCCGTTCACAGTCGAAGAGGCGAACAGTGCTGCTATGCCGTAGAAGAAGATAGTAAAGCTGCAGCTGGACAAGTACCAGCAGGTCAATCTTCTCGTCTTCCTGGTGTAACTTCGAACAGTGTCCTTCTCCCCCGGGTTCAACGCCGACCAGAGCACCTCGCAGACGTCCAACATCCTCTGGCACCTGCCGCGAAACAGTAACAGAATGGTGAACCGCAATTGTCCGCCTACCACAGAGAGGATCATCGCGACGGACTCCAAGGCGGTGGTTAAATAAGCGCCATGGGTCGCGAACTCGTACGTGTACGAGATCGTGTAGATGGACAGGCAGAAGAACGCGACGGAAGCGAGGACAATCCTCGCGACGGAGGCTCGGCCCCGCGGAATCACGCCGCTGAGTTTCAGGAGGAACAGATTCAGACCGATCGACTTATCGAATTCGTTGCTCATGTCTGCTCGCCGACGTGGTTCTGTCTACCGGACGTCGCGCCGGAAAGCGCTCAAAGTCCCCTTTTTTTTTTTTTTTTTTCAGCGAAGCTAGTCGTGGGAATGGTACGCGTGTTCGCGGAGAGAGCGTCAACGACGGCGGCGAAGAGGAGCGGCGGGGGCGGGAGAGGAACAGAGGCGAAGAAGTCGTGGCAGCCCCGACACCTATTATTACCGAAATGAAGGCAAAGTTTCCCGACGAAAGCGTTTTCCATCGTCCATCGTCTCGCGGGGCACGCGATCGCGTGGGCCATCGCCAGGCGCGGATTTCATCGGCGATGGAAAAAATCGCCGCGATCGCGAGACTCGTACTCGCCGCGGTAGAGGCGCGACGGAAGCGGACGTTAGCGGGGAACGGGCGGCTGGATGATAAGCTGGAGGAGAAGCAGCGGGAATCGAGACGTCAGATATGTAAAGCAAGTGAATCGAATATGTTGGTCATTGCATCCAGTAGCCGCGCCGGAGGAAAGCTAGGAGCCTCGACTTGCTCGCTGGAGGAGCCGAGGGAACTCGCTGTGAACTACTCGCGCCTCGTCACATCACAGCTTCGCCGCGTACGTCGTTCGAGTTCCTGAAATAAACGTAGGCGAACCACGGTATGCAGATTCCGCGTGTGTGCATGAGGATATTTATAAGTCGCTGCTCCATGAGACCTGTGCACGCGCGGGTGGTGCCGATACTTGGCGGGGTAGTGTTCGAAGCGATCGAGGCTCGTGGTCGACGGACGCTGGCCTTTTACCACCCTGCAGCGGGTAGGTACCTTTTAAGCGGCTATCCTCGAGGATACACGTCGGCTCCTCGGCTACCGTCCGCGAGTAGCCCGTTATCCGTCGAGAAGGCGGTCGGTTTATCGACGCGGACGGGAGCGTGGACGATCCGGTACACCGAGGGATGGCAGGACGGGGAAGATCGATCGTCCCCCAGATGGGAATCTCACCCCCCCCAGCGATCGCGTGTGGCGCTACAAGGGTGCAACGTGGAGGCAGGCGAAGGGTGGGCAGGGTCTTAGTCGGTTCGTTCGACGATTCCGTGGCGCGTGCGAGATCGCAGTTTTGGTCGGCGAGCTGCGGGGATCAGGTGGCAAAGAAGCCGCTCGAACGTGGAAACCGCGACGACAGGAGGTGAGCGCCGCGGCCAGCGATGACTCGCCGCCTCCCTCGCCTCGCGTGCATCGCGATCAGCCTGCACACGCTCGCCGATACGTGATTAGTCGCGGCGAAGGACGCTCTGCGAACGCGTACACGCTCGTCGAACACGCTTCGGATGGAGGGCCTGCGTAAGTAGACCGATTCGCCGAAACAAGTTTCGCGACAGGGGCATCGCGATGCCGACGTGTGCTTTTGCGAGCTCGTGGCCCGCGGGGCGGATCGATATCCCACCATCCCCTTCGTCACACTCCGCATCCCCTTCCCCGCTTCGCGATTTCCCTTGTTCCCCCGTGTTTTCCCGCGTGCAGCATTTCCCTGCCCCCCTCCCCTGCGGACACCGCGGCCTTTTCTCCTTTTCCATTCCACCCGCGCTGCGTCTTTCACCCCCGTCCTTTGCTTCCGCTCTCGCACCCCCCTCGCCGGCGTTACGGGCCGACTGCGACTCGTCTATTCGGGTCGCTTCGTAATCGATGGCCTATCGATGGCTTTTCAAACCCTCTGAAACCGCGACGTCGAATTCCCGTTCGCACATGACGTTTCTAAAACCGGAGCGACCGTGAGCGTTCTCCAAGGCGCATTCCCGGGGATACTTTCTGGCAATTGGGGGCAAACGATCTTGCCATTCAGCGGGCTGAATGTGGAGGATCCTTGATATTTCCGCGCTCAGGGGTGTCGGGCTTGAATACCGGCATGATAGATTCATAAGTAGCCTATACATGCACCGTCTCTATGCGTTCGTTACACGCTTCCACGTTCTCCGTTGCGACAGTATCCGTCGCGCTGTACGTGGCCTCGGCGTAACGCCGGCCAGCTGAGCCTCGCCTTTCCACCGCGCTGTTGTGCATGCGATTCTGGCGTAATAATGGCGTTATTAAATTAGATTGATCACAGCACCGCGTTGCTTGACCTGCTCGGTACGCGGCGGTTTATCGCGACAGCTGGCTTTCGCGGCTCCCCCCAAGGATCGTGGAGCAATTGGTGCTTCTGTCCGTTGATATAAACCCAGTACCCTAGAAACCCTATACACGGTGAAGCCCTCTTCCCTTCCTACCCGCCGCTCTTCCATCTCGCAATCAACGATCGTGCCGCAGAAGAAACCGCGAGTCTTCCGGTTTGCCTTGAGACCGACGACGCGTGACTAGCTCGTGTCTCAGTCGTTTGCATTTACGCGTCAAACGGATTAGCCGCGCCGCGACGCACGTAATCGCGCTACGGTGTACGGTGGTTCAGCTGCATACCGTCGTGTTCGCGGTCTTGATTTGCTAACTCTAGTAGCCGGCCGAAGTAGCCGGCCGAAGGACGCTCGGCTGCGCGCGACGAAAAGTGCGCAATTTTGAGGTCTGGGTTAAAATTCTGATAACGAAAGGGGCATCGGGGAGGGGAGTGGGGGGGGGGGGGTCTAGGTGGGTAGTAACAGAAGGAAGAAGAGGGCAGAGGCAAGAGCGCGGAGGAGGAGGAAGATGGGCGACACGCTCGGTAGGAGGCACGAGGAGAGATTGTCAAAGAGGGACGCGAGGAGGGCAAGGCGGGAAGGTTAAATTGTTTTATCGTTGCCGGAGCTCCTTCTTCTGTTTCGAGTGGCCGTGTTCCCTCTTCCCTGCCTTGCTCCTTGAGCCTCCCTCCGTCCCGAGGGGAGGGCTAGGATATCGCGGTTAGAGCCTGCTCACGGATATCCGCATTGTTTCGCGTCAACTAGCCAAGTCAGCTGACCTACATACTGCATAGACGGCATCGGCACCGAGGAGCGAAACGTCGCATCGGGCCACTCGATGCTCGTCTACGGAAAAGCCACTCGCGGCTCTGAGAGGCCTTCTCGTCCACGCTGCTCTTTTTTCGCGACCCTTCGTCCTACGCTGCTCGCGAACACCCGCTGGCGCGAGCGCTCGCTGGACATCCTCCAAGCTTCCACACCAAGTATTCGCGTTTCCTCGCCAGTTGGTGGGTCGAGGGTGAACCCGTGTGGAGTCGGATCGGTCTTCTTCCTCGCTGTTCGTTAGCATCGATCTACAGCCGAGGGTGGATCTCGAATCACCGTCGTTTGCACGCGAAGGTGCGCTTACTCGCCCCCGTCGATCAGTGTCCACCTGCGTGTCTCCCCCTTTATCCCCGGCTCTCAGCCACCTCCCGCTTCTCCTTAGCAACTGTTCCCAGCGGGATCGCGAAGGGGTGGCGGCGCATCGAGGGGGCAGTGCTCGGATCAGCCGCGATTGATAGAATCGACGACGATTAAGGTCAATCGAGGCGGGACGGTTCCGGCGCGCCTTACAGATATTCGATCAGCATCGCTCACCGTTAACGCGACTAAACCGTCCCCGCCGGCTCCTCCTCCCCCGCTGCCGACGGGACCGCGTGCCGTACTAAAAATACGCCACCGGGATCGACGCGGCGTGTTCCGTGAACGCGGACCGATGAAAAGAAGGAACGCCAGGGGAAAGAAGCTCTCGGCGCTCCCGATGGAACGCGCCCGCTCTTTGGCCACGGCTCTCGGTGCCGTGCCGGCGAGAAAACGGAGCGATGCGGGCGCAAAAGGGGAGCAGGACGGCGAGCTTGCTGGCGGACAAACGGTTGTAGAATAAGAGAAACGGGAATGACAGCGAAGCCCCACTGCTCGAGTAACCGTCGCGTGCGATAAACGCGATTCCATGTCTCCTTCCATCGATCCAGTAAACCACAATGTTGTGGTTGATCGCCGGGAAGCAGAGACGGAGCGGCGGGGAGAGGGGGGGGGGGGGGGTGGGGGTGGGGGCGGGTGACGAGAATAGCGCGCGACACTCGCCACTCGCCACTTTCCTCCTTTTTACAGATTTCGCCGAAATGAGGGACCATCCGTCGCGCCATTTCTCCGATTCGAGGTAAGACGATCCCGCCGTCCTCTCGCGCCGCGTGAGAAAAAACCATGGCCGCCGAAAAGATTCCCCGTCGACGCGACGGTTCCGTCGGCCGCGGGACGCTCCGAACCGTTGCTTTTCGGCGAACGAATCGGCGCGAAAGAGGCCACGCTTTAATACACCGTCAACCTTGTTTCAGAACGGTCGCGTAGGAATGTCAGGATGAGAGGTGAGTCGAGAAGGTTCGCCGCGGGATAGTGTCAAGTGGATGGAAGGAATGTAGTGAGGTGGTCGGCGACGCTGGCGCGAGTTTTGTCGCGTCAATAAATCTGAGGAAAGTAATCAGGTGGTGAAACGTTTATGGCCTGCGAGGAGTGCGAAGCCCTCTGACGAATGGAGGAGAACGTGGATGGAAGGGTTGAGCCCGCGCGGGGGCTACCACTTCGCTAGATTTCTTCCACCCAGCGTGGCAGACACGGACGGGGTTGCCGGTTAGAGGAACTACATCGAGAAACGTTTGCAGGAGTGACGCTGCTCGGAGCGGTAAGATCGGTCCGTGGAACGTTCCTAAGAACACTCGTTCTCGTCTTCCTGGCGACGTTTCTCTGGCTACAACTCCACGTGATCAGCCTGACTGGCCGAGACACCGTTGGGCAGACAGCGAACGAGACGCTGTTCGCACTTGTGCCGCAAGAACTGCACAGGTAACGCGGAGCACGTAATTCAACTTGGACTTTCCCTCCCCATTTAATTTAACAATTAATTTTAAAAGTGTAACGCCCTCTGCACGTGGATTTTGCAATTATTCTATACCCTATAGCATTCCCATTAAAACCAGAGATGGGCAAAAAATTATTTGAAATAAAAATTTCGCACGCAAATTTGTGTTTCAAATATTTTTTTGCCCATCTCTGATTAAAACAAAGATTCTTCTGGTATTATACACTCCGCGTCAAAATTAATGGAACACTACAATTTCCCGAAATTTTTGGTCATTTTCAAATGGCTATGTCGTTGTGAAAAATGATCGCAAAAAATATTTTAAAAAATATATATACATAAAATATTTAAAAATATTTGAAAAGGTTCTAAAAGGAAACTTTGTTAGCTTTCCAAAACAATCATGATAGTTTGTCTACGATCGTGAGTTCGCAAGTTATAGGTGTTCAAAGCGAAAAGTATCTTTTTTGCTTTGATCGCGAATAACTCGGTCAATAAAAATCATACAACAAAACCGAGAAAACGAAATTAAAGAGAAATGTTTGCGCTATAAGTGCTCTTGGTTGGATTTAGCGAGAAAAAAATTCTTATGGACCGTGCATACGTTCAAACTAGGCAAAAATTTCTGAAACTTCGTTCTCTGCGCTTCATCTTGATAAAAAAGTATCATAATGGATGAAAAAAAATCGAGTCCTTGAGTCAAAAACTAGAAACTTGAAGCGTTAAAATGCGTTTTTTAAGTATTTTTTTCGACCATTTTTTACAGAGATACAGCCATTTGAAAATGACCTAAATTATCGGGGAAATTAAAGTGTTCCTTTAATTTTGACGCGGAGTGCAGTTCGTGAAAATCGCATACGGGGCAGGAACATTTTTATACAATGGTGTATATATAGATGCACACATATACTGAGGCATAGCCTCTGGATCTGCCCCGTCACGAGAAGAAAGTGAACAGTTTGGACGGTTTTGCGCAGGTTTCTCAAGGAGCGTCGAAATGGTTCCACGCTGACGAACTCCAGCTCGGAGGCCTTGACCGAGTTCGAGATTGCGGAGATTCGCAGAAGCATACTTAGGGCGAATGCTGAGCAGAGGGTGTACAACGAGGAGGCGTTCGGTCCTCTGGCCATCGACGCCCCCGTGATAGTGATCCAGGTGCACACGCGGCTCACCTACCTCAGACACTTGATAGTGTCGCTGGCGCAGGCCAGAGGCATCGAGCAGACCCTCCTCGTCTTCAGCCACGACGTCTGGCACCCGGAGATCAACTACCTGGTCCAGAGCGTCGACTTCTGCCGCGTCATACAGATCTTCTACCCTCACAGCATACAGACGCACCCCAGGAGCTTCCCGGGCGAGGACCCCAACGATTGCCCGCGAAACATTCGCAAAGAGCAGTGAGTAGGATCTATCCCCTTGCTCGCGCGTGGACGGTTTTCATTTAAGCTTACGGAACCGCGTTCCGCAGAGCCCTGAACCTCGGATGCATCAACGCGAAGCACCCGGACCTGTACGGCCATTACAGGGAGGCCAAGTTCACGCAGACCAAGCACCACTGGTGGTGGAAGGCGAATCGCGTGTTCGATCAGCTGTCGATCACCAGGAACCACACCGGCATGGTGCTGTTCCTCGAGGAGGACCACTACGTCGCCGAAGACTTTCTCCACGTGCTCAGGCTGATGGAGCGCACCTGTAAGCACAGCTGCGAGAGATGCAACGTCCTCTCCTTGGGCACCTATCTCAAGACTTACAATTACTTTGCGGACTTCGGTCGAAAGGTGAGGGAATCGCGGCCTGATCGAATGGCTCGGTGCGCGAACTCGGGGGCTAATCGAAACGCGAGCTCTGCCGCTTCTCGCCCGACGTCGTACTCCTAGACGAGTCAGTGCTGTCCACTCAGATCTCTTAATCTTACCACTGTCTCGTTAACTCTGCCTGTGACACGGTACCGGGTACACGATAGACAAGTAGGTACAAGTAGGTAAGGAGTGCATCCCGTGGACAGCACTGCCGTAAGTAGAAAGGATCGGTTGTAGAGGTGACAAGTTGAAGATCGAGTCTCGAACGTCGCGATAGTCGCGTAAACGTGGGCGAACGATCGCTCTCATCTCAGCTGTGAATGTCTCTGTGTATCGATGTTTCACGCACGCCCCGCCCGTTAGTTCCTCGGCGTCAACAGCGCCCTGCAAAAGGAGCTGCTGCGTGGATTAAAGCGGCGGGAGTCGTCGCTGGTGGGCCAGCGACCGGCCAAGACCGAGGACAGCAACGGCGGGACGGGCGTATTGCCGAGCAGCAGCGTCGCCACCGGGACAAGCGTAACCGGCAACGCCACCGTCGCCGGATACGGGGCTGGCCAGTCCGTCGCTCGGGCCGCACACACGCCACCGCCCGCTTCGTGGGCCTTCCAGCTCCTGCCCGGTCTCTACAATCACTACCAAAAGGTTGCTGCCGACATCTTTCGACGATTCGAGTTCGGGTGGTCGTCCTCTGGTCGCTTCCGTTTCCGCATCCATTTTCGCTCGGCACCCTCGACTCTCGCGGTTTCCTCTCCACTCCCCTTCCCAGCGAACGCGCTCGGCCCTTCTCCTTCGTTCTTGCCGCGAACGTTCGTAAACGGCGCATCTCGTTGGTCCGTTGCAACGCCTAGACTGCCTAGAGGATATAAAGAAATTCGAGAAGTCGTAGCGTGAACGCGCGCACCGATTGCACCGCGAAATGGTCCTGTTCCCTTTCCCGTTGCGATTCTGTCTAGTTCTCGATAGAAAGTAATCCAACGTGTTCCATTCAGCAGGCCGAGGTGATCCCCTGGATCTCGAGCAAACACAACATGGGCATGGCGTTCAACCGCGTCACGTGGATCAAGCTGAAAAAGTGCGCCGCTCAGTTCTGCTCGTACGACGACTACAACTGGGACTGGAGCCTTCAGCACATCGCGCAGACCTGCCTGCCTACTAGCAAAGGAGCCGGTGTCGCGCCTCGCACCGAGTCCGGCCTGGTCACGATGATGATGAGGGCGCCCAGAGTCTTTCACATTGGCGAATGGTAAGTCTCCTTCGTTACCCATCGATCCCCTATCCATCGTAACAGAGGCAGGTAAACGGACTCACAAGCTTCGGGGAATTTCAGTGGCGTCCATCACAAGAAGACCAACTGCGAGTCGACCGCCGCGATAGCGAAGGTTCAGAACGTTCTGAGGGCGGCCCGGGGCCACCTATTCCCTACGCAACTGATGCTCACCGTAGCTGGCACTGCGAAGAAGACGAAGCTCAGGAAGGGTAACGGTGGATGGGGCGACGTGCGGGATCACCGGCTCTGTTGGAACATCACCGCCTCCCCGGATCTGGTTCTGCCTTGAGAGGAACCTCGCCGCGGCGCTTATAGTCTCTCGCGTGAGACACTCCTTTGAATAAGTTCCTTCGTGTCGGCGAACAGTTTTACAGATCAGCGTCGGTCGGTACCGATGCTTAAACGTCTCCCGATACCCGCAGTGCTATCAAACATTTCCCTTGACCGTTGCTCGGTATCGTCTGCCCTTTACCGTTTTATCGCGTCGCACGATAATCCTTTAGCACCGTAACTTGCCGTTGTTTTCGTGCTGAAGTTATCGGACGATCCGCCGACGACTCGATCTCAGATTCTCACCAGTGTAATCGACAGGGTAGCGTCTCGATTGTCTCGATTGTCGCGAGGATCCCGGGGGGATCCTTCTAGTTTATCGTACCATAGTCGTCGCACCTAATGCGTAGCAGCAAGGGGATTTATTCATCGACGTTTCGACGAGCCGATCGTGGCGGGGCGAGGCCACCCAGAATCGGCAGCGATCCTCGCCTCGGGACGACCCGAGTGGAGGAACGACTCGCGTACCAGAGCCATCCACGGGTCGCGACATCTAGATAGGACTACATTTTATATTTATAAACGACATCAACGAAAATAAACGAATCGACCGATTTTCTCGTATCCGTCGATCGTTGAATCTTTATTCGCCTCCACCGCCCTCCCTATCGTTAACTCGTTAAGCGTGCGGCGACAGTACCACCACCAGAATTACAAAATGAATGGAGAGACCCTCCGCGAGCGAAAAGACCGCTTAGAATCCCATAAGCTTGGCGTACTGAGGCACGTTATCGTCGTATTCCGCTTTCATGAAGTTCCCAGAGATGGGCCCCTCCAGGTTGTACTTCTCCGCGAACTTCTTGATGGAGAATCGCTTTCGCCGCGGGCCATCTCTGAAATCCACGCCGAGTCACCGTGTTACAGTGATAGATCGTAGCCTGTAAATTGAATGATCGATGGAGTTACCTGCTGCTCAGCCTTCTCTCGTCGAACGTGATGGAGCCTTGGTTCTGTTTGTAGACCAGGAAGACATACCGATGTTTCCCGGTCCCCTTTGGCGGTGCCGGTCCAACATACTCGGCGAGCACTTCCCCCTTGGCGACGTTCTCCTCTGGTATGTTTCCAACCAGCCAGTGTCGGAACTCTCGATTGTATCCTTTTGCAGTCGGCGCGTCGGGATCTGAAACGATAGTGAATCGATGCATCAGCGATGATACGAATCAACGACCGGCCCCGACCCGCGACAAAGATGGCTGCGCGAGGAGAAAACAGGTTTAGCTCTATGGTGAAAGTGATCCGCGAGAGGCTCGATAGGCCGAGATAAGGTAACGTAAGGTCGCGTACTCCTCGCCGCCATAAAGGCCACTACAGAATTTAAGGCTGCGAATGAAATCGCGGGGAGCTGTGGCTTACCAGTCATCACGAGCGTATAGAGCACTCCCCCGTCGTGCTTGTAGTGGATCTCCGGGATCTTCTGTGTCTCCGTTGGCGTGAATTCGTTTCCAAACTCAACCGCTTTGCCACCGTACTTGACCTGATTCACAACCATTTGTCATTGCAGTACCGAAAACTTTAATCGATATCGTAGAGCTTCGATATACCTACCTCTATTTTGTCTGCGGGGGCCGCGGCAATTATATCTGGCACGACTTTTGCCGCCTCGAATGCCGACTGAGCACTGGTGGCCGCGATAACGTGGGCACCGCAAATCAGAACACCTACAAATTAGTTTCCCGCAAGTTTAGTAGACCACATGATCGATTTATTAGTGCCGTGATCGATAAGAGTAACGTGTACAGACCTACTATCGTGAAGTACTTCATCCTCGTCTCGTTACCGCCACGCAACCAAGAAACTATAATTCCAACGGGTCGAGTGAAACGTTTTATTCCCCTGGCTGTCCCCACTCAACCGTCAGCCTGTCAAGGATTCGCTCCACGCTCAACTTTTTCCTCCGTTCTCATCGTCTAAATGCCTGTCCTTCTCTATGCCCCACCTCTCCATCCTTTCTCCTTACCTAGCTGGAGTTCAAACTATAAATCATTGCGTTTTAATTGGCATTCGGTGGGACACACGCGCCAAACAAAAGAATTGTCGACCCAGTTGCGGTAGATTGCAGATAATTAACTATTTCAGGGCTTCGAATGTTTAGAACCGATCGGCCCCTGCAGCGTGTACGATGAACGCCCATAAACGGCCAACAGGGTCAAGAGACGATGGATTAGGAATACTTTGGTCTAATTACGTGGCTGCCCTGTTTATGCAAATATGCAAAGTTTTATGAAGGATGCTTGAAAAGGTAAAAAAATAAAAAAAACCCTTGGTCCTTAATAAATGATTGGCCCAATTACCCTGCAGCTCTTGTTTAAATACACGAATAAACAACAGGTCCCCTATCACATTGTAATACATTGAATTTAAGTCCACTTTTCTGCGTGGAAAGTTACACGGCAGGTTAATAGAGACACAGCGGCGGTCATATAAATGTCAGGTTTAATGCACTGGTATTCGGATGGTATACAAAGATCTAAATGTATCGAAATATAACTCTAGGCTCCAAGTTGCTTGTACAGCACTGGAACGTAGTCATCAAACTCAGCTTGGAACATATTGCCAACGATCGGATCGCCAAGCTTGTGCGTCGAGGCAAACTTTTTAATGGAAAAGTTTGCACGGTCATCCCCGCTTGTATTGGTTAAACGTTTCTCAGTGAACGTGATCTTCGCAGGCTGCTTGTAGAGGAGAAAGACGTAACGATGAAGACCCGTGCCTTTTGGTGGCCCAGCACCAACGTACGCGGAGAGAACTTCTCCTTTAGATACATCGTTACCAGGAATGTTTCCTACCAGCCAGTGATGCCACTCGCGAAACTTTGGCTCTTTACGGCTGGGAGCATCGGGATCTGGATCGAGAATGTAAAGACATTATTGAAAAGCAGATGCTATATGTGGCTATGGTGGGTTACGTACCGGTCATACAAAGAGTATACAGGACATTTGCGTCTGCGGTCCAGGTGACGGTAGGTGGGTCCTTAACCTGAGTTGGAGTTAGTACCTTGCCGATCTCCACAACATTGTTGGGATAGGTGACACTCAGCACGCTCGGTGGCACCTTGTCGACGACGTCGGGCACGACGCCATGAGTTTGCAACGCCTGAGCCATGGACGATAGAAGACGAGTACCGATTTCCACGAGTGGCCTTTTCGCGATCAAGCTTGCTGAAAGTGTAGCGAGAAATGTGGTTAACTAGCGAACACGGGCCTCCTGTTCCACGTAGTAAATAAATGCCGATTACGAAACAAGGTTATCGCGAGAATCCGGCACTCGGTCGAGATAATTAATCGGCAATCGCAAACTGACTATCGCGGAGAGAAAACGTGAAGAGCGAGTGAAACGTACGACACAAAACAGGTTGCGTTGGTTACTGCGTAATATTTGTGCAAACGTATGAAAAGTCGGTTTAAATACTTGTACGCCGGTTCAGGCAATATTACTTGCGTTCAATAATAACAGTGACATGCTGGAACACGAACCAACGAGCAAGTGAACGTAAAGAACGTCCTCGTACAGAACTGAATACGCTCAAATAGAAAAGCCGGTGTATGCCGGTGTCCGATACGTGGCTCTTCTCGCCAGTTCTCTTTTGCGAATATTTCGCAACGGCAATTACGTATTATTGCACGGAGGCCAATCGTTATTTGGGCCGAGGGGAAAGCACCGATAAGCTATAAGATTCTAAAGGAACCTAGCGAATTATTCTTTAACGTGTTCTGCTTCGCTGCATATCTGACTTGACAAATAATTAGGCGGTATAAACAGTTACTTAGACACCGTAATCATTCGAACAGTATATTAGGTTTCTTGTAAAAGATTTATCGGAATGTCATTTATAAGTTATTATACTATTGAAAGTCTGTAAGATTATATATATTATGTATATGTTATGCAATAATCTATTTATTTACTACTGTTCAATGTGTATTAAATAATAGTTTTGATTGTGCACTACGAATGTAATAAACGATTAGTAATAAACGATGCTTTCATACCTCAATTCTTTATGTCAATTATTCTCCACGCCTATATCGGTATCATTCCGTAGTTTCTCGAGATTTTATTATTAATTTACGTAATTTTATAGTTTAATTCGGAAACGTAGATGCTTAGAAAGTTTCTGCAAAACTCTGTATCAAAATTGATAAGGCAAGCCACAGAACTCATAGATGTGAACAAACATAAATGTGCATACCACACATAGAGGTTCTATTACCGATCACGATCCCTGCACTATCTTTGAAATGGCATTTGGACCAGGAAATTCTGCAAAGTTAATAGGAATATATGATTCTAGTAGAGGTGGCACGGTCGAGCTATCTCCCTCTTTGTCGCACACGCTAGCGCTCTCTCTCGCACGCTTCACCTATCTCCCTCCTTGTCGCACGCACTAGCGCTCTCTCTCGCACGCTTCACCTATCTCCCTCCTTGTCGCACGCACTAGCGCACTCTCTCTCGCACGACTCGGCCGTGCCACCTCTTCTAGTATCATGTACTCCTAATACTTCGGGCGAATTTCCTGTTCCAAACAGCCAACTTGGAGACTTCTTGAGGATAATGTAGGGATCGTGGTTGGTAATCTAACCTATATAAAATGCTTTTTTATTATTGACTATGTATGTAGAAATTCGTAAATAAAACGTATACGAGGGATTGCTGAACGTTGTCACAAGACTATATTCTCAAATTCACTTGTACAAATATGTCAATCATTTTGAAAACATCGCGAAAACTTGAATAAAGTATGCATTCACTAAACGCAGCGGGGGACTTGTAATAACTCTGTCGAAAATCTCTTCATAGCTGCTTAATTGTAATCGGAATCATTACAACTATCATGTAGGAAAGTAGTGAAGGGTCCATACTTCAAGATGAAACTACAAAAGTTGATAAATTACATGTAGAAAATGCACCAACAATCGACGAAGCTTGAGCGTTTACGTAGGATCGCGGCACTGTCCTCGTCACCGTCTCAAAGAACCGTTAATAACTAATTAATTATAGCCAAAATCTGCGCAAAGACCACATGGGAAAGTAGCCAAGGGTCTATTCTCCGAGACGCGACTCTGAAAGTTCTTAAAATATCCGCGGGAAATGAGAAATTAGTTCATTTCCAGTGGCTGTGTAATTTTTCTATCTCCCTCCTTGTCGCGCACACTGGCGTTCTCTCTCGCACGCTTCACCTATCTCCCTCCTTGTCGCACGCACTAGCGCACTCTCTCTCGCACGACTCGGCCGTGCCACCTCTTCTAGTATCATGTGCTCCTAATATTTCGGGCGAATTTCCTGGTCAGAACAGAGTGGTCGGTAAAGTCAACAGCTGCTTCAGATATTTTTCGTAACGAATAGTAAGTACATATGCAATTCAGCAATACGTTTTAGAAATATTTTACGTACAAGTGAGTGGTTATTAAAAGATTTTTAAACCGTTAATGATCCTATCGTTTATCCTTTGCAATAATTAAACGTACAACTTGGGTATCTTCGATCCACGCATCCCAAGTGGATGAAGCGCTTGTAGTATCTGGTGTATAATTGAATAAATAACTATACGGTTTAATAAATAATTGGTGGTAGCATGAAAGGAATGATCGTCGGCCTCTGTACAGCATTTATTTACAGAACAGGAGTGACGACATACAAGTATTGTTCCTTACGACGTTAACATAGTGCAATTAGTAGCTTCTGTTAATTATAATCGGCTCGCTCGATCACTATACCTTGATAATGTAAAATGTAACTAATATTGAAATCTCCACAGCATCCACTCATACGATAGATTCTATAAAGTTACAAACTATAAGGAATCTCGATGGATTCTCGTAAAACGTAGATCCTAATAATGCTTTGCTGCCGTGGCTTGTAGATTCTGCAAAGTTAATAGGAGTACAAGATACTAGAGGAGGTGGCACGCTCGAGCTATCTCCCTCTGTGTCGCACACGCTAGCGCTCTCTCTCGCACGCTTCGCCTATCTCCCGCCTTGTCGCACACACTAGCGCACTCTCTCGCACAGCTCAGCCGTGCCACCTCTTCTAGTATCATGTACTCCTGTTAACTCGGGCGAATTTCCTGGTCGGAATAGCCAACTTGGGGACTTCGTGTGAATAACGTAGGGATTGCGGTCGGTAATCTAACCTGCATAGAAGGCTTTTTTATTAGTAACTATGTAGCGATTCGTAAATAAAACTTACACGAGTGATCAGAAGACTATATCCTCAGATTCACTTGTAGAAATATGTAAATAAATCAATTTGAAAAGGTCGAGAATCTTTAAAGAAAGTGTGCATTCGCTAAACGCGGCGAGAGACTTGTAACTCTGTCCAAAAACACTTTATAGCTGTTTAATTGTAATCGGAATCATTACAATTATTATGTAGGAAAATAGTGAAAGGTCCATACTTCAAGATGAAACTGCAAAAGTTGGTAAATTACATCTAGAAAATGCATTGACAATCGACGAAGCTTGAGTCTTTACGTAGGACCGCGACACTGTTCTAGTCATCGTCTCAGAGAATCGTTAATAACTAATTAATTATAACCAAAATCTGCGCAAAGACCACATAGGAAAGTAGCCAAGGGTATATTCTTTGAGACGCGACTCTAAAAGTTCGTAGAATATTCGCTGGAAATGAGAAATTAGTTAATTTCCAGTGGCTGTGTAATTTTTCTATCTCCCTCCTTGTCGCGCACAGTAGCGCTCTCTCTCGCGCACGCCATCTATCTCTCTCCTTGTCGCACGCACTAGCGCACTCTCTCTCGCACGACTCGGCCGTGCCACCTCTTCTAGTATCATGTGCTCCTAATATTTCGGGCGAATTTCCTGGTCAGAATAGAGTGGTCGGTAAAGTCAACAGCTGCTTCAGATATTTTTCGTAACGAATAGTAGGCTATTCAGCAATACGTTTTAGAAATATTTTATGTAAAAGTGAATTGATAATAAATGATTTTTAAAACGTTAATTGTCCCACCGTTTATCCTTTGCAATTAAACGTCGTAAAATGCGCCTATTTTTGCTCCGTATTTTTCAAGTATGAAACCATAGTTGGGCAAAATGTAATCTAATTACAACTTACAAATTACGATTAAACTGTAATTGTGTAGTTGATTACACATTATTTTCTGTAATCGTTAATGTAGGTATATAGTTGATAAAATTGTGCTCAACCACCTACATTAACGATTATAGAAAATAATGTGTAATCAACTACATAATTACATTTTAATCGTGAATTGTAAGTTGTAATTAGATTACATTTTGCCCAACTCTGTATGAAACCAATGTTTCTAAACGATAACCGAGTATCAATGTTATGTAATTAGTTTGGGAGTTGTTAAGGTTTAGGTGAATTCGGGATAAGACTGATTCGTCAACGGCTACACAGAAGCTTCTACAGTTCTATGTACACTGTGTCCATACAGCTTGACTTCGGTGATCTTACGGGAACCGGTGCTTTCTGCGTGGTACAGCCGTTGCATAAGAAAGGAAAAAACAGACAACAAATTATCTTTAACTGTACGAAATGGTTTATTATAGACTAAGGACACGTGAAACGTACGATCACTTTCATAATATATATTCATATGTATACATACATACTATCATGCAATGCACGCCATACATACACGCACGCACACAGCATCCATATACATACGAATTGGAAGTTGCACATAGAGAAGCAATTTCTCTTTTAATTCTCTCTTTATAAATGATCTGTCCCCGCGTTTTATTTAATATACACCATTCGAAATATAGTTTCTCTTTCTCGACACGCGTGAACATGCACACGCTAAGCTTTGGTGACACAAGTCAACAGAAACGACGGCGAGGCTGCACGATAAAGTGTCCCGGCGGTACGGAATCGCGTGCGCGAGCAGGGCAGCCCGTAAGCGTCGGGAAGATCGTGAAAATCAGACGGAAGCTCGGTGTCGAACGCGTAAAGAAATGAGAACCCTGCCCGAGCATATTACTTGTACAGTACTACCGGCTCGTTTCGCTCTTTCACGATCTTACTGCGTTTGTTCTGCCACCATTGCCGCGCCTCATACAGCGTTACCGGTCTGGTCTCACCGACTGCGTATCATCGATTACAACGTCACCTTTCTATGTACACCGTTCACACGACGAAAGTAAGCGCTTTTCGTTTCCTTGTACTAGAATTCGCTAAAAAACTAAACCATACCACTAGACTCACTAGAGCGAACCAATTATATATACAAAAGGTACAGGAACGATCGCATAGTGTCGCGAGTATAAATGGCAGGCGAAAGCCTTGCCCGACTATATCGTCCATTCGCGATTTGCACTTTAACGCGATTTCTCGATCGAGCGGCGTGACTCCTTCGCCGCCCCTCGCCCGTGAAAATCGTAAAACAGGACAGAGAGAAGAAGCGGAATTGTTGGACAGAATACGCGAGAAGGAACGTGAGAAGTCGCGTTCAAAGTTCTCAAAATCCTAGCCGTTTCAAGCTGGTCCGCGTCACGTCGCTGCTTATTCTCGACTTCTCGCCCTGCCAACTCTTGCTCTTGCTTCGGAACTGCCTGAGGTCCGCCTCGTGGTCGGGGTGTCTCATCGGCCGGTAGCCCTGGGGCGAGCACAGCGGCTTCTGCTCTCTGTAAAACTGCTCGTATCCACCGTGCAGCAGGTAGATCTCCGGGTAGTAGAGAGCTGGGTAGTGCTCTTTGTTCCGTTGGCGATCCAGGTTCCTGAGGAATCGCGACAGGTTCGGGCCGCGCTCCCATGAGAACTCGCAGTGGAACACGAGGATATCCCTCATCTTCGTGTCCGATTGTATCTCGGGTGTGCTTGTTAAAGAGTCCAGGAGAACTCGTTCGATTAGGTCTCTATTGTAAAGATTCAGGGCGCCGTCAACGTGACCGGCGTCGAACTCGTACGGGTAACGGCAATCAACGATCTTGAACGAGCCGATTCGATCGCTGAACTCTCCGCGTATCAGCGCGGTCAACGTGTCGACCGAGATCGACCGGAGGTCGTCGTGGTGGCCGGGAGATAACGGTAGGATGCACGGTTTACTGAAATCACCCGTCAGATCGCTATCGGTGGTGCTACGGTGAATAGCGGATTTTATGTGGGCGTGCGCCTCCGACTCTGTCTCCATCTCCGTCACGTCCATCGGTGTGGCCGGCTCCGACAGGCATCTTTGCAGGGGCATAGGCGGTTTCGGACCAGAGATCGTGTCCACTCCGCCCCTGATCGCGTCGAGGAAGCTGTTCGACCTCCGCGACCTCTTGACTAGCTTCGGGCTATCGTCGATCGGTGGTTCCGGCCGCTTGAATGTTCTGACCGACAACGGCGAGTGGAAACCACTGCAACTGGCGTTCTCGTCGTTGCGGTCGATTATCCGCCGACGACGTACCACCGGTATCGTTGTCGCCAACGGGCTGTCCTCGATACCCGGCGTCACTGCGGACGAGGTCGGTGTGTTCGGCGACCGGAACAGGCAGGAGCGTACTTTCGACAGGGAGTTCTTGCGCGTCTCTTGCGGCTCGTACTGCAACAAGAGGGACCGTCGGAAGTTGCTGGTGCAGTTCGTCCGAGGGAACTCGGGGGTGCTCGGGCTGACCGACTCGATCTTGCAAGCGGACGATGCATTGCTGTCGATGCCCACGATGTCCCCGCAGAGGAGGGTGGAGATGCCGTTCGGTAGATGGGTCGTGTCGTCCAGGGTCTCGATGTCGATTAGGTCGTTGAAGCCGTCGTCCATGCTCTCGTAGCCGGAGGAGATGCTTCGGAAGAGGGATGGTCGCGCGAGCCGCGTGCGATGCGGGGAGGATCGCACCGGTGACTGCATCGGGCTCCGAGACTCGATCGACGGTCGACGTGGTGCAACCGCCATAGGTTCCACGAATCGAAACGTCTCCCGAGGCTTGCCGTCCTTATCCGGGTAGTTCGCCTCATATCCGCTGTCCTGACTGTTCGGGTCGCAGTCTTCCAGTGGAAATCGAAATTTTTTCGTGCCGATCTATGGAAAATTAATAAAACATAAGATTAGAAGGCTGTTACAGTTTTATTATTAAAGTCACATATTGATAGGGCAATCGATTATGCTAATCAAGGAATATTCTCACAAGTCTCGAAAGCTAACTGTCCTTTTTACAGACAAGATCGACGCATCCTGTCCGCACCAGGAAGTGCCAAGCACATCTGGTGTGGCAAGGTGTCGCGGGACACCTCGTAGCATAATCGACGTTCGATTCAAAATACAAATGTAATCGGGGAAAGATCCGAATCGAGCGAGAAAGCTGCGTTTCTGTCGTTCCTTTCCTTATCTTGGATCTGTACATGAAAGACGGAAACGACTCTAGTGGCGGAACAGGTGTACGCGACTAGATAAACGATGACACTTTTCGCGCTACTTATCGACTAGTAAACAGCGTACTATCGGCAATTGAATGAGAAAAGGCATGTGATGTACCTTCTGGGGGCTGATGCCGCGCGGGCTGCACCCAACGATGCTGTTCTCCTTGTCGCCAGATGGCGAGACAGGTTCCGGGCTGGAGAAGCGTCGCGAGGCCATGCCTAGAAGTCGTCGCGCCTTCGGCCTGGATTTCATCGTTCCCTCAGGAGTGTTCTTGATCTTGAACGCATCTTTGAAGAGGCTGTAAAGGAAAATTAACATAAAAAATAAGCACCATCGAATGTATTAAAAGAAAGATGCGCGCACACCGGTCAACATAACCCTCAAAAGTTAACGCGAATAGAGTGCTCATTTCACAGTGCTCGAATTGCGAATGAAATTCACGAGTTAATTAAACGACACGTTTCATCCCGGCTGATGTTACCACGGATTCCCAAAGAATTCTCAACACAAAACAATATCACGCGTGAGAAGACGAACCCCGCTAAAGCTTATCACTGGCTCATTGCAGAAGAAAAGACTGAGGGCGTGAAATTTTTTAAGCATGAAAACGCGGGTGTTTACTTCGCCACGGCGTGTTCGTGAAAACACGTGTGACTGGGTCGAGACTGAGGCAGACATGTGCCTATTGACCGGGCGCCTCGTGCAGCGGGAGAAAGCGACAGCAGCGCGGCGAGCCCGCCAACAGCCTCGACCACGCGGACTCATCTCTGTGAGAATCGTCCACAAGGTATATTTAGCTTCTATGAAATTTCGCGTATCGAGCTCAATTGACTCGCGGCACTTAATTCGATGAAACAGGGCAGCCTAATTTTTCCGAGCAACGGAGAATTGGAGCGTCCACGACAAAACGGCAGAATGGACACCATCACCGACACTTCTACAGAGACCGGCGATTCGACCGGATATCGAGGAATTTAAGAGGACCCGATGAAACACGAGGTGATCACGCTTCCTTCTCAACCCTTTCAACGTCCGACGAATTATTTAAGAGTGCGCTAAACGTTCGAAATTTCAGCACCAAGGGAGCGAACTCTGCTTCACGCTCGCGTAGAAGATACGTATCTCCGTTGTGTTATACGAGTAAAGTATCACTGAACCACACAGCACGTAATAGATCCATGGTAAAGTCGAGTGTCTTGGGAAATCGAGTTAATTGCTGGGCGGTATATACCTTGTACATTGGCACACTTCGCAGGAATCCGTGACACTTTCCCAAAACATGTCTGTGAGCGTGGAAACGGGTGGATTAAAACTGGCTTTAGAGAAGACGTCGTTTTATCGATCAATCAGTCACACTCGCGATTCAACGATCCCGATCCCAATCGGGCGAGCCTCGCCACACGTTTGTCCGAGCAGCGCGATCGAAGTCACCGTGAACTTGCTTGTCGGACCACTAGAGACGTACTGACTGCTCGCTGTGGCGGGAACGTTGGTCTTTATACGGGGCCCGGGCGCGCAGTGGGGAGAAGGGTCGACCAATCGGGGACTGGGAAAGGGCCCGCCTAAATCTTCTCAGGGCAGGCGGGAGAACGGAACGCGGAATCCTCTCTTTAGGGCGACCGCTATGGGGGGCCCTTTTCTGCCTCTCTCTCTTCGCCGCCGTCTTTCGTTACGTCCGTTCGTTTGCCGGCTCTTTTTGTACCCTCACATGCTCGCTAGGTGCGTGTAAAGTGCACGGGGCACACCTACGTGCCCGTGTGCGACGTTAACCCTCTCGGTGCTGGGGGCGCTTACGAGCGCGCTCGCTCGAGATCGGTGTATCGCGTGCGATCAACGCCCATGCGCGTTTGTAGAGCACGGTGCAGCATGCGTGGTCAGCGATCTCCGCACGGGGCGTGCGCTCGCTGGTAGAGTATTGCTATCGGAGAGGGCGGGTTCACTCTAACGGCCTATATTCCACGATAGCTACAGAATTGTAGAAATTAATCGAATACTCGACAGCATGCATTCCTACGGCGAGCTGGAGAGCGTTCCCAAGAGGAACGGAAAAGAGTGTGTAATGATGAAATTAATTCTCCATAGCGCTATGACCCTCTCCCGTCTACCCGTCGCCTCTATTCATCCATCTACGTCTATGTCTGTCCGCGTCTGGCTCCGTCGCACACACGGGTCCGTCATTCATTGACTATAGCTCACTTTCGATAGCAGAACGGAAAAGGTTGCCGACCGTAGGAGTTGCTCGCGTTGAAAGGGCCCCCGACTCCCTCTCCGTCACACCCGTGGCCGCTCTCCTTCTCCCGTCGGTTGATGCACCGACTGTTCCGAAGGATGCAGCTCTCCGGGCAGGTACGACTCGGCCCGTTTTTTTCATTCTGCCGATCACAATGCTTCACCTGATCTCTGATACCACCCTCGCATTCTTCGGAGATTTTCACACGGCAGGTACACACCCGCTACGGAGCAGGGTATCGCGCGTGCAAGCGTATAGGTATCCACGAGCCTCGCCTACGGAGGCCGGAGAGGAATGCGGGAAAGGGACACGGATGATCCCCGTCGTCAAGGCGATTTCGGTGAACCCGTACGTGTGTTTTGTACGTACGTATGTCGGAGGACGATAACGGCGCTTGCCACTCGGTTCGTGCGAGATCAAGCCTCTTCTGGGCTGCCGCTCCGAGTGGCGGGAGAACTTGTCGATGGGAGAGGAAGAGCGAGTTAACGGACGGATATCTGGTGCAACGTCCATCCGTTTGCCGTTACTTATCAGCCTTTCCATCGTTTTCGCCATAAACGTTTTGATCGATGTATCTTTACTTATCCCAAACCTGATAATACGTCAATCTGGCGCAGCCAGAGGGGCCCTGCCCCCTACCCCCCCCCCAACCCGCCCCCAAACAAGTGGTTTGGTAAAAAGAAAAGAAAACATTCTTTAAATAAAGTTTTATAATCACCTAATGAATTTTATTGAATTTGCATTGAGAACATTTCTACCCCTTCAACTCGGCTCCCCCCCCCCCCAAAGATTAAATCCTGAGTGCGCCATTGATCTGGATGAACCGAAAAAACGTAAAAAAAGGCCGTCACATCACAAAATCATTATGAAAGCCTTCGACAAAATTGTAGATAGGTACGTTCGGTAGCGTCCAAGCAAATATCGGCAATTCCCTGTAACTGTAATTTCCAGTGAGAGGAGCGAGACAAGAAAGGGGCAGCGGGGGAGACAAAGTGGCAGACAGAAGGGGGATGAAGGGGGGAAAGGAGAGGCAGAAGGGGGGAATCAGAGAACAGACCCGAACGATCAACCGGGTCGTTCCCAGCAGTCGTGACTGCAAAGATTATTCGCTATAGGGCATCGAACGCGCACAGCGCGGTACCATGGGGGTAGCTCAGCTGCTTTCTGCCACATACACCACGAGGGTACCGGCCACCCCTCGCTCGCAGCTGCCATATCGCGCACCTTCCTCGTCGTAACACGTTGCACCACCTCCCGAAACGACTTTCCACCGGCGTTACCAAGACCGTTTCGCGACTCCGAATCGATCTCCACCACGATTCCACTCTATCGACCTCCTGTCATCCCTCTGCCCGCTCATCCAGCTACTCCTCGCTCCGTCGTAATCGTTTCACTTCGACGTTAGATCGATTCGACCGTTTGGAGAGGACCAGCGGCCTCTAATGGCGAAAGAGGAGGAAAGGGTGGTAGGATGGAACGCGGTTCTCGCGGCTGGCGTTCCTCTCGACGTCTGGACCGTCGTCTTGAGAGGAACGGAGCCGTTCGAACAGTCTAACGGCCTGGAGGAGGGGGGCCCCCTCGGAATCGGGCGAACGCCCGTGTCCCCACGACTTTGATTTTTCTATAAGAAGGAGTGCAGATGGTCGTATCCATTGTGATGGTTGGCACGTGCCAACTATGGGTACCCCGATGGTGCACCGCTAAGTGCATATACGCGGCATCCGTGTAACATACACTGAGCGCCGGGGTGTGTGCGCGCTCACCGGCGCTCGCAGACGCGCAGCCCATAGCCCGGGTGCAGAGGCGTTGGCTCTTTGAGAAAGATAGTCAAGATACGCGTGTATACATATGCCACGTATGCATCGCGCGCGTACAGGCGTCGCGGCGCTGGCTCTCCTCTCTATTGACGGCACAGCAGGAAAGAAGCGCGGGGAGACATTTACGTAATACCTGCCAGGGGGTTCTCAAACGTGGGAGCCGAAATGTTGTGGTAGAGGAACGCTCGTGACATCTCCATTCACCCGTACCATTGCGCTGGTTGATAAGTGCGGGATGATAGTAGAAGATTGATCACCGAGGGCGACCTATGCGTTTGAGGACTCGGAGTCGGATTGCTTAATGAGTGAAGAAATTTGGTAACGACTTATCTAGATATGCGTACATATCTCGCATTGTAAGCGATAGAACGTTGAAGAGCTGCGTGTCGGAGTCGGTTGATTCATCGCGAGCGTTAAGAATGTACCCAGATATTCGTGAATCAGTGACCGGGAACAGTAATAGCAGGGGTAGGGATCGAAGGGGGAAGGATGCTTGTGAATGGATCGGAACAGACGAAGGAAGAACCACTGACGATGATGACCCCGTAACCGTAAAGTCTGGTAGAGTGCGAGAGACGGCTTTGCAGCTTCCTAAACGGGATCATCATCTGTTCCTTCGGGATCCCGAAGGGCGTACAAGACAGCCTGCTCGTTCCTTGCTATTCTTCCGATACGCGCAGCCGCCGCAGATGCACCGTACGGGAGCCTCGAAATTCGCAATACGCACAGCAATCGAAAGAAAGGACGAAGAGGGAGACAGTGGAGGAGAGATAAAAATTGCTCGAACCCCTCGCTAACAGCCAGCAAAAGTCCCCTCCGCTTCTGGATAGATAGATGGAAACGAAGGGAAGTCCGAAAAAATAATCACCCTGGGAAGAGGAGAGCCGGGGGAGGGGGGGAATGGGGGGGTGGGGCCGGGAGCGAGGGAAGGAAGCCCGAAGGGGGTTCCCGGACGTGAAGGGATCGCCTTGGAAATCTCCAAGATTCTTGTCAAAGGGAGAGAATTTTCCACGATTCTCCATCGGTGGTGTCGGTGGGTTCCGGGGGGGGGGGGGGGGGGGTCATCGGGATCGATCCACGTGGTCGAAATGGCGCGAAACGATCCCGAGGGGTCCGCGATCGACGAGAACGCTCCCTGATTGCTCATTGTGTGGAATATTTGGCACGTGCGCGCGCGGGAACGGCACATCTGCGATTCGAGGGGACAAACCACCAGAAGCAACGATACTCCACTTTTCTAATATTCGATATTTGAAATATTCTTCAAGAGCAGTTCGATCTACAAGTATCTCTAATTCGAACCCCGCGTTCGGGGAATAAAATCTTCACAAAGCCCACGGTGGGGTTTACGACTTTACGGCTGGAAATAGCACTCGAGCTGATTAGGGGACCGTCGTTACCTATTACCGCTGCGAGTCCTTTTCCCTACCCGCCCACCTAAATCTATCGCACCGAGCGCGTCCAGGGTGGTGCAATTAAAATCAGCACGGAATCCCTCCTCGTAACAGCCTTGGGCCTGGCGCGAAAGTCCCGCCCCGAGGAAGAATGCCTCCAATTATCGTGCAACTTTTCTGCCCGCGGTCGGAAACAATCGCAAAGGATTCCCGAGACGCCTATCCCCTGGAATCGAACATTGTTGGTTAAGCGATGGGGCACAGGCACGAGAGAATCCTCGCCGTCCGTTTCCATTCTTTCTGGCCGACTCGGCCGCGTTTGCACAATGGGGAAAAAGGCACTCCTGCGGCTTTCCGTGCGAATATCACAAAAGACGAAAGGGCCCCGCGGGTGGGCCTCGACGGGCATTAGGCGCCGCTCACCTGCTAAATAGCGCAAATTCCTCACACCCCGAGCAAACCACCTACACCAACATCCACCCAGCTCTGAAGTGCAACCGGCGTTTCGAACGCGCTCCAACGTCTTTTAGGTAAGCATAAGCTTCACAGGCGACGTGGACAAATTCCCCGCTTTATGGCTGGCCATTAGGCTCGGGTTAAAGGGAGCAATTACCGCGGAGCAGTCCAGTTACGATTATTGCGGGTATACCGCGGAATTGGACGCCCCGTTTCCCATGCGATCCTCGACCCACGCTGCAGCTTTTGTTCCGCGTGAGCCAATTGTGTCGCGGGCGCTAAGTAGGACAATTACCAATGCCTCGAGTTCACCGAAAAAGGGTCGCGAACGGGTCAGGTACCTCGAGTGGATGCCCGGTTCCGGGCGGGGCCTCGTTCCACCGACGTTTTTCCTATTGTTTGGCGCGGGGGGCCAGCGGCGCCTCGAGATCGCGCGCAACAAGCGTATTCTCGGAACGGCAACGGGCAGGCAAACTGTGCCCCGTGAGCTCGTGCGGCCTCGTCGGGCCCCGTCAGGCCTCGAGGACGCGGCTCAGGTCTTATCGAGCGGTCGACCGCAACCGAAATATCGCGACGGCGAGATATCTTTTACCGTTCGCCTACCGACCGTTCCTTCCTCTTATCGCTCCATCTCGCCTGCTCTCCGCCGGCCTAGCTTTTCCTCGTTTATCTTTATTCGCGTTATCGGCTGTCTCGTTGGCGCGAAGTCGCCGGGCAGAGTAAACCAGATGAAGGGCGCCGAGCCGAGGGCCGAGAGAAGGGACGGGATCAATGGCGACGGGCGTTCAATCTCCCGCGCAAATTCTTCGGGCTCCCGATGTTTTACGATTTCTTCAAAGTCTCGACGATCCTCTCGCCTCTGTACTAGGGCTGTAACGAATATTCGAATACTCTCAATATTCGAATATTCGAATACTCTAAATATTCGAATATTCTAAATATTCGAATACTCTAAATATTCGAATATTCTAAATATTCGAATACTCTAAATATTCGAATATTCTAAATATTCGAATACTCTAAATATTCGAATATTCTAAATATTCGAATATTCTAAATATTCGAATATTCTAAATATTCGAATATTCGAATACCACAGAATTCGAATAATTTCTTTGAATATTCGAACATTCGAATATTCGAAGAAATTATTCGTATTCGAAATTATTCGAATATTCGAATGGTCGAATTATTACAGCTCTACTCTGTACGAATGAGCATGTGTGACTGTATGAGTCCAGGATGTTTTCCATCGTCGACTTGTTTTTCGCCGGTCAAGAGACAAAAGGTACAGACAGACTTTCGCCGCTCGTCGAGTTTCGAATGGCATTGCAGGTGAATCGAGACAAACGGTTTATGTGGAAAGTAGCTGGAAGAGAGCCGGGGTAATCGAACGGTAGATTCTGGGTTGGATATCGAGCGAGAAAAACGTTAAAGAGAGGCGAGTACCGGGAGAGGGGGTGCGCGAACCGACTCCGTTCCTGTAAGGTCGTCTCGTGTCCATCGATTATTCACGTACGAGTAAACCGTATATGTAACAGCTGCGCCCGTATAGCGTATCGCGAGGGCGAGCGTTAGACAATACCGTGCACGGTGCCCACATGGGGGAGACCGAAAGTGTTATATGGGGGCGTGTAACGCTTCCCGCGCGATCCCAAGTCGAGCTGGGTGCTCTGGCCTCCGCCTTGGCAACCTCCCGCGGCTCCACCGCTACGCACGGGGTCCAGGGATCGGAGTACAGTAGAGACGGGACTGTTTCGACGAGTATGTAACTTCGAAGCGGGGACGGAAATTTGAATAGCAAAGGGGATACTCTACAATTAGGAGGAGTACACGCAAGGTACTCCAGCCAGCTTGTTACTGGTAAGGTCTAGAGCCAATGCAGCCATTATAAAAACTGCGAGACTCCCGTGAACGAATAAATGAGATCGCCGACAATGCGGAGGACCGTAACGTCAGGTCTCGCGCACGGAAAAAACCGGAGTCTCCTCGACGAGTATTGTAATCCGGTCCCATTCCTCCCGTGGGACGTCCTCGGTAAACGATTTCTCTGGACCGCGGCGAGAGCCGCCCTTCGACGTCTCCCCAACTTTACGGTAACCTGCCCCCGAAGGTGTTTCGTAACAGTCGCCGATTACTATCGACGGCCAGACACTGCTAAAATCGCCTGGGAAGGCGTAAAGCTCTGATCAGTAAGGGGGAGGGGAGGGGAGGGATGGGGGGGGGGGGGAAGAAGATCGTCTCCTTTCCAGCGAATCCGTCTCGTCCACTCGATTTCTCCCGTTTTTCATTCTTAAGGAGATCTGACCCAGGAGACAGAACCCCCCTCCCACCCCTTCGAGCCCATCACCCCCTGTTAGCATCGCGCTTTCGCCTCGGCCCCGCGAAACGGTCGACGAGCCGTGGGCCAGCGCGGGGCCGAGGCGGACTGGAAGAAAAACTCCGCGATCGATCGGCTATAGACGGTCAAAGCGCCGGCGGTCATTTTCTCCTCGTCCCGTGACAGGAACGTTGTCCGGTTCCCAGGCTGGCTGGAGTCTCCTCTCCGTCCACCAGACGAGGAATTTAAATCTCAACGGTCGGTCGGTGGTCTTTCATAGTGGGGAGAGGCGACACAAGCGTGGTTCGCGACGCTGCGCGGGAACGGCGCGAGCGACGCGAACGAGAGGCCCCCGGGATAGAAGGAGAAGCCACCAGCATCCACCGAGCGCCGATGGAACGCCGTTCTGCCTCCTCTCTCGATCCTGGTCACCGCTTCTCCGTCGCTCCTGGCCCCGGCGACGACCCCGACACGGCCCCAACCTTGGGGAAACAGAGGAGATCCGACCGACCGGCTAACCAACCAACCGACGAGCACCAAGTAGACGTGCATGACCGGGGTACGGAACGAGGGAACGAAGGAACGGCGGCGACAGGGAGGGGAGGACGTGAGCGAGAGAGAGAAAGAACGGGGAGCAGAGCGAGATGGGGCAGTGGGTAGAGGCGGAGGAGATACAGGGAGAGGATAAGAAGAGGGAATACGGGGAACGGGAAAGAAGTGGCGAGATGAGAGCGCGGCAAGGACGGGGGACCGAGGGGGATCGAGGAAATGCGGAAGGGGGAGGGACATTCTTGTTTGTAAACAGAGAGGCGCGATGGATCTCCCCGCTCGCGGATTCGACCGTTTGCGAGTCGCCCAGCCTTTTGAACCGTCGGGCCGATTCCCGCGCTTTTCTCCTACGCTGCTCCGTGTCTCCCCGCGTGTCTTTCGTGGACTTTCGTTGGGTGAATTTGTCCAAGAGACGCAGGGTTGGGTTGTATCTATCCTGGCGGAGTAATTACGATGCCTGCTACTTGTTATCACTTTATCAGTGATTGCTTAACGGAACCAGGATCGTGGGGAATAAAAGCACAATGGGCCATTCTAGCAAACAGGTTAAGCCTTCTCGTTTCGCACGGCCGGCAACCGTCTTCTACTTTTAAAACCCAGGCGGTTTCCACGCCGTCCTTGCGATCTCCCGAAAATCATCTGGGAATTGAGGAGATTCGGGAAGAGCGCCTTTCTCGGAAGGCCTTTCTGCGAGAGAACGAGCCTCTAGGTAACCGTACGCCGTGAAAGGAGCCAAGATATCGTCGTCGAGGAACAGAGGCAGGAGAGTCCGAGCCGAAAGCGGCATGCGGGAGGTATTAAAGAGAGGGCATTAAGCTTCCGCGGCGCTGGTCTCGCACGCTGCTCGCCCACAGCAGGTCCTTTGTCGGGATGCTGGAAAAGCCTGTTGCGGAGGATTTCCATGGAACTCGTTCCCTCGGCCGTCGAGCATCTCTCTGGTTGCTTGGTCATGTAACCGACGGACGTTGCAACGCGGAAAAAGAATGCAACGGACGGTTACGACTCGCGGTCTCGCGGCCGCGCCTGCGCCACTCCGAGGGGCAAGTGAAACGGAGTAAATGGGATCGAGGAAGATCGAGGATCGACTCGATATCCACCGCGACCATTGGTGGTAGGCGCGAGAACCGTTGCGAGGAGGCGCGCTCTCCGACGTCGGGGCAACCGTAAAATTCAAACGAGGAGCCGTTAGAAATCGTAGACTCGCTGGTCGACGTGTCGAGGCGACTCGAGAAACCCGCCTAACGATGCGTTTCTCGCTTGGAACGCGCCTGTTTTCGGGCTCGCCTACGTTTTCCTTGCCCCCGTGCCCGTTTCAATTCGATTTTCCGCTTCGATCGCCTGGCTCACGCGCGAGGCGATCCAGAATGACCCGTAGAATAGGTTGAATCGGGCTGGATGCCCCACGGAGAGGAGGATGCTATTTAATTTATTAGGTGGAGCGTTCCTCGGCTGGAAACAACCCCCGCTGCTTCGGAAATGAGCGAAGAAGAAGAAGAAGAATTCCTCAGGTTTGATTGCAGCAAGTGCTGGAGTAAAAGCGTTGCGTTCTGGTAATGAGCTGTCTCTATTTCGCAGGTAACGAGGTAATAGGTGGGCGTGTATCTTGGAAATCGCAGGGGTAGCGTAAAGGTAGGTAATCCTTCCGATTTCGCCCCTTTCGGTCCGCTCAAGCGGACTAATAAAACAATAAAGTGGTCGTGGTCTTATTCACGGAAACGTGGGCCCATAATGTACCATAGCCTGTTGAATAGAGCACATAACGGCGCGAGTGGAAGCCAAGAACAATGCGCGGATTATTATCTGTAACAGGTATGGCGAGCGCTCCGTGGAAATCGCGGGAAAAGGTGAGCCCCTGGGTGGAGAAGCATTGTCCCGCGTTCACGGTACAATAAAATAATAAAGGGGGAATGGTCGGCAGGAATGGTAGCCTGGCGAAACGTGCGACGACTCGGGAATCCCTCGGCGGGCCAAGTGCTCCAACGCGGTGTCGTGGAAATCGCGCGTGAAGACGATCACTCGGTCTTCTCCGATGTCCGCGCTCCTTCTCGTGTTTACCAAAAGGGAGGCCTATCCCGGCTGTCTCAGCTGCGCGCGGTCGCCGTTCGCGAGCTGGATGAAAATTCGCGGGCAACTCCCTTCGGGGTCTCGTTTCTCACGCTGCGCTTGGTTACCGGGGGAGGATGCGGGAGAGACCGCGGCGCAGTGCGGCGCTCGAAGGCCGTTCCTTCTGATTGCTCCTTTTTAAGCGTTGCACAAAGCCGCCTCTCTTGCCAGAGCCGGCTGGAGATCGACGCGCGAGCATCGCCTCGATCGCCGGCGTTCGCGTCGATCGCGACGTCCCGGGGGCCCGAGAGTGTCCGCGGCAGCGGCGAATGCCACCGTTACGGGCGGAATTCGATTGGAAACCGCGGCGATCGCGTGAAAGAACCAACGGCTCGCGGGGAGCGGGGGGGGGGGGGGGGGGGGGGGGGGGAGGGGAGGGGGAGGAGGGGGGGGGTCAGGAGACAAGTATAATGCAGGAAATGAAAGAAGAGAAAAAATTAGTTGGAAGGGCGCTGTTGCTGGGGGCACGGATCCGCCGTTAACAGTCGAGTCGGAACGCTTCGAAAGAGTAACGGAGAAACGGAGAGAGAACCGGCGAGATACCGCCGAGAGAGAATTGGGGAGAGGGGGCGGGAGGGGCGAACAGAGGGAAGAGCGAAAGAGGGAAAGAGAGAGGAAAGAGAGAAGAAAGAGGGAAAGGTCGGATTGAACGTTGAGACGGGTGGGAGGGAGGGGGGCGGCGATACCAACACGGGGAGGAGGAGGAGGAGGAGGAGGATGGAGAGGAGAGACAGAGGAGAGAAAAAGAGGCGAAGATGAGGCGGATGAGGTGACGGGATGAGGCGAGTGTGGGTAGACATGCAGGCATGCAGACATGCAGACACACCAGGCACACGAGCGGGTGGATGCCGCAGAGAAGGAAGACGAGAGGAAAGAGGAAGTTGCGCAACGGTTAACCGTCGTCGTCGGCGGCCCGTCCCGCGATATCAGAGCCGCCGATTCCCGCCGAAATCTAGGAGAGCTCGGGGAGAACGATCCGATCCGGGGACCAAGGGCGTTCCGAGGGCGCGGGAAAAAGGAGATCGGGTGGAAGGAAAAGCTCGACGAGATCGTGCAAGACTCGTACAAGCTCAGACGCGCTCCACCACGAAAATCCGCCGGACACCGACCACCGTCGAGCATCTCGAGGCGAGCATAAAAGAGGAACGGACGATGGGAAGACCGCAATAAAATTCATCCCGGGCGAACGAGTCGGCGAGGCGTGCATCCGACCTCTTTCTTTCTCCACGAGCACACTCGGAGATTTCGGGACCGACTAGCCGGTCGGGTACCTGCGCGGGAGCCAAGCAAAGAAGCACGAACAACAACCACCCCCGGCTCTACCTGTTCGAGGAAGCTGTAAGAGGAGCGCGGGTGGCAGCTCCTTCCCTTTGATCTCCGATCACAAAGGGGGACACCCGCGACGGAGCCTAGTTCCATCGTTTCAACGTTTCGCGACACATTCGCGCTTTCTTACCACTATCACAGGGTCCGGCCACTCGTCTCCACGGCTGACAACGAGCGTCGGTGGTCGGAACGAACGAGGAACGATCGACCCTGCACTCCCATTTACATTTTATTAGGACCCTAGGCCGTTATCAGAAGGTAAACAAGTTTAAATGCCACGATACCGAAGGATCCCTGCCACAGTTTCGATAGAACGTCCCATTGACCACCACTGTGCTCATGCCCGGGATAAAGAAGGAAAGGAGCAAGAGAGGTAGCCAGACTAGGCGACGTTTCCACTTACGAGATTGGCGAGCAATAATTTATGCCCCAGCCGGAAACGAGCCCGTCTCCACTTGTTTCCCACCCATTGTTCCTTCTGCCAGGACTTTTCGTCCTACGGTCGGGTCTGCCACCGCGCACATGTTCCCCCGCGCAGCGGATCGTCGGTGCACGAGAGCTTCTTGGAACCGGAGGGACCTGTCGCGTCGCTTTCCCAAGGGAACTTCGTTTCACGGTGGCTGTTATTCTCCTCCGGGATACCACGAGGCGAACATAAGCGAATAAAGACGCCGGGGTTCCTCTCGACGAGCTCAAGGGCTGGAGTATCGCGACGTACCTTGATATATTGAGATATATGGGATGGGACCGAGCCTCCTGTGAACGATGTAAAGCAACACCCTTGTCCACGATTCGCCCCTAGCTATTTCATCCGACATTCCAACTGTTTTACAACCCCACTTATACCCCTTCCACCCACGATATCCGAATCCCAAAAGACACACAAACGAAAACCTGCAACGCTGGCCAAGAATACACAATAAGGCAAGCATAGAAGTGCCCCGAGGAGTGGGTGGAAAATTGGGCGGACAGTGGAGTGGGTTCGCGGAAACGGGCGAAAGCATAGCGAGGGGCAGCCTCGGTTTCCCTCCAAAACCGGTCAGCTGATGGTATTTGCCCGACCAGCTGAAGGGACGGGACGGGACGGGACGGCAGCCAGGGGTAGGCAGACTCGGCCATTTTTAAATCCCTCGTAGCCGCCGATTTAAAAGACCCTGCCTGGCTCTCCGCTGCGCTCGTCGACCTACTCGCCCCTCCCCCCCCCCCCCCCCCCCCCTCGTACCCTTCCTGCCCCATGGGCTCCCTCGCCGCCGTCTCGCCCCGCGTCCACGACTCTCCACGTCCGCAGCATCGTCGGCCTTTTCCCGCGCTCGGCCACTCGTCTTACCGGCTCGTCCGCGATAAACTCGCACGCACGTCCCTCGCGCATCCTTTCGAATCCCGCGTCTTCTTATCTCCCTCCCCCCCCCCCCTCCCCCCTCGAGCCGCGATTCGCCAACCGTCGCGATTTTGAATTCAGAGCGGCTACACGCATTCCTGCTCGGTCGTTGATTAGCCGCTCGGCGCAGTAAGCTCGCCTGGCTATCGTCTCGGTTACGAGGTAAGCTTCCTGTCGTAATAGCGAGGACAGGGAAATCGTGGGAGAGACTGGCGCCTTGGGAATGCTCAGGCTATCTACTGTTATCCCTAATTTCGGATGAAAATATTCATGCAAGTGTGGTACAAATTCGGGCTACGATACGAAGGGAAAAGCTTAGGTATAAACGATTGATGGCCGAAGTGCAGCGACAGTTAATCAATCATTATTAATATGTTCGATCGGCATCGCCGCCCGTCGCCAAGATGCGCGACGGCTTTAAGTGGGAAAATCTGAGGAATGCGTGGATATGTGGGAGATATCGGTCATGAGCTACAAAAGTGTCAGGGCTTGAAAAGGTCCCGAGCGTCGCGGCTCCGTTCAAAGTGTTCGGGGGCCCGTTCAGACGGTCGAGATGGGAAAGCTAAAGAAATCGACGCGGGGACAACAGCGACAGGTCCCACAGAGAAACGGGGCAAAACAGATATATAGGAAAGAGATGATGCGCAGGTTACTCTGGTGGGGTCCTCCAGCCGGGATCCCAGGTAAACTGTATCCCATCCCCGTGACCGCGGGACACAGGTACTACACAGAGTGGCCAGCATCTTCCCACACCTACCTGAAACCTCCACTCCCAAGGCATTCTGATCGAGATCAAGCATCTTACCATCAACCTCCACCTTCCCTTTATCCTCTTACGTTCCCGCCCTTCTCTCTGGCCGCCCCTCTGCACAACGGGGGCTCTAACGAGCGAAGAAAGATCGATGAAAAGTCCAACCTTGCGAAAATCTACAAATCCACCGATAAATCCAGCCTCTCTGATAAGATGCCTCGGGTAGACTAGTTTCTGGGACCGTGACCTTCTGATTTCCTAATTCTCTAACCGACTATCGCAAACTAATGCCGTGGGCGGGTTTCGGGGCCTCCAAAGGGGGAGCCAGGCTTAAGTCGCGTCGAGCGCGTTAACAGCTCCCGAGGCATGAAATTCTAACACGGAAACTGAAGCTCCGGGACGGGGAAGGTCCCGGGGAGCTCGTGGAAAGCGATGTTTAAAGGAAAATGTGTAAGACGAGAGGGCGGCGAGGGGAGGGGGGGGGGGGGGAAAGGGGCAGCGGGAACGTTGAGGCGATCAGCTGAGAAACTTTTGAAGAGGAGCCAGTCGGTTCTCCGACAAACCGGTTACCCTGGCGTGGGGTATCTTGGCGGGAAAGCTCCTCCAATGGCAAGTCCTGGTCTCTTTGCTCTCTATCTCTGTTTCTTCGCGTCGCCCCCACCCGTGCCGGCTTTCTTAGAAGGAACGCAAAGCATTTGCATTCACGAGGGAGACCACCGCACAGATCCCCGTATCGTGCTCACATTTGGTACGAAGTCCAGGCATTATATGCGTCTGATTTCTTCGCCACCTTTTCCTAAAAAATTGCTCGGCGGAGGAAGAAGCATACCGCGGCTCCACCGCAAACATCCTCCGAATAATGACCGCGTAACCGAACTTTTCGTTCCAACGGACCAAATGGGACGTTGGATCAGCCAAGAATCACAGTTTCTAGTCAAACGACTGCCACATATGGCACTACACTTTGCTCCATCACGCGAGCAAAAACCCTGTACGGATTCTGTGCGCGAGCGGACAGGTACCATTCCCCTTATCATTATTCGGTGTCTACGGGGCCGTTTACGTTCCGCCAACGTGGCCGAGCCGCGTCAAGCAACCTCCGACTCGCCTGACAGTTCGCTTCTTCCCCGGAATCTGTCCACCCGACCAGAAAGAGTAGCATCTGTGTAAGCAACTCTGTACAGCGTTTGGAGCGCGCAAGTAAGTTTGACGAAACGTCGCAGAACCGTTCGGAGTAACGAAAGGAAAGGAGTGGTAGGTGTGACTGATAGCGGGCTTGGCGGCGGTGGGGCGAGTGGTGGCTGTAAGCTGTAACCGTCGAGGAGGAAAGGATCGGTTTGAAGTCGGTTTGCGTGTGGTCGTTTACAGAAAGGCGCGTTGGAGCCGTCGCCGTGGCTCGGTGGGCGTTATTCCCGGTGGGCAGGGATGCGGCGGACTCGGTCGGCCGAATCGTTTTGCTCGATTTTTTAACGGCCGCGTCGCGGCCACGACGAGGAGAAAAATAGACGGAGACGCGTGTATACGCTCGCGCGAGCGCGGATATCAACCGCCGCGATAGCGACCGCGCCAGATGAAGGAGCGAGATAGAGAACGAGAGGGAACAGGCTCGATTCCATCTCTTCCCGCCACTTTCTTGGCCGCCGGGTCTCCGGGCGAGCTCCTTCGGGACCGCTGATACTGGCTGCTTCGAGAATCCGCCGAAAAACTAAGTAGAGAAATTCTGCTCGACCCGCTCGCTTCGAGCGATAACGAAATAGAGAGCACCTAGTCGTTGCGGCTTGATATATCGCCTGACTCTAGACACGTGGCACGTAAGCAGGTGGCGCCCAATGAAAACGCGACTCACATGTAGAGAGGCAATGAATAATCGTGTAAAATCTACAACAACCGATAATAATAACAATAATAATAATAATAATAATAATAATAATAATAATAATAATAACAACAACAAGCTCTTTGAAAATCAAATTCCAGATAGTAGAAGATTTACTCCCCCCCCCCCCCAGAAAAATTATATACCGTAGTACAGATTGCAAAACCTATTTCGAGATAATTGTGAAGATAATTCTATGTCATGGCCGAGCAACAGTAAATTTCGTCGTTGAATTTCAAAAAAAAAAAAAAAAACAGACCTGAGGCTCGTTTGTGTTGCGAAAGAGAGGGAGAGAAAGAGGGCCTGGCGAGAGCAACGGGGGGTGAGGAGGCAGTAAAAGCGCGGGAACAAGTCGGGGCGAGGGCCGAAAAGACGAGAAGTGGCGGCAAACGGAGGCTGACACCAGAAACCTCGGGAACGCGGGACAGGGAGGATAAGTGGCCCTTTCTCGCGGGCATCGATGAATGGAAGTTAGGAATCATGAATGGGCTTGAGGCGCGTAAAAGACCAAGGGCCTTAAGGTGGCCGTGGGCGATTGAAAACGCACGACGCAACTTACACGCTCGGTCGTGGGCGAGAAATCGGTTACATTGAAAACGCTTTCGTTTCGGTAGAGAGAGTAAGATAGAATGGCACTCACCCTTCGTCGTTCTCACGTTCGAGTCGGTCACGGGCGGAAGCCAGATCTGAAATCGGAAAAAATGAAAGATAAATTAATTAGGGATTCCAAGTGTTACGTTCGGTGTATCGTAAAAATATTTTATAACAAGCACGAGTAAGGGAAGGAAATTTGGTAACATCTCGCAGAGCCTAGGCATGAGCGTGTAATTGTCAGGTAGGACAGTGGACATCGTTTCTGTTCCATGGTTACAGTAGGTAGTAAAGAAGGTAGGTGGGCATACTGTGCAGGTCATAGAAAGTTGACACAGGCAAGTTTCACGGGCATACTCGGTTACACGTGTGTCCCATGTGCGCGAGATTCGGTGGCCCCAGGGCGAGGGTGCAATGATTTACAGCCTCTGACTGTTCGCAAGTATTTTCGCTGCGAGATACCAGGATTTGTTGAAAGGTTCGCGAGCAGTGTCTCCTCCTCTCCCCGTTTCGTTAGAGGAGCACGAGAGTCTCGTCTCGGGTATCATGGCGCGTACGTGGAAAGCATGAAAACGCCAGGACGAAGGATAAGGTATGTCGCGTGGAAGAGGGAAAGACAGCCGAAAGGGTCGGTAGAGAACCGGAACGCCTTTCCTCGTTGCGTTCGCCGTGCAACGCTTCCGCAGGAAGTTGGTGCAGTCTCTGTGACGGGCGTTATTTCCCTTCTACCTCGCTCGCTTCCCACTGTTCCACCTTCGATAGATACCTGGATGGTTATTTGTAGGAAGGTGGACGACAGTGGCATCGATCCAGACCAGGCCTTTATCGATCCCGGGTGACGCACGCGAGCACGCCACGGGAATGCAATGACAAGATAGCAGGGCGACGATACGCGAGGCCATGTAACGATATGCAACGATTCCGCTATTAGACAGCTGCGCGCACGAGTGTTTCGCCGTGGAAAGGACGAGCCCGAGAAGAAAGGCTGCTCTCAACGTTCGCAAAAATCGTTTCTTTCCCTTGCAGAGGAGAAAAAATTGCTTCCCAATGCCGATTTCTATTCCGTCTAGCGGGGCAGCCCCTCTTCCTTTACACTCGGCAACGATCCTCGTCCTGCCGCTCCCTTTTCCGCGACGCCACGGTTACGGTTAATGTTACGATTACGGTTACGGCCGCCGAACAACAGCCGAGGGACAACGGACGAGAAGCCTTGCGGAGACGCGGTTCATTCACCGATACGTACCCTTTGTTTATGGAGTTGAATATTGGGATAAGTTCAGGCTCGGGGTAATCGAGATGAGCGGAGGAGCGAGAGTGCCCTAGGTCTGGGCGCGACGCGTTAAGCCGTCGCGATCGGTTGTGCCGCGTCGAATGCCATAAAAAAAGCGGTGGTTAAATATATCCTCGTGAAGGGAGAGCGAGGGAAGTCGAGGGAGAGTACCGGGCGTTCGTTGCGCGAGTACCGAGCGCGGGAATAACCGCCCTTCGGGAGCTATTTCCGTGACGTGACAATCTGTTCCATAAATACGAATGCGTTTGGACTGTCGCGGGGACCAGACGCGAGATTAGGATGCAGATGCTCGACGGATGTGCCTTAATCGCCGGCGTAAATACGTTACGAATCGAACGTGCCACGCGTGCGAGGGTGTCATGTACATGCGTGGACTTTAATCAATGGACCCTGGGGAAGTAGGACGTTTTTTCAAGTGATAGCATCGTGTAGAGCAGAGGGATGATATCAAGCGTCAGCACGCAATTCCATTAGACACTGGTGATTTAGAAAACTCAAGTGAAAAATCATCTTCCTATTGTCGCACTTCCCCCTCAAAATCCACCAACTTCCATGCCTCTCGCTTTGTGAACTCCACAGTGACAGAAATATTCAGGTGTATTCATAGGTGCCGCAGCCTGCATAGTAGTAGTGTGGGGCGTTGCAAGCCCTGTCTACGCAGTGCCACGTAAATTCGTTTCACGTGGATATATATTAGTCTGAAGCAACAATTGCACATTCATCTTTGACACCTAACAGATCCACCAAGTAGATGCAGCTAGAGTAAACTACCCCCGCTAATTTCCATACCTATCTAAGATTTAAGCTTCTGAAATTGTACTTTGTTGTTTCTGTGAATTCTGTGTGATATCAGCTACCCGAGTCACGCCCCGAGTTATCTCAGTCTGCGAAACCTCCAAGGACGAGGAAGGAGCCCGAAGAAGGGGTGAGAAGGTAGCACCGGGAGGCCCCAGGAAGCAGTTCGGGGTAAGCGAAGGTTCGGCTGTGGCAGCGAGAACGGAAAATCCTACGACAATGCGCAATGGCACGAGCCAAGTCGAGGGTTGGGGTCACAGTACGTTTCACAGGGGTAGCCCGGTACACGTACGTTCGTATATACACGGGGATGGCAAGCGTACGGCTACACCGTGCCAGGTGGTGACTGTCGTTCCATGTGTGCTCATATGTCTGCCCCCTGAGCCCGTACCCTCCCCTCCGGGGGTAGCCCGACCCCTCGCAACACCAGAAGCACGTTAGCGCCCCATCGCGTTTCCTTCGTTTACGCGCCAGTACTCTCTGCCTAATTACTCGCGCCGCAAATGTCACTGTCTTACTCCGCCATATGATACCGTCCAGTCCGTTCCTTAACAAAGACCGACCTTCGAGTGGCGATCGTGGAACCAGCCCTTTCCAATCAAGTACTTAAATAGCTCTAAAGTCTTCCCGCCGCGCCGCTAAGACGTACCAGAAGAATCTCCGAGAATTCTCATTCGAAGCTGCGAAAGATCCTAGTCACGCGTCTCCTTCCCCCGTTGCTGGTTATCGACCTCCAGCGACGGGGGAAAAAGCTCGTTGGTAGGGTACGGGGGTATCGATCGGAGTACGGGGGCCCGGCTAACGGGCGCGTGCCACCTTTGCCCACCAAACACCGACAGAATCGATCGATAGCACGTATATACGACCAGCATCGGGGCGAATGAATCATCCACGAGTGTTTAGGCCCAGCCACCCTAAGTCTGTCGCAGCGAGGGACGTCTTTCTAATCGGTCCCCGAGGTCCGCTCGCGGTACTCGTCTTCGTTTCCAGCTCGTTGCCGTAGGTAATGGTGGACGGCGCAAAAGTCGAACGAAGCGAGCGGCCAACAGACGGGAAACTCGTAACCGGAGTCACGGCCCGTGGAAGCAAGGAACCGCGTGTATCGCTCGCTCGTTGCACAGGTGCAAGCTACCCCACCGTGACCGACTGCCACCGACGAAGAGTATGTTGCTCCGACCATTCGCACTGTAATCCACCTAGCTTCGCCCTCTCTCGATTCGCGGTGATCGTTGCTGAAGGAAAATGAAAGTGGAAAAATTTATCGCGGAGATATATGGATAAACCGAGACCCACTCGAGTGGTGCATAAATAAGTGTTCCTGAAGGCACGAGACGCCAAATGTGTCCCTAGATAGGTTTCAAGGCTTTCCAATAATAAAAGACTCTAGGGCCCTATCGGCTTTACCCTTAGCGTGGAATCTACGACGTCGCTGTGCCTCGGCAGGGTACAATGCTACAGTCGCTGCTTAGACCGCGACGGCTGTTATTAGCGTTTTTATGTGAATTGATTTTATGGCAACTTTGAACACGTGTGGCAAGGTGCCAGCGCTGGTAAACGTAGGTCCCAGTGTTTGACCGTTTCCGAGTTGTAAAATGTCTTATGGATATTGTTTTATTGGGGACAATTACCGTACCTCTTAAGTTAGGTACAGTAAAAGTATTGTGAATTAAGGCTGCCTGATGTCGATTGCCGGCGGAACAACCAGGGGCAGCTCGACAGGGAATCATTACCGAGACAGTAAATCGTGGAGGAGTAGGGGAGAGTCATACAGTACCGGCAGTTTTCAGTTTTTGTAATGTAACTTGGGCTACTGTTGGTAAAAATCAAGTTTCAAAGAAGTAATTTGTACTGCAAATAGTGCTTAATAAGAGGAGACGAATCGTTTTTCACAAATTTTATCGTAAAGATTAATAATTCGCAGGAATAAAAAAGTTGTAATTCGCAGCCAACGCAAAATTGTCATCCAGTACCGGCCACTCTAAGTTTTTTGTACTATAACTTGGGCTGTTGTTGGTAAAAATCAAATTTCAAAAAAGTAATTTGCAGTACAAATTGTGCTTAATAAAAGCAGATAAATTGTTTTTATTGAATTTTATCATATAGATTAATAATTCCCTGGATTAAAAAAGTTGTAATCCGCAGCGAACAAAAATAACTTTTGTCGTCCGAAACACTAGCGTAAACGATAAATGCTTAGAACTCTGGTAATACTGAAAGAAAAAGAACGTCGCCGGAATATGTTGCTACGGACTCTAGTATTTACTTATTTCTCCATCAATAGTACAGTTAACTAACATTAAAAGCGAGATCTAGCTTTGGCCGGTACTGTATGCTGCCCGGTACTGTATGACTCTCCCCTATCTATTGTAGTTTGAAAAAGTTTTCAAATTATTAAAACTTCAAGAATCGTATTTCACTTGATCTTTTGACTATATCTCACTCCACGTTCAAACGTCATCTGTGTATTCCAATAGAAAGAATTAAAATTGAAATAACACAATAAAATGAAGAAAAAAATGAAATTTTAGTGTTTTCAATTTCGATTTCTCCCAGATGATTAAATGAATTGTCGATTTGAATTCCGGTAGAAAAAAAATGGCTTTTCTCACATACTTCCATCGATTTCACCCGAACAACTGAACCGATTTGAAAATTTGGTGAGGTACATTTGTTGGCGATTCAATTATCTTTAATTTGATATAATGTTCGACCATATCGGTGATTCGCAACACGAGATATTCGCAATTAAGTGGGACCACCTTTTTGACAGGCAGGCAAAAAGTTCACCTGTCGATATCTCGAAAACGTATCGATAGAAATTTTTTTGGACCTTATTTTCGGAATCGACGGCCCATTTTACATAAGAAAAAAATAGTGGCATCTGTTGCACAAGATAGCTGGTAAACTAGTGTAATTTGAGAAATCTATTCGTTTCCTGTTTCATTTACTTATTAACACCTTTCCCTCCACTTCAACGAACCTTGCACGCGTACAAAGGTGCATGCATTCTTTCTACGCTATTGACCAGCTTAATGCAACCGTAGATTGTTACACGGCCATTAATGCCGCCAAGTTTTTCACCTTTCCTCCTTACGACCGTCAAACGACGTGTTTCCCTGACAAGGGTGGCCCAGGTAGCCCCAGCAGCCGTTGTCCTTTATAGGTGCCCGAGAATTCGACGAAATTAACGACGCATACTAATCAACCAGGCTTAGCCACCTCTCGTTAGGTTCGCATTCATTTCGGCGAGCCACCGTTAACCCTCCCTGGTCGACGACAATTGTCATCTGTTACTGCCTCTGTCGCTGATTGCAGCTACGAATATAGAATATCCTTCACACACTATTCTCGATGTATTACAAAACTTCGACCAGCAAATTCGAGAGTACAATAAGGTAGACCAACTGGGATTAAATTTAAAAGTGCTCCCACACATATGTATGTTGACCGGCTACGAGATATCTAATTGCCAAAGATCAGTGAGGGGTTAATGAAGGTGCAGAATAAAGCCGTTGCTCGAACGGCGGAAGCACGAAAGAATGAACGAAGTGCGCAGGCATTAGCGAGAGAGCAATATCAACGGAAATTATGTTCCTTAGGTCACGAAACGCGATTATAGCCGATTCGACACGTGTTCGGACCTCCCAGCTTCTTGTCGCGCGTCTAGACGTCTAGACCCCGTTCAGCACCGTTTGCTTAACCACGGTTCCTCTTATTTCCATTCTTTCTCTCTCATTCCCATTCCGCCGTTCCTTCTTGTTCTTTATAACGGGCGTTTAGGCGAGCGCGAGCACGAGCACGGGCGCAGCCATGGACGTGTGGCGCGTGCATCGGTGCGTAATAAACGATAAAGAACGTACAGCGATTAAACAAAGGTCACCGTTCAGCAAAGTCACACAGCTGCTAACTAGGCTCAACGGTAGGCTGGTATCGTGGCCGCGATAAACGCCTCCCCAACGCGACGAAAGCCGCCTAGCCGTTATTAATCGTCCGCTCCGGAGGCCACGTATTTAGCCAAGCCAATGGGGCCTGATAATTCACGGCTAGGGAATTCTCTCTGTGAGAAAAGCCTCGATTCACCGTTTAAGTGCGAGCGAGGAAGAAAAGGGATCGCCTGTATCGCGGGGTGGAGCCGGTGGTCGATCTGGAACAAGCGTAACGGGACAAGTAAGTACAACCTTGCGCGAACGGCGAGGCCATAGAAAGGGGTTGAATGGTCGGTTCAACGCTTGGATACCGCTTATTCGTGCTTTCCTTCGGCTGGCCTGTCTTCTCCCTCGATTCCCTACGCTGCGCCCGTGGAACGACGAGGGGTGGCGAGTGGTGGCGAGTGGTCGTGCAGCCGGCACGCGCTCAACGAATTTTTTAACCAACGGATATATCGGGTAAACTACACCGACGAGAAATCACGACTCTGGGAAAGCTACCCCTGAGTTGATGGTGCTTTAATTGGAAACAGCTCCTTAACGATTTTTCAACCCCTAGGCGGTTGAGGTAGTCTCGGAGAAGAACCTAAAGGCTTGGATAAACGATGGCCAATGTGGTTCGTAGGAAGCCCTGGTGATAAATTCTATTTGACATCAGATTGCTTCTACTTCGAGATCAACTTGAAGGTGACAAGTGTTTACAGCTGATGTTGAATTAAAGATTTCAAAGTTTCCTTGAAGACGATGTTAAAGAGAGAGAGAAATGAACGGAAGGCTGGGTTTGATCGGAGGAAATATTTCGCGTGGAGAGAAGGAGAAGAAAGTCGATTAGTAATTCGGTCTACAACCGTTAAAGGTTACTGAACAGAGACTCGCCGTCTTTTGGGGATCAGGTTGCGAGACCTGCCTTACCGGCCTTACGAGAAATGCTAATAACACCGAAACAACCGGGGACCCCGAAGACCTCCAAGACCCCGCTTGAAACCCTTTACCGTCTCTCCTCCTTGCTTTCCTCTTCCGTTTCCCTTCGCTTTATAGTCAACGCGCGCGACCGCTTCGCGTCCAAATTCTTCCAGCGATCATTTAAATTTCAAATTCTACTCGATCGAGTGCCAGCGCCGCTCAAAGAGCCCACTCAACCCTCGAGTCTACCTTCTCGCCCCTTTCTATTTATACCGAACTCAATTTCCGCGAAACATAAGAAGCTACGCCGTTAAAAAGTGTTCACCAATGAATACCCGAGTACAAGGTACAGTCAGAGCAGAGACAATTGGCTACCTTGGACCGATCGAGTAGTCAATTGTCACTGCCACCGTTATAATTGTTCTCAATAGCAGGCTAGACAGTAGTTCCAAGTAGTTCGATGTCGAGCTGTCGAAAAGATTCACTTACCCCGATTGCCTGCGGCTTCGTGGCGCCTCGAACAGCCCTGGGGACACAGCGTGGAGTTCATCAATCCACGAATGATTCCGGTGATCGGCGACACCAGTATCCCTGACGCCTCTTCATTCTCAGGCTTCTTCGACGAAGCCTTGTCCACCTCGGCTATTCGCGACAACATCGTCACTTGATGGAGCTCAGACATCGTACCGCGGTGTCTTCGCTTGGTCCTAGGTGAACTTCTCAAACAATCCCTCCGCAGCGAACTTTCCTTCCACCCGTTGTGATTCGTGTAATTGCAGAGGGGGTGGCAAGGAGCACAGCTCGCAAAAGGGGAGCGAACAAAGGCCACCGTGCGTTACTCGTGCACGCGTGGGTGCACGAGGGGAACAGGGAGGCGAAATTGCCCGGCACAGCAATTTCCGATATTCAGATGCCTGTCCTCGTAAGCTTTTTGGCTTCGTCCAGATTCCCCAATCACAGATCTCGCGTGGATATACGAGGAATGCCAGTGACGCGTTTCCCTTGTTGACCTGTAATCAGATTTCGAGCTGATATTAGATCGTATACTAAGCAAGCTTCGACTATAATGTACATACGTACGAGCCAGTCAGACGTCTGGATTTGTAAATATAACCTAAGAGGCCACAAACTTCTGTCTCTGATCGATACTAAATGTTTGTCTAATTTCATTACTGATAAACGTTCGATGATCCAGCTAATAGCTGTTAAAGTCTCAGGGAACTTTGTCTATTGTTACTTGGAAGTACGACGGTACAACGTTTTCACTAATGTAGGAAGGAAGACGACGGATGCAATAAAAGCGTGCGATCGTTATAACCTTGAACATCGTAGCAAACGGAATCCGACTAACGAAGCAATGTGAGGAGTCGTATTTACATAGGGTAAGGCGTTGCCCTTGTCGGCTCATCGATACGATCGGTTCAGCGAACGAAAACAGACTGTTTAACATAGCACGATTTACCGCGACGCGACAACGATCCTCGGTCACCTCGAGTATGTTTCCCTCGCTATTTCGTCGAACCACGGTTCGATCTCGATATACAACACGACGTCACCGTTTCCCGCCAATATTGTATACGAAGAATCGTAGGCTACTTTGGGCGTGACTATTGTCTATATACATATGAGGCAAGAAAAATTGCGAGGAAGTGAATTAGGTAGATGTTAAATATACTTTGGAGTCTTATTACGAACAGCCTACTGTACTGAAAGCATCGTGATTCATAGCTGATAGCACTAACACAGTTACCTGGTACAGTGTGGAAACTGTATGTAATTTCATCTATAGGTTTAGGCGACTTTGGTGGGATGTTACACATGAAAACACGAACCTAGTAAGAGTGGAACCTGTGTTTTCTGTTTCGTATGAAATCATTTGCGTTTCGATGGAATGAATAAATAGACAGGGAGATAGGTGGAACCCAGTCACTCACCTTTCCTCGTGAAGGAAGTTTCACGAGTAGAACCACCAAGTTGGTCACGAGAGTTCCTGTGGGCTGTTGTACTCGGTGGTTCCTTTTCGTCGTATCGGAGCAACATACCAGACGGAACTGTCACAAACGCGATATCCGACCGGTCGAATCAGATAATCAACTGGAGCCGCGGTAACTCGAGCTCAGCTAAACAAACATCCGTAACCCGCGCAAATCGTGGCACTGCGGGGGACTTTAAATAGCTGAGAAGTGGCTACAGGTGGATCGGACTGGTACCGCCCTCTGAGTATAATTAATTAAACGTGTCATTAACTTACATAGGTAATCTCAAATTCTCCGATGGTAATTCTCAGATCTTACCACTGGCAGATCACTCGCTCTTGTGGACTGTCGGTAAAGAAACGTTCCAAAGCGAAATTATAACGAAATTTGAAATTAAAAATCATTTCGTAGATAGTTACAAAAGCATGAACGGACCTTGTTTGATAAACAATGAAAATATCGAATGAAGCAATTAGGAACGCTCTGCGAGACGCACAGAGACACGAATATGGGAGATTTCGGTAAAAATGCATATCTGCTTTTATTGGAAAAAAAAGAAAGTGTCTCCGTGTACGTGTGTCACAGTGGTATCGTGTATCGGGCATAAACTGTCGATCGAGAGGTGCGCTCTTAAGCCCGCGATCACGATCGTGATAGCGCGATGTTTGATCGCCAATAATTACGATAATGAATGTCATGCCACGTAATCGATGAATTCTCAGGAAACGATGGATACGATTCGTTAACCCTCTTGAGTTCTGTGGACGCTTATAAGCGTTCTGTTAATCAGCGCGCACTGTTAATATATTGCTAATATATTGAACATAGTGTCGCGCGCGATCGCGATCGTATACGCGATCGAATCGAAGGCCGATCAACGAACCAGCCTCGACAGAAAAATTCGTTCCTACTATATTTATAGATATACATATACATACATACACTTTATATTTATAATATATTATATATATCTACGGCTTGCTGTGCCTCGAGAAAAATGTCACGCATCAACCCCACTCATGTACATTGTACCTAAGTGTCCCTTCCACCCACCTGTCCCCCTCAACGGGTGTTTCTTCGCACGGAAGAATCAATTATCGTTACACACGTTCGTGTACTACTATAATAAAAATACGAAGAAGTCGACTAGGCGCCGACACGACGACGACACGACGACAATAACAACGACAATCGATCGTTCCCCCGTAAACGAGCAACGTTCTCAACGTTGCAGATCGACGATCGTTCGCGAAAGTAAGTATACAGGCGCAGTCTCGTCGTCGAGATCCGGGAACGCGTTAGCTTCCCCGGTCAGTCGCGTGTTCACGCGCATCGGCCGTGGCAGTATTACATTACATCGTTCGTCGGTGATTGGCTCGATGCAAAAATAGCAGAATTTTCTTAACACCTAGCAACACCGAGTACCATGAAATCGTCCTTTTCAGTTTTTCCTTTTCCGTTCTTCCCTTCCGGTCGTGCGACGGCAATGCTCAACAATCTCTCTTTCTTTCTAAAGTAATTACATCAGCTTGACGCAAACGTTCAGGCTACAATTAAAATTAAAACAAGGGCAACGAATTTACCCAGTCCCGCCCCGAGATCTTGCTCGTTCCTCGAGCAAGCTCGGACCCATTCAAAGTAGATTATAGCGATATAACGCACTCACGCTCGTCAAATAAGATCTATTATTGTCTGATCGTGAAATGTTTTTTTCTCCTTTTTTTGTAAGCTAGGATGGCCCTCGTCTCTCGTTTTTCGAATAGAAATTCCCATTAATTTTGCGTCAAGCCATCACACGCGCAAGATTAACATTGTACGAAATCAATTGGCGGCGATCACGGCAGCGGCCGTCGTTGATGAGGACGACGACGATGAGGACGATGACTTCTTCTTCAGCACGATGTCCTTGATGTTGAGATTGACCTTCTCCTTCCGTGGAGGCGGGACAGATTGAAGGCAGAACCTCTTGAATGCCTCCAGCTCACGTTCAGCGTCGTCCATCTCCCCGTCCTCGAGGTCTATATCTTTGGGCGTGAATACGCTCTCTGGAAAAGACACGCTCTGAATACTAGGAGTCGGGCGGGGCCCTTGGCGAAGGGAGATTTTGGAAACATTTGCTGCGCGTACAATTTCCTTCTGTTTCTGATCTCTATGTGTGGTGTCTACTACTTAAGAGGATTATGTTGTCCTGAATGATACGAAAATGTGGGAAACGTTGAGATCGGTACGCGATATACTCCTCGAGTTCGTAGTTTTCTAAATTTCCGGATCAACACCTTTTCGTATCATCAGCAACGGAGGAGCTAGAGTGACCGTACAAAAGGGAAGTGTAGCGTATAAAAAATGTGACAGATATCTGTTGAGGCGGAAGAATTCCAATGGAGAAGCGATGAAAGGGAAGAACAGGAAAAACCCGTTAGAGTGATCGAGAGCAGAAAAAAAACGAGCTGTCGTTGACGACGATGAGGCAGAGAGGGAACGAGGCTTCCACGTTTCCATACGCATGCAGCATCTATTGGGCGACGGTGTCAGCACCGACAAGGAAAAAGAGAGTATAACGTTGGAAAAAATAAAATTTATTGAAATGTTATCAGTAGATTAAAAAAAGAAAAGAGTATCGCAAAACACTCGTATATGGTTGTAGGATCACCTACGCAGGTCATTAATGTATCACAATGAGATTTATCAGGTAGCAGGCAAACAATTCGCTGCCATGATCAACGCGAACTTGGTAAAAGCTTCTCACTCTCCCTTCCTCTTGAGTGACCTACCTATCTTTTCTTTATCTTTACTTTCCCCTTCCGCAGTCGACTTATCACGTATCACGATGTATAATGCTGCTCGTTACAAGTATCTACAGATCTAATTAAGTGTCTAACGTCATGCTCGCGTCGAGTGCTCCTCAACACGTTCCTCGAGGAGAAAGAAACTAAAAGGAAGTCGAGAAAACAGGGAGACAGAGAGAAAACTGAGACACTCCCCAAAAGCCTGGAGACTGTACATGTTATCCTAAGCACGAGTGTACATAATTATAGCTAGACGCGGAGCGTAATCGTTATACATTGGATTCGTGAGGAAAAAAGTCACCTGGTCGGCCGACTCGGGCAGCGAAAAGAAAATAAAGAAAAGATAGTGCTCACTGGCTAGAGTCCCATCTGAACAATTCTCCCCCGACAGATTCGTGGCGGCCAATTTGAGGGCATCCCGGTTGTATCCGGTATTCGAAAAATCATTCGACCTAGCCGAGACCTGGTCCTAACGCGGCACACGGCCCTCTCCTGACGAAAACGAAACGAAAGAAAAACCGTCGTCAGTACGATCAACCTCTACTCGCTCGTCCACAAGATGTACATGTATATGTTTTGCTGTTGTGTGTAGTGAATCAAGCTTTGAATGCCTGACACAGGGGAGCCAAGATGTGCAACCCCCGGGGGAGTGTGTGTTAAAGGAAACAAAAAAAAAAAAAAAAAAAAAAAAAAAACGAAAGAAGCAAATTTACATGTTAAACTCTGATTAGTGTTGTTTCTCACCAACGAGGTTCCAGTCATCGCCGCACTGCCTCGTGCCCGCTCCGCGTTTCTTCTTCTTCTTGCTCTTGCCGGTGCTGGAGGCAGCGACTATCGAGGCGTTCAGCGCCTCTCGCACCGCCGTTTTAGCGCTCTGCACGTCCTTCATGCTCGGCTCCGTTCTCACTTTCGTCAGGGTCACGCTGGTCCCCTTCAAGTTGATCCCGTTCTCCGGTATCGGCTGACCGTTGGTCACCTTGCTGATCTGAATGTTCGCCAGACCGCTAAGAGTGGCGCAGTCTGGGGTCAGTCTGCTCCTCAGCTCCGCCAGACTCGACGGGATGATACCGTTGCTGGGGTGTTTCAAATTTGTCGCGCCCTCCGCGGACGTTCTGGACGACAGGTCGCCTTTCACTATGTAGTCTGGCTTGGGAGGCGACGTCAGGCCTGCGTTGATCGCCTGCTGCAGCGCGGGGCTTCTGATGGTCACCATGCCGTTCTCCGAGACCTTTATGATAGCCGCCTGCTGCGTGGGTGGGACTTTCATGGGGCCAAAGGCGGGGTTTCTGATGGTCACCATGTTGGTGTTTGGGTTGTGGAGTATTCTGGCAGGCTCGTCTGTGTGGTCGTTTGAGAAGGGATCACTGTTTTGCATCGCTGCTTGACCAAGGACGTTGCTGGAATTCGCTGCGTTCTTGTTCTTCTTTTTCTTCTTCTTTCCACTGGTGCTCTGGCTTGGCAGCGGCTCCTTGGGCGCATCTGTAACGGCAAACAACAAATAAGATGGATGTTCGGATAGGAACGCTATTAGGGATTTAGACTAAATTTTTTACTCACCCTTTTCTGCAGGTTTGGGAAGGAGGTCCTGCTTCAGTTTCCCAGTGTCGACCACGATCACGTTGCCACCCGCTTGAGAGCTCGCATAGCTCGACTGAACTCCGCTCATGGGCGCAGCGATTATCGTGGTCTGTTTAGGAGGGTTCACTGGCTTCGGCAGTGGCGCTGACCTTATTGGCAAAGGCTTCGCCGGGGCGTCAACCTTCGTTATCGTGATGCCAGGTGGTAGCTTCAAGTTCTCTATGTTGATCTTGGAATTCACGCCGATGTCCTTGAACTGGCTACTCAAAGGCGAGTTGACCCGCTCCGTGGAAGACGGCTGAACTTCCGGTCGCTGCTTGATTGTCATCTGAACGGGCGCCTTACACTGAACCTTCTGATTATCGCTCTTCCCCTGTTTGTTGGAAACGTTAGCAGGTACATTTCTGTTATTTCTATTGGTATTCAACTGATTGTTTTTATCCGGCTGCTGCCCCTTGGACTTCTTATTGCTTTCATTCGTGATATTCGCATTCGGCGGCGGTTTTTGAGAGACCGGTGTCTGCGGTGGGGTATTTATCTTGTTCTGCTTCTTGGTGGACACGTTCTGTTGCTGATTCTTGTTCTTGTTCACCGTGTTCTGCTGCAGCACGTTCTCTTTATTCTCCGTGTTCTTCTTGTCCTTCTTGGACTTGGTCTTCGCGTCAGTTATACTCTGCTGCTGAACTTTCTTCTCGTCTAGCTGCTTCCCCTTAGCCTTCTCGTTGTTCGCTTGTTGCTTCACGTTTTTATTGTCGCAGATCTTATTCTGCGGCTGCTGCTTCGAGTTGTTCGTCTGCTGCGACTTGTTCCCCTGTTGCAACGAGTTATTATTATTGTTGTTGGTATTGCTGTTGTTGTTGTTATTGTTCGCTTTGGTCTTCTTCTTCTTCCCGCTGATGTTTTGGTTCTGCTCGGTCTCCAACTTCGGCAGGGGCGCCTCCTTGGTTTGCCCATTTACCAGCGTGAACAGAACCTTGTCCTCCGCTGGCGTCTGACCTTTCAACGTGATGGTGACCGTTGGTTCAGCGCTGTTCGATTCCATCACCCTTTTAATCGTCACGATCTGCGGCTGACTCTCCGCCTGAACCGGCTTCATCACCTCCTTCACCTTCGCCTCTTCCATTTTCTTCATTTGCTTCTTCAGCTTCTTTCTCTCTTTCTTCGTGAGTTTCTTATCGGCCAAGTCCACAGCCAACGATTTGTCAGTGGTATTGCTTGCGTTACATTTAATATTTGTGCCATTGCTGCTCGCCAGTGTTTTGTTACTTTTATTACTAACTTCAAGCTTGTCGGCTTTGGCGGCTGCCTTACTCGCCTGGCCGAGTACTACCGTTTTATCGAGCTTACTCGTATTAATACTTTTGTTCTTTATATTCGTATTGAGAGGTGCAGTCTTTGCTTTGCTATTTATACTACTAGAACTACTACTACTGCTGCTACAGCTACCGCTACTGGCGTTACTACTATTGCTACAAACTTCCTGTTTGTCTTTCTTTTTATTACTCAATTGCTTTACAGTCGGCAATGCTACTGGCGGTGACGTGGGTAAAATAGATACTTCGGGTAGATTACACTGAGGTAATAATCTCTGAGGAACGGGTTTCTGCGGATCTACGACAGTGATCGTGACTTCCGGTGTCTTTTTCTGTAACTCTATCAGTTTCTGTCTTTCAGCTTCTTGCCTGTCTCTTTTCAGCTTCTCCTCCAACTGTAACAAGCAGAAAATTACATTGATCCCACATAAAGTCACTTAAGCACGCGTGTTTCCACGGGATTAACTAACCTTTCGCTGCTTCTGCCTGGCCTTCTTCTCGGCCTTCTTGTTGTTATCCTTCTTCCCATTCTGGTTCCCTTCGATAAACTCGAGTAGTTCTTCCAAGTCCCTCTGATCTCGTTGCTGGTCCGGTTGCACCGTAGACGCAGTGGAAACTGGTGTGTTCGATCTGGCCGCCGAATTCGTTATCGCCTTTATCTCCGTGTTCGTATTAGCTAACAACGATTCCGACGAACTCTTCGACGGGCTACACGCGGCCTTGCACTTCTTAGCCTTCTTCTTGGTCAGTAACTGACGTAATCTCTCCCGGATTTCATTGTAATTCCGACTAACCGGCGCTACCGAGGGCTGAAAGAAACCCTTCCCTTTGAAACAACGGATAACCCCGGTTTACGCCTAAAGCTAGCGCATCGACGGAATCTACTTACAACCCCATGACCGAACACCTCGCAGTAACAACAATCGCAGTGCCTGCTCGAATCCCTTTGCGCTGAACTACTGGTCGAACAAGAGTCCTCCTGACTGCTACCAGAATCCGAGCAATCGCCGTCCCCAGAACTCACTGAAACCAGAACAGCGGAAATTCGGAAACGATCAGAGAATCGTTCACGGTGGAAGCATCCCTGTGCGTATACTGACGGTCATTGCACGACACTCTCTTGATGTGCTCGACATTGGCCTGTTTGTGGCAAGCGTGCGTCGAATGGTTGTTGTGTGTGTGAGATCTGTGAGAGGGACCCGTATTTTTTACCAAGTCCGGCAGAGGTCCGTGCGTGTGTGGATGAGTGGCGCCTGTTTCAGTTTCAGAAAAGAAAGAACAGCTAGTTACGGCTTTTTAACGCCAGCTCCCAAAGACTTAATGAAAGTGCGGCTAGGAATGTTGCGTGAAATGGTCATTGAAGGATGTAAACGATGGAACGATTCACCACTTACACCTACCCTGGTGTGCTGCATGATTGTGACTGGTATTTGGCGTCTGCGTTGTCGAGTGTCTGGTTTGCGTTTGGGCGGACTGCGTGGAGCCAGTTTTAACCGCGGGCTTGCTCGGCTCCTGGTTAGTTTTCACGGTAGAAGGTGATACTGGCTTCGGGTGACTCGACGCGACCGCTTCAGGCACAGCTGATAAAAATTGTCCGAGATTACATCGATGGAAATCTTCCGATAGCAGTAATTAGACATTCCTTTTCTGTAATTACATTTCGTCAGACAAGGACAGGTGTCCCACTTCCGCTTGGAGTTCAATAAACAGGGGCAAGGAGGATTTTCTAGGACTTCTTTCTTCCTTTCTGTTATTTCCCTCGCGTGCTGATATACGCACGTACAAGGCTGCGGTTCGGATGATCTTACGTCAGTATCTTCACTCTCGTCGGTCGTCGTTTCCACATCCTCCACTTTTTTCTTCACTTGCGTCGCGGAACAATTCGCCGTGTCTTCTAAAATAGAGTTTGAGAAGAAAATATAACGATACCAAGTGACGCGATCTTCACTGGACCCTGTACAACAATTCGCTTACCTAAAAAACCATTGGTCAGTTGGGGAAAAGGGTTTTCTAACGGTAACTCTATGCTCTCTGTCCCACTTTTATTAAACTGTAAATTAATCTTGCTGATGAATAATAACAAGGAATGAGGCGCGCGCGGGAATATCGAAATAAAGTGTTCTTACATTTGGAGAAACTGAAGGTCCCGTACACATGTGACATTCGCAACTTTTCCCATCCTCTGTGTTACTTTCCAAACACCCCCCTTCGTTGTGGGCCCTTTAACGTATTGAACAATCGATGAATTAAAACGCACACAATTACCAAAAGTAACAGCCAATGATTAAGCGTACCTCACAGACTTAATCGCGAACTGAGCCAAGTGACAAGTGGTGCGTGCATAGTCAAAGAAATCTGGATCATCTTGTCCGTTTGCATAAATGTCTATCGCGGTCAGTACGCCAGCTATGTCAGCTAATTTTTGATGCTGGGCTTTATTCCAGTCGTCTAACAAGATTTGAACTATCTCGATGCTCGGTGGCATATTCAGCGAATCCAAACTGAAATCCGGCGTTGGACTTAGGGGCCTACTGTCCATATCAGGTATACCAATTTTTGCTTGCGACGCAAGCGTAGAAAGTTGGCCGTCAACCTCTTGCAACTCGCTAAAATTGAATTACCGATTGGAAACTGGTAATAATTCTACTGTATTTTATTCCTCGCCTCAACGTACGTTCTATCGTCGGGCGACTTGTTCAACATACGCTGCTCCATAAGTTTCCTAGTTGCGGTGAACAATTCCCAAGCCTCCTTTATTTGCCTAAGCCTAGTCATTCGAACTGCTTGCTCCGCACTAAAATACGCAACCGTTTGTAAGGTCAGTGTGAGTGTCCTACCGGTATTAAGTGGACGGGAATTCGCGGTAACGCTTACTTATATTTGTCCATCCACGGCTCCGTTCCCGGCCATAGATCCCCGATTACCGTCATCTCGTCATTAAACGATAAGTATCGATGAACGAGACCTTGGTATTCAGAGCCTTTCAGAGGCAAAAGTTTTCTCAGCTGTAAAAGCCGAAATTTGCATTTTCATATATCCTGAAATTACCGCCGTACGTTTCTATGATATTAATTTGTTTACCTGCCCAATAAAGGGTGGCAAATTATTTTGTACCAATGGATCATCGTACACATAGATCTGATACAACTTTTTAACAAAACAATCCCATGATAAATTCGATTTGCACAGATGATCTTTCAAAGGTTGTATTAACTCGGAAATTTGTGAAGCTGTTGATATCAGTGCATCATAATCGTCTAAGAGACCTGGAGAGGATATATACAATGAATATTCACTGCGATCGATAAGAACTGCTAAGTCTGATTCAAGAATACCATTTAAGCTACCTGTAAGAAAAATTTCTGCTAAATTATTTACACTACGATCGTGTAGAAGAGCTAACAACCGAACTTTTACTTCTACAACAAACTCTTGTGCCTGACTCACTAGCCTCATAAACAGCTGACGGGGATCTCTTTTACACAGTCTGAAAAGAAAGACAGTATTGAGAATCTACAGCGTCCGATCCGACCGCGACCTGTGGTGCCCAGCACGCCCTTCCAACTTACTGCAGAACAATGTCATGCATATTGTCCATAGACAACATATTCTGCTGCAGCTGTAAGCCCTCCGGGATACGAGAGGCCTCCAAAGCGGCGTTAAAAGACGTTCGTGTATGTTGCCTCAATTCAGTCCACAGATTCTGAAACTTCATGGCCTTCTGCAGTTCCTCTCTGAACAGCTCTCTGGAACGGCGAACAATCGATCTACCTGCACCTACCATTTCCGTCGACCAACTCCGCTGCTCTCTCTACGGACAATGATTACCTTTTCGCTTTGTACGTATCGCAGGAGCATGCTTCCTTTCCTCTGGGGGGGTTGTCTATGCTGCCACTTGAGCTGTCGGCGATGATCTCGGGATTGAGTGGCGGCGGGCTCTCGGGGCCCCTGGCGCCTCTGATGAACGCGTCGACCGCGGTTTCGTCCATCGTCACGTTCTGTAAGCAGAACGGGCACGTTTCGGATCGATCGGTGCAAGGGTGCAAGGGTGCACGTAGTTTGGCGACACACGCTGTAAGTACATAGAGACGTACCGCGACGGGGACCGAGTCCGCGACCACGGGGGACCTGACATCCTGGTCCTCGTACTGGCCAGCTAGATCGGCGGCCTGTTGCGCGAGATGTAGGTTCGCGTGGCTGCATTCGTCGCAGGACGCATCGTCAGTGTATTTCTTAGCTAGAACGTCACCCATCGCTACTACGTTGCTTCCCCTGCTCCTGTTGCATCGACTGCCCTCGTCGTCGCTGCCGCTGCCGCTCATTCTGTCGCCGCGTGGTGCACCCGGCACACAGCGTCGATCCCTCGGAAATACCTGAGCTGTGCTGCACAGCAATCGATACGCTTTTACACGGGCTTTACTTGGAACCGCGTAAACACCTGAACCGCATTCAATCAACATTCGCTCAATATGGCGTCTCGCGTGCTCATCCCGTGCTTGAATATTGTGCCGCGAGGTGACGCGCCACGGCGACTGCGTGTTCGCGGGGTGAACGCCGCGCGCCGATCGGGACCTGTACGTTTTTCTTAAATACTTGGCCAAAAATCCACGTATCGTTGTACTTTTGCCATGACTCCTAGCTGATAGTGTGTGGGATCAGAGTACGAAAGAAAATTCTAATTATTACATTTTATGGGCTGCTTTTAATGACGCGCGTGAACGTACTAGTTTGGTCTAGATATTTGGAGAATAATTTATCGTTTGAAAAGTGGGATTGTAGAGTCATCTGTGGGATAGAAGTGAAACGAGGTCGACAAGTTTGATTGTATCCTTGTTGATAAAGTCATTGCCATCTGGCGACCGAATGTTCTCAACAGTTCCTTATTACGCTGTGGATAAAAGTGGGAAACAGTGTGTTGATACATGGTTGATATTGTGCTACGTGGGAAGAACCAAATTTAAGATACGTGGAGGCAAATTGTCAGAAAGATGACAACAACGAATTACTTGGATTTGGATATCAATAAGCTGTTCGAAGAGTTCACGATCAAAGACATTGAGGGTATCCAGAAGAAGATCCAACATGAGAGTGACAGAAAGAAAATTGAGCTCAGAACATTAGTAGGGTAAAATACCTTTCAGTACCTTCAAATAAATAATTATTATTAAACAACATATGCATACCACTCTTAAGAAAGCATCGCTGTGTTTCCAAACATGTTCAACGACTGGCTAAACGCTTACAGGGAAAGGTATCGTGACTTGATACTGGCAGCGGACACCATTGGGAAAATGAAAATAACTTCTGAACGTGTTATTTCAAGAATTGTCAGTATCGAAGACAAATTCCAAGATCTGCAGAAAAAGTATCTTATTGGTTTCAAGCTAGAACTAATTAAGGATGAGAATGATAGGTATTTCTTACAACCTCTTCTTCTGAATTAATGAAATGCAGCTGTTTGCTGAGGCCCGCTCCCTTTTCCAGGAATTCAGAAGGAATTCAAGATTCGGTTATTATTCAAATAAAGATCTTAATGGACATACCTCAACACATCTGGTCTAGCATCGAGAACAAAGATTTGCTATTTGCTTCACAGTTGTATTTGGTAGCACAGCATATAAATTACAGTCTGCTATTTGAAGTAGGGAGCGCTGACTTGTCAAACAAATATCCAATTATCTCTAAGCAGTGGGATGTCATTAGTCAGTTCAAAAATATTATTATCAACGAATGCAATAATATATTGCAGTCGCTGGATGTGCAATCAAAGGTCAGCATTTGTTTGGATATAAATTGCACATTGCCGCATCGATGATACTCTTTCGTTTCAGAGTGTTGCAAATTGCTTGGCGGCACTTGTGCTATTGAACGGAACATCGTTCTCAGATTTGCTGGAAAAGCTGATATCCATGCGCAATCGTGCTATTAAATCCGTTGTCACCGATGAGAATGACAGTAGCGTTAAGAGCAAAATAAAATTATGTATTGAAATACTAATCCAAACGGTCAATTTAATTTATGCCTGTTTTATAAGTAAGTAAACGGATATTTCTTTACTATGCACATACATATGATATTTATGTAAATAAATGACTGATCGCAGATACCGATGACAAGACGGGAGGTCTTGTCTTGCGATACATAACGAGAATTCAGGATCAAGAAACGTACTCGTTGCTGTCTCAGTTGAACTTAAATCAAGAACTCTTGACAGAGTTTCTCCCTTCTGTAACAAAGCAGCATAAACCATTCATTCAGGACAACCCAGACAGCTTCCTCTTGCCAGACCTTGAAAAGTGTATGAAGTCTTGGCTGGAATGGGTTGCTGAATTCTGCAATCACGAAGTTACGAAGCTTCTGGACCTGATAATATCCATAAAAGGATTATATTACGTTCGCGAAGAAGCCGTTAGCATTAATCTACCCGAGAATTGGAATGCAATTTGGGAGGGACTCTCCCTCCCGAAAATCACCTTCTGGGTGGAGTTTTTTCAGCCTATCTTGTCTCAAAGAGTAAAAAGTACGTGCCGTGACCATATATTCTAATATATATAATATAATTATGCTTTCCAGTATACACTAGAATAAATTTTCTAATAATCCATCAGGTATTATCAGCGACAAGTGGGTGGAAACTGTAGCTCTATTAAAATCCGACATAGTGGAGCTACTTAACAAAGTAGTGAACGACAAGTTCGAATATCCGGAGCATGATTTACGGTGGTTCGTATGGAAGGATTCTCCGAGTGATATTCCTCAGAAGCTTAACAAGAACGGTGGACTAGATAACAAGAGGTCGTTATTGATGAAAACGAAGGGATATTCGCCAAACATTCTCAAGCTGTGCGAAACCTTCGACGGAAGTTTACAGGCCTTGCTTTCCGACCTCGAACAGTACCTGTACGAGACCGAGCGTGTGATGTCCATTAAGGACAATCTGTTGTCCACGAATATATATTTGATCTCTGACACGTTCTCCGATCGCGCGGAGATTCAGGAACATTTACAGATGATCAGTATTAATATGATACAAGACTTTACAGGCTTCGTGAAAGCTACATGTGTTACTGACAAACCTGAACACGGCCAGCGCGACGTAAACGCTGTTGTGATGGCGAGGTTTCTATTGGCCCTGACAACCCTCAGCTCGAACCTGAATAAGTGTTTCACCCTGTCGAAGGTGTCTGGATTAACTATTACGAACGTTAAGTGGCAATCAATTTGCGACAAATTGAAGGAAGAGAGCACTTTCGTATGGTCAGTTTGGGCAAACACGTACAAAATGAAGATACGCAAGCATAGAGAGAAGTATATATCCAAGGAACCCCTCGAAGGCTTTCGAATACACTTGGTTGTGTCTGAATGGGAGAAAGTGACCATCGAAGAGGACTCTGGAGAGGGCAAGAGGATAAAGTCGGAAATCTTGGTCCCCTATCAGCCGTCTATACAGTTGCAGAAATTCTTCACTGCAATTTGTAAGGATTTGAACAGGATTATACCACATACCCTACCAAAGTAAGTCACGAATTACAGTTAATTCTTCGTCACTTAATATGTACGATACATCACCGTGTTCCGAATGCAGGAAAGTGCTGCACGAAATCATAGAGAGCATCGCCACGGAATTACTGAACTACTATTTCACCGCATCGATCAATGCAAAACTTTCGCAAAAGCAGGCCTTTCAAGTGCTATTCGACATCAAATACTCCACTCTGCTTATGGTGTCCCGTGAGAACAAGGCTCTGTCCGAATTATCCACGAGAGCTTGCGACAGTGTGCTGTCCAAAATAGATCCATTCGATTACGACGTCTTCAATCCATTCATACACACCAACGTGAAGAAAAGTGTTCAGAGATCTCTGGTGAGTGCCCAACTGATTAGAAAGCGTATTTCATTACGCAAGATTAGCTATCTGATTTGGATTCCCGCGTTTCAGCTGATACTAGGAAACTTGGTGCCCCACTTAGAGCAGCTTCACTCGATATTGGGTGCGCGAAGCGAATACACCAATAGCGAGGGAGTGAAATCAGATCTACCCTCGGTACTAGCCTTGTGCACCGGTGCACCATGGTTTCCGCCGTTGACTGTGACAGCCCCAGCAAGAAGTTTGCCTCTGGTCTCTATAACGTTGCCAGAAAAGACACAGGTAGATACGATAGTTGCAAACCTCGAACTCTGTACGACTTTAGACTTTATTCCAAGTTATTTCCTTCACTCGTTTGTGTACACTTGTTTCACATAAATGCGTATGTACTCTTAGATTGCCAGGGCATTCAGATAAGATTGATCGTGCGTTTAATTGCGGTAAGAAAACGATACTGCATGCTCCGTTTTCTAACAGGCTAACTTTTCATACTGGAAGTAACTTTGCGTTTCCTGCGTTATATATTTACGCTTGCTTAACTGCTATTCGAGTTGTGTGGATGATATATCGACTGGAGATGGATAGCGCGATGTGCTAACAGAATTTATTTGCATTATAGCGGAAGAAAGTGGCGAGCAAGGAGATTTCGAAAAGCGACTCCGCCGGAGCCACGATCAAATCCGGCGCGGCGGCATTTTTCGGGGCGATGGGCTCTGACTGGTTTAGTAGTAGCTAATTTATTTATTTATTCCGATGCTCACGGTAAGAATTGTAAATATCATTGGATGTATATATACGCTAGGTATATGCTATGTAAATATCTTACTACAGAAGATCGCCTTTTGACAGTACTGTCAGTATTGAATAAAGAATTTTATACAGTCTTAAAGTCATAAAACTATGAACTCGTAACTGCACCTTGCAACAATAGCACAGGCACACCTACGCAACTGACTTTCGTGGTCATATTCAAAAAAAACTTGGTCACGCGAAGCTAGGTCGCTCCGTACGGTGGTGCCACCAATGGAACATCCTAGTACTAATTTTCGAATGTCATTGACCGAACCTTATGATTCCACAACTTTCACCGAAGGAAAATGAAATAAAGCAATAAATATAAACGCTATGCCCACTAGCATAGACCAGTTTAGTTGATCTAATTACTATCGGACACAATCTTAGTACATTGGTACAAGCTCGAAAACAGCTTCTCATAAAAAGACATATGGAATGAATTTAAACAAGCAATCCATCCATTCATGCAAACTAAATCAAGTGACTTTGAGCATCCAAAATTCACATGGACCGACGACTGCGCAGTTAGCCACGCTTCAGACTGAACAGACTCATTTGAATTGTCCGTGGATCGAGATACATTTGAAAATGTAGCAGGCGTCCGTAGCGCCGCTGGCGACCGAGTAAGTTCAGTAAGTCGAGCGCGCAAAGAAGACGGAGAACTGGAGCGCGCTGGGAGACGGACAAAGGCGGAGCGACTGAAAGTGCTCGTGGACAGTTACGCAATTACCATGGGCGCGGAGGTGAGGGCGGAACGAGTGGTAAAATACGCCAGCGCAGTGTAGTACACGTTTTGGTGTACGGCAAGATGGCCGGATGGGCCCAGCTGTGGTGATATCGGTCGTGAGACGTTCCCGTTCCCACTGGAAGAAGAAACAACGGTACGAGGACCTCCAGCTGCGGGAGTACCGCTGGGACAACCAGGATCCCTATCGGCATCAAATGGTGAGTCGAGATAGCATTTACCATTCGCTGGCCGCCAGTCGAAAAACACGCGGCCCGGTGCGTGCGACGTTTCGCGCGCTGTTATTTAAACTCTAGCAGACTACAGTGGATTTGCGGGGCCCCGCGGGTCGTCTGCTATGGGGGTACCCGAGAACCGAAAAACCAGCACGAGCTTCCTTTTCGAATTATAAAATCACTGCTTCCGGAAAATGGCTTTCTAGGTCGAAATAGTCCACTTGCTCAGGATAATTGAACGTTTAAGTTTCTCATTGCACCAGCAATCATACAGTACGCGATATACAGTATACCCCCATGAAACTATAATTTTTTATGCAGGTCGAGGAATGGTAGGAAGAGATTCTGAAAATTTTCGGTTCTATCGTCCAAGTAGAGATAATCTATGATCTTATTGATGATTTGCGATCTTATTCATTCACTCTGTCCGGGAAACATGCGCATAACTTTCGTACAGGCTGAGACGTATCTTCCCCTGGTCATTGGAACCTGCAAGATATTTCGACGGATTAAAACTCACGTATGCTAATTATAATATAGCATCTGCGCCGACTGTGGCGTCACGGAACAAGCAGGGCAGATTAATTTGCATGTATTATAGATCGTGGAGGACATTTGAAAAGTTCGAATGCCGTTGAAAGTTTAAATGTCGCGCGTGCGCGGCGTAGGGGGAAGGATCGTGAAAATCGCGCGGCATCCTGCAAAATAAATCGTACGATTCATGGTGGCTACCGTTGTTCTTTTATACAGCAGCGAAAACAGAGCGCGAATTAAGTTTCCCGTGAAACGATACCGACTAATCGTGGGATTGGACGTTGATTAATCGCGAAAGGTCAAAATACGGGTGGACGAGGAACGGCGCAGGCCGACGGGCGATTTTTCTCCGTGCAAAATCACCGCGGCCGGGTGAAAACAAATGACGGTCGGTTGGCCTTTGTCCAACCGCGCGGCGGGCTGCACCGCGAGAACAAAAAGCGCTTTCGCACTCGCGATATCGAGCGGAAACGGTCGCGATGCGGCAACGCGCGACCATTTCCCCCTGGGTGAAACGTGTTACGTTTCACCTTTCGTCTGGGAAAGCGGAAGTTCGTCAATTAAGCCGCGTAGTAATTGGATCTTCACTGTCAATCGTTCTCAAACTTATTCCTTTCTGGCCTCCTTCTCGCCGCAATGGAACCCGCAGAAAAAGAGCTGGCAATTCTCTGATACTAATTAGATAATGGGAAACTTGTTCGGACACCGCGTGGAACACGATCGGACACAATTCTGGTTCGATAAAAGACAATTAGACACAAAAGCTTAATTATAGATCCTATTTCTACTTTCACCTTGGAGTCGGGGGTGGTTCTGACTGGCCTTGAGCAGCCACTTGCTTTTGTCTCGGCTGTATCTCTCGTGGATCGCGTAAACTCGAATCCATGTGATTCATGATTGGCGAAGAGACAAAGGAAAGGCGATGGATGATGCGCGTGCATTCTCACTGAATTTCCCTTCATTAATGCGACTTTCGTCGGTCGTTGGAGTTTATTACCAGCCATTACTCTTGCTGTCTGATGCATGGCTTGTCTGGTTCCGTTTGGAAGACAGAACGGTCAAAGTCGATCAGGGAAGTACGTGGAAATTGGACGGGGGCTTTCACTGTACAGCCGCCCATCGCCGGGAAAGTTTATCGCGACGATGCGCCGCCGAGATAATCCTCGAGGAGCCCGGTTTTATCTAATCGGGCGAAAGATTGCCCCGGCGTAACATCCACGGGGACGTAACAGGATGAATGGAAAAGTCTTAAAATTTGTTCGACCGATCCGGAGATAAACCTGCTCCCGTATCGATGACTAATCTCGTATCGTCGCCGTATCACAGGCGATTGCTGCGGCTCGACGAAATCATCCTTTCGATCAGCTTCCCGCGGGAACAGCGACGATTGCTTTCGAACTTTGTTTCCTTGGTCTACCCCGAGCTCGAAACCACTTTCGGGTATTAGTTTCCTTTGGTTTCCAGCTATATTTTGAGTTCTTTCGGAGCTGTAGTTTACTGGGATTTTTGTAGGAGCGTTTGTAACGCGGTAAGGGTGTTTGATTTTTTTTTTTGTTGGATGGTAATGTGCAGGTTAATATCGAGTAGTTCGAAGGTGTCTCAAGAAACGGGCACGTTCACACCGGGCTGTTTTTTCCAGCGGTTCTATTCCAGCACGTCGGATTAAACTCGACCGTATCGAACTGACGCGAGAATAACGAACACGATTGAATTTCATTCCCCGACGTGACCCAGATCGGATCAGATTTGTGGTTATTCTGATACGGAGAAGACTCGAGCCAGGTGCCTCGACCTCGTCGCCCTGAAAAAATCAGCGAAACGGGCCGCTCGTTTCGAATCAACGTCAAACTGCCTGCCATGTTCGTTTTGCTTGTTGTAACGGTATCCGTTCTATCTACATCGTTCAGATTAGGTTTACATGCGTTTCTGTCCTGCTTTATCGATACATCACTTGTTTATTGATATCGATCTTCCCCTGAGACATTTGACAATTGGCAGTCGGCGAAACAGCCTCAATTCCCTCTTCCGCGAAAATAGCCAGAGTTTTGAAGTCCGAGGCAGCTTTGCGGGGAATATGAGGTGCGTCTGCATGAATAATTTCAATCTTTCCGAGCGGAGTTCATATTAATATTGAGAAAATATCGACCACAGTGGTCCCAATGGCCCTTTGCCGTAAAATCGACTGCATCTAAATGGCCTGGCGCAGGGAACGTCGATACTCCCTTGAGGTCTCACCTCGACAGTGGCAGGAAAGACGTAAAATCGAGTCGTAAAGTGTCGATGGAATGCTTTCCGAGGCGGAATGCATTCACGAAGGAGTCGCGACACCGACCTACATCCGCGATATCTTGGAATAATCGAGGAGGAGCGCGATCGAATTGCCCGCGAATTCGGAGAGGGCCAAAACAACTACTTGAAACGCGCCAGGCATTCGGGGCGAAAAATATTTAAGAAGCCTATCGCTGAAGCGTACAGTAGCCACCTGATTCTCCACCGACCTAGCCATTTAAAGGCAAAGAAACAATCAAATGACTCACGAAAGAGACACGTTCGGAGAAGGCCTTCAGCGTGTAGCTTTCTGAGCTGTTGCTTATCGTTATCGTTCGACCAAACTCGCAACCGTGCGATCTTCGAGTACCTACTCGTTATCGGGACGATGCTACCGATTCATTTCTCCCAGTGATTTTCGTGGCGTCACTTTCTTATCAATCGATTGACGTCTCACCGAACCTCTTTGTTCGTCTCCTGTTTCCTCGAGTCTCGCCGACGGTTGTTTTCGGCTCTCCGGTTTACTTCCACTTGTTTCCCTTCTCTCTTAGGCCCGCGCGTCGACATTCCTCGGCCAGGAATAATTACTGGAGCGACAGACACGCGTCTTGCCGCCGAGAATAAAACACTTATTATAATACCATAATCCGGACGATAAGTGTGTTTAACGAGGCGTGCAACTGTTGGAGCATCCCGTTCGTAAATCGCGATTAATTGGACCGTGCCTGTTCGAGCCGCTCCGCGTCATTACTATAGCTGGTGCTCGGGGAGCTGCTGTATCAAAATTTTCTTTCGATACATAGAATAACTAAGTAATTCATTCTCATGCCTGCTGCTTTGAATAAGAGGCTCGCTGGTGAGTTGCTCAGAGCAAACTCACTCCCCCACTGCAAACCACGTTAAAAGCTTCCAATCTTCTGTCGAAGCTGATCTGTAAAAACCGAGTGGCAATACTCGCGTTCCGACTGTCTGGAAATCATCGAATGGGAAACCTTGAAATGGTACTTCGCTGAACGTTGCACCACTCCGAGTGTTAAAGCCCCGCGCGTGTCGAAAGACAAGAGAATCGCGCGAGGGAAGATTGTTTGGCATCTTGACACGCGATTGGCGACGACAGAAGACAAAGGCGCCAGAAATGTCGCGGAACGATTCGGTAAATGGAATCGTCGCGGGTCGTAAGATTACACGCGAGGTGGCTCGATAGCTGCGGGGGATCAATGGTCGCGAATAATTGGCCGAGATTAATTGCCGCTTAATTTGTCACCAACTGTTGCCCGCAGATTCGAGCAACGGCGCCGATCGTGTTTCTCCGCGAAAAGTTGAGAATCGGTTATTGATATTGACGGCGCGGCGACCTGATAAAATCCCCGCTCGATAAAGGATCGCGGCCAAACACCAACGTTTCCATTGAAACGCGGGAAATGCACTAGCTGACAGCTGAGATCGCGGTGACGCCATTTCAATGCTCTAATCTACAGAACGCTTCAAAATACAAGTTCAATTGAAATCATTTCGAAACGATGGCACGTGTTTTCCCCATAAAGGGCTTCATTTTCGAAATAAAAAAAAAAACAATTTCACAATATGATTTAATGGATCGATCTTGAATTTGGTCCTTGGTTATGGGTGTTGAGTAAACGCAGAGTACCTATGTGTCGAAATTTTATGCAGGTCACAATCGACGTATAGTCTATGAAAATACGTATCCACGTGGGTATTGGATGTTTTGAACTCTCACGTTGGAAACGGTTCCGCGTTTTCTTTTGTAATACAGTCTTACTGGCTGTTTGCGAGGCAAATAAACACAGAGATTACGGTACAGTCCGTTCCCCCGACGCGATTTATATGATGTAACGCAGATTGCTGTTATTTACGAGCGAAATTAACGGCTAAAAGCGGTAATTACCGCTTTCCGAGAGGGCACCGTCTCCGCTTCTCTCTTCCACCTATCTTTCTCCCCCTGTTCCCATTCGTTGTTTTCCTTCCTATCCGCCGTGCACGCGCAGGCCATGTTTTTCGACAGAAATACACTGTTATCGAGCAATTAGCTAGTCGGTTTCGTCAACGGGACGTCACGAAAGGTCGCCGAGAAGCAGATCCATCCGCTTTCAGGGATAAAGTGCCCTTATCGATCGTTTAGCGCGTAAATATCACTGATACGCGCGAAAATACAAGCCTGATAATGTAGATACTAATTCTGCGTCACGTGACACAGTTTCTGGCATCGATCGTGAGAAATGATTGTCCGTTTAAGAAGCTAGCCGGATGATCTACCTATCCCGGCGCTTCGCGTAATCGTTGCATCATCAATTTACAACAAAAGTTTCGTCAGCTTTGTGTCCGTCTGTAATAAAGATTAAAAATGTTATTGGTCAACGATTTCGTCAAGTGAGGCACGGTGGTCGAGGCTCGTGCTTCGACGACGATTTTTTCGTCGAATTCGCGGTTTCCTTTTTGCTGCTCGCGGTCGTTCAATTGCACGCTGATAAGGTACGAAACTAAGTAATTACAAGCAGCGGTAGAAGGCTTCGTGTTTTTTCTTTCTTTTTTTTTTTTTGGAGGCGAAAGCAATTTTCGTTTCGATGTGGCGCGACGCCATCGAGAAATATTGCAACGGATTTAAATTGCTGAGATAACGAGGGCTTCTTGCACTTGGAATGAATGGAATGAATAATTTCCCACTGGTCAGGGAACGAAGATTCATCAGAGAAGTGTGGATCACTGTTTGGATTAAGGTGGATGTTGGAAGTTGCTAGAAGAAATCTAAATTGCGTAGTGGTATCGTGGAGGTATTATCGAGGGTCTTTCTGGGTTAAAGGAAATGGCGTGCAATCCACTCGGGATCGAATAACTACTCGTGGACGATGTTTTACTGCCGTTTAGAAGATTAGACGAAGGCCTGGCCGATGTGACAACGTTATAATTCGCTCCATTTATCTTTACGAGTAGAAACTCCAAATAACAGTGTTTATTGTTTCCGCTCTTTCGACTTACATGGCTTTCTTTATATACATAGAAGCAATGCCGAGCTGCACTCTGTACCCAAAGTAGCACGAAGTAAAGCTTTCGACGAGGTTGACTTCAGTCGCGGAGAAAGAAGAATTTTAATAAAAGCTACGATTCTTGCACAGGTTTTCTCTTCAGTGTTCAATGGTAAACACGTCCATCTAGCCTTGTTATTCTCCCGACTGCTTCTGCAGATTCCAAGCAGAGAAAGAAGAATAAAACAAACGCACTGACGCACACAGATCTTTCAACTGGATTCTGAATTCGCGATTTGTCAGACACAAGAGGCAATTGCTTCTCGATGGATACAGGGAGGCATATGTATAATGGTAAACGCGGGAGCACGTAGGGCTTCCGGTTCCGAGGCACATGCTTCCGCGGAAATCGATACTGGTTGCGATAAACCGATGCTTAACTTCTCTGTGCCAAAGTGGCAGCGTGCAACTGGCACTAGGTCAAAGATGGCAGAAAGAAACTTGCGTTATTCAATTCGATGAATCTGCTTTTGTTCAACCCTCTGGCAATCACCCACCCACGCTCTACTCTACTATATCTGTACCCCTTTCCTTCTCAAATCGCCTGGCTACCATCACCGAAGTGAGCCTCCTATCCAAATGATAAGCAGCCAAGTGAAAGCCAACGGTCCCCAACGTGAACCCTCTGTCTAGCCCCAGTCTGACCCTGAATCTGATTGGCCAGCCAAGGAAAACCGAAGGCATGGAAGTGGCTACAGTGTGGAGCGTTCTAAGGAGATAAACGAAAAAGGGGCCACGCGGCTCGTGTCACGATCTCTGCTCGCGTTCCCCGTTCTCCTCCGCCGGATCGAAAAGCGATCGTGGCCTGCACGGCGCCTAAGCATCGCGTTTTTTCCTCGGTGGCCACAGATAACGCGGACGATAACGTCCCAGGCCTAACCCCGGTCCAATAAATGCTGGTGCTCCGCGGTTTACGCACAGTCGCACGTCCCACGCATCCGTTCCACCGAATTTTACTCGCGTACATCCGTTACTGCCGCGAGTCCAGCTTGTCCCGTCCAGTCCACTATGCAGTGGAATCTGGCGATCGTCGAGCGCTGCTACATGCTGAAGTTCCACTGAACCGGAGCTGACACGAGTGACGATTGGTGACGATTCGAGTTCGATATTGGCGCGTTGCTGACGTTGGTCGTTGGTGGCCTAAAGTGAATCCTCTGGGGGGATACTAGACTCGCGACTTGTCAGTGGTATGTGTGACAGAAGATCTTTTTGTGGAAGAGGAGGTATCTTTGTCGGAGGATCTATACCCTCGTAGATCCCCGTTGCTCCGCCCGGAGAGACATTGGAGGATAGTGACAACTGTGGAATTAACATCGCAGTGGTGAATTTGTCAACGATGGAACACTATTTGCGGGAAATTCGGTATTCAAGAGACTAATTTCAGAGTATCAATGATAGAGAGTAATTAGCTGAGGAAATGAGCCAGTGACACTTAGCGGAGGATCATGGTACCAAGATAGACTCGATTTCGGAAGTACTATCGTGGGGAAGATACCAGATTCGAGATACCAGAAGTATTAGAAGGAGAGGCGTAGTATTATTAAAGTCTCGCGTAAAAGCATTTCTACATTGGAAAATGCTGGATCGAAACGTGGTGTTGGTGCTGCGTACCAGGCAGGAGAGGACGGAGAGGCGTTTGAGGCACAAAAAGGAGGCGAATCCACCGCCAATGGAGCCACCTCCGCAGTTGCTGAACAACAATCACCTCTACCTAGATCTGAACATGAATTTCAGCGGGATCGTGAAGCAGCAGGCTGCCAAGATGAAAAAGGTGTGTCCCCTTCGCTTCAGTTTCCCTTTATTCGGAGATTTCCTGCCGATTGGTCCACTTTAGGGGAGCAGACGTATCAGCCTAGTCATGAACGACGTCCGCTGATGTAACCTTACGTCAGACTTCGTATCTTTGACGACAGATGTTCTGGTTGGGCAATTATGAACGGTCGAATGGTTCTAATGATCGATTCCTCTCGATTATATCAACTGTTTGGCAAAGAATGAATAAGTTTCGATATTAATATGTAGGTACATCTTTTTTTTTCTATTAGACACCGTAATTTTGAATGTAGATACAGCTGATGTGAAATCGTGTAGACTGCCAGAATCAATTACTGTCAAACCGTATCCCTAATGATTGGTCGCCCATTAACGATTACTAATCGCCGCTTATGTGCGCGCTGCGCTTACATTCTAACACCGTCATCCGTGTTTACGGTTCTTTACGTAAGCGCAGTGGTCGAATCATTTATATAAGAAGAAACGGTGGACCATTTTCCTTTCGAACCGTGCATCTCGATCGCAGAGATGGGATCGATCTTGCGCGAGGATGAGATCGATAGGACCCCGAATAATATTTCTGAAATATTTATGCAGCGTTATAAATAACCACGGAATTTGATAAAATGCGATTGTGCGTCGCGTCGGGGTACACTTGAGAAGTTAGCGATATTATTTTTTACGTTAAATACCGACGAAAGCTTTCGAGCTTTAAATATTAAATTTCTAGACTTATGGTTTGAAGAGAATTCGGTCGATTGTAGCGAAACGTCGTGTAATTTTCAAGTTTTCCTTTGATTTAAACTTGAGCCGAACAGCTGGATCATCGAACTTGATCCCATCGCTAGAGACGAGACGACGACCCTTCTCACGAGAAGGAAAGTAGTTCTGAGCACGAGAGGCCAGGTTACCGCACTTTCTCCGACTCGCAGCCAGCTATCGCCGTGAGAGAATCTGGTGCGTCGGAACCAGGTGGAATAATTAGATTTAGAGACAAATACAGGAACAGCGACGACGCAACGCGTGTCGTCATCCTACGACTGTGACAATTTTATTCTTCCCTCTTCCGAGCTTTCGTCCAAACAATCGATACTCCTCGAGCGCGCAACGCGTGCCAGGTGGTTGCTTTCACGTGTATTTCTCTGATCGGACCATCGGAACAGAATCCGCATCAAGCTTAGTGAATTATTTTGTGCTCTGATCTTTTTGAAAGCTTAGCAACCCAAGTTACTGATTCTTCCACAGAATCTCGAAACCTCTAAGAATAAAGAACACAGCTCCCCTTCAGGAGTGTAGCACCGATCGGCGTATCGAAGTCGCCAATGCGCGATGAAAGCCTAGCGAAAGAGTCTCGTCGACTCGCGGACGGCAAGTCAAATTGCAGAGGACGTACCGCCTTGCTGTGCTCTGCCGGATGTCGCCGCTCCGAAGGGGAGAATCCCATGAATATCTGAGGCTGTTGACTGACAAGACGTCCTACAAGTTCTCCCTGGCATCCCTTTGTCCGAGCCCTGCTACCTCGTCGATCTCTTATGGAGCCACACGTCTGCGCACTTTTAAATGTAAATCCTAACGTCGCGCTGGCAGTGCAATCCCCCTCTGTGCCCCAACTAGGGAGAGCTCTAAGTCGGTTAGTTGTTACGTATTATAAGGTCGACGCTTCAAAGGGCCAGTTGGGCTTGCAATCGTTGATGAGTTGAAATGGTAAATGATGTAAGTGTCAGAGAAATTAATAATTACTTTTTTAGTGAAAAAGAATGTTAATACCATGCTGAATACTGTAGTGAACAATTTATTTAATTTTTATTTATTTTTTCTGCGATTTTCAAGCCTGTCGCCAGATACTTATATTATAGCTGAGATCATAAGTATTTATCAACGTCGATGTGGTTGAAAAGAAAATACTGCGAATTTTCACTTCTGGCACTTCTACATCATTTACCATTTCAACACATGTTCAAGTTCCCTTGAGGATTGTTCTTGCAGGGCGCAAGTGGAGAAGAACATAATTATTTAGTCTGTTATATAAAGACGAATTAATAAGGCGAACAGTCATTTGATCCTTCGATCGTTCCTCCCAATAGGATCTATGCTCGATGATCCTCGCGGACGATCACTGTTCCGTGGCGATTCTTCTGCGTGAATTTCACGCACGGTGAGTTCGCGGATTCGCGAGTCGACGCGGTCGACAGTGGTTGAAAAATGAGAATCAATTGTTGATGAATTTAAGAAACCGGAGTATGTTAATTACTCGCGTCCCTTTGGCTTGCGCGGGTTACGTGACACGCTTACGCACCGTGCACGATAGTTGGCTGGATGACCTAGTCATTTAGCATTTGATTAATCAACTCGTCTGCGTCGCTCAGGGAAATCGTTGGTTTTTAAACGCAGGATTAATGGTTGGCATTATTCAGCTGTCGAGGCCATTATCAACAAGTCCTCTAGCTCGCCCACGACATCGCTGGTGCAGATAACGCCTAGGATCTCTGTTTTTTCCTCGCATATAAATCATATTTACGCTTTGCTCGGTGATTACGAAAATGCGCGTAAATTACATTCACTTACAGCTTTTGTAACATCGATTAATCAAGCCTCGATTTTAAAAGCAGTACCTATAATTAGACAAATTGCAGTGGATGTATCCAAGGATTATCAAGAATCAAAGACTTAGGGAGTGAAAATTCTCTAAAAATATTTAAGAATGAAAGCCCAAGATCTTGCAACCTTCTTTCTCTGCGGGAGCCCGATATACAAACTGAAAGTACTACATTCTAAATCCCATCGGATCCCTACTTAGTCGCATAAGCGCGCATTGCAGCATGCGAATTTATCGGGATCATTAGAAACCAGTATCTTACATAAACCACCCCACACGAGGACATGCACGACGGATGCGCGGATCACGATGGGAATCGCGAAGCCCCGAGGTCGTCCTTAGCCGCGCGATTTCTTTATTGGCCGCGTTTGCGCGAGCCATTCCTCCGCCAATCAAGAGAACTCCACATTATCCAGCGATCAGCAATCGATAACGCTAATTACACTACGATTTCGTTATAAAACAGGCCAGGATCGCAAGACCGCCTTGACCGGACCTGTCCCCCGATTTGCAATTATCGCGGCTGCTGCGTTCCTTCATCGATCCCCGTTTTTCCAATTACACAATCTGGGTAGGATAGACTAAGCCTCCCCAGGTGCTCCGTTAACTTTATACCTCCATGACTTTGTTCGCCTCGTTAAGAGAGAGCTTTCGTTGAATGTTTGCACGTGGAAGATTTTCGCGGGAAAACGTCCGCGACCTTCGCTAAAAGTCCACGTCTCCGACCTAATGCAATAATTGCACGTTGCCTTACACTGGTTGCACTCGGCCGCAGTTTACATAAGCACGGTGAGAGGGTAAACGCGGTATGTGGCACGGCCGCTGTAAAACTTATGCAACCGGCGAACTCCGCGGAATATGGGCTCTTCCACGCGGATTCGCGTTGGATCTTCTGCCAGCTATCTCGCGATCGCCCAATCGTCTATCTCCGATCGAGAATCTGGTGCGCGGCGAGATAATTCCGCGGTGTTTTTCCTAGCGGGCTCTAGTGTCTCGCCGGGGACGAGCGAAAGAGAAGACGTTTGCGAGGAAACTTCAAGGGACTTCGTTCCTATCGATTCTGTTTATATTGGATAAGCACACGCCGAAGGGTAATAGAACAACAATGGGTAATAGAATTGGGAGCTTAGAAACAGCCGAGTAACTCGTCGTCGTACAATTTAGGTCTGTCCACTCTGAACGGAAAAGAGGGTCGCGATCCACCGGAAGGAGCAACGCGAAACCGCTGCGTTTGGAAGCGAACGGTACGTTGATCGGTCAGTTGGACGGAAGACACAGAGTGCTGGACCGTTGCGCGCCGGCAATTAAGATTACCCGATGAAAAATCCCCTCTAATCACCGCCTCGTTAGATTGCACGCGCGTTGTTTCCACGCCGGTGGCTCGACTTTGGACTTTATCACTGGCTCATCCCCGTTCGCCGTTTAATTAATTAATAGGAGTTACGAGACAGCTACGGCGCACCCGGCGACACGTAATCAGTGCGTGAAAAGTGTGCAAGATGCTGTTGTCCACAGCGTAGAAGGCTCGGCCTCTTATCGTTTCAGCGTTCAACACAGCCACTGCTCTACAAACATTCCTTGCAACCGAAACATAACGTTTCGTATTATCCCTTACGAGTAGTATAAGTTACTACAAATCTAGAACATTGGTCCAGAACGAGTATCTTCATTCCCCGCGAAGATCAGCTCAAGTACAAGAGTTAAGAGAAGAAATCCACCCGTGGTTTCCACGCTGGAATCCCACAGGTGCGATCCAGCACCGCCGATCTCCTCTTTCTCTATGCGCGTTCCACCCCAGTTCCGGCGCCAAGTGGAACAAACCCGCGCCAGGGCGAACGGCCACGGCGACTCCGTTCAAACGATGCCAAAAAACGCGTGGCCGACCTTACGTAACGCGCTGGAGTCGACCACCATGGGTGGGACGATGCTCGGCGGCCGAGGGCTTGCCGCACGCCAGTCGGTTCTGCTCAAACCGACCAGGGCACTCGTGTCACGCCTACGTGTTACGGTAACAGACTCCGTGTCCGGGGCCGGGCAGCGCGGAAAAGTCGTCTCCGCGAGCTCAGCCTCGTTAACACCGTGGAGGGGCACCCACGACGCTCCTCCCCTCGTGCCCCCCCTTGGGCATTTTTACGCGGGCCGCTTAGTGTCGCTCTGAACACCGTGTGCACGGCTTCGTAGTGCCGTGACAGAGTTTGCCGCGTTTTCGCGGGAGAACGCTGCCCTTCGACCATTGCGACGCGCGGGGGAGTGATCTACAGGGTGGAGGTTGAGGTCGAGGGTGGAGAACGATCGAATTTTAGTAGGGTTTCTGTGACTGGGGCGAGGGGGCTGCGATCTTAGAATTGTGTTGTTCATGGAAGAAGATGGGACCACTTGGGGGAGGCTTGTGAATGGAAAGATGGACTAGGGTGGAGAAGCTGATCGCCTGTTTCTATCGTCTTCTAAGAAATCCGTGGAAGGGACACTCGTAACTCGTAAGCGTCTTCTATCCCGCGAGTGAACGGTAAAAGAGGCAATGAACCCCCCGGTCGGAGGGTGTGGAAGGCCGTTAGAAGCGCGGAATCGAGCGGAGGCTCGATTCTAGCCAGTGGAACCGGTCACGTCGCGGCTCCCAGGCTTCTCCATTTCAAAGGCACGAGGTACGCGACGACGCGACGGAGGAACCGTGGCGGCCGTTCCCCCGGCCGGGCAGCAGGAAAGGGACCGAGAAAGGGAAAAAGCGGAGGAAACGGAGGGGGAAACGTGTCGGATTATCCGTCACTGGCCCGATCGGACCTAGAAAGCGAGTTCTTCTAAGGTTTCCACGGGTGGCAGAGGAAGCCAGGCCGTGGAAGTGCTGTCCCTGCCGTTAAAGCGAGACGCGAGACAACCTAGTCGCCGATTCCGATCACCCTCCCTCTTCCGCCCGCTTCTAACCCCTTCTACGGGCGAGGATGGATCGGAACGAGAGCGCCAACGAGGGTGGAAGCTCTCCGGACACGGTGGTGGGTCGCTCCTCGTCCGAGGAGGAGCGGAACAGGTACGCCGGCAGCACTTCCGGCGAGTACGTGACTGTCGGAGACAGCAGCTCCAGCCTGGACACCCTGACGAGCGCTGGCGCGACCGGGGTCGTCACCCAGGACGCCGCGGCCACCACCGAGGTCGTCGAGGACAAGAAGAGGGGCAGATTTGGCGCGCTCAAGAGCAGCTTCCGCAAGGAGGGCGGCCTGTTCAAGATCAAGAAGAAGACCAGGTCCATCGAGGAGGCACTCGTCGAGCCCGAGCTGGATGCTGACGAGAAAGGTTCATTGGCGGGGGTGGCCAACGACTGCAGAACGATCCAAGTGACTTTTAACCATCTTTCTATCTTATACAATTTGTCGAGGTTTCTACTTTCTACCCCTTCTGGGTGGCGGATGAAAGTGTCGATTGGCCAGGCTTCTTTTGGCTTCTCCCATTCCATGCTGGTTGTTAACGTTCCTTCGGGATTCGCTGGATTTAGTCGTTTGTACTTTGTAAGGCTCGGCTGCTTCCTTTTGTAGGGGGTTCTTGTTTCAGCGTCGCGGCACTTGACCCGCGAGTGATTAATGGTATACATTCCGAGATTCATCAACAGATTCCTTGGGAATCTAATCGTCTTAACTGCTCCTTGGTATCTCGCCAATTATTGGAATCCGTCGAGCTCGTTAATCATGATGGACTTATGCGATCGATTCCTTTCTTCGGCGCCGATTTAAAGACTTAGATCGTTCTTGCAGTGGGGTACGGTGGATTAAATTAACACACCCGACGAGTTTGCCCCGAATTGGTTCTACCAGAATCCCTATCCACTAAAAGGTTCAGCAATTTGACAGTTGGAACATCAAACTCCTTTGCGGCACACCCTACGGCACATCTTACGGTCCTCTTTACGGTCCCTACACTCTCATCATAAATATCAACGATTTCAAGGCACCCAGATTCCTCAGCGACCACCCCAGCCTCCCACACTCCTCTGCACCTTCACCTGCGATCGTTTAGCCCAGAAAGATCGGTGCTCTCTGATCGGGGATCCTCTCCCGTCGCAGAATTGGCCCGCAAGCGGAGCCCCGACGAGGAGGCCGAGCGCAAGGGCGGGCCCGCGCCGACCTTGAAGAAGAAGAAGAAGAAGTCCAGCTCGCTGGTGCGGAAGCTGAGCCTGAACAAATTTCGCCTGTCGACGGAGCAGGAGCCGAGGCACACGCCCGAGGGTGGCGACAGCAGCCGCTCGCAGAGCCAATCGTCGCAGGAGTCGCCTAGCCTCTCGGACAGCCCGTCCAGGATCGTGAGGAAGGGGCAGGAGACAGAGAGGCCTGGCCCAGAGGCCAGGGAGAGGGACAGGGAGAAGGGAGAGGCGAGGAAACCGGAGAAGCTGCAGGAGAAGCCGATCAGCACCGTCACCGTAGTGCAACACAAGTCGCCGTCGCTGACCATCCGGAGCTTCTCCAGGAGCCAGCACGGTGAGCGATCCACCACCGTCATCCAACACGCCTTTACACCCCACGTCTTCTCGCCTTCACCCGTCCCAAACCCCGCAACCTGCTCTTCCTTCCTCTATCATTGACTCGGGGAAGACTGGGTGTTGGGTCCTGGTAGCCTGAGGCTCCTGGCTCTCTGCTTTCCTCTACTTTCTTCTATACCCCGCTATTTCGATGCACGCGAGTAGATAGCGAAAATTCTGTGGCCCAGGCTCCTCGGTTCTGATACTCGAGAGATTAGGCGTTGCCCGCGAGCTTTGTTTCCTTTCTACAGTCGCCTCTTAGGACGTGCTGCACGTGTAGCATGGAGTAGGTGCTTCAGTTCACGGCTGAATAGCCTCCGTTCAGCTAGGGTCCCGTTTCAAGCTTGTCTACATCTTCTATCGACTAGACCGCGTTTTTAGAAGCTCTTTTATTAGTAGCTGCTCTCAGTTCAAGGTATGAGGGCGAAGATCCCTAGCAATGTCACCTAATACGCTACTGTAGCCGCTGAAACGCAAATAATCCATCCACGCCATCAGTCGCCACCATTGTAGACTACAACGAGCAGACGCTTTATCACATCAGCTAATAGGCAGGCTTCAAAGACGCTACCACGAAGCTGAAACATCATAAACGAAGCTTCCATCGCCCATACGCCCATCATCCCCCCAAAAACGCCACCCCCCCCCCCCATGAACCATCGTCGACGTTCTCTCTGGTTGCGCAGATCCCCAAGAGAAGTCCCCGCGATTGGAAGCGCGGTGCAGCTCGACGCTTCCCTACGCGATCTCGAAATGGCCGCAGCAGAAAGCCGGCAACTCGGCTCCGGACTCCTCTAAGAAGTCGAAACTGAACCTGAAGTCGGAGTCGGACTCCGGCCTACATCCGTCCAAGTCGTCTCCGCACGAGGTGCGCCGCAAGTTGTCGTTGCTCGAGGAGAAACGGGCGATCTTCCAGCGGAGGTTGTTCGAGACCACCCGGGACACGGACTCCAGGGAGACGGTGATCGCCGTTACTCTGGACGACGAGGACAAGTCGTCGGCGCAGCCCGAGGAGAAACAGGAGGAGAGCACGAGGAAAAGGGCCAGGCACATCAGCGTGAAGAAGTTCGACACATTCTCGACGTTCGAGGGCACGTTCGACGAAGAGACGGGGGTTGGTTATCTTGCTGGCATCGAGGAGGACTACACGGAGAGCTACGATCGCCAGAACGACCATCAGCCTGCGCTGCCTTCCACCATGGCACCCATGGTGGGCGCCAACGACAACGTAGAGAAGGCTAAGCTACCTAGCCAGGACAGCATGGTGAGAACTTATCGATGCTGCGACAGTAGTTCTTTTGGCTCTCCTCGGGATTGGGAGCAAGTTCACCTTGGGTGGTTGTTCGGCTTTGGGTACTCTGGTATGGGTGGAGGTGTTTAAAATTATTCACTTCAAATATGTGTATTTCTCTCCCGAGTAGCTTGTAAGCGTGAGTCGAGAGATTTACCACTTGTCGAAGATATCACGAACTATACTACTTGCTCCAGTCAATGGTACGCGCGCAGCCTCTGAGCCGCGATGTAAATTCCAAAGAACCTTATCCAAATCCTTAATCTTATTCCAAAATCCTTAAGTAAAATCTCAACAAAAAAACCCCAAATGACACACATTTTTCGATACCACTCCCACCCCTTCACCATATTTCCACCTAACAGGTGCCTTCTGATAGAATGAGTCCAACACTCTGAAACCAAGAAAAAAGCAAGTGAAGCGCGACAGGGAACTAGACACCAATCAGGACAAGTCGCCTACTTATTTTTCTCCCTCGCCACTTGCTACTCGTATCAATCACGCGGTGTCTTTTCACGACCAGCGGTTTCCCTGCACCGATATCGACTCCCCGTCCGCCTAGTCGTTTCGATTTCGAAATCCTCTGTCTATCTGCGAGGCGAGACGCTGTAATTCTATGATCCAGAATCGATAGACCCGGTTTTGCGGTCCCCCTCGATCCCCTTACCCCAGTCCTCCAGTGTTTTTCACCCCGATCCCTCGCTTTTGCTCGTCGAGTCTCGAGTTACGCGGCTTCGCGCGCTCTATCTCGGTCTCGGCCCTCCTGTCCGCGGGAAACCTTAATTGGAGCACGTCCGACGTCTCGAGAGGAAAACGCGCGGAAAGGTTCACTACCCCCCAGCTGAACGCTCGCGGAATTGTCAGGCACGCTCTGCTTTCACGTTGTAGTGCGTCGCGAGAATGAATCGTACGTTTTGGTGTGAATTAAGGGGTTGGAGGACATTGTGGTGGATAGACAGGGGATGATGGTGGGGCCTGTTTGTTATCGTTAGACTGAATGGGGTGGGATTTTGTGTACGACCGGTTAAGATGTGATTTTTCCTCAGAACCATCATTTTCGAGGGAAAGGACTTTTGAAAATGGCTTGATGAGCTTCAAATGACTTTTGAATGTATGAAGGGGGGAATTTGAGGAGTTTCTAGAGTGAAAGTTGATCAGATACCGTTAGTGGGGAATGTCTGTAAATTACTTTGTACATTACAGTTCCCAAAAGCGCTGATTATCACACCTACCTAATCGGTTTGTTAATTAGAGCTCATGTATGAGTTAAGCGAAGTACGGTTTGGGTACACGCACGTTTTAAAGGGGACTTAGCCTCCATTAAGTACAGCGGCTACGGTATTATAGTGCTGTAGGGAGAGACGATAGTGTTATGGCTTCCTTTTGCTGCAGATTATTATTACCCCACGAGTTTATGGTTACGGCTTTGCGTTCTGTTTTTCCACGCAGGATTATCCTCGCGCGTGCAGCCACACGCATGTACCACGGATCGTGTTTCTTATCACGACTTTGCAACGATAACACGGCGATTTTTGCTTCTTTCAGAGAGCACCCGAAGATAATATTTCCGGGGGTAATCAGGTAAATGGAGCACTCCAGTGAATTATGATTCACCCTTGTAGGTATCAGGAGTTTATGGCGTCGACGGCGATTTCGGTGTTTACCCTCGGGGATTGTTTCCATTTAGAAATTTTTCCGCGGGTTAATGGAAACTTTAGGGCCTCGGAATGCTCTCAACGTGTCCCTGCGCTTCACTAAATAAATTTCTTTGGTACTTCAATGCTTTTTCTGGAAGAAGTGGCAATTCCACTTTTAATCTACTCTATCGTATCTATCAATCTACACCACTTCTGCACCTCATCAACCACCAAAACACTCAAGACACTCACGAAACAAATATTTGCAAAACATTTCGAAGATTCTTCTATGCTTATTCAGCGATCGAATTGTCCAGCAATTCCTCCGCAAGTCGTATCTTTTCGAAGCGATCGGGGTGACAAAGATAGAGAGGAGCCCGTTGAAGGAAATTCACCCTCTTCCTTCGTTGGTTCAACGTCGTCGCGCTTCAAATCGTGTATAGCCGAGTTGTTTGGTCGTATTCCCTGGCTAATCGTTTGGTGTGAGTCACTTCTGCGGTGCACGTCGACTTGTTAGGTCGATCTTCGCCTCAGATCGACATCGACCGGGAAACGTTGAAGAACGCGGGCGTGCACGATTATGGAGCTCGAAGGGAAGTTCTGGAGGAACCTCGGGGTGTTCAACTTCGCCAAGTGGAAGATTCGACCGAAAAGGTGGAGGTGGTTCGGGGTTAGTTTGCCAGTTTCTTTGATCCTTCTCTTCTTTTCGAGCCGCGTGCAACGTCTTCGACGTTCGCCTTCGTTTTCCCATGAAAATGAGGGATGTTGGAGTGTGATTCTATTTTGCAAAATGAATGGATAGTTGCAGAAACGATTGTTTGACAAACTCTGCTTTGAGATACGCCAGGCGAGCACCTCTGATTTTCTCACAGATGCAAATAAAAATCCTGTTGAGAGAACTGAATGTTTAATCTTTCAGCAACCTTCGATCCCTCGATCGAGAAGTAAATCGACGGGAAACGAAGGGAATTCACACTGTTCGACCAACGAGCCGAGGAAACTAAACGACCTGTTTGTTCTGTTTGCACAGTCGTCACAGAACAACGCGCCGAATGCGGGAGTAGGCGAGAAACGAGAGCACTTGTACAAAATCCTGGTGATCGGGGAGCTGGGGGCCGGAAAGACGTCCATCATCAAGAGATACGTCCACCAGTTCTTCTCCCAGCATTATCGCGCGACGATTGGCGTCGACTTCGCGCTCAAAGTCTTGAACTGGGACCCACACACGATCATAAGGCTCCAGCTATGGGATATCGCAGGTCAGTCGCAATTCACGATCCCCGTTCCGTTCTCCCCTCTTCTTTTCTTTCCAATCCAATCACTGATACGCAGCCACGGCCGCCTCGTGTCGCGATAAATTCGTCTTTTCCCCCTGGCACGAATCCATTATTAAACTCTGCAAAAGTAGAAGGATTCTCGGAACATTCTCACTTCGAAATTACCTTGAAACACAATTTCCTTTTCGAACGGATCCTCGAGCACATTCTTCTCTTACCCCCGTGTAATTTTAGTAATTTAACACATCCGTTCTGGCGTATGCGACAGGTCAAGAGAGGTTCGGGAACATGACCAGGGTGTACTACAAGGAAGCTGTGGGCGCGTTCATTGTATTCGACGTGACGAGAAGCGCCACACTGGACGCGGTGGTCAAGTGGAAACAGGATCTGGACTCCAAGGTGCAACTTCCTGACGGCTCACCGATACCCTGCGTCCTGCTCGCCAACAAATGTGACCAGCAAAGGGAGGGGCTGGTCAATTCGCCCACGAAAATGGAGGAGTACTGCAAGGAGAAGAACTTCGCTGGATGGTTCGAGACCTCCGCCAAGGAGAACATCAACATCGAGGAAGCGGCGCGGTTCCTCGTGAACAAAGTGAGTATCGATTCCTAATCGCGGATAACCACGAGCATTCTCAAGCGAGGAAATTGAAATATACTTCTAGAAACGGGAGTAATGTGCACTCCTTTCTTCGGGATAGCAGACGCAGCTTGTTTTCGTACAACGCTTGTTTTCCAGCGTCGCCTGCACACGCGAAATTCGATTAACGAAGATAGCCCCGAGGAGCAACGCACAAGTTATTTGTGGAATATCGTGTTGCCCCCGCGATTAAGAGTACGCTCGTCAGTCATCGTGTATTACACGGGTGCCGCTACGTCCTCGATGGATTTATCAATGATGCCTGTTGCGACAAGGTGATCGCCTTAACGAGCCGGCAACTAATTCGCTGCCTCGACCATCTGCCCGCTAAATACATTCCACGTGTATACAATTGAAACGCAGCTCACACCGACAGACTTAGTTTAATTCGCAGTGTTTGCACCACTTTCAGAATCAGAAATTAAAGAACAATTCTCCCGAGAGTTGCATTCACTATTCCTCGCTATTCAGAAGTATATGTCCTACGAGATGTGTTGGAGATAAAGGAAAGATTAACTTCGAATTACAGATACTGCAAAACGACCAGCTGATGAAGGGGAACGGCACCCAGGACCAAACAGACGGCGAGCGATTCGCGCTGAACCAGTCGCCGACGAGTACAAAGAAGTCCTGCTCCTGCTGACGAATCGGCGAACCACCGACAGCAGGGTCTTCTGATCCGCCATCGTCGTCCCTTCGTCGTCGGTGCCATGACACTAAAGTCACGTTCCACTGGGCCTCGCCACGATCGTCTCCTCTGGAATGCAGCGTACGTCCGTCGCGTTGCAGCGAAACGCGCGACCAACGCAAAGCGTCAACAAGCCAGCGTCCTTTGCTCCATCCCCTTCTCAGAATCCTTCCTCTACGACTCTACAATCACTTTGCCATAGCAGTTTGGACACACGCGGTTTCAATCATCATAGATCGTCGAAATATTTATTTTCAATTATTCTAGACACAGTAACAGATTTTTTTTTTTATATTCCATCTGGAGGATCGTCTATCGGTTAATATGCATCCGATTCGAGGCATCGAGTTCCTTCAGTGTTTATAAAAATGAGAATGGAATAATTTAAAGGTTGTGTCTATCAAGGATCAACGATGGCTTCGAAAGTAACATAGATCCCTGTGCCGATCAATAACGAAAGAACGGGCGTCCTTAGAAGGTCCTCCGCGAAGGACTCCACTTTCACTTGTCGCAGGAGTGACGTAATTGTCGATACATTCCACTTTCCGTCTTTCAGCTTGATTATGTTCGCGACGGTGGGGGCGGGGGGGGGGGCAGGCTATCGGTTGCCTTGGGTAGTTAATATCTACTGCCTGGAGTATAATGTCTGGAGTTTGGTATTCATTAGTTGTCCACGAATGAATTTGAGCTTCGAGTGTGGGATTAACTGGGTTTCTGTGCGGATAGTTTATCCTTCGAATAAAATAAGGCCCGAAAGACTGCTCTCCACGGTGGCTATCGTGGAAAAGAAACCGCGGAGAAACGCGGATCCACCGATTGTCAAGGCTAATCTTTGTCACCGTCGAGCGACAATATTCCACGACCTCGTGCCTTCGGCCATTCAGTCGCGGTTTCGCATTCATCGGGCGTGTAATCGCCGTTGCGTAAGTGGCGTTCACGTGTGGCCATTTCTTCTCGCGTGTTCCCCGTGCCGAGGCACTTTGAAATTAAATCTAAAGCATTCAGTGCAGACAGAGAGAAATTCGAATTATGAAACGTCTGAGGATGGAAATAACAGAGTATTAGATTAGAACGCGAATGAACACTTCGACCTCCTATCAAACGATTGGTAATGGAGTTAGAAACACTGGAATATTGTACTTCGTAGAGTGATTAAAAGAACAGCAGGCGAAGCCACTAGATTCGATGAAAGCTTGCTACTTTGCCTTTTGTTAAGCAGAGTTTGAGAACCAGGTTCATCATTATACACCCGACAATTCTGCCGTTTAACGAAATTACACGTGAACTCCTTCGCTCTGTCCCTGACTTCGCGAGCATTCCACCGTTTCTCTTTTTGCAAGACAATTCATAAATACTATAAGAGTATGAATGCGTGCTTGAGTTCGAAACGGAGCCTTATAAAGGACGAGTGTCTCTGTTTCGACTCAGGGAGACCATAAACGTGCTTTCCGTTTCAAGAGACGATCGCGAGACCATCCAACACTTGTACTTTTTAAACGATTTTTAACGTAGAGCCTACGGTACCAAGGTAACGTTGTTATTTGATAGAACTTTATGTATAGAAAGCTCCATATATTATATATATATATATACAATAAGTGATATACATACTATAATTATTAAAATTATTACTGTTATTCTAATTATTATACAACTTACGGCATAGACGTATAGGCTATTGTAAATAACTGAAATTTTACACTAACGCGTTCCCATTTCTGCTCCCCTTTTCCTCGCTCACCGAGCAACGAACACGAGTTTCTACACTTTTATACGTATCCCGCGAGTCGAGCGTACTCTCGACAGCTGTTGCATCGAAAATATTCTCGCCCACCAGCTCGAAATATTCATCATGCCCCGGAGCGCCTATCTACATTCCTCCCCTACTCGTTTTTTTTTTAATGTATAGGTGCAATAACACACGTCTAATTGTAACATTAAACCGTTCTTCTTTTCGAAAAGCCTTATCTTTCTTCCACCGATCCCCGAGCGAAGATAGCCTAGGCAAATTTTTGCACCGGCGCTTCAACGAGTCTAAACAACCGAGATAACTGGATACCCGCGTTAGCAAAGAGAGTGGATTGTCATGTTGCTACAATGTCTGCCTGTAATTACCACTTTTTATTGCCCCTTATCGTGGCGCGGCTTAACACTGTAGCAAACTAATTGCAAGTAGAAAACTGGAGAATCTGCAGCCGATGCAAATCTGATTAACGCCTTCAGTGGCGCGGAATTTCCAGAGAAGTGTGCAAAGCGAACTCCGAACTTTGTTTACTTACACTTTCAATGGGATTTTTCTTTTCCTTTGGCGTTATTCTACATCGGGTAACAAAAGCCACGTGCAGATTATTGGAAGAGGGTGGAAGGAACATTTATCCGCGGTCTGTGTCTAGATTCTTATCTCGAGCACGCAAGTACATGGTAACTCACAGATTTAGAGAAGATCGCGTTGCTCGACACGAAAAAAGCTAGATAACAGCGATAAGCGTCGCGCAGATGGACCGAATAGGAGGCTCAGGCTCTGGAGCCTCATGATCCACTACGCAGTGCTCGAAATTTCGTAAAATGAGCTGCCTCGAGGAGCTTGAATCTAAGGAGACGACGATCGTCTGGGAGAACTTAACCGTGTCTGTAGCTGCTCGCAAGCGTTCGCTCCTGGAAAGCCTGCGGCGAATATTCTCGAGGAGGCCGTTCGAGGAGTCGTCCACAATACTCAAAGGAGGTGATTTCGCTAAAGTTTCGGGGCCAAAGTTTCTTCGGTGAAAATCGCGGGACACATGTCTCGAAAATAGAAGGGCTTGTTTAAATGCGAACTAATGATGATTGCAGTGTCTGGCTACGCAGTGGCGAGGAGTTTGATCGCTGTAATGGGGCCCAGGTACTCGAACACCCTCGCAGTTTCGAATTTCGTTAAACGGATATAAGGGGAACAACGACAAAGTGGAGTAAATTGAAAAAATCCAAGCACGAAACACTGTGGCTTCTAGGGGGCCGTTTTTTTTTTCCAGCGGCGCAGGAAAGACGACGTTCTTGGCTGCTCTGGCGGGTAGAATTGCGACGACGCAAGGCTCGGTGAGAATAAACGGACAGCAGGTCCTTTCGCAGGGGATCCTGTCGAAGATATCTGGTTACCTGCCGCAATTCGACGCGTTGCCGGCTTCGGTGACCGTGCTGGAACACCTGTTCTTCATGGTACTCCCTTGGTTTTTAAAATTACGTCGATCGTCGGGGATCCGATCGTGATGAGTTGTGACGGGGTTGGTTGGTTTAGTACGCGTTGAAAATGAATGGTAGCGCGAGCCAGAGGAGCTGTTCGACAACGAAGCTGATGAATGATCTGGGCCTGGTCGATTGCAGGGACACTTTGGTATCGAAGCTTTCCGGGGGGCAGAGGAAAAGGCTTTCCTTGGCGTCCGAGTTGGTCACGAGGCCTGTGATACTTTTCTTAGATGAACCAACCACGGGTAAGAGGGAGATTCGAAGGCTGTGTGTGTTGAGTAACAATGTCCAGGGAAGGGGAGTTGAATTCGATGGATTATATGTAAATTGTAGCTTGGATGGTGAAGTTAGAAGGTCCTGGAGTACTGGTGAATGTTTGATCGTAGGTTTGGACACGTTTTCCGCGATGCAAGTGGTGGAGACTTTGAGAATGATCAGTTTGAACGGCACGGTCGTGTTTTGTACGATACACCAACCTGGGATGGACGTGTACAACCTGTTTAGTCACGTGATATTTATGTCCGATGGCAGGATTCCTTATTTTGGGACACTGGAGGATGCTACGAGGTTCTTCTCCGGGTAAACTTCGAATCGTAGAATTATCGCGTTTAATATTCAAATAGAGTCTGCATTTATCCTTAAAAGTAAAATTGAATTTGTAATTTCTGTAAAATCTAGCCTCGGTTTCGAGTGTCCAGTCGGGTTCAACGAGTCCGAGTATTATATAAAACTATTGTCGATCAGAGAGCCAGAAATGTACTCGTTAATTCCTGATGAAAGAGACACTGCATCAATGAAGTGCGTCGATAGAATATGTCGAGGATTCTTGCGATCTCCATTGTCCAAAATTCCCGAAATTTCTGATGAAAAACACCTGAACGTCAGGTCCCAAAGGTAATAAAGAAACTCCATGAGAAATCAACTCGAAATCTAAAATGACAATAATCCACAGAAAGGCCGGGTGCGTCGTGCAATTTGTTTGGTTGACGCGGAGGATATGGACTCAAGGCAGGAGGACGATTTTCGCGGACTGGTGGTCGTGGTTGTCTTATTTTGTAAGCAGGGTGCAACATTTTTATGTTTCGAAGGAATTAATTGTTAGATTCTTAGTGCACTAAGGACATAGCTCGCAATCATGGCTAACTACGTCTCAAACGAATGTAGAACATAAATTAAATTAACCACAGCTCTCCATGGCAGCAGTGGCCATCTTTTACACCGGGATTAATCCACGCACGCAGATGGGTGTGCAAAACGCTAGAGGCGTGTTGTACATGATGAGCTCTGAAATCTCCTTCACAGTAGCCTACTCTGTCATATACGAGTTCCCGGGCCAGCTTCTGATTTATTTACGCGAAAACAGCGTGTACAGTTGCGGGTCTTATTATATCGCCACGTTCCTTGGACTGGTAACCTTTTAATTACACTATCAATTTCTCCCACGTTTATGATTCACTAATTCCGCAGATACGAAACGATCATATTTTGCAGATACCAAAGGCAATATTCAAAGCCCTACTATTCACGACAGTCATCTATTTCATTCTAATCACTGACGTGAGTTTACTGAACTTTCTGCTCTATTGTTCAACCACATCGGTAGCCGCGATTTGCGGCACAACGTACGGTTTAATGTTCTCCAGCTGGATCGACGACATCGACATCACCACGTCGATCATGGTGCCGATCGACATGCTGTTCCTACTCACCGCCGGGATGTTTTATAATCTCAGGTATTCCGTACTTATGTCGCAGAACCCGGCGAGCGATTGATTTATCACCGTGTAGAATGGCAGACACGCCGTGGAAAGATCGGAGATCTATCGTCCCGATAACAGGCGCGGGCACGAGCCATGATTCATCCGATAATCCTACCGGATGATAATTTTGTTTTCCATTGAAAAGTCGGCGACGTTAAATACCGGCAAATAATCCAAACGAATAGCAGAGGGACTCGCGATATATTCCACGGTGCGTTACATTTAATAAATCCACGGAGGCGTTTTATTGGTCTACCATATCTCATTCTGTTTCCTGCTCGAAATTTTGCAACGTTAAGCTTCGAGTGCATAATAACTCATGTAAACGATTGTTCGCGATTTATTCGATACCATCGGACAAATAAGCCGAACCTCGATGAATAATTCCAATGATTTCAATGCTTCATTGTAGCTCGTTCCACTTTCTACTTTATGCAAAGTGGATGTTAATGATTAACAGGACTTAGGTTGCAGTAACTATCCCTCGATTCCTATGAAATTCACGTTTCCAGCTCGATGCCTGAATATTTAACGTGCTGCAAATACCTGTCGATATTTTTTTACTTGAACGAAGCTCTGTCCATAATTTATTGGTCCAGAATAAACGATATCGGTGAGGATATTAAATTTAACTGTCCCTTAGAAGCTACCGCGCGGGATCGATTAATCTTGGGCGTAATTTCCTCAGAATGCGAAACGTCTGGTAATCTACCCTGTTTCCAAAATGGAGACGAGGTTCTATCCGAATACGGATTCGCGAAATCGAATTACCAGTGGGATTTATACGGCCTCGCCACTTTAACGATAACAATGGGGCTGGTTGGATATTTCGGAGTGCGAAGGAGGAGGATCACGACGATGCTATGATCGACACTCGAACACTTTCGTTTTATTTCGAACGAAAGAAACGGTAGCTGATCGTACATACACTCTAATTCGAACAGTTAATTAGATTAAGAACTCTTAGTGGTTGACTGAGATGTTGACAGTAAGAGATCACGAGCAATCGACGACTTAGTACACATAGCTTGTAAAGCTTGTGCTGCGTGTTACACATCGATTCCCGGAAATTCGATGCATTCAAGATACTTAATGACTTCGATTAAAACGGGGGATGTCAGTAAACGGGCTCTTTGCGGCTTCTCTGACGAATCACAAGGAACCCCGCCAAATGACTAACCGAGAATATCGCTAGAAGGCCGATTATGTCTGTTGTGTAGTGGTTTGGTAAATAACCGTACTTGTCGAGGACACCCAGTCCGCTGGATATGCAAGGCTCTTCTGGGTCCGTGGGACAATCTTTAGAAACACAAAATTGATGGGTGAAAGTATTTTAAGTGATTATTGTAGATGAATCTTCTGATTAAATGGGAATGAAACGTTTGATGCGATAATTTGTGTCCCCTTTTCTTTCTGATCACTTGCAGGGACAGTCGAATGGTAATTTCTTATTTGGTTGCGAGGGACCTTAACAAGTTCGAATGGGAGACTGGTGGCTCTGTTTGTTCAAGAGTATTATCTAAATGATTGCTTAATTGGGAGTATAAATGATGTGGGTATTACTTTCTTTAGACTGATAAGCATTTAGCAAGGAATAACTACTTCTTTCGTAACGAAGCTGAGGCTAGAGCATAGGGAGCCGAGTATCGCGGATGTTGTTCGATTTTAATGAACATTGACGTACTTATGTGATCGATTAACAGCCACTGTGTCAAGGAAACCGCTTCCAGGCCGTAATAGAACTGTGACACGTACTTCAGCCATGCGATACCAGGCGCTAAATGTCTGCAAAAGTGGATTAAGCAAACCCAAGGAATCACCATCCGTGTGTTAAAAATCTCTGCTGGTACTTGATAGTTTTGTACCACTTGCTAAAGATTACTATATGAGAGAAATATTGCACAAGAAGGGGATCGATCAGAAGCTTTGATTTCCGATATCTTTCTCACCCGAGATGCAAGTAAATCCCGCAGAACATCAGGCCGAGGAAGTCCAATGGCACAGAAAATAGGGAAGCCGTGTCCACCGACCTGAACGAAGCAGATAGGAAGAGACCTGTTCGAAAGATTCGCCCTCGTGAACCTGATATTTGGTGTCAGACCCCGTTTCCATGCGAGCAGACTTTCGAGGTGGAATTTGTGGCATGCGTGCAGCAGAGCACGATCTTTTATCACAGAACTCCACTGTTTTCTATAGCAGTATTCGTGATCTTCAAAATTGAACGAAAACACAATTCTCTCGGAATGGAGATCACGATACAATCTGTTCGCAAGGAAGAGGATGTTCCTCCAGCTTCCGTTCGATCGCTCACCTACAGCAGACGAAGAAACGGCGCAGATTACTACCGGCAGTGAAAAGTAGACGAATCCTAGGAATCCACCCTTCAGCCCTGTGATCGTGAACACCAAGATGGTGTACAGCAGTGGCTGCACTATTGCACCGGGTATCTAGAAATTTTCGTAGAATGCACCGTGTCTAAGGCGCGCAGTAGCCCAACATGTCTTTTTTTTTTCCCGAAAAGAGGGTCAAGGTTTCTGTGTATTCCGTTACGCAAGTAGTATCACGCGATTGGGACAGGTTGCACCTCCTCTTTAAAGTGCAAGTGCATCGTTACACTCAGGAAAAGAAGGTCACATTCGACTTTCAATTCCATTAGAACAGAGGCACCTGTCTCAATTAAGCGACACACTCGCTACAAGATTTATTTTCTTCGTAAAAAAGTAGAGCCTGTTTTGTTCTTATTCGCTGGATGATTATGGTAGCAGGAATTTTAGAGGAATGACTACCGAATGGCTCACCAGAACGACAACTTTGCTGACGTAATATGGCGCTGGACCATAAAGACCACCAGCGATGTCCCGCAGCAGTAGAGGCAATTCCCTTGGAAACGTGTAGAACACGGCATAATTAAAGGTGAACACGGTCTCGACGACCACCAGGTACAGAAGGCCCTGCACGTTTTGTATCCCGCCCTGATCCATCGTTTTCCCGATCACGTTCATATACGGAGACGCTATCAGCAGGCCTATGAACTTTGAAAAGCACATCGATCGTCGGGGAATTCGAGTGTTCAAGGATTCGGAGCTCGAGAAAGATGAGGAGCTTTAGTCGAATGAAGGGAATGCGCGAGGTAGAAGCTGATCATCGGTTAATGGAGAGTGGAGAGGCGATATTTGGATAAAATTCAAAGCCGAATCCTAAATTGTTAATTAACAAGCAGAATCGAAAGAAACTGAGACTGGAACGAAAGGTAGCAGCCAATAAAATCGACATCTCACCATGTACGACACAAATCGTAGAAGATGAGAGGCCGAGTTCCTCTTATAATCGACGTACGACCTCCAGGTGAGCCACCGCACCTGTGTCAAGCCACGGGCTCCTTTGAACTCCACGGAAGCCGAAGGAACCTCCGAAAATATTAATGGCAATTCATCGGACTGTGACGCGGTGGCGCAAGAATACTCGATCAGCTTCGAGACCCTCTCGCTGTGTTTCGACCTCTCGTATTGATCGCAGATCCAGTCCACCTGCGAACAACCGCCGACAGTCACGAATCCTTTCAGTTCCCCTTATTTGGTACATCTTTGCACTCCACTCTGATGGTGTCACTAAAATGTGTATCGATTCCACCGAGGTCAGATAATGACTCTTTAAAAATTCAGTCTCCTCGAGCTTGCAACAGCTATTAACTATTTAATACTCATCCGCCACAAGTGAACCTTAGACCTGACACCGAGAATCACCAACAATTCAAGCTCTCAACTCGAAAATTGTGCAGAGTGCAAAGAGTTTTACGGTTATATGCAGAGTATCCAGCGTTCGGCTTCCTCCAGTACCTTCTTGTAACTCTCACTTTCGTTGCCTCGAACGATGGACAGCTGAGAGACGTAAAATTCAGCGCTGTTGAAGGTGGGTGGACAAAGGAGATCCAAGCTGGAAGTGGATAATCGAATTTTCACCGAGGGGCGATGAAAAGGAACAGCCTCCCCGCACTGTTCCTTTCCAACCCTGCTTTCAATACAAGAAACATTCCCCCGAACCTATCGAAAAACTTGGTGGCGTCCGCAGTGGCGCCCTGGAAGGCGACACGGCCAGCAGACAGGAGAAGGACCTCGTGAAATGTGTCCAACAGACCAGAGGCTGGTTGATGGAGGGAACAGACGACTATTCTTCCAGTAGCGGCGACTTCTCTGAGCGTCCTTACCACCGTCATGGCACCGTAACTGTCCAAGCCCGTGGTCGGCTCGTCGCAGAAAAGAATGCTCGGTTCCATCAGCAGCTAGAACAATTTCTCTACCCTATGTGCACTCCGGATTAAAGGAATCACGGAGCAAGTAGCTGTGCGCTAGTAGCTTGTAAGGACCGAGCTGACGGTTATTAATGAAAGCCTGCTGTGACAGAATTAATATGTATAAGTCGAAGATTGATTAATGGAAATGCGTGGAACGATTAACGACGTCGCACGTCAATCTTCTGTTATTGAGATCGCAATGGGAGATCAACGATCGAGGATACCTGTCAAGATCGTTAAGCTACCGTGCGCTTGGTGGTAAAGTTTAAGTCAGCTTGTGGAAAGTATGAGGCGAATGGACGAGCGTTTGCTGCTTACTTGAACGGCCAGAGCCACCCTCTTCCTCTCGCCCCCAGAAAGGGATGAGAGCTTCGAGCTTGCACACTTGCCAAGTCCAAGCTCTGCCAACAGAGCCATTATTCTCAGCTTCCTCACGCTGGCGCGAAGCCTCCTGTCCATCTTCATGCACGCCTTCGGGGAAGGGAAGAATCGTAAAGCTCTAATCACTTTCAAGCTGAATCGTGTTGGACGTTAGTCAGCTCGATGGAAGCTCCGGATCAAGGTGGAATGGAATCTTGGATGGATTCGAGGTAACGAAACGTGAAATGGAATTCTGATACGTGTCTTCTAATGGAGGGATTCGAAACTGAGTTCCCGAGGATGCATAAATTTTCTGATATAAAAATCGAGGGAACCGGTTCGATGACCTTCATAGTGGAAGCTTAAATTTCCAAGAATATTTCATGATATAAAAATCGAGGGAATCGTTTCGGTGGACTTCCTAGTGCAAGCTTGAATTTTCAAGAATATTCCATGGTATAAAAATCGAGGAAATCAATTCAATGGTTTCCACCGTATCTTACCGCCACGACCTATTATCTAATCGATGCCAATCGCAGTTACAAAGCGGTGAAGTCAATTCTCGAGTGGAAAGCAATTACTCAGACCGCGAACTAACCATTGACACGACTTTATCGACTAATTAGCCAGCTCAATGTACCGTGAAATGTCCTGCGAACGTTTCAGACAAGGTATATCGAAGAAGATCGATGGGGAAGTTGGTCTGGAGCGAGTGTGATTAGAGGTTGGAAACGTTTCGAGTCAAATACGACCGTCTAACTAGCCCAACCATGAATTCCATGTGCTCCTGGACCGTCAGCGACTCGACTGCCAAGTCTGTTTGCGGAACGAATCCTGATATCCTTATCATTTGGCCAGTGTCTATGGGTGCTCCGTTTAGCAAGATCTCCCCCGTCGCTTTGCCTATCGACGGAGGAATCATTCGTCAAACATTTCATCCTATCGCTCGATTTTCTGAGGCTTTGATACCGTTAGTAGTATCAGACTTTAACGGGGGAAAAGTGTTGCGATATTTTGAAAGAGAAATAAATAAAGGATATATGAACCTTTAACACGTCGACTGATGGTCGCGAGCAACGTAGTCTTCCCAGAGCCGCTGCAAAGCGAAAACATCTTTTACTGAGGCAAACTTTTCCATCTCTGGAGATAATTAACCCCGGAATACCAAGCACCCGCGATTTGCACTTCCTCAACTTTCACGATCCAATTTTACCTCTGCTTTCCGCGAAGTGTCTAATATTAGGAACGCAAGCACGCCACTTTTAATTAGAGAGGATCCAGAGAACTCGATGGAAACAGTGATATCATTGCTCATCTACTTATCGCACTAGGAATTGCCAATTTTCAACGATTCTGAGACCTGTGCATTTATACGCTTGGTATTCTTGGGTGAACCCTGCTATTTTGCCCTCCCGTGCTTCACTCGAAATGATTTTCGTTCCCTCAAATAATCAAGAGACTTCGGAGGATTGGAATTCTTCAAAGTTATCGAAGAATCTTATTTTACAGGCTCGGTTTCACTTTGGGATAGCAGTCTTATTAAAAATCGTTTCTAGTGGAGCAGGCGAGAGTACAACGGGTTAAAAGAGAGCGCTGGAAAGTTACCTTGGTCCCAGGATAGCCATCAACATCCCAGAATTGACTATCCCGCTGACTAGAAGTGAAACAGAAAATTAATCCCAGACTCTTTAACCCCTTCAGTCTTTACTCCTCGTCTCTTCATTCTGTAATATACCTCCGTTCAGCAGCCGAACGAATTCGGTCTGTTGCAATCCGAAGATCGCCCGAAGCCCGCCGTTGCTCTTCTTCCTAACCGTGTACGAAATGTTCCTCCAGGTCAGGCACAAGTCCCTGGGCAAGCTTTTCGGTAGCGCGGGCCGCTCCACCCTCTGCCTCCTCTGAAAATGCGTTCCATCGTTGCACAGGGCGAGTGCTGACTGTCACGCGATATCGCGGAAAAAAATATCGGTCGTCATTTCTCCGTGACGCGGAGGACGAGTGATGATTCCCGATAAGAAATGAAAAACGAGGAAAAACTATAGCCGAAGGTCGCGCTCGTCGGATATTCGTGGCGTAAGGAGCTGCTAGGTAATTATTCAAGAATCCATGTTGCATTGCTGATCGGAGCCCTTCCAGCACCACCGACGCAGCGTGCACGTCTGTAGGTCAGACTCGGTTACATAAAGCACAGGTCCGGCTCGTGTGTCGCCATGTTGGACCAACTAGCGTAATTGTGCTGTTTATGTAAGCGATCTATCCCAGATCCGTGCATTCTGATCGATCCACTAATCAAGAATCACTCTATTTACGGGGCTATTGTACTTCCTCGTACAAAACACTCCCGAAACTAGCCTCTAGATCTCCATATGTAGCAGAATTACTTACACTTGCAGTGTTAAAATAGATCATCCCGACGACCACAGTGAGCTCTCGGAACCACGACTAGATATGCAGATTCTCAGCGGACGGAACACCAGGATCTACCGATCCATTCACTATCGACCATCCGACTGATTCACGCGGCGGACTCGAAGCCAATGAAGAAAGGGAGAAGCTTCGTGATTCTCAACCTTGACGATTCCCTTGGACAGCTATCCTCTGATTGGTTGTTAATGTCACGCAAGGGCTGTTCAGAAGGGAATCGCGGAACCCGAGCAACCGTTCGTAAGACTCACTGTTTGAAGCAGGTGGCTGAGGATGACCCGCACGTGGATTACAAGCTGCAGACGTTCAGGTTCACCGCGAGTAGGGATCGTAGACGGTGCATGGCTGACTAGGTTTATGGTAACCGGAGGCGAACGTTATTCACCACAATACGACACCATCGCGAGCGGTTTTGCGGAGGACGCGGCGATGGTGTGCGTCTTATATGGAACGGGGGGTCGTTACACAACGAGACCGCGGCGCGACGCGACGGACGCGCTTGCGGATCCAAGGATTACGGTTGCGACGAGGGAACGCTTTAAACGCATACCGAGGCGGATTGGGAAGTTGTCGCGCCGCGCGAAAGCTTCTTTCACCGGCTAGCCTGTTTACAGGGGAATGTATATATCTGGAGGTATAGTGGGTAGCTGCAAAAGGTATAGCGAGATCGTGAGCTACTTGTAACTGTATCAATCGGCGACTACAGTAGTGCATATCAGATCTCGTAGGGCATGAATATCAATGGAGGTTCCACGATCAATCCCAATAAATCTTCAATTAAACCGATCCGTACCGACGAAAGATTAATTCGCGCGCAAATTATGTAAGTTGCTCTCGGCCCGAAGGACGATGGGGATTAAACGAGGAATCAATGATCGGATGATCGAGGGCCGGTGGCGAGAGAAGGGCACCGAAGTAGGGATGATGGGAGGAGTTGCAATAAAACGATGGAAATATTGGAATCGGCGCAATATGATTCCACGAGGGATCGCGAAATGGAACGAAACAATGTTTGCGTTGCGCGGAACGTTGAGCGGCCCTCTCTCGCTCTCCTGCTTTCTCAAGCTTGCTCGCCCTCTCCAACCCCTCTAGCCCTCACTCCCCCTAGCTGGGAATCGAGGATTTGTTAATATCGAGCGCCTAGCTAGTAGCGTGCCAAAATGGCCGACGTTTAGTCGTTCCTTAGTTCTGGTTTAACGGGAACGCCGCGTCGCGACGCTTGCCATCGTTCGATGTCGACGAACTCTTTCGAATCACACGGGGCGTTTCTCGTGACCCCAAAGGGAAGTTTGGGTGAAGAATACTTGGGGGATTTAGGAATTAAATTGTTTTAAAGAGCGAACAACAGAGCCGACGGATAGTGGACTGGTTCGTTAGGTTGATGCAGGCAAACGCTGTTGGGGATGATTATTGGAGCCAAGAGGGAAACAGTAAATTGATTAACGTAGCAATTTTATTTCATTGCATGGTTGATTTATAGCAGAGTGACCTACTACCGTTTATAAATGTGCTCGCTGGTCGGGACCGGCGTGGAACCCGTATCGTGAACAGAGCCCTATATAATTCCGAGTGTTAGTTTCTCGCTTCTTTCTGGCCGAAGGGGCTAGCGAGATGGAACGCTTTGCGTGGCGTGACAGGCGCGGGCGCTCAGATGGAATCGTGACCAGTGATGCCAGATTCGGGACGGAAGCGCTCGAGAATTTCCCCCACCTCGTATGCACACTAGGCCGGAGCTGCGTGTGTGCATGCGCCGAGCTCGCGGCACGCAGCTGTCGGCGTAGTGTACATGCGAGGTGGGGGAAATTCTCGAGCGCTCCCGTCCCGAATCTGGCATCACTGATCGTGACTGCTCGACGAATGCGCGCGACGGTCAGATAGCCAGGCACGGCACGAGTCCTTTTTCCGCTCTAGGCGAGCTGGCCAAATTCCGCCATTTATTATAATACATTTAATTGAGCTTCTTCATATCCTTACTCTTAATTCTTACTCGTAGTTTAAAACCGTTGTAGTACAATTTGTAGTATTTCATTTGAAAATTTATTTTCAACAATGCCAACAATGAAAAGACCATTTTGCACCTCTTGTCAACCTTACGCCCTAGCAGTTGCCTAATTTTGCAGAGTAAAGTCATAGGTAATCTCAAATAAATGTATTATAATAAAGGGCGCAATTTGACAAGTTCGCCTACGGCGCAAAAAAAACTTGAGCCGGGCCTGCGTCAAGATTTTGCGACGTGATCCCGTGCTTACCGTAAATGCTTGCGAACATCGCGCACGCCCGTCGCGCACGCAAAGGACGGTTGGAGTGTCACGGGGCCCAAAAGACGTCCTCGCTCGCTTTCAGGGGCTCTCCCTCGCTCTCATTCAACAAGAGTGAGGCAGAAGTGGTGGGGATAGCGAGGAACCCGTATCGTGTGCACCAACCGAGCTCATACGAAGATACATACTGCTATACACACGCGTCCACGCTGCTTAAACAACTGACTGTTTTAAATCAGCGATTAAACAAGTAAACGAGGCAACAGAAACATCGCCCGATCGTCGAGGCGAGCGAACGACACGCGCTGTGTCCTACGATCGCGGAATTAAGTCGGAATTGATTGAAGGAAGGGATCGAGAATCTGGATTCCGGAAGAGGTCCAGGATGTCCTCTAGCACAACCGCCGTCATGCTGAAGAAGCGGGAGAGAACGCAGAACTGGATCCCCGAGGAGAAGAACGGTCTGCTCTCGTTGATCAAGGTGCACGTTAACGCGATCGAGAACAAGAAGATCGACGCAGCGGCCTCCGCCATGAAGAACGCCGCTTGGCAACAGATCCACCGCGCGTTCCATGGTCGATTCTCTACTGACAGAGACATCACCAGGATGAGGGAGCAGTGGAGGAGGATGAAGGCGCAGGCGAAGCTGGAGACGAACACCTTCTTCCAGACGGTGATCCATCGGTTCCAATCGAATTTCGAGATTGATACACATGCTTCGATAGACGACTATCGACTGAGTCGTCCAGCTGAGTAGCTGAATTCCTTAGAGCTTCGATTTTCTTTTGGGCGATCTGAGACCCTTGGGTTTTCCTAGGATCTTGAAGAGTACTCTAGTAAATGGAAACAGGGCCGCGATCTATTTAGCTCTTCCGCCGCTTTGGGGAAAAATAATTTTTGTCGCCCTTTATATTTAATTATGAATATGAATTAGTATTTTAAGATATAATTCTCCACAGTGAATGAAATTTTTTGTAGGTATTTGTTGAATAACAAAAGCCTCTTGTTTTATTAGAAACTTAATATTCATATAAAAAAAAACAGTAACAAAACAAAATAGAATATATGAGTAGGCGGTAGGTACCAATTTTTTAATTAAAAATAAGAATATATGAGTAGGCGGTAGGTATCAATTTTTTAGTTAAAAATAAGAATATGTTTAAATATAAGAAAAGGGGAAAAATCCCCTGGGCAGTTACTCTGCTTGTGCCCTCTAGATCGGGCCCTGAATAGAAAGACCCAATGGGAATGGGGGTTCGATTCGACTGGGATCAAACAGAAATCCACTCCGTTTTCTTTTCAAATTTTTATGATCTAGTTAGACGCTGTTTCTATGAATTAAACACGCTCCCCTGCAGTTATGTCGACATTTTCTGAAACGGCGACAAATATTGCACGACAGGTGAAGAAAATGGGTCCTGAGATGGCAGCCAAATGCCGTCCCTCGGACCTCTCGATCGAGGTGTGGAAGCTGGTCGAAAGGGTGAGGAAGAACGACTCTGACGGCGAGCGTTCGGACGAAAACTGCCAGGATGGCCTCGAGAGTTTGGCGAACCTCGAGGCGATCCTGGACAAGGTGACCACGTCCACGCCGGAAACGTTGTCCAACGAGATTAAGGTTGAGGAGGTCAGCGACGACTACAGCACGGACGAGGAGGACAGCCTCGGCGAATCTTCCTCGAAGAAGCCGGACACTTTCCACAAGAAACGGCGACGGATATCTGAAGACGAGACAATGGACATGGCCGAACAAAATGCGTCCACCGGGGACGACCCCGCTCGCCCAATCGACAATGGTACCTTGAAATTTCCTCCCAAAACCCAGGAACCTTTGCTTCCTGCAATGCAGTCGATTTTCCTACCCTGAAACTGTTTAGAAGAGAGAGAGAGAGAGAGGAGAAGAGTAATGTAGGAGAAAGACTCTGGTGAAGACGTAGGATTAATTCGAACGTAATTTGGTCTGTTTCCGAGCAGAAGAGGCGATCTCGGTGCCAGTGACGAAGGAGAGGAACGATACACAGGGGGATCAAGAAGAACCCGATCAAAGAGCCACTAGGAGACTCGAAGTTCCGCAGACAGAAAACGATCTGAGGCTGAGGATATTGAGCGTCAAGCTGGAACGAGCCGAGTTGCAGAAACGGGCCGCGAGTAACGAGCTGAAGACATCGGAAATCCAGAGGCAGATGATCGAGAGCCAAGCTGCCGAGTACAACAGGTTGCGACATTGTTTTTGGTATCAAATTTTCGATCTGGGCTTTAGAGAGTTAGGTATAGGGTCCGGAATGGGATTTTTCGATTGAAAGTTCGTTTGAGAAACGTGGTTCGAGGAGTTTCTGATAAAAATCGAATTGATATTGCCGCCGAAAGAGCGCCAGCTCGGTTAGTTCGAGAACTCTTGCCGGAGAGCGCGATACGGGAGGAACCCATCTCTTTGCGGTACTATTGAGTAGTGTATGGTTTCTATTGGAATCCACTGTACTCGCTGCACTTTGAAAATTCTCTCGCCAAGAAAAATGCAACGGGTTTTCGCTACGTTTTCACGGAATATGGCTTCGTTGAGGTATGAACAGTGTTCTGAATAAAGGCAACGTAAAAGTCTATATATATGCTTATATATATATATATATATATTTATCTTCTGCGTCGTTTTACCAGAACCCGGCTTTTTCCACACTTGCACAACGGGCGGTTAAGAGCTACGAGTTTCGAATTCCGATTTTCTTGTGTCTTCGTTACATATGTTGCGAAATAAACGACTCTCGCTGGAGTTAGATTTTTTGGGGAATTTTAAAGAAAGCCATGACTCGTTATCGAACTTTCGGTACATGCACCAAAATTATGTAACAGCCACTGGTCCTGATAGCATGGGAAAGTATTTTAGTGTCCCACCTGGGTTCTGGGTTTTGGAGCAATTGCAATATACCTGCTTCGAGCTCAGAATGTTTTGCCTTGTAACACTCGTCTGTTCTATGCACAAACGATATAAATGGACATGGAATATTTTTAACTGCCTCCGCTGTGCAACAATCTTTTTGGCAGCGTGACCTATTAGCGGATGCTAATTGAGAGAAACGCTTGGTTGTTGCAGCCGAGTAAGAATGAGTGGTGGGGAACCAGGAAGCGGAGCCGGAAGAGGTGGCGGAGGTGGTGGAAGTATCCGGGATGCCGGAGGATCTTTTGGTAGAATGGAAGCCGCCCACGAAGATCAATATTTCTATAATTTGGTTAGTCACAGAAAAAATTAATGTCTCTTTGAGCGCCCCTGTACGATGAATGTAATTCTCTGCAAGACAAGATTGATTCTTTTAGCAAAAGGAGCAATTTAAGAAACTTAAAGAGGATCTTCACGACGAGATCTCTTTCCACGAAGAACAGATCAAGCGCCACCAAGAGGCCATTAACCGCCACAAACAGAGGATCACGGAAATGGACAAACATTGAGCTGATACTCCTAACGTGCGATATTCCTAATCTCCTGGGAGCGTTGCGTTGCCCTTTATAATAACATAACCGTTGCGTATTGCTGATAGTAATAATGGTAGAGCACCATGCCCTGTACTTCTTCTTCATTTAATTACGAAATGTTACATGATAGAATATGGAATACATTGTTTTTACTACGTATTAAATAAAACGGAGAAGCTATTAAATTTCCTGTAAGCTCATTCGTGCGACTCGCTTGATATTCTACAATAAAAGTCGATTATTTCGCGACAGCGTTTGTATATTTTCAAATGTTTTAATGTTCCTGACAGAAAGTGACAAAATTTCTGTCAAACAACTACTCGAGCGACTTTTATTGGAAAATTAATGATTCTTTTACTCGGCGAACATAATGTTTCGACAGATTTTACGAACTTTGTCCTGCGAAGGTACTAGGTGAGTGAAATGTTTATATTCGATTCGCGGGCGTTCGTGGATATTTGCATGGTTATGTTAATTTTCAAAATGATTGGTACAAAGAATATCTTTCTCTCCTTTGTAGTTCCAGATATTTTAAGAGAAAATACAGCGACTCCAATAAAAACAAAACGACGAACAACGATATCGCGTACGAAGCCGAGCATTATTATAAACATCAGGTAATATCTGCGACAAATAATGAAAGTTTACTATGTTAGAGGCAATGAAAAGTGTACTGATGTACTCCGCAGGACAAAGAGCTGCTGGAACTGCTGAAGCAAAAAATGCAGGAGGAAGTGAAGTGCATGCAGGATGAAGTCACGTCCATGCGTAGTAAAATCGAACAGTATACTCGCAACATAAACGAGGATCTTCGGTTTTTGAAGGGCCTTGAGAAAGATTTATCGGCCAGTGACAAAAAGTGATCGCGATAATTGCACACAATCATAATCTACTTTTTACTTTTCTCATACATGTTTTATACAAGTCTATTTACAACAATTTGAAAGAATTTTATGATTATTGAACGTCAGTGATGCTTTTCGCTCTGGAATGTGCAATATCAAGAATCAGGGAAGTTAAAATAGTAAGCAAATCAAGGTAGATACACTTTCTTTGTGTAAGTAGGTAATTAAATTTTTTAGATTAAATTAAAGGCTTTTGCAAGTTTGATATTACAGTGTTGGAGCAAGTGAAAGTTTTTCATTTGATTCTGGTGAGCTTAGTCTACATCAAGCAACTGTTAGCTTTGTACAAGACTCACCACACTGGGTCCTCTTCTTCCTCTATGTAGATGACCCTATGTCTCGTCCTTCTCTATCCATTAGCATCCTAAAGATCCTGAAACAAATAGTTTTCAAATGATCGTTTTCAATATCAGCAACAATCTCTACTGAAAGCTACAATGATATCGAGATAATTAGAATTACATGAAGAAAAATTCGTAATAAGAATCAAAGTCCTAAATATTCTACTCCAAATTTTCGGTACCTAACGCAAAAATGGCCGACAATCTACGCGATTTTTTATTACATTTTATTACTCGAAAAATTACAAATACAATTAACACAAATCTCCTACTTTCAGAATACTAATACTAAACCCTAAAGAAGACAATGAGATCATTAGTTCCCTTCAACAATATTATACATGTGCATTTATTTTAAATAATATTCCCATAGTACCCTTACCATCCCTATGGTGTTCCAACGCAGCATCTGAATTCCACCCACAATTTCACACAAACACATATTTCCCCCCAAATGTACATCCCCGAACGAGTTGACTCTATAATCAACCCTTTCTGACACCCGTAATCCAAAATCAACGCGCTAATTTAGAAAATTTCACAACTTTAACGATCCTATAAGAATTCTCCCGCCGTAGAAGGAAAAGGTCCGCGATGGATCTGACGCGCGAAACCTCGAACGAGTGTAGATCGATTTAAACATTTCGATTCGAGAATCGCAATTACTCTCTTATCGTAGCGGCCGCCAGGCGACGCCCGCGTCGCATCCAAGATGGCGGTGCGGCGGAGCGATACAAAGCGGCCGATCGGCGCGCCCTCAGTGTCTCGCGGTTCATCGATCAGTGTGGTGTGTGTCGCGTTGTTGCTCCGGTGAATTTTTTTTGGTGGTTTGGTTGCTGCTGTCTGGCACGTACGCGTTCGTTTCTCTGTCTTGGGTATCGGCGAACGGGGCTCTGGAACGAGCCCAGCGGAATACCACAGGAAAGATGCAACCGAGGATATACTGGATTCTGATCAGCACGGCCGTCATTCTCGCGGGATGCAACGCCGCTACCGAGGTGAGCAGCCAACGCTTTTCTCCTTCCAGGCATATCCCATTCGCATTCTCTCTCCCGTTCACCGCGTCCACCTATCGTCCGATCACCTTTCGATCCTCTTTCGTTATATCGCGCCATCGGCGTCGCTCGGCACGATATCCCGTTCGCAAACTCGTTCGAACGCGCGTTCACGGCCAATTTCGAGCGCACGTTCGACAAACTTTCGAACGCAAGCTAGGGCCACTTGATCGTCTATTGTTCGCGGGGCATATTATTTTGAACGGCCCTGCTAGCCGTTTTCGAGTGCATCGGAATCGGAATACATACGTGTGGGCAATCATACTTCGTCCCTTCGTATCGCGTAGATATCTTTGGAACGCGCCCGCATACGAAACAGGCTGCACACCGTGCCGGGCACGGCCTCCCAGTTGTTTATGCTTCGTTGATGATTGCATGGAATTTGTTTACTGGGGCCCGAGCTAGGCGATAGTTTATCGTCGATTATTAGTTCGGAGCAGGTTTCTCGGAAGCTCCGAAACGCTTCGGAGCAATTTCACTTGCCGCAATCGCGTGACGCGGTGAATCGAGGGGAATTACGCGTTTCCGCGAACCGCGTTATGGATATGCCATTTCGAACGGTCACTCGGGGTGTACGTATGTAGTATGAGAACGGTGTGCCTGGGTATAGTCCGAGTATGATAGATATATTTATTTCGATTATTCGCGGGTGCAGTCAGCTTGGTGGCGTTCGATTCGTTGGCTCTTTTAGCACGCTGTTCATTGCTTGCGCCGTTGTTTATGTTCCCCGAGCGGGGGGGCACCGGAACACAAGGCGAAAACGGAAGTAGCATTTGATGTACGGAGTGATTCGTGTCACTGCCATTGGCTGTCGGGTTGGGGATGTCGCGAGCAGTTATCTAGCTTAGCGAATCCACTTTTCCATCCTACGTTTCGCGTCTTTCCACATTTCGGACATTTGCTATATTCCTGAATTCAAAAACACAATTTCTCATCCATTTCCCTCCATTCAACGCTACGCAGAGACCCTAATACTCGCTTGCTAAGGCCCTCTATTGGTTTACCTCGCCATGAATCATACCGCAAGAAACGTTATCATTCAAAGCAACCTTCCAACAAAGGGCAACTTCGCAAACTTCCTAGGTCACGCCTTCGGCCTGCCCCTCGACCAGGCCCAAGTCCAAGAGAGTTCGCACAAGAAGCGAGCGAATTATTCCCCCAAGTAGCTCCAAGTGTCGTGCATTATTAAGGAACGAACGAATCCAAGAGTCGTGGCGCGTAATCGCTTGATCGATGGATCGGGGAGTTGTAATTAGAGGATTGTGGGACTCGGCCGAAGGCAAGGAGCCCTGGGGCCCCCCTGCCAGGGAGCCATTGTCCTGTCGGGTCGGTATTCCGCCAAGTATACGCAGAAATCGGTCGCGCCAGGGGGGGGGGGGTTGGACACGGGGGAGGCTGCAGCCCCCGAAGAACTCTGCTCAAAGGCACGCGAACGGGGGGGGGGGGAGGGGGGAGAGGACACAATGACCTCGTTCCTTTCTGTCGGCAGTAACTGCGAAATTCGCTGCGTGACTCACATTTTGTTGTCGTGGAAACAGGCCTGCAGGTCGGGGCCTCGGGGGTTGCCGGGGCCATAACCGTACCTCGTTAAACCCTATAAAAGCCACATGGCAACGTTTGTACAGCGGTTCCCACCCCTGCTTGACCGGCGGCAATAGTCGTCCCTCGGAGGTCATGATGTTTCTGCCGGGTAAAAACCACCCCCCGATGAAAATGCGTTATCCAACCCCCAGAGTGGCTTAAACGCATCCTCTGTGTTGCTTCGCGTAGCGATCGTGGATATTGGGTGACCTTTACGTAGCGGAGCTATTAAACGTTTTCATTGTTCAAACCACATTCTCTAACTCTTGCACGACGGAATATGTATTCTTCCGAACGCTGTAGCATTCTCGTCTATTGAAACCTCATCTGCAAGTGCAACCTGGCGAGTAGCTTGCTTACGTGTTACGTAAGGAACGAGTGGCGATCCGATACGAATATTCATACAAGCTACCTATCCCGTTAAGCGGGGAATGCATTTTTCCGCGAAGACAGCGCGAGATTATAACTGTAGATATATTTCATCGCCCGCTAAAACCTGGGGCTTTAATCGGCCGTGGAGAGAGAGTCGGCCGCGGTACTTTCTCTTGGGGGTAGCTTCGGGTCCGCGCAATTGGGAAATGCGACTCGATGCAAACGCGGTTTAAGCGATTTACGACGGCGTTACAGCTGGATGCACGCGTTTTTAGGGAACGAAGTATGGAACATTTCTGGGGTTTCCATTGTTAGAAATGAGCGTTTCTTGCGCGGATTCTTTGCTGCCCGTGTTTACCCCTTATCATGGCCGTTGAGGCGACTTGCTCGATACGTCGCCATCGGATTAATTGAATGCATGATTGCCCCGTGGCTGGGAGCTAATCGAGCCCGAGGAGCCTCGTAGATTAATGCCTCTGACATTAAATTGCCGTGCTCGTTTCGTTAATTATTTGCACTTCCGTAATTAATTCTAGTCGACGGCCTTAATTCTCCGACTTCGCCGAGAATCCGAGTGCTCTGTGATTACTCGCAATTCATTTATCCTCTTCTTTCTCTCCCCGAAACTCGCGTCCACCCGTCTCCGTGATTAGACTTACAGAAACGGGAGTGAACCAGAATAAATTACTCGAGCAGAGAGATAGCGTTACGCGGTCTCCCGACTGTACGCAGCTTGGCCATTAACGATACGCGGGGCGTTCGGGCACGGTTTACGAGTAATTCTTTGGACGTTCCCCCGCCCGACGTTCGAATTAATGCGAAAGTCGGTCGGAACGTATGGTTGGTGTCCCGCAGCGTTTCGTAAAAAAAATATTCCACCTGTCTAGCTTTATGATACGCCGAAGCTGGAGCGAAAGTACATCGCCCCGGCCTGACCTACGCTCGCTGCAACGAGTCGTCGTGAAAGGCCATTAACGTCCGTCGTTAAATATTCGCCGTGGTCGTCGCGAATCGGTGCCATTTCCACGCTCAACGAGACTACACTGTCACCACCTCCAGCAAACGGGACGTCGAAAAATATCCACTCGAATCCAGCCTTTATTTCCCTACCCTCTTTTCGTCCATGAATGATTACACAACGGAGAACTATTCCGCCGTTCCGACCACGATAATTTCCCCCGTTCTGGCTGTAATTACGGTCCCCGGGCAGCGACAAACCGTTCGCAGTTAATATCAATTTTTCAATTAAAAAACTCCCATCCGCCGCTGAATATTCGTCGCGTGGCTAATTGAAAAACGCGCCGGCAAGCCCCGCCCGCGATTCGATTTCACTCGATAAGCGTTATCGAGTGTCCAAGTTTTCCCCATCCGTTGTATCATTGGCTTCCAGCTCGACTCGCACGTGGTCCTGGAAACCACGATGGCTGCTCGCGCTCCCAAAACGGTGCAACTGGCCACGACTGCGATTTTGTTTTCCAAGCTGGAAGTGGCTGCTCGATTTTGCCCGGGGAATCGACAAGCGGGATAGGTTGAGCCCTTTGTTTCGAAATTAGGATGCAGTTCGCTCGAAGAACGGAGGTCTCGGTGCCGTGTGTGTGGCCGGAGGTACGCAGGCAAACATTGTCGTGAACACCGGGAGTATTCGGAATTTTGAATGACGCGGTGTCAATGGGGCTTACTACCTTGTAGCCGAATGTGTCCCATCCGAGATTCCGAGCAGAGGTAACAGCGTGTCGCCTTTACGCTACGTGTCCCGAAATAAACCACGCTCGAGCATTGACCGAGACTGTAAACAAACGGCACGATTCACTATTCCCATAGTAAATGCTGTCTTGATTCGACCTAGCCGGTTGCACTTCCATCTGTACCTCTTCTGTATTCTATTAAACAGAAATTGCACTATCGTACAAACATTCAGACACGTCGTTCCTCGAGTCTGCACTGCCGACAGTGGCGGATTCGAGATTTGGCGCTCCCTTGCCGCGAAATATCATCAAATATTATAATTTAAAACAGTCGAGACGATTTCAAAATTAATTCAATATAGCAACTCACATATGGGGTATTGCTAATTTGTTGTATGAAAAAGAAGAGAATTGTTTTCAAAGTTGTCTCGAGCCTCTGTGTTTAAACTTTTCACAATTTTTTTCGCTCAAAATTTGTCACTCTCCAAAATTTTCCACTCCCCCAAATTTGTCGCTTCCCAAAGTTCGATGCTCCCCCAAATTTGTCACGCCCCAAATTTGATGCTCCCCAAAATTTGCCGCCCCTCAAAATTTATCGCGTCCCCAAAACTGTTGCTACCCTACTTAGGCTGCAGCCTACTTAGCCTATACACAAATCCGCCCCTGACTGCCAAGTATCTTATTCTACTATTTCGTGGTGTCTTTTCTTGAAAAATCTGCTCCCGACCGGTTGTGCCGGCCGTCCAACGTAATACTCGTGCAATAAATACAGCGGGACCTACAGCATCGACGATTTAATGCGCAAGGTTGCGCGCGCCCGATGATTTGCCATCGCTTGCCCTTAATGCCCTTACACCGTCAAATCGCCCTCGATCACTGGAATCACGGCCTCGACGATCGAGCTGCAACATGGTTGCTGGCCCCTCGCGGCGCGACACCGGGCTCCGAAGTCCCTTTTCGCTCTCGCCTCTCATTTGGACGCGAAGCGGCGCTGGGCAGTCGCTGCGCGCTCGATGAAAAGGTTGCACAGCGAGCGTGGGGAATTTTTGCGCTCGCGAAGAAAGAGTTACGTTGGCTCAAAGGACCGGCCTTTTTACTCCTGCAGGATTAATTTGGGGCCGTTTGATGTGGGAGCAGCGTCGAGTTGCAAAGAATCGGGACGTTTTCGAGCGTTGGTTAGCGGCTCCTTTCGCGTGGCTGTTTCGAGGGGGGTGGAGGGAATCCAATAGACCCTGAAATTGATGAAAAATTGGATGGGTGACTCGGGATAAATGGAGAATGCAGAGGGCGCGGAGTAGGTTGCCTGGAGTCTTCTTTCGGTGTATTCGACACGCTCGGCGACGTGAAAAGGAGAGAACAAGGTCAAGGAAATTCTCTTTCGCGGCTCCAGTTTTGTTGCGCGCTGGGATCGAAGCAAGTTGGAAAGAAGGGCGCCCTTTCTGGGTCGCCTAGGACGGCAGCAATGAAAATTAAACGAGATTAATGGAAGGAGCTCTTTCCAGGTCGCTTTTGATCAACGACGGTATTTCGAAGGAGGTTAACAAACTTTTTCACCCGTTCCCCCGGCGGCGAATAAAAAGCTGCACTTGCTTTAATTGCGTGGAAGGCATTCTGTCCCCGTGGCATCGTTCTTTAACCTTAGAAGCTTAACGCGCCTCATTTTTAACACCCCATTCCCGCCTCACTCCCCCTCCATTCTTTCACTGTCCTCCGCGCTGTTTGCATAAATTATCCGGCACGGAGGCTCCTCGAAATTCCTCGTAACAGTTTCAATTAATATCGAAACGGTTGGGGGGGGGGGGCGATTCGGAGAATAGGGGGGAGGTTGGATTGGCCGGGTGTCGATTGGAGAATTTCTTCGCGGTTGGTGGGACAGTTTCCTGCGCTCGATTTTCCTCCGGTGCCACTCGTTCCATCGGAATTGCCGATAATTAATTCCCTCGGTTGCTGGGTAGCTCGTGGGACGACGATCGAGATCGAGCAGCGCCTTATTTGGTCGCGTTGCTCGCTACAAACGAGCCTTAAATCAGCCAGCTCTCCGAGCCGACGACAAAATCGCGCGAGGAATTTTCTGAGCCACGTAATTCCTTCATCGGGGGCAAGTAATTAACGAGTCTTTCCCATGGTCATCAGAAACTGCTCGGCACATCCTCAATATAGGTAATTGTCCACTCGCAGAAAAATAGACTTCCACCCAAGAAAACTCATTTCAATTTTCTAAGACTTGTACTTTGTACTGGCAATTCCAGAAACAGGCCGCGTAAGGCTGAAAATACGAATTGCAGCCCGAATCCTCGATTCAACTGCAGCGCGTCCGCTGCTGTTGGGCTCCGAGGCTTCCCTCGTTTCGCCAAAACAAACCGCCAGCAATATCCGTAAAAATCGCGGATAGATCGTCGTGGATAACGGCCACCAACAACCCGTCATTAGGCCTCTCCCGTCGGCTTTCCAGCCGGCGAAAGATGGCAAGTGGGTCGATTTGTATCGCGAATAATCGCAGTTCTCGCGGCACGCGACCGAGCACAGGAAAGGGACGAGAACGGCGGGCCGAAGGGGAGAGGGATTGGGGTCAGAGCGTAATTTTCCCGCGGAATTGAAGTATTCCGCGAGGCAGCGCGCCATTGAACGCCCTGGCCTTCCGGGATGTATCATCCAAGAGGGGCTTTTTCAGAGCATCGGAATTTCGAGGAAGCCGTTTAATGCGAATCGCCCTTAATAAGCGCCTGCCGCGACACCGCTCGTTAGCCATGGATTTTCCTCGAACGAGATGTGCCTCCGCTGCGATATTCCACGTATTTCATTCTCCTCTCACTTCTTCCCCCGTTCATCTTTTCGCCACCTGCCTTTCTCCTCTTTTCACACGAGCTTCCGTAGGGGATCGTTGCAGCATTCACCACGGGTCTCTCTTGCGATCTGACCGACTTGTGAGCTCCGATCCAATCAGACACGCTTTTTCGAAGCGAGCTTAACGGCGATAATGGTCGAGCATTTTCGCGCCACCGTGCCTCGAGTTTGTTAGAGTTCCGAAGGGGATGATTGTCTCTTTGATCTTCACTCCTCGCTATCTCCCCTTTCCATTCCGGCTTCCTGCGGAGATCTAGCGAGAAGTGTTACAGAATCTCTTCAACTTAAACGGCCCCCTTTTCCTACTTTTCCCCCTTTCCCCCTTTCCCCGTTTCTTTTTTATTGTCCCTCTCGTTCGCCAGCTTTCAGGTCAACCGCCGCAGATTATCGGAAGCACAACATTGGTGGCAGTTTTTCCTTAACGGAGTCAAACCACTGTTCGTGACAGATAATTACTGCCCTCCCGCGGATCTAAATCGTTGCGTCAAGCGTCGCTCCAATTTCTTGTCACACGACCGTCCGGAGGACGAGTAATTACTCCCGGCGCAGAAAAATAAAAGGATCTCACCCCCCGGAAAACGGGGTGGGGAGAGGGGAGGGCTGGAGTCGTGGAACTGCATCCGCAGTGCTGCAGCTTCGTCCCCGAATTAAAAGATCCCGAGACACGCCGGTACCTTCGTTTCCTTTTCCCTCACGGCTTCTGCCTCCACTTGGCTGTTAATGGTTTAATCCGCGTCGACGCGCTGCGGGGAAAATGGACGTGCCCACTAAATCTTTGAGGATGGAGTAGCGGTTGGTCGGGGGGGACTAATGCCCCGGATGGGCCTCTGCTAATAGTGGCGGGATTCCGCTTCCTCCTTCGGATTATTTCAGCTGGGATAGATCGTGCTGCGATTATCTGCCGGGGAGGCCTGAACCGTTTCCTTCGCGGCTTCGAGAGCCCTGGAAAGGGCGTGAACGTCCCCTGGAAATTGGCTCGTTACTTTGCAGTTTTCGCGGCGAATCCCAGAGGCTTGGAAAAAGTTTCATCCATCTTGGCCCGCTCGTCCCGCGGGCGACAACTTTCCTCGTCGTCCCTCTTCCACCTGTCCGCCGCGGATTTCTGCCCGCCTTCCCTCCGACCCTTTCCTACCCTGCTTTCGAGATTCGACGCGCTTTCCGGCGTTTTCTATGAATTCTAGTAGGCTGGCCTGTTTCTTGCATTCACAGATTAAATTACTTTGTTGCGGGTGCTTCAAAATTATTATAGCCTCTGGCATGGCAATTTTCACTGCACCATGCGGTATCGATCTTGCTATCGGGAATGGAAAATTATTCCCAATTGTGGATTCCAGGGTGCCAGGCTACTCGCTGTTATCACTCGTCGAATCTTTTGCATATGCAGATCCCTGTATTCCGAGAGCACCCTTCCAGTTTTTAATCCCGTATCGCTTGTCGCCGATCTGCGCGCAGTTGCTAAAAAGGTGGCGACTATCTTCGAATCCAAGTCCATTTAAAATTTCCCCGTGTTTCCCTAACTGGGTATATACCTACTACTGGGGCTAAACAACGTTGCACGTACCTATTAGCTTCGTTATCAGCAGCTGTTCCCTGCGAAAATACGAAATTCCCGAGGCCGGATTCTCCTCGAAATGTGAACGAGAAGCGCCACGTGGCTATCAGCGAACGTCAGCCGGGGATTTGATAGATTTCTCCTCAATTTTCCAAGCCGAGGATCGATTTTAACGAACCTCGACGTTTCCAAACCTTCCCGGAAACATCCCTCGCACTCGGTATCTCTCTTACTAAAACTTGAGCTTGAAAAAGCATTCGTTAGGCGCGCCAGGGCTAGGAAAACAGGGAGGAAACGCATCGCGCTGGAAACGCGGCGCATTAACGGATTAAAAATTTCCGCCCGAATCTCGCCGCCGTCGAAAAACAGACTCGTATAATTTAACGGCTGGCGTGTTCCATTTTTTAATACCGAAAAAAGATTGGGAGGGGCGGTTTCCAAGGACGGAATTTAAAAGTCGCCGGAGGGGTTGGGAGGGGGCTCGATACGAGCATCCAGAACGCGTAATTAGAATGCAACGAGCGACGACCGTTGAATCAATAGTTCGCTGGCGAATTTATCTGATTTCATTGTCGATTTAAATCAGGAGTATCGGGAAGTGAAACAATCGCGCGGCATTCCCAGTTGCGAATAATTCCGCGAACCGGCGGGTGGGGGCGGCGGGGGGGGGGGTGGGGGAGTGGGAAGGCGGGCGCAACAACGCCGACCAGACGCGCCCGATGCATATTTATGCAGCATTATACGGCGGGATTGCATTTCGCGTCCACTTGACTCGTTTATCGTGGCCTGGTGTCCTGTGGAGGATCCTCGATCGGGAAATTTGGAGGACGCTTCAATTGGGGAACTCGCTTGCATGGGGTTTTGGTGTTTCAGTTGCAGGGAAAGGGTGAGAGTTAAGTAGAGATCTAATTAATGATAACAAAACGTTTTTATTACACCATTTACAAATGAGAACAGAAAAAAAAATATAAATGACGAAGTAGGCGAGGCTCAGCGGGACTGCTAGTATTAGGCCTGACATGAAATTATTTTATTGTTTAGAGTATTATTTCATTCTGTGGAGTGGGAGAGAAGAGATGGTCAGTGATACCTACATAAATGAAAAGAAAAATACATAAGTCACATTAGAGTAGACAGTCAGACAAGAAGGCGGCATTACATGTACTTATTTAGGTATATATCGTGTAATTATAGTGGATATAACGGATCTCTTAAAATTTTCCAAGGGTCAGGAGGTTTTGTTCTCTACAAAGGTTGTCCATTCTTAAACATTACATGTCGTTTCTGACGACAGAAATGATTTGTCATCGAATTGTACGGCCACTATGAAAGATCCTCATTGAACCAGGGGAAAAGTATAATCCCCTTTAGTCCCGCTCCTGATTCGCGAGTCCATAGACGGAATTGAACTCGGCCGATCGAATTTCTCGCCGCTCGTCTAATTTAATTAAAAGTTAGACGGGATTCAGCATCCACTCGACCGCAGAGAATCGTGGCAGAGAAAATTCCACGCTCTCCACTAAAGCTCTCTTCCGCGACTAAAATTCGAGGCACTGTAACTGCAGCAGTTTCTGTACCTCCGTCAACCGTTACCCTGCCGAAAAATAATTGCCAGAGCACCGTCTGAAGCCAAAGGAACCAGGAATCAGCAACGTATTCAAGGAATTTCATCGACAGAAATTCTTCCCCAGTCATTAATAAACCTCCCTTCCCTCGTTAACTTCTGACATTGGCTAGATAGGAGGCTATGAATCGATATTCCTGTGTCGTGCGCGGCAGAGCGCTTCCAGAACGGAGAAGGAGCTACCCTGCCTTCTTCGATCCTCCTCGCCTCGCTCTCGCGTCTTTCCAGCTTTATTTCGCGCACGTACCGTGCCGATTGCCGGCTCACAGGAATACCTCTCAGTTTATACAGCTATAATATAGCGAGGAAATTCCTCGTTAGAAGAGGAGGCGACCCGTCGAGCCGCTATTGTGCGCTGCCAATAATTCAGCGCCGGGATTCCTCGATCCTGACGGCTCGCCTTTTTCCGCCGCCTCTTTGCCCCTGTCAGCTGCTAATTATCTCTGTGGGAGTGGTGATACTCCTCGTCTCCTCGAGGCGAGGCTGTCTCATGAAGCCTCGATTGCTCTCTGGAAAAATTCCACTGCAAATTCAACTGCTAGACGCCGTTTTCCCCAAATTCACTCTGCTCCCAACGAAAGCGAGCAGGAGCAGTTCATTTTAAACCCCATCGTTCTCCGCGCGTGCCTGGGAAGCATTCTCCGAGTGCAAAGGGTTAATTACCCGTGAGCAGGTTCCCCGATCCCTTTCGATAGCTCGATCAATCGGGCGAGAGAGGAAATTATCCCACGCGCTCAGCACTCGAGCCTCTTTCCACTGGTTTCTGGTCAGCCTCGATCGAACCTATCGTCCCACAGGGAGGCCTCCGGATTACCGTTAGCCCAGCTTCTTCCTCGAGTCCCGCGAGAACATCTCCGCTAGCCCCTCGTTAGACCGGCGTGCTTTTACGCAATCGCTGGCTTTCCGCGCGTGGGCGTGCGTGAAACGCGCCAGAGGAAGACGGCTTCGACCAAACATGGTCGCGCCTGGATGGTTTCTCGGCGAACTGTTTCGAAACGTCGAGAGCCGTGCTCGGATAACGTAGATCGGAGACGTTGCATGGGTTGTCTATGAAATTTTACAGATAGATTGTAGAGACCAGAGAGTAGGTCACTCGAGCTATGTGAAATATTTAAGGATCCTTAACCACCTGGTGGATAAATAAATAATCCAACGGTTTTCAGAGCACTGGGATCGAGCTGTTCTTCAGCGCGAGATTAAACTGCAAGCAGGTCTGAAGTTAGCTGCCTCCAGACGGGGGTTATTACTTGATCGAGAGCAAGCGTGCCCGATACGGCGTCCTCTGTCGAAGATAAAGCCCGAGTCGTTCGCGGGGGTTAATTAATTCCAGCACGGCTCCGGGGCCGCGTATCGCGAGCGCCGCGGCCATTTGCATAATGGGAAATTAGAGTAGGCGGCGAAGGATTCGGTGGGAGGGTGTGCCGCGTATTACTTGCAACTCGCCTTGAATTATCCGCGGTGCGAGCCTCTCCGTCCTCGTTAAGAATAGAACAAGCTTGGCGACCAATTACGCAAATTCCCCCGATTCGCGGAAGGATCGCGGCGGCTGCCATTTTGCGATTTATAAACCCAATGGATCCAATTGCGGGGGCATCGAGGCACGCGGGCCCCGCTGTTGCACTTGTTGCAACGAAGCGAGGCACCTCCTTTGCCCGAGAACGCTAGAACTGAACGCGTGCATATTTTCTTTTAGCAGAGGAGGTTTCCTGCGACGATCGAAACAGTGGAATTGCAGCTCGCGTCCTCGGAGACGCGCCGAGTGGCCTTAACTCGTCCCGGGGAGACGCGTTTCCACCAACTTGCCCGTCTAATTCCCCGTTATGCAAATGCCGCGTCACGAGTTGAAATTAAGGATTAAAACGGTAATCCTGCCGGGAGCGGTGACCAACAACGCTCTTGCGGTGCTGGCCAGCGTAATGCCAGGATCAGCGGGCCTAGGATTCGTCCTGCTGGAAACCCTCGAGAACCTGTGCGACACGGGACACTCGTTTATTCAGCCGTTTTTTTTTTTTCTGCTCCATGCCCAGCCCGCTGGGACGCTACGCTCGGAATTATCGACGTTCTTTTCTTTCAACCTTGTTTTGGAATCAGTTAGGGGGCTAAAAGTGTCCAGGAGTGGTATGCACTGGCATTCAAAAGTATTAGGATAAAATGTGATATTTGGTGCAGATTGAATATCTTTCAAAATATCGAGTAAAGTAAAAATTTTTAGAGTCCAATAAATAAATCCTAATACTTATGAACAGCAGTGGAGGTTGATGTAGGAAAATATAGAGAAAGAGGGAAGGAGGGAAAATGAATTTCACCTGGAATTTCGATAAAAAGTAGAGAAAAAGCGCATCCTTTGTCTGGGGGGTGTATTAGAGAAAAAGAGAATGGCCGATATTGCCTCCCTCTCGAGAAATAATTGGCGATGCCGGTCTATAACGTTCCCTGGCAGAATTTTCATTTTCTCTCGCGCGCTCCCACCGAGCCCCGCGAGAACACGTCGAATCGAGATACATACGTCGATCGAACGACTTGGACCGCGTCGACTAGAGCGAACGAGTTAACCGAGAGTTATCGAGCCAGACGAAACGAATAACCGATACTCGTTATTTTCTCCTACCACCCCCCCCCCCTCTCTCTCTCTCTCTCTGTGTACATGTAGATGTATTTTTTTCCCGCCCTCGATAACCGTACTGCATTCTTTTCGTGAAAGTTTTCACCGTCTCGAAAGTTATTATTGGAAACCGTTGGCCCGCGATGGAAGCCTCGCGTGCTACAAAGAGTCCTCGCGCGATTTTAAACAAGCCCCATTCGTCGCTGGGGTAGCAGGATTCTTTTCCGTGGCAAGAGCAGCGCAAACGAGAGATTGTCGGAAATATTTTCGATGCATAAGTTTCCAGGAGAGCGCTTCCCACGGTTGGCCAAAGAAAAGCCGCTCGTCTATCCTCCGCTCCTCTTCTTCTTATCAAAATCTCCCGAGGAACGGTCGCCCGCGATCCACCTCCTCTCGGTTCGTATAAAAATTCATAGGCAAGGGCTGGTCGTTTCCCTCCTTCCTTTGACTCTTTTTTTTCTTTTAATCAAAATTCCCAGCCAAGAGAGCAGTTCATCCTCGATTCGCCCTTCGCTCGTCCCTCGCGTCGCCCTATAATCTCCTTTTCCTTCTGCCGCGAGACAAGAGCGCTCTGATCTTTGGCGCCGCTGTATCCCGTGAATTTTCTCGCAGCAGAATCTCGGGAGGTGTATTTCTCGTTGTTAAAGGGGTCGCGAAGAAGACAGGCTGCAGGGTTTTAAACCGGCGCGATTTGTTTTGATGAGAGACTAACGAGACTGTCTCTGGCACGCTCCCGCTGCACGCAGCGAAGACTCGCTTCGGTTTTCCGGTTTTCCGGTTTTCCGTGTCGTTTCCTGCCTGTCCTGCCGTGCAACGCTCCCCGCCGCTGTTTTCCTGTTCAATTCTTTCGGCGACTCGACGTCTCTGCGGATCCTGGCCCTACAACCCCTTTCTTCCCCGCTTTCGTGGTTTACCCGTCCTATTTTCCCTCGTTTTTCCATTTTCAAGTTTCTGTCTCCTCCCCTATTCTTCTACCACTCGGTTCCCTTTGTAATTTAACATTCTACCGTCCTCACAACGCGCTCCTTGTACCGCTATTTCCCTCTTCCGTTCGTACCTTTGAGGTGTATCTTTTTACTCGTCTCGCTTTCGCCGGTGTCCTTTTTCCCCGAGGTCGCGCTCCAATTTCCTGCGCCGTCCTTTGAGCTTTCCCTCCTGCTCCCCTCGGCTGTAATTTATTTCTCATGCTGCGCTTTAATTATTCCCCTATCTCCTTTAATCTTCACCGCTTTCTGTCTCGGGGAATCATAACACACGACAAGATGCGTAATTTAATTCCTCGATACACACACTTATCTATTTCTACCTGACTCTTTACACACGGTGCACAGTAATTCCTCGAAACGCAGAGCCTTGGAGACTTTTATCCAGCGGCTAACGTTTCGAGGGAGGAACAGCATTGAACCCTCAAACCCTTAAACTCACCATCTTGCCACATGTTATCCTCCCTCCTTCGTACCCGTTCTTCCCCAGTTTTACCGCTTCTCCTTGCCTCTTTCGCCTTTGTAACTCGTCCCCCGTTTATCTACCCACCTTTCTCCGACTGTTCCTCGCTTCCACGCCCGGCAGCGGGTCCCCAGCCCTCGCCTCCCACGTGCTGTCTCCCTTTGTCACAAGGCTCGCGCAGATATAATTAATTCCGGTGTATCTGGCGCGGTAGGGGGTGTCTAGGGGCGGAGGAGAGCGCATCATTGTTCCTTGACTCTTTCACCCTTTGTCCTTTGTCCTTTGACGACGATCCTCGAATCAAAGGGCCGTTCACCCGCCTCGCGAGGAGAAACGGACCCGCGAGTGCCATTTGTGCGCGATCCGTCGATTGCAACCCTCTCTGGTTAACGTTAATCGCGATGAACCAGGAAATCTGCCATAGGAACGCCGGGCTGCCAAAACCAGTGGGCGTATAACGAGGGAGCAGAGTTGGGCAAAGATAATATCTAGATAAACTCGAATAAAAGATACTTAACGTTTATTCGTTATTCGGAGCTTCGAACAACACGGTTTATCTTTATTCGAAACATCACGGATAAATAAATTTATTCGAAGCGAATTTATTCGACAGTGGAGGATAATTTTTTTATTCGAAGTGAATTTAGTCGAAAGATAATTTCTTGATTCGAGGAACTTTTATTCGAACCGTCGAATAAGGTTTTTCCCTTTATCCATAGTTTATTCGACGGTTTCGAATAACTTTCGACGCGCGATCTCGCCTCGCGTTGAGGACTTGGGCTGTTCGGCGGCGGTTTGTGATCTTGGTTCGAGCTTCGGCTGGAGAGTCACACATTGTTGCTTGCGGTGGATTGTACTTATATTAAGGGGGTAGGTCACCCTCGCTAGTCCTAAAAGAGGCTTTCCATCGAACGCAAATTGTAAAGTGATAAATAACAATAGAGACAACGTTTTTTCTCTAGTTTTATTCGTTATTCTATTGTTATTCGCTCGTGCGCATGCGCGAGTATTTTTCGACATTTCGGAAATTTTTTTTTTTTTCGAAACTTTTCCATGTTCCGCGGTCTGGACCCTGCGCGCACGTCCCCCCGGCGCCGCTAGTGCGCATGCGCGAGTATTTTTCGACATTTCGGAAAAAAAAAATTTTTCGAAACTTTTCTATGTTCCGCGGTCTGGACCTGCGCGCACGTCCCCCCGGTGCCGCTCGTGCGCATGCGCGAGTTTTTTTTCGACATTTCGGAAAAAAAAATTTTTTCGAAACTTTTCCATGTTCCGCGGTCTGGACCCTGCGCGCACGCCCCCCCGGCGCCGCTCGTGCGCATGCGCGAGTATTTTTCGACATTTCCAAAAATTTTTTTTTTTTCGAAACTTTTCCATGTTCCGCGGTCTGGACCCTGCGCGCACGTCCCCCCGGCGCCGCTCGTGCGCATGCGCGAGTATTTTTCGACATTTCGGAAAAAAAAAATTTTTTCGAAACTTTTCCATGTTCCGCGGTCTGGACCCTGCGCGCACGCCCCCCGGCGCCACTCGTGCGCATGCGCGAGTATTTTTCGACATTTCGGAAAAAAAAATTTTTTTCGAAACTTTTCCATGTTCCGCGGTCTGGACCCTGCGCGCACGTCCCCCCGGCGCCGCTCGTGCGCATGCGCGAGTATTTTTCGACATTTCGGAAAAAAAAAAATTTTCTAAACTTTTCTATGTTCCGCGGTCTGGACCTGCGCGCACGTCCCCCCGGTGCCGCTCGTGCGCATGCGCGAGTTTTTTTTCGACATTTCGGAAAAAAAAATTTTTTTCGAAACTTTTCCATGTTCCGCGGTCTGGACCCTGCGCGCACGCCCCCCCCGGCGCCGCTCGTGCGCATGCGCGAGTATTTTTCGACATTTCCAAAAATTTTTTTTTTTTCGAAACTTTTCCATGTTCCGTGGTCTGGACCCTGCGCGCACGTCCCCCCGGCGCCGCTCGTGCGCATGCGCGAGTATTTTTCGACATTTCGGAAAAAAAAATTTTTTTCGAAACTTTTCCATGTTCCGCGGTCTGGACCCTGCGCGCACGCCCCCCGGCGCCACTCGTGCGCATGCGCGAGTATTTTTCGACATTTCGGAAAAAAAAAATTTTTTCGAAACTTTTCCATGTTCCGCGGTCTGGACCCTGCGCGCACGTCCCCCCGGCGCCGCTCGTGCGCATGCGCGAGTATTTTTCGACATTTCGGGAAAAAAAATTTTTTTCGAAACTTTTCCATGTTCCGCGGTCTGGACCCTGCGCGCACGCCCCCCCGGCGCCGCTCGTGCGCATGCGCGAGTATTTTTCGACATTTCCAAAATTTTTTTTTTTTTTTCGAAACTTTTCCATGTTCCGCGGTCTGGACCCTGCGCGCACGTCCCCCCGGCGCCGCTCGTGCGCATGCGCGAGTATTTTTCGACATTTCGGAAAAAAAAATTTTTTTCGAAACTTTTCCATGTTCCGCGGTCTGGACCCTGCGCGCACGCCCCCCCGGCGCCGCTCGTGCGCATGCGCGAGTATTTTTCGACATTTCCAAAAAAAAAATTTTTTTCGAAACTTTTCCATGTTCCGCGGTCTGGACCTTGCGCGCACGTCCCCCCGGCGCTGCTCGTGCGCATGCGCGAGTATTTTTCGACATTTCGGAAAAAAAAAATTTTTTCGAAACTTTTCCATGTTCCGCGGTCTGGACCCTGCGCGCACGCCCCCCGGCGCCGCTCGTGCGCATGCGCGAGTATTTTTCGACATTTTGGAAAAAAAAAAAATTTTCGAAACTTTTCCATCTTCCGCAGCCTGGACCCTGCGCGCACGTCCCCCCGGCGCCGCTAGTGCGCATGCGCGAGTATTTTTCGACATTTCGGAAAAAAATTTTTTTTTCGAAACTTTTCCATGTTCCGCGGTCTGGACCCTTCGCGCACGTCCCCCGGCGCCGCTCGTGCGCACGCGCGAGTATTTTTCGACATTTCGGAAATTTTTTTTTTTTTCGAAACTACAATTATTACTTACAATTTGCGTTCGAAGGAAAGCCTCTTTTAGGACTAGCGAGGGTGACCTACCCCCTTAATATAAGTTCAATCCACCGCAAGCAACAATGTGTGACTCTCCAGCCGAAGCTCGAACCAAGATCACAAGCCGCCGCCGAACAGCCCAAGTCCTCAACTCGAGGCGAGATCGCGCGTCGAAAGTTATTCGAAACCGTCGAATACAAGTCGAATAAACTATGGATAAAGGGAAAAACCTTATTCGACGGTTCGAATAAAAGTTCCTCGAATCAAGAAATTATCTTTCGACTAAATTCACTTCGAATAACAAAATTATCCTCCGCTGTCGAATAAATTCGCTTCGAATAAATTTATTTATCCGTGATGTTTCGAATAAAGATAAACCATGTTATTCGAAGCTCCGAATAACGAATAAAGTTAAACCGTGTTATTCGAAGATTCGAATAATGAATAATGAAAAAAGTATCTTTTATTCGACACGTTATTTAAATAAATTTTTATCTAGATAATGCCCATCTCTGCGAGGGAGCTGAACGCGCAAGAGAACAATGGGTACATTTCATTTATTTTCTTGCGCAAGAAGATGCTATTGCGCCGGGCAATGCAGCACGTATCTACAGTCGCAAGGAAATAAATACCTGCGAGGCTGGCGGTTTCGAAACGCGCTACGAATCGCCTCTTGCTTCCGCGGATTTCGAAAGCGCGGCAAAGCGTGCCGCGCTCGAACTTCCGCGGTCTTCGAAACGTGTCGCGAAAGGGCTCCCGCCTCCGAGACGTGCAACAATGTGCCGTGTGTTTCAAACTTCCGTGATCCTTGGAGCACGCGGCGAAACATCTTGCCTTTAAATTCCGCCAAGTGCAGCGCGCCTCGCCAACTTTTCTTCAGCTTTAAAACGCATTACGAAGCACTTTGTATTCAAATTCTCAAATATTTTGCATCTCCTCGCCTCCAGTGGCTTTCGCAACAACGAAGCGTTGCGCGCTCCAAGTCGGGACCGGTATTCAAGCTTGCATAAGTTTTCAGCACGCGTGGGGAAATTTGTCGTAATCGAATTTCCAATGAAAGTCGAGCCACAGTCCCGTACCGCGCTGTTATTCCGCTGCGATCGGAATCCTCTGCAGTCTGCCTGCCTCGTTGAACCATGAAGCGGCTCGATGGGGCTTGTTGAATGGAGTCTCGGTGTCGTGGTTATCAGGGATCGCGTAACGTCGGGATGATTTTATTACCAGTCTCCAGGTCGTTTCTTCTTTCGTTGGGTTCAGCAGCTCCTCCTCCCGTCGCTCCTCTCCGGAGGATTTAATGACTCGAGCGCCGCGGTTACAGGGCAGCGTTTCAGGGTCCGCCACGCACAACGATCTCGTTCACGTATCGCTGTTGACCTTCGAACGGCAGAACGCTCGTCTTGTTGCCCGGGGCCCTCGAACATACGGAAATGCCACCTCCGAGCGGCCGCCATTCAAGATTACGACCGTTCCTTATCGAATCGAGCGCGCAGATTGGATGGCAAAATTGATTCGCTCTCTGAAAGTTGAAACCGGTGCGATCCTCTTTTCTCCATCTGCTAAATTCAGCGATTACGAAACTCGCGTTCAGAAAAATCGATGCAGCACAAGGGTGAAAGGTGGCGTGAGGAAGAGGAAGGTTCGATTATGCGCGGCGGCCATCGTCGAGAGCACCCGGTCGAAGTGCTGGAGGTAATTACGAGCCGATGAACGAGCATAGAATCCAGAGGGACGGTGTCGACGCGAAATCGGTAGAGTAGAAGCAACGGCGCGGCGCCGAGGAGATATTGATAGAGCGGCCGCGCAGTTATTGGGAATACGTGCCTCTCAATATTGCAGTCTATAATTGAACGCCATTGCCACGTCAACGGAAATAGAATAGAAATTGGTATGGAAATGGCCGCCGCTGCCGCTGCCGCGGCTCACCACCTGCGAGCACGCCGATACGCGTCCACTTTCATTTTCCACGCGCCCCCCTGAGAACTCCGCGTTCACTATCCCTTATTTCCCTCTTTTTTAACTCCACCCCCTGGCGATTTTCCATCCACCGTTCGGCTGGCGTTATTACGCCAGGCCGCGGGGCGGGAGGGGGCATTGTTGCGCGGATCTGGACCGCCAATTTAATTCCCCTCGACCAACACGACCAAGTCGCTGTTTAATCTCGGCTCTCTTCCTCCCCGCCGTCCTAGTCCTGCCGGAAGCCGGGTTAAGCCGCCTATCGACGCGATCTTAATGACGAAACTTGCAGCGTCCTGGGATTTTCAGCTGATCGAGGCCTTCTCGGTGCCTCCCTCGCGAATTTCCTCGATCCTGCCGTGCTTCCGTTCCGAGGAATTTATCGGGTTTAACGCGGGCTTTACGGCGCCGTTTCCACCGACCGGCGAACGCTCGCCTCTGCGTTGACGAGCACTTCCGTTTGCTCCTGGTGTATAGTGTACACTTTCAGGGGGAAATGGTGTGCAAGCGAGGAGTGCCTTCCAGGAATCGAAATGTTGTGGTGTATCGAATAAAAATGTAGTTTGCTGCATTGTGTGGATCTCTTTCTAATCGAATTGTCCTGTTTCTGTTTCAGGTACGTTTCTCAAACGCTTCACAGTTACGTTTAGCACCGGCGAGTGTCGGAGGATCGAGTCTCACCAGGGGAAATGTGAGTAAAAAGTGTTTAATGAATCGGTGGTTTTACAATTATAAAGTTCTAGGGAATCAAAGGTCAGGCAAAATTCTCCTCTGACTTCCTTCATAAGGTGTCACAAATCGAATCACCCTTGGCGAGGTAAACTATTTAGGTTCGGAAGCCCACATGCAGAATTAAATCAAATTCTATACTATAGTATTACTGTGGCACGTAGAACATTTTCAGATAAAAAAAAAAGTAGTTTTGGCACTCTTCAATTCTTAAGCAAAGTCCATTCGCTGGAGCAGGAAATATGTATTTAAGTGGACGCCATGGGTTGCTCCCTAAATCTAGAAAAGTAAGCAGTACCTACCCCGTTGGCAACGTTAAATAATCAAATACGGCCTCGATGGGTTAAAACCCCGGCGTTTCAGCGAGCCCGTAAAGCATCTTCATCCCCCGCGAGACGATCCCTCATATTTCACCTGGCTTTCTTCCTCCAACTCGTAACTTCCCTTTATTGGGTCCCGATGGCTGGTTTCCAGCGAAATTTTCATCGCAACCGACCCGCCGAAGTCTGTGAGCCGCTTTAACCACCTCGTCCCTTGCTTCGCAAAACACTCGCTGGGGGAAAATGGCGTCGTGCGTGACCCTTATTCTGGGTGAATATAGGTATTAGAAATTTCAGGACCACCCAGCTCGTAGCTAGAGCTTTAACGTGAGGTTAATCATAAAGTGATTAAGAAACAGCTGACGCTTTGTCCCTCTAGAATCTAGAATTTCGACAGTCCACGGAGAATTTGCATACTTGTCCCCTCCATTCCTCAGCTTTTCAAAACGAATCGAAACGCGACATTAGATCCCCAGATCCTCGATCCACTGGTTGAGAGAACCACTGCTGTTTTACGATCCTCCTCGATTTTCCACTGCATTCTCAGCCCACACCTCTTTCCACGGACGTTTCACGGAATTGACTCGCCTTGGGCCACGGTTATACTCGAGCCCTTTTATACCGATCCGACGGTCCCCTCGAAACGTATTTGCTTAGCAGGCTCGGCTGATGGCCGCCCCGTGTTTAAGGAGGAACGCTGGTTTTAGCTCTCGCGGGAGGATGCCGTGTGCCCTTTTACGACCAGCGGGCCCCTTCTCGCGGACTGACGTGCTTTCAACCCCCTTTACGAAAACCACTACCCACCTGCGCGGTAGTATTTGAGTTTTCTCGCTAGCAATCTTCATCGATTATTTGTCAAAAGAAAAGCCAATACCTACCTACGTCAGAAGTGTCCAATTAATGGTCTTCGTATTGCTTTTGCCTCCAATTTCATTCCAGACCCTTCGCATTCTCACCCTCGATAACTCCACGCATTGGAGGTCTTCTTCCAAGATTCCATGGAACCTTGGGAACACCTGGGGTAAACGCATCCAACTGTAACGACCCCTGCGCCTCCCTTTTCTTCCATTTTTCTTTCGATTTCCCAGCTTGTTTCGAACGCTCGCGTCACTTCGATTCCCCTGCTCGTAAAATCGCCGTAGCGAAGCGGTCGAACGCTCGTTTACCGGCCGATCGTAAACGTTTCCCCTGGACGCGGAGGAACGCGAGCGGAAGCAGCCGTCGTTGAAGCTCCGTTGCGTTCGATATCTCGATTATCGTTCCTCTCGGGCGAACAGATCTCGCGGCTACTCTCTCCAGCCTCGAGGAACCGGAAGCAAGGGGGAGCACGGGAAACAAGAAGCTCCTGTCTTCCTGTCCTACCCTTGTCCCGTTGCCTGCAACCGCTGCAACGATTTCCACGCTCCGTTTCTTTGGCCTTTCTGCGGCTAGATGGAGAGGATCGCTGTTCCTGGTGGTTTTCGCGTGTGAGTACTATGCTTCGCTTGCTGTTTGCGCTTCTATCTTGCCGCTTCTTCAAACAGAGCGGGCAATCACTGCGCGCTAACTAGGGATTTCGACGATGCTCATTCAAAGTTTCGCGAAACGGCCTGTGAAATGCAGTTCTGGTGTTGAGGGGGTGAATAGGAGTGGAGGACATTCGGGGAAATGAATTCCGGCGGCTGAACGCGGTGTCCACGCGAGTATCGAACTGCATCGATGATACTATCAATTAATTAACCGTACCGGAAGAGGTGGACGGCCGCGGCGGAGTGAAATGTGTGGTCGATGGACATTTCCACGAGAGTCGAAAAAAATATCAGTAGCTTCAACGTTCGATTAATTTCCCCCTCCCCAGTTCACTGTCCGTTCCAACTTCGTTCTCTTTCCCCATCGCAGTCCATGGCCGGATCATATTTAACTTGTATTGGAAAGAAATCGCCCTCTTTCGGTATAACTAATCCGGATCGCGTAGGCAAAGTTTCTGGAGGCAGTGGAAAGTAGCACGAATCGATATTACGAACGGAAGTCGGCCGGTCGTCGCGGAAATGTGAACCGCGAGACGTCCCGCGGGATATTGTCTGACCCAGGTTCGGCGGCGATCGGGCCGCGAGATGTTATCAATTACCTAATTAACGGGCGAAATGGCGAATGAATTCTGGGCTGCGGGATCCTGGATCCCTCTATTTATCCCGGGCCACGTGAATTCGAGCCGAACGGCGAAGGGGGTGGTGGGGTTAAATGGGCGATATCGGATGGGGAACGACCCGGGCCGAGAGGAATCGAACGAATTTATATTGCTCGACCGTTGTCGGCCAGGAATTTCTCTGGAATCCCCGACATCGTGGACGGTCTTTAATAGACCCCGCTATAATTTCTTCTCTGGGCCATCCACGGTCCGTATTCGTACCTCGAAATGGGGCTGGAGGTCTTGGAAGACTCCGGGGACGATATAAATGGCCAGACGAGAACGATTCCTATTTCATAGACGGGATCTGCTAAATCGTCGGTCGTTTGGCCGAAAATACAAGCACATCTTCCAGTGGATGATCGGTGATATTTATCCTGCATCCACGGTGGAACGTTGGAGCGCTTCCGGGGCAGATGAACGGGCGGATTCCTGATCGAGAATTAAATAGCCTCGCTCCATTCGCCGAGGAAACACAGGAAAGAGAGGAATTCTCACTGCTGCTCTTTCGTACGGCGATTTCACAATCCCCCCCTTTTAGAGTAACGAGTCACGGTTAGACTCCGCGGTAGTTATGAATCGCCGATTACTTTTCATTCATAAAAGACCTTACGCGAGCAAGACGAGCCGGAACGCTGCTCGTTCATTTATCGCGGCACTCATTTAATTACGGCGAAACGTTGAACTTGAGTGTAATTAAAGAGCACTTTTAGACCTGCCCCCTCCACTGCGATTCCTTGCGTCGCTCGCCGATTTTCTCTTTACTCGCTTCAGACCGAGCTTTCCCTCGTCCACTTTTCCACCCTCCTACGCTCTCTCTCGCTCTCCATCGTTCTTGCTAAACAGTCTGCTCCTTTCTCTGCTTTCTTCGGGGCGACTCAAACACTGTTGCCCCATACCTATTACCTATGGATCGTTATTTTCGGTATCTAAAGACATCGAAGATCCTCTTTAAAAACCAACAACACCTGTATCCTAATCACAGCTTCCCCCCATAATTTATCAAACTCGAAGTCAGCCAAGCTGATCCACCCACGCGGCAGTTCGCGTTCGAAGAGGAAAGGCTCCGAAACGGTGTCACGCGGAGAACGTTGGCAGATTCGTATGCGTGGCTCGGTTTTTAACGGGTAGCCAGGATTATTTTCGCCCGGGAAAAGAAATTGTATATGGCACAGAGACGCGCCGGGAAAGCTGCAGCTTTGGATGTTTGTTCGTTGGCAGTTTTTCAATGGAAAGCTTGTTTGCGCGAAATGCACACCAGTTTCCCAGGGATTCCCGCTTTCGATATTCATATAATACGCGGATCCGCTCCTATCTCCTGGGCACCCCCGGGCAACCGTCGATTATTTCACAGCCCGCCCCCCCCCCCCCTTCGCCCTCCGTTCCGCGGATCGCTCGGAAAAACCGTGTCGAGGTCGATGCATCGCGAGACTACTCGCCTATCGTTTCGATTTTAATTGAATTCCCCCCGCGGCGGTTAGAAAACAAATCATTCCGCGGGACGATTCGCGCGGCGGCGATAGATAAGCAGCCGCCGAGGCGAATGGAGACGAAACGAGGTTAATGTGCAATTAACGATAATTGAAATATTCTATGGTTAATTGGACGCTATCGCGGCCGTTGCTTAAAATATTAACAGATAGCGCGGATTAACAACAAATCTCTCTAGGAAACTGTTTCCGCAATGAGCATTGGTATATTTAGAAGTCTTCTATGTGCGCGTCGAAATGTTTCACCGATAGGTATTGCATGAAAATTTCAGGAGACTCCTGGCAAGTTTCGCGCATCTTTTGGTTCGTGGCTTTCAGAATTTTTATCAACAATGAGCAATGACGTTGGTCCACAGAGGCAGCGCAGAGTGAATTATCTCCTCTGCTCGCCTGCATACTTGGAAGACGGAATATTATTGTTCGCATAAACCAACGCAGACGAAGGCACATGGAACGTAAACACGGGCGCAGCGATGAAAATGGCGCATTGTGCGGTATCCCACCGAGGGATATCCGCGATTCTGGGTTAGAAGGCATTCGATATGCCTTGTGAACGCGTGATTGCATTCGCGGGTCGAACGGGGATCCAGGTATTTCGATATTAGAATGGCGGCGAGTTAATGAAAAACAGGGGGAAGAGGGGAAATTGGGAAGCATCCTCTGCATCACAACTTTTCGATCCCCTTCCTCTTATTTGCCCAGAAGTACCAGGAGCTGGTGGGCTTTATGGAAAAATAACTTCGCAGTATCGAAACATTTACATTTTCCCGACCCTGTTCTCATTTCCCTCTATTTGCCTCGCGGAGAACGTCAAAATTGTTTATTCGAACAGGGTCGAAGTCCTTTGCTCTAGCGCAGCGATAATATCCAGCAAATAGGCCGCGGCGTTCGATTATTTACAGAAGAAATATTCTCGCGTGCGCTGGTATCAGATTGATTTTCCAAGGGGATGATTCGATGCACAGTGTCGACTTATTTCCAGAGTGGGCATGGTGCATTTGGGCACAGCCTGTACGTCATGAGCGTCCTGAATGTCGGATTTCCTTCGTGCAAGGGATACAAGGGATGCACGTGACTGCAGCTGCCTCAGGAGCTCCCTTCTTTCCCAGCTTTTCCGCCCTCCTCTCTGTTCCTCGCCTCTTTCCGCGGTATGCTCTCGAGGGTGCATCATCCCCGTACATTTCGTTTAGACTTCCGACGCGCGGCAGGAATTCCGTCGTTGCTCCTCGAATTTATCTGAAACGGAAATCCACCCGGGGAAAGCTCTGCTGCGTTAATTCCAGCGGTAGGTACGCCGCGCTAATGCGACCCCTCGGTGGCCTGATCGTCCCTCATTAAAGAGATCTGTGACTAATGCAAATTCGTTGCGCGACAGAGAACAAGCTCCTCTTCGATTCTCATCGCGTAGTACATACCTACGAGGGGCAAGGCTTTTGAAACTCCTGCGATCGCGGTTAACAGGGCCAACGAGTCGTTAAGGAAAAGCGGCCGTTTAATGGCAGCGGAGGATCCGCGCAAGAGAGTCGCAGAATTCCGCGCTGCAGCTGAAAGTTTAATTCTCCCGTTTGCCGGTCGTAGTCGGATCGAAAGACGCGAAACTGCGCGAAAGATAAACGCTCGGGAAGTAGTAGCAGCGGAAGAGTAATTTCGTTTGCGTTAATTTCCCGTCGGTAGACTGCTGCCGGCTGGGATCGAGCAAGCAAAAAGGGGGAACAGAAGGAGCAGAGGCCGAACGATGGTTTCTCCGCGGCTCGATTAACGACTGCCTTCGCGAAACTTGTTTATCAACTTCACGTGCGTGCCGGCAGCCCTCCGGGTAATTGAAAAAAAGAGGCTGCCGCTGCGACATTGAAGAAGCTGTGGAAAAGTTTCGAAGAATCGCTATGTCGATGATGGCACCGCGCGTTTGCGATCCACTGACTCATCGAACGTATGCATACATACCGTATCACGTCTCGAGACGTCGATCATCGAGAATGGCGTCGATATTTATACACCATCGGCGGGATGTCTGAATACTTTGTACACGATGCTCATTGCTCCTTTGAGAAGCGATTCCTCGGGAAACTCAGCTGTCCTTCCTAAGACCGTGCTTGCCACGGAGCCCAGATTCTCTTTAATTCTACCTACATGCTCCCTATATATCAGTGGTGCACTCAGGATTTAAGTTTCGAGGCTGCCGAGTCAAGCGGATAAAAATATTTTTAATGCAAATTTGATTGGTTGCTGAAAACTTTTATTTAAATAAAAAAAATTCCCATCTCTGGCGCCAGGTCCCCTTGGCCCTCCCCTCTTGGTGCCCCACTGCTACCTACATCCACTGACAAATAACTGTTGGCGGATCGGGCCCGCGGCGATTCCTCCATCGATGCCATTTAAATACAGACAAGTCGAGACGCCATAAAGCGCATAGCTTGGGCTGGTATCCGCTCTCGAGGAGGGCGAACGTGCGCGGGCTGTATCACCGCCCCGCGGAAATCCATTGTAACGGGGAAAATAGGTCGAACGTGAGCGCGTCCCCGTCAAGGGAGAGCCACTACGGGTCAGCAATAATTCGGTGCATACGTGCACACCCTGGCTCCTGCATACGATGCATTTTTCCTGGCGACATCCGCGAGAATCTCCCGGGCTAAATGGCGGGCATCGTGTCGCTGGGATCACCAACGTGTCTCAGAATTATCCCCTGTTACGGAAGCGAGACTTCATATCTCCAGCTAAGGAGAGTTTTGAAAAAGTTTTGAAAAATACCCCTCTCCGCTGTAGGTAGGTATATACATACAAAGCAAACCCCGAGTTTGGTTTCTTCTCTTTGGAAATTATCCACCTTATTCCGTCCGATTTGATTCGCGCGGAGTTTTAGGCGTGTTTCTGTTTTCAGCGGCGCGCACTATCGACTGAATAAAGAGCAAGAGGCACTTCGGAGTAAAATTGTATCGGTTCCTTTAGATTCTCGCAGCAGCTGGGTTATGATACACGCAGGGTTAGCAAAATTAAGTGTGTTAATAAAACCGTCGTTGTTGTTTGCTGAAAAGTGTCTCCTATAGTTTGCCGGGGCGTGTGGTCGGTATCGATGCTTCTTTGAAACTCGTAGCCCATTGGCGAATCGATGGATAAACGTTCGCGTGAAGGAGGCCTCGTCCCGCTTTTTCGCTTCCCTTTAAAACCGATAAACGTATTTGCTTGGCAGCTGGGGGCCGACGATTGCCGCGGATACATCGATTTATTGGATTATCGTCGCAGTTGCCGTCGGAAGTGGCCTTAAAAGCTTGTGGATAGTTGCTTTCTTTTTCCCCTGGCTGGAAGGGTCGCGGAAATATAATTCGCCGGAGTGCAGCGCGGTAGAGAGAGGAGAAGCCGAACGCTTTATACTCTTGTTTGTCTCTCGCCGTATTGTTTATCGTTATCTGAAACTTCGCTCGCGAGATACAGCTTGTCCACGGCCGGGCAACGAAAATATCAACAAACTGCCGCTACTTTCGCAATATTTCTCCAGCGACAACGCTGCTGTCACGTGTTGCCAGCGAGCGCCTTAGTAATCCGCATTACGAGCGTAGTACGACGCGATAAGCCAAGGATACTGCGATCGGTCGTGTAGCAGAATCGGTCGGCCACGATAACGCATGTAACGCGCGGCTAATATCGCGCGAAAAGTTAATTAGAAGTTTGATTCTGCGACCGGCTGCGGGGAGGATCGTTTAGCATTCGCGGCGCGATACGGAAGCTTGCGAATTCGGGCGGAAATTCAATTATTTTGTTGGCAGAACTATGCACGCAGGATTCTCTCAATCCGGAGGAAAGTTTCATGCGCGGTTATGCTCCCGCCTTGTCGGATAGTCGCGCGTGTTTTTCTTTAATTCGCGCTGGAGATTGGAATAATAATGTCCCCCTGCGATAGAGGCTTCTCGGAAACACAATATTTTTATTCTATTCCTCGTAATCTCTGTAATATACAGCGATAGTGGGTCGATAGGGAGGAGTAGAAGGAAGGGGGAAAAGTGGTGCACAAGTGGGGGGCATGTGTGATACCGTTACGCAGTTCGTAGATTCGTAGGTTCGTACGGGGCGAGGAAACGCGCGCCTAGGAGCGTAGACGGGCCCACGCCCGCCTCATTCCGGTACACGTGTCGTTGAACGTGCAGCGGGAGGTTCAATGCACGGCTCGATTAATTGGAGGCGGCTTACGTGTCACGTGCGACCCGTCGTCGGGCTGTTACAAAGAAAAGAAAGTAACAAGTTGCAGAGGAAAGATTTGTAAAGTGACCTGGAACCGCTTGCACTCGGGTCGCCCCGTCCTCTCGAGCTCTCTCGCCGCGCCACCGGATTTCATTAAGAAAACTGCGAGCGAGGAAGCGGCGCGGAAAAAATTGATCGAAACGCCAAGACCACAAAGAACCCACCGGTCGGCCATTGAAATGCACCATTTATGGCCGTGCAGCCCGAGCGCTTAATGCGCCAAGGTGCAGCTGCGGTATGCACTTTCACGGGGAAAAAAGCACAGCACAACGGGGCGCCACCGCCCTTTCGGTGGGCGTCGCATGAATTCGCGGGGGCGTACTTGTTCCATTAACTCGCAGGGGCACGGGGCGAGAAATGAAATAGAACAGGTTTTCTATAAGTGCACTTACGCCAGTTCCACGGGCAACTGTATCAGTTTCACTACCTACTATGTGCCTACTCGGTTCTTTCATAGATTTCGCGCGCATCGAGCTCTGAGGCTTGGAAATTTACTGGTCCCTGGGTCCTAACAGAGTTGGGCATCACTCGAATAAATTTTTAATGATCTCCGAATAAAATGAATAACAAATAATTCTGTATTCGAATAATGTCCAACTCTGGGTCCTAATAGTCCCTATGAATATAGGCAGAATATTCCGATAATAAAAGATCGGTGTAATCCGAAAAGAGTTTATAAACTCCATCAACAGTTGAGCCATTCGGTTGACGATCACTGGCTTTTGGGCGTTTGTATGCATCGTGGAGTGCCGTGCCGTGCCCACTTCCCTAGAGCCTTCTTTCTAGCACACGAGAGAGTAACCTTCGACGACCGCGTTTTAGCCGTCACCGTCGCGAATTCGATTCACGACCCCGTTTCGCTGACTCCTATTGTCTCCGTGCTCGCGAACCTGCGCTGCGCCGAGTCTCCCGAACGCCGCTGGGACTTGACGTTCCGTTACGATCATCGGCCCATCTGGAGCCGTGCTTTGAACCCGGAAGCTGGAGAGGTTAACGAAACACGGGCGACGCGGAAAAACGCTCGGTCGCAAGGTTCCGAGTGCCACCAAAGCCCGAGAAACTGGTTTTCCACGGTCGACCAGGAGGGGACGGACAATGTGGGACAGGAATTCCCTGGCGGATCAACGATCGACGAAGGGATCCATCCACTCGGCTCGCGATCCTAAACCGTGCGCGAGCCTGCATGGACAGAACCGTCCGAGAACCGGTCCTGCAGGGACGCAGCCTTATAGATCGGAAGCCAAAGGCGGTGTAAATCGTTTCGTGGAAAGCCACGATCTGGTTTCCAGGATAATTACCCACTCGTTTAATCCGGAGCTGGATCGTCCGATCATCGAACAAGGGATCTGAAAAGCTGTGCTTCGCTCTTGGCTTTTGTCCTTGGATACTGGGCTGGTAGTTAGTGCGATCGAAAGTTCCCTCGGATACGGCAACATTTCTCTGCCCCTGTAACGGCTCGCTTTGGAGATTTAGGAGCGGATGAAAAGCCAGAAAACTGACGCAGGCCTAGAGAAATTGGCGCCAAAGGATCGGTGATCCTCGGAGGATGAAAGCTCGTCCCAAAAGGGTCGATCGCTTTCCACTGGCTAAGAAGAGCGTTATGGCTGATCCCCCCGTTATCAGCTTAATGTTTCGGGGCCGGATAATGGCGGCAAAGAGGGCTTACATTCACGATAAGTCGCAAGTTGCCCGATTGTGTTTCGAGAGGGTTCGCCGCGGCACGATAAGTGCACTGAATACCTATCTGCACGCTATAATTGGAAGTCGAGGGACGTCTCCGTTCAAGCTACTCAGCCTGAGCCGCCGATTCCCAAAATTCGTGGAAAATCGATGGCGAGATTCAAGCCCCGCTGATCGAAATGTTAAGAGAAACCGGGGCGTTTCTAAACAACTGCCAGCCGTTATGAAGCAGCAGGGCTCCGAAAGCGTTGCCAGAGTTTAACGTCCATCCCAGCCGATTGCAATCGGAATCGCGGAGGGGTCCAGGGGAAATGCAGTTAAAGGTCCATTCTCCGTGCTGCACGGGAAACCGGAAACACTCCCCGGAGCCGCTGAAATCCACGAAAATTCGACGGCGGTCGGGACTGGGGTATTCAAACGCCCGCGGCGAGTGGTTACCTGGCCGCGGGCTATCGTAGATGCACACCTGAGCGTGGCTCGCAAAAGCGCGCGTCCACTCGCCGCACGAAGAGTATTATTCGATTAACAGGCTCCGACCGAACAATCCGACCGCGAGCTCCACTTATTCTGCGATCTGTAGTTCGTTGGGAATGTTTTCAGCGAACGGGGGGGTTAACAGAAGGGTTGAGAAGGGTCGATAATGGGCGACGAAAGGCGCAGGAGGCGGTAGAAGCAGAGGAAAGGAAAGGAAAGTGTGATTCGCAGCTTCGGAGTGTGAATTTAAGAATCAGAAGTTTCCTGGTTTCTTTTATCGAGATTTTATAAGCTGCTGTCGATAAGTTAATCTTTCGCTCTTCCATTTCACTGCTTTTATCTCCTCCTTTCGTTGTTCCTTTACCATCGTCGGTGGAAGCTCGAAAGCCTGTGCACTTTACACTCTGAAAAATCGCACGCAATAACGAATTAATGCCCAGCAGTTTGGAGCACTACCACGCGGAAAGTTGTTCGGCGAAAAGTTGCGAGCGTGTTTTTTGAAATTGTTTCCCGGCCGCGCGAGAATTATTCCATTTTCCCGCCGTATAATCACCGGCGAAATGGACGGGGCGGAAACCACTGGTAGCATTTTTTTCACTCGAATCCTCGGCGATCGTAAATCGCTGGGCCGCAAAAATGAAATAACGCGATCGGGGTAATTGTGATGAATCCGAGGGGCAGAGGTAATTTATTCTACCCCCGCGATGGAAGCATTGCCCCGAGAGCGTAAAAAGGGGACAGAAAGTTCAATGACGGTGCTGTAACAGTTACAATATGAACGCCTTCGTGCTTTCGTCTTCATTCCCCTCGTTTCGAGGCTCTAAGGTCTAAAAGCTACTCGCCCAATTTGCGAAGCTGAAATCTCGCAGGGTTTCTCGCAGCGCTCGGGGAGAAGTATTTTAATCGCTCAGTTTTCCGAGCCACCCCCATTATTCTCTGAACTCGAACTGGCCTCGTCAGTTAACAGGCGCGATTCCGACGGCAGCTCGACGCATTTAGAAACGAATCGATGGAGAAGCGGTCGGTCGTCGACCATTTTGTACCCCTCCCGTCCACCTTCCATTCCCTCTGATCTGGGAGCAACTTTTCCCAGATGCGGCCGCTGGCAGGTCGCTGAATAATAAATGATCGTCGGGGAAAAAGCAGCGAAACCGGTCAAACGTTCCGCGGGACGATCAGCCACGTGTTATCGTTCGCGCGAACCTCGCGTTTATCTGAAAAGTCAAAGGGGAACGGTGGATCGGTATCATTCCGCAGTCCGCTCTTTCATTCTTCAGAGTAGCGTACGAAACCCTGGCTTATGAGCTTATTAACTATTCAGTCACTTTGCGAATATTAGGTTGAATTTTATTTCGGTGCTGGCACAATTCTAGTTCCATCTCGGCGCTAATTAGTTTCTATTTGTCAGTGGAAGGCGGTGACACGTGATATTTCGGTATTATTATTGGCCATGCTCTAATCACTGCACTGTTGAGCGAGGTTTTGGTATGCCGCTGATAACCTTGTCACCGATACTCTGCGTCTGATAATCGCCCTTGAACTTTAGAACTTGCTCGAGGGAATACTACTTAATTGGCTGCTCAAGTTTCGTTTAGAAGTAAGCTTTTTTTAAAATCTTCACAACTGGCTGTCGTTGAACCGTCGCGACGAAATATCGGCGAGCGATTGGGAGGAAATTAAATAGAGGGCGGGAGTGGGTGGCGGTGCATTCAGAAAGGAAGTCCTGTTACAGCGGTTACGGCCGATTCGAGCGAACTCGTAACAAAGTTTCGAAGTTCAAGGGTCAACTCGATTTGCCGCGGCCGTAACGAGACCGAGGTAAGTGGGTCCTCTTAAGCACGGCTATAAATCGCACAACGGGACCGTCTTTCGTCTTTACCTCGGAGGTAAAAGGAAGGAACGACGCCGAAAGAAATTTATTTCCTTCCAGGAGAGAATTCCAGCCGCGCCCGACGCAGGATTACCGGCCAACCGTTTTCTTCTCCTTCTGGAAACGCCGCCACGGCGATTTCCTCCTCCACCGTTTTCACATTCTTCCTTTCTCTTTCGGGAACTTTGTTAAATAACCCGGTGCTCCATTCGGCGAGTTCTTACCGAGCGTACATCTCCGTCATCGGAAGAATTGCATCTAGAGATCCGAAGATTGGATCTGCGTTAGGTCCGAATTGAAATTCTAAAAGGTGTATTCTCCCGATCTCGAGGAATGCACTATAGTTAAACACCGAGGTTGCACTGTCCCCCCCCCTCCCCCGCCTTCGCACATCCTATACCTAAAGGAGAGAAATATAGGAAGCCGGGAAGAGGGAGAAGGAATTAGAAGAGAATACGCGGCGATCGGGGATCACGTAACTGCAATTTTTATCCCGGTGAAATCGTGGTTCCCCTCGGGTGTTCCAGTTCGACATCGATTCTTGTCACGCGGCGGGCAATCGTCGTTCAAATAGTTAATATCCCCGGGTCTGCTCGGGACGATAAATTTTTGCCGGACGCGCGCGATCGTTTCCGCGGAATTATTAATTCGATAGGATCTGCGGGGACGGCTGGGAGGATCCTCGTGCCCCGTTTCCTCGCTGAATCGCTAATCGCCGCTTCCCCGGCCGAGGGGAATCTGCAGCCGCGCGAGCCTGACGTTCCTCGGCGAGACCTATCGATTACTCGCCAGCCGACGACAGAACCGGTCGTTCTCCGAGCACTCGAAGAAAATTGAAAGTTTCATCCAGCGGGGACACTGGAACTGTTCGATAAGGATCATTTCGGGATTCCCGTCTCGTAGGGAAAGGTCGCGAGGAAAGGTTTCGCCTGGTCAACGGGCTCCCTTTGACCCATCGAATATTTTCCAGATCACTTCAAGTAGGACAGGGTGAAGGGGAAATTCAGTTGGAAAAGCAAGAGGTCCAAAGTTTCGAGGGAAAGAAGTTTCAGTTAGCCTGGAGCGCAGCACTGTAAACTTGCAGACGAGGACACTGCTGTAGGTTAAATCGTAGGTATATTCGATTCGACGCGTGCAATCATTATCGAATGCTGACTCTTGACCTGCCTTCGAAACGATACTCCGTGACAAGGAAAACTCAATGTTTTTCTTAATTCCTGGTACGAGCCAATTAACGTAGAGAATTCTAACGCTTTTCTCGTTTGATATCGCGCGAGGGTTTACAGGGAAACCCCCGCGGAAACTCTCAGCAAACATCTTTTCACCGTGCAGTCAGCGGAATCCGCGTTGTCGAGGGGGGGCGAGGGAAACGCGAAGGACAAACGAGGGGCGCGAAGGAAAGCTTGATCGAGGGGTAGGCGCAGGAGGAAAGTCGGTGGAAAGCTTTTCTGCCTCGCGGGAGGGTAGGGAAAGCCGTGTCACGGCTCAGCGACGTCCAAATCGATGGATGAGGAAGAAGGCGGCCTGGAAGAAAGGGGGATGAAGGGGTCGGTCGAAGGGAGGCACCGCGATGGATCGAATCGAATGGAAGGGAACAGGGAGCTTTTCTGGTTTTCTGGTCCCGCTGCCAAATTGAGAATCGATGTTCCGCGCTCGATTCGACGGCCTGGAAGCCTCGCCGGGCTTAGGAGGTATAAGGAACGCTGGGAACAGCGGCTACGTGCTCTAATTGCTCCTATCCTGAACAAACTACCCCTTAAACATCTACAAACACCAGCTGCATCTACGATGGTCATTTACCGAGGCTCCTGCAACGCCATGGTTTACGAAGAATTATATAAACTCCGCTCTTCCGTGTTCAACGAGAATATGAAGCGGATCAGCGCTTAAGAGGTCGATCGCAGGCAGCAGCGCAGTGGTTTCTGGGCGCGCAGGCTCGCCTGCCAGAGAACGGGGAAATGAAGAGCGCGAGACGGGGGAAAAATAATGCGTCGAGTTGGGTCGGGAGCGATAAAATTGGACAGCGATGGAATGGCTGGACGGTGTTTGGCCGATTGTCCAGCGTGTAAGCCGCGCGCGATCCAACACAAAAGTCCCCGTCGAATCGATCCTATCGGCCACGGCGGATTGAATCCGCGGGGTAGCGGCGACGTCACGCTGCACTTGACAATAAATTCGCCGCGCTATGATTTGTCAGGAGTGGAAGGTTATCGATACCGCGATAAATTCGGTGTCGCGCGGTTTAATTGTTCAGCGAGTCGCGCCAACAGCCTCCCAACGGCTAATAACCCACGCGAATTTTCGCCGGGCCGTGTTCCTGGCGACTCGACAATGGCTACTGGGTGCATGACCACCGATAGATAGCAGCGAGTGATCGATGCGATTTCTGTAACCGAAAAAAATCCACCTTTTCCACCTCGTCACTGATTCGGAGATATAGGATTCCGAAGGAATCCTACATCTCCTGGTGTATTCTGTGAAAATGTTTCTGGCAGCATAATCGAGGGCGTTGAGGCGATGCTGAGGGTTGAAACTGGGGGTGTGGTGAGAGTTGAAGGTAGGAATAGAAAGGAGGGTGCGTTTCATCCTGGGTTGGACGTGCTAGTGGACTCGTCAGTGAGGCTTTAACTTGGCAGACCCTGCCACTGGCGCCGGGCTGTTATGGAATCTTAGAAGGTAGGACGAAGCAGGTATTAGGAATCGGTAGTTGAGGGAGAACTTACGAGAGAGCTGAATCTCCGTGGACTCCGTCATAGAATCACGATACTCGGGTGCTCGCAATTAGTAGGAAGATCGAGTATGGTCGGATTCGCGGAAGTCTCGTGCCGGAAGCCGATCCCCGAGGTGTCCCTAGACCCCGAGGACTCGTCGCCGCGTTCTTCTACTGTGCCACTGTGTGTGCGCAGCAGACGCAATCTGCGATTCCGGCGACTTTGATCGGCAATTGGGAAATTGCGGGAATTAGGCCCGGTGACGTCAGCCTACCGACGAGGGCATTACTGTGATTGGACACTTAGAGGCGGCTGAAGCGAAGGTCACACTGCTTGCCCACCAGATATCCTGGCCTTTTCTCCATCCATAATCGCGACAGCACATCGGCCCTTCCGCTCTAACTTTGTCCCTCTAGTTCTAGTCAGATGTCTTCACTTTGTGTCTCCAGCAGCGCGAGATGTATGTAAATGTCAGATAACCATCGATTATTTATCAGCTATTCCCCGGCTCCGAAGAAGACGTTCGGCGCGACGATACGAGAAAACTGCTCCTAACGCCATTGCCGATCAGATGCGCGAGTACTTTGCTCGATAAACTGGCGCGAAATGTTTCCACGGATTGATCAGCAGGAATCTGAGGAATTGTCACTCGAAGGACGAGAAGATTTGGCTTGTCTTGGAGCGATTACGGAAGATCGTGCAACGCCTGGCGATCCAGCCTCATCTGTCGTCCGTGCACGTTCGCGAATTCAATATTTGCGAATCGGTAAGCCGCGGCGATGCAGAATAAATGACGCGCTATATTCTAGACGTCGGACGAATCGGGAAGCACAATACTGTTATAATAGTCGCGGAATCTAGGTCCCCGCGACATCTCCGGGGAAGGCTGTCTGCATTTCCCAGGGGCTTTTCTTTTTAAGATATCTGTCCGCTTGGAAACCTTTATTACACTCAGTTTCATGATCTTTTCGCGGTTCTCGATCAAGCGACGATGATTGAATAGCGAAGTGCAATTAGCAGTCCCATTGATCCTCTATGCAGGACCATGTAATCGACCGGCGATTTAATTTCATGGAACCGGCTTTACTTGCAGGAAAATTCAATTCCGCGTATTGTTTGGCGAACCTCTTTTTTTTCGCATGGTTCTTGTGTTTTTGAGGGGAGTCGAAAGCGCGACTAACGAGCGCTGTAAACCAGCGTTGATTGGACGAAAAATATCGGAACGGAGGGCAATTGTTCTCGTGTTGATTAGTTGTGGAAGTTGTGCGCTCGCGGGACTCATTTTGTTCGATTCGATCAAGCTTGTCAAAATTAAAGCTCCGCGCTTCCCTGTCTGTTTCGACGAGACTTGAGAATCTTTTACGAAGGAACTTTCAAGAATCTTGCCCAGAAGAGAACGCAATTAGATCCTCCATAATCAATTTCACAGTCGAAATTCCTATTGTCTCCCCTCCACACTATCGCCTCCGTTCCTTTGATGGTCAAGCACCGTGACGAGGGTGCTCGCGAAGAAACGGTGAGGAGCCACGTCCGCGCGGGTCTTTTTCAGATGCAAATTACGTCTGTTGCACAATAATAATCGCGGCCCGTCGTCGACGTCGCGGAAGCGTTTCTCGCGCCGTCCACGAGCTGCATTTGAATTAATGCGGCGATGCGCTCGGCGAACGGGCCCGCTCCCTCCCCGATATCCCCTGAATAATCCTGATTCAGACGGGGAACACGCCACTGCGAAGATCATCCGACTTCCTCCCACGCGTTCTCCGCGAACGTCGAGTCTGATCGCTTCCGCGAGTGATTCCCCGTTTCCGTCGCGAAAACGGAGGCGGCTTTGTCCAGCTTCGCCCGCTTTTCCCTCCCTTATTCCGCTGCTATCGATTCACTTTGAAATTGGAAATTGCGAGCGTCGCCTGCGGCAATTTACGCCTCGCTGAAACCACGCGTGCCCGGCACAGAGAAAGGACGGGCAGAAGCTAATTTGCCGGCGAATTCTCGACGTTTCTCGGTCCATTAGCGTCTGATCAGTTGCACGGCGTCGACACGATTCGACAAACTGGCTCAATGTAAATCCAGCCCGGTGCCGGTGCCGAATCCCCGAGCGTTTTCGTTGTCGCAGGGTCTCGTCGATCCTGGAACCGATTCAAATTTGTCGCCAGCCACTGGTCCGGAATTTTCGATCGCTGCCGGTGTACAGGTGGAGTCGAACAAAAGGGCGGAGTGGTCGGAGGGAACTTCTTCTCCGGAATCACGGTGAATATCCTCTTCGACTGGAATTTGAATGGAAGATCCTGCTTTCCGCGGGTATCTCTAGCTCCAAAGGCCCTCGAGCAGCCTTCGGCCATCTCCGAAGAAGTTTGCCAGGCAGGTCTGAAGAATTCTGCTTAAAAAATTCCTTCCACATCGTATCTGTTTATCCGAGAGCAAAGAGGACGCGAGAAGCCGAAGTGGGCGTGCGGAGAATCCGCCGGAGCGGCGCAGAAAAAGGGTGTCGACGGTGCAGGCTGATAAAAAGTGCGTGTTTGCATGGCGTTCGCGTTCGCGTGGTATTTGCCGAGGCGATACCGAAGTCGCTTATCTGTCACGCAGAAATCGTCTCGCGTTCACGAGCGTGCATCACGCGACGTGACTCTCGGCGCGTCCCACCAAAACCAATTCTTCCTCGCGTCCTTCTTGTCCCCCACTACTTCTACGTCACCTTTTTCTTTTATTTAGAAACGTCTATCGTTATGTTTTTGATACTCGAGTCGCATTCCCCACTTTCTTCTATCTTTGTCCCTCCGTCTTCCAAAGACTCGAAGCTATATACTTTGTCATCGTTTCGAGAACGAGACGCTCGGAAGGCAGACCGCGCAGACGATCGAGTTACAACGGCGCGATTCCTTCCGCTTCACGGTCGCCCGGCGAATCCACGTTGGATCAACGGGAGCAAATCACTTTCCCATTAGCCAGCCATCCGGCGGCTGGAATTAGATTCCGTCTAATCGAACGCTGTCTCTTCCTCTCGCGCCGATTCTCTTCCTTTTCCGCGACGATTATCACCGCAAATCGGCCTCGACGTGGCTAGGAACGATGATACACTCCGTCGTGTCCAGCCGAGATGCTTTCTAACAGACCAGCCACGTGACTGAGATCAACGTGGCGTTTCTTTCGCTATTACGAATCTGTGCAGTGTCGGCGCAACATTACGCAACGCGGCTTTGACAGCAGCGAATACCACGTTGCGATATAAATTCACGTCCCTGGTGGTCCTTGAGAATGCGAATGACGCGTAGAAGCGCCGAGCGGCGTGGAGAATGATCGAAACGAGCGGGAAGAACGACCGAGGAATCGGCGATTCGGTAAGCATTGGGACGGGGAAAGGCTGCGTACGCTGGCTCCTCGTTGCAGTTGATACGAGCGGTCGTTACACCGACCAAGGAGCACGGTGGACGCGGGAATCTGGACGAAAAAACCGCACCAGGCCACTAGTCGAGTCTTTTCATGTATAATGGATGAGAAGCAGGCGCCAGACGATCTATGAGCAGGCCGCGAGCCACAGCGCGCTGACAACTCTGATTATTCGCCACCGGATACCAAATCGACTGTTTTCGAGGCCGATCCCGCGGCCTCCTGCTCGGCTTGTTCTTCGACACCGTTTTTGCACGGCCTGGTTGTCTCTGGCCGTGATCCCCGAGGAATACTACCTCCTCTGGATGGTAGCAGCAGGCTTTTTTCGAGTTGATCCCGCAGCAGCTTTGCCTCTGACGATGGCTCGACGAGGATATTTCAGAGAGTCTAAGTTTTTTTTTTTTTTTGGAAGGACTCTTCTACCTGGAACAGGTCAATGGATCCGTCTAAGTCGCCTAATTGTTCTTTGAAGAGGGTCTGTTTGCAAACAGGGGGTAACTCCTGCGAATCCCCTTTGTCAGGGTGAATTAGAAAAGAAGTCAACCGGTGGGAGCTAGTTTTAAGGATTAAGAGGTCAGATGGTTAAGCTTTCGGGAGGAAGTGGGAAGAGGTTGTTGTTGAAGGTATACCTGTATGTAGCAGAGGAGCGAAGTGATCGCGGGTGGAAGTATCTGGAAGGAATAATCTTTGGTTTTCGGTTATCTATATAGAGCTCTTTTCGAGTAAAGCGACGCGTTTACAATGACGAATCGATTCAGTGGTAGCACAATTGTCAGATTCGATGAAGCGCTTGCCCTTTTCGAGGCAACGAAGGATTTCGAATATTTCGGTGCGCGTGCAAAGCGAATTAACTGCCCGCGGCGAGTTTTCAACAGCGAAGCTTTGAACTTTAGAGCTTCCCCTTGGAGTTAATGAAATACGTACTTTGCGATACGTCGCTCAGTCCCCGAGCTAAGAATTTTTCTAATTAGTGAATAGTTTCTGGGGCGTAAGTCCAAGCCTGGCCTCAAAGCGAAATTCGCTTTTACATTAATAAAGTATGGCGCAATTTCCGGCCGCTCTGCATTTTCCGCCAGAAATTTCGGATATTGTCCAACTTTTCCTTCAGCCCGGGATTAGGGGAAGCTCCTCGTGAAAATTAAAAGTGCATCGTGATACTGGAACGTTGGCTCGAAGCATTGTTTCTAACTTGAAATCTGCTAGGACGTTAAATAAAATTGCAAATGGGTACCTACACATTGAAAGTTCCTGGATTTTCGCTTGAAAACACGGTTTTCCTCCATAGTGAAACTTTCCCGAACATTTAAAAGAAAACGCTCGTTTTTCTTCGACACGATGACCAGAATGAGCCACCAAAGTTGTGCGAAGCAGTCTAGGAACACCCTGTACATTATTTCCACCCCGAAGAACCGCTCGACATTGACGAAAACGCTGGTGTGTCTGGAAAAGAACAGAGGGGCAGGAAAGGCGACTTGCCTCTTAATTGGAACTTATTAGAGCGAGCATCGTTCCCTGAAGTTCGAGGTACCAATGAGAAAAGCAAAAGAGCTTCTCCGTGTATACGTTCCACCCCCCCCTATCCCCTGTTAGCCCCCGCGTTTCTCGTCGTTTCTTGGCGCAAGAGACGAGGGAGCTCCAGGAGTCAAGGACGCGAAAGAAGACTCTTCGGCTTCTCTGTTCCGCTCGTATATACTCGCCGGTCGCTGCCCTTCCCCCGGTTTCCCGTGGCAAAGTGCTGGCAGCTCGCTAACGAACCAATCGAAAGAAAGAAGCCCGGCGTTTCCCTTCGAACCCCCGCTGAATAAGCGAAACGAGGAAAGCTGAGGAGCCACTGAAGCCACTGGAGCCGCGAACTTGCAGCGGACTTTCAGTAATCAGACACGGCCCTTTCCCTTGTGTTTCGTCTGTCCCGCGGCTAGGTCTTTGCCCGACCTGCTGCTCCAGATTGCCGGGCCCTTAGAAACCTCGGAGCCTCGATGCCAACAACGATGCACTCGGGTCTCGGAGGCATGTTTCTCGGAATTGTTCTTCAACGTTCAGCGTTCAGCGTTACCGCTCGCTTCTTCCCCTCGGCACGTTCGGTTTCTTCCCCGGGACAAACACCCCGCATCTCCACTCCAATCTTTTCAATATTCCAAAGTAAACAACAGCTTTCACGTCGCCGACACCCTCCAGCCCTTCCTCCCCAGTCGTTGGCATCCACTTTCCAGCATTCTAAGCTCTCGAAACTGTCGACCCACCCCCACCGACGACCCAGACCTTGCAGACCCTCCACGACTCCCGCGAATCTCTCTCCCTGTGCAATCGACCCCCCGAAACATTGACCCTTTCCCGTGGAAGGGCCAAGGTTCGGCTACCACCCCCCCCCCAACTCGGCGGTAAGAAGGGGCGCGAGTAACAGACGTTCCGCTCTCGTATCGGATTGCACGTGCCACGCGATCGTTTTATTATTCCGAGAAACCGACAAAACTGCCGCCACCCTCGGCCCACAGTCCTTGGACACGTTCTTGTTTCCCGTCGATTCGCGTTTCAAGGCTTCGCCGAGCCTCCTTTGTGCGCCAGCCAGCCTTTTTAATTAATCCATCCGCGCCGTTTATATAAACGATCGATCCCTGTTCCCGTTCACGTGGAACAGCTCGCCACCGATCCACGACGATGACGACGACGACGACGGATTCTCACCCCCCGTCGACGACGGCTCACTTCACCCTGGATCGAATATCTGGGGCGGATCGTCGCACACCGGCCCAATGGAATTTCACCCTGAAATCGGTCCTACCCTTTTTGCTTCCGCGTTGAGAATTTCACTTGTAATTCCAGTAGATACTTGGACGTGGAGGGACGTAGGAAGGGATATCAAGGTTCCAGTTGTTCACTGTTATAGGCGATGAAATTCTAATAAATTGCAAACTGAATACATGCAACGCCTCGAGCAAAGTTCAAATTTCCATGTTCGTATTTTCCAGAAATGCTTGGCCGATTTGCAGGGGCATTTAAAGTGTTAAGATGCCTGTTGTTCGCAAACTGTTTGCCCTCCTCGAAATAGAACGGCCATAGTACAGGCAGAGCAGGGTGGAAGCTTTCCAGCAGGTCAAAAGGGAGGGTCGCTTGGGAGGAATTTATCGAGCCGATTCACCTGGGTCAAACTAACCTCTGTCGATCCGTTTATGAATCGTATTCGGCGACAAGCCCGATAGCTTCCCCGCGGAATGAAAGCTCAGGAAAAAATAGATGACTTTGACCAAACCCTGCGATCCTTTCTTTTTTACTTCTCGCTGGACTCGTGTCCCACTGATCCTACAAAACACTGACCCAGATAACTCGTGGCCGGTGGGGATTGATCGACGTTAATGGTAACCCCCGGAACGTGACCAAAGCGTGATCGAAATGCACGTCGATTTATTCGTAGAATACCGCCTATTCACGCGGGATCCGCTTAATCATAAGATTCATTAGAGGCGTAAATTCGTGGAGCACTGTAGATGACCAGCAGGCATCGTTATTGACAGGACTGAATCAGAAACAGATCACGGCGACATCACTTATTTGCCGGCAGAAATAGTCTCACCGGCAAGATCGACGTTTCTTTTTCATTAGAGGCATCGATTACCGTGTGAGACGTCGGGACAGCGTCGTCATTTTGATCGGGAAATGGTTTACATCGTGTTAAGAAACGAGCCACGTTGGCTGGCGTGGTCTTTAGAACGTGGTGACGGGAATAGTTTCGAAAGTTCAGTTAGGTTCGATGTTCGGACGTCAGGGCTAGCGGAGGGGATGTAGGGTAATTAAGGATCGCGGTCTCATCCGCAATTTCGGGACAGGAAATCCATTAGCAGGCCTCTCGAGATTTCTATGGAAACTTATTCCGCGGCGAGAGGCGTTATCTCCGCGTCGAAATTCGCGAATAAGCTGCTGGCATGATTACTCCACAGCTGGAGTCCTTTCAGCCACCGAAAGTGTCTTGGTTCCAGGCCACTGACTCTCCGCCAACCAGAAAGTACCTGGAACTTCATTAAAAAAAAAGCCTCCCTCCCTCGCTTGTATCTCGAAAATTGCCAGCAGCCACTTTCCAGAGGCTCCCCTGAAACTTCTAAACAGAGCCGCGTTTTCGCGATACACAGAAGTGAAGGAACCCCCGAAATCATGTAATCTAGCCTGTCAAATGCATAACCAGTCCGCTGGGGACCAAAGACTGGGTTTGCCATCCAGTCCCCTCCTCTTTTGACCCGAAATTCACCGAGGGTCCACTGGTTCGCTCGGAAAAGCGAACCGAAATCCTCGAGCAAGCAAAGCAGCCCCGATTACCCTAAAACCCTTTCGACTGTCGACGGCCGTGTGCTCGAGTGGGCCTGTCTTGTTCATGAAAATGCAGGGAGAGGCCGCGCGGTGCCTAGGACAATGCGCTCTCCTCCCTGGAACTAATTAAATTCCGGGGAAGCTCGGGATGCGCCTGGCCGGTGCTCGACTCGAGGAGCGAGTCCTTTCCACGTCCTTCGGCCAGGGCATCCACGGCTTCCACGGCTGCTCGAGGACGCTTTCCCATTTCCTGGCTGGCGCGATAACTTATCAGGCAGCCGCGCGCTCGCCGACCTCCACCCCTCGGGCAACGTTCGAGGACGCTTCCACGCTCGTTGGACGCCTCTAAATCTCGGCGTGTCTCGGTGACGCGACGAATCGCGACGGGCCTCTCCCCCAGGAAATTGGGGAAATGAAAAGTGGCGGGGCTGGTGTGCCCCAGGATCGACCTGATTCTGGGCACTGGTGCTGTGGCAACTGGCGAGGCTGAGGACGATTCGGTAGTCGCTGGGAGGGACAGTTGGGCCTTGGCAGCTCTGACGCTAAATATCTTAAAGGTGCAAGCTTGCTAAAAATACTCTACTGAACGGATCCCTAGGATGTTCACTCCCAACCCTGAAGAACCCTAGTGATATATGTACCCTACCCTACGACAAATCCCGCCACCCTCGTTCATCCTCCACGGCGCAATAATTGACGAAGACGGTGCCCAGAGAGAATCGGAGGTCTTACGCGCAACGAGACCTCGTCACGGCGAACTTCCCTCGTCCCGTCTCGACGACCAGGCTTCCCACGGAAGATAAAGTCCCGTGGCGGCCGTGACACGGTTCGTTAGCCGAAATTGCTGCTGGAGATTAAAGGCGACGCCCCGACTCGGTTTCCCTCGGTGCTGCAAAAACACCCCGGGCGAAATCGGTCACGTCGAAAACCTTATTATGCAGAATGCTTGAAACGCAGCCCCCACGTGGCGGCTCGCCGAGCCCGGAAGCTCGCAGCGTTGTGGAATCGCGCGCTAATGAATTATTGTTCGCTCCCGGCTGCCGTCTTTTCGTCGCTGCAGCTCCATTTAATTTCTTTTGTTCTCGCCCCGTCTCGCGGAATCAAGGCCGTCGGGTGAAACGAGAGCAACGGGGATGGTCGAGGGTGTCGGTAAAGCATTCGCTCCGAGCGTTGGCGATTTAACGCGGGGGAGGAGCTGGCACTGGCTGGGAGAACGAATTTTTACGCGCTGCTGGATAAAGAAGGGCAGTCGATGATTCTTCTTCGAGCAGTAATGCGGGATTAGTCGCCGGATATCCCGGCGATCGTTCCCGCGTTAATTCTTTACGGAGATACGAGGAATTCACTTTGAAAGTTCGATGACGCGCGTGACCGAAAGTTGGCCGCGATCCAGGCCTGCTCCTCGTGAAATTTATCGCTTAATTACTTTCCCCGGACAACGCAGAGCGATAAGGGGGCGGCCTGGTCCCGATTGCAGGTCACGTCTCTCGGCTAACCGCCCCCAAACCTATTCGATCGGGGGCTCGGCTAACTGGGCTAATTACAGCGCCACGTAATCGATGCTAATAACGCGTGCTCGCGTCGTCTCGAAACTCTCACGGATTTCGGGCCTCGCGTCCCCCTGGAAACGATCGCGAGAACGACGGCGGAGGATCCCTGGAAGGGGGGAGGCTCGATGGAATTCCAGCCCTTCCAGGGGATGCTCGAGGGTGTCCCTGTAATTCAATTACCCACTGTTGCGCCGTGTTTCTTCTGGCCGAGTGCTGAATTAATTGAACCGCGAGTGGGGAAAGTTTTCTTCGGCTGGGTTCGATCGTGCTCTTTCCTTGATGGAACCGGAGGGTGGAGGCAGCTGCTTTGTGCCTTTGAGGGAAGAGAACGAGGTCGATTTGTCGATCTCCCGCGGTCTTCCTTTGGAATTCAGGCAGGGCGATTCTCCCGAAGAATATCGAGCAGGGAAACTTTGAGATTCCTGACAGGTTTCAGGACTTTCAAGGGACTCGACAGAAGCATGTCAAATTTCTCAGAATAAAATCTCGCGGAAGCTTCAGACACTCGATTGTCCATGGAGTACCTCGAGTATTCAGTAAGCTCCATGGTTGACGCTTCGCTGTAATAAATTTTACGTTGAATCGAGCGGTCCCCTGCGCCGAAGTTTCGCATGGAAACGTCCCATTCAACGTCACCGCTCTAAGACGGAAATCCAGGATTCTATTAACGAACTTCTCTCTTTTGTTCCAGGTAAGCACCAAAAAGGAACTACTCCTACGCGAGAGGGGATGAACGGGGATGAGAAGCGGCGGCATGAGCACGTCTGAAAGGTACACGAACGATTACTCCGACGCTCGCGAGAAATCGATGAATTTCTCCTTGTAAACGCGCCGGGCTCGGTCTTTCAAACTCTTAAGCAGCTTTCCCCCCACGCTAGATTTTCTTACTCCCCCTGAACACCGGGGCCAATGTCTGGCTACGATATCGAGTGCGTCGGTTGTTCGAGACGCAGCCTGGGAATCAGCTTCGCGACCACGCTTTGTCGTCTCCGTGGTCCCTTTCCACCCCTCGTTTCCTCTCGCAATTCTCTACTAGTCACCCTGGTTTATCGCCCCACTTCTAGTCTCTGAACTAGCTTTGTGCTCGGAATGTATCCATCTTCCTCCAAACTCCTTTCCATCTTCGGTTATCGTGTTTAGAACTCGTCCCTTCGCTTCTGAAAGAATACAGCAGCGGATCCAGTCTTCCCACTGGACCCTGAGATACCCTTTTCCAACCACGCACAAGATGGTGCGCAGGTAACAGAGAGGTAATGCGGAAAAATTGTTAACCACCGTGGCAACTTCATCCCCGTAACCAGCAGTGCTAATGAAATATCGCGGTACATTAACGCGCTGCACCGTGTCGTTGATTTGCATAAAGCGGGAACAGGCCGGCCCGCTCGCACGCTCCGGAATGATTTAATTTCGGTATCAAGGCTGGATGCGGGAACAAACGCTTTGTTAACCGTGCCTCTGCTCTCCTCGCCAATCGTATTTCCCAAGTTTGTAATTTGTCCACCTCTGCCCGTTCCTCCTAGGATCTCTTTCCCAGGCCTTCCTGGTATCTTGCACTTAATTACTCGCATTAGTAACCGTGTCGTCTTTTAGCCAGCCCCGGGGGAGAGGGAACAGGCTCGTTCGTTAACCCACAGGCCCTGGGATAAGCGAAATACCTTTCCACGGAGTTCCCATTCACCGCTGATTGCGTCTTGCTCTGTGGAATTTGATGCCAGAGTCTTTTCAGACTCTCTGATACCTTTCGAGACATTTCGAGACATTTCGAGTTATTCAAGGAAGCTTAGCGGTGGTTGAATCAAGTATTCTTGAGGCGGTGAATTTGAAATGATTCCAGGTATTTGAAATGGTCGGGTGACAGTGAAACGAGTATGGGGCTCAGGTTCTACGATCCTGCAGATGGAATGGTGGACGATTTTGCAGGAATTCTACGCGCGGGGCATGTCCTGTTGCTTCTGCAATAATTCTGGCCAACGGTGGGTCCACCAATTATGCAACAATCCCGTCTATTGATACTGCAATTACTCTGTGCGCCAAATTGGTTGGCCAATCCTCTGCCGACTGTTTAATTCTATGGTAATCTTTCCCTTCGATGGCGCTGGAAATTCCAATAATTCTGCAATAATCGTGGCTGTCAGCAGCAGTCTCAGGCTCCTCGATCATCCCTCTCAGACCTAACCCACGCCGTTAACATTTTAACGATCCTGTCCACCGAGGAGTGGCGATGGAGTACAGTGATCCACAAATCCAAGTCTCCGACAGAAGCGACCGAAACCCCGCCCGAAAACCGCGAGCAACAACATCAACACGCTCCACCGAGTCCAGGAATCAATAACTTCATTTCCCACTGGTCCCCTCGATTCCAAGACTCCCCGCTGCGACAGACGAATTATCGGCGGTTGGCTGGCAACCAAATATGCGAGCTATTCGTGGATCGATATATCGCGTATCATTCCGCCCAGGATCTCTTTATGCGCTGCTCCGTAGAATCTCTGTGGGTATCCCTGAGTCAAGCATCTCTTTGGGCACTGTCCCTGGGACCACTCGGAGTGCTTCACCTTTGTGCAGGCTATCTCAGAACGGCGTGCGTGAATCTAAATTCCATTCCCTCTGCAGGCTGTCCCTGTCACCAAGACAGCCTCCGCGGAGGCTTTTCCACGCTCCTCGGGCTGAACACCGGTGTCTTCGGTTTCCCAGGTGTTTAATGAAGAAGGGGAGAGATATGTCAGTGGTAGCAGAGGCTTAATAAATAAATGACTGTAAGTTGATGCAAAGCTCAGAGGAGCGTTACGCCGAAAAGTCTCGCTTCTTAGCGAAGTTGCTCGCTGGGATGGAGGACTAACCCGTATTTGCCGACGTGCAAATACCCCCCTCCCCAGCGCTCTCGAAAACCTCTTAAGATTCAGGTGGAGCTACAAAACCCAATTTCCACGATCCATATTCGGCTTAAACACATTAACGGGGCCTGCAGCGGAGCGTCTGCAAATATACAGCGCGAGGCAGCTTCCTTTCCACCCCATCCGCCCCTCTCTCTATCTCTTCTTCTCCCGTCTTGTTCCTGCTTCCGGGTAACTTCCGTGGAAATGGGAGCTGGAATAGAGATTACACTCTTCTTGCCGGCTGGTTGCCGCGCTTTGATTTTCCGCCAGGATTAAGTGGCACGACCTGGAATTCGCGCACCCCCTCGGAAATTCCTGATCACGCGGAAATGTCAAAAGGAATCGTGTCCCCTGCTTTTATACGATCGTATCTTGGCCCCTTTCGGATACTCTCCACTAGCCTTCGCTGTCCTCCGCAACAGTTACGTGGAGCGATAGAAATTCCTGCTCCCAGCAATGTTAGTCCTCCACTTCGCTTAACTACCCCCGCGGATTTCTACGTGCTCTCTCCGCCATGTTTCCCTGCTGGGCGTTCTCGTTTACAAAGCTATATGGCTCACGAGGCTTCCTACGCGTATATAGGCTGTCTCGCGATATCGTCACGGCGTTATTATTAAACAATTATCGATTCACCAGGCTCTGACTATTTTTGCCTTTTCTCGGTTCTTTGATCTTCGTTAACCCTAGGGTGACTTCGTTTCCCATGCAAGTACTTACTTTCTCTTAAAGTCGCTTCGCCGTGTCTGGACTGTTGGTAAGGAAGGTGGTTGCTTTAATTTCGTTATGTGTCAGCTCTCATCCCTTCTGCCCCTTCCGTGCAAGGATCGTTGCCTGGGAATCCATCGTCAGTGGAAGAAGTCTATTGATCGGTGCCCTTGCTGTTCACGAGCCTTGTTTCAACGTCGTTCCACAGAGTCCGTGCTGAATCCTCGATGCCCCCGTTTCCCGTCCAGCACTGGTAGCCTACAGCTTGGCAACGGTAGTTGCAACTCCCGAAGGTTAAGCATAACTAAGCCGGCTTTATCCTAACGCGGTCCCTAAGGATTTCCTGCACGACTGGCATTACCAACCTTCCTCCCCTGCTCGCCCCCTTTCTCCGTCTGGAGCTTCCAATCCGAATGGGATCGTTCCCAGAAATTTCATCTCCCTACTCGAAGCCGCTTCATGATTTTTTATCCCCCTCGATGGCACGTGCAGGGCCCCTTAATACCCTTGAATCGTTAAATCGAGTCAATCACTTTTTCTAATCATTAAAGTGCTCGTTATAAAGTACGATCTCAAGAGTCAGCTTTGGGTAATCGAGTCGCTGAATTATTTAGCACCGATACTGCTGGCAAGCGTCAGAGGATTGGGCAGGTTTTTTCGCGTCAAGTATCCAAAAGACTGATATAGGGGATGGAGAGAAAGCCCGCTGGGGCAGGAATTATTTAAGGACCTCCGACTGTCCGCCCATTTCTCTCAAAAGGAATTGCAGAGCACGAGAGGGTGCGGGAGTCAAGGGGCGAATGGGAACGGAGCGTTAGACACGACGAGCGTGGCTTTCGTGCGGCGCAATTAGCGGGATTCCGCGTGACGCCGAGCCCACCGGAAATCGAACCGAAGCCTCGCGCATTAGACTTTAATTAGACGCAATATGCTGGATCGATAGGCGACTAGCCGCGCCTCGTCGGTCCTTCTCTGTCCCCATTAATCCGTTTAAAGGATCCAGCTACCTAACCGCGGGTCCTCGTAATTGTCGCGATTTGACGGAGGGCCCTTCTGGTGGACGGAGGTATCGATGTCAGTCACTCAAAGGATTGTTTATAGAATTTCAACTTAGGTACTTAACGTTCGCTTTCCGCGATGACTTTCATTATTATGAATTATTACAGGTCGATTATATTATTCGCGGCGAGGAGGAAGAATCGATAACCGACGGCGAATGGTTCGCAACAATAAACCTCGAATCTAATAACAGACGGCAGTAATGCGGCAGGGCTATTGAATCGGCGATCATTCCTTGTTTTATTTCCGTCGTCGCGGCAGCTATTCGATTAAACTCCGAGGTTACTCGATTTAGCCGTCGCAGGCGGCGACATTTCCACGAGGAATTCTCCCAGACGACGCGTTGTCGCGGCTTACGCCTCGTCGGACTTGGTGATTCCATTAAATTCCCGTTTTTACGTGCCACGAAATATCCAGGACCCAGCCTTGTCGTCGGCTATCGAACCTCGTAATCCGATTACCTCGGTTCGGGCAAGTGTTCTTCTTCGATCGGACGGAGGGCCGTGTAAAATCCTGCTTCCGGGGAACACTCTGGGAGCTTTCCAGACTCTGTTTCGCTTCCCTGCAACTGGCAGCCCCGTCTGACCTCCATATTCAACTAGAAAATCTACTTAATACACCATGTTTTCAATAGCGGATCGATATTCCTCTACACTGCGTCGAAAGTCGCGGGCGAAATTCTTCGGTCTCTGATCGCACGGCATAGTTTCGACACGATGGAAGGTTGTCCACTCGAAAATCCCCAGGAGGAACACGGGGGCGATTTTTCGAGCGCTGGCCGCTCGCGGAATTACGCGCAGTTAAACGTCGTGCAACGCGATTACGGCACGGTTCGCGAATCCCGAATAAAATTAGTAGCCAGCGTGGCTGAAATGAATTTTCAGGGCGGAAGCCGGCGTTGGTGGGAGTAGACGCGCGGCCGGCCCCGTTCTCTCGAAAACGGAATCTCGTCGCCCGTGCGAAATCTCGAAATTGCCAATTTGAATTAGTGGCTTGCAGCGTGGCTCTTTGCACGGCGCACTCCTCCCGACCTTTGACGAGTGTTCCCTGTCTGTTGGTTTTCACTCCCCCGATCCAACCCCCCCCCCCATAAACCACCCTCTGTCGCGCGAGTCACTGGCTTTCTAGTCTTTCGAACATGGCTTTCAGTCGCAGTTGATTAAATCTGCAGGACAGCGGGGGGAGGGGTCGAAGAGCGCGGGTCTTTCGATTCTTTCGCGGGGGATTCCTTTATCCTCGAATCTGGCTGGAACGGAGGATTGTAGCACGACGAGTATCGACCGTCGAGCACGCGACCGACAGCAATTTCCCGTCGGACTCCTGGCTGGTATAATATTCGGCCTGTCCTGGGTGATCGTCAAAGGGCGGCCGAAAAACACGCGGACACCGCGAAATTAATTATTTCCCAATCAATTACCACATTCCGTTGCACGGCGGGTAGGTAGGGTAGGTGGAGGGGGGGGGGGGGGGGTCCGAAGATGGCCGCTGCCAATTAAATGCAATTTATTCATGGCTGGTTGGTGGACCAGCTCACCCCTAACCACCCTGCAATTTTCACTCTCATAGAACGCGGTAAATTGACCGGCGACACGGATCGCTGGAAATTAATTGCGGGGGTATCGAGTGGTAAACGTTCCCTTTACCGCGACTTGCCTTGCGCACGAGGCCAGAAGAATGATATTCGATAGCAGAAGCGTCGCCCTGCACCGCAAAACTGGTCCAGCCAGCTGGCCTGCCGAAAAAGCAGCCCAATCGAGATGGAAACCAGCCGATCCTCCAGGGAATCGGTGATCAGGGCGCTCTAGAAGGGCCTCGTGAATAATTCAGAGCCAGGGCCAGGCGAAACGTCGAACGTGACCGAAATGAAAGGACACCGCTGCCCCGAAGAAGGGAGCTGCGACACGATAACAAGATGGACGTGCCCACATCGTGGATCTTTTGATCAGGGGACGCTTTAAAGCTCGCTGGATCCGTCCACTGGACTTCCTGGCCGGGCAGCCGGAAACGGCGAACCGATTCCTTTCTGTCGCTGGATCGGGGTTAATTGTCCCGTTCACCCCGGGGCAGCCCTCTATCTATTTCAATCTGCCACCTCCCCGGCGATGAGAAATCGGTGGAATAAAAGTTACACGGCTCGACGCGAGCTCTCGGCTCACGAACCCAACTGGCCACTTCCCTTCAAACTTTCGCAGATAAAATGGCGGTGAACACGGTCGGAACGGGAGGATAGCCTGCGCGTAGAAGGCAATAAAATCTTGAGTGACCATCGGAGCTCCCAGTTTCAGGGGACACCGTTCCGTAATCCCTTTAATCCCGATGCTCCCCACCGAGCTGACCTTCATTTACATATAGATACAAAATTCATGCAGGGAGCCGTGGAAACTTTTTACCTCGACTTTATACTTTGTACTTTCCAGCGGGGAGCCCGCTGCCCCTATTCGGCAACATTCCCTTGAATATTATTTTGTCTGTAGTGGAGCGGTACACAGGGATCGTTTGCGAGGCTGACAGGGTGAACTGTACACCTTGTATCGCGTCTTCAGCGTCAATACGATAACGAGTTTCTGTCCCAGCCGTGTTCCCAGGACGGTTTAATTCCTCTCGGTCTCGACCTCAAAGCGGCATCCATATTTACGAAACGGCAGGAGTCGAAAAAGGGGGAGGAAGGCGCGGGTCCTCAAATATTTGCCCCCGGCAGGCGCGCCGCCCGCGTTTCAACCCTTTGTCGACCTGTTGACACGCCGGCATCCGGCCATTTTTATCGACGATATTGTCTCCATGTCAAAAGAACCCGCTCCCTGCTGCAGGCGTAATCCCTCTGCGCCTCCGCCTTCGTGCATTCTCGAATTTCGCAATAATCGGGGAGGAAACTCTGCTGACAAACGCACCGTCCACTCATAAATATATTCATCCGAGGATCTTGTTTTCCATTCTCCGCATCACCCCCCGCCCCTCCGCGCGTTCATCTTAATCTCGCACAACTCTTTTCGAGCTCCGCTTCACGGAAGGGAGAAAACTTTGAACCTGAAAAACGCGCTGAACGGTCTCCAAACGGCCACAAAAGATATCCCAAAAGCCGGTCGCCCATCGATCAGAAACAGAAGCTGTTTGTTCGGCAGTGGGTAGATAGCGATCAGCGGCCCGTAATCCGTGACGAATGGACGTCTGGAGCGAATTTCTCTACAAATCTTCAACAAACGGACCGTTTCCGCCCCGTTGCCCCGGAGGACTCGGTTATTTCCTCGCAGACACTAGAAGGGGGGGATGCTCCAGCTCCATTCTCGCGATAATTGATTCGCCGCCCTCATCCCCTCTCGTCCCGACCTGAAGCCTCCACGTCGGAATCGGGCAATCTTTTCGTGCGTCCATTGTCGTCGTAGCCGAAGGCGCGCCCGATCGAAGATAACGGTCGATGAGCCTGCGATAGGGGGTGGCTCGGGAGGAGGTGCGGATAAAAAGCTGGGTAGAAGGAAACGCGGGGCTCTTTTATCTCAAAGGGGAAGCCTTCTGCGGACGACACGTCGCGGACAAAAGGAACCAAGTGTTCCCACTCCCCCGCGGAGGGTGGCGGGAGGGGGAGGGGGGGGTGGGGTGTTCCGAGGGAGAAGAAAAATGGCGCGGTTGGCACGACCAGGTGGCTCGCAGGCGCGCCCAGACTTTGGCCGATAACAATAAGGTGTTAATTAAGCAGCTGGTAAAGAGGCGGCTCGGTTAATTCCGGAAGTTTGAATGGAAGAAGCGCTACAAAGGGGCGAGAACGACGCGCTTTTCCCAGGACATTCTTCCCCCGTTGTGCTCTTGCTTCGCCAGTTCGCCGGTTCCCTCGTTTCTGCTGTTCTTTGCCGCCCCTTTGCCGCGGTTCGACGCTTTGTCCGCCGTTTCGGCGGTTTCCAGCGTTATTGGAGGATTACGGAGAGCTTCGGAGCGCAAGAATCTGCGCCGGGCTTAATGAACACGCAGCCAGTGATTCTACTTGTGGAAACACCGGCAATCTTAGCTGAGCAACGCGGCCCCGATCTTCCCGCACGTGTTTAGATAGCTGCCAATAGGAACGCGGCGCGATCTGCCGTGTCGGTTTGCTCCCGCAATTTAACCAGGCCAGAGAATAGAGGGGGAGGTAATCGGGCTGATTATCAATTGTCTCGGAAACCGCCCGTAAAATGCTATCGAGAGCGGAACAAGCTAGACGGCAGCCAAACTAATCCTCTTTCCGCCGGTTCGCAGCGGCCGCTGGCGGGGAAACAAAAACCGTCGCGTCGGATCGATGCCGGACCGCTGTAACGGCATATCGATCGGGAGCGCGGCGATTCGGTGATTTCAACGGGCGCACTGCGCGTAATCCGCTCGTTCCGGCTCGTACGGAATTAATAGCACGGAATAAAATGTTCCGGCGATACCTTCGAAGGACAGGGGACCGCAGCCGGAACCTGCGCGTAATTAGACGGAACAGCATCCGATCCCGCGGCCGTTCGATGTCGATTTATCGCCATCGCTCGCGGCACCGTTTCGAAAAACGCGCTATTGCGCGACGCTCGATCGTCGACAGGTCGCTGAAACGGGGATTTCATCGATTTCGAAGTACTGCCTCTCCGATAACCCGGCCACTTTCAAATAGAAACGCGTTTCGACGCGTGAAATTAATTCCCGCGGAGTTTTCAATTCCGTTGGTTGGCAAGCTTCGCTTTATCTGCCAAGTTAAACGGTTAATCGAAGCTATTAGTTTCGCGCATACCAGGGAGAGCAGGTATTCAAATATTAAGTACGACGTTAAGACTCCTTTTGAGCGCGTCGCACGATTTAAAGCCGCGGAATTATTCCGCGCGAAGCCCCGAAGAGAGAATGCCAGTGGAAAAGGTGGATCGTTCGAAGACCGGAGATGGCGATAAGCAATTCAGATTTCGGTTCTTCCGCGACGGGTAAGCCGTCGGTCCTCTTTCGCTGCTCTCCATAAAGAGTCGGAGGGGGGGGGGGGGAAACGGCGGATAAACGAAAGATAAAGGAGCAGCGGGCGATTAACGCGAGGCCTGCAAGAAGCGCGGCCGATCCCCGTCGGAGGGTAAACTTTTTTAATTTCGAACATCCGCGGAAATTATCCACTAACTTCGCCGATGGTTTACAGCCCCCCCGTGCCTCTTGCACCCCTGTACAACCCTGCGCCGCGCGGTTCGAAGCTGGGATAGCCGAGCCGGCCACGCGGTATTCAAATTAACTGGAAAGTTCATCTCTGCTCCTCGCTTAAATGGGTACACGTTCGGCTAGTTAGTCGATTCGAGCGCCGAAGAAAAACACAGCCGAGTATCACCGGAAGTTTCATGGAACGTGGGGCCTGGGAGGGTGGCTCCCGATCAAGTTGGACGGCAGGGTGACGTTTAACGGGGTATCTGATAGAATTACAAATGGCGTGTGCCGGTGATAGGGGTGATTTGCGATCGATCGATCTACGCGATAATTTCCGACGAGTTATGGGTCCTGAAAGGTGGCACCTTCTATTTCTTCCACTTGATCGGTTAATAGTTTGCCTCTACAGAGTTTAACGCAAAGTGATACGCCAGGATGAGCGCAGCCAAGTGTTCCCCCATAGGTGATTAGACACCGAGCCCGTTTCTTCGACCCAATTTCGCGGAGGGAAGTTTGTTCGTCGACTCGCAGCCCCTAAAAGCCTCGCAGCCGCGGGGAGCACCGGCTGCTCCTAGAGGAGACGCGAGCAGAGGGGCGCAGTCGAAGCCTGCTGGTGGTGCTCGAAGGGGGTGGCGGGCGTGGGGCCGTGATATCATTACCCGGCTCTAAATTCCACTAGACGTGTGTGTGCTCGTTGCGCGAGAGGAACGTGATACCTCGGGCTGACGGGGGACTTGTCTTATGAGATGTCGCAGCTTCCTGTGACGCGGTTCTTGCCTTACGTCACGGTAGCAAGCTGCATCTTGCGATACCCTCTCGACGACAGCCCCCTCCCTCTCAATGAATCTCGGGGAATTTCTACCCATTTCGCGGGAATTACAGCGAGAACGTTCCCTTGCATCGTGTACGGGGCTTAAAGAGTTCCAATCCCCCGCCGAAGTACCATGAAACGTGACAAAATGGCGCTCCAAACTGGCGAACAGAAGCCACGTTACCCATCAACGACGCAGCAAATCGCTGGGCGCGTAACTGTCAGCGACAAAAGCTTTTGAAACGGCCCTAGCGAGCGTGCTCGCGAATTATGCCTCTGCTGGCGACTGCGCGCTCGTTAATGGCGAATTAGGGGGGCCGGCAGCTCTCTCCCGTAGCATTGGGGGCTCATAATTGGCGATAGAAGCCTGAAACGCGGGGAATAACTTGCGGCCAGCTGATTGCTCGAAGGAGATCCAGGTTTGTGGCAACGGCGAAGAATCGGAACGCGATCAGGATGGCATTGTCACTCGTAGATCCATAAATAAATTGCAGGGAGAAGTTCCATTTCCTACCGGCAAAGTATCGGAGCGATTCACGCTGCCCTACCGATTTAATTCGATTTAGTTCCTCCGCTGAAACCGTCGCCCGTGTTTCTTTCGTCCCCTTCTCGATATGCAAAACACCATCAAGCCACGCTGGAATTTTTTCCATGTTCCACCGTTTCTCCCCTCTTCTCTCTCGTCTTTCCGGTCTCGAAACTTTACCCTCCACTCGCGGCCATTTTTTCTACCATACCTTTTCCCTCTCGATTTTCCACGCGTTTCCGGCAGTGGTGTTCCATTCACCGCGACCCCCGCGCCCGTATCCCAACGCGAGATAATTAGTCGAGGCTACTTAGCCGACGATCCAGTCGTCGCCATCGTGCTCCATTATCGCCTATTAAACGCATTATCCTCGGGCCCCGTTTAATTACCTACGTATGAAGCGCGCGGCGAATCGCTGGGCAAATAAAATAAGTATTCTAATTGTCGCGTAATATACCGTAACGCTTATCTGATCCATTTACTACTTCGAGGGTGGTTTAACCGTGAGTGGCGACGCCGGGAAATGTTTGCCTCGTTTAGCGAACGCGTTACGCGCTCAATTGGTTAACGTGATAAACATTCTGCGCATTTTCCACGGTCCAGTCGGTACCGTCCGAGACTCAGTCATTTTCCAGACACAGTCCCCGTGCTTCTCCGCCGACCGAAAAACCGGGGCTCCCAGGGCAGCGCAATTAGAATCAGATGGACGTTGCTTACTTTCACCAGTGGCTTGCGTAACACCGTGGAAAAGGTTAGCGCGGAGAATCGCCGAGGAAAGAAGCGGAGAGGCGACGAGTACCAGCACCGATGCTCTTTCGCGATTAACTTGGGTCTCAGCGATCATTCCTCGCTCCTTTAAAATGTTTTTCGCTCGGTCACGCCAGCTGCAGCTCTAGGCACTGTGAAATAATGAATGTGGGCGCGGGAACGGATGTTGACGACGAAATTAAGAAAACGTCGATGCTCCTTAAACTACATTCCAGCGAGGGACGATAGTGGAAGGTGGTAGCGGAGGGAGGGTAAGAAACAGGGGTAGCTGAGACGGAAAATGGGTGAAGCGAGAGGTGGGAGAGAAAATATTGGGAAAGTAGGGGCGCACCGTGCTGCTTCGTGTTAACGCGCTCGACTTGAAAGCGAGGATCCTCTTGAAAGTTGGATTTATTATTCATGGGACGAGTCGCGGTTGGAGCGGCCGTGTGGCCAGGATTTCCCCCGAAAAGCGCAGTTTATTCCGCGAAATAAATTGTCGATATCCACGGCCACCATATATTCTCCTTATCCGTAATGGAAGACGGATAGGCGCGCCGTATCCGCGCAGAGAATGCAGGGACATCCTGTCCTTTTCTGGGTCAGCGAAACAGGCGAGAATAGATGTCACTTATCTGTGTCATGCGCCAAAAGGCGTCAGGATATCGCCTTGCACCTCCAAGGACTAAGTAGGAACTTTATTCCCTCAATGATTCGTCTAAGTCTAGCGACTTCCTGTATCGCATCCAGCTCCAAAATAAAGCACGCGGACAACGCGTCGCGGTAAATTTCCCACGGATTTATCAATACAATACGCACGTTCCACCGCGTTACTTTTCACGGGGGCCATCGGCACCGAACGAATTTCGATGAGCGCGACAAATGAGACAGATTGCGAGCCCTTGACGAGCGCTTTCGCGTAATCAGGGACGATTGCATTTGCGCGTGCTCGATCGTCGCACCGTTCCGCGAACGGTCACGAAATCGTTATGTGGTTTTCCCGCAGCGATGGGCTCGAGTTTGACCCGCGCTCATAGGAGTCCGTGAAATCTATATGGAAATAATGCTGTTCGCACCAGAACGTAGGGGAGAGTTGCCAATATCGTACTGGACACCTAAATCGTACCTCATCACTTTCTCAGTAATTAATGAATATAAACGACATCTGATGATAAAAATATCAAGTACATGCGAACTAAGAAATAGAAACAAAACCTTTTGAGTTTACACCCTATTTTGTGCGTGCTATAAACATTTTGAAAAATCAGGTATGATTGATGTAACTTTTTACCAGTTTATTTTAGCTGATAATAATCAAACAATGCAATTTTGTCCTGTATTTTTATATTTTTGTAAAAACGGGTTTAATGTAGAATATTTTACATTCATTTTAAGTACCTACATATTACATTCATTATAAAGTTTAAATGGATATTTATAAATAAATTGACCATGTTTCCTAAATCGTACCACTACAATCGTACCAGTAAGATTTGACAAATTGTATGTTATACAGGTTATGTACATATATCATATTCATAGGTTATTGTGACCTGTGTGTGATCCCCATACATATGTATATGTAACTACTTATATAATAATCACAACTTTATGTTGAATATTTTCTACTCTATTTGTTATTGATACTATTTTTAGTGGAGGTACGATTTAGGACATCGGTTGCCTAAATCGTACATTTTACAGTATGTGACAAAACGATTAATAACAAATTAATTTGTTCTGAACAAAAGGTTAAGCGTACAATATCCAATAGTCATTTGCGTTGAAATTAGTACCAAATATGAAACATAACGTAAAATGTCTTAAGTGGTACGACATAGGCAACCCTCTCCTACACAGGTAGGAGTGGTGGGTACGTTTTGATCGTCGACAAGCTGCAACGAGCCTCCAGAGGGTTTCGGGAAAATGTGGCACGTGAAAGCGGCGTTAATCGGATCTTAATTCCCTGGAATAAATTGAATGAAATGAAAGGTCGCGATGCACGCGATCGAATCCGGTTGCATCCCTGATTTCGCGCGCCGCCGGCGATATATCGTTCGGTTCGTCGTTATCTAATGTCTCCCGGGACTTTTTCGGAAACGCGATATTTTCATAACGGCGGGAACAATGCGTAGAATCCCTGGGAATCGCCCCCGCGCTTGGCAAGAGCACGTAGGAGAATTGAATAGAGCACGGAACGGCGACGAATTAAAATTCAACGGTGTTGACGGTTTTCGGGGCGAGTTTGTTTAATATTCCACGGTACAGGGGAAAAAGGATCGGGTGTAATAGCACGCGTAATGTTTGCCTTGTTAACGAACGGAGCTTGAATTAATAACAGTGCCGGGGAAATTAGTTTAGGCCGTTATCACGGAATTAACTTTAGGAATTGCTTTGACATTACTGCCGCGGGATTAACCGCTGAAATTTACACGTATTATTAGGCACTGCAAATTGAATAATTGAAATTCATTGGAAACCAGCTGCCGCAGGGTTAAACGCTGAATTTCCCGCCTGTAACGTTGATTTAATCAACGAATGTAAACATCGGTTCTCATTAAAATCGTTACGCTCCGACCGGGCGTGCTGTGAAAATTGTTATCGCTGCGCGATTGAGTCGTTGAAATTTGCTGGTGTTGCGCGTTAGAGGGGATGGAGTTTTAAAGGAACGTTCGATGGTCTCTGTTACGTAGAACGAAGCCAAACGATAGCTCGATTAGAGGGAAAGCTGTCCTAACTGCTGAAACGTAAGCACAGAGCAGACTTGGCTCGAGGGTTAATGAAATGAGGGGTGAAGTAGGTAGGTATAGATGGAGGCGCACGAGAAAAACAGAGAAGCAGGGAATAAAAAAACACGTAAATCCAAAGTACATACATTTATTCGACACGAGCTGCGAGCTACGGGCCCTGATGATTGGCTGCACAATAAAGTTTCCTGAGCACAGCGTAGAACTAGGTATACCTACATAGAGTGTGTAGACTGTAGAGTGTAGAACCGCGCCACGTACATCTACCGACGAGTGAACGCGTTCTGCTCGGAACTTGAGCGTTCCTTCCTGCTTCTGTCACCTCGAAGCGCCAGTGAACGCGCGTAGACAAAGGGACTTCCTGGCTGGAAGTTTGAAGAGAAGAAGTAATTACCCGGGGTGGTGAGGGGGCGGGGGGGGGGGAGGGGGAGGGGCTGTGTATTCCGGTGCCAGACACCATCGTTCTTGTCATCCCGAGGTGGATCAATGCGGCCAGACGGAGGACGAGGCAGAAGAAGAAGAAGATGGAGCCCCTCGGAGTAGCCAAGGAACCGAAGCCAAGAAGGCGACCGCGGCTGCTTTATGCGCGCCCTGGAACAGCCAAAAACCCGCTATCGTTCCCGCGGAGACTTTACAGCCCCGTTCACCGCGGATCCTCGGCAGGCTATTCCGGGCGAGTGCATGAATGATGTATTCGTAAATATACCGCCACGGTGGCGGGCAACTCCGTGGAAGACAGGGCTTTATACTTTATAGTCGATCTTTATTTTCTTATGGGTTTACCATCGACCGCCGAGGCGTGTCCCCTTGGACCGCTCCGCCGCGTTTATTTCCGACTTAACGGCTACGAATAGCTCGCTCGTATCCCTCGAACGCATTGCTTCTCCCTCCGCGGCCGATCGTTTCGGATCAGCCACGCGTATCCGCTCGATAAATCTCGCGCGGTTAGCTGGGCCAAGATCCTGTACTACGTAGCCAGCTCGATCCCGCGTTTCACTTGGCCGACGACGATCCACGGCCTCCTAGTCCGCGGCGCGACGGCAGGCCACGCAATCGCGTAAGTGGCGAGCCACCCCGACGCGATAAATTAACGAGGCATCGGCGCGGCGGCCGATCCACGCAAGGATCTCGACTTCCGTCGCGCGGAGTCGAAGCGTCGCGCAGCGAGGGGGAGGATCGATCTGGCGTTAGGGGTGGAAACTATGGAACGGACGGTATCATCTTACCGAAGCGGGCCAGGGGAAAGGACAAATATTGTCGGTCCCCGTGGCGTGGCCGCCGGTGTCACACGGAAAAGCAATCCTGCCCGCGGATCCCGTTCAAGGATTTCGCAAGTAGGTATTCCAGGCCGGCGTACTTAGACAGTGGCTCTGCTATCGAGATTCCCCGGGTGCTCTGGAAAATTACGGGTTTCGTGGAATATTCGAGGAGACACGAGGCGTCTTGAAGCCATCGCTAGAAGTAGTGGAGGTAGGGCGGCCCTTGTATTGATTCACAACTCTGCCCCTCCTGTCCCCTTCAAAACCCCTAGAACCGGGCGGAGGGGCGAACGAGAGGGAATGGGGGTGCAGTGGAAAGGGAAGAGGGCAGTCAACCCCTAAACATTGGCGTGGGATGTCCATCTATCGTATAAATTAGTCCGCTGCGCCTTTTGTACACTGGTATCTACCTTGGACTTCTTTCCCTCACCTCTTTCTATGCGCACGCGACAAGCCGCAATCCCCGCGAACGAAACTGAAACGCGCCGCGCCGTTCCCGGCGAGTCGAAATGGCTGGCGACTGTCCCCGAAAAATGTCCGCCATTCAAAGCGTCGAGTGTACCGTTTCAAGTCCATCAGCTTCTCTAATTGCACCGGTTATCCGCGCTCCCCCGACGCGTCAGGCGAAACGGGACAAAATATGAAATATTAAACGACCAGACCACCCTGCCCCTTCCTCCCCGCCGCCCCTGTGGCCGCCGGTCTAGCTCGACCCGTGCTCGGAAAATCGGGGGAAAAAGTATCGAGTATCGAGATGGATTTTCAGCCGCGGCACGCGGAAACGTCGGCGAAAAATTTCCAGCCCCGGGGCTTTCCAGGCCCGATTTTCCATCGGGAGGAGTGGAGGGCCGCTCTCACCCCTTGGACGCTCGACTCTGGGCGAATGCACCGTGGATAAGTAGCATTCGAGAATCGGAAAAGGATTTAGTCGGAGCTCGGCCGTCGGCAGGGCGAGGTGGGGTGGAATTATTGTGCAGATTTCGAGGGTCCCCTGCCCTCCTCTTTCAACCCTCCTGCACGCGTGGATACGCAACCCTCTGGCTTAACGAGGACGCGTCCCGCTAATGACGCTAATTATCGGCTCGAATTGTTTTGTCTGAGAAGATTAGACCACGGAACAAGTCCTCCGTTCCATTCATCCTCTTTTTTCCTTTCGGCGGTTAGCGGGGGTTCGAGGATTCGCAATTCTTTCTCCGCGAAGAATGGCTTTAGACTCGTCGCTCGGGAGGAATCGAGCGAATCGTTGTGAAATCGCGCGCGGGCACGGGCTGGCAGAAGTATTGCCATAGTCGAAGACGGTTCCCAGGGGCTGTCCCTAACAAGAAAACTCGAAACAAGCTGCCCAATTTCACGACGTTTCCGGCAGCCTCTGTGAACTCGCTCGCGAAACAAACGAAACAAAAGGCACCGAGGCTGAAACGCAATTGCGCGCCCTCTCGCATGAAATAATCCGTGAGAATTCGCCGTTTCGAGGGAGAAAGGAGGCCAAAAGAACCATGGCTGTCTGGCTGAGCGTTAAATGGCCGTTCAATCGAGCAAACCGAACGAACAGTCAGACCTTTTTACGCTCGGGGCTCGTTGAGCCAGAAAAAAAGTGCGCGGCTTCGCGTTCACGCGCCAGCACGTTGAAATATATTGTTGGAAATTAACCGCCGACACGCTGCAACAGGAGCCAAAAGACGCTCGTCGAATTAACCCCGTTCCGCGGCCATTGTACACCACTCACGGCCACCGGGTGGAGAGCCGAGGCGCCTAAAACTATCGGCTCTTCTATTTCTATCACGCTTCCTATCCAATTAACACATCCCAGTAGGTACTCCCAAACTCTGAAGTCCAGGCACGAATTTTCACGTTCCAAATGGCAATCAGTCTCCCCCCCCCCTCCTCCTCCCCCCCCCCCCCTCCCTCCCCCGGCTCCGCGCAGCACCCCAGCCGTATCGTCCCGCCTGTCCTCAAAACTTTGCTTACACGATTATTTGGCGGTAATTGCGGCCGGTAGGGTCGGTGGAGCCAAGAAGGATCCTTCGATAACGAATCTGAGGCTCGTTCCTCGATCCAGCCTCGCCGCCCACGCCGTGCAACCGAGCCTCTCGTGTTTCCGTCGCGTTCGCTCTTTTTCCGGCCGACCTCAGCCATCGACCAGCCTCGCGTATCAAGGCCAGACTCGAAACAATGCGGTCGGGGAAGTCGGTCGCAGCCTCTATCGCCGGGGAGCAGGGCACAGGGAACGGGGAACGGCCGTGTCGAAGACGCGATGGAAAATGGAAACGTTGCAGGGTGTCGCGGCGGACTCGAATTCCACGCCCTCGAACGCTTATTAAGGCCAAGTGTCATCCGGGACGACTTTGTTCGTGCACCCGCCCCTGCACGGAATTCGGCAATTTTCCTGGCGTGCTCCTTGGAATTTTTCCGTCATCACCTCGCCCTTCGCCCCCCCCCCCCCCCCCTGTTCCGTCCGTCGGTCGCGTTCTTGGGGTCGAGTGGCTCGACTAAGGGGCCAGGAGGAAGCAAAGATAGCTGAGATAGCTGCGATACCATTTAATTAGATGCACATCGAGGGGCAGGGATGACAAAGGAATAAAGAAATTGTTGAAAGTGCAAGCTAGATGAAGGATACAAGCCGTTTCCTTCCTCCGCCCATTCTTCGGCTGTTCGTCTCCCCATTTAACTCGAAGGCGAGGGGGGGGGGGGGATGAAGAAATCCATTCTTCCTCGACAAACAGAACACCCTTTGCCCCCCTCTGCCGATTATTATGTACTTTAATTAATGGGAAACGCGAATGTCTCTTTCTCTCCGTCCTTTCAATCCGCTCCTCGGCTAGACGGAGGAAAAAGAGGAGGCTCCGCGCCCGCCCCCCCCCCCCCTCCTCCCTTATTTGCCTCGCCCGTATTACTTTCAATTAAATTGTCCGCGAATCTCGTTAAACTCCCGCCCAGAGAGCAAACTTTCCTCCCCGTCGTGCGACTTCGCCCCCGATTTTTCCCTTTTCCTTCTTCCCCCTCTCCTTTCTCTTCCTTTCCTCCTCCTTTTGTTTTAACCCGCGATTCTCCCGAAGCGAATGCGTGCACAGCCCGCTCCTCCTCGTCGGCTGAAGAGCGTCGCGCGTACTCCAGGAAGGAACTACTCGGAATTGATTAGCTTCATCGAGCGACGAAAAGAATGGAGATCTCCGTTCCCTTTCATCCCCCACGAAAGGACTCCTTTTCATCGCTTCCCTCCCTCCCTCCACCCCCACCCTGCGACTGCCAATTTGTCCGGCACTTCGGCCATTTCTCGCCTTTTCCGCTGCTGTCCTTTTCATATTCATTTATTCCCTTGGCCCTTTCGACGGCCCTTCGAGGATCCTCGTCCGCGGTCGGAGCGTGAAGCTCTGGCCAGCTGTACACACGCAAATAAAGTAACTGAAATATCTCGCGCTACAGAAATGCAAAGGGGGCTGATAGTACAGAGTAGCTTACTCGGGTTCAGAGTCGAGTTGCTCCGAAAGAAGCGCCAGAGTTCGACACCCCGTGCCGCACCATTCGAACAAACGATCCTCCAACTGCTCCGCCGGGCGCATTCTCCTCCATACCGTTCGTTATTGTCGGCTAATTGAATAAATCATGCAAATACGCACGCCGTTACACACGCACTTCGCGCGACCCGCTCGACTCGCCGATTGGGGAAATTGAAAAATAATTGAGTCGTCGCGATTAATTCGCCCGCTGAATTATCGTTATTGATTTCCTTTAACGTGGATGAAGGCCGATTGAAAACGCGCGTACACGTTCGTTAATAATTCATCGGCGAGGAAAAAACAATTCGCTTTCGCGCGGCTTACCGCTGAATATTTCATGAAATATTCTTCCAATAAATTATGCATAATAAACATCCGCGGGCGCGGGCAAGAGCGGCGTTCAAATATCAATGAAAATCGATTAAAAATCAAATGCACGTCCGAGTTGGGGCCAACAATGCGTCGCTTTCTCCACGATACCCTTCCAAACATTAATCCCTCTAAAACAAACCGCTCCCTTTCACCCTGCGAGCTTCCAGCACAAACGAAAGCACGTTATTACGTGCTACTTCCAGCTGGAGATTGAATTTTTATCAAAAGATTCCTGTTACGCCCGGACCGCCTAAGAAACCGCGGAAATTTATGATATTCGAGGAATATTCCCGTGTCGCGTGACGGCTGCAAAGATTTACGCCCCTCTCCTGCTGAATCAGCCTGTACCCCGTGGAAGATGGCCGATTTACCGCGAAACCCCAGCCAGGGAACGATATGTAACTCTCGCACGTGTAATTAAGTGGCAGGAGGAAGACGAACGCTCGTCTATGATTTACGCCCCCGCGGAAAGGGTTCGATGGGGGAGGCTGAGGATTCGGGGGTTGGAGGGTGCTGGCGGGCGCTTTCGATGGCGGATGGATTCTTTTTTACGCATGCTCCCGAGGGCCTAGGGGTAATATTTGCCTAATTCGCCGCTTAGCATGCGGAGCAGCCGCACTCTCGCCCCTGAATCGGACAGCCGAGCTTTTTTCCCAACCCCTTCGCCTGGCTTCAAACTTCTACGCTCTTAAGGACACTTTCGTCCCCGTGCTCTGTTTTTCTTTGCTGCTGCAACTTCGCCGCTCTGGGGACGACGAAGGGGTGGGCGGGGAATTAATTCCGAGGGGGCCTTTTAACAGTTTCGATTTTGGAACAACGCGGATCTATCAGGAATGCTGTTCTGCGTGCAATGTACTGTTATAACGAGGTCAAGGAATTGAAATGTCTGTGTTTTCAGCGTTTGATATAACTATTGAACAACTGTTTGTCCACCGTGTTTAATTCACGTGGCCCTTTGTTTCTTTCGATGGCTTCCTGCGAAGTACTCCTTTCCAGCACGGTAGCCCGTTTCAAACGAGTTACGCCCTTCAAAGGACCTGGGCAAAGACGATTTAGCTTCGTTGCATCGCGCGTAGGCGGGCCCCCTGCGACTGAGAGTTAATCAACCTCTCCTGTATTCGCGTTCCCTTCGATTCGTAACGTTCCATTCCACTTTCCACGGAATCACTGAAACCGGAGGCGAAGGTAATTGAATGTTTTGAAAGTAGGTAGAAGAATCCTTCGTCTTTAATTCGACCTCCTTGCACTGCCACATGCGCCCGAAATTACGCCTCCCTGGAATACTTGGCGGATAATGCAGCAAGACGCACGGACTTTTCCCAGCTTCATTACCATAATTCCCCTTAACGTTCGGGTTAGATATTCATTAGCGTAATTCCCTTAATGTGTAGCCAGCTAATGTCCTCCCGCTGCGGGCAAATCTGGCGCGCGGTTTTTGAAAATAACCCGGACCTGACTCCTTAAACAACGACCTCGCCCTTTTCCCATAGTTCCCCTTTACAGCGCACAGGGTCCATTAGCACGAGCAACTATAAAGAAACACTGTAATCGTCACCTGTAAACAGGGCCGAGTCGAGGGGATAAGCATTGCAGATGAAATCCCCACACACGCGTGTTTGGCGGAAACTGCGAGGATTGCTGTTTCGAAGCGTTGCGCGGAGATGAAAAGTTTGTAAAGCTGCAGCTTCCGCTGGAAACACGCAACTGGCCGGTGGTCGGGCCGCCAGTCGGTCCGCGGCATTCTAACCGCGGCGTAATTATCGTCGCGATAATTGCGCGGCCATGCGGTCCGTGCTCTATGCATTTCGACGCATCTCTCGAGCCAGGATGCAGCCGGCGCGGCGCGGCGCGGCGCGGCTCAGCTCGGCGCGCAGCGGAGGCTCGTTAGGGAAATGGAACGCGATTGCAGCCCTAGTGCCGACGCGCTTCACGCGCTCTCTTTTCCTTTCGCGTCTCTTTTTACCTCCACGGCGATTTACACTTTGTTCCTCTCGCGTGTCGTCCTCCTCTGCTCTCGCGGCCCTTCAGAGGCTACCCACGAGTCTTTCTACTTTCTGGACCCCGCTCCCACCCCTCAAGCTTCTGATTACTTGGCATTCTCTTTGTTCTTGGCTCCGATGTCTTGTTGCCGGGGATACTGAATCGAAATGAGTCTATAACGCGTGCTGTTTCCACACTCTTAGAGGGTGCTCGTGTGCTTCGAAGATAATCACTTGTGTATGGTGAAGGCTTTGATTGGGGGTTATCGATATAACTTTTTTCTTCTAAGATTTCTGCAGCGTTGATGCTTCCCTGTCGTCCGCTTCTTCCAGCATTCGCAATATTTCGACTTTTCGAATCTTTTCTTTAATCGCCTGGGTTCTCTGGGGCTGCACCGAGCACAAGTCGCTTCCTGTCTCTGTACAGATTCTTCCTTTCAAGTTCTTCAGTTGCACTCGCACCCCAAGTGTTCACACTGCCCAATCTTCCTTGATTTTTTGCCCCTTTTTGCCCCTTTTTGCCCCGTGGGATATTTCGGTCTCCTTCAACTTCTCTGCTCCGTTTACTTTTACGATCCCAGTCTCTTCTTTTTTACTTCCCTCGCCACCGCTTCTCGCGATGTCTCGGCCAATTCTTTTTTCCTCAATTTCCACGTAATTTTTCAGATCCATCTCGGCGCCCCCAGCCTTTCTGCCCCAACCCCCCTCCCCCCTCCCCCCCCCCCCCCGCTGTCTCCCCGAACGATTTTTCTCCTCTCATATCTCCGCCCGTCTCGCTTTCTGTTCCAGTTCCACCGTTTTCAAATCCCTCCCAATCTCTGTCTCCCTGTAGCTCCTGGCCCCGTGGCTCGGCAACTCGTCGCGCCTGAAACGGTGGAACATTTTCGCGAGGTGCTTCTAATGGGGCCCAATTCACCGTCTTGTGCAATGTAGGTACGAGAAATATGAAAGCTTGAAAAGTGGAGAAGAAAACGAATAGTCGTATCGGATGTCCTCTCGGTCTACATTTCAATGGGAATAGTAGAAACAGAACGAAGAACGATACTCCGCTGTACACGACCCCAACTGATGCTCGCCCTTCGTATTTCCTCACGGTTTTCTCAACGCCCTTGCCTCGGAAGCAATTTACCTTGACACCAGAACGACTGACCCACTTCCCTATTTCATTTCCACGCGAAAAACGCGCGTGTTCAGCGAAATGGCAGAAGCCGTACGCTCCGCCACGCGTAAAATTAAACACGTTCCAGCACCAGAACAATCGCCTCGGAAAAACGTGGGAAAGTAAAGAAGCTCGCTTAGGCTCGTAAGCAGCGCGTCTCGCTCCTCGCACCTTTCACTTGCTGGCTGGATCTAGGGTAAAGGACCCAATTACTGTCACCCTAAGCTGTTTTACGTAAAATAACGAATAAATCTTATAAAATGATGCATAAAAGGAATTTAGCATACAATTCGAACTGTTATTTATATGATACAAAAAATAGTACTTAACTTTTTCTTCGTTAATTTGAATAAGACGATAAAAAAATTTAAGCGAATATTAGGAGAATGGAAACGATGACTTCCTTACTAGCGAAAGAGAAAACAAGGCGTTAAAGAAAATGCTGTACCTAATTGTAATATTTAAGCTATTGACATAACAAAATATAATGTTTTAAAATATATAAGTATCATAGAAAGTAATAAAGATCCGAATTCAACGATTCATTAAGTCTTTTTACTAATTAATTGGGTGACGGTGATTGGTACAATCGTTTCAAGCATTTTGGTATCACTCTCATAGCAGTAGTTGCTCATGTACATGACACGACGTAACCTTAAATTGACATACCTAAACAGTATTAGGTTAGCTGGTAGTAATTGGGTTGTCAGTAATTCAGTCAAATACATTTGAAGGGGGTCAGTAATAGATCCCCAAATATATTTTTGAAATTGATGAATTTATACAAATTTTGTTCATCAAGTAAACGTATTAATCAATAACAAATTAACAAAATCAACATATACTTTTAGTCTATAAGTACATAACTGTAAGATAATGTCTTGGGTCCTTTACCCTAAATCCTCAAGTATCCAAACATTCTAAACGATCTCACCTGTTTAAGACGCGGCGAAGTCCGAGTCAATTTTGAGCCAGCAACTCCACAACTCGTATTCACTTAAGCCCGCAATTATTTAAATGTTAGAATGTATGCTCTATCTTCATCTGTCTGCTTCCACTTCACAGTCTGCCCCCTTTTATCGATCTCCACCCCGTCTCTCTTCCTCCCACTGCGGCCCATCCTCCCTTCCATCGCCCATTTTCATTTACTTGAATCATTTCCACGATGTCCTTTGATGCCAGGCGGATGTCCGGTGACAAAGGTCGCCCCGTTACAGCGGATTTTCGCGTATGCACGGAGAAAAGCTGCAACGGGTCGGTTTTCGCGAGCCGTTCTGCCATTCCGAGTCTTCCTTCCGACCAGCAATCAAAACACATACTCCCTTCGTCGCGTCGTCGCCAGGAAAACCGGAGAAAACGTGGGCGTGTCCGGTTTCTGAGGGTTTCCAAGCGAGCCGGCTCGTTCCCAGCCTGGAAGCAAGCTACAGGAGCTTCGCCGAAGGAAGTTCCATTACGCGGCTGGTTCCTTCGCGCGGCCCTCAGCCTCGGCCCCGAGAAACTTTAATTAAAGTGACATCGGAGGAGGTGAAAAAGTGATCGCGAGCAGAGTTACAAGTTACGCGGTAATTAACGTTATTGTTACGAGCGAGACACGCGCCACCCTTTGTCCTCATTATCGTTTCGACAGGTCCATTGCTGGCGCGATGTATTTATGCATGCGAAAGCAATTTTAGCAAGTTACACGCGGAAAACTCCTACCCTCCCCCCCCCCCCCCCTCTCTCTCTCTCTCTGTCACGCGCGCGTGCAAGCGTCGTTAAACGCTGCGGCTTCGAGGCTCAAAGCGGCTGGAAATTAACCGACGCGAAATTGTATTTCACGCTGAACAGACTAATTCCGTGAAATGGAGATGATGGCGTCCTTAGCCGCGGCGAGCGAGGGGTGAGAGCGCGTGCCGCGCGTCGTTGTGCGCTTGACACTCCGCCGACACAATCTGCGCGACCGTTCCGTCCGTTTTCGAAAAACAATGGAGCCGCGCGCGCTGCCTCTCAGTTCCCAGTGGCCGTTAATCGAATCGGCTGATCCGACCCACCGGTTTTCATGGTGCGACGAGCACGGGGTCAAGCGTCAACGCCAGAGCATCGGGAATAATTGTCTTGCAAAGATAACGAATCACAGTGGAAATTGGATCGATGACGCTGGCTAGCAGCAATTAATCATAGGAGCCGTAAGTTTTTTCGATTCTTCCGCCAGCGCGAGCCAGCCGAGGCCCGCCAACCGTGAAGCGGAATTCAAAGGCAAACTAGCGTTTCGAGCTGGCTCGCTTCTCTTTCCCTCCGGTCTCTTTTCTTTCGCTGCCCCCTCTCAACCCTTCTCGTTCCCTCTCGGTGTCTGGATTTGCTCTGTTACGCGCTTAATGAAGCGTTACTGTACCCTCCCCTGCAGACAGAGAATCGATCACGCGGAGGGTCGAACGAAATCTAATCGGTTGAAATTTCGCCCAGGAAGTCCAGCTGAAGGAGCCAGGCCAGACGCGGGAGCCCTCCTCCGTGTAAACTCGCTCCGTTCCCGCCAGGCTGCTTTAATTTGTCCCCTTGGCGGAGAAATTTCGTGGTCATCCACTTTCGAGCCCCTCGAACGCAAACCGATACTCTCCTGCGACGCACGGTCTCCGTTCCCGTCGCGACCAATAAACGATCCATATATTTCACTTCTTGCATTCTGATCATTGAAAACTGTAGAAGAACCGAGGGGAACGTGGACACGATAATAGGTATTGCGACGTAACGTGCGAGCGTGTCTCTGAGATTCGCGTGTGGTAAGATAAGATCGAGGGATCCAGATCCGATATGAAAGACTCGAATCCTATTGAAATACGCGGCTTTGGCTATGGGAACACGACACATGTATTTACACACATACGTACGTGTACCTTGCTGGTTTCCACGGGCCAGCTGGATTTTCAATATCCCCCAACGAAAGGGAATATCGAATGGATCATTTTATCGCGCGACTTATCGTATATGCGAGACCCCCGTGCGCCTCGGAGGATCGAGAACCGGGGAATTGAGGAATCGAGAACCGCGAGAGCCTCGCCTCCTCAGCGGCGATGCTTCGCCTCGGTATTCAGATTATTCGCGATACGTGGCAGGGGGCGCCGCATAACGATCCGGGAAGCCCCGCCGAAACAGAAAGCTCTCCTCCGAAAGTACCTATCCCCGTCCGGTATTCCATCGGCGTGGCGAGAGGGAGCCAGATAAATCTGAGATATCCGGGTGGTACGGTCCTGGCCAGGTCCTCCCGTTTTATCTGGAAGGAGCTATACATATGCAGCGGCTGGAGCAGTGCCGTCTACAGGCTCGACCCCGTACTACGTCAGTCCACTCTCCACTTGCCTGAAAACCGTATCGCGGCCCGCGGCCCGCGTACCGAATATTTCCCAGTTCCCCACGTCGACGCCGAGGACGCCCGATCGCGATCCTGCCTCCCGTAAGTAGCCACCGAGTCCACCATCTTCGTTCAGCCGTGATTCCTTCGAATGGCGGTCGCTATACGGCGCGATTACGGTTCCTCGCCCCTCTGCAGGCCTGCAACGAAAAGGCGGGCGGAACAACAGGGGCTGGTAAGGTGGGCTGGGGAGCCTTGACCTTAGCACCGGCGATCGGCCGTACCCGACCAGCGTAGAACAGCCGCATTGCCCGTTTATATAGAGCACAGTGTCCCCTGGACGAAAAATACCAGTGGCGATGCGGTAGGAACGCGCGAAAGAGGTCGATAACATCGCGCGCCCGCGCAACTCTTGCGTTTCTTCCCCAGACGATCGCGGCCGCGACGACGGCGGAAAAAAGGGAAGCGGAGAGGAGCGCGGAGCCGTGCGTGGGCAGAGGGAACTGTGGCGTGAACCGCGTCGATACCAGCCTGCGAATCAGCCGTCGGCCCCCCTGTTTATCGTCTGCAGACGGAGATAAAAGGCCGCTGGCGGTAGGAATCGTTTGACGGTGTGGTGAGTCCGCTGCCCGGGAGGACGAATTTCCGTGTTATCGATCAGCTGCGAGGGGGGAGCACGCTCCGCGATGCATCCGTACGCACGGTCGCGTGCGCCCGCTGCGTCGCTCCGCGGACGTTGCCTCCTGCAGGCTCGTCCTGCCTCTTCTATAACAGAAAATTCCAGTGGAGAAAATTTAGTGGGGCCTTGTGCGAGCTGTGCGTTTAGTGGACGAAACGAGGGTGGCGAGCTTGGACGGTTCGTTCGAAGCGGGTCGGCTCGCGGGGAGGAAACTTCGTACTCGGAGGCAAATCTGGGGCACAGAAAATTTAGATTCTTGGGAAGGTCTGCAGGCTTCTGGCGGAATAGGTGGAGTAATAGGCAGTGGCGGATTTAAGGAAAAAGTCGCAGGTGGCAAACGTGCCGAGGGGCTAAGTGTAGTAGTAGGTACAGGAAAAAAATATAGTGTTTGGATGAAATCATAATTTTTGTTTTTTTGAATATGGGGCCTTGGAGGGCATTCTGGGCGGAGGCCCAGGCGACAGCTGCTTATCTGTTTGATGTTAATTAATCGTTAAATCCGCCACTGGGTAATAGATTCTCCTATATTTCTCTGTGTTGTTGAGATTGCAAGAGTTCAGATTTTTTAAAGCCCAACGAGGATGGTAAATATATATTGCGTAAGACATGGGTGTCGTTGAAAGTCTATTTTTAAGAATTCCCTGGCTCGTTCATCCCTTTCGCCGGGTAGTTACAATATTTCCTCGGCCAAAGCCCCTGGCCACGGTTATTGCTTTTAAATTGCATCTTCAAAGAATTTCATTCCCCTTATTTCCTCCTTCTTTCAATCATCCTGCCGCCCACGTTTCTGACGACCACGGGCGAAGCCTGAATTCGTGGCCGTTTTAATTAAAAGAGCATCGCGAAAAGTTCACCGTACGGAAAATTGGAATTGTTCGCTGAGACAAAGGCCCTTGGAAATCGGCTTGGAGAGAAGCCGCGGTATAATTGATGTTCTCGTTAATACTAAGTCCCGCCGGCGCTGCTTAATTACGCGAAATCCGGATTTTTCGAAATAGCTACCCCCAAACATGGCTACCCAAACAAGCCGTGGAAAATTAGAGCCTGCTGAAAATTAGAATCTATTATGCAATCGATAGAGCAGCGCAATTAGCTTCCTCCGGTAACGTTGAAATTTCGTAATCGAAAGTTTGGTCACTAGTTCCTGTCCGAGGGCGCAGCTTGCATATAAACAGGGCCGCGTTCTTTGTTGGTGCTCGCTTCTCTCTTTCGATCGATCGTTCCCTTTTGTGCCCATGTTTACAAGTGAACCGTCTGGATGAATTGCCCAATACCGAGCGGCGATTGCAGACGTTTCCACTGTTCCCTGCGCTTTACGATCGACGCTACTTTCTTTCCTGAAAGAAGGAGTCTCCAGGAGTCTACTTCGCCACTCGATGCAATTTCCCGGGCGCCATAGGAAAATTGTCGGCGGGGGAGGGATTCCGCTTGTGGCAGAAATCGTTACGGTTCGATCGTTGGGCGATCACGGCATTTGTTATTCCAGACTCTGTTGCGTGTCACTCTGGCATTCTGCGAGCGTTGACTAACCGGAAACCGGAGGCCATTCCTCGGAGTTTCCTCGCCACGCTACGCGGGCACACTGCTTTCGATTATTATATCATAACTTCGTAACTCAGCCTTCGTCTCCGACACACCCCGCTCCTCCGAATTCTCTAGGAAAGTACCCCAGCCTCTCTCGCTTGTTTCAGCAGTGTCGTTACAAGTGTAGCCCCTTACCAAAATATTATGCCGAAGTTCTTGCTTGCTTGGCCAAGTCCTCGCTTAAAATACGACCGGCAGGAGTTACGCGTTCCAATTGCCCGTTCCTTTAGTCCTCTTCCGCGCGTTAAACACGGCGATCCATTAAGAAACCGCGGCAGGAGAAACAAAACGAGGCATGCTCGCGTTGCGGTAACGCAATAGCAAAACACCGGCGTGTAAGTACGGAAATGGATTCTATTTCGAGGCACAGTGAAGTCTCGACGCGAGGCAAAAAGGAACTAAGCCTCGGACGAAACGACGTCTGTGTCTCTGCGCTTCCTTCGCCGCCCTTCCCGTTCTTCTTGTTCTTCTTATTCTTCTTGTTGATAGAAGCTTGAGCGGAACAGCAATGCAGGAAATTGGGACTTGTGTTTCAGAAGGATCAGAACGAGAAGGAGAGGACATCGGGAGGAAGTTCTGCGTACAACTCCTTCCCAGACGACCTCTACCTGGACGATCAGGACCCTTTGGAGGGCTCTGGTCGCGGCGGCAGCGAAGGTCGCGACGACCTTGAAGCATCCGGCAGTGGCCTTGGCCCGGACGACGAGGACGGCGACGAGGATCACGGTAAAGTTCTTCGATTCTACGCGGAAAATTTCACTGAAATCGGTGTCTATCACCGCGGCGTATCGAGGGGAATCGAATCTCCAGCTTTATTCCAACCGATTCGCTGGGAGCATCGAATACCCTCGCCGATCGCCCAAAAAAGAACAAAATGGAATATGCGGATCGCGTGGGTGAAACGGGCGGGCGAGCGTCGTGTGCGGTCTTTTTTGGAAAAAAAAAAAACTACTCATTCGCGTAGCCTCTGCTGCCGCTCGGAACCCGTGTGCACGCCAGAAAATTCAATGGCACGGAGTTTTTTCCCTCGGCGATCTGGCCGAAACTTTTCAATAAAAGCGCCCCTCGCAAAACGTCATTGTGCGGCACGCCAACGATGCGCGTCACGCGATTCCCACGCGCGCTGCAAAACCTCTTTTCTCTTTATTTTTTCCTGCTCCCCGCTGGTTTTTGTTTCATTTTTCTCGTTTTGGAGAATCGGCCAGCTGAAAGTGCTCCGCGTTTTATCATCCCTGAGCTACCTACTCGGGCCAGTTCGCGCGACAGTCGAGCCGGTACCGCATGGCTGTCCGCTTAATACTCCTCGTCGAACCGCGACTCGCTCGAAGATGTAACGGATCGTGCTTCTCTCTCGTTTGTTGCAGATTTCAGCAAGAACAACAGGATAGAGACGGTGCACAAGCCGACAGAGCCGAAGGCACCGTACTCTGTCGACGAACCGATCGTGAAAACTAAGGAACAGGTGAGAGCGCACGTATATATTGTATTTTGTATTCCTTTGGGTTCCCTGTCTGATCGTTCGGCTGTGCGAAGCAGTGTCTCCGTGTAGGCGTATCGAAAGTCCGCTGGGACTCAGCCTTTACGCTAAAGGGAAACCCGTGAGGGTCGTTGGAGGGTCGGGGGGGTCCTTAAGGCGGGTTATTAGATTTGTTTGGAAACACATGCACCCCTGCTAAGCAGCCGAATTAAACGGATTAAACTGATCGAGCCGTACCCCCGTTGCAGACGATCGCCGAGACTGTAAACCAACCCGACAACGAGGTCGATGTAAAGGAGCCCCCAGGTGTCGACGACGACCACTCGGACACCGGCAACGACGTCCAGGGTGTCATCATCATGAATCCGAAGCACGAGGACCGCACCAGCTCCTTCTTCGCTCAGCCAGGTGTGCTGGCAGGTACGTGCCGTCCTAATCCACCCTACTTAGCACTGGTCTTGCCAAATTCTACTTGAACTTTAATCAGTAGCATCGGTTCAATCTCCCGAAACCTCTTACCGAGATACCATCGAGTACTATTTAAGTTCCGATCAACACGCGGGCTCGTTTCAAAGATAATCTAATTAGCGCGCCTACCTCAGACCCCTGTAATTGCGTTTCACCGAGTGTCGGCGAGGTGATCGATGGTGCATTGGAATTCGTTAAACGGATCGGCTTCAAACACCTGCCACTGAAAAGAAACAGTCCGTAGGCAAATTCCGCGGCGGATCTCATGATTTATTATCGCGCTCCCTTAGCGCCGAACTTTAGGTGCACTCGGGATTTAATTTTTCGGGGGACAGCCGAGTTGAAGGAATGACAATATTTTTAATGCAAATTCAATGAAATTCATTGGGCGATTATAAAGCGTACTTAAGGAATAAAATCCAGTTTTCTTTTCTTTTTACAAATCTCTTGAATCACTTGAATCGTGGTAAGGTAACATCAATCTCCTTTTACTTTGGGGGTTGCCGGGGCCCCTTGGCCCCCCTCTGGGTGCGCCACTGGTAGTATATATTAACCGGGGTATCGAAACTCTGGCGAAATTCTGGGTTAAGTTAACCGGTCCAGGCCACGCGTAATAAATGCGCTAGATAATTAAGTAGGCTGAATGAGGAATTGCTCGGGCCGCAAGCCGTCTAGAGCCCAGGCTCTAGACCGTACGAGATTTCGCGGGACGTTGTTTGTCGTGTGGAAGTAACGAAAGTGGCGATTATTGTTTCAGCGGTGATTGGCGGCGCGGTGGTGGGCCTGCTGTGCGCGATCCTGGTGGTGATGTTCATCGTGTACAGGATGCGCAAGAAGGACGAGGGCTCGTACGCTCTGGACGAGCCCAGGAGATCGCCGGCGGCGCAGGCGTTCCCTAAGCCGGGCGCGCCGCATCACAATCGGGAGTTCTACGCTTGAGGCGGCAGAGCCTGAAGCTGGCTTTGGCACCGTCGACATTTCGTCCCACGATACCACGCCGAGAAAGACGATGTTCTTCGACCGAATTAAGGCGCCGCCGACGACGCGACACACCTACGGAATCTCCCAGGACGGTCACCGACCACGCACCCCCCGTCGACACTGACCACAAGGGAGATTCCTCCAATGGGGGTGGGGGTGGGGGTGGGGTGGGGGGGGGGGGGGGGGGTTGGGAGAGAGAGAAGCGTCGCCTTAATCTCCTTCCGTCATCCTTCGATCACGCCTGCTCCCCCTTAATTCATCCGTCAACGCATCTACGATCCTCCCGCCAACTTCCCCCGGTAGAACACTCGAACCTCTTTCGAGCTTCTGCGTGCTTCTGTCGATAATCGATCACTCTCTGGGGTGGAGCCGTTGCCTTAGCTCCAGACCGCTCTGTTTTCCTATTCGCCCCCCTCTCGCGAACGGGATTCTGGATCAAGCGTCTCGGGTCCACTCTTGGAGGGTCGAGCGTCGATCTCTCGTTACCCCCCCCCCCCCCCCCACCCCCGCCCCCCGTATCAACCGTGCCGATCCACGCACGTTTCCATGGATCCGCATCTATTTTCCGCGCGTGCAAGCTCCTCCGGCTTGGACGCGCCTCTCGCTGATCGTAGACGAGGGCGTAGTGTGATCGGAGCTAACAACCCCCCCCCCCACCCCCCCACCCCCGCCCCCATCGAGTACCCCGTCGGTGAGGCCGCGCCCGATTCCAAGATGCATTTACACAGCGTGTATTTCAGAGCGTATATGTATTTAGGCGTACGTATACGCGACCCTGTACAGAACTGCTCGCGAGGAGAGCGCGAAAATTCGTGGGCGATAAACGCTGCTGGTATATCGTTAATCATTCTGTGCCGCCGCCGCCGCCGCCGCCGCCCCCGGTGGAAGGAGGGAAGGAAGAAGGATCGTTGCGCCACCGTGATTTCTCTTGGCGCGACCTCGTTTATCAACCGTGTTTCCTCTGCTCCCCTTTTTCCTGTTTCCCCGTGCTTCTTCGTTTCTTCCTTTCCCCCTTTTTCCCCTCTCCCTTTCTCTCTCTCTCTCTCTCTCTTGTTTAACGATCTCCACACGACTACACCTGATTCGCGGAGGCGTTTTTTTTAACACTGACCACGGGTCACCTTGAGCCATCGCAGCACCCCCTCCCCTTCCTCTCCTCCCCCGTCCCCCCGCCCCCGTTTTCTTCGAGTCCAGTTCTATGGAATCTCGAAACGTTTTATCGCATTCTTCTCTTTTTATATACCTTTTTCAGTAGGAAGATGAATTTTAGACGGATATCGTCGCTCTGATCGCATTCGAAGGCTTCTAATTTCCGAAGAACTCCCATTTCTGTTCCCCGGGCAGGTTCGCGGATTGTCGTGGCTAATCGTTTCGGGAGTACAGCGTGCTCGCGGAGGTAAATGTAACGTTTTAAAGTTTAGGGGGATAGAATTTCTCTTAGGCGCTGACTACGGTGGGGAAAAGACGATAAGTAACGTTGTATCGTAAAGTATTCTTAATTTTGTAAAAGTCGTTGGTACTCGTAAGGTAGCACGTAGAGGTATCGAACTCGATGATCTGGTGGGTTGTGTGCGTCACTCGCGGTACGAGTTAATTGTCAATGCAAACGTTTGCAGTTTGGTAGGGGCGAACGTTCTCGACGGGAGCGGTCGACTTTTTGTGGGAACAAAATCCAACGTGCCCCAACGGACGCAACAATTTTCTTGCCGGCGCGTTTGCGGATTGGCAAGGCGTTCAGGTTTTCGCAGCTTTGTCGCGTTAATTTTAGCGGAATCGATCGTTTTCACCTTACATATCGCCGATATTCGATCACGTTTAGATTCCGCGGTTCTTCTCACGACCTTTCTCTGTCGAACGTCGGATGGCACAAACACCCAATCACGATGTCCCTGTAGAAAGTCCGCTATTCTTTCATCTTCCCCGATAAATTAGGCTTAACACTCGATACTTCTCTGTACGTATATATTTCTAACCCTTTAGTAGCGCATTCTTATACGCTCTCCAGTCCTCGTTTCAAACCAGCCCTTATCAGAGGACTAGAAGAACTACTCTAGAGAAGCCTCTATAAACCTAGATTAAGTTGCATCTTCGGGCAGGACCGTTTGTCCATAATTCCGAGTAAAACGAGGAGCTCTGTAGATTTGATTTTTTCCGTGCAAAGAAGGAAAGGGATACCGGCACGTTAGGGGTTGAACGGGAGCCTCGGAGCGGAAGTGTCCGCGTCGAGCGCGGTTGCGCCGATTGCCATGCACCTAGTGAATAAAGAAAAAGGAAGAAAGAAAAAAACAATAAACCGAACCGTGCCATTTTAAGCACAGTAAGCGACGAACGTTCCCAGCAACCGCGCGCTCGATCTTCCGCCGAGGCTGACGATCTGGTAGCCGTCGATCGCCGGATCGTGCTTCTCCAGCGAGCGAAGCACAACGCGTCCTCGGTAATCGTTCCCTTCTTCCACCCCTAATTAAGGAACATCTTGTATCTGTTAAGGAGAAAGGCTTCTTCTGCTGGTCGAGAAAAAGATAAAAAAAAAAAAAGAAGGTTCTATTTGCCATGGGAGAAAAGAGGTTTAAATTTCCTGCGCGCACGCAGCGCCGTTCCAGCTTCTCGCCCCGCAAGGGACCCGTGCCCGCGCGCGCGCGCGCGCGCGTTTGCACGAAACACACACAGAGGACACGTACGCGCATACACAGGGTTCTTGGTCTCTTTAAACTCTGAAAGGAACTCATGCCATACATTGATAGGAGAGGAAAAGGGAGATAAAGAGACGAAGGGGTTAAGAGAGTAGAGGGAGAAGGACACACGACACATTATACAGACACGTGTATATCTATTTGTTCCAAGATTCTCGTCCGCGGTATTTATCCTACGGTCGATCGGTATCGCGAAGTACGTTGTAATAATTTATTAACTTTTTCACGTAGGACCAAGCGACCCCCCTTTCTCCCCGCCCACATTCCTGGATCCTTTCTCTTGCTTTCGCCTGCGTTATCGTGTATCCCGATTATCCTGTGAAACGTTACTGTGAATCTCTAATTTTCCTTCTTCTTCTTCTCCCTTTTTCTTTTATATATATACACATATATATGTATATATATATATATAAATGTTACAGCGACTCGTTTACCTCTTCCCAGGTAGAACGCGGGGTCCGCGGCGACCCTCGGACTTGTAAAACTTTTATCGAAAGACTCTGTTCTGCGCGCGACTCCTGAAAGGGTGCCGTTTCCGCTTCGAACGGATACCCTCGATCGAACAGACGGGAATTGGTTTCCCCCCCCCCCCTCCCCTTGAGATGTTGCGAAATTAGTAACTAATCGATATCATTGTCACATTATCGTTATCGAGAAATAATATTAGTACACGTAGATGCGATCTTTAGTCGTGTTTACATAGAAGGCATTGTTTCGTCGTCTCACCTCCACTTTTCGAAAAAGGACAAAGCTCGTAGGACTTAAGTGCGCTATCTTTTACCGTCCCCCTCCGCCCCCCCCCGCCCCCCCCCCCTTTAGATCGCGATATTAATTGACGTCGACTTCTCGACGACTTTCCCGACTCCTCGATTAAATGTCAACACCCTGAATGGTTTCCATACTTCGTAAATAATCTTATATATACGATGTTATGGCGACTATAATGTCTTATATATAACGTTATGTCACCATTATGTCCTGTGCAATAATAATATGGATTTTACGTACACGAACCGTCGCATTTATTATCGCCCGACTCGACCAACAAGCATAAAGCAACGCCAGCGGAACCACCCTCGTAGACCGGATAACGCGTCACGCTTCTATTTTCTATGCAACGCTTGTGGGAACTTTGTAAACGAAAGAGCTGGTGCGATGGGAATAAACGGCATCGAATTCGAGCGATCCGACCGCTTTCTAATCGTTAATGTGATTGGTAAAAGCCTGGATAATGGTGATTCTACCTGGGTCGTGGGATAGCGAGTGGCATTCGCGAAGAGCTGGATGCGCAACCGGGGTAAACTAAAATATATCATGCCGATACTGCCATGTAATTACGTAAGGAACACCAATTTCGCACGAGAACCGTCGCGATGCCACTTTATTCGCCCCCGTTCCATACGTTACCGCGTCTTTCTTCTCGTCGCTTCTCGCGAACACATTCCGACGTTGATCCGACTTGGACAAGAATCGTCGGACGTTGCGAGCAGAGCGTTCAGACTCAGTCGCGTTGAAGACAACGTCGGGCGAGGCGACTCTTTTTAAACGGCGATGACAGATTCGGTTGCAGCGGCGGAGTTTGAGTAACGGTGCGCCCCTCGGTTTCTCGATCGCCTCGCGCGACGTTGGGAAGTACTTAGGTAGTTGGAGGTGCCGCGTGGTTCTTGAGCAACGGAGGGATGAAAGATTTTGATCGATCGGCGGGTGGTTTTACGTGACTAAATCGATCTTATCGATCTGTGAAATGGCTCGGCGCTATTTTCCAAGCTTATTTATAATGTATCTAGACGTCTCGAGGATATTGTAACGATACGCGTAGTAATTAACGAAACAGAAGAGTAATTATGTGTATATTGATAGGGTTGACTTGGAAGGGCTCATTTAAGCACAGCTATTCGATGTACAGGTAACGTGGAGGATATACGGTCAGGAAATAAAAGGTACCATCGAAAGGACACGGTCGGAACCAATTGACAGATTCGAGGCGCGGGAAGAAGTGCTTGTGTCTAGGGTGAAGTCAGTTGCAATAAATGGAATCCAAATTCAATTCTCTTCCATTGTACCCGAGAACACAAGGACGGAGCATTGCGCAGTACCAAAAAATGTCTTGTAGCGCTGTGCACATGCTTTCTATGCTTTGCCTTTCGCCCAACAATTATTTAATCGTTTAACAGTTAACAGTTGAACCCCTCTCGGCCACCACGAGCATCGTGATTGGATTATTTAGTGAAAGATACTACATTAAATATTTATGTTAACATACTGCGTTCTTTCCTTGCATTCCCCTCTCCCTCCTCGTTTCCCCAGCTCTCGCAGGCCTTTATTTCTCTTCTCTCCTCCTTGGAACGCTCCTCGTACCCTCGTTCACGCCCGACGAAAGCGAAGAAGGTATACGGAGATTGGATCGTTTGTTAGAAGCGAATTTGAGTTTTCTTTATCTGACGAGAACCGTGGACGACACGCGAAGAAGATTCTCGCAGAGGCTCGCGTTTGCATAGGCAAGATTATGAAATTGATGTACGTATGCATCCGCACGTGGCTGATTTTAATACTCAAAAAGCGTTGTTTATGTTTCGACGCGACCAGAGGCATACACTAATTATATACGAAATCATATTTTATATGAAAATGTACGCGGTGAGAAGGTTCTTGCGCGGAGGAGTCCGTTTAACGATAGATGAGAACCGAATAGGCCAGGTGGACGAGTGAACAATTAATATTTAATGATAACTGTAATTAACGGTGTTATTTTTTAAGTGTAAGTATTATCTATCCTGCACCCTCCATTGGACTCCGTTAAATAAACTATACATATGTGTGTATATATTTATATACGTGTCATTGCATACATATATACTACGTGTACATCCTTGAACGAGCATCCGATTCGAATCTTCGAGCTCTTCCCTTCTATTTTCCGGGCTGCGTAGCAGGCGCGTCGAACAGCCCCGTGGATCACTGCAAGATCTACAAGCCACGGCAGCAAAGCATTATTAGGATCTACGATTTACGAGAATCCATCGAGATTCCTTATAGTTTGTAACTTTATAGAATCTATCGTATGAGTGGATGCTGTGGAGATTTCAATATTAGTTACATTTTACATTATCAAGGTATAGTGATCGAGCGAGCCGATTATAATTAACAGAAGCTACTAATTGCACTATGTTAACGTCGTAAGGAACAATACTTGTATGTCGTCACTCCTGTTCTGTAAATAAATGCTGTACAGAGGCCGACGATCATTCCTTTCATGCTACCACCAATTATTTATTAAACCGTATAGTTATTTATTCAATTATACACCAGATACTACAAGCGCTTCATCCACTTGGGATGCGTGGATCGAAGATACCCACGTTGTACGTTTAATTATTGCAAAGGATAAACGATAGGATCATTAACGGTTTAAAAATCTTTTAATAACCACTCACTTGTACGTAAAATATTTCTAAAACGTATTGCTGAATTGCATATGTACTTACTATTCGTTACGAAAAATATCTGAAGCAGCTGTTGACTTTACCGACCACTCTATTCTGACCAGGAAATTCGCCCGAAATACTAGGAGCACATGATACTAGAAGAGGTGGCACGGCCGAGTCGCGCGAGAGAGAGTGCGCTAGTGCGTGCGACAAGGAGGGAGATAGATGGCGTGCGCGAGAGAGAGCGCTACTGTGCGCGACAAGGAGGGAGATAGAAATATTACACAGCCTCTGTAAATTCACGAATTTTTCATTTCCCGCGAATATTTTAATAACTTTCAGAGTCGCGTCTCGGAGAATAGACCCTTGGCTACTTTCCCATGTGGTCGTTGCGCAGATTTGGGCTATAATTAATTAGTTATTAACGGTTCTTTGAGACGGTGACGAGGACAGTGCCGCGATCCTACGTAAACGCTCAAGCTTCGTCGATTGTTGGTGCATTTTCTACATGTAATTTATCAACTTTTGTAGTTTCATCTTGAAGTATGGACCCTTCACTACTTTCCTACATGATAATTGTAATGATTCCGATTACAATTAAGCAGCTATGAAGAGATTTTCGACAGAGTTATTACAAGTCCCCCGCTGCGTTTAGTGAATGCATACTTTATTCAAGGATTCGCGATGTTTTCAAAATGATTGACATATTTGTACAAGTGAATTTGAGAATATAGTCTTGTGACAACGTTCAGCAATCCCTCGTATACGTTTTATTTACGAATTTCTACATACATAGTCAATAATAAAAAAGCATTTTATATAGGTTAGATTACCAACCACGATCCCTACATTATCCTCAAGAAGTCTCCAAGTTGGCTGTTTGGAACAGGAAATTCGCCCGAAGTATTAGGAGTACATGATACTAGAAGAGGTGGCACGGCCGAGTCGTGCGAGAGAGAGTGCGCTAGTGCGTGCGACAAGGAGGGAGATAGGCGAAGCGTGCGAGAGAGAGCGCTGACGTGTGCGACAAAGAGGGAGATAGCTCGAGCGTGCCACCTCCTCTAGTATCTTGTACTCCTATTAACTTTGCAGAATTTCCTGGTCCAAAAGCCAACTTAGGAATAACGTAGAGATCGCGGTCGGTAATCTAACCTATATAAAAGGCTTTCTTATTAGTAACTATGTAGCGATTCGTAAATAAAACGTATACGAGGGATTGCTGAACGTTGTCTCAAGACTTTATTCTCAAATCAACCTGTACAAAGATATAAATCATTTTGAAAAGATCGACAATCCTTTGAAGAAAGTGTGCATTCACTAAACTCGGCGGTGGACTTGTAACTCTGCCCAAAAACTCTTCATAACTGCTTTAATTGCAATCGGAATCATTACAACTATCATGTAGGAAAGGAGTGAAGGATCCATATTTCAAGATGAAACTGCAAAAGTTGGTAAATTACATCTAGAAAATGCACCAACAATCGACAAAGCTTGAGTGCCTACGTAGGGATTGCGGCACTGTCCTCATCATCGTCTAAAAGAACCGTTAACAATTGATTAATTATAACCAAAATGTGCACAACGACCACATAGGAAACTAGCCAAGGGTATATTCTTTGAGACGCGACTCTAAAAGTTCATAGAATATTCGCTGGAAATGAGAAATTCGTAAATTTCCAGTGGCTGTGGAATGCTTCTATCTCCCTCCTTGTCGCACGCACTAGCGCACTCTCTCTCGCACGACTCGGCCGTGCCACCTCTTCTAGTATCATGTACTCCTAATACTTCGGGCGAATTTCCTGTTCCAAACAGCCAACTTGGAGACTTCTTGAGGATAATGTAGGGATCGTGGTTGGTAATCTAACCTATATAAAATGCTTTTTTATTATTGACTATGTATGTAGAAATTCGTAAATAAAACGTATACGAGGGATTGCTGAACGTTGTCACAAGACTATATTCTCAAATTCACTTGTACAAATATGTCAATCATTTTGAAAACATCGCGAATCCTTGAATAAAGTATGCATTCACTAAACGCAGCGGGGGACTTGTAATAACTCTGTCGAAAATCTCTTCATAGCTGCTTAATTGTAATCGGAATCATTACAACTATCATGTAGGAAAGTAGTGAAGGGTCCATACTTCAAGATGAAACTACAAAAGTTGATAAATTACATGTAGAAAATGCACCAACAATCGACGAAGCTTGAGCGTTTACGTAGAATCGCGGCACTGTCCTCGTCACCGTCTCAAAGAACCGTTAATAACTAATTAATTATAGCCAAAATCTGCGCAACGACCACATGGGAAAGTAGCCAAGGGTCTATTCTCCGAGACGCGACTCTGAAAGTTATTAAAATATTCGCGGGAAATGAAAAATTCGTGAATTTACAGAGGCTGTGTAATATTTCTATCTCCCTCCTTGTCGCGCACAGTAGCGCTCTCTCTCGCGCACGCCATCTATCTCCCTCCTTGTCGCACGCACTAGCGCACTCTCTCTCGCGCGACTCGGCCGTGCCACCTCTTCTAGTATCATGTGCTCCTAGTATTTCGGGCGAATTTCCTGGTCAGAATAGAGTGGTCGGTAAAGTCAACAGCTGCTTCAGATATTTTTCGTAACGAATAGTAAGTACATATGCAATTCAGCAATACGTTTTAGAAATATTTTACGTACAAGTGAGTGGTTATTAAAAGATTTTTAAACCGTTAATGATCCTATCGTTTATCCTTTGCAATAATTAAACGTACAACGTGGGTATCTTCGATCCACGCATCCCAAGTGGATGAAGCGCTTGTAGTATCTGGTGTATAATTGAATAAATAACTATACGGTTTAATAAATAATTGGTGGTAGCATGAAAGGAATGATCGTCGGCCTCTGTACAGCATTTATTTACAGAACAGGAGTGACGACATACAAGTATTGTTCCTTACGACGTTAACATAGTGCAATTAGTAGCTTCTGTTAATTATAATCGGCTCGCTCGATCACTATACCTTGATAATGTAAAATGTAACTAATATTGAAATCTCCACAGCATCCACTCATACGATAGATTCTATAAAGTTACAAACTATAAGGAATCTCGATGGATTCTCGTAAATCGTAGATCCACGGGGCTGTTCGACGCGCCTACTACGCAGCCCAGAAAATAGAAGGGAAGAGCACGAAGATTCTCGTCAGATAAAAAACTCAAATTCGTTTCTAACAAACGATCCAATCTCCGAATACCTTCTGCGCTTTCGTCGGGCGTGAACGAGGGTACGAGGAGCGTTCCAAGGAGGAGAGAAGAGAAATAAAGGCCTGCGAGAACTTGGGAAACGAGGAGAGAGAGAGGGGAATGCAAGGGAAGAAGGCAGTATATTAACATAAATATTTAATGTAGCATATTTCCCTAAATAATCCAATCACGATGCTGGTGGTGGCCGAGAGGGGTTCTAAATATAAAAGAAATAGGGAAAAGAAGAAGAAGGAAAATTAGAGATTCACAGTAACGCTTCACAGGATAATCGGGATACACGATAACGCAGGGGAAAGCAAGAGAATGGAAGTTTCGTGTGCGTTTAGTGAATACACACTTTCTTCAAAGGATTGTCGATCTTTTCAAAATGATTTATATCTTTGTACAGGTGGATTTGAGAATAAAGTCTTAAGACAACGTTCAGCAATCCCTCGTATACGTTTTATTTACGAATCGCTACATAGTTACTAATAAGAAAGCCTTTTATATAGGTTAGATTACCGACCGCGATCTCTACGTTATTCCCAAGTTGGCTTTTGGACCAGGAAATTCTGCAAAGTTAATAGGAGTACAAGATACTAGAGGAGGTGGCACGCTCGAGATATCTCCCTCTTTGTCGCACACGCTAGCGCTCTCTCTCGCACGCTTCGCCTATCTCCCTCCTTGTCGCACACACTAGCGCTCTCTCTCGCACAGCTCGGCCGTGCCACCTCTTCTAGTATCATGTACTCCTATTAACTCGGGCGAATTTCCTGGTCGAAACAGCCAACTTGGAGACTTCGTGGGGATAACATAGGGATCCCGGTTGGTAATCTAACCTATATAAAATGCTTTTTTATTAGTAACTATGTAGCAATTCGTAAATAAAACGTATACGAGGGATTGCTGAACGTTGTCACAAGACTATATTCTCAAATCCACCTGTAGAAATACATGAATCATTTTGAAAAGATCGAGAATCGGTGAAGAAAGTGTGCATTCGCTAAACGCGGCGGGAGACTTGTAACTCTGTCCAAAAACACTTTGTAGCTGCTTAATTGTAATCGGAATCATTACAACTATCATGTAGGAAAGTAGTGAAGGGTCCATACTTCAAGATGAAACTGCGAAAGTTGGTAAATTACGTTTAGAAAATGCATTAACAATCGACGAAACTTGAGTACCAGATTTTACCGCGGCTCTGTTCCCGTCATCGTTTCAAAGAAACGTTAATAACTAATTAATTATAACCAAAATCTGAGCAACGACCACATAGGAAAGTAGCCAAGGGTCTATTCTTTGCGACGCAACTCTGAAAGTTGATAGAATATTCGCGGAAAATGAGAAATTCGTTAATTTCCAGTGGCTGTGTAATTTTTCTATCTCCCTCCTTGTCGCGCACACTGGCGCTCTCTCTCGCACGCTTCACCTATCTCCCTCCTTGTTGCACGCGCTAGTGCCCTCTCTCTCTCGCACAGCTCCGGCCGTGCCACCTCCTTTAGTATCATGTACTCCTATTAATTCGAGCGAATTTCCTGGTCAGAATAGAATCGTCGGTAAAGTCAACAGCTGCTTAAGAAATTTTTCGTAACGAATAGGTAGTAGGCTATTCGGCAATACGTTTTAGAAATATTTTACATAAAAGTGAGTGGTTATTAAAATATTTTTAAACCGTTAATGGTCCTGCCGTTTATCCTTAGCAATAATTAAACGTATAACGTGGGTATCTTTGATCCTCGCATTCCAAGAAGTGCCTGTATGAACAGTTGTATAAGTGATGTTGACATGGGAGTAATTGTATTGCTTAATAACTAACAGACGTTATAAGAAAAGAAAACAGAACTTGATAAACTCTCTGCGGTATTTTATTAATTACAAAAGTATACAGAAAATATATTTCTTTATAAAATATATAAAAGATTCTTCCTATGGAATGATCGAACATCCGTAAAATCTTTAATTTAAAATAAAGTCTCTTACAAAAAATCCTTTACTATTAAGTTAGGAGTAGCCCGTACAATAATATTCCGCTTTTTTTAAATACTAGTAAGGTGTCCCAATTCTGGCTCGCGAACCCGCCGGCAACCCTTGTTTAATGGTTGTAGAAAACTATATCTATATCTTGTATAAATCTTTGAACATGTAAACCTCGTCCAGTGACGTTAAATGCCCAATTTTCGAATCGATAGCACGAGGTAACGGATTGTTTTAGAATCTGTTACATGAAAATGATTTGCAACGAAGAACTGCTGGACTTACAATAACAATATCGAACCTCGCCTAGAAGGAAATTGCACTATAAATTGCTTTTAAGGTACGGTTTCATATATTTATGGAAAGACTCGTTCACGCTCTGCTGATTCAGTGGGCTCTTCATGGCCTCGGCGAATAAGCGTTCGTAAACGTTGCCGTCGAATGCTCCCAAGGCAGAGTCGAGTATTTCGTCACGGATATCGAAACCATCCACGATACCGATCGCATTTGGACGGATCGCCGCCAATAATTCTTCTAGTCGCGCCTGAAGAGCTGGGATATCCTCGTTCCTCAACGACGAGAACTGCAAGGAGAAGCGAATGTATGTAATCATTTATCAAGTTCGATCCCTTCGTGCAGAAAGTCGAATATCCACTCACGCGAAGGAAGTCCCCAAGTTTCTGCAACACCCAATACACAGCGTACAGCTCGCATAGCTGGGACAAAACTTGGTGCAGCTCTTTGGATACGTTGGTCGTCTCCTTAACAAATTCAACGAATCTCGTCACCAGGAACGCTCGACAGTAAGCTTCCGCGCTGCTGGCTAATTCAATACTGGTCTGATTCCAGGCATCCTCTGGGGAGACTCCACTGCGTATTCTGCGCTCCATGTGCTCCGTTGCCAACCGAATCTTTCTGCAAGGGAAGGAAACTCTCTGTTAGAACCTTCTGATGAATCTCACAGTGGTGCCTTCAAAGTTCTACGGTGAAATAGAATTACCCTGCGGCTACTGCCTGGTGAGCCATGACGATGCAAGCCAAATTGTTCTGCCAAGGTTTCTGCTTAATTCCTTTAGCGAGAGCTGAGAAGTACTGTATGGTCTCTGGTAACGGCTGCCCGCTGACAGCCTGCTTCCAGGCTTTCACTAAGTATCTGGCGGTCTGTAACAATAAAACAGTGTTCTCCCCTTCGTAGGTGCAGACAGCGGTGACTAAGCCGTAAATTGTCGGAAGGTTGCTAGCGTCCATATATCCGTGTCCACCGCAGGCCAATCGCAGCTGTTCGATCCCGGTGGCTGCGTCTCCGGACGCAACTGCTTTCAGGCAACACGATAGCGCATGCAGCTGCAAGAATACGGTAGGATTAAACAGGCAAGAAGGTGAAAACTGGACGGAACAAAGGTTTGAAGGAAACAGAATTCGGATAATTACCTCGGGCAATTTATCTAATTCTCCTTGATCCAATTCGGCGGAGACATTATTGTACATATTCCAGATCCAGTCGGCGCACATGCGGAACACGAAACACGCGGCCAGGGATGGGAATATTTTGTATTGTTGCGTCACGTAATCAATGATCTGCACCTCGGGCTCGCTGAGAAGGATACATATATCATTATCATTAAAGTTGAATGAAACTTCTTACTAAGCAGAATCAATCAGGCTCGTTAAAACCGACCGACGTGATCTGTTTATCGCGAGTAAGGTTCGACGACGAAATACGGATGATTATTTTGAAACGTTGAGCAATAGTTTACTTGACCAAAAGTTTCTCAATTTACAAAACAAGATTGATTGATATTCCGCGGTGTTATCTTCTGGCGTTGCTTACTCCGGATTTATTTGACACTGACGCCTCACTGCGCTGTATCTGGTCGTAATCGTAACAGCCTTCGACAAGTAGCTCGTGATGTCCTTCACCAACACCACTCGAACAAACATCATCGTCCCGTACGTCAATTTATCATTCAATGCCTTCACGTACGTCCCATCTTCCAACACCTACAAACAGTTTACACAATCTGTGTGCTAAACAATAGCGAAATCCGGTTTCAGTAAAGAAACACGCGCAAAACTTTTATGGACGTTCCGTGAAAGTCACTGTACTTTCTCTTTTACCTGCGAGTTTTTCATCATCATACTTTCGCGTGGTATTCGGACATTTTCAAAACCAAGGAAGCCGTTGTTGGTCGCGTTCATTCCCAGCTTCGTGCCGATTTCTCCAAGTTTGATACCTACCAAACAGTGAACGTGAACGTAAATTTCTCTCCTTTCCGTTCGTTTGTGTTTAAAGACGGAGAACTGCTTACAGACCTGGTAAGGGTTCATGCGTAACTTCGTCCCTTAACTGCACGATGAAAGGGTGAACGCCTCTACATTCCCCCTTCGTGTACAACTGTGCGACAACTACTGCGTAATTTGCAGTCTGGCCCACTGGAAATCAGAATCATTTGTAAATTATTTTAACGATCGATATTTAGATCTTACGTTCTTATGTTTAGATCCAAATTACTTACAGCCACCTGGCCACCATTTGTAGGACGTTAACGTAGGACTATTCAATACAAATTCTTTCGTACTGGGATCATAAGTTGCCGTCGTTTCTAAGCCTCTGATGAACGTTCCATGGCCAAGTTCAGTCTGTAACGGACAAGGAAGAATGAAGATTAAATAATACTTGTGCTAATTTAGTACTGCGCCATCTAACCTGGGCATATGTTCCAACAATACTGCCATCCCAAGACCTGGACACCCAGTACGCTTGCTGCTGTGGAGTTCCTTGCCCCATGATAGCCGGGATAAACATGGCGTAGTGCACTAACATTGGATTTCCCTCTTTCAGTATCGCAGATCCAAACATTCCTCCTAACACGTGCCTGAAAAGAGACTTTAATGAGGACAAGGCTTCTCCCTTTGATACAAACTTTCAATCAGCATTGAAGAAACTTACGAGAAAACATCCATGTCAGCTTTCCCTGCATCCTGCAGCTCCCGCACCTTTTGCAAAAGCCTGAATGCTTTTCGCACAGCTTCTTCGTAAACTTCTTTGTGGCTCTTGTACTTTGTCGGTATTTTGTCCTGCATTTCTGTATCGCTCAGGAAGAATTCATCTGAAATACAGAAATTACAACATGAATAGAGCTTTGATTATGATAGTCGAGTTATTTAGTAAAGAAAGAAACTTCATTTCCCCTTGTATTAAATTATCAAAGGGATGCTTGCAAAAACAGGCAAGTAATAGAAACAATTCAGTAAACATAGTGGTATATTTATTCGTCATTTCTATGAGAAAACAGTTAAAATATTTAATATTATTGCCTTTAACTAATTTAGTTTACTGATACAGAAACTTATTAATACAATGGATTGCGAATACAACGTGTATAAAGGGCGCTGTAGGGCGCTGTGGAATGATTTTGAACTTGCAGATTAGAGTCTCAACAGAGATCTCACATTATCACGTTTTATCTGTTGCAACGAAATTGCGCAGCTAATTTCCGATAACCTTATCAAAACATTGCGCGGAATCCAACCAGAATTGATGATTTACTTTTATTCGCGATTACAACATCCGCGATGACAACATGAAAATTAAAATAAAAATTTAATATTCGATATGCAATTTCCGATTTCGTATTCTTTTTTTTTTGTCGATAGAAGCGCAATATGGCATTGCCCGGAGTTGGAAGGATTTTTTAATCATTATGATATGGAACAGACACGTCCAGTAATTTAGTCGAGTAGGGAGTGATTTAGTAATTTACCATTGTTTTACTAAGCTACACGACTAAATTTTAGTGTCCACACACGAAAAATTACTGAATTATTTGCTACTCGACTAAACTAATGGACGTGTCTGAACCAGCCTTTACAGGTAGCAGTATCACCTTAGCAAATGTTTACGCAATGGAGCAAGAAAAACAGGCAGCAAAAAATAACTATCTATATACATTTGTTTACTCCCGCTGTAATTCTCACGAAAAACGATCGTATAGATTTTATCGCCAGATAAATACCTATCAACTCGCGAAGAAAATAATAATTATTCCGATCGTTTGAAGTGCTCGAACCAATGTTTTCAGTGAATAATGTCCAGCAAAAATTGCAATTCACCAGGTCTCCGATATTTCATGGAGCACGATAAGATAGACATTTTCAGTCATTGCCAGCTCGATTTGTATGCAAATATACAGTATGCAAATCTTTGCACGTTCCTATGACAGTGGTTACAATTAGCAAAGATTGGAAAGCAATCTTTATATGTATATGTACTCAGCTAGCAAAGGTTACCCATGTGAATCCATTACAAACTCATAATTAAATGTAACGAAAACGCATAAAAGATGATACATACGTGTAAGTATGTATATACATCCGCGTAAATGATAGCAGATTAAATTCTACGCCCATGAGTGGACACGCTAATCTTAAATTTAATGGACGATATTATATCAACACGGATTAAATTCTTTATCCGACACGTACGCACATCGCAATCGTATCTCAATATCCAGGAATAATCATTGTAGGATCGATAATAATATTGGTTTACGTAAGTGTTAAGTTTACGCGGATCTTGAACTCGTGGACGCATCTTATTATCGGTAATGACTAATGAATAATAAATGATGCAATTCACACTGCACGGTCGATCGATTATACTTCGATCGGTTTTTATCGATCGAAACTCTATAGAATTATGCAAAGAAAATTCAACTATTCATTCTCTTGTTTAATTCAAGCGATCACGATTTCCATTTCTCCGATTCTGGTATGGTACAATCGTAAAAATTGAATGACTCATAATGATTAGGAATTATGACGCAAAGCAAATACCACATTTCAAAGTACATATATATGTTTGACAAGTACCCCCTCTCCTAAACGCAACAGGTTTAAGGCGCGTCTGAATAAACGAATTTGATGTGAAAAGAATTTTTGCACATCCCTGTGCATGTAACATCTTTGATTGATATGCTGTATTCGTGCCTGATATTCCACAATACCCAACAGTAAAGGCTTTCCCAATCATATTTCTAAAAACTAGATTTATGCAAAACTAATAATCTAACTACTTCGCTATTAGCGACTCAAATAGATCGGCAATTAAATTGAAAAAAATGACTTGATTAGAAGCGCAAGAATACACATGCCATAACTGTATTCGATTCTCGATCTATATCTACACGTATCGGAAAGCATGAGATCCTCGCAATGTAATCACTTTACATCTAAATTTCTTTAGGCAGGTAGCGATTTGAAATTCTCTTCTGCCACTCGATATATCAGGATCACAAAGAGGATAAAGTTTCGTAAAAGATGAGCTTCCTCGAGAAAAGAACCGAAAAATTTCGGGTATATACCTCGTTCGCGACGTGCCCTGGTTTTCTCCGGGCTGCCATCCAGCCAATGAGTGAGTTCTACGGGATTGAAGGTACATCTCGTCCTTTCCCTCTGCAAGTCCTTGTTTACAGTCATTTTCTCGTGTCGTGTCTTGTTGACGAGCTACCGCGCACTGTCCTGCACTGTCCACGCGAAAAATATGTCACGTCGAGCTACGCATCTACACACTAAAGCCACCAACTCGACCGCGATCGCTTATAACACTGGAGCTCGCTCCTTCGTAATTAATGCGACCGCTATCACCCCGGATGAAATGTACAGATAAATCTGTCAGACGAAAGGAACCTTTGCTCAGGTTTCCAGTTTCGAATTCATTCATCCTGCTTCCACCACTCACTTCGACTCACTTCCAACGTTACCGATACGGAGCGACACGTTGCACAATAATACCACGAACCACCGCGAACGAAGTATACTTGGTATACTTCTATACCTCCTTCATGTTAATTACGCTCGCTTGCTTTTACCGCCAAATTACAAATTCCAGCGGAATTCTGAGGAGTTTATTATGCGCTCACCTCGGACTTGCTCCAACTGAACGTAGAATATGAAATAAAATTACTTGTAATGCTACTAAAAATAGTGTTACTACTTAAATTACTTAAATTACGAACGTGATATGGAAAGTTAAGAAATAATATAATCTTCGAGTAGGTAATAATTTAAGCAAATATATTATATTCAGGGTCCCGTTTTTTAAGTAATTCTAAATGATTCGATCGTGATAGATGTTAATGTGTTTTAAATTATAACGCCATTTCGTTTTCAACTTCCGCTAGGTATCGATAGACAGGAAATGTAGCTCCTGCCATTTTGATTTTCTTTACCAGGGAGGACGTAGTAGGACTCCGTCATGAGGTACGGACCCTCCAAAGATTTTCTGATTTTTTTCAACAGTATCAATTCCAATCTAACCCGTGTCACTTACAATATTACGATATATATTCGTGCCGTCATTGAAGTGCGTCTTTATGGCGAAAACTCCATATTTCTCCGTTTCTTTCGAGGATAATTTGTTGACGGCTGACCACATGGTTCTGTGTTCGGAGATCTTGTTTTTCTCACGTCTTATTTAGTGCTTAATCGATCGCGGCTAAATTTTAACGAATGCGTCAAGTGAATTATACGCGGCTTATATTTCGAGGATATAAAAGCATCGCACGGTTCATCAAATCCTTCCCATAACATAACCGCACTTCTTTTGTTTCAGTTCTTTAAAGTTGCAGAAGAGGCTGGCCGCCTCTGTTATGCGATGTGGCCGAAAGAAAGTCTGGTTGGATCCTAACGAAATCAACGAGATCGCCAATACAAATTCCCGTAAGATTATAATTAGTGGGACGCACAGTAGTTTGCCTGCTGTCTGCCTTTCCAACATGCGTAAAGCCCTTGTCTTCTTCAAGGACAAAGTATCAGGAAGCTGATCACCGATGGTCTTATCATTAAGAAACCTGTCGCCGTTCACTCCAGAGCACGCGTTCGTAAAAACACCGAGGCCAGGCGCAAGGGACGTCATTGCGGCTTTGGTAAAAGGAAAGGTACCGCCAATGCTCGTACCCCGCAGAAGGTAAAGGAAAATCTTGCGCCGACGCTACTAGGGTAACTGTTTCCGTGCTAAGTGTACATTGTTCGCAGGACCTGTGGATACAAAGGATGAGAGTCCTTCGTAGACTCCTAATGAAGTACCGTGAAACGAAGAAGATCGACAGACACCTGTACCATTCGCTGTACATGAAAGCCAAGGGTAACGTGTTCAAGAACAAGAGAGTCCTGATGGAATTCATCCACAAAAAGAAAGCTGAGAAGGCCAGGGCAGAGATGCTCGCTGATCAAGCAGAGGCCCGTCGTACTAAAGTTAGAGAGGCGCGTAAGCGCAGGGCAGAGCGTATTGCCACGAAGAAGCAGCAGTTGCTGCAATCCTATCAGCGAGAAGACGAAGCAGCAGCAGCGCAGAAGAAGTGATTTAAGGAAATTGCGAATTATTGTATAAATAAACCATGAAAAAACTAAAACCTACATCTTGCTCCGTGAACACAACCTGTCCTCGTCGAATTAAATAGCTTATCCTGGATATACTTTACAAAGATTTTTTTAAAAGAAACATTTCTCTTTTCAATACTCCAAATAGTTGAAAGAATTGCTTCGCAAGTAACACCTTAAAGTAGTTGCGGATGTGTGAATTGCAAATTTGTAAATAAAAATTCTTAATGTGGCAGAAAAATATTACATACTTAACAATAATGTTGTAAAAGTTATTTGAACAAACATTGAAATATTTTATATCCAATATCAATTAATTTACAGTCGGCCCCGTAGATGGAAGCATGGTACTCTGACATGGCTAGGAAATTCAGTATATACACAAAAATTAAATAAAAGTGAATAAATATTACGCTTTACCGACGCACAGTGTTAATAACGCATATTTATTTCACGATTAAAAGTACTTTTCTACATACGAAACACTTGGACGAAGAACTGCTTCGTCCCAATTTATATTGGGGATAAGGAAGTGCACAGCAGGTTAGGGAAATGAAGTGAAGGATACTTGCAAAGCAAATTGCAAATGTTTAAATATAAAGATCCACATCGTTTAAAAGACTTATTTAACGTATATTTATAAACGTACATATCTATACGCAATAATTTATATACTTTGGTGGTAGATTTACTTGGCAATAAACATTATGTCTTATATATCCTTTTGTTAGATTTAATAAATAGCTAAAAGAAATCTGATATTTAAGTTGTTGAATACGTGGATTAGAATATGCACTTAAATTTTCTGTTATTATACGATTAGTCACGTTTCTCATATTATCAGTTATAATAGGGGACATTCCCCTAATCATAAGAATTCATTGACATTTAAGGACGTTAACATTGCATCATCATTATTTGTGATTAATTAAAGTATAAGAAGGATGAGGCTCTCTGGAATTTTGTCTACAGAGTGTTATTTAATTCAGGTTTTGTTTGATCACCGTATTTGACATAAAGTTTGAAAGAGGGAAGAGTAATTTTCTATTTTATGTAATGTGAAAGTACCTGTGTAATCAAAGCTTCGTGTTTCATATTCTACATTCGTGTATAGATATTAAATGATATTTTTCGTTGAAATTTATTATAAATTAATGTGTAATTTACAATATGCATTATCGTGTATAAGAAAAAAGTATTTGAATTCCTAAAGTTAAGCATTGGTGTTCCCAGCTGGACGCTACGTATGTCTGTGAATGAGAACTGATACAGTGATGATGGACCAGGAGGAACATGTCCGTAACTATTTGTACATTTCAAATTAATACCAGAATTTTTTATTCTGTTCTTTTCCTCTTGTAAGATTACTTTTTTACTCTTGTTAGTAGTACGTAGAAAGCCAGTTGAATACTTTTTTTTTACACATTCGTATTTTTCGAGTGTTCTGCTGCAAGTAATGGTAGATTAGTTAGATGATATGCTTTCATAATATCGCATTGTGCATTGTCTTTCATTTATGTTTCTCCTATCTCAATATTGTGTTTCCCATTTTCTTCTTTCCGTTGATCAAGGAGATGCTAGTTCAAAACGTGCATGAAATACCACCAGTAAACAATATTTTACTTCTGTAGATCACAACGCTATAAAGTTCTATGCAGAGCTAGATGAATTCAGTGTGTTTGTACTTCTGCTCGATTCACTCACACGCCGCTTTTCTAGTACTTTGTCACGTATAAATTATGAGAGCTTAATTACCACAGTGTGTATTATATAGTATAATATTTTTCTTTTAGTTAACGGAAAAGGGTGAGGCAAAGTTCTTCACACGTGCCACGGCGAGGCATCTTCGTCGTAAACGTTTACAGGATGCCCGTAAAGCGGCAAAAGAACAAGAGTGTTCAATTAATGGTGTAAGCGTTAAGCCTAACGAGGACTCTATTAGCAACAAGGATACAGATCAGCCAGAAGTTATAACAAAATCAAAGGCCCGTAGAATACGGAAGAAGAACAAAGCAAAATTGCTTCAGAACTGTTGTTCTTCTTGTGAATCATATCATAAAAGTTCATCGCTTGCGATCGAAGCACCCTCTGACCAAGAAGTCCTTGCAGAGAAAAATGCGGACGACCTACAAACAATAACAAAATCCAAGGCTCGAAGATTACGGAAGAAAAATAAAACCAAGCTGGTACAAAATACCTGTTCTTTTTGCTACAATACCTATTCTTCCCCGATAGATCCAATTTTGCTGAAGTACATTAAAACGACAGAATACGATTCTGTTTGTTGTGCCAAACTCGAAACGGATATTGTTAATAATCTCAAGCAGAACTACAAATCCGAGAAGACTGTCGAAGCACAAGCCTGTAATGTAGAATACGATAAGAAGACAGAGCAGGCAGAACTGAAACTAGAGACCATAGAAAAGCAAGGGAATTATTCGGAATTATCATGTTTGTCCAGATCACCTGGACCACTAATATTTGGAAATGAAGTACAAACGTGTAATGAGAAGCGTGAGAGATGCTCGAAAGACTCGCCACTCGCGTCTCAGTTGGAGCAAACAATAGTAGAAACGATTCTAACTAGAATTAACTGTACGAAAGAAGATACGAGATCGCAGAGGTTCGATACGAAACAATTTAGCGATCCGAGTAATTCGTTGACTTTGCAGGAAATACAGAATCCCGCGAACCTCGTCGAACTCGATCAAAGTACGGAATTTTATAATGCCGAGTGCTCTAACGAAAATGATTTTAAATTAGAAATCCCTAGTACTGAAGCGAAGAAAAATAATACATCGTTAGAGGATAAAGCAGAACCAGAATCATTCTTGGAAGTGGTAACTCAACCTGTAACGCCACTTTTCTCCAAGGAGGAACTACTTGAAAACGCGAAGAATCTGAAATTCTGTGATACGCTCGAAAATAATCTTAAATCTGCACAAGAAAATACTCAGATATCCTCTGATAATATTGAACCACAAAGTAAAAACACTATTCCTGTTGTAAGAGAAAATACAACGGGTGCTAATTCTACCGAGGAACAATCAGAGCCTGGATCAGTTTCGAACTCTGATTCTATAGGTTCGCAAAGTTTTTCGCAAAAGGAGGTTGAAGCCACTAAAGCGAAGGTACCTTCTACGCGAAACATTGAGAGATCATCGATCATTACTCCTTCGTTAGGTACAGGTAAGAATCATCAAGTTACCAAACTGTAATAGGGTAAGTGACCCAATTACGGACAGATTAGTGGCACTGCGGGCTGTTTGTTCTTTAGAAATAATAACAAATTAGGGGTAACAAAATAGGAACATATTCAATAAATCGGTACCAATCACGGACTTCAATTTTTATTAGATAAAACCATTTTAAACTGAAGACTATTTCGTTTTATAAGAAATATCTAGGTAATATTTACTCATAAAAAGAAAATCGAAACTTCATTCCATAAAAGTATACATTTATCTTTACTTACATACAGATGCGCCTTCTTAGCACTTTCACTTAGCTGTTTGAAGAATCACGACAAAATTGTCAGGATCAGTATTAAAATACGAAATTTAATAAATATAAGAGTTTAAAGTAAAAATGTTTTAATTCCCCCGAATAAAATCAGCGTTGAACTTAGTGAAAAAAAAATTATTTCAGGTGTTGCATACAGTGTTTTTAATTCATAAAAATATAGTTAGCCCACCATAATAGGGACACCATCCGTAATTGGGTCACTTACCCTAACTATCATCTAAAAATTCGAATGTTTTACAGAGAACGTTGAACTCGGTAGACCAGTTGCTTCTTCGTTAAAATTGCCCACATCGAGAAATATGACTGACAATAAGTCGAACGTCCCGGAGAAGACAAGAGAGGAGATAAAAGCGGAACGTGAAGCGAAGAAGGCTGCCAAGGCCCTTGCCAAAGTGAAAGCTAAAACTGCTAAGGTACAAGAGAAAGATACGTCGAACAGTAAATCTACGCCTCCAGATAGCACTAAGAGCAAGGGGAGCGGCGAGAAGTCGGAAAGTTTAGTTAACGTTCAAGTTGAAACTAAAGCGCCCGCAACGAAAGAAACGCCGGCCGTGTGCGAAAAGAATGCGCCATCGGAAGTTAACACCGAAGGGAAAAGCAAAGCGGAATTACGTACTGAAAGGAGAGCGAAACAAGAGGCGCAGAGAGTAGCTAAGCAGCAGGGTTTACAGGAGAAGAATAAAATTAAAAGTAAAGAAGGTAGTAATAATAAATCGGTGGTGGAAATTACGAACGAGTCGGATTCTCCGAAAAAAATAGTAACGCCTAAGAAGACTGTGCGCAAAGAGAACAGTCACGAACTAAACCTTTTCAAACACTTGTATCATGAAAGAGAGCGGGCTAACGTTGTCGTTCCTTCCGTCAATTCGGATATACACCCAGCGATACTCAGATTGGGCGTGCAATACGCGGAGAAAGTGATCGTCGGTAGCAATGCAAGATGCGTCGCACTTTTGGCGACTGTGCAGCAGCTTATTCGGGACTTCGAGCGACCACCGCAGGTCGACTTTATTCGAGGTCTCGAGGCGAGCTTGCAGAAGTCGGTAGCTTACTTGCACTTCTGCAGACCTGTGGCCGTTTCTATGCAGAACGCGTTAAGGCATCTCAAATGGCAAATGACACAGTTACCTTCCGCGTTATCCGATGCAGACGTGAGTACCGAGTCTTGAATATTGAATGTACATTTCCATAAGGCGGTGGTCTTCAAAATACACGATGAAATTGTAACTTTCAGGCGAAGAGTAAATTGAGTAGCGCGATAGATACTTATATTCTCGAGCAAATACAACTAGCCGGCAAGGCGATATCCATAACTATCCAGACAAAGATATCCAACGGAGACGTGATCCTGACGTATAGCTAGTGAGTATCCCTGCCGCTTTAATGAACATGAAGATTCTGTATACTCCTCCTATTTGCAACAAACTATATTGCTTTTAGCTCGTCTTTGATTCATAAAATCCTATTAGATGCCCACAAAGCAGACAAACAGTTTCGTGTTATCGTAGTCGATGGAAGGCCCTGGCTAGAGGGAAAGGAACTGCTCAGACATTTAGCGAAGGACGGCATTGAGTGCTCCTATATCTTGATCAATGCTTTGAGCTACGTGATGCCAGAAGTAAGTCTTAAACCGAGCGGTTTAAAAGTGATTGCCAGTGTTGGATTGATTCCTCGTTATCGAATAGGTGAGCAAAGTCTTCCTGGGCGCTCATGCGATTTTGGCAAACGGCGCGGTGATGTCCAGAGTCGGTACCGCTCAAGTTGCCCTGATGGCGAGGGCCTTCAATATTCCAGTTCTAGTAGCCTGTGAGACCCACAAGTCTTGCGAGCGTGTACAGACAGATTCTATCGTTTATAACGAATTAGGTAACCGAGAGGAGGTTTCTGTTCGCTTTTTAAACCCACGCTGCTCGAATATTACACTAATTATTCGAACACTTGCAGGGAATGCGGACGAACTTGCGCGACGTTACGAGATCGGCGCGAAGAAACCTTTGCTCGCCAAGTGGAAGACCAAAAGGTTGCTGAACCTTCTGAATATCACGTACGATGTTACACCAGCTGATTTAGTAACGGCTGTGGTCACAGAATTAGCGATTTTACCGTGCACTAGCGTTCCTGTGATTCTACGAATTAAACCATCCGAGATTTAAGTCTCGCAGCGGCGAAACGTATTTCTTGCCGCATTGATTTACAACAGAGTTGCTGCCGATGTACCCCTTACACCCGCGTATGCAAATTTATTTTAGCTAAAAATTTCGACATTGTACTTGAGAAACGCCGACATACCCGCCGCGTTCCTCCTTTATTTATGCCTCTAATGAGATCGGTGTATGTATCATTCTATATTGTGTTATGTACTTTGAAATAAATTCCTAAACGGTAAACCATGCAGTATCAGTCTTTCGCGAGATTCTTAGCGCAACAAATACGACTTATCGGTTGAAGGAACTTTCGACTCTGATGATAACTGTTAGCTTTAACCGTTTTACAAACAGAGATCATTCTGCCATTTATTGTCGGAATGTATTCCAGCATTTATTTACTGTTTTAAGCATTGTCAACATAGCGAATGAATTTTAAAAAACGATGTAATCTACGAATAATCTCCATGGTTTAAGTGAACCAATATACAATCTTGCTTCATACCTATTTATCTCGTGTAAATCTGTTTCTTAACCTAGCATGAAGCACCTTGTTTGATTCTCCTGCGATCACTCACTGTTCAAGCAGAATTAATTGAACATGCGAAAAGATGTTCAGGCTATTCAAAACGAAAGACCTTTTCAGAACATGTTCTGGAAGTTCGGCCACATTTTGCACATCCCACCTGGACATTAATGACATTTTAGCTACGCACTTAGGATTCAATCATGACACTATCCAGAAAGTGAATCAAAGGTACAAAAACTCTATCAATAGAATACCCAAGCAACAACTAATCCACAATTGCAGAATACTTCAGGTGAATATGGTTTGTTTATGATGCGATTCGACAGTGAACGATCCGTTTATCGATGTAATAATTCTCCTCTGGTTTGATAGTAGAAATCACAGATAGATTTGGAGAAAATACAATTCCTGATGTTTTGTCTGCAGCTTGAGCCCATGATTGTTAATAACAGAATATTATTGCTCGAAGAGATGGGCGTGAAGAAAGTATCTTTGGCCCATATCTATCGGTACGTTTACATCTTTTCTCCGTAAGACGAGGCTTGAATTATTTTCTGCTCTTGATGCGATTCTGAATATAGAAAGTATTCTATGTTTTAGATTCCCATCGTCGATGCGTGGATCGATACGGAAGTTTAAAAATGATCATGATATTCCAAACGAACAGAACATTATAGAAAATATGTTCAATAGTGTCGGAGTGACCAGTGGTTTACCTGATATAAAAAGATTCCGTGGCCATTTCAAAACTGGCGATTGTTACATGGCGTCTATGAGATATTATAAAACGTGCCATTTGAAATTATATTACAAACCACTGTTAGAAATTTTGTCGTCGAGGTATCAAAGCTTCAGGCAACTTACCAAGTTGTTGTATATACTGGAGAATGATATTCAGTTGAGTAAACAGTTTGTAAGTATGAGTATTTGTTATGCCTGAATGCAAAAGAGACATATTTTAAACAAAAGACATTATGGAGTAACATGTAATCAATTTGGTTTGTTCGATAGTTATGCAAACATCGATATCTGTTGACTCTGTGTCCAGATGATATAAACAATTTCTTAAGCAAGTTACAAGACTTTAAATTAGATGGTAAGGATATAAGGGCAATAATACAGAAGTATCCTCGCATCCTCACTGCAGATGCAGATAATATTAAAGAATTATTAGTACTGTTCAATGGATTGCAAATACCAGAACACTCTGTTGTATCCAATATGAGTGTCCTAAAGATCGATAAGGAGACGGTCCTCGAAAGATACATGACTATTCTAAATAGCCCTGAATTAAATTTGTGGTTGAAGCACCCAAAGATAGTATATTTGATTGTGTTTTATAACATGGTTATGAGAAGAGCACAGTATCTTCGTTGTGTGAATCGCTTGGACAATGCCAATATTCATACATTTTCGTCCAGCAGAAACTTCTTCCTGAGGTAAGAGTGTTGATCGTGATACATGACGAATATCGAGCGTACCGTCAAAAAAATAGTAATCGAAATTTTAAAAATTGTTCCCAGATTTGCGCACGGTGGAGTGTCTCGTCAGGCTACTAAAAAGTTTCTACGATTCGTATTGTGCAACGAGATCGGACCTGAAAAAGCTTATCTAATAGACTACCTGATAAGGCATCCTCACTGGAAAAATATCGCACTATTTTCTGTACAGCATTTGATAAAGTATCTAAAGAAACATTATTCGATAGAAGACATATGCGAAAATATTCACATAGTGCTTTATCCGAAGTAAGAGCATACGAGGCGTTACTATGTCGGAAGGTTTTTATCGATGTTCCTAACAAATGTGTCTTATCACAGGTCGGCGGTTATTAAAACGCTGGAAATGTTATCGAAAGAATATTCTCAGGAAAAGGGACACAATTTTACCCCCAGTCAGTATCTAGCGTTATGCTTGTATACGTTAGAGAAAGCCAATCACTTTAGCGGCGACGCCGTTTGGCGAGTGATGTACGCCGACAGCAATGAAACCAGCTGCATCAAAGCTTTGGGTGATATAGACGTGGAAGAGTTTCAAGATTTTATAAGATACGTAGATATGGATAACAAGGCGGTGGAATGTATAAGTGAATGGAAGAACGCGAAATGAATAATAACGATAATAGACACGTACAGATTTTTTTCTTGACAATAAAATTATTTTCAACACTCGATTGTTACAGTCCCTGTTACGAGCGTGACAGTGTATTCTTAAAAACTTATCCGTTTCTGTCGGTTTATTCAAAATTGTTTCGGCATACAAATTAAATATCGATGTACAAGACAGTTTCTCTCGCGATTTGAAGATACTTTAAAGGACGCTTAGATACCGCCTAATCGATGGTTACATATTTTTATACGAGTAATTATAAACATCACACACAGAAATAATGTAAGAGTGGGATATACAAACGCTTGATATATTTTCTTTACAAAAATAACCACATCCACTCGTAAGAATGCACACGTACACTAACAGTAAGCTACGTTTCTAAGGCACTTGGAATGCTCCCATGTGATCGATCCACTGATCCTCATTAATTTAATATTTTCGTCGCTTATCCCTGTGGTATTATACTACCCCTACTGACAACAAGAATTACCAACGCTTACGTCAAACTTATTACATATAGTATACTCGAACTTCATTCACAAAGATCTGTTCAAAGTACTCGGTACAATTCCTGGCGGGGCACTACGGAAGTTTCCCTTTCGCGATTCAAATTCTGACCTTCAACGGCCAGAGCGCGGTTCACATTGCTGCTGTGAAGAAAAGGACAAAAAGATTACGAACAAAGACGGTTGAACGAATCGTCGCTAAATTATCAGGGGCCACTTTATACAAGACACGACGATCCCTCGAACAAATATCCTCGGCTGAACAACGAAATCCCCTACCAACAAGCATTAGTTGGACTCCCTGGCGAAGGAGGCACAGGACGACCAGACCACCACGTCGTCTAGAACAAGTCTAGAACGGAGGTTTCGAGTCAGTTCAGAAAAGGAGGCAGTTGCACGTAGTTCTGCTGGCTGGTCGGTTCGCTCTTCACCATCACCTGGTCCTTCATCGCCTGGCGTCCTTGAGGCGAGTGCATCCCGTACTCTTGCTTCTGATCCTGCTGCTGGGGCTGCTGTTGCTGTTGCTGCTGCGCGTAGTCCGGCTGCTCGTGCTGATACTTGTCCGCTGGACTGAGCCCGCTCACGTAGTCCAGCTGCTTGTTCTGCTGATGGTCCTCCTCCGACATGGAGTTGGCCAGGTGGGCGGGCGGCGAGTGGGTGGTCACCATGGTCTGGTAGTCGTTGCGAGTCAGAGGTGGCGGCGGGCTGTTGCTTGCGTTCATATAATCCTGGTGGACGCGCATGGTGTTCCCAGACGGGGTGGAGAACAGAGAGGCGTCGTGCTGAGGGAGCATCGTCGCGTACGAGTACGCCGGGCCGTTGTTGCTCGGACCACCGAACGAAGTCGAATAGGGCGAATTCGAGGGGCTGAGAAGATTCAGGTGAGGCGCCAGATCGTAGGCTGGGGAGTACGCCCAGGCGTCCGGGGGTGTCGCTGTTGTTGGAGACGCGAACGGGTTCAGCGTGTTGTTTAACGAAGTGAACGATCCTGGGGATGAAGATTTTCTTAGTCGGAGAATCTAGGAGGACTAGCGAGAAGAATTGAAGAGTAGGAGAGCGGACTTGAGGATTATCCAGAAGAATTGAAGAGTGGACTTGAGGACTAGTACCGTGGACCAGATACTTTGGAAGAGTGTTTCGTATGCACTTGGGGCACTGTAGATATCTTTGCATTTCAATGTAATTACCCGATAAGCCAGGACTCGCCGAGCCAGCAGCCATGTACCCAGCGGTTTTGCGCGGCGGCTCCCTTTTCCGCCACTTTGCCCGACGATTTTGGAACCAGACTTGAACTCTGGACTCGGACAGGGCGAGTTTCACGGCGAGCTCCTCGCGCGCGAACACGTCCGGGTAGGGCGCACGTTCGAACGCCTTCTCCAGCTCGTCCAGCTGGTAGGCCGTGAACGTTGTTCTGCAATTTATCACGTAGGAGCTCCTAACATTTGCCACATTCTACCGACAACTGCAATTTCATGCTAACTTCCTCTATCATCGGGGTATGAACGAAACGTGTGACTCGATGCGGGTGTCACAGACGAACTCTCGACTGTACATTCACGCGAGACTCTGAATTGGGAGATCTCTGTGGCTTCTAGATAAATAACTATTAGTTACCTAGTCTTCTTCTTCTTTATTCCATTGTTGTCGGCCTTCTTCTTGGAGTCCTTCTTAGCGGGCTGCGCCTCGCTGCTGACTGCAAGTGAAATTACGATCCCCGTTACGCGTGCTCTCGCGAAAGCTCCCACTGTAATATCTTCAAACTATGTACGTGAAAATTACGTTTGTCACCAACCTGGAGCAAGGGCGTTCATCGGGTCTTCGAGCTTCCTCTTCAACGAGTTGCCAAGCTGCAGACCCTGCTGCAGGGTCGTGGATGTCGGCGTGGCGGTGGTGGACGTGGACGTGGTGACATCCTGAGTCTGAGGAAGAGGCGCGTACATCCCGGCCAGCTCGAGCTCCTTCAGCTCTTTCTGTTGCTGTTGCTGAAGATGATGGTGGGACGTTTGGTGGTGAGGCGGAGGACTGTTGGACGAGTCCAGCTTGTGAAGATGTCCGCCGGTGGGCATCAGATCTCCGCCGTGATGCCCGCCGTGCAAACCCAGCATCACTTGGATACTGTGGACACCTGTACCGCCCCGACCACCAAAGTCTGAGAACATTGGATCGTCGAAGGGACCACCGTCCATCGTTCTCAAATGCGTTGACCTTTGAAGAATCGCGAGACGGTTGACCACTCTCTCAGGAACTTTGCCTTCTTCCCCTTCGATCTATTCAATGGTTGATCCGATCGCGGCACACTTCACAATTTCTCCCCTGTCCTTCTCAAGAAGCGGAAACCGTTCGGTCGAGGTCTACCAATTGCTCATCCCCCGACCACTCAAGTTCAATCATCCAGGCACTTGTACTCCCTGCACTCCAGCTGGACGCGATTAATCGCGGAGTCCGCTGTTTTCAACGCTGTAGTCACCTGTCGGCGCCTAAATTGATCGGAATTAATCCGGATCGGCGGAGTGGCAACAGAGCGATGAATCGGCGGCGCAGGCTTGATCCGCTACGGCTCTCGTTCGCCGAGCTGCTATTCCCTCTCGCTATCGGCTGGTCGCCGATTCCTCGATGCCTCCTTCGGATTCGTTAAAGCGCCTCGGTGGCCGTCAATTATGGAAAAAAGCACGCGTGTACGCGAACACCCGCGGCCCAGAGTTGATCGCGTTAACCGCGTCCTCCGTAATGGAATCCGGGCCAATTGCGATCAATTGTTGCCCGGGTTATGATTAATTTTGATTAGTTTTAAGCGGCGTTAACGAAGTGAACGCGACGGCGGCGCGGCCGGTCCAAGTGAGAACGTTGCTCCGGAGGGTAGCAGAAAGGACCTTGGAGGACCACCGAGCGAACGACGAACGATTACGGACCAGGGACCGCTGGCTACGTTCCTCTCTAAGGATGGGCTTTCTATTCGCCGTGACACCGGTTTGATGGCTGTCTATCGGGACACTCTTGCACTACCGACGATCCGTTCAGGCTCTGGCTAATCAACCGACACTCACACACGCTTATATTTTCAACGGGTTGCCGGCCAGGCCGCCCCCATACATGGAAGCCAACCAATCCTGTAGCACCTACCAGCCTCTACGTGGTCCACGAGAGGACGGCCGTTTTATGCGGGCGCGGTGCTGCCCCACGGTTTTCTTCCTCTTTCCTTCTCTTTTTCTCCCTTTCCGCGCCTCTGTCCTCGTCCTGCCATTCCCTCCACCTCCGCCGGCCCTGCAGCGGCTCCCTTTTTCCGTCTTTCTTCTCTTTCTCTAGGCTCTCCCTTTCTGCCTTTTCGTTCCCGTTCCCGTTCTCCTTCCTGGCCCCCTCCCGCCCACGACTCGTTTTTTCTTCTCTGTCGCCTTGTCGTTCTCCGCCAGCATTGCGACCGCCCTCGGGTTTCTCTCTCTCTCTCTCTCTCTCCTCGGGCCTGGAGAACGCTCGGATGGCGAACACCGCGACAGAGCTATTATAGGTGACCGAGGATATGGTGGGGCATGTGGGAATCGGAACGCACGAGTATGTCCACGATCGACCATCGAATCGTTATGGGAAAATTGCCGCTTTCAGGGGTGAACGCGCGTACCCCTTTGACCCCAACAGACCCTTCCTCCTTTTGCGTTTCTTGGAACGCGGCTCGCGATCTGGCGAAATTTCCAAGGGTTCGGGATCAGACCCTATTTCGGGGGGATCTGGTGAGCTAGGAGACCCAGAATTCTCTTCAGATACGCAAGCTAGACTTTGAAAGGTTTGCAGAGAGACAAACAGTGCGAAGGTTCCCACTTCGTAATCCAATACAGAATGTCCTGTGATGCACCACCGTTGATCGAGTTTTACCTTCCAATCATCCGCGGCTCCGTAATCACTATCCAAATATCTTCGTTTTCACCGGCACTGACACTAGCACAAGATTGGTTCCGCGTGAACTCGAGCCGCTGCCTGAATTCCCATCGGTCGCCGATCGTGGCTCGTCACTAAACGTTCGCGGGAGTCCTTGAACCTCCATCAAGCGATTCGAGGGATCACAGTGCGCGGAGCAATCGGCACGCGCGACCTGTTCACATCACCACCGGTTCTCCCGCCGCGAAATCGAAGGATCACCGTTTATCCTTCGTCCACCCCCCCCCCCCCGTCGGTTCCACCCCCTTCGCCGCGACGACAGAGATTTTCGAGCGTCCGGACGTGTCAGCCGGCGTCCAGGTGGGTCAGCCTCGGTTTTCGGCACGGGTCCACGTCGATCGCCGATGGATCGCCGATAGGAAGGACGCGAAAGGTAAGGGCACCTATACTTTCCAAGAGATCCATGTCCGTTGACCGGCAGCGTGGCACTGAGGCTCTTAAGCGCAGGCTCAATGAAACCAGCAATCGCCAGGAATTGCCTCGAATTGGCCCAATCAAACTACCCCCATTCCGTGTGTACACGCGTATATTAACTGCTAATTTCATCGGCGGTAATTAGCGCGCGCGGCTGCCACGCGCTGATTTAATTGCACGTCGCGGACGCTTTCCTTCCTCCCCCTCTACGCGCGCGCCTCTCTTCCGCTCCTCACTCCTGAGGACGGATCCTCGCGGGCACGCCGCGCTCACGACGCGGCCTTCCTCCTCGTTTCGACTGATTAATAACTTTGTTTACGGGCTAGCGCCGTCAGTGGCTTCCTCGAAAACCATCCGCGGGGTGTGCTGGAAGACCATAGGCCTCGAGGCCGCAGGGGCACGTGGTCTCGAGGCGTTTCGTTTTACACTTTCCAATTAATACGAGAACGGATTCTGAGCATTGTGGTACTAGGATCTGAAGAGGGATCTACTCGGAGACCTGGATCCTCGTCCTACGTCCCTGAATTCTGTTTAATCTACCGAGGTCCAAGGGTACCTAACGTCCTCCACTTAAAGAAGTGAAAGCTAAAGAGCTCAGCAAGTAGTTAGCTTAGCACCTTCGCACTCAAGTTCCCAACTTCCTGTACGGAGGGAATTCTACAACTACAAACGGCCATTCGGAGATCTATATAGATTGAAACACTTCGACCCCTTCTCGGCGTCCACCAGTTCCTCGCCTCAAGAAGTACCTTTACCAATTCCCCGCGAAATGAGCGCGGAGAACGGTGGATTTTCGGCAGGATCGGGCCCGGACAAGCTTGAAGATCGAATTTCCAATCGGGCAGAGGGCTGGTGGATATGCGGGTGGAGAGGTGTCCGCAGGATATCCGCGGGCGCAGGAGGCGACCGCCCCAATGGAGGACGGGGCAGCGTGAGCGCAAGAGCGAGAAGCCGGTAACTTAACTGGCCTAAATGGGTTTAACTCGATGTGATTTTGCTGGCGAACCACTAAATTGAACGAATACGAACTAAACTGAACTCAACTAAGCTAATCATATCACATTACTAGCGTTATTAGCCGAGAGACGATATAAGTGAAGGTCCGGTGGTGGCTGGCTGCAGTAACGGGTCGCCTCCTGCACTGACCCTCCGGAGGACTTTCCATTTTCTTTTCCATTCTCTGCACCCGCCACCTTTCGATCGAAACGCGCCTCGTCCGTTCCGCACCTGCGACGCACTGATCTCTGCCCAAAAGCTTGAAGGATCCCGCGCAACCAGTTCTTATCCGAAGTTTGGCCGGGCAGGAAGTCTCCCCGGGGAACCGGAGGTATCGCGCAACGAAGATGGCCGATTCCGGCCGAAGTCGCGGTTCACCAAGTACCCTCTGCTCGTGGAAGAGGAAACACGTGCCCCCCGTGAAAGTGACACGTCGCCGGGGCGGTAGATTTGAAACGCGGCGGGATCCTGGTTTCGTGGGTGCTCGGTGCGCTGCTCCTTTTCAGGGGCACCGATAACGAAGCGAGACGAAGATGGAAGGATGTGTTCCCTTCTCTTTTGCGGCGAGTGGGCGCAAATGTTGGGGGAAGATCGTTGCGTCCAGTGAAAGTGGTATCTTGTGATGGGACTTGTAGTGGCGGATTCTAATACGTTCTGTATGTTTGTTTGTAGAAACTGTGTGGCAACGTGAGAATGCGTGTTTATGTTAAGGCTGAGGTGCAAAAGTGAAACTAGAGTTCCTAAGCTGTATGTAACTTGGGAAGCTATGATTCATCTTTGAGAGACTGTTTCTGTGTACTCGTATATGTTGTAGAAGCTATGTTGTATAAGCGATGGCTGAAGGTGCATGCTGATATAGATTTAATAACTCTTGTTAGGAAGACCCAGAACTTTGTCATGATCCTATTGTCATTTTTGTAACTTAAAAAACCAATCATTCGACACGTTGTATGGTCTGTTTGACAGTAAAGAACAGTGGAAACGTGGAAGGAAGAGGGGGGCCGTCAACGACGAAGGATAGAGGAGACAGAATAATTATTCCCCACCATCGGGGTCGAGCGGAGAGGGAGACCCGGAGGAAAGATAAGAACGAAATCGACACGATACGTTCTACTCCCACTACCTTCGCGAAGAGGATAGCAGTTCCCGGGCTCCACCCCCTCCCCTCCTGACACTTTTGCCCTTCGATAGTTTCAAACTACGTCCCCGAATCCACACCTGTTTCTCTACCGAACGAACCACCCTTTTCCCTCTTTATTCCCAATTTCCCTTGAATTTCAAGACCTCCAGTAGTCTCGTCACCCCTTAGGCATCATTCCCCAATTCAGCATAAAAGAACGTCGGTAAAATATACCTCAGAACCAAAGAAAAGCAATAACATTTAATTAGCTTCCATCAAATACAAATTTTCTTCTACCTCAAACTTTGCCATTTTTAAATTTTCGTACAACTACTTGTTCGTCGGATAGTTACGGTTAAAGTCGAAGCAAAAATGATGACTGTCGAGCAGAGAAGCAGAACACATTTAGATCGAAGTACATAGTAACTCGTGTGCAGACCAAGGGGGCTTTTTGTGCCCCGATCTTTTTGCGAGCAGGCGGCGTTTTTCTGCCTTCTTTTTTTTCTACGTCGTAGGTATGCAGACCGGATAGTATTGTGGCCGCAGTGTACGCCAGAGGGTCCGACCAATTGAGCCAGTTAACGTCAATTGGACTGAATTAGTTCAATTGGACGTAATTGCGCGAAGGCGACGGGGAACCTCCGCTGCCATGTTCTCGCGTTCCTCTCTTCGCTTGGTTATCGCGGGCGAACGCATTCTCGGGGCCTCTACCGTGTGACATCTAAACATTTTCCTCTCGAAAACCGAGAAATATTACGAAAATAAAGAGAATCGGTATCACCACATACTCTAAAGTCGTGGAAACCCGGCAGGTTTGAAATTTCAAAAGGAAGCTCATTAAAAGCAGCGAATCAAACCACAATGATATGCTTTACCACATCTACACCCCGTGAATTGTCTATAGCCCTCAGAGTTACCAAAATTGCCATCACGATGGCCTCCAAGGGGCGCCAGAAAAACTCGAATTAACGCGCCCACATAGCCGTCGCAAGATTCCCGGCTGGACGGTATACTATTTTTTTCACCACCCCCATAAACGGCAGCAAAGAGCACGCCCCGCGGTGGATGCACGTGAGACCTGACGCGTATCATCGTTATTAGTCACTTTTATATCATGCTGGTACATTTCACGCATCAGAGCGTAGGAAGATGGGTGACGTCTGTTGGTTATTTCTATTTCCAAGAGGAGCAACCGCACCCCTCGCACAATGGCCCTTCGAGCTCCCCGCTCGACTCGCTCAATCCGCGCGCGACAGTTTTGGTCCCTTTTTATACCTGAGACCCACCTCCGAGACGGGCGAACTCATCTTTCGACTTCCATTCAACGTGTCGCGTAAATTCGTGGGCGCAACAGGTGTCGCTTGCTTCACACGCGACACCTGTGGATTGGATTTACCTACGCCACGCGGATCGAGGGTTTAAGATTTCTGCGAGGTTTAGCCGAAGGGTAGCGGAGAGTGTGCCGCAAGGCTAGCGTCTCGTCGAGGACGCGGATTCGGAGATCGTGATTCGAAGGCGAAAATGTAACGTCGCAGCTCGATGACGTCGCATCCTTATTAACCCGGCGTAGCCACATCCGTCGTCGTCCCGGTTCGTATTCACGTACAGGGTGTTTCTCGCGATGCTGCCACGGACTGTTTAATCGCAGAAAACACAGAGTTTTTAGCAATATGGTCACTTTGCCCTCTGACTCCGTGCAAGTGACCGTAGCTTCTATACTTCTAACACCACTTGTTGTTCTATATTGTCAGAAATAAATTCCACAGGGATTCGTGGATTAGCTTTCAGATTTCTCACGGAAACCTGGCGAACACCCAGGTCCGGGGTCGTAATCCACATCGACGGTCAATTAATCGGGAAAGTATGCCCACATGTTTCGTGAGAACGAGAAATTCAGTTTCTCGTGATGGCCAGTAGTACAAAGAGGGGGGCTAAAAACGCGGTCTATCGTCCCGCATATAAGATCGTCCGCGTATATAATATAACATGACTGCGGGTGGGAATTTACGAGGACGTCTTTAGATCTGATTACAGCTTCTGTATTCTGTGGGAGGGGCGGGGAATTGCGCCCATATCCAGAAATGTGGCATAAAGGTATCGATGTGCGACTAATCTCCCCTAGGATCGGTTCCGTGCAGGACCAGCAAGTGGGTTCAAGGGGAATTGATAGTTTAATGTTGTATGTGCACGCATGCGGCGGCACAGTTTTCGAATGTTGAGGAATATCGAGTGGAAAATTTAGGGAAACTTGCTTCGGGATCTTATTCACGAAGGAGGAAGGAAGAGTGAGAAGCTTTTTATGGAAGGTGAAATGTGTTGAGACGAATTAGTGAAATATAACAATGGCATAGAATTCTGTAGTGAAGCGTTGGATCGAGTGTCTTCCACGAGCCCACACACCGAAACCATATGCTTTTACGATCATGCTGGCGAGGATGACTCTTGCTGACACGCGACCCGCAGCCACCCTAAATACTTAATTGTCGATTCGATTCGAGAGAGGGAACGATATCCGTGGAATGTTCACAGACTCACAATAGCTTGCTCTCCTCTATAGAATTCTCCCATGTGATTTATTTCTGCACAATAAGAGCTCCTTAGCGTCAACTAACATTTTCGCGATGCCCTTCGCATTTTTAACCTGTGCAAATTTAAAACCGCGAGGGATTCTTGTAAAATCTCAACTCTTTGGGATGAGCTGTAATAGTTACTGTATCTTTGCATTGCAATTGATGAAATAATAAATTTCTAGAAGATTTTCAAATTTTCTTGAAAAAAAAGGAGTGTTTTTCTTAAAATTCTAACGAGCTTTAAGTGTAATTAAAATTGCATGTATCTTCTGGCTACTAAAATGATCTTGTAATTTGCATTTAATGTTAGTCGCGCGAAGTTCTCTATCTTATCAGCTCAGAGTTATCAAGATAGCGAGTGGAGTCCTCTGTTGGCGTTCACGAGTACCACGGGTCTGCAGGGTGTTAACTATATCCACTAGGATAAAATAACTTTCAGTATCAATCCCTTTAGTTTCCAAACACATTCCAAACACCCACACAAAGGGACTGTAATTCCCAACTGCAATCAAATGAGCCCCAAATTCATTTACAACCAGAAGTTAATATTTAAACCTTCGTAGAAGATTACCCCGCAAAGTACCAAAATGAATAAAGAAACCGAAACTATTCTCCAAATCGATTTGGACAGGACCTACGTGTCTATTTTCAGCTTCTAAATAAACTCTTCCTCTTCCACCTCCATTACCACTGCAACCACCTTCTATATCAAGAAACCAGAGGCATCTAGCGCTACTTCGTCATCGAGTACATGCTGAACCCAATCTATCTCAATTGATAACTATCTCAGAACACCTATAAATATTCCCACCCAACTTTTCTCCTCTACCTTCAAACTCAGTTAAAAAAACATGTACACCTGGACGGTCTACTGTTGCTAAACACACCTCTAAAAATACTCCAGAAATTCTCCACGAGCGAATAAAAATGGTTTGGCAGTCTAGCAGAAGCGGACAGCTTTCTTCGCGTCCTAGGAGGAAGAGCGAGGTGATCCGCCCGACAACAGCGAATCCTCGGGCTCGAAAATAGATCGCAGGATAGGGTTCCCAGCGTGCGCGGGGTGTATCGCAATAGAAGAGCCGCGAACTGACCGAAAGCACTTGGCCACGGATAATTAACCGTCTCTAAACACCTGAGCAGAGGCAACAAGTCGGGGGAGCCAAAATCTGCAAGGCCTTCGTGGAATCCAACTGAATTGGCTGCTAACGAAAGGAAACAGAGAAAGTACAGATCTTGGATCTTCTGTATCATTTGTCCCGTTGATATGAAAGCGATATCGATGGGATGCAAGATAAGCTCCCTGGAGGCCGCGATTTAGATAGTAAATTCGCCTGCATTAGAGCTCGTTACATGCGAGTCTCGCCAGCGACTCGTTCCGTAACAGTAGGTGTAACTCCCAAGCTAACAAATCATTATCGTTCAGCCGTTCTTACGTGGCGACTCTGACGCAATACGGTCGTTGCACGTGCGCGATTTAACGGCTTTCTGAAGACGCACGAACGACTCGGATGAAAGTTCTCAGCTCTAACGACCACCGAAAATAACGCGGGTCTATTGAACATTCTTATTATATCCCTGTTTCGCGAAAGGAGAGCTGAAATTTATCTGTAAAGAAAGCTTGCATAGGAACAACAGTTTACGATGGTACCTTTGGAACATTTTTATCGCCACACGCGAAATGTTCGCTGACACCTTCGATTTCGTTATCAGCCCGATAAATTACCGCGAGATAAGCGACGGAAGCTGTCAGGTGTGAGCTAAATTGGCGAGAATATCGTTACACGTTGATTCCAGGGCTGTGGAGTACGAATCCCTGAATTAAAGCATTAACGATCTGGGTAGTGCAGACTTCTTACGCGAAGGAATAACAATTCTGAATTTTCAGGGCAAATGTATCGCCATTCCCAGAAGTATAATTACTATTTGTAACAACTGATACTCTGCTGCAAGCGGTAAACAATAGTCAGGATTTATTTTTATGCACTTTCAACAGGTGCTCGAAAGCCACAGAAATAACAGTTTCGATTGACGGTAATTTTCTCGGCGAGTTAACATTTCGTTCAACTCGTCGTAACGAGGCAATTACTGCCGTGGGCGAGAAAAGTCTGGGTGCCGTATGCAGCAGACACGGCGGAGCTCCAATTAAATCTGGCAAGAAGTTGTGGCACGATTTTAGAATGGCCCACGTAGACCGATTTCACGGCCACCACGGGGCTAGGCCATGAGATCGATGTCTCAAGACGATGCCTTCTTCGTGTTGCAACACGAATGTCTTCGAGGATTGCAGCCACCCTACTGCAGAAATACAGGCTCGACGGAGTGTCGTTCGCCCTAGTCCGACTACTGTTAAGATAGCCATTAGTAGGCGAATCATAATCCACGTGGAAATATCGACGGCTTACAATTAGTGCAGAAATATTGTATGTCCACTTTTAGTGTTTTCGAGAAAAACAGATTTAAACGTGCAATGGTACATAATAGTCCCTAGGATTCAGGGGCATGCAATGAAGAAAAATATTATTTTTGGCAAATTTATGAAATATATGTAAATGTGATTTTTATACCGCATAAAGAACTATTTGTTGCGTATAAAAACTTTCAAAATTTGAAAAATAAATTTTTTCTTGTTTATCGGACTTTTTTCGAAAACCGTGTGTCGCACTAGAAAAAGTAAAAGAACATGAAAATGCTCCTTGTCTGGATCTGCAACTTTTGTTTGACATACTTTTTTATGTAATCAATAACTTGGAAGATATTATATAAAATCGACTTTGGGAGCTGTAAAATAATTATTTAAATGTTCAAGGACCCGAGGGCACCTTGTCCCGTTATCCGATCGGACTCAAACTTGACACAGATTTTTTTATTATTATTTGAAACTATTCTGGGGGGTGCTGCAAAGAATATCTTGAAAAAAAAATTCACCAAGAGTAAATAAGAGCCACCCTAGTGGACATATACCATATTGTGGAATATAAATGTAAAGATATTATTGGATCTTATTTCAATCACAGTTTAAACTCTTAACCTTCCTTTTCACCACTATGTAGGCTTTAAATCTTTTGCAAAATGAAGGTTGCTTAATACCTCCCACAATCTTATCCCTCCGCTTTAACTTCCAATTACTTTTATTGCAAGCGTTATCACACTTATTCGTTCAACGATTCCTAAAACCAGCTGAGTAACAGATAACAGGTGTGATGTAAAGGAAGCTCGTATCTAGAGCGATAAGCATCGTGTCGATAATCGTGATTGACTGCAAGGATTCTTAATCCATACCGGATTTTCGAAGTTGTCGCGGTTCATGGGGGACAGAGTGGCGGAGGGAGCTTCTGGGAAATGCTGCTGTTAAATTTGAACCGGTGTTCTTGGTAGACGGTGGCCAGCGGATGGAATTGCTCCGTAGACTGTACCAGGGCTGTGCTGGGAAGATTTACATTCGCAGGGGCGTGCAGCGCGGGGAGTAGGGGGAGGGAAAAAGCAGCAACAAGAGGAACAATTGGAGGAGAGTCGGTGTACCCGACGTGTATTTCGGTCCCAGCGGCGGCTGGGCCCGCTGATCTTTACGGTCTCCCCGACTTAGCGAAATTCCTCGCTAAATTTAAGCCCCGCTCAGCTGCTAGATAATTGCGCCAAAGCGCGAGAGATAGCAGACATCTTGAAATAATGGATCGACCGTGCGCAGTTATTCTAGAGCCTAGAGCTTTCCTTCGAGCTATCGACTTTCCAACCCAAGCATTCCACTCAACCTTCTCCGTGCCTCGATATCTACTACGTTAACTAGTATTCCGATGCAGCATTCATTAAAAGAATATGGGAAGCTAATCAACGTAGATTCACGCGAAGCAGAATTCTCCTTCGCTCGAGGGATTACGGGGGAGCTTGTTCAGGATTTGCTGAACGATACGCTACTTAATTGCCCCGCTGCCTAATTGCATTGGCTGAGTATCAAGCGCACCCTACCAACCGATTCGAAACGAGTTCAGACACATGTCCAAGTTGTAGGAGAAACTTGTACCTAGTATTTCAAGAGCAGTTGCAGAAGGGAACACCGGTGACGGGAGACGTTGCTTTTCTAATCCAGAAAACGTAGTTCATTCGATTGACCAGTGCTCTCGGAATGCGGAGGCCTCTATATAAATATGGAAATCTTCTAATAATTTACATGAGGCGATCTTTTGGATAACGTCAACGACTTTACGTGACAGTAATCACGAATGCTCGCCAAGTTCCACCTCACTAATCGTCCTCTTGATAAGGTGGATCGTTATCGACGCAGACAGTTCGCTGGTCGATTCTAATACAAGCCCGCAAATGATGTTTCGTAACCATCGATTGATCGTTATGATGCTCGAATGTTCGCCAGGCTTGATTGGAAAAGCGTGGCGATAACCGATAAGGAAGCACCCACTGCCCAACGGTTTTCCACGTTCGCGGTGCCAGCAGATAATCCTGGCGTGCCGGGCAGTTTCCACGGAAAACAAGTGTATATCTGTCGAGCCAGGGACGCCGGCCAACATTATGTAATAAACGTGCAAGGTGGCCATCAACCGCTGATTTGCAACTTGGAAACGTGTCGAAATTAACCGGAACACAGATCATCGCGACATTGACACTGAAACCTGCCCTGGGTCAATATTACAATCTTCGATGGCTCAATGGTGAACCATGGAGGCGCTACTCCAGTGGTCCGCGCAAATTTTCTGCCGGTCCACTAAAAATTTCGCCCGAATCATATAGCCGCTACATTAAATAAGGAAAATAAAGAGAATTGAATTAAATCCAAGTGAATTGTAATTTTATAACATTAGATTTAATAAATCAAATAGTATCCACGTTGCTTTCTATTTCTGTCTTGCAAGGGAAGTTAGGCAACCCGGAAATTCTTCTGAGTTGCATAATTTTCTGAACTTCCGCTTTGCCTAACTTTCCTCGTTAGCCGTCAGTCGGTCCGCGAAGTATTCCTCCTATTCTCGCCAGTCCGTGGGTGTGAAAATTTCAAGATAGGTACTATTGAGGCCTGATTGTCGGGTCTGAAGAATGTCACCGATACCAAACGCACTTGAGGGTTCCAAGTGCCACAGAGAACAGAGGCAGCAGTGGACCGTGGATCGACAGTGGAGGCGGAAGATCGTAGTCGAGTACAGAAAGGGTTAATCCCAAGTTTCCATTTCAAAGAGCGATTTATGGCTTTGTTTTCCGGCTGCAAGAATAGAAGCGGCGAATAGGCGTTGCGTCGCGTTGGTCTTGGGAAACTGGACGGCAAATATTTGCTGTGCCCGATGCTCGGTGCCAGTCACGCGATAAAATCATTGCTCTCGAGGCAGTTAAACCGCTGCTTTTCACATTGCGGTATTTAAAGCAGCGTTTCCGCGACGGCCATCCAAACGGCGATTTTCTCGTTGGACCCTCGCCTGCCCTCGAACGTGAATAAACCTCGCGGCTTCTTGATCGCAGTGGTGATCTTGTAAGGGGGATCGCGATTGTGGGTGTTTTGATTAGGCACACCGCGTACTTGGTACATATAACGCAGCAGTAATTTGAGTAGCAGCGACGTTACCGTACTAATAGCTGCATAGACTTGCAAAAATAAGCAGCTCTCCGAATGCTCGAGTCCAGAATTGAAGAAGCAGATACACCCTTGTTACTCGTTAAATCAAAGTGTCGCGGATAGTGGAAAACGGACCTGGGGACTAAAAATAAACAAAGAACCCGGGAGGGGAAAAGTAATTTCTCCTGGCCATCGGCGCAAGTTTCTTCTCGGTCGACCAATGCCAAACAACTCTCGAGCGTTACGTAACCGAGTTAACAACGGAAATATAGATGTTTTCACCGTTACTTGGGTGATACCTCCAGCGGTTGGTCATTCCTTTCAATGCAACATTAATTACAGACCCGATTGGACTCGCATTGTCTCCGACAGCTGCTCGTACATTTGTTCCTCGAGCATAATAAAAGTTCCTCGAAACGGATCGATTTCCAGGCGTATCGGTTAGCGGTAAACATTTTTCATCGTCGCTATCGACGAGCGGCGTTTGTCGAGCTTGGAAACGGGCTGAGGATGGATGTGCAAGTCACTTCGAAGTATGCCCGCTATTTAAAGAGAAACGGGGGGTTGGCCTTTCGCGTGGTTTCCATTTATTCGTCCTAATTAAGTTGTGATTCCATTGAGTTTGTTTGTGGAAGCCCTAGTCCTTGCTCCAGGATTTGGAGAGCGCGATCATTTCGGACATTCCCATTGGTCTGATAGGGAAGGTTGGTATGTAGGCTTCGTATTGATCTCCACGTTCAGGCGACCTTTAATATCCCCTCTCCTTGGACGCTTCCGCCGTTGGATAAAATGAGAGAACTGCCGGAGAAGGGGGCTCGGGGGGGAGAGAGAGAGTCCTGACACGACCTACAGCAACCAGAGGCAGGCGCACAGCTGATTTCGTAACGGCCAGGCGACACTCCCGCAGTTCTATCGTTCTCCGGAAATGCTCCGTGACCTACATACTTCCTGGATTCCGTGGAACGATGAAACAGAACCGTCCAGCCCACCGCAGATTTCGAAAAGTCCGCCGGAGCTTCGTCCCTGAACGAAAGAAATGGAGCCAGTCGCTGGCTTTCTATCCACCCCTGCGACTACCCCTGTCGAGCCCGGATTCAGAGTTCAGCGTGGGTGTTGAAGCCGCCAGGTGCAAGTACCAAGTACCAAGTACCAAGTACTTCCTACCAATATAACGGAACAGATTGAAATATGATCTGGGGAATTGATTGATATCAATGGATAATTTTATGCAAAGTTGCGACTGAAGAATGTTGGCCGAAAGAATGCCGAGGATCAAGCGATTTGCCGGCGTCTGGCATCATTTTTAAGGTCTCAGAAAGTGCGCTGATGCGGTGGAATTATACGAATAGGTACGTCCGAAGCAGATTACGTCGTTTTGCACGCACGTTGAGTCACGGTGGACAAACACGGCGTCATAATCTTCTAAAGAGCCTCAGGTGCGAATATGGCATCCGTTATTTATAGACCGGTACATTCACACTTGTACAGTATCTGGATGACATACGTAATGAACTTGACAAGTCAGTAACATGGACACGTCATACAGATAGCTCCCACGAAATGTGGAGATTCAATGAACTTTAATTATCAGCGTTCTTTGGATCGAACCTTATTTTCTAGCTGGTCCGGCGATAACTGTCCCCTACCACTTGCCCTGGAAGAAAGTTATTTCCCACCCACTTTCTTTAAAAAGACAAGAACCTTCGAGAAACGTCTGTCATAGTTTTTAGAATCGTATATAACAATCGAACGGTTTATCTGATTTTCCCGCCATTTGCCTCGAGGCCGTTGACTTCGGCGTAACGATCGTGTAACGAGATCGATTATTGATTGCATACATTACACATCGCACCATAGCACCGATTGAGAAATATGACAAATATTTTCCGTTGCCTTTCAATCGTGCGCAAAATACAGAGGAAACAATAGGTGGAACGATTCGAACTTTGAAGGGACGAACTTACCAACGTTCCAGGAGGATGTCCGCTGCACGAAATTCCATTCTCCCGTACATAGAATCCGCCATCCGTTAATTCCCGAATCTTGACACACTACTGATCATAAATTTTAGTTATTAGACTCTACGATTACATTCATTACGCGTAGAACTTTGCTCCTAAAACTTACCACTCAATCAACCAGAATTCTTTCCCACTGATTTCCTTCCATTTTCGAACACAAACGCCCCCTACGCGATAAACAAAAGCGAGAACCGAATTAACCAATTACCAAATCTTACACGCAATATAACGTAATAGATCTGTTCCTTCCGTACATGTCTCGTCCAGAAGTCCTTTCCCCTCCCGTCGCCTCTTCTTGCCAAGCACACAACCATTTCCAAGCAAACAATCACATCCATCCTGCCCAGTTTAAACGGATTAAAATAACACGACCGATCGCCAATTTCGCATGACCGCCCTACACTAACAATCTCTCCGCCAGATGTCTCCCGCGTCTTAAATATTTGGCCCTTCGCGTGCCGAAGAAAAATTACTGTACCCTAGCAATACTTATGTATCTGGTTCCATATCTAGTGCTTTTGTTCGGGGAACGAGGCGGGAGGTGCGTGTCGGTTCGCCCGGTAACGGGCTTTCATGAATTTCGTCTCGTTAGCCTAAGAATGCGAGAAGAGGAGGCTAATTAGGGGGCGAGGAGAAGAAAGTCGAGGTAGCAACCGCGGGGTCCTCGTAGAAACAACGGAACGAAGGAACGCGGCTGGACCGTGGACCGTACCTGGGCGAGGATCGCGGATCGAGGGGTGCGGGGCGTGGGGGAGGCTGTGTGCAAAGGAGGGATGCGATTGGACGAGGCAGAGGGGAGAGGTTCTCGCCGTTCTCGGCTGTCGCGAGGCGAGTTGATTCCGCGCCACTTCGTTTCCGACTCGTGTCTGCGTAGCACGTATCCGAGGACTAAGCCGCAACGCCATCCTTTGTCTTTCGTTCATCTGCTAACTCAGCTAACTGTAAGTAGAATGTATCTCTTAATTCTCGCAACGTACATCTACGGGCCACGCTACCCTCAACCGAATCGCGGAAATCGCGTCGATGCAAATAAGAAATCGAAGGATCTCTAGCCGATCATATTCTGCGTCTTTTCGCGTGACTCTTTGAAGGACTGTCGTACGATTTGAATATCAGAAGCGAGCGGAAGGAATTAAGCGCGTTGGTTCGTTACTCAATGGTTTAAACATTGATTGTCGCGAGGATCGGCGCGGCTTCTCTGATTTCTTTCTCCCACGTAATCGCTGGAATGTAATGACAGATATTCTGAGCCCACCATGACGCGAAACTGTGCAATGATTCATCGGTAACCGTTGATCAACGATTGCTGCGATTGGCGGTTGCGTGCCGCGTTCGTGCGTTGTGCCGGTTTTTAGGTTAGAGATCGGCGATGTGTAGGAATCCGGCATAGAAGCTGATTCAGTAGATTGGTTTGTCGGTTTTGAACTGCGAAATGGTCTTCAAGGCGCAGTTCATACAATGTTTCCTTCTTTTAACGTTCTTGGGGTTAATTTCGCACATGGTTCGGCGAATCCGTGGTGCGAAGAAAATGTCTGATGTTTCGGCCGCGGGATGTGCTACATCCGGTCGAAATAACGAAGTTATTGAACTGTGGTTATTGAACTTTTTACTTCTCTTCTAGCGAGACTATTCGTGATAATTTTTTATAGTTAACGGATACAGTTGGATGTAACTTAAACCAGCAAATCTACGTATGCAAAAACGCCCATGTAAGTGGTAGTTATGCGAGTTATGAGTCATGCGACCGCAGTTTAATGGAATCGTTAACCTACGTTTCGTGCGGAATATCTTTTCGCTCATAATAGAACGTGTCAATTCGGAACTCGCGAAAATACGCGAGATGGCTTCTCCTCTTGCACTTCAAGGTTATATCTCGCTGTGCAGAGCTGGAAGTTTCTGAATTTTAATTGAAAAATAACATGCTTCTGCCATCCCCCTGCTAATTTTCCAATCAAAGCGTCTTAGAGAATATAATATATTCGAGCTTTTAGCACTATTGTTTATTCCCGTTTTCTATCCGCATTACTATCGACCTCACTTCCAGGGCTTCGGTAATATCGTATTACATCATTGCGGTTCTTCTTCCCGCACGAAACGATCATTACTTGCGGTGACTATTGATTTTCCTGTACTTCTTCAACGAAATAATCATAACGGTTGTTTTAAAAATGTCGAATAGGATAGAATATATCAAAAACACATTTTTTATTTATTCCTCTGATATATACCATGAGATACAGAAGGGATACAGTTGATATATTTGGAAAAATGGACAAGTATACCTGTGTTACAATATATATATATATTCAGAATGTAGATGCAGATATATGTATTACAGCACCGAATCGATTCCTAATTAACATAATAGAACGCTCGAGGCTAATTAGTGCGCGAATGCGAATCGATCGGTCCAATTTCCGTTGAACGCCCGGTCAGAAAAGATCTGAGCTCCACAATCTCGTTTCCTGTTAATCCTCGCCGTTACGCAATTTTCCAACCCCGTCGGTTCGCCTTGGTTCCGCGTCCTATTCAACCATTCGAAAATGTATCGAATATGCAAATCCCAGGGCGCGATGCATCGGATTTCCGTCCCGGGAATTCTGTCAAAAGTAAATTGACAGATTACGGTCAGACTGCGGTACAGTGAAACGAGTGGGTGCAGTCTGATTACGTAAGGCCAGGGATGCCCAGAGGTTCTCAAACGCCTCGCTTCGAAAGGAATCTCAGTGGAAGCGTATTCATACACAGACACACTTCACCCGATTATATATTCTCTCCGCTACATCCAAAGTCGACTTCTAAGCGCATAAAATTAGCATATTAAACCGCAGATACGTTCACCCGACATCCCCACAGCGAGATTTCTGTGTCTCGTTTCGTGTCAGTTTATTAAAATCAAATTAGCAGGGTTCCCTAATAGAGTATAGTCACGAACAGCCTCGTAACCGTAATAAAATTTAACGAACTCATTGCCAGTGCCCCGATCTTGCGAGATTTACCGACCGATCGACGTTACCGGGCGGCCGAAAATTTTTTCCACCAATTATTCGCTGCTTCGAACGGTTTCCAAGAGAGGGCTGTCGGTGGAATTCGGTGGGGGGCTGTTGCGAACTGATTTATCGTCGATCGAAATGTATGCAAAGCAGGCTCGTTATTAGCAAAGAAGATAGGCTCATCGATGCGTTTCTTGGGAGGAACCTCGTTAGAAGACCGGAGATTCGTTTGAGCGGCGCGTGCATGCGTTATGGCGGTTTGGTAATTCAAAACGGAAATTGATAGTTGGCGGTCTCCCCCGATTCAGGGGGGAGAGGGGTTTTGCGTGCAAGGAACGCGTCGTCGTCGCGTGCGTCTGGCCTGGCTGCGTGTGTGCGCGCGCGTTGTGCATGCACGTACTCAGAACGGAATGCACGCCACGTCTGCCGTTGATGTTTCCCCTTTGATCGATTATTCGCGACATAACGCGTACCCTGTGTATCACTCTGCGACATTTAACTCTGTTTTTTTTTCCATCAAAGCACTTCAGTAGCTACTACACTGAGAATTATGTTTTCCTTTCACACTTCCCCCTGGCCTTCCACAATTTTCCTAGCGCGGGGGCATGAGGTATCAGTGAAAATGTTGAAGATAAATTTAGAAGGATTCAGTTCAGCGATATCGGTCTGATAAAATAAACAGATTATTTTTAATCAGTAACGATCTTTCCACACCCTTTTTTTTTCTTGGGGAAAATGAAAGTGTGTACGTGAGACTACTTTTAAAATTCGATCGAATAGTTCAAGTTCACACCATCCAGGTGTAAAGGTCTGACTGCTGTCTATTTGCGAGTTGTCGATTAACCTTCGGATTTAAGGTTCTTTAATACTGTAGATATAGAAAAACGTGTGCATCGTGCACGTGTTATAATAATCTCTGGAAGGTTTTTACCTGGCTGTCTGTAGCGCATCCTAATAATTCACGACGCCTCGTTTCACCGATGCCACCGTAGGCTCTCCTTGACCTTAACGAAACGCGTGTGCAAGTAGCTTAGAATACTCTGGAACGTACGTTAGAATTAAAAATGACCCCTCTGTGTTCTAAAGTGGCTTTTCGTGGAAAAGAACTGCGGCGTAGAATGCTTCTTAGAAGGGCAACGCGACATTCCGCGCAGGGAACATAATTCCTTCTTACATCGAGATAATCAAGGTGTCCTGCTACTTTTCACAGCTATGATATTCAAGACATACAGATGCTTTATAGGGTGAAGTACTAGAATTTCATTGTACACGATGAAAATTTGAATTCGTTGACTTCATTTTGAGTGCAATAATTGGCGGAGACTATGCAGTTGCGCTAGCTTAAAAATATAAATGGGCCAACCCGTTGCGAGCAACAACTTGTTTGCCATCTTCATTTAGATACACTATTTGCATAATAAATCATACCGAACGGACTGCCAAAAGTTACGAAAACTAGATTATACTTTGCTCATAATCTTGTCGCTTCCAAGAAACTTTGTATTAAAATTTGGTGGTGCAGGTTTCTCAATCTGAACTTCTTTTATAAAAATATCTTAGTCGAATTTCTCTGAACTGTAGCAGGAAATATCTTACAGTGATCTGTTGCAGCTTAAGTACCTTGTACCGATACGTAGGGTGTTCTGTTGGTAAACACCTCGTTTACCGACCGTTGCGATCGGAATTACCATGGGATCCCACTCGATGGTAAAGCAGTTTGCGATTATTTCCAACAGGTCGCTCCACTAGTCAGTGGTCCCTAACATATCAATAAAAATGGCCAACAGTCAGTACTCTGCTAATGTGTCCTGCTGCCGAATCTCAATTGCAGATTAATCACTGCGCTCATTAATTTCCATCCCATTAAGAAATGCAATTTCTTTCCCCTCTTACTTATATAACTTCACACTCGCACTATAACAATTCCCCAATATTTCGCAATATAGTTGGCAAAGACACATCAGTTCACGATATTTAATTCTTGAGCGGAAAGTGTAAGATGGTTCCTCGTTACATAGACCCACTCGCTCCTCGCGGAAGCTGCTGGCACCGTTTGCCCGGAATTCGCATAATTCGCCACGATTCCTTCGTCAAATTGGCGGAGCAGGCCTGAAACGATTGCATCCGGCGAATCGCACTTGTCCGTTGCTCCATTTCCTACTCCGTTGCAACGAGACACCTCTTCCCCACTTTCAATCTCTCTGCATCACTTCGCCATCCTCCCAGTGGCATTCTCTCGTAAGAAACAATTACAGACCTTATCATCGATAGCCCGAAAACCAAAGTGCACCGAGTCCCGCGTTTATTTATTTTGAATCTTATTAAAGTATCTCGAGCTACAAACATCGCCTAATCGAGAACCTCGCGCGATTTCTCTGGATAAAAGGAAGAAGTAAACCGCGGGCAATCGCAGTAACGTAATATTTGCTGGGAAAACACGGTCCGCAAATATTAGCCGCACTCCAGCGGAGTGTCGTGTGTTCGTACGATAATGTTATTTGCCAAACGTGACGTTCCTTTTAAATGGACCAGCCGTTTCGCCTATCCGCTAAGCGTCGCCCGATGTGATTCCCGCTTCGGAGCGCAATTAGTAGTAGGCATAACCGTGACGAGGAGTAGTCCTTGGAGCCGGGTTTCGGCCTCCAAACACCGTTCGTGTCCCACGATCGCTTGTACTCGAAATGCACTGTGTGCCCCTCGATTCTCTACGCGCAGATATCGCGCAGCTTTCAAGACTAGTGGATGGAATTTTAATTGCTCCAGCCGCTGCTAATCAGGGCCACCTACTTAAACTCTGCCGTTTGCTCTAGAGCTCGTTTCGCGGATTTATGGGCAAACGACGAATAGGGGAGGAGGTCTCCGCGGTTGACACGTAGTTAGGCAGGCTTTTATTTATTCAAAGGGGATTATTGATAACGCAGCGGAACGACGATATATGTTCATGAAGTTTCGTTTATATTATTCTTATCATACGTCTTTAGTGTAATGGAATAATACAACAAGCGCTAAAAGCTGCGCCAGACTATTTCTAGGAATAGGTTTCGTAACTCCTATATGTTTGGGAACCACGGAAAAAGTGGACCTCAGGCGATGGGACTGGAACCCACGATCTTCGAGACCTCTGCGCTACTGGCCAGCCGTTTTACCAATGTCGCCAAAGCCACCTCTCTTATATGGGGGTTTCTGATCCCACACTATGTACATATCACGACCCGTCGATTTCACTATCGTCTCGAATATCGATCGCCTGGATCCTCGAATTTGTGTTCCAAAGGAGCTCCTCGTCGCGACGGCCACGTAACGGAGGATCTTTCAGCAGCGTTCCCGACCACCGTGCATGATTTCAGATTGCACGTTGCGCAATCTTTTTTCGCCAAGCCGCCGAGAGATTTAGCGAGTCGAATCGGCTTCTTTGCATTGGCTGCTATGGAGGTTGCTCGTGTCACTTGGCCACTGCCGTTCGTCAACACCCGCTGGAGCCGTTAATTAACGACTGGTACCGCTGTTCCTCGTAGCAGGCTCAAACCGAGTCACGTTGCCGGCAGCAAACACTCGAGGACCAATTTTCTGCTGCACTGATTCCGTCGTTAATTCGCCAGCTGCCATCACGAGTAGAAATAATAACAGCGGATTTATTAAGAAATACAAAATCGTGTTGGGGAAAATGGAAGGTGGCTAAATCTAGCAAAACTCGTCGATCGCTATAATCGATAGCAAATTTCAAGATTTTCAAGGGCCTTGAGACGTTGTACGTTACGATCATTTTATCGTCGAGGAATTTTTATTATTATTATTATTATTAGCATACAGTGTCAGAAAAACAAGACATTTAACAGTAAAAAATTAAAGATGGCACGTTAGTTGATGACAATTTTCCGGAGATGATTGTTGAAAGTTAGTATGGACCCACAAAAAAAATCAATGTGATCTGACTCCTTTGCTAGTTGATCAATTGGCGAGTTCGCCCAGCTCATCCTCAGAAAGATGAAGGCAAGAAGATTCTTATTTCACTAGTCTACTAAATCGAGTCTGTTCACCTTCGAGCATCGTCGCAAGTCATTACTTGCCTGCTCTGTTAGCTGGTAAATCGTTGTGCTCGTCCTGGGAACCGCGATCGCTTTAAATTAAATACGACACGATCAAGGGTGAGAAAGAATCGTATTTCGCAGTTGACTGCGACAATTTAAGGACAAATTGATTTGACTCGTTAGAAAATCGGTCACGGTAACTACAGAGGGGAGAAAAGAATTGAGGCCCGCGAGTTGACCGATCAGCCAACAAAGCGCAACAATGGAAACAAAGTGTCTGCGTTTACCCAGGGCGCGCGTTGTTCCTCCCCGTGTTGCTCTTTCATCCCCCAGGCCGTGCCTTTTCAGGGTAACGCGAAAAACTTCGAGGGAGGCAGCGAAGAGACGAGTCGTTACTCTCCGCTTTCACTAGAGCTTAAAACTCGCCCCGAGAACGCTGCTCCGCGTAACGAGCTCTGCTTTCGAGATTAGACGAACAGCGGTGGAGAACAGAAACTGCTAAGGGGTTCTGTGTCGAGTCTAGCCTGCGAAATCCCTTGGATATTAAATTGGGAACCTGTGAAAGCTTGGACCAGTGGGGCGGGGGGAGGGGGGGGGGGGATAATAGTTGTAATCATTTATATTTAATAGTCCACTATTTTCTATTATCCTACGGTATCTCTTAGATTTTAAAATAGGAACCACAGAAAGCTTGAACCAGTGGGGTATAAAAGTTTGCTCTCATTCGCGTTTTACAATCCACTATTTGCCATTAAGAGCAGCAGAGACACGTAGGTTCTGCGTTGCCGAAACATCGAGCTGCACAGAATAGATTATTGCACGAGCAACCGTGTTTGCGATGCATAGCGAGCTTACACTCGAGAATTTGAATGCGCTTTTTAGCCCGCTCCCATTCACGGCTCGTCACCGCGGCTGACAGGTGTATACGCGTCGGATGCACCGGTGCACACGCGCAACTGAATGAAGAAAATCACATCTTGCGGATCGTTCACACCTCTATCATTGTCCGAGCCTGCCGCGTGCGATAATATCGCATTTTCTGCCCGCCAGTCAGCGTCCCCCCTCCGCCCGCGAAAATTGCATATTCAAACAGAGACGCGTCATGCAACGGGATGCACCTCCTGTGCACCTTGACTCGATTCGTTGCTGCTCCCCTCCTATTGTTCGCCTTGAACCAATGGACGTGGGAATTCGGGTAACTTTTACTATCCTTCCGTCGATTTTGCAGTTTTTTCTGCGACGGTACTCTATGTATTATATAATGCGACACGCTTTCGCGTCACTCGCAACTTGCAGCATGTTCCCCATAGAACCAGTTGCTCTTTCACTCGCGCGCGACCCGGCACCGTTCAAGTTCATACAATTTCGCCGATCCCTGCGTATGCATTTGAGTTTTCACGCATAGGCGATGGAATATAGACACCAAAGTACTCATCCTCGAGCTTCTCTGCTCTTCCGAGCGTTATCTCTCCATCACGTCTCCCCGAAACATTCTCTGAATACAAAGAATCCCGAGAAATCAGCGGGAAAGCGTGCAGCGAGTAGGTAGATCAGCAGAGAAATATCTCCTGTAAACCCAATGAAACTGTCGCGTATCGCCCCCTATCTTGCTCCCCGCTGAATTCAGCATCCTTAATCCCCCGAAGCTGGCATTTCTCGACACACCGGTTCCCCGTCGCCGTTTCCCAACTGCCCGCGAAAAATTTAGAAAGTCTTAGAGCCCAGCTGCCGCGATACTCGCGTAACCGAACGAACGAACTTGTGCATGGGTAATCGGCCGCGTTGCCCCAGCGCTGTGCAAGGACCAAAGGTTTCTAGACATTGTCGTGACCCACGCGCGGTGGTGCATGGCCCGCGTCGGTCGGCGGTCGCGCTAATGCGAGCCATTGTCTGCCGAGGCGGAGTTTAAACGTCGCACGTTTTCGTGGAAGGGTGGAAAACTGCGACGATCCAAGTAAGCCTACCCGCGACGGACGCACGCACGCCGGTGCGCGCGTGATTTTCTTCCACGCAGTGCGCGGAGGCTGGGGCCTGGTGTGGGTGTACGGTGCGTGCTATCGACCGGGGTATCCTTCCGTGCTGGACGGCCGTGCCCCACCCTGCAGCCGGCTAGCTCGCCAAGGATAGAGCGATATACGCGGCGTGCAGAACGGAACGGAACGCCTGCCCCGCGAGACACTGCGAAGAGGGAGACAGACCGACCAGCCCGTGCCCCAGGAAGGGAGAGGTTCGCGAGCGACGTAGTTGGGAACGGCGAAAAAAGCGAGATGGATTTAGACGCGGAGGTAAAAGCGGGGCCGAGGGGGCGGGGGGGGGGGCGGAGAGAGAAAGCAGGATTCGTGAAACGGGGAAAGTCGCGCCGGGAACGGGAGAGGTGTCCGCGGAGATGAGGAGGGAGAGAGAAGGAGGCGGCGTGACAGAGATAAAGCCGGCGAGGAACAGAGACGGCGGATTCATCCGAGTAGGGGGAGAGGCCGCGAGAGAGACGGACAGCGAGGCGGTGAAAGAGAGATCATGCCACGCAGAAATGCCTCCTGCTTAGTGATAGCGTAGAGACTGTAGTGCTCGCATCTCACGCACCCCAGGTCGTGACATTTATACGGTAACGCGGCCGGGGACACTTCGAGGACCGTGCACTGGTTAATTGCGCGCGTTAACACGCGTCGCGTACAAGTACGCGGGACTTACGCAGGGACAGAGAGGTGGAGGACCACGTAACCCGCGGCTACTGAGTCGGAGGACACGCGAGATAAGTACCTGCGAGGAACAGGGGACAGACACTTGTCGCGAGAGGGAAAACAGCGGAGATTTTTTCTTTTTTGTTTGCTGGACAAAATCGAGAGCTTTTTTTTGTCCAACGATCGTCGGGATTCTCTTTCGTTGCTCGAGACACGGTAAGTGGAGGACAAGGAGGGGATGTAAGGAGATTCGGTTGCACTGGCTGATTCCGCGAGAGTAATGCATTTTTCTTTCCTTCTTTTCCTTTTGAATTTTCTTGCGTGCCCGTCGGTTTCGGTGGAGTAGTATAGTATTCGATTACCGACTCGGGCTCCCTTTGAGTTTCGCCCGCGAACTGGAAATACACGGCGCGGCGATAATAGCACGCGGGGCGCATTGATCGCGATTACTGGCTCGCTACGGCGGGCGCCCCTTCCAGGGTCTCACCTGTTCCCTCGATCTTTCTTTCTCCATTCTTTCCATTGGTTTTATCCCGCTCGAGGGTCACGCTTCGGCGATCGCCGGCTGATGTAATCGCGTCCGTGTAAATAATCAATTTTCCGATCGCTCGGGGCACGGGCGACCGCCTCGCGACGTCCTTCGGGTACTTCCCTAGTCAGCCGAAAGTGCAACCGGTAGTGGACTGCTCAAAAAGGATCTTAGAATTCAAATATGACTACTTTTAATACACACTTGCTCGGAGAGCAATCCTTTCTTTAACGATATATCCAAGTGTCTTATGATTTACGTCCTACGAGTCGTTTTGAGCAGTGCACGAGTGTGTCGAGGACAAAAAGTAGGGAAAAGAGACCGACGATCGGGCTGTTTGACAATTATCAGGCACCGCTGATCGAGAAAATCCAGCGAAAAGCAATCGCCAAGGATATTTCAACGAGGGAGAGGACCACCCCCCCAGACAATTCCGCCAGGGGTGACTGCACCCTTCCCTCCCCCGTGTTCCGTCCAAGGACGACCGGAAGTGGTTGGAAGTAGACACGATACGTACAGATATACTCTAGCTTATTCCGTCCATCTTGCCACGAGCGAGGTCCTCGAAGAGGACCATCCGCCTCGAGGGTGAATCCTCCTCTTCCGGGTGGTGTTCCGCCGCTACCTTATCCGGGGTCGCTGGTCGAGGGGAGCTGGAGAGGAGAGAGAAGAGGTGAAGTTTGATCGGAGGTTCGCGCGCGCTCTCTCCGTCCCCTCTCTTGCTGTCTCTCTCGCTGGGGCGTCGTCATCGTCGCCGTCGACGTCGGCGTCATGGGCGGATGTACTTCGAAGGATACCACCTCGGCCGACGAGTACGTATCCGCCGGAACAGTGGCTGTGCGAGCAGAATTTTCATCGGCTTTCCAGGTGGCACGCCGTCTGCGTTTTGGCCTTTGAGGATTTCTGCTGTTGATTCGATCGAGAGTTTAAGGAGGAAATGGTCAGGCGAGGATTATCTTTTATGTGCACTGGGATTGGGGATGGAGTTGTTTGAATTTTCGTAATTTCTAGTTGTAAGTGAGGGGCACGTGGATTATTTGATGTTTGTGTAAAGTTCCAGTTGGGAGGAGCTTTGTGGATTACTGCTAGCTACTGTGATTGCAGCTTCCGTTTGCTATACCGAAGGTTTTCGTCGTAGCTTTAGCGTGTTAATTCAGTATTGAGTGGGACCGGTCCCTTAAGTTGAACATGAAAAAGAGCTTCGACGAGTGTGTACTCGGCGTTTATAGTAGCTGGGGGGTACAACCCCTGTTCGTTGACACAAAAGGGTTAACCCTTCGCCCTTACGTTGGGGCGTGGACGGGAAGCAGGTCAGCTGAAGAATTTTATTTGCATTTCGCACGATACGTCGAACTGCGCTCACCCTCTTCCCCGTGCCGCTGCCTAACCACTTTAAACATCGGGCAGATTTATTGACAGACAGAAAACATTTAGATATTAAGTCGACAGACCCTGGGAGGACTCTTGCAATCTCCGATTTGTCCCGTCGTTCACTTGATACACATTTTAAATTATATGTCAGCAGTTATTAGACCTTGGCAGTGCCCAAGTTTAAGGGGCCGTTATACCATTGTTATATTTCTTTTCTTCGCAATAATTTCCCGAAAGTCGCAAGGACCCCTTAATAAAAAGGCTCTCGAGTAATCTCAGAACTGTATCAAACTCGTGAAGAGTGATCCCAGGATCAGGTCACCCCACTCTTCGCCATTAATATCTACTTATCGTCGCACGCGACGTTACAGAAGCTTAACAGAAACGGCGCAACGGTTAATCCGAGCCACTCGAGCCAAAGTTTCCGTCGAAACGGGGATCGATTCGTCGATGGCGGCTCTGAATCGTTAAGATCGTGGAAATTGAAAGGATTTGTACGACAAGAAGCTCGGACGCGATGAGTGCGTGTCCTACAGATCGGCACACAGCGACATCCTTGCGATCGGTGACGTCGTGAGCTCTCGTCGATCGATGCAAGTTAAAGGAAAGAGAGAAACGGAGAAGTGGATGGTCTGTAACAGTTCGTGTCGCTTGTAAATAGACTCCGTAAGCCGGGGACACGATAATCGAGGCGTAATCGTGGACAATGGGCGTGTGCATGGGCATATGCGAGGCGTCGGACGAGATGATCGTCGAGGACGAGTACGTATTTGCCACTCGGCTCTCTGTTAAAAGCCGTCGGAGATGGTCCGCGAAGTACATTTTCGCTCGAGCTTAACTATCCTTCTCTCCGATTCAAATAAGAATGGCAAAAAAAAAAAAATGGCACGGACGCGTTTGAGGACGGCGAAGCCTTGGTACGCGAGATTCGAGGAACTCGGAATTTAATGTACTCGGCAAGAGGAGCGAGAAAACGTACGGTGGTTCGAATGGGAATTATCCTCCGATCCCTCTTCACTCAATTCCTCTTCACTTGCACCGATATTCTTCTTCGTTACAATAGGGAAATCGAATGATCTGCCAAGCATGAAATTTCTACTCCCAAGATCCTCAGACTTATACATATCTCATCTTTCCCGTCAGAGTTTTCTAAAGTTTTTAATTATTAAACTGCTGTACTTGATATCCAGTTCTGGCAGCAAGTTAAGTTCTCTATTAAGTTATGTTCCCTGTTAAGTTCGAGCGAAGTGCCTCGTGCATCATCCGAAGGAGTGCACCAACGACGAGACACGCCAGCACCACTGATCGCACGATGTGTGCTGCTCAAAGCAATTAAAGAATCACTCGAACGACTCTGCCACGTCTGCGTCGTGTCGGCGCGATCAGAGTCGGTCCTCTGATTGATTTGAGCGGTCCATCCCGCACCTTGCAAGGAAAATCTTCGCACCGATCAGGAACATTGTATTACCCCGCAAATTCTTATTGTCACCTGACTGTTGTCACTTGCGTTGGGCTCGTTTAATAAATCGCGATTTCTCCGACGTCACGTTCAAACCCAAAGTTTGAGCTCTTTCTCGCCGAGACCCACGAGACTCGAATAACAATGAATCCTTTTGAAAAGCACGCACCTCTGAGGGCAGGCTGGATACATTCTCCAGATTCGATCGTTCGTCGACGAGTTGCCAATGCTCGGGCCGCTTAAGTTGCTCAATGTCCTGGGCACCTCGAAGGAAGCCCTGACAAGGTGCTTGGCCCGATATCTCGACCGTTCTGTCGTTGGACCGCCCCTCAGGCTGCTCCAAACGTGAGTAACGCAAGGATACGACCGATCTCTATGTTAGCTGCCCACCCCTTCTATGCAAAACGTTTGTAAACGCGAACCCCCTGGAAAGTTAGGTGCAGGGAAGCTAGGCTAGGCACTATAGGGCTGCTCTGTGATCTCAGAGGCGTCGTGCAAGGATTCCTTCAAGTTCCTACAAGGATATCAGAATCAGATTGGTACCCCGAGAAACTTTTGTAGGCTACTGTACGAAGTATTTAAAAGCAAACTGCCCTGAAGGGATAATTGCTGAGTGGCGAAGAAGGGTAGAGATGGAGGATCTTTGATGTTAAGGGAGATCTCCTTGTTTCCAGTTTCCACATTGATTTTAAATTGCCAGCAGTAGTCAACGCATTGTTTTACTGTTCAACTCCACAGACACGTCGAGCACAAGTTTCATTGCTTTCGTAGATGAGTCAAGCTTAATCTTGAGGACTGTAAAAGTATGTACTCTAGATGGGAACTTTGTATTTTGCTCCCTCGGCATTAAACGTTAAACCTGCTGATTGTATATCGAGTTCAGTAATTGTAACGGAATCTTCAGAAATCATAGCGTATCATTCCTGATAACGCGCAATCGTCTCGTCGCGACTATCGGTGTCGATAATCTAATTCAAATAACAAGGGCAAACAGGCGCGTAACACTCGCGATAAGATGCCTCGATAAGGGGAGCCCGAGAGAGTTTGCCGTGAAACATCGCATTTGTTAACAATTCGATCAATTCTCAACACACTGGCGAAATATGAGGGGCATCGTGCACTTGGTTGCACGGGGAATAAGGCTAATGCCCTTTTTAGGAATTTATCTGTTGTTCACATGGCTCACGTAAAATACAATTAACAATAAATATAGGAACTTGTTTCCCTTTTATAAAGACCAAGGAGGGGGAAGGTTTTGTTAATATTCCGGAGAGAAAGTTATCAGAGTTTGTCCTCAGAAATAAATAAAAAGTATAGTTTGTAAAATTTCAAGCCACTGCGTTGTTGTAAAACACAGTTCTCGATGTTTACCCTCGTTCTCAGCAGAGCAGCCTGCTTACGATCTCTGTGAATTTCCTTTGCAGCAAGGAGAACAGCAATATGGTAGACCAGGCAGTTCTGGACAAGCTCGAGGCTGGCTATGCCAAATTGGCGGCCTCTGACAGCAAGTCGTTGCTGAAGAAGTATCTGACCAAGGAGGTGTTCGACCAGCTGAAGACGAAGAAGACCTCCTTCGGCTCCACTCTGCTCGATGTGATCCAGTCTGGTTTGGAGAACCATGACTCTGGCGTAGGCATATACGCCCCTGATGCTGAGTCCTACACAGTCTTCGCTGATCTCTTCGACCCCATCATCGAGGACTACCATAATGGCTTCACGAAGACCGACAAGCATCCTCCCAAGGACTTCGGTGATGTCGACACTCTTGGAAACCTTGACCCTGCCGTTAGTATTACTATTAATATTAATTGCTCTTGCACATCTGTGCGCCCGTATAGGGATCTGATAAAGTTTGAAGTATGATACATTGAGTCTCCTCATGTATTTAGGGTGAATTCATCGTGTCCACTCGCGTGAGATGCGGCCGTTCAATGGAAGGCTACCCGTTCAACCCCTGCCTGACGGAAGCTCAGTACAAAGAGATGGAGGAGAAGGTGTCCAGCACTCTGTCCGGCATGGAGGGTGAACTGAAGGGTACCTTCTACCCTCTGACCGGCATGAGCAAGGAAGTCCAGCAGAAATTGATCGACGACCACTTCCTCTTCAAGGAGGGCGACCGATTCTTGCAGGCCGCCAACGCTTGCCGCTTCTGGCCCACCGGCCGTGGTATCTACCACAACGACGCCAAGACCTTCCTGGTCTGGTGCAACGAGGAAGATCATCTCCGTATCATCTCGATGCAGATGGGCGGTGATCTTGGACAGGTGACGATTAAATCCTCTATTGTATCATCTCTGCCAGCCGAGAGTTGCAACCCACGATCAAAACACGCATTTTTCATCGTGTCGTAGGTGTACCGTCGCCTGGTGTCCGCCGTGAACGAGATCGAGAAGCGAGTCCCGTTCTCCCACAACGACCGTCTTGGTTTCCTCACCTTCTGCCCAACGAATCTGGGCACCACGGTGCGCGCCTCCGTGCACATCAAGGTGCCGAAGCTGGCCGCCAACAGGGACAAGCTGGAGGAGATCGCCAGCAAGTTCAACTTGCAGGTCCGCGGCACTCGTGGCGAGCACACCGAGGCCGAGGGCGGCGTCTACGACATCTCCAACAAGCGACGCCTCGGTCTCACCGAGTACCAGGCTGTGAAGGAGATGCACGACGGGATCGCCGAGCTGATCAAGATCGAGAAGACCCTTTAAAGCGGCCACCGGCACGCGCGACCGTTCCCCTCCTCTTAATCGCCCTTTAGACCGTTCTTGACGCATCGAGGACCCCCGGACCAATCAAAATCAAAGAACCCACGCCGTTTCCACCCGTTGCAAGGGTCGCTGACCCCAAAAGGAAGCTCCGCGGCTTGTCCACCGCCACTTCGGAGTGGGAGAGAACGATTTGAGAACGGGGCATTTTCCATCCACATTGCATCGTGGAATTAAAGACACAAAACATGAAGGCAGCTTTTGCCCTGCAATTCTTAGATGCGCGTACCCTTTCGGTCCTCGATGCGCTGAGACCTCTGCGCAACTATACAAGCGGGTCCTTAGTGTTCCAAATTAACGGTGGAAGCTGTGCTCGTTATCGAGAAGAATTTCAGAAATCGAGTCCGCAGAACGGAGGTGGTGGCAGATACTTTGTGTTTTCTATAATCTGAAATTCTTGTCACTGATGAATCGCTTCTGCTCGCTCCCTAAGTCTCCACAGGTCTCTTCTCCTTTACACCAGTTATGATTACTATTTCTATTATTATTATTACTACTATTATTATGTTTACTATTATTAATACAACTACTATTATTATTATTACAATATTATCGTTATGATTATTGTTATTATGATTATTACTACTATTATTGTCTCTTACGTTGACTCAAGTTCCTTTATTATCCGTACGCAAAAAAAGACCCGCAGAGGTGAGAGATAAACGCGAGCAGCTTGTATTATGCGCCAATACAACGTGCATTATATGTTCAGCAGTATTTTTTTTCCTGATTTCAATTCGCCCTGGCTTTTATTTTCTTTTATTTTTTGTTTCTAAGGACATGTACTATCCAACATGTAGAGAAATACACGCAGTATTCTTTCATGTTTCTCTATCCTTATTGTTTCTACTGTTTTCCCGTTTCCCTGCTTTCGGTGGTAGTCGATTGCAAGTATTGCAACCGAGTTCTTGATTATCCGTAGTCGTCCGCTTGAAGAAGCAAAGGATATGCTGTCCCTTGACAACCTCGAGGACGACTTGGATTTTGCTGCGATTCCAACGGTAGTCTGTCGATTCTTTTCGCTTCGCATAACACGGAGCTGGTTTCGTCTCTATAACGGGGCAAGCTTATCTCGTACTCGATACGAATTGTAAAGGAGAAATTTCTATCGAATTGCAAAACACTTGGAGGATTACATTTACTTCGGTTGTGCGAGTAGACGTTTCCACCCAAACCACTGAAAATGGTCCCGAATGTATCATATTTCTGGATTAGCGGTTTCGGTGCAGAGAAAAATTCCTTACGGTGCTTAGCAAAAGGGTCAAGTGTGGTCTTCAAATTTTCCTTAACTGTTTCCGGCCGCCCTGTGGCCTGCACGGTGGTTCGCTAGGAGGGTATTAAAGCTCACTCTATCTTGCAAAGTTAAAGCTGCTATAGAGGAAACTCTGCGGCGTAGCGCGTCTGTTGGACCTTCAAAAGCTGACACTATCTGTGCGAGTAGACGTCTTGGGCTGATCGGCGCTCTGATCTAGCGTACCCTATGCACGGAAGGATGTTACTCGGGCGTTCTCATTCTCATTTTCTACAAAAAGTACCACCTGCGACGGATACGAAGATACGATTTTAAGAAACTAATAAAAGGACATACACATTATGTTCTCGGCAGCCATTTCGTTTCGACCTTTGCCCCATTAAAATACATCCTCTTAACTATATAATAATAGTAACTCCAACGATACACAAGGATTAAAAGAAATAGCAATTCCTTCTCCGCGATAGTTTAATTATTCTTCTCCATTTATACTTTAAAGTGCAATCGTAAGAGTATATAAATTGTTCTTTATAAATACTGAACTTATTGAGAAAAAGCATTTGATAAACTGCGTAAATTATTCCCGAAAAATCAACAATTAATTCATTTTCTGGGACACTACAACTGATTGGCGAAGAAGGTTACTTATTTATAAATCACTCATTAACATTTCATATATTACCGACCGCGATCCCTACATTATCTCTGAGTTGGCTTTTGGATCAGGAAATTCGCCCGAGTTAATAGGAATACATGATACTAGTGGAGGTGGCACGCTCGAGCTGAGCGAGGTATCTCCCTCTTTGTCGCACACGCTAGCGCTCTCTCTCGCACGCTTCGCATATCTCCCTCCTTATCCCACACACTAGCGCACTCTCTCTCGCACGACTCGGCCGTGCCACCTCTTCTAGTATCATGTGCTCCTAATATTTCGGGCGAATTTCCTGGTCAGAATAGAGTGGTCGGTAAAGTCAACAGCTGCTTCAGATATTTTTCGTAACGAATAGTAAGTACATATGCTATTCAGCAATACGTTTTAGAAATATTTTACGTACAAGTGAGTGGTTATTAAAAGATTTTTAAACCGTTAATGATCCTATCGTTTATCCTTTGCAATAATTAAACGTACAACGTGGGTATCTTCGATCCACGCATCCCAAGTGGATGAAGCGCTTGTAGTATCTGGTGTATAATTGAATAAATAACTATACGGTCGATTACAATTAAGCAGTTATGAATCGTTTTTGGATAGGATTACAAGTCTACAGCCGCGTTTAATGAATAGACACTTTGTTCAAGGATTTTTCGATCTTCCCAAAATGATTTATATATTGCTACGGCTGGATCTGATAATATAGTATTGTGACAACGTTCAACAATTACTCGTATACGTTTTATTTACGAATCGCTACATAGTTACTAATAAGAAAGCCTTTTATCACAGACCAGGGATAGGATAGACCTATCACGCAATGTAATTTTGTGTCACATGCTCGGGGGGCTCGCGAGCCCTCTTTTCATCCATAATTTCAGGTATCCCCTGAAAGCAGGTATCCCCTGAACTTCATCGTCGAAGGCCTTTCAAACCGCGTCCAAAGGGTGCAATGAAAGTACCCTTTGATCGCCGATTTTCCATGATCGTTGTCGATTCTTCAGTCACCCTGTATAGTAGGGAATTTTTCACCCCTTAGGAAAGGACTCGGGACGTGAAACCGCGTTCAATGAGTACAATGAAAGTACCCTTTGATCGCCGATATTCCTTGATCGCTGCCGATTTCTCTGTCACCCTGTATAGTAGGGTATTTTTCACCCCTTAAGAAAGTACTCGGGATGTGAAACCGCGTCCAATGAGTACAATGAAAGTACCCTTTGGTTGCCGATTTTCCTCGATCGTTGCCGATTTTTCAGTCACCCTGTATAGGAGGGTATTTTTCACCCCTTAGGAAAGTACTCGGAACGTGAAACCGCGTTCAATGAGTACAATGAAAGTACCCTTTGATCGCCGATATTCCTCGATCGCTGCCGATTTCTCTGTCACCCTGTATAGTAGCGTATTTTTCACCCCTTAGGAAAGTACTCGGGATGTGAAACCGCGTCCAATGAGTACAATGAAAGTACCCTTTGATCGCCGATATTCCTCGATCGCTGCCGATTTCTCTGTCACCCTGTATAGTAGCGTATTTTTCACCCCTTAGGAAAGTACTCGGGATGTGAAACCGCGTCCAATGAGTACAATGAAAGTACCCTTTGGTTGCCGATTTTCCTCGATCGTTGCCGATTTTACAGTCACCCTGTATAGTAGGGAATTTTTCACCCCTTATGAAAGTACTCGGGACGTGAAACCGCGTCCAAAGAGTACAATGAAAGTACCCTTTGGTTGCCGATTTTCCTCGATCGTTGCCGATTTTTCAGTCACCCTGTATAGTAGGGAATTTTTCACCCCTTAGGAAAGGACTCGGGACATGAAACCGCGTTCAATGAGTACAATGAAAGTACCCTTTGATCGCCGATATTCCTCGATCATTGCCGATTCTTCAGTCACCCTGTATAGTAAGGAATTTTTCACCCCTTAGGAAAGGACTCGGAACGTGAAACCGCGTTCAATGAGTACAATGAAAGTACCCTTTGATCGCCGATATTCCTCGATCGCTGCCGATTTCTCTGTCACCCTGTATAGTAGCGTATTTTTCACCCCTTAGGAAAGTACTCGGGATGTGAAACCGCGTCCAATGAGTACAATGAAAGTACCCTTTGGTTGCCGATTTTCCTCGATCGTTGCCGATTTTACAGTCACCCTGTATAGTAGCGTATTTTTCACCCCTTAGGAAAGTACTCGGGATGCGAAACTGCGTCCAATGAGTACAATGAAAGTACCCTTTGGTTGCCGATTTTCCTCGATCGTTGCCGATTTTTCAGTCACCCTGTATAATATGGTATTTTTCACTGCTTAGGAAAGTACTCGGGATGCGAAACTGCGTCCAATGAGTACAATGAAAGTACCCTTTGATCGCCGATATTCCTCGATCGCTGCCGATTTCTCTGTCACCCTGTATAGTAGGGAATTTTTCACCCCTTAGGAAAGTACTCGGAACGCGAAACCGTGTCCAAGGAGTATAATGAAAGTACCCTTTGATCGCCGATTTTACCCAATTGATACCGATTTCTCAGTCACCTTGTATAATGGTTAATTAATTCGGGTCATTCGTCTGTTATAGGTAAGCAATTCTTTCCTTTGGAAGCGTCGGTTCGTGTCAACTGGTCCCGGATAGCACACAGATGTCTAAAGGCGCCCAAAAGACGTCCTAAAAGCCGCCCGGATCTAAAACGGACGTACAATTGACGTCTTTCAGAAGTCTGTGTAAAATGTGGGGTGTAACGAAAACGCACTGGAGGAGCCCAGTATTTACAATATGTCCCTTTTAAGTGGAAGTTAAACTTTAGTAATTAGACAATGGAATAATTATATATCACTGTACATTATTCAGAGTATTTTAATAAATCACATGTAGAGAAAAAATGCATCATTCAATGTAGAAATGTACCCTATAATTTCCATTTCCTAATTAAATCCCAAATTCCACCATCACAAGTAAAGCCTGCGTCTGCGTTGATTACTTCTCCGTTGTCGACTCATTCTCTCCGGAGTTACCTCTTTCGACATCATGTTCTCCTGTTACAATCTCAATTTTGGAGCGTTCAGAAAATATTGGCCAGATTTTAGCAAATGTATCAGGAGAACATGAAGCGAAAGGAGGTACGCCTTGAATTTCATCGTCGAAGCCTTTCGAAGACGCTGCGCCTCTACGTCGAACAGTTCTCCGCCTTAGATTCTCTCTGCGAAGGCGCTAACTTAGTGCCAACCTCTTTCGACATCATGTTCTCCTGTTACAATCTCAATTTTGGAGCGTTCAGACAATTTTGGCCAGATTTTAGCAAATGTATCAGGAGAACATGAAGCGAAAGGAGGTACGCCTTGAATTTCATCGTCGAAGCCTTTCGAAGACGCTGCGCCTCTACGTCGAACAGTTCTCCGCCTTAGATTCTCTCTGCGAAGGCGCTAACTTAGTGCCACCTCTTTCGACATCATGTTCTCCTGTTACAATCTCAATTTTGGAGCGTTCAGAAAATTTTGGCCAGATTTTAGCAAATGTATCAGGAGAACATGAAGCGAAAGGAGGTACGCCTTGAATTTCATCGTCGAAGCCTTTCGAAGACGCTGCGCCTCTACGTCGAACAGTTCTCCGCCTTAGATTCTCTCTGCGAAGGCGCTAACTTAGTGCCACCTCTTTCGACATCATGTTCTCCTGTTACAATCTCAATTTTGGAGCGTTCAGAAAATTTTGGCCAGATTTTAGCAAATGTATCAGGAGAACATGAAGCGAAAGGAGGTACGCCTTGAATTTCATCGTCGAAGCCTTTCGAAGACGCTGCGCCTCTACGTCGAACAGTTCTCCGCCTTAGATTCTCTCTGCGAAGGCGCTAACTTAGTGCCACCTCTTTCGACATCATGTTCTCCTGTTACAATCTCAATTTTGGAGCGTTCAGAAAATTTTGGCCAGATTTTAGCAAATGTATCAGGAGAACATGAAGCGAAAGGAGGTACGCCTTGAATTTCATCGTCGAAACCTTTCGAAGACGCTGCGCCTCTACGTCGAACAGTTCTCCGCCTTAGATTCTCTCTGCGAAGGCGCTAACTTAGTGCCAACCTCTTTCGACATCATGTTCTCCTGTTACAATCTCAATTTTGGAGCGTTCAGAAAATTTTGGCCAGATTTTAGCAAATGTATCAGGAGAACATGAAGCGAAAGGAGGTACGCCTTGAATTTTATCGTCGAAGCCTTTCGAAGACGCTGCGCCTCTACGTCGAACAGTTCTCCGCCTTAGATTCTCTCTGCGAAGGCGCTAACTTAGTGCCACCTCTTTCGACATCATGTTCTCCTGTTACAATCTCAATTTTGGAGCGTTCAGAAAATTTTGGCCAGATTTTAGCAAATGTATCAGGAGAACATGAAGCGAAAGGAGGTACGCCTTGAATTTCATCGTCGAAGCCTTTCGAAGACGCTGCGCCTCTACGTCGAACAGTTCTCCGCCTTAGATTCTCTCTGCGAAGGCGCTAACTTAGTGCCACCTCTTTCGACATCATGTTCTCCTGTTTCAATCTCAATTTTGGAGCGTTCAGAAAATTTTGGCCAGATTTTAGCAAATGTATCAGGAGAACATGAAGCGAAAGGAGGTACGCCTTGAATTTCATCGTCGAAACCTTTCGAAGACGCTGCGCCTCTACGTCGAACAGTTCTCCGCCTTAGATTCTCTCTGCGAAGGCGCTAACTTAGTGCCAACCTCTTTCGACATCATGTTCTCCTGTTACAATCTCAATTTTGGAGCGTTCAGACAATTTTGGCCAGATTTTAGCAAATGTATCAGGAGAACATGAAGCGAAAGGAGGTACGCTCTGAATTTCATCGTCGAAGCCTTTCGAAGACGCTGCGCCTCTACGTCGAACAGTTCTCCGCCTTAGATTCTCTCTGCGAAGGCGCTAACTTAGTGCCACCTCTTTCGACATCATGTTCTCCTGTTACAATCTCAATTTTGGAGCGTTCAGAAAATTTTGGCCAGATTTTAGCAAATGTATCAGGAGAACATGAAGCGAAAGGAGGTACGCCTTGAATTTCATTGTCGAAGCCTTTCGAAGACGCTGCGCCTCTACGTCGAACAGTTCTCCGCCTTAGATTCTCTCTGCGAAGGCGTTAACTTAGTGCCACCTCTTTCGACATCATGTTCTCCTGTTACAATCTCAATTTTGGAGCGTTCAGAAAATATTGGCCAGATTTTAGCAAATGTATCAGGAGAACATGAAGCGAAAGGAGGTACGCCTTGAATTTCATCGTCGAAGCCTTTCGAAGACGCTGCGCCTCTACGTCGAATAGTTCTCCGCCTTAGATTCTCTCTGCGAAGGCGCTAACTTAGTGCCACCTCTTTCGACATCATGTTCTCCTGTTACAATCTCAATTTTGGAGCGTTCAGACAATTTTGGCCAGATTTTAGCAAATGTATCAGGAGAACATGAAGCGAAAGGAGGTACGCTCTGAATTTCATCGTCGAAGCCTTTCGAAGACGCTGCGCCTCTACGTCGAACAGTTCTCCGCCTTAGATTCTCTCTGCGAAGGCGCTAACTTAGTGCCACCTCTTTCGACATCATGTTCTCCTGTTACAATCTCAATTTTGGAGCGTTCAGAAAATTTTGGCCAGATTTTAACAAATGTATCAGGAGAACATGAAGCGAAAGGAGGTACACCCTGAATTTCATCGTCGAAACCTTTCGAAGACGCTGCGCCTCTACGTCGAACAGTTCTCCGCCTTAGATTCTCTCTGCGAAGGCGCTAACTTAGTGCCGCCTCTTTCCACATCATGTTCTCCTGTTACAATCTCAATTTTGGAGCGTTCAGAAAATATTGGCCAGATTTTAGCAAATGTATCAGGAGAACATGAAGCGAAAGGAGGTACACCCTGAATTTCATCGTCGAAACCTTTCGAAGACGCTGCGCCTCTACGTCGAACAGTTCTCCGCCTTAGATTCTCTCTGCGAAGGCGCTAACTTAGTGCCACCTCTTTCGACATCATGTTCTCCTGTTTCAATCTCAATTTTGGAGCGTTCAGAAAATTTTGGCCAGATTTTAGCAAATGTATCAGGAGAACATGAAGCGAAAGGAGGTACGCCTTGAATTTCATCGTCGAAGCCTTTCGAAGACGCTGCGCCTCTACGTCGAACAGTTCTCCGCCTTAGATTCTCTCTGCGAAGGCGCTAACTTAGTGCCACCTCTTTCGACATCATGTTCTCCTGTTACAATCTCAATTTTGGAGCGTTCAGAAAATTTTGGCCAGATTTTAGCAAATGTATCAGGAGAACATGAAGCGAAAGGAGGTACGCCTTGAATTTCATCGTCGAAGCCTTTCGAAGACGCTGCGCCTCTACGTCGAACAGTTCTCCGCCTCAGATTCTCTCTGCGAAGGCGCTAACTTAGTGCCACCTCTTTCGACATCATGTTCTCCTGTTACAATCTCAATTTTGGAGCGTTCAGAAAATTTTGGCCAGATTTTAGCAAATGTATCAGGAGAACATGAAGCGAAAGGAGGTACGCCTTGAATTTCATCGTCGAAGCCTTTCGAAGACGCTGCGCCTCTACGTCGAACAGTTCTCCGCCTTAGATTCTCTCTGCGAAGGCGCTAACTTAGTGCCACCTCTTTCGACATCATGTTCTCCTGTTACAATCTCAATTTTGGAGCGTTCAGAAAATTTTGGCCAGATTTTAGCAAATGTATCAGGAGAACATGAAGCGAAAGGAGGTACGCCTTGAATTTTATCGTCGAAGCCTTTCGAAGACGCTGCGCCTCTACGTCGAACAGTTCTCCGCCTTAGATTCTCTCTGCGAAGGCGCTAACTTAGTGCCACCTCTTTCGACATCATGTTCTCCTGTTACAATCTCAATTTTGGAGCGTTCAGAAAATTTTGGCCAGATTTTAGCAAATGTATCAGGAGAACATGAAGCGAAAGGAGGTACGCCTTGAATTTCATCGTCGAAGCCTTTCGAAGACGCTGCGCCTCTACGTCGAACAGTTCTCCGCCTTAGATTCTCTCTGCGAAGGCGCTAACTTAGTGCCAACCTCTTTCGACATCATGTTCTCCTGTTACAATCTCAATTTTGGAGCGTTCAGACAATTTTGGCCAGATTTTAGCAAATGTATCAGGAGAACATGAAGCGAAAGGAGGTACGCTCTGAATTTCATCGTCGAAGCCTTTCGAAGACGCTGCGCCTCTACGTCGAACAGTTCTCCGCCTTAGATTCTCTCTGCGAAGGCGCTAACTTAGTGCCACCTCTTTCGACATCATGTTCTCCTGTTACAATCTCAATTTTGGAGCGTTCAGAAAATTTTGGCCAGATTTTAGCAAATGTATCAGGAGAACATGAAGCGAAAGGAGGTACGCCTTGAATTTCATTGTCGAAGCCTTTCGAAGACGCTGCGCCTCTACGTCGAACAGTTCTCCGCCTTAGATTCTCTCTGCGAAGGCGTTAACTTAGTGCCACCTCTTTCGACATCATGTTCTCCTGTTACAATCTCAATTTTGGAGCGTTCAGAAAATATTGGCCAGATTTTAGCAAATGTATCAGGAGAACATGAAGCGAAAGGAGGTACGCCTTGAATTTCATCGTCGAAGCCTTTCGAAGACGCTGCGCCTCTACGTCGAATAGTTCTCCGCCTTAGATTCTCTCTGCGAAGGCGCTAACTTAGTGCCACCTCTTTCGACATCATGTTCTCCTGTTACAATCTCAATTTTGGAGCGTTCAGACAATTTTGGCCAGATTTTAGCAAATGTATCAGGAGAACATGAAGCGAAAGGAGGTACGCTCTGAATTTCATCGTCGAAGCCTTTCGAAGACGCTGCGCCTCTACGTCGAACAGTTCTCCGCCTTAGATTCTCTCTGCGAAGGCGCTAACTTAGTGCCACCTCTTTCGACATCATGTTCTCCTGTTACAATCTCAATTTTGGAGCGTTCAGAAAATTTTGGCCAGATTTTAACAAATGTATCAGGAGAACATGAAGCGAAAGGAGGTACACCCTGAATTTCATCGTCGAAACCTTTCGAAGACGCTGCGCCTCTACGTCGAACAGTTCTCCGCCTTAGATTCTCTCTGCGAAGGCGCTAACTTAGTGCCGCCTCTTTCCACATCATGTTCTCCTGTTACAATCTCAATTTTGGAGCGTTCAGAAAATATTGGCCAGATTTTAGCAAATGTATCAGGAGAACATGAAGCGAAAGGAGGTACACCCTGAATTTCATCGTCGAAACCTTTCGAAGACGCTGCGCCTCTACGTCGAACAGTTCTCCGCCTTAGATTCTCTCTGCGAAGGCGCTAACTTAGTGCCACCTCTTTCGACATCATGTTCTCCTGTTTCAATCTCAATTTTGGAGCGTTCAGAAAATTTTGGCCAGATTTTAGCAAATGTATCAGGAGAACATGAAGCGAAAGGAGGTACGCCTTGAATTTCATCGTCGAAGCCTTTCGAAGACGCTGCGCCTCTACGTCGAACAGTTCTCCGCCTTAGATTCTCTCTGCGAAGGCGCTAACTTAGTGCCACCTCTTTCGACATCATGTTCTCCTGTTACAATCTCAATTTTGGAGCGTTCAGAAAATTTTGGCCAGATTTTAGCAAATGTATCAGGAGAACATGAAGCGAAAGGAGGTACGCCTTGAATTTCATCGTCGAAGCCTTTCGAAGACGCTGCGCCTCTACGTCGAACAGTTCTCCGCCTCAGATTCTCTCTGCGAAGGCGCTAACTTAGTGCCACCTCTTTCGACATCATGTTCTCCTGTTACAATCTCAATTTTGGAGCGTTCAGAAAATTTTGGCCAGATTTTAGCAAATGTATCAGGAGAACATGAAGCGAAAGGAGGTACGCCTTGAATTTCATCGTCGAAGCCTTTCGAAGACGCTGCGCCTCTACGTCGAACAGTTCTCCGCCTTAGATTCTCTCTGCGAAGGCGCTAACTTAGTGCCGCCTCTTTCCACATCATGTTCTCCTGTTACAATCTCAATTTTGGAGCGTTCAGAAAATTTTGGCCAGATTTTAGCAAATGTATCAGGAGAACATGAAGCGAAAGGAGGTACACCCTGAATTTCATCGTCGAAACCTTTCGAAGACGCTGCGCCTCTACGTCGAACAGTTCTCCGCCTTAGATTCTCTCTGCGAAGGCGCTAACTTAGTGCCACCTCTTTCGACATCATGTTCTCCTGTTACAATCTCAATTTTGGAGCGTTCAGAAAATTTTGGCCAGATTTTAACAAATGTATCAGGAGAACATGAAGCGAAAGGAGGTACGCCTTGAATTTCATCGTCGAAGCCTTTCGAAGACGCTGCGCCTCTACGTCGAACAGTTCTCCGCCTTAAATTCTCTCTGCGAAGGCGCTAAACTTTGCGCCGCCTCTTTCCACATCATGTTCTCCTGTTACAATCTCAATTTTGGAGCGTTCAGAAAATTTTGGCCAGATTTTAGCAAATGTATCAGGAGAACATGAAGCGAAAGGAGGTACACCCTGAATTTCATCGTCGAAACCTTTCGAAGACGCTGCGCCTCTACGTCGAACAGTTCTCCGCCTTAGATTCTCTCTGCGAAGGCGCTAACTTAGTGCCACCTCTTTCGACATCATGTTCTCCTGTTACAATCTCAATTTGGAGCGTTCAGACAATTTTGGCCAGATTTTAGCAAATGTATCAGGAGAACATGAAGCGAAAGGAGGTATCTTGGAATTTCACCATTGAAGGCGTTGCCTTAAAGTAGCGAACAAGAGCTACGCCTTCTAAAGGCCTTTTACCACAGGTTTGGAATTTGGATAGGAATTTGTAAAAGGTATTTGTAAATAATAATACAGTTCTTTTCCAATTTTTTTCCAGTTTATTTGAATAAAAGGCCTTTTTTACAGTGTTACAATATTGTATAATTTCATGTTACTTTTTGAATAAAATCAGTATCTTCTCATGTTCATTGTTGAGGCTGACAGCTTTCCATCATTTGTCTATTTAAAGTTCCTGGCCTCGGAGGAATGTTCCCAAGATTAATCTGCAAAAAGAAGAAAAATATATTCATTAACCTGATTTGTCTATTAAGTAAAGCAAATATGACAAATATTACAATATAATTTCATGTAAAACGTATAAAGAATTTAATTATCTTCCCAATTTAACCTTTATTTCATGTAGAATACATTTAAACGCAGTTCAATTCTATCATATCCCAGAAAACGTATACTATTGACAACAGGTAAAAAGAATTAGGTACCCTTTTGTTTGAAAACAAAAGTATCGTAGTTTTCTTCGCGCACAAAAAATTTAAAGACATATTTGCGTAGCCGCCCCACTTATATGGCTCGACGAATCAGAATGAATCTAAATCGAGCTGAACTGAAGTTAGCGACCATATAACAATTTGTTTAACCTTACACGCTGCATAATTCTAATATTATATTAGTAAGGTACTCAAAGACGCATACAACTTATGAAAGGAAAGGAAAAGATTAACGAAGAGAATTATCACACGTATAGAGTAAATCCGGGAGACATGGTCGACCTACTGTAAAATGGCTATTAAAACTAATACAGATATTACTTATTTTATCAGGTCAAACCTATATGTTCAGAATTTTATGCTGATTCAGAAAAACTGAAGTCATGGATAAAGCAAAATTATTTATGGGTGAATACAACTACAGATTCATTGATATTTAATTTGTTTACGCTAAACAAGTAAAGAACACATCAAAGAAATATTGAACTAACCACTGGCGATTAGCAAGGAAAATGAATACAATAGTGAATAATAAATAAAATAAATAAACAATAATAATTATAAAATACGGATAACAAATAAAAAAATAAAAAAATAAACGCAAAAATTCGACCTAGGGGTAAATTGTAACAAACTGCTTGGGGCAAAATGTAACATGTTACAACTTACCCCACTCTAAATGGTGATAAGGCAAACATGATATTTGTTGAAATATTAGTTACTTTTAGGATGAGAACATACAAGAAAAAAACAGAAAGGGGTTCTACTTCCAAGGAAGACATGGAAGAGGCATTAAACAGAGTTGTACATAATAAGGAATCAATACGCTCAGTGGCAAAAGCTATAAATATATGTCATGTGACTCTCTCCAGGTATGTGAAGAAAGTCGATGTTTCTGAGGCTTGTATCAAATTGGACAAAATAGGCTACATTCGAAATCCGGTGTTTAATGATCAGCAATCAGCCAGCTTAGCTGAATATGTGTGGCTTATCTGTCACAATTGCAATTCGGATACTGAATAAGCACTAATTGTGCAACTCATGTATATAAAACGTTTAATAATGATATCTCTTTTCATTTATATATGTTAGAAATGTTTATGTGCGTTTACATTTGTGTTTAAATAAATAAAACAGATGCGTTACAATTTATCCCACATGCTGTTACTTTTTACCCCGGACTGGGGCACATTGTAACAAAGGTTCAGATTTGTTTAAGATGAACCTAGATGTCTAAGTATCCAAGATTTTGTCACATACTTTCACGCAATTAGTTCACCACATATGTAAGTAGTAAATCACGCAAATTATTTCCAGATTGAGGATTATTTCAGACTTTCGAGAAAAAACCGTGGAAACTTTTTTGTTACAATCTGCCCCGGTCTCCCCTATCTTATTATCCCAAACTTTAAACGAAAATAAACTTAGAAGTATATTTTAAATACGATTCTGCACACCGCAATTTGAAAAAACAGGTTAAATGTAATCTCAATTTACCTTTTATAGCCAATAAATTCAGAAAAACACAGAAGGAAGCGAAATGACGCTATTCATTCATCTGTTTGGCTTCTAGTGAACTAATTGGTCTGCACTTTAACGCATTTTTACGTATAAAGTCTGAAATATAGCGACTCGACCAACTCTCCGGCCCGACCGCGTCTCCCGGATTTACCCTACAAGACCGCACGCATCTTTCAGCATTTCATCTCATTTCAAAGTCGTTCCGGAGTTGGACGTTGTTCATGAACAGAGGACGCTAAATTCAGTTCTCGAGTTATGTGTCGGTAATACAGTTTGCGTGGTGACACGAGATCTCATAAGTTGATAGGTCTATCCTATACTTCGTCCATGCTTCTTGTGGATAACGTAGGGATTGCGGTCGGTATTCTAACCTGCATAGAAGGCTTGTTTATTATTATGTAACTATGTAGCGATTCGTAAATAAAACCTATACGAGTGATCACAAGACTATATCCTCAGATCCACTTGTAGAAATATGTAAATCATTTTGATAAGATCGAGAATCTTTGAAGAAAGTGTGCATTCGCTAAACGCGGCGGGAGACTTGTAACTCTGCCCAAAAACACTTCATAGCTGCATAATTGTAATCGGAATCATTACAACTATTATGTAGGAAAGGAGTGAAGGATCCATATTTCAAGATGAAACTGCAAAAGTTGGTAAATTACATCTAGAAAATGCATTGACAATCGACGAAGCTTGAGTCTTTACGTAGGACCGCGACACTGTTCTCGTTATCGTCTCAGAGAACCGTTAATAACTAATTAATTATAGCCCAAATCTGCGCAACGACCACATGGGAAAGTAGCCAAGGGTCTATTCTCCGAGACGCGACTCTGAAAGTTATTAAAATATTCGCGGGAAATGAAAAATTCGTGAATTTACAGAGGCTGTGTAATATTTCTATCTCCCTCCTTGTCGCGCACAGTAGCGCTCTCTCTCGCGCACGCCATCTATCTCCCTCCTTGTCGCACGCACTAGCGCACTCTCTCTCGCGCGACTCGGCCGTGCCACCTCTTCTAGTATCATGTGCTCCTAGTATTTCGGGCGAATTTCCTGGTCAGAATAGAGTGGTCGGTAAAGTCAACAGCTGCTTCAGATATTTTTCGTAACGAATAGTAAGTACATATGCAATTCAGCAATACGTTTTAGAAATATTTTACGTACAAGTGAGTGGTTATTAAAAGATTTTTAAACCGTTAATGATCCTATCGTTTATCCTTTGCAATAATTAAACGTACAACGTGGGTATCTTCGATCCACGCATCCCAAGTGGATGAAGCGCTTGTAGTATCTGGTGTATAATTGAATAAATAACTATACGGTTTAATAAATAATTGGTGGTAGCATGAAAGGAATGATCGTCGGCCTCTGTACAGCATTTATTTACAGAACAGGAGTGACGACATACAAGTATTGTTCTTTACGACGTTAACATAGTGCAATTAGTAGCTTCTGTTAATTATAATCGGCTCGCTCGATCACTATACCTTGATAATGTAAAATGTAACTAATATTGAAATCTCCACAGCATCCACTCATACGATAGATTCTATAAAGTTACAAACTATAAGGAATCTCGATGGATTCTCGTAAATCGTAGATCCTAATAATGCTTTGCTGCCGTGGCTTGTAGATCTTGCTGTGATCCACCGGGCTGTTCGACGCGCCTACTACGCAGCCCAGAAAATAGAAGGGAAGAGCTCGAAGATTCTCGTCAGATAAAAAAACTCAAATTCGTTTCTAACAAACGATCCAATCTCCGAATACCTCATTCGCTTTCGTCGGGCGTGAACGAGGGTACGAGGAGCGTTCCAAGGAGGAGAGAAGAGAAATAAAGGCCTGCGAGAACTGGGGAAACGAGGAGAGAGAGGGGAATGCAAGGAAAGAAGGCAGTATATTAACATAAATATTTAATGTAGCATATTTCCCTAAATAATCCAATCACGATGCTCGTGGTGGCCGAGAGGGGTTCTAAATATAAAAGAAAAAGGGAGAAGAAGAAGAAGGAAAATTAGAGATTTACAGTAACGCTTCACAGGATAATCGGGATACACGATAGCGCAGGGGAAAGCAAGAGAAAGGAAGTTTCGTGTGCGTTTAGTGAATGCACACTTTCTTCAAGGATTGTCGATCTTTTCAAAATGATTTATATCTTTGTACAGGTGGATTTGAGAATAAAGTCTTGAGACAACGTTCAGCAATCCCTCGTATACGTTTTATTTACGAATCGCTACATAGTTACTAATAAGAAAGCCTTTTATATAGGTTAGATTACCGACCGCGATCTCTACGTTATTCCCAAGTTGGCTTTTGGACCAGGAAATTCTGCAAAGTTAATAGGAGTACAAGATACTAGAGGAGGTGGCACGCTCGAGCTATCTCCCTCTTTGTCGCACACGCTAGCGCTCTCTCTCGCACGCTTCGCCTATCTCCCTCCTTGTCGCACACACTAACGCTCTCTCTCGCACAGCTCGGCCGTGCCACCTCTTCTAGTATCATGCATTCCTATTAACTCGGCGAATTTCCTGATCCGAGCAGCCAACTTCGGGGATAATGTAGGGAATCGCGATAAGTAATTTAAAATGTATAAAACGTTTTTTATCCGTAACTAGCGTGATTCGTAAATAAAATTGTATTAAATACAAATATAATTGATTAAATAAGCGTATTAAATAAACAAATAAATTAAAAAAATGAAACAATTTAACCACTAATGCAAATTTCAATAAAAATTTCAGTGAAAGGTATCGATGAAAGTGAAGCCGTGTTAAATGAATATATAATGATTTTATTCACAATTAGATCTTAAAATATAAACCTTTGAGTATGTTCCCACGCGATAACCATAATTATTTTAATTGCTCATCGCTGTAAGTGAGGGAGCAATGACACAGAGAAAAGCAGAGCTTGCTGTTCAATACCGTTTGTAAAAATCGCGAGAAATGTCAAACATTGGGTATTTACAATGCCATGAAATAATATCAATTGGAAAACTTATAAATAGTGCGTTGAACGCGCGGGACACATGAAGCATGTCAGTCTTAACAAATTTCACTGGATAGTAAGAGGAAGATCCATTGATGCACAAAACACGCGCGGACTTACGAATATTAATCTAAATTATACATACAAATACATACGAAGACATATCTTTTGCATAAATAGTTAAATGAAAAATTGTATGCGTACTGCGTATCATAACACTCGATCACGCTCGTAAGTCCTGTTAGTAAAATCAATCGAATCTCCTTTCCCACCACCTTCCATGGGGAAGTCTCCTGTATTAATCGTAAACGTACAAAAGCAGTGTGATTACAAAAAGATGCGGCACAGGTCTGGATGAGACAGCGTTTTCACCATAGCCTTATGCGAAGTTATCGTAAACATTCCAGTGCAGCAACTAGGCCTGCACACTCTGCGGCATTGTTGTCAGTAGAGTTTGCTTCGAAGTACATGAAGTCCTGAAACATACACGTTCATTAAGCTGCACATCAGAACGATATACACGGAATAAAAACATACAATCAAGAGACAAGCGCCAAGTAAGACTGCCTTTATCTTAACGTCCAAATCCAGAGGAAAGCTTATGCCAAAATGGTCAGCATCCGTGAATAATTCTGCACCGAGACCATTCCACTGTTTCTTAATCTCTCCAACCTTGTGCTCGCCATCCGCAGACCTCACCTATAACAGCAGACGATGAAAATACAACAGAGGAAAGAACGAATCGCTGATGAAAAGAGACGTGCAACTAGCGTTATCTACGCGATCCGATCAAGTTATACCTTGAACGATACGTTCACACAGCACTTGATCCAGGGTCCTCTTATAGTCAACACAGTTTTGCCGGACGCGTCTCGGACAGAAAACGAGGGCTGCCAAAGGCTCCAGTCTTGCGTCACCGAGCCCAGCAACGTATCTCCAGAGTACACCTCCAATTCCTAAACAAACATCCGTCGATAATTGAGGGAGAAGATAACGCGCAAGATACATCATACGCGCGCGGTCCCATCATTATCGGCTACGGTTTTATCATTAATTTGAAAGAAAAGTAAATTCGATCGTTTATTCTGCATCGCGGAAAAGTGCGTGCCTGAATCACGGACGATAATCGAGCCCGTCCACTTGATAGGAAAGAATTCGTATGCTCGAGGGAGACGAGAAAAAAGTGTCCCGTGCACAGCATATTCTTAGAATTCCCGCTGAGTGCTAGTCACGTGCTGTGCAACGTGCGTGCGCAGAAACCAGAATAAGGTTTGAATTTAATCTAACAGATTTACATCGTTCTGATGAATTAGGCGTCAATGTAGCGAGACGCGATACATAATTACAAGAAAAGGAAGATCTTCCAAATAGCGTTCCCGGCATCGAAGCTCTGATTGACAATGGCACTACATACGCGTCGAATTGTTTGGCGTGCAGCTACGCTCGGCTCCGTGTCGAAATGATAGAAAAGTTTGCTAATGCATAAAAGCAGCGCGTTCGAAGGCTTCAGTTGCCAGGCCGGTGCCTTTCAAAGAGGATCGATCGTGACCGGCCTTTCCGATGGGCCGAGGAGCAGGCTTTTCGTCAAAGGTAACCGTCGCAGATGGTGCGCACGTGTGAGGCAAGTTTGCGCGTTATGTGTGCACCGCATGTTCGAGGAACCCTCCGGGGACCGTTTCGCGCGCGGCCGTATCTGCTGGCGTACCGGCCCACCATAAATGAAGAGGTAATTACGGTAACGCGGAGCGGACGTGTCCTTCACGGGCCGATTGGGCATAAATTGCGGTTGTTAAAATCTTAACATTGAACCGATGATTTATTGGCCCCCCGCTCCGCCGCTTCCACTTCGCTCAGGGCCGCGTCCCGTTTCTTTTCCTTAATATGTACAAGAAATATGAAATACCTGCAGGCAGCAAGGGCAGCAGCAACTGTCGCACCTAAAGGGGCGAACCATGCGCAGGATTTGTTTTCTGGAGTTGTCGAACACCTCGATCTCGCAGGGACGGGACCTCCCCAGACAGCAACGCGCGCAACAACTCGATTCTTCCGCGACGTAAAACACTGGCTCTCCTCTGACGTTCACCACGCTGTACTTATTCTTCGTTTCGAATCCAGTGAAAGCTGTCCAAATCGTTAGATACAGATCCCTCGATTATTATAATGGAACGGCGATCTAATGTACATTTTGTGAGTATGGTGAGGTTTAGGTGGAACTAACTCTTTTCTCCTTAAGCTGAATATTAGACAAGATACTGTACTCCAGTTTCGCTTGATATTTAAGGGTCGTTTGATTCGTGCTGAGGGTACCGCCACATAAATTAGACGATTTGCGATATCTAAGAATGGTACGTGCGATAACATTTTCTACAGTGAGAAGTGGACCGTTTATTTGCGCGTTAATAAACGTAACTAACCTTCGAGTAATTCCACTTTCTGCATCACGAACAGGTAATCAAGGGCCATAAGGTATTCCAAGCCGTGTGGATAGGTCGTACTCGGTAGCGACCAGCCAGCTGAAATGGGACAAATAGTAGCATATTAGTATAGTGTTTTAAATTCATATCATTCAACGTGTGGATCTGTAGATGCTTCGCTATTAAAAGCTGAGAATCTCAAGTCACACATTCGCTTCCTCCGCGTACTCTGCACCCGTTATTTATTTAAGTAGCGCGCTATCGGTTTTTTGAGCTAGTTAATCGGAAATGGAGCGTGCTACTGTGTCACCTTTTCTCTTCATCCGTAAGGAATCTCGTGTAGCCCTTCCTCTTTGGTCCATATCTCTTTAGCGTGTCTCTGAAGAGAGCGCGAAGCCGCCTTCGAATTTGTTGCACTTTTACCTTCCAAGACGTCTCGAAATATTCCGATTCCATCACTCGCCCTGTGCCACGCGCACGTAGCGCCGAACAAATCCGCTGTTAAACCACCATAAATATCGGCACGAGGCGAGGAAAAGCGTGCCTTTAATCAAAGCATTTCACGGGTACCTTCGCCGTTAACACAGAACTTCAACTGCTCGAGGAAACGGCAACAGAAAACATTTCGATAATATTCGTTGCTGTTTCTTTGCTCTTAAAAGCTTTCTTTGAATTGAATCTCAATTTTGCTATTGCTTTCCGCGGTGGCTTCAGCGCATCGAAACACGTATGCACGTCTCGTGAACTTATTCAGCACATTAATATCATTGTAGCTCTGCGAACGGTGTACTATTGGCAGCACTTGACACACTAACAATCGCTTGTTCTCTCAAGTTTCTCCTACTCGGCAAAATGATAAAACTTGTGTACTTTTCCTGGGACACATTTGCTTCCTCAGGCTGGTCCGCTTTGCCACGTTATCTTCGTAGATAAAGGAAACAATATACGTTCTACTTGGGGTGAAAATTTTCCAACTGTTCAATGCGAGGCATTGGAACAACTCGCACCGTCACTGTAACATCCTCCCCTCGATAATTTCTGCTAATGGCAAACATTGTATTACAAGGACCGAAGGTCTACCACGTAGTGATGGGCGATATTGGTCCCATCTATCGATAATATCGTTCAATATCGATACATGAAATATATTACTCAAAAAGTATCGATATTGGTAACATCGATAATTTTTTTTACATAAGTGGCTGGAAGTGTCCTTTGGACACTCTGTGCAGCACTCACCCAGAAATTTGGTTAAAAAACGGTGCAAAAAAAGTTATCGATATGTGGACCAAAAGTATCGATACGTGTAATTATCGGTGTTTGAAGTATCGATAAAAAATACCGATATTCTGACAGGCAAATATCGATATATGCAGTTATTGATAAATATCGCGCATCACTACTACCGCGACACGAAACGACATTTTATGCAACGCGATCGCAGCCCTTCGTCGCTGGCAAATTGCCGATCCGCCGACGCACTTCCGGCTAGGCCGTGCTCTTTCGCAAATTGCCCAGAATATTCTTTAATCCTCGTGCACTGTTAATTAACTGTGAATTACCTTAACTTGCAGCTCCTCGGCCAAAGTGACCACCTCTTGGCTTCCCTGTGCCATTAAGAGGAATATTTCTTGTTCGGCTTTTAAGTTAAACGATCTACAATTTATATCTTTAATCGATACCCATCGAGACCGTCATGCGACGCTGGATCATAACTCTCTCTACACTGGCATCTTTTAAAGCTAACAACCGCCTCTCTGCATAACTGCTTTATTTTTGCACGACTATCTATGCATAATATTTGAAACGACCGGCGGAAGACACGAAACAAAAGAAAGGAGTAATAACGCCGATAAAAAGACGCCTCGTCGCGAGCGGGATTTCCACATGGGAAGGGTCATTAATCGAGACTCACGCAATTGTAATAATCGAGCAACTCTGACCCGACCAAGGGATCCTTGCGTCCATCCATAAAGAGATATCGGTAGGGGTGTCGATACTCAATGTATCGGCTACCTTGGAGAGCACTTGTACGCCGTGGAAATAACAGGAAGTCCGCGCGAATAGGTTATATACTTAGAAAGACGGAGAGAGGAGAGCCAGGAACTGTATAAAAGATGACGGCGCGCCGCGCCGAGCGGTACCGTTGGCGTGCACAGAGATCGCAGATGACGACGGCGATCCTCGAACAGCGAGGCACGTAAAACTCCCGGCGATTTGCTTAATTACACGGCGCAATGGCTGGAGCAGTCCTGCCAGCTTCGATCCCCGATCTGTTTCCGTTTCGCACCGCGTGCCGCGTGTGTATTTACTGCCGATAAAGAGTTGGAGACGCGCTACGGGAACACGAAACTGGATGGATGACACTTATCCCTGCTGCATACGTGACGGTTCCCATCAACGAAGACGACTATTATCTACTTACTGATCGTCACTTGGCATACAGCGACTGTACGTCGGGGCTCGTTTACGAGCCACTCTCCTCTTACCTCGAGCGCAGATAACGTTTAGTGACTGATAGGATAAATCCAGGGTACGAGACGGCTGCCTAAGCATCGAGGAGATTTCGAAAACGTTTAGCGAGTTAATGGGAATATTGGGGACCCGTGTTCCGGGGGCCGGAACCGTGCGTATCGTGCTCGTAGATCGGTCGCGATCCAATTACGTGGCTCGTCGTGGGGCATAAGTACTTCGACCTGGATAAAGGAATTCTGTTTTGTTCCCTGCTATAATTACTAGTAGTCGCGGTTCGTAATTCTTTGGGTTTTCTTTTCTTCGCACCACTTGACTCCTGCCGCACGGCAGATTCGTGTGAATGAATTATTATTCGTCGAGAGCGTGCCGACGAGCAAGGCTCTGTTATCAAGGGCAGAGTATTTAAAGAACAAACTTGATGGAATCCGATACGAGGTAACAATTGCCGCGAAGCGATAAGTGATAAGTGTGCTGTGTAAACATATTTGTTGTTACTGTTTGGGAAATGTTTGAACAGTTATAAAAATGATGGGGTGGTAATAATTTTTACCTGACGGTGGCACTGGCATTTTCGGCATACTCATATCCGGAATCACACATGCATTGGGTGCAGGCGCGGTTGCAATTGGCTGCATAGGCGGTATGGGCGTGTAAGGTGGCGGCTGGGCCGTGGGATATTGGAAAGACATATTGTTCTCACCTAAAGCAAAAATAAATTCATGTTTAACGGGCTAGTATTCCCTGTACAGTTGTCTGAAATAAGGGCATTAAATATATTCCACTCTTTCATTTACCCATTCGGTGTTAAGATCTCAACGCTTACTAACCGCCGATCGAACAGTTCGAAACGATTCTAAACAATTACGGCACCGAAAGAGTTAAAAATACGTATGTCAAATTGACCTTCGTCTTTATATTTAAATATCTACGTAATAAGATTAGATCGCTCCCAATATACAAGGCAGCTTTGTTATATTTGCGTAAGTGTTTGGAAAATTTCTACGTTAAATAAACACCAAAGCTGTGGAAGCCTACCTAAAAGCTTGAGAGCTAAGCGGTTATTCTGTTTTGTTAATGTTTTTTGGCGTTAGGTTATGTTTGATGCCTCGATCGATAATTCTCTCTGCACGGCGACCACTCTTACCGAGAGAGTAGTCGCGCTGAAAATTAGTTACGAAAAAGATCGCACGGTGACGAAACTCTAATCGTAATACTGTTTGTTATTGAAATTGTCAGGTCATTGTCCGCTCGTACAGGTCGTTGTAACTTGATGATACGAACTGTATACCCCCCAACTCAACGTTTTTGTTAATTAATAACAATCCTATGTCTCTCTATAAAGCTCTCTCCATTATTTTACTCGTAAAGTGATTTTAATCTATCTTTTCATCGTTTATGCAAATATATTTTACATCTTGGTGCTAAGTTATCTAGATTTTATTCTATTTTCTCTGACGAACTGACATTCTCCGAATTTTCTGACAAAACGTATCGATGATTCTATCGCCGACGTTACTACAGAGAAAAAAGGAACTGTCGATAAAAATTATTGCTTGCGTACTCCGTACACTTGGGTAAGAACTTTATTACAGATCGGGAACGAAAAAATGAGCCTCAAACTAGTTTCCACCTTGTCCTATGTGCTACTTTTTAATAGCCATGAATTAGGTCTCATGAGGTGTAATCGACAGTTTCCTCGTTTGCTGCGAACAACCTCGATAACTTTTCGTTCGTGCGATCTTTTTTGATAGAGCGCTGCAACACGCACTGATTACGATTTGGTGAACGAACGACAGTTACAGAAGTGCAGAATTACACGAATTACACGAATTACGTATTTTGTGTAAGAGTAGAGGGGACACGTTTCGACGCTGTTTCAATTAACGACACCGCTAATCAACGATAAGCGCGCGCGTACATGCATTCCGAGAATCAGACGCATCGTTCCGTGCTTTCGGCGACAGCTGATTTCCTCAACTGCTTCGTTTCAAAGTTATCGAATCATTGCGTAGCATTATTTCGAATAAAACATTTGGTCGAATTAGAAACGCTCATGATTTTCTGAAAGATCGATGAGAATTTGCCCCCAGGTGACTATATAATGCTACCGTTCGTCACCAAATGCTACGTAAAGTGATGCATTGTTCAGTTATGTACACTTTCATCGGATGATGTCATCCTGTCTCACATGTGTCTGCGTCGCATACCACAAGGTCGTCACTGTCGTGCCTGCTGGAATGGCGTATACATGTGTACGGCTAACTGCTGCATACACGCACACGCAGGTACACGAAAGAAATGGGCGGCCTGTGTGCGTAAACCGCAAGATACGGTAGCAACGTGCGCTTCCGGTTTTTCAGAAAAGCACGGTCACGCCTTTCGAGGATGAGGAACGAATGTATCGAACTTACGAGCACTTGTTACTTGGTTTTCCACGTTTCCCTTCCCTCTTCTATCTCTCTGGCACGAAGAACGGAAAGGATGCTCGAACTGAATGCAGGGTTTGGTCTCAAAAAACTAATTTCCTGTTACGCACGTCCTTGCTGATTACCCCCCCCCCCCCTGCCGATCTATTTTAAGGAATCGCGGTTCAAGCAGTGTTCTCATGTGAGGAGCAAGTTTCTTTGAGCGCGGTTCGCGGTTTTTGTGCAACGTCGATGGCTCAATACGGTCGCCGTTCTTACGAAAAACGATGACTGTATTTGCAACTATCGCCGACGAAACCTGAATTTATAAGCCTAACTTGCAACCGACCGATTCTCTGCGGTGCGCTTTTTTGCGGCTTCGATAGAACGTTTTATACGACTTTCAAATGCGACGGCAATAAGGGTAACTGTTGTTAACAAATAAGACATAATTCTTCGTTCGGTCATCGCTGCTAATAAATTAATGAAGCATCGTTGTAGCGAACAAATAACGAGTTCTAGCATTTACATTTGAACAAAGAGAACGGTATTTCAATGATACATAGTGCAAAGTCGATAATTTTAACCTGTTAACTCGATGATTTCTCGATCAAAAACATCTTCGATGTATTAAACATTGTTTCGTTCGCAGTAAATACGTTATGTACTCTTCTGTACGAGTGAAATTTTGGAAAATGAGGAGTCCAGTGGGAAACAGGAACGTGCCACCGTTTCATCATTTTTCTTACATTTTTTTGTTGTATTTATATCGCATTACAGGAACAAATGAATGGTACAAAGAAACGAAAATTTACGCATATGTGGCACGTTCCCAGCGAGCCCAACTGAACCCTTGAAATGTTGACGACGAATCAACTCATCTTGTCCAACACGGAGGAATTTTCGAACGATGAGTTAACAGGTTATGAGTTATTAACGATGAGTTAACAAGGAATGTTTTGGTAATATGAATAAAACTCACTGAACGCTCCGGAGCGTCGAGGTCGTGGATAGTGGCGTCTGGAAGATAAGAGAATGACACTTGCATCCGGTAAAGGGAGTTTCCGTGATTCCTCTCTTACTATTTTCCTCGAGCACGGTTTTACGTTTTACGGACGGGAAGAAAAACGTAGTCGCAGCTCGTCCAGCGACGCTATTCGCCGGGCTTTTCCGTGTGGATCTGCGCGAACCAATCGCGCGGCCGTTTTAGGCCTTGATCGAGGAAGAGGAGGAAAGTTTGGAAACCAGACTTAAGAGAACTCGATTTCGGGATCGCGGAGATAAGTGTTGGGAAGGCGATATATATTGGGCAGGCACGTAAACTGGAGTGGTATATGGTTTGGTAAAGAGGCCGAGGAGAGGACATAGGGGTAGTACTCGATGCAACTCGATGGTTGTGTGGACTGTGCAGGAGGTTGGAAGAAAATGCAAAGGCAAACGGTGATAAGATGGCGTCACGCACGTCAGACCTAGGGAAGAAGTGAAGAAGCGTGGGGAGCGAGGGGGAGTGAGGGGCAGAGGAAAGACAGGACAGGAAGGAGGCAGGCCAGGCGAACGAGGCGAACTGAGGCGAACGTCGCCAGGGGACCAGGGGACTGTGGTGTGGTGTGTGACAGAGAGTGCGAATACGGGTGCTGTCATGTCGTCGTCGTCTTCGCCTTTGGCCCCTAAGAACGGCTGCGTTCCGATCACGGTGGTGAAACGTTGTGCGTGATACGTAGATCGTTCGGTAACATCATCGATGCCTTTGTTCGCCGATAAGAGCTGCTGTCCCCTTTCGAACGCGCTGCTGTGGACTGTACGAGGACGTAGTTAGTACATAGTTGCAGGGACGGTCGTTTTTCAGCCGTGCTCGAGAAAGAAGGGAACGCGCAAGGATAATAATCGAGGGAGGCTAGGTACTCTCTCGAGAGAACCTTCCTCTCGGTCCTGGACACGTCGAGGAGGCCGAGGAGGAGGAGGAAGAGGAGACGGAGGAGGCGAACTGGCAAAGAGATGCGCGAGTTCAAGGTAGTCGTCCTCGGCTCGGGCGGGGTAGGCAAGAGTGCGCTCACCGTGCAATTCGTCTCGGGATGTTTCATGGAGAAGTATGACCCGACGATTGAGGACTTCTATCGGAAGGAGATCGAGGTGGACAACTCGCCGTGCGTGCTCGAGATCCTGGACACCGCCGGCACCGAGCAGTTCGCGAGTATGCGCGATCTCTACATAAAGAACGGGCAGGGGTTCGTGGTTGTGTACAGCCTGACGAATCACCAGACCTTCCAGGACATCAAGGCGATGAAGGAATTGATAACGCGCGTGAAAGGCACCGAGAGGGTGCCGGTGCTGCTCGTCGCCAACAAGCTCGACCTGGAGCATCAGCGGGAGGTGGACACCGCCGAGGGCAACGCTCTGGCGCAGCTCTGGGGCTGCCCGTTCGTCGAGGCGTCCGCGAAGAATCGCACCAACGTCAACGACGTGTTTGCGGAGATCGTACGCGAAATGAACTTCAGCCCTGAGAAAGAGAAGAAGAGCTACTGCTGTTGCAGCGTCCTCTAATGATTAATCAAAACTCCTCAGTCGGGTTAACCGAGCCACGTTTAGGTAATGGAAAAACGTACGTAGCGGCTGATCGCGCCTCCATTGGATGATATTTCTGTTCGTCCGCTGGCTACGCTCTCTTTTCTTGGGCTCAACCTTGGGCTTGTGCTGTGAATTCGCCAATCTATAAGACTAACGTTACCCCGAATCGTACCATGGATCTTCGTGAATTCGACTATGTCAAAGACTAATGCCGTCTCTTGGTTCTTTTTCTATCGGAAGATCGCAGTCCACCGTTTGGCTGGCTGTTAAATATTTTAATATACGTGGATAGTATTATATGTAATATTATTGTAATATATAATGATAGATACGTAAGTGGGCAATGGAAGAGGCAACTCCGTCAGCAAAGGACCAATACTCGTCAGAGAAGGAGTGAGGACACGGATGGCGGGGAGGGTGATAATGGAACTGCCCCACGATAGTTGTTACTTGTTAACGGCGAAACCAAACTCGATATGTCTAGCTTTCTGCTCAATCTAAAACAAGCGCCCGTCGCGTACTCGTTCCAATCGACGAACCTCTATTACTCACAAGGGTCGGATGGTAATTAACAGAGCGTCCGAAAACCGTTTGCAGATATTGAAGGAATCACTGTGGTGGTCAGCTGTTTGACATAGTGGGAGGAATTAAAACGACTGAATAAATGTTATTTACAATGTATAGTCAGGAACTCGAAAGAGAATAGATGGTCTTAGATATGTATTGTGCAATGATATCCATTAACGATATATATATATTACCCATGCTCAAACGTCAGAGGCTGAGGTAAAGAATAACATTGTATAAAGCGCCCAAGAGCGGTGTGTCGTTAATGGTTCCGGTATTGAGTGTACAGTTCTAATAGTAGAGATGCATTTTATTGAAACAAACATAGGGTATCAAAACTCATTGCTGATTTAGTGGAATTTTATATTCGGGACAACTGATATTCGGACAGCTTAGCGTTTCGTTGGATTTCGCTGCAACCTTGTCGCATACCTGCTAATATTTATATTCTTGTCTCGTTAAGGATTTCATTGGCTTCGAACGGGAACCTGGAAGCACAGTGTCGTCTGTTGTTACAACCAGCCAAGGCATAATTAGGAGAAAATGTTGAAGATTGACAAGCGTAGAATGAAAAGGAGAATTGGCGGTAATGTTACAGAGGAACATTAGTACATAATGTCAATCATAAACATAATTATAGGATTTATATAGTAAAGTCTGTATGATAGAGAAAAAAAATACAAAGTCTTTATACGATTCCAATAAGTTTTATAGCCAATTATAAACCAGCAAGAGAGAAGGCAAGACTTTGAAACCTGAAACCTGTTTTTAACAAAGGCTTGCTGGTACACTGATCCCTTCAACTGCAAAATACGTGTGTGGTACTAGTAGTAATATCTAACGTATCCATTGCTTCGTACGAAACTGAGAATCTTCTTTCGAAAGGAAAAAAAAAACAGCAAATCGCCATTGAGTTTGTAGACGTAAACCAATGGATGTATAAAAAAAAAACGGGAGCGATGGGCTCCCTTATAAGTAGCTGTAGGTCGTGTGTAATTTTTCTCGTGTGATCAAAAACCATATTATCCGAATGTTAAATACTGCTTTTATACCATAACAGTCATTACATTAGCTCGATATGTTATTATTATTTAACGCCACCATCGAAGTCATTAATTTTCCGTGTGATCGCTGCACGACGTACCTTAAAAAAGCAAAATCTAGGGCTCGGCTATCTTTTCTCTTTCTTTACGAGTTTGATCGAAGGGTGTTAATCTCGATCGCTGAAGGGACAAGAGAAAAAGTCTATTTAATGTTTGTATAATAATCTAACTCGTTCGTCTCGATTTACCAGCCTTCCGGATCGATTAAGGATGCTTAATTTTGTACACGAGAGACAGTCGCTTCCCGGTCGGAGACGCGTCCAAGGGCCCTCACAGTCGAACTGAAAAGTTTCAAACGAACTGATGTACAGTATTTCTATCATTGGTAGTTAGTAGGGTCCGACGACGCAGCTCTTTGGGAACAGGCTATCGATCGTATATTCTGTCATTCTTTCTAATCGTCGGTGCAGTTTGAAAAAGAAAGAAAGAAGCTTAATTCGTAGCGAATACGTGCGGCTGAGCATGTGTTCTAATCACGCGAAGCATTTGATTTTATACTTGTCGCGACTGAACCTTCTCTTGTCGTCGAAATTTTCAACGTTAAGTTGCCGATTAATGTGTATATTTTGAGACACATAGAAGATAGCCTCGCGTATTCGACTGATGAAGGGTGCTAATACATTTCGTCAGCTTCAGATTGCCGGAGCGTATAATAACCGACGTAGCGAATCGGCCATCCATATTTCGTTCACTGTACTCTACTACTAAACAGGCGTGAAAGACGGAAAAGGGAAGAGGGGTAGGGGAGGTGCAACAGATAATTATTCGTATCCTCTATTTTATCACTCGGAAAATTCGTAGTCTCGCTGTGATCCCGTAGATGTAAACCGCAGTTTTTCTATTAAAAGACGACGATAATGAACGCGCGTGAAAGCCTTTCAACAGCGAATCAAAGGGCCTCTTTGTGAAACGGTGTAATCGCTCACGCTCCTATTATCGTTGTGTTTTTCCACCCTCCTGGGTTTTCTTTTTGTGCTTCTCGAAAACCATGGATCTGCAAAGGGCGAAGAAAGTGGGATGGGAAAATAGAGGTGCGGATAGCTTTCCAAGTATACGCATGTCTCTAATATATGGAGAAATAATGAAACAAAGGAAACAAGAAATTACTTCTATATTTGTATCGCTTCTGAATAATTAACGCACGCACGCGCGCGCGCGCACACGACCGTGTTTAAGGATATTTTTCTAACGAGAGAAAAAGAAAAAGGGAATGTATTAAAACGTTTGTACAAGAAGAAACGCGAAATTGTCCGATTTACTTGGGAAGCTATCGGAGCGAAATGGAAAATCGAGCTACGCCTAAGTCAGCATATCAGTGTCAAGGACCAGGTTCGTTTTCTTCACTTCTTTGTTTCGGCCAGCAATTCCTTCCGTGACTTTTTTCGGGATAGAAACTCGAGGGAGAGAAAGCACAACAACTTCACCACTCATAGAAATGATTTGCATACGATTTTATAATTAGATATAAAGAAATGAATATATATGTATACATACACAATTTACATATATATGTATACATGCAGATTTGTTAAGCAACTGGGTCACATTAATTCGGGAATGAAAAAGAAGAAAAAGAAAAACACCACGATTTAGATGTATATCGGCCTTTCAGTACTACCTGCGTATGATATTGAGTACGAAATACGTTATATTTTTTACAATGTGAAGAATCTGTAAATATTATAGCGTCGAATTATATATAATAATAATAATAATAATAATAATAATTGATAAAAAGAAATACCGATAAATGAATATCCGACATTTGACAAAAGACAACAATGAATGGCTTACGGTAAAAAATGTGCATTTCATTGACGGCTTAAATGTTCATGGGACACGTGCTCGTGTTTCTTCGTTTCCTTATCGCCGTGACCGATTAAACGGCTCTCTGCTGTGTTCGCGCGATCACTTGGGTAGACGAGAAAACGGATACTCGAGGACACTTTATAAAACGACACCACCCGCGAAATATTTTCGTTCGCTGGTAATTTTAATCCTCTTTCAGTCTGCTTATACCGAGCTGCGTTCAAAAGGGAAATACATATACACGAAAAGAGAAGGCACGCGTTATTTTTTACCTGTAGTAAAAAAAAAAAAATAAAGAACTAAGGAGAAGTAAGATGTAAAAATATGTACGCTTCGTGTATTTCCCTCTATAATGCGAGTGTAAATAAACGAGTATCAACGAAAAAAAAACACATTGCCATTCTCTTCGATTGAAAGAGAAGCTTTCAAATAACAGAACCTATGCGTAGCAATATTTTTCCTTTCTTCCGTTTAAGATACATTGTTTTAAGCTTCAATAGATGATTTTATTGGTGCATTCAGCTTGAATTACCAGCATAAGAATCTAGTCAATACAGAATTCTTGTAACTCAATGACATGGAAAAAAAGAGTGCGGAGCACAGATTTGGGAAGCAAAGTTTTTGTATGAAAGATATTGATTCTGTTTAGTGTAGTAATTACTATTAGGTTGCAATTGGATTTCATCGACAGGCCTTTTTAGCAATTAACTGCTCCTCTGTACGCGACCAGGTACTAACTTTTTCCATGGAAGCATTGAGATCTGTCCTGGGAAAGCTACCCATTTGATCCTGTCTCGATACTGGTGCACATTTTTTCTTCGTACGCAATTTTTTCACATTTTTTTATTACTAACCATTGTACTGGCATTTTGGCAATATCGCACAAATATAATATAGAATAAAAACAATTCTTTGGTACTGATTGGATGATCCTTGTTACTAATCACGCATAACACCCGCTGTTCAGTTACACTTTACAGCATAATACATAGCTCACGAAAAGAACCAAATATATACCAATACCATTCATAGTAGTTTAAATGCATTAAAAAAACACACAGACAGTTCAACTTGAAACGAATAATTCATTCAATCTTCTGACACATTCGTTGGCTTCTGTGGCTGATACTCTCATACAAGCGGAAATGACTTCTTGATTTACATACAAATTCGAAATTTTTTGAGAAAAAGATCTCTTGGGGATCTGTTCGTCGTATTCATAGTTTGATTCAAGACACTGCTCACTGAAGCAATAAAGAGAGTTTAAAGCGTCTTGCAATAGATGTGCAGAATCTCGCTGTGTATCGTTATTCAAGCTTGCCAGGCAGGTGGCAAACAAATGAGCATAAGGAGTATGCTTTATGCTGCCCTCGAGCTGTCTAATATTTTTAATTAACGATTGATACACTTTCTCCTGATCTTGCATTCTTTCGAATAGAACGAACGTTTCACAGAATTGCGAAACGGACTTGAGCAGAAATGCAAATAAATCGTTTCCACCGATGGACGAGTACTCCAACGATAAGCAGCATGCCTCTACCGTTAAGCGTAAAAAGTGATTGTGCGCTTCGATTTCATTGTATCCGAAGACAAACCAGTATATCGTAATAAATTCCGCGCCTAATTTCTGATATTCGTCTCTGGTCGATCGAAGAATTAAGTGACGCAAAAAGTCTTCTTTCAGTAAACTCAAATTTGATAAATAACTTCGTAGTCTCTCCGAGGCCTTTGGGTCCTCTTTCAATCTGTCTAGCACGATGAAACAACGCCTTTCGTAATCATTCATTATATCGACTATGCTAACACCTTCCTGCGTTAAATACCAAAGAGGAGCGAAGTACAATTTATCTATTGGCTCGATCAGGCATTCGATTCCAGTAATTATTTCTTCTTTCGTGGACACGTGAAGTTTATAACTTTTGGTTTCCACTAAATATTTCACTATCCTTGCTATTTGTTCAAGTATTTCGCTGCTTACGTATTTCGAAATGGTCGTATTTTTCCTCAAAAAGGACATCTTCTTAGCCAGAGCTATTGTTAAACCTTTAACGTGGGTATTTTTAGTACATCTGGCCAACAGCATTGGAATATTAATAAGAACCGAATTTATGTTCGGCGCATTGAAAGTATCTGCCTCCAGATACGGTATAAAAACATTATTTATCAAATCATTTACGTTGATATCGGAGTTGTCCAATACAGCTCGTACGAAGTACATAAATTTCTTTCCATTCCATTCGACGTTTTCTATACAAACGGTTCTTAGGATGCTGGTTACGATTATTTGATTGTTGCCTTCTCTTATTCGCATAAACGGCGATAATAGAAGCATATCGTTGGCAGAAATCATAATATTTCTGTAGTCGGGATGACCGATGGTGATCTTTACGAGTATAGTCAATACCAATTTAAGATCCTGCGAAAGGAAGAGTAGAACAGCTTTCAAAATTGTCGACGATTGTAAATTCGAGTTCCGCGTAATGAATTCGTTAAACGCGTGTTCTGTATGCGAAGATTTTATGTAGCTTTTGCCATCATGTTTCGTTAGATACGCCGTCACGATTTCATAAATATCTGATACGTCTCGATGCATCAGTATCGTCGTAACGACAGTATGACAGAGCTCTTTAATGGTTTCTTCGTTCGGCTGTGTAAGGGCAAATGCAAGATATTCCAACAGATTTAAGCAGTCCTTTTTATCTAATAAAGTTTCGTTCTTATAAACAAAATCAAGTATCGAATGGTCCCATTCTTTGTATCTGCATAACAACTCTTTTACAAGCTCTCGTTTGCCATCGGATATGGCGCAACAGAGTTCTTGTAAACTTAAAACAAAACTCGACTGTTTAGGATCCGATTTCGATGACAAGTGCTGCAGACACTCTATCAAATGAGTGTTTTCACATAGCTGTTGGTCGTTCTGTATAAACTGCATAAAGTAATAGCATTCATTTCCAATGGAACGCTGCAAAGTAATCATGTTGTTCTCATCATCGTCGAGCTCTGCCCAGCTCAAATAAGTATAGCAGTCAATTTCTTTGATAGTATTTAGCAGTGCATCTATCATTTTCTCGTTCAAGCTTGCTACGCCAGTTTCTATAAGCGTATCTTCACACTTGACAAACTGTTCTCCACCAAATGTAATGTTATATAATTTCTCAAGACCATCGGAGGTGACACTCCCTTTAGTTCTACGCTCTAAACAACTCTTTATCGTAGAAATTAATCTTTTCAATATAATACCACTTCGCTCATATTTCCTTGTGCTGGACACTTCTGTCAAATGAATTAGTTGCGGGTTCGTTAATAGCAACAAGACTTCCTCGAAGCTGATCAGAAAACTTTCTACGCTCTCTTCAACATTCGTAGACTGTATTCCCGCTTCCTTTAATCCAAGGAACTTAGTATACGCAGTCAATATTAATTCACATATGCTATCTAGTAATCTTTGGAAAGGCAGTTCTTCTATACATTTCCTAACTATCTGCAGTATCTCTGTACACAAGTCGAGAGGTACGTATAAAAGGGATCGAATTAGAATCTTCTCGTATCCAAGATTCCACATTATCTGCATAAGCAAATACAAAGACAAAGGCGGGCACATGTCAACTAAATGGCCACTAACGATATCTTCCGCTAAACGTTCTTGATTCTGGAACTTGGTATTCATTAATAAATATTTATATGACTGCGCACATTCCTCATTATCGACCAATGCCTTTTCCTTCACGGGTATACCGTAGGCCTGAAATATGCCCATCATCGATTTGCACAAGTCGTCGATGTGGTCGCTGCTCTCAGTTGATGCACGCGAAGAGAGGAATTTTAATTCTCCACATTCCTGATTCTTCTTCATAAGATACATCTGAACCTTTTTATAGTATTCATTCAATTTCTCCATTATTGATACAGAGTTGCTGACAAAGTGGCTCTGAACAATTCTGCAGAATGCTTTCTTATATCTACCAAATTGTTTATGATACTGTATCGAACATTCTTACATACCTGGAAAATTATTGGTATCATTAAGAAATGTATCGGAGGACAAATTTATCAATGATTATACATTCAACATAAATACATAACTGACACAAAAGAGAAATAGCCTAAGGAAATATAAACATTACGATTACCATTGGTTACACGATTCTGTTGCAACTTGCAACGTATTTAGTTTTCTCTCCAATTACAACAACCCGAGCTTTCCTAATTATTTCGAAAATAGTATTATAATATCGACAATGTTGCCGACATATTTACATTTGTATAAATGGACGGTGACAATTAAATATGGTTTCGATACTATATACGTAATTCCTCCGACAATATATCAACGTCAAATTCGAGATAACTGTATTCCCCTATCTTGATAAGTGAGTGAAAATTGTACTGTCACTGCTTAATACCTTTTATTATTATTACGTCGCAGCATAACGAGGGCGAAAAGCCGATTTCATTTGATCGAATTTGTGCAGAAACGTAAGAATGGTTCGTGCGTGGTATATGGACAACAGCGATGCTGATCAACGATTGGAACACCATAAAGAGCCACCTGAATTTCTCTCCCTGTTAGACTTGTATAGAATAACAGGGGTTGAGTACTTTAAGGTTAGCTCGCACTTAATGTGTAATCAACATTTCTTTAGCAGATATCTATATATCAGCATTCTTTCCATTATATTATCCATCTTCTGCACAACCGCTGTATGCAGTTTCAATTGTTTTTAAATATAGTTGCCCTGATATTTGACCTCTACGTGCCCTTGGGAAAGTCTGGTGGCACTAGAACCATTTCTATTTACATAAATTTAAATTGATAATGTTAATTTAGGTTGATTACAAAGACTACAAAGTTGACAGCACATTGGCGGAACTAAGAGAAACGCGTGGCTACAGTTATGAAGATGAAATAGTGTGCTCCAAAGAATGCCTTCCAAATTATGAAGAGAAAGTAAGTTATGAAATGTGAATCACATGGTACACAATGGGTTGAACATATAGAGATGTTATTTCGAATTATTTAGTTGAAGAATTTCTTCACCGAACACCTTCATACCGACGAGGAGATAAGATTGGTCCTAGACGGATCAGGGTTCTTTGATGTCCGGGACAAGGATGACCAGTGGATACGCGTCGAAGTGAAAGCTGGAGATCTGATAATCATTCCCAGTGGAATATATCACAGATTCACTTTAGATACTAATGTAAGTATATCGTACGATCGAATGTAACACATTGTCACTTGGAATTTATTTCCTTCTTTTTTCAGAATTATATAAAAGCAAAACGATACTTTATTGGAGAACCTGTTTGGTTGCCTTATAATAGACCAGTCGATGACATGGAGTGTCGTAAAAATTATCTTGAACGTTTGCACAATAGCTTTCAAATGCAATCTGTCTAACATATATATTTCGGATGTTGAAGCTTCATTAATATACAATTTAACGATATACAATACAGATGAAACAGTTACATCGAGATTTGTCCACTTAGCGGTGTATATTAAAATGTATATAATCGTGTCGTACATATTTACATTCCATAATATTCAAGAGAGCAGTGGAAAACCATTAGTTTTAACAGATTGTTAATTTTCGGTGTCACCGGAGTATTCAGTCTTTACAATGTGTGTGGGTGAACTTTATAAAACATGTTCTACATGTAAAAGTTGTTCATAAAACATAATTTGTAAGTTTATACCCGTTACGGTCGAAAGTTTAAAATAAAAGTTTCGTCAGAAACATTTACAGATTATTCTCGATCAGCAAGAATCACTGTCTTCGCATACAGTAGAATTTTTTATTCTTCACAATTAAATTATATACATACATACAAAAATCTTGATTAGGCAAATACTGAGTTATTTGTATACATCGTTTAACATTAATCTGAAACTGGGCTCTGCGCGACTTTGTATAAAATTTCGATGCACGCGTTACCTTGCGAAGTTTCAAACCTTCAATCTTAATTCGTAGTAATTTGATCTAAACAGATAGCATTACATGAAAGAACGTCGCAATAAATGTACAGTCACGTTACTATCGCACCTTTAAACGAATTGTAATAAGAAGAAATACACCTAGCTGTAGTCAAATTATAAATGTCATTGTCAAGGTGTAAAAGTTCGAATCAGAAATAAATACTAAATTGTCCTATTATATTTAGACTTAACAGTCACTATTGAATCACAGTCCAAATAATAGAAGCATGCTTTCCATGTCTAGAAATTTTACCCACACGAGTCTTCTTACATGGTACAAAAATAAGAAAAAGATATTAGCAGTCTCTTTTTCCTGCGTCTATTTACTACATTAAAAGTCAGCATTGACTGTAAAACTGCTTTCGATCCTATTTTGCATAACTCCCCACTTCTGATATTCCCCAACTTTCTTCTCGAAGAAGTTCGTCTTACCTTCTAAAGATATATGCTCCATGAAGTCAAACGGATTTTCAGACATATAGACCTGAGAATTCAAAGCCGACGCATCAGTAAACGTTACGACCAAATCGAATAATCACCAGTTGAAATATTTCTACCCACCTTTTTACAGCCCAGTTCGAGGAGTAATCTGTCCGCGACGAATTCAATGTACTGGCACATCAGTTTACAATTCATACCTATCATTTCGACAGGCAAGGCGTCTGTTAAGAATTCTTGTTCGATCTCAACGGCGTCCTTGATGATCGAAGTGACTCTGTCGCACGACGGTTTCTGTACAATGTGTTTGAACATCAAACATGCGAAGTCGCAATGTAATCCCTGTAAAAGAAAAGGAGAAATAGCACCTTCGCTCCGATTGATCTTGCATTTCCGTTTGTACAGATAGGTATGCACCAACCTCGTCCCTCGAAATAAGTTCGTTGCTAAACGTAAGTCCTGGCATCAGCCCTCTTTTCTTCAACCAGAAAATAGCAGCGAAGCTACCACTGAAGAAGATACCCTCCACTGCGGCGAACGCAACTACTCGTTCAGGAAAAGTCGCACTGTCATGGTTTATCCAATTCAGCGCCCAATTGGCCTTCTTCGTGACGCATGGCAAAGTCTCGATCGCGTTAAATAGAAAGTCCCTGCAGGGAAAGAATAATAGCGTGAATTGGGCTTCATTAATACTGGATAATCAAGAGAATATACTTGCATTAATTACCTCTCTTTAGCATCTGTGATATAAGTATCTATCAATAAAGAATACATTTCCGAGTGTACATTTTCCATGGCGACTTGAAAGCCATAAAAGCAACGCGCCTCGGTAATCTGCACTTCCTGACTGAATCGTTCGACAAGATTTTCATTGACAATTCCATCGGAGGCTGCGAAAAATGCTAAAACATGAGATATAAAGTGCTTCTCACTGCTAGTTAAAGTAATCCAATCAAAGGTGTCCTGCAAAAAATTATTATTACTATCTACTGACTCTTTCTTCAATTTTAAACATGCAGATTTTAACGTGGAAATTAAATTATACCTTAGAAAGGTCTACTTCTTCCACGGTCCAGAAAGAAGCTTCTGCTTTTTTGTACATTTGCCAAACGTCGGGCCACTGTATGGGGAAAACGACGAACCTACGTGGATTGTCTTTTAGCAGCGGTTCCAATTCTGCATTGAATTCAGTTTCTTTTAGCTGCACTTTTCTCACAGCTTTCATTTTGGCCACCTGGAAAAATGAACGAGTGTTGGTACTGCTATCCAAATATTTCACAAAGAGAGATGAGAAGGTTGCTTACCCCATTTTTTACACCATGCTCATGGGAAATAGTTGGCGAAGTACATAACTTTTTTGGAGAAGTCTAAAAACAAAAAGGAGGCAATTCAATAATAGATGATATTAAGATTGTATGTACATATTCATGGAGATAAACGCGAACTCTTGGAACTGTACATAAATGATAATAATCTCCTTGGTAATTTCCAATTTAATTTACTACTTGACTTGCAAGAGACTCAAAAGGATATCTCTTACCAGCATTGCAAATAACCACGATACATAGATTGTCATGAGTCTGAAGAATCTACTGTATTGCACAATTGCGTACAATAATAGGGATTCCACTCATTATCAAGTTCTGCGGAGTATAATTATAAGGAAACATTGGGCACTGAAATTATATATACGTATATACATAATCACCTTGCACAATCAACAGATACCGTTTCCTTCCGTAAAGAACAAACTTAATAAAATACTACGATTTTGCTTTCGTTTTACACGCAATTAACTGAATTTCGAGGTTTTGCTATTAATTTCCTGTGGAACTTAACCTTTTATACTACACACTATGTTACAAATATTTTATTAAAAGCAGTGCTTCTCTAGTTTTGTCGAGGTCTCTGGTGGAAGCCTTTATTAACACTTACATATGTGTAGATTCATAATAAATTAATAAAATTACAGATTTTAAATATCGCTATTCACGAAGTAACATACAATTTATAGCCGACATGATTTAATCGAAATCTAAAATTCTTATTTCGTAAATCCCCACTAGATCGAAATTCCGTAGCGAACTCTCATTATTGCACATGGTTTTCGACATGAAAGGAAATTTGAAATAACACTTCAACAATACGATCGAGAACTATGAAAACTAAGAAAATTATTACACTGGCGGAATGAACGTGTTCAATGCTACAGTAAGAAAATGATTAGGTACTGCCAAATTGCGAAATGGCTACAAAAATTCTATAACTTGTAATTAACGATAACTCTTTGGAAACACATTTTATGAAGGAAAATCTGAATAACTTACTTTTTCCAAGAGAGAAACAGTCTCGAGGTGTTTAAGAATGTTCTCTTTCATGGAGATTTGAAGAGGCATCGTGAATTTTGATAACTATCACAGGAAAGGCGAACAGAGAACAGCTTTTGCAGCAAATTAGTAACGAGCAGTAACGAGATTGAACGAGACACCGTGCTCCTGAGGGATCAAATACTTTGATGTTAAAAAACCGATGCTACAAGGTACAAGTATCCTCTATTGGTGCTAGTACGCCTCTTTGCGCCAGAATGTTGTTGACCAATCAGCTGAATACATTTTACCGCCAAAACGTATCAGCTGTCAGGATGTTGAATTAAGGGTATATTTATGAATGATATCCATTCGAAAATCCTCTAAAATAATTCTCCTTGCGTTATAACTACAGCCAAGACTTAAAAACGTCATGTAAAGATAATCGCTTTCCCGCGTATTTCCAAGGATTGCGCATAACTCTCGGGCGAGTTATTTCAATGCGCATAAAGCATGATCTTCAATGAACTGTATACTCCGTAAATAGCTACTCGGCCATTTAAATACCACGTAACTATTCGTCAGCTGATTGATGCTCGATATATATCACGCTCATTTTCTTTTCACCAATAGCTTCCTTCATATTACGGATAAGTAAAATGTTTTATAGATAGGCATCGGTCGGGGTTTAGTGAGTACTTTTACAGCGCCTTCAGAAGCATGACATAAAATAAAGAGGAGAATACGAAAGCTGCGTTCAATTTGTTATAACTTTCCCAGTCACTTTAGTTTTGCTGCAATTTCCATTTTCATAAGGAACATTCTCTTACGTTTTCTTTTTATCTATAACAGGAGGGTCCGTGGCACAGACCACAGCATCTGCACAGCAAAATTTCTTCGACTTTTACGCTGGTAATAATGCTAATGCGAAGTCCCATCTGGTCTGACATTCGAGTAGCAACCCTGATAACCAGATCTGGCAGCAGAATCTGACATCAGAACCGTAGTCGTCTGTGTCCGCATTTGGCTGCGTTCTGAGGTGCAGATTCTGATGTCAGATGCCTGATGTCAGATCGGCAGCAGATCGACAGCAGATTCTGCCGTCTGCTATGGTTCTGACGTCAGACTCTGCGCTCTCATGCCAGCGCCAGACCCTGCTACCAATCTGATGTCAGACTGGAGACAGATGGTTATCAGGGAATGTTTAGAATCCCACTAATATGAATACATTAAAGTGAAATCCGATAGAACTTGGAATCCTTCGCAGAGGAATTAGATTAGAGCTTAAAATATATTGGCAAAATGACAGAGGAGACAGAACTCTGACAATTTTCAAAGTCCCATCTGACAGTTCATACTTTAAGATGAATCTGTAAAACTTCATAAACCTTTATTGTTGCTTTAAAAAAGCGTTTTATACTTTTCATATATTACCGATCATGCACTCCTCCTGTATCAGGATCACATATAACTAAAGTTAGTGGCATAAAATCTATTTCCCTCCTCGTCGCACGCGCTAGCGTTCTCTCTCCCTCTCATCTCACTCGCGCAGCTCAACCGTGCCACTTCCTTCAGTACATGTATGCCGTTAGTTCGGCGAATTTCCTGGTCCAAACAGCCAACTTGGGGATAACGTAGGGATTCGTAAATAAACCGTATCCGAGTGATTGCTGAACGTTGTCACAAGACTACATATATTCTCAAATCTACCTGTACAAATATATAAATCATTTTGAAAAGATCGAGAATCCTTGAAGAAAGTGTGCATTCACTAAACGCGGCTGTAGACTTGTAACCCTATCTAAAAACGATTCATAACTGCTTAATTGTAATCGAAATCTGCGTAACAACCACGTAGGAAAGTAGCCAAGGGTCTATTCTTTGAGACGCGACTCTAAAAGTTCATACAATATTTGCGGAAAATGAGAAATTCGTTAATTTCCAGTGGCTGTGAAATTTTTCTATCTCCCTCCTTGTCGCGCACACTGGCGCTCTCTCTCGCACGCTTCAACTATCTCCCTTCTTGTCGCACACACTAGCGCTCTCTCTCGCACAGCTCGGCCGTGCCACCTCTTCTAGTATCATGTACTCCTATTAACTCGGGCGAATTTCCTGGTCAGAATAGAATAGTCGGTAAAGTCAACAGCTGCTTAAGATAATTTTCTTAACGAATAGCAGATTAGTGGAATATGTATTTAGCAATACGTTTTAAAGATATTTTGCGTTAAAGCATCGACGAAGTATAGGATAGCAATGTAATTTTGTGTCACACGCTCGGGGGGCTCTCGAGCCCCCTTACTATTTTCGTGTCACACTCAACGTTATCGATTCAGTCTAAAATAAGATTATAACGCTACGCGTGGTATGAATTAGAAATTAAAAATAGGACATTCGAAACCCGCGATTTACAAATGATTCTCATAGAGTAACAATGTAAAGATCGTTTTACAAACGTATTCCGTGCAACGACAGAGAAAAAAGGATCACAACAAAAACACATACGCCTTTTAACCTTGCTATCCTATTCAAGTGTATTTAACGCAAAATAAATTTATTTAACATAAAAATATATATAAACAACATTTAATCGGTCCACGCATGACAGAGATATCGTAATATCGTCTCATGGATCAGTCGGAAACGGTAAGATTTTTTTTCTGATTCTTCTGTTATGACTGAACAATGCCAGCTTTAGAAGTCACCTCTGTTCAGACGGTTCGGCCACGAGACGCGATATATGTATACGTCACTCGCCGTGCAGTGACCGACCGATATTCCAACACTTCGTAAATACGTACGCATGTATTCTCTCGCGAGGCCTGCTTGCCGCTTGGTCTCCCCCCACCAAAGCCCATATTCGCCGCGGTACATTGGCGGTGCGCGGGGGTCATTCGGTCTGTGGACATCGTTGAATTAAGACGTTGCAATAGCTGCGTGCTTAAATGGTACGCCTACATTATCTATCGTCACATAATTACTTATAATCATTATTAGTCTGCTTCTTTACTGTCTACCGTCACTTGCTGCTATCATTAATACACTTTCGTCCCGAAATTGATTAAATATCGCGAGAAAACCGTTAGACGTTCGTCGCGTATTCCCTTCGTACCGATATTTCTGCACATTTAGTGCACACATATCGTGTCTCTGTATTCAATTACATCCCTTTTCGGGCATATTTCAAGTTTATTTCTTGTCTAATTGCCTTACGAATGTTTTAATGTTTTTGTTTCAATCTCTTGTTGCATCGTTCGGTTACAGACGTTGAGGCGGGAATCCAAACCAAAGGGCAGGCAACGCCATGACACTTGGCGGTTAATTTGAACGGTGCTTGGATGGCGACTGGTCATTCGTTGGAAAAAGAAGGTGGCAATACGTATGGTATACTTATTTTTATCGTTATTTTATTGAATCATTGTTGGCTGTGAGGGTGATGGGTAACTTCGCAGTCGGTCAATATCGGGATGAAATGGGAAAAGATTGAATTATGATAAATTCAATAATTCTAGTCGGATTTATTTAAACATTTCAAAATGGCGTCAGTAGATGTTTAGGAAATATTGGAATGATCGAATTCTATTGCATTTTGGTCGCGTTTACGTAGAATTCAATAATATTTCAATGATTTTTAAGAATCTATCTCTATGAAGCTAGTGTAATTGCATTTACGTTCGGTTTTGGATGCAAGTTTTGTTCTTTATGTACAGAAACTGCGTAGTTGATCGAGGACATGCTATTTAAGCATGAATAATTAACGAATTTTGATTCTTGCAATGAATTTTGGATATTTACAAAGATCGTGATACATTTTAAAGTAGTATTCGAATAACACGAACGTACTTACAACTTTAATGACGAAAGCCACTGCTACTGTTCATTTAAATGTAATAATTATTTCTGATGTAGTATATTCTGGATAATATCGTGTTACTGAAATGTTAAGCTGCTCCTATCGAGCGAGCATTCTGTATTTTCGCATCACACCTTGTATTCTAAATAACAAGGAGCGAAAGTACCTTGGCTGGTTCCAAAAAAAACAATATTTCCTCGTGACAAACACTCGATGAAACCACATCCACCCCACCCTCCTATCCTACTTATTTTTCAGAGATTGTGACCGCGTGCAATGCGGCCAAATAGAGTCAGTGTTTATGTCGTACGAAGTTTTTTGTTTTGAAGAGCACAGTTGCTCATAGTAGAGTGTCGTTAACAATATTGGGATACGCGAGGGTAGAGTCAGTGTTTTCTACGCAATTTATATTCTTTTGCGAGCATCGGGGCTCTGACTTTCGAATCGCGAGAATAGATTCAGCGGTTTGTTCGACAATTATGATCTTTGGGGCGCGTTGATAGTCTATTTCTTTATTTTTTTTTACTTTTAAACGCGAAACTCGTTATCGGAAATTAGAGTCAGTGCGTCAGCTGAAGAGGAGATTTGTGCGGAGAATATTATTGGAAAGATGTAAGTATCTATGTATTTCATTGAATTCCTTTAAAGTAGAGTTCATTCTTCAAAATTCTAGAAACAAAAAATTAAAAAATTAAAAGAAAATTAATTTCTATAATAGAATCACCAAGAAATTCAAAACTAACAAAACTTTTTATACTTTAGATATTTTAAGAAAAAAAATTTGGTAATTTTATTTTTTATTATTTAATTTTTTAATTTTTTTCTTAAAATGTCTAAATGATAAAAAATTTCGTTAGTTTTGAATTGTTTCGTGATTCTTTATTAGAGTTCGAACAATCGTAAGTTTAGAAAGAAATTATAATCGTGTTTTGTTCTTTCATTACAGTCTAGGGGCAGCTGAGCAACCTGATGACTTTTTCTAGCAGCTGGATGACTTCCCCTGAGCAGTTGCAGAGGTGTTGGCGCCTTCGTCACCGGGGCACAGCAAAATGTGAGTGCGCATGCATTATGGTTCCTCTGGTCACTCAGTCATGTCGTAGGACGTTTGGTCCAAATCGACACGAGTGACCGGTTGTATACTTTGGCGAGCATAATGTCCGCGGGTATGGTAACCATGCCCGTGAATTGTAACATTTTATCTGTGTATGTATTTCTTAGACGAGGGCTAGGGTCTTCTTGTGCACCGCGCCTTTTCAATAGAATCAAATTTTAATCATAATTTCCAAGATAAACGTTTCCTAACGCGAATGTTTATCATTGATCATACATTGATGTAGATATTTATTAAATAATGCACCTAAAGATGCATAGCAGCTCAGAAGGTATTGATATTTGATATGAATATCAATACGGCTGAATGCTAATTTTTATGTAGCGAAGAAGTCTGATACTCTCAGACTCCACAGCTACGATCATTTTTATCTAATATGTAGTCGAAAAATCGGATGCCCTCCGATTCCGTCATTGCGACGATTATAATGACTTGAATTCCTTTTATTTTTCTGATAATACTTACGTGTTCAAAAGTAACTTGATGTCTAAATGATGATAATAGACATAAAAGTGTAATTCCTTTCTTATAAAGGTCACTCGTTTGCGTACACAAAGAATAATTAATTTCCATGTGCAAGAAGACAATTGAGGGTGGGCAAATTTCAGATTCAAAGTAATTAGCATGAGAACATACTTTCTTATTACCTATATGAAATTTACTTTGACGATGGAATCGCCCGTTTTAAATTCTTAAATTAAATTCTTCATGTTTTAGAGTCATTTTCTTAAATAATTCAATTTTATAGTCTTTTTTCTCACTAATTGAATGTCGAGTAGAGTCCTTTTTCTTTATCTAAAGTAGAGTCCTTTCTTATTTATCAAACTTTAATCTATTGACAAATTGAAAGTCGAGTAATTTTGCTTTATAATGTTAAATGAAAGAATACTAGCGCGCTAGACACTATACAGACTAATCATATTTTCTAGTTGAGGATTTTCAGGATATCTTTCCGTACCCATTGCCTTTTAACTCATCCACGTGCCCATGCGTTACTTGTGTGGTTGAAGGCAATGGGGCACGATGACTTTCTTTACTAACTATTTACATGTCGGCGGCTGGCATTGCGTTAGTGTATCGTGCACGCCGCATTTTCCACCTGTGTGTGTTTGTGTGGTTAGGCGGTGGAATTTGCGTCGGTGAAAGATTTTTATCAAAGACCATGTTAACGAAACTTTAACATTATATTATTATTCATTGCAATAACGATACCAATGTATCATATTCCTTGTTGCACACGATGATCATTCTAGTAAATAATCTTGGAATATGAAAGTTAATCAATCTCGTACAATCAAACGAGAAAGTAATAACGCTTGATGCATGTACCTAATACGTACAATGCACATTATCAAGTAATCCATTCTTTGAAATTGAAAATAATTAATTGCTATGTAAATCATACTTATACGCAATGGTCACTGCCTTTGCCAGCCGATTTCAGTGAAAATTGGTACGTACTTATTAGAGTGTGATTGTGGCCAAGCTCGGGTGACGGAGTCGTCCCGGGACGGTCTCTCTAGTGTAGGTTTTGCACCCGGGCGGTGATGCTTGAGAATCGTGGAGTGGGTTGTCTGATGATTGTGTTTGAGAGACTGTTTTGATATTTTTTAAATATAGGTTTTGTGTAGGATAGGTAACTTACCTTCTGGTACGAATGTGTGACTTAAATATAAGTAGGTAGGGCCGGGGCAGGTCGTCGTATTCTCTGATCGCATGTTCCTCCGCGCGATGACCTGCTTTCAGGAAATTTGTGAGAAAAGTCGACGGCCAGACTAGTGCGAGTGGGGTTTGCCCTCGCTTCTAGCCTCGCTATGTCGACTTTTTGACGCCAGTGGGACATTGCACATTGTCGCTGGTCGCGGTCGGCAGGACGGGCTTGGGCACGCTATTTATTTTCAGAAGGGCGGACCGCCCGAAGCAAGAAGTGGCCAAAGAGCCGAAGATAGCCCGGCCAGAGAAAAGGCCACATCATGTGGGCTACCAAGAATGGCCCTGCATCCTCGGGTGCAGGGTCATTCTTATGTATTATATTGCCATTATGCTCGCCGGTAGTTGTAGTAGTAGTAGTAGTAGTAATTTGGTTGGCCATAGGCTGACCCATCGAGACAAGGGTGGAACGAAATATAAGGGTAAAATATTTTTTTTATTATTCATGACTTCTAATAGTGGGCAAAAGTTCCCTTTTATAATGGAATTTAAGCTGCCAAAGTTTGAACGTGATCATCAAATTTTTTCAGGTGTCGCAAGCCCCTCATATATTAATATTTACTGAAATATTAATTTTTGAAAGGCTTGCGGCACTTGAAAAAATTTGTCGATCACGTTCAAAGTTTGGTAGCTTAAATACCATTATAAAAGGCAACTTTTGCCCACTATTAGAAGTCATGAATAATAAAAAAATATTTTGCCCCTATATTTCGATCCACCCTAATCGATACCCCCACCCCTGAAATTGAGCCCACCGCGTTTTCAATTAGAGTTGCGAAGAAGATTACGGGGCCAGTTAGTGTTGCGACTAAATGTTGATCACGGTTTGAATTAGCGTTGCGAATCAAGCATTCCCCGCGTCTGGTTCTAGCATAGCGTTGCGAATAAATATCGATCGTGGTTGCTTGCAGTGTTTCGAAAAAAAAATCGCGATTGTTTTTCAGATTATTCTTGTATTTTTAATTGGACTTACTAGAGTTTGATTCATTGCATTACTTTTGATTCATGGTATTCTTTTTATTAGAGTTGCGATGCGACTGATCGCGTTTTTTTAATAACTCGTCCTAGTTTGATTCTTAATATTTTTTTGAGTTAGTGTTGCGATGATGACTGATCGCGTTTGTAATTAGAGTTGCGACCCCCACCGCCCAATGCCCCAAAACTATCCTGGGACATGTCCAGAGACATGTTCCTGGGGAAAAAGAGTCCCGAGCAGCTGGATCTGCTGCACGTGGGACTCTACACAGCCTTCAGGAAGGCTGCAACGAATTAAAGTTAGAGTTGCGTATTACGAGACACAGGTGCACTGAATTTTTATTAGTGTTGCGAAAAATGAAACCACCCACGTGGTGGTTCTCGGTAGCTTTTTCGTTTGCTATTCGGGATTTGTATTGAGTATAGTAGAATTTTCAGTAATGAAGCACCATCCGGGAATTTTGAATTTGTTTGAGAAATTAGTGCTGCGGGTAGTCCAAAGTCCTTGTGACTATGCTCGGGAGTTGATTTTAGTCTGTAGTGAGTTAGCGTTGCGAAAGAAAGAAACGGTCCACTCACGGTTTTTTTGCATTAATGGGTGGACAATGATCAGCTGCCCTTCTGGCTACTGATCATTTTTTCTAGCAGCCCTAAGTGGCTGCACCATCCTCCTTCTCCTACCACCACCTCCCCACCCTTGAATCGAGTGTTTGTCACTGGAAATATTGTTTTAAAAGTATATTCATATCTTGCAGATAAATGTTTTCTATTTTTTTAGAATATTTTTAAATTTGAAGTTCCAATTTTTATGGAATAGCATTCCAAAATTTTATTCTGTGACTGAAAGAATGGCGATGAAAGGTGTGATTCATTATTTGTAATAGAAATTGCAGACTTCTGACACACCTCCATTCAATTGAAGTTCTAATTAGAGTCTTTGAAAAGTAGCAGTAGCTATTCCTCATTAACGTTGCTGATTTTTGCATAGTAACTTCGTCAATCGTTGTATTTCCTATCAGATTGATAAGAAATGTAGTTTTTTATTTTGATAAATTTTCAACATTCCTTTGCATTAATCAAAATTCACCCGCGATTGTTGCTTCATTTGATGATATTAAAAGGAAATTTGCACTGAAAAAGTAGGTAAATGCAATTCGGCACTGTATATTGATAGTAAATTTTCAATATTAACGCGTGCTCGTTGTTGCTACTTTCTGTATGAAAGTAATTTCGATTACTGTGCAGTAAAGTGCAATTATTCCAATCTTCAACATTTGCATAAATGTTTTTGGTTACCTATTGTATATTATGATTGATTGTCGAGTCATTGATACATAAACTTTGAAGATGCCAATTAATGATAAACTACAAGGAAATTATTAAGTTGATGTAACAGAGCACCCAATGTGCTTAATATTATGAATATCAATTGCTTCGGAATGAAATGTAATATGATTAGTAGCTTCTTTTTCATGAATTGCTAAAGTATTGCTAAAGGTTAATTGCCTACTTTGTCTGCTGATAATGAAGCAGTATTTTTTAATCTTTTCCTTCTTTCATTTTATTACCGAATCGATATTCCATATTGAGTTTTAAACTGTAGCTTCAAATGTGATATTTCAATATTTGGGCAATAGCGATTCAATGAAAAGACTATATCTGTTGAAATTACATTACTTAATCGAGATAGATTGTAAGTACTAATTCATTGAGAAAGTTTCTGTTGCAGAGTATTATGTGTGAAGAATATTGCAAAAGGTTCATCATCCTTGAGAAACGAAACCTCAAGGAATTTTTATTAATACTTTTAAAAATGTTTCAGGTAACATCGTGGGTCCATCGAGGGAAGTAAGAAACACATGACAATTTCAGATTTTTATTAGGCAGGTCATTATTTAAATTTAAGTAGATATGTATATGGTTAGGTATGGTGTTTAGTGGCCACATAGAATTAAGTAGTTTTTAAGGAATAAGATAAACACTGCAGTGTTTAACTAAATATAAGTAGCAATTATTAAATACGAGCGCTCGTATCCGTAGGAATTATTAGTATTTAAGTTGCCATACCAAATATGCACTGGCATATTTCCTATTAATGAGTAGAAAATTTGAATTATTCACTAATTGGGAAATATTCCCCCTTTTTTCTTTGTTTCATTCCCAATTAATGAATAATTATCATGGTAGAAATCTACCAGAAAATTCTTCAAATTGTAAATGAAAGAAACAAAGAAATGTTTTAAATTCTGCTTTAGTTTCATTGCGGTAGCTTTTTACAGAAGGACTCCTTCTGTTGCCCGGTTGTGGAGCGATCGAGGATCGTTTTGCAACCGTGCATCAGGGGGATCTATGGAAATGAAAATAAAATTTTGCATAAAAGGAGGGTGGATGGGCCGCGGTTAGGGCGGGTCTCCACTCGCAGCGCCTCCACGTGGTGAGACCTGGGCAATCTGTATTAGTTGAAGTATAATTACTAATCGTATCGCAAGTAACATTGTAATACAATTATTAATTACGTGACAAGTAATACGAGCCGATTGGCTGCGATCATCTATCTTCGTCAATCTCTATTCCATCCTCAAACACAGGATTAGTTGCGGAAATTTGAATTGCGACATGTTTAAATATCATCAAACTGTTTTTTATTTGTGACTGAATTTTCTCAGGGCTAGACTAAATCTTATTTCGCAACGCGGGTTTCGAACGTAACGCGATTTGCAGTTGCATCCATGCACCCCACGCCACTCATGCATCATGCAACGTTCTGCGAGGCTTTTATGAATTAGGTTTTACTGTAAATATCAATGTCGGCGGTAAACTAATACTCGGAGCAAGTAGAATCAAATTATCATTACTTCACTGGAATGATTAAACAGTGCATTAGAAACTTGCGGGAATGTCAGCAACGGCGTGAATTTTTAATACTCTTCGGCGTACGATACGCGAAAGAGTTCTACCACACGCAAAGTACTACTTACTTACTAACCAATGTCGTCTTGCAATTTATAGCTTACACGGGCTTTGAAGAAGTACCATTCTTGAGCGCCATAGTCTCTTGATCCCCGAAATGGATTTTCGGAAAGAAATCCGCGTGAGTCGTAGACAAGCTGTGCCAAAGCATAGCGTAGCAAAAGCCCTGCCTTCTCTGTCAAACTGTCACACTGAACAAATCACACGTATTCAAGCACGCACACACCTTTCAGCATCTCAACACATTTCAGTGTAGTTGCTGAGCTGGACGCTGTATTTTCCGACTTATCGGAAAAAAATTTTTTTTTCGAAACTTTTCCATCTTCCGCGGTCTGAGCCCTGCGCGCACGTCCCCCCGGCGCCGCTCGTGCGCATGCGCGAGTTTTTTTCGACTTTTCGGAAAAAAAAAATTTTTTCGAAACTTTTCCATCTTCCGCGGTCTGGGCTCTGCGCGCACGTCCCCCCGGCGCCGCTCGTGCGCATGCGCGAGTATTTTTCGACTTTTCGGAAAAAAAAAATTTTCGAAACTTTTCCATCTTCCGCGGTCTGAGCCCTGCGCGCACGTCCCCCGGCGCCGCTCGTGCGCATGCGCGAGTTTTTTTCGACTTTTCGGAAAACCCGAAACCTCAACCTCGAACTATCAAGACTTTCAAGACTTGCAAGAAATTTTTGTTTCGAATAACAGTCGAAGCGATTCGAAACTTCTATCCAGAATTCGAAGCGATTCGCTTTGCTTGGCAACCATGATTAATGAGATTCGAAGTGATTCGAATGTTTACAGGATTGAATAACTTCGAATCGATTTAAAAGTTGCTGTGTTGATCCCATCACTAGATACAGTAACTATTTAGGTAAGTATGTAAACTTCACGTGCGGCACCGCTTTAGATTTTAACTGATTTCGATAACTGATTTCATTTTAATTCCTACCACTCGCAGCATTGTAATCTTATTTTAGACTGAATCGATAACGTTGGGTTTGACACGAAATTACATTGGATGATAAGTCTATCCCATTCTGTGATTCTACGTAGCATAGGTTTTACCATGCAGCTCAGAAATTGTAGTGCTGGTACACTCGTTTGATTAGAGATTCTTTCGAATTGGGTAATGACAATTTTAACTTGAGCTCCTAATTAGTTATCGTTTGTAGTCGAATCCAGTTTAAATCCTTATCTAATTTTAAACAATGAATATATTGTCGATAAGGAAGTCACCATATCTTACGACCGTGCTCGTTTTCCCGTTCATAGACGTCGCTAAAAGGCCCTATTGCAAGTGCAGTCATCTTTATTCAATCTATTTCGTGACTTGGTGTGATTTAAGTTCACCTAGCATAGCATAGTTCAGGTATCGATCAAGATAAATCGAGCAAAGTGTCGGACTACAACATATAATCAAAGAAGCTCGCGATACTTGATAACTTTCTCTGGCACCCAAACACCCTATTTATCTGGATTCACTAATGCCTCGCATCATGCCAGCCAATGTTCCGAAACCACAGCATAACCTGAAAAAATTGATAGACGCTCGTAGCAAAGGGTATATGTATAACAATGGCACATCGAGATCCTTGAAATCTGATTCGAAATTCGCGGGAACTCGATAACTCTGTGCAGAAATTTGTTATTCAGGTTGGATCCGGGGGAGTTTCGATATACTTTCGTGCAAGTAGACGCAGAAACACGAGCGGGCGAGGAGCCGGAAAGTTTCGACGGAAATTGACGGAAAGTGCAAGAGGAAAAGAGGCGGCATCGATCGCGCGGCGTATGATTCGCGTGCCGGGACGTCCAAAGGGATTGATGTGACATCGTTGGATGCACACGGGTACGTACCGGTTTATCGTTCTAGCGAAACAAAAGTGCGATGTATCATTCTCGCGATGGCCCCGAGCGCGGTTACGTCTGGCGGTATTAAAGGGTTTACGTGTACGATGGTTTGATAAATTCCCCTAGAAATGTCTCCGAGGATGCAGCGATAACCATCAAAGGGGCGCGCTATTAGTAAAATTACAAGCTGCGCTAATAACCTCGTTGTTACAAAATATTACTATCGAATTGTCGCACGAAATACAGGGGCACGCGATGCGGCGCACACGCACATTTTTTCGCCCTCTAATAAGCCACTCGATTTATCTTTAACGAGCCAAGTAGATTACGGTATTATTTTTTCATTTCTATTCCGACACGGACGAATTCGTAGCATTCAACGCGTACTTTAATTCCTCCGTGAATTGTCGCGGCCATTTCCATAATGTGTGCCAGATTATCCCCTCGGCCCCTCTCGCCACTCCGTCCCGTTAATTCCAGCCCCTCACTGGCACATTAATACTATCGTTTCGTTAATGAAATACGCGATTTAATTAACTACATCGGCGTAATAGAAATTCGGTAAACAATAGCAGGTTCAGTGAAATATGAGCGATCGAATAAACAGGAAACTAACGACAGGCAGCGGGACAGAGGGAAGCGGAAGGAGCGTTCTAAACGCAGGATCGCCCGGTTTAAAGTTAAAAACGTGTCGCGCTCGTCAAAAGAGATCCACTCGGCTTCGATTCGCCATGTTCGGCTGTGCGTTCGTAATGCAATGTCGTTTCGTTCGCTTCCGCTTCGCGTTTCGTTTGCTCCTTTTCAAAGGCATCGCGCGATGGGAACCGGCCACGCTGACCTTTGTGGCCCAAGTCAAAAGCGTTTTCGGTCCATTTTTTCGCGCGTTCCACGCGAATCTTCTCGATTTCGGTCGAGCGCTGCGGTATCAGAGACGCGATCTCCCTCTCCCTTCACCCCCCCCCCCCCCCACCCCTTTCCGCCTGTATATAATAGAAACAGAGTCGCGGACAGAGGAAAATATTCTACGCAGTTTCGCGTTTCCATCAATCGAGATTGGGTTTCCCTGTTCCCGGGCATCCTGTGCAGACTGGTTCAGAATTGAAGCAGAAAGTGTAACCGTGGATGTCTGGCTTAATCGTTCGCGGAACATTGAATTCTCTGGTAAAATGTGCTCGTCGTGTTTGCACAATAATAAGCGTAGGGGATCGGCACAGGATCAGTACAAAATAGACAATATACAGTAGATTCGCGGTTGTGTAGTAAAGCCGCGGGTGCTGGAGCTGAATGTGTGTGTTACTGAAAACGTAAACAAAACTAATCGACAACAAGGTAGGTATGTTCGTTTGAGGTTGCCAGCCATCGACACGCCGGATTTCCCACATCAATTATTCCGTCCTGCAGAAACCTATTCATTTACAACTTCATTAAATCTCTCTCTCTCTCTCTCCCTCTCTCCCTCTCCCCCCCCCCCGAATTTTAATAACCATTCAATATCGTACCGGTATCACGGAAATATTATACAGCTCTGGCTGCATTAAAAGGGTTCTCGAGGCGAGTGTACGTACCCCCAGCATATAATTCATGGCAGCTTGAAGAAAACGTTGGCTTTTCCAATTTCCTCCGTGATATTCGCCCCCCGATTCGCTGATTCGCGTCGGCCAAAGACGAATATCAAACACGTACGCGGAAAATCCGCATACATTAGCCCGAACAAGGGCGATACATCAAAACGTAATTTCGTTTCGCACCTAATGGATATTTCATTCGGCCGGATCGATGGAGCAGCGGCGGTCGCGACGAAGGGCGGCCCACGGAACCGCGATTTCTGCTCCCTCGGGTTTTCGTCACCGCTCTTCTTCCCGCAACACGCGTTTTCCCTTCCGTTCGCGACGAGCGTCGGATTATCGCGCGCCAGAGTCTCTGGTCCACGGGGACTGCGGAACGATCGAGATTAATTCTCCGCGTACACGGGCTGTCTCCTTCTATAATTTTTCAGCGGAAAATTCGCTTTGAATATTTCTTGGCGTTACGCGCGGACGTCGGACGTTTATCCCGACGCACGCTCCCCTTTCCTGTTTCGATGGCGATTTTTATCCGAGCAGACTTTATTTCCGTACTACGGAACTCTTTCGAAAATGGAACACTGCTGTGATAGGTGGGATTGGAAAAAGATAGAAGGTGGTGTAGTCAGTGGTCCAATGAAACTGTTATCTTTTATGAATAAAACTTATTTATCGGACTTTTAAACCATTTATTCTCTGTTTTATGTTAACTTTGTGTGTTAATACTTTAAGTCTGTTGTAAGACTTCAGGTTTAACCAGTTATTTTATATTGGATTTACAAAAGTTCTGGAGGCTCATATACTTTTGAACAGATATTTAACGGTAAAATATAAGAGTTGGGAATATTTTTTTAATTAGTATTTAAAGAATTGGAGGCGGGATAGACATAAAAATAGGTACCTGTGCTTCGCTACGGCATTGATTAGTAGATATTGCAGTTTTTAAAAAAAAATTTTGCGTTTATCAAGCTTTTCCCTTTGTTTTCTTTTTCTCTTCTGCTGAGTACTTACTTGAACTTTTCCTTTAGCCTTTAGCATTGTAATCGGAACTCGGTGCTGAAAATCTCTTCGAAATTAGACTTCCCTTCTCATTTAATTTAATTTTGAAAACAAGTGTAGCGCCCTCTGCAAAAATGTATGGAATAAATGTTTCAGTTAATACACTGCGTTATTTCGTAATTGAATGAAAATTTTAACAGTTTCAGTCGACCCCTGGTTGATGGGTTTCGTGAGTTCTGTTGGGGTCGTTGTAGTATCCATATTACGGTGCAGATGCTATACATGATTATGAGATTGTATCGTTTACGAGTCGTCAACGGCGGTATTACAGTAGGAATGAATCCGTGGAGGACGGGATCCCGTCGGAAGATTGCATCGTTTTCAGTTTACGCTCTCATCGAATTACGCTTTCCATCGATTTTATACGAGGCGGGGGCGAACGAGCACCGAAGACGAAGGTGAATGGGCGTCAGGGTGTAACGAAGAATAATAAATGGAAAATTCCGAGGGAAGGGTGGTTCGTTTGACACATCGAGAGGTTCGTTGTCAGCTCTCGGATAGCGGGGCGTTCATAAATCATAATCCACGCGACAAGGTGTACTGGGTGTTTCAGAACTATAAACATGGAGGATGACACAAGTCTATAGAAATATCAATAATCAGCTGATCAATGATTTTAATAATTGGACACTTGGGGGATGTTTACCAGAGCTTCTGAATTTTTTTATTCCAAGCTCCATCAATCAGCTTGCCTCCGCACCTCCACATCTGAAGCACCCAGTACAGAGTTCATGCGTCGTGCTCATCGACATGGAGCCGCCGCGGCGCTTTTACTCGATATTCAACGCAATCCTTTCGCCATTTCTCGCGCTGCAACTTCCAGTTTAAATGCAAATCCGGGCCGCAGGGTCAGCCCTGTCTTAACTTTAATCGCCGCCGAATCGACTGGCTCGCGATCCCTCGCCCCTGGTGTCTCCCGGTCTAATTTCATTAGGTCGGCTAAAACAAGAGAGGTGGACAGGTGTCCGAGCGGTGGCCACGAGTTATTAAGAAATTTCACGCGCCTAATTGCAACGAGACCGTTAACTCCCCCGTGCTCCAGCGCCGCCAGTGCAGGTACGTTCTAATCTTTCCCCCTGGACGGCTAATGAAAGTAAAAGACAACGGGGCGCGGGGGTGAGGGGGCGCAAATTAGGCGCGCACAGGCTCGATCCCTCCGCGTAACGAACGTAGGCGCCGCGCGGGAAAAAAGATCGAAGCGCACAGAAACGGCCCAATTACGAATCGTAATTACAGATTCCAGCTGGTCCCGCGGACAGCGATGTCTGATTAACCTCCCCCACGGAACCTCCCTCTTGCTCCCAGCTGCCCCGACTCTGGCGTTGCAAGTTGTTTGCTCCCCCCCCCCTCCCTCCACCCCCCCCCCGCCCGTGCTCGTACCGAGGAGCCAACTAATCGAACGTAGCTGACGGTTGGCTCGGGGAAAATTGCTTTCAGAGAAAGCGAGAGACGCCGGCGGTCTCCGTTTGGGGAATGGGACCGTTAATGGGGTTGCGGGGTCGATGGGCCGCCGGCGTGTCCAGCGATTCCGGCTGTTTAGGCGGGGAACGATGAAAATTGTTGATAAACCGAGTGCCGCGGCCGACCGATTACACTTCCCGGCGCGGCTGGATCGAACGGACGTTGCAGCTTTTCGGGCGTGCAGATTGAATTCTAAACTGGCGTACGTTGTTTTTCCATCTCTTTTTAGGCGGGCGGGTCGAGGGGGCGGGGGGGGGGGGGGAGGGAGCGATAGGGTGAATTGTGCCGCGGCAAATAGCGTTCGCGCGCTGCTCGATGGCACATTGCGGTCTCCATATGCAAATCAACGTGGGGGGCACGATACCGAGCGCAATTTACGGGCCGAAACCGAGAATATCCCCGGAAAGTGCGTCGCAATTTGGGGTCGAAGGAATACGTTGCCCAATGAGGGAATACCGCAAGATCGTATTTGTCGTCGAATGGTGCGGGCGAGCAGCAGCGTGAATGTTCATCCACGCTTCTTATCAGAGACTCGAGCCGTGGTTTCTCGCGTGAAGGGGATCGATCGATCACTGGCGAGGGGCGAGATCACAGAGTAGGTGAAATTTACGGGAGAGACCGTGGTTGAATTGATCCCGTAGCGGCGGGCGGTTCGCGCCTTATCGTCCGCGAGAAGGTGTGGCCCATTATCGGCCCCCTCGATAGCGCGCTTAATATTCCTGTGAATTATTCCTTGCGATCGAGTGCACAGTAGTCGGCTGGGCTTCTTTGTTAGCCCGATCGCGGCAATATTGATTTTCCTCGGTGCGTAGGAGCGGGCGGCCGCGGAATGGTAAAAGAAGCGGGGCCATACGTTCCGGGACACGTACTTTAGCCCGAGTCTCCTTCTGTCAACGTTGCGTGTCCGGGAAAATATACTCCGCTCCGTCGACGGTCGAGGCAAGCTCAAGTGCGACGACAAGCTGGGGGGCTAGTTTCGTCTTCGTTTACCGTACCCCGAACGAGGAAAGTGTACGAAAGTTGCAGAGGACGAATAGCGGACAGTAGAATAAGAGAACAGCGAGAGCGTCGTATCGATGAGCATCGAATAATGATTCCCCAGGTATCGTGGCGGCCCCCCCCCCCCCCACTCCCCGATCTACGGATGACGTGGCTGCATTCTTCGCCGAGAGAATTTCCGCCAAGACCTCGACGGAAGAGGAGAGGAACTCGGGGCTGTTCCCGCGACACGCTCCGACCAACTTCCCGGGCTCCCTTCGATCTGCAAACCGCGGCACTTGCAACTCCTGACCGAGAATCGCGATCGAAAAATAGTTGGAAACTATATTGGCACCTCCGGCTCGCCCTCCGCCCTCCGTCTTCCCCTTATCGCCGACGTTTCCAAACCTCAAACGAACCTTACCCTGGTCGTCGCGTCGCGGGTAGGTCGAGCGGTTCCAGCTTGAGTTCGGTAATGAATGGAATCGAACGGAACTGTATGTTTCATGGACCCTCGTCCGTCCTCTACTCCGCGCGTCTTCTAAACGTCGCAGCGCGTCCATAAAGCTCGCTGTCAGATTCCCGGCAACAGGTTGATGGTCGTGGTCGTATGACACCTCTGAAAACTGCCGGTCGATAAATCAGTGGCGCAAGTTTTCCCGCTGAATTTAGCCAACTGCCTTCCAAATCTTCCGTTGGACAAGCTCCCTCAGCCCTCCAACGTTTCAACGAGTTTGATTACGTACCCCGTGGAATTCAATTAAACTAGCTTCGGGGTCCCGAAGGATCGGGGAGCGTGGGTCTCGGAACCGATGCAAAGGTCAATTAGGTGTGCGACTTGCCGCGCTCAGTATTCTCGGTTGAAGCTCGGGGAAGGTGCTCGTGATTCCAGCTGTAGCTTATTAATCGAGCCACCTCACCTATTATGTTAGCGTATCGAGGCGAGGAATAAACGCCAGAGGACGCCTGCAGGAATCCTGCGCTGCATTCTGATCCTCGTGGTGCACGGGCAAGCTACGTGCCGCCGTGGCAAAAGTACCCAAGGAGAAATTAAAAGAGGGAAAAGCAGAGTCACGGTGCCAAAGAAGGGCGAGAGGGGCGGGGGGGGGGGGGCAGGGGGCCGCTAATTCACTAGGAAATCACTATAATTACGGTAATTTCTCGGGCATAAACGTGCGCTGGATGCGACACCGTGCGATCCGGGAGTTATTAGCGCTCCGCCTTTCGGAAAATGTCCACGTTCTCCCCGGCGACGGTTACGATAAAACGCGCTTTACAGACAATCGCGTGTGCAATCGTGGCGCAAACGTGATTATGTTGTTGAAACTGTGCGGCGGTCGCGCGAGCCGTCCACCACTACCGCTGCCCCCAAATTCGGTGATTCATCCTATCGACCGTATTACCCTCAGCGATTCGTTCGCGGAAAGAAAGTCAAACGGATTATTAACATTCGCGAGGCACCTATCCTCCGTCGATCCCGAAACTCGCAGCTTCCGTCTAGCCCCTCGGTACCTCAGTTCCGAAAACACTGAAACAGGTGTTGCAGCGGTCGCATTTCAAGCGGGCGAGAATAAAGGCAGTTTAATTCCAGCGCCGGGGCAATCAATGTCGGTCTTCCAGTGTTGATTAAACAAACAGATCCCAATGGTGCTGCAATAGAAATCGAACGCGGGGTGGGGGGGGGGAAAAAAGAGGAAAAGAGAGAAAGAAGCGCGAGGTTCGCCGGATCGACAGCCGTTCCTGAGGGAAGATCAACAAGTAGTTAGTGGTGGGGAGAGGTCTGTTTGTATGCTGGCGATGGGATTGGCAGCGCGGGGGCAGCGGTGTGGAGGGGCTGGCGGCTGGTCGGTCGTGGAGAGGGGAGAGCGAGCGAGCGCGGGAGAGAGAGAGAGAGAGAGAGAAGGAGGGAGCGCGGGTTGTAGAGTATTCGGGGCAGGCGGGCAGACAAGCAAGCGGACAGGCAGGCAGCGAGTAAGCGAGCAGGCAAGGTACCGTCGCGAACGAATCGCGGCGTCCTCGTCGTTCAGTCGAGTAGGCGCGTTTGTACGACGTTGTTCATCGGTACCAGCGTTCGCGCGTGTTGTGCCCGGTGTAGCGTCTGATAGTTCTCTAGTCCGTCGGTATTTTGGGTGCGCGAGAGTGTAACGTGTGTTCTGTTCCACTGGATAGAGAGAAGCCGAGGGATCGTGAGAGCCATGTGCGCCGGTGATGTACTCTAGCGATTGTTGAAGCGACTGTGGTCAGAGCAGAAGGACGGGTTTCCACCGGGGGCGACGGGGAGGCGCGAGGAAGGAGAGGACGGCCGGACGATCCAGCCGTGAGGAAGGCGACGAAGCTGCGAGGCCAGTGGGATTTACACGAAAACATGTCGCGGGGAGAAGCTGGCCCATTCATCGTACGGACCTGGGCAAGGCCCCGGCGTCTCTTGCTGTCGTTTCTGCTGCTCTGGGGAACTATCGGTGAGTGGATTATGCCTTTCCATCCAGACGTTACTACGACGCGATGCTACTCCCGACCGTGGATGCGTGTGCGTGCCGTGGCTGCGTGTGTGCACGCGGGGTACAAGGAGCGGTGCGTATGTGTGGGACGTTTTATCTCGCTGCGCATGCGCGGTCGCTCGTCGAGTGCGGCGACGAGGCCAACCGTACAATCATGGTGGGGCGAGCTCTGGGGCCTTAGGCCTCGTTCGTAAATATCGACCGCGATCGCGTATACACACAAGTGCATACATTCGTTTTCTTGGCGTTTCGAATGTATCCGTTCTTTGATTCTCTCGAGTCGAAATATCGCGGTAGCAAGGTTCTCCTATGGGGACACCTGTTTGGGTAGGGTTAAGCTATTGGCATCAGTGATGCCAGAATGAGGACGGGAGCGCTCGAGAATTTCCCCCACCACGCATGCACACTACGCCGGAGCTGCGTGTCCGTGAGCTCAGCGCTTCGGACAACGTCGGGAAGACGAGAGAGAAAACGAACGTGTGTCTTTCTCTCTCGCTCTTGAAACGCTGCGATCCAAGGTTACGTGCAAGCGACACGCGGCCGTGCGCGATCTTCTTGAGTGCCTCGAGATACACTTTTCACTTTCTGACATATGTATAATACTCTTGTAATGAAAAAAAAATTGGAAAAATTTTGTTAGGGAAATCACGTTTTAAGACCTCCTGATCACGTTGTGAATATTTAGAAAAGAGCTTTTTTTTTTAAATATCTCATGTATTTGTTAACACGATTACGTTTAAACGGCAAAATGGATTTCAATGAAATTTTATATTAAAATATTATGTCTTAAGATCCATTAGATCACGAAAAATGATAATTACCCGTTATGATTCTTCGATTTTTCAGATATACGAACTAAATTCTAAATAAAAAAAAGTTAAATAAAGTTCTTCTGTAACTTGTTTAACAAAGAAAAATGTACATTCATAATTGAGGCATTTGATGGAAAAAGGGCACATACGCTAAAATGCCATTTCAAGAAAATCGATTTCAAAGTTTTCATTATAGTATAACTTAATAAAAAGTAATGCAATTAAATCAAATTTTTTTAAGGATGTAGTTACCGTGTCGTTCAAGCGTTCTGAATACAGAAGTCATGATTTAAAAATGATATGTGTCTTTATTTATAAGTTTTAAACAAGTGGTTTATGTGCCCTTTTTCCATCAAATTCCTCAATTTCTTGTGTTCATTTTAAATTTCCGTACTTTTTATTTGAGCTATTTCTATTTTTCAAACCTTAAAATGAATTTTTTTATTAAAAGACGAATATTTTGATACTGTACATTGGTGAAGTTTGTTAAAATTAGAATACACTCTTGGCCAGTACCATGCACGCTGTAGAAGCCTTCGATAAAAAATATTTTTTCAGAGTATGATCTAAAATCTAAAATCTAAACGTAATCACATCAAACGTAATTATATCAAGTTGCGACAAAGAATCACGCACTATTTACAAATTAATTACGCGCAGCGTGCACGTTACCGCTCGATGGAAACTACGGGAAAGTGGTGGTCTCTTCCATCGGGAGGGAAATGTAAACAATTGGTTATGCAAAGCTAACATCGCGATACATGTTGTACACTAAAATGTACAAAAACATTACAAAAATAGAAAAGAAAGGCAGCACGTAAATATATCAATTGGGGTCGATATATTGACGAGATGTAAGACTGAAATAATGCTACAATTGTTTACATTTCCAAAGGATAGAAAGCAAGCAAAGGAATTTACTATAATACATGCGACAGAATTTCGATATAATTGTTACATATAAAATGAATATAATTAAGAATATACATTTATTTGTACAATTATCTCGAAGTTCTCTCTATGAATCATATGTACAGCAAGCAAGCGAATTTATTGCAAGGATAGAACAAGAATTGCGTGAGGTAAATCGAACAACTATTTACATATTCGCGATGTCCAAAAATCGAATGAAATAAAAAATGGATGAAATTGATAATATTCTGGACATCACTAATTTGCATTACCCGACGTAGAAGGAACATCCGCGAGGCCATCAACGGCATGTAAACGTAACCTACTCTTTTGCTTCTTCGCAAGAATTGGATATAAATGCTCAGATGACATGAGAGATAGATGTATGTCATCTACCTCCATGGTCTGAGCTGTGTCCCCGTACGCCTTTAATGCCGATTTCGTTACGCAAATGGCATTGACGAGGGTCGAACAAAGTCGGTTTCGTTTCTTGTTCTTTATGTCGGGAAGCATGGAAAACGATCTTTCAGCATCGGCGTTTGAATTTGGAAGACTTCTAATGGAATTTAATAATTTCTGCAAACATGGAAATTTAAATGAGCCTTGATCGTTTCGCGTTAACAACACCGTTTTCCAAACATCATCAAATGCTAATGTACAAAGCATCTGCTTGTCTTTATATGCAAAATTCAGGTGCAATGTCGACCATTCTTTTTGCAAACCGTCTTCGTCGAAACCGCCCAATTTCTGAGCAATAAAGAGAACACTTTTAAAGGAAGTGTCTCTGTCATTATCTATTAATGCCAAATGAGGCTCAAAAACACATAACTTGCTCAGAAATTCGTCATCGATTGGCAATCGATTACGAATTTCGTTTGCAGCCGTTATGTAAAACTTAATACAATTTTCTCGAACGGTTTTGACAACATCGGGTTTGCCTTCTGCAACTAACTTAGAAAGAAAAATGTCACAAGCCGGACCTAAATGAATACTATTAAATGCGATTTGGTTATCGCCTATTGAAAAATCTATTAATCTTACTAAATCCATGTGCTTCAAAAGCTGCGGTTTCAAAAAATTACTTAAAATATTATGCAAAAGAGTTTTGGCAGTAGTTTGAAGCAAATGGATTCTTGTTTCTTGTGACTGAAAGAATAAACTAAAGTTATTGAAATACAATAGAACGTATTCCAAAAACAGAAGATATGCTTTCGCTTCTGGATTTTGCATAATGATAAGCAGATCTTCCCCAGACTTAGTCTTCTCACTTACGACCAATTCTTGCAGAAATTGCAACACACTGTCCCAATTTTCTAAAAGTGTAACTACGGATGAATAACGCGATAACCATCGCGTAGTACAGAATTTTAAAATTTTGCGGTCAGTAAATTGATAACATTGTTGGAAATCGCGAAAAATGGCCGAGCGTTTGGGACTGCTATAAATGAATGTAGTGACTTTCCGTAATAATTCCTCGCAGACCTCGGGAATGGTAGCGCATGCTTTATGCATTACCAATGCAGAGGAGTGACATGGACACGGCATCGTGAAAAAATTTTCACCGCGAATTTCTGCAAGTTTGGTCTTGAATGACGAGTGACACCCTGTCATGACAGAAGCGTTATCACACGACAAAGCAAGAATATTTCCGAACGGAATTTGCTTTTTCCACATGGAGTTCTTAAAGGAGGTAAATATTTTATCCGCAGTACATTCTCGCGCGTCAAGATTAATTAATTCTACTAATTCCGTTCGAACATCCAAAGTCTCGGGTGCGACATACCGAACAATAAACGACATCCATTTCTCATTGGTAATGTCGGATGTTTCGTCAATAAATACTGAAAACTTAGAATTCTGTAAAACCAGACTAAGACGCTCTGTTTCCCGAGGACACAGAACGTTCGATATAATATTAGAACACTTTGTTCGACCACACGTCATACGTTCCAAAACATCAGGATCTTTCCCAACGTCTTGGAAAAATTGAAGAATCGCCTCTGCGGATTGATGCGAAATATTTTTCTCGGCAACTAATGCAGCAAAACGAATTTCCGCGATTTTTTTTCGTTCATCAAATGACAAATGCGATTCCTCGCCTTGCGATCCGAAATCGTTCGATTTCCTCACATCTATTCCATTTTTTTTGCAGTTTTTGATGTGGCACTTGGAATCCGCGTGACGTTCGATTTGCGACATTCCGCAAGCAAATGATTTTTTACAAACCGAACAGAAACACGAAAAAGGATCATTGGCGACCTTATTCAACCATGGCTTGAAATCCTCAAGCCATTGAGGCATAAAAGTCTTTCTCAAGACCTTAGTACCATGTACAGGTATTCGCGGAATTTTTTTAGAAGACAAATATTTATGTCTCGCTGATTCCGCATGCCTTTTAACGCTCCACGAGTGGCAAGAAAAAGTTTTCTCGCAAGAAGTACAGTAGAAAAGGCTTTTATCATCAGGTACTTCGCGAATCCATGATCGGAACTTCTCATTCGTTTCCCACAACGACCGATAAACAGGAGTAGCCTTTTCACCTGTTTTCTCAAACGTTTCCATCGTATTTACCACAAAAAAATTGAAATATGCAGGAAAAATATTATCTACAAAGCAACAAGCAAATGCTAGCGTATAGAAAAGGGGAGATATAGGGGGCTACTAATTGCACATATACTTCCAACAAGCAGATCCGAATTCCCGAAAAACATGCAGACAATGCGAAAGAAAGAGTACTCACCTGATCTCCAATTCTACTGAAATGACGGTTAAATGTCGCGAAGCGCACATTTGTTGCGCCGACTGCGCGACCCCCACGAAACGCATCGACACGTAAACATAAACAAAGTATACGCGACCACAGATCGCGGATATACAATGTACGCGACCGTCAAATGTACTTGACGAAAACCAGGCCCGAGCGAACCCTCGAAACGGGAAACAAAAAGAATAGATAGGAAATCGTAAAATAGTAAGAAAAATTCAGAAAGGAGAAAAATCGAAGAAAAGGCTAAAAGAAATAACAGCAAGGTAATGGTGACAGTACCGAACTGCCACAGATGCATTTACCAGTTACCTTTCTCTCCTATTCTTGTACAATAACACCTTTATACCAATTTACACATTTTAGTGTACAACATGTATCGCGATGTTAGCTTTGCATAACCAATTGTTTACATTTCCCTCTCGATGGAAGAGACCACCACTTTCCCGTAGTTTCCATCGAGCGGTAACGTGCACGCTGCGCGTAATTAATTTGTAAATAGTGCGTGATTCTTTGTCGCAACTTGATATAATTACGTTTGATGTGATTACGTTTAGATTTTAGATTTTAGATCATACTCTGAAAAAATATTTTTTATCGAAGGCTTCTACAGCGTGCATAGTACTGGCCAAGAGTGGATTCTAATTTTAACAAAGTTCACCAATGTACAGTATCAAAATATTCGTCTTTTAATAAAAAAATTCATTGTAAGGTTTGAAAAATAGAAATAGCTCAAATAAAAAGTACGGAAATTTAAAACAAACACAAGAAATTGAGGCATTTGATGAAAAAAGGGCACATAAACCACTTGTTTAAAACTTATAAAGAAAGACACATATCATTTTTAAATCATGAGTTCTGTATTCAGAACGCTTGAACGACACGGTAACTACATCCTTAAAAAAATTTGATTTAATTGCATTACTTTTTATTAAGTTATACTATAATGAAAACTTTGAAATCGATTTTCTTGAAATGGCATTTTGGTGTATGTGCCCTTTTTCCATCAAATGCCTCAATTATGAATGTACATTTTTCTTTGTTAAACAAGTTACAGAAGGACTTTATTTAACTTTTTTTTATGTAGAATTTAGTTCGTATATTTGAAAAATCGAAGAATCATAACGGGTAATTATCATTTTTCGTGATCTAATGGATCTGAAGACACGAATATAAAATTTTAATATAAATTTTCATTGAAATCCATTTTGCCGTTTAAACGTAATCGTGTTAACAAATACATGAGATATTTAAAAAAAAAGCTCTTTTCTAAATATTCACAACGTGATCAGGAGGTCTTAAAACGTGATTTCCCTAACAAAATTTTTTCCAAATTTTTTTTCATTACAAGAGTATTATACACATGTCAGAAAGTTAAAAGTGTATCTCGAGCCTCGAGGCACTCAGGAAGATCGCGCACGGCCGCGTGTCGCTTGCACCCCACCTTGGATCACAGCGTTTCAAGAGCGAGAGAGAAAGACACACATTCGTTTTCTCTCTCGTCTTCCCGACGTTGTCCGAAGCGCCGAGCTCACGGACACGCAGCTCCGGCGTAGTGTGCATGCGTGGTGGGGGAAATTCTCGAGCGCTCCCGTCCTCATTCTGGCATCACTGATTGGCATCGCGGGCATTAGACTGCTTAGATCGTTGGAAGGGAATGGCTGGGAAACGCGATAAGAGAGACGCTGTCGGCCTGGGCCGGACGCGCAAACCACGACGTCTTCTTTCCACTTTCGTAATCCAAAACCAGTAGCCCACCTATGTTTTTCTTGGCGCGAGATATCGGATAGCAAGGTATCGGGTCGAGCGATACGAAACGCATAGCCTGAGAAAACTGGGGGACATGTAGCGATAGTACCTGTGACACTTTCGTAGAATGGTGCGCGTGTACACTTCGCTTCGTGGGAATTTTCGAATACGGGATTAACCCGCACCTCGTCCCAGCGGCTGTTGTAAAATTGAGAACCCACGGGAACGACGTTCAGGCCAGCGGCGTCATTAGAAACACGACTTCTCGAATCTCGCATCTTTCCCTACGCCCTCCTCGCCTTTAAAAGAGCGACTTTGACTCCCGTAGGAATATCCATCCCCCGCTTCTTCGCGTCTCGCAGCGTCGCTTTAGGGGCATCCGAGCGACTCAGGTATCGTCGAATAGAATTTCATTGTTGCTTTCTCGGGAACGCTCGCATAAAAGTGGAAGGGCAAGAGACAAAGATCCGCCGAGACGTTTACTTGGAAGTATCTGCCCGTCCCTCTGCCTCTAGGAAACTGGAATCCACCGTAAACTGGAGGTCCCATCGACCTCCCAACTAATTCACAGTTGCGAAATTCACTCCCCGTTGAAATTCTCAACGATTACACGTTTGGGCCGGGTCTTGTTGCAGCCAAGTTAAAAGTGACGCGAGATATACAAGTAGAGTGGACGGAAAAAGAACCGCCGAAAGGGGACACTTATTTGCCCTCGTGGCGTCTTTTCCACCCCCGACGGAAGAAAGTGGCGCGGACGAGCGGCGAGATGGAGGGGAGGGCAGGGCAGCGTTAGTTCAATAAAGCTAAACTCGTTAATCGAGGCGAGAAAGAGATTCGTTTGGACGTGGTACGGCGGAGGCAATCAGGGTCGCGTTCCATTTCGTCGAGTTGGCCGCATAAGGATTCGGGGGCCTGTAGAGAAGAGTGAGATTCGAGAGGCCTTCGAGGAACCTTACTCGGCGTAATCTTAAACCACTGCCAGCCGATTTCGAAGTGCTCTCGCGGCGCATTCCTCGGATTTTTCCCTCTCTCCGTCTCTCCCCCTCCCGCACCCCCTCAGCCCCCCTGTACCCCTCTGAGTCTTTTCCTTCGCACGAAAGAATGCAGCTTTAAGCTGCAGCAACAGCACAGCGTGCACGCCACGCAGTATGGCTTCCTTTTTTCCCTTCTTTCGCGTCCCCCTTCCTCTCTCGCTCTCTCGCTCTATCTCTATCTCTCAGTTGCTGTTTCATCTCCTCGAAGAAGACGTTGGACCGTGAAACGGACGTAAACAAACCGATCTGTATTATGCAAAGCGTCCAACACGGCAAAGGCCGATTCGAGAGGAGCGTGCGCCGGCGACCGCGCTTTCTGTCGCCCCGAGGAATCGTGAAGCGAAGCCATCGTCGCGAGAGGCAAGGCCCGCCCCGGGTTTTCGTCGCTGTATTTTTAAGCGCCTCCGATTCGCGACTTATTTTAGCATCCGCGGGGCATCGATTTTATCCCCGCGGCCAAACATTATCACATTACGCGCAAGTGGGACGGAATTTAAATGGAATTATTTAGTGCGCTTAATCGCCTGTCGGATAAAAGCCATCGCTTTATTTCTGCGCCGATGTCCGAATTCCGCTACGTCGCGCGGCTGTTTGTCAGCGGATAGTACAGTGGTCGGGGGAAGGTTAATGGTCTATCGAATGGTGTAGATCGTGTAGCGAATGCTGCCTTACTCCGAGGGGTGTTTTATAGCCCGCTCGACGTTATTAGACCATTCGATGCTACTTTGCCCCACTGCGGGTCTCTCGAACTCCCCAGCCAATGTCGAAAAGTTGCACGAACTTGCCGCCTCCTTGGAATATCCGCGCGACTATTTTGCTTCCTTCCCTGCCAGAAGGTCCGCGATCAGAAACTGATTCTTTCATAGAGAGCGGCCCCCTTTATTCCGCCGTCAAAGAAGCATCCCCTGAACCGGGTCGAGATTACGTAAGGAGAAATCCGACCCAGGATATCAATCCCCCGCGATCCTGTCTGCTCTTTGTGGAAAAATTAAACGGATTCGTCGGCGGGCAGGTATCGTGGATCTCTTCCGGGGCTATATGTATGCTTTCAAAGAGCCTCCCTCGAAAATTCTGCGCTAGAAAATGGAGGACGTCCTCCGCCGATCCAGTATTTGCACGGCAGTCGCGAGTGAAAAGTAAATTCGATTCCACGGGCAACCGCGGTGAAAGAAATCGCCGCTGGGGAAGGGTTAAACAACGAAGCCGAAACTTTCGCTGGCTAACTGGGGAGAGCTGGTGGGAGCTTTAAAAGGGTTTGCTCCGGCACCCACGAACTTGTCGATTTCCCTGGGAAATCAGGAACGGAGAGATGTATCTATAGAGTCGAAAGAAATTGATCGAATCGGTGCGAGTGGTAGGTCTATCTCAGCGCTGGCCATGTTGCCTCGCGTTTTAAGGATCCCTGATTTTCCCTGGGCCCGGTTGATCGCGGGTGATCGCCGAATGGGAAGCATGTGGCGGATGGGACGGTGGAAGGAAATAAATTAGGAGGAGCAACGTGATCGGCGAAGAAAAGACCGGTCGCGTCGTGGCACCGGGGAACAATAAAGACGTAGAGGGAGGCCGAAGGAAGAAGACACAAGGCTGGGAGTGCTGGGACACGACGGTTAGAAGGCACCTGGAGAAAGGGCAGGGAGAGGAGAGAGAGAGAAGTGTAGAGGACAAAGAGCGGGCCGGGGTCGCCGGCCGTTTGTCGTAGGTGCAGCCTGTATAGAGGCCCCAGTGTCTTTCAGTTTACGGCTCCGAACTAACGACCCTTCACGGAACCTTTTCACTACACGGTTCTACTCGCGAGCGAAGCCACCGTAAAACTTTTCGCGGGCCAATCTTCCGTGGCAGCGTAACCAACTTTCCTCTGCGATGACGCGGAAGGATAAACAGCTCCGCTGAGAAATGGGCGAGGGATTTGAGAGCCGCTGCTCCGTAGGACCCGTAGGTGGGCCCACGAAGCGCGCTGCCAATTTCTCTCGTTCCGAAGGAGCTGAAGCTAATCGCGCTCGAGTTGACGTAATCTCTGGCGATAAGCTGGCGTCGTCGATACCGTATCTGTGATAAAGCTTGAAAACGCTGTGCGTTCCACGGCGTCTCCTGGCAATTCAGCGTCGCTTTTGCTGCCAGCCTTGGGTGTATACCTGGGAACGGTGGAAAATTCTGGGCCGCTTTGTCGCTGAAAAATTTCATCTCTGCGGCGCGTGCTCTGCTCGCCAACTAAACCACCGAATTCCGAAGAGTCTTCTGGGAACTACTAGGTACACGAACCTTGACGAATAGGGGTCCGGTAGGGCGTTCGTGTTGGATTACACTTATGGGTTCGATCATTATTCTTCAGTTTCGGCGTTTATAATTAGAGCCGCTAGCTGCTACTTTGTTCCCTATCCCACTCAAGTTTCCCCATTCCTCTGGCACGATTCGCAGGGTTGGAAGTCCAACGACAGTCCCAGAAAGTTGCTCAGCCGCGCGTAGAGTAGATCTCGAGTCGACTTGAATTGTGTCGGCCAGGGCGGGGAGGGCGAGGAGGCGGTGGATTGAGGAGTGATTCATCCTCCGCGATGTGTAATACGTTCTCGTCGCTTCGCGTGAAACCCCGTCGAGAATGACGGAGATTTTGTTCCTGGCGTGTATTCCTTCGTCGACAGGCAGCTGCGTTCTCTGTCCCAGGTCTGTAAAGTTGGCACCCCAAGTGCAAATTTTTTTATAAAATACGAAACCGTGTTCGTTTGTCCACCCTTAAAAAAAAGTTATTAACAACTCATTATTAGTGCTGATGACAAATTATTTAATTTGGTTATAATCTTTTTTTTTTTTTTGAAGGGTGGACGAACGAAAATTTTGGTTTGACAAATTAAGCCTGTTTCTATTTTATAAAAATTTGCACTTGGGGGTGCTAATATCACAGACCTCTCTGTCCCTCTTTTACCCCAACTTCTCCTTCTCGAAGCTCGACGATCGTAAGGGATGCGTGTCCCTGAATCGACATACCTATACGCGGCACGGCGAACTTGTACGACACGATACTCGAAATTCCGAGTGGGATCGGTGCGGCTTGTGGACGACTAACGGTGGAGCGAACGGGAATCGAAAGGGAGTGCAAGCAATCTGGGGAAGGAGGGTAAACCGTGAATGAGAATAGGCGACTAGGGTGGAGTCTGAAGGTGGTCTTGTCTGCGTGAACTGTTTCGAAGGGAAATCCGTGACACGTTCGGCGGATTTGAAAAATTCAGTTGCATTTCATTTCTGTCGCTGGTGGAACTGTACCGCGGCCCGGATCGAGCTTTCGACATGAACAAATCTTTGTTCGCAATTAACAGCTTGTGTCGCGCATGGCCAGGCTTCTATTCGAATCGCTTTGTTTTCGTCGAATTCACTTTAAACTGGTTCCGTTCAATCTCGCGGAAACACTCTGTATTCGCGAGCCTCCCGCCGTTTTTTTCCACCGCAATCGCTTCGTGACGCGTCAATCAAAATCACCCAGCGACGCGCTGATATTAACCGTTTTGTTTTTCGCCCCCGCATCTTTCGATTCGCCTATTCCCGCGTGATCGAATCATTTCGATCCGTTTTTTGAAGCCACGGTAGTCAAGGTTCCGTCGATGATGGCCCGATTCGATAGTTACTTGAAGAGGAAACAGAGGAAGGACAGGCGTAAGGTATAGTCACATAGTGTACGAAGGAAGATAGTATTTGGTACGTAAAGTGATTCTCTCGAGGAAATTCTGCCACTACAGGCCCACAGCTGCTTGTCCATTTTAGCGTGCTCAGACTTTGATCGACTACAATGATGGAGGAGGCTTCAAGAACGGTACCCTCCAATCTTCTCCTAACAACCGTGAACGCCACGAACGAACTGCTACAAAATTTCACGACCTTCTTCGACTCCCTCTTCTTCATTCTCAATGAAAATGAATTATTTTATCCGAAACTTCCCGAGCATAAATTCTCCGCGTTCATCGGTCCACGATAATTGGGCCTACTTGGTTATGCAGAACCCTGGCAGCCATGAAACTGAGTACATTTAGCTGATAGATTTTAATTGTTAAATAAAAGTAGCTTTATTTCTATTTTCTATTGGGTAGAAGTTCATTTCTTCTTACTGGGTTACAATGTTTGTTTAATGGGTTATTTAATAGTGAGTAATTAATATTGTTTTAAATTTTTTGTATCTTCTGTTTTTTTTTTTTAAGCCTAAAATGGCCAATTAAGACTTGGTAGTGTTAATAATAAAATTGCACAGAATTGCCCCATGTGTTGGTAATGTTTAGCAAAAAATAAAGATCCCAAGATTCTGGGATCCATACTGCGTTTAACTAATTTTTATAATTTCGAGGGTCGGTAGGTTTCCGCATTACTAGGTCCGATTGTTCCTCCTTTCACAGCCCCCACAAAGCAACCCCCCTGATTAACACTATCCACCGCCAGGCTCATCTCTCAGTGCATTTACTCGCCGACTATATTTCTTCAAAGCACCGTGCTCGAAGAGCAGTTCAGCCTCGGTTTAGCGGCATTAATACGTGTAATTCATGTCACCCGTATTATCGTCGAATCTGTTCTAATTGGTCGTTGTCAAGGGGTGGGGGGGGGGTGGGGGGTGGGGCGCAGGGGCGATCGAGTTCAGTACACCAAGGGGAGGTGGGCGACGGTGACGCGGAATTGCGAGGCGAAATACATTTGCATTTGAAAATCGTCCGTCAGCCGTTTATGATGAACGGGATTCGTGACACGCGCGGACAACCGATGTGATTCGCGTGCAGATTTTCTAGCCCCGCGTCCCCTGTTTAATCCACCACCCCCCGAGCGCCTTGCACGAGACTCCCAAGTATCGCTTCGCCAAGCCGAAATCGACTGACCCACATCCAGCTGTTCTTTTTCTCTTCTTCTTCTTCTTCCCTCTGGCCCGAACGGTGGTTGCGTGCGGTCGACGCTCGAGAGCAGGACGCAATTAATTTTAATTAATACCGGCCGGCCGGGAAAATACATTTCCCTGGACAGTCGATGCTAGATAACTACCGCTGATAACGACAAAGCGCAGAGTAAATCTCGCCCCCGCACGGTAGCCACTAGCCGACGAATTCGCGACGATCTCGAGGCAAGATTGCGCTCGCGGAAATCGCGTAAACAACCGCGTTATCCAAACTTTCTCTCCCGCCCTCTCCGCTCTGCAATATTTATCCGTCGTTTCGGATAATCCGGCTATCCGAAAGAATTACGCTGAACGGCGCTACGTGAGACGTTCGGTCCCGATTATAGGGAGAGATTGCAAATAGACGGAGGGTTGGCTGCTGGAATCTCGAGCAGGGCGGAAAGCTTGCGCGTCCCGACGCAATGCGAGCGTTAGACGACTCGCTGCGTTCATAGCTCTAATTACCCGCGCGAGGGACGCTGCAGGGAAAGAGACACAGCCGCCCTTCCAGCCTCGCGCCGTTTCCTCCCCGAATTAATAACTCACGGCCCGCTTAATTCCTCGCTGTTTCGCGAGAGATCGACCTCGGTCTCGCGATTATCCAGCTACGCGAGAGAGCCTGGCAGTTTAGCCGGCACTGAAAAAGCAGTGGAGCAACCCTCTCCGGGTTGCCCGGAATTCATGAAAGGTACCGGCGAAAGAGAATTTAGAAGGGCGCAACTGGATCTCTGCTGCGGGAAGCTCGTAAAATGAATGACTGGGCATTGACCATGGCGGAGTTTCTCCTTCATTCGTCTCCTTTCACCTTAAAATTCATCTTGCTCGGGGAAAGTCGAGCGTAACGAGCTCCTTCCCGCCACAATTGCATATAGACATCGCGAAGGCGAGTTTAATCGAGCGGCAAGGGAGCCGCGCGACTAGAAGTTGGCCCGTAGAGGGAGGCCCAAGGTTTTAGGGTGATTTGACGTCTCCTAATCTTCGTGGAAGGCAACGGTATCGAGCCGGAGCGGTTACCTTTAATCGACCGTTTTTATCGTGCCCGGTCCCCGGCCGCTGTTAGCGCATTCAACCCCATTTAGCTTCAACTTTTACGACCTCGGTATCCGCAAAGGAAAGCGAGTTATATCTGCTTCCGTTCGTGTCCCGATAGTTTACCGAGGGAAGATTTTATTCCGCCGTGCACGAAAACAGCGAGGACACGTCCCGTGGCATCGAAAATCACGCGGGAACGTTTATCGACCGGGGCGAAGCTGGTTCGAATTGAAACTGCTAGTCGAATCGGCGAGCAACGGTGGGACGCGATCCTGGGTTTTCCCCGTAGCCCGAACCGTCGTGGAATTTCCTCGGTTTAACCTTAGTAGTCGGAAACGCGGAGTTATTAAACGTCGTAACTTGCCGTTGGTGCTCGGTCGCGCGCTCCATCAAGCTCTTCTTACAATTAGTAGATGCATTACTGGGAGCTGAGTCGAGCTGCAGGACGAGCTGCACCGGTGTGCAGCAACGAGGCCAGGAGGGGAGCTTCCAGCGAAAGGAAACTCACAATTTCGCGAATACCACATTTCAAGCTGAAGTAAAGCGTAATCCAATTTGGCGGCAAGGTTTCGCCGTCATAAGTCGCGGGGTGGATTTAGGACCGTGCAAAAGGGACGTAGAGGGAAAATCGAAAGGGAGTAGTCTTCTGCTTAGCTCGTAAGTAGGAATTAAAAAAGTTGCGAGGAGGAAGGAGCAGCAAGATAATGCCCCGGTGGCTAGGGTAGGGGGGGGGTGGTGGTGGTAAGTTGTAAGTTTCAAAGCGAAGGATCGAAGGGGAGAAGAGGTTTCGCCGGCAACGCGATAAACTCTCGTTTTCCTCCGGTTCTCTGGTTGCAGTATCGAGCGGGTCGACGCGAGATCTCGATGCCTGCACCGCTATCTGGACGCTAGTCGAAAGCGGCTTCTTTCCTCCCCTCAGCTTCCTCCTCTCGAGGTTGCTCTTGATACGGGTATCGGGGCGCGTGTTTACATCGTTATTACCCCCCTCCCCCCCCCCTCCTCCTCCTCATTGTCAGCCGTGGTTCCTCCCAGGGTTCCTAGTCTTTTATTCCAGCGCGATCAACCGCGAACGTCTCTGGAACCGAGCGCCGTGGAGCTGCTCTTATTGTCAGACCACACCGGGCCCCGTACGTAAACGTATAAACGCCGATCGGCGAGCAGAGGGATCTCGAACGGGCGAGTAGCGTCGCGCCGCCCTGGACCGTGGAACGATTCTCAGCCGTGGCGCACTCGACGACGCCTCCTCGACGTCTCTCTCGTCTTGCCTAACCGTGAATATCGCTTGCCTCCGCAGAATTTCCACGTCTTTACGCCCTTAGTCCTCTTCCCTCTGCCTCCTCATCGCCCCCTTTCCCTACTCTTCTCTCCCCTCGAGAGAATGTGACGCTTCGACAATTAAGAGGGAGAAATTCTTCCTCGGCGGGCTGGATCAGCGTAGGTACCTACAACAGACGACCATTAATCCTCTTCACCATATCCCGACGAAACTCACGCAACGGTGGTTCGGGGGACTTTTGGTGATTCGTTGTTAGACGCGAGCCATTGGGATCACCTGGTTGGAAGGAGCCCGAGGTCAGCGACTGACGCGCCAGGCTGTAGTTGGTAGTCTCTGGCAAGCACTTGGCCTTCCCAGCTCCGCAACTATTATAGAAATACTATATAAGCTGACGCTTGTACCGGTACCAGCTCCTCGTCGTCTTCTTTCCAGTTAACGTTCCCTTACCTCTCTCCCGTTTCCCCGCTGGTTGCGTGGCTGGCTCGCCGCGGTTACGCCGCGCGCAGGTTTCCGAGGGGACTGTGGAGTGTAGACGAAGCACGGTCGCTTTAACTGGCTCCCCGTTGGAGAGACCGCGTCCAGGAATGCCGCTGAATTCCAGGTTTACAGTGGATTTGATCCGAATTCTTTCCGAGCCGCCACCCCTTGAAGCCTGAGAAACGGTGGCTGTTTCCAGTTGCCCGGAGATAGTCCTCGCACGGTTTTACGTTCCCCTCGAAGGACGAGCAGTCGGACACAGCGCGAAGGATCGCTCGGTGCCGCGCGGAGAGCGGCGCGTCGCGTGCAACGGCCACGGGGAAAAGAAGAAGACGATGACGAAAAAGCCGGTTGCGCAGGGTATGCGGTTACCATAGCATGCAACTCGCTCGAGAGGCAATCTTCACGGACACGCGGTTGCAGCGTCGTTGCTCCGTCGTGCGCGGAGGCTTCTCTCTCTCTCTCTCTCTCACGCTCCAGCGTACCCGCGCACTCCCGTCGATCCTTCGTTTACGCGTTCCTCCGCCTTTCCGCGCTATTTTCCCCCCACACTAAGCACTACTTCTTTAGCAAGCCTCCAAAAGAGCCCTGGCAGCTGAAATTCCTAGGATTTCTACGGCCAACTAACCGAAAAATTGATTACGAGCGAACGCGCCGTGAATGTAATCGTTGGAATATTTATATCCACTGATTACCGCGTTTTACTGTGGCTGTTGGAAAACTTCAAGCCCCCGAATGATTCAGGAGCAGCGGGGTCTGAGCTCGCGCTCCGAATATCACTCTTTTTAGCAGAAACTCGCTGTTCGCGCGCCCGTTTCCGTATCGATTGGCGGAGGACCAGGGGGTTGCCTCGGAAATGTCAAAGGGCAGAGAGCTTTCGATAGCCTGCATCGATAGGGCTGCAAGCTTTTTCTTTGACCGTGTCGCGCACACTAGTACAGCCACGCTTCTTTTGCCTCCCTCTGCTCCCTCTCTATTGTCACTTTGCGACCAGTAGTCGCCTAACCCGTCGTTCATTTAATCAAAGCGGAGAGCACGGAAGAAAGACGATTAAGGGGTAGCTCGGCGGGCGCGACGAGCGTGAAAGAGACGGAGGCTTTGGGCTGGAGGGGTCGAGGAGGAGGAGGAGGAGGGGGGGGGGGCTCTGGTGCTTTTCGAGCCTCGCCTCTGCCGGCAGTCAAGGCGAACGAATTTCCTGTCGCCGATGAAAGACCCTCTCGATTACAGGATGACTAATCCAGGAAGACGAGCCGGGGCCGATTCATCGACGGCGCTGGAAACCGCCGCCGCCGCCGCCGCGACGCGCCCTTCCTGATTGCAAAGGGGTCGCGCGACTCTTACGCCGCGGCGCGGGTTTATTTTCTAATTCCTTCTCGCCCGATATCGCGGCGCTCGACAAGTTTAAGAGGGGCGGCTCCTTTACGAGCGTAATCGACGCGGAGGGAAGAAGCCCCTGGCCGCGGGAACGGGGCCCCGTGGCGTACTGCTCGTATCTCTCGATTACGATTTTACGGTTAACCGACCGTTGCAAGGCGAAACCGTCGTTGCATCGCGCGTGCGAGGCAGTCGGACGTTGAACGCGGAAACGGGATGATCCCTCGTCGCGAAGGCGTTCCCCGTTGATGTTTCCAAGTACCAGGTGCACGCGACGATACGTCCGTGCAATATTGTAATACATTGTGCCCCGGACCACTGTCTGTCTCCCCTCGCGAAAGAGTTCCAAAAAAAAAAAAAATTGCAACGTATCGCTGCGCTCTGGCAGTCGAGGGGGAAACGAAGCTGCCAGTCAAACGTGTAGGGAATATTAGCTGACGGGGGATTGCGCTGCCCGGGAAGAACGGTTGATTAGAACTTTAGGCTGATTGCAAGCCTATAGCGGCGCGCTTCGAACACGATCGCGGGGGTCGAATTCGAAACGGGTCGAATTGACCGCGAGTTATCGTCCTCTTTTCGATGCGCGATCGCATTAACCTGATACGCAAAGTTACTCTAGCCACTGTGACCAGTCGATAAACCGTGTCGCCGTCCGAGTTCCGCGAAAAATTCCGAGCCAGCAAGTTCCCTGATTTATGGCCGTAGTGTACTCGAGCCCTCGCTAATTTCGTACGTTCCACTCCGGGATTAATCATCGTAGCTCGCATTACGCGCCTCGAACATGCCGCATTCCGTGTCGGCGCTTGGGAATACCGAATTTTTCCGCCGGGGGTCCTCTTCCTCCCGAGGCGTCCTCGCCTTCGACCCCAAGTGCCGAAAGGAAGCTTTTCGCAGCTGCTCTCGCCGAGGGGGACGTTATTTTTCCCCTGCTTTCTATTATTCCGAGAGGAAGCGCCAAAGGAGGGATTCCAAAGGCTGGCCCAGCCGCCAGCGGCGTTCTCGAACCTTTTACCGTCCACTCGCGACTTGCGCACGATGTTTACGTCCGGCGGGGCAAGTGGCCTTTGCGAAAACGCCACCCACAGCCGCTAACAGGTGTCGCAAATATCCTCCCGATCCGGCACCACCTCCCCGTGCTCCTTCTCTCATCCTCTTTACGTGGCTCGCTAAACTTCCCTCTTTGAGTAGTTTCTCCCTTGTTCTCGCCTGCCACGGCGCAAGATCGTTAAAGAAATAGGTAACAACTGCCGGGGATGCTTGAGAATCCCAGTGGCAGTCGCGATAGATACATCGTGCTCGAGCTTCTCGGGGCTGAAATGCCTTCGTTTCTTGTCGAAAATTGCGACTTCCTCTTGCCTACTGGACCACGTGATCCTCTTCCTGCCAAGCAGAGTATATATTGGTACATAAAAGTGGTATGTAAAAGTGGACAAGACCCTTGAGCTTCAATTTATCCACGTTTCCTCCCATGGAAGCCTCGACTATGTTATTCCTCTTCCGACACCCTGCACCCTTATTCCTGGAGCAGCCTGTACAAAGGAGCGCTTTCTCCAGCCCCCCGTGTCGCGCTGGAAGCGGCCTGTTTCCTCGCGAGCGGCAAAGCGCAACATGTACGCGTCGACCGTGCCGTTCCGTTTCGTAGCTCCAAATGTTCCCGTCCCGTGTACGTGCTGGCACGTAGCGCGTGTTTAAAGCGTGGACGTGGCTCGCACCTCTAACGAACCGGCCCCGTAGAAATTAAATATTTCGCCTCGTAGTTTTTAACGTGACACCTCGCTCACGAACGCACGTTTGCGCCCAGCCACGTTCGAATCCCCGGCTCCCTCCTGCATTCCCTTCAGCCCCTTTCCATGATCCCTTGAATTTCTTCGTAAATCAAAGCGCGAAGAGTTCTCCGCGCCGAGAGGGAAGGAGCACGGCGGGTGGAGAGGATGCTCCGCTGCCTGTATCCTAAAAGAGCACGAGGATTTAATCTCCGGAAGCTAGTTGCAGGGTGGAAGAAAACGAAGGGGCTGTGCTCGCTTATTTTTAGATCTTGCGCCTAAAATAGCGCATGGAGAAGAGCGGATATCCATTCGGACCCTCGGTGCGGAGGCATGGAGTCTTTAGCCGCGATGCTAATGGTAAATCGATACGGAAGCTACTCCAGGGAAACAGCGTTCACTGGATTCCTGGAGAAAGTTAATTAACAATAGCCGAAAAGGCGAATTCATTCTGCTACTATTGCATGGTTCAGGACATCGCTGGTCGGTATTGATAAGTTTCCAGGAGGAGCAGTTTAATAAAATTTGGATCTCATTAATTAGTGGGCTCCTGATCGTGAGTACGTAATTCGTTTTAATTTCTTGGAGAAGATGAAGAAAATCCTACCGTTTCCGACAGATCCATGAGACGATATTACGACATCTCTGTCATGCGTGAACCGATTTTATCGAATTTGGTCTTATTCGAAAGCTTATATGCGGTTTATATAAGAAAAATTCCTTTACATATAGAAAATATTACAGGCACGATGAGATATTAATGAAATAAGTGTCAGGTTAGGTTGGATTAGCCAGGCGACAAGTAAAAGATAGCGGTAGCCACAGTCGACGTATACAGGGTGTCGAAATATGTATTTGGCGTCGAGACGCTGCCGCGTCTGTAGATAGAAATGGGTAGATGAGGAAGCACTTGCGAGAGAGCGAAATGCCCTCATGTGGGACCAACCCAAGGTATATCGCCACAGTCCAGAAATTAAAAATTCTTCGGTTACGCCAAGCAGCGTCACGATGACGCCGTTCGCGTTACAATTAGTCACCGTCTTTCTTTGGACATCCTGTGCCCCTCTCTCGTATCTACTTCCGTCAAGATTTCCCGTGAATCGCTCGATGACGTTATCACAGATCGACGATAGCCGTTCGTCGAAAGGCTTCTTTGCGGTCAGCTTGGCCGTCGCGCTTATCAGGGTGCGGCACTCGGCCAGGTAACTGTACGAGCAGCTGCGTGAACGAAACGACAGCTCCGTCGCGATTAAAGCCCGCCGATGGGGTCGATCGCAGAAGCTCGGCCGCCCGATTTATCGTCCCCAGTCACATTAGCGGTCTGGGCGCGTTTCGCGAGTTGTTTCCGCGGCCCAATTTACGCGGGGGGGGCTTGAATTATCGTCGGTGTGGCAGCGCAACAGTCAAGTAATATCGCGAAGCACGTGGACGTGGTTATCGCTCCCGGTACAGATACAATCTCCATTCCTCTTCGATGTTCCATCAGGGCTTTAACAGTGCTTCCAACATGCTCGCAAAGTATTACAAATACCTACAGAACCGCTGATTGCATTCTGCTACAATTAAACCACCCTTAGGAGGCCAAACGACTGTAAGCTTATACACGAGAAATTCCTAAGAAACGCTCGGAATTTCCACGCGTCCCATTCAAGCTACCGGCCCAATTCCGAGAATGACTCATTGACCGAGACCTCGGTCATCTTGCCCTCCCCGAATCGCTGGTTCCTAGCCTCCGAGCGGCCGTCGAACGTGCATATCGCACGGTCGTCGTCGTTACAGAGCGCCATAGGAAACTCAGCGCGGCAGAAGCTCGCCCTTTTCGCTGGAGCTTTGTTATCCGTGGCTCCCCCTCGCCTCGATAACGTGGCTGGTTATCCCTCGCAGCTGCCACGAACCGATCCTACGTATTTATTAATAGATTACTTACGAGGCTTTCTTCGGTCACGCGCACGCACACACGCACGCACCTACGTACGTGCAGCGGTGTAATCGAGCGATAACGGCCGGCTGATAACCGTAGGATGGAAGGAACGAACGAATGAACGTAATACGTGGAGGAGCATCCGGTTCGTGGAAGTCCGCTCGGCGGCTGACTCACACACAAGGTATACCTGCGGTGACGTCACCGAATTCTTGTCGCTCTTGTCACGCGTACGATCGTTAGGCTGTTGTACGAGTTCCTTCTCTGCCTGCCCTCTCTCCTTCGCTCTCTGCAGCTCTCTATGCATACGGATTCTCGAGAGCCCGTCGCTCGAACGTGCTCCTCGTGCATCGCTGCTCGGCTCGAGTCGTCGACCAGCCGATCGCACGACTTGGTTCACGCCAGGGCGGCGCGGGGCACGATCGATTTTATCGATAACGGTGCATGATCCAGGAGGAGGTGCTCGTCGATCGAGCCCCAACGAGGCGTCGTCGTTTTAACGAGCGACGACCTTGGCGATGGCCGGCGAACCTGCGGGACGGATGAACTCCGTAATTCGCGGAGACGCGGGCCGCGGGCCGCGGGATTGGTACCGAGGACGAATCGACGCGTCGTCGAGCCGCGACCGAAACGCGTACCTCACCGAACATTGCGCGCCGCGGTCGCCGACGTGGCTCACCGCTCGCTTGTCCTTCCGAAGATTTACGTTTCCGCGTAATCGCTCGTAACCGCGATTGAAATGGATGAGCGCCGGGGAGACTGGATGGATTTCGGGGGATCCCTGATAAACTCGATGGAATTATTGATAGGCAGCATACCGAGGACACCGATAGCCTTGATGCTGGGGGATTTGCAATAGGATTCGAGAGTAGGTACTCGTAATACTTGAGTACTTGGAAGTTTTCTGCGAGGCGGATGGCAGCACCCACGTTGCCCCATAATTTTATTCTTTTACTCCAGATTTTGACCTTCTTCTGATTTATAATTCTTATCTTGATCTTTTCGCTCTGCATCGGTGATTCTCAGTCTGTGGGTTGCGAAGTATTTTCTGGGGAGTCGCCACGATTATTTTTAGTTGGCGCTTGGTACCATGTACCTGTTTAGTTTATCCATTAAGATAGAGTTATATTTGAAATACCTATTTTTAATGTATTTCTTTACCTTATTAAATTTACCTGTCGCAGGTTATTTGAGTAGATATTATAAAAGGGGATCGCGACTCAAAAAAGTTTGGGAAACACTGCCACTGCTCTACGTCGATTGAGTATTTCAAGTAATATATTGCGAAATGATTTACTTCGGCTCTTCTCCTTTTTCCAGCTTTCGTTTTAGTCCCAGCGACATCTGATTAAATTGGCACACTAAAATGGCACACCGAAATCCTCTTTCCCGTTTACGAAACGAATAATACGAATAATAATAATAATCTTCTCCAGAAAATTATACTGATAACAAACAACTAACGCGCGCGGTATAACATTTAGGATTTATCAAAATGGCCCCCGCATCCGCCATCATAGGGTAGAACGTGGAGGAGGAAGCGTGTCCCGTATCGCGTCTACCCCACTGCCGCGAGTAAACGAAAAATCGTGGCTGAAAAAGCATTTGCCTGTGTATCCAACGCATATGTAGGGTAAACTGTACAATCATTGGCACCCTAAGCCGAAATCCTAATTGGAATGTTTATATTTTTTTTTGTGAAGTTTTTGTATGGGCTTAATTTTCAGTTATTATCAATGTTCATGGATTTCTTATTAAAGTAAAACACCTGGAGTACCTATTAAGTCTTTTATTTTAAAAATATTCAATGAAAAACAAAAATAGGCAGAAAAGTACAATCATTGACACCCTAAAATTTCAGGTTGTATAGAAAAACATACCTATGCAGTTGAAAACGAAGTTTAAAGTGTTTAAACAGACTATTTCATTCACTATAAAATACCTACAACACTTAGTAAATCTGTATTTCGTAATATATTCGAAAAAAATCGAACTTAAACGTGATCGCGTCTCCAGTACCCTTTTTTTCGCGGTTTTTATTTTTTAATTCACACGGAACACACGTTCCACCCATCAAGTTTTCCGTTTACGCGTGCACTGTTGTTGGTACCGTGGATCGTTTATTATCCGCGGCGATCGAGCTGGCAGAGTCGCGCGTAGGTACGCACCTGTTACCAGTGCCACGTCGCTTCCCATCGACGCCGGCCAAGGATGGAAATCTGTGATGCATCTAAGGGGGGGGGGGGGAAGAATAGTCACGGGGGTAATATTTGTCGGACGTGGGGGAGCCCTGTTGGGGGAGTCGTTACTTAATTGTCCCTTGATCCCTCGGCATAACGTGAGAACAGCGAACAAAGGGCTCGGTCGCGATCGTGAGAAATGCGTCGGATGCACCGCTCAAGCCGCAACCGTCGCTGACCTCGTTAACTCGGCAAGGTGCATCGGACTCTGGAGCGCGAAACCGATTCGGCCATTTCTCCTCCGGAGGGGTTCGTTTCGCTTCTTCCGCGCGGTCTAGCCTCTGGCGAAGCTTGATCACTTTTCTTCCGCTCGTGAAGGAAAGATCTCGCAGATGGAGTATTCATCGAACTGATGGGGATCGGGGCTTCTGGGTTACGATTTACGATCCCACCCCCCGACAGTCATCACAGTCGACCTTATCGCTTTCAATAAAATCGAGGAAGAATCGCATCTACTCGCAGTCGGAGAACTCGCTCCTTTGAGCCCCGTGGATGGCGAACGGAGGGGCGACGGGGCGGCGGGTCGGCGGGGAGGGTGGATGAAAGGCGATACTCGGACGAGTAGTAGTAGTAGGTAGGAGGCAGGGCACGGTGTCTCGTGACAGAGCGGCGTAACGAGGTAAAGTAATGGAGATTGGTGTGGACCGTGAGCTCCGCGCGAAATGGCTAGCCCGTGTCCCCGTACGTCTAGGAGCTGTCGCAAGCTCCGCGTCGCGACGCTCGGCGACGCGTCGGAGACCGCGATCGCGCAACTGCTCCCGCGCTAGACTGGGAGCGAGCTAGCGAGCCGCTAACTCATTAACGTAAGTAGCTGGCAGCGAACCGGGGGGTGGCAGAGGGGGCGAGGGAAGGAGAAGCCTCTGCCTCTGCCTCTGCCTCTGCCTCTGCCCTCCAGAGGCACGGACGGACGTCGGCCGTCGGGTCGCAAGCGACGGCAGTCAAGTTACTCCACGGCGTACCAGGCCCCAGCCATTGTGAATTGCGAGGTAACTCGATTAGCCTCCGCAGAATCGGGTCGTTCCGTGGCAACGGAGAGCTCTGCGGAGAGAGAGGTGACGCCATGCCACGCCACGCCACGGGTAGGTATCGTCCGCGCTCGCGATCCTGCTCGAGGCCGGGCGATCTGACCGCGATTCGCCCCCGCTGCTGCAAACGCGATCCGAAATTCCCTCGCAATTGCCGCATTGTCCCGCGCAACTGTGCCCTATGACTACGTAGTTACGCGTCAACGCGCACGCTGGCCTGGGCGTGGGTGGCAGGACCGCGGGTGACATTTGTTGTTGTAATGCCCGGCCTGATGAAAGCGTATTCGACTGATTACAGGAGTCCTTTTCTATGGGAATCAAAGGGGGACTTCGCTCTGTATTCACGGCTTGTCCTCCTTTCCGTCTCGCTAAAATTCCACCCGCTCTTTTTGACACGCGATCTTGGTAACCGGGCCAGAAGATGGTGGCCCGGATGTAGGCATTCGGAATTTAGGAAAAATGGCATGTGGTGCAAGGGGCATAAGTGAATAATACACACCCTTTAAAACAGAATAACTTTTTTTAAAATGGGTCCAACCGACTTGAGTTTTATTGAGCAGCTAGAAGGATTAGTTTACCACCTGACGTGCTTCGCCATTTTGAAACAAATTGCGATTGGTCAAAATAGCGAAGGTCGCGTTTTCAACTTTTTTATCCGGGTCTGTAATAAATATTTAAAAATCCCATTTGTAGATTTAAGTAAGTTGGATACATGCTGAAAATTCATCGAAATCGGTTAACGTTGGTCTGAGCTATAAACGCTGAAAGATCGTGTTATACACCTAGTGTTCCTTCTCGAGAATTCTTTCCCCAGAATTTCTCGAGAAATTTTATAATTTCTTATCTTTCATTTCTCAAGAAATTACAGATTTTGTCACAAAAAAAAAAGGAAGTTGATTGGCTGACGCGACATTAGACGCATTGTGCTTTTTAAAAAACTATTTTAAAACAAAAAAGTAATGTTTCGTCTAAGTTTTGTCTAAGTTAAACACGAATAGAAATTTAGATAAATATTGCCAACATTATTCCAAAAATATAAATTTTGCAATATTTTTTAAATTCTTGAGAATTCTCGAGAAATGTAATCTGATTTCTCATTTCTCGAGATGCGAAAAAAATCGAGAAATCAGGAACACTACTTAGTTATACCTATTACGTTGAAGTGACTTACTCTGCGATCTTTTAGATCGCGGGTTCGAATCCCATCGCTGGGCTCTCTGTTTCCACCTCCTACGCGGTGAACGCACCACAAGTATTTCTGTATAAAAAACAGTGCATGTATCATTTTCGAGCGCGAACGTCGGAAACACGATCCCCGGCTTGCGACGGGTGTCGCAGGTCTCGTTCGACAAATATTCCGGCGGGGCAAATATTTGCACGCGGCGTGCCGATGCGAAGAAAAACGTCGCCGGACCTCGCGGATCCCATCGTCGACCGAGCCTCTTGCCAGCCGGCGAATTAACGCGCCCGTTGGCGAACGAATCCTCGCCGGACCGTGAAATTTGGTTTAATTCCTGGGCCAGGAGTCGATCTGCCCGGAAGCATGCGCGCTTTTCGATAGCAGCGTCAAGGCGCGATGCGCTCGGCCAATTTTCCTCGATTCTTAATTGAATTTCGTCCAATCCGATTTCCAATTGCCGCGGCCGCGCCTCGTCCCAAGGTATTACCTCCTTTGTTTACCGAGGGAAAACTGGCTGCCCGTCGGCGAGCTGGCGAGCTACGCGACGTCCATCCACAGAATTCCAGCCCTCGATCCGGGAACACGGCGCGCGAGCGGTGTCCCACGCTCGATATCTCCTTCAAAGAGGCCCGCTACTTTTTTAGAACTTGAAACGGAGTTGCCGATTTCAGCCTGGGGACCGATTAATCCCCCAATCACTTAGGGTTGCCGCCTTTTTTACAGGAAAATAACGTAAATTTGCTTTCGTTGGGTATAAAAAGAAGTACGCCCGAAAAAACTAAAAGTAGATAGATACATTTTAATCTTATCAGTGTTTATTTCTTCCAAACATATTTTTTATTGCTGTTAGCATTACAGAGCAATTTTTTTACCATTTTGAAATAACTCGATGATACTATTACTCAATATTCTTATTAAAATATACGAATAATTCGTGTTTTATTAATTTCAAGATGATTTGCGTATGTTTGCGAACTACGTACAATAACATTGCGTTACGTTTCACGCAATATCGTAATCGTGAAATAAAGAATTTTCGCATACATTATTATTATTCAAAAGTATAGAGTTCATTTACGTGTAATAACGTGAGATACTTTATTTTAAACTACGGGTGGTTACCCTAGAATCACTGCCACGGTTTCGGTCGTCCGTTAGAACGAATACGGGAACAAAAGGCGCGTGCAGGTCCAGGAAACGTTCTCGTTTAAATATTTATCCGACACGAGCGTTTCTTGCAGCCACCATAGAGTCACGCCGCTTCCACGACCGCGTTCGACTTGACCGTCTAACCGCGGTGTGTTTTGTCGGTTCTAACCCGCCTCGCAATCTCGTGAAGCGCGACGAAAAGCAGGCGAGAAATCGTGCTTCGGCATCGCAGCTGCTTTCACCGAACACTCGATGGCCCGAGACGATTTAATTGCTGGTCGCTGAGGAGTGAGGAGAGACGGTTGCGTTGTTATTCGACAGGGCCCGAATCAAGGATGATCGCGTAGAACAGTGCCGAGTTTCAGACTGCAGGATGAAATAGTAGAGAAATACCGTGCACGTGGGTACATTGATTTTTCCAGCATCCTTGGCGCTCGCCCCGCTCCCGAAGGGTGGCTTTCAGAATTTATTAGCCGGATCACACGCGCGATCGCGCCATATTGTCAGGAGTTTCACGCGAGCCGGGTGAAAGGTCTACTGCAAGGGGTTCACTGGGCCAGAAATTTTCTTTCTTCGCATTGACGTCACGGGAAGGTTTGCTCGCGGAATAAATGCACCGCGAGCGACGCTGTCGATTCTCTCCCGTTGAATTTCCCTCGAATTAATCCCCCTCTCTTCCGCCAAACGTCGCACCTACGCGAGCGATGCTTTAATAGAGCTCGAACTCGCGGAAAACGGAGGCCGGTTGCATCCTCCTCGGCCGCTTTTCTTTTTCTGCTGATATCTGTGCAGTAGAATCCAGGCGCCTTAGATCGGTAGGAAGTCGACGATTCGCTGCAGGCTTATTCCAGCGCGTAAATGAAGGTTCGAGGCGGGAGATACCGCAGCGTCGCGTTCTAGTTTTTCGCGAGTCGCTCGTAGAGACGGTTGGAGCGTTATCGCGGGCATTAATTACACGCCGGCCGTCTTGTCGCCGCGTGCTTTCCGCGCAAACATCGTCGTTCGAAAGGCATCGCGATAATTGCGTGCCGCGGTGTCGCGACTTGCCGGTGCTCGCGACGAGTCGAGTGCAACACTTGGTCCCCCCTAATTGGAATCGTCTTGATTTCACTCTCCACCTTCCGCGGGGCGCGGCGGGACTCCCCCGCGCAGAGTAGACAGGCGTTTCGATTCTCGTCGCGGAAACGGTGGCCCCACCGGTCACGCTGCCCCTCCATAACTAGCAGGGACGCGCGAAATTTCGGGACGGGGAGGGGCGCCCCGCGACTATTAATTGCCCGATCGTCGCGTAAATCACAACCACGCCGAACCGGACTATCGATCTTCTTTTTTTTTTTTCGCCCCCGGGCGATAATTCACACGGCGTCGACGCGGCGTCGTAATACTTCATTATTAATACTTTCCTGCATTGCGACGACACGTGGGGCGGGCGGTGGTCGAGGGAAACGGAGATCGCGAATGTCAAGCAGATGCAAATGCCGAGGGCGGTCGGGGTGCATCGACTGGGCAACTTTTCCTCCACCCTCACTTATATACAGGCGATTCATGAACGCGGGGCTATTTGAGCTGCGAAAAATTACCAAGTCCGGCGCGGAAGCCGAAGAGCGGCAGCTTTCAAGTCGATCGATGACTTGCCACATTAAATTGGCAGCTCCAATGTCTTCGTCTTATTGTCGCCTCTTGTTATTCCTCAGCTCTTAAATTCACTGTATCATTTGAGGCGCCGAGAGCAAGAACGGACTAACCCACATTTTCTGGGAAATTCAGATAGCAGCAATAATGTATTCCAGTGCCTCATTTATGCTTTCCTCGTCCGAGCGTCGCCTGCTGGTATATTACCCACCCTTTGTCGGAAGCACGTGGATTTCGACGAAGCCTCCCATGGAAGCATTACTAGCCGCTGTTTGCGATTCGATTAAACCTCTACACAGGGTGCGGGGGATATCCCCCTCCTAGCTTTGATCTTCTCATTGGAACAGCCCGGGACGCACCACCCAAAAATAACATACGGCCGATGTTTTCCTGCCATAAACACGGGGCTGAAAACTATTAAGCGCAGCTGTTGCGCGATAACCGCGCTACAATGTATTCATGGGTGTTCTTTTTGGGGATGACTGGCTGCTGGAACGCACACGAGCGCGGCTTGGACACGGGTGACGTGGGAAGACGCGACCACGCTGGTCCCTGTGCCTTTTCGAAGTTGCCGGGTCGAGCTGACGTTCCAGTGGAACAGTTCCGAGGGACTACTAGCCACCGTGACAGATCCCAGCGACGCTCTCCGCTCCACGTGGAGCGGTCACAGTCGTGAATGACGTGAAGCATAGATGAAGCTTAGCGCGCACACGTTTGTAGGACGATGGAAGTATCGAAGGACGATCTTGTACTTGCTACGGCTAGTTGGGAGTGTTGGGACCGCTAAAAATACACGGCTCGCGTGCAACGACGGTTCGATGGTCGCCTTCTTTGCGCACGCACTGCTGCATAGCCGCACGATACTGGATGAATAGCGTTCTCGTGCGCGTCAATCATCGCGGAAAAAGCCAAGGAAACTCTCGACGCCGGAAACGCGCTATTACCGGGCCCGTCCGCTTTATTCTCGCGGCCGCGGTTAATCTTGCCCGCCGGTGGGATCGCGGCCGTCCCGCTCGACCTCGAAATTGAATCGGTTGGACGTTGCAGCGGTCCCGGAGACATTTCTCGGGGTCGTGGTTGCTATCGGGGCTGCTCGTTCTTTCGCGCCAGAGACCGTCGGCTTTTTGCGATCGATCCTCGTGTCGCGCGGTCACCCGGTGACAAATGGTGCTGGCGGAACAGGCTACAGTCGCGGCAGGATCAAGTGGTCGCTTAGGGGTGCTGCGAAGGGCAAACACCGTTCATCCCCGCGGACCGTCCGCAAGCATCCCCGAACAGAACGATACATGTAGCGATTGGTGATTCCGTTAAAAAAAAAATCCATACTTAAGAATCGATTCTGACGAAACGTCGATACATGATTTTTTATGCACAGTTGTATATAGTGTATTTAATTCGGGACAACTGAATTCCAATTTCATTTGTAGAGGCTGCAAAACAAATGATTATAATCAGTAAATTCTTAAATATACAAAACATCGATTATCTTCTCGATTCTTGGTTAGAAAATAATCGAGTTGTCGAGAATCAATTCTTAGAATAATCGATAAAATAATCGATTTTTCAGAGAAATAGTCGATCGATTCCAAAAGTCTCGAGCAGAATCGCCCAATCCGAAAACAGTAGACGTGCCTCCGAATTAGGAACATCCGAAGAGTGGTCCTCTGCACCTCCCGTTCCCAGCGTCCGCGTGACAATTACACTTCCAGCACGAATTTCCCTGAAGCCGAGGACGGGCGGGGGGGCGGGGGGGTGGAGGGAGGGGGGGCATGATGGACAGGTGCGGTGCAGCATCCTCGCACAATGCGACAAACACAGCCGACTGCACCCCGTCGAGGGGAGCGAGCCTGAATTTGGTGTGAACGCCCCTTTGATATCGACGCTGCTGTCAGCCTCGGCGAGAGAGAAAAAGCAATAGAGTACTGGGCGACCGACAAGGGCAGGGGGTGTGCAGGGGATCAGAGTAATAGAACAAAGTGGATTCTCGGTCTATGAGTCATCGTTGCATCGAGAGACGCGCGCGCGTCCCTGTCTGTACGCGTGTACACGCTCCAGTCGCGGGGATCGCAGCTGCGATCCTCGTATCCTCCGCCGTTTAACCAACAGAGAGTAGCCAGAGGGAGAGAGAGTGAGGAGAGAGCAGGGGAGATCGTGGAACAAGCCGAACAGACCGAATGCACGGATAAAGTGGACGGGTCCCGTCGATGTGGCGCGAGAGGGTGGACGAAAGTGGAAATATCGGGGGATGGAAGCTTGTTGTTGCCCTTCCGCGGGCTCTGCCTCGACGAGGGTACGGAGGGCGCGGGGGGGGGGGGGGGGGGGAGGGGGGGTGGTGGTGGTGGAAAAAGTTATCGATTGGTATCGGTAAGCCCACCCTCTCAGAGGTGGCCACGATTCTTCTTAATCCGCGGACGTAAGCGCTTCTCGACGTCTACCCCTCCCTCGATTGTACCCCGACACTCTGTTTATTCGCACGACAGCGCAAGAGGGAAAGACTTTCTTTCTTTGGTCGCCGGGGACTCGTTACACGCAGCCTTGCTTTCTGTTCCCCGAGTTTCAGTCACGTTCCAATCCGTCAGCATTACAGCTCATACCGATGGCGATGACGCACCGATACAGCGGTACGTAGCTCGGCTGTGTGCTCTTTTTTAAAACGGGCACCGCCTCGGATCGTCCGATGAAGTTGTCCGATGCCTCGTGTGCCCTCGATGTTTAAGACAAAGTAATTGATCGATCGCCTAGACGGGGGAAGCGACGGAGCTAGGGCGAATGAGCGCGAATAATGTCGCGGCCCAGTTTCGAATCGCATTCCCAATCGGCAGTGGCGTTTAATCCCCTGTATATTTAATAACGATTAACGGGAATTCAAGGGGACAACCGAAAGTCGGGGCAGAGAAGTTCGCTGGGATCGATTCGTTATGTTTGGGGTACAAAAAAGTTTTTTTTCGTTCAGGTATTTTCTTTTTAAACACTTTTCAAAAGTTTGTTAACGCAAGTTGGCAGCGCTTATTGGACCATTAAACTTTTGTTTGAAACATTGTTTTCTGCCTGTTGTACTTTGAGAGTTATACGCGAAAAAGTGGAAGTGCCAATTAGACTTTGAGGTCGGTCATCACCCCCTTAAAAGACGATAGGGCCCAAATGAAACACACCGTTGTTCTTGTTTTCAGTCACTCTATAAACCCACAAAGTTGCGTTCCAATCGATGAGTGCGGGTTCGCGGTGTGCATCGTGATTTAAAATGAAAATTGACCTTACATCCCCTAGGTGGGGGTTAAAGTTGCTCGATTGGCCGTTTCGCTTTGGCGAACGGTACCTTGGGATTCCTGGGCGCTGATGAAGCGCGTCTTTTTTTTTCGCGCGCATCAAGTGGGAAAAGTGAGCCGTCGAGGAATTATCTTGAATCAGCGACGAGGGCCCCGTCCGTCCCCCGTCTCGTCGGTGACGCGTAAACGAGCAGCGCGAGCCCGTCAATGACGACGAGTTACATACCGTGGCCATTGTCGGCGCCTAGCTAAAAATAAATCCGCCTCCACCCTTTTCGCTCTCTCTTTTCGTCGCTCCTCTCCCTTCCGTCTCGATCCTCCCGCGCGTCCTATGCACGCGCAGCGCTCTTCCGTTTCCGGCTGCGGATCTTCTCGGAAATTAAAGGCGACGTAACCGATATTGCGTACGCGATACCTGGCAGAACAGTCGCGGGGAATTAGAAATTGAAGAATTTGATGGATTAAACAAGGGTTTATGTACGTTGAGAAAAAATGGAGTGCCCGAGAAAAAGGGAAAAAAAAGGATCGAATCCTTGGGCAATTGGCGAGAGGTGTAATATTGAGGCGTCCAGAGCAAAAACAGACAAATCCATAATTTTTGCGAAATAATCATATGAAATAGGAAAAATTAATCTTTTTTCAATTTGGTTCAGTCCATTTCTGCTCTTATTGCGCGAATTTATAGGTCCTCCTCAGTCTGAAGATGTCCTTTCTATTATGGAACATCATGTCTGACGAAAATAGAGAACTCCGCACGGAAGGGACCGTGAATCTTTCACAACTAATACTATTAATAAACGTATTCCGATGTTATCGCCAGTGGAGGGTGCATAAATATGTATTAAATTTGGCGGGGAATGAATTTTTCGAGCCGGCGGATTCCGTCAAAGGCGAGACACTGCTCTCGTTCCCTATCAGCGGGTTCCCCGCTGGCTCGACTTGCTGTTCGTGAATATTCATTGGCTATTTATCGAGTCGCAGTTAATTTGGAAATTAGTTCTAATTTCGCGGTAATCGATGCGTTCGCCGCGACACATTTCGCGGCTCGATTGGCATCGCGGGGGCATAAATTACTGATGCCGCGCCTGTTACCCGGCTGCGTTGAAAATTCACCGCTCCGCGACGCACGCGAATTTCCATCCCCAAACTATGGCCCTCTACCCAACCCCCCCCCAGAATTCGCTCGCCACCACAGAGCGCCGGAATTATAGCCACGAATTTTTCTCCCAACTTCCCTATAAACTGCAAAAAAAACTTTGGGTATCGCGTGCATACGTCCTGGGAAGAAGAAGTGGGCTGGGAAGAATTGCCAGTGAATTTTGAAACCGTCCACCACAAGGCTGATTCTCCTCGCGCGTCGAACGGGGGATGGATTACCCGAGGGAATTCTCGCTAACTTTTCCTCACCTCTCGCTGCGTTTTTAGTAAGCATCTGGATGATTTAAAAACAATTCATAACTTATTACTACCTACTTACTTCCTTACCGCTTTTACAAAAGGTTTTGCATTTTACTGATTATTATTGATTTTAATCTTCTCTTTCTACCAACTTTTCCTCCCCAATTCCTTCCTTTTGAGACGCCCTGTAAATACCGGCGAAGAAGGGATACGCTCGGGGTGAGAGCACAGAGAGCCGTAGGGAGAGCTGCGGCAGCGCGTGCGAGTCGCGATATCGCGTGCTCGGTTCGACACAGTTCGCCAGGCGAAACTCGACCGCCCGTAGATAGCAGGCCAGAGCGCATCCTATCTATACGCGCGTATAAAGTTGGCTGGTCGCGGCTCGATCGAATCGCCGGATCGTAATTCGCAGCGCGACATAGTGGGCGAACAGGGCAGCGTGTGTCGCCCGCGCTCGTTTTTCCATTTTACACAGGACGTGGTTATCGGCTATCGCTATCGTTACGGCCGCATTATGCCGCCCGATCAAACTTTACGCTTATCAGGCCGCTATCTGTTTGATCCGGGGGAGGGGGAGAGCGACAGAGCGCGGCGATCGATGCCTCGCGACTCTGCAGCCGTTCGGAGGCTTCTCTCCTTAGAAGCTCGTCGCCCGTCGTTGTCGAACGCGATCGATCCGGAGAGTAACGAGGACGGGGAGAGCGTGGATTTTCATGGAGTCGTAGCTAATTGCGCGGGATCGATGGGCTGGATCCACTCCGAGATCGAGCTGCAACGGTGTTTTCTCCGCGGAGTCGTGATTTAGTCCGGGGAAGATGGATGATTATCTGTGCCCTAACGATACGGGCGATATATCAATCGTAGGAGCTGTTGAAATGGATAAGATCGTCCAGTGGTGTGATAGTAGTAATACACTTTTATCGCATCTAACTCTCGTATGGAATTACTCGAAGCGTCAATAGAGCGCGACGAGTAGAATTGGAGGCGATTAAGTAGTTGCGATATAAAAAGGACAATTATCTATTTGCCACTACAAAGCGTAGATAGCGTCGATTTTTCGTGCCACTGTCACGCTTGGGTGGAGATGATCCGATGCTAAAATCGTGCAATTGTTGAAGCAATTACCTACATGAACCGTACCGGGGACAGAGTTCTACCTAGATACCTATGAGAGCGGTAGATGGGACTAAAACAGAAGAAAAGTCTAGAGAAGGGCCACGTAAAGACAAGGGCTGTGCACTCGTTGCAGATATCATTGCGGGTGTTCATTGCTCGTCCCGCTTTGGTCAGAACCATCTAGATTCTAGCGTGTAGAAGCTGTGCGCGCCGTCGTTATCGTTTATCGGTGTCGTTAGGATGGTCACCGTATCGTCACATCCACGACATCCACGTTTCTCTTCGCGATATTAAAACTCCGAACGGTGCTCATCCCCATCCATCTAGTTCGCCTCGCTCCTTCGCCACACCGAGGACCACTCGTTGGTGTACCATTTTTCCAGCCAGCCCAGCAGAATCGTCAGGCCCGAAGTCTCCGCGAGTGAATGCGCAACGTGAATTCGGCGGATCGGACAGAGCGGCAGCCGAATGTCGGTCGAGAGACCGAGAAGCAGAGAGACACGGACGCGAAATGCCAGCGCGACGATGAAACGCCTTTATGATCGCACGAATTACGAGTCCCGTGGGAAATATCGCGGCTGGGAGGGACCGCCTTTACGCTTGGCATCACGCGCACGGCAAAAAGAATCGCGAGGAGGGAGCTGGTCGAAGCCGCTGCATCCTCGAACGGGATATCAATCTTCTGGCCGATGGACGCAGCATCCTCGACGCAGCTCTGCGCTTCGCTAGAGGAAAGCCTCCGCCAGCTGCGCATCGCCTCCAACGATTCGCCAGCGAAGTCGATGACTTTTTCCACTTGCCCATAGCGCCCGGGAATGAAATTCCATTTCCTCCATGTAAATTCCCAGGAAGACAGGCGGCCACCGAACTCGCTACCCCCGTGACGGGCCAACCGTTCCACTTCGCCCGATAGCGAGTTTCGTTGTTGGAAAGTTTGATTTCGCGGGGACAGGATCGACGGGGGTAAGCGCCAAGAACCAAGGGGAAACTTTGTCTAGCTGCCGAGCAAAGATATCCGAAGGAGTTTTTCCAGGAGCCAGATCGAGTGGAGTCGCTCCTCTGCAAGTAATCCATCCTTCTTCCGTTCGTTTGGCGAAAAGTTTGCGCGCGTGGCGGTAGAGGAGCTTCCCCGGGGAGGGGGATTTTTGAACCGTGACCAAACGTTAACCACCCCGCGATTACGGGGAAGCAGAAGAAGGCGGGGTGGCTCGGGGTGGCTCGGGGTGGCACGGAACCTACTCGAACGGGAAATTACCCTGGAAAGCGGCGCTCGCTCGCAGCGGCGCTTCCGGTAATTCGTACGCTCGATAATAATTGACGTAACGAGGACGTGTCGGGCGCCGATCAATGGCCCGATCAGTGTACGCGTAGCCTGGGTATATAGGCATGTATTCCCGTGTGGGGCAGACGTGGAACGTCGCCGTGGCACGCGGACCTACCCTCCGTCCCACCCCCGCGATTATACACCGTGGCGACTCTATCCGTGCGAGAACGGCAACTATTCGATCTTGCTTCCCGCAATACCACTGCCTGCTACACCCGCGGAAGGCTATTACGTCGCTGAATACGAAATGCCTTCTTCTAGCTTTGGGAGTGTAGGTCATCTCGATGAAGCGTACCTAAGAGAAATGGAAAGACTCGCTTAGCACCGTCCTTCGATAGGAAGCAGAAGTTAAATTGCATTTAGTATCGTGAGCTGTCTTGAGCTGCCAGCAACTGGTACACGCACCCTCGTCCCGTCCTAGTATTTTTAGCTCCACGCTCTATCCGCGCCGGTGATTTACGAGACGCGCTTTAGCAGCGTAACACGGTTACGCGAGACTAAGGGGTCGGTTTGTCGCGAGGAACGCGGAAACTTTCCGCGCGATTCAACGTTTTGTTTCGCGCGTCGTTGCTCGGCCTCTCTCCGCAGTCTCTGCCCCACCGCCCGGCCGTTGTTCCGCTCCCTCGTTCCATTCCATAAATACGCGAGTGTAAAGACTCTCTTTTCGAGGTTCCCACCTCTGACCGAGAAGACGACCCAGTTTCAGCGATCGATCCCAGACCCGCGCCTCTTACCTTCGAGAGGGGAACGTATTTGACAATCACACTCCCTTGCAGCCGGTGGAGAATAATCGGCGCGACCGAGATCGCCCGTCTGGCCTGGCGAGTCCTCGATCGAACCCGTCCCATGCCCCCACGCGCTCCGTGCACCGTCTCCGGCTTCTAGAGCTTGCATAAATAAAGGGACCGAGGGACGATCGACTGCGGGGAATAGATGGTTAAATCGGGCAACTTTTAACAGACCGTATCGACCCGTTTCGGACTGGGTCAGCGCGCTCGAAACTTGCGAAAACCGTGGGAAAACGCTGGGCCGAGGGTTCCCTCGAGTTTGCCGCGAGTCGGCGAAAGAATCGGGGAACCCGAGCGATCGACGTATTCCCTTTTCATTCTCGATCGCCTCGCGACGCTTCGCACCGTGGATTCGTGTCAGGGGCGAAGGGACGTGCCTCGATCGTTGGCGTCGAATTAAACGGGGCGTCGAAGATGCTCGCGGCAGCCCGCTGAAAGACCCTCTCTCCACCTGCGGAACAACTGGCAAGTAAGTACTTAACTGTCGAGGAGGAGACACGGGAAAAGAGCTATCCGGCCCGGCAAAGAGATCGCGGCGAAATAAAAGAGATACAGGACGACGAAGGAGGTAAGGGGGGAGGGGGGGGGGGGCTGAAACTTCCTACTTGGCCAGATTGAAATTGTTTTTCATCGCTTTCCCAACGAGGGCAAATCGGTGTTGGCGCGATGCCTCCCGGACAGCTTCCACCCTCTCCGCTCCCGTAGCCTCGTTCTTCATCCCCCCCCCCCCCCCCCATTGAAATTATTGGCCACTTCGAGCGCGTCGACTTCAGCTCGCCTCCTATTCTTCCCCAAAGTAGGTACAGCCACTACTTTCGGCGATTATCCTTGACACCCTCGAAAGAGGCTCCTCGGATTCGCGAGCAGCGGGGACGCGATTTGCGACGCGCCTGGGGAGGCCGACGCACGATCGCGCGACTCGATTGCCAAGCTCGGCTGCGAGGATTCTGGATTCCTCTCCGCGGAACACGTACAACGCAGGGTGTCGTAGGTATGCGCGGCGGGACGCGCGATATTCGGTGCGGGGAACGCAGATGCGGCTTATTTGGTGTACGCGAAGCGACGCGTGACCGTCGTCTAGTCTGGCGCGTGGATCCAGAGGGGTTCTCTCTCCCTCTCTCTCGAGTGCTCGTCGCGGGGGGTGTCCCCCTCGACGGAATCGAGATTCTGCGGGATGTTACAGCCTGTTACAGTCTGTTTTACTATATCAAATCACGCCGGCTGCCTCTCCCAGCCTTCCTTTCCAGCCGGCAAACTCGTTTCCCCCCGGCGAGCGCGCGTGTTAGGTCAGGCCGAGGGAAACGGGGCCAAATTCAAAGGGAGAGGGTGGCCGATCCTGTCCACGGGACGGCGACGCCCCACGACTCGCAAATTGATTCCCATTTGCATAACATACGCCTATTCTCCGTGCCGCGCCGTGACGCAACGCGGCGCACCGCGCCGTGACTACGCGCCCACATCGTTTCCGATCCCCGTCCGCTTCCTAGGCGAACCAGATTCCTCTTCGGTCTTCCAGCGGGCCGTTTGAGAAACGAGCTGCAGTGGTCGCAGATTCCTCGGGACTCTCGCAACTCTCATAACTTCAGATTAGACGCGGTTAGAGGTCCTCCTTAGAACACATGGGCATTTGCATCTAATAGCGGTGTCGGGGCACATCCTAATACAGGGACATGTGATCCCCAGGACAGGCTAAAGTCAACGTAACGATCGAGGAAACGGCACGCGCGCGCCGCCGTTCACGCAGCAGACCAGCGATAAAAACTGGGACGATTTATATTCCGCGGGCGGGCAAGGGGCACAAACAGAGCTGGATTGTCGGCTGGAAAAAAAAAGGGCCGTTTATCGTTCGGCATCTCTTTGAATTACGGGGACAGCGGTAGGCGGCCGCGCGTGGTCCGCTTACGAGATCCGGATATTCTGGAGAGAGTCTTTGTCGCGGGGTAACGCGAAAATGGAATTTTCGCTCTGTTTTCACAGCGGCTGTATCGCGCCGTCGCGCTCGGGGTTTAATCTGCGCGGCAACAAAGCCGATTCACGCGAAACAATTTGTTCCCCCCCCTACCAGCGACCATCGTACGCAGAACGGAATTATTAAATTTTAGGGATCGCGCTGGACGAGCCGCGTGGACGTTTTGTACACAGGGAATCGATCTTTACACGAGCTCCTGGTCGAGAGATACTCTCGGCTCGAGTGTCGGGCACGTGGAGGCAAGAATAAAGTGGCCTCGAATGTCAATGTCAAGACGAGCGACGTAGCTTCTTTTTAGCAAATGTCCACTGACCCAGATGCTTTGACTCAGCCGTGCAAACTGCGATTCCCTTTTTTTCTGCCCGGAGCAACGGCGATATTCCTCGCGCAGCCGGGCACGGCCGTTAGCACCGGGCGAAAAAAAGAGAGAGAAAAAGGCCCCACTCGACCGTTGAACCGTCGCGGCGGGTCAAAGAGGCACGCGCGCCCACGATTCGCGTAGCTCGCGGCGGTCTTTCGAAAGGGTGGAAATTGCTCGGGTCAGCGATCAGCGACGTCGCGCGTCCACCTGGAAACCTGTCCCCCGATCTGCAGCCCTCGCTCCAGCATCTGATTCCTGTCTCGGCGAAATCCGAGGTATCGCGGAGCCTCCCGAGCACGCGGGCGAGGCAATCCCGCGATTTCTCTCGATCTCTCTGGATTTTCGACTTGAAAATATCCCAGGTCGAACGGCTGGCCGCTGTCGCGTTACTCACGCTCGGCCCAGCGCGACGTTCCCCGGCCCTCGCTTACTTCCCTTCCGCGCTGTCGGCGATAAAATGCGATCGCCGCGCTCCGCCTTCTCGCTCCGCGTGGAATTTTTAATTTAGAGGCCGAGACGAGTCTTGGGGATACAAAAGTTTCTCGAGTGGCCGTAAAATCGCTCGTCGACTCTAGGAAATTAGGAGCCGCCGCTTCGCATCGCGCGCCCCGTTGTACGTGGCAGCGTTCTCCCCGCGTTTTCGCCTCCCTCGATCGCGCATTCCCCCAAATGCCGTGGCCGTCGCGCATCAACGCTTCGCAGCCTTCCCTCGGAATACCTAGGAATTCTCTCGCGGCTTCTCTTTCTACGCGACTCTCGCTGTGACGCGATTCGGTTCCGTTTCCTGCGTTCGATACGCCTGCCGAGCAAACGACGACGACCCCGCATTGTATCGAGGGCGAACTTAGGGTCGGGAGAGGAAACGCGTGGGGCCACCCTGCGGATTTGGAGGCGCAAGCTGGCGATCGAGCACGGTCGTAGGGTAGTAATTCCGAGCCTGGCCTTCCCCTGGACCCTCTTCCGGTTCAAGGAACGCCCGGCCGTATTGTGTTAGGAATATCATTGAGCCGCATTGAATGGTGCGCGGAGGGTCCTAATTCCTGGTTCCTGCGTTCGATGAAATCGCCTTTATCCCCTGCCTCTTATATGTACTCGACCAACTCGCCGCTGCCGCATTGCCCGCGCCCTTCTTTTTTTTTTTTTCAAAGGACCATACGCCGGAGGAAAAGGACAGTCGACCGTTCGCTCGTCCCTCGCCCCCGTCTCGGAGAGAACGCGGGAATCCCGTTGACAGGGGAGCAAAGTTATCGCGGTCTAATTGTCCGCGGGCGAAATCTCGCAGCACGTGATTCAGCTCGGTTATGCTTTCGAATAAACGTCGACAAAAGTTGCGGACGCGGAAAGCCCTGGCGCGATACGAGCGTTATGCGGGCGGTGTGGGGCGACTGGCGAAAAACCGCATTGTCTATTCGCGTCGCATCAGGGCGGGGGCTCTTCGGTAGCTATGCACAATCGTCGTCGCGTTTCGCGGAGCTTGGCGTGTAATTAGCATTTTCTCAAAGGGATTTTTGCAGTCGCCAATATTCCATTTGGCTCGCAGCACCCCTCGTCGCCCCCCTCAATTTCGACAATCCTATTTATCGGCTCCGCGAGCCCGTCCCTCCTCGCGGCGGCGCTTCGAACTCTCGGGCAAAATTAAATTCCGCGCCGGGGCCCCCCTTGACGCTCGCAAATCACTCGCAAGCGACACTCGTCGATTTCCACGGAAAGCCATTAGGGCTCCCTTTGCCGGGCGCCAACATCGAATTACTCCATTATTTCATTCGCGACGATTGTAGATTGTAGGCCCCCACTGGCGGCCGAGATACACGAATCGGCGAAACGTTTGAGAGAGCTCGTCCCGATTTCGTGGAGGGGATTAAAATGCTGCTGCGCCAAAGTCTGCGAGCCAGAGTCCCTCTGCGGTTCAATTTAATCTTAATAATATTTTATTCAAGTATTTTGAATAAAATATTTATTCGTATCGAAATATTTAATTGTATAAAAATATATCTGCTTGATATTATTTAATACATTTTTTTCTTTGTATAAATAGCCATTGTTATAATTGGCGCAATTTTTGTATATCATTAATTTTGTAAAGCTATTAATTTACGACAATGTTTTTAAATATGATTCATTTTGTTGGGTTAATTAAAATGTCCGCGATATAAGTAATGCAATGTATGAACACAGTCTTTTAGCTGTGTATATGTAGTTGTGTCATCTTAAGCGTAGTTTGAAAGCACCTTTATGTACGTGCAGCTCATTTTGATTTCACATCTTTTTTTTATTTTGTAAGTATTATTATCTTCTATTTTTTTTGTGATTTATTTGATTTCATGTACTTGGCGTAATTTTGTTACTTTTGAAGTTTTTTATGGAGATCTCACTTCTTTTTACAAAGATAATTTGCATGGGGACAACTTCCAAGTCTGCGACTCTACATACATAAGAAATCTATTAAAAAAAATTTGGCGACTTACCTTGTTAGGTAATTGAGTCAATAATTCAGTCTCCTATGTATTGTAAAAACTCGTGACATTTCAAATTTGGACAACTTACTTTATTTGACACTTAGCAGGTTAAGATTAATTGACACTTGCTAGGTTATAATTAAATACTTCATATGTATGTACCAATGACGGACGACGATCCCTGCCGAATAATTCCGAGAGTCGACGAACGAAGAACGAAGCATGCGTTAGTTTCGTTCTGGCTGAAGGTGTGCGAAGAATTCTCGCCGTCGAATTTCACCTGTAACGCGTCCCGCTGTCGGGTCGCGGGACGGCCCCCCGGTCGATCGACTCGGGGGAATAGTCGCGGGCATAAATTATCGCGAGTTTGACGGCGGGAAATTGCGTGTCTCGCGAATTTCGGCGACGCACACGTGGACAGGGTCGCGTTCGGCCCGCGGGCACACGCTTGCACGCACGATCGCTCGTTACTCGCACCGCCGGTCAACCGTGGGCTCGCGGCACTGCGGTGAACGCAATTTCTGGAGCGCGTCGATCTCGCGATTCGACTACGCTGCGATAGGGAAATTCGGCGAGGAACTTTTCTTTTCGTAATGCCACGATATTCGACTGCAAGTGGACCGTCGGCGATCAAACGGAATTCAGAAGGATCGCTGACCAGTCCCGTCCTCTTTCGTGGATCGAAATGTCCCCCGCCGCGTAATCACGAATTCGCGTAGTATCGCGGTTAATACAGAGCCCCCTCCCGCCAGGAGACATTTAACGAGCGCGCGCCACGTGGAATTACGCCCGCAAAGAATGCAAATGCCGACCCAAATTCGCCCTCTTTCCTCCTAGCCCGTGTTACACCAGCCGCGGCGGCGTTACGCGGGGCCGTTTCTCGCGGGAACACGCTTGCACACCCCGTCTTGCCAGAAAATGAAATTCAAGAGGCGAGACTCTCGAAGCCGGTGGTGCACCTCGACGTCGAAATCATCGGCTAGCTCCATCGTATTCTCCATCCCTTTGCCCTCGATCCTGGATCGAGGAAAGTGGGCTAATTGTAGGCTGTCGCGGATCGATGCGTAATCGGGACTCGGAAATTAAAGGCATTCCCCTGTGCGCCGATCGGCTACCGCCGGTCAGCGGCGATAAGTCGCGGATAAGCGTTATCCTCGCTCTCCATTTTCTCCCTGATCGCGGGCTCGCGTGGTCCGCGTGGCCCGCGAAACGACGTCGATCGCCGAGCAATTGCATGCGATTGATCCTCCCTTTATTTCCACGGCACCGGCGCAAGTATGCGGCAGCTTGTTCTCGCATTGAAAACGGTAAAATGAGAGAGAAAACAGAAGCGTTTGATACACGCCTCGGCTGGCGAAGGTTCGGTCGGAGGTGCTCGAGGGTAAGCTGATGGGGCAGCGAGTCGAAAGGGGCGTGTTGCCGCTCGCGCTTGTACACGTAGGACGCATTAAATAGTGACGGCTGGAAGAGCGAGGGTTCCTTTGGGAAGGGGATGAAACTCGACGCGGAAAACGCGAACACGCTCGCCCGGCGTGGCCCGCCGTTGACCGATGTTGCACCCTCGGAAACATCCCTCTGCCGCAACGTTTCACTGCCGAAAACCTTGCGGAGGGAATTCTCCTCGGAGGGCTGGAGATTTGGGGAGGGGGACTCGACCGAGTGGCCGAGTTGAGTCACCCGTCGAGCTCGAGGGAAAATCCGCAGGTTTGGGATGGTTTCGGGTTCGCGACCGACCGCCCTGTTGAAAAAGAATCCTGCGGCGGAACTGGAATCGGGTTGTCCGAGCTGCGGCCCTCCGGACGGGGCTAGTCCTTGGACGTCTGCACGCCACCGACCAACTTTGCGCACCGCTTTTATCCTGGCTGACGACGGGGGCCGATGGAAGAGTAGAGAGAACAGAGTAACGCTGGCCTGTAATTACTCGCCAACTCTCGGCCCCTGGATCGCTGGCCCTGTCATTCGGTCGCTTTTTGCACGTCGACCACCGGCGACCGCCGTTACCACCGTCACCACCGTCACCACCGTCATACCACCGCCACCAACGTGGACGCCTATCGACGCGGCGGATCCTTCTTTGGCCGCGTCAGTCGAAATATTTTCCCCGCTGCCAGCTATCGCGGCTTTACGAGGCATCCTGTCAGCTGGACGTTTTCACCGTTTCGAATTAAATAATGAATCGAGGATAGGCGGAAGAGAAATGGCCCCAATATCCGAATAGTACCTACAGGTGTACCAAGGAAAATGGGACAAGCGTCGCACAGCGGGACAAAATCGTACAACTTTTGATAGAAGATAGAGGGATGAATCTGTTTGGAGGTGAAAGCTAAGGTGTCGCAGAATAAGGGAAAGATATTGAGAGAGTATGACAAACAAGTTTTGACATTAAAAATCCATGTCAAAAGATCCTGAAACTCCGAGGCAAATTCTGCGATCAGATTTTAATTCAGCGCGTCGAAATGCATAAGAAATTATTTATAACAAGCGAAGGAAAAGCTTCGACATTAAAACATTCAAACGGAAAAATGTCAATTTTCTTCGAGAATTTTCTTCGACTTTGACATATATATTCAAGGTCAAACCTTGTTTCTCATACTTTTCCAATAATTTTCCCTTACTCTGCAGCACCGTAGCTTTAACTTCCAAGAAGATTCACCCCTCTATCTTATTCCCATCAAAAGTTCTTCTACTTTTCCACAAAAAAAAAAGTGGAGTTCGCCCCACTGTGCGTCGCTGCTAGCCGCCCCGCGAAAGAAAACACCGAGCAGCTTAAAATTCAGCGGCGCCCCGACGCTGCGAAATTTCGATAAAAAGTCAATTGGAACGGAACAACAGGGCCACTATCGATGGACGGCGGATTAATCCGATTACGCGGCGATCGCGTTGGCCAATGAGTTTATTTATCTTCGCGCTTCACGCTCGTCCAGCTATTCGATGCCGGACACAAACTCCCCGCCGCCCCCGCGGCGAGTTTCGCGGAAAAGTCCCCGATACCTGGGGTGGTGACGTTCGTCCTCCCCCCACCCCCCCACCACCCCCCACCCCGAGAAAATTAAAATCCTTGAGCGTCCGCGGAGGTAGCGGCGAAAAGCCGTAAAAAATACGGCTGCTCGATACTCGCCGTTTACAGTTTAATCCCGCCGGGTCGTCAGGACTCGCAGTCGCTCGCAGGATGTTTCCCCTTCTCCCTCTTTTTCCTGCCAGCGGTGTGCGCGACACCCGCGTCGCTCTTCTCCTCCGAGTTTTCAAACGTGCAGGGGAAGAGAGCAACAGTAATACAATATGCAACGACCGACTGTAAAAGGTTGATGAAAATGTTACCTCGTACATGGCTGATCTCTACCCGCGGCTCGGTGTACACACAAAAGGAATGCTCTATGGCCGCGTTATTAAACCTTTGTCGTGGGCCGTTTACCTTCCCTTTTTCTCCCCCGTGACAAAGATTAAGTTGTCGTTGCCGCTGGTGGCGCGTCCTTTTTTCGCCGGTCCTGCGCTGCCGCTTGTCGTTTATTCAGAGCCGAGTCGCCACCGAATGTCCCAACCCTTTAGGAGAATTACATCCCGCTGCTCGCCGAGGAATTCGCCCGATGTACTCTGGTCGGCGAGGAGAATCGAGAGCGGCTCCTTCCCGCCGCGTTTAGCCAATTCGCGGGCGACATCGCGGATTAACCGCGATTACCGCGGCTCGTCGCGCGATAGGGCTCTAACGAGCGGTGGAATTTCTGCCAGCGAAGCGGTTTCGCGCGCGATAACGAGCACAGGGAACGCGTGCCAACCTTTAACCTGTCCCTATTCCGCGCCGCCACTGTTCCGCGCCTTTTTCCCTCGCATCTCCGCATTCTTTGTCTCGAAACCGGCGAGGCTATTGAGCAGCGATGCGTCTCGGTTGCTCGGGTTACACGTTCATCGACCACAATCCTCCGCGAGTGAACCCAGAGCTGAAGTTGTTAACCCCTTCGCTGCGAACGCGTCTGGAGACAGGGCTGGCTTTATAGACAGCTTGGAGTAGCAAATTGATCGATACTCCATTTCTGTATAAAGCCAGCGGTTTAAATAGTTTTGTAAAAGCGAATTTAAATGGGGTTGAAGAGTGAGCTCGATAGAGTACGTGAGATTAAATCTTCGCTGCCACGCCTCTTCAGCTATTACCTGCTCATCTACCATCAAAGGTGTGGATGTCAGAAAGAAAGCTTAAGAGACCCCGATCTAGTGTCATCGAGAGACCTGCGTGACTGGGAGCAGCATGAAACATGACCCAGTATCTCGCGCAGGTGTTTGGGAACGATTCCCGTGTAGGCTGTCGCGTACCATCGCGTTCCCCACGACCCTCCACGTCACTTCCCGCAAGGTCCTGCGTCGTGGGCTCGAAGCGTCTGCCTTTGAGAAATTTCTGCGTACCCACGGCCCTCCAGGAAAACAACAGCAGACGTGGCATCCACTCAAGACCAAACGCCCGCATTCGTTACGATTAGGCGAGGCTAGAGGTGCGAGGATCATCCTGAAATATCTAAGCGCTGCGGGGATTAGCGGAGTGGGGTGTAGTAGATGTGTCTGAAGAGAGGCAAAAGACGCTGAGTCTCACGGCATAATAGGTGTATAGGGTAATTATGAGTGAGATACGTATCCTTGGGAAAAGTTTCCATTGCAGAATTTAGAGCCGGTGACAATTTTAGCGCAAGCTTGCGGCAACTTGCCCCATAATTAATTTCCATCGTCTGCGAATTATCGAATCAGTCGCGACTACGGAGGCGCTCGCTAGTGCTACTTCGACTTCCGCGGGATAATAGATAGAAGTGATGAACTTCCGCGTACGTAACAACAGCGGATGAAGCGCCAGGAATACCAACTCCCACGTTCCCTCGCGCAGGCACACACCCCCCGCTATCAATCACCCACTTGGACGTGCCCATTTCTGCCAGCTATATCTCTGCCACTCGACGCTGAAAATCCTCCCACACCTCGAGGGTGGCTGGATCTTTCTGAAAATTTCCCTCGCCATCCCCGGCGTCTCCCTGAACCAAGAGGACTCGGCACGGCACTCTTTGCAGCCGTCGCAGTCGGCCGTGTTTTGCGAGCTTCGCGGGGAAGGCTTCCTCGAGGAAACTCGTCGGGCGGGTTCGACGAACCCGCGAGTACCGCGGGTCGCGCGCCGCGCACGGCCGGCGGGATTATTTCGTTAGGGGACGATCGAACCCACCGAATCCAATATTACTCGCAACAACATACGCGTTTCCGACTTCCGCGGCTCGGTACGGCGTAACGGATAAAGAGCCTAAGCTACTTAGCGTAAGCTAAATCCGCGTCGTAATCCTTGGCTGGTGGATCTGGACTGCGGGGAGTTCGTTGCCCGCCAACTGGGTAAAATCGAGTGAGACCTCGAGTGACGCTCGGCGACGATGCTCGCGCGGGATCTAGCGGGAATGAACGCTGGTCTTGGGGCGAGCGTCTAGTTGGACGCAGGCTTGCGGACCAATTAATCGGTCGACGGGTTTCGCAGAGCACCCTCCGCCGAGGGGTGGAACCCTACCGATCGACCCGATGGAAATCAAATTATACGGAGGCGAATTCCCGTTTCGGCGAGGGCACTGGCCTGCACTGGTCTACCAAACGGTTGCCCTTTCTTCCAGCTCCGCTCGGATCGTCCATCCTCCTATCATCCCCTGTAAGATGCACTCGAAGCACCGGGGGAATCGATCCTCCCGTCCTGAACGAGGAAGGTCGCCCTCGTCGAGGAATAGTCACCGTTTTCATAGATTGCATATTTGGGAAGATTGAAAGGAACCTTGTGCCTCAAAAACGATCATCAGAATTTCAGCTAATTGGGTTGCCTAGAGGTACTTCTGTTTGTTCCTTGAGTGATCGCGAAGAGAAAAGGGAAACCATCGGAGGAATAAATCCACAGCTCTATAACCGTGCCGATCAGACATCGAGGCGGCTGTTTTTCAATCTCCGGCGCCACACACGAGCGAATCGCATCAGGAAGCTGCTGACAAAAGTTCGAGAGCGCCTCCCCGGTTCGTGAGCTTCCGCCTGGGACGAGGTTCGTTAGTCGAAGGAGCGCGAAAACGGGGCGAAACGGCGCACCCTTCGCAGAGCCGGCGGAGGGTGCGCGGTCCTAACGAACGGCGGAGCCGGGCGAAGAAATTAGGGACACGTGTCCCAGGATTGAAAAAAAAAAAAAAGAATTACGCTGGGAAGACGCCGAGGGGGAATGGAAAAGCACTTTGCCCGCGTGACTGTTGACTCCGGCTCGTGCGCTCCCTTCTCGAGCACCCTGAAACTAATTCGTGAAAGTCGCTGGTGGTTATCCAGCCTCGCAAAATATCGCAGAGTTCGCGCGTGCGGCGCTAGGCCGCGGCGATTCTGGCGGCGCCCAGCCGCTCAGAAACAGAGAAAACTGCTTTATGAATCCGCGGCGCTCCGGGTATCGCGGCCGGCGATAAAACTCCGTTTATCGCCGGCCCCGCCGCGTTTATTGTTTCGCCTTCGTAATCTCCAGTTCCGTGTCGGCTCGCCGGCTCAATCGGAACGCGGGGGAGCACTTGGACTCGCGGGGCCACGATCGATAACGCCGCGCGATAAACTTTTCTTCCTCCACAAGATCGCCGTCCTTGAAGGATCGTCCTCGATTGCTCCCTATCGTATGCGATCGAGTTCTGCCGAATCCACCGACACCTGCATCCGTCTGGAGAACAGGTAGCCAAGCTGCTCCGCAAACTAGCTTCAAAGAAGCTACATCAGTGATTCCCAAACTGCGGGTCGCGAAGTATTTTCTGAGAGGTCGCCACAGTTATTTTTTGTTGGCGATTATTAGCACTTATTCATTTGGATTATTAAGTTACAATTATATTCTGAAGTATGAAACTATTTTTAATCTGTTCTCTTTACCTTATTAAATTTAGCGCGACTCAAAAAAGGTTGGGAAGCACTGAGTTAAATAAGTAGCGCCCCTTAAGCAGAGTCCGAAACATAGAGACCTCGGGGAAGTCGGCTTTGGAGGAATCGGAGTTAGGGCAGCTGGTCAGCGTGCAGTGGATCCGAAGATCGCGGGTTCGAGTCCCGTCGCCCCGAGGATCCCATTTTCTCCTACATTATTAGTTGTTGCAAATCCACGTCCACCACTTCTAAGAGCAACCAGATAGTTGTACGCGTCAGAAGAAAAAGTTGCTGAATGAATATTTATAGAGTCACCCGGTTTGTTCACCCCCAGCTGTAAGACTGTCTGAAGCCGAGATACAGCGAAATATCACTGTTCGCGAAGTTGCCACAATGCCCGGCTCGCACAGAGTCCGCCTTCTCTCGCAGTTCCGTCACTTCCGCCCGCCTAAGTAAATGTACAAGCGGGTACCTGCGTTGCCCTCTCTCTGCACGCCGCTCCTCGTGCATCCGTTGTTTGCTCGACGGTAGAAAAATACGGCGGTGGAAGGAATCGAACGGTTCCGAGACGGTTGAACGAGTTCGGCGCACGTTTTTCGTATTGTTCCAGCGCGGCGGAATAAAACGGAGATACGAGGCCGCGAGACTGTGCCCATACGGGCGCATATCGTTGGACGGTCGGCATAAGGGCGAGGAAAAGTCACGTCCCCTCTTGGCTCTCGATCTTCGATAATAGAAACCGTAACGGCGAAGCGCGACGCCTCCAACACGGCCGAATAGTACCGGCGGAACGTGTTGCGCATATCAAGCCGCTGGGAAATATCGGCTCCTTTAACACACATTCTTATCGCAAGCCGCCGATTTCTCCGCGGGAATCTGTTTCCACTGGCGGGGGTGCGAGCAATGGTCGAATCTCGTGTTGTGAAAGAAGCTGCGGTTGAGGGACGAGCAGGGTAGTTTGGAAACGGAAACGGGAAAGCAGAACAAAACGGTCGACCAGAGATATTAGCGCCGCGAGCTGCGACCAACCGCAACGCGAAATAGTTTTCCGTTTATCTGGAGCCTGGAGTGCTGGATTTTCCAGCGAGCGCTGGATTTTCCGCTTTGGATAACCGATGCAACCCGCGTCCACCAACTAAAGGGTCGTCAAATTACGTAAGACTTTTCCGGGAGGGGTTCACGAATTTCTTACGTTTTCTTACAAGAAGGGGGGAGTCAAAGTAGATAAAATATTACGTTATTTTTCTGTTTATTTTATTTTCACGTTATTTTCTATGTTTTTTGCACTAAACTGTTCAAATTTTTGTAATCTAAAGGGTTCTCCCGTCGAATAATAATAATAATAATAATAATTAGGTACCACTTACGTAATATTTTGTTAACCCAATTTTCAATAAATACAAATTCTATCATTAATCTCCCAGAAAAGTAAGTTTAGTTTACATTTTCCGAAACCGTGTTAAATGCATTATATCAACTGGAATATAAAATCTTACAAATTCTTATCTGGGGGTTGGAGGGGGTGAGAAATCGGCAAAATTAACGGCGCTACCTTCTGCGGTCCACGGAATTTCGCTGCGATATTCTTCCATCGCGATATATCGCGTAGGTATAATGTTTCGCGTTGTCCGAAGGAACTTTGAAAGAACCACTCCCAGGATCCACAAGATCCTTCTTCCTATCGAAGCATCACCATCGCCGCGGATACATTTACATGGCTATCTTGGTTCGCAAAGCGATCGGTGGCTATTGACGTCCATCCAGAACAAACGATGGCGACAATAGGGGCCCTTTGATGTAGCCTGCCTTTGAATACCATCCGATAAGCGATACGATCCGACGCGACCTTACGAAAACACGAGATGATTAGCGGTTTCACGCGCTATGGAGATTGGGTCGCGTATCGTTAGCTGGGGAGCCCGATGGCGTTGAATCTCGTTCATTTGGGAACACTAGACACTGGGGTCGCTCGAACAGAAGCCTTCGATTTCGTCCTATTGTACAGCCAGGAGGTTAATGATCGTCCACGAGCGGCTCATCCTTAACCCTTGCCTCTGCGAGTGAAAATTGATTACTGTTCGCTGCGTCATTGCCTCTTACCACACCATCACACACCCGCGTTCCTCGCTACTGAAAGACTTGAATAGACCTGACTACCCAATCGGAACAGCCACCAGATGTCTATCAACGTGAACGTTCCTCGCAGGAGGAAAATGGCCCCACCCAGCAATGATTTCCGCGTGCCAGGCTTCCCCAGTCGGCCGTTTCTTTCAGCAACAGGTGGCCTGCTTTTCCGAACCCGTGGGAAAAAAAATCGGGACCAGTTCCGCGCGAGGGGTGCCCCGATTTTCATTGATCTCGCGGGAAACGCGATCTCGACGAGCCTTGCGCTCTTCTTCCTCGCGGTCTGAACCTCGAAGGAGACGCAACACGCGCAGCTATGAAGTCCGTATCGCTGTTAGGGGAAAGTTGATGGAGAAGTTACGGCCACGGTGGCGTCCCTGGTACGTCAGATTCAGCTGCTTCGCCCCTAAAATTGATTACAGTCGACCGTGAAAGTTAAACGGTTTCGAGCTCACTCGCGATAGTTTCTCTGCTCCTAAAGCCACCTCCTAGCATCCGGTTGTCCATTCGCTTTATTTGTAAATCCTCGGCTTCCGCCTCCTTCATTCGTTCCATCGAAGGTACAGGAACTTTGGAGTGGCTGGTCGATGGTAGGGGATCTAGATCGTGGGAGTTCCCTTCTACTCGCACGTTCCGTCGGATTTCGGACGTCCATCGAGCATCGATCGCCCGGGTCCGAGAGCTAGAAAGGAAAGGGGGAAATTAGAGAAGGTCCCTCTCGCGATAATAATAGGAAAAGGCAACTCGAGCTCTCTTTGACGTCCCTGGTTTCTTCGGCAATTAACGGTGGGAATGGTGTAACGGGAGCGTAGCTGCGTCGTCGAGCGACAGAGGGTGAAAGCCAGGAGAGGGCCAGGCGCTCGTCCACGGAGGAGACTCGGAGGATTAAAGGGGAGGAAGACTCCTGCGTCGCCATCGACGGAAATCGTGGTCCCTTGCGGACTCTCGCTTTCCGAGCTCGGAAGAACCGAGCCGCGAGATCGAATCGGGGATCGAGCGCGGCCCTTCGGTTCCAACGGAAATAGCCATGTCTGGTTAATGAAAATTCAATCGACGGCCTCAGCCGGTAGCGTTAATCTCGAAAATGGGATGGCCCCGCGCGGCGCTACCGCTGTCGTTAATTATCGCGACTGAAATTGCGTCCACGCTCGAGCGTGAACCACGCGTGGGCGCAGCACGATCACGGGGCACGTTCGTTTTGTAATTCCCCACAAATGGCTGGCAATGAACGATCGATCCATGGACATCGTCGATCTCTGAAGAATATTAGGAGGCGATATTCTCTCGGGCGAAAAACATAGCAAAATTTCGGATTTTTTCATCTGAAATTTCGACCATGTTTTTATTCATCCTTGAAGAAGTTGCGGCGTCTAGGTGGATTATGCATAGCTCCCATATTTATTATTAAAAAATAGTAATAAAAAACCGGCAACTTCTCAAAAAATGCATAAAACCATGTTCCAAATTTCAGACTAATCGAATCGTTAGTTTCTGACAAAAAGTTAATCCCAAATTTTCCTATATTTTTAGCTGAAAAAAATAAGATTCTCCCTTGAGAAGGGCTCGCGTCCTCGACGAAGACGGTTCGCCGGAATGTCGTCGCCGCCCAACCCAAGCAACCTTGCGCCCCCTCCGAGATCTTCAAAGCGGCATATACGTAGGAATAATTAAACGGGCATTCGTGTGCTGGGTAAACGAGATCGGGCGTCGGTCAGGAGTAATTAAGCCGTGGCGTACGAAACCGCCTCGGAAGGAAGCTGCCAGCCGTCGCAGGAGCTTTGAGCTCGTCTCGAATCCTGGCCAGACTGCTTCGAGACCCAGGCGAGCCTGATTATCCGTCTCCGGTCGGATACCGTATCCCAAGGGCTCTCCCATCCGCGAGGGCCGGACCAGGCCTCTGGAAAATTCGACGGAGATCTCGCGACAGGATTTGGGAAGCTGGTGAACGAACACCTTCGGAGCGTTACGTAACCGAAGAAAGACTGGCGCGATACGGAATTTCGTTATCGGCCGCGATAACTCAAACGTTATTGCAAGATATCACGAAAGTGGAGAGGCTCCGCGGCTTTTTGCGGCATCCTCCTGGGGATTTATGCGCGACGGGCGACGGGAGTATTCGACGGTAGGTACTCGGTACTTTATTAATTTCTCCCAGCTAACGAATTTCGCCGGGGCTCACGATTCCCCAGCCCCTTCTTGCCTCCGTTTCTCGTGAGCACGCGAGGATGCCGAGCCCCCCGGCGCTCCGCGCCATTATTTATTCATTTACTACCTTAAACAGCGCTCTTGGCGACCTTCTCATTTGCAATTCTTAGCCGGCGAATGAAGAGAAGGTCAGGAAGCAGTGGAGGCTTATCTATTCGTCTTCTCGCATCGATACAGCGATGTCTGGTTACGGTTACTGCATTCCCTCTGTCCCGTCCACCTTATCGCCGAGGTACGAGACGCCGGAGGAAAGCGGACGGCGAGGAACGGGGGCAGAAGTGAAAGAGCGCTACAAAGGAACGGCGAGCGCGTATCGAATGGACCGTGTCCGAGGAGAGAAAGGGAGAAGGGATGTTTGGTCGCGAGCGATAGAACGCGCGTCGTTGGCCGCTCGGGCGCGTTCAATTAAGCGCGTATCGAGAGCTCGCCGAACCGGCTGACCTCGCCAAGGCGTCGATCAACGAGAACCTTTGTTCCTCTTTCGTCCGTGGCCACGCGTAACTCTGCTCTAGCCTACATTCCCAGCTGCGAGCGGGCCTAGCCGCGAACGCCGCCAATTCCAGCGGATTCTCGTTATCCATTTCCACCAGCAACTGCTCGTTCAAGTATTCATCGATAAGCCTCGGCGATGGAACGCTGGTGGACGGCGTGAATGAAGCCGCCACGGAAGCACCTATACATATTTTACAATCTGCGACTGTAGCGGGATCGTTGCAGACTCCAATCTACATCTTCCAAAATCACTGTACCTCTCGGCAAATAGGGCCCCCAATTCTAGGGTGTGCAAGCAGATTAATTGGTAATTTATGAATATTGCATTTTCTGTAAAACATGAAGTCTTTTGTTGTTCAGCGAACAGATAGGTACAAAGAATTTTCGCTCGCTGTCGAAAATCATATATTAAAATACTTATTTATAATTAAATAAAAAAGGCGCGAAAGTACTGAGGAGCCACCGTCGACCTAGAATGCAGGACATCCTCGTCGTAGCAGGTATCCTGTCTTCCACCCTGCTTCTTACAAATCTTTCCCCCTCGAGACACGGCTCACCCCAGACACGTGGAACGACTGGACGGAGTTTCGCACCTACTTTCTGGATTATGTCGTCGGGGTGGGTTGCTCGATAACGCCGAAGCGGCACGCGATAAGGTCTCGTGGCTCCCGAGGCGCGTCGAACGGGAAGAGGGATTGTCACGATTGACAGGGGGAGTCACGCGAAGCTGCAGTTCTCACCGTCGCGGCATAAAGGATCGAAAGGATGCCTTGCCTTTCCGTTGCTAATAACAAACCTCCGCACGGCTAGGCTCCCTTCGCCGCGACGAGAAAGCAAAGGGACAACTCCACGCGCAAGACGGTAAAGCTCGCTCCGGTTGACGGTGAAACGTGTCGCGACCGTGTTCGACTAGTGTGCCGGTGATTGCGTGGGACAAGCTCGCTCCTCCCGCAGCTCGAAAGACGTCGCCTGGCGCTAATGGCAGCGGAACGTATCTTGGGCGCGATTGAAGCGGAGCAGCAGCAGCCCGTAATCGAGTTAAGTGCATTATCCAGCGGGATCAGGCCGGCGAAACGGCCCGTGAACGGGAATGCCCCGAAAACAGTTTGGACGCGCTAAAGCGTCTATTCCTCTCCTTACGTAACGCGCATTTACGCGATGGATCGAGACCCAGATATGTTCCCCGTCATATTCTCCATTTACCATTCCCCTCCCTCATTTTCAAGATCACACTGGGGACATTTCAAGTGTGGGTGGAAGAGTTACGAGAGCATCGATAATCGATATAGGTACCTATGTTCTTTTAAACGGAGCGCGCTACATTTCAATGAAATTTTAAACATAGCAGAAATAATTATGTTGATAAAGTTAGGTGAAACACCCTTAACTCTATCGCCCTTAGCTCTACTTGTCTGTGACACGAAGCTTGATAATAACAATACCAGCCCCCAGGCCGCCCCTGCGACTAACACTGCATTAACTCGGAAATTCCCTAATGGAAGTCCATTTGTGTAGGTTTTTCGACTAGCTGGCCAGGGGGCCGAATTGGGCAGGGGTCGCGCACAGTCCAGAACTTTCCCTCATTGACGCTGATAATCCGAGCGAGGATCTGTCGTCGTGGAGAATGGGATCGTTCGATACCTAGGTACTCGCGAAGCGTAACGATTCGGAAACTTTGATTACACCTGAACGAACCATCGACACAGTTCGTGATTTCCCCTTTACTTAAGCCGCGATCGTGCCACACGCCATTCCAACGGCTGTATGGAATGGCCCTCCATTTGCATTTCATTGCATGCGTCATAAATAAATTATCGCCGTAGCGATTCCGCGGGATCAGAACCACGGGCCGTGTAAAAGTGTGTGTTTTGGCTAAGCCGAAACTCCGCGGGCACTATTGCCGCGCAGAAGCCAAACGGCCCCAGGCTTTTGTTGTCACCCAAAACGCGTGAAAACTCGCCGGTGACGGATTCGATAAATCTTATCGGGCCTTTGATAAACGCTTTGGCATCGATATCCCCGTCGAATCTATCTGCTCGAATTCGTTCCGCAATCTCGATCGGGCGTGCCCGAATCGAACAAAAACGATCGAGTCTCGGCGCGTTCCGTTCCACTAGCTCGTACCTTTGCCGTTGAAAAATTTAAAGGAACCCCCGCGAACCATTTACAGTTTACAGGTACGTGAAAGCTTTGCGGTGCGAACGATATCCGCAAAATGGCCAAAAGGCGTTACGCAAAAATTCCACGGCAGTGGAAGCCCCGCGACCGCAGAGTTCGGAAACGAATTCGGTAACTGTTTCCTCCTGTCCTCCATCTGGAATCTTCAGCTCGGCGAATTACTCGCGTACCCTTTTTTCGACCATTTGAAACATGGGGGATCAGTGGATCTCTTTACCGCGAAGCGAGACGCCGTTGTAATTTGAATAGCTGCGGGGAAAAGGAGCGCAAGAAGCGTTCCTTGGCGATAAGTGCGAGCTGAAATAATGATTAGTAGAGGGCTGCTCTCGAGAAAGCTTTTACGCGGCCGACAAGGAACAGAGAACGAAATAGACTGGCGAATCTGCGGGAATCCCCGGCGCGCGTCTACCACCGGCTTCAAGAGATTCTAACGAATTCCACGTTTTCCTTTCTCTGTTCCAGCCGATGCAACCAGATTGAGGCATTCGAGACACCTGGACGCAAGATCGCAGCTCTCCGCCGACGAGGAATTAACGGTGAGTGCTTCTCGATTCCCTCTTGATTCGATTTCTCGCCTTTCGAACGGCCCTTTCCTCCCGCCGCTTTCCAATTCTTCCGCCTTCCGTCTTCTGTCTCGCCCTCGCCGGTACACCTTGGTCTCCCTTTCCTACCCTCTCCTCTCTCAGCCTCGAGAGACTCTATCCGCAGTGTGGATAATAGATTCGCTCCGCCGAATCCCTCGAACGGCGTCAAATATTTACGCGATCCGGCTGCAACTCCGCGGCTTTCCTCTTTCCTCCAGCCGATTTTCTTACGTAGACGCGTAATGCCCCGTTCGTCGGTAACCGGTGAAAAACGGTGGCGTTTTATCGTGACACGTCGCTTAGGTATTCAGCCCTAACGATATCGGGGGGGGGATGCCGAAAGAGGATCTTGCGGTATCGAGCTTTAGCGAGTGCAGGATTGCCTGCTATTGGGACGCGAGTTTCGAAGAAAAGTAGCCGGTCGCGTGCGCGTTGGATTACGAACATTTATTAATTTGGGAAACTTGTGGATTTGTAGATGCAGCAGGTTGAAAACCACAATCACAAGCCAGTGTTTTCCAACTGCTCGAATTACGCGCCAGTGGTGAAGGAGGAGGAAGCAGCGGGCACCGTGGTCATTCAGGTGCACGCTGAGGACAGGGATCATCCGGACGAAGGAGGTGGGTTGATCGAATCGGTCGCGTGGCAGGGCGCGGATAAAGCACGAATGTTATAATAATAATAATAATAATAATAGTATTTAATTTATTGACGGAAATAAATTCCACTTATACAGCGGAAAAACGGCAATGGTAAAGTTAAATTTGGGTTGTTCCTCGCAACGCGATGATAATTTTAGATTTAGTTGTGTTAGATTTTTTAAATGAGTTACCGAGTGCCGGTATATTGCCCTCTTATGTATGTAAATAAAGATGATTTGCTCGCGCGCAGGGACGATCACGTACAGCTTTGTGACCGCTCCTGGCGAGAAGCTGAAATTCGAGATCAACAACCGAACCGGATTGATCAGGACAACGCAGGTGCTGGACAGGGACGAGCCTGCCCGTGAGAAGGAAGCTTATTTGACCGTTCTCGCGACGGACAACGGAAGGCCCCAGCTCGACGACGTGTGCACGTTTAAAGTCACCATCGAGGACGTCAACGATAACTCGCCGGTTTTCGACAAAGTGGTATGTCTGTCTCTGGTGGCATCGATTCGTCTCTGGTTCTCTCTACCGTGTGTGCCTTACCGATCGAATACATCCAGTTTCTTCCACGCGCTCTCTATGGACGGCCGACGGTGTAGCTCGCCTGTAGACACAACGGTCGCGGTTAAATTATCGATTAAATCGTAGGTGAATTATCGGGCGCGGACAAGCTATCGATTTACCAACGCTAGATAAGCGAACCCTTCCCCGTATTACCGACGGTGGCCAAGTTACTTCGCACGATCACCGCAACGTCGTCTCACTGCCCAGTCAAATCTCCCGCGCCGTTCAGTTTTTGGCTCGTTCCGTCGAACGGCCGTGTAGCATACCCCTACTCTAATACGACTGTGCTACTAACCACCTTTTTGCTTCGATTTTGTTTCTTTTTCTGAACCCAGGTCTTCCGTGGATACGTATGGAAGGTTGGTCTCGAATTATCCCGTGTGAACGTAGTTCTCGATGTGTTTCACAGTGGGGAATGCGAATGCGTCTGTGTCGTTCATTTTCTGTCCCCGCATCCGATCGCTTGCGCGGCTCGAGTGGTACGATCCTTTCCGCTTAAAGGGGCGTTACACCACTTTGGATTCTAAAAATATCAGCCATCTTTAAGATTATTTCTTTTTCGAGGATATGGTAAGGAAAATGAAAAATCTTAAAGATAGCTGCTATTTTTAAAATCCAAAGTGGCGTAACCCCTTAAACCCTGAAACAGGAGACAAGTCTCGTCGGTCTACACCCCTCGAGGTGAATAATCCCGGTAATAAAAGAGCGCTGCCGATCATACCGCTCGTGCCGCGGCTTGTTCTCGTCGCGCAGCGTACGCGCGTTTAGATCTCGTCGCATGCACGCGTAGGTGTTTAGCTGGATCTCGGGAGAAGGTCGCGTTGCGCGCACGAACGCGATTCGAGCTGCTTCGATCGTGTGCACTTGAGATCGTCGCGATAGGCGACCACGTGCTTCCCTGTGGCCTGTATAAAACAAGTGTCTTTCTGTTTTTTTTTTTTTTTCCGCCGCGTAGGCGTACACGGAGTCGGTGCCGCAGGACCTGCCCCTGGGACGCGAGGTGATGAGGGTCTCCGCCACGGACATCGACGACGGCAACAATTCCGTCGTCTACTACAGCCTGTCGCCGAAGAAGCCAGAGGATGGGGTCTACTTCAGGATAGACCGTAACACGGGCGTGATATTCCTGAACAAGACCATCGATGTGAGTCTGTGGGGATTTTAATGCCTCGTCCTGGTATCGACTGTCCCTTTATATTTGATTGTTTCGTTGGATCCCCCAGAGGAACCCAGACTACAAGTTCAGCATGACCGCCACGGCCGAGGATCAAGGGGAGAATATTAAGTCGAGCTTGATAGACCTGGACATTCGGGTGGTGGAGTCGCACAAGAAGGCCCCAGCCTTCCAGCCCAGATCTTCAGAGCCGATCCGACTTGCGGAGAACTTTAGCGACTTCGATAAGAGTATCGTTCGGCTGCAGGCTGTTTCCAACAGCGGGGACAACACTGGGCTCCTGTTCGAGCTCGTTCAGGGTAGAACGGAGCAGACTAATAAGGGGAATACGTTTAGGTATGTGTAGAATAATATTCTTTCCATTTATTCGACGCGATACTGTAGCGCCTTGTTCCTGATCGCAGGTTGGAGTCGACCAAGGACGTGGCTGATATCAAGCTCGCCCAGCACCTCGACTACGAGAGCAACACGGTGTACACGTTGATCGTGCGAGTGCAGAACAAGTACCAGTTGGCTGCTGAGACGGTGATCGATATCGAGGTGTTGGACGTGAATGATAATATCCCTGTGTTCCGTGAAATGAAGAAGGGGAGCGTTTTGGAGAACGAGCCGCCGGGTGTTCCCGTGATGCAGGTCAAAGCGATCGACGCTGACGGGACTTCCGCTCACAATAAGGTACCGCGTTGCTGACATTTGCCGGCTTCGTCTCTTGTGCCACGCTTCTTCATCCTGTTGTTCTTCCGTTTCGTTCAAGGTTACCTACGAGCTGGACAACTTTCGGGACTTGTTCGCCATCGACAAGTACACCGGGAACATCACCACGCTGACCACGTTCGACAGGGAAGTGGAGGACACGTACAACGTGAAGGTGATCGCCGTGGACAACTCGCCCAGCGCCCTGTTCAAAACGGGCGAGCACAACAAGGGTCAGCAGGTGTTCCGTATCGAGATCGCGGATAAGAACGACAACGCCCCGCACTTCACCCACGCGGTCTACACGGCCAACTCGATCCTCGAGAATGCTAATATCAACGCGCCGGTCACCGAGGTGAAGGCCATCGATTCGGACACCGCCAGCCCGGTCACGTACAGTATCATATTCGGCAACACCGACGACAGCTTCTACATCGAAGGGACCACGGGCAAAATCCGCGTCAACAAGCCCCTGGACTACGAGAAGATCACGGAGTACAACTTGACGGTGAGAGCCTTCGATGGCCTGTACAACGACACCGCCCAGGTCAAGATCTTTATCGAGAACGTGAACGATAATCCGCCTGTGTTCGAGGATTTTAATAAGAATCCGACCATCGAGGAGGAGAAGCTGGTGGAAGGTGAGTGTCCACGACCGTCCAGTTTTGTCGCGATTATAAAAGGGGCGATTATAAAGGGTTAAACATTCGTTTATCGCTCGCAGGTTGCATCACGACAGTGGTCGCCTACGACCCTGACATAAAGGACAGAAGCGCGGACCAGCACATCGCGTACTTTATCGTGAAGGAGGACCAGCAGCCTCTAATAGGGATCGACAAGACCGGTTGCATGATTTTGAAGAAGCCACTGGATCGGGACTCGCCTTTGGGCTACTCCATGTGGACGGTAAGTGTTCTTTCGACTTCCGTTCCATCCTTTAGGAAGAAGTTAATCTTGGCGGGAGCTGAGTTGGAGGGATAAAAATACCTTTAATGTAAATTCAATAACATTCATTAGATGATTATGAAAACTTATTTAAAGAATAAAATACAGTTTTCTTTGAAAATTTATTTAAAAAATAAAATCCAGTTTTCTTTGAAAATTTATTTAAAGAATAAAATCCAGTTTTCTTTGAAAATTTATTTAAAGAATAAAATGCAGTTTCCTTTTCTCTGGATGCGCTACAATCACGTTTCCGTGGAATACAGGTGATAGTGATGGCGCGAGACGAAGATGGCTCCCCGACCGCGCTGCGCGAGCTGGTGATGGTGAACATCACGTTGCTGGACATAAACGACAACGCGCCGTTCCTCGACATGCCTTACCCCGTTGTCTGGGGTGAGAACCAGCCACCAGGGAAGATCACGGAGCTGAGGGCCAGGGACTGGGATTCGGAAGAGAACGGGCCGCCGTTTCAATTCCAGATCGACAACACCGCGGGCGATGAGATTCTGGCCAAGTTCGCCATCCGCGACGCTGATCTGTTCGCGCGAGTGGTGTTCGACCGCGAGGAGCGGAAGAGCTACGACATCCCCATAGCGATCACGGACAGCGGGCAGCCGCCGATGACGGGGACGTCGACGCTGACGGTGATCATCGGCGACCAGAACGACAACCCGATGTCCGAGGGCTCCAGCTCGATATTCGTTTACAACTACAAAGGCGAGGCGCCTGACACGGAAATCGGTAGAGTATACGTGAACGACGCCGACGACTGGGATCTACCAGACAAACACTTCGCCTGGGCCTCGGCCAAGGACGGCTTCGAATTGGACCAGGACACAGGCATGATCACTCTGCTGTCTGGTACCTCGAACGACACATTCGTCCTCAAGTTCCTGGTGACGGAGCACAGCCTGCACATCCGTCGCCACCAAGTGAGCGCGTACGTGAACGTCACCGTGAAGGAGCTCCCCGAGGAAGCGGTGGCCAGGTCTGGCTCCGTGCGCTTCTACGGGATGAGCGCCGAGGACTTTGTCGCGCCTGATGACTCCGGCGTCAGCAAGAAGGAGGTGTTCCAGGAAAGGATAGCCAACATGCTGAACGCGTCGGTGGAGAACGTGGACGTGTTCACGGTGCTCCATTCTCCGCACCACAACAACAGAAGTCTGCTGGACGTCCGATTCTCGGTGCACGGCAGTCCGTACTATGCTCCGGAGAAGCTGAACACGATACTGGCGCAGCACTCCAAGGGGATCGAGCGGGAGCTGAAGACGGAGATCCTGCTGGTGAACATCGACGAGTGTCTGTTCGAGAAGCTGCATTGCAATAACTGTCGCAGTTACTTGAACGCCAGCACTGTCCCCTATTCGGTGTACACCAACACGAGCTCGTTCGTCGGCGTGAGAGCTGTCGTGGATCCCCAGTGCACGTGCCACGTCGCGGAACCGATCGTTTGCCTGAACGGAGGCACTCCTCTGGCGGAGCGCTGCGAGTGCCCGCCTGGCCTCGAAGGACCAAGGTGCGAGCTGCTGGCTATTGGCTTTCATGGTGATGGATGGGCAGTAATGCCCCCGCCCGGGCAAGCTTGCGTCGATAATTATTTAGGTAAGTACAGTTTATTTCTCTTCCCCGTGATCGATGATCCGTTTCCATTATCTTTTCTCTTGACACTTATTCGATCACGGTAGGTCTCGAGATAACGCCCCACATGGATAACGGCTTGGTGTTTTACTTCGGCCCGATGACGTACAGCCCCTTAATCGGAATTCAGGACTTCATGGCGCTGGAGGTCCGACAGGGATTCGCTGTTCTTTACATGGACTATGGTACGGGCACTGTCCGGCTCGATCATAAGCGAATCAAGCTCACTGATGGCAAGAGCCACAGGATAGACGTCTACTGGTCGAAGAATGTGAGTGTGACTCTGTTTCTGTAATTGCTTACAATTAGTTAAACCTCGGTCTCCATATTTCTTGTCCTTATTCTATCAATTGCAACGTTCACCGCACTCCCGTTGATTACAGACGATCGAGATGAAGGTGGACAATTGCGGAATATCCGCTTGCCTGTGTCTAGCCGCTCCCCAAGGTCCCAATGAGTTTCTGAACGTGAACAGCCCGATGCAGATCGGAGGGACCCTTACCAATCTCACGTATCTAGCTGCGCAACTTGGATGGGACCACAAGCCGACCGACAGAGGCTTCGTCGGTTGCATACGCAACTTGACCTTCAACGGAAATGTAACGCGGCAAAATTTTATTCATCGCCATTGACCAGGAGGAAAGCGAGGAACTCGCTTTTAATCGAGCCTGTCGATCTTCCCCCTGTTTCAGACGTATAACTTAGGAATGCCCTCCTTATCGAGGAACGCTGATCCCGGCTGCGATCACGGAATGGCCAAGGCGGTTTCCTTCGGGATCGACACAAACTTCCTCGTAGCGATACTGGTTTGCGTGGCGATCCTGTTGATACTGTTGCTGGCGGTGGTAGTGCACAGACGGAAGACAGACGACTTGTATAAGGACATGGACGACATCAGAGAGAATATTATCAATTACGAGGACGAAGGTGGTGGTGAAGTGGACACTGGCTACGACTTGAACGTTCTCAGGACCATTTACGACGCTCCACCCATCGATTCGAAGATCGCCCCTGTTGGCTTGCAGGGTAGAGGTAAGCCAACGAGCGAACCACTCGATTATCCGTCCGTTAGAATTATATACAAGGTGATTCTTCTTCACGTGATTCTTCGTCCGCTGTAAAGCCCCCGACGAGGTGCCAGACATCTGCGGCTTCCTGGACGGTAAAAAGGAGAGCTGCGACAAGGATCCCGACACGAATCCCTTCGACGACGTCAGGCACTACGCGTACGAGGGCGAAGGCAACTCCGAAGGCTCCTTGTCGTCCTTAGCTTCGTGTAAGTCTTCCATTAGAACTAGATTCCGGCTTATCGGCAAGGAAACCTAAGTCAGACCTAACAGACCTCAAAATTCGTCCACAGGCACAGACGACGGAGACCTGAAGTTCAACTATCTGTCGAATTTCGGGCCGAGGTTCCGGAAACTGGCGGACATGTACGGAGAAGAGCCCAGCGACGAGGAGAGCGACGGTGTCGGTGAACGTGAGAGCGAGAGCTGGTGTTGAGCCACGAACACGTTCGTGTTCCGACGAAATCATTCGCGAGTTTCTCATTTTTTGTACTTAACCGACGCGGGGACACTCCCTCGCGTCCCCTCGCCGCCGTAGCTCGACCCAGGGGGGACCAAGGGCCTTCATTCGGTTTCCTTCCTTCCCCTCGAGTTCTACGTCGCCACGAATGCCAAAGCGGCAAAAAGATGGACAAGTATGTATTTTGCCAATGACGATGGGACGCGTTGCTCGCAATGGAGGCAAACGCGACCACTGATGCACGTAGGAGCGCCGTCGCGAGAACCGCTGCAGGATCGTCCCGTACATATGTTCACGCGAGGAGGCGATTCTCGTCGTGGTACACGCGGTACACGCGGACGCATCGAATCCGCGCGCGGTTCTTGGACGACTCGCCGTGGCGATCGATGGGCTAGCGTCGTGACGGGTTCCCTTCGTTTCCAGCGACGACGCGAGCGGGTATCGACGGATACGGTGAGGGTAAACTAGGGTAAACGACGAGACGAGCGATATTTTTTTATTTCTTCACGGCTCGTGTCGATGCAACAGAGGATCACGTCCTCTTTTCTGTCTATTTTGTCACTTTTCTTCGGAGATCGTCGGATAGCGATAAACGGTCGCGATACCGCCCGTTCCCGCGGTCCTTAACGTTGACACCGGTCGACCGGTGAACGCGCGGGATCGGCTGTGCAATGGTACCGACACGTCGGGCGTACGCTGTTCTCGTTTATTTTAACCTTAATAATAATAATAATAAGAATATCGATAATAAACCGTGTTTATTACACCACCAATTTATGATACATTTGTGTACAGTTAATCGCGTAATCACGTGCGTTCTAATAGCGAGCGGAATGACGCGAGGCCATCCATCCACCCATCGATTGCTCGTTACTTTCTCGAGCGGATGTATTTGGGTCGCAGGAGCGTGTGTTAGTTTGGCAATCATTCGAGTTAACGAGGTTTTCCGACTATTTTTTTATACGTTACACTATACAAATATATATAAATATAGACGCAATATGTACACACACGGATTTAACTGCGAGCATACAGGTTGGTCCGTTCGTCACGGGCACCTCGAATGCCTCTGGCGTTTCCGCAGCTACGAAGACAATGTCCATTGAACACTGGACAGAGGTTCGTCAGCTCGAGATCAGATCGATATTCCCTTCGTATCTACAAAAGCGACGGAGACCTTTAAGATCCTATTGTCCGCGACGAACGGGGCGTCCTTGTGTATCGATGGGCGGCGAGTGACGAACGAAAGGATGAGACACAGGCAGCGAGAGAAAGAGAGATATAGAGCAGCATCGCTCCGTTTATTTAACTTATAGAATATTTTATTAACCGGATACGTGTGAGTGAGAGAGAATCGTGTACGATATTGTGCGAGACTTCAAAACAACATATGCAAAACAAAACTATACATATGAATATAGATATAAATATACAAATGTAGGATACAAATATATTAGGTACAGAGGGGTGCGCGTTTTCGCGCGAATATGCCGCAACCACGGCACGGTTCCAATGGATGTCGAAACGCAGGAATCGCGAGCACGGCATGGTGTATACTTGCGTTTCAAGGAGGACGCGAGCGGATCGGGAGACGACTCGAGAACCGACGAGAGGAGATCGAGTGCCATACCACGCATGCGACTTCCTTCATTTCTCGTTTTTAGTCCTTAAGGATCGATGACACGAGATCTTCGAAGGTTTCACCCGCGGGCAGTTTCGAGGGGACGATAGACTTCCGCGGCGAAGTCGCCTCGCCTCGAAACCTCTGCCCGCTTTGCCCCCCCCCCCCCAATTTCCTTATCGCTGAACAAACGCTTACCGCTCGCGTAATCGCCTCCCCCCACCCAATCTCGATGAAGAATTTCTACGCCTCTATATATATATATGTATACATATATGTATGTATATTCGTGTACCTATGTACGCGTGGCGCACGCACGTACGTACACGTATATATGTGATAATAATTTGTAAGCTTTTTTTGTACGATATAACACAGCGACGATATATATGTATGATATACGCAAAAGCGCATCGAAACGAGAGAGGGAGAGCTAACGTGTAATTTATACGATTAAAAAAGAAGAGGGAATGAAAAAGTGCGGATGTGCAGCTTGGGCGAGAGATAAAGAAGCGTGTGATCTCAGAGGATGCGAATGCGAGACGGGTGAATCGTGCGTGTCGAGTTGTATCTATCCAGGGGCGAATCCCCGCGAGCGCGCTATTTCTCGTAGACGATTGCCATTGAGAACAACGACGAACCACCGGCAGCACGAGTTGTTAAGCGGAGGAGAGCGAATCGCCTGGCGAGGAAGTAACGCGTTCCTCGCCGGTATTTAGCAGCCCGTTCCGCGCCGCGATGAACGTTTCATTTTTCCGCGGGAGAACGTCGCGACGAAATCAAAAGAGCCACCTCCCTCCTTTCTGTTTTCGGAGAAGCTGCTATTGTCCAGCTTGGAAGGAGCTTGCATCGCGATCCTTGGCCCGCCTCTGGGCTTCGTCGGGCGAAGGACACGGGGAGAGGACTCTCGCGATCAAGTTCACTCGAACACTGCCCTAATTATACTAGAGAGACAAAGAGAAAAGACAGCGGAGCGCGCGAGAGACTCTTCGTTCCGGCGCTTTCCATTCGATCCGATCGAATCCACTATCCTATAGCTTAACGGAGGAGCGAAGAATCGCGTTTTAGAGATGCGGACGGAGAGCCCAGGAGAGACCGAATCTTAGACAGAGATGTATGCATACACAGGCTTCTTGTACATTATATCCAGGGTTGACGCGGGATAGAACGGTCCCGCGGACTCTTCAACATGTGATAGTCGATATGGCAAGGCATATGTGTGCACACCTTTATCCTTTACCCGCGATACCCATCTATCGTCGTCAGAGATACGTGTAATTTCTTTTTTTGTAGCAATAAAGTGAAATTCGAATACAAAAGACGGGAGGATTCCTCTCCCACACGCGTCGGGTATTTTCCGAACGGTTCGACGTGCGAGGAGAACAGCGGGCTTTTAATTAACAGGAGTCTCGTTGGGCTTCGTGCTCCATCCGACAGCAAATGAGAAGGAAGCCTTTCCCAATTCTTTGATTGGGAAACGCCTCCAAGACTATACTCGAGGACAGTGTGCAGCAATATTTGTATTTGCAATTTGCAGCACAATTTCTGAGAAATATTTAATGAGGAGGATCAAGTGGACCATTTTTAACTTGCATGCAAGATATAGGAACGAACAGCCCTGAGAATGAACTAAAAGTGTTCTAGGTGACAAGGATGCAGAGGAATGAAGGGGAACGATAGGATTAGGAGCTCTATGAAATATAAGTTATTATACCTACTATCAATTTCCCTTCTAATGATACAAGTTTCAGATCAGAGGTGGAGGATCCATGCAAGGCAGGCAACCCTCTACGCCGGCGCGCCACCCTCAGCGTCCTCGAGGATCCCCCGAAGGGGCAGTGAAGCTATAAAAACATCCTCAAGCTTTGGACCCCTCGCAAACGCGTTCACCCCGGTGAACACTGACGATCGAGGCTGCTCTGTCTTTTCGCGAGAGGCCATCTCCTCCGTGATCCTTCAGCCGTCATGTAAGTAGTTCCGCTGCTTCGAGCAGGCTTAAGACAAGCCTCGAGTGTGCTCGTTAACAACTCGACATGGCGTAACGACCGTGGAAAAATTTACGATCAACGTCGTAAAACGGTCTACCTCGTCAAGGAGGAAATTGGACCGTGATCGGTGTTGGTTGATGGTGGTCACGGCTCTTTATTCCCCAGGTATCAAAAGATTCGACTCGGCTTCCTCGCGATAATCTTTCTATTATGCTTGACCTTGGACTCGGGGACGGAGGCTCAGCTGAACTTCTCCACCGGATGGGGGAAGAGGAGCCAGAGGGTGGGTGTCGTCGGACCGGGTAGCGCGGAGTGCGGCACGCGGGCCAGACCCTCCCTGGAACAGCTGCTGGCCGTTTACAACCTCATACAGGTACCGTGACCGTGAATAAAGATCGAGGATAAAGGGAACTCGGGGATACAATGAACGTGACTGTGCGTCCTTTTTTGCAGGCGGAGGCGCAGAGAATGCTGGACTGTCGGAAGCTGAACGAATGAATTGGAGATGACCGGCCGGGTTTGGAGGGACCGTCGAAGACACTGGACCATTCGGGATACTTGTTCCGTACGAATCACTGGCGTCTGTTAAGGCAACCTGCTCGAAAACGCCGGTCGGGAACTCCTCGTACTTCCCCGCCGCGTCCACGAGCAAAGGTTGCTTCCAGAGATTCGTGAGCGCTCGTGTCCTGTACAATTAGCGATACGAACGATAATACAAACAATGAGTAGTAAAGGCGAGAATCGATTTCCTTCCGCCCACGCAGCCCTCCCTCTTCGCAATCACCGTTGACTTTATACCGATCTCGCGACCGCAACCTTTGTTTAATCGCTGGGATATTAAGCGCTGGCTTAATCTCCTCCCCAGTCCATTTCTTTTCACGCGTCTTAACGATCCTGCGAACGTATATATTCGGTTGGAACCTTCGGATCGATCATTCCGCCGCGGCGTCGTTGAACGGTTTCTGTGTTAACGTTCTCCTGGGTAGAACGAAGAAGGATCTGTCTCCTGGTTCCGAGCGCAGGTAAGTCCACGATTTTCTAGAATCTCGCACGGTCTCTCTCTCTCTCTCTCTCTCTCTCTCTCTCTGTTAAATGGTTCCTCCCCTATCTCGCAGGATAATCGAGGCGAACCGCGAACGTGCATCCGACGATGTGGAAAGTTCTGTGCCTTCTGGGCGTCTTGGCCGGTCCCGTGAAATCTTATCATCTAACTCGTCGAGATATCAGGGGACTGAACGATAGAGGTAAGTGTTGCTACGATGATCGAGTCAGGAAGTATCTGTACCAGTGATGTTTCAGGCTCCCAAGGGACCTTCGAGAAGGTACATTATTCTTATTCCGTGCCGATCTGGCAATATTCGCCGGGCGACGAATTCATTTGCAAGCAGCCGGGTTACTTTCCGGACCCGCACTCCTGCCAGTACTTCCACAAGTGCACGTTCGGCCAGCCTGATCATCTGTTCCAGTTCATCTATCGATGCGAAAACGGTCGCGTTTACTCGCCAAAAACCAACAGATGCGTGCGACCTGCTGATAACGATTTGATATGTAGTGGAACATCAGAGGACGAATCCTCGATGGAGATCGAAGGTAATGAAGGCGTTGGAAATAGAGAATTAAAGTCGGGGAGTGCGCGATATAGCTACGGAGGGATGAAAGCGGGTTTCGTTTCCAGATGAACAAGCGGAGCCGAATCAACAGACATCCGGTGCAATAACGGTTAAGAAACCTTCGTCGCAGAATGATCTGACGAATGAAGGTGTACAGAAAGAAACGCAAGCAGAAAATTTGGCTGTCCAAAGCGACGGGAGGGCCGTGAACGCGCCGACAGAGAAACCTGTTTCCTCATTCTCGATACGCACTCCTGATAGGATACCGAGCTTTCAAGGTATAAAAAACACGGGAGTGAAGCTGTTGAAAGGTCAGCTATTCGACGATGGGAAAAAGGATGAAGACATCGTGCCTGTAAATAATAGGCCACAGGATAGCATTAGGCTTCCAAAGATCCAACTCAATGTGTCCGTTGAAAAAAAGGTACCGAGCTTTCAAGGTATAAGAAACACGGGAGTGAAGCTGTTGAAAGGTCAGCTATTCGACGATGGGAAACAGGATGAAGACATCGTGCCTGTAAATAATAGGCCACAGGATAGCATTAGGCTTCCAAAGATCCAACTCAATGTGTCCGTTGAAAAAAAGGTACCGAGCTTTCAAGGTATAAGAAACACGGGAGTGAAGCTGTTGAAAGGTCAGCTATTCGACGATGGGAAACAGGATGAAGACATCGTGCCTGTAAATAATAGGCCACCGTCGATTCCTGAACGACAGGCTACGTTACCGCCGATTCCTGAGATGGAATCTGACGAAAAGAATGAGGAGGAGGTTTCTATTACGGTGACACCGATTTCGGCGCCTGCGTTACCGTCGATTTCTGAGACGGAAGAACTAAAAGAGCTTACTGACAATACGCAGAAGGTAGCCGACCAAAGTGAACGCTACGACAAGGAAAACAGCTCGGACTGCATCGACGAGGGTTTCTACGGTATTCCCGGACAGTGCTCCAAGTTCTACATGTGCGTTTCCAGCGGATCACGTTTCGTCAGGTACGAGGTCCAGTGTCCTTCTGGAACTATATGGGACGATAGTTTGAAGACTTGTAACTTCCGCGCCGCAATCAAAGGGATAACGTGCCAGGACAAATCTCTGGCTACTACGCCAGCACCACCAACTTCGACCACGGCAGCAGCTTCGACCACGGCAACAGCTTCGACAACTCCACCAGCCTCGTCCGATGACTCTGATACCAATCGTTGCCCCTTTGGCGACATACCAGACGATCGGATCGGCATCGTTTGCCCAACCGGCTTTCGACAACACCCAAGCTATTGCAACATGTTTTATCAATGTATCAGCAGCGATAACTTCGAATTGAACTTTACGTCGCTCGTCTGTCCCGACGACATGGTCTTCAACATGGAACGTTTGCGATGCGAGATTGACGAGACACGGGGGCAGAGTTGCAACATGTTCGAACCGATAGAGAAACAGGACGACGGTCAAATCGTAAGTAGAATCTCGAGTCTCTCTTTGAATTAGCGACGCGCCCGTCGTTTATCATAGCTGATCATGCATTCCTCTGTTCCAGCTGATCCATACGAATCTGGAATTATGCCCAGAAGAGGGTCGCTTCATTTATGGCGAGCGTTGCTCGAATCGTTACATCGAATGCCTGCGGGATGAAAATGGAAAGCTCGAGGGATACCTCCTCACATGTCCGCCCGGGCAGATGTATTCTAGGGGCAGAGACAAATGCAGATCTTCCTCGCACTTTCCCCATTGCCCCCTTCTAATTTAAGAAACTTCGATTCACAATCTAAGGATCTTATTATTATTATTATTATTATTATTATTATAATTATTATTGTTTACAACGGGAGAACCCTTTAGAATACAAAAATATAAACAGATTAGTAAAAAAAGATAAAGATAATACATAAAAACGACGAAATATAGAAAATAACATAAAATAAAACAGAAAATAACAAAACAAAAACATAAACGTAACAGTCTGCATGCAGCGATATCGCAATGACAATGAAACGCAAGTCAAGGGGGTGGCAGTCTCCTAAGCAACATATTCCTAAACGAAGCGAGGGAGGCTAAGAATAAATCTATGTCCCCAGGGCACTGATTTAACTCGTCCATAGCGCGGTTTATGGGATTGCGAACTTATAGTTATCAGCATGCTGTGTATTTAGTTAGAAATTCCGACTCGTCGCGAGATATGTAAGTAGAAATAGCACAACATTTAAATCCGTGTGCCGATGATCGACGAATCGAGATCGACCAGTATCGATATACCGTGATTACCGAGAATCGATACCTCAGCCCGTTGGGTAACCTCGATATTTCGATGGGGTTTATTTAAAAATCTCACGCGCAAAGTTAAGTATAATAGGTACCTATTATAACGTAATCGTGATGTAACTCGCGTGCGGCTTGCGGCTTTGAAATTCATGGGAGCGATATATCGAAGCGTCGAGATCGAAACACTGAACACGCGCGAGAGTGCGCGGTATCGATAATCTGGAGCATGTACCACAGCTACGCGATTCCGGTTAAGCTTGCATCCCTCTCCGATGTAGTAACCGAGATTAATTTAAGCAACTCGCCGTATCAATAATAAACATGCAAGCAGTTTTCTGAAAGAACCGTCGAGATAAGTAAGCGCAACACTCCTCGAATAATTTATTATTTCAAAGGGCGAACGGTAACCTATAAATCAGTGGTTCGAGGTCGTCGAGATCGCACAAGGAACCACGGAACGATCCGAGTCACGTTATTTATGCCTGATTGACGGCAACGGTGTCGAAACTCTGTACAGGGGAGACTAACCATGTACACGACACAATTGTCGGGCCTGTTACTCAAGCGGTTCAACACCGCTTACGCTCACAATGGTGCCAGACTCGCATCTTCTTTCGGACACCGCGAGAATTACGGTAAACTGCGCGAGTATCGCAAGAGGCTGAGTCTGTGGCTGAAAGAGCAAGGCGGCCAGGTAGCCGAGGCCTGCGCCAGACAGTTTGAATTCATCGCCGCGCAGCGTATAAGAAGAAGCCTGCAGTTATTTCACTTGTACACACGAATATGGGACGAGGTGGCGCTGAAGGAGTTCATGAAGTCGTGGAGGAATCGCACTCTGAGGAATACCAGGCACTTTCTGATGAGCTCCATCGGTATAACGATGTACAATTGGGAACGAGATCGAATAAGCGAGGAGGAATTGAATAGGTGAACAGTAGTCCAGCTGTCATGGGTACTCTCCTTTGCGTGTCTAACGAGTCTGTTTATTAGTTACAAGCAGGAGATGGAGGGGATCTACAAGCTGAGGCAATCCACTGTCATTTGCCCGAATTGCCATCAAAGAATCGTCGTAGACATCCACCAACCCGGCGTAAAGTATTGCGAGTGTAATGGAACTAAATTTAGCGCCACTTCGAATCAAGATCGTACGTAATGAGTTCTGAAACGTTTCTCGCATGTCGGCGGAAGGAATTATGGCAAATGGTAATTCGTACTGGTTTAATTTCAGCAGATGGATGGAGCCCTTACATCGAGCGCCAGGACATGCTCATATGGAGGAGGGAAGAGCCGAACTCGGGGGGATTATTCGCGTACAAGGTCTACGGCTCGTTTGCGGACGTTACCGCGGATGATTTTCTGCAAACGCAGATAGACGTCGATTATAGAAAAGAGTGGGACTCGACTGCCCGCGAGTTACAGATTATCGATACCGATCCGAAAAGCGAAACGTCCAGCGATAACCGGAGCGACGTTATATACTGGGAAACGATTTGGCCTGTACGCAACAATCGGCAACTATTACCCATATTGATCGCGCCCGATAATCCACAGGATTGTAACGTGTAGCATTGCATTTCTAGAGGCTATTTGCAAATAGGGACTATGTGTATCAACGAAGATGGGTCGTAGATAATGAGAGGCGATTGATAATTATCATCAGCAGAGTAACGGAGCATCCGAGTGCGCCGACGAAGCCAGGGATATATAGGTACCGCGAAGATTTAATAGTATTTTTACTAATACTAAACAATGTAGATAGTACATATAAATGTGATATCGTTAAGTTGGTCGATCGATCTTTTCTAGTTTCGTATTTCATTGTGGAATCACCTAGTTCAATAAGTATTTGGGCTGCCAGAATTAAATATGAAAGTAGGAGGGTCTAAGCTTCTCCTTTATCAATGAATAATCTGAAGTGTCTACATAACAGAGTCACAACGTATTGGTCGTACATGGTGATAAGGCCTTATAAAGAATTCCACCAACCAGGCATTGAATTTGGGTTGACCTACTTCGAAGATCCTGGAGTAAATATTCCATCCGCCGTTACCTCGTGGGTCGCGATGACAGGTACGCGAGCATTCATTTTATTTCATCAGAGAGCTTACTTTATACTTTTATTCGTAATACCCATAGGTCTGCCGGACTTTCTGATTCGTATGAGAGAAGCGTCAAAGAATTATCAGTTGTACAGGGCACTTAAAGAAGGCGTAGATGCTACCAATACTGATTACATTACTTTGAGGGACGAAAACATTCCCGATGGTAACATTGTAGATAGGAACGTACAGAGCTCCGGAAGAGGTGACGTAATGAATGAGGAAGCACAGTGCAGTAGTATGGAACAAGCCGAGATACTAAAGTTTAGGGAAAAACAGCAGCAAGATAGTGATATAAACGATGAAAGCGAGGATAGTACGACAAACTCGAGCAAGGAAGGCAGAGGTTTATTAAACTATTTCTTCCTTACGAAATTGTTTGCGTGACTAATGCCGGCTCAAGTAAAGGAATTGGTTTTTCTCTATAGGATGATTTTAAGGCAATTCTGTGTGAGCAGAACAATGACTCGACATCCAGAAACTGGGTATATATATATATCGAACACATTTGTGAATATCGGCAGATTGGATCACATTATATTGACGCGCGTCAGTTAAACGTTTTCTCGTAACGAAGTGGGATGAATTTTCGGAACTACATACCAGACGGCATTTCGCTCGCGATCATAAGATTTTGTTTAGACTAACAAACATGAGACTGAACATCCTTCATCTTCAGTTTTACTCGCATTACTCGCTTCATGAGAGAAGAGAACGGAACCGGTCGCCTCAAGCTTGCTAAATTTATACGAGAGAAATTGCAATCGCCGCGCAATGGAAGCACTAGAATTGTACAAACCAAAATATGTTGTCGGCATCCGTGTACATTCAGTTGTAGTATAAATATAAGTAGATTTATAAAACGTGAACAGCTGACTTGGCGTATACATTATAATATAATATACAGTCGAGTGGGCAGGGAATCCTTTTTAACAATGCAAATACGTTTTGTATAATATCAAAGCTTTTATTAGCACATCGCGGAAGGTGCATAGCATTAATCAGGCATGGATATTGCAGAACCACTTTGTACACTGAGACCAGATTAACATACACTATTTTCAGAAGTTATGCATATGTGTAAGATGGTGGTAGGAGGAGGAACTATGCAAACAAAGCGATGTATCACGTGCTTGAAGTCTCGCATTTATTTGCAATGTGATCCCATCCATGTGTGTTCCCGATCTAAGGAATCCGTCTATGTTGTTATTTCTACATTAATAAAAAAAACTTTGTCACAGAAAGCACCGATCTCCTGCACTACATATCCTCTGTTACAGTAGCGCAGCATAAAAGCATATCTCCTTCATCGTCGATCTGAAAGCAGATCTCCTCCGGCAACCGTTTCGGTTCAGACGTGAAACCAACACAGTCCTCGTCGTGACACTTCTGGTACAGTGTCTTGCTTCTCGCGTTCACGATCCAGAAGACGTTATTACTTTTGTGGCACCTGCCAATGTTTTCGCAATATCTGTAGAATAGGGAGAAGAATATCATCCTGTAGTGTTTCTACTAATATTTAACAAATGCAAGTACCTGTTCCCAGTGGTCTCGTAAACTAACATTCTCGTGGACTCAAAGTATTTACACAGACGGATTTTCCCAGGAGAGATTAACTGGCGAATATATTTATCCAACGCCGGATATTGCGAATTACAGGTATTCACTTTGAAATTGTTGTACCACTGCGGCACGTTTTTGAAGCAATTTGCCGCCACTGTTTTGAGCATGGAATATTCCAACAGTATTAAATCTTTTCTAGTAACGAAGTAAGATATCAACGAGCTCAGGAATATGCTCAACTCTTTATCGTTGTGCGAGGTGGATGGAATATATTTGCAGTCCTCAGAGACCGTTAAATGCGACTGTTTCCCCCATTTAGTGGACTTGTATACCCTAAAGTGTCTATTCTTGGTGTAAACCCCGGTGTCGATGAACAGCCTCCTATCGTTACTCGTCTGGACGAATAACTGTTCTAGCTTACTTTGGCTGAAGCAGATCAGGGCACTGTGCCATGGCTCCTCCGTCGACATACAATCCATGATATCCTTGCATATAGATTTGACCAATCTACCAACGTGATAACTGTCTTTAAACGCTATGTCCTTAATATTGAATATAACGTGCCTGCTGAACTTTACATTGGTACTGGAATCAAGGTTGAGTACGTTATATTTATTGCACGGTAAGCCCCAATGGTAAAGGAAATATGCACAGAATATATCAATAATCGTATTCGTCATAGAAGGACCATCGCTGTTCGGATTTAGCTCTTTCGAATACTCTAGATCCAGATACAGACGACAGGGAGAGTACTCTGGAATTATCTATTTAAACAGTACACAGTTAATGTGCATGAAAGAGGTTGGGCCAATAGTCTATACTGCAAAGGATCTATACCTCGTACGAGCATCTCATTTCAGGTGGCTTGTGCGCATAATGCCACCAGTATACCTCTGGGTGAGCCACCACGAACTTTCGGTAACCATTCTCCCCCTGATAGACAAATGTGCATACCATGTCGAAGTTGTCGCTTTCCCTGAAAGCTCTGGCAAGTGCGTCGGCCTGTTTATCGAATTCCTTCCAGAAATGTCGCGGGCCCAGAATGTAGGATGGCATTGCTCGAAATTCTTTTACCCAACGGATAGGGTTCCTTTTTTTCTTTTCGGCCATCTCGTGCAGTTCGCGACTGTAGAATGTACTTATCGAGATAGCGTGCATGATTATTATTCGTTTGAACTGGAATGAAGGCACGTGAATGTCACGACGCACGTGAATGTGCTATATACGTTGTTTTGTTTCCCGCCAAACTGCACGCATGCACTTGAAAATCGTACTAGTCAAATGGGATTCTACGCAGTTTCTCAAGGAGATGTTTTATTAAATTGTATCTATTTCGCAGATTACAGAAATTAATGGAGTTTGGGGAATTAATTTTATGGAATGACAGTCCAGCAATAGCGATATCTTAAAATAAATAATGTTAATGCAGGTGGAGGCGTCAGAATTTGATTCGCGAGGACACAGGGTTCTCTAAAGATTTTGACATTTCATTTATTTATTGACTTTTTAGAATCTAAGGATATAGTCGCATTGGAGAGACTTTGCTGGTTATTAAGCAACTATTTCCAATAACAATATTGGTTATATAATGCCGTAAGAAGGTATTTGAAAAATTGGTCCGCCGGATAAAACGGAATGCATACTCCATAGAAATTTGGTACAGCGCCAGCTGTCGTAAGGGGACCAAAAGTGGCGCCATCTTTTGAAAGAAAATCATATTGCTGTGGATTGATCGATGTTGTTGACGAAAAATATCGATAATTAACGTTATAGACAGCTTTCGATAAATGAATCACGGAACATCGATTGGAACAATTTTAAGGTGAAGATCCGATTGTTTCAAATTATTTTGTTATACGGCGAACGTATTAATATTAATTGTTAGATTATTAATAGTACTTCCCTTCTGTTTATAGATAAGCAACATTTAAATCGAATGTATCGAGTGCAATTACCTGCTGCATTTTACACTCCGCCTTAGATTCTCTCTCCGAAGACGCTAACCTTGTGCCGCCTCGTTTGACGTCATGCTCCCCTGTTACGAAGCTCAATTTGATCGCCGATTATCCCCAGTCGATATCGATTTGTCAGTCACCCTGTATAGTAGGGAATTTTTCACTCCTTAGGAAAGTACTCGGAACGCGAAACCGCGTGCAAAGAGTACAATGAAAGTACCCCTTGATCACTAATTTTCCCCAGTCGATACCGATTTGTCAGTCACCCTGTATAGTAGGAAATTTTTCACCCCTTAGGAAAGTACTCGGAACGCGAAACCGCGTCCAAAGAGTATAATGAAAGTACCCCTTGATCGCTAATTTTCCCTAGACGATACCGATTACTCTGTCACCCTGTATAGTAGGGAATTTTTCACCCCTTAGGAAAGTACTCGGAACGCGAAACCGCGTCCAAACAGTACAATGAAAGTACCCTTTGATCGCCGATTTTCCCCAGTCGATACCGATTTGTCAGTCACCCTGCATAGTACGGAATTTTTCACCCCTTAGGAAAGTACTCGGAACGCGAAACCGCGTCCAAAGAGTATAATGAAAGTACCCCTTGATCGCTAATTTTCCCCAGACGATACCGATTACTCTGTCACCCTGTATAGTAGGGAATTTTTCACCCCTTAGGAAAGTACTCGGATCGCGAAACCGCGTGCAATGAGTATAATGAAAGTACCCTTTGATCGCCGATTTTCCCCAGTCGATACCGATTTGTCAGTCACCCTGTATAGTAGGAAATTTTTCATCCCTTAGGAAAGTACTCGGAACGCGAAACCGCGTCCAAAGAGTATAATGAAAGTACCCCTTGATCGCTAATTTTCTCTAGACGATACCGATTACTCTGTCACCCTGTATAGTAGGGAATTTTTCACCCCTTAAGAAAGTACTCGGAAGGCAAAACCGCGTCCAAAGAGTACAATGAAAGTACCCTTTGATCGCCGATTTTCCCCAGTCGATACCGATTTGTCAGTCACCCTGTATAGTAGGGAATTTTTCACCCCTTAGGAAAGTACTCGCAACGCGAAACCGCGTCCAAAGAGTATAATGAAAGTACCCTTTGATCGCCGATTTTACCGAATTGATACCGATTTCTCAGTCACCTTGTATAATGGTTAATTAATTCGGGTCATTCGTCTGTTATAGGTAAGCAATTCTTTCCTTTGGAAGCGCCGGTTCGTGTCAACTGGTCCCAGATAGCACACAGATGTCTAAAGACGCCCAAAAGACGTCCTGAAACCCGTCCAAATCTAAAACGGACGTACAATTGACGTCTGCGTCAAATGTGGGGTGTAACGAAAACGCACTGGACGAGTGCAGCATTTACAATATGTCCCTTTTAAGTAGAAGTTAAACTTAAGTAATTAGACAATGGAATTATTATATATCACTGTACATTATTCAGAGTATTTTAATAAATCACATGTAGAGAAAAAACGCATCATTCAATGTAGAAATGTACCCTATAACTTCCATTTCCCAATTAAATTCCAAATTCCACAATCCCAAGTAAAGTCTGCGTCTGCGTTGATTACTTCTCCGTCTTCGACTCATTCTCTCCGGAGGTACCTCTTTCGACATCATGTTCTCCTGTTATAATCTCAATTTTGGAGCGTTCAGAGAATTTTGGCCAGATTTTAGCAAATGTATCAGGAGAACATGAAGCGAAAGGAGGTACGCTCTGAATTTCATCGTCGAAACCTTTCGAAGACGCTACGCCTCTACGTCGAACAGTTCTCCGCCTTGGATTCTTTCTGCGAAGGCACTAACTTAGTGCCACCTCTTTCGACATCATGTTCTCCTGTTACAATCTCAATTTTGGAGCGTTCAGAGAATTTTGGCCAGATTTTAGCAAATGTATCAGGAGAACATGAAGCGAAAGGAGGTACGCTCTGAATTTCATCGTCGAAACCTTTCGAAGACGCTGCGCCTCTACGTCGAACAGTTCTCCGCCTTGGATTCTCTCTGCGAAGGCGCTAACTTAGTGCCACCTCTTTCGACATCATGTTCTCCTGTTACAATCTCAATTTTGGAGCGTTCAGAAAATTTTGGCCAGATTTTAGCAAATGTATCAGGAGAACATGAAGCGAAAGGAGGTACGCTCTGAATTTCATCGTCGAAACCTTTCGAAGACGCTGCGCCTCTACGTCGAACAGTTCTCCGCCTTGGATTCTCTTTACGAAGACGCTAACTTAGTGCCACCTCTTTCGACATCATGTTCTCCTGTTACAATCTCAATTTTGGAGCGTTCAGAGAATTTTGGCCAGATTTTAGCAAATGTATCAGGAGAATATGAAGCGAAAGGAGGTACGCTCTGAATTTCATCGTCGAAACCTTTCAAAGACGCTGCGCCTCTACGTCGAACAGTTCTCCGCCTTGGATTCTCTCTGTGAAGGCGCTAACTTAGTGCCACCTCTTTCGACATCATGTTCTCCTGTTACAATCTCAATTTTGGAGCGTTCAGAGAATTTTGGCCAGATTTTAGCAAATGTATCAGGAGAACATGAAGCGAAAGGAGGTACGCTCTGAATTTCATCGTCGAAACCTTTCGAAGACGCTGCGCCTCTACGTCGAACAGTTCTCCGCCTTGGATTTTCTTTACGAAGACGCTAACTTAGTGCCACCTCTTTCGACATCATGTTCTCCTGTTACAATCTCAATTTTGGAGCGTTCAGAGAATTTTGGCCAGATTTTAGCAAATGTATCAGGAGAACATGAAGCGAAAGGAGGTACGCTCTGAATTTCATCGTCGAAACCTTTCGAAGACGCTACGCCTCTACGTCGAACAGTTCTCCGCCTTGGATTCTTTCTGCGAAGGCACTAACTTAGTGCCACCTCTTTCGACATCATGTTCTCCTGTTACAATCTCAATTTTGGAGCGTTCAGAAAATTTTGGCCAGATTTTAGCAAATGTATCAGGAGAACATGAAGCGAAAGGAGGTACGCTCTGAATTTCATCGTCGAAACCTTTCGAAGACGCTGCGCCTCTACGTCGAACAGTTCTCCGCCTTGGATTTTCTTTACGAAGACGCTAACTTAGTGCCACCTCTTTCGACATCATGTTCTCCTGTTACAATCTCAATTTTGGAGCGTTCAGAGAATTTTGGCCAGATTTTAGCAAATGTATCAGGAGAACATGAAGCGAAAGGAGGTACGCTCTGAATTTCATAGTCGAAACCTTTCGAAGACGCTGCGCCTCTACGTCGAACAGTTCTCCGCCTTGGATTCTCTCTGCGAAGGCGCTAACTTAGTGCCACCTCTTTCGACATCATGTTCTCCTGTTACAATCTCAATTTTGGAGCGTTCAGAAAATTTTGGCCAGATTTTAGCAAATGTATCAGGAGAACATGAAGCGAAAGGAGGTACGCTCTGAATTTCATCGTCGAAACCTTTCGAAGACGCTGCGCCTCTACGTCGAACAGTTCTCCGCCTTGGATTCTCTTTACGAAGACGCTAACTTAGTGCCACCTCTTTCGACATCATGTTCTCCTGTTACAATCTCAATTTTGGAGCGTTCAGAGAATTTTGGCCAGATTTTAGCAAATGTATCAGGAGAACATGAAGCGAAAGGAGGTACGCAGTGAATTTCATCGTCGAAGCCTTTCGAAGACGCTGCGCCTCTACGTCGAACAGTTCTCCGCCTTGGATTCTCTCTCCGAAGGCGCTAACTTAGTGCCACCTCTTTCGACATCATGTTCTCCTGTTACAATCTCAATTTTGGAGCGTTCAGAGAATTTTGGCCAGATTTTAGCAAATGTATCAGGAGAACATGAAGCGAAAGGAGGTACGCTCTGAATTTCATCGTCGAAACCTTTCGAAGACGCTGCGCCTCTACGTCGAACAGTTCTCCGCCTTGGATTTTCTTTACGAAGACGCTAACTTAGTGCCACCTCTTTCGACATCATGTTCTCCTGTTACAATCTCAATTTTGGAGCGTTCAGAGAATTTTGGCCAGATTTTAGCAAATGTATCAGGAGAACATGAAGCGAAAGGAGGTACGCTCTGAATTTCATAGTCGAAACCTTTCGAAGACGCTGCGCCTCTACGTCGAACAGTTCTCCGCCTTGGATTCTCTCTGCGAAGGCGCTAACTTAGTGCCACCTCTTTCGACATCATGTTCTCCTGTTACAATCTCAATTTTGGAGCGTTCAGAAAATTTTGGCCAGATTTTAGCAAATGTATCAGGAGAACATGAAGCGAAAGGAGGTACGCTCTGAATTTCATCGTCGAAACCTTTCGAAGACGCTGCGCCTCTACGTCGAACAGTTCTCCGCCTTGGATTTTCTTTACGAAGACGCTAACTTAGTGCCACCTCTTTCGACATCATGTTCTCCTGTTACAATCTCAATTTTGGAGCGTTCAGAGAATTTTGGCCAGATTTTAGCAAATGTATCAGGAGAACATGAAGCGAAAGGAGGTACGCTCTGAATTTCATCGTCGAAACCTTTCGAAGACGCTACGCCTCTACGTCGAACAGTTCTCCGCCTTGGATTCTTTCTGCGAAGGCACTAACTTAGTGCCACCTCTTTCGACATCATGTTCTCCTGTTACAATCTCAATTTTGGAGCGTTCAGAAAATTTTGGCCAGATTTTAGCAAATGTATCAGGAGAACATGAAGCGAAAGGAGGTACGCTCTGAATTTCATCGTCGAAACCTTTCGAAGACGCTGCGCCTCTACGTCGAACAGTTCTCCGCCTTGGATTTTCTTTACGAAGACGCTAACTTAGTGCCACCTCTTTCGACATCATGTTCTCCTGTTACAATCTCAATTTTGGAGCGTTCAGAGAATTTTGGCCAGATTTTAGCAAATGTATCAGGAGAACATGAAGCGAAAGGAGGTACGCAGTGAATTTCATCGTCGAAGCCTTTCGAAGACGCTGCGCCTCTACGTCGAACAGTTCTCCGCCTTGGATTCTCTCTCCGAAGGCGCTAACTTAGTGCCACCTCTTTCGACATCATGTTCTCCTGTTACAATCTCAATTTTGGAGCGTTCAGAGAATTTTGGCCAGATTTTAGCAAATGTATCAGGAGAACATGAAGCGAAAGGAGGTACGCTCTGAATTTCATCGTCGAAACCTTTCGAAGACGCTGCGCCTCTACGTCGAACAGTTCTCCGCCTTGGATTTTCTTTACGAAGACGCTAACTTAGTGCCACCTCTTTCGACATCATGTTCTCCTGTTACAATCTCAATTTTGGAGCGTTCAGAGAATTTTGGCCAGATTTTAGCAAATGTATCAGGAGAACATGAAGCGAAAGGAGGTACGCTCTGAATTTCATAGTCGAAACCTTTCGAAGACGCTGCGCCTCTACGTCGAACAGTTCTCCGCCTTGGATTCTCTCTGCGAAGGCGCTAACTTAGTGCCACCTCTTTCGACATCATGTTCTCCTGTTACAATCTCAATTTTGGAGCGTTCAGAAAATTTTGGCCAGATTTTAGCAAATGTATCAGGAGAACATGAAGCGAAAGGAGGTACGCTCTGAATTTCATCGTCGAAACCTTTCGAAGACGCTGCGCCTCTACGTCGAACAGTTCTCCGCCTTGGATTTTCTTTACGAAGACGCTAACTTAGTGCCACCTCTTTCGACATCATGTTCTCCTGTTACAATCTCAATTTTGGAGCGTTCAGAGAATTTTGGCCAGATTTTAGCAAATGTATCAGGAGAACATGAAGCGAAAGGAGGTACGCTCTGAATTTCATCGTCGAAACCTTTCGAAGACGCTACGCCTCTACGTCGAACAGTTCTCCGCCTTGGATTCTTTCTGCGAAGGCACTAACTTAGTGCCACCTCTTTCGACATCATGTTCTCCTGTTACAATCTCAATTTTGGAGCGTTCAGAAAATTTTGGCCAGATTTTAGCAAATGTATCAGGAGAACATGAAGCGAAAGGAGGTACGCTCTGAATTTCATCGTCGAAACCTTTCGAAGACGCTGCGCCTCTACGTCGAACAGTTCTCCGCCTTGGATTTTCTTTACGAAGACGCTAACTTAGTGCCACCTCTTTCGACATCATGTTCTCCTGTTACAATCTCAATTTTGGAGCGTTCAGAGAATTTTGGCCAGATTTTAGCAAATGTATCAGGAGAACATGAAGCGAAAGGAGGTACGCTCTGAATTTCATAGTCGAAACCTTTCGAAGACGCTGCGCCTCTACGTCGAACAGTTCTCCGTCTTGGATTCTCTCTGTGAAGGCGCTCACTTAGTGCCACCTCTTTCGACATCATGTTCTCCTGTTACAATCTCAATTTTGGAGCGTTCAGAGAATTTTGGCCAGATTTTAGCAAATGTATCAGGAGAACATGAAGCGAAAGGAGGTACGCTCTGAATTTCATCGTCGAAACCTTTCGAAGACGCTGCGCCTCTACGTCGAACAGTTCTCCGCCTTGGATTCTCTTTACGAAGACGCTAACTTAGTGCCACCTCTTTCGACATCATGTTCTCCTGTTACAATCTCAATTTTGGAGCGTTCAGAGAATTTTGGCCAGATTTTAGCAAATGTATCAGGAGAACATGAAGCGAAAGGAGGTACGCTCTGAATTTCATCGTCGAAACCTTTCGAAGACGCTGCGCCTCTACGTCGAACAGTTCTCCGCCTTGGATTTTCTTTACGAAGACGCTAACTTAGTGCCACCTCTTTCGACATCATGTTCTCCTGTTACAATCTCAATTTTGGAGCGTTCAGAGAATTTTGGCCAGATTTTAGCAAATGTATCAGGAGAACATGAAGCGAAAGGAGGTACGCTCTGAATTTCATAGTCGAAACCTTTCGAAGACGCTGCGCCTCTACGTCGAACAGTTCTCCGCCTTGGATTCTCTCTGCGAAGGCGCTAACTTAGTGCCACCTCTTTCGACATCATGTTCTCCTGTTACAATCTCAATTTTGGAGCGTTCAGAAAATTTTGGCCAGATTTTAGCAAATGTATCAGGAGAACATGAAGCGAAAGGAGGTACGCTCTGAATTTCATCGTCGAAACCTTTCGAAGACGCTGCGCCTCTACGTCGAACAGTTCTCCGCCTTGGATTTTCTTTACGAAGACGCTAACTTAGTGCCACCTCTTTCGACATCATGTTCTCCTGTTACAATCTCAATTTTGGAGCATTCAGAGAATTTTGGCCAGATTTTAGCAAATGTATCAGGAGAACATGAAGCGAAAGGAGGTACGCTCTGAATTTCATAGTCGAAACCTTTCGAAGACGCTGCGCCTCTACGTCGAACAGTTCTCCGCCTTGGATTCTCTCTGCGAAGGCGCTAACTTAGTGCCACCTCCTTCGACATCATGTTCTCCTGTTACAATCTCAATTTTGGAGCGTTCAGAAAATTTTGGCCAGATTTTAGCAAATGTATCAGGAGAACATGAAGCGAAAGGAGGTACGCTCTGAATTTCATCGTCGAAACCTTTCGAAGACGCTGCGCCTCTACGTCGAACAGTTCTCCGCCTTGGATTCTCTTTACGAAGACGCTAACTTAGTGCCACCTCTTTCGACATCATGTTCTCCTGTTACAATCTCAATTTTGGAGCGTTCAGAGAATTTTGGCCAGATTTTAGCAAATGTATCAGGAGAACATGAAGCGAAAGGAGGTACGCAGTGAATTTCATCGTCGAAGCCTTTCGAAGACGCTGCGCCTCTACGTCGAACAGTTCTCCGCCTTGGATTCTCTCTCCGAAGGCGCTAACTTAGTGCCACCTCTTTCGACATCATGTTCTCCTGTTACAATCTCAATTTTGGAGCGTTCAGAGAATTTTGGCCAGATTTTAGCAAATGTATCAGGAGAACATGAAGCGAAAGGAGGTACGCTCTGAATTTCATCGTCGAAACCTTTCGAAGACGCTGCGCCTCTACGTCGAACAGTTCTCCGCCTTGGATTTTCTTTACGAAGACGCTAACTTAGTGCCACCTCTTTCGACATCATGTTCTCCTGTTACAATCTCAATTTTGGAGCGTTCAGAGAATTTTGGCCAGATTTTAGCAAATGTATCAGGAGAACATGAAGCGAAAGGAGGTACGCTCTGAATTTCATAGTCGAAACCTTTCGAAGACGCTGCGCCTCTACGTCGAACAGTTCTCCGCCTTGGATTCTCTCTGCGAAGGCGCTAACTTAGTGCCACCTCTTTCGACATCATGTTCTCCTGTTACAATCTCAATTTTGGAGCGTTCAGAAAATTTTGGCCAGATTTTAGCAAATGTATCAGGAGAACATGAAGCGAAAGGAGGTACGCTCTGAATTTCATCGTCGAAACCTTTCGAAGACGCTGCGCCTCTACGTCGAACAGTTCTCCGCCTTGGATTCTCTTTACGAAGACGCTAACTTAGTGCCACCTCTTTCGACATCATGTTCTCCTGTTACAATCTCAATTTTGGAGCGTTCAGAGAATTTTGGCCAGATTTTAGCAAATGTATCAGGAGAACATGAAGCGAAAGGAGGTACGCAGTGAATTTCATCGTCGAAGCCTTTCGAAGACGCTGCGCCTCTACGTCGAACAGTTCTCCGCCTTGGATTCTCTCTCCGAAGGCGCTAACTTAGTGCCACCTCTTTCGACATCATGTTCTCCTGTTACAATCTCAATTTTGGAGCGTTCAGAGAATTTTGGCCAGATTTTAGCAAATGTATCAGGAGAACATGAAGCGAAAGGAGGTACGCTCTGAATTTCATCGTCGAAACCTTTCGAAGACGCTGCGCCTCTACGTCGAACAGTTCTCCGCCTTGGATTTTCTTTACGAAGACGCTAACTTAGTGCCACCTCTTTCGACATCATGTTCTCCTGTTACAATCTCAATTTTGGAGCGTTCAGAGAATTTTGGCCAGATTTTAGCAAATGTATCAGGAGAACATGAAGCGAAAGGAGGTACGCTCTGAATTTCATCGTCGAAACCTTTCGAAGACGCTACGCCTCTACGTCGAACAGTTCTCCGCCTTGGATTCTTTCTGCGAAGGCACTAACTTAGTGCCACCTCTTTCGACATCATGTTCTCCTGTTACAATCTCAATTTTGGAGCGTTCAGAAAATTTTGGCCAGATTTTAGCAAATTTATCAGGAGAACATGAAGCGAAAGGAGGTACGCCCTGAATTTCATCGTCGAAACCTTTCGAAGACGCTGCGCCTCTACGTCGAACAGTTCTCCGCCTTGGATTCTCTTTACGAAGACGCTAACTTAGTGCCACCTCTTTCGACATCATGTTCTCCTGTTACAATCTCAATTTTGGAGCGTTCAGAGAATTTTGGCCAGATTTTAGCAAATGTATCAGGAGAACATGAAGCGAAAGGAGATACGCTCTGAATTTCATCGTCGAAACCTTTCGAAGACGCTGCGCCTCTGCGTCGAATAGTACTCCGTTACAGTCGCAAGGTTGGAATATGGGTAAGGATGTTTAGAAGTTATTGCAGAATGATAGTACAGTTTTCTAAAGTTATTTCCTCTTTATTTTCTCAAGATGTGTGCGTAGTGTACAGTATTATAATACATTCTTGTAAGTATGTACAAATGTTAATATATATAAAATGTATAGTTTCATTTAATTAAATATATAAAATCACTATTTCCTTCTGTGCATTCTTCTCCATTCCACCATTTAGGTAGTCCACTTAAGTTGTTATCCATAAAGGATGATCCACAAGTTCCACCTGTGACAGATAAGAAAAGTATTAGAGTAACTTGTATTATTTAGAAAATAATACTAATAGATTTCTACACAGAAACTACTATATATCAATATTTTAACACCTCTAACTTTACTGCATTCAAACAATACGTATCCGCCGCATAATTCTACTATTACAGTGGACTTAAACCAACTTAAACGGACGTATAAATATTATAAAAGGTTAGATAGTATGTAAAGTGACAGCTGTTCAAATGAAAAGAAATTTTTACTACAAGAGGAGTGCTAGCAAGCTTATCGCCCTCTACGACATTATTAAATTTGCGGAAACTTCTGCTATTTTGTTAAACCTACAGTCAGTAAAAGGGGTCGAATACGAGCAACTATTTTCGTACAACTTTTGATACAGATCTATACTAGATACATAATTAGTTTGGTCTGCTACTGATGGTGCAGTTGCGACGGAGGTAATTTTCTATGCAAAATTAATGGAATGCGTAAGTCTTCTTTGAATGGCCTCGTTCCTTTATGTAAAACCGCGATAGCCACGATCGACTGCATAATAAATGTATGCGCATCGCCTGAAGTCGGCACTCAAATATATAGGTAGGGCAGGGCTACGTTCTTCGACGTGTATCTGTGATAGTTGGAACGAGATATTGTTTAACCGAGTGTTCATACCAGACACCTTTACCGAAGCATGCTGTAAAGCACGGTTAGTGTGGAATATTCAGAAATGCGTATCAATAATTTTTCAAACGGACCTGCACGTGGTCACGAACAATGCGCGGAATTATAATAGTTCGTCTTAGAACATTCTGTTCTTCTTGTGCTTGTATGAGTCTTACGTGATCGAACGGTGGATTTTCTGATAAATTTCTGTCAGTTAGTATTCCTTTGTGACGGCGCCGTATATTGGAATCGTTGTGAGTTCCGGTCAGTGCAATTTACGCATCGAAATTCAGTAATTCAGTTGGTAAGCGATTCGTTGGGATCGATCGCGGGTAAAGGGTTATGTAACTTGCAGCATTTTCCGAATGGTCGACCGTGTTCACGTAGAATTTCCGTTTATATAGAATCTGTACCATTAGATCGATGTACTCATGTCAAACGTACGGTTTCTCTCATTCATAAATCCGATGCGGTGGGTACATGTTTCGTAAGAATGCACAACTCGTCGGCGCATATTCGTGCGAACTTTATACGGTTCGCACGCAACTGCGACTGCATCGTGTGCCTGTAAAGACGATGAATCGTTACCTTCTCGTTAAATAGAGAAAGATATTTAGTTTTTCCTCATTGGGTAACATAATGCAGTGAAGCTGAAGACATCTCTTCTTTCAGATCAAGGGTCAGCAATTCAATTGAGCGTAAAACCTTGACTTATGGTCAATTCCAGGGGGGCAAGGCAGATCTGTGCATTGCTGTAGCTCCATTCCTCCAATAGGACGAATTACGTTGATCGTAAAGATGGTTAAACATTATGAGAACAGTATAATCTTCCAGTTCAACTGGAGCCAAGTCGCGCAAGGGTTTTGGCAGAGATACCCGAATCCTAACAGGTATGTAGCAAGTACAGACTATTCGCCGAGAAACCTTTAGCTTTCCTTTAGTATCGGCAGAACCGGATAAAGATGGAACTCTTCTCTTAGTTCTCATGTCCTTTCGGAGGACACTGTGTCGAGGGAGGTGAAAGATGGCGTCCTGTATACCAAACGACTGATGACAAAGACTCACAGAGTACCTAAGTGGGGCGAGCGATTTATTAGCATGAACACCGTGAAGATCGTCGAAGAGAGCGTGGTGGATCCGAAAACGAAAACTTTGACAACTTACACGAGAAATTTGGGTTACACAAAAGTTATGGTAATTCAAGCTTGTTAAAACTATTGCGACCCGAGAGTGGGAGCTCATGCTTTGGCTCATTTTCACAGAGTATTGTTGAGAAAGTTGTCTATAAGGTCAGCGAAGAGAACTCCAACTGGACAGTAGCGATCAGGTCGGCTTGGATCGACAGCCAAGTATTCGGATTCAGTAGAGCCATTCAAGCGTATGGCTTGGATAGATTTAAGAAGAATTGCTTTTTGATGTACTCTGGCTTCAATTATGTCCTAGCACATATGTTTCCACATACAGCACAGTATATGAACCCAACTCTCGCACAAATGGGTTTCGCTCATCTGGTAAGAGACTTTTAGTATCGGACAATAACTATACGCTATGGAAAAATACCTGACGCCTTGATTTATGCCCTCCTTATAGCTCGATGAAGGCCTTGGAATACGATCTAGTCTCGCTGAGGATTTTCAACATTCGTTGCAGGGTAAGGCGGAGAAGGTGAAGGACGCCGCGAAGAAGGCAACCGATCTGGCGAAAAAAAAGGCTGGACCACTGTACGCGGCGTGTCAACCTCAACAATCGTAGACCGCGTCGTCGGCGTGAACGATCACAAGTGTACTGTTTCCGAACAGGAAGCCTGAAATCGTAGGAGAACAATTTCGAGACGCGGCGACACAGATACACTCGTGTAATAATCGTGTGAACCGGTACCGCGAAGCCGATAAGAAGGATGTACAAGTTCATGTAATTATCATCGATAGCGCAAAGACTCGCAGGAAATTATCGCGTGAATAGCTTCGCTAACGATAGCTCCGTATATTACAATTACGTTATCATTCCTTTAACTGCCAATTCACTTTTAATCGTTAAGAGATGTAATATATACTTTTAATAGTCGCTCGAAACCGTGTGTCCTCTTTTCTTTTTTTTTTTGTAAAATACCGAAGGAAAGATCTTGGAAGTTCGCACCGATCTAATTTATTTAAACGAATCACGATTTCTGTCAAACGAGTATAATTCACCCCACACGGGAAGTAAGTACGTTTCGATTCGCATGACTCACGATGGTGGCGACCGATTTTAATCGAGGCGTGTGTCATATATTTATCTGCTTTGATCGTCGAAATGGATTTGTCGAGCCCAGCAATTCAGCAACAATATTCCACCTTCGTCTCCTAAACGTCTCCATGCACGCTTCGTACTTAACGACAATTGTGAAATCAGAGTTTTACATGTATCCGAAGTACGCGCGAATCCGCAGCCCCCCGCGTCCTGTACATAAACTATATAGAAATTTGTATAAATGTAGTTACAAACGAATAGAGAGAATTCTACTAGAAATTGTAATATAATGAATACCCACTTTTAGCCGGCGCTGACCGTGATTAGCGCAAGAATGAACACGTTAACGGAAAAAGAGAGAGATGTAATAGATTCTATAAATATACTTGCATGTGAAGAGCAACAGATAGTCTTTTTATTATCGATTCCTTATCGCACCAATCCCCATCGCAGCTTCCTCGCCAAGTTTCTTCTCAGATCTCTCGACTCGCATAGTTCATTAACATTTAATTTTTTTTTTTTTAAATTCAACGCAGTAGAATTGCACGATACCTTCGCAGAGATAGAGACGGTCCGCTTGCGGCCTTGAACTTACGAGCTCAAGAAAACGGGATTTCCGCGAGCTGGTACTTGTGTCCGTGTTTAAACATACACATCGTCCGCGCTGCTCGTGATCCCGTGGAGAGGGTATAAGATTAAATAAAGAAGAGAGGCAGAGAAGGAAATCCAGTCTGCTTGTGGTTTCTTTGCGCCGGGGATAGTGACTGGTCAACTATAAAAGCAAACGCGGGTGACCCTGTCGGGCCAGTAGATCCTCGATCACGGTGGATCAAACTTTCAGAGGGTAGTACAGAATTCGAATGACGATGTGGATAATTTGCGTAGCGTTGGGTGAGTACGTCCCCCACGAGAGAGAGAAATTTACGCGAGAATTATGCGATTAACGACGCGTTAATGAATCATCTTTGAACCGTTTGATCGTAGCCGCTGCGTGGAGTGGGAGTGTGCTTGCGTTCCCCCAGGTAAACGCTTTCTATTATTCTCCTTCTGCATTGTGTCTGTCATCGTTCGAGTAATAACTCGTTATTCATCTTTCCATCGAAGAATGACTTCTCTCCCGATGACTTCTCGTCTGAAAGCGGCTCAGAAATCTTCGAGGCGGATGGATTCGTCTTCAACGGACCAGCTTCGAAACCCCTGTCGAGAATTACAACTTCAACGACTCAGGAAGCTGTCTCCCCCCCGATTACCATGAGGCCTGCGACGACGTCGTCGACGACGACGACGACGACGACGACGACGACGACGACTACTGCTGCGCCAGACCCGCAACGCGACGCGTGCATCAAGAGCTGTCCGGTATGTGGAAGTCTTCGGTTCTTAGAGGCCTCCTTCCATCCCCAGCGGTCTCCTTCCATCGCAAGTGGAAAGCAAAACGTTGCACAATTCTGAGAGTATCCGGGAATGCAAAGAGGCGTTTATTTGGGCATGCATTATTCTGAATAGCCATGAGAGAAGTTACAGTCTTGCAAAGCTGGCGACAAGGTCGCAGATCATCGCGATTATCATACCGGTTTCTTCCATGGCTGGTACTCGCTGGGTATTTACGTCTGTAGTCGGGCTTATCGAACGAGGCCAAAGATCGCGTGTCATACTCGATGGGGCGTTTAAATAATTAGAATCGCCAGATCATCCAAGAGTATTACAAAGCAAGATCGATTCGTAATTAGAGGCATTGATTGGATGTTCAGGTGACGTTTGAGTACAATCCAGTCTGCGGGACGGACAACCAACCTTACGACAATCCTGGCTTACTTAATTGCGCGATGAGGTGCGGTAAAGGTGAGAAAGCGATTGCTTTTTTTTTTAATGTAATGTACGAGAACGATTGGCAGTGACTGAAGAAATGTTTCTGATTGCAGACGTCAGGCTAAACTATCACGGAATCTGCCTCACGAACAACATGAGAGGATAATCCTTTAATTGACCTGGTAGGGTTTGGAGATACTCATCACGATCTCTTAGCGTGCAGTGACGTCGGATGTAAGGAACACAGCAAGATTCAAACAATTCGCTCAATTATTCAAGCGTTATATAGCGTCTAAAAACTGTATAAACTGTTACGGAGAATGCACTGAGTCGCGTTACGCATCAATTACACGTTGTGTCATATTTATCGTTGTTCATTGCATAATAAAAACCTAGAGTCCAAGCACCTGGAGCTTTATTTCTCCCTTCTGTACCTTTCCCAGCAGTCCATTCTGTGTTTCATTATTCTAAGGACGGAGGAAGCAATCGGCAAACGATCGATCGCGCGAGTAGTTTGTAGTTAAGGTGTTACGTACCCTTAAAAAGTCAGAAAATAGAGTAATTTTTAGATTCTTTTTCATATAAAGAAACGCCATATTTAAAAATCAAGATCTACAGCTTGTTGTGTACAAATTAAGCTGCATTCCCTTGAAAAAGAAATTTCATATATTTTCTGACCTGTCAAAGATGTATGTATTGTATGCAATCACTTAAGGTAGTGGTGGCAAGGGGTGGCGCCCCGTGTCGGTCAGACATAGGTGCGAGGCGGGTTGCCGCGCAGAGGAGGGTCACGCAAGGGGATAGGTCCGCGAGTGGTCAGCCTAGAGACGAGGAGGAAGCGTTGTGGTCAGCCCATCTGACTCTTCGCGCGATATCGAAGTTCCCTCCGTGAATTCCGTACAAATGCCTGGCTAGAACGCTGGCTCTCTCCTCCTCAGCTCTTATGGCAGTCTTCCTGTACTGCGAGACTGCCAGCAGGCAGCCCGCGATTAGTAGGATCTGAACGATCAGCCAGAAGATCAGCAGGCCGAGAGCGAGGCTGGCGTCCACGCAGAAGAGGGCGTCTGTGGAGTCTTGGGAAGGGGAGAATTATTTTAGAATATTCTGAAACATAGGAAAAGGGACTTTGTGACCCTTACTTCTGCCAGTGATCAGCACAGTGTCCGGAAACGAGGTGTCCCTCGACGACAAGCGATCCGCCGTAGACACCACGAGGCTTTGAACGATTATGGAGAGCTGCAGGGGAAGTTCGTCGGGCATCGTCTCTTGAGACACTTCTGTTACCTGAGCGTCGTAAGGTCGCGTAAGGCTCTGTGACTCTGTGGACCGTTTCCTCCTTCCGTAAGAGGCTCGCTCGCCCTTGCACTTAGTCTGTAACACAGTCACTCGACTCCTTAATAAAGCAGAGAGAGAAAGACTCATTGAAATGAGAGCAAGCAGTTCAATTTACCGGCGTGCACTCTCCCAAGCAGAATCGAACGATCACGTTGAATCGAACCAGCTGGCTATCAGGGAATTTGAAGGCAGTGAAAGTCGAGACCAAGGATCGCCCATCTGCAGGGTCTTTGGACAGCGCGGGGAAGGTTGCCGCGTCCGTGGGGCAACCGAGTTCGTCCAGGATAAGGTAAGAGGCGTCGCCGGAAGCGCTGCTGGCTACCAGGTGCCCAGCGGCGATGTCGTAAGGACCTTCGAGGCAGGGAAGCAGGAAAAAGAAGACACCGAACGTGAAAATTAAAAAAAAAAAATTAAAACCGAAAGAAAAAGTAAAGAATAATTTTTCCCTTATTTAATCTACGACTCCATTTTTTTTTTAAGTCGGCGCCAGATTTACACAGTGCAAATGATGAGGCGCCGACTTAAAAAATATGAGAGTCGTAGATTAAATAAGGGAAAAAAATTATTTTTTACTTTTTAGTGCATTTTTATTTTATTGAAGTCGGTTTCAATTTTTCTTTTTAAATTTGTTATTTCTATCTTTTTAGTTTTATGTATGTTGACACAACATGCCGAGGAGATGTGCCGCGTACGTACATAAAATAGTAATAATTAGGTGACATTTGTCTTTATTATTAACGAGAACTGGCAAAATATTTGGCCAATATTGATCAGTGTAGGACGGGACCACCGGGGCATCGCCCTCTTTCATATGCTGAGGAGTTATGCGGGACAAACATAAAAAATCGTTCCTCCCAAAGCTTACCATCAGTTGGATTCAGTTGTATCTTCAGGGTGAGCTTCTGCCCTAGGTGTGTGACCACTGCGTCCTTGGAGTTCTCGTCCAGGATCCTCATGGTGACCACGGGCACCTGGGACGAGGCGTTGACGATGGTAGACGATATCGGCGGCACTCCTGCGCTAAACACAGGGAATTCGAGGGAGGGTACGGTGTGCTCAGAAACAGAGACACTGAAAAAGAGAGGGACCAGACTCACTTTGGGTCGAGGAAGCTGAAGCTCGATTGGACGGTGATGTTCCTCGGTTCAGGTGGCTGTCGATCGTTCAAGGAACACCCTACTCGGATCGCCTGGTCCCCCAGTCGCTGAATTATCGGATTGAACTGCACGAGAACCGTGGTCCAGACCAGCTGTCTTGTCCTAAGGTCGATGGTACTCTCTGTCATTGAACTGGACCAAGTACTTCGGAACAGTGCCCGAGTTCCTTACCGATTTCGATCGTCGATGGAATAGGCGGGGTTCAGGCCGCACTGGAGCTCACCTTCGCGAAGCACCTCGGCGTGGGGCAGTGGCAATGTTAGCACTGTCCAATTGCTGCCTCGTCCTTGGATCCCGCAGGTCTCTGCATGGCCAGTGGCGTACATTCGCCCGAAGAAGGGTTCGTTGGTCTTCAGTTCAATGGTCATCGTCGACATGTTGCACACTACCTTCACTGGAAGATTCAAGCTTTCAGACACTTCAGAGAGCCTCAGTTGTTTCGCAGCACTCACGGTCCAGGCAAGGTTCTCGTTCCCTGTAGACTACATTCTTGACTGGCACCAGGGAGCTGACGCTTAGGCCGATCGTGTCTTCGGAGTGCAGTAGACAGACTGGCACGCCTGAGGAATTGTCCATCGTGTATCCTCGACAGATGAAGCCGTCCAAGCTGAGATCGCACTTCCTCTCGCACTGGGTCAAATCAACCCGTCGATAGATTAATTGGTTAATTGATAGCTATATATTTCTAAGGTGTCTCACCTCTTTCTCGTTCAGGCTGCTCAGAGCAACGTCCGAGTATGGCAGCGACGCGTTCTGATACTCCGCGTAAGAGCAGTACTCCCGTTTCGCTGCAAAGAGGAAAGGAAAGATTGTTCACAGCACAGGGATTACAACACTACTTAGTTTACAGAATAAAAAAAAAATTCTGTGCATCAGATGCCACTATTTTTTCCTTGCGTAAAATGGTCCGCTGATTCCGAAAATAAGGTCTAAAAAATGTTGAACTTCTTACTAAATTTTTCTAAATTAATATCGACAATTCATTTGATCATCTGGGAAAAATCGAAATCGCAACAATGGGTCCAGTTTCTTATTTCTTACGTCGAGTCTGCACTTTTACGAAGAAAACCAAGTAGGTGCTACTGAAGAAAATCTATGGATAAATACCGAATACACTCAAATTTCATTTTTTTCGGTTTTTGTGTTTTTTTCTTCATTTTATTGTGTTATTCATTAGCGGGCCATTTCGCGTAAGAAAAAATTAGTGGCATCTGCACAAAATAGTTACAAACTACTTAGTGTAATCTTTCATTTTCAATTAAACTTAATTTAAATTAAGTCTTAAATATAATTTATATCAAAACAATTATCTCCCCAATTAAATCTTAAATATAATTTACATCGCTTAATGCACATTTACTTACACACAACTCGACACTGATCTCGAAGGTACTCGTCCCTGTACATAGAAGCCCTGTAGGCTTGGGGTCTCGTCCCTCTTTCCAGCAAGGACAGGCTGCATCTGCCGATCGTGTCGCTGATTGAGAGAGGTCTCGTGGTGCGAAACTGTGCCGACTGACAGCTTCTTCCTGTGTTCAGAACACGGTATCATCGATGGTAACTGACGAGCATCTCTTTCATCGAGCTGGCTTACCAGTCTCAATGCATGTCTCGTAGCACTGGCTCCTCGTGACGGAGCGTGGCAAATGAAACGCGCCAGAATCGATGAAAACGGCCCCCGCGTTCCTCTCCACCTGCCAAAGTCTGTCTCGCCTGCAGCTTTCTGGAACTGTTCAGGGTAAATCAGATTTAGTGACGTTAAACAGCGTGGGACTTAGACTCTGCGCTCCAGAATCGATGGCACCACCTTTCACGCAAACTCTGTGGTAGAAGGTGGAGTTGGCTTCCGGTACAAGTTCGTCCTCTTCAATTTGCACGCTGTAGCACACGCTCCTGCCGAAATCCACCACGAAGGCGGTGCAGTTAGCTCGTTCACACCTGGAATCAATCCGAAGGACGTTCAGCCACGAATCGAGATACAATTTTTCATATATATAGTGGGAGTTCCCTTAACGCCGGGCGGCGCCTAGTACCGGACATTAGCTATATCTGTGATTGACGCGCCCCAGTCGCGCGTTCACATCTAAGGAGATTCATTTAATATTATTTCTCTCTTCTTACTTGAACTCCCCTACCACATCCCGCTTCTCCTTTCGCCTCACCTCTCAAAACACGGCTTCGTTATTCCCTTCGAGTTGACAGCGCTGAACAGAATCGTTTGCGAATTGACGGCTTCCGGTCTGACGCCTCCCAGCTTCTCCCAGCCCGTATCTGTGCAATTTGTCCGCTGCCCTGGAAGAATTAGGCGCCCCGCTTGATCCACAGATCAATTTCGCCAGAAGGCAAAGCGTTTACTTATTAGTAATCCACGTGCCTTGGAGCTTCTTACCTGTCGGCACGACGAAGCCGCAAATGGAGATAGCAACGGCGAGTCGCGCGATCACAGACATGTTCGATAATCGTTTACCGCGGCCGTCGATACTGTGCCAAGGATTTTCCAGCGAGTCGCGAGTCCTGACTCGCTGTTACGCGTTTACGACGCCGGCGTCGGTGCAGTGTGCACCAGACAGCTTATGTAACGACGCTGCACGTGACGTCGCCAGATCCACGGGAACGTCTGCCATCCGAAAGCTCGGACCCGTGTCGAAGAGAAAAGGCGTAAGCCTCTTCCTATCGAATTACTCGCGATTTCTCTGGGTTTTCTTTACCTATATGGAGCTCGTTTTTCCGTTTCTCCGTTTTCCTCGACAGTAAACGCGTGTTTCGCAACGTGTACGGTGTTGGAGGAAAATGGGCAAGGCCGAGCGATATATCGGAGGTAAATACCGCGATAAGGGGACGCGTAAAACAGACAACGGGTACTTAAGTGATCGTTCCTTCGATCGCTGAGGAAATCTTGAGGCGAACACAGGTCTCGCGGTGTTAGACCGAACGGTATAGTAATTCTATAGAATACAGAGGCGTCTGTCCCCTCTAGAACCCCGAAGTAAAGAACTAACAACCGTACAGCGGGTTGCCAATCGCAGAGTAACGCGAGCTGGCGCGGGAAGAGCGTGCGAGCCAGTTGCGGATACGCGGGCAACTGACGCGCCGTGAAATGTGGGCACAACTGTACGCGTTCGCCAGCGTTCTCGTAAAAAAAAAAAAAAACGAATGGGAACGAGCGCTGGCGTGTGTATTCACGATGGTCCATGAATAATCGCGGTGTGGTGTAACGCTGACGCCCAGGTGACGCGCGATTTGCTCGCCGCTTTATGTGAAACCTATCTATGCAACTTGGCCCGCGGATTCTCGAATCTCGGCGTTCCTGCCGCTTCATTCTATATCGGAAAATTCGCTGAGGAGCTCGAGGTCCAAAAAGCTCTTGGAATCTAGCGCGCCGTCACCTTCAATGACCACTGTGCCTTCGCGTTTTTTCCCCTCGCCATATTTCTCCTCTATGACACCACAAAGGCATGCAGAATGACAATAACGATGGACGGTAAGCGTGTGTTCACGGACGCTTACGGTCGACGACAAAGGCTTGGCCTGTGCTCGCGAAACTGTGACGCGGTGTTCGCGCGACGATGCGCCGATGCGCCGATGCTTATCCCGCCCCGGCTATTTCCGCCCGTTCCGCGCCACGCGTTTTGGGAGATCAAGCTCGATCGGCCGTGAGTCTTCCGCCGATCTCCTCGGTCCCTTCGATAAGCTACCGTAGGCACACACGAGGTACTCTGCACGCGACGACACGGTTCCTGTTGTCCCCCGATACGCTGCGTCCTTCGGCTTACGTAATCGCGATTTTACATGCACGAGTTTAACTAGCATTTCGATTCAGCTGCAAGTAGCCTGAATGGAGGTCGTTAACGTTCTGCTCGCGTTGAATTGCCTATTGCACGGATAATAGAATAGTCATCAGGGACTCTGTTAGAAACCTGTCCGAAAAATTTCGACAGAGGGGTTACCAACAAACCGAGCAACCCACATCTCTTACGCAAATGTAGTACCATTCCCCTGGCAGTGACAAAATAGATCTCGCGCCCGCATACGCTGACGGAAGATACCAGCGATTTCTCCCGTCGCTCTCTCCCTGCGCGTTTCTGCAACATCCCGCCGCAGTGAGGTGAATCAAGGGCTCCAACTCATCTTGCATAAATTTTTATTTCGTTCAAGCTTCCAATGTTTCAGCAAATATACCTATCTCCGTCGCGTCCATCAAATCTGCCTGTCTTCCTCTCCATCTACTTGACGAAACCGAACAACTGCAGCAGCCCGTAGGCCACGTCCAGATCCTGGATCGCTGTCCGAACGACAACAGGCGTGCCGTTCATAGCGGCGATTCTGTTGAGGGTGTCGTGCAGACACGGGAGTCCGGTCGTTTTCATGAATTGCCACGTCCATTTCAACAGCTCCAACGTTATCGATACCAGTTGGCTACCAAACTCCGAGACGATGCTACTGGCGACGTGCTCGAGTTCCTCAATAGGGTTCGACAAGATCGATCTTAGTTTCCTGGTCGCGTTGCTTCCGTTCCCACCGATCACGCCCAGGAGGTTCTTTGCGCCACTTTGAGCAGATGTCACCAAGCCATTGATCGACGTCTCGTAATACGATGCGAGGGATTTAAGCACTCGTTCTACGTTCGCGATAAAATCACGCGCGAGGCGCACCAGCGTCTCGATGATCTTCCTCGGTGCTTCCGAGAGTCTGCTCGCATATTGCTCTATGAATTCAATGACGTTTTTTCCAAGAGCGATGTATCGCTCGAAAATATCCACCAGAGGCAAGTTGCGGATAACAGACTTGCCCGCGTTGTTCACTAACGAGACCAAGCCATTGTAGCCTGAAAATTGCCACGTATTCGATTCGTTGATTAGTAGAATTTGTGGTTAGACTTTGGGGGATGGAAAAACGTACCTGGGGCCAGAGGATTTTCATTGACCGTCTCGCAGGCGCAGGGTCCGCAGAGGACCGCCACCAGGATCAAGATCGGCAAGGCTTTCATCCCTGGAAGACGGGTTGACGTGCAATAGGAAAGTCGGCGTTCTGAACGGCTCGGTTCGCGGTGGCAAACTTTTCCTCGGCACGTTCTCGGTCGTTTTCAATCGCGCTGATCTTTACACGCCCCCTTCTCCTCCACCTTTCGTTTATCTAAACTGTTCGTCCTTTCGACCGTTTGCCCGTTATCGATGCTAATTTACGATTGTGTTTGCACACGATGCACCGGCCGCACGGGAAATTCACTTTGACGCGCATATCGCGCTTGTCAGGGTGACTAATCATTATCACGGTCGTTGACGGCACGTTGCAATTAGAACGATAGCTTTTTCGCCGTCCAGCCGGCTTCTGTCATTTCCAGCTTTTTACTCATTTCGAGCGACGTTTATCGCGGAGACATTTATTTCCCTAAAAACGTCGCGGCTGTCGTGTTTCGGGCGATGGATCTCAGTAGGGATGCCGAGGTGACCGATAAGGGATCGTAAATAACAAAATGCCGTTTCCATTACACGCTCGACCGAGGAAAACTGTCCAAGGAGGAAAGATCCATCATTCCCCACGCGACGTCATAGACCATCGTGAATTATTCGCTACCTGATCGGCGAGCATCGATAAACCATGACAAACTTACGTTTCCACCGAGCACACAGTGGCCCATGTTTGCAGAGCACGGCAAATATCGCAAGGGAATCGAGATTCCTTTCCATGCACGCGAGGAGATATATGGAGAATCGATCTTCGATCTTCGATCTTCCCCGAGTGAAGCCAGTGGCTGGTAGCAGCCGGTGGGAATCGAAGAGAGTAATCATTTCCCGTGGGACGATGACGATTCGCATAAACGTATCGCGATCGATCTGTCCCCGTGGCTTTTTTTCCGATTCGAATCAGGCAACTATCGCGACCCAGGCGAGATGATTACCCGCTCGTTACATCTTGATTCGGCTCGCAATCAGTATCGAATCCTCGGCGTCACGGTTCCTGTAATCGCGCGAAAATCACGGGGGTTGGAATTCGATGGTCGACGGGCATTACTAAGTCACCTCTATCGTTGGCCAGTTGCGTGATCATGGCGAAGGAACTTTCGCGTGACGGGACACTGATTGCGCAGGGAATCGACAGAGGATGAGTCGCCTTCTTCGTAGTTTTCCCGAGTTAGCTTCTAGCGACTGACAATTCAGGAAGCTATGTCTGGCTGGAGATTTCGAGCCCTATTCTTTCTTCTCTGCGCCACCGGAAATGCTGTTGAGGAACCAGCAAGCACCGGTCAGCTGCTGATACGACCACTGTACGTCTACGAGGGTCTGATCAAAGGCGTCCACGATTACTTCAACAATACCTGCATCATACTATTCCACGGAGCTTCGGATCCACTCGAAACGAACGGTGAGGAGCAATTCAGACACGAATGTGCATGATTAATATGTGGACCTGCATCGAAGGTTACTGGAATCTTTTCAGAACTTGGGGAAATCGAGGGGCTGCTAACCCTTCAGAGGTACCTCAGCGGATCTCTCAATATACGCACCTCGATCATGGATTTTCGCATGTTCAGGAGACAAGTAGGTTCGGGGGTACATACACTTCGAGGCGCGCGTCTTCGTGGTTTTACCGCTGCGTCTCTATTTACAGATTGGGACAAGCTACTTCCACATTAAGAGACCTCTGTTTGTCCTGCTGAACGATCTGGACGAGATCAGGGACCAATTTAGCTTGGTAGGTATTTAAAGACAGCGTAGGAGAGAGTTTACAGGCACCTTTGAATTAAACAGGTGTCCAAGTGGATAACGATGGCCTACCCCACGTGGTTACTCTTCCTGAGGGACGATACCAGGTTCGAGGACTTCCTGTCTGATGTCCAGGTGCCCTTTAATTGCGTTCTCATGGTCGCGAAAAGGAACACCGAGGGAAGTGGTGAGATCGTTAGGGAAGTCTATCGGATCAGCAAGCAGGACGAGCTGAGGTCCATGAATTTCGGCACCTGGGACGAGGGGGAAGGTTTCAGGGGCCCTCGACTTGGTCTCTACCAACGCAGGCACGATCTACAAGGGCGCGCCATAAGGGTCGTCTCTGTTCACGTAAGATTCCTCGATTACAAGAAGCTCGATTAACCCTCGGTTGTCACACTGACCCAAAATCAGCCACGATTTCACTTTTAGGCAAAATATCTTTGACTCTAAATGTTAATTTTCAACGATGAAACTTTATTTGAACTTAACAGATAGTTTTTAAAACGGCAGCTGATTGAAAATAGGCTAACCCAGTGTGACAACTGCGGTCGAGAAAGTAGGTGTTGACAACCGAGGGCTATGATGTAAAAGTTCCTCTTGCCACCAGGATCCTCCAGTCTCTCCGATCGTCAGGGACAATGCCAACCGGACGATAGGCATCGGTGGCTTCTTCGGCGGGGTGATACAGCTGCTGCAGACGGGGATGAATTGCACGTCAGTCCGAATGAATCCCTCCTTGAAAGACCTTCCGCTTTCGTCGATCGACTTCCATCATTTCAGTTTCACTCCTTTGAATCGTCGTCGCAACTATCCGTCCTCCTAATCTTCTCCTTCTTCTCGCAATCAGCTTCGCTCTCCTCAGCCTTCCGCTTCACCCCTCGTTCACGGATTTCCTTCAGCTGCCTGGCCGTCTCCCTTCGGAAGTAAAGTTCCTGGCTGGCAGCCGATCGCTCCTCAAAGATGTCTCGCTTCCTACCATCGCCACTTCTCCGACGCCTCTCGTAGAAAGAGCGATTTAGCGCCGAGTTGTGCCATATCAATGGACACCTGTACACATAATTGATGCTTCTGATCTTATCCGATCCTACTCGATAGTAGATAGAGTATAACTATAGAGTTTGAGACCGATCCTACGCACACTGATCGCTTCTTTCGGTTAACTGGTTCGAGACATCGCGTGGCAAGCCCGCGTAACATGCTACTTCTCGCTGGATCCACCTCGACTTCCGGTGACAGCGGCTGTCAGCCAGAGAGTGAACGATCGTGCACATCGGTCGATTCCGAAGCCCATTTGCAGGCAATTTCGCGTTGGGACAGGCAAGGTATCGAAGAAGGCTGCGAGGCAGCTTCATTCGACGTTTGCTTCAGGTTCACCTACAAGGAGGCCAGTTCGTGGGGCGTGAGGCTGCCGAACGGCTCGTGGACGGGCTCGATGAGGATGCTGATAGATGACGAAGCAGACCTCGCTGCTGCCGAGCTGATGATGACCTCTGACAGGGTGGGCGCCGTCGAGTTCACCACTCCCGTCTACTCGACCAAGTAAAGTAACCAGGCGATCGCTGTTTTCCTGATAGATCCACGATCTTCGAATCCAAGTATTCGGAGGAAGGGAGGAAGAAGGAGAGAGAGAGAGAGAGAGAGAGAGAGAGGAATAAGGAAGCTATATGACACGTGGGTTGTTTGCGCTTCTAGAGCACGAGTGTACATCAAGAGACCAGATACGGCGGCGGTGAAATGGAACGCTTACTCGGCACCGTTCGCCTTGAACATTTGGAACTCCGTTGCGCTGACGATCGTCGTCACTGGGTTAGCGATTGCCGCGATCGACGCTTTCTCAAGAACCGCTGTCTCGATCCCGGTCGACGATCGCTCCTCGACGACCGCTCTATCGGAGATCCTCTTCTTCGTGTTCGGCGCATTTTGCAACCAAGGTACGAGGTCTCTTTCTCTGTTTCTCCTTTCTCTCTTCACCGAATCAGTGAATAAGATACGAATTTTATAGGCATGGAGCCATCGCGGATGGACCCGATACGAATGGTGCAATTGAGCATTCACTTGACGGCAGTGGTCGTGATGGCAGCCTACTCAGCCGCGCTGATCAGCTTCCTCGCGATCAAGACTTTCGCGATGCCGTTCACCACGATGGAGGGCCTGCTGGCTGACGGGTCCTATCGATTCGCCGTGGTCGGGGACTCGGCTGATTATAGTCTATTTCAGGTAAGGAATTATCGGCTGGAATTTCGGATCTCAGAGGTTAATGTCCCCTCTACCACTTCTAAAACGGAACAGAATACCAGCGACCGCATCCTCACAGTCATGTTCGACGAGCTGCTAACCAGCGAGGTACATCTTCCGAGCAACTACTTCGACGGCCTGCGTCGCGTGTGCAAGGAGCAGAAGTATGCCTTCATGACGCTGGATAACATGGCAGCTGTGCTGCAGGGAATGTTAGAATGCGCTCTGGAGCCTCTGGACACCATGATGCAGACCACCATAGCGATGGCGGTGCCTGGACAGAGTCCATATCGTGGTATCATAGACAGCAAGTGAGTGTTAGACTTCGCTTTACTAATACAAAGGTAACCATCTTTCTTCTTCGCGCTTTCCTTTCGTTCCTTTCCAGCATCCTTCTGTTAAGAGACAGCGGGATCCTTCAGAGGCTGCTCAAGACCGAGTGGGTGACCAATCAGAATCGGGTAATTGACAAGATCTAATCAATTCTCCCAGAGTGTTTATAATTCATTGGTTTCTTTAAATTCAGCCAAAACCAGGCTGGGCCTCGGTGGAGCTGGAAGACGCCATGCCCCTGCTCCTCTTCCTCCTCTTCGCCTTTTTCGTCACCTGTTTGGTGCTACTTCTCGAAATCTTCATCCACAAGAAACTAGATTACCGATTCAGGATCCACTGCGACAACCTCTTCCCCCCTCGCCTGTCCCGGTTCTTCAGGACCGCTCGATCCCAGTGATCGCCGATTCAGCGCCGAGGATCCTCGAGCTGCGCTGTTGCGCGCCTCGATCGCTCGCGCGTAGGTAAACACATAAAGAAACGCTCTCGAGTGTCCGGACGCGAGCGAGCGAGCGAGCGCGCGTCAAACAGTTTCTTCGGACGATCGTTGAACGACAGTTGATCCTGCGATTCAAACGCGAAATGCCGCCGCCCGTGTCGCGAAAAGCGGGTTTCTCGAGGAAGACCTCGTCTAAGGACATCCCGCTGCCCAGCGGAAAAGAAAACGTGCGTCCGTCCGTCTCGGGCAGGAAGGTGTCGTTCGTGGGACCCGATCAAGAACCGTCTCGAAGACGTGTCTCCCTCAGCTCCAACGATGAAACGAAGAAGGGAACCGATGGGGCGAAGACTAGAGCTATCACTGAGGCTTCTCTCGTGAAAAAGACCCCGTTTCACATTCACTGCGATGAGAAGAACGTTGAGCAAAGACTTGATGCTCCACGGCGTTCTCGAATCGCTTGCAGAGCTGATTCTGGGACAGCTGGCGCGTCAAGGGCAGGTCAGGAGGAGCGCAGGCAGGTAGGTCTTTGTAACTTCAGCTTTCCTTTGGTTTCGTTTTAACCGACTTAAAAAAGAAAGAGGTTCTCAGTTCGAGGTGTCTGTATGTATGTTATACGTATTATGTTCGTCCGCGAATTTCTCCGTAACTACTGAACCGATTTTGGTGAAACTTATTGCGTTTAGTTTGGCTTCGATCAACTTAGGTCATGGAGAAAGAATTATCAAAATCGATCAAATAGTTTTCAAGTTACAGCAAAAGATAAGAAATCTGTTTCATTGTAATACATTGTATGCACGGGCAGGGGTAATTATTTAGAAGCTTTCCATCCTCACCGATTTCAATGATTTTTTGATATGTTGTCGGGGGACACGATTCTGAACAACTTTTCCCTATACATGTTACCGCCGCTCGACCTTCGTTTCCGAGATATTCGCGAAAAACTGCTGCTACTACTACAATGTCTTCTGCCGTATACCTACAATATCTACAGTACCCGTCCGTGGCAGCGTATGCGCCAGCATGGGACAAAACAAACGACGAAGCTGACCTTTGTTTCCGAGATATTTGCGAAAAACTTCTTTTGACTTATTCTGACGCAACGAATTTCACTTTCCAACTTGTCTCGGGTATTAGTATTGGTTGGGAGTAGATTAGTGCGGGGGGCGCGTAAAGCATGGTAGCGAACCGATGTGAGTTGGGGTGTTGACGGGCATCCGCAAGTTTCTGGATCAAGTCTCTAAACTCACATCGGTTCGCTACCATGTTTTACGCCTCCCCCATCCCCGCGCTAATCCAGCCCCGTTTTGCATGACTCGTAGGTGATTAGAGGGCTCGATGCACCGCGCCTGGTATCACAGAAGCGTTCCATAGGCGGCGAGGCGGCTGACGGCAGAAAACTGTTGCCGTCGAAGATTCCTCGTAGATCGAGGTAAGGTCCTTCGAGGCTCCGAGGCTTTTCGGGTGCTGTTTGAAATATGGAATGATTGCAGATCGACGTCGGCTCACGGGGACGGCTCAAAGGTTCAGAGAGGATTGCGACGTTCAGTCTCGGTGGACGTTAAGACCGATTCGCGTGAGGAGCGTTGGCACCCCGCCGCGGCGTCGAAATTTGGATGGGGCAGTGGACTGGCGATTGACAAGATAACGGGACAGATGCCTACTAAGGAAGGAGCTAGGATTCTATTGCAAACGACCAATAGCAGAACAGTGAGAACGTGCAGGTACACAGATACACTTCGGTAAAGCGAAGCCGGCATTATTCTTCTAATTACTCTTTCCCATCAGAGGCACATTCATGTCGAATAACATCACGCTAAGGGAGCTGACAGCGATCAGCAAAATCCGGGCCAGGCTGCTGAATGCAAACGAGACCAGAGTGATCGATGGAGAATCCATATCGCAAGCAGGAAGTTTAGAAACGCCCGATGATAATGGTGAACCACCATTGATTCCACTCAAGGTAGCGTATTTGTCGCGCCATCCATCTTCTTCTTCTTCTAATGAAAGTGGTTCGAACGTGCCACTAAGCGAACTATACCACTAAAGGGGGTGGCTCGACGGTCCGTGAAGCTCACGAAGGCACAGCCCCATGAAAATCAGGAAGGAAGTTGTCCCAAGGATCGAGAGATCTTCCCTTTCCCGTTACTCTATCACACGGAGTACCACGAGGACGTGCCTATCGTCGAGCGTGAAAGGGAGGAACGTTCTCCACGCTTGTCGGAGAACTTCCTGGGCCAGCACATCAACGCCGAGCAGAGGAAGCTGGTGGTCATCTTCCTGATACGTCTCGGGGTACGCGATAGAAACAGTTACAAACGTACCTAGAGTTATTCTGCAGCTGAGAAGCTAGCTGAAAGTGATTGCAATTGATTCTGTTATATTGCAGACGCATTGCCAATACCCTTCCTTCATCATCTACCAAGCAGTGAAGCTGTTCGACGCGGCGATGGACAGAATCCGCGTGAAGACTACTTATATTCAGCTGACTGCTCTTGCTAGCCTGTGGCTCGCGCTCAAGAGGCAGCAGAACTTTCACAAGATCCCCACGGTGAGCAGAGAGGACGAGCAAGTGTCGGCAGTTTCTTCACTTTCTGGTAATTTTTTGCAGGCTACTACGATACTGTCCCTCGCCAAGGATCTGTATCTGGGTCGAGAGGACTTGCTGATGGATTACGAGAGGAAGATCCTTATAGCTCTGGAATTCAACGTCACGTTCGCCGACGCGTTCTCCCTGTTCGCCCATTACCTCATCACCTGCAAGTGTTACGTCACCATCACCGAGGAGATGACCATGTTCCTCTACCATTCTGGAGGTTATTTGGTACGTGTGACACCTGAATCTCACCATCATCTATCTCTGAATATCCCCAAATATGCCCAGATAGAACAAACGTAGCTGTGCAGGGGCGGATTTTGAGATTTGTCAGCCCAAGGCTAACAACCGTTTGCCGCCCTTTCCGTGGAATATCAAATATTTTAATTGACAATTTCAAAATTAATTCAATATGGCATCTGTGAGTTTTTGCTAATTCGCTACATGAGGAAAAAAAGTGAATTGCTTTTGCAGCTGCCTCAAGCCCCTGTGTTCAAACATTTCCCAATTTTGTTTCCCTGAAAATTTGTCGCTGTACCATACGATATCCGATGTTCCCTGTCGCCAGATCGACCTGACCCTGCTCGACGAGAATTTCTGCCGGTTAGCGGACAGCCTAATCGCCCTGACATCGATGGAGCTGGCTCTAGGCCTCGTCGTGGACGCAGTGGTCGACCGAGCAAGACCAAGATGGCTGTTCTGGAGAGGCATCCTCTTCGCAGCCGCGCCCTCCATCGCGAACAAGTCAGTTCCTCTCCTCGCACTCGATTCTATCATTCTTCTCGCGTCTCACCAGCCATCTCTTGGTCCCACTTGGAAGCAGGTTCCAAGACGAGGAAATCGATCAGGTGCGCGTGGCGATGCTCCGTCGCGTCCTCACCTCGGGAAGGAACAATTGCGGCTTCGATGTGGTGTACAAGAAGTACAGCCGCAGCAGGCACGGCAGGATATCCGTGACGCTGCTGGAGCGGGCTTGCAGGGTGTCCGGAGTGGAAACGTTCGACCCGTGACACACTTTACGCCGCAGCTGCAGAAGCTTCCATTTACCTTGGGCGTTATTCCAATGCAAAAGCCTTTTTACCGATAAGACTCGAAACTCTTGATAGGAAGTCTTTATGCATGTTTTTTCTTTAACTGCGCGAAACAGATAAGATAGAGCATTTGCGAATGGGAGTGGTGGTCACGCCTGTCCCTACTTCATTTCGCTCGCGGTTTTATTCGCGATCCTAATCGCGGCTCGTGGTACATATGCCGAGGTTGTTAATAAATGAAACTGTTTACTGCTTTATTGTATCGTCGTGATTACAGGGCTGCGTTCCTTCCAGTCAACAAGCTTTCTCGCTGGGAATCTATCGCGCGATTCAAGCTATTCCGTAGAGCTGCTGAGTCTCCTGCCACTTGTCCCACTTGTCCCAGGACTTGTCCACGGTGACCACTCCCATGCCCTCGTCCTGAAATCAGAATAGAGACTCGTTATTCTTATCGAAACTCGTTGCTGCGAAGGAGCGAAAACAGATCGCGGGGAATCCCCAGTGTTACCCTGAAGAGAACGTTAGTCTCGCCATTCCAAACGCCGGACAGTTGCAGAAGGTCCGGTCGTTTCACGTACAGGTTGCTGATAGCCAGTACGGCGTGAACCAGCTCCTCCAGAGCGTATTCGCTCTTACTAGCGGAGCTGAGAATCACCGTGGGTGGATCCAGACCCAAGCTGCATGTCTGCCAGTCGTTTATAGGTGCCACGTTGCCGTTGGGGCAGAGCAGCTTTAGATTCGAGGTGTTGTTCTCTGAAAAGACAGGGAAATCTTAGCAGCTCCTCCATGAAAACCCTCCTCCATTTCCACGCTAGGTGAACTCTACTTACTGAGGTGGGTCAAACCAGTCAGTGGGAGGAACGCTACGTCCCCACTGCCAGCTAACAAGCAGCTGAAATGGAAGTGAAATGATCGTACATGGTGGTTTGACTAGGACTAGGACAATGCTGAGCTTCTAATTTCGAATTCTTACTCGACAGCTCCCTTTCCGCCTTTGTAGGCTTCGTCCGCGCATGGCTTGCACTTGGTCGCGTTGCGAACTCGCTCGTCACTGGAGTCGATGCTTCCCACGCACTGCTGGCACAGTTTCGACTCGGGTGGAGCACCTGGGGCGCAGGAGCCACCGAAGAAGTCCGCCATTTCGCCCTCATTGGCGATCAGACCTTTTGTGGCATTTCAAGGGGAATTAATGGTTTAAATAAATCTACGAATGTATACTTAAGTGAAAGAATAAAAGCTCCACAAGATACACAAGTGGCTTGACTTCTTTAAAGCCTCACTTTACCGTACCTTTCTCCTTCAACGCTCGCACGGGAGCATTCCAACCAGCAAAGTCGCCCTTGTAGCCGCTGTGGCAGGACTTCTTGCCCCTCAGATCGCCTGGAATGAAGAGAAACGGCTGCTGTTAGGAGCAGGAAGCTCGACCTCCGCTGAGATCGAAGTATAACCGTCGATACTCACTTAGCGTTTTAATGGTGGAGCCTTCCTTGATCAAAGCGATCGCTGGCCTCTCCCCGAGCTTCGTCGATCCCTCTCCATAGGATTCCGCGAGTATGGGTTTTGCATTGTACTCCTTTACAGCTCGGAGAACGGAGCCTCCCTGGACGACGAGCAGGTCAGTGTTGTCGTCCTTCAGGGACTTGAGACACGCTTCCTGGTTTTTCTCGAGTATGCACTCGATCTTCGGCCTGATGTCTCTATGAAAAATCATAGGAAAATAAATTAGCGACGAGGTACGTGAGAGAGATTTAAGAGAAACAGCGAAGGAAGGGGTGACTGTTTAGCCCGGCGTTACCTAGAGAACGCTGATCTGGCGACGGCGCGGCACTTGTCGAGGTCATCTGCGCTCCAGACGCAACAGCGGGCGAGTTTGTCCACAGCGCCGGAGTTCCTTTCGATCACGTCCAGGTACTTGGAGTTCTTCAGGTGATCCTCGGGAGACACCGCTGGCGCTGGCACCGCTAGAGTCTTCACATCTAACTGCATGATGTCCTTCCACCAGGCAGCCTTCTCTTTCTCGCCCAGCTTGCCAAGGTCGGTCAGCTCCTGCGGCATTCCCACCAGGAAGTTATAGATGCTTGGAAGACATCAATGCGGTTCAATAACCCCTCTACAGGATACCTTTTGCACCGCCTGAACGTCTCCAACAGCTCCGTTCACCATGTACCCCTGCCAAGGTCTGGCCGCCCAAGTGCAAGGCTTGGAGTTGGTGTCGATAGCCACCTTGCTACCATCGGGACAGAAGTAGCGATAGTCAGCGGGGTTCTCTGCAGTGGGGATCGCCGGAGTCACGCCGACTGGCAAACCAAAGAATCGTTTCACGTAGATCACCTTCGTCCAGGCGACCTGGCCTCCATTGTGAGCCAGACACCTCAGGGCACCCTCGTATCCGGAATAAATGTCCGGGTAGTCGCAGATCTCGGGCTTCTCGCAGAGGGCGCACATGTTCGAGTAGGTCTGCTCTGTGGAAAGCAACGCGAATTTAATACAATAAAGGACTCGGAGAATAGTTGTGGATCCGAAGCTGCTCGAAAACGCTTACTAAGCCTTCTGTTGATAGCTGGGTCCGGCGACCAGGTGCCCACCAGGCATCCTTTGGAGAACAGAGAGCTCAAGGCGCGTAGTTCGTTCTCGCGAGCTGAATACTGAGGGTCGTGCAGGTTGTTCAGCACCCCCATGTTGGTGAGCTTGGTAATGGGGATCTTGTAGCCAACGTTACGTCCCACCCCTGTGTGACAGGACTTCAATCCCCGCAAACCCTGCACGTTCTGTATGTCCAGGTCCTTGTGTATCACCGCCACGGCTTCGTATCGATAGATCGCGTCTGGCTCCTCCTTCGTTCTCACCTGAGGGGTGCCAAAATTCACGCGTATACTAAGCTGACCGGTTCCTCGTCGCGGATCCGCGACACTACCTGCTCCACGATGCTGTAGCCAGCTTTCGCAGACAGCGCGTTGTCCTTAACCGCTAGATACATGTCCTCAGGATCGACGGCCACCACGTCCGCCTCCTTCCTGCCGACCCGCTCGATGCACTCGAACCGGTCGCGACCGGAGATGCAGGAAACGGGGATCCCGTTCATCGCCGAGTCCTTTATCATATCCGTGCACTCTTTCCAGTACACATCGGGGACGCATATCGTGACTGATAGCGCGCGGCGCAGCAAGCAGGAATCGAGGTTAATTGAGGATAATCGGGAGCCGCCGCTGGCCATAGGCGTAAAGCGTTGGCATAGGGCATAGGCCATAGGCGAACGTTTGGTGCGTGGGCTTTGCGATCTTGCTGTTCGTATAACGTTAACGGTCCATAGCCCAGGTACCAGAGTTCCAGGAGGAAGCTACCTAGGTGTCTCTACTTACAGACTCGTGCAGCGGTGCCATCCTGATCCCCGTCAGCTACAGCAAGCTGCGCAAACGCCGCTACTACGAGAGCAGCCAGCGAGACGCGCGTTGCGAACCTCATCGCTCGGCTTCGGCGCGAGGAAATCGGTGAAAGTGAATTGTCAGCGCAGGAATCAAGCTGAGATCGCGGCGTATAACTAGCGACGCGATAGACCAGTGTAATATCGGGCCGCAGCCTCGCCCAAGCTGCTTATATAGCGGCCAGTGTTTCTCTGTTTGCGTACCTGGAGGGAGATAGAGGCTGGGGGAGGACACAGATGACCTCGCGGCGGTTATCGTCTTCTTTCATCCTCCTCCCGCCGCGGGGCTCGCGAAACCCATCCCACCTCCTACCCCGCGAAATTTATCGTTCCTTGAAAACGACACACTTTACAAGCGAATTCGCGACGGTCAAGGATAGCCTGCTAGGAGCATGCCGATTGGCCGGCGGGGACGCGAGACGCGTGCAAACGACCTGTGATCCCTGATCGTCGCCAAAGCTGCTACGCGTTTCGGAACCGGTCCAGAAGACTTGCATTGCATCGTCGGCGAAAACAAGCACAGATAACAGCCGCGACCTCTGACATCGGGAATTCCATCAGCAGGTTATCGCGGCCCGCTGCTGGCACAGTGATCGATCTTTGTCGAGGAGGAAAACTCGATCGAGACGTGGGAAGCCCAAGTGTTGACGATCGCTGACCAAGGTCAAGGGGATTTCCCAACGATCACTTCAACCGGCTCGACTCGTATTCCTTGTTTCATGGACCTTGATAGAAATGCAGATAATGGCGCTTCAAAGTTTCAGCCTCAATGTTGGGTAGGTCCTCAGCTTGGAGACCTCCAGTCGGCTCTTCAGATCTAGCAGTTGCTCGAGATTGGCGCGGATGGTTCTCGCGAGGGTAGCTTTCCGCCTGATGGATCTCATCTTCTTCCGCTGGAAGGCGATATTCCGCAGGTGGAGTGGATCGCGAGTGGAGGCGACGAGCCGGTCCCTCTTGGACTCCGATTCAGCGATTCTTTTAGTGAATCTTGTATTTCTTCGTCGCCAGATTTCAGACTCGCGTGCAATCGCCAGTGATTTCGCTCGCTCTGCCCCCACTGCGTGCATCAGTTCCTGAAATTCGGCGGCAGGGATCGTGAATGCTTATCGATGCTTTGGAAGGTGGATATTTATGTATATTTCAGCGCGGGTATTGACCTCTGTTTATTGAAGCACGCTTGTGGGTCGCCCGGTATTTTAATGCTGAAGCACTCACCTTTTTCCGCGCTTCTAAGCATTTCCCCGTCACCATGGACTCTTCCTTCGATATTACTTCATCTGGATACCGCTCGCAGCACTCTCGAACGATCCTGCTCACCTGTGAGCGGAGAAGGGATATAGATTCCATGGAAAATTGCCTGGAGCGCAAGGATGCAAACGTGATCCCAAGGATATCACCTTGACGGAGTCTAGATCCTTTAGATCTTCCTCCAGCTTCTCCATCTTCAGCCTCACACAAGAATGCCGCCACTCCTCGCCAGAAATCTTTCTCCGGTGGTCCACGAGCTGTCCCAAAGCTACCAACTTCCGTTCTCCAGCCTCGGAGACAGCTTCCTTTACTCGGGCAAGCTCATCCCGCGGGATTAAAATAGAGTCCTCCCAGTCGGAGCGCAGCACACCTTCGGGTTGCTTCTGCAGCTGTCCAGTCTTCAAGAGCAGTCGGATTTCTCGATCATCTGACAGGTCCGTCAGCGACTTTTCCAGACGCTGCACCGCCTCCTTGTGTCTATTAACCGCGGCTCGAGCAATTAAGCACGTCTTTCTATAGAACGAGAGACTCTGCTCTGCTTCAGCCAGCTCGATGGCGCAGCTCCTTACCTTCAAGGTTCCACAAACCACAGAATCCTGAAGGATTACACTAGTTTATAGCCATTTTGCGCCGCAGATGTCACTATTTCGAAAACGTATCGATAGAATTTTTTTAGACCTTATGAAAATACTAAATTCCGAAAGGAATCAGCGGGCCATTGTACATACGAAAAAAATAGTGGCATCTGCTGCTCAAATTTTTTTTTTTTTTTTTATAAACTAGTATTATTCGAAACTATTCATGGACACAGTTCCTACGCTATACCCAGAACGGGAAATTTGGTAGAAAGAGAAAATTAAATTTGGAATTAAATTTGAATTTAGTATTAAGTTTATAAATTGCTTTTAAATCACCAATATAATATAATCGCTAAGTATTGGACTCTGCAAGCGCTGTATTATGTACAGTGTACACACATGTATACGTTGGGGATTCCCCTAAATAATAATAATAATAATAATAATAATAACAACTTACCTTAATCTCCGCCTCCACCTTGATTCGCCTAAGCCTACACAAGCTTCTCCAATAAATAGATTCGATCCTAGAAGGCAGACCATCGGGCAGCAGGTCGAGGTGGTCCAAGCTCCTCAAGTACTCCACCAGCTCTAGTGGCAGGATCTCGGATCCCAGCTCCCCGATCACGCACCCAGCGACTTCAGCGAGGAAAACGATCGACGTGCCGCAGGCAGCTCTCACGCTTCTGGGCCTCTTACGATAGTGACGGAACAGGTGGTCCACCATCGGCTGCTTAAGCTCGGGGAACTCTGCTCGGAACTTTCCTTCGAGGAGCCTGTCTCTTTTCCGCAGAACATCGTAACGATTCCTCAGTTCGGCGACGCTAGACTCGAACAGCTCGCACTCTTCTGCGAGCCTGCGAGCCTCCTTAGTAGCCGGAGTCAATTCCATTTCGATCACCCGCTGAATTTCGCATCTCTTCCCAGCCAGCCTCTTGTGCCCGACGACCGCCTGAATCCTGGACAGTCTTTCTAGAAGTATGGATCGCTCGGTGTTCATTTTCCCCGCGGATAGATCGCTGAGGCGGTTGTCGAAGGCTTTGATTCTCTCCTGGAATTCGCCTGACATGTGTTGGGAGAAGAGAAGTGAATTTTCTATTATTATTAATCGGCTTTATTACTAAAAAAAAAAAAAGATATCGAAGGGGAAGATGTTGAATGTGTCTTTCAGAGGAGAAGAGAGGTCGACGAACCTTTGATCTGCTTGATTTCAGACTCTATCGTCGACTTGTACTCCCGTCGAGCAGCTCGCAAGGCTTCGAGCTTCTTCTCGTAGCAGTTAATCGCTTGGACGTCATCTTCTGTGTAGGCGGATGGATCTTTGCGAAGAAGGCAATCGGGTTTGGGAATATTCTTCTTGGCGTTGTCTTCCAACCTTGTGCAAGATATTATTTTATGATTGTTATTAATTGAATTTTTATTTAGAATCGATGGCGGAAGCTTGCGAGCCCAAGGAACTCGTCAAGGAAGCTTACTTTAATTCGAGGACCCCGTCCATCATCCTCTCGAGCGCTTCTCGACGAAAGCCACTGTCCCCGGGACACACTTCCTTGTACTTTTCCTTTCCAGAAGAAGGCTCCTGGCTTTCTTCGTGGCTCGCACGAGGAGAATTGAGCACTGACTCGAAATCCTCGTCGGCTATTTCGACCTGGTGCCACTGTGGAGCAATTAGGAGCTCCCCAGTGGCGTCCACGTGGAAAGTTCGCGCTAATTCGTCGATACAGCGACGTGTCCTTTCGACGTGTTTATTTGCAGCTTCCATCTCGACCTTCTTCGTGGATCGGGTGTCTTCGAAACGTTCATTGAATCGAATCTACAAGAAAAGGGATGCAAGTATATTTCCTTTCTTAGAATACTCCTAATTCCCTCTATTTTGTAACAGCTGGTTTAGATACATAGCATTTCCTTTTCTAGGATACCTTAAAGTCCCCTTCACGTTCTTCTGCCACAGCGCTCGCTTCAAGAACGTCCACGTATCCCCGACACTCATCGAGCAAAGTATCCCTCCCCTGTTCCACTCCACCTGCCTCCGAATTCTCCTCTTCCAACCTGAGTACGACGGAACATGGATCGTAGAACAAGTTCTTTCGTCATTCAGCTTGCTTTCACAGCAATATTATTACCTGGACACCGAGTCTCTGATCTCCGCGGAAAATCGACTCCAGGATCGTAGACCGAGCTCCCGCGAAGGCACTTGGACCAGGGGATAATTGGTGACTTTCGATTCTCCGAACATGGGGAAGATGGTTCTTGGTGGAACGATAAGAGGGTCTACGAACCGGTCGCGCAAGAACAACTTGGTTCGGTTCAATCGAGATATCTCTTCGTCTGCAATCTTCATTAAATGCTCTTCTTCTAACTTAGCTGCTGCTAGCTTCCGTTCCCGAGCCTCCTGGTCGAGGTCGAATGCGCTGACCGGAAGTCGCGACTCCGAGGACTCCTCCTCGTTTTTGTCCAGTAACTTCTTCACCTATTATTTCGATTTCAGACACTTGACATATCGCCCTTACAAGATAGCTGTGTGAGATATGAATTGCTCAAGGATTCAGTTAAAAATACTATTTCCCTGATAATGACAAGAATCTCCACCCACTTGAATCTTCATTGCATCCAAGTCGTCAAGCATGGACAGTCGCGTGGCCAAGGCAGCTTCCTCTTCAGCTGCTAATCGCTTAAAAATCATTGCGTCCATCCACGTATCCTTCATCCCATACTCCTCTGTAAACCCTTCTTCATTCACTATCCCATTGTGCATTCTTCTTCTCTGAGAATCGTCTACAATCCAAGAAGAGAAGCTATCTGGCGAGCTAGAGCGATCGTGAGGAAGCTGGTGAGCACGTGCTGACCCAGTCTCGGCGATCCTAATTACAATGCTGCGTTTAAGCGACGACTAATCGAAAGGTGAAAGGTGAAATGTTAGGGGAAACGAACAGGTGTGATAACTGATTGGTGACGAGTTCCCCGTTCCTGCCAAGAGAGACAATCTTGTCCTCAACGATCACAGCGGATCGAGCACCTCCTTCGCTCCTGTGGTGGGCTGGAAACAGAGCAAGGACTCGTCGTGGTTCAGCAGCATCTCTAACGACGATTAGACCGTCGTATCCACAGGTAATGAGTCGCGAAGATCCATGGTGGACGAGGATCTCTATGTTCCTCGTCTGGTGCAGAGAGGGTAGAGCGTCTAAGACGGATGCTTCTCGAGCCTGTGGCTGGAACAATCGATTCGGGTATTTAATTGCCCAGAGATTATTACCTAGAGCAGCGAAGAAATATGGCAGATCTCTACTCTTCGTAAATTAACTGCTCTGAAATCTTGAAGCGATTCAAGCTGCAGTGGCGCTCCCAGGGGGCCCTGGCACCCTCCAAAGGAAACCGACTGAAGTAATTCAAGAGCTTTGTAAAGAGAAAGGAAAGCTGGATATTATTCATTAAATAAATTTTTATAATCACCTAATGAATTTTATTAAATATTTTTCTCCGTTCAACTCGGCTCCCTTCAAGATTAAATCCTCAGTGCGCCAATGGATTCAAGTACTGTTTAATAGAGGTCTGAGGCATTGCCCTCTCGATTACACTGATACGAATGACACTTTGTACGGAACATACAGCTGTATCGATAGATTGTGTATGCTCGCAAATAGATACCGCGATAACACTGATTTCTTCGCTAACTCCTTATCTGCCAGTAACTTCAGAAGCTGGGTCTCGCGTATTCCCAACGATGTCTCGCGTTGTTAAAACGTTACCAAATGATTCTTATCCCGTTAATAAATAATAATAATAAAGGTTCCTTACATTCAGCTCGATTCTATGCAACTGCTTCGAGAGGTACGGTACACCTACTACCTCCCGACTGCTTCTTCTGCCATGGTGGAGGCTCTCGAAAGAAGAAGACAGCTTCATCGTATGCTCAACAGTTTCCAATGTATCTCCACGGAGCTTGCAGGAGTAGATCAGGATCTCCTTACCTACTCGAGGAGTGCTGGAAGCAGAACTTGCGACGAGGACAAAGACTGTTGCCACTTGGCGCTCCTCTGCTTCGTAAATTAGGAAATCGATCATCTAATGGTGAATAATGGTGTCAGAATGGATCCACAAAGTCAGAGAGGATTATATTCTGAATATCAGTATATTACGTAGTCCCTACCCTTCCTTGGACCTTGATCATAGCTGCGACTTTCAGGCTGAAGGTACCTTTCGACAGTAAGAGGAACAGTCTACCAAGTCCCAGTGCCCCAACACCCAGAATTCCTCCTTCCTCTGAGAACTTCATCCTATCTAAGGGTTCCTTTTGGAGATGAACGCAAGTTACGATCTTGAGGGAGAACGAAGGTGATGCTTGAATGAAAAGGCAGCTTCCAGCGAGGCTGCACGTTGCCAGAATTGGAAACGTGGGATGAGAAGTCAAGCACGCAACTGAGAACAGTGACGCTGTATATTAGCGAACCATTTCCTTTATTCTAGCTTCTTGTTACTCATCTATATCTTTGCCGACCGTCGCCATGGTGCTTCAAGCCCAGAGGCTTCACAGAAGAAACTGTGTTTCCAGCGGAGGCGTCGAGGATGACCAAACGTTGGGTATGAGTCAAAGCTACAAAATGCAAGTCAGAGAACGCAGCAATTGCTTCGTATTCTTCGTCGTCTCTCAGGAGGAATTCCACTCGAGGTGGTCGATCACGAGACACCCCGATCATTTCGAATATCTCCCCGTTTCCGCCAAGGATCAAGATTTTATCTTCGCGGGGGTGACTCTCTGCGCAGATCGGGTACGAAGCTAACGAAGTATTCCATGCTGCTTGCCAGTGCTTGCTTTGGGTAGTGGGATCTTTTCTGTAAAACTATGTGGAAGGATCGATCGCTTGCGGTTAACTAATTACTAATCAAGCTGGTAAATTGAATCTCCTTCTCATGATCGAAAGGATACTGTACCGTTGCCTGAACTTTGCGTCTTTGATCCTCTGGAAAGCCTTCAATGATCACGACACCAGCTTTGTGAGCCACTAATATCAACCGCCTTCGTACAGGACTCCGTGGAGCGTCGAGGATCCTTCGAACACGGCGATGCTCTTCCTCGTCGAAGTCCACGGAGCAAGCATTACCATCTTCGTCGCAGAGGAGTAGCGTACCTTCGGAGGACCAGGAAAACGAGACCAGATCGCGATCAGAGAGCATCGTCACGTCGAGTGGGAGTAATCGAACGACCTTCGAGCAGACTAGCATTCGGTGGACAGATAGAGTATCGTTTTCAGGCGCCAGTCTCGCGACTAGGTAAGGTGAAGTGAGGGAACACCTAAGGAAATTCAGAGAATAACACTAAACTGTTAGTTAACATTTTAGCCATCGAACTCACGAAATTCTCGAGCCATTAAGGTCCGCCCCCGCTGTCTCCACGTCAGCTATCTTCTCCCCCGTCCTCCACTGCCAAACGATTAATCGAAAGTCGGGGAAGCTAGCCTGAGCAAGAAGGTACTCCGTCCCAGCGAACGCACAGCAATTGTATCCATTTGCTTGCTGACTGTTCGCGCAAATCGCGATTCTCTTTATCGACGGATAAGCGAAAATCGAGATCCTTGGGTTGGATCTCCTCTCCACCAAACAGAAGACAGGCGCAACCTGGGGTTACAGAGAACTTAAGTAGTTCATCCCTGTCTTTCCACGAATCTTGACCCACAGGTTGAGAATCACTGACATAAATAGAAAATAAACAAAGAAGAAAAAAATATACAATGAAAGTAAATAGAAGTTAACGCGCTTGAAAGAGTAAGTATAGTTCGTGAAAGAAGAAGTCAAGTAAATGCGCAACAGAGTCTTAAAACACCGAGGCTGACCGTAAGTCCAGCGATGCAGGAGGCACCGTCTCCTCTCTCACCGCCATCGAATCGCTCGATCCTCGCTACTCCGCTTCTCAGATCCAAGAATCTAGCGTAGATCCCCGAAACCGTCGCTATAGTCTCTCTCCCCACGAACGTCATCTCCTGACACTTGCCGCATTTCAGCCACCTAAGTGGAAGCAGGAAAATCGAAGGAAAAATGTCCAGTTGCTTGGTGCACGGGTGTTTGCCTACTCACGGCGCCTCGACCTTCGTGAACCTCATGATTCTTCCTACGACCGGACCTGACACGAAAGAAGCTAGTAATCTCTCAAGCAGCTCGTCGACTGGTTGCCAGGAAACTCTTCATCGACTAAGCAGTACAAGTCGCGAGGCTCGAGGGTGGTTCGCACGCAAACGCGAGTTTAATCGCGAGTCTGATTTCCCTTTCGCGTGGTTACGCGCTGGTATGTGAAAACGAGCCGACCAGAAACGACAATGGCGAGAAGCAAAGTGTGCCAGTGGATCGGCGCGATCGTAGGAGGGTTCGATGAATCGCGAGACCGTTATCAGCGTCTCGCCCGATGCATAGCAATGGGCCGACGCCTTTCCGCGGCTACTTCGCTCTTCGGAGTCGAATTCCTCGGTGCAAACGCACGGTGCAAGCTTAATCGAGAACGTCGATGGAGATGAACTGCAATGGGAGGCTCCATACGGCGACTTCTGCTTGTAAAACATCCCAAAAAATTTGCAAAGCGGAAAGTAAAAAGAATCATGGAGCAAAGAGCGTCAGTGGAATTGGCTGGAAATGATCAGACAGTGAAGGGTTTCTCGGGTGACTACTGGCTGCATCGTGGGAAGCAACACAAGGGAAAAATTAGCGAATCTACAGGGGAGTGACTCGATGCGAGCGAGGAAATCGAAGCTCAAGCGACAGTAAGTCGACCGATCGAGCACGAGGCGAAAACGAGGAAATATAGGCCGAGGGAGGACCGCTAGTCGTTTAATATGCGGTGGACGCTATCGAGGGGACGAAGCAGAAGCCTCGGTGTCCCCCTGGTTCTTGGCTCGTCGTCACTCGAAAAGTTTGAGCCTCGAGGATCGTTCCACCTAGCACTCCAAGTATCTCGCAACCATCAGTCGAGTACTCCGCGATATCGCAACTTCGGAAGAATGATCGACGGGGGTGGGAAAGCGTGGCGCGTTCTAGCTCTCTCGTTGGCGATCCTGAATCTCGCGAATGCACAGAATTCAACAAGCGAAGACAGTGCGAAAATCGTGTCCACGGAATCGAGTGACCAGGAGACCACGACTGTTGATAATGATAAAATGGAAGCTAGGTGGGAGGAAGATCCACCAGCCATAAAATCGGTAAAGCACGTTGGATGGAAGGGTGGAAGATTGAGCTGGGCCAAGGATAGCTACCTAGAAGCCTTGAAGCACTCGAGGACCAGCACAGATCCTCGCGAAGGAGTGATCGGGGCTGCTGGAGAGGCGACCTCCGGTTCCACGTCCTTCCAGCGCAGAAAGGAGTACGTCCAAGGTCCGGTGTACTCGGGCAAGGGTGAAGAAAGTGGGACATCTCCGCGAATAGTCTATGGTGCGCAGGATCGTGACTCTTTCATTGCCCCTAGTGACTCCTACTCCCTGCCCACTAGGACTTCCGGCGACTTTGGCGCAGTTCAGAACACTTACGGGCCTCCGCAGCCACCTCGAGGGTCTTATGGACCACCCTCGAATGGATATTCTCCTTATGGTGACTATTCTGGCGGTACTTACCCACCGTCACAGCAAGGTGAGGGAAGAGGTATAGTATTACGTTCGCTGTTGCTTTTTTTTTCTTCATTTTTGTTTGCTCTTTTTCTTGGGAGGGAAACGAAGGGACATGCGTAGAAGAAATCTGAGCTACCAGCAATGGCACAGATTCTGGGGAAAGACTTCCTACTGATTTGACTTCCTACTGATTGAAACCGCAACTTTGCAGCCTACGGCCCTCCAGCACCCGCGTACGGCGCTGGGGTCCCTTATGGGCACGGAGCCGCTCACGGAATAACAGACATCTCACAGATTACGCTCCCTACGATCGATTTCTCTTGGCCGTTCGCGCTCAAATTGAACGCCTTCACTATAGCCAAGATCCTCCTGAAACTGGTCATCTTCAAGATGATCGTCAAGTTCATTGCGATCATCTGTCTGCTGCTGTTCATACCGAAGCTCGAGATCAAGAAGGGCAACAAAGGAGACATGGACGACGACGAGGGACGTGGACTACTCGATGGTAAATCTCTTTATTCGAGACGCAGAAGCTTCTTCCAATTGCTCGCCATTAACTTCATCAAACATCTAACGAGATTCGTCTACTTTATTCCAGCAGACTCGTGGGTCTCAGAGCGGCTGAACCTTCTCACACTAGTCGTAAACAACGCAGTAGAGAAGTACGAGAATTTGAACGAGGGACGACGGAGCTCCGACGAGGAGTGCTCTACAATGGAGTGCCGGGTCCAAAGAGCTTTCACGCACGACGAGACCTGGCAAGATTACCGCCAATTGCTGAGGAGCTACGTCTCAGAAGAATCGCGATCCGTTCGAGCGAAGTCGTAGCGTTCGCTGGTGCATCACGATCATCCGCCCACGGCTCCATTATTATTTAATCGCGATCGTACCCGCTTGTCCGCGTATTTATCCGCTCGTCCCGGGCTCACGCGATTTCCCAGGAACCTGTTACATCCGCATCCATCGATGTCGTTCATTGCGGAGTGAAAAATAAATTCGACGCTCCAGAAAGCGGCCGTTTAGCGCGTCCCTTGCGCTCCAGTTCCATCCAGATCACGCACAACCGGAGCAATTCTCCGCGCGCCGGAGTGGAGGCGCGAGCAATTTCGAAAATTACCGCTACGTGATCCTCGAGATCATCTCGAGGTTTTCTGAAGAGGAGGGCCCCCGAAGTGGGGGCGCGTTTATAAGCCCCATTGCGGTTCGCGACTGCGTTTCAGTCAACTAGGACCGTTCGCTCGCCGCTGTTAGACTCTCCTCCCTTCGGTCAGTGTCGCTCGAAATCCACTTTTAACGAAGAAAAACAAGCGACAGTCTCTTCTGACGACCATGAGGTCGGTCGTTCTCATAGGTAAGTGAAGCGCGCAGAATTTTCATCGGAAACGAGGGGCGGGCGGCGTGAATTTTGCGCGAGCTGCGCGTCGGGGATAATCGGAGGGGGTGGAGGGGCGGTTGGCAAATTGAGCTCGCTTAAGAGACGCTTCCTCGAGACATCGAAACGACGTTGAGCGCGAGCTGCGCGTCGCACAGGGGGATAATCGGTTAATGGAGGGCCGAATTGAGGTCGCTTAAGAGACGCTTCCTCGAGACATTGAAACGACGTTCAGCGCGGGCGATTAACGATAGATTATTCTATTTAACCTGACTGCCACTTCTGCAAATATACCAAGTTTTATGTACCCTTAAGTTTCTACAAATTGTTCTCAATCCTGTCTATCCTGCTGCTATATTGAAACTGTTTCAAGGCTTCTGGAGGGTACCAAAGAGCTACCGTAGAATCCTAAATAAATTATGCTTTTCCATTCCGCTTAGTTCTGTTTAATTGGCCCGCAATGGCCGTCGCGCATTTTGCCAAAAATTTATGAACAATTGATTTTCATGGACAACGAATTAATTATTATCAATCTCTTCGATTCGCCAAAATGCGCGACGGCCTTAAAACTACTTGAGTCTTCAGTGATGATATATGAAACACAGCGCTGATCCTCGCCTGCGCGTTCGCGTTCGTCGAAGAGGCGTACGCTGCACCCTCCGATGCAACCACCGCCCTCCCCAAGGAGATGAAGGAGCCGAAGGAGATAAAGGAGCCGAAGGAGATCAAGGAGGCTGCCGCGGCCTCCAAAGACTTGAAGGATGCGATTAAAGCAGCCAAGGATGCCAAGAAGATGAAAAAGGACTGCGATAAAGACTGTAGAACCGACTACGACCCCATATGCGTGGGCGACCTCAAAGACGTCACCTTCAAACCTAGGACCTTCGCCTCCCAGTGTACTTTGGACGTGCACAACTGCGAGATGGGAACGAGTAAGTGCGGAGAACTCATGGTACGTTCGCTAAACGAGCGAGCCCCTGTAACTTTTTCAACTCTGCAGAGTTTGGCATAATCAGCAAGGGCGAGTGTCCTGGGGCCGGTGGGACTAGGCTCTTCTAAATAGAGTCAGCTGAACCCGCTCGGCTTTGGCTTCACCTTCGCTAGGAAGGGGATCCCAAACGCGAGTGGACATTGGGCACGCTTCATGGATTGCGGAAACTTAAATGGGATTACGATTGATAGCGCTTCGAGTATGTATCATTCGCTGGCCGTGTAAACGAGCTGTGGCTTTGTCTGTAGAGTTAGAGGAAATAAAGAACTCCTGTAAAAGGGGACGTGTACGATAAGCAGTGTTCGTCTCTGTATGCAGGCCCGGCTAGATCCTTTTTTTGCGCCCCAGGCAAACTTGCCAAATTGCGCCCTTTGATTATAATACAGTTATTTCAGCTTTTTAATGACCCCACATGGAATTTTTATTCGTAGCTTCGAACATTTATAGAACAGCTTCAATATTATGTTATTTCTATTATTTCTATTGCTTTTGTTATTTCTATTTCTATTTTATGTTCTCTATTCTATATATTTTATTTTATTTCTATATATCTTTGTATTTAATCTTTGTATTAATGATTTTTGTAATCTAAAGGGCTCTCCCGTTGATAATAATAATAATAATAATTTCATTTAGAATATTATTTTAAAAAATGCCAACAATGAAAATACCATTTTGCGCCCCTTGTCTACTAATTTTGCCTACTGGGACGAGCCGGGCCTGTCTATATCTACCCCTTTCCTTGATCCATCCTCGTCAGAATCGATTCGAGAGAGACTAGATCGCGCCTCAAGGTCGCTGGAAGCAAGACGAGTATATCGCGGGAGTGGAAGGGTGAGAGGTCCGTGGGGAAAGGATTGCGGTCGATCTAGCGCGCGAGCTGGGCCATTGTTCGCCAATCTTGATCGTTACGCGAGTGTTTATCCGGTGTATACCGAACAACGTTGCGTCTAATAATAATACAGAGGAGGAAGACGCGAGTGGACGGTCGATTGGGCTGGTCGACTGCGATTCGCGAGTCCGGTGGATCTGGAAAGAGCTCGTGGAAGGTTGACGAAGGACAGGAAGATACTTATCATGATCTCTGCGACCGGAAACAGCGTTCGATTGCTCTTCGTCCTCTCGATGAGCCTGCTCGGCGCTAAGCCTCGAGCGGAAGCGCCGCGTGCTTGCGCCTTCTCCAATTCGAATCTCGAGCGATCGACAGCGAGGACGGGTCTATCTATCTCGGCCGACGAGAGTCTAGCCTCGACGATCCTCGAGGAATTCGAGAGCCGCTTGTCGAGGCTAGAGAGACGATTAAGGGCCGTTGAGCAGCCTGGTGAGTATCGCCACGAGCAGGGATGCTTCTCTAAACTACTGATTCGCGGGATACCGAGTTGGGTGGTTCAGTTTGGCAGATGGGATCGGCGGAGGAGGACTGGGAGATCTGCGCAGAGGGACCGTGCCGGTGTCTGCCTGAAATCAAGTCGGTGTCATGCTGGAGGCAGGACTTGCTGGACCTACCTGCTGCTCAGCTTGTACCGAGGGACGTTTTAAAGTTGTAAGGGAACTTGGTTGATTATAAAATCGTGGCAAACGTTGGGATCGAGCGCCTAGGGTAGATAGATGAAAATTGGTTGTGGGGATCTCAGTGGTCGATGGTGATTTCAGGGATCTGGGTGGCAATCGGCTGACAGCGTTGCACAGGGACACTTTCTTGGACATGACGAGGTTGAATCATCTGTGAGTAGAGTAAAATAAGAAGAACTGTGAGATTTTGTATTGAGACGAGAGCATTTCTCTGATTGTTCCAGAGATATCAGCGAGAATTCCATCGAGCATCTGCCGTTGAACCTTTTCTTCTCTTTGCACGCCGTCACGCACGTGAGGCTGAGCAAGAATCAGCTCAGGGAGCTCCATCGTTCTCAGTTCTTCAGCACGCGTAACCTCCGAATTCTGTGAGTGGTAACCAATGGCTACTTAAGGAGTCATTCTACTTTGATCGGCTGAAAAATTAAGCTATTTGTAAAGATATTTTTATCAGTAAATACAACATATAATGAAATAAATCTTTTTGGTATTTATTAAGCTACTCTTATATTATAGAAGAAAAAAAATAATGACCCCTTAAAACGTGGAAAGTTTACTTTTCATTTATCGACACAGCGACGCCTCCTCCAACAAGATTCGAACTCTGCCAGAGAGCCTCTTCCTGAGCACCACCTCGCTAGTATTACTCGATCTCTCCTGCAATCGCATTTCAACTCTATCCCCCGGCACTTTTGGAGGCCTGTCAGCTCTGGAGGAGCTTCTCCTAGGAAAGAACCGCCTGTCCATCCTCCCAGCGGACCTTTTCAGCGATTTGACGAGCCTAAAGTACCTAGGTCTGGAGGAGAACAGATTGAAGGATCTCCCGAGCGACTTGTTCCACGAACAGACGTCCCTTCGCGAGCTGAACATGGGTGGGAACCAATTAACAGAGATCTCTGGAGGTCTGTTGTCCTCCTTAGAGGAACTTCGCTCTCTGGAGATGTCCAATAACAAGATATCTCGGGTACCTATACACTGAAATAAGAAACTGCCTTCAAGGACAATAAAACAGGTACTTGAATCATCCTTTGATTACAGATCGACTCCTCTGCATTTAGAGATTTAGAGGCACTGAAAGAGCTCCAGCTGGGTCACAACCGACTGAGAGACCTTCCCCCAGGACTGTTCTCCACTTGCAATTCTCTAGAACGACTAGTGTTACACGCCAATGGCATGGAGACTCTATCTCGCGGTGCCTTCACAGGCCTCTCCAACCTGACGTCCCTCTTCCTGCACTCGAACCACCTCAGGACGCTGTACTCCGAACTGTTCCAGGGCACGCCGAACCTGCGGAAGCTGTGAGTAAAATCTAAAGTAAAACGATTCACTTCCCATGGAAACCTCACCGTTGGATCCTCAGGCAGCTGGAGTCCAACTACCTCACCTCGCTTCCACCACGAATTCTGGACCCGATGCCCTACATCGAGCAGCTTCGTCTCGCCAGGAATCCCTGGCACTGCGACTGTGCAGCCTCTTACCTAGCTGTGTGGCTTCAAGGGAGGTACTTAGCTACGGCGAACGAGTCACAGGCGACGGAGGATCTGAGCCCGTGGGAGTTCGGGGCTGGGGCAGTCTGCAGGGGTCCAGGGACTCTGGGAGGCAAGCTACTGCTGCGGCTCACTTTCCACGAGCTCTGCGAGGGCCAGTGGGCCTCGATGAGGGGCCTGGTCCCCAGGATCCCCGTCGACCTCGCAGGTGCCAGCGACCACGACGGCAATCCCACGGACAGTCTGTCGCCGAGGGAGCGTGTTTCGGTATACGTTGTTTATTTCTGAAGTAACGGGTTAACTTGGTGGCTTTCCACTATAACGTAGGATTAGGAATCCTCATAAGAGGGAGCCAGTAGCGCCGAGGACTCGAAGCTGGTGAATATTGTCGAATTTTAAAATTGGAAATAGCAAACTTGAGATTTTCAATGATTGGAAATTGAAGTTCGAGAGATCAAATTCGGGATTTCTATTTATCAAATTTTGAAGTGGGAGATAGCAAGATTTAGATTTTGAGGGATTGGAAATTTTCTAGTGGGAGATAGCAAAATTGAGATTTTGAATGATCGGCGCCCGAGGCCCTCTTTTTCCGTGGCTCCCAAACATATGTGTAGGAATTACGAAACCTATTCCTACACTAGTAGTGGCTGAACTAGAGGGGACTGAACCGCAAGTACCTCTTGATTAAAAATCTTGAGGAGTTTTGCCCTTTTTTCTCTGACTTTGCAACTCGCGATCAGCAAGGTGTCCCCCAGGAGATTCAGGTTTCCACTGAATCCGCTTTCCACCGACAGGTTTAGCATCTTCGGAGCGGACAGAGGAATGGCCGAGCGTGGAATATAATATTACGAGCGAGCAGATGGGTCGTTATCGCGAGGTCCGCTCAAGAGTGTCTGTCGAGTGCGTTCTTCGGCCAGCCTTATCTCCCGTATTTCGTCTCCGCCCGCATAATCAGTCGCTTCCGCGACTCATCGACCCTGCTCGCACTTCACTGATTACACAGCGAAAGTCGCGGGTTCGCTCTTCCCATATCGCCCGTAAACTCGGCGAGCGAGCGAGTGCAAGCGAACAACCGTGCGGAAGACCGGATACGCAAGAAAAAGTCACCTTGGGGCACGGTGGGGCGAAGAGAGTTGAACGTTCCAGGAGGATTGGCTCGAGTGCAGTTCGCGAGACGCAATGGACGCGACATCATCGACAGAGGGGACCGCGCTCGAGCTGCTGAAGCGGCTATTGTGCATCCTCGAGGAGGAAAAGGTATTCGACCAGTCGAGCAGCGAGCCTCTCGTCAGGTTCGTTCAACCTGAGGAGCTGCAGGTAAGAATCCCAACGACGCCCTACCAAACATTCCTGCGTACGTCAGCTGCAACCTGCTTCCACAGAAACAACTGGACGTCGAGTTGAAGGAGGAACCAGCCACCAAGGAAGCAATCGAGCTGGCTATGAGGCAGACTATTCGATTCTCCGTCAAGACATTCAGTCCCCATTTCCACAATCAGCTGTACGCGGGGATCGACGAGTACGGTCTAGCTGGCTCCTGGTTGACGGACGTTTTCAACACGAGCCAGTAAGCCCCACCATGGAGGCAGGGAAAATTAGGAAGATCAGGAGTGAACGGGTTCTTTACGATCCTACAGGTACACCTACGAAGTAGCTCCCGTGTTCGCGATAATGGAGAGGCAGGTGATTGAGAAGTGCCTGGAACTGGTTGGGTATCCCAAGCTACCTGAGGGCGACGGCATCCTCTGTCCCGGTGGAAGCACTTCCAACATGTACGGCATGGTGTTAGCGAGATACAAAAAGGTTCCCGAGGTAAAGACCAAGGGGGTCGCTGGCCTTCCACCTCTTGCGTGCTTCACCAGCGAGGCGGGCCATTATTCTATCACAAAAGGAGCACATTGGCTGGGCTTGGGCACCGACAATGTCTGCAAGGTACAACAGGGCTTTAAAAAGGGCTTCTCAGCCGCGGTTACTCTGATTCGAGGAACTGAAGGACGTCCTTTGGTTCACAGGTGAAGTGTGACGATTTGGGACGCATGCGACCTGAGGCCCTGAAGACTGCCATCGCGGAGGCGAGAAAGCAGGGCCATTTACCATTCTTCGTGAACGCTACGTGCGGCACCACGGTTTTAGGAGCGTTCGACCCGCTGCCGGAAATCGCAGCGATCTGCCAAGAGGAGGATCTCTGGCTACACGTTGACGTTCGTATGAGCATGACAAGCGGTCGATAAATCGAAGGTGTTCTGGATTGTAATCCCATCGTAATTCGATATTCCAGGCCTGCCTCGGTGGCACGCTGTTGCTCTCGGAAAAGTACCGGACACGAATGAGGGGAATCGAGCTGTACGTACTGACGCCCATTCTATCTACCTCCCACCACCACTTCTGTCGCCCCTTCTACTGTAGACTCTTATAACGGCTTAGCATGCCCTTCTGTAGAAAGAAACGCTTTATCGATTGCTCTCGCGTACCAAGTTTACGACACTGTTGTCGCCATGAATTTCATATCTAACGCTGCTAGAATTCCTCCCCTCTAAGATCCCGACCCTATTAGAAGATATACTTATCTATACACTTACATCTCCTGAAATCTGTAAGCGATAGACCGTTCGCTTTGACGCATTTTCCCTAAAGTTTCGATTAGCTTGAATCTTAAATTAATTTTGGTCATTAATCTACTGCATGGTACAATGGCACCCTTGCAGCTCCAATTCCGTGGCGTGGAATCCGCACAAGATGCTGGGCGCTCCGTTCCAGTGCTCGTTGTTCCTGGTCAAGGGTAAGAACATCCTGCACGAGGCCAACTGTGCGGGCGCAAGGTACCTTTTCCAGCAAGACAAACACTACGACGTGGCTTGGGACACGGGCGACAAGAGCATACAGTGCGGTAGAAAGGTGATTACCAACAGCCAGTTGCACCATGCAAGATCTCACCACTCTCGTTCCAGGTGGACGGTGCCAAATTCTGGCTAATGTGGAAAGCGCGGGGAACCAAGGGTCTTCGCGAGTCCGTTGACATCGCGATGTCAGCGGCCGAGTACTTCTTCCAGAAGATAAGGATCCGCGAAGGTTTCCGCCTGGTACTTCCCACCTACGAGAGCTGTAACATTTGCTTCTGGTACATACCACCCAGCATGCGCGGTCAGAACGAGACCAAGGATTGGTGGGAGAGCCTGTACAGGATCACCGCGAAGATCAAGGAACGCATGATGGTGGAGGGGTCGCTGATGGTGGGCTACTCCCCGCTCTCCTACAACAACACGGGCAACTTCTTCCGCATGGTGGTCAGTTGCCAGCCTCCCCCGACAGAAGCCTCCATGGACTACGTTGTGACGAAGATCGAGGAGTTGGCTGCCGATCTGTAGGCGGGCAGAGGGACCCCGCGAGATAACGCGGCCGCTCGAGGGAACTTGGGGAATGGGACTCGCTTAATGAGCGTATATTCTGTATGGGCTGTTATTATTGCTGTTATATGGTAGCCAAGCGATGCGTCGCCTCGCTCGAAGAGCACGGAAGAGCGCGATAACGATGGATCTCGGTCGACACTTTCCCGAACAATCTGGTGTCGTGGAACGCCCAGCAATTAGGTCGTTCTACTTAATTCTTCTCCTCCAAGTCGACCCACGAGGCGAACGATCGCTTCTTCCTTCTCTCGGCTATTCCTCGATGGCCGCGACTCAATGTGAGCCAGTAATACAGTGACCGACGCTCCGCACGTCTCGAATCCACACTCATCTCACGCACGTTCACACACGCCTACGTACATTCCCACGTATATACATTCACACTCGCGACGCGTTCGTGAACACGATATGATCCCGCGTAATGGCACTAGATCGTTCGATATGAAACTCGAGGTCATCTTCCCTTAAAATAAACGAGAAATGAGTAATATGGGTCTCTGTTATCATGCATGCGATATGCGCGCGCGTAGGTACGTATTGTACGAGTACACCCCACCACGTGTATTTACAAAGTTGATCCACCCTTCCCTGCGAGAAGTCTTTCCTCTCTTTCGATAGGGTTGTCGATTCTGAGGCACTTAATCATCGTCCGCGGAACGAAATTAGTCTGTCAACGAATTTCACGCGTTCCAAGGTCGCAACACTAAAACAACCCTTTTTGCACATTCCCTGTAAAGTCCCAAAACAGACACTGCTCGGTTCCTCGGCGTTGTCCCTTTCCGAATCGCCTTCATAGCGACCTCCCCGAATAAAACTGCCACCCTTCTACCGTTCGCGAGTATCGTCAATGTCAGTGGTGCCGTTTCGCGTCAGAGCGATGCTGGTCGGTGGGAGCGCGTGATCGCGAGCCCAGCGGGTGGACAAAGTCTGCTTTCTTCCCCTGTGCGTCGCGCGGGTACGTTCAATAGTACTTGTCCTGGTCCAGGTCTACTCGAATGTGCTGTTGACCGTGGCTATTCCGCTTCAATGTGGCGGACTCGTAGTCCAGACTCTTGGGGTAGAGTTTCGGGCTGCCGAGACCGTTCACGTTCGGGTTGTTCTTGCCACGAAGGGTGCCATTACCGTTCGTGCTGCCTGAGAAGCTGGGCTGTCGTTTCGTGTTCACCTGTGGAACCAACACTCTCGTATCACCGCTGAAAAAAATTAGCCCAGTGGCCTCCGACTTTACTTACCTCTTTCAACGGCACCGTGACGTAAGGGTTCTGCTTGCTGACGTAGTGAGGGCTACCCGGAGCTCGTTGCTGGCGCTTCTTCAGGTAGCAGAAGCTCAGCACCGCTGTGAGAGCCAGGCCCACCAGGAAGCCCACGATACAACTGCCCACCACTGCGCCCACTGTCACGCCGGACCGTTCCACGCTGGATCGCAGAGCGTTTACATCTGCGCAGTTTCGTGAAATGAGATTGAAGCTAGTTTACAAGGGAAGATCCGGAACCCGGAAGTTTAAAAAATTCCGAAACTTTATGAATATGTAGGGGATTTCCTTCTGATTACAAGGCAATTTTTGTTTGCTGCCCAAATTCACTCGATGGGGGTGAAATTAACCCCTGAAAATTCGGATATTTTCCGATTTTGTGTTATAACTCGTGAGAGATTGAAAACAAGTTTCACGACAAAAGTTACTTCTTTTAATTAGATCTATCATTTGGTAAAAAGAAAAATTAACAGTTCACGCGTTACAACACAAAATCGGAAAATAACCGAATTTTCAGGCGGCAATAAAATTGTACCCCCTTAGAGTGAATTTGTCAAGCAAACAAAAATTGCGTTGCAATCAGGAGGAAATTCCTTACACATTCAAAAAGTTTCAGAATTTTTTGAATTTCCGGATTCGGGATCTTCACCTGTTAGAAGGTCCCCCGAAATCTTGTACGTTAGAAGTACACTTTCAAGCTGAACTCACCGTTATCCGTGCAGTCAGGCAGGCAGTCGCGAGTCTCTCGACCCAGTCCCTGACACATCCCATTTCCCAGCTGAACGCACTGTCGTTTCCGGTGTTGTTGGTGGTCATCGTCGCAGGGTGTCCACCTGGACCAGGAGTCCCAGCCAAGTAGCGAGTCGCAGCTAGGCATCTCGCAGGTCTCCCTGACTAATCTCGGACCCTCGCAGCTCTCCGGGCCGAGGCATTCTCTGGTCCTGGTGCGCACGCCCACGCCGCAGGAGGCTGAGCACTCTGACCAGTCCGTCCAGCAGGACCACTGGCCTTCAGTGCTGCTTCCAGGTGCCGTGGGTCGACAGGGATGCACGTTGCAGACTCTGGTTTGATGGGAGAGGCCTCCCTCGCAGGGTGGCGATTCGCATTGCCTCACCTATTAGGTAGTAGACGATTGAAGTGTGAAACAAGGTGAAAAAGAAGGAAGGGAAGGGAATGAGACCGTTCAGTCGCCTACCCTGTGCTGCGAGCCTCCGCCGCAGGGACGATCGCAGGGTCTCCAGGATGACCACTCGCTCCAACCGCTCTCCATGCCAGAGAGGTCCGCGTACCCGTTCTGATTCGCTCTTAGACAGGAACCGTCGTTCCTACAGTAGCGCTCCTCCTCCTTCGCGAGCTGCACTCTCACGCTGGACGGGTCATCAGTTTGGGCGCGACAGCTGAATCTAAATCGCTTCTCCACGTATCCGATGTTTCCACTTTGAAGCGTGGCGTTGGCTGCCAGCCAAGGTGTCCATCCGGAGTATCTCTTCGTCTCCACGCATTGGTGGTTGTTGCACTCCTCCACCTGAAAGGGGGAACGTATTCAAACCCTGTGTTTAAAGCGCTTGTTAAGTCTTTAACAAGCGCGCGAGCGACTGTTAAAAGTAAGGCGTGGACGATTACCTGGAAATCGCAGCCATTGCAATCGACGGGGATAGACTTTCTAGGGGAGGGGCTTTCGCAGGTTCTTCTTCGTATACGTATTCCTAGGGCGAAAAGTCATTGAGTGATCGAGTGGTGCAAGTTTCTGGCGCAGGAATGGTAGGGATAGGAAGGCGATCTGTTGAATTACACTAATTTACATAAGAAAAAAATAGTGGCATCTGCTGCGCAAAATGACTCTAAACTAGTGTTATTAAAGATATGTGAGATTAGCATGAGCATCGCTTACCACCGTTGCAAGGTCGAGAGCAGGAGTTCCAGGTGCCCCAGGAGGACCACTGGCCGCCCTGAGGAGGTGGCGGGACCTTAACGGGCGTAGGGCAAGGCGGCAGATCGATACAGACAATATCGTCGTGATCGTAGCCCACGCAGACTCGTCCCCCGAAAGCAGGTGCCGGATTAGTGCAGGACCTCCGTCTCGTCTTCATCGCGAATCCACAGGTTTGGAAGCAGGCGGACCACGCTGACCAGGCTGTCCAGCCCCCGTGCACAGTGCAATTCGTCACTTTCACCTTGGAACCCACGCAGCTCGCTCCGCCGTGCTGGGGTGGAGGGTTGTTGCACTCTCGTGTCTGGCACTGGCAGCTGTCAGTAGTCTAACCCGAAGAGATTCGTTAAATATCTATCGTCTTTCTTCGTACAAGGGAATCTACGTCACTAACGAACGAACCTCTGTGTGCTCGGAATGGGAGTGTGTATGCGAGTGCCCATGCTCCCCAGTACCGTGCTGGCAAGGTGACCAACTGCTCCAGGAGCTCCAGCCACCGTCCACAGGGTCCGTGAGCACAGGGCACTTGGTGACCTCCTGATGCCAGTGATTCACCAGCTGATTCTGCTTCGGAGCTGGAGCACACTTCATCAGATGCTCGTTCCAGCCGCAGTAGGGCTCCTGGGCGTTCAGGCAGGCCTGGCGACTCCGATGTCGATGGCACTGGGCAGCGGGAAGTCTGCACAAATAGAACAACTATTAGCATTTATGTACTTGTTATTGATAACCACGATTTCGTTCCATCTCCCCCCCCCCCCCCGTACCTTAGTAATCCCGACTGCATGCCCACGTACAGACTCTGCGTGTCCTTGAGGAACTGAAGAGTCATAGGGGTGGACGGCAGGGGACCCCAGACCTCGACTATGCAGGTCTCCTGGGTTCTAGGTAGCACAGAGATCTTCTTGATCAGTCCTACGTCCGTAGCAACGTATAGAACAGTGACGCCGCGGTACAGTTTGGTTGTGATCACGTCTAGAGCGATCAGAGTGAATCTCTCCAGTATAGAGGTGTGAAGGGGCTCGAGGCTGATGCCCTGGACCGCGTCGTCCATCAGCTGGTACCTCTGATTGTCTATGATCTGATGCGGAGCCACGTTCGAGGAAGACCCACATCGTTGGCGATTGTGGTGGGAGACGGACCTTCTCTCCCAAGCGGCGCCAAAGTTCTCTTGGTGCTTGAACGGCCCGTCGAAGCTCGCGGTGATCGCCGACATGTTGAACGCGCAGATCGCCGAACCTGCTATGCCGTTGCTGGAAACAGACGATTTTCAGAGTCCCACGGGAGCATTGATTTTTTGCGGGGGTTGAAGAATGGTTGGTAGGGCGGAACGAGCGAAAAGGAACGTTGTGTTTCGTCCTGGGAAATTAGGATGTTAGGAGGTAGGACGGAACAGGTATATGTAGGAATCGGTAAGTGAGGGAGCACTTGTGAGAGAGCGGGATCGGTCGAATCGGTCGAGATATTGTGACAATTTCATCATTTTTCGAACAAGGGTCACCCGCAAATAAATAAAGGGGTCACTGCTAAACGCTAAAAGGTTTGCCGTAAAGAAATAAATAAATATAAAAAAAAAAAAAAAGGAATTGGAGAATTCTGTAAGCCTGTCACCTACCGATTCAGATGCTCCTTAGTGGACGGAGGGCAAGCATAAAAGATCATAAACTATCGTGAGACTTTGGCAAGTATTTCCTCCTATCAGTATATACATGTGTCCTATATAGGACTCTTACATGGGCGTCGTGAAAGTCGCGTAGACGATGCCCTTGTCAGGGTGGTACACCGCGCCCTGGATCTCGTCGAAGTAGAAGGGGAACTCTCCAGGAAGGGAGCAGTTTAAACGAGCCTTGCTGAACGTCGTCCAAACGTCCTTCATCATGATCTGTCCGCCTCGGTCGTTCTTGCAGACCCTGGCTATCCTCGAATATACTTTCTGAAGGAAACAAACGAAGTTGGTTATCATAAAGCAATCTAACGCCCCGTTAGCTCCTCAGACTAACCCGTTGAAATATTCCTAAACCCACGCCCCTACCTTGCCACAATTGATGTACTCCACAGCAGACTCACGAAACAGGAAGTACACGTGGTCCTCAGTCTCGAAGCTCCCCACGAACTGTGGATCGTTCAACCACCTGCGGAAAATACAAATCAGCCCCGTCCGAATTCCCCCCGATTGAAAGCGAGTCCCTGAATCTCCCCGACGTTACCTAGAATCGTACTGATGCGTCCGAAGGCTCGGAGAAACCAGCATCCTACAGATCGCGGGATCAACGCCAGAGAAGTCGGTCGGCGCTCCAGCAAAGAGTCCCCCAGTTGGGCCCCTGGCCAAAAGCGCCGTGACGTTCGCGTGCGGGGAGTAAGGGCACATCGCTACGCCCGACATGCCGCTGGTAATGCTGCTGATGTTCTCGATCTGCGAAACAGCAGTGTCAACGAGCAGTGTTAAAGCAGTGCCGGCTTTAAACAAACAACTACCTCAGGAAGCAGTTATATCCTACCTCTCTCCAGGTGCACCAGGGGCTGAACGCGTACGTGCCGCAGGTGAACAAGCTCTTGCCATTGCTGAGGAGCACTTTCACGTAGTTTCGACAATCGTCAGCGCTCTGGCCCTTGTTCTGGCAGGTGGTGGACTTGTCCTCCGGCGCGGTCCAGCTGGCGTGCTCCAGTTGCGCCAGCGAAGTCAGAGTCAGTCGGTACAGATTATCCCTGAGGAACGATCAAAATGATCCATGTTTCTGAACGCCCTGAAAGTTCATCGAGTGGAACCTTTCCTCGATGTTTACTTGGAAAGTGTTTGAGATTCGAAGCGAGCCACGCTCCCGTATCGGTGTTGGGCGCGTGGGACGCATTGCCTATGGGATACGCTTGTCGAGAAGCAAGCCTGTCAGCCCGAGCACAGGTTGCCACGCTCGCGGGGCGGAGCGGAGCGGGACGGAGCCGACTCGAAAGCTCCCAGCGAAGCATAAACGGCGCCTACGTGGGCGCCCGCCGCGACTACGCGCGATACTACGCGGCCAAGTAATTATGATTTAACTGGAATGGAAGCGTGGCTGGCTCGCGGCGCGCCAATTAATAACCGCCGGGCCACCGAGGGCAAAGCGCCCGCGACTCGGCGTGATTTCGCGTCTGTTGCGCTCGGTTACATTCTACTCGCGCATCGGCCGCGTTCGGTGGAGTTTTCAGTTAGGCTGTTAGGAGGAGCTTGCGCGTAACTTTCGAGAGGACGTGATCGAGTCGTCAATTCGCGTACGGGCGGTCGTGTTTGCGAGCAGTCGCATTGAAACAGATTGTTTCCTGCTCTCTAAATGGACGATGCTCGTCTGGCTCCCTCGCGCAATGATACTTTGTCCGGCAATTGACGGCCTCCTTTTCGCTTAACCAGCCTCGGCTAAGAGCCCTCGGCCCATCTTGCTATCGTTTATACCGCCTTGGGAAACCAGCGAGAGACCCAGCGCGCTTCTGCCGATGAAAATCGAGGAATTCTAACGCGAACGACCGTTAGTCCGAAGATGGCCACACGAGTGGCCAAGTGTCAAGGGTTATTCACGGTAAAAGTTGGGAAATCTCAACGCAAATGTCTGTCAAGCCGAGACGGAATGCTCCACCGAGCCTGGAGAGCAAAGCAAACGAATCCTCCAGGAGGATCCTCGATAGGGCATCAGAAATTCTTAGCCCCCCCTTTCAAACGGCACAATTGGGCCTAGTTATGCGGGAAAAAAATTAGTTAAACGCAATATTAATTTGACAAAAAGTTACCAGCCCATATAACAACTCTTACATTATACAATTATTAAAACTACCAAGCCATTCTTTCATTTTAGGCTTAAAAAGGCAAAAACCTACAGAAAATTTAAAGTAATATTAATTAAACTACTCACAATTAAATAATCCATTAAAAAACGTTGTAAAACAGTAAGAAGAAATAAAATATTCACAATAAAACTCAGTTTCAGATCTGCGAGGGTAGCATTCTGCATACCTAGGCCCAATTCTATGCCCCGCAATTTCTCCGTCCATGACTATATCTGTAAAAGCCTGTCACAAATCACTGTTGCGCGAAAGGAGGGTACCGGATCGATCGTAAAAAGCAAAGTGGACCCGATGTCGATACGAGGCGAAGATAGGTTCGTTCGGAAATATCGCGCAGAAGGCGAGGCGTGCCCGATAAACGTAATTATTTACGGCGTCGCGGGGGTTTGTTTCGCGATCCTGGAAAGGAACGGAGGCTGTAATGCTAGAGAGCTGCCCCCCCCCTCTCACTCTCTCTCTCTCTGTCGATACCTGTCGCGAGTCGGCCAGGTACGCTCTCGATAAGCCTGGCTTCGGTGACGTCACGGTTGCCGCGCACAGGGAATTAAAGTAGGAATGCAAATCGTGGCGCCGTGTCGCGTGCACGCTCCTAGATCGACGCGCGCTTTCCCTCCTCGCCTTTCCGACATCGAAAGCGATCTACTCCGCAGAGATCGTCGAGAATGAATTGCTATCAAGGAGCGCTGTTAAATCCACGTGTCCACAACAAGCACGGCTGTTCCGTGTATCGAGAAGCCTGAAATTGGGTGAAGAGATGCGATAAAGTCGTGGGATTAAATCGTGAGTGGTTGCGCCCGGCTACCTGGCCGTTCGAACGGCCGCCAAGTGGATCGCGCGACACGCGCGATTATCCGAGAACAAGAGCGATTGCGTACGGGCGCGGGACACTCTGGCGCCGTCCGCGACATTCTCTTCTACCCTTTTCCCTGTTTTTCGCGGCGTGTGAACGACCGTCTGTGTTCCACGAAAAGGGACGGGGGGGGGAGGAGGGGGGAGAGAAACTCGTCGCGGCACCGCGCCTGTCATTGCATTCGACAAGTTTAAACGCCGGCGCGCTCGAACCGCTTCCAGGAGCGAAGAAATACGCGGTTCGATTTCGAGGATCTGCGGTGATCTTTCCAGAGCACGATACTCTTAAGCGCGTTCCTTCGACGAGTCCAGCCCAGCACGTAGGTCGCGGCTAATAACCGGCTTCTATTAATAGAAGGAGCACGTGGGCGTACTCTCCTTTCCACGCTCGCCTCGATCCTGGATCTATCGATCGAAACGCGTCTTCGATTTCTGCTTGACCCGCGTGGGTGAGCCAGCTTTGGAAGCTCCTCGGCCGATCTTCGGGAACGGAAGCTCGACCTTGGTCATCGCGCTAAGATTAATCGCCGCGATTCCTAGGGCAGCGGAGTAAATCCTCAGTCAGAATTTACGGCGCCGATTTCGGGCTTACGCCCCGGACGAATCGCGGACTAGGGTGGCGACCAATTTGGCGGCCCTCCAAGAGCAACAGACACGGAGGGAGGACGTTATTCTTTGTTTCTGGCGACGGGAGTCTCGCCCGCGGCGCGACTGTGCTCGTGATCCTAGGAAAAGCTTGCCGACGCGGAGGCAGTCGGACGAGGGGGAAACGCGACCGGCGCTGGCCTGGCCAGCCGCCAGCTCGCGTTCCTGCTCGCGATCCTGCGCTTTCCGCGTGTCTATTATTCCGCGTCCGATCGGCCGTTCCGCGAAACGCCACCTCTTCATCAGAGGAGACCGATGGCTGAGCGTGCCCTTTACGTACCGTGCCCCGACGACAACCTGCTGTCTGGCGACGTCGAACAGCAGCTGCGAGTACGTTGTCACACCTTCTTGCTGGAACAGGCTGGTCTCCGCCAGATCTGGAACACGTTTTCGCGTTACACAGCCGTCCAACCGACGGGTACAATCGTTTCGGCGACTTTGGTAGGCGAGAAATGGGAAATCGCAGGGGAGAAGGAAGAAGAACAGGGGAAGTGAAGAAGCTGCAGGGGAAATTGTTTTTTTCTTATGTTCTTTGAACCGACGGTTGAGAAAAAGAAGAAAGGATATACAGGGTGTTTATAACTATGTGGGACATTTTTCCAGTTGCCCCTTAACAGCCATTTTAGGGTGTTTCGCGAAATATAAAAATGCTTATGTATAGGTGTAACTACTACAAAACTAAGCATTATTGGACATATATTGTACATCAACTTTTTTTTTATCATTTTGGTGAGTAGAACCGATCTTGAAAAATATCACACATATTTATAAACATCCTGGATAAGTTAATAATAATTGTAAAATTTATCAGTAAATTCTTTTTAATACAAGCCCAGAATTAAACATCCCCTTTGGTCAATTTCTTCCGCTTCTTGGCAGCTATCCCTCGATCCCCGCTCGTTTCCACGTTCCAAGAAGACGCGGATTTACTCGCAGCCTTTTTTCCCTTCCTTGCAAACTAGTTGGGCGACGTTAAAGGAGCGTCACTCGCGTGATTCCGATACCGAGCCATCCTGAGCTCGGCACTCGTTTCTTTTCGCGCTGCGCCTCGATTTTCCAGTTTTTCCCCGGGGGCCCGTCGCCGTTGATGAAGGAGGACAATCGGGATGGGAGATTCGAGGAAGCATCGAGACGAAAGCTGTCCGATCTCTCCAACTTCCACGCGGGAGTTCAATAATTCCCGAAGTGCCCCACGTGAGACATTTCTCAGCAGAGAATTTCTTAATCAGCCCCTTTCAGCCCAGAATCCCAACTCCTCCTACCAAAGACTATACAATTCGAGTTCCACCGATCCCCTGCATTCGTAATCAACCCGATATCCGATCAGAGGGAACGCTGCGCTCATCGCCTTGCTTAAGATGAGTTTCTGGTCGCAGGAGCGACGTTCGCGTAAAAGCGGGGCGCGTTCCATCGTCCGCGATAGCGCGAGTTTCTCCCTGTTCCCTCTTTCTCCTCCTGCACTCTCTTTCCCTCTCCCTCTTTCTCCCGTGTTCGTCTTGTTGTTTTTCAGCCGGTTTGCCGACGCGGAGAAACGATTCCGCAAAGGTAGCTCTGCGCGCGGTTCGTCGTACCTCCTCGCGTTTCCACGTATCCAGGCACGACGTGTTTTATCGTCCTGCGTGTGCTGCACTCGCGCGCTCGCGCTCGCGCTCCCCGCGAACCCACACCGTCGCGACGCCAGCGTCCGTGCAGCCACGTACGTGCGCTTATAAGTAGATACGTGTGGGACGAACGGGCCCCAGTTAGCATAACCTGATCTCGAAGGCCTCTCGGGTATCCTCCCTTCACTCTCCGTCTTTTCTTTTTCTCCGGGACCCCTCTTTCTCTCTTTCTGCCTTTTTCTTTCCGACCCCCTTCGCCCCTTCGCCCGGTGCAACTGGCCGCCGTTCCTTCCATCCGCCGGCCACGTATTTTCCCTCTAATTTATCCGTATGGACGCGTAATCTATCCATCCGGGGATCGACGCACGCGTCTTTCCGCTACTCTGGGAGGTTTCTGCGGCGTCGATGTAGGTGTCCCGTGGCCAGAACACTCCGCGGAGCTCCGCGCTGGGAAGCTCGTGAGAAATGCAAGTCAGAAGGACTCGGTTCGATGAGACTGATGGGGCCTCGAGGCGCACAGACTTGCTGCGACCGCAGTGTGCCTGTAAACGAGTAGAGCTGGAGTACGGAGGCTGGATGAAACGTGTGCGAGGATGGTAGAGGTTGCAACCAAGTGAGCGGCAAGGGAAAAAGGAGAAAACTGTCCGCGCAGAAGGAAGCGGAATATATCAGAGGAGGGTAGGATCCCCGTGGAAAAACGAGTACGTGTGTTCCCTCGTAACGACGCGGCAATCGACGATCCACGATGGCCTCGGCGATGGACGCGCACGGAACTCGCTTCCAAGCCCCCTTGCCCCCTTGCCCCCGCGTCGGTCGCGTCTTCTTTCGACGAGAGGCTTCCTGAATGCGTACACGATGTTCAGACGGGAAAAAGGAACGGGCGCAATGACGAGGGCAACGCGGAAGAGACGCCGGCCCGAGCCGGCAGTGCGGGAATGTCGCGCGTTCCTAGCCACGCGCCCGACGCGCTCGACGCGCTTTCAAAACTCGGAGCCGATCGCTCGTGAGTCAACTGCCGCTGTAAATTTGATCGGATTGCGAGCGCCAGGCCCTGCCTCTGCTCCCGTTCCGCCACTTTCCATCCTCGCGAGTCGCGAGCTCGCGGAGCCTGCCCAGAAATCGATCTACCTTCGATCTCGAGGATCTACGAGGCAGTGTCCGTCCTCCTGACCAGCAAGAAGCTACGAAACGCGCTACACCGTCCCGGGGGTGATGCAACGCGATTGAACCGCGGCTCGAAACTTTTCCACGCGACGTAGGAGGACGCCCGAGGCCGAGGAGTTACGCGCGGGAGGAATTACCGCGGTATCTCGACGGGAGAAAGGAAAAACGACGGTATAGGACGTGATAGGAAACAAAGGATGATCATAGGGTGGTTGCGTCACCGAGGCCTTCGAGGAAGACGCGAACGAAGGCGTCGAAGAGGCCTGCAACTGGCGGGCTCCGAGCGGAACGCTATGGCTTCGCACGGATGCAACGATCCGGGGGATACAGCCTATGGGGAAGAGGAGGCTGGAAGCCGCGAACACGCGTTTCCAGGCGAAAAGGTAGGGGAACGGGAGAAATCGAAACGAGTTTGGAGTCGCTCGCGTGGCGACGCGTGCCGCGCTCCACGCCTACGCGAAACACCATTCCGCGAGTCCGAGGGAACTTCTGACGACTCTCCTTCGGTGCCGATCATCTGCCTCGGCTTCTAGAACGAAGCTCCAGTTCCTCGGGAAGGGGAACAATGCGGCGATCGTTTGCAAAAAACAAGCAGGAGCTTCGATCGATCGAATCGCGCAACTGGCACGCGCCTCGTACGGGCTTCACCGCCCACGCCTCATGCGAACTACCTTTTCCTTGGGAAGCTTCTTCGATCGCGCTTCGATACTTGGCCTGCGGTTCTACCAACACATGGAATTGATTCCGATTTAATTGTGGCCCGATCTTCCAACCGAACTTTCCATTTCTCATTGGAAAGATTTCTTCGTCCCTCATCTTCCGCCTAGCTCTTCATGCGATTTCGTACAGCTCCTTTTGCTTTCGTATCCATTTCCATTTGTATTTTGTACATCCCACTTTCCTCCAATCGGATTCTCTCCCGCAAATAAATCAATAAATAAATTTGAATTTGGGATCAAGTGAACTCCAGCTGCCTTTGCTTCCAAACTTAACATTCGACACTTTCAACACTTTCCAAAAAGCAATCCAGTCCTCCGCGACGTTAAAATACAAGCTACCATCGACTACGATCCTCTTCCAAGGCAAGTATTAATCTGTTCCAGGCCATGCATTGCTCGTGCGAGGAGGCAGCCTGAGATGTGCCTATTTATACGCGGTATAGGCGTCGAACCGCGTCGTTTTCGCGATTCAAGTCTCCTCTGGCAGCAAACAACTTGGGGCTCAAACTATCTCCGTGAATAGACGCTGAAGGCAGTCTCGCCGGCCAAAAGAAATCGGTTGGTTCGCGCCTGTTAACGACTGGTCCCTTCAGACGCCTGGCCCAGACGTAAACTCCGCGGTATTTAGCTTTCGTAGAGTTTACGAGCGGGGTCCAGGGATTGAATAGGGCCTTGTAGAGCGGGCGGCTTAGCGGTTGCCCCGCGGACTCGCTGGCCAGCGACTCCGGCTCGCCTAGATATCGTATGTCCGTCGTTGGGTCGCTTAAAACAGCGAGGGTCCGTGGAAGGACGGAGAGCGAACCCACGTAGCGTTGCTTGCTGCTCGAAGAATAGAAACTTTGTTCCTGAAAGGGATTCGATTACGGAATGGCCAGGCCGAGGGTATTGCAGGAGACAGCATTCGGCCTAACAAACTCCCAGAAGGTAGAAGCCTGTTTAGCTTCAAGAGCTATCAATTGACTCATAGATTCCGTCTTCGATTAATTATTTATCGCTGGAGTAATCGAGGAAATCGCAAGTCCAACGATTACTATGTAACTGTGAGATAGTTTACGCGTTTACGCTGAATCGTACGTGCAGAAAGTCACGACCTTCCTAGGAATCTTATCTAAACAGTTGTAAGTCAGGTAGATAAGCACTGGAAGCTTCTTACCTTCGTAAGAGATGCTCCTAAAGTCGTCAGCAGCGCGCAGTCCTGCGACCAGGATCGTCCCCAGTATCGCCAGACGCACCGGCCACTGCTCCATCTTGATTACCCTCTTCACCTGCAAAGGGAAACGAAGGGGAGTGATCAGTACCTGCGCTTCCGTTTAACCCTCATCCGCCCCTTGTGCCAATTCGTGCAAATCCTGGGTACTAACAGTGCACGTTAATACCCAGGAATTTAATTTTTATTTTCAATAAATCAATTTGCGAAGTCAACTATTTATCTTTTCAGTATACTGATTTTTTTTACCATTGTGCCAATTTGACACCAAGGGACAAATTAAGTTGGGAAACTGAGGGACGAATAAGGGTTAAATTCTAATAATTCTTAAGACACTGTAACTCTCTTTCTCTCTCTCTAACATCTACACTGTTAACACTTTATCTGTCTCCAAACCTAGCAACGTAATCTCATTCTGTATTTATCTCCTTTATAACCGAAGCATCTCGCAGTGATAACACTTGGTCGCAAATTTTCTTGAAGAGTCAACGGACACGTTGCAAACACAAGAGAGATCAGCAAGCATGAGCCTGCTCCAAAGCAGTGCGACTTATAATGCGCCAATTAACGCTCGCTAATGCCTCTGCTCTGGCGCAATCATCGCCAAGGAGAAGGAGAAGCAGAGTGACGCGAGATGAGAACTACTTCCAGGTGAACAAACCGCCAGAAGGAGATTGAAACGCGTCTCGGACGAGAATCGACGAAAGGAAGGATAGCGATGAGTGCAAGGTCGTCGACCTAGCCTGCGTATCCGTACTCAGCTGCTTCTTTACGCCAGGATCGGGTTTATTCTCGGTCTAGGGAAGATCGACTCGTCCCATGGGATGAACGGGCGACGGAGCGATAGTCGATACAGAAATTTTTGCGATTGGAGCGGATCTTTTGCGGAGCGAACGCTCGAGTCGGCGATAAACGCGGCGTTTCTCCTTCTGGCCGCTTTGTCTTCGGCGGTCTGTCACCGTGACAGCTCGCTTTCTCGTCTATGAATAGATAGCGGGATAAAGGAGGACACGCTACGCCGAGAAACGCCGGCGGACCCACGTGGTTGCACTACGTACGCGTATTTATGTCCCCGCACTGTCGAAAGAGGGACGGAAGGTCGTAGATGAAAGAAACCCCGTCGAGGAGTCGTCTTTCGTCCGATCGTTCGTGCCACAGAAATCGACGAAAGGTCCTTGCGCGAATGAATAAAGTAAACAAGTGTTTTGGAAGTATAAAGCTTGAATTTGTGGCTGAGGCGGGGGGCTAAGGGGCCCCTATACCCCGAAAGAAGGGGCTTTGTAAGCAGAAAATGAAACTGGATTTTATTGTTTAAATAAATTTTTATAATCACCTAATGAATTTTATTGAATTTGTACTAAAAATATTTTTACCCGCTCAACTCGACTCCCCCCAAGATTAAATCCTAAGGGCGCCACTGATTTAGGGAATATTAATTCGAAACACCTTCAACTTCCCAATTTTCCTAATCTGCTAGTATGCAAAGGCTACTGGTTCCTCAACCCCCAAAACCTTCTTCAACCCCTCCTCACACGTGCTCTAAACACCCAGCGCGATAACCTCGCGATTCGTTCGAGGGAAGAAAAAGGGGCGAGAAACGCGCTCCCCCGTTTCCCATTCGGCGCCGGTAGAACGGAATTCCGTGGTTTCCTTTCGCGTTCCTACGTCTCACGTGAAATATTCCGGGTCCGCGACGCGGTGGTCCCGCTAGGGTAAACTTTTTAAAAGCCCCTCGCACGATAATACACCGACGCCACGGTGGTCCCCGAAACCTTTTAAAGGGACGCCGGGTCTCTCTTCGAATATAAATATCGCGACTCGACTCCTAGCTGACGGCGCGGGGTGGAAGCGGCCGCGGTTATCTTCGATTTCGCCACTCCGCTCCGATCGCAGCGTGCTCGCAGGAGGCCCGTCGTCTGGAGTCTGGAGTCTGACCGCGATCTGGAACGTTTCACTTGGAGACGGCCATTTGGAGGGTTTGAACAGTGTCAAGTGGCCGACGCGTCGTCGCCCCTCGAACGGAATCCCTCGATAGCCGATCGCAGGGCTCGGCGGAAAGCCTCGAGTGGCATCCCGCATCTGTATCGAGAAGGCGGCCGATCGTGATATTAATACGAAACGGTGGCCCGTAACAGCCGCCGCGAATAAGGCCGGCGTGGAGACAGTTTACCGTATTCGTCGTACGGACGTACGGGGAGACGCGTACACGGTCGCGCCGATAGTCGATTCTCCGTTAGGAGAGAAACGAGCGTACGATAAATCGGCAACCGTCCGCAGACGATACCGTTCGTTCCCGGCCCCCGTGATTTTTGTTTGTCCTGCCAGCGACAGATAACCGCGGCCAGCGGGTAAATAAACGAGCGCTCGGTTTAATCGTCCCGCGATGGAGATAGGATGGAATCGATCTATCGGTGCACGGAGGCGTAGGTGTCGTGTATCTTCTGGATCGACTAGCTACGAGCGCGGTTTATCGTGGGAGAGGAAAGGCTTACAGGGGCGATCACTTCAACGCAATGTATTACCGATAATTTGACTAAAAAGTGTTTCTAGCAAAAGTTAGATTTTAAATTTCGCCGTACGTATGACGATCGGAGAGAGCTTTCTTCCAAGGCTACGCCAGTGTCTCTTGACACCTGCCCTCCGTAGAATATTGAATTAAGATGAACGAGGCTAATATTGCGGCTGGATGGAAGAATGGCGAACGGTTCCCTGAGCCCACCGGAAGTTCGGTGGAAGGACTGCCGTTGTACGCGACGAGAAAGAATCAGCCTCTGAAAACCTTACAGGGACTAGCGGGTACCTCCCACGAGTACCGTTCGACGCTTCGACGACCGTCTTCCTATCGCTCTGGACGCGGCGCGTTTTGATTACCAAAGATAAGAGCGAAACGAGTCGAACGATAAACACGGCTAAGACGCTGGCGAGATTAGATCGTTCTCTGTACACCTTCGCACCTGGGATGACGAGCTGGATTCTTCCAGGAAGGTTCCTCGAGAAAAAATCGCTAATAATATCGACGTTCTATCGAAAGAACACTCTGATTATTGCGCGTCTTTCATCAGCGATAGATACGATGCTAGTTCAGCCTGCTATCAGGCAGATGTCTGCTACGAAGGAGGAGAGTACGAGCTACTTTGTTTCGGTGTCAAAAATCGAGGGGCAGTGGAATGCGCGTAATCGGAAACAAGCGAGCGTATCTCTCCGCGGACGTCTCACTCTGCCGATTTTCCAGCTCCTCTGTCCGCCAGGGTGTGGCTCGCGCTACTTCTTTCTCCGATCCACGTCTCTCGCTCTGCAGCTCCGCGGATAGAAGCGACGGACGCGGGCTTCGTTCGCGTTAACTTCCACGCGATTTATCTCGAGGCTGGCAGGCGAGTAGGCCGCGAGTACGACGAGCGAAGCCTAGCCGGGCACGCGAGAGCGGACCGCGAGAAATTTTATGGGAGCGGGTCGCCAAACATGGTCACACGCGGCTCACCTCGACGGAGGCTAACACCAGCGTCGGGGAGGACGCGCGCGTTCCTCGCGAAAACGGGCCAGAGAGGAGCCACCGAGACACTGGCAGCGATCAAGTACGGTAACAGCGACTGGAACGAGTCCAGTGTCAGCACCCACAGCGGCCATGTACAGTATCAGTATTTAGACCACGAACAAGGACAGTTGCAGCACCCAGATCACGATTAAGTACTCTACCAGCGGCCAGGCCCCGATCAAGTACGCTACCAGCACTCCAGCTACGATAGAGACGCTGCAGAACGATGGCCACGACCCCTACTGCGGTGGAATCGGTTCACGGAGCAGCGCGATCCGATTGACATAGGAGTGGAGGCTGTAGATGAAAACGAAACAGGTGGTTCGTCGATCGCTCGTTCGTCGCGGCTCGTCGACGATAACCAGAGGGCATCTGTCGACTCGACCTCTGTCCAGAGGTTTACAGCCAAGGCTACGAGAAGCTAGGGGACGTTCATCTCTGCTTGTATATACCACGTTGCATTGGACTGGCAACGGAGTCCCCAAACGAATCCTACTTCTAAAATCTAAAAGCTCGCGTTGAACAAGATCTGATTTAGGATTTTATCCAAACACTTTTATCCAAATATTTTCTCTGCCATAATTTTTCATACCACACGCGCGTACATTTATCTGTAATTCTGGTATGTATAAACGGGCCATTTCTCTTATATCCGCCACTGCTTATAACTCGTGCTTATCACTTGATTCTACACAGCTGCAGCTTCGTGTTTACAACGAACAAATGAACGAATTATCCAAATCACGTAATAATGAGACAGAGATGCCTGCTAGCGATTCATCTTCCACGAAAACCAGCCAGATTTCCCGCTTCTTTCGCGCGATCTTTGGCGCGGAGCGATCACTCGTCCCGAGAAGCGGCAGCCAGATGGCCGTCTTAATCGCGGGGAATAAATCACGGTGTTTGGACGCGCGCCGCGAATCTCGGGGCGGATGGCCGAGATTGCCCGGCGCTGACGAGCGAGGCCGTGCCTTCCTCCTCTGTCACGTTTCGTGGACGCCGATAAAATTGGAAAACGAAACCGAGGGAGCCCGATCCCCGCGAGGGGTGCAGCGCCAGAGGAATCGTTTACGCTGATAAGAGGCGCGGCGTCGCTCAGTCTCTCTGGTTCGTACGCCGGCATTCGTTCAGATTACGCGCACCTACGATGGTGGCCACTCGTGCACCGATAAGGAGGAAACGATCGAAATGCAACGGGAACGTGTCGCGTAGCCTGCGAGATCTAGAGTCGATTAGCCTGTCAACAGGATTGTTCGCCGATCAGAAAAGTCTCTTAAGTGATTGGAAAAGATTGCAGTCGGATTAACTCGTTTTCGACACACGAATACACAAGTGGTAGAACTGTAGAGAGTGCAGGTAACGGATCAATAGGTAAATTAAGTTAACATGCAAGCTTATCCCGGTATCGCGGGAGATCGATCTTTCGTAAAATCTCCGATTCACCGTATCTACTGCCACAGATAAGAGCAGATTGTTCAAAGGGTCGCGTACGCGCGGTTATCGCTTTCGGTATATGGTGCCTGCCTTGTCCAACACTCTACAGACTTGGAGTATGCCTTCCAAGACAAAATTCTTCGGAACGATCCACAGTAAACGTAAGCTAAACTAAAGCTCGAGCACTCTGTTCAGAGGCATTTAGAAACAAGTTAACGCACCACACCCGCAGTCAAAGCACACAATTTTGCCGACTCCCTGCGCACATTTAACCCTCCGTGGACACTCGGGGTGTACCGCGCCGCAGGCAATTTTTTTTTTTGGCAATATTTCTGTAAATTTTTAGACTTTAATATTAAAGTTTAAAAATTTGGCGAATTATCACTGGAAAGTGATGAAAGATTGAAAAATACGAAAATGGTGTCTCAAGAATGACGGTGCAGTGAACCCTTTGTAACCAATTTGTGATTATAAGAAGGAGTGACCCCGAAAGGTTAAATCTAAAATTATGATCGAATGCCCTGATTAGTTGTTGGATATCTGCGATGTCAACGCTTCACACTCAAGGCCTGTATTGTTATTTTTCGTTATATAAATGGAATTTATTTCCGTCAATTAATATTATTTATTATTAATATCGAAGTGAACAGCCAGATTCTCGATCGGCGGACTATATTAGCTGTCGATCGCGACTATCGACTGGCAGTCGTTAGAGTCAGCGGCAAGGTAAAGTCGAGGCTGCCTTGCCGCGGGCGAGAAAGTGCGGCTTTTACGCGCGAGCCTGTGCAGCCTCCGCGAGCACGTAGCTCGTTCGCGGATCGCCGGAAAATCGCGAAACTCCGTCACGATCGTGGTCCATCGAGAACGAAGCCAAAGGATGCTGGACAGTTGGGAACAGATGGAACACAAGCGGTCGGGGGATGGCCGATTGGCCGCTGGAAAGCGTTTCGCGAGAGACTTATGGAGGAGCGCGAGGCGGACAGGAGCGAGAGGCAGCAGACCAGCTCCTTATACGGATCGCTCGCCTGCACGGCCCGAGAAGACTTGCCCCGACCGTTTGACGGTCCAAAAGGAAAGAGGAGGCCAAGGGAGAGAAGAATCTGGGCGCTACTGGCCTGAGTTTCCTTTACGATTTTCCAATAAAAACAAACACTCTACAGAGAACAAAGGCTTAAAGACACAAGCCACTTCTGCCACCGATCCTCTCCTCCTATTAACTAGTCTCCCCTTTTCCCTGAGAAAAAAGAGGAGTAAACCAATCCTCGTTTTACGACAGCTCTTGTTCCACTTTCTCTCCTCGGCACGCGCGCGAATCCGCGAGATTCGCGCACATGCCGCACACATGCTCCATCGTTCCCAGCCTCGCCCAACTTCCTTCCTTCCTACGTCTCGATATTTTCGTCCCCCTCGCGGCTCCTGTTCCGCGTTTACTCGAGCAGCACGCACGTTTACTAACCGGGCCCTAGGTCCCCGGCCGCCGTTTCGCGGCGAAAAGCCTCGGCTCCCCGGGGTGGAGCACTGAAACCGGCGACGCTCGAATTACAGACACGGTCATTGTTAACCGGAGCCGGGACAAAACATCGATTCGAGGCGAGAACGCTTCGCGTACGTGACCGGGAGAAACGGTTTACGTGCGTTTCGGGGCGAACGCGTGACGGGACAACGAGGAATTCGGCTCGTATACCAACGCTGCGCTGCTTTTATTCCACCACGTACAGCAGAATTCATCGCGGTAATTTCCCGCGGATTCTACTTGGAGCCCACAAAAACGCGCCCGGGGGGAGAAGTTTGAAAGCTAACTTTGCTGCGAACGGTATCTTAGACCACCTTGGTCGGGACAGATTATGGTAATCCACTTGGAGGTGCGCGGCTAGTTTAGGCTCAACTTTGGGGTGGGGCTTCCCTTAATGGGGGAGCTTAAGCTTGCTTCATCGTCAAGGTTTTATGGCCCTTGTGGGGGTTGCTGAAAGGCCACTGGGGCTACGTACTTGGAGTATTTGGGAAAAGGCTACTTTCTTTCGACCCTGTACCTGTTTCGTGTACCCTTTGTTTAAAGATCATGCGATACCTTCGACCTTGGGCACTTTAAACGCCTCCACTTTCGTTTTTGAAACCGATAGCCGGGCCGGAAACAGATACATAGCTACGTACCATATTTCTATTACCATTAGCTACGAATAAGATCGTTTTTGGAAGGAGCTCCTTAAGTGCCTTTTACTTGCTGCTAAATGGCAGCTTGCCCCCAGGGGCGCGCAGCTACCTGAGAGCTACCGAGTTAATTTCGAGGAAATTTTCCAGTAACTACACGCCTCTACTCCTTCCTCTCGTATAAAGAAGAGATTTCCAAACTCGTGTCGTATAATAAGCGCGTGTCGTTCGTCCTCTTCCAGCAAGACGATGCAGCACGTTTCGATAAATAATTCATGACGTCGGCTGGGCTGCGCCAGGACCACGTTGGGCCGAGTTTCTTTATACTTTTATTATGCCTGGCCATTTTTTGTTTACGTCAAGTCACGACTGGCCGTATCTCATGCTTCGTACGCCGTATTCTTACGCGTCCTACGCTCGGCCGACATCATCAGAGATAAGGGGCGTAGATCTTACGCACGCATGAAAAGACGCTTTCAAACGGATACGGTCCAATCAAGAGCGACTTAACGGGAACGGGATACTCTGTGCGAAGGATCAAGGGAACGACAATGTAAGTTACCGTTCCCGTCGCGAGATCGCGATCGATCGAGCTACGATGGACGATAATCTCGCGAGAAACTGTGCTCCGAAATGGTCGTTAAACAGGAAGACATACTCACTGGCTCCAAGAGTAGACAGGCGATCACATATCCTCCAAGTTCCCTGTGTTTCTCTCCTCCTTTTTCCCGTTCATGGTCCAAGCAGTACGGTTCACTGTTCGGGTCCCGGGTCCCGGGTCACTGGAGACAACCCGCGGGTTCACGAGGAACAGTCGTTTCGCATTAGCCACTGTCAATAGCAGGACGAGTGTTTCAGACGCGTCGGTGTTTTGATCCCGCGATGGAAGGACGCGAGGGATGGGGTAAAGAAAAGGCAGGTAGGTGCGCGCGGTCAGGGACCGAACAGACGCGTAAAGTCCACGCAGCTCGACTACCGCCAACTACCGCCAAAGCGCGAGAGGCACCGATTTGTCGTGCGTCCCCTCTCCAACAGCTTGGCTCCTACAGCATACCTACATAATGCACGCTCACGTGCCACGGTGGATCGCTGTGCCTCCCTCGAGCCCCGCTAGGCGGCGCTGCCGAACGGCGCGCCACATTTAAACTGTCGCTCGACGCTTCGACATCCTTAAACCACTCCCACGCACCGATTTTCCTTTAATTTTATGAGAGATTCTTTTGAGAACCTATGTGAAAAGTGACATAAGAATTATTACACTTAATTTAAGCTCTTCGCACTCCTTTATAGTATATTTGTTTCGTTATTAAGGTGTTATCTTCTTGTCCTGTATTATTGATGTCTCTACCTTACGTCATTTTGTTGTATATGTGTTATATGAAATGGTTTCGACCGTTGATGTTAATTAAATAAATAAAATAAATAAATATTGATTGCAGAGTACGCTTCAGTGGGCAATGTGCTTATGTCGGAAGAGATAGCCTTCGATGAATTGGCGATTAAATATCGTTTAACCTTTTGCATACCGACAACTGTTACGTCCAGTGTTACTGTAGCTTTGATTACTAAGCAGTGAAAGAGACAGGCGGTTGTATCTTCAGCAGGGATGTTGGACGGTTTACACGGAAACAGATAAACTAATTCCGTGTGAAAGGGTGAGCACTCATCTCCACCGATCTGTAACAACAAACCGAGCCCGACCTAGCCAGACTTAGCGGCCGAGTAAATATAAATCGCTGATACAACCCCACCCTATAGACACCGTCATCCTTGACAAAGGACGAGGTGACCCCATCCGAGGGCCGAGTCCTCCAAGGTCGATCACCCTGTCGAATCGGCTCGATCGAGTTTTCTCCTCGTCCTTATCTCGCTCGCTGGCTCCCCCGAGACGACGCGACCAAAACAGGGGGCCCGGAGCCGGGAGGGGGCAGCAGCGAAACGATTACGCGTTTACGATCAGGTCCTTTGCTACCTGCCCGTGTTGTGTCGGAGGTGTAAATATATGGAGGGGATCGGGAAGCGTTCTGAGCATCGTGCCCCTCGCTAGCACGCGAATATAGTGCGAGCAGTGGGGAGGAGAGAGGCAAAGAAAATTAAGAGAGCGAGGAACTGGGACGTGAGGGGTTCGAGAGGGGCCGGGAGGCAAGTGGGTGGCGAAGAAGGGAAGAGGGAGAAGAGGGTTCAAGGACGGGAAGATGGAAGAAGCGCGTTTACCGTAGAGGACCGGTCGCGTGGGGGGTCGATGCGTAGCCCACAACACACGTATAGTACGCTTTCGACCGCATAATCCGAATCCGAAACCAGTTTCTGCCCCGTGGGTCAACGAGACCGTCTTCGACGCCGTCTCCCATCGGTTCAACGCGTCGCTTTTGACGAGCTTTCGGGGGATCCGCTGATTTATCGTCGCGAGGACTCCGAGATATTCGGGAAACACAGGTAACCACGTGTGCGTCGTGCGTCGTGCGCGGTTTGGTGAAAAGGGAACGTGACTTTTATCTAATACACGATATCGCATTAAATTGCAATGGAACTATCGATCAGTGGTAGAATTTTAAACCAAGGTCAAGGCTCATCTTCGCCAGATCACGCAAATCATTCTCCCCCTTTATTGCTCTACCTATCCTCGACAAACTGCGCAGTATCGCGACGAATCTGCTAACGGCTAACAATAAGTGAACGACTACCACTACCGGACGGAAGCGAGTAAAAGTGAAAACGCACGTAAGGGGAATGCTTCGAAGGGGCTCCTAGCAAAAATTGCTCACCTTAACGTCCTTAACCGAATCGATATTCGACCCTGTCGCGCCTTTTCAAGCTGCGTGGACGACCTCGCGCCCTGTCATCGATCTCTAACATGCTACGGTATCTTCGTCGTTTGAGAAACGTTCTTTGCAAATAGAAACACGGTTGATTGCCCCGGCACGTCTGTTCCCTGTATCACCGCGAATTGAACGCGATCTCCGGCTTCTGGGAATCGTAACGGCTCGGCGGGCCATTCGATTGAATATCGTCTGGATCGTGGGTACGCCGTAACACGAGCGGCAGATTACGAAGAAGCGAAGAGGAATATTCGACGTCACCGATTACGAAGTAACGGGGAGGAAAGAGATAGCTTGATGTTTTCCTTCTGCGCTGCTCTTCCCCGAGTGTCTCCCAGTGTGATTTAAACCGCAGCGGAATCTGTTTTCGCTGGAACGAAGGACGCGTGTGTCGAACCGCGACGCTTATCGCGGCGAGCCGAACTCTCAAGTGTTTTCGCTACTTGCATCGTCGTGTTAATCCTTGTTCATTCTAACGTTCTTTAATTTCCATTTGAAGCAACCTCTGAGATTACTCATTAAGGTGATTAAGGGGACTCCGGTGTCGCAAAGTTTAATTCAATTTTAGATTACGATGCTCATATACTGCTCACAGAAAGGTGTGAAACTTCACTGTCCCATTCGTTCACATAACTGTTGTTTTTACACGAAAAGACACTCGGCAATTACAACGCAAATGGTTCCTGCACGGTGCACGCGCGCGCGCGGGCACATAGATAGGAACGCGCGTGTTGTGGTGTATACTGTAGATGAAAGGTAAACGTTCGAGCGACGTGCGCGATCGACGGATCTAAAAGGGAAAACTGGCATCTATTCGCGTTTCACCGCGGCCAAGTGTTTCTCGTAATCGCACGGCTTTGCGTCGCGCGGGTGATTTCGCGCTCGTTCTTCGTGAAGAACGCGAGGGGAAGCGAGAATAGACGGAAAAGAGGTGTCGTAACGCGAGGAGGAAAGACGATGGGACGGATCAGCGTCGCGATGCTCGTTGGAGCGTTGTTGTGCAGGTTAGTCGATCGATACCGGTCGCGCTACAACAGAGCCAGGGTATTCCTCAACTGTACACAGCTTACACGAGCGTAGGTATACAACTTGAATATATCTCGTCCTCTCGATTCTTAGCGGCTGTAGCGGCCAAGGGATTTTGGGAATGGACTGGTTGAGCGGCCTGACCGAGAGCATCGGCACCCTGAACAGAAACATCCAGCAGAACGTGCAGCAGCTGAACCAGCAGATCCAGCACACGGTGCAGAGCAACCTGGCGCAGGTCCACAGAATGACGGAGAACCTGCCCAAGGATATAGGTTCGCGATTGGTCCCGTTTCCCCTGCAGAGCCATCGAGCTGTTTGGCTGACGGTTTTTCGGCGCCGTCTGTAAACCGCGTCACGCTCCTTTCACTATCCATCGACAGATAGACCCGTTCTCTCGCGGCTTCTCAAGGCGACTCGCGCGCTTTTTTTTTTTTCTATCCGCTCGCCGACTGCATTTAAGTTGCAATTAAGCCGGAATCGTGGCGCACGATATCCTTTCAGGTAGCAGTAACGTCCAGCTGAGCGGAGTGGGCAACGTGGTCCTGCAGGACAACGACGGGACCACGATCGTGCAGTCCGGTCGCACGTCGGACGGGAAGGCATTCGTTCGCAAGACCACGGACAGAATCGTGGGCGATACACTTCGGCACGTAGAGAGGATTTACGACCCGGCCACCAACACCTCGAAAATGCACGGCTACACGTTGGATCTGAAGGATCCGAACGCTAAGCCGGTGCCGATTTTGAACGGCGACGTGTGAGCGGAACGCGAGAATCAATGATCGATGACTTTGGCGAGGTCGACGGGGATGGGCGCTATATTTTATTCGCAATAAATACATGCTTCTACACGTATAAACGATTCTTCACGGAAATCTTCCCCTATCCATCTCACGTCCCCCCCCCCCCCTAGATCCCTCCCTTGGGACATTTCCAAAAGAGCCAAGGAGAGTTTATCTGCGACATTATTCTACACTTTTTGCACGTATCTGTAATGGATTCTCATAAAGGAAACATCGATCGATCTCGCCGCGGTGCAGGGTCGACGAGTGTAAGCGAAAAGTGTGTTACGGCGGTGGTAAACGTCTCGCGAATATGCGTGTCAGAGTGGCGCCGAGAGGAGCGGGCGATTGCGCGCGCGGGGTGCCTTAAATGGAAATGCCCCTGGCTTGTCCTCAATCGCGATCTTTCTCTCGTTCTCTTTTCACGCGCTCCCTCTCTGCTCGGCGGTTCGCGTCGCGCACCGTGCCCCATCCTCCTTTTTTTTTTCCACGTCCCCTTTGGCTTTCGACGCTCGTGTTTCGCCTATCGCGCGACTAATTCCGTCGTGTGCCGCGTGCCGCGTCCTCCTTGGCCCCAGAAACGGAGGCGGGATAGAGCTGCCAAGTTTAGGCTCGAAAAGAAAGCTGCCGGTGCGTCCGGCATGCGGGCGAGGCCGATTTCGTAGGAAAACGTACCGGATGCTTTCCATGTTTCAGCTGTCTTTTCACGGGTAATTTCTAATTGAGGCGCAGAGATCGCGAGGAATTGCGTTTGCACGTGAAAGCAGGATGATGGTAGCGTTCTCTGGTGGGTATCGAACGATCCTCGACCAGAATTCTGCGCCTAAAGTGCGTGGACCGAAGTCATGCGGCCGTACGACAGGTTGCCTGGCTCGAGGCGCGAACGACAGTTCCCACTACATTTCGGTGGGATTTTCATCCAGGGAGCTAGAACATTCACGGTCATCATCGTTCACGCTAGTGGCCGCCCATTAGTAGAGAAGACACGTGAGAAGAATGATTCCAAGAACCCTCGTCTTCTATTTCTTCTGCGCACTATGGCAGAGCCACTCTGTTCCCATTGAAGAAGACGATTTTCCAGGTGAGTGTGTCTATTTTCTTTTTTTCTGCGATTTCGTTGCTTCCTCTTCTCGCAATTCCCACGGGAAACTAAAAGGTACGTGAAATGCGAATGTTTTTTTAACCGAGCGCTTGTAACTTGTGCTCACCTTCCTCGTAAGAAATAGATTATAAAGTGATTCGTGCAGCAGATATTAAAAATTTTGCTTTTCGGATGGCAACGGAAACAGCGAAATCGCGACCTTGATCTATTTTTAGGTATATAGAGACACACATCTTTCGCTGTCTTCAGATCCACTGGAAGACTTCTCCCGTGACCTTAAACACTTGGACGAGCATGGTAGGCAATCCACTACACCCAAGCGGGTAAGTAAAACTCGGAATACAGTCGCACAAAAATATACAGGTAATTGAAAAGTAGAGATGAGTTGGTATCCAGGTAGCATCTTCATCGTGCACCGGATTGGACCACAAAACAGGACGCTGCGGATACTTGAAGAGGTGTTTGTCCGACGAGTACCGCTCGAACTTTGCGCTGGCAATGAGTCACTCGTGCACCATCGATCGGACGTAAGCTCTTCTTCTTTTCCTTATTCTTTTCCTCCTCCATCTCTCCTTCTCTATTTCTCCGAAATTCAAACAGATACGTCGGTGTCTGTTGCTCGAACCATCGCCGCGAAGCCCCAGGAAACTCCACCATCGACGAGATCTTCGCCAGCGTTCTCCCCGTCATAGCAGGTACGCGCTAACGAGCTGTACAATCATACTTCCGTCGCGGCGATGTTTCCACTACGTTTTACGCTGCAGTGGACGCCGGGGAGCGGATCGACGGACAGGTATCCGGCGACTCGAGTAGGATCGTTTGGATGGAGGAGGAGAGTGGACCAAAGCCCGCCTCGGCCGAGGTGAACCGGAATTCGGAGAGATCGAGAGGATGCGGCACGAGCCTGAAGACCCATGGCAGGCTGGTGGGCGGCAGACCAGCTGATCCCACCGAGTGGCCCTGGATGGCGGCTCTTCTCAGGAAAGGCGAGACTCAGTACTGCGGCGGTGTCCTGATCACGGACAGACACGTTCTGACCGCCGCCCATTGCGTCTACAAGTGAGTCGAGGGAGATAGATCCATCAGAATGCATAGATCTACGACTCTGCTTCTGTTCCCTCGGCAGAACCAATCCCAGGGACATCAAGGTCAGACTGGGCGAGTACGACTTCTCCTATCCAGACGAGACCAGAGCTCTGGACTTCGCCGTACTGGAAATACGCGTTCACAGGGACTTTGACTATATTTCCTATGAAAACGACATAGCCACGGTGAAGATGCGTCGACCGACGGTCTTCAATAGTTACATCTGGCCAGTTTGCTTGCCACCTGTCGATCAGACCTTCGAGAACAGAAACGCTGTCGTCACTGGTTAGTAAACTCCTAAAAATAAGTATCGCGATGAGGACAAATATGGTGGCTTTTAGGTTGGGGCACTCAGTACTTCGGGGGACCTGTTAGCACCGTTCTGATGGAAGTCAGTGTTCCCATATGGCCTCAGGAGAAGTGTGCTCGAAGCTTCGCGCAACGGATACCTAGAACCGCCATGTGTGCTGGTGCTTACGAGGGTGGACGCGATGCTTGCCAGGTACCTTGGCAATCTCTAGCTAGAATCCATGATCGTTGTTGAAACATAATTTGAGACGTTTGTGTGCAGGGTGATTCAGGTGGTCCGCTGCTGCATCAGCTAGGAAACGGAAGATGGGTGAACGTGGGGATAGTGTCTTGGGGTATTCGATGCGGGGACGCGGATCGCCCCGGTATCTACACACGCGTCAGCTCCTACCTCGACTGGATATTCGAGAACGCCGTCTTCTAACGACCACCCTCGTTCCACCCTCTGCAACTCGACGAACGAATTAGATACCAGGATTCTTCGGCGGACCTCCGAGCCTGTGGGAGCGGAGTGGTCGAGTGGCGTCAAACGCCGGGTGTGACTTTCAAAAACGACGAGAGACTTTATTTCCGGAATATCAACCGGTACATCGTTAAAAGAGATTGACACGAAATAGAGAGAAATTCGATTCTTAGGGCGCGTCGTGGCTATCGTGCTAGAGCGCGGCTCCCATACTTTCTTTTTGCCGCGCGATCAGCAATGTGGGTGGAAGGTGTAGAGTTCGATGCTCCGGGGGCACGGTCGAATGCGTTTCTCTCTCTCTCTCTATCTCTCTCTCTATCTCTCTCTCTCTCTCTCTGTCCCCGCACGCTCGCTGTACCGCTTCCACCCACCACAGACTAGTGCTTCCGCGCGTGGTGAAGCGCGTCGGTCGTTCCTCGCTTAAAGCTCGATCGTTTAACAGGCGGTTTCCGTACGAGGCCCAGCCCCGTGCTCGCTTCAACGCTGTTTGTACACCGACTTGTCTAACTTTAACTCTTCATAAATATATTATCTGTTCTCGTTCAACATAGAAACCCGCGCGGGATTATCCCGATCCTTGCGACAGTCCTTTCCGCTCACTCTCTGCTCACCACTTCGTGTCCCTTGCCGCGACGCGACACACATCGATTGGTCAGTGGCTCGATTCTCAGCTTCACTCGAGGAGCAAGCGTACGCCCCTGTCGATCCCTCGTCGATTTCCATGCACGCGCGCGGGGAATCGCGCTCGAGTATCTTCGTCGTCCAGAACACCATGGATCCAAGTAGACAAGCTTCCCTCGCCTCCTTTGCTTCCCTTTCGTCCCTCCATCCCGAGGGCAGAGAGTAACACGCATTATTACTAGATTGGAAGATCCTCCGAAGCGCTGTGCCCCCGTCCCTCGGCAGACGGACCTGCAGCCGTGTTCCCATGTGGTTGCTTATATGTTACTTCCTTCGAAAGGCGTCCCTTTCGAACGAGTGGACCCAGAATTCAGATCGGGCTGGCCGATCGCAGCTCGCAGCTCGCTGCTATTTCTACGCGGGACAACGATACACGTATTTGGGAATGGAGTCGGTTCACCGACGGGGACACCGTGGAACGTTGGGCGACGCGTGGGATCGCGGGGGGGGGGGGGGCCTAGACTCGAGGAAGCGGCGTCGCGGGGACAAGCAGAGGCGCGTTTGGTCCGGTCTCCGTGTGGTTTGGCATGCTGTCGTTCGACTGGTAGGACCGTCGAGCTTGCGGGACCGTGTTGCTAGACGTGGAGACGATCGACACGCGATTCCGAGACGGGGAGCCGCCTCCGAGGGTGCTGGTCGACAGGGAGCAAGCGCAAGTCGCCCCGTTTCCGGTTAGCATAGCGCCTCCGCCGCCGCCACCCTCGTCGCCACCCCCGCTGTCGTTGGCTCCCTTTCGAGTCTGACTCTGACCCTCGCTTTGACCCTGCTGTCGAGTTGCTGCCTGTTGCCCTTTCGGCTGGTTCGACTGAGATCGTTGTTGTTCTTGGAGCTTCTGCGGCGCTCGATGGTTCGCGTTCGGCTCCTGGCAATTTTGCTGCGTCGTTTGGCAGGACCGTGTCTCCTGGAGCTTGCCGCGGTCCGGTCGATGGGTCGAGGCTTGGTCGAGCAATGTCGACGGCTGAACGGTCGTCGCCGCGATCGTTGTCATGGTTGCTGCCGCTATCGCGGCTGGCGACGCTGTCACCTGCTGCACGTTGTTGTTCGTCGGCTTCTCGCCCATCAGCCAGTAGGTGGTCATCTTCCCTTTGCCCTGGAAGCACGAGAACAGGCTCAGGTACACAAGCTGTAGGAGTAAGTTTTTGCCACGGAAAAGAACGCGCCTCGGGCGACGGGACTCGAACCCGCGATCTTGCCGACCCTCCGCGTACTGGGCAGACGAGCTCAATTAACAATTTTTGTTGAAAAGTAAGAAAATCACGCCGGTTTGAAAAAAAAAGTTTGACGAAACACTCGAAACGATGCGTACTCGGGTGTTCCACGAGAAAACTCTCGGTTATTTCTCGGCAAAAATTGTTAATTGATTTAGGAGCTATAGCGATACTCATACAGATGAGGAATCTTTTGAAATCTTTTGTTTTGGGTAAGCCTGAGCCGAGAAATCACCTACGCCGTGAACATACCTCTTTTTTTTAGGTGCCATACTGACACTGTAAAAAAACAGTTAAAACAAAATGCAAAAATTCTTCTTAATTTTTTTTTGTATAATATAAGAGTAGCTTAATAAATACCAAAAAGATTTATTTCATTATATATCGCATTTACTGAGAAAAATATCTTGAAAAATATCTAAACTTTTCGGCGGTTCAAAGTAGAATGACCCCTTGAGGGAGTTCCTGATCCCAGAGGGCGATTTAACGCGCCTTGTAATTAGCGAACGCAGTATTACCTTCAAAGTGACCTCCCCTCTGCAGAACAGCTCGAACGTGCCAAAGGTGTCCAGGATCTCCTTCGTCTTCGGGCTGACGTGGATCATCAGAGCTGTTGAGGGGAAATAAAAAGATTGACGGGTGTTATTCGATCGCTTAGACGACTTAAAAGCCGGGAATCCAACTGAAAGGAAGCTAAGCTAAGCTAAGCTATGCTATGTGGCTGTGGTACAAAGTATAATAAAACAGCATAGCTTAACTTAGCATTCAGATGGATTCCTTCTGTTACCTTCTCCGTTGCTCTCCATCCTGGAAGCCGTGTTCACGGTGTCTCCGAAGAGACAGTACCTCGGCATCTTCAAGCCCACCACACCAGCCACGCAGGGTCCTGGAACGCGGGGAATCGGCAAGTTTGTAGGTTGAAACGGTAATCGCAAGGCAATATTATGTTTATTGGAGTGCAGGGTTCGTTCTATGCGAAAGGAATAAACGAGTAAAAGATGACACCTCCTTCGTAAATTTCTTGGTAGCTTCTGGTACGTGGACCAAGACCTTGGGAAAGTTTCAGACGACGATAAAGAAAGTGTAGCGAGATTCTCCGGGGAAAGGATTAAACTAAATCCCTCGCCTTATCTGCGGGAAGGTCAGTGCAACTCGACGCATACGTGGAACTGTTCGATTCGGGTTTGTCAGGGAGAAATGGGAAGAAATATAGGGTAGAGGTGGAGGAAACTATTTCGTGGAGCTCGATTTTACCAGAATGCATTCCAATTCGAAGTTTCAGCTGTTCGTTCGGTCTGTGGCGAATACTGAACGTCATCACGGTGTCCCTCAGCGCTAAGCTCATCCTCGCTATCTCCCTGGCGTGGTTCATCCCGTTTCTCATTGGTAATCCCGACACCACCATATAAGCATCCCCAATCGTCTCCACCTAGAAAAGAACCCTCAATGATCAGATCGATACTCCTTTCCTGGGCCGAGTATATATCTGAGCGCAGCTTCGAGAACGTTTATTAATATTTTGCTGCTTAATTACGTGGAGGGGTGTGAGAATGCCGGCCCTTTTCCCAATAATGTGCAACATACCTAGTTATAGTTAACAGTAATTCTAGTCGGGCACAGCGAGGTCCAACTTGTTTGGTGCTCGATAAAAAGGGATGCGGAAGATGTCTGATATAGAATAGGGATACTCTACTTAGAGCATTCCAATAGCGATAGAGGACTCAATTATTATTATAACTTACTACCAGAGATGATTATTTGAAATTTGAAAAACTGAAAAATGGGATTTGAAGCAGCAGGATAACAGAAAAGTTTCAACACCCGGTTTAATTGGCTAAGATCGTAAGCTCACCTTGTAGACGTCGAAGTTCTCGATGATGGAGTCGAAGCACGTGTAGAGATCGTTGAGTAGATCCACCACTTGGAGGGGTGTGCTCTCAGCCGAGAGTTTCGTAAATCCTACGATATCGCTAAAGTAGATCGTCACTTGATCGTAAGTTTCAGCTATCACGCTCTGGCCGAGAATCAACTGAGACGCGACGGACCTGAAAGTTCCGACGAAAACCATTCTCCCTGAGCAACTCTCTACGACACCCCCGTGAAAAGTTGCAGCTCCCCATTGAAATCGAAACAACTTCCCGAATCCAGTCCCTATTTCCCTCTATTCAAGCATTTCCAGAGGGAAGCTCAGATCGCCACGATCTCCAAGATCGCGACTCGAGGGCAGGGGAAGTTCGCGACACTTACTTTGGCAGTAATTGATAGAGGAGCTCCTCGCACTTCCGTTTCTGCTCGAGGTAATCTGAGGTGCGCTCGTCCACCAGGGTCTCCAAGTTGTTGGCGTACTGTTCCATGCGCGATAGTAGGTTGTCCAGGATGTTGCTGCTCTCGTAGTCTCTGAAAGGATCACGCTCATTTTTCGTCGTTGCAAGGGAGCAATAATACCGGCGCCTCGGAAAACGTCCCCTCGGTTTCTGTCTCGCGACAGATGGCAAAAGATGGAGCGCTCGACGCGCGAGATTGAGGAGAAAACGGTCGAGCAGCATTTCCTTGGGTCCTGTTACTCCTGTTAGGCTCGCGAGAATAAAGGACGTAACCCCGCCTGCGAGCTTTCAGATCCCGTACGGCGTACGGCGTACTCCATCGGGGCGCGAAGATGCCCGGAGTTGATGCGCCCGTCACGGGTCGTCGCTACTCGGGGTGCCGCACAGGAGGAAATCGCATTAAATTTATTTCGCGAGCGAAGCGCACGGAAATGGAGGAAACGACGGTACATCTGCGCAGTATCCTAGTATCGCGCAACAGGACGCCGGTATCGATCGATAAAGCGCTCGACTCTCGAAACGTTCGAAATATCCATTATCCGGAGGAAGGCACTTGAGGAGGATCCCCCCGACGAATGTTTATTAATCACAGGGTGCTCGAAGGGGTTCCAGGTAAATGTCGAGGAGATAAAGCTCTCCGACAAAGGGGAGGTGGGGGGGGATCCTTAATTCCGTGGCGCGGAAGAATCGCAGAAGCTTTGCACGTTCCGCGCAACAGGATTCAGGGGAGGCACGTTGATTTCGCCTCAGCGGGAGAATTAGATTGGCGTTTCAGAAGATTGTTCCCGATGCAAGCTTGCGCAAGACGTTCCATTGACTTTCTAATGCGTTCGGCAATTTTCCTGCGGCTCTCCACCCCATTTGCGAGCTTTGTGTCAGCAGCAACACGTGTCTGAGATTTTCCCCGGTCCAGCCGCGATGCACGTGCACGCGGACTCGCGTGCATTATCATTCGTTATTCAGCCCCCATCACTTGCAGCCACTTCGCAGATCCGTTCCGCATAAATAAATAGAACATTGCGGGGACGAGGCATATATGTACATCTGAGCCGGGATCAATTCACTGGCTCGAGCGGGGCTGTCGATTCCACGTTAGTTGGAATTCCAAAGTTTTAACTGCGTCAGAAGCCGAGGCCTGTCGCCGGCAAACGCACCGATAAGCTCGCCGCGAATTCCGAACAAAGGGTATCGACGTTTAAACCAGCCGTAACACGTGTCCGTTGATATGGAAGACCATCGATCTCCTCGGGCCGCGAGATGCTCGCCTCGAAATCGCACAGCGCGAATTAACGAGCCGAATTCGGCCGAACGGGCACCGTTTACTCGCCTATTGACCGATCAACGTAAGCGCGGCGAACTCGGTGTTCCTGAAATTCCCCGAGCAAGAGGCCTCGGCTGCCGGCGACTTGGCACGGGAACCTGACAACTATGCCAATATCAGAGGCGATCGACCTCGAGGAAAAGAGAGGAGCTCGGGGAGCAGAGAGGGACGCCGAGGTGGGAGGGAAACTACCGAGGGCTATAATGCTATAGAATTTTCTTTCCGCTGATTCTCGCCCTTTGCGCCAACTGCCAATCCAGGGATCCTAACCTCCTCCCCCTTTTTATTGTTATACAGTCTGTGAACGCGGGATAAAGACGTATTATCATGATTATCGCGCGCCGGGAGCCGTCCCCCCTGTCGAACGATTGCTAAACGAAGGAAACGCTTTGGAAAATACCGAACGGCGAGCGACCCTCGAGGAGATAACGGGGCGATGGGGCAAAATTCCATTTCCAGTGTGAAGATGATGCGGCGCGACGGTCCGGATAAACAAGCCAATCGACGAATCGAATAATCCCGGTGGTGAAGTTCGAACGAGACGCGTTAAAACTTTATACCCCGGTTGCCCTAGTCTTTCGCCGTTTTCCTCGGAAGTGGCCGCAGGATTTCCTCGACTCTTCAAGGTTTTAATGCCGAGACTCGAGCGCGATACGCCCGCTTTTTTTTCGTGAATTATACCTAGCTCCTCGGATATCCTCGTTTTCTAGGGTACGTTTTTACGGTTTAACGGGGACGAGGGTCGTTAAAATCTTCTGGGGAGAAGGTCGATTAGAACGCGACAGGGGGGAGCGCGTGACCACTCAGAGGGATCGCTCGCTCTTCCTCTTTTATTCCCGGCCTTCCGCTCGAGTAAACGAGCCGGCGCGGTCTTGGTGGAATCGAGGGTAAAATATGGATAATTCTCTGTTACTCACTTGTTAATTTTTCGTATCGTTTGCTTGAGCGCGGGGAAGTCCGGTCGGTCCGCGGCGTCCTGTGCCCAGCATCGCCTCATCAACGTGGCCACCTAATTCGACAACGCTCTCGTTACTGTTCATTCAAACCTTATCAGCGGTCTCTATGCATTTCTTTGAATTATGATTAATTTTAAGATCCCAGCTAAGGGTCGAGATGACCAAATCGTTCTTACTTCCTCCTCGACCGAGCGCTCGTCGATCGCGGGCCTCAACGGGGAGCTGCCGCCCCTCCTCACACCCTCCACGATTTCTGAAACAGGGAAAAAGTCCGTTTGCTCGGGTCCGTAGCTCACCGCAGGGCTGCCAACTTTTTTAATCACGTCGCTGCCTCGGGAAACTCAAACGGTCCACGGGTCCTCGTTTGCGCGCGGGGATTTGCATACAATTGCTGGAGGAGCCTCGTAATTTCCTAGCGGGACGAAAAACGCGAGCGCCGGCGGCCGGATCGATACAGGAAATGACGGCTAACTGGGAAACGCGAACGGGAGCGCGGGACGTCGGTCGATTTAGAGAGGCCGGTGTGTCCCAGCGATCTCCATGAAACGTTACATGAATTAATCGCTCGTGACCGTCGATAAACGCTCCGGTGGTTGAAGGGAATCGCCGGCCATCGTTGTGTGATTCGACGTGGAACGATTCGCACGCGATCCCCTGCACGAACGAATCGATCCCCGGCCAACTCAGGGACACCGATTATTCACCAGCTAATTTGTACGACGCCGCGTTTACTCGCGGCGGTGATTTCTCGCGCAGCTAATTCTCCGGATTCACGGTTCGAGGAACTCGGGTTGGAATTCGAGCGGCTTTCTGGCTAGATCCGAGATAAACCGTGTAGCTGTTGAGCTCTCGCGTCTGTTCAGCCGCGACTCTTACTACTTGACCGTCCGTTTCAGTGGAACGCTCGTTGCGTGGTCAGCCAGCGCTTACCGTACCATCGCTACCAATCCCCGTGCCGCGAAACTTTGCATTTACAGGTGTAGAAGCGGCTGTATAGCGAGTGTGACCCAGTTTCCATTCAGGTATTCAGTGGAAGGGAGAAACTTTCACTCTGAGAGATGGAGGTTCACGTTAAGTAGCTTGTACTGGACAGACGCGATCCATTCTCGAGTAGAAACAGATTAACGTCGACGTCGTTTGCTCGCCAAGGATACAATCGAAATCCCCGAGTACAGAATTTCCATACCGTCCATGGAAATGCGAATTTAAACAGGGGCCATCGATCGCAAGACACGGGTCTCGTTTCCGCCTCGTATTTCGAGGGCGGAACAACGCGACATGGGAACGTGACGCGCGTTGCGATTCCCAAGGGAATCGCGTTAAATCCAGTAAACGAGATCGGTGCCGCTTAAAATTCTCGGCCAGTCTTTTCCCGCGGTGGATGGTGTTTCCCTATCGCGTCAGGACGTGGCGATCGATTCGCGCGTGCACCCTTGAATCCTGTACTAGATTCTGAAAGTCAAAGCGCGCGAGTCTGCCCGACGCGATATTTCCTTCAACTTGGCTCGAGTAACTGAATCTCTGATTCTAGTAATCGGATGGGTACACGAGCTCCTCGCCCACCGGATAAGTGAATTTCGATAGAACAACATAAAGCGAGAGATGAGTCGGTTGAATCTGGAGAAGGTTTCGAGGGTGGAACCTACTGTGCCTGTACAGGTCCTCCAGGAAGGCGTTGCAGGTTTCACAGTTGAGGGTACAATGGGGCCTACGGACTTCGAGTAAAGGGCTGACGGCCCTTCGAGGGCTGGCCCCGCCGTCAGGGCTAGCGCCTGGCATCGTCGGCAACGTCAGGCTGCTCGTGCTCGACGTATTGCTTCTCTCCGCCATTTCCTCTGCCTTTCTCTACCTGCTCGGATCGTTGTATACCTTCGCCGACACTCTTGCCACTTTACCGGCCTTCGATCCTCCGTATTCCTCTCCCTTTCTCTCTCGACCTCCCCTCGCGCGATCACGCACGCTCTTAAGGTCCACGCACACGTATCAGCCCCGCGACGGCCCGGTGCCGTCGGTGTCGATGGTCAAAGGCTGCTCCGTTCCCGAGACAGGTAAACGAGATTCTTCACCACTCGCACTGACGCCACTGAACCGTCACGGAACTGATACGCGCGCGTGGACCTTTACGCGACAGATTAAACGGACAGGGATGGGTGCCAGCAGGATCGTATCCGAAATCTCGGCCGCATCGTCGCCCACGTTAATCGATGCGGAGCACACGCGCGACCGACAGACGTTCTTCCCCGTGGCTTTACGTGCGGTGGGCTGAAACTGTGTCGGATCTGGATCGAATTCCCTCGGTTAGCCCCCGCAGGCGAGCCGTGAAAACGCGTCGGTGGGGAGACGTCGGAGTTTAAAGCCGCTTTAAACTTTCGAACGACATAGATCGATCAAGGAATTTCCCAAAGTCCGCCTCCGGAAGTCTCTCGGAAACTTTCCCACCGCTTCTGCGGCGCGGGGTCTAAGAAGCAAAGCCTGGAGTCTACGCTCGGAGCGAGTAAGGATTAGTTTCCACCGTGGTCGAATTTAAGGTCGAAGACTTGGCGAGACCGAGCTTCTCCTCGGGGATGAACAACCCTCCGACGCGACCACCCTTCCTCCCCTCGCCGACAGGCGCGTCTACCGCGAGGTTACGCTTCCGCCTGCTTTCCCCGAATCGAAAGAGCGAGGGTAGCGGCAAACTGGGCCCCATAAATGCGAATTACTTCGCTCCAATTTCACGTTATTTCGCGCGGGGAGATTGGCAGCGTGAGACGTGCCCGTTGCGAGCGGTGCCTCCAACGCGGATTGAAAAGCGTCTTTATACGGCGAGAGGTGAACGAACGAACCCTCCATGCGAGGAACAGAATGTTCCCCGATAGTCGCGATTCGTGGCACCGAAAAATTCCAATCTCCGCCCGCCTCTGGTTGAACGAACTCACCCCCCCCCCCCACCACCACCGATCGTCTCAAGTCCTACTCCTCGTACGAACGGGACCAACGATCCCTCCGGCCGGTGTTTTACCCGGTTGCACAACGCGTTGTTTATATCCCACGCTTTGATATCGGGATTTTATTGAAAACTCCCGTGTACCTTTGCGAGATATCGCGGAGCAGAGGACGCAGGCCAGAGTTAAGGATTGTTAGCGAATGCCACGGATGCCACGAATCAAGAGGGGTGCTCGGTGCACCGTTCCATGAGGCGTGATGCGATCAATTAACCGTTGGATCTCGGATACGGAATCAGGGTAATTGGCTTGGAAAAAGCAGAAAAGGGAGAAAGAGGGAGAAAGAGATAGGCGTGCAGGGAAGATGGTTGGGCGGTGGTGTGAGAGGGCCAGAGGCGATGGATATCGGGGAGAAAGGGGCAGAGGGCCGCGTAAATGGGGCGGTCGAACCGAATCGTAAACACAGGGCACGCACCGCGACATAAACAGGCATGCAGGCAGGTAGTCACGGGGCCACGAAGCACGGGGAACACGCAGGCCACGCAACGGGCACGTAGCACGGGCGAGCGCGCACGTCCCGTTACGTCGGGGGTTGCTTAATTAAACCGCGGAGAGAGAGAGAGAGAGAGAGAGAGAGAGAGAGAGAGAGAGAGAGAGAGAGAGAGAGGGAAGTAGGGTATAATTGAGAGAGGGACCTACTGCCTCCTCTCCGTCTGTCCGTTCGTCTGTCGGCGCGTGTCGACACTGGCATAAGCTGATTTCACGTGTCGGCGAGGATCCGCGAACCCGCTACCACTGCTCTCGAGCCGGAGCGGAGACAATGCCCGAGAGAACGAGAGACCGGGACAGAGACAGAGACAGAGAGAGAGAGAGAGAGAGAGAAGAAAGAGAGATAGAGATAGAAAAAAGAGAGAGTGAGAAAAAGGGTAACGACGCACGAGGGAGAGCCGCGCGCGAGACCCGTGTGCGTTCCAGGACGCGTGAAAGCTTCGACTGAGCTTTCGACCCCCGTCGGGAAACGCTCCTAGCCTACTTGTGGCACGCTCCATCCTGTCATCGATCCTGGCCCGCTCTCGCCGCGAGCTTCCGAGCTTGCGAACTCGTGCTCCCCAGCTTCGTTACCGATCGACCCGACCAGATTCCCTTCCCACCCGGAGCTTCCGCCCTCAACACACCGCGGAGAAAGCACGTCGGTTCGGACGAAATCCTCGCCCTCGACGAGCCTCGCAGAACCTCCCTTATCGGTCGCCAATTCCCAGCCCTTTCGGCTCTCAACAGTGCTCGATAAGGCTGGGCGGTTCCGGTTACGAATCTGTATCTTCCAATCGCGCGGAAATAAGGGAAATAGTATTTTCTCAACTTGGGGGTGGAAGTTTAAGGAGTACAGGTGGAGATATAGCCAGACGAATCTCCGTGCGATTAACCAACTTGGTGCAAGAAGGTGTAACGATGGGGGCAATGTTCTTAGACTTTATTACCCTCGCAATGCTGGGTACGCTTGTGAATATAGAGGTAGCTGACAGCGGCTGAGGAATAAAGCGCTCGCGTTGCTTTCTTATGGAACTTACCCCTCGGAGAGAGATTACAGTTGTCAGCCAAGTAAAACGGTCCCTCGCGCACCACGATCTCGTGCACGATTATGGCGAAGCTGTATACATCGCCCTTCTGAGTGCCCTCCGGGGGCCGCCTCTCCGTCCGCAACAATTCTGGGGCAGTCCAAAGCTGTCCTGCGTAAACAAAATACTATTCCACTGCCTCGTAGTTACACGCGTGTATACGCCTAGAGAACTCGTAAACGCAGGGTCTCTCGTCGTTTCAAACCCTCCATCAAACTCTCCAAGCACGCAAAATCACCCCCCCCCCCCCGCCCCTGAATTTTGGACTCAGCAGCTTCACGCGGCGCTCGAGCGCACCCCAAGTACTCTGCAAATTCCTTTCACCCAACGTACATATGTACACGTGCCATTGCGAAAGTAAGCGGCGAAAGTTTCGAAAGAGAAACAAGCTGTTTCAACAGAAACGCTCCATCTGGAGTCAGAGTTAAGCGAAAACTTTCTCGCGGGGGCGACTCGCTAGTTAACCGAAACTTTTGAATCGGCATAGCCCTGCCCCTTTGTAAAGAAACTTTCCGCAAAGATTCCCTGAAAATTTCGTCCAGAGGAAAGGGATCTTCAAAGTTCCTTTATTCTACGTGGCCTTCTTCATTCAGTCAGCTACTTTCAGAGTTCCCGTCGCGTTGGATTTAAATCGACTACGATCTTAAGGGGAATCCTATTTTCGGGGTTAAAAACGTAACAAAATTTGGGATTTTTTTAAAGAAACTAGCGATTCTATTCATCCGAAATTTGGACCATGTTTTCATGCATCTTTGAGGATGCTGCAGTTTCTTTTATTAATTTTTAATAACGAATATATGAGTTATGCATGATCGACCATAACGCCGCGCACAATTCATCGTCCGCTGGTGAGCCTGACATTTATCTTCCAGGTAATCTGAAACAGAAAATCGAAACGGCGTTTTATTCTATACATATGTAGCTTCAGTTTGATGAACCAGAATACCGACAAGGTATATACTTTTTTTTGCTACATAAGAAAATAGGCGCAAAATTGGACAGTAAAAATTAATGGTTCGGACCTTTCAGTTTGAAAACTCGTACACCACTCTCCACAATAATTTTTTTTCTTTTATTCTGGTTCACCGAATTGAAGCTACATATGTATAAAGCCAAACGCCGTTTCATTTTCCTGTTTCACATTACCTGAAAGATAAACATCATGCACACCAGCGGACGACGAATTTTGCGGGGTATGTTAGGGGATCATGCATAACTTCTATATCCGTGGTTAATAATTAATAATAAAAAAAACTGCGGCTTCTTCAAAGGTGAATAAAAACATCGTAAAAAATTCAAATGAATCGAATCGCTAGTTTCGTCCAGAAAAAATCCCAAATTTTGCTACGATTTCAGCCCCACAAAATAGGACTCCCCCTGCACCTACTTCTCCAATAAGCGTAGCTGTCCCTGTCCGCCTCCGCGTCGCTGGGGTTCATCTTCCTCAGCTCGTGCAGCCCGAAATCGGCGATCTTGAGGACGAAGCGGGAGTCCACCACGCAGTTGGACGACTTGAGGTTGCCGTGGCTCTTCACCTCGGACGCGTGAAGGTACGCCATGCCCCGGACGATGTCGTGTATCAGGGAGCCGCGGAACACGCGATCCAGCTTGATCTGTTCGTTTTCCAGAATATCCTGCCTCAAACATACCGAATCATCGATCAAACGAGCTGCGCCCACGCGCCCGAGACACTTGAGCGAGTTACTGGTTCCGTAAGTTGTTAGTCGGACGGTATGGTCGGACGGGGACCGCGCTCGCGATCGAACCCGGCGGGCGCCGGACGACTCAGAGGTTTAATCTAGCAATTCGATTACATTTTTAATCGAGCTTCGTAACGAACACGCGGGCGCGAGATTCTATCGGTCCCTGTCAAAGTTAATCCCACCACTCCGCGGGAAATGGGAGCGGCTAGAGATAGCCAGCGTGCTTTAACATCCAACTTCCCATCGAGTAGCTTTCGTTTCGCGCGAGGACAGCTCCGATTACAGTTCACCCTGTGTTTCTTGTGTGCCTCTGATCCTCCATTACGGAATTATTGCGCAGCATGGGGGACGCGATTATGGGAAACTGGGGGTCCAATGGAACTGTTAAAATTTTCAATTAATTATGAAGTGGCTCTTACTTATAAAAGTTAACAGTTTCATTCGACCCTTGTTGGAAGCGTTCGAGATTGATGTACCACGCTTGGGAAGGGATCAAAGTTCCGCTTCGCTTGTACTGGGCGTGCAAATATTCAAGCAGCGCTGCTAAAGAAATGGACAAACCTGAAGAGATCCCTTGGGGCAGTACTCGGTCAACAGGCAGCAGTGGGGTGGCTCGACGCAGGCACCGTAAAATCGGACCAGATGATCGTGCTGGAGGTCCTTCATCTGTGCGAACCACAAGAAAAGTTATCGCATAGAACTTCCCTGGGAAGCGAGTGTCAGCGATCGCTAGAATTTGCAATTTCAAGGAGACAGAGATGTTGCAGAGTAAGTTTTCTCGATTCCTTCTTTCCGCGAGGATAAAGATTACTCTAGCACCGTGACCAATGTTGTCTCGTTGAAAAGTTGTGAATTAGAAATGTTGAAAAGCTGAAGGGACGCGTGCCCCAGGGAACTCACCTTCTTCAATTCCAACAACAGTGGCCGCGAGATCTCCACCTTGTTCCTCGGTATCAGCTTGATGGCGACTTTGGAGTTCTGCAAGGAATAACTTTGAACGTAGCCGGTCGAATTTGCTCGGAGAATTCGTCCGCGCGGATTCTGAATCTATTGACTGCGAGATGTAACTGGAGGGGAGGGTCCGTGAATGGGGATCGTGAGTGAGAAAAATAAGAGAAATGGGGGAGAGCCCTCGGACGCGCGATAACAGCGGCAAAAGTAAATATTCATCTCGATAGTTTCGCTCCGTATGAAGGTATTACCGTCGATAAAGTCGAACCTTGTAAAATCCCGTTGGAACGTACGCGTTTTTGTCCACGTCGTCCGGCATGCTCGCGTTCTCTTCCGAGTATATAGTCTGCAAGGAGAAAAAAAGTGTTCGTTTCAGTTTAACCCGATTGCCAGGTCTGAAATCGATCGGTTCCGCTGAACACGTCGTGCATGTGACGTTGGGAATGCGTCGAGCAAGTCATCGGACTTTTTGCCTCTTTTCTAGAGAAAAATCTGGGATGGGATGGAAAGTAGCGCGAAAATAGAATATACTCTCTCTGATCCGCGCTCCGCTCGAATATCCGCCCGAGCGGATTTAAATCTATCTCCCTTCCAGGATATTGTATTCAGAGAAGCTGCCTCGACGTCGTAATCGCCCTTTACCATCAATGCGACGCAACTAATCATTAATTAAAGCTTCACCTTTTAATCTTCTACCTTCCCCCCCTCTATCGCGCTTAGACATTCCTTTAGCCGCCACCTTCAGCCTCCGCCACTATCACAATTTTCTCTATTTATTTCTACTACGGAGATAAATAAATAAATAAATAAATAAATGACGTCTCTTATTCACCAGCTGGCTACCGCGCATCTTGTTCGCGACCAACGAGTACATCGAGCCCCTCGTCCTCGCGGTCGGCACCACGATGTCGTTCCAGTGCACCTTCCACGTCATGGACGCTATTTCCGCTTCGAGCTTAAAGTGTCTGTAACAAAGAATTCGTTATCGCGTGTACAATCGCTCCACATCCGTGGCTCTGGCGCGGTCCACCGTGGTCGTCCCTCCGCACATGTGATCGTCGATCGGACAAGGAAGAATCGTCTCGCGAAGGAAGATGGGTGCCGTGGAAAGTCTGAACGTACGAACTTCATATCCTCGAGGAAGCCGCGCTGACAGAGTAACGGGGGAGACGACGGGGGAGATGGAATCGATCAGACGCACGCGAATTACCCGCGAATCTATGGGAATAGTCGGAATAGCATCTGGGGGCCAATTAACTCGACTGATCAGTTCGATTTCCGTCTGGACGTGGATTCGCTGGCCGGCGTTCCTCCGCGAATCGATCAGGCATCCTCGATGGCGAGAAGAATCTGTGGAAACCGCGATACCGACGCACGCCTCCGCGCGCCTCGAATTCGCGATTTAATCAGACAATTTTACAAGAGCGCGCAATTCTATCTGATTTGCTATTTATTCACAAGATCGTTAATGATTTGGCTAACTGTCCACATTTATACTTTTTCGAAATCGAATTCTGGCTACTCTGATCCAATTAATCCTATCTGTGAAATAGCCAATAAGTAAACCGGCTCATTTGATCTTTCTCACCATAGGTATCCCACTCCACACTCAAACGTCATCTGAGTATTCCAAATAATATACTTAATTGCTTTTCTCGTTTTCGCGTTTCTCTGTTTTGTCGTTCTAATTTTATGTACCCAGCGTCAGCTTTCTTAATAAATAGATAAATAAATAAATAAATAAATAAATAAATAAATAAATAAATAAATAAATAAATAAATAAATAAATGTTACTACTTAGTTTCCTCTGCAGAACTTGCCTCGACTCGGACAAGGGACTTTTTTCATAGAAGCGAAAGGCGTAGCTGTGTGTGCGTGCGTTTCATTGAACTTTTCACGGGGCGATAGTTTGACAGAAACAAATACGTTGCGCGATAGGTACGACGGGATACACGGGCGAGGCGTAAAGCCGCGAAAGTTAAGGCACGCGGTGCGGCAACAAAACTTTCGCCCCGATTAACGTTTCATTCGGCTAACAAGTTAATCCGTTCAGGAAGGATGAACGGCTAATTGTCCCGTAGATCCGCGGCGCTATAAATTCGGAATCGTAACTGGATCGCTCCCACGATGAAACTAATCGGATTAAGGTGTAGGTTCCAGGTAGGAATCAAGCTGTGTGGTCTGGAATTATGTCCGAGGGCGACAGATGGCTATTGAAACAGGCGAACCATCCATTTCCCCTGAAATTTTCCAGGAAAATTGCCGAGCTGCAACTCACCTGTAAATGAAGACCGAGGCGACGACGAGTACGACCACGATCGAGCTCAACACCATCGAGAGGATCGCGTGTCCTGGAAGGGCTGCCGAGCAAGACCGATTCAAATTGTCAGATAACCGTATAAAGATGCCATTCGACGTGATATAAGAGACTCACAGTTATCAGGGCACAGGGAGCCATCGAATCCGCAAGTGGGTGTGTCGGGGGGTGGCTCGGCTCTGCCCCCGGACCAGTGGATCCTTTTCCCAGGGACGTACTCCAATGTTTTATTGGCACCGTAGTAATTGGCCACGATCTGCAATAACAACGACTCGGGATCAGTTAAAGGGCCCTGGCGCTCCCGCAGCTGCCGCGCTGTGTCTACCTCGAACTTGGAGGTCTCCGGATTCATGTCAAGCAGCGAGTAGTCCGCTATTCGATCGCCGTTCTCGTCGATATTCACGTCCCCGGTTATACCTGCGGCAGGGGAAATAACAACGGGGAAATAAGGATAAGCACGTAACGAGGACGGGCATCGAAGGAACCCGCGGTAGAAAATATTTGCCGGTCACCTTTAAAGCTCCTTCCCCACATCCGCCTGGTGAGATTACCGCCGTCTAGATTCACCTTGCCTGGGTGCTCCGGCAGGCTCTCCTTAAGGGCGAGCGCGTAAAGGAGCACGGCGTCGTAAAACGCGGTAACGAACGTCGACACCGAGCTGTTCCCGAATGTGAAGTTGTACTTGCTCTGGGCGAGGGACTTCACCTCCCTCGAAAAGTTCAGGTACTCGAAATTGTCCGGGGTACGGGCGGTCACCGTTAACAAGGATTGATAAGCCTTCCGCGCCTTCTCGTTCCTCTCCTCCGTGTCCGCGTCCACCCTCCACGGCTCCTTCGTGTTGTTGTCGCTGAAACGGACAGGGAAGGAGTTCTTCTACCGCGGTCTTTTCTTCTTAGTAATATTATTTTAAAGGGCCGTGGCCACCGGAGGCACGCTACAGCTAATATTTTTTAAAACAGATGGACAACTAAATGATACGCCCATTTATTAATTTCAGCTGAAAGCAAAGATCTGTTGCCTTTCTTCGTTCTCTACGCTGGGGGCCATTCTCCAATAACGTAAAAGTAATTTTGCCAATTCGTAAGACTGGAATATAAATTCCAGCCCCCTCCCGAAGGGATATAGTCCCGAATATTGGAGTATAGTTACGATCACCGTATGACCCGGGACAGTGTAATTTGAAGCCCGCGAACCTTAATTTAATTCATGCATTATGCACCGTGCTCGAGTTACTCAGGGATCGCATTGTAAGCCAATGGACATGTTTGTCCCCTGCCGACAATGGGTATAATGTGGATGCGAGTCAGAACTGCGGTCTGCGGCTTTCGGTACGTCGAATTCAATTCGACCGGGGGAGGGGGGGGGGGGGGTTTAGAATCGAAGCGATGCCTTTCCGTCGGTCGATCGAGCTTTTGGAAGGATCGATTTCGACTGGGTTCAATGAACAGTGGCTGTGATACCATTGTCGCGGAATACTTAATTCTCACCTCGATATGCTTTCAACCTACGCGATCCACGCTTACCTGGACGAGAGCTCTATGGAGAAAAACACGTATTCCCCGGAGTCGACCATGCCAAGCTCCTCGGCCGCCAGCAGGATCTCCCTGATGGTCGTCGAGTTGGCGCACATCACTACAACTGAAACAAAGGCGAATTCTTTGGCTCTCTTCTTCCAACACCCAAAATCTTTCCTACCAGAGATGGGCAGAATTTTTATTCAAATAAAAATATAAGTTAAAAATATTATTCGTCATATGTCGAATAAATTCTCATTGTAATAAAAACATCAACTTTATATTCGTCGAATAATCTAAAGTTACGGTAACGTTTATTCGGGCCGTCATTTAAATAATTTTTCATTTAGTTAATGCCCAACTCCGCTTCCTACCACCGACTGACCGTCGTTTTTAAAAGTATCCGTCGCAAGACAAGACATAAGAATTCATAAAAATCATCGTCTTAAGAAACCCATCGATCTATTCTTCTCTCTCAGAATCATTGCTCGCCTCCCTGTTATCGATATCGACGAGGGCGTCGTACAGCCGCCGAACTCACTTCTGGCCGATTGCGAGACGAAGTCGAGCAGGTTCCTGTAATCTTCGGCGGTGGTGGTCTCCTGGTTGAAGCTCCTGTACACCGGCGTTTGGTTCAGAGCCGTGAAAACGGCGCCCAGCGTAAAGTGGCATTCGGAATTCCCGCGGCTGCTTGCCATCGGGTGATTGTGAAACAGAAGACCGGCGATCTTCCAGCCGAATCTCCTGAGGATGTGCCTGAGCGCCTCGCCCACCAGACGATGGGAGCCCATCATCCTGGTGAGGGTGGGATAGTGCTCGCCCTTGTACCGAAACGCCTCTGCCTGCGCGCCGGCTGTCAGCACGGGGATGCCCCAGACACCGGCGTACCTCGCCACCGGGGCGATCACGTAATCGCACACCGGGCCCAGGAATGCATCTGCGCTCACAAGATCCACGCGTTCAGAAGCCGCGATCTACATCCTTGGCCCTACACGCCCTTAGGATTCCGAGGGGTTCGGGTGACGAGGCGTTAATGGGGCGCTAGATCGAACTTGAGAAACTGTCTACGACCCCATGAACCTTTATTGGTCACCCTTGTCCGAGATATCAAGCGAAATCAGAGCCTCGCTTCGCAGGTGCTAAAGATATATCCTCCCCGTCCGAAAATATTCCTGTCACGCGTCTAAGGCTTAATCCGACGACTCAATTTCATTAGCACCTTCTCCCCTCCGCTCCCCGACCCGTCCCTTCGCCGCCGCCTCTCCCCCGGGAAAACAGTAATTCCATCCGATTAAAAGCGTAGCAGCTAGTTTGCGGATTACGACGAAAATGGGGATTATCCGGGGAAAGTTCGCGCCAACTGCCGGGAGTCTGTCATCTGAAATATTAAACTCTACCAGCTCGTGTTCCTCTGCCGCGCGAACCTTTTGTCCGCCACCTAGTTCGCCCTTGTTTCGTGGCTATTTCAACGAAATCTCGGGGTGCTCGAAGAGAGTGCTCTCGATCGATCGACGGAGCGGTTGGTGATAGCGGCGCGCGGCTCCCGCGAGCTCTCCGATCGCTCCAGTCGCTCCGCGTGAATGCCAAGCTTATCGCGTAACAATTTCGCGACAAGATAACGTTTATCACGCTGCCAGACCCCACGAACCGTGCGCCAACTACTTTTCACCGATCACGCGCGTCCTCGTCCGCGCGATAAGCTCGAGGAATCCGCCGGCGTTATGAAACGTTGAAAAGTGTCCGAGTAAAAGCGATGACCGCGACAAAGGGCAAGGTTCCGCTGAAAGTAGCTCTCAAAGGAGCAAACTCAATTGGCAGGCCCCTGTGCTGGACAACTTGAGAAAAGGAGAGCACGCCTGTCGGGGCGTGAGGTAATCGGGCAGCACTCTCCGATTCCCTGAATCTCCCAACGCGACGTAAAAGCCAGCGTCTTCTTTCGCTCCTCCCAGCTTGGATTTGTAGTTTAGATAAACTAGGAGATAGGAACGGAGGGGTCTGCAGCCGTAATTCAATCTTGGGTAACGAGGAGCGCGTTGCAGAACTGTCCCTCCACGCAGACGGCAGAATACTTGGAGAATCTTGGAGAGGACGTGGCTGAGACCACCGAGAGCTAATCCATGAAACATCCTTCTGCTATAGAAACAACCCCACAAAGTGGAATCCCAAAGTTTTCGATCCACCTGTTCGGGAGGAGGGCCGACATCGACGGCTCGTAAATAATTCAGCGGCCGCGCGCGATAGATCTACCCTTCCTTCGTGTTCTTCCGACTGCTCTCCTGCGGGATGAGCTTGTCCCCCCCCCCGATGCTATTCAAATCGTGCCAGAGGCGTTCGTTCAATTGGATCCCGGCAGAAGATACGGAGGGAAAATACCAGTTAAGATGGATGGGCCGGAGAGGATCGAGAGCGGAGCTGATGACTCCCGCGTGTTCCCACTGCGGCCGCTTTACTGCTGCCCGTCGTGTAAACACAGCCGAACGCGACCACTATCTAAGAAACGACATCGAGCGTCGCAAGGTCGGCAGGATTTGCTTCTGGATCTCTGTTTTGGTTGTTCGGAAACGGTGGGGACAGCGCAACGCTGCCACGTCGATTGAAAACAAATATTACCGCGATGGCGGGCCTGCCCACCTGAACAATGCCTCGTATTGTCCACACCCCATTCTACCATGGGAAACCAGCCCTCGAGGTCAGTTGTAATCCAAGCTCTGTCGTGACCTACCTCAATTCCAAAGCAATTGTATAATCCCTAATTCGGGCAGATAAAAGTCGATTAACGTCCACGGGATGCCGATTCGCTGCAATAGCGTAGGTACCGACTACCGAGAAGATGGTGTTCGTTCCGGCAACAGCGTGACCCGCGAAGATGTACGCGCTGTACACGGTGTCACAGAATGATTTGATAATAAAATGGACATTTGCAGGCGAGGTAACCGACATTGCCAGTGATCCAGGGACGGCGAGAAGGGCGCTTGTCTCGGGCATAAAGGTGAGGACGAAGGCGAACGTACGGCTCCCAAGCGGGGGCGAGCTTTTCTCGCATTGTTTATGCAGACGCCGTTCGGATACCGTTCTCTGTCACGCCGCTCGTATCGCGTAAAAGGATGGGCCCAGGCGGAGGGTTGCTTGCCTCTCGCTGGCTGGAATTCCGTGGCAAGTGAGCAGAGCGGACCGTTGCCCGGCTTCTGCGAGGAATTGGTTCGCGGTGGATAAAGGCGGCGATTCGGTTAATTCGCCGGGGGAGGGCGGCGAGACGAGGGATAGAGAGGGAGGGCTAATTAAACAGAATTGAAATGGTATTTAATGGCCCGTGGGGGAGCGGAGGACAGCCGGAGCAAGAGTCACGAGGCGGCCTTTGGTTGAGTGACCGCCAACGAAGGCTCCTTGCGACGTGGTTGCATCGCAGCTGCAAGACGCTCGTATGACGTCAACCGGCCGTAACGACGAGCTCGTCTACATTTTGCGGCCCTACGAGACGTTAACGACGAAACGAGGCTCGATTAAGCCACGCCAACTAATCGACGCCGGGGCCCTTAGAGACGCGACCGCGCCAGCTAATCGAGCAAGCCTTGGTTAACCGTGCGCCGTTGACGGTCGCGGCTCGATTCCGGCCGCCGTTCCATCGACGCCGATCGATAACCGCGTCGATAAAACGATCGAGCGAAAGCTACGGTGGCGCGCCCGCGCGCGTAAACACTTCTAATTATAGGCGGTGATAAGTATCGCGAGTGTCAACGGGAGCAAACTCCGCCGGCTGACACCTTTCTGGCGGGGGAAGGTAGATAGGCCCTGCTCGGTGCCAGGGGGCATCGTAACGTCCTCAGGTGAGGCGATCGAAGATGCCTGTCAAAGTAGCACTAAAGGACCATCGATAAAACAGAATAATTATCTCCCCGACCATAAAGCATGCAATGTCCCTATATTCCCTATCCCCGACGTCAGAATCTCCAGCGTCTCGGCGGTGAAAAAATGAATGATGACCTGCCGTCCGGTTGATGTAGAAGTCGAAAGCAGCCAGGGGCCCGTAGGTGCTCGAGCACCGCGAGTCTCGATGATCGACCTTTATCTTCCATCCTGGCAGCGGCCCCCTGCTCGAGCTGATGGCCCTCACCGCCAGGAAAACGGCAGGCAGCACCCTGGGCAGGCCCTGCTCGTGCCTTGGATCGGCAGGCGCGATCACAGCTAGCTTCACCTCCCTTTTCACGGGCGGCAGTCGCGGCTCCACGCACTCCTTCGAGGGCTGCATCGTCGTCGCGGTGTTGGCGCTCGCGCTGGCACACATCGTCGTCAACAGCAACGTCAGCCTCATCGGCGTGTCGCTCACGCGTCTGCACCACTTTCCTCTTTTAGCTGACATCCTAGATTCCTGATTCCCTTCCGAGCGTCGTCCTGCTGCCACTCGCGACCGCGAGGTAACTGCTCCTTGTGGCTCGGCTTCCTACCTACGCGCTCCAAAGTCGTCGCTGGTTTATTCTTCAATTTTGGCCATTCCTCGACGGTAGACCGAGGAAACGTTCGCCTGTCGAGTTTAGGCGTTTCAGTGGCGGACCTTCGGAGCGTGCGAGTCTCCCTCGGGATCGCATCTCGCTAGGACTGCGTTCGGTTCCATTAGGATGATGGTCTCGAGCGACTTTGCTTTCAACGGCCGAGAACTTCTGGCAGCCATGTAGAGTGCGTGACGACCTTCTGCTGGCGTTCTCGGGCTTTTGGTACTGCGACAGACACGCGAGGAAGAGGAGGAAGAGAAGGAAGAGGAGGAAGAGGAGCTAGGCTGCTAGGGGATGAAGCTTCTAAGGGGGATTTAGGGATGAGAAATTGTTGCCGCGCGGACCAAACGAAACGAGCGTGACCCTTGGGTCGGATACTTATCGCCTTTGTCGGGCGTAGGCGGGAAAGCTTAAATATCACCCCTGTGGAACTCTAAATTCTCATCTTTGCGGAGAGCAATTTTTCCCAACATTCCGGGCGCTCCTCTGAAGCTGTAACGAAATTGTCCGGTGTCGAGGGGCTAGTTTCAAAGCAAACGGGAACTCGTATGAACGGGTGAACATCGGCGAATTAGGTCGTCGCCCAACGACAGGAACTACGATTCCGTTGGCCTGCGGCTCGCGTCCGTTAAGGCGAAGCAGGAAATAGTATTACGCGTGTATTGAATTTATCGAATCGAAGGGGAGGGTCCGGCTGGGTGTTACTTCGTTTTTCGCAATGAAATTTCAAGGGACAGGGGAGGGAAAGGAGCAGACCTCCGAGGAAATGAAATTATCTCTGGATGGTGACGATTCAGAAATAAACCGTGGTGAATCCAATGCGCGACCGAGAAATCGCGATTAATGCATCGAGGCTAGGCTGTACATCGTCCGTAACAGCTCGATGTATCTCTGTACCGAGGAGATAATTTACCAGCGGCGTAAAATCGCAATTTTCTTCAAGTTGCTCGCGTCACAATGGAACGGACACGAGGCAGAACTTGTTAGTCGCGGATAAAGCGCAGGCCATCAAAGATGACCTACTCGCGGGCAACTAATTAATCGGCGTCGAGTTTCCTATTAAACGAGAGTCCTTTCTCTTCATGAACTTCTACCAAGAGATCTCTCTTTATAAAACGTACAGTTACGTCCCCCTACAGAAACTTGTCACCGCCGTTTGCCGAGCAGAAAGCAGATATTCCCCGAGTTTTCACAGTTGCGAGGCGGCTGCAGCGAAATTCAGCGATGTCCAGTCGACAGTAATACACTTCCACATGGAAAACTCGTTCAACCGATCGATCAACATAGTTTCCTCTCTCTCTCTCTCTCTCTCTCTCTCTCGCAACTTTAACGTCCCCAAGTTCAAAAGATGCGCGTCTAATATCGTTCTCCGAGACGTTGCTCACTTTTCTCACATGTAAATATTCATAACTCGGTGTCCCTCGAACCTGACACTCTCGACCAGCCTTGGCACCCCGTTTTACCAAAGATACGCGAGGTTCTTGCCGGTCAACAGAGGCAAACCACGTGGAGAAGATGAAATCGTTTAAATCGTTTAAATCGAGTTGGAAGCTCAATGAAACGGCTTCCTTTCGCTTTGGAACATGATGATAGGCGTGGAAACAATCACGAGGTATTATAGCGGTGCTTGATAGACGATTTTCACGAAATAGGAACGTTTTCCGTCCCGAAGCGAGCGAGGTAAGGGCGCGCGATTGAAACTGAGGCGTCCAGAGCGCTCGGAGGAAGCAGCCCGCTCCGGATCGCCAACGATGCCGCGGCAGTCGTCCTCTTCCTTTCCCTCTTTCTCCGCGCGATTCTTCCCTCTTTCTCTGGCAACGACAGACACGTCCAGGACACTGTCTGCACGTACACGTCGCTTCGCTCGTCACAGAGACAGAAGTCAGAGCGAGGAAAACGCATGCGTCCGATCATCGCACGCCCTCCGCGTTCTATCGCGCTTTCGGCGGCTTCATTCCGCTTTGTACCACCATCGCAGCACATTATCCCTCGCCTCTGCCCAACAAACACGCGCCTTCTACTGAAACCTAAAGACCTTTCACTCCACAGCTTTCTTTCTCTATGCCTGTGAATTGAAAAATCCAAAACCGCGAGGCAATAAATAGCGGTACATCATTCTGTACCCATTCACGGACTCTCCGAACCACCTATTACCGATCAGCCCCTTTGAATTTGAATAAATCCGAGCGCCCCCAAGGCAACTTCCGCTTCCCTGTAACGCGGGTTGCGTCCTCCTTCGCGCTTACCCACTATCGAACCCCGTAACTCTGGTTACCCGTCGAGGAGGCCCGCCGGTCCCGTTACCGACCAAGCAGCCCTGCACTCGTGGCGCCAGGTTTAAACTCCGCGATACCCGGGAGCACGATTCACGACCTGGATTCTGCGTTCGCAAATAGAGACTGTATCTCTGCACCAGTTGTTATCAGCAAGGTGAGGCCGATCAGCGTGCAGAGCCGGCCGCCCAGAGGAATCCTCGTAACACTTTCACAGATATCGTCGCGTATAGATTTTTCACATTCATTAAGGAAACGTTTAAATATAGACCCGACGACGCGTCGGGCAGTGTCGCGCGGCGAGGGAACAATAATAGAAGCGGTTCGAGTCGTTGATAACGCGGCCCGCGATAACGTGAACGAAACGGCGAGATAACGCTTCTCGCATCGACTAATTGATACGGGCAATTAGATCGGCAATTACCAGCGATCGCTTTCCACCTCGGCGGAGGGAAGAAGGCGGGCGGAAGGGTCGCGCCCGGTCTAATTCCATCTTTGGAAATTCGATAACGCGGGCCAGATAGCGCGGAGAGGGGGCGAAGAAAAAGGGGGTGAAGGGGGCTGTTAAAAGCCGAGGAGGACTCTCGACGTGATTGATGCCCTTAATGCAGCCACGTGTACACACACACAACACTCGGAAGCGACCGAGCGTGCATGTATTTAGTTAGGTACGTATCGGCCTGGAATGGACGAACCTCGTCGCGCGAATCAGAGCTTTCGTTAAATTTCCGAAGCAATTCTCGGCCACCCCTTTTAACGGCCGCTCGATTACCCCCCTCACCGCAGATAATTGAGATAATACAATGTACGCCCGTTTCCCTGAAAAGTCCTGATAAAAAGGGGCTGATTATGCCTCGCTCGCCTCATTTTTAGTTGCTTCTAGCGGAACGTTTGCTGATAATTAATTTAATCGAGGATCGTTTTAGAGAGTTTCTATGGTTCTTGGGATAAAGCTCCTTGGTTCCCCTGGTTCCCGAAATCGGTTCCCCTGGTTTGCAGTGGGAGGTGTAAACGCCATTTTACCTTGCAATGGACGCTGCAACGGAATTGTTGGAAGACAGATCGGGCGTTTGAGCGAGCTCGTGGATAGATCCCTCGGCCACGGTACGCGTTACATTGAAATCATTCGGATAGCACGGACGATCAGTCGGCGGAACCTGTCCAAGTCCCGTAGTCGAAAATAGACGAACGAGGATAGAAAAATGGCAACTCACCACCGTACCAGTTGCCCACGTGATCGCGCAACGCCTCTGGATAATCTCCGGCCACGGTAGTTTCGACATCAAAGGTTCCAAACGCGAAGTTTGGCTGCTTCTTGATGAACTCCACCATGGACTTCATCATCAGCTGACAGGTGTGCCTGCCGGCCACCTGACTCTGCCCGTTGGTCGCGTAAACCAGATGCACCTTCCGCCATTCGTAGCTGAGAGGAATCGAAAGGAAAATTGATGGGAGCTGAATATTCGCTGAGGATGGTTTATTAAAGCCAGTTCTAACCGATTCATTAGAGCCACGAAGAAGTTGGCTACGTCCCTGAACGCCACGTTCCCGATCCTGGTGGTCATAAAGTACTCGTCCTTGCACTCTGTCTTTTTCTCCGTGAAGTCGAAGGTGAAACCCCCTGTGGTTATCAGCGGCGCGCCGAAAAATTTCACCACCCTCCCCACGGCCGCTGAAAAGTGTTCAAACTCGTTAGAAGAAGCTCCGAAACTCTTCAGAAGCCAAAGATGGGAGCAGATATGGGGAGTCTCGAAGAGTCTAAAGAGTTTACAAGGACTCGAGGCTCCTAGCCGTCTAATAAACGCGAACTTTGATAAAGCTGGTAAAAATAACATTGCAAAAGAATACAACTTCATCCCGAAAGCCTCAAATACCAGAAAACTCCAGGAAATATTCATTGCGTCATCTTTGTGGCAATATGATTCATACTTTGGTCAAGATAATGGGCTACACATTGTTGCATTTTTGCAGACTGTTCCCCAGTAATAATAAATCAGAGGGCGGCCAAGGAGCCTTGGCACCCCCAAAAGAAAAAAGGAAAAGGAGATCAATGTAACCGCGTCTGAAGTAATTCAAGAGCGTTGTAAAAAGAAAAGAAAACTGGAGATTATTCTTTAAGTAAATTTTTACAATCACCTAATGAATTTTATCGAATTTGCATTAAGAATATCTTTATCCGTTCAACTCGGCTCCCCCAAGATTAAATGGAGTGCGATTAAATGGGGATTTAACAGAGCTAAATCTTGAGTAGGCTACTGAACTGGTGTAAGTGATAACGTGTTTATTCGAGCGATGCAATAAATATTTCCAGCACTGTGCATCCGAACTGAGACCTATCCCACGACTTACCCACGCAGTAATCGCAAGCGGGCCCGAGGAACAGGTGAACGCAGTTAGAGAAACTATCGATGGCACCAATCTGCGCGTACGTGGCGTCACAGTGGTCATCCTGCGACAGGAACTTGAGCCTCAGCCACTGTGGAATAAGTCCCCTGGACTTGGCTTCGTGCACGGCCAGATCTACAAACGCAAAAGACACCTCTAATCAGAAAGCCAACGAGACACCCCAGCATGGACCTTAAAGCCAACTCACCAAGGACAGGCAGGACCTTGAGCAAGGATATCTCGAAGCTGGGATCCGCTGGCAGAATGACGGCTATCCTGAGCTCGCAGGAGACCGCCCCGTGGCGATTCCTCTTGCAGAGCGCCTCGCAGTCGCGCGCCAGCTGCACCTCTCTACAGGTTACCTTCCCCCTCAAAGGACACGCCAGCCACACGATCATCAGCATGACGATCCAATTGGCACCCATGTAGCCGCGGCGACGTCCTGTCCGCGTGTGCACTGTGCAAGCCGCTCGGCTCCGGCTTCAGGCGAGATCGATTCCACGACAGCGTTCCCAGCTCGTCGACGAACTGTCCTTCCGCACTGACACCGTGTCACCGACCGCTAGACCCTCTGAGCAGAGACACCATCCCCTGGCCACGTCCATTCTCCCTCGAGATCCAATCCGAGGTACCTCGAGCCTCCTTCCTTGCGCTAGTGAACGATTCGTGGTGATCCGAGGTGATAAGGCGTTGCTTCTAGTTGGCCGGTTGCAGAGATTCAACTGGAGAAGCGAACGGAGGATCCCGTGGACGGTGGATCTCGGTGGCGAAAATCAGCGGAGACGGTTGGAACGGTGGCGAGCGCGTATCTATGATGATACGGCCGGCAGATCTTCCGTTGGAGATCGATGTGATGGTAGATAACTATTCTTAGACGGTACACACTCCAAGTTGCACGCGCACAGGCGAGTACGCGCCGCGCGGCGGGCGGCCGCGAGCTGACCGACGATTCCTCTCGGACCAGAGCTTCTAACTGCTTGCTAGCCACCTACCAGAGAATTCTTCGGGCGCCTTCCTCCTCTACGGTTCGGTATGGGAAGTGACGTTCCGCAGCCAGTGCGATTGCGGTGGTTAATTTGTGCTGGACGGCGAGCGAGCGACCTCGCGGAGGTGGAGGTGGCGTAGTGTCCTGGTTCCAAGGATGGGCTAGGAGAGCCTACTGACACTTGCTTCGGTGATCTTGATCCGCATTAGCGAGCTACAGGCACGTAAGTGGAGTTCTCGTCCGCTCGTGTCCCGTTATCGCTGATTTTCTATCGCGTCGATTGATAATAGCTATCGAAAAGCTGCGACGCGCTCGCTGACCGCCGCGAGCTGCGAGCTGCGAGCCACCTCCCGCCACTTCTTTAAACGATCCACGGGTATTATTCTAACGCGAGCCAGCGCGCCGCGCATGCTCCGCGCATCGCCCCTATCGAAGGGCTACCTGAGATTCGAATTGGACAGCGGTGCATCGCTTACTGGTGTTTTCTTACGAATAGGGAGAATCAGGGTGGTAGAATAGTTAAAATTATGTAACTGCAGTACTAATCAAAATTAACTGCACTACCAATCAATACCGTAGCGAAGCAGGGGTATTTTGCTAGTTAATTATAATGAAAAAGTAGTCATGCCTTTCAATGAACATAAAAATTTGATCGGCACCAACCGAATAGGGGGGGGCACCTCAGACCTGGGGAACGAGAATTAAAACATTGTTAAAATTTGTCAGAATTAAATTTAACTGGGAGTTAAAGTCCAGAAACATTGCATACAGTTTCTAATACACTGTTTAAATATTTTAGTAAATTAATAATAGTTACTCTATTGTTATCTGGATCCTAATTTGTAATATATATAAGTATTAACATTTATCGAACATTTAAACATTGAGAATAAAAGAGAATTCATTCGGCGTAGAAAATCATTTGCAAATCCAAGGCAAAATGTTACTAATTGCTTGATATCTCGAGTTGTATCGATCATAGTTAATAATAATTTATACTGGCCGGTTAGTGCAAATGTTGTTAACATTATTTGTCATAGCAATAGCCACTGGAATGGATATTTAAGCGGAAAATCCATTTTTGCCGAAGAATTAGTTGGATTTCGCAATTGTAATTAACCGTCGACCTTGTTTTGATCGGAGGACATGTTTTCCCAAAGGCTATATGAGTAGCTCACGGAGCTCCATCTACTCAGTCGTCGTCGGTCCTCCGGGACTGGAGGACCTCCGGGGACCCGGGAGCTGCCGAGCCACGTCGAGCCACCGAGCCACCTGGACCTACTGGACCTACTGGACCTGCTGGACTTCCTGGACTTCCTGGACTTCCTGGGGACCTGGTCAAGGTTTCAGTCCTGGTCTTTCTTGCACCCCCTCGGCCCCCTGAAATGGATTTCCCGAGCCACCTGGACCATTCGGACCTACTGGACCTACTGGACTTGCTGGACGTCCTGGGGACCTGGTCAAGGTTTCAGTCCTGGTCTTTCTTGCACCCCCTCGGCCCCCTGAAATGGATTTCCCGAGCCACCTGGACCATTCGGACCTGCTGGACAACCTGGACTTCCTGGGGACGAGGTCAGGGTTCCAACCTTTAGTCCTTCCTTCCCGCCCCTCGCCCCCCTGGTCAGGGTTGGCTTATTCGGTTGGTGCCGATGAAATTTTCGGGTTCGTTAAAAGCCATTGAAAATGTTATTATTCTATCAAGGTCAAAACCCATTTTTCTTCCTTTCTAACTGATTTCTTCGACTGTTTTTCATCATCTGTCCTGTTTGATACATTCCTTCGTGGATTTATGCATCAGTCGTTCTATTTCGTGTATTTCTTCGATGGGTTTGCATGATCTGTCCTATTTCATGCATTTCTTCGATAGGTTTAAACGATTTAATTTATTCGATGCATTTCTTCGATAGCTTTAAATGATTTAATTTATTCGATGCATTTCTTCGATGTGTTTACATGATTTATTTTATTCTATGCATTTATTCGATGGGTTTACATGATTTATTTTACATGATGCATTTATTTTATTCGATGCAATTCTTCGACGTGTTTACATGATTTATTTTATTTTATGCATTTCTTCGATGGGTTTACCTGATTTATTTTACATGATGCATTTATTTTATTCGATGCATTTCTTCGATAGGTTTAAATGATTTAATTTATTCGATGCATTTCTTCGATGTGTTTACATGATTTATTTTATTTTATGCATTTCTTCGATGGGTTTACGTGATTTATTTTACATGATTTATTTTATTTGATGCATTCTTTTGATGGTTTTGCATGATTTGTTCCCTCTCATGCATCTCATCGATGGATATATATTTCCTGTTCTTCTTCATGTAGGTATCTCTACGATGGTTCTGCATGCTCGTGCGTACTCTTCTGACATTCCAAATCATCTCGATCAGCACCAACCCAATAAGTATTTTCTTAGTTTCCTCTGGAGCCCACCACACCATTGCTAACATAACGTAGTTGTTTGTTTCAGCATTTCAGGTCCGCGCTCTCGCGGGAAAGGAGTTTAATTAAATAATATATTTAAAAGAAAATAGTGAAAAGTGATAGTGAACGAAGACATCTAAAGAAGCCTAGGTTAAGTTATTATAGCATGAAGTATTTAAGGCCCCTTGTAAAATTGCCAAGTAGTTACAGAATTTTATTAGCTTTGTTGCTCTTTCGTTGGCTCCTCATCCCCGATGAGGAGGTCACCGCTGCTTCCGTTTCTGGAAGCAAGCGACTGAGCATGAAATCGGTATGGGTGGATCAGTTTCATCCCCTGGTGTTCTTGTCGAAAGGGAAAAGTTTCGGGCGTAGGGGGTGTATCTTTTGGTACACTGCCTGCGTAAGTCACCCGGTTCGACTTCCCAGTCTCCGTGTTAGACGGCTTGAGTCAGGTCACACCTAGTGTTGCTCCTGACGAGTTGCATCCGAGCAAGAGGAATCGTCTGAGAGACGCCGAGCGCTTTTCCCTTTCGACTCGGACATTAGGGTGGTAGGAACTGCGCCATCCAATACTCGTTTCATGCTCACCCGTAGTCTTTCCTTCTTTGCTGAGTTTATTTCAATCGCGTGATTGCTTGGCAGTTCCGTAGATTCGATATCTAAACCGAAGGGATCGATGGAACTTTGTTTCCAACCATCTCTTTGGTTTAGTAGGCTAAGGGTTTCATGTACAGGGAGATCGACGGAACTATGATTCCATCTATCTCTCTACGGGTCTCCAAGCGCAGCAACCTCCTCGCGGTGAGACCTGGTAATCGGTGAGAACCGAGCCGATAGCTGTGATTGTCAAATATTCTAATTAGATGTAAGAATTGCTTTAGTTGTAAGACTTTTTCCAAATTTTTCAAAATGCACAAAGCATTGGTCGAACATGGACCAGAAATATTTCGTAGAAATGGGTCACTTTCGTAGGTACCTCCATGTGGGTGTGCTCGGATAATTGGTAACGTTTCCCAAGCATTGCGACTTGCGAAACGGAATCAAAAACTGAAGCCTACGATCTAGGTTAAGGGCCCAGATCGAGCCAAACTTACCTTCAGTGAGATTGGTTCGGTCTCGGCAACTAATCAGAATTTTATTCTGTTTCAGATAGGTATTTCGTCGATGGTTTTACGTAATTTGTTCTATTTCATGCATTTCGTCGATGGTTTTACGTAATTTGTTCTATTTCATGCATTTCGTCGATGATTTTACGTAATTTGTTATATTTCATGCATTTCGTCTATGGTTTTGCTTGATTCATTTTATTTCATGCACTTCGTCGATGGTTTTACGTAATTTGTTCTATTTCATGCATTTCGTCGATGATTTTACGTAATTTGTTATATTTCATGCATTTCGTCTATAGTTTTGCTTGATTAATTTTATTTCATGTCTTGTATTTTATTATGTTCATTTAAATTCCTCCCATGCTGGTCCCACTATTACTAAAATAACGTAGTTAATTGTTTCAGCATTTCAGGTTCAGCCCTCCGCTGCGAAGAGACTTATTAAAATAATATAATTAAAAATAAAAGAGATTGTGAAAAATGATAATGAAACATGATAGTGAAAAGTGATAGTGACAGAAGACATCTAAGGAAGCCTAGGTTAAGTTATTATAGCATGAAGTATTTAAGGCCCCTTGTAAAATTGCCAAGTAGTTACAGAATTTTATTAGCTTTGTTGCTCTTTCGTTGGCTCCTCATCCCCGATGAGGAGGTCCCCGCTGCTTCCGTTTCTGGAAGCAAGCGACTGAGCATGAAATCGGTATGGGTGGATCAGTTTCATCCCCTGGTGTTCTTGTCGAAAGGGAAAAGTTTCGGGCGTAGGGGGTGTATCTTTTGGTACACTGCCTGCGTAAGTCACCCGGTTCGACTTCCCAGTCTCCGTGTTAGACGGCTTGAGTCAGGTCACACCTAGTGTTGCTCCTGACGAGTTGCATCCGAGCAAGAGGAATCGTCTGAGAGACGCCGAGCGCTTTTCCCTTTCGACTCGGACATTAGGGTGGTAGGAACTGCGGCATCCAATACTCGTTTCATGCTCACCCGTAGTCTTTCCTTCTTTGCTGAGTTTATTTCAATCGCGTGATTGCTTGGCAGTTCCGTAGATTCGATATCTAAACCGAAGGGATCGATGGAACTTTGTTTCCATCCATCTCTTTGGTTTAGTAGGCTAAGGGTTTCATGTACAGGGAGATCGATGGAACTTTGATTCCATCTATCTCTCTACGGGTCTCGAAACGCAGCAACCTCCTCGTGGTGAGACCTGGTAATCGGTGGGAACCGAGCTGATAGCTGTGATTGTCAAATATTCTAATTATATATAAGATTTTTTTTAAATCGTAATACTTTTATAGGTTGGAAGTATACGATTATAGTGTTAAGATAGAAGGATAAGTGGAAATTGAAATATTTCAGTGAGGTACTCGAAAAGATGTGATTTTGAAAATTTTCTGCGTGTTTTCTGTTATTTCCTCTTACTGATATATCCCAAGTTCCAATTCCTTGGCGAAGTATTCGAAATTCTATCTCGGTTCACATTAAAGTATTACTGGAACTTTATAAATTTCTACTCGGCTGACATTTTCGAAAAAGAATTTACACACTGTAAGAGTTTCGTGACTCATAAGTTTTACCTAATTAGATACATACCTGGTTGGACCATTAACGTCTTAAAAATCATTCAGTAACCATTCACTTTAACCACAGACGAGATATAGGATAGACCTATCACCTTATGGAAGTTCGTGTCGCCACCCAAACTGTGTTACGACCCATAATTTCAGAACTGAATGTAGTGGCGTCTGCTTATGAACAGCGTCCAGCTCAGCAACTACACTGAAATGTGTTGAGATGCTGAAAGGTGTGTGCGTGCCTGTATACGTGTGATTTTGCCGCGGACATATTTTCTTGTCTTTTATTGTGTTACACAGTGTCGCCGTTGCATTTCTGCAGGAATGCACCTTTATGTGCTTACAGCTCATTTTGATTTCACATCTTTTTTTACTTTGTAGTTATTTTCTATTTTTTGTATTTTTTTTATTTCATGTACTTGGCGTAATTTTGTACTATTTTAAAGTTTTTATCGCGATCTCACTTCTTTTTGCAAAGATAATTTGCATAGGGAATGACTTCAGATAATTTTTAATATTATATGATTATTTTCTATTTTTTGTGATTTATATTAACAAATTATCACGGGACAGAATTCAGGATAAATTCAATCCCAGCATCATTTTACGCTTCGATTATTTATATATAAATAAATAAAATCCTGAGCTTAGTTACAAATAAAAAACAGTTTGATGATATTTAAACATGTCGCAATTCAAATTTCGGCAACTTAACTTGTGTTTGAGAATGGAATAGAGATTGACGAAGATAGACGATCGCAGCCAATCGGCTCGTATTACTTGTCACGTAATTAATAATTGTATTACAATGTTACTTGTGATACGATTAGTAATTATACTTCAAATAATACAGATTGCCCAGGTCTCACCACGTGGAGGCGCTGCGAGTGGAGACCCGCCCTAACCGCGGCCCATCCACCCTCCTTTTATGCAAAATTTTATTTTCATTTCCATAGATCCCCCTGATGCACGGTTGCAAAACAATCCTCGATCGCTCCACAACCGGGCAACAGAAGGAGTCCTTCTGTAAAAAACTACCGCGATGAAACTAAAGCAGAATTTAAAACATTTCTTTGTTTCTTTCATTTAAAATTTGAAGAATTTTCTGGTATATTTCTACCATGATAATTATTCATTAATTGGGAATGAAACAAAGAAAAAAGGGGGAATATTTCCAAATTAGTGAATAATTCAAATTTTCTACTCATTAATAGGAAATATTCCAGTGCATATTTGATATGGCTACTTAAATACTAATAATTCCTACGGATACGAGCGCTCATATTTAATAATTACTACTTATATTTAGTTAAACACTGCAGTGTTTATCTTATTCCTTAAAAACTACTTAATTCTATGTGGCCACTAAACACCTTACCTAACCATACACATATCTACTTAAATTTAAATAATGACCTGTCTAATAAAAATCTGAAATTGTCATGTGTTTCTTACTTCCCTCGATGGACCCACGATGTTACCTGAAACATTTTTAAAAGTATTAATAAAAATTCCTTGAGGTTTCGTTTCTCAAGGATGATGAACCTTTTGCAATATTCTTCACACATAATACTCTGCAACAGAAACTTTCTCAATGAATTAGTACTTACAATCTATATTGATTAAGTAATGTAATTTCAATTGTCTTTTCATTGAATCGCTATTGCCCAAATATTGAAATATCACATTTGAAGCTACAGTTTAAAACTCAATATGGAATGTCGATTCGGTAATAAAATGAAAGAAGAAAAAGATTAAAAAATACTGCTTCATTATCAGCAGACAAAGTAGGCAATCAACCTTTAGCAATACTTTAGCAATTCATGAAAAAGAAGCTACTAATCATATTACATTTCATTCCGAAACAATTGATATTCATAATATTAAGCACATTGGGTGCTCTGTTACATCAACTTAATAATTTCCTTGTAGTTTCTCATTAATTGGCATCTTCAAAGTTTATGTATCAATGACTCGACAATCAATCATAATATACAATGGGTAATCAAAAACATTTATGCAAATGTTGAAAATTGGAATAATTGCACTTTACTGCACAGTAATCGAAATTACTTTCATACAGAAAGTAGCAACAACGAGCACGCGTTAATATTGAAAATTTACTATCAATATAAAGTGATGAATTGCATTTACCTACTTTTTCAGTGCAAATTTCCTTTTAATATCATCAAATGAAGTAACAATCGCGGGTGAATTTTGATTAATGCAAAGGAATGTTGAAAATTTATAAAAATAAAAAACTACATTTCTTATCAATCTGATAGGAAATACAACGATTGACGAAGTTACTATGCAAAAATCAGCAACGTTAATGAGGAATAGCCACTACTACTTTTCAAAGACTCTAAATAGAACTTCAATTGAATGGAGGTGTGTCAGAAGTCTGCAATTTCTATTACAAATAATGAATCACACCTTTCATCGCCATTCTTTCAGCCACAGAATAAAATTTTGGAATGCTATTCCATGAAAATTGGAACATCAAATTTAAAAATATTCTAAAAAAATAGAAAACATTTATCTGCAAGATATGAATGTACTTTTAAAACAATATTTCCAGTGACAAACACTCGATTCAAGGGTGGGGAGGTGGTGGTAGGAGAAGGAGGATGGTGCAGCCACTTAGGGCTGCTAGAAAAAATGATCAGTAGCCAGAAGGGCAGCTGATCATTGTCCACCCATTAATGCAAAAAAACCGTGAGTGGACCGTTTCTTTCTTTCGCAACGCTAACTCACTACAGACTAAAATCAACTCCCGAGCATAGTCACAAGGACTTTGGACTACCCGCAGCACTAATTTCTCAAACAAATTCAAAATTCCCGGATGGTGCTTCATTACTGAAAATTCTACTATACTCAATACAAATCCCGAATAGCAAACGAAAAAGCTACCGAGAACCACCACGTGGGTGGTTTCATTTTTCGCAACACTAATAAAAATTCAGTGCACCTGTGTCTCGTAATACGCAACTCTAACTTTAATTCGTTGCAGCCTTCCTGAAGGCTGTGTAGAGTCCCACGTGCAGCAGATCCAGCTGCTCGGGACTCTTTTTTCCCAGGAACATGTCTCTGGACATGTCCCAGGATAGTTTTGGGGCATTGGGCGGTGGGGGTCGCAACTCTAATTACAAACGCGATCAGTCATCATCGCAACACTAACTCAAAAAAATATTAAGAATCAAACTAGGACGAGTTATTAAAAAAACGCGATCAGTCGCATCGCAACTCTAATAAAAAGAATACCATGAATCAAAAGTAATGCAATGAATCAAACTCTAGTAAGTCCAATTAAAAATACAAGAATAATCTGAAAAACAATCGCGATTTTTTTTTCGAAACACTACAAGCAACCACGATCGATATTTATTCGCAACGCTATGCTAGAACCAGACGCGGGGAATGCTTGATTCGCAACGCTAATTCAAACCGTGATCAACATTTAGTCGCAACACTAACTAGCCCCGTAATCTTCTTCGCAACTCTAATTGAAAACGCGGTGGGCTCAATTTCAGGGGTGGGGGTATCGATTAGGGTGGATCGAAATATAGGGGCAAAATATTTTTTTATTATTCATGACTTCTAATAGTGGGCAAAAGTTGCCTTTTATAATGGTATTTAAGCTACCAAACTTTGAACGTGATCGACAAATTTTTTCAAGTGCCGCAAGCCTTTCAAAAATTAATATTTCAGTAAATATTAATATTTGAAGGGCTTGCGACACCTGAAAAAATTTGATGATCACGTTCAAACTTTGGCAGCTTAAATTCCATTATAAAAGGGAACTTTTGCCCACTATTAGAAGTCATGAATAATAAAAATAATATTTTACCCTTATATTTCGTTCCACCCTTGTCTCGATGGGTCAGCCTATGGCCAACCAAACTACTACTACTACTACTACTACAACTACCGGCGAGCATAATGGCAATATAATATGTAAGAATGACCCTGCACCCGAGGATGCAGGGCCATTCTTGGTAGCCCACATGATGTGGCCTTTTCTCTGGCCGGGCTATCTTCGGCTCTTTGGCCACTTCTTGCTTCGGGCGGTCCGCCCTTCTGAAAATAAATAGCGTGCCCAAGCCCGTCCTGCCGACCGCGACCAGCGACAATGTGCAATGTCCCACTGGCGTCAAAAAGTCGACATAGCGAGACTAGAAGCGAGGGCAAACCCCACTCGCACTAGTCTGGCCGTCGACTTTTCTCACAAATTTCCTGAAAGCAGGTCATCGCGCGGGGGAACATGCGATCAGAGAATACGACGACCTGCCCCGGCCCTACCTACTTATATTTAAGTCACACATTCGTACCAGAAGGTAAGTTACCTATCCTACACAAAACCTATATTTAAAAAATATCAAAACAGTCTCTCAAACACAATCATCAGACAACCCACTCCACGATTCTCAAGCATCACCGCCCGGGTGCAAAGCCTACACTAGAGAGACCGTCCCGGGACGACTCCGTCACCCGAGCTTGGCCACAATCACACTCTAATAAGTACGTACCAGTTTTCACTGAAATCGGCTGGCAAAGGCAGTGACCATTGCGTATAAGTATGATTTACATAGCAATTAATTATTTTCAATTTCAAAGAACGGATTACTTGATAATGTGCATTGTACGTATTAGGTACATGCATCAAGCGTTATTACTTTCTCGTTTGATTGTACGAGATTGATTAACTTTCATATTCCAAGATTATTTACTAGAATGATCATCGTGTGCAACAAGGAATATGATACATTGGTATCGTTATTGCAATGAATAATAATATAATGTTAAAGTTTCGTTAACATGGTCTTTGATAAAAATCTTTCACCGACGCAAATTCCACCGCCTAACCACACAAACACACACAGGTGGAAAATGCGGCGTGCACGATACACTAACGCAATGCCAGCCGCCGACATGTAATTAGTTAGTAAAGAAAGTCATCGTGCCCCATTGCCTTCAACCACACAAGTAACGCATGGGCACGTGGATGAGTTAAAAGGCAATGGGTACGGAAAGATATCCTGAAAATCCTCAACTAGAAAATATGATTAGTCTGTATAGTGTCTAGCGCGCTAGTATTCTTTCATTTAACATTATAAAGCAAAATTACTCGACTTTAAACTTGTCAATAGATTAACGTTTGATAAATAAGAAAGGACTCTACTTTAGATCAAGAAAAAGGACTCTACTCGACATTCAATTAGTGAGAAAAAAGACTATAAAATTGAATTATTTAAGAAAATGACTCTAAAACATGAAGAATTTAATTTAAGAATTTAAAACGGGCGATTCCATCGTCAAAGTAAATTTCATATAGGTAATAAGAAAATATGTTCTCATGCTAATTACTTTGAATCTGAAATTTGCCCACCCTCAATTGTCTTCTTGCACATGGAAATTAATTATTCTTTGTGTACGCAAACGAGTGACCTTTATAAGAAAGGAATTACACTTTTATGTCTATTATCATCATTTAGACATCAAGTTACTTTTGAACACGTAAGTATTATCAGAAAAATAAAAGGAATTCAAGTCATTATAATCGTCGCAATGACGGAATCGGAGGGCATCCGATTTTTCGACTACATATTAGATAAAAATGATCGTAGCTGTGGAGTCTGAGAGTATCAGACTTCTTCGCTACATAAAAATTAGCATTCAGCCGTATTGATATTCATATCAAATATCAATACCTTCTGAGCTGCTATGCATCTTTAGGTGCATTATTTAATAAATATCTACATCAATGTATGATCAATGATAAACATTCGCGTTAGGAAACGTTTATCTTGGAAATTATGATTAAAATTTGATTCTATTGAAAAGGCGCGGTGCACAAGAAGACCCTAGCCCTCGTCTAAGAAATACATACACAGATAAAATGTTACAATTCACGGGCATGGTTACCATACCCGCGGTCATTATGCTCGCCAAAGTATACAACCGGTCACTCGTGTCGATTTGGACCAAACGTCCTACGACATGACTGAGTGACCAGAGGAACCATAATGCATGCGCACTCACATTTCGCTGTACCCCGGTGACGGAGGCGCCAACACCTCTGCAACTGCTCAGGGGAAGTCATCAATCTGCTGAGAAGTCATCAGCTTGCTCAGCTGCCCCTAGACTGTAACAAAGAAACAGAACACGATTATAATTTATTTCAAAACTTACGATTGTTCGAACTCTAATAAAGAACCACGAAACAATTCAAAACTAACGAAATTTTTTATCATTTAGACATTTTAAGAAAAAAATTAAAAAATTAAATATTAAAAAATAAAATTAACAAATTTTTTTTCTTAAAATATCTAAATTATAAAAAGTTTTGTTAGTTTTGAATTTCTTGGTGATTCTATTATAGAAATTAATTTTCTTTTAATTTTTTAATTTTTTGTTTCTAGAATTTTGAAGAATGAACTCTACTTTAAAGGAATTAAATGAAATACATAGATACTTACATCTTTCCAATAATATTCTCCGCACAAATCTCCTCTTCAGCTGACGCACTGACTCTAATTTCCGATAACGAGTTTCGCGTTTAAAAGTAAAAAAAAAAAAAGAAATAGACTATCAACGCGCCCCAAAGATCATAATTTTCGAACAAACCGCTGAATCTATTCTCGCGATTCGAAAGTCAGAGCCCCGATGCTCGCAAAAGAATATAAATTGCGTAGAAAACACTGACTCTACCCTCGCGTATCCCAAAATTGTTAACGACACTCTACTATGAGCAACTGTGCTCTTCAAAACAAAAAACTTCGTACGACATAAGCACTGACTCTATTTGGCCGCATTGCACGCGGTCACAATCTCTGAAAAATAAGTAGGATAGGAGGGTGGGGTGGATGTGGTTTGATCGAGTGTTTGTCACGAGGAAATATTGTTTTTTTTGGAACCAGCCAAGGTACTTTCGCTCCTTGTTATTTAGAATACACGGTGTGATGCGAAAATACAGAATGCTCGCTCGATAGGAGCAGCTTAACATTTCAGTAACACGATATTATCCAGAATATACTACATCAGAAATAATTATTACATTTAAATGAACCGTAGCAGTGGCTTTCGTCATTAAAGTTGTAAGCACGTTCATGTTATTCGAATAATACTTTAAAATATATCACGATCTTTATAAATATCCAAAATTCATTGCAAGAATCAAAATTCGTTAATTATTCATGCTTAAATAGCATGTCCTCGATCAACTACGCAGTTTCTGTACATAAAGAACAAAACTTGCATCCAAAACCGAACGTAAATGCAATTACACTAGCTTCATAGAGATAGATTCTTAAAAATCATTGAAATATTATTGAATTCTACGTAAACGCGACCAAAATGCAATAGAATTCGATCATTCCAATATTTCCTAAACATCTACTGACGCCATTTTGAAATGTTTAAATAAATCCGACTAGAATTATTGAATTTATCATAATTCAATCTTTTCCCATTTCATCCCGATATTGACCGACTGCAAAGTTACCCATCACCGTCACAGCCAACAATGATTCAATAAAATAACGATAAAAATAAGTATACCATACGTATTGCCACCTTCTTTTTCCAACGAATGACCAGTCGCCATCCAAGCACCGTTCAAATTAACCGCCAAGTGTCATGGCGTTGCCTGCCCTTTGGTTTGGATTCCCGCCTCAACGTCTGTAACCGAACGATGCAACAAGAGATTGAAACAAAAGCATTAAAACATTCGTAAGGCAATTAAACAAGAAATAAACTTGAAATATGCCCGAAAAGGGATGTAATTGAATACGGAGACACGATATGTGTGCACTAAATGTGCAGAAATATCGGTACGAAGGGAATACGCGACGAACGTCTAACGTTTTTCTCGCGATATTTAATCAATATCGAGACGAAAGTGTATTAATAGTAGAAGCAAGTGACGGTAGACAGTAAAGAAGAAGACTAATAATGAATAGAAGTAATTAGGTGACGATAAATAATGTAGACGTACCATTTAAGTACGCAGCTATTGAAACGTCTTAATTCAACGATGTCCACAGACCGAATGACCCCCGCGCCCCACCAATGTACCGCGGCGAATATGGGCGTTGGTGGGGGGAGACCAAGCGTCAAGCAGGCCTCGCGAGAGAATACACGCGTACGTATTTCCGAAGTGTTGGAATATCGGTCGGTTATTGCACGCCGAGTGACGTATATATCGCGTCTCGTGGCCGAACCGTCTGAACAGAGGTGACTTCCAAAGCTGGGGCATCGTTCAGTCATAACAAACGTCGTTACTAGAAAAGATAAGAAAATATATCCGCGGCCTGGAAGTCAAATACTTGGCGTGGCCAGGAAAGGTCGAGGTGTCGATGAATGATCTTAAAATTATTTTAAAACGCAAAATAATGAAAGTGTATTCATATTGTCAGAGTTTTAAATTTACAAATTATGTGAAAGCTTATGAGAGGAAAGGCATCGGTGTCGATGAATGATCTTACAATTATTTTAAAACGCAATATAATGAAAATATACTCATATTGGCTGTGTTTTAAATAGACTAATTATCTGAAAGCCTGCGGAGGGGGAAGGTATGGGTATTGATGATCTGAGAATACTTTGCCTGACCACGCCAAGTATTTGACTTCCAGGCCGCGGACATATTTTCTTGTCTTTTATTGTTACACAGTGTCGGCGTTGCACGCTGCAGGAAAGCACCTTTATGTGCTTGCAGCTTATTTTGATTTCAAATTTTTTTTTACTTTGTAATTATTTTCAATTTTTTGTATTTTTTTTATTTCATGTACCTGATGTAATTTTTTTACTTTTTTAAAGAAACATTCAGCGAGATACTGGAACTGATGGGTTTTATGACAATTTTTAAAGTCCTCTCTGCTTCAGCACCTTATTGAATTATACTAAGTTACAATTCCTTTGCCAGGTATCCCACGTTACATCATGAAAGCATGTCTTCCACAACTAATGTTGTTGTTTATATATATTTTTATGTTAAATAAATTTATTTTGCGTTAAATACACTCGAATAGGACAGCAAGGTTAAAAGGCGTATGTGTTCTTGTTGTGACACTTTTTTCTCTGTCGTTGCACGGAATACGTTTGTAAAACGATCTTTACATTGTTACTTTATGAGAATCATTTGTAAATCGCGGGTTTCGAGTGTCCTATTTTTAATTTCTAATTCCTACCACGCTTAGCGTTACAATCTTATTTTAGACTGAATCGATAACGTTGGGTGTGACACGAAAATGGTAAGGGGGCTCGCGAGCCCCCCGAGCGTGTGACACAAAATTACATTGCGTGATAGGTCTATCCTATACTTCGTCGATGTCATTACTCTCAACTTCGATCGGTGTGTTGTAAATATGTAGTTCTCTCAATTACAAACATAAAATCAAACGGAATAGAAAAATATTTCATGATTTATTAAATTGCAAGTCATTACAATTGACATACAAAAACGTAAAAATTAGACAATCACTGAATATACGAACAGATATTGTTATCGATCAATTTCATATACATTACGCGTCGTTATAGAACGAATTCGATTTTAAATATTCATGCTAATCGGGGATAAAATTTGCGAAAGTACGCTGATATTCTCCGACAGCAGATAATCTTCCAAGATCAGTTTCGATATATCGATAGTTGCAGCCGTTGCCCCGGTTCGCAGTTTAAACTCGTTCCGCGCATGCACCAGTTCCGTTAAAACATTCTTGTAAAGTTCCTGCAAAAGTACGTACAAAATGATTGAATTTCCATTTTCCCCGTTGTTCCTCGAGTAATACTGATTCGTTCGTACTTCGGTGCCGCTGTAATTTGCCACGCCGATACAGGCCACAAATCCTCTTCCGTGATTAAAGTATCCCAACTTTCGCCTTCGCAAACCGAAACAAAAGACAATGTTCTGCCTCTTGCACGTATCTAGCAGCTTATCAACCTGGTCGTTCAATCCATCTGCAATCACGTAGGGCTCGTTTAAATTCAATGGCTTAAGTGTCCAAGGGAAAAATTTCTATTCACCTTCGAGGTCGACCTTTTCAACGTCAGGAGCGATAATCACAAATTTAATCTTCTTCAATTCGATATGCTTGCGAACTTCCTTCAATCCCGAATAATAACGACGTTTGTACTTGGATTTATTCGGATTTTTCTCGTGAAATCTTTTCTGGAGTCTCGTAATCTCGCGTAGAAATTTCTCGAGGCTATCGTTCAGGCCTGGCGTCAACATATTCGTGCAATATCTGCAAGATTCACCAACTTGCAAAATGGATATTCCACACACAAGTCCATAAATGCAGCAGAATGCAAAGGAATCTTCTAAATAAAGAGCTTGAAAATTTGCAAGGGACCAGGGTAAATTAGAGGGCAGACATTTTAGTAACAAAATATTGTATAATGTTTATTAAAAGGACTGAGGAGTCGAGTGTACAAATTAATAATACAACAGTATCGTACAATAGTGCCGAGTAAATACACAATTAGGGTAAACCAACCAATGAACGACCATTAGGCAAAGAAAGGTAAATTATAAATTTAAAAATATTATATGTTTATAAATTGAGTGTAGTTGCACTTTTAATATCCCATATTTTTAGTCATGCCTATTAAGTAGAATTCTTATTAAAAGTATGCGCTCGTTTACCGGGCTTCTACACGTTTTGCATTTTATAATCGTTCCTTTAAAAATTACGATAAAAATAAGTAATTATTTTTATAGAAATTTGAAGAAAAATAAATGTAAATGCAGTTTCAACAGTTGTTTTGTTGTTATACATAAATATATTCAAGTATTAATTTCAAAGGTCCATAAATTCATCAATTTGGTTATTCACTGGTTGGTTTGCCCTACGCACGTTGCGTTTGAAATACTTACTCTCTAAAATTGTGAGAATATTTCAAAAAATTTCCATTGTCCAATTCAATTTTATCCTCTTGTTTAGCATCTTCCTTTATTTCGAGAGAAAGTGTCTGCTCTATAATGTCATCTCCAATCGTATCGTTGTCGCGTCTAAAATGCGCTCGACTATGACACGCAGCTAATTGATTCGACACGCTCTTTTCTTCGATACGAAGATTATTTATTTTCTTTATTATATCTGGTCTGTGATATACAGATGTTTCAGGAACATTCCCTATGTCGCTAGCCCTATAATCATTGCCGTACAGCGTCATTGTACACATGTGTCTGTTATAGTCCACGTCTATTTCTGGATCTGCTGTAATCTTTAGAGCATTGAAGTTGATGGAGTCTACTTCTTTGCAGATAGCCTTCATTTTCTCATGCTCGAAGGCTTCTCTTTTCTCTACATTGGTCCGTGCGCTCTGAATGCGACTAAATAGAATTATTCTCTTCAATTTCGATGGTTTCTTATCTTTGGAGATAGATACCCTAACTTTATTGAACTTGAAATCTGCATCCCTATCCATTCCCTTGGACGCTACACCAGAATTCCCTTTATAAATGTTAATCCTCAATCTTGGTAGTCCCTTGCTGTTCCCTTTGTGTATACATCTAGTGTTCTGCAAGTAAGCTTACGTAGTAATTCAGAAATTTTCCAAGACAGCCCTCTTGTTCTTAAACTCTAAATTCACCTGCAAAGCTTCCTGAAGATTGATACAGATTTTTTCTGTTCTCTTAAACCTTCTGACAAACTTTGACTTTTGTGGCTCCATGTTGAACTCGTTTGGTACTAAAACTCTTATGGTCGGGCTCTGTACACAGTGTTTCTTCTCCGTAGCAGAAGCCTTACTCCTAATAGCCACGCTGCCAAGTTCAGGATACTCTGAGTCGTCCAAGCTCACAGTCGCGTTGCTTTCCTCGGCATGCGTCAATTGCTTTTTGCGTACAGAATACTTGACTTGATCCTTCTGACAAAGCTCTGGCCACATATTAGCATTCTCATTTCCACTTGTGCTGCAAAGGTGATGCAAACTGAATACAAGGAATGTAAGGACACGCTAAAGCATGTTAAGTTGGTTATTGGCTTGATATTTCGAGTGCGGTTCATTTATGATGGTTTTGTTAGATATAATACAGTGATTACACAAACTACTTACAGAAATGACCAGGTCAGATTAACAATATGTGATCTCTGCATTCTATTTCACTGGAAAAGATTTGCAACCGCAGTTTACACAACAGCGTGTTCAGCAAATGCTATGACCACAGCGGCGTTGCCATTTGCATAGAAAATACTATTCATAATTGCTACGGCTAACCCCCTTCGCTATCCTGAACTACGCAAATAGTGCATCTGTAGTGCGTCACGTCATCGACGAAGTATAGGATAGACCTATCACGCAATGTAATTTTGTGTCACACGCTCGGGGGGCTCGCGAGCCCCCTTACCATTTTCGTGTCACACCCAACGTTATCGATTCAGTCTAAAATAAGATTGTAACGCTAAACGTGGTAGGAATTAGAAATTAAAAATAGGACATTCGAAACCCGCGATTTACAAATGATTCTCATAAAGTAACAATGTAAAGATCGTTTTACAAACGTATTCCGTGCAACGACAGAGAAAAAAGTGTCACAACAAGAACACATACGCCTTTTAACCTTGCTGTCCTATTCGAGTGTATTTAACGCAAAATAAATTTACTTAACATAAAAATATATATAAACAACAACATTAGTTGTGGAAGACATGCTTTCATGATGTAACGTGGGATACCTCGCAAAGGAATTGTAACTTAGTATAATTTAATAAGGTGCTGAAGCAGATAGGACATTAAAAATTGTCATAAAACCCATCAGTTCCAGTATCTCGCTGAATGTTTCTTTAAAAAAGTAAAAAAATTACGTCAGGTACATGAAATAAAAAAATACAAAAAATTGAAAATAATTACAAAGTAAAAAAAGATGTGAAATCAAAATAAGCTGCAAGCACATAAAGGTGCTTTCCTGCAGCGTGCAACGGCGACACTGTGTAACAATAAAAGACAAGAAAATATGTCCGCGGCCTGGAAGTCAAATACTTGGCGTGGTCAGGCAAAGTATTCTCAGATCATCAATACCCATACCTTCCCCCTCCGCAGGCTTTCAGATAATTAGTCTATTTAAAACACAGCCAATATGAGTATATTTTCATTATATTGCGTTTTAAAATAATTGTAAGATCATTCATCGACACCGATGCCTTTCCTCTCATAAGCTTTCACATAATTTGTAAATTTAAAACTCTGACAATATGAATACACTTTCATTATTTTGCGTTTTAAAATAATTTTAAGATAATTCATCGACACCTCGACCTTTCCTGGCCACGCCAAGTATTTGACTTCCAGGCCGCGGACATATTTTCTTATCTTTTCTAGTAACGACGTTTGTTATGACTGAACGATGCCCCAGCTTTGGAAGTCACCTCTGTTCAGACGGTTCGGCCACGAGACGCGATATATACGTCACTTGGCGTGCAATAACCGACCGATATTCCAACACTTCGGAAATACGTATAGTGCCTCTCCGAGCTATAGTGACTTAGGTGTGAGGTCCCTCAGCGGGGTCTTAACCGACACCCTGCTGTGTACTGGCCGCTAAACGTGCCCCTCTACTACCTCTTGCAGGACTGTATTTAGAGAAGACCAGGACAAAACCGGGGCCCTAACAGAAAATAAAACAGAAATTGAAGATACGGTTTATCATTATTAAACGACATCAATTAAGCTTTGCTACTGGCTATTAAAAATTGTCTCATATTACATATACCTTACTAAAATGTATTTGGATTTAATATGAGACAATTTTTAATAGCCAGTAGCAAAGCTTAATTGATTGTTTTATTTTCTGTTAGGGCCCCGGTTTTGTCCTGGTCTTCTCTAAATACAGTCCTGCAAGAGGTAGTAGAGGGGCACGTTTAGTGGCCAGTACCCAGCAGGGTGTCGGTTAAGACCCCGCTGAGGGACTTCACACCTAAGTCACTATAGCTCGGAGAGGCACTATAAGTATCTATTTCAACAGGCAGTGCCACCCGTGGCGCCAGTAAGACCGCCCCGATCCTTGCTATTCCAGAGGGTTTTCTTCCAGTGAAAATCAGTAAATTTGCAAGCGCAATATCTTAAAAACCAGTGGAAATAAAGTGTATACATTTTAGCTTATTGGATTTGTCTTGGAACGCACTATCAACTCAGGTCTTCAAAAAAAAATAATTCCATTTGAAAAACCGAACTTGATCTATCGATCTATTGATTATCTTTTAAAATAATAATCGAAAACAAAATTTGTTCGCGCTAATAAATTGCCCCCCTCGAACCATGCAATTCCCTATTTTTTTTATATTTTTATCGACAATACTTTAGGAGAAAACCGGCTGTCCAGTCTTAGGTGGGACACCCTGTATATGGCCCCGACCTTAACCGGTTTAATGATATTTCGCCCACATAATTTATTAAAAATCAAAAACTGAAAAACTGGCCTACCAGCCCCGGTCTCCTCTACTTGTCTCTAAAAGATCATCGCTGATGGAAATCATTTCGTTAGAACTCATGCAACCGCCTTCCTCGCCGCTTGTTGAAGCAGCGTAAACGCGGCTCGTTGCGAGCAGTGTGAACGTACACCGGGAGCGTGGTTTTGGGCCGGTGGAAAAGCGATTTTGTCGCGTGCACACAAAGATCCGTTAAGCGCGATAACTCCCATAACGTACGCCGATGTCGGAATCACCAAAATCGCATGCTCGAGAAACCGACCGGATGTGGTGGTTTTTTGAAGGACACGGCGGTAACACGCACGTCCATAGTATTTGGCAGAATTTCGCAACCAAGAGAATTGCAGCACGCTAAATTGCCGGCGCATTACGAACGCATTTAGTAATCTTTCACCGTGAGTTTTATTTCTGCCCGCCGCGCCGTTTCATATCTCCCCATTCTTACGCGGAGAGTTACGAGAAAAAGTGCAACGACATCCACGGCTCGGAAATCACCGGGTAGATAAAGAATCTCTAATTTCGCGGATCACGAGTGAAACTCCATGATTTATCCGCGGAATATGAATTCATTTTTCTTATCCAAACAATCTTGCTTCCTTAATATCGTCCGCGAAATCTGTTAAATATTCAGTCTGGTAAAACTTCATTGGAATTACGCCCAATCCTGAGCAAGAGAATTCATTCCAGACCACGTACTGCGATGTATGTATATAGGTACTTACCTATGCATATTCGCGATAGCCCCCGTTTTCAAGTACGTGAATAACACGACGCGCAAAGAACAGGCTTTGACGAGCATAAACATTTTACGAAATACTTTTCGGCCGCCTAAATGCGGACTGAAGATCGCGCGTCGCGTAAACATTTTGGAGAATCAGCAACTGGCTCGCATAGAGGCTGTTTTTTAAAACCCGTAAAATGAGTTAATACGCGAATGGAAGCGCATAATAATCCATTAAATGATCGCGCCGGCTGTCAGATAATTATTAAACTTGGCAGAAATTAATATCAATGAACGATATTAATGGTCATTCTTGTAAAATATAACCAGCCGTGCCGCGACGAGCAGTCGACTGGCGTTAGTTGTAAAATTCATGCATGTACATTTGCACCTGTATATCGTGCACCGGTAATTTTGTCCCCTTTGTACTTGACAAATTATCTCTGCCACGATGCGATTCCTTTTTCGTTCTATCAACTACACCCCCGAGCTACCTATTCTACGTATCGGTCAACCGTATGTACGCTTTGAAAGAGCGAGTAGCTTCCGTACCACGCGACCACAGAAATTCAACGAAAACGTCAAGCTTTTTAATCCTTTTACCGCTAATTTTGTATCCTTTCGCGAGAGGACCTATCCATCTACCTCTATTCACATCGGAAGTACGGTAATTATGCATTTCAATCAAGATTTCATGAAAAATACCGTTATGGCCTAGCTGACTCTCAACTACCGATTCGCACGACCGTAGTCTAGATAATTCCCTATAAGTATAATATCCATTCACTCACCACTGCCCAGTAGCCTCGATTCTTGCGCTGAATGCTCTGCCAGATCGTTTGATGCGGTAAATCCGACGAATTCGGCAAATTGAAGTCCATAATCCATGTCCAAGCCGGAACCGTAGTCGTCACCTGAGAATCTCTCGCCTGTAAACCCGTAACCGTTCGCGATCGTATTCCACGCACTTAAAATTCACAAATTTTCGCACAAACACACGATATCATAGAAAAACTTTATCATCTCCCGCTCACGCACGTATTCCAGATGGTGATCGCACACTTTTTCGCACTGTGGGGAATAAATTCCCAACCGAAACGCGGAGGACACTCGCGACTACTACGGATCGACTAGACGCTACGCCATTTTTTCCGGAACTGATCGGATCTCGTCATTGTCTTCCCGCGCTTTATTGCGGTCACGTGACCAACTAAATTTCTACGCACAATATATGCATATTAACGGTTAACACTACGCGATTCAATAATGGCACTTTTTAATTAGTTTCACGTATGTGCTTACTTGCAATAAGGAAAGCTTAACGCATAAATTTAACGCATTTAATAGAATCAGAATTATTCCAACAAGTGTTGATAACTGTGATAAGTAAAATGTTATGTTACGTGTGAGACTAATGACCAACGGCACAATACCATGGTTGGTGTAGAACGAAGTGTCGCGTCGTGTTACAGATGTTTAGACTATCTTTTAATCTTGATCAGTGCCGAGGAGCTTTCGTTCAAACGTAAATAACTATGTAATTCTTCGAAATAACCTCCAAGTTTTTACAACAGTGACATCATTCTGCTGTAGTTTATACTAGAAACGGGCAAGGTATCTTAAGCATATTTTGTCTGTTCACATACTAATCGTAAAAGCATTTCGCTGTATTGATCTCTCATGAATATTACGTTGTTCGTTACTTGAATATCCATTATATTAGATACATCGGACGTACGATCGGTTATTTCATTCTTTGATCAGAAAAACGAAGTGACAGTGACACGATAACGCGTTGTCTGAAATTCCAGAACAAGCATTTCGATATATTTGTACGTCGAAAATACATTGGTCGAAATATTTATACGGAACTGGGCACGTTCTCCGCGAAAACTAACCTCACTCTATAGAAACTGAAAACCGAGAGGAGCGAAAACGTGCGCAGAGACTAGAAAAAGATAAGCTCAGAGAAGGGAATCGGAAACGAAAGGAACGAGACAGAGATAGTTTGCAACGTGCACGTGCACGCTACGCAGCCTCGTGTACCGGCACAACATTGAAAACGGACTAAAGCGTACCTATATAGAAACACCGTCGTTTTCACGTCGCGATCAAGTAGAGTTCTACATGCATCAAATTCGACAGATGATCCAAAAAGATGGATTAAAACGCATCAGATCGCCATCCGTCATCCGTTCAACGTTTCGACGATCATTTTTGCCAGTGGATATAACGGCTGATTCGCGAATCGTGTCGTTTAACGGGAGATGTATGAATGCATTGCTTACCCCGTTGAACAGCATTAAAAATAATCGAGGCATGTATGACAGCCTGACTAATTTCTCTAATTCCAGACAACGCGTTATCGTGTCACTGTCACTTCGTTTTTCTGATCAAAGAATGAAATAACCGATCGTACGTCCGATGTATCTAATATAATGGATATTCAAGTAACGAACAACGTAATATTCATGAGAGATCAATACAGCGAAATGCTTTTACGATTAGTATGTGAACAGACAAAATATGCTTAAGATACCTTGCCCGTTTCTAGTATAAACTACAGCAGAATGATGTCACTGTTGTAAAAACTTGGAGGTTATTTCGAAGAATTACATAGTTATTTACGTTTGAACGAAAGCTCCTCGGCACTGATCAAGATTAAAAGATAGTCTAAACATCTGTAACACGACGCGACACTTCGTTCTACACCAACCATGGTATTGTGCCGTTGGTCATTAGTCTCACACGTAACATAACATTTTACTTATCACAGTTATCAACACTTGTTGGAATAATTCTGATTCTATTAAATGCGTTAAATTTATGCGTTAAGCTTTCCTTATTGCAAGTAAGCACATACGTGAAACTAATTAAAAAGTGCCATTATTGAATCGCGTAGTGTTAACCGTTAATATGCATATATTGTGCGTAGAAATTTAGTTGGTCACGTGACCGCAATAAAGCGCGGGAAGACAATGACGAGATCCGATCAGTTCCGGAAAAAATGGCGTAGCGTCTAGTCGATCCGTAGTAGTCGCGAGTGTCCTCCGCGTTTCGGTTGGGAATTTATTCCCCACAGTGCGAAAAAGTGTGCGATCACCATCTGGAATACGTGCGTGAGCGGGAGATGATAAAATTTTTCTATGATATCGTGTGTTTGTGCGAAAATTTGTGAATTTTAAGTGCGTGGAATACGATCGCGAACGGTTACGGGTTTACAGGCGAGAGATTCTCAGGTGACGACTACGGTTCCGGCTTGGACATGGATTATGGACTTCAATTTGCCGAATTCGTCGGATTTACCGCATCAAACGATCTGGCAGAGCATTCAGCGCAAGAATCGAGGCTACTGGGCAGTGGTGAGTGAATGGATATTATACTTATAGGGAATTATCTAGACTACGGTCGTGCGAATCGGTAGTTGAGAGTCAGCTAGCCCATAACGGTATTTTTCATGAAATCTTGATTGAATTACATAATTACCGTACTTCCGATGTGAATAGAGGTAGATGGATAGGTCCTCTCGCGAAAGGATACAAAATTAGCGGTAAAAGGATTAAAAAGCTTGACGTTTTCGTTGAATTTCTGTGGTCGCGTGGTACGGAAGCTACTCGCTCTTTCAAAGCGTACATACGGTTGACCGATACGTAGAATAGGTAGCTCGGGGGTGTAGTTGATAGAACGAAAAAGGAATCGCATCGTGGCAGAGATAATTTGTCAAGTACAAGGGGGACAAAATTACCGGTGCACGATATACAGGTGCAAATGTACATGCATGAATTTTACAACTAACGCCAGTCGACTGCTCGTCGCGGCACGGCTGGTTATATTTTACAAGAATGACCATTAATATCGTTCATTGATATTAATTTCTGCCAAGCTTAATAATTATCTGACAGCCGGCGCGATCATTTAATGGATTATTATGCGCTTCCATTCGCGTATTAACTCATTTTACGGGTTTTAAAAAACAGCCTCTATGCGAGGCAGTTGCTGATTCTTCAAAATGTTTACGCGACGCGCGATCTTCAGTCCGCATTTAGGCGGCCGAAAAGTATTTCGTAAAATGTTTATGCTCGTTTATGCTATTCCTTAAAACCGAAGCTGAAAATCTGAGCACTGAATTGATTTGTGGCCAATAAAGGAATGTCAAGTATAAAAAGTGACAGAGGAATCAGTGTTCGAGCGGAGAACGATAATACAATTGGAATTAGCAAAGTTGATTTCACAATCTTTGTGTGAGAACTTTTTTAATTGTTTTCGTGAATTAAAGGTACAATTGGAATTAGCAAAGTTGATTTCACAATCTTTGCAGGTGAACTTTTTTCGTGAATTAAAGGGAATTAGCTTCTTTCATACATGAGTCATGTTTATGGGGGGGGGGATTTCATCACTATTTTTGATAATTTGTTATCAATTACTAAGTGCCCTATTTTATAACGGTCTTCATCCTCAAAGCGGTTCATATTCATGCAAGATACGTGATGGTACATCAGCATAGAAATGTATTGACAATGACAAAATTAATCAAACGAAAGGCCCAAAAACGCTAAAAATGTGTATATTCTTTTTTTAAATCGTATTTTTTAAACGAATTTATTCAGCTTCGATTCCTCTGTTTGCTTCTTGTACGTCTGCTACATATCTGAAAACTCAAATTTAAACCAATTTCACCAATTAAATTCTCTTGAAACTTTGGAGGCGTGCGTAGTTCGGATGACAATAAGATATTTTAAAAACCAAATAACTCCGAGGGGGTGAAAATTGTACCCAATTAGCCATAATCAATAATTATAACCCTTAACCACAAATCCAAATGACTTGAAATCACTCACTCGCGGTTTTACGTAAAAGACAAAAAGGCGCTGCGTTCGGGTAGCTAATCGCATCACGATTCACGAGTTCCGTAAATACACAATTTATATCGAGAAATGATTCATTACGAACGAATAGAAAAAAAAATAAAACATTGAGCCGTGTTCTCAAACAAGAAAGGATGACTTTTGGCAGCATTAAAGATTGCAATGGAAAAATGTATAATTTCGAGGAGAAAAAAAAATTGGAACATAGTATTATATTATTATAAATTAAACGATTTTAAGTTGGGTATATATTAATTATAATTTTAATGGAACTATTTATTTAAAATTGTTTATTTACAAAATACGACCGCCACGGCCACGGCTCTGAGTCTTCACTAAATCTCGCAGGGTCGCCGCTCGTGCGCATGCGCGAGTATTTTTCGACTTTTCGGAAATTTTTTTTTTTTCGAAATTTTTCCCTCTTCCGCGGTCTGGGCACTGCGCGCACGCCCCCCGGCGCCGCTCGTGCGCATGCGCGAGTATTTTTCGACTTTTCGGAAAAAAAAAATTTTTTCGAAACTTTTCCATCTTCCGCGGTCTGGGCCCTGCACGCACGCCCCCCCGGCGCCGCTGGTGCGCATGCGCGAGTATTTTTCGACTTTTCGGAAATTTTTTTTTTTTTCGAAACTTTTCCATCTTCCGCGGTCTCGGCCCTGCGCGCACGCCCCCCGGCGCCGCTCGTGCGCATGCGCGGGTATTTTTCGACTTTTCGGAAATTTTTTTTTTTTCGAAACTTTTCCATCTTCCGCGGCCTGGGCCCTGCGCGCACGTCCCCCCGGCGCCGCTCGTGCGCATGCGCGGGTATTTTTCGACTTTTCGGAAATTTTTTTTTTTTTTCGAAATTTTTCCATCTTCCGCAGTTTGGGCACTGCGCGCACGCCCCCCCGGCGCCGCTCGTGCGCATGCGCGAGTATTTTTCGACTTTTCGGAAAAAAAAAATTTTTTCGAAACTTTTCCATCTTCCGCGGTCTGGGCCCTGCGCGCACGCCCCCCGGCGCCGCTGGTGCGCATGCGCGAGTATTTTTCGACTTTTCGGAAATTTTTTTTTTTCGAAATTTTTCCATCTTCCGCAGTCTGGGCACTGCGCGCACGCCCCCCCGGCGCCGCTCGTGCGCATGCGCGAGTATTTTTCGACTTTTCGGGAAAAAAAATTTTTTTCGAAACTTTTCCATCTTCCGCGGTCTGGGCCCTGCGCGCACGCCCCCCGGCGCCGCTCGTGCGCATGCGCGAGTATTTTTCGACTTTTCGGAAATTTTTTTTTTTTTCGAAATTTTTCCATCTTCCGCAGTCTGGGCACTGCGCGCACGCCCCCCCCGGCGCCGCTCGTGCGCATGCGCGAGTATTTTTCGACTTTTCGGAAAAAAAAAATTTTTTCGAAACTTTTCCATCTTCCGCGGTCTGGGCCCTGCGCGCACGCCCCCCCGGCGCCGCTGGTGCGCATGCGCGAGTATTTTTCGACTTTTCGGAAATTTTTTTTTTTTCGAAATTTTTCCATCTTCCGCAGTCTGGGCACTGCGCGCACGCCCCCCCCGGCGCCGCTCGTGCGCATGCGCGAGTATTTTTCGACTTTTCGGAAATTTTTTTTTTTTCGAAACTTTTCCATCTTCCGCGGTCTGGGCCCTGCGCGCACGCCCCCCGGCGCCGCTGGTGCGCATGCGCGAGTATTTTTCGACTTTTCGGAAATTTTTTTTTTATTCGAACCTTTTCCATCTTCCGCGATCTGGGCACTGTGCGCACGCCCTCCCGGCACCGCTCGTGCGCATGCGCGAGTATTTATCGACTTTTCGGAAATTTTTTTTTTTTCGAAACTTTTCCATCTTCCGCGGTCTGGGCCCTGCGCGCACGCCCCCCCGGCGCCGCTCGTGCGCATGCGCGAGTATTTTTCGACTTTTCGGAAAAAAAAATTTTTTTCGAAACTTTTCCATCTTCCGCGGTCTGGGCCCTGCGCGCACGCCCCCCGGCGCCGCTCGTGCGCATGCGCGAGTATTTTTCGACTTTTCGGAAAAAAAAATTTTTTTCGAAACTTTTCCATCTTCCGCAGTCTGGGCACTGCGCGCACGCCCCCCGGCGCCGCTCGTGCGCATGCGCGAGTATTTATCGACTTTTCGGAAATTTTTTTTTTTCGAAACTTTTCCATCTTCCGCGGTCTGGGCCCTGCGCGCACGCCCCCCCGGCGCCGCTGGTGCGCATGCGCGAGTATTTTTCGACTTTTCGGAAATTTTTTTTTTTTCGAAACTTTTCCATCTTCCGCGATCTGGGCACTGTGCGCACGCCCTCCCGGCACCGCTCGTGCGCATGCGCGAGTATTTATCGACTTTTCGGAAATTTTTTTTTTTTCGAAACTTTTCCATCTTCCGCGGTCTGGGCCCTGCGCGCACGTCCCCCCGGCGCCGCTCGTGCGCATGCGCGGGTATTTTTCGACTTTTCGGAAATTTTTTTTTTTTCGAAACTTTTCCATCTTCCGCGATCTGGGCACTGTGCGCACGCCCTCCCGGCACCGCTTGTGCGCATGCGCGAGTATTTATCGACTTTTCGGAAATTTTGTTTTTTTCGAAACTTTTCCATCTTCCGCGGTCTGGGCCCTGCGCGCACGTCCCCCCGGCGCCGCTCGTGCGCATGCGCGGGTATTTTTCGACTTTTCGGAATTTTTTTTTTTTTTTCGAAATTTTTCCATCTTCCGCAGTCTGGGCACTGCGCGCACGCCCCCCGGCGCCGCTCGTGCGCATGCGCGAGTATTTTTCGACTTTTCGGAAAAAAAAATTTTTTTCGAAACTTTTCCATCTTCCGCGGTCTGGGCCCTGCGCGCACGCCCCCCCGGCGCCGCTGGTGCGCATGCGCGAGTATTTTTCGACTTTTCGGAAATTTTTTTTTTTTTCGAAACTTTTCCATCTTCCGCGATCTGGGCACTGTGCGCACGCCCTCCCGGCACCTCTCGTGCGCATGCGCGAGTATTTATCGACTTTTCGGAAATTTTTTTTTTTTCGAAACTTTTCCATCTTCCGCGGTCTGGGCCCTGCGCGCACGTCCCCCCGGCGCCGCTCGTGCGCATGCGCGGGTATTTTTCGACTTTTCGGAAATTTTTTTTTTTTTCGAAATTTTTCCATTTTCCGCAGTCTGGGCACTGCGCGCACGCCCCCCGGCGCCGCTCGTGCGCATGCGCGAGTATTTTTCGACTTTTCGGAAAAAAAAAAATTTTCGAAACTTTTCCATCTTCCGCGGTCTGGGCCCTGCGCGCACGTCCCCCCGGCGCCGCTCGTGCGCATGCGCGGGTATTTTTCGACTTTTCGGAAATTTTTTTTTTTTCGAAATTTTTCCATCTTCCGCAGTCTGGGCACTGCGCGCACGCCCCCCGGCGCCGCTCGTGCGCATGCGCGAGTATTTATCGACTTTTCGGAAATTTTTTTTTTTCGAAACTTTTCCATCTTCCGCGGTCTGGGCCCTGCGCGCACGTCCCCCCGGCGCCGCTCGTGCGCATGCGCTAGTATTTTTGGACTTTTCGGAAAAAAAATTTTGTGTCACGCTCGGGGGGCTCGCGAGCCCTCATACCATTTTCATGTCACACCCAACGTTATCAATTCAGTCTAAAATAAGATTGTAACGCTACGCGTGATAGGAATTAGTATTCAACACGGGTAAAGCTTTAGATCCTTTGAAACCCGCGATTTACAAATGATTCTGTCAGAGTAACAATTTAAAGATCGTTTTATAAACGTATTCCGTGCAACGACAGAGAAAGAAGGATCACAACAAAACAAGAACACATACGCCTTTTAATCGTGGAAGACATGCTTTCATGATGTAACGTGGAATACCTCGCCAAGGAATATGTTTCAATAACGTGCTGAAGCAGGGAGGACTTATAAAATTGTCAAAAACCCATCAGTTCCAGTATTTCGACGAAATATTCCAACTTGCACTTATCCTTCTATCTTAACACAATACACGTGTTCTGGGGTCCGGTAGGAACAACCGAACAACATTTGAAGTTACACATTTTATTCATACATTTTACCATAGTTTTGCAAGTTAAAGAAATTCTTATATATAATTAGAATATTTGACAATCGCAGCTATCGGCTCGGTTCTCACCGATTACCAGGTCTCACCACGAGGAGGTTGCTGCGCTTGGAGACCCGTAGAGAGATAGATGGAATCATAGTTCCGTCGATCTCCCTGTACATGAAACCCTTAGCCTACTAAACCAAAGAGATGGATGGAAACAAAGTTCCATCGATCCCTTCGGTTTAGATATCGAATCTACGGAACTGCCAAGCAATCACGCGATTGAAATAAACTCAGCAAAGAAGGAAAGACTACGAGTGAGCATGAAACGAGTATTGGATGGCGCAGTTCCTACCACCCTAATGTCCGAGTCGAAAGGGAAAAGCGCTCGGCGTCTCTCAGACGATTCCTCTTGCTCGGATGCAACTCGTCAGGAGCAACACTAGGTGTGACCTGATTCAAGCCGACTGACACGGAGACTGGGAATCGAACCGGGTGACTTACGCAGGCAGTGTACCAAAAGATACACCCCTTACGCCCGAAACTTTTCCCTTTGGACAAGAACACCAAGGGATGAAACTGATCCACCCATACCGATTCCATGCTCAGTCGCTTGCTTCCGGAAACGGAAGCAGTGGCGACCTCCTCATCGGAGATGAGGAGCCAACGAAAGGGCAACAAAGCTAACGATTCAGTGACTACTTGGCAATTTTACATGGGGTCTTAAATACTTCATGCTATAATAAATTAACCTAGGCTTCTTTAGATGTCTTCTTTCACTATCACTTTTCACTATTTTCTTTTAAATATATTATTTTATTAACATCCTTCCCCGCGAGAGTGTGGACCTCAAATGCTGAAACAATCAACTACATTATGTTAGTAATAGTGTGGTGAGCTTCAGAGGAAACTAAGATAATACTTATTGCGTTGGTGCCGATCGAGATGATTTGAAATGTCAGAAGAGCACGCACGAGCTTGCAGAACCATCGTAGAGATACCTACATGAAGAAGAGCAGGAAATATACATAAATCCATCGACGAGATACACGAGAGGGAAGAAATCATGCAAAACCATCAAAGGAATGAATCAAATAAAATAAATCATGTGAAACCATCGAAGAAATGCATTATGTAAAATAAATTAAGTAACCCCATCGAAGAAATACATCAAATAAAATATATCATGTAAACCCATCGATGAAATGCATTCGAAAATCGATCTTTTTAGGGAAAATAAGATCGATCTTTCACCGATCATTTTTAATTCCGATCTATCAGGGATCGATCCCTTTTTCTTTAGGATCGGTTAAAAAAAATTAATTTTATATTCAGTAAGTGCCAGACAATGATGGCTACGTAAAATACACATCGTATAATATACGCATATACACATGTATTATACTCGAATATTACTGATAGTCGTCATATAGGATACGTTCAGCAGACTCAACTGTTGAGTGATGTCATTAGATTTTACTCTGAAGTTGTACGTTATATAAACTCTATACTTATTTCCTACTTAGTCCTTCTTGTTTTAATTAACTTGTTGCCCAATTGTCCAATTAGTCAGTTACATTTTAATGTTCAATATTTAATATTTGATATTTTTGTAATTATTTATAGCTGAATAAATATTTGAAGAGTATAAGGATACAATTTTCGCGATGCTCATTATAACAAGAGACTACTTGTGTATGAAAATTTATCATTAAAAGTACTATATTAGTGCTATATAAATGTGACCAATGAGGGCGAGAATAAAGTTAATTTAAGTATCCTTTTTAAGATCGATCTTTGAAGATCGATCTTTTTTTTCCACGATTGATTGATCTTATAACCGATCCTTCATAAAAGATCGATTCTTAGGATCGATCCGATCTTTGTCCAGGATCGCCATCACTAGCGTGCTAACGTAATAACCGTAATAACCGACAGATATTCCAACACTTCGGAAATACGTACGCCTGTATTCTCTCGCGAGGCCTGCTTGCCGCTTGGTCTCCCCCCACCAAAGCCCATATTCGCCGCGGTACATAGGCGGGTCGTGGGGGTCATTCGTTCTGTGGACATCGTTGAGTTAAGACGTTTCAATAGCTGGGTACATAAATGGTACGCCTACATTATCTATCGTCACCTAATTACTTCTATTCATTATTAGTCTTCTTCTTTACAGTCTACCGTCACTTGCTGCTACTATTAATACACTTTCGTCCCGAAATTGATTAAATATCGCGAGAAAACCGTTAGACGTTCGTCGCGTATTCCCTTCGTTGCCTTCGTACCGATATTTCTGCACATTTAGTGCACACATATCGTGTCTCGGTATTCAATTACATCCCTTTTCGGGCATATTTAAGTTTATTTGTTGTTTAATTGCCTTACGAATGTTTTAATGCTTTTGTTTCAATCTCTTGTTGCATCGTTCGGTTACAGACGTTGAGGCGGGAACCGAAACCAAAGGGCAGGCAACGCCATGACACTTGGCGGTTAATTTGAACGGTGCTTGGATGGCGACTGGTCATTCCTTGGGAAAAGAAGGTGGCAATACGTGTGGTATACTTTTTTTTATCGTTATTTTATTGAATCATTGTTGGCTGTGAGGGTGATGGGTAACTTTGCAGTCGGTTAACATCGGGATGAAATGGGAAAAGATTGAATTATGATAAATTCAATAATTCTAGTCGGATTTGTTTAAACATTTCAAAATGGCGTCAGTAGATGTTTACGAAATATTGGAATGATCGAATTCTATTGCATTTCGGTCGCGTTTACGTAGAATTCAATAATATTTCAATGATTTTTAAGAATCTATCTCTATGAAGCTAGTGTAATTGCATTTACGTTCGGTTTTGGATGCAGGTTTTGTTCTTTATGTACAGAAACGGCGTAGTTGATCGAGGACATGCTATTCAAGCATGAATAATTAACGAATTTTGATTCTTGCAATGAATTTTGGATATTTATAAAGATCGTGATATATTTTAAAGTATTATTCGAATAACATGAACGTGCTTACAACTTTAATGACGAAAGCCACTACTACGGTTCATTTAAATGTAATAATTATTTCTGATGTAGTATATTCTGGATAATATCATGTTTCTGAAATGTAAAGCTGCTCCTATCGAGCGAGCATTCTGTATTTTCGCATCACACCTTGTGTTCTAAATAACAAGGAGCGAAAGTTCCTTGGCTGGTTCCAAGAAAAACAATATTTCCTCGTGACAAACACGTTCAAACACGTCCACCCCACCCTCCTATCCTTCTTTTTTTTTCAGAGATTGTGACCGCGTGCAATGCGGCCAAATAGAGTCAGTGTTTATCACGTACGAAGTTTTTCGTTTTGAAGAGCACAGTTGCTCATAGTAGAGTGTCGTTAACAATTTTCGGATACGCGAGGGTAGAGTCAGTGTTTTCTACGCATTTTATATTCTTTCGCGAGCATCGGGGCTCTGACTTTCGAATCGCGAGAATAGATTCAGTGCTTTGTTCGACAATTATGATCTTTGGGGCGCGTTTATAGACTATTTCTTTATTTTTTTTACTTTTGAAAGCGAAACTCGTTATCGGAAATTAGAGTCAGTGCGTCAGCTGAAGAGGAGATTTGGGCGCAGATTATTATTGGAAAGATGTAAGTATCTATGTATTTCATTTAATTCCTTTAAAGTAGAGTTCATTCTTAAAAATTCCAGAAACAAAAAATAAAAAAATTAAAAGGAAATTAATTTCTAGAATAGAATCACCAAAAAATTCAAAACTAACAAAACTTTTTATAATTCAGACATTTTAAGAAAAAAAATTTGTTAATTTTATTTTTTAACATTTAATTTTGTAATTTTTTTCTTAAAATGTCTAAATGATAAAAAATTTCGTTAGTTTTGAATTGTTGCGTGATTCTTTATTAGAGTTCGAACAATAGTAAGTTTAGAAAGAAATTATAATCGTGTTTTGTTCTTTCGTTACAGTCTAGGTGCAGCTGAGCAACCTGATGACTTTTTCTAGCAGCTTGATGACTTCCCCTGAGCAGTTGCAGAGGTGTTGGCGCCTTCGTCACCGGGGCACAGCGAAATGTGAGTGCGCATGCATTATGGTTCCTCTGGTCACTCAGTCATGTCGTAGGACGTTTGGTCCAAATCGACACGAGTGACCGGTTGTATACTTTGGCGAGCATAATGACCGCGGGTATGGTAACCATGCCCGTGAATTGTAACATTTTATCTGTGTATGTATTTCTTAGACGAGGGCTAGGGTCTTCTTGTGCACCGCGCCTTTTCAATAGAATCAAATTTTAATCATAATTTCCAAGATAAACGTTTCCTAACGCGAATGTTTATCATTGATCATACATTGATGTAGATATTTATTAAATAATGCACCCAAAGATGCATAGCAGCTCAGAAGGTATTGATATTTGATATGAATATCAATACGGCTGAATGCTAATTTTTATGTAGCGAAGAAGTCTGATACTCTCAGACTCCACAGCTACGATCATTTTTATCTAATATGTAGTCGAAAAATCGGATGCCCTCCGATTCCGTCATTGCGACGATTATAATGACTTGAATTCCTTTTATTTTTCTGATAATACTTACGTGTTCAAAAGTAACTTGATGTCTAAATGATGATAATAGACATAAAAGTGTAATTCCTTTCTTATAAAGGTCACTCGTTTGCGTACACAAAGAATAATTAATTTCCATGTGCAAGAAGACAATTGAGGGTGGGCAAATTTCAGATTCAAAGTAATTAGCATGAGAACATACTTTCTTATTACCTATATGAAATTTACTTTGACGATGGAATCGCCCGTTTTAAATTCTTAAATTAAATTCTTCATGTTTTAGAGTCATTTTCTTAAATAATTCAATTTTATAGTCTTTTTTCTCACTAATTGAATGTCGAGTAGAGTCCTTTTTCTTTATCTAAAGTAGAGTCCTTTCTTATTTATCAAACTTTAATCTATTGACAAATTGAAAGTCGAGTAATTTTGCTTTATAATGTTAAATGAAAGAATACTAGCGCGCTAGACACTATACAGACTAATCATATTTTCTAGTTGAGGATTTTCAGGATATCTTTCCGTACCCATTGCCTTTTAACTCATCCACGTGCCCATGCGTTACTTGGGTGGGTGAAAGCAATGGGGCACGATGACTTTCTTTACTAACTAATTACATGTCGGCGGCTGGCATTGCGTTAGTGTATCGTGCACGCCGCATTTTCCACCTGTGTGTGTTTGTGTGGTTAGGCGGTGGAATTTGCGTCGGTGAAAGATTTTTATCAAAGACCATGTTAACGAAACTTTAACATTATATTATTATTCATTGCAATAACGATACCAATGTATCATATTCCTTGTTGCACACGATGATCATTCTAGTAAATAATCTTGGAATATGAAAGTTAATCAATCTCGTACAATCAAACGAGAAAGTAATAACGCTTGATGCATGTACCTAATACGTACAATGCACATTATCAAGTAATCCGTTCTTTGAAATTGAAAATAATTAATTGCTATGTAAATCATACTTATACGCAATGGTCACTGCCTTTGCCAGCCGATTTCAGTGAAAACTGGTACGTACTTATTAGAGTGTGATTGTGGCCAAGCTCGGGTGACGGAGTCGTCCCGGGACGGTCTCTCTAGTGTAGGCTTTGCACCCGGGCGGTGATGCTTGAGAATCGTGGAGTGGGTTGTCTGATGATTGTGTTTGAGAGACTGTTTTGATATTTTTTAAATATAGGTTTTGTGTAGGATAGGTAACTTACCTTCTGGTACGAATGTGTGACTTAAATATAAGTAGGTAGGGCCGGGGCAGGTCGTCGTATTCTCTGATCGCATGTTCCCCCGCGCGATGACCTGCTTTCAGGAAATTTGTGAGAAAAGTCGACGGCCAGACTAGTGCGAGTGGGGTCTGCCCTCGCTTCTAGCCTCGCTATGTCGACTTTTTGACGCCAGTGGGACATTGCACATTGTCGCTGGTCGCGGTCGGCAGGACGGGCTTGGGCACGTTATTCATTTTCAGAAGGGCGGACCGCCTGAAGCAAGAAGTGGCCAAAGAGCCGAAGATAGCCCGGCCAGAGAAAAGGCCACATCATGTGGGCTACCAAGAATGGCCCTGCATCCTCGGGTGCAGGGTCATTCTTACATATTATATTGCCATTATGCTCGCCGGTAGTTGTAGTAGTAGTAGTAGTAGTAGTTTGGTTGGCCATAGGCTGACCCATCGAGACAAGGGTGGAACGAAATATAAGGGTAAAATATTTTTTTTATTATTCATGACTTCTAATAGTGGGCAAAAGTTCCCTTTTATAATGGAATTTAAGCTGCCAAAGTTTGAACGTGATCATCAAATTTTTTCAGGTGTCGCAAGCCCTTCAAATATTAATATTTACTGAAATATTAATTTTTGAAAGGCTTGCGGCACTTGAAAAAATTTGTTGATCACGTTCAAAGTTTGGTAGCTTAAATACCATTATAAAAGGCAACTTTTGCCCACTATTAGAAGTCATGAATAATAAAAAAATATTTTGCCCCTATATTTCGATCCACCCTAATCGATACCCCCACCCCTGAAATTGAGCCCACCGCGTTTTCAATTAGAGTTGCGAAGAAGATTACGGGGCCAGTTAGTGTTGCGACTAAATGTTGATCACGGTTTGAATTAGCGTTGCGAATCAAGCATTCCCCGCGTCTGGTTCAAGCATAGCGTTGCGAATAAATATCGATCGTGGTTGCTTGTAGTGTTTCGAAAAAAAAAATCGCGATTGTTTTTCAGATTATTCTTTTATTTTTAATTGGACTTACTAGAGTTTGATTCATTGCATTACTTTTGATTCATGGTATTCTTTTTATTAGAGTTGCGATGCGACTGATCGCGTTTTTTTAATAACTCGTCCTAGTTTGATTCTTAATATTTTTTTGAGTTAGTGTTGCGATGATGACTGATCGCGTTTGTAATTAGAGTTGCGACCCCCACCCCCCAATGCCCCAAAACTATCCTGGGACATGTCCAGAGACATGTTCCTGGGAAAAAAGAGTCCCGAGCAGCTGGATCTACTGCACGTGGGACTCTACACAGCCTTCAGGAAGGCTGCAACGAATTAAAGTTAGAGTTGCGTATTACGAGACACAGGTGCACTGAATTTTTATTAGTGTTGCGAAAAATGAAACCACCCACGTGGTGGTTCTCGGTAGCTTTTTCGTTTGCTATTCGGGATTTGTATTGGGTATAGTAGAATTTTCAGTAATGAAGCACCATCCGGGAATTTTGAATTTGTTTGAGAAATTAGTGCTGCGGGTAGTCCAAAGTCCTTGTGACTATGCTCGGGAGTTGATTTTAGTCTGTAGTGAGTTAGCGTTGCGAAAGAAAGAAACGGTCCACTCACGGTTTTTTTGCATTAATGAGTGGACAATGATCAGCTGCCCTTCTGGCTACTGATCATTTTTTTCTAGCAGCCCTAAGTGGCTGCACCATCCTCCTTCTCCTACCACCACCTCCCCACCCTTGAATCGAGTGTTTGTCACTGGAAATATTGTTTTAAAAGTACATTCATATCTTGCAGATAAATGTTTTCTATTTTTTTAGAATATTTTTAAATTTGAAGTTCCAATTTTTATGGAATAGCATTCCAAAATTTTATTCTGTGGCTGAAAGAATGGCGATGAAAGGTGTGATTCATTATTTGTAATAGAAATTGCAGATTTCTGACACACCTCTATTCAATTGAAGTTCTAATTAGAGTCTTTCAAAAGTAGTAGTAGCTATTCCTCATTAACGTTGCTGATTTTTGCATAGTAACTTCGTCAATCGTTGTATTTCCTATCAGATTGATAAGAAATGTAGTTTTTTATTTTTATAAATTTTCAACATTCCTTTGCATTAATCAAAATTCACCCGCGATTGTTACTTCATTTGATGATATTAAAAGGAAATTTGCACTGAAAAAGTAGGTAAATGCAATTCATCACTTTATATTGATAGTAAATTTTCAATATTAACGCGTGCTCGTTGTTGCTACTTTCTGTATGAAAGTAATTTCGATTACTGTGCAGTAAAGTGCAATTATTCCAATTTTCAACATTTGCATAAATGTTTTTGATTACCCATTGTATATTATGATTGATTGTCGAGTCATTGATACATAAACTTTGAAGATGCCAATTAATGAGAAACTACAAGGAAATTATTAAGTTGATGTAACAGAGCACCCAATGTGCTTAATATTATGAATATCAATTGCTTCGGAATGAAATGTAATATGATTAGTAGCTTCTTTTTCATGAATTGCTAAAGTATTGCTAAAGGTTGATTGCCTACTTTGTCTGCTGATAATGAAGCAGTATTTTTTAATCTTTTCCTTCTTTCATTTTATTACCGAATCGACATTCCATATTGAGTTTTAAACTGTAGCTTCAAATGTGATATTTCAATATTTGGGCAATAGCGATTCAATGAAAAGACAATTGAAATTACATTACTTAATCAATATAGATTGTAAGTACTAATTCATTGAGAAAGTTTCTGTTGCAGAGTATTATGTGTGAAGAATATTGCAAAAGGTTCATCATCCTTGAGAAACGAAACCTCAAGGAATTTTTATTAATACTTTTAAAAATGTTTCAGGTAACATCGTGGGTCCATCGAGGGAAGTAAGAAACACATGAGAATATCAGATTTTAGGCAGGTCATTATTTAAATTTAAGTAGATATGTATATGGTTAGGTAAGGTGTTTAGTGGCCACATAGAATTAAGTAGTTTTTAAGGAATAAGATAAACATTGCAGTGTTTAACTAAATATAAGTAGTAATTATTAAATATGAGCGCTCGTATCCGTAGGAATTATTAGTATTTAAGTAGCCATATCAAATATGTACTGGAATATTTCCTATTAATGAGTAGAAAATTTGAATTATTCACTAATTTGGAAATATTCCCCCTTTTTTCTTTGTTTCATTCCCAATTAATGAATAATTATCATGGTAGAAATATACCAGAAAATTCTTCAAATTTTAAATGAAAGAAACAAAGAAATGTTTTAAATTCTGCTTTAGTTTCATCGCGGTAGTTGTTTACAGAAGGACTCCTTCTGTTGCCCGGTTGTGGAGCGATCGAGGATTGTTTTGCAACCGTGCATCAGGGGGATCTATGGAAATGAAAATAAAATTTTGCATAAAAGGAGGGTGGATGGGCCGCGGTTAGGGCGGGTCTCCACTCGCAGCGCCTCCACGTGGTGAGACCTGGGCAATCTGTATTAGTTGAAGTATAATTACTAATCGTATCGCAAGTAACATTGTAATACAATTATTAATTACGTGACAAGTAATACGAGCCGATTGGCTGCGATCATCTATCTTCGTCAATCTCTATTCCATCCTCAAACACAGGATTAGTTGCCGAAATTTGAATTGCGACATGTTTAAATATCATCAACCTGTTTTTTATTTGTAACTGAATTTTCTCAGGGCTAGACTAAATCTTATTTCGCAACGCGGGTTTCGATCGTAACGCGATTTGCAGTTGCATCCATGCACCCCACGCCACTCATGCATCATGCAACGTTCTGCGAGGCTTTTATGAATTAGGTTTTACTGTAAATATCAATGTCGGCGGTAAACTAATACTCGGAGCAAGTAGAATCCAATTATTATTACTTCACTGGAATGATTAAACAGTGCATTAGAAACTTGCGGGAGTGTCAGTAACGGCGTGAATTTTTAATACTTTTCGGCGTACGATACGCGAAAGAGTTCTACTACACGCAAAGTACTACTTAATAACCAATGGCATCGTGCAATTTATAGCTTACACGGGCTTTGTAGAAATGCCATTCTTGAGCGCCATAGTCTCTTGATCCCCGAAATGGATTTTCGGAAAGAAATCCGCGTGAGTCGTAGACAAGCTGTGCCAAAGCATAGCGTAGCAAAAGCCCTGCCTTCTATGTCAAACTTTCACACTGAACAAATCTCACGTATACAAGCACGCACACACCTTTCAGCATCTCAACACATTTCAGTGTAGTTGCTGAGCTGGACGCTGTTCATAAGCATATGCCACTACATTCAGTTCTGAAATTATGGGTCGGTAAGACAGTTTGGGTGGCGACACGAACTTCCATAAGGTGATAGGTCTATCCTATACCTCGTCTGTGCCTATACTTCGTCGATGGTCACGTCACCACGTCACGTACCTATACCGTGTAAGCAAAACTGCAAATGCAGTAGCTGCAGCTGTAGGAAGTCATGTATGCCGCCATCTACTGGATGAGTATCAGTATTGTCCGCATCGTTCGAACCACTGCCCAGTCAATTTACCCTTCTGCAGTTCTCGCTTTCAGCAGCAGTTGCCAAAATAACTTTTTTGCATTAGTGTTTCCGATTTACCATTCTCCAGCATTCTTTCTTCTTTTGCATAGGATCTAACCAGATCTGTAAACCACTGCAGTTTCTACAAGTCCCTCCTACCATCAAGTACCAATTATCGCCAAAAGAATCTCGAACCTCGATAGCGCCAGATTTCGAATTTGCGCCCATTCTTCCTAAAGACTAATGTTTAACGACCCACGTCCCTATTAACACAAGAATCTAGCCCTCGGTTGATAAGCACTGTGTATTTAAATAACAAAGATTTCACAGAATCGAGGATTAAGTAGTGCCATCAAGCAAAAGTTCGATTGGATGAAAAAATTCCACCCCCTTTATTCATCGCCGAATACATTTTCGACCCATTTCGCAATCGATAGCAGCAGCTCCGCGATATTCTCCCCGTGACGCCATACGTACAATAGAATCTCCGCCGCATTCTTCTTATCGTCTGCCGTGGATTTTTCACCGCCCACGGTGCCTGCCGTCCAAAACAATCGCGTCACGGCTAGCGGGGGCGTTTCTTTAGAAAATGTTTCTCCTCGCCCCGTGCCGACCGGTGTGCTCGTGCGCCGAGATGAAAGGTCTGCGCACGTGCAACGCCGGCCTAGGACCGAGCGGAGGAAATCAATAATATCTAGGGGTATAAAAGATCCTGTTTCCGTAACGTGGCCACCTCTCGAGTTCCGGTGATCGGTGTGTGCCGCGCACCTCGGGCTCGAACGTGTTTAGTGGCGTTCTTCTTCGTTTCCATTCGATTTCCGTTCCATCGAAGAGGTACACGAGCAGGTAGTCGATTAAGTGATATAGCAGTAAGACACGCACCGGCAGAGAAACAGAGAGAGAGAGAGAGAGATCTGCCGGTGTTTAGAGATAAGCTTCCTCCACCATGCTCACGGACGATCTCGGGGTGTGAACCGTGGCCCCCGTCGACGGGGGGTCGCCATTCGCGACCACTCTCATCGACGGAGTCGACGGTTCTTCTTTCACCGTTTCTCCCTCTTAATAAAAAAAAAATAAAAAAAAATAAAAAAAAACAGGACGTCCACCTGCTCCACTCACTCTGTTTCTCCCAATTTCGTTTGCTGGATTGTATTTATAAAGTGCACCACGAGTACCGATAATTTGCATTGATTTTCTCAAAAGTTTCACAAGCTAATCGATTGTTGATCGTGTTAGAAAGTGCAGCTTGCACGTGGCATGTAATCGAACGATCGCCATTTTAGAGAAATACTGGTCGTTCGGTGTTCCTATCTCCGAAAATACTTTCACCCGGTATGCATATACAGAGGCTGCTCGTGTTATCGGTATTCGAAGCTTGCCCCGCGTGTCACGCCTCCCCCGCCCCCCCCGGCCCCTGATATCGTCCGTGGCGTTTTACACGTTAAGACTTTGTGTCAGAAAGATGAACTTCTTACGAGATTTGCATACATCCACGAGACTGATGGCTCAAGGATTCTATATACACACTATACTCTTTTTCCGCTCTATTGCGTTTCCCTATTCTGTTTTTGTTTTTCCACACGGGGCAGAACCGTGTGGCATGGTGTAGGCCTCCTGGGGATCCCCGCCATGTAAAATAACGGGAACGCGTCCAGGCACAGTACCCCTGGGGTGACGAGGAAAGCTGTGCGCAACGTTGTGTTCCTCTCGATATTTCACCGTTTTGTTCGCATCGGAATCCACATTTACCAACTTGACCGTGGGTGCGCTGGCTTCCTACGCCTTGTACGTAACGCTTTACAATCATCAGCCTCGTAACATTCCAGTATGTCCACGACGGATCTATAAGATCCATACCATTTCGTGTCTCTGTTCGCACCCCTTTGTCTCCTCGGCGCTGGCACGCTCCCATCCGCGGCCAACAATCGAAACTATCCAGCGAGTCTGATTAAAACCCAGACGCAGGAGACGGCAGAACGATTCATTGTTCTTGGGACAAGGTACACGCGCCGTGTCGCGCGTCACTTCGAACACAGGTGAAGGCAGTAAAAGCCACGGAACAAGGTGAAACGTTTCATTGTCCCGAACGGTTTCGTCGTTACGCCCACGACAGCAAAACTCCGCGAACTCTGGCGTTGCTTTTGTTCGAAAAAAGAAAGCTCAATGGATTTTCTCTCCGCCGCATCCTGCGGAGCGCTTCTATCCTTCCTTCTGTTCTCCCCTGGTGGGTGTAGATCGAACGGAGCGTTTGAATCCTTCGTCCATCAGCTTCGATGCAGCTCTGTTTAGTTGGGCAGCTAATGGAGCCTTCGGTGTTCGTGTCTGCCTTAATTCACGGCGGAGTGAACAGAGTGGCAATCCTGTTTCTGCGGGCATTATCTGCGAGAAAGTATCTAGGTATCAGCTCCTTTATTGAGCTTGATGATCTAGAATCGAGGGGATTAAGGAAGACATTGGGTCAAGCGGTTGCACGTTTCGATCGAGGCCTGCTAATTTTTCCCGCGGCACGCAATTCAATTTTCAGGCCGCATAAAACTCGACTCGTGTATCCAATTTGTAACGTTCTGCGAGGCGTGAGAAGGCGAAACCGCAGCGGCCGAGCATTAGCCCGGTGGAAAAAATCTATTGATTATTACAAAACGACCAGGTAATATCTCTCGCCGCCTACTTACCTACTTATCCATCCGTCCGTCGTTGCGTATTTCGAGGTTGCACGAAAAACACCCCTTCGCCTCCAATCGCGCTGCACCGTCATCGTTCCATTTCCTTGTAGCGGCTCTTCCACGATAATCCCCGCTGATGGTGATTATACCAGGCCATTAGAGAGAGCCTCGAGCGCTCGTCGACACGAGATTTTCGTGGAAAGTAGAAGTGGAATGTCCGTGGAGGCAGGAAATTCGATTCCAAGTAGCTCCTACGACGGGGGAAAGTAGAGGAAGGAGATGAGGGAACTGGAGAACGATGGTGCCCTGAATGATGTAACTCGAGTATACTTTTTTATAATTCCAGTAACTTTATTAATGAGCTTGAGACGTGATTGAGGGGACCTTGTAGCAAGACGGGTGCAACCTCTACGTAAAACAGTTATGACGTGTAATATACGTAAAGAAAAAGGATTTATTGCACATTTTCAGCCTGCACCCATTACTATTTTCTACAATAATTTTCTTTTGGCCAGCTCCAGATTTGAAAAATTCGCCAAAAATAGGAATAAAAAACTCATCAACTCGATAACCACTACTTGACTACTTGACCAACACAGAATCGTGAAAATATATTTGTCACGTCAACTGGAGGCAATAATTTTATAAACAATAGCTGCACCCCTCTTGCTGCAAGATCGTCAATTACAAGCTGAAAGCTAGAAGCACAACATTCGCTGTTAATCTCAATCTACACCCAGAGTGCCGATAAATCGTAGCAAAGCGTATGTACTTGGAGCTCTCCTCGCCGTTATATGGGACGACAAAACGAGCACTGGAACCATAACAGCGTAAAGTGCACGCGACGCATCTATTATTAGCGAAACGCATTGTCTCTCCGTTTAATCGGGCCACGCAACTCTAATGGAGCATGGAACGCCCACGAAATCGAATCTCCGCGATGCGATGGTTCCACACGTAAACGGGGGAGACGCGTCACGGTAATTGATCGTTCGCGGAGGGTAGCGCGTCGTCACGCGACGCATCGACTCGAGGCCAGGGTAAACTGGAACCACCGAGTGGATTGGATATGCTAATTTCCTAAGAGGGACTGTCTGCTCGCCGTTGTCTGCCATTGTACCTACGTTGGGTACGCGTTACGGCAACGAGGTCGATCAGTCGCTCTCGCGAGGAAGACCGAGTGGGTTGACGGATGGGTGGTGGTTTTTACCAGACGGGAAAACTGAATACGTGGGCGATAGTCGGGTTTGTATTAGATGCAGCGTTGGCCTCGAGGAGGGGTCAAGTATCGATGACTAAGGAGCTTCGATTAATCCAGGGGAAATATAGGTTCGAGCCTTGGTAGAGAAAAAGTTTTCCACCTTCGCGGGCCGAAGCCAAGTGTTTGGTGTGCTCTGATGAAAGAGCTTGGTTCCCTTAATCCCGAGACCTAGATCTTCTCTAAAAAGTTTCAATCAGCTCCGTTGAATTTGCAAGAATCGCCCACCAAAATTTACCACGGTCCAGCGGGCGTGTTTCGTTTTTCCTCTCGCACGCAACGCTCGCGGAATATACGACACCGGCTCCGGAGGCATGTGCAGCGTGGCAAGTCGCGCGGAACGCATTATTTTCCTTTGGCAGCCTTAAAATATGTTGCTACCTGTTTGCGTGGAAGCCAAGGAGGGAAAGAGAAATTTCCGTCTCTCGATGCGCGGTCGATGCGAGAGAAAAGGAGCGGACGCTTCAACATTTCGTAGCTCGCGGAACCAGCGCGGAAATGAGGACGGTCGATGAAGCATGGGTGTTAATGCCTCCGCGCGAAACGGCGAAACGGCGAAACACCGGTCGAACACGCCTCGGAATTAGCGAACGCAAACAATGGAATACGCTAACAGGCGTATTTCCATAAAATCGATGCCCCTGAGTTATGACTGCCACGCGGAATCACGATTACGGTATTATCTCGAAACGCGTCCTCCGCATTCCAGTTATTATAATAATCCGATGCATTCCTGCCGATTGGCGACAGAACCCAAGCCCGGCTGTTTGTTACCTCGCGCTGTAAAGAACAGAAGCTATCAATAAAGTGATCGATGCCAGTCGAGTCTCCCAAGCGTGAGCTGCGCTCTTTGGAAGGTTGCTGACAAATTGTGCTAGTAGTGCAAGTGGTGCATGAATTAGACCACAGTAGAATAGTCAACGCACGCTCAGACCTCGGTGAAGCTGCAGTCGGAGACGAAACTCCAGGCGCTGCATCATTTCTTCTTCAAGATTCCACCGGCCACGTGTAAAACATGATCGGTCGTGAAACGGCACGTTTCAATCCGCCACGACACGAAACAGGCCTGTGCAATTGCGCTCACAGGCACGGGTTACGGATAGAGTCGAGAGCCGGTGTCACGGCGTACAAACCATATAGTTACTCCAAGTAATCACGCTCTCAGGGGAAGCTAATTTCGCGGCATCTGGTCCCCGGGGCGCCGTTGTGGAACTTTCTCGGCCGGGAGTCGGGTAAAGTCAATTCAACGACAGTTAAGTAAATTTGGGTTTGTTGGACGACCTCGGAGTGACAAAGTAATTCGTGTCAAGCGATCTGACCGCGACGGATGACTTGTGATTTAGGTGAGATCCCTAGGCGTTGCAACGAAACACGAGTTTCGCTCAACCGTTCGCGTTGGTGATACGTCTACCACTCCCTTGGGTCGCGGGACGGAGTATCTTACTTTATCGAGGCTCTGCATTATCAAACAGTTTTCTTAGTCTTCGCAGAAAATGAGGACTTGTAGTGATATTCTTCGCCAGTATACGCTTTCCTTACGCTTGCCTCCTTGAGCCCCGTCAAGGTATCCTCCCAGCTAAAGGACTGGCCATCGAGTCTCGGCGCAGCTCGGTCGAATTTACGAGGACGAGGGTCGCGCGTAATCCGAAAAGCCACCCGTTAATTAACCAGAAACCAGAGTATCGACTCGGTACCGGCGATAACGAGGTGGCCGAGGTGGCCGTGGTGGCCGAACAATGTCCGCCCGCAGCCTGTACCGTTATTTTTTTTATATTTACAGCCCGATACCGTGCAACGTTCCAGGCCCTCCTGTTACGCAACTTTCGTAACTGTATATCGCGACCGTGTCACGGGATCAACGGAGAAATATGCCCCGGCTTCGAGCGAGCTTTCGGCGAGAACTTATGAGCCTGTTGGTGGCGAGGCGCGCGTTCCACGCAGGAGTCGTACCCTCCGCACGATAAATCCAGGCTTCGATGGTGAAATATACGCGGCGATGCGTTCTAGATGGCATGGAGGTGAGCTGGCACTGTGCTCTGGCTTCAAATCTTTTCCACGAAACCTCGAAATGCTTCTGGATTCTGGAATCACAGGCAGAGGGACATTGATTGAAACAGTCATCGGCGTCCAACGATCTCATATGTAGATCTCGGTGACAATCATAAACGAAGCCTAATATTAAGTGACTGTATTACCGTAGAACCGCAGGAAGCGCAGGTGGAGCGAATATCAGGTGAAATTCCGGGACAGAGACACAGAGAGCGACTGTCATTCTCTAAATGGGATTTCGTCGAGCCGCGAACAAGCCAACTCGGTTACCGAGGATGTCAGCTTGCCCGGCAATGACGTTCTCCTGGAACACTGCTGCATTCTGATTAGACGCGACTATTTCGGGCGAGTAGTTGGTCGCCAGACGAGAATTCGCACTGTATATCGATACTTTGCATAGAAATTGGCTTGACCCAATTTACAGGGGGTGCGCGGAGCCCACTTTCGTATTCACGCCTCTATCGGGAAAGTCTTTGTTGCTTTCCAAGCCGCAAGCTGCATCTACTTGCTTCTACCATCGGTGGGGTGATTGACTCTGATGAGGTAGTGGAATTTCATATCGATCCAGGGTGCTTCTTCAGAGTCTTCAATTTAGAAGACGAAGAAGGAACTAATCAAAGAAATTATGTTTCTTTTTATCTGAAACAAATAATTCAATGTCTTGAAGCAAATTGTTCTTCGCAGAGAGAAAAAACAAAAACACAAGGTTAGTTTAATTCTTTGAAGTTTGCGCCGTATCCAAGTGCATCCATTCGTCCATCTTCTACAGGATTTTCGTCACGTCGTGTCTAGCCGTTCGCCGCGAAATCCATACCTGGCAGCGTTCCCTCATCAGAATCGCTTCGAGACAAAGATTTCTGTCCTCGGCGCGCATCCACGGGACGGATGCCTCTGCATCCCGTCTGCGTGCAAAACTTTCACCACTGTGCATTGTCTCTATCATTATGCTAACTCACACGCGCCGATGCGGGCACAGAGGCTTTCGTTTCGCCAGTGACAGTCTGCTCGCTCAGAGACGGGGATTGTCGCGCACGCACAAGTCGCGGAGGCGGCTGGACGGACGATTTCTTTCGCTCCCGACTGAAAACCCATTCTACCGTCACCGCTTCGCGTTCAAGAAAGAAACTGCACCGGCTACCTGGGAATTGTGAATCTAGAGTGGCATCATCTGCTGCGAACACTAGAAACGTAAACCCTCCTAGATAATTCAGATTTAGTTGAAGAATTATTTACCCATTTTTCTATTCACTTACCTATCAACCAGCAAATGGTACGCTGTTCATAAGGAATTCAGCGGTTGAAATGGTAAAAGTTGGTATCCACGTTCGACTAGCCCCAATCTCGTTTCTCACGCGCGAACGGAGAACGATTCGCCAGAGAATGTCTAACAACCTCACCCTCGGGGCCAGAATCTTTTCCCAACGAGAGCCACTTATCGCTGTCATCCCCGAAATTGCATCGCTGCACGCGAACAGGGACACCTGGGCTTGCCACTCGTCTCGCTGTTTAAACGGCCCAACTACGGGCGTAGCGCGATTGTTCCCAGCAACGGAATGCCACGACATTAAACCTTTACGGCTCGTTGATATCGTAGAGACGTAGACGTTCCCAAGTGTCTTCCAGAAATAGAAAGTGGCTTCTCCGCTCGAGGATTCTTCGTTCTTCAAGCGAGCGGAAGAAAGAAGTATCGATCACTCTCTCCGGGATCGGATTGCTCCAAAGCTTCGGAAGAAAATGAACGATGCAGATTCGAGCGGAGTGGACTCGCGGTAACAAAAAACTGGGACGATTTATAGCCAGTATATCATCGGGCAAAAACATTGTTGTGTCATCGGCAAGGCCCCGGTTGGCATCGTTAACAATGCAAGCGGAGGCCCGATTAATCGAGGCTGTCGAGAGGCGGACGTGACGTCGTATAAATGAAAACTCCTGGCAAAGCGGCCGCGTTTGCATAGAGTCTGCAGGACGGGCGATGAAATTTTATGGTGATTCTGATTGCACCCCGAGACCACCGCATCGGGAGCGCCGATCGCGAGCCGCGCGTAAAAAACTGGACGACGACCAGCGGATCTCGCGTGTTTTTCCGTGGCCGTTCCGGTGAAAGGGCGGCTTCAAGTCGGAGCCTCGATTATCCGTGGGGCCATTGAGGGCGAGGCGGTCTCGAGCGAGCCGTTTTACCGAAGAATAAAGCGGTACTTGGACGGGCAATCGGGTTTCAATTGCGACAAACTTTCTCTGGTATCTTCCCATCGACTGCCTTCGACGATGCTCAATCGAGTTTTAAACCAGCCGCGAATGTACCTTCGTTTAATCCTCTCGCTCCATGGAACCGGCTGAATGCTGCAAAACAAGCATGGAATTAAAAAACTAAGGAGGCTTAAAGCGAAGGAAGAGTTTTTGGATAAAGAATGTTTTCTTTTTTTCTCGTTAGAAATTGGAAAACGACAAAGGTTCTTCAAGCAGGATGTTAGATTTCGTAAGCTCAAATCGTCTTCGAGGTCCCGTCAACCTTAAAAAAAAAAAGGCGGCGATTGTTTCCCTTGAAAAACGCACCTCCACAATCGTAATATTCGGAGCATTGTCCGTGGCAAACAATGGCAGCTGGTTTCAGCCGTGACTTTTTTTCTTCACCGCCTCCACTTGTCGTTCGAGTCTATTACGAAACCGCCGGGCCTCCCCAAGAAGCCCCCTTCATCCTCTTTTTTCCTCATCTCTTTATCGCGCCTCTGATCTCGTAATTCGTGAGATCGCCGGTTTTGTTGCACAAGCGACGAGTGGGACAAAAGAAGTGACGCTTGTCTTCTTAATTGCGATAACGAGGTGTCAACAAGTTCCTCCCAAAAATCGCAGACTCTGAAATTAGATAAAATTAGATTCGCTGCCTTGTGGCAACTAAATCCCTTCAACTCCGTGCTACGGACCACCGGCCAAGAAGAATTTGCACTCCTGCATTTCATTGATCTCAAGACCGTGGAGAGCGTTCGCATGGCATTGCCACGTTTTGTTGAGTATTATGTCGGGAAGAATCCCGCGGACGGGCAGAAAAGTGTGTTGGATCGTGTCCAGGTCGCGGGGCCCCGTAATTCAGTGGAACATCGAATCTCAAAGTGGCGAATATATCAACGCGGTGCGAGGCGCCCGTTCCGAAGGCTTGCCACGGCCGTACTCGGCTCGACGCTGGCGGAAGCCGCGATAAATCGAGAGATTCGAGTGCGCGAGACTGGTAGAGACAGTGCACGGAACGAATGGCGATTTTACAGCCGAATGTTGGCGCGGAGATCCTCCTTACTGGGCCAATGCGGCTTTACAGAACGGAACGGACAGACGTTTTCTCGTTTCCCACTTTTTAAATTGGCCGCGCGATGATAAATCCGCGCGGCTTTAATTGTACCGAGCCGAGCAGGGACGAGGTAGGTAGATTTAACGCGTTCCCATCGATATAATGGTCTCTCCCCTTACTCGATTGATTAGCGAGATATCATTTTCCATGCTTGGAACAGGAACTTGAACCACCTTCCCACTATTTGCTATTTGTTTTAGAATTCATCAGCGACAGAGCCCCCGCATTTCGGAAATGATTGCTTTCACGAGTTGCCCCAGATTCATCACCTCCCTTCGTAATAACTCGTCACTCCATTTTACCATCCACTGATCGATCCGTTTCTCAAGGAAGTCACGTCTCTCGATGTTCGCGGCGCCGATTCGTGTTCGATAGCTCGCGCGGTCGAGCGCAAAAAGACAGCAATCTTCAGGTTAATATCGCGTCTCCGGAGAATCGTCTTTTTGTCTGGTCGCCGAGTCAGCAGCGGCGGGACGAATTAATATCTCCGCTGGGAAATGTTGCTCCTCGTATTTATTATCGCTCCATTCTGCCCCCCCCCCTCCCCGCTCCCCCTCCCCCTCCACCCTCCCTACCCTCCCTTCGACCGTGGAAACGGCGACGCGGGGACCAGAAAATGCCGCTAGAAAATGTGTATTGCGACCCAGTGACACGACGAAGATCCCCAGCAACCGTTATCGCGTGCTGCCGCGACTTTTTCCCCGCGTCTCTGCGACACGATTCAGGAATGCCAGGACGTTATCGATGCTGGCTAGTGGTTCTTGATCTCGACTCCCTAACAGATGGCCGCGCGGCATGCTAGCCTCCAGGAAACAAGCGCGAAAGTATCCGAGAGCCCCAGGACAACGACTTTATCCCGTCGAGGGCACCGAGCACTCTAAATTTTCTCGCCAACTTTTCCGCGTCGTAGCATCGCGCGGGAGTTGCGCGTGAAAATTTCAAGATTACACGTGATCCACGGCAACGGAATATGAACACGGAATACGGAAACTAGAAAGAATGTGTGGTAACCAGGTAAGGTCCACAAGTTGTTAGCCTGAAAGGTATATACGACCATCTTTCCCGGACATTAAGGGAGAGATGGGCAATGACACTTTTTTTTCTCATTTGTAAAATTTGTATATTAAATAATAATTTTTCGTTTATTGATATTAACGGATATGTAGGCAAAGAATTGAAGTTTTGTTCTACACCATTTTCGTTGCTTTATTTCAGATAGGTTGGCTGTAGGACGCTCCAAACGAAAGTACGACCATCTCTCCCGGACTTACCCCATATTGGAGAGATACTTATTTGCCCGGAGCGAGCAACCTTCCCAAGGCCTCGAGGGGTGACTCGATTTTCCAGCAAGATCCACGCGGAGAGGTCCCGAAGCATCGTGTCGGATCGCATACCTCGGCTACCTAACCATCGGGCGATCCGAAGAAAACGCTTCACCGTCCTCCACCCAACTGTATTTTAATTGTATGAAAAGACGGGAGCGAGCAAAGGCGGTCATCGTTGCCCGGGAGTTAATTAAAATTTATTGCCGCACCGGGCACGCGTACGCGTTTGTTAAGTTTAATGGAAATCTGTCGGTGGGTGGAGGCGGGGACGGCGTATCGAGCACGCGCGCAGTAATTGCAGGAAAACAAAACGTGGCCCCCAATTTAACCATAGCCGCCCCGTACCGAACTTGTTAGGAGAAAAGACGGAGAAGGAAGAGGGGAAAGAGTCTCGAGGTATGGGGATGTCGAGATCGATCGTTTGCTCCTCGTCTTCCGGCGTTACTGTGCCCTTGAGATGCAATTAAACGCGAGTGCGCGCGGCAGTGGAGGGACATGCTCCCGGCCAAGTGGTCGATAATTAAGAAGAGGGAATCGAACTGCAGTCCGTCAGGAATTTCTGGTGCTACGGTAGATCCACGCGGACACGAGCCTCGATCGCCTTGGCTAACAGAGTTAACCAAGGTCTTCTAATAATTTCATAAGGCAACGGTGGGGCGTAATGGAATTTGTAACAGAGTTATGAAATTCTTAAGTCTACATCGCCTCGTAGCCAGCACCGCCAAGGCCCACTCGTCTTTATAAATAAATCGAATTCATTATCGAGACGAGCCGTTGTCCCTCTGTACCAGCGACCCACTTATTACCTTTCGAGGAGGATGGTCCGATAGCTGGCCGCGTTCAACGCATGCAAAAGCGCTGGGAACGTAGCTCCCTTTCTTTTTCTGTAAAGAAGGCGCGAGCAACGGACAGGGAGAGCGTACAAAGAGCAGCAGAATCAATTTTCACCGTCTGTTTAAACGAATTATCGACGAGCCGACAGACGGCAAAGGGAACGGCGAGCGGAAGACAGAGGAGGAAGAGAAAAGAGACGAGGTTTGATCGATATCGAACGCAATTACCCGCGATCCATTGGACGGCGCGAATAAATTCAATCCAGAGAAGAGCGGTTGTCCCTGCGGCCGACCATGGTCCAAGTGACCCACTTCCGCCGAGGAGGAAGAAGAAGCAGGAGGAGAAGAGAAGCACGGCCACGGGGTAGGCGAAAACGGCGGCGTGTGTCTCGAAGGAAAGGGCAGAGAGGCGTCTTCCAAGTACGAAACCAAAGATCGGAATCGTTTGCGGCGAGTTCCGTACGGAGAACGATTTAACTGCGCCTCGTCCATAAACCCCGATGCAACGGTGTTCGTTATACCGTGGAAATCCCGCTTAAAATCACCGTAAACCTGCCATCGCGGCTGCGTCAATTAGAGGCGAGCGCACAGTCCCTCGAAAATGCAACGGAAAGGGGCATCGGAACGCCTCGCGCCGTTTTTATCGCGGTTCTCGCACGTGGCCAGTGTAGTTGAAGTGATCGAGCTGTCACCGTGACAACTTTTACGTTTTTCAGGAGACGATTGTTTGAAAGGCTGAAAGGGCTGACAACAGTTAAAAGTTCTGCCACGGTTATGTAGACAATTAGTCCGCAATTAGAGGACCCTTGCGAGGTTCGCTGCTTGTGGAAAATTGAATGGGTACCATTTACGACAGATCCATAGCACCTTCACGCATGTCGTTGCCATAGCAGTGCTCGGTGCGCATCCCTGAGTGCTGCAACCTCGTTCCCCCGCGACGTCCTTTTTTTGTTTCTGCTCCGTCGTTGTTATAACGAGCCGCAATTAACGAGGCCAGGCTGGCCAGCAATTTCGAGGATCCGTGTAACGCGTGGTGGGTCGTGGCGAGGGACGAGGGTCTTCTAAGTCGCCCCAGTGGCGTGGTAAATTCCGGTTCGGCTAATCGGCCCTGCATGCATTCGAAATGAGGAGCTGGTCCCCCGCAGAGGCCTCCCTGTGTATCTTAAGCGTATGCAAAGCCCCCTCCCCGGCACCGAGATTGCCTTGGCGATTTATGCTCTAATATAAGCACGAATTTCGCGTGATACAATTACGCGGTAATGGTATCGCGGGGATGAATGGACGTTCATCTTCCATCGCGTCGCATCGATGCAAGTGAAAATTAGGGTCGAGGGAAGATTGATTCGTTCGGTGCTGGCTCGCGATGGGCCATTGTTGCACCGTTGCTTTTATTCGCCAAGTGGGTCGTAGCGTACAGTGTTGCTTGCAAATTGAATTCGGGCACGTGCAATTTGCAACGCGGACCATCGTAAAACTTACGCGAAGTCGCGACCAAGTGCGCTTTCTCGTCGACTAGTTTCTAATCTCCACTTCGCACTGTAGATGTGGCCGTGAGTTTCGAATAACTCGCATTTAGGACTCGGCATTATCGAAGAAATACTATCAGCCTCGAGATTAAAGAATTCAATGCCACGAACGGAAACATAACTGCTGTTACGCACTACTGGTCCAGCTCCCAAACTATTCTTTCCCTCCACGGAATGCAAATTGCCTTGCCCCAAGAAGCTCGGGTGCATCGAACCGCTTCAGAAGGATCAAAGTGTAATCCGACGTTGCTCGCCGCCGGCCCCTGTCGGATCAAGGAAGAAAAATGCATCGGGCAACATGCAAGTGTGACCCCGCCGCGTCGAGGGGGCGCGTAATCCTTCCTCGATCCCCTGAACAGACCCCCTGATCCGACTTGCTACTCGGAAGCGTACACAACCCCCGATAACTTGATGACAAAATACTGGCGCGCAGGGCGCGCCCGCGGCACAGCTGCATCCCGGTTGCATCGATCGCGTGCGCCTTCCAACGAACCGGCCACGCAAAAAAGAAAGCGATTGTCGACGCGAGGAGAAATTCCTTTTTCAACCAGACCCCCGTCTGTCCGCCTGGAAACAATGGAATCAACCACGGTGCACGATGCACGATGCACGATGCACGCGCGATGCAACTGTACCGTGAAAAGAAAATGCATCATCTCTCTTGACGCTGCGTTTCGATCTCCTCTACGCAGCCTCTCCGTTAATGGAGAAACGGCACGACGCTATACGGGATAATTAAGTAAAACGTAGGTACTTGGGGAGCGATATGCAAAGCCGCTGCTTGTAAATCAACAGTTTCTATTTCGAGATACCCGGTCGTTTCGGAATTAACGATTCCCACGTCGCGAGGAGCGACTCGAATTATGCTCGCCTCGTAGCAGTTAAACTAATTCGAGGTTCGTTAAGGTTCCATTACGGGGAGATGATAATAGCAGATTACAAGTGAAATTTCTTTGGGGAAGGGGAGAGTCGAAGGAGGTTGGAACGGCGGTAAAACGGAGGAGGACGGAAAAGGGGTTAATTAATTGTGTCAATTACCCGTTTATCACCCGGTGGAAAAAAAATCTCGGTTTCATTAGGCGTTTACGCGCATTTCCAGTCTGAATCGCCGGATTTTTATACACGGCGGGACGCCATGCGAGCCTCCTATAACATTCATCTCTCTCTCTTTAACTCTGGCCCGTGTATCTAGCTCATCGCCATACATCTCGGCTCACGCGTTCGCAATTAGTGGACGCGGTTAATACAAGGGGAGCGCGTTAATTAATGCCGCCGCGATTTTCACCGGCACGGAATTATCGGTAAACAAAAGTACGGGATAATTCGTGGGTGAAAACGGAATCGAAGCGATAAGGCGCGCGAACGGCGACGTTAACGGTCACTGGCGATAAAAATGTAACGATAACGAGCAACGGTACTAACGAATTGTCGGCCGCTGGTCGTTTATTTAGTACCTACCCACCAGCTCGCGAATCCTTTATGTCTTCAACACCCGAACAAGGTAATTATTTTTACGGACAAGGTATTAAATGATCGAACGCAGCATTCTTTTCTCGACGGCAGAACATTTATTCAGAGTATACATATATATATATATACATATATATAGATACAATTGAACTGATATATTAATCTAGACACGGTACGTTTTAGGATACGTGACATGGTGTACAAGTATTTGCGCAGCGATCGATGCAACGTGATCGCTTGCAGATCGGTTGGGGCGAGAGATGCTCGACTCTGATGCCCCATCGAGTATCGAAACTAAAAGATTTCCTCTGTTCCAGATAATCACGTGAGGAAACTTTGGTAACAATGGGGAGAACGCGTATGCAGAATCGGCCATTATTTCCGCGGCTTACGCACCAGTTACGAGCCGAGAAAGGAAATGCATTTCGCGAGCGGAGCGTCCGGCTGCGCTCGATACACACGATGCATTATCTCCACGTGCCTGATGTCTGCAACGCTACGTCTGTTTGTCACTTTATCGCGGGATCAATCCCCTTCGTCGTCTAATTCCACTGGCCAGTGGCCACGAACAATCGTACAGTTTCTCCTCTCGACCGTTTCTATCCTCGTGCTCGTCCATGCTCGTCCATGCTCGGTAACGTGTTCGTATATTTGGCAGAAAATAGTGTCCAGCATTATACACATTTATCGCAACAGGTTCAATTTTCCGTAGGCGACGGGCCATTTGGAACTTCAGAATGAAACTATCTTTCGTAATACCTTTGTAAGGAAGTAGGCGATTGACAAAGTTTGAACTGTGCAGTTGAAGGTGAGCGTCGATCAGGATCAGTGGGTGGCTGGGCCAACCTCCGAGGACGGTCTCTCCTTGTATAGGACAAAGTGTTCGTATGAAATACGAGGGAACAGGGGAGCAATTAAACGGGGACGTACTTGTGCAGGGCATAGGAAATTTTTCTTACCGCTTGGCGGAAGACGGTACTCGTTAGACTGGTGAACTAGAGCGAAAACTTCAAAAACTGGTGAGAGTGGCGTCGAGAGCTGTAGCCTTGTGTTTCGGTTTGTCCGCCGGTGCAACAATATATCAATTGGAAACTTCGACGTAGAAATCAGGCAGCGAACGAATATTAATGATCCCGTTAGAGGGTACTAATGCAGTTTCGTTTTCCTCTCCAACTCTCTTTCCTATCTTCTGTCCCCACCCCTCGATTTCACAGCACCGCGAGCTGCCTCGAGCCGTGCCTTCGCCCGCGATTATCAAAGATTCATCGGCATTCGGAATTTGGTAAAACTCCAAGCAACACCATCGACCGTGAATCAAGGCTAAAATAATTTCAAATCCTCCCCAAGGTGTCCCGCGAACGGCGCTCGCGTGTTACCGTCGTCGTGCACTCTAAACTTCCAACGCACGAACCTCGCACGACAGAACAAATTACTTTGCTGAACAGGCCGAGTTACAGCGTTCCTCAATCCCACCTACAGTCCCACTTATCCAGCTAGCAGAGCTCATTTCACAAGTCTCCGTACATCCCGCGCAACGACAATCCCCTTATTTCCTCATCAACCCGGAAGAAAGTTCTCCCGATACTTTCCGCTTTCGTGCGATACTTTCGGATCCTACTCGGGGAGCTACAGAAACGGCCGAGCAAGAAGGAGCATCACGGAACATACGACCTTGATCCTAAGATTCCAGGAACACCTTCATTGACACCTTTTACTGGAAAACCAGGTACCTTGTCCCGAGATTCACATACCCAGAGCATTGATCTGCGTACATTAACTTGGACACATTAAACCTAGCATTCCTTCGTTGGTCCGGCACCTAGACTAGGCCTAATGGATCGGTTTGGTTTACAGCTGGGCACGAGGCAGCATCCCACCGAGGCACCTGCATCGTGGCACAGCAATGTCCACAGAGGGAGGAGACGCAGGACTAGACGTGGTCCGTGCAGCAGGTAGCGCGAGAGGAGGCCGTCGGCCTCGACTGTTCTCCAAGAGGTCGACCCACTTCGCCCAAAGGCGAGAGGGACCGTACTGGTAGGCAGTTACGTACATACATATACGCGCACCGTACATACGTAAATATATCTACGATCTTCTCTTTGCGTCGTATAACGGCCCCCCCCCCCTTCCTCACCCTTTCACCGCCTCTCTCTCTCTCTCTCTCCCTTCTACTCCCGTGCTCCCGTCCCTCTGTCTCGCTCCATCTGTCTCCCGATCCACGTTCGAAAGGTATTTCGTACCTGTATCGTGCCGAACGATGCCGTAACGCTACGTTGATAAAGCGTTTCCTTATCGTCACGCTCGATCGAGCCTAGGAAAAACACGAACGCATGTGGCCCGCGGCTTGTCCTTCAAGGGGTGGTCACCACCGCCGCTGTGGGAAATCCTTCGATATCGTACGTGCCTACCCTCGTTGTGTCCTTTTGCAGGGTTTCGGCTTGCGGGTGACAGAGAGCACGGGAATTGTATGGAAGGACACGTCGAGGTTCAGTACAACGTTGGCCATCGTACCGCACGGTCGTGTCTACGCTGTCGTGTCCAAGGCTGTAGTCTGTGATATTTACCTTCGCTCCGCAAAACTACTTACCTGCTGTGACATACAGTCCTCCCTTCGTTCCATCTCCCATCTCCCAACAATTTCATTCGCCCCTCCGAAAGCATTTTCTACCAAGCATCGCTTCCCGCCCGGTGAAAACAATAAGCTCGGCCCCCCAGCTGAAATCGTTGACCGTGGCGCGCAGAGACGCGAAGGATACATCGGCCCGCGTGAAATTGCTCGGGCAATCCTGGCGGGAGACGACACGTGGTGTTGTGCAGTAGCGGCTGGCACGCGGCTCCCTACTCTGCCTTCCTCCCCGAGTTCCTCGTCCACGCTGGACGCAATCAGCCGATCCTCAAAGCGCGACCGGTAGTCGAACCGCGTGCACGTGGAGCCCCGACGTGGCCTCCGTCGATCTCCGTGGATCTCCGTGGCTACCGCGATCGACCGATTCAGATCGGCCGCCGGATGATATCGTCCCGAGCATCCAAGCTCTCGCCCATTCACCCCGAAGGTACCGGCTGCAACGTGACCGCGATCGTCCGCGATCGAGCGTCGAACTCGGACGAGCCACGGAACGGATCGCGATCGATCGCGCTCCGTGCCTAATTGAACGTCGTCGCCGTCTGCGCCCGCCAGAGCGAGGTGCCCCCCTTCCCCCCCCCCCCCTTTGCTCTCGTCACTCGATTTCCATCGAAAAGCCCGGTGAATCATCGAGGCCCAGTCATCGAGCCTCAGACTGGATCCGACTGGATTTCAACAGCGGGGACTCAGCTGCGGCCGGGGTGGATCGTCCGAGTTCAGTGGCACATGTGAACCGCAGTCGTGATCAGGAGCTGCACGAGTGTCTGGGGTTCTCGCGGGGACCGTCGGTTTTTGTCCTGTGCCGGGGAGGATCCGGGGAATGAGTGGTCAAGAATGAAGAAAGGGTGAACGTTCGGCTGCCAGGAACGAGCTGATTCAAATCGGTGAGTCCTGCTTTGCTTCATCTGCTGCGGCATCCCAGCAGCTTCTTCTTACCGTTAAACAAATCTCCGACAAATCTCCGGGTGACATTGTAAATTCAAGTTAGGGCCGCTTGGATGCGATCTACGGGTTCTTAGCGGTTACTTAAAGGAGGAGTATATTTTGTTTTACACGCAGAAAACACTGTTAAAACACCGTTTTATCGATAAACTTCTGGGAGGTTTTAATTTGGGCCGCGGAAATTTTCTCGTATTTACGGGATGGTGAATCGAAGCGGAAATGAAAAAGTACCACCGCAGATTTATCGCCCAAGAGCCTCAATTCCGAATGAGAGTTTCGGCGCGTGTAATTAGCGAGCTTATTAGCGCCGTTTTCATACGATGCTCTTAAAAGCAGGCGTTCGACCTACTTGACTTCCGAATCGACGAGGCTCGGAAGGCTCATTTAGAAACGGGGATACCTCGAATCCAGATGAGTGTTATAAAACAAATTACACATCTGACGCGTCACCGGGGAACGCCGTCGTTAATATTCCTCTCGCCAACGCGAAACGAAAGTGACTTAATTTCTGTGGATCGGTAAAGGCGCAGTGGTTCGAATAATAAAAATAATACGCCAGCGTTAAATACTTGGAGTCGTAATAAGATATGCATCTTCACAACGATCCTGCATAATTATGCATCTACTCTCGTTCTTCAAACCCTAAGGCTACCAAGGTATGCACATTCACTTCGACTTTTCGGTGTGATCACATCGACGCTATCCTCACGCTATACGAGGAATCTCTCGATTTCAACGCGCAAGATTATTCGTTAATAATTCTCGATAACAGTTGGCAGATCATGAGACCACTCGTCTCAGTTAGAAGACAGAGTTTTATGGACTCTCTCGATCTAACGATCTAGTAATCCAGCAGTTTTCTAAACCGGACTTGCCCGTGCTATCTGAAACTCGCGCTTACGCATTGTCGGGGGAACCGGTTGGCGGTCAGATCGGAAACGCAAATAAATTTATCACGATAAAATCGAGCAGCATAATCGACGCGCACGTAGACCTGATCCCTCGACGAATGTATCACCGGAAATAATCAACAGTCTCTAAACCGGTGTCTTCGCGACGACTTACGGTGCCGATAAACTACGTCGATGGGGAGTTGGACGGTGATTCGAGGAACGATAAAATTTGACGTTCACAAAGAAGATTGGCGGGGACCGGGGGTGGGCAGGGAGCAATGAGGAGAAACGACGGGATAGAAAAAGCGCGGCGGAGCATCGCGTACACGGGCAGGGCAGTAAATCGTAAAAGATCGTGTCCCCGCCTTCTAGTAACACGTACAATGAATATCTTGTTGCCTATGTGACTTTCTCCCGCTGGCGACAGAACATCGTACCCAAGTCCTTTGAGCAGGAGCCACGTGACGGTATTTCCATGGGGGACACTTGTTCCACTGTCAAACTCGATTGTATAGGATCGTACGTGATAGGTTTCGTAATAGATTTCAGATTGACATTGAAACAGAGATATTTATTTGTGATTCTTGGGGTAAGTTGAAAGGGTAGTACTCCATTTGCGAGTTATCCTCAGGAATTCGCGGCATCTCCGAGCAGAGGCGGCGGGAGTTGGACAACAAAGTGAAAAGTATCCGTGTAGCTGGAGTAGGGTGATTGAGGAAATGGAAGGAAAATTTCCTTGTGGATGATAATATTATTCCACAGCTAAGATAGTGCTTTCGTGTGTTCCTTTCATACAAGGGCTCCTCCAAAAGCAGACTTTGGAAGTTGCCTCCGTTTCGCCTCGGCGGCATAGTTGCACAGTGGACTAAGCTTCCGAGGCTACAATTGGGAAATGTCCCCGAGTGCCATGATAAAGGAAAACCATTCTTGCTTTTTACTTTGGCCCTCCTCTGAAAGTCACTTCCCCAAATAGAAGATGCATTGAATTTGACTCGGGTTAGACAGAAAATGACGCTTACCTACTTCGTCCTAGGAGCTATCTAATGAAACACCTCGCTGAAAAAACGAGTGGCCAATTACCTGGAATATTCTAGAACGACAATTCAACGCACAACTCTGTGAAAAAATATGCCTCTCCACTTGTGGCCCTCTTCTCCGAAGTGGATCTCAGTTCTACCACTAATTTGATCCCTCGATTGTCCCCAGTCCTCGTCCTCCTCGACACTGTCCAATTCCCCTTAATTGCATTCTCGAATATCCCCGGCGAGAAAGTGGCGTCCTTACCGCGTCTTACCGCAATTAACTGTAAAATCATCGTCTCGCTAGCCAGATGGCAAGAAGGATGGGTACTGAGCGCAAGCGAAGGCTGATCAGTGAAAGTGCCACACGGCCAAGCAGCCGCCGCCGCTCGTTTTGAAAATCGAATCGACCCAATTCGATGCACTCACGACTGGCCATTACGTACCTGTCGTATAATATAATCTCCGGTGCCTGGTGGTGTACGTGTCGCTTAATCGCGACACGCGTCGCCTTAACAGAAGGCGACTAATCGCGCGTAAAAGCACCTGTGCAGAAGAGAAAACCAGTTAGCTTGCGAGCCGGCACGCACAATGCACTCCCGCAGAAGCCTTTTCGTACGCTTATTTTTCCGTCACGGTTTCTTTAAGTGGGTTGCGCGTCTTTCGTCTTGTTCCAGTCGCCTACTTGCCTGTCGATAATCATTCCGCAATGACGGTGCTAAAGCGTCCCATGGAATTCGCTGCTCCGACGGGGATATTTCTGGGAACCATTGGTATAACTACCTATAGGATCTAGAAAAAGAGAACAGCGTTGTGGGAGTCGTACACCTCGTTGTTAATATCTGCTTTCATTCCAATGAGATCCCCATTAAACAAGCCCTAACAAGAGTTTAGCCACTCGATGCGACGGAGCGATATCTAAGCTTACACGAGATAGGTACTCGGGTTACAGCCGAGATATCGATCAATCCTGTTTTCTAAATTTCACCGTGGTCTCGCCGAGAAGAGAGACGGGGATCCTTTTGTTCCAGGTAAGAGAGGGGGTTGATAGGCGGGGGGTCCGGCGGCAGCTCGGGCGAAGCAGAGATATCGGGATATCCAGGTGTCCCGATTAAATCGGCGCCGTTCGCCTGGGATATCGCGCTCGAGCGATCCGAGTTCGCTCTCATCGAAAGTCGCAGGTGTTAATTTCATCGGAACCGGAGCAGCCGGCCGCCACAACAGAGAATCGGCAAGTGGCTCGGTTTCCTTCCCCCTGGCACCGATGCAGCCGGTCGCTGGTCACCCGAGCATCGGCCATTCCGCTCTAGTTTCGAGGCTCGCCAGATGTGCCGATTCGGAACAAATTAGAGCCGCTTTTGCCCGCGATGAATTTGTGATTCTCTCGTTCCAGCGGGGCCCCCCTTTCTCTCGCTCCCTCCACCGCGGGCCCGTTAGACCGTTTCACCGTCACGGTCCCCGGACCACAAAAGATTTGTCCTCTATACACCTGGCAAAGCTCGCCTCGATTGACCCAAAATCCCCGCCGGGATCGTCGCGAATTCGTTAATGCCTGCCCGTCTACCTAACGTCCACTTGCGTGCGGCTGCTTTCTCGCGGGCACACGCGTGCCTCGGCCACCGCGATTCGTCCAATTAGGATCCCCCGGAGGGAAACAGCCGAGTGAAAGACGACCTGGGAATGTATCAACGCCGATGACGAGGCGTTTCTGTTTTATGCCCGCGGAGCGCGTAAAGCGGCGCTCGCCACTCGCTAGTGCTTAATTGCTTTATTCTTGCGCGATCGATACCCGATTTTCCTTCACAGTATAATTGGGTCCTTTCCCGCGGCCTTTCTTTTTCCGTGATCCTGCAGAAACTAACTAGGCATAACGCGGGAGAATAATTGTTATGCTACTGGTTGCGAATGGGGAAATCGGCTTGGTGTGACGTTTACTGCCCAATGATTAGAAAATGCTAACTGGCGTAAGCAACTCTGCTGGAATTCTTACGGGATACGTATTACGTGCCATGCTACTACTGCGCCGTCCATTACGACAAACGGGGAAACGATCCTCGGGGAATCGAGTGAAATTACAGGCGGCAGTGATTCGATTCCCCGATCGGAAATGACGGGGACGCGGCCTCTCGTCGAAACATCCGGCGAGAGATTGAGATCGCTTGTTACGGGCTGCAACGACGGAACCTTTGAATTCCAGCGTTCGTTTCCGTGGTCCATTCAACTCTTACTCCGTAATCCCGCCGATCGAAAAGCGGTGCCGCTCCAATGACGCAACAAGAGAGATTTATCCGCGACGGTGACCAATTATCTCGTCCCGCTTCGTTCTAGAATTTTGATTCATTGATTGGCATGCCCGGGTGGGCCCATCCACTCGCACACCGGCCACACCATCCCTGAAATCCGTCATTCCAGTCACGGGTATGGATTTTTCTGTCAACATCGGCTCGAAATAAGCGATCCTCCGATACGACAGTGGAGGCTCGCTAAAATCTATTGAACCATTGGCTCGCAAAACTGCGGCGCTATATATATGCATATATATGGAGCTAGGGGATGATACTGTTGGATCGAACGCTGGGTGCCATATCGCTCTGTCCCCTGGGCATATCCTGCTCGGGGAATATAAAAAACGGTCGCGCGAAATAACACGGAAACTCTTTCGCGAGATTGTTTTTAGAGATTAGAAGATAACAGTTTCTCAGTCTCCGACCTTTTAGGTGCAGCAGTTATCGATTAACGTTTCGAGGAACGAAAGACCAGGTTTCGTGGAACCGAAAGAACGTTCTCGGTGTACGCGCTATCTCGTCAGGCAATTTTTCAATTTTCCACTGCTCCGCCCAGCTGGGCGTGGAATATCCGTTTCCCTTCGCCGTAATCACGTGCTTTTTAAACGGCCGAAGGCAGTGAAATCGGCGAGCCCGATTTATCGCCACGCCAGTTTTAACGGGCTGCCACCATTGACCCTTTGCGGTCCCTTGCCGGGCCACTGCTTGGCTACACTGTAAATAAAAGCCAGTCTGGTGGCTGTGTGCCGCGTGTACCGTAAAACAGGGTTACTACAGTCGGATGTTAGTTGCGGTGTATGTACACGTGTCCTTCGTTCCCAATGATTTCTACATTTAAAGGTTCCGTTCAGCCGGAAGACACAAACATGCTCACTCTGTTTCGTTGTTCAATCATGGCATACCTAGTCGAAGGATGTACGAAAGAAAGAAGTAGTTACAGGTCACTTTGGAAATTTATTAATAGCAAACTACTTGATAAAACTTTCTGCAACTTTCAGCAATTTTTATTGGATATTTAAGTTGTACGAATATCTTTTTTGAAATTTATTTAAAGCAGCTTTATAAGCTGTGGAGAAAATGAAAGGGGAAATCCAAGGGGTTCTCAAGCCAGTGGCGCACCCAAAGAAGGAGACTATAGAAATAAAAGAGAACTGAATTTTATTCATAAAAATATCAATTTTTCTAATCACCTAATGAATTTCATTGAATTTGCATTAAAAATAAACGATTGAATGCTGAGTGCGCCACTGTCTGAAGCCATCGGTTACAAAAATCTCCGCGGTCACATATGCATTAACAGGCGCGACATGGATCAGCGCGACGATCTGCAGTCGCGGGCGAGGATGCTCGATGGGATATCATGACTAGGTACTCGCCCGTTTCCCATGAAACGGATATACGGGGCAGGCCCGAGGCTGCCAGGTGCGTTCTCTGCCGGGAGGCTAATAACACGTGCATCATCGTGAATAATTAACATCTCGCCTGGCCGAGCTGCCACGAAGCTGTTAGCCGTGCCAAGTGAAACGGGAGACATCGCGCTCGTGGGAAGGCACGGCCGAACGAGCCTCGCATTTTCATCTGCTCCCCACGCGACGACGATACCTTCGCGATCGTGGATCGAACTTGAATCGCGAGCTCGTGATCCCTGATCGTTTCATCGATTGGCATTCGCGAGAAACGAGCTGGCTGGCTGGCTGGCTAGCTACGCGAAACACCTTTTCGCTGAACACTGGGTGTTCGTTTGAAACCGTGGCAGGGAACGCGTTCAAGGAGCTGGTAGCTTTTTCGTAATAACATCGAGAAGCCAAAGAGCTCTTTCAGATTTTAAGACAGCAACTGTTATACCTATTCGATATTGAAATTTATCCACTCCTCTTGAGCCGCTTCCAGGTCACTCTTCGGGCGACAAGCTCGTCGATGCATTTCAAGGAAATCAATCAGCAGAATCGGAATTATTCTCGGCACATATTTCAGCACGTTCGACATAAAGTGACTTCGGTAGCGTCGACTAATTAGCCTAAACCGGCAATCCCGGTGCACGAACACGATGAAATCGAAGCCAGTGAACCGGTTGAATCTTCCTTGGCTCCCCTGACAAATGTATGCCAACAATCGTACGGTTTCGCGAGGCTCCGGTCGAAAATTCGCCGCGACATACCACGATGGCCGACGATCGCAACCGGTGGCGTGGCGACCGGTTGCGCTGCCCAAATGGCCGTTGCAGAAGTGCAACCCGCGGTCGTTAATTCCGCGGGCCCCCCCTAAAATATCGGCAATTAATAGGGAACGGCGGTGGAATTTTTCGCGAACGGTTCTTTGGTCGCGATCGAGCCGGCGTCGGTGGTCCCGGCGATCCTCCATCGAGATAAGATTTTTCGACGGTGAACCTCGCCGAGCTTACGGATGCCCGTGGCCGCGAATACTGGCGGCGCATAAATTTCGCGGAAGCCGATTCGCGGGGGAACAATTAGCGAGAGGCGGCCGAGCCCTGAGCGAGCGGGTACGCGCACCGCGAGGAGAGCGAATGTGTGTCAATCGAAAGCCGGTTTCTAGGTGGCGTCCAGCATCACCGGCCCCGGCGATTTTCAGCGTGGAATTAATGGGGGTCATTAATACCGCGGTGTAATTACGTGTTCCGCGTAGCCGGCTGTTAATGTTCGTCATTAATACGGCCGCGTAATAACGGTGCACCGGGGCTACTGATTCATCGAATCGTCGCTGATTAACGCCCGTCCTGCCCGCTGAAAATCATGTTGGTCGCGCGGGGCTAAATTAATATTTGCACTGGGCGAACGATGTTTCGCGGGGCAGAGCTGGGCAGATTCCTCACTTTTACTTTAGATCCGGGAATGGGAGCAGGTCCTATCAAAGCTGAGGGGAAAGGTGGTGGTGGTGTGTTCTGGAAATCTAGGGTGCTATTCGTACTTGGGTATCTTTCGATAAGTAGTTTCATTTAGCATCGGGTTGCTATGACTACAGATTAGTATTCCTACACAGCTATTTTACGTGTTATGTCTGTGACGCTTAAGGGGTTATTCCGGTTGGACCGGTTGAGAAACAGATTTTTTTCAAACATTTTTCGAAAGTACACATCCTCAAGAATGTACTGTTAAATTTTCATGGAAAACTTCTGATTATTTTGTTGGGAGCACAGAAGCTCGGCCTCTACCTACAGATGAAAACTTCGAACGCGTTTTTCTCGAAACGTCATCTTTCACATCGTGAAGATAAAATCTAAAAATCTATCGAATCGATCGCTTTATAAATTTTACTGCTTATTGTGCACACCTATGACTCTCGCAGGGGCTACAACCAAGTACTTTCATTGAGTCTAACCTAGCTTTAAAAATCGATTCTTTCCACGGGTGGCATCACGTGGCTGCTACGAGACACCCCATAAAAATGAATGTTATGCGCGCATGCAGGCACGCCGCCGTTCTCGCGCATGTATACAGGCCCGAAGTGGGTCACTTTTACCCCCTATAGCAAGCTTGATCGCGAGATCGAAGATCGAGATCGGCCTGCCCGATCCGAGCAATCGTGATGTTGCGTGGCCATTCAACACGCGCCGCCTTGCGTTGCTACGCGCGAATACAAGTCGTTTCAGAAACCCTTTCACGCCGTTAATTGTTTATACCTAGGTACTCCCCGTTAGTCAAAACGTAGAAATGCGTACGTTTTAATATCCAGCCCAGACGTGATAGAAACTTATCTGAGACTTAACCCAGATCTCGCTGGAACGTAATCCACATCTACCTTTGACCCAACTGGGGCTTATCTGTGATCTGTCTGAAAATTCACGCAGGCCTATCCTCAGATCTAAGTAGGACCTATTTCGAAAATACATGGGACTAACCCAGATCCAGGCTGGACTTGATGCTCTTAATTTTGTGTGAATTAGTGGTGATTACCTATATTTGATTCTTCTTTTTTTTTTCAGTTAAAGAGACGGTGTTTGCGATATTTGAACCGATCTGTAAATGCCTATGAAACATTCCCATTGGTGATCTAAATATTTCGAATAGAAAATCGCCGATCGACGTTGGAGCAAATGAACTCGTTTCCCAATGCACCGCGGCTTCTCAGGATTTACGACGATGCATCGATGATAACTCCAATTATGATCGCCGTGCTACTTCATGAGTTTCATCCGTCGCTATCGATCGGAGATCCAACAGCGAGATCCTCCTGTATCACTTACGCTGTCTCGGGGCTTGTTTGTCGATCAAGATATACCTGCTCGGAGATCCATGACCGGTTAAAAATTCTAAATAAGCAAATCGATGCTCCGATAGCTGATGATTCAGTGCAAGAAAATTTGACAGTGCGCTCAATGGTGTCACATCCTCTTTCATCCAACTAATACTTTCCTCCGATAGCCTAATCACTACAAAAGCAAGTACACCCGACGCCGAACCTCCAAATGCAATTTCCCACGAGCGTTCTGTCTAACGCATTACCACGAACCTAGGAAAGGAAATTCAGCCGTGGCATTCCACTCGGGACTTCCCCAGCGAAAGATGGTAATAAAAGACAATCACCCCGATAGCATCGCGATCAAGATCCCAAGCATCGTCTCAACGAGCTGCGCCTATTCTCCTTCCGCGGGAGAAAGAGGAGAAGAAGGAAAAATGCCCCGCGAGCATTCTGTTCTGAGGAGGGATCACCGTGGAATCATCGCGTGTCATTCGTTATCGGAAGCGTGTCATCTATCAGAACGGCGCCCGAGGTGGTGGTTTCGTAGGTTGGTCGGTTTAGAGGCGCGACGACGAGATCGAGGACGATGGACGGAAAAGTCGGCGGATCTCTCTTAAGAAGGTCGACCGGGTGAACGCCATGGGCGTTGGTATCAGCGCGAGGCCGGTTCCACTCCTCAGTGGAAGAAACGTAACAGATGGAAAGAATCGATCGGGGGAGGAGAGAAGATGTACTTACGCCCCGAGGTTCTGTCGGGTTGGTAGGTGGTTTCCGCGACGAAACAGGAGGAAATGGGAGCGCGCGCGACCGCCTCGCCGCACAGATATTGGGATTTGAATCGATGATTGGCAAGGCTGGATCTTGTAAGTGGCGACCGTTTTGTCCCGGTAGAAATCTCGCGTCGCCATTTAGAGCAGCCTGCTCGTACGGGCAGAATTTATGGCGGGCGGTCTATAACTGTTAGAAAGGGTGTTTCTACGATGGACGATGCATTTTAATGGCGACAGGCCGGTTAGGCGGCTGTTACGACACGCCGGATCAGAGATATATAGAGGTGCGTGTAGTACGCAGGTCGTAGGTATACGTTTCCCCGCGGATCGTACGAACCGATTCGTCATCGCGAGTCTCTCCATTCCTCTCGAATTAATTGCCGCGGATCTCGCCAGTCGCCGGGTTTCTACGGTTCTTACAGCGGCTCCATTAGAAACTGTGGTATTAACGCGCGCCGGTGTCAGCTGGGCGAGAAGCCGCTGACCACGGAGAGGATGATCGTTGCATACGTACGAAGGGTACATAGGTGATCGACTCGCGTGATATTGGAAGAGGAGTGGCGCGGCGCGTACTGGCAACACCTCGATCGGCATTTTCTTTTTACCTTATAGCCTTACACGGCCGGGCGGATCGAGGCTGATCCATAAGAAGAAGAAATGCATTTCTCTTCCGCGCTCGGACTTCCGCTTGAAAAGCTTTCACGGAGTCGTTGAAATTTTCATCGGCCGCGACGAGAGAACGGCCCATTTTCTCCGGACGAATTCTCCGCTCCTGGAGCAATTACTTTTTTCTTTTGCACCGTGACGGATTTGATACATTATTAATAAACACAGTCGCCGCGGCGTGTTATCGCGTTTTCTCATCGTATCGCGTTCCGCGAGCCGTGCATGCGAAATATCATCGCGAAAAATATTTCGCCTGGCACGCGAGCTTTCACGGCGGCTTAAAATCGGCGAATACCTAGGATCGGCCAGGCTCGCACGTTGTCCGCCGGGTATGTGTAGGTACCTACTCGCGCGGCATCGTGGAAAAGGAGAAATCACAATCTCTCGCCGGGCGTGCAATTAAAGTAAAACATATTGCACTTTGCATAATGATCGTACACACGCGCCGCGCTCCGATCATCGCTGATCGACGTCGTCGAGCGTCGGACGGCGGTGTTGTGTCATTAAATAAATCAAATGATCCGGCACCCCGTGATCGTCGACTGTGCAACGGCGTCACGCGACACAGTGCGCGTTATCGGGCCCACGACTCCACGAGTACGACCGCTCTGACTTCCCTTCTGTTAATCATCGTCGAAGAATTAGGTCACATGGAAGATCCTCCGTTTATTAACGATTTTATGGCCTGATAGGTTACATACGGAAGGAAGAAATCCTCCCGTGGAAATTGCCTTCTCAACCCCGAAAGCTCCCGTTTCCCTTCTGTCAGACATTGGAGGACAGTGATGAATCAGTGTCGCATCGATACTTTCACTGATGCCCAGGGAACAGCCGGGTGGCTCGTACGCTCGTTGGATGCGAGCACGCGTGGGCGGAAGTTACATATTAAAGTTACGTCGAAACGGGACGGACAGGTGCACCGGTACACGCATTCTCTTTGCATTGTTGGTCGCGACCCGGTGCATCTCCTCGAGCGGCGGCCCCGCAAAGCTGGAACCGGGTATGCCCACGCTTTTATGCAAATCGAAGGACCGTGTACCCGATCCTGCGGCGCATCGGTTAGCCGTGTGTACACTGTTGCGCGGACACGCTGCCCTCCCGAGGGGCTGTAAAGCGACCTGGACATCTTGCACGGGGAGGAGAAACACGCCGGGGAACGAGTTTTAGAAATCGATACGTAAAACTCTTTGTCCTGTAACAAATTCGTAACAATTAAAATTCAATCACATCGTGATTCACTCACAATCAAATCAGCTCAAGTACTCGCTTGGCTGCATAGCGGTAGTGGCAGCGAAGCGCATAAATAAACGCCACCCTCTATCCCGGAGCCGCAGTATCCCCCGGCCAATCAACGCCGCACAGTGTACAGTGTACACTGTACAGGAAGGAATCAGCGTGCATTCGCGAAATTACCGAGGTCGCGGTCGTTATCGTACCCTCTCCGGTCTACCGTTCGAGCCGGATTAAAATTATTAATCTTTCGCGGCGGCGCCTAATTGTTTGGCCGGCGAATTTATCACGTCGCGTCGCGACGGGCAGCCGTGGCAGATTTAATCGCAACCACGTCCCGGGGGCTAATTAAAGAAAGGCACAGCATCTGAGCGTGTGCCCGCCCGATGGCATCGCCTAACCTAAACGGAACTAACGAGCGAGCCGCTGTTAAAAACACGCTCGCGCGAGAGAGTGGTCAGCGCTGCCGTTTCGTCGGGGAAGAGTGGTATCCGTGACCACGTAAACCTCATTGTCGGGCGCACATGTGAATCGCCGAGTGTCCATTCAGCGCCAATAATCGTTGTTACGCCTCCAACTTTCACCAAATTAGCGGCAGCGCGCCGCACACGGCCGCCTGCTCGCATTAGATAGGGTTGCCTCTCCGCCGTTTCCCTTTTACTTTCGAGCCTATTGTTGGACGGCGGGATCGTCCGCTGGAAAACGCTGGCTCGCGTGTCTGCAAGCCTGCTCGAAGCGAGGGAAAAACCGCGCCGGGAAACTCGCGCGCCGTCGAGATTCGAGCGCGCTCCTCGTCCACGACGACGGGGCAAGTTCCTCGGCCGGGAACCATGATAGGGTCACTTGTCCAGTGAGTGAACACCCCCCAGTGAGTGAACGTTGCTCATATAATACGAAAAATTAACGCCTATCGCGCTCACTTCACGTTGAAACTGCCACTGACATATAGACTGGAGACCTACAGATATCGCGCAAAAGCGTTTTTCTGTTTAATTATAACCGATACGGTATTAATTCCGTTTGTTTAACAGTTGTCCTCATGGCGTCCCACAAGTTCAAGGCAAGGCTTGTTACTTGATGTCCACAATTTGTATATTGAGGTGCATTTAATGGTCCTATGATAAATTTGCGGTTATAATTACATTGTTATATGTTCCTTTAAAGAAAAATACTGTATAAAATAACGGATTTCTAAGAATTTGTCGAGTTTTTTAGGTGTTCATGCATTGGATGGGAGATACCAGTGAATACCAATGAATGAACGGCCGTTCATTCACTGGGCATTTCTTACTTTACCAATGAATGAACAGCTTACCCGGTCTTTTTTTCTTTTGACACTTTCGCCGCCAGTGTGGGAGGTTAGGTTAACCCACCCCAGAAATTAAATTTCAACTATGCGCAATTATGATCTTATAAGACTAGTAAAGTATCAAATCAACAATATTATTGCAATTGGAGTATGAAAAATTATTTACACAAAAAATCGTTTAAATACATTGGAAACCTAACCACAGTTATTATCCCGTTCATTCACTGGGGTACCCCTGTTCATTCACTAGAAATTTATGTTCATTCACTGGTCATTTGCCCATTTTTTATTTAATCCTCTGCCAGACTTTTAATGAAAGTTATAACCATCAAACATTGCTAGAATTGTGTTCCGGGATGTCTGACTTTATTAATAAAAACAGCTCGCTTACAGCAATATCATTCAGGGGATTAAATAATAACTTTTGAATACTAATTTTAAGAGACATGCAGCTTAAGTGTTCACTCACTGGACAGGTTACCCTACCTTGGCAAATTGCAGCTCGCGAGTTGGCAACTCCGTGGTGTGGAATTGTTGTGTTTGTTTTTCACTGTTAAATTGTAACAACCTTCTTCGAGGCGCTATCAAATTACGCAGGGAGAGGAAGAAATACTTTCGAAAGCGAGTACTTTCAACTTAACAGCATGTCAAATGCATTCCTCTTTTCGCCACCCATAAAGCATCCTCTTAATGGCAACTGCACCGTATTATTACGCGTAATTTCGACTGGGCAAGCCTATCAACCGCCGAAGTCGGTCACGAACACGGTCCTACGCGTATCCCAGAATCGTTTGGTCGACAGGGACTCGAACTTTCGACCGACTCTGTCGTTGATCTTTCCCCTCCACCGTGGCTGCAACGATTTTCGGCCATAAAGCATCGGTTTTAAGTGATCGTAATCGTTCTTGGAGCCTCGCCACGAATACGGGCCGGGACGTTTTCGTCGGATAATAAAATCTCACGAAAAGCACACCACCTCGAGAGCGATCATCCTCATCGGTAATCTTCGTAATTAAAACCTCCTCGAGGAACGACTTTCTCGAACCCACGTCCTCGAACTTCACTTCGCTGATTCTTTATTACGCGTGGCTGTTAACACGGAATCGCGACATTCCCACTTCTACGTGGACGAATCACCGTTGCTGGGTGAATCTAGCTGAGTTACTGGCCGACAATTTCGAGTCTGAAATGGCAACTCTTCACAGCCACTCCTCTACAAATGAGCAAAAAAGTATGGTGATTGCTACTTGAGGGTGGCGGCTCGGAGGGAGCTCGGTTAAAGGTAAATCTGAATAGCCTTGCATTCGATATCGGATCATCCAGATTTCCTGAGCTCCTAGTCTAACCGAGGAGAATTCTTATCCACCGTATCAACAGGCATCTTTCTCCGCCCTGTAACGAACATTCACTACGGCACTGTTGAGCCAGCCTGTACAGCTTGCAGGTTCCAATAGACTCGGCAGTGTGTAGCAGAAGTCAAAGTGCACGATCGGGGGCGCATTAAACAGCGATCGTGCGCAGAAGAGAGGAAGCAGGAAATGGTGCGGAGGTCACTCAAAAGCAATTATCGATCTTCTATGCAGCCCAGGCCGCGCGCTCGCGGCCGCCTCTTAAAACGTGAGTTATTAACTCGATGCCAAAGGACGGGAGGGGAGGGAGCCCCCGGTAATTGCCCGCTCGCCGGAGAGTTTATCTACCTATCGTCCGTACGGCGTGGACTTTCGTTGGGGGATTAGTAAGAGTAAAACGTAATGCACGGAGACATCGATTAACGGTAACGGTAAACGACTTACTCCGTTGGTATTCGTACGGTGAACGCGCACGAGCTTTCGAAGGCTGCCTGGAGTAGGTATCGATTTTCAGCGACGCGCCCTGACCGAACCGCGTGTAATTAATTATAGAAACGCGTGCGCGCCTGCCTGACCGCCGATTAATTAAATATCGAACACGGAAACGATCGTCCCGCGGAACCGATGAAAGTCGACATCTGGGGGGGGGGGCGGGGCGGTGGGGGGGCCTTGACGACAGATCTGATCCAGAGTTAACCCGATACAGAGGCGCAGCCTTGATACTTGGCTGTTAGATCTACCTAATTCGATCCACCATCTCACGTAATTAACTCGGATCTAAACTGCTCCGATTCAGCCTCCACTCACAGCCCCGAGTTCTGTAATTTCCATATCCCGGGTCGTTAAGAAATCACCGTACCGCCAACTACAGGAAAGCTTATCGCCGAGTCCGGTCGAAGGAATTCCGATTTTAATACTGTCGACGGCCCCCGGCGAAATTCTCGTTTTCCCGCGAGTCCCGAGCGCGACTTAAATATAGATCGCATTACGATACATCATAGGAGCGGTGATAAAAGCCATACCACAGCGGCGCCGCGTGTATCACTTGTTCCGTAATTAAAGTTCCTCGCCACCGGTCCGATAGAGGTGCCGATAAGGCGACGATAACCGTCGATACAAATTAAACGTTTCCTAGCGACTGCGCCCACTGCAGCAAACTCTAACCGCCGTCCACCAATCGTGCGAATTTTCCCACGGAACCCGAGCAAACTCGACTTTTTTCCCATTGGCCGGAGCTACTGGAATCTTTGCAAAGATAACAGTGAAGAATTCGTGGTGGGTAAATGGACAGCGAACAAATTAATGATCTTTAACGCAGTTCCCCCCCTCGAATCCCGGATATTACCAACAAGGATATCATCAATTCGGATATCATCAATTCGGATATCAGAAAGTGGGATATCGGCAGGGAGGTTCGTTTGAAACGCGCGCAGAAACCGCGCCCCTCGTTCCCACCGAAAACGAAATCTGGATAGGTAGCCGATTTCTCGTAATAAGGGTGCCACGTGACCTGGAATCGCCGCATTCCCCATGCAAATGGATGGAACTCGAGCAAACAAGGTGGTTCATACGGCTCGTTCTCATCCGCAGACCTCGCTTTGCATTCCGTCAAATCGTGCCCGACAGATTTACCGAGGGATCATGCAAATCACCCGTGCCCATCATCATTTCAGGGGGTATTTTCTCTGCTGGCAGAAACGGGCGGGGGGGGGGGGGGGGGGGGCGGCGGTGGAAGAATTTAATCGAGAACTAATTTCGTGGGGGTTTCTCGTTACTCGGCCACTTTCACTCGATTAGAACGTGCGTCGTGCCCCCTTAAAAAAGTGTGTGTTCGAGATCAAGTCCGCTGGCTGTGTTACCCTTATACACTTGGGCAGGAAAAACGAGGCCCGTTCGAATGGGAGGGGGGCGGGCCCTTTGCAGGTCGTTGGGGAGTAAGATTTAATTCACGATAGGGCCCGGGCTTTCGCTACCAGGACCATAATCACTCGGGCACGTTGATGTATCGCGCGCCCTGGGGGCCCGGAGCGACGCACGCTGCTTTAATTATGGCCCTCGATCCGGGATCCCCTGCTCCAAGTCATTGAAATTTGGGGCGAATACCTTTATCCAGGTCCCCTGCTGTCCGAAAGTAAAATTGCAACTGGTTAGTACGACGGCTTTTTATGCGCGTACACCTCGCGACACAACGAATAGCCGTTTTAACAAAGATAGAAAACATACGCACAGGCACGTTATACACGCTTTCCTGGTGCCGAATGTAAGCCACTCGGTTAACGCAGAATATCTCTTGTTAGCCAGTGACTAAGCGATTCCAGCAATTAGTCGTGAATCTTAACGATGCTCGTTACATCAACCACGCCTAGGTCTCGCGAGCAGATTTAGTTGGAGATCTCGGAGCTATCGTCCTCGATCGGCTTCGATTTTAATCACTCCTCGCATACATCGCGGAAGTTTCCAGATTCCAATCGGCGGTCGTTTTCTTCTTGAAAATCAGCGATCCAGATGGGAGAAATGGGGGATAAAACGGGGCATGGTGAATCGGGAAGAAAATTCTTTCCCCGATGCGAGTCGTCTCTAACAATAAACACGGAAATTAAGTCGCGCTTGGAGTGCTTCCCAATTATCGAAGACTGGCCATTATTCGGTACACCATTGTCAGGATCACCTGTTCAATGATGGACTAGCGAACGGTGCAGGTTAACGGTACGCCGGGGCGAATAGCATCGACTCGTCACCAGGGACGAAGCAAGTTCCCTCGAAACGAAACGGCCGATATAATTTACATCGGAATCGCATTATGATCTCGGTACGGTACACGCGTGCTGTAATAGTAAATACGTAAGAACGGTCACGGCGTGCCTCCGCGTATCCACGGCGACCGGCACACTATCGCCGTATGATAATGATCTTTGATTAAAGGCGTACCGGCACCGAAACGAACGGATGTTCGCACAGGCCAGCCACGGTATCGCGAAAACAGGCGGAACGCCACCGCGTCCAGCCGATTTCAGCGCATCTCTGGCACCTGGGTGCCGATGATCGATGGGATCGTGACGCGGCTGCTTCGTCCGCGAGCAGAGCCGTGGATGTAGCGTCAGCGGAAGTTTAGTCAAGGACCTGCGTGGCCGTTTGCCATCGAATTCCTTTACCTTCGACAAACCTTATCGTCAAGGGGAGAAGACCGTATAAATCGAACGAAAAATAGACGCAAAATCTTTTCCACAAATCGCATCCGGGAACATTTCAAAAATAAATTCACAAAGTTGTAGGTTGAAATTCGACTCTGTAAATTGATAATATAGCCTCCGAGGGTCGAGTGTTTCTCGAAACCACGTTTTCAAAATTGACGCCGGGGATAACTCAAAAACTTATTTGACCAATCAACTTGAAATTCTGCACACTTTTAGTTGATAATATTCCTGAGAATATGAACCACAAGGTTTAACCAAATTATTTGTCCTAAAAATTCATAGAAAAATAAGCCGTTTATACCGGCTTCTCTCCCCTTCAGGCTGCCCTTGTAATCTTGGGGCATGACTATCGATATCGCTCGACGCGTCCACCGTGTAGATCTTCGTGCATAAAGTACATAAAGTTGTCGATCATGCGGGTCTCGGAAACGGCGCAGGATAAAGTAGCAAAGGGCCATTGGACCGTTGGAAGCCGTGGACGAGTTATCAGAGGCGCGAGGAGGCTGAAAGGCGGACGCTGCCGTGTCATTAGAGAGTGCTGGCCACGATAGAGGAGGGATAACATTCCTGGCTCTGTCGATAGATCAATCATCGTATCGTCCTGGCCTCCGTCCTCCCTTCCGCCGCTTTTTCCTCGGCCCAGCTCATCTCGCGTGTTTCGAGGTATTCCAGGAGTAACGGCTGTGGCAGCTCGAACCTGCTCGTCCCTCCGTTCTATTGGCTTCCTCTGCTCGCTCTGCAAACGATTTCGCGTCCGTCGATTGTTCCACCGAGCTGTTTCGTGATCGTGATCGTGATCGTGATCGTGAACCAAGGGACGGGCTGTGTGGGAAACGGCCACTTAAAATAGGGTGGCAGTTTTTTGGGGCTTAGCGCTGCTTCTTCAAGCATGGAATCCATCGATCTCTAGTCGATCTTCTAGATCCACGAGCCTCCAGCGTTCAGAAGCTTCCAGGTCAAGCGTAGCACATTCGCGTCGGAGTGTTTCAATTTTAATTAAACAAAATGAAAGGTTCTCGGTCGCAGCGTGGGACTAAACGACCCGCAGCACGTGCTGGACCGCTGCGTTCCTGGCTGCTCGCGTATATGTATATCATAAAAACCCTCGTCCACGTTTAAATGAAATACCCCATGGTCTCTCTTGCTCGCTTTTCCCTTTGATCGCAGTGCTCCTCTGTCACGCGTCGATGCGCATCGAATTAATTAATATCGCCCGTGCCGCTGCACCATCGAGCAAGCGAAGAACCCTTCCTTTTCTCAGAAAAAGAAGTACCCGGGCTCCCAAAGCTGTCCCAGTCGCGGTCTCATTATACGACGTCTTTTCGACCGATAACTTTCACGATGCCTGAGCCCTACTTGCTCCTCCTAGCTCCTTTTCGTCCTCCTTTTTCTCCCTTTCGTCTCTTTCATCTCGTTCCCGCTGCTCGCGCCCCTCGAGGCTTCCTATGCGGCGAGGCGTGCCGTACGAGGAAACTCGCGTGCGAACTGGCCTTTACTTCAATGGGCCACGACTCTTCCTCCACGTCGCGAGAGAGTTACCGCTAATCTGCACTTGCGCTCAGCTGGCGTTGCCCCTGCGCTCACAGAACATACCGAACTACAGATGGCTGCGCGTCGCCCGCAAGCACGAACCAGCTTCAAAATCAATTTCCATTAGGATTCTATTATACCAGCTTGCCTGCCGTGCACATACCACCCATCCATCTTCGCGCTCTACTATCCCCCTACTTTCTACGAAGAACATCCTCGTTACAATGCAATGATCTCTGTGCAAGCTAGACTCTAACTCCTCTAAAGCTGCCACCAGGACCACGAAAACTCGGCGACCGGTTGCCGCGTGGTGCCTCCGAGTCGTTCGCATTTTCCGCGTTGATTTATTGTTCCAGTGGAGCGCGCCGGCTCCTACCCGGCACTCGTTAAAGAGTTCCAGCTGGTATGCCGCGCACGCGGCGACACGATCAGCAACGAGGATGTACCGTGATCGTTGCGCCAGGATCACCGGCCGCCGCGCGCCGCGGAGTTTTTCACCGTTTTTTCGGGGCCCGACCTCTCCGAGTCCACCTCGATCGGATCTGGTTTTCCAGGACAGAGCGTTTCAGAGTTTAAGCCCCGTTGAGAGACCGTACCGGTTGTCCGAGACGCCGTCGAACCTTCGCGGATGCTGTTCGCCGAGTGACGAGGCGGTGTCGAAAGAACGGCACAGTGACACGATTTCCCCCATGCGCTTTTAATCGACGCCTGTAATCCGATCCTTCCAACTCGTCGATCCGGATCTCTGCTTTACGACGCCCTCGAGGAGGAACGCGCAAAGCCGACAGTAAAACAGCATCGGCGGGATGCCCCGCGGCGTGTGCCGTCACTAAAATCTCACGAATTATTCTTGGCTCGGAGCGTGTAAAAAGGTAAATGGAAGAGGGAGATGTGTCCACTTGGCAGTGTGTGCCACTTGGGACGTTATATTACATTAGACCCGGGGTTTCAAGGATTGCATGCTGGGTGCCATGAAGTTTCAATTTTCATCAAATCCCGAGTACCTAATAGTTCGCATAGTATCGCATACCTACTGCTAAAAGAAAAACGCTATTCTCGTTACGAAAAATATTTGAGTCGATTTAATAAACGTGGACGATATTAGGCACGGTCACCATACAGAATTCCAACGAGTGCAGAATGCCCAAATCTAAATGAAAAAGAACGTCGCCGTCTCACCCCGGTACGTACTCTCTGCTGGGGTGGTTTACCTATACTACTTGCAAGCCACGTAGAGTTCACTGAAATAGGTCAGACGTCTCTGAACCTGAATCTTTCATGGTTCTTATAAAACTATAAAAACGGGTGCCCATTAGCGTCCAGTATTCTATGATTTATTGGTGCCACTCTTCTCCATCGTTTCAAGGAGAACCTCCCACCCAGGAAGCACTCGTCCAGATCGCGACCTACCCTCGTGTCGGTGAAGTCCTCGGGGCTCCCTTTGTTCCCGCGGTGTCTTCAGAAGCATCCCGGGCTGGCACACTTCGGCGCGTCCAGATTCCAGCTGGGAAGTGTAAAAAAAATTTCGCCTCGCACGGTTCGCAAAACGTGCTCTCTGGGAAGGGCCAGCGAGACCGCGTGCTCGCGACGCCAGAACCGCAGTCCTGCGTTCCCTCGCAATTAGTGGAAATAATTTCGTCGTTAATTGCGTCACGGGCTGCCGGCCGCGTGTTTTCTCCGTTGCGTCCGCGCACCGTTCCGTTTCTTCTCGCCTCCTTTCTCCTCTTGCTTCTCTTCCTTCCTCCTGCGCACCCGCGATCCGCTTTCCTGCCGGTCGTCCTCGCGGACTGTCACGGCCGCTGAACTCACTGGGGTTAACATGTGCCTGCTAAAAGCAAGCTGTTACATCATTTTCATTGTCTGCGCTGAACGCTGCTGGTGCACACGATTGCGAAATCTGTTTTGCTAATTTTCCGGCCAGGAAGATCGATGTAGATACAGTTCCTTAGAAGTTCTTCGGGGGTGATGGGCAGGGTTGCAATAATTAAAGTTCTTGAAAACGCGAGGAAAGGGAAGGACTGTCCCCGTTATCGGTCGACCTGTGTGCAGGCAAACTGGCTGGCAAGCCCGCGGTGATTTTGACAGATAGGGACGTTAATAATTCTCGCCTCTCGGGAAATGCAAACGCGTCCCTCGCTCTCCCGAGTAGACGCGTGCACATCGGGCACAATGAGAAGCGTTCGTCCTAGTTCCGGCTGAACTCTGGTCGAGATGGAGGCTCCTCGCGATACGAGCGACGTTTCGCGCGTTACAGCAGCGCGCCCCGTTTTTCGAGGCGTGCGTAGAATTCGTTTCCGTCCAGTCACGGCGACAGTTTCGGGTCCGCGCCTTCGAATTGCCCAAGTTGCTGGACTCTTCGCTTCGTCAAAGTCGCCTTCTGCTGCCAGGCTTTCGACATCCCAATTCTTGGGGAAGGTAGCGCGACGGTAGGGGTTGAAGTGGATTTTACGGTTTTAGCCGATGACGCCCATAGGATCCGTGCTGCGAGAAAAAGGACGATAGACGGTGGCGATAGTAGTTGGCGGTAGAAAAGAAGAGGGCGACGGGAGAAGAGAGGAGGAGGTAGAGACGGGGCGAGAGAGCAGAGCCGGGAGAAGGAACGGGGACGAAGAGGGCCGATGATGGCTGCGATGGTGATGGTCAGTGGTTGTATACCGGTTAAGCCGTTCAGTGCCAGGCCGGCGTCCGTCACGGTTAAACCTCGAGCACTCGCAGTCGCCTGACTCTTGAACCGGCCGAGTCATCCGCGCCACCAGGATATCGTCCTTGCACCTGGATCCCCGCCCCGAATCGATTGGACGCGTCGCCTTTTCGAATCGGTCACATCGATTTGGTAATCCTTCCGCTATAATGCCCCATTCGCTACAACTTGCCAACGAGATCCTTGCCCTCCTCCACCACCGAGACCTTGCAGGAAGAGTTGGAGCTCTCTCTGGCGACGACTTACTCATCTGACGTGAATTCGGAGACCCGACCTCAACCAGCACCGCATCCACGGGAATTGCATACAACGGTTCGCTATCTGAGGCTCCTGAATCATATCCCTTCTGAGTCGCACGGCTCTGCGCCAGAGGAGGAAGTGATCCTCGCCGGGGTATCAATCAGGGGCAGGTCGTGCCCAGTGCGGTGGACACTCGAGTCGCAGCGTGGCCAGTGATTCATCCGGGAGGCACTGCCGGCGAAATCGGCTGTCCGGGAGGAAAGCAGCGTGCTCGAGATGAAGGAGTGACCGACGGAACAGGGTGGCAGAGGAGGAGGCGGCGAGAATTCGGGCTTGTCGCGCGAATCAGAATGGCGACTCGGCAGCGCGGCGACAAGCACGCGATCGTCACGTCGTCGGGCACCTGGACGCCAAGTAGCCAGCCAGCAGCAGGATACCAGGATTCGGAGCGGATGAAGTAATTACGAGGACTGACCAGTCACGGACCAGTCTGATCCCACGGGAGATCCAGGTACTCCTTCCGCGTGTCTCTCATTCTTCCGTGCTTTCTTCGGGAAATCGTGCTCGTTCCTCGCGCGCTCTGACCGCTCGATCCCGCAATACCGATCTCCCTTTCTCGCCCTCGGTACAACTTCATCCTCGGCAACGGCCGCGCTGAAGCCTCGGAATTCGATGAATCAGCCGCGATATTCTCCCGTTTCCTCATTTCTCGTCCCTGTCAACGGGATGACCAACGATTAGTGGTTCTGAGGAAGCCATCTCAAAGATATAAAGTCTCAATGTTCCTTATCAGAAAGAAAAAAAAAAAAAAAAAAAGAAACGGGGACTTTAGTATTATCTCTTAGGAGTGAACGATCGCAGGTGTCTCTTAGAGAAGTCGAGAGTACGTTGGGTTCCTTTTCGCGCGGTGAAAGATTGCAGGATACCTCTGGCGGAACACGAGGCTGGAGGTTTCTTCTGGAGGAGGCTCGAAAGAAAAGTAAAAGCAGAGGAGTGTCACTGAGGAGGCTGCGTACTTTGGGTTAGGTCTGCGCCTTGACGGCATAATCTGCCGGTTTCATCGCGGCGATGGAGGAGGGGGGGGGGGGGGGGGGGAGGGGGATTTAATCTGAGAGGGCAATCGCGCGATAAAGCGCAGCAATTCCGCTACCAGTTACGAGTGCTTGATAGTCGATGCTATAATTTCCACGTTACTCGCCGGGCCGCTTGAATACCGTAACGACGCCGAACGTGACTTCGATTGAAAGCCCCGACGCGATACGTCCCGTGCTCGCGCGTCCGTGACGTCGACGCTCGTTTCCAGTTATCTATTACCGTTGTCACACTTCCGTAATACTTCTTCATCGGCCGTTAATCGTGCCACGAGCCTTATGCCTGGTCCACACCGACGTTGAGCATCGTTGCTTGCGAGATGCTGACACGCGGGTGGAGCTCGCTCTCTTCTCCGCGCGAGTGGCTGGATCGAAGAGAGTTTCGTCTGGAGTAGCGGCGAAGATCAAAGGGAGCAACTATGTTGCTAGCCAGCGCTGCGAGCGCACTCCACTTCCGTCTACGATAGGCTGCAGTACAGTCTTCGAACCTGGCGACAGATCTATCTCTGTACGTCGATCTATGCATTTCATAAGTTCCTTCATTCGCGGTCGCATTAGTCATAGAAATATTGAAATGGAGCTTACTCTAGAACGACCCTTTACGAATTTGAAAATTTTAAAATTATCTCAACTCTTTAAAATTAAAATATTTTATGGCATTTCGCGGAAGGGATGGTAGAGAGGATTGTTAGCCTAGGGCTGCCAAATTTCCGAATCCGCCCCTGACTCTAGGCTTATCTCTGGCGCTTCGGCTTGAGTTCTCGAGAAAGCAGAAAGTGTAGACGAGCGGCTGACATCCTGATTGAACTCCATGAAATTTCACTCGGCGATTAAAGTATTAAGAAACAAGGAGATATTGGCTGTATAGCCACGGTTTCCACTGTGAACGCTCGTCCATCGTTGGACAAATTGTCCGTCAACTTTCCAACTACTTACAGCCGAGCAGACAGTGAACGTTGCTCGGGTCGGTGTGAAACCGACGTTACGTCCGAGATGAAGCCCGAGGAAAGGCGGAATAGACACGTGCACGCGCATACATTCGCGGATAATGCAGTTGCACGGTAAATTTGCCTCCTTACTGAACAAACTATCAGTTTCAATTGCTGTGTCGCGTATCGTGATCCAGGATTTCACCGGGTCCGTTCCAGTAGCCGGTGATTATTATTAACGGCGCGCTCGTCGTACCGTGCCGTTGTTACAACGAACGCAATGCGTGCCATTACTTTAATTGCTTATATTAAATTGTTGCTCCGCCGTCGGTGCGCCGCGCTCAGTATTCGCGACACGCTTCGATATTTCGCGATCGAACGCGGAACGAGCCGCGATCACTATACTCCAACGACACGGAATGGAATCGGATTCTAACTGTTTAGAGTCTCTAATCTACTGCACTCCGCGTCCCGCAATAATAACATTCCTAAGCACCACTTCCGCCCCGTCAAAATTCATATCTTCTCACCCATTTCCCTTAAAAATGAGCATGCATCATTCAAGGGGTCAGATCACCTTGACCAAGTCAAGAAATATCGCATCTTTGGGAATTTATATATAATTGACAAAAACACTTTTATCGATAAAAAAAATGTTCAGCGACGGTTGCCAAATGAAAGCCACCAGGAAACCGGCCCAAACCGTCACGTCACATACACCCTGAGCCTCCGAACGAAAGCTTGCTCTGATCCGCCTGTAAGGACGCTCGCGGTCCCCTTTTCACGGGCCGTCGTGCTCGATTATTCCTCGCCACTCGGCGCGGCTCGTCATCGATCGCCGCGTTATAGGAAGTGGCCGGGCGTGTTATCTCGTGGCGTACTCGCGCGGCGCTCGCGACTCTCCTCCTTTTTGCCGGCTCCGCCGTGCAACGGGATCCCGATGGCTTGATTTCGCGCCTATCGCGGCAAAAACGCTGCTGCCGGCCGCGTTATCGCGCACCGCGCATCGCTGCGCCCCACGCGCGCAGAGGAAGATGGGACTCGCCTTGCTATCACGGCCCCGCGGGATTTATCGGCCAATAAAGCGTCCACGCTGCTCCCCGTTTAATGAGCGTCACCCGTCGCCGAAGGAGCGTCTTAAAATTTCAACGGTCGTCGCCTATTGTCCGCTCGCAGCGATCGGATCTTTTCTCCTCCGTTTAATAACTGGTTCTGTCTGCCCGGTTAATTGTATTAGTCTGCGCGTAACGGGACCGGGTCGAAGCTGCGTCTGTGCCTTTCGGTTTTGCGCCACTGTTCCTCGTTGTCCGCTGCTCCCTTGCGGGTCTTGTATGTCATCGACCAGCTTTGGGTTGGCTGATGTAGCGTGCTGAAAGTTCTAGGGACGTTGAGAGGATTCTAGTAAAATTACTCAGGAAGGGTCACTTGTGCTTGCTGAGAGGTTGCTGCCATAAATTTTATTCATATCGCGAGTAGGATTATCGATATAGATTCTCCTTTGATTGAAAGGGGGGAGGGGGGGAGGGGGAGTGTAAGAATCGAGCGATAAATCGTGGGGGTTATCGTGGAAAACGCGACAGCGGGTAGCCGCTAATTCGATGTCGGTGGACGGGCATGGTTGGTTGCCGGGAACAATTAAAATTCTTGCTGGGCAACGATATCGAACATCTCGGCTCGTCAATTCACGGTCCTGCAGTCCTCTTTGGCATCGATTAAGCGCAGAATGACCGTCCATTAATTCTATTCATAGCGACACCGCGGCGACCAGTTTCCCGTACACTGTACAGCGTGCACGCCACGGGCCGCGCACACGGACGTGCGGCGCGCATTAAGCTTGACGGCTGAGCGCTCGCCACGCTGATAGCAGATAATACGCGGCTAATAAAACTGTGCGCTAATAAACTGTCTCGCGAGCCGCGGCCTCGCCGTTAGACCGCCTCCCGAAACGTTGCGAGGCTGGCGAGAGAGAAAAAAAATAAAGAAGCCTCCTCGGGAGTCATAAGTACGCGAGAAGTTTATTAACAGGCACATTAATCGCGCAAAAACCGCCGGGGCGATTACGATTCGCTCCAATTCGCGCGGCATTGGCACCCTCCGAGTCGATTAACCGGCCTCCGGGCTGCCCGAGGAGCGTACCGTTGTCGCGAATGGATACGACGCTCTCTATACTCTGCTCGCACCAGATGGGAGTGTACCGAGTTCATCAGGATATCGAAAACTGGAATGTTTGCATTTTATCGATGCCTCTGCTGATGGCAGATAACTCTGTGGGGTCTCCACTCGTGCGGCAACAAGTTTCAATGTTCTCGGCAAGTGTTCTTAAGCCTGGACTTTCAGAGAACGAGATCCCGCGAATTGTGCTCCATTGAAGGATGGTGATCTTCTTGGTGAGAATCAACGATACGCGGGATAGTTTAGTTGGCGGTATACTCGAAAGCGAACGGCCTCTCCCATCGCAGCGCGGTAGCAACCGAATTCCAAGGCTGACGAACTCGGTTCTCCGTTCTGCTCCCCCTTAATCATCTTCCATTTCCTGCAAGCTCTGCTACGCCCGCTAGTTAAAGCGGCGCAACGCTCCTCGTCGGCACCTGAACGCGCCAGGAAAGACATAAATTAAATTACCGCGAGATCGACCGGCCGCCCATAAGATATAATCCGCGGACCTGGAAATTGCGATGCGTACGAAACATTCGAAACGGATGTAGGATGGTGCGAACTTTCATCGGTCGTGCCACAATCAGAGAATTGAGAAATTTGAGAACGTGAGAAGCACAGAGTACCTGGCGCCTCTTCAGACTAGAAGCATGCTGTCGAACAATTTGCTGGTTTAATCGCGGTAATTTTATTCACCCTGTATCGATTATCGCACCAACACATCTTCGAAAATCTTCCGAGGGGGTCCCTGAATCACGATGCCCATGAAATCAACTCTTAATCAGGGCTTAATTACTTTGACAACCGTGTCACGGGACACCTTGCTGGAGTCGCTTAATGTCAGCCATCGCTAATTACGGCCTATCGTGGATTATTAGCCGTTGAATAATGGCCAAAGACGGTCGCCGTGTCGCAGGCTGCAGCGAGCTCGCGGAGGATACCTAATGGTGGTTCTTAATCCTCCGCGTGACATCGACATGGAGAACACCGACGGTAGACGTTCAAGTCGAGCCGTCAATTATTACCAGGCATCCTCCAATATCTTCAGAGAATACCCTATTCACCGAGCTGCTGTGGAATCGAAACGAATGGTAGGTAGGTACCCAGAGTACGAAGCGCACTGTTACAGAAGCATGGCCTGAAGAATCTTGGACGCTCGTGTAAAGATTCCATCATGCCTGAGAACACCTCGACAGCCCACTTGATGATTCACCGCGAGAGTATCATTCGTAATTCTCAAAGGATCCTGCACGATAGCCGCGTTTCCAATGCCGCGTCACCCTCCGAGAAGAAATGTTCCGTGACGAGTAGCGGTTATCACAGCCACTCGTTCCCGTTTCTGTTTAATCGTTCCCCACCGACGGCGAATATTTCCTCTCGTCTGATCCCCGGGCGAGTCGCTAGGATTCGCGGAAGAAGACGCGAGGTTAAACGCCGCGCAAGCCTTTCCATTGTGCTGGACGCGCGCACGAGGTCAGATATAAAGCAGCGACCGCAACTTATCCCCTTTATCCAGGCGGTGACACGGCACTGATTAAGAGAAAAGAACGCGTCAATTAACCCACTAACCGACCAATTAGCTGGCCCCTGCGCTAAGGAGGACAGTGCCGCTTCGAGGCTCCAGTCGAATTTAATGCAATTGCGCGGACCATCTTTGAGAACGAGGTTGCAGCGTGACGTTTTAAACACTGGAATTCACATACCTACCTATGTTTCTCCCGCGGAGGTAATAGTCAGTATCTCGCAGATTCTTCCGCCGGGGTTCATTTACGAAAACTGGACAGGCCGAAAATGTGCGAGACGTATATTTTAATGGCGACGCTAGTCCTCTTCCAGACGCTCAGGAAATCCTGTCACGTAGAGATCCCAGCACGTGTTTAGGAAGTCGCCGGAGAATGGAGAGCCACGAGCATTATGAAACCTCTCGTCGCGACTCTGAATGTTAATGACTCCGTCGTTTTTACTGTCGTCGTTGCAGAAAGTCTAAACAACAGTGAAATGAATGCAAGTGCTACCGGGGTACTCGAGATGTCTCGTTCACTCGAAAATTACGTTGCCTAGGTACCTGCAGAGAATCCAGCAGAATTCCAATAAAATTCAACGCTTAAAATCCGCGATCAGTAGGTCACCGCGCGCGTTCATTTTTCTTCCTCTTGCTGCTGCAGCCGGCGTCCGTTCTGGGAACACCAGTCAGCGACAGTTTTGTACTCTTTGCTTCTTGACCTTGCCCCAGAGAGGCCACCGATCGGAACACTATTCGAAGCATGTAGGGTAGACCAGTAGTAGTTTCTTTCTCGCCGCTGGACGCTTAACGGTCTCGGTCCAGGCCGATCGAATCGACTCGCCTAGCATCCTTCGAGTATCGTCGAGTGACCAACTCGAGGACGATCGACCTGTTTCATCTGGCAGACGTCTACATCGACGATCCTCCGACATTTAATGGCTGGTTCTCCTGTAACAGCCCCCGAAATTTATGATTTTTTTTTTTTTTTTGAAAAACTTGTCAATATTGCTTTAACCTCTTTTTGGGGTATTAGCGGGCATCTTTGAACTTGCAGAAAATATTTTTTTTACGTCGATCCTTCTTGTTATTTATTATTTATTGTAAAAGACATAGGCGCACCGAGGATTTAATCTTGGGAGGAGCCGAGTCGAAAGGATAAAAATATTTTCAATGCAGATTCAATGAAATTCATTAGGTGATTAGAAAAATTCATTTGAAGAATAAAATCCAGTTTTCTTATGTTTTTACAAAGCCCCTCCATCTCGTAATATTATCGATAGCCCCCGTCTCGATGAAGAGGATTCGCGTTATAAATCTGGCGAGATTGATCGGGAAATTCAGTGATCAGTTGGCCGGATATGTGCCGCGTGTTCGCGGTCAGCCGAGTTCTCGTTCCTCGTCGCCCTGAAATATGTGTCAGTTTTTGCCGGGCGCTCGTGCGCCCCATGCGGGAGACGGGTAACGCGAGACCACGGCCCAGTTCTTCAGCAACCGCGAGGGGCACACGCACTCTCTGCCACTCGCGTGCTCCTCGTCCTCAAGGCGTTCGCCTCCAGTCCTGTTTGCTTTCCTCGTTCCACGCTATTCCGTTTCCATCGCTTTTTTCTTGCGCGCCAGGGCTCCTCGCGCGTATTGAGACGTTACTCGCGGAAGCCGCGGGTACGTGCTTGCTAGTTGGACGGTGACATGAAATGTCCCATGGAGAAATAATTACGATTTCATCGACGATTCAGCTGTAAGTAACTCTTTTATTTTCAGTCGCTCGCGCGAGTGTTTCTTCGTTTAAAATGAATATTCATTTACCTACACGTTATACTCTATCACGAGAAGAGTGCTCCGCGTAATGCTATCAAAAGAATTCAATTCCCCAGGGAAGACGAATCTCCTCCGACTCCATTTTATTAAAATCTACATAAAGTCCTTGCATAAAATTTCCATGAAAAAGGGGCCTGGAATGTTCCAGATCTCTCGGATCCTCCATCTTCTGCGGTACATCCGAAATGTCGAGAAATTCGTGATATTCGCGAAATAACAAGTACGAGAAGACACTTATGCTGGAAACTGCAGGCGCAGAAACGAGATATCTCCATGGACTCGGTCGGTCTCGCTAGACGTTCCCATAAAAATTCAAATTTCGTTCTATATCCTCGCCGCGTTGCGTAAGAGGCTCTCCGCGAGCCAGCCTTATGCCCGAGGACTTTCGTTTTCGATTGATAAGCGTCACGGAGAAAAATAGAAGTGGCCATTTCGCGAGGGGAACGCTGAAGAAAGAGATTCTCTGCGGAAGGCACAGGTGAAAGGAAATCAGAGGCAGGCGGTTGTTGGAAGTTTGATATGCGGCATGCTCTCGCGTTGAGAAACAAGAACAATATCGTACGCTGCGAAGGGTGTTTCGAGTTACGAGCTTCGCCTTGCTTGTTTGCCGATCGCCTCAGCCCCTGCTATCGAAACTTTCTATCCGCGAGTGCAATATTCCGTGGCCGGAGGGAATTCTCCCTACCATCTTCCTCACCACTCCCAGAGATCGTACTTTTGATTCGACACTCTGCTGCTACCATATCCCGCCAGCATCCCCGAGCAAATAGAAGAAGAACGGGCACGGGGGATAAAACAATGGCGATGACAGTCGTTTAGCCACTCCGCCGAGCAAACTCGCCTGCAGGCCCGACTTCCGGATTCGAAATTGATGTTTGCGTACCACTCGGCGACGCTCGATGATCGAAGCGCGCGCGTCTGGCCGCAGCGAGCTCCTAAGTGGAAAAAGGCTGGCACGGCAGGCAGCATTTTCTCCTGCAAACAGGAACACGGATCCTCGAACGGAACCGATATGCCGGTTTCGCGTGACCTCGCGCACTTTGAGGCGTTACCGAGTCGGCTTCGGATCGGGCAACGAGATCGCTGCTTTTAGAAGGCGGTTCGACCGTCTATCGGCCGACCACCCACAAGCGCGAGCCTTCCCATCAACGGTAATAAATTATCGCCGGGCAATCGGGACGTTGCGTCGTAATTCTCTGCCCGATCACCGGTTGCAATTGATAATCGGACGAGCGCCGATTGTTCGCTTCCACGTGAAACCGGTGCTTCGTTTCGGGGTGGTGCGCGATTGTTCAGCGCTCGCGGAGAACGCTAACGTGCGATGGAAGGTTGCGATTGGAACTATCCTTTTATCGCGGGCACCGCAACTTCGAAATCGGGAGATTCCTATTCGTTCTATCGATCTAAATCTCTCAAGCGCGGCACCCGCGACCGCACAAGTGCGCCACCGAAACACGTAATTCAATGAACGGCAGGTGCAACGGGTCGACAGCTGAGAAACGTGTATGGAACCACCTCGTCACCGAGTTCTGGTTCTCGCATACCGGGTCATGGAGCAGACGTTCGGGCTTTCTCGGTCGGTTTTTCGGGCAATTTGTCTCGTTGGCACCGATTCCCCGGCGAGGGAATCCTTGGGCCTTTCGCCTGCGGTTTTTGTTGGAGACAACCGGTGGTTATCGGGCCTCGTATTTCAACGACGAAGGACAGGAGAGAGTGTACGGTCGCTGGCGGATGCAACCGAGCAAAATCGATATCCTCTCTTCTCTGGCTGATACAAAATATCGCCGCCGTGACAGGGGAGCCCGTGGAAATCGATACCTCGAGCCCTTTCATGCCCCTTTCGCTTCCGTGAACCATTTCCAAACGAAAAGCGCAACTACATCCTTTGGTATTCGATTAGAATTTCTCAATAGCGCACGCTCGTTTGGCGGAATGCTCGAGCAATCTCCATGGAAATGAGCATCCATTCGAGATAAAACGTTGCGCAATATCTGACGGTTTTACTGACAATTCTTTTATTTGCATAATAGCCACTGATGACCCGTCGTAAAGGCGATGCTCGGCGTTTACACGAAGCGGACGAGCGGACGAGCGCACCTCCTTTCTCCTCTGTCTCTTCGCTTTTCGTTTCTCTGTTCCATCCGACGTGGCCGTCCATTCATGCCGCTCTTTTTTTTCTCGCCCATCGACGTTTCCAATAGAAAGTCGACGATTTTTCACCAGCAACCCCTCCGGGCGATCAGACGTATGCTTAATGTTTGGCATTTATCACGTTCCCGGGATAAAAGCGTTTAACAGCGTGATTGTTTCAGAGTTGCTCCTCCATTCCATTGCATTCCCTCGCTGTTACAAGCGCGATCCTCCACATAAAGTCAACCGCTTTCCAACAAGCTGCGCTTTCTCGGTTTCCCTCGTCTCGACGCGAGCCCTATCGATCCTTTCCTAGAAGATGCCAATCAGAGAGATGCCCCCGAAGTTAGAGACGGTAACGAGCCATGCTCGTTTCGCATCGGTTTCGCGGAAGGAACCAGTCGGTCGCCGTGGCTCGAACGGCCCCGAGGAAAGTAAGAGTACCAAGGATCACCGCCGCGAATCCTCAGCCACAGGAACGATCAGCAGCCTCGACATCCTGCTCCGGTACCACGCCAGTGTTCGCTCCTCGGTGTACGGAAAAAGGCAAACGAGAGATGTAGGTCGTAACACCGAGATCGACTTATAAAGAGGCTCGCGGACCGTGCAATAAGTCAACTGCATTCAGGTCTCGTTCCCCCTGTCTACGCTCAGGCCGCAGAACATCCGTCTTCCTTCGACGGTCCGCCGAAAGGCGGCCTGGCCTGTTGTTTCGTAAGCGGAGGGAAATCGGCTTCGCCGGCTCCCAGCGATCCTTGGCATTCCTCGAATCACTTCGCAGATAACCTTCCCGACACCTTCCCTGTACCAATTAAACTTGGTCTCCAGTGAAGAAATCTCCTTCGCAGTCGGTCCTAAATCTTAACCTGCTCCGCCTTGAAGAAACACGAAATCCGTTTAGGAGGGCGTCGGAAAAGCGCGGTCTCGGTTAGTTTCTCCCCTCGAGAGGGAAAATGTGACCTCTGGCTCGTACCTTGGCGCGCCTCCAAGGCACGCGCGGATACGTGCAGCATTAGGCATGCTTATTAGTAACAGAAGCCGAGGCGTGCGAGCGTACGCGAAGTGCGCACCGGGTGCATCAGAAATCGGCGGGTGCCAGTCGCGGCGCGGAAACGGCAATAACGCCAGTCGTACAGGTGTAACTGCTCGGCGAATAACTGGACGCACACGTGCCTCCGCTGATGGGATTGCAGGGGTTTCAGTGGCTGGCTCGCGAGCAATTTCCATGCTTCCGTGGCCCCACCGTGGTTCTCGGGGATTAACCGTGGACGGTGCGCACGATTGCGGTGTCGATGCACGACGTCTGCCGGCCGCCGGCCGGCGAGAATTATATCGTCTGCCCGCGACAGGACGTATATAACGAGGAATTGCTATTCCCTGGCTTTTCCAACATCACGCTTAATGGGTGTTAAAAGAGTCGGCTCATTCTCTCCGAGTCCTCCTTTGCTCCTTTGAATCGCAGGGATGCGCTGCAGTTTCGTTCAGCGAGAAAGGTAGTTTTCTGTTACCTCTACGGCGGGAGGTCTATGCTAAGCGGTGTGTTTTCTGATTTCAGGGATCAGGATGCGGTGGATCGGTTACGTGGCCACAATTCTCTGGTGGTCGGGCATCGCCAGGTCCCTCAGCACGCTAAATCGAGGTCACAGTCAGTAATACTCCTTTTGGTGGTTTGGCCAGGGCGCTTCTCTCCCCTCGCCTGCTTGCTCATTAACTCTGCTTCTCTCCTCCACCTTTCGTGGATGCTGGGCTGCGGCTTTCGGTGGCTTTCTCTTCGAACGATTGGCGTTTATTGTATGTGTATATATTTCTTAAATTCACGCGGGGAAGAAGGGAAAATCGCGTATGTTAATCTACCCCGGAAGCAACAAGTACCCAGCTAAACTACCTCTCTGTTATATTAATATACCTCGGACCGCGCTTATTTACACGCCATTTACGCGTTATTGGACCTAAAATACTGCACGTCGGAGAGGTTCTGTGTATCCAGTGCAGTAGGTCGTCTAATCATCGAATAATCGACGATAATGCTATCGGCCGAGCTTCCCGTTACTCGATCGTAAAAGAACGATCGAATTATTCGTAATCGAGCGGCTGTTTCGTGCAACGATTATGTACCGCCTCGAATAACTGTTACTCCAAGCGTCTCACGCTGTTCTCCAATAATTATTCGTCTCCTCTGGTCCGAGTAAAAATCAGCCAGTTCTGGGCTCGATTGCAACACCGTACGCGACCCTTCGTGGAACGTTTTCCCTCAGCTCCCTTTCCCCTGCGTTTCTCCTTTCTTCATCGGTCGCCCGGCTACCTCTTTGAATATGTGTAACGCCTAATTGGACCCGAGGAACTCGGCCAAGGTGCGTGTCGGACGTGCGCCAGCCGTGGGAGAAGAAAAGCGAACGAAGGGGGCGACTTTCTTCCCGATTCGAGGAAGGAACGCCGCTGGAGAACGCGCGCCTTTTTCCCCTTAACCCCGCGATTCCCTGGAACAATTTATTTCCCGTTTACGGTACTAACTGGCCGCTGCTCCTGATACTAATCGCGCTCAGCAATTTATGTCTCGCTTGGGCTACTAATTACGCTGGCAATGGGAGGGTAATGAATTTTAACACATTTAGTCCTCACAGCTCCTTCAATTCCCCTTAATATACGTACTACGGAATTATTTAACAGGTGTTGAAAATTCCAATAATTTGTTGACGGAAGTAGAGTAGTTGCTGAAGGGATGCACTTGCGACATGCAACAGGATCAACACGATCCCTAAAGGAGACGTTATTTGCTTGCCCACTCCCCGTTCGTGGCATCGCCAGCGCCAAAGCCTTACCACCGTCCACCTCCCACCATTGTTCCCTCGAAGACGAACGGACGTTAGACGCGATAAAGTTTTTCTTTAATTAACGCAGCCCGCGCTTGCAACGCGATACAAGCATATTTCTAACGGAGAAAGCGAGACCGTGAAGGTACACACCGCGAGCCGCAGTAATTCACGTTGCCGTGCTCTTACGCTGACTCGGTTAACGACCTGGCCCAGGTTCCACGTACTCCTTCGCCACGACGATTAAGTTTCCTTTTTTCCTTCCTACCGTGCACTCTTTCTTCTTCTTCTTTTTTTCTTCTTCTCCTCATTTTTCCCTGGTTTCACGCTGCCTCGAGCCGCCCCTCGATCGGGTACACTTTCACCGAGCGCCTCCGGTAAAGAGATTCCATCTTCGAACGCTAATGACGTCCCAATTAACGTGGCCAGCCCCGGACCATTGTACCATCCATTAATCAGAGTGCTGGACGAAAATCAACGGCTGAACGGAGCTATCGACCCAATGTTTAACGCGAGAAACGATTTTCCCCTGCACGTGTCGCGGCCTCGGCGGGCTCTCGGGACGGTTTCGTTAATTACTGAGAGAACTACGTTGCAACCCTTAAACGGTGGTTTATCACGCACCCCTTAACCACGATCTGGGTCAACTTTGAAAGCGTCCAGAGCTCGCGTCGACTCTCTGCTTAGGTGAAACAGTGAAGGGCGCAGGATTCGCGTGTGTGGGGTACAAGAAAAGCGATGGTCCAGGTAAACCATGGGTTAGGTTCGATCTATGTAGAATGAGTGATTAGAACACTTAGAACACTCTGCTGTAAAAATTGTGGCGGCATTCGAGTTCAGCGTTAGACGGCATTCGACTTTCGTGCTTTCTATTTGGGCAAACGGGGTGAAAACTTGTTAAGGGAAATTCCATCGAAATTGCGATTATCGGTGAAAAATTCTTCCCCGATCATTAGCAAATAATCCTCCATCGATCCGGATGCCTATCATTCGTCCGTGAAAGCCGAGACCGTTAGAATTTTTACACCCTGCGCGTATCGTTTCACGTTGGTAGATCGTTACGAGCGTCGTTAAGGATCGATTCTAATCTGGTCGTAAATGCTCCCATTAGTCGGTTGGCTTAATTGTATGTTTACTGGCCTACTTTGTCGATATTCTTGAGCTAGCGACGCATGAAGAGCACGCTCGCGCGCGAATAAGAGCAAGAGCGCGAATCAATCATCTCGAGTCGCCGATGAACCGTTCGCCCCGATCGTTTGTTGGGACGGCGCGTATCGTTCGATTGACTGGTCAGTGGTCGTTAACATTCGACCCTTGATTCGATCGGGGAACGGTTTGATGGGTCAATAAGCGTCCTCCTGAATTAGCATTTTAGCACCCTCGTCAGCTTCGTTAGAACCCACCTCCTTGATATCCCATTCCCAAAAGCTTGCGGACGTACCGCTCGATCGGAATTCGGTCGTTGAAGATTTCACGCTTGGAAGCCAAGTGACCCCCATGCTTCTCGAAGAACTCGAGCCGTGAACGGCCACTGTCCTCTGCGCGCAGGTTACAAGATCACCCCGAAGCCCTGCCGGGTCCCCGGGCCGGATTTGAAGGAGGGCACGTGCATGTTCGTGTGGGAGTGCATCAAGTCGGAGGGGACGCACGTGGGCGTGTGCGTGGACACGTTCATGTTCGGCAGCTGTTGCGTGCACAACTCTACTACGAACGCGATCGCCGCGTCCCATCAACACCAGCACGCGTCGTCCTCGTCGGAGCCGCTGAGGCCGACCCTGGCCGAGGCCCTGGGCAGCGGGGCGACCAGGCCTACGCTCACCTCCCTCTCCAGCTTCCTCGTCACGGACTCGAGCACCGCGAGGCCGACTCACCATCGTCCATCCGAAACGCTGGAGTCTTCCGGAGGGTCCAGCAGACCGCACAAACCGCTGCACGCCGGTTCCGCTAGGCCACTGCAGAAGAGGCCGCACGCGAAACCCACGTTCGATCACAAGGACAGGATCCAGACCTCTGTGCAGCCGAACTCGTCGAGCTTCTGGGAGAAGGGCCCCCAGGGCACGAAAAGACCTAGCACCGGTAGCTGGGAGAAAGGTACGCAGAGCACTAAGAGACCGGGCTCCGTCGATCTCTGGGAGAAGGGCACGCAGAGCACGAAGAGACCGAGTACCACCGATCTCTGGGTTAAGGGTAGTCACAGCACCAAGAGACCAGTCACCACTGATCTCTGGATCAAAGGTACACATAGCACTAAGAGACCAGGCTCCACGACCGCCGATCTCTCGGCAAAGAATCCTCCCAGCACGAAGAGGCCAAGCACCTCCGACGCCTGGGAGAAGAATTCGCCGAGCACGAAGAGGCCAGGTTCCGTCGAGCTTTGGGAGAAGCATCCCCAGAGCACGAAGAGACCGGCTTCCACGGATCTCTGGGAGAAGGGCTCTCAGAATACGAGGATACCAGGCCCCCATAGCACCAACAGACCCGCTACCACGGACCCCGCGTGGAGCGGCCAGAATACAAAGAGACCCGGTCACCACGAAGCACAGATTCCCCAACAGAAGACTAGGCCCGACGATAGCCAGCACACGGCTGTTAAGGAGAAGGAGACTGCTCATGGCGACGTCCAGAACCACCACCAGGGGTTCAAGGATAAGGTGGACACCGGCCATAACACGTTGGCGATAAGACTGCCCGGAAAGGAGCATGCATCCGGCGAGGATGAGGGAATCAGGCCCAGCAGGCCGAGCAACCAAAGACCGTTCGAGTCGAGACCCGACGAGGGCAAAACCGAGGACGCTGATCTTAGTGTGCAGGAGTCGGTGCATCGACCTAGCGTTAATTCGGTGGACGAAAATGTAAGGAGGCTTTTGTAGCTGATTTTGGGCGTAGAGGGTTTTTAGAATTATTCGTGATAAGTGGGGCATTGTTGTAATAGTCGGGGATCAGATAATTTCAGATCCTCCGTGTAGGATTGCTTGTCGAGTCTCTCGTGTTCGAGTAGGGCGTAGAAATTCCTTCACATGGAGATTTTAGAGGTGTTCGGTCTCGTTTCTCGCCAGGAAACCGCCAAGGAGCCTCACTCCAACTTGAACTTCATTCACACCGAGCGCCCGCAGTGGGCGACCAAGCCAGTCTCGCCGAAACCCACCACGGACTTCTCGAAACCGTACTTCTCGGTCAAGACGACCACTTACCGACCGACCTCCGTCAACGACCAAGCAGACTCTAGGCCGAATTTCGTCTCGAAGCCCAGCAGCTCGAGCACGACCACGAAGACCTCCACAACTTCCATGCCGAGCCACTACAGCGGCCAGTCCACCCCCAGGTATTCGACTATGCCCTTACGTTCCACTTGCCGTCTGATGCCACGTGTCTAATTCTATCACTGTCGTCTGAGAATCACGATCTAGTCGGGGCTGAAAGTAGAATTTAGATAGAATTATCTAGCTAACGACTTAAGGGGGGATTCTCGTCTAACAGCCCCGAAAGTAAAACTGGTGTTTAAGAATTTTCTTTGAAAGAACTGTTGGTCATATTGGATTAAACTCTTTCGGGATGTAAGGAGGCATCTTTAAACTTGCAGAAAAGACGGATCGACATGAAAAACAATATTTTCTGCAAGTTTAAAGGTGCGCCTCCTTATATCCCAAAAGAGTTTCATCCAATATTAACAATAGTTTTTCGAGAAAAAAAAATCATAAATTTCGGGGGCTGTTACAGGAGAACCCCCCATTAAAGAAATGGGGGAAGAAGGCTGTCTAGCGACAGCTTCAAAGTTTTCTTTCATTCTAGCGCAGCCGGATCCGTACCACAGACCACTCACTGGCAAGTCACCACGGAGCCAGCGTTCGTCACGAAGCAGAGGCCGTCGTCGTCGACGAAGCCGATAGCTTCCCTGGAAACCGCTAAACCTTCGAGCTCCAGCTCCCATTTCTGGTCGGAGAACAGCTGGACACCGCCCAGGCCGTCCTTGAAACCACACTGGACGGACAACCCGAGCCTCCTGCAGAACGGCCCCGAAGGATTTCCCTCGCGACCGAGTTTCAAGCCAACGGAACCGCAAGATGTACGTAGAAGGTCTTCCTCGATCGACGTTAACGATCTCGGCTGGCGACTAGAATAATTCCGCAGTCGAGGATAGTCGGGGGGGCGCTTCAAAGTTCAAGTATCTCCTGCATTTCTGTACTTCCGTACTGCTCGTAGGAAACGAGGAATCCGTGATTCGCGGACGCCCTGCACGCGCCGTTGACCGTAATGGCAAAAAACTCCGTCCCCCCTGGAGCCGATGAAACGGTCCGGCAAGTATCTGATCGAAGGATCGGCGATCCTCCGTGGTACAACTTTATCGCGTTACATCCTCGATCGGGGAACCCGTACGGCCGCGGTGTTATTAGATTCTATCTATCGCGCGAAAGCACAGGGTGGGGGGAATGTTCGTATCTGCGCGGCTGCTTCGAAAGAAGACCCGGCTGCTTTTTGCCACGGTTACTGTTAATCGCGACAAAGAAGAAGACCGACGTGGCCTCGGCTCGATTACACAGTCCATTGAGCAGCGTATTACAAAGTGGAGAAAAACCGTGGAGCGATTTAGAAGATTAACGAACGTGGCCCCCTAGGAAACAGCTCGCTGGAATAGCCGCGTCGGGATCGATCGATCGATGGCGTTCTCATGCGTCCCCGTTTTCGCAGAGCACGGAGTTCCACAAGCCTGTTGGCTCGGCGCACTACATAACCACGTCCCACTTCGAGACGTCCGCAAGGCCGAGACCGACGAAGAAGACCACGACGTCCACGACGACTACCACCACCACCAGCACCACCACTACCACGACTACCACTACCACCAGTACCACCACACCGAAGCCAGACACCACCGTCTCCAGCACCGAGGCTACCCCGAAGACGGGCTCCGTGCCGACGGTCTCCGCGGCGGCCGAGAGCAAAGGCATGCAGTGCGGCGTGCCGCCGCTGTTCCCGCGGCCAGAGACCAGGATCGTCGGCGGCAAGGACGCGCCGTTCGGTCGATGGCCTTGGCAGGTGTCGGTGAGGCGCACCTCGTTCTTCGGCTTCTCCAGCACCCATCGCTGCGGCGGGGCGGTGCTGAACGAGAACTGGATCGCCACGGCGGGACACTGCGTGGACGAGTGAGTAGGCGTACGGCTTCGCGAGTAGCATTGTAGAGACAGCTTGAGTCGCTTCAGGCACTCGGCAGTCGCGCGCAGCTTCACGTGACCAGAGATCGTAGTAAACAACCGGGGGATGTTTCTTCGGTCGTGTTCCAGCCTGCTGACCTCGCAGATCCGTATCCGTGTCGGCGAGTACGACTTCTCGTCCGTGCAGGAACGGCTGCCTTACGTGGAGCGGGGCGTCGCGAAGAAGGTGGTCCATCCTAAGTATAATTTCTTCACGTACGAGTACGATCTGGCGCTGGTCAGGCTGGAGAGCTCGCTGACGTTCGCGCCGCACATCTCGCCGATTTGCTTGCCGGCTACGGATGATCTGCTGATCGGCGAAAACGCCACCGTCACCGGCTGGGGCAGGCTCAGCGAGGGTGGCACTCTGCCCTCGGTGCTGCAGGAGGTAAATCTTGTGGAAGACTTGTGTTATCACTAGGTTTTTACCGACTTTCAGGCTAACTGTCTTTGTATCACTAATCTCCCAAGACCCGGGGCTTGCTTCGTGGGCTTTTTAAATCCCAGAAGCACCCGCTAAGGACAGGCACAACTTGTACTTAGGGTATATTCAAAACTCAGATATTCAATCCCCCCACAGGTTTCCGTGCCCATAGTCAGTAACGATAGATGTAAGTCAATGTTCCTGAAGGCTGGTAGACACGAATTCATACCAGACATATTCCTGTGCGCTGGATACGAGACTGGCGGTCAAGACTCCTGTCAGGTACGTCCACAAATTGACTCTGCCAATTTATCTCCATACTATTCAGCATCGCCGGTTTCCCATAAGGAATAAGCAGAACTATAAGCCTCCCTTGTCTGAAGATCTTTCGCGGTTTGTACTTCAGGGAGACTCGGGCGGTCCTCTTCAAGTCAGAGGGAAGGACGGCCGATACTTCCTAGCGGGCATCATATCCTGGGGGATCGGTTGCGCGGAGGCCAATTTGCCAGGGGTCTGCACGAGGATCTCGAAGTTCGTCCCTTGGATCCTGAAGAACGTGACCTGACCCGGTTCCGTCCCCCATCGTTCACCACAGAATCTTGTTAACCCGCTCAGCGAGACGATTTCCCAGAGTCTCGCGTGAACGTCACTCTGCTCGTTCCCGCGAATTCTTAGAGGAGCTTTTCCAACGAGATGCAAGGAGATTATACATGTGAATCACTGCCAAATAGTAAGACTCGGGGACCAGCGATATTGTCCCTTGCGAAGAGAAATCGTGCGCCGAGGCGAGGGCTTCCATTGTCGGTGGAAGCTAATTTTCTACGCGCCAAGTCACGCGCCTATTGAAGATAGCGAAGGTGGAAAGGAAAGGTGTCTTCTTCGTGGACGCTAATGTTTTTTGAGGTTTTAAGAAACCTCCATCTCGAAGACTGCCGCTCAGGAAGCGAAGCCACTTACAGAGACCCGCGAAGCGTCTCGTCTGTGAAACGCGCGTAGGACACACGTCAGAGTGATCCCGAGGGGGGGGTCCCTGACCCATTGAGTAATACGCACGCAGTACTGTATTTATATATAAATATAAGTAAGATAATAATATATTTCTTCCCGTGCGTAAGTGAGGAACTAATCGACGCGTTTTCAGGCGCGTCGCGTCACGCTTTTGCCACCCTGTACATGAATATATAAAGGACAGAAAAGGATTAACGGAACAGCTGGCTTGATGTTGAAAAGACCAAAGTCTCTGACGATTTATTTTCAGAGGTACTCTGAGTTTCAGGCAGTTTCAACGGCAAGCCCGTTTCTTATTCACCACTTGTATAGCGGAGCCTGTAAAATGCTAAGTTCTTGCCGATCGCCTTTAGCAATCGAGGCTTATTAATCGAGGATTAAATTAAAACACCCTTCGCTCCCCTTTGCCTCTACCCCCCCCCTCTCTCTCCCTCTCTCTCTCTCTCTCTTTCCCTGTCTCTCCCTCTATCCCTCTCTCACTCTCTCTCTCTCTTTCTCTCCTTTATTTACACAACACGCATTTGTACAGAGACCATACATCGTGTGCTTAAAAGATAGGTGTGTGCGAACTAGGAATGGTGTAATAAATATAAATATATATATAATTGTTTATAGATAATAACGATATTTATAAGTATGTCAAATATACGTATGTTTATTATTACTACCGAAGATTCGCCCCACTGTCTTTCTCCCGTAGCGAGCCTGCGAACGAAGGTCTAAAGCCTCTAAAGGATTCGCGAGTTCAGAGGGTCGTTCACTCGGCCAGCGATCAAAGCCACCGAAGTTTCAGCGTCGACGATGAAGTAGAGAAAGGGATGAACGGCCGTGAATGGCACTGGTCCAGCTCTCTCGAATAATCCATTACCTGCGAGGACAGATCTATTAAAAATGTTTCTCCGAAGCTCGTTTCGTGGAAGGCCTTACTCAACTATTCAAGTGCGATCAGGCGGAGGGGGGGAATTTTAGTTCGGAAGACGGGAACGGTTTCACGATAAAGTCGACAGAATACAGTAGCACAGAGTAAAGCTAAATTGGTGGGATAATTAATTTCTGGAAGAACGGGGGAGCTCAGCTGACGGACAGACGATATTTACGAGCATTCCTCGCAACGATTCAGGAATTCCTAGCAGGCATAACGGAGAGTAACCGCAAGGTCTTTTTATCCATTTCCCCCGGTGAGTCAGCCGCCGGATATCAGCGATTAAATCCAGCCAACTTTATAACAATACTGAGAATATTCTCCCGATCCTGGCCACCGACAGTTACGATAAACCGGAAGCGACGGTTCTTCGGCGACCGAGCAACGGATCAAGAGCTATTCGACATTTCCTAATCGAAGGTTACTTATCCAACGATTTACATAACTTCAAGGAACGAGCAAAAAATAAAGGAAGCCAATTGTATTTCTTCCAGCAGTTATCCCGAAGGAGGGGCGAACATTCAGTTGCAAGCTCTGCGGTTCGCAGGAAATGGCCATGTCCCTCGAACTGGACAACTCCGACGATTCTCGGACCTTCATCAGAGATATCCAATGTAGCAAGCGCCTCCGCAGAAGGGAGCCATCATCGTGCGACCTCTTGCCACGTTTGTTCGTGCGTGTAATTTCGGCAGGAACCATGCATTAAGATAGCCTCGACACCGAGGCACGTTTGCACCGTGGTTAAAGACGATAATGACGCTTGCGTGGAACACCTCGGAAGATAGCAAGAAGAAGGGGAAGGCGAGATACGCGCCAGTAGTAATGGCCAGGCATCGCCAGGCACGGTTCATCGCGCACTTCGCCAAAGTGACAACTCGCGACGAATTGTAATTTCATACGATACCAGCGGAGATTGCGTCAGGCCAACACTCAATGGTCGATCGCTTCCTTCCCCACTTTTAATCCGAGAAATCCTATCCCCCTTTCTTTTGTACTCTCGGGCTCAGAGTTTCCGTGGAAACTCGACTCACGAACCTCCTTTTATTCCATCAATGTACGATGATCGTCTGTGTAATCGAAGGGATTTGAAACGCTTTTATGAAGCACTGAAAGGCCTTCGGGCACCAGAATGAAAGCTGAATATTTTCTCCGTCGCCGATGCCCGATTACGTTCTTCTCTCTGAACGCGAAAGGAAAGGAAGAAGTGCAGTAGTACGTAGAAAGCGTAGAGCAGAAACCTGGACGATAGTATCGGTAATAGTCCCGTCGAGGTGGAACGATCAAGGGAGGATCGGAATTGGTCGACTCACGAGAGTGGGTTCTATCTGGTTTCATATAGTTCCTGATGTTCACCCCGATGCTCTGCTGCACGTCCCTTGCGTAAACTCCCAGATCTGGCGTCATCGGTGACAGATCCGCAGCTCTCGGCTCGAACACGTCCACGATTCCAAGCTGCGAATGAGATCACTCGAATTAATCGTCACTTGAAGTGTCTGCGTTAATAACAACCCTAACTCCTCATTGGAACCACTTAAGTAGCAGATACCGAGTATCGCGGAACCGATATTCGAAGATTGTAAAATTTAAGTTTCGAAGTGGCAAGCGTTAATACTCCCCGCTTCCTTTTTGATGGCCTCAGTTTAGAGCCACTTATTCGCTGACATTGTTGAGCGGCGAACAGGCGACTCTCAGAGGCTCGAGACCGTCGATTGTGTGCCAGCGAAATCGTTCAGCGAAGCCCATCAAACTCGGTTCGCATGGTAGGTACCTCTGAATTACGTCCATTAGAACAATTCCCATTTTTCGCCCTCCCTCTTCCCTCCCACCGAATTACCGTGAATTGCGTGTCGTCAAGGAAACCATGTACGCCGATATCTTTGTTCGTGGAAGGCAGCCGTGACGGGAAGCGGAAAGTGCACTCGAGATCGCGGGGCTAACGCGATTAAGTAATTAGGAGCTTAATGCCCGAGACTAATGGCGAAGTATCGAGAGTGGTGCGCACTGAAAAACACGATTCGGGCTCCGATGCCTGCCCCTCGCTGGCCCCGTTATAAATTCACTCGTCGCCGGGCCAATCGCCTGTTTCGCGAGGTTGAAGGGACTTTCTCTAGTGCTTTCGTACCCTTTGGAGGAAGGACGTCAAGGTGACGAAGCCGCGCAACATGAACGACGGAATGGTGGCCCTGACCCAAGTGGCCTGCAACTGCTTCCTCAGCAACCTCAACGACTTCCCACCGAGATCCCTGGACAGCCGATACGTGTCTCGTCGGTCCGTCGACATTAACAGGAGAATATTATACCTGGGGTCCTGAAACGTGCGATTAAAACGTGTAAGGTTTTCCGAAGCTTTGCGACACGATGGCCAAGCGCTGATTAAAAAATTCTTACGTCAAGAGGAAATTCCAGGGCGACCGCGTGCAATGATGGAAAATAGGCGAATGGCAAGACAGCAAAGTATCTGGAGGCTGTGACCGAGGAGACGTCGCAACCGTTCACCAAAAACGATATCTCCGTCGAGTCCCTGACGGAAGCCTCCCCCAGGCTGGTCGAGTAGGGCTTCCAGATGCCCAGGTCTTGCATCCAAATGCCTTCGTCTGAAATTAGGCAGATAGTGGCGTAAATTGAACAGGTATGCTATTCAAGGGGGGGAATGTCTTCACGAGCATCATCGATCAAAAGTCGATCAGGGTTGTGTGACAAAAAAATTTCCAGGAAGCCCGCGACCGCACCTGGATAACTGGAGAAGTATCCCCTGGAGCCTCTGACGCTGCGCTTCCTGCGACTCATCGTGTCGCTGGTAGTCGAGGGCAGAGCGGCGGTCGACTGGCCATCCGACCCGGTTTCACCTGTAACCGTGGTCGTGCCCGGCAAATCGGTAGATCCGATCTCGCCCGGGGCCGTCTGATTGTTGGCGGGATCCGTTGAAACGGTATTCTGATCGGCAGGTGGTCCGTTTGTCGATCCACTGGTCGCCTCGTTTGCCTGCGTCGAGATCGGCGGACTCATCGAGGCCTCCGGAACGTTCATAGAAACTGCTGTGGTCATCGGCACGCCCGTAGTGGTCGCTGTCACCGTTGACGCGGTCATTAACATGGTGGTTGACTCCGACACGGGAGCCGTGGACTCTGTGCCTCCTTCAGACGTCGGGGTAGAAGCGGCACTCGTCGTAGTTGCTGGGGTAGTCGTCACAATTGCTCCAGCTGTACTTGCACTTTGAATTGTCGAGCTGACCATCGACGTGGGTTGAACAGTGCCTACGGTAGTCGTCAGAGTTTCCTCTAGCATCGTCGCAGGCATTTCTTCCGATAAAGTCGTAGACTGGCCAGACGGAGCAACAGGTTCAGTGACGTCCATCAACACCGTGGCACCAAGGGTACTCAGCGTCAGCCTATCTTGCGTGTCAGCCGTGCTCAACGTCGTTTCGACAAGCTCGACCTGCGGAGTGGTCGGCAGCCCCGCTTCGCTCGTGCTTTCAGGAACCTGCATCGATTCCTGTGTGGTTACTGGTGTAGTAACTTCATCCTGGGTCGATATCTCCGTCTCTGTCGCAGGTTGATCGGTCATGGTAGTCATCGTCGTCGCCTCTGACCCAGGAGTAGTTTCAGTGAACTCTTCAGGGACAGAGAGATCGAAGCCATAGAATCTCAAGACATCCTCGTACTCCCCGCGCAGTCTGGTGTACTCCTGATTAAGCGTCAAACCTCCCAGGAAGGCATCAGGATTTAGATACGTCTTGAAACACGAGAACGATTATTTTGCATGCTCGTGTTGCGGGAGGCGTTCGAAAAGCGCGACGGACCGGGAGAGAAACCAGCACTTAGAGAAGAGAAATCGCGCGTTCAGGCTTCAAATTAGGTGGCAGTCCTCCCGTTTGACCGCGTCGTGGCAAATCTCCCGTGTCCCCTTAACAGGAATCGGTTAATCGGCAGGTCTGTGTTCGGAATTACGCAACGACCAAACCATTTCGCGAGGCTCGTTGGCTCTCGTCGCGCGATTCTTACCCTCAATCTGCGATGGATATCCCGGAATCCGATCCTGGTGATGTCTCGGTCCCGTGGCAAGCCTAGGACATCCGCGATCTGCTGCCGCCCTCTGCCAGCCGAGCCCTCGTAGAGCGCTGCCAGGACGAAGCCAACCCCCGTCGGTGAGAATGCCACGTTCCCGTGGCTCGTGTATTGCTGCAGAATCCGCACAGCCAGGTCGTTAATTACATCCGTGATGATGTCGACCGGCCGATGGGGAACCGGTTGATACCAGCCGTCGAATCCCACGTTGTCGTAGCCGTGGACGAACACCGTCGACACTGGTCGAATATTTAAATCGAGGGATAGTCGAGTTTCCAAACAACAGCCGAGCGTAGGTGCTTGATCTTAGACAGCAAGTGTTTCGAATGACGTGCTTAGGATTCGGTACAGTATCGTGAGACGGAATAATCCACGGTTGGGGCAGTAGATAAGGGAAACCAGAAATTAGTCGAGAATCGTTTAGGTACACAGTGGAGGTAATTAATATGTATCTGCTGTCAATATCACCGTCCCGATCGCTCGGATGGAAGTTGAATGCCCGACAGAAGCTCCGGGCTACTATTCCCCTGATATTTCCCGACCAGTATACGAGGAAAAAGGCGAGAATAGGTACGTACGCTGCAGCAGGATCAGCCAGGACCTGGACGTCCCCATTTCGATTTGGACAGCTGGATGCTGCTGGATCACTGTCGCAGGATCGGTACGAGTCGACTGACGCTCATGGAAGAGAGTGCTGCCCTGGGTCGGTTCGGTGCACCTGGAGGAATCGCGACACGCTGGGCGCGGGCACAGCTCTATTAGGATTAGTGTTAGTCGTTCGCGCTTCGCGTCGGAACTGGCTCGCGGATGGTGCACGCCGACCGCTCGAGGCCCTGCCGGCCACTCTTGGATTTTTTAAACGGCAAGGTCGTCAGGTAGATAAACCCGTGTCTATGTACGCCGTCATATCGCGCGCGCTCGCCCTCCCCCCCCCCCTCCCCCTTCTGCCCGCGGGTCCAAAGCTAGGGGTACAGGTTCCCTCGAGAACGGGAACCTCCGCGGAGACGAGAGGTGTCCCCGGATCAATTATTTACAATTTAGAAGATAGAGAAAGACTTCAGGGGACTCGGTTTTTTGGAGTGCTGGATTCGGAGATAATTATTTGCGTGGAATTTCGAAGAGGACGGAGAAGTGAAATATTTGGAACATACATAGCATCAGATAATTTAAGTGTTTTATTCAAGCCGAATTTCATTAGGAGTGTATAGTTTTCGGTAGTAGGTAGATCATTGAACTTTCGTCGGCAAAGCTGACGAGCTGGTTGCCCGAAGATGTGCCGTAGAAGCAACCTTTCTGCGTTCGCACACTTGCAATTCCCCATTCTTCTGCCACTGTGATCTTAATAAAGTAACTAGTTGTGGCAACTTCCAGCGTAACGTAACAAGACGCAACTGAATCATACGCGTCATAAGTCTTGCTCAATCTTCGTTTGTCGCTCTCTTCCACGATGCGACCAGCCTTGTTGGACACCTCGTCTTAAGAGGGGATTGCGCCTTGTCTTGTTGGGCCGAAAAGAATTGCTAATTCTTCGTGAATTTTTTGTACAAAAATGGCGCGACAAATTAATTGTTTTGAATTTTTCTGTGACAGTGAAAGAAAAAGCATGGCAGATACTTATATAAGATATGCAACTCCATCGTTCAGAAATATAAACTGAGAATAGCCTGATCTTTATCCACTGGTGCCACAAGAACCACAAATCTCTGCTACCATTCACGTGAACGTTCCAGCCGTTCAGGATGTCTCTACGCCAGCAGACATCCGTCACGAGAAGGATCGAACGTTGCGTGGATATCCATGCAATATCCGGTGCCGTCCATTAGCCGCAAATTAGACGTTCGTGATGGCGATTGTAATTCCCGAATAGCCGCAGGCTAACGTTTACTCTTTCGCCAGAGAGAACCACTTCGCGCCTGTTTGGTATCGCCCGAGCAGATTATCGTTAAAAAAAAAAGGCGGACCACGGTACAGCTGTCCGAGATTCTTATTGTGCCGTTCACCGTTTCAGCGACGCTGGACAGACAGGGGGGGAAGGGAAGACGCTGGGTCCAAAGGAGCCACGGGGCTCTGATTGAGCAACGATTTTAGGCCTTCCGGTGGCGTCGACCGGTGGCCGAGAACGGTTTTTTGTCAAGCCAACCGAAAAAGGGGAGAAGCGCTAATTGCAGGGAGATCGAGGGGGAAGGGAAAGGACGCGCGGCGCTGCCGAGGTGGAGGGAATAAACGCGCGAGTGGCATACTGTGGGACTGGTTCGTTTATTCGAGGAGAAATCGCGCGAATTCTCCAGCGGGAAGCCGGTGAGAAGAGCGAAAACAATTTGCATGGCTGTACGCGCGCCCTAGGAACGAAGTTCACGAGACGAACGGCCGAATCAGTTGCCGCTCCTTGGATATCTTTCGCCTGTGCCAGTAGAACTCGAAGAATAAGAACAGGAAAGCCAACGTCACTCCTGAAACGTTGAAAGTCGATGATCGATCGCGATCGCTGGTTATCCCTTGGGCGATGGGCGAACGAGGAGGGGCGTTACCTATGAAAAGAACGAAAAATATTCCTTGCATATCGGCGACGTTCACTTTCCTCTTATTCACCGCCTGATTACTCCCGGCTACTTCCCAGCACTTGTCCTTCATCGGCATCCTTTCAGAGATCCACTTGTGCATCAGCCCCGACTCGTGCATTCGGTGCAGCCTGCATCGCAAATTAGTTTCTTATCCACCGCGGAGCCACGCACGTTTCAGAGTAACGTCACACTGTTGCAAGACGAGTCTCGTCGTGGAAATTATCGCGCAACTCACTCCGCGTTAATGATAGGCAAATAGGGGCTTCCCTGCGGCATCATCATCGCGATGGGCTCGTCCAGGAACTCGTCCCCGCTCAGGGAGAAGTGGCAGCCATCGGTTAGCAGCAAGTCCTTCCTCATCAGGAACCTACTCCCATACACCTGCTAATACCGGTCCTCTCTCCTCCCCCGGGAACATCAAAGTCGAGAGGCAAGCTCGAAACGAGTAATAGATACCTGAGGGAGCTCCTCCAGTCGATCAGAGCATGCTTCCCTTCCATCACGCGCTCCATCAGGTCCTCCCTTTCCGTGTCGTTGTGCCTCTCCGCGCGGGACAGTAGGATCTGATACTTCTCCTCGTCTGAATTGCGAAGGTACGTCTCGAGGAAGCTGCCGTTGGGGAAACCCCAGGTAACACCGTCCCTTCGCGAGATCAGCTCCTCCACGGTCAGGATAGACACGTCCATCCTCGGGAATGTTAGGAAAGCGACCAAACTGCCGGAGTACGTGGCTACCAGGACCATCACCACCATCCACCAGGCGCCGATCAGCATGCGCGCGCTGTCCGACCGCGGTAGATACATCCCCCCTGCATGTTTGCCACTCGATAAGATATTAGGTGATGTTAGCTGATCCCTGGTCACGTTCAATTTCCTCTAGGACCGTAAGATCGTACCTTGCTGAAGAAGCGCCCCGTACACGTACCACACGCACTGCCAGGAGGACTTCAGGCCCGAGGTTTTCGTGCTGTACGGACTGTACTTGTGAACCAGGTACAGAATCGGACCCATTATGATAATGGACACGGCCAGGAAGGCCCACGTCTAAAAAGCCAGGCAAAGGGCCGCGCGTTAGAGGTATGCGAGTGCTGAAAATACCGAGCTGAACGACGATCTTTAACAGTTCCGTGTCATTATATACGCCATTACGCAGTGGAATGCAGGGAACATTAGCGAGCGCTCTGGGAGTCAGGATGAGATACCTTTGCAGCCTTTTTGCGTAACAGCGTCGATTAATTCTTGTCGCTGTGCGGCGAGATCTACGATTCCCTTTGGTTCTTTAATTTCGTTCTCGAAACTCGGTTTTCATTGTCGCTTAAAGTCGTAGGGGGGTGGGGGCGGGGCGGGGGGGGGGGGGGGCGGGGGATCAAAGTATTCGAGGAAGAAAACTCGAGGAGCAAGGGCGAACCTCTTTGGTGAACGGGGAGGCGAACAGAAGTGCCCTGGACAGCTGTCTGGGCCTGGAAGTCAAGAAGCTGTAGGTCTGCACGAAGATAGGCACCGTGAAATTGATCGTGTCCTTTCCGTATTCGTTGACGGTGTACGCGCAGGCGGCCAGCAGCACCTTCTTCTCGTGGACCAGGCTGATCACTTCACGCGGCACTCTCCTCGTGCTCGACATCCCCATGTCCTTAACTTTCTGTGTGAGATCATGATTGATTGGTACGGGGGGGGGGGGGGAGGGGCGGGGGCGGGGGCGAAAGTAAGTAAACGGCACAATTTAGCAAGTTCGCCTAGGGCGCAGAAAGGGTCGAGCCTGGCCTTGGGCGAAGGGTGAAAGGCAGAGGAACGAGCGTCCTTACGTCTCCCAGCTTGAAGAACCGAGAAGTGTTCCAAGTCTCCGAATCCTTGTCCACGTCCGGGGTGATCACGGTGTACGTGAAGTTGAGTTTCTTGCTGAGATATCTGACCACGTCGAACACCAACCCCTCGTACGTTTTCTCGCCAGCGCTGCTCACGGAGATGATCTGCCACGGTGGATTCTACGAACAACCAGTGTTGACACTCAATCGTAGGATGAAGCTATATATAAAGGGGCGGAATTTCGTAAGCGTGGGCAATTGATTTCTCGGCGAACACGCAGCGATCTGAAACATCGGCTTCTGCCTATCGTTCCTCGTGGTCCCTCCTCCAATGAGACAAGTGTTTACCCACGTGGTACGTCGTGATCGGTAAAGCGACGCCTCGAAATCCGTGCGCGATATGGGGGAAAAGGACGTCCGTCAAATTGCCGCCGAATCCAGGCGTCCACGTTCCTATGTCGAGGAGGTGGGCCACGTTCTCGTCGTGGGAGAAGAAGTTTCCCCAAGTTATGGACGAGGAGAACTTCCACAGCAGGCATCTGCCGCAGACAGTTTCCGAGGCGAATGTACGCCGGGCAAGGTGTGCCTGAGAAGAAGGCAGTATCTACTGATAAACCTGAGGAGAGTAAGAAGTTAGTTCTTCAGCATCATCTACTGACTCGGATGTTCTTCAAGATCTGCCGTCGCCTCTCGCGCTTGAACAGCTTGACGATCTCGTAATCCTCGTCGCCAACTCTCTTCAGCAACTCGATCTCGTTCATCAGAGAGTACTCCAAGGCTCTGGCCAGTGCTTGAATCAGCTCCTTCACGTAGCACGTTAGGTTTGCCTGAAGTCAGAGCCTTTCAACAATTAAATGTCACATTTAAGAGTACTTAGGCCCGGCCCGCAGAGACCGACAGCATCGCGAATGCAAGATTATTTTGCCGTTTTTCTGGCGAAACGAGTTACAGTATTGCGGCAAATACAGCGGGGAGCTGTCAGAATTATCTAAGAACATTCGATTATTACTTCGCAGACGGTATCGATATCGGTCGCGTTGTACATGAAGGCCACGTTTCCTCCTTCCGCCAAAAACTCCACGAAGGTGGTCATGTTGATCTCGTTCTCTGCCTCGGTGTCGGTAACGACGTACAGCCATTGGCTGCCCGAGTCCACCATGTTCAAGGACCTTGCCTGCGGGATGCAGAAATGAGAGAAATTAAATTTTCAAGCAGACTCGGATCATTAAAACGCAATCTCCAAGGTTTCCTGCAACCTCCATCACTCGATCAACCGATGCGAGAGGAATTGGATCGTAAGCCATGCAATAATCCTCAGAATAATAATAATAATAATAATAATAATAATAATAATAATAATAATAATCACCACTTCCATGACGTCCGCGACCATGTCGACAGTGGCGATCACCAGGAAGCAGTGGCCCAGCTGCTCCACGCGGAAATCGCTCAGCACGCTCTTCACCGAGCCCTTCCTGCTAATCTGGTCCTCGACGTGCTTCAGCGTGAAGATCGATCTGGAGATGAGATTCAGCCTCTTGTTCGGTAGTTTGTCCGATATGGCCTTCAACACCCTGCTGACCGTATCCCTCCCTGAAACGTAGCGCGAGCTCGGTTTAGATACCGAAGGATGTTACGCGGTTATCGCGGCCAGCGGCTCGTTTCATCACCGAACGTATCGTCGTGGAGGATGTTGATCATGTCCCAGGACAGATCGTTCGTCATCCTTAAGTCGAGGAAAATCTGGGACAGTTCGTCGCCGGGGACGACCAGGGGAACGCTGATACCATCAGTGTCTGGTATTCTGGGACAGTCTGGATCTTGAACAGAGAGGAATAGTAGCTGTGTGCTTACAGGTTTCTCTAATTCCCACCGATTCTCCAATATTCGTCTAGAAAAGTCCATTCATTAGTTTACGTTTAATTAAAATTCAATGGCAAGCTTTGATAATGATACGTCGGCAGGCAACTGTGCGGCGAAGATAACTTAGAAGTCTTAGAACATTAGGTATAGATCTTCCGAGAGCAAGTGGACCTTATCCTTATCACTCGTGGCACCAACGTAACAACACCTACCTGTTATCGCCAGGTGCGTGAGCTCCTCCTTCCGTGCAGCCTCGTGCAGACGCCAAGTAACGTAGCATGTCGCGATAGATAGAAGCACCGTGTAATCTTGGTGTACGTGTCGAGCATAGGCGAGAAGAGGGTTTAACGACGACGATTAATTAGACACAGGCTCGCTCGATCGATCTTCTGATTTGCCATCGAGACATTTTGCCCGCTCGTTCGCTTACCTTGCCGCAGATTGACGTTTGCCCCGCGGAGAACTTGAACGGCGATACCGCCTGCGTGCATCTCGCGCTTCACGATGTCCGTGATCAGGTCGAGTATCGACTCCATGCTGCTTCGGTATTCCTCTTTGGTACCGAACAAATTCTTGTCGATGACCACCGCTGCGGGGATAGATATTCCTCTCGTCATTTAACTCTGTCGGATTTTCAGGGCAGGCTCTTGAAGGGTGCATCAGTTGTGATCAAAGGATAAACTTTGAAAGTAGAGCAGTTTTATATACGCGGATAAAATATTCTGTTTCTTTTTTTTGGAGCCTCCTTGTTTTATCCTTGGCTGCAACTGACACTCTACCCCTTATCCCCCATTTTCGAGAAGATGAAATTAGCCGTACCCATCGTCGCGTTCGAGCCTATCAACGAAGGAAAAACGTTGAAACTATTCCCATAGCTGACGCTCCATAGAAGAAACAATGCAGATATCATTTCTATCGGTGGCCGGAATAACACTGCGCCGTATTGTTCCGTCGGATATATAACCGAGGACACCGCTGAATAATGTATCACTTCATTAGTTTGACCAATCCGTTATTACAACTTCGTTAGAAGGCAATCACGGGCGGAGTGTGCCCGGACAGGGCTAATGTAACTCGATGCACCGCGAATCGCGGGAAAGGTCAGTTCTTTAATAACTTATTACAGAACGATCGAATCCCCGTGGAATTGGAACAGGACGTCTTGCTCAGTCTAGTTGCGTGTACTTCCGAGCCAGCTGCGAATCGGCCTCGGAGTTTTTAATACTTCAGCACGTAGTTGCAGCGTGAAAGAAAAAAAGAGCGTGGAAACTAGTACGAAGTTCGGGGCTTGAAATGAGAAATCAAATTTGAGCCCGAGACGCATTTCGATACATGCATTTGGAGTAGAAAATTTATTTCAAAATTGATTTAGAATTCGATGGAAAATATTTCGCAACGAGTATTACTCCCGATTGTTGCACGCATGAGATATCGACGGTTTGCGTTATTACTTGTTACCTTGTCCTAGCGTATCTGTCATTTCGCGACACAATTGTATTGTTTCACATCGGCCGGTGGAACGCAATGACATACCACTTCCACGTATCGAAATCAGAGATAAAACCGGTGGCGTCGCTTGCATTATTGCAGCCTACGCGTCCCCGTCGCTGAAACGAAAAATCACACATCGCTGTGCGATTTTACAATGCACTGCCAGAGGCATTTCTTTCTCCTCCGTTGTTGCGCGTCACGCGGATAACAGAGGGATCGGTCATACACTAATATTCAATATTATTAAACTAGCATCCAATATTATTCGATAACATATAACTAGAAAATCAGAAGTCAACTTGAATTTTTCAAAACAGTCGTTTTATTCGCCGTTACATTATCTCTGTCATACAAATCTTCTGCTTAAATTACTCCCACATACTGAATCCTTATTGCTATACAGTATACATAGTAAATTTGAATGATATACATATGTATATATACACTAGAAAATATATTTCAACAATGGGGATTCTGATGATTTGAAAGAGAACTCCAGCAAGTAGAATTCGAATCAGCTTCGCCGCCCTTCGATCCTATCGTTCTCTATCTCGTTGATTGGATCGATCACGATCGAAATACCAAAAGCACGCAATGCCAAAGGAAAGAAGCTCTGGGAAGCTCGGCGGCAGCTCGGCGGTGCTGTGCAGTGTGCAGGTCCGATGATAAATTCGAAGGCAAACAAAGTTAGAAGCTGACGCGAGTTGAAATAACACGGAGGAGACGAGGGCGAGTTTATCTCACGGAATAGTCGCGTTGCCACGTCCGTTCGTGACGATTCGGTCGGGATCGCGCGGACGGATGACGCGCGCATGCCTCTCTATTGCTTTCATACCGCGACCAGTTGGCTCCGGCCGAATGTGCCCAGGGACTCCAGGGAGCCATGCGTCGGCTGTACGCCCCGCGCACGTATAAATCGCGTGCGACACGTACGTGCGTACGCACAGGAGCGGGCGACTCTTCTCCCGGGAACACCCGGAAATCCTGGTCGGCGTTAACACGTCGGGCGGCAAGCCTCCTGTGCAATGTCAAGCACCGTGCGCTACGATGATGGGCTGAGTGTACACTACTCCTCGGGAACGCTATCGACGAAAGAGCGAACGATCGCGCGGAACGCACTACCAGAGGCGAACCAGTGAGAGGAATCGGACGGGCGGAAAAAGTGGGAGTGAAAGTGGAAAAATTCCGTTTTTCCAAATTACACGAGCTAACAAAGGCGCGCGCCTAGTCGAAACGCGAGGAGGCCGCTGATGTTTCCACGGAGAAACCATGGAGCCCGAGGAGCCTCTGTTACAAGGGATTCTGCTGCTACCACCGCAGGGAATGCTAGGCCAACTCAAGGTTGGTTAACGTCGGGACACTTGGACGTGTTTCGCGAGCTATCGCGATCCATCGGCGAGCACATTCCTTCTACCTTTTCTTCCCTTTCTATTGTCCCGCTGGACGGGCTCGTTTGACAATTCTCCTACTCGTTACCACTCGTCGTTGCTGATTTATAACCTATAAAGATGTAGGATTTAACGACAGACATCTCACAGACGTATGTGTTAATGGTAGACTTCGACGTGCAATTCTTTATCCGCGAAATTTGACTTTGAAATTTGAAATTTGATAGGACGTTCCTAGAATATTCAGTGAAAGTTAGCGTAGCTTACTGATCGTTGCGATGGAATGGAGTAGGAGAAACGTAGGCTTGCATGTGCATTCTTTTCAAGATACGAAAGTCGATTGTTGCGCGTCTATGTTTAGAAGGATTTCAAACTTTGGATGGATTGTCCGAGCTTGTAGCGCTTGAATATAACGGCGGGATGATAGAGTGTTAGTACAAGGTTGTATTGTTACTGTTTTGCAGAAATCATGGCACAAAAGGTTCTGTCAGCTGTTCAGGACTAGCAACTATGGAATCAAGCGAGTGGAAATATACGATAACCAGGAGGAAGCTGTGCTACAGTTGCACAGCCCACGCATCATTACATTAGATACTTGTATCAAAATTGCGCCTAGTAATCAAACCCATGTGTTTATCGTAAGTAGTGTTTTGGTATTCGAAGGCTAGGACTCGTACGTTCTTTTACGGCTATACTTTTCTATGCAGGTAGTGACCAAATCAGCGATTCACTATTTCGGATGTTACTCTGAATCAGATATGAGTCATTGGATTACGGCGTTTCAGTTGGTAGCATTTAAAGACAGTGTGACTAACCAGACGCTAGAAGAAAACAATGATCTGTACTGTACCAGTGGAGAAGGAGTATTTTCCGTCAAAGTTGTGGAGACAGATGCGTCCAAGCGATGCGGCTTAGAATGTAGGAACTATACGCTCGTAGTAGCTGCCGCTGATATTAAATTGATGGATGGGGATACAGTCTTGTTCACTTGGCCGTATCGGTACATCAGAAGATACGGCTACAAAGATGGAAAGTTCGTGTTCGAAGCGGGGAGAAAATGTGAATCCGGGGAAGGTTCTTTTCGCTTGGAGCACAGCAGCCAGCAGGAGATTTTTCTGTGCATGTATTCTAAAATGAGGTCGATGAAGAAATTAATGAACGAAGAGAACAGTCCGAGCATAGACTGCAACGACGCTCAGTATCACGCAGCTTTGTCCATGGAGGCTGGCTCTAGGGCAGCGTTGCCTCCTTCCCCGAACAGTTCCGCGAATTTGATCGACATTGAGCTTTCGTCAGCGCAGAATTCTCAGAAACAATCGAACTTTTCGTCCAATCCAGATACCAGCGTATCCAGCAAAGCCTCTCTTGCTCTCATTAAGTGTAAACCCGCGAAGCCGCCGCGGAAAAATGCTTTCACGGGCTTGCCAGATAAGAGAGGCGTAGATTCGGATTCGTCGGATTTGCCGGCGTGCGTAGAGTATAAACCATTGAATCGCGACAATTCCCCGGAACTGTCGCAGAAGACAATAAGTAGCTCCATACTCGACGACGAGGAAAGACATTCCTATGATCTAGTAGAAGTAAGAAGCAATGCTTGGAAAACGCACGGCATTGATGAGATACATCACACAGAGAGATCGAACTCGTTGCTACAGAACGATAAGGATACAGAAAACGAGGATGATTTCCAGTACGAAACCATGATGATCGCTTTGCCGGCTCAGAATTTGTCAAAGAGTAAGTCTAGTATTACGGATAGCCCGATACCTACGCCTAGGATTAATCATATTACTTGCAAATCCGCCGATGAATCTGATTACGATAAGTTGGAGCACTTCGGTTCCGCGAGTAAAATTAGTCAGAAGAGCGCGTACAAGTTCGGGAACTTGAGCGCGTCTCAACATTCGCATTCCAATATTTCGTTGAATAGCTCGGTAGCGGATAGCAATACCGCGTGGTCCAATTACGATATTGTCGAGGACATGTCTGCTGTTAGATTAGCAGACGACAGTCATCTTGGATATGGTGTTATCAGAAAGAAAACGAATCACTCTGAGTCTGTTTCCGCCAGCAGCACGATCGGTCCACAGCATAACGTCTTCAATAATAGCGATTACGCAATTGTATCAAAGCCAAAAAGGGTATAAAAGATCGAAAATAACTTCAATCCCATGCATATATTAAAGATTCTTAATTCAGAGATTTCTAATTTTCCAAAATAATAAGTACAATACTAGTCTGTGCTGCGACTAGAATTAGCTCATTCCTACTTTCTTCTGAATAACGAAAGAGTCCAGTGCTGATATTATATAAATTTATCATAAAAATACAGCAATGAAATATTTGATTTCTGCAAAGATTAGTTTAAGGAACACTAGTCTTCTTAACCATCGTCAATTATATAGGAATAATTACTTTATTTAGAAACAAAATGATATTACCTTCTCAAGTAATTTTCAATGTCATCCGGTAAATATTACGAATAAGTCCATTAAATGCGATAGTTCTGAGAAAATTCGGCATTGATTTTCCGAGAATATAGAAACGACTGATTGCAACGAAGAAGATATAGTGCCTTATATCGTGAAATAAACTTTAATAACGAAGTCAAAACAAGTTTTATGAAATCTTTGCAAAGTTTAAAAATCAAATTTGCATGTTATTCCAATATCAGGTGTACTTAGAGATTTTTAATATTATTATCGTAATAAATATCAATAGACCCTTATTATAATGTTATTACAGTTTTAATTAAAGTTGTGCCTTCTTAAAGATATTTAAAATCTATATGGCGGTATGAATCTTCCAAAATGCAGATTTTATATATATATGCAATAAGGGAAAATAATAAGTCATTCCTTTTGTTTCTAGTATCATATATTTTATATACATACATATATTATGTATTATATATATACACATACTATTGTTAACGAAACATGTTTTTATAAAAAATGTGTTATACATATATATACCTTTAAAGATATTTACACGCGTACTCAACACATTTTCTTAATTAAAACTTGCCATATAACAACTTTTGCGACATGTGCCAAGGTCTGCCATTTCTGAGAGTAAGATTAAATTTAATCATTAGACTCGACGGTAGCACGAGGATTTTTGCACAGAAAGTTGTATGAAATCTTGTTGCATCGCACCAAGAGGCAAGTCTCGTAGTATTTTTCTAAGATCTGAGAAATCTCATTCGAGAATATGTATTTTCTACCAAATTGTACATATTAGAAGTATTATTTACATTTTATACAATTAAAGAAGTATACAATGATTTGTGTAATTTAAAAGACCAGGAAAAATATTTTTAAGCCTTTCCATATCAACCAAACTTTCCGATATTATTTTTTATGCGTATACCAGTAAATTTGACGTAGTATAGAGAGTATAAGCAGTATACAATAAATTTAGAAATATTTACATTCGCCTATATACTTCTTCGCCTTCTCTCTGCCAGGCTGAGAAATCTTTCCCTTTAACTATGTTTTCTCAGAGGTCCCAACCTTTTTCTCTTCGATACAGCTCTCATTCTGTTCCTCCGCCAACGAATGTCCCATATCCTTATTATGTTGTATCAAGTCCAGTTCTGCTTGGTTGACAACCTCGATATATCCATCGTCATAGTTATGTACCTTACGAACAGTCTCTCCCTTTGATGCCAGAAACTTCTCGATATTCCTTGTATTTTTCATCTCAGGGAACCATCCAAGGTTGTCGGCAATTAAATGATTATTTTTACAACCGTCGCATCGAACTATAATTAATCCCTTCTCGTATGCCAACTTCGATATGATTTTGCTATTTCTGTAATTGCATTTCTTGCATGTAAACATCAACTTGAGCTTTCCCTGGAGCTTCCCAAGTGGTTTTCTGTTACTAGCATCCACGTTCTCCTTGACTGACTCACGGAGATTAGCCTCCGTGTGAACGAAAGTTCCGCCGCAGAAATTGGCATCGAGCTTTTCTTTAAGAATTAATGGGATTTGACGCAAGTTGACAGGTTCTCTCGTAAGAACCAGTCGCGTCCCAAGTCGAAATGCTTGTCGGTAGGAAAACATAATGGAAATACTACCTCCCTTTGCCTATTAAAACTTCAGTTGTATATTCTTATTTGCCGATACTTAAAAGTGTTTTTTTTTTAAACACACTTGTATGGCCCAATGTCAACTAAATTTCTTAGTAAAATGTTACTTGATAACTTGGAACATATACATCTCATTGAGAGCTCGAAACTGTCGCCAACATCATGCGAAAGAGTCGGAAAGAGGTAGAACGAAGAATCAGAATCTGTGGCGCCGTCGGCTCTTCCGCCAGACAACGCCGCCGGGCGGCGACACCGCCGCAAGCAGATACTAACACCACGAGACTGGCAGTAACCAGCAGTAACTTTCCTTGCTAGCGGTCGTAACGTTCAGGCCATTTTACATGTTTCCGATGAGATTTAATTTCAATTCCTACCACTCGTAGCATTGTAATCTTATTTTATACTGAATCGATAACGTTGGGTGTGACACGAAAATAGTAAGAGGGCTCGCGAGCCCGCCGAGCAAGTAACACAAAATTACATTGCGTGATAGGTCTATCCTATACCTGGTCTGTGCTGTTCTTCACTTCACTTGAAATGTCCTTTAAAGTTTCAAGCGAAGTAGAGTGTGTTCCAACTATTTCTTGCCTTGAAATAATAGTACAACTTGAATAGTGTGAACTAAAATTCACGAAGCGGCTTGAAGCCAGTAAACTTGACAGATGTGAACGAGGTTTAACGTCGCTTATCGCAAGCGTCATTCAAATTTGAGGGAACATTAGTCACGAATTCTTTGAAAATCACAGTAATTTTATTTCAATGAAAATTCACCCCATACATTGTTCTCAATATGCCAGAGGACTGATCGTTTTACATGAATACACTATTCGATGAACCTCTATGAATATATTCTAGTGATTGCATATGGAAAGTATAAATTTTTTTCAAGACCATTCAGCGCATACTTGTTTTCAAATAAATTACAACGAAAGTTTCTCACGATGGCAATGGAAACTAATCTCTTTAAAATAACTAACATCTTAGGATTAGTGGCTTCCGATCTTAAACTAGTTTCTTCGCTTCAAAGAAGCTCTTCAAATGTCTCATTTGCCATGCGCCCATGATCAACAGAACCACAGACTGTGTGAACGACCACCAAAACACACGACGGTGCGTGCTTTCGGATGTCTGCCTAAAACGTTCCTCGCGATACTAGAAAGCGAAAACATAGAATTATAGCTGGAATTGATATGGGAATAATCGGGCATTAGAATATTCATCAGTTACCCTCTGATAATTCTGCTCCTTGGTTATCTGTTCGACTTGATCGAGGAGTTGACGCAATCTCAATTGTAATTCGGACAGTTTCTCCTTCTGAGCTATGTTGGCGTAGTCAATGGCGTGTTCGCCCACTTGAATGTCCAAATGCACTCGCTGGAGGAAAAGTAATTCTTAGTTACACTTAGCTACGTTACAGTAGAAACAGAAATCCTTTGCATTCGTCGGGGATAATATTCTCGTACCAATTGAGTACCGCTGAACCAAGAGCTGCTGTTAGAATACAGGCAGATAATGTGTTCACCGGGCGTGTGAGAGGTGAAAGAAATTCGCCCCTCTGAACTGTAGACCCTCGAAAGGATCATTTTGTCATCTGGATCGCGGACTTCCACGTGCATCCCCATTCCAAGGCTGCTCGGCATGAACCCGCCGGTTCTCGGGTCGTACAACTCAACCTTATACTTCACTGCAAGTGGAAGAAGGTGAATCAAAAAGTGTGGGTGGAACGTCCAACCGAGCTAAAATCATTGGCGTTGTCTTTATTGACGTATATATTTCGGTATGCACCTAATACTGCCGTTTCATCTGGAATCTCTTCGATGAAACACTTTCTCTCGGTCTCGGCGATGTGGAAATAAAGTCCCGTACCATATTCGAGGATGCATAAAAGAACGAGGAATACACTTCCGAATTTTAACATGATTATCTAAATACTTATGATCGCTGTTAATACCGCGGTAGAACCAATTACGAGTAACGCCAATTGCGGAACCATACACGCAGCACACGTCACCTTCGAAAACAATCGGCGAAATTCACGTACGCGGCGCCACTGGGCATCGTTGATTATCGAGGAAGGCCGTGGCTGAAGGCGATAATCCGCTAGCAAAGGCAACTTGGAGAAAAAAAAAAGAAAAAAAATGGACGTCACTTTGTTAGCCACTTTTGCTGTTTTAATTGTTCTGTTGATTATTATCTGTACGGTGTTGTTAAGTCGAAGATCGAGTACGTTCACCTGGTTATCGTAATTCACTTCGTTATTAATAAAGAATGTTCAGCGTAGGTTTCTAACCCCCCTAGATTTGTTATGAAACAGATGTTTCCATAGTTCTTCCTGTAACTCCGTTGAAATTCTTGTGTCTCTGACAGAATGATGTATTTAAGCTAGTTACTTAAGTTCTACGAGTGTTTGACACCAAAGGGGATGCCGTTCGATCATTGTTTTCAATCCATTGTAGCTGCGTCGAAGGAACAGGCTCACGCGCCAGAAAGAGCTACAGAAGGCAGACCGGTGAGGCGGGCAGCCGGTCAGAGAAATGTTAGACGTCGCATGCAAGCCACTGCCAGTCAGCCAGTGGAGAAAGATGAAAATGGCTCCGGAAATGAAGGCAACGATGAAATGGACGTGAAGTCGGATGTGTCCGATCAGAAGATAGGTACTAAAAAGCGGGCGAAATTGGCAGCCAAAGCGGAGAAGAAGGTCCAAAGAGAAGCAGCTGAACAGGAGCGGGAGACACGCAAGAAGATAGAGCAACTTGAACAAGAGGAAAGGGACAAGCAGCACGAGAAGGAACGAGAGGAGGAGTTGCGAAAAGAGGAGGCAGAGAAAGCAGCCAGAGAGGAGAAAGAGAAGAAGGAACACGAGGAGTACTTGCAAATGAAAGAAGCATTTAGCGTAGAGGAGGAAGGATACGACGAGGATGATGCGAAAGAAGATGAGGAGAATTTGCTAATAGAATTTCTTCAACACATTAAACAACACAAAGTTGTAGTCCTCGAAGATCTGGCCGCAAGATTTAGCTTGAAAACAGCGAGCGTAGTAGATAGAATTCAAGAGTTGCAAGCAAATGGGAATTTAACTGGCGTCATCGACGATCGTGGGAAATTCATTTATATATCACAGGACGAGCTCGAGGCTGTCGCGAAGTTTGTGAAACAGCGCGGTAGAGTCAGTATAACTGATCTAGCAGAGAATTCTAATCGGTTGATCAGTCTGAGTCCAGGAAATCAAACTAGCACAGCGGAAGCTAGATAAAACGGTCCCTGTTGCAATTGTAAAATAAGTGTACTATAATAAATTTATACATCGTTTTCCTTAATACGATACGTATGTCCATCCAATATGAAATACATTCCGCGAAAGGGAATTATTATACACGAAAGAACAATTATATATCTTATTTAATTGTACATAATTTTTCTTTACAGTATAAACTACCTATATTCAAGTCGAACTTCTCTGGTTAAATCCATTCTCCGATGGTTGTGGATTATTAAACAAATACGAAATCCCCCGAGCCGGCGATCCCTTTCACAAGATTCAAGTATTATTAAGTACTCCAGTGATTCTAATTCACGATCGGTAAAGTAAAACAGACATTCTTATAATTTTGAAAATCGTTATAATGCTTGAGTGGCGTGTTGTTGAGGCCGTTCAACAGAATATTTCGGTTGTTGCAGATTAGCAACCTGACGACATCGGGGATAGATGTTGCGTCAGATTCTAGTTTACCTTTGCTTGCAAGTTGCACGCCATATTTTTTTATTTTCCCCTTGAATGTATAATTTATATCGGACGCGGCAACGATGACGACCGCATCGCGAACTTGCGCGGTGGTTGTCGATCTCCGGCGAGGCAGAATGTAATTGACTTAACAATCGCGGTTCTAGAACGATCCGGCGACGGAGGCTGGAAAGATTGATGCGCCGTTGATTTACGCGAAGACCGGGACCGCGGCCCTTTACGACCATTAGGTGTCCCATCTCTCACACTAAAGTTAGTTCAGGAGCCCGCCAGGGATCCGAGATCTTCCTACGGCCGAAAACAACGCGCAGTTTGTTTTTAGACGAATGATAATAGTTCCGGTCTGGGTGGAGTTCGATCTCCACTGACGGCATGAATTTATAGGCTCGACGTTGCGCTCAACGTCTATTTCTAATGTCTAATCGGGCTCATTAATATTTCCAGGCGAAGAAGGTGGATGCTGCCACTTGCTTCCTCCTTGGAAAAGTTTAATGAATGTTAGAACGCGGAGACACATAGTAGCTTAAGTCACGTTTCCGACTGCTTCGAGGAACACGTAAATAAAGTCACCTTCGTTAATTAATGTACATTATTAATGAATCAATCGGGCAGTCCGTTCCAGTTTCCAGTAAACAAGTTACGGTAAAGGACCATCATTTACCCAGCGAATTCCATTTCTCCCGCTTTTAATTCCCTGCGACCACTGCCCCTCACTGTTCGGGCTACGAAAAACCTCCTCGGAGATGGAGAAAATCGTGTGACATTTCACAATCGTCTATAAAGTATTCCGCCGGTGGTAGATCGAACGATTCGAGATCGAGCCCCCACCTGATATCGGTGGTCAAAGCGCGAAGAAGGGGACACGCGGAGACTATGTAAGAACGACGGAATCGTTGGAGAACCTGCAGTCTTGCTGAAGATCTTCGCGTGAACGTCCGTCATCGAATTCGCTCTTCGACCCGACATCCACCGACATCCTCTGATCGAAATCATCGAGTCGATCGTAGAGTCGGGATTTAGCTTGGAACTAACGGGAACCCAGTAGTGTTGCGTGGCCATCTAGGAGACGTATGTGTCGATGCGGTGCAAAGTTTTAGACTGCCAAGGCAACTCCCCGACATTCTTACCCAGTGTCAGGTAAGTGCGGACACGTAGAAACTGGTTCCTACTTATTGCGTTGCACCTTGAGTCTCTCTGCGACATCGATCATGCTCGATCCAACTTCAGAAATCGGGTGGAAGGATCTTGCCTCAATATTCGCTGCATCAGCTTGTGCAGCGGATGACGTTCACATAGCAATAGAATATCAGGTTGTAAAAGCCTTGAAACCTGTTCTCCCTTTCTTTATGCAATTGCGGAGGACTTCTCTGTACATTAGATTTCCGATTCTAAATAATAAAAGCGTTTCAAGATGAAGATGCAATAGTTTTGCAAGACCTTTCGAGGTCTTAAGCCTGTGGGGGATTTCGAAACTACGCGTTACTGACTTTTGCTACTCCTCTTTGAATAGACTTGCTAAAAACCTCCGGACTCGGAAGGGGAGTCGTCGTGGTAACGTTGCAAATCGGTTAGAACTACTGGTTCTAGTTCACTTGCATCACGTACCATAGAGTGAGACCACCAGGCACAAAAGTTATTCCTGAAAGATTGTTCGCCATTAGCGGAGATCGTTTGCAATTGGCCGAAACCTGTAATAGAAGGACAGAGAGAGAGAGAGAGAGAGAGAGAGAGAGAGAGAGAGAGAGAGAGAGAGAGAGAGAGAATAGAGCAAGTCTAATTATAAAAATCAGGGAGAAAGGAAAGGAATCAAAATGGTGCACACTAGAATCAACGTCCACGCAATCAAGGGTCCCTTCCAGGACGTTAGGTGTGTAATAAATTAAGTAATCTATTTCCGTTCATCTTTGAGGCCTCTTGGATTTTTTTTTTTGCTGAAGGGACTAGAATGACAGAACGTTTTGTCCTCATCCTGTTCTTTATTTATTTTTTTTCCTACAGCAAGAACAAAGGTGGGCGTGCGTCGTCCGAAAGTTATCTGCCATCCCAGCAGCAGGCATCGAGCAAGAACAAGTACGGTGCTTGGGGCCCTGTCTACAAAAGCAAGCAAAACTTCGTCGACATGCATATTTGCTGACGCATCTTCGAAGGGAATACATCACCCAGCAGTATCACGTTTATAATCTCACAATCGTGACGTTGCCTCGCAATCAGTAGTTCCTTTAACAACACGTCGATCATGAGTTCATTCACACTTGTAAAATAAAAATGGAATGAAGGAAGATACAATGGTTTATCAGGACTAACGAATAATTCAATCGCCGCAGATTCGCCGCAGTATAATCGCGAGAGTCCTCCTTTCTTCTCGTTTTTATTCAGAGTACTTCCGAGTAATGCCTTTTAATACGATTTCCGTTTAGCGGGGGAAGAATGCGAGGCTGACGTTCGACGGGGGACGAAAGTGAAAAAAGTATTCGTGGGCTAGTTCCGGCGGATACGCCACCCGCGAAGGGACAAAGAGGAACTCGGAAAAAATAGCTGATGGTATCATGGCCAGACTGGCAACGTCTACGCTTACGCATCACGGTGTAACTTGCGTGGTATCTGCATTTTTTTACATTACCCACGTTGCACTGATTCCACAAAAAAAAATTATGCAATCAACCGAAGTTGTAGTAACCAGTTCTTGATGCATTCCAGTGGATTCTTCCGTGTTAGTCAGACACGCCAAGCGTTACAATCTCCATCGGCTCGAATACTCTTTGACTCCATGACCAAGCGATCCACAAACCATCGATAGATTTACTATTCCATGCTTTGTCTAAAGGTTCGAAAATAGCACGGGCATGAAAATTGATGATAAATTGGAGGACGAATTAAAGGCATCGTGAACGATCGACTCTCGGGAAATCCATAAATAATCGCATCGAGATCCCATCGCTGCCACCCCGTGACGGGGAAATGGGTAGAGAGAAGGCCGAAGACTGGCGGGGAAAGCGGGAAGAAAGCTTCTGGACAAATGGGAGCTTTGCCGCGACTGGAGGGGCGAACGCGAGGAACGAGTGGCGGCAGTCGTTGAAAGCGCGTCGACTAGGTCGGTCTTCGTTTGAATGGAGGGTCGGGGGTGGAATATCGTTGAAGCTCGGATCCACGCTCGACCATTTAATTTATTTATTTATTCGTCTGGAGGTATCGTCCTCCGCCAGTCGGGGCACGGTTTACCATATTTCGTCCTATTCCACGGCGCGAGAGTGCCTCGTCGCGGCGCAGAGGAGGACGAAGGGGAGGAGAAAGAAGGAAAAGTGTCGTTGCTCCGTGGAACGCGAGATACCCCGAGAGTCGACGTCCCGAGGCTGCTATTTCGAGGCTGAAACACACCGGTAAGCTTTTGTCCGATAGTCGGCACCTAGTCTCTTTTCATTGCCGAATTCGAGATGCACGGCGCGCGAGCTTTCGTTTCTTCGATCGAGTCTACGTGGGCCGAGAAGCGTCTGCACGGTAAAAAAAAGGCGGATCGTTTCAGACTTCTTTTTTCGGGATCCCAGATCGACCGCGTTCTTCGCATACTTGGGAGGAAGACTAAACTCGCTTGCCCTTCGAAGCGACCGACTGCATACGCAGAGTTGCAGAATCCTTCTTTCTGCACGTTGCTCCGGTCTTTTAATAGCACGACCATTGCAACGGAGTTTCCTTTTTTCCCTGGGTTTAATTATTACTCCCATGAAACATTCATGATCTTCGTGTAATGGTTCGTCTGTCAGATCTCGATCGGTCGCTATTCTCCGAATAAATCAATCCCAAGGAAATCTGCTTCCGATCAGCTGACTGCTCAATCGCGCTCAAGCACGTACACCGCCGACCATAATGTGGCGATACGTGATTGAGGAAAATATTACGCTGTGCAATGAATTCTATCTTTCGCGAAAGAAAAATGAATCAACTCGTGCGAAACCTTTGAGGATGATATAAAAAGAAGAAAAAAAAGATAGAGAACTCGCTGAACTCTGCAAAATGGTCCTTTCATTTCAAAAGAGATCGATCCAGTTGTTGAGATCATTTTACACGAGTACGAGTTTACTACCAGCGTTACTCGAACATCCTTCTCGCGCGTGGTTCGCGAAGCCTCCAGGGATATCCTTGGAAAATCCTCAGGAAACAGAGATCCGAAGGACTCTGGCCTTTCTGCGTCTCCCTCTCGAGCCCCGTGCTACAGAGCACCTAGCGAGGGCCTCGTAGACCGGAAATAGAGTTTCCTCCAACTCCGCGATGATCTCTTGGTTTAACGTGGAACAACGTCCCTTTCGCGTGGCGAAGGGCCCCCGTCACGTCTAAATCCCGACGTGTCTCCCTTCCTTCCTCCCTGTCGATGGTAATGCTCGTTGCATCCGTAGGTACAACGGCATCGGGGTGCTATTTTTGTCGGCTGCCAACAGTCGCTAGTAGGCACCCTCTTGCGAGCAGCCGGAGATGGTAGGCGCGAGCCTTGATATCCCTTCGCGCGTGCCCGTGCACGCTCTCTAGCTCGTTAGACCACGTCCTCGAGGAAAAATGATGAATGGCCCGATAAGAATACCCGAGAGCCCGACGAAAAGTCGGCGTGAAGAGCGATGGCTCATCCCGGATATCTGGGACAGGCCCGCTGGGCGTTTTGTGGGTCTCAGAGTTCGCGGGGCACGCGCTCCGCTTAGAATATTAGGCAGAATATTAGCTGCTTAATATAGTAGGCAACGGCCTAGTGTGTGTGTGACTTTAGCACATGGGTAGGTGGCGTGCAATTATGAGGAGTCCGGAGAGTCGCAGAGACCGCAGAGAGTCGACGTTAGCCGTGGTGGCAAACGCCGACTGATCAGCACGCGGACGACGACTCGGGTTCGATTCCCGGCGTGGCGGCTCTCCTTTTCCGGCTTCTACAATAATGTAAAGTAGGTATGTAGCTCAGAGTAGTAAGAAAGAGTTGCCATTTAATGGATGCATTTACCACTTCCTCTCGCTTACCCAAGTGCACCAGACGGATGTTCCTCGTTCCGTCATAAGTAAGTTTGACAATTTCATGCACAGCCGCGCACGTGTCCGTCATCCTGCAGGCGCGCGTGCCCCCCATTAACGTAGCCTTACTCCGGGGATCTTTAAAAGACGAGGGAACATCTACGCGAGGGAGGAGCCGAAAAAACGTCGGACGAAAGAGTGTCGGAGCGTGGGGTCTATATTTGCTCCCGAGAAAGTAGTAGAAAGCGGAGGCAAATCGATGGGGGACACCCTCGCGGTACCACTGTCCTGTCCCATCGGTTAGGTATCGCGGATTCGTGGGGCCGTAGCGAGAAACTCGATCTTCCTCGGGGCCTAAATATAACCAGGAAGTAATGTCGGTGGCAATTTACGTATGTTCTCGTCACCTTCTGGGACCGGCACGCGCATAAACCACGTGGGTAACAGGGCTCTAAGCCCCGACAGGGGTTCCGACCGCGTTATCGCATTAGCCTGCAGGCACGCGCGCGCGTGGGTGCAAAGGGCAGAGAATTAGTAAGTGGCGTCTGAGGCGTCGAGGGTGCCCAGGGAAGTTCGTTGAACTCGAGGGGAGGTGCGGGAGGATACAGAGACCGAAAATTTATTGGGCTTCGTAAATCGGAACACGGAACACCCTGCTGCACCTAAATACTTCCGGGAAAGTGGGTGGCCACTTCATGGCCACTCGATCCAGGGGAACAGGAGAGCAGTAATTCTTAAAAGATATTCGAGAAGGGGGTAAGAAGGATTCAAAGCTTAAAAATACAGAGCGGAGTAAGTGTATTTACTCTTCTACCAATCGAGAAATCTTTCGTAATAGTACATGGCAATATACCGCGCAAATGCCGTCAGAGACAAAATTAATACGTCTCGTGAGAATTCGTCGACAGGATGTCAACATATCCCGTCGTTAACATCAATTACAACAATCGTGCGCGATCGCACGAATTATTTCGTTCCCCCGGCTGAATTACTCCAACTGGGCGTACTTGCATTCCACCCATGGATCTCGCGCACTTCTTCCCCGACCAGGGGGTACCTGGTTACATTTAACCCCGCCTCTGTTCATTTATCCCGTCTTCTGGAACATCGATTCAGGGTTCTTCCTTCTCTTATTTCCAAGTCGAGGGCAAAGTCTCGACGCGATTCCGGTTCGACTGGAGGCGCCACCGGCATTGAATGGAACGCAACGGGGAATAAAAAGGAGGGGAGAAAAATGTGGAAAGCCGAGGAAGCCGGGAGAAAAAGAAGAGGATGAAATCGATGATTTCCTCCCTTGCTGCTGCCGCGCGGAACGGAAGGGAACGAAAGAACGCGCGCGTGGTGGGGGAGAGTGTCTCCTAAGAATAGAAGAATTCTTTTTCCTCTTGTCCTTCCGCCGTGCAATTGTCGGGGGAGTCTCTGAAGATGTTACCTGGCAGAGCGCGGCCACGAGCACTCGTCCACGAGAAATCCAGACCCTCCGCCCGGACGGCTCGGTGACGTTGCCACCGAGGCGGTATCCTCTTAAATCCGACCGTTTAAAAATATCGATTCCTGGAATGGATCTGAGAAATCGAGCAGCGAGATATATTCGCTCCTCTTCTTCTTCTTTGTTCCATGTATATTCGCGGACGGACCCCCCGCGAACCTAAAGGCGTGGTTAGAACCATCGCTCTGCGCGGTGTGCAGCGTATACACACGTGCATCCGCTGCTCTTTTGCGCGAATGCTTTCGGGGAATAAGCCTCTAATTAACTATCACATAGAAATGGAAAGATTGCATTAATTCTCTTACCTGCTAGTAACTAGGTAATTGAATAAGCATTAATACTTCTTCCTGTGCCGATTTACATAATATAAGAAGAATATAATGTAGGGGAGAAATTGGTGAAACCGTAGTTAGAGAGGAAAAGTCGGTATTTGTCTTTGATTCCTGAACAAAGAAATCTGGATAGGTATTCGTTTTTTTTTAAATAACGCGGCACTGTTCACGACGAATACGTGTATCGACAGCTGGTAAATTCTCAAGCATAAAGGCGGGTTCGTTCGGTGATCGCATCTCGGAAGAATGACGTCTACCGGTGCGTCGAGACGGCGGCTGTCGTCTTACCCGAAATAGATCCTCCATCCTGAACACGAAGGCGACTCGTGAACACAGCCACGGGGAAACCGGTTGCTAGGGGAAAAACGAATCACTGATTTCCGTGGATTTATTAACAAAGAAGATCGCAAGACCACCCTTTACGAGTCGCTCCGCTAAATCCTCAGAGTGAAAAAGAACTGGACACACGAATAGAAAGAAGTAGAATAATTTATTGGCACTTTCAAACCACCAATTCGTCACATAATTGAGGAGAATTATAATCTACATCTGATCGTGCAAAAAAGTGGAGTTAACTTGCTCCAGCTTATGTAATTGAGCGATTACATTTTTTTGTCGCGATCGACAATTACATTTTTTTTACTCGGAATCTCTGTGCGATCGGTATCTTTTAAGAGAACGAAAGTAACGGATGCTCTATGCACACGGAATGTGAAACAGAAGTTGGATTGTTTGGCTTGAATTCGGAAGGGGTTGCCATTTTGGGCATACGTACAAGGACGCACATGTCGGCTGTAGGGGAGCTCGTGTTATGGGACGAGGGGCAGGCGTTCAAATAAACCAGACCTTTATTACCTGAAGACATTTCCAAGCAACCTCCTGCTCCTTCATCCGTTTAATTTGCATCACAATGAAAACTGTAACATTGGCTTTCGTTAAACGTGCCTTTAGTTCCGAGAATTTCGTCTGGCTCGCAAATGGCTCGCGATGTAAGCGCGACGTAGAGTTTTTTACTCGATAACGCATGAACCCGCCGGTACTCCATCGCGTAACGGTATCGGTAAGCCTGTGACGCTCTATTTCTGCTTTCCATAAAATGCATTTTAGGTTTACGGCTACCGTTAGTTATGCCCCTTTTCAATCTCGCCGTGCGCCGATAGGTTGGATCGCGCGAGCGTTAATCGCAATCGGTATGGAACTTGTTTCGCCAGCAAACGCGGAAGGATAATTCAGTGATTTAGTTTAATAGTTAACGTCGCGACGGAACGGCGAATGGGAAGATAACGATTTCCCGAACGAATTGGAATTCGTCGAGCGCCGCCGTCGAGCTCTGCCGATAAACCGCGAAGGTGTACTTTCGTGAAAAATCTCTAGAAATCCCGGCAATCACTATATTTGGCGTTCTGAGTCACGGCGTAGTTGTGCAGTCGCCGCGCAAGCTTTGAATTCTACCGCGCGCAGGGCTGTGCGTGTCGCTATTTCGTCTTCTACTCCATCAGATTCCTGGAACGCTTCCACCCTTTTTCACGTCTCTGCGTATTCTTTGCATCCCTCTTCAAACTAATGCTGCCGAATCGGATCGAATATCTGGCCACTAGGGTTCGTCGAAATATCCATTACTCTATCCCACTTTCTGTGGCATTTCTTTCAGCTTAAACATTGCTAATGTTTATGGCGATCGAGCAATAATTGCTAGCAAACTGATCTTTGTCAAGTTTATGCGAAATATACTGCATACTTTTAAATTTCGGTTTCAAACTTTTAATTAAATTGACATTACAAAAGTGGGTGCAAAAAAAAAACAACACGGCTACTCCACTCGTTCCGCGTGTTTTTCATGATCCGATTCGTCGATGTCATCGCCAGGGTTGTTTTTTCATTACTATAGTTTTCTTTACCATTGCCCCAAAGCCCCCTCCCCCTTAGAAAAAATCTGCGAACGCCCTTGACTGTGGGACTCTCAAAAGTAGAACTTTATCCTACATTAATTGCCTGTTGTTTCAGGTCCCTCGCGAATGTATTGCAAAGGGAACACGTCGACCATTTGAAAAGTAACAGGATGAGGGCGCGGGAGTCTATCGTGTACACTCCAGTGTTCCTTGGACCAGACACCGACGACGAGGAAACGCTAGTCAACGCCGAAATTTACAACAATGGTGAGTCTGTGTGAGATTTTTTGAAAAATATTTTGTCACCTGGATATTTTAAACAAACATTGACACCAGCCTGCTTGAGATTCGAATGTGTTTCGTAAGATAAATCTGGCATGAAATGTGGATAGAATATGCGTACCAACAAACGGTAAGCAATATCTCCTGACTGTATCATCGGAGTGATTCATATTATCACAGGCGAGCTAGAAGGCAAACCTGACATACGATGTGACATTTTATCACGCGATTCTGGTGCTTGCAAAGCCCACTATCATTTTCATCGTACATTCGTCGTTATCGATTCTGAATGGCACAAGATTGGAATGTTATTAACGATAGTAATTCAAACTGGATACAGCAAGATTGCAGCTTTTTACGTTCGGAATGCAACTTTTCACTTATCAAGACAGATAAAGTATATGTATACTTGTATTTCCTACTAACACTCAGGGACGGATTAACTTCAAAGATTTTCAGGCCATCTTATACAGAGATATCTTGTACACTTCGACGCAAAGTGTTTGAAACAAAAGATAGATATTAAAATTCAGAAAACTTCTATGGTGTCCCTGACGTGCCAAGCACGTGTTTATTTTGCTTATCGGTTAATCCAGCACTGGTGACATTATTAATTCTTAAGCATATCGCGGGAAAATCTCTAATTCTTTATGTACTCGATACTGGAGCTTTCGTAACGCAGCTTCTCAATGAAATGCCACAGACTACTCCGCACATACCACGTCTATGGAAAGCCCAAGGTTACTGGCCTCGCCTGTATTCAGGGAAAAACTCCTCTTATCTCCGCTTGATATTTAGCGATGCTCAAGCGCAAATACAATTTAGCAAGGAATGATGAATTTTTGTAAATCCCGTTCGAAGTTACTCGCAATCCCGCGTGTCTAAAAATGTCTCGGAGTCATCCACTGTAAAAGCAGATACAATTTTCTGCCACGAGCTGCACCGAAGCGTGCGCTGGTGTAAGATGCAAGGCGAATTCCTCGGCGTTCGTGGACGTTCTCTAACTAGACAACGTGACATTTTCCTGCATTAAAATTCCACGCCGATCGAGCGCGGATATTCCTGACCAAGTCAAGCCGGATACGATTGGAAACAGAGGAGAGAAGACAGCCAGTCTGACTCAGAGCACACCTACACGACATCCGAATTCGAACTTGGCGGTTGTACCGCATGTAGGATAGAGCGGGGGCGTGGTGTATGTACGCAATACCCGAACAACCGCGTCACGGCTCCGTTTTTGGCAATGATAATACGCTCACCTGGAAGAGCATTGTTTAATCCTGGCCTCTTATCTCCCACGAGCCTTTCTCAAAGAATCACACTCGCCGCTGCGGAAAAGAGATAGGTACGATCATCGTGTTCAAATATTTACCACCTCGACACTTCCCTGGAACCTTGGGTCTAGTCAAATTTTACATAAAAAAAAAAAACCCCCCACTAATGACAGACTCCAAGGCTCCAGCATTTCTTTCAAGCATGTCAAGCATTCACTAGAAGTATTAAGGGGTTGTACCTAGTCGGACGGCCGAAAAGAGGCAAATGTTTGTAAATTTTTTCTTGTAAAAGCGGAAGCATATATTTTCACAGAACTTTTTGCACTTAAAGGAGCAACGTTTACAGAACATTTGGTAATTTTTTCGTAGAGAAATGTATACGCGTCTGAATTTACTGGAAAGCAATGACCGATGCTCGTAAAAGCTAGGTATCTTGATTTATACCGGCCTATTGTTGCCAGCGCTAAGAGAACGCGTATCGTTTCGCGCGTGAACGATAATCGGTGTTTCTACTGTTTGTCCGTGCGACGCGATAACGGACGCAGCGGAGGAGCCGAAGAAGCGGCACCCACAGGATTGTCCACAAGACTGGTGCTCGATAAGTATTATCAGAAACTGGCGCCGTCTGGCAATTCTATTAATTTCCCAGTGGTGCTGCTCCCAAGTGACGGGGCAGCCGATAGCGGCAGCCACCTTAGCTGTAAAACGGCGCACAGGCGCGAATTAGCAGCGCCCCGAGCTTCGCGATCCGCTTCCCGTAGTTTGGAGAAAGCGGCAGTCCCGGAGGAAAACATCGGTCCGGTTTAATTGCGAATCTACGTGGCACTTTATCAGACCCGCTTACTCCGGGGGCTTTCTCTGTGTCGTCCTCCCTCTCGCGGTTACCCGCCGCGCGATTATCTCCGGCGCGTACGTCACAATGATCTCTTCATTCGGTCGTTCGCAGCGAGTAGTTTGAATCTGCGCTATCCGGATGCAGATAACGGTCCGATAAACGGCCGGAGTCGCTTCGCCAGCCATTGTGGACGGCTGTAATTAAGTTACGTGGCACATTTCTTTTGCAATACGCCGATTCAACCGATATATCCCACGTTTCATCGTGCCGCAGAAGTTGAAGCACCGGTGGGACGTCCCGCGCGTATCAACCAGATGTGATCGGTAGTTGTCCGGGCCTGATTATCGTCTCAGGCGGACTGTTTCTCGAGCGGCGATCCCTCGGACACTTTCCACATCGCGGATTCAGCTTGCGTAATGTCGGGCATAAATCGTATCGCTCGGCCGCGTTACTCAATGAACGAGCCGCAAACGATGAGTATCGCGCCAGAATTAAAAGTGAAAATCACCTTTAGGTAGTTTCCTTCGCCTGGGTCCTCCCTCCTTCTCCCCTTGCCCCGCAACCAGAACTGGGTAGGCCTAACCGTGAACTAGATTCGAGGTTTAGCGATCTGGTATCGAAGCAAACGTTGCTGGAACGGTTAGAGATTAACGGCATCCCTTCTTCTCGCCCGCTTTTATGTTCCTTCTACCCAAGGCAGTTAAAAGTTGATCGACTGGCTAGGACGGCGCGCCGAGGCACTTCTCGCGGGTAGCTCTCAGATATCTACGAGGATCGCGGTGTATATCTTACGATCGCACGATCTCCGGTCCTCGTCTTATGCCGGACACGTAGTGGACGCATGCCACGTACGTATCGCGGCCGCATAAAACGGCGAGGCCGTACCTTTCAGCGCCCTCCTGAGATCCACGATCTCGGGCACGTATAATCCCCCGGCGAAAAAAGCGCCTAGGAGCGGCTACGTGCGCGCACACTGGCGGGTATATGTACGTGTACACAGAGGCGGGAGGAGATGGTAATCGAAAGGGACCGGTGGTTGGTCGTCGTGCAACGCCGGCCACCGATCGTAACGAGCCGATCCCAGGGGTTTTTCTTCTTTCGTGGGAATAAAAGAGCGATACGCCTTCTCGATCTCGTCCCGGCCGCAGCCTTCTTGCGGTGAACGCGGCCGATCGCCCCTGGAGCTGTGCTAACGTACTTACTTTTCAGCTTGATCGGCGAATCTGCCAGATACATACTCGGAGGGAGCTCGACACCGCAGAGGCTTCCTCGGTGGCAAAGGTTTCTCCTTCTTTAAAATGGGTCGCGGGCGAGCCGGGCGAAAAGCGTGAAAGTAATCACTGTCTCAAGGCGAGCGATATTCAATCAAATTCGTAAGACCGAAGAGACGTGGGACGAAAAGTCACAGCAACGGGGTCAAGAGCGGTGGTCCGGGAATTTCGTCGGCGAGCTTACAGCCGCGGGGGGTTAGAGACACTTGACGGGCAGTGCCCGATGGTAAGATTTAATTAACCAACGAGCAGACGGACGACTATGATGAGTGTTCCGTAATGGGGCAGCCGCGGGGCCACTAATTACGCGAAAATTATATACCATTCGGACGGTTAATTCGCGTGAATGTTATTACCGCGCCGCCACGGCTCACGATCCCTCTACATGTGTTACCGTTCGCGCGAGGTTGCAGCAATCTCGCCCCGGGGCGATCGGTTGCCCAACCTGCTCGGTGCATTTGTCGGGGGGAGATGGCTAGCGTCGCGACACCTCGCCCCGAGAATATACGCGTGCACCGAGTGTGCGAAATGTAATCGAGACTGTTATTGTTGCAGATCGTCGCCCGATAGGTATTACGGAAAGCAATTTGCTCGCCGGCCTGTGCCACGTTCGCGAGATGTTTTATAGGCCGCCCCGGTTTTTTTCCGCTCCCTCGGCGTTCGTGTAATATGGCGCACGATCTCGGATCGATCGGCCAAGGATCGAGCCTGCCGCGACGCGTCGGAGATTTTATCGGGAAACGAAAGTGCAAAAAGTTCAATTACATCGTGTACAAGCTCTCGTTAACGGGGAGGGTATTGGACAGGAAAGGTGGAAACTAGATGACGAGGCGAGGCGCCGACAAATTTTCCACGTTCCACGCGGTAGGTTAATTAATTACATGCCCCCTTCCCGCCTCCCCCGCCCGATGACTGCATAATCATCGACGTTAATTTATGCGAGCGCAGTCCCCCTCGGAGATGCCGTGAGAACCGCGTTGTAACGCGATACATTCGGGGCAACCCTTGTACGTTCTACAGGATACGCGTGATCGCGAAGTTCCACGTACACTTTGTTAATTCGCAGTCCAATAGAAGGTGCCGAAGAACGCAGTACCTGTTACGTGCTTTCGCGGATGTTTGTTCAGAAAACTGTTTGCGGTGTTGTATAAATATTATGTGGATCCTTCAGTGGCCAGGCTATAGCTTCTTTGGTATCGATAAGACGGGCTTCTCGTGGAGCGCGGCGCAGGGCGCACGGAGTTGCGTGATTGACTGCGTTCCCCGTTGCTGGCCGATAAAGCGTGCGCTGCCGTGCACGTGCACGTGCACACGCGTGACTATCTACGGGGGCCGGTGCTCGTGTACACGCCGCGATCCAAGTGTATCGGGGCCTGAATGAAAGAAGGATTCGAACGACTGAATGAACCGTGTGTCCCCGCGCGCGTGCAGCCAGAGACGGCGTGTAGGAGCGAGCGTGGGCGAGCGCACGCGTATCCGCGAGCCATTTCGCGCGTGCGCCTGTGTGCACGACACCTTGTGCATCGCACATCCTCCGAGCAACTTTACTGCCCCGAACGTGGGGCTTCTCGACGGGCACTGTAACGAGGGTTTGAAGATGCTGGATAATATCGGGGAGCTCAAGGATGCATCGGACGTACAATATTAGACGAAAGTATATGAAATTTGAATATACCTGAATATCTATGTCTTAGGCATAGTAAATCTAGATGTAAGGAACTCGAATGACAGTTGGAGTCTTATTTTTACTCCTGCAAATGCTTTCTGAAGCATTATTTGCTAAACTTTTGCCAGTGAAAATGCCCTGAATTCACAATTTTCTCAAGTTATAATTTATTTCTTTAAAACGATGCAGTGAAAACAAATGAAACTTTGCAGATCTTTTCATTTACCCATATACTGCATGTAAAAAAAAATTTGAAAACATTGGTACCATTTCTTCAACACTTTTTCAGTTGTTTTCTCTATCAAGATCCTCTCTTTCCATAAGAGTACGTGTAAAATAAGTGAAAATTAAAATCGTTATAACTCAGCAACCGTTTGGTGAATTCGTTAAAAAATTTTCGAGCACATCAGGAAGATTGGAAAGACAAATTTTACAAATTTTGATTAACTTGGTACCATTTTGAGGATAGGTCCGATACATCCTTAAGGGGCAATGCCACTGTAGAGCCCGGAAAGGCAGCCCGATTTTCAGAATTTCTTAAGCGAGTATATCGTGGCGCCGACATTTTGTATTGAAACATTTTTTTAAAAATTGTGATCATACTTCAAGGTGTGCAGAATAAAGGCCATCAAAGAGATTTTGTATTTCATTCACTATAGGTACTCGCTTAAGAAATTCTGAAAATCAGCTTTCCGGGCCTCAGATAAGCCGAGTAGCACCAGCCATCAGACTGCCAGAGGGAACCTTGACACAAAAAGGTAGAAGCTCTCGGTTCCTTAAAAAACTGGTACCAGTAAGTGGCACAGATAGTTCGCTAGAATAGACGTGGGTCCAGGTGATGTTTAAACCGTCCACGTATCGATCGGTCGATTCCCGACGCCACACGTCGTCGGCCCAGCTATTGAAAAGCGAGCGCGCGAGCACTTCCTCGTGCATTGTGTTGCAAATGAGACGTGGCCGGGCAGTCGTGAAAGTTGCCATCGCGAGAACCCGTGAAACAGCGCTTCTCCTCGCGGCAGACTGGCGCGGAGTGCCTTTCCGCGTTCGCCCGCGACGTTTCCCTGATGGATCAGGCGACGTCGCCTCGTGAAATTCGATAGGAGTAGACGAGGATCTTGTTCAGTGAATCATCGCGACGCTTCTGCTGGACAGCCCATCCTTTCGAGTCCTCTCGAGCCCTTCGGCGTGCATCGACGTTTACGCGATCACGCCCACGCGACCGGGGGCCATTCACTGTAAATCGCGAGCGGCGGACACGTCGCCCCGTGTAGTCGCATACTTACGCTACAGAGCCAGGCTTAATTCGTGTTCCGCGTGTGCACGGCCTGCTTCGCTGGCTCGTTCATTCGGTCCCCATGAATGCAGCCCGCTGGAAAACCGGTGTCTCGTTTCCTTCTTCGTTCCCGCCCCCTCTCGTTCCCGCCTGGGCCCACGGCCGACGCGTGTACGCATCACGGACGAGCGAAATTACGCCTCGCGTGTATGTGCACGCGAGCCCGCCGACCGGTGTGCCCAGCGCCCACGTGGGCGGACTAGGTAGGTATCCGCGTTATTGGTCTGCCGATTCCACGGTATGTGTTTCACCGGGTCTCCGGGATAGCTGGCTGTGCGCTGCAGGTAGCTAGCTGTTCGGACTGTAGGTACCACACACGCTTTTGGGAAGATTCTCTCGGTCTCTAGATAATTTAGGTACAATACCCGTGCTACTAGGTATCCATGGTCTCACTTTTAAACGTCACTTCATCGTGTTAGACCTGTTGGTTTCAATGGACCCTGGATATGGTTTCAGAGATTCCAGACACTTGTGGCTGGGCTGTTCTTTACCTGTTGGAGAATTTTTTCTGGGAACTTGAGAATTATTGGGGGATTTCGAACAATTGTAGGAATAGGTTTCGCATTTTTCCAATTTGTTCGAGTACCATGGAAGAAAATGGACGACCCTCCTTCCTCGGGTGATGGGACTCGACTCGGCCAGCCGTCTAACCAACTCCACCAGCGCTGATCCACGCAATTGGATTGCAGCATTCCTAAGTTCATCTCCTAATTCTCTCACTCTCTCTCTCTCTCTCTCTCTCTATGTTTGACGAATGATTTACTTGTACTACTTGTGGTCGTACCGAAACGCGTCGAGGTATCCGATCGGCAATTGAATCGAGAAAATAGAATTCCCGGAGGGGGCAGTCGTCGATGTTACCAGATCATCTTTCAATCCTGATCTAAGAATTTCAGACTTCCAGCGCGAAGGAGCAGCGATCGCTACCGTGCATCGATCACACTCGCGTGTTCAGCCAGCGAGGATCGCTCCTGGCGATCGTAAAGAACGTCTCGCTCGCGGTACGAGGATACTTTAATCGATGCCCGATCCCCGGGCAAACGTTTAACGATCGTAGCCCGCGAGGGCCGGAATAAATTCGGCGCGTCGACCGAACACGCTCCCCCGTTCGTGACGCTGGGCCGCTCGTATTCGACGGAGCGCTCTCGCGCACGCATCGCGTATAATTTACGCGCGCCGGCAGCGCAGCCGTTGCGGCCGGACATTTAAGACCGATGAGGTGTTATTTCTTCCTGAAACACGGCCGGCGTACCATCGACTCGCGTTAGCCTCGCGCGTTCGGCAATCGTAATTAGCATCTCGCTCGCCTCCAGGGATATTAAACTCAGCACACGTGCTGGCTCGTATTTTCAACTGGATTTTCACGGTTTTTACCATTCACGAGGGCCTCTTACCTGTTGGCACTGAGATTGTTCAGCGCGGATTCTTGAAAGTCTCAACTCCCTGAAAACGAACCATTCTTTTCGTGGAAAGGCGTTTAACACTTGCGTTAAACGGCTTCCAAGCTGCTCGGTCGTCTACACTCTACGGTCTACACCATGGACACCATTATCAAGCTTATCGATTTGAACGAGACACTAGTGTTCAAGTTACCGTTACATGAAAGCTTACACCGAGTATGAAACACTAAACGTTACCGTTCAAATTTCAACAATACAGGGGGCACTCTCGTTGAAACTGAACGTTGATCGTCTTCCACCATTAATTATCAGATTTATCGCAAGGATCGCAAGGAGAAGGCTGAGGACTCCACACGCGTTCGGAGCATTTTCTTTTTAATCTCGCCGCGAATTCCACCAGGACATATTTTTCTCCACCAGGACAATATTCCGTGGCACGGATTTACGGAAATTTACGACCGGCTCCTTTCTCTCGTCTCTCGCAGCAGCCCGCTGACCTTAAAGCTCGTGAAACAGATTCGACGAGTTCCCCCTGCGAAGGTTGAAGGGTTTCTATGCGCCCGGGAGGATTCCTCAGCGTCTACGATCCTCCCAGGGCAACTACCTGCCGAATGACGTGGCCCCGCTGCATTTTTTCTCTCCCCTTTCTTCGTCATTGGCCCCTCGCCTGCCCCTGGTCTGGTCGAATAGATTCTTTCGCTGCTCGAGCCTTCTATCTGCCTCTCCTTAACCGTCATCGACACAAGCGTGACAAGCTAAATACCACTTTATACGGATCATATAATTCAGGGACACTTCACACGTGCGAATATATTGTACTCCCTATCTCGTGTGAGTTTCGGATCGCAGTGGACGTGTTAAAGAGAGGACAGTCGCCAGCGATCGTAAACGAGTCCTTACTTTTATCTGTTCTCGAAACGTGTCGCTCGGAAGAAACTCGAAAACGGTCGCGCACGGTATACGACTTTCACGTTTATTAACAGCTCGACGGCGATAAAGGAAGAAAAGGGACGGAGGGGCCGCGGATGTTCGTGCGCCGAGGAGAAATCTCTCCGGCTAAGACGTTTATTAGTGACTCGTAAAAGCCGCGCGGCCCATTTAACGTACCTATTCATTTCGTTGTTACCGGGATTTATGCGCCCGCGGAGGACGCCTGGGCGATGATGGACGGCGATCGAAGGCGCCACTTTTATCCCGCGAAGCCGCGGCAAACGGGCCCCCTCGATGACGATGATCGCGTTTAATTAGCTCCTAGCTGGACGGTGCCCCGCGTTCCCCACTTGCCGGGCTGATTGATTCGCGCTCGTCCGTACGAGATTGGCTTGCACGATGATCGAGAGGCACCGTTTCCACCGTTTAATTGGCCGCCCCGGTTGCTCGTTGATCTTTTTAGTACCTAGACCTGAATAAACGCTCCGCATCGGTGCCACAGGAAATTCGTACGTGGGCGAGCAATCTCGTCGCATCGTCTCCTATCGTGACCAACGATTTAACGTTTAACATTGCCCACGCACCCAATTGTGCCTAACGCGTCGGTAGAGGCTGGAGCAACGCGAATAATTCCCTCTCATCGGCCCTGTGGAATGTCGTTCGACATCACCGTCAATAGTTTTCGCATTTTTCACTTGGCCGTCGAGCTCCTTCGCCCTCTCGCCCAATTATTCCACGCTCATCTGTGGCAATCAGCTCGATTAGCTGCAAGGTGCAAGATAAACGGTAACGAAGCACAAGTATCCTCGAGGTACTTTTTCCTTCCGGAGCGCTGGAACGGAGCTCGGAGCTGGAGCGCTGAGCGGTGAAGCAATGGGATTTGGCCGGAGCACGGCTAATTTTAAAATTTGTTTTATTATTATTATTCCAATTTTCTTTCATTCTATAAGAGCAGACGAGTGAAATGTTTTTCATAAATACCAATTCTCAATTCTTCATCATTGAAAAAAATATTATGTCGTAGGGCCGCGAAAATGAAGCATACTTTATGAATTTTTTCCTATATGAAAATGAAAAGCTAGAGGGATGGGGTTTGTTGCAAATGAAAGATCACTGTTTGAAAGTATCAGAAGAATTTTCATTTGAAAAGAGGCAGCTGAAGCGGAGCATATAAAGAATTTGTCTGCTCCAACCCCCTTTATTCTCCCAAAGTATAATCGAGAAGATTTCCCCTCCGAAGTGCAAACGCCTCGCAAAAATCTCGTTCCAGACTTTTCGGCCTTTCCGCCGGTAAGAACGCGGAATATTCAATTACCTGGGGCTCCTCGTGTAATGGACGCGCACACTACGGTACCGTGCGTATTCTGGGCAAGGGCCACCGAAAGCACCGGGCCGAGTGCCACGGCGCACAGGGGTTCTTTTTTGCTCCGAAGAGGCTGAACCTCGTGTCTCGGGGCCCGTATAAGGACAGACTTGCACGGTACAACACACCGAGCCCTGGCCCCCTGCCTTCCTGCACATACGATCCGCTATACCCTGGTACCGATACCGGCTATCTCCAAGCGGAATCGTGCGTAGTTAATTTGTCGCAGCTCCTTCTCCCGGCGCGATTCTTTTATACCCCGCCATTTGGGCAGGGCAACGAAGTGAACGAGCCGAGAAGGGAGAAACAATCGACGGCCATCCTGGAACTTGAGACTTGAGAGACGAGTAAATGATTCATCCTCCGCATCGATCATGTGTCGCACGGTATTTGTGGACCTTCAGTGTTGCTTCATAGGACCACTATATTCCAAATCCAGTGTTCCAGTCTGCCTTTGTCCTGGACGAGGTCCCCGTGGCCTGCTGGGAGGTGGACGAAAAAGTCCAACACGGTAGAAAGTAAAAAGCGAGTGGACTCGGTGGAAAAATGTTATAGGTAAAGACCGGCGCGGATCGGTGGACGGACGGGTGGGTCCGCTTCGCTCGTTACGTATGAGCATACGGCGTAAATACATAGGTGTATATCGCACCTTTCCACGTAGGCCAGTGTGGCGGATGCGGGTGGGCGGACCGGGATCGGGCCCGTGGCGGTGCAACGGAGCCGGAGAGCCCACGCTGAAACGAGCATCGGTAATTAAACGAGCACCTCGCTCCGCGAACTTGTCGCTTTTAACGACGAACCCCGCCGGTTCGTCGCGAGGCTGTGCGTGCCCGGTCGCCACAGGGCTCCACGATTTTTCCCAGTGACGGGAGGTAGACTTGCCATTCGCCTGAGCGCTGGGACAATAATTAATTAGTTAATCGATCTTTTCACCCATCGAAAATACCCACGAAATCCTCCGCGAAGTTGCAGCGTTGTGAAAAGGCTCTCGAGGCAGCTGGGATCGGCTCGCCGATGTGTCCTCCAAGCGATCGTCACGTCCGGTGTCTTCTTCGCCCTTTTTCCCCGTGCGAAACACCCTCTCCTCGCGGACCCGAGGCGTGGAACCTGTTGCGCGCTGCACTCAGGGGCACCGTGGTGCCTGTAAGCCGGCGTGTAATCGTACGGCCGGTAGGTTGCTGGGATGGCAGGCTGCTCGGTGGCGTGCGCACGCTGTAGGAGCCACATACTTTAACCTGTTCGTCGCGGTGCTCGGGATCGGGTCACCCCGAAGAGAGGGGAACCGCTGGCGGAGTCCACGGAGCGAGGAGATGCGCGACGGAAAAGGATCGGCGGGAATCGTGATCGGCAGCTAGAGGCGAGGAATAGAGGAGGCGCGCTCTGGAGAACCAGCTTTCCAGGAACGAACACCTTGCCCGCTTCTTTTTCCTCGCTCCTCCGTGGATTTCTAGCTGGAGCCCTTTGTCGGGGCGCCTCTGCACGACCGCGGATCGCATGCATCGAGGCGACGTGAAAGTAGAAAGCGATCTATTCGCGGAGGCGCTAAGCGCTGCATCCGAGTACACCTGCTCTATGAATCGAACGTTTCCAAGGTGTTCGAAACGTATGCGCGCGCGCCTCCACTCGACGCGGTCATCGAACGTCGCGCTGCTGATCGACGCTTTTCAGTGGCGATGAGACCACGCGGCCCCGCGCTTTGTCTCGCGAGCGCGTTACGCTTCGCGTGGGCGTCCGCGTAGGCGCCTAACGCAGAGCAACGTCACTCCGCGAGTACGCGTCCTTTCAGCGCTACTTCCTTCGAATAATCGCGTAGTTAGCACCTTGTGCAGTGTAACTGGCGCGCAGAAACGCCTAGCCGTTAAGCTTGTTTCCCCGTCCTCCGAGGGCTCTTCAAGTTCCTTCTTTTATCGCTGGAGGGAAATAAGAAATTGGGTGATTTGTGGTAGGAAGGCCCCATAGCGAGGATTTCAAACGAAGCTATGCTCCCAAAAAGGCAACTCAACCTGCTGAGAGCTCGGCTCGAGTAACAGAGCCTGCGCGTAACCCTCGATCGCGCTCACAGGATTAGTCCCTAGGTGTCCTGTTTCTCGGTGCGCGCCGTGCAAGGACCCCAAGGGACTTTGCATGCACGTGGTATCTATAAATGCATTCACGCCTCGCGGATAAACGAGCGGCCCCGTCAACTTCTCGGCACTGGACAGCTGAACAACAGTAGCATTCCCCCCCCCCCCTACCCCCCCCCCCCCCGGAGCGTGCTTATTACCGCTCGATACCGGTCGTAACTTTGTTTTATTAAATAAGCGCGTTGCATAAGCCGCTCGTGCATACACACTTTCTGCGCCGCTGAAATCACTTTCAGAGCCCTCGAGACGCGTGTTCCGAGCCGCGTTGCGTATCCAACGAGACGATTGCCGAGCTATCTTCTCGCTCAGCAGAAACAAGCTTTGAAGACTGCAGAAAATTGCGCAGAGGTCCGCTAACGAACCCTGAACAGAACACTGAACGGTGAACAGCCAGCTCGAGATAAAAGTTCCTTCCCACCTCTCTGTTATCTGAAAATAGCGAAAGACTTCTACAACCCCCTGAAACATTGCATCCAACGATCGCTCCATCTCGAATCCACATGCACACCCAATGACGCAATTAAGCCACCTGCGCGAGCCGCTCAACTTGCATCAAGCCTGACGAAGTCAGACGGAGAAACCTGGCAAGCAGTCCCGTCCTTGAATCGACCAAGTCACCTCGATTAAAGCCGCTCTCTTCCCACTCAGGACCCAAGGCGCACCCTATTTTGAATCGCCCGCCAGCACCGGTGGCACAATTAAAATTCCCCTGCCGAAAAAAAAAAAAAAGAAGGGCCGGGACCCTTCGCGAGCTTCGAGGGCAGCCCTGCGCCCTCGGCTCTCGAAGAGCAGAAGACTGTGTAGCGTCGTGATGTGTGCGCAGGCGCGCTCGCGCGCGACCGACCGGCCAGTAAAGCCAGCGAGGAAGAACGACCGTGAGGAACGGAACGGAGTCGTCGGGTGAACCAGCGTCTATCCAGTCGAGCCAGCCGACCCGGTCGGCCAATCAGCCAATCAGGCGTCACGCGAGCAAGACCGGTGCCGAGGTGGCGAGCGCGTCTGGCAGCCAGTGATCGAGCAGCGTTCGCGGGGAGAGCACGCCGCGAAGCCGTCCGTTTCCACGGAGATCGTAGTCGCGAGATCGGTGTGCTTTGGCGTGGCCGCGCGAATCGCTGGACCCCGGACTACCATGACACCCTGGCGCGAGGAGAACCGACCCAGTGCAAGCCACTCGGCTGGACACCAGCGCGGACCCAGCCCGTGAAGGACGGCGACTCCGTCCACCGACTGTCACGGACCAGGAAGTTGAAACTCGCGATCCAAGTGTCGGCGAACCCGCGATCGGTTTCGCTCGCGCGTGACCCGTGCGTGACCTGTGCGATGAAAGGACCGTGCCCGCCACTGGATTAAGCCGTCGCTGAACCACGAGATACGCCATGGCGCCCCCAGACAGGCACAGATCACCCAGGCCTGGCTCTGGGCTCAGCCTCTCCGTGCTCGGTGAGTTTGCACGCGAAAATTTTGGAGCTTCACGGACCAACGCTTCTCGGGTCGATAATCTTTTTTGGGCACGGAAAGGGTTGAAATTCTTCATTCAACTCGATTTCCTCGAAAACGAAGCGCGATATCGAAAAGAGTTACTCCTTCTTTTCGACTTATAACAATTAGGTAAATGAGGCGATAAGAAGGAATACGGTCTTTTGATATCGCGCTTCGTTTTCGAGAAAATCGACTTTGAAAGCCTACCTTTAGGCTGAAGTTAGGGAAAGACAGTCTCGGCTTCTTCAGGTGCATCGCGTGTCTGGAGTCGATAGAAAGGTAGTATCGATAGAGGTCCCTGTAAGGATCCAAGTGATTATAAGTCGACGGACCATGTTTGCGTTAATGACGGGGGCAGGTGCGCGACTTTTTGCCCTGCCAAAGAATAAGTTATCTTCAGCGCGGTCGTCCATGCGGGCAACGTTAAGTAAAGGCTACTCTCAAGTCTCGATGGAAGCGCGCTTATCGAGTGGCGGCGTCCTTGCAGCGAGCATCGCCAGCTAAATGCATCGCGACGCGAAAGCTTTAGCGATCGTTAACGGGCGGGACAGTTTTAATTAGCGAGGAATGCAGCGAGATTCGAGGAGTTCGACGACCACAGGAATGCCTGTCGCGGGCTGCTCGACTCCGTGGCGCTTAGATTGCGCTCCGTTATCGTTGGGAACGCGATCTCAGCCGATTCTTTAAATCCTCCCCTACAAGGTCGCCATTAACGCGTCCCTCGTTCCCGATAATCGCTCCGGATGGAACGTAGAACGTTTGAACCGGTTGCACGGTCGTCGTCATTGCTCCTCTTCTTCCTTTCCAAGAGCTCCGCGTGCCCCTCGACTTCGCCGACAACACGATTTGCAATGGAGGAAAGGGAGCGAGACCGTTCCTGTCGTTTTCGAGGGAGGCACACCAAAAGAGCGAGAGTCTAGCCAGCTCTAATGAGTGGTTGCGCATGAAACCACTCCACTTCCAGGGCGCTGCGCTATATAATCTTTACGTCTGGGGGATTTAAGCTCCTCGCGAATCAATTCTCTCTCCCCCTCCCCCCCAAAACGCCTAGCCTCCTTCATCCACACCACTTCGCCTATTCAAACTCTCAACAGACTTACAAACCATCCCTTCTACGAAGATACTTCGCTCTACATTTTCGACTGGTCATCGGACAAAGAATCAGTGCTCCTTTGGTCGCATCGTGAAACTATAAGACACCCCGTAGATCGCCGATTCAGCTGAAATGCTGCTCGTGGGCTGTTACGTCAGGGCCCCCGGTTTCGTGGACTTGTCGCATAATCATCTGGAAAGTATCGCGACAAGTGAGTCACTGCTCCAGGGACGAGCCACTGGAAGACTTAACGTTGCCCCTGGCTTCTCCGCGCGCAGCCCGACCGAAGCGGAGCGGCAGGAAAACTGGTCGCGTAGACGGCGCGAGCAGCGCTTCTGCAGCCGAGTGGAACCGGCCGCTTCCGTTTTCGGTGCGCGCGTCCGACAGGTTCCCAGGAAACTTATTATTTCGAAAAAGGGGCAGACACGAACGCAGCCTGGCGGTCACCGGCCACCGGCCACCTGTTGCACCCAATTAAATGGCGTAATTGACGCTCGCTTTTTGGAGCGTGACAGAAGGCTGCCTCGCGCGGATAGTCGGTCATTATTTTCGTTACCGATCCACTTCTCCGCGCTTTTTTCTCTCTCTCTCTCTCTCCCTCCCTCCCTCTCTTTTTTCAATCCTGTCCTCTCCCGTCGCAGCCAGCCCACCTGTACTTTCTCGTCGCAAAAACGGCCACGTTGGAGGCGTTCTTATCGATTTTCCATTGGGCGGTTCTTGTTGCTCTTAGCACCTTTTTAATGAATAGGTTTCTAGCTCGTGGGCTCCGGCTCCGCGCAGTGCAGCTTTCTACACCATTCGACGCCTCTACTTATCGAGCAGCCCCCTGTGCTGTGCAGGGTGTCCGCAGATAAGCCGTGAGATACTTGACAAATGCTGGGAGATACCATGGAACGTATGCAACGAAGCCTTTCCTCAGTTATCTCTTTGCGCGGAAGCAACAGATTCTTTTCCCTCGCTGTTCGAGAATCGAAATTGCGTCCGATTCATCCGCTACCTACCTCGACTACCCAGTTACCGGAAACTCGAAAGCGCGAATCGTTCGAGGATGGAAAAAGAATCGAGCGCTGGAAATCACGAGGCAGTGTCAACCTCGACACGCGTGGACGAGTGACAACCGGGCTGCGTCGTATTTTTAATGGACACGTTCGCCGCGGCAGGCGTACGGTACTCGTCAGTCGGGTCGATGAATCGATCCTCGGCATGCGTTGTCGTTCGTCACTCGTTTCCCTCGGCCGTGAAAGGGTCCCGCGCCGATTCTTGAGATCCACGAGCGGCTGCGTGGCGAGATGATAAAACCCGTCACTTAGCACGTCCACGTGGTCCTTTTCGCGCGTTTCACGGCTCTGCCGAGCGTTTGGTTAACGGAGGATTTCGATTTCGTTCGTCTGGCTCCGTGTTGGCCGAGGATCGGCGTAAACGGCGTCGACGCGCCGCGATTTATTCAGATAACGTCGCTGGCTGGCCTGCACGGGAGCCTCGGGAGCCACGGCCCGATCTAGCTCTTCCACCGCTCTGGGCAAAAATTATTTTTGCCGCCCTGTATATAGGTACTTAATCACAAGTACTTAACTAGCTTTAGTGCTCGGCAACGCTCCAAATTTAGATTCTGATTTTATAAAAAAAAGTTTTTTTATTTGTTTTTTTTTTTTGTGAAAATACCTAGTCACATTCATCTGGATTAGGTAGGCATAATGAGCTGAGACACATTTCGCGACCCCAGAGTTTACGGTTCGAAAGTTTTTAGACGACAGACAAACACAAACACTTTTTCCTTTATACCTATATATTAAGATAATTTTAAAATATAATTTTTGACAGTGAGCGACATATTTTGTAGGTTGAATAACAAAAGAATTGATCTTTAATCTAGCACCTTTCGTACGCACCTTTCTCTAGTATAATAGTAATTATATTACCTTAGTGACTTAAAAACAATTTTGAAAACGATTCTCATGTTCTCTTTCTACCAATTTTGCCACCCCAAAATTTGCCGCGCTGCGCAGTTGCCCTGCCGGGAACCTGTCGTCGCAGCTGAAACGCATTTCCGCGCAGATTTATGTCGCAATCGATGGAAGCAGACAGCGCGTGACAGATTGCAAATCGACTGGGCCCGGCGCGCAAATTAAATCGTTGGGTTGTTATTCTTTCGCGGGGACTAGTTATCTGGTTCCTAACCGGCTGCCACCCTCCGCTGCCTTAACCGTCGGCCATTTTCCTTGCTCCTGGTGGCGCGAACCACGGGACCGGAGTCCAGTTTCTGCGACTTCCTGCTCGGTTATTTCCCTCCTCCTCTCTCTCTCTCTCTCTCTCTCTCTCTCTCTCTCTCTCTCTCTCTCTCTCTCTCTCTCTCTCTCTCTCTCTCTCTCTCTTCGCTGCTGGTGATTTAATTGCGACTCGCTCGCGGGTTATGAATGAAACGGTGGATTAGGGCGGCGAGGAAATTTCAACGGCGGTGTTTCGTAAGCCTCGACGCTCTCGGACACGCTCGACGTGTTCCGAGGGGATATTACGTAAACCGTGAACGTTTGGAGGTTCGATTCCGGGCCGGCGATCCGGAGTCCCACGCGATTTCTGCCGCGATACCGATACTTCTCGCCTGTTATTATAGGTCACCGTTATCTTTCTATGAATCTCGATAAGCGCGGCCCGATAAGGGCGGCCGGTGCTCGCGCGAATCGCCCTGCGTTCAATGCTGCCTCAAAACAACCTCTGGGCACAAAGAGGTTGAAAGTTATCTGCGCTTGTAGCTCTCCGTAAATTCCTCCTCCGAGTTCCGAATTCTTCACACACCAATAGTGGCGGATTCAAGGAGAGGGCCCTACCTAGAAATCTATCTATTGCCCTAGAAACACTGGAAGGTTTCCCATTTCCAGGAAAGAAAGGGGCCTCGAATTTCGAAAGCCTTCGCGCGCCGGAGCAGCACTCGCCGCGATGCATCCAGGCCCCCGTTGCGGGCCCAGATGAGCCGCTCGGATAATCTCGGTGAATTAAAGGCCCGCGATGGAAGCAGCCCTCGCGATACGGCTTTACAAAAACTGGTTTAATCGCGACGGGAGGAGCGTGTTCCCGCGCGAGGAGCCAAGAAAAGGGGTCCAGCGGCCTCGGTGCGCGGAATTAGGGGGAGCTGGGATCCGCGAAGTGCTGGAGAAGAGAGGCCAACGTACTTCCTACCCCGTCGGGGCACATCGGCTATTAACTTGGCAGGTTTCTCAGAATGGATGTCCCAGACGGGGACTGGTAGGACTGGTGTCCAGTGTGCCCCGACCCTCCGCCTCTATTCTTACCCGCCTCGCAGGCCAGACGCTACCAGCGAACGGTTCATTCGAGTGTCCTGGCCGAACCTGCGGGAACGGCCGCCTCGGACAGGTCAGCGAAGGCTGTGAAACACGGCCTGGCTTGACACTTTCCACCCGTGGGTGCCGCTATTGTTGGCAGGTATATTTTAAGAACTACGTGACGGAGAATGCAACGGTCCGGTGCCACCAATGGACGCATCGGTCCGGCTGTACGCGCGGGGAATAAGTCGTAAAGTCTCGATCGGAGAGGCGACAGAGAAAGAGAGAGGGAGAGAGAAGGGAAAGTTTTATAGAGTGCAAATAAAAATTGCCTGACGGTCCACGTCGATAAAGATTCTCGGGAGAAAAGAGCTGCTTGCGTAACGGCAATTATTGAATAACAAAGCGATTCGAGGCATGAATATGATCACCTTCGGTTATCGAGCGGGCTGGTTTCCAGAGAGAAAGAGAGAGAGTTCAGCCCGGCATATACGTACATTCTCAAGCATCGGAATTGCCTATGTCAAAGTCTCATTGGCTGCTCTTTGATCGTTGGGCATCTTCGGGAGCGTTCGAATTAATTAACGATTCGATTGACCGTTGCCCATTGTAGCGTCGCATTCTGTCCTCTGGTCTTCGTGGATATTCTTTTATCATCCATGGACACTAGTACGTACTGTATTTTAGATGCAATTTTTAATAGAATACTTGAGTGAATGCTTGTTAAAGTGAAGTTCCGATGGGATACCAGAGATTCTTGTCGATAAGATACGCGTGGGTTTCTCGTAGCGTAAAATTCACATTAATTCCTGAGCAACAGCGCGAAGGGACAGTAGTTTTTCGGAGGCACGAGAAAGTGAGTCACAGCTGACGTTGTGAGATCACCGAGCGTATGGTTTCGAGGTCAGGAGACGCGTTGAAAATAATGCATCGCTGGGATCGGGTTTTGCGTGCCCCTTTTCTTTTTGTCTCCCTCGTTTCTTTCTCGCTGGGCGACCGGCAGCGGACGGATCCCCTGGGAGGAACGATACGTAGCTTGCGTGTCGACTCTTCAATCGCCCGTTGCCCCGAAACGGCAGGTTTCGGAGCGGTATCGCGCGGCTTCCTGCGTCGCTCTTTTGTGATCCGAGTCTCTCGTTCCTGATCCAGGATGAGGGCACTTGCGGTCACGCAACACACTTGTACCCAATGTGTACCAGGGTGGAAGGAGTATAGTGAGATCGTAAAAGCAGCTGGGAGTGAACGGGGCGAGGATAGCGGTGCGCCAGAGTGGCGAGAATCCAGGAACGAATTTTACACAGTTTTGGATTACTGAGCATTTAATTTTTGCACCTGTTGGACCATTTTATGAGTGGGGAGGAGATTTAGGTGGAAGCTTTGCGAACCACTTGAGCTTTCATATTCCTTGCACTCCACGTAGTTAAATTTACGAACTTCTGCAAAGTACTTCTTGGAGAAATGCACGGATCCATGGTGTTGAAGGCGCGAAAGGTGAAGAGTTTCTCTGAAAATAGGCGCAAGCAGGAATTGCCTACAGCTTGGGAACGAGGACAAGCCGGATATTCTCCGTTGAAAGTAATCAGGGCGATTCGGAGTAGCGAACGAAATATCCGAGATGAAAGGAACTCTCAGAACTTAGTACAGGGTAATATCTTTCATGAATGCCTAATTTAGATAGCGCGCTCGAGCTTTCGAGATAGTGGAATACCTAACCGAGTATCATAGTCGTTTGAGCGGTCGGTATTCTGATTAGTTTAAGCAATACGCGTGTATAGAAACTTCTTTTTATCCATTTCATGACCCACATCGCATTAAATTACTCTACGTAGGTATCTGAATTGCTTTCTGATCAGGACCGAGGGGATCCTCGGCAGATTGCATAATCGCAGCGGAATGCCTCGGTTCAAACCAAACACGCCTGTTCCACGCGAACGGGAATGCCGAGGCGTTGACCGGCAATCGACGGCATTACGTGAAAAAGATAAATCGCGTTCTAAAAGCAGCGCGGAGTATCCCGACGAAATCGAAAGAAGCTCGGTGGAATCAGCAGACGTCTTTTCTTAGCTCCGCACCACGGTTAATTCCGTCCGCTGATAGGGGCGTCCTCTTATCAGTCCCTCTGACCGAGCGACTGCCCCGCGTCTGTGTGGTCCAGCTAATAGACCAAACATAATGAACCGTGTCTACACTTTCAAAATCACTGGCTCCCATTTCCAACAAGCTCGTTCGTTCCCCGCGAGCCGTGTATCTAAAACTACATCTCCCACTGTAAACACGGCCAACTTACCAAGCGTGCCCCTCGCCTCTAATCAGAGAATATTAAACCGCATAGAAATCTGAATCGTGGACCCCACCATCTCCGTCCTTCCATATTCCAGCAGAGACCCAGCGTCTCGGCCAGCGAGAGTTTCACGTGACGCGGACAAAATCGTGGAACCGCGGAGGCTCGAGGTAACAATGTCTCTCCCAGCTCTCTCGATCACTGTCGATGAAATTACGCCTCGCGACAACTCGCGGGAAAGAAAATCGCGAGCGTCACGCGCGATCGGATCCGCAGCTCTCCCAGCGTTCGTTCAGCCTTCCTTCGGTCTCCGTTGCTCCGATACACCGTCCGTGCAGTGAGACGGTGCAACGTACAGTCTCCACGCTTTAATTATGCGGACGTACCTACTCGGGCACCAATTGCCGCGGCTTTCGTCGGGCGTTATGTTCGTCGTCGGACCTAGCGGACCAAGTTGGATTTTAATCCGAGGAACGACTCGACTCGATAAACGGCAGATAACCCGCGTACAAGTTTTCCCGCTTGTCTACGATTTAATCTGTGGAGGCACACCGCGCTTATCTAGACTCTGTTATCGCGCGGGACTAGAGCCGCGCGTTATCTCGTGGAAACGGACAGGTAAGCTCTATTCTGGGGCGACTTTCGTCTTGGATCTCTTTCGGCCGACAGCCGCCACCGGTTTATCGTCCCATTAATTACAAATCGGGGGCGTAATTAACGCTCACAAGCGCGGCGGAGTTTAGGCTCGTAAAATCTCAAATTCGTAAAGATTTCACGTCGATGTTTTATTTTCTGGAAAGCTTTGAGGGGATCGTTGGAGAGGCCGCCCTGGGTGTTTGCTCGGGGTGAATTGAGAGGATCTGGAAGGGGCGTTTTACGGAAGCTTGCGCGAGGTAAATGGATGTAGTAGATGGAGTGTCAAAGTGGCCAGTCGCGGACGAATGGAGGAAGCAACGAGCCCCCGACAAAAGAGCATGGTGCACGCCGGTTGACCGTTTCCACACAATGCTCGCCACGATTAACATACCTAACAGCGGTCGCGGTTTCGACACGCTCCGCGCGTCCTCGGATCAACGACACTAGGCAGGCGGTTATTAATCGCGCCGGTCGCTGTGCAGGCGAGGAGGGATCCATCAGGGAAATTATCGAGCGTCGCGGAGGCAAATATGGTAGGCAGATTGAACTTTTGATGGAGAACGGTAGGCGAGATCGCGATGAGCTTTCCGAGACGGTGCTCCAATGAAACGCTACGCCCTTGTTTAGACTGATGGGAAATCTAGGGGGACGTTTGAAGAATCCGAATGAAAGGAAGCTTAAGGGGTTAGGACACAGTAACGGGCCAAGAAAGCAGACGATTTTTAGACGACGATAATACGAAAAGCAAACAATCGATTAATATAAGGTTTTGGGTTTTAGTTCACTATATTATGAACTATAAGAAAAGCATATAATATTTACAAAATAGCAATTGTACGCCGTGCAATGTCTCCATTTGAAATGTCCATTTCTTTTTTCGGATGGCCAACTGGTGGGCCGGATTCCGGGAAATCGGATGAACTGTAACAAAAACCCCAAGAATGTCATAAACTATAATATATTTCCTAGGCATTGATGATCCAACATTTCAATTTTTGCGAAAATTGACAAAATGGCTGATGTTTGAAAAATAATGATCAAATTTCGACGAAAGTGTGTGATCTTTTTGTTTATATTTTGTACAATAATTAAAAAAATTTAAATGTTGGATCGTCAATGCCTAGGTAATATATTATAGTTTATGACATTTTTCGGGTTTTTGTTACAGTTCATCCGATTTGCCGGAATCCGGCCCACCAGTTGGCCATACGAAAAAAAAGTGGACATTTTAAATGGAGACATTACACGGCGTGCGAATGTTATTTTGTAAATATTATATGCTTTTCTTATAGTTCATAATATAGTGAACAAAAACACAAAACCTTATATTAATCGATTGTTTACTTTTCTTATGATCGTCGTCTAAAAATCGTCTGCTTTCTTGGCTCGTTACTGTGTCCTAACCCCTTAAGTAGGTATAGGGATCGCTGAGTAGAACACCTCCGATTAGTTCCTGTTCACCGATACTTCGACTCCGACAGTGCTAATGATAGCGCATACCATCGAGGTACCATCGATACGAGTTTTGATTAAAAATTTCTGGAGCAAACTTTCTTGAATGCCGTTCAAATGTGCCTGCGAAAAATGTGGCCTGCAGTTACTGAAACATTTTAATGAACCCCATAAACTTGCAAGCCGATCAAACCGATCCACACTCTATTTAATATAGCGCCATAAAATACGAGAATTATACTCAATGCCAAAGCGGTGAGCGACAGTGGCCACTGGTGACTGGAGTAAGTTTAATAGAGCGAATTCCTCTCCCCGGTTTTCCAATTACGCCGTTCTATGATTCCTTTTGCTGGCCACCGAGAAAGTCGGTGTTTTTAGAGGCGCGTTTTTGCCTACCGATTTTCCCTGATTTATTCCTCTCGAGAGGGGACACGGCGCGCGCCTGCAGGCCAGCTCGATCGCGATCGAGGCGTCGTTTCGCGGCCTCCCGGTATAACAGGAGGCGTCGATTTAAATACTCGAGCCGTAGGCGAGACTCGGCAGGGTAACTTTCTCTCAATCGTCGGGGTACCGAATAACGATTATTACGCATGAGTCGTCGAAACCAAAACGGTCACCGGATGAACGGTGTCCTCAGCCCCCCTTAGACGCCTCTGTACTCTGCTCCCCTTTATCCCTTCACAACGAACCGTCGCTGGAGACCCTTTCCTCCGTGTTGATTCCTTTTCAGTCGTGTCGATGTCTGCGTTTTGTCGCCACGTGGATTAGGGACGAATAGGGTTCATAAAGAAATTGGGGGAGGGGGGGGGGGGGGACGCAGGATGCAGTGGAAGATGTTGTAAGGGTTTCGAAAGGGTTGGCGGTGATACAGGGTGGGATTCAAGATCGGGATTTCTTGTATCAGTAGTACACATCAATCTTTGAGTAAACTGCAATACTATGAACTCCTCCAAGATCAAGTGGCGGCTTTAAGGGGTCTACAGCCGTTGTAGTTGTCTGTTATATACCAAGTTTGAAGTAAATCGGGTGATTGGTTTTTGGTTTGCCGCTTGGGCCCCTGCTCCAGAAGACCCCCCCCCTCCCCCAGGGCCCCATCTTCCAAAAAAAATTATGATTTCATCGAAACACTATATTTTTTTTCCTGTACTACTACACTTAGCCCGTTTTTATTAAACTACCTCTTCATTTCCCCGAAAAAATAGGCTCCTCGGAACGTTTGCCACCTGGGCCTTTTGCCTTAAATCCGCCACTGCCGCTAGATGCTAATGGCAACAGCTCTTTCTACCAAAAACCTTGCAAAAACACCAACAGATTCTGGTTTCCTACATCAGAAGCCCGAAAAACCATTAACCCGTCCTCCCTGAAGAGAGGAGTTGCCAATCAACGTGTGTTTAAATCAGTTGCCCGAGGAAGAGAAACTCGCGGGTCCGCCTCCTCCAGCGGGTTCACCAAAAGCATGACCCCCGCGTGTTCCGCCCTCGGTTCGCGCTGGCACGAGAACGAAAGCAGCGTAAATGAAGAAGAAAAAAAAGCAGTGTTTACCTGGGGCGGGATTCGGGTCAGCCGGTTCGGTGACGGGGCACCGATTTACGAGGACGCGAGAGAGCCGACGACGGGGAACGGAAATGGCGGGACGGGAGAGACCAGGACAGGTGGCCCCCGTGTCCACGTCGTTCTCCTCCGTTCCCTCGGCTCGTGAACGGGCTTTAATCGCGGCCGTTCTCCCCCCCCCCCCCCCCCGTTTCCCCGTGGCCGAGTCGTATTTTATCGCTGTCTCGACCGCGGGGCCGAGTGGAGCAACGGGTCCACGGGAGAGAGAAGGAACCGGCGTGGTTTCAGGGACAGGGGGAGACGGAGGGAACCAGAACACTCGAGAGCGCCAGATTTAACGAGTCTTTGGGATACTTTTTTAAGTGGGGTGTCCGGGTGGCGATCCAGGATTCTCCTGGATTCATCTCAGAAACGACTGCATTTATTCTGTAACAGTATTTATTCGCCAACTTCTCAGCCTGCAGGGACATTTTTCTGTTAGGGTAAATGGACTCACCTAATATAAAATGGTACACTGATATTATTCATTTTATCAGAATAAGCCTAATATCTTCTGGTCGATATTCGCTTTAAGAGAATATTTCCTGAAAATCGGCTTGAAAACTGAAGTCATCACGTCTCGCCATCTCGCCTAAGTTGCTAGGAGAGATGGCTCTCGTCGTTAGAAAGGATGGCTCGCGTCTTTAGGGGAGACGACCCACATGATCATTCAAAATAACAAAGAAGAAAACAATATTATTTACAACTACGGGTTTATTGATTGATCCTATATTTAAAATCGATCTCTGGGAAGCACAACTAAACAGCTACTCAGCTAAGGATACTCACGTGGCCAGGCTTAGATCATCGATCAGGCGCCGCGCTGTCGCGTGAGAAGATCGCGGACACTGGACCTTTAGGTGTCCCGTTCACGGTCTGACGGGCTTCCTCTCGCCAACCTTTTGCATGAAGACGTCCCAGTCGGCGCCGAGTGGTCCGTTCATCCGTGCCAGGATCGTAGCGCCGTGAAGCAGACCTAGACGGTTAAGAACTGTTCCTCCGTTCAGCTTGGAACGAATCCGCGAAACGCTAAAGTGTGACACGCGGACTGGTTGTATATGTATACCGCGAGAGGCGGTAGGAATGCGGAACCATTCGTTGCGTTCGTACCTTACGCGCGTCAACGGCTGAGCATGCGGCTACTTAGAGTCTCGGCGCAGCGGCGGTAAACAAATTAAAAAGGAGTCATCCGAGGCGATGAGGCGGTGTGGAGAAACGTCGCGTCTTCTGTAAAAGGTCAGTCGACTAGATCTGGCAAACCGCAGGCAGAATGGATGCACTGGATGCAGCGTAATGGCGAAAACAGTTACAGAACTGCATCGTGATTTCTCGACATCGATAAGGAATCGGGTCATTTTCCACGAAGAAGCACCGACGTCGCTGCTTCATTCCCGCCTTCGGAGTAATTGGAGAAAGTTGAAGACAGAGCAGAATTGCCCTATGATCCCTCTTCGCCTAGAGAGAAAAAAAACACCATTCAACACCCAGGGAAGAGCTGTTCGGGGCGAGGAACTCCCACTCGATATCGAGCCTTTTGATGTTATAAACCGTCGTCACGGTCTAGGAAACGTGGGAATAATAGATGCCGGATTTACACGGTTCGCGGCGCACCGGGGCTCTGCTCCGCGGCCTCCTCGACGCTCGTTCTCACCTTGTTAGGTCGGAGGAGGAAAAAGACCGAAAGCCTAGGAAGACCATTAAATTACGATACGAAATGCCAGCGAGTGAAACGTCTGGATCGTGACTATCGGCCGGCGAGCGAAAAAAAGAACAAACTCGCGTAATGTGGCCGAGGCGAGCTGCTGAAGTTTCTTGGGATCGACGCAAAAACTGCCGTTCTCACTTTATTTGCGATAAGCAACGTGGCAAATGGAACATTTCAAATTCGCCATTTATCGTTGCGCAATAAAATATAGGGAAAGTTATCGTTAGATTGATAGAACCACGAGAGCTCGCATGGTAAATCTGCATTGCACACTCTCGATGTAGTTTCTTGCGAAGAGTCGACCCATGTACTCGTTGGGAGGGAGCGGAGGGGGAGGGGGAAGGGGAGCCAGAGGAGAAGAAGCTGTCTAAGAAAAGGGCAAGAGTGCTCTTTACGGCCACGGTTTCCTCGACCTTCGACGTCTATGGCGCCTATTTGATCTGGGCAGGAACCGAGGATGCGGAATGGATGGAAACTGGATACACGGCGGAAACGCGTGAGTCAGTGATGCCTCCGGAGAAAACGACATCGTTGTACGAGTTTACCGTGGAAGCGAGGTCTCTACGCCGTCGGGTGCGTTGACCCAGCTTACGGTAACCCAGGCCGAGTTGCACCTGCCTCGCGCGGACTTACCGGGATAAAGGGTCGCACGACCCGAATTACTTCCTTCTTTTTTCTGCCTTTTTATTCTTCCCTCCACCCATCGCGTTTTTGTTCCGCGCAGCGCCCAACGGGCACGCGAGCTGCGCCGACACCGTTTCGCGTGACTCCGGTGCAACGGAGAGAAGATGCAAAGATGCATAAACTACTTAGGGGATCGATTATGGGTCTCCTAATTAACCTAGGATGTCTTCTTGCTTCTGTGATGTAATAGCATCCACTGGCGCACTCGGGATTTAATCTTGGGGGAGCCGAGTTGAAGGGATAAAAATACTTTCAATGCAAATTCGATATAATTCATTAGGGGATTATAACAATTTATTTAAACAACAAAACCCATTTTTATTTTTTTTTTACAAAGCTCTTGAATTACTAAAGTCGTGGATACGCTAATCTCTTTTTTCCTTTTTCTTTGGGAGGGGGGTGCGCCACTGATAGTATCACAATTGCATAGCCTAAGTCTAAGGGATCCTCCCACTTTCTCAACGCGAACTCGTTCCAAGAATTTAGAAAACAATTCCTACCATTTCACTGCTCAATTACAAATTACACAAAGCCTCGACTACTCATCAATGCGCATATTAATCCCTAATTTGCATACGCCCCGTTAAGTCCCTTTGCTTCTTCATCACCGGTCCGCGATGAATATCCTGATGGTCACGCCGGAAAATCGAGAAGCATCATCGAAGATGCGCTTTCCACCGCGAAGCCGCGCGACATAATTCCCTCGGACAGGGGAAAGGACACGAGGACGATTATAGCGCGGGGCTGCTATAAATTTCCTCGGGATGACGAACGGTACAAGCGACGAGGAATGGCGGAATCGATCGAGAGGATCTCCAGGCTGGGGATCAGAAATAGATGCGGAGCCGTCGCGGTAGACGCCGGCAGGTTCTCGTTCCGCGTTACCCGTACGCGAGGACGATCGAGAGGAGCACGTGAGGTCTCCTCTTGACCTCACTTTCTAGAATCCTTTAAGTGTATGGCGCCTTCGGACTTACGGCTCGTTTATCCATTATCGATGAACGAACGCCGCTTCCCTGACACACGACGTGTCTCTACTAACCGAGATACCGGGTACCTCGTATACAGATTGCTCGTGACAGATGGTCCCCGCTGCCCGATCGCTACGGGACCTGGCGCACACTCGTTAAAGTGGAACGTTCCAGCGCGATTCAGGCGACCAGAAAGTCGTGGCTCCGGGGGCAGTTGTTACGGTGGGCCTGGACAACCGTTTAGGGGAACCAAAATGGAGTAGCTTGGATCAGCCTCGAGTACTTCTCAATACGCCTCAGTACTCGTCGCTTCATTTTGATGTATTGTAAATGGGAGGAGTAATAGATCATGAGGAGGGCAGTGGAGGAATGCACCCAGAGGAGCATTACCGCCACAACCCTTCCCACAAAAATCCCGAATACGTAATCTTTCTATTATTCAAGCTAAAATGAAGAACTGTAAATGGTTTGCAGATCTGGCCCAGATCCGGGCGCTGGTGGAGTCTACGGGGATGCTAGGCGGCTCCACTTGTCCATCCTGCGAGATGCCGTTCGACAAGGGGAAGAAACGTCGCCTGATCGACTCGTGCGGCCACGAGCGTTGCTATTCCTGCCTGTTCCGCAGCGAGGCGTGCCCCCTGTGCCTGCGCGCCGACTTCAACGACGACGACGGCCTGGAGGGGCCCTTCAGGGACGGGTTCGTCGGCAGCTCGGGGCCCATGTCCATCCTCGCGCCCACGGATGGCTGGATCGATGAGTCATCGACGGTGAACTCTCTCTGCGGCAGCCCCAGGCCGCGCACAAAAGTCACCACGAGAGCCAATCTTCCGTCACGAGTCATGCACGTAAGCATCATCATCGCCGAGTCCAGCAACACTTTGTTGGCCGGAGAACACTTGAGCGTTGAACACTTCTAGACGTCTGGAGTCTGGAGCGTTCGCGAGCTATTGTTCGCCGAGGTGCTCGATGCATTCTTAAGATGAAGGGATAGAAAGTTGTTAGAAATGTCCCCTGATTCCTCCTCTGTCTGAACAAAAATACTAAAGAGCGTAGCAGTCGAGAATGTCCAGTTCGACATTAAATTGCCCGATGCTTTCTATTCAGCAACGAGAGATGGACGACAACATCTCCACCACGGCGATGACCAAGGGCCTGAAGAACAAGCCACCGGCGCTTCCGGAGTCCTCCGTATCACAGGGTCGCCAAAAGCTTCAGATGATGACGCAGAGTACGTAAAGGATCGCTGTTTCGCTAAACCGATCGAGGCACAAGCTATTACGCAGATGTTTTTTTATATAAATTTGTCCGTTCAGGCTGCCCGACCCCGCCGAATCAGCGGAAGAGGTTCTTCCTAAATCCCAAAGTCCTCAGGAGCTCGTTCGTTCCGCAGAGGTCGTCCAGGCGAGGGGCGTCGTCCCCTGAGCCCACCGTGAACGACAATCCCTCTGCGTTGTCAGGTAAGCATCTCACGGCCTCTTGAAATAAAGTTGAGATCTGGGAAGAAGGTAGATTAGTCTACGGAGTCGGGTATAATACAGCTTCCATATAATTAACCTTGATGCCTGCACGCACACGCAGCTTGGATGGCCTCGTCTTGGGAGGGAAAGTCAAGATGGCCGGGTGTAGTGCTGGGGAAAATCAAATCGTTGTGGAGCAACAGCCAAGGGACGGCGAACGATGGGCTGAACCAGCTCATCGACTCGAGGAGCAAAGTTACAGGCAGGGAGACACTTTAGAATCGAGTGTGCATTGCCGTGTTTTAGAGTTGATCACCCAGGCTGCTTGAGGGTTGAGGATGATCGAGGGAGACCCATTCGAACCCACCTTAGCCTCGTACCCCAATCCCTCTGACACTTACCGCTGGCGCAATGGCTTTCCTATCCTCCACACATTCTCTGTAGAGCACTGACTGCGAGTTTCGAGCATGCCTGATCGTTTTAATTATCGAAAATCGCGCGGTGTGTTTGAATCGCACGAACCTCCCATTTCAGCGAGGTGCCTCTTCCATGGAAAATACACGGCATTTTCTATCATATCGATAGATTCTCGAGATGTTTAATTTCCAAGGTAGCCCCACTGGACTCTGCATCGTGTGAACGTATTTCTCCACTCTGTTTTGATATTATATTTAATGCATCCCTCGACGCAAGCTAATCCTTTCTCGCGATGGAGCTAACATTAGAAATTCTCTTTGCAGACGACGAAGGTGGTTGCGTGAAACCTCTCTCCTCGAAGACGAGGAAATCGTCGCAGTCGGACCTGTACATGAGGCTAGGACTTCTCCTAGGCAACAACCACGCGCGGGCAAACAGCAACGTGGACACGACAGACCTGCCTGGTGTTTCGAATCGTTCCGGGGCAGGTGCGTGCCAGGCAAGGGTGCCTATTCAAGGCCACGACAGCTCGGCAGCTTCGTTCAGTAGCCTGACGAGCTTCGAGACGCAAACCCTCGCCTCGACGAACACCAGCCCCGTGTCCACGTTGACGGGGACATCGAGCGAGGCCGAGGCCGCCGCCGCGCTACGGTGCCCCATAAAGCCCAAGGCCAAGATCAAAGGCAAGGGCAAGTCCAGGGACTGCGACAGCGCCGGTAGCCTAGCATCGATCTCCACCTCGGTGTCCGCGTCCACTTCCATATCGATGTCCATGTCCGTCTCCGTTTCGGGACTGTCGAACGGCAGCTCCAGCCCTCTCACTCCTAGAAGACATTCCGTCAACGCCTCGCAACCTGGCCAACCCGAGGAGCCTGGCCAGTTCAAGAACAGACGGTCCTGCGCCAGGAGGTCGGCCAGAGCTGGGAACGTCAAGGGAACCATGGACGCCAAATGTAATCTTCTTTCCTTCCGTATGCGAGTTTAGACAGAGTTCTTGGAATTCTATTCTTTGGGTGGGTTGCAAGGTTCTTTCGTGAATTTTGCTTGGTCGAGTATTTGTGTTATTAATATTCTATTGGGGTTGATGATTCTATAGTCAGTTTTCTGGGGAGCCGTTATGGTATTTTTTTTAGCATTTTATTTTTAATATTATTAGTTAAAATGAGATATTCTGAAATACCTAATATTTAATGTAGTTTTCTTTACCTTGTTAAATTTATATTCATTATTTGAATATTATAAAGGGGGATGGCGACTCAGAGAAGGTCGGGAAACACTGTTCTACAGAAACTTTTCAGTAGCGTCATGTAGAAATTCACCTTTCTGACAATTATTTTCATTCCAGTGCGTTTCATGCAACACCACGCAACGCAGCTGACCCTGAAGCCTCTGTTCTTCGAAGTACCTCTCCTAGAAACGGATCCCCTGTTCACTGGCCGCCAATGGCTGCTGCAGGAGATCGAGTCCGTGGTGAACGGTTCCAGCCCTGGAGTCCTGATCTCTGGCTGCCCTGGGACGGGAAAGACTGCACTGGTGCTGCAGCTGGTGGAGCACAGTTGCTTTGGGCGACGAAGGGAGCAGCCTCTTCCTTCGGAGATCACAGAGGAGGCTGACGAGAAGGAGAAGATTAGCTGCGCTACGACGTTGCACGCTGGTATTCGTAACACAAACGAGAAGGTACATCACAGTTTCCAGTCTACTCCTAAAATACCGCTTCCCTCCAAAATGTCACAAGCCAAATATTCGAACTGTAGGTCCGAGAACTGGCGTCCCACGTGGTGGCGTACCACTTCTGCCAAGCGGACAACAACAGCACCTGCTTGGTGCCCGACCTCATCCACTCGTTGGCCGCTCAGCTTTGCCAAGCTCCTCAGCTGATCTCGTACAGGGAGTATTTGCTCTCGGAGCCACACATCCAGGGCTCTCTTTCGCAAAGGGAGTGCACGGTGGACCCAGACCTCGCGCTATCCAGGGGCATCATCGAGCCCCTGTCCACCCTGAAGAAAACGAACAGATTGCCCGAAACTAACATGGTAAGAAACGCACCCTCATCGAAATCCCTCCTAACCCATCTGCGAGTGCCCGCTAAAGATGTATCCAAATCACCAGGTGATTCTAATCGACGCGGTCTGCGAGGCCGAGTACCACAGACCAGACAGAGGCGACACGATAGCCTCCTTCCTGACGAGGCACGCCCCCAATTTCCCCAGCTGGCTGAAGATCATCTGCACGGTGAGGACGCAGCTGCTGGAATGCGGGAAACAGCTACCCTACACCAGGGTCTCGTTAGACAAATCCGCGAACGACGTCGCTGGAAGCAACGTGACCAAGGACCTGTCGGACTATATCGGTTACAGGCTGGCCCAGAGTCCGGCGATCCAGACGAACGTGACCGCGTCGGTGAACGGGAAGGCGGAATCCTCGTGCAGCGCGAACCAGACGCGATTCGCCTCGCATCTGCTCGCGCTCGCCAGGGGCAGCTTTCTCTTCGCCAAGCTGACGCTCGATCTTATCGAGAGCGGCCACTTGGTAGCTAAATCTGCGAGCTACAAGGTGAGCCGAATCCTATCTAGCGAATCTCGCTTTCACGGTGGATCAGGGGAAAGGTTTTGCTGGAATATTCTATTCGTGCATCGTCATTTCCAGGTGCTGCCTGTGTCCCTAGCGCAGATCTTCCAGCTACACTTCAACTTAAGATTCCCCACCGCCACCTCCTTCGACAAGGTGCAACCTCTTCTTGGCGTCTGCCTGGCTGCCCTGTACCCTCTGACCCTCCTGGAGATCTTCTACTCCGTCAACTCCCTGAACACGGACCACTTCGTTTCGTGGGAGGATTTCCTGCAGAGATTCAAGGTAAAATGGTACTTCTTTTACAATACCAGCGTGCCTTCTGTAGTGGCTTCCTGTCTCTCTCCACTGTTTCTGGAGTAATACTTGTTCCTCCTGTTCCCCATCGCTGCCTGCCAGTGGATCGTGTAAGTCTCGAATGTGAAACATCACGCTCCCCGTCCCGCGACGGCCACAGCGCCGCCGCCCATTCGTTGTACGAAACGCGAACGTATTGTGTTATCAGATGCTCTCTGGATTCCTCGTGAAACGTCTGGACAACACGTACATGTTCTTCCACCCGTCGTTCAGGGAGTGGTTGATGAGAAGAGACGAGGGAGAATCGACCAAGTTCCTCTGCGACCTGAGGCTCGGTCACGCAGCGATCGCGTACAGGCTGTCCAGGCTCCAGGCACCGTTAGACGGCGATAAAGCGCTGGAACTGGGTCACCACATACTCAAGGCGCACGTTTACAGAGGCGTCGCCCCGTGCTGGCCCTCCCGCGACCTGCAGGTAAGCTGGCTACCTGCTCTCATTCCCATCGCGGCGAGGGACCGGCGCGTCACAACTGCGCTTACGAAACACCTTTGCGATCCTCTGAACAGGCCATCTGGTTGGCGTCGTCGACGGAGTGTGTCTCCTCGGCCCTGTGCACGCTGAGGAACATCTACAGCCCGAACGTGAAGGTGTCCAGGTTGCTTTTGCTGGCAGGAGCATCCCCGAACCACGTGACCGAGTACCTGGGCAACGGCCCGGCCCTCTGCATGTACGCCCACGAGGGCTCCGTGGAGATGGTGTCGTTGCTGCTGGAGTTTGGCGCCGACGTCGAGCTGACGAACAGCCAGGGCTACACGGCGTTGTCGTTGGCGGCTGCCCGTGGCCACTGCGACGTAGTCAGGAGGCGAGCATTTCTTACGATATCGCTGGGAGTACTGATAACATTCATCCCGCGAACGTTCTGAGATTAACGAAGATCCTAACACAGGTTGGCAGCCGCTGGTGCATCGTTGGGCCACACAGACATGGCTGGACAGTGTCCCCTGGTCCACGCCGCGAGGCATGGAAGGCTGTCTGTGGTGGGTTATCTTCTAGCCTGCGACTGGCTGGTCCCGACCAGTGAGAACGAGTCTGATAGCTCGCAGGAGATAAGCAGGGAGGAGGCTGCCCAGCAGGCTGTCGTGGCTGCCGCTGCTCAGGGGCACGAATCCATCGTGGAGTACCTGCTGGACATGGCAGAGGTGATCGTTGATCGTCCGGACAGCCTGATCGGCGAAACTGCCTTGACTATCGCCGCTGCGAACGGTTCTACAGCCACAGTTTCCGCTTTGCTGGCGCGCGGAGCCAGTCCTACAGCTGTGAACGCCAAAGGACTGTCTCCGCTGATGCTGGCTGCGAGGGAAGGACACTGGGGAACTGCTGAGAGACTCCTGCAAGGTGTGCATGCGCTGCATCACCTTTTAAACAGTTGTTAACTAAGGCTTTACACTAATCATGGGATTACGTGGGTTCAGGAACCCTGTCCAGTAGCACGGACACCATTCTGGACGACGCGGTGTCGCTCCTCGAGCAACGAGACTCTGCGGGCCGTACTGCGCTGATGTTAGGCGCATCCGAGGGGCACACGAACTTGATAGAGCTGTTCCTGGATAAAGGGTCCATATTGGAGAGCAGGGACAACGAGGGACTCACTGCTATCTGCTGGTCCTGCGTCAGGGGAAGGTTGGCTGCTGTGCAGAATCTCATAGACCGCGGGGCTGACGTTAACACCAGCGACAACACTGGCAGGACTCCTTTGGATTTGGCTGCGTTCCAGGTACAGTAGTTTTGTTAAGATTCAGAACAACTCTTGACGTCGATTGTGATTGTAGAAATAGTGTCAAGAGATTTAATAATGATGTAATCAGCTAATCCGAAAGTCGCCATTTCCAGGGCAATCCGAAGCTGGTGCAGCTGCTGCTCGAGAAGGGAGCGGCGGTCGAGCACGTCGATCTCCACGGTATGCGACCTTTGGATCGTGCCATCGGATGTCGCAACATACCGGTGGTACAGTGCTTCCTGCGTCGCGGGGCCAAGTTGGGACCAGCCACCTGGGCGATGGCCGCCGGGAAACCGGACGTTCTCCTCATCCTGTTGAACAAACTCCTCGAAGATGGGAACGTGCTGTACCGGAAGAACAGACTGAAGGAGGCCTCGCATAGATACGCGTACGCGCTCAGGAAGTTCCCAGCGTCGCCTGAGGAGGACTGCCAGGGACAGGAGCACGGCCACATGATGCTGCAGCTGCAGACGTTTGCGCAACTGCGGCTGAATTTCTTGCTCAATCTCAGTCGATGCAAGCGCAAGATGAACGTGAGTTGATCGTCGTGTATATTGTAGGAATAGTTTCGTAATTCCCGTATGTTCGGGAGCCACGGAAAAAATGGACCTCGGCGATGGAATTCGGAACCCGCGATCTTTGGCTCCTCCGGCGCTACTGGTCAGCCGGCTTACCAACGTCGCCAATGCCGACCCTCTTATTCCGAGCTTCCTTTTATGGAAATTTCTGATTTTTCTTTTAAATTTTTTTAAAGCTAAACGATCAAAGATTTAAATTTAACATCCAAATCGATTCTTCGACCGAAGGAACCGTGTATCCAACAACACGTCACAGCGATGCTGGAAGCTTTCAACTACCAATCTTTTCGTATCTGTTATTTGTCCCATCAGGAATGTGCGGAAGCAATCGAGCTCGCTGACGAGGCACTCAAGGTCCGGCCAGTGTCGTACGAAGCCTTCTACGCCAGGGCAAAGGCGCGTGTCGACTCAGGATTGTTGGACGTCGCTTTGTCCGACGTCCAAGAGGCTCTTCAGATCGCTCCACCACAGAATCGACAAGATCGGCGAGTCCTCGTCGCCCTCAGGGAGGAGATCGTCTCTCGATTGGACGGTGTAGGGAGCAGCAAGGGACTCAGCGACTGCACCGGCAGATCTCGACTTCGTGCATCCGTCGACACCCTCACCGAGTTGTAAACAGTTTCACTCGTGAAAAGCTTGAACTATTTAAAAAGCGCTGCTCCTTTCTTCGGGGAGTGATCGATTATCGTCGCCCTCGCGTACGTTCTCGACGAGGTCTGTTTCTGTTCGTTACTCGTGTATTTAAGTTAACGATCGACCAATGTTCATTGGATTTCCGATCCCTCGAAGCTCTCGGCCGTTCAGAATTCCCTTCGAACGTTAGATGAGTCACAATATACCCACCTTTCTGTTCTTTCTCTGTGTGACGTTCAGAGCCAATCCTGGCCCGCAGAGCCTATTTAATGACTCGTTACGTAAGTTGAACGTAATTGAAGAAATATTCCTTTCCTTGCGTCCTCCCGGACGCTTAAGAAGCAAGGATTGTACGCCGTTTCTCTGTGCAATCGCATTGCATGACCGTTGTAAGGTTTTTGTACGATGTTCAATTCGATCTCCAATCGAATACAGAGTTTAATATATATATATGTATTTGTACACACATATATATATGTATTTGTATTATATTATCGCGTATGAAGATTGGTTTCTAGTGTCGTTGTAATTTAATGAAAGTTATTATTTAATTCTGTTTCTCCGCCGCATCCGTTTCTTTCAGTATTTTATTAGCTTGCGTGAAAACGATCGCGAGAAAAGGAAAGAAATAAGCGACTACTTCAATTCGCCGAAGAAAAGTTCAGATTATTCCAGGCGTTTGAGGAAGAAGAGGAAGAATCCCCACGCGCATGAAATGCGACGATCTCGCCGAAATATTTATAATGCATTCGCTTGCCAACCATTTATTTACACCTGCTCTCCTTAGCAATCTGTTGAGCCACAATAAATTTCTAGGTAATGCTATTGAATTAGACTACGTGGGCTTTTAAGTGATTATCATTCAACAAATTTAGATCGTTGAGCATGTTGGTGCTCGCTACCGAGTTCCATTTTGTTGTTTAAAGGCCTGGAGTGAGCATGCACGGGCTTTTCATGTAGTATTTGTCAATGCAATTCAACATAGAGGTCCAAAATAAATGAACTTTTCACCGACTCATGGCCATTATCTTGTTTCAGCTCTGTTCTGCGGCAAAGATATTAATAATATCGTTCAAAGTTCTCTTGGAATAGCGTAGAATAGTGGCGCGCTCAGGATTTAATCTTGAAGGGAGCCGAATGGAAGGGATACAAATATTTTTAATGCAAATTCCATAAAATTCATTAGGTGATTATAAAAATTTATTTAACGAATAAAATCCAATTTTCTTTTCCTTTTGCGAAGCCCCGTCTTTAGGGGGTGGTTCGCTGGTGTAGGGATAGATGTAGGAAATTAGAAATCATCCACCGAGGATAAGTCTATTCTTTACCGTGCCCCTGTCAATTCTAAGCAATTCTGCATTCTGCTAACAGATGACAGCACTGATCTCTGCCAACGCATCGATATTGCACTCTGCAATTATTGATGGCATTCATTATCCTCGTTCTAATTTATCTGCCACTTGCTTTCACTCAGTACCTTATTCTCCTGTTATCGTTCAGTAATTGCGTCTAATTACACTACCACCATATAACCGCTCTCTTACCATTGAATCGCAACAAATTGACCGACACAGAATTTCATATCAATTACCCTTACTCGCAGCAAATGCTTCCAATCAATTATAAGCCGTAGAATTCTCCGACAGCAAGCGGGGTCGTTTATATGCATCGTGCAACAAGTCCTTCACTGTCAAACAAAGCTCGTCACCAGTTTCGCTTGAACAAAAGGCTCGTCACGACACATGCGCCGCGCGAGTCATTTTTATTTTAAGATTCCCCTGCTGCGCTTCGTGTGCCTTCAATCACACATTTAATAAATTACACGCCCCAAGGTGTTACTTTAATTGCACAAGCGACTTCTTTATCAATGCTTTTTTTAAGCCCCGTCATCGATTATAAACACGAGAACCGCGCCGCTCGACTTCGGCTATGGACGTCGCTAGATCTATACCTGCGTATAGGAAATCTGAATTTTTTCACGGATTTTAAAGGTTGAGCGAGGCGATATAAGTCTGCAATTACGCGATCAAATATTGATGAGCGCGTGTCTTACTTTCCAGTTGAATGTGACGGGCATGGGTGGTGGTGAAGGCAACCACTTGGCTCGTACGACATATTGTTGAGTCATACTACTTGGGCGTAGGAAAGTCAACTTTACACTCTCCTCGACGGTCTTCGAAAAATGGGCCAAGGATGGCTTCTGAATATCCATTCCGTTTGTAGACCGACGCTTTTACGTCGAAGCTTTTTACAACTGCTGTCAACGCTCACCTTACTGCAAATCACCTCGCGGCAAACATCATTTGTAAACACACAGAGGAACAGCGAGCGGCGATCTCCCTTTATTAAACAACCGTTGACGTTATCTCGTTATCTAGCTCCGACGAAACCTTGGTCCACTACCTTTACAGCATGCACTACGCTATACAGCAAAAGGTTTTTAATAAAAATGGGAGACAAATCCGGATGAAGCTTGGAAACATTTCTCGCGCTTCGCCCAAGGCTGAACTTGAGAAGTTATTAGAATCTAAGGGGTATCTACTTGCGTCATGTTCTAAGCAGCAGAGACATCGAAGTTAATGGAAATGTGAGAAATAGTAATGATTTTTGGATGTGTCAAAGTAGGTGATAACCGGAACGTACGAGCATAGCTGCAGCTAGTGTAAGTGGGGGTGCAGGCGGTGGTGGTAATATCGGTGGTGGTGGAGCAGAGGGAGCCCAGTTTCACTCTCGGTCTCGTTCGAGCTGGAGTCGCGGCGATGAGCGCGCCGAAAATATACTGAAATTTCTGTTCGGGAAATACTTGGAAAAAATCGATACGGTCGGTGTATAGGAACTGGAAACTGGACTTGTGAAAATTCCGTGTGGCCATCGAAAGTTGACTAAAAGGTGATCACTCAAATTACCATTCGCAGAATAAATAATCATTCACACAATTATTATAAAACACGCTGCATAATTGTCGAAAGTATTACAGACCATTAACACTTAAATTATTTTATTCACTCTGAGGTGCGCTCCGTCAAGTTCCCCTGTCTTTTCCATCGCCGAATCTGTTAGCTACGTGTCAACGTTCTGCATTGTTAATACATATCGAAGCGGTTTATCATTCGGTGACTCCCATCGCTCACCGCGGCGGACACTGCTATTTCGAACCGCGGCGTAACGCGGTTGACGTAATATCCAAATAAAACTGGACAGAAGCGTCGCGACTGAGATAACGGATGTAACGAGCGCGTTGCTTCTTCTCCATGCGAGATAGAGGCAGAGTGGACGCGCGTTCATTGGCTGGCGATAAGGGGAACGAGGCTCGCGTGCACCGTACCCTATCAGACATAACGATGCAGTCACACGCGAGAACCTCTTGGCAGAAATCACAGGTGAAGCCAGGCCTCTGCGAAATGGGCTGCGGAAAATTAGAGTCCGCACGAGTTCCTTTATCACCGAGCTTGGAAAAATGAAAAACACTTGGCCATCTCCCTCTGATAGCTTGCTCTCGAATTTCTAACTGCAGTGGCTCGTGCTTGGCGTTAATCGTCAACTTTATTATCCTATTTAGTCTTCTGAATACAATAATATCTGTAGGTACATATGACGGACTCTACGATTGAATATTTGAAAATAGAATACAGGACATCCAGCTTTTGTTTTTGATTTCTGAAATAGTTTGTTTGAAATGAGAGGTTCAGCAAGGATAGTTTCGGCAAGGAGTGTGGATCGAGGATTTTAGTAGTTTCGTTTGGGAGGAAGCTTGTTAGGGAGAGCCCCCGTTACGGCTGCAGTCAGGGGTGAAGCGCAGTTTCAAAGATGTATTAAAAGGGTGACTGCGTGCTCCCCGAACGAGAAGATCGATATAACACATGCGCCTTGGGGCGCAGATTCCATCCTGCAACGCGTGTTCAACAGCTTCTCCATTTGTACACAAAACGTGGCTCCCTACCCTCGTGGTGTATTCAACGAAATCAGACTCTGCAATTCTCTACGATACAGTGTATAATTTACGAAGTGCTTTTGAACGTAGAAAATCCACCGCTGTAATTATTCGTTAAATCCATAAAGATCCTTCGGTACTAAGAACTTAATCAAATTCTTTTTACCACAATTTCCATGCACACTCGAAAATTTCAATTAGTACAGCCTTTTCAGTGACGTTACTAAGTAGGATGCTGAGCAATTAAAGAGTCTAATCGAAGTCGTGGTATATCTGCCGGGTAGTCAGATATAATCAGGGTGCTCGCCGCAGTGATTGACTTATACTACTTGCCAGACGCACGGCGCGCCTCGCGGCGGTTTCGACACCTGACCGGTATTACTTAATCATTCCCCCGCTTCCTGTTTCTTGCTAATCACGTTAACACACTGCCGCCGTAATCTCTATTTATAGTCATGAGATAACACATCGCCAGCGGCCTTCCACAGATCGGCAGCGATCAGGATCATTCTCCGTCGGCGCTGAAACAGCTTTTCCGCGATCGCGAGTTTAAATCCAGAGGTATCGTAGGTATTCGCGGGGGGGGGGGGGGGGGGGCGCGGCGGCGGCATAATAGTGCGATTGGCTTCTATCCTTGAACGAGCCGAAAACAAACGTAATCAGCTCGATTAGCTTGTCACGTGCTCGCCTTTGTTCATTCAATTGAACGAGTTGTGAATTACGGGGGCGTTCCAGTTGCAGCGCGTGAATGGTCTGAGGAGGATCGGGGGAGAAAGATTTTTAAAGACTTTAAAGCTTGCTATTAAAGGGATGTTACCGAAAAATAACAGATAGGGAGACATTTTTTATTAAATTCTATTTGTTTATGCTGGGGCAAATCACTCGCAAGAAGCATAAAGGCCAGTTAAGTTAGAATTAACAGGTTTTAAAAAAGGAAAATTTTATTATTTCATTATAGGAATTAGGTAAGGGAAGAACAGCTGTATTTCCAACAGACAGAATGTCCCACTCGTATTATTTTAATAACAAAGCTTGTCGCCTCGGGAGCCTCTAGTAATTGAGCAGGGAATACTCTTCCCATTCAACGGAGAAAGTTGATTAAGTAAGAGTATTCAGAGTTGCACCATTGTACCCTGCAGTCCCCCATCTGTGACAATAGCCCAGGGAGCTGGCAGGGAGATGCACACACAATAGAATAAACTAGAATAGAGATACTCTATCATCGATAGCTACTCGATTCTTTCTTCTTTCATACACCCTCGTCGATAATAATTAAACGAATTGGAAAGCATTGCTCGCGGTTCGTCGATAAGATACTCCCTGGGACATAGCCGACGTTACTTTCCATAGAAGTTAATTAATTAAATTAGCGCGTCAGCTTCAAGGTATTTACATAATCAGGCAATCTATGCCGATTAGGGAGGAGCGTGAATGGCTCTCGACAGCTCATTAAAACGCTAGTGTCAATTTGATGGGAGCGCCTACGGGAATTATGTTAAATCGATAGCTCCCGTTGCTTGACCTCAAAACGTCACCACCGCCGCCCGTCACACGCTAATGGCGCGAACAATCCACCAACACGCTTTCCATAGTAATATACTCGTTTAAACTTGACCCTGATACGCCACCTTACATCACGCACGATTCGTTCAGCTCGTTTCCCGTCCGAGAAACCTTGATCGGCCAAGTCCCCTGGGAAACGAGAACCCAGGCCATCCCTAGAAGGGCGCGAGGCTCGGCTCTCGACCCATTAACGTCCCGAATTTCTGTTCGCACGTTGACGAGTTGATTTTTTTTCACAAGAAACAGAAGGAAGTCTCGAGTTAATGCGTCCCGATCGAGCAGGACGAGTTAGTTCGTCAATGATTTATACTCAAGGAGCAAATGTAGCATCAGGTCATACGTAGCATTTGCTGTGAGTAAATGTTAATTCATCCTGAATCATTGTGTCCAAGTCATATTTCTAATTGTAAGTGCATTGGCCGGGAGACAATTCAGTCAGGAATGCGGAAAGGAGACAGCTGTTCTTCTGTGCAATTTTAGGCGCGAGGATGCAGGCTGACCATGAGAAGGCCGACGCCGAGGGGGGCAGGAACGACGCGATTGTGGAGAATAGCGACGGCGAAACGGAGAAGAACGGGGCCAAGACGGAGAAGAACGAGGTCGCCGAAGAGTCTGGGGATGAAACGGTGGCGTGCAAGGCCGCGAGCCTGAAGATCGAGGAGGACACCGGGAGCTCGACACCTAGTAGCCCGAGTGCCACGCAGCCGGGTAGCTTCCTGGGCAATTTCAAGGCGTTCTCGAAATTTGGCGACCCGAAGAGCGACGGGAAGCTAATCACTCTGAGTCAGAGCGACAAGTGGATGAAGCAGGCAAAGGTGATCGATGGAAGGAAGATCACCACCACGGACACGGGGATTTACTTCAAGAAGCACAAGTAAGCGATGCTTTATTCATGCCAGGGAATACCTGCGGCTGTAAAGGCTATATTGAATTACTTTGATCGATAGATCTACGAAACTGGGGATCGAGCAGTACAAAGCGTTCCTGGAGGAGCTGGCTAAGAGCAAGAAGCTCGACTTGACGGAGGTGAAGAAGAAGATGGCGAACTGTGGACCACCTGGATTCAGCAGTGGCTCCTCAGCAGTGAGTATTTTCATTGCAAAATATTCGTGTGATACCTAGAAGTTAAGCCAGTGGGGAGTTCTTTAAAGATTGAAGCTCCTTTAGAAATCTATAAGTACCATTCTATTGAATAATGAAACTGGCATTCATCGGTCTATTATTGCTGTGCAAGCAATCCAGTTGAAACAAAGAAACGACACTGTGATCAACCCCACATTATGAAAATACGAATCGATATCCATGAGCCCCACCCACGATTTCATAAATTAATCCAAGTAAGTAACTTACCTCGTCCATTTAGTTCCGCGACCTTGTCAGCCATACCATCGACGCAGAAGATTTACGATGCCATTAAACCTGGCCTTACAAGACCATTTTACATCGATAAATATTAAAATAATAATCCCTGTCGCCCACGAATCACATTCGTCCCAATCTCCGCAACAATCCAGCAAACAGTTCCCAAACGTTCTAAATCTTCAAGTACCTACCTCTTGGAAATAAGGATTAAGGAGCGAATAAAGTGTTACACGTTCGTAGACAGGCGTGGATTTTTATTCGAATAAAATGAAGGTTATTCAAGAATAACGAATAAATTTTTATTCGAATTTGAGCGATATCCTTTATTATTTCTCTGTACATCTTTTACACGGCTTTGCATTAATTAATGCAATCGTTGCTGTTCAGGCAGGAAAAGCGGCCTCCACCGTGGACAGACTCACGGACGTGAGCAAGTATACGGGTTCCCACAAGCAGCGCTTCGACCAAACTGGGAAAGGAAAAGGGATCGCCGGCCGGAAGGACCTGCCCGACCAATCTGGATATGTGCAGGGCTACCAGAATAAGGACACTTACAACAAAGGCCATTAGCCTCGAATCGCTTGCTCCTGCGATGTCTTCGACACTCTGTTGTCCCGTCCACGCGCTTCACGCGAAACGAGCGCGTTCCCGCCTTGTCCCCGTCGCTGGAGTTCTTCCTGGCGTCGCAGCTCGCTGAACCATTCCGCTGACAATCAGGACAAGACGACGAGGGACGACGTACCCATCGACGATTGTCCGCTGGCTAACTTCGATGATCTCCTTATCCCGGCAAATGTCACACGGCTACCGAAAAATACGCGGACTCACGCGATGCAAACGCTAGTCAGAATTAAGTAGAATTCTTCGTTGATCCTTTTCACGCGACATTGGCTGCCCTGATCTTCGGCGAGACGGCCTGAAACATTCGAGAAAGTGTCTGTGCTTTTCTTCTGCCCTAGAGAACGCCATCTGGAGTCCTCGTGGTAATTATATATGTAAACTCGGAGAAACTTGGTGATGATATATAATTAATAAATTTTGGGATACACGTATTATGGAAATGGGTTCACGAATTTGTAATCACGCTCGAGATATCGTGGCTATTCTTCTGATGTCTATACATGTATACGTAATTGATTAAAGTGTACTTAAACGCAGCTGCCCAGAGATGGCGGCAAATTCGAGACCAAAATTCTCAACTTGGTACTAATTTATTGGTACATACGTATTTATTGTTAGAAGTGATATTGTAATCGCGCGACTGTACGATTCTGCCGTTTCGCGAACAAACACCTCTGGGGAAACGTCGAAATTCTAGCTTCGGTGCTGTTGAGGGAAGAGCGTGAAAATTTGACGAGTGGCAATTTTTGTCAACTATTTTTTTTACAGATAATGTTTCGAGGAGATTGTAATTGATTTGGAGTATTGGAGATTTTGCGTTTCGATTCAATGAGTTTGTTGTTTTTTCAAATAATCTGCTCACTTTTATCCGTACATCTTCAATATGCTGTGTTTCGATATCGATTAATATATTGCAGAGATTTTAATTCGTGCTACGTCCATCGTTTCCCAAGACGAGTGTTCCTTTAATTGTTTAAAAGAAAAGGGAAACGAAATAAATTTTTAAGACACTTTTTTAAGCAATAAATAAGCGATTTATTTGTTGGAAATGATTGTATAATGTATTACAGTGCCTCTAGGAGAGGCCCACGACCTCAAATTATAAATAAACAAATAAATAAGAATACAATTCCTGAATATTTCTAGATATAACACCACCCTCTTTCTCATTGTTAGCATCCGGTCTGCATGGTCTGCAATCAGAGGCTTCGAATCCGAACTTCCACGGCTCCTCCACCACGACTACGTGCTTGCGGCGATTTATTCCATTCCCTTATCGACCAGTAGATGGCTGCACCATAGCAATTCTACGTCTTCGACATCTTCGATAATAGATGACAGCAGGTAATGTTTGAATATTATTCAAACTATTCGAATATTATGTAGGGTAAACTGTACAATCATTGGCACCCTAAGCCGAAATCCCAATTGGAATGTTTATATTTTTATTGTGAAGTTTTTGTAGGGGCTTAATTTTCAGTTATTATCAATGTTTATGGATTTCTTATTAAAGTAAAACAAATTGAGTACCTATTAAGTCTTTTATTTTAAAAATATTCAATGAAAAACAAAAATAGGCAGAAAAGTACAATCATTGACACCCTAAAATTTCAGGTTGTATAGAAAAATATATGCAGTTAAAGAACAAAGTTTAAAGTGTTTAAACAGACTATTTCATTCTCTATTAAATACCTACAACACTTAGTAAATCTGTACTTCAATCCACTCCGTAGTTATAAAGCGACAAAATATACTTACCCACCCCTTATCAAAATTTTAAGAAAACGCCAAAAACTCAGCCCTTTGTCCCACTTTGTGGTGTTGCCAGATGTAAAATGTGTTGTTCAACTACTGGGCTTTGCAGTGTTGTAGTGAAAGAAAAATAAGAAATTGTAAAAATGTACTTTCTAACCTTGTACATCTTAATATTTTACTTTTTAATCAGGAGTGCCAATGATTAGTGCAGGGCCAGCATTAGTACAGTTTACCCTATCCTAAGAGAAAATAAAAACCTAAACCTAAACCTGTTGAAATATTCAAGTATTCGAATACTACTCGAATATTTCGAGTGAGTTCGTGATTTATAATTCACACCATACTATTCGAATACTAATGTATTCATGAGAATAGTATGTTGTGAATTATAAATCAAGTTATTAGTTAAGAATATTTCGCCATGACAAATTAACAAACTCACAACTGAAACTAAATAAAAGCTTGTAAAAAAAAAAGAACCTAAAGAACTTGATTATTAATCCTTGTATATTTCTGCTTTACAGGTAAGGAATATTTACACAAAAGGCTTCAAACTCAATCATTGGCTGCATTTTGGACTGCATTCACCCATATGAAAATTCTCAAATTACGAATTACGACATGTATCTTGTATATTATTAGATTGTATTGCATTTGACTTATTTCAATAAAATGTAGCTAAGTGATAAAAAAAGAGTATTATTCCTTAATGAGCCTTTCTTCCACTATTTACTCCATCCAATTCCAAATCAAATATAAAAGACATACTAAAAAGAACCCTGAAAAAAGAACTTAAACTTAAACTTAAACTTTCGCTCGATCCTTATGCGCCTCTACGTCGAACAGTTCTGCGCCTTGGATTCTCTTTCCGAAGGCGCTAACTTAGTGCCACCTCTTTCGACATCATGTTCTCCTGTTACAATCTCAATTTTGCAGCGTTCAGAGAATTTTGGCCAGATTTTAGCAAATGTATCAGGAGAACATGAAGCGAAAGGAGGTACGCTCTGAATTTCATCGTCGAAACCTTTCGAAGACGCTGCGCCTCTACGTCGAACAGTTCTCCGCCTTGGATTCTCTCTGCGAAGGCGCTATACTTTGCGCCGCCTCTTTCGACATCATGTTCTCCTGTTACAATCTCAATTTTGGAGCGTTCAGAGAATTTTGGCCAGATTTTAGCAAATGTATCAGGAGAACATGAAGCGAAAGGAGGTACGCTCTGAATTTCATCGTCGAAACCTTTCGAAGACGCTGCGCCTCTACGTCGAACAGTTCTCCGCCTTGGATTCTTTCTGCGAAGGCACTAACTTAGTGCCACCTCTTTCGACATCATGTTCTCCTGTTACAATCTCAATTTTGCAGCGTTCAGAGAATTTTGGCCAGATTTTAGCAAATGGAGCAGGAGAACATGAAGCGAAAGGAGGTACGCTCTGAATTTCATCGTCGAAACCTTTCGAAGACGCTGCGCCTCTACGTCGAACAGTTCTCCGCCTTGGATTCTCTCTGCGAAGGCGCTATACTTTGCGCCGCCTCTTTCGACATCATGTTCTCCTGTTACAATCTCAATTTTGGAGCGTTCAGAGAATTTTGGCCAGATTTTAGCAAATGGAGCAGGAGAACATGAAGCGAAAGGAGGTACGCAGTGAATTTCATCGTCGAAACCTTTCGAAGACGCTGCGTCTCTACGTCGAACAGTTCTCCGCCTTGGATTCTTTCTGCGAAGGCACTAACTTAGTGCCACCTCTTTCGACATCATGTTCTCCTGTTACAATCTCAATTTTGCAGCGTTCAGAGAATTTTGGCCAGATTTTAGCAAATGGAGCAGGAGAACATGAAGCGAAAGGAGGTACGCTCTGAATTTCATCGTCGAAACCTTTCGAAGACGCTGCGCCTCTACGTCGAACAGTTCTCCGCCTTGGATTCTCTTTCCGAAGGCGCTAACTTAGTGCCACCTCTTTCGACATCATGTTCTCCTGTTACAATCTCAATTTTGGAGCGTTCAGAGAATTTTGGCCAGATTTTAGCAAATGTATCAGGAGAACATGAAGCGAAAGGAGGTACGCAGTGAATTTCATCGTCGAAGCCATTCGAAGACGCTGCGCCTCTACGTCGAACAGTTCTCCGCCTTGGATTCTCTTTCCGAAGGCGCTAACTTAGTGCCACCTCTTTCGACATCATGTTCTCCTGTTACAATCTCAATTTTGGAGCGTTCAGAGAATTTTGGCCAGATTTTAGCAAATGGAGCAGGAGAACATGAAGCGAAAGGAGGTACGCAGTGAATTTCATCGTCGAAGCCTTTCGAAGACGCTGCGCCTCTACGTCGAACAGTTCTCCGCCTTGGATTCTCTCTCCGAAGGCGCTAACTTAGTGCCACCTCTTTCGACATCATGTTCTCCTGTTACAATCTCAATTTTGGAGCGTTCAGAGAATTTTGGCCAGATTTTAGCAAATGTATCAGGAGAACATGAAGCGAAAGGAGGTACGCAGTGAATTTCATCGTCGAAGCCTTTCGAAGACGCTGCGCCTCTACGTCGAACAGTTCTCCGCCTTGGATTCTCTCTCCGAAGGCGCTAACTTAGTGCCACCTCTTTCGACATCATGTTCTCCTGTTACAATCTCAATTTTGGAGCGTTCAGAGAATTTTGGCCAGATTTTAGCAAATGTATCAGGAGAACATGAAGCGAAAGGAGGTACGCAGTGAATTTCATCGTCGAAACCTTTCGAAGACGCTGCGTCTCTACGTCGAACAGTTCTCCGCCTTGGATTCTCTTTCCGAAGGCGCTAACTTAGTGCCACCTCTTTCGACATCATGTTCTCCTGTTACAATCTCAATTTTGGAGCGTTCAGAGAATTTTGGCCAGATTTTAGCAAATGGAGCAGGAGAACATGAAGCGAAAGGAGGTACGCTCTGAATTTCATCGTCGAAACCTTTCGAAGACGCTGCGCCTCTACGTCGAACAGTTCTCCGCCTTGGATTCTCTTTCCGAAGGCGCTAACTTAGTGCCACCTCTTTCGACATCATGTTCTCCTGTTACAATCTCAATTTTGCAGCGTTCAGAGAATTTTGGCCAGATTTTAGCAAATGGAGCAGGAGAACATGAAGCGAAAGGAGGTACGCTCTGAATTTCATCGTCGAAACCTTTCGAAGACGCTGCGCCTCTACGTCGAACAGTTCTCCGCCTTGGATTCTCTTTCCGAAGGCGCTAACTTAGTGCCACCTCTTTCGACATCATGTTCTCCTGTTACAATCTCAATTTTGCAGCGTTCAGAGAATTTTGGCCAGATTTTAGCAAATGTATCAGGAGAACATGAAGCGAAAGGAGGTACGCTCTGAATTTCATCGTCGAAACCTTTCGAAGACGCTGCGCCTCTACGTCGAACAGTTCTCCGCCTTGGATTCTTTCTGCGAAGGCACTAACTTAGTGCCACCTCTTTCGACATCATGTTCTCCTGTTACAATCTCAATTTTGCAGCGTTCAGAGAATTTTGGCCAGATTTTAGCAAATGGAGCAGGAGAACATGAAGCGAAAGGAGGTACGCTCTGAATTTCATCGTCGAAACCTTTCGAAGACGCTGCGCCTCTACGTCGAACAGTTCTCCGCCTTGGATTCTCTTTCCGAAGGCGCTAACTTAGTGCCACCTCTTTCGACATCATGTTCTCCTGTTACAATCTCAATTTTGCAGCGTTCAGAGAATTTTGGCCAGATTTTAGCAAATGGAGCAGGAGAACATGAAGCGAAAGGAGGTACGCTCTGAATTTCATCGTCGAAACCTTTCGAAGACGCTGCGCCTCTACGTCGAACAGTTCTCCGCCTTGGATTCTCTTTCCGAAGGCGCTAACTTAGTGCCACCTCTTTCGACATCATGTTCTCCTGTTACAATCTCAATTTTGGAGCGTTCAGAGAATTTTGGCCAGATTTTAGCAAATGGAGCAGGAGAACATGAAGCGAAAGGAGGTACGCAGTGAATTTCATCGACGAAACCTTTCGAAGACGCTGCGTCTCTACGTCGAACAGTTCTCCGCCTTGGATTCTCTTTCCGAAGGCGCTAGCTTAGTGCCACCTCTTTCGACCTCATGTTCTCCTGTTACAATCTCAATTTTGGAGCGTTCAGAGAATTTTGGCCAGATTTTAGCAAATGTATCAGGAGAACATGAAGCGAAAGGAGGTACGCAGTGAATTTCATCGTCGAAACCTTTCGAAGACGCTGCGTCTCTACGTCGAACAGTTCTGCGCCTTGGATTCTCTTTCCGAAGGCGCTAACTTAGTGCCACCTCTTTCGACATCATGTTCTCCTGTTACAATCTCAATTTTGCAGCGTTCAGAGAATTTTGGCCAGATTTTAGCAAATGTATCAGGAGAACATGAAGCGAAAGGAGGTACGCTCTGAATTTCATCGTCGAAACCTTTCGAAGACGCTGCGCCTCTACGTCGAACAGTTCTCCGCCTTGGATTCTCTCTGCGAAGGCGCTATACTTTGCGCCGCCTCTTTCGACATCATGTTCTCCTGTTACAATCTCAATTTTGGAGCGTTCAGAGAATTTTGGCCAGATTTTAGCAAATGTATCAGGAGAACATGAAGCGAAAGGAGGTACGCTCTGAATTTCATCGTCGAAACCTTTCGAAGACGCTGCGCCTCTACGTCGAACAGTTCTCCGCCTTGGATTCTTTCTGCGAAGGCACTAACTTAGTGCCACCTCTTTCGACATCATGTTCTCCTGTTACAATCTCAATTTTGCAGCGTTCAGAGAATTTTGGCCAGATTTTAGCAAATGGAGCAGGAGAACATGAAGCGAAAGGAGGTACGCTCTGAATTTCATCGTCGAAACCTTTCGAAGACGCTGCGCCTCTACGTCGAACAGTTCTCCGCCTTGGATTCTCTCTGCGAAGGCGCTATACTTTGCGCCGCCTCTTTCGACATCATGTTCTCCTGTTACAATCTCAATTTTGGAGCGTTCAGAGAATTTTGGCCAGATTTTAGCAAATGGAGCAGGAGAACATGAAGCGAAAGGAGGTACGCAGTGAATTTCATCGTCGAAACCTTTCGAAGACGCTGCGTCTCTACGTCGAACAGTTCTCCGCCTTGGATTCTTTCTGCGAAGGCACTAACTTAGTGCCACCTCTTTCGACATCATGTTCTCCTGTTACAATCTCAATTTTGCAGCGTTCAGAGAATTTTGGCCAGATTTTAGCAAATGGAGCAGGAGAACATGAAGCGAAAGGAGGTACGCTCTGAATTTCATCGTCGAAACCTTTCGAAGACGCTGCGCCTCTACGTCGAACAGTTCTCCGCCTTGGATTCTCTTTCCGAAGGCGCTAACTTAGTGCCACCTCTTTCGACATCATGTTCTCCTGTTACAATCTCAATTTTGGAGCGTTCAGAGAATTTTGGCCAGATTTTAGCAAATGTATCAGGAGAACATGAAGCGAAAGGAGGTACGCAGTGAATTTCATCGTCGAAGCCATTCGAAGACGCTGCGCCTCTACGTCGAACAGTTCTCCGCCTTGGATTCTCTTTCCGAAGGCGCTAACTTAGTGCCACCTCTTTCGACATCATGTTCTCCTGTTACAATCTCAATTTTGGAGCGTTCAGAGAATTTTGGCCAGATTTTAGCAAATGGAGCAGGAGAACATGAAGCGAAAGGAGGTACGCAGTGAATTTCATCGTCGAAGCCTTTCGAAGACGCTGCGCCTCTACGTCGAACAGTTCTCCGCCTTGGATTCTCTCTCCGAAGGCGCTAACTTAGTGCCACCTCTTTCGACATCATGTTCTCCTGTTACAATCTCAATTTTGGAGCGTTCAGAGAATTTTGGCCAGATTTTAGCAAATGTATCAGGAGAACATGAAGCGAAAGGAGGTACGCAGTGAATTTCATCGTCGAAGCCTTTCGAAGACGCTGCGCCTCTACGTCGAACAGTTCTCCGCCTTGGATTCTCTCTCCGAAGGCGCTAACTTAGTGCCACCTCTTTCGACATCATGTTCTCCTGTTACAATCTCAATTTTGGAGCGTTCAGAGAATTTTGGCCAGATTTTAGCAAATGTATCAGGAGAACATGAAGCGAAAGGAGGTACGCAGTGAATTTCATCGTCGAAACCTTTCGAAGACGCTGCGTCTCTACGTCGAACAGTTCTCCGCCTTGGATTCTCTTTCCGAAGGCGCTAACTTAGTGCCACCTCTTTCGACATCATGTTCTCCTGTTACAATCTCAATTTTGGAGCGTTCAGAGAATTTTGGCCAGATTTTAGCAAATGGAGCAGGAGAACATGAAGCGAAAGGAGGTACGCTCTGAATTTCATCGTCGAAACCTTTCGAAGACGCTGCGCCTCTACGTCGAACAGTTCTCCGCCTTGGATTCTCTTTCCGAAGGCGCTAACTTAGTGCCACCTCTTTCGACATCATGTTCTCCTGTTACAATCTCAATTTTGCAGCGTTCAGAGAATTTTGGCCAGATTTTAGCAAATGGAGCAGGAGAACATGAAGCGAAAGGAGGTACGCTCTGAATTTCATCGTCGAAACCTTTCGAAGACGCTGCGCCTCTACGTCGAACAGTTCTCCGCCTTGGATTCTCTTTCCGAAGGCGCTAACTTAGTGCCACCTCTTTCGACATCATGTTCTCCTGTTACAATCTCAATTTTGCAGCGTTCAGAGAATTTTGGCCAGATTTTAGCAAATGTATCAGGAGAACATGAAGCGAAAGGAGGTACGCTCTGAATTTCATCGTCGAAACCTTTCGAAGACGCTGCGCCTCTACGTCGAACAGTTCTCCGCCTTGGATTCTTTCTGCGAAGGCACTAACTTAGTGCCACCTCTTTCGACATCATGTTCTCCTGTTACAATCTCAATTTTGCAGCGTTCAGAGAATTTTGGCCAGATTTTAGCAAATGGAGCAGGAGAACATGAAGCGAAAGGAGGTACGCTCTGAATTTCATCGTCGAAACCTTTCGAAGACGCTGCGCCTCTACGTCGAACAGTTCTCCGCCTTGGATTCTCTTTCCGAAGGCGCTAACTTAGTGCCACCTCTTTCGACATCATGTTCTCCTGTTACAATCTCAATTTTGCAGCGTTCAGAGAATTTTGGCCAGATTTTAGCAAATGGAGCAGGAGAACATGAAGCGAAAGGAGGTACGCTCTGAATTTCATCGTCGAAACCTTTCGAAGACGCTGCGCCTCTACGTCGAACAGTTCTCCGCCTTGGATTCTCTTTCCGAAGGCGCTAACTTAGTGCCACCTCTTTCGACATCATGTTCTCCTGTTACAATCTCAATTTTGGAGCGTTCAGAGAATTTTGGCCAGATTTTAGCAAATGGAGCAGGAGAACATGAAGCGAAAGGAGGTACGCAGTGAATTTCATCGACGAAACCTTTCGAAGACGCTGCGTCTCTACGTCGAACAGTTCTCCGCCTTGGATTCTCTTTCCGAAGGCGCTAGCTTAGTGCCACCTCTTTCGACCTCATGTTCTCCTGTTACAATCTCAATTTTGGAGCGTTCAGAGAATTTTGGCCAGATTTTAGCAAATGTATCAGGAGAACATGAAGCGAAAGGAGGTACGCAGTGAATTTCATCGTCGAAACCTTTCGAAGACGCTGCGTCTCTACGTCGAACAGTTCTGCGCCTTGGATTCTCTTTCCGAAGGCGCTAACTTAGTGCCACCTCTTTCGACATCATGTTCTCCTGTTACAATCTCAATTTTGCAGCGTTCAGAGAATTTTGGCCAGATTTTAGCAAATGTATCAGGAGAACATGAAGCGAAAGGAGGTACGCTCTGAATTTCATCGTCGAAACCTTTCGAAGACGCTGCGCCTCTACGTCGAACAGTTCTCCGCCTTGGATTCTCTCTGCGAAGGCGCTATACTTTGCGCCGCCTCTTTCGACATCATGTTCTCCTGTTACAATCTCAATTTTGGAGCGTTCAGAGAATTTTGGCCAGATTTTAGCAAATGTATCAGGAGAACATGAAGCGAAAGGAGGTACGCTCTGAATTTCATCGTCGAAACCTTTCGAAGACGCTGCGCCTCTACGTCGAACAGTTCTCCGCCTTGGATTCTTTCTGCGAAGGCACTAACTTAGTGCCACCTCTTTCGACATCATGTTCTCCTGTTACAATCTCAATTTTGCAGCGTTCAGAGAATTTTGGCCAGATTTTAGCAAATGGAGCAGGAGAACATGAAGCGAAAGGAGGTACGCTCTGAATTTCATCGTCGAAACCTTTCGAAGACGCTGCGCCTCTACGTCGAACAGTTCTCCGCCTTGGATTCTCTTTCCGAAGGCGCTAACTTAGTGCCACCTCTTTCGACATCATGTTCTCCTGTTACAATCTCAATTTTGCAGCGTTCAGAGAATTTTGGCCAGATTTTAGCAAATGGAGCAGGAGAACATGAAGCGAAAGGAGGTACGCTCTGAATTTCATCGTCGAAACCTTTCGAAGACGCTGCGCCTCTACGTCGAACAGTTCTCCGCCTTGGATTCTCTTTCCGAAGGCGCTAACTTAGTGCCACCTCTTTCGACATCATGTTCTCCTGTTACAATCTCAATTTTGGAGCGTTCAGAGAATTTTGGCCAGATTTTAGCAAATGTATCAGGAGAACATGAAGCGAAAGGAGGTACGCAGTGAATTTCATCGTCGAAGCCTTTCGAAGACGCTGCGCCTCTACGTCGAACAGTTCTCCGCCTTGGATTCTCTCTCCGAAGGCGCTAACTTAGTGCCACCTCTTTCGACATCATGTTCTCCTGTTACAATCTCAATTTTGGAGCGTTCAGAGAATTTTGGCCAGATTTTAGCAAATGTATCAGGAGAACATGAAGCGAAAGGAGGTACGCAGTGAATTTCATCGTCGAAACCTTTCGAAGACGCTGCGTCTCTACGTCGAACAGTTCTCCGCCTTGGATTCTCTTTCCGAAGGCGCTAACTTAGTGCCACCTCTTTCGACATCATGTTCTCCTGTTACAATCTCAATTTTGGAGCGTTCAGAGAATTTTGGCCAGATTTTAGCAAATGGAGCAGGAGAACATGAAGCGAAAGGAGGTACGCTCTGAATTTCATCGTCGAAACCTTTCGAAGACGCTGCGCCTCTACGTCGAACAGTTCTCCGCCTTGGATTCTCTTTCCGAAGGCGCTAACTTAGTGCCACCTCTTTCGACATCATGTTCTCCTGTTACAATCTCAATTTTGCAGCGTTCAGAGAATTTTGGCCAGATTTTAGCAAATGGAGCAGGAGAACATGAAGCGAAAGGAGGTACGCTCTGAATTTCATCGTCGAAACCTTTCGAAGACGCTGCGCCTCTACGTCGAACAGTTCTCCGCCTTGGATTCTCTTTCCGAAGGCGCTAACTTAGTGCCACCTCTTTCGACATCATGTTCTCCTGTTACAATCTCAATTTTGCAGCGTTCAGAGAATTTTGGCCAGATTTTAGCAAATGTATCAGGAGAACATGAAGCGAAAGGAGGTACGCTCTGAATTTCATCGTCGAAACCTTTCGAAGACGCTGCGCCTCTACGTCGAACAGTTCTCCGCCTTGGATTCTTTCTGCGAAGGCACTAACTTAGTGCCACCTCTTTCGACATCATGTTCTCCTGTTACAATCTCAATTTTGCAGCGTTCAGAGAATTTTGGCCAGATTTTAGCAAATGGAGCAGGAGAACATGAAGCGAAAGGAGGTACGCTCTGAATTTCATCGTCGAAACCTTTCGAAGACGCTGCGCCTCTACGTCGAACAGTTCTCCGCCTTGGATTCTCTTTCCGAAGGCGCTAACTTAGTGCCACCTCTTTCGACATCATGTTCTCCTGTTACAATCTCAATTTTGCAGCGTTCAGAGAATTTTGGCCAGATTTTAGCAAATGGAGCAGGAGAACATGAAGCGAAAGGAGGTACGCTCTGAATTTCATCGTCGAAACCTTTCGAAGACGCTGCGCCTCTACGTCGAACAGTTCTCCGCCTTGGATTCTCTTTCCGAAGGCGCTAACTTAGTGCCACCTCTTTCGACATCATGTTCTCCTGTTACAATCTCAATTTTGGAGCGTTCAGAGAATTTTGGCCAGATTTTAGCAAATGGAGCAGGAGAACATGAAGCGAAAGGAGGTACGCAGTGAATTTCATCGACGAAACCTTTCGAAGACGCTGCGTCTCTACGTCGAACAGTTCTCCGCCTTGGATTCTCTTTCCGAAGGCGCTAGCTTAGTGCCACCTCTTTCGACCTCATGTTCTCCTGTTACAATCTCAATTTTGGAGCGTTCAGAGAATTTTGGCCAGATTTTAGCAAATGTATCAGGAGAACATGAAGCGAAAGGAGGTACGCAGTGAATTTCATCGTCGAAACCTTTCGAAGACGCTGCGTCTCTACGTCGAACAGTTCTGCGCCTTGGATTCTCTTTCCGAAGGCGCTAACTTAGTGCCACCTCTTTCGACATCATGTTCTCCTGTTACAATCTCAATTTTGCAGCGTTCAGAGAATTTTGGCCAGATTTTAGCAAATGTATCAGGAGAACATGAAGCGAAAGGAGGTACGCTCTGAATTTCATCGTCGAAACCTTTCGAAGACGCTGCGCCTCTACGTCGAACAGTTCTCCGCCTTGGATTCTCTCTGCGAAGGCGCTATACTTTGCGCCGCCTCTTTCGACATCATGTTCTCCTGTTACAATCTCAATTTTGGAGCGTTCAGAGAATTTTGGCCAGATTTTAGCAAATGTATCAGGAGAACATGAAGCGAAAGGAGGTACGCTCTGAATTTCATCGTCGAAACCTTTCGAAGACGCTGCGCCTCTACGTCGAACAGTTCTCCGCCTTGGATTCTTTCTGCGAAGGCACTAACTTAGTGCCACCTCTTTCGACATCATGTTCTCCTGTTACAATCTCAATTTTGCAGCGTTCAGAGAATTTTGGCCAGATTTTAGCAAATGGAGCAGGAGAACATGAAGCGAAAGGAGGTACGCTCTGAATTTCATCGTCGAAACCTTTCGAAGACGCTGCGCCTCTACGTCGAACAGTTCTCCGCCTTGGATTCTCTTTCCGAAGGCGCTAACTTAGTGCCACCTCTTTCGACATCATGTTCTCCTGTTACAATCTCAATTTTGCAGCGTTCAGAGAATTTTGGCCAGATTTTAGCAAATGGAGCAGGAGAACATGAAGCGAAAGGAGGTACGCTCTGAATTTCATCGTCGAAACCTTTCGAAGACGCTGCGCCTCTACGTCGAACAGTTCTCCGCCTTGGATTCTCTTTCCGAAGGCGCTAACTTAGTGCCACCTCTTTCGACATCATGTTCTCCTGTTACAATCTCAATTTTGGAGCGTTCAGAGAATTTTGGCCAGATTTTAGCAAATGGAGCAGGAGAACATGAAGCGAAAGGAGGTACGCAGTGAATTTCATCGACGAAACCTTTCGAAGACGCTGCGTCTCTACGTCGAACAGTTCTCCGCCTTGGATTCTCTTTCCGAAGGCGCTAGCTTAGTGCCACCTCTTTCGACATCATGTTCTCCTGTTACAATCTCAATTTTGGAGCGTTCAGAGAATTTTGGCCAGATTTTAGCAAATGGAGCAGGAGAACATGAAGCGAAAGGAGGTACGCTCTGAATTTCATCGTCGAAACCTTTCGAAGACGCTGCGCCTCTACGTCGAACAGTTCTCCGCCTTGGATTCTCTTTCCGAAGGCGCTAACTTAGTGCCACCTCTTTCGACATCATGTTCTCCTGTTACAATCTCAATTTTGCAGCGTTCAGAGAATTTTGGCCAGATTTTAGCAAATGTATCAGGAGAACATGAAGCGAAAGGAGGTACGCTCTGAATTTCATCGTCGAAACCTTTCGAAGACGCTGCGCCTCTACGTCGAACAGTTCTCCGCCTTGGATTCTTTCTGCGAAGGCACTAACTTAGTGCCACCTCTTTCGACATCATGTTCTCCTGTTACAATCTCAATTTTGCAGCGTTCAGAGAATTTTGGCCAGATTTTAGCAAATGGAGCAGGAGAACATGAAGCGAAAGGAGGTACGCTCTGAATTTCATCGTCGAAACCTTTCGAAGACGCTGCGCCTCTACGTCGAACAGTTCTCCGCCTTGGATTCTCTTTCCGAAGGCGCTAACTTAGTGCCACCTCTTTCGACATCATGTTCTCCTGTTACAATCTCAATTTTGCAGCGTTCAGAGAATTTTGGCCAGATTTTAGCAAATGGAGCAGGAGAACATGAAGCGAAAGGAGGTACGCTCTGAATTTCATCGTCGAAACCTTTCGAAGACGCTGCGCCTCTACGTCGAACAGTTCTCCGCCTTGGATTCTCTTTCCGAAGGCGCTAACTTAGTGCCACCTCTTTCGACATCATGTTCTCCTGTTACAATCTCAATTTTGGAGCGTTCAGAGAATTTTGGCCAGATTTTAGCAAATGGAGCAGGAGAACATGAAGCGAAAGGAGGTACGCAGTGAATTTCATCGACGAAACCTTTCGAAGACGCTGCGTCTCTACGTCGAACAGTTCTCCGCCTTGGATTCTCTTTCCGAAGGCGCTAGCTTAGTGCCACCTCTTTCGACCTCATGTTCTCCTGTTACAATCTCAATTTTGGAGCGTTCAGAGAATTTTGGCCAGATTTTAGCAAATGTATCAGGAGAACATGAAGCGAAAGGAGGTACGCAGTGAATTTCATCGTCGAAACCTTTCGAAGACGCTGCGTCTCTACGTCGAACAGTTCTGCGCCTTGGATTCTCTTTCCGAAGGCGCTAACTTAGTGCCACCTCTTTCGACATCATGTTCTCCTGTTACAATCTCAATTTTGGAGCGTTCAGAGAATTTTGGCCAGATTTTAGCAAATGGAGCAGGAGAACATGAAGCGAAAGGAGGTACGCTCTGAATTTCATCGTCGAAACCTTTCGAAGACGCTGCGCCTCTACGTCGAACAGTTCTCCGCCTTGGATTCTCTTTCCGAAGGCGCTAACTTAGTGCCACCTCTTTCGACATCATGTTCTCCTGTTACAATCTCAATTTTGCAGCGTTCAGAGAATTTTGGCCAGATTTTAGCAAATGTATCAGGAGAACATGAAGCGAAAGGAGGTACGCTCTGAATTTCATCGTCGAAACCTTTCGAAGACGCTGCGCCTCTACGTCGAACAGTTCTCCGCCTTGGATTCTCTCTGCGAAGGCGCTATACTTTGCGCCGCCTCTTTCGACATCATGTTCTCCTGTTACAATCTCAATTTTGGAGCGTTCAGAGAATTTTGGCCAGATTTTAGCAAATGTATCAGGAGAACATGAAGCGAAAGGAGGTACGCTCTGAATTTCATCGTCGAAACCTTTCGAAGACGCTGCGCCTCTACGTCGAACAGTTCTCCGCCTTGGATTCTTTCTGCGAAGGCACTAACTTAGTGCCACCTCTTTCGACATCATGTTCTCCTGTTACAATCTCAATTTTGCAGCGTTCAGAGAATTTTGGCCAGATTTTAGCAAATGTATCAGGAGAACATGAAGCGAAAGGAGGTACGCTCTGAATTTCATCGTCGAAGCCTTTCGAAGACGCTGCGCCTCTACGTCGAACAGTTCTCCGCCTTGGATTCTCTCTCCGAAGGCGCTAACTTAGTGCCACCTCTTTCGACATCATGTTCTCCTGTTACAATCTCAATTTTGGAGCGTTCAGAGAATTTTGGCCAGATTTTAGCAAATGTATCAGGAGAACATGAAGCGAAAGGAGGTACGCAGTGAATTTCATCGTCGAAGCCTTTCGAAGACGCTGCGCCTCTACGTCGAACAGTTCTCCGCCTTGGATTCTCTTTCCGAAGGCGCTAACTTAGTGCCACCTCTTTCGACATCATGTTCTCCTGTTACAATCTCAATTTTGGAGCGTTCAGAGAATTTTGGCCAGATTTTAGCAAATGGAGCAGGAGAACATGAAGCGAAAGGAGGTACGCTCTGAATTTCATCGTCGAAACCTTTCGATGACGCTGCGCCTCTACGTCGAACAGTTCTCCGCCTTGGATTCTCTTTCCGAAGGCGCTAACTTAGTGCCACCTCTTTCGACATCATGTTCTCCTGTTACAATCTCAATTTTGCAGCGTTCAGAGAATTTTGGCCAGATTTTAGCAAATGTATCAGGAGAACATGAAGCGAAAGGAGGTACGCTCTGAATTTCATCGTCGAAACCTTTCGAAGACGCTGCGCCTCTACGTCGAACAGTTCTCCGCCTTGGATTCTCTCTGCGAAGGCGCTATACTTTGCGCCGCCTCTTTCGACATCATGTTCTCCTGTTACAATCTCAATTTTGGAGCGTTCAGAGAATTTTGGCCAGATTTTAGCAAATGTATCAGGAGAACATGAAGCGAAAGGAGGTACGCTCTGAATTTCATCGTCGAAACCTTTCGAAGACGCTGCGCCTCTACGTCGAACAGTTCTCCGCCTTGGATTCTTTCTGCGAAGGCACTAACTTAGTGCCACCTCTTTCGACATCATGTTCTCCTGTTACAATCTCAATTTTGCAGCGTTCAGAGAATTTTGGCCAGATTTTAGCAAATGTATCAGGAGAACATGAAGCGAAAGGAGGTACGCTCTGAATTTCATCGTCGAAGCCTTTCGAAGACGCTGCGCCTCTACGTCGAACAGTTCTCCGCCTTGGATTCTCTCTCCGAAGGCGCTAACTTAGTGCCACCTCTTTCGACATCATGTTCTCCTGTTACAATCTCAATTTTGGAGCGTTCAGAGAATTTTGGCCAGATTTTAGCAAATGTATCAGGAGAACATGAAGCGAAAGGAGGTACGCAGTGAATTTCATCGTCGAAGCCTTTCGAAGACGCTGCGCCTCTACGTCGAACAGTTCTCCGCCTTGGATTCTCTTTCCGAAGGCGCTAACTTAGTGCCACCTCTTTCGACATCATGTTCTCCTGTTACAATCTCAATTTTGGAGCGTTCAGAGAATTTTGGCCAGATTTTAGCAAATGGAGCAGGAGAACATGAAGCGAAAGGAGGTACGCTCTGAATTTCATCGTCGAAACCTTTCGAAGACGCTGCGCCTCTACGTCGAACAGTTCTCCGCCTTGGATTCTCTTTCCGAAGGCGCTAACTTAGTGCCACCTCTTTCGACATCATGTTCTCCTGTTACAATCTCAATTTTGGAGCGTTCAGAGAATTTTGGCCAGATTTTAGCAAATGGAGCAGGAGAACATGAAGCGAAAGGAGGTACGCAGTGAATTTCATCGTCGAAGCCATTCGAAGACGCTGCGCCTCTACGTCGAACAGTTCTCCGCCTTGGATTCTCGTTCCGAAGGCGCTAACTTAGTGCCACCTCTTTCGACATCATGTTCTCCTGTTACAATCTCAATTTTGGAGCGTTCAGAGAATTTTGGCCAGATTTTAGCAAATGTATCAGGAGAACATGAAGCGAAAGGAGGTACGCTCTGAATTTCATCGTCGAAACCTTTCGAAGACGCTGCGCCTCTACGTCGAACAGTTCTCCGCCTTGGATTCTCTCTGCGAAGGCGCTATACTTTGCGCCGCCTCTTTCGACATCATGTTCTCCTGTTACAATCTCAATTTTGGAGCGTTCAGAGAATTTTGGCCAGATTTTAGCAAATGTATCAGGAGAACATGAAGCGAAAGGAGGTACGCTCTGAATTTCATCGTCGAAACCTTTCGAAGACGCTGCGCCTCTACGTCGAACAGTTCTCCGCCTTGGATTCTTTCTGCGAAGGCACTAACTTAGTGCCACCTCTTTCGACATCATGTTCTCCTGTTACAATCTCAATTTTGGAGCGTTCAGAGAATTTTGGCCAGATTTTAGCAAATGGAGCAGGAGAACATGAAGCGAAAGGAGGTACGCTCTGAATTTCATCGTCGAAACCTTTCGAAGACGCTGCGCCTCTACGTCGAACAGTTCTCCGCCTTGGATTCTCTTTCCGAAGGCGCTAACTTAGTGCCACCTCTTTCGACATCATGTTCTCCTGTTACAATCTCAATTTTGGAGCGTTCAGAGAATTTTGGCCAGATTTTAGCAAATGGAGCAGGAGAACATGAAGCGAAAGGAGGTACGCAGTGAATTTCATCGTCGAAGCCATTCGAAGACGCTGCGCCTCTACGTCGAACAGTTCTCCGCCTTGGATTCTCGTTCCGAAGGCGCTAACTTAGTGCCACCTCTTTCGACATCATGTTCTCCTGTTACAATCTCAATTTTGGAGCGTTCAGAGAATTTTGGCCAGATTTTAGCAAATGGAGCAGGAGAACATGAAGCGAAAGGAGGTACGCAGTGAATTTCATCGTCGAAGCCTTTCGAAGACGCTGCGCCTCTACGTCGAACAGTTCTCCGCCTTGGATTCTCTCTCCGAAGGCGCTAACTTAGTGCCACCTCTTTCGACATCATGTTCTCCTGTTACAATCTCAATTTTGGAGCGTTCAGAGAATTTTGGCCAGATTTTGGAGCGATGTATCAGGAGAACATGAAGCGAAAGGAGGTATCTTGAAATTTCACCATTGATGGCGTTGCCTTAAAGTAGCGAACAAGAGCGACACCTTCTAAAGGCCTTTTACCATGGAAATCACAGGTTTGGAATTTGGATAGGAATTTGTAAATGGTATTTGTAAATAATAATACAGTTGTTTTCCAATTTTTTTCCAGTTTATTTGCATAAAAGGCCTTTTTTACAGTGTTACAATATTGTATAATTTCATTTTACTTTTTGTATAAAATCACTATGTTCTCACGTTCATTGTTGAGGCTGACAGCTTTCCATCGTTTGTCTCATTTAAAGTTCCTGGCCTCGGAGGAATGTTCCCAAGATTAATCTGCAAGAAGAAGAAAAATATTTTCATTAACCTGATTTGTCTATTAAGTATAGAAAATACGACAAATATTACAATATAATTTCATGTAAAACGTATAAAGAATGTAACCATAAAGGAAAGGGGCAGAGATTTATTTACAGAAACAAAACGAGAAAGAGGAGAAAAAGAGAATAAGAGTTTTAGCTGCAGAAGAGCGAAAGAAAAAAATTAAGAAGAGAAGAAACGGAAATTATTAGGAAATAATAGAAAACATAGAAGATTACCTTAAACAGATTATAAATTGTTTAATTTTCATAAAATGTTAATAAAATCAGTTTGTTATATTCATGACCAGAAATTTAATAAACAAAATGATGCATTTACAATGGGAGAAACTGCTGGTCAATAATGGGGACGTGAGACGGTCCATAAATGGTACAAGTTGGTCAATAAAGGGGACATCAGGTTCAATATAATTTTCACCATAATTTTTGTGTAAATAGTCAAATATCACTCTAAAACTAATTTGATTAAGAAACTAGGGACTTCAAAAAGTACAATGATGCATACTTTACTCAAACATTGTCGTATATTAGTAAAAAAATTACTATTTCGAATCAGTCACACTCTTAAACGGTCGCTAATGGGGACATTTACCTTACGATACGTAAAAGGGTTCTACTACACGCAAAGTACTAATAACCAATGTCATCTTGCAATTTATAGCTTACACGGGATTTTGAAGAAATACTATTGTTGAGCGCCATAGTCTCTTGATCACCGAAATGGATTTTCGGAAAGAAATCCGCGTGAGTCGTCGATAAGCCGAGTCAAAGCATAGCGTAGCATGGCGTAGCAAAAGCCTGCCTTCTGCATACGTCAAACTCTCACTCTGAACAAGTCACACGTATACAAGCACGCACACACCTTTCAGCATCTTAACACACTTCAGAGTAGTTGCTAAGCTGGACGCTCTTCATGAGTAGATGCCACTACATTCAGTTCTGAAATTATGGGTCGGTAACACAGTTGGGTGGCGACACGAACATCCATAAGGTGATAGGTCTATCCTATACCTCGTCTTGAGAACGTGGAGCGATATATCCACGTGGAAACCTTAACCAATACAGGTTTCAAGATATTTGTATAACATTGTACGTTTCGTGCCGCTTTACTGCCGCATAATATGGATGACAAGCAATGCGCGAAAAAGCCAAAATTGGAGGAGACAACGAGTATAAAGGAAGGACAGGCGGAGATTCTGGTGGGTAATACAAACGTATTTTATAATCCTGTTCAGGAGTTCAACAGGGACCTTAGTGCTGCTTTATTAACGATCTACGCGAGAGCCAGAAACGAAGAAGTACCGAAGAGAAACACGCAAAAGAGGGACGGAATAATCGTATTAGAGGCTTTATCTGCAACTGGCCTACGTAGTATACGATATGCTAAAGAGGTGCCAGGCATAAAGCAAATTATAGCCAATGATATCTCTGCGAAGGCAGTAGAGAGTATTGGAAAGAATGTCCATCACAATGGGGTTGAGAACCTTGTAAAACCAAATCACGAAGATGCGACACTGTTGATGTACCAAAGTAGGAGGAATTGCTTCGACGTCATAGACTTGGATCCGTATGGCTGCCCCACGATATTCTTGGATGGAGCTGTCCAATGTATATCTAACGGCGGATTACTTATGGTCACAGCCACGGACATGGCTGTATTAGCTGGGAACTCTCCAGAAACTTGTTATCTTAAATACGGAGCTATCTCCTTGAAGTCCAAAACCTGTCACGAAATAGCGTTAAGAATTCTATTGCAAAATATTGCCTCCCACGCGGCCCGCTACGGACGATACATAGTACCTTTGCTTTCTATAAGCGCCGACTTTTATATAAGGGTGTTTGTTAAAGTATTTTCAAGTCAGATTAAATGTAAAGAGAACGCCACTAAAATAGGAATGGTGTACCAGTGCATAGGCTGCGAAAGTATCAACACTCAGCCGTTATGTTATAAGAAACCCTCCGGGCCTTACAAACTAATGTCCTCGCCTTGCGTCGATCAACTTTGTAAAATCTGTCGGCACAAGCAACACACTGGAGGACCTATATGGCTGGGCACCTTGCACGATCAAGCGTTTATTTCTGAACTTCTGTGTAATTTAAGCGACATGAAGCTGGGGACCTTGAAAAGGATAGAGGGGGTCTTGAACGTTATACACGAAGAATTAGATATTCCATTGTATTATACTCTGGACCGTTTAATGTCTATAGTCAGATGTCATACACCATCCATGCTAATGTTCAGATCCGCGCTGTTGAACGCGGGGTACAGTGTATCATATTCCCATGCGAATAAAATATCTATAAAAACAAACGCACCGAATGAAGTTATATGGGATATCGTGCGTACATGGGAGAAGGAACATCCCATCAAGCGGGACAAGCTGCAGAGCGACAGCCCGGCGATAAACATATTAGTCACGCCGATAACTACAAACATCTCGTTCGATATACACCCTCTGGCCAACCCAACGTCTAGGCAGAAGCATCTGACTCGCTTTCAGCCCAACCCTACCGTCAACTGGGGGCCAGGCACACGCTCAACGACAATAATCAATCTAGAAACTGGATCGAAAGACTTAAAGAGGATAAAGAATCAGAATAAGAATTCTAAGAAAGAGAAGCAGCAATTGACAGAGACCACCGAAGACACGAAACCTGTTTAAATGCGCACGACTGATATATATATATATATTTGTACTACCGACTCAGGCCAAATGGAAATGCATCATGTTCCTTCGGACAATGAAAACGTTTGCAAAAAAACACACAAACATTTGTTTTCTTTTCTTCACCAATCATTATGATCTAATTTACACGAGACAAATGTAATGCATGTTCTGTAAAATTTATACAATTGCCCATGTGAATATACGTGTATTCATGAAACTGCATTTTTGCTTATTTTAAAGTGGAAACGTAATCGCGTTATACGTAGCCATGATTTCGCGTATCGCAAAGCTCCTGATATAGCCCGTCGCGCGATAAGAACTCGAATGATGCCCTGTAATAATCAAACGTTTCGCAAGACTATGTAATCGAACATTACGTTAAGTGGAATAAAAAGGATAACAAACGGCCTAAATAGCTCGATACAGAAGATTAACAAGGATGTGTATCAAAGTGGGGGCAACTTTCTCTCGTAAAGATTTACATGTTACATATTCACGAGTCGTTTAGAGCCGGGCATATATATATATCTACGTTTCAGGGAAGTATCAACCAGTTAATCGCACGTACACGATAAAGAACTACGGCAACTAGCACGATGGCCGCACCGACACTTGCTCTAAGCAACGGGCAAAAAGTCCCGGTGTTAGGACTTGGCACTTGGCAAGCTGCGGTAAGTACATTGTAATTGCAACAGCTTTTCTAAACTCGCATAACAGGCGATGCCTTTTAATAGTGTTAAACAACACAAGCCGCTCGATGTAAATGTATCTACAGACGGTTAACTGCAGATAAAAGTACACAGGGTGTTAAAACTTAGGCTTCTACAAACAAATCGTTTTCTATATTTCTTTTATTTTATTTCTTTTCTCCAGCGAAGTTGGCTTGACACAATACTGCGTTAATTTACCTGTAATCTACCTATGTGAGTTTTATAAATATTCATACGCGTCAGTGCAGCGGTGGCGTATAGAACACCGATAGACGTGCACGGAGTATATAATTAACACCTTGCGGTTGCCTGCCGTCGCACTTGGTGTTTGCTCAGCGCTGGAACCTTGGAATCGAGAGGATTAATGATATTTTTTATTAAAATTCCTGCAGGATGACCCAGGTGTGGTGGAGCAAGCGGTACGGGACGCTGTGGATGCTGGGTACCGCCATTTCGACTGCGCTTATATCTACGGCAATGAGAAAGAGATCGGCAAAGCTTTGCGCGAGAAGATCGCCGAGGGCGTCGTGAAAAGGGAAGATCTATTCATCACCACGAAGCTGTGGAACACGTCCCACAGAAAGGAGAATGTGATACCAACGTGCAAAAAATCGGTCGAGAATTTTGGACTCGATTACGTGGACCTTTATCTAATTCACTGGCCGGTATCTTACGCTGTAAGGTCAAGCTAAAAATATGTACATAGAAAAATGGAGGCACAGATATATTCTTATATCTTCATTCCACATCACTCTACGCATTGTTTCAGGAAAACGCGAAAGGTCTGTTCCCAGTGGACGAGAAGGGGAACGCTCTGTACGGGAACGAGGATTACACGGATACGTGGCGCGGTATGGAGGAGTGCGTGAAATTAGGGCTGACCAAGAGCATAGGCCTCAGTAACTTCAACTCCGAGCAGATCGAGCGTATTCTATCGGTCGCCGAGATCAAGCCCGTCATGAATCAAGTGGAATGCCACCCGAACTTGAATCAAAAGAAGCTGCGAGAGTTCTGCGCCAAACGCGGCATAGCTATCACCGCTTACAGTCCATTCGGCTCGCCTGCGCGCCCTTGGGCGAAACCCGAGGATCCGAAGGTCACCGTTCAGGCGCCAGAAATTGTCGCGATCAGCGAGAAGTATGGAAAAACACCTGCCCAAGTGGTTCTGAGATACTTGGTAAATGAGGCTTCCGAATAATCGTATAAATTAACCCTTTGCGAGGAACGTTTATGTTTGAAATAAGGAGCTTGCTATTGCAGCTGGACATTGGTACCATCCCCATCCCGAAATCTACCTCGAAGGAGCGCATCGGTCAGAACATCAGTATCTTTGACTTCAAACTGACTCCAGAGGAAATTACAACGATAGACAAACTTGATTGCGGGACTCGCATATGCCCCGCTGCGGAGTAAGTCTCAATCTACAATTAGAAATATCCTTCAATTCTAATTTCTGCTATATATTAGCGTCGCTCGTTATATCTTCCGCATTCTAACACAAGATTTTATGTTCAGGTTCAAGGGACACAAGGATTATCCATTTAATATAGAATTTTAAGAGAGCGTTCAAACAATCCCTAAATAAACTAATCTCATATCCGCCTTCTAAAAATATATATACCATCTATGTGTATGTAATCGCAGCAATATGTAATTCCAAATCTGTAACTTCAATTCTAATTCTAATAAACGGCAGAATATTTGCATATGAGACTCGATTTAATTTATCTTTGGTTATCTTTTCTTATCAAACATTATACGGTCTTCTCATCGAGTAGGGAGAAAAAGGGATGCGATAACGCGTCAAGTATCGTGATACATGAACTTGGCTGACTATGCCCATTCCGATGAACGTTACATAACGTTTGTCTACGATTAATACTATGAATAATATGTGACGCGATAGTCTTCGACTGGTTATAGTACAGCATACCACGCGGCCCCGAAACTTCGCCTGCGAGCGCGCCGAAGAAACACGGAAGTGACCGTGACCACGTCGAAGTAACTGAGTTCCGAGCTCCGAGTTCTATAATTAATCAGCAATGGCTCGAATACCCAACCTCGCGTTTTCCAATGGACACAAGATGCCCGTTATTGGTCTTGGTACATATCAGGTATGAAAGTGCTCAGGCCAATTATCGAAACGGCGAGAAACGTGGCTGCAACCGAGGAACCCTGTAATCCTCGGCCATCAAAATTTCGACATCCACGTCACGTGGCTCGTCGCGCGGCTTATTCAAAAGTCACGCAGACGGGCGTCGTTCTAATTCTGCAGCCTCGGTAGAAACGAGACAAGTGTGTCAAATTGAATTCTTTTTATTTGTCAGTCGCGTGCTGGAGAGGTGGAGAAAGCTGTGGCGGAGGCAATAGATTGCGGGTACCGTCACATTGACACAGCTTTCTTCTACCAAAATGAAAAAGAAATCGGGGCCGCGATTCGAGCGAAAATTCAGTACGGCACTGTAAAAAGGGAGGACCTCTTCGTCACGACAAAGGTAATATAGTAATGAATTGCAAGTCCTCGGTGAAACCAACACCGACACACGACAAACTTTTTGCTCTGTCTTAATATAGGCATCTACGACGACTAACTTTACATACGTTTCTTGCAGCTCTGGAATAATTTTCACAAAGAGGAGAGCGTTGTACCAGCGTGTAAAACGTCTCTGGAGAATCTTGGCTTGAATTACTTGGATCTGTACTTGGTCCATTGGCCGTTCGCTTTTCAGGTAAGGTAGGAAATTGCCGGGGACAGTTTGCTAATCATTCATTAGGAAGGTGGTGATTTAAAGCCCACAGACGAGAACGGCGCTATTTTAATGACTGATACCGATTACCTCGAAACGTGGAGAGGAATGGAAGAGTGCGCGCGTTTGGGACTGACCCGCAGCATCGGCGTCAGTAACTTCAACATCAAACAACTCACTCGTTTGCTCGGGGCAGCCGAGATCCTGCCTGTGAACAATCAGGTAATTAGCTGCTATTATTTCATTTAATCTGCGCGCCTCTAAATAAATTGTCTATATTCACGGGATTATTATTCAGATCGAATGCAGCGTGAATATGAATCAGAAACCGTTGATAGAATTCTGTACTGAACAGAATATCACGGTGACTGGATATTCGCCGCTGGGACAACCGGGAAACAGATCGGGAATACCGAATTCCTTGGACCATCTTACGATTACAGAGCTCGCGAAAAAGTACAACAAATCGGCAGCGCAAGTCGCGCTACGATACGTGGTGAGTGATTGAGCAAACTGTCCTTTATCGGGCAGAGTGGAACCTAGAAAGATGAGTGAGCAGAAATCGATCCATCGCGAAACAGTATCTCTAACACAGAAACAAGATCAAGAAGATTATCGTAATGGACATAATTTTTTCCCCACTTTTAAACATGGGCGTCCGGAGGAGGGGCAGTTGCCCCCCCCCCCCCACCTGGCTTTTGAGAAAAAAACGCTTATTTTTCAAAACTGATCTTTATTCAGTTTATACTAAACAAAGGGAATATTTTTAAATTTCAGTTTTAAATTTTTAATTAAATTGACATTACAAAATGGGTTAAAAAATACCAAGATGGGTATATTTTTCTGTACCATCATCCCAAAGTTGCCCCCCCCCCCCCCTCTGAAAACAAGTCCCCGGACGCCCTTGCTTTTAAATACTGAAATAATGTAACCCACCACGTGTGTTATCAATGATCGCTTATCTCTGGGCGCAGAGTTAATTTATCGATATGAAAACGTTTCAGCTGCAGCAAGGTATCGCTATAATTCCGAAAACCGTGACGGCCAGTCGATTAAGGGAGAACATGGATATATTTGACTTCTCCTTGACGCCGGAGGAAGTGGACGCCGTAGCAAAAGTCGGGACTGGCCAACGCGTGGCACGGTTTGGCGAGTGAGCATCAGCATCCTTTTAATTAATACAAACTGGCTTTCATATCGCATGCAATGGCTACATTGTGGTTTCGTTTGCAGCGCGAAGGGCCACAAATACTATCCGTTCGACGAGTAAATGGCTGCCTGGAAATTCACGAGGCGACAGGAAACGACTTGTCAGATTCAGTACAAAGTAATAGCAGAGTATATCCCCTTTGAACCAGCGCAGTCCCACGCAGTAATTCGGCACCCATTTGACCCTTGTCTAGTCAATTAAGTATATTGAACGTCATGGAAAATTTCGATACCGGGATGACACCGCAAGGGGCGCAGACGCGACAAACCAGGCTGCTGTAAATAATAGTAATTTAACGAAATAGATGTTCACGTGGATTACAGAGTGTGTCTCTTTTAAATGAATAAAATTCTAGCGAAAGCACGTGGTGGTGAACAATAGCCTTTTATTTTTCCATCTCCTGTCCCGAGTATCGATATTCTAACAAGCTTTTCTCGGAGCTACGTAGGGAAACTTGGGATTCCAAGAACTCGTTAAGATCGTGTTCGGCGATTGGCTGAATCGCGGAAGCGGAAACGCAATTAGCGATGTGAAGAAAAGCCGGAGGTCATCGGAACTCTGTCCAGTTAGGAACAATGGAGCAACAATTCAGCCTTGTGGAGCACGAAATTCTATTCTAATGAGACTCCTCTAGCTACTTTTACTGGACAATTTGTAACACACGATAAATCTGTGGGACTGAAGAGAACAGAGCTTCTATAGAGCTCTATATCGATTATAGAAGGATGTCTCCTGCACGTTAGCGCGATATGGAAAACAAGACTATGATTCACTTTCATCAAGAATTCTGGGTCATGCCCCCAAGTTCAATGAATGGGAAAGATTATGTGGGCGAGGGCCGTTTTTCAAGCTCGTTCGCGCAACGAGCGAAATTGTTCGTTCTGTATTCGACCTTCCCCCTGATATGCATGGAACTTTTCGCTGCTCAATTGCAGCATCGTTGAATGGTATTTTCCATGGTCCCCGTTCCCACCTGTCCACGCAAAAACCGCGACGAGGAAGCAGAATATTTTTTTAAGTCCGTAACGACGTCAAAGAACCACACTACAAAATTCCGAGAAACTTCTATTTCTACGCCGCCGCTTCCTTCGACGCAATAGTAAATGCAAACAACAGTATTTTCTCTTAGAAATTCATTTTAGTAATAAGCTTGTGATGTTTTCTTTTTTTATCGTCGATAAAAAGTGGCGCGTGCCCAACCACACAATAACTGCAAGGTACCACCGTTTTGTGGTTGTGGTGTGGTTCTAAAGTGGTCCGTCTGAGTTATGCCTAAGAGGAATGTCATACTACTCCGTGGTAAAAGTATGTTGCGCCTGAAATCTGTAGGAACAAGCTCCTCAGTTACCTTCAGCATTACAGAGCTTGAAGATGCGCGAAATTTCAGAGATTCCCCTCTCGCCAAGCACCTGCGTCGCGTGATAAGTCACACGCGAGACTAAACTCGAATTTACCACGTAGCCCATGGTGTTTAATAATTCTGGCACGACCTTCAAGCGACGATAATACGGCAAAGGCGGTATCGCGTTGGAAAGTATTCGCTAGCCGTCCGTGTACAGTCACGTATTTGAGATTGCAAGGAATTTCGTCCTATGAAGGATTACCATGAATCATATCGCTCATACGTAAGTGCCTTGAATTCACCATGCTGTCCAGTCATCTGTTCCATGGAATTCGGGAGAACATTGTTGCACGGTTTCAGATTGAACGGGCCCAAGTCGCCCAGCTGCGACAGGATGTTATCCGCGGAGGACATCTCGTCGCCCACGGTAGCTCATTGCGGCTCCTGGCGGTCCAAAGTGTTCGGCAAAATGAAAGAGTGCCGCGACGCGATTAAAAGCATCATAACGCCCGAGAAATCGTCCAGCACCTTCGGCGTGGTACTATCCAAGCGCACAGATTCCAACGGACAGTCGCATCCCTTTGTCAGTCTAATATCAACGAATTCCGTGCCCCCTGTGCCGGATATCGTCGCCTCCAGTAGCGACGCAAAGATGCCCGGCGATCAGAGGGTCCTGATAAGAAGCTCCACTCTGAACTCGGGCGAAATGGAGAAGCTTGTCGCGCTGGCGGAGGAAATTGATGGCAACTGTAACGCGGACGAGTCGTTCAACCGTTGCTGGGACGCCACGGCCAACGACTCGATGAAGTCCTTTCTAGCGCTGGAGAAGCAGGTGACGGAGGAGTTTCTACAAGAAGATGCAACAGCCACGTCGACACAGGCACGCTCGAGCAAAAAGAAAATCTCCGCCGAACCGTTCCTCTCTTACACCCAGGGGACCATGGAATTTGTTTGGTCGGACGACACCGAGGACAGTTTTTCTGCCAAACCGTGGAACTCGTCGGAAGGCTTGAATTCCTCCGGCATCGGGGTCGGAAATCCGCAAACCAGCTCCACGTTCTGCGATTACTCATACAGGGCCAAAAAGTGCCCCTCCCCCGCTCGAAAATCCGCCGTGCAAGATTCTGGCTTCGAAAATAACTTCTCGATCTGAATTCTCCTAGACTTTACTTACTATACTTTCGCAACGTGCAGCAAGAGCAATACAATCTTGTACGGGAAATGTGTCTTCGACTGCACGTGAATCTTCGTCTGTTTGTATTGTGTATTTATATATTTATACGATTCACGTTCGCCTACTCGGTTGTACTAAACGCCAGGTATGAATTGATACGCGAAATTGTGGCTTGATTTTATTTAAAAATGGAGGAAGCAGCTTCAGTGACCCATTTGATTCGTTTAACGATTATAAAATTGATAAAGCGTGCAAGAGGATTTGCCTGATACTGAGTGATTAAGATAAACGAAAAGACACAATAATGTATCGCGAGCATCTACATACATAAGTCAGTAACAAAAACATTTTATACTCCTGTTTACGAAATATGATTGTATCGTACGTATTTATTGTAACGGCAGAGCTGAATCCAGCCAGCGCCACGTAGTTTCACAGTCTTCTAAGATTTTTCTAACAATGGAACTAAAAACGTCATAGTTTTTTTAAAATCGAACTCTAGGGGAATTGTACTAATTGCCTTCCTATTAAAACCGTTTCCCTTTATCGCGATAATGAACGGTTGCGCAACTGTAAATGCTTTTCTATCGTTAAAAACTTCTTACGCTCGGCTTCAGCGCAAAAGAACGTTCAATGACTATACGTATCGATCTGCTTGAACAGAAACTTGAATAGGCAATCCTCCCATTGTTCCAATTGAAAATGTACAACAATACCTTCCATTCGGACCATCAAACAGCTCGTTTCAATACATCGGCGAGAAACAAGCGCGAAGGGAAATATCGATGATTACTAAGTACACATCGATTTTAAGTACCGGCAAAGAAAGAACACGCCAATGTAATCCGAAATACATACTTGTATATATCTACACGCTATCGGAATTTTATTATTTTAACCTATCGATCGAGCAATCAGTAGATGCATGTAACGATACATTAACTGGACGGTCGATCTTAGAAACGATAAATCGTTAACGCGCACGTATGTTGCGATTAAGCTAGCCGCATGGAAGAGGCTTGCGGTAAGTGTCGGAGGACAACTTTATCGCTGACTATCTAGTATAACTATATAGTAATTGTAACGGTACATGCACGCGTGCATCCAGAATCCAATGGATGGTGACACGAAATGCTACTTCGCTTTCTAGAATGATCCATTTCTGTTGGCGGGAGGCATTGAGGCTTCCGATGATCTCGTTCATTCATTGTCCGCGGCCAAGGGATTCGGGGGTCGGTCCCTTGCCGCTCGTAACGGACTCCGTAATTTTCCGTAGGGTCTGTGTTTCGTATTAGCGAATTTGCGATCGAGATAGATACGTGACACAAAGCACTCCCGTGATGAGGCACATGCAAGATCACACAGACACTCGCGCGCCAGTGCAGACGCATGCGCACAAGTGCCCTGTGACACAGGGCCGTGCAGTTTGAAGGGGCCATTCCCTCGTGTTGATTTTATATTTTAGCAATGTTTTATACTGTTGTATATGGTTGATATAACTTACTTGCGCAGTTCTCACGAGGCCGCAAAATAAAGAGCATTTTTGAAAACTTGGTCGTGACGGTTTATGAAGCAAGAATGGAAAATGGAAACTCGTGGAAATAGTTTTCCTGTGGTTCCTTACACTTCTTCCATTGTTACTTCGATTATATCATTCGTTTAATTCTTGCTACCGGGGAACTATGAATTTCGAGGAACAAAAATGCTTCGAGTGTAAAGAAGTCTTTAATGAATTTCTCTAATTTTGAAAAGTAACGCTACTATTGCAACGCAGTATAATATATATAGACGAGGCTTTCGTGTGACTTAATACGACAGTAGAAATTACCTTTAACTCAAGCTAATATTCTAAGAAACAAATAATTTAACCTACGCACCTATTATTCCTTTATCTACGAAATCGATAAAAATGTATATCGGAGACAAATATGTTTTCTGTTATCTGGCTGAAACCTTAGCCGAGTAGATAATCATATCATATTAATTTAAATAACGGAAATTCTATTATCGTATTAGATATCGCAGAGGTGCGTATGTACGGGCCTGCTTTCGGATGGGGGCCGAACGGAGCCAGTTTGATATGTGGCACATTTATAAAAGGAGCTGGCTATTCGAATTTGCCGGCACTGTATTCTCGATCGCGTGGATAGCCAGTGCATCAAATCTCGGAACGTGCGCCAATTGTGTTAAAACATCTCTTTCATCCGAGCAATAAATTCTACATAAAAGCATCGAAAATGGTCCTGAACGTGCCTACAGTGAAGTTTTACAATGGGAACGAGGTGCCAGCTTTCGGTCTGGGCACGTGGAAGGTTAGTAACACATCCACGCTAATCAAATTTATCGAATCATCTTACCGGAATTTTCTCGAATATTTATGTTCCGTGTTACGTATTATTCCGTGTTAAAATCGGAATGTTTTAATTCACGATTATACGTTTAGAAGTTCCGCGATATTCTCCGATTTAAAATGCAATACTTATGCTCTACAATATTCTGCTCGATTATACCAGGAATATAAATGTTTCCTTGATCGCGACTTTGACAAGGTGACGGTTTATTTCTTGACACTTGTCTTCAATATTGCTCCTAGGTAGTTAGCATATTAGGTTTCGAAAAGACATTTGTTTGAATTTCTTGTAAATGATAAATTTCATGTCAAGATGAGAATTTACGAAGTTATTTTAATATTTCATTAATATATCATGCTTCAGCAGCATTGTATTTAAGCGAATCAATTATTTGACGTTATATGAAGTTTTGTAGCAGTACTTAGGTATAAACGAATTTTCTATCATTACTTTAGATAGATAGTAAGTATTGCACAAGGAGCGAGAGATAAGCTATTTATCAGAGTTCAAATTGCTGGTATCACAAGATGGAAAAATATATTAGAAAAGAAATGCTTTGCTCTTGTGCAATATAATTTTCCTTCCTGTTATTATATAACGTGTAACAATCCGACCATTGAATTCTAGTCCAAACCGGGAGAAGTTACTCAGGCTGTCAAAGATGCTATAGATATTGGGTATCGCCACTTGGACTGTGCTCATGTCTATGGAAATGAGAAAGAAGTCGGCGCAGCTATCCAAGCGAAAGTTGCAGAAGGTGTTGTGAAGAGGCAGGACCTCTTTGTCACTAGCAAACTGTGGAACACCTTCCACAGACCAGACTTGGTCGAGCCTGCTGTTAAGAAAACTCTGGCGGATCTGGGTCTAGTATACCTGGACCTTTATCTGATTCATTGGCCGATGGCATACAAAGAGGGAGACGAGCTCTTCCCGAAAGATGCGGATGATAATTTCGCCATGAGCAAAACGGATTACTTAGAGACGTGGAAGGCTATGGAGGGTTTAGTATCCAAGGGGCTTGTAAAGAATATTGGCGTTAGCAATTTCAATTCTGAACAACTAGAGAGAGTGCTGAAAAACTGTACTATTAAGCCAGTTACAAATCAAGTAAGCAACAATTCTGCCCAAGCTACACTAACATTCGACAAGTAGATATTTATAATAATTATGTATTTACAGATCGAATGCCATCCGTATTTGACTCAGAAGAAGCTCTCCGATTTTTGTAAAGAAAGGGGTGTTGTTATCACTGCCTACAGTCCCCTTGGCTCCCCCGATAGGCCATGGGCTAAGCCCACAGACCCGGTACTGTTGGAAGATAAGAAATTGGGAGAGCTTGCAAAGAAGTATAAGAAAACACCTGCCCAAATTCTCATTCGATATCAGGTATGTAGTAACTTTTTTTAATTATTAGTTAGATTTCTATTTCGAAATGGTTGAGTCATGGGAGACTTTTCACAAATCTTTTTCAGTTGGATCGCGGACACGTAGTGATACCAAAGTCAGTTACAAAATCACGAATCGCTCAAAACACCGAGGTCTTCGACTTCAAACTTGAACCTGAAGATATGGCATATATCGATAGCTTCGACTGCAATGGCAGGGCCTGTGTAATGATAGGGTGAATATATATCTGTTATCACCTCGTCGCCGCTTTCGTCAAAGCAATCTGTATGCTTCACATAAATATTTATATTCTTTTCCAGCACGGAGGTGAGCCCCTACTACCCCTTCAACATTCCATTCTAAGTAAGTCATCTAGTTAAGTTGAGCAAGCAATAAATCTGTACAAACCGACATTGTAAAATTTACGATATACGGTACTTCCCTGTACGTTCATTTTCTACGTGAATTCGTATAAAATAAATGCATTATAAAACAACCATGCGTATACATCGATATCCTACAAACATTATCCTTTTCCTATTAAAAGTACGAACGTGACTATCATATTTAAGACTTTGCGATATTAGCTGGAAAATGATGTAATTGCACATCGTATATAAATAGGTAATACGCGAATCAAATAGCTGTTGAAGTGATTGCAGATAGCCGGCAGATATGATAGCGGCAGAGAATATAAGTAGCAGTCTTGACTAAGCAAGATGTTCATTCAGTCTACTGAAGTTACTGGCAGTGCGCAATTCATCATGGGACAAGAAACAGTGAAGTTTAATAATGGCAACACGTACCCCATTTTGGGTTTGGGTACCTGGAAGGTATGTAATAATTTACAATTTCCACTATCCCGCCAGTTGATACAACTATGTATATAGAGAATACAAGCAGAACCTGCGAACAATGCATTACGAAAAATTCACCTTACGTACTTATTATTTTCTATTGACACGAATAGGATATGTATCCACTTTTTAAGATTCTATGATTCTATGTTCTCTTTCTTCACTGAACAGTCCAAGCCTCACGAAGTGACCCAAGCAGTAAAAGATGCTATTGACATTGGGTACCGTCATTTCGACTGCGCGCCAGTTTACGAGAACGAGAAAGAGGTGGGTGCAGGGATTGCCTCGAAGATCAAAGAAGGCGTTATCAAACGCGAGGACATTTTTGTGACGAGTAAATTGTGGAATAGTCGCCATCGGCCCGAACGAGTCGAGCCTGCTTTAAGGAAGACTTTGAGCGACCTTGGCCTGGAAAGCCTTGATCTTTATCTGATGCATTCGCCAATGGCGTTTAAGAGTAGGTTTCCTGTTATAGCAAACGAGCGCACAGAATAGTATACCGGGAATTAAAGAGATGTTACTTTTTTTTTACAGATGGCGACGTAACGTTTCCTACAGATTCTAGTGGCGCAATAATAACCGAGGACGTAGATTACCTGGATACTTGGCGCGCCATGGAGAAGGTCGTGGAGAAGGGTCTCGCGAAGAATATTGGCTTGAGCAATTTCAACGCCGAGCAAGTGGCACGAGTGCTAGACAATTGCAAAATAAAGCCAGTGACGAATCAAGTGGAATGCCATATATATTTGAATCAAACGAAGCTTTCTGAATTCTGCAAGGCCAGGGGCGTCACCATCACTGCTTACAGCTGTTTCGGTGCTCCGGATAGAGATAACGCTAATCCCAATGACCCGAAGATATTAGAAGATCCGAAAATTAAAGAGCTCGCCGCCAAGTACAATAAATCTCCAGCACAAATTATATTACGATACCTAGTACGTATTTTAAAGCCCGTGTCGGGACTTTTGCTCAAGTTCACGCGATCTAATCTAATTTGTTGCAGACACAACGCGGGATTCTCGTGATTCCCAAGTCGGTGACGAAGTCGAGGATTCAAGAGAACTTCAAAATTTTCGACTTTCAGATAAACGCTGGAGATATGAATGGAATAAATGACTTAAATTGCGACAAAAGACTGCTAATATCGCGAAGGTACGTAAATAATTTGAGTGAATTTCTTCCAGAGACAATGTAAAGTATCGTTTCTTCTAACAGTTCTCTGATCATTTCAGTTCCAGCCTTAAACATCATAAATACTTCCCTTTCAACGCAGAGTTCTAATTCCATTGTGCACAGACGGGACGAGGATATAAATCTTTCTTTTTTTTTTATCAATTTAAATATACCTACGATTATTAGTTGCACTGGCCGGACGCAGATGCATCGCTATCTTCGCAGCCGCAGGAACAGCATTCGCAGTACTCATCCTCGCTATTACTATTATCTGCTAATTGCTCGGCAGTCGGTTGGTACTCCTCCTCCGGCTCCAACGGGGCGTCGCTGCAACTGCACTCCGCCTCGGACATCCCGCGAGAACACTTGCACCCGTAGTTGCATCCGCGGTGCGCCACTGGCCATAAAAAGTCCTTGCAGGTCATGGAAGGGCAGATTTCGCAGGGACTCGGATTGCAGGGCAGCATGAGCGGCTTGCAGGACTTTCGAATGCCTACAAGTTCGAGGAAGATTAGTCCCTGCCCTCGTGAACGCAAGACCAGCTGCATCGCATACCGTGACCCGCGGCTGCGCGGCGCGGTAGCTCGCAGAAACCTTTCCTCGACGATGGCTCCTTGTACGAATGAGCCTTGAAAAGTTTGTTGCAAGGGATGTCACGAGGCATCATATATTCGCCAGGGCACAGTTTACGGGGATGCTTTGGAGATTTCGTGGACGATGGCGGAGGGCATACTCCGTATCCACAAGGCTTGCAAGATATAGTTGTATGTCCAGTCTTCCGCGATTTAGCTGCTTTATCGTCGACCGCTTTTTTCTCTTTTAATTCTTTGCCGAGACCGGGAGACGTCGGTGCTTCAGTGGCCGCCGACTTTTCGATTTCCTGACGCGTCATACGATATCATGCCGTTACTTGTAACGATAAAATAAAGTGCCTTACGTTATCGGTGCCGGGAAATGTTGTCGTTTCTTCATTTTTGTTGTTGCCCTTCCACCAACTCGGTATCCACGAAGACTTCTTCTCCACCTTCGTCTCAGATATTTCCGGCTTGCTTGCTTGATCGCCCTGATTGTTAAGATTGTGGTCGGAAGTAGACACCACTGCGTCACTTCGCGCCTGTGCCAGAAACGAGCATGTTTACCCTATTATTACATACTTTGAATCAGGGCTGGGCAACCCGCGTGCGGTTTGTTCCCCTCCTTGCCTGCTCCGCTTGTCGAATGGTTCAAGCGAGAGGTAATGAGGTAATGAGATAATGAGGCCATAAACACGCCATCCCCCTCGATTATAGTTTTACGAGCGGATAGGGCTCACAAAGCTATACCCGGGGCTCGCGTGCAGCCATTTGACCGAGCAATAAAACTCCCATCACCACGACAATACATGATTCTGCACTAACAACATCGCTCTCTTCCCCTCCGGCCATCCTCTTCGGGCGACGTCCGGTTGATTTATTCCACAAGCATTTCTTAGGGACGCAAAGCATCCTTTGACCGCAGCTTAAATCCTCGAGGCAACTGACCATCTTCCTTCTACCACAAACGCTTTTGTACTCTCTGGACATCATCAAGTGATCCATGTGATCCTTGAACACGACCTCTTTGTGTTCCAGCTCTTTGATGCAATTCTTCAAGCTCAACTCCTCTTCGGCCAGTTGGCGGATCTTTGACAGGCATAGCAGATCCTCGGAATGTATCGAATGGAGGCTCGGGGTCTTGTAACTCTGCACCTCCTTCTCCAGCTCGTTCAGGGAGCCGCTCATCTCCTTGTTCGCGAGCTCCAGGGACTCCAGCTCCATGCCAGTCTCCTCCAACTTAACGTCCGCTTGAATAATCTTCTCCTGCAATTAAAGACGAAACTTAGATTCGGCCCCCCGGGGATGCTCGAAGCATCCACGTAAAGTGAAACAGCAGATGTATCTATAGTAGAGCGCGAGCATTCGAGCACGCTGGCGAGATTTACCCGCGTTTAATCGCTGAATGTCAATCGTACATGCAACTCCGCCGTCTCCCCGTTCAGCTCCTTCACGGTCGTCTTCAAGCTCATGAGAAGCTTCTCGGTTTGGTCCGGAAACGGCGAGAACGTCTTCATGATCTCGCGAACTTTGCAGTAGGGGGCATCCTCGCACTTCTCCTTGGCCTTCCACATGCTGAAGGCCATCAACGCCGGGATCGAGCGTTCCATCGTCGTTATCTTTTCCCGCAGATGCTTCTGTCTACCTATAAGATCGCAACGGCGCTCCTCCATCCTCGTCGTGATGTCCCCGAAGTACGGCGAGGAATGCTCGTTCGGTTCCACGTCCGGCTTGGGACCTGGTAACAGAAGTGAAGCATGAAGTCACTACATTCACAGATCAATACATTTACCAGCCCCGTTACTCACATTTGCACCGAGACATTTTGCGTCCGGTAGATGTAATTCCTTCCGAGAACAGGATTTATCGAAGGAAAGCACTGTAAAATAAACGGGGTTACTGTAATTTCCTCGGGAACTCAACAGAGCCCCGTTGCGTCGCGTTGCTTCGGTAACGGAGAATTTCCGATCGGGTGTGTTTCATGATCTTTCCCTTAGAATTTCCACATCGCGCATCTAATTTGCCGCTGGCAGTGCTGACAGTTTCGAGCAGAATGCCTGTCAGTGTCGCGATCTTAGCGGAGTGAACCTGGTAGCTTCATCGGTGACGATTGAAATTAGCTTCATTGAAAAGAAGAGAGAAAAAAGTGATCCATCACAGACGTAACGTAACTCGGGGTAAGGTTGCGCGTCTGTTTTTCCCATTGTCTGCGAGTCACTCAAAATGCATTAGTCCCCAAAAGTCACGCGTTAATTAATCAAAAAAAGAAGGTGTAGAAACTGTTCGATCATTTGAAATCTGGAGGAGATCGAAGTGAATAGCAATGTTACCTCTCGACTTAGTCAAGAGTCAGTAATGCGCCCCGCGCGCCTCTGAAACAATAGCTCTCTAAGTTTAAGGTTTAAGTAAGCGCTAACGTATGAGTAAGATGTTTATAATATTTGATAGAAGACCGGAGGACCTGACCGGCCGTGACACGGACGATGACAAATGTTCGCTGATAACCGGAACTAGCGCCTCCTTTCAGGACAGCGCAGGGAGCACGATAACTAGCTTGACTAGGGCCAACTGCAATTTCGAGGATCGCGTATTGTACGGGCAGAGTGGTGGCCGTAAATTTAGCTATAAACGGAGAAAAGCTTGCGTTGGAAATGGAATATTTAGCGCACCCGCTGGCGTCAGCCCTCATCATGTTAAATCCTCCATCATACGTCGCAATACAAGTTCGTCCCTCCAAGTCACATGCACCCCCTCTACTACCTGTCCTTCGTTTACTAAAACCAATGCTTCTTATTGATAACAGACGGGTCTCGACTGATCTTCGTCTGGCCCCAGAAGCCACCGAAGAGTAGGCTCCTGAGGATCCTAGCTCCCCTTATGCACGGCCTCCTCGTCGGCTTTCTATTTATGGACGCCGTTCATCTCTGGCCAGGAGAATTTTTACCCACTTCGTTACCGTCTATAGTGCCAGTTCCTTTACCTCCCATTAAGTGCAACGTAATCGAGCCTCGCTGGTTCGACAACAGTTAAGTCTCCTTGAAAAGGACGCTCATGTAACGCTCCGTGCTCCTTTCTCCGCCGAGGCCTCTCGATGCCCGAAAGTCACTGATAAGAAAATTGTAGAGCGCTGAAATAAATATGAAACACACTTGCCTTTCGAATAGAATAATTAGGGTATTGATTTCGAACCGCCGGTCTGCTATTCGTTAGCTTAATAATTCGTGGGATAAATGTGCTTTTATAAGCATTGGAAAATTGGAATTGTACGTACCGGAAGCTGAACGCGGAAGCTTGAATATTACGGGCATGCGTTATCGATGAACGCATGAACGCCGCCGAGGTGAATGGCGGTGTGCGTAATTTAAAGGAGCGTTATTGGCGTTATTTACGTTTTTATTCGGAAGAATGTCAAACAGTCATTTATTCCTCAAGCGTGGTTATCCACGTGCACCTTTTGGGCTCGGCATTGGACGTTACGTAGGTCAACTTCAGAGAGTAACTTTGAAGTTCTGTAAGAATCACGGCGCGAGTATTGGAGTTAGGTAAGGTGCTTCTAATTTCCTAACCTGTTTGCATTAAACACGTTTGTATATATTATATCTATTTACGCTGACGGTGCCCAACAAGAAGTGAATTAATCTGTTCATTGATTTTGTCAAGCGTAACCTGGAACATTTATGCACACTGCACAAACGCATCTGTGAATTCTTACCACGGTTAAACGGTCTTGTTATGTGCAGGAAATTCTTGGAGAATGATTTAGTCGATTACGCTAAGGAGAATCCTGGAGTCGTGGTGTACGTTAAGGCAAGAAGACATAGGAGTCCAGTTATAACAGCGGAATATTGTAAGTTGATTTTCTAGGAAAGAGAAGAGACGTGGGTGTGTAAGAACGTTTGCGTTTTAGTGAACGGAGAGAGACATTGGATGTCCATTGCTAATTATAGTAGAGAGGAAATCGTACAATGGATGGAATTATTGCGAACGCAATATCAGGACGGCTCTTCTTTACGACTGCTTAAATTGTGGCATACAGAATTCCCTTCCATTCAGGGGCCTTGGACTCCTTTCACCTTCAAAGAGCCATCTCTGGCCCAAGCACAGTATCCGGATGTAAATACGTCTTCTCTGTTATAAACAATTACATTATGCTTCATATATTTCGTATACACTGTAGATTTCAATCAATTTTCAGAGGGAACTTGGCGCACCTATTAAAGTGGGAACTACGGCGACGGAGGAGTTGCTGAAATTATACAAGCAACAACAGGAATCTGATAATGTTACGGAAGAAAAGAAGGTCCAAGAAAATGTTAATTGAATAAGACTTTTAGGCGATCTTGATATTTCGTTGTATATAAATAAATAGTGTGTAAAAATAAATGCATAAAATCACGCATCTCGGAGCTCTGAATCAATAGAACATTACGCTTGCTAAGTAACATTCTTTTCTTTTATTATTTTGCATGTTATTTTACAAAAGAATCTAATAAATAGATCTATCTAATGTCGAGATAGAAAGTTTAATGTATGTACACATATCAAATCATTTGCCCAAGTCGGTTAAGGAATATAAGTCTCTAACTGCTATAAAATAAATGTATAGAACTTTCGTAAATTCACATATACCACCCATCTGTGTACACAAACTTCCAGCGCGCATGGTTCATTATCCTACTTATACGAAATTAATATGCTTCGCTAAAATACGAAATACAACACACGGTAAGGCGTAGAAGATTTGTATAACAATCGAACGTAATCGTTAATTTGTGCTCTATCATTCTGTGATGTAAGTATAAGAACGACTAGTATATCACCTTATATGCAATATCTTTTAATACGTAATAGAAGCAGAATTACAATTTAAGGATCAGCGTGTACCATCTTTAATAGCATTTAATACTACCGTCAAACTTATCGTGACAGTTACACAATATTTTCCCTCTAAGTTCTCATTTATACGACGGCCTACATATTCATTCCTATATAAAAATATATTTTAGATTTCATGTAAAAAATTGAACAGTGACATCGTATGTAGCACCATAGTTCTTGAATAAATGAACACGTAAACTAATCCTCAAACTAAGTTAATCTAATCGTTTCACTATCAAATTCTACCTGTTAAATAAGACATTCTGTTTTTCTTACTCTTCTTTCCTCATTTTTATAACAGTCCACAAATATAATGTAGAACATTACGCTCCTCGGCGTGACCGATTTAGTCTTCATTTGCATCAATATGTGTGAACATCAGTTATATCAAATAAAGAAGTGTACTTGATTAAAAAAAAAAAAAGACTGAAGCAACAGTTCAACTGCCTATTCTTTTATTCAATGCTCAGCGTTTTGATTAAGGGATGTTAATGCAAAATATCGCGATCATAACAAATATAATACCTAACTTCAATTAAAATAATTAAAATACCAACTTGAGAATATGTAAAGTATTTACAGCAACTCATTGAAATTTATGATCTTTCTTATTTGATAAATATACGATGATTGTAGTTCAACCGAGCTTCGCATTTCAACTCACGCGTACATTTGTACCATCGTTCCTTTTCTTTTTTTTGTTTTCTTAATTTTGATGATGTGAACTATAAAAATATAAAATATGTAAAATACATTCTTAATTAGGTTGCAATGAATATGACTTTCTAAATAATATCCAAGGGATGGGTACTACAATTTTAACCTGGCGTGCTCTAACTTCTTTCGTGGAGAAATATGAATAAATAGTTTATTTTTTAGACTACAATAGAGACATAATGTTCTTCCCCACTGTTTTTTATAAAACGAACAGAAAAATGCGATTCCCTATACGATATCAGATGAATTTAAATCCTCGTATCAAATCAATGAGATGATGGGGGTGATCTAAAAAATGTTAGAATACGAATGAGATGACTTTGAGATGCTACACACACTCATACACGCACAGCGCCTCAACATCGAGGCACAGCATTCCACGCGAGACATTTCGTTAATGTATAAATAATAATAAATTCATAATGCCTCGCTATTAAAAACTGACAAATGTGGTACTCGCAGTGTCTCAACTATGCATTTCAAATGTAACGCTAATAAAAAGCCTGCTCCATAATTCCTCAATAGAGATGCTCCTCACAGTTCTCCACCTTCAAGAAGTAACCGACGAAGTACATTTCTACCTAATAATATAAATAACTGATTTACAAAGACATCGTTAAAAATTCCATCTGACAAACTGAGACACTTCTGTGGAAATTTATCTATCGTGTCGCGCGTAAAAGGTAATACGATAAAATGCAATGTACCATATTTGTGAAATTGAACGAATCGAATCATACACACAGACTACCTTTCCCTCCAGCATCAAACAGATATTCACAACAAATACGGAACGGCGCATCGGATGATACGTTCCGGTTTAAGCAAAATATCACACATAATATCAATCGTGAAGGTGCGACTAGAGATGACTTAGTTTATTCGACTTTAAGTCGTTTACTAATTTCCTCCTGCTGCTTCTCTTTCCACTCTTTCTTTGGTTTTATTCTTTTCAGCTGGCCATCCCTGTACAAGATTTCATTGCGTCAGCAAAATCCTTTTACGAGTTGTAGGTTTAAGGATGTATCAGACGTAAAATATTAGACAAAAGTATATGAAATTTGAAATACTTGAATATTTACGTCTTACGTATAGTAAATCTAGATGTAAGAAATTTATTTTTACTCCTAGAATGGTATTTTTCACTTTACAAATGCTTCTTCGAACATTATTATTTGCTAAACTTTTGCCAGTGAAAATGCCCTGAATTCACAATTTTCTCAAGTTATAATTTATTCCTTTAAAATGGTGTAGTGAAACACGGCAGATATTATCATCTATCCATATAAATACTATATGTACAAAAAAAAAAATTGAAAAACATTGGCACCATGTTTTCAGCTGTTTTATCCGCCAAGATCGCCTCTTTCCACAGGAGTACGTGTAAAATCAGTGAAAATTAAAATCGTTATAACTCAGCAACCGTATAGTGAATTGGTTTAAAATTTTTGGAACACACCAGAAAGATTACAAAGAGCAATCCGACAAATTTTCAACAACTTGGTACCATTTTGAAGATAGGTCCGATGCATCCTTAACAGATATGAATCTATAAACTTTGAACCTACCACTGCAAGTCGACCAGTCCACCTTGTCTCGCTATCACAGACTTCACCCTGTTTGCGAAATCGATGGCGCTCTCCCCTTCGTTTCTGTACATTGGCGGAAGATACCACACGTCGCAAACTATGGCCCAACTTGACATAGTCATATACAAGTATTGTATCATTGAGTAGCGACTGCTATTCCAGAACGCGTCCCCGAATCTTGGATCATACTAAAAGGATCAATGAAATCAGATCATCCGTAACTGCTGTGTAAACGTAGGAGCTACCATGCACAAAGAATGTTACCTTTATAGCAACAGGATAAATGACACCGCCAACTTCGAAGCTGCCCTTTTTAAACTGCATAACTGACGTATTATTTATACACGTTCCTTCTGGGAATATAAGAATTGGCGGGTTCGTGGGATCGGACACATGCTTTTTCAACCTAAAAGACAGACAGTGAATGAAAATGAGAATTCAAGAAATACATCTGTACGGAGGGAAGAGTCGTTCGTTGGTGCTTCAATTTACCTTTTCGCTACTGCTTCCCTATCTTTAACTTCCGATCGCTCGAACCATATATGAGGAGATGCACGAGCCAAAGCTCTTTGAAAGATCCCTAAGAATCCACCGTGCCTCTGACCTATCTAAATTAATATTTACTAATTAATGGTGTAAACTGTTTTACACAATGAATGCAACAAAATCACACTTTGGTAACACAAGCACAGGATTGACAGACGAGTGACATTAAAAGGCGATTAAGTAGTTTTCTTCCCCGATGAGAATAGAGGACGTGCAGAAATTAAAGAAAAATTAAAGACAGAAGTAAGAGAAGATTATTTCGGCGAACTGGGGACCACGTACCAAGGAGTAACAGTTATCGCACATGAGTACCAGAACATCTATGGGTGATGTGTGGTTAGCCACACAGATGCCCCTGATAGGTCGATTCGCTGGATTATGGTAGGTGATTACTGACGACAGGGCACTCGACAACACACCGAAGCACATTATGGAGACTTTGTAATTCAGCCATCGCTTGAAACTACCCTCTGGAATGTAGCCCACAACTGCAGTACATACTGTCAGCCACATCACCTGTAAACCATAAGCTTTGCACCTGAGAAACGATGAACCCCTCTGTATCGTTGCTGAGCAGCATTACCTGCAAAGCAAAGTTACAGGATACTGTTACCTGTAACATTTACTAATGCATGTCAACTTCCGTCGGAAGGTAATGTGTACTGTACTTTTTTGGGGGGATTTACAGGACGGGAGGCAGAAAATTCGCTTCGTCCCAAGTTTACGGTACGAGTAACAGGAAGATCCCCACGCACGCACGCACGCACACACACACATTTAGGACAACAAACACGTGTTTCGAACAGATACATTCCCAAGCCATGATAATGCCCAGTGAATGAGGAATTTTGAAAACAAACACGACCCATCCACGTAAAGGTGTATTACCAAAGAACATGTCAGCTGCGTGGACAAGATGCACACATCGATCGTGGAAGTGTGATTTGCCACACACATCCCTCCATTCTTTGGTTTGTGCTCTGGATTATGGATCGTGATCGTAGATGTTAGAGACTGCGCTATTATCCTGAACGCACTGAGGCTAGCCTTGTTGTACACCCAAGACTTAACGCGGCCATTCGGTAGCAGGCCGATAAAAAATGTCGAAACTACAAGGTACTGTACCTAAGGAGCTCGGATATTAGTCATATTGAAACTACAAAGTTCAACGATTGAAATTACAGGTTATTTTCCTAACGACAATCTCCTGTTACCTAAGACTGCAAGCCTTGAAGTAAACCCTCGTTTTAATATATGACTATACACTAAGAAATCGCTCGACTTACACCTATAAAACAGATGAGTATCCTCAAGGGGAGGAGGAAGCAATATCGCATGAAGAATCCGAACATCCATATGACAGTCAGCTTCCAGGAAATAAATTCGTAGTTCGTGTTCGTTCGCGTTAACAGATTCCAATTCTGAAACGAAGGATACGTATCTGTCGTTGAGTAATTAGATGACGGTAACCGGCTCGCAGAAATTCGATCCAGAAGTCTACCTTAAGCTCTTCAGCTTCGAAACGCGATGTCACCTCGTCTTCGATAATAGCCTCCACACCAGCCTTGATGTACTCCAAGCAAATAGCAGGCTCGAATTCCCTCTTCAATGTCTCGAAGGAATCTCTGCGGATGAGGGTCTGCGAACGATAACGGCTCTCGTTAATTGCGCGAAAGATCTCCTGGCGGAGCTTCAGGAAAACGAAAGGTACCTCGCTTTTACCAACGACAGTGGACGCCTGGGACTTGGACTCCTCCAGATGGTTCCTGTGATTCTGCATCTCCGGCTCGGGCACCAGAATCAGGTCCTTCGACCTGGCTATCACGTTGTTACCCAGCACCCCGTTCTGCATCTTGTGCCTCGCCCTCGTCGAGTTCTGCATGTTCTGCTTCTCGACGAGCGGCTCGTGCTCCTCTTCCGCATCGTCATCCCGATGCCAAGTACCGTTCCTCTTCTTGACATTCTCTATGTTTTGCCTGCCGTACTGCAACAAAAAGCGTGCTCGGTAATTACCCGGAGAAATGTTAGAATGCCCCTGAGGGATCTGCGCCGCGCCGCGCCGTCCCTGCAAACGGTACCGCAGCTACATTGTTCAACAACAAAACAAATACGCGGCGGAAGATAACATGGATATGGGAGTGGAACAACATCGCTCGCGTTCAATTCGACATCCTCGAGATCACGTGTGAAATTAAATTCAAAAGAGAAAGACACACAAATGGGATTGAAATGCAATTGTCACGAAAACAGGATGTCAGATTCAAAGATCACGGATTCATTTAATAGCTTCGATATCCACGTGTATTCTTAACCGCATAATGGAATTCAGCGACAACTGATTTGGAAACGGCAGCACGCAGGAAATAATGTCGTTTTAAATATATTAGGACGGATAGTCACATGCGATTGTTAAATTTCAAAGTGTCGTGTACCTATTACCCGATCGGTGTGAATGATTGCAAAGCAATTACTCCTATCGATCCTCTATTTTTAGCGTACTATATACATACAAGCTGCTCAAACACGAGAAAGACGGGCAAAGTGACCGGAGCAACCAGATTCTCGTCAGCTGATAAACGAATAAAGCTTCGCAAGTGAGAATCGCGGCGGGCGACGGGATTCTGTTGGCTTCCAAGTAAATACAAAGTGTCCACGAGCGTTGATAGCATCTATCGTGGAAATTCACTATTTTCGAGCATCGGGCGGCAGAGTTACCGAGATCCGCGGGGTCGCTGAACATTCGGCGACGAGGAGAAATAAAAGAAAGAACGTAAATAAAGATGAGGCGAATAGTGGCATGACTGAGAGTATATATAACAAAGAACCGATTACAACTGCATTAATCGGTAATTAATGAGGCCCGTAATATTCATGATAATATTACATACGGCGTCGCGTGGAAAGTGTAGACGTTCGTTTCATCATGACGATATGTATTTCGCGACTCCCATTTTGTAAACAAAGCCGAGCGCAGATCAATTGCTATCAAACCGGAGTGGCAATTAGTAAGACTCGTTAAAGAAAGTCGTTCGACATAACGCGGCACTGTAATTCTCCTAAACTAATTCTAAACTTAATTCTAGTAAACGCTTTTACACCAACGAAAGAAAAGTGATCGCTGACTAAATCAGTCCCGTCATTCAGTTTCCTTTGACACGGTTGCGCTGATGATCGGTTGCATACGCAAGTGCATCGTTCCCTCGAACGGAACCGCAAGCATACGCAGCGGATGGCGTAACAATTTTCGTAAGTTTTCCTTCTGCTTTCGAAATGGGACGCAGCATTTGCTCCGCGCGGAAATTTCGCCAAGGACGACAGTTTACGACCGGAGGCCCCGGACGGTCTTCGAATAAAGAAAGATAAAAAAAAAAGGGGGGTGGGACGTTGTTCGGAGCTATCTCGTCGACCGCGTGGCAGAAATGAATCGCCGCGTCGACTCTTTTCTGCGCAGGATTTCAAAACCCGAAGTCGATAAAACGCCGGGCGATTTCGGCACGTGTTTCCGCGCGCTTACGAATTATTCCATAGACCGCTGGGCTTCGCGGACGATAACGATGACGATGGCGATGACGAAATTCGATCGATAAGTGGCAAAACTTGTGGAGGCAAATGTTTGGACTTCACACTCGGCTTCCCTTCCGACTTTCATTCGCTTTTTGATAAATAAAGCGATACGAGCGGGCGTGTAACTTCATCGGTTCCGTGCAATCACGAGCGAAACGTGTGATCGAATGGAAGAGCGGCCAAGATTATGGAGGCAATTCCCGCAACATCTTTCGTCTTACGGAATTGTAATTTTATCAGAGTTCTATGGGAGTACCGATTCCTTAGGAACTCCTAACAGAATTTCAATCTACTTCGGATATATTCACGTGACACAAACTGAATAGTGGTAGAAGTGACTTTATTTTCTGACCAATTCTCAGTGGTTCCATTTCATAGCGGATGAAGAATATTGAAGAATAAGCCAGTAAGTAATACTTGGGCTGGCTTGCAATATGTGGCCTCGTTTACCACGCGAACCATCTGACGTAACGAAACGAAATTGCTGAAAGAAAAAAAAAAACAACGAATTTCAATGCTCTTGAATTGCTTTACTTTGCGTATCAAGGAAATATGTACCATTAGTTTTGTTAGGAGTTACCTGATTACGGTAACAGTGCTTGTTAGTTCGACCTACGGTTTCCCGGAATCATTGACCGCGTTGGTGGGCGAAGGAGATTTAATTTCGTACGATCGTGTGAGTTGGATTTAGATTGGCTAGGTGAAAACTCAATCTAGGTACACGTCCGGGGTCAGTTCGAATTAAAGCGAATAATTACTTCGTGCATCTATATGAATTCTGTAATCACCACTTTCAAAAGTGAAAGTCCCTCTGCGAACTTTCTTTGTTTAGACCCAATTCAGTACAAATCGATACCATTAAACGGAGCACCGAATCACGTGCGCGATGTGCATTGTCCACTGAATTCTTTCATACCTAATCGCTAGGATAATGTGCCGCTGAATCATTTATCAGTTTATTCAAGTAGTTGCGCTCGGAATTAACACTCTGCGCTTTCAATAAGGTACACACAGCGAATATTCCCGTCGATGATGACTTTACGTTTCAAACGAATTTTCATGTTAATGTTTATCGGAACAGAATGTCTGGCGTCGTGTAAAACACTTGGAAAATGAATGATCATTTGAAGAAGGAATGACTTTTCGAAAGAACGACCTTCACCCGCCGGTGGAGTTTATTGTTCCAAGCGTGCTCCTTGAAAGCCCGACTGATTTCATTTCCGGTAACGGACTTTACACCATTAGTTATCAGTATTTGGAAAAATATCGCTTATCTCATATTGATCGATGACACGATTAAACTGATACGCGATATTTGCAACGATCGGGGATGAAAAGAAGTGGCCTGGCGCAGAGTCTAATAAAGGCATTGTCCGCTTATTCTCCCTGCACTCTGCAGCCGGCACTGATTAAACGAGATAACTTTAATACCATCGGCTGCGACAAACAAAAGCAGCGTGAAACTCGTAAATTTCCATCGCTCTATTGCTGTCTGCATTCCGAGGATACGCCCGCGCACGGTGCGGGCAATTCGGCAGGACGTAATTAAAATTCGAATCACAGCGAGGAAGTTGCGAGAAAGTCGAATTCCTCGATTTCGAAACGTCGGGAATACCTATCGCGTGCCTCAAGCGTCACTTGGACAGTGTTTTGGCACAATGCACGCGACGCGTATTAGAATCGTTGTCCGCGAAAGATCGTGCCACTCGACTGATCCGCGGAAAAACCTTGTCCCGGAGGCATTGAATTTTCGTACACCGGTCACACACTCGATCGCTGGAGGCCTGCCACTTCACTACGGCTTTAAATCGATACGTGCACGTTACACGCGATGCAATACCGTCACGGGCTCGCCGAAGTGCGGCTTAAATTAATTCCAATTTAATATTTCGCCGGCCACATTACCCTCGTTACCTTCGTCCCCGCTGCACTTAATAGCTAAATAATAAATACGAAACGTGACGACGCAGAGAAACTACACAGTGTAGAAATATTTCTCGATGTTAAACGAAACTTTCGATCACCTATACGCCTGCCTGGTCCATTCGCAAGGTCGCCAAAAACAGATAAAACGACGATTACCTTTGATTCTTATCGAATTATGCCATCACCCTTTATCGGAAAGGTCACTCATTAGCGATTAGACAAGCATTTATCATTTTCACGGCAAAATCCCGGGTACCCAGACGATTTCGAAGTACTTAAACCGCGGACAGATTATATAAACCGAATCCCCTTATCTTTTATCAATGGACATTGGTTTTTATTCAACGAGCACGTCTGGTTGAGATGACGTTTGCGGCTGCTGTCACGAGACAACGTGCTTTTCGACGGTGAAATTGGACAAGAGGAATCCGTGGAACAGTCTTTTGACATTGCGAATGGTAAATCGAATTACCGCTACTTGTTGATGGGTAATTAGATATGGAGTGGGCCGAGGCTCGCGATTGTGTTTCATTGATCGAACGCCTCAAAACACGGCCGACGATTCGGCATTATTAACGGCGTGTAAACAGAATTGTCAGGGGGCATCTACATAGGTACCTAGTTGATCGTTCGAGATGAGACGTTCGAAAATTGGCGCAAATCTCGACACCCGAATCGGACATGCCACTTCAATTATGCAAACGGTTTCGATGCATCCACATAAATTCTGCATATTCCCCGACAGAAATATCATTATATTTAACACGTGTCCCGCACGAAAGGATTCGCCGCGACCAATGAATATCAAGCACAATATAACCTGTACAGGTGCATCGGCATTACTTCGTTCTCTATTCGTAACACCGTACTGTATCAATTCGCCAGACATGTATTGTCCATTCAATTCACGATTTTCAAAATTCCTTCGCATGACAAGCCCGATTATTAAACCCAGAGTGTCTTACCTCAAATAGGGCAAGCAGCAATTTTATGTATAACCTTCTGACACCGAGAGACTTTCCGATGGAAGCCAGAAATATAATGGCAAGCAGGAACATAAGAAACGGTGTTAAAAATAACGAAATCGTCAAAGATACCACCATCCACAACGACGCCATTTTGCTCACTGCCGAGAAGAGAACTGTCCGAGAAATCTAAACGATGATCCCTCGTTGAGAACCTGCGACTATGCGCGTTACAGAAACGCGTCTGCGATTAATGCCTTACAGATTCGCCGCTAGAGGGCGATACGATAAGGCAGTTCTCATTAGTCTCCTGTAAACGACCTCAGACTCGAACCAGATCTACTAGTGTTATATTCTTTAAATCATTGATATTATTCTGTTAGAATTCTTTAAACGCGATATCAACGTTTCCTAAGCGATAAATAATGATATTTATTTGAATTTTGAATTTATTTAGTTGATGAAAGAAATGATTACTAGACTTTGATAAGCGCGCCAAAATATTCGAAACGTTTTTGGCGAAGTGGGGATGACTTGACAAGAGGTCTACCCAGAACAATTATTCCCTAGCGCACTGGCAAAATGTCGACTGCCGAGGGATCTCCGAGGCCCTTGCGGGTGTCTCCTGTGATTAAAGTAAGCATCATCAATTTGTTGCAGGAGAAACTTTCAAAATCTCATTCGAACATTCCTCAAGAGGATATTTGCCAAGAAACGTTATTCAGATTTTCTCCTCTTACAGAAAACAAATGCACCGCGGGGCGAGTGCTTTCGCTCTGCGATTACATTACATAATTTTTATGGGATTTCGTGGAATTATCATTCATTGATTACTCGCGAAAATAAATGTGGAAATTATTCATTCGCGTTTGCTGACATGTTAATAGATTTAACGATAGATTGTCGATAATTAAAAGATTATTCTGTAAGCTTCTCAATCGATTACTTTCGGCAGATTTCATTTGTATATGTATATTGTTAAAACAATTGAACGCTGTATAGTATCACTGTAAGGCTTATTTTTGCATTCAATTGTCTTTCATTAGTTTTACAGTAGTCTCGTATGAAGCTTCAGAGGTATTTACCTTTTTTAATGATTCTTCCATACAGTTTGCTCGATGGAGTCTTTTGCTAACAGGAGTTCTCTACGGAGCTTATCATCATCGTAGGTTCAGCAAGAAAGAAGAGGCACTTCGTGAGAAAGCGCTGAGAGAAAAGCCCGAGCGGGATGCAAGGCTCGCGGAAGAGAACAGGCTTGCTTTGGAAGGTAAAGGATACAGCGAGAATAATCAATTCCAGGCTCTGCAAATCATATAACAAATATTATTGAGTATAATGCATTAACGTTTTACTTTCATGCACCATAATCGTACGTCTTTCTGTTTCAGCTGAGAAGAAATGGCTAGAGGAGCTAAGCGCTCCAGCAAGTCGTTCCAGCTAAAGAGCGATATTACTTTATTGTTAGTGTACTTGGCTACTACCAACTTGTTTATTGAATAAAGAAACCATTATACAAGCTTGTGTTCAGAATCTAGAGTAGATGTTACATATAAAATATCCATTGTATACATTTCAAATAAAATAACCTGCGATACGTTATACTATACTTTGAAATAAGTACTTTGTTTCAATTTCTTCATTCAAAATTTATATATTACCTTGTAATAGATATTCCATGTTTGTGACATGTCGTGTAATTTATGAAACATTCAAGTAGTTTTTATGAAAAAAAAAATAAACTGACGCTCTAGTCTGAAAAGTCTGATGCTCTACTTTTTTTTTTATCGTGATGTTTATTGACAGAATGGAGTAGATTCGTGTGAAATTGATGAGTGAATCAAACATAAGAAAAAAGCTCAATTATCTGGGATGATTTGTCACTGTCAAGTTGCTCATATTCTGTTGCGACTTCCGGACAGGTCGCTCAGTTATGACTATGTATTTGAATATACATTAGTACTACTGTACACTATACCCTGCAAGAGGGTTGTGGCTTCGTCCTGAATGGCGAGGCGTTTAATAACGTCCTTGTCCTTTGAGATTTGTGTTCTATAAAGGATGCAAACAGGTCCTCAGAACTCTGCATTTAAGGGTTCTTATTTTTTCAACTATAGAGTGGTTTCGGTTCCACGGAATGGGGGCAGCATATGTGATGTAGGGGCGAACAAGCAGCATATAAAGAACTTGAAAACTATTAATTTACAAAATATTTTCGATGCTTGATTTGTTATTAAAGATGCGATCCCCTTCTGGCTTGTACCGCACCACTACAAGTTGTACCTCGAAAATGTTTTGTAAATTAATAGTTTTCTAGTCTTTAGTCTTCTGAGAATATAGGAAGAGAAATTAGAGAATAAATAAAGAAAAAAAGTAGAACATCCGCACCGGGATTTGAACATTTGACTTTTTGCTTGCAACCCAAGCGCTTCGATGTCGGGAAAACGAATTCTCGCCGGAGAGCGCCGGCCCAATGCGTGAATCGGAACAAACTGCGTTCCTGCGCGACTGTCAAAAAGACCGCCAAACGCGCGCGGGCTTTTTTTAAAAATCCACGTGCATGCGATTTATTACGTTATCTTTAATCGCTCTTGACTAACTACGAGCATTTTACTTGCTTTTATCGGTAATCTATTATCGAAATAAGTTTAGTTTCCATTTACGTTCAAAGATTTGAAAATTTTTTAAGCTCGATTTTAAAGTTTGCTTCTACATTCTGGAATTACAAGTTTCAATGCATTGTAAAATAATCGCGAAGTATTACGTGATCGCTGTGTGTGTACGCGTGTGTGTAAAGAGAATCGTTCGCTCGAGAGAAGTGATTAGTATAGAGAAGTTGACAAAGGGGGTAGGGACTCACCTATATTTTATCATTCACAGGAGTCGGAGAGGACAGTTACGTGGCAATCAGGCCCCGGAATAGATGTTCAATCCGCGTACTCGAGGAGTTTCAGTTGAAACAGTTTATTTCGAATTTTATAAATAATTGAACGCGCAATTTCGGAAAAGTGAGTTGCTCAATTTTAAACACACGGACATAGCTGGAATCACAAGTCCCGGAAATCTGTTCTCTCTGATCGCCCAAGAGGCGGGATTAAATCTATTTTTAGGGGAGCCAGGGATTGAAGTGGTTTTCTTTAACGTGGACACGATTTCGACCGACGTTAGCACGTGCATTATTCCTTGGGATGACAGCATCGAAGGTTTTGTTGCTCCTGTATCTCAGCACGCTCTACTTAACTTGCTGTGATGCAAGCGATACACGGGTGTCGGACCTCTGTAAGTATTATCGCAAAGTGGGAAGCGTTAATCTTCTATTACAGACCATACGATCAAGGTCGAATTATAGAAATAAAATTCATCGGGAGGCGTGACGGGAGGCTCGAAAATTTCAGCTGCCGCAGACGATGTTAAGGAAACGCAACACGCGACATGCAAAATCGCCACGGAGGAATTGGTCGCGACTGCAAGTGCCACCGTCACGAGAGTGCTCACTGGGGCTTGCAACGCGAGTAAAGAAGCCATTTCTTCAGCCAAGCTTCTCTTAACTGACCTCCGGCTGACTAGGGAGGAAATATGTTTCAGAGACGATCGACGAGAGGCTGCAGACTCTGGAGAGAAGCTTGACCAAAGAACTGGAGGAGATCAAGGCGACACTTGACTCTGTTCTGGGGACCAAAAAGGAGACGCCTGGATTGGCAAGAATACCCAAAACCGAGGAGAATATAAAGTACAAGGATGATGTTGCTAATAGTAATTCCCCTCCAAGACAGTCAGAAATCGATAAACTGAACAACACCGTTCAATTCTCATCGCCAAATGGTTCGTCCGCTAAATCCAAAATTCATCTCCTTTCATTCTATCGCATCCCGAAATCCTGAGTCCGGGAGTAAAAGTTCGTCAGAGAATTCGGGAGTAAAATTTCGTCATGAATATTCGTTGGACCTAGAATTGCAATGGCTGATAAGAAGCGTAACTATTTGGACGTTTATTTCAGGGCCCAGCTTCTTCTTTTATTACTGGCAGATGAGGGGTTTCGACGAGAAGCTTACGAGCTGGGATACCGCTCGCTCGGAGCGCAGCGAGACGTTTTACGCAGGCCAGAATGGGTACGCCATGTACATGAAAGTAACCCCACGATATTTCCCAGACGGCACTGTCTTCGTGGGCGTCGGGCTCACTCGCGGTCGCCACGATTCCGTCCTCCACTGGCCATTTCTTCACAAGATACGCCTCGAGGTAATAGGGCAGCCACCCTTCTCGTGTTTGCTAGATTCGAGCCACGGTACTCCAGAGGGAAACAAAATACCTTTTGTCCCCTTTGTGAATGTAGTAGCGAGCCTCTTTATGCTTCAGTATAGATAGCAAGATTTTTTAATCTCCAGATTCTGGATCGCTCGGTGGAACAGTGGCGGCAGGATCGACGTTCCCGGATCTGGGACCCGTCCACGCTGTGCTCGGAATATTTCTGGGGCCGCCCGAAGCAAACTGGTGAACCGGACAACCCGGAGTGCGTCGGCCTGAGCGTCTCGAGGCAAGCTCTTTTCTACAAGCTGGGAGACCCTGCTCGACCCACGAAATACCTCTGGAAGGGAAGCATCACGATAAAGCTGACGGTTTACCTTTAGATAGTTTGCCCGAGGATCCGAATCTCACACATATCGCAGTGGCGCAGCCAGAGGAGACCAAGCGGCCTTGGCACCCCCTAAACAAGGGGAATTTTATTCTTTAGATAAATTTTTATATTCACAAAATGAATTGAATTTTATTGAATTGATTATTATTATTATTATTATTATTATGAACGGGAAACCCTCTGGAGTACCTACGGAGAAATGAAAAATATCAAAAGGAGAATAGGTATTTTCTTTTTTATCCCTTGAACTCGGCTCCCTCCAGATTAAATCCTGAGTGTGCCACTGATCGCTTGTAGTACCTGCATTCCTCTTTTTATAATAATTCACTGGGTAATAACGACACTCTGGCATACAGCAGTATTATCTCGTTTATTGATTCCACCTTGTTTCCTGACAAAAGCACGAGCAGCATGGCGTGAAAGGAACGTTGAATCGTTACTCTATATTCGATGGTGTCTTCTATTGTGCTTGAACGCGGTACAGGGTACTGGAGTAAAGAAAGAAAGGAGCAGGTAACGTTACTTAAATATCCACACCGTGCGAGCGAGCTTGGCCCGCGTCGTTCAAGCTTGCGAGTTAGTCGAAGGAGGTTGCTGGCACGTCGAGCCTCTTGCGAGGCATTCCGGATAGATACACCTGCGGGATGTCTGATAATCGGTAGTCATTCGCGTCGCGGTCCATCGTGCTGCGGACGTTCTCAGTCGCAGCCCTGAGCAGCGCTTTGTAGACAGGAACCGGAACCCGGATGCTGCCGCTCGCTTCCAAGTCCTGCGTCTCCGAGCTCTCCTGGAAGCTCCTCTTCTTACCGCATCCTGTCAACAGTTCCGCAGCAGGGAACGCAAACAGATTAATATCTGATGCTCGAACTCCAGCTAAGCTTCCACGCGAAAAGATCGCTTTACCTGTGAAAGCATTGCAAAATGGTCTCTTCACCTTCAGCGACTCGTCTGTGGTGAGCACGTCCAGAAGCTGCTGTTGAAGCTGGAAAGCAGGTCGCAATGTTTCTTATCCGACGGTTTGGTAATATTTAAGGGGGAAGCTGGCGTAATTGGCGGAAGGCAAGCTTCTTTTGGGGGATTTTTTCTCTGAGGAAACTATACACGTAAGCTTTTTGAAACTCTCAGGCTATATTATTATGTATTTTGCGGTGAGAATAAATTTCTTCTTGGTGTAAAAATAACTTCAATTGGTGTAAATATCAAAATAACATGAATAACATAAATTGGTGTAAATATCTTCTTGGTGTAAAAATAACACGGTAATTCGAAATGATGCAAGTATTTCGGAACGGCCAGGCTGTTCAACTGCGCGCAGTCTGCAGCGGACCCTAGACTGCACGCAGTTGAACAATTTGGCCGTTCCGAAATACTTGCATCATTTCGAATTACCGTGTTACTTTTACACCGAAAGATATTTATTTATTATTTTTAAATAAAAAACTGTTTGTTCACTTCTCGAAAAGCATAATAATATTGCCTGACGAATCTTTTAAAAAGATTACATGCATAGTTTCCCTGCAAGAAATTCCCCCAAAAAACCTTGATTTCTGCCGATTACACCAGGTTCTCTCTTAAGGAGTCTCCCATACTTCGACAGCCTGAACAGGATCGCGATATTTGGGATTTTTTTTCAAGAGGAACCCTCCAATTATATTGATTGAAAACTTTATGCCTACATTCATACATATTTAGGCAACATTTAAAAAAAAAAAAAAATTAAAAAATAACAGTACCTAAAACTTTAAACGCGTCTTTCTCGAAACGATGTTTTTCGAATTACTTAGTTAGCATGGTATCTCAAAAACCAATCACCCGATTTACTTCAAATATGGTATATATCTTCAGTAGATGTCCCATTCTCAGTTGTTACTAAAACAAAGTCGGTTTTTGTAAAATTAGATTTCTGCGACTTAAAAAAAGGCGATTTTTTTGCAGAAATCGGTGTCTGTTTTAGATGCAGCCATTTTTTTTGTTGTTGTACTTTTCAGTATTTATCATTTAATCTAATTCGGACGATAGCCACACTCATAAAGATTACACAAACTTTTAAATTTTCTATTTCAGGCAACTACAATGGCTGATTTTATGCTAACCATGCGCATATGATTTTTGTAAGGCGCTCTATTTGCAGCACTATAACTCCGGATATAACCACTACTTTTGCACACAATTTTTTTTCTCATATTCTCTAAAGATCGACAAATAGAACCGCAGAGTTGAATGTAAATATACGGTTTTGTTTTAAAAAATTCCCAAAGTTCGCATCATTTTTCGTCCGCGAAGGTAGGGAGACCCCTTAATTAACGGTACCGGTGGTCTACCTTGTTTCGAGACTTCTCAGAACGCGCCACTTGCGCCAGGCAAGCGACCAGTAAGAGGCAGCGGACGTAGTTGATTGCCTGCCAGCAGAGAATCATTCGTGATTTCAATAAGTTGACTCTCTTTTTTGTTAAAATATTGCTTCATTAAAATTTACGGCACGCACAATTGCTGGACGGCACGCTAATTGAAAATGCACGGAGTCGCGGACAAAAGTACCGATAATTACGGGGCCGCGCGTAATTTCCAATAAGCACGACGGTTATATAAGCCTCGCACGTGAAGCTTCCAAACATGTGAACCGTTGTAATCTGCTTATGACTTTAATCAGGTTTGTAGTTTGTACTGCGGTTAATTAATGTCCAACGATACTCCCGGGTCGATCGTTCCTCCGAGCGATGCGTCGCGTCGGCTCGTCATGCAGGCAAATAATGACTTCTAACGGGGGCGTCTCCCGTTGAAAGTATACAAAAATGTAATGGTAATTAACGAGAGAATTAACTAAAGAAGAAACCGGTGGCTTGTGCCATTATTATACAACGTTGCCGAGTCCTTGACGCGAGATCTCATTAAATGGATACACCTTCCCGAGCTTTCCGATATTCTTTCCGCAGCAGTTTCTCCATGAAATGTCGCAATAGGCAATTTCAAATGCAATTATATCGTTGACGGGAGATGAAAATTGAAAAGCAACGCGTCCTTCCAAGCGCCGTCGAGGGGCAACCCGAGACACGATTATACTGCGTCAAGGGAATCGAGAAGAATTATAATAGAAAATGCTTAAGCAAACACCGAATTAAAGTTAAAATCGGAGTAGTAAAATTCGGAACTTCATTCCCACGTGACAATTCACCATCAATATCTATCAATACTTTCAATATCTATAATTACATAAACAGGACACATGAACTCCAACAAATCTCAGCAGAAAACGGCCACTTCCCTTTACCGACGAATTAAAAGATCCGCGCGAAGATACTTGCTTGGGTTTGAAAGGAAAGAAGAAGCAGACGGGCGAACAGAGGCGAAGGAAGTTACCTTCATGCTGAACGCTGAGCTCTTTGACGACGAGCAACTTTGGCACCCGTAGATCTCTGGATGTGCTCCGGAGGACCGCTTCTCGACTTCTAAGCTTCCTGCCGTTCGACTGCTCCTCGCGACAAAGGGTTGTTGCTCGCGTAAGGAGGGAAGTCTGCGTATGGGGGATGAAATCGCGCGCTCCGCTCTTCAAATACCATCCCCTCCAGCGGCGCCGCTGGAGGGTGTAAACACAGGCGCCGGAGGAAGGCATGATCGACTCGCGTAATGGCCCTTGTAACTTGTAACGCCACATTTCACGTTCTCCGCTGCGGTTAGTTCTACATATCCCCTGTAATTCGGATGCGAGCCTCGCGCCTGCGGATCCTCTTCCTTAATCACGAAACCGCTGATGCTTAAAAGGGGAACGATCGTCTGACGAACTGGGTGAAATGGCAACTGCATCTTCCTCCAGAGGCTTGGACGATATCTGTGAGACAGCGGGACCGCAAGGTGGCGATTGTATTTTAATGAGATCGCGGCAAGAACGGGGAGGAATAATTTATATTCTGCATTTGCTAAGAAGAGTGAGAGCCGCGCTTCAACGTCCCTCGGTTTCTCGGACAAATCTTCGGCAAGTGCTGAAGGATGTATACTCTCTTACTTAGGACTTAATAGTTTCCAACCACCTGCGGCGTTATTCTGTTCCATTTTTTTTTTTTCTTTCTTCTTTTGGTGGGAACGAAACGGCGAATGCCTCGTAGAAAGATATGCAAACACCGAAAACAGAAGGTTGAAGTGGCGGTGGACGGTCAAGATGAAGGCAGGAAGCGGCGGGCCGAAAGCTCGCCGATAAGGGAGTCTGTGTAAATCAGAGGAAAGCAGCCGGGGCTAAGTACTTACAACGTTCCCACATCAGAACCCGCTGAGTTACGCTACGGTCGTTCAACCCTCGGCAACCACCCCTTCCTGATTTTTTCATTTAAATTTTTCAATCTTGTATTTGTGTGTGTCTGATGCGAGCTCTTATTTCCAATGAATTTTGGGTCGTTCGCGCATACTAATTAATGATATCAATTAGGGAGAAGTCGATACAAGAATTGATTCTGGAACCGTCTCGGAACCGAAAAAATAACAGTTATGGAAGCGATACGAGGAGGGAAATAGGAAACGTAACCGAAACGGATAATAATTCGAAATTTCGGTTCTTCGTAACAGTTATTTGGAATAATGGTTCTCCATAACCGTTTTAATCGGAACCTTTATATAACAGTTTTAAACAGTTATTTTCGGAACCGATTCAAGCCCTGCAAAGAAGTATCGATTCCTTTTGATACCTTTGACTTTGACGTTTATCGATAGCAGATACGTATCGATGCGGTATCAGGCCCATCACTATGCGTGCTATCGCTTACGCGCTTTGGCTCCTTTTTATTTCATTCTTTTCTCCACTTTCGGTATAATTCAAGCGGTTTTCAATGGTATACCGAATATATGGGCAATTTAAAGTGAATCGACTTGATATTGTAAATCACGACGGGTTCATATGCCTTATGAATAACAGATGCGTCGGGAGTAGTATTACCTTTGATATATGACTGGCTTTGAGCGTAAAATGAATGAACCCCGCGCGAAGGGCTATATTCTTTTCGATAAAGACGTCTATGCGAGAACGATATTTATATAAAAATTCAGGGAAATCGAATTGGCTACATTCAAAATTATTTTTTAGATAAGGAGAACTATCATCGATTCATCGGTGGCACTAGTGTTCTACCTGATTCGGTGCAAACAAAATAGACCGATAATTTTCGTTTCTCTTTTAAATATCGCTAAAGAAAATGTAATATTTAATAGAACTGTTAAACAATTATTGTGTTTACACGCGCATCAGTACTATTGAATAAAAATGAAACTGCTCCATTCGCATGGATAGCTCAGTCGGTAGAGCATCAGACTTTTAATCTGAGGGTCCAGGGTTCGAGTCCCTGTTCGGCCGGTATACTTTTTTGATTTCGGTGTAACTTTAACCGTTTATTTAAATAATCGATGAAAAGGTATTAACTAGTTTGTCGTGGAGGACGAAGAATTGATCGTGGAATAAAATAGAAACTATTGAAGATTGTATAAAAATTTCTATTTTATTAAGTATCCACTTTCAATTTACATCGTATGTGACTGTTTCATTTATAGACAAGAGCCTATATAATTACTTGAGCACCAAGTATCGCGTACCACAGCACGAGCTTTTTATTTATTAAAAAGGAAGACTTGATAGTAAATATATCTTATAATTATATCAAGTGTTCCGTTTTTTTCCCACGCAGATTAAAATAATAAAATCTAAAAACCAAGTAAAGAGAATGTTTCAGTCTATGTAACACAATCTCCTTAAAAATCTGTGTATAAAAAGGAAATAACAACGTTATGACACAAATAGAAATATACAGAAATAATGGGGATGAGTAATGAATAGGAAGTAAAGATGAGAGAATGCATCACCACCTTAGAAGTAAGTAGGACAAGAAATTTAGGATTGCTTAAATCCTCTCGTCACATACTCTTGCACTAAATTCGAGTCAATAAGTACTTGAATGAGGGTTTGAATAACGCTATAGCTGTTCTTTAACACTACCATCGGGCATACCGAAATACACCTTCTTCGCCATTTTTATGAAAAGCCCTGTTTCGATCACCCCAGGTATCATCGAAATCCTTGTATTGATCTCATTCCAATTACTCAAGTCTCGTGGAAAGTTCCAGTCCAGAATGAAATTGCCATTATCTGTTATAACTGGACCCTGCAGATAAACCGGAACGAATGTGGTTCACGTAGTCGTGACCAGTATCTGGAAGAAGAATGCGACAAGTACTTACAGCCTTAGCTAATGCCATTCTAATTTGTACGGATCCTCCGTAACTATCTTCAATTCGTCTTTGGATAGCTGTATACGCCATAGGAACTACCTCGATCGGAATGCCTTTTTTGTACTGTTCACCAAGTCTCTGAGAATTTTTCCTGAAAACCAGTAGAACATCTCGATGAATATAAGTGTCTTAAACAAATCCCTTACAAATACAACACTCACGTGTAATCAGCTATTATAACAAGCTGATCGGCACAAGACGCAACGATCTTCTCTTGAAGCAAACATCCTCCTCCACCTTTGATCAGATTCATCTCCGAATCAACTTCGTCCGCTCCGTCAATTGCGCAGTCCAACTGTTAACGTTGAAGCGACGATATAGACATTGATTTGGTAAAGAAACCGAACGAAAAATTCTCTATTACTTTGGGATAGGTTTCTAAATCACCCAGCGAGAGGTGATTGTTCAGTATCAACTGGCGAGCTTGGAACGAGGTTGGAACGCAGACAATATTGAGCTTCTCTTCCTTCACTCGTTCAGCTAAAAGGTACAACGCTCTTCTATAGTCAAGAATCGTGATGAGGGTCAAAGATCGGTTTCTTCGATTATCATGCGCAAATCAATGGGAGCGACGTAATCGTGGATAAAATCACACTACTATGATCGCTGGTACTTAAATACGAAATGAAGTGTTCGTTACCTAGTCTGAGAACGGCGTATATTATTGTAGATCCGCTACCAATCCCGACGACGCTGTTATCCTGTAAAACAGTTATACGAACAATTCAAATGAGTGTCGACCGGCGCGCTCGTATAACCTACAACTATTCTACAATCTCATTTATAGACAATAATTACCTTCACGTATTCGTCGACGGCCTTGTAGGCCGCGATTTTTTTGGCATTCTCGAGAGGTCCCATTTTCAGTAAGCTCCTGGAAACAACGCTGGCAATGGTTGTTAACGCACGAATGTGTAAACGTGATCCTCGTCCATGCACCATGCGCAACCATGCGATTCACTGTTGTTCTTGTTCACTCCGTTGCATTCCAGCATCCTGCAATGCCGACGATCCCGACGGTCCGAATAGGGGCAGAAAATCAGCGGATTTAATAGGAACACATGATTATCGCGCGAAAAGGGGCAGTTGTCCACCCGCCCCCGCCTTTTCAGAAAAAATCGCTTATTTTTCAAAACTGATCTTTATTAACTGAGTTTATACTAAAAAAGGGAGTATTTCTAAATTTCGGTTTTAAATTTTGAATTAAATTGTCACTACAAAATGGGTTAAAAAAGCAAGAGGGGTATATTTTTCTTTACCATCATCCCGAAGTTGCCCCCCCCCCCCTCTGGAAAAAAGTCTCCGGACGCCCTTGATAGAGAAGAGATCGCTTTGGTAGATTAATAGCTAATTGTTTATGTTGAAGCAAATATTCTACAAAACTTGTTAGAGTAGACAGCCAGGTGTGCATATTTTCAGTTGCAAGTAAAACTGATGCATAAATTACTTGCGGAACATCTGTGAGTAATTTAATTAATAAAGCAACTAATGGGAGCATTTATTAAAGACAGAAGATCACGTCTGTTGTAGTACAGACTAGGAATTGTTTGTAAGAGATTGATTACAATGAAAATAATTATAACGATTGCATGGGGAAATAGCGAAAAGTTCATCATTGTACTTAAGGATCACCTGTATTGTAATAAACGATTTGATAATTACCGGTTACTATTACTTAAATTTCCTTAAAATAACAGCACGTCACTATTATTCTTACCGCACTTTCCTTATCTCCCCCGTTGTCTGCAGAGGCTCCGCGGTATCGCTGCTGTAATGTGTCGAGTCAGCTGTGTATCGTCGATAGGAACGTGCGCAAAGTGTTGGTACCAAGTATTCGAAACGCATGTTTAAGTTACTACAATCAACTTATCAATAACCATTTAATGTTAAACAAAACATTTACAAAACTCGTTGCAGAAAATAGCCAAGGCTCTGTATATGTCCAGATGCGATTGCTAAAATCCATTAACCATCTAAGAGTGGCGGGGGGAATTAATAAAAATTTACGATTATGTAGCATACATACTGATGACGTTGTCACATGTTGAATTAATCCCACCAAACTATACCGGGCAGCTAAGTATAGTTAATTATAAAGGAAATGTATACAAAAGTCGTTACCGAATGTTTCTATATATAGGATCATTATTATAAGACGCATAACGCTAAAAGTCTATCCAGCCTCTCGACTTGTAAGAATAAATAGAAACCACCGAGACTCAATCGAATTTCCATTATATTCAGCATCAGAGGCGAATAACACAAAATACAATCAAACACAATTTACAGTTCAATAATTATTATGTATAAGATTTCACTTTAATTCTCTATTAGTACTTTAATAGTAATATTCGTCTCAACGCTATCCGTATTAACGTACGACCACGCACAATGTTTCTTTCTCTCTCTTATCATAGTCTCTCTCTCTCTCTCTCTCTCTTTCGTTCTCTCTCTCTCCACTCCACTTTCGTTCAACAGAATTGTTTCACACACGATTTTGCATCGGTCGACGATTCTTAAAAATCAGGTAAAAATTCACGAGCGACCTTTCGCGTGGATTAAATCTCATGCATGTACGTATTCGAGCGGGCTAGGAAAAAATCTTTAGCAAAAATCCATGCGTTTCGCATCAATGCTGTCCCAAACGATGCAACTTACTTTTCCTCGCGACCAAAAGCGACCGGGCTCCACCTTTGCTCGACAAATTTTGGGGGGGAAATCGTGCTTCGAACGTGCGCGTCAATCAGCAAGGCCGAATTTAAGGTAATCTCGCGAGCGCACCAGGTGACCGTGGGCAACGCAAACACTAACGTCGATCATGCTTGGATCAGCCTTGCATGGTAAAACCAGGGCACGCATCGCTTGATCGACTCGTGCGATCCTTTCGACAGAACGGGAAAACAGTTTTTTTTTTTTTTTTTTCGAAGCTTACGCACACGAAGCTCGCGAATACTATCTATATAATCGCGGTATTCCACAGTTTCTGTACCAAAAACCGCGGGTGTCGTGCCAACGAGCAAGTCGTGACTCGAGTCTGCGATGACGCTAATTATAACGTGTAGGTGTGTGTGTGTGTTGAGACGTTGAAACGTGAGTTTCCTATATCTCGTTTCTGAATTGTCAAAAAGTCGTTGAAGCGGAAATTGTTTATGTTTAAAGTAACTGGGGAAAGGCTGTTCTCGTATTTTCTTCATCACACAGGCACGCGCATACATATCCACACACACACACACACGCAGGTTCTCTTTCTCGCTAGCTGGTTTCTCACTCGCTTTCTCGCACTGTCCCTGCCCGACGAACTACTTGGAGAGGATTCTGTGCGAGGCATCGCCTCGACAAGCTTGCTTTTGATTCTACCCTCCTGTCCCGTACACCACCCTCGATCGGGTAAAACGAAAATAGGGGAAGGGAAGTCGTTCCTATGGGCGTTTAGAGGGTCACGGAAGCCGCTACAATTGTTCTTTTAACCCGTCTGTTGGCTCTAGTGCTGATACATACAATGTTAATATGCGGTTCGCTATCTCCTATGAAATTGTTCTATCGTGCTCTCCTCCGTACACCTCTCGCTTCTTCCCTTTGGCTAGGATTGCGAGTGAAACTCGTGAGGCTCGTCAGACTCCCGATGAAAAATATCAATCGCTCTTAGGACAATTAGGTGATATTATGTACGCTCGGAAACAACGCAACGCGAGCTTTACTTTCTCGCCCTTCGAAACGACGAGAGCCGCGCCGGGCAAGATACGGCACGATGCTTTATTTTAAATGTGCTCGCCGAACGTTTCGTTGAAGATTCTCTCAAACATTTTTGCGCCGTATTCCCCCGGCTCCCGCCACGAGCTTCCTTTCAAGGGAGAAGACAGCTCCCGACGTGAGGAAGGCAAACGCGACAGTTGTTGATCGTGCACACACGTATTATATATCACAGTACAAAAATACTGTGGAAAATATAGTATAATAAATATTCTTAATGAGAACAGAAAAGGGGCTTCCCTTTCTCACGTTTACAGCTTATTTATTTTTTTTTTCTCTTTTTATCTCGGTTTTTCTCGCGCGTCTCTGTTTCCAATCGGCGCGGTTTGTCAGCGGTGAAGTACTTATTATACGATCCGGAAAGTGATTTTCAATCGTGCCGTTAATTGCGCGACGTTGTTTCACGCCAACGACACGCCCCCTTTCGTTAAAATTATATCGTAGCATTATTATATTACAGTCAGACTCGTTGGTGGCGCTCTTTTTATCCCTCGGGGCCACTGTGTACGTACAAGCCCTAACATTAGACGCTAATAATCGATTATAACGATAAGAAACGCAAGTCCCGCAATGAAAGCGCAGTGTACAACGATAAAATCAACGAAATTCGCAATTTCTCTCTCGTTTCCACTGCAGAGCTGCTTCATTCCTGCCACTTTCACGAGCCCAGCGACTCTTCGCTTCGTCCCGCGGCTTATACACGACATTTGCCTCGCGTGCACGCGCGCGCGGAAACAATTACGCGACGCTGTGCATACAACGGTGCGCCTACGCGCGAAACGCGGCGATTGAAATTCCGCGGCGCCGTGGAAAGTAGGCGTGCACGTGGATTTTCACTTTGCGTGCTCTTTCTCGTGTATACGTATGTATATATAATTATATATTATTTATTTATATTTATGCGGTAGGCAATGATAGGTAAAATATAGTTCAAATTGAAATTTCAATTCGTTCGAAGGGGAGCTGCTTCGTCGAATAGAAAAGGGGGAAATGTCGTACGCATTCTATGTATTCTTCTTCCTCTCTCGCTTAATCTTTACATCGGAAATAAAGCCGAGATTTTGACGCGCAGTTTCATTAATTCGTTGTGAAATTTCTTACGATCGACCGGCAAATGTCCATATTCCCTGATGCCACCTTCTCTCTTGCATTTCGATTTTTATTTCCGGGCAAAAGCAACGGTTCAACCCACGGAATAATGTCTTTCCTTCCCGCCCGTTAGCCCCCTCGCTCCCAAGAGCAATCCCTTTGCCATTCTCCCTCGACCGTTCGGCTCTTCTTCCTGCAAAAGGATATCCGGGAGGATCGTCGGCGTTGACAGAGAGCGAACAGAGATTGCTTCCAAAGACCATTTAATTTCTCTCGAGAGCTTTCGATACAATAATCCGAGAGAGCCCGAATAATTCTTCCTCATTTCCTCTACATCTACGAAGTTTCAAGAAAACGAGTATTAAATTACGTATATGTTATCGTTAAAAAAAAAAAGAAAACAAAGAGAGAAAGGAAAGGAGGCGCGAGAAACTTACGACGATACTCCGAGGCACCCTTTTCGTAATCTTAACGAATAAATATATATATATATATATATATATGTATGTATATGTATATATATATATAATGTAAAAAGCTGTCTTGTTAACGATTATGCTGAAATTCGAGAATGAAAGTGGGGGAAAGTTGTAACAATAAAACTATAACAGTATTAATACAGCATTCGACTGTTCGAACAGGCGCATCACATCGTCCCTTCGAAACCTCCCTTGGCCAACGTCGTTATGATACATCGTAATCAGCGTTAAAAAGTAACGATAGAAATAATATTAATAGCAAGTAGGCGGTGTTGAACGGTCGATGATTTTACAATTCGCAAAGTGACGTGGAAACAAGGGGGAACCAAAGCTCGCAGCGCTTACGGAACCGAGTAGAATGAAGAAGAAACGCAGTTCTAATTCCCTTGATTGTATACTTGGAACACGCTCGCCGTGCAAGCAAAACAATCATCGTCTATCCCCTCTTTGATCGATGCGGCTGATTTGGCGTGGCACGCGCGCGGAGTCTTGCTTCGTTCTGATCCGCATAGAATTTAAAGAGACCAACTAAAGGAGCAGCAGTAGTTTTAAATCGTTGGCGATAGGCGGAAATCATTCTTCCTCGTCTCGGTACCCGCGAATCGTCACTTCGAATAATGCACGCAATTTATTTATTCAGCTTAGACCAGTATACAGTAATCATCATGGGTTCGAGGTGTATCTCCACCGTGTGAAGGGTATTTTGCTAGACACGCATCCCTCCGAAACACGACCGAATTATAGTACTCCCCGTTTAATTTCTCAGGCATTACGTGTTAAGGCAATTAAGTATACTTCTTATTTTCCCCCTATCTTCGTTATTTTCCTTCGCATCGTTTTTCTTTTTTGTTTATGTTTTCTGTTCGTTTCACTTGTTTTTGCGCACCGCCGCCAATTCACACATCACAAAGTACACGAGTGGGGTGTGGACGGCGAAGGGCCGCGAGGGTACTACACGAGAAAGGTGCACGTTAGTATGTAAATTGTAAAAGGTACGGTCGAAGGGTTGTTCGGGGAGAGTACGAAGATCGAACGAAAGATCCAGGGGAGGAGAGAAACGACACGAGATCTCGTCTGTTCGACACCATTGAGCTGTTTCCCTTAAGTTTAACTGTAAAATCTGATTTTAACTTTGAACTTTTATCAGCGGAGAAAGCCTGAACACGCGACAGCTGTAAGACGATTGAAAAAAAAAAATAGACGAAAAAAAAAATGAAAAGTCACACGCTACATATTTTATATAATTGTTTCTCATCGGTTTATATGTATATATGTATAATTTCATTCTGTGGTATCATCCACATCTCGCAGATACATCCACGAATATAAAGCAACGTAAGACTGAGGGGGGTTGGTAGGGGGTAGTACGAAGAAAATTAATTACAATGCAAAATGTACACAGATAAACGAGACATTTATGCGGGGAACGAAGAGAAAAAGAGGGGGGGAGGGTTCTAAAGCGCGAGGTAATTGAAACTTAGTTGCCGCTCGTTATCGACGAGCGCCCTCGAATTTCGAATACACTTTCTACTCTTAGTAGAATTATCATTAATCCAGAATGAATTCGCGTTGCGTCACACGCACGCACGCGCGCTCGGTGCGTCTCTCCTTCTTTTCGTGAAACTGATCGTGTTTCTGCTTCGCGTGGTTTCCATTCGGTCAATTGCTTGGAAGAGAAGGGGTGGCAAGCAGCCCTTGATTTTTCTCTGTCGGTGCAACGCAATAACTCTTACACGTACCGAATCAGTAAAGCTTCTATTACCGGAAAACAAAAGGCACACGTACAAATACTTAATCGTTTCTTCTCTCTCTCTCTCTCCCTCTTTTTTTGTTGTTTTGTTTTGTATCGTAAAATGGAGCGATTAGATTCAATAACGAGAACGTACATACACGCGCGACGTTATCTTTAAAATATTAGTAACGCCAAAGAGAACGAGGGTGGCTCTCCTGATGGAATACTTTTAAGTAGATTCAACTTTTCACAAAGGCGTGTGGTGTCCGAAGAACCGTTTTCGAGCCTCGGTCTAATCCCTCCATTTTTGCAACACCGATTTTCAAGCGGCTGTAACACGCCAAGGGATGGCCCGCCAACCTAATGTTCATAATTGTGTCATTCCGAGGCAATGCCGATGCGATCCGGCCGGTATTCTTATCTCTTTCTCTCTCACGGCCAAGCGTCCACAAACATGTGTAATTTACGTGATTCTGCGAAGCATGTAGATGGCAACTTCGAAAGGTCTTTCCTTTTACGCCGACTTGCTGCCTTAGAACATTCGTCCGACGATTAAGGGGGCTTAAACGCGGACGGACCAGCCCAGGCAACAGTAGATACATAAATCCTCTCCGTATAAAACGTGTTTGTACATTAAAAATACATAATATATATTTAGCAGCTGAGTGCCTGAGAAAAAGTAGGTACACGGTTACCAAAGAAATTCGAACCAGTTGAAATGTCACGGGGCGTGAGATAAGCTGGTGCGTACGACGGGTACGGTGCGCCTTCTTTCTCATTCTCTTTTCTGTCGCTTCTGAGTATCCTCCTTCACGGATCTAACGTTGCCCATGCAGCCGCCAGTACGTGAAGCTAATATCGTTTGCCTTATCCGGTTTACTTTGCTGTTAAGTCGTCTTCTTGTTCGTCTAAATCCTCGATCGACCGTAGCGATCGACCCGATATGGAAGAACTTGGCAAGACTCGCTGAAGAGCGTGTACACGAGGAAGTGTATAATGACTGCAAGAAGTGAAGTTATGTACATTATTTGCATGTGTCGGCGAATCAGCCCTTGCCCTTGTTCCATGTCACATGTAACGACGAAAAGAAATGGCGAGATTAGAGGTTTGTTTTTTTTTTTTTTTGGAGAAGTGATAAAGATAGGGAGGGTGAGGAGGAGGGCATTCGAATAATTATTAATATATAATATTATAATAATAACAATAATGATGAGGTGTTCTAAACAGTGCTAGGACTAGTGCTAGAGGGTCCTGTGAGGAGTCAGGGTGGGTGGGTACGGGCTAAGGAGGGGTTAGTGGGGGGGCGGTGGCTCCGTAGATTGGTTTCTGCCATCTACAGCCCTAACCGGTTTCCTACGTGAAGGACCTGTTACTCCAACTGGACCGACTCCACCTCTAAGGTACGCTGATGCCGGGGTTGCTATCGGTTCTCTCATAGTTCTACTAATTGGTGGCGGCAGTGGTTGCTGCAGAACCTGTAAAAAACAAAGGAAACTGTAGTCCAGTCTTCTGTTCGGAGTAGTCTCGAAGCCGCCTGAAGATCACGGGGGTTTTATAAATTCGTGGCTACTCACCAGCGGCTGAGGTAATACACTGTGCATCAGTGTTTGAACCATAGGCGTGTTTTGCGACGCGAGGTTATTCGAATTCGGGGGCAATCCTTGAATTTGCGGGCCTATCCCCACACCGCCAGCAGCAGCAGCTTGAACGGTATGCGTCTGTTGCGCAGACGTTTGCGTTACGTGTTTACTCGCCGCCTGATCCCTTTTCGCCTCCTGAGTTAAACTCAATTTCTTTGTCGAGACCGCGGGAGCGTTTGCGTTTGGTGTTTCGTGGCTGGTCGTGGCAGTGGTCGCGCCGGACACTGGTGTCTGCGCGGCGGATTGCTGCTGTATCAACTCCGGCAATGTTTGAGAAAGCGTCCCGAGAATAAGTTCGCGCGTGAAGAGGCTCCTGTTCGCACTCTCACGTTCAATGTTTTGTAATTGCGAGTCTGACAGAGTGGTTGTAATGCATCTGTAATAATAATAAAAGGGGGGGAGCTTAACGCCTCACTCTGCTGAACAGTATAAGAATTGCGGAGAAATCATGAATAAACACGAGCTTCGACTAAACTGAAAGCAAGAGGAAAGCTACGCGCGCTCGTTTTACTCTCGAAAATCTATACTTCGAATGGGCGGTCTTAAAATATAGCTTTTGGCAGCCGCTGCACTGGCCGTGACACGCAGTTTTGCATATTTCAGACAAAGAAGTTGCATATATGTATCGCGCAGGCACGTGCGTAAAAGGTCGCGCGAATGCCAGTTACTTTTCATGAATATTCCAACGTTGATAACTCGGAATGTTATTCAAGTCCGGAATACGAGCAAATAAAATACCTTGGCAACAGAAACATATAGTTCTGCGAACTGGTGGACGATGCACCGGACGGGTTAGCCACATGGGTTGCATTATTGTTACTACTCGTACTATTTGTTACCACGCTGGTCATAGTAGTAGAATGACCACTTCCACTAGTACCACCTCCGCCGCTTACAGAACCAATAACCTGAGTCTGCCTCCTAGGTAACCGCTCCAATTGTTGCCTAGCAACCTGAAACCACGAATCTCTTCTTGCATCACTTATTCCAATCCAATGAACTTGGATTCAAAACATTCTTATCGCCAGTCGTATATACTGGCTAAATAGTTTCGGGAAATTCTCGTGTTTGGACGTACTCTAACTTGCTGTCTCTCCAGCTGTAGCTGCATCTGCAGCTGTTGTAATTGCGATGGCGTTGACGAACTCTGACCAGTTCCTCCTCCACCACCTCTACGAACACCGGATAATTGAGAGAGTAATTCTGCAATTGGATCTATACCATCTCGACTACTTGGACTCAATCCCCCGGACGAACTGAAATGCATATTGGACCTGCAGGTCCAATGACACGCCAATGAACATTATCTAAGATGAGATGACGATGATGAACTGAGGTTGAAGCCTTATTTCGCGTTCCTTCTTAGAAACATTTACCCGAAACAGTGACCCGATACACTTTTCGCCGTCAAATGTGTATGCAATGACATCCAGGCATGGTTAGTAAGTCGTGTTCGGATAAACGGACTGATGAAATATATCGTTAAAGTGGAAGAATGATGTTTAATACGCATTACATGCAGCCGAATTTGCCACTTAAAGGCGCATATCCAATACATTCACATTGCATACATACAACAATTACTGTTATCAAAGCTTTTTGAAGATAGGCAATGTTAGAAGAGTAGTATTCGAATACGTATATCTGGCATCATTTTGATAGATTCTCTTTATAGTCATATAAGCGTACAGTACTCTACTTGCAAGGTATACTGTAGTGTCTTTTGCAATTACTTAATAAGTAAGGCGCGTACGTTAACAGATATGCATACCTGCGAGGTCGTGGCCCACAAACACCTCTAGATGGATGTGGTATTCGTCTACTACTATGTCTACTTGAAGATGGTTCATCTAGAAAAGAGATTAGGTCTCTTGGTCCGCTACGATGCTCCACACTCAAATGACCGGCAAAATCATCAGTCACATTATTAGGATCTGCTCCTGAGATAAATGCACATACTGGGCAAATCTATAGCAAAATTATAAGTTGACAAGTCTTTCTGCGTAACCAGGTACATGTAAACATTCTTAGGCGGATGATATACGTACAACTTCGACAGAAGTATCTGGGTGTTCTGCAGCAACGTGCTCTTGTAATGTAGCCTCAGTGAAACCCATTCTTGTACAGTAAGGACAAGTTAAGGATTGTGGCTGTTCTATACTCACTCCCTCTCCGCCATAATATAATTCTATCGAATGATAAATTTCAATTATCGATCCTTAGATGATACTTAGAACCACTGTCGCGCTGAGGTTTCGGTAAATTAACTCACCAAAGTCAGATCTAGTAAGTATACACTGCATAGGATGATCAGTGAGGTGACGCGTAGTACTAGCACCTCCTTCGTAACAGTTGGCACACAAATCATAATCGTAGCAGACGAGGCACTTGTATCTGCGACCCCGAAAATTCCCCTTTAAGCAGGCGTCACAACTTACCCCTGAAATGAGCGCGATCGTATAATGATACTTTGTAAGTAAACCATATTTATAAACATGGGAGTAAATTAACTGTACTGTTTCACCTCGAAAACAAGAAAAGTACAGTCACGAACAAGTGTCTGTTAAATGAAATACAGAAACAATAGCACACGAGATGAACATTAAGAAAAAACACAGTTGTTCCTACAAAAGATATTTATATATCTCTTGCACATGCATATGTGTGCAGTAACCTTGAACTGAATCTATAAAAAGTAACTTGCTTGAGTCTACTTTTAAATCTGTATAGGAGCACTCGTACATTTCTGCTAACAAAGATTGCTGTAACAATATGTACATTCCCATGTATAACTCTATGTAAGAGTTATCATCATTAACATTGCCGCCGAAACAATTGCCCGAACAATGGTTAATTACACGCTAATTAAGTTTTTGTCCTTCGTAGGTAGGTAGGTAGAAGTGCATTTTGCTGAGAATGAAATATTACTTCCTGTACTAGTACTGTTTAGCTGCAAGTTCTCCCTCGCGGCTTATCGTTATTATAAAACTTGAATACCGATACGCAAGATATGTATGCAAAAAGGGAATGTTATTTAAAGATGTGTACACAACATATGTCTACGCATTGAAAAATAAAGACACACGAGAACAAGGGGTTACTTTCTTGTAACGTACATCGCAAAGATCAATATATTTGCAGGTATACGAAAAGCGACGACACACGCTTGAAATCGAATACGATATTTGTAATCTGAATTATGTAACATGCACGGATGTAACTAGGATATAAAAAATTCTGTGTTATTTTCGCGTCAAGGGGCGAGTACCCTTAACATTGCTAATACCATTGTGACGTTTAAAATTGAAAACTCCGGGGCATTCCATTGTTCGACGTCGAGACCTTGCTACTACTTAAACAACAAACAACATTGCATTACATAAAGAAGCCACGATATTCTGAATTTAAAGGAGACTCAGCGAAGAGGCTGAACGAATGACAAAGGAACAAGGGGAACGTGCTGCAATATGTTTTAAAGGTCTGAGATTATCAGAAAGAGTAGGGGATTGATGAAGAAGAGGAATTTGGAAGCAGTCAGCTGGTAGGGCATTCTGACAGCTGGTGAGAAATCGTTTCCCCTGGCTCGCGTCCGCCCCCGCGCGGGCGGGCGGTCGAAAATAAATGACATAGCAAAAAAATTCACGGATATCATCGAAGGGGAACATCACAAATCCACAGAAATTGGAGTAATTTTTTTTATAAGTGCTGCCATCTGGCCTCTGACATTAGACCCTTTGGTACAGGGCTCTCTTGCGAGAAATGTCTTGCGAAAAATCTCATGCATTGCAGATCCCGTAACCTCGACCACGGGCCTGCACAGAATTTCTACGTGCACACGCGAATGCCCCGTAATCCCGAGGCCCTCGCCATCGATGCGAATGAATTCTAGCGAGCTGCGAATCCGTAGGCTGACTTGCTGAGTCGGGAGCAGTGCACACGTACATACCTTCATGTCGATTCATTTTCCGTTTAAAATCTCATATACGCCGATAGCGCGGTGTCTCGCGATCGAACGGTTTACGATATGCGATTACTGCTCGCCACTGCGTTAGCTCTTCACGTCGCTCAGTGCAGTAGACACGATGGGGAAAACATTAATCGTCAAACAAAAAATTTTTCGTTAGAATTTCCAGCGTAAAACCTAACCCAACTAGGCTGCCGTGACGTCACACTAGACCTACGCTCCCGGAGAACGTTGCGGGCAGGGTCTCTGTCATTGCAGCGTTGCCACCTGCTCGGCAACGGGCGCGGGAAATTCAAATGTCATGGATACAGTCGTTTGTTAAATATTCATCGCCTAGGCTGTGGCGTGTTTAATTAACGACTCTCTACGACGGAGCTATTCTGTACTCAAATTCCCATAGACAGTTTCCATTTTGCAGATTGGTCGGGCGATTTTATTAGATATTATTTATTGTACTGCGTATTATATTTAAGCGTCACTTTTTCAATTCATCGTAGAGATTGTTTTAAATAATTCAGGATTGAAACGGTAATAGTTCATTTATTATTTGTTAGATAAATAGGAATTTGAAATATTTCAAGAGGTGTTGGTCTGGTTAATATTTATTAGTTTGTATTTGAAATGGAAAGTTCGATTTAGGCGGTAAGAAGTATTAATGGATGGTTGAGATGCTATATTTATAATGTGCACGAGGTATTTCGCAGTTAAATAATATTAGGTAGTCGATTGGCAATCTGTTATTATAGTTTGTGCCGAAATCTGGCAATAGGGCACTCCTTTTACGAACTTTCCCGAGTGGCTCTCGTTCGACTTCGTACTCTTCCGTGCAGAATCGCGAACCCCCGAAACCTATTTCGCGAAGTTGTTTCATTTATTGAACAATGGCGACGGTAGTTGGACGCGTTCTTGTATATGGTGGCAAGGGTGCATTAGGCTCTGCTTGTGTTTCAAAATTTAAATCGAAAAATTGGGTAAGCGACTGACACTATATAGAACCTGTATTACAAATGGGAATTTTCAACGTCGATTTCGTAATCGAAAACATTGCGATCCTCTCGTTGGGGGAAAGTTCCGGCTTCTCCTCGATATTTACAAAAATATTGAATTTGCAATTGTTGTCTAACAACTTCGCGTATCCAAGATCAACTCGTAGAACACTCTTATATTGGTTAAATATTAATGTCTCGTGTTTATCGTTAATTAATTCCAAACAACTGTTCAGTGAAAGCATTCGAACACAGATTTCGTTGCGCAAGATTTATCTGCGGGAGATAAATAAAATATCTTTGCGTGCGTAACTTGTGTTTTCTAATTAGTATTTCATTCTCCATGAAATTATATATTGTACTACTAAAAGACGAATGAAAAGTTTCGTAATGTATTCTTGTTTCTAAATTTTCGCTGTTAGCTGATAAAAATTTCGCGCACTTTTAAAATTTTATGAAATGTAATATTCCATATGTTGGGAGAATTACTGTCTACATACACACATCAAGTGGCAATCGTTATTGTATTGAATATAGCTATTAAAATATATTATTAAATAACTTGTATATGGATTTAAGTGAGTAAAAAAATTGTTTCGTGCAAACATGTATTATGGGAAAGGATTTAATTGATGACTAATCCTAAACTGTACAGGAAAATCACGTCAAGGCCATAACTACTGAACTAAATCCTTTCACAATGTATCATGTCTTGCATTTATTAACCTTGGAATTATAACTTTGAATTTTATTCTACTTATTACACTGAAATCCTTTTAATCATTGAATACTAATTGTAATTACTTATACCCGTAATTTTCTCGAATTAGAGACACAATTATTTTGTAATTGTTAAAGTATAATTTATGTTGATAGTGGGTTGGCAGTATTGATATGAAATCAAATGATCAAGCTGACGCAAATGTAATTGTAAAACCCGAGGACAACTGGCAAGAACAGGTAATATCTCAAATTACCATTCCCAAATACATAAAAATGTGTACGCATTTGTAATTCCTTTGTGCATGTTACACAGGAGGTTGATATTCTCAAACAAGTTACAAGCATTTTAAATGGGGATAAAGTAGACGGTGTGATTTGTGTGGCTGGTGGATGGGCCGGTGGGAATGCTGCCCACAAAGATTTTGTTAAGAACAGCGAACTCATGTGGAAGCAAAGTGTGTGGAGTTCAGTCATTGCTGGTAGTATCGCTGCCCATCACTTGAAGGAGGGTGGGTTTCTGTCACTGACTGGGGCTAAACCAGCATTGGCAGAGACACCAGGTTAAAAAATTTGTCCAGTATTAATTATTTGTTTTACCTTATTTTACTGTCAATTACATGATCTTCTTGAAACAGGCATGATTGGCTACGGAATGGCTAAAGCTGCGGTTCACCAGCTTACAAAGTCCTTGGCAGCTAAGGGAAGTGGTCTCCCAAAGGATTCTTTAGTTGCGGCTGTCCTGCCTGTTACATTAGACACACCTATGAATAGAAAGTGGATGGCTGATGCTGATACGTCTACTTGGACTCCACTTGAATTTGTGGCAAAGTATAAACGACTTCTTTTATTTATTTTATAGTACTACTGCATTTTTACCAAACTGTACATTTTGTGTAACAGCCTCTTCTGGAAGTGGTCGCAAAATGACGATCGACCTGCTAGTGGCAGTCTGCTGCAGTTAATTACCAAGAACAATAAAACCGAGTTAATTACTGCTTAAAGAGATAAAACTGGAATTTTGGGAACAAGAATCTTTGGGTGCTATCATGACAAATATATATATATATATGTATTGTAAATGTTCCATGTTCGATTTTTCGTCTTCTAATAACTCCGAATTACCTTCGAAACATTTGTTTCGCGTTGTCTGCTCAAAAAGAGTTGGGCATTGTAAATACTTGCGAATAGTTCATTTGTGTGTATTTTGAAATATTCTCGTGATCGCTATATTGTCCATTCCATTGTAATAAGTCTGCAGAAATGAAAGACTGGGTGACTAGAAGAGTTTCTTACTCATTTTCGAAGGAATTTTAACGAATTTGATATTGTTTCGTATATTTATTTTTATATGAATATAATATATTTTGTATAGCGAAACAATAGATGATCCATACAACTTATCACATTCCACAGGGTTCTTATGCTTGTTGCGTTAAAAACGAACACGAAATACTGAGATTGTTAATAATTATTGATATTGAAAAATGTTAAAAAATAAAATAAAGAATAATACTGAAATGCATCATACAATGTGTTATTTATTATTGAGACATTATATCTATGAACCATATTCCTGTCAAGTTCCCCTTTCTTTCTTTCCCCATCTTTATACTTGTAGAAATAGCTATATAACAATTGCTTCGTGAAAATTATGATCCAAGTTAAAGCTATACCTGTTTTCGTTAACTGTATTTGTGTTTATAGATGTAAACATCTATTAAAAATAAAATTAAGTTAACAATGTGTTTTGTAACGCATACTTGCGACGCCCGGATAGCTCAGTCGGTAGAGCATCAGACTTTTAATCTGAGGGTCCAGGGTTCGAGTCCCTGTTCGGGCGGTTTCTTTTTGTTCATAAAAGCAACTTAAATTTTTCATAAATTACACAACATATCACAAATGCGGAATACCTATTACAAGGTCACGTATAAATTTTGGATAAATAAATGTGAAAGAAAGTACTTATATTTCAAAATACAGTATAACGTATTGCAGGGTATTTTATTTGAAACGTATACATTGCGAAATTTATATTGTCTACTGTAGATTCTGAACACAAGCTTGTATAATAGTATGTATCTTTATTCAATAAAGAAGTTGGTAGTAGCCAAGTACACTAACGATAAAGTATGATAATATCACTCTTTATCTAGAACGGCTGGTTGGAGCACTTAGCTCCTCTAGCCGTTTCTTCTCAGCTGAAACAGAAATTCATACGATTAGTGTAAAATTCTACTGACCGAAGAGATGCATGATAGGAAAACTTAAATGCATTACACTTAAAAATATTTGTTATATGATTTGCAGAGTCCACAAGCTCCAGAAGGACTTCCCGAAATGGTTGACGTTCCTCGTTTGGAGCATGATCATCGGCGGATCTATCGTCACCTGGGACGGCGGCAAATCGATTTCTCCATTGGAATTTGCAGTTAACGAGCACCGTTAGGGTACCGTTAAACTCGACAATCCTTTTTAATATCTTTCTAAGTGACCTCTCATCAAGCCTCTTCGGCTTCAATGAGCAAGGAAACGCGGGCTTTTTGGCCTTCGCCGATGACACAGTTATTTATGTGGCTGGGAATAGAGTTGTCGTTGTCCAAAATAAGCTGGACATCCATATTTCCGGGAGTCAAGAATTTCCAAATTTCGGCCACAGTCACCGGGCACTTGTAATAAAGAGCTGAGCAACAAGCACTTCGACATTCTACTGGAGAAGGCTTATAGGAGTCTTCAGGGCCAATGGCAGGGTCTTCCATAATAAGTTCCTCTCCAGTAGAGCGAATGTTAATCTGTATATGCTGTTTGTGCGCCCCATCATCAACCTCAACCACACTTGTAGTCGAAAAAATAAGGACCGTAGAACGAAGAGTTCTGAGAACCTGCTTGCGCCTTTATAGAACTCAAACTTCCGACTGGCAACACTATGCCAGCAACTGCACTTTGTACAATTGGTTAAAAGTCCCCAGAATAGACCTCAACATGATCAGGCTCGCACGAGACTACTTTAGTAACCTTCTGACCATAGCCAATGAAGCTATTAAACCCCTCGCCATGCAGGACGAGGCCACGACACTCAGGCAACTTGGTTCTGTGTACATCACCCTAAAAGCATTTACATATTGCGATAACGCGGGCTAGAATGGGATTATAAATTGTAATGGTGTAAGACATTGCCTGCCTAACATGTAGACGGCACCAAGAGGCGTCGCGTACGCGCACGCGCACCCGTCTGTGCCGAGTAGGGCTGGGACTATTTGTCAAATTTTTCAGTATTCGAGTATTCGAATACTTCAGTTGCTCAATTATTTGGCGAATATAATTCGAATATCCAAGTATTCGAATACTGATGTATTCGAATACTGTTGTATTCGAATACTGTTGTATTCGAATACTGTTGTATTCGAATACTATTCGAATATTAAAGTAATCGAATACTATTCGAATATTAAAGTATTTGAATACTCATGTATTCGAATAGTATGGTGTGAATTATAAATCAAGTTCTATAGGTTCATTTGTCAGGGTGAAATCTTGTAAGCTAATTTTGACCCACTTCACACCATACTATTCGAATACAGCAGTATTCGAATATAGCTGTATTCGAATATAGCAGTATTCGAATAGTATTCGAATAATAACATTCGAATACTCAAATATTCGAAGTTTATTCGTAGCATTCGAATACTTGTAAAATATTCGAATATTAAATTATTCGAATAGTCCCAGCCCTAGTGCCGAGGGCAGTCGTCGTCGATCAGCGAGCGTGACAGAGCATGAGTCGAACGTGTGGCGAGTCGAACGGTTACGAACGTGATTGTGAACGTGAAGCACGCGTAGCAAGGGTAGACGACCGACCACCCCCCGTATAATCGGTGAGTGTGGATTTGTCTGAGAGTTCGGTCATTACCGAGATCCTCTTTCCGGGAATCGCGCGAGTACGATTTATCCTCAACTATATATTTGTTTTTGTAATAAATTGTTCTCTTTCGCCCTCTAAACCAAATAACTGGCATCCTGATACCCATGCTCTTACAATGGAGTAATCTCATAACATTATTTTGCCAGAATAGCGATGAGCAGCCCCTTCTGGGGTTTTACTGTACATAGTTTTATTCATAAGTTAGTCATAAGTGTTAGCCAATAAGTTATTATCAGAATGATGTAGGGTTTTTTTTCTGATAGACATTTTTCCCCCGTATTTATTTATTGTTTTTAGACTGTTAGCCATACGTTGGCAATTGCATAGTTCCTTACTCTGAGTCGTAACATTATAGATCATTTGGCTGTCATAGTCTGTCTTATTATAAGCTACGGAAACCTTGTACAAGTAATAAAATATGTTAAATATTAAGGCATTCTTTTTTTTATGTTTATTCTCACATTAACTTCTATTTAAGAGTATGTATTATGTCCAATAATAAACATTTTTACAAAAAAAAACAAAAAAAAAAGGTCCGTTGTACACAATAAGTTTAAATTTTCAATAAAGTTACCTGAAAGAGATCATTATGATTTCCATAGGTTAAAGTTTACTAAGTACTGGTGGCTTAACGGCTCCAGTGAGCATATGCCAGAACTTCTGGCCTGATGGCAGACCTTTAAGGGTCTTAACTAGTGTAATCTCCTGCCAAAAATATAGATCCCGTTGGGATCCTTTTTGTAAATAATGTATATACCTTGTTAGTTTATAGGACCTAGATGTAAGTTTCTTTTCGATCCTCTTTGTTTCTCCCATATCAGAGTGATTTTGTGGTTTTTTCTGGGCATTTTTTACACATGTATCCATGGCACAGCGGTGCTTCTGACTGTGATTCAATTTTTAATTAATATTTAGCCTTAATATTTTTATAAACTAACGAGACTGAGAGGCTACAAGTTCTGGATGCTCTAGACAAGTAGCCTAGTATTAGTTGTTTTTTAAGACACAGCCAATTGGTAGTTTTTTTTATGTTTGTTGATGCCAAAGAAGATATAAGAATGTACTGAATACTGTCTTACATTAAACAAAGTCTGTTGTGCCTAAGATCCCAGTGAAGGACTACAGTTTCCAAAAATTTATATACATATATAACGTATATGTTGTGCAGAATTAGAGGACTTGCACAGAGCCCCAAAGGGGGCTTTGTCGATCCGAAACGCTAATAAAATTTTAACATTTTTTAATTTAAAAAATATAGTATGTCTAGGGGTTTTTGATGCTGCTAATTAAGAATCTGTAGTCGAATTGTAAAAATGTTTGACCTACATGGCAGGTTTACTGACCTAAACGAATGGACACATACCAAAATTAAGAGAACTTTCTTTTAGCGTTACCCAGAGCTAACGACGTAGACATAACAAGTTTGTGTGTCATCTTTTCTTCTTTTTCCATGTTTCTATTTATTATTTTTGATATTTTTGTGTTGTTTCGGGAATTCTTTTATTTTGTCGTATGTTTTGTGTTCTTTTATGTTTTTTGTATTATAACAACCTCTAACAATCTCTAAAAGTTTTGGACATCGCAATATAACTTTCTCAAGCATTCAATTAGAAGGTGCAGCTTTCTTATAGCTATAAATATCATTATCAGTAAAATGAAGAATACATACATTTCGTGAAATCTTTCTATACTTGGTTCGCGAAAGTGTGCCCTGCGGTTTCACGTAAATAGTTAGAAGTTTACTCTCGGTAGTATAACACTTCATTCTTCTGGCCCTGAAGCGTAACGGATGCCTCCCGCGCGAAAATTTTGGGCCGGATGCCGGAAACACGAACGCGCGATGCGAAGCGTGGCTTCTCGACCGTGGACGAGAACAAAGAAACCACCGAAGCCAATTCAAATCCGAGAGTCTCAGCCAATCAGCGTCGCGGGGAAATATGTTGTCGACGCTGATTGGCCGTGGCGTCACTAGCTCAGCTTGGCGCTGGCGTCTCACGACACGTATTACCACACTCATGTAGGTATTTCCCCTCCACTGAACGTCTTGTCCATAAAAATGATTCCCGGCAATCCTCAATGAAATTCTCGAACCGAGACGCAGACACCTCGAAGCACGGAAAATTCACCCGATCCCGCTAAAACCGAGGCACGGCCCGAAAAAGTGGACTAGTGACGTCTCCTGGGGAAGTGGCAGTGAGCCCAAGTACTTGGCAAGTCAACTTGGCGCGGTCAGATGGCTGGGATTTCCATAGAAGACCAGTAAACCAACTGAGAAGTAATCCGACTTGCGGAAGGACGATTTTGATACGAACCGATTCCAACCTTTGGCTGGAGAGAACCAGGTGGACCTCGACCTGGAGGCACAGGACATTACTAGGCCAGACATAACACTGAAAGGGAAGGTGGCAAAACCCCCACCCATTAATGCATTAAAGTCCTCTATCAACGAAATCCAAGAACAGCTTTCCTGGTCAAGACAACGGACTGTGGGGCACACTCTATTTTTGTAAATAGTATCGAACAGCACACCCTCATTTGCGACAAACTGCTTGAGCTTAAAATTCGAATTTACACAACTACGCCGAAGCATCTCAAATTACAATCAATTGTACTTAAGGGCATAAGAGACACATTCGAACTGGATGAAATCAAGCTGGAGATCTCAGAGCTAAATCTTCCCGACGTAGAAGTCATCAGTCTTTCAAAGTTTATATTTATGCAAATCCCAACCGGATGAACATCATTATCTTTTACAGCTCTCAAGTGAGAGCAAAACAACAGAGTTATTTAAAATAAAAACTATTGCATACCAGAGGGTTAAATGGGAACACCTAAAAAGGCCAGATTTAAACAACTTCTTTTCTAAGTTGCTTAGGTTTTTTCTTTGTGGCCTCATAGGCTTTGAAGGATAAGTTGCCAAATTGGGACAAACCGAAGCTACTGCATTCTCTACAAGTTTTGGATACCTCAGTAAAACATTCTCATGTATTCCATCAGAAGATGTAACTTTTTCATATCTATGAACATTATTATCAGCAAAATGAAGGCTACAAACAGCAAAGTACTTTGTAGGTGTTCAATGTTTTCGCGGAATAGCAGCTACCCATTTTTCTGCAATTCTTCATTTTTTCGAAATAAAAAACGGAAATATAATTGTCATATTTTAAAATGCGAGTCATAATTTCCCTCACAAACCGGGAACACAGCCACACCCTGGCATTGTTAATTTAGAAAATCTTACTGTAAAAAACTAAAATGAAACAGACGAGACTTAGCCTCTACTAAACGACAGAAGAAAAAACAACATAATTAATAAAATAAGTAACAAACCCGCGCCGCATTGCACACTCTATTGCACTGCACTATTTTTATTCCACTATATCACGTTTTATTTTCATTAATTGCAAAAATAACATTTATTAAACCCGCGGACAGCAGCCACACCGTTTAGGTAACTTGTTCCCGCCGAGACCGAACTCAAGCGGCAGCCTATTGGGCGCCGTGCAGAAACATAGTTCATCCCGTTTTGAGTATACGCTAGATGGCGTTGTTTCGCCAGCAAACTGTTAAACTGTCTACAGCAATAAAAGATATTTGTAAAGAAGTTCTGAGCATAGAGAAGTTTCGTGTTATGGACGTAATACAAGATGTAACAGATGGACTGTAATCTTGATATATAATAAAAAAATTCTTTAAAACAATTTCATTACCTTTTTCTTATTCATGAAAGTGTGTTTTATGAATAAGAACTAAATAAAATTAAGAGACCAATAGAAAAACATACAGAAATACATAATTAATTATTACAAATAGTTACTATAACAACTAATTATGTATTTCTGTATGTTTTTCTATTGGTCCCTTCATTTTATTAAGTTCTTTAATTACGTATCAGCACATTATCTGAATAATATCTCCATCATCTGAACGGCCATGTATTATCTTATCTTGGGGTTCTGAGTATACGCTAGATGACGTCACTGGTGCCTATCCTTCTGCACTCTTAAAGCATTGACTGTCCACCCCCTGATTGAGACCTCCATGTCTATATGTATGCTCTAAGGTTAGCATAGAGCTCAATGTCTCAAAATTTGTGTTCCCTGTCTGCCCGGCCGCCATTGCTTTGTTCACTGTTAACTCTCCAGTTAGTATAGAGCTGAATCGTTTGAATAAGTATCCTTTCGTACTGAAGTTAACAGAAGTAACCGGTGATACTGGGTAGAACGTGAAGTTCGCCAGACAAACGGGGAGAAATGGCGGACAACGATATAAATGGTGATTCCGACGAAATGCAGCAGGAGAAATCGCAGAAAAAGACAGCGAAATATGACAGCGGCGCGGCGGATTTGGAGAAAGTGACGGATTACGCGGAGGAGAAAGAAATATCATCGTCTGACGGATTCTCTTGCGTGAGTCAGCCACTATCCCTTTTACTCCACGTGTTCGCGTTTGTCAACAATGTTGCGTACTTTCACTTCGCAACACTGCAAATTCAAATTGTTCGAGCACACGCGGAATTCCCTATAGCTAACATTATCACACGCGGAATGTAGTATTCGTGAAATGTTTCTAACAAAGTCAATGAAAGAGATGAGGCCTATCAGGTCGTAGACAATTGCACGTGCGTAGAATGTGAGATTTTCTATAGCGAGCTTGTTATTGTAGGCCTTGAGCATAATCGGGGATCGACGGAATAAGGAAGCCGCGGAGAAGAAAGCAAAAGAGAAGGAATTGCTAAGAGTTCCTATAAAGAAAGAAGATGTTGATCTCATTGTAAGATCCTGTATAAGATCATTACTAATGAAGCTTAGCTACTGGCTAGTAGAAGGTTCGACGAGTTACAGAGGGTTGATCCAATCGTGTGCTTCATTGTAGATGAAAGAGATAGAGATAAATCGGAACGTAGCCGAGCAAACGCTTAGGGAACACAGGGGGAACGTCGTGGAGGCATTGATCACGTTAACGAATTGACTGTGCAGGACCAATCTGAAGAAAACGATTGCACAAGTCTCAATTCTATTGTAAATTATATCATCTTAGGATTTGTTATGGCTCTTGGATTATTATTTATTTATACGTACTACAAAATATATTCTAAGTGATTCCGTATTCGTTTCCCATTGTCTTTCCCCTGTTATTACTTATTAAAAGCACCTTAGCGCCAATGATTCTTTACCTAGAAATGTATTGAAAGGTGTTTTAAATATCGGGAAAAAGTAATTGAAACGCGGATTACACGTGTTATCTGAGTTTCCTGTTGATAAGATTGTAGACTTTATACTTGCAATAAGTGTTTGATATTCCAGCTTAAAGCGTGGTGTTTATCTGCCTGTGAAAGGTGAAGCATTGCTCGTACTTTTGAAATAATAGCAGGGCTCAGAGATTGCGCGAAATCATTGGAAATTGTTTTCTTCGCGCACAAAGCGCCATGAATTTTCTCTTGCTTGTGTTCGAGTGATAACGGCGCACTAACATCGTTACATTTCCCTGTGCACCTGTACATTTCGCCATTTCACAAAGATTCTCTTGTGAAACTAAAATGGTTACCATGGATCAATTAATTAATCACACAGGTACGTGTATCAATATCTTATTTCCTGACGCATCTGTAGTGCTCGTAATGCTTGTGGTAAATAAATCGTTAACAGAATTAGATACCACGTCGATTATTGCAAATCCAATTACTCTGCAACATGGGGGAGACGATGTCGATCATGCTTCTGGATACACGCAGACTTTAAAATACAAAGGTGAGTTCAGTAGAGAAAAAAATCTGTTCGAATAGGAAAACGTTAGATTCTTTCTATTTATGCTTCTCTTTTTTTCTGTGGCACCTCATACTTTACCCCGCTATGCATGCCTTGATTGCAATTTCTATCGGTAAGATTAATTTTCTGATACGAACACAGGCGCTGCAAATCCCGCCCATCTGATTCTCTAATTCCAGTTCTTTTGCTCTGCACAGGAACCTTTAGATTGGAACACAGCGACAATCTCACAGATTATAATTTTTCTGATGCTGGTACTTGGCTTCTTTTTTGCGGTTTTAATGTATTGCAAAACTTGTAGCAGGTACGATCATGGTAGAATGTTAATAGACTTTGAAGTCTATCAGTCTCTTAGTTAAACAGAATTGTCAAAGTATAAAATGATATGGATATCATTAATAAGCAGTTGCAGGGTATCGCACTCGGAACATTCAGCGCCTAGCCCGTGGCGACGGGAACGTAACAATGAGAATGTAGACACCAATGCGGTCGAACTGTACACGATATACGAATCATTGGACAGGCCACCGACTTACACCGAAGCTTGCAGTGCTCCTCCACTTTACGGAGCACCTCTCAACAGAGTACGTGACCCTTATTCGACAGTTTGTTCTGAAACCAGAATATAATAAAAAGTAATAAAAACAGCTATCGATTATCAACGCTTCAGCAGTTCTGTATCTACTATCATTCACCTATTATCAGCTAGCCAGAGATAAAGATCTGACCACCATATGTGCCTGTGCTTTCTAGGTATCTATGTTTGATACGCCACCTACGTACCCAGATACTCCAAAACTGGCTGACAGAGCGCCGCACCAAATCAATCAGGCCTCCTCTATTCTGTGTCACGTTTAAGATGCTACTAATAATCCCATTAATTTATACAAACGTTTGTAAGCAGGAAATAAATATAGTTTAAGTTTGGCAAACGAGTGAAGTTAATTATCTCCAATCCCTCTTAATCATTACCGGCAGTAATCGGGAAACAGCACACACGTCTAAGCGCTGACGTCGCGTCCAGCGCAGTTTAACTTCGGCGATCTGACGAGAATCGGTGCATTCCGCGTGGCAGAAGCCGTTGGCTTATCTATTTCAGAAAATTCTTCAAAGTCGCTTCAATCACAGCCGGCGTTATTTAAGGAAGCTGACGGAACACGTTCTCGCTGTTCGGTCGGGGATAATGAAAGTCACTGAAAATTCCCAATGATTATATAATGAAAATGTCATTTATTTGATGTGGTGCAATGACTTAAAGTAAATGGAAAAATGAACGTTTGTATGAGCTGGGTTCGATGAACAGCAGTCATGCACTTCGAACAGCTACCACTGCTGAACTATTCACAATCAGTTACAAAAAAGCTTTCCTCGGGTTACTTCCTCTTTCTTTCGTTTTAAATGCAATGTACAACGGAACTGTGTTAGTATCAGACAGCAGCGCAGTAGTAGCTAGTGCGACATGGACATGCTGATTTTCATGATGAGGTAACACTTGTCTTACTTGTACTTAGTTTATCAAATTATCCAGTCATACGCTCATGCAGATTGGTTCAAAGAATTGCATCATCTAATAGTTTCTTTCTCGAACTGCCGTACGGATTAATATTAGTTTCGTTTTGTGTTTTTTTTTTCCTTTTCGTTTTTGTAGAGAAAAAAAGACATTCAACATTACGAGTTTCATGAGATATTTGCCGCACAGTCCCAAAGATAGAATGGGTAGAATGGACGCAGACGTGTTTTCATTTATCATTTCTCGTTTGAAAATTTTAAAATCTGAGCGAGCACGGCCAAAATCTGTTCCTTAAACCGCTTACATTTATCTGTTTATTCCTCTTTCCCCATCTTTTTTCCATCGATTTTTCTTCGGTTTTTATGCTCCCACTTTTTTTGTTCTTCCCTTTTCCCTTTTAAAGCCCTAACGAACTACGGACTGAAATAAACATCATTTGTAAAAAACGGTGGAAAACGTTTCCTAACTATGTTCCCCATAGGATTTTTTGTTCCTCTCTCTTTTCGCTCGATCCCGACGGAAACGCATTTTGGCGCCGAGCGAGCGAACGGACGAGCGCGCGCGTGTCGAATAAATCAAAGAGACGGCTCTCTCCCCGTCGCACGCTTGTTCCTAATCGTATTAATTTGTCGTTATTACATTATACATTTACTTAAAGCATTGCTAGTGTTTCAAGGAACATGAGTTTAGCACAGTCTGTAAAATAGAATAAATTATAGTTGGTTATTGTACCCTTCATCGTAAAAGTTATGGTTCCGTTCGTGTTCAGTTCTTATAAAATACAGCAGATATGTACAGTAAAAACCTTAAAATCGAAAGGGACGCTAGTTTTGGGACTGTCCGGGTGTAGCGACCGTTTCTTAAAAGATAGATTCCATTTTTATTTTACGTTTCTTTTTTTCCACTGGCTGCCAGGATCGTCAGAAGTTCTAGAAAGGTGTATTATGTACGTACGTGTCGTGTATAATGTGTGTGTGAGATTACAATTGCGGTAATTACAGTGGTCTTATCACAGAACATGTATGGCATTAAATCTTCGATTTATCATTACTCTCTCCTGTAACGGTAGGGGGGTTTGTGGCGGGGGGGGGGGGGGTGGTGGTGGTGGTGGTGGTGGTGGTGGTGGTGGTGGTGTATGTTTCGACGTTACTCAAGGGTGGGGGAAAGAAAAGAGAAGAGAAAAGGGAAAGAAACATATTCGGTAAGGCTACGTCGGAGGATCAGGAAGCCAGTACTGTGTACTAAATGATGATTATTGTTGTTTTGCGTTTCCTTTCTTTCCGGTTGCCCATAATTTCAGAATCATTGACCACACGATTCCGCGGCTCGACGATTAATTACATAAAAAACGATTAATATCTCGCGCTATATCGATAATTGACTAACTTTTTTTTATTTTACACTATTTTCCCATCCTTCCGTTCTCCCTCTGCGCCGGTTCTCGCGCCTCTCGCCTTTCTCTCCTCGTATATACTCGTCTGTAATAATTAACTTGTCATAGGACGTGTACTCCTCCCCGCTCTTTTCGGTTCTTGTAATCGTGATTTCTCTCTTAACATCTCTAATCGATACACGTATCCTGCGCACAAGTACGATAGACATTTCCGTAGTGATCAACATAATATTCGATAAATTATGGACAACCCTAAATTTAATACAATAATAATATAATAATAATAATATAATATAATAATAATAATAATAATAATTCGAATCTATCACTTCATCTACTATGCAATACTCGAGAAAACAAAACAAACTGTGCCAAGTGATAAGGGGTCGGAGAAGGGGGGAGGGGAGGAGACCGCGTTAAGTGGGAGGAGGGTGGTATCTGCAGACAAAAAATATACAAAAATACTGGGGTAGAGGGGGGGGGGGGGGGCGAAGGCTTGGGGAGCACAGATTGCGTAGCATTAATAGTAATCATAGTAGTAGTCGTACATGTTGAGAGAAAGAGATCATAAAAAACACTAACTAGAATCATTTTCTCCGTTCCTGGAAGAGTTTCACGTTCGTGTTTCCCTTATTAATTTTTTTTGCTTGTTTCTTCTTTACAACTAAAAATCACTATCGGTAATAAACATAGTATCTAACTGTTTTGTTTCTCCTTGCTCGTTGCACGACGAACAAGCGCCCTGGGACATCGTTTGATCCGTATTCTCGTCTCTCTTCTTCTTCGACAAAGGAACAAAATGTTTTAATATCGTCTGGCCGACGTCTATCACAACTTCCTTCGTGCATTGTGTGTGTGTTGTGTGTCTCTCTCCCGTGTCCTGTGTACGTGGGCGTGGTGTATGCGCGTCTCTGTGTGCCGTGTACGTGTGTGGCGTTAGCAATTTCAGCGAGTTTGAATCTCGCCTTGGTCCTCTGGCTGCTTTCGGATACTCCCCCGATCGCCGACGGCCGCGACCGCGACCGCGGTTCCGGCTTGTCCCCTCGTCGCAGAAACGAAAAGCAAATCCGCGCGGGAACGCGAACGTTGCGCATTGGCAAATCGCTGACATTCTAGGCTCGCTGGCATTCGAAGGACGAGAGCGGGGTGCCTCTCGGTTCTCTCGCGCGCGGATAATGTTGAACCGCACAATTGCAAACAAATCAGAAAGAAGAAACTAAAGAAGAAAGAGTACCATCATCATTATTATCGTCGTTAGCATGTCCTGCGTTGTCCAACCCAGTTGGGACGAACGTTGGCTCATCATTCATTGTCATCGGTGGTTACTCGTTCCGTTCAGGCTTACTTCTCCGTCGCGTTACTTCTTGCGCCCTTCTCCCGTCATCAGTTTTCATGCGATAGATTCAGTATTCAGTTCCCTTTCGACGAGTTCTCCCTCCACCGCACTTACAAGAGACAGAAGGAGCGAGAGGGCCCAGCGAAATCGACTCCCGTTAACACTGAATTCATTCTGTTTCTCTCGCTTCGAACTGGCCGAAAACCCCGACTCCGTGTTGCCCTCTACGCCCTCGAACACGCGGGGAACGGTTCCCAGTTCCGTTCTGCCGCCGTTCCATTCGAGCGGACCAGAGGATGGCGCACTAGGAGACATTTATTTCGAACACACTACTCTCTTTTTCCAAATTCGGTAATCACTGTACACAAAAAAGTCATGAGGGATGCAAGATAGGCGGGGGCGACGCGGAGGTCGTGCCCGGTGTCAGCGGTGGCTGTTTTCAGCTCTGTTTCACTCGCTTCCTGGGCGGCCCGATCGGCGGGATTTGTTGGGTGGCCAGCGCTCGAAACGCCTCCGCTATCAGGTGCGGATGGGAGTTCACCATCGACTTGAAACCCGCTGTGTCCATCACGTCTGTCGCGTGTCTGTGAACAGCAACGTTAACAATTCAAGTCACGTCCACTTTTATCCATTCACTCATTGGAACAAGCCCGTGCAGACTAAACTAACGATACCGTGCAATTCAAGCTCAGACTTAGGCGGCTTAAGGGGTCTCCCTACCTTGGCGGCTCGAGAAGAATGCGATACTTGGGATTTTTTTTAAAGAGAAACCCTCAAATTATATAAATTAAAAACTGTACGCCTATATTTGTACATATTTAAACAACACTTAAAAGGACGATCCAATTAAAGAAACACTACCTAAAACTTTAAACGCGCTTTTTTCAAAACGATGTCTTTCAAATTGGTTAGCATGCTATCTCAAAAACCAATCACCCGATTTACTTCAAACTTGGCATATATCTTCAGCGGATGTCCCATTTTTGTTAGTACTAAAACCAAGTCGGTTTTTGCGAAATTAGACTTTTACGACTTAAAAAAAACAGCGATTTTTTGCAGAAATCGATCAGTGTTTTCGACGGTGCTATTTTTTATTTTGTTTTCAGTATTTCTCATTTAATCTAGTTCAGACGATAGCCACACTTATACAGATTACACAAATTTTTTAATTTTCTATTTCAGGCAACTACAACGGCTGATTTTATGCTAACCATGCGTATATGCGTTTTGTAAGGCGCTCTATTTGAAGCACTATGACTCCGGATATAACCACTATTTTTGCATACAATGTTTTTTCTTCATATTCTCTAAAGATTGACAAATAAAACCTCAAAGCTGGAAGTAAATATATTTAATGGTTTTGTTCTAAAGAATGCACGAAGTTCGCATCATTTTTCGTCCGCCAAGGTAGAGAGACCCACGCTTTAAGGCGTTATGCCTAGTCAGCTGGCGAAAAAGAACGCGATTGTCGTGAATTTTTTGTGGTATATTTACTGTATATTTTTTTACAACTATTTGCTCGTTTTAAAAGTACATATATGCAGAAATTCTTAGTAATTTTGTTATAGAAAAACGTTAAAAAATGAACGAATAACAGCCATTCTTGCGGAAGATGTTTTGATATCGGTGAGCAAGATATTTCGGAAACCGCTATATCGATTGGCGGACTTCTTTTGCAGACTTCTTTGATATACCAAAGACCCTAGTAGATGAACGAAGGATTTTTTATTTTAACAAAAACTCTGCTCTCAATTAACAAAAACCGAATCAATTCAGACATCGAAAAATCGCGTTTTGCGTTTTTAAACGACCGCCATTCTGTGAAAAATCAACTTTTTGAAAAACCACCCTTCGTTCATCAATTGAATTCAACCATATATTAACAGAATCTTTTTGAATTTTTAATTTTAGATGATCCGGCTTACTTAGAGAAATCGTGCTCGCCGCATAGTGCCTTTATCAAAACAGCTTCCGCGCTGCAATATATGTACTTTTAAAATAAGCGAATAGTTGTAAAAAAATATACAGTAGATATTCCACGAAAAAAAAAATCGCGTTCTTTTTCGCCAGCTGACTAGGCATAACACACCATCGGGAATCGAATGATCCTGTTTCACTATATCCATTACCTATGAAGTGGATATCATTGAATATCATTCTCTGCTCGAGATTTCGAATACATATTCCACAGGGGGTAATTAAGAGATTTGTAGTCTCGAGTGTGTATCGCCACGAAATTTCCAAAATTTCCAAAACCCACAGACTTACGTATTAATGAAATCTATGGCTTGCGCCTTGAGCTGATCAGCGCTGTGAAGATCGGCAAGAATGAGGATGTCGGCCGCGTTCTCGATGGCTAAACTGGTGCAGAGCGCTTCCTCGCACATCACCTTCAGCCTCTCTAGCGCGTACTTGTCCGCCGCGGCTAGCAGATCGTCCGCCATCTTCTCCAGATTCGCCGCCTTCCCCGTGTATATGAACCGCAGCATCTCCCGCAGCACCTCGTGGTCCACGTCGGTGATGTCCACGCGGTTCTGCTTCCTCTCCTCCATCTCGTGCTCGAACATCGCCGAGAAAACCGGGCTCCGCGCTAAGTAACCAAAATGTACCATTAGAAATCAATTCCACTCTGCTAAAAGCTATCGTTATTCGTTATAGGAGCAACAGCGTCCTGGAGAAAGAGCTCTAATGGTGGCGTGGATACAGCAGGGCCGTAGGAATACAGTACACCAGTGCGAGGTGGTTACACTCACCTGCGAGTATGGCTTTGTGCGCCTGAAACTCCCTCCCGCAGACGGTGAGCGTGACGTCGCTAAATTTTTGGTTTTCAAAGAGGAGCCCGAGGTCGTCGGGCAGCCGGCACTCCGGTACTTTGAACTGTATCGTGTTGCTCTGCCCGGAAATGTTCACGCTGTCCGCCACCACGCTCACCTGTAACGTAGCGTTCCCCGTTGAAAATCCCGGCTCGACGACAACGCGGCAAATACGAATATTAAACAATTAACATACAAAGGTATATACCTCACAGAATATCGTGAGTTTGTCGTCGGGCAAGAGACCGTTGGCCTCGTCCAGGAGGAAGTCTCTCCTAATGAACTTCTTGAAGCCCCAATCTTTACCTTGGACGAACCTGTAAGCACGTTGGCTCTCTGAAAGCACAAAGTTGACCGGACGTTATTGCCTTTCGAATCCGCGCGGTGCGCCGATCTACAAAGGAGACCCGAAGGCCAGCAGCCGAGAAGAACTTGGTGGAGCGGTCCAAGTTCTCGCCGGTAGCGAACACCAAAGTCAGACGGATCATTGGAACGTCACGCGGAAAATTTCCCACGGTCAAATCGGAGAAACAGATCAGAAAATAGAAACCGATTTCCGACCGCGTTGCTTTTAAATGTCAGCGGCCATTTTTCACCGGAGGCTGCAACAAATTCTTTTTGATATTTCTCGCTGCGAGCAACGTGATCTCTCGACATGCGACTGAGGCTCGTGTGCTGTTTCATAATGGATGATCGTTTGGTCGATGGTGGATGAGTGTCGAAGGCTCTCGGTGGTCGGGACGAAAATCTTTTAAAATGCCCTGCATTGCATCCGTTTCACGGCGAACGATCGCAACATTCTCTTTCTTTTATTTTCTATTGTCTCCACTTACCCATTGCTTTGGTTTCTTCTCTTTTGGCATTAAGAATAGAAAATTTGAACTTTGCTCTGACTTCGGATTTGTTGCACGAAACGAGAAGGAGATACAGAGACAGGTAGTCTTTGCTCTCCTCGTCCAGACCCTTAGGATTCACTCTTAGGCACCTAGAATCAATTACCGATCATGTAGTAAGTATCCATTCGGTAGCCATGTTCCACACCCAGATTTACATGCATGCTACTATTATCGCATTTCCAGCCTCGCTTAAAGAGACGGTATACCGGCAATTGAACTTTCGTGTACCAATCGCGGTCAGACAGTCTTCAGAAAGTCTCATTTTAACACACTACACGCGGACACGTAGATGAACAGTAAGAGCAGCTTACTCATGAATTAAATTTCTTATTAAAAAAACTATATGTAGATCTGTAGTGCCTTTAAGAAGGAATTTACATAATAGAAAGGTGTATCGAGGAGAACAGTATGCTGTATGATCAATCTTAATTAGAGTACTAGGAAGTATTGAATCATTTGAATGTTTATTTAATATTTAATATTTAAATTTACTAAATATTTAATATTTAATACAGCATTTACGCTATAATAGTAATCCAACTGCACAAATCTTTACCCGCGCAATTAAGTAGAATAAAAGAAACGTAGGTCTACGTGTCTCGCGGATACTGTGTTAAAACCAGGCGCGAAGCAAAGTTCGTGTAACGTACAGGGACATCATAATAGCTAGTGAAATATTTTCTACGGAACAATTAAGAATGTGAATTGAAATAAAAATCGGGGGAGAATAAGAATCATCCGCGGCGAGGTGAACAAAGAAAGGATCTGCGAGTTATCGTTAAAGCAAAGCTTACACTTAACAAACAGCTGGTATGCAATGCAAAGAATCTTAAACAATTTTTTTTCTGGCTAACTTTCTGCGGAGAAATTCGAGAAGCGACAAATCCTTTAGGCTCGCACGCTTCTTGTGTTCGATATCATCGCGGCGTTGTTGGTCTCTTCGCAGGCAAAAATGTAGGAAAGGGCTTCTTAAATCAACCGAACCTTACCATTTTAATTTATCATTGGCCCCCGCTGAGAAGGTGGACGACTTTAGCACTTCTCCCATTTCCTCCCGGCAAAAGCTGAAGTTATTTATCGTCCACATGTAGCTGAACTTAACCACCTTCACCTGTGCACACAAGACCTTCAAATGCGACACCACGTCAGAATACGTCCCGTGGAAACTAGCTTAATCTATCTATACTAAAAAGGGCTACCCAGCGATCGTCTATCTCGCAATACTCTACACAAACATCACCGCGGTAGGTAGCCCCCCGTCATCTCGAATTAAAAAAGAAACTAGAAAAAAAAAATGAATAAATAAATGCAAGAACTTAAAAACGATACAATTCTAAATTACACATTAAAAACGTGGATATTATCGCAATTCGTGGACCTTAAGTAGAAGTGCGGAACTGAATGGAGCATTATAAAGAGGATTCTGATAATTTTCGGCGCACCGCGTACGCCAGTTAGGAAAGGGAGCAACATAATTGGCGCTGCCCGCTAATAGAATTCGCCGACCGAGCGAGAGTTGTAATGCGATTGTGAAAAGGAGATCTCGCGCAATAGTTTACAGCCGAGCGCCACTCGTATCGCGGGGCTAAAAATTCATTTCAGAGTGAGTTTCCAAATCGCTGGCGCGCTCGATTATTCAGATGGGGATTAGCGATAAGCCATTTTATTCTTATCGCGGTGAGACCTTCCGCGAGTGTCGGCCGCTTCGGTCGTCGAAATTCGCGTGTACGCGTGACGGATGGTTTCCAGTTTCCACGTCCTCGGATATATTTGCTCGCTCGATGGCGGGAGGGAGGATAAAAAAAAAAAAGAAGAGGAAACCGTCCGCTATCAGAGGGAACGTCTTTTCGGGGGGAACGTCGAAGGTTCCCTAAGACTAAATTGATCGTGGCCTTCGAGTCGAGCAGACGAGCACAGCGAAGTACTACAAGTACGAAGCACGTGTTAGAGGCAAGCGCGAGGAGAGAGGAAGGAGAGACCCCCCCAGGGTCAGATTCGACTTATATCTCTGTCTTATGTAATCACCTTGAAAAACGCGCGGTAAAAAGGATTCAACCTTTGCGATGCTGACTCGCGAGGTGGTGGTGGTATCTCTCTTTCTGATTCGATGACGGGGCGGATTATGGTTGCGAAAGGATACTTTGTGGACGCCCTCGTGCTATTTAAATTATAGTACAATAAATGATAAAATAGAGGAGCACACTTATTTGTAAAGGTATAATAATAGAATACTTTGGTTCCTATATTTCTAAGTGTTGGCTTCTAACGACACTTCCGCGTGTGCGATACACAGAGTGATTAGGAGTTTCAGAGGCTTTTCGAATGCGGTGAATTTGTTTTTTGGAATTCCGAGTTGTAGGTGGAGGATGATTCTGGATGCACAAATTGTCTGAGAATTTGCTCGAGGTGCTTCTGGACCAAGAAGCGTATGGAGCAGGGAGGGAAGAGGATGGAGCAGATAGGAGAAGGAAGAGGAAGACGAAGCTCCGAGGTCGAGCCCCAACAAGTCAACGATCCCTGACGTCACTCGTGTGCCGACCTTGGCGAACGATACCGAAGACCAGAGCCAAAATCTATTCGCCCAGTTCGCCTCCTGAGCGGCCCTTATCGCGGTATCTCTGTGCGCTGTATGGATCGGTAAATGAGATTTCTGTGTGACGTCTATGTCACGGGATGACGGGATCACGCGAACCCGGGGGTGTCTTTGATGATTAGGAGCTTCTGGTTGGCTAGCTCATTTCTGAGGGTCTCCCAAACATCGTTGGAGAGGGCTGTGAGAGCTAAATAAATATGGAAACTTTTGATACTTGGTTTTGGACCCTGATAGATCACCATATTTATATATAGATGATGGGGCAAGATTTGTTGATGACGTTTTTAATAAAAGATTTAAGAACTCTCGTACTGTACCCACAAGGGAAGTTAGGCAATCTGGCAATTCAGAAAATTATGCAACTTTGTGAATATGTAGGGGATCTTCTCCTGATTACAACGCAATTTTTCTTTGCTGCCCAAATTTAGTCTAAAGGGGTGAATTTAACCCCGGAAAACTCCACTATTTTCAGATTTAATTATGCAACTCGCAATCTGTAAGAGATAGAAATACAGTTTCAAGATAAAAGGTACCTGTTTTAATTAGATCTATCGAATGGTAAAGGTTTTATCAATTTTTAAATCATTGGGGAAAAGTTGTAAACAAAAATATTAATAATCTTTTCTAAAATTCTTTTTTAACATGAAATCTGAATTGCTAACCCATCTTTTTTTCCGTACAAGTTTAACCTCGTCAACCAATTTTGGGCAGCAAACAAAAATTGCGTTGTAATCAGGAGGAAATCCCCTACATATTCAGAAAGTTTCAGAATTCTCTGAATTTCCGGCTCCGAGATCTTCCCTTGCCAACTAAAGAATAGGCATCGCTCCGAGTACAAAAAGGATTTGCAAGTTTACACGATTGATATCTGTTTCGTGATCACCTCTACAATATTTCTTGATTACAAAAAAAATCAAAAATATCCCAAAAATATTGCGAAAGTGCAGGCAAAACAGGTACAAACCGCGTGAAATCGAGCTACGGTTTTATACCCCTTCTGTATCATTAAATTGCAAGCTTAGAATTCCCATCCAGGTCTCGATCTGCTTTCAACTGTCTGCCGCAGAATGACGCGATGCCACTCGACGCGGATGGCGCGCCGATTTCCCTGCAATCTGGTAGATCTCCCGTTCTCCGCGTTAAATTAATCGCTGGCTGTCTCGAGGGCCAATCGAAGGGCGGACAGAAGGGAAATACAGACCAAGGGGGGACACGGGCAATCGATTTCGATCCACGCGGTAAATTAATTAAGAATTCGATCGCGGCGGCGATGTACCGTGAAAGCCCGGTGAATTCTTGCAACGCGCCAGGAGGAAATGCAAAGCGGCGAATTCGTGAAAGGGGAAAGCCCAGCATCCAGCTCGCGTTAAGACGCGGGAGGATCGATACAAAGGGAATCGTGCGAAACGTTAGCGAGGCACAACGACCCTGAATACACCAAGTGAAAGTCTCTTCTCTCCTGTCCCCCTTTGATCGGTTTTTCACTGCAAACAATACAGCTTATCACGGGGTATAAATTAAACGACACTCTCCGAGGCTCGTTGAAAGCACCTCCGGTGCTCGTTACCGAGCGATGGGCTCTTAATCAAATGGCAACACCGTTCCATCGATTGCTGCCACTGAGGAGTATCGCAACCGCACCGCCAGCTAACGTTTCTTCTAATTGCCCGAGCATGAACGTGCAAACTGATTATCGACAGGTCATTCGAGATAATGTTCTTTCCTCCTTCTTCAGGAACAACGGAACATGAATTTTAATAGAAATAGAAAGTGTAGGTGCCCGAAGATCGAACGAAGAAATTCGACTGCGAAAGCTTCTTTTATTTCTCCATTTTAAAGGTGCAAGTAGATCTTAAAAAACGAAGTCAAGAATGCTTGAAGTTGGATCCTAGGAAGTGTATTCTCTCTTTAAACTCGCAAATCTTTGCGGACAGAGGATTACTCAGATATCATATCGGAAGAGTAGACTTGGTATTTATTCAGAGCTGTTCATCCAGCAACTGCTTTACCTCGTCCAGATGATCCTCAAGCTGAATACAGCCTCGGCGTGTTCACGTGCACATGAGAGGGTTCGATGATCCTCTGCACGTCGTGACCTTCGCGCATCGGAAGCTTAAGGTCAACATTCGCATCGGAACAGGTAGGAGGTGGCGGCTATCTCACAAGTTCAACGCACTTGGGCCTGTGTACGCGTAATCTCGTAACCAGTTGCGTCTTACGACGTCGGCTCTCCGCTGGAAAACGCTTCCCCGGGTTCCTGCGCGTTAACTGCCTCGGGAGAAGTCATGAAATTCGACCGTTTACAGCCCTGCTCGTCGGTTCTCTCACGCCGCGGCATTACGCGCTAACTGACGCTTCGCAGCGCGATGCAAATGCTTCGCAACTCCGCACGCTGTCGGCTCCTAATGGCAACTAACGCCTCCCTACCCTATCTTTACAGAGTTAGACGTGTCTAAACCGTTTGTGTCCCTACACACCTTGGTGGCTAGAGTAACAAGTCTTAAATAAAGGAGGTTGCTTCGGTCGATTTCACCCAAGATCTGAAGCTCTGCGCAGCGAACCCTAAGCGCACGCTTTAGTTATTTAACGCTGGGGTACGGAGTTCCACCCCGAAGTATATGCCTGACACCCTATGGTGTACATTATGTATCAAAAGTTCCCGGAGTTCCTGCGAGTTTAATAATTTAGCGCGGTTCGACGGGTGAACTTGTGCGTTCAAGAAAGCCGTGGTCACTTGCAGCATCTACCGCGAAAGGGCCATTTTCAAACACCCTAGGATGGGTATCGTGCTTTCCTTTTTATTGTCTGGGAACTTTTGATATATACGAAATAAACCTTCCTCCGCAGGAACGATTGAAAGTACATTTTTCAAAATCTTCCACCACCGAAAGTGGTCCACACCAACTCCTTAAATTCACTCAGAAATGAAAAGAAGTCAGAGTTCCTCTCGATCACTTTGCGGAGAGGTTCGAGGCAACGGTCCCCGAAGAAGCGATCTTCGCTCGGTGATCTCCGAAACAAAGGGTATCAGCGTGTGACGGGGCGGTCGCTCCGAGCGGGCAACATTATTTTCCGAATCTAATTCCGTATCCTCCACGTAATAGTACGTGCTGGCGATGCTCCAAGTCTGCCTACACGTTTGATTGATCCCCTCGAATGCGAGTTCATGTGTATGCCTTTCGTTAACCGTGGCCACGTGATCCCGCACAGTGACCCTCTCTATTCGTTACGTCAGCTTTGCGCAAGACTCGGAGCTGTGAAATTCGGCGCTCGGACCGGGGAGAGATGGAGGGAACGACACTACGATCGAGCGAGTCATCCTGGAGCACGCGGTGAATCCTACATTCCACGATCGACTGGCCAAGAAAATGAAAAGAAAAGTAAAATAAAAAAAAAAGCGGCAAAGAAGACAGCGAAAACATACCGATCACCAGAGATACTGTTAATCGGTCCTGGGTACTGTTAAGCTAAGTAGGCGAGAGAGCCTATCGATAGGATTCGTTTCCTTGGAACGAGGCAACGAGGAATCAGAGGTGTACCGGTCGATGGCCCCGGAGAGTCGTTCAACCCGCGATGATCGACCATAATCGTCCTTGAATCGTGCGTTTCATGAACGACATAGGTCAAAGATCGCTTCGTCGATCATTCTCCGGCAGCTCGGACGCGACCCAGCTGGCGTAAGCGGATTTCGGGCTGACAATTAGTCTCGGATTCGAATTCTTAGATCAGGCGAGTCTCGTTACCGTTTCGAGGGGAAATTTGCGAGGCCTGAGCTTCCTCCAGGGAGGGATCAAAAAGACAGAGAAGATCGAGTTTGTTCGGAGCATAGAGATAGCTCATCAGGAGACTTCCAGTCTATTTCGAGATGAAATAACATTCTGCAGAAGCTCTCGGATGAAATCCACCGCGCGGAGAGTGGGACCTCGAACGTCCGCTATTATCGGTGCTCGTAAATTCGTTATAAAACGTTTCGGATGCCAGTCGGGAGCGGAAACGGAAGGAGCTGTATTCGTCAGCTCCTTCGCGCGTTTACAGAAGAACGATCGACTTAGGCTGTGAATCCTGATAGCTTCCAATGAACTTGTCAAAGTGTGCTTGCATTTTTATTGGTCACGATTGCTGGCGTTGTTATCTTCGTGTTGTTGAGCGGCATTTACCAAGGAAGCAGAGGAGTTGGGTAATGCCGGTGGAGGGAAGGAGTACAAAGATCGTCTCGGACGTTTCCGTGTGGAAGAAAAGACGCTGGTGGCGAGAAGGAAGGAAGGAAGGAAAGAAGGAAGGAAGGAAGGAAGGAAGGAAGGAAGGAAGGAAGGAAGGAAGGAAGGAAGGAAGGAAGGCAGAAGGCCCGGTCGACGCCCCCAGGAGTCGTTCAACCCGTCGACGATCGGCCTTGAATCACCCGTGCCCGTTTACGGGAGCGGCGCTCATGGCTGCGCGCGCGAGCGAGCGCGCGGGTTCAAGCACCAGACCAAGTCGAGGCTTCCGGTAGAATCCGCTGGACACGGTGCTCGAGCACCGGCGAGCAAACCCGCGAGGTAAACGATCGCTCCTGGAGGATCGGCTGCGTGAATAATGTCTGCTTCTGCTGGGAGGTTGTTTACCCGGCCGGGGAACGAGCAGAGAGGAGCAGAGAGGAGCAGAGTAGATCAGAATAGAGTAGAGGAAGGTCGAGTAGAAGAGAGATGAGAAGAGGGCCAGGCCCTTCACGCAACCTTATTCTCATCCACAGCGATCACGGGGTATCAGCTCGGTTGTGGAGCGTTAGAATGGAACACGTGCCTGGAGATAACGACGTGGAAATGAAAGGCAACGAGTGATAATGGCCATTACGGAGCTCGCGTCAGGTGGCGACGCTAATGCTACCCGCAAGTTCAACCCCCTAAAGGGAGCTGAATCTTCAGCCCCCCCAAGATGATAACGGGGGAACAACGATTACAATCGATGACACAATCCTCTCGAATCGATCAACCTTCAACCACCCCCAGGCATTCTACCTGCATTCAAGCATTCCGCTCGCACTCAAGCATCCCGCCTGCGCTATTACAAAAGGACAGGCAGCGATCGCCGTCGTCGGAGGAGCGATTCCGAAACTCGGCGCAACGCGACCCGCCCGCTTTCTACGCTTTTATCGAGCCCATCGATCGCCGTTGCTGCCAGTTACGACAGATTCAGCGGCGATGGTGCGCACGATTGCTGCACCGCCAGGCCCGCTTGCTCCCGGCTGCTGACGAGGCGAAATCGGCGTGCATTACGAAAGTTAACTGGAGCACGAATCGACTTTCGATTCGGTGGCGAGAGAGGCCCCCCCCCCCACCCCCCGCGCTCGCCATCGCGTTCCCTGAAAACCGAGAGTGCGCCCAAGCCGGTGGAGAGTTTCGCTTAATATCCGACCTCCCGGGAGATCGCAATCTTTCCGGCGGGTCCAACCTCTGGGGGTCCCGCAACTCCTGCATTACGTAAAGCCACGGAGAGTTTTCAAAGGATCCGTTCCTCCCGGCCCGCTTCGGCGACGTGGCGAACGGAGCTTCTTATCCAACATGGTAATTCATGGGGGGGGGGGGGGGGGGAGGGGAGAAATTCTGATGCAAGATGGACGACTGGCGCGGCGAAATGGCTGCGGGGGATTTTGAAGAACTTCGATTGGGATACGATTGATTTGGATACGATTGATTTCACACTGAAGGGACGTTCAGTGGTAGAGGTTTAGCAGATATTAAATAATAGTCAGTCAACCCCTGGGTGGTTGATAGCTTGAATACATATTAGCTGCAGATTCCAGTTTGCACTGTAATGTCCTTTATACACATACTTCGTAGTAAGCTTCTACAGTAGATTCTCATTTCGTCATCCAACATCCTCATTTTCGTGAAAAAGCAATAGTAATAATGAGTACCGTCAAGTGACGTAACTTTTACCGCAAAACCAGATTTGAAAACAAATTCTTCTAGCATCTATTACGTAGCAGGTACTATTCTCAGACAAAGTGCCTTGGATAGCTTTGATTGTCTGCATCGAGATGCAGTTTCTCTGAGAATAATACCTGTTATACAACAGATGCTAGAGGAATCCGTTTGAGAATCTAGTTTCCTGGTCAGAGGTACCCCATTGTAGTTACCACATGTAGTTTGGCATTTACCATAGGCCCAAATACACTCTGTAATCCGCTAACCAAACCTTAAGATAGGACGAATAAACAAGTGAAGGATACTGACAAGGGAACACCGCGAACCCCCCCCACTCACCGATTGGAACGCAACTTTGTGGGGTTTTAGAGTGACTCAAAGCAATAATAACGATGTGTTTCATTTGGCCCCTATCGCTCTTTAAGGGGCTGAAAATTAACCTCAAAGTCAAACTGGCACTTCCACTTTACCGCGTATAACTCTTAAAGTACAACAGACAGAAAAAAAATGTTTCAAACAAAAGTTGAATGGTGCAATAACCGCTACAAACTTGCGTTAACAAAATTTTCGAAAGAGTTTAAAAAAAAATTCCTGAAGGAAAAGAAACTTTTTTCCAAATTTTGTTAACGCAAGTTTGCAGCGCTTATTGTACCATTAAACTTTTGTTTGAAACATTTTTTCCTGTCCGTCGTACTTTGAGAGTTATACGCGAAAAAGTGGAAGTGCCAATTTGACTTCGAGGTTAGTTTTCTTTCACCCCCTTAAAGGGCGATAGGGCCAAAATCAAACACATCGTTGTTCTTGTTTTGAGTCACTCTAAAAAACCCACAAAGTTGCGTTCCGATCGGTGAGTCCGGGTTCGCGGTGTTCTCTTGTGAGTCGAAATTAGCTTTATGGGGGGATTCTCGTGTAACAGCCCCCGAAATTTAAGATTTTTTTTAAAAACTATTTTTTAATATGGCATTAAACTCTTTTGGGATATAAGTAGGCATCTTTAAAATTGTAGAATTTTTTTTTTATGTCCATCCTTCGTATTATTTATTAATTATTGTGGAATCGTGTTAACCACTTCGGCAATGTTGGCAATGTTTCTTGAAGTCAAATAATTTACGCTGGGACTGGACCTAAAATTTTAATTTTAGTTTTTATTTACAATACTTTTTTCGCTCATATAAAGAATAATATGAAAAATTTGTCTAAGGAAAAAGCTTACTTTTTCTTCTTTTTTTTATAACTCTTTCAATTTTTCATTTGTTTTCTTTCTTTAAAATGGATCAATCCCGGAGTAAACTATCTAACTTTAAGAAACTTTTATTATTTTTTTTTTGCAATCAGATGACTGTGATAGGTGCTACACATCCCGCCGACAGGATTACATCGTCGAAGAGGTGGCCAAAATTCCCCAATAATTAATAAAGAATAAGAAGGATCGACATAGAAAAAAAGATTTTCTGCAAGTTTAAAGATGCCTCCTTATATCCCAAAAGAGTTTAATGTAATATGACCAACAGTTTTTTTTTTTTTAAATTCTTAAACACCAGTTACTTTTGGGGCTGTTAGACGAGAATCCTCCCTTAAAGCTATGATGCCACTATACAGGCTTCTGGAGCCGAAAGTATCTAAAATTCCCAGGTGAAAGCAGTGTCGTTTTAGAGGAGTGCTCATCCATCTTTGCGAAAAATACCCATCACATCAATATCCAGCACCCACAACAAAGGAGCCTAGATGCCTAATTTCTTAAATACTCCTATTCCAAAGTTCGCCCCATGGCCTCAGGAAAATTCCCAGATACCCCGAAGAATCTGAAAGACATAGCCAGCCACCCCGACAACTGTCCAGCGGAAGGGCGCCCAGTTCTGATCGAGCCTGGCGACCCAGTCGAAGTGGCTCGGCCTGCACTTTGTCTCTTTTACGACCGTTAAAATCGCCGTCGCCGCGTTTCGATGCTCCAGTTAAGCCAAGAACGGCATTTTAAGGCGATCCGGGGTGGCCGCGGAGAGTGTTGCCTCGAGAGCGGTGCCCGTTCAAGTCCGTGTGCCGTGGCTGGCGAGGGGGTGGCGGCGAATTTTCCGCGGGGAAGCGATCAAACGTTTCCACGTTCGAGTTAGGGAATCTGGGTGGGGAGGGGAGGAGAGGAGAGATATCTCTAGTTGCAGGTCATTCACATCGCGAGGGGGCGAGCAGTAAAAATAGAACGAGAGCGCCAGGAGCGCGTGCTCTCATGCGCCGCGACGACGAGGACGATGATATCGACAAAGACGAGACCGCAAGACACTCGGGGACCAAGACGACCAGGGTAACGCGTCGCCGCGAAGCCTCCTGCACCGCTGCACTGCTGCCGGCCTTTCGTCGAACTTCTTCCGGGGCTCGCCAGCTCCCCGCCGGACCGCTTTATCTACGCCACATCCGCGTAGATTGCCTGCAATCTTGGAAACGGGATAGGAAGTTCTCCACTGTGGCTTCGTACCGACGCGATATCGACGCCCCCTGGTCAGTCCACTAACGCTGTTCTCGTTTCTGTCTCGGTTTCGCAGCGATGGAATTAGGGGAACGAGTGGCAGGAGAGTTTAATGATTCGAGACAGTTTTCTTGGAGGAAGAATTGTTGCGAGTGGCTGCGATCTGAAGAGCTTTTAGGTTTCTTGAATTTCAGGCTACTGAGGAGTGGGGGAATTTTTGTGGTCCATGGAATACCAAGTATCTATTTTAGAGGGAAGGTGGTGTTGCGTGCTACGCGTTGGTCACAGGTCGCAGGTCACAGATCTTTATTGGCTAAACTAGTGGGCAAGATTCGCGAGAACCGCTCAGATGGGAACATCTGATACGTACCTGCGTGTAACACCAATTCTCGGCTACGGGGGTGTTCACTTCCGGTGGTGGAGGGCTTGGTACACGGCTTACTGCCATACTACTGCTGCTGTGCAAGTTCGAGCTGACCCGCGACGTTTGTGGCGCACAGTCGCTCACCGCAAGTCTGTAACAGAAAGATTATTAAGACTTTAGCTGGGATCCGCGTGATTATGCCAGAACAGAGAAGCCAGAAACCAGTGTCTATTAACGTGTGTAGCTTCGCTGCAGTGCTGAAGATTGGAGATACAGCAGCTCTTACTAACACTTCGATTGAAAGTATTGTTCAATAAATGTTCACCTCACTCCAAGTGTTAGTAAATATTAGGAGCTTTGAGTTCCAAGCGCGGGGAGTAAAAGAAATATCGTATAATTTGATACACTTTCTGTTTCTTAATTGAATGTTTAACTTGTCTGGCGCGAGTGGCTCGCAAGGTATTGATTTCTTTATTCAGACAAGCAGTCCCCGAGTGCTATATTTTATGGATGCTAACGACGTCGCTTGGGGCAGTACCGCTTGCAGTCAAATGAATGAAATGGCAGGCTTCCAAGATAGGGTGGAGCGTGGAGAAGCAAATAAAGAGTCGATTCGATTTTCGCCAATTAAACGAGTAACACGACAGAAGCCTATTGGAATTAGGCTCCGCGAGGTTTCATGGTCAGTGTCCTTGGTGCTCAGCGTTACACCAACATTTGTATTCCGAGCGAACATTAAACTTGAACCTATAATTCACCGACTCTACTGTTCCCAAAAATCACAAATCTTTCATTTCCAAAAATCTTCATTTCCAGACATCTGAATAATCATCACTACTACTATCAGTGGCGCAGTCAGGATTTAATCTTCGGGGGAGCAGAGTTGGAGGGATAAAAATACTTGTAATAGAAATTCAGTAAAATCCTTTAGGTGAATATAAAGATTTATTTAAAGAACAGGATCTAGTTTTGTTTGATTTTCACAAAGCCCCTTCTTTCGGGGGGTGCCAGGGGCCCTTGGCTCCCCCACTACCATCCACAGTTGGGCATTAACTAAATGAAAAAATATTTAAATAACGCACCAAATAAAAATGACTTCAATGTAATTATTTCAACTTTTATTCGTCACTTGAGATTTCTATTTAGATAAAAATTTTGCCCATCCCTATCCGACATCGAACGTCCATCGCTGCCCACCCAAAGACCCAACCAAGACACCTTCGTTTCCACTAAGGTCACCCACGGCTGATCGAGCGCACACGCGAGCAAAAAGTCACGGAGGAAAGGGACACGGATTATCACGATCCCAAGAAAAGGGCGAAGTGCGGCGGGGTGGAGAGAGAGAGAGGTCGGCGGAACACAGCGAAAGGAGGGGAGGGGGCTGGAAAAGAAGCATGAAAGAAGGGTATGCAGGGCACGCGATGGTGCTCACGTGCGCCAAGTACGGAACTAACTACTGGAGCATCATCGAGTCGAGGACATTAGCCCTGCAGGTTCATCGGACCTGCCGTTCCCCCTAGCTTCTAGCTGGCTCGAGAAACCGTGGTAGCTTCTCCTAATCTTTTAACCCCTTATCTGCCGTAGAATCGATACCTTAACGCGATAACAGTGGGTGGTGAATTGGCCGGGTTAGTTTGATAAGCCCCTGTGCAAGCAGACCCTTCGACTGTTAATCGAGCGTTGATTTTCTGCTCGACGAGCAATAGATAAATGTTGACGACGCGAACCGTTGCGAAGAATATTGCCAATTTCATTCCATTGGGTATTTTAAATTAAAACTAATCTGCAAGAGGTGTCGCGTCCTCTGCGATAAAGCGGGTGTCTTGATACTTAGCAACCTCCTAATACTTATATCTCTCGTAGAGGAATAAAGGATACCTAGGAAGCGGGTTATCACGCCCTTTGGCACATGGTAACGTTATAGCAAATGGATATATGGTGGGCAAAAGTGGTCGTGCGCGCTTATGACACCGGATGGGTTAATATCAGTGTTTATCCCCTTCCAAAGGACAACACTTCCGCTTGCAGATGCCGTCCGCGTCACATTAAGACACATCGAGGTATGGAGGTGAACTACATACGGGTAAATCGCGGTTTTCGTGTCGAATGAGAAAATATTATTTGACGCGCGGTTAACTGCGATATTCTAAATTAGTCTACCGCGACAAGGAAGTTTGCGGTGGAGGCGCGAGGTTTGCTTCTAGAGATAACGATTCAAATGGTCTTTGACTCGACTGAATTAGTAGTGATATGAATAGTATAGAAAATCATTAGAAGTGAATTTGAATTGAAATGTATCTTTAAAGTATTCAAAATATCGAGTGGTTATTAATTTTTTGTGTAGGTTTCATGGGTAATGTTTCATTGAAAGATGGTTCCTCATTTTGCAACGGTGTTAAGTGGCATTTCTGAGTACGCTGATCGTTTCGGCGCTGATATTTGATAAGATACAGATCTACATTTCCGGGAGATAAATGCAGCCTTCATTTTCCCCCTTTCACTTTCCAACGCGCTCTTTGCCAACGGCTAGAGTAGAAATCTCGCGATTACGCTGCTTTTACCGGGCGAGCGCGATGAAATAAAAGAAGGAAAACGGGAAATTTTTGCCAGCACGGTGAAAGACAATTCGCGAAAGCGGATACATTTCCCTTTCGCTTGGTACCGGTGCGCCAACCTATGAAAAGGGAGGGACTCTCACATTGGCGACCGCTTTGTAAGCTCTGCCATTCGTTTTCCCGAAAATTCCACTGTCATTCTATACCAGTTTACGGGAGAAATCGATACAGGGAGCAATTATGCTTTGCAAAATGGCCAAACTTTCCAATTGATTCCTCTCTACCTAAAATCTAAATAAACAATTAACTAAAGAATTCCATTGTACTATCACTCCGCAGCAGTACATTGCAAAAAAGAAAAAAGTAACTACCGTAAACTGGGGGAACAATTGGCAGTTACTTAACAAAAGTTTTATGCTTTTTCACACTTGTAGTACAATCACAAATGATGCGATGTTATAATAGGATACCTCAATCAAATTTAAAAATGATAATTAAAAAAATATAAAGGAGAGTGCATTGAACATACAAAGAAAGGAATTTCAGTGTCACTAAGTTCAGATTGGTAAAACTTTGGCCGATGATAGTGCTGTTTATATGATGTATTAAACAAGGGGAAAAAAATTGTATGCATTTTACCACTTGTAGTACAATCGCAGAAGATGGTAAGTATTGATAGGAAAATGTGAATTTTTTTATTATCTAGCAAAATGTCCCAGAAAGATCAAACCTGAAACTAAACAAAACAAAACTACAATATCCCACAAAATTTCCTCCAGGATCTCATTCTTCAAGGATACCAGCCAAGGATTACCACAAAGCAGACCCAAATAAAAAAAAAAAAATCAAACTTGCAAATATTTCCCCAATTCACTTTCAAGAACCTATTTCCTTCCTGGACCCCTAAAAAAAATTCCCCGCTAACCCAGCCACAGCCACGATACACCCGTCCGTCAAATCTCCTCTCCATCGAGCCATCGACACATCGGCAGCGCCGCGGCGCCTTTTATGCAACCCTGCCTACCGTCCTCCCACCTCGCGAGCGTTGCCCGTTCTAACTTTCACTTCCACGTTACTCCCACGTCGCTTTTGCGCTAGATACAGGCCCACGTAGCGAAAAAAGTGGGAAGAGCCGCTCGCTACTCGCGACTGGTCTCTGCTCTCGCGAGCGACATTTCGTCCGGGGAAGGATGCCAGGACACCGTATCCTGCAGTGAGCCGGCAGGTCAGGTGCCACAGTCACTTTTGTGGGAAACGAGAGACCTCGGAGGAATCGCGTGCCCCTGCAGAAATGACCACTCGCTTGTCTGCGATCGCCTTGATAGCCCTTTGTACCGCGGCTCAATGAAATTTTCACGATTCAAAATTACTGCAGAGCAGTCTAGGACTCAACCCTTTCCCACGAGAAACTTAGGAACGCGCGTTTACCGTCTCAACTCCTCTTCCTACGGCCCACGCGTGCCACGATTTCTAATGGCGACCGCGTAACCATAGATACTTACTTACTCCAACTTGGCGTGGATACCTTACCTTCTGCATAGCTTCACGAGGCAGCTACGCTGTTGCTATTCAGGGGAGAGCTTATCGCGACCGTTTGGAAACTTCTTTTCAAATGAATTGTAATTTGTTATTGGAGGCCGGTAGGTTTGAAGTGATACCAGCTTCGGTGCCATAATGGAGGGTTAAATTGACAATGAGTTTCAGTGGAGTAGCATACCTAGTAGTAAGTAGATGATAATAGCTTGGAGTTCGGTGTCAATTATCACTGTTCAGCTTCGGAATGGTGAATCCTGTCAATCGGGGCATCTGGATTTCGAATCTGAACGGAGGCGTGGGCCAAGCCAGAGAGCCCAGGGGAAAGTAGAACAGAGCTCCGACACGAGCTCGCTGGTGAAAACGAGGAAGTTAGGTGAAAACCGCCTGTACTAAGCCGAAACAACGCGATTATATAGCGAGCGCTGCTCGCTCGCCATGCAAACATAATATTCCTATATCTCTGCCCTATCCTCTGGCTTTAGAAACCACACCAATACGGCGGCTCTGGAACAGTTTAAAGCTTGCTGCATCGATGTGTGCCACGAAATTTCCCGTATTTTTGCGTGTTTTCGCGGCTCCTGCCCGCTGTACGGCAAATTGCGGCACACAGCCGGCCACTGTTATTCTTTAATTAACCAGACAGCGCACAGTGCTCGCCGGATCCCTGCAAAAGCGACCCAAATACCTCTCGCGTGGAGATAGCCGCGGAGACGTCTACCAGCGTGAAATTGTTTAACGAGAAAACTCCTGATTAATTCCGCCGATCCTCGGCGCTGGCGGGTCTGCACGTGCTGGATATAGAGTCGAGGAACTTGGAGATTAAATTGCCCGTGTCAGGGAGCAGCTACGGAACTTCCACGGGCTCTCGAATTCGCCGGCGAAATCCGCTTATACGGCTTGCTCCGCTATCAATGGGGCAACTTTTCAGCGCTCGTCGCGCGCTAGAATCACCGACTCACAAGTATCCGAGCGGATAGCGGAATTTCGGGAACCGCTGGCTGGGTTTTCTCTGGGTGCGGCGAGATGGGTTGTGGTTGCAAGTATTGTTAGAGCGCGCAGGGTTGTGATTGAAGGCCTGGGCGGTGGGCGGTGGGATTTAATTAAGGCAGAAAGTTATCGCTTTAGTAAATTGATGAATTTAGTACGGAGATGTGTGTAACTTGTATTAGGTCGGTGCAGAAGTTTGTTCGCTTTGTTGAAGCAAAGTGTTTATTAAAAGGAACAATATGAAACATGTTTTTTTTTCTTCTTTTAAATTAACCCTCGTACGACGAATGCAGGGTCATTTTGAACCAACTCTGACAAAGTCTATCACGATGTTATATTTTTGTCGGCAATGGCAAAATATAGTATAAGACGCCTAAATTGCAGTAACATTATTTGTAAAAATCATACAGAAGATACATCTATTTTATGTATCGAATGTACATAAATAATGTTTTTTTTTATGTATTTCTTTATTAATAAATTCTAGTTAATTTTAGAAATTTGAATTGTTAAATTCATTTTATATTCAATTTTTTTCGTGCAACCCGTGTACCATAGAAATGTTGCTATGGGTCAAACTGACCTTGCATTCGTCTTACGCGACCATATCCACCATTCGTCTTCCGAGGGTTAAAGTAGGTTTCCTTACAGTTTATGTTTCGCGACTTTTCTGGGTATAGTACAAGTAGGTGTGGTGGAATGGCACTTTTTGAGAGCTAACATCACCTAAAGCTACTTATGCTTTCCTATACCACGAGTCTGAATGCAGCGTGAAGAAATTCCAAGTCGATTTTCTCAAAAATGAAGCGCGATATAAAAAAAAGAGTTACTCTTCCTTTTCGACTTATAACAAGTAGGTAAACAAGTCGTGAAGGAACAATTTTTTTTTGATATTGCGCTTCGTTCGCGAGAAAATCGACTTTACATTTGTTCCTTTCTGTCCAGTGGAAATTTTAGATTCTAGCCCTGAGTGGTTTAACGTCCATGTATCGCGAATGAGAGTTACGGCGACTTTTCCAGGCACGATAGCCACCGGACGAGGTTTCCAGTTTCTGCCGGGGATCTCGGGTTTCCCCGCATCTTCCGTGTCCTCGTTTCCCTGCGCGAATCGTCGAAATGAAATAATACGTGCATTTAATATATAATAATAAGTTCCGCGGTGTATGCAAAGTGCCTGAAGCGACTGCATCTAAAACAATAATTCCATCTCTCCTTTCAACTTGACCAATAATACTCTGTCTGTTCTTCCTATTTCGAACAAAATAAAAAAGATCCAAGCCTACACTTGTGCCCCCGTCCATCTTTGTTTCTCCATTCGAAATTTCACTCCTAGTCGAAACACCAGCCTCGATCATCCGATAATTCCGCGGGCGTAGAGGCGAGTCGGTCGATTTTCGCAGCGGAGCAGAGGAGCGCGAGAGGGGCGAAGTCAAGGCTGATGGCTGGCGCAAGCTGAGCGTGATAAGACAAAGGCTAGCTCTCTTCAAGGGCGCGGCGACGACGCGGCTCTACGCGTACTACGAGCGCCGCGTATCACACGCGTCCGCGGCTTGTCGCGCGCTACCAGCGAGCACCAAGGAACCGGGCTGGGCTGGCTAACAGCGGAGCAGAGAGAACCAGTTCGGCCCTGAGCGATTCGTGGCCGGTATTTTTCACGCGCCAGCCACATGCCGGCCGATAAAATTCGATAAAACGCCGAACGTGCAGCGTGTGGCACGGCTCTGACATTGACTTTAATGGACGCACACGTGGCGGAACTGACGCCGGTGTAACCGAGCTGCACGAGGCGCGATCCAAGGCGCGTAGACTGGCGTAGGCGCGGAAACATGCCGAGGGAGGTTTGCATCAGAGTTGTCCACGATTTGTCAGTTTTTTCCATGACTTGAGAACTTTTGAGGCGGAGAGGATCGGTGGGCAAGTCCTAACTAATTTGAACGATCATCTTTTCGAAACTCAAAAGTCGCTTAAAGAGTTGACAGCCTCGTGCTCGCGAGTTATTGATGTTGCTAGGAATTTAATGATTTGTGGATGAATGGAAACTGTGATCGTGTTTGTGTAGAATGAAAAGAAACTCGAGATTGCGCTGAGCATGTGGAATTCCCCATGAATCTGGTATGTAAGTACAATGAAAATGTTTCAGAGGGCCACAGATAACAGAGCTTCGCTGTTAAGTACCTATGATTAAGCGAATCTTAACATAAAGCTAGAGGTGCAGATCAATTCATGATTCTGGGTCGCCAGTTGTAGTGCTTTCTATTTATACGAAATCTGATTCGGATCAGAATTTTAAATTAATTCGAGCCAGTATCCAAGAATACTTTTAATTATAATCTGCTTAGCCATTGAATGCCAAACTTCTTCCAATAAATGTTTCAACGAGAACCAGCTGACGAATCTGTACACACCACGTCTCATTCAACTCATGATCCTTGACGACAGCGATATCCCAGCAAGAAAAAGAGGATTCCTTAGCGAAGAAGAAGAAGAAGAAGAACGAGTGCGAAAAAGCGGCGTGCACGCCGAAAAATGACGGTTGGAAGGGATTCCGTGGAGGATGGAGAAGGCGAAGTGACTCCGGTGGCTAATAAGACGGCGGTAAGGGCCCATCTGGAGGGAATGGACCTCGCAAATTGGCCGTGAGGCCCAAGGTCGTCCGGTATATCCCACGTGCCGGGGCCACTGGCCCCTGTTGGAAACAAGTCGAGAGTCCAGGGGAGCTTAGCTTCCCTGCCCTTGGCAGGATGCAGCCGCAGAAAACAAGCCCTGTGGGTCCTCGAAGGACGAGCGAGTCCTGGCCGAGCCTCTCTGCCCTCCCTCAGGTATACAAAAGAAGTCCCCAGGTGGTTTTCGGGGGGAACGACTTCGCGGAGCTGCGGGCACGAAACGCACAAAGAGAGCCCGCGTTCCCCACTGGTCGATGGTAAAAACTTTCCTGAGGGCCTCGAATATTTCTAGAAGATGGGGATAAGTATATCGGAGATCCTTTGAGGAAGAGCACCTCGAGGGACGGTTAGAGGAAATCAGGGGAAATTGAGGCAGAGGGATGAAGAAGCTATTGAGGATCTCATCTGTTTGATGAGTTTCTGCTATCTGCAGCTTCCTATTTTATTTTATAGAAAACTCCTTTTGCAGAGAAAATGTTTATAAATTATTGTGAAGAAATAAGTAACGGGGAAGTAAATGGAACTGCAAGAAAGTGGAGGTATTGCTAAACGATTGAGAATGAAGTGACGTGTTTTAGGATAAAGTAAGAATCCAGGAAGTTTGCAGGGAATGAAAAATTTCTAAAGTGAATGCTTCATTCACTTTGCCTCCAGGAGGCCATAATCGAGATCCATACGGTTCCCACGATATCCATCAGAGTGGTACACACACGAGTGGATTCTCCGAGAATTTTCCTACAGACCCTCTCCTCGTCGCCCAGCAGTTTGCCATTCCATTTTACGTAATTCCTAATCGATCCGATACCTCGGCAATCGAATGACGCGGGGATGCGCCGAGCGGCTGGCCCCGGCGACGGAATTAATTCAGCGAGTTAATTGTGCAATTACTGCCCGCGTTCGATAACACCGACAGAGAGGCTCGCAGGCCGGAGAACCACTGGCGGAGAAGAAGCCTTTGTCCGGTTCACAGCCCCAAGTGCAATTCGGGTTAATTGGAGAACAAGAGAGAAACTTTACGCGGGCCAGCCTCGACTTAGGTACTTTAGCCCTTAACGCGAAGCTTCCAATCGAACGGCTGACGAAAGCGAGACAATCGATCGGAACGAAATCGCCAACTACCTATTCTCAGGGAAAGGTCTGAGCAAGGTGATGGGAAACTTTCCCTCCGCTGTATCCGCGTGGCTTTAAACTGACCATCGAAATCTACAGAAATGCATTCGAGAGATTAGGGAAACAATATTCAAGGAGAAATCGCGAGGGAATTGAATATTTTCACTGATATGTAAAGCTTAGTATACTTTATATATCTATAAATGATACCTGGCAAGTTAATTGAATAATCAATGTTCACAGTTCACACTGAATCGTTTTTTCGATGAAAAAAAAAACGTAGCGAGTTAATTTAGCAAAGAATTAAGAATTAAGACACTGAAATCAGAGATGAATCCACTCTCCCCCTGGAAGCACCTCTGAAAGCAGCAGAAAAGCGTCACCTTGAATTTATCGAAATCATCTAGCACCGTTAATCGGAAAAATCTAAAAATAAACGAACCGCAGACGGTGTATTCTAAACCCGCCGCGAGCTCCACTTAATTCGTCCTTCTAATTAGCATGTGTTTCCATCGAGCACAAGAGAAACGATACTTTCCAGATGGAAGGCCTCCGCGTGGCAAGGTCCCCGCCTCCCCGATAAAAGAAGAATCCCACAGAACCTTCCCTTTCAAATGCCTATCCCAGCTGCTAAACATCCTCCAAAACCTCCAACACAGTTTCACGTTAAAAGCCACGGATCCTCCCCCGCCGGGACCACCCAAAGGAGCCGGCCTATTGACGCCGCACAATATCCCGGGAGCGCGGGCGAGAAATCAATCGGCGCGGGTAGGAAAAACCCGCGCGCGGGGGGGGGGGGGGGGGGGGGGGGGAACAGCCTGGAAAGGTGTCTCGGGCCGTTGGAAAGACTATTGTACAGACACGAGAGGTCTCTCCTACGGCCTCGGCGGCGTATACACAAGAGGGACGGGGAAACGTGGGTCGAGGGTGGATGGTGGTATTGGTGGTGGTCCCATCCGACTACGGCGAGCTAAGGGGTGAGCGGGGAGAGAGAAGCTTGCACAGAAGAGGAGAGCCAGGCGGAGCGCGGCGGTTCGTGGAAACGTCAGACTGTTTTTCGATGGCCCTGAGCTTTTGCATTCCGTGAAACTGGCCGCCCTAGCGACAGCCGAGGTCAGAGGGGGAGCGACGAAAAACCGAGGGGACGTCGTACGGCCCTGTACCCTTGAAGTCGAAGGTTGCCTCTAGCGGGGGACAACCTTCCTCCTCCCTTCCTGCCGTCCCTCCCCCGCTCGGCAAACTCCAACGACGGGCGCGTCAGCCTTTGTGCCCGACTTTATTTCATCGTCGCGCACCGGACATCGATTGGCCTCGACTCCCGCCTCGCGATGTAATAATAGCGCTGAAAGCCCATTTCCCGAATATCGGGAGCAGCAAAGACGATGGTCCAGGGATGGGGGCGGGGGGAGGGGAGGGGGGGGGGGGGGGCGCGCGTCATTTCTTAGCTTCTTTTTCCTTCGGAGGCTGGATAGGTGTGTCGGGATGGGGTGATTGAAATCTATGGCGAAGTGGGATTTAATTTTGAATTCTGCAACGTTTCCAACTCGAGAATTTTCTGATTTTAATTGAATTTCGTGTTAAGATAGGAGTAACCAAGGAGGATTATGTTTCTACGGAAATTTACTCTGAACGAGTGGAATCAGCACTTAAAGTTATCGCTGGGGAAACTATTCAGGAATTTTGATGATTCGACGAGTTACAAGGTTTGTTATTTCTTCAACTCTCTGTATTCTAGAGAGTTTCCAGCCGATAATAATAACAGCAATACGAATTAATGATTGTGGGTTCAAATCCCTCGTTCCCCCCTCCCCTCCCCCCCCCCCCTCCATTTCCCTTTTCCACCTTACAATGCGCACCCCTCGACATCCCCGAAGGAAGACCAGAAATCGATTTCCAAGATCTATAGAATCTCATTTTTCTGCTGCTTCGTACTCCGAGCTCTATCGCGCGCAACGCCACATCTGTCTCGTCGCGCGATTGGAAAGCATATAGTGATTATCGCATTTATCGCGCGCACGACCGTCACGAGCCTTAAACGCATTTTGCAAAGCAAGCCGACGGCTGCGAACTGTTTACGGCAGTTCGAGAGGGTCGTATGTTTGACACGGCTGTTCTAAATGATTCTGAATGAGGACGTTCTCGGCTGGGATTCTAGAAGGCTTTTCACGGGCCCGAGCGAGAGGAACGGAAGCGACGGCGCGTTACATAAACGAACAAACACGCAAATAGGTAAAGGTTAATTCGCGACCACGGTGAATATATATGAAGCTGCAGAAGTGTGTATACTCGTATGACGTTGTGATAATTGGTCCCGGCTGAGGAGAGACTGAATGGAAGCGAGCAGCACCGCGAGGAGCAGGGAGGTAATTTCAATACCCATTGAATATATTGACTACCTATACGTTAGACTTCTAATTCGGTGAACAAAGGTCGATAGAAGTGAGCAAGCTTTCGGCACGAAAATAAAACGATGCATCACCTTGTGCTAAAGTGTAACATTCACTGTGTCCCACGGAATAGATTTTCATAAAATCATGGTAGGTACATTTGGAAACAGTGCGGGAATAAAATAGAATTTCAATTGGGCTTCTTATCCGATTCTTTTGTTTTTAATATTTCCCAAGTTATTTCGCATTTTGGAATATATATTCTGTGGAGGAAAGCTCTGGGTACTTTTCATAACACGTTAGCGATTTGAATGCCATCAGCAGCAGCCCTGAGCTTGGAGCGTTAATAGCCTTTAATACTTCTTTATGTGGTTACACTTTACTACTTGCTTTCTCCGCGGTGAAGCTCGAAGTCGTTAAAAATCTGTCTGGAAATAACCGCGGCTACGGGAATATACCTACTTACTTGTTATCTATGTGACTGAATAGTTTGAAATTTCCTTCCGACGTGTGAATACCAAATAGGAGGCCTGCATTATCTTATCTGGCACGTTATTTCCCTCGAGCCTCGAAACGTGTAGGAATTATCGCTCGCAAAGGACTCGCGGAATCGCTGTGCCGAGTTACACGATGATCGATTGAAGGTTCTGTCGCTTTGTTTCCACATACTTGCGGGGAAAGGAAAATTATCGTCGATCCGCCATATTGCCCCAAGGACGGGCGTTACGTTTCAACCGTGCCGGTGGACGTTCCGGAAATTTCAATGTCTTTGGTCAAACGTCGAACGAGAGACACTTCCCGGGAGTTGCAATTACTCTCACTTAACCGCGTTTAAACGATACGCCTCGACAATTTTCCAGTCGTGTCGGAATTAGTCTATCTGCCGCTGGCGATCACCTGAAATTAGTTTATTATAATTAAACGCCGATAAGGGGGCCCATTAACGTAAATTCCATGCGCGCTCCCCTGGCTGCGGGATTATCGTAACTAAAATGTCATTGAAATAATCAGCAAGAGAACGTAACGTGCGCACATGGAACGTCGAGATTAGGATTGCAAATCGTCGCGAGAGATATACCTCCTTCCTTCCCCCCCCCCACCCCCCACCCCACCCCGCACCCCAACCAGCTGTTTTTCTTTTCGTGGATGGTAGCACGTGGCAGAAACGACAGCGAGAATCCTGGTATTGAAAAATATTCTCGATGACGAGCACGATTGTTGCGCAATGCCGTCGTTACCGCACAATTTAGAAATGATATCACGTTCCTCCGAACACCAGTCGAGCTTGAATTATCGTTCTTGGAGCAACTATTGGGGGCCATGTTGTGCCTTGGCTAACGAGATACAGCTTTTCGAAGTCGGTTGCGGATTTTATGGGTCTTGGAACGATTCAATTCGATTGTGAAAGAAGGTGTGAAAATTCGGGATGGTGGAAAATTTTGGAAGGTAGAAAATTTAGGAAAGTGTGAAAATTTGGAATGGTGGGAAAGCTGGGAAGCTCTGGAAACTGAGAAACCCTGGAAGGTCGAAAATTCGGGATGGTGGAATATTTGAGGAGGTTGAAAATTGGGGAACGTGGGAAACTCTGGATGGCAGAAAATTCGAAAAGGTGGGAAAACTCTGGGAGGCGGAAAATCTGGGCTGGTAGAAAATTCGGGGAGGTAGAAAATTAAGGAAAGTGGAAGAAATAGAAAGGTGGGAAACGCTGGAAGGTGGGAAGCCCCAACGAACCATACACTTTACTTAGAAATTTACTTTCAAGCCCAAGGAAAGCACCCACCTTCCACACTAAAAAGGACAACCAATAATGGAAGCAAAAGTGCCCGAATCACGCGTTCCTCAACCACTCTCCACTTTGTCGCACAGAGAGGATTTGAAGACTTATCGACCAGCTGATTAAGTGCCCAAGAATGGTCGCAGTGAATCGTGAATCAGCTCGAGCAATTTCTTGAAAATTTGAGGGTGAATGGGTGCAGGAAACCAGAGAGGAAGCGATCGTTATCGTTCAAAAGGAACAGGTGTTTTGTTTCGAGATAGCATTGTGTGGAGACTGATTGATACGCAGTTACAGAGGCCCAAGAGTACGCATACAAATATATCCGCGGCGGCCAACAATGATAGCTCGACCAGCTGTGCGAGGGGACAAAGGACACCGACATTCAAAGCGATTTCTGGCTTTGTGTGCTATCTGTCTCGCTCTCCCCCGTTGCGAGAAAATATTGTGACGCAAACGCGATAACGACGCTGGCAAGGTCGGGGAGGCTTTTCCTATTCATCTGACTGTACGCAACCAGCGCACGTTTATGCTAAAACTTTTACGCTGCCGACTTAACGAGCCGCCTGGCTTTATTAGACACTGCCACCGCTCGTAACGATGATCCCTCGATTTTCCAACCTGCGCATCTTTCGATTAAAAACCATCGCTAGCTGGGCCGATGATAAGGAACAAAGAGCGAGTTCACTCGCCTTGCATGTGGCATATAGGAATGTGCTAATGGCACTTCTGTTATAAACAGACTGGTAAAATTCAAGATAAAACGATTCATTGATGAATAAAAGATTTAGTTTGAATAATACTATCATTAACGAGATGAATTTTGATTTCACTTCACTAACGAATGGTAGAGTAATATACAAGCTTTTATTTTTATTTCGAACGTTATGGACAGGATACTGTGTGGATTAATAATTTGTAGGAATTTTGTGTAAACGATTATGCCCGGTTAGTTTCATTCTTAATATGTGATTCATCCACCACGCGGCGCCCACAATTATTTCGACAAGCGAGATCACATCGCACAAGCAGATCTGCCCTAATTAGTATACCAGATAAAGTGTATTATGCGGCTGAAAATAATTAACGGGCCGTCTAATGGAATGAGATAACCCGCAGATTCATGCTCCGTTCGCTAGATAAGACAATCTCTAATGATTCTAAGCGGTGTAATCAGTGGGAACCTAATATTGCTAGTATACACATATACATGAACTGAACGAGAACGAGGATATTTCTATGAAGACTTATTTGTCGAAAGACGGGATTGATTCGATGCATTTCCCCTCGTCCGTGGATAATGATGACGTAAAAGCCATTTCGAATGATTAACATAACTCAAAGCGAGTCATCCGGCGTTACTGCATCTATCAACGTCGATGGAAATTACATTAAACGCTTCGCGATGGGAACTGATCGATCGGCGGGTTTGTTGTTCCCCCGTAAAGGACAGATGACGGTTGGAACGATTTTCTATCTGGTGTTATGTCGGGTTTAAGGGACCCCTTTCCACTGTGACGCCCTGACAAAGCACCGCTGTTTGGAACTTTTTCTTGCCACAAAAAGAATGTGTTTACTAAAGTGAGGTTTCGCCTATCTATTAATACGTGTTTTGAGAATAAAAAATTATTTTTTTCACATTTTTGTAATGCTTGTTTGCGCCAAAAATAGGTGGATGCAGTATGCGCTGCAAAAAAAAAGAAGAATCCTCGATTGCGGACTCGATTTTCGAGAAACCGTGTCTGAAAAAAAAAAATTGTAATCAGTATGACTGTCGCTATGGCAGAGACTAAGATTTATTACATTGATGAAGAATTAACAAAATGGCAGACCTTCCAAAGTGGAACTATCGAAATTAGCTAAAATTTTTAATCATTCTACGACGCAAAAGATGAGAACAAAACAACGAAAATGTGTGATTCTAGTCCCTGTCATAGCGACAGTCATACTGATCACAAATCTTTTTTTTTTTTTTGTTTCAGACACACGGTTCCTCGAAAATCGAGTCTGCAGTCGAGGCGTCTTTTTTTATAGCGCATACTACACCCACCTATTTTGGCGCAAGCAAGAATTACAAAAAAGTGAAAAAAAATAATTTTGTATTCTCAAAACACGTATTAATAGATAGGCAAAACCTCACTTTAGTAAACGCATTCTTTTTGTGACAAAAAAAGTTCCAAACAGCTGTGCTTTATCAGGGCGTCACAGTGGAAAGACCCCCTTAAGCGCCCGCTAATCGGTCGACTTCTGGGAGAAACACTATCGACCGTGTAAACACGTCCAGGGCGAATATTTAAATCGACGGTTTCGTTTCAAACGCAGAACAAAACAAATCGTTAGTTGCGATCCTTTGGGTAGAAAAGAAGATTTTTGTGGGGCAGAAATATCCATAGAAAATCATAGAAGAATTTAAATATTAATACTCTTAAATACTTAAAATCTCGGCTCAGAAATTTCCTCCTAAATGAAGTGCTTCTTTTACAGATACTTCCTTTCCCCTGCAAGCTGATAATCTCCCCAAACACCTGTCTGTTTTATACATTTGTTTACCTCTCGAATGGCGGCGAAATTCCCCAGCCTTCCCAAGCCTTGACTCGGCGATCCCACAAGGTTTTCAAGAAACTTATCAACATTCCAAGTGAGAGAGAGAGAGAGAGAGGAAGACAGCGTAAACAGGCGTATCGTTTTTAGAACGAACGCAAGCGTTTCGAGAAGCCGTATCGCGCACAAAAGGAAACGCACACTATTCGACAACGCGCGCAACGAAGATAGCTTCTGCTCGAAAAGGCAACAGACTAAAGCTTGAACTCCGAGTGATTCCTTTGTAAACAGACGCCCCGAGGATACCCCCCCCCCCCCCTCTCGGTAGAACCTAAATCGAGTCCATCCAGTAAAAGGTTTGATCTTCGGTAATGCCAAGGTTACAGGCAGGTGAGGTCCCTGGTGCAATGCCATCGGTGCTGCATTCATTAAATTGTAATTATAAAGTCCAAGATCTGTTTATAGACTAGTGATTCATCAGTTCGCCCGATAGCGTTCACGCAGCAGGAAGTAATGACTAATATGTTGTCCCATGGAGGAGGTATATCGGCTGGCCGAGGCATACGCCCATTTTACACGCGATTGTTTAATTCTCCACATTGAATTACCGGAGCGCTCCCTGCGCCCCGGCGTTATTTCATCACCGAGCCGTCGTAGCCGCTGGCCGGCAACGGAACGAGGCAGCATACCACCACAATGGAGGCCTTCCTGGCGAAACTGGCTCTCGAGATAAACACGCTCGACCACGAAGAAATGAGTTCTAACAACGGAACGACGGTTAGAATATACGTATAAGGGACGACGCTGTTCGAAGGGACACAGTGGCGCGGTAGAAAGCTTCATTGCCAGTTCTGTCACGATCCCGATCCTGCACCAGCACAAATATGAACAGCGAAGGCTGTTTACTGGCTGAGCCGGAGAGTATCGTCGGGCCGATAAAAAGCTTCGGCGGAGAAAGTCGTGTGGAACGGTATGTAATGCTCGCGATCGAAGAATAATGCTTGCGAGCAACGCGAAACGCTTTGGAGAGAAGTTTAATGTTTTCGGGATTGAAATGATTTCTGTGAATGAATTGTATAGTATTTTTTGTTTCAGTAAATGGATCTTTATATTAATTAATTCTGGTTTTGGTCGAGTAATAACCTCTGCTCCATTTAATATGCGTGATTGTGTTGAAGGTGCATGGAAGTTAGATATGAGTATTTAAAATTCATGAAGGCTGTACGAACGCGCGCTCGTTTGTTGAATTTATTTGTGAACACACGTGAAACTTAACCTAGATCAGAGATCTTTCGCCTCATCTGTTTGAGGTTATGTCAGATGGGCACGACGCATGGCTGGGCGTCCAATCAGATCGTCGAGCCGCGCACCACACATGCATACACGCCGCACGTGCGCGAAGGTGGATGAAATTCGAAGCAGTATATTTTCAAACATTACCGTGTAAAATGTATAATAAAACTGTTTCGAACGTAACACGAAGACACTTGCGGACACAATATAGAAATGAAAAATAGAAAAGTACCTCGGTCCCATTTTCCAATTATCCCACCGACTTTATTTGACCCTCAAACACCCCGTTTAATTTCAAACGTCACATTCAAACGAAATAACGACCTATTCACCAATTCCTATTCAAACGAGACGCTCGAAGGTAGCTCGCGTGCGCGGGTGATCGACGCAGATGCCTATCGAAGGAATTCTTTCCAGCTGAACTCCGGAAGCGAGAGGCGTAAATGTTCCCTGCGTTTGAATTCCAACGACTCATATTCACGGTCAAACGTTTCAGCATAAAGGCGGATTGTCGAACCGTGACTGAGCTGCCCGCATCGGGCTCGGAAGGTCGCCCCGACGTAAAAAGGTGTATTAACCTTGACGTCTTTTCCTTCGCCACGCAAGCGACTTGACCAAGAACTTTCAAACTAATAAACGACAGCGGACTGTGGCCGTCGTGTGCGCGTGCATCGAAAGAAAGCCAGCTCTTCAGCATGCAGCTACGCTCGCGTATATAAATCTGTTAAATCAGCGACATTATAGTTACACGGGCAGGGATGGGTCGTTGACCAGCGCGCACTCTATGGTAGACACCGGCATTTGCGGCGGAACGGGCTTCAAAACAAAAGGGGGACACCGGGCGACCACGGACCCGCGAGGAAAGATACTATACCACCGTGAAAACACTTAAGCCCGTAGTAGGACGGCGGTGCCGAAACGACGAGTCTGCGAATAAAGCAGCTTCTGATGCACGGATCTCGGTACGTTGCCGCGGTATGGAGCACCATATCGGATCAATAAAGCCGCTTAATAACACGGGGCGCGAGGAATAAAAACAAATAGGCTGGATCAAAGACCCACCCCTCCGGTAGTGTAACGATGCCAAGCGGAGAGAGTACGTACCGCGCCAGCGCCATCCTGACATGAGATAATCCAGGCCCCGTAGGTGTCGAGAGCAAGGTATCCAGATCTGGAAGGAACGCTTTATCGCCGGCACTATATCCCACTGGACACATGCGCGTAAATTCCTCGTCCTCGAACACACGAGCTCGTCATAACTTCCACGGCCTGGCTTCAACGACGTAGCCGTCCTCTTCCTAATTCTCGCCTCCTCTTTTCTCCCCGTTCACTTCGATTTTCTCGGTCGAACTCGTGGCGTCCTCGCGCCTACAGAACCTACCCAAAAGGGTTTCTCCCTTTTCTCTCCCTGTGGTCCTACGGCGTAAAATAACCACTGTCACTACCGCATTTTCACTACCGGTGTCCGTGGCGGCTCCCCGCTGGAAGAGAGGGGCCCCTCCTCGCTACAGTCGATCACGAGCGACGGTTTGAAAAAATAATAATAAAAAAAAAGCGACGATAGACGAGCGGGTTTTGGGGGCTCGACGGAACCGGGACGAACGTTAGAGCGCGCGGATACGAGCGACAGAGGACCGCGATCGTTTCCACCTGGATAGCTCGACCTCGCTCTCTCCGCCAGCCGGCTGGATTAATCCCCCGCGTCCGGTTTCGCACGCGTGATTAAGGAACGACTAGAAGCGGCAAGGAGCTTTTAACGCCTGCCCCGGGACACTGTCTGTGATCACTGGTCCACTTGCGATCGCGGCGCTGGCTCGACTGAGCCGAGCTACTGAGCGTCCGGCAGTCCCCACCCCAGCGGCCACGGCCTCGCGCGCCGTCGCCGCTGCTCGGCCGTCACCGCGGCCACTTCGGAGCGACTCGTGCCTCCCCGCGACCTCGTGTTCGTGGCTAGAACGACGGTTCACCGTCGGGTAGCCTGAGGCTCCCCTCTACTCAGGAGGAAACTCGCCTCCTGTTCGGGAATGCACGTTTTCTGGCAGGCTGCTTCGAAATTATATGAACTATGCTGTCATACGGTAACACTGTACACAGGCATCGCCGAGGAACGCTAATGTTCAGTTACTGTCCACACATATGTCTACCTATTTGGCACGGTACGAAAATATTAAATGACGAGTCCACCGTGAAGCCTTGTGGGCGAAGGCGGCTGAGTATGATCGTTGGGCTAGATTTACGAGCCTTTGGTAGAATGGAATTATTTAGGATGCTTCTGTGAGACACATACTAAAATAGCATTGAAATCAGTAATGAAACGTGCGGGTCGTTTGCGGATTCAGAATGTACATCCGAGTATGCGGACCCAGGTCGGTGGCAACGTGTGAAAGGTTCTGCAGCGGTTGGGTATCGGTGCTTTCATGTCACCGGAAACGGAGAACAAGCCTCCGTTCGTCGAATTACATGAAAAAGAGGTCACGAAAATGTTTTATGGGTGTTTAAGGTGGCCTGGGGTCGGTGTCAATGGGACCGTGACGTCGTGCCGGAATCACGCACGACGGTCGTGACATTGTGAATCCTGGGCTCTTGTAACTAACACAATGCGCGCCGGGCGCCAACACAGTTTTAAAAAAATAATTGTGAAACGTTTCGAGGCACAATTATCTTGTCAGACTTTTCTTGCCGCTGACAATGCGACCGATCGACGCCACGGTCTACTCGACACATACGATATAGAAGAGTAGGATGGTTTTGAAAAAACCAATAGTAGGTAACTGCGAGGTGTTAAAATATACATATGCGAATCGACCTGTTACACTTCTCCTCCGCTTGGCTATACCCTTTTCGGCGATCGATTTCCGACGTGGTAATCATCGACAGGTGAGGCCCCCAAGTTGGTCCCCGAAGCCTCTCCCCGAAATTGATTCTTTAATTCGCGCTAATAACAGGAAGGGGCAGGTTTATCACGGTGTTGCCGCAGTGCCAGCAGGAATATTCCATTAACCGCGTTCCGTAGCTGCAGCAGAAGCCAGCGGTTTATGCAATCATATGCACGGATGCAAGTTTAAGGTTGCACGGATCACACGGCGATACGCGTGCTGAAACGTGTGTCCATAAATTAGTGCCGTGCCTGGAATACGTCTCTCGTCAGTGGGCACATCGCTTCGCGAGGCAGGGCCCTGCTGCTACTTTTCCTTTTCCCAAACGAAACCAAGTCCAACGGCGTTAAACCGGCGAATTAAAAGAGAAAACATACGGCCGCGAGGTAGGGGGGGGGGGGGGACTCTCCTGCGTTGGGAACGAGCGGAACGTGTCAGGGCTTTTCGTAAGAAATTTTGAAACTGTCGATTTCGAGCCTAGAGAGGTCGCCCGTTAATAAGGACAGCCCCGGGGCGCAGGGTCCCCTTGACCCCCTTAAAAAAAAAAACGTCCCTGAGCCCCGTCCGCCCCGGAGCACGCGACGAGTGCCATGTAAACTCTATTACGCTTTTCAGTCCTTCGTGTTTTCCTGGTTTCCGAGTCGCTGCCCATTTCCACGGTGTCTGGTGGCGCGTTTTTCCCCCTGTCGGGGGGTGTCTGAGGAAAATTCAGGGTTAAAACACTAATCGACGAGCGAGTATAGTGAGCTCGGGGCCCGGTCTAGGGGGCGCAAACAAAATTGGTAGAAAGAGAAAATTAAAAAGTAAGACTTGTTGAAAAAACCGTAAGAAAAGTAGGTAACCCATGTTTGAACTTAATATCAAACTCGAATTTTGTTTTGTTACTGTCTTTTTCTTATCAATAATTAAATTTTTTTATAAAACAAAAGGCTTTCGTTGTTCTACAAATACCTAAAAACAATTTACTCGCTGTGAAAAGTTATATTTTAAAATAATTATTTATAAGTAAATATAGAACGGGCGGCAGAAATGATTTTTGCCCAGGACGGTGTAAGAGCTTCTCCAAAGTATACCTACTACGAAAAATAATATGTCGAAGAAATGACCTCATTTTGCCATCCTTAATTGCCTGCGAAAATCTGCCGGATTTCCCAAGGTCCCCCCAGGATGCTCAAGACACGAGCCCTGTTCAACGTCAACCGCCTCCAAGAATCACCGCAGCGGGTACGAGCTGCGCGAGCGTGTGACGGCGCTCGAGGAGATGGTAAGTGCCGGCAGCTGGTGATCCTGGTGTCAGAAGAAGCTCGGAAGAAAGAGACACACTCGGTGGCTCGTAAGTGGCGTCTGCTCTTTTCAAACCAGTTACACGCCCTTTGTCCGAGCGAAAGCAGCGCCGACGAATCCTCGTATTAACACAGAGCGAAGCACGTTCCCTCTTCCCTTCGTTAAACCGTCCTAGCCGCCTCTGGCCCCGCTCGCTTTTCGAAGGAAGTCGCGAGCCCAACGACCGATCCTCCGTCGCTGTCCTTCGGGGGAAAAGGCACCTGATACAGGTCGCTTAACTTTCTCATGGCAACGGCGTGCGCGAGCCTGCCGCTCCGGCTGAATTAATTCGCGGCTTACGTCAGCGCGCAACGGTGATCGTTGCTCTCCCGCTTCCAAATACGTTTATTCGGCTGGTTTCTATCGGTTCGATTCTATAAATCCTTGCGCAACGTGTGTCTGGAATGCCTCCGGTGTCAGGCGCTCGGCCGGCGAGCGCGAAACGCGAAACGCGAAACGCGAGGAGAGTTCCATGGGGTAACTCGCTTCCTCGGAAATGTAGCTCCATGGGCCGATACAGTGGCGGTTGAAAGAGAGTGTTAACGGCGACGGAAATAAGGCAGTCTTATTTGAAATAATTGTATCTTGAAATTTGGGTAAAGTGGCACTTTGGGATTGATACGACACGTGAAATATAGTATTTAAGTAATTGGGGAGTTGAAATAGTAAACGATGTAAATGCCAAAGAAATCGAAATTATTTTCTTAGTGGAAAAGAATGCTAATTCTGCTGGAATAATATATTTCTGTTTTTAGAGCTGTGGCAAGACAGAGCTGAGATCAGAAGTGCCAATATCGCTGTGATTCAACAGATAATATTGAAAAATTTCACTTTTGGCACTCGCATCGTTTACCATTTCAACAGTTCAGTTACCTACCTAAGTAGTATTTAAGTACACAGATGTGTTAGATACGAGTTTCATAATGAGCTTCCGAGAACCACTGTCTTTGTATAATCCTTCCGTTTTGGATACTACTTAGCACAGATATTGTTTCAGCGAGAACACGGTGTGATGGACGTTAAAGGATATCCCACAACCAGAGAATTCCCCCGTATAAACAGTTGTGTTTCGGTGTTATTGCAACTAACGGAGGTTCCACTCGCTATGCGAGTACGCGCGATTCGATGTGAAACAACACGAGTCGCGGACGCGAGCGTAAGCTGGACACGGAGGGGGCGCGCGAATTAAACGCGCATGCCAGGAATAACGTGGGCGGTGGTGAAATGCAGCGACTCCGGCCTGGGGCATTATCCTGTCGAAAGGACGATGTGCGTTTTGAGAAACCACGCGGAGGGGATTTCGGTTTCGAGATGGAATGGGCTTTCGCTTGTACGGTCCAGGCGTTTCTGTGTCCGCCACGGCAACTGGTGCGTATAATTCTGCACCCAACTCTTTGTATTCTTCTGTAGGCCTATGGTGCGATTGGCACATAGGGTAAAGGACCCAATTACTGACACATTAAGCGTTGACGCTGACATTATCTTATATTTTTGTACTTATAGACTAAAAGTATATGTTGCTCTTGTTATTTATTATTGTTTAACATGTCTACTTGATGGAAAAAATTTGTGGGATCTTAAAACTTTGATTTTTATGTGTCAATTCATCAATTTCAAAAATATATTTGGGGATCCATTACTGACACCCTTCAAATGTATTTGACTGAATTACTGACACCCCAATTACGGTTATGTCGTGTCATGTACACGAGCAACTACTGCTATGACAGTAATACCAAAATGTTTGAAACGCTTGTACCAATCACTGTCACCCAATTAATAAGTGAAAAGACTTAATGAATCGTTGAATTCAGATCATTAGTACTTTCTATGATGCTTATATTGTTTAAAACATTATATTTTGTTATGTTAATAGCTTAACTCTTTCGCTAGTAAGGAAGTCATCGTTTCCATTCTCCTAATATTCGCTTAAAGTTTTTCATCGTTTTATTCAAATTAACGAAGAAAAAACTAAGTACCGTTTTTTGTATCGTATAAATAACAGTTTGAATTGTATGCTAAATTTTTTTTATGCATCATTTTATAAGATTTATTCGTTATTTTACGTAAAACAGCTTAGGGTGACAGTAATTGGGTAGGTGGCAGTAATTGGGTCCTTTACCCCATGTAGGTGACGCTCCGTTAGTTTGGGTATAGGTATGTAGAGTTCGGGAAAGAGTAACCTAGGAGAATCGGCGTTGGGGGAAGTGGTAACGCGCCTGGTCAGTACGCCCCGAGGGTTCGAAAGGATCTTGGCTTCGAGTCCCATCGTCCAGGGGTTGTTTTCTTTTTTTGTCCGGTTACGCGTGTTTCCTCTAATACATATACTACTCTAATTTCCATACTCTGTCACTTCCGCGATTCCAGGGTCACCAATCTTTGATTGGTCAAAAAATTCGACATGATAAAAGAAGAAGAACTGATAATTGCAATAAAATAAAACCCCCCCTGCTAATATAATTCCCCGTGATCGCCTTCGAAAGGGGCACCGAAGCGCTACCCCTTTCACGAAACCGTCACCGAAGTCAGCCGCCAAAGTCGGGCCTGAAAGATCTAGGGGCACACGGAAGATTAGCCACGCCGAACAGTCCGAGGGCTTCCTCCCCCCGAGAATTTATCGCGAAAACAGCGTAGAAAGTTTTGGACGGGCGGGCGGGCAGGAATAAAGCGGTTTCGAAGGGATGAAGGGAGGGGGCTCATTGTTCATCCCTGTCGCGACACTCGCGGCGGTCTACGGTCGCGAGCAACGGAGTCGTCTGGCGATGCATTGAAAAGGGGACTCGTTCGTGCCGCTCCGGGCAGTAACAATGCATAATAATGCTCAGAGCGGGCCGCATGAATTCTGGTTCTGGCAACGCTCGCAAATAAGCCGCTGGAAGGAGCGAAAATCAGTGGGCCGGCCCCTGCAGGGAATACGTGAAATGGAAAACGGAGAAAGTTCGGCCGGGAGAGTGGCTGTAAATTTTTGCCAAAAGGGAGCTCCCCGGCTCCCTCCAATCCGGCGAACGTCGCAGAGAGAGAGAGAAGAAGGTGAAGCAAGGTGGGGGAGGAAAAATAATAGCGAATCTGCTCGAGAGGATTTATATAAACCTCACCGTTTGCGCCGCAGTTTCGCGAGAGACGTAACGTCGCTTGGATCCGACGCGAGTTTGCCGGCGATAATGCCAGCGGCACGGCAACGAAATCATTTCGCAAGCCCCGTCGCGGCTCTGCCAATTGCGTTTCACCGTTCCTCGCCAATACCGCGCTACAATTTCGAACGGAGCTGGAAGTTGAACTCCGCTCTGCCTGCACGCTTCCGTAGGCAGGTGTTCGGAGGGGGGGGGGGGGGGGGGGAGAAATTCGCGCGTGCAACGGTGGTTGAGGGTAGGTTTATTCGTCGGGCGATATTTCATCACCTGTTCGATAGAATGTTCTTCGCGGGACCAACCCCGATTTATCCGAATTTTCCGCCATCAATTCTAACTCCCTTTAAGAAAGCTAATAAAGAGAGACGTAGGAAAGTGGGGAACAGGGGGGGGATCTCTCGTGTCCAGCTCAATGGCAAGCTTTTCCTTCGTGTTCACCGAGAAGAGGCGATATTAAAAAAGTTTCCCTCGAGCACCTTGTGTTTCCTTGATTCTTCAGAGGTATACATATACAGGCAGCTTCGCGTTCTCTCAGCTTGCGTGCTCAGTCCAAGTTTAAAGATCGGATGCTAGAATGCTAACGCGCGCTTAGATATCGAATTGCAAGGGACGGGTATTTCTTCGATATCCTTCCAGCCGAACCTTCCAGTTGCCTCGAGAATCAAAAAGTTGTCGCACAGTCCGTTTGCCCCCTCGGTCCTGAGGGACGCGGCCTCGAAATCCAGGCTGCTTATGACGCTTGAGTGGGCAGGTGAGGGGACGGGGAGGAAACGTCAGGCCCATCGACGAATGCGCGCCGGGTGCCGTTCGGCGGCTAGCAGCGGCTGAGTTTCGGGCGTTGTTCCAGTTCAGGGCGCTAATATCGCGCAGAAAGTTCCGGGGAGGGTTCTTGCACCCGCGGAGAACGGAGGCGGAGGAATCGGGTTGAGCTCGTCGAGATGGTGAGTGTGGGGGGGGGGGGGGGAGGGCAGAGGAGAGAGCTTGGCCGAAGGGAGAAAGAGATGGTGAGACATGAGAGGTGGGGGGATGGGGGGATGGGGTTTACGTGGATGGTGATTGTGTTAGAGCGAGCGAGGCAGAGCGGAATGGAGGGTTCAGACGAGGTCAGGTCACGGGACGAGCTGCTGCTGTTCGGTCGATAGAACGAAGCTACCACCTATGGCCACACGGTAACACCGCGCACACTGTGCCACCCTGCCGTTGCCTGATAAACACGTATACACGCGTATCAAACCGCTCGCGGGAGCTAGCAAAGCGGACTTAATCGACGCGACCAGCTGGGCCCAGCGGCGCGGGGTCACTTCGAGCGGGACGCCGGCGTGAATCAGTGTCCCGATGATTTTTCTCGACCCGTCCCGATGCTTCGGAGACGGGGCTGACCGTGGGTCGATGAGGGAGGATCGTGGGACGTCCATTATCGGTTCTGGGAGGAGAGGGAACTTGGTACTATTCGGTGATCGTTGTTAGGGACGTCCCCAAAATAATTGAAAAGTACTAGTAGAAAATATTAAGTAGGGTAAACCAACCAGTGAATGACCGAATTGTTGAATTTATGGATCTTTGAGATTAATACTTAAATATATTTATGTATAACAACAAAACAGCTGTTGAAATTGCATTTAAATTGATTTTTCTTGAAATTTCTATATAAATAATTACTTGTTCTTATCGTAATTTAAAAAAAAAACAATTATAAAATGCTAAACGTGTAGAAGCCCAGTAAATGACCGCATACTTTTGATAAGAATTGTACCTATTAATGTTTGCTTAATACGCGTAACTAAAAATATGGGATATTAAAAGTGCAACTACACTCCATTTATAAACATATAGTATTTTTAAATTTATGATTTACATTTCTTTGCCTAATGGTCATTAACTGGTATGCGGTCAATTACTGGGTCGTCTACCCTACCAAAATTCAAAGAGAAATTGTCGGGAAATGTTCTACGTGCCAATACGTGCTAATACTGTAGTACAGATATTCGATTTTTGGCACTTACAATTAGTGTTTTATCCACGACTCGGGGGCCTAAAGGACCTCTGCCATTTAGTGCGAGATATGACCTAATCTCCCGGTATCTTATCACCTAAAAATTTGATTATAGATTCCAACGCTTGGCAGCTTACGTGACTCCCTTCATTCAACCCCATAGCATTGGGTTTATTAATAAAACCCTCGCAGCCAACCCCTCGCAAGTCACTAAAAACCCAGCGCGGTACCGCTTGAATACTCGCGGAATTACAGGAGAATGCCCCTCCACTTGATGATAATTACAGCACGCGGTTGCTTGACTGTGCACTGTACAGGCTGGCACGTGTCTCGAAATGGGTCGAGCGACGAAAAGGAGAGTCCCGAGGCTGTTTAGGCATGGGCGACGTGGCGAAATCCACCAGGGCGGACGTCGAGCCGCACACGTGGCCATTCCTCGCCGCTTCCTCGTGGAAGACCTCGATAAGGTCGCTATTAAGGATTCAGGAACGCCGCGAAGGCGCAGCATCGCGGTAACACGCGAGGCGGTCGGGCGGAGCGAGTTGGAGCCGCTCCAAGAAGAGCCAGTGCCAGAGAAGGGAAAAGGAAACCTCGAGCGCGCGATAGCAGCGGATGGATGTTCGGCGTGACATTGTAAATAAACGATCGATGGACCGGCGCGTCGGTTTTTATCGGCACGCGTGCCTGCCTGCCTGCCTGCCTGCCTCGCGGAGCACCCTACCTACCCGGCGAACGGGTTCTCGAGCGGGGCTGGACCGTCGAAACGGGCGTATCTGCCGCGATGATTGATCGTGGAAATGACTTTTACGATAAAACGGAGTCAAAGTCAAGACGGAGATCTGACACGGACCTCGCTCAACTCGGTCAAGGCAGAAGACCGTTAGAGCTCATAGGACACGGTCTACACGCAACACACTGTATACGTGTGCATGTGTCGCGGACTTTCAGCGTGCGCGAGCTTCGACGATCAATGGATCCTCGTTATGATCCACTTCTGATACGCTCTTGCGCGATCGCAGCCGCCGTTCTCCCAGGTATCGCGGAAGAAGGGAACCGTGAGCCAATTCCGCCGAGCAATGATATCTATTACTATCATTTTATTAACAGCCTCCGAGGAGCCGTTGCTCATAACACGAGCTCCGTGAAATTGGGTTAAAATGAAAGTTCAAGTCGCCTCTACATCAGCGGCTGTTTCACGAACACGCATCGGGGGCGCTGTTTCAATCGCCGCGTCCGCGGTCCGCGTCCCGACGCGTGGACCCGGGCGGCCCGTCATCGGGCAATAAATTTTCCGGCGTCCTTTAATAGCGGCCGTGCGTCGCGGACATCCTCGCGAGCAATAACTCGTTAAACGGTCGGCAGAAATTTCTCTCTTTCTCGGGTCAGCGTTTAATCCATTAGCGACCAATGACACTGGCTCCTCCGATAGGAAGGGGGAGGAGGAGAGGCGCGTTTCGCCGGCAATAAAAATGGGGTCAAACCCCTCTTCTGGGCCAAGGTGGCGTGCGTGTTAGGCGATCTCCGCTCTTCAGTGGCAATCGCGAGCCACGCTCGTACGCGACAAATTATTAATCGCGTTATAATGCCGCGGACGGACGTTCCTTCTCGCGGTGCTAATCCACCGTGCCCAGCTTCGGTCCTCTTTCACACGATTCCTCCGTGTCTGGGCAGGCCTTCTGCCACATGCGTTCGCAATTTCACCGAAGGCCGCCGCAACAAACGGCGCGCTGTGCAGCATCTTTATCTTCCCACGCGTTTCCCTCCCCTCTCGTGATTATCGAGCGAAGATGGACTCGGGGGCTCGATCCAGCCGTCCTCCGCTTCGGGCTCGCCGACTTTTCCCTCGGCCGTATGCTAAAATCCCCCGGCCTGGCCACGCTGTCTGAGGGGTGGAGCCCCTCGAACAGAGATATTCCATCGCGATGTCTGTCAAGAGCGTTGCCGCGGATGAAATACGAGGGGACGGGGGTGGACGGATTTGTCGCTCATCGGCGAGCCGCGCGGTTAACAAACCGACCGCCGGCACATATGGAAAACCAAGGGAAATGTTTGCGTTATTTTTTAAAAATAGCGATGGCGGCTGGTGTCTCGCGGCAAAGTCGTTTGGCAGTAAATGGGGGCTCAATGAATCGGCTGAGTGTAGATATTTGTAATTGACGGAGAACAGTGGAAAACAGTCACGTGCCACATTGACATAACGTGTAAATTTTAGTTTCTTCCTACCATTAATTCGTTCAGTGTAATTCCACCACCTTCTAATAGAATAGCATGTAAGTTTCATCGAGCAGAATCATATTAAATATTCTTCACGCTGAGAAAAAGCCGTCGTGTAAAAGGGGTTACTCGGCTCATCGGGAACACGTGACCTAATAACATTCATTTTTCAGCTAAAATTGCACAATAGTTGTGCATTTACCCCCTAATTTAAGTACGGTTTAATATAATTGCCATTTCCTTGCCGTATTTCCTATGAGAATAATTTTTCAGTTAAAATTTTACAATGTTTCACACCTACCATCTAATTCAATTGCCCCTTTAAAATAATTACAATTTCGTACCGTATTTCCTATGAAAACAATTTTTCCTTCAAATCCTTGCTTACCTCTAAAATCATAAAACGGTGGCATGTCTTTTTTTCCACTGGGCCCCTCAATTGTAAGTTGGAACTGAACCGAGGTCGCCTTTTACGTAAACCTTAACAATTTTCTGCAAATTCATTAATAATAACAACAATAATAATAATAATAAAAGAAAACTCCGTTTAACTATCGCGTTAACTACATTACTACCAGCTCGCGCGGAGTGAAAGAGATTCGCCCTTATTCGCGGCGATAAAACACCTTAACAAGGTTACCCACTCGGCCTAATTTACGCGAAAGGTATTTCTCGTTCACGGACGCACTGCCGCTGCTGTCTACGGATTGAAATTTTAACCATTCCAGTCCTGTCTGTCAGTCGTAAACCGCGCGCAACCCGTCGTTACACTTTCGAGCGATCCCGCGACGCGGGCTGCACAGAGCCGAAATGCAGGGCGGAATATTCGCAACCTCGCGTCAAGACCGCGCGACGTGCACGCCCGCCGCAAAGTGAAAAGTGGCAATTTCCCTCGAGGATTCTCCTCGATCGCGTCACTGGCGGCCTTCACCTCCACGCTTTCGTCTGTTTCGCCCATTGATCGCCACGCGAGCGGGCAAAGTTCTTGACCCTCGATCGCCGTGTTAAACCAGTTTTCTGGTTCCGAGGCGTTTTATTAAAATGATCTACATAGCGCGGGATTATGCGTGCCGTTAAATAATCTCACGCTGGCGGGGAGAGGGAGTGGGAGGGGGGTAGGAGGTTCGTGAGAGGAGGGAAGGAAACGTCATCTGCTACAGTATGTTAAATACTGTAACTCAGTCAGTAGTTCAGGGCCTTTTTTTCTTCGAACATTGTAAGTGGCGTTAAAAGTACAGCACTCGTGCATACTCTGTTGGCAATGATCCGAGGCGTTTATGTTTTTTACTCGGGGAAATTGGTAATTGATAGGGGATTTATCATTTAATAGACTAAGATGGAAGCCTGGGAGGTTCCTTTTTTTTTTTTTTTTACAAATTTATAGAGAATAAACAATTGGGTGGATTGTTCTGCATTTTTATATACTTGTTCATTGGCCTTTGGACAGTACACAGGAATTTTCTAAATCTCCACGTATCACTGTAAAAACTTTAATACTATTTTTCTAGAAAGTATCGGGTTGGCTCTGTTACTTATGCTGTGAATACAATAAGAATGGCTACCGGTCGCTTGCGACTCGATAAATGCCACAGAATCTGAAGAAATAAAGTAGTTAAAAAGGAAGAAATATGCCGCGTTCGAAATTTCTTACTGCCAAAGGTTGTTAAATAAACGGAGGAGAGTAGAAGCTGAAGGAGCAAGAGTGCGTGTACAGGCTGCACGCGAAGGTTCCCCGATTAATTTCCTTTTGTTTTTTGTTACTCCTCCCCTCGAGTTCTGTTTAGCCGTGACGCAGCCTTCGGTAGCACCGAACCTTGGGACACTTTCATGCCTACGATCAATTCCATTGATTATCGACACTCGAGGTTAAGGTTAGCCTGTCGTTTGAACGGGATTGCACCGCGGAAAGAGCTTGCGCCCAGTGTATGCACGTACCCCTGCCACCGTGCTCATCGATTTTCTGCTCGATACGAGCCGATCGCGTGATATCGCGGCTAAGGGGACCGATTTAAACTTCCAAACAATCCCGAACGGGAAGCTAGATTTCCAGATGGGGGAAATGGAAAATTCAAGCTGGCCGGCGTCAACGAACTCATTCAGCAACCAAGTTCTTTTTCGGCGCAGCGCAAGTGGAAGTTGAAAATAGTGGAATTTGTGAGTGCAACGGGAGGCAGAGAATGAAGATTAATTGAAGCCTGATGGGCGCGTGGAAGTTGATTGTGGTGGTTCTTTTATTGCGAAGCGTTGCTTATAGGAATGTATTTAAGTGAGATCTAATTAGAAGTGATAGAGATATTCTGTCCCAATATCCTCAAGTCCTAGTGACAGAAACGAAGGATTATTAATTCCTAATCACGCCAGACGAGCCGACCATTTCGGGACGCTCAGTTCCAGGAAGTCGGAGCGACCTAAGCGCTCGCCACAGCAGACAGCCTTTTCCTCGAAACATAACGAAACATAACGAAACGAAATCGAGGCGTAACTTTCTACGATTATTCATGCCAACTGATTCATCGTCGCTGAGGAAACGGTCGAGCAGTGTGCCCCTCGAACCGTGCACCCACCACAAGCTGGTGGGACAGTGCCTTATTTAATAGACGATTCTACTATGCCTCACAAGTAAACATTCACTAATAAGGAATGGAGTTTCCCGATTTTGAATATATATTTTTAAAATTATATCTGCAATGGACCTATTTTACTCATGTTATCAATAACATTCAATATAGCGTCAAGGCGCATGCGAAAAGCGGCAAAATCCTCTTATTTAAGAATCCTTGGCTAAAATCTGGCATCTGTATGTTTTTCTCAGGTTTTGGATCCGAATATGATGTTATTTTTTTGTGAAAAAAAATTTTTCTGAGGTAGTTCTCTTAATAAAAAATCGGTTTTCTGAAGATAACTCAAAAAGGAGAGGTCGGAGAATTTTTGCCGTGTTTCGCATACGTCTTGAGGCTATATTGAATGTTACTGATAACATGAGTAAAATAGGTCCATCGCAGATATAATTTTCAGGATTTCTTAGTTACTATCAGTAGTTTAAAAATATTCATTCCAAATCGGGAAACTCCATTCCTTATAAGTGAAGGTTTACTTGTCAGTAGAATTGTATTGAACAAAGTACTTATAGAAAAATCAGGCGGGCTTCGTGAAATTTAAATGCTTCCAGTCTCATCGCAAGCCCACACTGCTCCAGCGTTGGGAGAAGATCCCCCACGTTTCCCTCGAAACCGTTGAAAGATCCGAATGGGAGAAGCACGAGACCCAAACGCGACGAGCCTCGAATAAACCAGGCGGTCCACACGTGCGTCTCGTGTAGCTCGTGTTCCATGATACACAGAGGGCCCACCTACTCTCTGTGGCCAGCGTAGCATTGAAAACGGATGCCTCTTCCTCTTCGTAAGGTCGGCGATTCTTTTTAATTCGCCTCGGTGGCGTTTATCCGCTGGGCGGATCGGTATGCCCGCCGTGAAATGATCGCCGATCGAGCAGGAAACGTCGGAGGTCACGCGTTGGGGTTAGGCCTCCTCCTTCCTCCGGGTGGGCTTGGCTCTCGACATAGAACGGAGGCAGAGAGAGGTGGCTCGCACAGGACGTCCTCGAGTTCTCGTTTTACGCGTCCTAGACGACCTCACCGTCGAAAATAACCATTTCGATGGTCGCTCCTCGGCCGTTCCCCGCTTCGACGCCTTCCGCCTTCCGCCTTCCTTCCTTCCCGGGGCCATTGCGTGCCGCGCTTTCCCAGCTCGATCGCGCGTGCTTGCGCAACCCCGGAAGCCGGGGCCCTGGAAACGGACCCGGGGGTTCGCGAAGCTTGCCCGGGGTGCGGTGCGCCGCGCCAGTTGCCATCGGTGTACCACTAGTGTAGCATAAGTGTGACCAAACCACCCTTGTCACAGGTGATATTCTATGGACCATGGTATTTCGCAACCATAGGGATCCCCAGATACATAAACGAGGCAGAATTGACAAAGCCGCGAAGAATGTACAAACCTCTAATATTCAAAGGGGGCTCGTTTAATATTCCAGGTCGACTGCTTTTCTAACGATTTCACGGCGAAATCATCGCCTCGCCTTCGAAGCCTTGCCATCCCATATTAAGATCGTTTCGACACCGCGGCTTCGACTCGGTTCCACGTTAAACGAGACACGACGTGTGGAACTTTCTAAGAACTTTCCATTCGCCTGCAACCGACCGCTCTTCTTACGCTGTCAAAATCTGTATCATTCCCAGGAACGTTTCGTTAGGGAATGGACCGCCTGTCTCGCGCGGCTCGCGGCGAAACAAACGCGCGGAGCGTCTGCGCAACAAAGCATTAAGGATCATCGATATTAGCGATGATATCTTTATGTAACCGAGGACGAGTGATGTCACTTTCGCGTATTCACAATGGCCACGCGCGGCACAAATCGCTGGTCAGACGATTCTTTTATCCTCGACGCCCGGCGAATTCCAGAACGAACCGCGCGCGGGGTCAAGCGGGAACAACGATAAACGAATTCTGGCGCGCGGTATGCAGGACAGGCGGTGGGCCTTGCTAACGACCGGCCGCGAATATCGCTCGATATTTAGAGGATACTTGGGGATTCGTAGGATTCCGCGGGGGATAGGCGCGAAGGCTAAGGAAGCTTATTAAACATCGAACTGAGAACGTAAACAGGGAAGCAGGTTTCATGCATCGTTTCGTTCCAGCCATGTACTGCCGATCGAGATATATATATATATAAGTGTATTCGTATCGGTGGAATACTTGCGCGATTCGAGGGCAAACTGATTCGAGGAACACACTGCATGCTGCATAATTAGCGGTACAATCGAAACAGAGCGGGTTCCTCGATGAGAAATAAATTCCACAACCATGTGGAACACTTTTCTCCAACGACACTCTGTCTTCGATAGACTTCATTTTCAAACGTGTCGGTGGCAGGTGCTGTAGAGAACTACTCAGTAGTTGGCATGGTAACTTATCTCGGAAATGTAAGTTAGTGTATCTGATTCGTTTATTAAAATCATTACGCCTCGATTGTACTGCACACTGAGCAATGGCTCGGTAATGACTTGTGCTAGTTTCACTGCGATACCTCAAACGCTCTTTCTCCCGCGGCTAACACAGTTTGCCCCGGCTGAATCATAAGTTACATACGAAACAACGAAGGACAGGCACAGTTAAAAGGATGAAACGATAAGTAAACGTGCGTCGGCAGAAAAGGCGTGCTACTTACTCGTCGGCATAGCTCGTTTTGTTCAGGGGACGGGGCCTGAGCACAGTTCAAATAAAGGACATCTGAAACCAAAAAATGAAAGGGAAGATTGGTACAAGGCGAACCCAAAAGAACAAAGGCGCGTCGTTACACATCGCTTGGTCCACGACTTTCGCGGTTTTCACAGGCATATGACTTACGATCGAGTTATCTTGAAATGTCTTACCAGGTTCTGGGATTTAAACGTGCTCTATACTTTCTACTACTGCGAACTTAAATATTTAGAGACAGTAGACGTGTACTTTGTGCAAAATTATTGTTTTGTGCAGGATTAAGGGGTCTCCCCTACCTTGACGGACGAAAAATGGCCCGAACTTTGGGAATTTTTTAAAACAAAACCATTAAATATATTTACTTCTAGCTTCGTGGCTTTATTTCTCAATCTTTAGAGAATATGAAAAAAAAAATTGTATGCAAAAATAGTGGTTATATCCGGAGTTACAGGGCTTTAAATAGAGCGCCTTACAAAAATCATATGCGCATGGTTAGCAGAAAATCAGCCGTTGTATAAGTCTGAAATAGAAAATTTAAAATTTTGAGTAATCTGTATGAGTGTGGCTATCGTGGGAACTAGATTAAATGAGAAGTACCGAAAAGTAAAAAAAAATGGCAGCGTCCAAAACAGACATCGATTTCTGCAAAAAAATCGCTGGTTTTTAGGTCGCAAAAGTGTAATTTTGCAAAAACCAACTTAGTTTTAGTAACAATGTTGCCTAAATATGTACAAATATAGACGTAAGTTTTCAATTAACATAATTTGAGGGTTTCTCTTGAAAAAAATCCCAAATATCGCGATCCTTTTCAGGCCCCCAAAGTAGGGAAACCCCTGAAGTCAACACTCGGGGTACCTTTTTAATAAAAATTAAGGGACTTAATATTTTAATAAAATTCAATTTTCATTGTTCTTAATTGTGGTTTATTGTGGCTGCTCCCCATTCAGAGAATCGCCCAATTAATCGAAGAAACGACACAGCGAGCGATTGTCCCGCTAGAAAGAAGACCAGCTTTCAGCCAGCTGCTTTCGTTTGTCAACCACTGGTGCCCACGGCCGGCGGAGTGAAAATCGCCGCTAGAAGAGCTGAAGGCAGAACTTTCAAATCGCCATTCTACCCGGGGCACCGTATTTTCACTGGTTGCTTTTCACTCGGCCGCTGATTCACTTTCCTCTGGTGGGCGTTAACGTCGACCCGAGTCAAAAACGCGGTAAGAAGCGTGGAAGAAAGAGGCGGGCCGATTCGAACCATCCCTGTGTCCAACCTCTGCACCCCAGCCACACCAATTTTATCCTGAAACCTTGAAAAATGTCCACGAAGAAAATTTGTCGCTAAATCTTCGTTCAATTGTTCCAGCTGGCAACCCCCGGCTAATATTCAATGATTTCAGAAAAATCTCGCAAGAAAAATTCTCTCCCCAAATTCCCTAAATAATAGCACCTATCCGTCCCATTTTTGGACGTTATCCACGTGCGACGAGCAGAAAGCACATAGCGTCCGCGCCGCCACGTCCCACGGTGTCGCAAAGACGCGGTGAATATTCATTTGATTTTTGGTAGGTGTTATCGGCCTCATAGAGCAAGGGGGCGAAAGGGGCGAAGGTGGGGGAGGTCGAAGGGGCCCGAGAGACAGGAGCAGGCAACGGCTACGAGGGCTTCAAAGACGGGAGACCTGAATACTGCGTGTGGTACCGGATGAGGAGAAGGCCTGAACGGAGGGAGGGGAGGGGAGGGGAGGGGAGGAGGGGGATCGGGGGGACGATTTGGACAGCGACGGCCCTGAGCCACTTGCCACAGTAGGTCAGCTCTCTTCACCTCACTTCGCCTCGTTTTTCGAGCCTCCCATTATACACGGCCGAGGATCCTTCGTCGCTCTTCGACAAACGGCCAACGGATATTCCTTCTTTTCCGCTGCCCGCCCGCCGCCCTGCGCACGCACCTGCCCGTGCAAGTGTAATTTGCTCCCGTTCGCGTTATCGTTGTCGGCCACTGGGGTCGTCGTGTGGGACAGGGGCCCCTCACGGGTCGCCCAGCTATCAGTTACCACCCCTTTCAGGCTTTCGAGAATGGCACCTGAACGGATCTATTTTTGGTGTGGCGACATTCCGCTGTCACGCTATCCTTATAGGGTTTGAAGTGTGTAAGGGGGGGCACCTTGGCCGGCAGAGTGAAGAGGCTTGAATAAGAGAGGAACACGTTGGCCATTTTTCTAAAATTCTTCCGTGCAATATACGCTAAGTGGCTTGCTTGTTGTAGGTATTCAGTGCTAGGGAACAGAGTGGTATGTAGTCCGAAGTATATACCTGACACCCTATGATCTACAGTGTGTATCAAAAGTTCCCAGAAGTTCCTCTGAGTTTAATAATTTATCGTTGTTCGACGGGCGAACTTGTCCCTTGAAGAAAATGCTCGACACTTGCGTATTACGTATCGTGCTTCCCATTCCACCGCAATGAATTATTAAACTCAAGAGTCCGGCAACTTTTGAGCCATGCTGTAGTTATCGTTCCTTAATCAGATTGTATAATTTTCAGTACTCGGCCACGTGCGGCAATCAAGTGTTCGCGTAACGCACTCCCTGCGTGGAAAACCACCCGCACGTGTGCGGGCCAGTGGATCGAGTGGATCTGAACAAAGCGCGGGGAAGGGTATTCGCGGCTGCTCGCTGAAGACAGCACGTAGGGTGGCGGCCTTTTAGCCTGAGAACATCCGTTTCCTATGAATTATGGAAAACGTTGGTTCCAACGAAAATGCTCTCATAATTTGCTGTAACTGGAGCTGACACCGATCTGTCTGGCCACTGTGGTGCTCAGCTTCTTAGCTGCTGTATATACATTTGTCTCGGAAGAAGGTGGCGGGAGCGGACGGGAAGATCCCCAAGCCGAAAATTAAAAAGATTATAAAACATTGGGGATTTGTAGAGGATATATAGATATGTGTTTTGTAATCGTAAGGAGGTGAAATTGACCCCTAAAGAAATCGGCTATCTTCCGATTTTGTGTTACAACTCGGGTATCACTTTCGTCAAATGATAGTTCTAATTAAAAGATGTAACTTTTGTCTGAAAACAATTTTTTTCTATCTCTTACAGTTATAACACAAAATCGGAAAATAGCTAATTTTTCGGGGGTTAGTTTCACCCTTAGTGCGGACTTGGGCAGCAAAAAAAAAATGCGCAATACATATACCTATATATCCGCTACATATCCCCAAAGTTTCAAAATATTTTGTATTTACCGGCTTGGGGATCTTCCCTTGTTAGTTCGAGGCAGTATCTACTGTATTAGTTGTTTTTCAAGGAGAAACGCAAATATCGCCGGCGAACCTACACAGCACCCACCCTAGCTACAGCACACTGAATTTCCACGAATAAAATAAACATCCCTTATCCACTTCAGCGTCACTCGATCAATATACATAGGTAGTCCTGAAAACAAAGTTCACGGGAAACGATTTTTCTTTTCCCTTCCATAAATGATACACGCTCGAAAAGTTCGTGAACCACTGTCATACACCCAACTTCCCCTCTGAGAGCCTCTCTATCGAACAGTGAACTAAATTCTGTTCGGAATCGTCGTCCTTAAGTATCGTTCGAGCGGAGCCCCTCGGTGCTCATCGCGCAGTTAAAGATTGGCCTCGATCTAATGAGTAAAGATTGGCCTCAATCTAACGAAGAAAGTGTATCTGTCTCGCGAAGCCCGCTAAACCGTGACGTCGTGCCGTTGTTCGTGTCGCGGCGGCACACGTCCGCGGGCGCGCAAAGGACGAGGATGAATATGGGCCTTTTGTTTCTACAGTGACGATCCATTCGGGGATCGTTCGGTTCTGGCGCCGAAGATTATCAGTCGCCAATGATGACTCCCGTGCGGGGCGGGCTGGATGTTAATTTAATCGAAGCCAACACGAGCCTGTAATCGAGACGATTTATGGGAAACCAGTTTCAGCTGCCGTTGGCCCGGAGAGCGAGCCCGGGCCTCTTAACTTGATAATGTTAACGAGGGCCAATTTCGTTTCAACAAAACGATAAGATCGGTGTAACCGTCCGTCGAGCTTAACCGGCGAACGTATCCAGTCGAGACGACGAATCACCATGCGGAGAAAAAGCTGACCCCTGTTTCCATTCGTTAAACGCGCGTTACTAATCGTCAACGTGTTCGAGGCTGAAACTGGAGAGTGGCACGGACGGGGGAATTGTTCCGAAGAATCGATATCCTTCTAATCGATCGCTGATGGCACCTGGTCGACCCAGTGGTACAGTTAGACGCAACTAGGGAACGGGTATTAACATCACATCGTCGCTGGGAGGATCGAGGTTAACGATAAGTCCTCCGCGGACTAATAAACGTCTAAGGGAGAACGATGGGCGTCGAGGACATCGTGACGGGGATAAAACCAACGTTGAAGTCGCGTTTCGATGAGGAAGGAACGAAATCAGTGAAACTGCCACGATAGGACGGTGTCTGTTGATTGGGGTAGTAGGTGGGTGTTGATTGAAATTAACCGAGGTGAGCATCTTTGTATATTGAAGTTTGGAGAAATGCTACTTAAAGATAAATCTCCTACACTACTTGAGAATTAGCGCTCCAGTACTGTAAAGACTTTCAGTGCTTGAGATACCCAAGTTGCGGAATCTCTAATTTTCAGGATTCCCGAATTTTTTAGATCAGCATATTTTCAGGATCCCCAGGTTTTAAGATCCCAAAATATCAGAGTCCCCACTTTTCGGGATCCCCAATTTTCGGAATCCCTAATTTTTGGAATTCTCATATTTCCGAGATCTCCAGGTTTTAAGATACTAAATTTTTCGGGATCCCCAAATTTTCGGGATTCCCATTTTTGGGCGTGCTCGTTCCCCGAGCTGGATCCGATTACACGTGAGCGTGCAATTTGGTACGTGCAAAGGAATGGGCGATGCTTGATACGAGTGCACAGAGCAGGAATCTCGGCGCGGTTCTGCCCCAATAGCCAGCCGGCTCGTTCTTCGCGTTTGGGAGCGCCTATAGGGTTCGATCGATTCGCGAACGACGGTAAAATTCACCGACGATTGGATGATCGAGTGCCTCCTCGCTGTTGTCTTCACAATCGATACGCGTCGCATGTATCCGAATGAACTTCTGATGAATTTTCTGCATCCTCGAGTTTCACCCTCGCTGGCGATCGAATTCCAGGTAGTGGATCCAAGAAGGGGGCACGTAGTGGTGCATGGGGTGAGTTTCAGCTGATCGATGGATAATATAAAATACTTATATTACACGGTGTATGGGAGAGAAATTATGGTAGGTATGGATTGTTTTCAAAGAAATTGTGCTTCAAGTGGTTTTAACTCGCACAAATTGGCAGTTATTTTTGTTTCCAGTTAAAAGGTGTTGCCTCGGTTTCAAACTGAATCGTTACAAGCTAGAGTCCTACGGATATTCTTTTTGATAAATAGAACTTCCACGACACTGAGAAATTCAATAGACGACGTCATTCAGAGAGAGCGCCCCCCCCCCCCAAAGTCGCATTCATCTTCTAATTAGTTAGAAATAAATACCAGTGAATCATCCCACAAAGTCCTTACTATTTCCACACACGCCACTAACGCACCAACTAATCCAAACGAGGAAGACATTTTATAACTCCTCATATTCAATTGGCCTCTCTATTTCGTGAAAGTACTCCTGTTCTCACCAATGTACTAATTACACAACTGCCTACAGGTAAACTCTACTAGATGCTTTTACGAAATCCTTCTTTCTAACATAAGTTAAACGAGTTTCAACACACCCCAGTGCCATTTGCAACACGATTTTCCTCCTGGAAACATTTACTTCTTATTTTATCCTCCCTCCTTCTGCGGAACAAAACACACAACCGAAATCCCATGAGAAGATCATTATTAAAATAATAAAACTTGTGCAATCAAAGTGTTTAAAATTTGTACATTAATCAGTAAAATATTCCCCACCACAAGTCTTAAACAATTCGATTACATAGTTTCTCACAGCATAGAAAACTGTTAAATTTTTTTTATAACAATTCTTTTATACCCACTATGATTTTCAAGATACAAAGGAAAGTAGGAAATCACACATTAACCTATAAGGGTTTTTTTTTTCATCTTAAACAACCGAACATCCCTTGCCAGTTCCCCAAACTACTAACATCGAAAACCCACATCAGATACAATAAATACATCCCCAGTATCTTCACTAATTCACAAGCCACTCAAGGGTCCCCAAACTTAGTTCCTCCTTCGACTTTCCCTTTACCTCTGCGAGGTCCTAAATATCAAACAAATAAAGAAACCTTCCTTGAAACCCCAGCAGAACTTCCACCCATTCGTTGCACCCCCTTCGAAGGACATGAACCCAAGCCCTCGAAAGATAAACGCGTAACCGTGACGAAGCTGCAGGAGAAAAGGAGCCCGCTGTCTCGTGTTTTAGCCGTGCAAAACCGTGTAACAGGAGAATCCAGCCGGTGCAGGTTTCGGCTGGAAGAGAAGCCTGGGCTCCCAGGACATATTCATCCCTCTGGTCCGGTCAGCCCCGTTCTCGGGATCCTGTGACGTCCCCGTCTGCCTCCGTGGGTGGCATATAGACGGAATAAGGGGTTCCCTCCCTAGTTTCGCTCCTTCTCTTCATCCTCGCCCGGCGGATCCGGTTCAGCTCCGAACCTGGGGGACGGTGATCGAAGAGGGCGCCAGATGCGCCCCCGAGACCCAACTAGGATTTTGCCGCTGCCAACTGCGATAACTAATTTTCCACGAGTTTTTCCGGGGAAAGTGGAACGGGACGCGGAGAAACTACCACGGTGAACTTTCCACCGATTTTCTCTAATATCTTGCTCGCGCACTTTCGCGCCCCTCCCGAATTTAGCCGCCGAGAAAAGCTTCGGACTTACAGGGACGCGGAGTTAAATCAGCCGCGAATCGAATATCCGTTGATTTTATATTCTTTGTGGGGAGGATTCGCGAAATTACCTCCGGGAATTAAGAGAGAAGCTTTTAGAACCGTGAAGCTGGATCTCTTGCGCTGATAAATCACTTGTGGCATTTATTAATTCGGTGTAAAAGCTCGTTTTATTGAACTAAACAAAAGAAATATTTATTAAAGATGAAAATATGTTACGTATTTTTTTAATCAATGTACTTTCCTCGGTTATCGATGACCTTTTCTGGTAAAAAAAAAAGAGGCACTTATTTACAGCTAACATCATCTAACAGTGAGCGGAGGAACTTCTGCACCGATCTAGCGTCGCTATTTTTGATTAGAGGAGCGGAAGGTCGACGAATGGAGGGATTGTGAGATCAGATTAAAATGCGTTAAATAGGTACGTAGCACATGGATGTCATCGTCTAACAGATTATTCGGATTTTCGCCAGCAGGATAATACATACGCAGACCTGTTTGCCCAGCGAGAGAGAAACCGTGCAGCCTGGCATGAAGGGCTGCCATATGCTGTTGGGAGAAGAAGGGGACAATGAGGACGAAATAAGAATCGGCGAAGGGTGTGCAACGCAGGGTCCCATTGACCAGACCCACGGTAACCCTCGGGTCTCTGCCCCTTCGAGGATACGTCTCGATTCTTTCGGCTGCCCTTGCAAACGATATCGAACCCTCCGGTGCCTCGCCCTCGCCTCGTTTTACTCGGGGCTGAAGGGGCAAAGCACACACACACACACATTCATTCATTCATTGAATATCGTGAGACCGGAGGAAAGTCAATCAGTGTTCCCGACCGATCGCCAGAGAGATCAGAGAAATTACAGAAGGGAAAGGATCCTATCCTACTACGCCCAAAAAGGGAATGTTATTTTAGAGGAGCGATCCTCCTCATAGAATTACCAACGGAACTTCAATGAATCTTGAACGGGAAATTTAAATTCACCGTTGCGCTCAATTATAAAATCGTAGGAGGAAAGGGAAAAAGGGCTAGGAAACTCGATACCGATTTAATATGATATCGACTAGCGGCGTGTTAAAGATATTTGCGGGCTCTCGATGAAAGTTTCGACAGCTGGGTAGAGACGCCAGGTTGGTAGGTAGAACAATAACGAGGAATCTGGTGCTGAACACTTTTGCAGACGCCGAGTTCTTTCGCTCTGCGAGTCGAGTGGGTAGGCGAATGGAGCGGGCAGGCTTTCCAACGATATTTCTGGTGGTAACTATGCCAGGGACTGCCGGGTAAGTAGTCACTATAATACAGCTTGAATCGAGTAAAAGTACATGGGCAACCTCGTAAGCGGGTTCACCATGTCGCTTTCACTCCCCATGCCGCAATATTATCCGTGGCTGGAGGACCGGCTGGATGGCAGGCAATCCTAGAGACACCGCCATTACGCCCGACGATCGCGACCAGGGAACGACATATCTCGACAGGGACGCGCGCAAACGACATGCAAATGCCCCCTCCTGGCTGAGAACACGATGATATTTGCTCGACGTGCGAGCTTCTATTCGAGCACCTCGGGGCCATCATCGACGCCGCGCACACGTCATCGTTTCGCTGCAGCCTAGATGCATTACCCGGTGCATTATCGAGCGCGATTCAGTGGAACGTGGTCCCGATGGGGAATAATGGGCGCCGTTTGGCCATCGATTTGCTATCGTAGACAAATCGCGGGGAAGAAGGATGGTCATCGGAAACGTATGATTGCAGGTGCAGCTACGGTTCAAAGTTTCGAGCTTCAAAGAGGGGAGTGTTGTACTTCTATTTCACTGTTGCTAGTGGTAGACCCAAGGGATTGATTTTTAGAGGGAAAGTAGCAGAGGCTTGGATGTTCCTTGGAATTGTTCTGCTTGCAATTTTAGTCAGTTGTGGGTTTAGTAGTTCTGTAGTTTTAATGCTTCAATAGCTCGAATATTTCAGTAGCTTGGATACTTCGTTGGCTTCGGTAGCTTCGGTAGCTTCGGTAGCTTCAGTAGATTTCCGTAGTTTCTACTCGCGGTGGCATTCAGCTTTCCAGATACGTGCTGAGCAGATGTTCCCCGAGTAATATGCGCGGAGGCCATCCACCGACGTCCAGGATATCGCGTTCACGGGCTATCAATTTCCATACAGGCGAAATTCGCTCGCGAAAATCGCCGGCTGAGAGAGGACGCACCGTCACGGACCTATTGTGCGTCCCTTTTGTGCGTTTGCATTTGAAGCACGCTCGCCGTGCATACCTGAACGAGCAGCGTGCAAGCTTCCGCGTGGTCGCCTTCTCGTCTCGACAGAGGAGTTCGTAGGAAAAGAGGGGGAGCAGAAAGGTGGGAAATTCAGGAAGGAGAACGAGAAAAACGGGGGACGGAGGGTGAAAAAAAAAAAAGGAGAGAAATATAAAGATAGTCGAGACAGTCCATTAACCATCGAGAGAGATCCATACTAATCGTGAAGAGTAAAACATGGCTGATGGAAACACGAGTGGAGCAGAAACCAGGCATCCAAGGGAGAAAGCCGAGAACATTATGGCCACCATAAATTGCACGGCGGTAGGGAACCCATGTAAATTAGCCAATTTTCTGCTATCAGCGGCATGGCAAATTATTTAGTGGATATAGGTATGTATAGGGTGCGATCCATGCACCGACATCGTCAAGCTTCTACCTTCCCCTCGGTGAAAGTAAGGAACTAAGCGAAATTTTATATTGGCTTTTATTTCTTGTAATGTCTATCGAATAATTCTGCTTATGAGAAATATTTATTTCATCACTCGAATGGGACACGTTATCGTGTATGGAAAGTAGCTCGCTATCATTTTACGCGGCTCGTCTTACCAATCATATTGCAATGAATATTTTCCAAGTGAAGTACGGAGCGTCCCTGATTTCTTCGCGACCTCGATTTTCCCCTATTCCCCTTTCATGGAGCGATCCTTCGCGTCGAGGTCACTCGGTTCGATATTCATTTTTTCCAAATTATGTCGGGCGTTTCACTTGAGTAATCTCGTCCCTCCTCCCCCCCGCCTTCGCTACTTTTCCATGCACGGTAGACCATTTACAGTGGCTGGCATTAAATTGTGGGATTATCTAGCCGAGGTCGGTGAAAATTCGCGAGTTATTCAGCGGTGCTCGGAATGGTTATTTAAAAGCGACGACCCAGCTCGCGAGACGGTGGCGTCGACGCGGTGATCTCCGCGAAAGGAGCTGCCGTTTAAAGGTGTGTAATGAAAATAAGGAGCAGCTAGAGAGTTTTATAGGAGCGAAAGAAAATTTAACGGGCGGCGTGTGTAATAGCCTGTAAGGAAAGTTTTTATCGTTGCCACGAGCAGCAGGTACGAAGTATGATTCAGTTTTGCGAATCAGAAGAATAACGCCTGAAATGGCAGCATGCAAATGTTATCTGAACACTTATCGGACGTGTTTGTACGCGCACACCCGCGGCTCGACAAGCTGCGAAGGTAAACCTGAAGACTATAAATCGTAGTAGAGCTACCTGCGACCACGAGCCCTTCAGCTGTCAGGTATGGAGTAAAGGTAGGATGATTTCCAAGACGCGATCCGCCGCCGCGGCCAAATCCTAAGCACCGCTCTTATGGAGGAGAAGCACCCTCAACTTAAATTATCCTAAGTGAAATTTCTCAGCTCAGATCTTCCTAAATGATATTTCTAAAAACCTTATACCACTTAAAGCGTGAAGCTCCGTTCGCGAATCCCAAAGTACGGTAAATTCCTTCACAAATAATTCCCCCGCGTTGAACGGTCATAATTGTAGGTATTTATTATATTACGGATCAGAAAATACGACGAATTCCACAAGCTTCCAGCATTGTCCGGATTAATGAGCGCCAGGTGAGGGAAACGTCGCGATTGTCTACTTTAAAGGGGCGTTTCTGTCCGAGGGCAGCTCCGACAACACCGTTGGGAGCAGGTATAGCGTCTCGCCTACTCCATTGTGCGTGGTGTACTTTAAACGGGCCATTTTACTATGGGAACATTCCTCTGGCTTTTGTTATACCCGGGTATGTTGGTAGATAAGATAAAGGCAGTTTTCTGTCAAGCAAGGCGCCGGCCGATGCCTTCGCAGCGACCATTCTCGTCCACGAACCCAGAGCGAATACTATTATTCGACGGTAACCGTAAAATTTATCTACGAATTCACCGTTCATTACCACCCGACACGGTATCTACGCGACACTTCTCACTCGCTCCGAAATGGAAACTCGCCTACTCCAGCGGTTTATTCTTGATTGCTGCAACGGCGTGCCATAAATCGTCGACATTAACTCTCGCGGAATGGCACGTCCAAGTGCGGTTACCAATATGGAGAAGAAGATCTTGAAAACAGTTACCATTAACACTGCGGCGAATAAATAGAATACTTATCGCGCGAGAGGGAAAAAGGGACTCAACGTCCCGTGAAATTTCAGACAGATGTTATCAGAGATATTAAATTACGAGGGAAATAGTTACATTATCTCGCCGATTAATGCCACCGCGATACGTCGGCCGTTTAATTCGAATCGTCCGGTGTCTACCGCGCGTTCATTGATTCCCACGGTTCGCTCTTAAAAGCATCCACTCGAAACTAAAATAACGGTGGAAAGTAACGCAACCTCGTCTCATCGTCGAGAGCACGCTGAAACGCCTCGCCTTCGTAACAAATGCCTGTGACGTGTGCATACGCCGGATCCGGCTGGATCGAGCTTGTCCGCGACGAAGGATCGACGGCATCGAGGGGGCACTTATCCACGGTGCTGCCCTACTTCTATGACATAACCTATCTGTCCGCCCTCGCCGTCATCGAATTCCGTTACCGGCCAGACGCACGTCGCCGAATTATGCGCAACACATCGGCCGTTGGGGTCGTCTGTACGCTGGGAAACTTTCGCTGTCTGCTTTCGCGTGGAATGCTAAGAGGGTGGGTGGGAAAGATCTTAGAATATTTCCAATTTTTCGGAAGGTTCGATAAAAGGAATGCAGCAAGACTGAAAGCTGGGTGTCTTTCCGGTTCGAGGGTGGATTTCCGGTGCGAAGAATTTCATAAGTATGTAGATTATGTTGATTATGTTGATTAGGTAGAAGCTGAATAACTCTGGGTACAGTAGTTTAAAGGATTGATAAGGACTGGAACATGTAGAGTGGGTAGAATATGAAGTTCGAAGGGTTGATGAATGAAACACGTAGAGTTGGTAGAAGTTGAAGTAAATTTTCTTGAAATTGATCGAGATTGCAATATCCGAAGGTTGAAGGGTCGACAAGTGGAGCGCGTAAAGTTGGTAGAAACTGAAGAAGTAAGTTTCCTTGGGATTGATAAAAATTCCAATATCCAAGCGCTAAAGACAAGGGGGCAGGAAGTGGCGGAGGATGGTAGGGGAGACGATTGTGGAAGTATCTCGCGAAAGGAACACAGACGACGTGTTCGGTGGCGTGCATATCCGTGGATCGTGAAGAGATGTTTTCTGCGGGGAGCTCGCGGCGTGCAACCTACCTACCTACATAAACACGATGCTCCGCTTTGCTTTCCGTTCTCCTTACAAGCCCCTGCATTGCACCTCCACGAGAAAATGAGAGAAAGAGGAGCAGCCAAGGCGGAGGTGGGGGGGATGGAGGAGGGTTATACGAAAAAAAAAAAGAAAAAAAAAAGGTCGAGAGTTGAGAGAGTAGGCAACCCAATTTTGCGACGCGAGGCTCTAGGTATTTCGATGCATCGCATAGGTCAAGGCCGACAGAGACGTTTAGCCATCGGAGAAGCGTCAGTCAGTCGTCCTAAATGATTCTATCTACATCCGAGCCGCGGGACGCTCTCATCCCCACCCACTCCGGGTAACACAACAATTTTTAATACAAATCCTGTCTCTCACTCTCTGTGAATTACACATTAATATTGGTTCAGCTTCGCGTGTATCTCCTCTTTTAATTAATCCATCCTATTCTCTAACTATTATATACAACCACTTTTCACTTACACTACTTACAATAGACTTGGACTATTTCGTTACTTAGACGGTAAACTTTCATAATCCCCGGGACATTTATCACCGGCGATATCCGTTCCATTCAAACTTACAATACTTTTGCTTGTTGTCAGAAACCAACGGGCACTCGGGAAATCTAGGAAAAAACGGGCAATGGACTTAAGTGTGACCAAAGTGTTGAGTGTCCAGAGTAGGTATAGTAGGAAACGCACGCGTCCATTTGCATAGGCGAGCTCCAGACTCCGGGCACGTGTAACTGTGCGTCTGTATCAGTACAAGCGCTGTTAACGATACCCGAGATGACGATGGGCACTGTGGCACGTTACAGCGGCGGGGTTACGATCCTAGGATCCTACTTACGCGAACGAGCAGCACGGTTAGCCTAGATCGCAGGCGCGAGGGGGACAGTGGGCACAATGCACGTCAGGTTAACGTCGCCACAGGGGCAAACACGCGGATTCCACCTCGAACACGATACCCTGCTGCAGCTGCGACAACGATTTTCGCTGGCGTCGCAAGAAGTCGTCCTTTTTCTTGGGAGAATCTTCAGCCCTGCGCGTACCGAATGCGCGATCATCGCGGTAACGCGGGCCGCCGGTAATGGGACGATGATACCCGCGAGATGATGACCATCTTACCACATCACGTTATGGGGACGGGGTTATGCTGCCACTTTCACAGAACTCTGGACACAATCGACGGATTCGTGGGCTGGTGGCTTTTTAGTAGCGACTGATCATGAGGAATATATTGCGGATGGTAATATAGATTCTTCAGAGGAGATATAGAAATATAGAAGATTCTTCAAATATAGAACAATAGAATACTAGTTGCGTTATAGGTATTCTTAATAAATACAATTTCTCTTATTTTGAAATGAGAGATGCCTTCTCCCTCTCATTACAAATTTCACCTCAAATAGGTAAATATCATAAGCCACCAGCAGTGCCGCGAAACGTGTTAAAGAAAGGCCTCTTTGGGACCCAAGTCCCCAAGTTCTTTAGAAACTTGTTACTTCTCACATTTCAAACAATATCATCTCTCAATGCCAACTAAACACGTATGCAGTGGCCATCCCACGAGCGCACACAACGACTCACGTCAAGGCCTGGTCCTAGTCCCGACCCATCCCTAAACCCTGAGGAAACTGAATGCATACCATCGAGCTAGTCACCTTCGAAACACCTTGAAGACACGTGCTCGGCAATGCATACATCAATGAACAAACTGCAGGAGCGAGAAATACTCCCATGGTGATCGCGGAATATGTTCCTCCGACACCCTGATAGGCTGGCGAAGATCGACGAGCCATAAAATCAAATTAATTGTACGATCACGCGTCGTCCAATGCACGGTGCGCGTACACGCGTGACGCGTGGGCGTAATTCACGCTCGTGTGAGTACGCGTGTGGGTGTGGTCTGTTGTGTTACGTGACCTCGTCGCTGTCGTACGGCTGAATAGGCTCGTCAATGGCTCGTTTCATTGAATTAAATAGGCCATTCGTGCATGAACATAATTACTCCCACCCGGGGAGGGGAGGGAAGGGAGGAGGGCGGGGGGGGGGGGGGCTACGAAGCATCGAGACGCGCGGATACACCATTATCCATTTTTTTTTTTTCATGCATCTTTCACGAATTTTGGTGGGCATTCTCAATTTTTTTCCACAATTTTTATTTAAACAGAAATTTCGAATAACGAAAAAAGTTAGAAGAATATTATTCTTCAGTAACTTTCATTTGATCCGTTATTTAAATAATTTTTTATTTGGTTAATGCCGGACTCTGCTGCCAATGAGACTTAACTCTGCGCAGATGAAACAGGCGAAGGAATTGTACGGTGTCGAAATAGTACAAGTCTTTGCGCGTGAACGAATGGGAATGAGTGATCTGTTAAATATTTCTGGTGGACCGAGTTCGAACGTGGATTTCTTTTTTATATTTTAAGTGCGTGCAGTTTCGATACAAGTTGTTCCTTTCACTGCTCGCAATCGCTGTAGAGTGGACCAGAATGGGGGGGGGGGTCGATAAACAGAGCGCCGAAGCACGATTAGAAATTCTGTCGATCTCGCTCGGTTAATGAGGGCCGCGAGAGAAAAAGCTGCTGATTACACGTTTCGACATCGATCGTTGCGCAAACCGAGGCGTCTCTTGGCAAATCGGTACGCGCGATCGTGGAATCGCATTGTTGCGGCTGTTCTACATATTTCTTTCTTTTTTTTCCTTTCTTTGGGGGAGGGGGGGGGGGGGGGTGAGTAACAGGAATCAGCTTGCCACTCGCGTGAGGATCGAAGATCGGCTCGCGTGTAATCGTTTTCGACTGTCCTTGTAATCGCGGCTGCGCTCTAAAATCCCGAAATTGTGCAACGTGACGTCGATCAACGCCGGGGAACTCGACGGGGCATGTATCGACAGCTCCACTGGCGCAAGGTTCTTTAAAGTGCTTTGAGAAATTTTTAAACTAATTTTTGGAGAATTTCAGGGCAATATTTTCAATACCTTCCAGAAAATATCGACGTGAAATTACCTGAACACCATGTATAAGATACAATATCTACCTTTGCATTTAGGGGCCGTCGTTAAATTACTTAATGGCAATTTCGCCGATTTCATACCCTCTTCCTCCCCCGAAATTTGTAAGATTTTATATTCCAAGTTGCATTTATTCTCAGCCATTAAAATTCTTTTAAAGATTTATACAATTTATTTAACTCTACTGAAATATTACTAAAAACATTACCCTCTCCCCTCATTGTAAGAGAACGAAAGAAGTTCGCGACCTGCTCCCCCCATCCCCACCTCCCAAAAGCCTTCCCTAATTTAAGAACCACCCCTTCACCAATGACAAACATTTCTAGCGAAACAAAATCAATAGACAAAGAAGCGACGAAAGAAGTGAAAGAAGAGTTTGAAGTGCCAGCGCAACGCAGGCACGAAGCACTCCAGAGCAGACGAGCTGTTTAAACGGTTAATCTCGAGCTCTGCTTGACAGGCATTCTCACAAAAGGCGAGTTAACTCGTCCGCCTCGCTACAACTGCGGCGCTCGAGAGTTCGATGAATTCCGCCGTTCGATAACAACGAAGCGGCAGTGCGGACTTTGATAATCGAGTTACCATTAGCGTAATTACAGGGAACAGTGGGAAAGAACGGCGACACGACGTTTCGAGCATTACGTAACGGACCGTGCTCTCGAGACGCGAGGGAAAACTGACTCGGGAGGAGGAAAGGTGGCTGATTAAATGGAGCTGTGTTCAGCTGGTTCGAGAAGCGGTGTTGCACGGGCCTGCTCCGAATCGCGGGCAGAATGTGTTTGTTACTTCGCGGCGTGATAAGTGGACCGAGACGGGGCACTGTCTCGTCACAGGCAGCCTTTTGTGCCGTTCGTAAGTATTGGGACATCTACTGTGTGGAATAATTGCGAAAAACCTTCTGAATGCATCGAACAACACTTTATTTGGTATTTGAAATTAAAAGCAGTGGGGATGAGCTGGGAATTTGCATGATCAACCCTCCGTGGTCACGCGGGGGTGTATCGTGCCCCAGGATAAGCTTTTGCCAATATTTATCAAAGTTTTTAGACCTTAGAAATAAAATTTGAAAATTTTGTGAATTTTAACAGAAAAATCCACAACTATTTCTTTTTTTCAAATTACAAACTTCAACATATTGAAATTTACATTTCTATAAAAATGCTGTTAGAGCATGCTTGTATGGATATTAAGAACGCACAATTCTCACCCAAGAATTAAAAAATTTAATATTACGATAATGATAACTGAGAAATGACGCTGGGGTGCTGAACTCCACGTGACCAATTTGTGATTATGAATGTTTGTGAATATTAACAGGTGTATTTCAATTTTAATATTCTATTAAGCAAATAAAGTAATGAAAGCATCCTGATTCCTACATCATTATACCAGATACTGGAACACTTTTGTGGAATAGCACCTGCAATATTAAGTTATCAATTACAAAAGGGTTAACCTGACTGTTCACTCATTCGTACACATTAGCTTCGTAAATGGTGCCGGGGCTGGCATATTACAAAAGCCACTTCTCCGTGCCTCTTCCCTAACAGTACCCTCTGCCAATCCCACTAGGTAAATCTCATACAAGCTGCTTGATTAAACGCAATCCGTTACGACTAACTTCTGGTCACTTCCTATTACACAGCTCCCGAACACTCGTCACCGAACCAACTATGAACAGCCTGGATCGAGTGAGCCAGACCCCACTAATTAACTGTTCAGTTCGAAATTTACCCGGACCCTCAAGCAACCGTGGTTCCAACGCCTTTTTTCCACTGATCGCCGCAGCTAGCAACGAGGCTCCCCCCACTGGATAGACCCATGCATCTTGGGCCTGCAGCGCGTCTGCCTCTCGCGCGGAAGCGAGACAAAACGCTTTCGAAGGGGAGGGGCAGATTTTTATGACTTGTGACGGCATCGAGGCGCGCGATTACTTCGTTACACTGTTAATCGACGGGTTTCGTAACGGGGCGGCGAGGTTAGACTAGAGACGTCTCCGGGAAAGCAGCTGGCATTTCGGTGGCCCTGTTACGTGCATTCGTACATCTATACACGTGTCTCCAGGGCCGCGTTAAAACATTTAACCGCGCCTAGGCTCGAAGAGTTAAATCCAGGCTGACCTTAAGAAGCTGCCTGGCGTGGACCAGCCAGAACCGAACCGAGGCGCTCGATTCAACCGACCGTTCCAGTGGCTAACGGGGGCAGCGAGGAAGAGTAGCCGCCCCCCCCCCCCCTCCTTGAAAGGAGCACGGTGCCTGCCACGAAAATCCGTGGCGTCTAGCGCTGAGTTAATCAGCCGCATGGTATTCAATTAGCAGGCATCGCGATCTGTGAGTATAATCTTTCAATAGACTTCTCTGGACCCGCGAGTGGCTTGGACATATATGCTCCCGCGAGTCCTACGAGCCCACTGCTTCGACCAGCGTGGGATGCTGCGATAAGCAGTGGCTTGAACCGTTAAAACGCGTGATGGATCACTGGCGATGTCGATGACAATGCAAGATCGATGCTCCTGAATCGATTGATTTATTAGAAAGTGGAGGGTGGGTTAGGCGGAAGACGAGCATATCGGTGGTGGTAGATGGTGGTTCAAGGGTATTTGATCCTTGTCTACCTCTGTCATTGAACGCGGACCGCTCTTGGGACTGATGCGCGGCGAAGGTGACCGAAGAATATTGAACGTTTCGAGAGAGCGAAAGGACCCGAAGCTGCCGGTAGAAATGGTGAAATCTGAATGTACTTACGCGAAGGTGACCTAAAAGTGAAACCATTTGCGAGTCGAGAGGAGCGCTCGAAGTATAATAGGTAGTTCCGTCCGCCTCACATTATCCATGGCATCAGCATACTGTGTCCTTTGGGTGGTTTCTCGCCCGATCGGTCTTTTCTCATTGCCATTCGGGTCATCTTTGACTAACAGGGGACGTTCGGCGACCCGGAGATTCAGAAAATTATGAAACTTGGTGTGCAAGTAGAGTAGTTGATCCGTAACGTAACCCTATTTTTTTGTTGGTGCCATAATGCAATTTTTCGGGGTGAAATCACCCCTTGAAGAAAATTGCAAAATTTTCTATTCCCAGCAGAATATCTCGAGAACAGTGAGAGATTATCGAAAAGAAGTTTAAACAGACGGTTACATCGCTTTCTTATATCTACAAAACCAAGTAAACATAATTTTCAAAAAATCCATATTTTTCAAGTGACCCCCGCCACCAACCCTTTAAATTAAGGTTTTGTATTTTGAAAATATATGCTGAAATACCTCTGGATAATCTCTTTTCATACATATAAATAATTCATGTGTTATATTTTTTCTTTGCAAACAAATAAAACCTCTATTACCGAATTTCAAGTCGATTTTAGCAGTTTCATATAAAGTTTAAACAGCTTTTAATTATATTATTTGAGCAAGACAGTACGTACCTAAAATTGCATCCAAGGTAAAAACTCATTAAAACAAATCAATGACGTGCCATGAATCATTATGGTAACAGCACATTCGTTACTTGAAGTGTTATCTTAATTGGCCACTTTGGGGCCCACACAATAAATAAATAATGCGTGAAAATTTACAATGACTTTGCAAAATATACATGTACCTATATTTGTATATATAAATGTATACAATGATAACATATACAATGTTATCATTGTACCTATACATTGTAAAGTCATATGTGCAGTCATTGTAAATTTTCACGCATTAATTATTTATCGTGTGGTTCCCAAAGTGGCCTATTATGATGACGCTTCAAGCAAGCCATTTACAAATGTGCTGTTATCATAATGATTCATGCACGTTATTGATTAGTTTTAATGAGTTTCACCTTGGATGGAATTTTAGGTAGGGGAGACCGGGGTAGGTCGTAACACAGGGTAAATTGCAAACCTTCAGAAAACTATAACACACTTGTTCCTACATATATTCCTAAATGTTCCAGAAAACCGTGTTCCTCGTTCCTTCATTAAAAGACTCCCTACCACCCAGTAGAACATCCATCGAAGCAGACAATTCCAAGCGTCCCAAGCACAACCCTCCGCCACGGAAAGCCCAGTAGCCTGCATACGAACGAAATCGATCTACCCACGGCCGACGAGATTTATTGCAGCCTCCATGCCCAATGATTTCCCTCCTCGCTCGATCAACGGGACACGTGTTTAACATCGGGATTGTCGCAATGTTCGCGCGCTGGCAACGCGTCGCCTAGCCCAGGAACTTTCCTTTCCAGGCGGCACAGGGAAAAGAAAAGGCACGGAAAAAGAGAGCGCGGGGGGAGCGCGCGATCCTCGTCCCCCCCCCTGCAGCGTTGTCCTGGAACCGATTCGACGGTGGAGTTTCGTGGCGGTTGCGCGCGGCGTAAACGCGCGATCGGGCAAACATTCTAATTTCGCCTAGTTCTCTCGGCTGGTTAGCAGCGATCGCCTACTTGCGCTGGAAACGCGCGACTAACCCCGAACCAGCGCGGCCTGTCCGCGATGCAGAGACCGGCGCGGGTCCAAAGTGTCGGCTTTCTACGAGAGCTCTGGCTCGGATGCGGCCGAGGAGAAGGCATCGCTCCGCGGCGCGAGAGAAACCGATCTGCCGGGAGGATCTCTGATCGCGACAGGACTGCCTCGAGACGAAGTATCGAGAGGGGGTCAGGGCCAAACCAGATCGATCGAGGCGAAAGATAGGCGCGATTTTCGGTGCTGCGGATGCGCCGGGATCGCGACCGGTGATTTAGGTGTGAATCGACCACGGCGGTGCTGCCTAGCCTAGGCAATCCTGGTCTAGCTCCGGTGCCAGAGTAAATCGTTACGTAAATCGTTGTGAAATCTTTTTCTTTAATAAAATGAATAAATTCATGGTGAAAAGCAGGCGTTTCGTAATGCTGCTTGTAGATCGAATTTCACTTATTCCCGCTGTGGGTCCAACAAGATGGGAGTATTTTATTTCACTCGAAATGGACGACTGCTGTGGCATAATAGTATAAATCTACTTAGCTTTTATTATTAATTTTCGCGCAGTGCTACTGTGTTCAGACATAATATTATGCAAACTGTTTCTGAACGAAGATTATGTTCCACAAAGGAAATTCTAATGATTTCTTCTTCTTCTTCTTTTGTTTGGCACTTGCAGTGTTTTCTGCAAGGATTCTCCAATTCTGTTAATAGTGTCTAAAATATTACCAATATTTAGACTTGGAGAATCAAGAATTAAAAGCAACAAATCAACTTCGATTCTCCGTGATTTTACTTTTACCCTGGTGTTTGGATGAGGAGATGAGTACACTTCTTTCGTGGAGCGTAATTTAATCGGAGGCTTTCTTACATCGACTGGACGATCACTTTCTAACAGTACAAGCAGAAAGTAAGGTTGCTTCTCGCATATATTAATTCTTTGTACTTCAAACGCCACTTCCATCCCCACGCCCATCTGTCCTCCACCTCCCCCCCGGCGATCCCGGGCACGAGAAGCGAAGCCCCAAGTCACGGCGTCCCGTTAACAAGAATCAGATGAAATTTCTCCGTCTGCATTCACAGCCATCGGGCCTTTCTCCGATCGGCCGCCCATTGTTCGGATCCAGACCGCGGGCCGCGCGGGGGAGTGGCGGCCGACGGCCGCGGCGATATCTAAACGGCGATACTAATAAGGGCAAAATGTGTAACGCGGCGCGCGAGTCGCCGGGCGTGGAAATTCGAACGAGGGTAATGGAAAATCGTGATAATGAGCACGGCGAAGGAGGGCGGTAGGAGAGGAATGCAAGCGAGGCATTAGGGAGATGGGGGCGGGAGGAGGAGGAGAGGGAGAGGGAGAGAGGGAGAGTTTCTCAAGTGATGCGACCCTATTTCTGAACTGCTAGTACTCCGTGTATTTACATTGCCCGCGAACGCCATATCGCTATTCGCTGCGAGATCGCCTCGTAAATCACCCACGCCGTGAGAACCATTCCTTTTCGTCATCGACCACGAAACTCCAACGTCGGGACATTCGTCGAGCCTTATCATTAACGAGACATGAATCATGCTCACATATCACGGCTAAGTTACTCCGTTACCTACACTACTCTTGCCATCGCAATCTCGATATCTAACGCTTCCTAATAGTGATGCAACGAAGTGGAATCACCGGCATCCATTCAGAATCCATGCACCCTTTGCCCGATCCTCTCTGCAATATGAGAAGTTGAAATGGTAAACGCTGTAAGTGCCAAATGAATTGGAAATTATTTCTTTAGTGGGACAGGATATAAATTCCATGCTGAATGCTGTGATAAACGCTGTGAGTGTCAACATCGTTATGCTTGTAAAGATGAATACTGAAAATCCTTCTGACACTTCCATTATTTACCATTTTAACTCCTCGATTCTTCTCGTCTAAACTACTCCGATCATCCCTCGCAGAGATCGATAACAACACTCCAATTTCAGACTCTCCCCTGCCCTCAGCCCAACCAAACCCCTCTCCAATCACCAGAAGAGAAAGGTAGGCAGAATTCGATCTTCCCAAAAAGAGACACCCTCAGCCTCATATGAACAGTCGCGGAGCAGGGTGCAGGAGGTAAGGGCCCGCGGTGGCCAGCGTGCTCTTCCGGGGCCGTGGAGGAACGGGGAAAGTGAAGATCCGCGTTTAGGTGTGCGTGCTGTTGGCGAGCAGGGAAAAAAGGCGGCGCGGCGACAGCCGTGACGAGATGGATCGTCGGCGGGACGGAGAGCATCGACGCTCCGGGGCCACGAGCGAGACAGAGGGCTTATCGAGTGCGGCCTATTTGATATCGGGAGGTGGCAGATGACGCGATGGAAGGGGGAGAGGTGGAGGCGATGGAGGCGATGGAGGCGATGGAGGAAGCCGAGAGAGGGCAGGTAGGCGCGTGCCACTTAGCCCACCAAGAAACGCGGTCATAGCCTCGGCACGTCTGACTCGTCGTCGACGGCGGCGTCGCCCGCCCTGCTCCTCTTCGAGCAGAGCGCGCACACCGCTTCGGAGACCTTTACCGAGGTTCTCGAGGCACTTGGTTCGTCCCTCACCTACGCGTGCCCCCAACACTGATCCACGCGGGGCCACCAGTAATACGTCAAGGGACTCCGCTGATGAGAAGGGTGGTCGCGACCTGGATAACCGATTTTTCGCTGATCGTATGGTAGCCGTGAGAATTTCTTGCTTTTCTTCTCAGCTGCTAGTGAACAGTGTTAAGACATGGTCACCTCCTACAGTGGTGGTTACATGTTTAACGCCTTTTTTGGTAGGACTATAAACAGAGATGAGAAAAGAACTGAGCTATTCAATTGTAGAGAAATGGTAGCTGTGCTTTAAGTTCGGCTGCTTTTTGTTTTTTCAGGTGAAAGGCCCCCAAGGGACTTGGAAATGTGACATTCTAATGTTCCAGGAATATTCTCCATTAGTTCACATCTTAAAGGGTCTCCCTACCTTGGCGGCTCGAAAAGAATGCGATACTTGGGATTTTTTTTTAAGAGAAACCCTAAAATTATATTAATTAAAAACTTTACGCCTATATTTGTACATATTTAGACAACACTTAAAAAAATGATCAAATCAAAAAAAAAACACTACCCAAAACTTTAAACGCGTTTTTCTCAAAACGATGTTTTTCAAATTGGTTAGTATGATATCTAAAAAACCAATCACCCGATTTACTTCAAACTTGGTATATACCTTCAGTAGACGTCCCATTCTTGTTAGTACTAAAACCAAGTCGGTTTTTGCCAAATTAGACTTTTGCGACTTAAGAAACCAGCGATTTTTTTTTTGCAGAAATCGATCAGTGTTTTAGACGGTGCCATTTTTTTTTCCTTTTTAGTTTTCAGTATTTCTCATTTAATCTAGTTCGGACGATAGCCACACCCGTACAGATTGCACAGATTTTTAAATTTTCTATTTCAGACAACTTCAACGGCTGATTTTATGCTAACCATGCGCATATGATTTCTGTAAGGCGCTCTATTCGACGCACCACAACTCCAGATATAACCACTATTTTTGCATACAATTGTTTTTCATATTCTCTAAAGATTGACAGTGAAGCCACGATGCTGGAAGTTAAGATATACAATGGTTTCGTTTTAAAAAATTCCCAAAGTTCGCATGTGATTTTTCGTCCGTCAAGGTAGGGGGACCCCCCTTATTAAGCTCGGTATCGCCCAAAGAAACGTCTATGTCGCATCAAGAATCTAGCTTCTAAGAATCTGTAGAATGTAGATCCTCGGATCCATCGCCAGTGTGGAAAGGTCCCTCGGCCACGTTGATAATGACGAACCGAGATCGTGGCGGAAATCGTGCTGGAAACGCACGGCGAAACGGAAGGGGCATGACGAAGCATAGTTGTTTGCTCTCGCTCTAGTTGAGGCCATAGTCCTCTCTATTGTTACAGAGCTGGAGGGCCGTATCTAGGTTCTGCTCTTATCGCAGCTCCGGATAAACTCGATTCGAAATAAAGATAGCAGCTTCCGCGCAGCCCGCGCGTAGCGTGTTCGATGATATCTGAGCCCTCTTTGACCCGCGGTGCACGAGTAACAGAAACAAGTCCGACCAGAATCTACTAGCAGGACGTGTGAACGGTGCTCCAGCACGGGGAACGGGATTGCCGTGGAGCGCAGCCGTGGAACAAGCGGCCTGCAACTTCCACTCGATATTACTTTCCAGGTCCCCCGGAAAAAAGCGCCGTTTTCCCGCCTCGTAAATCTTCCCGTGCACGCGGTCGTAGCGTAAATCTCTTCCCATTCGCGGGCCAGCCTAGCCAGATTTACGCTCGCGATCAAAATGCTAACGCTAAAACACTTAGCAGGCTGGTGCATTAACACCGCCCTACCTTCCTTCGCCCCAGCTGTCCGTCTTTTACGACGCCGTTGCTCGAGTTCGCTTCATCGAGTAGCATAAACAGTAGGCAACTAAACATTTCAAATTTTTAATTTTTAATTTCCAATTTTGCGCCATTAGAAACGAAGAGCGTGCCCACCTATGACAATTTCGAAATCATTTACGCGATACAGCGCTCCAAGCGTTCAATTCCCTACAGTTCAAGCGACCATCGTGAAAAGTGCAGGAATAAAGTTTCTAATTTCAAATTTCCCGCCGGTAGAGAGCCCCAGTGCGCGCGCCGAGGAAGCGCCGAGGAAGCGCCCAGGCCAGCGTCGTACGGCCGGCGCGGAAGGTCGGAGAGCCGCCCAGGTGGCGGCCTGAATTTCGAATTTCCCGCTGCGCGGAGGCGAAAAAACGGAGCACGGGCCGAAAAATAGTGGCCGAGGCCGGCTCGCGGCCGGCGCGAAACGGCATATCGGTGAAGTGGCCCAGGGGCGTAGCCAGCAGTGGGTCGTGGCCGAGGAGGAGATGCCTATCGTCGGAGAAGGTTCTACTGGACGGAGAGAAGGTCGCCGATTTCACGAGCTCCCGCTCTTTTACGGGCCGGCGACGATGGCTTGCCCCCGAAACCCTCATACCTCGATGCGCCAGTAGAGATATCTCCTTTTCCGCGGTTTTCTCTAATTGAACTAGTTCTCGGAACCGTCGCCGACGTTCCAAGGACCGCGGGTACAGAGCCCAGCAACAATGGCCGCGCGGATTTCGAGCACTCCCATCGCGCCGTTTTTCCACGATCCTCGGTTAGCTAAAACGTCCCTGTACGAGTCGACCCTGCGCATATCTGCGCGAGAGCAGCGTCGAAATCGGCCGCACGTGGAAAGTCAGGTACCCCGTCGGTGCTTCCGTACGGGGCGTCCTAGGCGAAAGTGTTTTCCAGAGGTGAAAGCCATGGGGGTCCGAAGTTCGGCTGGAGGCGACACACCTCCGCCCACGCGGGACAAAGGAGAAATCGGCATAATTGCTGGAAAATGCTACGGTGCCGTGGGTGTTGTTATTATTCCCATTGAGCAGGGTTTCGGAGCGGGTGGTGTAAGATGAAAGAAGACTTTCTGGGAGGGGGGGGGGGGGGGGGATCGAAATTGCTGGCGCGGAGGCAGGGGCAGGCTGTGTCGACACCGTCCGGGCGCGCAAAGAGAATAAACGGGCACGCCTGATTCGCGCGCATAGAGAATCGGCGTTAACAGTAACGTAATCGGTCCCTCCGCCGTTCGTGTATCTTTTTCGAAGACGAGGCGATGTCCTACATTCGGGGCGGCACGAGGCTCCCACCGTGTCTGGTTGCCCCTCTTTTCCACCGGTTCCTGGCCCCGGTTATATTTAGTCGATATTTCATCCGTTTCACGCCGAAGCCAGTTAAAGCTGATTATTGCGCCAGGTCGAGGTGCTCGCTCAAAGAGGACGAGTTTTTCGATATACCATTTTTGCTCGCTCCTCCGCGAAAGAGGCTCGATGATAAGGGATTGCTTTCGGCGGGCCCTGTGCACGCGGTACGTCGCTATACCGGGGTTCGGAAACTCGGCACTTAAGATGGGGTGAGAAATCGTGAAATTAATATTCTTTACATTTAGAAAGGGGATAGAAATTAAATAACACATACCCTTTGTACATACTAATAGGGGAGATACATACCCTTCGGTGGGGATAATGAAGACATTCTGATTAGAAATTTGTAGTATATTATTTGAGGACCTTGCAGCAAAGATCTTTGACAGTTTCAAGTAAATTAGAAAAAAAACTGTTTATGAAAGTATTGCTTTCGTAAAGTAATCGCCCGTAAAGAAAAGGTATACTTGGAAATTTATTAAAAGGAAACTACTTAATGAATCTTTTTGAAAATTTTAAGACTTTCTATTCGGTATTTAAGTTTCACAAATTGTTTTTTGAAATTTATTCAAAGCAGATTTAGAAGCTGTGCAGGACCAGTAACTTTGCGCTGTAAAATATCTGGCCCTGTACTGCTTATAAATCTGCTTTAAATAAGTTTAAAGAAAAAAGATATTCGTATAACTTAAATATCAAATAAAAAGCCCTGAAAGTTTCAAAAAGATTCATTAAGTAGTTTGCTTTTAATAAATTTCCAAAGATACCTTTACTTGTCGAGCCATTACCGTGGCGTCCTCTCTTAACATTAAAAAGAGAACACAAATTGAATAACATATGTTTTCACAGAATAAGTTAGTAGGTAATATTATAGTAATAAGTAGTAGAATCGTCGATGACGGAGAATGAGAAGAGCTCCTAGAAGTTTGGAGGGGATTTTTCGTTTCGCTTTGGTTTCGGAGGATTTTTCTAGGGGCGTTGTTTTCGGGAAAGGTACCAACGCTCGTAGAAGCTCCGCTTAAGGTCAACGGGTGAAGTAGGTGCGACGCAGGTTAAAGTAGGTAAATAGCCTGCCGGTGACCCGTCACCTGCGTTCTCGTTCTATCGAGAGCAACGTCTTCTCAGTGGGAGGGACACGGCAGAATGAAGATAGTGCGAGGCCCCACTACGGTATCGCGAGCCACGTGAACGCTCACGTTCCACCGTGGTGTGGGCCGTTGTTCTTGTTCCGGCAGGAACAGGGTCCTCGTCGCCACTGGTAGGGATCGATTCGATTTTACGCCTATCGCGGCGACGTGCAAAATCTTTGGCATCATCGTGCCTTCTCCACCTGAGGGGAGTGGTTCTTTCACTCTGCAACTCTTGCCATTTAACAAACATTTCTGACTTCCCAACTCTGCAGAATAATCTGCGAGATATCGGTCGTCTGCACGCGATAAGGAAATGCTAGAAATTTTAATTAATAATCTCGGGTCGTTATTCACCCAACTGCTGTCTCGCAGTTTGCACCAGATTAAGTAGCTCATGTTTATAGTAGTTTTATTCATTGAAGAATAATCTCACAAATTTTCAGCAACCTGGTACCATTTTGAAGATAGGTCTGATGCATCCTTAAAAGACAGTTTAAAGACGCAATATTAACCCTTCCGCACAAATTCTCCAAGTCTACATAAAAATCTATCCCAAAAGAAAAATTCCAATCACACCTGATCTTTCAATCTCTACGTCAACCCCCTAATCGAGATCGGTACCCCAAAGCGAAACGACAAAATTAAGGACCATCCCTACCGCCACCTCATTTCCAGAAGCACTTCTCTCCCACCCACACAGAGTTGAAAATTCGGAAAGTAGGCCCCGGTTTAATTAAACAGTGGATACGTTCTAAAACGATAATTTACTCTGTCGCTGGGTCGCGATATTACAGCGAAGGAAGTTTCTCCTCGCAAACGGGGTTACACTTCGTACACAGCGGCGACGACAACGGGTCCGACGGCCAGCTGCGAAATGTAGTTCATTTAATTAGAAGCCTTGGAGGGGGGGGGGGGGGAGGGGCAGGGGGTGGGTTTTTTAATCGCTCTTAAAAGGATTCGTTTTTATAGGGTCCGGCGGCGAGTGTCGTCGCGCGTACACCCTCGATGCAGCGGGCGGAATGGCTCTGCGCTATCGACCACGTGGGCGGTCGTAAAAGCCTCGTAAAAGACGGCGGAACGATTTCGTTAACTGTCAGCCGACGGGGATCGAAACGAGCGGCTAGGTCGCTCGATAGCTCGGGCGATTGTTACCAGTAACGCTGGCAGGTAGGTTAACAGATTAATAGTTTGTGGATCTAGGAGGCGGCTTAACAACGAAACCAGGCCAGCATCGCCGAGCATAAAGCTCGTCGATACCGCTACGCGCTCGATCGAAAGGAAGGGAAAGACGGAGATCGAGGACCTATCTCGCCGGCGAGATAATGAACAGGTGATAGAAAGAGCTGGGCACGCGATAGGAGGACCATTTCGCTGCTCCCTAATAAATCATCTTACCGGTAATACGAAGCTGGCTGGAAGCTGTGCCTGCGATAAGGAGCGTATGAGATCGTCGGCGTTGAAAGTGGGTAAATGGTCGCGAAATCACGGGGCATTGTGTGCCTTTTTGTATGAAAAATCCGGGGCTTTTGTCGGAGTCCATTCAACCCAGATGACCGTTTATGGTGGAATATTAAGGGTGAAACTTAACTTTTTCGCAACTATGGCACCCAGTGAAGGTGTATGGGTCCTAAGACCCACCTACTGTCACTTTAATCATCTAAAAGCATATTCTCCAGCGTAAGAAACCAATTACCTGTCTATTATTTAGAAGGAGCATATCGAGCCTAATCACTCTCTAATTGACGTCGGTGTGTTATCACGGTTTCAGTGAAAATATTTTCTGTTTTTTAACTACTTTATTTATTGTGTTTCTTCCAGTTTCTGCGGCATTTATCGAGCCGTGAGCCAGCATTGGCAACTCTTATCGTATCCCCAATTTCACGTGCACCAATCCAATAATCCACTTTGGTATATTTTAGGAGGAATCGAAAGTATTTCTGAAAACCCTGCACCACTGAAATGGTATGTGCTCCAGTGTACCAGTCAGAGTTGGGCATTATTCGAATAATCTTGGAATAAAAATTTCGAATAAAATCAAGTTATTCGAGAACAACGAATAAATTTTTTTATTCGAAATTCTTGCAGAGCAAGGGGCTCGCTCGGAGCATCCTGTCCCTCGGTCCTAACAAACGACGAATTCGCGTAGGACTAGTCTCAGACAGGCCGCTTAGGTCAGGGACAGAACAACAGATCGATCGAATCGAACACTGTACCAAGCGGTTGCAAGGTCTCTGCGGCGCACAAGTGCATCCTGAGGGGCACGTGAACGGGGATGCCTGTTGGCTGTGTTCGCGCTGGTGTTGCATCGATTTAAATTGTTTTCTGCGGCTAACCGGGGCCCCGTCGAGTCTCGTGGAAATTTATAAACGGAGCCAGCCAATGGCTGCGACGCGCCGTGCTTACACAGCCACAGAGGGAAGGAAAAAGGGGGAGGAAGAGGAAAAAAAAAAAGAAGCGATTTTTCACTCGGTGGCCCGCCGCGCGTTGCAGTTTGCTCGCCAGCCGCGAAAGGCGTAGCCAGAAGCAATTACTTCGTTATCGAGGCAGCCTATGCTTCCACAGAGTATTTCGACACGCGTATCAATCCTTTATCCGTGGCATCTCGCTCATGCACGCTTGTTTTTCGTTCATCTGGCCACGCTCGGCTTCGCAGCGAATCGAACGTGGATCGCGCAACCGGGAAACACGATATCGCTCTCGAGCCTGCAGTTCCAATTTTTGCTGGGATCTGGTGGATGATGGTGTTCTAGGTGAATTGCCAGGAAAATTGGGGATAAAAGTGATCATTGACTACCTATCATTTTGATTAGTGAAAGTCTCCAGCGGAGATGTGAATGATAAATTTTGGTCGAATCTAAGTAGCTGAGCACCTTGGAATTATTATTAGTTTCTCGATATAGGCAACTTTGCTTTTCTTTTGGTAAGTGTGATAGAGAATAAAAACAAATTCCGAGTCAAAGGAAAAGCCGAAGCCGAAGCCCCCGCGGCCCATGTCGAGCCGTTGTCCGCGGACATAAATTCAAATGTCAGCGGCGCACAGCATCGCGTTAGCCGAGCAGAAGCGGAACGAGACCTGGGGCCGAAAGATGAGATGCATGTGGAGAGGTGGGTGGACCAATCGATAGAGAAGATAGTGGGCGCGCGTTCACGTGTAAATGAGGAAGTGTTCCCGCAAACAGTTACAAGTGGAGTAGGTTACGTAGATAAGTCGTCACACATACGGTTGTATGTAATTCTCTGGCGAGTGGGCATGTGGGCTCCCGATACGTCGCGCGACCGACATTACAGGTGTAATATGCAACGGCCAGTTATATGTATGTGTATCGCTCGCAGAATGGGGCGCCGCATCGTTCTCCAACGACTCCAGAAAACAGGAACAACAGGAAGATTGTCAAGCGAGGGTGCAACTAGGTACTATCTATACCATACTGATTACCTACTAACTCGTTAAATTTGTTGAATTTGCATCGACATTCAATTTTCTTACTTTTGATTTCTACAAAGATGTGTGTCCATCAACATTCTTCTACCCTTCCCTCCACTATTTAACCCCACAGCGGACACGTAAATTAAAATACCACCGTTGCACAACATTGGGCCTCACAGGCCCATATCTCGAAATCTAGAATTGCATGGATATTTTGAGAAGAAAATGTTGAAAGTACAAGTAATGTATTGTACTCTATATTAAGAAACATATTTAATAAGAAATATCTCTATTAACACTAACGAGTGATCGTTGTCTTTCTTAATATCATGAGAGCTGTTCACTTGGGCCTGTCGGGCACCCGCGTGTGCCCTGTAGAGTTAATATTCCAACGTCCACCGATTATGGACCATCCTTACCCCCACAGCGCACCCATCCACCGAGCGATGAGGATCGCGAGATACGGTGGCCCGATGATCGTATTAAGAGCGGGGCCGCGAGGTTCCATAAATCCTAGATGAAACGTTTCCTATCGCGGGGCCGTTATCTGAATTGGACGGTGACCTATGGTCGGGCAGAGAGGTGTACAGAAAGGCCAGCCGGCGTGCAGGCCCCGAACGAAACCAGGCTTTGGATATCAAACTGGCCGCAGCGCCTGTTGATATTAGCATTTATTTATATCTCCTGACCTCAAATATGTGTAACGTGCCTGCCTCCCCTCCCTTACACACCCGCTCGTGACAGGCTTGGCCTGTACACGCACACGCCTCCGTTTTTCGAGGTTACGCGCGAGCTGATGTCGTGTTCCATCAAATTCTGCCGGTCGCTTCATTCGCGATAACGCCCCCGTTTTTCGCGCGCGAATAACCGTGCGACACCTACCGCCCTCGCGTGCCCCGCGGAGCGCGCAGATAACTCGATACTTTCAATGTTCCCAGCCAAGGACGCCGGTGCCGGCTGGAAATCTTATCTGCCGGCTCGCTCGGCTACATACAGATCGATCGTATCGTAGACCGGCCACCAACCACCGGCCACCGGCCATCGCGCCCGTAGTCGAGGATTGCGAACGATAGGGAACGACGGCGGACGATAGTGGACGGTGCTGGAGGATTAAAAGTCGCCGCCAGGCGGGCGATCAAGAAAGCGGAATGGTCGCGAGTGCGATTTCATTCCATGAATATTATCTGCGAGTACACACAGGCCCGCGGAGACGTCTGGGTACAATGAAGTATTCATAGGCGGCTAATGTGGAACAGAAAGCCGCGATATCGCGGAGCACAGTGCCGAGGATAAGTAGAATAGCCACGGTCGCTGCGAAACAGATGCGGAGATAAAACGTTCGCCGGGCGTCTTGGCCGCGGAGAGCCGACGAGGGTTGCCAGTGTTTAGGGGCGAGGTTAGTTTAAGTTGGGTTTATGAGTCTGGAACAGATAGTGATTCGAAGGGGAGGAGAATTAATTGATCGGTACTATCGCCTCTTTAATTCCGGCCGGAGATGGATTTATGACGGAGGGTTTCAGCAATCCTTCCTCTGATTATTTGTGAATTTATTGCTCGAATCGTTTGGTGGTAGTAGTTCTGCATTTTTAATTAGAGATGGAGGTTCGGCAAGGTGTGAAACAACCTTTCCCCGTGTAGTAACGTCAAAGGGAAATCTGTTAACCAGGGAAGGCGAGTTAACTCGAAAATCACTTCGCAACAGGCAAGACGAGCGAACTGCTCGCGAGAGTTTCATAATTACACGCGTGTAAACGAAGCAAACGTAGTGTTCCTAATTAAGTAGACTTTAATCCCCTTTGAACGCAGCTCAGGTGTTCCTGATCGATGAGTGGAGCAATTTAGAGGGTCCTCGGTATTAGGGAACAGTTTGCGAGGATTTAAAGATAATATATATACTTGTTTCTGGCAGAACGGAGGACGATAGTTTCCTTCGTGACTCGTCTACCTGCTCTTCCACTTGGGCAGGAAAACCCGAGTCCCTTAAAATTTCCCGTGATCCTTTTCCCTTCGATCTTTCCATTCGAGCCTTGCCATCACAATGGAAACTTTCTTTTCCGCTTTCTTTCATATGTACCTAACAGGCTTGGGGTGCTTTCGAGCTTTCTTTGTTCCTTCGATAAGCGCTACAGGGGCGCGTCAAAGTTCCTCCTTTGCATACTCCGGCCGGAATCTCGCATTATCCAGATGGATATGAATAATCGAATGAAAGACAATTCATCTGCAGGCTTTAAGTACTCAGAATTGTCTCCATTCAATGTAACTGCTCCGACAAAACAGAATATATTTATCTTCAAATTAGTTTTAATTATAACGTTTAGTTTAGAGGACTGTGACCTGCAAAAAATCCACAAATAAAATGCGAATCTCACTTATAACTGGGATATTCCGAAAATACTTTTGTCAGAATTCTTATTGATCCTACTCTAAATACTGAAAACAGATCGAGATAAGTGCCTCCGGTTATCTCTGTCAAACATTTCCGCAACGAAATTGCATGAACAACGAGCGAATTGTGTAGCTCACGCTGTTTATTCTTAATATATAAAGATCCTCGTTTATACGTCGGGATTCCAATATTCCTTTTAATATAATGCACGCGCGATTGTAAAACGCCGCGGTCGGCGCGTTAATGTCACCAGCAGCCTCGCCAATAACGTCCATTTTAAGCAGCAGGAACACGGGCCGGTTAATCGATACGGCTGTTTGGAGTGTTTGGTGTGCTCGACGCGTCGACTCGACGAATGCGCCTCATTTTTCAGCTACTCGATTTAATTAAAGCCATCGGCGACGGCAGCTCGTCAGCGCGTCGCAGATAACGTTTTGCATAAAGATAGCTTAATACGGGGCGCCACGCGATTAAAGGGAAAAAGAGGGAGAGGCGGGGACAGGCGAAAAAATTGTCAATCTGTGCCGCCGGCTAATTAAGAGCAATCGTTATCTTTGGTATCGCGTTGGTGTGTTTGCCGAGGCTCGTAAAACGGCTCGTTCTTTCCACGAGCGCTGCCGGAATCCAAGTTCACTTTGAATGAAATTTTACTGTGCAGAGATCCAGCTAGGGAATTATCATTTTTACAGTTCTATCGCTGTTGCGAAGAGAATTTCCATTTTCAGCCCATCGAGCTTCAGCTAAATGCTAAAGTACCTTTCGGGGCGGGGAGAAGGGATTTCTGTTTCCGTCATCGACCGACAGAAAGTCAGTTTAATCCAACAGATTGGGGAATTCAATTCTCCCGCCGCGTTTGCTAGAGGATAGAAGTCGCGGTGCGTCGGAGTAATAATTCAGAGGCGAGAGGGAAGCTAGATGCATTGTCGCGGACGTGATACAGCAGGAAATAATGTGACCGTGATGGATGGAGGATTAAACGCGCCACCGATTGGTCCGACGTGAAATCCCTGTAGTGAATTTTAATCCTCTTCGGGAGAAAGAGTGAATCGCTTATCGGGATGGCAGCTTGCCTTTCCTCCGAGTATGTATAGGTATATAGAGGAAAACAAGAATGGAGCTCGGTATCTGCAATACGGACGTAAGAACGGCTTTTTATTGGCAAGCTATACGTGATAGTTGAAGGTTAACTTTTGAACACCAAATGGAATAATTATCCCCAAGGCTGCTGATATTATTAACCGCTTCAGAATTGTGTAATCGCGACTTGTTCCGCGATCTCCGAGTTTAATAGTGTCGGAGAAAAATTGTGAGATTTAAATGCAATCTGAACTCAGGTTCCAGGAAGTAGAAATCGATTGAAGTTAAATATCGAGCGCGGTATAGCGAAAGTTAGTTTGTCTAATGAACCAATGTCACTTTCGGGACATACCATAGAAGAAGAAGAACGATTCCTTTGGAGGATTATGAAATTGTCTTTTCAATTTCTAATTACTGTCTGATTTCATCAATAATTAAAGTTTCCTCAGCCGCCAACTGCATCCTTCAAACGAAAATTAAACCAAGAGAAGTTTCCTCATTTCTATTTGTTCTACACATTAATACTCTGAAATTCGAGTGAGCAGCGTTTACCGTCGCGTAGAAAGCCAGTTAGAAGTTTCATTCTGCAACGCAACCGCCAACGAGAGAGTTCACTCACTTTCCCTGGCAACCGAGCAAATGCCAATCGTAATACTTTAGCAACCACTTGTATTAAACATTTGTATTGCCTACCCTCAACTAAATTCTGTCTCAGTCTAAATGCACGCAAGGACTATTAATACTATTAACTTTACTCCAGCTTCACGCAACTTTTTCATTCGTATTTCTATGCTTCGAAAAGTATGCACATATTTTCTCACAGGATCTACATTACACAGTTGGTGTAAGTTTCTCTGGGCACAATAGAAAATAGAAAAGTTAAACTCCTCCGCCCACTAAAAACCCTCAAAGAACCTGAAAATCCTCTCTCCACCTGCCCCGCGCCACCCCCCCCCCCCCTCCCCGGCAGCTCGACATCTGTTGCTCGCCAACGGTGTCCATCGGAAGGCCGCCGCCGTTCCATCGCGAGGCTCGTCAATTCCAACCCTCCCCCCGTGGGCGAGATTCGAGCGAGCCCGAAGGATCCGCGAATTCCACGAGAAAAGGGGGACAGGAAAGATCCGCCGAAGGTGGAGAGTTGGGGGGTCCGTGAAAGGCGGGGTTGGTTCACGTACACAAAGTGGGTAAAGGTAGGTAACCCATTTCGGGGGTGGTCGGCCAGCTCGATTCCCTCAGACACACTTCCCCACTAACACATCCCTACCTCGCGGCTGTGTGCCCTCGCTGAGTATTGAGCGGGGTGAACGCTCTTGCGCAATGCACGTGCAGCAACCCCAACCTCGTCGACCTCGAGGCACCATCCTCGTCCGGGTCTACCCCGGGTCCGCTCGCGATTCATTAACCGAATGAATGCCGATGATGTTTCCATCCTACCGGGATTCATTATTCGCGGCTGATCGGCAAACCTGGATACGGGAGCCCCTTTGGCTCGCGGGCGAGCGTGGACGTTGAACGCGGAAACCAGAGGCGAAGATCGAAGGAGGGGCGCGGCCGCACGATTACAGGGCGTTGCACGGGGCGGCGTTCTTGTTTTCACCCGGGGAGGGGGTGAAAAAAGTTGGGGGAGTGATAAGAAACTTATTGGGTCCCCGGAGAGGCGAGGGTGCAGGGAGCGCGATGAAATATCGCGCGATCCCTTTCCGCGTGAAATATCGAGTGAAACGCGATATCGAAGGGAAACGCGAGCCATCGCTCCTTCGCTCCTTCGCTCCCTCTCCCGCCCCCCCCCCTTGCCCTTGCCCTTGCCCTTGCGACCCGGCCTCGGCCAGCGGCAGGCGAGCAATTAGTCTGTAACTAAGTTTTACGGCCTGATTAATGCTCCTCGGATGCAGGAAAAGAAAAGAAGGACCGCGAGGGACATGGGTTGATTTCCGCAAAGTTACGGCGGCTTTTTTTAAAATCCACCCCCTGTCGTTTACCATCCGCCGAGTAACGATAGTGCGACGACGCTGGTTACGAGTGTGAGCCGGGGCAATTAAAAGTTACAAGTATCGTTTTGGTAAATAACGGGTGATCGAGGGCGGACGCTGGCCGGGGGGTTGCTCCAGGGAGGATCGCGCGGGGGGTGGTCAGAGTTGAGCGCGGCGTATTTGATCGATGTTGCGAGAGTTAGGTACGATTCCGCGAGTCTCCATATTTCATGTGAAAGAGGGAGGGTGTTTCGATGGTGAATCGATGAAGCAACGGTTCCCGGAGGATTTCGCCTGGCGAGGAACGGCGAGGGACGCGGAATCCCAAGGATTCCGTTTCAGCATATTACGCCGGGGCAATCATATTCCTTGCACAAGCGACTCCCCGCGCCGGGTCTTTCGCGGCGAAAGATCACGCGTGCACGACCGGCCTGTTCGATTCCAGCCGTAGGTAATTGAATGTCAGCGGCCGAACAACTCGGTTTCTTTGATCGACTGGCACCGGTGGGCTCGCGGCCGCTTTTGCAATTAAATCGAGACCAGTCGCTGGGAACAGGGGAGGAGAGGGTGTATCGGATCCTCGGATCGATTGCAAAAGAATAATTACAGAGGGAGGGGAGTTGGGAAACCGGGGGAAAAGGCGACGAATGACAAGGTGCCTATTTGAGAAAGCAAAGCACGATAAGCTAGTCTACCGCGCGCGCACATTCCTCCCTCGGCGAAGGGGAGGGACCCTGCGCATCTTCCTATCTTGAATTACCATCCAGCGGGCAAGACGAATCCCTGGCGACTTCTCCGTGGAAGATTGCGCGAGCTTCGTGACGTGCAGTTTCACTTTTAAAGGGGGTTGCGAGAGCTTGCTGAATCGATTTTGCTGGTCGATCGATGGACATCTTATGGGCTGAACCGCGAGAGGAATTGCACGAATGAAGTTGTTTCATTCCACAGGCATAGACGATAAGATATCTTACTGGTGGGACTTAATAATTTCGCGAGGGGTGGAAAGGAACCCAAGAACAATGTCAAGACACCGATTCAGAAATATATCAATTTTCCTTCTCCTAGGAAGTAGGAACCGATTCGTTTTATTTCTATCGATCTCAGTCGGCGGTTGGGCCGGAAAACAGGAAGACGAGAGTCAACAGAGTTCGACGCTAGCAGAGATTACAAAGAATCGAGTCGACGTTTTATCGAGTGACAGGGGAGATCCAGGAAAGCGACAGTACCCAGAAGCGACGGCTGTTTGGGGTTTCAAGTAAAAAGCCACGTCGTGGTGGATCGAGCAGTTTGTAGTATCATAGGTAAAGAGGCGTGATTCGTAACTGTCGACAGTCGATATTCCGATACGATAGACCCATCGACGTTTTCCTTGTACGCGCTGATACGATTGAATATAGCTGATGGACGTCACTGTTACGTGTAGCCAATCAGGCCCGTGTTTGCAGGCGAGAATCTGCTTTTAAATTTGGGGATGAAGAAGCCTGTGGAAACAACACTCAGACACCCTAATCCACAGATGTGGCTACAGAAAATGAATGGCCCTGATATTGGTCTTTACTGGATAATATAAACAACCATTTGTTTTCTATCATCTTTTGGAGCAAACGTTATTAACGCTCGCTGTCCGTCTTTCGGAGTAAGCAACCTTGGAACAATCGAGCTCGGAGCTACCGATTTTTCGGGGAGCAATCAACTTCGGAACAACCGACTTAGGATCACAGGAGAGTAGGTACCTATTACTTAGGTAAAAATCGTGAAATTATCAATATCCGTCGAAGTGTGGAATAAATTTCCGATTTCGACTGTACACTTTGTACGGTCAAAAATAATTTGCCAGAGTAATGGAAAGGTGCAGCTTTAGGAGATCCATTAAACCAATCCCCTTTTGCTCCCCACAGTTTTCGAGGAAAGGATTAACCTCGAGCCGTTACCGTCATTCAGCAGGGAGATGGCCATATTTGTCAGGCTAGTCGAGCTGTGGGCGGCAGTCATTTTCGAGCATCAGGCTTGGGAAGCAGGAATCTATTGATGACCTGAATACCTCAATTGTTAGAATAGTCGTTCAGCATGAGATCCGGGACCAAACAAATCGAGGTCTGAGGAATTGATTCTCTTTCTCCTTAAAGTTTTCAAAGCCAGATTTCACTTCGTTCCTTTGTACGCGCCTTTCATAATACTATTTACGAAAATAATGCTAGAAGGCTAGAGACTCGAGATCCTGGCCTAATTCCAACACCCGGCTGACACGAATTTCCTGGGTGTCCTCGGGCAGCATTACTTTCTGGAGAATAGACTACATTGCATCAATTATAAGAAAGCTACAACATTAACCCCACCTATACAAAATCAGCAAGAACTAAGGCAGCTCTAAATTAAATCTAAACGGGAATAGCAGCTAATAAACACGCAAACTACTTCGGTACAATTGAACCAAGTCTAACTGGGTACCTACCACGACAAAGTAGAATCGAAGAACACTTGAACGTGCACATAGAAATCCGGAAACCAGCACCCAGAGCAACTGTTCAACCAGTTCCTATAACAAAGAGTCCGGAAGGCGAGCAGATTCGACTTGAGCGTAACTATCGGGTGAAACTATTCGCCTCTGATAACTTGGTTACCGCGTTACCCTCTACCAACCCAGACCTCCCAGGGACACCTTCCAGGGCACAGGCTCCCCGCAAAGAAAAGCACCTTGTAAAAGCCCGATATTTCCCGCGACTGGCAGACTCGTTAATAAGCCTGTAACATTTAGCGAGGCGACGGTATCGCGACAGCAAGGTAGAGCCAAAGTAGCACTCGCCGCGCGAGCGCGAGCGCCAGCAGCCCTGACACGTGCAAACACCAGAAAATTATGTTACACACAACCTCGAGCTGTGTGCGTGGCCCTGCGCGAGCGTACGTACCGTACGTAGCGTACGTGTACGTGCACGTGTGCGAGTTCTGCCGAGAGAGGCACCCGACGGCGGTGCGTGTGCCGCGGGTCACACAGAAAACCGCATCAGCCACGCTGGGATGCACGTAACATGTGTGTCAATGCGACTGACAAACCGCGGCGCGTTGCATTATCTGCAATTATTTTCTGTAACGTCGCCTTCGTCATTTCCCCTCCACCGCTCTGTCTGCGAAACAGCGCGAGCCCCTTTCTCTTCGGGGCACCGCGCGACGCGTCTCATATCGAACAGATAACGAGGGAATAGCTGAATAGCTAATAAAAGAGGAACCGGTGCATCTAAATTGCTGATCTGCGAGATCACCGTCAAATCTTTGCTGATAACTTGGGGGAGCCGAGTTGAGGGGACAAATATATATTTTAATGCATATGCAATAAAATCCATTAGGTGATTATAAAAATTGATTTAAAGAATAAAATCCAGTTTTCTTTCCTTTCTACAAGGCTCTTGAATTACTTCAGCCGCGATTCCTTAAATCTATTTTTCCCTTATTCTTTAGGGAGTGCCAGGGCCCCTTGGCCCTTCCTCTGGGTGCGCCACTAAACGGGGACAGTGTCTCCTAAGAAGCGGTGTCTTTGAAAAGTTCAGGGATCAGGGATCAGGGATCCAGTGGAAGCTGGGTTAGCGGATATTCCACGGAGGAATTCTTTTCTTGCAAGGCCCTCGATTGGAAGAGCGACAATTATTGGTAGCAAGACGTGGCGGACCCTTTTCTCTGCCTCTCTCCAGGCTTCTCCCCAACCTACGTATGACCTCGATAATAACAGTTATGAAACTTGGCCGCGACAGTGAAAGTGGCGTGTACAGGACGTTTCATAACCCGGCGATGTCGCCAAACCGTTGGGACGGCGAAGAGAAGACCGTGGAAGAAAGGATATTTGATCGTTAAACAGTTTCACCGTGCGCACACACCGCGATCGGGGGCAGCCTTGTACGAAATAGCCACGAGCCGGACAGGGAGGCACCTTTGTCCCTTAAAAAGTGAATTTCACGGGTGTTCGTTTAATAACCCACAACGCTAATCGCACAAAACGACAGCATCCCCGGGAACTGGCTGCGAAGTATCGTCGACTTCGCTGCGGAAACAATATCACGGTCGTTGGAAATGCAGCTGAAGGCGGGGGGGGTGGCTCGTTGAAGTTAACGCGCGCACCCGGGGAGATTGTACCCGCTGCGAAGGAACGGCGGAGCGACGAAAGGAGAACGGGAGCGCGTTTTTTCGAGGGTGGCTTCCACCGCCGAGATCCCTAAGGGAGCCTGGCAAAGTTGCGCGTTCACCCTCGAGCACCCCCAGTCATCCTCCCGTCCTGGGGATATTTAATATGCCGTAGCGTAGTTAGAGTTGCCGCTTCCACGGCGAACCGTGCTGGATAAATGCACGCGCCGCCAGACCTCCGCGACGCTGGGCGACTCTTTCGTGGAAGAGACCAGCGAGTGATCGATTTAAGCTGTTCCGCCGGGCAACAGAATCGTGTCGCAAGCAGATAAAGAAGTTGTAGCATCGACAAATCGATTTTGTCGCGCCCAAGCCTGAATTCCACTCGATTTCAACTGATTAACCCTTATACGGAATTTGTAAAGTTACAGGGACATGTGAATTTCGGTCAAATTTACCCGATATCGTAATATTTATAAATATATATGTAATAATAATAAAAAGGATGGGAAGAATAATAAGAATATTTACAAGAATGGAGCACACAATATTATTAAGCTCAGTCTATTTAATTATCACGGTTTAATATTTTAAGAACTTATTAAAATAAAATGAAGTCTAGTAGAAGATAAGGGTCGACGTAAGAATGGACTGAACAGAAATTACTACGAATCGCGCCCCCCCCCCCCCCCCCCCGCCACGGCAAGCGGCCCAAAACGTTGAACGGATGGATGGTGGGCGTAAAAGTCGAGAAAGCAAAGCGTAGCCCGGCGGAACGGTGAGACAAGGGAGGCAACACTACCGCGCAACAATGGGGCATTATTTAAAGACGCGTACGCGTGCGCGCGATACGCGACGGGGCACGGGTGTAGGGAACGCGCATATGGGATGGATCATAGTCGAGATAAAAGAGCCCCATGAGTCATACGCGTAGAATCTTGACGATCGTAAGTGATCCTTGACGCTTAACGGCTCCACGACCTCGATTTTGGTAAAATAAGCGGAAATTGGTTAAGCGTCCGCGGGCACGGGGCCGCCGGTGGCGTTTCGTACGCGTCAGCGAGCCTCTGACAATGGGCCGCGTAACTTGGAATTATCGCCGTCCGAACTGTTCCGCTATTAACTTCCACTCCACTCGGGACACGAAGCAACGATATCGCGAGCAGATTCGCAATCCCGTTACGATGGAGATTTTTCAGAATTTCGGGCGACGGATGAGCGAGGATGTTTTAAAAGACATGATAACCGATTTGGCGACGAGCGGCGATCGATTAACATGCGCGAACCGACGCGTGACCGTTTTGAATCCATTTACGCGCGGCAATGTCGTTAGCCGTGATAAATGTCGTTTAACGTGCGCACGTCGTACGGTGAATACGTTGGCGCGAGAGTGAAAGGTAATGACCGTCGAAGAAATGGACAGACCGCGCGGTGAAATTGCTTTTTGTCTTGGGAAAAGTGAAATCCGCGTAAGCGTCGTTACGTGATGTTAGCGAAGAGGCGGGGGCGTTAAACGGCCAGCAAACGAAACCCGACAACTCGATATATTTATTTGATTCACTTGCACGCTAATTGCTTCGTTGATACTTCTTCTGAATGTTAAACGAAATATGAAATATTCATGATGGATGAATATCCCTCCCGTTCAATTGAATTACGAAGCAATCATGGAGGACGTTTAAAGCGGTGCCGTAACTTGCGAAACATTAGAAATACCAAATGAACAATAAAATCGTTTGGCCCTCTATGCTAAATAGATGGGATCGTGTCGCAACGTTTTAATAGTATTTTTTTTTTCCCACGGGGTTCAATTCGGGCACGGAATGACGCGATGTGTCAACGAGCGTATCTACGTTTCGTTTCAGGTGGCAAAGTAACGCAAAGTATCCGTTTGTAAAACGGATACTGAAATACGGTTACAAAATGCACCGGAGAAAACGTTATGGAAGACGAGGAACAGCGAGCGTGATCTGGCGGCGGAAACCGTGAAATTTCTAACTACCTATCGTGGAATGAAAACGATTCTGTCGATAATGACGGTTGCTATACTGTTTCTCACTTGGCTCTTTTTTTAGCATTTTATCGAAAATATTGTTTCTGCTTTTCTATCGAGTCCCTAATTATTACCGTAAAAATGTAAATATGAAGTACAAGAATCATGGGTGTTACGGTGTCATAAAATCATGCAAATGTTTTAGACAATATAAAAGTTAACAAACATTTATCATGTATGTATGATGCTTCTACACACACACACACACACACAGAGAGAGAGGAACTGTGAGAGATTAATGATTAACAAGTACATTTTGTATACAACCTCAAAACAACTTTTTTTTTGAGAACACGACCATATTGCAATATTCGCATTCTTCTTTTACAAGACATGAACTCTACCATACATTGTGAAAGAAGTTAATCAGTTCTCTTACTGATATAGTACTTTATAAGTCTGGTCGCATTGATAATCATACGTATCGCGTTACAGAATATTTGTAAAACTTCTATTATTTAAAGAAGATAAGATAATACACTGGACTATTAATCAATTTCCCTACTTTCTGCGCGACTAGTTCTCTACCGCAGTTCGCTACCATAGTTCTTAATATCACCCCAACATCATTACAAATTAACAGTTGCCATTAAAGAAGCAGATCCTGCATATGATCCGAATATAGAATGAAATGGCAGCGCAATCGAACGAATTCAATAATGTTGTAAGCGCGTATGATATATCAATGCCAATATTACGATACATCATAAAATTAAATCTGTATTAACGAACTCACCGAAACATGCGTGCCAAAGTAACTACCACTGTACCGCAGCGAATGTACTCATGGATTACCTGTAACAAAGAAGCATATAATTTATATTAAGTCGCAAGATTACTTATGCTATAGATACATCCTTATACACGTAACATCTGCATTTGAATCCTAAAATGTAATATCTACGAAGACACTAGTGTATAAGACGCAAAGAAACTAACCAACAAGCTACACGATAGAAACATCATTTTACGAAATAATGAACTTATTCCGATTTCCAAATATGCCTGCACCAAAGTATGCATAACATATCCAACGAAAAGATACTAAAAAAAAAAGTACGAAATCCCTGAATGGGGGAGCAACAAAACAAAAAAAAAATCCATAAATTTTTCTCACCATAATTCGTTACAAGCCACCGAGCGTTTCATTAATAGCATCGACATATGACGCGGAGATTTCGTCAATGGCAATGCCGTGGCGATTATGTGGAAAGCTAAATTGTAATCGACGAGACCAGCTACTCGGTCATTGTATACTTGCCAAAGTCAAGGTCGTCCAACATGCCATTGTAAGGTCAAGTCGTCATGTTTACAATGTCAAATGGAAGCTGTAAATCACACGCGGCTGCACACTCGCACATGTCCGCGCACTAACATTACGAGCGAACTTACGACATTGTTCTTGGCTAGAAGGGCGATGCATCCCAGCGCAACTGAATAACCTCGTTAAGAATTCTACGGCCAGAAGTTAGGTTAGGGTGGGACGCGAGCGAATTAATTAGCCGGTAACCGCGCGACGAGTTGTACGATCGTATTCCCGACGTGTTCGCGGCAGGTAGTTGAAACGGAATTAAGAATTTCGTCGCGGCTGTTAGTCGATACCAGGCCTACGGTGAAAGCATCCATTTACAATCTTCTAGCAGTGCAATTTACCTAGCGGATCGTGGATCGAAGCGACGCGCAGACGAACTTCTAAATAATCATTTAACCATTCACTAACAACGCGTAATTCCTACGAAAATCATCTAATACAGATATCTGACATCTTATTTCTGTTACTGTGGTCCACTCGTGCCCACTCACTGGCTAGTACCCGGCTATCGTGGCGTGTTTCAATCGCACGCAAATAATAATTCGCTACGTTACCGCTGGCGCTTCGTTTTTTAATGGTACCAACCCCGACACCTGCTGCCAACATAATAGGGGAAACGCGTTATTTTGAATTTCATACAAGGGTATAAAAGCTATTTATATTTATTTATTTAGTTAAAGATAGGAGTTAAACTCTGGAGGACTTATGATCGTGATTGTTTAGTTTTTATTTTATTTTTTTTTTAGAAAATATAGTATAAAATTCGGTGATGGATCGTGTATTGCTGTATCTTATATACAGCACGAGCATCGGCAAATATCACGATTCGTGCTCCTCTAAGAATTGTTTCAAAAGCACGTTGCTTAATGGGATTATAAGATGCTCGACACTATCGATATTGCGCTTTACCTTCACTAGCTTGTGATCTAGAAACTCGGTCAATTGCGCTCTTAATGCCAGGTCCGAGCTGACGAGGAATCCTTCGCGTGCTGCTCGATAAAGATCTTTAAATGCCATCCCTGATAAGGAGAATAAGTAGTATTAATTTCAGTGCAGTTCTTAGTTGATAGGGAAGACGTAGTACAGGAAATTACCGGTAAAATTAACGTTACTACTATTGCTCAGCTGGTACTTGGCGAGCAATACGTAGATCGATTTAGCATTCGAAGTTAAGGAAAGGAAAACGTTGTGGAGGGACGACAAAGCGAGGGAACCACTTTGCTGTACTAAGAGCGAACTTTCGTACGATGTCTCTTCTTGGTAAGACAGAAACGTAGTCGTGTCCCACCAGAAGAAATTGAATTTCGACCGTTTTATGTGATCCCATACTGCAAATGCACAAATATATAAAATTAATGAAATCAAAGCGACCTGAGATTGCCAGGAGATGCAACTGAACGTACACAGCGGCGCATTGACATGATCGACCGATGCCAAGACGCAGAGATTTGGTATACTTGCTAGGCAAGAAAGTATGTCTTGAGCTTTATTCGAGCGCAACATTATACCGTCTATGTTATGTATTAACAAATACAGCCTATCTTTTCGAGTTCTCTTCAGCGTTTTTTCAATCAGATCTAAACATTCGGTCGTATTACCGGGGCAACTTAACTGTAGTAAATCGACAATTATACCATCCACTACCTGAAAACACATCGTTGCACCATAAATTATTGTATTCTAACAATAAATTCGGTATTCTAATATCGCATGTATATGTTACTTACATCCTTTACAGTTAGACTGGGAAAGTATCCATTTACTATCAACGACGGATGATGAGATATACTCTTATGGAAATTATTAATTAAACATCGCTTTGACCCTAAGCCGTAAAGCAGCACAGTGTGGCCTTGCCTGAAATGAAAGACAAATATTATTGCCTCGCTTATTAGACAAATTTTAATGTCTCGTTCCTTTCTCAATGCTTACTCCATGATGAAGTACCACATAGGAAACAGTGCAGTGTAACTTTCAGTTAACGAATAGATATTCCTTTTATGCCGCGGAGATATAGAGCTTTGATTTGCTAGTAAGTGCTCTAGCTTCTCCTTCGTTAAACGAGAATTACGCAAATGCTCTAGGGTTCTGTCAGACGTAATTACTTTCTCCGATTGCGTCTCGAAATACTCATCAGTTTTCATATGCTTTAAATACATAAAACATTGGATATCGTTACGGACGAGTTACTTCTACTATATCCACGCGTATTCCAGAGTTTCTACTTACAAAATCTTTATGGATAATTGCAGGCTTATTTTTATTACTAATTCTCTTTGGCGTGCGCAATATATTCGACTGTAATATAAACTGTCGCTTCCGAACTTTTCCTTCAATCTTATCCCCCTCGTCGATACTGGATTCTGCGCTCTCACTTCCGCTCGACTCGTCACCGGCGTCATCTCCAGACGGCATGTAATCGTCCGATTCTGACACGCTTTCGCTTTCGCTTGAAGTTAATCCAGATCTGAATCTTTTCGGGCCGACTGGAACTGACCACGTGAAAGTGAAAATTCATTACATTACGCCGTTGTTATTGCAGCAACGAATTTTTTTTAATAAAGTAACAAAGGAACCATTATACCTCTTGCAGGAGAATTTTTGTCATCCATCCCCGACAGCTCCTCCTGTGACAGTCTCATTCTTTCGAGGACAACTTTGAGATCGTTAAGGCTTTTCTCCTTCCTTGAACCGAGCGGTGTAGTACAACACAGACTCGCTTTTTGTGTCATAGCGTTCTTCTTGCTGGCTGCTTGAAAGCCATACAATGTCTTGCCACTGATATCGTCGTTAGAGAACAATTCTAAATAAAGGGCCTGTGTTTTAATTTGAAAGAAGACACGCTTATGCTGCCAAGCGCACGGTTCAAAAATTACCAACGGGTTTCTGTACGTTCGCCTGAACGTCTTGAAGCTCCTGTTCCATCGCGCGTCGTACCTGTGAAATGGGTCCCTCATCTTCATCTGACAATATATATTCTTTACCTCCCCTTTCTGCAATATAAAACAGAAAAAAGTAAGCCTGTAGCAAATAATTTACGATATACAAGAGGAAAGGATTATACAATCTCATAATTATAAATAAAATTCCGAAAAAAGGACAGCAACATTATTCAAAATTCTTATTATCCTACAGCTTTACTGTTTACCTTTGACTTTAGCTTTTATTCGAGAAGATCGCCGCAAATTTTCGGCAGCAGACATTTTCAACGTACCTATATATATATATATACATACAACGATTATAGAAAAATGCAATCTAATTGGAAAATAAATCAAATACGCGCTTTCAGTGAAAATTGATCGATGACATTATGGAAGTTAGAATAACCGCCTTATATTTTTATTTAAAAATCTTGCAGTAAATCCTCATGAGCTTAATTCGATTTCATTGAAACGCACCGTTCAGAAGGATAGTGGCGCGCAAATTTGAAATTGAGTGCTGTTAAGACGGAAAAGGTCTTCTCATTTTTTCTTCATCCGTCTTTCAAATACAGATCGTCTTTCAAATATGATATAATCATTTAATGACTATATCACATTCCTCTCGAAAGTAATAGAAGTGTTGTATTTCTTTATATATGTACAAAAAGAGTTGCACTATTATAGATTGGTTCCACCAGCTCCAACGTTTCAGTTATTACGTCTCGCGTGACGGAAATTTATTTCATGGAAATCGTAAATGATCTTATATTGGCGAGAAATCCAATTATTTCCTATTTCCTATTTGAAAATTATAATGTATTAATCATTCGTATTTTATAGAGGTAATCACTTGTATTTAGTATAACTTTAACTTAACAAACTCGAAGCGAAACAAATGAGTTGGTCGGGCACAATATAAACCAATAGAAACTGTACGATGGCACACAGTGATTGTAAACTACTCTTTATCTTTCCTGAAATTGTTGTTATTATATATAGAATGTCCCATGTCCTTAACAGTAGTTAGTTAAACACTATTAAAATAGATTATTAAATAATTATTAAAGTACATAAAATGTTCGAAAATACTGTGCCCGATCTATGAACTGATCAGCGTCCGTTTTGCTGCACGCTGTACCGCCGAAAAACGTTCATAAAGCATTAAAACACGTGTATATATTACACCGTGTTTTTGACTATTTTAACTATTTAATTTTAACGTCGCTCGAATTTAACCTATTCGCGTGAACCGAATACTTGGATAACAAGATATTGCTTCAATATTGTGGATCACGCGAACAATGAGCAGATCAGTCTTTATACGTGGACGTTATGGTTAACATCTTGCCAAGCCTTAGTCAAGGGTCTTGAAGACAAGATAAGAATTTTATTTTCACAGATAATAAAATATAGATAGGTAGCGAAGAAAATAACGTCCGATGGTCTTGTCAAACATTATGACCGACTTGGATGGGGAAGATTCTTTAACGAAGTTGAATACTCAACTGAACAAGTCTATGGTTCTGATGGATACTACAACAGAGGGTGAAACCAATCAGCCGAGACGTAGCAAGACCATTAAGATTAATACAAAAGTTCAGCCGGCCAGTCCCGGTCTGTCCACTCCTTCACCTGCATCTAGAAAGAGTATTTTGAAGAAGAACGATACGAGGAACAGAGCACAGGCAGAAGCCGCGAAAAGTGACAGAGAAACGTCGAATGACAAGAGCCACGATGGAATGTCAGTGAATGCGTCGGGTGTACCTAGGCCGCATAATGTAAATATAACTTAAGCTACAAATTTCTTATCGTTTCTCTCTACAGTTGTTTCATCAGTGATAATTTCAGATCGATGATTTATTAAAGAAAGAAGATTTAATCGTGGAATCCACCGATTCTACGTTTCACTTTGACGATATATCCGACAATGAGGACGTGTGGTTAATGGACATTCCTGCAACGGTGAGTTTGACGCCTTTAACATGTTCGCGTTCCTTCAGATGATTTTCAGTTGCATCGATTAAGATCGTAGAGGCGCTGTGTACACAATGCAGCAACCTTTTATGCTCCTTTTAATTCAACACTGACGTTAATGTCAGGTCGGATGTTAATTTCAAGCGTTGTACAACTTTTAGATAGATCCACGAGAACTTAAAGGTCAAACGTTACTGTTTGGAGAGAAATCGAAATTTAAAGTTAACGAAGAACGATACTGTGCGGTGAACCACGATGTCAAATGTAACATCACTTGCGTATTTAACACTGGCAATGAGAAATCACGATATAAAACTGGTGATTTGTTTTCCTTTCTGGTTCCTACCTGCGGGCATAATCGCCGATTTCTACTGACAGCGCGCTTTCTTTTTGTGCAGTTAATGTAAAGCCGGTGGGCGCGATCACTATTAGGCGGAAGCTCTCAGGCATTTCAAAAACCAAACCAATGCAAATAGAAAACTCTAGTGTGCCATTCCCTGAAAACTTGAAAACTCGGCATCCACTGTTTGGCGTAAGTTACGAAAAGGTAAAGTTGAAAAAGGTGCAATAAAGTAACTCGGAGGAAGGAGAATGGCAGTATACAACATTGTGTATCATACTTTGCTTAAACATTATATACAATTGATAAATAATGCATTGTCTGGTTCATAAAAGCCCATGTGCACATTTTCTATAAAGGAAAGCTTGATTCTACTTTAACTTGACGTATGCAAAGCGAAATGTATCATCGGGTTCGCGAGTTTCATCGAATAAAACGGAATGCTTAAATTTAAATTACGATTGAAACCTGGGAAACTCTAACGCTCCATCAACAATCGATTCTGATTCCCATAAATCAAGTACAGGATCTACCCAATGAGAACATACCCTATTTTAACCAATGCTAGAAATATTTCTGCGCAACTATTGGCGACACTTGCAGGATCAGTCAAGGGGCCATTTCCGGGTACGCGGTAAATACAAAGTAGAATAAACAACCAACACTGAAACTCCCAATCTAACCCCGACAGCATCGCAAAAATCACAGGAAATATCGAAAATATACCCCATACAGGTGCAGACTCGTCGAGTCGGGCGAAAAGAATGTACGAAAGCAAGAGTTCCACCAAAATACACCGACGCAATCGAAGCTACGCTCGACCGGCTCGGCCGACTCGACATGCGCCCTAGTCCCGTGCCTAGCGCCTTTCTTTAAATACCAGTGTATGTAACGTCCGCTTGTGCGCAGTCGCAGTGCGCATGCGACCAGATCTAGAAGACTACAAAAATTTCCCAGTACAGAAAAGAGATTTGTTAGTGGAAAAGTTGTAACGTAAGTAAACAAGGGCCGAGGGTGATCCGAGTGGACGGCTATGCGAACGTAGCCCTAGAACCGACGGGAAAACAGTGGCACGCGGATCTCGATGTACGACGACTGTCGTGGAGCTATCATCTAGAACGAAATTAAGGTTAAACGGGCTCAGGTATACCCTGTAACCAGTCCAGGGTATTTAGCAACCCCTCTGGCGACAAATCATTCAATCCTTTGTGACGTTCGCGGCGAACCGTACCATGTTAATCGGGCTGCCGCAGTTCTCTCTTCCCATAAACCGAACGTTCAACAGAACCTGTGCATTTCATCCGGGGCAGGGGGTGGGGGGAATCGCAGTTGTTTCCCGCTGCGGCTAGAATAGAACGCTTTGTCAAAATCCGTAGGAAGAGACGTGAGATCTGGTGAGAGTCTTTCTTTTACGCGCAACATCAAGATAACGACCATTGGCTAAAAGGGGACAAAACTAATGATGGCATCGTTGTTTCATCTGTCTCCCTCGTACAGTGTCTCTCCGTCTCTCTCTCTCTCTCTCGCGCGCGCGCGCGTCCCCCTTCTCCCCTCTCCTGTATCGCTCTTTCTCCTCCGCTCTTTCCTTATAACCTCCCCCTCCTTCGCCCCTCCCGTCCTCTCTCCCTCCGCCACTCCTTTCGTTACTTCCATTTCTCATTCTCTCGCTAGGCTACCAGCCTTTTTTTTACCCCCTCCCCCCTTGAAAATCGTATCACGAAACGTCGCGAGACCATCGTCCTTGCGTACGCGGGTAGGCCTGCTCGGAGCTGCTTGGAATTTACGTGTCATGCCCCATCACCGTCGACTTTTCACGAATTTTCACGTAGGTTCCCGCTTATGGCGTATTACCTCTCACTCGCTCCTCTGACGTTTCTTCACTGCTCTCGACGCCACCAACAGCTGTTTCGCCCGATCGTCGCCCTCTCGCATAGGTAGTTCGTGTCTCGTGTCGCAGGCGCGACAGAGAGGGACAGAGAAAACGAGTGGGAGAGCGAGCGAGCGCGTGAGAGAGGGAGAGAGAGAAAGAGAGAGTGTGTGCGTGTGCAGACGGTGGGCCCTACCGCAAAGTTTTTCGTCGTCCGATCCGAACGAACCTCAGCGTGCCGAGAACTCTGTCTGTCACCCCCCGGTGCCCGTCGCAGGGCGAACGCGGTCCCCTTCCAGCACGTCCAAATCCGTGGCGTCCTTTGTCCGTTTACCGTCCGTCTGACAGCTCCTGTCAAAACGGCCCGTCCTTTCCAACCGTTCGCGGAATCCTGTCAAGGGAAACGGCCGCCGCTGTCGCGTTTCTGCGCCCACCGCAGGACAGGGAGCATTCCGTTCCAATTATTCTTTCTTCCCTCCTGGTACGCGCTAATTTCGAAAATAACTCGACAGCCGCCAGCCACGGGTACGGCCGACGCGAATGAGCCCCAAGCCTGTGCCGTGAACACAGTTTGAAACAGGATTCTCACGAGCAGGGTCGCCAAAGTCTGTCTGAGATTTGCGGGAACTCGCTCAACGAACGGCCGTCACCGTCGCCGCCTGTCCACGCGCCTAACTCGCGATACCCTTGCTGCGCGCCTTTCTCATTTGATGCTGCTTGTTTCAGATTGTGCAAGAATAATAGCGCGCGAGAAGGTACAGGCACGGTCAGTTACACAGCACCAGAGCGTCACAGGAAAGTTGCGCGTAAGTATAATGGGCTCATTCGTTTGTTCTTCGTCGGAACATATGCTGCGGGCATTGCAGACGCTGCCCGAGTTGTGCGTTCGTCGGCGAATCAATCGCTGCGCTTAGATGACTTCGGAATAGAACTTTATTTACGTCGTGTTTATTTGTGCGCAGGACATTTCGCATAGGAGGATCTTGGTAATTTACTGTGTCGTGCGAAGACAAAGGGTAAAAAGGAAAATGTCAGTATTGAATCAAAGCGGAGAGGATGCAGTGGAGTGTCCTTTGTGCATGGAGCCGTTGGAGGTGGACGATTTGAATTTCTTTCCGTGCACTTGTGGATACCAGATATGTCGCTTTTGCTGGCACAGAATTCGTACTGACGAGAACGGTTTATGCCCTGCCTGTCGGAAGGCCTATTCGGAAAATCCTGCTGATTTTAAACCTCTCAGTATGGAAGAAATTGCAAGGTTAATGTTTATGGAGTAACTGCCGTTTCGAGCAGCAGAAACGGCGAAATAACCTATGCTTCTTTTGCTAGATTAAAAGCGGAGAAGAGATTAAAGGATCAGCAACGTAAGCAGAGGGTTACAGAAAATCGAAAACACCTAGCGAATGTGCGAGTAGTACAAAAGAATCTAGTATTTGTAGTAGGATTACCATTGCGGCTTGCGGATGCTGATGTAAGTATGCCCAGAATAATACTTTCTGTATCGTAATGCAACGAGAAGGAACTAGAAACAAGTAAAGTGTTATCGCTCTCCCCAGATGTTAAAGCGACACGAGTATTTTGGAAAATTCGGCAAAATTCACAAAGTTGTAATAAATCAAAGCACTTCCTACGCGGGGTCTCAAGGTCCTAGTGCTTCAGCTTACGTTACTTACCAAGTAAGTTCTACTTAAATATTAACGTTGACGATCGCATTTAAAATGTATCGTATCTCCTTTACTATTCGTGTGATATCAGCGTCAAGAGGATGCACTACGTGCTATAGAGGCTGTGAATAATGTTGCTGTGGACGGGCGAACGATAAAAACGTCACTGGGGACAACAAAGTATTGTTCACATTTTATGCGTAATCAGCCTTGTCCAAAACCGGATTGTATGTATTTACATGATCTTGGGGACCAGGAGGCATCGTTTACAAAGGAGGAGATGCACCAAGGCAAACATCAGGAATATGAAAGGAAGCTTGTGCAATCGTTACATGCATCACATGCATCTGCACAGCGGTAATTATATTTATATACGAAATAACAGATATCGCGCGATTCGTCTAGATAACATATTACTCTGATGTGACACAGAAAACCAACACCATCGCCATCTGTGACAGGTAGTATTGTTCGAGAGAATGGAACATCAAATTCTCAAGCTAAAGAAGCTTGGCCATCGTTACAAACTGGTCAGACAAATAGTAAGTTTCATTGTCGCGGAGATAATATTTACACTTGAGAACAATGTGGCTGCGCACAGAATAGGATAAGAAATAATAGGAGCATAATACGATAAGAAGTAAGCTCTGGATAATTCTGTTACCCGGCTTATCGATGTGTTTACAGGTACACAAACAAATTGTAAAGAATTATCACCACCGTCACAAACAACATCGCAACAGAACAGCATAACGAACGGGAGTGGCACGACAAATCAACAGAGTCATGTGTCACCTGCTGGGTCCACGCATCAACAGAACAACAACAACAAAGGCGAGAGTATGAATTTACGGAGGGGCAAGAGCAATAGCGAAAGTAAAGCACAGGCAGCGCGGAACAAGCATAAAAATTGTCAAAACAAAGAGAAACATGGCACACGGACAACCTCACGATCTGAATCTAGCTCGATCGGTGCGCAGAATAGTGTACAGCCACAAATTAACGGGCAGAAAGAAATTAGAAATTTCTCGGCTGAAACGAATAGCGATGTGTTACAAAAATTGGGCAGTAAGTGCAAATCGGAGCAACAGCAACAACCGCCGCAGCAGCAACAGCCACCGTCGCAGCAGCAACAGCAAAATAGCAAAGGATCTAAATTAGTTCAACAGCAGCAGCAGCAACAATCTCAAGAACTTAAAGTAAACGGAGTGGTGCAGAACGGAGAACGCCGGCATTTAGATAGTGATACAGAGCAACAACGGGAAGGTAGCACACCAGCTAGTACAATTTCAAGTACAGAAGATTCCACTGCGAATCAACAAGTGGAACATTTAGCAGAATCGGGCGAGGAGAACAATGGTGCTGCTTTATTGGGTGAGTTTCTTATATTCGTGATCATTTCTATATGCATTGATTTTCTGCTTCCAAAGTAAATATACGAAGAAGTTAAGCCGTGTTAGAAAAATATAAAGTTTGAAAAATATCGAGCATAACTATAGGAATAAAGAACGAACAATTTAAACTTTTTATTACATTGGTATTATTAGTTGAAAGTTTATGCCAGACATAGACGTTTAATACAAATATTTACGAAGTGACAATTAGAATAGATTTTGATTATTTGAGTTCGCAGATCCACAGGGCAATGTCTGATCTTGAATTTTTCTTACGTAACGATTTCGGCAGCTTATCCAGTTTCCCCGCAAAATATGTTCAGTTCTGTTTTTTTTTATTTATTTATTTATTTTTCACTTTTCTTTGTAAACGCTTCCAAACGTTTAACATAGTCTTGCAAAAATTGTAAAGAAAGTTTCTACTTTAGACTAGACTATCTACTTTAGGGGAAAGTTTCGCGAGAAGCTGTACATAGTAACCGTAATAATTCAGTCAGCTTAATTAATATTAAAATATGTGATGCAATATATTTGTAATAAATCGCGTCATTCTAAATGCGTGTCTCTATCTCTTATAACACTGTATGTTAATATACACTTAGAATACACGAAACTATAACTTCCAAGCAATGTATACGTTGATGAGATGGAGATCTTTTACAGCTATGTCTCATAACTGTAGAATAGCATTTAAATAGTTATAGATATATGCCAAAATAAAGAGGACACTTTGAAAAAAACATATAGTAACTGTTTTCTGTGTTTCTGTACGCACACTTGACTTTATCCTTCTTGCAAGTTACATCATTCGGGTACATGTAGATTAAGTGTTTGGAAAATTCTAAATCTTATGTCTGTTTACATTACAGATGCTCGCGAAAGTCTGTTTTATCCGTAGACGTATGACCATGTAATTGTAATGTTCCATTTCGTGTCTCGAGGTTGTACGATAAGTAAGTTTTCCAGACATATTTTTACACATTCTTGAGATTCGTTGACGGTGGCAGAGAGGAATAGTGTTTCGATGCTGTTTATTCTGGCATTGTAAAAGTATGAAAGCGACTTGATCGCGTCTCGTAGTGCAGAGATTTGTGCGTATCATCTTCAGGTTCCTCTCCGGCTAGCACAAATTCATCGCAAGGTGCCAATCAACAGCCGCCACCACCAGGACTGCATAACGGGTCTCAAATGCAACTCAGTCATCGGTCAATCTTTCAGGCGGACAATAATAGCTTCTTCAGTTCAAACACTTTCCAGAAAATCTCTACCACCACCTCAGTGCCACCTGCTTCTTTAACAGGCATGTACATACAGTTTCTTCGGGCGTTTGTGTTGCTATGCGTTGATTTTCTTTTTCATTTACAACGATCTCGCAGTCAGTGTTATCCATCGGTTTATCGTTTACTTTGCGTCTAGTATTTTATGTGTTTGAGGAAGCATTGTAACCAGTCAACTAGTTCAATTTTACTATTTTGTTTGTCTTTCCATTACGAAAAGAGTGTAAAAAGGTTACAATTAATCTTTCTTGGGCAAACAGCAAACCCAAACCTGAATTGGACAAGCACAGGTTTAGCTTCTATTCCTGATTCGTTACCAATGGTTCAGTCAAGCGAAGATTGGCAAGCGGCTTTTGGTTTTCAACCGGAAGCATCGCGAACAAATCATGTTGTACAAAAATCCAGTCCTTCTAGTTCACCGGGAGTAACATTCAATTCTGAAGGTTTCGCAGATGAAGAAGTTTATAACAATCTACAGTATACCACACTCTCAGAACCTTCTGCTACATTTACATCAAGTATACTTGTTAATTCACCAGCGTCCAAATTTATGGCAGACTTCCAACAGAACTCATTACAGCAGAGGCTTGTGCTGCAGGTAAATAGATCGTAGAAATTCATACTCCTATTTTCTGTAATGTATTAAAAATCTCGCAAAACAATCAGGTGCTCTTCGCAACAATTGAATCGTTCCATGGAGCGGAACAGTTGATAAGAGAATACCTTAAATAAATGAAATCTTAAGCAACATTCGCGATAGGAATCTTTTAATATGATGAGTATCGTTTGAGATAATTGATAAAATTACGAATCGTACTCTCCCAAGGCGCAACAAAACCAAGAGAACTGTGAATACATAAAGCAAAATGGCCATGCTACCTTGGAGGAAGTTCGGAATCATAAAGAGTCCGGTTCAGATATAAAAGCTGACGATGACTTAGGTTTTGACCCCTTCCATGAAACACAAAAAGCTCTGGCTGAACTTATGGAAAACGAAATGCAACTTCAACAGCAAAGGTTGTTTCAGCAGCAGCAGCAGCAGCAGCAACAACAACAACAACAAAGGGAGCGAGAAGAGCAAAATAGGGTACAGCATCACCAGAATATTGCTAATCTTGGTCAACAGCACTTTCCACAGGTAATTGGACAGAAATTGCGACGCCTACATCTAATAAGAGATATGGGGCACGTTGGGATCGGATCAACTTTTGCCCTCGCGCATACTTTACCGCTTGCTCGTTCCAGGTTGCCCATATAGCGCACTTACAGCAGCAGGCTCAACACTTGCAGAACCTGCAAGTCCTCCAGCAATCGCATTCTCTGCTGTCTCGTCTTCCGCAAAACTTGTTACCAAGTGGTACACAAAGTCCAGCTCAGAATACCGCCGTGGCCGCTGCGAGTTTGGGACAACGTAGTCGCCTTCCACCACCAGGTTTCCCTGGTTCTACACCAAATCACATGAATTCTTTTGGTCTTGGTATACCGCGACCAGCTCCCACGAACGGTGCTCTTTCGGGTTAGTATTTTCGCGATATTATACAGCGATTAACGGAGTCCCCGAGCTTCCTACGAATATTCTTAAGGAAAGTGTATGCAGTCATGTGTGAGAGAATATCTGTCAGAGAATATCAAGTTTAGACTGGTGGAAGCATAATTTAAATTAGGACCTGTGAGAGCCAGTGTATTAGAAATGTATTTGTGGCGAGCAATAGTGTTATCCAAGTATAAAAGCAAACTGAATTCTTGTGACTTTGTACGAACCAATATAATATAATACATGAGTCATTCGTCTAGTATGCTGTTTACAGGAGCACAACCGCCGCAGCAAAATGCCTATCTTCCAAACGGAAACCCCCTTTTGAATTCACAAGGTAACTTCCAAAACAATACCGCCGTTAATCCGATCTTTCGCATTTCTATTATTAATACATCGTTCTCTGTCCGTGTCTCGTATAGGTATTAGTAAATGCGCAGGTGATGCAGTTTATACGCTTAAGGATTGGTGTGATATTAATAATCAGCAACAGCAACAGCAACAACAATTTCACCATCAAGCATTACATCAAAAAGGAGGATGGAACAACTTCGGACCTATCGCGGACTGGACATCGATCGATCCAGCAATCGTTAGTTCTTCTAGGCCTCTTCCATTCCAAACCACTAGTACATGGCAGTTTCCGCATGTTCATCCGACACATACTGTATCACATAATGCGCAACAGGTATGAAACATCCGTGCTCCATATTCGTTTAATACGTACGTGCGTACGTGCGTGCGTCTCCTCTGACGAGAGTTACAGTTTCGGTGGGCGTTCTTTCCCCGTCAGGAACAACAGAACGCACCGACTCAACATTGGGCAATGCAACCACCTCCAGGATTTGCTGCGCCAGCGACTACGGGGCAATTGAGTAACCAACAACCAAGCACAACTGCACAGCCGCACACCAAACTTATCTCTGCAGGATCGGAAATCGAAAGTAAGTCCACCAGCAGCTGTGATTAAACCCGCGCCTCCCGCGCCTTGGGAATTAGTAATTGAAACATGCGAAACGTCTGCATTACAGATCTATAAATAAATAAATATAACGAAATAAACCAAGTGTACAAGTGTACGATAAAAACATCCATACGAGACGACACGAATGAAAGTCGGTAATGATACAGAAAAAGCAAAAGGCCCGACAGTCTGTTACGTACGTTTTCCTGACCCGTGTCTCTATACCTTTCAGTTTCATATCATTTCATTTCATTTCATTTCATTCCATTTCGTTTCTGATATACTTTCTCCATTCTCACTGGACGAGCATTTATTTGTTCGGCAAGTGTCAAGCAAAGACACCGGGACGTATAACTTAAAATTAAAATAAAATAGACACTCTTCGAATATATGCGACGAATATACTCCTATATGCGTTCTATCGATAATATTCTCTCGTATTTAACCTGTAGTAAATTCGCGCTACTTACAAGGTCTGGCAGTTCTTTAATTACAATTCGGTTCGCGTAGGAGGGCGAGAAGTGCAGCCATCAAATTAAAGGCGACGAGCGTCATTCAATAATCTCGAATAATCACGGCGGGATAATTGCACTGATTGTGAGAAACGGGAAACAAGTTGAAAGAAATTTTTTGTACATAACAAACAGGTCCGAGTATAAACGTATTCAAGCGAGAAATGGAAAAAACGAATACATAATGCTTCTCTGTGTAAATAACATTTTCACAAAAAACATACATCACGCGTGACGAAAAAGACACTTTCGGGGATAATCGATTCTTTCAAATCAAAAGCGGGTGGGGGGTGGATCGTGTTACGGTTAGATTGCCAAACGGCTTAACACACCTTTTTATTTAAAATATAGTGGCGTATTACATTTATACTATAAAGTGCTTATATACTGGCAACATTAGAACAAATTTTCTAACAGAGTATTGTCTGCTTGTTTTATTCATAGACAATGGGTTTGTTTCTGTTGTGATATACTTATGTATCATAAATATGTATTATTATTGTGAAAATGCGCAGATGGACACGTGCTAATAAAAGAAACTGAAATGCAAAAGAAAAAAAAAAGAATAACAAAAAAGAGAAAGAAATGGCCTGTTGTTGTTTTCATTCTAGAATGATTTTGGATCTAAAGTTCTAATGGAGCGTCGTTTTTTTCCTACAATCAGAATCATGAGTCTCGTCTTACCTAAATGGTGTTTTTATATTGCTTTACGTCCAGCTGGATTTACAGTAGATGCTTTTGCACAATGTCGAGCACTAACGGTGTGCCTGATAAATACTTTACAGTTTCTCGAGTTCGCTTTGATTTTGAGGTGAAAGTTTCATGGAGAAGAGTCTTGTGATGTGTAAATTATAAAAAGGTTCGCGCAGTTAACCTTTAGCATGCTAGGTTTGAATTTCGTCATTAAAGCTTATGCCAGACAGGTGTATCATTTATAGCAGGTACTTCGTCGCATTTTGTAGTATAATTAGAGGGATTACTAACGGCTTAGAAAATCAATCTAAATTCGATCAGGAGGGAAATTAAAGACTAACGAGTATTAAGGCGGTATTCAGACACGCCATGGATTCAGAAAACTGCGTGCAACTGTCGTCATGATTAATTAACAGAAACATCGTATCTGAATCTCGAATGCATACGAAATGAGTACGATATATGTATATTATAACGGAACACATCTGAACGATAGTACTATGATATAATACGAAGCGTTATCGTCGAATCATTAAACTCTTTGGGCAGATTGTTAAACATATCTGCTGTCTCAACGCGACTAAGGAACACGATACATATGCGAGAGAACGATTGAGATAATAAAGATATAATTATAACAAATTTAATTGAGTTAAGGTAATCGAGAAATATACGACATGCGCAAGAAATGAACGATGAACCGCATTTTCATTCGCACGATCCTCCGGCCGTCCCTTATCTTATAATTTCCCATGCTAATAAGTTTGCCCATTTTTAATAGGATGCGGGTCCATCTCGAACATACATACCATTTATGCCCTTTCATCGCCGCGAAATCTAAAGGTATTCGTTGTTCCATCAAGTTACGCCCATATTTATTAAATTCTGATTTACAAATAAGAAAATATCATATCCCAATAGCACGTATTATCTCTTTGTTCATACCTTGTGTGACGATATGTATGTCCATGTACAATGATGATAGATAGATGTTATCTATCGTAGAATCATGTTTTCCACGATACGTAGGTACGCATTCCCTGAATAACGATGCGAGAACCGAAGGTGTTTGAATATTACGAGAATGTCGACGAGAAAACTCTTCGTTTTCCTAGATCCCTACCACCGTTTCGAGGGAAAACAAGCATCAGCATTGTAAAAATATTGTTATCGTGCAACAGCAAGTTTTCTTATCAACTTCTTATGCATGGTGTGTTGATAAATGTAATGTTATTACACAGATTTTTATTTTAATACAGACGCCAATATCCACAATGACTAGGTACATACGATATTTAATAACGTGCTATCTGAATGGACACTCATAAACACGTAATAAGATGCAGAATAAACTGCTTGCAAAAAATAACTATTTACGTCTCTGTTCTTCTATTTGATATTTCGTTACCAACCAGTTTCGTATAAGTACCTACTTCTTCGAGTTTATAAAGATGCAAGATGAGATCGTGTAAAAATCGATGCTCTTTTCCGTGTCCATCGCGTCGCGCGCGCGCGTATTTCTTTTTTTTTAAATGAAATTTTATGTACACACAGACTTCGATACTTATATGCTGTAGTAGTTTAGTCGATTGGAAGTTCACAGTGAGTTATGTTTCATCATCTTCTTCAATATTGAAGGTATCATCGCTACTGAAAGCCTAAGAAAAAAAAACTGAACAGCATGAATATTTGGATTTAACAGTATAACTATCGTCAACTAACTATCGGAAATATACACGTGCTTTATTAAACTAATTTGCAACAATTACGGCATAATATTTATCTTCGATAATGCATGCTTCAAACAGTGACGGTTCGCTCATATTTCTTTGCTTTTTAAACTCTTCCGCATTAAGCCCCAAAACGACTTGGGCTTTAAGGTACTTTGGACCGCTGTGAACTTCCACCCCATGTGTGTGCCGCAGTTCACGCACATGGCTATCGTCCAAGCGTAACTGTGAAACAAATAGGTTGCGGTATGTAGCTTAATGAATAATAAAAAAAAGGACACGCGATTAAGCGAACGATCCTTACCCTGGGAACCACGTGTATTCTGTCGACGGTGGATGGCGACTTAGCGCAAGACCCTGTGCCTGGTACAAAGTCACGGTATCTAGTATAATCCCAGCAGGGTTGCAGTAAGTACCCTGCGGACCTTCTTTACTCATCGGAAACATGTTTGACTGCCTTCCGACGAAGGAATCACAATTACAGCAAACGAATATTTTATCCTGCAGAGAAAACGTGGTTCATTTGTTACGAAAATTTTATGTACTTAGGTAAATGTGACATTTACTAGGGATGGGTTCGAAGCTAATATTCAAATTAGCTCGAAACTCGGATACGAAACATTGTTGGGCGTCGAAACTCTCGAAATATCAAGTGCCGATTCTGTTTTGTAGGCGGAACCGAAGTCAACGAAATTTCTTGATTTCGAGGTTTCGAGAAACCCGTCCCTAATTTTTACAGTATAACAAGAATAGAAGTATCGAGCTTCGCATACGTCTACTAGATACTTGATCTCTCTCTGTAGCCTCGAAATTGCACAATCATAATTCAACAAGACAATCCTTTCGTTATCTTCCATTAACAAATTTTGAGCAACCCAAAATGACAGATCCGTAGGATCCTCCGGTATACCGCTTCCTCCTGCAATTGTTGAAAAACTCTTGGATCAGCTTCAAAGAGAATGAACTGCCATCTAAATATCTGAAATACTTGAGCATACTTACTGTTTTGAATGAACTGCAGATGTTTCCGTATTTTCAAAGAAAGTCTTAAAGGATCGTATTGCCTGTACACCCATGCGGGCCAAGGCGTTACCACAGCGTCTAGGTTCTCTACTCTCTCTTGTTTCTTAAAGTCCTCCTCGCTAGTAGGATGCATTCTTAAATGATCTAACGAGGCCAGACGTTCATCCAGAAATGGCGTTCCAAGCGTTATTTCTGGTAAAACTTTAACATTGGCTGATATTTTATCATAACCCTACGTGTATGTGTGTATATATGTATATATATATATACACACACATACATAAACATAAACGTACAAATAAATATATAAAGGAATAAAGGTAAACTTAGTAAACGCAAGAGATTATTTTATAAAGAATTCTTGGAATTGTATCTAGATTAAAAAATGTTCGTTTGGACCTGCATTATGACTCGTAGAATCTTGAATCTCTGTCTGCCCTTGGCTTTCAAGCGAAAACCTTGGTCCGGATCCTCGTACATGCACTCGTAAATTTCAGCAGTGGTGCCTATCTGCACCATTTTATCATATCCCAGACTCACAACGCCTAATGTACGATTGTTTTGGATACAAGTTCTTAGCATGTCGATAGTCTGCGCATCGAATACTGTCATCGGCAATGTTTGCCCAGGAAATAGCATGACGGATTCTTTTACCAACAGTGGCAAGTTCATGTAAATTCCATCATCTAATATCGTCCTTCCCCTAAGTTCTTCCAGATTCTGTCCTAAATACTGTTAACGCATAGTATTAAATAAACCTTGCGTACTACTGTTACACTATAGAAAACTTACAGAATGCGTCGCTGGTAAGGTCAAGTCAAATGTACTTTCGCTAAACGCCAACATATCATCGATATTTCCTTCCATGTACACCTCTTCGACATTATTTCGCCCGCTATCTGCAAAGTCTGCGAAGCAAGCGATAGAAATTTTATCTCTCTTTCTCCGTTGTAAAAAAAAAGAAAAATCAGTCGATGGAATTTTATGCAGAATGTGGCAAGCTTAAAAGGGCACTCGCAGACTAAAAGTGCAATTCATACCCTGCGATCAATCGACAAGTTGGGATTTGCATATTTTGATAGAATATGCGGGTATGTAATTCTGTACATAACCTGTGATCGTCTAATATAATTTCAAAGGCAGTGAAATGCAAATAACTCGGGATAATATACCTAAAACCTGATTCTCGCTAGAATCACTCGATTCGCTGTCGCTTTCTACGTCCGCATTCATCGCTGTTCGCGTCAATTCACGTAAATTCACGTGCACGTCGAGGCTTCGCGAACCTCTGGCAATTGTATGTAAACAATCACTAATCAGCGATTGCCCTTCTTCGCGCAAACGTCAAAACTCGAAACACGATAAGCCCCTTATCTACCCCTACTCATGATCATGATTCACATGCTCGAAGGGTTGCGTTCTGATTTTCATGAACAAACGAGTGATAGACATGTTTTTTCTCGGGAGAATGTTGGCTTTTAAATAGATCACCTACATATTATAAAGATTACGCGGAATATTTCTAACTGTATTAGGTATATATTTCATGACTCATATACAGGCGTGTAAGTATCGCTACATTTAAATATTTAAATTCTGATGTACAAACGTAATTTACATACAATGGAACATATTATTATGTACTTTACGTCTAACATAACTTATGATATAACGATGAAAAGCTGGAGGAAATGCAAATGGTATTTGAGTTCCTCGTTTAAGTAGAAATATACTTTGATAGTACTTATTTCAAGTAAATTAATTACATTATGCTTAATTATATGTAATTATCAGATTTCAGTGATTTGCTGGGTGATCCATGGGATGTAATTGTATACATTCACGTATACACCAGGAACGTTGCTTGTCGCACAGCCAATACCCCACGCTACCATGCCAACCACTTGCCACTGTCCATTTCCAGACTGGCAAACCAATGGGGAACCGCCGTCGCCCTAAAAGAATCGTTCCGTATCAAGGTCATTACTTACCTAACATAACTAATTGTTCAGTACTTAATGGCCGATATTCATAGTCGCTACTTATTCTTAAGCAACTGCTTAAGCATTCGACATCCTTTACTAGCTACTACGTTAGCAGAAGATGCTTAAGCATAGCATGCTTAAGCATTTGCTTAAGAATAAGTAGCGACTATGAATACCGACCAACAAAGTACGTATGTATTGGGATTCTCTTATTGCCGCTACCGCGACCTGGTGGCGAAAATTAAAGCAGTTCAATCGGGTTAGCTGTTACATATAATAATAGGGCTGTATTAGGAATTTCGACTGTTTGCTGATCGATTTCATAAAATTTAACAGACTAAATGACTTTTAATGACAGAAACATTATTTCACCATTTCCATGCTTGTGTGACACCAGTCCTGTAACGCCATTCACCCGATTACATACAGAGCTTACTGAAGTACAGTAGATGGGATGGTGCTCTCACAGTATTTGCCGATAGAAAATAAGAAGCTACTTCGGTCATTTACCGTGCATGCATCTTTTCCAGTCTCCCCGCCTGCGCACAGGAAACTACGTCTATTAAGATTGAAATTTTGTTGAAGTCTGGTTTGTCGAAGGGAAGCTTCGCAGGTCCTGTCGTCTACAACAGCTACATCCACTTCTTTCATCATACTTTGATATTTCCCGTTCATGCCAAACGCATCCTTTCCCCAGCCCGACACCCAGCACCTTAAACAAAGAAACACAGTAAGTACCTACTTAGGTATCAAAGTTGCATTTACAAATTGAAAGACCGTCGCACGTCGTCGCGCGTACTTTGTACCAGCTGCGGGTGCTGCCGAAGGGAAGCACGCAGTGTTGATATTGGGGCAACTCGAGATAGGTACGGTGCCGCCCAATGTTATCACGGCCACATCATCCTCAAGATTAACCGGATTGAAATTAGAGTGCACAACAATTTTTTGAATCGAGTATTCTTTGTACGGGTACATTTCACTGGTGGACTGCCCGTCCGATTCTCCTAATCTTACTGTAAGTCCGCCCTCCCTGTGAAAATGCAAACGAAGTATCGTCACTCGCGTTGTCTCCTCTGCGATTGTAAATTGTCGTGTAGGTAAATGCGATTTACTTACTTGTAAGATGCAACTTTGTGAGCAACAGTTAGGACATGATTAGGAGTAACAAGCACACCGGACCCTACGTAGGAGTTGCTTGTTGTCAAAAGTGCAGCCTGCCAAGGATATGCACCGTAACTAGCTTGACCTCGGGGATGCGTGGTTGCTGGGATTTTTCTTATGCCACAGCTGCGATCAATCAAATTTCCCGAAGTGGGATATCGGCAGCAATATACCAGTCCCGTAGAGCATGGTACCTGATTCAAAAGTATATTCTTAGGAAATTCGTGACGCTCGAATTTTGTCGAAATCGCGTTGCAATAGTCGACGACAATGGTTCAACTTGCACTTGGTAAATTAAGAAAGCCGATAGCTTTGTTAGAAATCGTGTAATATTTATATACGTACTGTATTAACGATTCTAATATCGATACCAGTGCTAACAGTCGGACAAGTGCCCGTTGGCACACAAGAGCATGACATGTCGGTCAGACCTTAAAAGTAAAATGTAAATTAATTATCCGTAATCAGTATCCGTAATCGTAAAAAGACGATACTATAATAATCTTATATTGAGACGGAAAAAGGTGCACAATGACGCCGGAGTATTCAATTGATTATATATAGACTTTCTGTAAACTATTGGATTTTCCCGTTTATAATAATAATAATATTATTAATTACAGGAAAGTACAATGTTAAATTTAAACGTTCGACGATTCAAAATTATTTTTCATTGCGCGTGATTTAATTACCTATCAACGAAATCGTAAAAATAGCGCTCGGAAAATCGGAAATGACGTACGAGCAGAGCAATCGGAAGTGAACTGTGGCGATATTTATTATTTTCGCATCCAATATTTTTACATACAGGTACTAATAATACCAAGTAGGTGTTCTAATTCAAATATTTCACGTACTTGCCGGCATAGCAGCCGTGGAACTATCGAAAGTGATAGTGTCCTGCCCGAAAACACAATTCCACGAGATACTGGAAAGGATCAACGCGAACTGTACGTAAAACATGATCGAGTGCACAAGGAATTGTAATAACGTTTTCAAGTCTACAACGAAGTGAATTTACTTGGGAAGTCGAATAGAGACAAGGCATAACTGCCGAGTTTGCGTGTGATTTATATAGAACGAGAACCGGCGGATGCCCTTTAGTTAGAGTAACTTATTAACTCGTACATTCTTTTAGAACGAAATAATGCGCGGGTCCATTCACAGATAAAAATAGCAATAATGTTTTATGACAGCTAAACGGTGTAAAATGTATCGCCTGGCGCGCAAATTACTTCCGATCATGATTATGTCTTCATTTATGGTACATAACGCGTGTCGTAATGTCCACTATTTTCCATAGTAAAATACCAGTAAAAAGTACTCCAAGTGGAACGTGAGGCACAAGGTCGGACACGTTTCACAGATTCGAAATAAAGGGGGTCAATTATTATCATCGGTCCCCGGTATTTACATCGTGAATGATGCAATAACTTTACTTCGGGTTTTCCCTGTCGCATCTGGATACAACAACGTTACGCTTAGAACACATTCGTAAAAATAGATGTGGATTTTCATTGAAAATTTCTGTCCGCAATGTGCTTTAAAAATCTACGTGTATCTTAAATTAGTCTCGCGAATTATATTCGAACACAGATGCGATGTAGGATTCAGGATTTTATCACAGACGAGGTATAGGATAGACCTATCACCTTATGGAAGTCGTGTCGCCACCCAAACTGTCTTACCGACCCATAATTTCAGAACTGAATGTAGTGGCATCTCCTTATGAACAGCTTCCACCTCAGCAACTACACTGAAATGCGTTGAGATGCTGAAAGGTGTGTGCGTGCTTGTATACGTGTGATTTGTTCAGTGCGAGAGTTTGACATAGAAGGCAGGGCTTTTGCTACGCTATGCTTTGGCACAGCTTGTCTCTACGACTCACGCGGATTTCTTTCCGAAAATCCATTTCGGGGATCAAGAGACTATGAAGCTCAAGAATGGTATTTCTTCAAAGCCCGTGTAAGCTATAAATTGCAAGATGACATTGGTTATTAAGTAATACTTTGCGTGTAGTAGAACTCTTTCACGTATCGTACACCGAAAAGTATTAAAAATTCACGCCGTTACTCTGACATTCCCGCAAGTTTCTAATGCACTGTTTAATCATTCTAGTGAAGTAATAATAATTGGATTCTATTTGCTCCTAGTATTAGTTTACCATCGACATTGATATTTACAGTAAAACCTAATTCATAAAAGCCTCGCAGAACGTTGCATGATGCATGAGTGGCGTGGGGTGCATGGATGCAACTGCAAATCGCGTGACATTCGAAACCCGCGTTCCGAAATAAGATTTAGTCCAGCCCTGAGAAATTCATCGGTTCAGTGTGTTCAGTCAAGTGTGTGCATATTATTTCGTGATTTCTCAATTCGTGCATCAATTTCATCGATTACTGGACCATGTGGGGGGTCGCTTAACAAGATTCTACTACAATTCGGTACTGACCCTGCAGCTGCGGGACATTGGCCTGCAGATCGAATAGCTACTGCTGAAGGGGGATGCTTGTCTGCATGGGTAGCACAATGAGACTGTTTGCAACGAACGGTGAGTGATACTTTTTACTTCTTTCAACCTTTCTGCATGCCATCGAACAAAATGATGGCTGTAGCGAGCGCAGACACCACGAACACATACTTAGTACTCGCGAATAGTAATTTTAATGGGCCTGTGCTTCCAGATGTTTAATACGCGTAGAAACATACAATAAATAAATTTTCAATTCGCAATTGATGTTTTACTATCGCGTTTCAAACATTCTAAACTACTTTTCTTTAATTTCACAATCTTTAATTTCGCAATCGATAATTTATGGACATTTCGGCATGTGCCACTCAGGCGCATGCACGAGTTTTTTTCGACTTTTCGGAAAAAAATTTTTTTTCGAAAATTTTTTTTTTCCCGCGGTCGGAACCCTGCGCACACGCCCCGGGCGCCGCCCAGGCGCATGCGCGAGTATTTTTCGACTTTTCGGAAATTTTTTTTTTTTTCGAAACTTTTCCATCTTCCGCGGTCTGGGCCCTGCGCGCACGTCCCCCCGACGCCGCTCGTGCGCATGCGCGAGAATTTTTCGACTTTTCGGAATTTTTTTTTTTTTTCGAAACTTTTCCATCTTCCGCGGTCTGGGACCTGCGCGCACGCCTCCCCGGCGCCGCTCGTGCGCATGCGCGAGAATTTTTCGACTTTTCGGAATTTTATTTTTTTTTTCGAAACTTTTCCATCTTCCGCGGTCTGGGACCTGCGCGCACGCCTCCCCGGCGCCGCTCGTGCGCATGCGCGAGATTTTTTCGACTTTTCGGAAATTTTTTTTTTCGAAACTTTTCCATCTTCCGCGGTCTGGGACCTGCGCGCACGCCCCCCTAACGAGACAATACTGTATTTGGTTCTATTATTACTTAATACTAACCGTATCAGATACGACAATCTTTAATGCATTTATTAATCATATACTTAGCAAATAACGCGAACAAATGGCTGCTCGGTGCGCGATTAGGGTAGATGATTAACTCGTCGACTTTTGTATTTTCAATGTTTTATTGGAATGAAGTGATACAATACAATGAAAACTATTCGCGATCGTAATGTTTGTGATTTCTATATGCTCTTCGAATACCTGCGCAATTTTTATTTACAAAAAACTGAAACTATCACCTCGGTGTGTTAAAACAGGCAAGACGGTAAACAGTGAGAAACCAGTACCACCGTTAAGAAAATGGACCTTTTACGGTACGAATAATATCTTCTCGATCTATTTGGGAGCGTTGGATTCTAAAACAACCTAGGGAATTCAACAGTCTGCTTCTTAACGCATGCGGCTATTCTAGATCGGATATCGCGGACAATTCGCTGCTCGTGTAATAATTATAATCTGTTGAAACTCTCGCGGAGATTACTGAGAAGAATAGAGTGGCTTGCAGCGTCTGTTATGCTACTATGTATTTACTATATAAATAAGAATTTGATTTATTTTTTTCTCAGGTCTATGACGGGTAGATTTCTTAAAATATCTTTCACATTACGCTTCACGGTCTTATCCCCCCATCTCTGTATAATTGCTTCGTTCGTTACTGGCAATACCATCCGTTTTTTCTTTTCTTTTTAATGGACCTTTTAGTTTGAAAGTTATTATGATGGCGCAACTATGCTGACGGAAAGAAAGAAACTGGAAATATCTCGCAGAAGGTGGACAAGTTTGTTTGCACGTTACAATCATAATGAATTCACGATAAATTATAGAATGCTCTTAATTGTATGCAGTCGGAAAGAAAGTGAAACGCGTAACACGGTAAAACGGTGCTGCTAGACATTTTAAGGAGAAAGCGTTTAAACGGATAGAATTCTGTACGAACTCCTTTGTCGGTCATTGTCCATTGATTATCCATAGCAAGCATTGTATACAGCTCATCCGGCATTCTTGTTCGACATTTAATACAAAAATTAATCTATCTTTGTCTAATTTCAAGTGTGCAAACGTCGATCAACAAATTCTACCGATAAAATCACTTAAATGCTAAACTTTTTTTCTCTTTAATGTACATAAATAAATGATTTATCAATCAACTATGCCTTTCGCGTGCCTTTTAGCAGAATTCAAGCGACGAATTTCTTTCCCGGCTGTCTGTATTGTATGGTAAGAGAAGAACGAACGAGGTCTTACGAAATGATTTGTTTTGTCGGCGCACGAGCCTATAAAGATCGTACAAGTCGCTTAAGCTTGTACAAAATTATAAATTTTCTTTTCGGTTCAAAATTTCCCTTTCTCTTTCTGATAGTAGGTAGAGTGAAAAGTGCAGGGTGGAGTGGCTAGCTACCCTCTCCGGTCGTCTCGTACCGTTCGATGCCTTGACTTTACGTTTGAAAGAACCGTGTGTCAGGCGCAATGCCGAAAACAGACCAACCGCGCGTTATCAACCGTTTGACACCATTTTTGAAAATATCTAAAATGTATAAAGGTTAGAATCCTTCTTGATACTGTTTCGAGTCTAGCTTCGCTTGGATCACTTCCAGCTGTCTCTTTGCTTCGCATTGCGGGAAATTCTGTAGATCGTAATATTGTGGCGCTATTTTCAGCAACCAATCGGCTGCAAAAGGAAAGGAATTAAAAGTACAACACGAATGAAGGTAAAATACGACACGTCTGTGGTGGTTGTTTCGCGAGGATTATAACTTACGTTTAATATCGGTAACTGTTCTGATATAATTCTTGGTCGTCAGTACGAATTCATTGTAAATCACCCACTCAGGTTTATGGTCCAAGCAACTGCTTGGGTGAAGCTGTACAATTTGATTATCTTTGATGGTCAAGTAATGACCCGTCCTTTCTAAATGAGCGACCTGTACAGAAAGGCAGAAGCGACAATGCTAGAAGGTGCCTCATTCCCTGCTGATCAGTTAGAAACAGTACCTGCATGAAGAAACCATTTACAAGCGCTTTTCTGATATTAATATAGTAATCTTTTGATGTGAAGTCTGTCGAGGTCCGTTTCAAAGAAAATCTGTCCATTATTCTGCTCAGCTGGTGCCTGACATTGTCGCCGCTTTTCAGGGACCGGTAGTTGACGAAGTTATCGTAACACCACTGCGGGTCTTCCAAATCTACAGAGGCGGGAACAGAATGATTTTAATTGGACAAGCAGTTACATAATCTTCGCGGGAAGCTTTCAAGGAGAATTATGGATGCTTACTTTGCTTGAAAGCGTGATAGACGTTGAGGAGCGTCAAGTGATCCCCGTCGATGTGTGCAAACCGCATTTTAGCATCGTCCGCAGCCTTCTTTGATTCATTTGGCCTCACAAAACACTGCGGGACTAATACAATATCAATCATCAATATAAAACCGTGTTACCTTACCACGAACCTGACTTCTTTTATCTTACTAGCTTTTATAACATTACAATTACTTGAACAAGGTGAGAAATGCGGAAGGAACGTGAAGCTAGTTATCGTTTCACGGATAGATAGTGCCCTTACTAATACTTTACCTGAGAGCATAGCAGTGATGCTAAGTATTTCGTTACTGCAGTTATGATTACACGATGCGATTAACATTTTCGCCAATTGGGGATCTAAGGGGAATTCTGCCATCACGGCCCCCAAATCTGTGAGGTTTCCGTCATCGTCCAAGGCGGCTAAATAATTAAGAAGCTCCAACGCTCTCATGAGAGTCTCTGGCGCGGGGGGGTCCATGAAGTCGAAATGAACCTACGGAATGATAATAAAGTAAGATTACCTACATTGATAAATCTCACAATCAGGGTATACACCAGAAGACGCGGCAGTTTAATTGAGCGTATAGTTTACCAAGTCATCGATACCAAGTTTCTTCAGCTGCAGTACAACACTGCCAAGATTCGATCGCAATATTTCAGGATACGTATTGGGCTGCATCTCATTTTTGTACGCCTTCTCCGTATACAGTCTGAAACATTTTCCGGGTCTCGTACGACCAGCTCTGCCAGCTCTTTGCTGAGCGGAAGCTTTACTAATTGGTGATACGAGAAGAGATTCTACACGAATCCTGGGATTATAGACCTGTACAGAGAGTGGAATGATGGGTTAACAGCCGCGAAGGAAATTAAGGTAAGATTACGGAATACGAGACATAGAAACGACGAGCAGTAAGAAGTAACCTTTTGCTTTGCAAATCCGGGATCTATTACAAACACCACGCCGTCGATGGTCAACGATGTTTCTGCGATATTGGTCGAGACTACTACTTTTCTACCGATAGCACCGCTAGGTTTTGTGGGCGGTGCTGGCTCGAAGATTCTTTGCTGAAGATTTGGGGGCAGTGTGGAATAGAGCGGTATGCATTTCAGTTCACCTACTTCCGGACCTAAGTTATCCATTTCTCTTTTAATTCTCTTACAAGCCTCTTCTATCTCTTCTTGACCAGTCAGGAATAACAGCAGATCCCCGGCTACGTCCTCGCACATGTGTATTTGAATCACTGTCCTGATAGCGGCTTCTAAATAATCTCTCTCAGGCTCGGGTGTATAAAAAATCTCAACAGGATGCGTCCTGCCAGGTACGTTCATTAAAGGTGCGTTATCAAAATACTGTTGGAATTTCCCAGCGTCCAAAGTTGCGCTCATAATCACAAGTTTTAAGTCGAATCTTTGTTTGATCACTTCTTTTAGCACGCCCATCAGTAAATCCGTAGCCAATGTCCTTTCGTGAGCTTCGTCCAGGAGTATAACTTGATACGCATCGAGCATGGGATCGGACATGCCTTCGCGAAGAAGCATACCGTCGGTCATGTATTTTAATATAGTTTTTGGGGAGCTACAGTCCTCGAAACGGATACTGTACCCTACCTCCTGACCTAGACGAGAGAAGCATCGGTTAGTAACTCGTGAAATATAACTTTTAGTCGATTATAATGTACGATGTAATGCACGATTTACCTAACGCAACGTCCATCTCTTCAGACACCCTTTGCGCGACAGACATCGCCGCCACCCTTCTCGGCTGAGTGCAAGCAACACCTTTGGTGCCGATACTCCTAGAATACTCGACGCACCATTGCGGTATTTGCGTGGTTTTGCCCGACCCTGTTTCTCCGACAAGTACGATACATTGGTGTTGAGCCAATAACCTCATGAAATCGGTACGGTATTCGAACACCGGTAACGTGATTCTCTTTTTATAAAATTCATGATATCTCGGCGTATAAGGCAGACCAGTGTAGGTATTTAATTGAACTTGACTCTTCGGTGTCGTCGACGGCACACTTGTGCTGTTAGATATCGAGCCATCTCTGCGAATTAATTAGCCAATGAGTAAATACGCAACGACAGTAATTACTTATAGGTAATATATTTTCTATACTGAGATAGTGCTTTCTGTATAAAGATAACACAACACGAAGTTGAGAACACTCGACCGCTTCCGAGGACCATTTGAAATGAAAATACGTAATATTTATTTATATATCGAACCTCTACGCGCGCGGGTGTAACGTTGTTTTTAAAAATTACAGGCATAATTTCCTGCAAGAATGGTCGGACCGTAATATTCGATTCGATTGTGCGGAAGAAAGATCAGTTGAGAACCTTCACGGAAAAGTTGACTAATAATAAACAAGTCAACAAAACGGACAGACACAATTGGCAATGGTAATCGAAAATGCTACTTCGATGGGATTGTCTGATCGGGCTAGTATTCGTGGCAAATAAATCTTTTCGGAGAGACCGTTTCGAGGATGTGAAATTCGTTGGACGTGATGCGCGGGTAGCACTGAAAAAACTCGCAACAATGCACATGGCAAGATATCTCTTCGCGTTTTTCAGCCTGCGCGATGGAAAATTCAATTGTACACTCACGGCTTTCGCTTAACGTACGGGTCCACGACCTCGATCCTCCGTTTTGACATAATTCTTAACCCTCCGAAGGCGAGCAAAGCAAAATCTGTTTACGAACCTCCGCACAAGGCGTCACAAAATGGCAAACTAACAGGCTAAACCTAAAGCTTCCTGTAATCATGATCGGGCGGGGGTGAAATTAACGCGAGATGGCGCTACGAACGCCACAAATAAATACGGTCTAACATGGCGCACAAAGAATGCGCACGTTGCGCGCAGTCACTGATCTATATAGTATATAGATCAGTGCGCGCAGTTCATTTAAGATTTGGAAAAAAATTAGAAATTCGTGTGAAACAACCAGTTAGAAAACATAACAAACCTGTTTAAACCTATTTAATTAAATAGAAACTCGCAAACTTAATGTAAACGAATACGAAATAAACAAATAGACTCGCTATAGAAAAGATATGTATTTATTTATTTATTGGTATATTACAATTACAGAAAATACAGAAATACAATTAGAAGGGGCCAGCTATTACACAGATATATTCCTGACAATGTATATCGCTTCGTTATCACACCCGAAAAGTAAAGTCGATCTGTCGATATCAATAGTGTTTATCGGCTTGTGCATGGCACTGCATAGAGACGTTACGTTCACTTTCCCATTTGTTCCAATTGTATTTAACCAATGTGTGTTTGTCGGGTCTGAAACAATGATTCCCATTAAATTAAACATAAGTATAGGTAATGGAATGAAATTTCTAATTAATTTGTCGCGCGTGCAAGCTTACCGAGACTCAGTTTCGAGTGTTGGGTATTATTCCAGTGCCACAATTCGCCGCTGCTCGAGCATGTAAATAGATTCTCCGGTCTGTCAGGATGGAAAAGTATTTCACTGACAGCCTTAGCGTGAGCGTTCAGCTGAGACATTGGATATGTATTGTGCCTGAGATCCCATACTGTTAAGCTACCGTCCCCGCCACCGGCAACGACAATGTGCATTTGAGTTGGATGATGCGCGATGCTCGTAGCTTCAGTCTATAAATGTTCTTTCGTTATTTAATATGTGCATTATTTAAGCGACGCGTTATGAATCGAGCCGAACGATTCATACTTTTGTCTGGTCCGCGAGCATGAACGTCGTGGCAGGGAGATCCGAATCGTTCCTTATATCCCAGACTTTCATGTGGCCCCGTAAGTTTCCTGTAAGTATTTCGCTGTGCCCCAAGAAATCAACGCAGTGTATGGAGCAACTGTCAGCCTCGTCTAAAAACAATTAAAATTAAGTATTTAGAAAAGTATTTGACAGTAGACGATATTATTATACTCACCGATAGCTCTAACTGGCTTCTTTTGTCCAGCTGTCAGAAGATTAATCCTCCCATCCTCTCCCACCGAAACTACATCCTGCTCGAAGGTGGACAGCGCCGTGCAGGATGCATAATCAGACGTTTTCCTATAAAGATAATAAATACATTTAATAATGTACGTTGCGTAATGGAAGATTCAATCTCCCATTAACACAGAGCTTACTGGAACTTGTGTATGAACTCCCAGGACATGTGTTCTTTAAATTGGGCGTACGGATTCTCGTGAATCTGCAGAAGCCTGACAGTGCCTATGGACGTGGCTACCACGAAGAAATCTCTCGAAATGAACTGCAAAAATTAATAAGAGGATCGTAAGTAGAGTCCTCTGAGATAATTCAGTTCTAGAAAGAGTCCCACGGGCTCTGGGAAAAGACGAACGACTTTGCTTCAGAACCTTTATTTCAGTGACGTCCCCAAGGATTCCGTAGGATGAAACCACAGCGGGGCAAGATTCGCCATCCTCGTTCACTTGAAACGTCCAATGGGTGACTTTGTTCACCTGCCATAAAAATTTTAATACAGTAGTAGTTGATTAAACAGCCCCAGTGTCGCGTGTATCTGCACGAGGATCGAATAGGTTAACATAAGGATCCAAGGAGCATAACCTTACCGGGTCGTCCCAACTGCCGGTGAGAAAGTTGGCAGCTTCCTCGAAATCCTCGTGCTTCCACCTGATCTTGGAAATTTTCTCCGACACAAAGGTTCCCTGTACATTCTCGCTCATCTTTTGTCACGGATCACGGTTTAATTTACTTAAAATAAAAAACTGCCAAAGCGAGTGAATTGGAGTGTATTCAGGGATCGGCGGACTCCAGTTACCACTGATGGAGGGGGAAACACCCACAGGAGCGGTGGTAGTGCTCTGTGACTGACGCAGGCGCAGTTCGTGCACACATTGCCAGCGTTCCTGTAGGTGTGGGTTTCCGCCGGTTGCCGCCGTCCATCACTGCAGCTTCATCGCTCCGAACGAACACTGCGTTCGCCCCCTTCCTTTATATATAGTTTATAGTATGTAAGTATGTATTGTAGCATATACGTATATATACACAATATGCACACGACGTATATGCGCATACCAAATCCCACCATTTCCCTTCGCTCCCCTGATAGGTATTGTTGTCGAGTGAGTGATATTGTTTCGATGATTCAGCTTACTCAAGTTATAGGGCCGTTTTTTGTCAATTTCTTGATTACAACCGTCTATTTCTATGTACCGTACTAAGCATACGCAGCAAAGTATGAATATGCGAGACACCGTAGAAGAATTAACGGAAATTTGTATAGGAATTCGTCGGAATTTGGATTCGTCCGCAGACAGGAAGGAACATGAGAAATTGATACTAAAGCATATAAAAACGTTTGCGGAGAAAGACTCGCGAATCACCGATTTCCAAGCAGGTAATCTCGGTCCCAAAGATTTCCTTCTATCCGTGGATATTATGGAGATAAAAACTGATGACGCGTGCTACCTAATTACGATCCATAGACATGGCCGTATCCAGCCGCGAGCGTCTTTAACGCAACTTAAGGGTGAATTCAGACGAGCGTGTGAATCTCCCTCTCTATATACTTCCATATAAGATAAGTAAGTAGGTATGTACCCGGCGCGAAATCGCAACGACGCCGCATCGCCCGTCTGAGTTGACCCTTACAGTGGTCGATACGCCAAATCTTGATTACTTTTCAAATTATCGAATTCTGAGCGAAACAAACGAGCGACTAGGTAGCTTAATCTCTGCAGCCTCTTCAGTTCCCGCTGCTGTTGCTTTGACGTTCATCTAAATGCAGTCTAAATAAACACACAAAAGTACTATACCTAATATATAAATCGGTATCACGCATGAGAACATGAAAGGTTAAATCGATTCGACTGTTGATTAAATCATCGTAAATAGTTAACCCGTGTATATAACCATAGTACGTACATCGAGATTACTCTAAACTGGTTTAACGATTATCGCGTGTGATATTTAAATAGATAGGTAATTAGTCGTAAGTATTCATATGTTGCGCAACGCAGGCAATTCGCGACGCGCCGACCAAAATATCAATGATATCGAGGGGGTTCGGGACAAGGCAAAATTTAATCGGGCAACGCGTTCGACCGGCAACGACACCGATCCCGCCCTTACGATAGAGGAGAAACGCAAATATTCCCAACTCGTAGAAGTCGAGAGAGCCCTCGATCGAGAACTGTCAGATTTAAGGGATCAAGAGAAAGAATTTCGTTCCACCGTGGAGACTCTGGACTTATTGCACGAGTACAATAATATCAAAGATGCGACCCAGATAGTCATGGGAGCGATAGCTGTAGCCGAGGGAAGTACAGTCGGGAGCTTGTATCGACGTTACAGTCTATCAGCAGAAGGAGACTAGTAGTTGACAAGTAGCTTCCCTTCCCTCCCACTGGTCCCATCTTGCTAGGCTTCTTTGTCTTTATCCACGATACAGAATTGGCGTTACGCAGAGCTTGAGTAAATTTTACAAACCTATTACTTTTGTCAAATACACCAAGGTATGGAATGGTTCAACGTCGCGGAGGGACTATCCGTGTATCGGCATCTTACCGGAAAGATAATCATTTTGGATTTCTTTACCTATTGTTGCATCAATTGTATGCACATATTACCAGATTTAGATGCTCTAGAAAGGCAATTCTCAATCGCCGACGGCCTTGTCATCGTTAGTACATCAAAAGTACCTTGGAGAATGTTCTACGATCGACAAATCGTACAACATAGTAAATAATACCGGTGGGTGTCTTCAGGTCGGAGTACATAGCGCAAAATTTTCAAACGAACGTGATTCGAAGAGGCTCCAGTCAGCTGTACAAAGATATAATATAAAGCATCCAGTCGTAAATGACACGGCGTTGTCGACATGGCACGATTTAGGAATTTCCTGTTGGCCAACTCTGGTCATGATAGGTAAGCGACGAAATAATATATGCAACAATTATGTAGATTGTAATACCATCACAACAAATACTTTTGTCTTTTCTTTTAACAAGGTCCCATGGGTCAGCCACTGGCAGTCTTTGTCGGCGAAGGGCACAGAGAAGAATTGACCCTCTACGCAAACGTAGCGTTAACTTTTTTTAAATCCTTGAATCAAATATCCAACAAAGACATACCTTCGCAATCGGAGAGACATTTATTACCCGCCGCGGAAGGAACAACTCTTTTGTTTCCTAGTAAGTTGCAAGTTTTTCAGAGCGAACAAGGAGAAAGGCTCGCGATAGCCGATACAGGCAACAATAGGATTTTAATAACGGACGTAAGGGGAAACTTGGAACACGTTATCGGTGGTTCTAATTCGGGTTTCCGAGACGGAGACTTGTGTAACGCTAAATTCAACGCACCGCAGGGCGTATGTTCGCTGGGCGGTTCGACAATTTATGTTGCCGATAACGAGAATCACGCAATTAGAAAGGTAAAGCTGCGAAAATTTAATGAATGTATCAATGCGTGCTATTGGCCCGCGGTCGTCGTCTCGTTGAATGTAAAGTCACGACGTTTCAGATTGACTTGACGAAGGGAATCGTAACTACGGTTGCTGGTACGGGATCTCAAGGCCACGACCGTGTCGGTGGTAAGATCGGTAGGGATCAAGTCTTGTCTTCCCCGTGGGATGTGGCTGTTTACAATCACGAGTACGATACGAATATCGTACCCGTATTGTTGATCGCGATCGCGGGTACGCATCAAATTTGGGCTCTCTTCTTGGAGGATACCGTTTGGTGGAAATACAAGTAACGTCTTTGATATCAATGAATATCTCTCTAATCTTTTGTCCATGTTCGCGGTTCTCTATCTCGGGGTGGCGGATACGTTTCAGGGAATACAAAGCGGATACATGCGTCGCAATCGTTGGGAGCGGCAGAGAGGAGAATCGTAACAACGCGTATCCTCACGCGGCCGGCTTGGCTCAACCCTCCGGTCTGGTTGTTGTTCAGGAGAGGAAACTCGCTTTCTTTGCTGACAGTGAAAGCAGCGCCGTTAGATTCATCGATCTAACGAACGGACGTGTTTCAGCCGTTTGCGGTGCAAACAGAGATCCGGCGGTAAGTCTTGGCGCGAAAGCGATTTCTTTTATGTACATCTGATCTCTTTTCTTTTTTTTTTCTTTCCTTTCATCATCGTAGGACCTACATGATTTCGGAGATTCCGATGGTGTCCAATACACCGTGAAGCTTCAACATCCTCTGGGAATAGCATGGCATCCTAAAGAAAACGTCCTTTACATAGCCGATACGTTTAATCATAAAATTAAAAGAATCGACGTAACGGCAGGTTGTTGTAAAACCATGTACGGCGATGGGAAGCCCAACGAGAGATTCTCGGTACGTCGCGCTCGGACACCATTACCGTGCTCGCGATCGTAAATTCCCCTTTATATTTCGTTTGCGTTTACAGTTTGACGAACCGAGTGGCATCGCTGTCGGGTCCAGCGGCGCGGACCTTTTATACGTGGCCGACACCAATAATCATGTCGTCAAGGTCATCGACACGAACGCCGAAACCATCGACACGGTAAACTATTGCGCGTTTCAGTGTACAGTGTACAAGTGTACTTGATGGCGCTCACGTTTCAGTTACCCATACGACCACCACCACCCATGATCGAAATGGACGGCTCAAGTTCGAGGAACGACGCTATATCGTTTGACACGACCATCAGCGACAAGGGCGGCGAGTTGAATGTTACATTCGACGTAACTTTCGCCGATAGTGATTCAAAGCTGAACGCGAGCGCACCTCAAACATGGACCCTAAAGGAGTTGACGGCAAATACGTGGGTAGCCATGTCAAGAAGAGGTGGACTCTCGAGTCCGCTATCGATACAAGTCTCCGAAGGAGATGGAACGCACGAGGTACGTGTGACTCTGGATGTTGTAGCTTGCAAGACAACCGAATGCGTACCAATGAAACTGCCAATACTGTATCGCGTACATCAAAGGACAAATGCTCCCGACATCGTGTCAGAACAAAGACAAATTGTCGTCGTAAAGTAATAAATATCTTTCAACTTGGTTAATCCGTGTTTAATGCTTCCGGCTCGTATAGAACTTGCGTGTAAATTCACACCGGCCCGGTGTCCAGCTGGAATCCATTTAGACGATCCACTCGCCTTTATTCCACTAGTCACCGTAAACATTACGCTCCCGCGTAAACGTAGTTAATCTCCAAGAGAGCGAGAGGGAGAGGGAGAGAGAACACAAATGTAACGGTTAAAACAAGCGTCGAGACGGTTACGCGACGACGAGTGTTCGCGTACCTCTTCCACCAACATTCAAAGGAGTCGTTCGAGAATGGTAATAGCACAGGGGAAAGAATATCTCGCATGTGCCAATCTTGCGACCCTTCGTCTTGTCGATAGCCGGTCGGTTCGTTCCAACCTTTTCGACAATGATTTTCTATCCATCGCGCCAACGTCGCGGTCGGTATTTCCAACACCTTTGATATTCAAAGCCTTTACCGCGTGGTACCTCTACTCTACATATATATGTGTACAGGTTACCTTTGTCGGGTCATGATACGACACGATATAACGCGCGCGTGGATCAAAGATTCCAATGCCCGCATCGTAACACATCGGAGAAATCAGAGGTGCATCTTGGCGATTGGTACGTAACGTTGCTCCAGCAGGTCTCAATCCATAAAGTAGACAGGTGTAGTACCTGAAACAGCTCTAAATCAACTCGGCGAGAAGAGCGGGTCAGGTCCGCGCGTAAATCGTAAATTTATGGGATTTCAATAGCGATACAGCGCAAGAGGAAACATGCATGATGTATTCTCGTAGCGACGAATTTTACCAACCGTCTGTCAGGAAACTGGCAATATTTCCAATCATTTTCGCGGAACATCAAGCCGTCCTTGAAAATGTATCGCCCGTTTTTACATTCACCGTGGAGCCAAATACCGTCCATTCTTTGTCCGCGGGTCCAATACGCGCTCCCATGGCCGTGAAACGTGTTATCACGGAGCTCTCCTTCAAACATGCTTTCTATCGCGGAACAAACATATCATGTATTTATAGATTTTCCGCAACGAAGGGAGGGGCGGCGATAGGACCCAAGTCACGGGTCCAAGGATTATTCAATTAAATCCGTGGCACGAGTTTGTGCATAATTACAAGTATAACGGCGAACGTATGGATTTTGGGATTGGGATTCATGAGCTACCGGTAAATGAAAAACGCGCACAAACTTTAGAGCACGAAGCAACCAAAATGGTCTGGGTAACGGTACGCGCTGACTTACGCGCGAGAAATGCTCGATGTTGTGCTCAAAACCAGTACGCGTGTCTGTACCTCGTAGACACGATTATTATGGTGTTAACGTGTACGCCCTGTCGTCCTCGTTTCGTCTATCAGTGTAGTAAGGTGGGTACATACGAAACTTACTCCGAGGCTTGCAAAATCCCTGTTGCTATTCGGCTGATATTTTATGCCCCCCCGTTCTCGTTTCCGTTCCCGTATTATTCACACTTTGCCCTCGCAACCTATCCCTTGCCATATTTGTGCTCCCTTCTTTCTTCGCCGCAACCCCTCCCTTCGGATTCTCTTCCAAGCAGGGAGGCAGAAGGACCTCTCGACCTTCGAAACCTCTCTGCGCTATATTTTACGAATGATGAGGTGGCTAACTGTGAGGTAGAACGAATCTGCCGATTCCTTCCATGCCCAGTGGCTTCCAAGTGCCCGTGTATAAGCTTCCATCGACGAACCGCCGCACCTCTTCCTCCTCAACATCTTTCAGTTGCACGCCCATGTCCTCCGCGTTCTCTGTTATCTGGCAGTTACCGCTCTTTACACAGTCTTCTCTTCTCTCAATCACCCGCGCGATCGTTTCAAATCGGCTCATAGAACATGCGGAAAATATTGGTCCTCGAGAAATATGTAGAGCAAGCTGAACACAAATAACCCGCCGAATAACACGTCGTCCGGTTTCAATTCTATCTATATACGTAGTTCTGACAACATTGAATCGTTACGATCTGAAGAGCGTGCGGGTAATCTCCCGTCGAGCGTGTCGATTCTGATGTCGATGAAATTACCCGCGATCCACTGCGGTTAGTCGTTATTACCGCCGATAGGCAACGAATACAAATCGATAATCCGAGTATCGACCGCGTTTCACACTTGATATTATTCTACTATGTACAACGGTTTTCCCTCGGCCAATACGTAAATCTCTGGTTAGGCGGCACAGTTGCAACAATTACGAGGCAGGCGAGAACCGAGATTCAGCCGCGTATCGAATATTCAACATTTCCAAGCAAGTACATCGTGATCGATAAACGATGGATGGTTGAGAGATAACGTTACTTGAATCGACCCCGCGTAAGCGATCGGCCTCCAGACGACTTGCTAATCGAGTCCCGATGCTCTCTCGAGATTCCTGAACGGGAGTCGTGTTGCCCAAATATTTCTTAAAACGGTCTCAAGACCAAGTGTGGGAGGGGAAACAGAATATGTAAACGGATACCGTTAATCGCCGTTGGTCAATGTCGTCCCTCGTTGCACGTATATACATACGTATAATACCTATGTATTAAAACACACGGATATGCACGCTCGCGGGTCGATTAAATCAATATTCCGAAAAAGTGACGTTTTACGAATTGTACCGAAGAGTGCGTACTACATCCCGAAGAAAGCAATTTATTCGGTCGATGTACCGTTAATCGCCGTTAAGCTCGTCGTCGTCGTCGTCGTGTCGGTGTCCCGTGGCCAAGCGGAAAAGTCGTTGCCCAAAAAACATTTGAATCACACAAGTTGCATCTCGTTCTATTCATCTGAAAATTAACAATCAGGATTAACGCTCCAGCAAGCGCTGTATTTCCGACAGTTGTTTGATTCTGGTTTCCCGCTGGCCGCGTCTCCATCTCACTCTCGATCGGACTCGATGTTTTGGTGGAAAAGAGCTCGGAAAATGGTATCGCGTCTGCGGTATTCCGGTGCACACAAGTTTATGCAAATGACCGATTCCCATCCATTGGTTGGATCGCATCTAAACAACCTCGTAGACGGTTGTATCTACAATCACGAGGACGTGACCCTCTCGCGTTGTTGCATTCCGCGGTTCCGAAATCTTACTCCAACCAATGGATTCCTCCTTTCGTTCTCTCCTCAGTTCTCATCTCCCTTTATACGTTTAACTTGCTTCTACTCTGGTCCTTTGACCTCGTACTATCCCTTTTTCCTCATCTCCCTTCCACCACCACCCCCCCCCCCCGCCCCCTTCCATTTTCTGTCAATATACATGTACAAGACCTTGCCCGTGTATTCCCCGACATCCGTCTGTCCCCCCCCCCCGCCACCCCACCCCCTCCCCCCCGCATAAACCGTAACCCGACCAACATCTCGACTCTCCAAGTTCACCCTTTCTCCATCTTTTCGTTCGAAGACCATGTTCCCCCTCTCGCGTCGCTTCTCTTTCTCAGTCCGATGCACTCGTCTCAACGAGGGATTCGAGCACGCAGTACGCGCTTATTCAAGGTAGGAGTCAGTAGTGAACGACAGGTGGTGTGCAGGTAGAAGAACGAGACGAAGAGCGGCGCGCGCTACCACGAGATACGAAAGGGATAAAAAGACGGGAAGTTAAAAGAGGCGAAGAAGAGGGAAAGAGAGAGGGGAGAATCGAAAGGATCGTAACGTATTATCGTAAGCACATTAATTAATCCGGTATTTCAATTGACCCAGCCGTACCGTCCTCGTCCACCCCCTTGTCTTTCCGATCCTAAAGCAGAGTGCCCTCGTTACCATCGCCATCGTTGCCGGTACTATAATAAATTATCAGACTCGCAATGATAACACGCATTGGCAAGGAAGAATAAAACTGCGAAACCAGTAACCGAAGAAGAGAGAGAGAGAGCGCTTGTATGTGTGTATGTGTGTGTGTGTGTGTGTGTGAGGGAGAGAGAGAGAGAGAGAGATATGCACACGATGAATAAGAGTGCGCGTAGGTGCGCGAGTACGTAAATTTCGTCGAGTATTCACACTTGTTCGCGTGTACCACCTAATTTAATATCTATCGTTGGAATTTTGTTCTTTACCGTAACATGTTGATGCGTTTTCATATTTCACGCTCGTGGACGCGTAAAAGCTGAAAAATTGTTTCATTAAACGTAGTCGACTTTCTTCAAAGCGGTTGCTGCCTCGTGCTGCTTTCCGTCTCTCGATTCAATTCAACGAGCATTTTACTCCTTGGAAAAAGAAGGGGGAAAAAAACATGTATCGCGAAGATCATTCGTTCGGGATTTACAGTTGAACGTGCGTGTCGCGTTTACTAAGCGATTTACAGCGCGATGGAAAACCGGTCGCCACGTTAAGGCGATGGTCCGCAAGGGGGTTGTAGCGTGGCGGCCGAAGGGTCGTTAACCGAAAAGAAAACGAACTCGTTTGTCGCATCTTTTCTTTCGTTCATTTTCAATCCATCTTTTCGTAGAGGCGCGTTCTTTACTTCCCCGTCCAATTCTACGGCAATTTCTCTTTAACCATGTTAACTTGCAGATTATTCAAAATAAGAGGAAATATGACAAGTATGTGCTTGGAAGGTTCTCGCACGACATTGACGGTTCTCGTTCTGTGGACGTGTATCGTAGGGCCAAGCATGGGCTGGCCGGTTCCAGAGAACAATACTACCTTTGTTGAAACGAGCAGGAGATATATCAAACCTAGGTCAGTATTTCGTGTCCGAAGTACCGCGGGCTCATGCGATACCCGTAGGTCGTCGTACGTTTGAATCGTAAAAAAGAGTGGCAGGAAAGGGATCGACTACGGCTGGATAGAGGTACCTACCTATATACCTACCAAGTACCGGTCTCGATCGGCAGATGAGAAATTGGCATAAAAAAGTGCGGGATGGTGGGGAAAACAAACGTACGACTTCTCGGTAATTTCGATTCATTGGGTATGCCGGGGATCGTGGAAGGGTCGCGCGCCGTCGAGTAACGTGGTCGTTACGATTTCTAGCATGGTCACGTCAGTATCGGTAGTGAAAAAACAAGTGGATGGAAAGAATGGCGATGCCGAGTCAGCAGGGGACAACAGACCACCATCACCGACCGCGATCGGTATTAATTTCTATCGACTACCACCTTCTCCAGCTAACTTGTTGAAACCCGACGGATTTCAATTTTACACGTACAACGACAGGGGTGACATGATCACGAAACAGATGACTGTACAGGAAATTCAAGCTTTGATCGCCAGCGGCGGGCCAGATCACTCCAACACAGGCATTCAGGAGCCTCAGAAAGCCGAGGATATACTTACAGGTGGGAAAAAGGTTAGTACAGACGCGACGCGTTTATATTTAAAATGGCAGTTGCGATAAATATTCCTCGAAACGTTCGTAGGTAATGGACGTGGTTGAAAAGGTGCAGAAAGTATTGAAGAGCGCTATGGGCAAACCGTCGCAAACGCTGATAGATTCGATCTCAACGGTTCCGGAAAAGGCGAACGCCGAATGGAGCAACATTTTGCCCGCTATATTGGCCGGTGACAAATACGGGGACAAGGTCGACGAATCAAGTCTACATCATTACGTCGAAGCAGATACATCAACGGAGTCACCATCACTCGGCCCCGTCGTCGTCGTCGTCGGTCTATCAAGACTGAACGGAACAGGAACTGTTCCGCTAGGAGAGCGAAACGATTCCGCGACGACGACGACGACGGTTACTCCAGAACCTACGATGACCTCGTACAATACGGAGAAATTAATGATTCCCGTGGCCGTTATTACGGCGGCGCAGAAGCCACAGATGGTGCATCGCATCACAGACAGTCCCATTTTTCAGAAAATAACCGATATCCCGCCTTCGGAAAGCGGATTCGACGAAAAGTACAATAATCACGATCCGGCAACGCCTATCGTTCGTCCATTGCCCTTGGATTCGTCGAAAGACAGTTACGATAGTACCGAAAACACCGGCAGCGCAACGTCAGATACGGATTTTACCTCGGTGGCCGATGGTTACGAGATACAACTGTCGTCAACATTGGGAACAAACAAACTCCAGACACTCATTACCAACCCGCAGTTTACGTCGACGACAACAACGTCGCCCTTGCACTTTTCCGCGATGTTTGACACGAGCACAGGCGAGTCGAGCAAAGTTTCACCGCTACTGACGGAATCATCGACGCGACCGAGCGACTCAGACTCCGACTCTGCGATGCAACACTTGTCTAAGCCCCTGTCCAACGAGTTGGCCGATTCATTGTCCAGTATGATGAACCAGGTCGCGGAAGTCTCCGTTCCTTCGCTTCTATTACCCGCTTCTTCCGGACTGGAATTGCCTGACCGCGAAACTGCCGTCATCGAGGAGAAACGCAACAACAGCTCCGAAACACGGACGAGTACTACATTAACGACCACATCGTCCGCAGTGCCAACGACGGAACTGAAAATTGATCTAGACCAATCTTTTTCCACCATGTCGCCCGCCACAATGGATTCCGTGGAATCCACAGCAAGCAGCTACTCCGATATTACCACGGTAGATACCGATGGGACATGGAACGTTACGAGCAATTTAATTATTTCTCTTACCACAGCTTCGGATCAGACACGTCGTTCCTCGTCCGTTACCGTTCCGACTATGCGCGAAACAACGACACCACGGTCAAACCCAGTCGAATCACTCGATACGATCGTCTCGAGTGCCGAGTCGGTAGCGATTATCGAAAACATACTCGAGACCATTTCAACAGAGGCAAACTCACATCTTACCGAATCGATCACTTTACCCAACATTTCGGCGGAGAATCTTCCAACGAAGACAATAGCAAGCGCGCTCATAGCTGGGTTCGGATTATCCGACACGCGGACAACAACTTCGGTTCCGGAAACGCATAGCCCAACGGGTTTCGTGCCGTTCTCGCGGTCGACTACTACCTCGAAGCTCGAGACGCAAACCTCGGCTTCCGTTCGATCGACTGTAACGGAAACACCGTCCGACCACATCGCGCTGACTACAGGGGAGGAATGTTGTTCAAGGGACGAGAACGTGACGCAGGGTACATCATCAACGACGACGACAACGACGACAACGACGACAAACGGCAATACGCTCGCGCCAGATTCCCGGCTACCGGAAACGAACCTTTCAAGCGTTTCCGTGCCGGAACAAGGCGACGGATCTTCCGGATATACCACGTCAAGTACCGTATACGAGACAGCAATATCCAGCGACGAAAGTTGGACGGTGGCAAACGGCCAAGACTCTTATACCACGGCGAATTTGAAGAAACCAGAAGAAGAAACAACGGAAGCTGCTGTATTCGAAACAGTCTCGAGGCCCGAAAGAATTTCTCCAGTAGCACTAAAGAAAGACGATAGAATATCGATGATCCACTCGAACCATCCGACGGGCGTTGATACAACGACTAAACATGAGTCGCCCATCGACCCCATCAACGATGAGGCAACTCCAGAATCGACGACGACGACGACTTACAATGACGCGTCGATGAACGCGAACCAATCGACCGTTTCCGTTATAAAAAATCCGATTCTGAACGTAACGACTGTTTTCGTTGGTACAGAAGCGTCTGGTGCCGTCGGGAAAGGAGATATCATCACCCAAAACGGTACACCGGTGGTAACACCAATGAAAAATGAGATCAGAGGCTCTTTTAATGCAACCGTCGGCACAAATTCCAAAGTACACGAGGTAATTACGAACGTAAGCTCCGTAAAAATGAGCGACCCAACTGTCGTCATCAATGTAAATAAGAATGCTACGGATGTTGAGTCCGTGGCACAGAAATGGCAACGGATATCATTGCGACAAACAACCCCTTTGCCGTCGTCGCCGACGTCGTCGTCGTCGTTGACGGAATCGGCGGCAACGTCCAAGAAGCCAAAAGAGCCGTTGTCCGGCGAGTGGACGGGAGAGGGTACGCGTTACCAAACAACGACGACGACGACGACTCCGGTGATGGTAGCGGAACCGACAGCAGTGTCATTGAACGCTTCGAAGAGCGCGAATGGGTTGGACAGTAGCACGACCAACGCAAGCCCGGACGTGGTAAATTTCTCAAAGTTTTGCAACGAACTAGCGTTTAAATTTTGGATTGCCGCGAACAAAGGATTGAGTAGCGGGAGGTCTCTCGCTCTCTCGCCGTTCGGTATGGTCAGCCTGCTAGCGATGATCTTCCTCGGTGCACGGGGACCGACATCCGACCAGATGAACGAAGTGCTCGGACTGGACAACGTGGCTACGTTTAATCCCCATCTGATCTTTCAAAACGTAACGGACACGGTGAGCTTGGCGAGACATCAGGGTATCGCGAACGCTGCGTTCGTTCGCGAACTGTTCGCCGATAAAGCCAAGGTCCGAAAATTGTTGCCGTTTTATAAGGAGCAAGCTCAGCAATTTTACGAAGGATTGGTCGCCGAAGTAAACTTCGCTACCATCAGCGATTTGGCGCGTCGCCGGACCAATTTGCTGGTCAGGAAACAGACCGGAGGCAGAATAAAGGATTTCGTAAAGAGCAACTCGGTTCCTTTAAGGTCGCCGCTCGCCGCGATATCAGCTAACGTATTTCAAACAGACTGCAACACGAGTCTAGCCAGTACGACAGGGCGAGACGGTGAACTATACTTTGCCGTCTCGTCGTCGGCTCATAGATCGAGGAAATTAATCCCCGTTCCGGCCGCGGTCTGGCGATCCAACGTACTCGCCGGTTACGAGCCGAGTTTGGACGCTACCGCCATCGCACTTGGCGGCATTGGTAATCTGGTCTCCACGATATTTCTATTACCCGGTCAACAGGGTCACGCCGCGCCGGGTGACACGTTGGATCGGCTCGAGGAAAGGCTCGTCAGGGGGACCGCCGCCGCCGCCACCTCTCGGGACGGAGCATGGAATCAACTTCTCAAGGTTCTTATACCTAGGCCCGGTCTTGAATTGCAAATACCTAAATTTAGTCATCGATCCGTCGTCAACGCGACCGCCGCTTTGAAACGAATGGGCCTCGATCAATTGTTTTCGAGCGGTGCCGATTTCAAAGGTATCAACGGAATCGGAAATCGTCTCTTCCTGTCCGACGTGTTGCAGGTTATAATCTCACGTATATTAATCCTTTTTTCTCTCTCTCTTTTTCCTTTTTTCTATGCAAGTCTGATGGATCGGTTTCAGATGAACCTGTTCAGTACGTGCGGCGACGAAAACGTCGCTAACGGGCGACACCACGTAGAAATTTATCCAGCGAGTCCCTCTTCGCGGGAATCCCGACGCAAGGACGTGTCGTCGTCGTCGTTGCCGAATAGTGAGAAACCAGCTTTCGATTCGGCGACAAGAAGTTCCGAAAGATTAGAAGACAAACCCAGACTGAAGTTGGATCAACCGTTCCTTTACTTTGTACGGCACAATCCGACCGGTCTTATACTTCATATGGGTCGTTTCAATCCTAGACTGTTGTAAAAAAAGAACCATTCGGTTCGCTCTCGTTTCTATATTCGCGTATAATGAAATCGAGCGCTTGTCGTTTCTTCTGTACCACCGTTTTTTTTTTTCTGTCTTTAATCCTTATCCGTTTCATCCCTTGGCATCGGCTATGCAAGTCGTGCGTTTATCGATCGCGGAGAACTCCGGTTTCAGTAAAGGATACTCGCGCGCAAATATCGGCTCGTTGTTAACTTCGAACGAATGCAACTACGTTAATGATGGGCCGTCTGGTAAGTTACGAACGACAATACATGTTCGTATGTGCCAGCACAGACGAAGTATAGGATAGACCTAACACCTTATGGATGTTCGTACATCGACGAAGTATAGGATAGACCTATCACCTTATGGGACTTCGTGTCAGTTGTCACCACCCAAACTGTATTACCGACCCATAACTCGAGGACTAAATTTAGCGGCCTCTGTTCATGAACAGCCTCCAACTCCGGAACTACTCTGAAATGTGTTGAAATGCTGAAAGGTGTATACGTGTGACTTGTTCAGAGTAGTGGTGTAGAGAACTATCGATAATCGGCACTATCGATAGTTTCCGATAGTTAGACCATTGACCATCGATAGCTATCGATAGTGATGGTATGATTTATTATCAGTATTATCACAGACGAGGTATAGAGGTATACTATAATGTCGGTGATATTACCGCTTTTGAAATATGTATAAAAAAATTTATTTTTAATACAAGTAATAGTAGTATAAATTAATTGTGAGATTCTAAATTTGAGCTGTATTTTTTTTTTAACTGCCTTAAAAAAATGTACATGAAATTTAACATCCTTTTCTTCAATCTTACAAAATTTAATAACTGTATTACGTACCTTGAGTTTCAATAATTTACAATAAAATTTGAACTGGAAGTAGAGATGGTAACGATACATCGATGTTTTTATAATCGATATTTGAAGATTGAAACCATGCATCGATGTTTTTCTAATGAATTTCGATGTTTTTGGTTATTATTATACTAAGTAAATCATTTCTCTAGGATAAAAATTATTTTTTCCAGTTTAATGCTTTATCAGCTTCAGAACTGCACGGATATCAACCCACGATTTTCAATACCGATAACTATCGATAGTAAAAATAAGCTATCGATAGTTTTCGATAGTGAGGGCTATCGATAGGAGCATCGATAGTTCTCCACCACTTATCGACGACTCACGCGGATTTCTTTCCGAAAATCCATTTCGGTGATCAAGAGGCTATGGCGCTCAACAATGGTACTTCTTCAAATTCCCGTGTAAGCTATAAATTGCAAGATGACATTGGTTATTAGTACTTTGCGTGTAGTAGAATCCTTTTACGTATTGTACGCCGAAAAATATTAATACTCGCCGACAATTCTCGCTGTTACTGACATTCTCGCAACTTTCTAATGCACTGTTTAATCATTCTAGTGAAGTAATAGTAATTGGATTGTTGTCATTTGTATACGTTTTCTGTGATATGATACAATTGAACTGCGTTTAAATGTATTCTACATGAAATAAAGGTTAAATTGGGAAGATAATTAAATTCTTTATACGTTTTACATGAAATGATATTGTAATATTTGTCGTATTTTCTGTACTTAATAGACAAATCAGGTTAATGAAAATATTTTTCTTCTTCTTGCAGATTAATCTTGGGAACATTCCTCCGAGGCCAGGAACTTTAAATGAGACAAACGATGGAAAGCTGTCAGCCTCAACAATGAACGTGAGAACATAGTGATTTTATACAAAAAGTAAAATGAAATTATACAATATTGTAACACTGTAAAAAAGGCCTTTTATGCAAATAAACTGGAAAAAAATTGGAAAACAACTGTATTATTATTTACAAATACCATTTACAAATTCCTATCCAAATTCCAAACCTGTGATTTCCATGGTAAAAGGCCTTTAGAAGGCGTCGCTCTTGTTCGCTACTTTAAGGCAACGCCTTCAATGGTGAAATTTCAAGATACCTCCTTTCGCTTCATGTTCTCCTGATACATCGCTCCAAAATCTGGCCAAAATTTTCTGAACTCTATAAATTGAGCTTCGTAACAGGAGAACATGATGTCGAAAGAGGTGGCACTAAGTTAGCGTCTTCGTAAAGAGAATCCAAGGCGGAGAACTGTTCGACGTAGAGGCGCAGCGTCTTCGAAAGGTTTGGACGATGAAATTCAGTGCGTACCTCCTTTCGCTTCATGTTCTCCTGATACATTTGCTAAAATCTGGCCAAAATTGGCTGAACGCTCCAAAATTGAGATTGTAACAGAAGAACATGATGTCGAAAGAGGTGGCACTAAGTTAGCGTCTTCGGAAAGAGAATCCAAGGCGGAGAACTGTTCGACGTAGAGGCGCAGCGTCTTCGAAAGGTTTGGACGATGAAATTCAGTGCGTACCTCCTTTCGCTTCATGTTCTCCTGATACATTTGCTAAAATCTGGCCAAAATTGGCTGAACGCTCCAAAATTGAGATTGTAACAGGAGAACATGATGTCGAAAGAGGTGGCACTAAGTTAGCGTCTTCGTAAAGAGAATCCAAGGCGGAGAAATGTTCGACGTAGAGGCGCAGCGTCTTCGAAAGGTTTGGACGATGAAATTCAGTGCGTACCTCCTTTCGCTTCATGTTCTCCTGATACATTTGCTAAAATCTGGCCAAAATTGGCTGAACGCTCCAAAATTGAGATTGTAACAGGAGAACATGATGTCGAAAGAGGTGGCACTAAGTTAGCGTCTTCGTAAAGAGAATCCAAGGCGGAGAACTGTTCGACGTAGAGGCGCAACGTCTTCGAAAGGTTTGGACGATGAAATTCAGTGCGTACCTCCTTTCGCTTCATGTTCTCCTGATACATTTGCTAAAATCTGGCCAAAATTGGCTGAACGCTCCAAAATTGAGATTGTAACAGGAGAACATGATGTCGAAAGAGGTGGCACTAAGTTAGCGTCTTCGGAAAGAGAATCCAAGGCGGAGAACTGTTCGACGTAGAGGCGCAGCGTCTTCGAAAGGTTTGGACGATGAAATTCAGTGCGTACCTCCTTTCGCTTCATGTTCTCCTGATACATTTGCTAAAATCTGGCCAAAATTGGCTGAACGCTCCAAAATTGAGATTGTAACAGGAGAACATGATGTCGAAAGAGGTGGCACTAAGTTAGCGTCTTCGTAAAGAGAATCCAAGGCGGAGAAATGTTCGACGTAGAGGCGCAGCGTCTTCGAAAGGTTTGGACGATGAAATTCAGTGCGTACCTCCTTTCGCTTCATGTTCTCCTGATACATTTGCTAAAATCTGGCCAAAATTGGCTGAACGCTCCAAAATTGAGATTGTAACAGGAGAACATGATGTCGAAAGAGGTGGCACTAAGTTAGCGTCTTCGGAAAGAGAATCCAAGGCGGAGAACTGTTCGACGTAGAGGCGCAGCGTCTTCGAAAGGTTTGGACGATGAAATTCAGTGCGTACCTCCTTTCGCTTCATGTTCTCCTGATACATTTGCTAAAATCTGGCCAAAATTGGCTGAACGCTCCAAAATTGAGATTGTAACAGGAGAACATGATGTCGAAAGAGGTGGCACTAAGTTAGCGTCTTCGTAAAGAGAATCCAAGGCGGAGAACTGTTCGACGTAGAGGCGCAGCGTCTTCGAAAGGTTTGGACGATGAAATTCAGTGCGTACCTCCTTTCGCTTCATGTTCTCCTGATACATTTGCTAAAATCTGGCCAAAATTGGCTGAACGCTCCAAAATTGAGATTGTAACAGGAGAACATGATGTCGAAAGAGGTGGCACTAAGTTAGCGTCTTCGGAAAGAAAATCCAAGGCGGAGAACTGTTCGACGTAGAGGCGCAGCGTCTTCGAAAGGTTTGGACGATGAAATTCAGTGCGTACCTCCTTTCGCTTCATGTTCTCCTGATACATTTGCTAAAATCTGGCCAAAATTGGCTGAACGCTCCAAAATTGAGATTGTAACAGGAGAACATGATGTCGAAAGAGGTGGCACTAAGTTAGCGACTTCGGAAAGAGAATCCAAGGCGGAGAACTGTTCGACGTAGAGGCGCAGCGTCTTCGAAAGGTTTGGACGATGAAATTCAGTGCGTACCTCCTTTCGCTTCATGTTCTCCTGATACATTTGCTAAAATCTGGCCAAAATTGGCTGAACGCTCCAAAATTGAGATTGTAACAGGAGAACATGATGTCGAAAGAGGTGGCACTAAGTTAGCGTCTTCGTAAAGAGAATCCAAGGCGGAGAACTGTTCGACGTAGAGGCGCAGCGTCTTCGAAAGGTTTGGACGATGAAATTCAGTGCGTACCTCCTTTCGCTTCATGTTCTCCTGATACATTTGCTAAAATCTGGCCAAAATTGGCTGAACGCTCCAAAATTGAGATTGTAACAGGAGAACATGATGTCGAAAGAGGTGGCACTAAGTTAGCGTCTTCGGAAAGAAAATCCAAGGCGGAGAACTGTTCGACGTAGAGGCGCAGCGTCTTCGAAAGGTTTGGACGATGAAATTCAGTGCGTACCTCCTTTCGCTTCATGTTCTCCTGATACATTTGCTAAAATCTGGCCAAAATTGGCTGAACGCTCCAAAATTGAGATTGTAACAGGAGAACATGATGTCGAAAGAGGTGGCACTAAGTTAGCGTCTTCGGAAAGAGAATCCAAGGCGGAGAACTGTTCGACGTAGAGGCGCAGCGTCTTCGAAAGGTTTGGACGATGAAATTCAGTGCGTACCTCCTTTCGCTTCATGTTCTCCTGATACATTTGCTAAAATCTGGCCAAAATTGGCTGAACGCTCCAAAATTGAGATTGTAACAGGAGAACATGATGTCGAAAGAGGTGGCACTAAGTTAGCGTCTTCGGAAAGAGAATCCAAGGCGGAGAACTGTTTGACATAGAGGCGCAGCGTCTTCGAAAGGTTTGGACGATGAAATTCAGTGCGTACCTCCTTTCGCTTCATGTTCTCCTGATACATTTGCTAAAATCTGGCCAAAATTGGCTGAACGCTCCAAAATTGAGATTGTAACAGGAGAACATGATGTCGAAAGAGGTGGCACTAAGTTAGCGTCTTCGTAAAGAGAATCCAAGGCGGAGAACTGTTTGACGTAGAGGCGCAGCGTCTTCAAAAGGTTTGGACGATGAAATTCAGTGCGTACCTCCTTTCGCTTCATGTTCTCCTGATACATTTGCTAAAATCTGGCCAAAATTGGCTGAACGCTCCAAAATTGAGATTGTAACAGGAGAACATGATGTCGAAAGAGGTGGCACTAAGTTAGCGACTTCGGAAAGAGAATCCAAGGCGGAGAACTGTTCGACGTAGAGGCGCAGCGTCTTCGAAAGGTTTGGACGATGAAATTCAGTGCGTACCTCCTTTCGCTTCATGTTCTCCTGATACATTTGCTAAAATCTGGCCAAAATTGGCTGAACGCTCCAAAATTGAGATTGTAACAGGAGAACATGATGTCGAAAGAGGTGGCACTAAGTTAGCGTCTTCGTAAAGAGAATCCAAGGCGGAGAACTGTTCGACGTAGAGGCGCAGCGTCTTCGAAAGGTTTGGACGATGAAATTCAGTGCGTACCTCCTTTCGCTTCATGTTCTCCTGATACATTTGCTAAAATCTGGCCAAAATTGGCTGAACGCTCCAAAATTGAGATTGTAACAGGAGAACATGATGTCGAAAGAGGTGGCACTAAGTTAGCGTCTTCGGAAAGAGAATCCAAGGCGGAGAACTGTTCGACGTAGAGGCGCAGCGTCTTCGAAAGGTTTGGACGATGAAATTCAGTGCGTACCTCCTTTCGCTTCATGTTCTCCTGATACATTTGCTAAAATCTGGCCAAAATTGGCTGAACGCTCCAAAATTGAGATTGTAACAGGAGAACATGATGTCGAAAGAGGTGGCACTAAGTTAGCGTCTTCGGAAAGAGAATCCAAGGCGGAGAACTGTTTGACGTAGAGGCGCAGCGTCTTCGAAAGGTTTGGACGATGAAATTCAGTGCGTACCTCCTTTCGCTTCATGTTCTCCTGATACATTTGCTAAAATCTGGCCAAAATTGGCTGAACGCTCCAAAATTGAGATTGTAACAGGAGAACATGATGTCGAAAGAGGTGGCACTAAGTTAGCGTCTTCGTAAAGAGAATCCAAGGCGGAGAACTGTTTGACGTAGAGGCGCAGCGTCTTCGAAAGGTTTGGACGATGAAATTCAGTGCGTACCTCCTTTCGCTTCATGTTCTCCTGATACATTTGCTAAAATCTGGCCAAAATTGGCTGAACGCTCCAAAATTGAGATTGTAACAGGAGAACATGATGTCGAAAGAGGTGGCATAATGTAACGACTCCGGAGAGAATGAATCGAAGAGGGAGAAGTAATCAACGCAGACGCAGTCTTTACTTGTGATTGGAAAATATGGGATTTAATTAGGAAATGGAAGATATAGGGTACATTTCTACATTAAATGATGCGTTTTTTCTCTACATGTGATTTATTAAAATACTCTGAATAATGTACAGTGATATATAATAATTTCATTGTTTAATTGCTTAAGTTTAACTTCCACTTAAAAAGGACATATTGTAAATGCTGCACTCGTCCAGTGCGATTTCGTTACACCCCACATTTTACACAGGCGTCTGCAGGACGTCAATTGTACGTCCGTTTTAGATCCGGACGGCTTCTAGGACGTCTTGTGGGCGACTTTAGATGTCTGTGTTCTATCTCGGACCAGTTGACACGAACTGACGCTTCCAAAGGAAAGAATGGCTTACCTATAACAGACGAATGACCCGAATTAATTAACCATTATACAAGGTGACTGAGAAATCGGTATCAATTGGGTAAAATCGGCGATCAAGGGGTACTTTCATTGTACTCATTGGACGCAGTTTTACGTCCCGAGTACTTTCATGAGGGGTGAAAAATTCCCTACTATACAGGGTGACTGAGAAATCGGCAACGATCGATGAAAATCGGCGATCAAAGGGTACTTTCATTATACTCTTTAGACGCGGTTTCACGTCCCGAGTACTTTCCTAAGGGGTGAAAAATACCCTACTATACCGGGTGACGGAGAAATCGGCAGCGATCGAGGAAAATCGGCGATCAAAGGGTACTTTCATTGTACTCATTGGACGCAGTTTTACGTCCCGAGTACTTTCATAAGGGGTGAAAAATTCCCTACTATACAGGGTGACTGAGAAATCGGCAACGATCGTGGAAAATCGGCGATCAAAGGGTACTTTCATTGTACTCCTTGGACGCGGTTTCACGTCCCGCGTACTTTCCTAAGGGGTGAAAAATACCTTACTATACAGGGTGACAGAGAAATCGGCAGCGATCGAGGAAAATCGGCGATCAAAGGGTACTTTCATTGTACTCTCTGGACGCGGTTTCACGTCCCGAGTACTTTCCTAAGGGGTGGAAAATACTCTACTATACCGGGTGACAGAGAAATCGGCAGCGATCGAGGAAAATCGGCGATCAAAGGGTACTTTCATTGTACTCTCTGGACGCGGTTTCACGTCCCGAGTACTTTCCTAAGCGGTGGAAAATACTCTACTATACCGGGTGACGGAGAAATCGGCAACAATCCAGGAAAATCGGCGATCAAAGGGTACTTTCATTGTACTCCTTGGACGCGGTTTCCCGTCCCGCGTACTTTCCTAAGGGGTGAAAAATACCCTACTATACCGGGTGACGGAGAAATCGGCAACAATCGAGGAATATCGGCGATCAAAGGGTACTTTCATTGTACTCCTTGGACGCGGTTTCACGTCCCGCGTACTTTCCTAAGGGATGAAAAATACCTTACTATACAGGGTGACAGAGAAATCGGCAGCGATCGAGGAAAATCGGCGATCAAAGGGTACTTTCATTGTACTCTTTGGACGCGGTTTCACGTCCCGAGTACTTTCCTAAGGGGTGAAAAACACCCTACTCTACAGGGTGACAGAGAAATCGGCAGCGATCGAGGAAAATCGACGATCAAAGGGTACTTTCATTGTGCTCTTTGGACGCGGTTTCACGTCCCGCGTACTTTCCTAAGGGGTGAAAAATACCCTACTATACAGGGTGACAGAGAAATCGGCAGCGATCGAGGAAAATCGGCGATCAAAGGGTACTTTCATTGTACTCTCTGGACGCGGTTTCACGTCCCGAGTACTTTCCTAAGCGGTGGAAAATACTCTACTATACCGGGTGACGGAGAAATCGGCAACAATCCAGGAAAATCGGCGATCAAAGGGTACTTTCATTGTACTCCTTGGACGCGGTTTCCCGTCCCGCGTACTTTCCTAAGGGGTGAAAAATACCCTACTATACCGGGTGACGGAGAAATCGGCAACAATCGAGGAATATCGGCGATCAAAGGGTACTTTCATTGTACTCCTTGGACGCGGTTTCACGTCCCGCGTACTTTCCTAAGGGATGAAAAATACCTTACTATACAGGGTGACAGAGAAATCGGCAGCGATCGAGGAAAATCGGCGATCAAAGGGTACTTTCATTGTACTCTCTGGACGCGGTTTCACGTCCCGAGTACTTTCCTAAGGGGAGAAAAATACCCTACTCTACCGGGTGACGGAGAAATCGGCAGCGATCGAGGAAAATCGGCGATCAAAGGGTACTTTCATTGTACTCTTTGGACGCGGTTTCACGTCCCGAGTACTTTCCTAAGGGGTGAAATACACCCTACTCTACAGGGTGACAGAGAAATCGGCAGCGATCGAGGAAAATCGACGATCAAAGGGTACTTTCATTGTGCTCTTTGGACGCGGTTTCACGTCCCGCGTACTTTCCTAAGGGGTGAAAAATACCCTACTATACAGGGTGACAGAGAAATCGGCAGCGATCGAGGAAAATCGGCGATCAAAGGGTACTTTCATTGTACTCTTTGGACGCGGTTTGACGCTGAAATTCAGGATACCTCCTTTCGCTTCGTGTTCTCCTGATACATCGCTCCAAAATCTGGCCAAAATTTTTTGAAGGCTCTAAATTGAGCTTCGTAACAAGAGAACATGATGTCGAAAGAGGTGGCACTAAGTTAGCGTCTTCGGAAAGAGAATCCAAGGCGGAGAACTGTTCGACGTAGAGGCGCAGAGTTTTTGAAAGGCCTTCGACGATGAAATTCATGATACCTCTTTTCGCTTCGTGTTCTCCTGATACATCGGTCCAAAATCTCGCCAAAATTTTCTGAACGCTCTAAAATTGACCTTTGTAACAGGAGAACATGATGTCGAAAGAGGTGGCACAAAGTTAGCTTCTTCGGAAACATAAATTTCTATCTGGAGCATCCCTGCGTCATGATTCGCGCGCACCTCCTGAACTGCTTCACTCCCCTCAACCATTGCTACGTCCCTATACATAATCCTATATCCATGCCTTGCACCGATTGCGATGAAATTGCACCCCTGTGGGTAGGGCGCCTAAATTTTTTAGCCCAGGTCGCTCAAATTTGTTAAGACGGCCCTGATTGCTTGAAGTTGAGCCAGTACATGGCGATTGACGGCGACGCGCCACAAGTAAACCCGTAGGAGGATATTTTCTCTATACATCATTAATTAATTGGGAGAAATGTGTAAGGTCCATCAATTATAAAGTATTGACTCTAATGTCGATGTTTGTAAGCTTCTTTTAAGACACTTTCAGTCATCGAAGTATTTTAATCGTGCGTAATTTTAATTAGCAGAGGTTAGCAACATAAATTACATGCTGAACCAGAGTAACAGTGCCAGTAAGTCACCGAAGGTGACAAAACTTGGCTTGTATCTCATTGGAGCGACTGGTAAGGTGGTTTAAATTAAAGCACGTTTGTCTGTTTATCGTGTATTAGGGCTTATGCGTGTGTATTATTTTTAGGAGGCATCGCCACAGCTATTAGTATAGTGTGTATTCCGTTTGTGAGCCCAGCGTTTCGAAGGATATGCCTGCCCTATGTGCCAGCTACTACTCAACAGGTGCAGAACATATTGCAAGCGTTGAAAGGGCGCTCTGGATCTCTGATTGATCTAGGGAGTGGAGACGGACGTATAGTAAAATTCATTTAATGGTTTCAAGTAGTCTATAGAAATTTGTATTGACTTTTATAAAATGTGGGATTATCATTGCGTGGATAGGTCTTCGCAGCAGCAGAAGCTGGATTTAAAGCGCACGGCATCGAGTTGAATCCATGGTTGGTTTGGTACTCTAGGCTGAAAGCTCTACTTACGGGATTCTCATCGCGAACAACTTTTATAAAGCATAATCTATGGAAGCACAGCTTGCAAAATTATAATAATGTTGTTTTATTTGGCGTCGATCAGATGGTAAGCTCTTCTCGCGGCTAGTTCATTTTAGCACTCTTATATCGATTGAATGTAATTAATGCAATTTCTACAGATGCCAGATATAGAAAGGAAGTTCCAGACAGAGTTGCGAAAAGACTGTTTTATAGTTACTTGTAGGTTTCCACTCCCTACTATGAGTGCGATTAGTATAATTGGCGAAGGAGTGGATACTGTTTGGATTTACAAGCTTCCGAAAACGATGTAGAGTTATATTCTTGCGCTTAGGTATGAGTGAAGATATTTATCATCGTTATAAATATTAGATAATTGTACATAAATCATGCTACGTGGAACGTAGCGTAAAATGATTATGATTATATAACGCATTATATAGTAAACTTTTTTACAAGTTACCAAAGTGTATATCAAAATATTGATATTATTTTAAATATTTTTACGCAGAAGCGTATTAAAGTAATACATAATGATTTCTAGTGTCTATACATCATTATTAATATAGGGGATCATTCTTAAAAGTGTAAGAAAGTCAATTATTATACATTTGCAACAGAAGTCGCGTTGTTAGTCATTCATATATTCTTACACAGTCATACTGGCACACAGAAATGCATCGTTATCCATTCAATTATACTGTATTACTAGCAAACAAAACTGTTCACTTTTAGAATAAAGATTGTACATATTTACACTTCCGTAATAAAGAACTGAGCCAGCAGGTTTAAGAAGCCAACTGTTGGTATGATTATATGCAAAAGCATAGGAAGTAGCGTCAGCTTGTTCTGTTGCTTTAGAATCGTCAAGTACAATAAACTTGGCAATGTGAAGACATAGATAAACCCGCTCAAAGCACCTGTATATCGTATTATCGTGCCAATATATGGCACAAAGATTGCAAACAAAATGCACGTGGACACCAGGATAACATTAACAATAATAACGCAACCCATGTTGAATGTTTTGCACATCGACGAAAGCAATTGAACGCGCAACATATACGCGAGCAGCGGGTAGACTGTCAATAGTTGGAAAAGTAAAACAATACGAGCACCCACAGTTAGACCACTCCATTTCTGAAAATTATTTAATAGATTCTGGAAAGGGAAAATACCTTTTACTGTGTATTCTTTTCTAAAAAAAAAAAGAAGTTAGTAATAAAGTTACTTACATCTTCGATGCAGGATTTGCTGAGAGGGAAGCACACGTAAAATACTACCCCTACTATAATGTAAGTCAGCGTAACGAGGAGATAAGCTATTGAAAGGTCTCTTCCCTGCAACATATGAATAAGACGTTGGAGTGATATATACTGCTTATTTCATTCTGAGAAAGATTCAGAAGGATAGATTCTACATATTCACAAAGTTTCAGAATTTTTTGAATTTCCGGGTTCGGGATCATCCCTTGTCACAGCTACTTACATTTTTATTTTGATTGCGGTTGCTTTGCATTATGGTAATTATTATGTTGTGAATGAAGAACGACATGGCCAGTGTTCCTGAAAGGGCAGGGAACGAGGATTTTAATTTCCAACTGATTTCCCACTCCGTTTCGTCCATATTAATGCCCCACGATGTTGATTTCACCAGGACAAATACGATCAGGTACATGACCGATGCGGTTCCTGCGGGATATATAGAGCTTTCATAATTCAATACATGAAAATATAAAGTTATATGTTTGGTGAGAATTTGTCTGCGATTTATAGCTATAAAGCCGGGAATCCACCGGGAAACTAAGCAAAGTTATGCTACGCGATGCTATGTTTTAACGTAGCTTTTGGTGGAAACAGTTCCTTAAGAATCTATTGAAGCTAATTTTTTTAAAACGTAGCATCGCATAGCATAGCTTAGCTTCCCGATTTAACAGGAGAAACAAATATCATTAACTTACCAAGAGAGTTGAATTTTGTGAAGAAAGTAGGACTATTAAAATTCAGAAATGGGAATATCAATAAACCAAGGAAGAGGGGAACTGTGCTATACAAATCCCAAATCGGTCCTAAAGTGCTGTACGTGTAATCATAAGTTACAATGTCCGTATTATTATGCATTGTCTTCTTTGGGCACAGCACTGAAATCGAAATGATATAAAGTAAATTATGCGAAGGTCATACACATTGATTGTAACTTTACAAATAGAATATACACCTTCGCTCTCTGATAGGTAAGAGGTATTGCCACTAAGAGGTTGCTGATACATGCCGGCTATACTGTCGTATATGAAATTCACAGAATTGTACAAGAAATTGGACATCAATATCCAGTAAGCAATGATTGCACCGAATAGGACAGTAATGCTGAAAATTTTAGCAACATATTCCGCCCACTTGTTCAGATATATTCGGCTCAGTTGAATCACTTCTACACCTTTCTGTCCACCTTAAATTTCGATAATTGTTATACCGCAGCTTCTAATAATAATCCACTACGTCGTACAGGAAAAATGAACGTATCCTACCATAGTATTTGTGCACAAGGAGAAGGCAATACGCAGTGTACAGACATAAACTGCTCATCACAAATATAAGTATAATACCAGGGAAAAAGCCAGCCATTTCTATGCCCCATGGTATCGTCAGCAAAGACGAACCTAATATAGTATTCCATACCGAAAACCTGCGAATGTATAAAAATATGTAGCTCGCAGAGGAGAACTGCGTTTCATCCAGAGATTTTCTTTTTATTTTTCAAACCAATCGAAGAGTTTTAATTAAATAAAACAATGAATAATTCCCAGTAAAAGTACTACATGCATTTTATATACTTATAATATTATGCGTAATTAATTCTGTAAGGTAAAGGAAAAAGAGAATTATCAGTCTGTGTATTTATTTGCTAAAAAAAATCGTAGAAGCATATGGGGGTAAGATGGATCAAGGTTGCATGGGCGAAATAGAAATGCCAAAAATGCCTGGTACGGCTTAGGCGCTAGCTACGGGCATTGACCTTTCGGGTGGTCGTCTGTTGCCCAGGCAACCGACGGAGCACTAACCCCTTCTAATGTGAATATACCGTGCAGCAGACACAACCACCCGATGGGTCGTCGAAACGTGAGCGACCGGTAACCGCGTTTACCTCGTACTCTCGTTCGTTTCCATGCCTTAAAAGCACGCGTCTATCCACGGGAATTTCGAATTTATTCATCGACGAGACAACAATAAACACGTCGATACATGTGATTCGGAGTTCCTTTTCTAAGATACATCGACGAGGCGCGTGCTTTTAAGATATGGAAATGAATTATCGTTTATTCAATTAGTAGAAGCACAGTTAGAAAAGTAATGTTTAATAGTAGTGAAACTTGACTCGAGTTTTCTTTTTATATTCAATTGTTTTGCCGAGTTCTGATGAAGGAATTTTTAACAGAAACTGGTAAGTGTGCATACTTTTACAGAACAATGTTTTATAAGAAGTTCAAGCGTGCCGTTCAGCTCTTGTTTTCACGAAGCATTAGAGAATAAGCGTTATTACTATGAATGACGTTTTAACAAATATCATGATATGATACATCGATATGCTATTTATAAAGTCAAATCAATATCCGCAGTTATTTTTCTATCGCATTAGATAAGTCGAAGGCCCCAAAAAAAGCTGCTATCTACAAACACATGGCGTTTCCTTATAGACTTTTTCTTCTTCTTGTGACTTGTTTACTGCACAAGGTAGAAGACGAGGAAGATAATGCTTAACTTCAAGGGAGCGCGTTTCGACCTATTTGTGGTCAAAATGCATACTGACATTTCTGACGCAAGATTTCGTTTTTCTCTCATCATCGACCTACTAAAAATAACGTCTCGCGAGAGATAAGAAAAAATTTATGAATGTGATTAGATTCGTGAACACTGTACTAAGAGAAATGACCCAGAACCCTTTCTTGATGATAACGTGATAGCTGATAATAATTTGTAATTAATAGTACATTATGCCACAACAAAAACCACATTCATAAGTACTTTTCTCTGTGTGCCTAACATCATGGAACGAATAGAATTATAGAAACAGTAGCTTTACTATTCGGCTTCGCCTGAAACTTAGATTCTGATTTTATAAAATAAAAAATTTATTTATTTATTTATTTTTGTGAAAATAGCCACATGCATCTGGACTGGCTAGACATAATGAGCTGGGACACATTTCGTGATACCAGAGTTTCGCGTTCGAAGGTTTTTAGGCCACAGACAAACACACAAACATATAAACTTTCTGCTTTATATATTCACAACTCTGTTTACCATAGCATCTGGAGGTAGTGTAAATAAATTTATAATACTACTTACACAGTGACTAAAGAGCTTTGTTTTGCTTTGCCATCCCTATATCCGGAGCTTGCAGTTTCTTGTTCCAATGAATTCGATAGATGCAAATATTTACTAGTGAAATCATTCAACAAGGATGGTTTAGTATTTTCCTCATATCTTCCATCATTGAATGACTGACCATAGAAAAATAATAAATTCCATTATAATCGCGTTAATATCCTAACAATATCAGAATATTACTTTCAAATAAAAGTATTCCAGTGCAAAGATTTTATAATCTGAAACAAGATCTGGCCACGGTTAGATGCACGTATCTATAAGCTAGTCAACCTTGGTACACATAAATATAATTATACTTGTAACAAACCATGCAACGTTTATATAGTTTGTGGTATCCTCACCAGGTCGGTCTTGCGAATTTCATAACATCTGTCTTGTGTTACATTTACTGAGCGAGATGTATTTAATGACAGAGGTGGGATTAAAGCGTGATCTTGAGTAAGGGGTGGTGGTCTCTTTGGTACTACAGTGGCGGTGGAGCTAACGCTAGAAGTTTCTACGCTACCGTACCTACGAAGAATGCATTCGATAAATAATTATTGTTAGAAATATTACCGAGAGCATTGTCTAGTAGCAAAGGCAATATTCGTTAATACAACGACTAAGCTGCTGATAAATTAAACTCAGCGTTTGTATAATAGCAATAAGAATTAATACTTCAAATGTGCATTAGTAGGAGCGCTGTCTAAATCGCTTGTTTCAGAATCTTGAAATATAGCGGACTCCCCACTAGCGTGGGACTCCGAAGAGAGTAGCGGAGCGCTCTCTGATCCACTGTCATGTTGTACGTCAATATTCCAATCGTTTATTGGCTTATGCATAGTACATTTAATTTATTTTCATACCAAGTGTATGAAACTACCTTAACAAAAGATACACACGATTAAACAAGAGAATTTTATTCGTGTATATTAATGTTGAGCACTGAGAAATCTACTTACACGATACAATGCCACTCGGAGCACCTCAGAGTATTTCACATAAAACTTTTAAAATCCATTAAACTAAGTTCTCACTGTAAATTATAGATCATAGGAAATGAATGGAGGAATGAAAATTATCGAACTTTTTGTGAGTGACACTCTCTTCCAAGACGCACACGGTTACGCGGCTGAAACTTCGGGAAAACTGTTGTTTTAAACAACTAAGTGTCTGTTTTGTAAACCCCGCGGTACTTATATCGGGCATCCTTGACATAACGAGCTCCCTCCTCCTCATTTTTCTTCGCTGCTAATAACGCTCGTCATAATAAGCAGCCATTCGTCTACGAGCGTGTGTAATTTTCACACAAGTGCCTTTCCCGTATCTTCGTTCACCGTCAAAAACGAAAATCACAGAAGCGGGTATCGAATAATAAGATATGACGAGTTCGAATGACGCAATGAAACTTATGTGTCCATTTAAGTCGGTCATTTTTCCCGCGGCAATCTCTTGGATCACGCTACGGTTTGAATCGTACGCGCCATTCGAATTTTGCAAAATCCGGCCAATTTCAAATTCTTCCACAAATTTCTTTCCTCCGTGCCGAAAACAGCAGCGTGCATTCGACAAATAATATCGAAATATATCGAGTCTTCTGTGAGATGAGAGCATTCCGGAGAGACCTCAATGCGCTATGCTTATTTATTCAGTAATTAAACGATAAGGCGAAGTTTAATTTAACATGTTTACTTGCGCCGGCTTAGGGTGATTCATATTGAACGGAAGTCTACTACCAACATCGGCAATATGACCAAAGCGAGCCTTTATCGTTAAGACTCTCTGCGGAATGTTTGTGCACGATTATTAATAGTTTTGGTCTATTAGAATATTTGTTTTGCGCACGAAAGATTTATCTTCGGCCGAGAAACGATATTATTAGTCGCCGGCTAGAGCGCGGGCGCGATGCTTCAAGATGGTGACCTGTGCCCTTGCGTGTCATTGGCAGACAAAGTTCAGTCTGCTAGCAGACACCAGACACTGACGGACGCTGTTATGAAATTCTGCTCCCCGAGTCTGAGCTCTCGTTACTGAGACCCGGTCAGGCCTTCCGAATCACAGTTGCTCTTTGTTTCAGTCGCCTTCACGCCCAGTCGTAATACCCTCGAAGCATGTCGAGTGCAATCGCGAGCAAGATCATTGAGACACGAGTGCACGAGGGCCAGAAGCCGGGTACCTCTGGGCTACGAAAAGCTGTGCGGGTTTTCCAGCAAGAACATTACACGGAGAATTTCGTCCAAGCGATACTCGAGGCCCTCGGGGATCAGTTGCCTGGCAGCACGTTGGTCGTGGGCGGCGATGGAAGGTATTACGGGAAAGAGGCAGTCGGGAAAATTATCAGGATCGCCGCTGCTAACGGAGTAAGTCTCGCCTTTTATCAGTTTTATCAGCATGCGTTCGATGTCATTTAAATACGTTATTTAACGATAGCGATGGAATGCTTAAAGTCGTGAGATGGGATCAAAGACACTGTATTCTTTAAGTTATTCCTGAGTTATCGTGTTTCAATTCGCAGAGACCTTTTTAATTCTGTTAAAACGCTTTAGGTGAGGAGGCTGATAGTTGGTCAGAACGGCATACTCTCGACCCCGGCGGTGTCAACTGTAATAAGAAAATACAAAACTCAAGGGGGAATAGTTCTGACCGCGTCTCACAACCCTGGCGGTCCGGACGCAGATTTCGGTATAAAGTTCAACTGCGAGAACGGCGGCCCTGCTCCGGATCATGTGACGAATAAGATTTATGAAATTACAAAGTTGCTCAAGAGCTATAAAATTGCTTCCGATGTTAACATAGATGTAGATAAGATACAAAGCGCTACCGTTCAGGTCGACGGAAATCAGTTTACCGTAGATGTGATAGACTCTGTGAATGATTACTTAGAACATATGAAAGATATCTTCGACTTCCCGAGTATCAAGAAGCTACTCCATGGAAGTGCGGATAGACCTGCTTTTAAAGTCCTTATTAATGGAATGAACGGAGGTGGGTACAACTCATTTTGGAATATTATTGTCTGAACTTCTACCTTGGTATCCTAATTGTAAAATACTTTGCAGTTACTGGATCGTATATAAGACGAATATTTAGCGACGAATTAGGCGTCGACGATACGAGCATCGTCAACGCAACCCCGCTAGAAGATTTTGGAGGACTTCATCCCGATCCGAATTTAACATATGCCAAAGACTTAGTGAATGCTATAAAAGATGGTCCGTACGACTTTGGTGCTGCTTTCGATGGGGATGGAGATAGAAATATGGTAAATGAGACTTGCGAATAGATATGGGAATGATAGAACATGTGTAAGCTTCTATTTATTTCTCTTCTGTTAGATATTAGGCAAGAAAGCTTTCTTCGTTACACCTTCCGATTCATTAGCCGTATTAGCCGCAAATTTGGATTCAATACCGTACTTCAAGAAGACTGGTGTCAAGGGGTATGCTAGATCTATGCCAACGGGTGCCGCTGTAGACAGAGTCGCAGCTAAAACTGGCGTTAAACTTTTCGAAGTCCCCACAGGCTGGAAATATTTTGGTACGTTGCGCGTAGATATACCTTGCGACGCAAACTGAAGCTCGTAATTAATTAATATCGTATTACCAGGTAATTTAATGGATGCTGGGCATTTGTCCCTCTGTGGAGAAGAAAGCTTTGGCACTGGATCAGACCATATTCGCGAGAAGGACGGAATATGGGCATGCCTCGCGTGGCTTAGTGTAATTGCGAGTCTCGGAAAGTCTGTAGAAGAAATATTGATAAATCATTGGCAAACGTATGGGAGAAACTTCTTCACAAGGTGCATTTCTTTATAAAAAAAATGAGCCAGCGTATGATTTCATTTTAATAGCTTAATAACTGTATCGTATGCACACTAGGTATGACTACGAAAATTGTGAATCCGAGGGGGCAAATAAAATGATGCAGCTGATCGAGACGGAAATACAGAGGCCCGAGTTTTTGGGTAAAAAATTGACATCTGGAGGTAAAACATACGTTGTCAAATTAGGTGACAATTATTCCTACGTAGATCCTGTTGACGGGAGCCAAGCTACTAAACAGGTAACGTACGATTTCGTAGATTGCAGATAATACAAGAATCCGCTGCTTTTGAGAACATGACTTTCTTATAGAATTTTATGTAACAGGGATTACGAATACTGTTTGAAGATGGTTCCCGTGTAATATACCGTCTGTCTGGTACAGGAAGTTCTGGAGCTACGATTCGCGTGTATGTTGATAGCTACGAAGATGATTCGGCATCTTTACAGAAAGATGCTCAAGAAGTTCTTAAGCCATTGGTTAACATTGCACTAGAGATAAGTAAATTACGCGAGCACACTGGACGCGATGCACCAACCGTTATCACGTAATAGTACATTCTCCTTATCGTTGACATTTATTTTATCGTGAAAATAAGCTCAGAAGGAAGTGAATTCGTTATAGCATAATTATTTTCAAACACACATCGAGTAATATTAAGGGCCGCAGCATTTTTATTACCTTATCACGAAACGGACACAACAAGTATGTTTGCACGAGTGAATATTTTCTACTAAATATGATTTCGGAATCAACTGTCCTTATGTCAATCGAGTTGGTGCATGTTGTCTGAACGTAAAGAGTTCGCGGTAAATTTTTTAGCAACGATAAAGTGATTCGTAACGTCGCACATGTAATTATTAAATTGTCACGTCATTCGTCGTAGGCCATGTAATATTTTAAAAATGAACGACCACGTGTTTCGTACTTCTCTGAAAAGAATGAAAAGCTTCTTGTTCCGTTACAAATATTAATTCTGATATGGTTATTAGAGTTAGGACTCAATCAGATACAATTCCTCGCACAAAATTCGATAATGTCTAAGATCATGTGTATTTATATGTGGAAGCATTGTTTGCAAAAGGTGTGCATAAGCATGCATAAAGATGGAAATAGTTTAACCCTTCGGTGTTTCAACGATATTGTACAGACTTTTGAGAAAAATATCCAATTACTATATTTTCAACTTACATTTCTTGAGAAATTTGGCACTTTGATCGTAGATATAGTTCAGAGTTAGAAACTTGTGGTAAATAATTTACAGTACAATTTTTTATGTACGTGAAAAATATTTTACGTAAATAGATTTTGTGTAATTGAGAGTTTCTGTTATTAAGCCTGTGTACATATGAAACATCAGGATATTAACATCGAAGGGTTATTGAAAAAGTGTAACTTCAATTGTAATTGAAAGTAGTAGTTCGATTATGTTTAAACTTGTTTAATAATTTACTTGCGTAGGAACATAACGGTTGCCCATTCGGACAAAATATGAAAGGAGTTGAAGGTATGAAGGTATACAATTTAATCAACACAATGTAAAATACCTTATTTAAAAGCAAACTCGTATCCAATATAAGTTTCTCGTAACTGATGTAAATAATTGTATAATATTTATAATTATTTCTCTATAACCAAGCATAGATCCGTTTTCGTTCTTAAAACAAAAAGAAACAGATTGATCTGTCTAAATTTGGAATATAAATTTTCTTCAATATAAAAGAAATCGATCATTAATAGATATACATTTACATAAGCATATTTAAACTGAAAAGATAATTTTCCATAAATGTCGATGCAAATGTATTTCAAATTGTATTTGTTTCTCTAGATAGTTGTTTCGTACGTGAAAAATATTAGAAGCTTTTTATGTTATTGCTGTATATTATTACTAGCCATGTTTCGTAAAGATAATTATTTCAAATATCCTGTATCATTTAGTTTTATTCTTTACTTGTTTACATAGCGTATGAGAAAAGCTATATATACTTTCTGTTTCTATCGTTTAATTGTAAAATGAAATATGGATTGATAAACTAAAAGAGAGCAAAATTGCGTGTAGAAAGTGCTGTTTCAAATTTCTAAAAATCATGGGAGACATACGTTTCGATATCATGATTCAACGAAATTTGAAATTATGGATATATTTAATATAGATGGATGATTTGTGTTAACGAGATATTCGGCATATTATGCACTGTGTATGAATCAAAGTCTTGTACAGAATTTGAATAGCAATATATTAATAGCACAAACTATAAACGCAACAATTATATAACTGTTCGTAGTACAAATACAATTACTCGCGCACAATAATAATGTTTAGCTCAAATAAATCTGTCTCATTCTACAACGTACATTAAATATACCGAATATTTCATTAATATTAATTGATAGTATAGGGTACACTTAAAAATTGTATTAAATGAAACAATGATAAGATCGTAAAAGTATAGGGTTCATAAGAATGACAGAAAAGTTAATTGGTGTTACCTGTATATGTAACAAAATTTATAATCTATATAATTGATCAGACGGTCATTTACAAATGAAGGTTCAAAAGAGAAAAAAAAACGCGATTTTTACGACACTCTAATTTAGGACAAACAATTTACATTATGTAACGCTTTCGTGAGGGGAGAGTATCAACATTTCGAAATGCATCGTTCATTTTAATTGCATTCACTTCATTTTCGTACAAAGCTCAAGCAAATGGCAGTATGCAGCAATAGATGTTTGGGAAAGTGCAACGTATTTTTGTAAAGTGAAATTGTATTGATTGATGTATCAGCGAAAACTGCGCCACTATATTTTTTAACACACTGTAACCGCAGTACTTTTGAGAGTGATTTCAAAGTGAAATTTTGTAAATAGTTGATGAATGGGAGAATACTTGGGGACCTGAGCCGACACAACGCCCATTCAAATCCGTAGTTACACCACAGAAAGAGATACCAGACGAAAAGTAGCCCGTTTGTCCTCGAAATTTATTTTCCATTCTTGAGAGCCGGATAAACATACTACTCCAACAAGCTTCCTTTGGCAGATTTTGAAATATAATAAAAGGATCTATTAAGAAATCGATTGTTCCACAGAGTATAAATAGGTTGCTTTTTAAATCAATCTCCGCGTACTCATTGTGGTGTAACAGGAACGTGCAATGTGGTAGGAGTGTTATAGAGACCAGCAATGACTGCCGATTTAAATATAAAGCTATTAACATGTAACATTTGTATCATATCGACTCATCGAGTACTAATTATTCATCGTAGGTATATGAATGAATGGTTTTCCACAAGCACATGATCTTAGATTTTAAACTGTCAAGAGTAAAGAACTGGCTGCGTCGATTTCCGAACAAGTGGCACCGTTTCGTTAGAAAGTTACGCAATCGACATTGATATTGTTTTCTCAGAAGGAAAATAGATAATGCACGTGGTGCGTGCAATCTATGTTTTAAACTTTAAACCACGCTAAAAGGCCATATCAGATATGCTGTGCGCGAACTGAATTGTTTGACCTACTAACGGCCGATGATTTCCATAAACGTTAAGTGATGAAATACGTGCGTTGTTCGTCGTTGAAGTATAAAAAGAATCGAGTTTCTTGTGGTACGCTAGAACATTTGTAAACCCTGAATTTCATTGCCCCAACGGAATGCAAATGCATTGCCGATGGGATGCGTTTGATACTTACACGTTCACGGATTACTGCATCACGAGAAGTAATGGTAACATGATTTTTAATAAATCGAACTTCACTTTACCGAATAGATATTGTACTGTTATACAGTATTCACGCTAGTTGGCAGTATTCTCTCCGAAAATATAATTGAATTTGAATTCGTATTACGGAAGTGCGAGCTAGTCGACGTGGAGCCTTAACTTCCGGTGTTTGTAACTTGTCTGGGCGATTCAAAATGCAGAATCCTTTTAACAGCGTGATGGATGAAAATGATGAGTTGTCCAGCTTTTGTTCCTCTTGTAAATCTATGCTGCAATCGATATGCAGCTTCGAGGAATTATCTTTGGACGAATTAATGAACAATTCGGATGGAGAAGTAGATGTACAAATACAGGAGGGTGAAAATGAGAATGCTGTAGGAACTATTGATGCGATCAATAAGAAAACAAACGGATATAAATCTAATCGCGAAAAGGATTATGACGGATCAGACTTCCCTGTAAATAAGAAAATAAGATATATCACGCTGTTAGATGAACCGGATTTATGCAAACTTAATCCGTACAATCACTCCGATACGAAATCAAATTCGTTAATGTGTACTTCGTCTACCGAAGATAGCGTTTTTACAACGCGACAAAAAGAAGCTAGCAATGTTGCACAGCATATTTTAGACCGTCGTAAAAGCATACTCAAGACTGCTCAGTCGATATTACATCTGAGGTGAGTACTGCGAGACGTATAAGTCCTGCTGCTGCATCTGATTTTTATGTCTTTTTCTCCTCAGTAATTGTATCGATGGTATGCGTAAAGTTATGTTGCAAGAAATCCATGAGAAACAATCTACTCGAAAGTACCAGAAGAACGATGGTAGTAAACCTCTGACAAGTGAAGCTTTCCCCATGTACAATTACGATTCATTGCGCGCGAATAACAAGCAAAGCAACAAGTTTTAAATATAATACACAAAGATATCCCTGTTTCAACAGTTTTATTTAATCTATGCTATATCGAAGTCGTCTTTCTGTAAAAGAAAACAATATGCAAGATTGTTAAGTATAATAAATGTGAACACATATATCGAGTATTACGTGAACATAGTACTCACAGCATTGTTATATTCTAATACATGTTTCTTGATAGCAGATGTGTCTACCCAAGTAACAAAGTCTTCCAGGCCTCTATAAACCATATAAATTCTGTTAACATGTACATACAACGACTAAATTTCTCTTAAATTGTTTTATTAAATTGTAACATGAAAGGTTCACCTTGTTACCAAGAAAGCAGGATCTTTTACCACTTCTGCGCCAACCCTAACGTGGCCTTGCTCCACGAACTGTGTCGCCATTTTAATGTTCTGGCTCATCTTGTTCCGCACCATAACGACTGGCAATCGTCTTCTGCAGAATGCGCTCGCCGTTACCTTCTGCGTCAATTGCAGATCCCACTTTGTCGCTATAAGACCCATCATGTACAGTTTCTCCAGTAACAACGCGCTGTGCTCCATTCTAAACGGATGATCCGCATCGACTTCCTTAATTTTTGTACCCAAATCACGAATCTCGCGCGCCAACTTGTTGTACCTATAATAATTACAATTCTTTCACTTTGCAGAAAGTTTAAAGTCAGAATTATTGCAGCCATTATTACCCACTTTGTATAATCCTCCCTTTTCTGTATTCGATAACGTTTTAAGATCTTCACCTCGTGCAAATTATTGTCCGCTTGCCACGATATGAAGTCAACCTTTTTCAACAACTTCTGCTCGTGATATTTTAATTTTCGCACCATGTTTGCTGAGAATTCGAAAAGCACGTGGAGAGCAGTGTTTTGGTTTCACTCGGTAACTCGACAGGTTAGACTGCTATTAAGGTCATTGTATATTTAGCTTGAATGTAGAAATAACAAAAAAATGATCGTGCTTCGTGATGACTTTGATTAGTTATGGGATATTTTGTTCATTATTTTATGCGGGAAATATCCGATGAGTAGGGATCTATGAGTTTCATATCGTTATTGGAAACTGAGTGTGTCCTTCAGTTATTGCATCTTCATTTGTAAAAGGATTGTGCACTGATCTAACAATTATGTATTATTTTTACAATTCTGAAGATTAAATACACATAATATCAATATCATTACTATAAATTTGTTTTTGAGTTCATTGTTACAAAGGTCATCTAAAGTTTCATGAAAAAGTATATACCAACTTAGGGAACACTTTAAGCATTGATATGGAATATCAATTCCACTTTGTCTGTTTAGAAAAATGGTACAGTAAAAGAATATCACAGGTGGAACGTTGAACCTGTTGGAGAAATTCTGATGTAAACTTATAGAAATCAAGATATTTCATTTAAATTTACAATGAGTAAAAAGAATGAGCCAGCGCCGGGTGACGGCATACGTTCCCTGAAAAGTACAATGCTGTTTCGTGCAGTTAACTATGAATTATATATGAAACCGGTAAGACGCATCCTCTTAGCCAGGATATACAAACGAGAGTAATATTCTCGCAGTAATCTGAACAAAATTTACATTCCAGAATAAAGTGATGATAATTTTCGGAGCTTTAACGATGCTTGGTGCTGTGGGATACATTATTTATATGCGTCAGACGACGGATAAAACACAGTATTACACTGCGGTGACATCGGACGGGACAGAGGTTTCGAAAAAGAGAACTTCCAAATGGGTAGATTGATTGAACCTGTTTTGTGGAAATTAATAACAATTAGATACACAGGTTTACATATTATCGATGAGGCTGTCTATACACCGTATTTTGTTTTATAATTTATAGAGTGTCTACTATCTTGCTTATATACATATCGACGATATGTAAATAAACATGTATAACAATTATGTAATTTATAAGTTACAAGTGTTTCTGTTTGTACATCTACTTTTCGACATCCCCTGTTTAGATTATTTGCTATAACATTAATTTCAAGTAACACTACGCCGTTATCTTTTTAATCTCCATCGCAGTACTTAACATTTCAGAGTTTGTGTAAATGCACATTAAAACTGGGATAATATTCTTTCGGCTATATCGGTCTCTTTTTACAAAATTATACATTACTTTATAAAATATAAACAGCACTCTGCGCCACATTTATTTCATGTAAATACGTAGAAAAGTAATCCTTGCCACTGCGTATCCAAGCTATCGACTTTGGCAGTATATACAAGATCGTTTAAGATTCGTGCGTAAGTTTTACAAAACTTTTACCGTTGTGAATTTGGTCCAGAGTTTTGAACAAGGAGTATTCTAAGCTTAACCCTTAGGCTGCCGCTTTAGCCACTATATTGGCACGGTTCTACCCCCTCGACTCTATGGGACCTATTGACTACTCATACATAAAAATTTTTGGAAAAAAAGGACCCCTATTTTTACGAAAAAATAGCGGCAGCCTAAGGGTTAAAATGCGTAGCAATGTTACTAAAAATATATGTGTATATATATATATTTTGTAAATGTTACAAATGTATATAAGTTTCTCTTTCGTGTGATGAATATAAACATTTAAAATATCAGCAATGTATACATAGATAAAAGAGTTGTGTCAATAAATTTTATTGGAAAACGTAAAAGTAAAGCGCTGATTGTGTTTCTGCTATGTGGTATTTGGAAGATATACAGAACACTCTATTACTATACACTAATGATTTCTCGTATTGATTTTGATTGGAAACTTCATACTCCTTCTTGCCTACACGATTTGAAGGTACTATGGAAGCATCTACAACGTACAACAAATATTCATAACATCCATATATTAAATAAAATCTGCCATTTTACTTCTAAAGTAATTTCCCTTCACTAATTCATTGCACATTTATGTCTATTCATAATTAGTACATTTACATTGTAAGATACATTGTATATAAAACTGATTTCTCGTTCTACATAGAAAAAATATAGTGTTCCGATTACTCCTTGTTTCTTGTATATCACGTGAAACTATAACAATTGATCTTCGCTTAGAATACGATATTGAACAGGAACTAACAGTAACAGTGGTTCATAACATTTGGAAATTCAATAGTATTCGGGTTTTAATTCTCGGTGTGTGTAAATAAATCTTCTATGGTAAATTAATCGCTTATTATTAAAACTTAATGAAATTTGTAACTACACGTACATCGATCTAGTCTTAAACTTTCAGTTGCTTTGTAAAAGGATGCTGATAAGAAAGTTTTATATTCAGAAGAATTGCTTTCTTAAGAAAATATTCATTCGATATCAGCCAAAGGAGAATGTAGTTTCAAAACAGAGCTTGCGAATGGTATTGAACGTTATGTACTTATATTTTCAACTTTCTACATGTTTTATGACGTAATAAAAACATAGTATCAAAATGAACTGTCGCCGTAAATGCTTCTTAGTCTTCTACGAGTTGTTAAGCTCGGTTGGAAAGGAGTTTAATAATAAGCGATTGTACTAACATACTTATCAAAATTTGGCAATTCATAATACTTCGTGACACTTTGTACTTTTGTAGATAAGGCAATTTCTAACGAAATTTGTTGTCGAAAACGTAGGGGTTCACGGAAATAATGCTCGACTAAAAGCAGTCTACGCGTACACATCTTAGTACGTTCGGAGTAAAGGTTTATAACAGAACGTAATAAAAAATAACATCTATAGGAAGTCTCTACAGTTCAAATGTAACTTGAATACGTATAAAATATTGCCATACTTCAACGATGCTTTCAGTACTAAGCGTCAACAACAATGTATGTATACTTATTGCGATACGGTATCGCATCCTAAGGATCCATCTCAACACGTACAACTTTTCTCATTTTCGGGGAACAGTATAATAGTTTCGTACATTGCATTTGCTACATAATCCAAGTTGAGTTCGTTGAGTCCACACATATTTATTCTAGCGCTTCGCAACATGTAGATATGGTAGTGATTGATCAAGTGTTCAACTTGTCTTTCTGAAATGATATTTATTATATTAAGCGATGTTTCTCGAAAGGGAAGAACGAAGTGGTTTTTCTGAATACTAACCACTAAGACCCGTATAGGAAAACATTCCTATCTGTTTAGTAATATGTTCCCAACTACCTGGCGTTCCTAATCGAATCAGCCTTTCGTACAAAGATTTCCGCATTTCCTTTATTCTGCTAGACATTTCGGTGATATGACCCTTCCTGAAATATTTTTAAATCTTCGTTTATAAATCCGGAACCCTTCTCGCGATATAATTTCTTGCAGTATACACAATACCAGTCTTCGAAGAGGTCTGGGTTTCGCAATATAGTCGCCACTATCCTCGCTCCATGATTCGGCGGATTACTATACATTCCTCGAACGATCAGGGTCAGTTGAGACTTAGTTTGGCCTATTTCTTTTCTGTCAGACATAACAACTACTAAATTTCCAATTCTCTCGTTGTACAATCCAAAATTCTTAGCGAAACTCTGGGTACACATGAATTCAATCCCACGCTCGGCGAACAATCTTACGGAGTACGCATCTTTATCTAAATTGCCGCTCGCGAAACCCTGAAAGAAGGAATGGAATTCAGAGCCACTCGAGATCATTTTACTCGGTTGAAAGGTGTAAAGTTATTAACCTGGTATGCGCTATCGAATAGTGGGAACAGACGTTTCTTTTGTATTACATCTGCCAATTTCATCCACTCCTCCGGAGACGGATCGCATCCGGTAGGATTATGCGCACACGCGTGAAGAATAATTACAGAATTTTCTGGAGCATCGCCAAGATCTTTGAGCATTCCTTCTATGTCAATGCTACGAGTGTTCGGATTCCAATATGTATACTCGCAAGCATTCTTAAACCCTCCGCTTATGAACACAAGTTTATGATTCTCTATAGACATATCCCATGTTAAACGCTACACATTAAACATATTCATATTGTCATATATTTTGTAACAATTACCCCAAGTGGGTCTACTGTAGTAGAATGTATCGTAATGTAGAATCCGATTCAAGAATTCAGCTGCGACTCGCAACGCCCCGGTACCGGACAATGTCTGGATGCCAAAAGCCCGCCCCTGTGCGATAACAGGGGAATCTAGTCCCAGCAATATACTTGTCGCTGCCTGGTTAAAAGCATCTAAGCCCAAAACAGGAAGATACTCGTGATTCTGTAAATCATCCGCAGCCAACGATTTCTCCACTTTCCTGACAACTGGTAACACCCATGGCTTTCCTTCGTGGGTGCGGTAAGCTGAAAGCAATTTGAATCAGCTGTGATATCTTCGGAATCATTAAAAAGTTATTGCAGTGCATTTGAAAAATGTTTGACTCCTAATCCATGGAAGTTATAAGTCGTGTATCTCTCTGCACATGTTACGTAATCCCTCAGATAATTCTGGAGGTCATTCAAGATCATATTCATTCAAGAATGAAACGAACGGATCGCGAAAATAATTCTATTAACATATCAATATCGACGTATTTAAGTGCATCTTTAGATGCCGATAAACACATTTGCAAAATTTATTCAAATTATTCATTTACCTGTCCGGTTGCAGATGTATGCGTTAATAGAACGTGGATATACGTACTTACCTCCAACCGCTAGATTTACTTTTTTTTCGTAAGTATCCTCGACGAAAGCTTTCTGAAGGGCGAAAACCTCTATCGGAGGGCCCAATTTGATCCCGCTGAATCTCGTAGTCATCTTTCACGAAGTCGTCAATGTATCGGATGACAAGAAACTGTGTAACCGACAATTCAAAGCGTGATTAATCCAGCCACATCATTTTATAGGGGACCACAAACACATTTACAAACCTCTTGAAATTTATCAATACGCGCCTCGCTTTTTACTGTCCGTTCCAGATTACTCCAGATATTATAGATACCGAAACTTTCGCCCGCCTCGCATATTCATACTCGACTGATATGAAAAACTTGACATACACTGCGTTACACGCAGTTACATGTATGCGCTAACTTCTACCAATGATTTAAATTAAGTTCGTACGTGTATGTGCAGTTAGTTTGCGGTTGGGGTGCAGTTAGAATGTGTCTAACATGTTTCGAAATTTTCGCTCCCCGTAAAACCAAGCAGCTATCTTGGCACGAGCAATCGTTTAATACATATAACATACAATCATCATACTTATATACAGCGATACAGTAAGAGCATGTGCTATAACTAGCTATAAAAAATGTGCGAATTTTGGAATTCACGAGATAAAACACGCGGAAGGATGATTAACATTTTTATAAGGGACGGGTGAATGATCTCTTGTAAATGATAACAAGTGAGATTGTATGTATCAGTGTATTGAGTAATGATACATACATCTTACTTGAATATTTTAACATTTATTTCCGATTGTCCAGAATCAATTTTTCGATGGATAAGTAGGAGTTTTCAAATCCCTATGTTATGGACCTCACTGCGTAGTGTTGTGTATGCTCAGCAGATGACGCCAACTGCCAGTAAACAGAAACAGGTATCTGCTGCGCGGAAGGGGCAACCACTGCTCAGTATGCCTAAATGCTTCAGTCGAGTGTTGGATAGCGGTGTGTGCCCGTTGTGTTTCGTTCTTTGTGCCAATTATTGTTTTCTTCCAATTTGCTGTTACGTGCTGGTGCCTGGTACACGGTCGCCTTCTCGCCCACGCTCCTGTCTCCGAGTGAGTAGCTTTAAAAATATTCACCTCCGCATAATTTACCGTTCCTCTCGAGAGGGATGCTGTGCGCCGTGGCCCCGTATCGTAACATCTTGAAGAGATACTTTTCAATGTTGAATATCGTTCTGTCATTTACATAACGTAGCTTGTAATTCAATCGGGCCGTAACGCACTACAATCATTACCATTATCAACCCCCGACGCGTCTGTGCTAAAGAAAGCTTGTCGAGCAGCAGGTTATTAAGGGATTTAAAGTAGTCGTACGATCGAAGAGTTTGCGGGAAAGAAGAGTGCCGTGACGCGACGACAATGAGCGAGACGAAGTCAAACCCTTTTGCCGTTACATGGGACCTGTATTGAATCCGTTTCCTTTCCTCCTTAATAACCACGCACACCGTCCCGAAACGAAGCCAAACTTTCCGGGTCACCTACTTTTGTCTCCGCGAAACGGTTCGGCGATCTCCTCGTCGCTTTTTATTTGATATCGAATACCACCGGAGGTGAGAACACCGATATCTGTGGGAATAGCGTAAATTTGGAATACTCGTACAGGTTTCGTTTGGCTCTTTTGCCCCCCTCCAGGCGCAAACAGGTTAAACGTGAAATGGAGGCTGGTAGAAATTAGATCGAAGAATATGAATTTAAATGCTGGGTAACACTCGAGTGGAGCTTTAGTTTCTTGTCCTGTTTTTCTTCATTCTACGGGCATCTTTTTCATGATAGACCCGGTGGCGGTTTTTATCGAAGTATTTTACCTAGCAAATTGATCGGGAATCGAAAGCGTTCTCTTTTCGGCGGGTTTATTTATAAACTGGTTCAGGCGTCATCTCCGTAAAGTCGTAAGTTTGTTGGTTTTTCTTTGAATCTCTACAATGTTCTTCGCGATAGCTTGAATCGTTGTTGATAATCGTTTTTTATAAAATTTGCGGAATAACATCCAATCGAGGGTTCATACTGAAAAGTACAATCTCTTTTCAGACGACAATCCTTCTGCTTTTTTTATCCCAAACTATCGAATGTAAAGCTTGTCCATCGACTCAAACATTGATAAGTCTGAACGCATTCACGAACAAACTTGAACCCTAATACAGAGTGATATGATTCGTACGACGCATCATGCATCTTTCAATGATACCATTCGAGTAACAGCGTTTGGGACGTAAACAATATAGTAATCCGGTTCATTATCTTTTGCATTCGAAAGGAAACTGTTCACGAGCAATTTTTTCAAGGATAATCCTTTTTTGCATTGACAACCCTCTACTGTATTTCAGTGTTAGTGAGCTTGCTCCAGCGTGGGTCGTCGATGACAGGAAATACGATGATAAAAAAGGGTCGTAGCTCGCCCTTACTTGCTCTAGTCGAGAGAGGGGTCGTTCAGTGAACGCAGCCGTAATAGTGTGGTTGTTTGTGTCTGGAAAGACCGGTCGTAGTTACGCGGGCAGTTTAAAACGTATTAAGCCGCGTTCCCACGTGCGTAGAATACATTATCGATTTTAACACTTCAAAGGATGGGTCACATAGATCCAGCATTCGTCGCATACATCGCAGTCCTTTCACGCCTGTACGCAATAACTTCCCTAAACATCCAAAACCCGCACAATTTGAAGGAAAAGCGACTCGCCTTGTAAGAGTTACAAAAGGGCTAAGCCCTCAAAGGCAACACGAACGACCCTCATTCTAAAGTCCACTGCCCTAAACTAGTTTGAAATCAGCAAACCTCGTTAATCGGTTTTATTGCAAAGAAAGCTGGCGTTGAAAGGGTCAATTCACGACCTTCGGCGGCCTTAATCGTCCTTTTATTGCCGCTCGTTAAGCTGGGGTCTCGACCTCTACCTAAATGGAAGACAACAATCTCGCCGTTTAATTGGAAACAATGAAAAATGAAAGGTGCCTCGAGAGCTGCTTCGCAACATATCCAGCAATTTCTAATATTTCTATCGCGAACCCGTTCTCTTACCAACAACTTTCGTGCAGCATCGAAATTTGCGCGAATTTCAGCGTAACTGGCTCGGTTACTCGGACGTCCTTGCCATTCCTTCACATCGTTCGTGTAATATCAGGTTGTTCGCGGAAAGTCCAGTCACCGCGTTCAATTGCGCTTAGTATCGCTTTTGCATTTCACGCGACTGAACTCCGGTTTCCTGGCGGAACCGATCCGCATTTCGAAACCGATCGATCGGTAGCAAATCGGAATTTTACTGTAAGCAGCGAGGCGATAGGGGGCCTGGGTTGGCAACCAACCAGGCTAAATCGTCTCCTCCATATTAATATGTATTCCTCGATTCAAAAGCAGAGTCGTGCCTTTGTCTCGCGCGATTTCTGTCGCGTGTCTCTTTGTTCCGCCATCGAGTCGTACGATTCCTCGAACAATGCGCGGGCGGTACCCTCGTACAAGCCTCGAGACTTTTGTGTTCCGACTGCCCATTGTCCGGGAAAGCGGGGATCATTTGCGCTCCTATCGATAAAAGGATAGGGGTGAATGGGGGAGTAAGTAGATTGCTCGTAGCAGTGGCGCATTCAGGATTTAATCTTGGGTGCGTCGAGTTGAAGGGATAAAAATATTCTTAATGCAAATTTCAATAAAATTCATTAGGAAATTATAAAAAATTATTTAAAGAATAAAATATAGTTTTCTTTTCTTTTTACAAAGCCCCTTCTTTGGGCCATTTGTTCGTAGCTTTTCTATCTTTTCACATTGCACAGACTGGAGATTACTCGCGTCAGAGGCTACGTTCGAGGAGCAGAAAGGCACGCTTAGCACCTCTGCTTTCTTATTTCCTCGTTGCTAATTGAGGATCCATTGTAGTACTTTGGAACCGAACTTTGATACCGCAACTCTCAGCTTGATCGTTTGCTCCTCTTTATGATGTTGGTATGGAGATAGAGCACGAAGCTTTTGATCCTCGAATCGAGATAAATCTGTTTATCTCTGTTTGCTAGGACATTAACAGCGTCGCGGAGGAGATATCTTGGAGCGAAATTATGTCACAGTTTCTGTGACGCGAATATCCGTTTGGAACGGTCAGGGATCCAGAGGATTCACTCATTTGCACGAGCGGGTAACGAGGTACAAGATCAATTAGCGATGGCAGAGCTGGAGCAAGGTTTCTTCTCCCGGTCTGCACGTGAGCTGCGCGGAAATAGTAGACGGATCGATGCAGAACTGCGGCAACAGTTTGCCGCAGTTTATACCTACACAGTACAACGTAGCGATGCACACGCTGTATACATTTCATAATACACGCGTAGAACACGTGAAACTACACAGAGCATCGTAAAGTTTTATTGTAGCACAGCTACCCCGATTTTATTCCAAACAAAGCACCATTCCCTTAATCCCTATTACGGCCCCAATCGAGGCGCCACGAATCTCCTGCCGGGGGCATCGTGAATTCGTAGCTGCGTAGTCAGAATGTTGAGCGACTCGATGTTTATGGAGCATTTCCTGTCCTCTGACGAGCATAGTATCCACGGAGCTTCCTCGTTTCCCAGTTATCAACGTACCCAGGGCCGTATTTCGAGATTTGGCGCCCTTAGTCTGCCACACTTTCCGCGAAACACCATAAAATATTTTAATTTCAAAGATTTGAGACAATTTTAAAATTAATTTAATATGACAACTCATATATAAGTTGTTGCTAATTTGCTGGATGAAAAAAAAGAATTGTTTCTAAAATTGCCTCACGCTTCTGTATTTAAAGCTTTCCTAATTTCTTTCGCTGCAAATTTGTTGCTCCCAAAAATTTGTTCCTCCAAATTTGCCGTTCTCCAAAATTTTCCGCCCTAATCTGCAGCCTATTTAGTCTGTAGGATACAAATTCGTCTGACGTTAAACGCACGTTAGAATAAGTAGGTACACCGTCTGACGTGAATTTAGAAATTCTCGGTGATATAAGCGTACGGTGACGCATTGATAGCCAGTGCAACCGTGCGATTTGCACGTAATTCGTCCAGCCGTTATCTAATGGAATAAAAAATGACATTGTCGATGGCCGCAGGGGAAGAAGAACGACACGGTCTAGCCGTCGAGTTTCGCGTCAGTCGGTTGCTTTCACTCGCGCAGTTATATAAGAAAAATAGCGTTTACCTGGCTCGCAATTACTCGGCGGATAGCTTAAACTTGCATTCAAAGCTTCCAGGACGACTGGAACTGGTGCAACTTGAGACAGACACGAGGAATGGAGGCGTAAGGCGAACCGCGGTGGTGTCAGCTTGCGAAAACGATGGTTTTACTGGATGCCTGCCTGTGAATGCTTGTAAAAGATTAGTAGATGGGATTCGGTTACTCAGTCCTTCTAGAAATGAACTTCGATCGGTGCATTCCAGCGTTTCTGCTTTCGATTAGTACTTTCGAGCTAATGGCCGTCGAATTTAGAAACGCGCGGTTAATATATAAAGCTCTTGAAGAAATCTCTTGAATCTAAATTCCGGCAAAGCCGGATAGTAAAACTTATATAGATCGATATCTCTGACATGCCAGGTATTTGTAACCCCCGATGCAATCGTTATCTAAGGCATAATATGTTTATTTGTAATCCACTGCGCTGATAAGAAGAGATTATATACCGACGTTCTATCTCAGCCCGCAGACGTGAACATTCGTGATTAGATAAGAGGCGATGGTCTTTCCAAATGGCTCGTTAAACAAGATTAACTTTCATTTTTGGGCTTTCTTTTTCCCTTTTCCAAGGCTCAAGCCTGCGACATATTTTTATGCTCGAGGAGCTCCATCGTGGTTTGCAAATTCAATATCCAGTAAAAGTATTCATTAAACTCTCAATAATTTAATTTCATCAATTCTAACGCTAGTATCACACCTGTTCAACCCCGACGTTATTGCCCTTTTCTCCCACTGCTCCAATTCCCTAGATTCGTATTGACAATGGTTTTACTAGTTCAGAGAAGCCTCGGCTATAAGCGCCTCGCCCTGATTCTTCATCCTTTGTTCCGAGCCAAGACCGTCGAGAAATGACAACTCCGACGATGCGCATCCCGCGGAGACGAATGATAATTTCGATGCACCGCTTTATCGCGAAACTCACCCCACATCCTGTGATTCACGTTACTGCCCGCACATAGCCCAACTTTGCACGTACATACACCGCTATCGACCATGAAACTTGTCTTCTACCGCCTCCCCCTCGTAAACGAATTAACTCCCTTTGGGGAGTTCCGAAGGGTCGGACCCTCTGCACCGAGCACTGCCGCCGTATGTGCTGACGTGGTGTTGTTCCATTTTCCGAGGCTCCGTATCTTAACTGGATTACTCGTGTCCACACGTGTCGCGGCCAACTTCTAGAATAGTCAATTAGCTCGGTAGCGAGTGCCATTTCTCTCTGAATTATTTTAACAAAATTCTGAAGCCGCATGCGAGTCTACTAGATATAACAAATGAGTTGAAATCGCGGAGTACATTTTTCTCCTACGGACCTTCTTTTTCGAGATACGTTGGGTCGAGGAGCTTGCAGCAAGATGGGTGCAGCTCCATCTTTACCAGCTTGGAGTAAATTAGAAAAAACTGTTAAAAAATTATTGCTTTGACTTAACACTAATTGAAAAATATACATTTTCACACTTTAAGTTATAGTTATTTAGTTAATAAGCTTCTATTTCTATTTTTGACGAATTGTTCAAATCTGTGGCTACCCAAAACAAAAATATAATTTGATAGTCTGCTCTGACCGCGCGACGTGGCTGCATTACTGGTTGCCCTTAGCAGGGGCTTCTAATAATCTTTTGCGTTTCTCTCGAAAACTATGGCTCTGATTGATAAACACTGTTCCACGTTATTTGTCTGTTTTGTTACGAAGAATCCCTCGCCACTTTCTCACCACAGGGTTACCTCTATTTTTTTAATTAATTTTTTTTTTTAATTAAATTTCCACAATTTCAAAATACAGGCGCAAGTGATTGCTACGTAGTTTCGTTACCAAAGCATCCATCGTAATGCGTTACGATGCCCGCGGTAATTATGCTGTTTAATCGACGTGCAGAATGTAACCATCACCCGGTGACCAACTTACCGTTCATCGCCAAGTCTCTCCATTCACTACTAGGTTATACAATCTGTTCCCGCATACAATGAATAACGGTGTGCACACGTGGCCTGGGTATTTGCATTTCTCGTCTCTAGTCGGTAAAACTTCTGCGAGCTGAGCGACGTTAATAGCCAGACGGTGGAGAATGTGGATACACAATATTAACAATTAGGCAGATGTAGAATTGTTTTAGAAGGATAATCACTTCTGGAGCCTCGACCAAATATGAGGCATTGAGAACAAAAACGGACCCACATTTTTTGCGAAATTGAGTTAGCAGCAGTAATGTATTCCAATAAGCTGCATACTAATCGTATAAAATAGGAAAGAGTAATTTTTTTTCAATGTGGGTCAGTCCGTTTTTCTTCTCAATGCCTCTTCCCATCCTCATGGGAACGCTTCACAGTCCTCCGAATTAATTAACACAAAGACATTCCGAACTTTCCACTGTTTGTTCGCTAAAGACTTCATTATTTACCCAGCTGCCTCTTTCACTTTATATTAACGTTCCTTGTCGGAGAGGCAAGGATCCAGGTATTAACGAAGTAATATTCGCAAGCTCCGTGATTCTCTGTTAAACTACCGAACACTTTGTAACGAAAGAATTAATTTTTATTGTTTGAATGTGAACTAAAATACCCTGAAAGTTTGATAAAGATCCGCTTAACAGTTGCTTAGAAAAAAAATTCCCAAGAATCACCTTATTCCTAGCGTCCTAAATGGGGCTCCCCCCTGAAACCAACAGTCCTCAAGCAACATTATTATTACCAACAGCGCCCATTCTCGCAAGTGTCGTCGAAAAGTCACTCGCATTGTCTTTCTCCTCGATCGTTGTTCTCGAACAGCAACGATAGCAGCTCACGATCCCTGTGATCACACATTGTCATCGTGCGTAATCGAGAACCGTGAGTGGAGAGGCATAATGAAATTCTTGGTATCGCCACTGCGATTTGCCCGCATTTACGCGATGCGAGTTTCTCTTCCCTCGTGGGCGAGGATTATGTCTCGACGGGCACGTGAAGCGCTTACGCTCTTTCCGGCTCCCTATTCATGGTCCTCGAAACAATAACATCCTCGACGAACGCGAAGAAAAATATAATTTCGCTAATTACGAGGAACGTGTCAGTCCCCGCGAGAAATTTTTAATTGTAGCTGACCCTATAATCAAAATTAGAAAACCGTGGCATAAACTCTTTTCCCACGGCACTTCCTTTTCGAAGAAATTAACCTTTCAAGGGCCAGACACTTTTCTCGGCGGAAAAAAATGATTTTTTTGCGATTAGTTAACTGATAAATGGTCCTAATATATGCACTTCATCGTTGTTTTCCCCAAAGAAGCCAGTCGAAATATGGTTTTCTCGATGTGACGTGTACGTCACACTGGACCCTAAATGCTTAAATTTGAATATTCTAGTAAAATCACCAAAATTCTAGTTAAAGATTCGGTTTTCATAGATCCTCGGGAACGTTCGATAAACACGCTCGATAGAAAGATCGTGTATAACGCTGAGGAAAAGTGGATAGGTAGGAATGCATTTGATTAATTCATCTTTGCCTGACCTTGCCCTGGTCTGGTTAATTACTCAGTTACGCAAATGGCCACCTCGCGATTCGCCTATTCCCAGCAGAATGACATTATCGTTCCTTGAAACACAGTGCAAAGTGCATTGATACTCGGAATGCTCAGGATGTTTGGTTGTGCAGAGATATTAACACGTCTCGCGCTACGCAGTCCTAGTCACGCGATATAAAATGATACAGCCGATTGTAATGGAAGGTATCGTACTTTAATCCTTCACGTTTCATTCCTCGTGGCAAGAATTTTTAAAAATTCCCGCTACCGAGCCACTATTTTAATCTCCATATTCGTAAGCAGGATCCCAGCCACAGGATACTTTCTATCGTCGTCTAAAATACATTCACTGCTTTACTTGTACGAGTGTCCTGAACTATCCTTTCAACACCCTGCGACTCACACGCACGCCGTTGCATAATATAAAGTCGACACAGGAGCGTAACGATAACGATCCAGACAAGTCTCCCATATGGACAGAACAAGCCTGGGGAGCCTCTAATGGTGCAGGTTGTACAAAAACCAGACGAGTCGCTATACACGCACTTTAGTGCACGCACGGATTAACAGAGCGACTAACGGTGTTAAGTTCGTATCCCACGCGTGTGCACGACGGTAGGAGTCTCGCATGGGGAGGGAAGGAAGTCGGACGTTTTACTGCTAGCCCCTTTTCCACCCTCTAAAATAACGGCTGTGGTAAATACACGAGTTGGTGAATCGAACTCTTCGAGATTCTAGAGCACCTTGGGTGGGGCCCGATCTAGCTCTTTCGCGCTGATTTTCGCCGCCCTTTATACATATTTAATTATAAAGAATTATATTAAAATATAATTTATGACAGTGAGTGGAATTTTTTGTAGGTACCTATTTGTTGAATAACGATAGCCTTTTGTTTTATACAAAATTTTAGCTAGGAGGTAGATGCCTACCTGTTTTTTAAATTTAAAAAATAAATCACAGAATATTTTAAAATAATTAATAAAGAAAAACAATTTGCCACGCTCGTCGAACGCCCATGTGCGTTGGCCGCACGCGTGGGGTGGCTAACGTGTCTCGTGCTTGTGGGCATGGCGGGTATAGATACGTACTACCACCGGAAGAGTCAATTCATCGCGTTCTCCACGGTGCATCTATTTATGAAGCGAAATAGAACGATCCGCCCGAGCACGTCGACCGATCACTGCGAGCTAAAATATACTCGGCGTGCACCTGAGTAGCGTAGCGCGCGTCGAAGGATCGATCGCAGCTACTGGATGAAAGAATGCGACGGGTGTGTGTCACGGGGCACGTGAATGGCTGAACGAGGGGAAAACGAGGAGCCGAAGTCTGCATTCCAAGGTTTCCCGATTACGAGGTAGGAGAAGCTTGTCCCTCGGCCTTTTGTTCATTTTTGGGGGGGAAACGTCGCTTCGGCTCACCTTGAAATATTATTCTCCTACTTAGCGCAGGAGTTCTACTTAGCTACGGAGGATCGAAACAAACAGGTTTAATCGAGGAACGTTATGCTCGGAAAAGTTTAACGCGATTGCAAGGAGAGTTTTACGGAGGAAGATCCAGATTCCCATGTGGCGTGTCGGCCAAGTCGCCACCGCGGTGGCAGAAACATGTGGGTAGTAGGCGTCATCATTCACAGAGGACCAAAAGACCCCTATAGGTCACACACATCACTGTTCCTCCAGAGGGTCTGAAAAATAGCTTAGGAGGATGGGAGAGGAGCGAATGTGGAGCGAATTTCAAGCACCACTCGACATTCTTCAGCGAGTAGCCTTGAAGAGCTCTAGGAAGACTGTTCCTCCTTCGTTCCTTGCCATTTAAATTCCGCCTGCGTCGATCAAAGTTCGCGTGGTCGCGGAGTTGCGAGGGAATGAAGGAACTGAGCAACGGGAATTGGAATAGTTTACCGGATGGCGAGAAATAGGCGATTGGGAACTTTTGGGCGTAGAGATAGTAAAGCTTTCGTGGTCAATACTACCTACATAATCGCTCCTAATGCGGCACAGTAATTAATCTCTGTAGAATATTATTTACGTCAAGCTGCGCCAAAGATTGCTTGCACTTGACTCATCCAGATGACCCCATTGAATCTCTCAGCGATAAACGTGAATCGCGTTGATTACAAATCTCTTATCGATCAACTGAAACCACGACGCGGCGCCTGGACAAAACAAACATCTCCGCGAGATTATCTCCCATCCCACGGTTCTCCACGGTTTCGCCACTTCCGGTCGCGAGTCATTCGATACTCAATTTACACATGCTCGAACATGAATCAGACCCGAGTAGTGATACCCCACTGCGAAGTAAGCTCGCGACAAAAAATTGCAGACCGTGGCTACGCGTGATTCAGAGACTTTTGCTGAACCGAACGGCTTCCGTTTCGATTGTACGTAGATCGCGGGTAGCTGCGCGCTGTTAATAACACCCCGAGATAACTGTCTTATCGCCGATGCAACCCTGAACTCTGGAGCTTAGAGATCTGTGTATGGAGGGTTCAGAATCTAATCAGTGCAAGTCCAATTATTCCTGAAAATGAGTTACTTTTTGTGCTTTTGTCCGCTCGCTACTCTAACGTAGAAGTTTGCGTGTTGCATCTTCTCTAATAAATATTCACTTTGTTGAGTTTACTTGGACATCGACTTTATTATCACCCTCACGTCCCTCAGGAGGTTTACAGGACCTCCGCCACTCAGGGTGATATCTCGCTCTATCTTATCACCTAAAACGACAATAGGTCCTAAATCTTAGAGGCCTGCGTGACTCCCTTTGCTCGTCCCTCCCCAAAGCACCACCGTACTATTAGTTTCTACAATTAGTATAAAAACTCTTGCAGCCAACCCCCAAGTTGGTCGGTAAAACCTCATCGTATTATCACGCTGAACCTTTTCCGGGGATAGCGCTCTGGTCAGTGTCCTAATTCTGATTGCAAAATGCGTATTTCATAATAAACTCTTGTCGAGGAAACCTCCCTGTCACCTTCCGTCCGAATCGTAGCGACGCTCATTGATCATTAATAATCGTCGATCATTAATGATGGCAGAGATTCGTTTACCGTAATATTCTACGATATCCAGAATGGTGGATTTCGCCGCGAACATGTTGAAGCTAATGGAGGATTCGGGGTTGCGATATCATTCTTCCGTCAAATTAACGTGGGACACGCGTTGCTGCCCCGGTCGGCAGCCGTTAAACTTTCTACTCGTCGAATTGAAGACGACGATGATCCGGAAGTAGTAATCAACCGTCGGTGCTCGCGTGCAATTTTTTTCTCTGCTCCACGTGACGCACGGCACTCGAGCCGTGTAATATGAGTACACGCTCAAGGATTATTCATCGTCGGTCGCATTCCCTTCGAATCGAACGGCTTTTGTTATACGCAAATTTCTCCACTCCTTTTCGTCGCAGAACTTTGTCTTGTAATTTTACTGCCTGTAGTAGGAGGGTAGTGCTCGCCCGATGAATGGTAACACTCGGATTCTATTTGCCTTTCAGAAGCACGGCGATCGCCAGGAATTCATGCAGCTCGCAGGGACAAGTAATGCAACGTTCGTTGGAGCATCGAGGGACCCAAAAGAAATGTGATAGTAATTAGAGATACATATCGTTTGGTTGCTCTGGGATCGATAAGTCAGGATGGCTCTCTCGATCTGGCTGTTGGCTGCCGTCGCGGTTCTAGGAACCGCTGATGCTCTCGTGGGGCCGAATGTATGCACGCGGCAAGAAACGTGAGTGGAAAGCTGAAAATCAGCCGTTACTGAATCCTATTTTTTGGGGCTAATAGCTTAATTTGGGAATTTTTTTTGAAGAAACTAAGGATTCGATTAATCTGAAATTTGGACCATGTTTTTATGCATCTTTGAAGAAGTCGCAGTTTTTATTTTATTAATTTCTAATGACAAATATAGGAGTTATACACGATCCACCAACACGCCGCGCAAAATTCGCAGAAGAAAAATATTTATCTTCCAAATCATGCACAACTCCTATATCTATTATTAAAAATTAATAAAAAAAAACCTACAACTTCTTCAAAGATGCATAAAAACATGGTCCAAATTTCAGATGAATCGAAACCCTAGTTTCTTAAAAAAAAAATCCCAAATTATGCTATGGTTTTAGTCCAAAAAATAGTGTACCCTCCTTAAGTATTTTCTTCCCGCGGCTCGTAACGGCTTGTTCTTATGGTCAATATTTTCCAGGTACACGGTAACGGTGAAGATATCGGAGCAGAAACCCTATACGGTACGGGAGAACACTTGGTGCTTCAGCTTTCCGCCAAGGTGCTCCAAATACAGAGTCGTATTCAAGACGGTGTACAAGGAGCAGGTAAGCCGGCTGCAATCTTTACTAGAATAGAAAGCAAAAAGGAAATCCGTGCTCGATACTAACGCTACGTCGCCCTGATCAGGAGTTGGCGAAGCAGAGACCCGTGGAAGAGTGTTGCAAAGGCTACACAGAGACCACTGTCGGCGATCGTTGCATTCCTATCTGCTCCGTGGACTGCGTCTATGGCACTTGCATTGCACCAGACGTCTGCAAATGCGAGTCGGGATACGGAGGACCGTTATGCAATTTCAGTAAGCAGAGAGTTTCTTATGTACCTGATACACTGCTTACCAGAAAGAGTCAGCGCGTTTTAAAACGTCCAACGTTCCAACAGAGTGTCCAGCAGGGAAGTGGGGCAAGTCCTGCGAGAAGGACTGCATGTGCCAGAATGGGGCGACGTGCGACCCGTTCGATGGTAAATGTATATGCACCAGGGGCTGGACCAGCGATCACTGCGACCAGAAGTGTCCCGCGGACCGGTATGGGCAAGAGTGCAGCGAGGAGTGTCGTTGCAGAAACGGTGGCAGTTGCCATCACATCTCTGGCGAGTGCCACTGCGCACCTGGCTACACAGGGCCTCTGTAAGCTCCCCTTTTATCGCGTCACTCGCTTTAATCATTAGAGACAGCTTATCAATCATCGTTTCGTTAGTTGCAATGATCTGTGCCCACCTGGAAAACATGGGGATGAATGCAAGTCGGAGTGCAAGTGTCAGAATGGTGGCTCCTGCAATCCTACGACTGGTGAATGCTATTGTACTCCAGGATGGACTGTAAATATTTATTAAAATTGTTGCTACGTCGGTGGAGCATGTAGATATATTGTTCACGTTGAATTGCTTTGCTACAACAGGGTTCAGTGTGCGCGAATCGCTGTCCAGCTGGCTTCTGGGGCAAGAGTTGCTCTCGAATTTGCGACTGCTACAACGAAGCTGGGTGCCATCACATCACAGGGCAGTGCGAATGCAACCCCGGTTTCTACGATGAGAAGGCAAGCATTCTGGAGCATCCATTAGGTCACGCAATTCTCCGTAGTGTTGAATCGATCATTTTAAATATATTAACTCGTTTATACAGTGCTTGAAGATATGCCCCGAAGGGACCTTCGGCTTGAATTGCACCGGCAATTGTACCTGCGAATACAGCGCCACGTGCTCTCCGATCGACGGCTCTTGTAAATGCAAACCTGGCTGGACCGGCGAGAAGTGCAATAAACGCGCCTGCGGGGACGGATTCTGGGGACCCGATTGCGGGAAGGTAGAAACACATTTATACTTTCATTCTTTACCGCGTTCTGAACCTGCACGAATAAAGCTCGAACAAATATTTGCCAAGGTGTGCGAGTGCGACAAGAACAACACAGAACTCTGCCATTCTTGGACTGGGAAGTGTCTTTGCAAGGCTGGATGGGACGGCGACACCTGCGCCAGGCCTTGTCCATTTTACACCTACGGCAAGGGCTGCGAGAATCACTGCAACTGCAAGAATAACGCGCAATGCTCGCCTGTTAACGGGACCTGTATCTGCGCTGCAGGATACAGAGGTGAGAATTGTAGCGACATATGCCCCGTCAACACTTACGGCGAGGACTGCGAACAAAAGTGCGCCTGCAAGAACGGCGCTACTTGCTCGCCAGAGAACGGACGGTGCAACTGTACAGCAGGTAATATATGTCACACACTTATATGTTACAAAGGCAATGCAGAACGGAAGTTGAGCGGAATTTCTGACCACAGACATCGTCTGTGTGTTACATCCTATGACTTTGTAATAGATACCCAAGCATTCGTGAGAGAAACATTTCTGATGTAATCAGCATCTTCCGATACAGTTCAAACGTGTCTTTAGTAGTCGCTGTTTTCACCTTCGCAGTTTGTTCGATCATTAACTTAGTTCCCCCTCGTACGATCGTGAATTGCATGGAGAGAAAGTAAAAGCGATGACTAACAGTGATGTTTATCAGCTTGTTACTTGCCAATTTGTAGATCTGCATTTTATATCTGGCTTGTAAGTTGTTATTATTGAAAAGATGCCACGTTGAACAAATGTCACGTACGGTAAGTGGGCGTTTAGGGATCGTAGAACACAGCATAGTCTTTCCACACTATTAAAAACGAAGAAACTTCCTCTTGCATGTATTTTGTTATTCGATTTTGTTAGGATGGGTTGGTGTTTCGTGTGATCGTCCCTGCGACGACAAATCATTCGGCAAGGACTGCGAGGGCAAGTGCAAATGCCTTAACAATGCCGCCTGCAATCCGCAAAACGGTAAGGGGGCTGGTTGCAACGATACTTTATATTAAATAACACCCTATAACGATACCTTTTAATTCTATTCAGAGTCAATTGAAAAGTTCATTGAATCCTTGATTTATAGAAAGAAATTTCTTTGCATTTTACTCCCGATTATTATACCCGCGTTTCTATTCCGTCTCCTTATTTTCTCCTCGTTGCACCTGCACCAAAACACATCACTTGTTTTTCAAACGCGCAGGCACATGCACGTGTGCAGCTGGCTTCACTGGCGAACTTTGCAAAGACCGTTGCGAGATAGGATATTTCGGGCTGGGATGTACTCAGGTCTGTGATTGCCAGCAAGAGAACAGTTTAGATTGCGATCCTGCCACGGGCCGTTGCATCTGCAAGCCAGAATGGCGAGGTTTGTCTTTCCTTTGATTCGTCGATCAATCGCCATACATAAAGGATCGTACCCGACCTTTCCTTATAGTAACACCACAGACCCTACTTACTTCATCGCTCATATTTTTTATATGTGTGTAAAATAGATATCTTTAACAGCCACGTTTTTCTGTCTATTTGTACATTATCTACTGTACTAAGGACTGCGTTCACAATTTCTAAATAAATCTGATAAGTACTAGAGCATTAAAGCGCCGTAGACTGGGAAACGTTGGTTGATGGCGACTTGATCTTCGATGTAGTTGTTCATTTTAATAATATAAAACAGGAATCCGTTGCGAGACAAAGTGCCCCGAGGGTCTTTACGGCGATGACTGCCATTCACACTGCGAATGCATGAATAATAGTTCGTGCGATCCAGAAACAGGCACTTGCATTTGTGCCAGAGGCTGGGAAGGACCGGACTGTTCTCAGCCTTGTAAGAAAGGCTTTTACGGTGTGCGCTGTAAAGAAATGTGTCCAGAGAAAATGCAGGGTAAGGATAACAGCTGATTTCAAGCGAGGATGAAATAACTCGAGCTCTCGCAGTTCTGCTGTATAGTAGCTATAATAATACTACACACACATATCTAACACGCAGCATATTTGAGCCTTAATCGTTAGCATGAAAGTGAGATCGTACGATTTAGATTATGTTATACATATTGCACTGTAGTTGGAAAGTTTGAAAATCTAATTGAAATAGTTTATGGTGTTCATTTGTGCATGTAGTGTAGAGATTCATTTCTTTTACACCCGTGACAGTAGAAGATGCGATGAAATAATGCTTAGCTCATTAATAATAACGCAGAACATAGTTTTACAACGTTTTATACAGTGCTCTTACTATCACAAGCTCCAAAAAAGGTGGTAAGTCATAAGCATTTGATATGATAATAACTTTCGATATAACTATAATAGAACCGGTGATATAAATGGAAGAAGGACAGCGCACTACTTATCTTTCGGTAGCGAAAAAGACTACATAGCCACAGAATACATTTTTGTAATGATTATTCAGAATTTATACAGCATATGTACGTGATCTTCCAGAAAACATGACCTGCGACCACGTCACTGGCCAGTATGTGTGTCGCCCTGGATACTTGGGTCTAACTTGTGAGCATCCTTGTCCGCCTGATTGGTACGGACTGAATTGTGCTAATCATTGTCGATGCAAGAACGGTGGAGAGTGTCACCACGTAACAGGTAAAGTCTCCGTATTACTTTTCTCTGACTTCCTTCTTTGTATACAATTCTACTATGCCACAATGGTTTCAGGTGTGTGCCAGTGTCGACCAGGTTGGCAAGGTAAATATTGCCAAACACCCTGTCCAGAAGGAACGTATGGTATGAATTGCACTCAACATTGTACTTGCCAGCACGGAGGTAAATGCAGGTCTAACGATGGTCACTGTCGTTGCTCACCTGGATGGATTGGCACCAAGTGTGCTGACGGTAAGTAAATAAACACCTCGCACAGCACTATGTTTGAGAAAGTACTAGCAAATTATCTTGTATGTTTCTGAATAGTCTGCCCAGAGGGATATTACGGCGATCATTGTATGGAACCCTGCGATTGCAAAAATGACTTCTACAAGTGTCATCCTATCGATGGATGCATTTGCAGACAAGGATATAGAGGTAGATATATTATTCGAAATTGATCAGTGGAATCTTCTATTAACAACTACGTTTATTAATATCTTTCAGGCCCGAATTGCGAGGAAGAATTATTATCGCGTAACATTCAAGAGAAAGAAGAAGCTGGATACGGCAGTATAGTCGCGGGATTTTTATTCGCTGCTATTGTGGTTATTGCTATGACTTTAGCCGGTTGGATATACCATCGACGCAGAGTAGCAGACCTGAAGAACGAAATTGCGCAAGTGCAGTATATCGCTGAACCTCCGTCTCCTCCTGGTACAGATCTTTCGAACGAGTCTTTTGATTCTTACGTTTCACCGTTGATCCTTGTATCTGACAATCATACATTTCCCACAGAACAAACTCAGTTCGATAATCCCGTGTACGCGTATCAGGGTTCCTCGAAATTCGACGATGGAACGACCACTTTATTAAACAACTTCCAATTCAGGAACAACCTTGGAACGAGCAAGAAGATAAATAACGAGAAGGCCAAACTAGGATTGCACAACTGCATGGACGATGAAGACGATTGCAAGGGTAAGTGTAAAGCGGTATTTTTACGAAGATACGGGAATGAAGTTGCGTGATGATATATATGTCGATCAATGATTTCCAGGAGCGTGTAATCGATACGATCTCAAAAACAGAGACGCGGACATGGGAAATCCGAACCTTAACGTGTATCACAGCATCGACGAAATGGATGGGAAGAAGGTCGAGCACGTTTACGACGAGATCAAGCAGAACAATGACGAATCGGAATACGATCAGTTGGATAATCCGAGACCAGTCAGCAGCTACAATCAGTACCATCGAATGCCCAATGGTTTCTTACCGAAGCCCTCGGACAGTGCAGGACCCAGCAGCATAAAGGACAAGGATCCCGAACTTGGTGAAACTTGAACTTTTCTCATCACTTGTGGATGGAAGTTAAATCTTACGATTTCAATCTTAATCTTCAAATATGTGTGTTCTCAATGTGATTTAAAAAAGCAGGTAAAAAGCGTAAGAGCTGATCATTTCGGTGTGTATCCATGCTTTTCGTTTCTCACACCAAGAACAGTTTTCGTGGGCTGAGAAAGCACTTAAAGATTTTTAATATTTCCATCTAGAAGTATACCAATTGCTCAGTATATGCATGTACATAGTTGGACAATACGAAGCAGATATAGTTAAATGAATATTTTATATATAAGATCATACATACTCATAGCGATCGTCCACTTTTAACGTTTCCGGCTGTCCTTGTTTGTAATGCAACATTTAGTGATGTCTGATGCAATATTATTAAATTAAATACTTGTTATAAAGTAAGCGGCTGCATCTGTAGTCAGCCTTTTAACAGTTCGCTCAAAAGAGAACTGAGCTTTTGTTTGTTACTATGATTATATAATGTTTATCTATAATCGAGGTATAACGATGTGTCAGAATTTTAAAGCAGAAAGCTTGTGATGTTTGTAGAAATTCTACGGAGATTTTATTACTTAACATTTTTTGAACGTAGAGCGAAAAGCTAAGTGTGGTATGTTGCATACAAGAGTGCCTTGAGAGTCTGGCAGTGACACACAGTGCGAAATTTTATGCAAATCATATATTTTACTCCATGAAACGATTTGGAAACAGTCGATGGTATTAGTCAAGCTTAGAATACTCATCGATAGACCTGTGTGCGACTACCTTACTATTTCTCAAAGAGTAAGCGCCCCGATAGATTCCTCTTGTAAGTAAATTGGCAAACAAGGTACAAAATCGTTGTATAAGTCTCTTTTAAGTTTAACGAGAGAGCAATTTTACACTTAAGATGAGCACCGTAGGTCGTAGAAGATTTGTTTTAAGATAATAGCATATCGATATGTATAAAAAAAATCATATATTTACATATAGATAATACAAAAGAAATCAATTCAGATCATTCGAGATAGTATTTTAAAGCGCGATCATATTTATTCCTTTTGTATTAGAGTATATTTGAAGCCTATTTTTTAATTTCTAAGAAATATCTATTTTTACGATTTTATATATATATATATACATACTACTTTTATTTTTTAAACGAATCCATGAAACAGATTATTGTGATCAATATGAATATTTGTAAATACCGTTAAATTAAGATGTATTCAAATATCGATATTCTTAAATACACTGTACTGTAGAATTGTTTCATTTACGTCTCGTCGCTGCTCGTTCTGTTCATCGTATCAGCAGGCCTGTATCGCGTGGCTTTAATGAAATTCAGAGCAGGTGACGAGATCCAATGGAATCCACCGAGAAACAGTAGAAGTGCCGTAATATACAGACAGAAATCTATACCTGTAATCAAAGAAATTCGTTTGTAATTCCTTCACTTCATTAATCACTTCCGATCCACTCTTTTGCAGAATAAAGTTTTGTTACAACATACTGTGTATGAAACAGAAGATCAGTACAGACAGACCCACAATGGTGGACAATCCTTTCTGATTACCACGCATTGTTTCAGCGCCAAGAACATCGTACAATGCTAAATCCTGGCAGGTTATTAAGCTGCCTATACCGATGCCTCCTACAGCGGCACAAATTACAATCCATGGGTATTGCTTCGCATTAGCCAGACCTGCGAAGTAACAAGTTGCATTGATGGCGGTGCTGCGTAAAGAGAACTGTTTCGTACAGACAGAAGTGCAGTGGAACGAACTACAAACCTATTAATATAATGCCGCAGAGGAAACACGTCAGTCCGAAATACAGTCTCCTGTTCTGGCTGGTCATTTGTAATATTTTGTAACTAGCTAAGCTTGGTAGAAAGGTAGCGAAGCCAGCTACGATGGACACTGGCATGCAAATATAAGAGTCTCGTACGATATCGCAGGATAAGGTAGGTAATAAAACCCAGAAGAAGAGAGTGGATCCTTTTACTCCGACCCAACCGACTGTTGCAGCCCAGAACTGGAAAGTTTTAAAGGCTCGAAGCTGATGTGCCCACTTGCTGTTCGAGGAAGCAACTGATGGATTCACAAATAGATCTATGTCTTCGTCTGGTTCGTCGTAAGCGTACATGTTCCCTCCTTCGCTAAGCAACCCTCCGCCATGTGCCCTTTCTTCAGCTTCGCTGCATTCCAGACTCTCCGGGTAATTCTGATCAAGTGGATATCTTGTGCTCTTAGACATGTCCGAAGAGATCCTTACGGGGAGTTCGTTGTCTTCTTCGGTCGATAACAGAAGGCTGTGAGTTATTTTTTATATTAGATCTTTTTCTCATCTTTGTTTAAATAGGTAAATAGTTAAACAGATATTTGTACGCATTAATTTGTACCTAATTGTTATTTAAAACATAGATCACGCGTGAAAATAACCTGTAGGGAGAAGTTCCTCGTAGAGAAGGCAGCCGAAAGGTCAGTATTCCGAGGACAGTAGGCAGTAGGAGAATTGTCATTAATAGGAGACTAACTTTCAGCTCTGTCTTGTACAGAAGCAGATTAGTGACGGTTGGAGTGAATACGAGACCGAACGAAGTGCCAAGGTTCCTAAGCGTCAAAGCTAATAGAAGCCTCTTCCTAAAGTACTTGCGAAGAATATAATCGCTCAGCAGGAGAACGAAGCTGGCACCTATACCCATCACTGCGCCCGCACTGCTGCTGGCTAAATAGGCTCCAACTCCGCCTGTTGCAAGGTATCCAGTTGCTATAATTCCAACCGCCAATAGAATTACTCCTGTTAATCCTACCAATGAAGGAACCGATGCCATGCTCACAATCATTTTCGTCCAAGGGTCTGCAAAAGTTGTTAAGGCAATAGAGTGGTAAGCCCGAGGAATAGCCACGAGTTTGTTTTCGACATTCCTTTCATCGTACCTGCTAAACTCCAGAAAGCAGTAAACAGTATTGGTGTAAAAATAATCTTTTCGCTCCATATATCAAAGTCAGCGTCCTTGGTTTCGCATATGTACCCCAACACAATTCCATACATTGATAACAAACTCGGAATAGTCATCTGTAAGAAGAATTTTTGTTAATAACATAAAAGCTGAAGATAATAGCTGTGTTAATTTGCGAGGCCTTATTATACAGGGTGTTTAGAATTACACGATTGACAACACCAGAGATTCTATACTTACCTACTCCTTTGAATCAAAGGGATAACAATTGTGTGCATTCATGATAACGATTCAATAAGACTGTATACATTAATTTGACGCTGTAGTACATAACACGACGATCTATGTATTACAACACCTGTAAAAGAATTAGTTTATATTGCCTTCGCAAATCCAGTTCCATCGATGCCATGTTGCATCGTTTACTTGCCATTCTAGAGTTTCAAGCGCTATACTTAATTTATATGTACTATTAAATGACAGAATTCTAACTACCAATGCTCTAAATACCCTGTATAAATCATACATACATTGAATGCTTCGAATCAACCCTTTGGGAATATAATTTTCCAACGTGTGTCTATACTTTCTGATCGCAAAGGGTAGATTGATGTATCGACCGTTCTGTTTAGATTTTCGGGCCTACCTGGACTAGAAACACTCCGAGAAGAACTACCCACGAATAACCACCGTCTGGGACCGTGGGCCCCAGCTCTGGGAACGACGTGACGACTTCATCGAGATGAAGACGTTTGGCCAATGACATCTCCGTACTTTCTGTTATTCTTGACAGAAAGGAGTTCACTGGTAATATGTACACCTAAGTTCTTAGATCCACAATACCATCTTGGCGGCCGTTGTAGACATTAAAACGGCCTGAAAGTGTTATCTAATCTCTGACAAGATGTCAATGATGTGATAGCCAATGATAAGAAATGAAAAATCTTTTCAGAATACTTTACATATACACGTGTATTTTAATTGTTATTAACTGTTATAATTGTTATTAGAGCTATTAATAAATAGGACTATACTTAATGAGAATGATATTTCTTTGAGTGGTTCCCCAAAGCCCGAAATTGTGAAGTCCTCCGAGTAAAAGTGGATATAAATGAGCGGAAACGTGAATTCAAATATCTATACAACATTTATTCGCCACTGGACACGTTCAATAGAATCAATAACAGTATCAAAATTACACGCTCTTTGACTTAAATCGTTAACTGCCATAAAACATTGCATTTTTACTCGTGCTATAAATATTATTGCATTATTATGCTCCTTCGGTCTCAAACTATTAATAATGCTAAGAGAAATATTGTTATATTAAACAGTATAAAAAAATGTGACTTCTCATTAGTTTACAAATAGTCTAAACTAATAAGTAAACGAGCCAACGCTAGTATTCACTAAATACCATATTACTTCAGATTAGCGAATAACTTTATTTCGTTTATATATTAAATCGTTCACTAAACGTCCTCGCGAGAGTCGCCAGTCGCTATCGAGGTGTATCGGACCTTCTTGTTAACCGAATCCAATATTGGCTCGATTTTCTTCTGCAGTTTCGCGCGCTGCACATAGATCAGAGCGCACACGAGTCCTATCAGCACCACCGAGAGGAAAAACAGCAGGACAGTTGCTGCGTGCGGAGCTGATGAGAACAATTTTGGCATGCAATTCTTTGTCTCGTGGATCTCGTGAGACATTCCATCTGCAACAATTCGCAACGGCGCGCAGAGAAATTTGTATCGATACCTTGTAATCCAAGAAGAAACAGAATAAGACAGAGCTTAAATACCTTCGGAGCACTTCAAGCTAGCATTGTTGCGAACGAACACCTTCGTCTTCTTCATCCACTTGACGAAGGGATTAAGCTTGCAGGAACATTCAAGCGGATTTCCAGTCAGATCCACGGCTATGCTTTGATTGCGCGTGGCGAACGCGTCCATGGCGTGTAGGTCGCGCTCGAGGACCCTGGTGAACTTGTTGCGCTGAAGATCCAAGAAACGAAGCTTATGAAGACAAGAGATGTTGAAGTGCACCGCAGTAAGCGCGTTGTCGCCCAGGTAGAGATCCAGGAGATTAGGGAGATCACAGAACACATTGGCGTCGCGGAATTCCGATATCTCGTTCTGCTCCAAGTGTAGCTTCATTAGCTGCGTTAAATTGCTAGGACAAAATGCAAAATTCGTGTTAATTCTGAATTGTTGCTCGCTTGATCCTGAAGCGGATAATAAAATCCCGTGTCTGCAGAGTTGAGCGATACCTATTTACAAAGATATCGTGCAACGTCGCTGCAAGATCCCTCGGGGGCCCATCTTCGAAGGCGTCGGTCAAGTGAAGTTCCAATAAGGACACAAAATTCGAGAATACTCGGGGATGGCTTCTCCCAGGATCCAAGGAGAGCTCGTTGAAGTCGAGGATAAGCCGTTGAACCCGCTGAACGTGGTGATACGCTTTCCCTCGGATCTCCCGGATATTGTTCCTCGACATGTCGATCACTCGCAGATCGGGCAGACTGTCCAGAGTACCGAACACGTTCCATGGCAGTTCTTCTAGGTAATTTCCAGTGAAAATGAGCACCTGAAATTGAATGAAATTAAGGTCGCTTAATAATCCGGCCCAAGCTAATCTAATAAGCGAAGTAAGATTTATTCCTGACTAAACAGTTCTTTTACTTGTGTCTTGTTTGGTAAGTGTGCCAGAGGCGCGGTACTGTGGAATTCTGAATTCGTGCAATTCACAACATATTGGTGATGATTTTCATAACACGTTTTCATGCAGTAGCAACGATTTTCAAAGAATGATCCACACTCCGCTTTGGAGGATTGCAGCGTCTCCAACGAGTGCCAATTTGGATCGCTGCAGTCATTGGGTTGCCCGGCGGTGGACGCGCATATTAAAACAAATATCACGTAAAGCTTCTTCATTATGCACCTGAAATATAAAACAATTGGTATTCAATCGCAAGCCATATCCAAAACCGTGAGCAACAGTTTTCACGCGACTTACGTGCTGGCTCATCTGTCAAAGCAAGCTAAACCTGATGAATGTTTTACTTCAACATCATTACATCTACCTTATTGCGCCTCGGAGAATCGAGCAAATGTTGCGTGAACTTTTTCTTTCTTTATTCCTGCACAGAAAATAATGAAACTCGTGGTCATGGCGCGAGATTATAAGGAATCGTGTTTACAGATTAACATTTCAAATATTGGCGCGCAAACTGCGCTCGAAATCGCAGCTCCGATTGGTTCGACTCGTTTGAAATGTACCAATAAAATTTATGGTCCTTTGCCCCGGCCACGCAGGTACGGTTAGTCTCATCCTGACAAACGAGCGGGACAGAGGTACTTGAAATGTGTCGGTCGGAGATAATTTTAATTAAATAGTAGGTATATTCCGTATAAAATACAGCAGTTAAAAATGAGTCGCGATGAAATGAACTTGACCGGAGAATTGCAATCTGTGTTTGGTTATAAAGATTTCAAGAACGATGTTCAGAGGCAAGCCACTATCGCTGTCATGGAAGGTTAGTATTCTTTTTGAATTGAAATCTCTGAGAACTGCGTTTTGTTAGTAATAAATTATTACACGAAAGTTTCACAGTCACTCGAGTCTGCTTTCTTCGGTTAAACCTGTACAGACTTAATGAAACTCAGCAGAGAAAATACTTTTATGGAATATTTATGCCTGACTGGTTTATTAAAAAATCCAAATTGTAGGTTCAAAATGTGTATGCATAGATATGCCCCCTGGGTTTGGAAGATCTCTTTGCTTCCAATTGCCTGCTATTTTACAAGAAGGCAGAGTAGCTCTTATCTTTTCTCCAAAACTATCTAACCTGAAGGTAAAGAATAATACTCGAGGAAGATATAACAGGCTCATTGTAATCTCTCATGTATTCAAATGTTTTCAGAATCACGTTAATTTTTTAAAGAACAAAGGGATTCAAGCGCGTTTGTTAAGTCAATCTACACATACAAAAGAAAGGGGAGCTATCATTAGAGATCTATTATTATATTCCCCTACAACAGTATTATTATTCAGCACACCCGAAATGACTATGGTCTCATATTTTCAGGTAAATAATAGCCTCTTCTATTAACTTTCTGCCATACTAAAATGCAGGGATCAAAGAAGTTCTCGAAACCCTCGTTTTTAAAAAAATTCTGTTAGAACTTATATGTCTCGTTTAAGATTTTCATTGTGGAATTTTCATTGAAAAAAATTTTTGCAACTATTTTTAAAAGTGTTCTCATAGAACAAATATTCCAGAACCTATATAATAAAAGTTCCATGGAAACAAGTTACATTAGAACATTGATTTAAAAAAGTTTTCGTAAGATAAAGAAAAGTACTGAACTATTAGGTACTAGTTTTATTTAACAATATAATATCATATTCTTCATATGCTTATTTAATAAATGGTATGAAAATCTATAGAAAATATAGTATACTATATTTTCAAAATATATGTCTAATCAGACTCATTAACTAAATTTTATAAATTAATGAATCTCAATATTTATTCATGTTAGGATTAATAAGAAAGTAAGAGAATTATAATGTGAAAATTTGACTTAATTCTTTGTAAGGGTATTCAATATGTTTCCCTCCTGATCAAGTTAGTAAAATAAATAATGAAACAAATCTTCAGAATATAAATTGATTTGTAGGGTAAAATTTTCTTGGTATTATATGATAAGTTTTAGTAAATGGTAAAGCTATTAAAATTAAAATTGATATAACTAGACCAATTACTCCTCCTAATTTATTTGGAATAGCATGTAAAATCGAATAGGCAAACAAGAAGTATCATTCAGGTTTAATGTGTACATGGGTAGATATTGAGTTGGCATAGATAAAATTGTCTGGGTCACCTAAGATACAGGGATATTGTATAATAATTAAAAAATGAATTATAAGAATTGAGATGAATCCTAAAATATCCTTATGGTTTCATAAGAAGTATTGAACAGAAAAGAGAATTTGTCAAGAATAATACCTAAATAATTTTTTTTTACAACTTACACAAACACGAAATACATAGAAATTCTATAATATAATATGTAATATTTATATTTCAATAATAGAATATATGAATATACATCTACTTATTATTATACTATTTATGTTTTGCAATTCATAGTATTATAACAACTATCCATTGAATAATATTCAGTATTTGTTACAACGATTGAGAACTTTTTTAATATCGATGAACATAGTATCTGTTCCTGTTATAGAGAAATTTTTATTTTCATATTTCACAAGTTCCATATCCAACTAGAACCTTTATTTTCAAGAACTTTTATTTTATCAGTTCTCCTGGGAACTTGTAATGTGAGAATATTTTTAAAAATGTTCCGGTTCTGCATGTTTTAAATGGAACTTATTGAGAAGTTCCAGAACTTTTTCGATCCCTGCAGTAAAATGTCTCTAAACGACCATTTACCTCAACTATCTATTAACAGAACCTTATACTTGATTTAATAAATCGTAATATGTTGTCGTATGTTGTATTCGATGAGGCGCATTGCTTAAGCGAATGGGAATTCGAGTATATGCCCTCTTACAAGAATATATGTCTGTTCGATAAGATGTATGAACGTGTTCCTAGAATCGCAGTAACTACGACAGTCACTGATAAGGTAATTATAATTGATTGTAAACGAGTTGATGCTTATTTATTACTTCCTTGCGTTTAACATTATAGAATACATTTCCTCTTCGAGCTTAGTTTCCTAATCAATCATTTGTCGATGACACACTTTGGCAGGTAGTCGAAGATATTTGCAAAGTATTGACAATAGAAACGCCAGAAGTATTTAGAATGCCAGTGCAACCGATCACTGTTCACTGCGACGTACAGTTTTTAGATACGCTCTTCGACCCGTTCGAACACCTGAAAAACTTTATTGTAAAAGTACTCCGTTTCGTAGACTTGTCCACTTGTAAGGTAAATCAGTCAGCCCTTCTATGCGACGGCAAGATACATATTTATGAATATTGTCTGTACTCAGATTCATGAAGGCCATGCCATTGTTTACTGCAGAGAAGCAGTCACCGCAGAATTGATAAGAAATAAGCTGAGCAACATAGGGATGTCCACGCTAATGTATCACCACAGTAAGCGATTTACAATTTAGATCTCGAGATTCTTTTTGTTCCTATCCTAGTACAAATCTGTGACTCCTCTTAGAATTCGCGATTGGCGTACGACATAACATAGAAAATATGTGGATGTCTGGTAATGCTCAAGCTATTATCACAACGCACAATTATAGATTCATTCATAAGAAACCTATTAGGTAAATATTTATAGCTCGACAGTAGAAGCTACAAATGACTAATAAATCATTTACTTGAGCAGATGCATAGCTTATTGGACGATCCCTGAAAACATTCCCAAGTACTACAGGGAATGCCTACGGATGTATAGAAATGGGGGTTGTACATATTCCAGGATATATTTTAGTGTCGGGGAATATTCTTCTGTGAGATTGGTTCTCAAGAATTACAAAAAAATAAATCAACCGGAGTACATAAAGAAACGTTTAAGCGAGTATGATAAGCTCGTGTCTTATTGCCTCTCTATAACGTAAGAAGTTCAAATAAATGCATTTTCTCTCCCCTCTTACTACTTATTATCAAACCTGTGTATAAAATCATATTTAGCTGTCGCCATAAAAATATTATCAAATACTTTGGGCACGTAATACCACCTTGTAAAAAGAACTGTGACGTTTGTAAGAATAAAATCATGGTGGAGGCCAGAACTCATAAGTTTTTTACACATTCAGAAAAAGTAGGAGTAACATACAACATGTAAGTATTAATCAGATAAAGAACAGGGCTTGAAAATTCCTTTACTATACATGTTTTATAAAATTTTCAGTTGTAAGATAAACGAAAATCTGAGGAATAAACGGACTAGGGAGGACAATAAACAGAAACCAAAGGGTACTTCAAATAACGAGTTTGAAAAAGAAATTCCTATGACGAGAGATAAGTTGCCAAAGATCGAGGAAAAACCGTTGCCCGACGAAAGTAGTTCACCCGACATGAAATTATCGATTCGACTAAATGAACTCACGGTAATGCCGCCTTTGGCGGATAAGTACAATTTGAATAAAGAGACGATATCATTGGAACCGTGCAGTACGAAGGACAGTACCTTAGATTCAAAAAGAAGAGCGAATAACAATCCAACTTGCAGCAACGGAAGAGGATTAGCAGTTGGCTCGAGAATTCGACACGCCAACGACGGCGGTAAGATAAAGAAAGGTGAGAAGTGTCGTGTTTCAAAGAGGAAACGTTCTTTGGCCGCGGATGCGTGGCCCGAGAAGGTCAAGTCGAGAAGGAGGAAATTGGAGAGCGAGAATGAACCGCCCAACGAGGGACGAATAAATAGGAACGAAGGAGCTGACGATCGGAATCGACGGCGAGTAGAACGCACCGAGGGTGATGCAAACGAAGGAGTCACGTGTGACCTTGCCACGGCGGATTATTTGATGAATAAATATAAGTTGAACAAAGATTCAATAACCTTGGAGCCGCGACGGAAGTAACGACGCAAACCGAAGAAGATATGGAAAAAAGAACCGTATCCACTGTTCGCGAATGTTTTATCAAAATATTGAAAGCTAATACACTTTTCTAATCGAATTATTATAGAATTATTTACTTTGCAACTCTTTCGAATTTGCAGCGATGTACGGGGTGTTTTGGAGCAGCGCGATGTGTGTCCAATACTCACTAGGTCGTTAAATAGTGCAGGCGATAAAGGACGATGCGTAATAATTACTACAATTATATGCGTCCACTTATCACGCCACTGTGTAAAGCCATTTCTTATTATCGCTGTACTAGCGACGCACAAAAACTGCATCGTTAACACCGGCCTCAGAAGAAACCGCGCGATATACATTTAGTTTGCATTTTCGCTCCAGGCAAATCGAACTGCATTGTCTCGACACCATATAGGGCCGAAGTAGGTCGACCAGTCGTGCTCCTCGTAAACCATCGAACTTGCCCACCCACGCAACAGGTGATGTCAGACAGAAAATATATTACCGCGGGGGGGGCAATTTTTGCCGGCTACTCGTTCGCGATATCGCTCTCAATCCGCGCGCCTTCGCGTAACAGAATCAATGAGACTTCTATTCCTAGACTACGAGTAATTATTCAGGTACCTACAAGTACTCACCGTTCGGACCAAAAGGAAGAAAAAGAAGAGAGGGGGCGGAGACCAAATCGTGATTCATCCGAGTCTCCGAGTTCACCGGCGAATTTCCCTATCACCGAAGTGGTCTCGCTGCTCTCATCCCTCCCTTTCTCCCTCTCTCTCGCTGGACCCAAGAGAAAACTGTTCCACACGACGGCGACGACGACTTCCAGTAACACCGAAAATATTAATGTTCTGTGACAACGGCGACTGCTCGGCCTACTTGGATTTCACTGACTAGGCAGCCAAGCTGCTTCAGCTGGCTGGTGTAGAAGGAGCAACCTGTTGGAGGTACGCGACACCGAAACGAGTCTGTTAAGATGCTCGAAATAATCGAGCTGGAACGAGGCAGCAAAAGAGGACCTCGCTTCGTCACGCGACGGATAACATTACTTTGGAGGCGCTCCGGACGTACCAGCCGCACCTGTACTCCCTCCTTCCGATTCCTCCTGCACCTTTTCTCACTTTCTCCTCATCCCTCCATGTCCCCTCCTCTTTCATCCAGACGCTTACGCGCATGCTTTCCTCCGTATCTCTGTATTTCTCTTGCATTACTCAAGCTTTTCAATATGCTGAATACCTCTTGCACCCTGAAATCATTTTTGTATTATTGAAACCGTCCTCTTTCTTTAGTTTTACTTCTTTGGATCTCTCTCTCTCTCTCTCTCTCTCTCTCTCTCTCTCTCTTTCTAAGTGTACATTACTTTTTTAAAGTTGCAGGATATAGTACAAGTATGATTATTTTGCTGTATGTGAGAATGAAATTTTTAAAGTAGTTAATATAATGGTAACTTATAAGAATATCGCATAGAGGTGCTCGAATCGAAACAATGGTGAATGTTAAGGAAGATATATAATATTCAAGTTGTAGTGGATGCCGAAGCATGTAGCGTGAATTTAAATGAGTCGTACAGCTATGTGAACTACAGCTGGCATGACATGAAATATTAAATAATATATTTGTATGCGTCTGTGCGTTTCCATGGTCGTGATTGTTATTCTGATTTTGTATGATACTTCCCGTAGTGTCACTTCTCTCTACAGGAACTTTGGGAGGGTTCTGTATTGAGAGTTTTAGATATTTAGTTTGCGTGTACAGAGTACAGCGTGAAGTACCCTGCCTTAAGATGATTAATGATATCAACCTCCTGAAGGTGTAAATCAAGGTTACTGAGGCCACATCGCTTTGCTGATATTCAGAGAGAGATCTTGTTACAAGGAAAAGGAAGGTGCAGTTCCACTAGATGTACACATAAGTTAATTTTCCATTCATTGGATTGTTATTCTAGTCAAATTAATTTTAAACAAAGGTCCATACTTTAAGATCCAATCGCAAAAGTTCGTAAATTATTTCTATGTATTCATAATTCATGCAAAAACATAATGTATTTATTAATGAGGATATTTTTTATGTATCAATGTACAAAAATTGTTAATAAATACTTATAAACAAAACAATTGCAAATATCATGTACGAAAGTAGTCGAAGATCTATGCTTTAAGATAAAACCTTAGAGAATAATATATGTTCCAAGGATAAAATTATAAAAGTACATTAATTATTTAGAGAAAATCCAAAATTTAATAATTTCCCGGGATAGTTCGATTCGAGGTAAAAGGAGGTTATGCAAGTTAACAATTTCTTTATTTATTGGTTTATTTACAATCTTAAGCCATGGGTCTCTTCTACGGACTCTTCTAGTTATTATGCAACCATTTTTAACAACAAAATTGCTTGTTTATTCCTCTAAAAAGCTAAAGGTTAGAACCGCATGCAATGTTATCGACTCGTAAGGAAATAAAACTGTAGTACCAGCAGCGAGAAAGGTTAGAACCATCGACGAAGTATATAGTATAGGCACAGACGAGGTATATAAGTACCTCGTCTGTGATAAAACGCTTTTTTATTAGTAACTATTTGGCGATTCGTAAATAATATTTATAACAGTGATTGCTGACCGCTGTCGCAAGACAATACTATCAGATCCACCTGCAGAAATATATAAATCATTTTGCTTGAGTATTTAGATACGAACGCGGTACTGTTCTCGTAACCGTCTCAAAGAATTGTTAATAACTAATTAATTATAGCCAAAATCTGCGCAAATACTACATAGGAAAGTAGCCAAGGGTCTATTTTCCGAGACGCGATTCTCAGAGGTGTTAAAATATTCGCGGGAAATGAGAAATTCGTGAATTTACAGTGGCTGTGTAATATTTCTATCTCCCTCCTTGTCGCGCACGCTGGCGCTCTCTCTCGCACACGCTACCTATCTCCCTCCTTGTCCAACCCACTAGCGCCCTCTCTCTCGCACAGCTCGGCCGTGCCACCTCTTCTAGTATCATGTACTCCTAATAACTCGGGCGAATTTCCTGGTCCAACAGCCAACTTGGAGACTTCGTGGGGATAACGTAGGAATCCCGGTTGATAATCTAACCTACATATATAAATTTTTTTTTAATTGTAACATGTAACAATGCGTAAATAAAACGTATACGAGTGATTGCTAAACGCTGTCGCACGACTATATTCTCAAATTCACCTGCACAAATATATAAATCATTTTGAAAAGATCGAGAATCCTTGAAGAAAGTGTGCATTCACTAAACGCGGCGTGGGACTTGTAACTCTGTCCAAAACCTATTCGTAGCTGCTTAATTGTAATCGGAATCATTACAACTATCATGTAGAAAAGTAGTGAAGGGTCCATACTTCAAGATGAAACTGCAAAAGTTGATAAATTACATCTAGAAAATGCACCAACAATCGACGAAGCTTGAGTGCTCACATGGGACCGTGATACTGTTCCTGTCACCGTCTGAAAGAATCGTTAATAACTAATTAATTATAGCCAAAATCTGCGCAAAGACCACATAGGAAAGTAGCCAAGGGTCTATTCTCAGAGACGCGACCCTCAGAGGTCTTAAAATATTCGCAGGAAATGCGAAATTCGTGAATTTTCAGTGGCTGTGTAATATTTCTATCTCCCTCCTTGTCGCGCACGCTGGCGCTCTCTCTCGCGCACGCTACCTATCTCCCTCCTTGTCGCACCCGCTAGCGCCCTCTCTCTCGCTCAGCTCGGCCGTGCCACCTCTTCTAGTATCATGTACTCCTAATAACTCGGGCGAATTTCCTGGTCCAGACAGCCAACTTGGAGACTTCTTGTGGATAACGTAGGGATCGCGGTCGGTAATATAAAATATAGAAAACGTGTTTTTATTTTCTAATCATAATGATTCATAAATTAAATTTATACGATAGTAGGCACTTCAGTAGATGTTGCTTATAATTAAGTTACTAACAGTTCTTGAGCAGAGTAGCACGAAATTTAACTCCACATTTGGTGAATATTTATTAAAGACTTTATTAAAGAAATGATGGTCTGTCTACAAGTAATTTATAACTTTTGCAGCTGTATCTTAAAATATAGACCCTTGACTACTTTCCTATTCAATATTCGAATTGATATTCTTTAAAGTTAAGTAGATATTAATAGTTTGTCGGACCGGATTACAACAAATTTCACCTAGTCTTGATTTATTTACAATCTGAGGTCCTTCATCCCATTTAGAGACTTTGCAAGTGAACTTACAGCCACTTTCAACAATAAAATTGTTTATTTATTTCTTACAACCGTGTGCGAAACATTTGGGAGAACTAGGATATCGCGTGCTTTCTAAAAGTACCCAAGTCATATTGTTGCAGGTAGTTAATTTAGCTAATAATAGTTTCCGCGTAGAGTTTACTTATAATTGTTTAGTTATTAACGATCTATAGGGTATGTTAATCCTCCGTGTCGTTAGTATTATTAATATTAGCAATTAATACTCGCTGGTAATGTCTTCTTTGCACAGTGTCCCTACAATTAAACCGCGCCGGGATAAATAACAGTCAAGGCGTCTAGAATAATCGACACCACCTATGATTCCTACCCAGTGGCGCACCCACCGGGGCTTTGTAAATAGAACAACAAATAGAATCACCAAACGAATCTCACCGAATTTGCATTGAAACTACTTTTATATCCGTTCATCTCGGCTCGCCCCAAAATTAAATCCTGAGCGCGCCACTGTTCCTACTCTATCGCAGGCGTTGCTCTACTTGCAGCTTACTGTTAACAACCAGTTTTTGGTACCATCGCTCAATCATGGCTGTACTACTAAAATTAACATAAATAAATCGACGTGGTCGCGTGGGCCTAAAAGTTAATCTACGCAAATACGCTCGCAGGGAAGCTGGAAGCAAAAGGAGACCGACGAACGACGGATCGTCGTCGATCGGGTTACAGCAGTCCGCATAAGAATTACATTTTCAGGTACACGAGTACGGTAACGTTGGAAGCTTCGCAACGTTAGGTATCAATGTAGACCGAGGTTCCCACCGAGGCCCTGCTCCTTCCTCCACTGGGCTAATCGAATACCGTACCATGCCTGGAACACAGAGATAAGCACACCGTTACCGCCGAAACCAGGCAGGATCCATTGCAAAAGAAAAGGAAGGTACAGACCTCGACATCAGCTTCGGACAGGCCAGTCTCGGCTGCTAGTAGGACTATGTCCGCCACGTGAGGTGCTCTCGGCCATCTGTTAAACTGTTCTTGAAGAACAGCTTCCTGATCCGCCGTCAAGCGTATCACTCGAGCGTCAGATCCTCCTCTGCTCGGGTATCGCGGCGAGGCTGACCTTAGCATGTTGCCTGCGAACAAACAGCCAACGGATTAGAAGAGAACAGGGCGAAGAAAATCTCTAGAAGGAATGCTCGCGAACAGCGCACGCTGAACGGGAGCAGGCTGCGTTTGAAACGGAGCGCTGGAGCAGAGCTCGGAGCAAGTGTTCTGATCTCGGAGCAGAGCAATTAAGAAATTGGTCCGCTCCAAGTCCCTGGTTTGAATCAGGGTTCGAAAGACTTCTGGAACTTTTCAATAGGTTCTATTTGAAACATGGACAGTGGAGCTTTTTTTTTTAAAAATATTTTCACGTTATAAGTTCCCATGAGAACTGATAAAGTAAAAGTTCTTTTAAATAAAAGTTCTAGTTCGAATGGAATTTATAAAATATAAAAATAAAAATTTCTCTGTAACAGGAACAGATATTTTGTTCAACAATATTAAAAAAGTTCTCAATCGTTGTAACAAATACTGAATACTATTCAATGAATAGTACTGCAACAATATTAAATAAGTATTACAGTTAAATTGATATTCTGAATGTGTTAATTATTTGTAATACGTAATAACATAAGTAATTAATAGTTTCATAAGAAGTATTGAACAGAAAAGGGAACTTGTCGAGAATAATACATTTTTTTATAACTTGCACGAACCGCAATACATAAAAATTTTATAATATCTACGTATAAATTATCTACGTAGATATTATAGAATTTTAGAAATTATTTACGTATATATTATTAGAATTTTTATGTATCTCGGTTCGTGCAAGTTATAAAAAAATGTTATTTAGGTATTATTCTCGACAAGTTCCCTTTTCTGTTCAATGCTTCTTATGAAACCATTAATTACTTACGTCATGATTTTCATACCCTTTATTAAATAGACACGAAAAATATGATATTATATTGTTAAATAAAACTAGTACCTACTATTTCAGTACTTTTCTTTATCTTATGGAACCTTTTTTAATAAATGTTCTAATGAAACTTTTATTATGTAGATTCTAAAATATCTATTCCATGAAAACACTTTTTAAAAAAGTTCCCAAGTGTATCCCTTCTTTCAATAAAAATTCCACAGGAACAGGTATTTTCTTAAACGAAGCATACAAGTTCTAATAGAATTTGTTAAAAAATCAGAGTCCCAGAACATTTTCGATCCCCGGTTTGAACTGCGTAGTCTCGTGGAAAGATGGGCTCGCGAGGGGAGGCCCGGCGGCAATTATCGCGACAAAAGACACGTGAATCAGCGCGACTTGCGAGAAATATAGGTCTCGAATATTCCCTTTTACGGAGGACCAAGCGTGCTGCACAGCCACGCCGTAAAGGCGCGAGAACCGACCGCCTGGTAAATTGACTTTCGTTACATAAGCGCGTCCCGCATTATCTCGCTGGCTCGCGAATTGCATTACGGGGGCGGACTGATCGTAATAGTTGTATAATAACGACCGGCGTATTACGTAAACGCGCGCGAACCTATTTTGCATTCGCGGCTCAATTGTACCGCGAGATTAACGAGCGGCCCGCTAACGAGGGCAGGCCAGCGTTAATTGATCGAGAGCGCCGCTGAAGAACGCGACCCGTCGTTGTGCTTCTTTCCCATCGCTAACTGCGAGACGTCCTCGTCCTCCAACCTCGATTTAACGGCGACACGAACGGGGAATAAGAATAGCACGACACTGACCCGCCGTCAGGGTCTCGGCGGTTTTGGATTCGTTTCAAAAGCCCGATCGCATGGGAGCGGAAATAACGGAAGCCGTGAAACTCGGCAGCAGCTTTCGCAATGAAATGCAAGATAAATTTGCGTCCAAGTTTCAGCAGATTGTACTGGATATAGGATTTTCTTCTGGATCACTGTGGACCAGAGACGGGCAAAAAATTATGTGAAATAAAAATTTGTATACGAAATTTTCATTACAAATAATTCTTTGCCCATCTCTGCTGTGGATCACTCACTCGGCTCGACGAATCTCACTTTCCGCGCCAGTTTCCCGTCGGCATCGCGGTCGGGGCAGACGGTGCGGCGCTCGCACAAGTAACACTTCCTCTCGTAGAAGTAAGACGAGACCAGCTTCGACATGCTGGCGAACGGACCTCGTCCTGAGCCGATGGGAAATCGAACGATCAACGTACTTAGCGCAAAGACCACGCGCGACTGATTGCTCCCCGGTTTTGTCGCGATCGGTTTTGCGCGCGTAAGAATATAAAAATGCAAATCGATGCACACACGTGGGAGAAGATCAGCCTTGATAGGACTCGCGAGCTTCACCAGAGTTTCGACCGAGTTACTTGCCAAAATGGTTAATTATAAGGGTCCACTTCCGCAGCTGAATCACCGGTCGATTAACATCAAAGACATTTGGCCGCTTTTCTGTGCCATCTAATTGCTAAGGCAGTCAGGTATCTTTTCCTAAAAGCCAGCTTTATTATCCGCGGACAGCGCGGTAAACAAGGTAGTCAACGAAGCGTGTCGAACGTGGGCATGAATTACGCTCTGCTTTATTTCTACGGCAAAGTGGACGAGTCCTTAGGGTCCGCTTTCTCCTCGATTTTGGCTCGGCCTCGGCCAGGGTATCGCGTACAGTGATTTACAGGGGCAGATCAGCGGTGGACGCAGCTCCGCGTTAGCAGCCGCAGCCGTGATATTTCTGTAACGCTTATTTGTTGTTCCCCGGCGTGGCGCGTGGGCGGCACGTCCACGCTGCCTTGAGCTGTCTTTGCGGAGCAGCTTGGTGGAATGTTAAACTTGACCTACAGATCGGATCGCATGCCAAGTAAGCAGACGCGGACGCGTCGATCGCAGACGGCTTTCGATCGATCAGCAGCTGATCGAGCTAGAAGCGTTTGCCCGTCGAGGCGTAACGCGATCGTGATCTCGCGTGTCCTGAAATCGCGCTTACACTCGGGAACGGCCGAAGCGGCAGGAAAATTTGATAAACGCGAGCGAGCGCGGCTGAAAAACGGCTCGCGATCGTCTATTTCGCGTTCGGCTGCTCGAGAAAGCGTGAAATAGAAACGCGAGTGGCGTCGGTTAAAGATCCGTGTACAGAGGACTGTCCTCGATGTCGGCGTATAATTCACGCAGCTTTCCAGGCGTGCAGTACACGGGTAGGTCCTCCTCGGCGAACTGCAGCAACTCCAGCAGGCTCGCCTCGAGGTCCATCTGATACATAGAGCCGGCGAACTTCGATTCTATATGCTGTCGATCAGTTTCCAGGATCTACAGATTCGTCGTTCGAGGTTTAGTGGATTCTGCGTAAGATGCGGGGGGCAGAACTCGTTTTGCAAAAACTCACCTGGTCCCATTTCGAGTTTCCCAGAGCGCGTATGGCGTCCTCGATCAACGAATGGCCCGGAATCCCCTGTCGCCGGTAGAATTTCAATGATAATCGCGTTGCTCGTGCCAATGTCGTGTTTCTTACCGTTTTCGATAACAAAGTGGCTCGATTCTCTATTCGGAGACACTCGAACCGATCGTAGAATATCGCCATAGCCCAGGGCTCTCGGAAGTACGCGTAAAGGTCCGAGATCAGAGACTTCTGTCGCCGCGGAAGCATTCGTTGGGCGCCACAAAGATTTTTCAATGGGGGAAAAAATTGTACAAGTTGGCCACGATTTTTCTAGTCGTATGTGTACGATGAAGGGGTCATTCTACTTTGAACCGCCGAAAAATTAAGATAGTTTTTAAGATATTTTTCTCGGTAAATGCCAACATATAACGAAATAAATCTGTTTGGTACTTGTTAAGCTATTCTTATATTATACAAAAAAAATTAAAAAGGATTTTTGCAATATCTTTTAAATCTTTTTTGGTTAAATTGTTAATTAAGCTAGAGGCTATAGCAACGCTCAAACAGATTAAGAATCTTATGGAATTTATTGTTTCAGATAAGCCCGAGCCGGGAAATCATCTACGCCGTGAATATACCTACTTTTTTAAGTGTCATATTGACACTGTAAAAAATACAATTAAAACAAATTACAAAAATTCTTTTTATCTTTTTGTATTATATAAGAGTAGCTTAATAAATACCAAAAAGATTTATTTCGTTATATGTTGTATTCACTGAGAAAAAAATCTTCACAGATAGCTTAATTTTTCGACCGATCAAAGTATAGAATTACCCGTTAAAATGCTTACTTGAAAGCGCATTTTCATCATGTTCAGGAGGGACTCGTGCTTTCCGTACAGCGCTATCATCTGGTGCACCTCGAAATCCTGAAACGCTAGGTACTCTGAGCACCACAAAAAGGGGGGCGTCGATCGGTATATACCTCTCTGTTGGAACACGTTATCGTCTCGACGGTGTCGCAGCGGTTCAACCGTATGCGGAAGTAGCCGATTTCCGACGCGCAGGAGCCCGTCGTCAGTACCTGGCCCTAAAGAAAGCGACACGGGGACTGGCCTTGATCGCCGGACGGAGCGGAACTACAACGAGAACTCACGTAAAGATTGTGACGTATCGCGATTTTGCGCGGCACGATTTTCCCTGGCTTGCGAACGTGAAGGTAGCGAGAGCCACCGGGCAAAACGCAGGCGATGATGTTCGGCGATCGAAACGTAGGCAGGACCAGGTAAGCTTTGGAGTCGCTCGGCACGACCGTGCTCTCGTCTACTCGCTGGTGGTTGTTGACGATCGATCGCAGCACCTTCGCCAGCTTTCGAGAGAAACGAACGCGTTCGCATTAGAGTTTGTGCGACAGATCTCTGAAAGTTTGCTCTACTAACTCTCTCGCCGATTTCTACGCTGCTGTAATACTTGTGCTGCCAGTGCTCCGCGTAGTACTTTCTGCGGTATTTGGTGACGGTGCCGGCGGCGAACACGGACGGATCGTTCGTCCTGAATACAGGATCTATGACCAGTTGGCCGTCGAACACCAGGCCGGCCCTACAGATCGCTGTAATTTTAAGGGATCGGTTACGAAACTGTAATACTTTGCTAGAGTTAAGAATCGTGATAATGGTCACCCAGAAATATCTTCACGTTGATGGTCTTCTCGTAAAAGTTTACCAGAGCGTCGCATTCGATCGTTCTCGTTTCACCCTTCGATCGTAGAACGATCGACTCTATTACCCTATCCTCCGCCGACTTTATATTCCACTCGACCAGTTCCCACCCTATCAGCATCTTGACGGGGCTCTTTGAAATCGAGTACATCACTTCCGCGTACACCTTAAACACCGACGGTCGTTTCGCGAACAAGATCCACCTAAACTAAGGATATCTAGCAAGCATTTTTCTCGTACTTCGCAGTCGCTGAAGAACGCGGTTTCGGGATGCTCGCACGGTTGCATGGGTGGTTGGATCAAAGTTATCCAAGAACCATCTATACCGGACTCTAGTAACCCTTGAAGAGCGCAGTAGCAATCGATATTGTGACCGTACAGGACGATCTTTCCTGCAAAGGAGCATCGGTTGGCATTCTGCTGCGACCGTGATTGGGAATAATCTACTCGAGGGACTGACTTCTGTCTTCAAAGTTGTTCGTCAGCTGCTGGATCTTCTCCAAGCACTGGGCCGCCTCTGTGTCGTCGTTGATCGTCAGACAGTTCCAGGGTGTTTTGCACTCCAGCACTTCTCTGCTCGAGGGAAAAGTTAATGCGGATTTCTATTAGGACTGGGACCTAACTGATTTTTTTCTTAAAAAAATTGATCGAATAATTTGATATTTGAATATTTTACAAGTATTCGAATGCTGCGAATAAACTTCGAATATTTGAGTATTCGAATGTTATTGTTCGAATACTCAATACTGATATACTGATGTATTCGAATAGTATGTTGTGAAGTGGTTGAAAATTAGCTTACAAAATTTCACCCTGACAAACGAACCTAAAGAACTTGATTTATAATTCACACCATACTATTCGAATACATCAGTATTCAAATACTTAAATATTCGAATAGCATTCGAACACTTGGATATTCGAATTATATTCGCCCAAATAATTGAGCAACTGAAGTATTCGAATACTCGAATACCGAAAAATTCGACAAATAGTCCCAGCCCTAATTTCTATAAAACTTTTAGGAGACACCTTCGCCTCGTTTACCCTCTCTTTTGCGCCTCCAGCTCATTCTGGAACCGAGGCCTCTGGTACTGCAGCCCGCAGGTGAGTATCAAGTAGTCGTACGTGATGTTTCCCTGTTTCATCACTGTCACGTACTTGTCTTTCCTACCGAATATGCAAATGTAATGCACACCTCGTTGCGACTACAATTTTCAGGCCTCTACCTATTGATCGCCACCACGGATCCATAGACAACGTCGATCCAAGCGCGCGCCGCGATCAGCTGGCGATATTCCCAGCAATATCGACCGCGGAAGGGGATCATCTGCTCGATCACGGGATTGCGCTCGTTCTCGAAAGGCAGGCCGTTCGGCGATATCAAAGTGAGATTGACGAACCGCGGGGATTCTTGGTTGACGCTGCGAGGAAGAAGCCGCCTGTCAATCGTCTACGGTTTGCCCTCGATTCCTGGGATTCTCTCGTCGCTTACCCCAAGGCGAGGTATTCCGCGAACGCGACGCCGCAGTCCGAGGAGCCTACCACTACGACCTTTGTGTCGATAAGCGGATTGCCCGGCATCGCAAGCCTCGGCGTTGTCACGAACAGCGAGAAGTGCTCGCTCTCGGTCTCGGGCTCGTCCGTTTCCGCGTAGCCGCGGAACTTGTATTCCAGCCGACGTCGAGGATTCACAAGAATCATGGCGTTCAGGCAGTTCGCCAGGGGCTGCGATCGAGTCTGAAACCGCCAGCGTGTCTAGCCTTCTAGAAAGCCGAGACGCTTCCGAGATAAGTGCGCTTAAATGTTTTTACCAGCGCACTTTGCGCGCTCCGCGTCAGCCGATAGTACAAAACCATCAGGCCGCTGAGACGCATCAGCTCGTTGAAGAAATAGTGCAGATGAATGGAGAAGATTGGCATCAGAACGAAGTGCAAGATGCAACCATACGCGTCTTGGGGCACGTTCCCCGTTGCAATGTGATCTTCTACGTGGTAGCGTCTTCTGATATACGTAACGTCCGTTTCCGTGCTGATCGCAGTAAGACTCGTAACGTTTCTTACAAAGGCGGGTTTGAAAGCAACGTAGACTGTACCGACATTACCAAAGAATCACCAGGCCAATGATGATCTCATTCCACTGAAAGACGCAGCAACACAAATCCGATGTTTCCTTCGCCATCGCCTCGTCAAAGTCGACTAGAATTTTCTCCGCTGTTGGAATCTGCTCCAAAAGCTCTTGGACACCTTCTCGATCGTCAGGCACAGCCTCGCGAGTCTTCAAGCGACCAAGGAGAGCCGCGCGATGCGTTACGTACAGACCCATTGGAAAATCTCTGTTGCACCTAAGCGGCACTCGCTGGAACGGAGAGTTTAGCGCCTCGAAAAATTTTCCTTCGACAATTAAAACCTACCACAAAGTATTCCAGAAAGGGGAGAGGGGAATGCGAGAACGGGATGAGGATCGCGCAGTAGTCCAAGTCGGGTAAGCACTCGAACGCAGCCTCGAGGAAGTTTCTGACCCAGCGTTGCTCTATGCGATCCTTGGTCGCGAAGATCTCTAGGGCGAACGCGTTCACTTCGCCGTGGTAAATTGGTCGTGGACGAAGCCGTATCGACTGTAGAGTGTCGTCGATATCCATCGTTGGCCAGGTGCTTCTTCCTTCGTTTAAAGAGAGCATTGTTACGCTTCTATCTTTCTCGCTCGCTTGCCTCTGTATCGCGAGCGGCGGAGAGGCGAGGCTCACGCGGAACATCGAGAAAGGTGTCGGCGAACGCGCTGGTCTGCATCTTCGACTGATAGTACGGGTTCGGGTAGTCGACCGTCGACTGGAGACCATTGACAAAGTTCAACTGCGAGAGATCGAGCGGTTTCTCTGTCGACCTCTTTTGCAAGGGTTGACGATGAACCGAGAACGAGGAACAGCTGCTTCCGTACTGCTCTTCCAAATCTTCCGCACTTCGACCCGGGGAGACGCTCGGCTGGACTTCAGCGACTCTGCGCAGACGACACCAGCAATGTCTACCAGGAACGAACGGAAGAAATTAACAAGTCCGGATACTCTCTAACCCGTCCATCGGTTCTGCTTGAAGCTTCTTGGAGAAAAGAGTGGAGAAAATCTCGCTGGCCGGCTTCAGACTCGCCGGAGGGATCGTATCGCCTTTGTGATGTTTCCTCAGACCATTGTACGGCCCTAGCTCGAAGTTCTCGTCGAGCGCGTCGACGTTTATCTCTCTGTTGAGGAACATCACTCCGGTGGCCAAGCCTTCCTCGTCCTCCGAGACGATCAATCGCCGCGAATCGGTGGGGTAGCGAACCATCTCGCTGATGTAATACTCCCCGTAGAATTCTTTCGGCAGGGTGGTCTCGGCGTGGATGATCGGTATCTGGTCGTCGTTGTCCTCCTCTCTGTCGCGGCAGAAGCCGTCTTTCTTACGGAAATTTCTAAAAATCCCCCCGGCAATTGCGGAGGCGCGAACGCGCCTACTACTCTACTGTACGATAGCTCATAACTTCTGCCGATCTATCTATATCCACGCTTTATATAGCCTAGCCCGCGATAGGTCGTGCAAAATGTTCATTGGCCTCACACGACGCCCCGAACTCTCAGCCTGGGATCGTTCAGGTGACGAGCGGTCACGTAGAGGCCCTGCACCGAGTACGTGTCCTTTAAGCACCTGGACGGGATCCTGATCATCTGCCCCTCGAACGTGTCCGCTGGAAAATTACGAGCGGAACTGTTGGTAGGTAACTCGCTGGGCGAGCGGAGTTTAGTCGAGCGGAGTCGCGTCATCGACCGGGGGGATCGATCGCAGGGGTCACCTGGAATAACCCGAGGAGGAAGCACGAGGATCACGTGCAGCAGATACGGGGCGACTTTAAACAGCCCGGTCAGAAGGTCCTCGAAGAAGCGACCGGTGTAGCGCCTGTCCCACACGAGGTAGTGCACGAACAGCGCGTTGCTTTCCGTCACGTTTTCCAACCTTTTCATGGGAGACCCCGATAAGCGAACCCTGACCTTATCGTTTAGACTTTAGAGCTTAAGGGGGTAGGTTACCCTAAAAATTTTCGAAATTTTCTTTTAGCATGTTTGCATATTCAGCTAGCTACATCTTTTTTATTTTTATGTATTTTAAGCGCAACCGGGCTTTGAAATTCCAAAAATTGAAGGAATTACGGTAGAAAATGTAAGAGCCTGCACACGAGATCGGATAACGATGTCCAAGTTTAAACGCGATTTCCCAGAAACGTTTTCCGAGACGGTGAACATAAAATTTGGAAAAACGCTCCAACGATTTGAATGAAAATTTACAGGGAACTGCAGGAAAGTATTGCCATCCATGTACTGGGAGCACATTTTCAATATAAATTCTTAAAAAAAAAAAGATAAGAAATATTTTTCCAACAAAAAAAGGATAAAATCAGAAACATCAATATAAAAATTGTATTAATTTGTTTACCAAAGTTTTGCTTCCTGCACAAGATGAATACTGTCTTACAGATTATAAGAATGCCTTTACTTTGTGTTTTAGGTAATTCACCTGTCCGGAATCGTGTTCAGCATCGCACGGTGCATCGCGTACACGCTCCCACATTTATATTTATAACTCTTTTCCCTATAAATTTATAATTTTCTTTTTGCGCATTAAAGTCAATGAAATGACGCTTAAAAATTAAAACAAAAATTATCTCTGTATTAATTTATTACTTCAGAATATGCGTTTGAGGAACTGCGTTTGAAGATTTTTGGCTGTTGAGGGTAACCTACCCCCTTAAGCTACGCGGCGCGATAGAATCCCGCCAACTTGTCCCATCGTTATTTCGTAATCTCTGAACCTGACGAAACGCCGACGCGCTTACCGGTATAACGTGTCGAACCAGGTCGGCCAGTCTACCGGAGCCAACGACGGCACGGGGGGATAATTGCAAAGGCACATGCCTGAAACGATGTCGCGTTTCTCGTTGCACTGGACCACGGACAGACAGCTCGCCTCGCTGCAAGTGCAACGTTCCCTGTGATCTACGTTTCCAGAGAATCTATACGGATCTGATTGGTTTATAGATAAGATTGTACTAGATGCGGCCGAGGTTCACGTCGCCGAAGATGTCATACGTTTCCAGACGTATCAGTTGCTCGAGGATCGGCAAGTCTGCGTGCTCCATGGGCCTGACGCCGAGGATCTTTGACGGCGGAATATGGCACCTTCCTCCAGAGAAGTGCGCCTCCGGATCGCCGAACCAGATATTCGTCATCTTGGGTATACAGCGATGGGAAATCTAACGATCTGAAATTCGTGTTGCGAGATCCTCGGCTTAATTGACACTGGTCGAAAGCTTTCGTGTCTGTTTTCACGGTTGATTCTCGATCAAGAGCGGCTAATCCATGGACCTAAGAAGGGAAACGATCGATCGAATTGCTGGCTGGCGATTGACCGTGAGAAAAAACGAGTCTAGCTATACGGGCAAGTGATTTGAACCCTCGGAAAACAGTAATAACGCAACTTCTCCGACGGAGGGAACGAATTGCTTGGCGTTCTTGCTCAACGCCCGGCCTCTTCCTCTTCCTCCTTTCGTTCCTTTCTTCTCGATCGTCAAGCGTTAAGCGGCATTCCCTGAAGCAGTGCGGACACTGCCGTAACTTGCTGGCGGAAATGTTCGAGGATGCGAAAGCAGACACGTCGCCAGCGTGAAAATTGTTTTTCCACTTGCTGCGCGCCACGCCACGCATCGCGTAAGCTATTCACGCTGCTGACTTGAACGGCGCGAGCAATACCGTTGGCACGTGCGTATACGACACGATCGGCAGTGATCGGTGATCGTCACGGTACGCCGCGCCTTTGCACATTTCGCGAAATCCAACCGACGCATTTCTCGGTGAATCGATTGACTTTGAAGTATCCGGGGAAATGGTAAATTCGAGCAACGAGGTCTGCTGAGAATTCGCTGGCCTTCCGGGAAGCTCGCTAATGACTCGCATCATGCAACGTAGCGGCACGATATGCATCGCAAAAACACGCGGTTGGCACAAGCGTTTTGGCACCGCAGAACGCTTTTGGCGCGAGAATCGACGTGGCTGGACTCAATATTAACGCTACGCTTCGCCGTTCTGGGCAAGAATCTACCGAATATTGGCTGGAAACGATTTGGAAGCAATTAGAAATTAGGGGAGCTTCAGAAGACCTTCGGCCGATCGCAGGCCGTGAAATCGTCGCGTCGCGGAAGCCGAGTTGCGATCGTCCACTTATTACCAGCAGTAAGGAAACGCGGAACTGCACGCGGAACCGCAAACGATATGTGAATTGTCAAATTGCAAAACAGCGATCCAGTCCTTCGACTTAATGCATATGCGTATCGTGGATGATTGAACGCGCAACGACTCGCAGCGCGTTACGTCAGATAATACGCCATACGAATTTCCGTCTTGTGAAACACGACTCGTTGTCCCTTTACTTTTACTTTTACCCGGGTTCCCACAATTCCGCGGCCGCGTGGTTGCCCGACGACAAGTCGACGCGGCCCAAACGTATTCCCACAGAGGCGTTCGTTGCGCTGCAATAACTAAAAGCACCTCGAATGCATCAGCTGGGTAAATGGCGCGACGTAAAATATCGAGAGCACCGCTAGATACCATTAGCTACGGTACCATGAATCACTGTCACCCCGTTCCCGCGCTAAACACCGCGAGGGAACCGCGCGACGAAGGGAAAGACCCTTCGATTTCTCTCCAATCCACTTTACGCAACGATCAGCTATTGTTTGAAAGGCTTCTTGTCACCTTGCTATCGCGAGTCATTAACACGGCTAATGAGCTTATTTTCGAAAGCTCTCGAGTCCTATTTAAAAGACTACGCAGAAGAAGGGATTCGCGGTGAGAGTATAAACTTAGGAAATAAGCTAGAGCGCGGCACACGCGTCGAACTTAACTTCTATAGATCCCCGAGAGAAGGGAAAAGGGTGTCGATGGTCGACAAGGTTTTGAAGGAGAATGAGCGAAGCTTACCTGTTGCGCGTCGGGTTTCGATCTCTCGCGTGCCACTCGGGAAATGTGTCGGAGGAGGAGGGACACCCACGCTCGTGGACGGTGCGCGCTAGACTGGTATCAACCAGCGGACTTTCGGAGATCAACCAGCAGCCCGCAACTGTAATGTGAAAGAGAGCTGTGGAGGTGAAGGTGGGAGGTAGGGGAAAGTACCTGCTGTGAATACTCGCCTCTGTCATCGTAATCGAAAATGGGAAGTAAACAGAAAATTCTCTATCGCGTTTAAGTCCGGCTTTCTCCTCCCGTGGCCGTCGCGTCCAATTTCTAGCGTTCCAGAGTTCGTTGTTCGTCTTCGTTAGGAAAAGTCGATGCACTCGATAACGCCACGCGGAATTACCGTGGAAATTCGTGGGTGCTGAACCCTCAGGGTCGAGCATTCGTCGAGTAAAAGTACGAGTGATCGACCCTGCCGGTGTCCGGGGAATGCTTGGTGAGTTCTAAAATCGGACACGTGGCCAGTAACTACTGCGTACACGTACGACAATGCGACCCTCACCTAGTTACATCACCCACGTTAGAATTGCTCTAATTATGCGAAGGTGCGATATACATGTGCGTATGTATATCCCGCGAGGTAAACGTGCGAACCTGTTTTCTTCGTGGCGGTATTCCCTGCGACCAGAAGAGATGGTGCTATTTAACCAAGCTTTCGTCGAAAGCCGAAGACATCAACAACACTTTAAAAATATAACATTTATTGTACATACTCTGATCTGTCAACCAAAAATAAATTAGAAAACTTATAATTTCGGCTATTAACTATCACAAAGGCTTGTGAACTCGACGCGGGGTGACGGCGAAAGTAGTACAAGTCCGAAGAAGATACGATTAGCTGGACTCGCTGGGCTACCCGGCGAGCACGCATCTCTATCGAGTTAAAATTTTAAAATCTATTTCTTTTACCGTTCCCAGAAGCGTCCAAAGATCGTCAACCTTGCGATCACATGATCTACGATAAATTTTACTATCAAGTATCGTCCTCGTCTCCTTCGACGATCTATTATAAAAACTTCCTTCGTAAGAAACCATAAATAAATACTACACCGTCTACGAAGTTGCCGGTAATCGATATCCTCGGGGCTACTGAAACCACCGATTACCGGGAAATAGAAATCTATATCGTCCAACACAGTCTTCCGAGGACTTAAATTAAAACCGTTTCACGCGATCAGGAAGGACAGACATGTACTGTAATTCGGTTGATTCGTGTTCGGGGGGGGGAGCGTTAATTCTAGTGAAAAAATAGTATAAGCTTTGCGACGTCAGCTGGAATACGTAGGGGTAGTCTACGCTCGTTGAAAAATGGAAGAGTAAGCACGACGCGTACACGGAAGCTTCGGTGATTGCGTTATACGTTTGTAAAAAACGTGAAGTCAAGATACATACGCGGCGCTGAACCGAGGAAATTCTGTAACTCGGTACTCCCTTGCGTAAGAGGACCTCGTCCGATTAAATTGTAAGTGGTAACAAAACGGTACTCACGAACGTCCATCCGAAGCTTTCACGCGGCCGAAAATGTCTTGTTCTTTCGGCGGGACGCGACCAATCGGGAAATGTCGACACGATCGCGCTTAAAATACAGTGTTCCGGAGTACTGAAATTTGAGCGACATTACGAGAAACGAAATCCCTTCCAGGCAAGATTTTTCGGAGATCGATGCCTTAAGATTTATACTTTACGTTCGCGGCTGTTTCTCTGTATTCGATATATATCACAATATAGCTATGCGTCTTTTTCACCTAGCCTCGTTCGCTTGTTGGGAGACATTGTTCTCTTCTCTGTTGCTCCGCTCCGCCTGGGCAACGGCGACGGCCTCGTTGTTGCCCTCGTTGCTCCGAATGTTCTCCACTTTGTACAATATGTCGTGGCAGAGGGGGCAGCGATCCTGCACGTACAGCCACTTTCTCAAGCAGACACCGTGGAAGTAGTGATTGCACTGGGTGACCTTGGCGCTCTGCATCTCCTGGTAGCAGATCGCGCACACGTCGTCCAGCCTTTGGAGTTGCTCGGCCTTCGCTTCCGGAAGGGAGTTGATCTTGTTCACAGCCGTTCGCCGTTTCATGAACACGCTCCAGCCGGCTTTCGCCTCGCACCAAATATTGAAATAGGCGTGTATGCACATCATGATGGCGCGAATCGTGCCGCCGGACTCGAACACCAGGATCCAGGAGCCGTTCACGAACAGCATGATGCCGAAAGCGAACTCGACGGTGTTCCCAAACGATCGTATGATGTAGACGCAGTCGTCCAGCTGCTCCCAGAACGCGCTACGGTACGCGTCGATGAGGAACAGCGAGTAGATCGCGATGGAGACCAGCACTTTCACGATCACCTCGACGCTGAATACCGTGACCGCGAACAGCCACGTGCTCACGGTGAAGTGGGACCACAGGAACACCAGCAACGACACCGGGAACAGTATCAGGCATGCACAAACCGCCAGGGCTCGAACATGGCGATGCAGGGCCGGATTGTGGGAGGCACTGAGCGACATTAGCAAAGGATTCACGATGTTGTACACGAAGTGTAGGATAGCCGTGAACACTAGGCAAAAGTTACGGCAAAGTCTGACCAAACGTTTCTCCCTGTCCAAGTTGGTAAGCCCGGTCTGGAGCGCCAGGATGTAAAAGAGAACCGCGGATACGGTGCCGATGCTCTTCTCGTCCCTGTCCTCCGTGAGTAGCACCCATTGAAAGAAGCAGCCGATGTAGTGGCAGATAAATGAGATAATGCTGGTCATTCCCAAGACCGCCGTCAAGGTCTCGCAGCCGTTCACCAGCAAAGTCCGAATCATCACGTAGTACGTGAACGTCTCTTCGCCGTAATGATTCGCCAGTATCTCCACCACTTGTCCTCCCACGCGCAACATCCAAAACGTGCGCAACACGCACGGGACGTTCAGTCGGATCCACTCGGTGCCAGCCAACGCGGACAGGCCGTAGTGATTGATGAAACTACGCGCGTACTTGTAGCCCATGTAGATTGTCTCCAGCATGGCGATGCCGTTGTACCAAATAACGAATTTGCACACAGCTAATGGAAGAAGCGCCGCGAACACCGGCGCGTGGTATAGAACTTGCGTCTGAAAAGATAGTTCTAGTTAGCTCGGGGCACCTGACAGCAAGCAATAATGTATTTATGTCCCGCGATAATTCAGATAATACAGCACGTAGAATCTCGTAAGAGAGGTACAGTAAATCTTCGTTATGAGCCCGACGAACGGGGCTGCCGGCGAGCTCGTACCGCGTTGTAGACAGTATTCCGCGAGCGAGAGGAAACGAAAGAGCCTCTCGCTCGTTCCCGGATTCCCCACTCTCGTCCAAAGGATTCCAGGAAATGGCGGGGACAGTCGCTGGCCCTTAAACGCGTGGTAGAAACGGGCTCATTACGAGGATTTACTGCATAACTAATTTGTAGGAAATGAAATAGCATGTCCTGTACACATGCGCCTGCACGAATCTACAGCAGGTAACTTCTCCTAACATGCAAACGTTTTTAAACTGAAATTTGTATATCTTGTTCGACTTACCGGTAATGGATAGATGCCAAGGATAGACGGTGCCATGAAACTCAATACGAGAAGTTTCTGCAGAATCGCGTATCTCGGAGCAAGATGGAAATAACAAAAAATACTAGCTAGTATGCACTGGAGTATGTAATTTTGAATTACCACGAACCCAGGACCTTCGTTTAAAATGTACTTCAAATTAAGCCATAAAATGTCGTTGAGTATGCTGGTTGTGGTTCCTTGTGTGCTTACATACTCGATAATAGCTTTCATTGTACTAACGTTCAACCAATAAGACACGAATATTACCCCCACTGACAATAAATATAGGTACACGGTCATTAGATGTTTCGTACACAACATGAATGTACATATCGCAGCGATACATCCTGAAAAGTAAAGGATTTACGTGTCAAGCAGCGACCTTTATTATATTCCTTCTCTTAGTACTTTGTAATATCAATTAATTGCTAAAGAGACGAAGAAAGAGGCAGGAATCCCCACTGATTTCGTTCATCTTTCAATCGAAATTTCATGAATACTTTAGTAATAGCGTAACAGAAGGTTCGCTTCTCTTTATGAATACAACGACCCATAGACATTAACCCCGCTGCTTTAAGCGCAATAATGCTATCCTGCTGTTGATTGTCTGCATCTTATCAGATATGTCTATCGTAAATACTGCTTTCCAATTGTACTTCATTGTCAAATTTCTCTACTATAATATTGTAAAATTATACAAACTGTTTGGCATAAACAATAAAATGCATACCATACAAAGAGTGTCTAATTCTAGATAATATGTAACGACTAAGTTTCAATAACAATGTGCATAGACAAATATATCAACAGCATGAAAATAACTACGATCGCAACAAATGTTACATACATGAATTACAACGTGAATATCTTACCCAAGCAGCAGCATAAAAATTTCATTACGATCATCAAATACATCTTGTAGGTGAGGTGCCCAAAGTCGAAGGGTTCTATCAATGAATTCGATACGAGCGAGGCCACTGAATTAACAGCGGTGTCCGGAACCTTCTCGATTTTAAAACCGCGCTCGTCGCTGTCTAGCACTACATTATCGCCAGGCAATCCTAGTCCAATTCTAAGTAGTTCATCTATGATGAACAATGGTGGAACTCTGAATATAACATTAGCGATGTTGAAAAACGTCCCGGGTACTATATCTTCCATCTTATCGCCAGTTTCTCCTTTCGGTCTTACAGATTACAAAGGGGACTCTTTGCTCTTACGAAGGATGAGAGCAGTCTCTCTCTAATTTAATTTAGTGTCTTCTGGATCTAAATCGAAAAAATTGAGCTTACAGTTCGAAATATCCAATGTATGACAACTGATTAATCTGTTCACGTTCACGAAAAATATTATGCTATATCACGTTTCAGCTTACCTTCGGAATTACGAACTTCCCGTTTATCACATTCTCAAAACACCCATATGTTAGACGTTTAATTGAGACGAGTCTTGGCGATGAGTAACTATGAATTAGAATTTCGTTCGCTCGGCAGAGAGGAAGAGTCCTCGACGGAATGATCTTCGTGACGAAATAATATCAAGCAACTTTGATATTTTCCAGGATCGACGCGTTCAGCTTGATCCCATCGGATGAACGTAAAACGGTGGTTTAACGATAAGAAACGGTCAAGTACTTTTCCCTCCAGATCGTTGAGTTACAAAGTGATTCGTGTCGTTTCATGGTATTGCGAAAAAGAGCCTGTCATCATGCGAGGATATCACGACAACAGGTAGTACTCGGAAGTATTCGGTCTTGTAACTTCTTTCGGTGGTGTTTTCTTCTACTCCGCCAGGAATCGAGCGGTGTTCTTCAGTGTGTAGTATTTACGCACGATAAACGGACCTAAAAACGTGTTATGCGTAACGGCGACGGGGTCCGGACTAAAGTACGTTTTCGCTTTACGCGTAATTTTCCCCGACGTAAAACGCTGCCGCGTATTCCTTGGAGGTTACGGGCGGAACATGCACGAACAATTTAAACGATCTGAATAGATGGCGCTTCGGCATTTTCATTTTGCAGGCGAGAGAATCCCGCGTGGGAATTGGACTAAATTCAAAACGCTAGCCCATTGGGAAAAAATTGCAAAGTTTCTACTATCGAAAACACGTCGTTACTTTTCGATTTCATTCTATTTCAAAAAGCGACGGAAAGATAATAGAGAAAGCGATACCCTTTAATCGTGCGCCGTTTGGATTCGGCGAGAATCCAATAACGAGCAATAAAGAAACAAAAATTAGAAGAGTAAAGATGAGAATCTTGCACTTTGCGTGACGCTCGAGTTAAGAAACTGCTGCTGGTACATTTCGGAATGCTTTGAGAGAATTGCGAGTAATCGAGAAGCGGGTAACATAGCATGCAAATGTATCATGTGGTAATAACATGATAAACACAATCAATTCGACTCAACTAACGGAACTCATCGCTCACAAAGTATGCTATTCGATAAAATACACGCGACGACCACGTGCCAACTACTGCGCTCTTTCTAGTTTCGTGATTTTAAACGTACGTACTATATATGTACAAGGCGAGCATGCAGTGAGAATATGTACAGTACATGTGCATGTTTAAAAATTGTAGATTCAATGTCGATAATTTTATTATGCAAATCCATAACTTTATTTTTTAATAGTAATCACGTATTCTTTATCGTTCGCTCGCGAAAAATAAGAGGCGGCGGCTGTAATCATATTACAATGAGAAGGTGAAAGAAGAGGAGGGGGCGGGAATTAGGAGATTAAAATAAAATCCCAATTGATTCTGGAAGCATACGGTAGATCTCAGTCGGAGCTACAGTTCGAGCAAAGTCAACTGGTCAGGAAAGATCACTTTCCCCGATTGCAAATCAGTTTCCCTCTTTGAGAAACAACAGCTGGAATAATATCGTCGTGAATTTTCAGTGGCTCTTTTTAGACCAATTGAGTTCGTTCCTATTTCAGCGGATACGCGTTCCTATCAGCATCGAATGTGTCTTTCAGGCGTATACGTGTTTTTCGAAGGGGTGCGCTTATTGAACCGCTCAACTTGTGTTCGTCTAAAAGGAAAAGGAATCTTAGAGAATATCAGTAGTTAATTTCTTCCAAGTACGGATTCTCATATCTTCCATATCCGCCTGATATATTCGATGTTCGGACGCGTGCAACATCGCTGCACCTCGAGAAAAGATAATAAATTAAACGATTATACCATTAGCCTTCCTCTGTCTTTTTACAGGCATGCAACGACACAGACGTGCAGAGTACAGAATATTCATACAGCCATTCGTTCGTAACTAGCTACCATATTTATATAATATATATTTATATATATATTTATATATATATATATATATATATATGTATATAACTTATCTATATCTCGGCGCACAGTATTCATTCGTTTCTCTGGTATTAATCGAATCTTAATGCGCTTACGTACGCTACCATAATGCTACATTATTATACAAATGTCTTTTCATTTGCGATTTGCTGGTAAATCCGCGCATCTTCGGTTCCTCCATTGATTCCAACGCCTTGGTAATGATTCGTGACAAATCTTATCGATAATGTATGCGTCCGCAGCATTTAACTCGATCCTACTCTTTATTCTCCTCATTCTTTTCTCTCTTGTAAACAGATCCGGTATTTCTTGAGGCACATTATGCAGTAGAAAATTAATACTCGACGATCTCAAAGATATCCAAGTAAAACTGCCGGTAGCTAAAAATCTTCGAGACCCGTTCGAGGATTAATTGAAACGATCACGGTCAGAGGTGGAACGGTAAACTTAAATGCAACAGTGAATAATTCTTGTCACTCGATTGCTGTTCAACGTGAACAAGTTTCTCTTGCTCAATATTCGTTCACGCTTTTTTACATCATTCTTCACGCTATCCAATGCTTGCCACGTTCGCTTTAAATCGCATCGGTTCCATCGTCTTTCGCAAGTTTCTCACAGAAATCTACACCGCGGGAACGGAGGTATAACTTTGAAATCACGAAACTAACTTGGATTATTACTCTCGGCCGTTTTCCATTCCAGAAGAATGGCGATAAGGTTCGTACAGTGCGGAGTAGAAAGTAAAATTGACAACATGTTTACGCGTAACGCTCTATGGCACGATTGCTCTTAATTATTCGAAAGGATCTATCCTTCTACCTAATCGCGTGCATCAGCGAGTAAGAAATTAATTCGTATCGCCGATTCTACGGGGACTCGTGTAAATTGAACTTTGTGAAAGTATCGGGCGAGCCTCGTTATTGCATATCCGTTTCGTTCTGTTCTCCCCCACGCAAGGCGGGTAAAAAGACTCGACTTACGTATTCGCTATAAAAATGCCAAGTATTGGACTAATAATACGTGGTACATTAATAAAAATAGAGCTCCAACATTCGGCTAGTAATACAATGACGTTTATTATCACAACGAGACAGGTCCTGCGTGCCAATGTTCTAGTACACTGCTCAGCGTTCAGCTTTTTTCTTTTTTACTTTTAATGTCAAGTCGGCTCGTCCGCTGCACGAATGCAGGGATTATACGCGACGTTGTAAGGCATTTTTTTTTACTAACAGTCAGGGAACGTCTTTTGGAAGAATTCACCACTTGTTACGAAGCCTCTGCCCCCCCCCCCTCCCTCCCCTTCTCGTATCAAGCAAGCGAATACGAATTGCATTTATTTGATTTTAATGACCTACGTTTCATTGTGACCCGGTTATCGACCTCATTAGCGACGAAGTTTAAGAATAGTTGAAGAAGAATCTAACAGCAGCCCGAGCTCTTGGTTGCGTACTTCGACTGGTCACGAAACAGAGGAAGTATCCCTGATAATTTGTGGTAGAACTCGAGAGACAGTGATTCCTCGTCAGTTGAAACACGTCTGAACGAGGAACCACTCTCCTTTAACATTTAGAGGCCCGGGCTGGCCACTATAGTGGCCACCCAAGAATTTGGATACTTTACCGGCCATTTTGGTGGTATATATGCGTAAATTTTGAGTAAATAAGATTTACAGTTTCAATGAAAAAATCCCGGCCCTCTAAAGGTTAAGCCGGGAATCCACCGGGAAACTAAGCTATGCTATGCCATGCTACGTTTTTAAAAAATTAGCTTCAATACATTCTTATGGAACTGTTTCCACGAAAAGCTACGTTAAAACATAGCATCGCAGAGAATAGCTTAGCTCAGCTTCCCGGTGGATTCCCGGCTTTAAAATGTACTACACAAATTATCAAACTTCCCGTACAGCAACGGTTTTATCGCGTAAATAACACGATTATTTTAGTCCGCAATTACATCATCATCATCATCATCATCATCATCATCATCATCATCATCATTCTCCTACCTAGTTTACCGAATGGATCAAATTGCCGTCACCGTGGCTAAACCTGCATAGCAGTTAACAAAACAAACGAAAAACGCAGAGACCCTACAATGATATTAATAGTGATAATAATATTAATATTACTTATCGTAAAAATAATTCTACATTTTGTTCGAGCGCAGAGAACGAATTTCGCGGCTCCGTCGCGCGTAATATCCCTTTGATCACGTTATATAATTTACAGATAATCGATTATGATTTTGCATTTTTATTCGTGTCTCTTTCCACCCTCTTTCCTTGAGTACACAATCGCCTGAATGTCGAGTTACAAAGATACTGGAGTAATAGTTTCGACTTGATGCTCGATTATTACGTTTCGTGCATTGCAGTGATTAAAACGCCGTAGAAGACAGAAGCCGGTTTCCCATTTCCTCTTACGTTTTCTTCATCAATGTGGTAATCACGGGATTAGATTTCCCTACGAACTAGCTGAGATTCACGTAATTGTTTAAATTAAAATGACAAAGACACGCGACTATTGCATCGCAAGAAACGTAATAATGGCTAATAATTTATCGGCTCTGAAATCCATCGCATAAAATACCTAATTAATAATTTCCGATACCTAAAACTTAATGCTTAGCGTTACACACCATTCGAGTAAGAATGTGATCAGTTTAAACTAATCGAAGCGCATAATTTTAAAATGAAATTCTTTACATCGCGTTCGTTTATATTTGGCCAAGGATAATTATTCATGATTCTCAGCAAATCTACAATATGTAAATCTTTTTCAACATAGCGGCCCATATATTTTTCCTTTTACAAAACTATATGATTGCTTGTACCTTTAGGAAACCTCGAAAGTCGTTTGTTAGCCTGTGTTTCGACGATTCTCTTTTTTTCTGTACACGTGAAAATTATAAGCTGTAATTTTCGATCGTGTACAATTTAAGTCGCCCGATGGTAAGGTATGAGTCAACAAGAAGACAAGTGTCGTTATTCTTTTTCATTGATAAAAAAAATTTCAATTATATTCACTTCAGTCGCAACCGACAATTCACGCGTATATTTCGATCTTATTGTTGCGTTCGAATTTCACCATCAATAGGTCTCGCGAGAACGTTAACGTTATATTCCGCTAATATACATATTACTCAGCACATATTTAATTTACATAAACTCTGCAAGCCCAGCTTACCATCGTCAAATGCATTTTTTTTTTAAGTTTATTTTTCTCCTGTGTACGAAATCGCTGCTTATATGTGTAAGTGTATAAGTGTTAATAAGTTATCAATAAGAAATGTTAAAAAATCTGCACTCCATCTACAGTTACCACAGTTTCCATATAATATCTCTTGGCCGAGCAATTTTTGTTATTAGAAAGCGGCAATCGACGAATGGTGCGTCGCACCCCATGCTGTTTATTGCTTAATGTATGCAATGCATGAATCTTAAACTTTTCTTGCGAACTTTTCTAAGCAGAATTGTGAAATTCTCGTTTCTCATGTTTCGACTCGTATCGGCGAATATTGCTCTCAACTGATATGCCATAAAAATTGTACTTGATGAAGAATTCCATTGAGAAAATAAGAACACGAAAGTGTAGGCCTACTGTTTAACATTATACCTTTTCCTGCCACTAAATAATGACGATAAACGACTAATTTAAGGTACCGAAAGCTTTGCCGTCTCCGGGATGGTAACTGCCCAGTATATTCTGACGTAATAACCGCTGCTCTTAATAATTATATGAAAACAAGTTTGTCTTTAAGAACGAAAAAGAAGTAGTTTTCGATACGAAAAAAAGTTTTAATTTTGAATCAACTATCTACTGAAAACGCAGGTTTTTATTACATGAAAACTTATGAAGAACAATACTGAGTTGAGAATAAAATAGCGACAAGTTATAGATAAATCTCGTTGGCACATATGACCATTCCTATTTTTAATTCTGCGCTTGTTAGGCATTTCTTTATTTTGCAAATAATTTATTAACTAAATTTGTATATGTGCTACGTACACGTACCGTGGGTACACGAGTCGCATCTAGCGACTCTTAATCCGTTGTACTTGGTCCTAGCGATAGACTTCTTTCACAGACATCATTCCATTTTGCAGAAAGACCGGGTACGTTGAAAGTATTGTAAATCGTGCGGTAGCACAATTTCTATGATACATAGCAAACCGAGGATATTAATGTTCGATTGAAACAGTTAAATTATAACCGCCAACACGAGTCCGTTGATTGGTTGAACTGTACAGTTTTTTTTCTTTTCTATCAGTGGGCAATGGTTCCGTGTGCAATTTTATTCAAACTAGCGGACTTTAATAGTCTGAAGAACTAGTATATGTCTCTGCTTGCATGCATTTATATACACATATACGCGCGACAAGGTGTTACGTGCAAATTCTGCATGTCTGTGTATACATAGTGTGTATGAATATGCGAGCTGCGTGGACGGCGCTACGTACACCACTTTTCGGTCAGTCAACCATTGGACACATTCATAGTCGACTTTCGTCAGCGTAATTCAGACACCCGTTGTTCCACTGGGACCCTTCAGTTCAACGTGTCTTGCTCACGTCAATATGTACCGTTGAATAATCTAAAGTAAATGAAAATTATGCTTCCTTTCGTCCCATTCGAGATCTCATGCAAATTCTAAATAGAGACATACGTACTTGCATACAGATGTGCTAGAGTTTGTCTTGGAATAGGAAGAGGTTGTTCGTGGCAGCGACGGCTACAACATTTTCAGATGGATGCCACGCGGTATGCAAGATCTTCTTATTGAAATCCAGGCAGTCGACGCTAATTTCATCTTTCTTACGTTTACCACCGGTGCAAACCTTTTTTCACATAAAGCATTTATATGAACGGCATCGACGTACGATTACCTTCTCGCGATGCGTATTCGAAAGTTTTATACTAACCTTGCGTGGTTTTAAAAGCGTTTTTGGTTTGGCAATGTCGCGCGCCGCTTCCAATGTGAGATCACGTTTAGTTGCACAATCGAATACTCTGAAGAAATTGTTGTACGAGCCCGTCATAATAGCGGAATCACTACCATTCCAACAGCATTCAAATTTATCGAAGATACAATCATTCTCATACAGTGAACATAACTTCGATCTTAGGTATTCATGTACCTGCAATCAAAAAATTAATAAATCATATCTCTGTCCTGTTGAGGGTAAAAACGAACGATTTCCATTTCTCGTTACGTACAGGGTAACATTCAATTGGCTTCCTCTCCATTTGCAAATCCCACACTTTCACACTGAGGTAGTCTCTACTGATCATATATCTTCCAGAATGACTAAGCTTTACATCACTTATACTCGAGATTATTTCAGAGAAAAAACTTCTGTTGGTTGGATCTTCTGGTTCTTCAAAGAGCTTACTGTGTTGGTCACAAAGCGCAGCAGATCTCATGTCACAAAGTCTAATTATTCCTTTGCTACTACTATATACCAAAACGTTACACTTCGCTGGATGAAATTCCGCAGCAGTTATAACTTCTGTTAATTCCTCCATATTGGTTGGCTTAATGTCTACTATATCTGTATACCATGGTTAGGAAAACGGCTAGTTTTATTGTACGAAAAGCTTACACAATCATCTGCCGATGGAGATTTGAATTTAAAGAAGATTTGAGCAAAGAAAAGACGCGAAAGAAATGCCGAACGACGGTAGCGAAAGGATACTAAAACTCTGGTCTGTGATCTCAAGATGCCAAAGATTAATTCTAAGGTCATCAGCACTGAGGTATGTCTCCTGGTCACTGTTGACGCTTATACTGTTAATATGATAGGTGTGCGCATTGGCAAATATTCTTCTCGGCGATGCTTCTACCATCAACTCCATTGGTCTTATTGTTGGTACCTGAGCAATTAAACAATTACGTATACAGCGCATGTATTTCAAACACTTTCTTCCAGAGAATTTTTATGAGAACTATAAATAGTTTACATTGTCGCAATGCCAAAGTCTCATAATATTATGCGCATATTTGAACTCCTTGACCATATTTCTATTGTAAGCATTTTTGTCAGCTGTACAATGGTACCGAGCGCGTTACATTCGCGTACGGTTTCAAAAGTATGAACGCAATTCTAAACGAAGCTGTTCTAATAATTTTAAATTCGTAATAAAGCGAACAGAAATTACAGGCTACTCACCCTTAAGGAAGTGATAGAAGCAGGATCACGAATCGAACCATTTTCTTCCTTTGTATTATACCCCTCCACTCTTTTATCCCGCTCGCTAACCTTCCACAACTTAATCGTTTTATCATTCGTGGAAAGTAGAAAATGCGCAGGGTTCTTTCTCTTCAGCCATCTAATTTTATTAATTTTTTCTTCTATCTCTAGCGATTTCAGGTAATCGAACTCGGGTTCATGACTCTGGAAGGTGCTGTACACATTGTATTCACCCCTCCGAGGTATACTGTTTTTACTCTACACAAATGATAATATTCTTTATTTATCGCACAATCTTATCATGCATTATCAGTTTCTTCTGCTTCGATATGTCAGTTATTTGTAAATATTTAACAAAAAAAAAGAACAAACAAACAAACACAAACTACTTCGAACATTTATCCTTTCCATTGTGCTCAGTGATTATCTTTAGAAGTTTTCTAAAGATAGAGAAATGAGGTGTGCTGTACATATAAAGTTGGCAATAATCCAGTACTAACGTATAAACATAATTTTTATATAAAGTACAATGCATCTTTGCCGGGAATGCAGAAACTATCGGACTCGAGTAAAAGCGAACATTTATTTATAATATGGTTAAATTATCCATAAATCATTGTCAATTTAACTGATAAATAATAGTAGAAGTTTCTCCAACTTACAATGGGGTCTCTTTGAAAAATAACAACTCGTCCTCCTTTATCGCCCGTCGCGAGAAGATCGCCATCGTGGTTAAACTCGACGCACGAAATTATATCAGCTGCAACAGAACGTGACAGAAGGAATTGTAATCGTTTGCAGTCAGTGACAATGGTGTAGAAAAATTGTCTTCTTTTTTTCTTAAATGCTTAGTAGAATGGAACGCATACGATAAAAGCAATCGATATATTACATATTTTGCAAGCTCAAATATACCGCGATCGTGGAATAGGAGTACTTCTCCGATTCATTTCAGTAAATACAAAGCGATAAGATAAAATAATCCGAGGATATAAGCAAGTCATAAATTGAACTCACCTTCAGTGACATCGTCTTCCAATGTTCCTTTCACCTGTGAGAAACACCACTGTATGTCACCATTGCCTGGAACAAGAGTAGAAAAGTTACATTGCCGAATGCAGGAGAATTCGTTCTACGATATCTGTGACAGGGCTCACAGGTCGAATTACATCACACAGATGCATAGCGGTGTAAAAAAAAAAAGTCGCGTAATAGTTTGCTCTGAAACTGCACGCAATTTTTCTCGCCCGACCAACTTATTTAAATACGCACCGATCGGAATGAATACGAGAAAAAACGGCCGCACTGAATCGATAGGGGCAGAAATGCCGAGGAGGAGGAGGAGGAGGAGGAAAGAAGGGAATAAGATGGGTGAAACGTGCACCTGCGTGTGGAAAATAAAGTAAACGTGGGACGGCGAAAGGCGATTGTACGGAAGTTTGGCGGAGATTGGAAAAGCGTGTTTCGCAAAGGAGCTTTGGGAAAAAGCGGCTTCGCGGACAGAGCGGAGAGACGAGCGAAATAAGGAGGAGGGGAATAGCGAAAGAGAGGAAGAATAGCTGGGTGAAACGGTAAAAGTGAGCCTACTTGAAGTTTCGGCGCAATCCATCGTGCTTCTAGGCCGTCGCCACCACCGCCGCCTCCGCCGCCACCGCTGCCGTCGCCGGCGACGGGCGCATCTGGCCCCGCGCACGGCAACAATCCAGAGAGTGGGTACGTACACGGGTGATTATATTTGAGGATGCGGAATTGACGAAGAGAAGAACGTTGCGTGCACCGCAAACGCTGCGGATATACCCGTGAACCCGTGATATAGCGTATCTGGGTCAAGGTTCAGGTTGCCGCGGCGCGGCTACGCTCAGCTCAGCTCGGCTCAGCTCGGCTCGGCGCGGCTCGGCGCGGCACGGCGAGGAGGCGGCCAGCAGGAGCGATGCACCACCGTTCGTTTCGTTTACATCCGCGTCCGATAAGAATACACGGCGAGCATAGATCCAGAACGGACACCGCCGCTTATCGCCGCTTATCACCGCTTACTTACCGGCCATCTCGCATACGAGACACTACGCGAGTCAAGGATCCGCACGCGCGATTTAACTCCCGGTGCGAGGTGTCTCCAATATACCGTCTACTCGACCACAGATACAAGACGCGCGCCGCGCGCCACGCCGGCGACCAGGGACCAGCAAATCTTCACGATTATTCAAGCACACTACCACCCAACTCTATATCCTCTCACATATTCGTCCATCTAGCCCACCACCGATCTAAACCCGATCACTGACTTTCAATGGCGGAATTCACGAAAGCATAACCGCACAACACTACTATGGCGTGACGTCACACCACAGCCGAAGCTTTCGCTGCCTCCACGAGAACCACCATCTTGTACGCGAAAACCGATTGCGCGCGAACCCCGGCGGAGGTTGCCGAGAATGCCCGACGGAACGCCGACCTCTGCACCCCGCAAAATTCAAACGGCAAAGCTAGAACTGCGATCCCATCGTTGGCGGAATCAGTAACAAGTAGCCCGACTACCGATTATACATTATTTAGCAAGCGATATTATTTATATAAATATTATTTATGTGATTCGGCTGACTTGTGGAATAAACGTGTAGAAAAGAGTTACCTAAGAGTTCCGCCAATTTCTCCTGGAGTTCCTCCAAGGAGGAGAACAGGGGCACATTCCTGGACAGGCGTGCAAAATTCTTGACCGCACGGAAGTCCGCCATCGAGCGGTTCATTTCTAGCGAAGCTAAAGAATTCTTTGTCGTTTCTTTATTGCGATCCGGTCAAGTAGCAATGCGGTTCGAACGCGTTGCACACTTTCGGTGCGTTGAATAGCGGAAAGCTATTGTTTCGTTTTAGTAGATCTGCTCGGTGCATTCTCGATACGGTCTCGGCGTCCGGCACTTATCGAATGTTAATACGTCTTTTCTCGAGCGTAGGCTCGGCCAGCTGCTGTTTAAATTTCAATTACGAAATCGCAGCGGCATCGGTTTCGTGCTAGTTTCTAGGGATCCCTCTTAAATTTGTCAACTTCTCGGTGGAACGTTATTTACTCCCTTGTCAAACTATCCGCAACTTCGGAACCCAAAGCCGAGGAACAATGCTCCCCGGCGGCGAGGCAGGAGGGAACTTTTGGGCGTAGCTTCGGGCTGGTACGTCGAAGCGTAGAATATAAATTCTAATCACGACGTACACAGGTCGAAAGAGGAAACGGGAACCTCGTACATACGTGGTCGAAAGTCGTAGCTGGTCTGACGATGAATTTTCAGGGCGAAAGCCATGCCCAGGTATCGATACGATCCACTCTACCAGCGCGCCGTGACAACAAACGATCGATCTTTATGCACCGCGCTCCGCCCGAACAATTAACTCGCACACCCAAACGATTAAACAAATAAACAGGAACGAACGTTGTTTTGTACAACACGAATGCTGGCGAATGGAACGACTCCACTTACGGAACCGTCTCGAACTGGTACGAAAGTGCATTTGCTCGCACGAGACAAGAAACTGTCGTTGTCGAACGCGTTAGAGGCAGGATGTTAATGAGTTTGCTCTAACGAGCGTGCAGAACCGGTGCAACGTCTACCTCGACACTGTGTTTGCCATGAGTCAGGCAGGAGTGTACCGAAAAAGTATGAACGAAAACAAAAAAAAGGGGAAATCACGTGTCTGCTCGAGGACATGGTTCCTTAATACACTCTATTCTTCGTGCAATCTCTAAACGATTCCAGTATATCCAAGCACGTACCCGGTGTGTACCAAACGCGTGGTCCGATTTCAACGAAATTCGATTGGATTCGATGCACGTTGCCGGTCAGATTTCCCATAGCTGGGTCGCCTTTAAATTCGCGTGCGTAGAATCCTGGCCATACCCGCGGAAAATCGATGGAACCGCTCCTGCAGCACTGTTAAACTTTCAAGCTGTCTTTCTATTCCATCGGAAGGGGGGCCCGTAGCACGCGGCGTATCGACGCGTTCGTTTCGAAAACGGTACCCGTCCACCAAGCTTTTCTACTCACAAACATACTGCTCGTAATTGCTGCACTTGGAAGTCTTCTCTTCCTTCGGTCTCGTTTCCTGAACGATGCTCTTCTTCAGACTGCTGCTGGACCTACGGCTCCTAGCTCGATTTCGTGAATTCATCCTCGACGACGATCCTCAAGAACCGTTTCCCCGAACGACGCCGGTTACGATTAACTCGACATACTGTTATTGCCACGTGACACCGGATCCTCGCGAGTTTACCAACTGACCGCTAAGCGATTCCCGAGCACTTTCGCGGCGATGTGTTTGTGAGGGAAAAACAATCGGCAAGGATGAATACTACCGACGTTCGGGTCCTCCAAGGCCCTTAACACAGATTTCTTACAAAGACCCACATTCTCTTTGTCCATTAATATTCCTTTCCGATTTATTTCGCGAATTGCTGCGTGGTCGCTTCTGTTTACAAAGTGCGTTTAAATAGGCGCCTGTAGGACGACAACCGGCCTGCCTTGCCGCGCGCGGTGTAACGTACCCGAGGTGCAAAGTTCGCCGGCACGCTCGGACACCTCGCTCTGAACTTGTGATTGCGGATTCCCTCGGAGCTCGTGAAATCTTACTGCTGTCAGCCGTCGAGCATTTCAGGATGCAGGGGATTAATAAAGCGTGTTGGGGGATAGGAGATGAGAAGAAAGGATAGGGGAGAGGCGAGGAAAAAGTGGAAGGAGGGAGCAGAACTCACCAGCTCTCTTGTTCACAGCGGTATTGATCATGAAACCAAGCTTCGTGAGGCTGGATTTCCTCCTGACGTCGCAGAGTCTCACTACCCGTTTGGACCTTGCCAGGCCGGCACCGTTCCCCCATTGATCCAGCACCCCTGCGTGACGCGTGATGGTACCTCAAGCGAGCTTCAACCCTTCTCCACCTGTTGGCCTGTAACATCCAAATGAATATGTTCGATTGCCTTCCCATTTCTGCTTATACACTTGGCGCGTCTACGCGAGCATCCAGACTGAAATGCGTTTCCCTCGCGAAGATTACTTTCGTAATTCGACCGCTTCCACCTGCTGGAGCGGTCCCCGGCGCGGATTCTCGTCGCGATATGCGCCTACCTCGCGGTATCTCGCGATCCCAGGCAAACATTCCGCGTGTATACTCGCGAGGCCAGCCTCGTCGACTTTTGATCTAGATTGAAGCGTGTTGTAGGGTGAAAGTGAGGGTGCAAAGGCGGGCGATTGAAAGGCACGCGCGTGAATGCGTTCCCTTTTAGCGGAGATGCGCCCCGGAGACAAGCGCCCGACGTGCAAACCGCATAAATGTTATCCGGAGGGCCGGGGAGAGGGAAGAAAAGAAGGCAACAGGTAGGCAAACGAACGTGGGCAAACTCATCGGAGCGACGCGAGAAAGGGGTGAGCGAAAGCGAACGGGTTGAAAGAGCGCATCGACGTGGGGCTGCTCAAGTGCCCCGGCCGATAATCATTCGAAATAGTTGACGAATCGCAAACTCCGTCACCGTTATCCAAGTACTCGGGATTTCGTTGAACAAGGCCGCGTGTTGTTGACTAAAGCTCCCGACCACCTATAATCCATCCATCCCTACCAGCTGATAGCAAATATTTTCAAGCACGCTGCAAACTTTCCTCGCGTCACTCGAGCGCCGCATCATCCGAAGCGTTAAAGGGAAGAGTAAAAAAATGCGCGGATAGGTAAGCGTGTACGTGAGATCCGAAGCGCAAATGCCTAGGACCTTGCTGGAAGGAGCGCGGGAGGAGTAGACAAGCCCTCGCGCGTTCATGAAACCGAGGGCAAACCGTGCAACCGATTAATCGTCCTCGGATAACAGTCACGTTCCCAACCTCCACATTATCCCGACGAGATTACGATTACGCCGGTCTTCCGAGCGTGCCCTGTGCGTCACGCGGCCTATTAATTCGGCGGGATCGGCCGGGCGTGATCTCATGCCAGCCTGGTGATCGATGAAAATTGAAATTCGCTTAACGTCACCGTCGAATTTCCACCGCGCCCGAGGCACCTTTGTAAACAACGGCGTTATTAGCGAACGACACCGGTTATAGAGGACTTTCATCGATCCGTTTACCGAAAGAGGCGAGGGATGGACGGGGCAAGGGCTGAGGCTTCTCCTTTAGAGCGGCGTCAAAGTTCATCGAAGGATATCTTTCCACTTTCCAACGCTCAACTCGACGCTACCGGCATTCGTTTAAATTCCATGCACTTTATCGTCCGCAGCCGTTCAAACAACTCTGCGTCCCATTTAGAGGGTAACGCGTTCCGTTACGCGACCTCGATCGACGAGTCCAAGGGAGCTCGTTAAACGCACGAAATTTGCTTCGCTTAATCCCCGAATTATCGTTACGGACATGCACTCGCCAACCCGCCGCGCTACGTGACATTCCCAGTAATAACGAAGACACGCGTAATCCGGGGTGGCGGGTGTGCCATCAAATGGCACAGGTATCGTTTCTATAAACTACGTCGTAATCGGATTACATTGTAGGAAGCTGGTACACACGGCAATTGGTGCCGTCGGCTCTATCTGCGTACATATTTGCCGCGACTAAAGTTTGTACACCGAGTTTGTTCACGTGGTCGCAGCCTTGCCGCGCGATAAAACTCGCCGGTTGAGACGATGACGCGGTTCGGCACCGACTCGCAGGTAATACCTTTGTTTTTCCATCAACGGATTCTGCGTTAACGAGGCCTACAGATCAGCCTCGCGCCCAGCATTCTTTCGCGCCAGGTAGTAAGTACTTTGACTTGGTGATGCTCTCTGTAGGTACGCTGCGACGACCGCGCTGGGAATTAACGTACCTTCAGCAATGGAGCAAGGTTAAATCTCCACCGCTAATCACTACTGCCGGTCAGTCTTGCAATTTAAATACGCCCGAGGTCGCCGGGCTAACCGACCGACGGATCAAATTCCCATATTAATCTTTAGAAGGCCGGGATTTTTTCATTGAAATTGTAAATTTTATTTACTTAAATGGCCGGCAAAGTATCGAAATTTTCGGGTGGCCACTATAGTGTTTTAGGTGGCCACTATAGGCCCTCTAAAGGTTAAACGATCTACTCCTCCCGGCTTTCGGGAATGAGCAACTGCGGAGTCGCAAGGGAAGGTCTCTATTGGCCACGCGAATCTCTTTAATTCGATCAAGAGGGTACCGGGTAAAAAGTGCCGCAGACAGACGCGGGATTGAACGTCGTTGGACTCGTTTACGGGGCAGGCAGATTTTTTGTCAGCCGCCTCCGGTACGCCCGGCAGAGTGCAGACTGTTCCGCGACTATGGATTCGGGAGGACGAGCAAGAAGGGTGGCTGCAGACGGGTGGTAGTTTGTTAAACTGGCGAGCTGTGCACGCCGCTGGCAAGCAGGTCCCTGGCGCCTAGCCAGAGAATTTTCCGACTGCTTCTTAAGCTCGAAATTCCTTTTGCATGCGGACGCGCGGCATCCCCGAGTTCGATGTACCCGGTTGGGGTGGTTGTGTGTCTCGCAGACGGTAACGATCGAACGAGACCCGTCGCGCGGGCCACATCCACAGAGTATCCACGTTCCCGGGCTTAATTCGGACGGCCGAATGGTATATCATTCGTCGTTTATTGGCAAACTTTTCCCCCCGGATACGATATCCCGATAAACGATAACGATTCCGGGAAGAAGCTACCACGGGAAGCTCGCGGGAAGATTTTATCACGAGGAGCTTGATGTTATGTTACGCGGGCCTCGGTAACAAGGTTACCAACCGATAACGCCGATTGCGATTGTGGAGTTTATTAGCATTTTAACCGGGGACTGGACTCGACGAGGTTAGCCCACCGGCATTGGTATGCCCGTCGTGTGTGCTCTTCGACCTTGGAAAAGGGGCAGGCCTGAGACAGTCAAGGCTACGGGGGACGCAATCTTTTCTCGCGATCCCTCATGCGACTCCTACGCGTCGCTCGCTAGCAATCTTCGTTTATTAACCGAGCCTCGGGAGTATCGCGGCACGTATTCGTTGTGCGCAGAATTCAACTCCGGAATCGATTAGGACTTGCACGAAGGGAAGGAATTAATCGCAAGCGTCGCGAGAAGCTCCTTCCCCACAGGGGCGTTAAAATTCCTCGGCGACACGAGGGGATTCTACGGATGTTTCTCGTTGGTGTCCGGTTTCATTTCCGATGACATTTAATATCGGGGCACGGAGAATGCGCGCTGGCCACGCTGCGTCGCGGGGAAACATGCGCGTATTAAAAAATAACGAGGATGGCGTAGGTACCCCGAGGCCATGAGACACGGGCGTCCTTCTGGAATAGTGGGTCAACGCTCAATGTTAAAGGGATCATAAAAGCGTACCAGCAGGCTGTCCCGGTGAATCCGTAACAGTGGCGAACCGTGCGTTTTTGTAGGTTTCCAACGGGCCTCCTCCACCGAACGTTCCCGGTTTCCGGAAATAAGAGGCTGCGGATTCACGCGAGCCGACCACCGTTCACCGGCAACGATACGGTTCGAAAGAGCTATTACAACGACGGCGTTTCGATGAAAATCAGCCGACACGCGTGACGAGCTCGGATTTCGACAGAATTGTACCGAGGATCGTGACCGCGTTGCCAATCACAATTGCCCGGGAATCGTCTTGCGATTTACGTAACCGTGACTGCGTTAGCAAGTCGGGCGATTTTTGTTTTCTTCAACGTGGTTGCTCTACTCCGTACCTTTGTCGGCTCACAAGGGAACGCAACTTTGTGGGTTTTTAGAGTGACACAAAACAAGAACAACGGTGTGTTACATTTGGGCCCTATCACTCTTTAAGGGGGTGAAAACGGGGTTCGCGGTGTTCCCTTGTCAGTATCAAACGTTTTTGAAACAAGTTGCACGCTCGTTCGCTGGCGAATCGTCTCCAACAGTTCGTAAGGTCCTGCTAATACCGAGGGCAAAGTTAAATTGAAAACGGGGTAAGTGTAGGCGAGCGACAGGGGCGAGAGGGGCTCTTCGGTTGACGGAGATGCGAATATAATTCCAACTTTGCGAACGAGATCTTTGAAAATTCATTTTCCTTTGAAAGTTGTACCTTTATCCATTAATCCTACCGACAGCGGTGATCTAATGCGCGGAGTACGTCAGGGAAGAAGCCTGATCTTCGAGTAACCCGATTTCTGCTTGGTCGGTGCAAAGGGAAGAAAGGCCAGGAAAGAGCCGCTGGGCTGGAGACGGTCGCGAAACCACCGACGGGGCACGTCTGTGTGGGTGGCTTTTATTTTTCGGCTGACGCTTGTAAGTGATTATAGCCGGGGCTTTTACATACACAGAGGGATGAGCTTTAGCGCTGTCAGCGAAGCAAGAAGCTGCTCGACGCTGCTGCCAGTTACTCTGCAAGCCGGTGGCCTAGATAATTCGAGTGGCGGGTCTCTCTTCTGCCACTGTACTCGAGAGTGCCGTCTGCTCGTTTCCCTAACCGTCATATAAATATTTCCCAACCCCTTTCGACATTTCGTTAGCGATCTTTCAGCGCGCACCGGGGAAATTACCGTAGGCTCCGAGGTGCCAAGCTCGACCAGCTTAATTAACGACCGTCGACAGAACGAGCCGCTTCTCTGTGAAATATTCGCTACGATAAACTCGCATTTAATTGAACGGCAGTTGTTCGCCGTGCGGAATAATACTCCAGACAAGGTGCCCATCGATCTGAAACTTCAATCTAGCACCCGCCCCTCGAAACTCCTCCGCGGTGTTTTTAACGCTCTGGCAATTAGCTGGCGAGCTCTTGTCGCGTATTTCCAACGGTTCAACGATCTTTATTGGGGCAAAAGAGCAAGTTGCCGGTTCCGAGAAAAGAATCCTAGGAGGCGTTCGAGGGATACGAAACGCCTCCTCGGACCTATTCACGATCATTCCTAAGCCCGAGTGATTTCCGGCTCGCTCACCCGGTGCCCCGGGACTTCCCCTTTAAATCGAAACGCAGCGCTCCCAGCCAGAAAAATCTGCCAACCTGCTGCTTTCATTTCTACTCGGTATCCTGGCGGAAGATCAGCAGCGACGTGGTTGCTTCGTAGAACAATAAGGCGCGACACGGTACGCACGCGCGATACGAGACGAATCGGGACAATCCCCGGTGAAACGGAAACGGGCAGGTAGTTCTTAAAACTGGGTAACGATGCGAATCTTTTTCCCGTCGCGGGAGATCTGGTTGCGAATTGAAAGGAGAAGGCTCGAGGGAACGAGGCTGGGGATATAACAGGTGGGCCGTAGTTGCGAAACAAGGAGGCTAAATACACGGTGGCCGGGTAAGGAAGTGATTAGCGAGCAGGTCGACAGCGGAGGCGAGAGACCGTTGTCAGCAGCTGACGTTACATCGACGCGGGTAGGTGAGAGCGAGGGTCTCGAGATTCGAGGGTTGATAGAACTTTCGCGAGCTTTCTACTCTCAACCGATTTCTAGTACTTAGCCCCCCGCGTCTGTCTATCCTCTGCCTACAGTGGATGCGCGCCAGTGCGCCTTCGACATCGAGACAGAGCCAGCTGAAAAGGACAGAGGGCCGGGGGAGCGAGGAGGCGCGGAGATAGGGGGGGGGAGAGAAAGAGGACCTTTCGGATCAATAGGTCGTGGCTTTATTGACTCGCGAAACCGCGTGCCAAAAAGAACGCAACGTCGGCGTCGGCTCGCACCGGTTAATGCACGTCGGCCGCAATTACTGCGTGGCGTGCACTTTACACGAGCACCCTCGTCCCTTTTCTTTAAACTCAACGAAACGAAGTGGCAAGGCTCAAGTTCGACTCGAGGAATGTGCCACTGTTCCCTCCAGCTTTTGTCCTATGCCACTCGCGCTTGTAGTGCTGTTCATCGCCGCGAATGACTAGCGGGAACACGGAGAGAAATTTCAGATTTAAAAGTTCTCATATTTCATTACGGAAGGTGCATTAGCGCCGCGGCTCCTCCCACCCCCCCCCCCCCTCCCCCGTCGCTTTGATAAATTCCACTTTGTACCGTTCCAGCTGAAGTTTCATTTAAATCTCACAAGTTTTTTGTTCAGACCGTGCGTTCCATCCGGGGCCTGGTCGCGAATAAGCCTGGGCGCGATGGCAAACAATAGCTGCCCATAGACGCCTGCTATTCACCGAGGAAAGATACGGCTGGTAACAATGGCGACGCGCTAAATGGAAGGAAGATATTCCAATTTTTCCCCCGGTATATTGAACTGATCTGGCAGCAATAAGCTCGCAGAATGCCGGCTAGCGAGCTCGTGGCGCGTCCCGTGCCTTCCTCTAAATTTCGCGGCAAGATCGATACAAAAGCGATCGACGAAACGGACGGGGCGTCTCGAGGCACGCAGTTGCACGCGGATATTTAGTGCAAAGTGATTTAATTAGGAGAGCACGATGCACAAAGACCGTCCCATTTACCTATCCCGTTCCTCTTCATCTTTCACAAGCGGCTGCAACTGGCTTTCAATGATTGCGCTAAAAGGCTACGTAAATGCCGCAATTGCTCTATTACGTGACGCTCGAATGCTACGCGAATCCCAGCACGTATCCAAGTATCAAGCAGCGTTAACCCTTCCACTCGGCATTGACGAATCTATCGAAGCACGCCGTTGACGAGGGAATCCTTGCTGGCGCAACAGCGATGCAAACGAAATGAGCAGAGGTACTTAGTATCAAGGAACGATTAGCCAGCCAGTTGTCCTTCCACGTCAGAGGCCAATTCGGTCTGTGATTCTCGCGCGAATCATCGCGTTCGACCAGGCGAATAGCTTCCCGCTCGACCTCGTATCGTTTCCATAGTAATATCGCCCAGAATCGCTAGCCGTTTGAGGCCGGAGACCTCAGCCGCGTTGGCTTTGAGGCGATTCGCGTGGTTTCCGCGGGCGAAAGGTGCCGTCTCCGCGAGGAGAGATTCATTCGCGAGCGCGCGCTTACGCCGAAATGTATATCGTATCGGCTGACTGAATCAGTGGGTCAAGGGAAACGCTGGGCACATTCCGAATTCAATTCGCATTCGAGGCAGATATCTACATCGGCATCGAGCAAGAAGAACGCTCGGTTGGAGGGCTGCCGACGCGATAATAATGCCGATCCCCTTTCGACGGAACAAATCGCCACGACATTTTGCGGCAAGCCCCGGCGGAATTACCGTGTTCCCTAATTGCAAGCAAGTTCCGATTCGGCATCTGAAATCGATGGACCGGACAAAAGCGACGTCCGACTCGAAAAGGTCGTCCGAGTGCCTGGCCGGATCTGTGTTCCGCCTTGTAGCACGCGTTCCTAACCCAGTTAGGAGTCGGGAAACGAGCCGCGGACGGAAATAACGGCGCCGATAACATTTTCATTCGAAATGAGTAGCCCTTGGAGCGTGGCGCGCGTGACAACGCATAAATTTCTCCCCCGGCGACGTGCCACCTTTGTAGCACGCGCCTCCGCGGACGGGGTTAATTAACGAGCCGCGAGTAAGGGGATGGATTCTGAGGAAGAATCGTCAAGTACCGGTGGCCGAACCGTGAAAGCGCGTCCGTCGTGTTTTCGGATTATTACGAAACGGAGTGTCGCGCTATCAGCAGCGAGGATTCTTCCGCCCGCATGTGCCCCGGGCGGTAGCCGTTTATTTGCACCCCTCGTTGCACAATCGTTCGATAACTGGCGCGCGCGCGCGCGCGTGTGGGAAAGGTACACCGGCGATCCGTGTTTAGATTATCAAAGTTCGAAATTGAGAACACATGGCCTGATAGGTAAGGTAAAGGCGCGCGACACGCGAGGCCACGACGATGCCTGGGACCGATCGTGACGCCGCGTCGCTTCCTCCGATCGCAATTGCCAATCGGCGGCACGTGCCGTGATTCTAGGGTTCGGGTTAATGAGGTGTTCGAGGAACGAACGCGAGGTCGAGCCGATACGTGGATTTAGAAGCGACGCAAGCGGAATTTGTGCGGCGCGATTGGAGCCAAGGACCTCGGTCGTCGATCGGACGGTTCCGTCGAAACAGAAGCGAAGCGCGATTTGATTCTAATATTCTATCCCTCTTTCGGCGTTGATCGAAGAAGAAAACAAATAAGAGGACACGTTATAACTTTGGCAGAATAAAGTTTGCGAGGAGTAGGGATGGGATCAAGTTCAATATGTACTCACGGATCCGAGTCAATTCCAGTACAAAAGTTCACTTCATGGCATTCGAATACGTTTCATTCTGTGTAGGTACTTTCAAAGTACTCGGGTTATACAAGCTGGTTTCGAACGTCGGAAAGAGTACCTGAAGAGTTCGAGAATGTCCTTGTAAGTACTTTGATATTTGAAAGAATCGAATCTCGTTAAAGTAGTATTCGAACCCCGAAAGACAAAGCACAAATCACATAATTGCACCGAATAGAAAACTCCTGATTAAAGTACTCATAAAACTTGAAAGTAACCCCAACGTTTCTCAAAGTAATTGTAGAAAGTTGGAACTTATCTTGTCGAGATTCGAGTCTAAATACTTAAAAGTATTGTTTTTCCTTTTCAAAGTACTCATAAAGTGTTCGAAAGTATCCAGTCAGATTCGAGTCTAGTTCCAATATATCTGTACTTCATCCCATCACTAGCGAGGAGCAGCTTTTTCGAGCCGCGTAATGTCTTCTCGATTCACGAGAACGTAACGGCAATATGCCCGGTGCGGGATCCGGTCGGATGTCTCCCAACAAAACCACGACAAATTCCATTTCATATCAATGGGTTCACGCATTAGCGATCGTATCTCCCATATTCCTTTCACGGGAGACCTGCCGCTGTATTCGCTGCTCCTCCCTCGCAGCCTGTCGCGTGGAAATGGATCGAAGATCCTTGGCGCCAGCGGCCGCCGCCTTCTGAAACCGCGGAGGAAAAATATCGTGAAACTGTCCCGCGTCTCAACGACCCGTAAATTCGTTTCCTTGTAACGGCCCTTATCCGTGAAAATTGTGCCGGAGGGCGCGGCGTGGCGCGTGCATTGTTCGCCGGCTCCGCGCCCCGACCTTTATTTTCCGCGTTTTCGCCGCGATAATCACTACCCGGTCCCACGCGAGCCAAAACGCTCGAAACTTTGCAGTGGGGCGCGACCATTCGGGCTTTAAATCCTTCGCCGGTTAATCCCGGGTGCCCGTCAATAACGCGCATCGGCGAGGACGCTGCATTCGCTTGAATTAATCGCAAAGGATTCGTTCGAATGTCATCGAGAGCATATCGAGCGAACTCGCGGAACGTTTCGAATTGCAGGCTCACGGATGTACCGAGATAAGCAGGCTAACAGGGCTCGAATGTGTCTCTGCGTCCGAACCGAGAGCCAACGGGCAGACCGATTCGCGGTTACGATTATCGACAGACGGTGTTATTTATTGCATCAGGATGAAACATGCACACGACCGTCGTGTGTCTACGTGTCAGCTGAGAGATGCATTAAAGTAAGGCGTACTCGAGGGCTGGCCAAGAGGATGCCCGAAAATAGAGAACGCCTGTTTATTTCGGTCGGTGTTGATTCAAGGTGGAAGGCCGGCTCCCGCGTGCTTCTTGAGGCATACATATATTTTTCCTGGAGCACTTGCAACGCTCCGGCTTATCCTCCTTCGTTTCTTCCACCTGCTGTTAGAGATGAAACTTCGGAGGATAGATTGGTAGGACGATTACATCCGCGGAAGATTAGAGTTTACCCGTGTCTGGTTAAAAGGCAAGACCGCGAAGAGGAAGTGAATGTGTGATAAATTGCAAGTAGACGCGAATGGACGTCGCGGTTCATAATCGATGAGTAAACCTCCGACCGCGAGTGGCGACTCTCTCTAGTATCGATAATAAACACAGAAAAGAAGAAAATAAGAAGGGATTACGAAGGATTTCTTAGGGGGACTTGGCTCCGGTAATGCAATACTTTATCCGAGAGAAAGGAAAACTGTTACCGGTGTCGACTTCGATCGAATTCCATTAACTTTAATGGCGCCTAGGAGCGTCGTATAAATTCATAAAAGTTCAAAGGTGCGGAGTTAATCGGCAATTCGATTACGTCCGCGTAAACTTTGTGCGAGTGAATTTTCCCCCAGGGCGGCTGCTTGAAAACAATGAATTCGCGAGCATCGCTCTACATATTTACCTACTCTTTCCACTCCGCTTCGACCTGCCCGAATAGCGGCGGTAAAGATGGCAGGAGGGTTAATCGAATACACGTTAACGAGATTGTGGCATGTAATGGAAGCGCAGGTAAGCGTGCTGTCGCGCGCGCGACATTTCCATGGCGAGCTGGCTCGTGTGACGCGCATAGAAAGCGATTCACATTTCCCAACTTTCCACGCGCCGACCCATTTAGCCACCGCTGAATGGAGAACCGCTCGAGAACGAGTTGCACGACGGTGGAGACTGGAGAGGAGGGCGAGAGTGTTAGCCGCGGAACCGCGGTTCGATCAGCGGGGACTTCGATTAACGAGAGCCGTGGAACGTGTCCGCGAAAGAACTTCTATTGCTTTAACGAACAGTGTCGACGTTTCCTCACTGTGTCACGGGGACAGCGAACCGTTCTAACACGAGACGATTGTTCTCCGACCTCTCCAACTAGAAGCCCCATTCGTGGCACAGTCGAGAGACCAGGCGAAGCTTCTTTGAGAAAAAGAGTAGATCAAATGCTTATAGAGAGAAGTTACAGAACCGAGAACATTGAAAAAAATGTTTATGGCGAAGAACTTGGCTGCAAGCCACTCCGTCGTCAGCCGTTTCGAAGCGGCGACGCGACGTGTCGGAGAAGTTCAAACAACGTTTATCGAATCGCGCTCGTGAAAATTCAAACGGTCGTTAAAATCCTCGCTACACACGCTGGCCAGTTAAGTCAGCATCGTGATCAAAGTGGCGCGAGCTAACGAAAGGCTGACTGGAAGCTCCTCCATCGGTCTCCAAGTTTACAATCGATTAAAACACGCTTTCCGACGTGGCTTCGCCGAGGTATCGGGGGATTCGTGAAGCCCTCGAATTCACCGCGGTTTCGAAATTTACTTCCCAGGCATCTATTTCCATTAGCCGCGATTTCAGAGAGGCGTCCGATCGACCGGCCAAAGAAGATCTTCGCGGAGTAGGTCAAATGCAATTGCGACGAGACGAGGGCTCGCGAAATGCGCTCGTCGGACCGCGAGGTGCAAATACAGCGCAGTATCGAATGAACGTCGACGGAGACGATCGGACGCGAAACACAATTTTCTTTAATTTAGCGATATTTTCACGGGAACCTTGACAAATTGACCTTCCGGCGTCGTCGAAGGTACATATAAGCTTAGGCGTGTCTGCTTTCCCACTTGAGACGTTAAGCGGCCGGGAATCAATCGCGCGGTCAGAGTTCTACGTGTCGCGCCTCCTTTCACCTACATTACTCCGCTCAAGATCACGTATAGCCCCTGTTTCGGCTCCTGAACGCGAATAATCGATGCCGAGCGTCGCGACGAAAGAGGAAAGCCAGCCTCGCCAGTCCCATTACTCTGTTTTCGTATCATCGTCTGCTCCCTCCACTCCCGCCCCTCTCTTCCACGCGTTTTACTCAATTAACATCGGCCACATTCGTTATTGCCACAGTCGAGAGGCAATACCGTTTCTCGCAACGCGATTTCAGCGAGCACAAACGAGGCGTAACCGGAAAAGATTACTCATCGAGCGTCGCCTTAACCGGTATAATCCACCGATAACTGCTACCAATCAGTGGCCACCCCTACAGCGGAATTCACGTTTACGGCGAAAGACGTTGCAGGAAGAAGGCCGCCGCCGCCGCCGCGTCGACGGCGCAATTTGTAGCGGCTCGATGCACCGATCGTTTATTTCCCAAACTCGCAGACACGTCCAACATGCCCAGGAAGACTAAATATAAAACGCACGGCCACCGTCGCGGGCCCGCCGGCCCGTGAATGACTCCGCGATGTTAATGAACGCATTAACAATGGCTAATCGATGGTGTGCGTTCGTTAGGACGCGAGGATCGCTTCCCCCGGCACCCGGAGAAAGGAACGGTTCGTTGAACCATTTAACGGTTCATTGCGCGAGGAACAGTTTATTTTTTTTTTCCGCATCGCGAAATCAATACGAATTGTCGGCTGCACGAGGCCGTTTCAAATTAAAAATAAAGCACTCTTTGTGCGTCGGTTTGCGAATCGACCGGTTGTCACGGCCAGGAAGGGAAAAAAAGATATGAAACGAACGGACCGAGAAGGACACGATTTTATGGGGCGCTCCTGTACAGGCGACGTCTCCGTCAGCTGCGGTCGACGTAACGTTAAGGGTGTATAAAAAATATTCGCGCGTAATATACGTCTCCGTTGTTGCCGGTGCGTAGAGTAGCCACTACGCAGGAACATCCTCTTTAAAGCCATGATACCACGCGAAATAGGAGCAGCGTATTTAACTCGAACTTTAAAACGATCTTTTCCGCACGGAGTCTCGGATTCGGGCCACGGCGCCACGCAGAGGACAAAGTTCTGGGGTTTCGATCTCCGGGGGAACCTTTAACGCGATTTATCGGTGACAACCCGTCGCAGCCGCTGCCAAGGATTATGCGAACTCGTACTCGTTTTCGATAAGCGTGAACGCCCTCTTATCTCGCTAAAATCTCGTTATCGAGAAGAGATAGCAAGCTACGGAGCTTTCTTCGAGGAGAAACACGAATTTCGGCTTGAAACGATACCGTTTCTTTCGATCGACACAGCATCTTTCACCTTCGGGTATTGCACGAGTTTGCTGTAATTCGTTACGATCGTCGGGGAACTGATGAAGAAATTGTACGGTGTCAATCGTTGGACATCGAGGTCGCTTTTTTGTTGGATTCGCATGAACCGATCGCAGGCGTTAAAGAATATCTTTTATAAAACGATGAAGCAAATACGAATGATCCAATCGTAGAAACGATGAGAAATGTGTCCGGATATCTTTATGAATATTCGTGGCAAATTTCAAGTCCGGTTAGTGTTTTTTACTCGTAACGTATGATCTACCTCCCTCGTAAAACGTATAACGTATGATCTCCCGGAGATCATATGTTATGAATAGAAGACACTAACCGGACTTGAAATATGCCACAAATATTCATAAAAATATCCGGTAAATTATTCTTGAATTGCATAATAAAGTGGCAATAATAAAGCTACATAGTTTCATTTAAAAACATACATTGACATTGAAATCTCTCTAAATAATAGTCCAAACGCAAATCCTAATATTCTATTAAGTTTCCTCCATCTAATCAAACAACTTTCTTATGAAGCATTTTTTCGCTTTTTCAGTCGTTACAAAAATAATAGCGTGTAGGAAAAACCCGGAAAATCCTGTAGAATCGCAGGAACGAATGGCCCAGAATGGTCGTCGCGAAAGAAACCCGTAAATAAGCATGCTTCATTAACGATAGCAGGTTTCCATCGATCAATGATCTAACGACTCGAAAACGATCCCTCGCTCATCGTGGCGTAACGTGCCGATCGGCACAGCCAGGGGTGCACGAAGGAGGTGCACAGAGGTTATGCACCAGTCACGCATCTTATTGTTTAAAGAAAACGACAAGGAAATTGTGAATCACCCACGCGTATCCACTGAATTCTACGATACTTGAAGTACGTAGGGAAAGGAACTTATAAAGGGCGTTACTTATGGGACGACCCAACGCGTATCGATGTATCAGACACGTCGCAATAACGAGATTAATAGAAAGTATAGGTATTTGATGGGAAACCGTCATAAATTAGTCACACGAACGTACTATGCGAGGTGCCCCGGAATCATAAGCGAACGGTCTTTTCCGTCTGGACCCGATTTTCCACCGGATATTAACGAATTTGGAGCACACTTACCGGTGGACAGGAAATTGCAACGGTCAAGCGCCTCGGTGTATGATGCAAGGACCACAGGAGAGCAGGTGGATGCCGAATGTAATGCTTGAGTGTAATGACGACGTGCACTTTCAATTTGAACGTATTTGGCGATGCCACGGATAAGAAAACGCGTCGTTACGAGATCACCGTGAACGTGAACCACTACTGCACGCACGTATCAGCCGTGCTGGTTCCCCAAGAAATGATCGCGAGCGTACAGTCCAACGTCTTACGCCAACTGGTGTTTACTACTGAAACGCTCGGTCTCGGTCTCGGTCAGTCTCGGTCGTCCCTCGAGCTCGAGCCGAAGGCTTGGGGCAAGAAACATACACCGGCAACCAGCGAGCCTCTCCACGAGTGCAACAGTTGCTTGACAGAGGCGCCCCATCATGTCGACTCGCGTTATTAACGGCCGCGGTTACCCTTCTCCACGCGGTCGATAAATAGAAAGTGCACATACTACTTTCTCACTTCTCCCAATTATGAATTACCAATTACGATTCTTTAACTCTCAAGTATTCGTGTAGCAAAATGACACGATACATCAGGGATCCGGAAACTAACTGAAAATCGATATTTCGTCACGTGGGTACGATAGGACAGAACTTCCGGTGTAAGGGATCCGTCAGCAATTACTCGTCAAATCGAAGTATCGATATATTCTTTCGATACATACCGTTATATTTCCAAAGTCAGTACAAACTTTTCGCCATATCGCGGCGCGTCGCGAAATTCGATCGAACAGTGTTTTTACCATTTATTTAAAATCAAATTAATCTGATTCTTTGATATTGAATGCGTGTTACCGCCATCGTCGTCGCTGGGGCCGGAAGATTTGAAAACGTGCGCGTGGTAAGTCTCTATCAAGCATACCTCTTCGTAGAGATCTTCCGTAGACATTTCTGCCATTAAAGCACACTCGTTCAATAACCAACGGCAGCTTCTTGGCAACGATTTCTCGAATACCGCGAAATTCTTCTGTTTCACGCGGCTAAATATACAGTTATACATCCAATAGTCTTTGAATGGCCTAAACAATCGATGTCTGCCGTTGCCTAACATTTTTTCGTTCTTCACTTCCGGCACGGAAATGTCTTTATCATCGCAGAACAGTGAAATTTCGCTTAAATTGAAGTAATCGTGCAAGTCCGGAAAAGCAGCTTTGAGATCTACGTCGTCAAGATCCAAGTCGCTAAAGTCAATATTACTGTTCAGAAACAATTTCTTTAATTCGATTTGCCCTCCTTTTGACGTATTCATTTGCGTACTAGTATTAAGGCTTAAATCTTTCGTTTCCGATAAACAATCGTCGTCGATTTTTACGAATCTATCGCTTTCTCTGCTAAATTCGCTTCTAAGATTCCGCGCGAGTTGAAGACTGCGTTTCTTTCGAATTAAATCTGAGTTACGAATAGATTCTTTTTCCGAGAGCGACAAGCACAAGCCGTATTTATCACAGAATTTAGGATCTAGTAATATATTCCCTGGATTAAAATCTGAGTCTTTCTTATTTTTGTCACCGTTGTCCGCGGGAATCGCTAATTTTCCATTCGGCAATGTTTCGGTAAACCTAAAGTCCTCTCCCAAGTCGACACTGTCGACGTTCGTTAATCCTCGAATACTGTCGTAATACTGTTCCTTATTGGCGTCGAATCTGATTGTACACGGTACTTTTCGATGTAAATAGTCGTTTAAATGTTCACTTCTTTCCGCGAGTTCGTCCTTAGAATCGTCTAGCACGTCGACAGTCTGCTTCAGTTCTTCTATGGTTGGCATTCTATGTTGTTCAAACGGGGGCACGATCTTTTCAAGAAAATGTAGACTGGAATCGATCACTTCCAGTTCGATGCCACACTGCGTCGCTAATTCTGCGAGGCTGAGAACAAAATGAATAAACTATTACTTTCAACAGTTTACATAGAGCTCCGACAGAGACAATAATTTGAAATTACTTACGAATCGGGTTTTGTCATATATCCAACTTTCGAGAGGAAGAAATCGTTTCTCATTATGCCAGGAATTTCATGAAGTGGGTGATCCAATAAATATTGAAGGTACGAATGAAGGGGTGTTAAAGATGGTGGGAATATTTCTATAGTCTTCGATGGTAAATCATCGACGCTCAAATCAGCGATGTATCTTGTCATAGCGGTGACGAGTTCTTCTGGTAAAAAATGTTTCGGATTCTTTGCTTCTGAGTGCTTCCTGTCCGACTTCGAAGTTACAAATTCCAAGAACTTTATATACAGGTCATCGATTCCATGGGTGTCCGGGCTGTATTTCATCTTGGTTGGGTAATGCGAATGCGTTAAAATCGTTTTCCTGCATTCTATGTACTTCTGCCATTCCTGGAAGCTGAACAGCTTCTTAGTGAGCAGGCCCCTTTCGATGGCCACGCTGTAACGAGAAATTCTTTACGTTAATAAAACAGGGAAAGGATATCTTTGTTGTTATAAACAAAGAAAGCCGTGATAGTATAAATACAAGTTCAAGAGTGCATTTGCATCCGCAATCTTTTGAATTGGAATTGCCATATAATTCTCTCCTTTCCTCGTGCATTCTTGCTCCGTAAGTAATTAAATCGTTTTCAATTACGGCGTAGGGCATTTTCTCGGACGTGAAATACTTCGCCCAACGACCGTTCGACTCAAGTACGATCCCACCCCCGACCTGCTCGAATTTGTTTAACATGTGAGTGAAATGATTGTGCAGGACTTCGTCCCCTGTGCAATTCTGCTCCATGTCTTCTACAATTGCGCGCGCTAATCCTAGTTTCATTATAGACTCCCCGTGCCCTGTTAAAGAGCAACCTATATCCTTGGTAGCATACGTTCCACAACCCAAAAGTGCAGTATCGCCTACTCTTCCTACTAATTTCTTGTTCAAACCACCCGTGGTAGTTCCAGCAGCAATACTGAAACCGTCGAACGCTACGCAGCCGACAGTACCGAAACTATCTACAAATAATCGCCGTATAAATGCATGAAACTATCATTTTTAATCCTCGATAGAGTTTAATTTACTCGTTAACATGTCGACATCCAATACGCTTTGATTTTCGACGTCCGTTTCCAATTTGCCTTTTTCTGCTAAATGAAAAGCTATACGCGCCATTGGCGCAACCATATTCCCCTCCGATATCCAATTCAAATTCGCGTATGTCGCTAAATGTTTGGCGCCTTCGCCCACGAAAATGGAATTTGGAAAGTTGTTTAAAACGTATTTCGCCAGTGTTATGGGGTGCTCTATGTCTGAAACTGCTCCGACTGATCCACACTTGAATGTTAAGCCATCCATTATACTCGCATCCATTTGCACTTTTTCTATATCGGGAGTACCAGTACGCATTTAAGACATTTACAGTGGCGTGCAAAAGTATTCGGCCGTCCTTTAAATCTACAAAGGGGTTTTTCGTATTTTCAATAAGGGCTCACAAAAAAAAGTTTAAAAAACGACCTTTACTATTTTTTTTTGCTATTCCGACCGAGTGCATTTTTTCCTAAACGACGATTCACATCATTTAGCAAACAAATCCCTCTAGCTTCTAAAAAAAACTCAAGTCGTTTGGATTAATTTTAAAATAGTTACGCGATTTTAAAGGGTGGCCGAATACTTTTGCACACCACTGTAAATCTAATTGAATACACTATCCATATTCCATCGTGATAGGGCTCAGGTAATCTCTAGAAAATACCTATTTCATTTAACACAGAGCCATAACTACAATTGAAAAATTCATCGCACTCTAGCCACCACAATGCAGACTCCACAGCATCCACTGCACTTTTGCCATTTATTAATTCTTTGTATCCATTAATAGCAGCTTTTTTGCAACCCGTCATCTTTTCCATGACTATATAATCACTAAAACTTCCTGCACCCCCGTGTACAATTATGCACGGGATGTTATTCTCATAACAAAGACATTCTCCTGCCCCGATTCCTCTATGTATTTTATTTAACACAGTATCATCTGTGTGATTTTGGTGCTGACAGTGTGTTTCATGCTGCATCTTCTTTCTAAATAAAATAACTTCAGAAGAAACTTCCAAATACTATTTACAGGAATATCCTTACATACAAAAAGTACTCAAATATTTGTAATAAAAATCACTAACTGTACGATTATAAATTTTGAGGTTCTAAACAAAAAATATAAATCGACACGCAATATTACTAAATGCAATGAGTATTCATTCTTTTGTTTACACACCTGTTAATCTTCTCTGCCAGTCTGCTGATCTGATATTCAGTTATGTCATCCAAAGCGAGTAAAGTCTTCAGTACTACAATGATAAACCCTACTGCCCTGCCTTCATAGTTTGGAATGTATGACTTCTTCGCGTTGAATGTCATTTTGGGAGGCGATAAAGCTATCAGTCTTTCCGCGTATAGTTGAATTCCTCTTGGCAATCCTAGTTCTTGGCAATATCGATTGACTAGGGGTAGAAAGTCTGGGCAAACTATATCCTGAACACCGAGGATTTTAGCCATACTCGCAATAATTCGCCGCATCCCTTTGTGGGTGATCTCAACATTTTGTGACAAGAAGCTAGCTTCCCTCTTAGTTAAATTCACTTCCGGTGGTAATAAATGATCTAATTTGTAATAAGATAGATGCCCTTCTCTTCCGTATCTTAACATGTCTCCTAATTGTATGGGTTGATTATGAATTCTTAGAGCTAAATACACAATGGCCCATAGTCTCATCGGTGTAATTATATTCGGTCCTATTTTGTACTGGGTGCTTATGTGCTTCGCTTTGTATTTGGTCCTTGTGCCCCTGGGCATATTTTTAGCTAGCCTTCCAACCTTCTTTGCTTCCTCTTTAGCATGAGAGCTGAATTGCACTTTTCCTTCGTTGTCCGAAGATTTTATTGAGCTCGACTGTACGCTATATACACTTTGACTGAACGAGCTAAGTCCGTCTCCCTGAGAACTACCTTGAGATTGTAGGTACCTGTCGTAGTCTGCTTCTATTAAAAGCCTCTTGTTTCTACTCAATTCTCGCCCAGAGCTACCCTCGCTTTGATAACCAGATATCGTGGAAGCGTTTGCGCTGCTTCCTAGCCTTTTACGCTTTCTAATCTTTCTCTGCGACTGCACCTTGCCGTAAATAATCTCCGCGTCCCTTTTACAATACCTCCTAGCCAACTTTGGCACAGCCTTCTTCTTCGTCGAGATGAACGCGACCTCGAGCTTCCCTAAATAAGTCGCCCACAACTGTAATACTGTCAATTTTATGCTGGACGGAACTCCGAGCTCCACGAGTTCGTTCGTCAGTCCGATCAGCACGAAATTATATAATTCCCAGGACGTCCATCCGAGCTCCTCGCCCGATTTATCCGATCTTAACTGTCTAATCCTCGTTTTTCGCAATCTCGTCGAAGTATCTACTCGCAATTCGAGGACCTCCTCTCTGATCTCCTCATTTTGTGTTTGACACGTTTGACAGAAGAAATAACCAGCCTCCTTAAAGAAATCCGTACCGCCGCAAATTCTGCACGTCTGCATTTTATTCGTAAACTCCTGACGGGAGTCGCGTGCCTCAACGATCGTTGCATTTATGTAGCGAGAGGTTATGCACTGGCAAGCACGTTGCCTGGAATTTCAAATTTCCTCGTGGTTCCGGTTCATTTCATTTCGTCGACCGGAAGTCGTTGTTAAGGGACGTACTCACGACGCACACCGTGGGCTAACGCGCATCGCGATTGGCGCAGCGTCGACGAATGACGCATCAGCGAGGTGCAAGTACTTTTTGGCGCGAACACAATGCGTTGCGGAACGTTCGCCGCTAATTTACGGTTGAACTTTCGGGGAAATATAAACAACAATTGCAGTTTTCGTCGCGAACGATTTCTAAGCTGTCAGACGGTACAAGAATTATGCATAAAGTGGCGAGTATCGTATCGAGTATCATCGCGGCGGTATAAGTTTCGAATCGTGCGCTGAAAAGTTTGCTACGTTAACTAGAACGGTATTGCATTTATATTCGTTAATCGATAGCGTACTAACCTCTCCCGCGAATTCTACCCTTCGAAAAGTATCGTATCTACCAGCAGAAAAATATGCCCGGCCGCTCTAATGTTCACGAACGATCTTCCTCGAGTGAGAAGTTCATTGTCGAAATGTGACAGTGCATGAGAAACGCTTAATGAAAGATGTGCAAATCAGCCATAGCCAGTGATTATGGAGTATGACTCTGCATCGAGCTGCGAAGGTTCTCTGAGAGATTACGAGGCTCCCGAGGAGCACCCGCGTTTAAGGGAGCCGCGAAAGATCGAACGTTTCGCTTGTAATGCAAATCCTGTACCATGCCACTCTGTGCAAGTTGTGGCTTCGCCGCCAAAGTTCAAGCTGGGGACGGCGGGCAAGAGCCTCTCCTCTCAGGTCATGGAATATTATCACAAATATTCTCAGAATGCAAACTTGGATCAGTACTTCTCGTTGCCCACGACCAGTACATCCCCGGAGGCCATTAAATATTACTACAACATTTACGAGCTGAACCCTAAATCCGGCGCTAGTAGACAAGATTGTATCGGAGAAGAATATAATTTGCGTACGTATGTGCCTAGAGAGAGGAGGCGATGGGTAAGGCCGCCTCTCATTGGTCAGTCTTCGAACACAGATTCGTCGTCCAGGTACGTTCAACCCTTGTCCAATCCTGAGTCTCCGCTGCTAGATCTAAAGTGCGCCACGCCAGAGACAATTCTGGAAGAGAAGAACGAGAGTCAGGAGATATTAGCAGAAGGCATAGAACGAAAGATATCTTCTCCGACTTCTAGTATCGCTTCTCATAAGCCGCTCGAGTGGGACAGCGGCGCGGATGTTGGTTATTTTAACATATTACCTCACAGTAAGCTAGGCGACAAGAAACTAAGTACAATAGAACGTATGGCTTTAGCTAGGGGTTGCTCCGCTGCTCTTAGACTTGACCCCGAAGGTACCACGGAATCTGGGATCTCAGGGAAGCTCGCTGGTGGTCAGAAGAGCTCTAAAACTTGCGCAGCCCCCGACGCGAACTCCACTCCTTTGTTAGGGAATGCTTCGGGATCGGAGAGTGAAATCGAAATCACTCCTATCGTGAAGAATCACTTGTCGGGTATAATAGCGGGGAACAATGTAAAGTCGAACGAGAGACCTCTTCCTAAAGACTTGAAGCAGCAGGATGCCGTTGCGCAGCATTCGAAGAAAGAGAGCATCCACGACACGCCCAAGTCGACCTTTGTGTTTCAGGTACCTTTTGTAAAATACCCAACCGAGGTGAGGAAAGCGGCGAGCAAACAAGCCACGAACAAAGAGAATCTATATCCTTGCGCCTCGCCTTTAAAGAAAAGCACATCGATGAACACGTTAGTCATACCGGCGTCAAAATTAGCGTTGAAAAGGAGTCAGAGCGAGTTAAACTTGCACGCGAAGGACAAGAGCAGGGCCGCGTTGCCACTGATCTTCAACTCCTCATCTTCGATCGCCACTATTGTAAATAAACCTTCCACTTGTGATAAGTTTATTCAAACGAGCCTGAACGCTTACTCTCAAGAATCGGTGGGCGTTCAGGTCTCGGTCCTCGAGGAGGAGAAGCCGCCGTTACCAAAGAGAGCAACTAGTTTGCACAAGGGTGTTCACATGACTGTACAAAATCGAAAAGGCACGTACAAAGTTCCTCATGGGAGGAGGCAACAAGGCGGTAGCGAGACGCGCGACACTGTATCGACCAGGGAACCGCAATCGCGGCGTAGCTATTCGGACCCGTCGCAAAACGGGTCCGGGATGCACACGCCTCGGGCCGACGAGGTGGAGAATATAGCGGGCAGGGCGAATAGTTTCGAGTATTTTCCTGGCCATGTTTACGAGAACGTTCCAAACGGAAGCGGTAGCCACGTCTCGACATCGGACAGCGGTAGGTCGCATTCTACTCTGCCTAATACGAACTCCAGTATCAACGAGAAACTATGGGGGGACTCGGACAGTCTGGTGAGAGACCTGGAGCGAAGCGTGAATATTCTGAAGAGCCTGGTTGATGCGAACAAATGCGACAAGGAGGTGAAGAAAAGACTGATACATCACGTGGTGAAGAGACTCATGACTGCCAAATACACGGACGACAAGATCGAGCATAATTTAGAGGACAACGTGCCGTGGAACCCGGACGACGCTAGGAACAAGGTGTACAGAGCTGAGATACTTCAAGCTCTGGCGAAGAAGCACAGCACTAGCGAGTCCTCGGGCGACTGGAACGCGCAGAAGGAAGCCGCGCGGGAACGGAAGGCTCTGGGGAACGGAAGAGGCGTCGCGAAGAATGTTGCTCTGGAGAGTAGCAGCGATAAGACCGACAAGACCACGGATAGAACAGAGACTGATGGTCGAAAAGCAAGGATGGGCTTGAGATCGGACGACTACCGTCGAAGTAGCAACACACCCACCGATCCCGACAAGAGCGAGAGCTCGGAGTGCTTTTTCCCCCAAAGAGATCGGAAGGGCAACAAAGTAGTGCAGGACATATTTTGCGCCAAGGACAGGTGTAACATATCAGGTAGAGACTCGACGATAACGAACAGCACGCCGCCCGATCACAACAGAATGCTGTTGGACGCGGTTGTGAACAACAGAAGGGCTGCCATTCGTTCGAGCAATAACACGGAGGAGCAGGCTGACTGGAGGCTGCTCACCACGCTGTCCGAGAGGCAGTTCGAGCTGAAGAAGTGCAGCAATTCGGATTCCGGGGACTCGAAGTTGGTAAGCTACGCGGAGATGGAGAAGAGGAACCAGTTGATCTGGATCACGAACGAGATCAGTCACTTGTGTAATCTGAAAAAGCTGCTGGAGGAGCCGCGAAGATTGGAGAGACCGCGGGCGTCGCCGAGAAAGTCGAGGTCGTCGAACTTGAAGTCGAAGCAAGCCGCACCGCTCTCCCATGCGCACAGACTGGCCAAACAAGATGATTACTTGCGGAGGAACGAATCGGACGCGCAGCCGAATTCCGTGGACGATCCGTGGTCGTCCCATTGTAACTTAGCCACTTGCCAGCCCATCAGCAGCACCAGTAGCGTGATCCAGCGCGTGAAGAAGCGGAACAGTTGCGCGCAGACGGCGACCAACTTCACCGGTGCTCTCTCGAAGACCGGCGGCGAAATCGTCTCTGCCTCGAACATGCACAATTCTACCTTAAAGTTGGTCAACACCGGCGTGCAAACTGTCCCCCAGGAGACGGCTCCCACTTTGATACAATCTGAGATCGTGCATTACATCAAGTGCTCAGCCCACGAAGCGATGCATTTCCAAAACAGCTGCAAGTACAACGACCAAGCCAGCCAGTGCCCGAAGCATCGTGCCATTCAAAGCGTAGTAGCATCCTGCGTGCACTGTTTGCAGGAGCAGAAGGATCAGTTGAAAGCAGTGCAGACGCTGCACACGAACGTGGATCACTTCCGAGAGGAGAGCCCCGTAGCCTCGCAGGCGGCGTTGGATCAGATAAACGGCGACAGCGCGAGCTCCTCGGAGAAGTTTCGTACGTGCGCGAACAAGGACGCCAGCCAGTTGAAGCAGAAAGAAGCGAAGAATCAAATAAACGCCTCGAAGACGAAAAATGCCTGCGAGTGCAGGCGCGAGGACAAGAGATCGTTGTCCAAAGGGTGCCAGTCGTGCTCGATAGCGCAACCATCGACCACCCTGGAGCCCAACAACGTCGTCTCCAAGTGCGAGGATTGCCAGAAGAAGGTGTTTTATTCGCGGGAGAGGAACGACGGGAACTCGAAGGGGTGCGGGTGCACGGCCGCGTGCGAATGCGAGAACAATTGGTCGAAGAGAGGACGGGGGCCAGTGAAACCTAGTTTAAAGCAACGCCAGGAAAGCGGATGTATTTCGAGCTTCGATCAAAACGGTCGCGTTAAATTGTGCGGCTGCTCGACCGATTGCTCCTGCGAGAACAGCCGCGAACCAGAGACCCACAATCCGATGCAGTTCTGCAATTGTCATTCGAGCGGTACCAAAGCCCAACACAATGGGACTCCTTGCCACTGTGCTTACCGCGCGGAAGCGGAAGATCAGTCGACTCGCGTGCGATCTTACTGCGTGACCAACGGGCATACCAGCGAACCTTCTCAGTACAAAGCGCAGAACAGCTTGAAATGCAATTGCGAGGAGGATTGTTCGTGTGTAAACAGAATCGGGAAGGGTAGCGAGGAGAAAGCTCACGGCAGAGGCTGCAACAGCCTGCCGAAACCAAATTACGTGGACGAGGCGACTCAGCAACCCAGTGATTCCGACCGGAACAGCAAAGATTGCCGGCATTGCGGCGCGGCTTATCAGAACACGAGGAAATGTAGTTGTTATCAAACGTACCCGAAAGCGGTCGCTTACGAATTGTCGTTTGCGAAAGAGAACGATAGGAAGGCCGACGGTTCGGGTGCGTTGCTCAAAGTGCCATTATCGAATCGTACCGTTAACGGGGGTAAAACCGATGGCTGTGTCTGTAACATGGTAAACAGAATTAGTTTGAATAAGAACTCTCCGCAGAAAAGTACTTTACAGGTAAGTATCGCGTATGGCATTCGTCTATTATAAAGTGCAAATAATACTTTATAATCCACGTGCCTTCAACTCCTCGAGCGGGGAGGGAAATGTTCGCGAGTCGTTTGCTGGATACTTGAACGTTACAGAAACTTATTGTAAAATGTTCGCACTCACCGCTCAAGGGGTACGCACGGACGTTTATCATTGCAATACGTATAACAAGTTTTTGATTGGTGGTTCAAGGATTACTTGACCAAGAACAAAGCAGATTTCGTGAACAACGCGGAAACGCGGCGTCAATACATGTCAGAAATATCTCATCTGCGGCAGTTGCGCAAGGAAAAGCGAATACAGCTGCTGGCGATGGCTAGTACGTCGAAAGTCGTTAAATCACCAAAGGCTTCTTCCAAACCACCAGGTAGAAATTCTATGTCGCTCAGCGAAGTTTGTTTTGTTCGCCTCTGAGACCTACACGTTTCGTTATACAAATGTCTTTTTTTTTTCTTTTCCTTTTAATGTGTAATCCAGTTTACGCACAGAAAAGGGTGAGCAATGAGGAGATGAGGGACAGGCTGCGAAAGCGGTATCTTCGTTTGAACGAAGTGCGGCACAAGAAGCGGCTGCAGGAGAAGCAGGAAGAGGCGCGGCGTAACAAGCTCATGGTCAGAATCTTTTGCAAGAAGTTGCAACAGAAGGTACTGAGGGGCCAAGTAGATCTGTCTCAAAGCGTTAGCGTTATATCCAACATGTGACGTTAATGGGACGTTCGCGGTTTCGCGTAGGCTATTTGTCAATTAGCGGGTTTAGCGATTATTTAGGTAGATAGACGATAGAAGAACGTACAAAGTATTTTACCTTTCAGACCGAAAGGATCATTAAAAATTTAACGGTATTTCTTCACGATATTGCATAATACATACTAACATCGCATGAACATTTGTTTTCCACTTTAAGAGGCGGGCGTGTGCATCTACGACACGCGTTTGCATGTATTCGTGGGTAACACGAATAGCGCAGCGGTTGAAATAGAAAGTTAAATGATCCAAGAGTATTAGTCTTTGTAGCATATCTAAGTGTTAAAGTATTATATCGCGTTGTTCTTCAGATTCGTGCCTAGATTCTACGATATTTATATCGAACTTAAGGAAGTTTGTCTTGCCAAGATATTTTCATATTCAGAGTATATTTAAAAAAGAAAAAAAACACGACGCACGTACGTTAGATCTGATACAATGACATGATAGTTAGTTAGTTTTCGGTCTCGCGTGAAACGACGAGGGAGCTTCTTCGGGGCATCAAGGTTTCACATTTTACTGGCTTAAAATGTCCTCGAAGCCTGATGCGCCCGTAGGACTGAGACACTGAAATGCTTTAAAACGTTGAAAGTAGTTATTAGTACCTGAATCACAGTACACAATCATTTGTTACTCGTAAGACTTATATAATATAGTCCCTTGGATTTTTCTAATATTTTTACTTTTTTGTATGACGATTATACTCATTTGGTTATTACGATTAAAGTGAACCTCTTGTACATCAAACGTTGTACTGCTTTTCCGTAACTCTCCTTAAAATCCATTTGTACAGCCGATCAGAGTGCACACACGCTCGCGTGTACGACGCTGCTCGTCGTTCGCTATCCGTTTAAACATTCAGCCTGTTTGAAACACACAGTACACATGCCACGCTCGACAGCAGGCTTGTAAAAAGTTCAGAAACTGCAGCTTCTTGTGTGGAACAGACTCGCGTGTGCAACGCGACTGATTTCACTTTAAACATTCTATTTTTTCATTCCTCGCTCGCTGTCCTTGGCGCTTAAACCGAAACTGTGGAAAGGCATGAAAGATCGTTCGCGAATTGACTCTGTTATTTCTCCATCCTCAAGAATCCACGTCCGCGCAATTTTCCTAATAAACTGCCGTTCAGAAAGTTGTTAGTACTTCGCGCGCAGGAGCAAATCCCTCGAAAGGAGCGATCTGGTCGAAGGAAAAAAGACACGAAAGACAGACAACAGCCTTGTTCTAGTAAATTGAATACGTAAAGCATGGCAGAAATAAAAACAAGTAGTTACTGCGTTTTGCCCCAATTACTGGCCGCTTTATATAAGAACATTTAGTGGTTTCGAGGCAGTCAGTTGTTTTCCTTTGAAACTGATCGTGAGATCGTGTCCCCTTCATGCGAGTCGCTTAACACCGCCGATCGGAGTACGATATCTCTCAGATTCATTCAACTTCCCTCTCGAATGCCAGTGTATGTATTCTTTCGTTTTTACGAAATCGGTTCTCGCGTCTATGATAAACGATCCCTAGAAGTAAAAGGTCGCGGGTAGTTTCTGGATCATTTGGCACTGCCGTCTCGGAGATATGGCTGCACAGATTAAAGCCGACATCGACTTGGCCGAGATGCTGGAGGAAAATTTTACCACAGAGTTTCGCAAAGGATACATCACCGTCAACGGTGTTTGCATGCCAGAGAGATTCGAGAAATTTGCACGAGCGATCGAGGACTTTGAAGTCAGAGACGACGACACTTGGGTTTGCAGTTTCCCTAAAACCGGTATACGTTTCTTCAATTCTATCCGCTTTACCGGAAGGAGAGAGTCGTTGCTATTTAATGTAAATGGTGCAATCAGGTACAACGTGGACCCAGGAAATGATCTGGTGCATCGCAAGCGATCTCGATTTCGAGGGTGCGAAGGTCCTGTTACCCAAAAGATTTCCTTTTCTAGAGTAAGTCGATGGAATAAGCTACTTTCGTCAAGTCCTCTGTGCTCCGTTTCCAATGGGAGGGTTACTTTTCTGGCTAGGCATTCCGTTCTCTTCGATTACACCACGATCATGCCTCGACATCCAGAGGTGAAGCTTCACCAGCTGGTCTCGGACAGCGTGAATTACGTGAAGAGTCAGGCTAGCCCGAGATTCATCAAGACCCACCTGCCTTTCCATTTACTCCCGCGGCAGATTCGAACGGGCGAGAGGAAGCCGCGTATCATCTACGTCGCTAGGAACCCAAAAGACACTTGCGTTTCTTATTATCATCACTGCAGATTGATGGAAGGCTATTCTGGCGGCTTCGACAGTTTCTGTCGGCTCTTCCTGGGTGACAAACGTACGCAGAATACGTTCGAAGCCACGTCGTCTTTGGTTTCCCATTTACTTTTCTTTTGATTCTCTTTCCTAGTGTGCTTCGCTCCATTCTGGGACCACATTCTCGACTTTTGGGACAGAAGGGTCGATCGTAGCATCTTATTCTTGAAATACGAAGAGATGAAGTGTGTAAGTAACGAGCGAACACTTCCCACGAGACGATCGTAGTGGTTAATTTGAACGTTCGAACGTTTTTCACAAAATCTTAGGACTTGTCTACGGCGATGGAGAAAACGGCGGCGTTTTTCAACAAAACCCTGTCCAACGATGAAAGGAAGACGTTGACGGAGCACCTGAGCTTCGCCAACATGAAATCGAATCCTGCTGTGAACTACGAGGAAGCTGTCGAGATGCACAAGAAGCTGAAATTGATTGACGTCGGCGGAGAATTTATTAGGAGCGGCAAAGTTAATCAGTGGCAAGGGGCGATGCCTGAATGTATAATCGAGCAGTTCGACAAACTCACGAAAGAGAAGTTAGTGGCGCGGGATCTCTTCCTTGGAAACTGATCCCAAAGGCTAGACACTTGAAATTACGACGCTCTTGACTTTGGTTCGATGCATCGGAGAATATTCGGCATGCAGGTTCGGCAAAGTTCACCGATCGAGGCTCCGGTCTTAGGTGTAACGACGCTCGTGTCGCTTCCCCTTTCGATCAGAACCACTACCGCGTCCCTTTTTCTCGATAGAATCGCCACCTGAAGGGCGGTGAAGCCAGAATTGTCCCGCGCATCAACTTCGGCACCGTGGTCCAGCAGAAGCGACAGGATATCCAAATTCGAAAAGTAAACTGAACAAATAGAGCATAATCGTTTTGAACATTTGATGAATTCAGTTGTTCTTTTTCTCTACTCACCGGTTATCATGAGTGCCGTCCGTCCCTGAGAATCTTTGTGATCTAAGGGAGCACCGTATTCTAAAAGAAACTTGACGTTTTTTAAACGCTCTCCAACGATAGCATACCGAAGACAATTCCAGCCCCTGCTACAAGCGAAGGATTTTTAAATAAAAATCGACTGGAATCGTTCTTTCAATCTTTGCGCCTTACATATCGGTCTTCTGCAGATCCGCGCCTTTTTTTAAAAGCACTTGCAGCATTTCTGGGTCCCTCGAGGCGAAGGAAGCGTACATGAGAGCAGTTCTTCCGCAGGGTTGGGTGACAGTATCATCTAAATTCGTGGAATTTTTTTCCAACAACAGCGCTAGAATTTGCGGGTCGCCGCGATCGATAGCGGCCGTCAAAGGTGTTCGTAAATTCGGCGTGGGATAATGTAAATACATCGATTGACTGGAATCACAATTACAAATGTCGAGATTGCCAAGCGCTCTCTGTATAGACACTTACTTCTTCGCTAGAAACTCTTTGATTCGCTTGAAGCTGGCGAACCTGAGAAGCCGCATGACCGTTTCTTCAGCCGGGCCTGCGGAAAACAATTTGTCCGTAACAATGATTAGACACCAGTTTGCGAGGCACAAAGCATTGTCACCGTTTGGTTCGCGGGTCAATTGTGCGCTGGACATCGGGGACACGATGATAAACTATCCAAGTGTTCACGTCTCTGAGAAATCCTGATGGAGATATAACTGAATAGTCAGTTTTGCGCCGGTCCTGAATCGATCAAACATTGTCTTCGCGCTACCTTTCATACAGTCGCATCCCGTAATAAGCTAATCACCAATTGCAGTAATTGCGCGTCGATTTCAAAATCAACTGCCTCTCCTTCTCCCATCTTCGGTGATCGTACGGGTACTCGCAAAGAGATGAAACATCCGCCGACCCTTGATCACTCCCCCTCGGCTCCTCGCTCCTCTATATTCCTCGGCCGGTCGAGCATTCCATTTTAGTGACCACCGGAAGGACGAGAGTCCACTGACACCGGTCCCCCGTTCTCGCGACACATCCACACTCCGCGAGCCCCGTAAACCGTTCCTCGGACATCGAATCCTGATCTCGAGCCACCTCCAGAACACGCACACTTTCTCCTCGGGACAGGAACACGTGCCAAGGTAGCCGGAGAGCGGTGTAGTAACCGTTCGAGCAGCCCAAGTCCACTTTCTAGAGGCTCAGAGGTGCTCAGAACAAGTCGGAACCACCGCGTCCATCCCAGTGCCCGTCTGTCTTTCGCTCTTCCCTCGTGCCTTCCTCCGCGTATTTTCCAGTGGGCGTCTCGTTCTTCAATCTCGCGACAGACGGTTCGTTCAAGAAGCATTCCGGTGACGTTCGCGACGACTAAGAGGAAGATGAAGCGATGGCAGATGTTACGATGTGGTGGATAACGTGCGCTCTGCTGACAGTTCTGGCATGCCTGTTGTTTCCTGCCCGTGGTACGTTTCCCCAGTCAAGCGATTGTAACAGAAAGCGTGTGATTTTTTTTATATTTGACCAACGATGGTCCAGAGACGACCGCGGTGCCGGATGACGTTCCTGTACCCAGTGTTGAAATTACCCATGCGACCAGAAGTGATCGTTGTGGTTTTGGCAATGCTAAAAGTATCTAGTAAAATATAAAATGATTCGATTGTTCGAAAGTCAACGCCGCGACGGTGCACTGGTTTGCATAGAATCGAACGCAAACGTGTTCCCATTCGCGTAAAAATAAGCCAGCGGCATGGAATGCAGTCAGAATGCATGAGCCGGTGATCTGGTTCTCGCACGGCGTTCCCTGGATTTCTTTTCCCCCGTTTTCTCCCGTGACTATGACACGGAACAAAGGACTCCCCGATCGTGATTCAGAACGTTTTCGGTCGGCTGACTGACGTTCGATTCGATCATTCGTATTCAGCCGGAGAGCGTGAGTCATGCAATGAAATCAACAGGTTCCGCTCTCGAAGACGGCGAGGAGTACAAGGGCAAGTACCTTGGAAAGCTGAACGCGTATCATCATCAGGTATCTGGCGACGTGTACGTGGTAGACGAGTACACCTTGCTGCTCACTTCCTTCAGCTACGATGGCAACGGAGCCGACACCTTCTTCTGGGCTGGCGCCGCCAATCGACCTGGTCCACAAGGTTTCATCGTGCCCGACGAGTGGGGAAAGTCAGTTCGCCTTAACGAAACAGACCGGAAAGCATTCGCGGCTCTTTCTCGCCGAGCCGAACTTGCCAACTTTCTGTTTCAGAACGAACGTCCTCGATCGCTACTTGAACAAAGACTTCACTCTTACCTTGCCGGACGGTAAGAAGGTAACGGACATCAAATGGTTCGCCGTGTACGATTTAGGAAGCCAGGTATCGCCTCACAACTCACATTCTTTAAACTACCTTAAACTATTTAGTAAATTCAATCGTACTATCGGACCTTTGCGTTCAGAACACGTTCGGCGACGTGTACATCCCCGAGGAGTTCGATCCGCCCGCGCCCCAGAAGATATCTCAATTAACCAAGCGGTCCCATGGGGTGTCCTCCGAGTCCATCCTGATCATAGACTCGAAGACCATGAAGATACCACAATTCACGTACGACGGGCAGGGAGAGGACACTTATTTCTGGGTAGGAGTAGGCCCGCAGCCTTCCAGCAAAGGAACTAAAGTCCCCGACGAATACGGCTAGTGAGTAGATAAACTAATGTTCATTGGGATAAGGCGTTGTTCGCGTTACTCTATCAATGTTTCTTTTCGCGCACCACCAGCCTAGACCCGATTCGCTCGTACAAAGAGGAAGATATAATCATTCAACTACCAGGGGACATGACGGTGTTCAACATAGACTGGTTGAGCGTGTTCGAGGTGAAGAGCAAATCGAACTACGGCTCCGTTATCATCCCAGACGGCCTGAACGTGCCCCCTTCGCTCGTAAAAGTAAGAAATGGTTTCGATCTTCTATCGCTTTGCACGGCTAGAACTGCACCACTGAACGATCGATCAAAGTACAGGTGATCAAGCACGCGCAGACCTTGCCAAACTGCATTCAGCTTCACAAACGCTACCAAATCAGCTGGGAGATCTTTGGCCCGCAGATCACCGTCCAGCTGGCTGGGCAAGTCGGTGCGTTAAACCATCGCTTTCACGCGGCTCTGCTTTCTAATCGAAACTTTGACCATTGGGTATTTTCAGGCGAGGACGAGTACATGGCGTTTGGGCTATCCGGCTCGGAAACGTCCAGTCAAATGGAAGGCGCGGATGTTGTGGTCACTTACATGGACGGGACCAGGGGCTACGCGATAGATTACAACATCACTGCGAAAGCGCCGGTACGTAAACGCAAAGAGCACGACGATAAACGTAAAGCTGGGGTAATTAATCTGTTGTCTCGCGAATAGTGCGGAAAAGTCCTGGGCCAGTACAAAGGAGTTTGCAAGGACGAGCTGTTCGGTGGCCAGGACAATAACCAATTGTACACTGCTGTGAGGGAGGACGGGATCAACGTCATCACGTTCAGACGTACCCTCGCCTCGTGTGAGTTGCCATTTAGACTCTGCACTTCAAAGAAGAAGACTGAGAACCAACGGCATTTGTGTGCTTGTGATTGCAGCCGATCCAGGAGACAAAGACTACCCCACGGATCGACCAGTTTACGTGGTGTGGGCTCTAGGAAGATTAAACGAGAACAAGGAACCAAACTTCCACGACGTGTACCCTAAGAGCGACTTGAAGCTGGAGCTCGTCCGCAAAGAGCCTGAGAACACTTGCATGGACTTCACGGAGAACAACGAGGAATTAATGTGAGTAATAGACAGGTAATTTATAGCGAATATGCAGCTAATGGGGAATGCTCATCCTTCAGAGAACCTTGGGAAAAGGCGGAGCTATTTGACAGAAGCATCCGAACGTTTAAAGCCACCATTGGCCCGTCTGGAGGCAAAAAGGGTTACCAGGGAATCACAGGTACACCCGTGCCATGCGTATGATGATTATGATGCATGCGGTGATCGCTGGAATAATGTGATAATTTGCATATTTCGCAGGACAAACGTCTACAGGTTTGGCATGGTACATCGAGGGGGAACTCGTACCCGAATTGTACTTGCGTCGAGGATTGACTTACAATTTCCGCATCCATGGAGGGAACAATCCTCACAGCCCCAACTTGTATCATCCGTTAATCATAACCGATGAACCGCACGGTGGGTACGACAGGCTTAGCGACGCTGCGCAAAGCAACGTCAGAGTACTGGCCGGCGTCGAGTTCACTAGACGGGGTCAACCAAGACCAACCGCAGGTTTGTAATGTAACTCGCCAACCTTCGATTAGATAAGACAGAGAGAAATGGATGTGAGAACGTATGACGGTTTCAGTTGGCCCGCTTTGCTTGAGCAAACATAATGGACGGGACAGAAGATTGGACGATGATTTTTCAACGTTCAGGCAGTTCAACAGGACGTTAATGAGCGTGTGCGAGCCAGGTAAGATTGTACCTGTAGGCTGACCCGGCTGGTTGCGTGTACAAAGTGCGCGGCGCACAGAGGCACCGCGAGAGAAAAAACGCTTAAGGATGTATCGGACCTATCTTCCAAATGGTACCAAGTTGATGAAAATTTGTGAGATTGTTCTTTTTAATCTTCCTGATGTGCTCCAAAAATTTTAAACGAATTCACTAAACGGTTGATGAGTTATAACGATTTTAATTTTCACTGATTTTACGCGTACTCTTATGGAAAGAGACGATCTTGACAGATAAAACAGCTGAAAAATTGTTGAAGAAATGGTATCAATGTTTTGAATTTTTTTGCACATGTAGTGTATGTTTTAAAAAAATAAATTATAACTTGAGAAAATTGTGAATTCAGGACATTTTCATTGGCAAAAGTTTAGCAAATAATGCTTGAAGAAGCATTTGTAAAGTGAAAAATACCTTTCTACGAGTAAAAATAAGACTCCAAGTGTCGGTCGAGTACCTTACATCTAGATTTACTATACGTAAGACGTAGATATTCAAGTAGTTCACAATTCATATACTTTTGTCTAATATTGTAAGTACCTCCGATACATCCTTAAAAGACTTAAAAAAATTCAATTGTAAATGAATGGCATGCTATGCTGCTACAAACATGATTTATACAGTCTTCTCTCAATATATTGCTGCGAACAGAGACCGGCAGCGGCAATATATCGAGAGTGGGCACGATTCTTTGTTTTATTCGCAATTTATTGGAAAAACATTTTTTGGAAAGCCGTCAAAACATTTATCGCGCGCACAAGAAAAAACATCACGCGCCGAGCCTGCCTGTAAATTTCGGTTTCCTTTGTGTAATAGTTTTCAAGAATTACAATTGTTTGTTTGTAGGGGAAGGTGGACTGTTGGAAGTGACGCCGAACTCCACGTGGCCAGACATCGTCTATTATAATTCGTTCACTCACGCAAACATGGGATGGAAGATACACGTGGTGGATGCTTACTCACGGAGCACTGCTGTTGCTCAAGAATTGTCGCTCTTTGCGGGAATCGCGGCTGTGTTTTTTTGTTTACTATAAAATTAGATATAAGCTACTAAGATTAGTCGTTCCTTCTCAACGCGCAAATAGAAGCTGACTGACGGTACGGTTTAGCAATTGTGTTGAGGAAGAATCTGATCGCAAAAAGTATAGAACGTTTAGTTCCTACTTCCTACTAATCGAAGGCAGGAAATATTCAACCCACGATAAGTTATTTAGTAATGTCGTAAAGTCAACAGCTGCTTCAGATATTTTTCGTAACGAATAGTAAGTACATATGCTATTCAGCAATACGTTTTAGAAATATTTTACGTACAAGTGAGTGGTTATTAAAAGATTTTTAAACCGTTAATGATCCTATTGTTTATCCTTTGAAATAATTAAACGTACAACGTGGGTATCTTCGATCCACGCATCCCAAGTGGATGAAGCGCTTGTAGTATCTGGTGTATAATTAAATAAATAACTATACGGTCGATTACAATTAAGCAGTTATGAATCGTTTTTGGATAGGATTACAAGTCTACAGCCGCGTTTAATGAATAGACACTTTGTTCAAGGATTTTTCGATCTTCCCAAAATGATTTATATATTGCTACGGCTGGATCTGATAATATAGTATTGTGACAACGTTCAACAATTACTCGTATACGTTTTATTTACGAATCGCTACATAGTTACTAATAAGAAAGCCTTTTATATAGTTAGATTACCGACCTTTTATCACAGACCAGGGATAGGACAGACCTATCACGTAATTTTGTGTCACATGTTCGGGGGGCTCGCGAGCCCTCTTTTCATCCATAATTTCAGGTATCGCCTGAAAGGAGGTATCCCCTGAATTTCATCGTCGAAGGCCTTTCAAAGACTCTGTGCCTCTACGTCGAATAGTTCTCCGCCTTAGATTCTCTCTCCGAAGACGCTAACTTAGTGCCACCTCTTTCGACATCATGTTCTCCTGTTACAAAGCTCAATTTAGAGCGTTCAGAAAATTTTGGCCAGATTTTGGAGCGATGTATAAGGAGAACATGAAGCGAAAGGAGGTATTCTGAATTTCAGCGTCAAACCGCGTCCAAAGGGTGCAATGAAAGTACCCTTTGATCGCCGATTTTCTACGATCGTTGCCGATTTCTCAATCACCCTGTATAGTAGGGTATTATTCACCCCTTAGGAAAGGACTCGGGACATGAAACCGCGTTCAATGGGTACAATGAAAGTACCCTTTGATCGCCGATATTCCTCGATCGCTGCCGATTTCTCAATCACCCTGTATAGTAGGGTATTTTTCACCCCTTAGGAAAGTACTCGGGATGTGAAACCGCGTCCAATGAGTACAATGAAAGTACCCTTTGGTAGCCGATTTTCCTCGATCGTTGCCGATTTTTCAGTCACCCTGTATAGTAGGGAATTTTTCACCCCTTATGAAAGTACTCGGGGCGTGAAACCGCGTCCAAAGAGTACAATGAAAGTACCCTTTGGTTGCCTATTTTCCTCGATCGCTGCCGATTTTTCAGTCACCCTGTATAGTAGGGAATTTTTCACCCCTTAGGAAAGGACTCGGGACATGAAACCGCGTTCAATGAGTACAATGAAAGTACCCTTTGATCGCCGATTTTCCTCGATCGTTGCTGATTTTTCAGTCACCCTGTATAGTAGGGTATTTTTCACTCCTCAGGAAAGTACTCGGGACGTGAATCCGCGTCCAAAGAGTACAATGAAAGTACCCTTTGATCGCCGATATTCCTCGATCGCTGCCGATTTCTCTGTCACCTTGTATAGTAGCGTATTTTTCACCCCTTAGGAAAGTACTCGGGATGTGAAACCGCGTCCAATGAGTACAATGAAAGTACCCTTTGGTAGCCGATTTTCCTCGATCGTTGCCGATTTTTCAGTCACCCTGTATAGTAGGGAATTTTTCACCCCTTATGAAAGTACTCAGGACGTGAAACCGCGTCCAAAGAGTACAATGAAAGTACCCTTTGGTTGCCTATTTTCCTCGATCGCTGCCGATTTTTCAGTCACCCTGTATAGTACGGAATTTTTCACCCCTTAGGAAAGTACTCGTGATGTGAAACCGCGTCCAATGAGTACAATGAAAGTACCCTTTGGTTGCCGATTTTCCTCGATCGTTGCCGATTTTTCAGTCACCCTGTATAGTAGGGAATTTTTCACCCCTTATGAAAGTACTCGGGACGTGAAACCGCGTCCAATGAGTACAATGAAAGTACCCTTTGATCGTCGATTTTCATCGATCGTTGCTGATTTTTCAGTCACCCTGTATAGTAGGGAATTTTTCACCCCTTATGAAAGTACTCGGGACGTGAAACCGCGTCCAATGAGTACAATGAAAGTACCCTTTGATCGTCGATTTTCATCGATCGTTGCTGATTTTTCAGTCACCCTGTATAGTAGGGTATTTTTCACCCCTCAGGAAAGTACTCGGGACGTGAAACCGCGTCCAAAGAGTACAATGAAAGTACCCTTTGGTTGCCTATTTTCCTCGATCGCTGCCGATTTTTCAGTCACCCTGTATAGTACGGAATTTTTCACCCCTTAGGAAAGTACTCGTGATGTGAAACCGCGTCCAATGAGTACAATGAAAGTACCCTTTGGTTGCCGATTTTCCTCGATCGTTGCCGATTTTTCAGTCACCCTGTATAGTAGGGAATTTTTCACCCCTTATGAAAGTACTCGGGACGTGAAACCGCGTCCAATGAGTACAATGAAAGTACCCTTTGATCGTCGATTTTCATCGATCGTTGCTGATTTTTCAGTCACCCTGTATAGTAGGGTATTTTTCACCCCTCAGGAAAGTACTCGGGACGTGAATCCGCGTCCAAAGAGTACAATGAAAGTACCCCTTGATCGCCGATTTTACCCAGTCGATACCGATTTCTCAGTCACCGTGTATAGTATGGAATTTTTCACCTCCTAGGAAAGTACTCGGAACGCGAAACCGCGTCCAAAGAGTATAATGAAAGTACCATTTGATCGCAAATTTTCCACAGTCGATACCGATTTCTCAGTCACCCTGTATAGTAGGGAATTTTCCACCCCTTAGGAAAGTACTCGGAACGCGAAACCGCGTCCAAGGAGTATAATGAAAGTACCCTTTGATCGCTGATTTTACACAATTGATACCGATTTCTCAGTCACCGTGTATAATGGTTAATTAATTCGGGTCATTCGTCTGTTATAGGTAAGCAATTCTTTCCTTTGGAAGCGTCGGTTCGTGTCAACTGGTCCCAGACAGCACACAGATGTCTAAAGACGCCCAAAAGACGTCCTAAAAGCTGTCCGGATCTAAAACGGACGTACAATTGACGTCTTACAGACGTCTGTGTAAAATGTGGGGTGTAACGAAAACGCACTGGACGAGTGCAGCATTTACAATATGTCCCTTTTAAGTGGAAGTTAAACTTAAGTAATTAGACAATGGAATTATTATATATCACTGTACATTATTCAGAGTATTTTAATAAATCACATGTAGAGAAAAAACGCATCATTCAATGTAGAAATGTACCCTATATCATCCATTTCCTAATTAAATCCCATATTTTCCAATCACAAGTAAAGACTGGGTCTGCGTTGATTACTTCTCCGTCTTCGATTCACTCTCTCCGGAGTCGTTACTTTGTGCCACCTCTTTCGACATCATGTTCTCCTGTTACAATCTCAATTTTGGAGCGTTCAGAGAATTTTGGCCAGATTTTAGCAAATGTATCAGGAGAACATGAAGCGAAAGGAGGTACGCCTTGAATTTCATCGTTGAAACCTTTCGAAGACGCTGCGCCTCTACGTCGAACAGTTCTCCGCCTTGGATTCTCTTTACGAAGGCGCTAACTTAGTGCCACCTCTTTCGACATCATGTTCTCCTGTTACAATCTCAATTTTGGAGCGTTCAGAAAATTTTGGCCAGATTTTAGCAAATGTATGAGGAGAACATGAAGCGAAAGGAGGTACGCCTTGAATTTCATCGTCGAAACCTTTCGAAGACGCTGCGCCTCTACGTCGAACAGTTCTCCGCCTTGGATTCTCTTTACGAAGGCGCTAACTTAGTGCCACCTCTTTCGACATCATGTTCTCCTGTTAAAATCTCAATTTTGCAGCGTTCAGAGAATTTTGGCCAGATTTTAGCAAATGTATCAGGAGAACATGAAGCGAAAGGAGGTACGCCTTGAATTTCATCGTCGAAACCTTTCGAAGACGCTGCGCCTCTACGTCGAACAGTTCTCCGCCTTGGATTCTCTTTACGAAGGCGCTAACTTAGTGCCACCTCTTTCGACATCATGTTCTCCTGTTACAATCTCAATTTTGGAGCGTTCAGAGAATTTTGGCCAGATTTTAGCAAATGTATCAGGAGAACATAAAGCGAAAGGAGGTACGCCTTGAATTTCATCGTCGAAACCTTTCGAAGACGCTGTGCCTCTACGTCGAACAGTTCTCCGCCTTGGATTCTCTTTACGAAGGCGCTAACTTAGTGCCACCTCTTTCGACATCATGTTCCCCTGTTACAATCTCAATTTTGCAGCGTTCAGAGAATTTTGGCCTGATTTTAGCAAATGTATCAGGAGAACATGAAGCGAAAGGAGGTACGCCTTGAATTTCATCGTTGAAACCTTTCGAAGACGCTGCGCCTCTACGTCGAACAGTTCTCCGCCTTGGATTCTCTTTACGAAGGCGCTAACTTAGTGCCACCTCTTTCGACATCATGTTCTCCTGTTACAATCTCAATTTTGGAGCGTTCAGAAAATTTTGGCCAGATTTTAGCAAATGTATGAGGAGAACATGAAGCGAAAGGAGGTACGCCTTGAATTTCATCGTCGAAACCTTTCGAAGACGCTGCGCCTCTACGTCGAACAGTTCTCCGCCTTGGATTCTCTTTACGAAGGCGCTAACTTAGTGCCACCTCTTTCGACATCATGTTCTCCTGTTAAAATCTCAATTTTGCAGCGTTCAGAGAATTTTGGCCAGATTTTAGCAAATGTATCAGGAGAACATGAAGCGAAAGGAGGTACGCCTTGAATTTCATCGTCGAAACCTTTCGAAGACGCTGCGCCTCTACGTCGAACAGTTCTCCGCCTTGGATTCTCTTTACGAAGGCGCTAACTTAGTGCCACCTCTTTCGACATCATGTTCTCCTGTTACAATCTCAATTTTGGAGCGTTCAGAAAATTTTGGCCAGATTTTAGCAAATGTATGAGGAGAACATGAAGCGAAAGGAGGTACGCCTTGAATTTCATCGTCGAAACCTTTCGAAGACGCTGCGCCTCTACGTCGAACAGTTCTCCGCCTTGGATTCTCTTTACGAAGGCGCTAACTTAGTGCCACCTCTTTCGACATCATGTTCTCCTGTTAAAATCTCAATTTTGCAGCGTTCAGAGAATTTTGGCCAGATTTTAGCAAATGTATCAGGAGAACATGAAGCGAAAGGAGGTACGCCTTGAATTTCATCGTCGAAACCTTTCGAAGACGCTGCGCCTCTACGTCGAACAGTTCTCCGCCTTGGATTCTCTTTACGAAGGCGCTAACTTAGTGCCACCTCTTTCGACATCATGTTCTCCTGTTACAATCTCAATTTTGGAGCGTTCAGAGAATTTTGGCCAGATTTTAGCAAATGTATCAGGAGAACATAAAGCGAAAGGAGGTACGCCTTGAATTTCATCGTCGAAACCTTTCGAAGACGCTGTGCCTCTACGTCGAACAGTTCTCCGCCTTGGATTCTCTTTACGAAGGCGCTAACTTAGTGCCACCTCTTTCGACATCATGTTCTCCTGTTACAATCTCAATTTTGCAGCGTTCAGAGAATTTTGGCCAGATTTTAGCAAATGTATCAGGAGAACATGAAGCGAAAGGAGGTACGCCTTGAATTTCATCGTTGAAACCTTTCGAAGACGCTGCGCCTCTACGTCGAACAGTTCTCCGCCTTGGATTCTCTTTACGAAGGCGCTAACTTAGTGCCACCTCTTTCGACATCATGTTCTCCTGTTACAATCTCAATTTTGGAGCGTTCAGAAAATTTTGGCCAGATTTTAGCAAATGTATCAGGAGAACATGAAGCGAAAGGAGGTACGCCTTGAATTTCATCGGCGAAACCTTTCGAAGACGCTGCGCCTCTACGTCGAACAGTTCTCCGCCTTGGATTCTCTTTACGAAGGCGCTAACTTAGTGCCACCCCTTTCGACATCATGTTCTCCTGTTACAATCTCAATTTTGCAGCGTTCAGAGAATTTTGGCCAGATTTTAGCAAATGTATCAGGAGAACATGAAGCGAAAGGAGGTACGCCTTGAATTTCATCGTCGAAACCTTTCGAAGACGCTGTGCCTCTACGTCGAACAGTTCTCCGCCTTGGATTCTCTTTACGAAGGCGCTAACTTAGTGCCACCTCTTTCGACATCATGTTCTCCTGTTACAATCTCAATTTTGCAGCGTTCAGAGAATTTTGGCCAGATTTTAGCAAATGTATCAGGAGAACATGAAGCGAAAGGAGGTACGCCTTGAATTTCATCGTCGAAACCTTTCGAAGACGCTGCGCCTCTACGTCGAACAGTTCTCCGCCTTGGATTCTCTTTACGAAGGCGCTAACTTAGTGCCACCTCTTTCGACATCATGTTCTCCTGTTACAATCTCAATTTTGCAGCGTTCAGAGAATTTTGGCCAGATTTTAGCAAATGTATCAGGAGAACATGAAGCGAAAGGAGGTACGCCTTGAATTTCATCGTTGAAACCTTTCGAAGACGCTGCGCCTCTACGTCGAACAGTTCTCCGCCTTGGATTCTCTTTACGAAGGCGCTAACTTAGTGCCACCTCTTTCGACATCATGTTCTCCTGTTACAATCTCAATTTTGGAGCGTTCAGAAAATTTTGGCCAGATTTTAGCAAATGTATGAGGAGAACATGAAGCGAAAGGAGGTACGCCTTGAATTTCATCGTCGAAACCTTTCGAAGACGCTGCGCCTCTACGTCGAACAGTTCTCCGCCTTGGATTCTCTTTACGAAGGCGCTAACTTAGTGCCACCTCTTTCGACATCATGTTCTCCTGTTAAAATCTCAATTTTGCAGCGTTCAGAGAATTTTGGCCAGATTTTAGCAAATGTATCAGGAGAACATGAAGCGAAAGGAGGTACGCCTTGAATTTCATCGTCGAAACCTTTCGAAGACGCTGCGCCTCTACGTCGAACAGTTCTCCGCCTTGGATTCTCTTTACGAAGGCGCTAACTTAGTGCCACCTCTTTCGACATCATGTTCTCCTGTTACAATCTCAATTTTGGAGCGTTCAGAAAATTTTGGCCAGATTTTAGCAAATGTATGAGGAGAACATGAAGCGAAAGGAGGTACGCCTTGAATTTCATCGTCGAAACCTTTCGAAGACGCTGCGCCTCTACGTCGAACAGTTCTCCGCCTTGGATTCTCTTTACGAAGGCGCTAACTTAGTGCCACCTCTTTCGACATCATGTTCTCCTGTTAAAATCTCAATTTTGCAGCGTTCAGAGAATTTTGGCCAGATTTTAGCAAATGTATCAGGAGAACATGAAGCGAAAGGAGGTACGCCTTGAATTTCATCGTCGAAACCTTTCGAAGACGCTGCGCCTCTACGTCGAACAGTTCTCCGCCTTGGATTCTCTTTACGAAGGCGCTAACTTAGTGCCACCTCTTTCGACATCATGTTCTCCTGTTACAATCTCAATTTTGGAGCGTTCAGAGAATTTTGGCCAGATTTTAGCAAATGTATCAGGAGAACATAAAGCGAAAGGAGGTACGCCTTGAATTTCATCGTCGAAACCTTTCGAAGACGCTGTGCCTCTACGTCGAACAGTTCTCCGCCTTGGATTCTCTTTACGAAGGCGCTAACTTAGTGCCACCTCTTTCGACATCATGTTCTCCTGTTACAATCTCAATTTTGCAGCGTTCAGAGAATTTTGGCCAGATTTTAGCAAATGTATCAGGAGAACATGAAGCGAAAGGAGGTACGCCTTGAATTTCATCGTTGAAACCTTTCGAAGACGCTGCGCCTCTACGTCGAACAGTTCTCCGCCTTGGATTCTCTTTACGAAGGCGCTAACTTAGTGCCACCTCTTTCGACATCATGTTCTCCTGTTACAATCTCAATTTTGGAGCGTTCAGAAAATTTTGGCCAGATTTTAGCAAATGTATCAGGAGAACATGAAGCGAAAGGAGGTACGCCTTGAATTTCATCGTCGAAACCTTTCGAAGACGCTGCGCCTCTACGTCGAACAGTTCTCCGCCTTGGATTCTCTTTACGAAGGCGCTAACTTAGTGCCACCCCTTTCGACATCATGTTCTCCTGTTACAATCTCAATTTTGCAGCGTTCAGAGAATTTTGGCCAGATTTTAGCAAATGTATCAGGAGAACATGAAGCGAAAGGAGGTACGCCTTGAATTTCATCGTCGAAACCTTTCGAAGACGCTGTGCCTCTACGTCGAACAGTTCTCCGCCTTGGATTCTCTTTACGAAGGCGCTAACTTAGTGCCACCTCTTTCGACATCATGTTCTCCTGTTACAATCTCAATTTTGCAGCGTTCAGAGAATTTTGGCCAGATTTTAGCAAATGTATCAGGAGAACATGAAGCGAAAGGAGGTACGCCTTGAATTTCATCGTCGAAACCTTTCGAAGACGCTGCGCCTCTACGTCGAACAGTTCTCCGCCTTGGATTCTCTTTACGAAGGCGCTAACTTAGTGCCACCTCTTTCGACATCATGTTCTCCTGTTACAATCTCAATTTTGCAGCGTTCAGAGAATTTTGGCCAGATTTTAGCAAATGTATCAGGAGAACATGAAGCGAAAGGAGGTATCTTGGAACTTCACCATTGAAGGCGTTGCCTTAAAGTAGCGAACAAGAGCTACGCCTTCTAAAGGCCTTTTACCATGGAAATCACAGGTTTGGAATTTGGATAGGAATTTGTAAAAGGTATTTGTAAATAATAATACAGTTCTTTTCCAATTTTTTTCCAGTTTATTTGAATAAAAGGCCTTTTTTACAGTGTTACAATATTGTATAATTTCATTTTACTTTTTGTATAAAATCACTATCTTCTCATGTTCATTGTTGAGGCTGACAGCTTTCCATCGTTTGTCTCATTTAAAGTTCCTGGCCTCGGAGGAATGTTCCCAAGATTAATCTGCAAAAAGAAGAAAAATATTTTCATTAACCTGATTTGTCTATTAAGTAAAGCAAATATGACAAATATTACAATATAATTTCATGTAAAACGTATAATGAATTTAATTATCTTCCCAATTTAACCTTTATTTCATGTAGAATACATTTAAACGCAGTTCAATTCTATCATATCACAGAAAACGTATACTATTAACAACAGGTAAAAAGAATTAAGTACCCTTTTGTTTGAAAACAAAAGAATCGTAGTTTTCTTCGCGCACAAAAAATTTAAAGACATATTTGTGTAGCCGCCCCACTTTTATGGCTCGACGAATCCGAATGAATCTAAATCGAGCTGAACTGAAGTTAGCGACCATATAACAATTTGTTTAACCTTACACGCTGCATAATTCTAATATTATATTAGTAAGGTACTCAAAAGACGCATACAACTTATGAAAGGAAAGGAAAAGATTAACGAAGAGAATGTTAAGTTATCACACGTATAGGGTAAATCCGGGAGACATGGTCGACCTACTGTAAAATGGCTATTAAAACTAATACAGATATTACTTATTTTATCAGGTCAAACCTATATGTTCAGAATTTTATGCTGATTCAGAAAAACTGAAGTCATGGATAAAGCAAAATTATTTATGGGTGAATACAACTACAGATTCATTGATATTTAATTTGTTTACGCTAAACACGTAAAGAACACATCTTAAGAAATATTGAACTAACCACTGGCGATTAGCAAGGAAAATGAATACAAAAGTGAATAATAAATAAAATAAATAAACAATAATAATTATAAAATACGGATAACAAATAAAAAAATAAAAAAATAAACGCAAAAATTCGACCTAGGGGTAAATTGTAACAAACTGCTTGGGGCAAAATGTAACATGTTACAACTTACCCCACTCTAAATGGTGATAAGGCAAACATGATATTTGTTGAAATATTAGTTACTTTTAGGATGAGAACATACAAGAAAAAAACAGAAAGGGGTTCTACTTCCAAGGAAGACATGGAAGAGGCATTAAACAGAGTTGTACATAATAAGGAATCAATACGCTCAGTGGCAAAAGCTATAAATATATGTCATGTGACTCTCTCCAGGTATGTGAAGAAAGTCGATGTTTCTGAGGCTTGTATCAAATTGGACAAAATAGGCTACATTCGAAATCCGGTGTTTAATGATCAGCAATCAGCCAGCTTAGCTGAATATGTGTGGCTTATCTGTCACAATTGCAATTCGGATACTGAATAAGCACTAATTGTGCAACTCATGTATATAAAACGTTTAATAATGATATCTCTTTTCATTTATATATGTTAGAAATGTTTATGTGCGTTTACATTTGTGTTTAAATAAATAAAACAGATGCGTTACAATTTATCCCACATGCTGTTACTTTTTACCCTGGACTGGGGCACATTGTAACAAAGGTTCAGATTTGTTTAAGATGAACCTAGATGTCTAAGTGTCCAAGATTTTGTCACATACTTTCACGCAATTAGTTCACCACATATGTAAGTAGTAAATCACGCAAATTATTTCCAGATTGAGGATTATTTCAGACTTTCGAGAAAAAACCGTGGAAACTTTTTTTGTTACAATTTGCCCCGGTCTCCCCTATCTTATTATCCCAAACTTTAAACGAAAATAAACTTAGAAGTATATTTTAAATACGATTCTGCACACCGCAATTTGAAAAAACAGGTTAAATGTAATCTCAATTTACCTTTTATAGCCAATAAATTCAGAAAAACACAGAAGGAAGCGAAATGACGCTATTCATTCATCTGTTTGGCTTCTAGTGAAGTAATTGGTCTGCACTTTAACGCATTTTTACGTATAAAGTCTGAAATATAGCGACTCGACCAACTCTCCGGCCCGACCGCGTCTCCCGGATTTACCCTACAAGACCGCACGCATCTTTCAGCATTTCATCTCATTTCAAAGTAGTTCCGGAGGTCATGAACAGAGGACGCTAAATTCAGTTCTCGAGTTATGTGTTGGTAATACAGTTTGCGTGGTGACACGAGATCTCATAAGTTGATAGGTCTATCCTATACTTCGTCGATGCTTCTTGTGGATAACGTAGGGATTGCGGTCGGTATTCTAACCTGCATAAAAGGCTTTTTTATTATTATGTAACTATGTAGCGATTCGTAAATAAAACCTATACGAGTGATCACAAGACTATATCCTCAGATCCACTTGTAGAAATATGTAAATCATTTTGAAAAGATCGAGAATCTTTGAAGAAAGTGTGCATTCGCTAAACGCGGCGGGAGAGTTGTAACTCTGCCCAAAAACACTTCATAGCTGCATAATTGTAATCGGAATCATTACAATTATTATGTAGGAAAGGAGTGAAGGATCCATATTTCAAGATGAAACTGCAAAAGTTGGTAAATTACATCTAGAAAATGCATTGACAATCGACGAAGCTTGAGTCTTTACGTAGGACTGCGACACTGTTCTCGTTATCGTCTCAGAGAATCGTTAATAACTAATTAATTATAACCAAAATCTGCGCAACGACCACATAGGAAAGTAGCCAAGGGTCTATTCTCCGAGACGCGATTCTGAAAGTTCTTAAAATATCTGCGGGAAATGAGAAATTCGTGAATTTACAGAGGCTGTGTAATATTTCTATCTCCCTCCTTGTCGCGCACAGTAGCGCTCTCTCTCGCGCACGCCATCTATCTCCCTCCTTGTCGCACGCACTAGCGCACTCTCTCTCGCACGACTCGGCCGTGCCACCTCTTCTAGTATCATGTACTCCTAGTAAGTCCGGCGAATTTCCTGGTCCAAACAGCCAACTTGGAGATTTCTTGAGGATAACGTAGGGATCGTGGTTGGTAATCTAACCTATATAAAATGCTTTTTTATTATTGACTATGTATGTAGAAATTCGTAAATAAAACGTATACGAGGGATTGCTGAACGTTGTCACAAGACTATATTCTCAAATTCACTTGTACAAATATGTCAATCATTTTGAAAACATCGCGAATCCTTGAATAAAGTATGCATTCACTAAACGCAGCGGGGGACTTGTAATAACTCTGTCGAAAATCTCTTCATAGCTGCTTAATTGTAATCGGAATCATTACAACTATCATGTAGGAAAGTAGTGAAGGGTCCATACTTCAAGATGAAACTGCAAAAGTTGGTAAATTACATCTAGAAAATGCACCAACAATCGACGAAGCTTGAGTATTCACATAGGGCCGCGGCACTGTTCTCGTAACCGTCTCAAAGAATTGTTAATAACTAATTAATTATAGCCAAAATCTGCGCAAATACCACATAGGAAAGTAGCCAAGGGTCTATTCTCCGAGACGCGATTCTCATAGGTCTTAAAATATTCGCGGGAAATGAGAAATTCGTGAATTTACAGTGGCTGTGTAATATTTCTATGTCCCTCCTTGTCGCGCACGCGGGCGCTCTCTCTCGCACACGCTACTTATCTCCCTCCTTGTCCAACCCGCTAGCGCCCTCTCTCTCGCACAGCTCGGCCGTGCCACCTCTTCTAGTATCATGTGCTCCTAATAACTCGGGCGAATTTCCTGGTCGGAATAGCCAGCTTGGGGACTTCTTGTGGATAACGTAGGGATCGCGGTCGGTAATAATTTTTTTTTTTTATACGATTCGGAAATAAAATTCATACGCGTCATTGTTGAACGTGGCCACAGAACTACATTATCAAATGGCGGTTTATAATTTTTCAGCAACAATTTACGTACCTTGTAATTGCTCGTAACTAATTTACTAACTACAAGTGAAGTAATAGCTTTTGCATATCTTGAAGCCTAAATTCTAGCATGTTCTAGTGAATGACGATCAACATTTTAAAGAAATATTAAAATAAAGCAATGGAACAAATACATAAACCAAACACCGTCGTTGGAAGTTGTGAACTTTTTTTAATTGTAAATAATCTACATTTAGGATATATATACATATAACAATCTTATAAAGATATAACGTTTGTAAAAATGGTAACAACTCGGGAGACTTGAATTAAGTTCGTCTTTGACGTGTAATGTATTGTATAAAACAGTAAAAGTAAGAGGTAACTAATTAAAACGTTTTAACCAAGTAGAAGGATTCATCTACCACTCGCATCTTTCCCAACTGCATCCTTGATGGACGACAGGCCGTCACGTGCGAGCATGTCGTTCAATTCTCGCTTGATTTTCCCTACCACTGGCGGTCCGTGATACGTGAACGACGTATAGACTTGCACCAAAGAAGCCCCGGCTCTAATTTTATTATAAGCATCAGCTCCGGTGAAGATTCCACCAACCCCGATTATCGGGATAGCGGCATGCGTTCGCCTGTACATATCCGAGATCATGCCTGTGGCCATGTCCGTGAGAGGAGCCCCGCTGAGACCTCCACTCTCATCTTTCAGAGGACTCGTTAAATTGTTCCGTGTAACCGTAGTGTTGCATAGTATCAAACCATCCACTTTGGATTCTTTCTTTAATATCACGTCTGCGATATCCTGCTTCTCAGAGTCGGACAAATCTGGGGCTAGCTTTAACAGTAGAGGTTGTTTGCTCCGGATCGACTGTCTTACTTCGTTCACTCTCGTCAGCAGCTGTTCCAAGTCCTTCTTGCTCTGTAGAGACCTCAGTCCAGGAGTGTTTGGACTAGAAACATTGATCACGAAGTAATCGGCGACGTCAGAGAATTTCTTTATGCCATCGATGTAGTCTTGAGCCGCGTCATCCGAGGTTTTGTTTTTCCCCAAGTTAATTCCAACGATACCACTGAAGGTTTGATTATCCCTGAGCTTCCGCAGACGTTGCCACACAGAATCGTAGCCTTCGCTATTGAATCCATATCGATTAACGACAGCATTGTCCTCTAATAAACGAAACACCCTTGGCTTAAGGTTACCAGGTTGAGGCTTGGGTGTAACAGAACCTGCCAATGGAATTAGTGGAAGTAAGCGGAAGGTATGACAACAGACTTATCAGTGAGAAATGATACGAGTATAGTTACCTATTTCTACAAAGCTAAAACCTAATTTGTGCAAGCCCTCTACGGCTTCGCCTTGCTTATCGAATCCAGCTGCCATTCCCACTGGATTCTTAAACTGCAGATCCCAAAGATTGACAGCGAGGGAAGGTGGATCCGGCAGGTTTTGCCTGGGCAACAAACCCCATTTCAAGATTTTCACGGCTGTAGTGTGCGCGGTCTCAGGGTCCAACAGTTGCACCAGTGGCACAGCGATTCCACTGTAGAACTTTTCGTTGCTCTGATAAATGCAAATGCCACCGAACAATGTCGCAGCCGCGCTGGTTACCGTCAAGAGCGACTTTAATTTCTCTTTGCTGCTCAATTGTCGACTCATTTTAACATGTATTGCCAAGTATTTCGTCGGGACAAGCTGATAAGTACAGTCTGTCGGCGAGTAAACACATTTAAACCTTCCTTTTAGGTTAGGCACGATGGTTCAATTGACGATCAGTCTCTCGTGCAACGACGCCCTAACGTAGTCTCGATTCAAACTAATCAAGGACTGCGACTCTAAATATCTTAAGCACATTTTGATTAACAATTTGCACCTTATCCGCCGGCTTTTGGAAAATGCTAATAGACCGTAACCACGGCGAAGCTTCAGCGCTATCTAAAAGCAGCTTGGTGAACCAGGTGAACGCAGTGAGTGAAATCGGCACACTGAGCAATCTACTGCGCAACTTCGATATTTGAATTACTCAGTTTCGAATATTTGAAAGTAGATTAGAAGAAACCTATTGATCGCTACCAGCCAATTTTTTATTAAATTTGTACTGATCCTTCTATTCCAATATTATATGCCGAGCATCTAGTTGAACCCAATAAGCGGTTCTGTCGTTAAGGACCAGAAATACAAAACGCGCGTCTCAAGTGGTTATCATTACGCGAAGAACCGAAAGATATGACATCGAAGTTCGCACAATACTCATGTAAGTTTCCATATTGACGACGAAGAAGTCTCCAGCTTTCAGATGAACCGGGTTTTGGGACCGCATCAGAATGAAAATGATGTCCCTGGACAAACGTCCTGGCAAGTCGTACCACCGGCAGCAATAAGCCGAGTATCCTATTCCCTCCATCTGATCCTTCAAATAATTGCCCACGTAACTGTACGCGCCCAATTGCGTCAACAAAGTGCCCACCACTATGAACGTTTTTACCTCCATCACGAAATTCTTAGCATTCAGGGAAAGGATCAGCTGAAAGCCTAAAGAAAAAAAGGGGGAATTCGTCCATACATCAAGTGCATATGTGTAAACCTATTTTTATACGTACGGCGCCGTTCTAAGATTAAACAATACATTAATGATGTAGAAATTTTTCACCGCTTGTGCAAATAAGCAAGCAACTGGAGAAAAGCTGCATGACCAAGATTGAGCTGATGGTGTCGTTCAGCTGTTTGGACAGCTTCAAAAGGTGCCGATGCCTGGCGGTCAGCGCATCGAAACGCCTCGCTGTGTTCTCGTTATCGTTAAAGATTCTACCGAACTCCAGCTTCAGAATCTCAGCTTGGCCGCACAGGTGAAAAGTGATACCGAAGAACACAGCGTCGCTACCTACCCAATCCACGAATGCAATGCAATGTACCGTTTTATCCTTATTAACGCAGACGTTAGTCATCTACGATGCAAACATCACATCACGAATCATTACCAAGGTTACCGTTGCTGATGTACAGCATCATCAGGTACTCTAAAATAAATATCAGCAGGAACATTTTGTCCGGTACGCGCAAAACTTGCATAGTGTATTCCGAGGGCACAGGGTAATTCACATTTCTCGTTTTCGTTTCATTGGCGTCCAGCGTCGTTTCCTTTTCGGCTGGAGCAAACATTGGAACTATCGCGATGAGCGTCGAGCTAAAATACGCGAATAGTATCACGCTGGCGCCCGCCACTCTGCCCATGTACGCATGCCGTCGCATGATCGCTCGCTTTTCCGCGCTGTCGAGCTCGTTGTAATCCTTCACGGCTGATTGAAAGTTAGAGACGAGGCCCTCGCGGCGAACTCGAAATTGCGTCACCTTCCACACCGCCAGGATGCTACAGGAGATGAGCACCACAGAATCCAAGTTCTTCTCGGCATCCCTGCCGTCCAGATACGCCTCCGTGTTCAGAATGGCCAGCGTTAGCAGCTGCGAAAATGTTGTGCGATGAACAGGTACAGGCGAATGGAATATGAGAATTTCGTACCAGAACGAACACTGCGGTGGTGGTGCGTAAAAACGAAGCCGCGTTGTATTTCTGAAGCGGCCAAGTGCCCACAGGCCAGGCGAGAATCTTCAAAGGATTCATCGCGTAAGCTAAGTCCTTCTTCAATGATGTCTCCATTTCCGCTGGGTGTTCCAAGGCATCGTGAAAAGACAGCTTTCTTGTAGTCGGCTCATTTCTAGTCTTTTCTTCTTTCTATAGCGCAGCAATTCCCTGCATTTTTCGGTTCATGCTTTATTCAGTCGTAATCGTATAATCGCCCATAATCGAGCAACCCGCCGTTCTCAAGTTTACCTGTGCAAATTTCAGAAGTTTCCGTGGAAAGTCCTGTTCTCCTCCGCCTACAACACTCCGTTTGGTGGACGAGAAGAAAAATTGGATAATCTTCACGATTGAATATTTAATGGCATTTCTTTATCGTGCGCGTTCACTGTCAACGGAAGGGTTCTACCGGAGAAGTGAATGCCCCCTTCCTTAGGAAGGTAGTATTCAAGGTCTAAGGCATATAAATTGCTACTGAATTGTTTGAGTACTCTGCACTGAGCTTGGAAATACTAGTACCTATTTTATTCATTCGCTACTGTAAGATAACGACTCGAACCTTTTTGGATACGGATACGATGGATCGTAGCATTCTAGTTGGCTCGCACGACCTGCAAAGCTCTCGATATTGTAGATAGAAACTATTACGTTGTTCCTTATATACTGTATGCGATATAGCGTTAGTGCGCCGAGAGAGAATAGAGAGAGGAGAGAAAAAATGTACAGGTAAGTGAGCGAAACATAAAGTAAATAAAAATGAAGAAATAGTAATACAGATATAATGCCGTTCTGTTTATTTCAATATTAGGCCTGGTACGAAAGATGGCCCAGTCGTTATATTACCGTCTCCATACGTAAGAGCGTGTTATAGAACAGAACAATCCCTTTAATACAAGCCAAACGATTCAGTGAATGACAAAGACTTAGAGCATATACTATGCTCTAAGGACAAAGGCAACTGAAGCTACATTTCACCTCTACTATACCTAAAGCAGTGGTGTACAGAATGTTTTTTAAAATACACTTCTAAGTTAATATTCGTTTGATATTTTAGTTAAAAAGATAGTATTTGCCTTTCAAAGCTACCGAGTGGGGAATATTACTGAAACAGGAGAGATGGCCCAGACATGATTAGGATAGATGTAACCTTAATAATAATAATAATAATAATAATAATAATAATAATGATAAGATTGTAGTTAAATTTAGTTTAATAATACTTTAAATATAAGAATCATGTGTTTCATTTTAAGTAATTTCCATCGCTTTGAATTCTGTTTTTGATTGAATTATTCTTAATGACTTGTAATATTAATACGGCTAGATTTTCAGCAAATATTGTTCTACAATAAATATTGGTCACTTTATTGAATCAGCATACTATTTTAAACATATTAGGTTTATTTTGATAAAATAAATAGGTAATATCAGCATTAGTTTTAGTAGGCATTCTATGTTAGGTGGGCGGACTCTCCCGATCTTACCCTATCTGTTACATACCTACTTGCTACAGTCGAATAAGAACTTCTAACAGAAAAGTGCAGAAGAACAAGTGTGCCTCACGTGGTTACCATTACGCGAAGAACCGAAATATATGACATCGAAGTTTTCAGAATGCTCATGTAAGTTTCCATATTGAGGACGAAGGATTCTCCAGCTTTCAAATTAACTGGGTCCTGAGCCCTCATCAGAATGAAAATGATATCCTTGGACAAATGTTCCGGCAAGTCGTACCACCAGCAGGAGTAAGCCGAGTATCCTACCCCCTCCATCTGCTCCTTCAAGTAATCGCCCACGTAACTGTACGCGAACAATTGGGCCAATATAGTGGTCACTACTAAGAACGTTTTCGCCTCCATCACGACATTATTGGCATTCAGAGAAAGGATCAGCTGGAAGCCTGAAAACAGCGAAATCGTCCATATTTAAATACGTATCGTGGCATTCCAGGGTTAAACAGCAGAGTATAGATGTAGAAAGTTTTCACCGGTTGTGCAAATCAGCAAGCAACTGGAGAAAAGTTGCACGACCAAGATTGAGCTGATGGTGTCGTTCAGCTGTTTGGATAGCTTCAAGAGATGCCGGTGCCTGGCGGTCAGCGCATCGAAACGCCTCGCTGTGTTCTCGTTATAGTTAACGATTCTAGCGAACTCCAGCTTCAGAATCTCAGCTTGGCCGCACAGGTGAAAAGTGATACCGAAAAACACAGCGTCGCTACCTACCCAATCCACGAATGCAAAGCGATGTACCCATTTATCCTTTTTAACGCAGAAACTAGCCATCTACATTGCAAACTGCACATCTCGAATCATTACCAAGGTTACCGTTGCCGATGACCAGCATCATCTGGTACTGTAAAATAAATATCAGCGGGAACAGTTTCTCCGGCACATGCAAAACTTGCAGAGTGCATTCAGAGTGCAGAGGGTAATTCACAATCCCCGCTCTTGTTCCATTGCCGCCCAGCGTCGTTTCCTCTTTGCCCGAAGTAGCCATTGGAACAATCGCGATAAGCGTCGCGCTAAAAAACGCGGTGAATATCACACTGGCGCCCGCCACTCTGCCCATGTACGCATGCCGTCGGATGACCGCCCGTTTCTCTTCACTCTCGAGCTCTTTGTAATCCTTCACAGCTGATTGAAAGTTTGAGATTAGGTCGTCGCGACGAAATCGAAACTGCATCACCTTCCATATCGCCAGGATGGTGCAAGAGACAATTCCCATACAATCCAAGTTCTTCTGGGCATCCGTACTATCCAAAAACATCTCCGCGTTCAGAATGGCCAGTGCTAGTAGCTGCGAAAGGCACAGAAAATTAGATATTATTAAGAGGAACAGACGAATGCGAAATGAGAATTTCGTACCAAAATGAACACTGTGACGGTGGTTCGCAGAGTCGATGCTACGTTGTATTCCTGAAGCGGCCAAGTGCCCATAGGCCAGGCGAGAATCTTCAAAGGATTCATCGCGTAAGCTAAGTCCTTCTTCAATGATGTCTCCATTTCCGCAGAGTGTTCTAAGGCATCGAGAAAGTCCAGTTTGCCTGTACTCGCCTCATTTTTGTCTCTTCTTTTTTCTATAGCGCCACAATTCGCTGCATTTGTCGGTGCATGCTTTATTCAGTCGTAATCGTATTATCGCTCAGTATCGATCAACTCACCGTTCTTACTTCAATAGTCCAGCCTTGAAAAAAGTCCGGGAAAGGGGGGAAAATAGTGAACATACGTTCCTCGGTCTACCGCCTGTTCTTCAACGCCAGCAATACTACCCTTGCTGCTCCATAAAACAAACGGGATGAAAGTTCCAAGTGACATTCAAGTTTTATCATAACCCTTTATCAATATCGTTGGCCGAAATTGTTAGTTTAATGGCATTTCTTTATCGTGTGCGTTCACTGTCAACGAAAGGGTTCTTCCTGCGAAGGAGAAAGCTCCCTTCTTTAGGAAGGTAGTATTCAAGGATTAAGACATGTAAATTGCTACAGATTATAGCTGTTATCTTACAGTAGCGAATGAATAGAAGAAGTACCAGTACTTGCGGGTTCAGTACACTAACAACTTGAACCTTTCGGACACGGATACGTTGAATCGTAGCATTCAACTTGCGTCGCACGATCTGGAAAGCTCGCGGTATCGTAGGTAGATAGAACTATTACGTTGTTCCTTATATGTGTACATCATGTGATATAGTGTGAATGCGCAGAGGGACGAAAATGAAGAGAAAAAGATACAGGCAAGTGACCGAAACACAAAGTAGATAAAAAGTAATACAGATAGGGTGACCTGTTCAGTGAATGAACACTGCTTCAAATTTGGACAATATTCCTTTATTCCTCTAAGTTCTTTTTAAGTTCTTCATTAAGTTCAAGATAAGTCTTGGTGTTCAAATATTGCTCACTTTCTTGTACCAGTATAAAATTTTAAACATATTAGGTTTATTTTGATAAAATAAATAATATCAGTATTTGTTTTAGTAGACTAGTAGAATAGTTCTATGTTAGATGGGCCGACCATCTTTGACTTACCCTGTCTATTACACACTTGCTTCGGTCGAGTAAGAACTTGGAACAGAAAAGACCAGAAGTACAAGCGTGCCTCAAGTCGTTACCATTACGCGAAGAACCGAAAGGTATGACATCGAAGTTTTCACAATACTCATGTAAGTTTCCAGATTGACGACGAAGAAGTCTCCAGCTTTCAGATGGACCGGGTCCTGAGACCTCATCAGAATGAAAACGACGTCCTTGGACAAGTGTATCGGCAAGTCGTACCACTGGCAGCAATAAGCCGAGTATCCTATCCCCTCCATTTGATCTTTGAAGTACTCGCCCACGTAACTGTACGCGAACAATTGTGCCAACAACGTGGTCACAACTATGAAAGTTTTCGCTACCATCACGAAATTATTGGCATTCAGAGAAAGGATCAGCTGGAAGCCTGAAAACAGAGGGAAATCGTCCATACAGCAAGTGCATTCGAGTAACACTATTCAATACGTATCGTGTCGTTCCAATATTAAACAACTTAGTAAAGATATAGAAAAGTTTCACCGGTTGTGCAAATAAACAAGGAACTGGAACAAAGTTGGATGACCAAGACTGAGCTGATGGTGTCGTTCAGTTGTTTGCATAGCTTCAAGAGATGCTGATGCCTCGCGATCAGATCATCGAGACGCCTCGCTGTCTTCTCCTTTTCGTTAACGGGCTTGGAGAACTTGAGCTTCAGCACCTCTGCTTGGCCGCACAGGTGAAAAGTGATACCGAAAAACACAGCGTCGCTACCTACGCAGTGTACCCTTTATCATTTTAAACGTAGAAGCTAGACATCTACAATGCGAACTTCACATCACGAATCATTACCCTGATTACCGTTGCAGACGAGCAGCAGCATCATGTACTGTACAATAAAAGTCAGCAGGAACAGTTTCTCCGGCACATGCAGAAGTTGTAGGGTGTATTCAGAGGGCATAGGGTAATTCATATTCTTCGCTGCCGTTCCATTGGCGTTCAGCGTCGTTTCCTCTTCGCCCGCAGTCAACATCGAGACTGCCGCGACAAGAGTCGCGCTAAAATATGAGAAGAGTATCCCGCTCGCGCCTGCCACTCTGCCCATGTACGCATGCCGCCGCATGATCGCCCGTATTTCTTCGTTCTCTGCCTCATTGTAATCCTTTACAGCCGATTCGAAGTTAGAGACGAGGTCGTGGCTATGCACTCGAAACTGCACCACCTTCGCCACTGCCATAATGGTACAAAAGACAATCATCGCTGAATCCAAGTTCGTCTCGGCATCGCTGCCATCCAGGTACGTCTCCACGTTCAGAATAACCACCGTTAGCAGCTGCGAGAAACGCAGAACAATAGATACCTACTTTGCACAACGGATATCTGAGATTCACTTGTAAACAGGAACACACGAATTTCGTACCAAAACGAACACCGATACGCTGGTACGTAAAAAGGAAGCTACGTTGTATTCCTGAAGTGGCCAAGTACCCACGGGCCACGAGAGAATTTTGACAGGAGTCATCGCGTATGCCAAGTCCTTCTTCAACGATGTCTCCATTTCCGCAGGGTGTTGTAAACTTGTACGGCATCGAGAAAGGCCAGTTTGCCAGCAGTCGGCTTAGTTTTACCTCTACTTGTTTGTACAGCGCAATAATTCGCTGCATTTGTCGGTGCATGCTTTATTCAGTCGTAATCGTGTAATCGGCCATGATCGGGCACCCTACCGTTCTCCGGTTACCTGTGCAGCCTTCAGAAAATTCCGCGAAAGGGGATTAAATGGTAATCATCCACTTCTCGTTGTACCGCTGTTCTCCTACGTCTATAACACTCCGTTTAGTGAACGCCAAGAAAAACTGGATGATGCTTCCAAGAGACATTCATCTTTCATCATAAGAAAATTACCTAACAGTACAGTGTAATGGTATTTCTATATCGTGCGCGTTCACTGTCAAAGAAAGGGTTCTTCCTGCGAAGGGGAATGCTCCCTTCTTGAGGAAGGTAGTATTCGAGGTATAAGTCATGTAAATTGCTACCGAATACATTGAAAACTTTATAATGAACTTGGAAGCAGGGGAGGGTACGATCGGCACAAACGCGATCACAAAAAAGTTCTAAACGATAGGAATGTACTAATAACTCATGGCTGCGCGTTGGCATATTCCCCCTCGTCGTGATCGCTCAGTTCGCTGCGGAGTGGCATTAAGATTCGACGTGTCTTCTTCTGTTTTCGTGAGGTCGAACTATATCTTTGCGGCGTATTTTCTATCAAGTATACTACTTTCTTAGTATTGACAGTAATATTTCTGACTTAATCGCGTCGTTTAGAGTTCTTTCTATCATACTTTAATGATATTTTTTCCATTTTTAGACTTCTTAATAAAGGAGTATGTAGACAGATTGGATTGTTTAACGTTTGGAGTCAAGTTGTCACAGAACATTTTGGGTGATTTGTCGTAGCATTCTACTCGCGTCGCGCGATCTGTAAACCTCTCAGTATTTTAGATAGAATTGTAACGTTGTTCAACATGTACGTCATGAGAATTGTGTTAACGCGCAGGGCGGAAGAAAAAGAAGAGAAATACATACAGGTAAGTGGCCGAAGCATAAAGTAAATGAAAAGATGTAATGCCGATTCCTTTATTTTAATATTAGGGTAAATCCGGGTGAAACGGCCGGTCTGGAGAGATGGTCCAGTCGCTAAATTTCAGACTCTACCTATACGTAAGAACGTGTTATAGTGCAAAACAATTCCTTCAGTACAAGCCAAACAGCTGAGCGAATACACTTATTTCGTTTTTTCTGTGTTTCTCTGGATATATGTGCTGAAATAGTTGGTGGGCCAATTGTTCCGGATATACAATATCTGTTACATACCTGCTTCAGTCGAGTAAGAAGTTCTACCAGAAATGACCAGAAATACAAGCGTGCCTCAAGTGGTTATCATTGCGCGAAGAACCGAAAGGTATGACATCGAAGTTTTCAGAATACTCATGTAAGTTTCCAGATTGACGACGAAGAAGTTTCCAGCTTTCAAATTAACTGGGTCCTGGCACCTCATCAGAATGAAAATAATGTCCTTGGACAAATTTTCCGGCAAGTCGTACCACCGGCAGCAATAAGCCGAGTATCCGATTCCTTCCATCTGATCCTTCAAGTAATCTCCCACGTAACTGTACGCGAACAATTGTGTCAACAAAGTGCCCACGACTAACACCGTTTTTACCTGCATCACCAAATTATTGACATTCAGAGCAACGATCAACTGAAAGCCTGAAAACAGCGAAATCGTTCATACAGCCAATGCATTCGCGTAAACTTACCTATACGCGTACTATAATGCCGTTCTAAGATTAAACAACATAGTATAGATGTAGTAATTATTCACCTGTTGTGCAAATAAAGAAACAACTGCACAAAAGTTGCAGGACCAAGATCGAGCTGATGATGTCGTTCAGTTGGTTGGATAGCTTCAAGAGATGCCGATGCCTGGCGATCAGCGCATCGAAACGCCTCGCTGTGTTCTCATTATCGTTAACGATTTTAGTGAACTCCAGCTTCAGAATCTCAGCTTGGCCGCACAGGTGAAAAGTGATACCGAAAAACACACAGTCACTACCTACCCAATGCACGAATGCAAGGCAATGTACCCTTTATCCTTTTTAATGCACTTAGCCATCTACAATGCAAAATTCACGCCACTAATTATTACCGAGATTACCGGTGCAGATGACCAGCATCATAAAGTACTGTAAAATAAATATCAGCAGGAACAGTTTGTCCGGCACGTGCAAAACTTGTAGAGTGTATTCAGAGGGCACAGGGTAATTCATATTCTTCTCTTTTGTTGCATTGACGCTTAGCGTCATGTCCTCATCGTCTTGAGCAAACATTGGGACTATCGTCATGATCGTCGCGCTAAAATACGAAGTTAGTATCACAGTGGCGCCCGCCACTCTGCCCATGTACGCATGCCGTCGCATGATCGCTCGTTTTTCTGGGCTGTTCAGCTCTTTATAATCCTTTATAGCCGACTGAAAGTTAGAGACGAGGCCTTCACGACGAACTCGAAACTGCGTCACCTTCCACGTCGCCAGCATGGTACAAAAGACAAGCACCACGCAGTCCAAGTTCTTCTCGGCATCCCTGCCATCCAGATATGTCTCCGTGTTCAGAATGGTCAGCGTTAGTAGCTGTGAAAGACACAGAACAATACTTTGCACAATGCGATATCTGGCTTTGCCTAATAAACAGGAACGGACAAATGAAATGTTAGAATTTCGTACCAAAATGAACACTGCGGTGATTGTGCGCAGAGCCGAGGTTACGTTGTATTCCTGAAGCGGCCAAGTGCCCACGGGCCACGAGAGAATCTTCATAGGGGTCATCGCGTAAGCGAAATCCTTCTCGAATGTTGTCTGCATATCTGCACTGTGTTCTAAGGCATCGGGAATGACCAGTTTCCGTGTAGACGGCTCATTTTCGATCCTCCATCCCTGTACAGCTTAACAATTCGCTGCATTTTTCCGTCCATGCTTTATTCAGCCGTAATCGCTTTTCCACCCATCATCGTGCACCCCACCGTTCTCACGTTCCCTGTGCAGCCTTCAGAAGAGTTGGAGAAAGGGGATTAAATGGTAAACAACTACTTCTCGTTGTACCGCTATTCTCCTACGTCTATAACACTCCGTTTAGTGAACGAAAAGAAAAACTGAATGATGTTTCCAAGAATCATTCATATTTCATTATAAGTGGATGGCCTAACAATACAGTTTAATGGTATTTCTTCATCGTGCGCGTTCACAGTCAAGGAAAATTTTCTTCCTGCGAAGGAGAAAGCTCCCATCCTTACGAAGGTAGTATTCAAGGTCTAAGGGATGTAAATTGTTACTGACAACTTTGAACACTCCGTTCTGATCTTGGAAGTACAGGTACTTTCTTTAGACATTCGCTACTGTAAGATAACGACTCGAACCGTTTCGGATGCGATGGAGCCTAGAATTCTATTTGTGTCGCACGATCTGTAAAGCTCACAGTATTGTAGGTAGAACTATTGTACGTATACATTCTTATATCTCGGAGTCGTGGAGCCGGAGTACGAGTTCTGAAGGAATTTGTGATTGCTGGAGTCAAAGTCGGAGTCGGAAAAACGTATGCCGACACAGTCAGAAAAGAACAAGTAGCTGGAAATTTTGTACAGCATGTGATATAGTGTTAATGCGTAGAGAAAAGAGAAAGAAGAAGGGAAAAGCATACAAGTACGTGACAGAAACATGACGTAGATGAAAAGTAATACAGATGTATTGTCGCTCCTTTTATTTCAATGTTAGCTGTTACATATCTACCTGCATGAACTAGGTAGGAACTTCTAATAGAAAGGACCAGAACTACAATCGGGTCTCAAGTGGTTACCATTACGCGAAGAATCGAGAGATATGACATCGAAGTTTTTACAATACTCATGTACGTTTCCATATTGACGACGAAGAAGTCTCCAGCTTTCAGATGGACCGGGTCCTGAGATCTCATCCGAATGATAATGATGTCCTTGGACAAATGTCTCGGGAAGTCGTACCACCGGCAGCAATAAGCCGAGTGTCCTATTCCCTCCATCTGATCCTTCAAGTAATCACCCAAGTAACTGTACGCGAACAATTGTGTCAACAAAGTGCTCACTACCATGCTCGTTTTTCCCGCCATCACGATATTGTTTACATTCAGAGAAAGGATCAGCTCGAACCCTGAAAACAGAGCGAAATCGTCCATAGAGCAAGTGCATTCGAGTAACTCTATTTTCTATAGTACTAAGATTAAACAACGTAGTAGTAAAGATATATAGAATTTGCACCGCTTGTGGAAATAAGCAAGCAACTGGAGAAAAGTTGTATGACCAAGACCGTGCTGATGGTGTCGCTCAGCTGTTTAGATAGCTTTAAGAGATGCTGATGCCTCGCGATCAGTGTATCGAAACGCCTCGTTGTGATCTCCTGTTTGTTAAAGGGCTTGGTGAACTTGAATTTCAGCACCTCTGCTTGGCCGCATAAGTGAAAGATGATACTAAAGATCATGGAATCGCTACCTGCCCAACATACGAATGCAAAGCAAGGCTCGCTTTACCGTATTTCACTAAAAACCTAGTCTACAATGCAATGTATTACACAGAACGATTCAATACCAAGGTTTCCGGTGCTGATGACGAGCAACATCACGTACTCGGTAATATAGATCACTGGGTACATGTATTCTGGCGCATGCACAACTTCCAAAGCATATTCAGAGGGTATAGGATACGTTAATTTCTTTTCCTTCGTTGCATTTACGTGTTGCGTCTTTTCTTTGTCGCCAGCCAGCATCGGGAGCGTCGTGAACAGCGTGGAACCAAGATACGAGAAAAATATCACGCTGGCGGTCGCCATTCGGCCCATGTAAGCGTGTCGTCGCACGATCGCCCGTATTTCCCCGGCCTCTAGCTCTTTATAATCATTTACAGCTGAATCGAAGTTAGAGACGAGGCCCTCCCGGCGAACTCTAAACTGCGTCACCTTCCACACCGCCAGGATGGTGCCAGAGACAAGCAACACGGAGTCCAAGTTCTTCTCGGCATCCTTGCCATCCAGATACGTCTCCACGTACAAAACGACAAGCGTTAACAGCTGTGAAAAACGTAGAACAACACTTTGCACAATGCGACATCTGGCTTTGATTAATAAACGGGAACCGACGAAAGAAATGTAAGAATTTCGTACCAAAACGAACACTGTGATGATTGTGCGCAGAGCCGAGGCTACGTTGTATTCCTGAAGCGGCCAAGTGCCCACCGGCCACGAGAGAATCTTCAAAGGGGTCATCGCGTAAGCCAAATCCTTCTCGAATGATGTCTGCATTTCTGCACGGTGTTCTAAGGTATCGGGAAAGACCAGTTTCCGTGTAGCCGGCTCATTTTCGTTCCTCCTTCTCTGTATAACTTAACAATTCACTGCATTTGTCCGTCCATGCTTTATTCAGCCGTAATCGCTTTTCCACCCATCATCGAGCACCCCACCGTTCTCACGTTACCTGTGCAGCCTTCAGAAAATTCCGGGCAAGTGGATTAAGTGAAAAACTTCTACTTCTCGTACTACTTGTATTCTCCTACGTCTATAACCCTCCGTTTAGTGAACGAAAAGAAAAACTGAATGATGTTTCCAATAGTCATTCATCTTTCATCATAAGTGGATGACCTAACAATACAGTTTAATGGTATTTCTTCATCGTGCGCGTTCACAGTCAAGGAAAATTTTCTTCCTGCGAAGGAGAAAGCTCCCATCCTTACGAAGGTAGTATTCAAGGTCTAAGGGATGTAAATTGTTATTGACTACTTTAAAGACTCCGTACCGATCTTGGAAGTACAGGTACTTTCTTTAGTCATTCGCTACTGTAAGATAAGGACACGAACCGTTTCGGATGTGATGGATGGTAGAATTCTATTTGTGTCGCATGATCTGTAAAGCTCAGAGTATTGTAGGTAGAGCTATTGTACGTATACATCCTTATATGTCAGAGTCGTGGAGCCGGAGTCCACATGGAAATTCTGATTGCTGGAGTCAAAATCGAAGTCGGAAAAACGTATTCCGACACAGTCAGAAAAGAACAAGGAGCCGGGAATTTTGACTGCCGACTCCGCAGCTCTGTGCACAGCATGTGATATAGTGTTGCGCAGAGAGGAGAGAATGAAGAAGAGAAAAACATACTGGTAAATTGACGGAAACATAAAGTAGATGAAAAGTAATACAGATGTAATGTCGTTACTTTTATTTCAATGTTAGCTGTTACATATCTATTTGCTTCAACCAGGTAGGAACTTCTAATAGGAAAGACCAGAAACATAAGCATTCCTCAAGTGGTTATCATTACACGAAGAACCGAAAGGTAGGACATCGATGTTTTCACAATACTCATGTAAGTTTCCATATTAACAACGAAGAAGTCTCCAGCTGTCAGATGGACGAGCTCCTGAGACCTCTCCAGAATAAAAACGATATTTTTGGACAAACAACTTGGCAAATCGTACCAGCTGCTTGAGTAAATCGAATATCCGATTCCCTCCATTTGAACCGTCAAGTACTCACCCGCGTAACTGTACGCGAACAGTTGCGATAAACAAGTGCTCATCACCATGAAGGTTTTTATCATCATAACACCGTTGTGCTCGCTCAGAGATACGATAAACTGAAAACCTGAAAACAGTGTCAAATCACCCTTGTGCCAAGTCCATTCGAGTAACATCAAATTAGCGGGAAGCGACACAGAACATATTAAAAAATTCTCACCAGTCGTGCAAATAAGTAAGCAGCTAGTGAACAGTTGTACGACCAAGATAGAGCTGATGGTATCGTTGAGCTGCTCGGCTAGCTTTAAGAGATGAAGATGCCTCCTGATCAATGCATCGATGCGCTTGGCGGTGCTCTCTTTTTCGCTAACGAGTTTAGTGAACTCCAGCTTCAGTACCTCCGCTTGGCCACACAAGTGAAAAGTGATACCGAAGAACACAGCATCGCTACCTACCCCATACCCGAAGCCAATGCAAGATCCCCTTTATCCTTTTTAATTCAGAAGCTAGAACTCTACAAACTGCACAACATTACAACACAAATCGTTACCAAGATTACCGTTGGTGGTGACCAGCAGCATCAGGTACTCTAAAATAAATACCAGCAGGAACAGGCTATCCGGCACGTGCAAGACTCGCAGAGTGCATTCAGAGGGCACCGGATAATTCGTGCTGGCCACTTCTGTTTCATTGGCCTTCAGAATCGTTTCCTCTTCCCCTGAAGCCAACATTGACACTATCGCGTAAAACGTCGCGCCAAAATACGAGAATAGTATCACGCTCGTGCCCGCCACTCTGCCCATGTACGCATGCCGTCGCATGATCGCCCGTTTTTCTTCGCTGTCGATCTCGTTGTAATCCTTCACGGCCGAGGTAAAATTGAAGACAAGCCCCGCCGAACGAACGCGGAAGCAGGCCATCTTTAACACCGCCAGAAAGCCACAGAAGATCATTACCACTGCGTCCAAGTTCTTGTCGGAGTCGCTCCTGTCCAGATACATCTCCATGTGCACAATAATTATCATTAACAGCTGCGAAGAACGTAGACTAATGCTTTACACAGAATTGATGCCCAAGTCCGAGATACAGGGACAGACGAACGGGTGCAAGTGAAACACTTCGTACCAGAAAAGAGATGGCGAATATGCAGCGCGAAGCTGAAGCGGCGTTGTACACCTGAAGCGGCCAGGTGCCCACGGGCCACGAGAATATCTTCATCGTTGTCATTGCGTAAGCCATGTCTTTCTTCAACGATGCCTTCATTTTCCTAGGATGTCCCTACTGTTAAGGATCGTGAAACACCGATTTTCCTGAAGTCGGCGCATGTTCCTTTCTTCTTTTTTGTTCCAGCGCAACTGTGCACTGTATTCGTCGGTTTATGCCTTATTCAAGCGTAATCGCTTAACTGCCTGTTATCGAGTGCCCCACCGTTTGTACGCCAGCTGCGCCGCATTAAGGGAGTTTTCCTGCAGGAAGGGTTACATTGTGGATATCTATTTCGTGTTCCGTTGCAGCTTTTCTACGTGTAGGAATGGCCGTTCGGAGTCCGAGGATAAGAGAGTGGACGGCGTTTTCAAGCAACATCCAACTTTCATCCAAAGTGGATAGCTTAAGAATTACAGTCCAATGGTATTTCTTTATCGGTCGCGTTCGCTGTCAACGAAAGGGTTCTATCCGCGAAGCGGAAGCTCCCTTCGTGAGGAAGGTAGTATTCTAGGTCTGAGGCATGTAAATTGCTGCTGAATACTTTGAAAACTCAGTATTGAACTTGGAAGTACCGGTACCTCCTTTATTTATTCGCTACTGTAAGATAACCACTCGAACCTTTTCGGATACGGATGCGATGGATAGTACGATTCTACACTCCATCTCACGATGTGCGAAGCTCTCAGTGTTTTAGATCGAACTATCACGTTGATCCTTATATACATCAGGTGCGAATCTAAGCTACGTAGAATAAAATTTCGTATTTTAAATAAAAGGGTATATGCTTGAAAACTCAAATGTGTTTATTATTATTAGCTTGCATGGTGTCCAATTTATATATTTTAAACTTAGACTATTATATCATTAAATGTTTATACAATCTATTCACTTTGCAATCCTTATATATGTATGGGGCTAATCGGGCCACGTCATTTAGGTTGAATTGGATCACTGTTTTTCCTCATTTGATTATTTTATACTTAAAAATATGATAAATATGATCACGGTGTCCAGAAAAAATAAAATAAGCTGTCATAAAAGTTAAATCTAAAGAAATGATTACACGTCAAGCTTCAGAAATGTATGATGTTCCTTACACAACTCTACAAAAGTGAGTTACATTTTACTTTCGACATCACCTGAAAATAAGTGAAAACTTCTTCAAAAAGATCAGAAAAATAGGTGAAAAATTTTTCCATCCACCTTCTGAAGATTGTGTACAGAGAAATGTCTGTGAAGAGTAGTGTCACGAGAATTGTGCTGATGGGGCGGTAAAAAAGACAATATACTTGCGACTTATACGCCAAGTAGTGTCAGTGGTCCTCATTGTCATTGCATTATATTTCTTTAAGTTGATCCCAAAAATTTGGAACGAATCGGATGTTTCCCACTTTTTTGTTTATTGTTCGCAGAAGAAAGATTTCTAATTTTGGTTTTATTATTTATTATTAATGTTCGACCCACGGGGGTACTAAGTGGTTATGAATACATAATAAAAAAATTAGCTTTTTAATGTTTGACTATTATTTTTTACCATCAAACACAAAGTGATCCGATTCACCTCGGTCGACTCTAGCTGAAAAGTAATACAGGTGTAATGCTGTTTCCTTATTCCAATGACATCTGTTACATACCTGTTTCAGCTGAGTAAGAAATTCTAATAGAAAGTACCAGAAATACAATCGGGTCTCAAGTGGCTACCATTACGCGAAGAATCGAAAGGTACGACATCGATGTTTTTACAATACTCATGTAAGTTTCCATATTGACGACGAAGAAGTCTCCAGCTTTCAGATGGACCGGGTCCTGAGACCTCATCAGAATGAAAATGATGTCCTTGGACAAATGTCTCGGCAAGTCGTACCACTGGCAGCAATAAGCCGAGTATCCTACTCCGTCCATCTGATCCTTCAAGTAATCGCCCAAATAACTGTACGCGAACAATTGTGTCAACAATGTGCTCACTACTATGAACGTTTTCCCCGCCATCACGATATTGTTCACATTCAGGGAAAGGATCAGCTGGAATCCTGAAAACAGAGTGAAATCGTCTATAGAGCAAGTGCATTCAAGTAACTCTATTTGTATATGTATCGTCTCATTCTAAGATTAAACAACTTATTAAACAACTTATTAATAATATTGAAAATCTTCACCAGTTGTGCAAATAAGCAAGCAACTGGAGAAAAGTTGCATGACCAAGACCGAGCTGATGGTGTCGTTTAGCTGTTTGGATAGTTTTAATAGATGCTGATGCCTCGCGGTCAAATCACCGAAACGCTTCGCTGGGTTCTCCTTTTCGTTAACGGAGTTGGCGAACTTGAGCTTCAGCACCTCTGCTTGGCCGCATAAGTGAAAGATGATACCAAAGAACATGGAATCGCTACCTGCTCAACATACCAATGCAGAGCAAGGTCCGTTTTACCGTTTTTCACTAAAAATCTAGTCGGTCTACAATGCGACGAATTACACAGAACGAGCCAGTACCAAGGTTACCGGTGCTTATGACGAGCAACATCACGTACTCGGTAATATAGATCACTGGGTACAAGTATTCTGGCGCATGAATAACTTCCAGAGTACATTCAGAGGGCATGGGATAAGTAGATTTCTCTTCCTTCGTTGCATTTACGTTTTGCGCCTGTTCTTCGTCGCCAGCCAGCATCGGGATCGTCGTGAACAGCGTCGAACCAAAATACGAGAAAAATATCACGCTGGCGGTCGCCATTCGGCCCATGTAAGCGTGTCGTCGCACGATCGCCCGTATTTCCCCCGCCTCGAGCTCTTTATAATCATTTACAGCGGATTCGAAGTTCGAGACGAGGCCCTCCCGACGAACTCTAAACTGCGTCACCTTCCACACCGCCAGGATGCTGCAAGAGACAAGCACCACGCAGTCCAAGTTCTTCTCGGCATCCCTGCCATCCAGATATGTCTCCATGTTCAGAATGGTCAGCGTTAGTAGCTGTGAAAAACATAGAACAATACTTTGCACAATGCGATATCTGGCTTTGCCTAATACACAGGAACGGACAAATGAAATGTTAGAATTTCGTACCAAAATGAACACTGCGATGATTGTGCGCAGAGCCGAGGCTACGTTGTATTCCTGAAGCGGCCAAGTGCCCACGGGCCACGAGAGAATCTTCAAAGGGGTCATCGCGTAAGCCAAATCCTTCTCGAATGATGTCTGCATTTCTGCACGGTGTTCTAAGGTATCGGGAAAGACCAGTTTCCGTGTAGCCGGCTCATTTTCGATCCTCCTTCTCTGTATAACTTAACAATTCACTGCATTTGTCCGTCCATGCTTTATTCATCCGTAATCGCTTTTCTACCCATCATCGAGCACCCCACCGTTCTCACGTTACCTGTGCAGCCTTCAGAAAATTCCGGGCAAGGGGATTAAATGAAAAACATCTACTTCTCGTACTACTGCTATTCTCCTGCGTCTACAACACTCCGTTTAGTGAACGAAAAGAAAAACTGAATGATGTTTCCAATAGTCATTCATCTTTCATCATAAATGGATGACCTAATAATACAGTTTAATGGTATTTCTTCATCGTGCGCGTTCTCTGTCAAGGAAATGTTTCTTCCTGCGAAGGAGAAAGCTCACATCCGTACGAAGGTAGTATTCAAGGCCTAAGGCATGTAAATTGTTACTGACTACTTTGAAGACTCCATACTGATCTTGGAACTATCGGTACCTTCTTTATTCATTCTCTACTGTAAGATAACGACTCGCACCATTTGGTATACGGATCCGATGGATCGTGACATTCTCCTTGCGACGCGCGATCTGCGAAGCGCTAAGTATTGTGGATTCCAGATCTTTGAAGAATAATGTGAGCATGTGATATCTGTTAATGCGCAGAGAGAAGAGAAAGAAGAGAAAAACATATAGGTAAGTGGACGAAACATAAAACAGATGAAATGAAATGCAGATGTAATGTCGTTCCCTTTATTTCAAATTTGTCTGTTGCATACCTGTTTCAGCAGAGTAAAAACTTGTAATAAAAAAGACCACAAATACAAGCATGCCTCAAGTGGTTATCATTACGCGAAGGACCGAAAGGTACGACATCGAAGTTTTCATAATACTCATGTAACTCTCCATATTGACGACGATGAATTTTCCAGCTGTCAGATGGACAGGCTTCTGAGACCTCATCAGAATGAAAACGATATCTCTGGACAAATATCTTGGCAAATCGTACCAGCTGCTTGAGTAAAGCGAATATCCGATTCCTTCCATTTGAACCGTCAAGTAATCACCCACGTAACTGTACGCGAACAGTTGCGATAAACAAGTGCTCATCACCATGAAGGTTTTTATCATCATAACACCGTCGAGCTCACTCAGAGAAAAGATAAACTGGACACCTGGAAACAGGGTCAAATCACCCTTCCACCAAGCCGAACGGCATAGTAAATATTCTACAAAAATTCTCACCGGTCGTGCAAATAAGTAAGCAGCTAGAGAACAGTTGTACGATCAAGATAGAGCTGATGGTATCGTTCAGTTGCTCGGATAGCTTTAAGAGATGACGGTGCCTCCTGATCAATGCATCCATACGCTTGGCGGTGTTCCCTTCTTCGTTAACGATTTTAGTGAACTCCAGCCTCAGTACCTGAGCTTGGCCACACAGGTGAAAAGTGATACCGAAAAACACAGCATCACTACCTACCAAATACACGAGCGCAAAGCTGCGTCCCCTTTATCCTTTTTAATTTAATAGCTAGCCATCTACAAACTTCACAACACCACAACAGGAATTATTACCAAGGTTACCGTTGCTGGTGATCAGCAGCATCAGGTACTCTAAAATAAAGATCAACAGGAACAGTCTCTCCGGCACGTGCAAAACTTGCAGAGCGCATTCAGAGGGCACAGGGTAATTCGTACTCTTCGCTTTCGTTTCATTGGCGTTCGGCGGCGTTTCCTCTCCCCCCGAAGCCAACATTGAAACTGCCACGAAAAGCGTCGCGCTAAAATACGCGAAGAGTATAACACTCGTGCCCGCCACCCTGCCCATGTACGCATGTCGTCGCATGATCGCCCGCTTTTCTTCGCTGTCGAGCTCGTTGTAATCCTTCACAGCCGAGGTGAAGTTGAAGACGAGCCCCGCCGAACGTACACGGAACCAGGCTATCTTTAACACCGCCAGAATGCCACAGGAGATCATTACCACAGCGTCCAAGTTCTTTTCGGAGTCGCTCCTGTCCAGATACATCTCGACGTGCACAATAATCATCATTAATACCTGCGAAGAACGTAGACTAATGCTTTACACAGAACTGATACCCGAGTCCGGGATAATTTGAAAGACGAACGAATGCAAGGAAAACAGTTCGTACCAGAAAAGAGATGGCGAATATGCAGCGCGAAGCTGAAGCGGTGTTGTACTCTTGAAGTGGCCAGGTGCCCACGGGCCACGAGAATATCTTCATCGGCGTCATAGCGTAAGCCATGTCTTTCTTCAATGGTGTCCTCATTTTCCTCGGATGTGTCTACTGTAAAGGTTCGAGAAACAGCCATTTCCCTGTTGGGGGCGCATGTTCCTTACTTTTCTTTTTATTATTCCAGCGCCACAATCTACTGTATTCGAGGGTTTATGTTTTATTCAAGCGTAATCGCGTAACTGCCTGCTATCGAGTGAGCCACCGGTCATACACCAGCTGCGCCGCGTTAAGAAAATTCTTGGAGGAAGGGATATCCATTTTGTGTTCCATAACAGCTTTTCTACCTTTAGAAAAGGCCGTTTGGAGTACGAGGATAGAGACTGGATTACGTTTTCAAGCAACATCCAATTTTCATTCAAAGTGGATAAGCGTAAGAATATTGCAGTCCAATGGTATTTCTTTATCGTGCGTGTTCGCTGTCAACGAAAGGGTTCTATCCGCGAAGAGGAAGTTCCCTTCGTGAGGAAGGTAGTATTCAAGGTCTGAGGCATGTAAATTGCTGCTGAATACTTTGAAAATTCAGTATTGAACTTGGAAGTACCGGTACCTCCTTTATTTATTCGCTACTGTAAGATAACCACTCGAACCTTTTCGGATACGGATGTGATGATCGTACCATTCTACATTGCGTCGCACGATCTGCGAAAGCTCGCGGTATTCTAGATAGAACTATCACGTTGTTCCTTATATACATCATGTGCGAATTTAAGCTACGTAGTCTAAAATTACGTATTTAAAATAAAAAGGTAAACTTGAAAATTCAGATGTGTTTATTGTTATTAGCTTGCACAGTGTCCAAGTTTAGTATTTGATATATTTTAGACTGAAATTATTATATCATAATATGTTTACGTAATCTATTCACTTTAAAATCCTTATACATATATGGGGCTAATCGGATCACGTCATTTCGGGTACATCGAATCACTCTTTTTCTTCATTTGTGTATTTTTATCATTAAAAATATGATAAATATGATCATGATGTCTAGAATGAATAAAATAAGCAGTGATAAAAACGAAAGGGTAGAAGTTTCGAATATTAAATTTAAAAAAATAGCATTTTAATATTTGCCTACAATTTTTTACCATCAAACACAAAGTGATCCGATTCGCCTCGGTCGACCCTAGATGAAAAGTAATGCAGATGAAATGCCGTTCCCTTTATTTCAATGTTCATCATTTACATACCTGTTTCAGCTGAGTAAGAATTTCTAATAGAAGAGACTAGAAATACAAGCGTGCTTCAAGTGGTTATCATTACGCGGAGAACTGAAAGGTATGATAACGACGTTTTCACAATACTCATGTAAGTTTCCATATTGACGACGAAGAAGTCACCGGCTTTCAGATGGACCGGGTCCTGAGACCTCTCCAGGATGAAAACGATATCTTTGGACAAATAACTTGGCAAATCGTACCAGCTGCTTGAATATATCGAATATCCGATTCCCTCCATCTGACCCTTCAAGTAATCACCCACGTAACTGTACGCAAACAGTTGCGATAAACAAGTGCTCATCACTATGAAGGTTTTGACCATCATAACACCGTTGTGCTCACTCAGAGAAAGGATAAACTGAACACCTGAAAACAGTGGCGAATCACCCTTACGTCAAGTCCATTCGTATAACCTGAAGGCTAGGGAGAAACAGCATAGTACAGATTCTACAAAATTCTCACCGGTCGTGCAAATAAGTATGCAGCTAGAGAACAGTTGTACGACCAAGATACAGTTGACGACATTGTTCAGCTGCTGGAATAGCGTTAAGAGATGGCGATGCCTCCTGATCAATTCATCGATACGCTTGGCGGTGTTCTCTTCTTTGCTAACAATCTTAGTGAACTCCAGCTGCAGTACCTCAGCTTGGCCACACAGATGAAAAGTGATACCGAAAAACACAGCATCACTACCTAGGTTGGTGTCCAATACACGAATACAAAGCAAGATCACCTTTATCCTTCCTAATTTAAAAGCTAGCCATCTACAAACGTCAGAACAGGAATCATTACCAAGGTTACCATTGGTGGTGACCAGCAGCATCATGTACTCTACAATAAAGACCAACAGGAACAGTCTATCTGGCACGTGCAAAACATGCAGCGTACATTCAGAGGGCATAGGGTAATTCGTACTCTTAGCTAACGTTTCATTGGCGTTCAGCGTCTTTTCCTCTTCGTCCGAAGCCAACATGGAAACTGTCGCGAAAAGCGTCGCGCTAAAATACGCGAAGAATATCACGCCCGTTCCCGCCACTCTGCCCATGTATGCATGCCGTCGCATGATGGCACGTTTCTCTTCGCTGTCGATCTCGTTGTAATCCTTCACAGCCGAGGTGAAGTTGAAGACGAGGCCCGCCGAATTTACGCGAAACCAGCCCATCTTTAACAACGCCAGAACGCCACAGGAGATTATTACCACAGCATCCAAGTTCTTTTCGGAGTCGCTCCTGTCCAGATACATCTCGACGTGCACAATAATCATCATTAATACCTGCGAAGAACGTAGATTAATGCTTCACACAGAACTGATACCCGAGTCCGAGATACAGGGACAGACGAACGGATGCAAGTGAAACACTTCGCACCAGAAAAGAGATGGCGAATATGAAGCGCGAAGCTGAAGCGGCGTTGTACTCCTGAAGCGGCCAGGTGCCCACGGGCCACGAGAATATCTTCATCGGCGTCATCGCGTAAGCTATGTCTTTCTTCAATGATGTCCTCATTTTCCTAAGATCTGCCTACTCTAAAGGTTCGAGAAACCCCCTGTTCCCTGTAGTCGTTGCATGTTCCTTACTATTTTTTGTTCTAGTCCAACGATCTACTGTATTCGACGGTTTATGTTTTATTCAAGCATAATCGCGTTACTGCCCGCTATCGAGTGCCCCACTGTTCGTACGCCAGCTGCGCGGCATTAAGGGAGTTCCTGGAGGAAGGGTTACATTGTGGATATCTATTTCGTGTTCCGTTGCAGCTTTTCTAGGTGTAGGAATGGCCGTTCGGAGTACAAGGATAAGAGAGTGGACGGCATTTTCAAGCAACATTCAACTTTCATCCAAAGTGGATAGCGTAAGAATTACAGTCCAATGGTATTTCTTTATCGGTCGCGTACGCTGTCTACGAAAGGGTTCTATCCGTGAAGGAGAAGCTCCCTTCGTGAGAAAGGTAATACTACCTTCAAGATCTGAGGCATGTAAATTGCTGCTGAATACTTTGAAAACTCAGTATTGAGCTTGGAAGTACCGGTACCTCCTTTATTTATTCGCTACTGTAAGATAACCACTCGAACCTTTTCTGAAACGGATACGATGGATCGTGGCATTCTTCTTGCGTCTCACGATCTGCAATGCTCTCAGTATGTTAGATAGAACTATCGCGTTGTTCCTTATATACATCAGGTGCGAATCTATGCTACGTAGTAAAAAATTTCGTATTTTAAATAAAAACGTAAGCTTGAAAATTAAATTGTGTTTATTATTATCAGCTTGTATGGTATCCAAATTTAGTATATTATATATTACAGACTTACACTATTATATCATTATATGTTTATACAATCTATTCACTTTGAAATCCTTATGATGTACCTTACACAACTTTACAAAGAAAAGTTACTTTTTACTTTTGACATCAACTGAAAATAAGTGAAAACTTCTTCAAAAAGAACAGAAGATAGTAAAGGATGCATCAAACATGGATAGTATCCCAACAAGTCGGAATACAACAAGGAACCCGTCCAGACTAAAAAAAAAGAATAAAGCAACTCCAGGGACGAAGATTAAGGGTAGAAAGAACCCATTTAGATAGTGGCATTGTATTTACTGTGGTGAAAAATTTATCCATCCACCTTCTGAAGATTGTGTACAGAGAAATGCCTGTGAAAAATGGTGCCACGAGAATTGTGCTGATGGAGGCGGTAAAAAAGACAATATACATATATGCCAAGTAGTGTCAGTGGTCCTCATTGTCATTGAATTATATTTCTTTAGAATCGGATGTTTCTCACTTTTTTGTTTATTGTTCGCAGGAAAAAGATTTCTAAGTTTGGTTTTATTATTTATTATTAATGTTCGACCCGAGGGATTACTAAGTAGTTACGAATATATAATAAAAAAATTTAGCTTTTTAATGTTTGACTATTATTTTTTACCATCAAACATAAAGTGATCCGATTCACCTCGGTCGACCCCAACTGCAAAGTAATACAGGTGTAAATGCCATTTCCTTATGTTAATCACATCTGTTACATACCTGTTTCAGCCGAGAAAAAACTTCTAATAGAAAGGACCAGAACTACAATCGGGTCTCAAGTGGCTACCATTATGCGAAGAATCGAAAGGTATGACATCGAAGTTTTCAGAATGCTCATGTAAGTTTCCATATTGACGACGAAGAAGTCTCCAGCTTTCAGATGGACCGGGTCCTGAGACCTCATCAGAATGAAAATGATGTCCTTGGACAAATGACTCGGCAAGTCGTACCACCGGCAGCAATAAGCCGAGTATCCTATTCCCTCCATCTGATCCTTCAAGTAATCGCCCAAATAACTATACGCGAACAATTGTGTCAACAAAGTGCACACCAGTATGGCCGTTTTTGCCTCCATCACTACATTGTTCGCATTCAGAGAAATGATCAGCTGAAAGCCTGAAAACAGCGAAATCGTCCATACAGCAAGTGCATTGGAACAACCTTATGTACACACGTATCGTGTCATTCTAGGATTAAACAACAGAGTACAGATGTAGTAAGTTTTCACCGGTTGTGCAAATCGCCAAGCAACTGCAGAAAAGTTGCACGAACAAGATTGATCTGATGGTGTGGTTCAGCTGCTCGGATAGCTTCAGGAGATGCTGATGCCTGGCGGTCAGCGCATCGAAACGCCTGGCTGTGTTCTCGTTATTGTTAACGATTTTAGTGAACTCCAGCTTCAAAATCTCAGCTTGGCCGCACAGGTGAAAAGTGATACCGAAAAACACAGCGTCGCTACCTACCCAATTCACGAATGCAAAGCAAGGTACCCTTTATCTTTTTTTAATTTAATAGCTAGCCATCTGCAAACTTTACAACATCACAACAGGAATTATTACCAAGGTTACCGTTGCAGGTGACCATCATCATCAGGTACTGTAAAATAAAGATCAGCAGGAATAGTGTATCCGGCACGTGCAAAACTTGCAGAGCATATTCAGAGGGCAATGGGTAATTCGTACTCTTCGCTTTCGTTTCATTGGCGTTCAGCGGTGTTTCCTCTTCGCCCGAAGCCAATATTGAAACTACCGCGAAAAGCGTCGCGGTAAAATACGCGAAGAGCATCACGCTGGTACCCGCCACCCTGCCCATGTATGCATGTCGTCGCATGATCGCCCGGTTTTCTAGGCTGTCGAGCTCGTTGTAATCTTTCACAGCCGAGGTGAAGTTGAAGACGAGGCCCGCCGAACGTATGCGGAACCAGGCTATCTTTAACACCGCAAGAATGTCAACGAAGGTTATTGCCACAGCGTCCAAATTCTTTTCGGGGTCGCTTCTGTCCAGATACATCTCCATGTGCACCATAATCATCATTAATAGCTGGAAAGAACGTAGACTAATGCTTTAAACAGTACTGATACCCGAGTCCGATATAATGAGAATGACGATCGGTTGCATGTGAAACATTTCGTACCAGTAAAAAGATGGCGAATATGCAGCGCGAAGCTGAAGCGACGTTGTACTCTTGAAGTGGCCAGGTGCCTATGGGCCACGAGAATATCTTCATCGGCGTCATCGCGTAAGCTATGTCTTTCTCCAATGATGTTCTCATTTTCCTAAGATCTGCCTACTCTAAAGGTTCGAGAAACCCTCTGTTCCCTGTTGTTGCATGTTCCTTACTATTTTTTTGTTCTAGTCCAACGATCTGCTGTATTGGACGGTTTATGTTTTATTCAAGCGTAATCGCGTAAGTGTCTACTATCGAGTGAGCCACCGGTCATACACCAGCTGCGCCGCGTTAAGAAAATTCTTGGATGAAGGGATATCTATTTTGTGTTCCATAATAGCTTTTCTACCTTTAGGGAAGGCCGTTTGGAGTACGAGGATAGAGACTGGATTACGTTTTCAAGCAACATCCAATTTTCATTCAAAGTGGATAAGCGTAAGAATATTGCAGTCCAAAATATTTCTTTACCGTGCGTGTTCGCTGTCAACGAAAGGGTTCTACCCCCGAAGCGAAACCTCCCTTCCTGAGGAAGGTAGTATTCAAGGTCTAATACATGTAAATTACTGCTGAATACTTTGAAAACGCAGTATTGAACTTGGAAGTACCGGTACCTCCTTTATTTATTCGCTACTGTAAGATAACCACTCGAACCTTTTCTGATACGGATACGATGGTTCGTGGCATTCTTCTTGCGTCTCACGATCTGCAAAGCTCTCAGTATGTTAGATAGAACTATCGCGTTGTTCCTTATATACATCAGGTGCGAATCTATGCTAGGTAGTAAAAAATTTCGTATTTTAAATAAAAAGGTAAGCTTGAAAATTAAAATGTGTTTATTATTATCAGCTTGTATGGTATCCAAATTTAGTATATTATATATTACAGACTTACACTATTACATCATTATATGTTTATACAATCTATTCACTTTGAAATCCTTATGATGTACCTTACACAACTTTAGAATGAAAAGTTACTTTTTACTTTTGACATCAACTGAAAATAAGTGAAAACTTCTTCAAAACGAACAGAAGATAGTAAAGGATGCATCAAACATGGATTGTGTCCGAACAAGTCAGAATACAACAAGGAACCCCTCCAGATTAAAAAAATAAATAAAGCAACTCCAGGGACGAAGATTAAGGGTAGAAAGAACCCATTTAGATAGTGGCATTGTATCTACTGTGGTGAAAAATTTATCCATCCACCTTCTGAAGATTGTGTACAGAGAAATGCCTGTGAAGAATGGTGCCACGAGAATTGTGCTGATGGAGGCGGTAAAAAAGACAATATACATATATGCCAAGTAGTGTCACTGGTCCTCATTGTCATTGAATTATATTTCTTTAAGTTGATCCCAAAAATTTCGGACGAATCGGATGTTTCTCACTTTTTTGTTTATTGTTCGCAGGAAAAAGATTTCTAAGTTTGGTTTTATTATTTATTATTAATGTTCGACCCGAGGGATTACTAAGTAGTTACGAATATATAATAAAAAAATTAGCTTTTTAATGTTTGACTATTATTTTTTACCATCAAACATAAAGTGATCCGATTCACCTCGGTCGACCCTAGCTGCAAAGTAATACAGGTGTAAATGCCATTTCCTTATGTCAATCACATCTGTTACATACCTGTTTCAGCCGAGTATGAACTTCTAACATAAAGGACCAGAATTACAATCGGGTCTCATGAGGCTACCATTATGCGAAGAATCGAAAGGTATGACATCGAAGTTTTCAGAATGCTCATGTAAGTTTCCATATTGACGACGAAGAAGTCTCCAGCTTTCAGATGGACCGGGTCCTGAGACCTCATCAGAATGAAAATGATGTCCTTGGACAAATGACTCGGCAAGTCGTACCACCGGCAGCAATAAGCCGAGTATCCTATTCCCTCCATCTGATCCTTCAAGTAATCGCCCAAATAACTATACGCGAACATTTGTGTCAACAAAGTGCACACCAGTACGGCCGTTTTTGCCTCCATCACTGCATTGTTCGCATTCAGAGAAATGATCAGCTGAAAGCCTGAAAACAGCGAAATCGTCCATACAGCAAGTGCATTGGAACAACCTTATTTACACACGTATCGTGTCATTCTAGGATTAAACAACAGAGTATAGAGATGTAGAAAGTTTTCACCGGTTGTGCAAATCGCCAAGCAACTGGAGGTAAGTTGCACGAACATGATTGAACTGATGGTGTGGTTCAGCTGCTCGGATAGCTTCAAGAGATGCTGATGCCTGGCGGCCAGCGCATCGAAACGCCTGGCTGTGTTCTCGTTATTGTTAACCATTTTAGTGAACTCCAGCTTCAAAATCTCAGCTTGGCCGCACAGGTGAAAAGTGATACCGAAAAACACAGCGTCGCTACCTACCCAATTCACGAATGCAAAGCAAGGTACCCTTTATTTTTTTTAATTTAATAGCTAGCCATCTGCAAACTTTACAACATCACAACAGGAATTATTACCATTGTTACCGTTGCAGGTGGCTATCATCATCAGGTACTGTAAAATAAAGATCAGCAGGAATAGTCTATCCGGCACGTGCAATACTTGCAGAGCATATTCAGAGGGCAATGGGTAATTCGTACTCTTCGCTTTCGTTTCATTGGCGTTCAGCGGTGTTTCCTCTTCGCCCGAAGCCAATATTGAAACTACCGCGAAAAGCGTCGCGGTAAAATACGCGAAGAGCATCACGCTGGTGCCCGCCACCCTGCCCATGTATGCATGTCGTCGCATGATCGCCCGCTTTTCTACGCTGTCGAGCTCGTTGTAATCCTGCACAGCCGAGGTGAAGTTGAAGACGAGGCCCGCCGAACGTATGCGGAACCAGGCTATCTTTAACACCGCAAGAATGTCAACGAAGGTTATTGCCACAGCGTCCAAATTCTTTTCGGGGTCGCTCCTGTCCAGATACATCTCGACGTGCACCATAATCATCATTAATAGCTGGGAAGAACGTAGACTAATGCTTTAAACAGTACTGATACCCGAGTCCGATATAATGAGAATGACGATCGGTTGCATGTGAAACATTTCGTACCAGTAAAAAGATGGCGAATATGCAGCGCGAAGCTGAAGCGCTGTTGTACTCTTGAAGCGGCCAGGTGCCTATGGGCCACGAGAATATCTTCATCGGCGTCATCGCGTAAGCTATGTCTTTCTCCAATGATGTCCTCATTTTCCTAAGATCTGCTTACTCTAAAGGTTCGAGAAACCCTCTGTTCCCTGTTGCCGTTGCATGTTCCTTACTATTTTTTTGCTCTAGTCCAACGATCTGCTGTATTCGACGGTTTATGTTTTATTCAAGCATAATCGCGTAAGTGCCCGCTATCGGGTGCCCCACCGTTCGTACGCCAGCTGCGCGGCATTAAGAGAATTCCTGGGGAAAGGGTTGCATTGTGGATATTGATGTTCTTTTCCGTAGCAGCTTTTCTACGTTTAGTAAAGTCCGTTTGGAGTACAAGGATAGAGACTGTGTGGCGTTTTCAAGCAACATCCAACTTTCATCCAAAGTGGGTAACTTAAGAATTGCAGTCCAATAGTATTTCTTTATCGTGAGCGTTCACTGTGAACGCAAGTTCCCTGTGACCCCCATCTTCCTGTAATGGGGAGGCTCATTTCCTCAGAAATATCCTGTACAAGATCTGAAACGACTAAATTACTACTGAATGCTTCTACAACTCTGAAATGAAATAGGAGGAATTTCCTTTATTCATTCGCTACGGTAAGATAACTATTCGAACCATTTTGTGTACTGGTACGATGGATCGTAGTATCCTCCGTGCCAATACGATCTGCACAACTGTGCAGTCTTGTGGAATGAAATAGTAAATTCTTTGCCTTCAGAGAACGTTAATATTGTCTTTATTATTTTATAAAAAGGTACACGGCCTATCATGTTGATGCAGAAATGGAACGAGATATATGCAAGTATTTAAGTAAGTGATTGAAGGATAAAGTAGAAAGAAAGTAACAATGAGGACCTAGTAATCCATGCCTTATAAATATTTGGGTAATCGGTGTGAATAAATTGACCAATGAAACCATGCAGCGCGAGACGCATTCCTTTCATCGAGCACAAATGACGTTTGAGACAAATGTATGTTAAATTGATTACCTTACAGAGTACAACGAAGTGGTACAGTTATCGAGTGAATTTGGTGGGACGCTCCCTTCTTGGAGTTCAGATTTAATTTACCTTCAAAATGGTAACGTCCTGTCAGATTCTATCGACGTTGATTCGTATCCAAGTGATTTTCACGCGTCCATCATTACCTGGAGGACGGACAGATAGGAGGCGGAGGCCTTCAGTATTTCCTTGAATGTGAACAAGTTCATGGAGACGAATTTGCCGGCCGTCACGCGATAAGGTGAGTTCCCGCGGTTAATTATCATCGCGATATCCCTTGCTACGTGCCCCCGAGAGCGATACCAGGGTGAATCGTAGGCGGCGTACGCGATCTCTTCGGTTCGCGACTCGAGGGTGTCGCCTGCGTAGGTGTAAACATACAGCTGCACCAGCAACGTCATAATGATCACGGCACTTTTCAGAGCGCCGAAGTTGTCTTTCGTATTCAATGAGACCACCATCATGAAACCTGGATCGGAGACAATACGCAGGGTGTGGTAACGAGAGTTAACAGTATGCAGCGTTTAACGTTCCAAGTGCCGTTTGCGATTAATGCAGGAGGAAAACAGAAACGGGGTCAAACGTTATCGGCTTCATAGTAAGTGCGTTTAAACAGTCTACTTTTAAACTATCCTGTAATCGTCGCCCGCTTATGACACGTCGCGAAGTACCGAGGTATGTACGAAAGGAAGCATCGTTGCCCATGCTCGGCACGAAAATCGATTTACCTTCCATGCAAAGCAGCAACGCGCTCATCAGCAGCTGCACCAGCATGATCATGTTGAAGCTCTGCTCGAGATTGTTCGCTAGCACCACGAGGCGACAATGCTGTTTCACGAGCATACGGATTCTCCCCCGATGGGCGGACTGGCCGATCTCGATCTCGGCGAGACACATCTTCAGCACCTCGAATTGGCCGCACAGATGCATCGTCAAGCTGAAGAAGAAACCGTCGTTACCGCAGTGGGCGACGGCGTTGACGAAGATGTGGGCCGCCTGCAGCGCGAGCACGCAAGCTTGGCGCATCAACGGCAGGGGGCCGAAAACGCAATAGGTCGCAAGGAAATAGCCCACTTTCAGGGTGCCGTCGGAGCGTGCCGTTGAGTTCGCTGAATGCTGGAACACCTGGGCAAAGTGTTAAATGAGGTGGCAATTGCGAAGGTTGCTGGCGGAGGCCCCGTTGAGAAGCCTATGTACTGCTTGATGCTCGACCTGGAACGGGAGAAGAAGGTCGAGAGGCAAGGCCTTGACAATGAAGGAGAGTCCAGAGGCATAACCCAGATACAGCATCATCAGAGAGACGAGCCTTCCTCTCTGAAAGTACATCATCATGACGCGTCGGTGACGAGTGTCTTTGACGGTCGACCAGTCTTCCACGACTGAATTTATCAGGGGGTAGGTGTGCTTCCAGTTGAATCGCAGGATCAGCAGTTTCGAGAGGCTGATAACGGAGGAGAGGTCCATCACGAACGCGTCCATCGTGTCGTCGATGTCGAGGCAGTGCCGATAGATTTCCAGCGTCAGGCTGTAGATAGTACTGATCTAATTATGGAAAGTGTTTCTGGGAGGTCTTGATCTTCAACACACATTGACGTCACACGCGGCTTAAAACAATGCCGAGCAGTGCAACGCGACGAACCACTTCAACGCCAGGGCAATCATCGAGCAACTCGAAACTTACTTGGGTCAACATAGCGAGAAACCACCGGCCAATGGACAGCTTGGCGAAACTGTGGTTATCAAGCGGCCAGACGCCGATCAGTCGCAGCACCCTCTCCTGCGCCATGAAGCTGTCAATCATCTCGTCGCTCCGCTCCTTTCCCACGCTCATTTCCACTGATCTGACTCGCGTACGTCGTCGTTCCTACCTCGGGGGCACCCTGGAACCTTCCTCCAGTTCGTCGGTCGCGATATGATTTATCGCGACGCGAGCGAAGAAGTCGCGCGACGCTCACGCCCACTTACGTGCATAGACTGACTCGCCTTGCCTATCTTTGATCTTTTATTCAGGCGGACAGGTACGCGGTACTCCATAGGGCTGAGGTGAGGCTGTACGTTTATACCAGCGAAGATACGAAATTGCTCCCATGAGAATCGTACCGGCGGAACGGAAAGAATACTGCAAAGAATGGAGTTGCGATTGTACGCGACATTGTCTGTTTCTTACAACGTGTCCTTAAGCCGCAACATTATTAAGTATTAAAGAAACGGCCGGCGAAATCACAGGACTGGCTTGCAGGGATTGAGGGAATAGGGGAGAAACGTGGCTCGATAGCGCAGGTGACTGTAGAAGCTTCCTCCGCCTGGGCTGGCAGAATTCCACCGTTCCGCGCCAAGTATCAAAGTTCACCGAGCACGGCGTTAATGAAAATAGGAGGTCTGATCTCGTAACGGTGTTTCTCATCGAAGTATCCGCGTCCGACGCGCTGATATTCTCGTTTACCATTATCGCTGCCCGAGAAGCACAGCTCCCCGGACACCTGTTCCGACGATACCGGGGTTAACTAAACGCGGCCGAATGCCGTAGAGCAGTGGTCATCGGACGCTGAAATCCCTGGCAAGCATCCATAGTTTGGAACCGGTTGAACGATCCTCCGTTGCGCCTCGCATAGCTCAGCCACGACCTTGGCAGTTGGAATTGAACGGGACGCCGTAGCCTCCTGTTGACGCGTGTTCCCCAATTCTCTTCGAGGTCAACGACTGCCTACCGAACAGAGCCACCGAAAGTGGCTGACCGATCCTACGCGCGGACATTGGATCCGGTTTTCACCCAGCGCCAATCCTTCGGCTGTAAGGATGGCAGATTCCTTTTACGACGTCCACATTCATCAGTGACGTGCAGCGAGGAGGGTGAAAATTCATTGGGAGCGGGCAAGGGTTCTCGCGTCGCGATCTTCTTATTGCTTCTTTCAATTGCCATTTGATCGGAAGTGAAAATATCGTTTGCCTACTCTGCTTTGACTCCTCAGGGTTATTGGAGGCTAAGATGGGCGGGCGAGATTCATTGGAATCTGGGCTTCCATTGAGCGGATGGGAGCGGGTAGCAGACACGATCAGTTTCTCGAAAATGTTGGATGACGGAGCGAGGATCCACGGGACGTTGAGGAGTTGGTGCTGGGTACTATCGGCACCCATGCTAGCAGTTGGCTGTCCTTACCTGCCCAGGTAGGTAAGTACCGTTGGACGAGCTACCTTTGACGGCAGTCACGCCACAACCTTCGTCGCGTCAGGTGCGCACGGCTCTTTGAGACCAACGGGACTCTACTTGTCTGTTCCTCGCGAGTTCTCCGTTTACCGGCCACCACTGTCTCCATATTTCCGCGAGGTAAGTAACAGTCACTATCAATTTACAGCGGGGCCTTTCGTGAATTCATTTCGGACGTTTCTCAACTGATGAGAAACTTCAGCAATGGCCGGGCCCAATAACTCTTGAATTTCTTTTCTCGCGAGACGTGGTCATTTACATTTTGATTCGCCCAAGAAATTGAATTTGTGCCGATTACCCAAGTGACGGGAGCCCCGGTATCGTTTATTCGACATATGGAGAGTTCACGGTGCGCGTCGAATACCGGTGTGTCAAGCTTCAATGATCGTATCCACGCTGAAAACACTATCGAGCACGCTCTAGTTGATTGCGACTACCGTTGTGGCGATCGCGCGGATTTTCATAAACCGTTTCATAACCCGATCGCGTCCAGTCTCCTTCGTTCTTCTTGGAAAATTCCTAGATACCGTCTACCTCGAGTCTTCGAGTCCACGATGTGCGCTGACCGTGCTCTTCTTTCCAAAGCGCTCTTTACAGCGTCGCGCCGTTGTAAATAAGTAACCGGGCAGTGCTTAACGGGTTCGACGACAAATTGCACCAATCTATCGCTCACGTAACTTGCACTAGTCACCCAAGGCTTTTCCTTATCTCTTCGCCGATAAATTCTCGAACGAAATTGGCCTAAAGTGTCGGAATTATCAACTAAAGTGGAAGTTGATTGTTGGCCGACAGGAATGTCAAGTAGAATAGCAACGCATTACTATTCTGCGTCGCGTGAACGCTATACAATAATGAAGTGGTAACTTCCAGGTTCGTGTGGCTGCCAATGCTCGTTACAACAGCTGTTTCATAATTATTGAGGGTGAACGAATCGTTACCTGCGCTGTCATTGGTGAGTAATTATCATAGCGAAAGGTGACACGAGGGTAGAATAGTTATCTGATGCGAAACGCCGGACGAAATGTTTCAAAGGAATTACGGAATGACTAAAAGGCATTGGTCTGCTGCTCGAAATGAATCGAACGGGGTGGCAAATTGCGTTCAGTCGGCGTACAAGGTTCCACAGAGCGTGTCTAACGAGCGCCTTTAATTACGCAGCAAAATGCCGGTTACGTGGATGCCTATGAATCCCTGAATGGCCTAATAACTTGCCATTCTACAGGTTCTTTTTCTTTCTGGTCCGCGCCGCGGCGATCTTGATAGAGCCGCCTCATCTATACCGACAACGGTACGCGTTCTCCAGCAAAATCATTAATAATACGCGAATTGTACCGTTACCCCGTTCGCTCCGACCTGCCTGCGTTTATTTGACGAGGGAAGATAAGAAAGGAGACGAAAGGAAGAGGGGATCAGAAAAAGGACACGTAGCTCGTGGTGCCGTGGTACCACGAACCAAGAAATCGTGTCAACGCGAAGCTGACCTTGTAAACCAACCGCGTTCCAGCAGTTCTGCATGCTTTCCCTCTCGACCACGCGAATGCTACATTCGCACTTTCCGCGTTTGCTCGCGAAATCGACGAATAAACAAGCCTCGCCGCGAAACAAGGTCGTTTGCCTCGGATAACAACGGCAGGCTCGATCCCGCTGCGTTACACTTTCGGTTCGAAACGATCCTCGCTGGGCCCCCAATTTTTCCACGTCCCAGCGTCGATTAATCCGGTGGAAAGAGGGTCACGGATGAAGGTGACTGGATTTCAGTTTCGATCGCGGAGCATCCCGATGATCGGCAACGGACTCCGACTGGCGATCGCGCGCCCCGTGAATTCACGCGACCAAGGTTTCGCGCCTCGCGTTGGAGGAACGATGAGTAACAGTCTGTACCGTTAGCCCGAATCGTTCCTCCAACTGGAGAATGTCAATTTCATGCGGTTTACGGTACTGAAATTGCGCGTTAGAATACACTCCGCTCCGATTGTTCTAAACCCTCCTTCCCATCCGCGTGCCCCGAACCGTTCGCCAGATTTTCGGTACAGAACATACCGTAGAAGTACTGTAGCCTTCGATCGCTGCCAAGAAAGTTACTCGTACGAGTCGCGTAACAGCGTCGGCGACTGTCTTTTGTTACGTGGAGAGAAGCAACGGTATCCAAGTGACCACGAGCCGAAACGTTTCCGGTGTGTCGCTCACGACCTCGAATAAGGCGAGCCATCCTAAAATAACTCGACCAGAATCAGGATCCGGTTGAAAGTCAACGACTCTCCTTCGCTTTTCTCGCTTTAACGCCGGGAATAAGATCGCAGGATCATCGGAGTATAGGAGGGACAGGTGATAACCGCCCGAGTCGTACGCAGGATTTCTTGCCTGCTGTTGGTTTTGGCGAACAATGGTGATCGTGGGAGCGGCGTGGTATGCTTTTTATAGGTTGAACGCAGGCTGACGAGTTTATCGCTCTTACAGAAACAGAGAAAGGAAGAGAAACGGAGAAAGAGCGAGAGAGAGAGGGCAGAAGAGAAGTAAAGAAGAAAGATGTGGCTACCGAGGACGTGCATCCTGCTGATCCTTCTTGGCTTGGGGAGCTGCGAGAAACACGAGGACGAAGATGCTTCGACGGTCTTCCTGGAGGCAGCGAAGTCCTTCTTCGCGAACAAGGACACTGTGAACGGTCTTCAGGGACTGGCCAGTGCGTTTGTGCAGTCGAACGAGGGAAGACAGGTATCTATTGAATGATATCTGACTTTTGTTGCGTTTAAACGGCTACTAACTACAGGCGATTCGATTGAACAGGTGAACGAGGTGTTCGGTGAGAAGTCGAGCCTGGACGGAGTTGGAAAGATTATCTCTGGTATCGGAGCTCTGTTCGCCGACAACGAGAACCGCCAGGGCATCGATTATTCGGTACTAGGATCGGTCCTCGACAGCGTAGTGAACTCGAACAAGAATGCAAAGAGAACTGCCAGAGATGCGGAGCAGAATCAAGAGTCTGGCATAGATCTGGAGGGTCTGATGAATATGGGGAGCATGCTTTTCAATCAGAACGGAAACTCCGACTTCGTGTTGGGCCTGCTGCCGATGCTCTTCCAGAATATTGACGGCAGAGGCAACGAGGTCGATGGGGATCCTGGGAAATTGCACGACCACTCCGGCCATTCCTGGTACATGCCGCCGGTTCTGGAACATTTGCACGTGATGTGGGATCATTTCAGCAACTCGGAGCTGGGCCAGGCTCTGTGGAAGAACAGCGGCCTGTCGGAGTTCGTCAAGCAAATGTCCGACCCGAAAGGGCGCATCCACTACGAGAAGATCCTAGACAGCTTCGAGAACCCTGCGCTGCGTCGAAGATGGATCAGAGGGATGACGAATTACGTCGGAGAGTGGACCTCTTACGTATCCGATCCGCAGATCCAGCAACGCTATCTGAACACGGCGCAGTTCGTGGGGAACAGTTTCCTCAAGGCGCAAGGCTTCCCGAAGGCTGCTATGTTCGACGCTATTAGACCGGTGGAGAGTCTATCCAGGTAAAAATGCTGCCATTTCTTTTGCAACGCTGAATGAAGGACATCGACAACTCGTTTTATACCTTTCGCGTATTCGACAGGTTAGTGAATGCGGTAGCAAAACGCCATTTGGGGATGAACGTGGACAGCTTGCAGTACATCAAACCCGCGATAGCATATGTTCAAGAGTTAGTCACCCTGGCCTCGGATAAAGGGTTCATAATGTCTCGAGTGAACGCCAGGGAGATCAGCAATAGACTGAGTGAAATGATCAACCACGATATCGTCGACCCCATGCTGAAGGTAAAGAATCACACTTAAACGAGAAGCTTGGTTGCGTTCCGAAAGGTTTTGCTCAACTCTGTGGTGGTCCTACAGTCTTATCGAGCGTACAAGTGGGCGATCAAGAGGCCACAATGCGCCAGCCAGATACTGTGCACCATAAACGAGGTGAACGAGCAGGACAGCAGCCAATCTCCTCTGCGAAGAGGCTTGTTGAGGGTAACCAGCTTTCCCGCTGCCTGGGCCGTTAGTAATAAGCTGGGGAGCAGTTTCTGGGTCCTTTATGGGGCCATCATGGAACACGACAGATGCATCGTAAGTGAAACAGTTCTACAACATCCCTCGCGGTTTACTCTGCACCAGTGGCGCACCCAGAATTTTATTTTGGGGGGGGGGGGGCCGAGACACATAGGAAAATAGCCAAGGGTCCATTCTCCGAGACGCGACTCTGAAAGTTCTTAAAATATTCGCGGGAAATGAGAAATTCGTGAATTTCCAGTGGCTACGTAATATTTCTATCTCCCTCCTTGTCGCGCACACTAGCGCTCTCTCTCGCGCACGCCAACTATCTTCCTCCTTGTCCAACCCGCTGGCGCCCTCTCTCTCGCACAGCTCGGCCGTGCCACCTCTTCTAGTATCATGTGCTCCTAATAACTCGGGCGAATTTCCTGGTCGGAATAGCCAACTTGGGGACTTCTTGTGGATAACGTAGGGATCGCGGTCTGTAATTTAACTTATATAAAAGGCTTTTTATTAATAACTATGCAGCGATTCGTAGATAAAACGTATACGAGTGATTGCTGAACGTTGTCGCACGACTATATTCTCAAATCCACCGGTACAAATATATAAATTTGAAAAGATCAAGAATCATTTTGAAAAGATCGAGAATCCTTGAAGAAAGTGTGCAGTGGCGCGCCCAGAATTTTATTTTGGGGTGGTTCGAGACAGACGACGCGCGACTCGTTGATACTTTGTCTTGCTCCGTCTTTCAGGCGTTTGATACAACTCCGTTCCTTTTCCCTTCTTTTCTCCTTTTGTTTGGGGTTAGTTTGGGGTCCCCCCCCCCCCCTGCGTGCGCGACTGCTCCGCACAGGCACTAATCTCCTTTTTGATTTCCAGCAAAAATATCCAGCCGACTGCACGGAGTTCCACGAAGAGGAAATCCGAGTTACCACGGAGAGCACTCACAGCGAACTTTGATCTCTAATCGGGTGTGCCTTGTGAAAGACATTCGCGATTCTAAAAATCGGTCCCGGAGACGGTTCCAAATCGGTTCATATATCGTGACAAAGCGTTATTCATTTATTACGGGGCCCGATCCACGGTGGAAGTCGACGAAGTAGAGGGTAGACGGTTACCAGCCCTTCACCATCTTCGCGTGTACATAAGAGAGACAGCCGTGGACGTGGCCGAATAACTATGTTTATTCATTCTTCACAGTCTTTTATTTATCTTGAATCTGAAACATAGTCTTTTCCTGCGACAATTCCACCTGTGCTCGATGCCCTCCCGAATAAGTGCGAGAGCGTGTGAAGGTATGGTTAAATGTCAGACGTAAACGCACTAGTTACAACATTTATTTCCTTTCGGTTCGTCTTTATACTTATGCCCCCTAAAGGGATCTATAAAAATTCTATTTCACGAGAAGAGCGTGTAAGAAGGCACGGGCACGTTCTTAGGGAGGATCGATAATTGTTTCGAGTCGAGGAGAGCTCGTTCGAGGGAGGACGGAAGTTGGACGACTAGATCCCGTTCGATCACGTTAGCGCGTTTGCGTCGAATTTATCATAAGAGCGTCTGTAACACAGCTCCTGTAAATATTAGATAAAAGCCAAATAAAACGTATGATGGATGTACAGGAGATATGCGTGAATGCCGCGATTCATTCTGCGCTGTTTACTTCCTCTTGATATTCTTGCATGCCCACTCCAGGCCCTCCTGGTAAGGTAAGATTCAAGGTACTCAAGTATCAGATGTTAAGTGAATTCCATAAGATCGTTGAGTATGATCACTGATGCGTACCTTGACACCTTTCCCGTCGGTGGCGATGCACGACTGTATCTGCCAGTCGCGATCTTTGATGTTGTGCAATCCTAGGCCTTCCGCGATCTCAGCCGCGGTTACAGACTGTCCAAGATCCTGCTTATTCGCGTACACCAGCAAGGGAACTCCTCGCAGCTTTTCTTCCATCAAAAGTTCCGACAACTCTTGGCCCGTCTCTTCTAATCTCTTTATGTCCGCACTGTCCACGACGTAGATCTTCGTAGAAATAAAAAAGAAAGGCCGTTAATATCCCCCGCGCTCTCTCGATCCAAGTAGCTCACCAGAACATCGGTGTTCTCGAAATAATTCCGCCAGTAGGGACGGATCTTTCGAGCACCGCCTATATCCCACACGTTCAACTTGAATCCTTCGCTTTGCACGCTTTTTATATTAAATCCCTGAGTCGGTGTTACCTTCGATAAAAATCCAATCGATTTGTAATACTATATAATAGAAAGAAACATGTTCTACGATGTAATCAAGACGTGCTTAATACCTGCGTGATATCTTCGCTTGCCAAGGACTTCAAAATCGTCGTCTTTCCAGCATTGTCTAGCCCCAGAAGGAGCAAGCGCAATTCCTTGTCCGGATTTGAGCGCAATTTCCTCAAGATCGACAACAGCCCCTGTTATCAGATACAAACATTCGAAACATTGATTATAAAGTGCAAAGAAGCGCGTGGATGGCGCGCAAGGTCGGGGAAAAATATTTGAATTTGAATCGCGCGCTCTCGAGTTATCGATCCCAGCAGACAGAATTGCGATTCGATTGTGTATGCGATGCAACAATGTGGGTCCGTTTCCTACAGCAATAGAATCTTGTTAATAAAGCATATATATTAGGTCTAGTGTGTTAATGAACAAACAATCAACACTCTAATTGGCAATCTTCTGTTTAATGAAACGTTTCGGGAGAAAGTAGTCGCGTCGCAGCTCGAGGGAGTTACGGATGGTAGTAGGTTATGTCGTACGTGCCACTCGCGTTTCGAAAGATATATTAGCGGTGAAATAAGGTGCATAATAAAACAGTGCACGTTTAAAAGTCAATTGTCTTCGATTCGTTACCATAGTGTGCTCGTTATTTACGAGAAGTAGAAGACTAAGCTTTCGGACAAACAATTAAACACGGCTCGTCACTTGCTTGGTTATCGTCCGCCGAGTTTGTGTTGTTTCTTTCGTATCTAAGGAAACTGGTGGCACCTGCACGCTCTGGCCAATAATCTTTTACTGTATTCGCGTGGAGGCGTGAATTACGTTTCGTTGAACAGGGGATATTTTATTTGTCTTTAGAGCTAGACAGTTCAAAACAAGGAAGCAGAGCTCCTTGGATCTTCTTCCTAGTTTCTAATCGTGTACTTAGGCTTACTTAGATAAGGAATTTCAATGATATTTGCGTAGAAACACGTTCACTTTATTAGTTGGGATAATGCTTTATTATGCTGGCTTCAATACCACTACATTATTTTCCCACGATGGAAATGTTGTCTTCGCGGTAGAACCATTCAATGAAATTCCATACCCCGGCATCACTGACCTCCAAATAGGTTGGAGTTACTTTCTTCTATGGAAGGGAAAGGAGTTGTATATTTGTAGACAGGTTGAAAATGATGGTACAGATACAGAAAGTGGTATTCAATTAATAGAAATACCACGTAAACCATTAGACAGGTACAGCGCTTTAGCTTTAATAATTCTGTGGGAAATACATTCAACAACCAGCTCTGTTAATCTTTAGTTGTAAGCAGGCTGCGATTGGTAAGGATAGCGTAGTAGTTTTATCAAGGGACAATGAAATCTGGCGATACAAGGTCTATGAAAATTCGTGGAAGCGAGTGACCAACTTTATTCCCAGTAATGACGATTCGGAAATCGAGTATCCTGTTAAACTGCTGCAAGGAGGTTGCGCTGTAGCCCTTACAAACTTGGGTACATATTTAACATACTCGGCGTCTAAAGATCGATAAGATTTGAGCTGTTTAAACACTTTAAACTGTGGTTCAGGTCGTGCTTTTAATGTTCCTACGTTGGTTGAAATGCCGAAGCGGGTAAAGTTCGTGGACGTTGCTTGCGGGTTCGATCACACTGTTTTATTGGACGGAAACGGCGACGTTTATTCGATGGGTATGGGAACGTACGTACCGATTTAATCGCGTATTATATCGAATTGGTAGAACTAAAGCAAAGAACGTGGTTCATACGAAACAGGCGCGGTCAGTTAGGGCACAATGATCTGGAAGACTGCGACAGTCCGAGGCTCGTCGAGGCTCTGGCCGGGCTTAAAGTCGTTCGAATTTCGGCTGGGGGTTGGCACAGCGCCGTGGTAACGGATCAGGTTGATAGATATTTCCGACATAGAAGCTAGTCGAGTCAACGAGCAATTCTATTAGCGAGGGTTTTTAAAACTGCAGGGGGATCTGTATACGTGGGGATGGAACACGAACGGAGAACTGGGGCTGTCCGATCGAGGCAGTAAAGTAGTGGCCCTGCCCACGTTGGTAGACTTCGCGGACGATGGGAATGAAAACGTAGACCTGCTCGTGAAAAGAGTCGAGTGTGGAAATACGTTCACTGTTTGCATGATGGGTACGTATTTCCAAGCACATGCATGGAAATTTGCAAGGGGAACTACATTGGAAGAATTTGTCTGTCTCACAGATGATGGAACACTTTGGGGGTGCGGGTCTAATAAGTACGGACAGCTGGGACAACCCCGAGAAGCCATTCTGACCACCTCTAAGTTCGTCAAACTCAAAGTCCCTGTACACTCTGGGAGCATTAAAGATTTCAAGTGCCACGAATGGGGCACAGTACTTGTAACAGACTGAGATTGTAAATTTCTATGGATTCGAGGTGCTTAACGAGAGAAAATAAAGAGATTATTTTTGCAAACGTTTCTGTGTCTGTTATTCATTGCTCCACGTCGGCCACTTGCTCTGTAAACATAGCCGGCGCCTCGTTCGCTTCTATCAGCGGCAGAATGTATCGACGTTTAAGCAGTAATGTCTGTTCGTCGGTTAGGGAATTCGGAGGTGTCGGCCGTACTCCCGAGGAGTCGAGTTTACTCTTCCCTTTGCCTGTAACATTCAAGATCGTCCAACTTTTAAGTATTCTGTATGATCCTCGAAATTGCGATGACCGTATCAAGGGTAAGGGGAAAAACAGGGAATATCAGAAAAAAGTTTTATCGAGAAAATTAAGTGATTTTAATGCTTTAGTAGATCAGTAATAAAAACAAGGTTCAATGAACTTTATTTTCTTATATAATTTCTTGTTTTACCTTGAGAACAGAAGCTTGTACTTAGGTAAAGAATGGAGACATTCCTGTTTTAACTTAATAATTGTTTGGGATTCGACAGTTTTGTAGTCCCAGTTGCTATCGACAAAATACGCTATAAATCGCAAAATCACGAAAAATGGACATTCCCTGTTTTTTCTCCTTACCCCTCATACGAGGAAATAGTTCACCATACCTGACGCTTTTTTCTTTTGCTTTCCCGATTGCCTCGTTATTTCCTTCACTAGACTATTTCGAAGTTGCACCTTGAAAGGTGGCGTTTTGGATTTCGCCAGCTTCACCGGGCGCGGTATTCGGAGAGTAAACGGTAGACGATAAGTTGTTACTTGTACCGGCTCAACGAAAACAGCATAGACGAGGGCGTATCGCAACTCACTGGCATACCTGTACAGTATAAGTTTCACAGGGCGTTAGGAGAATAGAAATCCCGATTAGATACGAACGTCAGAACTTACATGTCGTAAGTAGACGCGATAACGATAGTCAACGCGAGAACTGAGTCTACCTCGCTGGAGAATTCGGCAGCCTCTTCTCCTAAGGAGAAAGGTTGATCCTCAACAGAAAGATCCTCTTCGCCTTCTACGTCCTCGTTCTCCGTTTCAATTTCACCCACAATTTCGTGCCAGTACGGTAATCGATTCTGTTCGGACATCCTGTCAGCGGCTGTATCAAATATCTCCTTCATCTCTCTGAAGAATTCTTCGCGTGGATGCTTCTTATCTGTCAATCAATGCGAATTTAAAGGTCAAAATAGAGTACCGTGCCGATGGATTTTTTCACTCGTTACCTCGAATCAATGTCATTTCACCTGCCAACCAGCTGACCAAGACACTCAGGTAATAGTCGTCGAGATCCCTTTGGTAACGCAGCACGTGAAGCGCGATCGTTTCCAGAAACCAAAAGGATGCCATGTTCGTCGCGTAATCGGTGATCTCGAAGACATTTCCCAGCGATCTGTAGAGAAATGGGAAAAATTCTGGGCGCTTCAGTTTACTCGTATCGACTCGACGCGAAGAGTTCTAAGTTCTAACTCGATGAGATCCTGCGGCTTCTCGCTCTGGATTCTGATCGATGCGCCTCGCGAGTTCTTGAATTCCCGCGGAAGAGTTGGCAAGCACTTTTGCTGAAATTCGTCGGGAACTTCCGGCCCGTCGATTGATGCCCCCTCGGGTCTCTAAAATTTCGTAACCAGTCTGAATTCTGCCGGTCCGTAATCGCTCCCCATCGGCGCCTATCGAAACAAAGTTGGCGAATGCACAGCGGTGGAAATGACGTTTCGCACGAAAGTTGAACGGGTGTGGTCGAGGATTTTCGGGGGTGCGTAAACGACGCGCGACTGCACCCCTTTGCATTCGACACTCCGAACGATAGGCCTCGCGGATAAGACGAGAAAGACTGGGAAGCTTGACTTCGTCTTGAGTGTCGGTCGTCAAGTGGTCCTTCAAATTCGACATGTTCGTTTCCCTTTGCTCGTGAAAAGTGTGTAAAATCGTCGAGGAGTCGATACTTCTCTTGTTCGAGCCGAGCAGCGTCGCGAATTCGCGTTGCACGGTTTCGGGAACCGGTAAGAAAGAAAGAACAATCGCAGAAGAACGGTTCGTTCATGTTTTTTTTTTTTATTCATTGGTTTTATTTTTTAATTTTTTTTCCATATTTTGTTCAATATTTTCAGAAAATAACACTCCAAAGCGAAAAAACCGTATATTCTCACCAATCCCAATGTGTGTATAATATATATATTATACTTCTCATATATAATATATATGTATATATATATAATATATATATATAATGTATACTTTTATACTTTTATATATAATAATATTATGTAGAGTAGCGCACACTTTAGACTGTTATGTATCGATACCTTTTTTAATAATTTTATCGATAAATTACAAATATTGAAAAACATGAAACAGATACAGCCGGCGCGGCGGGGACGCGAGGACTTCCGCGTCTTCTCGGGACAACTTTCCGCGGAACCGTGAAAAAAGACTTGTTTCGTTCTTCAAGACGTGTCCTCGTCGTGGGCCCCGTTTCCCTTTACACTTTACAAGCTCCCGGATTGGATATCGTGGTTGATCGACGACGGTTCTCAGGAAACAGATCGAAAGGAAGGGAAGACCCGAGGCATCAAGGGAAAACCAGCGTTTCGCCGGTACGTCGACGTGTGTATGCATGTACGTACCTCGTGTCTTCCCCGATTCTCCTGTTTGCGCGAAAAGCGAGTGGAGACGCCGAGGAAACGGGAGACACGACGAACCGTGCGCCCCTCGGGGGACACCACTAAATAGCTACATTATATAGGTCGCTCGAAAATCCCCGAGTCCCGGCGCGGCTGACAATTTTTTTATTTATTTATATATTTTCACACCGAAGTCAGAAAGGCAATACGCAGTATGAACTTACTTAGTACATTTGTGTGTGTATGTGTGTACGCGTATGTGTGTGGCTTTTACAACTATCTTTCTTTTTTCTTCTCATTTTCATTCTCTCTCTCTGTTTACTTTACCGTTTTCATTGATTTGCTGTTGCTGTTATTGTTGTGGCTGTATTCCGTTTTGTTCATGTTGGTTTGTTTGTATGTTTTGCTTCCACGCGTTCTTCCTGCCTCTTCCGTCTGTTCGCCACCTCGACAGCGCCATATCGCTACCTTCCGCTTTGCCGATCAATTTCCCCTGAACCTCTTCGCTTTTTGCGTTACGTTTTCGTTCCTCCTCTTCTTCGTCGTCGTTTCGCTTTACCGCTTCTGTCGCCGCACACGCGTGTGTAGGGCTGTTTCGATCGCTCGTTCCGTATTCCCCCGTTCTTCCCAAGTCTCGAAAAATCATCCGTAGATACGTGAGAGTAAAAGGGAGAGAGGAGAGATACAGAGAGAAGAGAAAGGAGCGTAAGAGGAGGGTGCTCGGAGGGGTTCTATCGGAGAGAAAATCGTATACGGACGTAACCAATGAAAGTCAAACAGAAATCACATTCATCGAGCCAGAATTTTTGGCGAAGCGAAAATAAAACAAAACCCGGTGAAATTAAATATTTTCAATCGATTTTATTGAAAATAATACAACAAAATATCTCATAATAATAATAATAATAATAATAATAATAATAATAATTAAAAATAATTAATAATTAATGATTCGTACTGTTCTACTCGATATCTAAATAATCATGTCTTAAAACGTGGTTTAAATAATAATAATATTATCATCGGCATTAATCATTGTAATAAAATAATAATAATAATAATTATATCATAGAATAATGCATCAATAAACAAACTTAATAATCTAATTATTGGTTAATGATTCGTCATCGTCCTCGATCGCTATCAATGGATCTTGTTCTTTACCTAGTCATTAATAATGGATAATTAATTAATTCATTAATTAAATTACACGTTGCTTGGATATGCACATAGAGATATAAAGTCGTTTTTGGTCCCACCTAACTGCAAACGTTATATTCATACAACTTTTTTTTTTTTCTTCTTCTTTTGTATGTCGCATGGATCGCTTTACATGTATATGCGTGTGTGTACGTGTTTCCTGTGTGAACATGTGGGTGTCTCGTTGCGTGTGCCCGTGTTATACGAAAAAACTATTGTTTAACTATCGGTGAAGCTGTCGTCTCTCGAAAAATTTGCAATCGCGTATACACATGACAATGTTCAGTTGCCCATTTAGAATCGCCTTCTGCATTTTCCTTTCTTCCCCGCTTTCTCATAGCTCGGTAGTAGCCGTTCTGTTATGTTCATCCCCGGTGTACCGTGCCTCGTGTGCCGCGGAACTCGTGATCCTTCCCTTCGGACGGTCCGAAACAAACAAGAAACAAAATAGACAGAAGAAAGAAAAACGAAACAACTGATCGGTATCCAACATCGCCATCGAAAGTGATCTGCCGTTCTGAAAACTTTTACACATCTACTTCTTCCGTTTCCCTTTTCTTTCGTCCCGAACCAATGCGTTCCGTCTCTAGTATCCGAAACTCCGTTCTCGGTTTCTCACGAGCGACCAATGGGCGAGTTGCTAGGGACGCGTTCTCTCTCGTCGAACACGTAGCTCCATACTTCTCTCGGACCATTATTTTTTTTTCCCCCAGAAAGAAAGAAAAACCGTTTTACAACTGGCATTTCGGTATGCTCTTTTATAGTACGCACGCTTAAGATACCTAATAACATTACTCTCACTAGATACATCACCGTGGGAGGAGGAGGAACGGGTCCGGCGACATCCCGGAGCCCCGATCGCTGGTCGACCACCTCCCGGGCGCGTTTTACACTTTACACGTCGCCTTCCCAGCCCTTGATCCTCCACGATAACATTTTACAGCCAATTCAGATAATTTCGACGCGGGACCAGCGGAATCCGCGGTGCCGGCGCTATTAAACCTAATTTGATCTTTCTCATTAAGGCTAGGTTACGCGAATTTTACTTTACAATTTCTCGCACGAATACTGCTTTATATCAGTCGCATATTTTTCCATTAGCCTGGTCACCCGTTGCCGCGAGTCCACGACGCCTTCGCCGTTAAAACCTCTCCCTCTTCGAGCCCGCGTTTCTTCTCCTCTTCCATGGGGAATGCTAATACACGCGCGTACTTAATCGGCCGATCTGCGCTCGCGTCGCGTCCTTCCAATCCATGGGAAAGACGTCGTTAACTCGCCGCAAGCTTGACACATTTGCACCCAGCCTGAAAGGTGGGGTAATGCCAGTTGTACGCTTCCTCGGAGACGAGTCTCGCACTTCCGAGGGAAACCGTGCGTTCCCGTGACGAACGAAATTTCAAGTATGTAGGTACACTGGATCGTTTGGAATCGCGAAAGCTAGAGCTAGCCGCTTATACAGTCTACTTAAAAAGAAAAAAAGAAGGATAAAAGTCTCCCGTGATTACCCGGAATGTATGCGATTTAGAGAGTACAGTGGTAATCAGAGTTAACCTACGATGGTGGTCGTAACCCCGCTGTGCATTGATTTAAACACGTCGAACCAGACCGCACGCTTTCCCTTTCGTCTCTACGTTCGCCACTGTCCGAGACGATCGGGCACGGCTTCCCCGAACGCCACGCGAATCTTCCCACTTCCGATCGTTGTTAGATTTAGATACAGCTCGGCCCGCGGTCCCAGGAAGCCGCGTCGATCGTTCGATCGGACAGCCGCGTCGCATCGTTAACATATTTCAAATAGTAATAACCTCACAACCATCTTGACAACAATCAACCTTCAACAAAAGATCGTCCTACATCAAAGAATCTTTAAAAAATGCGCCAGCCCGCGAATCGACTTCCGGGCGTTGGCTCGCCTCGCGACGAATTCCCGTGCCTGGTTTCTAGCACCCCTTCCCGGTGGCCGGGAGTCGAGCTTGCCGGCTGACATATCACATGTTTCAAAGCTGCGAACCACGTATATACTTGCGACTTGGTCGTCATTCGTCATTCGTCACTCTCATCCACTCGCGACTCGCTGGAACGCGACTCAAAAAGAATGCCCAATGTATGTATTTTCTTCCCCGCTGAAGCTTCGACTTCAACTCGTTGCTAGTCGTGGCCGAGGACGCGCCCAGCAACGAAACACCGATAAACCTGCACCGGCTGTCGGTGGACCGTTTAATAAATTTCTGCCTCGGCTGGTGCGCGCGGCCTTTCCGATTCACGCGCTTCCCTCGATCCATCGGGCCACTCCCGGCAGAGCGTCCACGGCCTGCGATCGTTTCGTTGCTTCCAGAGGAACAACAAGAACCGCGTCTCCTCTGGATCGAACGAGTGGGCGGATCGCAGCCCGTCGACGACCGCCACCGTTGCCCGCTGGATCTGCAAATCAAGCGATCAACAAAAGTAACGTTACTAATTTACAGTCGATTTATAAATCGAAAAACGGTATCCCTAATCGTGCTACGATTACGCACGACAACTCGATATTCTGTACAACTCGCGCCGTGTCCCGCGTATCGCGCCTGTAGCTCTGCCGCGTGTATATGTATTGCATACATCGCTCCATCGAAGCGTATCGATATAGACTTGTACAGGGTGATGCCGGACGCCGCAAGCCAGAGAAAGGAATTCGCAAAAGTGTTCGTCCTAATAGAAATAGAAGGGTCCGCTTGTCGGCCGTCTCAGGATCACCCTGTACACTTCTGCGCGGGCGGTTTACAGTGATCTAACGTACGTGTACGTGGTCTGACGAAAAATTGGTCTATCGGTATACGTATGTATGGTCGTGTGGTTGTGTACGCGCGTGTGTGTGTCGGTGTGTGTCTGTTTTGTAAGAGGTACAGTTTTAGGTGTTCCATCTCGTGATCGATCCTTGCCGTGTTCCTCCAACGTGCTCTCTCACGCGCCGCGCTCTCGCGAGACGGGCGAAAAGGAAAAGCCTTCGAAAACGAATGAAGAAAGTGCAAGTTGCCGACCGAAGAAGAGAACGGGGAGAAATGGCTGTCCGGCTTGGAAAAAAGAGAAAAAGGTCGGCTTTCTCGGTGCTGCACTTGGACGAAGGGCTACCGTGGACGAACTCAAAGGGCCCCTCCCCCCCCCCCCGCCCACCCTCCCCCCCCCCCCCCCACACACACGAGTTTCGATCGAACGCGACGCCCAAGGCTGATCGCCCGGGGCGCTTTCGCGAGATTAATAATCGTCAACGAGATAATAAGCGACGCGTACGCGGCGCGCGCGCACGCGTCTCCGCGTCGCTTAAATATATTCTATACTCTATATTTATATATTTATATATGTAAACGACAGCGCCTACCGCCATAAGAATGACCGATAATCGATATATAATCATCGCGGTGTAAACAATAAATGGCGACACGTATATCGAGAGGTCTCGTATTTATATTTATATATCTATGTAACGCTTTGGACGCGCCTTAAACTCCTCCCTTTCAATACGAAACGATAATATATAACTGTAAAATCCATGTGGAATATAAAAAATATTCTCTTGACGTTTCCTACCTAACTATATGAAACACTGCGCTAAGACTGTATACTTCGTTACGAAACGTATATGCGCGCGCGCGCTGTGTGTGTGTGTGTGTGTGGTTTGAGTGTGTGTGTTTGGGTGTGAACGTGTATACGAGTGTGTCTCTTTTTGCCTGTGCATCTGTATGAACGTGTGTGACAGTTTCCTTTTTGTCGCAGTGTATTTCGGTATATTTGTTTCGTCAGTCGTGTATATATGTCTCTGTGTGTGGGTGGGTGTTGCGTGGTAAGTTCGTGTCCTTTGTCTGTCAGCTTTACGTACGATCTTTCTGCTCGAGCTTACGAGAAAGTGTTATGTCTAAAGGGGCGAGGGCCACCTCGGATCCAGATTTCGACGTATACTTAACCGTAGCGTTTCGGTACTCGGGAATGCATGGATGCACGCTTCAAAGTCTGTCGCTCCGTTTCGGGCGAGTTTCTCGCGGAAAATCGGCGGGGAAATGCCGGACCTTCGGTGCCCCTCGTACCCCACAAGGATCTCTTAACTCTACGAGATATGCCGCTTAACGAAACAGGGCTGAAACAAGGAGAGAGAGACAGAGAGAGAGAGAGAGAGAGAGAGAGAGAGAGAGAGAGGGGGGGGGGGGAGGTAGGGCCTGCGATCGGGTCTGGGCCCCGATCGCGAAGGTACGAAGATTTTTATACACCCTTACAACGCGTGCAGAAACATTTACGTGTCATGCTTGCATTTTATGCACTTGTACCAGCGGTTAGATGTTTGTGGATGAGCTGGCGGAGAGGGGGAGAGAATTAAACTTAATGTCGGCTACGTTTAGGACGTGGGAGTAGAGGGGTGGGTTGGGGAATGAAAACGGTCGACCGTGAACCGATCGATTTGCGCATCGGAAATACACCGTACATACGATACCGTTGGAAACTTAGCGTCTCTATTCTCTATACGCGGGACCTACCTATGAAATAAGCTTCCGCCGGGCGGGATTCAAACGACACGGCCGCGTCGCGGGAAAGCGTCCACGGTTTCTAACTTCTAACGCTTTGCTCCATTTACGTTACAAGATAATAAGACTGGCTCTGTTGCGATTAGACGAGTGTTGAACGAGTGTTTGGGAGCAGGGAACTGGAGGGTGACGAATCCCGGAGTTGTCTAGTGATTCTAGAGCTATAGGGGTCTGCGCGAGCCGTATTCGACGAGTGTTTATTTATTTCTTAGCTGTCTGCCTACGTCCACCGTGATCTGCCACGGAAAGAAAATTCATTTCGGTCCTCGCGAGACGAAGGATTCTGTGCGGATGGTCGCGTCGCGAATTCGCGGCTTCCTATTGGGGGGGGGGGGGGGAGAGAATGTGGGGGGAGGGGGCCTGTGTACCGTTGAAAACTCGAACAAGGGAGAACAGTATTACGATGGGGCTATCTATAGTAATCGTGTCGTAATCGCAGCATTGTAGTAGTGGCTTGTGGTGTATGTAATGTGTCTCGCGTGTGTCGCGTGTCTCGCGTGTTTCAGTTTACAGAAAGTGATGCACACGTCTACGCGGTATGTACAAGGTCGATTTCTACCCGACGCTAGGCAAACACCGCGTCGGTGTTTGCGCGATTTATGCCCAAATTAAATTTACGGTTAATTAACGGTGGTCTCGCGCCCTCGTCGTTGACGGGGGCAGCGCGGGTACGCTCGCCCTGGATCCGCTGGCTGAGAAAAACTCGGCGAGAAAAACCACGGAACGCAGGCCGTCGCGGAATGTCAACAGAACTTTTCGTTAAATCTACGATGTAACTGCCACGTAGTCTGCGGGGATGGTAAATACTAAGAAATTTGCAATGCCCTCGGCGAAACGGAAGAGAAAATAAGGGAAAGAAACGAGATTACGCGCCACGGTCCAAGAATTCCTCCCCAAAAGCACCACAAAGGTCGGCGCAAACGTACTTCCTCCGCGAAAAGGGCATTCCTGCCGCGTATTTACGACACGCTCGTTTCCGCAGCCGGTCGATCTTTCAACTTTCCAACTTATACGACCGTTCGACCGTTCCTCCGTCTTCCGGCGATCGTCTGTGCTTGCTCGGGAAGCCAGAGTATCTATGTGTGTACGTGGTAGGAAATAAATGCGGCGGAATGATCGTGGAATGACCGAAATACCGGCAAGAACCAACGATCGAACGTTATTTCACCTCTGTCCTTTTGATAATTCTGATCGAGGTGCACCAACCAGAGCCTAAGAGAGCAAAGAATCTGAATAGAAGAAGGGATATCGAAAAGCTTTCAACCATCTATACCGATCTGTTATACGAATCCACTTTATATTCTTTATGAAACGATCGAGATACGAGATACAAGCTGACGAAACGAAGAAATTCGTGTACGTATGTTAATCGCACGTTTAGCTCTCCGTTCCTCGAGCTGTATAAGTACTTTGAGCGAAAGACACGTCGCGAGAGAGGAAAGAAGCGCAGCTGAGAAAAGTCTCGAGAAATCCTCGGGTTTGTAGAAGAAGCTAACGATGGATGGGGGCCGTTTGCGCGTGGAAGGCGCGGTAAGAAATGGGGAGCGGAATCTGCGACAAAAGCAACAAGAGACAAAAGACTACGAATTGCACTTGGGTTGGTTTTCGGGCCCGCGAGCCTCGCGCTGATTAAAACCTTTAAAAGAAAAAAACATGCTACGATAGAGCGTAGGTAGGCACGTGCTTAAGAAACCGATTGTTATTTGCGCGTAATCGGGGATATTAATTAAAACTAACCGATAACCCCGGCGATTGCGTAACGATAATAATGACAATGACGATGCGGATGGTTGGAATGGACGAGGATGATGAGAAATCGTAACGACGATTGGAACAACGATTCGGAGCCATAATGACAACGAAAATGCTAGCGGCGATGATGACAGCGATAAGTACTAAGGTCAATTAATCTATTAACAAATGCTCGATTGCGTTTGAGCCTGTCCAGACACACACGCGCGCCTGACTACTTGCTTGCCTCTTTCTCGAAATGCAACATGTAAAATGTAAACGGTGCTGATAATAATGGAAATAGAAAACGTCCACGATGGTGGTGAAAATGACTTTTGCGCGCGCGCATGTGCGCCTGCCCGTGTTTTTATTGCAAATGCATGCCTGACAGACTCCTGTACCGGTAATAATAGTAATAATAGTAATAGTAATGCTTATGACGATGGCAAAAAATAATGGTAATAATTGTAATAAAAGGAGCAATAATGAAAGTAATAATATAGCCGTTAATGACGTTACACATATGTAATCTTAATAACCTGAATAATAATAGTAATAATAGTAATGACAACCACAACAGCAATTAATACGCGCAACTAAATGATTGACTCTCGTCGTTGGTGTGCGCGCTCAGAAGCGCGAATCAAATCCCTCTAATAATTAAGTATGCCCTATCACGATCAACATTTCGTCGACCGGCCATGCGGAGAAGCCCACAAACACTCGACGAAAAATAGTGTTCTCCCGTTACCTTCCTTCGACCCACGTACTTCGAAAGTGAAACCGACAAAAATGCCCACTCGTCGAGGGGCACGTCCTGCGCCGCCTCCGATAATCAGGACTCGCCTGTCTCGATGGCAACGATCACTCTTTTACCGAGCAAAAGAACCGTCCAACTAAAGTCTCGGGGAAGTCGCCCCGAGAGCCCTTTCCCTTATTTTCTCTTCGAGCTTCAAGCCCGCCCGCGTTTTTCTCACAGCCACGATTCGAGCGTTCCTCCCCGCGCTGCTCCACAACGATCGCCAACGTTTCCCTTTATCATCTTCATCTTTTTTTTTTTTTGTTTTAAGAGCATATAAAAAGTCGTGTGGCACATTGACGGTTGGAATGTTATCATTGTTTCATTAAATTTATAATAAGAATCATAATAATTAATAATAGTAGTAATATAGTACTTCTTTGCGTTATTAATAATATTCTTTTATGTATGTTTAATAATAATAATTAATAATATATATAATATATAATATATATATATATATACCTTTTTGTTTACTATATAGTAGTTTGTTTCCTCTGCACTTATCGTTTACATTCTGTGCTGACTGCGGGTTTTGATTTGAGGGGACTTTCGCCCGGGCCCGATCGCGATCGCCCCGCGCCGCGTTTCCTCGGACCGATGGGAATCGAATCGGCGAGCCGATGAACGACGAGGCGAGCGCGGGATACATGCCGCGGAAAGGACGCGTGGGGGCGTGCGGCGTCCGGCGCCGGGCGATCCGTTTTGTTTGCTGCATTGCTCTTCGTGGCATCTGCATTTGCTTTGATCACTGCTGGATTATGTGAGATGTAGAGATTTAGTAGCTGTATTTGTCGTAGCTCGAACGCGCACGGCGATCGTCGTGTGTAACGATCGCGACGTGACTCGTTGAGACAGAGAGATATGTCTATTGTTGCTGCTTGTGTGTTGTTGCCGGGTTTATATTGTTCTCAGTGCCCGGGTGAGTATGCAACCCACGGCACGCGCGGGAACACGATCGGACGTTTCTGCGACGCGCTACCGGTCGGCAAGCTCGGCTGGCGTTACCGTCGATCGACCTCCTGCGACAGTCGATCCTCGATCCTCGATCCTCGATCCTCGATCCTCCGCCTACTCCTCTCGCGAATTCGCGGTCCCCGCGCTGTCGGCGGGCTGCGAGTTCTCGGCTCCCGGATTCTTTACACCCGACTCGGCTGGGCTCGAGGGATCGACGGCAGGGGTTGGAAAGGCCTTCTCGCGAACGCCGAGAAGCCAGCCGGGCAGCGTCCGTCGCGAGCGTGCCCCCATTTTATTAACTGCAAGGAGACGACTGGTATCGGGAGGCTGCAATATTGTTGTAGCTGTATGTATTGTAGAAAGCAGACTGCGTGTACTGTTATTACTTCTGGCAATTGGTTTAGCGTGTCACTGAGTGTGCGTGTGTGGTCGGAAATGCGGGTGAATTTCTCAAAGAGCGTTTGCCATTGTAGGTTGTCCAGAGGGGGTTACTCGTGTGGATGGATGGCGGATCTGTCCGATTGGGATTAGTCGGGGTGCGGAGGGACCGGGACGTGGAGACCTAAGATCCGGTTCGGATTTCATAGTATTTTTTTTTCTTTTTCTGTACCTTAATTACCTCATTCGCTTGCGATCGGTTACTTTAAACTTTAAAAATCTTTGTGGCGTATCGGAACACGCCTGGCCTCGCCGGGCGGTCCGCGATCCCCGACGACAGAACACGCTGGTAAACGGGGAAAACGGGAACACGGTCGGCTCCTCCAACAGATTTTCATCGTATACATACGTAACGCGTCGCGAGGACGCGTGGCTTTTGATTAATTCACCGGCAGTTCAGCGTACTTGGTCCGTAACTAGTTGGTCGTACTTTGAATTTCCGGTGCGTGCGTTCCAGAGTGATTTTGGTACAGACAAGTTTGATTGATTGACAAGCACCGAGCCACCACCGTCGTTCCGTTATTCGAGGATCCGTTAACGAGCCGATTTAACCAATCGTTTTCAGCGCCACGCGATTGTTTCTAATTACGATAATAATTACTCGGCGATAGGATCGATAGGATGCCTTTCATCGCGCAGATTAGTATACTTCCTCGATACGTATACCCAGTGGCAGAGACACTGGTCGCGGTGGAAAACCGACAGGATCGGTGGAAACTGAGGGAGAGCACTACAGGAGCCTAGACGTACGACCGTACGAGCCCTAACCGAGCCTCGGCGCCTTCTTTTCGCACGTTTCTTTTTCCACGTCCTTGTCCCGCCGCACTGCTCGAGACCAGTCCACCTTCACACCTGCCCGATCTGACCCACTCCCATATTCCTCTTGAACTCGCCCGAGAATCTCGACACGCGTGGTCAGCTCGGTCATCAGACGTACAAAGTAAACACGTGCCGAGCGTCGGGACAATCGGCGAGAAAGAAACGTGGGAAAATAAACACGCCCGAGGCTCGACGGGGGTCGTAAGGAGCGTGTTTCTCGCACCTCGGGGCCTCTCGCTCCGTTCCCATTGATACCATTGAAGGATGCTCTCAGCTGCCCCAATTCGGACTCGCGACAACGATATGGCTAATATCGGCTATCCTTGCGGTTTGCCCAGTATGTGGATACTTCTGCCGCCAGATATACCCTCCGCGGGGGTGTTCTCCGTGTGGCTGGCATGCGCGGCGAGGCCAGGCCAGGCTTACACAGTGACAGTATAGAAAACCAAAAAGAAACGAAACAACACGATATACAAACAACTAAAGCGCCAAACTACGAGTACTACCGATGCTAACTACGTAGTACCAGCGCCATTTACCTAACTTCTACTATATAGTCGAAATGCCTAGGCTCAGCCAGTGCCGAAACCCATCCGCCCCCCCCGATCTGGCCCGTGAGCATCGCGGAAATGAGATCCGCGACCGACCAGGACGCATCGCTCTGACGGCAAACAAGACCGACCCAGTGTTCGCTCCTTAAACCCTCCAAATAGGAACATGAAAGTAATTTCGATTCGTATATGGAACAAGAAGTAATTGTACTTTAAAGAATACATCACGTTTTGATGGACGAATAATACACCTTTGCCCAGACGAGGCTCACAATCAGACGTTTTCACCACTCGTGCGTACGCAGCAGCGATCGCGCGCGTCTTTCGCTCTAACTTTCTTTTCATTTCCTTTTCGCAATTGGGAATCAATTTGCCAATGAACCCGGTACCGATGACAGTTGCTCCCGGGCAGTCAGTCAGTCAGTCGATGACGGCGATACGCGCAACGATATAAAATATTTTATAAAAGTTCAATGAAGGATCCTCTCCAAGTCTCCAACGATAGCCTCTAAAAAGACCGACCGATCATCGACCGATCGCAGCTGTCGGTTTTTCGTCCGCGGCTGCGAGCCGAGGCGAGGCGAGGCGAGCGGTGCGTCGCTACAGCGTGCTCGAGAATGGAAAAAAGGCATTTCGAGTGGCAGCGAGAACGGATGATTCCGCGTAGCTCGTTCATTCCCAGCTGTCGCGAGAGAGCTCTGCAAAGAAATCGCTGTCAGTCGCAACACGAGGAGACTCCGCGACTCGGCCGGGTGTCGGGAGGCGTGGTCCAGCACTGGCTTCCCCCCCCCCCCCCCATCTCGCTCTTTCTTCCCATTCTCGCGCTCAAAATCTTCCAATTTCTTCGTCGTATATCTATCTACCCTATCTATTTATCTTCCTTCCCTTTCGCAAAACGTTCGTGACGCCTCGCGCGTCACGCTTCTACGCGTTAGAAGTCTCGCAATGTGTCGGTGCCGAGCCGCCGGACGTCGAATCGACTGCCGTCGACTTACTCGCATCACCCGCATCCATGCCCCCGCTTGTTCGCCCGTTTGAACACAAATCGGTAAGTTCTCGTGTCGTATACCTCGCGCGTATACGAACAACGACTTTCGTCGTGTTTTAGAGTCATCATCTGACTAGAGCCTACGAATTACGAGCTTATTAAAGCCAATTAGAAAGGTACCAGCTTCTCCACCGACCACGGAGGAGACCGTCCGATGCGGTGTCTACGATTTCTCCAATCTCTTCTCCACCGTTCTCCGCCCGCACTCTCGCCGATGCGTCCCCGCGTTGCGAGAGGAAGCAGCCAAACTTTGGGCGCCGAGAATGCTACGTAAGTACATCGCTCTTTGTGAAATTTACAACGACTCCATTCAATATTTGCCAGGTAGGTATGTATCTTCCAAATTCTAAACGGTTTTTCAATGGGACGCATCGGTCGAGTCTACACGTGCGTGCTTATCAGCGCGGAGTGGACTCTTCTGCGAGGGGCACCGACCAATCGTCGTGTCGGATCGATGCCCTCGAAGAAAACGCGCGTACGTTCGAGAACGGTCGAAACGGTGCGTCGTTTTTTACCGTCGAATCGACGTCGGCTTCTTAGTGTACCTGTATGCGTGTGGGTGCGCGCGTGTGTGTACGTGAACCTGGACCGTGTCACTTGTCTTCTGTGGCGTGTGTGGTGTGTGTGTGTGTGTACGCGTGTGAGCGTGTCCGTGCTTGGTATTCCTATGTGAACGACAGGCCAGCTCTTCGTTGATCACGAAAATCCCAACATTCGAGAATGCGTGAATTGAAAATAGAATTTAAAAAACGGTAACCTAGCGCGTAACAGTTCGTTTTCTCTACTTTTCATCGACGTTTGTTTACGTGTACGTGTGTGGTACAAGTGTGGGTGCGCGTGATTCGAGTCTGATGTGTCGACAGTGTGTACCGTGATGAGTGAACGGGGGGAGGGGGAGGGGGTGGAAGGGTAAGGGGGAGGGGGTGTAGTTTTTCTCCGTTGTGTAGGGTTTGGTGTACCTAATTGCACTTATTCGACGAAACGGAACGTAAAAATGAACGCAAGATGGCGGCCGGACGGCCCTGGAACGTGTACACGGAGGTATAATATACTTTTTCAAAATTTAGCTTAAAAGTCGTCCAACTTCGGTTCTGTCCCTATCCTCTGTTCACCGCCACCCGTTCCCTCGAACAAACCCCATCCGCGAACTAAAGTTCCTGTTTGCTGCTACGGCATTACATTCGTCGTTCGTTCTGTTTGCGAGTCGTAAAAACGTAACGTCAAAACTTAGGCACAATTTGGAACTGTTTAGACCATTTCTACGCGACCCTATCCCGCTGGAGCACGCGTCTCCCTCGCTCGAGGATCCCGGATCGGCCGTCAAACGATGAACACTCTGGCAAAAGTGTCGAAGCTAAGGGCAATGTTCGATTTTGAATTTATTTGACTGGATGGCCAGAAGGCTTAAGGGATCTATTTTACGCGCGAGCTTCTCGCCAATGATTGACGCTTTATCGCGCCCGAAACAAAACACACGTACATACGTAGAGTTAGCTTTCAATAAGAGAACCGAGCGAACGGGCGAGCGTCTCTGTGGCAGCGCGAAAACGATAGGAACGCTTCCGGAAATGTTTCATCGACGGACGGCCATCCAATTTCCTCTCGCGGCCGAGACACGCGAACGTCCCCCTACGCCCTACGCCCTACGCCCTACACCAACCGTACATCAAACGTGACGATACACTGTGAGGTAGCTGACATTGAGCCGTTTCAGGGCCAATCGGACCAAATCTTCCAGTTTTTCCAAACTCGAGTCTCACGAAACTATCTGCGTACTCTTATCCTTCGATGCCGCGAGACAGATAAACAGTCAGAGAGATAGAAGGATACAACGAAGGATTCGCTATCGATGACTATGATTTCAGCGGGGACTGCGCTCCGAGAAGCACACCGCGACGTCTCCTTCGTGCCTTCCGACAGAAGGGAACGAGGCGCTGGCGGGAAAAATTTCTGTCTCCGAGAGAAAGCAGGAAAAAGCATGATAAAAAACGGGAATCTTTGGGCCCGACTTTCCGAACGATGCCCGCCATCTTGGTCCCGTCTGACCACCGGTGTGGATAAACGTAATCTCGCGATCTCGCTTCTCCTCATATTTGTTTTCTATTTTTTTTTTTTTTTGTTTCTTTGTTTACTTGTTGGCTTTCAATTCGCTCTCCCTTACTCGTCATTTTGTCTCCACACACCGTAATTACAATAGTATCTTGTTTTCTTCTTTATATCCGTAATCTTATACATATACACTAGCTGGTTACAATAATTTGTGAAAAATATACATCAAAATTTTGTTACTTTTTACATCACAGATATTTTAATATAATATATCTTCTTTTAATTCTTAAAGATTTCTTTCCCTCCCCGTTTTTTTTTTTTCGACCAATCCGTCTCTCGCCGGATAGTTTCTAGCGTATCGCCCGCGACGTACAAGGGAGACGGCCGGATATCTGTCGAGGCGTACTGCCTCGCCCTCCTACGCGCCTCAGATTTGCCGAGAGAACGATTTTTCGAATGCCTCCGCGGGAAAAGCCGTGGCATTTTCATTGTAAAGCCGATTCCGCGACGCTGGATAACCGGACGTCCTTTAATTTCGCGCGAATACGATCTTACATCCTGATCCCGCCGTCTCCCCCCCAAAGAAAGGAAAAGAAAAACGAAAATCGATACTCTTCCTACAGTCGCGTTGGCAACGATATCTGCCCTAGCCTATGCGTCCTCTGTACTCCACCTAATACTCCACGCGAATCCCTACATACGTTTCTTTTAAGAAGAAAAGCAACGAATTTCGATCTCGAAAATTTTCCTAGAACAAGCTACGACAACCAATGGACAGTTTCTCCGATCGACCGATAATGTTTAGAATCACAGAACGTTACCAATTTTCCCTTACATAAATATTCGTCCGCAAAAATAGAGAACCATCTTTCTAGAAAACGCGTTGGCTTTCCACGCGCGTGTTTTCCGCGCGTCCTCTGCCCGCTACCCGTTCCCTTCCGTGGAAGGGAAAAAGAAGCTCCGAAGCTCGCCGAGCCGTAAACGCAACACGCACCCCCGGATCTCGTAACTCGAAATCGCTGCGGCAGACACGTTGACGCGACTGTGTCACTGAGAAATTGTCGCGACCCAATCCTCCCGTTCCAGCCGAACAAGGACGAGATTCCTGGCCTTCGCGTGCTTCATTTGTACAGGAGTCGGTGCTGTCATCGTCGAGCCAGAAGGATCCCGAGTGTCCGTTCTTCACGAACAAGCACGCGCTCGGATCCCTTTCGTTTCACCGTCGCGTTACGTCGCGCGAATTTGTTTCTCCAGGGTTGATTGTGCGTTGAGTCGACCAGTCGAAAGTGAAAAAAGAATTTCTGCAATGTCCCACGAATCTGTCCGAAACCACGATTTCTACACCGCGCCGGGGGTTCGTCAACGCGTTTTGGCCGGCGCCATGTCCAGGGATCAACGTCTAGGAAGCCGGTGTGCTCGTTCTTGTCGCGCGAAAGCCGTGGAAAAATAGCCAACGCGAGGCTTTATGGGTCGAGGGTGACGGGTACCGACTCCTGGTCATTCGAACGCGAGTCGAACGTCGCGACGTATACCTTCGTAACCGTAATTGAATTAACGACGATTATAGTGTACGCACGTTTTACAATCATCCGCACGATAAATATTCATTTTTCACATCTAACGATAAATCTTTCGTGAAGGGTATATCGTGCAATTCTTGTGTCTGGGGAGTATCGGTGAAATGGTTTTCGCGGGGGGCAGGGTGGGTGGTGAGGGCCCGATTACAAGGGGTGCGAGTAAGGTTGGACTGGAACGAGGGGCAACAGGGAAACGGGATGGAAAGAAGGGCAGGGTGTAAGGGCGGGGGGAGGGGGGGGGGGGGTGATTGGAACAAGTGTAAGAAATATCCTTCCTTTCTCTTGGTGTAGTGCCTGTTGAACGTTTAGAAAAAGGTATTTTTTGTTTCGAGGTATCGAGTAGTTAAGATCACACCGAACGATTTACACTTTGACGCGAAGCGGGTGGTCGGTTGGTGAGTGATTAGAAAGGGGTGATATAGTGGACACTGGGTAGAAGGAAGGTTTAAATTTACGTTTACACACAATCATGATTAGTGCTTGCTTTTCGCTTGTGTTTTCTGCTCTTCAGCCTCATCCTCTTCTTCTTCTTCTTCTTCTTCATCTTCTTCTTCTTTTTTCTTCCTCTCGCTTTAACCCTAAGGAGATCTTAACGTTTACACTCAATAACTTGCTTTGTTTTTTTATTTCCGACGCGCTCCTCTGCGTGGGTGCGCTTCACCCCTTTCTCTTCCCTTTAGAGTTATATCTCATAAAATTCACGGTTTTTTTGCTTTAAGTTTAGGGTAAATTTTAAGTTTAGTTCCAAAAAACACCGAGAGAGTAGCCTTGCTTACACAATTTACTTTTTTTTCGTAAGGTATAATTTTTTTTGCGTTAATAAGGAATTTTTGCATTTTTTTTTTAAACACCGAACATACATGCCTTATACTTTATGTACAGCCTAGAGTCTTTCAGTCGTTACTTTACTTAAGGAGAGTCGTGAGATGAGTGCGTGGATTATCCTTTCGTTTCCTTTGTCCTAGTCCTTTAAACGACCAACTTTACTGTAAATCCTCCCTCTCGGCGCTCGAGAAAGACGGAAAATCGTGGCCCGCGGAACTATGCGTGGAACCTCGCTGTATTTCCCGCGCGATCCGTTTCCTACGCGTGCTCTGGCTAACGAACGAACCAGCCTGCTTCGAATCGGCCCTCGTCGATTTCGTCTTGGTCCAACGGCCTGCTCAGCTACTACAACTAGCGAAACGACGAAATCGCCACTTCTTTTCAACGTGTTCATCTAGTCAAGGATCTCCCGTCGAACGGAATTCTAATCGAAAATACGAGAAGATACCTCGATAGTCGCGCGCACGACGCTCATGGATAACCTGAGAAAAAATTAGTCAAAACAGGAAGGACTGGCGTTCTTCGTGGTTCCCTCGTTCCTATTCAACCTTGCGATTGATCCTAGCAAAATCAGAGAGCCTCCCTAAAACTGGCTAACGTCGTCGTCGTAAACGATCGGTAAAACCTTTAAAAATTACGAGTGGATGTTTGTAGCGTGCTCCATCAATTGAAATTTCTATTAATACATTCCCCGGGGAACTATGGCGGTCGATTCCGGAACTCGACAGGAAAACGCACACGATCGATTTTTAGGGTGGCGGGTTGTAGAAAAATCGAAAAGGAACGAAACCTTCGATCGTTTTACGTTCAAGCTATCCAACCACGGTGAGAAAATGAAAAGACGATAGATAAGATTGGGAATAATGGAGTCCTGATGGTCGAGCGCATGTTCACCTCGCGAGGAAATACTACGGATACCGCCGTTGTCGCTGCTTCTGTTCCTCTACGCGGTAGAAAATTTGCGTTCGTATCAAAATGTGGGCGTTGCCGCGCGTAAGAAAATATTCAGCTTACTTCGGTAAAAGACAACCGAGGCGAGAGCAAGCGCGCGCCTACGCAGTAATCCATTCCCTCGAAATTCCTTCATAAGCCTACGCGACTGCTGTTTCATCCTCCCTCTATCCATCCTTCCCGTCGCAGCTTCCCACCCCAAGTTTCATGGAACCGAACGATCTTCGTCGATGAGAGAACTGAATTCAAACTAAATATCTTTAACAAGCAGAGCGTTCCACGAATCCCGCAATGAACAGCCCGATAACGCATTCCCTTTTAATCCGATAGAACCAAGCCAACGATTGATTTCTGCTAATTCTTTCATTTCTGACGCGGTCGCTCATCGACCAAGATCATTTTCTCCCGTTCTCCTAAACACCTTCCTTCCTTCCTTCCTTCCTTCCTTCCTTCCTTCCTTCCTTCCTTCCTTCCTTCCTTCCTTCCTTCCTTCCTTCCTTCCTTCCTCCCTGCCGTCCTTAATCACTCCTGCGTGCGACCCGATTCGGAGACGTAGGACGCGTTTCTATCGAACGCCAGCCTCGAAATAACCGAGATTTAGAGAAATATTGTCGCACATTATGAAAAAACGTCACCTATACGCGCGCCAACAAAAGTCTTGGCTCGTTCTCGTTTCGCATACGTTCGTAATGACCAAAAATATATGTATATATATAATATATCATCCCTTATATAATTATGTTGCTCCTTACGAGTTAAGTAATGTTAGTAGTAGGTAATAAGTTTGCATTTAGGTAGTTTTACATCGATAAGAGGAAAAAATACGTTGCTGCGTCGGCAATTTGTTTTCGTGTGTCCTCTCGCGATTCAGAAGTCTGGTTAGCGGCCAACGTTCTCGCGCGCGTAGTCGGCCGGGCAACCCTCTCGCCGGATTTCATCGCTTCATCGCTTCATCGCGCGCTCCTACCCAACGCGTAGGACTGTATTCTTTCATTTCTTTCTTTTTTTCTCTCGAACGCGGACTACATATTTAGGTACGTGTTGCTCGTTTACGTGTTCCCCGTTAGTATTTTCGCGAGGATATCGCATTGGGTCGCGCCGCGGCGCTTCTGCGTACCCAGGGGGTGTCAGAGGCGTCCGTGTAGGTACGTGTGTAACGTGTCAGAATGTTTATGCGTGTACGTGGGTGTGTATGGCGGGGGGGGGAGTGGGGGGTGGGGGTGGGGGGTGGTTGGGGGGTGAGCGAGTGTTCGGTACAGTAACGTCGCATCGCGCCTCGCATCCGTTCCTTGCGTTTTTCCGAATCGAAATATCGCCATAGTCGAAAGGGTTCCCTTCCGGTGCGACCTACCGTCAGCTGGACGGAGATCGAGTACCGGATACGTTTAACTGATGGAATAGCAGTGGGTTCACGGGTGGTTGGTTGGTTTGTTGGTTGGTTGGTTGGTTGGGTAGCGCTTACGCGTTTTCGTGATACATAGGTACACGTTTCTTCGTTCCCTGTTTTGTTTCCTATTTCGAAACTTGCCTCGCGACGTTCAAGGGGCTTCCGGAATGGAAAGGGCAGGGTGTCAGGCTACTGGGGCTACTACCGTTTCGTGCCACATTTCGCGTTCTTCGATCGTCCCTTGTGTTGGACACCAACGGAGGGAGATGCTCGCCTTTCACGCCCCTCTCCTCGAAACGGTCGCGTTTACTTTCATAGCGAACGCAACGTCTTGTGCTTCATACATATTTCCGGCTGTTTGTTCTCGGCGACGATGATCGCGAGAGACAGGCCGGACGATCAGTTCAGTCCACGTGGAAAAGGGAGGGAGAACGACGAGCGTGCCGAACTTTGTACGAGGAAGGATGTGAAATAAAGGGGGAGAAAGGGAAAGAGATTAACAGAGGGTGGAATGGGAGGGAGAAGAGGGATAGCGAGCGAGAATCTCCCGTCCGTGGTGTATAAGGGCGACGCGGTGCGTGATACGCCGTAGCATTGGGCGGCAATGGGCTTATCGTACACGGACCGTTCGCCGTACTCTCGTTACTCTATACTTTAGTGATACCAACGATACCGACTTTTCTCTACTGCTCAACGGAGTCTTCCATACTGATCACGGGGCCGCGTTGCTCCGCCGATTGTTGACTGTTGGTCTGCTCGCCGGACCTGTTGTTCCCAGTATTGTAGCCCCGTTGCAGTTGCACAACCAGTCCGCCCACCGCAGCGTACTCCTTCTGCTGCTGTTGCTGCTGCTGCTGCTGTTGCTGCTGCGGCTGTTGAGTCTTCTGGCTCGAATGATCTACTATAAGCTTACTATCACAGGCACTTTTTTTGTCAGTTGATACGGCGTAGAGTAAGTCCGGGTAGTTATTCGGCTGCTGCTGTTGCTGCTGTTGCGGCTGCTGAATGGTCAGAGTCTTTCGATCGCGATCATCCTGGCCACCGTTATGGACCTCGCGCTCCCTACTGCTACGGTCGATTCTCGAGTCGCGAACACTGTCCTCATCCCTGCTCCCGGTTCTCGAGATCGAGAGAGGCGTCGGCGGCGAGGTGAGCCGGTCGCTGCCGTCGTCGGCGCGGCCCCGTTCCGACGGCGACGGGCTGAGGTCCACGGTGGGCACGCGTTCCGGCCTCTCCGGGACCGACCTTCCCGCGGCCGATGGTCCCCTGTAACTCTCGTCCTCGCTGCTGTCCTGAGCCATCCGCGGCACCGGCGTCCGCCTCGAGTTTCTGCACAGCTGGTCGATCAACGCTTTACTCCTCATCGATTCCGGAAGCTGCTGCTGGGAGGAGGACTGCTGCTGGCTCCTCGCCTCCGTCATCGTCCGCTGGTCCCTTGGTATTCCCGTCTCGAGGCTCGACCTGATCAAGCTGTCCAAGAAACTGCCGTTCGCTCCCGAACCGTCGTACAAGCTGTCCGCCACCTCCCGCGACGACTTTGTCATCGGCGTGCCGCGAGAATTCGACGAGCCGGCTGACTCCGTGGTGGTCGCGGCCACACCGATCCCGTCCCTGTCCCGTTGCTGTTGCTGCTGCACCATCGTCGCGTTTCTCTGCTGCTCCTGCAAGCCCCGCATCCTGCTGGTGGCGAAGTACTGCTCCGGCAGGATCGTCGGGACGTTCGGCGCCCCCGCCATGAACGGCGACGGCATGAACGGCGTCGGGTTCCAAAAGTTGAACGGCGCGAATGGTAGGTGAGCCATGCCCTCCATGAACGGCGGCATCTTCAGTCCGTTCGGCCCTGGTATGCCGCTCGGGGGTGTAAACGGTTTCTGTGGCTTCAGTTGCGGCTTCTTGTCGGCTGTACCCGGTCGCATGTTCGCGGCCGCCACCGCCGCAGCCGTGGCCGCAGTCTCTTTCGCCTTATCGTCCGACTGCTTCTGGTCCCTGGAAAAGATCAACAGAGGGAAGGGGGTAAGCTAAGTCAGAGTAGGAAGCAAGCTCGAGGATATTACGTGGACATCGACGAACCTACCTCTTCCTCGGCCTCATCAGATGCCGTTCCTTAACTTTGTACTCGAGGGTGGAGTGCGGCACTCCGTAATAGCTGCCTGCGCGGTGCACGCTCATCTCGCCCCGCTGGACCGCCCGCACAGCCTCGACGAGGCTGTCCCTGTCGTAGTTTCTATATTTGCCGCGTTTCGGTCTTGTACCCTTGCCACCGGTGGCTGGCTTGGCTTTGTTCGCATCCTGGGACTGCGGCTTGGACTGCGACTGCTGGTGCTGCGAGGCCGGCTGAGGCGGCGTGTATCGGCCTCTCTTGAACGGGCTCGGGTCCGTCACCATGGTCTGCTGCGACTGCACCATACCGGCGCTCTGGCATCCGGCCATTCCAGCCGTGGCGACCGGCTGGCCCTCTTGGAATTTCACGCTGATGCTCTTCGCTATCACGTCGCGGAAGTTGACGGCCACCGTCTTCCCCACGAGCGAATTGGTCGGGCTACTGGTGCCGGAGAACGCCGGGCTGGCCCGCTCCAGAAGACCCGGACTCGACGCCGAGGCCGCGGCCGCAGCCGCAGCTGCAGCCGCGAACCCCTGCGCGAATGCGGCCGAAGTTGGTTCGCCGTTCTTGCTCGAGCATCCCGGTGTGCTCGCAGGCTTGTAGGACGGAATCTTCAGGATCGCTCTGCCTTGGGCGCTGTCGCTCGCCTCCTCCTCGATGTTCGGATTGAAGTCGTCGTTGGTGATCGGACCGCGTTGCTGCTGCTGTTGCTGCTGCTGGGTCTGCGTCTGCGGATGCATCGAGTGGGACTGTTGGTGATGTAGCTGCTGGTGGTGCGGCTGCGACTGGTCCCCGTTCACGCTTTTGTTTAGCCTCTTGTCCTCGCTCATCAGCCTTCTCATCACTTCTGGAATGCGATAGTCTTGCGTCTCCATACCTGCGGGCCGGAGAAAACGTTGGTTCCGCGCAACGAAGGCAGGGGAGGTGGACGTCGAGGAGCGGGTTTCCGCGACGGTTCGCGACGCACGCGATACTCCCTTTGTTAGGGAATACGATTTTGTCGGTTCTTCGCGCCTACGGACATTTGTCTTAATCCCGGATTAGCCTCTGAGAATCGTTTAAGCTGCTTAAACGAAGTTCCGTTCAGAAGGTGGAAAAAGTGTCACCGACCCGTCCACTGGTGCCTGGCTTCTATCGATTTCCGAAGACCTAGCAGCTCCTAATACACTTTTCGACTTTCGTCTCAGCCCTTGCCGACGCGGCGCGGCGGAGACTACTTAGTTGCCCAGTCAGCGAATGAAACGGTCTAACGTCTACCGGAAGTAACCCAAATCCCTCGATCTGACCTTTTCGGTCATACTGCTACGTTCACCGATAACGTGACCGGATCGATTTACCTAATGGGTTATTTGGCATCGACGGTCGAGTTGCCTACCTTTGAAGGGTGCAGCCGCTGCAAGCATCTTTTGTATGTACGGACCGATATTTGCGTGTTCGAGACCAGGCCACTCGGTCCCCGTCTCCTGTCCTCGCTGAAGCAGAGTTCTCAGGGAATCTCCGCCGCTCCCTTCGAGGGCGGAGAACCTCACCAGATCTTCCAAGGACAACAGCGGCTTCAGTAGCGCTTTCTCCACTTCTTTCTCCTCTTCCGCTCCGGACAGTTCCTTGTCGTCGACCTGTTAAGAATATTTCTTTCTAGCGTTTTCTGCACACCCTGGCCGGGGGAACAAACTTTCAATACGGATTATTGGCAATAATGTCCTCTCGAGGAAAGTCATCCTATATTGCGATCATCATCGCGAGACTCGATAAATCTTTCTCGACAACAACTCTCTGCCATTGGGACTTCATCGAGAGGCGTTCTACAGTGTTTTTGTATGCGTGTGTCTCTGTTGTAACGGTGTCGGTTGTCCATGTAAGTACTTCTCCTCGTCAGATGCAGAATGACCAAGCGTCATGCAGGAATTGCCAGAAAGAACTTGTTCGCAAAGAAGCGTCACGCACGAAAAAAAAAAAGGAAAAATAAATAGAGACATAAATCATTTGGTTTCTACTCCCGGCAAAGTCTTCTCTTTCTTTCTGTCATTCTAATTCCCGCGCGAAAAGAAAGAGAAGGGCAAGTTCGAAAATTGAGAACCAGCTTGAAAGTGTTTTGCTCCCTGATGAGTAAAAAGAGCCCGTGATGCTACACACCAACACTTACCTCGGCAAAATTATTCGTGGCGCATGCATTGAAACCAAAAGATCTACGGTAACTAAACTATCTGCGCTTCTCCTAACGACACCAGGCAGAACACCGTTAAAAAGAAACTTAATGACCGATTGATCGATCGACGATTAATTTCCCAAAGTTGCACCATCGACCATGCATCGCTCGGGACTGGCGGCAAGCAACGGAAGCGTTGGACGCTTTTGGAAAATTAGCCCTCGTGCATCGTCTCCGTAATGATGTTGCTGGGAAAAGCCACGCAATGCCACGCCACCCGTGTGCATGCCTTGCTAAGAAACAGCGTCGTGTAAAAAATCATACGGACGTAGATTTTTTCGTAAAAACTCGAACGCGACATCCTGACACTTCCTTGCCCCCAAAAGAATCGGCAACTATAAATGCTGAAGCCCCGATCGTCTGTACAAACACATCGAGGATGCACAGTGTCGAGGTTGAGAGAAGCGTACTCGTGACAACGAACTCGAGCACGAGATCGCGCCCAAGAAGAATATTCCTCTCGGCTCGAACCGATCGTCCCGAAAACTTACCTCGAGTCTTGCAACCTCGCCAAGACCAAGTGGCCGTGTGTTAAACTACAAATAGTGAGATAAAAAAAAGTTAAACAGCCCATGCAAAAACATTCGACACTACTGAGCATCACGGCGACCGATCAGGAGCCGCGTGAACCGACACTTCTTCGCATGTCAAGTCATCGGACTCTGGTCGGCTCCGTTGCACATCTTATTCGTCTTTCGATGAACGTGAGAGACGAATTTCCCAGCTACGGCGGAGGTAAACGGAACATTCGCGCCTCGTTACGAACAATCGGTCCACGCGGGTTCCACGATCACCGTGGCAGAGGTATGTTTTGGGGAAGCTCCATTCGTTCTTCCTAACCAAAACCACACTTAGATACAAATGGGCGGATATTTATTCGCGAGTCATTTATCGCGATCCATCTCTCCCCCTTTCCTCTATCCATCTCGTCGTAATCAGCCAGCTGTTTCATATCTCGTTGCCCTTGGATGCGCAATGAAAAAGCATCTCTATCGATCGTAATCTTTCATCGTAACGTCCGATAACTTATAATTAATGACGGTGAAACGTATGCCAAAGCTGAGACGAGCCGTGTACGGTTGCTTCTAACGAAAATCGGTGGAACGTGCGCGATCGAATACTAATGCGTCAAAGAAGAAAGTCAATGTACCGGAGTTTCTATGATATGGCGTTTGCATTTTGAAACGCGACGGTGTTTCGTAAATACTGGAAAGCATTAGGTACACATTATCAGATAAAGAGGCACGGAGCACGGTAGAATTCCTGTGAACTTGAAAACCATTGCTGCTACCGTCACTGATACGATTATCGGACATTCTAACAAGTGGAAAAGTTTGAGACTGCGGTGACTGAAAGTGACCGAGAATGAAACTCGTGCCACCGCGCCGGTGCCGGAAGAAGCGTGCTTTTCGAACTGATCTACACGCTCTCCCTAGCGTTCCTTAATCGACCCTACACCTGCCATACCCTCGTGTCGTTAATTCTTAATCAACTTGCCAATTCTCAATTCTCTCTAGAAACGTATCGGCTGTTATCTCCGATTGCCCCGGACAGCCAGAACATCACGGAATCAAGATGTATCGTCGCATCATCACGCTTGTTCTCTCTAATATCGTCTTTCTCGCAACCTCTCCCCCTCTATCTCACTCTCTCTCTCTCTCTCTCTCTCTCTCTCTCTTTCGTTTTCTCTTGTTCTGTCCCCAAAACCTACCTCATCCACTTGCGGGGGCGGAGTGGTCGCGGAGGCGTTTTGGGTCGTATTTGGTGGTGTTGTAGTAGTAGTAGTAGTGGTGGTGGTGGTGGTGGTGGTGATGGTCGTGGTGGTGGTGGCTGGGGCGCCGGGCTCGTGAGGGTGTGAGTGGGTGCTACTCAGGGACGCATCCCTTTCGCGCTCCATCGCAAGCTTGTAGACCTTGTTGCGTAGGGTGCTACGCGGTATTCCGTAGATCACGGCCGCCCTTCGTGTGCCAAGCTTGCCGCTCTGGATATCCCTGAGGGCGGCCTGCAGCTCCTCCTCGGTGTAGGCCCTCCGGCCACCCCCGGCACCCACCACGGGGACACCACCGACGCCTGCCGCAGCTGCTGCCGCCGCCACAGCCGCTACCGGCCCGGTCATACGCGGTTTCGCGCGGTAACACGAACTAAAACATTCCATATGGTTTATTGCATTATCTCCTCCGCTTCCGCTTCGTCTTCGATTCTCTGTTCGCCTGGATGCACCGACAACCGACAAACAACACCTCTGTCAAAGCATAGCGGGGATAAAAATTCGCGCGCAAATTGTCCAGAGATTTGAATTCAAGTCCCACACTCCACAGACGTACCAACGTGTGTACGTAGGTCATATGGTAATTGCTTGACCACGGGGCACGGTTGTCCGTTGGAAACCGTGACCGCAACAAAGTTAGGGTAGCCGGTAGTTTTCGTACCGCAGGCTCACGTGTATAGGTGGTTGGTTCACGGGCCAACTTGCACCACCGTTTGTACGCAACGGCCACGTGGCCGTCGTGGTACGCGCACGTGTTGTGCACGAGAAGCGAATCGATCCAACAGTGTCTCGTTAACACTTTGATCTCCAGCGTACGAGTGCATTAGAACGAATTCGAGCTACGAAATTGGACAAGGTATACTATAATAGCGGGGGGATTCGCTGCCAGGCGTTATGCAATTAAACCGTTCTCGGAGCTTGATTTATGGCTCGAATTTAGTTGGAATCCCTTCATTTTGCTCCGGTTCTTACACACAATTCACCCGACCATTTTACTCCGCCGCGTTATCGTCGGATTTACCTAGCACTCGAATTGCCAGCGATGAAAATTGACCGATGGAACGAGTGACGCGAGCCCGACAGCTATACGACTATTGCGATTCGTCTCATTGTTTGGCGATAAGATTAACCGTAAGAATTCATCGTGCAGCACCCCCGGCCCCTCCTCGCCGGTGACTCGCAGGAACTGTAGGCCCCCCGATGGGTTCGTCGACCTATTCTCTGTCGGGCAGCAGTGGCAAGCTGATAAAAGTGCATTTCGACCGTTCGGCCCCCACCCGAGTCCCGCGGCGTTGGCTATCGGCCGTCGGTCGTCGGTACTGTTTTAATAATCGCGAACGCGACACCGAGCAGTCGCGGGGACGGTTATTTCTCGGTTATTACACGTGCATCCTAAGGGATTAGTAAGCGCGTCAGTGGTATCGCAGGTACCTATATGCTTCAGTGCGTGGATTCAGATAAAATTGATTGCAGCGCTGCGAACGGAGGGAAGACCGATAAAGATTCGCGAGCGAACTCGAGCCCGAGAGTTATCTGGATTTCCCCGTTTTCGCGAAAACTCTGCGTCAACATCGCGCTCGTAAATTGCTGTTCGGTGGATGGTCGGAGCTTCTAATTTCGACTTGGCTGGCGCGGTTTCGACGGCGGGCTATCTTATCGTTAATTACGGTGGCGCGCATGCGTCGGCGCGAACCGAGAACTCTTGTCCCATCTTCTTTTCTCTAGCGTTTCTCCTCGCCTCCCGATCCTACTTGCGCCGCGGCACACGTACGACACACGCGAGGTACTTTGTGCCTTGGATGTGTCAGGGAGGTGCAGATTACGATGGACTAATAATAGACGACGATAAAAATTTGACGCGCAAAATGTTCCGCGGGGAAAACAGCGAAAACACGAGGGCAACGTACGGACACGCTCCGCGACTTTGACTCTCCGCGTTATTCGTCTTCTCTCTTTTTCCTCCCTTCCCCTCGACGCGACGCGTTCGATCGTCGCACGTAGATACTTTTCGCGAATGGCTGCGACACTCGAGAAGCTTATCTCGCTTAGGATTTACGTTTGCCGTTCCCCGTGTTTTTACTTAGAAACCATTGAACTCGGCCAGGAATGTAAAAGTTGGGACGTACGCTGCGCTGGGTGGTGGATGACGAAAGCTCGGTCTTTCGACACCCATTCACGAGAGCGCGTCGATTTTAGCGCGATTTTCGCGCCGGTGTCTTCCGATTTCTCTTCCGTTCATCTTCGATTAACTTTCACGGCCGATTCGGAACGCAAAGTTTCTCTTTGTAATTTTCGAGTTACCCTTTGGAACGGGCGCGATGCTAAAACCGATACAGACCGGGCCGGCCGTTTCGCACCGAGCGAAACACCGCAATTTCGTTTGGCAAACGGATAAACGTCCGCGGGAACGCGATAATTCTACCGACGCGCAAATTCTATTGAAGAGATTAATCCGCGGATAACGGGGCGCGCCTGAACGCCGGCTGTTTCCCGGCCAACCAGCGACAGAAACAAAAAATTATTACAGACTTTCGAGGAAATTTTCGTAACGAGTAGAGGGAATCGCGAACAATGATACGCGGGCCGGAAAAATTTGCAAATAAGCAGACGGCGGAACGGAAAAGTTTTTAATTACCAGCCCGTTCGGCTGCATCATAGATTCGAACCAGCGTGCAGCCGCGGCTCCCATTCAATAATATGTACAACTTTTGCATAATAGACACGCATACGCGGCAAGTTCAATCATTAAAGCGATAGTGGCTGCGTCCGTGAAGAGTACAATCACCCTCAGCCTGACACCGGGTTGTCCACTAAATTGTCGTTTAACTCGAATCTGTTCCCCCATCCCACGGAACACACGGCGCGGAATGCGATCAACAACAGTTTCCTTTGCTCGCGCGGAATGCAAATACCTATATCAGAGGTAGCTTCGCCTCGCCACGAGGTGTAAAACGAGTCGCGCGATAACACTTGCACGAATCGACGCGCTTCTCCTCCCGGTTGCCATGCGCCGGCAACGAATTTTAATAAGACGGGGACAGTAGTCGATTTCAAGCTATCGAAACGACAGCAACGGGCAATGGACACCGCAAAGTAGGTATACGTATACCGTGGGGCTGAAGAGACGTCTACTTATGATCGGTGCATCGCGAGGCAGAGCTGTACCTACCTCTGTCGGTAGGTGTTTCGATCGGGCAAAGTTAAATTAAAGAGAAGAGCTACTTACTTGTAGATACTCTTGGGGTCGATACCTGGTGGCATCCTTAGAGGTATTTTCTGTTGCTCCAATAGAGATATGTTGTTGTCCTGTGACAGAAAAGGAAACGCTAGAATTAAGACTCGCGATAGAATTGACTAAGCGGGCCGTGATATCCCGTTTCCCTTGGAGTCGGTCGTCCCGTCGACATAAGCGCGGTATCATGGCAAAGCGACGATCGATATGATTCTGGAGAGAAGATTCACCCACGCCAGAAGGTACGCGTACCTGAGAATTTTTGGGTTTGGCCGAGAGGTCGAGCGGTTGGTCGACCGGCGTCGCGGTGTCCTGATGAGCTTGGACCCCGACGTGAGGCGCCTCCCTCGGTGGTAGAACCCACTGGGGCAGTAAGGTGGGATAGGTACCGCTGAGAGCCGCGGCGACCACGGATGCTGCCATCGGGTCCACCTGGACCGACATCGGTGACTCGGCCGATCGCGAGCTGCTGCTGCTGTCGCTCTGCGGACTCTGCAGAACGCGACATCGAGGGACGTTATACGTTCGTCCGACTCGTCATTGGTCGACGAAACACACGGAAAGGAACTGATTACCAGCGGCGTGGGAGGGCAGAAACGATCATGGAAGAAAAAGGAATGTTCTCGTGGACGCGGCAGGACAGATCGAATCCCCGATGAGATTCCGTCTTCAGAAGGTAACGGCCGGCCGTGCGCGGGCCACCTTCGTGAAACTTTTATAAGGGCGCCTGGTCGCGTCGCGTCAAAGCGATCAAAGCCACGGGCGGTGTGGGAATGAAGGTGAGAAGTGGTTTTGCGGCTGATGGGAGAAAACTGAACGTTGACGTGCGCGTAACGGCGGAGGGTCGGTTGCGGCTTTCGGCTGCCGGCTACCGGCTACCGGCTACCGGCTACCGAATGCCATCCGAGCGATTATGCAACCGTGGGCACGGCGGCGTGGCGGCGTGGCGGCGTGGCGGCGCGTGGCAACGTGAAACGAAGTTGAAGTTTCGCGTGGTACGGGCAAGAAGGCGACCCTTCTTCGAAAGGTATACTTACGAGGGGTGGCTGATCGTCGTGCGGTAGCTTGCCATCGAGACAAAAGTAGCACTTGTCCAACGGCTTCCAGTCTTCCGGCGGTGGGCTGGTGCGACGGCCTCCAATAACAAACGGCGCCACCGTGTTCCTACCGGCTCCATCAACCTCCCGACACGGCAACCCTGACCTGGTCCCATCCCCATCCGAAGCCGGTGTCGTCAATATCGTTGGGCCGCCTCCAGAACCTGGCACTTCCTGCAGCTCCTCCTCCTTCTTCACTCTCAGCAAGCCCTGCGTCACCGGTGGTCGCTCCAACGCGACTTCTTCCGTTCGTTCCTGCAACAAAAGTTCTTCCTGCTTATTCGCTCGTCGGTGCATTGGACCGCCGGGCAACTGGAGAGGACACGGAGAGGATACTAGGGGGGGGGGGGGGGGGGTTGGAGGTTGATATTCGTGGAGGAAGGATACGAACCTTGGTCCCTTCCGTGTCGGTGGCGTTGGCAGTGGGATAATCCCGAGACGCTCGATCCTTGTTGTCTCTTCGGAGAGGGCTGATCGGCCTGTCGGCATCCTGATCGAGCTTCAGCCGTTTCTCCGCCTCGTTCTGGCCCCTCCCCTCCTCCTCTTCCTCGTTCTCTTCGTCGTCCTCTCTGTCGTCCGTGGCCTCCCCGTCGTTCTGTCGGCGTTTGCGTCGTCGCCTCGTTGTCGGAATCGTGGTCGTTCCTGTGGTCATGGTAGCCGCGGTGCTCGCCGACGCGATCGTCGCGATGCTCGTCGCTATCGTGCCGGTTGCGGTGCTGGTGGTGGTGGTGGTGATGGTAGCGATACTCGGGCCCGTTGTCACCGTCGTCGCTGTCGCCGTCGACGTGTCCGCCGTTTTCGTCGGTGATCCCTCCCGAGCAACACCGTTCGCGTACTCGTCCTCGGCAACCTCGACTTTTACCTCGTCCGGCCTCAGGCGACGCGGCTCTTCCTGCTGCTGCTGCTGTTGCTGCTGCTGCTGATAGTGACGGTGGTGATCTTGGGCCGAGGACTGATGGTGGTGGTGATTTTGCAACGGATGCCTTTGCAGGCTGTCCTGCTTGACCAGGCCCGTCGTCGTCGCCGTTGTTGCCGCCGTTGTCGTCGTTGCTGCCGTTGGTGCAGTCGTCGTTGTCGTCGTTATCGTTGCGGGTAACGAGGATGACGCCGGATGAAGCGTACGCGGCCCAATTTGTTCCAAATTCCCGGACACTGGGTCGCAGGGCGACGAGAACGCCGGGTATAGCCGGTGGTGGGGCTGTGCCGTCACAGATTCGCTGCTGCGAGTACCGCTGTACAGGGTGTCCTGATATTGCTTCCATCTCCTACGGCCCATCAACTCCTCCGCTACCCGTTCCAGACCTGCGACACCACCGCAACTACATCAAACAATGATGAGCGCCGCTTACCCGATACCCCTGTGCAACCACTCTTAGAGCCACGGGAACCATTCGTGCGAATGCTCACCCTTACCATCGCGAGTTTCCCCGCGAGTCAGCCTACGTCTACGCTACCGCAACATCACACCTTTCAGAAAGAAACGATTCCTTGCGCGAGTAGGGTAGACCGGGGCTAGATGTCTCAAGGGGTAGGTTGACTAATTCTTAATAACTTTGCACTGACATAATCTCTACTGCGGAAACATTCTCTGTATAAAGAAGTCACTTCTACTATGCAATGCATTTATGTCCGACATAGTATATTTGTTTATACATAAATAATTGAAGGTTATATAGATTATTGAAATCAAAATGATCGGTCGGGGCTGCTTGACTAATAAGGTTTAAATTGTTATTTTGTTATTCATGAAGCGACTTTTATTTTTTGTTTAAAGGGTCTAGCCGGGTAAGCACAGGGAAAACGGTCCCAGCACCAATTTTAGTATTTATATGTGACAAATAATGCTCTTTGCCTAAAAAACCACTGAGAGAAAATTCAGATCTCTACCCCCTTTCGTTAGGGTGATATGGGGATAACAACCCTAAACTTTACACTGTGTTATAAATACATTATAATTAATGTTTAAGTTGAAAAAATTTTCAGCTTATTATTAAAATATGAAAGAAAGAAATTAATATTTTATAATGAAACAACTCTTGTGTGTTATTTTATTACCACTGAGATAAGTTACTAATAACATTTTGTTAACTGATTGTACCTACACACAGTCAACCTACCCCATACCGTAAATCAACCAACCCCGATCATGGGGCTGGTTGACCAGCATGGAAGGTGTTAGAAAAACATTAAAATATCTTAATTGTTGTCACATTGAGTCAACATTAATAATTTAATCAGATAGCCAATTGTATGCCCTATCAAATATACTAACCGGTTTAATGATATTTCGCCCACATAATTGATTAAAAATCAAAAACTGAAAAATTGGCCTACCAGCCCCGGTCTCCTCTACTTGTCTCTAAAAGATCATCGCTGATGGAAATCATTTCGTTAGAACTCGTGCAACCGCCTTCCTCGCCGCTTGTTGAAGCAGCGTAAACGCGGCTCGTTGCGAGCAGTGTGAACGTACACCGGGAGCGTGGTTTTGGGCCGGTGGAAAAGCGAGTTTCTCGCGTGCACACAAAGATCCGTTAACCGCGATAACTCCCATAACGTACGCCGATGTCGGAATCACCAAAATCGCATGCTCGAGAAACCGACCGGACGTGGTGGTTTTTTGAAGGACACGGCGGTAACACGCACGTCCATAGTATCTGGCAGAATTTCGCAACCAAGAGAATTGCAGCACGCTAAATTGCCGGCGCATTACGAACGCATTTAGTAATCTTTCCTCGGTTCTTTTCCCTCCGCGAATCGTTCTATCGCGTCCCACCGTTTCTCTACAATTCCCATAGAAATCCTGCTCCAATTACTATCTTCTAATTGCAAGTGGCCGGATCGCCGGATCCAGAGCTCGTATGCGTTTGTCGCACTTGCTGGCGAATAGGCGCGGCGATAACAGAATTTTTCCGCTTCCTTATCCAAAGGCCGAATAGCTGAATGTTATCGTAGCGACGTGACGTATGCGTGCGCCTAATTGCCAGCAGCGTGGCAACAAAAGGATCCGAGCCAGCCAAGATTCACACGGCTCTGCGAATATCCTGGCGTTCCGCGCAGTTTTTCATCTCACTGTTTGCGACCCGATATTAATTCCCGAAATAAATATCCAGCGCGTACGCGGAATATCGAGTTCCAATGTAAATTCCAGCCGCGTTCATTTTCCGTTTGCGATCTGTGACGCGATGAAACTAACCGACAATCCCGTTTCGAAGCGACGAGACGTACCTGCCCCGCTACGCGTGACAGCGTAAAAACACGCGACAAGTGTCACCGGCGGATCGGCTGAAAAATCGGCGGCGCCATTTCCTTCGGCCAGGGTACCTCGAAAGCTTTTCTATCGGATTGGACCGGTCTCGGGCGAGCCGTGGACACGTTTTCTCGTATGTAGAGTCCCACTTTGAATGCGCCAATTGATTCTAAGCAGACACCCGGTACGGTGGCACGCGTCCCGCAAATGCACCATAACTGTCACGCCATTTGTTCGTCGCGTGTGCCCCGAGCACATGCCGACCGATGAATGTACGTAAATATATTCGCATGTGTACGTAGGATTCGCGTGCGCGAGAAGATCGACCGCGGAGGCGATTTTTCATGGCTGCCGCCTTTGTTTCTCGCCGAATTGATTTTGCTGGCCAGCCAGCGTAGGACAGTCGTGGCGATTAAAGCCGAGCACGGCTGGCCGCGAGGGCGCGAGGAGCGCGAGCGTTGTTTCTCGAGAACGCGGGCGCCGAAAAATTTGCAAATTCCACCGCGCTCCGAATCAATTCGCGTGAATCTATGCGGCCGATTCTGCGCGCGATCGGAATTCCCGCCTTCTGGTCCCGCCCCTTACTCGCGGCTAACGCCGTTTTTTGATAAGGAAAAAAAAAAACCACCCGATTGGTTGCCTCCGCTCCTACTTTCATTCTTTCGCGGCTGTTCCATGCGGGCCCGCGGATACGAAAATGGACGCGCGGCCCTGCGTAAATTTAATGCGAACGGCAATTACTGGCATGAAGAATTGTATGCATGTAGGGTTCGGCGAACATCGATCGGGGACATAGCGAATTAACGCTGGCTAGGCTGCGAAAGGAGCGCGCGCAATGAAAAACATCTGAATAAATTATTATTGTTTGTCGAACGTTTCGAACGAATAGCGACGCCCCCCAACGTAGGCCATCGCCGTCCGTACGGCCATTATTTAAACGCTCTAGTTCCACGCAGCTTATCAAATACAGGTATAATGCCAGTTTGCGGAAACGCGAACTGGATCTGCGCCGAGCCTCGCCGCGACGTATCTGCTTGCACGCGCGGCTGTCAGAAAAACGTATGACAAGCATTACGGTCAGGGCTGAGTTTGTACAGGCAGACTTTAAATGGGGATCGAACCAGCTGCATTACCGTCCGGCGATTCTGGACTCCTTCGGAACTGCTTTTGGCCGCGACACGCGTGCCTCGTGAATTTCAAGCGCGTGCACTTAGCTAATGCGCGGCCTGTCTAAGAAGACGTTGCCGCAATAATTACCGCACTTTATGCGAGCAAGTTCGATCGTTTTCCTCCAGCGATGCGTCATCCCAGTGGAAATATGATCGGCCAACGTCATGGACCGAAAGCGCGTGCGTTTCCTCGCGAGCAGGCTGATTATTTCAGAGTGTTTGGTCATTCGTTGATTTTAACAATGCATCGATAAGGAGAATACGAGTTGCACAAGACAACGCAATCGTCGTAGCACGCTAATCGCTGTATCGAGGGAGCCTCGAACTTCTTCGTAATCGAGCCGAGCATACACCAAGACAACCGCAACAATTAGACGAATCATCATGTCGCGGGAACGTGCAGATTTCAAGGCTGCGCGATGACTCATCAGAATCTGTCCACAATAAGGCGATCGTTGGGCGAAAAATTCATCAATTCGCGTTAAATTTAGCCTCGTTTCTCGGCCCGGCAAAATCCACCTCGTCCACGGTCCTACTGCCGCAAATGGGCAGAACGGACAGAAGAGCGCTATTATAAATTAGAGGATGCTAATTTCCATTTGAAGCGACTCATCAAGAAATACCTACTTCGAAGGAATTATTCCAGTCGATGGACATTTGATAGCGAGCGCGCAGCTAAGATACCCCCCTTTTCGTCGAAAGGTCTGATTAACTCCGGCAGAGTCTATCTCTATCCGCATCTAGTGGTTGCAGCATCATCGACCTTGCATGTAATCAATGGGCTCTGGGAGAATAATCCGGTAGGAAAGGTAGTAATCGCGCTTTTTCCTTTCACCGAGATCTACCGTCGAGTGGGCGGCGAAACACGGGATCCGGATTTCCAAATGAATGAACCTATCCCCAGGGAAACGCAACGGTACAAGCAACCGAGTGAAGAAAGAGGAACAGCTTCGGACGGAATGTCTTTTGCAAGGCGTTTCCTAATGACGTAAATTGCTCGGAATCGGAAGGGATGGATCTGTCTCGTGGCTCACGGTGTCTAAACTTGCTAACGCGTTCCGAGGAACCTTGTTCAGTTGGTTAGCTAAGTACCTAAGAGTCGCGCGTAATGCCAGCGAAGCGCGATAGAGAAACAGCCGCGAAACGAGTCATGGGTGGCTGTGCCCGAAGACATCGAACGGCCACCATCCTACTCGACTCGATTCTTTTATCCGCCGCAAGCAGAGTTCGAGCCTTTCATCGAATCCAGAAGTAATTAGACCGTTGACGCGGCTGCGGATGGAATTCCAGGCAGGAGGTGCCGAACCAATCTTATCTGGCGTGCCATTTAAGAAGAGGAAGAAGTAGGGCAGATGACCACGCCCGGGATTAAACCAATGACGCAGACTTGGCACCAGGAACTTCTACGGCGTATAAAACGATTATCCCTTCCCCGTGCTCTTTCGGGTGTTAGCCGCGATTAAACGTTAGCGCGCGACCCGCGCGAAATCGCCGATCATCGAGTGGAATTGCTCCGAAATTCATTTTTTAAGAAGAAAAGCCGTGCCAAGTCGGGGTGGGGGGGGGGAGGGGGCTACATAGAAGTATGTTCCCGGGGATAATGGCAAATGGAATCGCGGTGGAGGAGAAAAATTCGCGGAGGTCCCCGGAGCGATCGTGCTGCTCGTTCTCTTGATAAATCGCGAATCAAGATGAGGAAGATTCGAGGGAACGACGGAGAATCTACTTTCCACGGGCGTCCTCCGTGTGCCGAGGATATAGCGGCACCATTCTTCAATTCTAAATCGAATGGCCTCGGGGCCCATCCGACCAATGGCGGAGCCGCAATTTTAGATCGGAGCGCACGAGACTATATTTCCCCCCCTACCCCCCCCCCCCCCCCCCGCCCCCCACAGTCCTGAGTCTCGGTGCTATTCCCTTGGTCCCGTCACTAATCGTCGGCCCGTTTCGACCAATGGCAATCCGGTTTAGACGAGAGTAGAAGGTTAGGAAATGGGTGGCCGGGCATGGTGGGGCCCCGCAGCTGGCTCTCACGACGCACAAGGCTATCCTTTGTCCGAAACTCGCCTGCGATTCGCCTGCGCCGCTCAGCCTTTGGGACGATAATAACGAAATAATTGCGATAACGACCTCGTGCCGGCCGGAACCTATGCTTTTTTTCACCGAGGTCGGCGCATCGGCACCGCCGAAAATCACCAATGGCAAACGGAGCACCGACCCTCCACTGGATAACGGCCAATGTCCACGAGCTTCGCCGCGATCTTTCGCCACAGTCCGTCTCGTTGCAGCGATTCGAGTGTCTTTCCCCATTCGTCCCCGCTAAAAAAGCAATATTCCTAGCCGCCTACTCGAGAGTATTATCGGCAACGCTTTGTTGCACGATCGCGAGATTCCCATTCACCGGCGAGAGATCGGTTAGTGGTTCTCCAGGCGAGCAAAGGACAGAGAGCGCGATGGATGTCGAAATACTCGGAGCGTTACTTGTCTCTCAACAAGGCATGGAACCCAGCCGTGCCTCATTAAGATCTCGAAACGATGCCTGCCAAAGATAGAGCTCCCGAAGGTTACTTGTTAATCTCCCGAACGTATTAACACCTGAAGAATTATTGACAAAACCTTGCGCTCGCGCCTCTCCTCCGTTCGAAGCTTGAATCAGTGTGTCGTTGCCAGGAACCAGGCGACGGTTGAGGTTCCGAAGCAGAGAATAATATCGCACGAGCTACCGCGGGTATTTTAAACGCCCCGACGGACCGTTGCGACGAAAAAATATGGACGAATCGCAAGAAAGTGGTGAGGGACCAGCCGCCAAAGGCTGTTACAAAAGCACGGAAGAATAAACGGACAATGAAAGCAATGCTAACCAAAAGTACCAGCTGCCGAAATTTCTGGTCTCCCTCTCTTTGTCCTTCAACCCTTTCCATTCGATGGAACCGACAGGCCGGCGGTACCGGCCGCTAGGCAGTCGATGTATTATCGAGCGACTGCTTCTTTTTCTTCAACAATGTTCGTCAAGGTGTGCACGCGTGTCTGTACTCTGTACGTACACAGATCTACGTGAGGATATGTAGGTACGAACGTGGGCTGACCTCGCGGACCATTCTTCTTCGTTCCTCCATCTCTCTTTCTCCCTCTCGTTCACGCTCACGTTCCTTCCCTCTCCTTTCCCTTATTCTCTCTCTCACTTTGTCTCCCGTCTATATACCTCTCTATACACCGCCTCTTCTCCGTGCCACTCACTCTTTCTCGACGATTCTCCACTGGTAGTATAATGACCTCGGGAATCACTGCTCGGGTCGAACTAATGGAGCGATATCGTGCAATGAAATAATATACTTGAACAATGTGAAATTACCGCCCCGGCCGCTGCGCTCGCTCCTCCGAGGGCCTGGAAATTTCAAGAATCGCGGCCTCCGCGATCCACCGAAACGCTTTAACGGGACCGCTCTATCGGGCTCTAGGTAACCGTAAACCTGATATAAACGACAACAAACGCTACGAGGCATCGGACATTTCCCTCCTGTCTCTTTTTCTTTTTTCCCGAATGGAGAGCAACACAATTCCCACGAACTTACCCGTAGGTGCTCCTCGCCGATGAAAATAACTTTCATAGGAGAAACTTGCTGCGCGAGATATTATCCAACGGTTGGAACTGGATAATCACAGTGCTGGCGTTCAAAGTTACTCGAGCAGAGCCGGTTAAAGAGCCCGGGAATGCAAAACGTACATAGGTACCGACTTCCGAACGCGGCGGTAGGATTCTGCAGCTATCGAAGAAGCGCGCATCCAGTTGTACTTTCGACGTCACGTTAATTCGTCGAGCGATACGAGGGGTAACCAGACACCAAGGCGTACGGCCGTCTTGTGACCCATTTATCGGTCCCCCGGTGTCTAGTGTTACCCGCGGGAAGAGAAGAGCTGCATCGCGAGATTGCGGCGTGTGGGCTACGTTAAATTCATCGTTGACAAAGCGGTGACACTGACGAATCGGAATGCAGAAGTCGGAACGCGCGAAGCCGGAAGCGCGAAGGACATCGTACGGTCGCGTTAAGATATCACCACCTTAACATCCTCTTCCCGTCGTTGCCTCGGCGAAAACCGCCAACAGCCACGCACACATACGAACAGTACAGTATAATTTGCAGTTTTCGTACGTCGTCAATGTTTTAACTGTGCGCTTACTCGTCGGGTTTATCGAGTTTCACTTGATAGCGGAACGGTAACGGCGAATGAAGCGGGCTAGAAGGGAGCATCGTCGTCACGAGACGTGAGCTTAGCCATGAATCGCAAGAGAAAGAGAGAGAGAGAGAGAGAGAGAGAGAGAGAGAGAGAGAGAGAGAGAGAGAGAGAGAGAGAGAGAGAGAGAGAGAGAGAGAGAGGGGTAGAAAGAGCGAGGACGAAAAGTCGTGTGTATACAGGCCGGCCTAAAATACGTGGCACAATCCAAACACGCCAATTACTTGGACGGTGCATCTTCAAAGTCGATTACGCGAAAGAAGAGAAAGACTGCTACGAGAAGTTTATCCTACATCGGCGGCTCATCTCTTTCGGATGAATGAACTCCTTCTGGATCGTATTACGTGCTTTGAGGCAATCTGTAGATATGTACATACATATATGGAGAAGGCGACTGTCTGCGGGTAGAAACGATTAGGAGGAAGATAGAACAAGAGCGATCGCAAGAAAGGATGAAGAGATTAGATCTAGCAGCAAGGGAGAAAGAAGAAAAATGCTTTGGAACAGAACCAGGGGGTATATCGAACGTGAGATGAAGATAGAAACTGAAAACCGAGAGAAGCGACAACGTGCGCAGAGACTAGAGAAAGATAAGCTCAGAGAAGGGAATCGGAAACGAAACGAACGAGACAGAGATAGATAGAGAGAGAGAGGGAGAGAAAGAGGCCAGCTAACTTCACATGCTGCGTTTGCAACGTGCACGTGCACGCTACGCAGCCTCGTGTACTGGCACAACATTGAAAACGGATTAAAACGTACCTAGAAACACCGTCGTTTTCACGTCGCGATCAAGTAGAGTTCTACATGGATCAAATTCGACAGATGATCCAAAAAGATGGATTAAAACGCATCAGATCGCCATCCATCATCCGTTCAACGTTTCGACGATCATTTTTGCCAGTGGATATAACGGCTGATTCGCGAATCGTGTCGTTTAACGGGAGATGTATGAATGCATTGCTTACCCCGTTGAACAGCATTAAAAATAATCGAGGCATGCCATGACAGCCTGGCTAATTTCTCAATTCATACATGTACGTCTTGCGGCAGAGTGAGGTTAGTTTTCGCGGAGAACGTGCCCAGTTCCGTATAAATATTTCGACCAATGTATTTTCGACGTACAGTTATTTCGAAATGCTTGTTCTGGAATTTCAGACAACGCGTTATCGTGTCACTGTCACTTCGTTTTTCTGATCAAAGAATGAAATAACCGATCGTACGTCCGATGTATAATATAATGGATATTCAAGTAACGAACAACGTAATATTCATGAGAGATCAATACAGTGAAATGCTTTTACGATTAGTATGTGAACAGACAAAATATGCTTACGATACCTTGCCCGTTTCTAGTATAAACTACAGCAGAATGATGTCACTGTTGTAAAAACTTGGAGGTTATTTCGAAGAATTACATAGTTATTTACGTTTGAACGAAAACTCCTCGGCACTGATCAAGATTAAAAGATAGTCTAAACATCTGTAACACGACGCGACACTTCGTTCTACACCAACCATGGTATTGTGCCGTTGGTCATTAGTCTCACACGTAACAGAACATTTTACTTATCACAGTTATCAACACTTGTTGGAATAATTCTGATTCTATTAAATGCGTTAAATTTATGCGTTAAGCTTTCCTTATTGCAAGTAAGCACATACGTGAAACTAATTAAAAAGTGCCATTATTGACTCGCGTAGTGTTAACCGTTAATATGCATATATAGTGCGTAGAAATTTAGTTGGTCACGTGACCGCACTAAAGCGCGGGAAGACAATGACGAGATCCGATCAGTTCCGGAAAAAATGGCGTAGCGTCTAGTCGATCCGTAGCAGTCGCGAGTGTCCTCCGCGTTTCGGTTGGGAATTTATTCCCCACAGTGCGAAAAAGTGTGCGATCACCATCTGGAATACGTGCGTGAACGGGAGATGATAAAGTTTTTCTGTGATATCGTGTGTTAGTGCGAAAATTTGTGAATTTGAAGTGCGTGGAATACGATCGCGAACGGTTACGGGTTTACAGGCGAGAGATTCTCAGATGACGACTACGGTTCCGGCTTGGACATGGATTATGGACTTCAATTTGCCGAATTCGTCGGATTTACCGCATCAAACGATCTGGCAGAGCATTCAGCGCAAGAATCGAGGCTACTGGGCAGTGGTGAGTGAATGGATATTATACTTATAGGGAATTATCTAGACTACGGTCGTGCGAATCGGTAGTTGAGAGTCAGCTAGGCCATAACGGTATTTTTCATGAAATCTTGATTGAAATGCATAATTACCGTACTTCCGATGTGAATACAGGTAGATGGATAGGTCCTCTCGCGAAAGGATACAAAATTAGCGGTAAAAGGATTAAAAAGCTTGACATTTTCGTTGAATTTCTGTGGTCGCGTGGTACGGAAGCTACTCGCTCTTTCAAAGCGTACATACGGTTGAACGATACGTAGAATAGGTAGCTCGGGGGTGTAGTTGATAGAACGAAAAAGGAATCGCATCGTGGCAGAGATAATTTGTCAAGTACAAAGGGGACAAAATTACCGGTGCACGATATACAGGTGCAAATGTACATGCATGAATTTTACAACTAACGCCAGTCGACTGCTCGTCGCGGCACGGCTGGTTATATTTTACAAGAATGACCATTAATATCGTTCATTGATATTAATTTCTGCCAAGCTTAATAATTATCTGACAGCCGGCGCGATCATTTAATGGATTATTATGCGCTTCCATTCGCGTATTAACTCATTTTACGTGTTTTAAAAAACAGCCTCGATGCGAGCCAGTTGCTGATTCTCCAAAATGTTTACGCGACGCGCGATCTTCAGTCCGCATTTAGGCGGCCGAAAAGTATTTCGTAAAATGTTTATGCTCGTCAAAGCCTGTTCTTTGCGCGTCGTGTTATTCACGTACTTGAAAACGGGGGCTATCGCGAATATGCATAGGTAGGGGAGAGTCATACAGTACCGAACGTTTTCAGTTTTTGTACTGTAACTTGGGCCACTGTTGGTAAAAATCAAGTTTCAAAGAAGTAATTTGTACTGCAAATAGTGCTTAATAAGAGGAGACGAATCGTTTTTCACCAATTTTATCGTAAAGATTAATAATTCGCAGGAATAAAAAAGTTGTAATTCGCAGCCAACACGAAATTGTCATCCAGTACCGGCCACTCTAAGTTTTTTGTACTATAACTTGGGCTGTTGTTGGTAAAAATCAAATTTCAAAAAAGTAATTTGCAGTACAAATTGTGCTTAATAAAAGAGGATAAATTGTTTTTATTTAATTTTATCATAAAGATTAATAATATGCTGTATTAAAAAAGTTGTAATTCGCAGCGAACAAAAATAACTTTTGTCGTCCGAATCACTAGCGTAAATGATAAATGCTTAGAACTCTGGTAATACTGAAAGAAAAAGAACGTCGCCGGAATATGTTGCTACGGACTCTAGTATTTATTTATTTCTCCATCAATAGTACGGTTAACTAACATTAAAAGCGAGATCTAGCTTTGGCCGGTACTGTATGCTGCCCGGTACTGTATGACTCTCCCCTAAGTACCTATATACACACATCGCAGTACGTGGTCTGGAATGAATTCTCTTGCTCAGGATTGGGCGTAATTCCAATGAAGTTTTACCAGACTGAATATTTAACAGATTTCGCGGACGATATTAAGGAAGCAAGATTGTTTGGATAAGAAAAATGAATTCATACTCCGCGGATAAATCATGGAGTTTCACTCGTGATCCGCGAAATTAGAGATTCTTTATCTACCCGGTGATTTCCGAGCCGTGGAAGTCGTTGCACTTTTTCTCGTAACTCTCCGCGTAAGAATGGGGAGATATGAAACGGCGCGGCGGGCAGAAATAAAACTCACGGTGAAGATCGAGTCGTTTGGATAGGGCGCCGCGACCGTTCCACGCGGCGGTAACCACAAAGTCGTTCGTCAGTCTGCACTTTCCAGCGCGATTCGTTGCATCCATGCTCTCTCTCCCTCTCGCTTTCTCCTCCAAGTGCTAATGTCGCTTTGAAGTTTTTGGGAGAAGGCGTTGCATCGCTCGGCAGAGGAGCGCGGACAAAGGCAAAGGACAGAAAGAAGGAGTCGCGCACATTTTCGTCAATTTAACTTTGTCCTCCCTACTCGCCAGGCCACGTAGGATCGCTCAGCATTTCGCCCCCCACTGAGACACCCTTCTTCTCGTCGCGTCCGCCCCTGTGTGCCACTCTCACCCCCACCGTTCCTTTCGCCTCGTCTCATTTCGTCTCACCCCTTCCTCCGCGGCTTACCCCGTCTCGCCTCGTCGAAGCGAGGTCAATCGACGGAGAGGGCTGAAGACGACCCCCACCCTTCGCCACCAGCCTCCCTACCACGGCTACTCAATATCGTTTCATTACGCACCCTGCTCCGCCATACCCATCCTCCACCTCCACCCCCCCCCCGATCCCCACGGCCCTCCAGCCCCCTTGTCCGCCACCCTCTGGCTGCGCCTGCACCGCCGCCCCTCGCCGCTGCACCCTCTCGCCTCCCTCGCCTCCCCGATCACCCCTGACCCTCCTACTCCAGGTGGAGGTGTTCCCCCTGCCCCCCTCCCCCACCAGCTCCGTTGCTTCTTCTCCTTCTCCTTCCCCGCCTCCACCCCCGCTCGCCACTTCACCCCATGAACGTCTCGCTGCTACCTCGGCGACGAAACACGAATGCCCACGAATTTTTATTGTTACTTCTCGCGCTGCTTCCTCTCGCCTCCCCTCTCGCGACCTTTTTTTATGCGCCTTTTAACGATCAGCAGTAACTGCACCCACCCGAACACTCCCTCCCCTCTTCCCCTGCCTCCCCCGGCACCCAGATCTTCTTCTCTGCTTGCGCCTTGGAGGCGAGCGTTTCCTTCAGACTCCGAGGGTGTGGGTGCACAGCAGAAAAAAAGGGCGGAAAACTGTGCCCTGCAAACTAAGTATTGGTTTTGTTCCTCGCGGGACGCAACAGCCTGGCGACAAGGGCGGGGTAGAGAAACTTTTGCTCGTTGAATCCTTTCGATTCGCCCGCACGTCTTGCACGGATGCACGCGTACCAGCGGTTCCATCGAGGCGCGGGCAAATTAGCCCTCGGCTATGATTTGCCAAGCGTCCACGAGAAGCGTTGGCAAACGTAACCACACCGCAGTGGTGCACGTGGACGCGTGCAGCGTCTGCGTTTAGCCGATCACCGGCGATTCCCCGCCGGGCATCGAATGCCTCGAATCTCTGTTGCATACGTACTGCGTTTACGCCTTCTCGTCTCCTAACAATGTCCTCCGTCGTGCGTCCTCGTTCGACGTCCTCGCGAGGATGCAGGCATTGTTACTGCCGTTGGTCGCGACGCGCGAAACTTTCGCGGAACGGTATCGCGGCGGGCATCGATCGGAACGGTTGAATCGCGGTCGGTGGGAAGGAGTATCGCTTCGTTACGTCCAGTTCCATGGTTGACGGGCACGGAGCGATCCCGACGGATGATTACGCGCACGAACAATCCACTGATCCCGAATTACGTGACGCGCGACAGCTTTCCGCGCTGGAAAATTTTCGAAAATCCCCCGCGTCGGCGGCCGGTATCGATCATCTCGCGTGCACCTGCCGTTCCGAGCAACACGTGCAACGTAACAGGTCGCGATTGGGATTGATCGCGCGACAGGGAGCGATTCCGTGGTCGATTTCCCGGAATCCCGGCGCGAACCAGCACCTTGACTTTGTTCCGAGCACTGTGCGAACACTCCGACACCACCGGTTCCGGCCGTTTCTCGGTCTTATTTCGCGGTCACGTTGCCGGAGCGTAGCAGGACAAGCCCCGGTGCACTGTGCTGATGCAGATGCCGATGCCGATGCCGAGACGCCGATGCAGGCCAGCACTAGAGGCACTCTGGTGTGGTGGGTGAACGAGACTCGATTTCAGGCCCGCTACCCTCCGTCACCCTTTCCCGAACGCATACTGGTCGATCTCCGAAGATCATGGAAGTCTCGAGAGGAGTACGCCGCCGGCACAGGTCTAACGCGCGCACACGCGGCTCTCGCTCGCACTCCTGCACCTTTGCGTTTCCGTCTTCCTTGTCCCCCGTTCGCTCGCTCGCTCGCTCGCTCTCTTTCTTCCTCTCCGCTTTCCCCGAACGAGCCACTACCGCCTTCTTTTTTAGAATCTTCGCGACGGGGGTAGGAGAACCGATCGCGAGGGAAAAAAAAGACGGAAACGCGGGTCCGGAGGGAGGAAATCGAAGGGCGAGCGGGGGGAGGATTGGTCGCGAGGGATGGTGGTGGGTGTGGGTGGTCGGCGAGGGGTGGCCGGGGGAGGGGTCGCGGGAGCTGGGGTGGAGGGAAAGACTCGCGAAAATTTCTCGACCACCAGCCGCAGCTGCGTTCCGAAATGAGGAGAGACGCGAACGAGAAGAGAGAGGCAGGGTGGGCGAAGAGAGGCCGTAGGGGATGAAGGTAACGCGAAAGGGGTTGGAGGGGGCGGAGGAGGGACCAGAAGGAGCAGGGGGAGGAGGAGGAGGAGGAGGAGGAGGAGGAGGGACGAAGGGTGAGGTTACGAAAGTGGAGGAAGAAGCGTAACGGCGAGTGCACGCAACAGCAGCGCGCGTGGAAACGCGCCTTCTACGAGTAGCGGAGGACTCTTCTCTTGACGGACTAGCCCGAAGGCACAGGGAGGGAGAGAAGGGGGAGTGTAGGAGGACAATGGTGGGGGCGTAAGCGACGGCGAACGGGCAACAGAGGGATGTGGATCGGTGGGGGGGGGGGGGAGGGGGAGAGGGAAGGCGGCAAGGAGGGTGCAGGAGGAGGAAGAAGGGAGGCAGTAAGGAGAAGAAAAGAAGGTTTCGGGCGGCGGCCGGGATCGCTCGGTTGTCTGTGGTCAAGGCACGCAGCTTGTGCAGTATTCTCTGCGCGTCTCACTCACGTATGTATACCATACCGCTGGATGGTAGTGGTGGCGGTGTTAGCGAGGAGGCGCCGGCGTACAAGGGTGCTAAAGGGTGATACGCGAGCCGAGGCTTTGCCATTCTTCCTTACTCGGACCGAATCTTACGCTGGCCTAATTAAAATAGGCGCGGTCCGATCCGACATTTCGCGGGGTTGCAACCTACCTCTCGAAATTTTTGCGAGACGCGTCCGAAACTTACGATTAACGATAAGTGATCACGGAGCTGGCGGATCTTTGTTTCCCTGCGCCGAAATATTGAATATTTTTCTCTCGCCGTAACGACCGCGGTGAGAATATTGCTCGAAAGATACACAGAGAGGTGAAAAATTGTAAAATTCAGGAGCGCACGAACCGAGGCGTACGCGCGAAATATCGCTGTTTCTCGACAGCATGCAACCACCCTGTTGAACGTACGGACACGAGTAGGAGTCACGCCTGGCTCACAGTCAACCAGGATTCGGCGTTTCGGTTCGCAACAGGTCTCACCACCGGCGTTGCTTCTCTCTTTCTCTCTTTCTCGCTCTCTCTCTCTCTCTCACTTCTCTTTCTCTCTCACGCTCGCACTTTCTCTCTCTCTCTATCTATCTATCTTTCCCTCCACCCCCATCTGTGACTTCTGTCTCTCTCGTTCCCACCCTCGTCGTCCCCCCTCTCTCGCTCTGGTTCTCTCGACATCGGCACACAGATAGTGAACTCGTGCTCTTGCATCTGTGTATCCCCAACACCGTTCGGAGATTCGCCACGAGGAACGTAGAGAGCAGTGGCTCGCGAAAGTACGCGGGGACCATTTGCGATTAAAAATTTTAACGATCAAGATACTTTGGTATCCGGCTGGTTGCAGTTTACGCTTGTAGGGGGGGGAGGGGGAGGGGGGGGGGGAAGGATACCGGACTGCTGGTGGAACGCGTACGGCCTGAAAGAGACAGTATCGTCGATCGGGATTTCACTCACCGACTACGAAGACCATATTCTTTGTCCATCGCAGCAGCTCCCGTCGGATGTGTCTGCGTTCCTGTATGCAGCGGGCATAGGGGCACTCCGCCATTTTTGAAATCACATCTTAGTATGTGTATGTGTGCGTGCCGGCCGGGTGCGCCTGCCTCGTGTTCCCGCGTGGCTATCCACCCCCTCCGTCGCCGGCCGTCCTCCCTACTCGTCGTCGTCCTCGTCGTCGTCTTCGTCGTGGTTGTCGTCGCCGTCGCCGCCGCCGCCGCCGTCGTTATCGTCCTCGTGCTCGCGCTCGTGCTCGTCGTCTTTGGCCTCCTGTTTCTCTTGCTCTTGCTCGCTGGCTCGGTTGACCGGCTTTCTCGACCACCCCCCGCTGGTCTGGTTGGATCGTAGTTGGTTCACCGCGACCGCGATCGTTGCTGTTTCCCCGGCGTCGTTGAGCGCGCACGGTGAACGCGGGGCGTCCTCGAGGTGGGCACGAGGGGGCTGGATGTCGCGTATGCACACTGCAGCTTTAATGTGCGTGCCGGGTGCGACGTCACGCGTGACGTAGCGCGCACCAGGAATGGCCAAAGTCGTCGGGGGCCAATGGTGGGGGCCCGTTGATCGTCGCCGTCGACGTCGTTGTCGTTATCGTCCTCGCCCTCGTCCTCGTCCTTGTCCTCCTCCTCCTTCTGGCCGCGGTCCTCGTCGTCGCCGTCGTCGTCCTCGTCGTTGCTATCCTCGTCCTCGTTCTCGCCCGCGTCCTCGTCCTCGTCCTCGTCGTTCTCGTCGTCGCCGGCGTCGTTACGTCGGCTGTTCCAGCGGCGCTCGTTCGCAAGCGTCGAAGAGATGGCGAGGTGACGGCAGCGACGGTGACGGCAACGGCGGCAATGCTGCTCGAGTAGGAATGGGAACGCGGAGAAACGACTACTCCCTCGTGCTGAGACAGGGTTAAGGCACCGAAACGCACAACACACGTGCGCGCTTGCGCCCTGAGCAGTGCGAAAGTGCAGTCTGTCGCCGCCGAACGGGGTCTTCTCTTTTCCTTCCTCTAGCTTCCTTGCCTCCTCTCGCTCCGACCGATTCCGCCTTCCAAACTCGCCCCGCCGATCTTCTCGCGGGGGACTTGTTCCGAGCCAAGTTCAGCGGGCGTTATCTGAAACAATTCAATGGACGGTCGTTACTCTTTAGCCACTCCTGGATCTTGCAGCCGCGATCCGAGGGACCGATCGATCGTCGATCATCCTCGATCCCCATCTCGCGGTCGGCCGACAGACCGACAGCTGATAGGGCTAGAGACGGTCTGATAAACTGCTGCGTGAAAGGGGCAAAGGGTGCAGGGTGCAGGCCCCACCCCGAAATAGACGGGGTAGCGCTACTCGAAATGAAACATTGCCGGTAAGAAGAACGTTGGAGCCGATGGTGTAGGTAGGAAGGTGTAGTAGGGGCGGCTCGCACTCTCGCGCGGTGACGCGATATGGGCAGGTGGGGTAGGAGAACGGGGGGCCAGGAACAGGAGAAAGAGGAAGAGGCGCGCAGGGTGGTCGGGGGGTAGCTATAGGGGCGGATTCGCGCGCTCTACGTCGGCGAGGGGGTGGGTGAGCGCGCACCGCCGAGAGAAAGAGAGAGAGAGAGAGAGAGAGAGAGAGAGAGAGAGAGAGAGAGAGAGGGTGAGAGGGAGAGGGAGAGAGAAAGAGGGAGAGAGAGGAGGCAGAGTGCGCCTAATATGCAACAAGAGAAAAAGAATTGGCGATCAATAGGTAGTAGCTGGTAAGCGTCCTTTCATCCGCCCCCGCGAACACCCTCGTCCTTTCTACTTGCCCTATTCCCCTCTCGTCCGTCGTTCACCTCCTTCCTTCTCGGGTGCCTCTATCCTCGCGCCACCCCCGCCAACCCCCCTCACGCCCCTGTCCCATCTTGCCAGGCCCCTTGATTCTCTCGCGTTCATCGCGAAACTTGTCCGCTCCGTCGCCTTCGTCGCCAACATATTCGCTCTAATAGCCCGCCCAACGTCCCCTCTGCCACCGAAAACCAAACATCTAATTGCCCTCTAATTCTCGCCTTCTCCGTTTCACGCTCGATCGCGCCCACACGCTCAGCCTGGTCGCCGCGTTACGTTCTTTCCCTCGGTTCGCCACTCTCCGTAGAAACTTTCGGCTAACTCTCGGCTACACGTGGCAGCGGCAGGACGCGGGCGGGGTAGCGCTCGGTGGCGGAGAGAATAGTTGCCCCGGCACGGCGCAACGGCTCTTCCAGGACAAAAGTACGGGGATCGCGTTTAAATCTTAATGCCGCGAACGAGATCGCAACGGTTCACGGCTAGACACTTTCCCTCTCGAGCCTTTCACCCTCCTCGCCCCTCTCCCCGCTCCTTTTCGAGGGTGTGTTTTGACGCGCGAATTTCGCAACGTCCGCGTGTGCATCATCGATCCGCTGAAAGTAACACGGCTCTCTGCTAGCTGACGGTCCGCCGGTACAAACGCGGGGAAAGTAGATCTCGCGGCTCGGATCGATCTTCGTCTGCTCGTCAAAAGGAGCATGATCGATAGTGTTCCGTCGTCGCGATACACGGCGTAGATAGGTGATCAAAATCGGAGCGGCAATGCGGCGGCGGCGGCGGCGGCGGTGGTGGTGTCGTTCGTTAAAAGCGTTTGAGTCGTGCTGTTGATATTCCATTCGCGCACGGACGCCACTCGGTGAATTGAAGCCAGCCGTGAGCCAGCACGCCGATACCACTGACGCTGCAAGATCGATTGGATACTAGCTGTTCGGCTAGGTCCTAGGTAAATCTACGCGAGCAGTATCGATGAAACACAGGGGAGCTCTCGGTTCTACGATTCCACAGCCGTTCCATATGCTCCAAGGCGCGCAAAAGTATAAGGTAATTGGAGGCAATTCACGGCCGGTTCTCCCCCAGTCCCTCGTCTTCTCGTCAGCCGTTTCTAGTAAGTGGAAGGAAAGAGCGACAGCTTTTGCTAGACGGCCTGATTTCGGCGGCGGTGCTCGTCTACGCGTGACGGAGCTTCTGCCGATGTCATTGAACCCTCGCGAGCGCGCTGCTCGAGGGAAAAATGTGCTAGACTCCTAGAGTACCTTGGAGTAGTCGGAGTTCTAAGACGCTTCAGCCCTGCTGTATCAAGTATTTCACGGTCGGAGCTTTTCCTCTCGAATCTTCAGCATGTTCTAGTCGACTCGAGCCTTCGACCGTGCAATAAACTTTAAGCTGCGACGAGACTCTCAGAAACGAGGATTGTTTTTTTCTCTCTCGCGGGTCACTTAATTCCTCGGATATGGAAGAGCTAATAACTTTCCGCGGCGTAGGTATCCGTGCGTCTTGGACGGTCACCTTGCTCGCTCGGTTCCTAATCGATTTTCCCATTACGCGAATCCGGGGAGTGCTTCGCACACACTCGCCTCGCTTTCCGTCGTTCCGTGTCCAGCCTGCATTTCCGTCCACGGACAAACGGTCTCGATTCCCCTGTCCCACCTTCTTCTCCACTTTTTCCAACTCCCCCCACCCCCCCCCCCCCCCGCCCCCAGCTCTCTTCCGCCTCTTTTTCTCCTCCTCGAGTACCTACATCTACGCGGCTTTTCCCATCCGTGTTTTTCTTTCTACTTCTCCACGGTGGACTCGCACTATGTATCTCGAGCGCTCTGTCTATTTCGAGTCGACGTACCCGCGGCTTCAACGTACTTTTCAGATAACCGTCTGGTCGATTTGCGATCTGAATTGTCCGCCCATAGCTCGTCGTCGTCTTTGTCGTTTCGTTCTAAGCGGAATAAAACGCGTTTCCGGGTAATTCCCTGAGTCGATCGATATGATCGTACGTATGTGGACAGAAGGTTAGGTGATATTGTTCGACAGTGATTTCCGTACGAATTGGATAAGTTAATTAGGTAGGTATCGCGCCTGGCGCGGAAGCAGAATCGCTGTGTCGTCGTCCCCGACGGGGGGCGAACGATGGCCGGTGCGCCGCGTCGTTCAAAGTCGTAGAATTTTTTCGAGGCGAAAGGAGCTCGATCGCGAACGAGGAAGATAGAAGCGCGTCGCGGCTTGGCTTGGAGCGGCGGAGGCGGAAGGGTAGGAGGGCTGCTTCAGGAAGAGCAGTCAGGGGTGGTCGAGAAGGAGGAGGAGAGGTGGGAGAGATGGTGCACTCGGTTTTTTTCCCGGTCGGGGGGGGGGGGGGGGAGGGGGAGGCAATGGGCGCGAGGCAAGGGTGCGTTGGATTCGGTTACTTGGTCTCACCCCTTGGACCACCTCCACTACCGCCTCTAGCAGCAGCAACAGCGAGCGGCGGCGGTGGCGGCAGTCGCACAGCACACTCTTTCCCTCTCGCACTCTCCCACCTCTAGCCACCCCGAACCGCGTCTCCTCTTCCTCCTTTTTCGTCTTCCTTTCCCGCTCACTCTCGGCCCCTCGCTCGCTTTCGTTTTCTCCCTCTCGGCCTCCAGCCCTCTCGCTACCCCTCTCTCTCCGTCTCCGTCTCCGTCTCCGTCCCACGCGCCTCAGCACGGTGCTTCTCGTTTTTTTAACGAAGGATCCGCTCAATACCTCGGCTGTCATAACCTCCCGGCACCCTTCCAGGGTGGCCCGGCTGCCACAGCAAAGCCACCCTCCGCCTCCTTGCGCCTCCGCGGGGCCCACCGACCCTACCGACCGACGAGCCACCACCTAGCACCCCCGCGCTCTCATTCCTCTTCCCAGTTTTTAACGTTTCGTTCGACGTTTCCCCCTGGGCGAGCGCCAGCCACGGCGTAAAGGGGGAAGTGCATTTCGTCGTTACTTTGTTTTACGTCCTTCCTCGTCTCCTCCTCTTCCTTTCATGCCCATCTCCCACTCGCTCCCCTCCCCCCCCTCTCTGCCCCCTCTTCCTCGTCCTCTTTATCTTTCTCCACGTCCTCGGCCTCTTCTTCCCCTTCGTCCCTTTCCTTCTCCCGGCCGCCCACGCGTGTACGATCTTTCCCACGTACAAGTATGCGCGCGGCCTCTCCTTCGCGGTTCCTTCACTGGCCCATAGCTCCGAGAGCTACTCCTGGGTCTACACTACCGATGTAATCACCGTGTCCACCGACGCGTTTGCACACAGTCTTTCTCGCAAGAGAATCTTGACCTGTCGTGTGTCGAATCGCCTCGCGAACGATCTGCCTTCGAACGTTAGCTTTTGTATACCACGACCAGCGAAACTTGCGGCAGGTTGAAATTTGCTTCTCCGGAGCAGCTGACTTTTTACCGAAAAAGGAAGATTGGCGAGCGTGAGGGAGATAGATTTCGGTACGGTTTGTTTAGAGAGGGTGACACAGTTGACCACGAAACCCTCGTCTCGCTCGACCTCTTTTGATCGAATCTGTGCGCGATGAACGGTCCACCGCACCCCCAAAATCGTGTTCAGCTCGGGAGAGGTTTTAAAATTCTGGCGTGGGATATTCTCGATCATTGCACGATGAAAACGGGCAAAGTGTACGGTCCCTTTCAAGCGTGCCGAGTCCATCAACGCCCCAGTTTTCGACACTCTTTAGCTCGTGGTGATCGAGGTAGGTAGCCAATAGGAAAAAGTTCCCGATTTAGGTGAACTTGTCTACCATTTCCTTAGCGGCTTGTTTCTTCATCGCCGCGGTTCCCTTACGGTTAGCTGCCACGTAATTCACAGACTGCGATACTTGTCCGGCCAGCTTGCCCTCCCCTACTGCTCCCTTGTTTCCGATACGCGACGCGTTTCAAAGTACCTACTTTGGCTCGGAAAGGGTTAGGAGGGGTTATTGTTGGGACGAGAACGCGTCGGAGGATAAAGGTAGGAGGACGCGAAACGGATTTTTCAGAGAAACTGTATGGAATACTGAAAGGGATAGTCCTCGTGGCCGGCGAGAACGCTTAAATCCTGTTTGGGGGCTCTCGAGAATCCTGCGTTAGAAGTAGCAGCACGACATGGCTCTCGGGGAAGCAACAGTTCGTTCTGCACCCCCCTCCTCCCACTCACCGCCGCTTCCACCCTCTGGTATCCTCCTTTTGCTACCCTAAACCGTTGCCACCAAAGCACAGAGTTACCCCACCCCCTTCTCCGTACGTCTCCTCGCCACCGTGATATCCTCGTCGTTTCTCCTCCAACTCGCCCCCCCCCCCCTCCTCCTCCTCCTTCCCTTTACACGCTTCCATGACTATACTTTGGATGTCTACTAAATTTAGGCTCCCGTTTCTCTCGCCTCTCACGCCTCTCCTCTCCTCCCCCCCCCCCCTGTCGGTACACTCCTTTTTCTTATTCCCTCGGTCTCTCCTTCTCTCTTCCACGCCAGCACGCTTTGGACACCTTGGTCGAGTCCCTTGCAGCTCGCACCGATTCCGAGCGTAAAGGGGATACGACCCCTTACGTTTCAGACGCCATCTTCCACCTCGCATAAAACGCCGGCCGTGAGATTTAGCCTGTATCTCTTACGACGGCATCGCGCTCTAACCACCCTCGAACGTTGACTTCTCGACCGTCGATCACGCTCCAGATTGCGCACGGAAGCGCCTTGCCTCGCAGATTTACGGCTGCACAGGCGTAGCCGCGATTTTCGTAACGAATCCGAGTGTCGAAAGAGAGATGGCAGAGGTACACATAGATACGCGGATGATTTTCGCGGCAGGTCGATGGGACGGGGTTGATATTTCCATCGTCAACGTATCAGTCTGGCGCGCCAGCGACGAACAAATAGCGAAAAGTGCAATCGCGATTGAATTAATTTGATTCGGCGGAACGGTGGAAACGCGATCGAACGAATTGAAAGTTTCGGTCGGCGCGAATGCGGTAATCTGAGTTTTCGACTCGATTTGGCCCCGATCATCGTAATGATGACCTCTGTGAAACCGAGCCGTGGGGGATAAAAAGAGCTTAAAAAATCTGTCTAGCGAGCGAAGGCAGCGGGACCATCGGTGTGACAGAGCACATCGTAGAGGGCGAGGGGGAGAGAGGGAGAGCGAGAGAGAGAGAGAGAAAAAGATGATGAAAACGTTGTAAAACAAAACGTTTCGCTGGACGCAATTTCCAGCTGGGATTCCACGCCGGGAAATGCAATAAAAAGCGTTTCGCTTCGTTCGTGCGCTCTTCACCGCTATTCGAAAAAACTCGAAAGCGAGCGACTGCTCATATTACTCGATTAAATACGCGTGCTTAAAGCTGGCGCTGCGTATCGCGCCGGTTTCCGAAACGAAAGCCGAATAAAGTTACAGCACGCCGCCGCGCGGCCTCGTCATTGGCAAAGTGAAGATGGAGGATCGATCTCGAGCGACCGATTATATTATCGCGAAAGCCATTTCACGTCCGAGCGATCATTAATGAGCTAGAGGGGATCTAATTTTCTGCCACTTCCATACGTCATCGGATCAGCCCTCTCGAATCGCTTTGTTTGCCCCGGCTGAACCTTAAACATCGGCAAATGAGGTCACTGCGCGTCGGCACACCGGATTTAGGTCTAAATCCGTATCGCGTTGCTGGAAACTCTGAGCGCATTATCGCCGTCCACGGTGTATCGATTACGATTCGCTGCGAGTTGTCCTTTTTTCCACGGTGTACGCTTTTAAAGATATTTTAAATATACGACCGGCACCCGTATCCTTTCTGAATCGCGCGCAGGGAAGCCAGCGGTTACTCAATCTTACTTTCCTTTGACGCGACCAACAATCTGACGGGGAAGAAGGCGGGATGGCGGGATGCGTCAGTGTTCCTACGGCAGGGCGAAAAATCTAAGGGAAGGACGGCGGAAATCTAGCCTGACGGAAATACCTCCGGGGAGCGCAATTGAAATTAATTTAGTCGGGCGACCCTTCGACTACCGGGGGAGAATGCGTACTCGCGCACCAGGGCGCGAGAGAGAGAGAGAGAGAGAGGGAGAGGGACGAAATTGGATATAACGGGGCGAAGGAAGAAGGAAAAGCAAGTAAACGCGTACGCCACGTACGCGGGGAAAGCTCGGTGCGACGAAGACGAAGATGTGTGCGTTGCACGGATTGCGAAAGAGTGGCTAGAGGAAAAGAGGGCTCCGTGCTGGGCCAGAAAAAAAAAACTCTCGTGGTCGCCCCGGCGTCATATCCCTCTCTCCTCTCCCCGCGCATCTCGCTCTTTCCCACTTTCTTCCTTTCTTTCCTTCTTTCTCTCCGCCTCTCCCCACGGTACACATATGCCAACACTTCCATATACGCGTACGTTCCTCCTCGCTCTCTCCTCCCTCGTTCCCTCGTTCTCTCCTTCTCTCGCACCCCAGCTTCTCTCGTCTCCTTTCCAGCCGGCTATCCTCCTTCCTCGTTCAGTCGTTCGCTGTTGCGCGCACGCTCGAGTATACGACGAAATGCGTCAAAGAATCCATCAAATTAAAAACGCAATTATAAAAAAGCGTCGTCGCCTCTTTGTCGAAAAGCAAGCTCGCCGGAGCGACCCTTCCAGACCCACTCTTCATCTCTCTCTCTCTCTCTCTCTCCCTCCCTCTCTTTCTCCCTTTCCCTGTTCTCTCCTCCGCTCCGCTCTCTTCTGCTCTCTTCCGCTCTCTTCCGCTCTCTTCTGCTCTGTTTTCTCGCCTCTCTGTCGAGGGAACAGCGGTTCCCTCTCGTATGTGCTCCTCGCGTCGCGTCGCGGCGCGGCGCGACGCGGCGGCTCGCTATATCAGTCCCTGCGTGGTGGATATGTCACACGGTTCGAGCCCCTTCTCCTCGACCACCTTCGCTACGTACGTCTGGGTTCCTACCCCGAAAAAAAATGCTATCGATCCCCCGTCCTCCGGCGAGACTGTGCGCGCCTCTCCCCCGTTCCGTTTCGTTCCGTTCCGGCACGGTCTCAATTATAAAACGCTTCGAAACATGCTCACCCACCCTCCCCCCCCCCCCCCTCCAACCCCCGCCCAACCCCTGGCCTGGAACCCCAACGCAAAGACGATGACTGGATGGCTGGTGGTATGAAAAGCGCGCGTTCGACATGGTTCCAGCCGCTGCAGTCATTGCACTCGCACCGCTGCACCACTGCACCGCGGCTCGTTCGTGTTTCGTGGGTTCGTTTTCCGGAGACCCCTCCAAACAGAGGGAACGAGGGGAGGGGGAGGGGGGGAGAGTGAGTCTCGTACTCGCACTCGCACTAGCTCGTTTCTCTACCGCTTTGACGCTTACTTTTATCTAACCCCTCCTTATTATACTCGGCGTTTTTGGTAAATGAAAATGCGTGGCTTCGGCGACGAAACGCCGCTGAAACTTTCAAAGTGCCCACCCGACACCCCTGCTCCGACCCGCGGAATCCCGTCATGCGCGCGACATTTCTTTATTATCCCATCACCGTTCGAGAAATCGTTAGGGTAAATCCGGGAGACGCGGTCGGGTTGGAGAGTTCGTCGAGTCGCTATATTTCAGACTCTATACGTAAACACGCGTTAAAGTGCAAACCAATTACTTCTCTAGAAGCCAAATAGTTGAGTGAATAGCGTCATTTCGCTTCCTTCGGTTTTTTTTCCCTGGATTTATAGGCTACAAAAGGTAGGGGAGAGTTGCCAATATCGTACTGGTCACCTAAGTCGTACCTCATCAATTTCTCAGTAATTAATGAATATAAACGGCATCTGATGATAAAAATATCAAGTAAATGCGAAATTTGTGCGTGCTATAAACATTTAAAAAAATCAGGTATGATTGATGTAACTTTTTATCAGATTATTTTAGCTGATAATAATCAAACAATGCAATTTTGTCCTGTATTTTTTTATTTTTCTAACAACGAGTTTAATGTAGAATACTTTACATTCATTTTAAGTACATATTACATTCATTATAAAATTTAAATTGATAAAATAAATCAATAAATCTGTAGTTGTATTCATTCATAAATAATTTTACTTTCTTCTTTGTTATTTTTCCATGAAAAATTATGTGAGTGGTCTCTTCCGACGACAAAAACCATTTCTCCCGGTACCTCGGGAGAGGTGGTCAGATGTCATGACTTCGGTTTTCAACACGATTTACAGTAAATATTGTCTTAAAGCAAATATCGACCAGTTTTTCTGAATCAGCATAAAATTCTGAACGTATAGGTTTGTTCTCATAAAACAAGTAATATCTATATTAGTTTTAACAGCCATTTTATATTAGGTCGACCGCGTCTCCCGGATTTACCCTAACGTGTTTAACACCGCCTGAGCAAATCGCTCTCGTCCGCCACTGTAGTCGCTGGCTAATGAATCTCGGTGTGCTCTTGGAATCGGTCCCGGCGGTCGTCTTCGACCCGACTAACATTACATACCAGTCGGTAGTTGCTGGTCTATCGGAAAGGCGCAAAAGGTGCAAAAGCTAAGGACAATTACGTATCGATTGGTTCCCTAGGCGTAGCGGGAAACACGGCTGGCATATCTGTACGTACATACGTACAGTGGATTTCCCGTGTAACGAGCGGACCGCGATGCTTTGAACCGTGCATGGAACCCGACCGACGTAAGGATTCGCCTAGATTATAGCCACCAATTCTCCCGTCTTACCACTGAATTATTGCCCCCGGCCTGGCATACGGATATACATATAACTAGCTAGAGTCTAGAGCATGGAAGGGTGGCAGATGGTTACTTGCACATTCGCGTGCCATCCGAGATACGTCCGTCGGCGGAGTGGGCAGGCGCGCGAGCGCGCCTGCATCGCCGAGACCGGGAGCTTGTGAAAAATAATATTTTCATGAGAACGTTCGAGCGCACCTCTCCTCGAAATAGCGGAGTACCTTATACCGTGAATTGGATAGCGAATTTTTAAAGAGACCGCGACCAATCCACCGCGTTACTATACCCGCCGCCTCGTTGTCGATACAAGCTAAAGATAAAGTACAAAGTAACGGGCAGCCGGAGACAAATGTCGATCTGTCGTGAGTGCAGCATTTATCGAACGATACGACACGCTATGATGCGATACGATGCGATATTCCAGCGGTGCAACCCTGGCTGGCAATTAATCGCGGGGGGTAGCGACCGGCAGGACGTTCTCGGGAGGAAAAACGGATAAGTCTCGTCTCGAAGAGCGTGACGAATCGCGAGGATAGGGGTGGTGGCGGTGGCGAAGTTCCACCGGCACCGATACCTCCCCACCAGCCGGCCACGTTTTTTCCTGCGAGCAGCTACCTATTGATCGGATATTCAAAAATTTCAGAAACGAGGAGATAGGAAGCTGGAGCAGTCGGTGCAGGGGGTGCGCGGGGGTGAGAAAAGACAGGGAAGATGGAAGAGGAAGAGAAAGAGAAAGGAAAAGGGCGGCGGGGAGGAGAGGTCGGGCGAGGTGGGGCGACGAGGACGAGTTGTCGCGAGCGGCCAGCCAAGGGGTAGTGGGGGGGGGGGGGGTGGGGGTTAACTAATACAGTAGTAGTGCCCAAAGACGCGCGGCTTCCTTTTTGTTTCCACCGGCCTTTTTTTGTTTCTTTCCCCTACGACCCCACCTGGCGGAACTGCGATTCCTCCGCCCGCCACTGCTCTCGACCACCACCCACCTACCCTCGCCGTCCACCTAAAATACGAGCTCGATATTACCTTTCAGCCGACTGCTCGGGTTCGCGGCGCGGCGCGTCGCGGCACTCCAACCACGTCCTTCGATCCGCGGACCAGCGACGACCATTACCGATCCCCGCGCAATTTAATTACCAGCATTTTATTAAAAGTATCGACAACCAGCCGTCTTGTTTACGACTTCGCAAATTAATGTCCCGGCTCGCCGCGATCTCTTCCGCGGCGCCGGTTTTGCCAATATCGGGGGAAGGATGCGCGAGGGAAGCTCGACAAAAAACCTTGAAATTAATATTTCCTCCGGTGGCGGTGGTACGAGTCGAAAGGCCGAAGGACGTTGACCCGGTGTCTAGGGGCTGGGGTATAAGAGCGGAATGCTACGCCAAGACCAGCTACAATTTCCACGCGAAACGACCACGCTCGCGTGTATACCAGCTGCTTCGCCCGGGCTCCCTTTTCCCCGGCGTGATTCAAAATTTTCCCCTCCCGTTGCGACGGATTTCTCTTTCACGCGGAAAACAGAATAATAATAGGCGGCCGCGCAGCGCCCTCGTCTCGCGTAGAGGCGACGCGACGCGGCGCGACGCGAGGCCGACGATCCGGACACAAAATCGACAAAACGCGCCAGCGATAAAACGTCAGCTGCAAGACGGCCAATAAAATCGAGGCGAATGTAATTGACTGGTAAATAAAAGGCGCGAGACGGGAATCAATATAGGTATAACGAAGGGGAGAAACAAAAATTGAAATACGCTTTGAAAATCAACAGCGCGGACGAGAGGTCTTGATGCGACGCATCGGCTATGATCTAAATTGCTCGGCACTGCCACGATACATGACGTTTATTAATTATAGGAAGTGGGATTTAGTTGGGGGAAGGGGTGGTCCGGCTGAACAACTTGTTGACTCCGGCACGCTGTTCGTACACGTCACGCCGCTGGACGAAGGTGAATTTTACCGTGCGCGTATCGAATAATGCCTCTCTCAAGAACGAGTTTGGAAAGCTCGTTGCATTCGCGCAACTGCTCCCTGTCATGTCAATGCCGGGCGGCAATCTTCACGAAATTCTGTCTTTCCCATTGTTTCGCGAACAATAGATCGTGCGACGCGCCGATAGGGACATTACTTAGTAACGTGATACATACCTATATTTTCGGGCAGCGCCTAGCGTCTTTGGAATCGCGTCGCGTTCTTCGGTACACCTAGCGCATTTCGGTGCGCTTGGCAAGAATACGCTCGCATGATTCTTCGTAGACGACCACGATCGCCGGCACACCGTTCTTTTTGCCAAGTAGCGCCACGATAACGAGCTTATTGTTGAATTTCGCCGGGGAGACAAAGTCTACTCGCGGCGAAATATAATAACTTCGTAATATCTCCCTTCGACGGTTTCGTAAACACTGTATCAATGAACAGAGGGAACGACGGACATCCTCCGAAGACCGGAGATAGTCCCGGCTCGTTCTTCGCCGTGATATCGCTTACAATTGCATTGTTCGAGGCGAAGGAAAAACGTCGAGCGGAGAAACGGGGTTGGGGAAAGGGAAAAACTAATAGATTCGTTGCGTGAATGGCACATCAAGATGTAGAAGATCTACTTAAAACCACCCTTCGTATCCAAAATTTTCTCCCCGAAGTATCAAACACCCTGCCGGTTTACCGTAGTCGAGAGGCTTCCCTGCGCGACTGTCTCTCCGTGGAGACACCGTTGCTACTCGAATGTGTGTCATTGATGCCCGCCCGTATCGTGGACTGTGTTTAGAGAACGACAGACATCTCCGCGGCGCGGGTCGCCTGGAATGCTAGAAATTGAGGCGACCAGTTAAGCGACAGAGGCGAACTGAGGAGGCGCAGAAGGAGAAGGACAATAGTCGCCATTGGTTAGCACCGAAATGTCAGCTGACAGGTTTCGCGCGGTTACGTAAACTTATAGCGATGTAGTATACACATAGATGGGCGAACTAGAATGGGGACGTTCTCGGCTCGTCGCAGCTTGTCCGACAAAATGCACTTGCGTGCATTACTGCTCGACGCAAAAACATCCACCTCTCCTTCTCCCCTACTCTTTTTCACCATCTTTCGCGCTACTCCAGATCACACACGGCCGGCATGCGCGTGCACGTGCACACGCACATGCAGCCGCGATGCACCACGGGTCCGTCGAGATGCACGCGATTCAGCCGAGGACGAGACGCAGACGTCGACTGCGACGACGGTCATGGTATCGACGCGATGCTCGTCTCGGTAGACGAGTATAATCGGGACGGAATTGTTGCTTTCACCCTCGAAGCTTGGTACATAGCACACATCTTATGCCTCTTCCTCGACTCTTTCTATTCGCGCAAAACTCGTCGAAGGTTGAATTTATTCACGAGGTCAGACGCAATCGATTCAAAGTTAGAAATTTGATAGAAGGGAAGGTTAATTGATCTTCGTTTTGCGCTCGGAGAATTTTCAGGTAACGCCGAGGTGCAAGGCTTAGGCCTCCAAAGAATCGATAAAAAAAGCAGCTGCGACGTGCCGAGTCCGTGTGGCGGCCGTGAGTGGAACGTATGTGGAATCGTAGGAAGGAAAATACGAGGGCGGCACTGCTCAGCCTCGCCTCGCCTCGCCACTCCGCGCCGTTGGAGAAGTGCAACCTATAATCGACTTCGTTTCGTTGCCACAGATTTTTCCACTCGAGCGTGTGGCCATCGCGATCACCGAGCGACGGTTAATCTCCACCGGGGTGCAGATAATTTAGGACTCGTTCTCCGAGGGAGGCTAATGAAATTTTCGTGGCGCGACAAGTGCACGAATAACGACATAATTCATGCCCCGTTCGAGGGACGATAACGAACCGTCGATTATGGATATTGCCACACAAATGCCCGAGCATTAAATGATAAAAAAAAAATCACGCTCGAATTCGACTCGACCTGTTTTTCCCCCGTTTCCAGCCGTGCCATTTCGTGCCCCGGCTGATTTGCATAAACGTTCATTGCCAATTTAGCGGCTCGGAGACCGCACGGAAACAAGTTGGAGCGTTCAGCATATACGACGCGCAGTAAAAGTAATAGATGCCGTAGCAACGCGTTTTACGCCGGCTACCGAGCAGCTTTCGTGCTCCTCGGAGGAGCATCTACCGATCACCGATCCTGCGAACGGGATAGATCGAGCGTACGTGTAAATCCTACGAAATCACCGGCGTGCCAGCCGAAATAAACCCACGCCGAGCCGATTGGATCGCTGCATCGAGTTTTACTCGTTTCTACCAGGAGAGTTACTCGAGGATATTTCGGTGTCCTGTTATTAAGCGCATGTCAATGGCAGCTGCGATAATTAGTAAACGCTGCTTTACGGCTGACGAACGTCCGTTGCACTCGAAGCTTACGGAACGGTTACCATGCTCCGTATAATCTGTAATAGAAAAGCTACCTCGACGAAGCGAATTACAAGCAAGTTATAGGAGCGTCAAGCGCGATTTTTCCATTAAATTTCACAGATGACCATCGATAGGAACGGAATTGCATGCTAGAGCGATTAATTAAACGGCATTGATCACGTCCGCGGCTGCACGGTGTGGGTACACGGTGACACAAGGCAGCGAAAAGCGTCGAAATTGGTGGAGCAGCTGTCGGAGTGTTGCAGTGCCTGCACTTGAGTCCGACACTTACGTCACCGACGATAACATCTTAATACGAGGTATTTCGAACAACGGGAACCCCGACGGGCGTGCGGGGCAGGGAGGGGTGCAAGTTAATCGAAAAGGAAAGCGGCGTATCCTCGAACATGATCAGTATCACGGTCGCTTATTGGCCTGAATTTCGTCATTATCAATATCAATGGAGTGTTGGCCCATCAGCTAGCGTAGAGAGCGGACTAAGCAGATAACCCAGAGGCGACGTTGACGCGGGTCAAAGTCGACCCCGCTCTCCCCCCCCCCCCCCTCCCGGGAGGATCGCGGGGCTTCTGAAATTTATCGGGTTTTTCGCGGTCTGCTGAATGGCTGAGACGCAGTCACGTTCGGCGTGTCGAAGTTTTCGCTGTGAAAACGAGCGAAACGTAGGTTTACCGCGCGCGTGTATCCATGAATGCGCCGAGCGACGAATTCGCACGTGAGCGGTCGAATACGAGCGGCGACAATATCACTGCAACTGTTGAGGCTCGTTTATTCACCGCGAGCGAGATACCGTTATCGACGCCAGAATCGATCCGCTCGATTTACGCGTGGAAACTTTGACAAACATATTCGTCGACCTTAACAGATTCCAGATCGCTATCAATGTCGTCTCCGTATATGATTCGAGCGAAGGGGGTTCCACATGCTCTTGGAATGAGTCATTCGCGTCCCACTGCCGCGAAGACGAGACACCCTGCTCTCGCCTAGCCCCGTCCGATTTTACGAACAATCGATAGCCCATTCGTTCGCTTATTAATTAATCCAGGGGATGGGGGAGTCGTCGGGAGGACGTTGAGCGCCCGCGACGAACGCCGGGAACGTTTATTTTTACGTTTCCCCCTTTCTGGACATGGTCCATGAATAAATGCAGCACCGATCCGAAGAGCAAGACGGCACGGCACGATCTGTATTCCCATCTAGATGCGCATCCTGCCGTATCTAATGGTACGACGTAGCCGATGGGAGGCTCTGTCGTACCTACCTACTTTCCTCGCTCGCTGCAAGTTTTTAGGCATCGAGGAGACGGGTGGAAAGAACGATGGATCGACGCAGCACCGCCGATCGGAGGCCGAATTCGCGGAACCCGGGGAATCTTTCGCCGATCGATCGGCACCGCCTGCGAGCCCTGCCGCTTTGGATCTCGCGCGTAACCGATCCATACGCTTCCGAGGGCTAATTAACATTTCGTATACCCGATTCGAGAGGCGGTTAAAAATAGCTCGAAGAAGACTTTCAGTGGAGGACACCTTCCTTGTCTAGGCGGGACACGTGAAGTTACGCAAGCTTAAATCTGCCGACCACTTTTCCAATTCCGCTCCGAGTCGAACGCTTTTCGTCGCGCGACGCTTTTCTCCATCCAGAGTAGCGTATCTACGTAAATATAATACCTATATGTACATAGGTGTGCACATAGTAGCTGCATAGTAGGTACCGTTTGGAAACGGAAAGTGAGTGGGCCGGCTCTTTCGAGCCACAATGAACAAAGGACGAGGAGCTGTGGCATTTGTACCGCTGCTTTGGCGGACGATAAGAAATATACATAGTTGGTATCGTCTTCGACACGTAACGTAAAGACGTTATGTAAGTGTTAATATGCTGACCCTCGAGGCGACTCGTTGATCTAAATTCGCCATGCGGGCGTTGCAAGTTTGCGGTTCCCAGATTATAAAAGCGATACATAGGGTAAATCCGGGAGACGCGGTTGACCTAATATAAAATGGCTATTAAAACTAATATAGATATTACTTATTTTATCAGAACAAAACTATATGTTCAGAATTTTATGCTGATTCAGAAAATCTGGTCGATATTTGCTTTGAGAGAATATTTACTGTAAATCGGGTTGAAAACTGAAGTCATGACATCTGACCACCTCTCCCGAGGTGCCGGGAGAAATGGTTTTCGTCGTTGGCAGAGACCACTCGCATAATTATTCATGGAAAATTAACATAGGGTGAAGGACCCAATTACTGCCATCTACTCAGCTGTTTTACGTAAAATAACGAATAAATCTTGTGAAATTATGCATAAAAAAAATTTAGCATACAATTGAAACTGTTATTTATACGATACGAAAACAGCACTTCATTTTTTCTTCGATAATTTGGATAAAACGATCAAAAATTTTAAGCGGATATTAGGAGAGTGAAAACGATGACTTCCTTACTAGCGAAAGAGAAAACAAGGCGTTAAAGCAAATGCTGTAATTGTAATATTTAAGCTATTAACATAACGAAGTATAATGTTTTAAATAATATAAGCATCATAGAAAGTAATAAAGATCCGAATTCAACGATTCATTAATCTTTTTACTTATTAATTGGGTGACAATGACTGGTGCAACCGTTTCAAGCATTTTGGTATTACTGTCATAGCAGTAGTTGTTCATGTAAGTACATGAGACGATATAAATAAACTAAATAAACAAAAATAATAAAAAAATCATAACTCGACCATCTTTCCTTTCTGCAGCGAGAGATGGTCTTCTCGTTAGCTTTGAGAGGAAGAGTTAACATGGCCAAATACTTTGGCTGCATTGTTCCTCAATATCTCTATCTTATTATCCCAAATATTAAACGAAAATAACCTTAGAAGTATATTTTATATACGATTGTGTACACCGCTGTTTGACAGAAGAGGTTAAATGTAACCTCAATTTTTACCTTTTAAAGCCTATAAATCCAGAAAAACACAGAAGGAAGCGAAATGACGCTATTCATTCAACTGTTTGGCTTCTAGAGAAGCAATTGTTTTACACTTTAACGCATTTTTACGTAGAGAGTCTGAAATATAGCGACTCGACCAACTCTCCGGCCCGACCACGTCTCCCGGATTTACCCTACGTGTGCGATTTATCGTCGCAGCCATGGACGACGATGGCGACTACGTCGGCTATGGCGACCACGAGCAATCGACGTGGATTTCCAGCGGATTCCCCACCACGTGGCCGGGAGATGTCGCGAAAGAAAAGTAGCTGGGACCCAGTTGCCGGGCCGACTCGTCATTCGGCACATGGAGTCGTTACGTAAGCCTAAATCTGCCAGCCATTTTGCTAGCTCGCGCGCCTCGATCGCGTGCGTGTGTCCCTGCATGCGCGCATATAAAAGCGCATAAGCATAGACGATCGCGAGCGTGCGTATGCCCCTCCGCGTCTGCTCGCCGGGCACCCTTCTTCTCTGCCGTTCCGCGTATCCTATGCTCGTCAGCTCTGCCTGCAGGCCAAGTATTTTGAATGTCGCCGCAGTTAAACGGTGCGCCGATGTCGCCTGCACGACCACGAATCCACGTGCAGAGGAGAGAAACGTGTGCGTGGCAGCGCCGGTAAGCAGCGTGATCCTCGAGCGTCGCGACGCCGCGTCGATGCATCTCACGAGGCTCACGAGGCGCACGCGTCCCAGCCTTTCTCCTCTCCCTCGATACGTTTTCTCGGGCCCGTTTTTTCAAGCAGCCCTGCTCGCTCTGTTTCTCCTTCACTCCGTTTTCTTTGCTACCTACCTACCCGCGGCGACGTCGCGACGTTCCGCCGTGCTCACCGGCGATTCAGGATTACGCGGACTGGTTTATTTCACGCGAGCGGATTTGCATTCTACACATATACATATGCATATGCATGCACGCTCGTTTAGCGGCGAGCGAAAGAGCCACTTCTGTTTCGTAGTTTCGTCGGCGCACGCCGGCCGCGTGCAGGCAGCATTCGGAAAAGGTTGCAGATCGACGCTGCCAAGTGGGTCGATTTCGACCCACGTGCCGATCGGCGCGCAATGTTGCTTTGATTCTCTCGGGGCTTGGTCGCCGGCCGTGCCGAAACCCCTTGGCAAAACAGGCAAACTTTTCCCGCGTCGTGACAAAGGGTATCGGTGTCTGTGGGTATAGGTGTGTGTAGCTGGCGTACAGGTGTTGAACAGACCGTGTAAAGACGGTATAGTCGGCTGTCCAGGAGTAGGTAATAATCATTAAAGTCCTTGAACGGCGTGCGTGCGGCGGGGAAAGGTGGACGCACGGGTTACTCCGGTCGTTCTTGCCAATTGAAAAGCTTTTGCGCAATTGGAATTCTTTCGTCAGCGTCATCAAGTGCAGGCGGGAAGTGGAAAAATTGGCGACCCGTGGAAACAATGAGGAGCAATTGTCCGCGGTGGCGCGCGCGAGCGCCGCTATACCCGGGAGCCGGGCCGTGCCGTGCCGGCGAGGGAAAATTTTTTGGAAAATATTCGTGGAAACGGAGTTTTCAAGTTGTCACAATGGCGCAACCTGTTGCTCGGCCGGGCTTAGAAACCAAAGGTTTGCGCTTAAACGCAACGAACATACCTACTTCGTTTATCCCTTTTTTTTTTTTTTTATACCCACATCTAACCAGAGTTTTTGCAAAGTGCAAACGGGCCGCGTGGTCATGCACGAGCCTTTCTGCGGGCCAGGATATTTTTGGAATATAAAAAGTCCCGTCGCTTTTCTAGCAGCTGCCTCGGTAGACTAGCCATGTACCTGCGTATTTGTTTCGCCCACGCCGGCGCGCTTTATCTCTGGCCGTTTTTACGCGCTATATTTTCGGGCCGCTGCGCCGGGCAACAAAAATTATAAACGATCCCTCGAAATTACGAGCGTATCGGGTAATACTTACACGTTTTACAGGATACAGCGATTCCATTGTTGAAATTAAATGCCGCCGGTATCGGTGGTTTTCCGGCGAATTTATGTGACGAAGCGTAACAGAATTAACTGTGGCGCGCGGCAAATTGGTTGTGTTAATTTTTCACGTGCATTTTCGCGACCGCGTATTGTTCCATGGAATTTCACGGGATGCAAATATTCGAAAGGGCACTTCAGGCGCACATTTTGTTTCCGCGCGGAGCATTAAAATGAAAAAGGTCCATTACGATTCGTTCGAATTTAATTATCGTTATTTCGAGCGGGCCACGTCGATGTTTATTTTACGTAAAAATCCTGACTTCCGATTTTACGCGACCTGTAAAATTCTGCAGCATTTAATATCCGTAGTCCGTTCGCGGAAAACCTGAAACGACACGTCGACAGGCCATCATTCCTTCATTTCCCACTATCTACCCAATTCCGAGTGAAAAATACTGGCGTTGGTCATCGATCCACTCGCCCATGAATCATCCGGGTTTCGGTAATTATTTTCACAGCAGTTTATCGCCGTTTACTTTTATAATTGAATAACTCTTGGAGAAAATTTATTTCCTATGAGCAGTTGCTGCCGCCTATTACCTGCCGCCGGAGTTGTGTCTGTCAACGCGCGATTATTCAACTTTGCTCGGGCGGAAAGTTCCCTGGATAATTTGATTGCATCGATATCCGTGAATAGGTACACATGTGAATTCACTCGGTATTTTCGAGCGGCCGTGATCGGGGGAAGTCGGGCTGAAGGCCCGATGGAAACCTCTCGCCGTTAGGTACTTAAGGACTTTGACACGCTATGCCTGTCGTTCTAAATCGAGGTCAAACCGAATTTTCTAGTTTAACCTACTAAATAAGGCAAATTTCTGCTTTCTAAAGCAAGATGCTAGGCTGCCGGGCGATCGTAACTTGGTCGTCAACTACGGGACTGAAAATTAGCGGCCGGTGACTCGAGGGATTTCCAAACGACCTCGGCGCAAACGGTACGCGATCCACGGTGCAAGCCGTACCTAAAGCTCGCATCTATTTGCAATAGAGAGTAGGTACGCTCGATATTGATTTTTCGCCAACTTCCGCCCACGCTCCAATCTCGCGTAACGTAACGAACAATGGAGAAAAGTCGAAGGGAGATGGGCAGGCCGTGGTTGATCGGGATCTCTGCGGCGTCGAAAGATATTTCGATGGAAATACGTTCATTTCGGAATTTAAAGATGCTCCACACGCTCGTCGGCCGTCCCATGCCGTCCAGTGTGAACGCGCGAAGCGAATTTCATATTGGTTATTATCATACGAATATAGCAGGCCTAGGATGACAACGGATTACATGAATAATTGTCACGTGCATAGCGAGCGCGATATGTAAATCCGCCATTATTTGATACAGTTGCGACAATCGTTTGCACAATCCGACGTTGCTCTCCAATGATCCTTTGTGTATACTTTCGATATGGCGGATCGGCCGGGCGATTCGGTTTTACAATTAAAATCGAGCAGTCGCGTCTTCCACGCGATATTATCCACGTATTTCGCTTGCGAAATGTTTCTTGGGAAATCGTAGCTCTGTTGCTGGGCCCCGTATTTCCCGGCCGTGACGAATTCCCATTTGTGATTTCGATAGTGGCCACCGGCGAGGTTCGGTGAAATTCTCGGCGGGTACGCGCGCCGTTTTTACAGCGCAGAATATCGCGTATCATCCACCTACGTCGGGTGGTTTGCATTTGAATTGGCCAGCGATTGAAAACGGCGGACTGTCAATGAAACGCGTGAACTTTCTCGATCGTCGCGAACGGCGGTGGGGGCGGGGCGGGGGGGGGGTGGGTGGGTGAGGGCAGAGACCGAGACCGGCGAGAGAAAAAAGAAGTGGAACTCGATAACTCTGGACATCCTGACACACGTGACTTCGGATACACACGTACCTGCACGTGCGCGGCGAGTTTTTCCGCGAGATTCTGATTCGCAAATTTTTTCACGTCACGGCCCGACGGCTCGTGACATATCCTCGAAAATCGCGTGGATATGCTCTGGAAATACAGCTTCCATGAAATTGCCCGAATAATCGCCAGTTCTTCGCGCGACATTTTCGCCAGAATTCGGAGATAATTTCACCGCAGCGCGAGATCCGCTGGACAATAAACAAAAGAGAAGACAAAGTGGATCCGTCGTGATGTTTGATGACGCTAATAACGTGTCACGGATCCTCGCGCGATCGCGGATGAAACGTGTGGGGTAAATCCGGGAGACGCGGTCGGGCCGGAGAGTTGGTCGAGTCGCTATATTTCAGACTCTCTACGTGAAAACGCGTAGATACTATATGCTATATACGTAAAAGTGCAGACCAATTACTTCTCTAGAAACCAAAGAGTTGAATGAATAGCGTCATTTCGCTTCCTTCTGTGTTTTTCTGGATTTATAGGCTTTAAAAGATAAACTGAGGTTACATTTATCCTCTTTTGTCAAACAGCGGTGTGCAGAAACGTTTTTAAAATATACTTCTAAGTTTATTTTCGTTTCATGTTTGGGATAATAAGATAGTAGAGAGATATTGAGGGACAATGCAGCCAAAGTAGTTGGGCAAAATGTAATCTAATTACAACTTATAAATTACGATTAAACTGTAATTGTGTAGTTGATTACACAATATTTTCTGTAATCGTTAATTTAGGTAGTTGATAAAATTGTGGTCAACCGCCTACATTAACGATTACGGAAAATAATGTGTAATCCACTACACAATTACATTTTAATCGTCATTTGTAAGTTGTAATTAGATTACATTTTGCCCAATTCTGAGCTCTTCCCCTCAAAGCTAACGAGAAGACCATCTCTCGCTGCAGAAAGGAAAGATGGTCGAGTTATGATTTTTTTAAATATTTTTGTTTATTATTTTATTATTATCTTTGTTTATTTAGTTTATGTATTCACTTTTGTATTCATTTGCCTTGCTAATAGCCAGTAGGTAGTTCACTTTTTCTTTGATGTGTTCTTTACTTGTTTAGCGTTAACAGATTAAAATCAAGAGATGAATGAATCTGTAGTTGTATTCACTCATAAATAATTTTGCTTTATCTTTTGTTACTCTTCCATGAATAATTATGTGAGTGGTCTCTGCCAACGACGAAAACCATTTCTCCCGGCACCTCGGGAGAGGTGATCAGATGTCATTACTACCGTTTTCAACCCGATTTACAGTAAATATTGTCATAAAGCAAATATCGACCAGTTTTTCTGAATCGGCATAAAATTCTGAACATATAGGTTTGTTCTGATAAAATAAGTAATGTCTATATTAGTTTTAATAGCCATTTTATATTAGGTCGATCGCGTCTCCCGGATTTACCCTACATATGCACATATCTACGTCACGAACATGCTCCTTGCGAGTAGCTCGCGACTGAACTTGAACCTTCTTTCGTTTACTCTCGATCCGGGCACGTCATCGCGCGGATTCCCACCGACAGGTGTTAATTTCGCCAAGTTATCGCGCCAATAAATGACTTCCTTAAGCGCCCGGCGAATCGTTACGCCGACATAAACGCGAACAGTTCGCTATTTCCGGAGGAACGCCGCGGCGCTCGCGCGCGTCCATTTATCAAGAAGCGACCGGCGAGCTTTATCGTCGCGAATTCGAGGTTAAGAATGAGTCGTCCCGCTAGCTGAATCACGGCGTGATGAGTCCGCCTAGACTATACTGTCGACGCGTGATTTTTTCCTACTCCTCAATGACACGATCTCTGCTCCAACTAGGTAGGTATAGAGGAATCATACGGCGAATCGGATTGCCTCCTCGGAACGAAGATGGAGCCGCCGTGTACCTATTCGGTCGATCAGCAAAGGTCGCACGATTCGCGGAAAGATAAATCGATCGCTCCCGTTCCGTGCTCGCTGTTGCATCGCGTCGTTTTCGCTCGAGCGCCAACGCCACCCACGACTTTTGCGTTTCGGTTGCCCTTGGATGTTGGAAATGCAGGCTCGGGCGTACCGGTCGCCGCGAGTTCCGGAGCGACAGGTTCCCCTGCGTGCGGAACACGTGACGGGTTGCGTACACTTTCGCAATCGCCTGCCCGTGCCCAATCGTCCCTCGAATACCACGGATGCCGCGAATATCGCAATTTAGTGAGAACAGAGTGCTCTCGGCGGAGGTTCGGCGGTGTGACGTGGAGGACCGGTATTCGTTGAATAACGAGGAGGACAGCCGGTGTCTACGCTGGCCGGTGCTATTTCGCCCCTGGGCCGAGCAGTTCTCGTCGCGCAAAGTGCCGACGCCAGTGGTCGTTTCGCCGGAACCAGACGTTTCTTGCTTCCGAGGAACGTGGCAGGATATTTCGGTGGTCCTGCGGGACGCCTGGGCGAACACCGCCGGCCAGACACATCGAAACCAAAGAACCCCTGAGGGAGAAGAAGGTAACGGACGCGACGTAAGGCCGGCTCCAGTGAACCTAACGAGGTCACTCGTTATTCGAGAGAGGCGAGTCGTTTCGACGCCGAAAGGCGGACGGACGATCGTAGACGAAACACCGATAACACCGATAACACCGACAGCGCCGATACTCAAGTAGGTAGTGGCCGAGGTGCGACGGAGGTTCGAAAAACGGAGCAGCCATGGGAAGCGACAACTTTTTTCGAAGGGTTGCCTTGGAGATTCGGAGCAGGACGATAATCACGACGCTCGTGACGCGGCGAGGAAAGCCGAGGGGAAGGAAAGAGGAAACGCAGCGCGTCTCGCTCAACAGAGCGCGCAGTCTTTTCGGCCATTTTGGTGTCTAAGAAGCACTCTAGTCCGTCTTGTGGCCTGTCGATCTCCCTCCCTTTGGCCTCTCCTCTCCGTGTCCCGAGTGCTAGCCTCGTCTCTCTCTCTCTCTCTCTCTCTCTCTCTCTCTCTCTCTCTCTCCCTCTCGTTCTCCCTCACGCACCTAGAGTCGCATACGATGACACGTGCACACGCTCGTTCGATGCACACACGCGCGCGCGAGGGCACTCCTCTTTCCGTCTCTCTCTCTTTCTCTCCCCCTCTCTCTCCCTCCCTTTCCCCCCGATTCTTTTCCTCCTTCCCTTCGACCCCTTCCCCCGTTTCTTTCTCTCTTTGCCTCCCTCTCTCCCTACCTCTCTGTTGCTCGCCAGCTAACGTCCTCCTCTCTCCGTCTCTCTCTCTTCCTCTCCCCCCCCCCCCAACAGTGAGGCCCCCTCTTTTCTTCCCTCTAGGTGTGTGCTCGCGCGCTCTCGCACGCACGCACGCATGAACGTACCCGGGTACGTACACGCGCTATTTAGTCGATTCGTTCTCTTTACGGGTGTTTCTGCCGGTGTTTTCCGACGTTCCCGCGGAACAACGGAGTAAAAGAACGCCGGTACTCACTTTCTCGCGATGGGAAGAATCACGGGGCTGCACTTGCTGGTTCGTGGCTGGTGACGATCGACGGATGCGCTCCTTCCTCTCAGAGTCGTTGGAGGCGGCTCGGCACGCTCGCGTCGAGCCGGTAGCCGCGCTCCACCAGCATCATCTTCCTCGACATTTTCCTCGGCGAACCGCTTGCTGCCGCGCGTCGGTCCCGCGTCGATTTTCCTCTCACGCACCGTGCAGAATGCAACCGGACAAAGAAACGAACGGAGCACAGGCGACCGACCGCGAACCGGCAAGGTCCCCGGGGTTAGATCCTAGACCACCGGACACGCGTGCGAAAAAGGTGATTCAGCGAGCGCGGAACTAACGAAATGGAATCGAGGCAACGGTTCCACCGAACTCTCCAGTTGTACCGGCTCCCCTCCACAGTCTTCCTTCCACGCAAGGAGCCTGTTGCTCTCCTCCGTTCGATCCTCCCAGTCCTCCCGATCCTCCTGATCCTCGGGGGCGCCGCCGCTCCTCTCTTCTCTCTGCTCTATGCACTCTCCACTCTCCACTCTGCACTTTGCACTCTTCTCGACCTCCCTTTTTTCAGTTTTCCGTTTCCGTTTCCGTGCTCGACAAAATTCGATTCACCAGAGGCTCGAGCGACGGGAAATTGGACGCGCACGATACCGCCGGCGCTCCTTCGGGCGTTCTAGCGCGATCGCTGTCGAAACCGCGATTCACCACGTTCCTACGATCGGGGCGACCACGAGGATCGGCCAAACACTGACCCGGCTCGCGCGTCCACCCGTGATCAGTGATCGTGATCCTGATCCTGACTCCCTTCCGTGGCCGCTGCTGGTCCCTCCTGTCCGCGGCGTAAACACGGGAGAACGGGGCAGAGGTTGACGTGAGGCATCAATCGCGAACGGTGAACCGCGAACCGCGGACCGCGAGCACAACACAACGATAGAAGCAGAACAAAAGCAGCAGCAGCAGCAGCAACAGCGGCGACAACGACAACGGCGGCGAACGACACGACACGTCTTGTACGACGGGGCGAAACAACGATCCCCTATTTTCCCTCGGTTCCGTGAGAGCCTTCTTCCCGACGATCGCGTTTCCTTCCAGGCTCTGTGCTAGCCCGCTTTCCTCACTCTTCTTCCGTTCCCTTCTCTGTCTCGTTCCCGGCTTGTTCGCGACAATGCGCGCGTACTCAAGGCCGACGAAAACACCAGCGACGTTTTCCTTAGTTGGTGCTGGTTTCTTCCCTCCGGACTGTCCCTTGTTGCTTCCGTCTTTTCCTGTCACTCCCCCGTTCTTCTCTAGCGCGTTCGACGGGCGCACAGGCGAGAGGGAGATGAGGCGACACACGCATACGCACCACTTGCCCAGGCCTCGACGTTTGATCCGGCTCCGGATATGCGACGTTCGTCGAGTTGCATTGGGTCGCGCTGCGCTCCCGTAACTGCATCCGCGTCGGACGGTGCGGCTTGCGCGCTAGGAGCGCCGCCATCCAACCACCCCACCATCTTCGTCCCACCACCGCCATGCCACCACCACCATCATCCTCCTCACCACCGACTCGCGAGCGTCACTACTACTACTACTACTACTATTACTACTACTACTACCGCCACTACCACCACCTCCGAACAGTGCACCTACCGTCCACGCTACCAACACACGCCGACCTTCCTTTTCTCACCACCACCACCATCCTCGTCGCCGTCGTCATCGTCGTCGCCGCCGCCGCCGCCGCCGCCGTCGTCGTCGCATCGACGCTACTACCACCAACCACGGACCACTATCATTACCTCCGTCACTGCCACCGTCCTCCACGACGAACCGCACACGCACGGTCACTCCGGTGTGCCACCGTCCTCTACGAGTGCGCGAGTTACGAGTATTTGCTCGCACACCAACCAACTGCTCTTTCCTACGACCAGTCATCGAGAGAATCGCGAAACTCTGCACCATTGCACAACGCGACTCTCTATCGTTGTTGTTGTTGTCGTTGCTGTTGCCACTGTTACCGCCGCCGACGTCGAGCCGTTTCCCCGACGCGAGCCCGCGCCTGTTGGTCCAAATGCGCGGCTTTTGCCTGCAACCTCCGCGCTTTGCCCGCCAAGCTGCTAAAGTTTCGGAGTCGCGAGAAAGTCGAATGTCGCGCCCAGAGAGAAAAGATAACGTCAGCGAACAAACCTGCGCATCTCGGAGATCCGTACATCCGAGCCGGCGGAATTCGGAGAAGCGACTCGTAAGGATCGGTGTGACCCCCAGCGTGCTCCAATTTCGAGTGCGCCAGGGAATACATACGCGTGGAACAAGTAGACCACGCGGAAAGAAATGCATGAAAAGTGTCGAAAGTTGAAAGTTAAAAGTTGTAAGTTGGGCCTGGAGAAGCGAACTCGTCCCTGCGCGGCACGGGTTCTGTCGGTTTGCCCGCTCAGATTTCGCATACTCCTCCGAACGATCGAGAGATTGCACGGTTCCGCTTTCGGTTTGTCCCCGTCCTCTGGTTTAGAGGCTACGTGTTGCGTTACTCGAAGACATCAACTTCTATCTTTAGAGCGAACGCTTGCTCATTTGGTAAAACCACGGAATACGTGTATGCAGGGCTCTGGCCCGCGCACACGTTCGGCTCCCCGGAACCCTGTTTCGCTCGCATTGCTTTGTCTTACGGTCATAGATCGGCTTAATGCATTCTTACATGCGAGTTTTATCGATCTCCTTGCCCCGCTCCGTTCCGACTTTTCTTCGCGGAACTCCGCTCTTCTAGAATGCAATTTAAGAACGCCTCGGCGGGTTCCCGGAACACGCGGGCTTCGATCGAACTCGCTTTCCCGAAAGCTCGGCCGCCACGCCGATTATTCGTCACCGGCCGGAATCCGATTCGAGCGAAACGTCATGCGTAGATATCAGTCGACGGGCTTCTCGATCGGCAAATCATTTCCGATTCTTCGTAATTCTACGTGCTCGGAATGAATTCCGATCTAGATGCTCTGTTTGCCCGCGCAAACGCGACGCCAGCAGGCCAGTAGCTAGCTCGCGCACGCACGCACGCACACGTTTGGTAACCCGGCTGATTTCCCCGCTCGTCTGCGTGCCACCGTGGCCATGACACTTTTAATAGGAGACAATTTGATGCAGTTGCTGCTGCGATTTGAAATTTAAAAGCTAATCGGTGTGGCGCAGCGCCTAACGGCGCATCTATTCCCCGGCGTTTCTGGAGATCGACGGGCAATAAATGCGTCGCAGCGTTCGGCTACCAGTTGCTACCGAAGATATATGTATATTAGGGTTGGTTATCTCAAGGGGTAGGTTGACTAATTGTTAATAAATTTGCACCGACCTATGCTCTACTGTGGAAAAATTCACTGTAGACAGAAGTCACATCTACTAGGGTAAATCCGGGAGACGCGGTCGATCTAATATAAAATGGCTATTAAAAGTAATATAGATATTACTTATTTTATGAGAACAAACCTATATGTTCAGAATTTTATGCTGATTCAGAAAAACTGATCGATATTTGCTTTAAGACAATATTTACTGTAAATCGGATTGAAAACTGAAGTCATGACATCTGACCACCTCTCCCGAGGTGCCGGGAGAAATTGTTTTCGTCGTTGGCAGAGATCACTCACATAATTATTCATGGAAAAGTAACAAAAGATAAAGCAAAATTATTTATGAATGAATACAACTACAAATTCATTGATATTTAATTTGTTTACGCTAAACAAGTAAAGAACACATCAAAGAAAGAGTGAACTACCTACTGGCGATTAGCAAGGCAAATGAATACGAAAGTGAATAAATAAACTAAATAAACAAAATAATAAATAATAAAAAAATAAACAAAAATAATAATAAAAAAACCTCGACCATCTCGTTAGCTTTGAGAGGAAGAGTTAATATGGCCAAATACTTTGGCTGCATTGTCCCTCAATATCTCTACTATCTTATTATCCCAAACATTAAACGAAAATAAATTTAGAAGTATATTTTAAATACGATTCTGTACATCGCTGTTTGTCAAAAGAGGTGGAGAAATATTGATAACATCCGAAGCAAGAAATTACAAGGAATATGAATATGTTAATTAAAGAAAGCATAACATTGGTATTTCTTTATATTTTTTTATTTCTCAAAATAGGGCCAATCACTGTCAGGTGACCAACCACTGTACTCTTTACCCCTACCTACCCCATACTGTAAGTCAACCAACCCCGATTATGGGGCTGGTTGAACAGCATGGAAGGTGTTAGAAAAACATTAAAATACTTTAATTGGTGTCACATTGAGTCAACATTAATAATTTAATCAGATAGCCAAATGTATGCCCTATCAAATATACTAACCGGTTTAATGATATCTATTTCGCCCATAATTTATTAAAAATCAAAAACTGAAAAACTGGTCTATCAGCCCCGGTCTCCCCTAACTGCGAACACAATAATTCCATTAATAATTCAGCCATTCTAACTTTTGTCTGGCCTCGGTTCTTCCCTACTTAGTTGAACCGATCGCCGGAACGCGTGCGTGCAGACGCATCCGCCTGTTTTTCGTCCTCTTTCTCTATTTGCCTTGCACATGCGGTTCACGCGTCGCATAGGAAAAACTTCCGCGGTGCGCTCCAGCCTCCGAGAGTCGTATTTTCCGTTCGAGTCACCTTAGCCGTGTCGACGGCGTGATTGTCACTCGACTATCGCGTTTCGCTCCTCGCCGATTAAATGGCAATCGAGGAGCCCTGCAGGGCGATCGGGCGTTTGGCCGTTTTCACGCGGGGCGAGAATCCGCTCAAGCACGACTGCTCCGCGCGATAACTCGCCGCCTATCGAGCCTTCCGTAGGATAGCTTTACTAAACATTGACACGTCGCCGGGTCCTATCTATTTATTGGTCTATCTTATCGCTGGCGAGCCTATCTTTTTTCGCGCGGCGTGCTTCAAACTTTGCGCAAGACCGTTCCGTCCGGAGCGAGCACGCGAGAGGAGCGGAGAGCGGGCCGTGCTGGAGAGGAGGCGGGCGGAGAAGGGGATCACGGCGGACCTTGAGGCACATGGACGGTTTAGAAATTCGTTAGATAATCCCGAGGCACGGCTTCGTGCCTCGGGTTTCAAGATGGCAGTCGAAAGTCGTAGATTAGATAGGACGCGCTTCTCCGCGTCCGTTATGCAACCGCCGCGAAATTGGTGCATCTTCCAGCGGGCCGTCCCTCTCTGCCATCTGCACGCGCCGAATCGACGGCCGTGCGGAGAGAAACGAGAAGCAAGGGTTGCACCGCTCCAGCCCGGCGACATTGCCGTTTAATGCCGCAAAACCAATTCCGCGTATACTTGACATTAAATTTTCCGTCGACCTTCTAAGCAGCGGCGCCGTTATGCGGGGTGCCCGTGCCTTTCTCTTCTGGAGACAATGCGCACTTCGCGGTCCGAAAAATCTCCGTCTACCTACCGTCGCACAGTGCGGTATTTGGTCCCAAAAGCCGGACATAAATCGATTTAAAAAATTTTGCGTAAACCGTCAAATTTTTGGTGCTCGAGGCAGTTGAATATCTGAGGAACAATGTATGAATATTGTTTTTTTCATTTGTGCACTCATGAAGCAACAGGCTTCGTCGAAAGTTAAGAGATTTTGGAGCTCGCGATTCTTTCTTAACCGTCCTCTGAAACATTGGCTTATTAGAGTTTTCTACATGTTGTAAAGAAATTTTATGAATTCTTGCATAATGGAAGCTTTTTCGGTAGATATATACAACACTTTCCAAAAGGTTTTACTTTTTCATCATATATATTTGCATAGTTGTTAACATTTGAAGATAATCGAGAATTCAGTAAGTTTTCTCTACGTACTATTTCTCTATCATACTTTCCGATAGTATACATAAAAATTACAAAAAAATATTGTTTGCACTCTGTAGCACTTGACAAACATCAAGAAACTTTTACAGTGTGGCACATTCCTCTTTAAGGGCGGATTTTATCCCCTGGATACCGATTTCGATAAAATTGATTTAATGAGTCGAAAAGTAGAAAGTTTAAACTTTAAAATGGTTTTTGTTTCATCAACTTTGGATGAATTTCAACAAAGTTATGGGAGTTCGAATATTTTAAAATCGCCATGTCCGGATTTTCGGGCCAAATACCCCACTGTGCGTCGCCTCGCGTTTGCGAAACGGATATCAGAGCTCGTTCGTCTTCCATTCACCCAGGCTCTGTCCGGTGGTAGGCGCACATCTACTCGTGGCGCACGCGGGCTCGTGGACATATTTTCACATCGCAAAACACGCAGAGACAATTCTATGGGTTTCGATCTTCTGGAGTCGATGGAGATTCGAGAAGCGCGGACGAGAGCGCGATTGAAAGTTTCTGGAGCGAATTATAACGCTGGGTAGTCTCGGCGCGACGAGTCTCCTCTTTGCAGACGCGGTCTGAACAGCTCCGGCGGCGGTCGGCTACGCTTGTGCATGTGTGTACACACATGCGTGGACGCCACGTGACGTCTAAATTCAGTCGGCCATTTTGGAGCATGATTCATTTGTTTAGAATGGGTCGGATAGGAGTAGAAGGCGGAGCCACGCACACGAAATCTTTGCGGGCGTTTTAGATAGGAGCCGGACGCGACCGACTTTCGTTGCCATTGGGCCTTTTAGGCTTTCTTCCATCCTGCGGTGCGAAATTCACGGCGCAGTCGGTGGGTCGAACTTGACTAAAAAAAGATGCTGACCGAATCGAGACTTGTTTCCTGTCCCCTCCCTGTCGCCAGTATTCCGTTGACCCTCGGGAACCTTGGCCAAGCCAACGAATTTCGCGCCCTCGAACGATCGTCGAGACAGCAGTCGCGCGTTCTCTCATTCGAGCTGGGATCAAGGAGCGCGACAAGGTTACGAGATATACGTTATTCCCTCGAAAAGGGGCATGAATTATTTATCGGGCGCGAATAAAATGAAACGAAGGAAGTCGAGCGCCAGAGACAATGACGATCTTATCGGGAGTGTGTGTTATCGAGCCGAACGGAATCCTGCGTTTGAATTTCGTAGGGGCTCACCCCGTCTACTCCAATTAACTGTTGAAATATCCATGAGAAACTGACGACCAAGGTGGGGCGTGGTGGAGCGAGAGCGCGCTCTTTTTCTCCCGTTTCCTGAAACGAGAGCTCGGGCCCCGCTGTGCATTTACGAATCTGCAGACGACCGAGCAGCGGATGGCGGACTCGCTCGTGCAGTCTGTCTGATGCGTGGATGGGCCCAAGGTCAGTGGCAGTGGGTCAGTCGGACCAATCCCGCGGTCGCTTGGCCGAAGGCCGCGCCGAATTCGAGGCGCTGGCTCGAGAGGGGGCGAGCGGCAAGCGGCGAACCTCTCGAGGACAGCCTCCTCCTGCGTCGACGGCGGGGTCGTCGTCGTCGTCGTCGTGATCCGGATCGAAGCGTGACGTCGCGTCGCATCGGCGCGGCCACGAGCGTTCATTCCGGTGTGGAGCAAGCGGGCCGCGGCGCAGGAAAAGAGAACGAGTGGATAGGCCGGTATCGTAGCCGGCCTTGACCGTATCTCCGCTTATCGCGCTCCGCGCTTAGACGTCACGCGTCACGTTGTCGACGCGGGAGCTGTCCGCCGACGGGGACGACGTCGACGTTTGCCAGCGTGTCGCGGACGTCGTCGATCCCATCTGCCTGCCGATCAGCCTCGAGGCGGCCGCGGGATCGGCCACGTCGCGCCGTTTCGATTAAAGAAATGGGATAACCGTATTAATTCAATTAGAAGGGGCCGCGACTCGATTCGGCGCTGCGCCTCGCGATGCAATCGCGATGGGAATCGTTTGTAGGGTGCGTCTCGGTGCCGGGCCCCATTAACTTTGCTCGCGAGCAGAAATTTCCACGTCGGCAATTACTTGAATTAATTTCGTGATAATTGTATCGATTATGCAAATTGCGTAATTCGTTTTATTAGCCGGCGATACGTATTATCGTAACGAGTTGGCGAAACGAACGTGAGGCACAGGGCCGGTGGCGTGCCTGAAAAGAGCGTGCGTCCGCGCTGGCAAAACCGTCCGCGGCCGGTGGAACTTTTCTTTTCTTTCTTTCCTTCTCAGCGATAGTATTGCTTGGCTGTGACGTCAGTGCAAACGGCGCGACGCGGCGTCACGGCTGCCATTAGACAGTGAACACACTACTGTGGCTCTTATTTTCGACTTTTGAATTTTCTTCGGGGCACCCTCCAGAGTAGTTCCAAATAATTAAAAAAAAAATCCACGTAAAGTTTGAGCTCGATCGGATAACGGAAAAGGGTGCTCCTGGGCCCTTAAACATTTAAATCATTATTTAACAGTTCGCGAAGTCGATTTTATATAATATCCTCCAAGTTATTGATTAAATAAAAAAATATGTCAAACAAAAGTTGTAGATCCGGACAAGGAGCATATTTTATGTTGTATTACTTTTTCTCGTGTGACAAACGGTTTTTGAAGAAAGTCCGAAAAACTAAAAAAAAAAACTTTTTTCCCTCAAATTTTGAAAGTTTAAATGCTTCTAGAACACTTTTTATTTTTGAAAGCGAAAAACTTTTGTTTGACATTTTTTTTTTTTTAATCAATAACTTGGAGGATATTATATAAAATGCTCAAACTTTATACAGATTTTTTTTTAATTATTTGGAACTATTCTCGAGGGTGGCCCGAAGAAAATCTTGAAAAAAAATTTTACCTAGAGTAAATAAGAACCCCCCTAGAACACACGTTCTCCGGTATTATCTGGGACGGCAAAAGGGTCTTCGTTCGTCCAGGCGATAGTAAGTGCAAGGTACATTGACACGGAGTAACGCGTGCATAAACGCCGGTAACGAGCCGACGTTTACTCGTAGGTATCGTAACCGTAACCGGTGTAATTGGTATTACGCAAGATGCTTGCGCGCCGCTGTTCTTTCCACGGATAACGAGCGTTCGCGAGCGTATCGTCGCCTTACCCTGACCAGCGCACCATCGCGCACCATCGCGCACCATCAACCTTTCTCGCGGATACGCAACATTTTTCGACGAAGGTTAACGTTACCCCGAGTCGCGAGAGCTTTTCATCTCTGCGCAACTATCGGAAACTGCGAGGGTGCCCGACGGCGACGGCGAACGGGGACCTTGACCGTGATCAAATTGCAAGCGCTCGAATCACAGGCAGAGGGACGAGGAACACTACCAGCGAAAACGATCCAGAAGCCGTCGTCTTAACAGTCTCCGTACGCAGCCAAAGCGTTCGCGGCAGCGACTCCATTCGCCTGCTGCATTCAAATCGTTTGGAGGATCGTGGGACCGAGGGCGGCGCACGGAAAGCGTCGAATCCTAGCCGCGATTTGCAGGGAATGCGAGTCGAGTGGCTCGCCGTAATTTCTAGGCGGATGCAGGGGGCAAGGACTCTTTCCCTCGAAAGTTCACCAGCCCGCCCTACAGCCCGGCGGGCGAAAACAAAAGTCTGGGAAAATCGGTGAAAGGAAGTCTGCTGGAGGCGTGCCAGGATTTTCGGATCGACCGAGCCAGCCGAGATAAGAGCAACGAAATTAAGGTCATCGGCCGTGAATCCGTAACCCCGAATCCAGAGATCGCAATCGCATCAGTTGGAAGAGCGCCAGGGATTCTATGAACTTGCCGTGCACGCGCGTCCCTCGCTCCCGGGATCAACTTAATTTTCCACGCGGTTGGCGCACACATTTTGGTCGCGGGCGTTTCGGGAGGGGATGCTGGCTGATGCGGTGGCTCGCCCTTGAAAATTCGGAATTCGCTCGGCGGCGGGCAGGAATACCAAGTGCCGCGGGGAACTCGTTCTCCTCTCGCCTCTTTCGTTCGCCGTTTAGGGTAAATCCGGGAGACGCGGTCGGGCCGGAGAGTTGGTCGAGTCGCTATATTTAAAATGCGTTAAAGTGCAGACCAATTACTTCTCTAGAAGCCAAACAGTTGGATGAATAGTCTCATTTCGCTTCCTTCTGTGTTTTTCTGGATTTATAGGCTTTAAAATTGGGATAATAAGATTGTAAAGATATTGAGGGACAATGCGGCCAAAGTATTATATATGGCCATATTAACTCTTCCTCTCAAAGCTAACGAGAAGGCCATCTATCGCTGCAAAAAGGAGAGATGGTCGAGTTATGATTTTTTTATTATTTTTTCATTTTTTATTATTATTGTTTATTTAGTTTATTTATTCACTTTTGTATTCATTTGCCTTGCTAATCGCCAGTAGGTAGTTCACTTTTTCTTTGATGTGTTCTTTACTTGTTTAGCGTAAACAAATTAAATATCAATGAATCTGTAGTTGTATTCATTCATAAATAAATTTGCTTTATCCTTTGTTAATTTTCCATGAATAATTATGTGAGTGGTCTCTGCCAACGACGAAAACCATTTCTCCCGGCAGGTGGTCCGATGTCATGACTTTAGTTTTCAACCCGATTTACAGTAAATATTGTCTTAAAGCATATATTGATCAGATTTTCTAAATCAGCATAAAATTCTGAACATAGGTATAGCTTTGTTCTAAAAAAAAAAAGTAATTTCTATATTAGTTTTAATAGCCATTTTATATTAGATCGACCGCGTCTCCCGGAGTTACCCTAACGCTCGCCGCTCGCCTGGCCATATTTTGGCGATACCTACTTGTTGCGCGAGCAACGAGCAACGCGTAGGTATCTACCTTATATACACGTATGTACGCCGTGGCGCATCTACATACCGTGGTAGGTAGAGCCCGACATCGGCTCGCGGCTGCTCTTGGCACAGGTACAAATAAAGTCGACGACCGGGACTCGAAATAATTTCGTCGTTCCTCCGAAACGTCACCGACGCCAACGCACGCTATGGAGAACGGATCCGTTCGCGGGGGCATTTAATCGAAATCGGTGCCGATTTACGGAGCGGGCGGTTCCCGACGCGTTTCATCGACGTTTAATCGAATAATGCGCTTAATCGTCGAGCTCGCCGGCGAAAAGACTCGGTTAACCGCGTCCCGTCGTTATTAACGGCTAATTTCCCAAAAATCATCGACGAGCATAGGGCTGGCCTTCGGCGCGCTTAATTCCCTGGAAATCCAATACAACATAAACCCGATTTCAGCTTTGACCAGTTAGCAACCAGCTATTTTATTCCCCTGGCCGATTTCGGTAACGCTCCCCTCGGTCTTCCCCCTCCCCGGCTCTTTGTTGTAATTACCCTCTTTACGGTAATCGGTCTATAACGATAATTTCGTTGGATATTTTCGTTAACGCGAATCAGGGCATGCCGGAGCTCCCAACGAAATTTAACCGGTTTATCAGTGATCTAGCCGTGCGTGCAGGCTGGAACAAAACGGGACCGTACCGATAATGGTAGCGCGTAAAACGCAACGCTCCACAGCGTCGTCGTTTCAACGGCAACGGGGGCAAAGGAATGGCCGGAAAAATTTCGCGCCACGTTTTTCGCCCGTGCTTGCAAACTGTTGCTGTGACATTGGCACGATCGACGGTACATAGCCGCGGTATCTACCTACATAAGAGGAGCGTACATACACGTACACGGGTTCCGCCAGACGGGCCGGGCGGTACATGCTACCATCGCTCCATGTATTTCGGGGGTGGCTACGTGCTACGGGCTACGTGCTACGTGGTAGTCAACGGACTACCCCTACTCTGTCGGACTTGGAAAATTTTGGGGGTAGGTAACTGACTGCGCTTTAAACCGGCTGCTGCCGCTGCGTCAGCTGCCGCCACCCCGCTGCAGCCGACCTATATATTCGGCAACGTTATGTATGCACCTACATGTGGATATATATACCTACTAATACCTACTGTGCATCCACTACGTAGCCGACGGCGTCGATTTAAACGCGGTTACTACTTGTTGCTCTAGCCCCGGAGACGGAAAGTGGCCCGCGCATTTCGGAGGTCTATGTACTTGCCTCTATCGAGCATAGGTATAGCACTCTCTTTTCCAGTTTAGAGCTGCACCGCCACGCGCCACAGTTGGTTCCCTACGAATCACGGTCCGTTCTGCATACTTTGGGTGCAAACGCATTTCGAGACTTGCACCATCGGGATGTTGTTGGATTTTCTACTTAAATCCTCGCCTTACGCATCATTCAGCCTCCTACGATTCTTAAAGTGGAATCAGACGGAACGTGGCTCGGCGAGCTTGCGCGGCTCGTCCAGGCTCGGCAAGTCGGATTCACGCGCAAAGATCGCCGAGCCACGTCCCGTCTGATTTCACCTTTAAGCTGGGTTTACACCTGACAAGTGACTCGGCCGAGTGAAAATCCTGGCCGACTTGCACGTCGGATTAGGGTAAACTACAGGTTACTCCGTGATACTTTTTCATTTATCTGTAATTTAAAATTGTCTGACTCAATTTAGATGGAACAAAAACTTACAGACAGCGCTGATCTTCTAGTTTATGTTGTGGTTATAATAATTAGTCAATTGAAGTTAGTGTGATAGAGTGCATTTTGTTCCAGCAGCGCATTAGTCGTGAAATTTTTTGTGCTAGTTGTGGACGATTGCTTGTTTATGTATTATATGTACTTTAGAAGATGAATGGAAAGTTCAAACTGCTGGTAAATGATGATAAAATGACACTTTAGCAAGTCTTACTCTTGAAATTATCATACAATAAGGCATCAGTGTTATTTTTGCTTATGAAAAGTGACTAAATTCTTATTTTTCGTGCGGCCGAGCCTAAGATTCTGAATGTGCTGTTAGAGAAATTCTGATGGCAAATACCAGATACCACGTTTCCTTACGTCTCAGACATCTAACGATCATGAAACGATTGATTATACACAAAATAACAATAATATAAAATAATATGAAATAATATAAAATAATGTAAAATAATTAAAAATAATGTAAACTAATGTAAACTAATGTAAAATAATATAAAATAATATAAAAAAAAAGTAGCTGATGGCCATATCACGGGCTAGCCCAGAACTATCAAGGAGTAACCATAGTTATCACGGAGTAACCAGAGTATGTCATGACAACTTAATTTTGTATATTTTCAATTAAATATGCTTAGTAAATTTCTGTTAACCTATTATTTGTTTCTCTGATGTCTGACCTATCATTATATCCCAGACTCACTTTCAGAACATGTAAATATTAGCAGTTAATAGACAAATTCTAAAACTATCACGGACTTACCCGAGTTTACCCTACTCGGCCGAGTAGTGGAATATGCGTTCAGACTGGCCAAGCACTCGGCCCAGAGGGCTCACTCGGCCGAACAGTTGTCAGGTGTAAACTCAGCATTAGGACGATCCACCGAGCCACAGTTGAGCCTTGGTACTCTCGGTGTCTACTTAGAGCCTGGAGTGTACGAAAGGCCCTCGGTGCGCGAGAAAATTTCATTGATCCCCGCGAGACGCGTCTTCTGGTAGTCTGGTCTTGAGTCCCCGTGCATCGGATGCATCTGATATGCATGCAGACACGGAGACGCCTGCGAAGCGTCGTCCGTGCGCGCGTGTTCGGGTTGCATTCATCGACAAAGGCTCTGTACACGTGCACGTACGCTGGGCGCACACGGGCGCCGAGCTCCGTTCGCCAGTGTGCGCGTAAACGCGTTCGAAACTTGCCACGTGCTTCCTCGTGTGTGCGCGCCATTTGCACGGTCGCATACACGGGCATACGTGCAAACGGCGGGCGCACACACGTGCGCGGGCGAGGCGACCGCGCGCGTTCACTCTGTACCTACGCGGAGGAACGTGCATGTGGAAGCGCGCGCATGGATGCGCACAAATGGCCCGATCGCCTGCATGTGCATGTGCGCGTGCATGTGCAGCTGGCTGCGCCGGCTTGTATCGCTGCGAAACGCGATGTGGAACACACTCGCTCTCGATGGGTCACTCTCACTCTCTCGGCCGAGAGGGAAATTTGGCAGCTGTTTTAAACCCGGCTAACTGGCGAAACTACCGACCCACCTCTGCCACGGGCCTTCCATCTCCCTCCTTCTCGCCCCCTTTCGCTCTCTTTCCACCCCTGGCGCGCCCAACCTCCGCCTCCCGCTTTCTTTCCCTCTCTCGTCCCATCTTTCTCTGCCTTTACTCCTCTCCCGCCCGAACCCGAAGCTGCACTTTGCAAACTTTCGGCAGTTTGCCGCTCTCCCTCCACCGTCCCCCTGCTTTCGAGACATTTTCCTTGTCAAGCTCCCACAAAAGGATCTGCTCCGCGTTGGTCGCCGTTGTTTTCGCCGAACCTCGTCCACCCGGAGCGTTACGTTTATTCGATTAATCGATGCGTCGGAGATCGAATCGCTGGATATCGTATGGAAAACGGTGGTCGGCTGTGCGGGCACGGAAAATTTTCGTGCGTGCACGAAATCTATATACATGCATATACGTATGTGGGTATATAGGGGAGAGTCGTGCAGTACCGACCAAAGCTAGTTCTCGCTTCTTCGACCAGATATTAGCACTTTATTTAAATTAATCAATGAAAATCACAATTCTCTATAACCTACTTCGGGGCCATATTGTTTACTCCATTGCTCTCAATGTTCTGAGACATTAAACGTATACGTTGATATTCAGTGGGTTAAAAGTTATTTTTTAAGGCTGGTCTTTTGTTTCTCGTGTAAGTAAATGATTTTGGTCTATTATGTATACTATCTCTAGTCTATGAAGTTTAATAAAACGTCCTAGTTTTGCAATATTTTTTTTTTTACATTATATACCACGATCTAAATGTTCCCCCGTGTTTGTCGTGCAGTACCGACCAACAGACTCTGTCAACCAGTAGAGACCAAATTTTTCTTATCTGTAAGTTCAATCTGTTAGCAGCTCAGATGAATTTATAAGATGTTTAACCTTCCTTCTACCTTTTCTCGCAGAAAAATAAAGTAAATAAGGATAGGTATGATAACTTAACAAACAGGAAGCTAGTATTTAATGAAGAAGTTGTCCAGTGTGTTATTTGCAAGCAGATTTGGGCATTAACTAAATAAAAAATTATGTAAATATGGATGAAATAAAAGTTACTTTAACTTTAGATTATTCGACGAATAAAGTTAATTTTTTTATTCGATGAGAACTTATTCGACGAACAAAGTTAATTTTTTTATTCGACGAATAAAGTTAATTTTTTTTATTCGTCATTCGAAATTTTATTTAAATAAAAATTATGCCCATCTCTGTTTGCAAGGAATCATTTGACAAAGATTGATTGCAGTGTACCGAATGTGACGGTTGGGCACACGTCGAATGCACAGATCAGGAGAATATTAATTATTTTATTTGCGAGTTTGTACAAATAAAATGTGAAAAAAATCTTGTATTGTACGAATTAAATATCTTTTTATTAACATTGTTAATCATTTAGACCTAAAAATCGAATAATTTAATAGTTGGTCGGTACTGGACGACAATTTTTCGTTTCCTAGAAATTACAACTTTTCTACTTTCGCGAATTATCAATTCTTATTATTAAATTTCACAAAAATAATTTCCCTCCTCTTACTAAGTTCCATCTATACTACAAACGCGTTTTTGAATTTCTGATTTTTATCGACTCTACCCCAAGATATAACAAAAAACCTTATAGCGGTCGGTACTGCACGACCTCTCCCCTACGAGTCGCGACGAACCGACTGTTTCGGCAGCGGATGTGTCGCGCGCGATTATTCGTGGCAGGCGTGCATACGAGGGCGCTTACTCTCGCGCTCCTATGCCAGCGTGCAGCCGCGTCCTACACCTACCTTGCATGCACACACGTTGCATTTCTCCTCCCTCCCTCCGCCGTTCCACCGCTCTTTCTCTGTTTCGTTGCAGTCCGCTTCGTGCCCGCGAACCCGCCGAACGTGTAGCATTTTTACCACACTGACCTGGGTTAACTTGGCGTACAGTGCCGAATAATAAAACCGACGAAACCGCTGACCCCCCCTCACTCTCTCTCTCTCTCTGCCCCTCCTTGCGCGCGTATGCACGGTACGGGGCTTCGTTTGGCGTCGCGTCGGTGGGCTGCATCACGCACAGGATGCACACAGAGGCAGAGGTGGACGCGCGCACGTACCTACCCGCCGAACCTACTCCGCCCTCCAGCCGAATATAAACGCGGCGGTGTGGGCTGGTGCATCGCACATGCATGTACCAGCCCGCCCCGGTGTTGGTAGAATGCACCGAGTGGCACACAAACGATCCAGTCCCGAGGGCAGGGCCACGGTCACCCGAAAATACGGCTGCACTGCGAGAGCTCTCGCTCTCGTTCGCCTTCTCGTTCTCGTTCCCGTTCCTGTTTCGCGGTCGCTCTCCTTCGCTCTCCTTCCCTCTCTTTCACTGCCCTCCCTAACCCCCCCCCTCCGCCCCCCGCCCCCCCCCCCCCCCCCGCTCCCTCACCGCCGCACTCCCGGTCCCTCATTTTCTCCTCCTCTATTTATCCTTTTTAGCTTCACCCTCTTCTTCTCCCGTTTGCCTCGCTGCCTTTCAATGGCCCCGAGCCTCTGTATTCACGTATTGTACGCGCTACCGGCTCATTCACGAATCGTGGCCCTCTCGATTATTCGCGACCGTGGGATCAACCGGCGACGCTATTTTGCGGTTCCACTGTCTGCGTTAAATGTCAAGCGAGTCGAGCCGGCTACCAGAGCGCGTACCTAGGTATGTAAGTACCTGCTGCCGTCACGCGATATCGGGCTGTGACCCGAATAAACCGGGGCACGACTCTGGTACAGGCATCGCCGGGGATGACGAGCGATGCTTTTCATCGTTTCCACCGTAAAACCCTGGGCGACTCGGTGCCGGAGCAACTTGCCAGCCGCCTCGACGAATTCGAACGGGAGACGATGCTCCGCCAAAATCGGGGAGCTATTCTCATAAACAAATTGCCCAGATTTGTTGAGTATTGTTGGGATCGTGGAAACTGGGAACGAGGAAGGGCGAGCAGAGCCGGGGTCGGAATTACGATCGCAGCTAGAGGACCGATAGGTTTTGTCGGGGGTGGTCGAATCGTCGGCCAGAGGGGGAAAGGGAGACGTGTAACGCGTGTATGGCAGGAACGTGGAAGAGCGGTCCAGCGGCTCGGTGATTACGCGCTCGAGGCACTCTTGGAACAAAGCTCCCTCTGTCCTAGCGAATCGACGACCTATCCCAACCAATGCATCGCGGAAACACGCGTGTGCACGCGATCGCAGAATCAGCCCCAGTTCGACTATACGTATAGCGGTGGCTCGTGTGCGCAAACATCGGGGCGGACGAGAAAAAAAAAAATATATGGTTGCACCGAGATAACGCATTGAACCGCGCAATTTCGCCTGGTCGCCGCGCCGGTCGTAATGCACCGAACGACAATCTGGAACCGTCCGACTCTCTGGCCGTGACTCACTCGGCGGCAGTCAGGTGAGTCAATACCGTGGATCGCTGGATCGCTCGATCGCACGCCCGCGCCGATAATATGAGCGAGCACGCGGCTCGGCGCTGGTGCACGCGTGCCGTGCCTGTACCTATAGCTGCATACTTTAGTCGAATCTTGATGCGTAAATTCGACCACGGACGGCGATGCAACGACGCGCACAATTTTATCCGGCTATCTCCGTTGCGCCGCGACGCCGGAGCGCACCTTATCTGCCTATCTCCGAATACCGTAGACCCCTCCGACTCCAACTTTTCATCATCCCTGGCATCCCGTTCTCGACCGCGATAACGCTCCGATCGAATGTGGGCCGCGAGTCGCGTTTCTCTCGAGCCTCCGTCCGTCCAGAATCTGTCGAATAAGTCACCGATCCTCCAAACCGAGTCCCAAGAGCCGTCTGGTCAACCAGCTCGCGAGCGAATTATTAGCGGCTTATTCGCGGGTCGTAGCACCGCCACCAACAAGGAGTGGTCGAGTGCTCGTAAAGGCCCTCCTAATGAAGCAATCCGTTCGGTTGCCGCTCGTTATTTCTAATTCCCGAAGCATGCGACGCCGCGTCTCGCGGAGCCTTAAGGTCGCCACGCGAAATGTCAGTCGTGATGGGCTCAGCGAAACGTTGTTTTTTTTCCATCGACAACGGGCGCTCAGGGAGAAGCTCATTCTGGTTCGTCGCGGTTCTATCGTGATCGATGAAACAAGGAAGTGGCAGTACGATACTCACCCGCTGTCCTCGTGGTGTGTACACAGCTGCCAATTTCTGGTCGAATCGTTGGCCAAAACAGACGGCCCCAGTTCGTGTGAAATTCCACGTTTCCTCGTACCGTCGACACGCGCGGCCTTTTCTCGCGAAAGAAAAGTGCTCATTGCCAGGAACGAGAGCTGGGCTATCGCGCGACGCTCGAATCCACGTGATTAGATGCCGCGGACGTCACTGGATCACAGGAAAAATAATGACGGAGGCCAAGTTGGCGCACAACGTCCCCCGAGGCTCCCGCTTGCTACTTGTTTTCGTTGCTCCAATTCGCCGAATTTATTGCTTCCAACGCAAAGGTTGATTTATGCGCCAGATACGTTTATCATCGGTTGCACTCGCGCGGCATAAGAATTGTTACGGGTTATTCACTTGCAAACGGCTCGGCCTGCGAAAACAATGCACGCTCGACCTGGCTGATCGGCGGAGAATTTCGTCGCAGCGACTCTCGCGAGAACACCTCCGGGGGAATCTCCGGCGACGGGCGCACTACAGAAACTGCACTTTGATGGGTATCGCACTTTAAGTACCGTCCGATAAACGATAAGAACTAGCTGGTAAAAAAAGGGTTATCTGTCATCTGATAATTTTCACCGCGCTCGATATCGAGAATTGGCATAGCGCGAAGGATGCACCGCGTGACTGTTACATAAGATTCCTTTGTCGATGCGTGGGTACGAAAAAAAAAGAAAAAAAAAAGAAATAGGAGACGGAAACGAGCGACGCGGAAACCCGAGAGGGCGAATATTCGGGATCGTTTCGAGTCAGCTCTCGGCGATCGTCAGCGTCTAGACTCGCGCACCCGCAGACGCGCCTGGGTGTGCGAGCGGGTATGCACTTTTATTCGGTGGCTTGGCCGGTCGACGCGATTCACCACGATTCACCGCGATGCACCACGAGTCTCTCGAGTTCCGTCGAAAATGTGCCGTTTGGGGCGGTCGAGGAGTTGGCGTCGTTGAACTCGGTGCCGCGTGCACGCCGCGTCGGTGGAACTGCAGCCCGCGCGTGGAAAGCGCACTCTAATTGTAAGTGGCAGCCGCGATGCCGATTCGCCAGCTTTGCTTAAAGTCTCTCTGTTTCGCTGACTCGGACATGTTGTTCCGTACTGGCCGTCTGCACGTTCCGTGCATCCAGATAACACCCGTCGATTCACTAACCTACCTCACTCCTCCGCTACAGGCTGGTCCAAATTCGACTCATCCGCGCCTACCTCTCATTCCCGACCAGATCTGGAAACGGAACGATCGACCCGCGTGGCCCGTTAACGCCACTTTCTTCCGCCGTCTCAATTACCTTGCTAATCAAACGAACAGCCGCGCGAATGCCCGACCCTCCGATCATTAGATAACGCTTACCTATTAATTTTTTATCCCGCGACTCCTTGTTTCACGCTTGGCAGTTTCTATAAGCGTTGGTTTTTTTTTCTCGCCAGACCAGTTTAACAACTGCTTGACACGACGAACGCGATTCCGACTACGCCGCGATTCGCGGAGCATAGCTAAACCGTCGCACAGTGGGGTATTTGGCCAATAAACCTGGACATGGCTATTTTAAAATCTTCAAACTCCCATAACTTTGTTAAAATTCATCCAAAGTTGATGAAGCAAAAACCATTTTAATGTTTAAACTTTCTACTTCTCGACTGATTAAATCAATTTTATCGAAATCGGTATCCAGGGGGTAAAATCCGCCCTTAAAGGGGAATGTGCCAAACTGTAAAAGTTTCTTGATGTTTGTCAAGTGCTACAGAGTGCAAACAATATTTTTTGTAATTTTTATGTATACTGTCGGAAAGTATGGTCCTTTGCCTTTACAATAAGCCGAACCTCATAAAAATATGTTTTTTTTTTTTAACAAAGATACAGCCATTTAAAAAAAAACTGCATTTTTAAATGTTTTTACAGAAATTCTTCGTTTACACAAATTGTGAAATCCTATAATCGTAGAGAAAATTTACTGAATTCTCGATTATCTTCAAATGTTAATAACTATGCAAATATATATGATGAAAAAGTAAAACCTTTTGGAAAGTGTAGTATATACATACACAAAAAAGCTTCCGTAATGCAAGAATTCACAAAATTTCTATATAACATGTAGAAAACTCTATTAAGCCAACGATATTTCAGAGGACGGTTAAAAAAGAATCGCGAGCTCTGAAATCTCTTAACTTTCGACGAAGCCTGTTGGTTCACGAGTGCACAAATGAAAAAAAAAAACAATATTCATACATTGTTCCTCAGATATTCAACTGCCTCGAGCACCAAAAATTTGACTGTTTACGCAAAATTTTTTAGATCGATTTATGTCCGGGTTTTGGGGCCAAATACCCCACTGTTCGTCACCTAACGTTCTAACGATGAGATCCAGACAGAAACGCGCTAATTACTGTCGCGCGGTTTATCGCGCGATGTCGTAATATCGATTTCGTAAATTCTCGTATCGTATCGCATCGACCCAGAGATCCAATCTCCGACTCTGTTCGTCTCTCGGTCTTCCTATAGATTGCACGCGCGTTCTCTGCATTATCTGTCTCGAGGTTGCAACCACGTACCCGTAAATACGCGCCTGAATTTCGTTTGTTTTCGACCGTTTTATTATTATCGATAACGCCGGTATTGTGACGCCGACGATCGCACGCGAGCATAAAGACGCGGGAATAAAGCCGAATTTATTTTCGCTTGGCGTCGTGTCATCGACATTCGCGAAAAATACGCCGATTGCGTATGTAGGGGAGACCGGGGCAAAGTGAACCTCGGGGTAAAATGAGCTTTCTTAATTTATTCTTTAACAATAGAATATATTTACAAAAAATTTTGTGACGTAATAAATGTGTGTAATACCGCAATGATAATTATGCACATCCAGATATCGAAAAATGGAAATTCATTTAAAAAATTAAAAATGATGTTTCAGAGAAAATGTATTTACACAAAGTACAAAGTTGCAAAGTACAAATCATTAACGTTAAACTTGTATTAACGAAATATATTTAAAAAAAAATAGTTTAAATAGTTTAAAAGTTCTAGTAAAATTAATTTTATAATTATATCCTTCATTAAAACTCGTAATTTGTTTCAGCTCACTTTACCCCATATATGGGGTAATGTGGTGGCTTTGGCATTTTCTTTTCAAGTTGAATTTTAATATACTTCAAGTTTATTTTAAGTATTGCTATTCGTCATTTATCAATAGTAATGTTCAAATTATAATATAAGTTTATTTCCACACATTTTTATTGAAAGGAAAAAATTTTATTCGACTTCAAACTTTTTTCGTCTCACTTTGTCCCGGCCTCCCCTACTTCTACCCGAGAATGCATTCTTTCCTACCGTTGCAAGCGATACTCTAGTCGGCGCGATAGCGGCGCTAGATCGCAAAGTGGTAGATGTGTATCTACATAGGTAATCCTCCTCGATCTGTCGATTCCGAGCGAGCCTCTGGCGATCGGGCAATTAACAATCGATCGCGCGATAACGTCTCCGTGACAGCCGCGGTGGCTGGGTCTCGCGACTCGGTGTGTTTATTTTTTTTTGTCTCGCCGCTTTTCCCGAAATCGAGCAGGATAGGGCTTTATCGGCATCCGTCCGACCGCCCGCCAAAAAATACGCCCGTTATCTGGCAGCAAGCGCAGCCGGTATACGGTGTACGGTATACCTATACCTATCTACTCACGTGTTCGCCGCGCTACGATAAGATTGCATTATGTTTGGACGGCGGGCCCGTGGGCGAATTAATTAAACCGCGAATAAAGACGCCCTCCCGTCTGCGTCCCAGTCTGTCGACGTGTCCGCGCCGATCCTCCTAAGCCAGATTAATGGGATTCTATCGAGAGCAGACGGGTGCTCGCGTCATCGGCCGCGCGTCCCACAGACGACCTTATCGATGCACTATTTCGGCGGTGATAACGTCACGCGTCGACGTCCACCCGGCTCGGATCACCAATTCCGTTCGGGACCGCTGTGCAGCGGCCAGCCTGATGCGCGCATCGCTTTCACCTTCTTCGATCGGACCGATTCGTCGATCGATTCCAGCCGATCTGCATCTCCGCGGCGAGCCAGGCTCGCGCTCGCGTGACTCACTGGAGCCCAGCGATACTTGTGTCGCTTCGGACGTGCATTTACGTCGGATCTCGTTACATTCGTCGCATCGGGGAATAACGTGGCCGTGGACTCGCGAAACCGGTCGCGCCGATATACTGCCTACTACCTACTACCTGTTCCCCGGTTTCTGTACTTCTGGAGCCTTGAGGCACGAATTCGAGGGCCCCCCCCCTCGCTCCCGAAATCCACTCGCCAAACGGTTTGTCCTCCCCGAACGGAAATGGAGAAAGAAAGCCACGTATGATGCACCATCGGCTGACACGTGTGACGCGTGACTGGTTCGATCGTGTAGGTTACGAGTGGTCTTCCCGCGAGTAGATACACACATACTGGATCGATGTAGACCGAGACACGACGCTCTGATAAAATTTCAAATGACGAGGAAAAAAACACTTTCCTCTTCCGTTAACCGGTACAGGAAGCGTTACGAAATTCGTCGCAGCAGTCGCTAGCCGGTGGAAATGAAGCGTGGTAGCGGGCGATCGCGAAATCCGGATAGCATTCTTTCTCTGTACAGAGATCGACGGCGGCGAGGTTCGGATGCAGCGCCGGGCTGTAATGAAATAAACGGATCCTAGGGCAAAAAGTATCGGGGAATTTAAAGATTACCAGGCAACTCGAGCCGACTGGCGCGCGTAATTCGATTGGGAGCTGCATACCTAATGTGCTCCGGCGAGGGGCGACGATAAATAACAGTTTTTGCTCTGAGGAATTAGTGATTTACGGGAAAGATGGCTCGTTATCCGACGGGGCAGGCACGCGACGGATTCCATCGACGGCTTGGACGCGCAGAATCGATCCCGCGAAACCGTCCCCGATATATATTAACACCCTGTATATCTGCGACGATCGTCTAGACGTCGCAGTTCTGTTTGCTCTCGAGAGGGTCCCCGATCGCGCCTTAAATTCAGCTTTATCTCGTCGCTCTCTCGGCTTTACCTCTCTCGCTCGTTCTCTGTCGGTTCCGCGACGTCTCTGTCGCTTACCGTCGAATGTCGCGCATGAATCGACCGATAGCAGCTGGCCTCGCTCACACGTCTAAACGGGGTAAACGAACTCTTTGTACCGTCGCGCCGAGTGGGGCACCGAATTGCGAGCCCAAAGTGCATTCGACGATAACGACAGCCCCGATACGTATTACGCTGGTTTCGCATTCACGCATGCGATTTCTTGAAACGCCCGCTGCCCGGCTCACCTGATTTCTGGAGGAACGGGGCTTGGGGTCCCTGACCACGGGACTCGACGAAATTTCCTTCGGTCCGGGCACGTCGTACGATTTCCCAGAGCGAACTTGGGAGGCGGGGTGTCACTCGGCGCCTAGCCTTTGAGAGGAGCCGGTGGAAAAGAGCGTGGAAACTTTTGCTGGTTAGACATCCGGCCGCCACTGTTCCGCCGAGGCTGAAACGCGCGCTAGAATCTCGCCAATTCGCATCCACCGGCTAATCCAGCGAGCCAGTAGCTGGCTCGCGCGAGTTTTCAACGCGTACCTACATACCGGTCATCCAGGTTAAGGTGTCACTCGATGCCCCATTACTTATCGGACTCGCGTGGATTTCTTCTGCCGGAGAGTCGAGCCTCGATTCGATCGGCGGATCGTCGATTCGAGGAGGCGACGACCTGGAAATCCGCGAGGTGAATTTCTCCGAAAGCCGCGCGCATCTCGCCTCGGATCGATCGCGCTTCCGCGATAGTTGATTTCCATTTCTTCGAGCAGTATTATTTTATCCCTCCCGCGTACGTGCGAGATACGTGCCTAATTCTTTCATTTACGATTCACCGGAGAATCGCCGAGATCCCCGCGGATTCGCCGGCGGAGAAGGAAAGTTTATCGTCTACTTAACGGGAAAAGGGTTGCAGGGGCCGCCGGAGCGTTTCGAGGAGAGGACGACGAAAATCTAGCGTCTCGCGTTTCCGACGATAATAACGCGAGGCCACGGAGGGATCGTGAAAAGCGCGGGGAACAAAGGATAGGTACATTCTCCTGCGGTGGGTCGTGTCGCGGCAGATAACCGCAGCGATAGGGGCGTTATCGCGCGAAAAGCGACGGTCGAAAAATCCCCCGGCCAGAGGATCGTATCCATTCGAAGCGGTTTCCTTGGCGGTGTTCGGCGATAGTAGGAGGTCCTTTGCCTTCTCACGATGGCGAACGCATGCCAGTCTCTCTCTCCGCTGCCGCAAAAGCAAGATAACCGGAATACAGGTTTCTGCGGATAGAGTTGTGCCGTGACGACGACGCGAAATGGTAGGGGGTATACCGGTAGAGATGCTAATGTCGGCCTTGTGCCACATACCCGTGCTCCTGGTGCCCGTCCACACGCACTTACCTACACCGCTCCGCTCCGCTCCGCTCTGCTCCGATCCGATCGTGAGTATCGACGAGCGAGAGCACACACTCCTCCCGGTTTCATAGATACACACTGCTACCTACTACTTGCATAGATACTCTCGGTCCAATGCGATCCGAACGCGGACCGGTACGCGCGCGTTACCTAAGTAGCTATACGCACCGAAACGCATCGCCGCTTTCTTCTCTCTTCTTTCGGCGATGCTGGCTCTGCCTGTATAGGTATCTGCGCGGCGACGCCGAACCTCTATTCACCTCGCGGACTTTAGATTGCACTCTTCTGTTGCGCGACCTACTGCATCTAGGATCTGGGATCTAGAATCTAGAGGGAAAGTAGATCTTTGGAATATTCGGTGGCATCGGGGATCATCTTTAGCCACTCGTCCGCTGGTAGTTGGAAACACTTGCGATGCATCCTCGCCAAGACCTCCTATCGTTTTTATCTCCCTTCGTGCAAAATCGTGTCGACATTCGAGAGGAAGATGGAATCTCCGGGATCGTAGCTAATGATCTCGGAAAGATTGGTGTTTGGGAGAGGAAAGGGGCCGAGGCGGATGTATCGCGGTGACATTTTTCATCAGCTCGTCACTGGATCAAAAAGCCTTGGATTACGTAAACGCCGTTGGGATTCGAAGGGGAGGCAGTCGGACCGACGCGGCTCGACGCGACGCCGCGACGGAGCGCGCTCGATGAACGAGAAAAATGGTTGCATTGGTCGTCGTGGTGGCCGTAACAGGCCTGGCTAACTGGCTGCCAGGCCGCCGCGGCGCGGCGCATTATCGCGAGCATCGATCGCAATTTCATCGCGAGCAAGAAAGAAGGTTAGGCCAGGCCTGGTAGTATAGGTTAGGCACGAAGCGCGTTGTATCGCGCGAAAATCGCGTGAAAAACTGGCTGTCCTAGAAACGGACTGGCCAGTCAGTGGCACAAACCGCTCCTGACGCGTGCACACGCTCTAGACTTCTAGCCTGTGCACCTTCAAGCACCTTCGAGCACCTTCAAGCACCTTCGATCGCGGCGAGACCACGCATTATCGGCTGCAACGCGCTCACGCTCCCGTTCCTCTCCGCGTTCCGCGTTCAGATTCGTGTTCGTGTGCCCATGCCTCGTGTTTCACAAGGGCAGAGGCTTCGGCGAATTTGATTTTCTAACGCGTGGACGCGAACTCGGAGGGACGCCTGCCAGATCGGCGAGAGCGGTGGCGAGTTCATCGTGAGTTCGCGCGAACCCCCCTCCTGCGATTTTCCTTCAGCCATGCCGGTTTGATGCGTTCCATCCAGCACCGCTATAAATAATTACGTTAATGCACCGCGCGTATCGGTGGCGATTCGATTTCCAATGCATCATTGGATGCGCAATTAAAAAAATAGGTACGTAGGAATTCGAGGGGATCCGGGGGCCGAGGTGATGGATACTATCTGTCGGAAAAGGCTATAATTTCTAGTAGCGGCTTTCAGTGTTATTATTCAAGCGGTTGCACAGTGTAACGAGTATATAGGAAAAATAATCAAAAATCAATTTTCCATTCAGATAGGGTAAACTCGGGTAAGTCCGTGATAGTTTTAGAATTTGGCTATTAACTGCTAATATTTACATATTCTGAAAGTGAGTCTAGGATATAATGATAGGTCAGACATCAGAGAAACAAATAATAGATTAACAGAAATTTACTAAGTATATTTAATTGAAAATATAGAAAATTAAGTTGTCATGACATACTCTGGTTACTCCGTGACAGCTCTGGTTACTCCGTGATAGTACCTACTCTGGTAACTCCGTGATAGTTCTGGGCTAGCCCGTGATATGGCCATCAGCTACTTTTTTTTTTTATATTATTTTATATTATTTTACATTAGTTTACATTAGTTTACATTATTTTATATTGTTTTATATTATTTCATATTATTTTATATTATTGTTATTTTGTGTATAATCAATCGTTTCATGATCGTTAGATGTCTGAGATGCAAGGAAACATGGTATCTGGTATTTGCCATCACAATTTCTCGAACAGCACAATCAGAAACTCAGGCTCGGGCGCACGAAAAATAAAAATTTAGTCACTTTTCATAAGCAAAAATAACACTGATGCCTTATTTACCATCACTTACCTGCAGTTTGAATATTCTGTTTATCTTCTAAACCACATAATACATAATCAAGCGATCGTCCACAACTATCACGAAAAATTCCACGAATAATGCGCTGCTGGGACAAAATGCACTCTATCACACTAACTTCAATTGACTAATTATTTTACCACAACATAAACTAGAAGATCACTTGAGTCAGACAATTTCGAGTTACAGATAAGTGAAAAAGTATCACGGAGTAACCTGTACCACGATCTTACCCGAGTTTTCCCTACTGTTATTTATACGTAATTGATATGTTAATCATATTTATACCCAAAAAAATTAATTTTTAACATAAAATAATGCATTAAAATATCTTTTTGAACATAATAAAAGTAAAACAAATAAAATGTATATATTTTTAAATACATTTAACCACAAATTAATAACAAACATACGAAACAATTGCAAAAAAATCAAATAAATTTTTTAAATATTTCGTATTTATAATAAATTTTAAATCATTCATTCACATTATACATCTTCATCACTATCAGTTGAATATGAAGGAATTCAAAGCTCAGTGTATTTTAAAAAGAAATATTCGAGCACAGATTTGCCTTTTCTTAAGTGGGAGCACTCGGGAGCAGATAAAATTTCTACCAAATTAAGGGGCGTAAAAAGAACTAAATATAGTAAAAAAAAATGAAAGAACCGATGTTTCCTTTTTTTTTTAAATTCTCTCCAGAATTTAGAAGATGCGTCAAAAAAGTAATTATTTGAGCCACTGGTACGTATCCATGTCTTTAAATGCAAGAATTTTTAATTAATAAAACGAAAAAAGGATATATTTTGCTTATTTAAAATAAAAAAGAAAATAATTTATAAATACAACTAAAATACAGTGGGTAAATATTTCCTATGTGTAGTCTGTGGCAGCTTGTGTTTGGTTATTCGACTTTGAATGTAATTACTAACCTTAAATCCGTTATTTATGCTACTAAGTTATGATGTCCTTATATCGGAAGACTGTTTACTATCAATTCCATGAAATGAAATACAAAATCTCAAAACTCAAATTTTTGCTTTTTGAACACGTGCCGCGACACTGTGGGTTGGCTAGGATTGCGTCGAATTGAATGAATGGCGTCGCTGATTAGGCCGGGCGTTAATAATAAAAATATATTAACGACTCCCCGGGATCCTTATTAGGTATCGTTATTAAGACGGGTATAAACAGCCGGCGTAACTCGTTACGCCACCCTTCATTTTTCCCCATTGCATCGCCGCGAAAGTAGGTGCACCGCTCGCGGAAAATAACCTTTGGAACGGTTGAGATTTTCCACGTCCCCCTCCGATCTTTCCTACCCGTGCCAATCTTCGCGGCAATCGCGTTACGAAATGCCCTTCACAGGCCGCAGCGCGTCCAATTTCTCGAGGCGCTTCGTGACACCGTGACTCGCGGCCACTCGACCTAGTCTCCGATTCGACGAACAATTTAAACGGATGCACCGGTCTTTGAACCGGCCAGCCATTGTCGTTTCGTTCCTCGCCAGTCGAGAACGTCTTCTGCACTGGATCCTCTCGTTTCGTCGCCACTCGGCACCGACTTCTTTCCCATCGATTACCTCGCCCAGGCAAGGTCTACTCGCTGCAGTCATCCTCTGGAATCTGCACCTAGATTTACTTAGAGTCGATCGCGAATCGCCGCCGCGTCATTCCTCCCCCGCGGCTATGAATTTTCCGACTGGCGTAGCTCGCCGGCATTAACGCGAATCGATTACGCTCGCGCGGCTGTTTCCAGCCGGTCAACGCGTTGTCCTCCTCGCGTGCTAAGTAATTTTAGGAGGCGATTTTTACGACGCGTATCAACTCCTCGCCCGCGTACACCTTATGTAACTTGTTTTGCTGCGAAATTTTACCGCGCCTGCGTACCCGGCTCGCTTAAAAACGGCCTAGCGGCTGACCGCGGCGACAACGAAGCGGCAGACGATGCAAATTGCTCGCAAAAACGGCTCGCGAGGTCGTTCGGGATGATCCCGACGCGATTTCAGCAGCCTTGCCACCACTTGCTCGCCGAAGAAAGTGGCGGAAGTTGGCTGGCGTTCTCGTCCCGGGGATCGATTAAACGACCTTCGTCCCGGCGAAGATCGATGGCTTTCCCTGATCGGATCCGCGGAAATCGGCGCTCGACGCGTTCAAAGCCGCGTTCCTTCGCCGCGGCCGGGAAGATTTATAAGATCGGGAGGCGAGGCAAGGCGATCGCTGGCGGCCGCGAAATGCTTTGTTCCAAGCGAGCGGGAGGCATTATACCCACATGCACACGTATCGCGGATGAATTCCTGGGACGAATTGGCGGATAGAATGATAGGGAATCGACGCATTAGAAATGGCGGTGGCGAGCGCGGCGGATTTATTATGCGGATGCCTGAGGATCACGCGGCCAGCTCCGCGCGAGTAATAATCTTCGAGTGTTCTCTAATGCGAGTTGGAACCGGGCGGCCTCCAACAGCCTGAATTCGTCCCCCTTTCCCCATCTGCCCCCCGTCCCCGGTTCCTCTCGTCCCCTCCTTTCGACAGGAGAGACGGCCATCTTGCTTAGACCACGGCATGTGCACTGCCGAATGCCGCCGCCATGCTAACGCGACAAAGAAACTTCTAACTCGGGTTGTCGTAGGTTGCCGCCGCTCCGCTCCGCGCCGCGCACCGCGCCGGTATCCGGGCAGAGGGGCCTCTTCCATCTCGCACCGTTCTGCTCCTTCGCCCGTTCCCTCTTTCTTTCCGTCGTTTCTTCCTTTCGTTCGTTCCTCCGACTCTGCGTAAGCCGAGAGAGACGTCGACCACTTCAAGGACGACGATCGTGCCGATCGATCAAGCCGCTGGATCGCTGTGCTAACTCCGGCCAAACGACGCGACGTCTCTCTCCCTCTCCCTGTACGCTCTTCCTCTCTCCCTCTGTCCCTGCCTCGCGGAATCTTTGAAATCCGTCGCGAGACGCGACCGAGGGTCTTCCAGTCTGCTCGCCCTAACGCGAGGCCCAGCGAACTTCGACGCCCAACCTCTAGAACGTCTAGTCGCCTAAGCAGAAGGGGAGGTGGAAAAAAAAAACTTGGAATCGTTGTTGCGAAGGGACGGTCCCAGGTATTAGAGGACACGCGAGGCTAGCGTAATTACAACGTGCATACGATGGCCCGTGGACGGGGAGAAGAACGACCCCTTTTGCCAGCGGTTTGCCCGCGATACGTAGCCCGGGCCGTTAATTACATAATAATGCGTACGTCATCGGTGCCGATGGCCGGCTCGCCCGTTGCCGGCCACGCGAAATTCTTCCGGGCCGGGCCGAAGTGCGATCGCGGTCGATGCGGCGGGCCGAACGATCGATGGCAAATTACGGTCACGTTTTTCCAACAGGCCGCAGCAACGAGCTACGGCGAATCGGAAATTGTGCGAACCGTGCGCCGATCGTGCCGCGGTGATATAAATATGCTCGCTCGAGTGAACGTGCGCACGGTGGTCGGCTGGCTTATTGCGATCCTAACATCGCCTTGATCTGCCCGATTACGGCTCGGATAAAATTCAAAATTCCCTCGCATTGCGCTCGCCATCAAGGCCCCAGGCTAACGAGGCCTGCGTAGGTGGGATTGCTAGCCATTGTCCCGCGTTACGTTTCGTTCACGCGATCCTTCGGGCGCGTTGGATTTGTCCGCCGAACCTGGCCGGGCATGCGTCGAAATTCAAAGCCTGGAATCGCTGAACCGCGGAACGAGGTCGGCGTTAAACCAGCCCGGCCGAAGCGTTCTCTCCTAACCGTGGGCACCAGGGTGGCTCTTATTTACGCTTGCTAAAATTTTTTTTCAAGATTTTCTTCGCGGCACCCTCCAGAATAGTTTCAAATAATTAAAAAAAAATCTGTGTAAAGTTTGAGCTCGATCGGATAACGGGAAAGGGTGCCCCTGGGCCCTTAAACATTTGAATCATTAGTTAACAGCTCACGAAGTCGATTTTATATAATATCCTCCAAGCTATTGATTAAATAAAAAAATATGTCAAACAAAAGTTGTAGATCCGGATACGGAGCATCTTTTATGTTTTATTACTTTCTCTCGTGCGACAAACTGTTTTCGAAAAAAGTCCGAAAAACTAAAAAAAAACTTTTCCCCTCAAATTTTGGAAGTTTAAATGCTTCCAGAACATTTTTTATTTATGAAGGCGAACAAAAAAATGGAATTTTTATTTTCGAGGACTATTTTTTAAACATTTAAGGTGGGAGCATATAATCTATATCTTCGATATTTTTGCGAATTTCGGTTACAAACTTTCAGGAAACATTCATGATATATCAAACACTGAAAATAGGAAAACAATTTTTTTTTACCTTTTTCGCACATGTCGGTATATGCTCCCACTTTTAATATTTCAAACTAGTCCTCGAAAATAAAAATTCATTTTTTTTGTTTGCCTTCATAAATAAAAAGTGTTCTAGAAGCATTTCAACTTTCAAAATTTCAGGAAAAAAGTTTTTTTTTTTTAGTTTTTCGGACTTTTTTGGAAAACCGTTTGTCTCACGAGAGAAAGTAATAAAACACAACAGATGCCCCTTGTCCGGATCTACAACTTTTGTTTGACATATTTTTTTTTTTAATCAATAACTTGGAGGATATTATATAAAATCGACTTTGCGAGCTGTTAAATACTGATTTAAATGTTTAATGGCCCAGGGGCACCCTTTCCCGTTATCCGATCCAGTTCAAACTTTACACGGATTTTTTTGAAAATTATTTGTAATAAAAATTTCGTACACAAATTTTTATTTCAAATAATTTTTTGCCCATGTCTGCCTAGTGGGCACACACGCGACGCCGACGGGATGAAGGAAAGAAGCGTGCCCCGACGGTGGTTCTCGCGTACGACACAGGCGAACGATCAACGAGGCGCGATTCTTCTTGGTTCAGCCGGTCGGTTATCGGGAAACAGCGGGGCTGGCTACTTTCGGAGTCTCGGAGTAACAACAGCGGCGGCGTTCGTCGGGAGGAGGTGCGGCACGGGCAACAAAGGCTCGCTCGACACGGGCTCGACTCTCCTCGGTTCTACTCGGTCGACGGGGGATCTATGGGGATCGATGAGGATCGAGGGGGATCGACGGAAACGCGACGCGTGTCCCCTTTATTTTTAATCTCTGCTTTAAATCACCGAGCGCGAGGGCGCTCGCGACACGCGTCGATGTGCCGTATTCGCAAATATCGATTCTGAAAAGCGCCGAACAATGCCGCTTATTTTCTGTTTTCAATGCCCATTGTGTCAGCCGTTGCCGCTGGACAGCGATCGTTCTCGTTCTCGTCTCGGTCTCTCTTTCTTCCGCTTCTCTCTCCCCGTTTCCCCGAACTCCTCCTCCCTTTTTCGCCGACCACTGACCACCCGTTCGTCGTCCTCGCTCCGAATTACTTTCAATCAGCTTTTCGCGTCTTGTCGCGACCGTACCGCGAACCCCTTGCTTCTTTCTACGCCCGTAAGAAGGGTCCAGGTCGCAGTAAAGCCAACGAGTCGCAAATGAACCCATTACGAGAGCAATGCAGTAACGGGATGATGCCGCGCATCGTCGCGCGTAATAATTACCTTGCACAGTAAACAGCGGCGCAAGATTTTCGCGTTATTTCAAAGGTTTTCCCCTCCACGAGATCGGTATAATCAATTGTCTGGCTACGTACAGTTTTCGGGCAACATCGCTCGGTTTTTGTTTTTCTTTTTTTCCCGAAAGCGCCCGGGTTCTGGCTTGATATTTGTGACAGAATATATCCGGCTCGCTTCGCTGCGATGCGGTCAAGTGATTTTTTTTTTTTTTTTTTTTTTTTTTTTTTTTTTTTTTTGAATTTGGGAATAAAAAATGGTATCGAACACGCGCCGACCGTATCCCGTGCAAGTGTCGTTGCCCGGCCTTTGCGGTGTATCGCGTGCAATTTACATGCGAATACGTGCCACCGCTTACGTTATCCGCCGTTTACAAATAACCGCGAACGGCCCCGTTTAGGTACATACCGCGAACAAAACTTTTCTGCTCTCTCGGCTGTGTCGCAAATGCGCGTCGCTTAAGAATCCGCGAGCGACTCGTCTCCGCGAGGAGGACGGGAGGGGGCAATTAATGAATCGCAGAATAGAAATAGAATAGGGCTTGGGAAATACATAGGTATATGTAGAGACGGCGGAACGGAACGGGACGGGACGGAACGGCGAAGCCAGAGTATCGTCCGCAAAGTTACAATTTGCGAATGCACGCGGCAGTGGAGGCAAAGTGAAAGTGCAGTGTGCAGCTCTGCGCGCAGAGCGGGTCTCGGTGTCTTGAAGCCGGGGAGCGCAGAACCTTCTGACCTTGTCCCAAATACTGCGACTGACTGGCTCGCTCGTACCTGGACGACGAGAGGATGGTAGTGGTGCGGTGCTGGTACACAGCCCGCTGTTCGTGCAACTTCTCTCTCGGTACAGTTGCGCGTGTACTGGTGGCCCTCTGCTCTTTGTCTCGGATCGCTTGCTGCGCCTCGTCGACTTCCTGCCGGGAGCTTGGTTACCTCTTGCCGCGGTACCACCACCTCGAGCTTGCTGGAATTTCTGGCCCCGCTTTGGTCGCTTGCTAAAACTCCACCGTTTCAGAACCTCGGGGAATCCAGCGACCGAGAGCACACCGCTAAATCGTCCGCTGAAAACCCTCGAAATTTCACCGCCAACTTGTCGCGAAATCTCTCGACGAGCCTTGGCGCGGGCGAAACTGCAAGACGCCCGCGTCGATTCGTTTCGTTGGAGTGTCGAACGTGAGTTGTAGTGGCAAGCAGCGACGTAGCGGAGGAAGCAAAGGCTCCGCAGGATCGATGGATTCAATTTTTTTTTTACGACTCTCGGGCGCGAGAGCTGGTCATGAAATTTTAACGGGTTCCCTGCAACGACGTCCTCCTCGAGGATTCCTCCCCGAGGATTCGAATCGGCAAGGATATCACGCCCGTTTATTATAGATCCGTGTAGCGATTCCTTTTCGTCAGGATCGCTTTATGTTCCAGACGTACGGTCGGGAGCGAAACCATTATCCCTGGCTCGGGACGTTCCCCACCCGTACTCGGGATCCTTCATTTGAATATCGAGCAGCGTGCCATCTTCTATTCCTGCATTTGTATTCTGGCGTCGAATATCGATCTAATAGATAGAAAGAAACAACAATGGCTCGTTGGACTGACGCGCGAAAATATCGTCGATGAGTTCGCTCGGGAGAACGAGTGTGTTTACATTTCGTCGCTCTAGTGTCTCGCTCTCGTTTCCACGACTTTGGTACACAAACGGGCACGCCGCCGCGAAGAATAGAGCCGAGGGGCAATTAAAAGAGCGACCGGCGCTGCCGATCTTTGTCCCTTTTCGCAATCTCGGTGCAATTAAATCGGATATTTTCAGGCGGTGGCGGCGACGGCGACTGCGGCACCGTTTATCGCGATTCCACGAAAACCGTTGCAGCGTCGACCGGTTGTTCCGAGTAAAAACCCGGCCCTAAGGTTTCCTCTTCGACCGATCGTTTTTCACGTTGGATCTCCTCTCCCCTGCTTTCGAGCCTCCCGCTCTCTCTCTCTCTCTCTCTCCCACTCTCTCCTTCTTATCCTTTCCTTCCGCCACCGTGTACTTATCGATCGTTCGCATCCTCGCGCCCGATATCGCCGCGACGTAATCGAAAACGAAACCGGTTCCCCACGTATTATTATTCCGGCGTTGCAAATCACTTGTACGTCGAAACGATCCGCCGGCTAGGATGTCCATTAAAGCTAAAACGCCGCCACTCGCCTATGAGTCGGGCATCGATTATTATCGTTCCTGTATTCTGGAGCTGGATCGCGGAGGGGCCGAGGAAGGGAGAGCTGGAGGTGGCAAAGATCTCGCAGAGTGGAATCTGTCGCGGATAATCGCGGAACAGCAGAAGCGACGACAGATCCCTCGGAACGCCTTGCCTGCCCGGGAGAAGACGATGCGTGACGATCGCTGGGCATTAAGCTCGCTTTTTGCTCGTTAAGGGGCCTCGCGATTAAAAACGGCCTGCTGCCGGGAAGGAGGGCAGGGCGCGCATGGGTAGTGACGGGGTGAAAGCGCGTACCGTACGCGTAATTGCGAATCAACGTTTCCGTTCCTTTCGTTCGAACCGCGCTCGACGGTTCATGGGCGGGGGTCATTCCCTGAAGTGATTACAGTACCTTCCTACAATCACGAAACAAGTAGCCGGTGTTCGTTTCGATGTTCGCCGCATAATCGAAGGGAGGAAGGTTGCTTAGAATCGTACGATTCGATATTTTGTCGCGCTGCACCGTCGGGAGGGGGTCGAATTGCCGCCGGAGGGCATCCTCGATGCCGATTTCCTGATGCAGCTCGGAGTGAGGCTGATACGTTGCGTGCTGGACGCGATGCGAGTCGCAGCTTAACGCGTTCGCGCAGTACCCCGCGCGATTTGCATGTCGCTCGAGGTATCTCTCCTCCGTTCGTAATGAATAATAGATTAACGGCCGCTTATTAGGCGGCCCGGCGAGGCCTTCGCGATCGTCGAATGTTAGAACGTTCTAAAATGGTCGCCCCGAAGGCCAGGCCAGGTTTTTACGACGACCGGTTTAGAAACCGACTGCGCTTCTCGCGCCACTTGCCCCTCGATCCCTGTCCACTGCCAGAAACCAATCACGATCGCCTACCGGGAATCGTTGCTCGATCCAGCCGACCAATCCACAGCCCATGCAAACACTTGCTTTTCGTTCTCTTTCGACTTTGACTCCTCTTTTTCTTCGTTCGGCCGAGGAGCGATCCAGCCGGAGGAAGCGTCATCACGCCCAGAGAATAGTTATTTTCCGTCGTCTATAAATAAAAACAGACGACACGTTCGCGTTGCTTTATAGGTAGGTAGGTAGGTATCTATGATAGCCCCCCCCCCCCTCCTCCTCCTCCTCCCCATGCGTTGACTATCCAACAAAGCGAAGCGAAATGTTACGCAACCGGACTTAACGGTAGGCATGCCAAGTTGTTGCACCGTTTCTCACGCTTTTGCGGCGCAAAAGTCTGGTCCGCGAACTCCATAACATACCTACCTGGTTTTCAAGACCGCCCGCTGATCAGGCGCAAAGCTTTTCCACCCGGTTCGGATGGGACGAGTTTCTTTTTCCGCGAATCGAAAGCGGTTCGTCACATTTTCTAGCCCACTGCCCGATATTCTTTTTTTGCCGGGCAGGATCGCTCGGCACCGATACAGCAGGATCCACTCGGACGGAATCGGCGGTCGATCGCCCCGCGAAATTTTCCCAGCCTCTGATTATCGCCGGTCTCCGTAAAAACGAAGCGAAGATCGATCAACGCGTCCGGCTGACCGACAAAAATGCCCGAAAACCGCAGCCACGGGAACGGTTCTCGTCTTCCGAGTAGACATTCGTGCCCGAACAGATCGCCTTCTCTGCTGCCTACATAGCTGCACTCGCACCCCAAGGCCTTTCTTTTTTTTCTCCATTTGTTTAGTTGATCGGAGAAAATGATAGAGTTGCTGGAAATCGCCGGTACACGGCAGAGTAATAACGAGAAACCGTTTCTCTGTGTTTGTTTCAGGTCCACGGCGCGCTGTATGTCGAGGCTGAGAAAGATTGGAGAAGAAAAAGGCATCGCGTCGCGAGCCGTGGCATCGTTGGAGCATCGTTGGAGCATCGCCGGTGAGTGAACAACAATCGTTGCACCTTTTTGTTCGAGCGTACATCGTCGCTGGGTGGTTACAATTTCACAATAAGTAGTAGGAACAAAGGTCTGTTATTACGTCCCCGGCAGACAATACTCGCTGCGGATAATGAATCGTAATCGCGATCGGCTGTTTTGCGACAGGAATTAGGCTGAAGCTCGTCCAACGTGCTTGGAATACGATCGCCGCGCCGGGAACAACGAGCTGCGAATATAACGCGAGACGTTACGATATGTCATCGTCATCGTCCTAGTCGTAGTTGCGGATCGTTACACGCTGCCGTGCGCACGCTAACTGGATACGGATACCAGTGGCCTTTGCACCTGTCGGACCAGCCATTCCTTCGATTTAGCGACTGTTGGCGATGCCTCGCGGACCGGGCTTCCGCGGCAGGTGAAAAATCTTGATGGCTCCGAGCCTACCCATTCCCCGGCTCGATCATTGTATTTCACACCGCGTTTTTGCTTCCGACTCGCGAAACGGAATAATTAGCCAGCTCGACGGAGTCGCGGGAAATGCGCGGCTTATCGTGTGAAAAACTGTCCGCGCTCGTTGAATAGTTACGCGTTTCATTCGCATCGACCAGCCTACCGATCTCACTTCCTCGTTCGAGACCCCCTTCGGTTAGATACCGACCTATCTCTACCCGATTGTCCCTCGATTTCGAGCACCGACGCCATGCGAACCGGAGCTCCGTCCACAAAGTGGCTAACAAGCTGACGAAAAAGGCGAAGTGGCGCGACCGCGGAGCGAACAAGAAAAATAGGAAATTAATTTCCGCCAGTAGGAATTATTCATCGTATTACGGGAACGCGAGCGTTGAATTCTAACGAGTCAGTCGGCTTGCCCGGCGCACATACATAGCACATACACGCACGTACTCCTAGGCGCACCGTATCTTTTTATAAAATCTTATTTGTCTCGCTGCAAGCTACCTACTTATGTATTTCTCTGTTTCTCGGCGTGGTGGTAGGTATATCCACGCGTACACGTCGTTTCTCTGGATTCAGCTCGGCGACCAACTATCCGCGCGCTGTCCTTGTAGATTCTAATGCTAAATCCGTCTCTCTGAACCTCTCTCTATCTTTCGAGCAACCGATTGGAATGCATTACCAATGGTTTTAAGAACCTTGAAGCACACCGGCCACGTTTGAAAGTGAGCTGCACAATTTCTTACCCAGCATCGAGTCACCACTCGGAATAATTGCTCTCTGCGGCGTGTATTACGGTCAAAGTTCGAGTCCCCGCGTTCTCTCGGCCGCGATCGATAATCGCGTCGCACCGCCAATTTAGACGCGAGCGAGCCACCAACGTCGCGCAACCTTCGATCGATTCTTTATCCGCTTTTCGTTTCCGAGAAAATGCTCCTCGAGGCCTGGTCAATGTCGCCGCCTTTTCCGCGATTTCGAACAATAGTTTTACACATTCTCAATGGACGATACTCCGTTATCGGGAGCTAAATCGATGCCACCGGCGGTAGATATCGCGGCGCGATTAGATAGGCGATTAGAGGGTCGCCAGGGAAAAAAGGCTAACGGGACACAGCCGGATTTCGCGTTATATCTGTCTCGGCCGGATCGCCGAGCAAACACGATTCATCGATTAGGCGTAGGTACTTCCGCGATGCCGAAGGTCCCGCTGCTAGAGTAGGTGGCGGCTGAAACGTATTGGGTAAATCCGGGAGATGCGGTCGGGCCGGAGAGTTGGTCAAGTCGCTATATTTAAATACGTTAAAGTGCAGACCAATTACTTCTCTAGAAGCCAAACAGTTGAATGAATAGCGTCATTTCGCTTCCTTCTGTGTTTTTCTGGATTTATAGGCTTTAAAAGGTAAATTGAGGTTACATTTAACCTCTTCTGTCAAACAGCTGTGTACAGAATCGTATTTAAAATATATTTCTAAGTTTATTTTCGTTTAATGTTTGGGATATTAAGATAGTAGAGATATTGAGGGACAATGCAGCCAAAGTATTTGGCCATATTAATTCTTCCTCTCAAAGCTAACGAGAAACTCATCTCTCGCTTCAAAAAAGAGAGGTGGTCGAGTTGTGATTTTTTTTATTATTTTTGTTTATTTTTTTATTTTTTATTTTTATTTCATTATTATTTTTGTTTATTTAGTTTATTTATTCCAGTAGGTAGTTCACTTTTTCTTTGACGTGTTCCATACTTGTTTAGCGTAAACAAATTAAATATGAATGAATCTGTAGTTGTATCCCTTGTTAATTTTCCATGAATAATTTTATGTGAGTGGTCTCTGCCAACGACGAAAACCATTTCTCCCGGCACCTCGGGGGAGGTGGTCAGATGTGATGACTTGAGTTTTCAACCCGATTTACAGTAAACATGGTCTTAAAACAAATTATCGACCAGTTTTTCTGAATCAGCATAAAATTCTGAACATGTAGGTTTGTTCGGATAAAATAAGTAATTTCTATACCTATTAGTTTTAATAGCCATTTTATATTAAGTCGACCGGGTCTCCCGGATTTACCCTAAGTTAAGTAGGTGTCTAAATAGGTTTCTAGGCAGCGAATCTTACCGAACCGCTAGGTAGTAAGCTCCGTTCGGTGGCGATCCCGCGCTCGAAACTTGGCCGACAAGTAGGCCTTCACCTCGAGTTAGCCTCGCGAAACCATTCATCGATTTTCTAAAGTCGCTCTCCGCCTGCAAGCGATTCTGCGACTCGGCGGATTCGCTGATCTCGGAGCAGCACGGGCTAGAGATAAGAGGCACTTTTGTCGCGGATAGTGCGCAGTACGCGTTACGTAGTTGGGTTCTTTTTTTTTTTTCGTGCGACGGCATCGGTAAGGCTTGATCGATGTTTTTGCTGCGAAAATCGATCTACGAGGCGCGTCGGTCACGGCGCTTCGCGACGCGCGGCCTTCGAATACCTGACGTAGATGACGTCAGGCCCTTCTAAACAGGAGGGGCCCGGGCGACTAAACATGGCCGTGGATTTAGGCGACCAATCGCCGTTGCGTGCCGGCATCAGGCCCCCCTTTCTAAGCGGTCAGGGTCCGGATGGTCCTGCCAAAAAACGACCAGCACGGGAATAGAGATTGGAGGAGAATGGACGACCCAAAATGGCCACTCCGAATGGCGGACCTCCGACCTCGTTTCCTGGCTCGGTTTCCACACTTTCCTCGCTTTGCTGGATTACCGAACAAAATCCGAGCGTGAATTTCGATACGCTGCTAACTGGCCAATCGACGATCCCCACGAATAGGTAGTTATTGTAATGCAGTTTTTACGAGGGAATAATGATCGGAGGTGCCGCTTGATCGCCAATGAATATGCACAGCACGCGGGCAAGGTCCTCGACGGGCGAGAAAAAGCATCGTCGCGCTGGACCTTTCAACTTCCTCGGCTCCTCTCGAGCTCTTCCTCGAGACGGAACTCCGCGGCGGGACCAAACCGCGGGGTACTGCGCGAATCGATCGCCCCCCCCCCCCCCCCCCAGTCGTTAGACCAATTATCGTCGTCCGAACGCGCTCATTGATCGGTAAATATTTGCACGGCCGAGGACGGCGCATTAATATTTATCGGCATGCAAACTACTGCGCCGGCCTTGCCGTGCGCGTCAACGATGCTTCTGCGACGACTGGTCCAATTTCCGCGATGCCCGAGCCTCCTTCCCGGGCGAAAAATCGGGGAACGCGACGAGGACGCGCGAATTAGATCCGCGATCGATACGACGAAGGTGAAACGAGCTCGATCTCTCGATAGGTCGCGAGTCGAGCTGGTACAATGTGCAGGCGGCTGCATGTGCATGCATGTGCTCGCCGCGGCGGTCTCTTTCAGGCGCTTCGAGCAGAGGTGAACGCCGAGCTAATCCCAGTGTGTGGTAATCGTCGTTTGCAAGATGTTTACGTAATTTCACCTTTTTTCGCATGCACCTCCACCGATCGGCCACCCGCCTCCCCTCCCCGCTCGCGGTTCCCCACCTCGCGCTCAACCTCTTTACCGATGCACGCGAGGAACGGTTTATAATGCCGCCATTAACGGACGTCGTCGTGTTCTCACGACAGGGAGGAAGCTTCCCTCCTCTTTTCTTTCCCTTTTCCGAGAATCAAGCAGCCTCTCCGGCAGCTACGTTTCCCGATCGGAGCTTCGAGCTTTTCCCAGATTCGCCGTGTAGTTACATAGGTAAGTGCGTGGCTATTTTTGTGTTCCCGCTCCCCAGGTAGGCAGGGAACTAAATAGACCACGACGGAAAAGCACGTCAAGTGGACACGGTGATCGATGGAAAAATTCGCCGCGCCTTGTCGATTCGGACGGGCGGAAGGGGGGCAGCTTTAATTGCAAAAGAAAAGTATCTCTGCGAGGGAGATGGTTCGTGTAGAAAATGGGTGCTCCGCATGCGATACTGCGTGTCCGGGGACGACGAAATTTTTCACGCGGATCCGTATGGTCTCTCGCTCTCTCCTCCCCGTGATCCGGCCCTCTCCTCCTCTATTTTCTATCGGCTGTCTTCTCATCACGGCCGACGAACAGCCGTGCGTGAGCTCCTACTTTTTGTCGGCCGACGACCGGCCCAACCTGCCGTTCTCAATGATTTCAAACCCGTTTCCACGCACGCTGTACATACCAAGGTATATACCGAAGTACATGCGCGTCTGTCTTACACTGCGATCCTGGAACAAAGTCCATGGATCCTGCTTAACGGAATTTCACCGTGCCACCCGTACCTACGGCCGAGTGGAGGTGTTTCGGAGTGTTTCGCTCGCTGTAGGCGATAGGTAAAGGACGAAAATGCGAGGAGAGAGGAGTGCTGTCGGTCGGCCCGATGCGACGAGCCCTCGATCCGAGAGGCTTTTTCGTTCCTGTTGCGTCCAGTTGGCCGACGATTAGAGGAATGATAGGCTGCGACGTGCCGCTTCCTGGACGGAAGACATGGTCCGGCGTTCCTTCGCAGCAGATTTATAATAATTAGGTAGCTGAAAAGAAGGAGACGCGTGCTCGCTGTAATAAATTATAGGGGAGCATTAGAGCGGTGGGATCGAGCTGACGGTAGGTCAGTATCTTCTGCCCATTCGAACCACTACCTATACAGCTCCGCTCCGCTCCTTTCTTTTCTTCCCTGCGGTGGTCCCCTCGCTGCTGCGGCCACTTGTGCCTGCTGGTGGTTCAGTTCAGCTCGGCTCCCCGACCAGCCCGCTGATTCCAACCGACCAAACTGGTTTTCGAGAATTTGATGGATCTCTGCCATATTTCGATTACGTCCACGGGCAGAAGCTCCGCCGTCCAGGAGGCTGCTCCGCTTCGCCCGAGAAAACCTTTTCCCTCGGCAGTGGAGTGCAGCGTGGCACTCGCGCCGGGCATCTCCGCACCGAAATCTCCGCGCAAATTCTTGGAACTCGTTCAACTCTGCTCGGAACTTAACCAACCACTTGATCTCGTTCATAAACACTTATCGCTCGCACCCCAAGGCGCGCGCAAAGTTCGTTCACCCTGCACCCTCCGCCATTTCCTCTGATTCTTCCGCGCAGCAGGTACCTGCCTACTTTATACCAGCTCGCGCGCGCAGCTGGTGACAGTTTGTGTACGCACAGAAAATGTTGCGTTGGGGACGACGCGAGAGCTGCGGTGATCGACCGTTGCTTCTCGCTCTCCGCCTTTACGTCGAATTAAGGATGTATCGGACGTACAATATTAGAGAAAAGTATATGAAATTTGAAATACTTGAATATCTACGTCTTACGCATAGTAAATCTAGATGTAAGGAACTCGAACGACAGTTGGAGTCTTATTTTTAATCCTAGGAAGGTATTTTTCACTTTACAAATACTTTCTGAAGCATTATTTGCTAAACTTTTGGCAGTGAAAATACCCAGAATTCACAATTTTCTCAAGTTATAATTTATTTCTTCAAAACGGTGTAGTGAAAACAATTGAAACTCGGCAGATATTTTCATCTACCCATATACTGCATGTAAAAAAAATTTTAAAACATTGGTACCATTTCTTCAACATTTTTTCAGCTGTTTTATCTGTCAAGATCGTCTCTTTCCATAAGAGTACGTGTAAAATCAGAGAAAATTAAAATCGTTGTAACTCAGCAACCGTTTAGTGAATTGGTTTAGAATTTTTGGAGCACATCCGGAAGATTAGAAAGAACAGTCTAAGAAATTTTTATCAACTTGGTACCATTTTGAAGATAGGTCCGATACATCCTTATTGCGCGAGCCTGCAATAACACCCGTGGCCCGTCCAAGGGCGCGTTTAACGGCGGCAGGTGTGCGGAACCGTTATGCGGTTGAGAGGAGAATTTTTCAGCGAGTGCCGAGGATCGGTCCCATCCCCGGGACAGCTTAGGAATTGGTCGGAATCCTGGAGGATCTCGGCTGGCGACGGTGCTCGCCGCGGGCCAGGATAATGAAAAATAATTTAGATTCCGGGTGCGTTATTACCACGTTCGCCTGGCCGATCAGCGCGCTATCGTCGAAGGCCTGGACGCGGCTAATTAAACTGTCCCTGTCCGGCGTTTCTTCGCGCCTCGCACTTTTATCCGGCGCCGATAGCGACACGGACCATCTTGAACGACGAATGACCCCACGCGGTAATTAATATCTCCGGAGATAGGCGGCGTTGTCCGAAACACCCGCGACGAAATAAAATAACGCGCTTGGTGGGGCGAGGACAGCGAGTTAATTAGTTGAAAAAAAATTGGCCGAGTTAATTAAATTTTCGTGCGTCGGAGCGCGGATAATGTGCAGGTTCGAAACAAATAATCTGTTGGCCCGCTTTGAGTCTGTTTCGTGTGTTCGGCGAGGCGAGCGGCGACGAGGCTTTATCTAATTACCCGTGAGCGGGGCTCGGTCGCTCCGCTCACATTTTTCCTCCTTCTTCGCTCCCTCTTTTTTTCATTTCCCGTGCTTGTAACATATTGTACCGAGGGGCCAGTTGGCCCGAGGACATAATAAATTCCTCTTTCCCTGCTGGCTCGGCTGCTCGCTGTTCCCTTTAGAACAGCTTCATCGGCCACTCTTGGCCCCTGTCTCCTGTGACGGGCGCGGCTCATCGTCTCGTAGTCTCGTCGTCTCGTTCGAGGCCGTAAACGGAGGAAAACCGAGGACGAGGAGGTGAGATCCGAGGAAGGGACGGAGAGGGAAAGAGACACGGGTCGCCTGCCGCGTAATTGAAACGTCCTGTACACGCCTATAAGGCAGAAGGAAGCCCGTTGCAGTTCATCAGTCATTCCGGGAGTACACGGCAGTCATCGCGGATGCATTTGCAACCCCACAGAACGCGAAATGACGTGGGTGGCAGGGTGGTAGAGCGACGGGGGACCAGGGGCTGGGGGGGGGGGCGATGGGGGAATCGGGGAATCGGGGGAGGAGAGTTCACCGCGGTCGGGGGTGCGTTGCGTTCGCCCTGGTTCGCCCTGGTTCGCCCTGGTTCGCCCGCGAAGGGAGGCCAGGAGAGCGGAAAGGGAGAGGATAAGAGAGATGCGCGCGTATACCTATTCGCGTATATATGGTTCGCGTACGTGCTCGTGGGGTAGGTCGTGATTGCTCGACGATACAAAGGATGGACAGAACCCCCCTGGGCACCCTTCCCTATTACGCCCCGTGCAACTTCTCCGGTGGGACGAGGAACTCGCCCCTGGAAGCCACCGGTAAGACAAAGACCGACCGAAGGAGAACGCTCCTGTCCCCGTGACAGTCGCGAAACTCACTCCCTCGCCCCCTCCCTCCTCCTCCCTTTTTCAACCTTCTTTTCCAACCACCGCCGCGCCACGCCGCACCGTGGTTCCTCTCCACGCGACGGCCCTTTGTCTCCCGCAACAGAGATTGTCTTTAGCGATTTAATAACGCTACAAGCAAATCCCGCCCGTCGGCCCTCCGCCACGTTCTTCCCTCCCCTCGTCTTAATCCCCCGCCAGAGTCGGCCGGGACGGACGAAATTACTGAGGATTCCGCGGTCCCTCGGAGCGGCGTTTGATCGAGCACGGGGACAGCAGCGGGCAACGGAAATTCGCCGGCCCATTGTTTTCGGCGGTTCCATTAAAACGCGCACGCGTTTCGCCGACGCAGCACCGTCGCCGTTCCGGATTCTCCTTAAAACACCGCCCTCGCGTCCCGGTGATGAGTCGTTTCTCTTCGACCACGGGGAATCTTGGCGAAAATTGCTCAGTCTCCGCGCGTCTCTCCGGTTTCCTCCTCTCCCTCGCTCTCCGACCTCCCGAGCCGCGAATCCCCGGAGACGCGTCCGTTAATTAAATTAATTCCGATGGCATTTTTCCGGGTTACTTTGGCGAGCGGTGTAGGCGAAATAAATTACGCAAATCGTAAGGAATACTGCTGGCAGAAGGCAGCATTCCTTTACGCTACGCGAGACAGAGCCAGACCGAGCCAGCCCGGGCACGCTTAAAGGGACCATTACAGCTAACGTTCCCCGGTAGGCAGGTAATTAACGCGTTACGTTCGCGTCGTGTCCCCCGACCCTTCGGCGGATCGGCCAGCTCAGATCCCAGATAGAGCGCGGAAGGCTTTCGCATCGGATGCGCGGGAGAACGGCGAAACGAGCAGTCATAGTGGAATAGGAACGCGGAAAGAAGAAAGGAGACGGGAACCCGCTAATAAAACCACCCCGCAATGAGAAAGTCTTGAACTGTCGGCAAATGAGACGTTGTTACCCAGCATGCCGATGCGAGTTACGCACTTATGCGTACGTAGTACGCACCGAGCCGCGCCAGCGCGAGTCGCGATCCTTCGTTCCTTTTATTCTCGCGGCCCGCGCAATTTCTCACTTCCATTCCGCCACGATTCCGTTAAAGCTCCGTCCCCCTCCCCTCCCCCCCTCCCCCCTTCCGTCTCGCCCGCAACAGGGAATTATATTGTAATCGAAGTAATTTGCGAAAACAACTCCGCACGCCGAGAGATCGGAGATTGAGGAAACAGCCGAGAGGAATCGGGACGCACCTCCACGCGAGTGCGGGAAACGCAGCCAACCCGTTCCCCTCGAACAGCTGGCCTGGTGCTTTCGGAGCAACAGATCGCAAAACACACTGTGACGCAATCTCGGTAGGGTAAATCCGGGAGACGCGGTCGACCTAATATAAAATGGCTATTAAAACTAATGCAGATATTACTTATTTTATCAGAACAAACCTAATATGTTCAGAATTTTATGCTGATTCAGAAAAACTGGTCGATATTTGCTTTAAGACAATATTTACTGTAGGGGAGAGGTGGGATGAAAGGGACATTTTTGTTTAGGGCCAATTCTAATTGGTAACATTAGAAATTAAGCTTCTCTCTATATTTGCATGTCATAGTTTTCGTTTTCTAAAAAAGTGTGTTTTGTCCCTTTCATAAATTGGCTGTATTGAAAGGGACATGGATGTTTATGAATGGGACAGTGTAATAAAACCAGGTAATATTAATATCATTTCTTTAATTATTATTTATGCAGGTACCGAAAACACAGTAGCTATTTTAATTCGTAATAGGAACTAAAAACTCAACAGTTAAGCTTATGTAACCAAACGATCTTAATAGCTATAAATAATGAATTGTCTAATGGCATCCTGAGCAAAAGACGTTAAAAAAAAACACCTTTTACACCACACGTTTTGTGTACCCATTTGTCACAAATTTTGCACTGATACCAGTCTTCAAGGCTTGTTAAATATGTTTCCTTACAAACGTTGCATTGATTATTATCGCAAAGCCAACATAGTTACCAGTGAACCACGTTCTGTGGAACTGATTTGCCCAACTCTTTTAACTCTTGCTTGAGCAACTATCCTCGGAGTGTTAGTCACTGTACTGTATCCAGTTTCACCCAAAGAAGAAAGCAAAATTATTTATGTATGAATACAAATACAGATTCATTGATATTTAATTTGTTTACGGGAAACAAGTAAAGAACACATCAAAGAAAAAGTGAACTAGGTACTTACCGGCGATTAGCAAGGCAAATGAATACAAAAGTGGATAAATAAAATAAATGAACAATAATAATTATAAAATAATGAGCAAAAATAAAAAAATAAACAAAAATTATTTAAAAAATCATAACTCGACCATCTCTCCTTTCTGCAGCGAGAGATGGTCTTCTCGTTAGTTTTGAGAGGAAGAGTTAATATGGCCAAATTCTTCGGCTGCATTGTCCCTCAATATCTCTACTATCTTATTATCCCAAACATTAAACGAAAATAAACTTAGAAGTATATTTTAAATACGATTCTGTACACCGCTGTTTGACAAAAGAGGTTAAATGAAACCTCTTCAATTTACCTTTTATAGCCTATAAATCGAGAAAAACACATAAGGAAGCGAAGTGACGCTATTCATTCAACTGTTTGAATCGACTCGACCAACTCTCCGGCCCGACCGCGTCTCCCGGATTTACCCTATCGTCGCGAAAACGTCCAAGTCGAATAGACGCAGCAGTTTTTCATCGGCGCGATAAGCGACTCCCCTTCGCACCTGAGGCGCGATTGCGTCGTCCGACCGTTGAGCAATTCAACCGTCCATTAGATGTCGAAAGCCGTTTTTTTTTTCTCCGCGGCGCTATAAATAACTTCTTTATTTGAGCGGGTGTTAATCGCCGCGGGGATAAACCGAGCCAACAGTCGCAGCGGGAGGTTGCAAACACCCGTTCAGCTCGCGCACGAAATTACGATCGAAAGACTCGAAAGCCGCGCGAGATAGGGATTTTTCTCGCATCAGCGCTGACTCGAAGGAACAAGATTAATTCGTTGAAAACAAGCTTTATCTGGCCGCGGTGTTGAATGCCGCGGGAGGGCCGCGCGTTCGTTCGCGATAAGCCTTATCGAAATAATTACGTTATCTGAAAATGTCTATTGCGCGCTCGCGAAAATGCCTGTGTGAGTGCAGGCAAATCCCGAGAAAGTACCTCGGCGAACAAATAAATCGTTGGCAATCTGCTCTCTTGCTTTCCCTCGCCGCGCTCGCAATCAGCCGCGGCGCTCGGTGTCGGGGCGTCGGTGAGAGAAGCTTTCCAGGAAGAGGTGCCCGTTAATGGTCGATATATTGTAACAGTTTGAGGGACACAGGCGAACGTTCGCGGTGGGTTTGGTTGGCCGAAAGTGGCGTAGGGTCGAGCCGAGGTCTCGAAGAGAATCGCGGACACGCGCTCGTAGCCACGGCCGGTTTATCGTCCGCTCTCTCGCTCTGTCGCGTGCGCAGCTCGGTCAATCCTACTCGTTCGCGGCTCTCAGGGTTACGCGAGTCGCGAAAAATATTTGAAGCACTCTCGAACCCTGGCCTTGAACGAGTTTGTTTGCGAGGGCCGCGTTATCGGTGCAGTCGACACGTCGGTTATTTTTTTCGCGGAAGACGGCGACGCGGTCACGCGCGACATTTGTCGGGAAAAATCGTGCGGTTCGGCTTTTCGTAAGAGCGCGATAAAGCGGCGATATCGTTGTTGTTTTTTATTTTTTTCAACGATCAACCGCATCTCGCGAAAGAAATACACGCCGAATATCGCGACCGAACCAACCGTCTGGAGCAACGGCTACGAAAGCTTGGGTTGCGCGGGTACCGAGTACCTCTCGAAGCGCGCAAAGCCGAACAATCGCCCGCCGCTGCGCCACACCGCGCCGCCTCTCTTATCGCGGGGAAATATTTTGAACCGTGGAAAAATTCAAGATAATGGGAAAAACACGCGAAATCGTTAGGCGACGCGTCCAATTCCGCCGCAGTTTTCTCTTATCATCGACTTTAATTAGCGTACGAATGTGTTATCGCGGTTTCGGGCATCGAGCGAGCTTTCCGCAGCCCCGTTCCTTTTTAAACGATACGCTCGCCGTTCCACTTCGAATGCCGAACAACGAATCTCGCTGGGATCGTAAGGTCGGATCGAATTTTTCCGATCATCTTGGTCGACGAATCGGACGATACTTTGTCGGGCCAGGAGGTCAGACTATCACGCCGAGATAGATTTCTGGCGTTCGAATATCACGCAGGCTATTTTTCGCAAACTTTACGCTAAATATTTTTAGGAATCTCGCGGGTAAGAAGCGCTCCCGGAGCACGCTGCTACAAGTTGCGCTACAGTAGGGCATCTAGCATTCGGTGAAAAGATTCTGCTCGCGTAGTCAGCGAGTTCTAGGGCGCTTCGCGTTGAGGGTTGCATGTACTATCCCATTGGCAGTGCTGGCGAGGACACCTCTGTCGTCCTTTTTCCCGATGAAACGACGTAAGGGTTCCCCTGTGCGCCCCTGATATGGGGTGCGCGAAATGCCCGATGGCGGTTCCATTTTGCGGCGAGATAAATATTGCGCGATTCGCGTTCGTGTCATCTAGGCCTTGCCACGGGAAACGACGAGCAGTTCCCCGATGAAAATCGCGGACCCCTGCGCGTCCTTTTCCAGCTTGTCTGTGAAGTCTCCGTGGTTGAGTCTGACTAGTCAGGAGTTTGTTATAATTTGCGAGGGAGTGCCGACTAACAATAAGAAGGATCTCCCTCGATAGGCAAAATAATGAAATTATTTTCACGGACTTTATTCTACAAACTTAATTAAACGAGCTTAAGGTTATACCAATCCTAGAATTATTATTTTTAAAATTATTATTATTGTGTACACAACTGGGTACTTGGGTACCCATTTCCATGTTTCCTTTAGTAATTTTTTACGTTCGGGTAAAAATATCGCAACACCGCTCCGGATCCCCATTCTTTGAAGTCTTTTGCCCCGATATACGTTTTTGAAATAAAAATTTATGCAAAAGATTTTAAATAATAAAGTATCAAACTTATTTACACGCTTGTTGGATTACCGGGATACCCGGGTGCTCGTGTAAGGCAGGCTGTAGTTGGATGATTTATGAACGGAAGTTTTCTAAAGAAGTTATACAGGACAGAAAATTCTTAACTAATACTGTTTATTCCGTTCACCACTGAACCAGAGACAACCATCTTCGTAGAGAGTCAAGAAACGCAAATGACATGGACGGTCGACTTTAGCATCGAATTATGTTGTAGTTTCGAGTAATTTATCCGCTCAAATAGTTTAAAACGGCACTTTGTATATTATAGGAATGGAAAACTAAGTGTTTCGAAGAAGTAAAAAAGTAAAATTATCGCTGTGTTTGAGATGTATCGGAACAGGACACATGGGGTACCCGGGTGCCCCCGTTGCCCAACAACCGTGAAACTTTTGGTTGCGTACATAAGGGTTAACAATGTAGGTACAAAACCGTGGAATTTGTGTATTTGGGTGATTTGGTATATTTAGCGATCAAAATGTTCTGCCGATCTTCTGGTCGTCGGGTCTCCTCGAAGTCACTTCACCGTTCCTTCTCGGTTTCGGAAAACGGGAATTGCCCAATGCCCATTGAGAATCTCCAGATGCGTTGACGAACTCAAACCCTTGAGATGCCGGACCCATGGTGTGCCCAGAGCCCAATTTATGGTGTTCTGGCATGCGTCAGCATCGGCGTGTCACGAGGTCGAAAACTCGCGTGAAGGAATACCCTTTCTTTAAAGATATTTATGTTTCCGCACCCACTTGGCGAGATGCGCATCGGAGACAAACTTTCTCCGGCCAAATGTCGAGGCTTGGGGTTCATCTGGACATTGTCACTCTCACATTGTCCCAGCGAAACAGCCCTGCCTAAAAATTTCGCATCTGAAGACGATCGACGGATGCCTGGGAAGACCCCAGCCGGCTATCTGCTGGCGCGTAACGTTGACTTCTTTCAAGTCGGCCAGAAGATCGCGCAAGATGCGCCGATAACCGATAGGCGGGCAACGGGTGCATCGAACGGTCCCGCACGGGGCCGCGACGCGTTGCTGCAACCAGCGACATGTTTGGGACACGTGTCGGAATGCAGCGTCGTCGGCTGCATCGGCAGACTCAGACAATTCAACGACGGGGCCCGGCATTTTTTTTTTTTTTTGCGACGCGAGAAGGGAACTCGGGTGGACGGAGCGGGAGGCAGAACGATTTCTGGCCGGTAAATAAGGAGAACACCGCTGCTGTAGGCCAGTGACCCGGCTTGTCACGTGCAGCACGATTACGCCATTATCTGCCGGCTCGAAGAAAAAATCGCGGGGCGATCAAAATGCTCGGTTTAAAAATAAACGTCGTTCGTCCGCCGCCACGAATCTCTCCCTCGATATCTCTGCTTATTCCCTGAACTCGGTAGCTGCGACGGCTGGCCATAGCGGCGATCAAAAATCGCCGGACGATACGAGTAGCGAGAGGCTTTCGTAACCGGCATTGTTCGGCTGGAAAGGAGCCGAGGACACGCGAGATATTCCCACGCGGCGGGAACGGGAGCCCCGCGAGATGGAGGATCGTCCGCGCGATGAAAAGCGGCCGAATCGTGGTCGATTGTGTCCTTGCCGTACGGTTCGAGCGTGGACTCGACCTGCGAACAAGCAGCAGCCCGTGGAGCGACAGATGGCACGCACGCACGCACGCACGCACGCACGCACGCAAGCACGCTACCGAAAAACAGCAATACATAACGCTCCGGTATCCGCTGTTCTCGCATGGCACGAGGCGACTGCGAGTAGAAGGAGATCGGCGACAGGAATACCTATCCACGCTTCGATATATTAGAATAAAGTACAGAGTCTGGGGAACGCTTCCACCGATCGTCGACTATTCCACTTGGAATCTACTTTTACGGGTGTCGGATTTCTCGGTAAATGTCCGTTTCCGCGGCGAAGTTGGGCAAGCTGAAATGTGGGCTTCGAGCACGGGCTGGGGCTGGGGCTCGGGCGCGCGTGGGCCACCGATCGTTCTCGATCGACCCTTTCGAGTGGCGAGCCGACATTCCTCTGGATCGATGGTAAAAATCCCCGTCGAAGGCTAAATCTCGACTGGCACGACTCGTCGTGCCCGTGCCCGTGCCCATGCCCATGCCCGTGCTCGCACCGCAGAGAGAAAGGTCTCTGTCGAGATAATCCGAAACCCAGCTACCTTTCGACAGACTCACTCTAACGATCTATCGATCGCCACGAACGAGCCACCGACGCCTCGTCGGCCAGGCCTGATTGACTCGGGCTCGCGAATTTTCAACAGCTCCTAATCGCCCGGTTTCGCGCCGCCTCCGCGTTAATGCAAATTCGTTACGCGAGCGACGCCGATAAAAACATTGGACTCGAGGTGTCGCCTCGTAGGAGCGGCTGTTCGTAATCGGTGCTTTTAAACGCGTATAATGTAATCGACACTGAAACAGACGGCCGCTCGTAACTTCTGTCAGCCGGTGAATGGAAACGTGAATGGAAACGCCGCGGCGTGCCGTGCGATCGGCACGAAAGTAAGAGGCGTTCATTCGCTCGCGAAGGAATCAGCGTCCGTACCAAAAGTCAAAGGATCGTTACCACGGCCGCGGAGGAGAGATCCTTCAAGGTGGCATGAGAACGGTCGAGGAAATCGCCCCCGATTCGACTCTCGACGGACGCACGCTCGCTCGCCGGTCGACGCTTATAGTAACGGTTTTTATTGAAATTACCAGGCGGTAATTTAGCGCGCAACGCCTCCGTTAGGGTAAATCCGGGAGACGCGGTCGGGCCGGAGAGCTAGCCGAGTCGCTATATTTCAGACTCTTCTATACGTAAAAATGCGTTAAAGTGCAGACCAATTGCTTCTCTAGAAGCCCAACAGTTGAATGAATAGCGTCATTTCGCTTCCTTTTGTGTTATTCTGGATTTATAAGCTATAAAATGTAAATTGAGGTGACATTTCACCTGTTTTGTCAAACAGCGGTGGACAGAATCGTATTTAAAATATACTTCTAATTTTATTTTCGTTTAATGTTTGGGATAATATGATAGTAGAGATATTCAGGGACAATGCCATATTAACTCTTCCTCTCAAAGCTAATTAGAAGACCATCTCTCGCTGCAGAAAGGAAAGATGGTCGAGTTATGATTTTTTTTATTATTTTTTCTTATTTTTTAATTTTTTATTGTTATTTTATTATTATGTTTGTTTATTTAGTTTATTTATTCACTTTTTGTATTCATTTGCTCTGCTAATCGCCAGTAGGTAGTTGACTTTTTCTTTGATGTGTTCTTTACTTGTTTAGCGTAAACAAATTAAATATCAATGAATATGTAGTTCTATTTACTCATAAATAATTTTGCTTTATTCTTTGTTAATTTGGCTAGAATGGCAAATTAGATGATATAAATGAAGAGGGGAATAATTGCCTGCAAGGGATCACCGAGGATTCTCGATTGTTTATGGGAGCGAGCGTTTGTTACGCTCGAAACGGTACCGTCTTTGTCTTCCACCAGGAGGTTCAAACAACTTTGCCAACGTAGAGGAATCCGGCGAAGGATATAGGCGCGATGGCGATGAGGCGCAGTGACGCAAAAGTAAGAGGAATCGGTCCGAAAACGCGGGGCAGAGGCAGATCTGTGGAAATGAATGGGAGGGAAACGCGGCACTCTCGGCTATTTCTTCGGGTTCGGCGTGTGTCTAACGCTCAGCTGCAGACTCCCACGATCGGTTCATGGTCTCGGCTCGCAAAGTCGACGGAGATCGACGCAACCGAGCCGGCAGCGTTTCCCAATGTCCTTTTCCCCCGATTTTTACGACGATCGCGGTCATGATAAACACGTTGCAGCCATAGCGCTCCTGCGGCAGTCGGTACAGTCGGATCGTTTCGAAGCAACCAGGAAATCTGCGCCCCGTCCTTCGCGCTCGTCAGCTTCCTGCGCTATGAAGCGGTCTCGATCGAAAGTGAAACGACCCTCGGATCGGTCGACCCATGATAGACGCGGATCCACCGATCTCCATAGGAGGTTCGCACGGCGGAGAACGAAATACGAAATGCCTAGATCGTGGATCGATAGGTTGGGAGACACTGGCCGTGCTACCTACGTGTAGCATTTTGCATCGTGTGTAGGTATATTGAGTGCATAGAGAGGCACACGGGCTCGGGCACATGTAACGGGCACGTAGGGGCACGTACACGCGGAATCGAACGCGTGTAAACGCGCCCTTACGATCCCACGGCGACTCGGCGTGCTTCTGTGGCCTTGCCGCGTGAAAGGCACACGGAAACCGGCGCGTCCATCTTGTTACGTAAAGCCCAAGTTTTCATGAGACCGCCACTATCCGCAGGGACGCAGCGATTCGCGAGAGGACGGTATAGGATCGCGAGTCATCAAAGGAGCCGTCCTTCCTTCCGGTTGATCCAACTTACGAGGGTCCTTCGTAGACACGGCTGCTTACCAGCGGGACTTGCCCCGTGGATAAATGAATAAATACGAAAGGACGCGGAAAAGAATTCGCGGTCGCAGTCTATTCGAGGCCTCTCTCCTCGAGCGACAACGTCAACGCCGTGGAGATATGCAAGGATGAAGGAATTCCTGGGCGTCGAGCGACTCTTACTTCTAAGTAAGCCGCGAAGAATCGCATTTTTGCGATGCCTGGACACCGGTATCCACTCGGTTATTTATGAATGGAGTCGCGCCATCGCGCGGAACGACCGCCACGAGCAAGCCACCTACCGATCTGTCGAGACGCCGCGGTGTTCGCGAGGCATCGGCTCGGTAAATGCCAGGGCAATCCGGAGCCGCGGCCAAAGAAAGTAGCGAAACTTGTGGTCCCGCAACGGGAGAGGCGGAAATGAGCGCGTTTGCCGGCGAGCATCAAATTTCAGGTTTACACCGGTAGGAAGTTCGGAAGTCGAGATTACTCGCGAGACACTTTCACTCGTAAATGCCCGCTTGCCTCTTGCCATCAAGTAGGTACTACAAACTCGCAGGAATTACGCGACCGCCGCTCATTAAGATCGAAGAAACCGAGGGCGATGCTGAGCCGTGTGAGCACTAACCGAACCGTTTCCAAAGCGGCGCGAGGAACCGGTGGAAATCGAATCGAGCTGGCGAGAGACAAAGGGACGAGGCAGACCGATCAGCGCGCAAAGGCGCAGAGACGCGGAGACGCAGAGAGGAGAACAGGGGTAGGGAATTGCGACAGAGCTTTTATTTATTTTTTTTTTTTCTCGCGAAGCGAAGGTAGTGCGCGTGGATTCTTGCGAAAATGCCTGAGTGGCCTGAAAAAATAAAGCGCGCAGATAAGCGCCGGTACCTGATAAAGTCGCGTACGCTTTATCGTGTTTGCCCGGCGCGATAGCGATGCGCAAAAATGAGGTTGAAATTGCAAAACTGCAGCGGTGCAGCGAGTTGAGGGGGCGAGCAGGGCGAGGTTGATAAATCGCGCGGAAGGGTCTCGTGGCAGGGAACGTAACGGGCAGAGAGAGAAAGAGAGAAAGAGAGTGGCAGAGGGAGGGAAGGCCGGTGCATTCGATGCACCGTCGAGGGGACCGCGTAATCTGAAAGGCTTATAAACCTGCATCCGGCGCGGCGATCGATAACGGGAGTTATCGGCGTTTCATACGAATCGCCGCGACTTCCTCCCTTTCTTTTCCACCATCTCGCGCTCGCACACCGCTGTTTTTTCGTCCATTCGAAATCGAGCCTCTCGGAAAAACCAAAGTCTCGCCGCTCTTGCCCCGTTTCCCCATTCGCGCTTCCTCCCCTTCCCCGCTCGCGGCAGATGCTCGGTATTTCAGGGGACTTGCAGCGTTTCTCGCGAACGAGGAGAAAGTCGAAGCATACCTATGTACCTAGATTTCGCGTCACATCTCGAATGCCAATTTCTTGGCGGCCAAAGGGATCCGGCGAAGCTGTGCGCGACTGGACTCCCTGCACGCAGCCGCTTCTCCCGCAAATATGCTTAATTCCGGGCGAACGGAGAGACGGAGGCCGGCCCTTCCTGGCTGAGCAGCCTCGGCCTTTTATTAATTGATCGAAATTAGAGCGAGCACTCGGCCCGCTTCATTGACAGAGCTACCGACCGGTGCAATGACCGCTCGGCGATTCGACTTGAACCGATGACGCACCGCCCTGTTAGACGACAAAATTTTATTTCATCCGTGACGTCGAACGCACTCCACGCCATGCCACGCCACGCCTCGCGGAAATCAGCGGAAAAACCGTTACGATCCCATCGCCACTCGTTCTCGCAAAATCTACCTATTTGCGGAACGCGGATTTTTCTCGGAATTCCGCGATCGCTGCCATCAACGACTCGCCCGGGACTCCCGTGATTTCTTCTTTATCGCCTCCCCGCAACTGTCGCCTATTGGTGGCGCGATTACGATGAGAGCGACGATAATAACCATGGTTTCGAGGCGAATAGGATTTCCCGGAATCTATGGTCGACGTGGACGGGTCGAGGCAACCCCGATAACGTTCGTTTCGTCGCGTCCTCTCCCTCGGCGTAATTAGCTCGTCGAGTGTCGCAACTTTCACGCCAACGGCCGTGACCATCAACGTAAAAGCGTACCGCTGCAGTATTAAGCATTGGAAGTTGGAACATACGTGACGGCAGGTGCAGCTGCGCCAATACTGCCCGCTCAGTTGCGTAATCCCGCAGAAAAAGTGACCGTTTTCTCGAAGGCGCAAAGCTTGCCCCGTTCTAGCAACGGTTCCGCTAATGATGCCGGTAATCCGGCGGCGACGAGTCACGCGTTAAACCCGACGTCGCAGTAGCATTTGATTTTACGACTGTTCCTCTCTGACGCGACTGTTACGCCAGGCTCCAGCGGGCAAACTTGCTCCCGGGGAAGATTTTAAGGGGATTCGCGACGCGTTCGCGGAGTTTCTGCCGCGCCAACTCGTTTACGCTCGCACGCAAACTGCGAAACAAGCTATTAAGTTGCTACTCGGTCGCCTACATCCGTGATCCCGGCGTATTTTCATTCTCGTTAGACGAATATAGACGAGTACCTAGCTATAGGACACCGCGATAAAAGCATCTTTAGGAGTGCAGAAGTTTGCCGTAACGCGTTTCCCCCGCCGAAAGCAGTTTCGCCGGGAGTTCGCTGGGCGGTGAAATCGGGCGCCCGAGCCAAAGTATTTTCGTTATAGTTTGCTTTGGTTTCGCCGGTGTTAAATCCACTCTTAAGTCGGTCCCCCACCTTGGCCGGCTGTAACCTCGAGGTAGGTCGGATCCCTCCGCTCGGATGTTTACCGAAGCGAAATGTTAATAAAAGGAATCGAGGCCGTCCTTAGCTCGACCCGCGGCGAAGGTCGGGGGCGGGCCTACAGCCACCGAGTGCGCCAAAGTATGTATTCGGTAGGTAGACACGCTACGACCTCGATCTCTGCCGTGAATCGGAGACCTTCGCCGTATTTTTCGCCTCTGCCTCTTCTCTTTTTTCGCACGCTCCTCCGCGCAGTCCCCTGAGATTCGTGCCGGACGAAATCCTCGCTCCGGATGATGCAGAACTCCTGGCGCGGGGCGATCGATCCTACGGAATTCAGTGATCGCTCCCGTGTTTGGTCAGACATCCTGGACAGAAGCACCTGCAGACCCTGCGGGACGTCAGAATCGAAGGTGAACTTGGACCCGGGAAAAGCCAGGAAACCGAGAGAACTCGACGGCGGAAAGATGCGTCGATAATTAATGAGCTGACGGGACAATGGACGTCTTTAATTACGTGTTACGTAGAACGGACGTGTTCATCTCGGTTGGCGCGTTAACGTCGAGGTAACGGCGACACTGTGCACGCTGCGCCGGCCGGCTCCTTGATCGTCACACTGGAAATTAATCCAACGGGGATGGATCGAGCGGGGCAGTCGGTTCTCTGGAGCTTTCGTTGCTTCGCCTCAGTCATCGCTGCTTCCCGTAACATAGTTTCGGAAAGACTGCCGCATAAGCGGATGCTTGACGAGCGGTTTTCTTTCGTCTCTCGGTGCGGGCTGCGCTGCGCGGCTAATCCCTCGCCCTCGCCCTCGTTCTCCTCCCGTTAATTCCGATAAACGGATACCGTCAGAGGAGAGACATTATCCCGGCGAACAATACCGAAAGTTAAGAGGTTTTCGCAGGAATTGGACGTGGCAGCGGGTCGGTGCGTGGCTGAGCGCGGCTCGGCTCGGCACGACGCTATCCTATCTGGGCGAGCTCATTGTCCGTGTATCGTCGATAAATCCGCGTATTTGCCGCGTATTCGCCGCGAAACGCGCATTGTTTGGGAAACGGTGCACGCGCACCCACCCATACACCAGAACCCCGTGCGGATTAAGCGGGAGTACATCGTGGATTTATAAGCGGACCCCGCTGGGCATCGGTTCAGACAATGCACGCACTCGGGCTACACGGGCATTAAGCGTACGCAGTTTTACCTCTTCTCCGGCAGCAGCTTGAAATTAACTAAGTAACAATAGCTACCGGCCTGATTTCTCTTCTCTTCCGTTCTGTTCCGTTCTTTGCCGCGCGTTCTTCCCGGGAGAGCTCTTTTGTTTCCCTGCGAGCGCAACTCTTTCCTCTCGCCGCGAAAATTTAAAGGGCTTCGAAATTATCCGTCGATTTGCCGCTCGCCGGCGCAACGCAAAGTCCACCCTCCGCAATCATCTGCGAACGGTCAGCGGTCTCCGCGCCCTCGTGTAATTATAATTATTACCCGTCAGTCACTCGCGCTCACGGCGAGTTATCATTCAATATTAGTACCAACGACATACTTATCTCATAAGCCTGCCGGAATTCGAAGGGAAAAGTCTGACGGCACCTCTTTCGGGTTGGCTGGTATTTAATAAAGCGAATTTTGCGGCCGTAATGGTTCGCTTGGCAGGGCGTACGAGCTAATAGGTGTTTAAATTGCTGGTGGTTAGTCGCCGCTGGTGAGCGCTCGCCATTCGTTTGGAGCTGAGGCGGCGAATTAGGACGCGAGGTGAAAATAATTAATCGAAACGACGACGCAATAAATATGATTACGGGGGGTTGCGCGCGCGTGCTAACACGGTTTACGGCCGAGGCGGTGCAATACGGTGGCTGCCGCGAATTCGTAAGCGGATCTCGACAGGGTCAATGCCAATATCAATTTGATGGCCGTCCGTTCGCGCTGCGAGCCGTATCCCGCGTCGAAAATTAAACCGATTACTCCACGTCCACGCGCACCTTTTTTTCACCCCGTCGCGGAAAACTATAAGCTCCCTGGCCGCGAGCGATCACCACTCTTTCCTCCCTATTTTTTCCCCCGTTACCGGCGTTTTCGTATTTTACGCGTCACAGGTGAATCGATTTATTTCTATTAAACGCCGCGACAAATAAACGCCATCGACGTTCCTGCGCGGAACAACGCGCCCGTTCAGTAGCGCTATGGTTACGCGCTTAATCGCCCCGCGTAACACTGTATTAGGGGAGACCGGGGCTGGTAGGCCAGTTTTTCAGATTTTGATTTTTAATAAATTATCTGGGCGAAATTAAACCGGTTAGTATATTTGATAGGGCATACATTTGGCTATCCGATTGAATTATTAATGTTGACTCCATGTGACAACAATTAAGGTATTTTAATGTTTTTCAAACACCTTCCATGCTGGTCAACCAGCCCCATGATCGGGGTTGGTTGACTTACAGTATGGGGTAGGTTGACTATATATAGGTACAATCAGTTAAGAAAATGTTATTAGTAACTTATCTCAGTGGTAATAAAATAACACAAAAGAGTTGTTTCATTATAACTATTACCCCATTAATTTTATATTACCACTGGGGCGGCGATTGTGTTCCTTGGATGCAGACTGTTGTATTTCGTTTGTTTTGTTTTACTTTATTTTGTTTAATCTTAGATTAATTAATTTATTTTTATATTATTTTATATTCTTTATATCTCTTATATTCATATGCTTTACTATGTATACTAAAGGGTTCTCCCGTTGAAATAATAATAATAATAATAATAATAATAATAACATATTAATTCCTTTCTTTCATATTTTAATAATAAGCTGAAAATTTTTTCAACTTAAACATTAATTATAATGTATTTATAACATAGTGTTAAATTTAGGGTTATTATCCCCATATCACCCTAACGAAAGGGGGTAGAAATCTGAATTTTCTCTCAGTGTTTTTTTAGGCAAAGAGCATTATTTGTTACATATAAATACTAAAATTGGTGCTGGGGCTGTTTCCCCTGTGCTTACCCGGCTAGACCCTTTAAACAAAAAATAAAAATCGCTTTATGAATAACAAAATAACAATTTAAACATCATTTCGACTTCAATTATCTATATAACCTTCAATTATTTATGCATAAACAAAAATACTATGTCAACAGATCGTCTAATAAACAAACTTCAAAATAGTCCCTTAACCTTTATTCTATTGTAATTAGATACAGCGTGAAAAAAAATCTTTAAGGAAAAATATTTACTTACGTAGTCAATTTTTCTGTTGTATTCCGTATCTTATTCCGAACCTAAATATCAGGCAGTATAAGTTTAAGTTACGGTTCCTATATAGCTCTATAACTTTTATTTTTTAGGTTCCATATAAGTTCCAAAGAGGTTATAGAACAGATTCTTGTAACGATTGTACAGAATTTTACAGTAAATGAAATCACAACTACAGATTACTGTGTATAATCAAATTGTTTAAAAATTACTATAAATAAGTAAGTAAATATCTATTCTGTGTATTATTATTGCAAAAAGTGCAATAAATATTTAATATCATAAATCGAAACTTTTATTTGTCAAGTTCATTTTTTCAATTAGGAGCCACCTCACCATCAGGACCATGATTCTGACAACATATTAAAATATGATTCAAATCGGTGAGCTAGACCATCATCGGTATAACAACCAAACATTTATATTAACGTACACTTCATATTACAAAATAATTGTATATGTATATACAAATGTGTACATAATATATATTTACTTACTTATTTATAATAATTTTTAAATACTTTGGTTATACACAGTATTCCATATTTGTAATATGTTGTGATTTCATTTTCTATAAAATTCTGTACAATCGTTACAGGAATCGGTTCTATAACCGCTTTGGAACTTATATAAAAATAAATATATAAAACCTAAACAAATGAAAAATTTTAAATTGGTTCTATAACCGTTTTGGAACTTATATAAAAGTTATAGAGCTATATAGGAACCGTAACTTAAACTTATATTGTCTGATATTTAGGTTCTTTATAACGGTTATTCAGAATAAAGGTTCTTTATTCTGAATAACTCTTTCAGTCAGAATCTTTATACAACAGTTTGAAACAGTTATTTTCTGAACCTATTCAAGCCCTGGTTCCTACTGAGCAACGTTCGTAACGGCTCTCATCTTCCCTTCTTCTTCTCTTCCCCCGTTGACCTTATAAAATATAAGTCCCAGGCACGGCTTTTGCCCAGATAAAATCATCTCGCTTCAGTTCATAATTCATTTTAGCGCGGCGCGTTGAAACGCGAAAGATCAAGCCCGCCACGGTTCGTCCGACGACGAATAATATCCGTAACGATGTGTGGCGGATGGAAAAGCGAGGTGGTCGCGGTGCGCGCGAGCCTAATTGCTCCGATTAAAGCGCATCCGTTACAGTCGAATTCGCGCTTACACGCGTGTACGTAGGTTCACACGTGTGCAGCAATGTTGCTGCTCGGCCGGTCCGTTCGTCTCGAAAACAAGCGCTGGCCACTGTATGCAATACCTGCTCCGGCCATGCCTGCATGTGCACGCTGCACCCGCTGCACACACCTATCGCGGGGCTACGAGTTCGATCGCTATTATTTATTTATCGCTGCTACCCACTGCGCCAGTTACGGCTGGCATTCCCTGAACCAGCGCATACGCGAACGTGCACAGGGAAGTTTTTCGAGAAGAACGTAAGCCGCTCCAGTGTGTCGGCCTCCTCGTCCCATCCTCGACTTCCCGCCAATCCCTTCCCATGGACGAGTGTTCCAGTTGCGCTGGCATTCGCAGATTTCGCCTAGAATTTTATCGTAGGTGTTGGCCGTCCATCGAGGTTCACTGGCACCCCCTTTGAGCAGCGGTGTTCCCTTGCCACGTGAAAATTGCTCGGCAATTCGGCACAAGGTCAAGCAAATTGACACCCGGACAGCGACCGTGAATTCATTCCAAGAATGCCACCTCTGTCGCGCTCTGTATCCGGCTGGACTCTGTGAACGACGAGAGAACTTTGTCGTTTGCGGGTCACGCTTCTCGCGGTTCGACCGGCAGAATTGAATTACGGCTACGTTTAATATCCTCTGAAACTAGGTGGTCGACGTCGATAACGGTGGACGTTCGCGAAGATTGCTCGACTCGACTCGATCGCGCTGACATCGACGCGATATCGAGTGACACGCTTTTCCGGCTGCACGTAGAACCGTTCTTCCGCGCATTTCGTTGGCGAGGAACTCGTAGCGAGCTCCGCGCCGGTTGCCCGCTACTCTAGCGTGTACTTTTTCGCGCCTTTCGTCTTAAGTTTCCTGGCGTCCAATCAGCCGGGATCTTTGACGCACCGAGACGATCGGTATCGATGGGGAACAAGGGGGAGCCGATAGGCGAGCAGGCGAACCTACGGCGTTGTATTTGCTTTGCAAAAGTATCCTGTCCCAAGGCGAACAAAAGCGGCTTTTGTCCCGACGCGAGCGCCCGTGCTCGGTAATTATCAACGCTCCTATTCATCGACTTCGTTTCGCGAGTCACCCGTTCGTGACTGGCGAGCCGACGCGGCGCGACGCGTTGCGACGGTTACGGACGCTCTCCCCCCTCCCTCCCTCCCCCCCCCCTCTCTCTCTCTCTCATCCGACTTTTCCCGCGAAATTTTTCGCGGTGCTTGGAGTAACGGTACGGAAGTTGATCGTGGCGCGATTTTTTCTGCTGGCTTTATTCGATCGGCGACTAAGAAGGGTTGGGGAGATGGGGGAGGTCGGAGAGATTAATAAGAACGTACGTGCTCGATTCAAGCTGACTCGAGCGACCGTGCCCACCGAGCTTAATAACAAGACGCGTATACGCGCGGGCAACGATCGCAGAAAGAGGCTATAGGGGCAGCGCCGGCCTGGCCAGAGATGGGCGAGCTGAGGAAAAGAGAAAGGAGAGGAGGCTCGCAAACTCCATAAAGCAAGTCCCGACCTATCCTCCGTCCTTTTAGCTTGGCTGGCATTCCCGCGGGCCGAAAACGCGGAGCCAGTCCCATGGATCCAGTCCGTGAGGCTGCAGCCCCTCCCTTTCTTCTTCTTCTTCTTCGTTTTCTTCTTCTTATTCTGCTGCTGCTGCTACGTCCTCATCCCTCGGCTTCTCCTCTCTTCTTTCACGTCATTTCGTTGGGCCGTTGGAGGCATCGACAGAGGCTTGTGTTCGTTCGCGGTTATGCCCGACAGTCCATGTGCCTCGTTCACGGGGCACTGGCACCGTGGCCACTATGCTGCGAGCGCCGAAAGAAATGAATTGCGGTTTCTGCCTTCCTTTCGATAGTCCTTTTGCCTTTAGTCCAGCGAAGGCATTCCATTGGTTTCGGCGTTGCGGGGCCGTTAAAAATTCGTCGCGCTGATAGTTGAAATCCTGCTAGAGCGACGGCACTCGTTCGTTGATCGACAGGATTTGTTTGAGGGGAAGCGTGCACCTGCGGCTGGCTGCGCTCGCGGAGTACACGCGAGTGGACTATAGCAACGGCGAATTCTTGGGCGACTTTTGGCAGGCAGTGTACGGAGGGAGGCACGGGAAAGGAAGGGGCTGGGCGGGAAGAGGACGGGGTGCACCGGCGGCGGTCGTTGGGTGAGGTCAGTGTCGAGCGTTCGCGAGTTGGACAGGGCCTCCTCCGATGCACCGTCGCCTGCACGCCTGCACGCCTGCACGTCTCGGCGCGCGCGTGCACGCTTCCACCAGAAATTGCATGTCGCATCACATCGTTGCTCCTCCAGTTTCAAACTGACCTCGTGCTCCCGCTGATGCCGGCCTGATTAGGCTTTCTTCATTAAGATTTGATACGGGCGCACGTATCGCGCCGTGAACACGTCGCTCCCAGGCAGATAGACAGAGCAGCCCGCTCCTCCACCGTCCTGAGCATTTCCGAAATCATAAATGTGGCAAGATTTGGTAGAGCTCTGCACTGTGCCACTGCGCGCGGAGCGTGGAGCACGGAGCGGTGCGTGTGTGCTCGCGTGAGGGGCGACCGGCGTGTGTCGTCTGTGAGAAAGTAAAGGCGATTGTGTGTGTGTGTGTGTGTGTGTGCGTCCGCTCGCGACACGCTGCCGGTTTCGCAGTGTGTTCGCCAGGAGAGGTGCATCGCCCTCCGTTGCTGCGTCAAGGCCAGCGAAAATGCTCGCTCGCTCGCTCCGCTCGCCCGTTCCTTCCCTCTTTCGACGCGTTCCTCTCGCTCGGTCGCCGTCTCCTTTTCACGTTCCCTGGCCGCGGCACTCGTGTTCTTTCTCGCTTTCAGACACTCCACTAACCGCCGAAACCTCCTCTCGGCCCGATGCCTCTCTTTCCTCGGCTGCATCGCGCGCTACCGCCCCCTCGCCGCGCCGGAGCAACAGGCTCGGCGATCGGCGCACGTACGTATTTTCGTGGCGCGAGTTACTTCTGCTCCGGTGCCGCGAAATGAGTTTTAGGCGGCTCGTCACAGGCAGCCGGCGGATAGCCACACGTCGGACAATGCCAGGCCTTGTCTCTTCTTACGCAGATCGTTACGGTAGCTGACCTACTCTTCAGCTGCATCGCCCGAGCCGAATGTCGAGGCAAACGGAGGACGCGCACGACGTGATCCAAGTCTAATAGGATAAATCCGGAAGACGCGGTCGACCTAATATAAAATGGCTAGTTAAATTAATATAGAAATTACTTATTTTATCAGAACAAACCTGTATGTTCACAATTTTATGCTGATTCAGAAAAACTGGTCGATATGTGCTTTAAGACAATATTTACTGCAAATCAGGTTGGAAACTGAAGTCATGACATCTGACCACCTCCCCCGAGGTGCCGGAAGAAATGGTTTTCGTCGTTGGCAGAGACCACTCACATAATTATTCATGGAAAATGAACAAAGAATACAACTACAGATTCATTCATATTTAATTTGTTTACGCTAAACAAGTAAATAACACATCAAAGAAAAAGTGAACTACCTACTGGCGATTAGCAAGGCAAATGAATACATAAGCGAATAAATAAACTAAATAAACAAAAATAATAATACAATAAAAATGAAAATAAAAAAATAATAAAAAATCATAACTCGACCACTTCTCCTTTTTGCAGCGAGAGATGGTCTTCTCGTTAGCTTTGAGAGGAAGAGTTAATATGGAATTGTCCCTCGGTATCTCTACTATCTTATTATCCCAAATATTAAACGAAAATAAACTTAGAAGTATATTTTAAATACGATTCTGTACACCGCTGTTTGACAAAAGAGGTTAAATGTAACCTCAATTTACCTTCTATAGCTTATAAATCCAGAAAAACACAGAAGGAAGCGGAATGGCACTATTCATTCAACTGCTTGGCTTCTAGAGAAGTAATTGGTCTGCACTTTAACGCATTTTACGTAGAGAGTCTGAAATATAGCGACTTGACCAACGCTCCGGCCCGACCGCGTCTCCCGGATTAATAAATCCGGCTAAATAATCTTGATATATACGTGAGTAGGGGGAAACGGGGTAATTTCGGCTAAATAAGCAAGAAATGCTATAAAATTTGAGCAAGTTACACATTTGTTAGATTTTTTTTAAAATTAATTGATAGTTTGAAGTGTCTAGGCTGTATTAGTATGGCCGAGAAAGCATACATTTACGATGTAACAAAATTTGAAACGTTAATAAAAAAAGGTCATTTGACTTTAATGATTTTTCTTTATAAAAGAAGTAAGAAAACGGTTAAATTAATACAAAAATTATTATTTCCTGTTTTAAAATTAATTACTACATGAATCACAAATGTATTCTTCCGGGATATCCCATCCTGAACATTCTTCATGTGCCCATGGACCACATTCTCGATTAAAAATTTAGTTTTTTCTTTCTCAGTTTCCTTTTACCTCCCTTTTGTGCTTTTTATGTGGAAGCGTGTTAAGAAATATTCCTGGCTCCATTCTGCCTTGTTCGTAATTCTTTTATACGTCAGTTGCATCTATGCCAGGAAAAAAGCTGGCTAGAATTACCCCTCAATTTTGAGTTCAGATCGTTGAATTAATACACTGAATTAAATTCACATATCACTAAAAACCAAATGTGAGTTTGAAAGTAGAAACATTCTTCTATTTAATGAGATTAATGTTAATAATTTATATCTATTCCAAGTACTCATTTACGTTGATTAAAAATGGATCACTGTTATAAGGTTACGTTGCGAAATCAACACTCGTCATGGAAACGATGAATATTTTCTGACCTCATCATTAACAAGTGGTATATAGCACCATACAGAGTCAAGTCACGCGTTTTTGGTTTTACGAAATAAAAGTGGCCTGAATTACCCACTGACTAAAATTACCCCGCTTTCCCCTACTCTGAACTCGCTGTTGTGCCATCTTCGAAATCGTCTCCCTCGTAAAAAGGGAATAATTCTCCCATTAAGAAAGTGGAGCGATCAAGACGGGCGGTGGAAATCGTTGAGGCTGCAAGGGCCGTCCTCCGTCCATCGCGGGGTGCACGGAACAGGTGCTCCCAGGAGTAGCAGAAATTATTGTTGGACATCGGCTTACCCGGCGAGTTAACGTCGCGTCGAGCGATATTACAGCTGCGCTAGCAACGAGTGCCAAGTGTTTATGGGTTATGAACGATAAACCCTATGCAAACTTACGGTGCACGCGGAATACCGTAAAATAATCTAACTAGCGGCAAACTAATTAGCGCCGGAGCCGAGTATCAACTTATAAGGAACTAATTGACTCCAAGGCGCGTTATCGACGCGGATTAATTAAACGTTTCGCCGTATTATATCGACTTTTTGCGGACGCTGCGATCATTATCAAGCCAGTCTCGTAATCCTACGATTCGTCTCGTAACACTGGATTCCTTTCCTCGAGCATTTCCGCCAAGCATTATAGATTTGCCCGGGACAAAGCGCGCCGGGTCAGCGAGCCCCCGCAGAGATTGGGAAACGCGTCTCGACGCCTACGCGGAGCCTCGAAAACGCGCGTCTCTTTGCTCGCGGAGGACTCTATTATATGCCTCACGCCGTGAAACAAGGAAATACGTGCGCGCGCGCCGGAAAGCGCGGCGCAGAGGAGAGCGAGGAACGGTGCTAGAATAACAGAAGAAAAAGAGACAAAGCGGGGATGTTGAAAGGAGAGAAGAACGGGGATGGGAGAAAGAGAAGGTCTCTCGAACCGTAGGTACGCTCCATCGCCACGGAATTATGCAACGACCAAGTTTTAGTGGGCCGTATAGTTACGCGACGGAATAGTCGCTCGCCCGCAGCCGCCCCCACCTCGCTCTCGCGTGTCGCGGACGGCCAGACGATCGCTCGCAGATTTCTGTCGCGCGTGCGTACGTATAAAGAAGCGCGTAGCCGCGTGATTACCGTTGCCGCGAGTTAACGCGACGCGATCCTCGTTAAACGCCGCGGCGCACCGCGTAACTGGGTTGAGAGGACACTTTTCCGCTTCCTCCTCGATTTACCTCGATTTCAGCCAGCCTGTTCGAGGGTTGGTCGGTCCAGGCTACAGAAAATAAAGCTGGAAGCTCCTAGAGACCTGGTTGTTTGGCACTTGTTCCCTCGCCGCTGCAACACGGTATCGCTATCTTCGCCCGAGGCTAATGTAAGTCCTGTGTTAGCGCGTGTGCCGGCTAGGGTGGCTCTTACTTACGCTTGGCAAAATTTTTTTCTCAAGATTTTCTTAGCGGCACCCTCCAGAATAGTTCCAAATAATTAAAAAAAATCCGTGTAAAGTTTCAGCTCGATCGGATAACGGGAAAGGGTGCCCCTGGGCCCTTAAACATTAAAATCATTATTTAACAGCTCGCGAAGTCGATTTTATATATTATCCTCCAAGTTATTGATTAAATAAAAAAATATGTCAAACAAAAGTTGTAGATTCGGACAAGGAGCATCTTTTATGTTCTATTACTTTTTCTCGTGCGACAAACGGTTTTTGAAAAAAGCCCGAAGAACTAAAAAAAAACTTTTTTCTCAAATTTTGAAAGTTTAAATGCTTCTAGAACACTTTTTATTTATGAAGACGAACAAAAAAAAGGAATTTTTATTTTCGAGGACTTTTTTTTAAACATTTAACGTGGGGGCATAGTCTATATCTTTGATATTTTTGTGAATTCCGGTCCCAAATTCTCCGGAAGCATTCATGACATATCAAACACTGAAAATAAGAATTTTTTTTTATTTTTTATCTTTTTCGCATATTTCGGTATATGCCCCCACATTAAATGTTTAAAAAATAGTCCTCGAAAATAAAAATTCCATTTTTTTTGTTCGCCTTCATAAATAAAAAGTGTTCTAGAAGCATTTAAACTTCCAAAATTTGAGGGGAAAAAGTTTTTTTTTTTAGTTCTTCGGACTTTTTTCAAAAACCGTTTGTCGCACGAGAAAAAATAATAGAACATAAAAGATGCTCCTTATCCGGATCTACAATTTTGGTTTGACATATTTTTTTATTTAATCAATAACTTGGAGGATATTATATAAAATCGACTTCGCGAGCTGTTAAATAATGATTTGAATGTTTAAGGGCCCAGGGGCATTCTTTCCGGTTATCTGATCGAGCTGAAACTTTACACAGATTTTTTTTTTTAATTATATGGAGCTATTCTGGAGGGTGCCCTGATGAAAATTGAAAAGTCGAAAATAAGAGACACCCTAGTGCCGGCAGATCCAGGCGAGGAACCGTTAACCAGCAGTTTATTCGAGTTTATTCGGCGAGTTTAAGTCCCCCGATTATAACTGAATCCGCGGATACTCCCTCTCGCGCATTCCTCCGCGGGTGCCGTTTGTTGGCCGTCACCGGTCCGCTCGCTCGTCCCTCGCGTTCCTCGAAGCTTCTGTTCCCCGAGAGGAGCGACGTTTACAAGGCAACGCGTTGCGCAACGATCGCCAGTTTACGAGCCTGCTCGCTCGCTAAGGACGAGCGCCGGCTCCTCCGCTATCGGACTCGTCCGTCACCGATTACGACTCGATTATAGCGGTTACCGGCTACTCGACGATGTCACGCCGCGATAAGCGCGCTCCACTCCAAAGTTAACGCTTTCCGATCGGCTTCTCCAGGAACGCGGACGCTGGTATACATGTACCACTGGCTAACGGGTCACTCTCCAGTCTCCACTACGTTTATCGCAGCCCACTGTGCGGGGAAACGAGGCTGGTCGCTTGGGTTCGCCGAAGTCGACCTCTCGGCGACTTTTCTCGAGGCGGTGCAGCATGTGCGGCGCACACGCGAACGCAGAGTGCGTGCAAGCCTGGCAAACGTCGACCCTCTGTCGGTGGGCTCGAAAAAGGGGGCAGTCAGGCCGCAGGACGAATGGAAAAGCTGCACGAAACGAGCAGCCACCTATAGGCCTCGTGTGCCCGTGGTATCGGCATGAATGAATAAACAGGAGCATAAACAGGCTGCTTAAAATTAGCTGTTGCGGGCCGAGCGAATTGCATTTAAGATCCTATCGACCGGTCAAAGTGTTATGGAATAGGAGGTGGCTGACGGCGGTGGTGGTGCTCCCCTGACACCGCCCGAGGATGCCCCTGAAGCTTTCCCCTTCGACGAGCGAAGGAACTGGACAGCTGTTCGGAGACGTCATGGTCGCCGACTCTCGTCTGCTCGTAAGCCAGCAGAAGCGTGCCCTTCTTCCGACGAGCGGCTCTCGTCGAAGCTCCCACAGTGGCGGGGAACGCGTGTTTATCGTTCCTCTGAGCGTCCACTTGGGGGATTTTCAGCCGTCCCTCGGGCATAGTGGTTTGATCGTCAGGAAACGAGAGAAGATCGTCGCTCTCGCGACGCGGGTAATTGTAGGGATTCCCCTGGAATTAGAGGCCTAGACGAGGCACTGGGGTAGAATTTTAGGGAGCCTAGAACGAACGACGTTGTGCGTCGGTAGTTGCTTATTTATGAGATTAGAGCGGGTAATTGGCGAGGGAAATTACACTGGGCTTCCGCACTTCTAGCAGGCCATCGGGCGCGACTCGGTGCGTAGGAACAGGGCATGCACGTAAGGAGGAAAATGATCCGATGCCTTGCCTTGCCTCGCACCGAAGTCGGAGCGAGGCGAGTAAACGTCGAATGGAATTAATAGGTATAATTTGCGATCGTAGCGGCGGGGTGGAACGATCTCGCGGTTTGCGCGGATTGTCTGGCCTCTATCGGCGGATCCCCCCGGGTTCCTTAAAACGAAGCCACCGACCGCGACGCGCTCGGCCGTGACAAAAGGCCGCAGCCGGCTGATTAACTAAAACGTGGAGAGGGCGCGGGGATTTTTATTCGAACGGCGTCGAGTGGAGTGGCGTCGACGTCCGGCCGAGGCAACTATTTGAACGTCGGTCGCGTCGGTCGCGTCGGTCGCGTCGCTCGCGGTATACAATGTGTTGGAGGACCGGCTCGATCATCGCTTCGACCTCGCAATTTCGATCCGCGACGCGGGTCGTTGCACCGTCCTCGACGCAACGTCGAAGGCAGCCGGCACGTATGCACGTACGCGCGCACACGCGGCCGGCCGGCGGTCGCGCGCGTCTGCACGCGCACGTGAACGCACACAAGGGCCAGGGTATATCGATGCACGGTATTATGCACATAGGCCACGCGTGCATCCCTTTGACGATCATAAGCCACGGTTAGGGGTGCCGCAGTGAAACGTAAAGTAGAGACGTGCACGCACACGCGTCCACGGTGCCGCCGCGTGGTTATACACGGTGGCCCGAAAACCAGCTGGGGCCGCCAGACAGTCGGACACCTCGTTCAGCTTCTCGCGAGCGAAAGCGCGCACCGGTGCCTTCGGTCCGAAACGCCAAAGTCGTCCAACTCCCACAGGGGAATCGATCGGTATATGTAACCCGTTGCGTTATCCCCCCCGCTCCACCTTTCCCTCTGCTCTGCATTCCGTAGATTTCCATTTCTTTTCGCTTGTCCGGATGAAAGTGCGACGAATCCTCTTCAATGCACGCGCACCGGTCAAACGGGGTCGTAATTAACCGTCGAAAATGAACGGGGACGAGAAATTTAATGATATTTATTTAAAGACTACATATTTACAAAATCCGCCCGTAGGGTTCTCTCGTTTTCCGTAGGAATATTAGGTACGCTATACAAATGGAGCGTTATTAATATCGCGCAGCTCGTCGCGCTGTAATCATCCTCGGTAACTCGATATTTTATCGGATATTAAAATGTTCGTATTAAAATAATACGATACCGTAATCAGCCAGTGGCGCCGCGCCCTCCTCGGACGCGAGTCTTTGACGCGCCAGTTCCATCACGAAATTCCTCTGAAAATCTGACTCGAATTTCATAGCGCACATTCATCCGCGTCTCCTGTTCGCCTTCCGAACTAGCTACCTAGGTATCTCGGCGATAAGTTCAGCGGAGAAGAGGCAGAGCCTCTTTTGAATGGCTAAATCACCTAATTCTCGTGTACGCGCAAGGTACCGCAATAATTATTCCAATCAGATACGGAATTAATCCCCTGCTACTTTTCTGCCCTGACGTTGCTTTTCTATCGCGCGTTCGCCTCCCGCGAAACTGGTCGAACTCGGCGCGTACTCATCGAATCGAAACCACTTTTTCCGAGGCTGAAAGAACGAGCGTACGTTGGCCGCGGTGCGTGCAGCAAGCAGCTACCTGGTGCACTGCACCGAGTACACACGAGGGGGATAAAGGGAAGAAAAAGAAAGGCGCGCAGCCAGCATCGGGTAGGAGCGGGAACGACGAAAAACGAGCGAAATAGAGTGGCGGGCAGCGACAGGAAGAGGGGCCCGTAGGATTTCGCGTACGAAAGAGCAGGAGGCGCAGGGAGGAGGAGCAGGGCTGTGGGGGGAGGTGGGGCGGCGGAGAGTGGCGCAGGGAGAGGCAAGAAGAGGCAAGGGCCCGAGTACAATGCGTGCTCCGCAGAATAAACGAACTCTCTGTTGTCGCGAGAGCAGAAGTAGGCCTGCGACCATCGTCGAAAGGGTGCCCCTCGAAATCTCAGGTGGGGAACGAACCCAAGTGGGAGCCGGGGACCGGGAACCGGCTGGAATTTCGGGTAGGTCGGGACTCCACTCCACCACCACTGGTCCTAAACCGACAGCGCACCATCTGCAACTGTACGTTCCCCCCCCCCCCTCTCTCTCTCTCTCTCTCTTTCTCTCGTCGTTCCTTGTTCTCCCGGTCTCCAACCCGTGCCACCCACGCAACCTTCTTTTAGACGTGCCAAGTTCGCTCGACCCAGAGACGCGACGCGTCTTCTCGCACTGTATATACGCGAGTGTTTCGGGTGGTCTTGTATTTTCGAGTCGCGTCCGTGTATCGCGTTGCAGCTTTCTATTAAATCTAGTGTCCTGGCGCGTCGGTTTGGAGAAAGTCCTCGCCGCCGACAGACCGACCACGGGCGCAGTTGCCTCGAGATTTTTCAGCCTGTCGTATTGGTGAAGGCCCGACGGGGCAAGATGGCTAGAATTCGCTGCATGGCAGCGTCGGTTCCGCTCGTCTCGCCGCGTCCAGCCGCGATGGCTCTCTCAACGCCACGGAAGCGCGAGCAACCAGCCGTGAAATATAGATGCCTCGGTTACGAGCAGAAGAATGACAGTAATGGTGGTAGAAATAGAAACGAGTGGCGGGGCTGTGTAAGATGCGGCAGGACCCAGGGAACCCCAGGGTCAGTGGAATATCGGATCGACTGGCCAGCCAGGGATCCAAGCAGGTAGAAAGAGGAGTGCCTGGGTACTTGGTAGGAGGCGTCCTGACTGCCCGGCATTTTGGGACAGCCGCTAACCTCCATTGGGCCCCTCTATTCCCACCCATCTAATCGCCATGATGCCACACCTGCCTAAACCTGGCTCCTGGCTGGCCCAGCGATCGGTATTCTTCTCCATCCAAAATGGCCCCGTCACCCGGGGCACATTCAGAGCATTTTAAAAGCCGCGTTCGAGCGTTGGCAAGGGCGGACAATCGTTACCGTGGAGACGTTAATATCGCAAATTATTTTGCGCGGTGAAATTGGTTGGAATACGTGCGAGCGATATCGAGGATTCGCGGCAAGCCCTAAATAAATATACAGATACACGGACGCGGGAAAAATACAGAATTCAGCGGTGGGTATTATTTTCATACGTCCTAGCGTGCAGATTTATACAAATTTGTTTGGTGCCAGGCGCGAGTAAATTGAATATGAACGTAAACCGACCGGAAAATAAGTTTCATCGTCCGTATTTTTCTAATTAACGACGGTCAATTGCCCGGCAAAAATGATTTCAATCTGAAAATTGAAACGGCGCGGCGCGGCGTGGCTGACGGAGAGGGGTGGGGATCCCCTTCGGAGCGTTTCCTTTTCAGCGGGTCGACCGGCTCCGCGAACACCATAATCGTTATCAACGACGTTTCCGTCGAACCACGGAACCGAGAAGAGGCCGACGGTCGAAGACCTTCGGCCACTGGTTTCTCTTCCCCCGGATTTCTCACGGTGGCCCCTTTTCCGGTGGCCCGTCGGCCGCTCCTCCGTATCTGGACGACGCGGACGCGAGGAAACAGTCGCGCGAGTAACACGACGGACTGGGAACGGCCTGGCGAAATCCAGTCAAGATCAGTCCCGCCCGAAATTCTACCCGCAATCGCCTCGCGTCTGTAGGGTAAATCGGGGAGACGCGGTCGACCTAATATAAAATGGCTATTAAAATTAATATAGAAATTACTTATTTTATCCGAACAAACCTACATGTTCAGAATTTTATGCTGATTCAGAAAAACTGGTCGATATTTGTTTTAAGACAATATTTACTGTAAATCGGATTGAAAACCGAAGTCGTGACATCTGACCACCTCTCCCGAATTGCCGGGAGAAATGGTTTTCGTCGTTGGCAGAGACCACTCACATAATTATTCGTGGAAAATTAACAAAGGATAAAGCAAAATCATTTATGAGTGAACACAACTACAGATTCATTGATATTTAATTTGTTTACGCTAAACAAGTAAAGAATACATCAAAGAAAAAGTCAACTACCTACCGGCGATTAGCAAGGCAAATGAATACAAACATGAATAAATAAACTAAATAAACAACAATAATAATAAAATAAAAATATAAAATAAAAAATAAACAAAAATAATAAAAAAATCATAACTCGACCATCTCTCCCTTTTGCAGCGAGAGATGGTCTTCCCGTTAGCTTTCAGAGGAAGAGATAATATGGCCAAATACTTTTGCTGCATTGTCCCTCAATATCTGTACTATTTTATTATCCCAAACATTAAACGAAAATAAACTTAGAAGTATATTTTAAATACACACGATTCTGTACACCGCTGTTTGATAAAAGAGGTTGAGTCTAACCTCAATTTACCTTTTAAAGCCTATAAATCCAGAAAAACACAGAAGGAAGCGAAATTACGCTATTCATTCAATTGTTTTGCTTCTAGTGAAGTAATTGATCTGCACCAATTATCGATTTATCCTAATTCTCTACAATGTACATTATCCTTTAAATTAGGTGCTAATCTCGCTTCGCTGCGGTGCACGAACGAAGCTAAACGTTTTTATAGCTCGATGAATATTCCTTAACCCTCTGCATACTAACAACGGTTCAGAATGTGGGAGTAGCGTTGGTCGTTGAGAGACATTGAAGACGGTACAGAAATAGGCAAATGGATTTAGTATGCAAGGAGTCGAAGCGTTAGGCGCGCGAGGGCCGAATTCGAAGGTGCGTCTGTCCTGGGTCGCGACTCGCGCGAACAATACGAACGCAGCCGTGTATCGCGTTCGCGAATCTACGCGCTGCTCGTTGGGCATTTCCAACGGATCCTCGGTCTCGGTCTCGGTCTCGGTCTTGGTCGCGGTCTCGGTCCTTCAACACCGAGGAAGAAGGCTGCGGAGGGTCGTGTCCGAGCCGAGCATAGCGGTGCGGTGGTGCGCGGCAAGAGGAGGAGTGGTGCACCGGTGCGCCAACTCAATTTCTCCTCTTTTGGTACCCAACTTGTGGCTCCGGGTGGCGGGGTTCCCCCACCAGCGCGCAGCGGGCCTGGGGCCCCGAGGATCGAGCATGCCGGTCCCTACCCGCTCCTCTCGGCCCCTCTTCCCCGTAGCCAGGAGGGTCCTACGGCCATTGATCCCGACCTTCGCGCGCCGAACGAGCGCGATTGCCAACGAAAGCCGACTTGCCGAACCCGAACCTGCCGCACGCGGTTTTGCGTTGCCCCGTCTCGCCCCTCGGACCTCGGACCTCCGACGCCACCGCCGCACCGCGCCACGCCGTGGCCGACGTCGGGCCCCGCGCTCCTTTCCCTCCGTCTATCTCCTCGTTTCCTCCATCCTTCCACGACCACCGGCACCCGCCGCACCTCCTGCCCTTCCTTTCTGTTTCCTCCTTCTCCCCTAACCGCGTGTCCTAACTCCGCTGCACGTCCAACTCTTTCTCTCCTCGTCCCTCCTCACTTTTTCTTCTGTACCTTCCATCGCGATTCGCGAGGGACCATGCCCACCGCGCCGGGACGATGATGGGACGGGTGAAAAGGCTGATGCGCGCACGGGGGATGGCGAAACGCACAGTTCTTCGGCTATACAAATAGCCTTCCTGGAAATCCGATTTCCCGAGGCTTCGGCCTCCAACTTTTCCTGCAAAATTCTTTCACCTCCGCCCTCCCAGAATCAATCATTCAGCTGTCGTCTGCCTGTTCTCGCTGGAGTGTCGATCAGTGGAAGGAAACGCCCGGCGTTCTCGTTAGAACTGAAAACAATCGCTGATTCCTCTTCCGCGAGAGAAGCATCTAGGTCCTTCTGCGCGGCAGACGTTCGAGGAACGGTGGCCCGTTTCACCTTGGACTCATTGTCAGTCACTGCGCTGCTCAATTCAACACAGTTCGACAGCCGACCGCGATGTGTCGTCATGCGCGAGAGCTTTCGCGTGTGTTTTGGTTGTTACACCCGGGAGCTTCGTATCCGCACCTGCCTGTTATCTGCTGCGCCTTAATAACATTTCGAGGGACGACGCACGCGGGTATCTGGCCTGCCCTGGCGCACCCATGTCCTCGGTGAGATCGAGTTTTTTCGGTTCTTACCCACATAGGCATTGTACAGCTGTCTGGATGGCGAAGCTCGCCACCATTCGTATCCACTGGAATTTAGGGATCGAAAGGAGAGCCGATTCATTCGCAAACCCCTCCCCGTGCATCAACAGGTACCTACGTGCCAAAGTTGCAGATCGCATGGTGTTAACGCGCCTAGACCGCCGCGTGTATAGGTAGACGCGTGGTAGGTAAGTAATCGTTACCAAGGCTACCGGTATAAACCAGCGTTGATATTAACACGAACAGTGTCCGACGGTTTGGTGGCCGGTGCATACGCACGCATGCACGCGGTAGTCTTCGATACATTTCGCGCGTCGACATCGACCACGGACTTGCGGGCGCAGTTTTGGGATCGCGTTACGCGAATCCCGCAACAAATACGCGTGTTCTCTCGCGTGTCCGTTCGGTGTACGCGGTCGAGATTGCCGTCCCGCACGCCTACTCCTCGTATGTAGGGGAGAGGTGGGATGAAAGGGACACACATTGAAAGGGACATTGCAATTATCTGAAAGATAAAGGATCTTTCCACGCCGAAAGTATTTTCATTTAGTAGCAGCACTAATGCATGCCCAAACATGCCTAACTGCATACGCGGTTGAATTTGTTCGTGCTTCAAAGTACAATTTTTTTTATGATTTCTCGAAAAGTTTTGCCAAGTGCTGTTACCAATGACTGATTTCTTTATTATTACATCTGGACTGATATTTATTCAGGAACAATAAGATATATGTTAGACAATCTTTTGTTCAATATTGTAACTGTTGAGATTAGGTTTTCAATTGTGATGCCATATTTATGAATGGGACACAAGAAAAATTTATGAAAGGGACACCCCTTTCCAAAGTATTCCCTTCAAAATCTTACTATAGTGAACCGAACATTGTTAAAAAAAAGAATATTTACCACACATCAAGATGTTTTTGATTAATTTCCGTGCTAATTAAGATCTTTTAATTACCATAGTTTGCATTAAATCTAAGGAATATGTGTTTGGTTATTAATGGAATAATTATCTTTTGTTTTCTAATGTGAGGATTATTCTTTGTTACTTAAGTATGTAAGCTTAATGTAAAGTTTGTTACAAATATTTTTGCAATGTCGTGGTATTTATGTAACTTGAGAAAAACGTCGACTTGTAGATTTGTCGACATCAATACTGCGATTTCGCTATCAGCAGAAATAATAGTTAAAGGAATAATATTAATATTAATATTACCTTGTTTTATTACACTGTCCCATTCATAAACTCCCATATCACTTTCAATACAGCCAATTTATGAAAGGGACAAAACACACTCTTTTAGAAAGCGAAAAATAAGACATGCAAATATAGAAAGAAGCTTAATATGACCGTGTACTGTTATAGCCAGATAACTGACCTTTCTAATGTTACCAATTGGAACTCGAATGGTTAATTAATTTTTTCCTATGTGATCCTAAACAAAAGTGTCCCTTTCATCCCACCTACGAAGGCGGATAACGTTGCCCGCTATACGATGCTTCATCGCGTCTGCCCCGTCCTGCCCTGGAGATGTCAGGCTACCTGGCGAAACGAGAAAACTCGTGGTGCATTCGCGACGTTCTGGAATTCAGTAGTGCGATTCGTTGATCTGCCGGAGGAATCCATTGGGGCGGGATGATTATGACCTCGTGAAACGTCCTGTAGCGTTACTCGCCACAACCATCACGTTACGCGAGTAAGATGACTCGAAACAAGGTTATTGGCTCTGGGAGTGCAGCTGCCGCCTGCTGGTGTTGCTGCTGCTGCTGCTTCTCCTGCTTCTCCTGCTTCCCCTGCAGCCGTCGCGGTCGTTCCGCGCGGCTTTCTAGGTCCCACTCTTTCTCTTTCCTTCTCCATCGCTCGTCCATCCGCCCTGCCTTTCCTCCGGCAGCGTTCGCACTCTCGCTTCTCTGGCGCTTTCCTTGTCGTAGAGTACCCGCCCGGAGGAGCCGATAGTCCAGATACCGGCGAGGATTCCCATGGCAGAATCCTGCCGGCGTACGAGCCGTTTCACGATTCCTGCGATTCCTCGCTGTCTTCAGGATTGATTTAATTGCTCGCGGCGCAAGGTTCCTGGCAAACGAAGGTCCGTGCTCGTAACGCTCGTAACTCCCCGCTATGAAACGAACACCTACTTCCGCGCCAAACTCTGACAAAGATCTATTTTTTTCTTCGTTGCCGCATTCATTAACGGATAAAACGTAACGTCACGGTAGAGAAGATTTCGCGGAACCCTCGAATCCCGTGTAGATTCTGCGAAAGATTCCCCCGAACGAATTCCAGGGCCTCGGCTCTACGAGCGAGGATCGCTTGGCAGTGACTGTACCCGAAGTTTGCGGGCCCGCCAAAGTGAGGTGTGTACCTACCCGCCAGGTACTCTGCGCTGGCAGTCGTGGTAGGTCAGTATACCCTGAGCACAAGTATTCGAAGGAGCAACGTTCAACGTCCAACCGAGCCAGCAGCCAACCAGCCGGCGAGCCGAGGGACAAAGAGCGGCCGCCGCGGCGTGCCGCTCCGCACCGCACCGTCCCAAAAGAATAAATAAATAAAAGAGCCACGGAGAAAGAGGGACAGGGAAGAGAGCGGCGGCGAGACCGAGATGCGGATAGCAGACGAAGACGAAGACGAAGAACAGAGGGACGAAAGAAGGATGAGAGAGGAGTAGGAGAATGCGGCACGGGAGGAGAGGACGAAGAGAATAAAGTGGTACCAAGCCGAGTGGCCGCCATCAGTGCCAAGGACACCGACCGAAATCCAAGGGTACCAGCAAGGCCGACGCAGGGCCCGGCCCGGCCCACGCCACGGTAAATTTACTCGCTCGCCATCTTTTTCTCCTCTTTCGTCGCCGGGCGTCGTCGTCTTCGTCGTTCTCCTCTTCTTCCTCTTCTTCCTTGGCTTCTCCACCTCATCCCTCCCCCGAGCGCTCGTTTTTCCTTTTGCTGCTCCTCGGCCAAGCGTCACCGGCGCTAAAGACGCCGACCGAAATGCAAGGGCGCCACGAAGGCCAATGCCGAGACACTGAGGCCGTGACTCCGTGCCAAATTATCCTTAATTGCGCGAACGTTCCGCCGAGGAACCAGCGCAACACTTGCTGAAAATATCCGGCATGTGCCAAGGGGTCTCGTGCACGACCGTGGAGTCGTGGTTTTCGTCTTCTCCAATCCTCTCCCATACTCTCGTCCCCCGCTGGAAATCCGCAATTCGGCCGGGCATTCAAATCACTGACGAAGAATGGGGGAATCTGAAACAGGGATTGCGCCGCGTGGCAGCTTCGTTCGGGAAGGTAGGAAATTCGTCCAGAGGCCGGTGTCTCGAATCTTTCGGAAAGACTCGCCGTTGGAGTAGGCGAGTGCGGCCGGTAACGGTCGAACGAGGCCGAGAGCCAATTTTAATCGTGGTTTTTTCGTTAACACCTGCCCGGTCTGAATTAGCTTCCGGTGTTCCGGTGGCGAGGCTGCCTTCCAGGCTCTTTGCGCCGTTAATTGCCAACAACGAGGATCGCCTCGCCTCACCCTCCCGTTGGCAGAGGCCATCATTAAAAGAACGAGGCCGGCGGCTGCGGGTCTCGAGTTTCGAGGCAGCGCTAGGTGGATGACCGCGGCTCGCCGGTGTGCCAGGGTTGATGACTGCCGCGGTTGCGAAGGAAAAATTCCAGAAAAGGTGGGGGCGGATCGGGCGAGGGTGGACCGGTGCACGTAAATGCGTTAGCCGACTACGCCGACCGGGGGTGGAACAGAGAAGAAGTAAACCGCACGCATATGCGTACGTAGGTACGCGCGATCGGCGAGGGTATTGGTACGGGTATAGGTATAGGTAGGGTTGTTTCTCCGGTTAACTCCTCTCTCTCTCTCTCTCTCTCTCTCGTCAACCTTCTCTCGCCCTCCCTCACCCTCCCTCACCCTCTCCCTCCCTCCCTTTCTTTCTGAATCGCGCGCGCTCTCTCCTTCTCTCTCCCTCCCTCCCCGTTTCTAACCCGGTTACTCGTTCTCGCTCTCTCCCCCTGGTCTCTCTCTATTTTTTCATCCCCCAGAAGGATGAGCCTGCACGGGGTGGAGCCACCCACGCCCACGCAAGCCGGCTCTAGGCCTACCCCAACGTAACTCCCAGTGCGTATACCTACCCTTTAGACTGGCAGCCATCCCCAGATGCAGACGACGCGTAGGGGGCGTGTACGTGCCCTTGCTGTGGCAGGCTCGGCTGCGAGCAGGTCTACCAGTCCTGGCTACCAGCCACCGAGCACGTGCACGTTTTCATCAACACGGGGTGGAGGGAGCTGGCTTCCGTTGCTTAAGGGGCCAGGGGGAGCATTTCGATGCCGAGGGTGGAAAAGCCATCGGCCTCGGCAAACAACGAGGGTGGGAGTGGGAGCGGGTATGGAAGTGGTAGAGGGGGGAGGGAGAGGACCATCGTCCAAGCAAGCCGATCTTGCCGGATCGCGACTTTTCGCCAAACTTTCACGGTCCATTCAGCTCTGCTGGCACACGCTCGAACACAGATCAAAAGATCGGTAACAGGAGGAGGCCATTTGCATTCGGCGCGCAGCTCGGTGTGCCGCTACAATATCGTCCCCGTTCGCCGTTTCGGTATCTGGATCGGTGGCCGCGGGGCCTTGGTATCAGTGCTCGCAACATCCATATCAACCGACTGTCCTCGGTTTATCGGTTTATCGGATCTTGCGAGCCCGCCTGATACGATCGCTCCCGCGTGCACCGACTCTTCTGGTTCGGTAGATCGACCTTCACGGGATACCGCAAGTGTCGAGCAGGCCGTTTTGCTGGACGTTTTCTTCGCCGCGTTTCCTGTCGCCACGTTTCCTCCCGCCTCGCCTCGCCTAGCCTTGCTCACTACCCAACTGCCGATCGTCGATGCACGCCGCGCTCCACGATCGGTTTGTTCTTCTCCATTATGAACGAAAGGCCGTGGCCGACTGAGACATCGTGGAACAGGTGCCAACCGGTTCGAGAAAGCTTCGCCCTGCGCCCATAGCCACGAGCCAGACAAATCGTTTCGTACCTCCACTTCGATCCAAAATTTCTTCGTCCCATGATCAATGATTGTCTTTGGGAAGGAGGACTATCGTCCCCCGCTGTGGGGGCGAACGATGATGTCGGGAGGGAAATCGGGGAATTGTTTGATAACCCGAGTTAGAGAATCACTTTCGGTATCAAAAATGGCCGAATTACTAGGTGGAAAGGAGCGAAAGGGTTGCTGGAAATTTGATTTTCGTTGCATTTGGCGGCCAAATTGGCCGGGAGCTCGGGACGAAGAGAATTGAATGCCCGTGACTGGCGAGGGTAGGACAGGGTCCGGTGCAGTCTGCGGCAAGAGTAATTTTTGCGCGGTGCAAGCGGGCCTCTCGCGTAACACATGCTCCCCAGTATACGCACACGACACACGTGTTACCTTCTTCTCCGGACAGCTCTTCTTCCTTACCCCCCTCTTCTTCCTCCACTCATTCTCTCTCTCGTTTTCTCCCGTCTCCTCCCTCTCCCCGTGCCCCGGCCGCAAGTCACTCGATTTCTCTCTGTCCCTCTGCACACGGTACCCCTCCCTCTGTCCTCTGTTCGATGATCATCGTCCCCGCTGCACCGTGCGTAACAGAGTAATGCCGCCAATAGAAGATCGTCGCTCGGTGCGCGCGACGAGGAAGCAGGATAATCCAGCAGGAAGAAGAAAGAGAGCCCGATGCCGGCCACGCGGCGCGAGACAAGGACGAGGGTAGCCGTTATTTTTATAGCGTTACGGTAGGTTAGAGTCGCGTCCAACCAACGTTTCAGGCCCAACCTAACCTGGCTTGGTCAGGGCTCCATACGCGTCTCTCCTCTCCTCCTCTCCTCTCCTCATCGCTCACCTGTCTCACGATCTCCCTTCTTCTCCTCTCTGTCCAGGCAACGCCGTGCAACGCCGTGCAATGTCGTGGTCTCGGTCCCTCTTGGGCCGGCAAGGCTGCGCGCATTTATAATGCACGCAAAATTTCATGCAGACCCGTTTCGGCTGCCATCCAATCTTCTGATAACACGCTATTGCATGCGTGCACGTTGCACGCGCTCCGAGGCGACGCGAGGCGGCTTTCTCTGTGTAGCATCGCTAGCATCGGGCGAGCCCGCTCCACTCCGCTCCGCGATCGCTTGCACACGCGTCTATATTTAAGAACGCCGCATGCTTCTCTGCCCTTCTCTACTGCACTCTCACTCTTTCTCTCGTTCCTCTAATGCTCCGTCCGTATACGTGTGTCACCCGCTCCGCGGATCTTCATCGGCTACTCTGCCACTCTGTTTCTCCTCCCTCGTCAGCCCCCTCTCGATCTGCTTGCCGGCGCGGCGGTGTTTCTTCCTCCAGCAGGGAGCGGGATAGGCAGCGGGCGACAACTTCCGGTGGCCGGCCAGCACGCTTCCACGATCGAGATGCGCCTCTCCAGTGGCTTCTCGAAAAAATATCCCTCTTGTGCTGACACGAGCCCGCGCTCCGCAACGATAAAGAGAGCGCACCCTCTCCCTCTTTTCTCTCCTACTCTCACGTGCACGCTTTTTCTTTCTATACGTTTTTCTCTTTGCCCCTCCGCGTTTCTCCTCGCGTTAGCTACACACGCTCCCGTGCTCGACCACTGGCTTTTTCTCTGTAGCGTTTTGCGATCTTTTTATAGGCGAGCAGCGGCGAGTTAGCCGCGCTCCACGCGGTAAACAGGACACGCCGGGATTCGAGCGTTCCCGATGCTTAACCGCGCCGATGCTCTCCGATTTTTATCCACTCCCAGCCCGTTTCGGATGGCTTCCCCTCTTGCCCGGCATTCGGCAACGATCTTAACCCCCCTCGAGTTCCAATCAACCTCCAGCTGCACCCCCTTCGAATCGCGGAGGGCTAGATGCGCGAGCGACGTCGTCTTTGGTCGTTGGACCGTAGGGGAGACCGGGGCTGGTTGTCTCAAGGGGTAGATTCACTAATTGTTAATAACTTTGCCTAAAAATCCACTGAGAGAAATTTCAGACCTCTTCTCCCTTTCGTTAGGGTGATATGGGGATAATAACCCTAAACATTACACTATGTTATAAATACATTATAATTAATGTTTAAGTTGAAAAAAATTTCAGCTTATTATTAAATTATGAAAGAAAGAAATTAATATTTTATAATGAAACAACTCTTGTAACATTGTGTTATTTTATTACCACTGAGATAAGTTACTATATAATAACATTTTCTTAACTGATTGTAGGGTAACGAGTGAATTATATAAATAGTGAATTATATAATTAGTATAATTGCATAAAGAGTGATTAGAATTATATAATTACATAAATAGTGAATTATAAATGTGAATTTAGTACATTTGAAATGAAAATCAATATAAATAAGTACGAAAAAACCCTAATAATCTAAAAATAAATAGAGTTTATAAAAAAAAGCAAGAATTTATAAAAATATACCAAAAATGTGTTGACCATGAAGAAATATAGTTTTTGACCGGTTCGACAGTGATTGGCCGCTATTTGACACCTAATATAACCTAAAGGAAATGTTATATGATTTGATGATAGAAATGGGATTAAAATTATTCAATAAAAATGAATATATCTTATGTATGCTTGTATGATTTGTCCATCTGTATATTTTTTCCCATTTTTATCACCTTTTTTTACTTTTGGCATTTTTTACTGTAGGGTAATTCAGTTCTACTAAAAAATTCAAAATTTATACAATTTATCTACTACTTAGGTAATCACAATTTAATTTTTACCTTCAATTTAATTAAATAAATTCAGTAATCGAATTAAATTTAAATAATCCAATTAATTCAATCAAATTTCATTTTTAATTCCAATTTAATTAAATAAATTTAATAATCAAATTGAATTTGAATATACCAATTAAAATTCAAATCACAAGAAACTTAAAATATAACTATACAATGTAACATACCTAATAGTAACATACCTAACATTAAAATATTCGAAAACTGTTAACTGTACTCTTATGATTTTTTGATTGAATCGCTGTAATTTTCAAGCTTCAAAGCCGAGTCATCCTATCTGCTTTTAAATATAATCACAGTATGTAATGAGTGGAGAAATATTGATTACATCCGAAGCAAGAAATTACAAGGAATATGAATATGTTAATTAAAAAAATCATAACATTGGTATTTCTTTATATTTTTTTATTTCTCAAAATAGGGCCAATCACTGTCAGGTGGCCAACCACTGTACTCTTTACCCTTACCTACCCCATACTGTAAGTCAACCAACCCCGATCATGGGGCTGGTTGACCAGCATGGAAGGTGTTAGAAAAACATTAAAATACCTTGATTGTTGTCACATTGAGTCAACATTAATAATTTAATCAGATGAATAATTTAATCAAAAACTGAAAAACTGGCCTACCAGCCCCGGTCTCCCCTAGCTACGTACCCATACACACCTAGACACCGCAGCTACTATATTCCGAACGGGCCACGAGCCGATACCACTCGGCTATCCCCCTGGTTCGCCTCCATCTTTATTCGCGGTGGAACCGGCAAATGGAATTTGCGCCTCCTTTTCAATGGGATGCGGAAGCCGTAACGTCATTTCGCGTTACATCTTGTCTCGCAGGAGATCGGCCGGGTGGTGTCGTAGTTCATCTTTGCGATGCATTTTCTGGTCTTCCAGGCACATGTACGTTTTTACGAGCGCGGCTTTTTTATTCGCCCGCGGTGAACCATCCAGCATACGTGTGTATGCCGACCGTCCTCGAGGAAGGGACCTCGCTATCGGAAATCCTTCGTTTAGTGTTCAGTTGAACGAAATACCCGGGCTCCTCGAGTCTGTGCGAGACATCAGTTTAGCCTGTTGACAATGAAGCATCTCGGGCAGGGATCTGGCATCCGCGACAGTGCCTACACTTTGTTCAGCGTCAGTCGAAGCTGGAAGAACGCCGGGGCGGCGGTGGCAACCACCCTTCCTCGTTTCCTGGAGTAGCAGCGGGCGAACAGGGCAGACGAGTTAATTAAGCAAAGGCTCTCTTAACGCGATTAACGGTGTAACGGGTTTTAATTATTCCTGGCACCTCGTCGCCGCGAAATCCCGGCCGTTTTCGGTGACAAGACCGACGAGGGGGAGGGGAAAGATCGTCCGTTCGGGTAGGGTTGACGGTAATAGGGAGACTCACCGTCCCTAAATTGCTCGCTCCTCAATTATTCACCGTCATTCCTCCTTCCATGGCCGACTCTCTCTCTCCTCTCTCCTTCCCTCCCTCTATCTGTCTCTCTGCTACCCCATCTTTCTTGTCCCCGTTTCTCGCTTTCCTCTGAATCTCATCCTTCGCGTCCCTCCTCTCTCTCTCTCTCTCTCTCTCTCTCTCTTTCTCACTATGCTCCTCCGTTTCACTCTCTGTCTCTCGTCTCCTCTTCTCCCGCAATTCAAGTACCACCTACCCAATAGCCTACCTCCATTATGCATCGGCCTCGACGGCGTCGTCGTCGTCGTCCTCGTCGAGGCCGGGGAACGGCGACGCCGACGACGACGGCGAAGAAGAGGACGCCGAGATGCTGAATGGGATCCGCACCGACGTTTAATTCAGTCCAACACCGCGGTATTTCGCGCCTCGTGATGTTCCATTAAAACCCGAGACAATAACCTGACAGCTCTGATCGGCACGTCTCCAACGGCCACCCCGCCGCGCACCCGTTCCTGTTTAAAACGAAACCAAAGCTGTCCGCCGAGAAACCGACTTCCGGCTTCCAGCACTACTCCGTCCACGGACACGATTCCATTCCTCTGTGTGCTTCCTTCCTCTCTTTCTCTGCCTCTGCGCCTCTCTGTCCCTCCGCTCCCCTCCCTCGCCCCTCTCCGGTGGCTATTGGTTTTTGTTCGATTCAAGCTTACGCACTCAATGAAATCGGATATCGGCGAATCGTCGCTTTTTTTTCGGAACATCGCGTCGATGATACACTCCCTCTCTTTTTGCCGAGAGTTTATCAGTTATCCGAAATAATCGGTTACGTATCAACTGACCGCGTCAATACGCCACTCTGCCCGCTCCCTCTTTTTTCCCCTCGGATGCGCGCTTTTTCACCTGTAATTACTTGGGGTAAAATCGATTCGTTTTGGCTCCGGCCTTTTTTAATCCCCACCTGTCGATCAGAAAACATTATCACCGACGGCTGCGCGCGAAAGCTTTACGAGTCAAACTGCGAGCGCTGATCCGTGGATCACGGATCCAGGAGCAGGGGGCTGGGGTCGGCAAGTCGTCCCCGCTGTCGCGGCAGCCAGCCGAGGCGAGGCGAGGCGGCCTTTCTCAGGCGGATAATTTCCCGGAAAATTAACGTCTCCGAGTTCGCGGACGCGTGCTCCTACGACCGACACGCACCGGGGTGAGCTCGGCAGATAAGTAGAGGCGCAGGGGTGGATTACACCGGGGAAAACTATTCGAGGGTGGAAGGAGGCCGCGGAAGGAGAGCAGACGAGAAGCGCCGCGCAAACGAGTGTACGGAAGCGCGAAGGTGCAGGACGCGGGCGGAAAGTAAGAGCGAAAGGAAGTCAGGAAGCAGAGACGCGCTAGCATCTGGAAACTGCCCGAGGGGAAAAGGCCCAGGGGGGGGGGGGGTGACTAGGCAGGCATCGGGCCGCGAAGCAACAGGGAGGGAGGGGTTGTAAACGATTAACGCCCTGGTATTTAAATGTTGGACACGCGCGAAATAGAATAATCGCTTCAAGTATTCTAATTAGCTGCGTCGAATCGCGCGCTCGGCGGGGTGATAGGTACGGCGGGGGTGAGGAGCCAAAGTTTAAGGAGGGGCCGGCGGAAAGAAACGAGACGGAGGAACGAAGAAGCGAAGAAGACGAGCGAAAGAGAGCGAAGGGACAACGGGGGCCAACACAGCGTTATAAGATCGATAGTTGATGTGATAGCAAGCCGACCCAACCCAACCAGCGCTGAGCCGACCCAACCGAACCCCTCCGCGACCCTCGGTTCGTTCACCCCCGCGGCACATTCGCGCCATTATCTGTTCCAAATGTCGTCAACGGCATCGTTTCGTTTACGGTGCGGCACATCCACCTTCTCTTCGCCCGAGCTCGCCACCCACACCCGCACCCACCCATTCGCTCGCCCCCTCCGCGTGGGATATATGCCCCTTCTTGCCTCTCCCCCCCCCCCGGGCCCCCTTGCCGCCCACACTTCTTTACCCGCGACCCTCGCGAACCCGTGCAAGCGAACCGAGAAACCGGGCAGAGACTTACCCCGTTTCCTCCTCCGCATTCCCTCCGCGCACCCCCATCTCGCCCCTTGCTTGTTTTTAAGGTTATGTGTTCGCCGCGCATTACGACCCATTCCGGTGCTCGGCTGCGTCGTTTTACGAATCCCTGATTCCGCCTTATCGTCTTCCTCCTCTTCCACCCCCTCCCGCCTCCCCCTCGGCTACCACCCGCCCCCTCGCCGTTACGAGGAACGCTCCGCTTTTTTTGACCCTTCCCTCGACTCTTCCTTTTTTCTCGTCCGTTGTTCTTCCATCCTCGAGGAAACGCTTCGCCCGCGATTCCGCCCCGAGTCCCCGACGAATCATCTTCGGTGTAGAACCGCGATGGAACCAGTTTCCTCCGGCGCGGATGGAATTCGTATTGCCGTGGCTTTTTGCGGGGCAACAGCGTCGTGTGGTAGGTACAGCGATTACCTCGATTCGCGGCTGCAGAATTTCTATCAAGCTCGCCGAACCGCGGTGGGGGAGTCGCGAGCGAAACGGGGTTGAAACGCCCTGCCGCGTTTGTAACACTTAACGCGCGCACTCGAGAGGAGAGCCGGATAATTGAATGTCGAAGACGTTACTTTCTGGCGTTTACGAGGGGAGAGGGAGCGCAAAGTTTTCTGGCTACATCCCCCGACGTATTTTTCCATAAACGGGATGAGGTGGCGGCGCGTTTGAGTGGCAGCTGCCGCGTGAAATGCCCCCTCTGCCCAGTTTTATGACCGATGCGGCCCCGACGTCGATAACGCGTGGCAGCTATGTATTATACGTCCTGACGCGCGCTTTCCGCTTCCATGGGACGCCGTCTTGTACATTTTCGCGGGTTTGATGTTCCATCGGCCGCGCAGAAAGACTGGAAAGCGCGGGGGCGGATTTCAGTGGCGCGAGAACAAGGTCGCATTAGCCTGCAACAATGATCGTGGTAATGACAGGAGCACCGCGTCTAAGTTTATTACCGAGTTACGCTGCCCTCTAATCTACCTGGCGGACGAACAAAGCCAGCCAAGGCGGGCCGGGGCGAGCGTTAAACGCGTCCACTAATGCCCGGTAGCGCGAGCGCTTTCTCTCTGTCCCTCTGCGGGACGAGGAAGCCCGAGGAGATTCGAGGAGGCCAACTATTAGCATAATGCGATCGGTGGCCGATGACGGTAACGGATCGTAAGATCCGAGTTAAGGGAAGAAAGCAGGAACGCCGGCCGCGGCTTTGCAAGCTAATCGAACGCTCGTGGACTCGATCTTACGTTTTACCTAACCAGACGAGCCGCTCTCCCCATCGACCAACCGCATAAATTATTCCACCTACACGCCGCCGTCGCACAGTGTCGCGGCACGTGTTCAAAAAGCAAAAATTTGAGTTTTGAAATTTTGTATTTCATTTCATGGAATTGATAGTAAACAGTCTTCTGATATAAGAACATCATAACTTACAAGGGAAGATCCCGTACCCCAAATTTTAAAAATTCTGAAACTTTGTGAATATGTAGAGGATTTCCTTCTCATTACAACGCAATTTTTGTTAGCTACCCAAATTCACTCGAAGGGGTTGAAATTAACCCCTAAAAATTCGGCTATTTTTCGACTTTGTGTTATAACTCGCGAACTGTAACAGAGAGAAAAAAAGTTTCAAGACAAAAGTTACTTCATTTAATTAGATCTGTCATTTGGTAAAAATATTATTTTACAGTTCAGGAGTTATAACACAAAATCGGAAAATAATCGGATTTTTAGGGGTCAATTACACCACCTTAGAGTGAATTTAACATAAGAAAAAATACACATAATAAAACGAAAAAACTAGGCAAAAAATCTGTGCTCGAATATTTATTTTTAAAAGACACTGAGCTTTGAATTCCTTCATATTCAACTGATAGTGATGAAGATGTATAATAAGAATGAATAATTTCAAATTTATTATCAATACGAATTATTAAAAAAATTAATTTTATTTTTTCAATTATTTCATGTTTGTTATTAATTTCTGTTTAAATGTATTTTAAAAATATATATTTTATTTGTTTTACTTTTATTATGTTCAAAATTATATTTTAAACAATTATTTTATGTTCAAAATTATTTTTTTGGGGGTATAAATATGATTAACATATCAATCACGTGTAAATAACTGTATCTTAATGGAAAATTGATATTCGAATTTTTTTCCTATATACTCGTTACACTGTGCGTCGCTTTTCACCGCTCGATTCGTTCCACTTGCTCCAATTTTCGGAACAAGTCGGGGGACTGTAGGGAGACTAAAAAAAAAATCGAGCCCGATTCCAGGCGAAGAAGCCACTTTCCCTTTCGGCGCTCCCTCCGTGAGACATGTTCTCGCTTTCCCCCAAATTTTCCCGAGCTGTTAAACAATACCACCCTCGGCTCTAGACGTTGAAAGGTCTAGCTGGTGATCGGGGAGACTCTGCCTCGCCAATGGAAACAAAACGTTCGTACTTTAATCGGCGGTCGAACCAGAGGATCCGAGAACTGTTCGAAAAGTCGCTGCCCATCGCGAGGAAAGTGGCGCGCAAAGTTGCCAGAATTACGTAACGTCTACCCACATAAGGGAATTCAATGTCACGACTGAGCTCGAGTTGAAAGAACACGCGCTACCATTCACGGCGGGCGGACTGGTCGGCCGTGCTGAGAGGAGCGAGACGGAGCAAAGCGGAGCGGGAGAGAAACCAGGGAAAAGCAGACAAGGAGAAGGCGAGACTCTCCCACTACTCGGCTGAATACATACCCTTCGTGTACTTTATCTCTGCCCGTGAATCGGGCCCGGTGCACAGAACCTCCTTCGATAGATACGCACGCTTCCGGCGAACGCCTAAATTTAGGCCTCGAGGTCTCGCACGGCCTTCTGCTCCCTGTGTTCCTCCTCCAGTTCCTTCGAGGGGGAGGTGAATGGGGGGCGAAAGGGGTGAGGAACACGAGGGGCTAGAGGGACTGCGAGAGGGAGGCGAAGACGAGGGCAGAAGGAGAGACGCGTATAGATACGCACGGCGGCCGGCTGTCCGGCCGTCCAACCGGCTGGCAGGTTTACAAGGAAGGTAAGACAAGACGATGCGTTGCGTGGCGAGGTGAGGTGAGGCGAGGTGAGTCGAGGTGAGGCGAGGCGAGGCGAAGCGAGACAAGGTAGGCAGGCAGGCAGGCAAGTAAGCAGGAGAGGCAGCGTTCCCGGGCTGAAGAGTACCTACGACACACACCGTCACGCATTCACCCTCGTCCGATCCCAGACCTGCCTGAACTCTTTTTCCCTTGGTCCCTTCTTTACCCTACTCCCTTTCCGTTCGCGGCCCTCGCCGCGCAGCAGAGCTGCCTGCTCGCCTGCATGCCTGCCCCTGGCTGCTTGCCCGCTCGCTCGCTCGCTCGTTCGCTCGCTTCTGCTCGCCTTCTTCCACCACTGCCACCACTACCACCTTCGCCACCACCATCATCGCAACCACCACCTTTCTCTCTCTCCTCATCCACCTTCTCGACCCTTCGCGCTCCGTTCCAGTCCCCCTTGTACGCGCTTTCCCTCCTCGTCGCTCTGGGATCTCCGCGGTGTCCCCTCGCCCTCACCTCAGTCGTTGCTTGCACGCCGAGCCGAGCCGAGCGGAGTCGTACGTGCCGTCTGGCCCCCTTTTCTCCGCGCCCCCTCAATCTCCTCCTCTTCCTCCTTCTTCAGCATCTCCTCCTTCTCTTGCTTCGTCTTCCTCTCTGCCACGTTTCTCCCTTCCTCCACATCCACCTCCACCTTCCCCTCTTCCTCTTCCTCTTCCTCTTCTTCCCGCCGCCGATTTCTCCCTCCCCGGCCCCGCCGCTCCTCTCGCGCGGCCCTGCGCCCAGGGGTGAACGAACCTACTAAATGACGGCCATGAAAACAGCCGAAGCTCGGGCACGAAGGATGAAGGAAGCCACGGACCGAACCCGCGGGAAGATCTGCCCTCTCCCCTTGCCCTGCTTCTTTCGTCTCCTCTCATCTCTGCCCCTTCTTCCTCCTCCTCCATCTTCGTCCACATCGATTCGTCTGTGTTCAGGCCCCTGTCCGATCCGCTCTCGGTCCTCCGTCGTCGATCGTCCCGCGATCGTCTTTCGATCGTCCCCCGACCGATCATCTCGCTCGAGCTCGCCAGTTCGCGCGTCTCGCCTTCCTCTCGATCTTCTTCCTCCTGGACGACGCTCCAAACGAGTCGATGCCGATGCACTGTGCCGATTTTCGAGCCACCTTTGAGCGCCTCCGCACATGAAACACACCTCAAACCATTCTGGGGCTCCTCCCTCAAAGTTCCTCCACTCGCGGAAATCGGGGGGCAGAAAGATCCGCGATCTCCAGGCCGGTCGATCGGTTTTCAGGAGGCACTGCTGCGATCAGACGATCTCGAAGTGGCTGCTGGCTCGCCGGGCTTCCTCGCAGCGGGAACTGGAGGATGCTGTCGCCGTGAATTACGGGACATTCGAAAGAAGCGACTCGCCGCGACTGTCGATCCCATCGACGAGCGACGTCTGCGGAAAGTCTGCGTCGTTGCGTCGCGTAATCATCGCCGTGCGGTCACGTAACCGTGGAAAACGCCATAGAAACGGCGGCCAAGAATTACGAAGCCAGTGTGTCTCGTCGACGCGGCCGACTACCCTCGAATAGGCATCGTGCCGGAAGAGAACTCACCGGCGGAAGTTCGATTCTCAGGATCGATTCCGTATGCCGTCGGGCGTGGGTGCGTGCACGTCTCGACGACAACGGGACGAGCGAGCAGGCGAACGCGACCGGGGTTTACGAGTCGCGAGCTCGGGCTCGCAAGATCGAGCAGAGCTGCGGCCAATCGATCTGCAATCTGCAGACCTCGAGTCGCTCCATGGAACCAAGCCCCGTATAAACTCTCACCACTCTTACAACCCTTTACAAAATCGTCGTGGGTACATAGCTGGACTTTCCCTGCAACTCGATCAGAGGTGTAGGGGAAAGCTGGGTAATTTATCTCTTAAAACAAAAAACCCGTCACTTGACTCTGTAAGGTAATTGTCCCAGTTGTCGAGCAGTTAGTAGGAGGTCGAAATGTTTTTAATGAAAAAATTTATGTAAATGGGCCAAAATTAAATTTTTTTCTTTTAGCAGTTAATTTTAACATTAATATAGATAATAGCAATGTAAAAAATGGAATCTATATATATATTTAAATGTGGAAATTATAATTGTGAATAAAAATGTCGATGCCTCAGATGTCGATCACTAAATTACAGTCGGAACTAGGGTAAAGGCACCAGTAATTGACTTTCCAGAAAAACATGAAAAATAAGGTGTTTAGAAGTGACGATCTTTTGAACAAAGTGCAAAGTGTGAGAACTGCACTTTGTTCAAAAGATCGTCACTTCCAAAAACCTTATTTTTCATGTTTTTCTGAAAAGTAGTCCACTACTGATACATGATCAACTACTGGTACCTTTACCCTGTATAGTTGTCGATCAGTAATTGCTCTAGTAGTCGATCAAGAAAAGAGAGGTTATAAAGAAAAGTTAAAGTACGAAAACAGGTACCTTTCTTTCTTTAACCATAGTAGATCCCCTCACAACAATGTATTTTCATCCGACACATAAAAGTGTATAAAACTCGTTAGAAACAAGTGTTTCGTCAACCAGTGCCGGTAGCTCTATGATTAAGGAAGTCTCTTGTTTGCACACGGAACAGAAGCAGGCTACGCACTTCCTTTCTTTTTTCATGGTTTTCATTAATTATTATCCCTTTTTAAAACTTATGATAATAATTCATATTCAATTTTACATTTAAAAAATGTCATTTTGATTATAAAAATATTGTTAAAAATGCTATAAAATCATAATATTTGTGAAAATGATGGAGAACTGGGACTTGATCGACAACTGGGGCAATTACCCTGCTACTGCCACTTGTTAATGACGCGGCTAGCTAATATTCATCGTTTCCAAGTTGTAAACAAATCCGTGAGTGTTTATTTCGCAACGTAACCTTATAAAAGTGGTCCATTTTTAAATGTGAAAAGCGCGGGAAAGCTTAGAGTCGCTCGGTCTCCGCGGTCGATCGTAGAGCGAGCCGGTACGCGTGCGATTATCGGCGAATAAGCGTGCACGCGTGACGTAGACGCGTTGCATAATCTTGCGGCGATAAGAAGTTACTCGGTGCCCGGTTATAGCTCGTAAACGCAGCTCGGGGGACCGACTAGTCGCGCGGCTCGCCGGTTCGCTATATCGCGGCAGTCCCGTCGCGTACGAATGACGAGTTTCGTTACGCACGCACGATGCCAGGCTTGCGATATCGCGAGCAGATCGGCACATCTTCGCGCTGCGGCTTCAGCCGACGCGCGAGAAACGGGGCGGATATCGCTGGCAAAATGGAAAGGCCGTCCGAGGGTTTTTTTTTTTTTTTTATCGAATCGCCGGCTTTTTGTCGTCGCAACCGGCGCGGCTATGTGTTTCTCGCAGGAACGGTGATTTACTTCCGTTTTATAAAAGGTGTAACGCAGCGTTTCAGGATTAGACCGCAACCGGTCCGTCTCTCCGTAACGCCGAGGCCTTTGCTTGCGTGAATATCGGTCTTGCCGTAACTTTTTCTCGCGCTCGCGCGCCAAGTATTTTTATTAGTTTACATGAAATTAAACCCATTTCCTTCCGGTCTAATAAATAAAACAGCTAATAATAGACGGTGGCGGTGGTACGTAGGCGCGCGGGCGCGCTCGTCGCCTGTGTGCCCCGTGTGCCTCGCACCGTCTAAGAACGTTATTGCTTCTTTTTCATCGTTACGTCAAAAAGGGATCCTCCTTTTAGAGCGCGATCGCCGATAAATTCAGCCTTTATCCTCGGAATTTTTTCCACGGCCGAGCCCAGTAATATCGCGACTCGCATTTTAACCCCTCCGTGGCATTTCGAGCTTGGAGATTCGCGTGAAATATCGCAGCCTTCGCCGTGACGTACACCATCGGTTGCCAGAAAAGTCCCTCCCGGAAATGGATCGGAGGAATTCGTGGCGCCATCGTGGTCGTTTCGTTTGTTTAGCCTCGCGTACACGCACGGCATCTGATCGCAAAAATCGCGTCAAGTTATTGTAGTCGGGCGGCGTGCTGGTGGGCACGGTTACGCGCTGTGGAGGGACGAAGAGGGAGGATTGAAACGGGCTTCGGGTTTCAAGTCATAAAACCAGACCAGCCTGAGCTTGAGCCTGAGCCTCAGCAACCTCAGCCTCAGCCTCAGCCTCAACCCTCTCCGTACGTGTGTGCTCGCTTCTCTCTCTCTCTCTCTCTCTCTCTCTCTCACGCTGCCAGCCGTTTCGTTGCTCTTGTCCCTGTTTGATCGCACCCTTGCCGAGATTTCCTTCGTCCCCGTTCCGCTCTCGATTGTTTTCGGATCAAGCAACCATGGGAATCGCTGGAAACGACGCGGAAAGAGGGCCTCCGAAGATTCAGGTAGCACCGGTACGCTCGCGACCAGGGGAAATTGATCTTAACCCCTCGCGGCTGCCAGCTCGCGTGGCTGTTCGTATCGGGCTGTTCGACAAGACATTTAAATTCGAAAAGCGCTCCGCTTACGAGTTAATCGTCGCCGTTATCGCCCCCTGCCGACAGATCGGCCTAAAAGAGGGGAAAAAGGGGAACCGGGGGATCGCGTTCCCCTCGATCTTTGCCGAGCGGCTAATTAAAAAATACGAGACAGACGTATGGGTTTAGAAACGGAACGTTGAAACGCGCGGACGAACAGACGCAACCCCCCCTCCGAGATAGCCGTGTCAGATAAACGGGATATTTATGTACTGGAAGTGTTAATAAGCGAGCGGATATTTATGCCACGGCGTGGCGTTCGGTCTAAACACGCGAATTAATTGATATACCGATTTTCCGGAGATTTCTACGAGGCGGCGGTTGGGCGAGGACGAACCGGAGGTATCTCGAGCACGGAAATCTGCGGGTGGAACGGAAACCATCCGAGCTTTCTCGATTCGTAGTGGCGCCAGCTCGTTGAAACGTTCACGGCCCCGCGTAGAACAAGCGGCGTGCGTTCTCGCTCTCCTTTTCGTGCGACGTGCACGCGCAACGCACCTCGTCCTCGACATTCCCTCGGCGCACTCGAGTCCGTCAACAACGATTTTCCGTCGTCGCGGTCGCGCGAGGAGAGGCCCTCCTCGATGGCTTCCACCAGGCTAGAAAACAGCCCGCGAGGTCGAAGCAGAGTCGGGGCTTAAGCAGAAACGGAGCATTCCCCTTTCCTTCGTCTTAGTCTTCGGTGAATTAGCCGCAAGAGCATCTTGATCGCGGCCCCGTCGATTGATTAACAAGGGAACTCGAATGAAAGTTTAAATCGGTGCTAAACGAGACGCGGCGCGGCGGCTCGAGTCGTTTCGCGGGCCACTGGAACGTCGGAACTTGGTCCCGTTCACCCCGGACAAATCGATGTCGCCCCGTTCCGGCTCGTTTGATTTTACGGGTCGCGCGATCGTTAACTAACTAGCGCCGAGTATGCTGATTACCCGTGATTAGGATTCTCCCCGGTTATCGCGGAGTTTCAAGCGATTCCGCTTAACGCCACCGCTTGGAACAATGTTAATCGCGGTCGCGGTCGAAAAAACCGAGCAACGCGACCGTACGGTAGTACCTCTATGTATGTTGCATTCCGTTGGCGTTGTTAATGAATTTGTAGGACTAGGTTGCTGGAAATGCCGCAACAGGGGAAATGGAACGGCCATGACCGGCCTTAACGTTTCACTAGGACACAGTTTCCGTGCGGATCCCAGAGAGGATGACGGTATGCGGCCAGGACAAGCTCCTTGGAGCCGGGCAAGAGGCACGTTATTAGCATACGCGCACGGTCAAACGAGCTATTGTCTCATTATCGATGTCGAGCTTCGGAAGCGACGCACACAGAGGCAGGCCGACAGAGAGGGAAAGGAGGAAGAGAGGGAGAGAGAGAGAGAGAGAGAGAGAAAGGGGGGGGGGAGCTAGGTATATGCCAGTGTATTGTAATGGGCTTCATCTCGACCCGTCTGCAAGCACCGGCTCCGGCTCCGTCTCCGTCTCCCTTGCTGCTTAATCCTCCCCCCCCCCCGGGTAAGGGAAGGTGCGATAACAAGCCACCAACCTACCTTCTTCTCTAGCCATCGCCGACTCGGCTGTAGGACCTCTCGAGACGGGAGAATGTGCACACTCGCGCTCCCGTCAACGAGAAAGAATTCAGGCCGTACGTGGCTATACACCGTAAGAGAACCAAACCCGCGCTCCCCCGCCAGACCACGCCAGACTCCACCAGACTAGACCAGACGAGATAGAGACGACGATTTTAGGTCACCGCAGACGCCGCCGTGTCATCGAGCTCCTCCACCGAGTCGCAGACATCCAGCCTTGTCGCGTAGATTCCTGCAATTTTCTCCGAAATCCCCTCGCCAAATCTCGCCTCCGAAACGGACAATCGCGACGCACACTTTCTCCTCGGATCCAGTTGCGTCCCGCTAACGAAGGAGCTCCCTTTGTGCGCCCCTTGTCCAAGGGGATCGTTAAAATTCCGCCCCGGCCGGTGAATTAGCCTTATCGATAGGTCAACTTCGATCCCCTAATTGCGGCCGGTCCATTCTCTCTTCGCGAACCCGGCGGAAGTAGGCGGGAAAAGCCTTTGAGGCGGACTCGCGCGTAATTACAGTTGACGGGCTTAAAGCGGCGGTACTCGAATAAACTGAATTTCGGCCGGAGTGCCACTTGAGAGGAGAGGGCGAGGACGAGGACGAGAGCGGCCAGAGAGCGGCCAGAGAGGCGCAACTGGACCAAGAGCGTGAACAGGTACTATAGATAGCGGTGGCGAGCACGTTGCCGAGTTGAAAAGCGCGAGCGACCAGAGAGATAGAGAGAGAGAGAGAGAGAGAGAGGAAGAGGAAGAGAAAGAGGAGCGGGAAATTTTCGCCAGGAGAGACGCACCCCTTTGCCACGTGGATCCTCGCTGTCGCATTTTCGCAACTGGCGGATATAGTGTCGTCGCCGTTTGGAATCGAAACGAGAGTAAAAGGCGTGGCGGGGCGGCGTGTTTGACCGAGAACGGATCCGTTTTCCCGGTACACGTTAGACACCGGTACGCGGTACATAGCTACAGCGATCGCTGCACTTGGACTTGCTCCATGAAGCTGGAGCCAGAGCCTCTCGAGAGGGAGTGGGATCGCGTTGCACGGGGAAGGTAGGGGAAATCAGGTTACAACCGAGTTAGGTGTGGGATAGAGGCGCGAGTCATGGAAATTAAGATCCCGTCGATACGCGCGAGAAAGTTTATTTCGCGGCGACTGCCGCTGCGCGAAACGGGCCTTCGTGTTTCCAGTAACTCGCGAAGGGAGCGCTAACTCTCGCGGATATTGGATCGCGGACACGCGTCGGTGCACCAGTTTGGCGTGAATGATATCTCATTGGGCTGCCTTCTAACCGTAAGGGATTTAATCACAGAAGTTCGCCGGCGATTCTTTCGCCGTTACATCTCATCGTGACCCCGAGTCCTCGATTCTCAGCGGAGCCAATGGGTACCCGCGTGAAACGCGTCTCGTTCGCCGCGATTAGGACTCTGTCAGCGTAATTCCGTGCGCCGTCGGGATCCCAGGGAGACTGGAGGCTGACGATCGTGGCGATGATTAAGCACAGCGTACGATTAAACGATTAACCGATTAAACGAGCAGAGTCGAAGACGTTAGGAGGGAGCGCGCTCCATCTTCGCCGGCTGGGAATGATCGAAACGATTAATTTGGGCGGGAGCTGGAGCGTTAAGCGGTCCCGCGAGCGGCCGTAAATCTTCGCGACGCTTCCACTTGTCAAACGGCGTATTAGCTCGTCAAGTACCTACGCGCCACTCGGCGTACGCGATAATTAGACGCATGCGAGCCAAGATATCTGTCCGCGAAACGATCCTGCCGGTCGGAAATAATCTCCATAAAAAAACCTCAAAAGAGTAAAAAAATTACGCCAAGTACGTGAAATCAAATAACTAAAAAAATAGAAGATAATAATAATTACAAAATAAAAAAAATATGTGAAATCAAAATGAGCTGCAAGTACATAAAGCTGCTTTCCAACTACGCTTAAGATGACACAACTACATACGCACAGCTAAAATGCTGTGTTCATACATTCCATTACTCATGTCGCGGACATTTTAAATTAACCCATCAAAAAGATTCCCATTTAAAAACATTTTGTCGACGGAAATTTTGACCAAAGAATCAGAAGAAAAATCTTACCGTTTCCGACGGTATGATATCTCTGTCATGCGTGGACCGATTTTATTGAATTTGGTCTTATTCGTACAGCTTACACGCGGTTTACATAAGAAAAATGCCATTAAATCTAGAAAATATTGCAGGCATGATGAGATAAGTTTCAAATTAGGTTGGATTAGCCGGGCGACGAGTAAATGATAGCGGTAGCGGCAGTCGACATATACAGGGTGTCGAAACATGTACTTGGCATCGAGACGCTACCGCATCCCTAGATCAATTGCGCGGGGCCCAGTCATATTCCGTAAACGGTCACGTCCGCGTGCGTCCGACGCGACGCCGACTTCCGGAGAAGCGGCGAGGAAACCGGAGGAAAGGGCCTGACTGGAAAAACAAGGAAAGGAAGAGGAGCGAGTGGCTGAAGGAGCACGGATGGCGAGGGGGGAGGGGGGGGGGGCACGAAGGAGCAGGAGGTGGCGGAGGAGGTGGATGAGGGGGAGAAGAGGTGGAGCAGCAGAAGAGGCAGCGATCGTGCGAGGAAGAGGAAGAAGGTCGTGACTCTGGTAGCCTACATCCAAACGCGGTCATCTCTTTCCCTCTCGGGCTGTCCTTATGCCTTGACTTGCCAGCCTGCATGCAGACGCAACGCACGCTGCCTCTTTCTCTCTTCCTCCCTGCCCGTTACGCCGACGTGAACGGCCCTTAACCATAGCTTTGCCTGCCTTAACCCCGTAACCGGCGATACGGGTTTCGTTAAACGACCGTCCGCTCCTCGACCTTATCGTCCCACCGATGCGCTGTCACCGCGATCACGATAAACCTCCGCCGAGTCGCCACGGGAACCAGCATTCTCCGCGTGGACGTGCGAGCACCCATCCGAAAAAAATCTTCCTAATTAATTGGTCCCTGGTGATTATTCGGTGGTGGATGTCCACCGAATCTATCGTGGATCGATGGGAGGAAAAGGCAGTTCGGAAGATGGAATAAATATCTATTAACTGGTTGCAGCGACGAAGGTACATATACATCGCGTGGCGTTCGCGCGACGCGCTCAATTATTCATGAAAGCATCGCTGGAAACAGTACAGTCGTGGACAGCAGGTATCTCTCTCGTTTCATTTGAATCGATATCGAGTAATGCTCGCCAAAAGTTGTCCAGTCGTTTCAGTTTTTTCTCCGAAGACGCGAGAGCTACTGTGCCCGTTCTCGCTGGGTGAGCTAGGGTTGGAGAGCCCGCGCGATTCGCCACCGGCCCTACAATTGGGTTTCCTTGCAATTTAATGCGGGCACGACGCAGCGCAAACACAGACGGCCGCAGGCCCGATGCGAATTTAATATCGGCGGGATTTCAGTTGCAAAAGTGCCGGGGGATTTCGCGATTGAAATGCATCGTAATATTATCATCCGTTGTAATTTCGGTAATACAGCGGCAGGTGAATTACGCACGGATCCATAACGGCACGATATCCCCGGCGCGGCGCGATGTAATTCCAGATACGAGCACACGAAACATTCGAAAGTCATGAAACGACCATCCCTCCGCGTTTCAGCTGGATTCGAGCGCGGGGGCGTCGAATCGGCGCTCGGTTCCTTGGGGAGTTTTGATGCTCCTGGTCCCGTGTGTGGCTACCTGGGGCCTTATCGGGCCATGGCGTGTCAAAGTTACGAAGAGTGTCAAGGCTTCTTGAGAGCACCCAGGTCGCGGTTCGAATACGTGGAAGCCGGACGCGCGTAGATGCGTCGCGTAGATGCGTCGCGGGTAGAAAGAACGTGCGTGCGTGCATGCGTGCGTGCGTGCGTGGATAGGCGCGGGCGAACGTAGGAACGTAGGAGAAACGTAGGTACGGAGCGCAGAGTACGTAGGACGTGCGTGGCACGCAGGGTGTTGGTGTAGGTCCAGGGCCCAGCTCGGCCAATGAGGGGCCGGGAATTCGTGGCAGAACGCCGAGCAGGCCGGCCAATCGCGGGGCCCCGGCTCCCCGGGGGTTACTGACCTGGCCAACGCGTTAAATATCCCATCCTGAAAAATATCCTGCCCTCTTCGTCGCTCGGCCGCCGACCGACGAAGACGGCGCGGCTACACGCGTGCAACGCGTACCGTACGTGTACCACGCGGAAAGGGAAAAAGAGGGAAAGAGGGAAAGAGGGAACGCGGGGCATAAAGGAGGGTTCCGTCCAGAGAGGAACAGAAAGAGAGAGAGAGAGAGAGTGAGCGTGAGAGGGGTGAGAAGGAGAACGCGGCCGCATACCCCCTTTGTTTGCGCGACCACGTTCAACCGTCTTTCTCTCGCTCTCCCCCCCCCCCCTCCCCCTTCTCTATGTCTCTCCTTTTTCTCTCTCTCCTCTTCTTTCTCCGGTTCTCTCTGCACGCATATCTCCAACTCCCCGTGGCTTCGTATTTCATTGATTAGTATTGCCCATTAAAAGGACGCCTTTATTTCGCCGCTCTTCCATTCCCTGGGATCGACGACTCTCTCCCTCCTTCCGGCTCCGTTCCGTTCCGTTCCGTTCCGCTTCCCCCTCGCTCCGCCACTTATTAAATCTGAACTCTTAAATGGCTGCTCATTACGAACCGGAGCCTCGAAACGGCTGATTGTTTCGTGTAGAGTGTACCAAACGATTCCCAGCCATCTTGGCCAGTTTTTCCAAGGAAGCTTCGGTTGAAAGGTGCGCGGGGGTCCCGTGCACGGAGCTGACCTTTTGTATCTGTCCTTATCATTTTATGCCGGCGGCCTCCAGTCGTCTCCGAGGCTTTGTAGGTCAGCCTCCGTCTACGCACGCACACCCACAAAGCCGGACCGATGTTGGTGCCGTTTTTTCTTTGTTTTTTTTTTTTCAATGATTTCCGCCTAATCGAAAGTGGAAATTTTGCTCGGAGCACCCGGTATACGACCGGATAGCACGAGTCCGCGCACGCACGTCACCGAGAACGTATTGTCGCTCGTGCGCCCAATTGCAGACCGGCAGAGAGGAGTAGAGGACTGTTGGCCGGAAGCACGTAGTAATATGCGTAAAAATATTATTAATGAGCGCGGTGATGCGTCACGCTGGCCGAGCTCCACGGATTTAGAGGCGAGGGCTCCTCCAAGCGAGAATGGCCCTCTCTCGCCTTTCGCTCCTTCTTCTTCCTCTCTCTTTTTTTAGTATCCCGCAGAGTGGCCGCGCGTCGCAACCCTTTGATCGAAAAACACCTCTCGCGTGAAAAAAAAATCAGCGCGTCGATATTTAGAATCGCCCTCGAGGCGTGCGGCTCTTTGAGGAGAGGCGAAGAATCCGATGCCGGCCGATACGCCGTAAACGGTGCGTGACGCGATAAAGGGTTAAATTTTCTACGATAGCCGGCCGAGTGGAAAAACAGCGGGAGAACCGACGATTCTTCCCTTTTCGTGGCTTTTTTTGCCCGTGACGCTTGCAAATCGGTTCTTTAGCAGCGGTGCACTCGCACCGGAGCGCGGTCGACGCGTTTCTCTCTACCCTCTCTCTCTCTTTCCCTCCCTCTCCCCCATCCCCCTCTCTCGTTTTCTCTCTCTCTCTCTCTATGTAATACGGAGCAAGACAGGGAGAAAGAGAGAGAGAGAGCGGGGCCACTAAGGCGGCCCAACCCTTGTGGACTTTTGTATCGATTACCCATCGGTTGGGCGTAGGTTTCGCCCCGGCCGGCGTCGGCCTGCCGTAATTTTAGCGCAAATATCCTCGCGCTAATTGGAGCGATCGCCCGTTCGCCGATCACCACGCGGACGCGAAATAATTTCGCGTTGGTGTCGCGTTGCTGCGTCAAACCATCCCCACGTTCCATCCCCTACCTCATCCCCTCACTCGTCTTCTGGCAAGATAGGAAGCGTCCTCGATTCCATCGATGACACTCGACCGGCCTCGCGAAAATTAACCGTATCGCCCTGAGCTTTGTGCAACGATCCCGCCCGACTAAACTCCCCCCCCCCCCCCCCCACCCCCTCGTCGCTGCCATGCAGACGCGTCTGGCTCTCGTAGCCGGCGTCGGCGTCCTCTAACGAGAGGGCCAATCTTCGTCCCAAAGTATCGCGCAAGACGGCCGCTTTAACATTTCAAATTCCGGCCCGCGATCTGCAAGTCAACGCCGGGCTCAAAAGCTTAGCTGTGCGCGCGGGCTGGCCGGCGTGGTGCATAAAAATACGCGGCGATATTTGCATCGGTGAATCGTTCTCGATACCCGAGTGCGCTCCTCTCCAATACCGCGAGCGTCCCACGGAACGTCGGAGGACACTGTTCTCTTGAAACTGTATACTTCGCCCACGTATTCAGCGGACCTCCAAGCATTTCGAAGCTCCACGAGGGCCCATCGCGTACCCTCGAAACATTCTCCTCCATCAGCATTCCAAGGGGCGACGCAAATTTTCTATCTTCCATCGAATTTCAAATGACATGCCTCCATTAGAGATACAGTTAGGAGGCAACGAAAACGCTATTTCCAATTCCACGTTTGTTCTACCCCGCCCGCCCCCCCCCTTCTCCCCCCCCCCCCCCCCCCCCACCGTTTCTCATCCAACCGCGAGCATTCGAAGCTGCAAATTCTAACGCGATCGTACAATAGTCGAGCGAGCCCGATCATACCGCGCGTAACCTGTTTGCTGTTAGGTACATGCGTCGAATAAGCCGCTTAATTGTTTATTAATAACGGTGGTAGTATCGCTAACAAATAGACGGCGAGTAAATAGAGGCGAGGGAAACGCATCGATTGCGCTCGGCCACCGTGAACCCACATTATCGAGGAAATTAATTGTCGCGTCCGTGTTACATCCCCGAATGTGCCCGCCCTCGGCAACTTCTTTCCCGTTCGCGCGGCTTGTCGCGATCCAACTGCAATCGAATTTCGAAACCAGCTAAATTTAATGCCCGCCTCGAAATCGAATTACGCCACGGTTAAGCCTCGTCCATGACGCGTCCACTTCTCGAAATCAATCGGGAAGCGTGACGTAAGCTTGCGATAGAATTGCGGTAGAATTTCGAGGAAACGTAGGTTACAACGGGTTGAAACGACCCGAGAGCATTTGATTTTAATTTTCTTACTAAAGTGAGTAATTCAGAGGAATTGATTTTGTTTCAGAGCTTCCGAGTGCCCGAGGTGACTGCCCTTCACGCAGCTCGCAAAATCCGGGGATGATTTTCGCGCTGAAAGTGCTGGCTTCGGCGCAAACGACTCGTGGAGACGGAGCGCTGAAAGTGGGCTGCCCGGTAGACCGCCTCGGTAAGCCGATTATCCACCTAAATACGAAGCCAGAGCGATGCATGTGGCTTAAATTGGCGTTGTTTCCTCTCTTGGCCTCCCCCTCCGCCTCTTCCACCTGCTCAGCCCCTTGCCTGGATTTTTGACGCTCCCGCTGTGATCCTAGGTGCGCGTCGATCGTGCTCAGTCGCTCGTCTCTTGGATCAAAAATCGCGCTAGGCATTTCGTCGCGTTTGATATCGAGAGGCAGGGATGGGGATTATTTAAATAAAGAATTATTTAAATAACGTATCAAATAAAAGAGACTTTATCTTTATTTGTCATCAAATAAAAATAACCCAGAGTTATTTCGCATCATGCTCTCCTGCTTACCGCTACAAAGAGCGAAAAAGTATCATCTGTCTCTATCCTTCTCGTACACGCTCCCTCTCTCTCTCTCGCTCTCTGCTCCCAGAGTTATTTGAGCTTCAAATATTTTTTCAAATACAAATGAATGAAAAGACGACAAAATTATTTGAAGGATAAAATGAAATCCGTGAAATAAAAAAATTATTTCTGGCCGTCGGATAAATTCACGTCAAACGAGAAAATTATTTCTGGCCGTCGGATAAATTCACGTCAAATAAGAAAATTATTTGTAGCCGTCGGATAAATTCACGTCAGACGAGAAAATTATTTGTGGCCATCGGATAAATTCACGTCGAAGAAAAAAAAAATTATTTGTGACGATTCAAATAAAATAACTCTGGGTTATTTTTATTTGACGAGTCCCGAATAAAATTTTTGTCTTTTATTCGAAATCAATTTTTTATTTAAAATAATTTCTTGCCCATCTCTGGCTTGAAAAGGAGAGCTGGACGAGGCGTCGGTGGTCGCGGGGTGCGTGCGGGAGAGGCACGAGTAGGATCGTGGGTCTCAGGGCCTTGGTTGTCAGCGACGAAAAGTTGACCGATGCCACGCCGCGAATCGACGATTTACGGCCTCCAGCGAGGTCGCTCGGATGCACCGGGGACTACGGGCGAGGAGGATGACCAAAGAGGAAGGGTGGGGTGGGCGAAGGGACGCGCAGGGGCGGGGAGGAGCGAGATTTTTCCGCGGGCGGGATTTTGAAACCTGTTTGAGCGCTTTGAAATCTAGAGAAATAGAAGAGTGGCGACCAAAGCCGCGCAGCGCGGCGGGCAGGATCGGGTGCTCAGAGGCTCCGCCGCGCTGGCCCGAGAGGAGTGCAACGACTCGAGGAGGAAGAAGAGGAGTCGCTGGGAGGGTGAGAAGGGCGAGAGGGCCGAGAGGGCCGAGGAGGAAGGAGGAGGATGGCCCGAGCAGCCAGGACGTACGCAGAGGAGAAACGAGAAGATCGACAAAAAGTAGTTCGGCCGTTCGTATATATGTACGCGCCGTGCCGAGCTGCCGAGCCGCCGCACCGAGCCGATTCTCTCTCGGTGCAGCTTCTCCTCTCCTTCTTCTGTTCGCTCGTTCTTCTTTCGGTCTCGGGCTCTCGTCGCTTCTCGTTCTGGGCAGCGTCTGAGGACGCGCGTACTTTACGGGCTGAATGTAGATCGGCTGGACGCGCCACGCCGCGGTGTGTGCGCTGGATATTGGGTTTCCTACCACGCGCGCCTCTTCTTGCTTTATTTCCACGCGATTCCGCGCAAAACTGTACCCCGCCGAGCCGCCAGCGACCGGGAATAATCGTTACAAGTGTCGAGGCAGCAACGATCCTCGCGCGAGAATTCGTTGATCGGAGTCCAGGAAACTGTAACCGGCGCCGCGAGGCCGAAATTCGTGGACGCGGCGCGAAATCGAAATTTCACGTGGTCTGCCTGGTAACGGGGTTAATCGCGTTTCGCGATAGCATCAACCGCAACCACCTGACGCACCGCGTGCATACTAGCGCTGTAATTACTCGCACTTTTAGACGACCCGTTTCAGCGTCGTTTGTAGGTAGGGTAAACTCTGGTAAGTTCGCGGTACAGGTTACTCCGTGATACTTTTCCATTTATCTGTAACTCGAAATTGTCTGACTCAATTTAGACGGAACAAAAACTAACAGACAGTGTTGATCTTCTAGTTTATGCTGTGGTAAAATAATTACTTAGTAAAATGACACTTTAACAAGTCTTACTCTTGAAATTATCATACAATAAGGCATCAGTGTTATTTTTGCTTATGAAAGGTGACTAAATTCTTATTTTTCGTACGCCCGAGCCTGTGTTTCTGATTGTGCTGTTCGAGAAATTCTGGTGGCAAATACCAGATACCGTGTTTCCTTACGTCTCAGACATCTAACGATCATGAAACGATTGATTATACACAAAATAACAATAATATAAAATAATATGAAATAATATAAAATAATATAAAATAATGTAAAATAATTTAAAATAATGTAAACTACTGTAAAATAATATAAAATAATATAAAAAAAGTAGCTGATGGTCATATCACGGGCTAGCCCAGAACTATCAAGGAGTAACCATAGCTATCACGGAGTAACCAGAGTATGTCATGACAATTTAATTTTATTTTCAATTAAATATACTTAATAAATTTCTGTTAACCTATTATTTGTGGCTCTGATTTTTGACCTATCATTATATCCTAGACTCACTTTCAGAATATGCAAATATTAGCAGTTAATAGACAAATTCTACAACTATCACGGACTTACCCGAGTTTACCCTACAATAGTTCGCCTAGCCACGAGAATCCATTTCACCCCGCCCGCGCCCTCCGGCTAACTGGGTCATGGGAACGTTCGGCGCCATTCCAAATCCTGCCGCGGAGATTTCGGGAGCGAGGAAGCAGATTGTCGCGTGGCCCTTCTTGCTTCTCGCTTTATCGTGCCGTAAATCAATGAGCAGGCGAGGAACTGGCGCTAAGACATTTGCCTGGTCGGGAGTCAGGGTGATTGCTGCGAGCCCGTAGACGGGTCCCCGGTTCCCAGGCCGCGAGGGACGCGGTTTTATTAAGCACAACCGTTCCTCCCTGGCGGGCGTAAAAAAAATCCGTAAACATTCTTTATTTATCCGGTGGCTGAAGTTTCGCGAGAGGGAGGGATCGCGTTACTTTCGCAGCGGCTTTGAAAAGGTCCTCCTCGTCGTATTACCATAGAGACGGTCCGCGAGGTCGTAAAAGGTTGCGCGCGGCACCGACATAAAGCGTTTAATGTGCAACTCTTGAAATTCTATTTGCACCGGTCGCGGCCGCGGCCGGCGTGCCGCGACGCCGGCGATGCGCCGCTTCTGTGGCCCTTTGCGTGCCGAGTCCTCGCAGGTGGCGCCATTTGCCACACCGGAACAATGCGTCCTCCTCGCCGCCTCTTCCGTTCCCAGCGGGGACCACTGGTCGCTCGGTCGGTCGGCCTCTCCTTCGAAAGAAACTTCACCCCCGTCACCTTGACACGTCCCTTCGTTCCTTCGTCATAGCGGTCCCCATGCGTGCCAAGGATGCATACGAGGGAGAGAAAAGTAGGTCTAATTAGGAGGGAAAAGGGGAGGGCACCGTCCTTGATGGAATATAGAAGCGTCTCCGGAGAGTCTTAGACGGCGGAGCTCGCCGAGATCGAAAGCGGCGTCCCCCCGTCGAAATCTCGATCGAAGCATCGAACGAAAAAATCCCGCGCTCGTCGCCATTAATTTTCCCCTCGCGGCGCGACGCGGTGCTCTCTTTTCAACCCGACGCATTCTTTCTCTCCTTGTCGCTTTGGGATCTGGCTTTGCCGACCATGTTGCTTTAGGTCAGTGCCGTCTTCCGCTCCTGTCCCCTCGGTGCTGGCAGGGCCAGAGCTGGCTGGAAGCGGCTGCCCTCCTCGTCGCACCTCGCCTGAGCGCATTCGGCCAGACCGAGACGCCACCTGACACGGGAGCAACGAAGAGGCGCGGGAAGAATCAGCGAGGGAGGGAAAGAGACGCGGTGCCCGAGAAAGGCTAGAACGAAAGGGCCAACCCGCTGTAGAAAAAGGACGGAGGGAAGAGGCAACGAGTGGTTTAGGGAGGGGCAAGAAAACCGCCGTCGGTCCTTGGTCCGTCCTCAACTTCTTCGACTTTTGCTCGACTTTTTGGGCCAACCTGCCCACCTTCCGACTCCTCGCCCCGTTTCCCTCCCGGGGCCCTGTTCGGTCTTCTAGCAGCCGGTCCGGTTCGGACCGGTCCCTACTCTTAGCGCTCTGCCTGGAGCTGCCCTTTCTTCGGCCTCCTCGAACCGTCTTCGGAGGATCATCCACCTGGTGCCCTCTTCCGTTGTCCCTTCCATCCTGCCTTTCGGACTCGCGGCAGGCCGTTCATTTTCCCTTCGATACTCTCGGCCATCCGGAGGCTACACATGTAGGAGGTACCTATGCGACGAGCAAGCGCCCGATGCTTCCTAGAAATGTCTTCGAACTCGGCGACGATGTTGCTTTCAGCTCGCGGAGGGTCGTCGCCGGCTCAACCCCTCGGACTCGGAGCGTTCACCGCCGCGCGCCGGCCTGTCTCGCTCTTTAGCAACTATAACTCGTCGGTGCTAGTTTGGTAGCTCCCCCTGTTTCGCGCCCTTCTCGTCGCAACGGCGATCGCGGTGCGCCCGTCGAGGGTGTTACGGCCCTCTCTTCGCCTTCCATTACACAACGGCGAAACGGCGGTAAATTACAGTCTCGAAACCGAAGGAGAGTTTCGCCGTCGCCGTGGCCCTCGCCAGCCAGAGGAAACAGGAGATCCAGCACCCGGGAAGAATGGTAAAGAGGTTGCACTCGCGGTGCATCTGTCGAACGCGTTCACGCACAGGCCTAGCTATTTTTTAAACGTAATTGGTGTGCTTCCAGAGCTGGCTTCCACTCGTTAGTCGTTCACCCCCGAACCTAGGCTTCTCGACGATAAATTGATCCCACGTTCGGGGGCAAATACGATTTTCACGCTGCTGCGAAGGAGATCTGGAGAAATCGTGGGAGCTGGAGATCGTTATTCATAGGAGAGATAGGCCCTCGCGCTTAGCGCATACGTTTCCACGTGTGTAATCCCCTTTACGCCCGATAAATCCGGGGGAAAAATTCGAGGGTGGATGGATGGAGGAGGCACGTGTTCGATAACATCGAACGCCATTCACTCGGTTCTGGAAGATCCATTGGGAAGGGTCGGAAACCCCGCAACGTCGCGTCGCGCAGCTCGCGAGAAAGAGGAAGCCCTCGTATTGAAGCGGACCGTCGGCGTTACCTGGGCGAATCTCCGTGTAGAATGTAGATGACACTAACCATCGGTGCCGGTCGTGTATCCGTCGGTTAATAGCGTCGATAGTCGCCGTTGATGACGGCGACGGTGCATGGTGGTAGCAGCTGTCGTTACCCAGAGGCAAGCTTGCTCGTGACTAATCCTGCATTCCGATTCACCATAACCTGCCCTGCGAACCTACCCCTATGCGGCGGCGATTAAGCGTGCCCGGTTACCCTAGCTTGTCATCCGGCTACAAGAAAACCGAATCGATACCGCGCGTGCTGCACCCACCCACCCACTAATTCTCTTCCTTTTAACAGGAGAGCGTTTTCTCACAGCCAGCGCCATTTAATTGCTCAAACTTTAGAGCTTACAGGTGACCAGTGCGCGACGCAAGCGAGTTCGTTTCTATTAACATAACAAAATATAAGTTTTTCAATAATATAAGCATCATAGAAAGAAATAAAGATCCGAATTCAACGATTCATTAAATCTTTTTACTTATTAATTGGGTGACAGTGATTGGTGCAAGCGTTTCAAGCATTTTGGTATTACTGTCATAGCAGTAGTTGCTCATGTACATGAGACGATATAACTTTAAAATGAGATAAACAGTATTAGGTTAGCTGGGAGTAATTGGGGTGTCAGTAATTCAGTCAAATACATTTGAAGGGTGTCTGTAATAGATCCTGAAATGTATTTTTGAAATTGTTGAATTTATACATAAAAATCGATGTTTTAAGATCCACCAAATTTTGTTCATCAAGTAAACATATTAAACAATAATAAATATCAAGAATAACATATACTTTTAGTCTATAAGTACAAAACTATAAGATAATTTCAGCGTCAACGCTTAAAGTGTCAGTAATTGGGTCCTTTACCCTATCTACTTACTTAGTCTTATATAAGTATTCAGAAATTTATTAATAAACTGTATGTTATCACCATCGCACATAAATTTAATCCCACAAATCTATCTCTTTTTGTTGCAGGGAGGCTCTGCAACCGACGTCAGGATTCCTCCTGCGCTGGATAGTGGCGGGGGTGAGTCGTTGTTCATAGCATTTATATATATATACATATATGCAGTCTTAAAAGACAACGTTCGTTTCGATAGCGTTAATCAAACATCTGCCCCGATATTACCAGCGTAACGAACTACAATTTCCATCCCGACATCGTGTTATCTTCTCCCTTGTTTTCTCCCCCAATATCTGTCCAGTCGGTTCATTCCGTTTCTTCCGCGCCTCTTCGAGCGTAACGTAATCCACTTGACCGGGCCGACAGGTTTTTCCCTCTGCGCCAAAGGCAGGCGGTCATAGGTACGTGTTATCGCAGCGACTTTCCTTTTCCCGCCCTGAGATATCCGCGCTCCTCCCGCGCTAATATCGCTAATATAGCCCCACCCCCCCCCCCCACCCCCCGCTGAACGTAACGAAATATTATCATTGCACCCTTTTTACCAGCGGCTACGGTCGCGAACGGATGTCGTCTCGGTGGCCGATATTAAAGTCAAATCAGCGGGAAAACGTCGGGCTAATATTTCCGCGGTCGACGAGCCCTTGGACGACAGAGGGTCGGCGAGGGGGCTGAAGGAGGGTCGAGCCACCCGGTCCTCGAGGAAACAGAGAGAAACGAGGAGCCGTTTGCTCCTCTCGCTACGGCGGGGAACGGAGGGGCGGGAAGAAAGGTAGAAAGCTAACCGATAAGGGGCAGAGAGAAAAGCAGGGAGATGACTGTGGAGGAGAATTAAGCGCGGCGAAAAGGCGAAACTCTCCGGCAATTTTCTTGCTTTCAGAGGCCGATTCGCTCACCGCGAGCATACCGTAATTGTGTACTTTGTCCTCGCGCTTCGATCAGTGTTCCATAACGAGTTGTCATACGGCGCAAAAACAACGATCGATACCCTGTGCATTACGGCCGTGTGTAACGACCGCCGCACACGGCTACGTTGCGCGCCCGCTCCTCTATCTTTCTCCCTCACTCTCCCTCTTTCTCTCTCGCCCTTTCTCTCTGCCCCTCTGTTTCGCTGTCCCTCGCCCTCTCGGTGCCCGCTGTATTTCGCGGTGCAAACGTGTGCGCCCATTGTGTCCGCGGACACACCCGTTCGTCCTGTCGGAGGCTCAAGTGTGAGCATGCAAGACCGAATGTCATCGAGCGATAAGCATCCGTCCAACTCCCAGCCACCGCCACTCGCGTTCGATTCGCCAAATTCCAAAGTTGCTTCGCCCCTTGTTTCGCCTACGGCGGCAACTCGCGCGACCGTGAGATGCCGCGAGCCCGATCGATCGATGGAATCGATGGACGGGCGCGCGGGCGTGATTTAAAACGTCCAGCCGACTGTAACAATATATGATGGAGCGCGTTGCTCGCGATTAGAGGGTACACGGCGTACAGCTGGCTTATAGGCCGTCTCGTGGAGGCACCGGTAGAATTTCCATTCTTCGATGGACACCGGCCAAGTGGAAGAAGAAGTTTCCCGGCAACAAAACCCGCCAACTATGTACGTGCTATTCTCCTTGAGCCTCCGCCGCGCCACGCCGTTTACGAACGGACGCGGACGGGACGAAAGAAACTGTAGGCCGGCGCGACTAGGACGCGCGCTATCGATCCGTCCCTGAATGGAAGGTTCTTTTTCTGGAAACGGAACAAGTTGTCCCGGGCCCCTTTCGATTTCCATGCCATTTAGGATATTAGCTTGGACGCTTTTGATAAATTCCCTCGGCTGGCTCGGGTTCGGGAAGGTGATTAAAAAATCGGTGCGAACATTAATCCTTTTAGAACGGGATTCAATGGCAGCCCCTTGTCTATGCCCGCCCGGTTGCATTTCTGTTCGAATGAAACGCGCATCGACGCGTACGGGCCGGCGGACGCGAGTGACTCACGTAAATTACACAAACCATAAAAATCGATAGGCGCGTCGATTCGCCGGGCTGGTTTTTCAACACAACCCCCTGTACACGCGCTCGTACACCCAGGGGGCTCCCCCGAGTTTGGCCCTTTTTTTCGCTCCTAATACCAGATGCTCGTTTCCCCGCCGATACCAACGCCCCCAACTTGCGAAAAACTCGACTCGGTCCAAGCCGGGGAGGAATAAAAACGCTCCGTCCGAGAGCCGGTTTTTGGTCACTCGTCGCGAAAAAAAAAAAACAGCGCGCCCTCGGAGAGACGGAAAAAGGGTGAAAGCGAAGGGAGTTCGGCAGCGTGTTCGTGGCGTGTCCGCTCGCATATGTCGCGACACCGCGTTCCGCATCAGAAACCCGCGACGTCGATTTTCCCGCTCGCAGCTGCTCGCTCGTGTCCTAATAAACTGAGGGGTAACCAGAGCAAGTTACCCCTTCATCGTGTAATTCGTGGATTTACATTCGGCGGCGCGTGCAGGGTTCACGAGCAAGAAGGCTGGGGCTCAACGTAAAAGTGCTGTTTATTTTTGCCATTAAAAGTGAAAATGTCACAGAAATCGTATTGGCTCTAAGTCGTGGGCTTCCTTAAATTACCGAAGGGTAATTCTGGAGAATTCTGACCCCCTCCCTCCCCCCGTATAAGAATTCGTAAGATTTGACATTCCAACACCCTCCTTACATAATATTTTTTGCATTTAATTTTTTCAGTTATTAAAATTCTTTTAAAGGTTTATATAATTCGTTTAACACGGTTTCGGGAAATTTAAACTAAAACTACTTTCCTGGAACATTAATGATAGAATTAGTATTTATTGAAAATTAGGTTAAAAATATTACGTAAGACGCTACCTACCCCCCCCCCCCCCTTGTAAGAAAACTAAAGAAATTCGCGACCCCCCCCCCCCCCCCAAAGGCCTTACGTAATTTAAGAACGATCCTTAAGGCTGCTCCCATTCATAGAAGAACCTGCGCTATGTCGTTTCCTTCGATAATTGATTGCGTTTCAGATAGCTCAGCGACGAAAAGAAAAAAAATCAGCCGCGTGCGCAAGGCTGGGAGAGGAAAAAGCTATCGAAGTAGGCCGTTTTTTCGTGGTGCTCGACTAAGTAGTTGAGCTGACCTGTGTAGTTTTTACGTGGCCCCGGCCGGTGTCCGAGCGGCGCTCTCGTTTACGCGCTCGGTTTTTTTCGCCCATTCATCGGCATCGGCGAGGTGTTTACATAGCGATAGTAAATTCTTGGGCAACGCACGCAGTAAGCCGTAGGAAGAGCGGCGCGCGTGAGTGGACAAAACTTTCCAAGCAAATCCAGTGGGCTCCCTTCGATCCGAGGGGGTCTCCCCCTCTTTTTGCCGCACGGCGGGCCGAGGCTCGTCGGAGCGGCGTGGCCCGACCAGGACCTACCCCAAATCGCCCGTTAGGCCTTTCGGCAGCAGTCGCGCTCGTGCGTGCACCGCCAACAGTTTCTCCGCCGACATCCGGCCCTAACCTTCCCCACGGAGCACCTCGTTGCGTTCACCCTGCCGCCAAACTATTGCCCCGCACGTTTCGCGTACAGTCCGCCTCGAAAGTATTGCTTTTTTACTCGAGCGCCAGCGCGCCCGAACTTTTCGACTCCCATTCCTTCTGTATATCTGCTAGGAGGCATTGCCTAGCGCCCAAGTGTTCTGTTAACTCTGCTGACGACCGCCGGCGTCCCCAAGAATTTACAATCAACATGATCGCCGAGAGAGCGCGGTCTCGATTTGAATAATCACCGAGCAGCCAAAGCCTCCTCGCGGACTCCTCGGCGGTGTATGTAAGCAGGCATAGTGTAACGGGTCACCGGAATTGGCATTCCGTTGCGTGGTCAGGCGATTCGCGGGCGGCCGATCGATTGGCCAGCGACGATGCCGTTTTTCGACGAGGAGTTCGTCGCTGGCCTCGTCGCAAATCCGATTAACCTGACCCGGACGCTGTAAACGGAGAAGCCTCGTGGGGTTATTAATGGCCGACCAGAGACCACCGAGCCCGGTCTGCCGCCTGGCATCGTACCGAAACCCAGAATGGCCGAAAACAACGCCGTACAAGAGCAGCCAAGAATCGCACGCCCTGCTCTTTAGATTCTCGAGTTCGACGATCGCGGGAATCGGCTGGGGTACCGATTATCGCCCGCGAGGGAAGATCGCACGAGTGCGAAGGGGGACGGGGAATTCGTAATTCGACGAGCGTGACGCGGACGGAGGAACGACCGGTTGAAATTCGACGCTTTCCACGCCATGGAAACGCGCTTTATTCGCCGGCTGCACTTTTAGCCCGCACGCATGTGTGTACGCAAGGTCATTGACGCGGTACACTTTTATCGTTAAGTATAGTCGGCGATGAGTGGTTTGCACGCGTTGTCGGCTCCCGTATTTTCCTTTTTTCCTTCGCTCCTCCTCTTCGTATCCTGTGTCGGAATCGAGCGGGTGACGTTCGTTCCACGATCCATGCTCCGCGTAATCCCGGCCGATGTTTTCGTTTTGCTTCGCGCCGCTCTTTCGAGGACCTTGGCCAACGCGTCCTCGCGCATTCAGTCGGGCAGGCGTTGTTGATTTCGAGGATTCGCGGCTGGATAGCTTCGGCAGGAGGAAGGTCGTCGCGAAGCGAGCGGGCATCGTTGCGATAACAAATTCAAAACAGATACGCGGTCGATCGCCTCGAGGATAGGACGGGGCTGCCGGATTATTTAGTCTTATTCGGTGAGTGACCTGTAACCACGTCCACCACCACCACCGCCAAACATATCTTCCACCATTCGTCTACTGTCTGGCCTGAAAATATCGCCCGGCAAGTACGCGAGGGCCCTGACCCTTCCCAACAAGCCCCCTCCCGTCGCATCGCCAGCGAAATTCGGCGTGGCTCTTAACGAGGTCAATTCGAGACGACCATCCATCGCGTTTCAACTATCATCTCCTCGACCCTCAGCTCTCGTTCGACTAGCTGTAACTTCTGGTACGTCTGCGGAAACTTGGCGCGGCATCTTCGTCCAAAATGTAAGTGGAAAGCATAGAATAAGGCAAATGTTTCAATACCTGGACATTTAAGGTACGGCGGACACACGTTTCAGAATTTTTCAGTTATACAAATCGATTTATTTAAAAACGATTTTGCAATTACATGGGGCATCGTGTGTGCTTTATCATTAAAAAAAAAACATATTGTAGGATTGAATAATTTTGTAAAATATTGAATATTCATAGTCCTTACAATGGCCCAATTCCTGGGCAGCTTAACTTAGTATGTCCCGGTGTCCCGATTTTGAATGACACATGATGAAATTTTGATGTTTTCTAGGGAAATTAAATAATAAAAAAAACAATACAATAGTTCTTTCTGTTGACATATTTCTTCTGTAATTTCTTAAGTAATTTATTCAAATCAATAAATGAACTTAAGTGAAAGAATCTATTATTGAATGACAAATTTTAAAGTTATGTGTATTCGTGTGTAACACACGAATTTTACACATGAATTAAATATTATCATTAAAACAAGATACCAAGAATATAAAATAATAATTGTGAAGGTAATTATTTTATTATTGTGTCAACAATAACGCGTACTTATTTCACAGTTTGCACACATGATCAGGTTTAGGGTCGTTCCGGGATTTCGCTGTACCAGTAGATAGACACGCGAATAAAAAACTAATTTGAACTTTAATTTTAATCTTCCATTCAAAAAATAATACTACAAAGTACCATTTTTCTAAAACTGTATTAGTTGTACCAATATACTAAACATTATTAATAATATTTGCTTCAGAAAAAGTGTTTAGAAAATACTGTTTAGCAAATCAGATAAGAGCAATACTAAAATTGTGTAAACTGGAGACTTCAAGAAAATTTATTTTTATTAGGAGTGTCAGAAGTTTACTAAGAAAAATATGAATATGAATATGTTTCATTAAACATTTGAGTAATTGAATAAAATAGTTATTTTATGTATAAAGTGGAATATTAAATGTAATAATCAGTATTATTTGCACTAAGTAGTGTCCAAGTACTGGGACGTGTCCAGGTATTGGGACATTTACCTTAATGACTTTAAGGCCGTCGCGCACTTTGGCGAAACGTGGAGCGGCGAAGCGAATCGAAGAAATAAATAATAATTAATTAATTGCGCTGCTCCACGAGCATCAATTGTTTATAAATTTTTCTCTTCGTATCGCCGCGCTTCGCCGAAATGCGCGACGACCTTTATCCTTGTCGCGAACGGTATTCAGAGGGAACTCGGCCCTCGATACGAGGGTCCCCTAGTTCCCAGCCGCGTTTTCTCGATTTCAACTCGAAGGAGCCGAGATACTTGTTGCTCCGGATCGATCTCGCGCCGCGTGAAAACTGAATCGGTGAGACGCGACCGTGTAGCTTCGTCGCGCGATGCTGGATGCTTGATTCGACAACAGCCGACGATCGCCGTCAAGGGTTCAACAAATTCAAAATTTGTGGCCATTCTTCTCCGAATTCTATCGTTGCGGCCACCCATCGCCAGCTGTGCGCCGCGATAAGGTGTGCCGTGGGCGATCGCGAAAAGGGAGCGCGCCCTACGCAACTGACTTTTATCAGGTAACAACGTGCAAATTATCAGGCCGGGCGTAATTGGGGGGTATTTATGTAAACGCAACGAGCGATGGGGGACACGATAGTTTCGTGCGTTCCGCCGAAACGCCATTGACCGGCCAGCGGAAGGGACAGCAGCGGGAAAATTGGCGAGGAGGAAAGGAAGCCGTGCACGCCACGACCTTAATGTTGTTCGATTCGGCCGGGCTCTAACCGATACGAACGAGAGGCCGGCTGACCTCAATATTTCGCGTCCGCGTGGTCGAAGGCTCGCGATTTGGCAGCCGCCGCGTCGCGGAAAGTGTACCAGCTCGGTTATGCCCGGGGAATCGGGGAGAGGCGGAGAGAGAGACAGACAGAAGAGAGTCCTCTGGAAGAAGCGAGGGGGTGAAAATTGCCGGCGAGGCGACCGTATGAAAGGTTAAAAAGCAATCCGCGAGCGCGGGGCGTCGAAAAAGCTGGCGAGCTTCGTGCGAAATCGCATCGCCAATAAAAAATGGAACGCGAGGAGGCCAGAGCGGCGAAGAAGGTGGAGCGAGGAGGAAAGACGGAGGAGAGCGCGGAGGGGGATATCGTACGAACTCGATACCGGGCGAAGCGTTTGCGCTCGCGTCGGCCGGCGAGCGCGTGTGCGCGTGCACGTATCTCGTCTACGCACATGCACGCGGCAGCGTGCTGAATTATGCAGCCTGCATATTTTCCGGTCTGTTTGGTGGGTCTCAAAGCCTAGCCGGTAATCCAGCCAGTCTGCGTGCACACCGGGTGACTCGTCTACAGGAGGCCCGCAAAACGCGCGAAAATTTTTCAATTTCACAGCAGGCTGCCCCCGCGAGAGACCTCGCCGAGAGACGGGGCACGCGGAGGGAGCGGAGGAGAGAGAGAGAGAGAGAGAGAGAGAGAGAGAGAGAGAGAGAGAGAGAGAGAGAGAGAGAGAGAGCGAGAGAGAGAGGGAGAAAGGGAGCGGAGGAGACGGTAGGCAGACGAAAATAGAGGGTGGAAAATCTGCCTCGAGAAGGGAGGACTCTCGAAACCGGAAATGGGATAAGGTCGGAGTTTCTCGCGAGGGGGAAGATATCCGCGCAGAGTCGCGACTGGGCCTCGTTTTTGTCAGCGATCGCCTCGGGCATCTGGGGATCACTTGGAGGCTGGACCGGTGGCCTACGCGTCGGCCGAGATCTCGAGCAGAGAAGTGGGACTGTTACCGTTGATACGGCACGGTATCGGGAATAACGTTGGAGGGTCTGGTCGGAGTACAAACAAGCCTCGAGAAGAGCAAACGGGCAATTTGCGATCGCACGGTCCGGTTCGTTACACGAGCGATTAGACTCGTCAAAGCTCGGCTGGGACATCCAGCAGCCGGCTTTTCGTAGGAGTGCACCGTCGTCTCTGGCTGCCAGCAATTAGCCTTGTCGAGCGGTGCGCCAAGACGCCTCTTACCTGTCAGCCAGCGATAATAATTGCCGGCAACGGCACCCCGTTTCTCGAGTGGCAACCCCGATTCCGCTTACCCTTCCCCGCGCCCGACCCTCTCATTCTATCGAGGTGTCGACACTCGAAACCTGCCTCGATTAGACTTTTCCTCCTTCATCCACCCTCCTCGCCGCCTCTCCCCTTCTCTCCCTCCCTGTGTCGTCCGCCTGGAAGGAGCCCGGAAGAGAGGAAATCGCGCGGGAAAAACGAAGCGGGCTCTAATAGCCGAAGGAGCGACGAGAAGAGGACGGAGGGATGAAAGGAAGGCGAAGGTCTACTGGCGGAAGTTTTGTTCGCGGCCCGACGAGTCGAGTTACCCCGTCCTCACGTGCTCCGCGAGCGGGGCGCGAAGGATCCCTCGGAATTTCGTGGAGAAGCCAGCGGCAGGCCTCTTTAAGCACTCGATACGGTTAGGGTAGCGGTTTCCATGGGAGTCTGCCGAGCTAAGGCTCAGGTAATTAGCGGCGGTCTAAAAAGTGCGAGCGGCGTGCGTCGGTTCGGTGCGATGACCTCGCGCAGGGGTGAATGTTGAGGAGAAACTGCATGAATCGAACCGGGATATTCTACCGCACCCTCCGTGTTCTCCCGACCCTTAATCAATCTGACCACCACTCGTTCCGTTCGCTGCGAACCCTTCCTCCGATGGATGAAAAATTAACCGCGTCTCGTTAACGGGTGACGAAAATTTTACATCAGCCGGCGATCCCGCGGCCCGGCTGGTAGAAATTCAGGTTGTCGGCGCTCCGCGCGGCCTTCGGCTGTTTCGGTCTGATTCGAAGAGTACATAGTCGGACATAAACGAGCGAGCCACGCGAGCCGGCAAAAAGTTCGCCGGGCGCTCCTTTCCTCGTTCTAGCCCCAATTTCATCGCGCACGCAGGTTTTCCTGAAAACTGTACTTGAGCGCCGCGGGGGAATCGAGGTCGGGGAAAAGTGCAGTCGAAATTGCTCGGACGAAGTCTCGGCGTGGAAAGGCGGCGATCGATCGGGGGGACAGTAGCTTCTGGATCGTGTCGAAGGACGTGGGCTGCTCGCGAGAATTAATTGCCTGTCCGCGTGACGTTAACGGGTTCGCTCGATATTAAAAATACCCCCGGGGAGAGGCGAGCGACCACCCCACGCGAAATACTTGGTCTCGAGCGATCTACTCGCGCGTTCCCCCTAGCCGTGCCGCAACAACAGCTTTTTCATCGGTGGCCAGCGAACCGTTCCTTTGAAATGGCCAGCGCTGCAGCGCCGAGCAAGGAGGCGAGCCATCGAATCCACTCGCAAAATCGATAAACCGCATCCATTAGTAATGATCGCAGTTGCGAAGTCTTCGGAAAAAAAAAAAAAAAAGAGGGTGCGCGAAGCAGCGCGGGTCGGCCGTTTAAAATTTCAGCTTCGCCCCGCCGATTCCGCCCTGTCGGCCGCCCTCCGTCCACCCTCGCCACCTTTCTCGCCCCCCCCCCCCACCTCTTCCCTCTGCCACCGACATCGACCCAATAATTGGTATACCTGTCAGCGCGCAGAAAGGGGGATGCATCGAGCTTCTTCAATGGAATACTTGTAACCGTTCGCCCGGACTTTTCCTACCCCTTTTCCACCCTCCTTGCTTTCCTTAGCGATGAACGTTAATTGCCGACGTTTATTGCCTCTCGGAACGATCGAGGAACCATCGTCCCGCTCCCAAGACTTTTCCCAGCCAATCAGCATTCGATGATAATCCCCCGTCTCCCTCTGCGAAAAGAATGCAGAAAACACCGTCCTGCCGTGTGCCTTTCGCCTCCTCTTGCCTCTTCATTGAAATGCGTTACCCCAGCGAACCCGATGGGGTCACGTACCTCGATACCAGGAGCGCATCGATGCGGCGAACAACCCTTTACCAATTGGCATCAGTCATTTCTCCCAACTTCTTTCTCTGAACTTGGCTGGATAGTTGGCTGGCCGTGAGCGGCGTGGAAACGCGGCGAGGCGGTTCCGAGGCGGTAGAATTTCATTACGGAAATGGAAGCGGATTAGAACCGTGCTGCGGTATCTGACGCCTAGCCAGTCAACTCTAGCCGGGATGTTTCGGCGGACGTGGAAGCTCGATACGAAACCGGGACACTTTTAGCAATCTCCGTGCAAAACCCGCGACACGAAATGGTATCGTTCCTTTATTAACGCTTTACAATTGGCAACGCTCGATGAAACGGCGTTACGCAACCCCGCTGTCCGCTGTAGAATGCATTACGTAAGCTGGTTATGGAAACGTTTCGCATTCAGCAGGTGCAAGGTGCCGCGGAGGCGCGTCGCCATGGGGGACGATGGAAATACCGAAAAAAAAATGGGGCAAGGGACAGGGTAATCGCTTCGCGAGCGAGGGAAAAAACGTTGGCGTCGATTAATAAAAAAGCGCGGCCGTCGTCGTCGTTGAAATTTCATCGAGATCGTTTAATAAGCGTCTATAATCGTCCGCGGGAGAAAACTGTCGACGAGCGGTAATATAAGTGTAAAAATTGGCCCGACCTCCGCCGAGGGTCTTTCTCCGTTCATAATTCTGCCCTACCCTATCCTGTAATTGCACTGAATTTCATTTCATATCTCGCCAAAGTATGTAGTTGAGAACTCTTTGTCCGTCGACCGAATCTCCTTCGGTCTTCACTGTCCGCGGGGTGTGTAATTTTCGGGTAGTTTTTAATTAATGACTGATTGGCAGCTCAGCGTTATTCCACCCCTAGCTAAGGCTCCTTTTTCAGGGATCTTTGTTCCAGAGATCCCTCTGCCCCCTTTCGCGTCTATCGTTCTCTCTCGACACCTCCTTTAGTCGCCTCTCTTTCCCATCTTTCCTTCTCTCTCTTTCTGTCTCCCTTTCACGACCTCAAATTCTCTTCTTTTCTCGCGCTGCCCCGCAGGCGAACCGACGAACCCATCATTCGACATCGATTAATTCGTTCTGTTCCCAAGCGGGCACAACGAGGTCCCTTAAACGTTCCATTACGGCAATCCGAAGAAGAGGGGGAGCAGATCGCGGACCGCTTCGAGGAAGTAATTAACATCGTAGCGGCCCGTGAACCGCGAAACTTTCGTTCAGCCTGTTTGAGACAGGCCAGATCTTGCGTAGCGATGGAAACAACAGCGAGGGGTTGTTGTTTCTTTCAATTGATGCCTCGAGAACGTTTTGCCGAACCCCTTGACGTTGACTCGCGGGGGAGGAAAGGGGAGGGAGGGGGGTTATGAAAGGAGAAGTAGCAAAAGCAGGAATCGCCCCCATACGCGATCTCCAACCCTCGGCAGGATCCAGCTCCGATCTGAGGTCGGTGGAGAGGCGACTATTCGCAACGAAAGTGCGTTTCATTTCCAATCCTTGGGACAAGAAGGACGGATAATCGCGGTTCCCGTTGGAGTTTATTTACCCCACGGAAGCAGCCTCTCGAAGGAGAATGAGGCGCGGTGCTCGAGGAAGGGTGGGAAAGGGCGGGCTGGTCCAAAGACAGAAGCCGGACCCCGGTTGGCAATAAAACCGAATTCGAAATTTTCCAATGAATTATGTCGGCTTTTTCCCTGTCCCCCGTGCCGCGGTCGACGTGAAAGCGCCCCCTTCTGGTCGGGGTGCATTCAGAGGATCATAGAAGTACGGAACCAATGCGTGCACGCACGCACGCATGCATGCACGCACATTGCGCTCTCTTGCGCTCTCTTGCTCTTTCTCTCGATAAACATCTCCCTTCATCTGGCCCGCGATCTCTGTCTTTCTCTGTCCGCCGAAGGCAGGGGTGGGCAGAGAACGTAGCGAACGTAGCGGACGTAGCGAACGATCAAATAAAAGCCCGTGTTTTCCCCGATATTGAACCCTAAGCTAAGCCTAACCTGCCCCAACCTCCGCCTACCGCAACGTGGCCTGGCGTACAGCGCGTAGGGGAGTGCAGAAGGAGGAAGCGAGAGGGACTGCTGGAAGAGGAACGGAACGCTCGCCGGAGGTGGAGGAGATGGCGGAGAAGCAGGGGGATGGGGAGTAGGTGTACGGGGGTGGCAGGTAGGGGGAAGCCACCCCAACTGCGGTCGTTGACCCCACGCACACCCCCAGTCCAGCCCGAACCCACCCCTCAGGGCCGACGACACTGGTGCCGTCTCACGGAAAAGTATTGCACTCGCATTGCAACCCCCTTTCAGAACGTCCCTCTGTCTCCTCGCTCACTGTCGCCGCCCTTCTTCTCTCCCTTCTTCTTCCCGTCTCCTCTTCCACCTTCCTTCCTTCCCTCTTTCTCCGCCATTCGCGCTTTTTCTCCATCCCTCCCACCCTTCTCCTTTTCCCATCTTCCTCATCCTCGGGCTTTTTTTCGCCGGCCCACCCTGGACCTTGGGGCTCGTATCCCAGGATAACGACTCGGCGGGAGGAGGAGTTCAGGTGTGCCGGGACGAGCCCTTAATCTTTCATCGATTCGTCCAATTTTTCCACGGCGACGACGCAGGCGTTTCGGTCGCTGCGAAATTAACCCCCCCCCCCCTCCCCCCCCCCCCCCCGCGAATCCTGGCCCCTTTGACTTTCAGGGCAATTAAACCTCCGCTCGGATGGAGAATTTCTAGAGAATTCGTAGAAGACGCGGGAAACGACTCCTAGCCGAATCCCCCAACCGCGGATGCTGTTGTAACGGTGGAACCATCGTTTCCACCCCCCATTGTCTCACACACACGCACAGACGCGTGCACACGTCTACGCGTCGAGTCTTACATTCCGGTTAATTAACGACGGATAGAGGACGCGGTCCGCTCGAGCAGGAAATGGAGAGGTTAAGGAATTTCCAAGTGCCGGTTCGGACCGCTCCCCCTCGACGAACTGAATCTTTGTTCGGAATCGAAGCCGCTGCACGGGGATCTCTCGTGCACGGGGTATTTATCGCCGCTGCCGGCTTGTCGTGAGAGAGCCTGCTAGTCTCCATTAACGCAACAGTTTATGTCGGCGGCTACAAACGCCCGCTGCGCATCGGCATTTTTTATGGGGGAGATCGGCAAAAGTTGAATGAACGATATCAAAGGGTGCCGTTACGAAAATTCACGAGCGAACCGCCGCCAGAGAGAGAATCAGAGAGAGAGAGAGAGAGGGAGAGAGAGAGGAGAGAAAAAATGTTGCTCGTCGATGCGCGTGCATTTACTACGTCGCGTAATAAAGTGAAACGCAGCGATTCAATGGCCAAGCCGTGGCCAGGCGTATTGAAAAAAAGGGGGCTACTATTCGAAACCTTAAAAGATGAAAATTTACACCCCTGACCGTATGGAAAGCCGACCCCCCCCGTTCCCGTCTAACTCGTCCATCCAGCAAACACCGCTATCCCGAAAACTTGCCCAGGCTTGCCGTGAAAGCATCGCGTTCGCTTGGAAATCCACGTCCGGTCCCACCCTTGTCGCCCCCCGTCTTTCACCCCGTTTCCCTTAGGAGCGCGCGACCAATTTGCAGATAGGGAGGCCAGTATCGCGTGTGACAAATCGTTGCTTTCTGTCACTACGAAACGAACGTTAAACATCGTCGGCCACTCGCGCCTATCGATCTCGAGCGCGTCGTTTCGGGCATCGCGGCGCCTCGCTGAGCTTGCCGCCGTTAAGAAACCCGCGTGGCCGAAAGTGCCCGCCGATCGGCGATTTCTCGATCGAATTGGCCGCGCAGCGTTTTCACGGGGAAGCGGCGACGGACAAAGAGGACGACGGCTCTCATCGCCTCGCGGAGGAAAGAGGATTGTCAATGGCATACTAGAAAAGTTGCGAGGAAAAGTTTTATTGTCTAGAGCCATGGCCGATTTGTTATCCAACCGTGCGGATGCGTACGTGCGCCGCTTTTGCTTCCGGGTTAGGGCTCTGCAGGGTGTTGTTCAACGACCTGTATCGGTACACCTTTTTTTCTACGCGGCATCCACGCTCACCGGCGACGTTCTTTTTCTTCGTCGACAATCAAGAACTCATCCGCAGCCAGCCGGGGCCGCGACTCTTGGAGATTGCAGGTGCCGGTGACAGAAGGCCAGGCGCGGATCCATCTAAATCACCCTCGTAACCAGCGTCGAAGAGCAACGCTCGCGAACGCCCACCTCCGAATCATTTCGCCGGCAGACGGCTCTCTCCTTCCCCCCTTGATCGGCGCGCCACGCCAACTTAGAGACCGTATCGTTCGCCAAACGCATTTTCGTTCGGAGGAAGGAAGTTATTCGATTTCGAATGCACCCTACGCGGCGGCGCTATTTTCATCGACAGAGTGAATCAGGACCGCCGTGCGTGACGGTACAACCTGTGGTTAAAAATTGATTACCATCTCGAAAATCCAAGTTTCCCCTTTTTCCCGGGAAAAAAACCGGTGGATGGGGCTGGATCGAGGATATCGTGGACGGTACTTGTCTCGTTTAAGTGCTCATTCTGATTAGACGGTTTGAAAAAGTCGATTTTTTTTTTTTTACATATCCTCAAGAATGTAATGTTATTTTTTCGTGGAAAAATTTCAATTATTTTAGCTTCTACACAGGCATTTTATAGGGAGCGCAGAGGCTCGGCGTCTATAGATGAAAACTTTAAACGCGTTTTTCTCGAAACGTCGTTTTTCACATCGTGCAAGTAAAATCTCACAATCTATCGAACCGATTGCTTTATAAATTGCAGTGCTTATTCTGCACATCTATGACTCTGGCAGGGACTACAAGAAAGTATTTTTATTGAGTCTAACCTACTTTTAAAATCGAAAATAGCACAGAAAAGAAAAACAGAAATACATTGATTCTTGCATTTGGCCCGCTATTTTGCTGATTTTGAAGATAAATCACCAATTATAGTCCGAGCGATAGCGTTTGGTTTCAGATAAGTGAATAAGTCTAACAGCTGAAATCGCTTGCGCGAGCGAGGCATGAATTTTTAACCATGTCGTCAAAAACGCCTTGAAAAGCATTTTAAAAGCAATAATTTTATTGCTTTTATATTTTTTATTTACTGTAGAAATGTAGTTTAATCAATAGAAAGAAGTTTTACTCCATTACTATAATTCCTTTCTTCGCAATAAATTCCTGAAAATCGCTGAGTTTAACGGCGCGCTAACCAGAATGACCCCTTAAATTGCGCAACGGATGCGCGGGCTGTTTTGTCGAAAGGCTATCAAAACCATTATTAATGTAATACAGGGGGCGAAAATGTGGAGCAAATATGTAAATGTCTTAACGGACCCCTTGTGTCTGCACGACAGTCTCCAGATGATTACGATGGGTCGTTGAACCCGTCTGGATGCCACCGACAAAGAGACTATGAAATTCATCGATCGAAAGGTTTTTCCGTGTGGATTCTATGTTGGTAATCGCGGTGTAATTACGCCCAACGAAACGGCATACCTACATAATGTTTGAAATATCTGTCACTTGGCCTGCGTCAAGTGAAAAGCAGCGGGCTCTCGCTCGGGGTTGTTCGCCCGTCTTTTTAAAGACGCGTAGACGAGCGTGCAAGCCGGAGAAATTCACGTGAAACGTGTGCGCGACTCACGGAGGGACGACCTACCCTAAATTTGCGTGTCTCGAGCGGCGCGGCCCAACTTTTCCCCCCTGAAACTTTCAACCCTTCCAGGATAACCCGCGCTGACCTACCCCTACTGATTGACCACCCACCGCCGGATTGACTACCACCTGACCACCTACATGATTTATGTACGAGCGGCGCGCGTAGACGTAGGGGCGTCGAGACCCCTCTTTCCTTCTTAGCCCTTTCGAGAACCACTTGTCCCGCCGCGCACCGGAGAGAGGGTTGAAAAATCCCCCCCCCCCCCCCCCCCCCGCGATTATACCCGTGCCGCGGCACACCGCGACAACGCGTATTTTTTCGGTGGAAAAACCTGCCACGGACTTTTCTCGTGCTCGTTGTTTCTTTAACTGTTTTTCTCCATTTCCTTGGATGCCGTGGCCAGTCGATGAGGCTTAACTCATCGTTGAGACGGGCAATTGCGAAGCATGGCCGTACGAGGTACATAATCGGTTTCGCTGAAATTTATTAATTTCATTTGTCGCGGGCACGGAGGAAACGGGGCAGGGTGGACGGTGGACGGCGTCGAAGAGGTAAAGTTGCTACCCCCAGCTCTGCCTCGCGCCCCTTACCCCGAGAGTTTCGGTATAATTACCGACACTGCACCGAGAGCAATCCCTGGTGATCTAAAATATCCTTCTCTTAAGTTCCCCGCTAGGTCCACTTAATTCCGCGGAAGTTAATTAAGAACGCGGGCACTGCTCTAAAGTAGCCAATTTAAATTACTTTTACGAGTCCTTGGGCGCGCACCGCTCGCCCCGAAATTCATCGACCCCCCCCGGTCCCCCCCCCCCCCCCCCCCGAGAGAGGCATCCTTGGATAAGTCCAGGTCGCAGCTCCAGACAGGAAGGACGCTTCGAAGGAGGGCTACGTATACCTATACGCGGTCCCCTTCCGCGTGGCCCGCCGATCGATCGATCTACTGGAAATTTCAACTTGCAGCGCACGCGATGCCCTGCCGTACAATTGTCCCAGCTAATCAATTCCCCCGAGCGTTCTCTCCTCGGCATCAACTGAATCGAATCCGCCTCGATACGAACACGCCCATCCCTCGTGGACAATCAGTCGCAAAAAGCGGGTGGGGGGGGGGGGAGGTTTCTCTTAAATTAGGCTTCCGAGGTCAGGTGAACTTGGGGAGAAAATTCGTGCGAAGTTTTCGGCGGCACCCCTCGACCCGCGATGCATACCTGCCCCCAGCATGTCGGAGCGACACTCGCACCCCCGGCCACCCCTCTGCGCGCGCCTTTATCCGTGCCACTAAATTACTACCGGCTGCCTGCGAAATTGCTTTCGTACGTAGGTACGTAAAAGAAAAGCGCCGTCCGCGACGGTCGATACCGGGCCGAAAAAGGGGAGGGTCGCATGCGTCTACGCGCGAGCCGCCTCGGCTTACGCACCCGACTTCCTCTGAGGAACGAGGGCCGGAAGAAAAGGACCGATGCCGTGCTTCCGCCTCGATCCTGTGCGCGGGGATGCAAGAGCCACGTCGCGCGCCACGCGCACCCCTTTGGCTTCTTTACACGCGGAACGCTTCCCAACACCCCAAGATGGGAATCCTCGGGCCGAGACGCGTGGAAAGGCGGATCGTTTAGCGGCGGGTCCACGTATTATTGGCATTAAAACGCGATTGCGTCGTTAGAGGTGGGAAGGGGTGGCCGGGGCGGAAGCGTTGGCCGCTTTAATTAGGGAAAATCCGGGAGACACGGTCGACCTAATATAAAATGGCTATTAAAACTAATATAGAAATTACTTATTTTATCAGAACAAACCTATATGTTCAGAATTTTATGCTGATTCAGAAAAACTGGTCGATATTTGCTTTATGACAATATTTACTGTAAATCGGGTTGAAAACGCTAGTAATGACATCTGATCACCTCTCCCGAGGTGCCGGGAGAAATGGTTTTCGTCGTTGGCAGAGACCACTCATAATTATTCATGGAAAATTAACAAAGGGCAAAGCAAAATTATTTATGAGTGATATATAACTGCAGATTCATTGCTGTTTAATTTGTTTACGCTAAACAAGTAAAGAACACATCAAAGAAAAAGTGAACCACCTACTGGCGATTAGCAAGACAAATGAATACAAAAGCGAATAAATAAACAAAAATAATAATAAAATAATAATGAAAAATAAAAAATAAACAAAAATAATAAAAAAAATCATAACTCGACCATCTCACCTTTCTGCAGCGTGAGATGGTCTTCTCGTTAGCTTTGAGAGGAAGAGTTAATATGGAATTGTCCCTCGGTATCTCTACTATCTTATTATCCCAAATATTAAACGAAAATAAACTTAGAAGTATATTTTAAATACGATTCTGTACACCGCTGTTTGACAAAAGAGGTTAAATGTAACCTCAATTTACCTTCTATAGCTTATAAATCCAGAAAAACACAGAAGGAAGCGGAATGGCACTATTCATTCAACTGTTTGGCTTCTAGAGAAGTAATTGGTCTGCACTTTAACGCATTTTTACGTAGAGAGTCTTAAATATACCGACTCGACCAACTCTCCGGCCCGACCGCGTCTCCCGGATTTACCCTATACGGGGACGGTTGCTCGCGCGACAGACAATCTGGCCGCGGCCGGAATTACTTGGGATTAGCGAATTTTTCCGGCCTGCTGGCGAGGACAAGATACATTTTTGAGCGACGACGGGACGTCGGCCCTCATTAAAAGTCCCTTAACAAAACTCATTAGCGAAATTCGCTTCGGGGAATGGGTTACGACAACGACGCTCGCTGTCCTATCCGTAAGTTTGTTCGGAAAGCACGTCGCGTTGTGTGTACGGGGCTTTTTGCTTTTCGAATTTGCCGGATGGCAAAAAACGTTTCGACGTCCGATCCAAACGACCGCCACTCGCGAATTATATAATACACGATCAGCGAGCGCGGTCGTCGCGGCGTGCCGCGGCACGGCGCGCTCGTTGGCAACTTTGTTCTCTGGCTCCGGCTCCCTTCGATGTCTCTCCAGCCGTGGCGTGCTCCACAAAGGGACTGTAAGTACTTGTTGCTCTCTCGAAATACACGGAATCGTAATTCCCTCTCTTGTCGCTTTTGTCCCTCTCATGCAGACCGCGTCCCGTCGAGCGCGCCACCGCGATTTCGACAAATCCCGATATCCGTGCTCCAACGATCCACGTCGCGGAGATATCACCTGGTCAGAGTTCGATCTATCCGTTTAGCGTTATCGATCGCCGATGAGGTTGGTGTTCGAATTTCACCGCTAACCTTGGCGTTCCTCCTGAGCAGATGTTTTTAAGATACGGATAATCAACGTCGTCCTTTCGCCGCTGGACGCATCCTAGGGCTCGCCAGACAGTTGCATATTATGTGTAGGGGAAACGGGGTAATTTCGGCCAGTGGGTAATTCCGGCCACATTTATTTCTTAAAACCAAAAAAGCGTGACTTTACTCTGTACGGGACTGCCACTTGTTAATGATGCGGCTAGCTAATATTCATCGTTTCCACGACTATCGCAGTCTTTTGTTGTAAATAAATCTGTGAGTGTTCATTTCGCAACGTAACTTTATAACAGTGGTCCATTTTTAAGCGATGTAAATTAGTACTTGGAATAGATATAAATAATTAATATTAATCTCATTAAATAGTGGAATTTTTCTACTTTCAAACTCACATTCGGTTTCTGGTGATATGTAAATTCAATTCAGTCTATTAGTTCAGCTATCTGAACATGTGTTGCGGGGTCAGTCCGGCCAAAATTGAGGGGCAATTCCAGCCAACTTTTAACATTGTTTTTTTGTGGCTGCCATGCCACTGACATATAAAAGAATTACGAATAAGGCAGAATGGAGCCAGGAATTGTTATTAACACGCTTCCACATAAAGGAACACAAAAGGGAGGTAAAACGAAATTGAGAAAGAAAAAACTAAATTTTGAATCGAGCATGTGGTCCATGACAGAGATGGGCAAACAAATATTTGAAATAAAAATGTGTGTACAAAATTTTTATTCTAAATAATTTTTTGCCCATCTCTGGTCCATGAGCACACGAAGAATGTTCAGGATTGGATATCCCTGAAGAATATACTTGTGATTCATGTAATAACTAATTTTAAAACCGGAAATAATATTTTTTTTATTAATTTAACCGTTTTCTTACTTCTTTTATAAAGAAAAATCATCAAAGTCCAATGTCCTTTTTTGTATTAACGTTTCCAATTTTGATACAACGTAAATGTATGCTTTCTCGGCCATACTAATACAGACTAGACACTTCCAACTATCAATTAATACAAAAAACTAACAAATGTGTAAGTTGCTAAAATTTTATGGCATTTCTTGCTTATGTAGTCGCAATTATCCCGCTGTCCCCTATGCATACCTATGCCTGTGGTCCTGAAAAATGTTGCCCCCGCCCTATGCAACCGTGTCGTACGACCACGCGCGTGTATTACGCCCCGAAGACACCCGGCGCAAACTTGGTCGTACACCGTACAACCGAACCGAGTTCCCCCTAGGTGTTCGTCCTCTTTGCCTCCTCTTTTTTTTTTTCATCCCCGTAGCACCAGACATCCCCGTGTCCGTAGCATCTGCGCGTCCACGAACAACGCCGGCCACCTAGATGCATCTCCATCGCGAAATTGATCAGCCCCCCGTTCTCCCACCCCCGTCCGGCGTTCCCCAGAGAACATCCCCCGGAAACTTGGCGTAGCGCGTACAACGGAAGCGAACTGCCCCGATGCTACCCACCGCCCACTCCACCCGCAGGACAGGCAGGGACAGGGGAGGAGGGGGAGAAAGAGGAAAAGAAAACGTGGCAGGGTGCGTGGAGGGTGAGGCGGCAACGGGCGGCGGCGATAGCAATGGCCACGGTAGCCGTGACGGTCCTCGCGGAAAATTCATCCCTTAAGAAAATACAGGCAATAACCTCCGGATCCTCCTCATCGGTGGCGCACGGCTGCGAGAGGCGGTGGAAGGAGGGAGGGGGCGGGGGGGGGGGTGGAAGGGGGGTGGAAGGGGGGTAGGGTGGCGTGAGGGAGAGGGAGGGTGACGGCGCGGGGATCGGAGGCGAAGGTGGATGGGACAAGGAGATGGGGATGGGTGGTTGGACGGTTCGGGGGTGGCAAGGTATGGCAAAGACGTTGCTGCGTAGAAGATCGGAAGGTTGCGGGAGCAGGACGGCGCGGAGGATGGTGAAGAGGGTCGGAGGGTCGGTGGGCCGGAGGGACGGGGGCGTTGGGGGTGCTGGGGGTGTTGGTGGGTGTGAGAAGGGGGGGGGGGGGGCAGCGAAGGAAGGAGAACGAAGCCGTCGGCGTCTAGGCGCGGAGCGGAGAGGAGCAGGGTGCGGCGGGCTGGGCGGCGGGCGGGGGTGGAAAAGGTGAAGGTGGAGAACTCGGAAGGGGCGGTGGGTTAAAGGTAGCGGGCCAGAGCCTCACTTTATTTTTATGCAGTTATTGATCTCCGTAGAACCCGACACCCGCCGTGCCCACCCTTCTTCCTCCACCTCCTCCTACGCCATCTCCTCGGCCTCAACCTCCTGCCGCCGCGCCTCTTGCCGCCTTCTGCCGAGCCACCCTCTCGCCCTTCGCGAGAGCTAGCCTGCCGGCGAGTAACTAGCTTATCAAAAAATGGGCGTTGCCGCCTCTCACTGTCTCGTTCACTCTCCTTCTCTCGACCCCGCGCTCCTCCGCCACCCTCTATCGGCCCTGTCGCCCTCTCTCTCTCTCTATCTCTCTATCCTCTCCTCTCACTCCCTCTCTCCCTCTCTCTCTCTCTCTCTCTCTTGCCACACGCAGGCCGTCTCAGTCTTATCCGCGAGCGGAGCGGAGCACGCGCGCTCTTCTTCCCTCCAGCTTTCTCTTTCTTCTCTCGCATCGCATCGGTCGCTTCCTCGGTGGTTCTCTCGCCTCCTCCCGCGTATCCGCTCATTCCACCTTTCTCCGCGTCTCTGTCTCTTCCTTCCTCGCGCGGCCCTGTTGGCCCCTTGCCGCGCTCATCCTCTCCCGAGGCCAAGGCCCTTTCTCTTCCTCCGCGTCGTCCGCTCGTCTCCGGGAGCGCATCTTCCATTGTGGCCCGCACACCTGCCACGTCGCAGGGTGGCCCTCGTCGGCGTGTCGACGCCGATGGTCGCGTCGACGGGCCTACGGGACGCACCGGCGGCGAGAGGGCCGAGAAGGGCCTGAGACGAAGGGATGAGGTGACTCTCGCACGGCGAGCGTCTCGCAATAGGATATGGACGGGTGTAGGCTGCGATCCGGCGGAGGAGATCAGAAGGGGGACACGCCGAGAGCCAGAGAGGAGAGAGGGCCGCGAGCCTGCCGAATCGGGCCGCCTCTCCTTTTCTTCCAGGGTGTGTCCCCGTGGCTTCTTCGATTTAGGGTAGGTTCGGGACTGACCGAACGAACCGCTTCGCCCCTCGGGCTCGTTATACCTCGTTGTTTCTTGGAGTTTCGCGCTACCTAGGCTGCACCTCCCGCCCTGGTCCGTTCGGGTGGCTTCAACCCTCTCGTCGTTGCTCTCATTATCCCGCGAAGACTGGCCACGTGCGCGCGTGTTCACCCGTACACGTTCACGCTCGAACGTGCGTTACACGGCGTACCGGCCGGCTGCGCGTTTATATGCGACGAACCCGATCGATGTCTATGCCCCATCCCCCACGGCGAGCCGCGCTCTCTCCAACCCTCTTGGTCCTTAATTACGCGAGAGGGACGAGTTACTCTTTTTTTTTTTTTCTCTCTCTCGCTCGTCCCCGACGAGGCTGGGTATGACGGGCGGAAAGGCGACTCGCACGAAACCGAACGGGTTCGATATCGCCGCCCATCGCTCGAGCCTCGCCGAAATTACCAAGTCTCTGTCTCCCATCTCCCATCTACCCAGCTTCTTGCAACCGGTGAATCCAAGGCTCGAGGCGCAAGGAGCGTCAGGACGCTCGTACCGGAATGATTCGGCGCGACGTTTCCCTCGAAATTGGGTCGTTCGATGACAACGAAACGACGGGGTGGCAGGTAGCAGCGATTTCCGCCGGCGGTGATTATTCCGCTCGAACGGGATCGTTCGCCAGACAGCGCCTCGACGGGCTCGACGGGCTGGACGGGTTCGACGTGCTTCCGTCACGATTTCTCGCGACTTCGATTGCGCAAATCGTGGATCCTTGAAAAAGTCTACCTTGGGAATGAGACTCGAGGGGCCGCGTGGGTGGTCAGAGCGTCATAAATTTCAATGAAAGCAGCGATAGTTCCGCAAGACCTGTTAGCTCGAGATAAAGGAGGATTAACGTTAGCATTGTTCCCCGTATTCCTCGGAGCATCACTTTTCGTACAGGTTTTCTATTAGTGGCGGTGCACTTCCGACAGGTGTCTCGGAGGAAACGTAGGCGAGGGAGGCTGCAGCGTAAGTGGCTCAATCGACTGTTACGGGAGCGATGACGAGAGAGGAACGTCCCGGAATCCGAAGTAACGGTACGCGCAATCAATAAAAAGGAACGCGAAACATCCGTCTCGTCCCTTCTCGTTGTAGACCCCCGTGTTTTCCACCCCTCGGCTACGTCGGCGAAGGGTCAATGTCCGATCACGTGGTAAAAAGGGCGAAAAGCGTTTCCCGAAGAGAAAGGACTCCAGGGCGGGGGAGGATAAAGCGAGAGCGAGAGAGAGAGGGAGAGAGAGAGAGAGAGACCCTGCGAAGGCAGGCGGCCGAAAACGTGGCAGCATCGTCCGGGCCGTCCGCGTTGCAACAGGCATCTGTTGCGATAGAAGATGCGATAGATATCGTGCCGCTAACATCTATACGCGTCTCTCCCACACACCTACGTGCCCCGTTTCGTCCACCGTGGCACCCACGCTCACCCACACGTCCCCGTGCTGGCCACGAGTTTACCTTTCCGAGCGAGGATACCCTCGAATTCTCGAATTCGAGCCTTGCGAAAATTGCCACCTGCCAGCCTCATCTTATTATCCACCTATCATCGGGATCCCGGATCGTCGATAGATGCACGCTGCCAAACGGCTTGGAATCGCGTAAACGACGCCCCGCGACGCGGACGGGTAGCAGAACAGCACAGCACGTAGGGGAGAGTCGTGCAGTACCGACCAGCTTACAATAACGACCAAAGCTAGTTCTCGCTTCTTTGACCAGATATTAGCACTTTATTTGAATTAATCAATGAAAATCACAATTCTTTATAACCTATTTCGGGGTCATATTGTTTATTCCATTGCTCTCGATGTTCTGAGTTATTCTGATGTTATTCTTTCTACCTTTTCCCGTAGAAAAATAAAGTAAATAAGGATAGGTATGACAACCTAACAAACAGGAAGCTAGGATTTAATGAAGAAATTATCCAGTGTGTTATTTGCAAGCAGAGTTGGGCATTAACTAAATAAAAAATTATGTTAATAAGGATCAAAGAAAAGTTAGTTTATCTTTAGATTATTCGACGAATAAAGTTAATTTTTTTATTCGGTGAGAATTTATTCGACGAACAAAGTTAATTTTTATTTATTCGTTATTCGAAATTTTATTTAAATAAAAATTTTGCCCATCTCTGTTTGCAAGGAACCATTTGACAAAGATTGGGTGCATTAATTATTTTATTTGCGAATTTGTACAAATAAAATTCGAAAAAATCTTGTATTGTACAAGACTTTACCCCAAGATTTAACAAAAAACTTAGAGCGGTCGGTAGGTACTGCACGACTCTCCCCTACTCGTTCCCGGACATAGGTATTCGCGTTACTGTCAACACACCGTTCGTTACGTCCATTCCATGGTATAATCGAAGTGTATGGGCGAGTGTGGGCGAAACGATAAAGCAAAATATTTACCGAGCGCCGCGGGAAGAGCTAATTAAATAGACCACGATTTACGGGCAGAGCCTCGCTATTTTCGCGTCGTTTTTCGCGACGCATAAAATCGACCGGTGTCAAAGCGCGCGGCGTGGCGCATCGCCGCGCTACACTTTTCGTTTAATTAAATCGTAACGAGGTCCGAGACGCGTAAAACTACATTTCGCGCGTTACGCGAGTCGAGTCGCGCTCCCACTCTCCCCCGCGCTTTTTTTTCTGCGTCTCTTCTTTTAATAGCCCGCCGCGCAGTGCCATCGCGTCGCACCTTTCGATCGGTTATCGAACTTGACTCGCCCTGGAACATCGGTCACGACCGTGTCACCGACGAGAATAGTAATTGTTTGCATAACGAGAAGGAAAAGCCGCGCCTCCAAGGTTCATCTGGCAAAATTCGGTAACGCTGTTTTTTTTTTTTTTTTCAAACTGACACCCACCCGCGCCGGTATAAGCTCCGAGCTGAGGATGATCGGCAATATTCCGCGCACGCGACGAAATCCCGTCATCCGCCGAATCGTTGGTCGGAAAATAGGCGTGGACGCCACGAAAAAACGTGCCAGCCCATCCGTGGAAAATTGTCCGAGCGGAATTGTCTCTCTGCGGGCGACGGGGGAGGGGGATGGCGGGGGAGGCGCCGCGAGAAGAGAGCGAGGGTGGAGGGAAGAGAAACAAGCAGCGAACATGACAAACAGACTGACGTGTACTCGCTGAAAGCATGAAAGGATAAACGAATAAAACTAGTATATTAAGGACGATAAATCCGTTTTTCTCCTCGTTTTTCCACCGCATCGGGTAATTAAAAGTGCTCGTCCGGCGGGATTAAACGCAAGCCGTACCAAGTTCCGCGACGACGTTGATAGAAAAACGCCGGCTTTGTTTCGCTGAAACGGTAATTAATACGAGGACAAATGATCCGGGGAAACATCGGGGGGCCGCGGCTCCAGCGGGTCGCCGGGCGACACAAGCCCGAAAGCGCGAGTTCCTCGGCGAGCGAAGTTGGTCTACTTCGCGCCGAAGTTGCGCGGTCTATCGAGCGGGGACGGGCTCTGAAAATAGGGCCGACGCCGGCGTCTAGCTTCTGACTTTCTGCTCTATTGTGCCGGGCACACCACCTGTAGAGAGAGGGACAGGGGAGCTGGGACAACCTTGGGGCAGTGTGGCGGTATCGATCTCTATCCTAATGACCAACCAACGAGAGTAGTATGACCAACGACGGCGCCAGAAGTTCGCCGGAGCAGCGCCGAAAAGCAGGGAAACCTCGGTGCACGCTTAAACTGCAGGCTGCGAGGTGTCGGCGGACGCCGCCTTGGTGCTTCACGCCGTTGAAAATCTGCACTATGCATTATGTAGAGCGCGGTACACCTGTTGTGCCGGTGTTCTCCTCGGAGGGCGGGATCTACTCGACGAGCTAAGTAAGCAGCACATTCCTGCCGCGCTTCTTGGGGTAACGAAAGCGCGGCGGAAACGCGGAATGCCAAGTAGCTCGGGTAGAACCAGACCGATTCGGCTGGAAAGTTACACGGGGGTTGCATCGAATTACGACGATAATTACGTGTATTAAAATTCATTGCCTGTCGGACTACGCTTTCTGCAATTTACGCGAGCCCCCCCCCCCCTCCCCCCCTCCCCCCGGATCCGTTTGCTTTTCCACGCAATTACGGGGCGGAATCGAATTCGATCGCGCTGCTTCTTTCCTAGCTACATAAATTCCCCAAGCAGAATCGCTAAACCACGACTTCAGGATACTGTAGAAATAGGTTTCGTAATTCCTATATGTTCGAGAGCCGCGGAAAAAATGGGGCCCGGGGTGATAGGGGGGGGACTTGAACCCGCGACCTTCGGGTCCTCTCTGCGCTACTGGCCGGCCAGTTGCCTTACCAATGTCGCCAAAAGCGACACTCCGAGGTCTCTTATCCCGGGTTCCCTCTTATGGAGATTCCTGATCCTACACTACTTTCAACGAAATTCTTAATGTCGTCCGAATGCTCCGTGCATCTATTGCCGCGTCAGAGTCGCGCGTTATATTCCCTATTGATCTCTCTCGTGAAAGGGCCACGTACCGGGACCGAACCCGTCCACCTAGCGAAGCAACAAGAAGTTTGACGAAATCGAGATTCGACGCGCGAGCCACCCGCGTCGCTATGTACACAAGACACACGAGCATCGTCGACACGGTGCAGTGTTATCATAACCTAGTAACGCCAAATATTGATTTTGACACGTACACGTGACGAGCTGCTAGGCGTTCGTATATAAACGCGGAGCGAGGCAGTGCGGCCCGGGGCGGAGAGCGAGACGAACGCGGAGATATTTAAGCGTTCATATTCGTCCCCGCACACGTCTTCGCGACTCTCCGCCGCGTACATCGCGTGCACGTGTGCCTCCGTGCGTGTGCCCAGCGTGTTTGTGCGCGCGCGGCGTGCACTGCCACGTGGGGGGACACGCACACCAAACACCTACGGTCGCACACACGTGGCGCGAGAAATCATTCCAATGCCTGTCGATTCACGACAAACCGTCGTCGTGTTCGCGTCAAATTCATCCACCCACACCGTCGAAAATCCGCGATCGCGCGTACGCGTGGGTGTCGGCGCGACAGCAGTCGACGGCTCCTATCGAGTGTTACAAAACGGCCGGTCGAAACACTGTCGTCGACGACGGTAATTGGAGACTTTTCGGGGAAACGACATTTCAACGGGCCACCGTTACTCGCCGAGTATTTTTATTCGCCGTGCACGAACGTCGGCCGGCAGGGAAAGGAACTTTTAGGTCACTTCGACTGTAAAGATGAATGGGTATCGTCTGCTGCTGTCGTGATTCGTTCAGCGTTTGTTAAATGTATATTAACTGCGGTTTATCGTTCGCCGGCGAATAAATCGTAGCCATTCAGCTTTCCAGGCGATGTTTTCGCATTCGGTTAGTACGCCTTCATATACGCCATGTAAAAGGAGGTCATGGTACAACCAAATAGCAGTAATAATACAACTATGAGTCCGCTCTACTACCAGCCTGTTCTAAAACGTGGAATTCATAGAAAATCAACCCGCGAGGATTTAAACGACATCTGTTCTAATCTTACCAACCAGCGAAACATTTATGTGCAACCTTCTGCATCACCTATGCATGAGGTGCAGCAATCGTCAGTAAGTGTGTTGGTGGGAAATTCGCTTTATCGACAGTCAGCTCTTTTCTGTTTTACCTCGCCTAAGTATACCTCGTCTGTACCTCGTCTGTGGTTTTACCATCGACGAAGTATAGGATAGACCTATCACACAATGTAATTTTGTGTCACACGCTCGGGGGGCTCGCGAGCCCCCTTACCATTTTCGTGTCACACCCAACGTTATCGATTCAGTCTAAAATAAGATTATAACGCTACGCGTGGTATGAATTAGAAATTAAAAATAAGACATTCGAAACCCGCGATTTACAAATGATTCTCATAGAGTAACAATGTAAAGATCGTTTTACAAACGTATTCCGTGCAACGACAGAGAAAAAAGGATCACAACAAGAACACATACGCCTTTTAACCTTGCTATCCTAATCAAGTGTATTTAACGCAAAATAAATTTATTTAACATAAAAATATATATAAACAACAACATTTAATCGGTCCACGCATGACAGAGATATCGTAATATCGTCTCATGGATCAGTCGGTACCAGTAAGATTTTTTTTCTGATTCTTCTGTTATGACCGAACGATGCCACCTTTAAAAGTCACCTCTGTTCAGACGGTTCGGCCACGAGACGCGATATATACGTCACTCGCCGTGCAATAACCGACCGATATTCCAACACTTCGTAAATACGTACGCGTGTATTCTCTCGCGAGGCCTGCTTGCCGCTTGGTCTCCCCCCACCAAAGCCCATATTCACCGAGGTACATTGACGGGGCGCGGAGGTCATTCGGTCTGTGGACATCGTTGAATTAAGACGTTTCAATAGCTGCATGCTTAAATGGTACGCCTACATTATCTATCGTCACATAATTACTTATAATCATTATTAGTCTTCTTCTTTACTGTCACCGTCACTTGCTGCTATCATTAATACACTTTCGTCCCGAAATTGATTAAATATCGCGAGAAAACCGTTGGACGTTCGTCGCGTATTCCCTTCGTTGCCTTCGTACCGATATTTCTGCACATTTAGTGCACACATATCGTGTCTCGGTATTCAATTACATCCCTTTTCGGGCATATTTCAAGTTTATTTCTTGTTTAATTGCCTTACGAATGTTTTAATGCTTTTGTTTCAATCTCTTGTTGCATCGTTCGGTTACAGACGTTGAGGCGGGAATCCAAACCAAAGGGCAGGCAACGCCATGACACTTGGCGGTTAATTTGAACGGTGCTTGGATGGCGACTGGTCATTCGTTGGAAAAAGAAGGTGGCAATACGTGTGGTATACTTATTTTTATCGTTATTTTATTGAATCATTGTTGGCTGTGAGGGTGATGGGTAACTTTGCAGTCGGTCAATATCGGGATGAAATGGGAAAAGATTGAATTATGATAAATTGAATAATTCTAGTCGGATTTATTTAAACATTTCAAAATGGTGTCAGTAGATGTTTAGGAAATATTGGAATGATCGAATTCTATTGCATTTTGGTCGCGTTTACGTAGAATTCAATAATATTTCAATGATTTTTAAGAATCTATCTCTATGAAGCTAGTGTAATTGCATTTACGTTCGGTTTTGGATGCAAGTTTTGTTCTTTATGTACAGAAACTGCGTAGTTGATCGAGGACATGCTATTTAAGCATGAATAATTAACGAATTTTGATTCTTGCAATGAATTTTGGATATTTATAAAGATCGTGATATATTTTAAAGTATTATTCGAATAACACGAACGTGCTTACAACTTTAATGACGAAAGCCACTGCTACGGTTCATTTAAATGTAATAATTATTTCTGATGTAGTATATTCTGGATAATATCGTGTTACTGAAATGTTAAGCTGCTCCTATCGAGCGAGCATTCTGTATTTTCGCATCACACCTTGTATTCTAAATAACAAGGAGCGAAAGTACCTTGGCTGGTTCCAAAAAAAACAATATTTCCTCGTGACAAACACTCGATCAAACCACATCCACCCCACCCTCCTATCCTACTTATTTTTCAGAGATTGTGACCGCGTGCAATGCGGCCAAATAGAGTCAGTGCTTATGTCGTACGAAGTTTTTTGTTTTGAAGAGCACAGTTGCTCATAGTAGAGTGTCGTTAACAATTTTGGGATACGCGAGGGTAGAGTCAGTGTTTTCTACGCAATTTATATTCTTTTGCGAGCATCGGGGCTCTGACTTTCGAATCGCGAGAATAGATTCAGCGGTTTGTTCGACAATTATGATCTTTGGGGTGCGTTGATAGTCTATTTCTTTATTTTTTTTTACTTTTAAACGCGAAACTCGTTATCGGAAATTAGAGTCAGTGCGTCAGCTGAAGAGGAGATTTGTGCGGAGAATATTATTGGAAAGATGTAAGTATCTATGTATTTCATTTAATTCCTTTAAAGTAGAGTTCATTCTTCAAAATTCTAGAAACAAAAAATTAGAAAATTAAAAGAAAATTAATTTCTATAATAGAATCACCAAGAAATTCAAAACTAACAAAACTTTTTATAATTTAGATATTTTAAGAAAAAAAATTTGTTAATTCTATTTTTTAATATTTAATTTTTTAATTTTTTCTTAAAATGTCTGAATGATAAAAAATTTCGTTTTGAATTGTTTCGTGGTTCTTTATTAGAGTTCGAACAATCGTACGTTTAGAAAGAAATTATAATCGTGTTTTGTTCTTTCGTTACAGTCTAGGGGCAGCTGAGCAACCTGATGACTTTTTCTAGCAGCTTGATGACTTCCCCTGAGCAGTTGCAGAGGTGTTGGCGCCTTCGTCACCGGGGCACAGCGAAATGTGAGTGCGCATGCATTATGGTTCCTCTGGTCACTCAGTCATGTCGTAGGACGTTTGGTCCAAATCGACACGAGTGACCGGTTGTATACTTTGGCGAGCATAATGACCGCGGGTATGGTAACCATGCCCGTGAATTGTAACATTTTTTATGTGTATGTATTTCTTAGACGAGGGCTAGGGTCTTCTTGTGCACCGCGCCTTTTCAATAGAATCAAATTTTAATCATAATTTCCAAGATAAACGTTTCCTAACGCGAATGTTTTTCATTGATCATACATTGATGTAGATATTTATTAAATAATGCACCTAAAGATGCATAGCAGCTCAGAAGGTATTGATATTTGATATGAATATCAATACGGCTGAATGCTAATTTTTATGTAGCGAAGAACTCTGATACTCTCAGACTCCACAGCTACGATCATTTTTATTTAATATGTAGTCCAAAAATCGGATGCCCTCCGATTCCGTCATTGCGACGATTATAATGACTTGAATTTCTTTTATTTTTCCGATACTACTTACGCGTTCAAAAGTAACTTGATGTCTAAATGATGATAATAGACATACAAGTGTAATTCCTTTCATATAAAGGTCACTCGTTTGCGTACACAAAGAATAATTAATTTTCATGTGCAAGAAGACAATTGAGGGTGCGCAAATTTCAGATTCAAAGTAATTAGCATGAGAACATACTTACTTATTACCTATATGAAATTTACTTTGACGATGGAATCGCCCGTTTTAAATTTTTAAATTATATTGTTCATGTTTTAGAGTCATTTTCTTAAATAATTCAATTTTATAGTCTTTTTTCTCACTAATTGAATGTCGAGTAGAGTCCTTTTTCTTTATCTAAAGTAGAGTCCTTTCTTACTTATCAAACTTTAATCTATTGACAAGTTGAAAGTAGAGTAATTTTGCTTTATAATGTTAAATGAAAGAATACTAGCGCGCTAGACACTATACAGACTAATCATATTTTCTAGTTGAGGATTTTCAGGATATCTTTCCGTACCCATTGCCTTTTAACTCATCCACGTGCCCATGCGTTACTTGTGTGGTTGAAGGCAATGGGGCACGATGACTTTTTTTACTAACTAATTACATGTCGGCGGCTGGCATTGCGTTAGTGTATCGTGCACGCCGCATTTTCCACCTGTGTGTGTTTGTGTGGTTAGGCGGTGGAATTTGCGTCGGTGAAAGATTTTTATCAAAGACCATGTTAACGAAACTTTAACATTATATTATTATTCATTGCAATAACGATACCAATGAATCATATTCCTTGTTGCACACGATGATCATTCTAGTAAATAATCTTGGAATATGAAAGTTAATCAATCTCGTACAATCAAACGAGAAAGTAATAACGCTTGATGCATGTACCTAATACGTACAATGCACATTATCAAGTAATCCATTCTTTGAAATTGAAAATAATTAATTGCTACGTAAATCATACTTATACGCAATGGTCACTGCCTTTGCCAGCCGATTTCAGTGAAAATTGGTACGTACTTATTAGAGTGTGATTGTGGCCAAGCTCGGGTGACGGAGTCGTCCCGGGACGGTCTCTCTAGTGTAGGCTTTGCACCCGGGCGGTGATGCTTGAGAATCGTGGAGTGGGTTGTCTGATGATTGTGTTTGAGAGACTGTTTTGATATTTTTTAAATATAGGTTTTGTGTAGGATAGGTAACTTACCTTCTGGTACGAATGTGTGACTTAAATATAAGTAGGTAGGGCCGGGGCAGGTCGTCGTATTCTCTGATCGCATGTTCCTCCGCGCGATGACCTGCTTTCAGGAAATTTGTGAGAAAAGTCGACGGCCAGACTAGTGCGAGTGGGGTATGCCCTCGCTTCTAGCCTCGCTATGTCGACTTTTTGACGCCAGTGGGACATTGCACATTGTCGCTGGTCGCGGTCGGCAGGACGGGCTTGGGCACGTTATTAACTTTCAGAAGGGCGGACCGCCCGAAGCAAGAAGTGGCCAAAGAGCCGAAGATAGCCCGGCCAGAGAAAAGGCCACATCATGTGGGCTACCAAGAATGGCCCTGCATCCTCGGGTGCAGGGTCATTCTTACGTATTATATTGCCATTATGCTCGCCGGTAGTTGTAGTAGTAGTAGTAGTACTTTGGTTGGCCATAGGCTGACCCATCGAGACAAGGGTGGAACGAAATATAAGGGTAAAATATGTTTTTTATTATTCCTGACTTCTAATAGTGGGCAAAAGTTCTCTTTTATAATGGAATTTAAGCTGCCAAAGTTTGAACGTGATCATAAAATTTTTTCAGGTGTCGCAAGCCCTTCAAATATTAATATTTACTGAAATATTAATTTTTGAAAGGCTTGCGGCACTTGAAAAAAATTGTCGATCACGTTCAAAGTTTGGTAGCTTAAATACCATTATAAAAGGCAACTTTTGCCCACTATTAGAAGTCATGAATAATAAAAAAATATTTTGCCCCTATATTTCGATCCACCCTAATCGATACCCCCTCCCCTGAAATTGAGCCCACCGCGTTTTCAATTAGAGTTGCGAAGAAGATTACGGGGCCAGTTAGTGTTGCGACTAAATGTTGATCACGGTTTGAATTAGCGTTGCGAATCAAGCATTCCCCGCGTCTGGTTCTAGTATAGCGTTGCGAATAAATATCGATCGTGGTTGCTTGTAGTGTTTCGAAAAAAAATCGCGATTGTTTTTCAGATTATTCTTGTATTTTTAATTGGACTTACTAGAGTTTGATTCATTGCATTACTTTTGATTCATGGTATTCTTTTTATTAGAGTTGCGATGCGACTGACCGCGTTTTTTAATAACTCGTCCTACTTTGATTCTTAATATTTTTTTGAGTTAGTGTTGCGATGATGACTGATCGCGTTTGTAATTAGAGTTGCGACCCCCACCCCCCAATGCCCCAAAACTATCCTGGGACATGTCCAGAGACATGTTCCTGGGAAAAAAGAGTCCCGAGCAGCTGGATCTGCTGCACATGGGACTCTACACAGCCTTCAGGAAGGCTGCAACGAATTAAAGTTAGAGTTGCGTATTACGAGACACAGGTGCACTGAATTTTTATTAGTGTTGCGAAAAATGAAACCACCCACGTGGTGGTTCTCGGTAGCTTTTTCGTTTGCTATTCGGGATTTGTATTGAGTATAGTAGAATTTTCAGTAATGAAGCACCATCCGGGAATTTTGAATTTGTTTGAGAAATTAGTGCTGCGGGTAGTCCAAAGTCCTAGTGACTATGCTCGGGAGTTGATTTTAGTCTGTAGTGAGTTAGCGTTGCGAAAGAAAGAAACGGTCCACTCACGGGTTTTTTGCATTAATGAGTGGACAATGATCAGCTGCCCTTCTGGCTACTGATCATTTTTTCTAGCAGCCCTAAGCGGCTGCACCATCCTCCTTCTCCTATCACCACCTCCCCACCCTTTAATAGAGTGTTTGTCACTGGAAATATTGTTTTAAAAGTATATTCATATCTTGCAGATAAATGTTTTCTATTTTTTTAGAATATTTTTAAATTTGAAGTTCCAATTTTTATGGAATAGCATTCCAAAATTTTATTCTCTGACTGAAAGAATGGCGATGAAAGGTGTGATTCATTATTTGTAATAGAAATTGCAGACTTCTGACACACCTCCATTCAATTGAAGTTCTAATTAGAGTCTTTGAAAAGTAGCAGTAGCTATTCCTCATTAACGTTGCTGATTTTTGCATAGTAACTTCGTCAATCGTTGTATTTCCTATCAGATTGATAAGAAATGTAGTTTTTTATTTTTATAAATTTTCAACATTCCTTTGCATTAATCAAAATTCACCCGCGATTGTTGCTTTATTTGATGATATTAAAAGGAAATTTGCACTGAAAAAGTAGGTAAATGCAATTCATCACTTTATATTGATAGTAAATTTTCAATATTAACGCGTGCTCGTTGTTGCTACTTTCTGTATGAAAGTAATTTCGATTACTGTGCAGTAAAGTGCAATTATTCCAATTTTCAACATTTGCATAAATGTTTCTGATTACCCATTGTATATTATGATAGATTGTCGAGTCATTGATACATAAACTTTGAAGATGCCAATTAATGAGAAACTACAAGGAAATTATTAATTTGCTGTAACAGAGCACCCAATGTGCTTAATATTATGAATATCAATTGCTTCGGAATGAAATGTAATATGATTAGTAGCTTCTTTTTCATGAATTGCTAAAGTATTGCTAAAGGTTAATTGCCTACTTTGTCTGCTGATACTGAAGCAGTATTTTTTAATCTTTTCCTTCTTTCATTTTATTACCGAATCGATATTCCATATTGAGTTTTAAACTGTAGCTTCAAATGTGATATTTCAATATTTGGGCAATAGCGATTCAATGAAAAGATTATATCTATTGAAATTACATTACTTAATCGAGATAGATTGTAAGTACTAATTCATTGAGAAAGTTTCTGTTGCAGAGTATTATGTGTGAAGAATATTGCAAAAATAGGATTTCAGGCTCATCATCCTTGAGAAACGAAACCTCAAGGAATTTTTATTAATACTTTTAAAAATGTTTCAGGTAACATCGTGGGTCCATCGCGGGAAGTAAGAAACACATGACAATTTCAGATTTTTATTAGGCAGGTCATTATTTAAATTTAAGTAGATATGTGTATGGTTAGGTAAGGTGTTTAGTGGCCACATAGAATTAAGTAGTTTTTAAGGAATAAGATAAACACTGCAGTGTTTAACTAAATATAAGTAGTAATTATTAAATACGAGCGCTCGTATCCGTAGGAATTATTAGTATTTAAGTAGCCATATCAAATATGCACTGGAATATTTCCTATTAATGAGTAGAAAATTTGAATTATTCATTAATTAGCAAATATTCCCCCTTTTTTCTTTGTTTCATTCCCAATTAATGAATAATTATCATGGTAGAAATATACCAGAAAATTCTTCCAATTTTAAATGAAAGAAACAAAGAAATGTTTTAAATTCTGCTTTAGTTTCATCGCGGTAGGTTTTTACAGAAGGACTCCTTCTGTTGCCCGGTTGTGGAGCGATCGAGGATCGTTTTGCAACCGTGCATCAGGGGGATCTATGGAAATGAAAATAAAATTTTGCATAAAAGGAGGGTGGATGGGCCGCGGTTAGGGCGGGTCTCCACTCGCAGCGCCTCCACGTGGTGAGACCTGGGCAATCTGTATTATTTGAAGTATAATTACTAATCGTATCGCAAGTAACATTGTAATACAATTATTAATTACGTGACAAGTAATACGAGCCGATTGGCTGCGATCATCTATCTTCGTCAATCTCTATTCCATCCGCAAACACAAGTTAAGTTGCCGAAATTTGAATTGCGACATGTTTAAATATCATCAAACTGTTTTTTATTTGTAACTAAACTTAGGATTTTATTTATTTACATATAGATAATCGAAGCGTAAAGTGATGCTGGGATTGAATTTATCCTGAATTCTGTCCCGTGATAATTTGTTAATATAAATCACAAAAAATAGAAAATAATCATATAATATTACAAATTATCTGAAGTCATTCCCTATGCAAATTATCTTTGCAAAAAGAAATGAGATCCCGATAAAAACTTTAAAAAAGTAAAAAATTACGCCAAGTACATGAAATAAAAAAAATACTTTAATATGAACCGAGATAGAATTTCGAATACTTCGCCAAGGAATTGGAACTTGGGATATATCAGTAAGAGGAAATAACAGAAAACACGCAGAAAATTTTCAAAATCACATCTTTTCGAGTACCTCACTGAAATATTTCAAGTTCCACTTATCCTTCTATCTTAACACTATAATCGTATACTTCCAACCTATAAAAGTATTACGATTTAAAAAAAATCTTATATATAATTAGAATATTTGACAATCACAGCTATCAGCTCGGTTCCCACCGATTACCAGGTCTCACCACGAGGAGGTTGCTGCGTTTCGAGACCCGTAGAGAGATAGATGGAATCAAAGTTCCATCGATCTCCCTGTACATGAAATCCTTAGCCTACTAAACCAAAGAGATGGATGGAAACAAAGTTCCATCGATCCCTTCGGTTTAGATATCGAATCTACGGAACTGCCAAGCAATCACGCGATTGAAATAAACTCAGCAAAGAAGGAAAGACTACGGGTGAGCATGAAACGAGTATTGGATAGCGCAGTTCCTACCACCCTAATGTCCGAGTCGAAAGGGAAAAGCGCTCGGCGTCTCTCAGACGATTCCTCTTGCTCGGATGCAACTCGTCAGGAGCAACACTAGGTGTGACCTGACTCAAGCCGTCTAACACGGAGACTGGGAAGTCGAACCGGGTGACTTACGCAGGCAGTGTACCAAAAGATACACCCCCTACGCCCGAAACTTTTCCCTTTCGATAAGAACACCAGGGGATGAAACTGATCCACCCATACCGATTTCATGCTCAGTCGCTTGCTTCCAGAAACGGAAGCAGCGGCGACCTCCTCATCGGGGATGAGGAGCCAACGAAAGAGCAACAAAGCTAATAAAATTCTGTAACTACTTGGCAATTTTACAAGGGGCCTTAAATACTTCATGCTATAATAAATTAACCTAGGCTTCTTTAGATGTCTTCGTTCACTATCACTTTTCACTATCTTCTTTTAAATATATTATTTAATTAAACTCCTTTCCCGCGAGAGCGCGGACCTGGAATGCTGAAACAAACAACTACGTTATGTTAGCAATGGTGTGGTGGGCTCCAGAGGAAACTAAGAAAATACTTATTGGGTTGGTGCTGATCGAGATGATTTGGAATGTCAGAAGAGTACGCACGAGCATGCAGAACCATCGTAGAGATACCTATATGAAGAAGAACAGGAAATATATATCCATCGATGAGATGCATGAGAGGGAACAAATCATGCAAAACCATCAAAAGAATGCATCAAATAAAATAAATCATGTATATCCATCCACGAACTGCATCAAATAAAATATATCATGTAAACCCATCGAAGAAATGCATCATGTAAAATAAATCATGTAAACCCATCGAAGAAATGCATAAAATAAAATAAATCATGTAAACACATCGAAGAAATGCATCGAATAAATTAAATCATTTAAACCTATCGAAGAAATGCATCGAATAAAATAAATGCATCATGTAAAATAAATCAGGTAAACCCATCGAAGAAATGCATAAAATAAAATAAATCATGTAAACACGTCGAAGAAATGCATCGAATAAAATAAATGCATCATGTAAAATAAATCATGTAAACCCATCGAATAAATGCATAGAATAAAATAAATCATGTAAACACATCAAAGAAATGCATCGAATAAATTAAATCATTTAAAGCTATCGAAGAAATGCATCGAATAAATTAAATCGTTTAAACCTATCGAAGAAATGCACGAAATAGGACAGATCATGCAAACCCATCGAAGAAATACACGAAATAGTACGACTCATGCAAAAATCCACGAAGGAATGTATCAAACAGGACAGATGATGAAAAACAATCGAAGAAATCAGTTAGAAAGGAAGAAAAATGGGTTTTGACCTTGATAGAATAATAACATTTTCAATGGCTTTTAACGAACCCGAAACTTTCATCGGCACCAACCGAATAAGCCAACCTTGACCAGGGCGGCGAGGGGCGGGAAGGAAGGACTAAAGGTTGGAACCCTGACCTCGTCCCCAGGTTGTCCAGCAGGTCCGAATGGTCCAGGTGGCTCGGGAGATCCATTTCAGGGGGCCGAGGGGGTGCAAGAAAGACCAGGACTGAAACCTTGACCAGGTCCCCAGGAAGTCCAGCAGGTCCAGTAGGTCCAGTAGGTCCAGTAGTTCCAGTAGGTCCAGTAGGTCCAGTAGGTCCAGTAGGTCCCGTAGGTCCAGTAGGTCCAGTAGGTCCAGTAGGTCCAGTAGGTCCAGGTGGCTCGGTGGCTCGGTGGCTCGGCAGCTTCCGGGTCCCCGGAGATCCTCCAGGCCTGGAGGACCGACGACGACTGAGTAGATGGAGCTCCGTGAGCTACTCATATAGCCTTTGGGAAAACATGTCCTCCGATCAAAACAAGGTCGACGGTTAATTACAATTGCGAAATCCAACTAATTCTTCGGCAAAAATGGATTTTCCGCTTAAATATCCATTCCAGTGGCTATTGCTATGACAAATAATGTTAACAACATTTGCACTAACCGGCCAGTATAAATTATTATTAACTATGATCGATACAACTCGAGATATCAAGCAATTAGTAACATTTTGCCTTGGATTTGCATAAATTCTCTTTTATTCTCAATGTTTAAATGTTCGATAAATGTTAATACTTATATATATTACAAATTAGGATCCAGATAACAATAGAGTAACTATTATTAATTTACTAAAATATTTAAACAGTGTATTAGAAACTGTATGCAATGTTTCTGGACTTTAACTCCCAGTTAAATTTAATTCTGACAAATTTTAACAATGTTTTAATTCTCGTTTCCCAGGTCTGAGGTGCCCCCCTTATTCGGTTGGTGCCGATCAAATTTTTATGTTCATTGAAAGGCATGACTACTTTTTCATTATAATTAACTAGCAAAATACCCCTGCTTCGCTACGGTATTGATTGGTAGTGCAGTTAATTTTGATTAGTACTGCAGTTACATAATTTTAACTATTCTACCACCCTGATTCTCCCACAACAGACACAATAAAAGACATGAAAATATGTCCGCGGAAAAATCACACGTATACAGGCACGCACACACCTTTCAGCATCTCAACACATTTCAGTGTAGTTGCTGAGCTGGACGCTGTTCATAAGCAGATGCCACTACATTCAGTTCTGAAATTATGGGTCGGTAACACAGTTTGGGTGGTGACACGAACTTCCATAAGGTGATAGGTCTATCCTATACCTCGTCTGTGGTTTTACCAGCGTGATATCGGCATGGGATCTGCTTTACCATCTGATGCGATTTTTAGTTTATGTTTTGATACATTTTTTTATATCTGTAATTGATAATCTAGCTTGTTTTGCTCACCTACTGAAGCGTTGTTGAGTTATTTCTGCGCGTATTATTTTATTAGAGTTTTCTGCCTTAACCGATGACATTGACTTTAACCGTTAGTGAAAGTGCACGTCCTGCCGCCAGATGGCGAGACAAATCCGACTTCACTCTGAAAATGTCAATATTTTCGAGACAACTCGACAAGTGTAATCTCCCTTCCATACGTAACAAGCAAATAACAACGTGCTCGGTAGGTTATTAAAATCTATTTCTACAATACGTTACGGAATATTTGTCAAACTTTGGTCGCGTTACAATTGCTACTTTGTCGTGGGGAAAACAACAATGTCGGTTGAGCGGAAATGACGCGGGATTGCGAGGGAAAACGATATATTTTTAGCAAAAGTTCTTCGTAGTCTCGTCACACGTGCAAAATCTCGAAAACTTTACGCGTAATGTTTGCACAGATTTATCTTAGAGTTGTGTACTAGCGATAAATTGTTCGGTCCAATAGAAGAATGCAAGTAATCGTTGACGATAAAGCCTGGACTCGGCATGAATCCGCGAAAAATGAAACCGCCATTTTAAAGCGTTCAAACACCCGTGGCGGCACAACGTTCCGACGTGTCATGAGTAAATATATTTTCCAGATCGAAATAAAAGAATGTAAACGCGCCGATGGGTCGGGAAAATTTTTTAATATTTTTCCATGATCGATGGGAAGTAAATTTATATAGCATTTTACCGAGAAATCTGTGTTGTAACGAACCTGCCAGCTTGGGTACATTCACTGCTGAAAGTGCTCGTGTCAGGGACGTCGCGAGGTTTAGCTGGACGCTTCGGATGATAAAATCGCGCATGGCGCTTCCTTAGAAATATTTTCCTCGTGAAATACTGATAGGGTTTTGTGAACACAGTATCTCTCTACCACCGACGGTTAAAAAGTTATGAATTTTCAAAGATCATTTATTACGGGCATCCTTTGGAACGTGTTGAGCGATACTGTACCACTAAAGCGAGGTAGAAACCGAGTGCCCGCTTCGACAGTCGCGGCCTATTAAAATATCGTACTGATTGGATACAATTATATGTGAATGTATGAATTTTTAGATACGATAAATACATATTTGTAGCATCGACTGGTCAGATATTTATGTATCTATCAGCCATTTCGAGCCGCTGCGTTCCTCGACCGACGGAATTCCTCGTTTCATAAACAGAACAGTAAAATTGTTGTAGACGAGATAATGAAGTCTACGATATATGTTTGTAGATGGATATAAATGATAGGGAATGGGTAAATCATTTGTTTTAACAACAAAGACGTTGGCAAAGTGTTGGCTGGAACAAAACGACTGGGAAGGTGATCGACTTTTAATAAACGAGTAGCTTTTTTGGCATATCTGTAGAATGTATACTGATTGTCATATGATGCGACTATATGCCCGACGCTACGAATCCCGGAGTGGTCGGTTCGTACAGTCCGTATCGGCGAAATCGTCCAAAGGATCGCGTAAAATTCCATTTCGATCCGTTAAATCGCAATATTGCGCGTGGGGCGTCATGAGAAACTTGTAGAGAAAAAAATATTGACCCGATTTGGTGTATACAATGGCCCCGTGAAACGCCGGGCAACGATGTTATGGATTATTGAAGATATATTTTCTGGAAGAAACAGCACTGGCTATACGAGATGACTGTACCGTAGACGCCACCGGCAGCCACGAACGGTCGCTTGAGGTACCGTCGGAACAAAGAGGTTCCGACGAACGTGTTGGCGGACCATCGAAACAGGGTGGTTCGATCGCAAAATTACGAGTGGGGCGTCATGAGAAACTTGTAGAACGCAAAAAACTAACACGATTTGGTGTATATAGTATTCGTTTTCAACCAGCCCCCGACGAGATATCCGCATTGGAAGTTTCGTAAAGCTAACGTATATCTGCTCGGTGTTTAGGGTGACTGTACCAACGGACGCTACGGGAGTCCGCAGCCGGCATAGGTTCAGTTGGCAGCAGTACGCACAGCGAGAAGCACGACCATGGCCGATATCTCGAACGAAGAACTTCGCAAGGAGATCACCGGTAAGTCACGATATCCTTCGATTTACTGAACCCCGGTAGTCAGTTATTGTAAAACTAAGGTGCTAATCGATCGTGCCGCGTATTATAACCGCGTTCGCGAGTGGGAATACGTAGGAAATCGGGTCCTTTGCTCTTGCGACATGACGACTTTAGCGCGCACGTATGCGACGAAGTGGCGTGCCCCACGCCGGCCATTATACCGAGATACAACACTCCAATTTTCACCTACGTGTCGCTTCACCCAGATATCGGGCCGCGTTATCGTTCCGTGCAATCGAATGCTAATTTTTTCAGAAAATTTTTCCATGCCCTGGAAAATTCTCGCTTCTTCCCCAGTTCCCCAGATACGAGTGCTTTCTCCTTCTTTCGCTCGTGCCATAGTATACGGTGTATGACGCGTCTGGCTGTGGTGGCGCGCGCCAGAAGCCATCGCATGCTTCGTATCTCGCCTCTTTCTCGCGTCTTCAAACACTTTTGCGCCGTGAAAACCGATCTCGAGGTGGACCGTGGCCTCGTTTTCCGCAATATTTCCACCGATCCTGATTCTTTTTTCTCATTTCGTCCGTCCAAATATAGTACAGTTCGTGGAATTTAGCTTGCTCGTTACGCTCGTAGTTACATCGTACGTATGTACTTTGTTGCCACGAATTACAATTTGCTTGGCTGCCGTCTTTTCCCGCCGACAGGAATGTCCGCGATGCCTGCGAGGCTTCGATAACGTGTCCCCTTTAGCGAGTCCCCTTTTAGTCTTCGCTGTTCGCCGCCTGGAATTTTCCCTGAAAATAAAAAGGACTCCACCGATCGAAGCCTAAGCCGTGTGCTGCGAATTTCAACGATTTTCCGTCGTCCCGCGACCCGATGCACAGCTATGATCGATTGGCTGATGCAAAGGTGGCAGCATCACAAGTACGATTTCCTTGATAAATATCCGTCGGGAAGCTTACTTGCAGAAATCTTTTTGTTCGTGGCATGGATGATAATCGGTGACCGGCACCGACCAGGCAGCGGCCATTTGCGCTCAATATTTACTAGGCACCCAACGCGGGAAACCACATTACTCCACATTCCGTCCCACGTATTACATTTACGTTTACTCGGTATAATACATAAATTCGACATTGAACTCCAATTCGCCCACTATTATTCACATTATTGTTTATAATATTTTATGAATACCCGTCCTGTGTGTATGTTGTGATGAAATATATGAAAGATTGTCTGTATTAATTTTAATTTGATTTTATCTGAAGTTTTATTTTTGGCTTTTAGATCAATAAGATTTAAATTTTTTTTTTTTTGAGGTAAGGTTGGTTGTTGTTTATATTATTATTTTAAAGTGGAGGTTTATCATATTTTATGAATACCCCTCCTGTGTGTATTCTCTATGAAATGTAAGTTTTGGACCAGAGTGTTCGTAAAAATAAATTGATTTTGTACCCGCTGCTCCACAATATGTAAAAACTAAGAAACACAATTTCATTTAAATATGTGTTCACATGTTACCAGACTACTTTCTTTGCGCATCAATTGTTCACCTGCTTGCGTAGAAAATTCTGTTCGAAATTTGTGTGTACTTTGCTCAAGAGGATGGATTAAAGTGATTGGAATTTTATGAAAGTGTATACAAGTACTTGGCAAGATTGTGCATGGACTAGGAAGTATAGATTATGAATGTACGGAGCGCTTGAACTCTTCAAAGTTGGATATACCAGGAATTTATGCGTGTTAATTTTTTTTTATCTTTCTAGCTATCCTTAAGGATGCTGACCTGACTACAATGTCCGCTAAGAAAGTGAGGCTACAGATCGAGGGGAAACTTGACATAGATCTCACAGAAAGGTAAGAGCCGATTGAGAATTTTCGAACTTGCATTTGGATACGGCAGACACTCCTGCGGTCTTCACGGCTCTGGAGTTAGTCCGTCTTGTGTCCTAGATAAAAAAGAAGGAACTCTGCGTGGAGCTGCCCATTTAAGCTGCCACCTCGTTCCTCCTTCGACATTTCCATCAGAGCCTAATCTAAATAGATTTTCCAGGAAAGTATGTCTGACATTTTTGTTAAGTAAAACACTTGAACTCTGTGCAGGAAAAAAGAAGTAGACAGCTTAGTAATGGAGTGCTTACAAGGGAAGCAAGACGGAGCAAAGAAGAAGAAGAAGACTGCCAGCGAAGAGTCTGAAGATGGTGAGGAGGAGGAGGAGGAGGAGGGATCAGAGGAGGAGGAGGAGGAGGAAGAGAAGAAGCCAGCCAAACGAAGTCCCGTGAAGAAACCAGCAAACAAGCGTAAGAAGGGATCTTCTGACGACGAAGAGAGCGCGAGCGATGACGACGCAAGTGATGAGGAATATAGCCCAAAGAAACCAAAAGTTACCCCAAAGAAGGGTAAGCATATGAAGCAAATTACTAATGTCGTAGCCGTTTATATAATTTCTGATCGTTATAAATTCGAGATTATTGAATATTTAAAGCAGGCAAGCCTGGAAAGAAAGGGAAGAAGAAGGGAAGCGACAGCGACAGCGACGAAGATTGGGGAAAGAATAAGAAGGCTCAAGGCGGTGGGGGAGGAAAGAAAGGCGGAGGCAAAGGTAAGGGTGGCTACACTCGTGCCATCACATTGTCTCCAGAACTTGCCGCGGTTGTCGGCGCCGAGCAAATGGCTCGACACGAAGTCGTTAAAAAGGTTTGGAGTATTATCAAAGAAAGAAATCTTTATGTAAGTATCAAGCTCGATATGCTACTTCTGTTACCCTCATTCGTTGTCTTCCAGCGATCAGATATTTAATGCTTGCCCCGCTGTTTTTCCAGGATCCTAAGAATAAGCAGTTCGCAATCTGCGATGACGAACTAATGAAAGTAATCGGGGTAAAACGTTTCAGAACTTTTGGAATGATGAAGTACCTCAAAAATCACTTTGTAGATTAAATCATCCCTGAGCCACGATCTCTGACAGGTTTATAAACATTGTATAACATATTCCAGGATGCAAACTGCATCTCTCCATCTTTCTCACACGATACATACATAAATACATATACATACAAACACACAAACATATTTCTTGCGACTTAAGACTTTAGCCATGTTTGCACACAATCCCGAGGTGGCCTGTTGCCCATGGCGAGCAAACCTTCGTCCATTGCTGAATGCTCGCAGTGTAGAATCTTTAATTTATGGGCATTATTAAAACCGCGGCTCGATGACATTGTGTAGAAGCAGGACTTAAAATAATGCGTACGCAAATGATGACCCACAAGTACGGATCCGTGTCAGATTCGGTCAATATCGGAACGATACACGGTGGACGAAGGTCGGGCACCATGGGCGATCCGGGCGACTTCGGTAATGGGGGGAAACATTAAAATGGCCAATAGTCAGTAAGCTGGTTTTAAGTCAACGTATTCGGACTTAACGTTTTATCGTTTGCCTGGTGGTTCTCGTAAACAGCGCCCGTGCACCAAGCATGAAAATACGGTGTGCCCATTGTGGCAGTGAAATTTGAGCAGCAGCGAAGCGCTCGAGATCGTTTTAAAAGCGGCCTCTTTTTTTATTTTATTACGTGACACTGATTTGATCAAACGTAACGATTGTAAAATGATATCGATGATAAATATTCTCGGGGTTACATAATATGTTTTACGTTGTACACGAATTTTCATTTCTTCTTTTTTTTTATCTTCGAATTCCTCAACTGCCGCCTATGTATCACACTATTTTCATCCTTTTTTTTTTTCTAACGTTGATTAATTTTCGGCCAACGGATGTAACAGAGACAAATAATTTTGTCCCCGAACGAGAAAGAAGATACTGTGGTACGGTTACAAAAGAGTGCGGTAAAAAGAAAAAAAAAATAAAGAGAAAGACGATGCGAAACAAAAAATCAACATCCTGTACCTCTTCTGTATAATAGCTACATTATACACTGAAATTATAACTAAGCGAAATTTAATTGTATTATCATGTAATTACTAATTATTGTCGTAATATAGGTTTCTTGGTGTAAAAAAAATTGACCTAACTCTTAAGATTTAATGGTAAAGTGATGGTGTATTCAAGCGAAGGTACGATGTATGCATATTATAAAGGTCACACTATGCGCAGCACTGCGCAATGTTGAAGTGTAGAAAATAAGATATAGGTTCATTGATGCGAGGTACGGAAGTTAGTAATCCTGGCGTGGATGTCCAATGCCTCGACGTATGGGAAAAAAATTCGTGTATTTTGAATATAAAATTAATGAACGCTGGCCTAAAAATCCACGAATGCCACGAACAAGAGAAACAAATTCCAACACACACATTTGACGGTAACGAGAGAAAACCTAAAACGGAGCACAGGTGAAAAAAGAAAACTGAAACGTGTGTACACGGAATGATAAATTATAATGCCAGTTTGTTTTTTCTAAAGGGAAATAAGTGCGAATTGTCCTTGATATTCCGTGAATGTATTTGAGATCATTAAAGGATATTGCTTTCATTTTTTTTAAGAGTGCCCTTTATACATTAACTTCCTGGCGAGAGCGACTGTCCGAATCCTGTTTCTATCCGGCTTGTCCAATCGCATTTATAAAAGGCTCTCTGAAATATGCATAAATGGCGCTGTTGATTCATTAATTCATAAATGTTCAAGTTCATCTTCCAAGAAAGATAAAACGTGTTGATTGGAGTCGCGCCTTCCCCGCAGGCCATAAATGTAAGTCAAGAGTTTCTTCGTATTCGTATAATTGTCTCTTCTCGTTTGGACTTCTTTGTCTCTGGGCGGCGCAGCTTGCACATAAACGCCATATCGGAAGTTCGACTTGTACGTTTGCGTACTTCGCGTGGCGCATCGACTTATGCTTGCCTGAAAGTGGAATAACGTCTTCTAGCCTCTTAATCCTTTCGATCATCAGTTACCATTATAATTACCAAATGTAACGCTCTTCTCCTCAATTCCCAGATGTTCGAGGTGTAGTCTTTATCGGTACAGGGTGGAAGTATGTGCACGTCCGTTTGAACCGTTTGATCCTGGCAGGTTTTCAACAGCGGCCCCTCTTCCGACAACCTGTACACGGCGCCGTGAATACCATGCTAATTTAAACGGAATTTGCATATGAATACTTACACCTCTTGTGCTTTCAGAGCTTCAACGTCCTCGTACAATTGGAACAGGTACACGTACTCCAGGTGATTGCGTATAAAATCGAGTGCCTCGTAAACGTACCTGCCGGCGAAGGAATTTCATTTAAAGTTACCGTTCAAGCTTTCATGCCCCTGCTACTTATCTGGATCTGCCCCGAAGTTCAGGGCAGCCTGCTTCGAGCTGAACACATAGTACTTCCCCCTCCATTTGGCGACTCCGTTATTTGGATTTCCCGGCATCAGCGCTCCTCGCCCACAAACGAACGTCCATGCGCAAAATCCTAGAAACTGAGAGTGAATTAATTAACCCAAGGAAGTCACGTTCGACGGGAGCACACCGGTGCTGTGTGTAATCATCGATTCCGCTGCGGCGCGCGCGTCACCTCACCTCCAGATTTATGTTCTCGAAATCCTTGGTATCATTAGGGTAATAGAGTGTGCACGGGCCGCAATCGACTGCAAGGGACACCATGGTTCAGTTAGTATAACCACGTGTAGCCGTCCGAACACAGTGGATACATAATAGATAATTTAGGATACGTTTTGTTACCTATTGTCGCGCCCATGGATCGTTCCAGTCTCTCAGCATCCGTGAGAACTTTTTCGTTGGACAGCATGTTGTTCAATATCGTTTCGTCGAACACGTTAACGGTCTGCGAATAGAAGCAACGCTCAGCTGAATATCGCTAAGCACGCGAAATCGCCTTTAGAATTATATTACCTTCGTACTCAGGTTTTGTAATTCCCAGAGGAAGTTGTTCACGCTGCTGAGTATGATCACTTCGTCTTGGAGCCCCATCCATATATCAGCCAGGTCGATGAATTGCGGCTGATCGAATCCGATAATGTGATTTCACGGTGGCGAGATTAGTATCCTCGGGGAATGGAATAAAAAGCTCATGCTTACGTATACTTGGACAGTGGGGATGGCAGTTCTGTATCGGACGGTGTCGTGGAGCTTGAACAGACGCCCTTGAAGACGTTCCACGAGACTTTTTACCTCTTTTTCGCTGCGTTCCGCGTCGCTCAACAGTTTCCTGCGACCGAAGGAACGGCGATTATTTATCGAGGCCGACGTTCAAGCCATCGCTACCGAGCCCTAAGTAACCTGGCGTAGACTTCTTGCTGCCGACTCGCAGCCAACATCTCAGCAGCCCACGTTACGTTCTCCTTTGAGAAAATACCGAACGGTATTATGTCCCATGTTATGTGAGCCCTGTGTAGGGCTGTGGTAAACCTGTATATCTTTAACATCAGGCGCTCCAAATACTCCATCACGGAGTCGCGGGTCCTTTTCGTGGCTTCTTGCAGAATAGAAGGCACTAAAGAGGGAATTATATTTTAGGTAGCCTGGCCATTTAGTCGACCTACAGTCGTTAGGTACTTACGATCATCGATGCCTTCGCCACCCCGTTGGCAGTCTCTGTTAAACAGTCGTATTCCCGCCACAGTGCACATCAGTTCCATTAATTGCTCTTCCTTCTCACGCTTCGACATCCTCACGTACTGTCCCAATTCAGAGGGCTGAAACACGCTCTGGAGGGCTACCGAAACTTCTCTAAGAAACGAATCCGTGAATGCCACAATTATTATTATTATTATGTTAAGATCGACGCCAGATATTTGTTACCGAAGTACAGAGGGTACGGTGGGACTTCCAAGACCGTTCAAGACGGTGATAACCAGCAGCATTTTTTGGTACAGTCTCTGGGCCTCCTCGTTATTGGCGATCTTTTCAGTTTCGCAAATTTCCGCCACCATGGGTCCGGTTTTTTTATGCAAACGTAGCCTGTGTCGCCTAACAGTTTCATCTGAACGAATGCAGCGAATGTAAGCGTGTGCGAGAGGGTTTCACCGAAATCTGAGATTATTTTATAAATATAACTCTGACCTCTCTCGTGATAGTGTTTGGCAAAGTACAGCTGGTTCTTGAGAATCGTCAAACTTGGCTTATCTTGGCCGCATATCTTCTCTGTTATCGCCTGAACAATTCTCTCGTTACACGCCTCGTCGTCCGCTTTAATTCCATAAGCGGGGTTTAATTGGAACAAAGTGAGCTGCGAGGAGATGGAGAAATGTCATATTAACGATCGCTCAGGTTAACTGCGAATTAGAATACGTTATTGGGGTACTTGCCACAAAGGAAGCAAAGTCCTTGGTCGTGTGCACGCCGGCTTCCTTGCACTCGTTCACTATTGCCCTTATCAATTCTATTCGCAGGTCTTCCATTACTAGCATTCAAGTAACTGACGCGATTTCTACTATTCCAGGTCCTCGACTGGCCCCGTCCAGTTTGATCGATACTCGAGCATCCCTCGGAAACGCAGTTTAGTTACAAAGTACAGTTGTATATTAAACACGAACACTCAAAGAATCCATAAAGAATTCTGATTTGAAGTCACATGATTCCTCTGCTAAATCCGGTCCACTAGGAAAAGAGCACACAAGTAATTCTTTTGTTTCCACATGTACCTACTTAAACGTATAAGAGAACATACTTTGCGTAATTTCAACACCTTAAAACATATCCTATTAAAACTACACAAATTATGTTCTCGACTTACTTACGCATCTTCTATTTTTAATGTATTACCCGCTCTAATATAGCACTGGATGAAAGGCTGGCGTTCGCGGAGGTCAAGGAAAAAGAAATCAATGTGACGACGGCGTATATCGAAAGAAAAAAAGAAAAAGAACAGAAGCTAAAGGAGTAATTGCGAAACGCGTGAGATGGGCGAATAATTGGCAGTTCAAACGGGGCTCGTGTCGGCGCGCTACGAGCTCGGCCGGGCTCGGCTCGGCTCGCGCATCGATGGCTCGATACGAGCCGGCGGTGGGGGTAGCGGTGTCGCTCAGAGGTGTCGCGTCAGTCTTGAGCGACGGTGCAGTCGGGTCGGGTGGTCAGTACGGTGTGGTGTGCGCGTCACGAAAGCGAATAAAGAACACGGAACGCTAGAACGCGACGAGGAGTTGTGTCATGACGTTCGCGTGAACACTGGTGCACTGGGAATCGCCGACGCCCGAGAACCATGCCGGGGGATACCTGGTGCTGGACTCTCCGATCTACCCTGGCTGGTGTGACGTTGCGGTGCGAGTTGGTGCTGATTTTGGTGCTGGTCGTCGCGATCCTGCCTGACGTGTACACCGAGAGCCATGGTGAGTCAAACAAAACCTTTTCCGTCCCTGGACAGATCGGGCAAACAAGGTCGAACGGCCGAGGCACTCGCATGCGTCCGTTCTGTTTCACTCGCGAAACAATTTATCTCCTCGGGCTTTTGTTTGTTTATGGTCCGCTCGACACGTTCTCACCAGCATCCTAATAACCACGCTTTTTCCTCGAGACGGCTCGTCGCGTGCACGCGGTGACTAACTCTTATTGACAATGTGAATCGCGCGGCGCAATTAGCACCAACTTTTAGCGATTACACGTACATAGTTCATTCAATTAGAATAATTGCCGCGTACGTACTTAGTTCACCTTGTCTGCCCGTGTCCAGAAATGTACACAGGCCCCTTCCGTGTTGCATTGTCGCGACGGAAGTAAAAACGAAACTTTCGAGCTCGCTCGGTTGTTGTTCGGTTGATTAAAAATCCACCGTTGTAAAAGTGTATTCAGTATTGTGACGATATTGGAGAATCATTCATTGCGAGCGACCCACGCTACAGCCCGCCAGCTAAACAATGCAAATCCATTATTGTGTACGTTAAGGCGCGCGAACCTATATCGTCAGATTTTTTTTCTCCCCGACCCGAGGCAATACAAAGCCGAATAGTTATCTGCTGTTGGTTTATCGGGATGAATAATTGTCGTGGAACAAAGAAACGGGGGGGAATTATAGTAACGGAAAAAAGCCGGCGGAGTAATTTATCTCTGGCAGAGCTTCGAATAGAGGGGCGAGGATCGTCGGATGGATCGATCGGGATTTACGAGCGAACTTTACGCGCGTAAATATGCTAATACGCCGGGATCTATCTATAATTTATGGAATCTCCCGTAAACCTGTCTACTAGCGTGTCGTATGTGTTATAAGAATACGATCTTAAGTTCAGGATGTAACAATCACTGCGCTCTTATTGATAAAATTCTATCCGCGGCCTAAAACCAAAGTGTTTCTCGGACAAGGGGTTCTAAGTTTCAGTCAAACTGGTGCACGAAGACGTTGTTTGCAAGGTGTCTCGCAGCTCCCCTTAACAACTCCGTCGAATCCACGAACACTCGTTCTGGTTTCGTGGTAAAACTATCTCGCGTTTTATGGAAACAAGCTTCCTGACTCGCATAGAAAGAGAGCCTTGCAACAACGGTTTAATTATTCACGGAGACGCGGCGCGTGTTTGTTATTTTCTCGTCCTCCTCGGAACGGCTCGACAGGCCGTGAAGGTACATACACGTGGAGAGTCCTTGAGAATGCCTCTATTGCCAGTCGAGCTGGTCGTTGTCGCGTTGCTACTGTGTTAAAAATTCGGCGCTACTGTTTCGAACGGTTCCTCTCGATGCCTCACCGCATTTCCACGTTTCCACGGCGATGCTGCAACGAGTCTCGCAATCCCTTCGCGGTCGGTGTAACGTGTCGCTTTGTGTATCCGATAACGTTGATATCCTTGTGCCTCTTTCGCCGTCTATTGGATCCTCTCTCCACGCTTTTCCGCGGCTTACCATTGCATTCGCCGGGGAGGCTCGTGCAGGGTATAGGCTTCGGCTGGAAATCGATCGACCAGCAGGGCATTTTCCTTCCCCACCGTGGATGGATTGATAGTACGAAGCAGTCCGGTGTTTCTACTGAATAGGCCTTAGTTAATTTAGTTGATTACTAAAGTGTATTGAGGGGCCTACCCCTCTTTGGTCTCTTCAGATATGTTAGAGACACACGTGAAGCAGAGAGGGAAATGGCCTTGAGATCATAGATACCGATTCGAGTCCGGGATCTAGCTGCAGCATAGATCAATTATCGCGGCTAAAGTAATGAATAAAGGGGGTCCATCGAACCGGAAGTCAGCGGATAGGGATAGAGGAAGCCGTAGGTCGTGGAACGTCTGGTACACGTCGCGCTCGCGTGAATCATAGAGACGAGCCGAGTTGCAGCTACACTCGAAGCCAACTGATCGGCTGTAATCGATGATTAATCCATCCTCCTCGAGGGCGACGACGCGGTCGAGTGGTTCTTGGAGTTGACGAGGTGTGTACGCACACGCTGACCACTCGGCCGAGCTTCGAGGGCAATGATTCCACGAGGAAGCCCGAGTCATTGTAGTTTCCGCTCTTTCTATCATGCAGAACATTCTTCCCTTCTACTTCTTGTAATATACCGTCTCGTTATCTCTCCCGCCGAGTTGATTCCGATGCAAATCCAACAGTAGACAGGCGGTTAATTAGCGAGGAAAGTTTCTTCCTCGAAACTCCGCAGGGCCAGCTAGCTATATTTCAGCTTTAGTCAGACAATCCTCGCGCCGCCGCTGCCTTCGAATTCTCGAAACTCAGTTGCCCAAGTATCCCGATTGCGTCAACGCGATTTAGCGCCAGTTGCGATCGACGTATTACTCACCAAGCAGGCGATTAGTAAGTCGCGCAACAGACATCTGACGTCGCGACTTCCGTTCCTGTTTTCGCTGGAAGAAACCCGAGCCCAGAATTCCCTCGTTTCCTAGGGCTCCGCCGAGTCCCTAATCCAGATTTACCCGCCACTTTGGACGGTATTTGCGAGCCGGAGGATTCATTAGCGCGCCCCCCCCCCCCTCCCCTCCCCCTGCCACTCAATCTTCTTTTAATTCAGACGAACGTCCTCGGGACCCATCCCAGATATTTCACGATCCCGGGGAATTTCGAGTCACGTCGGCGCGGATCTCGCCGAGGCGAGCCAGTTGACGGATAGAGCCCGTTCAGTATTCCCTTTAAACGAGCTAAAACGATTTCGATCAGTGTCGATCGTGGCCGTCCCTCGCCACGGCGAGCCGCTCATTAAGTGGACGCCCGTAATTATGAGCGGCGTCTAACGGAGAAGGTCGATTCACCGCGACTTCCGTTTATCGGAGACTCCGTCGCGTCGGCTCTCCAGCCTGTCGATTTATGGCTCTCTCGAGCTCTATGCTGATCGCGGACGAGAATCGTTGGATCTTCTACGTTTTCGCAGGCTGGTCATGCGTTTCCTGTTACCCGACACCGAACTCCAGATCCTTGCTGGTTCATCAAGCCAGTCTTTTAGCGGGCGATTAACGCGACGCGGGAATAGCATCCACTATCTCTAACTGTAAAGCACGAGCGGTGGCTTGGTTGCACGTGTTCGCGATTGGAAGGCTCGCGAAAGCGAGTCAACGTTGCTAATGCTCCGCTATCTCGACTTCCGCGAGGCAGACGGGTTCTTCGGTTTACTGGCATTCATAATCGTGAAAGCGTACGGTTTATGCAAACGAAGTCGGCGGCGATTCGGTGGTATTGCGACGAGTCACACTGTTCATTGAGGAAAAGAATCGCAGCAGTTCCTGTATTACACATCGCGGAAGAACAGTTGTGATTTTGGGAATGGAGCGCTTCCGCTTTGACGGTCACCATATTGCAATGGTACGTTACCGATCATTCAAATGGTAGAATTATTTGTAAATTGAGGAGAATTTCGTGTTTGACAATAATTATCGCTTGGAAATTGAGGCTGCGAGTGTTTACAGTCGTTGGGTACATAAATAATTCGATAATTCGCTTCGACGAACGCGGAGGTTACGCGCATGGAACGACAGAGATGATCGATGCGCCGACGAATGCGAAAATCGTTGGATAAATAGGAAAACAATGACGAGCTCCCGTCGATACGCGCATTAATAATTAATTAGGCGCGTCCTCGCGGAGAACTGCGAAGATTCTGCGCCGCGTTCGCGATGCCGGTTTATTCAGGAACGAGCTTTGCTACGTGCCTATGTAGAATTCGACTTTCAGATCGTCCCATTCGGAATCACCGATTGTGGAATCAGCGCTGCCGAGTTTCACAAAAGGTTTGAAGAAACGCCTGCTCTCCCTTGGACAATGGGTCGCGATCGTAACGAATGTGGGGCGTTTGTTTGCGACCTGGTCGCGGTCGGTCGTTCGCTCTCCAATTAATCGGGCGTAATTGCAATTTGCGTTGCGCCCCGATAACCTGAGATGGCACTTTGTCTCCGGCTCTGACACGCGATAAATTCAGCCGAACGTATACGCGAACTTTTTATTCCTCTCGCATCTTCCACGAATGCCACCGATCCTGTCTCCTCCGAGACAGACCTTGTCACCGCCTGTTTCGAGGTTTCTCGCCTCGAAGAGAAATCCGCGGAATCGAATACGTCAGGCTGCCGTTTGACGGCTGATCGACGTTGGCGCGACTTTTGATTAAACGTTCCCTGGAGCGTCTGCGACGGGGCGACAATGCGGCTGCGAGAAAAGGCAATGGAGCCTCGTCGCGCCACTTTGCATTCTCCTTCATTGTCTGGCCGTTGAAACGCGCCGTCGGGGAAGGAAAAAAACCGTGGCGGTGGTGACGAGGGTGCGACACCCCTACGCCCGCGGGGAGAATGCTCGCGCCGCTTTCGCGGGTACCGCAGACGATGGATCGCGTCAGCGTTTTGAATGCCGACGACGAAACGTTCGATGCTTTTGTCCCCTACCTACATACCTCGCCGCGGATCGAACGCGCCAGCGTTTAGCGGTTGAATCATTTCCCAACCTCTGCCCGCGTGAAGTGGAAGGTGTCGTTAACGAGCGGAGTGGAACACGCCACGCAAAGAAACGGGGCGAGTGGGAATGAATGTTCGCAGGACGATCGTATAGGAAATCTCAATTACGACGCGGGGATTTAAAGTGGCGAGGAGGTAGGAAAGGCCCCCGAAGCCGTTAAGGCAGGGCTTAGCGGCGGGTCAAGAGCGTTAAGCTCAATGAGGACGACGATCGAGGCGACGAACAGGCTCGTGCCGCGTGTGGGCAGAATTTTATAAACGATACGTGTGTCCCGGTGGATCGTGGGCGGCTCGTACCAACCGACGCCACGCCACGCCGCGCGACGCATCGCTCGCGACATCCGCAGATTATTCCGATTCCCGTCGTTCGAGGGTTCGTCCTTCTGCCAGACACTTTCCTCTCCTCGCTTCGCCGCTGCTCGGAGAAACTGTTCTTCGCTAGCATCGTCATCGTTCCCTCGCTGCGCGGGCTACTACGCCTGTGTTTACTTCTTTGCGAAACTTTCACGCTGAATTAACTCGCCTCGCTCACTTATCTGATTAAGAGTAACTGTACCAGCTTGGCATCTCGATTACGGTAAGCCGCGGTCTGTTAAATTCTTCCACAGCCCCGGTGTCTTTAGCCGTGACAATCCTGTCGCGATCGACTCCTCCGCTTGATGAACGCTCGAACCGAGACCTTGGGCGATCCAGCAATGGGCTGTCCTACATTCCTCCGTAGGTGGTGCGCCTCCAATGTCGGAATTGATTTGGAAACGGGGCGAGCGCGAAGGAAAACTGGAATGGAGTCCACTCTCGCTCCGAGTCCTTTAGACCCGTTTCCCTTCGCCTCCTCCCGTAAATCGTGCAAGCTTGTTTCATCCGTAACGCGTAAGCGCACCGCGGGCGGACGATCGTAAAGCTTCCCGCTCGACGTACCATGCCCCCGGGCTAAAATAAAAATGCAGCTGTGGCATATGGGCGCCACGATCCTGCCTCTAAATTACTATCAGTTTACTCTTCCACCCTTCCTCCTTGGCTCTCCTCGCGGCCTCTACTTTTCCTCGTGTGTTCACTCGCCTACAATCTTCGTTTAAGAAATTCCTGTCCGCCCGTTTTTCGGTGCTCCGCGCCCGTCCCCCGCTCGACTCCCGGTTCCGAGAGGCGGCGTTGTTAATTCTCCCCAGAAGCGGTGCCGTTACTTCGGACAGTGGGCCCTGTTGAACATCGACTCGCATTCGGGTCGAGGGAACCGGGACGTCGAACAAAGCGACTGGCGATTAAGAGTCGAACCTGGAGGAGCGGACTGTGTTGACGGCGCGAGGGCGAGCTGGCGGCAATCATCGAATCCCCCTTGGCGAGTGGCGTTCATTGTACTTCCGATTCTCATTGAAGCCGACTATTTCCGTCGAGGCTTTCCAAACACGCCGGCCATTGGAACGAAATTATGCGACGCGTGCCAACCTCGCCATATGCTCCCTCGAATTAAACGCGCTCGGCTTTGCTTTGCTCCGCCCGGCCTCGTGAAAGCTGCGGAAACCCACGTCCCGATTCCACCTCGGGGATAATTGCGCGAGAGGAGACAATGCCTCGGTGGTTCGCGACAGTTCCTTCTCCACTGGAGTCCCGAGTTTCGCCGGTTTCGGGGCGACCGTAGACCGCTTGATCGCCGCTCATTACCTACGTACTCGACGTCACGTATCCCCGCAGATGGCCCCGACACGCGTTCGCGTCCATCCACACCCTGTTACTTGACGCTCGCCGTGACTTGTTGCTTGCTAGATCGTAGTTCGGAAGGTGGCGAGGGCGCTGAAGTGTCGATGGTAATCGACCCTCCTCTCCATTAAGGGGGTAGTGGACTATTTCAGCTTCAGAAAATCGATTACATTTTTTTTTATTCCGATTTTTAAAGTATTATCCTTTATGAAAATTTTAAACAACATTTTATGAAGAAATTCAAATAATTGTAGAAGTTATAGCAGCGAACGTAATTGAGTGCACCGTCGAGTAACGGCCTCGCAGAGCGATATTGGCATAGGGCACTTAACTTTGAAGCCGGTTTTCTCGAAGCACCATTTTCAGAAACGGTGTGCATCTTAACTCTTGAACGAATGAATACTTTCACTTAAAATTTTAACTGCAGCTGTAGAATTGCAGTGGGTATCGTGTAGAAATTCCGCATCAACGTTGGATGTTTGTAAAACATTTTATAACTGATTGAAGACGATTTTTTCCCGTAAAAATGTGGGAAAAAATTGATTCGTGTGTAATTTCCACAATTTTTGTTCAAATTCATCGGCTAGTTTCCACACTGTAGATATTTGTGTACAGAATAATCACCTCAAAGCATTTTGCTTTCAGTCGATTGGTTCACAGGACTATCTTCAACGATTAATAACGTCGACAATTTTATACATTCCGACGATTTTTTTTTGTGTAAATACTCACAAACGTGCGCACAATAGATTGTCAAAAGCATGACTATAACGATTTTCTGGTATCAAAGTAATTTAGCGTCAAAGAAACTATCGAGGTTACATATCCAATAGTCCACCACCCCTTTAAGAGGTACAAACAAAAATTGTGGAAATTACACACGAATCAATTTTTCCCCACATTTTTACGGGAATAAAATCGTCTTTAATCAGTTATAAAATGTTTTACAAACATCCAATGTTATTGCGGAATTTCTACGCGATAGAGAATGGAATTCTACTGGTCCAGTTAAAATTTTAAGTGAAAGTATTCATTGGTTCGAGAGTTATGATATACACCGTTTCTGAAAATGATGTTTCGAGAAAACCGGCTTCAAAGTTAAGTGCCCTATGCCAATACCGCTCTGCGAGGCCATTACTCGACGGTGCACTCAATTACGTTCGCTGCTATAACTTCGACAATTATTTGAGTTTCTTCATGAAATTTTGTTTAAAATTTTCATAAAGCATAAGACTTTCATAATCAGTAAAAAAAAAAGTAGGTTATCGATTTCCTGAAGCTGAAATAGTCCACTACCCCCTTAACTCCTCGCTTTCTCCCTCGAATCTTCGCGGACCAATCCGTGGCATTTCACCGGTGCGCTGTTTGTCGCACTCTTCCCAGCTGCGTCGATACAGATGGAATATTTAGCCGTATCGCGGGGACCATCTCGCCTGGCTTCGCCGTGTGTCGCAACGGCTCCGTTAAATAATTGCATCCCGTTGCGCAATGGCGAGCTCACGACTCGGAGAACCAGTTTCCATTTCGCGGCTGACGCATCTCGTTTCATCCGCTCGACCCGCGCTCGCCTTCTTCCGGGATCAGTTCCACCTGGAAACCGTCCGAAGCGCCGTGGAAATGGCGAGGAGATCGCGCGCTTTCTTCCGAGCCGCCCAGCGACGCGACGGCCGAGAATCGGCCCCGGCAGAGGAGAGAAACACGGGCAATCTCGGCCAATTATGCAAATCGTCGTGTTACCGTTAAATTGCATCCGCCGCACGGGCGACATTAACGTCGAACTTTCCATCGGGAGCGCGAAAATTACGGGCACGCCGGCCCGCTTCGTCCCCGACCGATTTTTCCTCTCGCCCTCTCCGCGCCCCCTCCTCCGCGGCGAAAATGCAATCGCGGAATCCGCTTTCGAGGCTCGCCCCCGCGGCGACGAGCCGCGGACGGGAATATCTTTGCACCGAGAGAGGAGGTCGCGCGATTTCACGTCGACACGCTTCCGACAATGCATTATTACGAAATATATAAATGCAAATTGATTTCACGACCCACTGCTTCCAAGTCTCCGGCGAGCGCCGGAGCGTGAGAGGGGTCTTTGTATTTTACGGAGGTCCTCGAGCCCATCCTTCAGACTTTACGAGCCAAACATTGACCAGATTCGGGGAAGCTTTTTACTCGCCGAGCGTCTGTCTTTATATCCCGGCTTTATCATGCTCGTAAAGTCGTGCCATCGGTCCGGCGCACTTGTTTTCGAGGAGCCCCGCTGGCACGAGAGCCGAGGCTTTCATCTCGCGCGATCGATCTCCCTTTCAACGTATGTATCCGTCGCCGAGGCAGAGCCGATCATCGACAGGGAGAATTTCCCTCCACTGGCAGGGTTTTTACGACACTGCCGCGAAATCTATCGCCCGGCCCCAGCTTCCGCGAAGGGAAGATTCATCGCGCGGCCACGTAGGATTGATCGTCGCGGGTCAGCTCGCCTCCAGCGGCGGACGTCCGACGTCTACGCAAGACGGATTCTCGGAAGAACTCGGAATTACGTATTCACCAGCCTCCCTCGGCCACGTTTCTTTTCGTCACGCGTGACTAAAGGTACAATAAGCGTCGCGGTTGCGTGAATCATCGGGCGCGCGAGAGGTCACGTTCCTGCTTCTCGGAGAATTTTTCACTTTACGACGCGTGTAATGGGGACTGGCAGCTCGCGGCGGGAGAGGAAACGGGGGTGAAGGGAGGACGACGACGACTTTTGAGGCGCATGGAAACCCGTTGCCGTGTGATCGCTGCCACGCCATCGGTTAATTAAATCAACGGTGGCCCGATAATGGCGTTCGACGCCCGACCCAGGAGGGATCTCTGACCCCGCAGGTGACAACGCAATTTCCTGTTGGGGGCAGGTTTTGATTCACGGGCCGAGATAAAGCGGGAACGTCGAAACTCTTCCTGTCTATGGTACACGCCCACGTTGGACGGCCGCTGCGCATCTATGCACCGATCGATCGAGATACTTTTTGTAATCCTGTCGCCCCGCGGTCCCCCTTCCAGGCTCCATGAATCTCTCGACCGTCCCGATTGTTCTCAGAAGGGTGCACCGATATTTCTGCCCCATCCACTCGAAAGGAGCAATTTATCTCGACCCTCTGAATAGGGAAGCACGACTTACATTCGCTGTGGAAACAGTTGTCGCGGGGGACGAATCAAGTTTGCCTGCTCCGATTGCCAGGATCGATCGTTGGTCCTCGGAGGTTGCCTTGGTGTATACAGTTGAAGAGGCACGATGCAACAGTCTCGGGGAGACCGGTCGGGAGGCTGCTGGCGTCGTCGCGAGATCCGAATCTATTCTGGGCTTAACAATGGGTCACAGTTTCAACGCGGCGGCTAGTCTGGACCGTATCTCGGCAACTTGAGCGCCAAAACGCCACTCCCACCTCGGGTGCATTCCTTCCGCGGTGGCGCGATCATCTTTCATTGATCCGCGATCGAATGCCAGCGCCGAGTGGCACGCGTTTGCGAACGTTGGTCGCCGGGTTCTAAGAGTACATACTCAATCTTTAAAAATCGACGGAGCGGAACTGCATCGGCCGGTGTTATCGGTCGTCGAACGTGTTGACGCGTTAACAGCTCGCTCCAGTTTCATCCGTGGAGACGATAAGCGAAGCCACGGGTCTAGGTATCCGTCGCAAGAATAGTAAGTAGACCATCGAGCGAGAATAGAGGTCGATGCATCGCGAACGATCGCGATGCCGTAGCCTACAGCCTCGTCTCGCGTTTGTTTCCCTTGGTTGCCGTGACTGGTCGCGTTTCTCCTGGGGTCGGTCGCCTAAAAATGGATCCGAGGGTACGCCTTTGAGCGCGGGAGAAGAAACTGCATCCAGAGATGCAGATACGTCTGTCCCTCGTCCTCCCTGTCTGCTCGACGACGAGCATTCTCGCTTTCTATAATTCACCGCGCTTTTGTCGATCAACTCTGCCACTCTTCTTCTTCTCCTTCTTCTCCGAGCAGACGTTTCTAAATATAGTGCTCCCGAGCGTTAATAGAATCTCGCTTTAATTCTGGACCGACGCTTTCCCCGTCGAAAGACGCTCAGATTAAAGGGAGCCCACACGGAATCCCAGAACAGGGGACAGATGTCGAAGGAGCTTTGCAGCGCGTGCCCGAATTAACGCTGGTCCATCTACTCTCTTAAAACACTGCTCGCTGTCCGCTCACCCGTGGATCCTGTATCTTTACTTTCCACCACCTTGGACCCGCTCCAACTCGGTCGATTTTTCTTGGTCACCGTGCGCTCCGTTTCGTGAAAACCATCCCGCAGGGCGGTTCTCCGATCCGTGCACCTGGACTCCCCCGACTCGGCTGAATTGTTCGACTTACCTGCGGTCCCACCTAGGCCCGGTCACTCGCAGCCCATCTGCCGATCTTAATCGGCCCCCAAGCCCGGAAAAATTAACGGTTCTCAACTTTCCGTCACTTTATTCGACACCTTTGCGCGCTAGAAGTAACGTGTTTAACAAACGGCGCAAAGAGACGCGAGGGTCGGCGACGTTTATTTAATAATTAAAACGAAACCAAAATGGAGAGGTGGAAGCAAACGAGGAAGCTGGGGTAGTTATTAACTCACTGCTCGACACAAATTCCGCCGAGCTTCTCCTCGGACAGCTTTCAATTTTCCAGCGTTTTAAGGCGAGCAAAAAGTATCGCCAGCTTTGTGCACCCGCCCGCCAAAGCCCACCCCCGGGGATGCCGCAGCGATTATATCGCGAAATTCATTGCGATTGCCCGGCAACAGTTGAACGGAGTCTGTTACCGTTTATTGCGCTACAAATCAGCCGGATAGCAACAATAATTGAATCGCTTCTTCGTCTCCGTTCTACACCGATCTTCTGACCCCTGCTCGTTGTTTCTGCCGCTCGTTCCACCACCGTTAATTAAGCATCACGGAAATAACCCGGGGGTAGAATGGACTTGCCGGTAGTCGCTCGAGGCTGCCGCCTCGTTTCGGGAGCTCTGATCTCTGGGAATTCGAGTTATCTTGGCCTTTCCCCCTCGTTTCCCCGGTATCACGGAAAGTCCACGTCGACTCGCTCATTTTTCTAGAATTTGTGCTCTCGGCTATCTAGCCCCGGCCACGCTCCAGCCGGCTGAAATAATAGGAGAAGCTCGGCGGCGACGGCTCGCAAGCCAGGGAAACGGAAGAGCAGCGGGGCTAGAGTTTTTCTCCAAGTGGTCTAAATTTATTCCGCTCCCCTTGGCGCGACGAACGCTGCCCCCCCCCCCCCCCCATTGAAAAATCCAACAAATCCGTGGAAAGGGTAGTTCAGGGCCTGGCGAAAAGTTGATCGAGAGACCGCCGGTTGCTCCCGTTTCACTGATTAAACTCGATCGCTTTTCTGTATCCCCTCCCCGCGGAAACAAAAGTTGCGCCGTTTTCGAGGGTGGTTCTCGGAGCGAGCGTAACTCGCTGACAGAGGAGAGGCAATTTACTCCGAATTAACGTCGCCGCGATGAATCCGACGAGAAAACGAGAACCAGGGGTCGTTGAGCTTTTTCAACCCCTCCCTCCGTGGATCGTTTTCTCTTGATTTTCTGTCGATATAATTCCACCCCGCTGCCCCAGTATCACGAGGAAATTCTTCTGCTTCCGTTGCTGGACCAGTTGTGCTTTCCTTTTCACTCGAACTGGAACTAGGTTCTCGAAGTACATACCTACTTAGTGGCCTGCCAGTAGCTCGTCGCGATTGAAGACGGATCGAAAGTCGTGGTCGTCGGACGTCGGGGTGTTAGAGGGCGGACAAAACGGACGAGGTGCGCCCGATTTAGCGGACGCCTCGTTAGGTGCGAGACGACGATGACTCACCAGGTGCCAGGTTCGTTGGCATCGTCGACGTTTTATCGACTTTCCATCGTCGACTGGGGATGTGCACGCAGCCAGCCAGCCAGCCAGCCGGCACGCACGGTTTGTTGTTCCGGTAATACGTGGGGGGGCACGTGTGTTGGAACGACGAGAGGCTGGCGTTCCTCGAGGGTTAGGTCTAGCGACGCGGAGGCCGCGCTCGTTCTAACGGTACACGATCGCAGTAAAACGAGAGTAAACGGTTACGAGCGAGGTCGAGAGCGGCGACGAGTGGGCCTGCGATCGCGGAATGTAAAGTAAACCGCGCTCGATGGTTACGACAATGCCCCAGCCCCGATCCCGTTCCACTCGGGTGACGGGGACTCCTCGGTGGCGGCCGATTAAGATTACCAAGAACAATGAAACTCCACGGCGGAGTAGTCCGCGGCGCTTCGTAATTGCGAGCCCAGTCAATGTTGAATACGCGTGACTTCGGTGGAAGACGGTGTCTCTCGGTATCTTCGACCGCGTAAGATGATTTTCGGCTAGAGTTTCGCACCTCCGGGCGGTTTCGGAGGCGAATCTTATAGCGTAGACGTGGATTCTACTAGTGTCAGAAATTACGGATAGTCACACACTTGGTGTGTGCAGTCACTGCTGTGAAGCAGACTTACTGTTAGGCCTCCAGTTAATTGTGGGTACTATGGAGTAGAGTCGACTAAATTCTGCGAAAGAGGAATATACTGCTCGACACTACTTTTCGCCGAGTATGATTATGTATACATTAAAGCCTCGTTCATTAGTCAAGGTTACTGGCTTCAAGTCGCTTCGTGACTTTATGTTCACACTTGTATTTTTTTTAAAAAGCGGGAGCATATATGTTTACAAAATTTTTTCCACTTAAAAGAGCAACATTTAAAAAACATTTGGTAATTTTTTCGTAGAAAAATATTTACGTTTATAATAAAGTAACATCCGACATACAAGAAGCCTTTTTAAAAATTTGGTTTTGCGGTGAGCACTGCGATTCGGAACCAAATTATCTAAAATGAAAAAAAAACAAGGAAGATTTCGTTAGTATATTAATGTATCCTGTGATTAACGGAGGGAATTTCCGAAATGTTAATTTAAAACCAAATTGCGGCTATTTAAAGTTGAAATCATGATTTTTTTCCTGCGAAAATCACGCGGAAAAAATCAGGATTTTTACTTTAAATAACCCCTATTATTATTATAGGTATAACCCCTTCATCTTAATATATAAAGCAGAAATCTTCTACATGTTTGTGTGTTTGTCTGTCGCCTAAAAACTTATGAACGATAAACTCTAGGATCACGAAATGTGCCTCAGCTCACTATACCTGACTAATGCAGACGAATGTGACCATTTTCACAAAAAAACTAAATAAATTTTTTGTTATAAAATCAGAATGTAAATTTCAGACGAAGTTGAGTAGTAAAACTAATTGAAACATAAATGCTCCAGAAAAGGCATGTACAATCTTCTTAAAAATCATGTTGGAAGTAAATAAGACAGAGGAAACAATTTGAAAACATGAAATTTACACACAACTTTAGAAAACTTATCACAACGGCTATTTTATTGCGACACATCTTTTTGACGATAAACTTTGTCGCTTTGAATAGTGACTTCTTTATTAATTCTTAAATTTGGAACAGTACGTCATCTTCTAACTACTAAACAATTGAGAGATTGCGAGCAATCACGATTGGTTGAATGATGCAGGATTCTCGCTTCTTCGGATGCGGAATTCGCGGTTCTTCGGAAGATCGCGTGAGGGAAGAGGGTGTCTGCGATTCGCATAGAACTAGGAAGTCGGGCCACGTCGTGCCGTGTCCAATGACCGTTGTAACCGCCATCATAGATCCCTTTATCGGAGACGGGAGCGGCGTAAGTCGAAGGGCTTCGTGTTCCTTAGTCGACCGGTGTCGGCCAGCTTATGGTGCTCGCGTTACCGTCGCGAGGGTTCTTTTCTTGACCTTTGTCTGCCCGGAGCTACGACTTGTCATCAAGCTCGCCTGATCCCTGTGTCGCGGTTCCCAGATAGTCTTTCCGCACGATTTCCCAATCTCCTTCGAGCAATCGTCTTCGAGTAAGACGTCACTTCCAATGAAAGGAATCGTAATCCCTGGTCAGCAGTACCGCGTACGCGCTCGTCTATGAAGGCCCCTGAACGGAGGCGCCAACACCGCCAACAATGGTACATACGTGAGTCCCATGGACATCCTCCCGAATGTCTGAAAACGTCCACGTGGCCGCCAGGAAGCCTGTTTAAGGATGAACCGCGCGATAAATTATGTATAAGCCGCGGTGACGACCGGGCGAGTTTCGAGAAAGAGGGAAATAGGCGAGAGCGAAGGGTACAGCGCGGCAACTGAGGTCGTCCAACTGAATCGGTTATTCGAGTTTCCAAAGTGTACCCACGTAGTTGCTCGACTGTTGATCCGCCAGGAACTTGGACACCGGGGCCAGAACGGCGCGCTGCAAAGTCCAAGCTTTCGCGGGCAAGTAGCGCCGCCATTGTCGGCTATTTTACGCGACGCGGATAAATTTCGTCGCGTGGCTTGAGCGCCGGTGCCCCGAAGGTTTGGAAATCCGGTTAACATCGTCCGCCGGTTATCCTATTATCATGCAAATGTCACGGCAGGCATTTTCACCGGGCGTCGCGGCGGCCAGGTGCGTCGCCACGCCACTGTAATTACGCGATGCGTCGTCATTAAGGAAGGCTCGCAAGAAGCACGGTTTAATTAAAGCGGTCGCGAATAAAACCGCGCTCCTCGGGGCCGGCAGCGACAATTTCTCGCGAGCACTCGAACGCGCCACTTTCGCCTTTATTAACATGCAAATGCCGCGACGGGCCAACGTTAATTATTGCAGTCCGCGTCGGTGTGCCTTTCTTCTGTAACTCCCCGGCTGCGTTTGCGAACGTCGCTCGAGAATTTCACCGCAGTTTCTGTCTTTGATCGACGCTTCTCTCTCTCTCTCTCCCTCTCTCTCCGCGGTGTTTACGAGGGCCAGCCCCGTGGAATATCGAGTCCCCGGGCACCTGGAGATGCGTTGAACCTCGGGCACGCGTCTCGGATATCGGCCGAGCGGGGCCCAATGAATTTTCGGGTCACGTGCGGGCGAGTGTACGTGCTGAAAAATTCTGTACGCGAAGGGACGCGCGCCCAGAGGAAGTGCTTCCTCGAGGGGCACAGCCCATGTTTTCCACGTCCAAGGGAAAAAGAAACGGCGAGATGGAAAGGAACGACGTGGGGTTAATTTGAAAAGCAAATGGAAGGGAATCAAGTACGGCGGACCTTTAAATATACTGCCCGGTTCGTTTTCTCTGTGGCGGGGCTTCTCTCGGATGCTAATTAAATTGAATTCAAATGCAACGAAATATGGATCCTTTCCTCGCTGCGCACGGGACTCGCTAGCGAGGGGGTGTCGTTTGTTTAATTAATCGAATGTAAAAGGACACCGAGAAGAAGAGATCCTCGCAGGAATTGCGGAGCATGAGTCAGAGGAATCCCCCGCGGATCGATACTCCGCGTGGACACAGCAAACTTTCGAGAGCGAGTTCGTTGTTTCTCGCCGAGGTTCTCCCGGGGAACTTGAAAATACTTGTCCCGGCCGGAAGTTGAAGGAAAGTTAGTCGCTTAACAATCCCTCCCGAAAACTTGTGATTCAATTACTCCCCGACTTTCCTTTCCGCGGTTATTCAATTCACGGTCGTGTTGTCGCGACACATCTTCACGCAGATCCTTGAGAATTTAGTCAGCCTCTCCTTACACGTACTTAGGGTAAATCCGGGAGACGCGGTCTACCTAATGTAAAATACCTATTAAAACTAATATAAAAATTATTTATGTTATCAGAACAAACCTATATGTTTAGAATTTTATGCTGATTCAGAAAAACTGGTCGATATTTGCTTTAAGACAATATTTACTGTAAATCCGGGTTGAAAACTGAAGTCATCACATCTGACCACCTCTCCCGAGGTACCGGGAGAATAAGACCACTCACATAATTATTATTCATACAAAATTAACAAAGGATAAAGCAAAATTATTTATAAGTGAATACAACTTCAGATTCATTGATATATAATTTGTTTACGCTAAACAAGTAAAGAACAAGTGAACAAGTAAAGAACAATCAAAGAAAAAGTGAACTACATACTGGCGATTAGCAAAGCAAATAAATACAAAAGTCAATAAATAAACTAAATAAATAAAAATAATAATAAAATAATAATAAAATCATAACTCGACCATCTCTCCTTTTTGCAGCGAGAGATGGTCTTTTCGTTAGCTTTGAGAGGAAGAGTTAATATGGCATTGTCCCTCAATATCTCTACTATCTTATTATCCCAAACATTAAACGAAAATAAACTTAGAAGTATATTTTAAATACGATTCTGTACACCGCTGTTTGACAAAAAAGGTTAAATGTAACCTCAATTTACCTTTTAAAGCCTACAAATCCAGAGAAACACAGAAGGAAGCGAAAAATGACGCTACTCATTCAACTGTTTGACTTCTAGAGAAGTAATTGGTCTACACTTTAGCGCATTTTTACGTAGAGAGTCTGAAACATAGCAACTCGACCAACTCTCCCGCCCGACCGTGTCTCCCGGATTTACCCCACCCCTACGTCTATAGTTGCCATTTTTCGCTTCGATCCCCGGCACATCCGTTTCCAGTCGACCAACAAGAGCCTCCTATCAACGATTTAGCCATCCGCGCCCGCATCGCAGCACCCGTCGCCCGTAATTGATCGTAATTCGTAGTTGATTACCTCCAGCACCGAAATGACGCCTCCTGCTTTGAAAATTAGTCACCCGTGCCCGTTCTCGCTTTCCGTGCCTCAGCGAACCTACGAATTTGCCGCGTGAGGAGCGCAAGGGAACGCGTGCAGGAGAGGCTGCTGACCCAAGGGTGACCCGCGGCTAGGGTGGTTTTCGTGGAAGCGGGGGATCGATACGAGTCGCGTAGCCACCGATTCGGATCCCCCAAAATTGTCGGCGAGGCGCCGTCAAGTCCCCCGTTCGGCAACCTCGAGCTTCTGCGAAGTGTAACGCAACTCCGTGCATCGACGTCCGCCGAAAGCAGAACGAGGAGAGAGCGAAGCGGAGGGATCGGGCCGCGTGGGTGTGCGCCTCTGCGTGTACACTCGCGCACGCTAGCGTGCAAGTGCGTACACCAGCTTGTTTTATATTGGGCGTGCGTGTGTCATCGCCCTGGTCGCTACTACGCGTCCTGAACGCATAAGAGCCTCTTGAAGGGTCCTGGACCGTTTTCCTTGCGCATACATAGCTGCTTTCCCTTCGTTTTTGCTAATTAGCATCTTCAGCCTCCTGCCAGCCACGCGCTTTCGCGAACGAGGCCCTTGGAGAGGTTTCAGACCGCTAACCAAGCCTCGCCACCTCTTCCGCCCACGTTTTTAAAATAATCCCACTGCCACGGGGGAAGTGGGATTATTTCCCTCGGACGAGAAACCCCTCGTGGCCCGTTTTAACGTTATTAAAACGTGCGCCGCTCGCGAATCGTTTAATCGAACGGTTCTCTGCATAACGTTGTTTAAAACGCTCGCGGTTGGCTCCCTGGCGGAAAAAAAAAACAGAGGGAAAATTAAATATCAGCCCCATCGGCGCTCCGAATCCGCGCCACGGAGTCATAAAGCGGAGGCTCGTGCAGCTCGTCCGATGCGAATCGTTTTTCCTTGTCGATGGAGTCGTTGCCGTCGAGCCAGAATGATGGTTTTTCGACGCGGATTCGGCGAACCGTAACACGCGAACAGCGTGCTCCGGTGGTTAAAATCGCCCCGCCGGCCGCTGAATCGAGACACGCGGTTCGATACGATCGGGCCAGGCGGAATCGAAAATAATTAAACGAGGGGAAGCAGGCGTGCAGTGCTCGCCTCGTTATCGAAAATCCATTATTCGGCGCGGAGGCGTCGGGTTTCCCCGGCTCTCGTGCCGCTAATGGCCGCATCCTCGAAACTTTGCTATCCTCCAGCGATGTTGGCGTCGTCTATCCGTCTCTTAGACGACTTAACGACACCTAATTACCGTCTCGACTAATCACCCCGCGGGTTACTCGTTATCGTCGAACCACCTGTGCGCCTGGCTTCCTCGGCGGGGATAACGCGCCAACGTTTCTTGGCCACTTGGACCGAACGGTGCTCGGGCGCACGGAAGTGTCTCCGGGCTCTACGTAGAAACGGACGTGGCAATAGCTAACAATAAGATACGCTATCCGAAGGCGAGGCAGATAACGTCGAAGGAAGATAATGACGCAGAGATGACCGCCTACGCTTTTCCTGGCGCGCGACTCGAGCTTTCAATATGTATGAAAGCGACTGAGAGTGGCTGGTTTATCGATCAAGCGCGGATTAGCCGAGTTTTTAAAAGCTCGCGGAGGCAATTTTGCCTGTACCGCGCGCGAACGAGGTGGCGCGAATTAATTATCGGTATTGATTAATAATTAATCGGGACCATTATTCGTCGTACAGCGTCCGTCCGCAATCCACGTCGGAAATTTATTCGGCCGTGGTCCGTTGAATCGACGCGACCTGGTTCCAGCCGGGATCCTTTTATTCCCCGCTCCAACTCGGCTTCTTCTTTTATTATTTCTTTCGTCTCATTAAGAGATCCACTTCCGTTGACGCGCGTCGCCCGGACACGGCGGGAATTAACGGCAACCAGAAACCGGCACGGAAATAAGAGGCTAAAGGGGAGAAGAAAGGGGAGAGAGCGGCGCGGCGTTATTTCTGGATTGGAAAAAACAGGGACCGCGCGCAGCGGGGCAGAAATATCCTCGCGAGTGCCCGCGAGCCGGCTCGACGATTTGCCGAAAGATCGGCTCGCGTGCGACCCGGTCCGGGATGCTTTATGGCCATTCCGCAGCGCTGAAAGGGCCCCGTTCCATTCACTGTCCGCGGGTCGAACGGATTATTCGTTCCCCCGCACCATTCCATCGTCCCATGGTTGGTGGAAGTCTGGCTGAATGTCGGTTCTCGCGGTTTTATTCGCGCCACGGCGCCTCCTGTCACGATCCAACATTTTAATCGGAATTTCCCAGGCTCGCCTGGACGGTATCGGAAATCGAAGACGGTCCGTGAATCTCTGGCGAAGATGTTTGAAATTCGAGGTTGAGGAAAGAAGCAGCGAAAATAATCTGTGGGAGTATCGGGCGCTCTGGAGCGGAGGCTGTGCGTGCAATCAAAGGGAAACAAATATTTGAGAGGCCGCGGAGCCTTGAATAACAGGGAGAGCCCGCGCTGCTTGGAACAAAATACCTATTTGCTCCTTTTGGTATTCGACTCCCTCGATACAGCTGCATCGAGTTCCCTCCTCCTCCTGGCACATTCTCTTCTCCTTTTCGCGGGGGCTCGCGAGTCCGCCTCGAGAACCGTCGAAATTTAAGAGAAGCCGAACTGCAGCGGGCGGTACCGAGGCAACGGAAAGATTTATCTCGATTTTCCCTGGGATTCCGTTGAAAAGAGGGTAATATCCGCGAATCTGCGTCGAGAACAAAGTCCGGATTTATCCTACCTCTCGACAGTATTAAGCAAAACTCCGAAATTACCAGACATAGCTGGAGATAAAGTTTCTCTTGGAGTCCCATTCCAATTGCACGAAGCAGAGTCTCCCTTATCCGAACCTCCGAAGCATCTACCCCAATTTCGACGGTGAACTGGAACTTTCCTGGCCAAGAATGAAGTGCCAAGACCAAAGTTGCACAAAGCGAAGACCTCCGATGGTGCACGGTGGCCATTAAAATCGGCTTCGAATACGTCTTTATCGCCTGACGGGATACCACGCGCCGCCGGCGGCGCAAACAAGGTTATTGATAATAATTATCGACATTTCCTTGCGCCTGGACGGGAGGGAAGCTTACCACGGGCGTACTCGAGGCAATCCTCTTGGCGAGCAGACTCGATAAGCGCTGTTTCTCGGCGGAAAGTGCCACGTACAGGCTTGAAAGGAAGACGCGGAAGTTGGACATTTCATGCGGCGGACCTAGATCGAAGGGACGGAGGAGGCAGTAGCGAAGTGAAAGGAGGGAGCTTCGCCGCCGACGTTAATCCAAGACGCGAAACCACCACTTGACGCCTATTTGCGGCAATTAACCCGAAGCCCGTTGACGAACTTGAACTCCCCGGTTAATTGGACGCGCCGCAGACGTCCGACCGTTTTCCTCCTTATTCCTCCAGCGGGAGAAATTTGCTCGCCCGAGTTGTCTCCTCGGCGCGAGCTCTCTCGGGAGGCCAGCGCTCCTCGGGGCTCACCTGGCCGATCGAGCAGGGTAATCTGAAACGCGCGACCCTCGATCGACCCGCGAGCCCAATTTCAATGAAAGTGGATCTCCAGGCGGCTGCATTTGCAAGGGGTTGCTCGAGCTCTCCCACTGGCGAGAAGCATTCTTCAGAGACTCGTTGGAACGGCTACTTGGGCCGAATTAGAGGTGCGCGTTAATCCGACGAGAGGGCTCTCGATTAATCTTCGCGGGAGCACGGATTTCGGATGATGCCAAGCTTCCAGCTGAAACCCTTTTCCGAGTTAGTCGCCCGGGGTTGTAATTTCATGGAGGGAAGGCGGAAGATGTTAGCAGGGATGAGAGAAGGGATTATTTGATGGAGGCGCATCTCGGGGATCGTAGTAGATTGTAATCGTCCTAGGATTCTCTTAGCCTCGTGTATTTAAAACACGAAGGAACAAACACGGGAACCGTCGCTCCGCGAGCCGGGATGAATTCAAATGCAGTAGACGCGGAGCTTTCAAGTCCTCTGTTTTAACGAGCGCATCCGGCGGAGCGTATAACGTCGACTTTCGAGTGGGGGTGGCAGCCATAGGAAGAATTCGAGGAGCTTTCGTGCGAGGAGCTTCGGTTTCCGGAACAAAAGTTGCGCTTCCTAGACGCCCGAGACTGGAGAAAAGAATAGGGAAAAGCACGCGGTACGCGTAGGATGTAGCGCGCAGGGGTGGAGGAGCACGGATGTTATCAGTGGGATCGTGTCGGGGGTGGAAGAGCGATAGAAAAACGGCGCTCGTTAGCGCGCGAGATTTCCAGTACACGGTAAAAAGCCCGCAAAGAGGATTACTCCGTTGCTGTTCCGACAAATCCCCTTCCGTATCCGGAACAAAGGGATCAGCGAATTAAAAAGGAGAGAGAAAGAGTCCAAACACGCGCAGCAGTTTCGGCGGCGAGGGGGTGTTAAAATTCTGAGCGCGAGCGGACGGGCACGTAATTCCAGCGGCGGGAAAGACGAAGCGGACGCCAGCGAAGGTCGATAGAGGGAACGAGGGGTGCCTCGGTGGTAAACCGATTTCACGCTCGTGTTACTCGCGCGATACAATCGAGCGCGAATTAATCCAGTGAACGCGGCTGAATCGTCCCTGGAAAAACGCAGCAACGTCGCGGAGGGAAATCGTGAAACTTGATGCGCGAAGCCAAACGTCGATTAGCGCTTTCCACCGCGACACGCGAGGGTTGAGTCCCCGATGATGAGCGAGTTCAAGTCGTGGGGCAACGAGCGGCGAGGGGCCTGCGCTGCTCTTTGCACCGCCAGTATTCCGGATTTAGCGAATCCCTGAAAGACTTCTTGCGGTCAGGCGAGGGGGAGGAAAGTAGCCTAGGTACTCGTCGAGGTGGATCCTAAGCACCTTAAGGGGTTAGACTACCTTAAACTACCCATTTTTTTAGGAAGATAATGAAATGAACAGAAAATTTAATATGAAGCCTGTTATTATACAACTCTAGCCGGAAAAAGTCGTATTTTTTTTCTTACAAAATGGCAGCGGTGCAGCTGTGATACGCAAGATCTTGATCAGCGACGTTTTTCACGGTGTTCAATCTCACGGCTATACCGTTTGACTTAGAACAAAAAACCAAAAAAAATTATTTTCTGCATACCTAAAACAATACCCTTAAGAATGTATTGGACCTATTTTCAAAATGGTATCAAGTTGATGAAAATTTGTGAGATTGTTCTTTGTAATCTTCCTGATTGTGCTCCAAAATTTTTACACGAATGCACTAAACGGTTACCGAGTTATAACGATTTTAATTTTCATTGATTTTACACGTACTCTTATGGAAAGAGACGATCTTGACAGTTGACAGATGAAACAGCTGAAAAAATTTTGAAGAAATGGTACCAATGTTTTAAATTTTTTTTTACATGTAGTATATGAGTAGATGAAAATATCTGCCGAGTATCGATTGTTTTCACTACACCGTTTTACAGAAATAAATTATAACTTGAGAAAATTGTAAATTCTGGGCATTTTCACTGCCAAAAGTTTAGCAAATAGTGCTTGAGAAAGCATTTGTAAAGTGAAAAATACCTTCCTAGGTTTAAAAGTAAGACTGCAACTGTCGTTCGAGTTTCTTACATCTAGATTTACTATGCATAAGACGTAGATATTCAAGTATTTCAAATTTCGTATACTTTTGTCTAATATTGTACGTCCGATACATCCTTAATATCCCATTGTCCAGAAGCTACGGAATTCGCCTCGGGGCGGTTGTAGGTCGACACCCAACTGTTTAACACTGCGTAGAGACGTCGCAATAAGTTTGTACCGCGAGCAGAGTACACACTGTCAACGCGGAAGAGTTCGGCGTCTGCCTAGGTATATAAATTATCGAGCAGATCGCAACATCCGTCGTGAGTCACGCGTCGGACGCCTCTCCCCGTCCCGGTGAGCCTCGAAGCCTCCCAGCTCGGCTATAATTACGAAGTTTAATTGACTAACGAGCGTAGACGGGGATCGGCGAAGCAGTGCAGAAATGGAGCCCTGATTGGTCCATTCACCAGGCCCGACTTCGTTCATTCACGTCGCAATTAATCCGAAAGCGTCTAGCCCGTGGATCCCAGTCGGTGTAATGCTCTTCCTCGAGCCCCGAGAAACTTTTCCCCCGACGAGTGCAATCTCGACGTAGGTATCGATACCCGGCAGAGTTTCTCTAGAATCTCGGCCCCAGACGGATCTGAGAATCGAAGCGATATCCTGCAGCCACCACGGATGAGAGCATAAGCCGAGGATTTCACGGTGGAACTTGAAGCTGAACTCGGTCCCGGTTCAAGACCAGGTTAGTCCTGATGGGCTGGCCGCTCGCTCGGGGATCGCTGCGTCGATCATCGAGCGCGCTTGCTCTCTGACGCCTGGTGGGATTTATCGATCGCTGGTTAATCCGACGCTCAATGGAATCCGTAATTGCGTTGGATCGAGCCGGTTGCCAAATCCCAGCCGAATCTTCTCAGGCCGGCTGCCGCAGGGTTTCCACGCTCGCCATCGGTCGTTGCCGCGGGACACATGTGAAATCGGGATACGCGGCATGGGAACACGAAATGCAGATCCGCCTTCGCACATGCCTGGACGGTGGTTCTCTCTCGCGCGTATTATACGCGCCGTACGCCGAATTAACGACGACCTAATTGACCGTCGCTAATTCCCTCGTCCTCGCAGCCACTCCCTCGGCTCTGCCGCGCTGACGAGCGTCGTTAACGTCGCCAGCGTTTCTCAAACCGATTGCCGGACGGATTGTCCGGGCGACACTATTCTCATTCGCCGTTGAACTTCGCGATTCCATCTTTACGTTGGCCGATCTGCTTTCTCGAGCTCCGCTTTTACGGCGGGGCAATTTTGACGACGACCCCGCCTAACTGCCCCTGCCCGCGGTTTATCGCCCGTCTGTTTATGAGGCCAGATAAATTTTTCGCTTTGACGAGCGCGAGAGTGTACCGCACGCCAGCGACTCCCACTTTCTCGTGTCAGCCTCGGCCCCATATTCCGCTAGACCTCTGTCATTAACCCGAATTTCGCCGCAGGAAGCAGATATTCCCTGACGCGCCTAGCGCCGCGTCCACGCTCCGTGTCAACTGCTGAATATCACATCCGAATTACTCCGACTCGCTCGAATCTGTTTCAATTGGAACGAACCCGGCCTATCTGGCGCGAACCTCCGCAGGGCCCACTTCAGCCTCCGTTCGACCGGCCAGCCAGCACCGGGATGATTCATTCGGACGCGATTAGCGGCTAGTCGGCGTTGGTACATACAATTCGGGCGGCGATCCCCGACCAGCTTCGATTTCCTCTCGGAACGGCAACAGGAAATTAACGACAAATCGCGCGCCCTGCAACGGCCGGCCGGTCTGGTTAGCTTTAAATCCGTTAGAGAATCGGGAAGTAATTATGGCCTGCACTCGCGTGACGCCGACCCAATTATCATAGAATCCGTACAGCCGCGAGGTATTAAACCGCGCCTTCGGTGAAATTCGCTGTTCCGCCAGCTTTTTAGAAGGAGAACCCTGCGTAGAAAGTAAAGAGTACATATTCCGCTCGGCGTATTAGCGAGATGGTTACGATCCAAACTAGAACTGTTAGTAATTATTCGAATAATTAGAAGTATTTGAATATTCGAATTTCTAATTGTACGTACCGAATAGGTTTCTTCCCCACTTAATCGTGGAATTCTTTTCATATTGGCCTTTACAATTATTTGTTTTTCAAACAATACTCCTGATTATTGGCATACTAGTTTTACTACTCGGCTTCGCCCAAAATTTAGATTCTGATATTATAAAAAAAAATGTTTTTTTTTGAAAATGGTCACATTCATCGGGATTAGCCGGGCATAATGAGCTGACGCACATTTATTTATTTTTTATTTATTTATTCATTAAACGGGTTAGCCCCAATATTAAACACAAGGTAATAAAAATCGGTGATGTACAGAACGCGATACACAAAGCAAAGACGAATACATAAATGTCTGACAGCAGTAACAAATTACATTTTATGGCAAGGACGTGTGAAATGAGGAAATAACAGACCGTTTAATTAAACACATTTCGTGACCCCGAGCTTGTCGTTCGAAAGTTTTTAGGCGACAGACAAACACACAAACATATAGAAGCTTTCTGCTTTATATTTTAAGATTCGGATTTCAAATTCAAATTCTCTGATATTCGAATACTTGAATTATTCGAATATTCGTTACAGCCCTAATTCAGACGAAACGAGACTAATGTCCGTTCCCGTACCCGACGAAGATTAGAGACACGATGACTTCCTGCGCTGATTACGCGAGAGTCTCCACTATTTGAATTCAATTACCCCCCGCGGGAGGGGTCAAAATAATCGCCACACTTGCCCCGTGTTGTTGAAAAACACTCGTCATCGAATGGCCGCACCTCGAGCGAGCCACGCGAGCAAACCGCCTCAAATGGTTCACGTAATCACCACCGATGCGAAAGTGTTTATCCCCCCGCATTCAACCACACAAATATCCGTGGTACCTATCTTGCTTTCCCGCAAAATTCGCTCGGCGAGTAGGATCCTCAGCCGCCTTTTTTCGGGGCGAGAATTAAACGGACGCGAACGAGAGCATAAATTGAAAAAAGGGGTGTGCAAGGGATGGCCGTTTGCGTCACGGGATACAAGATTCGCTTTTCGGAGCCGGTCGACGCGCTGCTCGCGCGTACATTTGGCCGGGGCTTTTTGCGAACGGCGTTTTTTCCTCATCGCCGCCCATTTGACGTCAATCTCGTTCCCATAAACAGCGCACATGTGCTCGCGTTTCGCCTGTTCCGCTCGCGGCGTCGCGCCGATGGATCAGCGCGCTTTAAACGGCCAATCGAAATTCCACGGTGATCCAGTTGCCCCCCTGTCACTCGGGGTCACCCCGTCGGGATCGATCCCCGGAGCTCGATCGCGTCGCGATCTCGCGTCTTCGGGTTTTAATTGGATTCCACTGCGAGCTTCCGACTGCTTCTGCTTCGGCGATTTCTAAACATCCGCCGTTGAACGAGCGAGCTCGCAGAGCGGCAGAGTTTCTTCGACTGGTTGGCTGGGTAATACGGCCGACTCATCCGAAGATGTAAATTACGGTTGCGAGGTGAAATCCGTGCTATTTGAATTCCTTGATAAATTCCAGAGAACTCTGGCGAAGGGTGGTTTGCTCGACGAAGAAGCTCCAGCGCTTCGCGACCGATGCTTCTTGTCGTGAGGCGAAACAGGCGAGACTTTTCTTCTCGATTGAAACGAGGCGAGGGCGGCGGGATTACATCTCCGACTCAGTTTCTCGATTTCAGTCCCGCTGCTCCTCTCGCTCTCCGAACGCAGTGAGGCAGACGCCCTGGCAAATAATTACAGTCGATTTAATTCCTACGCTCGCGCGACCCACGCTCCGAAGCGTGTGCCCGACGGAGTGACGAATCGCGAGCCAAGCCCTCTCGTCCGGTCCGATACGTAGATTTTTGCGGTCTTTCTGCGCTTCGATGGCGCCTCGATCAAGGTCGAACGCGTCTGGTTCGAGTGGTTCCTCTTAATCGATGACTTGGACCAGTATTTTTAGCGGATCCTTTATACATGATTCGTGATCCCCTCGAAAGGAAAAGTTTATTTGGAATTTCCAGCTGACTCACAGTTGCAAGAGAGGTGGAAAGTGTATCCCATCGGAGAGAGGCATAAAAATAACGTTCTCCCTTGGAGCGATCGATAGTCCAAATAAAAAATATATATAAAAAAAATTTTATGTTAAACGATTTTATTAAAAATGCACTAAAAACTAAAAAATAATTCTTTTCTTGTACTGCAATTTCGATGGTGTTTTTTCACTTTAAATAAAATCGGGGAGCAGGTTTTTTCATAACAGAATATGATTCAATTTAATACAGCATCAAGCGTCGAAATGAATTTGTTGTGAGATACCCTGCTCCACGATTTTATTTAAAGTGAAAAAACACCATTGAAATTGCAGTACTAGAAAATAATTATTTTTTAGTTTTTAATGCCTTTTTAATAACATCGTTTAACATAAATTTGTTTTTATATATTTTTTATTTTCTAGTTTTTTAATTTAATTTCAAATCACGATGCGAGTGGCTGATTCCAAGTTGTTTGGATTTGTGGTTATGGGTTATATTTATTGACCACTGGGTAATTTTTTCACCCGCTCGGGGTTAATTTTTTTTTAAATATTGTATTTGTCATCCAAACTACGCACGCCTGCAAAGTTTCAAGACATTTGGATAGTTGGAAGTGGGTGAAATCTGAGTTGCCAGATTTGAACCGTACATACAAACAAACAGAGGATCGAAGCTGAAAAAAAAATCGTTTAAAAAAAGAAACGGAAGCGCTCGCGAAAATTGGGCAAGTGCTGTAGGCAGTCGGGCCGCGCTCATTGTTCATCTCGATGTCAAGGACTTTTCCCGATGTAATTAGCGATCAAACGCGGTCCCCGCGCGCAAATTTTCGGGACAAAAGCGCGGGACCGTTGCCAGCCCCCGAAAGCATCCCTTCTACCTCGCCCTTTTCCCTTGGAACTGCTCTCGCTCGTTAAAACACCCGTTAAACCGGAGACAAAGGGGTGCGCGAGTATTTCTCTAACGATTTTCGCTTGCGTGTGTTCGCAGGACCGTCCCCGGATTTCAGCAGACACGCGCTGGTCAGACCGCGGGTCTACCACGGCAGGACCAGGCGGCAGATCTCGTCGACCAAAGAGAACGTAAGTAACAACCAAAGCGGAGGATCATAGCGTATAAAATATCGGATGTAGACACGCGATGACTTTGTAGATACGAACCAGATTATAGTAACGTGGCAGCGTACGCGTTCGTAGGATTACATATGTATGGTTCCATCAGGGATCTCGATCTCTCGACACCTTTCTCCAGCGACTCGCTTACTATCTAGCCAGATCGAAACGCGCGAATCGGGCACGCAGCGCGGGACTTAGAATGCGGGACGCGGGATCGTCGACGGGTGCAACAATTTCAATGCAAATGCGGCAGCGCGCCGCGAATACGAAATCCAGGATCGTCGCGCTAACTGCGGCCAAGCTGTCGCGGGGTGTCGAGAGGTCGCGACGGAAATCTCATCGATAACGTCGTGGATACGTCTCGCGAGTAATCATGCCTCCATCGAGGACTCCATCAGAGATATCACCCCTCTCGCGTGTCTGCCTCGGCAAGACAGATGTTCCGTAGTAGTCTTTCCTACCGGGGGGGGCTATTTCTGAACGTCTGCTGGATCCTCTCGAGAGCGGGATTCGTTTAAAATAAAAGAAACGAGTGGCAGCGACAGAGTTGCTAGCCTCCAGCCGATATCACAAGGCGGATCGTTGTTGGATCCAAGTACCACACGGCGGGATATATATGCGTTCCGATCGCGAATTGTATAACGGAGGTTCGCGAAAGTTCTCCTCACCCTCCGCAACCGCGCTCTCAGCTGCAGCGATTTAGCGTTTCACGCGGGCCGTGGTGATACCGAGTTAGCAGCCATAGGGGTAAACAGGCTACCTGCAGAACCGAAGAGCAAAGTTCGACCGATGTTTCAGCGGGGAGCAGTGCTAGTGCTCGTGTTTCGTGGTACGCTGCTGTTTGCAGGCTTTTCGGAAACGTTAACATAGGGTAAATCCGGGAGACGCGGTCGACCTAATATAAACTGGCTACTAAAACTATTGTAGACATTACTTATTTTATCAGAACAAACCTATATGTTCAGAATTTTATGCTGATTCAGAAAAGCTGGTCGATATTTGCATCAAGACAATATTTACTGTAAATCGGGTTGAAAACTGAAGTCATGACATCTGACCACCTCTCCCGAGGTGCCGGGAGAAATGGTTTTCGTCGTTGGCAGAGACCACTCACATAATTATTCATGGAAAATTAACAAAGGATAAAGCAAAATTATTTATTACAAATTATTTATTTGATAAAATTATACATATATTATGAAAAATACAGGGAGCCAATAACTGTCATATGAATAATGTTGAATAATAGTAATTGGCCGGGCGGGCCAGTGACTGTTTTTTAACCATGTTAATGGTGAAACAGTAATTAGCCGCCTGTTAAAAACAGAAACAAACACGACAAATACATACTAAATAAAATATATCCATTTTTATTGAATAATTTTAATCGTATTTCTATCACCAAATCAGGTAACATTTTCTTTTAGGTTATATTACGTATCAAATAACGGCCAATCATTGTCGAACCGATTGGACAATTACTGTCTTGACCATGCCAATAACTATATTTCTTCGTAGGAAACACATTTTTTGTATATTTTTATACATTCTTGATTTTTTTTTCTTATAAACTCTATTTATTTTTAGATTATTAGGGTTTTTTTTTCGTACTTATTTATATTGATTTCCATTTCAAATTTACTAAATTCATATTTATAATTCATTATTTATGTAACACTCTTACTTAAGTGGCCAACCATTGTTGCTCTTTACCCTAAATCCAGAAAAACACAGAAGGAAGCGAAATGACGCTATTCATTCAACTGTTTGGCTTCTAGAGAAGTAATTGGTCTGCACTTTAACGCATCTTTACGTAGAGAGTCTGAAATATAGCGACTTGACCAGCTCCCCAGCCCGACTGCGTCTCCCGGATTTACCCTAGACGGGGGATGGCGAATAAATAGCGCGATGCTTGAGCACGCTGCCAGCTCTCCGCGCTTCGAAACGCTTTCCAAGCGAAGGCCGGGAAAGTCGATGGTAGCTGCGAGCGTGACGGTTCCCATCGGCTTTGGAAAGAAGCATTCCCCGAGGCGGGTCTAACGAGGAGATAGCCACGGAGATAGAGAATCCGTTTCGTTCCGTTGCCTAATGCTCCCGATCCTCTAAACACTGGCGATCTCGCGGCGTCCAGCGAGCAAGGCAATTGACCCCGTTTCTGGTTATCACGGGGAAGAATGAGCGCCTATCAGCCTGTCTGTCCACGGCGACGAATCTAATTTCCTGTCGCGCTCGGTGCATCACCGTGCGCCCCAACTCGCAGCCGATTGTTTTCGCGAGATTCCTGCCCAAGTGCGCAACTGCGGGCCTATCTCTCAACTTATCTGAACGGTACCGGATAGAGCGACCGATTCCCTGCTCCCGGTCGATTTTCCTCCGACTTGCACCATACGTCTCGCCGAGCGAAAACAGTGGATCGGGGCGTTTTGGAAAGGACGATTACTCCACGCAAGATTAACTCTTAACAGTCTGTTGGCTATGTAGTACGGCGTAAAGAGGAATACTCTAGAGGAGGAGGCCACTTTTACTCCACTTAGTGAGCCCGCCCGAGGCAGCGCCTCCGTCGTCTACGAAGCCCGACGTGCAGCACAATTAACACTTTATCGTCCGCGCTTACGTAGGCGTAAGTTCACGACGGCGACTTATCGCGCGCAACCCCAGAAATTCTATCTCGTTCCAGAGACATTACTGGCAGAAATGATCGAACGCCTCGCGGCTCTAATTACATTGGATATCGCGAGGTTCCTCCAAAACTCGCAGGCCCACGACTCGTTAACGCGCCTCCTCCGCGCACTCCGCCTTTGAAAGGCGATTCTTAAGTACCGCAAGCGCATTCAGCGCCACGCGTCGCACGCGTGAGCACGCAACCCGATGGACTTTTTCTGCGAACGAGCGATATTCGCTCGTCAAAGTGTACTTACGCTCGCCAGTCCCCGAGTTTTCCTAGGGAAAACAGAGCTGGGCAGAGGCGGGGGTTCTCTCGCGGCGAAATACACCGCATTTCTACCGATAAATCCGGGGGAAAGGCGCTCCCCAATAAACCCTCGACGCTGTTTGCCTGTTTATCGTGCACCGGCTCCGAGCCACTCGACGATAGGAGGTCCTTTCGGCGGTGTAACGCGCTCCGGGGGGAAGGGACAGGGAAAGGAGGGTAAAGCCGGGGCTAAAGAGATTGCGCGAGTTCCTTTTATCCAGCTCACGAGCTTCCGGCCACAAAGGGAAATGGAGTGGTTCCTCTATCGCGGCGTACACATCCTGGACGTAACGGTTTTCCACTAAAACGTACAAGCCGAGCTCGGGTCCCGGGAAAATCGACGCGGCCGACAAGCGGCTCCAGGACGGGCAACGATAAACGGTCAAAGCTGACTTCGAAATAACTTTCCTCTATCATCCCCCTGGCCGAGAGCGCCCGCTTCCTGTAGATATTACGAGGAAATTATACGCGGATGGTCCTTTGTCTCCGTGCCGGTGCATCCTGCACGAGTCCCTTCTCCGCGTCCTGAAATATCCGCTGGAATTCTTGCTACGAACTTTCCACCGTAAGGTCCTTTATCTGGGGCTCGCCGGTTCGAAGGGAAGCCCCGCGTTTCACGGTACCTTTTTATCGAATTTAACAGCGCTTTGTCGCCGAGCATAATCGGATCCGCGGAACATCAAAGGCCGCGGTAAAAAACCAGGCACAATGGAAGTTTCCCCGCTGATTACGTTAATCGCTCGAAGAAGGGGTGGGCGGCGTGTGCCGCGGGCGGGCCTCTAGGACGCGGAAACGGGCTCCTTGTTCCTTGTTCCCCGGTTCTAGCCTCGACCTAGTCGCCGAGACGAGATTAAAAGATGCCTTTCATCCTGCGCGCTGCGCCCACAAAGAGCCCCTTCTGCGCGTAGCGTCGCCCGTACATTGTGCGCTTCGCTCGCTCGCTCATTAACCTCGTCAATTTCCAAGAACATCTCCCGCGTCCCGCGTCCCTTCGAATCATTAACGCGTCTCTCGCGTGGCTTATCGCCGTTACGATTAGAAACCGCGGCGCGGCGCGGCGCCCGTGCATCCAGTTATTTTCGTTAACGTTCCATCCCTCTGGACCGCGTTAAACCGGCCCGGCCGACCGCAGATAGATTGCCCGACGGTAATCGCGCGCGCTCGCGGACAGGTGTTTACTTCGAAATTAACGCGATAAATTCCCCGATTGCATCGCGATACGCGCCGCTGCGGTATTCGTTGCGCGCGGCTAGCCGGGACGCATCGAGGATGAAACGAGGACGAGAAGTATGCGAGAAGTAAATTTGCGCCGCGACTGGGGAGGAATCATCGATACCGTCTGGCCGGAAATAAACAGCGCGAGCAGATTACGGGCGGGAAAAAAGATGACCAGGGTAATCAAATAATATCGAGCGCGTTCCCTGTCTGTGTTTGATCGAGCAGGACAGATAAACATCGTTCGCTCGACGATCAATCAAACGGCATATCTGGCGAATTGGTTCTCCGCGACCACGGCAATCGGACAAACGAACCGCGGCGCAATTAAAATCGCGAAGCTTCACGGGTCATTAGCGTGTTTAAACGGCCAGGTGCTGGCGCTGCAGTTCACGCTCTCGTCCGCCGCTGGCTGTTCCATACGATTTAAGGGGGTAGTGGACTATTGGATGCGTAAAATCGGTAGATTCTTTGACGCTAAATTATTTTGATATCAAACAATCGTTGTATGGGTAAAGGACCCAATTACTGATACATTAAGCGTTGACGCTGACATTTTCTTATAGTTATTTATGTACTTATAGAATAAAAGTATATATTGTGCTTGTTATTTATTATTGTTTGATATGTTTACTTGATGAAAAAAATTTGGTAGATCTTAAAACTTCGATTTTTATGTATAAATTCATCAATTTCAAAAATATATTTCAGGATCTATTACTGACACCCTTCAAATGCTTGAAACGCTTGGACCAATCACTGTCACCCAATTAATATGTAAAAAGACTTAATGAATTATAGAATTCGGATCTTTATTACTTTCTATGATGCTTATATTATTTAAAACATTATAATTTGTTACGTTAATAGCTTAAATATTACAATTACAGCATTTTCTTTAACGCCTTGTTTTATCTTTCGCTAGCAAGGAAGTCATCGTTTCCGTTCTCCTAATATTCGCTTCAAGTTTTTTATCGTTTTATTCAAATTGACGAAGAAAAAATTAAGTACTGTTTTTTGTATCGTATAAATGACAGTTTGAATTGTGTGCTAAATTTTTTTCTGCATCATTTTATAAGATTTATTGGTTATTTTGCGTAAAATAGCTTCGGGTGACAGTAATTGGGTAGGTGGCAGTAATTAGGTCCTTTACCCTAGTCGTGCTTTTGACAATCTATTGCGGTCACGTTTGCGAGTGTTTACACAAAAAAAATCATCGGGAAGGTATAAAATTGTCGAAGTTATTAATCATTGAAGATACTCCTGTACAATCATCTGAAAGCAAAATGCTTTGCGGTGATTATTCTATACACAAATATCTACAGCGTGGAAACTTGCCGATGAATTTGAACAAAAATTGTGGAAGTTACACACGAATCAATTTTTTTCCACATTTTTACGGAAAAAAATCGTCTTTAATCAGTTATAAAATGTTTTACAAACATTCAATGTTGATGCGAAATTTCTACACGATAGACAATGGAATTCTACAGCTCCAGTTAAAATTTCAAGTGAAAATATTCATTGATTCGAGAGTTATGATGTACACCGTTTTTGAAAATCGTGTTTCGAGAAAACCGGCTTCAAAGTTAAGTGCCCTATGCCAATACCGCTCTGAGAGGATGTTACTCGACGGTGCACTCAATTACGTTCGCTGCTATAACTTCGACAAATATTTGAATTTCTTCATAAAATTTTGTTTAAAATTTTCATAAAGCATAAGACTTTCATAATCAGTAAAAAAAAAAGTAATCGATTTTCTGAAGTTGAAATAGTCCACTACCCCCCTTAATAGCCGCTGGCCTCTCGTTCGACCCCTCCCGCTCGGTAAACCACCTCTTGGATTTGCATTCGCCCATCGCCGCGAAGAATCGTCCGCGTCGCTTTGAAATTTCAAGAGAAGAACCGGAATTGCGAAAGTAGCTCGTTCGGTGCAAGTCCCCGGGGTTAATTGAGGACAACCGCGGAGTATCCGTGAAAACGAAGCTTTTGGAAGCACGGTGGCGAGAAGTAGCGGGAATACTTGGTGGAAACGAGCTCTCACAAGCGGGACCCACTCGGTGTTCCCGGCTGGTTTCGCGCGAGAGACGAGAACGCAATCAAGGATAGCGTCGGGGACCGCGTTTCGCGGGAGCGTCGCGACAATGGTTTTGTGGGCGCGGCGGACGGGACGCGAGGATGACTTTCATGGGAGTTTCCGGCGAGATCCGCTGCTTTCACGGCCTCTCGAGCTCACCCTCCGCGAGGGGCGAAACATTTTCTCCCCGCGCTCTATCGCGGTGATCCTGCTAACCGAATTTCAGGGGAAGCTCGAGCCGTGCGCTCATCCGACACCTGAAACGAAGCGGGCGATCAATAAATCGCGCGGTTCCATTTCTATTTCGAACGAAAGAGCGGTGGATTCAACCACTACAAGGCTTCTCCTCTGTACCTACCTCGTTAGCTGGACGATCGTCGGAGGCGCGGCGCCGTGGAGGAACCTCGACGCCCCCCGTGGGTCTGTTTCTCGGTATCGGATCGGGATAAGCTCGGGTCACGGAATATCGAGAAACGTTTCCCAGATTGGCTGCCGGCCAGGTATGGATTGCTAACTATCGGGCGACGATGATAGAATCCGCGCCGAGAGAATTCCGCGGATCCATCTATCGTCGATCCCGGCTGCATCCTCGCCGCGTGCCCGGAATATCTGAAACGTGTGACCCGGGACGGGGACTTTTTCACTGGGATTCGGGTCCCGTTTGACAGAGTGCTGCGATCGAGGAGGCACGTATCCCGATTAATCTCACGTGTTCGAAACCAACGACGTTTGTCTCTGCTTATCGCGGCTAATCTCGGCTGCGCCCTGGCTGCAGATTACAGAGAATCGTTGCAAAATCTCTGACTCGGGGATAACCCTTATCTGCCTTTCACGACTCGTCGCTCAGCAAAAGCGTGTGCCGTATGGAAAGTCATACGCACGCTGAAGCTGCTGCTAGTTCCTGCTGGGGGTAGATGTGAGCCAGGACGACGCACATCCCCTATGAATTAAACATGGGGCGGATTGAGGGACGGATGGAGGGCGCAAACGAGATTCGCAAATTCATTTCGGCGGCCGGCACGCGTACGCTGCTGGAAAAAAGCTCGGGATGGAGAGTGGCTCGGGGCCACGGAGGGAATTTTAATTTTTAAACGGTCGGCTTTTCGGCTCGGCCACGGGGCCGCGAATGGGAACGGGTTTGGGTGCGGATGAAACTGCCGCGAGCTGCAAATCCGCCAGAGCCTTGCCTCTTTTTTTTTCTCTTTCTCCTTCGCTCGTGATTAAGTTCGATTAATTTCGTAGCGGTTCGAGAACAACGAGCGTGGCTCCCCGCGAAATCGTTAGAAAGCGAGGGAGCAGGCCTCCGCGAATAATGGCTTTTTACCGGCGGACCGTTAACAGAGGGGGGAAAGTATTTTCTGGCCACGTAAACCGGCTAATTGGCCGGGTGAAATCGATTTCCACGCGATCGCAGCGCGTTCCCCTTATCTGGATCCTCTCCGCGACGCGCGGCCGCGCAACAGGTGCATAATGTCGAGCCTCAGAACGATTATAATGCATTCGAGCGCCGATTCGCGGCGGGGCTTTATCGCCCGGTTACGCGATAGGAAAGCGTGCAACTTCCGGGACAATTTTCCTGCTCGACCACCGCGAACGAAACGCCCTCGGCCGGTCGACTGCGACCAACTTGACGTTCTTGGGACTCTCTGCTTTCAGGACATCGAGCACGCGGACGTGCTGACGGTGGGCTTCGAGCTCGACGGGGTGGAGCGTGTCCTGGACCTCAGGCTGAACGCCGACCTGATCCCCGTTGGCTATCAGCAGCGTCATCAGCACCGCGGCGGATACCGGGAGCACACCTCGTCCAAAGATGTGAGTACACTTCTCCACACCTCAACCAAAGGGGGGTAAAATTGGTAGAAAGGGAAAATTAAAATCAATAAAAGCCAGTGGAACGGCAAAACATTTTTAAAAGCGGTAAAAAAGTAGATAATACGTGCTTGGATTTAGTATCAAACTATAAATTGTTTTTAAATCACCCATATAATTACTATTATACTAAGTAGGGAAAGGTGCGTATCTATATTAAAGATCTTTATAAAAGGCTATCGTTATTCAACAAATGCCCATAAAAAATTTCACTCACTATCAAAAATATATCTTTTTTTTTTATTACACTTGTACGGGTAAAACCCATTTGATAACAAAATAAGAATAAATCACTCATCGTAGAGACACACGTTACTTACTGCTAAAAACGCAACAGAGTACAATAAACATGAACAATCAAAAAGAATATATGGCTAACAAGACCTATCATGGATAACTACCGCTCTATAGACGCTTGTCTTAAAAGTAGAAGGAGATCCGTAAATAAAATCAACATCTTTGCAGTACATATTAGTCAGATTACAGATCTTGTTAATGGGGACGGGTCAGTGATGCCAAATCTGGAGGTAAAGTCTAGAGGTCTAAATAGCAAAGTATGTCTGATAGCCCGTTCCAGGGCATTAAGATTAATTTGACTGATAACAGGTGGGCTGCATACCACCAATTCATTAACAATCTTAAATAAAAAAAAATCAAATCATTAACCGTCCTCCTACACTCCAATGTCTGAATTGGAGCCGCATAATAAGGACAATATTCATGAACATATCACTGAATTATGTTGGATCCTCTCCAACTCTTGTCTATATTTGGCCATGCGGGGAGACCGAATTTTAAAATAATTATTAAATATAAACGACGGCAGAAATCACTTTTGCCCAGAGCCACGGAAGAGCTAGATCGGGCCCTGAACCAAATTCACTATCAAGAAAGGCAATCGATACCCTGCCTCCAGCGCCCGATTTCCAACGAAACCGTTGTCCAGGTGTACAGGTGTAAAGACCAGGAGAATCGATAGCCGGTGACTCAGTGTTCGATCGCGTGCGTTTCCAGGACGGTGGGGTATAGATGCTATAGACAGAATACGGCTGCGGACGTTCCGGGAGTATCGATCACTCTTAAATAACGTTGACGAGCAGCGTGCAGACGCGTTCGCCTTTCGAACCACTCCCCGTTTCTAAAAACCGAGCACGTGGAAACGAGAAGCGCTTGCCTTACAAGACTCGAAAAGCGTCGGCGTCGTGGTACACGTGTTGATTTCGCGTGGCAGCTTCCCCCAGAAGACGCGAGCCAAATACTGTTCCCTTGGTTTTTCGCCGGTGGTCCGCGCTGCAGGAGTAATTCATATTTCCGCGAGTTGCATTAGTATCGCGGCGCGTACCGGTCGTGAATCACGCGGCAAGAGTAACGGCCTCTCCTCGGGATCGCGCGCCCGCCGAAAGAGGAACGAGCGCGCACGATTTTTCCAGCGGACCGAACACCTTCCATTGATATAAATTTTTGCGAGCGGCGTTATTCGCGGGTAACGGGCACGCATAAAACATCGGCCGGACGGTGTTTCATCGACCGAGACGGTCGAGTTCGTTGCGCTCGGTTGTCGTCGCTTCCACATTTTACGCAATTGAATAAATGAATTGGCGCGTCCAGTTGTCATTCCCTCGGCTCCCCGGGCCCCGGCACACGCGTCTGTCTCTGTCTCCCGCCGCGGTTTGTTTGCGCCCGCCGTTGCGGGACGAGCGGACGAGCTAATTTCGGTCGTTTAAATAGGGGCAAATTCTGCGAATGTTGCTGGCCAGAATGCGTCCTCCGATGTTTCGCGGTCGGACACCAGAGCGACGGTTGCTGTCTGTCTGTCCGTGTCGCGTCTGGCAATAAAAGGAGCTTTCTCCAAATGAAATTCCGTCCGGCGAGAATTGCGCGGCTCCCCGTTGAGGTGGAGTTGGATCCAACAGGCGAGTGAACTCCGTCCCCTTTCGTCGAATTAAACGGTGTGTCCCCGGGTGTGCGATAATCGACCGATAAATCATCTTTCGCGTCGCTCGGATCCTTCCCCCGCCGAAGAAAGGAGCAAAAGGAAGACGAGACGAGCGCCTGGCCCAGCAGAATCTGGGCCAACTATATTTGCAGCGGTCAGGCGAGCGAGCGAGCGGCGTAGAACGCAGCGGAGGATCCAAGATAAGTCGGGGAAAACTCATTCTCGAGTTTCATCCGCGACAGAGTTAAGAACCTTGCGCCCTCCGAGCAAGCCTCGCGTTATATTTCCTTTGAGGCCGAATTTACGCGATCTTAGGATTACCTATGCTTTAGCTCGCCCCTGTTAGTCTGTCGAGAAGCTCGAGAAAATTATCGTCATAAGCTCAGCTGGCCAGGGGCTTTTGAACGGGTTGGCAGTTTGAATACAAAGCGGCCATAAAGGCATGAAGCCAACTTAGCGCCCCGAGCACAAAGCATGGGAAGTATGTACTAACGGTGTTTGTTGTGGAAAATTCACAGGAACTCTGCCACTACCAGGGCAGCGTCAGAGACGCCCCCGGCTCCTGGGTGGCTCTGTCTACCTGCAGAGGCTTGCGAGGAGTCGTCTTCGATGGCGAGAACCTTCACCATATTCACCCGGAAAGGGAGTCCTTGGAGTCGGACCATTACGTCTACAAGCAGAGCGATCTCGCCGCCAATCACAGCTGCGGTAATGTCTTTTATATCTGCTCCCGAAATGCCTTCTTCTCGAGAGCCTTTCCATAAATTTATACATAAAAATCCAAGTTTTAAGATCCACCAAATTTTCTTCAGCAAGTAAACATATTAAACAGTAATAAATAACAAGAATAACATATACTTTTTAGTCTATAAGTACAAAACTAAAAGATAATGTCAGCGTCAACGCTTAAACTGTCAGTAATTGGGTCCTTTACCCTACCCAGAATTTCATCGACTCGATCCAATGTCCCTGGGAGCTGACCCTTCCTAGCCAGCTAGGAAAGCAGAGGCTCGTTTCTAGAGCTGTTACCCTTGCCCGTTACAGCGCGCACGCTCCTTTCCTGGCCTGGAGGACCCGTCTCGCGGAGACTGGTCTCTCCTTAACGGTCTTAACGAATGTGGGAGCGAGATTCTGCCGGCTCCCTCGTCTCTTTGTCCTTAACTTTACCGAGAAGCCGACCGCGACGATGATGTTGGTTTTTTGTCCGATGCAGGTTACGAGGGGACGCCGCACCATGTCCTCGGCCACGAGCACCGCGGGATCCTCCACAGGGCCGCGAGGGTACGATGCTTATTCATTTCTTTTACGCTCCTCTGTGGGATCACGGGGATCTAGCGTTATTCCCAAGCGTAAATATCGCTTGCTCCTTTCGTGACGCAATGGGCGATAGTAGAAGTAGAGTTCGTTCGACGCAGTGGGACCGAGCCGGGGTTTTCACGGCCATACGAAATGCATGTTCGATTAGGCTCCTCTTGTTGCAGCACAAGAGAGCAGCCGAGGTGATCCGGGGGCCCTACAACGCGAACAGGCATTCCCGTTACGTGGAGCTGGTGCTCGTGATCGACAAGAAGGAGTACATGGCCCTGGACGAGAACCTGGACAAGGTGTACCACCACTGCAAGGAGATCGCCAACATAATCAACGCAGTTAGTATATACGTTTCCTTCGATCGAATCAGGAGAGCTATATAGCCAAAGGCACGCCAGCAGAGAAATCCGTCGTGTTGCAGCTGTACATGCCGCTGAACATATTCATCGCGCTGGTCGGCGTGCAAGTCTGGTCCGACACGGACGAAATATTGCTGTCGCCGAACGGAGACACCACTCTTTCCAACTTCCTGCGGTACAGAAGGGAGAAGCTGGTCCACGACATGCCGAACGATAACGCCCAGCTGTTGACGTGAGTGGGGAACCAGGGGAAATACTGCCTATCGCGCGGCTCGGTAGCGGCAAAATCATACGGCAGAGACTTTTCAAACTTGCAGACGAATCACCTTCGAGGGCGGCGTAGTGGGAAAGGCGCTTAAGGGACCAATATGCACGTACGAGTTCTCCGGGGGCGTCTCGATGGACCACTCGACCGTCGTGGGGTTAGTGGCAGCCACCGTCGCCCACGAAATGGGTCACAATTTCGGCATGGAGCACGATTCCGCTGACTGCGAGTGTCCGGAGGAGAAGTAGGTTAAACTTTCTTCCCCGTTTTTCCTTCCTCGCGCCGATCTTCCGCCCCCGGGATACCCTGTGGTATTCTAAATTCTCCATCCGAGCATCCTCCGTTGCACGTTGAATACTCCCCGGGCACAGCGGCGCTGTAACGCAGGATTTGCGCGGAAGGAGAATCTAAATAGTTTTGTATAAACACGCTGCCGCGAGCAGAACCGCTTGAACCGCGATTCTGCGAGCTTATCGCTCGCATTCTAAATTCATTCACCGTCCATCAGCTTCCCTCTTGCTCCTCCGCCCGCCGGGATACTCAGCATCGATCTTCCCGGGGCGGATGTCGCGAGTCCTATATATGAACCTTGATCGCTCGGCGGTTCTCGACCCGCGTCGCATCTGATCCCACGGTCCTCTGCGAAACAGACCCATCAATCTGTGCACGCGGGAGGGCACCGTGGTGATTACCGTCATTCCGCTAGAGCCAGCAGCTTCTATCGCGCCCTAAACACGCTCGATTGCGTCTGATTACAGATGCATCATGGCATCGTCGAGCGGCTCGTCGGGACCGACCCACTGGTCGACCTGCTCCCTGGAGCATCTGGCTCTGGCCTTCGAGCACGGGATGGACTACTGCCTGAGGAACAAGCCGCAGAAGCTGTTCGACAGCCCGATCTGCGGCAACGGGTTCGTCGAGCCCGGCGAGCAGTGCGACTGCGGGCTTAAGGAGAACTGCGACAACCCATGCTGCAACGTCACCACGTGCATGCTGCACAGCAACGCCAGCTGCGCCACCGGCGAGTGCTGCGACCTGAAGACCTGCAGGCCGAAGACCGCCGGCACGGAGTGCAGGAGCGCCGAGCACGAGTGCGATCTGCCGGAGTACTGCACCGGCCAGAGCGAGTACTGCCCCGTGGACGTGTTCAAGATGGACGGGGAGTCGTGCAGCATGGGGAAGGCGTTCTGCTACCAGGGCTCCTGCAGGACCCACAACGACCAGTGCAAGCTGCTGTGGGGACCCACCGGCACATCCTCCGACGCCCAGTGCTACGACATGAATAATAAAGGGACGAAGCACGGCAACTGCGGCTACAATCGCTTGGAGTCCAGCTACGTCAGGTGCACCGACGAGTAAGACGATCACAGATTCTCTCTCTTGTAGCGTAGGGACACTGCTCGTCGCGACTGTCCGGCATCGCACCACGATCTAACTGAGACACCGATGCTAGAGCAGCTCGAATTAAAGGGAGGCTCCGGTCTAAAGCCCCGAGAAATAGGTGATCTTTAGGAATTGATTAAAGGAAAACTACTGTATATAAGTTAATGGGAGTTTTTGCATTGTATTAAGGATGTCTTAAATTATAGAATATATTATTTGTTTTATAATTAATCATTGCAGACGGCACTGGGGAGTTGTTAAAGTCGAGATGTGACTGAGACTTTTTTATTTTGAAGAATATACTTCTGGCTAGGGGGGAAATCAGAAAAAAATACAAAAATTACATTTTTTTAGAAAATAACGACACTTGAAGTTTGAAATCACTTCTTCCCTATATTTTTCGTACTTTCGACGCCTTTGAAAATGATAAATTTTCAATTTTTCGTAATTTTTTCTGATTTCCCCCCTAGCCAGAAGTATATTCTGCAAAATAAAAAAATTTCAGTCGAATCGGATAGTAACTTTTGGAGACACAGATCCCATCGTTTTGAGAACACTGTTTTCAGAAAAACGCGTTTAAAGTTTTACGTGAGCGCCGAGTGGCCGGTTGAACATTCGAAAGATCCACTTTTAGACCGGAACCTCCCCTTAAGAATGAACGGAGGTCTGAAAGGTAGCAATCGTTCGTTGATTTTTAGAAACCTCCTCTGCGGAATGCTTCACTGCAAGCACCTGAACGAGAGGCTGGAGTTCGGCATGGAGTCCGTGGCGATCCTGAGTCACTCGTTCATCAACAACGGTGGAAAGATAATACCCTGTCGATCGGCCATCGTAGATCTGGGACTGAACCAGGTGGACCCAGGCCTGGCGCCGGACGGTGCGAAATGCGCGCCCGGGAAGGTAAGCGCGAATAAAACAGATGATACGGTAGATTGCAAGCGACTGGCGTGATTCTTGCCCGCCTCGAGTGGTATTTCACCGCGAGTTTCACCGATGCAGATGTGCGTGAATCAGAAGTGCATGCCGGTAGCCGATTTGCGCGCGTCCGTGTCCGGAGGGAAAGCGTGTCCCAATAATTGCGGGGGCAACGGCGTGTGCAACAGCCTCGGCCACTGTCACTGCAGTCGCGGCTTCCGGCCACCGGATTGCACTCAGCCTGGCGTGGGCGGCTCGGAGGACAGCGGGCCAGCGGAGGATCCGAATGGTGAATTGATTTCGTTGCATTTAATCGGCTGTCTCACGGTGGCCTCCAGGCCCCAGCCCCACTAATCCACGACGTATCGTTGTGCCTGTTACAGCGCGAAACGACTTCGTAATGGCCCTCTACATTATCTTCCTGGGCATCGTGCCGATGGCGGCCCTGTCCTCGTTCGGCGTCTGGTACGTGAGAAACCCCGGCCAGCATTGGAAGAAGGGCATGTTGTCAACGTACGTATCTAGCTTCGATCGCGTTAAAGAGAAACGTAAACCGCATGCTTTTACGTCGCGCGGTGCTCGCGGCGCGAAACCACGCGGCCACACGATCGGCAAGAACTTTTACGAGAGGGTAGTGATCTTCTTCTCGCCGCGGCAGGAGAGCACCCGCGACACCAGCAACATATTCACGATCAGCGACAATGTGCCGGCGAAAAAGAAACTTCAGATCACTAAAACCGACTTGATATCGACCACTAACCCAGACGCTATTAACTGCAGCAACAGCATCGAATATAGGAAATCGATGTTGCTGGCCAGCGCGAATCAGACCGCCGATAATAATCGGAGTAGCGAGCAATCCGAATCCGATCGGTCCGCCGTGTCACCGCCAGTAGAGTCGAGGCCGAGAAAGAATTCTCTTAGGTTGGAGTTAGGCACGAAAATATCGGAGCGCATTCAGCAGTTGCAGAAAAAGCCCTCGAAGAATATCAAGGCGCTGACGCTTAAAACCGAAGTGAGGTTCGAGCAGTTGAACGAGAACCCTAGCTGTAGCTCCGGTGTCACGCCGGGCACGGGTGAACCCTTGTTGCCCGATGGGAAACCGCACGCCAAGACACCTGCTCCTTTTTACAATAAAAAACCGCCACCTCCACCGGCCCCAGCCCAAAGCCTCAAGCCAAAGATCTGATCCGTGCACCCCCTCTTCCACTTCTTCACGGATTTGCGTATCAGTCGCCGGTTACCCCTCTTTTATTTCACCTTTTTTTCTTTCTCCCCATCCTTAATTTAGGGCACCCTCCTTTTTAGTGCGAAGATCATAGCAATATTTTTCTCCTACTCGCAGTAACTCCAACTATGATCTTTGCATTACGACGTACAGGGTCGGCAATAACGGTGGCGGTTAATAGTACATCTGAATCATCCTTGGCGTTGCCAAAACGATTTCAAGTATACACTGTGATTTTTAAGTTGTAATAGATCGAATGACGAATACTCTAGCGCGACACGTTTCTCGTAGCAATGAAATCAACGCAACGTTGTCGATGTACTTAAACGTTGAGTATGCATTTTTAAAAAAAAAATCTCTTTAAGTATCTCCGGGCACCGTGGAACTTACGAGAGAAGGTCCCGTCTTAGTGTAGATTTTATACGATCGTGTCTTTATAAATATTCGAACAAAGCAGTATAATTTTATACCTATAACGTAAAGTATCGAAACACTTTCGGGCGTAGGTGATTTATTTATTCAATTTATTATGTATTATTACGCAAGCTCAAATAACGATACGTACGTATACGACGTGATATAGTCGTAGGATATATTGCGTGTAGTTACCCCCAAAATGCGCGTATTACGACATGTAAAACTATTACCAAAAGAAATGGGTGATAGCGAAGTGGAACAGCGATTCTCAAGATGGCTCTAATGCATAAACGATATTTAGTCGGTAATAATTTAAGAGCCGCGATTCGATTTCACGAAAGGCACGTTATCTCTTGAATTAAGTTTGTGAAACGCGAAGGTAGAGCATGCGCATAGATATCGATGTGACACGAGCATGGGCATGTGGAAATCTCTCCTCGATGGCTTTTGCATTTCAAGATTACTCTGAACCTCTCGTATACAATCGAGTCGTCGAGTCAGTATTAACGATTACGCAAAATACCCTTAACTAAATAATTCACTGTTGAAAGGAAAAAGAGGAGTCAACGTTTGATTACTGTTAGCGAGCAATGATTTCTGAGTCAGACACGTCGGGCAAACAATTCGAATGTCCCGGCCAGAAGAATTGCTCATTACTCGAACGGATGGATTGTACATGTTTATTCAATAAAAGTAGCGTTTTACGCAAAGTGTACACAGTTTTCTTATGTGATCAAAGAAAAACTTCCTTCTTCCACAGAGCTTGCCGCTAACACTTTAATCTTCGACTAACATTCCCCCGCTAGTTTGTCGCGCGTTTTGCATGCTGTGTACCGAGGATCGGTTCGATTCTGGCTCGATCGTTAACACGATCGAGCCAACTGCATGCACGTAGTTTCGCTCGGCAGAGTTTTGCATTTCACGATCCGCCAGCGATCGCTGAGATCGTCACGAGACGTAGCGTGCTTAACACCTCGATTCCCCCTGGCTTACACACTTGTGCTTAAAATTTCAGGACCGACCGGGGCCACAATGGACTGTCCATCAAAACGATCGATCGTTCCAGTCCGTTGCCCCGCAACATCGAAACGATCGACTCGAGTCTGAGTCAGGATCCGGCGTGCGCGAGCTTATTGCCGAAGCCGGAGGCCGACGAGCGTTACAACAATAATCTGTTCGGCCAGTTCAAAGGTTTCACGATCACCCCGATTAAGAGCCAGCCGAAGAGCCCCGAACCTAGCAAACCTGCGCCCCCTCCGCCCACGATCCCGACCGTAGCGATAAAGACCAACATCAAGGCGCTACCGAAGAGCAATCCGCCCCGAAACTCCCTCCTGAACTCTACGTCCAGCTTCAACGAGGCGACAGCTCCGACCTTGCCACCGCTGAATCCAGGATGCACGGCGCGACCTCTGATCAGCAGCCCCGTGCTGGCCGCGACCACCTGCACCTCCGTCGAATTAGTCGCGCCCAAGGCTCCCGCCAGACCCCCTCTGGACATACCGACCAGACCAGCGCCAGCTCCGCCGATCCCGTCGGACCTGCAGAAGCCCCAGAGGCCGAGCAGCACGCCGTTGGCGAACGTGCTGCTCCCGGAGCCCGAGAGGAAGCCGGAGAAAGGCGGCACCCTGAACAGGATAGCCTCGATGCTTCGTCCCAACTCGGGGATCGTGAAGATGGGGCTGCAAGCGGCGCAGAAGGACGAGAAGAGCACGAACTCGCTGCCCAGAACGCAGCACCTGAAGGCCAATAAAGTGATAGACAAGGAGATCCTGAGGAACCTGGAGATCTCGAATCCCATACCGCAGAGGGAGATCGAGATCCCGACGCCGGCTATTCCAGTGATGCCAGTGGTCCCAGCCACAGACGCCGAGAAGAAGAACGTGGTACTGCGCGCTCAATCTATGAGGGACAACAAGATCACGCCGAGGCCAGCCATTCACACGTTCGGATCGATGAGACAGGCGACCCCTGTCAAGAGGCCTACTAGCATTCCTGCGAGCACCAGGCCCACGGCTCCCCCGCCTGGGCCTCCCACGTGCACGCCGGCCACGGAGAAACTGAACGAAACTGGAAAGATTCCAGGGTTACCTGGCTACCAGACTCCCCAGGTGAAGAACGCGCAGAAGATCATGGACAACGCTTATGACGACTGTATGAACCTCGTTTCTGAATCGTCCTTGACCAAAATCACAGAGGAATCGCCCACGAGCGATAACATCTACGCGGTCATAGAGGAGGCAATTCCCGAGAAGAATAGAAAGAACGCGGAATTGGAGAAGCAGCTGGACAACGAATACAAACTGCCAAAGCGAGTGGAGGCTACCTCCAATTCCGCGGATTTGGAGTCGATGGGCCTGCTGTCGGAGATCGTTTCGGAAATATCGAATAGGAACTTTGATTCTATATATTCCACCGCGACGCTGTCTCAGAAGGCGAAGGAGAACGAGGAGGCCTCCAAGAACGCGGACGATCTGGGATCGAATAGCTCACTGGGTGCTTACATGAACTCCAGCCACTACAAGTCACCTGGAAGCATTTACTCGAACTCTGCGTCGGGCAAGTTCAATTCCTCCAGCTCGACGACGAGCTCTGGCTACCTGAACCCGTCAGCCTTGAACGTCCCGCGGCAGGAGTTGGGTAAAGTTGCCGCGGACTCGAGAGGAATGAACAAAAGTAAACTGGTGTCTTTGAATTCAACGAATTCGAACCTGAACGACGAGATCTCGAAGGAACTGGGCATGAAACCCGCGGAGCGCGTCGCGCCTTGCAAGCCGCTCGCCTCGCTGAAGACTCGGTCGCTCCAACGAGCCTCGAAGAGCGAGGGGGACACGGTAGATGGTAAAGAGCCAGCGAAACCGCCCCTGGGGAGAACGAAAACGCCACCACACATCGTGAAAAGTTCGACGGCGAAGGAAGCAAACGAGGCGACAGCTAGGCCCGCCACCAAACTACCCCTGGACACCGCGTTGAGGTCCAGACAGAATCCTGACAAGGGCACGAAGCAGGGATCGAACGCGAATGTGGACGCAACGGGACAAGCTGGCAACGTCAATCAATCGAATAGTACCGCGGACAAACAAGATTCTCGCGCGAACGTAAATAGATTATCTTTGAAAACTGTGCCTTGTAGCCCTAAGGATAACGGGGGGAAGTTCAACAGCCCGGACTTGGTGTCCAGCTGTTCGAGCTCCAATCAGACCGGTACGAAATCGCCGGACGTTCTGGGTAGCAATCCGAAGTTGAGCTTCCACGCGAAGAGCGTTCAAAAGACACCCACGTTGCCTAGAGGTAGCTCCCCGAAGTCACCGTCTACGCCTTTCAAACCGCTGAGTATCGCGTCCAAGGCGACCGCTCTGGCGGAGAAGAAGAAGTCCCCGACAACCGGCAACGCGAACAAGTCCTTGTCGCCCACGAAGGAGCCGGCTTCGAAGACCTCGCAACAGCCGAAACTGGCACAGAAAACGGAGGCCAAAAGTGTAGACTCCGGGGCAAAGATAAACCCTGTGCAGAGAGCGGCCAGTGGTAAATCGAACGTCGCGTCCCTCCAGCAAAAGTTCGAGGCCAACAAGAACGTTAACACGCCGAGGACAGTGCCGAGCATACACAAAAAGACGGTTGGTAAAGCGACAGAGGCGGTCGGTGCGAAGAAGTAGGAGACCTTGATCGGTGGCAATTGTTCTCGAAATATTCTAGTCTGATCATATTGGGTGGTTGTATTCACTTTTCGAGCGATGTGAAACGTACGAGATACGTTCCAACGACATTTCTACCGTGTTATTTTATTTAATGGTTCGTACGGCAAAGTGGAAGCGTATAGTACAATGACGAGCAAACTTCTCGGTGGAGCGGTTGAAAGAGGAAGTTGATGAAAAGCTTCGAGAATTGTAACTTGTATTTACTTGTCGGAATACAGTGCTAGGTTGTATCTGCCGCGAAATACGGCGACTGTACTGGGCTGACGAAAATACGCGGCACTCCTCGAAGGGGAACGATTCCTCTCCGGAAAAAGCCGACCCCGACGGAGATTGCCTCTTCCCTTCGAGGCGTGCCGCGACCTTTGGGACACCCTGTATATTACCACTGTAAATAGTAGTTACTTAAAAATTCTAATATTTTTTGTAGAGATCATCCATTACCGGTAACGTTCGGAAATACGAGAAACACTACGATATTTATCTTAAGAGCATTTTGTAAACGACAAAGAGATGACAAAGTGAGCAACAGTTTATTTTCGAAAGTCTCGCGCTCGGTGCCGCAAGAGGGACGCGTAAAGAAATTATAATTGAACTCTGTGATATATACCATACGTGCAAAGAAAATTATAGCACAGAAAGCATCGTACCCATACATTATACGATAAAAATAGCAGATTGTAGAGGCGCGACCAAATCTATCATTTTATATCGTATCGTGCGTGGAAGATGGAACATTTTTCAAAGACCGATTAGTCTCTCGAGAGGAAAGCCATATCCAAGAAAATGTACGAACCCCGCGGAACAGCCTGTCGTTCCCTTTCCAAAGACTAAGCGTTAAAAAGAAGTTCAGCTTCGCGACTGTCGGTCGCACTTTCGAGGTATACTGCCCGCCCGCGGATGAACATTTTGTAAACGCGGCTAGCCGAGAGAACTTGGGCGCCTAGTACTTGCTAGACTAGACGCTCCGATCGAAGCAAAGGGGCGGATTTTCTGTGACAAAGTGCGCTAGAATACAACGGGTAGGAATATTTTGCTTAAAAAAAAAAAATGCGCGACACCACCTCGGTCGTCCCCGATTACTTTTCCCGCGGTTGTTCACCTGCGGCGGAATCTAGCATCGTTAGACACGCAAAGTCTAAAGAGAACGAAAGATATTTATTTGACTGATCGATGTAAATATGTTTATAACGCGTAACATATAGATGTAAGTCCACATTTTGTACAATGTACCTTCGTGCTCGCCAAGTTACATTCGCGAGCTACCCTTGACCGCATACACACGACATCAGCATTTAGCTTCTCGACGATGTCTCGTTCGTTTTGTTGTTTAAGCCTGTAACACTCTTCTGTACCAAAAATTGGGAGAAAAGAAAGAAGGAGGGAGGGAGAAAAAGGTTTTATTGAACGGTACAGTTGTGTAACCATACATATTCGTGCATTTATCATTTCGACAAAGCGATCTACCGCGATCTCTACGCTTCTTGTATACGATCGATTCGCTTTTAGTTTATACAGTTCCTATGTACAGACGTTCCGACGCGTTGAAATTTCTTAGAGACCGGCAACAACCTGAGTTCAATAAAGCTTTTTGCAAATTATCGGTCGTGTTTCGCGTGTCGTTTATAGTTGCTGTTCGCCACACTCTTTTCTATGCTTCTCTTCGCGCAATCACGTGTCCGCGCGTATTGCCCCGGTGTAAAGACAATCAGACGCTCCGTACACAGCTTGTGAGTATAAAACGGTGAGAAATTATCTATTGAGGAAAGCCTTGGCCATGGTCGATCGATGAAAATATCGTCTTTAAAAGCACGATTTGTTTCTTGAATACGTCGGGTGCCGTTAGTAGTTGTCCGCAAGGTACGATCGATCAGTTCGCATCGAGATCTTGCAGCCTATTGTAGTTGACAGACATTGTTGCATTGTGCGTTCAATACCAAAGATAAATCTCGCGTTCTACGTGTTAAACGGCCAAGATGTAGACTACTTGAAAGTTGTCTTTAAAACTTGTACATTTCCCAATCCATAGCGACGTTATAATAAATTCCTTTATTCCACGCATGTGATTTTCCAATCAATCGACGCCGGAGATCGAAAGAAGAGGTAGGTGAAGAAGTTGCAGTAATCGACCACACGAAATGCATGCTAATAATGGACAAAGTACATAAATTGAAACAGGGGAAGTACGTAGCTTTGTGATCGAAATTTCATTCATCATTCATGCAACAGAAATCATTTGAACCCTCTTTCCTGTTTCGTAGAAGAAACGTTTTCTTGGTGGAACGTTCAATTCTATAATTCTCGTCGCAGAGCCTTGCTATACTTAATTACCGGAGGATGTGTGGCATCTTCGAAACGACGTTTTATTAAACGGTAATAGGGCCAAGTGAATCAGCTGTGTGCTACAGTCAACATGGCGACAAAACGATAATTCGCCGTGAAAATTTAGCCCACTGAAAACCGCTTTACAATCAAGTACCACAGACTGTTCTAAACGTTACATCTTTAGAAGAAAAAGGTACACGCACAAATTAGATACTAAACTGGTTTTCCATTGTGTAGCAAGAACAGAAAAATGTGCGTTAAAGGAGATGGAGGTGAAGAACCTAATCGAAGAGCTCGCCAAGTGGGGAGAAACCTTCCCCTTATGGCAGTCCCCTCCAGTCGGATTTATGTGAGCTGGCTATACGTTTATGAAGAATGAATTTGCCTACACGTTCCCGTATTATAGAATTATAAAGAGCATCGCATCGGGGACGCTGGAGCATGTTGTTTTCTTTCTCCCAGTGTGACTCGCTCACGCTCGTTTCGCACGCAATGCTCTCGTAAATGGAAGCAATGCTCAGATCGCGTCAGAAAAATTTGGAGTTCCGTGGACACTATGTGTCGCGACGAAGAGTTTGAATCTAACACGATCGTGAATTTATGTGACGCGTGAGTGTTCTATTAACACGTTTATCGATCTCCGCCAGTAAGAATATTACGAGAAATCTGCGAACGGTTCATTGATAAATGCTGCCGAATTGACCGAGCATTGCGTGTGTATCAGTCACTGTTGTGATTTGTCAAAGAACCGATAACCTAACAATCATTCCGGAGTATCGGAGAAAGTTTCAGATAATATATTAGATGAAATCTTAAGGAACATTGCTGTTCGATTGTTTGTTTGGCGAAATACGTTAATGTCGTAAAATAAAGCGTACGGTTATGTCGCGTAGTGTTACAGTAATCGTTCCTCGGAATTCTTACGTGACAGGAAAACTCATTGTAATTTGCAGGATATTACGATTTTCTATTTTTGTATGGTGAAAATGGCCCATGCTCTATTACCGAAGCTTATGTGTAAACCTTTGAATACATCTAGTATGTGTCCCACGGACTTTACTACATCTACTGCCTTGTCCGATGTGAGTCCCATTTGCGATATATATATATACATTGATGTATTTCATCCTGCTACAGTCTGATTTAACTTGCAGGTGTTACAGTCGGACCCAGTGAAACGGCTGCTCAATCAGCCGAATATTATCATCAGAACAGTTCCTTTGCAAAAGCATGACACTTGTTCTTCGGTTAAGAATCTTTTCGCAAACAAATACAGTTCGCACTATCGTTCGAGAAGACCGGAGCGACCAGAAATATCCATAGTTCCTTTACAGATGGAGACGGAGGAGAGTAAAGAGGAGGAGAATCTGTTACCTTCGAAGAAGGAAGGGAAATCGGAGATTATACTGTTGCCTATTACAAGGGAACAGAAGCCCTGCGGCCACTACGAACCCTGCGAGAATATCGTGTGCGATGTGGTGGTGCAGCAGTACGTTGACCGTGACAGTGCTTCGCCCATGTTAGCCACTAGTATAGAAGAAGACGAGATAAACGCGCCTGTATCCAAGCACTGCAAGAACGAGATGTGCGATGCGCTGAGCATCGATCATGATCGTTGTCGCAGAGCTATGATAAGATTGAACAGGTACAATCGGACGGGAGCTTGCGACATTTGCGGAGTCGTGTTGAAAACATTGAGGGCGCGGTTACACCATAAGAATTGCACGAGGAAGAACGAATACAGGCACAACGAAGCGGGCAGCGCCGAGATACTGAAGGAGCGGATGCGCGAGAGGGAGATCCAGATTCTAGAGAATTCGAAGGTGAAGAAAAAGGATTATATGAATCCTGTCACAGGGTACAGCCTCGCGATGGAGACATTACAAAATAACGAAGAATTAATTGTTATTCCGAAATCAGTTCCTAGGCAACGATCGGCGACTAATGCAGCTCCTGCGGCTATCACTGAACCAAGCCCGCAAGTCAATAATGTTTTTGGAAATATTTTCTCTAATATACCGATTGTATTACCGCAGCAAAGTATAGTGATTGGAAAGACGCCGCGCTCGAACGAGAACAGCGCAACTGCCCCAGTGCAAGTAGCCTTGCCTGATACTTTGAATAGACTGCTTGTGGCGACGACCAGCGCGGTTCCTTTACCTCAAAATCAGTATGTCACGTTCACCACGGCGCAGAACCCGCAGCAAATAACGTTAAATGATCTGCTGTTCTCGCAGTCGCAATTTATGACAACGCCCATCCAACCGAAACCAATGCTGACGCCTATCCGTGTTGTGCCTATAACTAACTTGATAACGCAGCCATCGTTACTGCACCAGACACAGGGTATACCAAAGTTTTGTATTATGGCAGACACAACGGCGCCGGTACCGGTGCCAGTGGGTATAACGACTCCGCAGCCTATTCAACCTTCAGTGCCAGCCCCTCTGCGAAAAGTTAAAATTCCACAGAATCGTGAAGTATTACCCATACTTAACTTGGAAGCGCGGGTACTGAAGAGACGGAAAACACCGATAAGGAAGAAGTGCAAGATTAAGAGAAAAGACTTCAAGTGCAATTACTGCCAGAAAGGTTTCAGTACGGACTGGTATTTTAAAATTCACGTTGCTAAGCATACCGGTGGGAAGCAATTTCCTTGCAAGATATGCGCGCTGTCCTTTACCAAACGGTGCGACCTGAAGAGACACGTGAAAAGGGAGCATAAGGGTGAACGTAGTCCTCGGAAGGTGAAGAAGGAGGAGGATACTGAAGAGTCGCAGAAATGCTCAGACTGCGGTGCCGAATACGCGTCGGCTGATGAGCTGAAGCATCATAAATGGAAGTGTCATGGCATAACTGAGTGTACGCTGTGCGACTGCGAAGTATTGCTGGATGAACTGGACAGGCATATGATGTCGGTGCACGGACAAATAAACGACATGAAGGTGAAGGAAGAAGCTATCGAAATCGACGACACGCTCGAGGAAGTGAGCAAAATAGGAGTCCTCTCGAATATTATAGAAACGAAACTCAACAATTACGATCTGCAGCAGGAGAATAACGATAGTAGAATGAACGGATATGTTTCTATCCCCGATCAGATCACTGTGGAAGGTATTAAAACAGAGCTGAGTTACGAAGTATAAAGCATTCCAATTTAGCTATTTGTTAAAATTGAAACGAAACAACAATCATTGGGATTGAAAGTATATTTGTTATAAACCACGTGTAAGTTAAGTATATTGATAAAACAAAATATTTAAATACCAAGATTAGTGAAACGTTAACATTTTGGTAGCAAATTTTATGCTAAACTATTTATACAATGTAGATGTGTTAATATTTTTTCAATCTTACAGTGTCTGTCGTGAGTTTTAATTTTAGAAAGATAATTACAACATACCTCAAATTGTATAGCAGCAATATAAACAAAAGAAGAACGTTTCAAATTTATTTTTAAAACATACAAATGCTAATAGTCACGCTTGTAATTGCGAATGTTGCGAGGAACGCGCTCGGCAAGATTTACGCGGGAAATCAATATTTTTGAATCAAGTGACACGCTCTAAAATATTTTAAACATTAAACAAGGACGTAAATTTAAGAATACTTGTATGTTATTAAAAACTTTCAAACTGTGATACGTGGCCATCTTTCCGATATAACAATTCTTTTTGTTTAGCGTGAAAATTTATCGTTGTTAATTAAAATATTTAATATTATTTCGAGCAGATCAATGACTCCCGCGGACTCAAGTATCATTATTAATTACGACTGTGCAACGCGAACAAAAACGCAATCACACATATCTCGAACGCACAGTCAGAAATCCATGCGCGCGTGTATAGTTTAGAAACAGGAAACTTTTTATTTAATGATTTAAGGGTACTTTGTATGGAAAGAGAGTTAAATGCCATTCTTGACCTGTGGATGCATATAAGTTGTATTGTGTTCCTTTTATTTTTAGTTGAATAATATTTTAGTCAAAAGTATTTTTATGTATATAGATTTAAATGTAGAGAAGTAACTAGGTATCTTTGACATGCCACATGATCACGAAGAAATTGTTAAAACCGTTGAACGAGCTCTGTATAGCTTTGATTAATTTACAGTTACATGAGTATTCAATAAAAAATTTCGTTATGTGACGCGAATACGCAACACCGACACTTGTATATTTTTTGCTATTCAATCGTCCGCAGAACACGTTGGCCTTTCATTTTATTCTCTTCAGTGAGAATGTATTAATAGATGTAGAACGTTATTATTATAAACTGCATGTATATGATATCTATTTCTAGGAATATTCAATCTCTTCAAATAACGTTAAACGCACGAATAATTTCATATCAGGAGAATATGCAACAATTGAATAAATTCGGTACCACCTGAGTCGTTATAAAATGTAGAGCTGACATGAGAGAGTCCATATAGTCTTGTAAAATATGTTTGCAACTTGGAAATTGGTACGGGAATTTTACCGAAAGTTATCAGGAGAGCGTAGAAACGCCGCAAGGCTTAGAGGAAAGGTAATTTTCTTACAGAAATTAGTTCCTTGATAAGGGAAGGAAGTGAAATGTTACGTGCCTTTTAAATTTTAATGTTCCTTATAGAAGTACGTTCACCGTCACTTCGTAAAAACGTAAATGCTTGAGGGAAATCTATTTCAGGTTTTATTTTACCACCCTTGATCGACAATAACACATTCGATATCAGTCGTTGCGCAGTTGAACAAAATATCATTGCTTTTCGATGGTGCTCTTTCGTAAAACGAGATAATTTGTAAGTTCCAAGTATTTTTTATAGTTTCAAAACATCACCTCGAAAGTTTGTATGTCTCAGTTACACAAAGGAAGTGCATTAAAAACTACGGGCATGCGAAGAAATTATTTTTAAAGTTAACTGAGACCAAAAGATTATTCATTGAAATACAATGCATCCTGAGTGTAATGCATGTCATATGTATATTCGTCAATGTGTTTATAAGAAAGGTTTTTGTAATAAAGGATTATTTAATACCACAAACACTTATTTAAAATAGAAGTTTATTTTTAAGTTTGGAATACTGACTATGGATTACATTGCAAGTTGCATTCAGAAGTGGAACAGATTTAAATATTAATCCATTGCATTATATAAAAAGTTGCTTAAGTGTTTCCTTAGGAATACATATTTATTACATTGCTGTACAGTACACATACTTTCGGTCATATTCTGTCCAGAGCCTCGAGCATTATAACACTGTTCCCACGTATTACCTGAAACAATAAGGTACAATAAATTCCTCTTGCTTTATATTTTACAGTTAACATCGTTCGAGGAAACTTTCGTCTAACAATAACTTACCACCATGCCAATATTGTTTTTAGTACCATCCTTGCATTCTTCGATACTTTCATCTATAACCATGTTCATGAATGGATCGAAGCCACGCAAAATACCAACAACATGCCTTCCACCATTTAGTTTTACTATAAACAAGAAGAGAATGCATCATTGTTTGTACAAATAATTTATAATAATATTATTGCATTGACATAGGGTTGTACAAAAAGAGAAGTTCCGCGATTAATATTTAACTTATACCAATATCTCTTGCAAAAAAATTACAAAAAATTGAGATTTACACTGTACACTCCATCAATTTTACAAATATAACCTCGAATTCCTTTAGTATCTTTTACTCACGTGACAATCTCTTGTCCATGTACCTAAAAGACAAGAAATTAAACTGTTAATGTATTTCATTACGTTTCCAAGTTACAGGGCGCAACAAACATTTATCACGACTTGACAAACAAAACCGCATAACGTACTTTTTAAGTTCTGGAGGGTGTGCCTTACTCATCTTCGAGCTTTCTTTACTCCCACAGTCAGCTACCTCGTAATTATGTTACTTATACGCCCCCGAAAAGGTAGATATTTGCGTTTTTTCAATTTTCAAAATCTGCACGTTGTCGCTACAAAATCACAAAAGTATCGAGTGAACTTGTCGAGGTAGTGTGTTTATAAGTATGACCAACTTTATTTCAGTTCTCTTACAATGTTACTATAGTTGCGCAACGCTGGGCGGTGCATCGAGGTGCGCAGAAGCCAAGTCTGCGTCCCGCGCAGTGCACGACGCGACGGAGGGGAGTATGCGGGCCCGATTGGTTATATATTAAGGCACGTGGGAAACTGCCTTTATATTTCCATAGGCGCAGCTTCTGTAACAATCATAAAGATAGGGCACGCGTAGGCATTGTTATTATTGGCCGACGCGATGACATCGACGAATCGGATCATATAGCATCGTGTGACGAAGAGAAGATAAAACTGTACATACATAAAAGTATAATTTTCATGCTTTCTTACCCTATAAATCTCCCGAGGAGGTGCTATAATCCGACTCGTCCGAGTAGCTGCTATCATCCGAGTCGTCCCAGTCGTCAGAACCACTGCTCTGTAATTCCATCGTTAAGTTGTCCATGACATCTTCTAACAAGCCATCCTTCTTCCAAAATTCCTGCTCAATCTTCTCAACATGCGCGCAGAAATTTTCCCATCCGACTGGTGTAACTTTCTGTATAACTTGTCGCACAAATATTTCTAAATCGCCGATTGAAAGAGTCGAGTTGGTATTCTCTCGAATCTTTTGTTTCACTTCTGCCCAGGCTAATTCAATCGGATTTAACACACACATGTAAGGCGGCAGTCTTAATACTTCGTGCCCATGCAGTTTTATTAATTCATCTATCTGATACGTTTTCTCTGGTTTCTTATGTTGCTGCACGAGTGTCAATAATTCATGCTTCCTCATTGTTTTAGTGCATGGAATGTTATTTTCTGCCAGCCATTGTATCATGTCTTTCTTCGTACTATATTTCGATGGTGGTTTGTTTGATTCTACACCATGATACGGGGTATTCTCCATTACTATTACTGAATTCGGCGGAACATTTGGCAATAGCTTCTCTCTAATCCACTTTTCGAAGTCTACAGCATTCATTTGCCCGTGGTAGTCGCTATTTGTCATTGGCGATTTAAAAATAAGATCGGCGCCGTTTAAGAATCCACCCTTCCCACCGGCGTGAACAATTATCAGCCGGTAGGAAGTTTTGCTTTGCAATACTCCTAGGAATTCTTCGGTCCTCCAACATTTGCTGAAGTTCAACCTATTGTCAACCCACATTTCGCCGACATAAATAATGTTCTTATTTTGCGTTCTGTGATACTGGACAGCTTTCAAGTACTTTGATCGCCAACCAACGATACTTGGCTTTTCGATCAGGAGATGGCTATTCACATATTTGAATCCCATATTTTTCAACAGTTTGTAGAGCGAGTGTGTTTTCCACGGGAAATCTATTCTCTCTCGTATAGCATCTAACAATTTTTCAGCAGCTGGTACAGTTTTGTTCTCTACGTAGAATTCATAAATTATATTCCTTATGATAGTCTTATTCTCCTCGGAGCAATGAAATTTTTTATCAGGGCGTCGTGGACGTTTCTTCCCAGGTGAAGATAACTGCCGGCCCCCAGATTCTATGCTTTCTTTCCGAATTCTTGAAATTGTCTTCTCTGACACACCAGTGTAATCGGACGCACGCTTGGTAGATTGTCTCAGTAGATGAGTAAGCTGACCCTGTACAGCTTCTTCGTCACATCTTTTAATTACTCTGCTCACTATATTGCGTGCCTCGCTATGGATCGTTTGTCCCTTGCGCGATCCCATGATGCATCGAATGTATTATTTAATTTAAGAAAACTGTCACTCAATTTAACCCAGACTCTGTTCCGTTTCGCGCATTGAGTGCATAGATAGCAGAGAAAACCGTTCCTTTTCAGGTAATGCGTGCATTGGTGGCGTTGGTGGCGCATAGGATTCCCTAGAATTCTCCCACTTCTAATGCATCGTTGCCGATTTCTCAGTCACCCTGTATAGTAGGGAATTTTTCACCCGTACGAATTTTACGCGAGACGCGAAACCGCTTCCAAAGAGTACAATGAAAGTACCCTTTGATCGCCGATTTTCCTCGATCGCTGCCGATTTCTCCGTCACCCTGTATAGTAGGGTATTTTTCACCCCTTAGGAAAGTACTCGGGACATGAAACCGCGTCCAAAGAGTACAATGAAAGTACCCTTTGATCGCCGATTTTCCTCGATCGCTGCCGATTTCTCCGTCACCCTGTATAGTAGGGTATTTTTCACCCCTTAGGAAAGTACTCGGGACGTGAAACCGCGACCAAAGAGTACAATGAAAGTATCCTTTGTTCGCCGATTTTCCTCGATCGTTGCCGATTTCTCCGTCACCCTGTATAGTAGGGTATTTTTCATCCCTTAGGAAAGTACGCGGGACGTGAAACCGCGTCCAAAGAGTACAATGAAAGTACCCTTTGATCGTCGATTTTCCTCGATCGCTGCCGATTTCTCTGTCACCCTGTAGACTAGGATATTTTTCACCCCTTAGGAAAGTACTCGGGACGTGAAACCGCGTCCAAAGAGTACAATGAAAGTACCCTTTGATCGCCGATTTTCCTCGATCGCTGCCGATTTCTCTGTCACCCTGTATAGTAGGGTATTTTTCACCCCTTAGGAAAGTACGCGGGACGTGAAACCGCGTCGAAAGAGTATAATGAAAGTACCCTTTGATCGCCAATTTTACCCAATCGATACCGATTTCTGTCACTTTGTATAATGGTTAATTAATTCGGGTCATTCGTCTGTTATAGGGAAGCAATTTGGAAGCGTCGGTTCGTGTCAACTGGTCCCAGATAGCACACAGATGTCTAAAGACACCCAAAAGACGTTCTAAAAGCCGTCCGGATCTACAACGGACGTACAATTGACGTCTTTCAAACGTCTGTGTAAAATATGGGGTGTAACGAAAACGCACTGGACGAGTGCGGAATTTACAATATGTCCTTTTTAAGTGGAAGTTAAACTGAAGTAATTTGACAATGGAATTATTATATATCACTGTACATTATTCAGAGTATTTTAATAAATCACATGTAGAGAAAAAACGCATCATTTAATGTAGAAATGTACCCTATATCATCCATTTCCTAATTAAATCCCATATTTTCCAATCACAAGTAAAGACTGGGTCTGCGTTGATTACTTCTCCGTCTTCGATTCACTCTCTCCGGAGTCGTTACTTTGTGCCACCTCTTTCGACATCATGTTCTCCTGTTACAATCTCAATTTTGGAGCGTTCAGACAATTTTGGCCAGATTTTAGCAAATGTATCAGGAGAACATGAAGCGAAAGGAGGTACGCTGTGAATTTCATCGTCGAAGCCTTTCGAAGACGCTGCGCCTCTACGTCGAACAGTTCTCCGCCTTGGATTCTCTTTACGAAGACGCTAACTTAGTGCCACCTCTTTCGACATCATGTTCTCCTGTTACAATCTCAATTTTGGAGCGTTCAGACAATTTTGGCCAGATTTTAGCAAATGTATCAGGAGAACATGAAGCGAAAGGAGGTACGCTGTGAATTTCATCGACGAAGCCTTTCGAAGACGCTGCGCCTCTACGTCGAATAGTTCTCCGCCTTGGATTCTCTTTACGAAGGCGCTAACTTAGTGCCACCTCTTTCGACATCATGTTCTCCTGTTACAATCTCAATTTTGGAGCGTTCAGACAATTTTGGCCAGATTTTAGCAAATGTATCAGGAGAACATGAAGCGAAAGGAGGTACGCTGTGAATTTCATCGTCGAAGCCTTTCAAAGACGCTGCGCCTCTACGTCGAATACTTCTCCGCCTTAGATTCTCTTTCCGAAGGCGCTAACTTAGTGCCACCTCTTTCGACATCATGTTCTCCTGTTACAATCTCAATTTTGGAGCGTTCAGACAATTTTGGCCAGATTTTGGGCAAATGTATCAGGAGAACATGAAGCGAAAGGAGGTACGCTGTGAATTTCATCGTCGAAGCCTTTCGAAGACGCTGCGCCTCTACGTCGAATAGTTCTCCGCCTTAGATTCTCTTTCCGAAGGCGCTAACTTAGTGCCACCTCTTTCGACATCATGTTCTCCTGTTACAATCTCAATTTTGGAGCGTTCAGACAATTTTGGCCAGATTTTAGCAAATGTATCAGGAGAACATGAAGCGAAAGGAGGTACGCTGTGAATTTCATCGTCGAAGCCTTTCGAAGACGCTGCGCCTCTACGTCGAACAGTTCTCCGTCTTGGATTCTCTTTACGAAGACGCTAACTTAGTGCCACCTCTTTCGACATCATGTTCTCCTGTTACAATCTCAATTTTGGAGCGTTCAGACAATTTTGGCCAGATTTTAGCAAATGTATCAGGAGAACATGAAGCGAAAGGAGGTACGCTGTGAATTTCATCGTCGAAGCCTTTCGAAGACGCTGCGCCTCTACGTCGAATAGTTCTCCGCCTTAGATTCTCTTTCCGAAGGCGCTAACTTAGTGCCACCTCTTTCGACATCATGTTCTCCTGTTACAATCTCAATTTTGGAGCGTTCAGACAATTTTGGCCAGATTTTAGCAAATGTATCAGGAGAACATGAAGCGAAAGGAGGTACGCTGTGAATTTCATCGTCGAAGCCTTTCGAAGACGCTGCGCCTCTACGTCGAATAGTTCTCCGCCTTAGATTCTCTTTCCGAAGGCGCTAACTTAGTACCACCTCTTTCGACATCATGTTCTCCTGTTACAATCTCAATTTTGGAGCGTTCAGACAATTTTGGCCAGATTTTAGCAAATGTATCAGGAGAACATGAAGCGAAAGGAGGTACGCTGTGAATTTCATCGTCGAAGCCTTTCGAAGACGCTGCGCCTCTACGTCGAACAGTTCTCCGTCTTGGATTCTCTTTACGAAGACGCTAACTTAGTGCCACCTCTTTCGACATCATGTTCTCCTGTTACAATCTCAATTTTGGAGCGTTCAGACAATTTTGGCCAGATTTTGGGCAAATGTATCAGGAGAACATGAAGCGAAAGGAGGTACGCTGTGAATTTCATCGTCGAAGCCTTTCAAAGACGCTGCGCCTCTACGTCGAATACTTCTCCGCCTTAGATTCTCTTTCCGAAGGCGCTAACTTAGTGCCACCTCTTTCGACATCATGTTCTCCTGTTACAATCTCAATTTTGGAGCGTTCAGACAATTTTGGCCAGATTTTGGGCAAATGTATCAGGAGAACATGAAGCGAAAGGAGGTACGCTGTGAATTTCATCGTCGAAGCCTTTCGAAGACGCTGCGCCTCTACGTCGAATAGTTCTCCGCCTTAGATTCTCTTTCCGAAGGCGCTAACTTAGTGCCACCTCTTTCGACATCATGTTCTCCTGTTACAATCTCAATTTTGGAGCGTTCAGACAATTTTGGCCAGATTTTAGCAAATGTATCAGGAGAACATGAAGCGAAAGGAGGTACGCTGTGAATTTCATCGTCGAAGCCTTTCGAAGACGCTGCGCCTCTACGTCGAACAGTTCTCCGTCTTGGATTCTCTTTACGAAGACGCTAACTTAGTGCCACCTCTTTCGACATCATGTTCTCCTGTTACAATCTCAATTTTGGAGCGTTCAGACAATTTTGGCCAGATTTTAGCAAATGTATCAGGAGAACATGAAGCGAAAGGAGGTACGCTGTGAATTTCATCGTCGAAGCCTTTCGAAGACGCTGCGCCTCTACGTCGAATAGTTCTCCGCCTCAGATTCTCTTTCCGAAGGTGCTAACTTAGTGCCACCTCTTTCGACATCATGTTCTCCTGTTACAATCTCAATTTTGGAGCGTTCAGACAATTTTGGCCAGATTTTAGCAAATGTATCAGGAGAACATGAAGCGAAAGGAGGTACGCTGTGAATTTCATCGTCGAAGCCTTTCGAAGACGCTGCGCCTCTACGTCGAATAGTTCTCCGCCTTAGATTCTCTTTCCGAAGGCGCTAACTTAGTACCACCTCTTTCGACATCATGTTCTCCTGTTACAATCTCAATTTTGGAGCGTTCAGACAATTTTGGCCAGATTTTAGCAAATGTATCAGGAGAACATGAAGCGAAAGGAGGTACGCTGTGAATTTCATCGTCGAAGCCTTTCGAAGACGCTGCGCCTCTACGTCGAATAGTTCTCCGCCTTCGATTCTCTTTCCGAAGGCGCTAACTTAGTGCCACCTCTTTCGACATCATGTTCTCCTGTTACAATCTCAATTTTGGAGCGTTCAGACAATTTTGGCCAGATTTTAGCAAATGTATCAGGAGAACATGAAGCGAAAGGAGGTACGCTGTGAATTTCATCGTCGAAGCCTTTCGAAGACGCTGCGCCTCTACGTCGAACAGTTCTCCGCCTTAGATTCTCTTTCCGAAGGCGCTAACTTAGTGCCACCTCTTTCGACATCATGTTCTCCTGTTACAATCTCAATTTTGGAGCGTTCAGACAATTTTGGCCAGATTTTAGCAAATGTATCAGGAGAACATGAAGCGAAAGGAGGTACGCTGTGAATTTCATCGTCGAAGCCTTTCAAAGACGCTGCGCCTCTACGTCGAATAGTTCTCCGCCTTAGATTCTCTTTCCGAAGGCGCTAACTTAGTGCCACCTCTTTCGACATCATGTTCTCCTGTTACAATCTCAATTTTGGAGCGTTCAGACAATTTTGGCCAGATTTTAGCAAATGTATCAGGAGAACATGAAGCGAAAGGAGGTACGCTGTGAATTTCATCGTCGAAGCCTTTCGAAGACGCTGCGCCTCTACGTCGAATAGTTCTCCGCCTTAGATTCTCTTTCCGAAGGCGCTAACTTAGTGCCACCTCTTTCGACATCATGTTCTCCTGTTACAATCTCAATTTTGGAGCGTTCAGACAATTTTGGCCAGATTTTAGCAAATGTATCAGGAGAACATGAAGCGAAAGGAGGTACGCTGTGAATTTCATCGTCGAAGCCTTTCGAAGACGCTGCGCCTCTACGTCGAATAGTTCTCCGCCTTGGATTCTCTTTACGAAGGCGCTAACTTAGTGCCACCTCTTTCGACATCATGTTCTCCTGTTACAATCTCAATTTTGGAGCGTTCAGACAATTTTGGCCAGATTTTGGGCAAATGTATCAGGAGAACATGAAGCGAAAGGAGGTACGCTGTGAATTTCATCGTCGAAGCCTTTCGAAGACGCTGCGCCTCTACGTCGAATAGTTCTCTGCCTTAGATTCTCTTTCCGAAGGCGCTAACTTAGTGCCACCTCTTTCGACATCATGTTCTCCTGTTACAATCTCAATTTTGGAGCGTTCAGACAATTTTGGCCAGATTTTAGCAAATGTATCAGGAGAACATGAAGCGAAAGGAGGTACGCTGTGAATTTCATCGTCGAAGCCTTTCGAAGACGCTGCGCCTCTACGTCGAATAGTTCTCCGCCTTAGATTCTCTTTCCGAAGGCGCTAACTTAGTGCCACCTCTTTCGACATCATGTTCTCCTGTTACAATCTCAATTTTGGAGCGTTCAGACAATTTTGGCCAGATTTTAGCAAATGTATCAGGAGAACATGAAGCGAAAGGAGGTACGCTGTGAATTTCATCGTCGAAGCCTTTCGAAGACGCTGCGCCTCTACGTCGAATAGTTCTCCGCCTTAGATTCTCTTTCCGAAGGCGCTAACTTAGTACCACCTCTTTCGACATCATGTTCTCCTGTTACAATCTCAATTTTGGAGCGTTCAGACAATTTTGGCCAGATTTTAGCAAATGTATCAGGAGAACATGAAGCGAAAGGAGGTACGCTGTGAATTTCATCGTCGAAGCCTTTCGAAGACGCTGCGCCTCTACGTCGAATAGTTCTCCGCCTTAGATTCTCTTTCCGAAGGCGCTAACTTAGTGCCACCTCTTTCGACATCATGTTCTCCTGTTACAATCTCAATTTTGGAGCGTTCAGACAATTTTGGCCAGATTTTAGCAAATGTATCAGGAGAACATGAAGCGAAAGGAGGTACGCTGTGAATTTCATCGTCGAAGCCTTTCAAAGACGCTGCGCCTCTACGTCGAATAGTTCTCCGCCTTAGATTCTCTTTCCGAAGGCGCTAACTTAGTGCCACCTCTTTCGACATCATGTTCTCCTGTTACAATCTCAATTTTGGAGCGTTCAGACAATTTTGGCCAGATTTTAGCAAATGTATCAGGAGAACATGAAGCGAAAGGAGGTACGCTGTGAATTTCATCGTCGAAGCCTTTCGAAGACGCTGCGCCTCTACGTCGAATAGTTCTCCGCCTTAGATTCTCTTTCCGAAGGCGCTAACTTAGTGCCACCTCTTTCGACATCATGTTCTCCTGTTACAATCTCAATTTTGGAGCGTTCAGACAATTTTGGCCAGATTTTAGCAAATGTATCAGGAGAACATGAAGCGAAAGGAGGTACGCTGTGAATTTCATCGTCGAAGCCTTTCGAAGACGCTGCGCCTCTACGTCGAACAGTTCTCCGCCTTGGATTCTCTTTACGAAGACGCTAACTTAGTGCCACCTCTTTCGACATCATGTTCTCCTGTTACAATCTCAATTTTGGAGCGTTCAGACAATTTTGGCCAGATTTTAGCAAATGTATCAGGAGAACATGAAGCGAAAGGAGGTACGCTGTGAATTTCATCGTCGAAGCCTTTCAAAGACGCTGCGCCTCTACGTCGAATAGTTCTCCGCCTTAGATTCTCTTTCCGAAGGCGCTAACTTAGTGCCACCTCTTTCGACATCATGTTCTCCTGTTACAATCTCAATTTTGGAGCGTTCAGACAATTTTGGCCAGATTTTAGCAAATGTATCAGGAGAACATGAAGCGAAAGGAGGTACGCTGTGAATTTCATCGTCGAAGCCTTTCGAAGACGCTGCGCCTCTACGTCGAATAGTTCTCCGCCTTAGATTCTCTTTCCGAAGGCGCTAACTTAGTGCCACCTCTTTCGACATCATGTTCTCCTGTTACAATCTCAATTTTGGAGCGTTCAGACAATTTTGGCCAGATTTTAGCAAATGTATCAGGAGAACATGAAGCGAAAGGAGGTACGCTGTGAATTTCATCGTCGAAGCCTTTCGAAGACGCTGCGCCTCTACGTCGAATAGTTCTCCGCCTTAGATTCTCTTTCCGAAGGCGCTAACTTAGTGCCACCTCTTTCGACATCATGTTCTCCTGTTACAATCTCAATTTTGGAGCGTTCAGACAATTTTGGCCAGATTTTAGCAAATGTATCAGGAGAACATGAAGCGAAAGGAGGTACGCTGTGAATTTCATCGTCGAAGCCTTTCAAAGACGCTGCGCCTCTACGTCGAATAGTTCTCCGCCTTAGATTCTCTTTCCGAAGGCGCTAACTTAGTGCCACCTCTTTCGACATCATGTTCTCCTGTTACAATCTCAATTTTGGAGCGTTCAGACAATTTTGGCCAGATTTTAGCAAATGTATCAGGAGAACATGAAGCGAAAGGAGGTACGCTGTGAATTTCATCGTCGAAGCCTTTCGAAGACGCTGCGCCTCTACGTCGAATAGTTCTCCGCCTTAGATTCTCTTTCCGAAGGCGCTAACTTAGTGCCACCTCTTTCGACATCATGTTCTCCTGTTACAATCTCAATTTTGGAGCGTTCAGACAATTTTGGCCAGATTTTAGCAAATGTATCAGGAGAACATGAAGCGAAAGGAGGTACGCTGTGAATTTCATCGTCGAAGCCTTTCGAAGACGCTGCGCCTCTACGTCGAACAGTTCTCCGCCTTGGATTCTCTTTACGAAGACGCTAACTTAGTGCCACCTCTTTCGACATCATGTTCTCCTGTTACAATCTCAATTTTGGAGCGTTCAGACAATTTTGGCCAGATTTTAGCAAATGTATCAGGAGAACATGAAGCGAAAGGAGGTACGCTGTGAATTTCATCGTCGAAGCCTTTCAAAGACGCTGCGCCTCTACGTCGAATAGTTCTCCGCCTTAGATTCTCTTTCCGAAGGCGCTAACTTAGTGCCACCTCTTTCGACATCATGTTCTCCTGTTACAATCTCAATTTTGGAGCGTTCAGACAATTTTGGCCAGATTTTAGCAAATGTATCAGGAGAACATGAAGCGAAAGGAGGTACGCTGTGAATTTCATCGTCGAAGCCTTTCGAAGACGCTGCGCCTCTACGTCGAATAGTTCTCCGCCTTAGATTCTCTTTCCGAAGGCGCTAACTTAGTGCCACCTCTTTCGACATCATGTTCTCCTGTTACAATCTCAATTTTGGAGCGTTCAGACAATTTTGGCCAGATTTTAGCAAATGTATCAGGAGAACATGAAGCGAAAGGAGGTACGCTGTGAATTTCATCGTCGAAGCCTTTCGAAGACGCTGCGCCTCTACGTCGAATAGTTCTCCGCCTTCGATTCTCTTTCCGAAGGCGCTAACTTAGTGCCACCTCTTTCGACATCATGTTCTCCTGTTACAATCTCAATTTTGGAGCGTTCAGCCAATTTTGGCCAGATTTTAGCAAATGTATCAGGAGAACATGAAGCGAAAGGAGGTACGCACTGAATTTCATCGTCGAAACCTTTCGATATTTGACGATGGTGAGTTTGGAATTTGGATAGGAATGTTCTAGAGTATCTTTACAATAATAATACGGTTTTGTAGAGTTTTTCCACTTTATTGTCTTTAAAATACATTCAGTGCATTGCAATGGAGCGATACAAGTATGTACAAATGAATATTAAATGAGTAATAATTATATTTTCACTTTATTTTATATATAAAATCTTGGGTTGAAAGTTTTAAGTTCTCATTTTTAAGTTCTCAGTTTTAAGTTCTCAAGATTGATGGTTTTCCCTTATTTGATGCAGTTAAGGTTGTTGTCAACGAAGAATGATCCACAACTCCTGTAACAGACGAAAAACGAATTATAACAACTCGCATGATCTCGAAAATAATACTACAAGGTTTTTTACGCAGAAAATACTTGCAATATTACACATGCTTCCATCCATCACCACATTTCGCATACACAGTTGACAGTTGTAGTAATTTAATCTCAATTTCCTTCGGAAGATGTGTTAACGCATTTCAGCTTGGCGCTATGCACGCAGATGACCTGATGACGTCATGGTCCAAGTACAAATTCCTAGGCTCGCATCAAAGGGACATTTTGGTTTTTGTACTAACAAGATTGCACTTGGTGACTAGCCAATTTCAGCGTTGAAGACGATGGAACGATAGTAATTCGTAATTCCGGTAGTGGCTTTTGCGGATTACGCTTTGTAATCGCTTAGGAGTAAATTGAAACGGTCCTTGTCACAAGTCACATCGTAATATTCCTACGGAATATACAGGAATATAGAACGATGAACGTGATACCGTGCTTTGTGTTGATCGCAAGCATCCTGGAATTAGTAAGTGCAGAATGGAACACAAAGGATTACATGAAACGAGAACATTCTTTGATCAGACCGTATCAAGGTTCGTGAATTTTGGATCGTTTTGCGGGAATTAGGTTTCGGGTAGTGTGGAACGTTGTGACGTGTAATCTCCTGTGATTTAAATTATGCACGCCTAATATCTGTCAATCCAAGTACGGAGATAAGTTTCAAGTATACGAGTCTAAGGTTACGTTCATAAAAAGCACAGTTTTTTTGTGATTTTTTTGTAATAAATCAATGGACGTGATCACGACAAAGTCCAAATACCACCTTGGCAAATCGATGAACTTTTTAGCATAAATAATCTCGTCCCACGTTTTATACAGCAACTTGTATTTATCCATGTTTAGGATCTGGAATGACAATACCCTACTGGGATTTTATGGGTAGTACAATGGTAACAAATAATTACATTAGATTAACTGCAGATCAACAGAGTAAACAAGGTGCCATATGGAATTCTGTTGTAAGTTCCAAAGTTTCTCTTGTATCAATGATAAGCATTAGACAAGAATGTTCAACGAAACCATCCTTCGTTCATCTTCTTCCATTTAGCCATTCCACGTGAGAAATTGGGAACTCCAAGTCCACTTCAAAGTGCATGGAAAGGGAAGGGACTTGTTCGGCGATGGGTTTGCTATTTGGTACGCGAAAGAAAGAATGAAAATAGGCTCTGTATTCGGAAACCAAGACTATTTCCAAGGATTGGCTGTCATTTTAGACACCTATAGCAACCACAATGGCCCCCACAATGTATGTACAATACACAAACCTGTATTTCTGAGCAACAAAGCAGGATAGTGCAGCTATATACACTAAGTTGTTTGAATTTCACAGCATCAGCATCCCTATATCTCTGCTATGGTCAATAATGGTTCCTTGCATTACGATCACGATCGGGATGGAACTCATACGCAGCTCGCAGGCTGCGAAGCAAAGTTTAGAAACTTGGAGCATGACACACACATCGCTATACGTTACGAAAGAGATACATTAACCGGTGAGTGCAAGCACGCTAAAGGAGTCATCCTTAAATTACGTAAGGCTTTCTGGGGGGAAGGGGGTCGCGAATTTCTTACATTTTCTTACAACGACGGGGGGGAGTTAGGTAGCGGCTTATGTAATATTTTTTAAACTAATTTTCAATAAATACAAATTCTATTATTAATGTTTCAGAAAAGTAGTTTTAATTTATATTTCCCGAAACCGAGTTAAATAAATTATATAAACCTTTAAAAGAAGTTTAATAACTAAAAAAATTAAATGCAAAAAATATTACGTAAGTAGGGGGTTGGAATATCAAATCTTACGAATTCTTATACTGGGGAAGGGAGGAGGTAAGAATTCGCCAAAGTTACCCTTACGTAATTTAAGGGCGGCCCCTAATCGCAAGGAACTTACAAGCTATTTTCTCATTATCCTCTTAGCAGATATAGAGTAAACTATCTCTCTAAAAGATTCCTTTCGATACAGTTTCCACGGACTTTGCGAATAAAGCCGCGTGGAAGGAGTGCTTCTCCGTGAAAGACATAAAACTGCCTACTGGTTACTTCTTCGGAATTTCCGCGACGACGGGAGATTTATCCGACAATCACGATATATTATCGATTCGCTTGTTCGAGCTAGACTTACCAGACGACGTGAGCATCGCATCTGAATATTGCGAAATCTTTTCAGAATGTATCGCCCCTTTTAACAATGTACTGTATTCACTTACAGCCCAGAGATCAGGAGGATAGGTCCAATATTTTACCGTCGGCAGCGTTTTACGAAGCTCCGCGAGGTATTGTAACCGATAATTTAATAACTCGGGAGATGTTTACTCGATGTTACTAACGGTCCTGTGATGCTTGTTGCAGAGCACGTAGACAATCCAAAGCAGTCCGCGCTGAGCAGAATAATGTTTTTCCTTTTAATGCTGGTCGGCGCCCTCGCAATAATAGCCTGCATCGTGATAGCCATTATGTGGTACCAGAAGCATCAAGAGAACAGCAGGAAACGTTTTTACTGAGTCGCGACACGTACCTATTCTGCTATCGAATTTCTCGTTCACGTCGGATGTTCTGTCTAGAAAATAAGGTGTAGCTGTAAAGTGTTCATAAGACTGTTTCTTTGGATATTAGTATAACGAACAATGGTTAACGTATCGGGAGGAGCAACGTTGGGAAAATATTTTAACGGAAAGTAAATATATATATTAGCGAGTGATCGAACGGTAACAATAATGTATAGAATGTTGCAGCAGTTGTAAGGCATGTCAAATTATGCTAATCACCACTCTGGTCCTAAAGATATGTTTCACCGTGCATTGTACAGAGTTCCTTTACCAAAGTTTCCATGCTCTTGAGTTGCTGCAATGACTCTTCTAGACTTAAGCGCAGCGAATGTACTATATTATCGAACTACTCGTGTAGGTGGTAAAGAAACAGCGTTCTCCAATGTACTTTCACCCATCCGGGTGTCGATAGTCTTGCGATAGAAGCATTGCATAATTGAAAGCTGATCGTGTCACGCGTCCACTCCGAACTGTAATGTTTGTCTATGGATTTCTCATCAACGATTACGATAAATTTGTTCCGCGAGACGACGGGCGGTAGGGTAAGTTGATTCTAGTGAGTCTGGAACTTGCAATATTCCAATGAAGCATCACACGCTCGAGCGAAACATCCGATTAGGGAGACGAGCTTTTCTAGAACAGTAATCGATATCCATGAGAATGTTTTTTCTCACCCTTGACTTATATCCTTAATATACGTGTATTCAATATAATTGAAAAGACTTTATTGATGCAGATTTTATATTTGTACATAAACAAACGGAGCATTATCAATATACGGAATAGTTGTAGAGTGATTTCGTACTGTACAACTCTTTTTTATACAAAAACGAAAAATAAAGGGAACCAAAATCGCTGACGAAAGGATTGCCATGTTGAGGGAAATAATTATTATCATCCGTGGAAGTACTGCATGTCATTTGTTGCCAAACGAAAAAAAATAAGTATGTATGTATAAGATTGTGTAAGAAAAAAAATTAATTGCTTTAGAAAAACATAAACAATTTTGATTAAAAAAAAAAAGAATATTCCTTGCGAGTTCGTAAAGTAATATCTCGGCTAGACATTTAGCGTGACAATGTGTTTACTTTTTAAAATATATTTTATTAGAAATAATAAAATCATTTACTCAAACAGAAAGACATCAAGGTACATCTATATTTGTCTTTTATCTCAACTAGAGTTCTTCCTCTATTGTCCTGATATGATGTATCGAGAGATAACTGTGGTCATTGCTCTAGACAGTTACGAGACCTTTTCTGTTTTAATTGTTTATGTTTTATACAGTCTAGAGACTTAACATTGATTTTTAACAGTGACGTTTAACTTCTATGCGTCGTACGTGTAGATATATATCATCATCTTTACTATTTCCTCGAACACATAGAACATTTATATGACAATTACACGAGCAGAGATATTCCAACAACTAAATTACAGTTCCAAAGATTCGTCGAGGTTCGTACAGATTACAGATCTATGCGAACGTCTGTCGAAGGTATAACGTTGAGAATTCTACGAGAACTGAAGGTTGATATAACGCTGTAGGTACACGCATCACATTCGTTGTAGATACATCGTTCTTAAACGCGCGATTCATGCTCGTTATGCTTGGTTGGGAAAGATGTTCCTCGTTAAAATGTACCATTACAAAGACTGGTGTGATATTTTTTTCATCGTCGCGTTAAAATAAGATCGAAGAGGGTCCACCTCTTCTCCTTTCGATTTTCCATAAACGGAATAGAAAAATATTAAGCGCATTTGTCTCTATTACCTGCAGTAATACGAAAATATGTCGATCTTAAAATATACATATATCATTATAAGTGTACTCTTCGACGTAAATACATTTTCACGAGTCCCCGTTGAACTTCTAATTGCCTGAGGCGCTTGGTAACATCAAAATACGCTTGTACAGTTCTATTAGAATTACGTACACACATGTACATCCCATAAAAAAAAGGCTATGTGTCGTTAAAAAGTCTAGGTTCTAAAGGATAATGTCCAAACTGAGAAACAAATCCGCTATAAAAGACGATAGTAACTAAACATCATTGAGAATTCAAAAAATACCGAGAGCTATATTTTACGGAACTATTCAATGTAACTTACTCTCTCTCTCTTGTAGGACATTTACTTCGCCATTACTACTCTTCCTTTCCAAAGAATCTTGACGCAAACATTGGTCCTAACGCCCCGAGGAAAACGTTAGGGCTCGATATATACTTCATAGCTCGTAGAACCATGCGAGACACGACTATTTGAACATCACTATGGGATTCAATAAAAAGTTGAGAACAGTCTTCAAGCCTAGGTAGAGATCGCTTAAAACCGATCTGAATGTCATGTGATACCTATAACGTTTGTAAGATTTCAAGTCGATAGAGTGGCAAGCTAAACACCCCATTTCCTCCAATTCGATCTGCGGCTTGGAGCCACCGAGCAGAGACTCCTTCTCCAGGCCGTCGTTCAAAAGCGTGCCGGAGAACCAGATCTTGTCCCCGGGATATATATTCAGGCTGACGTTTGTGAACGAATGGTCCGCCACGAGCGAGATCTCCGCGTTGTTCCCCCATATGCTGCTTTTCATCTTCACCGAGATCTCGAACTCGTACCGGTTCCAAGCGGGGAAGTGGCACTTGTTCTTTCGCTTCTGAATGCTGGCGAAGTGCTTGCAGTTCTTCTGCCGCTGTTTGTCGCCCGAGTCGCAATTGTTCAGGTACGGTTCGCCGTATGTGCAGCTGGCCAGATTTTCAATACTGTCGGGTAGCTTGTTGAATATCGTCGCGATGCTATTTCTGATCGATTTCAGTTTAATATTCGTCACGTAGCCTTCCCACGAGACCAGTATTCCTTCCAGATCGGCGCATTGGATTTGCACCTGCGCCTTGGACAGCAACTCTTCCCACGCGGGCTGGTGGCAATGATTCTGATACTGTTCCCAGGACAATGCAGAGATACCCTCGTACCTGTCCGACTCCTGTTTGTACTCCATGATCATCGGCCAGGACAGGAACATTCCGGCGGCGACGCCCATAGTTAACTGTAACATTCGTACGCAATGATTACAATTATCCGAGTAGGTCTAATCTCGAGAGCAATTGAAGGCTCGGATGCAATAAGGGGACTAGCGTTCGAAAATGGGAAAAATTATTGTTCAAATGATTTTGGACGAGCTTTACAACACTATATTTTTTAAAATTCAGTTTAATAACATTTAATTTTCCAATCTTTCTTAGCGTTTGGACAATAATTTTTCCCATTTTCGAGCGCTAGTCCCCTTATTGCATCCGACCCTTCAATTTACCTGCACAACGGTGATGATCCAGTTGAACTTGGGCGTCCTGGTTTTCCTCAAATACCAGGAGGCAAGGAACGGCATCCCCCCTAGCAGAGCGGTCACGGCTATCCTCATGGCTAAGTCGCTTTCCGACAAGTACTTGGCAGTAGCGACTATAGGTAAGATGATAGAGGCCAGTCCAGCGAGTGGTAGGAAGAGGACCATGCCGACTAACGCGAGAGCACCTCTGATTAAACCGTACCAGGTTGCACCTTGCGAGCTGAATATCGCTATCTGCCACCAGCTTAGGGTGACACAGTGGGGTATTAGCGTTTGATAAGTGCCTTTCCAATTATCTCTAGCAGCCATTTTGGCGAACACCGCTGGGATCAGGAGATAGAAGACCGCGCGGAAGTTGAGGCAGAATTCTATGCCGTTGCCCACCACGTACGAGGCGAAAGTCGGCACCCTTATGTCCAAGAACCTCCATCCCTGCGCAACCACCATGTCCGTTTCGTACGGATACTTTGCGAGAACGTGAACACCGAAGCTAAAGAGGGCCAGGAAGTCTGGGAATCTAGAAGAGTCCTTCCACATGAAATTCAACAGCGTCACCAACGTCAACGCGATCGCTATGATCGTAAACTCTGACTGGGGTGTCCACTGATGGGCTATGATGGGATAGATCATTAGATTCAGCAGCAGGGCGAGAAAAAAGTGGCCGTAGGGCTTGAGATTGTTGCAGCAGAACTGATACTCTGCCTTCTTGGGATTCAGATTGCCACTGGAGTAGTTTAGGAACAATCCCGACCAGACGCGAAAGTTATTGAACTCGCGTTTCCGTTGCAGCATTTGGAACGTGGTGATGACCATCACGACGAAGGACAGGTAATACAGCGCCATCGGTATAAAGAGTATAAGGCTCTCTGTGCCGAACAACGAGTACAACAGAAGCAGTAGTAGTATATGTATATTCGATGTGAAGAGAAATTTCCTAATTGACATGCCCCTTTGACCTAACGTTTCTATCAGCCATATGTAGAGGCGTTTCAGAGACGCGAGGGGATGGATGAGAGGCCTTTGCAACAGTGGTATGGTGTCCAACGCCATTTGCGCTGGCTCTACCATGCACAGAGCGTGGGAAACGATTGGAAGCATCCCGCGTGCGTAACTGGCTGCCGCAGAAACCAGGGCTGCCTCTGTGATCTTCTCTCCCTGATGATCCATCCAATCTGCAGTTTAAGAGATAAGCACCTATATTTCCAAACGAAACATGTACCCTTTAACTTCGCTCTAGTATCTTCTCACCATGGATATCGCTCTCCTTATCTTCTTCATCTTTCTTCGGCGCCGTGTCTTCAGGAAGCCCATTTTTCGGGAAGTTTTCAGTCGAGATATCGTGTACATTTTTCTGCACTTTACTGTGCGAGACGTTATTCGAGTTGGAGCAGCTTACGTTGTTTGACGAACTCGTCGCCAAATCCCTCATACGTCTTTGTAGCTGCTCTGTCGTGATAAAATCTTCACCGTTCGAGAGACTGTAAGGTATCAAACGTTTACAGATACAGAAGACATTATCTCATTAATTTATGGATCGTTTCGCTTCTTGTACCTAGTAAACATTTCCCTTGCCGCTCTCCTAGCTAGCTTCTCATTCTGAGTCATATCAAGGCAACTCTTCACGTCATAGTAATTGTGCTCCGTGATCCCGCGGCCGGTTGCTAGACATTTCCTGAGGATAACTGTCGCCTCTAGATTCCCCTGCTCCGAAGCTTTGGTCAGCCAATACACGCCCAACTTTGCGTTCTCTTCTTTATCTACATCCAGATCTAAATGCATATTATGTATATAACACATCGGACACAGCGGAGCTCGTTACTACCCGTTACGTTCCCTGCGAAATACTGCATGCATGCTTTTATACAAATGGGAGGTTCATATTGTACCGCATCTTTCCTCCAAAAGTTGCTTGGCTAAAACCACTTGGGATTCAGGGCAACCGTCCTCAGCCAACTGAGATCGCAATCTTCTGAGAGATCCTCGTGGTCCATCTAAAATTATGCAAGCCTCAAACTTTATAGATCTTTTCTAGTTCCTAATTACTACGAAAAGTTCCCATCAGAGTTATTGCTTCCGATACATGAAAATGATACTGTTAACGAGTTTGGCCAGCTGTCAAACACTGCCTCCCGTGAAACGGCACAACAGTCGCCAAACATCTTTCTTCGGTTAAACTGTTGTTACAATGAAAACTCGAGCCAACAACTCGCCATTGTTCGCCGCGCGACTGTCGTTTCTTTCGCGAGCAGTGCGCTGCGAGTTAGTCGGTTAGTAACGGAAACCATAGATCTTTGGGAGAGGATCGAAAGTGAAGCTGCTTCGCGTTACCGTGCAGTGTCCATTGTTTTCGTCCGGATCTGCCAGACAGCGGTACGACTCCAGCCATAATTCCAAAGCTCTTTGGAACCACCAAGTTTACCGTCGATTCAACCTCGCCTGTTAATCTCGTTCCCGCGAACAATTTAGCCGCTATCAAAAACGCCTACCCCAATACACATTTGAGACCGCTTGACGGAGCGACTGTTAAAAATTGGCGAGCCGAAGCATGGTTCTTGAACGCGCACGCGCGATCACCGTGAAGGTTAGATTCCTTGCAAGTAAACGTCAAGAGCGCGAAGCGGTAAGTTCGTATGCGTACCTACTCTAGTTGCAAATGAATGGCTGGCTAAGTATAAACGCAGTCGATAAAGATGAGACAAACCGTTTAGAAATTTAAGTCATATCTCGCGAGATTCCTTAGAATTAAAATTTAATTTCTTTTTAACCGACTTCAAGTACGAGGAGGTTATAGATTCGACTTGTTTGTATTTTTTTTTATGTTAGCCCCCGCATGACTCCTCAGCATATGAACCGATTTTGATGATCGTTTTTTTATTTGAAAGAGGACGATGCCCCGGTGGTCCCATCCTACACTAAATAGATCAATATTGGCTGAATATTTTGCAAGTTCTGGTTAATAATAAAGACTATTGTCACCTAATTATAATTATTTTATGTACGTACGCGGATATCTCCTCAGCATGGTGCGTCAAGATATATAAAACTAAAAAGATAAAAATAAAAAAATTATAAAAAGAATTTTTGTAAAAAAACTGACTTTAAAAAAATAAAAGTTGCTCTAAAAAGTAACAAATAATTTTTTCCCTTATTTAATCTACGACTCTTATATTTTTTAAGTCGGCGCTTCATCATTTGAACTGTGTAATTCTGGCGTCGACTTAAAAAATATGAAAGTCGTAGATTAAATAAGGGAAAAAATTATTTTGTACTTTTTAGTGCAATTTTATTTTCTTGAAGTCGGTTTTAATTTTTTTAAAAATTTTTTAACAACTCACTTACGTTTCATACGATTTTCAATGCATGTATTTAGTTGCGACAATGTTTCGGTATTAGGAATAGGGCGAGAAATAACACATTGATATATATTTTACAAAACTTTCCAAATTATATGTACATGTATTCGTAATAAATTATAAAATATAAATACTGGGTGGCTACTACGTCAATCTCTAGATCCTTCCTCCTTGGCCGTTGAGAAAGACGTCACAGACGTCCCCGCAACGATAATGCACAACGCAGAAAATATAACGTTTTTGCATAATCCGCGCAACGGCGAGCGTGACGCTCGCAAGTTTTATTACTGATCATGAAGCGATAGGTAATGGAGCCAGTCTCGACGATGTTGCGATTCTCCTCGTGGTCGTGGTAGCAAGCAACCCATCCATTCAGCAGAACCACGTCTTCGCTGGCTCCTCGTGTAGTCAGAAATCGGCTCGAATGCCGGTACTGGAACAGAGATCCTCCGTATCACGAACACCGCTGATGAAAAGATAGCAACGTAACCTCGAACTTACACGTGGCCTGGTCCTGAGTAAGGTGGCGGGTTCGGTCGGATGTAAGAATTACAACGTTCGTCGGACATCCTAGGAAAGTCGTGACTCTTGTCAACACCTCGTTTTATTTGCGCGGTAGTGGGGGGAATCTAAATGCTCGACAAATACCTGGGGCTTCGTAACAGGGAATCAGTGGGGCTGGATGGCTGAGCCGAGAGAGACTTCAAAGTGCCTCTATCTGTAGCAGCGTACTGTACCATTTGTATGTTATTGTTGCTGACACCTTCCCTCGGCATAGTTCCCCTCTTTTCGCTACGAGGTAAACAAAAGAAACGTTCATTTAATTAATTTAATACGATATTAAATCGCGTTCAACACAAGCAAGCGATTAATAAACCCGCCGGATGTCACACCGTTACGAATCTTTGTCAACTTTGTCTCGTTAAGGTTCTTAGTTCGTGTTCGACCATCGCAGGCGTGTGTCAACGAGAAATCGTCGGGATAATTAGTACGGATTAATTTAGCTTTCGTGACGCGTGTGTACCTGACTCGTGGGCTGTCTGATTCGGCGAGAAAAATGTTAAACAATTGGTCGAAGTACTTGGCGGATACGGGATCGTTCCTACGAAGAGAAAATAGATTGGTTTAAACCTAATGGTCGAAAGGAAACAGATTCGAATCGTTTTCACATTAGTTATGCGAGGCGTTGTGATTTATCAGCGGAAATAAATTTCGTACACACATCGCATTACATTCTCCTTGCTTTTGCCATCGTCGCGACTCATAACATTGGATGACGACAAACTTGTGTGTAAGTATTCCTGTTTCCGCGTCTACCTGCATATTCAGCAGTCCGATGGTAATTACCTTGATCGCGTGCGTAGATTACGAGCTACAACATCCTTGAATGGCAAGTTTGTGTTCTTCGAAATTTACATTGTTCGCGTGCGATTCCTACTCGAATCATTGTTCCAAGTCGGTAGCTGCAAGCGGCTTTGCGTAACCTTATCCTAGGGCGAAGCCACGGCAGAGGTTCGTGTCGTGATCAGTCGTACATGCTTAATTGATTTCTTTTTTTAAAACATTTTTCGAAAGTCCATATTCTCGAGAATGTACTGCTAAATTTTCATGGAAAAAATCCGACTATTTTAGCTTCTACAGAGGCGTTGTCCACTTCTACACTACTTCCACGTCACACAACACACAAAACACCACAAACAATACACAACACGTCCCCGGAAATGTTGCAATAAAAATTTTAATGCTGCACCTGCAGAAACCCACAATTTTGCCTCGGAACTTCTCTTGCAGGTGCTAGAATCGTGCGATGAAAGTAGGAACAAGCCATTTTTTAGTTGCTGCACCTGCAAGAGAGGACAGATTTTCGCGCTGCACCTGCAAAATCGAAAATGTCGCCGCACGACACGACCCACAGGATCTGGAATTCTAACTAGCCCACAAAACCCGAAATTTTATCGGAATTTTGGCAGCATTGTGCGAGGAAAATGATATCTGGTCTAACAAGGTAATGTGTGAATAAAGTGTACGGAATACTAGATTTTAATTATTTCCCTGTGTCACTCAGTTGTCGTCAACGTGGGCCTTCAAAACAAAAGTGACACTTGGGGGTGTTACAAAGCAGACCTTTCCCGGAGCTGCGTCCATAGCCTGAACAAGGGTGGCTTTGGACGACTGTATCGCCGGAAGGCATTCGCGAACGTAGACCCGACGACAAGAGATCATTATTCACTTGCACAAAATATAATTTTCAAACATTATTTCTGTGTATAATGCCTGTATAATCTTACACGAGTGTACAAAATATAAAAATAAATATCTTTCATTTACACGAAACAATCAGTTTAATTATTTAATGAAACCTCTGCGAACCAACCCTTTGTCTCCAAGGAGTCGTAGTAGGGTTTATACAAAAATCAACTTTTGAAAAAACCGGTTCTCGAATTCTACTACTTCCAAAAACCCGATACAAAAATATAACACAATGAAGTAGACTGCATGCAAAACAAAATGAAAAAAAAATAAAATAACTAAAATCCGTAAAAAATATAAATCTTTTAAAAGGCGGTACCAAATTATAAATCTTTATTCCACTCTTGAAGTCTTGAACTCTTCAAGATTAGTTTGACAGTAAACTGTCACCTACTACAATATGCTTGTGTCCGAGACGATTTCAAGTCAGAATATTAACGTTTTTAATTGAATAATTAATTAATTTCTGCATATTAATTCAAGTATATAAATCCGTTTTTTTTTTAAACATAAAAACCGGTTTTCAAATTTTACAAATTTAAAAAAAAAACGGTTTTCAAACCCGGTTTTGAAAAACCGACAAACCCCAAATCGCAGCAGCGCGTAAAAACTCGTTAGTGCAACAGGTCGTACCCTTTCGGTACGAAAGCCCGCGAATACGTGCTACTGAAAGAGATATTCGGCGCCGCAACGTACACCGCGAAATACTGAAACTCGCTTCTATTTATATCCGCGCCTGTCATACACATGCACGTTCTAAAGAAAAATCGCTTACTTGTTTCTGTTTATAAAGATCATTATGCCCGCTTACGTAGTTCGTACTTATCGTACCAGTTGTACAAACTTGAAGGTTTCCGTTCTTTCCTCTATTTCTTTACAGCGATGCATTAGATGCAATCATGCAACTGCAGGAAGGGCGGTTCATCGCGAAAAGGAGCTCCGTTTTCGAATTACCATTATCCAATTCGTTGCGCTTTAGCCCAGCAACCCAAGTGTGCACGCGGTTGATTCAACTGCGAGCATTCAGCGTGTAATTATCCGGTTGTATTACCGCCTAGTGGACACGCACCTCGTAATTAGCCACGCGCCGAAATTCGCAGGACTCGCGCGATGCAGCTCCGAGCGTCCCGATCGCGCAGTCCGACGCCGCGTCGCTACTTGACCACTTATCATCCGTTTATGAATGAAACGAGCCGCACGTAGTAGCCCCCTCTATCGCTCGCTCGGCGCCCCTACTACTCGCGCGTACGCTCGTTGCCCGGCCGCGCGCATAGCCGGCGCGTTGGAATTCGTTCCGCGAACACGTGGCCCGCGGGAATGACAAATATTTCGGTCAACGTTCTCTATCGCACTCATCCGCAGAAAACTCTCCTTGTACGCTAGGACGTGCTTCATTCAATTACGTCAATTACCCGCGATGACTGGAGCAGGACTGCGTCGAGCGTTCTTAGTAGATTCTCAGGGATACTCACATTTTCTCGTGGTTCAGGCACAACACTGTGCTGAGCAGGGCGGCTAGGACGAGAAGTAGCGCGGTGGGCACGAAAATCGTGGTGGCGATCTCCTTGAAGTAGCTTCTTGTGGGAATACTGGCCTTCGTCGACCTGGCCCAGCGCCACTCTGTGTGCTCCGAGATCCCCGAAGCTGGCAAACCGACCACGTTCATGCTCGATCCTCGCCTGGCGCTTTCTTGTTGCAAGCTCTGCTGCTCCTGCTCCACCTGGACCGAGTATTAGGGAGTAGTATAGATATGTATTAAGGGGTCCAGTTGGCAGTCGAGAAAAAACGTGATTTTCAGGAATTTTTTGTGGAAAATCTAATGTATATTTTTTACAACTATTTGCTAATTTTAAAAGTACGTATATTCAGCAACTCTCAGTAATTTTGTTATAGGAAAATATTAAAAAGTGAACGATTAACAGCCACTCTCCCGGAAACTATTTTTTTTAGCGGTGAGTATGATTTCTCCGAGCCGGACCATCTGAAATCGAACAGTGAAGAAGGTTCTGTAAGTATATGAGTTTATCTAGTTCGTGAACGTGAATTCTTGTTTTTGATACAAATTCTATTTTTAATTTACGAAATACGAACAATTCAGACATGAAAAAATTATAATTTTGCGTTAAACGGCCGTCATTTTGTCTGAAATCATTTTTTGGGAAAATCCTTCGTTCACGAACCAGATAAACTCATATATTAACAGAATCTTCTTCACTTTCTAATTTCAGATGATCGAGCTCGGAGAAATTGGGCTCACCGCGCAGCGCCATTATAAAAACAGCTTCCGCGAGAATGGCTGTGATTCCTTCATTATTTAATATTTTCCTATAACAAAATTCCTGAGGGTTGCTGAATATATGTACTATTAAAATAAGCAAATAGTTGTAAAAAATATACATCACATTTTTCACAAAAAATTCCCGAAAATGATGTTCTTTTTCGCTTACAAACTAGGCATGACCCCTTAAAAGAAAAAGTTTGTACGGTGGATAGTCGAAGAAAGTGCACTCACCAATCTAAAGGAGCACCAGTCCAGGGTGAATTCTGCTTCCCTGAACAGTCGCTCGACGCTGGTACGCTTGAAATCTCGCGGGCAGGACTTCAATTTCCACAGAGGCTTCACCTCCTCCTGCAACTCGTTCATCTCTTGCGAGAATCGCATCGAACTTCCAAGTCTTATCACAACTCTGCCGAAAAAAAAGAATAACCTTACAGCTTTGTCTACGAATTTACCAGCGAGGCGCTACCTAATTAGCACGTGCACGCCTAGTGAAATTTATCCGGCAGCAATCAGGAATAAGAATTCTCTATTTCGATGATGATTCTCTTGAAGAGTCTGTAGGACTTTTGGAATAATACCTGCGGGGTTCGTCAAACTCCTACGTGCAACAGCACACGTCGCGTTTGGCTTCCGACTGCGTCATCGCCTTCTTGCCCGAGCCTTTCCCGTTATCTCGGTCGTAGGTCGAGGGAGATACCCGTACGCGTTTCCCGTTTTCATCTTCCTGCGACGACCGGCATGCAAATTCCGCTCTACGAAATCGTAAACCCATTTACGCCGAGCCCACCATTGGCACCGATTCACTGCCGGATTATGCGGAATCGCGGATGCGTCAGAAGGAATCAGAGAGCTCTGAACTTCCTCACCTACTCGAGTGACTACCGCTCTTCCAGCGCGAGTCACCGCGAGAACCGTTGTTCCCTCCTTGCGTCATCCGCGGCGAAGATTCCCCCGAAAAAATCCGCGCGGGCGTTGACGCCCGCGTAGCGAATAATCGACAACGAAGTTCGGCGGAACGTAGCCGCTGATACGTGTTCGATAACACGCGATAGAAAACGTAAGCCCGATATCTCGCGGCGTGCGACGTAGGTCGAGAGCACAAGAGAGCTCTTCAAACTGTTATCTCGGCTTACTTGAATCGCAATAGCGGGGCAAATAAAGTTCTCATTGTACAAGTAGGTATTTCTGGGCTTCTAGACGTGCACGCGTTATCAACAGCTATCGGTGGCTTACCTTCGCGATGGACTATGACTAGCGCACAGTGAGAGGAAGAAGTGAACGGCAATGATTACCCAATTCGGGTATCGTGAAAGGTTCCAGACGGAGGTAGGCATGATCCGGTTGACAATTGTGTGCACTGCACTTCTTCCGCCCACTGTAGAGCGTGTGCATATCGAAAGCGGGCGCATTTGCCTGTGGCTCTGTTCTGTTTACCCGATAACGGGGAGCAGATAAAGCTATCCCATCAGATAACCGTGATACCCGCTCGAGAGCTATGAACTGCGAGCACAAAGCACTCGCAGCCAACAGTGACTTTCTCGCTGCCGTCTGCCCCACATTACCATCGCGATCCCCCGATCTTCATTGCGATCGTCCACCGAATCTAGCCCTGATTGCGTATCCACGGCGAACTATGTCAATGACGAACTTTCACCGAGGTGCATCGCCGCGTAATGCGTCGGGAAGCGGTGACGTCTGAGCCCGAGAGCGCGAGACACGCGAGCTAGCCAGCCGGAAGCCATTCAGTCGGTTAACTGGTACGAGCGCGACGACAATGTCGCACTTACGTTGCCAGCTTACTTACGCGCATATATACGCTCACTTTATACAACGTTAAACTCGCTCGTCTGATCTACGCCGTGGTTTCGCCGCGTATTCATTGAGACCAGTGCTCCCGTTCGCGCGACTTAGTGGACAGAATAGTGCGCGATAGCCGGAGGATCTTGACGAGACGCTTGGATCTACCTGGGAAGAATCAGGGAAATTGGACGTTGGACGCGGATCCAAAACGGGAAAAAATTTCTATCTCCACAACGTTTCTGGTTCCAAGAGCTGAAGCACGCGACGAATTCTGTTCTTTAAACTCTGCTCGCCGACTTTAAGATCACGTCTACGATACCCATGCCCGCGAGCAAGTACTTGCAAGTGAACGGAAGAAGGAGAATCGCGAAGATTCGAGGAAACATGGACGACAGCGTTCGTAACCGTGACGAATATCAAAGCATTGTGCGGTGAATGCGGATGATAGGAAGCGCGCGACTCATTTCGCGCCAGAAATAATCGCCCGTTCCCTAATGCCCCGTGTAATGACACCGTTACTCATCCGTGGACTGTGTACGAGCGATAGTGCCTGAAGTAATTTCACGGGAAACTCAGCGACGGCACGGTGACGCAGAAAATTCGCGGAAAAGCGCCGTCGAAAATCCACGCCTCCGAGTGGAGCCGCAAGCTCGTACTCGCAGCGGGTGCAATCTCGGGTGAGTGTTCTAGAGGATTGATCGCGAATGATCGGTGGTATCGAGCGGCGTGGAAACTCGAGTCGACGCGATTCCAGCCGGTTACATAATAAACTACTGAAAATGCGAATAATTGATGGGGACGACGGTCTTTGATGCGTTTCCGTAGATGGCTATCTCTAATGACGTACGTGCCTACGTGCATTTCTCGAAGCGAGCTCGAGAATAATGCCATCCGATGCAGATGCAAGTAACGACGATCGCTCGGCTGGTATCCTGTGCGACGCTGCACGGCGCCGCGTATAAGAAGCGGCAATTATCGGATTTGAAAAAAGTCGGAGGATGCGTGGGACGCGCGTCACAATGTTGTTTTCCGTCGATCGAACGATCGATGCGTCAGCGGTAGCGAGGGAAACGCGCCTCTGGTCTACGCGGCCGCGTGGAGTTCGATTATCGCGACGAAAGAGCGCGTTGACGGATACAACGATCGACTCTGCTAACTCTGCTCCCCTAGGCCCCGAGGCAATATCGCTCGCATTCGCTCCGGGGACGACCGGACGACTCACCCTTCGCCCTCGCTCGGTTTCAGGGGTAGGCGTGCGCCGAGCTCGATCGCGGAGGCGAGGAAGGTGACGTAGAGGTCCACCGCGTCCTGCCACAGGTTCTTCCTATAAATAGAGAGGATCAATCGAACGCGTGCCCGTGTCGCGGGGCATCGAGAGTCTGTAGCGCGCAAGGCTGGGGTTCGCTTTGCGCCCTTTATCGGCATACCTAAATATATCGAGGAGCTCCTCGGTTCTGTTACGGTCGAACATATCCTCCACGTTCAGATTGTCGATCTTCAGGTGGGCCTCGTACTTGGTCAGATTCTCCTTCTCCAGGACGTTCATGTCCAGCACCTTGTACCTCGTCTCGTACGTGTGACGGTTCAGGCCCACGATCTCCAACTGAAAATCCACATTGGTATCATCGCGCTGCGATACGTCCTTTGTACTGTTAATTGTTTTAAGGGGTTAGGCCACCTCGGCCAGGTCAATAACCCTTAAAACGGGGAGAGCAGGGACGGATTTGTATATAGGATAAGTAGGCTGCCGCCTGGAGTGGCAAATTTCGGGCGAAAGAAATTGGAAACGGTCGAACACTTGGGAACAGAGGCTTGGGACAACTTTGAAAACAATTCACTCTTTTTTCATTTAGCAAATTAACAATAACTCATATGTGAGTTGTCATATTAAATTCATTTCAAAATTGTCGCAACTCTTGTAAATTAAAATATTGGAAAAAAATTTAAAAAAAAATTAAAACCGACTTCACAAAAATAAAATTACTCTAAAAAGTAAAAAATAATGTTTTCCCTTATTTAATCTACGACTCTCAATTTGTTTAAGTCGGCGCTAGATTTCCACAGTGCAAATGATGAGACGCTGACTTAAAAAATATGAGAGTCGTAGATTAAATAAGGGAAAGAATTATTTCTTACTTTTTAGTGCGATTTTATTTTTTTGAAGGCGGTTTCAAATTTTCTTTAAATTTTTTTATTTTTAACTTTTTGGTTTTATATATATTGACACAACATGCTGAAGAGATATGCGCGTACGTTCATAAAATAATAATAATTAGGTGACAATAGTCTTTATTATTAACCCGAACTGGCAAAATATTGCGCCAATGTTGGTACAGTGTAGGATGGGATTACCGAGGCATCGCCCTTTTTCGAGTAAAAAAAAGTTCAATAAAGTCGGCCCATGTGCTGAGGAGTTATGCAGGGCCAAACATATATAAAAATAAAAAATAGAAAAAACATACGGGTCGAATTTATAACCTCCTCCTTATTGAAGTCGGTTAAAATGGGCGGCAGACGCTTGTTAACCCAGGGGCAGGAAATCTCCAAATACGCCACTGGGGGGATAATTGGATAGCTGTATCTCGCGGTGTTGACATACTTTATTTTCTCTATTAGATACAAGAAAAAGTGAAAACACCCTTTGCATATCCACTCAGCCTACTTATATACGAAGGGGTGTATCGCGACAGCGTCTATAGGTCACCTGAAAGTATTTCTGGTCTTTAGGCGCGACGCCGTACAGGAAGCCGTGATGATCCCTTTTGCTGTAGGTGTAGTGGATCCACGAGGGAAGGTCGGGCGCGTTGAGTAACGAGGGCTGGTAAGAGAACTGGTCGGATCGTCCTGAAAATGTAGAACAAAAGGGATCGAGCCGATCTATTAACCTTTAGAGGGTCGAGATTTTTTCATTGAAATTGTAAATTTTATTTCCTTAAAATTTATGCATATACCTATACCACCAAAATGGCCGGCAAAGTATCCAAATTCTTAGGTGGCCACTATAGTGGCCAGCCCGGCCCTCTAAAGGTTAAGGTCTAAACACACTTATCAGTTCCGCGACGAAACAGTGGTGACGTGCCAGAGGTAAGAAGAAGATATCGTCCACGCTCCTCTTTTTTCCACCGGCACTGATCTGTCACGGAACTGATAAGTCCATTTAGATCCTTAGTCATCGTGGATCCATTACTCGACCGCGGGGTCCATGTCCTTCGATTCGGGTGCAGAGCGTGATTAATTCGATTTCGTGTAATCGGCGAGCGCGTGACACTTATTGTCAGCCAGAGAAAAGATCTCACCTGCTTCCTGGGAATAAGGAAGCCCCGTTCAGGCCCGTAACACCAATATGAGGGAATCGTAACGCGTCGCCGATTCACGGCTGACGTAGCGCTAGAAAGTACCGATACATGGACACGTGACGAACGTCAGCTATGAACCGCCGGCAAGGCGACGATCCTCGAGGGGAACGCGGGCCTATCGATTGCTATTCGCGGCGCGTCGCGAATGACGCGCGTCGAGCTGGTATAGGTACATGTACGCTTGTCAAACGGCGAAGTCCAGTTAGCGAGTCACGACCGAAAACAGCCATTATTCGGCTGGTTACCTATGCTTGGACACGCTCCTCTCGTTCTTCCTCGTAACCGCGTTAGTTTGGCCATACTAAAGCATTCAGTAGCTGGGTCGCTTATTCCTCCTTACCGTCGTTGCTGCTCCAGTCGAATGTCTCCGGCCTGATGGGAATAACGAACACCTCGGTCATTAGGATGCTCTCGGCGCTCACGAAGGCCACCGACAATGACAATACCACCGCGATCGGGAGCATGATCGCGGCGCGCCTGAAAACTGTCAACAAACCACGCCTGCTCTTCACCTTTTCACTGCTACGTCGGCTTATAAGCGCTCGAACGGTGGGTGGCGTGCGGTGAACGCCCGTGGGCGTTCCGCGAACACGGTTAACAATCTATCATGCACGATTCCCGCATAGGGGTATGCAGAAGGTCGAAGGCTTTCTAGACTCTCGCTTAGAACTCGTGTCATCGATCCCGGCGACTAGGGAATTTTCAGGCTTCAGTCTCGCGAAGTATATATCGAGTCAGTTTCATGGAGAATGTCCAGAAGAAACGCTCTTCGACGGCAATTAACGACGATTGGCGTGGGAACGGATCTACGCCGTGGCAGCCTCGTCAGTTCAATGGGAATTAAACAAATTAACCCGTCGATGTGGAGACGCTCAATGTTTACCACCTTACGTACCTTAGTACGTATAGACATCGATATTCCACGCCGATAGGTTAATTTTCGCTTACCGAGCGAGGGCCGAGACTCGACGACTGGGTTAGTGGAGGCACTCGAAAGCCATCAACTTTTCGGCACCGTCGCCCTCGGTCCCCGGCGCGCTCTTATCGGTGATTCGTTGATTGCGAGGCGCAGGGGAGACGAGCTGCTCGCGACACGAAAATAGACGCGTGGTTTCGCGCGACGCCACGCTCGGAGCGCGATGAAGCGGATCGCGGAGGGAAATCACAACACGTGAGACGTGTCGGCTTGCGAAACGTGATGCTTGAGCAGACAACGGGCAGGTTAACGCGCCGTGCAAGTGCACGTCGGGACAAAAACTACACGGTAGATTCACTCTAACTCCGCGTGGACGAGAGATGTGCGTACTGTGTAATTGGTGGCGGAGATAGCGTTCGCACTCGATGGCTGCGATGCTCCACGGCACGCTTCGTTCGCGTGGCTAAGGCCGACGGTGTTTTACCCACGCCTCCGCGTCGAACCCGATTCAACTTTGCCGAAAAACGAAAGCGAGGTGTAAGCGTAAACGGGGCATAAGAGCGCGTGCGTTTCGCCCTTCTCATGCGCAGCTAAAACATCGTTTCCGACGTTCATTCCTCAGGAGCGTACGAGCCGCCGGCACGGGCAAACCGCGTTCTTTTCTCTCTTTTTTTTATTTATTTAAGATTCCTAGACTATTCGATTGTGCCACGAGAGCTGCAAGTCTCGCATGATTGAGCTGCAGCTTTACAACGCATACAGCATCGCGCAGCGCTGGCAATTATCCTTATCTGAACGGAACTTCCGTCCTGTTTATTATCGTGACGCCTTTAGTAATTCCCGATAGCTCCATATTTTAAAGAACAAACAGACCGTAGGAGATCGCGGAGCTATCGCTTGCGCATATCTCGCACAGAAGAGTGAACGATCGTCAGAGACTGCTTCCGCCAAATCGTGACGATGATTCCTTGAATCTTAAGTAAGTACTGATCGAGGGCAATCTTTCCTCGGAGACGTCACAAGAAAGTCTGACGAAATCTAAGTTTATCCAAAATAAATTTCAGGGGAAAGTACCTGGATAACATTCACGCGACGAGGAAAAGAGTTCGCGCAAAAGAGGATTAATAAAAATGCTCGTAAATAACCGCTTTACCGATACCACGGACGCAACATCCGGGCTTCGAAACCTTGTGAATCTACTGTACCTGATAACACAATCTAAACCTCAAGAAGCGTTCCGTGTGAGAGTCGTTTGTTGTATAAATGTCAGAACATAAACTGAAACAATAGTCGCGCGCTCTTTTCAAATCTGCCGTCGATTAACATAGAATATAACCGTCGATCGATCAGTACGAATTGAGAGTAGAATTTAAGATTTCGGGGTCTGTCGGAGAAGACAGAGAGGTAGAGGGGCGTGTTCCGTTGAAAGCAGCTTACGATCGCGAAGAAACCCCCAGGGATCGATGGATCGAGCGTGGACGTCGCTCGGGGCCCGGTTATCTCCTCTGTGCGAGGTTCACGGTTCCCGATGTGCACGGCACTGCCTATTGACGTCTGCAGTAGGCGTGGTTTCGCTCTGCCCGATAGAGGGATATATTTACCGCGCCGCACAAGTTTTCTCTGTGGTGCGCGAACGGGCCTCGCGTTATTCGATTAATAATGTGTGGTATTCGCAGTGCGAGGTTTGATGCGACCGGTAGACGCCACAACACCGTGCAGGCCACTCCTCGGCGTAGGGGTTGATTCCTCGAGGCGACCACAACACGGCAACACAACCGTTACTTGCCCGGGGGTGACTTTTCCTCCCGCGGTGTACGGGTAACGCAACGCAACGCGCAGTGATCTGTCCTGTGTCTACGAGAGAAGAGAAGAGAAGAGAAGAGAAGAAAAGTAATTTCCCCGCTGGGTGGTCGGTGTGCGCGCCAGAGCTCGCGACGCACAGTTGCCAGTTGCCAGTTGCCATTGCACGCACGGTGCGCTCTCGTGACACCGCAGGCCTTCCGCAGCCTTCCCGTGCAACGGCCCGTGGGAGCCTCTTCTGCGTCGTCGACGGGACCGATTTACCTGGCGTGCTCCTCTTTCCCTGCACGGCTACGCTTTCAAAGCTTCTCCCTTCTCGACCGCATCCAGGAGAATGGCGGGCGACGGCGTTCCGGTGTTACTGGTCACCGCAAACGTCGGCAGTATCTTCGAGGAGGTAACGTATACATACACGCAACGTTAGAGACAAGCCTTTTTCTGTTTTCGTTCGCACACCGACCACGACCCTGAGCGATCGATCGCGCCTCGCGGCGGATTTACACGTTCCCTGCCTCACGATACACGCACACACACGACCTACTTCTTCCTTTCTCCCTCTTTCTTCCTTACCTTTCCTCTCCTTTTCCTTCATTTCGGCCTCACCGTTTGGCGCGACTTTCGTGCCACCGAAACCGCCCGTACTCGACTTCCCTAGGGCCCCTCCTTCATTCAACTTTTTCCCTTTTCACGTTCCGCCTCGTTCCCTTCGGGCGCAAAGTGCCAAAGTGCCTCGCGACGCCACCGAACGGGACTACTGTCGCGTGCAATTGCGATTAATAACTCGTGGAGAGCCGAGGCGCTTCCACTCCACGATTACGCGTTTTATTATCGGTCAGCATGAATTTGCATAGGGCCGACTGACGTCTTCCCATTCAGCCGATTGATAAGACAACGATGACTCGAGGGCAGCGCTGCTACGCGCTCGATCGCTCCTGCTCGCGGTAAAACGGGTTCGGCTTTGTACGTAGCGAAGTAACGAGGAAAGATGGGTGTACAATTTTTTATCGGCTTTTCTATCGAGCAATGAAATAAATATTCACGTTCGAGGACGCGTAAAAAAACCATTCTCGTTTTCTCTTTGCAGCCGAGCGTAATGCTGAAAATTTGGACAGAAGAATTTTTATCTGTAAGTATTACAGATAAGATGCATTGTCATTGTGTAAATATAACGCGCTATTTACATTCACGTGGAATCGCTATTCGCAGACTATACTGAGGCTGGATCCAAAGTTTATTGCACTGCACTGCCAAGAAGTGGGCGGGAAAAGTTATGAGAAAAGCTTGAGGCATGTGGAGGACTTTGTTAGGTAATTCACTCTAAAATACACGTATCTATGATGCTCCGAATATTACACAATCAATAGCAATTACACCGTGCCACGAATCACCAAGATTCCTTAGAAAATCCTGTTACAGCGAAGCTTCTTGTTGAAAGGCTTCTTCCAACAGAGCTAGTTAAATGTAACTAAATTAATGGCAGAAAATTAACTCCCACTCTCCTAGTAACATACTTTCTTTGCAAACTGTTCCACGATTAAGTATTTCAATGTTGAATCAAACCAATTTTCAATTAAAATTTTTATTCAACGACCTGTGGTAGGAGGTACACGTAAACCGCTTTAGAACGGTAGTGGAACAAATATGTTTCCCTGGTGACAATATTCAATCTGATTTAACGCATAAGTGGCAGAAAGGGATAAAAATAGATGATCACGCATGGTCGTACAGTTGAGCGAGCCACTTCAAAAGATGAGTTTATTGAATGATATTCATAGGGGGGCGATGTAAAAGAAAGAGTTTGAAAATATAACAGATCTTTGAGCCGCCATAAAAAGTTCAGGATGTGTGCCTCCTGGGCTTTGCAAAGTTCGGTTCAACCTAATAAAAATAATTCTCTATAGGTTACTTATGTCTTCGGAAGAGTTAAGGCTGTTTGACAAAATCAGAGTATTCTTGGACGAAGACTATTCATCCGCTGAGCACTACACTGTAAGTAGTAAACGATAAATGCGGTACACTATCCAATTAACAACGGTATATAATTGCAATCGTACGTATTATTTTAGGCACTTGGGAATTTCTACTTTGTGCACGAGTCTTTGAAAGAAGTTTTACTATGGGACTTCCAAGGTACGACGCATCTTATGTTTTATAGTTGGTAGTTTAGAGACTAGCGGATACTGATTATTTTTATCATAATCCTAGAGTGCACGTTCGTACCAGTAAATGGGAAAGAAGTTCATTCTGGCAATATAGAGGCAGTCACAACCAAAGAAAAAGCAAAGTTCCCTCAAGAGTTTTTTCCAGAATGTAAATGGTCCAGGAAAGGATTTCTGAGAACACGATGGAGTATTAGTGGAACAGTTGTTGATCTCATAAATATACACTTATTTCACGATGCCAGTAATTTTATTGCTATGGAAACGGTGAGTGGACGAGGCTGCTTAAATTTTATTGCATAGCTCTGTATCGGATTTAAAAATTCTGATAATTTACTTTCAGTTTCCATCCGTGTATAGTAAAACACGGAGAAGAGCGCTCGAGCATACGTTAGATAGGTTTCACAATGATAAATATGCAAATGTACCGTACTTTTTATTTGGAGACTTTAATTTTAGGACTGACACGGGTGGTGTGATCAAGGTACACTTGGAAATAATATTTAAAGCCTACCCTTTGCTCCTCTCTAAATACAGTAAAAGAGAAGATTTATGTTCCCTTATTTTTTAATAGAAACTTACAGAAGATACTCAAGAGAGAAGGTTGTCGAATAAAGGGAACATTTCGAAGCTGCAATTTCACAATAAAGACGACGATCTCATACTGACATTAGGAAAGAAAGAGTTTTCCCATCACGAGCATCAGAACGTTTTTATGCAGAACAGTGGACAGTGGGTAAGTAATTGATTCGTTCGAATATCACTAAGTACGATGTTACGACACTGCATTGACGATTAGGAAGGCCATAATGAAATTACCGATATTTATATAGCTACGTGAATATGACAGAGAGCTGGCTGACTTCGACGGAAGATTATTCGAGTTTCCAATTAAATTTCTGCCCAGTTATCCGTTCGAGGAGGATATCAACGAGGGTTCGAATTACATGCAAACGAGAGTGCCAGCTTGGTGCGATAGAGTTCTACTGAGTCCCACGGCTAAAATGCTAGTTCAAGATGTACGAAACGCATTTGCTAACTGTCCTCTTTAAACCAGCGAGTTTATCTAACAGAATTCCTTTCTCATTTAGATATCGTCGTCAGATGCCACGGAATATGGGATAATAGGTCCAACAACTTGCATGGGTGATCACAAGGTGAGGCAATCTCCTTTTCTACCTTAAAGAAAGAGCTACTGGTTTGTTTTTACTTACTATGCTGGGTACATATACTTACACAATTCCTAGTTCTTATTCTGATGATTCATTCTTTTAATCATTATGGTGCAGCCTGTTTTTCTGGAGTTTCGAATGAATCTCTAAGCACTAAGGTACCTATCTATGAACTGTCTGCCTGTTCTTATCTTGGTTCTCCCATATATATCCTATATTTCTACACTAGTACTCCACTATCTTATTTACAATCATATAGGGGCTTGTTCGGTGTAGTTGATTCAAGCGCAGTATCATTCCTGAACATACCGTCCTCAATGATTTCTCGATCTCTCGACTCTAGTTAGTTCCCCCGCAATGTTTATCATCGACTAACTATAGGACTATATTTATTTTATTTAACCATCGCAGGTATGCACTCTGCCGCTTGTTCGATTCGTTTCCCACACCACCCACAAACCTAGGACTATACATATTATATCCCACTACAAACATGCCAGCCGATATTGCAGTATGTAAATTGTATACCGGGACATCCTGTACCATATTCGAGTGTACTTAGTATTCTAAAAACGTTTCGATACTGTGTTATCATGTTGCCGTACAGAAAGTTACTCCATACTTGTATCATTGTCCCTGAATTACGTTAATGTTAGCTAGACTATTTATAGAGCCCCCGCCATACGAGGAATGCCCCCCCCCCCCCCGTTTCTTCATAGCGATGCACGATAATACATAAGGATGGTCCATTTTTTTTTTCCTCCCTTTACAGCCAGTCTACTTGAGGGCTAATCTCGCCTTGGACGAAGGTATGATAAACTGCTGCAGCTTGCCAAGCGCACCTGAGTTTTGCTTTCGAGTGCCAGAGAATTACGTGGAGCTGTTGTCCATGTTGCCTGATTACAGTAGTTGCGCTAGCGGGCGGGTCAATTACACGGACCGCTCGGCTAATCTGTTGCACGCAGCACCTATTAAGCATGATCCCTACACCCCGGATAGCATGGACAGCCCGAGTCCAAACGCTGTGATAATAGTATCGAGCGAGGTCCCAGACTTAGAGAGCCTGAACGAATGCGGCGACAACGCGTCCGCGCTGCACTCCGCGCACGCATCAATTGCGATGAGACGCGTGGACAGAGCTGTGTCGCCGGCTCTGCTCAAGTCCAAGTTGGAACTGATCGCGCGGCACAAGAGGCAAGAGGCGACGGACGCGGACCAAGACGCGACGGATATGAAACGGAGCCCTAGCGACTGCCACTTGCATTCCTGGCCCACCACCGGAGAGCGACAGTGGTTCGCCAGGAGGAACAGATGTAACAGCGACGTTTCTTGGCAGAGGTCTCACCTCCTGACTCAGGCGTGGATTCAGGGCAGAGGTAAACAGGGATACCACTCCTTCGGGGACTTTATTCATAGGTCGTCCTTGAACTCCACCCCTCCGGATGGCGTTGAAGGCCTGCCGTCCGATCTGATCATACCGAGGATATCGATTATAAACGCAAGCAACTTCCAGTCCAACGCAAGCTCCGTTTACTTGCACGACGACAAGTACAGTAATTACTCGGAGAACAAGCTGAGCACTTACTCGGACGGGAGGACGAAGAGTTTAAGCGCAGAGGCGATCAGCTCGGAGAAGTCGGACGAGCTTTGCGAGAAAATAGACGATGAGAGCAACAGACTGAGCTCGAAGAAACTGGGAGTCAAGGAGGAGGCGTATCTGCAGGACATAGGCGAGCTTATAGCGAATCAAAGTACTTGCGCGATGGTGGTTAGTAGAAACCTCTTCCGGACGAAGGACAGAGCAGACGAGAGCAGAACGTCCGGTATCAAGGAACAACGTTTAAATGAAATTATAGATAAAACACTTGATAAGCCTACTATTAAAAGTAGAAGTCTGACTGCGGAGGGACACGCGGGGAACGAGAAGACTTCTCAAGTATTACAAGCTACGGAAGTCTATCTCGAAAGAAGCGAGGTGAAAGGTGATCCTTTGAAGACACAGGTGGAAAACAGAAACGTGGAGCAGGCCATTTCCAAGCGGACGAATGTAGGCGAGGAAGCAGAAATTTTCAGATGCGAAAGCAAACACGAAGTTGCCTGCGTAGCCTCCAAGGAAACCACGAGAAGCAATTCTGTACAGAGCCAGGATATTAGCGATAATACGGGGAACGTTAAATTGAAGCTAAAGGCGCGCCAAGTCACGGAGAGATGTAAATATAATATCGTCGGGAAGAAGAGCAGATGCCAAAAATGCTGTTGCATCGTGTCGTGAAAAGACGCTGCGATTTTTGTTTCATACCACGTCATGTTCCTTATTTATTCTCCGCGACGTCATAGTCATTGTTCACGCATTACGAAGAATTTCATCGAGGCTTACCCCTTCTATTGATATCAAACTACCACGCACCAAGACCGAAAGCGTGACGTTATTTATTAGGGGAGAGCTTAATGAGAAAGACACGCGATACATGTAATTCTTCGAGTACACAAAGCAATCATAAACGAATTCGCAGAAGTGAATTTTCACGATCGCGACGCAATTGCACTTAAACCTTACGATCCACTTGTAATAAGTAAGCTAGGAGGAAAGAGCTGTACTCCTTTAGGCACTTGTTAAGATCCCGCTTACGCTCTATCAAATAACACAAAACTTCCTGTTACACGTGCATGTCGTGAGACGTTTTTATTAAGTGTCTTCTGCATGTGCATGATACTCTAATTGTTAGCAAAATACTTGAGTGATACGATTTACTATGTACACGTGTAGCTGAATAAGCATTATATCGTTGTGTTGTGTTGTATAGAGTTTAGGAATCATAGTATCCAAATGACTGTGTCAGACTATAGTATCAAACACTACGTGCGATGTATTAGGCGTTACCAGTATAGTATGCGTAATGGACACGCGAAAAGAACCGCGCGATCGCGTCTTCCTATTTTCTTATTTCACCGGATACATTGTGCAATTATCTTAGATTACACGTAGAGCGTTATTAGCTCGTTGTTACCTCGCAGTCTTCGTAATCCTTCATTCACAGCGAATTCTAACGGGCCAACACGATTTGACAATCGTCTCGACTTCATTATCGCGAAACTTTCATTCACTCTGCATTTCTCAACGAAACCGCGTACAAAAATACATGTGTGCATCTGCGTGCATGCATCCTTGCCACATTAAACTGCGTTTATCGTAGCATGTTAGGAACTTGCGTGCAACGTGTACCTGTTATGCACACGCAGTCCGGTACTTGGACTCAACTGCCAAAGTTAGCCTTGTCGTAGCGATAAAGACGAAGATATTAACTTTATTTACAGAGTTAATGCTAGGTTTATATTCCTTTCACGTTCTGTTCAGTTATCGATGTTTATTCGAAAGTTTTCCTAATTACCTGGTAACGATGTAGCTGTTAAGTAAGAACGATATTAATTGATAGTACCCCGGCAAGCGGTTCACGCTGATTCAACTCTACTTTAGACATTCTTTGTCAATCGTAGTCAATAACTATTAAACTTTAGAATAGCTGGATGAACGTACTCGTTCGAGTCTTGCCAAAAAATGGAGTGAAGATTGAAAGTACAGTAGAAGGAACCAGTGTCTCGATAACGGTCACGTTTATAGGTAGTACTTAGCAAAAGTACAATTTTGTAACTTTCGTTCCGCCAACCGTTTCATCATATGCATTTGTTTTCGATCCTACGATACTTATCATCCTCGAACATAGTAGGCGATTATTTTTTTTTTTCCGTTTGTAAATATAAATTTATTTTTCGTACAACCGAAAGCCGCTTTTTCTTTATTTATGCCCTTTTATGTGTGTCTAAGATTACTGATTTTCGGTTTTACGTGTTACTGTTATTTGCACGTTGCATTGCAGTGCACTTTCAATATCCCACAGTGTTATACATCCATTTAAACTTAGTACAGCAGATCAAAGTAAATAGCGCAAGAGGTTTAAACATTTTCAAGCTAAAGCACGCGAGTACCTGAGAATCTAAAAGTGCAGCGACAATTCACTCGTTTGAATCGCCAGCAGTTTCCCGCCTCCCGCGCAGCTAGCTTCACGGCGCTCCGCGAATTTAAAATTATACGTTACAGAATGCGAAAATAACAGCTGTATCTTCTAACGAGGGCTATTGGATTACACAAATATGCAACGCGAAACGTTGCAAATCTCACTTCTACTCCAGACATACATATACAAATATAATTCCTACCTTGATCTGCTATACTACGACTCGAAGCCGCCTAGTGAACGGATGATAATTCCTGCTCGCAGACACGTTGAACGAGGAGGCCAACTCGGGCACGATGTCCAGCCTGAGCAGCCGCGAGATGCTCAACAATAACAATAACCACAGCAGCAACAACAACAACAACGGCGCGACCACCATCACGAGATACATACACATTAAGCACGCGGATTCCTCGGTTAAGATTTTTCGGGAGACCACCGTCTGATACAAAGTACAACGTTCGAGGCCATCTCTCGATTATTCAAACTCGCGACGCGACACGGGTACTTTAATAACTTCGCGATGCACCGGCGCACATTTTGTCAGGCCACTGTCGCCGCGCTACTGACTACGATTTCTAACCGGTGAATTCAGTTAGAACGGGATTAATTCACGCGGCGATCGGACAAACTCGCATAACGGTTCGACAGCGCGACGTCGACTGCCGCGACACACAAGCGCGCCAGTTGTGGAGGGAATATCTGCGCGCGCATACGGGCCCCGCTTTCAGTGCACCCTACTTGCAGGGCTGCCTTTTCGAACGATACGAGCAGGCATACTGTGCCGAGATGCTTTAAGGATGCTTTATCATTTGCAAACAAAATGAATGCTATATAGTAATTGCTGTTGTATACGAACTAGTAATGATAGAATTATTCGAAGAGGGCGGTTACATCTGGAACGGTGTCGTAAATTTCGTCGTGGAACTTTCAGTGTTTAAATATGTTATATGGATATAATGTTGTTAGTGGGCTATGGTACTGGGAGTCGCTGATGTAACGGGACGTATCACGCTGGTACAACCGCGCGCGCGATGATTGTTGTATATTATTTTTTAAATGTCTCGTTGTTCCTACACTGTATTCTCCTGGATAGCTGTTTACTAGGTGATAGAAAATGTTTCTGTGGAAGATCGTTCGATGTGATATTACCGTGGTTAACTTCGTCGGTCTTCGTTGTTGAAGCTGGAGGGGGGGGGGGGGGGGAGAGCTGCGCTACGATTGCTGCCAATGCTCCACGCGAACTTTCGCGATCATTTATATCGACGCTTCGTCAGAGTTCCGTAGGGAAAAAAGTTTACGAGATTGTTGGGCGAGAGAAGCATCGCCAGTGGCGGATTTGACATTCATCTTAAAAAAGAATTATGATTCTATCCAAACACTACTTATAATTTCTTTTTTGCATTATTACACTTGGCTCGTTGTTAGTGAATTACCTCTTCATTCTCCCGAAAAAAATTTCCTTAAATCCGCCACTGAGTATCACTTCCTTGTCGACACGTGGCGCTGATTTTCATCGAGGAAAGGTTTTTTATCGGATCTTTTATAGGATCGAACGTGACCGTCTCTCTTTTATTATGTCGAAGAAAAGTTTGGCAGTCTCGATTTCCTCGGGGCGCTCGATCCACGATAGTATCTTAATCCGATCCAGTTGGACTAAAACTCGCGGGTACATTCCACTAGCGTAACCACTAGCGAGCGAAAAGAAACGTTGAATGGTACTCGAGATGTTATACTATAGCAAGTTAAAAGTAATCTAGACGTTGTAGAACGTACGTGTTTGCACGCACATATCTGTATTCCTGGTCGACGCTTGGGTCGTTACTTAAGAGTCCTTATAACCCCTTCACTGCCCCTGGCTACGCCACTGGCGAATTCAAATCCTTCGCTGTTCGCATAGTAATAAGGAGCTCTCGTTCACAAGGAATTGCTGCTAATTTTTATGAAATTTTACACACCTCTGAGTAGGTGCAGGGGTGGGAATATTTAACTACCTGTCCCTTGATCTTCTCTGCTTCGTAAGCACGCGGCTTGATGAACAATTTGTTCGCGATGGTTCCTTGTAGGCGTGCAAACACGAGTGCATTGAATGATTCTAATCGGAGCTGTATTGGGGAGGCCTCTTACGTTTTATATTCTTTTGCTCCCCCTTCGTGCTTTAAGCTGGTGTTCCACCCGGAAGATAAGCTAATCTATGCTTTTCAAAGTTTTAAAAAATTAGCTTCAAATGGAAGCGTTTCCACCAAAAGCTAAGCTAAGCGGTGCTATATTTTTTTTTTTATGTTTTATAGTACTGTCAGACATAGTATAGCTTAGTTTAGCTTCCAGGTGGATTCCCGGCTTGCTAGTGGAAATAACACGATGAGAGATCCACAGAGAGTTTCTCCATTCCCTTGGCAACCGTATAAAATATAAACTGAAAATATAAAAGAGGCCCCCTCTTGCGGTTTTCTTACTTGCGTTTAATTTAGCGAATCGTTAAAGATTCTCGACTAAAGCTACAAAGCACGAACCGTTATTTCTCCGCGTCTGGCGCTTTCGATTATCGCCTTTGATACCACACGGATCAGTTATTTTATATAAACGTTTATTGGAATAACGGGCGAGCCCGATATACTCGACGGGCTCGCCCTACGACTGCTTCTGAATCCGTTCCATCTCTTGCGCGTTTTGCACGTTCAAAAATACCGTGTTCGCGGTATTCGCGCTTACTCGGCGAGAAAAAGCCTCGCTGCTCGATTCGCGGCGCACGCTCGACCATTGTTGGGCTCCGTTCGCCACCAAGTCGCTGTACGAAATGTCTTCTGTCGACGCGCACGTCGACGATAATCGTAAGTCATTCCTGGAGACTTAGGTTTAGGGACGTCGCGGCTGAAGCGTATAACTCGGCACGTGGTTATGATTAATTCCTTCGCGTCGTGTCTTAGAAAAATATTCGGTCTTTCGTTCGAAACACCCAGATGTTCGCTCTGCGCGATAGCCACAAGTTCCCATGGAAGTTGGATCGTACGCTTCACCGGTGACGGAGTAATTTTAAGTCGGTGTATGTGTCGGTATATTCGCAGAATTAAGGATTCGATTACCAGTGGCGGATATAACGGGACCCTGGGTTCATATTCCAAAAAAAAAATATGATTTGTGTCAAACACTATTATTTCCTTTTGTTTTCCCATAATTTTCATATCACATGTGCGTCAATTTATTTGTATTTCTATTCTCAGTGTGTCCCAGAACCGTAAGTCCGCCACTGATTCGAACGCTTTCACCAGGCTGGTTTTAGGATTTCCCTGCGCGGGCGAGTTGTTGGAGAAAATTCTTCCGCGGGATCGACGCTGAGTCGCCGCGGAATTCTTGTCAATGGATGTCGATGGTCCCTGCTTGTCAGTGTCTTTGCTAGTTAGAGAGCTAGTCGAGAGGAGGAAGTTTTGTGGGTAAAGGTGTTAGAGGTAGAAGCTAGGCGAGCAACTAAATCCGTCAATAGTTACTAATGGTACAAGCTTGATTTCGACGAGACCGAGACGCGAGGCACGTTACCGAGATCCTTGCTTGCTCTGGTGGTTTTAAGAGGAAACATTATTTCATCCGTCTTCCGGCGGCAGGTAAACGTTGTACTTTTATAAATATGGATGTACTTATATTTTGTACCGGCAGTAGGTATATACCTTGCAAGGGCACGGTATCTTAAACGACGAGATTATATATGTATGTGTATGATGTCAATGGTGTGCGACTAAACGTTCTACGGTAGGGTCATGTTAATTCGAGGAGGCGACTGAGGGGATTGAACAATGTTTCTGTTAAGTTTTACAGCAGGATGCACTTATTTCATGTATATGCATATACAAGGGAAAATAAAGTTATCGTTCTACAATGTCTGTCAGTATATGAGTCTCTTTTCAATTTAATGCGTACCATTTTCCCTGAAGAAAATACAGACGTTGATGAGGAAATACCTGCGCCCAGAAATTGATGGTAATTGTTTCATTTCAAAGGAAACTGTTGTAAATTTGTTGAAAAAGGAAGCTTGGGGTCTAGAGACCTTTCTCTACTTTCTACAAACTTTGTAAATATTTAACTCGGTGATAAATAGTTAGTAACAGTTTAAAACCTCTATCCATCCTTGTCGCCACAGTGTATCTTTCTCTCTCTAATACCTCCTCGCACGTTCTGCGATCCTGTCAACTATTCAGAATTTTCTGGCAGAAATATGGCCGTCCAGTTGGTTCGTTATTTCGCCGTTAGGCGGTTATAGCGTCGCGCAGTTCAGAAATCGAATATTTTAGTTTAAAGGATAAATGTTTAAACGTTCGGTGTGAGAATCTAATTTCATTGAATACCGATTGAACTTGAGCTAAGGTTCTTTTAGATGCTTTAGTTTGGGGGTGTACTGTTTTTTATAATCTAATTTTTAGGACCGCTATCTCCCGGCGCCGAACTGTGAACGATGCCGTCGATTCGTCAGTGACGCAGAACTAATTGGATTATTGATGTTAGAAGCGATACTGGCGCGCTGATACCAGAAAGGTGTTGGTTTTCGGATTCATTCCACGATTCGGGGCCTCGAAATCACTTAACGAAATGTTTGTAAAGAGCAGTTCATTCTTTTAAAATTAGAAGACCATGAAAGCTATAGCTATCTAGGTGGGAAACTCGTAAACTGTTCCTTTCAATGTATGCAAGGTGAAGAATAATTTGTCCGAACCAACAAACTGACTTATAACGGTGCTCAAGATTATTAAAATATGTATCATATCATCTATATACAACTAAGTTTTAAATCCTCGGCATGCAAATAAATGCATAAGCAAAGAAATTCTTGCCCTGCCATACCCTGAAAGGGACGCTTTAGTTTCTAAGGGCATCGCTAGAAGATTACAGGTTACTGCATTCTCTCCTCAAAATTTCAACGATAATGTTTAATACTCTTAAGAAAAATGAATTAATAAACATCCTTACAAAACGAATTATGTTTTACAATCATCGCTACCCTACATTAACCTTCAATCACATATATAACCATTCTCGACTATCAACGAAGACGAAGAGCCCGGCCAAAACTAGCCAAAACCATCCTCTACTCCGAATTTTCCATCACCCCTAGTTTTAGAGCATATAAACAGAAGAGAAAAATATACATGAGGGATATCCTCTCTCTTTCTAACATCAAAAAAAAAACGTTGACGTTAGAAAGAGAGAGGGTGTCCCCATGTATATTTTTCTCTTTTTATCGCCGTCTACGTTTTTGCCCACTGCATACTTCCTCTATGTTTATATGCTCTAAGCCCCTAGTCAATGAAAAAATCAAAATACTATTGAATGAATAATTGTTACGCTGAACGATAGCAGCGCCCCGTTGAACTCCCCATTGTCATTGTTTAGTAACGGAATTTACCGCTACTACAAACGGGAGTCGGGACCTGAAATGCCGGTCGCGTGAGTGCTGGAGTGCGTCCAGTACGCTGTCCAACGCTGTCGTGCGACGTTGATACTGTCCTGTCGCGGACGTGCATGCTCCTAAGTAACTTACGTAAAGTCCCGATGCAATTGCAACTTCTCTGTGGAAACTGAAAGTACGACAGAGATTCGTGCGTCTACGAGGTGGTCCCGCGGTCAACTGAAGAGTAGCGACGCGCGTGTCCACGGGAAACGACAGAAACGGAGCGGCATGCATGTTACATGGCGTCGCGAGTGAAGCACGTACGCTACGCGTTTCCCTAATTACGATACACGCGCGTCCCTAGTAGTGTGTTTTCGGCCAGGGTCCCAGCGTTGAATCGGTGCCCGCGTAGAATGTGAGTGGCCTGGTGGGAAACAAAAGAGCAAAATAGATGGTCCGCGGGGGATAGAAAGAGAAAGCTCGAATATATCGATATAATAGGTAAAAGCAGAGGAGCAAGGTATAGGATTACTGGATTACTGGCATTCGACCAGTAGAGCGATCGGCGGACGGGGGCTAGTCGCGGTTTCATGCTTTCACTGGTTCGCGCGTTCACGCGGGGGGCGAGAGCGAGAGCGAGCGGATAAGTTAAGAGACGGAAAGGGCGTGGAGAGATCTTGATTTCTTGATTGTACGTACCGAGCTGACTAAGAGAGGCAGGGCAGGCAGGACGTGCGTGAAACTGGCATAAACGTAAAAAACGTACGGTGTAGCATACACACACCATGGGTAAGACGCCAAAGAAGGCGGCCCCTGGGGGCGATGAGAGGAATTTGTACAATCGGGGGCCGCTCAAGGCAACGACCGCGGCGTCGAAAGCTTCTGAAACGAACTTGCACAAGAGACAACGCGAATCCGAGAGTTCCAACAGGTTTGTAAAACCAATCAGCCCAAACGAACCCGCGGCTTTATCCACAGTTTCTCTGGCAGGCGAGCATCTATCGGCACCCTCGCTTCCTCTCGTTTCGTCGTTTCGTCGTCGTACCGGCCCAAGTGATTTACACGCGACGCGCTGCCGCTCGGATACCGTCCCGATCGTGCACGATTTATTTTCCGCCTCCGGTATCCGAGGATAAAGCGGGCCAAATGTCACCCGATTTCGGTGCCAGATAACCGCCTATATTTTCGGCACGTTCGCGAATTCAAACGCTTCGGGTTTTCTGTCATGGCATTTTATATAAACGTTGGTTGCTTTGTATTAATCGAAGGAAGGGACGGGGACTCGCGTGATGAATGATTCAGATAAATCGGGAAAAAGGGGAACAGCCTTATGAGTACAAGGGATAGGCAAGGGACTTTGATCTAGCTGCTTTGCCATGTTTTTCTTTTCTTTTCAAATTAGTACCTCTCATCACCTCCGGCATTTCTTACTCGGTGGAAGTTGGATGTAGCAACAAGATATGTTCCTTCGATGGCCCTTCACTGTATGCGTTTTTGTTGCAGGGCTAAGCTGAGCGGCATACAGAAGAAGATACCGCAGGGTCAGAGGAAGAGCTTTCAAGTAAGTTTTAACATTCTCGTTGGCTGTTAAGGGTGTATCTATAAATATATACTAACTGGAAAATCAACCTCGAGATATATCGCCTTAGCCTCATGTGGTCGATGTATTAAGTACTCGTTAATAACAGATTCTCCCTTCGAAGATACAGAGTAACGTCCTTCTTACAGGGCAAAGTACGCGTGACGACGAAACACGACTTGAATCTCATCGCAAAGCCAGTCGGCAGACCATCTGGTAGTCGTAAAGAGAAGAAATTGGTCGTTCCTGAGAAGCCTGAGGCATCGAACTCTGCTAGCATGCAGCCGGAATCAGTGGAGTCGAAAGTGACGGCAGAGGTAACTGTGCAGAAAGAAGATGTGCAGAAGGATGCTTCGAAGGATGCTTTGAAGGACAAGCAGGAGCCTGTTAAAGAGTGCGTCGATCAGGCTCCTCCCGAGCCTGCCCCAAAGGAACAGGAGAATGGCACGAGCAAAGAGACAGCAGAGGAGGAGGGAACCGAGGGACAAGAGGCACCAAGCGATACCATAGAAACCAAGCAGGTGGACGAACACGAGGAAAACGATATAACTTTGAACTATGAGACAGAAGATACTGATACAAAGGCGCAAGAGATGAAGCTGACCATCAACGAGTCGAACGATGAGAGCAAAGAAGATCTCCCATTGCCAGAGGCGAAGAGTGACGTGATTGAGAAGGAAGATTTGCAAAGCGAGTCTCAGACAGACACGGAGAGCTTCTCGGTGGAGGTTCTGGAGTCCACCACCTCGGAGGTGTCCGAGGTGTCTGAGATTGTGTTGCAGAACGACGCGGAGAAGGAGAAGGAAGTGGAGAAGGAGAAAGAGAAAGAGAATCCCGGGGAGGTCGCGAACGAGACGAACGTGTCGTTCGTGTCGTACGACCCCGCTATAATGTTGAAGGACGTGCAGATTAAGCTGAACGACTGTATGAAGGAGAACTCGAAGCTGTTCGAGACGAGCAGTGCCGAGCTCGATACGCTGACGCAGCCTCCGAAAGACTCAATGTCCTTCGGGAAGACGCTGAGGAGCATGTCCGGCAGACGTTCGCTCAGCAGAATGCGCCACGTGACCTTGCGCGAGCACAGATACTCCCCGAATAACTCGATGTTCGTGAACACGTCCATGGCCTCACTGCCCTCCGAAGAGACGGAGGACTTCAAGATCTTGCGCTACAGCATCGGCTTGTCTGACCCGATGTCCGCGACCAACGGCAGCCAGGCGGACAGAAAACGGCAACACGACGCCGAGGAATGGAGCTCCTCCATCAAGAAACAGAAGACAGAGTCGGAGAACAGTCTGCTGAACACCTCGATCAGCCTTCTGAAGGGACTGCGCAGGCCTATACAGGTCTCGACTCCGGTGTCCGAGATGAAGTTTCAATCGGGTAAACTGGACCTCACGGACGAGGAGAGTAACAAGTCCATGAACGAGAACGCCAAGAAGTGGTGTAGCATCATGTAAATTACCAGAGTTTTATATATATATATAAATATATATACATATGTTATATATATTTTCGCACGCGAAGGAAGCGATCGATCTCTCCGTGCCATGGGTACAAGCGTTATCGTATTGTTGACTCAAGCTGTTGAACGATATTTCTTTGGTATTCTGTGCAAAAGTTCGCGTCCTCGTTTAATACACCATCGTACTATCTTTCACGTTCATTCGCGTATCTGTTTTCTTTAAGATTCTTCAAGTTATAGAGTTAGAGTTCCGGTTATGCCGGAGCGTATCGATGCCACCGAAGCGTTTCTATTTCTTCCACGAGATACGCGCAGAGTGTAAAGGCGCTAATTATCACGGCCTTTACCAGCGAGTACTCGCATGTAGATTAGCGGAGATCCCTTTGTAACTCAGTTTCACCTTGATACTCAAAGTAAAATGCTCTCTTATTCCTGCGTACCCTGATTGACAAGCGGGTAAAAAGTTTAAAAGGAAATTGAACAGAGTAGAAGAAGGTACTCATAAAGCCACGATCATTATCCCCTTTACATTCTGTGTACTATGGAACGTGCGATTTCGAACGACAGAGGCTCATCAGAGAAAGACACCCGCGGTCTTAAAGCATGAAACTATTAAACCTTGAATATATCGTACCGCGTCGCGTAACTCGTCATTGGTACCCAAATGTGTTTTATACGAAGCGACAGAACGTAATTATAATACTGTAATGAGTAGAACCTCCCTCCGAAAATCTACGGCCGAGAGACTATATTTTTCAAAACACATTACACACACAACTTTCTGCGCGCAGTGTACTTTAGATAGAGCGGCCGATTCCCTCGATAAGTAACCACAGACGTGCGCGCGTATCGGAGTTTTATCATCGCCAGGGGACTAAAATTACTCCACATCGATTCGTTCCGCGTTGCAAGAAATCATTTTACTTTTTTGACGTTATGGAAGTGTATTTTTTGTAGTCTTGTTAGGTAAATGCACCTTAGGATATAATTTTCTAACAGATAGGTATACGCGACGGCAAGCAAGGGAGAAGAGATACAACCGAGGGTATCGTAGAAGATTATGAATAGAAAGAGAACATTTTGAATGTCTTGATTGCCGTGACGACTAAAGAGCTTGTTTGTCGTCAGCGAAAGTCTCGCCTGTAATGACACTTTTTATTACTTATTTATATAAGATAAATCTTACGGAGTAGAGTGCGCCCCGTCGACGGAGCTCGCAGCATTATCGAGCGACGAATGAGCACGCGCATCGGCATTTGTCAATTGGCCTACCATTTCTGCATTTCGATGGTGCAGAATTCCACGGAATCACGTGTTCTTCAATGCTTATGCGCGTGAAATGTCGCTCGAAACACGCCGAGACCGAGAGCTCGAGGGAGAATCTACGCCATTCCCAGCTTTCTCGTCGATCTGTTCGTTATGTTAGTTGTAACATAAGAGGAGCACACGGCGAAACAACGTTTATGGAAAACCGAAGCGTATCGGTTGCGAGAAGTTAGACTGGTAAATACTCGGCAAGAGAATGTTAGGACGCGGCGAAGTAGCGTTCCCCTTTAAGTTCGCTTCTTTTTCTCTCTCTATTATCGGTACACGTGTATTCCCATGCAAAGAACACTGTGTCCCGTCATCTTTCATTGAAATTGAGCAGGGCCAAGCGCGTAACAGCTCGCGGCGTACTTTTATACTTGTTACGATTAAATATAGAAGAGAGTTGAACCGACGTATGAATAATGTATATAGAAAAGGAGATTTGTAATAAATCTTGGAAATGCCAGACCAGTTGTATTATTGTGGTACCCTGACCTCCATGTCCCGCAATGCATTTCTCGGTATGCTTTCTGATGCGTATACAGAAGAACGCGAAAGATCTGCGACGATAGGGTCGTTTGCTTACAGATGCTATCTGCTGGAAGGACAGGCCCGTTGTGAATTGCTGATTCGGTCGCGTGCCTTCGAGTTTACACTGCGGAATCATTGAACGTTTGGAATGTCGGTGTTTGCATCCGCTCGGCTAATGACGCTAAGTTATTGGGTCGTTGAGAGTTTGTCGCTGACGGTGTCGATCACTCTGTTAATTACTAACTTTCCAGAGGTGGTGTACATGGTGGTTAAGGCACTGAAATTAGTGTTCCTGTTAGATTAAGGCTACGAACCCTTCATCCGGTAGAAATGCTAATGTACACATTAGTTGAAACCTGTTTCGTTTCTCTAATAATTACGTACCAAGGTGGATCCTCGGATAAACTTCTATTTTCCCTACTAAGTAGCAAATATTAGCGCTTTAAACGTGATTATGCCGGCGCGTAATCCTTGCCGCTTGTTTAAGAGAGGATGATACCAATTAAGGAAGAAAATCGTCCTTAATGACTTCCCGCGACGTCCGAATAAACGGTTTAAGTGCAGCTAGAATTACAGCGAGTCTTTTGAAGCGGTTGCCCGCAAAGGGGGCGATTTATCGTGGAATTTAGAACGTGTAAACGATTCCTGCCGATCTGTCAAAAATAAATGAAGTCTCGTCGTCGAAGGGGATCGCGAGTGGGAGCATTTTTCCGGCGGATGATCGACGACAAGGGGAATGCCTCGAGTGAAGAATTCCAGGGGGTTGGATGGACGAGTCTCATCGATCTACGCCCACGATCTTGATGTATCGATAGTCCAGGAGCATATGCGGCCTGTCTGGAATCCAGACTCGCGCGATTCCGTCGTGAAAAATTCTTGACTACGCTGGCGAGGCATCTGCCGCGCGAGAAGTTGCACGGAAATTTTCAAATTCCTCTCGCGAACCTCTCGGACAGGTTTCCGTGGAATGCAGCGATGCTACGTGAGTAGAACGAGCGTCGTCTTCGATAATGGCGAAATAATAACGTCACGTCGCACGGGCCGCGAGCTCTCGCGTCGCGGCTAATTATCGCGCGATGACTTCCTCGTTCGAGGCGATCGTTGAGGGCGGCTTGAATGGAGCTATCATTAGGTAAATGGGAGCGAAGCCAGTTATACCGATCGCTAACAGTTAGGAGCAGGGGCGGGTTTGGGCACGGGGAAAGTAGGCTGCAGTTTAGGGCGGAAAACTTTGGGAAGAATCAAATTTTGGGGAGGGACAAAAATTTTGGGGAGCGTCAAAACTTGGGCAGCGGCAAAAATTTTGGGGAATAAATTTTTGGCAGCGACAAATTTTGAGGAGCGGCAAGTTTTGGGAAGCGCCAAAACTTGGGGAGCGACAAAATTTTTGGGGAGTTAATTTTGGGGAGCGGAAAATTTTGGGGTGCGTCAAAATTTGGGGAGCGACAAAAATTTTGGGGAATAAATCTTGGGAGCAACAAATTTTGGGGAGTCAATTTTGGGGAGCGACAAATTTTGGGGAGCTGAAAATTTTGGGGTGCGTCAAAACTTGGGGAGCGACAAAAATTTTGGGGAATAAATTTTGGGAGCGGCAAATTTTGGGGAGCGGAAAATTCTGGAGAGCGATAAAACTTGGCGAGCGACAAATTTTGGGAAGCGACGAATTTTGGGCGAAAGAAATTGGAAAAGGTTTAAACCCAGGTTTGCGACAACTTTAAAAAGAATTCCCTTTTATCATATGACAAATTATCACTAACTCATGCCATATTGAATTAATTATGAAATTGTCCCGACTCTTTTGAATTAAAATATTTAATGATATTTCGCGGAAAGGGCGGAAAGACACTCGTTAGCCTAGGGGCGTCGAATCTCCAAATCCGCCCCTGGTTAGGAGCAAGTGTCCCTGGTTCAAGCAACACTGGGAACTCTCTCTGCGTTGTTTAAACAGTATGTACCTACGTTTCGTCCCAGTTAGCCAAGCGCCGATGGTAACGCACAAATATGTCCCACATACCGTGGCGAGCTACAAAAGTGTGACATCTGAATTACGCGTGCAGGCGCGCTCGACCAGACACAGGTATCTCGTTTCAATCTACGCGAACGTAATCCCGCCTGCCAAGGATCCCCGTGTCCTCTGAAAACAACCTGGATGCCACCCGAGCGGTTTTAAAGAATCCCATCACGGCGACGACGCTAAGACCCTATCTCGCGACGGTAAAGAGTGCGACGCGTTTCTGTTACATAAGGCGGCAGTATAAATGTAATTCCCAGCTCCCCTTGGGAAATTCTAGACTGCGACGAGGCACGCGTGGAAATTGGAGCGGCCAACGGCGTAGACCTGTCTGTACGTCGCGTGCACGCCGCCCACGGTTTTCTAGCCGTGCGCTCGCCCATCAATCCTTTCGATTACTTCGTTCGGTTGACTGTGCGAGTTCCGAGGAACTGTTCTCAAGGACTTAATTCCGCTCCGATCCCCCTCGAATCCTTTATTCAGCGGTAACATTCCCCTTGATACTTGAAACAGAGTCCTCTCCGCCCTGCTCTCCACCCCGCTCCAACGCCCAAAGCCAACTGCACCGATTGCTGGGAAGCTGCGAAAGTTCTCCCATTGATCCATTGTTTGTTCCATTCCCTCTCCTTCTGCTTTTTATCTTCTATTCATAGCTTCACCCTCTCCATCCTACCCACCCTCCTAACTTCCTACTGGAATCAAAGTACACACTCGCCGTTCAATCAAACATCCAACCGACTTAGCCTACAAAGACCTATGGTAAATGAAAACCCTCGAATTTTCATAGCAACCCAACGAAACGTCCATGTTCCTGATGCGAGCGTAATTTAAGACGTAAGGACGACCGCGCGATGGAGGCAAGGCCCTTGGCAGCCTTCCCTCAGGCCAGGCCACAGAACCGTCTTGATCTTGGTCCCATTGGGGTTCAGGGACCCGTGATGCCTGACGTGGACTTCCCTCCTGAACTCCAAGGACTGCGCCACGTCCAGGACCAAAGGTGTGACGCGCGCCAGACTGGCCCAGGCCAAACTGGAGCAGGCGGCGGCGTAGCTCTTCACCTCCGTGCAGCCTCGCAGGCACGGAAAGTCGTACAGCGTTCTCTCCAGCTGGCTGACCACCTGTTCCGCGACCTCCTGGGAACCGGTTAAGGCACCGGAAGTCGCCAGTTGCCGTTTCACGCATTCCTCCAGCCCCGGCGTCGGCTGCGTCGACACCGCGGTACCGTTCAGCATCTTCAGCGCCTCCAGGTACCTGGACGTCTGAATCGTGCCTGCCACGCGCCACGAGAGCTGCAACAGATATTTTTACGAAAGGGTAATTAACAATATTTCACGCATCTCTGCGGGCTACATTTTAATCAGCCCTATTAGATTCTCGCGAACCGCTAGGTTTGCTGCTTAAGGGGATTGTAGGCAGTCGTTTTTGTCGTAAATGAAACTTTTCTTTTTCATTTAATTACCAAGAAATAAATTGAAGCTGAGACTTGTTCTTTGATACAAAGTTTGTTAACATCGTAGGCTTTAAATAACGTTTGTTTAGTCAAAAATATGTATTATATCTGACGCAACAGATCGATCGTGAAAGAGGTTTGTTAAAAAAGTTTCTTTTGTTTTGCAGTGGTTACTCGGAAACGGATATTCCAATCAAATCCGAGCATGTTCGCGAAAAGTGTAGTTTCGGCATGAACCTTAATTGAATTTAATAAAAACTCTTATTCTTTTTAAAATGAAACTAAAACCTCATCATTGTCCAGTAAAAAACGCACTTTTTTTAAAAATCGCCATTTCGAAGCTGTAATTTTCATATTTTTGCTGCTGCGTTATAGGTTCAGTGCAGAACCAGAGGGATTCTGAAGTAGAATTTACAAACAGGTCGCTGAATTTCATTTCGTTTCGTTAAAATCGCTGCAAAACAAAATCAACTATTTTAAAAAGCCTCTTTAATCCATACTTCATATATAATTTATAATGCATATTTTAGGCAAAACAAACCTGTTTTTGTAAACCCTACGATCTTAATAAACGCTGTGTCAAAAAACAAGCTTCAGCTTCAATTTATTTCTTCATAATTAATTGAAAATAAAGTGCTTCGTTTTCCAGAAAAACGACCGCCTAGCACCCTTAAGCCGTGTAATTAATAAAGTTGCTGTCGAGGGAGATCGGCCGAGAGTGATTCGCGGCTGGAGTTCGAGCTTCTTTTAATACGGGCTGAATTTTGACGAGAGGAGCCTCAAAGGTGTAAAGGGCTCGGGTTGGAAATCTAATTGAGAGAAACGCGGTTTGAAATATAATTTCCAGCAGTTGGTTTTGGCAATGCTACGAATACCCACTTCGCTTCAGCTAACACGCATTGGGAACCGCGCAAACGCCGCGTTTGAATCGCGCATTGGTTCTGTTTGGGAGCACAGAGGAGGTTCCCCTCGATTTTGAATTAACCAGTCCCTTTTAAGCGGCGAGGTCTAACAGGGGATCAAGCTCGCGGGTTTACGAGAGCTGCGGGGGAAGCAGGGTCTCGGTTTTCCCTGAGAGGCGAAATCTCCGTTTTTCCCTTTCGAGGGACGGTAGAGTCAGCCCGAGGAGGGGCAACACACGCGGGATCCGCTTTGATAATCCTATGATTTATTCACGGCGGAAAGTGGATTTCGCTTCGACGCGTGCTTTTTACGGCATCGTTCCGCCCGGATTTTCTACCTTGAAACGCCCCGAGCGACGCGAGACACGTACACCCCGCGAGCTTGCAGCGGATAATCGAGGATATTCAATGGTTGGAAAATCAATTTCTCGCGTTCGAATTAAAAGCGTTAGCCGGTCCGAAGAAATGGTCCCCGGAGGCTTTCGGCGAGCGCATCGCTCGATTATCCCTTGAACCTTGCCCAGCTGCGGGCGCCATTCGCGAGACGTGAGAGCTCGCGCCGGTCAAATTATTTCCGACACAATGCAGCGCCGAATATTTGTTTCGCAAGCATAAAAGCCAAGCGGCCTTTTTGTCGCGTTGAAATACAGAGTCGGACATCCTGCGCCGCGAGGAGTGACGTCGACCGGACGTGGCGGGAAAACCAGAACGTGTTTCGATCTCGTCTTGACGTTGTCGCCACCGTTCGCGATAAGCGTTCCTATTTCCTGTTGATTAAGGCCGGCCAAGGCTGGCCGATTAGAGGCCCTCGAAGCCTTTGAGTTCCCAAGTGTGACCTAGTCTAAGTGGATGAGACGAGGGAGCCGCGTAAACAATAGTGGGTGTAAGGGAAACTCGGGCAAAGGTCCAGGAGACTGAAACTCTTTGAATGGCTATCAACGAGACGCGCGCAGAGGAAAATATCGACGACGTTATTTACCACGAGGAAATGCCAGAAATATTTCGCGAGAGGGGCTCGAAGGTCGAGAGTTACATGGCGGATTGAATAAAGGGTGTGCAATTTAGCTGATACCTGTGCTGCCAGTCTCAACTTTTTTGGAACTCCACTTACTTCCTTCAAAGTACAAACGCGACGAGTCAGAACCACCAACACAGCGTCTGAATAACTTCCCATTCATTTACTGACAATAATTTCTAAATTTTTGTATATAAAAGGAGTCATCCGAATAATAAAGTGAAATAAAAATAAATAAGGATTCAGCAAACGAATTAATGGTCCTGTTTGTTTTTTTTTTTTCAAAAATGACGAAGGAGTTGGAAGCGACGTGGGAAAGGGTGTGGACGCTGTGCGGAGTAATCTGTCCGTCTGAGTAATCGCGGGGCTATTCTACTTTCTAAGTGGAAGCTGCTTTTCGAAGTGAAGTCCCATTTGGATGCTGCTTGGGGCAACGGTTGATCCCGTCGCTGGCGCAACACGTACAGCCGAAGATTATTTTTGCCGGCATCACACCACCACCACGCACCCATCCGCCGTCCGATCGATCGACCATTAACGTCAAAGCCGTCGCGGGGGGGGCGGCGAGGGTGCACTTTTGCGATCGAGTGTAGCCGGCGAGTGGCAGAGGCGCTAGTCCGTCAGCCTAGGGCTATTACTTTGCATACATACAGGTGCCTGCCCGCACACCGGTCGGCTGGGAAATCGATGAACTAAAATAAATATCCGCGACGAAAGCGACTCTGTCTCTCTTCGTCCATCTTTGGATCGCGTCTCTAGGCACCTCTCTCTTAACGCTCGATTAACAATCGAATCTTTCCATAATCGAGTCGATGTTGCCGAGTCGCAATGTTTCTTCCACCCTTCATGTTTATTTCCCTCCCCTGCAAATCTGGGGAAGAATAAGGGAGGAAGGAGAAGCTACAGTCGAAGCAACTAAACTGTAAAGCAGAGGGAACACCAGAGCCGGGCATTAATTAAATGAATAAATTATTTAAGTAACGGATCGAATAAAAGTTACTTTCACTTTAGATTATTTGACGAATAAGATTAACTTTTTTATTCGTCAAGCGTCGAATAAATTTTTCAACTTTAACTTTATTGGACGTCGATTAAAGTAAAAGTTAAAGTTAAAGTTGAAAAATTTATTGGACGCTGAAGTTAAAATTAACTTTATTCGACACATGACGAATAATACTTTCAACCTCTATCCGACATTCTTTATTTAATTAAAATTTTGGCCCATCTCGGGGGAACACTTGGGTGTCCATGAACAGCCAACGTTTCTTGTCGCGACTATGGTCACCGAGCCGAGAGAAAAGAACGACAATAGAGCGAGCAGAGCGTGAAACTGGGCCCATACGTGCGTGAACTTTTCGACTCGTAACGGTATCGCGGCAACAGTTACACTAGGAAGCCAGTCAAAGAGAAAGGGACGTATGTATTCGCAGTGCGATTCTCTATCTGCCCATTGTGCTCGCCGACAATTATTTCGCAGGAAAGGCTCGCGGAATAATTACGCAATGACCCGAGGCAACGGAAGAACTGTCCCGAGCCTGTGCAGCACCACGCGCGTCTCCACGAGCGTATGTCTGTGGTTTGGTCATTTTTCGCCGGAGGAAAAAGCTTGCGGTTCCTGGTCCCTGGCGCTGGCATAATACCACTTACGGAGTTAGCACCGGTGGTAATTTCCCATTTGCCGAATTCCGTGGCTTTTGTCCGTCGCTAGGTCTGCTTCGCTATTGCGCGGTGCTTCGGCCCTAGGATTGCCAACATTTTTTTGAGAAAAATACAATACCTCACGGCCAAACGTGACAAAAAATATAGTACACTGTGAAAAATTACAGTACTTTTCAGAGGAATGTGGTGCAAAATAAAACTACATTAAAATAACGGCATCTCATTTTACAAATGTATATCTTTTTCTGCGTTTCGCAGTCTTTAACACATATATCAATGATTCTAAAGCTGATCTAAAAGCTGAAGTGGCGGGAATACAGAGAAAGAATGAAATTATTTTATATAAATTTCGACGAGCAGGTCATAGACAATGCTATTTTCAAGTCACGTTCAGAAGTTTAAAGTTTAAATTCGCAAATTAAAGTTCAAATGTGTCGGAAATATAGTATTTTTACGTACTGTTTTTTTTCTTCTAACAGTATATAGTAGGTACACTAGAAAAACATATAGTACAATACTACTATATATTATATTACAGTTGACAACCCTATTCGGCCCCGTCCCCAAAAAATTGGCCTTTATCTTTGCTGTTGTTGACGCGCTGGTAAGACCAGCTTTGGCTACGAATATCTTCGGCAATTCTGTGGGATTCTCTTCTATGATAGATCTCTCTCCATCATATTCATGAGATCGTACGAGTTCAGCTCGCGCTGACTACTGGGAATTACGCCACTTCAATCGCCCATTCTTCCCATCCTTCTGTTTAACGCTCGGATGGCCGATTAATTAACGCAGACAAGAAATCCTCCTGGTTTAGGTAACGCGTCCGCAATAATGCTGCTGGAAATTCTCGCGAAAATACATGGTGTAGCCGCGGTAGATTAATGCAGCCTCGGTGTTCGCGTTTCTCGCAGGAAATTGGGGAATTAACGGTTGATCCCGATCGAGTCGCGGGTTGGAAGGGAAAGTTAGTCGGAATTAAACGTCTGCCCTGTTGGAGGCCACACGGACACTGCAATCGCGCCGTGAAACACGAGACGCGCACTTGAAACTGTGCTCTCGTTACCGTCTCTTCTGCGCGACGACCAGACCAGTGTCTGTTCGTATTCTACGGGATCTAGCGTTTGCCTTTGCGATTAGATACCGATTGTTTCTCTCCCGCTCCCTTTCCGAAAATAACTGCTTCAAACTGTTATATATATCAGTTTTATAACACCCAGACCTAACCGTGATATCTTTACCGCATCTTTATAATTTACAATAACCCTATTTTAAAGCGTTACAAAGAACTTGTCGATTAAAAACAATGGCTTCCATGATTTTTTGGTTATTATTTTAAAACACAGCATGAATTTAAAATTCGAACAGTATCCATTAAACCTGGACAAATGTAGAAAAGAAGGGCACCAATCACTTTTTAAGTAACCTCCATTTAAACCGTTTCACAAATCGTGACATAATCGATTGAAAGCTACGACTTCCGTGATATTTTACTTTTTAATTTTGAAACGCAATATGAATTTTAAATTCGTACAGTATTCCATTAAACCTGTATACATGGCGAAAAGGACACCAAACACATTTCTGTATTATTTATAATATCCCCACTTTATAGCGTTACAAAAAACGTGACATTTAAAGCGTTACAGAAAACGTGACAAAATCGATGAAAAACAATAAAATCGTCACATATGATTTTATAGATATAGGGCAGATGTATTGGAACCGAAGCCGATCTAAGCTAGGATCTTTTTCACTCGTAACCGTTTCAAGATTATTTCGGTTCTTACAATTGTTTCGACAACCGAAACCAATAACCGTTTTCAACCCCCGATTTCGTCCCTCTCTTGTATCCTCTCCGTCAACGATCTTCCCAGAACGGGAAGAAAAATGATCGCCACGTATTACTGCTATTAATTCGCCAGTGGGCGTTAATCTGGATGGTCAGCAGGGGCACAAGAGCGTGCACTGTTCAGGGACTAATGGAACGGCTACGTCCCGAGAGTTACTTTGCAACGGTGAATGTAAAGCAGGGATTACCAGAGGTGTCCCTCCAGCAGGGTTCCCGGAGCACCACGGGCAGAGGAGATTTGGTTCGCGCGATCAACGCAGACCACGCAAACCACGCGAACCAATATCCCGGGCTGCGGTTACCGATACCTTTGACGGCGACCGTTTCCGCCTGACGACGAGCGTGCTGCAACTTCAGGGGTCGCCGGCGAAAGAGGAGGGTCCCCCGTGTGCTTACCGGCATTATTGCGCGCCACGGATTTCCCCCTTTCCACTCCGCTGTTCTCCAGCCGAATAATTGAACCGTGAACCCAGTAATCCCGCCGCGTCGCGGCCGAGGGGTAGAGACCCGTTTTTGGAAAACAAGCCAGCCGGCTTGTCACGCTCGTTGTTTCAACGGCTAATTAGCATTTTCTTCCATGACGGATTTTGCCCGCTGAAATTTCGCAAACTTTTCGGGGCTGATTGCGAGAGGGAAATTAGTTCCGCGAACCACTTGGCCCCCCTTTGTTTTTCCCGCTCCCGGGCCACCAATTCGAAAGCTGTTCCTCCGGTGACGCGGCGGCGGCTGCACGGGACAAAGGAAATTTTCCGCGCAACTCGTACGCGAATTTCCATCCCGCTGTCGCGGAGACGACGAGGGAAACCGGCCGCGTTTGTGCTCCGATAACGACCGCGGCGCGTTCAGATAAAGTAACAAAAACAGACGGGGGAAAATAGGCGGGAGTGAAGGGTGATGATTGGCAGCCTGCTCGCGTGCTCTATCGTTACCTTTTTTTCAATCGTACACGCCAGCGAAACGATCTTTTCTCTCGACAGCGTGGCACGATGGGGAGAGGGGACATTTTTCGACTGTCGGACAGAGGCGCCTTTTAATTCGAAGCACCGTTGGGGAAATTCGTCTGGCAAACACTCGATTGCTCCACTTAAAGGGTACTCTACTGTAACTGTTCGTTTTTCAACACCCTCTTCGGGAATTTATTTAACAAAAAGTATACGTTTATACTGTCTGGCGTTTTGGCTTTTTTTTTTAAAAATTTTGTTATCACACAGTCGGTGGCGCAAGCTTCTTCAAAAAAATTCTTTTCCGACGGGCGATGGTGTGGGGACCGTGATACTCATCCAAAATGGAAAAACTAAAGTTCATATTCATTATTACGCTTGCCACCATGGTTGTAACCACGCACAAGTTTCCATCTTCAAAAAGATTAATGTTACAGAACGAAAATAGCTAAAATTTTAGCAAAAATCGAACATTTCTTCAGAACTCTGTGATAAAAGAGGTAAAAAAAATTCTGAGTATTAGTTCATATATACCTTAATAGGCAAGCAAAACGCCAGACCGTACAAGCTTATAGTTTTTGTTAAATAAATTCCCGAAGGCGGCGTTGGAAAACGAGCTGTTACACTAGACCTACCCCCTTACCGTATTAATCAGCCGATCGGACCTCTCCAGCCCCTATGTTGTTCGTTCACCCCCCGAGCCGTAAACTCTAAACAGAGACACCGCCCGCAACGATTACCTAACCGACCCGCTTCTCTTTGACGGGCGAGCGGATGCAGGCGCATTAAGGGGTCGCCGTGATTATTCCTACTCTGCATAAAGTGCCACTTACCACGACCACTGAGTAGAGAATCTTGGCTTTCAAGTCGGCCGCGTCCTTGAGGGGCTGCAGAGCGTCCAGAGCGTCCAGGGTATGCAAATGAGCCTGTCCGTAGAGGGCGGCGTACCTTTCGGCCAGCCGTTCCGCGGTCGCCTCGCCGTAGCTGGAAAAATTCCCCTCGAGCCTGAGAAGCTCGCAGCTGCTCCTGGCCAGCAGGGGCTCAGGGGTCGGGCTGCAGCTCTCGTCCGTGTGGTAGCCCGCGCTGCTGCTGGATTCCTCCTCGTACTCGTCCCCCAGATTTTCATCCGCCCGGAATGCCTGCGCAGAAATGTCCGCGTGCCTTCAAATTCTCGTCCCGAGGGCACTTCGCCCGGATCCCCTGCAATCTGCCGCGGACAGAAGAAACCGAGATCCCACGCGACGAGACCGTCCACTCGATGTCGCACAGTTATTGGCAGCCTTTGAATCTGCTCCTCGAGCTGACTTGCAAATTCTCCTGCGACGTTCATGGAAATTGGAAGCCGGAGAGATGGAAAAAGGACGCGGCGCAAATGGAAAGTCAACAGGGGACGCGAGGGTTTCGATAACAAAAAGATGCGACAAACATTTCGGCCAAATGGAGTTTCTGTAGCTTTTGAAATGTTTACCGTGGCTCCATTATTTTACGGAATGTTTTGCGCTCGGGCTGGGGAACGACGGGGACGCGAGTGCACTGACTTTTTCAGTGAAAATGAATACGCCGGCCGTTCCGTTCCCAGGCCTTTCGGAATTCGAGCGTGAAATCGGGGTCGCGAGGAGTCGTTAACGGCTTCTTCAAATCCGACGATTTACGGGTCGCGGGAGCGGAGGAAGACGATTCCCTATCGATCATCTCCCTTCGCCTCCGCTGGTAAAAGCAGATCCCCGCGAGATCTGATTAATTAGCAGCTCAAACGATCCACCGTATCGCCACCGAAACCGCGCGCACTCGCCCAGCGCCGCTTCTTAATTAACAGCCACTGACCCTGTTTTCTTCCCGCGCCAGTAAAGCGCGTCCGCGACCTGGAAGAAGCTCCCCGAAACCGATTCTTCCTCTGGTTCAAACTGGAATTGGTTCGATTCGCCGGAAAGGACTCCTCGGAATTTCGCGACGCTTTCGCCCCTCGCATACTGTCACGAACTTGATTCAGAGGAATCTCGAGCGGAATTGGATCGGACAGAAGTCTTTCGATGCTTTGAAGACCGTCGGAATTTAAAGTGGGAGATAATTAATCTAACACGCGGGCAACGCCCTTTGTTCGCGACTCGCGGGGCGATTTCGCTCGGGTTACGTGCCGCGGGGGAGTCGTTTTTATTAGCGGGGATTGGAAATCGGGCCGGAAACGAGCGGAGGGGTATCGATGCAATTCCCGGGGCGCTGTTGTCCATGGAATTTTGCAGAGAGCCCGAAACCGAGCTTGCAAGCTTGCGGGCAAACATTTATTAATCGCAAACACCGGGCCAGGCTCGATTAACGCGTGTGTCAGCCTGTTTCGCTCATCACCGCGGTCGGGACACGTCGTTATCGAACGAAACGTTCGCTAATTGTGCATTAAATTTTGATTCGACCTCGTCCGCGGCCTCTTTAAACAGAGGCGGAAACCGTGCGCGCCGTTTGTACGCCATTAATCGCTGGACAATCGAAAATCGATCGCTCTGATGCCTAAACATTGCAGTTTAATCGTCTCGATCGCTGGCCTCAATTAATTTTCATGGGTGAGGTTAAAGATGGTACATAGATTATGTTCGAGACGTGGGGCCAAGTTTCGTGAGGCCGCGGTTGCGGGGTTGGATTTTAGGAATCGTGTAGTCGTTCGGTCGATAAGCCGAGTCTGCGTTTCCGTAGTTGGAAAGGCACACGCTGCAAAGGGCACACGGTCGCGCTGCCACGGGACACTCGTGTAATTTAAGAGCACGGGAGGGTCCTTAAGGGATTTCGCGTGGTTAGAGGATCTGCGCTCGCGAGTCTAGCTTTGTTCGTCAAACGGCACGCTGCTGAGCCAACATCTCGTGGGACTGCCACTGGTTACAACGCTCCCCCCACTCTGGGGCCGTATTTTATGTTCCTCTGGATCTTTCTCGCGTTTTCAGGGTAAATACGGGACGGAGGCTAGCGGAGGGATACGAGCTTGGATACTTTGCGATATTTCTCCAAGATTCACTCAGCTTTCTATATGGAATCAACGCAGCGATCGAGTCGATTCTATTTCCTTGAGACATCCGTTATCGACTGGATTAACTTTCTAAAACGACTGAGAAGGAAGACCGTCGACTTTCCAACGAGAGGGATGATAAGGTTTCAGATACGAGGCTCGGACAACTCACCTGTGGATTGTCCTGGTCCATCAGCTGCAAGGCCAGCTCGCAGCCCCTGGAGAACTGGAGCAGCCTGGCAGCCAGAGGCGGGTTCTTCGTGTTGCCGCTGATAGTAGATCGTCTCAGGGCTGTCCATTGTCTAAGCGCCTCCTTGTCCTGCTCGACCCTTCGCTTCAGCTCCGATAGCAGACTTTCCAAGCCGCTCGGGTCGCCGGCTTTCTCCAACGTGTTCAGCAGACTCTGATTATCGATCAGCCTCTGCTGGATCTCGCTGTACTTGAGGGAAAGTTGCCGCTGGTGCGAGGCCGCCTGTACACCTTGGTCCGCTGAAAAGCCGCGGAGCGGTTACTTTCCTCCGAAGGCCGCGGAGCAATCGAGAAACCTATGATTTCACTATTCCCGTAATGAATCTTCCAACCGATGCAGCTAACCGATCGCACACTGACAGAGGATCGTTCGAGTCGCTTTTCCCGCCGTTCGATCATCCCGCCAGCCACCGAGGATGTACATTAATCACGGATAGTAATAAATTTTAGCTTTCCTAATTTCCCGGGCAAAGCTCGTCGAAATGATACCTACCCGACGAACGCGTATTTTTGCATTTTCCCGTATTTCACCGATTCGGCGGAACCCTTTCCCCGTGCAGTAGCAACCCATCTCCCCCGGAGCGTAACGAACTTTCCACGCCTGCAAAGGGTCGGAAACGCTGCGGTGTACGAGCAGAGGCGAAAGAGAGGACGAGTCTCGGCGCGACGCCCACAACCACGTCGCGCGAATCTGACCGCGTGTAAACGCATTAGCGTCCGACGCATCCGCCCGGCGTATTTGCATTCCGGATACGTAACGTGTCCGTCGCAGCCCCGTTAAAATCCGATACTTCACGGTTCTTCGAGCCGCTGCGCGGGATCAGACATCGTCTCCGACAACGGGAGCTCTGCTCCTTACGCTGGGCTGTAGTGAATCACGCGTGTACTCTGCTGTTACGCGAGGCGTGATTCATGGCGCGACAGACGGTGGACGAAGGCGATGTTTCAGGGGAAATACTCGGCAAAAGGTCTCCTCGTTTTCGAGGGACTCGAGTCTGACAGATTCTGGGATACCGTATTTTAGGACCGTTCTTTGAAATTCGCGGTAAAAGATTCTTTGGAAATCGGATCATCGTGTCATTTGAGACGCGAGGTGACGGTAATCGGATCGCGAGCGTCGCGTGAACATTCCTACTTTCTCCCACGTGTGGTTCCCCTCAGCGCGGAGGATCCTACCGATTATAGAGAGGCAGTTACTCACCTTTGTGCGTTCTGGCGTGCTTGCCGAAGCTCTCGATCTTGTGGACGGCGAGCTTGTACGCGTCGATCCTCCCTTCGAGCTCGTCTTTAAGCGCCACGGGCAACGGGAGGAGATTCGACGCGCCAGCGTTCTCCGAGCTGCTTGTCGGAGAGGATGCCACCAGGCCGTGCTTCCCCAGCCCTTCCACAGCCCTCTCCAGGGCCCTCTTCCTCGCGACCAGCGTGCTCCTGGCGTTCGGGGCCAGCCTGTTCAAGGACACCAGCAGCTTGCACCAGATCCGCAGGCGGAAGTGGTCCTGGCTGGTCGAGATCAGGTGCACGATCCTCCAGAGGACCTGCTCCACGCGCAGCAGCTTCGTGTCGCTGATGTTCAGCTCGACCAGCCTCGAGTACAGAGCCTCCAGCAGGGACAGGCTGTGCGGCAGCGTTTCGACCAACAAGTCCACTGGAATGTCCGGCAGGGTCGCCTTCAGTGTGTAATGAGGGAGCTTGATGAGAAACCCCGCTGCCTCTCGATACTGCCTGCCCTCGTAAAGTCTCAGCAGCCTGTTCAAAGCAAACGACCCTGTTCAGAGTGGCCCTAGCGGTGGGGATATTGGCTAGACGCTCGAGGGAATTCAGCTACTGCTTACGTAGAGTTAATACGCCCCAAAGACACCTTTGAAGGTCGAGTAATGATAGATATCGCCTACGGAAAGGCACAGATTTGCATCCCAATTGTCATCCAAATGTAATAATAATAATTCGACTTTGTTCCCCACAAATTAAATAAATTATGTGGTAAATTATATGAGCGAGGTTCAGCGTACCTGCTGTTTTGCAACCTGACCCCTGAATATTATCTAGCAGAAATAAAGCTAGCGAAACAACAGAAGAGCGAGAGAGAGAAGCAAAAGACAAGGGGAGTTACGGATAGGTAGTGGACGAGAATAAAAGAACGGGCAGCACATTTAAAAGCGGGGATAGAGGACAGAGAAAATGTAGGGTAAGTCCGGGAGAGTTCGGCCAGTGTTGGTATTTTAAGACTGACGCAAGATAGGGCACTGTGTGTCATTGACACAAAAGAAACGAAGGCGCTTGGTGTTTATCTCACATTGACCATTGTCACAAATCCATATTTGAATTATAAGCTACAGTTAAGACTTTTTTCGAGGCTGAAAATTTTTAGACCAAGTTACAGTGGTGGTGATTTTTGAAAAACAGGTAAGTTCATTTACACTCTTCCGATATTGGGGATATAATATGCATATAACTACAGTGTAACACCAACAATACGTATGTATTAGTTTTTAATTTTTTTTGATAAGGTGGTCGATCGCTCCCTCGACATGCGGATGAAACCGACCAGTTGCAGTGCCAATGTTTTTCGTTGAAAATGAAAATAAATATTTGAAATTACCGCACACTATAATTTATATATACTTTAAATTGCTTGGGCTTTGCTTTAACGTGCCTAAAACGACAAAAATGTGAAAAACAACGATGCTACAGTTTCTTTTCCAAAAAGTGGTCGAACTCTCCCGGACTTACAATATATGTATGGCAGTGGTTCCCAGTGTTTTCTGGCGGGTTCCAGGTTATTTGAATACTATAAAAGGGTGTCGTGGCTCAGAAAAGGTTGGGAAACATTTGTATATGATCCTATAATAATCCAATTGATCGACACGTGTATAATCGCAGTGGATCCTAACCGTTACGATAACCAGTCCCTTAGGGATTACCACGACACGCTTCAGCCGTCGAATTCAACGGGCGATCCCGCCCCGCGATTCCTCCCGATTCAATAAGCGGCAGGTTTCACGGTATCGCCTGCACACGCCCGGATTATGCGCATACATTAATAGCAATCGAAGCGGCGATTATTCGCGATTCCCTCCGCGGTGCATTTAAATGCAAACGGGGATCTATGTCGAGCACGCGCGCGTACCTTCTCAGAGCCATCCTCGGATTCGAGCCCTCGTCCTCGGGCAGGCCGATCTGACTGACTTGGAATTGGGAGCCGGGACCCCACACGAGCCTCTGGATAGGGTTCCTGGGTCGTTCCGGCCTGATCCTCTCGCAGGAGTTCAGCCCAGCCGGAGGCACGGTCCGTCTGCTCATCTTGTCCTATTCCACTCGCTGCCAATCTCTCCCCTATCCTCGCTATCTCCTCCCGTTCGGCAGGCTGGCAACCACCCGCTCCAACGATCACCCTCGGATCCCTTTGCTCCGGGGGAAACTATTCAATTCATCCACGCTCCCCGATCGATCCTCTCCCTTCCTTCGCGCTCAACTTCGGGACCTCTGTCTCGGACGATGCTGCTTACATGCTCGGCGTGATCCCACTCGACCGCCCGTCGCCCGAGTCTTCCGCTCTCCGATCTTGATTAGAGGGCCCACTGTCTTCCCTAACTCGCGCACCTTACTCGCTGGCAGTTCCGATCAAAGTGGCACTCCATTCACGAGCATACCGAGTGACTCATCTTAACCAGGCTTTCTTTCTCCGACAATCTCCCTCGTTGTTCCTCTCTCACGGCTCTTTCTCCGCAACCGCCGGTCCTCGGGCCCGAAACTCGCGCTGGCCTACAGCCTGGGGCCTGGCCGGCCCACTTCGCGCACGCAGATGGGCCCGGCGAAATAATTCCGCTCCGACCGCTTCCTTCTACGCCGGGTGGTCCTGTCCAAACAGTCCCCACAGCATCGATCAACGATCGCGACCCTTCCCTTTCACAGCAATATCTCGCGAACGCCCGTTTCGAAAAATGAAAACCCTCGATTCTGTTCAGCGTTTCTCCAGCCACGATCGCTCGCGACACTGGCGGCGTGATCGGCGAGTCCTTGCCGCGGCTGCTTCCAAACCTACCGTCGCAAGATTTACACCAGCTCGCTCGGATACGGATTCACCGTCACGTCGAGCGTAAAATAAACAGCGGCTGGATCGTGCTTGGATTCCAGCTAACTCTAAAAGGCGAACACGCCCGCTCCGTGGCTCTCGCGAGGCGCCTCTTGACAGTCTGCTTAAACGAGGCAGCGCGAGGGAAGAAGGCTGGATTGGATTGGTCCCGAGGAATACAGGATCGGAAAAAGAATCGTGGTTCGGGATCGTGATTGTTGGATAAACGCGGGGAAACCGGGCGCGTCCCCGGCGCTGTGCGAACGTAACGCTTCTCTGAATTCAATCTATCGACCGGAAAACGTATTGACAAATAGAATTTACCGCTCGTTGAGCCGCGCCAGGGAAACGCGCGTTAGCTTCTCTAATGGCACGGCGATCGATCCTCGCGGGCGCCGCTCGGGAATAAACGAGATCAGACTCCCGCTCGATGCAATTAGCCGCGAAATCCGCCGAATAGAGATCGCTTCTGGCCGCTGTCGACGGTGATAAGATCGGGGATCGATCTCGAGTCAAGGGCCGAGTCGGAGCGAGAAGTGGCCACCACCGCTAACGGTCACGAAACCGGAGGATTTCGAGCGGACGGGCACTGGCTTTCGCGGATGATTCCGGAGAGGCACGTATTCGCGATGAGAGCCCGAGGAGCGGAGAGGATTTTCGGCGGTGGTGCGAATGCCGACTGATCCGACATGTCTGCGAGAAGCGCGAACAACGAAATCCTTGCTCGTCTCCTCTCGCGGAGGATACGCGCGGCCCCTCTGTCCGCTCCACCGGATGGAGGTGGAGGGAATCGCGCGGATGACTCTCTCACGAGAGATCGGAGAAGGTAGCGATGGGTATCAACTTTTGCGCGGGTTTTCAGCGACTACACTTGGGTCACTCGATTTCATATGGTGCAAAGTTCTTTTTGTGAACCTAATTAGTTACTTAGGTAGTTGCTGAAGTCTAATCATGAATTTAATATGCAATTTAAGTGAATCCAGAGAAGAAGTCTAAGAGGTCGTTAATCGAACTCGCAAGGTTGCATGCCTTGAAGATGGTATCCTCAGAGCAGAGGTGAGCAAAATTTTTATTTAAGTCAAATTTCGAATATTGAATAAAAGTTAAAAAAAAATTATTCGTCGTGTGTGTGTGTCGAGTAAAGTTATTTTTTTTATTCGTCAAATGTTTCAACTTCAGCGTCGAATAAATTTTTCAATTCGAATAAAAAATCAAATAGTTTAAAGTTAAAGTAACTTTTATTTGATCAGTAATTTTAATATTTTTGTATTTAGTTACTGCCCAACTCTGCCTCAAACAGGAATGACGAATTATGGTAAACATCCATACGGAACTTTACTAAAAAGAAGCAGGGACCCTGAAGTACGATCACGTAAAGTTTACTTTGTGACAGGATTGCAAGTGATCGCGACTTCGTCGAAGAGCCGCAAGGGACTCGAAAATCTCGAATGTCATAAAACGTCGAAACTTGAGGGAAGTCCTGGCTTCGAAAGATTGTCAGGAAGTTCGAAGTTCCGTGGATATTCTCCGAGCGTCTCGAGTCCGTCGCTAGCCAGGGAAAGAGCGGTGGGGGGCTGGGAGCGAAAGCGTACGAGGAATAAAAAAAAGAAGCGAGAGATGGAAAGGGACGGGGTCGAAGAATGACGAAGTCGAGGAGCAGTGCGAGGAAAACAGCGGACTGCCTCGAGAGATGAATGTAATGGACGCTTAGGGAAACGAGGCTAACGTAATCGGCAGTGGGGAGTGAATTAGCAGGGGGAGGACAGGGAAAATGGGCGATGAAAGGGGAACGAAAACGAAGAAAGTAGAAACTCCTGCGAAAATACAATCGTCACGCAAACCTTACTTTTCCATGAAAGATAGAGAATTTTATCGATACTCCATAGCACTGTAGAAGTCCAAGGTGCATTGTTTAAGTGTAAGTTAAGTGTAAGGTCTAAGTTTGGTGCTCGCGATCCTGTAAATCGGATCGTCAGCGTTGCCAATTTATACTCAGACCACATTGATTTTTTGGTGGATCCATACAAACTGTCAAGAGCAATATGCGCAAAATTAACTACCTTTTTTCTTTCTTTTTTACGGCCAGATGTTTTGTTTTTGTCTTTTCTTTGTTTTTTTTCTTGTACGTATGCTACTGTATTCTTTATTGTACAAATTGGGCTTGCCCCGTAATAAATAAATAAATAAATAAATAAATAAATAAATAAATTACCTAGAAGGGACATACTGTGGTCCTAAAAGCTGCGGAAGTCCCCCAGTCTACAGCTTTGAGGCTTCGGACCAAGCGGGTTTGAGAAGTCCATCTCCCGCAAAAAGTGCCAAATCTCTTGTTCCGAAACCTCAAAGCTGTAAACTTTGGGATTCCCACAGCTTTCGCGACCTCGCTGTATCCCTACCAGGCACCGCACTTTCCGTCCCCGCGACTTCCGGTCGACAATCCCTTAACGGAAACATCCTCGTTAATACCCATTCCCGTGCATTCGGTGTGTCATTAAGGACCCTCGTGCAGCTCGCGGCAGGAAGAAGAAAGAGTCTCGAGGTAAGGGGACAAAAGAGAGAGAAAAAAAAAGGAACAGGAGCAACTGGAGACGGCGGATGTCGACCTACTGTCCTGCATACCGCAGGGGACCTGCCACGAGGACAATCGCCGACGCACACGTGGTCGAGCCCAGAAGAAACCTCGTCGGATCACGCACAACACCTTGCTCGCTTCCTCTCCGCTCGTTCTAGCCTCCACTTCCGGTCACGATGACAACTTTCATCGGCGGACCACCTTTGCATCGGCAGCTAACACTTTCCTTCGCGCTCATTCGGCTCTTGAATCTTTGAGCTGGCTCTTGAACCTCTGAGCTGGCTCTTCGGCAACCGGACGAGTGAAAATGAGGATTTGAAGATCGGTCTGCCGATATCGCGGGGGGGGGCCAAGCTGATCGAGGAAACCGAGTTACGTGGTCCGCGGGACGCAGATATAAACCGCTATCTTTCCCCTTGCGATAAACAGCGTGCCCTGTCGGGCGTTAATCGCCCGTTAATTGAACGGGTTACATGAATCCGCAATTACTCGATAATTTGTTAATTCGGCAATTCGATCGGCGGACTATTAAGTGATTACCTGGCGGGCGTAGTCGCAAAGGTCGCTAATGAAATGTTCATTGTTTCATGGAGTTTACAGTGGCATCGGCGGAGGACAGGCGTCTGGTCGCCGCTATTCATCGCCAGCGTTCCGCGACGCGGCGCGTCGCGATTTATCGCTCGATTAATCCGCGATTATAATAACGTCTCGGTCGTGCCTAATGCAATGATTCCAGGGGCGCGAGACGGGCGTGCTGGCTGCGCGGGAATTAATATCCTCGGTTGGAGGTGATTATGCGGGGGCGCTCGCGGAACCGGTACTGGAAAGCGAGAAAACGCTGAGCTCGATGGGATCGATAAGCCAGGGGGGTTCTCTAAATCGTTAATGATGTAATTGCGTACGCGAGATTGGATTGAGATGGAAATTCCCTGAATTACATGCAAATTAAATCGACCAGCTTTGGATGCGCTTCGGCGTGGAAAATATGTGAATCACAATGAGGAAGTTCGTGGCAAGCTTTAGACGATTCCCGTGTTCGAGATTACGGCTCCCCGGCTGGAAGCGGTCCCAGGTAGCCTATTATGGCTATCGGGTCAACCCATAATTTTCATTTAGCTACTTGGGCTGCGTCGATTAATGGCCCTGGCCACGTGCAGCCGATCTGTTACCATTAGAAACGGCCGTGCGTGAAACTTTTCTTCCCTCCTCCGTTGCTGGAGGCACTGATCCCCATCGAGGAGATTTTTAATCGCTTCGACGCTCTATTTACAGTTCAGAATTATTACATCTTCGTGTTCTGGCGAGGAGATGGACGCTGAGTAGCGTCAAGTTCCCCAGAGATCCTCTTCAAATACAGGATCTCCTTTCCATTCCCTGCCCCGTAGCTATTTTAAGGGACCCTCGAGGCGACTCCAATCGAAGTCAAGCAAAGGTCAGCAATCCTTTGAAACTTGGTAATCCGCATAGACAGACATTCTTTTCCAGCCACCCCCGATGTACCTCGATCGATTCTAGATACAGTGTTTAGCTTGGGGAACGCAAGAATTGTTCCTTGCCCCTTGAACGGTACCCTGAAGAAGTATTCTGCGACAGCCGAGAACGGGATACGCGAGGAACGGTCTCAGTGAGCGATTTTCCGCACCATGTACCCGGGACGCATTAATCTTTCGAATTTCTTTGTTCCCTTCAACTCGGAGCTGTCGCTTCGCATGCACGAATCCGTTAAGCGGATCCTCCAGCACCGCTACTCGACCGTGGACCTCACCTCGACAACTTCTATATTTATCATTACAAATGAATAAAAAAAAAACTGCAACTTCTTCAAGGATGCATAAAAACATGGCCCAAATTTCAACTAAATCGAATCGCTAGTTTCTTAAAAAAAAAAAATCCCAAATTTTGCTATGTATATCTTTAGCCCCCAAAATAGGATTTCCCTTAATTTATTCTGTATCTTCCGCGTCCCAGTGACCTTTCCGAATACGGGGAAGAAGAAGACTCTTGATCCTCGGTGTCAACTCATGCACAATCCATAGGCGATCCCTCGACGGTGGCCGGGATGGCGGAGGGGAGCAGGGGGACTCGGAAGTGAAATCGCTGCGAGCTATCGTCGAACTCGATCGTCGTCTGGCGTGGACCGATCCAGGCTATCTCGAGCACAGGTATTTAACCGCTCGCGAGATTACGGGCGAGCGTGTGTGTGTGCTCGTGCAGGCACCGGCGGGCCCCGTGCATCCACGCGCGTCGTCTCCCTATCCAGCCGATATTCCGAGAATGCAACCGGCCATTTACGAAAATGACATTCCCCTGCCCTCCGTTGCGCGCCCCCTCCCTCGTCCTCCCTGATGTTGCCTTTTTATCGGCGACACCGGCTTTGTCGGCCCCACTCCGCCGACACTTCTTCTCCTCCATTGAAAACCCGATGGAAATTACGTTAGCCTAGGGAAACGCCTTCCCCGTCCCTCGGTTTGCATCCCCGAGTGATCGATCCCTGGAACGTCGTTACCCAATGTCTGAAATTATTTCGTCCGTCGCTGCGACTCTGTCGAAAAGATGCTTCATCCTATTTTATCGCCGTCTCGAGTGGGATCGAACGGCTCCCATTAGAAATACTTGGAGTGCGACTCGTTAGAAGCTCAAAGCGCGGAGGATTTCGCGATAAAAGCTGCCCGAGCACCTTTTCACGCTCGGAATTTATAAAACGTTTCCCGAATGCACCGGACCGAGAAATTGCTTCGAGCTACCGCTCGTTTCACGCGCATATCTGCAGCTTACGATATCTGCTTGCTGGCTGCACGTTTCATACGCTTCGCAGGTAACCCTTTCCATACATTCGTGGGCTTCGGAGAGTCGCGTAAATGCTTGCAACGTGATCAAGGAGAGAGAGAGAGAGAGAGAGAGAGAGAGAGAGAGAGAGAGAGAGAGAGAGAGAGAGAGAGAGAGAGAGCGAAAGATAGACAGAGGAGAGAGGAAAGAGCCATTAGACGCGTTTTCTTTCGAGGGCCGAGTAATCTCGAAATTGCAGGCGCGTCACCCGCGGAGGAATTCGCAAGCCTTCGCCGATATCTCGCAGGAAATACCTCCAAGGTATACAGAAGCCATAATTTTCAATTACGGTTAATGTAGCGTGGTATAAAGAGTGATTAAGGCGTAGAAGGCGAGCAATTAAGCCGAGGGTAAGGGGTTGAAGATCCAGCGCAAGTATGGAAAATTCATGTCCCCCTTGTTAGCCGTGCTCCAACTTTTTCTACCCTCCCTCCCCCCCCCCCCCCGTGCTTAATCCCCTGCTACCACACCGGCGAATAATGGCCGCGGCTATCAATCATCTGCTAGGAACCGCGGGAGAAAGTTTCGTCGCCTCGGAACTCGTTACTCGTGCCCGTTTACTCAGCCGCTGCGCCTCTTATCAATTGGCAAGCGCATTAAACCCTTCTTCAAAGCTCAGAGCGCGCAAGCCTCCCAGTACCTAACTGAAAAGTTACCACCGCCGTAGAGAACGAGATGATGGCTCCGGAGTCGACTGCTGAATCACCCCGGTGGCGATTTATTTTTACGCCCATCTTTCTCGGCCCGCTGATGATCCGAGCGAACGCACCGAGGAGCAGACCAGCCGTTCCCCGGTGATCGATGGTCTTCAGCTACTCGTCCTTCTTAGCGCGGGGATTCTTTTCACCCTCCAGTTACGAATAGGGTCGCGAGCAGCTTGATAAACGTTATCGCGGCGTCGTGTCTATTACTCGTCGCGGCGCGTGCTGCACTTTTCAAAGGGGCGGGTCGCCCGCTTCCAGAGCGGCTCAAAGGAGAAAGAATCGAGCCCGATGGAGGGAAGTGGCGGCGGCAGGGAGATTCATCAACGACTCGACGACTTAGCTCTTGTGTAGAGAGCCGTTGACCCTTTTTATCGGCCAGGCTCTCGGCGGATTGTTCGAGAATCTTGCCAGCACGCGTAACAAAGTTCACGAAGTTGCCGTTACTCGAGATTTAGTCCCGAGAAGTTGCCACGCGGAATGGGATTTGTGAAGTTGAAGAGTTGGACGTGCTCCAACCCGTTCGGTGACATGTGTCGCGCGGGAAGGTCGAGTAGTTCAGCTTTCGGAGTTCTAACGCGTGCAGGAAAAAGTCTGACCCGCTCCTTCGATGGATGGTTCCCTTTTATTGTAGCTGCCCGCTCGCAGTTACAGCTGTTTTTTTTCTTGGACAGATCTTTGCTACCACCCGCGCCTTGCGCCCTTCAGTCGACACTGGGCGAAACTTTGCCATCTGCTCGTGCAAATATCGAAAATAACCCGACGGCGGTGTTGGCGTGAAAGTTAACGCGCCCCGGCGAATGCAGAATCGAAACGTTGTTAAGCTCCGAGCGAAAATGGAATTTCAACCACCCCATCGCGTTCTGTTGTTCACTCAGGAGTTTCTTAAGAATCTCGCCGCCGCTCCAAAGTTTCCCTTCTGCGGTTAAACCCCTCAGCCGCCGCTACTCGGCGAACCGCTTTCTTCCCCGAACCTTCAGACCACTTTCTTCCTCCGTTCTTCCGCTCGAATCGTGTTCTCGCGAAAACACAATTGCCCCGGGACTTCGGCTTGAATCTGCACCTCGTTACTTCGCGGCTGGGGAAAATTCCAGCTTTACAGTCGCGTTGGAATCTATCCATTGTCGCCTTCCCATCGTCGCGATGCAACGTGTTTAATAATAATGATACATGCCTTGACCACGACTCAAGTAATCCAAAAGCTTTGTAAAACGAAAAGAAAACTCGATTTTATTCTTTAAATAAATTTTTACGTTGAAAATATTTCTATTCGTTCAACTCGGTTGCCTCGAAGATTAAATCCCGAGTGCGCCTCTGGTGTTTATTACTCTGTTTCAATCACAAATTAGAATATATAGTCTTGAATCTGAATAGCAACGAGGCCTTTCTGAAAATTGCCTCGCAGCTTTCAGTGATAAACTCAGGTACTTAGTAGACAGACTGTAGGCTCGCGTAAAAATTGCATCTTCCAAATAAAAGATACCTAAACAATATACCTACTATGCGAATAATTGCCAGCAACTCGAGGAACTTGTCAATCGAGCCTGTGCAGCTCGGGGATAGCAAAAGACTGGCGTGTGCAAGGGGAAGCATCGTTCGCCAAAGAACGACGAAACTCCGAGTGAAAAGGAGCCGAATCGGGGCCCAGTCGTTCGAAGGCAAATCTTCCCGCAAGTCGGTTTTAAAGCTTGCAGAAATAGGTTGCGCCAGGCAGGGGCTTATGTGTCGTGGACGAGGCCTCGTGATCGATAGGGTCTAACCCACCAACGCCGTCGCCGTTCTGCCATCATAACCCGCACACATACAGACGCGCACCGACACACACTCCCGAGCGCATTACACGGTGCACGTAAATACGGAGGGCTGGTCAGGTGCTGGCAGGCTTCCTTCGTGTTTACCGACCGCGAACTCGCTAAACGATTTCTGTCCACGCGCACCTGCGACTGCACCCCCTGTCTGTGCCAAGAAACGGGAAATTCTTAAGCAGACGTGGGTGGAAACAAGGGCGTCCACAGACTTTTCTGTTGGCAGGCAACGATTAGTTGCTCGTTCGAACCCATTTTGTAGCGCCGATTTAAAATATGTATATTTTCTTCCCCACGGCTCTCAGTTTTACCAGAAAGTGCGCGAGGAACGCAGATCCTGCGGGGATTCTCGTAAATGCAACATTGAACTCGGTTGCACGCGTTTCGCATCACGCTCCCGCTATTCAAAGGCCATAGCTGCCGGTTTACGATATTTCTTTCGCCTAGCCGGCCGAGTTACGACCGCGGAGAGAAGCCTGCGACGCCCTCCGCTTTCCATTAGCGAAGCTTTCGCGGCCAGCATTAAATTTAATACTCAGCGAGCCTCGATCTCCGCTCCGAGGCGTCGAGCTTCGTCCGAGCCGTCGTAAAAATCGGCGAACGCCCGTCGGTTACTGGGCGTGAAATCTCGATCGCGTCGCCTTGCTGCCTCTGGAATTCACTTCGGCTAGTCTCATACGCCCCCGCGACGCTCCACCTTCGCCCGTGCTTATTTTACGGCGCCTCGGAATCGTTCCTCGCGTTTATCGATACACCCTCGACACGAACTCGACGCGTGAAACCCGTCGGCGGTCGATCTTCCCACCTTCGTGACCTTGCACCCGTGAAATCGCTCTTTCCACCCCCGTTTCATACCCCGTGCTCCCTTAGCAACGTTCGCCGGTGGAAACGTCGGAATAAATTTGCAGACGCAACGGGCGTTAGAGCCTTCCTCGTCGACGGGTTGCATACGTTATGACGTAACGAAGCCGATGGCGCGTGCATGCCTGCGCGGACGCGTGCAAGTCAATCGCGTCTATTTTAACGCGACGACAATAGCTCGGCTCCTTTTTTTCTGGAACGACGCTGCGCCTCGCCTGCGTCGGTCTGCAGCAGGGAAGGGATCGGATAAGCCGATAAGCCTGATAATCGCGCTACGCGTCACGGCCGGCTTTTCATTGTTGCAGCATCCAGCCTTCGTTAAGAGACGTTGATGAATGCTGGCGGAGGTTCCTTTGGAAAATACCGGGCTGTAGCGTTCTCGCGAAGGGAATTTAGGCAACCAGAGAATTCAGAAAATTAGGCAACTTTCGTGTGCAAGTAGAGTAGTTCATGGGTAACGCAAAACGTTTTTTTTTGTTGTTGGTGCCATGGAGTGTTTGTAGGGGGTGGAATCACCTCTTGAAAAAATCCAGAATTTTCTGTTTTGTGGAATATCTCGAGAACGGTGAGGGAGGTCGAAAATAAGTTTCAACAAAAGTTGCACCTTTATTTTATATCTACAAAGCTGCGTAAAAATAATTATTGAGAAATCCATATATGTCAAGTTACCCTCACCACCAACAATTAATTCGATAATTAATTTCACGCAGTTTTGTGGATGTAAAATAAAGGTGCAACTTTTGTTGAAACTTCTTTTCGATATCTCTCACCGTTCTCCAGATATTCCACGAAAAAGAAAATTCCGCATTTTCATCGAGGGGTGATTCCACCCCCTATAAACACTCTATGGCACCAACAAAAAATACGTTTTGCGTTACGCACGAACTACTCTACATACACACGAAAGTTTCATAATTTTCTGAATTCTCGGGTTGCCTAAGTAGCTTCCCCTGTCAGTTAATTTCAATGGATTTTAAGAAAGCTAGATGCACGCGTGTGAGAGGGCGACTATCTCTCCAGAACTGCAGTTCAAAGACCAGAATGTATATTTAAAGCAGTCCAACAGTAATGCGATGGTATTTGCATTTCCATGAGAGCATAAAGCGAGAGGTTCCAAAGGGATTAGCACCGGGACGCCGCAGCGCCGTGAACGCGCCCTAAACGACGTAGCAAGTGGTCGTCGATTTAGCTGGAATAAATCCGAAGCACGCCATTATCGCGTGCACCCGCATTTACGCGACAGCCACGCGTTTCAATCGCCCACCGTGTTATATGTACAATGGTTTCAGCGACGCCTCGAGAATAGAGTCCTCCAACTCGATCGGACTTGCCCGCCGGCGTGCACCTAAGGGCGATCGATTGCCCTTCGCTTGCACGCCGATCAGGTGTCGTTAGGGCTGGTCGGGTTTCACAGAGCATTCTGAATCCCTCCGCGGAGTCCTCTCCATTCAATCGAGAGATATTTCGTTTCATTCACGCGAACCAGCCGCGCTCGTCCTTCGGCGGCCGTGGAAGGGAGGCGGGGAGCATGCGTGATCATGGTGGCCGGCCGATGCATTCAAGATTTTGCCGTCGTTCACCAGGCCTGGCTAACCTCGTTCTGAATCGAGTGGTCCGGTCGGCGAGCACGGCCAATCGAGAACGCGTTTGCGGTCGGTGAATGACTGGTTGGAGAACGGTGTGCTGGTCAAAGCGCACACCCGATACACCGAGGCCACACATGGCCGCGTGTCTGAGGGACGATCTCCTCTGTACAGGCCGATCTACAACCCGCCGCGATCACCTGTGGCCGCAAAAATCCTCCGCGCTCGTCTTTCATCGTTCCGCGAGCCCATTAATCTGTCGTTATCGCTGGCCGAGGTAGGAAACGCCGCGGAAACGACTTCCCGAGAGTCGCCAGTAACGGGAGGGATGAGAAATGGAACGTCCTACTCCTTGGGAGACGGAGGGCTCCGTAGGTGCTCCGTCAACTCGCTGTACAACAAGCTTTCCGGGGATATGTCTGATCAATTTCCTACGGTTACGTGTGTATTACGAGGTGCAGCGGGCTGTGGGAATGTATGGTTACGGTGGAACGAGCGAGCAAGGGGAATAGACCCATCTGCAGTCGGACGCGCTTCTCGATCAATGCCACGGTAACTCCTTAGTTGGCAGTAACTAATTGGAGTTTTACGCTTCGGTATGCAGATACCCCGAGTCTCCGCGATGCTTTTCGAAAGTATATTACCTACTTCGTCAAATTTTATTCCAACGGGATTCGAAGGGACGGAGGAAAGCCTGTTGCACGGAGACAGGGCTACGGAGAACTTGTAAATCACCCTGTATAGTGGCAGGATCGCGTGCGCAGGGGGAAAGAGCGAGGGTGTACAGGTGAGAGCGATGGCGAGGCATCGTTCACTAGAGTCAGCCAGAGTGTGACGGATTTCACGGGACGACGAGCTAACGAAAAACTAGTCGGCTGTGAGGTGAGAGGGCAGAGGCTACCCCTTCCCGCCCCCCCCCCCCTTCCCCCCTTTATACCACCCTCTACACAGCGGAGCCGGCGGCAAGCTTTTACACGACGCTGCAACCGACACGCCACGGGTTAGACACTCTGGCTAATCTATTGACGAATATCATTCATCGATCGGTTTCGTAATTTCGGAGACGCGGATTCACCGCCCTGTCGAATGGAGAACCACCCCCGCGGGTCGAAAAGCACAACGATAATTGCCCCCTCGGTGGGCTTTGAATGTTTAAACGGGGGAGGGGTGAAAGGGGAAGGGTAAACGGGGACCCGAGAAAGATCTCAGGGTGCTCCGACGCAGGGGATGGCAACGTGACGGGACAAGTTCGTTAGACACACTCGTGCAGGCCTCGTTAAGCTCTCGTGTTTCGCTCTTTAACGAGGATCTTCGCTGTCGAAGAGAAAAACGATGCCACTTCGCGCCTGTAGTCGAGGACTCTATGGCTGCAGGCTTTAGTTAATAATTAGGGAATTCTGTTGGGTCTCTTTGTTATCCCCTTCCTGTGGATTCTTTTAATTTACCTATCTTCCGTAGTCACGGCCGAATTAAGCCCTTTAAAGGCCACAAGCACTTAAGGCGTCATTCACTTTCATCGGCGAAAGATGAAGCTATTTTTAAAGATTTTTTTTCTCAGTAAATACAGCATATAACGAAATAAATCTTTTTAGTATTTATCAAGCTACTCTCATATTGGAGAGAGTTTATTTTTAAAATTTTAAACAACGATGTTGACTTTAGAATTATTTAAGCTAAATGCTCCACTAGCTCTTTTAGAACTGGAGCTTTTAATTTATCGCTAACAAACAACTCTGTTTCATTTCTTTTCCGTTTGCGTATATTGCATACTTTTGCCTGGTATGTGTATTGTACCTCTCAGAGTGCCGACCCATGTATACTAAATAGTAATAATAATTTGCCGGGAGTGAGTTTTAAAGGCAGCTACCCGTGACTTTCTAGCTTTTCAATTTCACCGCTACGAGTGGAGAACAAACGGCTGCGGTTGGATTCAGTCGCGCACCCCCTGGCAACGTCACAAGCCGCGTTATTCAGCTTGCTCGCGGTGCTCGCGGCCAACTGACGCCCCAGACATTTCCCCAGGAATAATCCTGCCTCGCCTCCGCGTTAAACACAAAACTTCCATCTACGCACGCAACACCAGAATAATCGAATCCCGCGATTATTCGCGACGAAGTCGCTCCGTTTCCCTCCTGATCCCCAGCGTCGCCTTTCCACCCCCTCGTTCCTCGCACCCGCCGAGTCCCTTTGCCCGGTGTTTTCCCTCTGGAAACTCCGAGCGTCGCTCCAGCGAGATCGTCGGAACGTTTCGAATTAAACAAGGTCTCCCCGCCGACCAGAACGAGCCACCCCCCCCGAGAGGCACTATTAAACCCCTCGTTACACCCCCCGTAACGAATAGTTTGCAGGGGCAGTCGTTCGTTTTTCAATGAAAGCCCTGCCTCGAGGAGCAGCTCTTTATATCTTGTTAAGTCTCTTGTTTCCCGTTTTATCGTCCCGAGCGCTTCCTGCTGAGCCGCTGGGAACGGCGACCCCTGACAGACGGCTGCACCTCCTCCGCAGGCTTTACACCGTGCCATTTATCCACGAAGAGGCGAATAATTCGTCGTTCTCGCGCCTTTTAATTTCTGATACGCCTGATAGGTACGCGGAGAAACGCGGAAAGAGGGAGTGGAGCTCCTTCGAGCAGTATTGTTTGTTAATAGCTCGCGAGGCTGATCTTTCGCGAAGTTTCTGCAGCAGCCAGCCCGATGTGAAGGTCCAGTCGAGGAGGTAAGTCTTAGCCGCTAAGAGTTCCAAGGCGGATGGATCGAAGGTGGAAGGGTTGGGGAGGAAGGGTGCACGAGGCAGTGGCTGGTTCAGGGGAGGGAAGACAAGCGTTCGGCTCGCGAAACACAAACGCCAGGGCTCTAACGAGGTCGGAAAAGTTGAGGGGCCTTCGGTGGAAGCTGAGGAGGAAGCTCCAGGCGAAAGATAAAGACTCGACGAAAAGCTGGGGCTTTCTCGCGCGACCTACTCGATCGCTCGCGGATCTCGATTCCAAGGAATAATAAGGGAACGACGAGTGCCGTTCGACTCCCTCTCTGTTGCTAGCTTCCCAGCGATTCAATCGTGGGAATACTCCAATTCGATATGTCCGAGGGCCTCCAGAGCCTCAACTGCTCCGAGGATCACGGACATAGACGGTGGAATCGTATTCCTCTGACTCACGCTATCGCTCGATCAGGATTCTAATCGCTTTCGAAGCGCCCAGTCACCTGGCTGCACGGAGTCTGGAGGACTGCCAGTTCCGAGTAACGTCCCCAGCGTCTGTCTCTCGAGAATGCGCTCGAGGTTCTTCCAGACACCGGGAAATTGCGAATTTTTATCGCCGACTCCAGCTGCGAGTTATCGACTCCGACCAGCGAACAGTCCTGGGAAAGTTTTACGTCCGAAGCAGGGGTACGATGAGTATAGGCGAGGATCGAAGGCCTTGGAATATGAAGGCGACAGTGTATAGGGGTTCGGGAGGGAAACCTCGAAGAAAGGGTATCGCTTTCTTCCGACGAATGAGCTCGGTTACCGCGGCTCTTGTTAAGTGCGACTATGGATATTAAGAGGCACCGAGCTCCTTAATGACACTGGAGCTCCTAGAGCTTTCAAGTTCGCCGAACGATCAGCAGCGGAGAACCTTTGTGCTCGAGCTTGCTCCCTCGACCCGCCAACGATCCCTTATCGTCGCTGCAGCCAACCCTCTGCACCCTCTTCCCTCTAGCCTGCTATATATCTTCGCGCCTCTAGCCTCGAATTTTAAATATATTTTTGCACTTAATAATGTTTTTAGTTTAGTGTTATAAAACGGTGTACATATGTATTGCAGTTGTGGGAACACGTCTGAAGTATAATACCTATTTATATACTTAAGAATTTTTTAAAATTTAATATTAATTTTTTTTCTTTTCTCGCTTGTCAGCACAACAGCAGTATTAATTCAGTATTAATTCAAATTTACACGACTATGATTCTCAGCTTTCCATACGTTGCACTGCATTAAAACTTGTTCTTAGTTTCCCACAAGGGGAAGATCGCGCCCGCCATTTCTAAGGGCAGAAGGAGCATGCCACGTTCTTTCTTCCTTCCTCCAGCGGGGAACTCAGAATTTCCTAAGTAGCGCCTGAGAAAAGTCCCCTCCCCGCCCGCGCGGCGAAAGTCGAGCGTCGGGGCACAAGTTTTTAAATAAATTGCCTTCGCTGGCGGCGCTCGTTAATGGGAATTCGATTGGACGGTTCGAAGACGCGGAGCGTCACGCCGCAGCCGCGATTAGGGCACGCGGATCGATAGGACGAGCAGGTTGAAATATTCAGGGAAAAACCGCGCACCCCGGGGACGCCGTACCGAGACGCGGCGCTTCATAATGCAACTCTTCCCCCTCGAAATATTACGTCGTATCTCTCCGCGGACGTTTAACTGCCGCGTGCCCGTGAAACTCCGTGTCGCAGCGGCTTCTTTATAAATATTAATTGAATGCGCCGAGTTACACGGCCGCCTCGTGTAAACCTCCGGCAGGCTGGGAACGCGATCACTATGCGCCGCTGCTATCGATCCTTTCGACAACATAATAATAAAGCAATAAGTAAATAAAAGACGAAGGGAGCCATGCCTCGCCGAGAACAGTTACCGTTTCCTCTCGAGTCCAGCGCGACACCCGAAATGGAGGAACAGTTGCCATTATTCGCCGCCCCATTTTTCCGCGATGCCCGGCTAGATAAGGCGAAATTACGAATGCCACCGCGCTACGAGGCACATATATAGTGCCCCAGAAGGAGGGAGTCGAATCTCGCGCGCTTATCTCTGGCATGATAAAGGCTCGTATTATTTATATAGCTGGAGACCCGTGTGAGCCTTCGAAGAGATATAACTCGAAAAAAAGTTTGGCCACACAGTACGTACATCTCCGAGAAGGCAAGCTCGTTAGTGGGGGTTGGAAAGTGGCCCTAAGAACTGCTTTCGGTGGAGGTTTTCAAAGACGCTTTTTCTCGTTTGGAACTCGACGAAGTCGCGACGTCACGCGGTAAACAAGGGCCGTGGACTGAAATTAAACGTGGCAATGGTCGGTCGCGGAGCTGCGAGATTACGGGAACCGTGCTGGGTGTTTGAGGCCAGGCGGAAAAAGCGAACGAAACACGTCTAGCTGTTCCTCGATGGTTTCCTTCTCTGGGGGAAGGTCTGGCTAACAGTCATAATAAAATTCTCCACCCGGGCACTGATTACTGATTCGATTACGCTTGATTGCGAGGCGGACCCGCGGCCGATATGTGCACGCGGGTGTCATCAATCGAGGGCCCCGAAAAAGCCTCCGTTTTTTTTCCGGTCACCGGACACTCTGTTTCGTTCTACGAGCTTTTTACACTCGGCAAATCTGTGTCGCTCGAAATTCTACGCAAACGAATCGGTAAAACCCTACGAGCTTCGCTCAGTGTCCCCGGGAAACTAACTGTCTACTCTGTGCGAACTTGTGACGCGATCTAGCCACGTATTTCTTGCTCCGTGGCCGCGAGAAGTCGTAAAAAGGAGATAGAAAGAGCGTCGCCGCTTTTAGGGTGGTTTCTGTCGCGCTCCGCAGCTGTTTCGTAAGAACACTTGTTCCCCGGCAGCCACTTAAGGTCCCAGTCGAACTGCTACTCGAGTGGTAAATCAGTGGAGCGAGATTACGCGGAGAATTTTCTGAGCCCAGGGCTCGCCGGGAGCTTAATAACGATCCCGCCTGCGTTCGATGTTATTAAATTCTCAATCACAATTATCGACAGCGCACGCGTAAGGTATCGAGTTACCTTTCCCAGATTACGACAGCCTCCTCGCCCGCTGCAATTTTCCTCGCTGCAGCTCGCAGGCATTAAGGGGGCTTCCTAGTGTGACGGTTGAAAGAAACTTAATTTTTCGGGAATTAAAAAAAGGAACGAGTATTGCACGTATCATTTTGCATGGTAGTAGCTTTATTCTATGACCTTTTGAGACTATAAAAAAAATTGCAAGTATAGATATCCATTCACGATGCTCCTATTCCGCTATAAATGGATATTTTCACTTACAAATTCTGTGCAACAGTTGTTTCTTTTTTTAATTCCCGAAAAATTAAGCTACTTTCAGCCGTCACACTAAGAACACCCCTTAAGGTCCTGCATAATTTAGGTTCAGTTGAAAAATAGTCCCTGACTGAACTTCGTCTTTACCTTTGTCTTTGTTTACTTTCTTTTCGCTGTTTTTCTGCTTGTGTTGTGCAATAAAGACGTTTAATAATAATAATAATCCCTCCAAGGTGAAGAGGATCTTTTGTAAACGCCTACACTTTTTATTATTTAAGATCGACCGTGTATCGTTAAAGTATCCTGTGCTAAGCCTCTGGCAAATGGCGACACATCGGCGAACACGACGCCGATGCGATCCCGTAACAGGACAGGCTTCGAGTCCTCGTTAACGTCCAGATCTGATGGCCTAACCCCGTGTCATTCTAGCCACCCCGACAAATGCGATTACCCCCGGGTCGACCAGCCCCTCTCAGCAGCTCGTGAATATACAAACTCGGCCCAGATATATCCCACGGCCCTCCGCTTCCCAACGCTCTCTGGCCTCGTCGAGCAACCCTTTCAATCTCCCCTCGCACCCTCTCCACTGTGCCACCAGAATCGTTTCGGAACTTCCTACCCCTGCTTCCGATATCTACCTCCGCGGCGAATCACCTCCGGACGCGTGCTTCAAGTTTTATCAGCGTTCCCTTAGATTGCCCCCACCCTCCTCGCGGGAGTGTTCATCAATCAGCCGCGAGTATTCCTCTCGATTAGCGAGCGAGAGAGACTAACCGTCTTCCGGGGGCGAAATTAGGGGTGTAGAATTCTGTTAAAGTATATTTTTAATGGTAAACTAATAATACGATTTTGAAACCTATTCGTTACGCCACTGAGTGAGCTAGATTTTTGGCGAAAACACGGCCAGTGGTGAGTTTCCACTTTCCTAAGCTTGTTTCCATGAAAATCGAGCGGGCCGACCGAACAAGCGGAAGCTCGTTTTACAACCAGGGGTAGGAGTGTCGGGCGGGAAAAAACAGCAGCGAAACGGGAGGGTGGATTAAACGCGAGAGGATTCGCAAGTGCTTTCACCGCGGATCGTTTTAACGCCTCCGCGAGGGACACTTCGGATCGCCGATTTATCAGCGCGATAGGATAATCCTTTATACGTTCCCACGCGTCGTGGCCACGGTGCGCGATCCCTGATTCGATTAAAACAAACGCCTTTCCATTCCCCTGCACAACGCCCGGTTAATCCCTCCTTCGGCACTTGCCAACCCTGTCGTTAGAACGTTATTATCATAAACCAGTTGCTCCGTCGTTGCTTCGTCTCCTGACCGAGCCCGTTTCATTAACCGATAATTACTCCGTCAATCAATCCACCGCACCTTCGAACCCCTCCGGGATTCCACGACGGATACGCCGTACATAAAACAACAGGGGACGAGAGCCAAGACGGCGAGATTTCCTCGGGGGTGGAACTCGAAATTCTCGGGGACGAAGCTCGCGTGGGAGGTCGCAGTTAATCGCGACGACAACGACAGAGGAAAAAAAAAGGGAATAAACGCGAGATAGCAACTTTTATAACGCGAAGTTAACGGGGCTGTGATAAATTCAGCCTTGTTTAAGGTGGACAGGTAATTGTGGGGATATATCAAGCCTCCTGGAGCAGACTTCGAAGGGGCTCGATGGCTATCGCGGAGGGGCTTCGAATCGCGAGAGTTGAAACTCCCTGAACGGGTCGCGTGTACACCTCGGAGCAATCGGGAATTCCCCTAGCGCAACTCGAAAACGCGGATTACGCCTGGCACCGGGCAATTTCCAAGCGAGCTTCGTATGTTGTGCCTGCGCAATGAGATCTGGCAGAGAGAGTCAGCTTCGAATCTCGCCCGCTTGCTCTCTTCGTTCAGTAATCTGCGTTTCAGCCGTCTTTTAGAAACCGACGCGCATCGATGGGCGCGTAGAGTTGTTTAGCGGGGAATGCGAGGGCTGCAGTGCTGCGAGCAGCCGCGATCCTATTCTGAATCGACGAGGTAGGCGTGCGTGTGCCGATCAGGGATTATCGAACGGGGGCTGGCATGTTTGACAAGGGGCGTTTTAATTTGACGTCGATCAGTGGACCACGCCGGGGATTATCGGCTCAACAGTTACATCCAGCAACAACGAGGCCCGCCGGTGCATTGTTGGACGTATCCACTCGTGGTAAAGCCGCAGCATACTTGCTTTGCCCTCGCTAATTGCGTTCATCCTGGCGGTGCAACCTGATGCAACGGGAATCACCTCGACACACGTCGCCCAATTCGCCATGTTTTGTCGTATTATATTTACAATTTCTCAAGCGAAGGCCCTTCTTCTTCGGTTCGAGCTATTTCACGAATAGCGTTACGAGCGTGGCGAGAAATTTGTGTATGGTAGGAGACCCTTGACTCGTTGAAATAGGCAACGATGTTCTCGAGGACGACACAGTGCAGCCTTTTTGCCAGAGTCTCTACGGTTTCGAGGATTATCCACCGATGCGGAGCCACCTCGCGTTACACTCATTAAAAACTTGCCACGAGAGCTTTAATTTCGTGCCTCCGACGATCCAATTAACCGCGGCTCTGTAATAATTTCGCATCCCCGCGGCGGACGCCCGGGCGCTTTATAAATCCCTGCGACAGGGAAGATCGAACGGCTGCGAGATCGAATCGGACTTTAATTACTGCTAGCTCGTTAATGTACAGACGAGAATGGGATCCGTAAAACCGTCCCGAACTATCGGGTTTCTATTTCAAAACCGAGTCCTCTGATTATCACTGGAAAACTGGAATAAAATATTCGCCTCGACGCGCGAGAGGGAAGTATAGAAATAATTAACCTGATGGAGCCTGGTAACGAATGTGGCCCCTGTAATGAATGCTTTCCGCCTCGGTATGTTTCCCAGAATAATTCTCGATTGCCCAACAATACTTTTTATGAACACATTAAACGAAACTAGGTACACGTTATTTACGTCAGTCACGCTGGTCATAAAATTCGCCCAAGATTCCCCAGGAATTCCCGATTCTGCGGGTAACTCGATAATTTCCCAAAAGTTTCCACGAAAATGCACGGACGTTCGAAAACCGAACGTCAATCGAGCGTTAATAAATATTAGACGCGCGGGCTCGCGTTAAAACACTGTTCGAAATGTTCATAGCTGGACCCCGGTTAAAGAAATAACTGACACCGACGCGCTTCGAGGCACCATCCACGTGCCAATCAACGTTGCTCAATGTTAGCCAAGTGTAATCGATTTACAGGGAATTATGCGGCGAGTTCGATTGCACGGGAAACTTCGTTCCGTCAACGAAACTGCACCGGCAACTTTTATTGCCCGCGAGTTGGGAAATTGGAATTTGGCGTGAACGAGCGGGTCCATCGGTTAAAAAAAAAAAAAGAAACACCAACCACGATTACCATAAAAATGAATCTATCGAAATTCAGCGTCCACGTTGCTTTCGCCCATGATTCTATCTCCAGCGAGAAAAATTGCCGCACGCCATCGAGTTTCGCACGATTCGTCGATATTTTGTCACTGGGGCAACGAAAATTCTTCGTTCGCGGTCCGATTAAGTTACAGCCTCGATCCTTTTATTCGAGGCGATAAATACCGACGAAAGTTTAAGGCCACTGCACTCGCATCGATATTAAATTCCTCGTGTTTATTCCTCGGTCACTCCGCGAAGGTGATGCGAGACGGAGGAAGGACGCAGAAAAATGTGAAGTTCGTCGGACAAAGTGGATGCGCCAGCCTCGCACGGGTAACATTAGGTATTCAAAGTACCATCGTTTCAAACGCTCGAATTTTCCACCTCGAATTTCATTTCGCCGGTGTGACTGCATCCTCCGCGAATAAAGGGCGCGTGGTATCGACTCTCGTGTAGGAAACATCAAACGTTCTCCTGGTCTGTGCTCGATCGCGATTATTGAAAATAAAGCGCAAAGGGTCGGCGCCGTGTTCTGGAAACGGTTGGTTAATATTTCTGGAACTTTCAACGGCACAGTCGCCGCGGAAGCGTGCACTCTCACCACGACTGTAGTGGAATATTAAACTATCCAGTAATTAATCGCTCCCGCGGTTACTCCCAAAGTCGTTCTAACGCGGCGCAGCGCAGACGAGCGAGTTTAAGGGGCAGCATACACCTAGGAGGCGGAAAAGTAAGGTAAAAAGTCATAAAGTCGACTTCTGTGTTTAAATGCCCGCCATTTTGCGAAGAATTGCTTAAGCAAAAATCGGCTACAAGTACTAGCTTTTTTAATCTACTTTAAGAATAATTTGTCCTTTTTTGTTTCAAATGAAAAACAGCGAGGATATGATGGTTACCGGACTGGTTCTTCTCCGAATTTTTTAATGAAAATTTCACATTTTATAGACAAAAGAACAACCTTTCTTGTGAAATTTCTAAAACATTTCTCCACCGAAAAGAGATTCCTTAAATCTCTGTTGCTTCTTAATTCGAAAACGATCGAGCCACCCTCCCCGAGGAAGTTTAATGAAATTTCCCGGTCTGGCACGCGCGATGTAGACCATTCCTCAATTGAAACCGTCAAAGTAGACGGTGGCAATTTACTCGAAACGTTACCTCGCGCCTCGACAATGAACTACGCTCGGCGACCGCCTAGCAATTCTACTGCAAGTAGTACGGCTCCGTATGCAGTCAGCCCCTCCAAAGATCTTTGCTCGGGACGCAATTAACCGAGGCCTCTCCACCTATCCCTCCGCGTTACACGCAACCACCATTCATTCGATTCGAAGGGGCATTGATTTTTAAAACGGCAACTCGACCAGCTCCAACTGCCGTCATGAATTATTCAAGGGGTGTGAAAAAATTGTTATCGGCTGGCTCGTGCGACAGGTACAAAATCGTTATTGAATATCGCAGCCATTTCTCGCCTTAACGAGACTCTGAAAACTGCGGCAGAAGTGTAGCCAACAATGCTTCTTTCACGCAACGATGCTATCTCCTCGCCCGTGGGCGCCAAAACGAGCCCCCGGGGACGTGAAATTAATCTGGCAATTTGTAGAGGCCGAGAATTACGGGGAGGAAGTTTCGAGGGTCAGAGATCTTGGGGTGCAATTTTCTCGCCGGCGAGCCGCGGAATAAGAGCAATGTAACTTCCACCGGTGTTTGAAACAAAAAACTCGCTTGCCCCTCGAGTGGCATTAAAGAGAAGAAAGGAAAGTGTCATCGTCCCCAAAGAGATCTTATCTCGAGACTTCGTCGCGCAACGAAGGAATCATCGGAACTTCCCACTCGCTCTTCGTTCTAATATTGCGCACGGTCTCGCGAGAACCTCTGCACTCACCCCCCGCTCGATAAGCTTATGGATTTTTACGAGTGTCCTTGGGAGTTCGCGCTAAAATTTTAGTACGAGAAAGTCGAAGGACGAGGGCTTTTATACGCCTGCTCGGTGCCGTTCATCGCGCGAGCTTCTCCCGCTTATTACACTTGGAATAGGGGGAGGGAACGCAGCAAATCGCGCGGAAAAATTCGATTTCGACGGCGGCCCGCATGAAGTGATTGCGTCGCGGGGGACAGTCGACCACGGCAACGCTTCCAAATCGGTGTTTTATGTCTCCGGCGTCGCGTTTCCAACTACTCCCCGCCGATTCCAATCTCGCCGCGTTCTTCACCCTTTAGTTCTTCACCATGTACGCGAGACCGAGCTCCCCCGGAGCTTTCGCAGCTGTCGCAGCCATCGCGGCCCAAATATGAAATCGCGTTTACCGTCGTTTCACACGGAGAGATGTTCCCTGTCCACTCGAGGACCCAATATCGGCTGGATATCCTCGAACGGTGGTCAAATAAGGGGAATTACACCGTGCACACGAGCCGGGGAAAAGTTTGATAACCTGGTGGGAGGCGGTTAATCGGGGAAATGTGGGCTACGTAACACTTGTAATTTCGCAAGTGTAGGGTAACTCGCGGAGTTGTCGGTAGACCTAGCATAAAATGGCTATTAAAATTAAAACACTGATATTATTTATTTTATCGGAATAAATCTAACGTGTTCGGAGCTTTATGCTGATTCGGAAAAACTGGTCTATATTTGCTGAAAATCGCCTTGAAAACTAAAGTCATGACATGTGACCATTTCTCCCAAGGTGCCGTTCGGCGTAAAGAAATTATTTACAGATACAGATTTATTGACATTTTATTTGGTCACGGTAAACAAGTAAAGAACACATGAAACAAAAAGTGCTAGCAATGCAAATGAATACAAACGTGAGCAAATAAAATAAATAAACAGAAATAATAAAAAATAATCCCTCGCAAAATATTGTAAATTTAACTGCTAGAATAAAAGTTCATAACTGAGTCACCCCTCGACCACAATTTGAAAGTGAACCATTTATCCCAGTCATAACTGTACCACCTCTTTCTGCAGGGAGAAATAGTCATCTTGTTAGCTTCGAAAGAAAGGGTTAATATTGTCAAATACTTTGGCTACATTGTCCCTCAACACTGTCTTATTATCCAAACCATTAAACGAAAATTAACATTATCGCGTTTTTACGTATAGAGTGTGAAATATAGCAAATGTATAAACTCCCCTGCCGCACAGACAGCCCCGGTTTCACCCTATCAAGCGGAGCAGGGAATATTCAGAATTGGAAGGAACAGTGAGCTGGATTTAGTGGCGAGTTCTCGGGACGTTGGAACTGAGAGTCGTGCGGTTAGCGTGCAAGGGGTTAACGCCGGCGAAAAATGGGCTTTCCCTGCGATTCCAGAAGAATTCAGGCCACGAACAGGGCTTGCCAGACCCGGCTACGCAACCTCGTGCAGCCATTTCGGAAGGAATTACGACGCACGGACACGTAGCATGCAAATCACCGTGCAGCCTTTCCGTCGGCTATTATGCATTCGCCACGGAGTGTGTTTATTAGTTGCGTTCGATAAGCTCCCAACAGGCGGGGCAACTTTTTATTAGACCCTCCTCCGAGCTCCTCCGAGGAGGATGGGAAACAGGAGGAAGAAGGAGCGAAAGGAGCGCAGGAAGAAAGTCCATTTCCTTTTCATCGAATTTCAGGATTCTTGCTACTGGGGCGGGGGGGGGGGGGGGGTTTGGCGAAGGGATTACAGGGAGATAGCGGGGGTGCTATCAAAACGGCACAGGCGGAGGGGTTGAATTAGTCGCGGAGAAATTCAACGGGTGACGGGTTCTCAGATAAGGGCGTCCCTGTCGGGCGTACAGCCGGTCGTAATATGCGAAATAGGGCAGCGACGCCCTGGATAAACTGATTATCTGCGCGCACGGTCGCCATCTTTTGTCCGCCGGCTCGAAAAACACACGCTGGCCCTCGGCATAGCGCCTCGCCGAGAAATAATTACTAAACGGAGATCCGTGTGGACACCATTCAGGGGAGAAACTGCTAAATGTGGCCTTTGCTACCTCTTACAGGGCTGTACTTATTTGGTCAGACGTGTACATAGGGGAAACTCGGACAAAACCGGGTACGTACCACGTCTGAAATTAAATGAAACCATAAAATTAGAGAAAAGACCGAAGGATGTTAATGATAGCAGTGATGATGAAAACGGTAAAGACATTTGCATTTATTGCCAAGAATCCTGTGGTTCGTCAAAATTGAAGGATGGTTGGGTGCAGTGTACAGCTTGTTCTAAGTGGGCTAAGTTGCACTGGTTGGGGGACTGAAGAATTGGATGAGTTCTGTTGTTATAGGTACTAGGGCCGGTATCTACTTAGTATGGCAGACGTATTTCAGATACTGCTCTATTTCTGTTGTACTTATTACAATTTTTAAACCACTTCCAAAAGGAGAAGGTTATAGATTCGACTCATATGTTTTTTTTTTTTGGTTTGTCCCCGCATAACTCCTCGGCATATGGACCGATATTATTATTTTATGTACGTGTACGCATATTTCCTCAGCATGTTATATCAATATATATAAAACTAAAAAGTTGAAAATAAAACAAAATTTTAAAATATTAACACCGACTTCAAAAAAATAAAATTGCACTAAAAAGTAAGAAATAATTTTTTCCCTTATTTAATCTACGACTCTCATATTTTTGAAATCGGCGCCTCATGATTTGCACTGTGTAAATCTGGCGTCGGCTTAAAAAATATGAGAGTCGTAGATTAAATAAGGGAAAAAATTATTTTTTAATTTTTAGAGCAATTTAATTTTTTTGAAGTCGGTTTTACACAGTTATAAATTTTTTTTTTACTGGTTATAAAGTTAAATAAAGTATCCTTAAAGTTCCGAAACAATTAGCGCATTGGTATCTTTGCAAAAAATTCCTAAAAATTGATACAAAAATAAGCCGTTTATACGGGCTTCTCCCCTTAACGTCCCGATTTTGCCCCAGTTTTTACACTTCCTCTTTCATATACCGCAAAACTATTTAAGAAAATAATACCTCAATGCCATTTGTCTGTTTCGGTAGCTCTAGGACCTCCGACAACTACTACCCCGAGAGTACACACCCTAAATACGTCCCCAGGCGTTTCACTTGCCACCGAAGCACTCATTAAAGCCCCCGCTGCTTTTACGAGGTAAAAGCATCGAAGTAATAATAATAATAAGTCCCTATATCTCGGCTAGGGCCTATACCCCCGGTGTCCTCGTCTTATCGGACGTCGTAACTTCCTCCGAAGTTACGCGACGCCCCCGAAAGGGCTCGCCAGTGAAATTCCCAGTCACTGGTCGCTTTAGAGTCCCTTTAGAAACCTGATACCTGACGAGAGTTCGCTTCACTCGCTGCATGTATTTTTAATGAAAGAGAACTGGCTGATCGACTTTAATCCGGGTGCACGGCGCGCTCGAAAACTCCGCAGAACTGAATACGAACGACGCACTAACGAGTGTCTAATGGAACGTTCGAGCTGCCGGCCTCAGTGAGAGCCAAATGACACTAGGTTCTGGCTAAGCCGCCGATTACGAGGGTGCCCCGAATGCACTTGCCGTAACAGTTCCGGGGATGATCGTGGCGTGTGGTTGAAAAAGGAGTCAAACAGTCTGTATGTAGATCCTAAAGATAATACTGGAATAATAGGGAAGTGGAAAGTCGGTTTCCAGAGTGAAAGAAATTTTCTAACGGGGACGAAGAAATCTGCAAATGTCGCAGGTGCATTGAATTCCTATTGAATATTCTAAGACGCGGGAATTCCGCGTTCAAAGAAGACCGAGGAGGCACATTAAGGTCGTAGCTGAAGTTTTCCTCTTTTACATTCGCGTCCTCGAGCGAGGCACCGCGCCATTTATCACGCTTCAACGTGTTCGCGTTGCATAACGACGGAATTAGGGGAGAGTGGAGGCGGGAAAGTGGATCCACCGTGACAATGCGAGAGGACAAATTTTCCGGGGGATTCCTGGCTGTCTCGCGGAATATAAAAGGCCCTGGTAGCTTCCAGGGGATGTGCATCGGCTCCGCCGTCCGTGGCTCTCGCTTCTTTTCGAGAGGTGCAACAGGTTCGACGTGTACTTCCTTCTCCCTTGTGTCCGCGAGGAGTAGATTCCTTGGAAAACGACACGTTTTTCTAGCCAAGCGGTTCGATACAGCCAGTTTGCGCTACTCTTGGCCCTTCAACGAACACTTTTGTTTAGAACGTCTTTAGTCAGTAATGTCTCTGTCCTACGTTCTATAATTTTAATTTTAATTTTAATTTTCACACTGTTTCTATGTATCTTTATTAATTGTATATCGTAAACTAAAGGGACTTTAAAAATGGAATAAACACTTCTGAACACACGTCGAGAACGAATTAAAGAGGTTATAGTATTTAATATAGTATTTCTCTGAAATGGATGTGTATAGTGAATCAAGTGGATTTGTTTCTGAAATCTATGCGGGGACAAATATCCCAGCTGAAGAGGGCCACCAGTCACTGATCGACGCAGGATCCGTTAGCAAGGATATCGACAGTCCCTCGCTTCTCTTAATCTTCATTTACCCTGCAATTTGTCGTTTAATCGAACGGAACGATGCCCCGCTTCGCTCAGCCCCCTCCACCTACCCGCTCCATTATTAATCAATGGTATTTTCATTAACTCTTATTCCCGCCCCCATCCTCTCCCTCGTATTTTCGCATTCAATCACGAATTATTTAATCGAGTTTCGATCGAGGACGAAAATAGTCGTCGCCCTTTCGTAGCCGCGAGTGATTCCTATTTAAGACGGGGGGGGGGATGAAATTAGCGAGCAGACGAGTGTTGATCTAAAAGAGGATACACCCGGGCGCGAATGAAACGCGATCGTCCCTCGATTTCGTCGCAACCCCTCTTTAAACGCTCCCCGTCCTTTAAAGCGGATTTCCCGTTGCGAAATTCTAGCGTTTTATCGATAGTTCCAGCGAATGCAAAGAGACGGACGAAACGCCGAATAGCTTCCACGGAATTACGTTCTTTCGAGGATCTCGTCCCCTACCCACATGCCCGTCCCTTTTCCGCCCACGAATCTGTTGATCGAACGTCCATCTCGTTTCCCTAAGAGCAGATACGTGTCGATGCAAGGAATACGTTTTCATATTTATTCATGGAGTGTCAAGCTGGTCGACGCTCATTCGGAATTTGCCGCGAGCGGATGAGACAGGCGAGGGGATGTCCTTCGCCGCGAATATTCGCGTTAGAACTGATTACGAGCTAGGATTTCTCTCTTGGAATATTCTAACGATATATTTAAGAATCGCACGTGTAGTGGAAGTGGGAATACTTTGTGTGTTTATTGTTAGAGGTGACGGAACTACAAGGGCGGAAGCGAACGCGGCTCAGAACCGTCAGTATAAACATAAACATAATACGCGGAGCGCGATAAGGGAGCGGAGCTAAAAATTTTGCAGGAGAAAACTTAGACTCGTCTAATTGATATGTACAAGTATTTGAAAAAGCGATTGCCTAACAGTACACACGGTACTGGAAATATTTATCGCACCATTTCCATCTCACTTAGTATTAGTAAACTTCGATACCAATTACTTTATCAATCATGTAATTGCGAAGATCATTTCGTAGCACGTGGATTTTGGGGTGATGCAATAAATATCTCCAGTGCATACTTCACAGGACAAATGAGGCATTGACAGCACAAACGGAAAACAATTTTCGTCGGCAATAATGGTCATTAGTGACCAAAAAATATTTCGGTTGACAATAATGGTTACTCGTAACCAAAAACTATAACACGTAACCAAAAACCAGCACGGTACAGTATGTTAAGAGACTTCAACACACCTTTCCTCTGTCAATTCTCTCACGAATCCCAACAATATCAATGCAACATATATCACAGATAGGGGAGGGTTGCCTATATCGTACCACTTAAGACATTTTACGTTATATTTTATATTTGGTACCAATTTGAACGCAAATGACTATTGGATATTGTAGCTTGATCTTTTAGGCACGTACTATTATACGCTTAACCTTTTGTTCAGAACAAATTAATTTGTTATTAATCGTTTTGTCACATACTGTAAAAGGTACGATTTAGGCAACCGGTTTCCTAAATCGTACTTCCACTAAAAATAGTATCAATAACAAATGGAGAAGAAAATATTCAAAATAAAGTAATGATTATTATATAGTTACATATACGTATGTATATGGATCACACACAGGCCGCAATAACCTATTAATATGATATAAATTTAAACTTTATAATGAATGTAATATGTACTTAAAATGAATATAAAATATTAATATGATATATGTACATAAATATCAATTTAAACTTTATAATGAATGTAATATATACTTAGAATGAATATAAAATATTCCACATTAAACCCGGTTTTAGAAAAATACAAAAATACAGGACAAAATTGGTATTGTTTGAATATTATCAGCTAAAATAAACTGGTAAAAAGTGACATCAATCATACCTGATTTTTTAAAATGTTTATAACACGCGCAAAATAGGGTGTAAGCTCAAAAGTTTTTGTTTCTATTTCTTAATTCGCATTTACTTGATATTTTTGTTATCCAATGTCGTTTAGATTCATTAATTACTGAGAAATTGATGAGGTACGATTTAGGTAATCAGTACGATATTGGCAACTCTCCCCTTTATTATGCAAATTCATAGAAGTTCATAAATGGACTCACCCCTCGCTCCTCGGGCTTCATCCCCGCAGATGCTGCGTCGGAGGCCCCCCAAGGCATCCTGCCGCGTGCTAATCCGATCCTAGGCTCCTCCGGATGTCCAAACACTCCGCGCACAAGTCACAGACAACAACTACACACCGCGCGAAGTAACGGAACCGTGGCACGCGTCGTTCCACCGCGTAGATGTTATCAATTCTGAAGGTGAAACGCGACTGACGCGACGCGCGATAAGTCAAAGTCCCCCGCGATGTGCGGCGAGGCGAGGAGAGAGGAAAAAAAGAGCCTGGCGCGTATTGGTTCGAAGACATAAAAGACATTCGGCCGGGTCGGCCGTCACGTGCTTAGATTCCTTGCTCCACCCTCTCCCGATCGTCGGACGTTTAATCGATACCGGGGGTAATTTATGGCGTCGATAACCGCGGGGGATCGCGCTCCATCGGCCTGTTTCCTCCATTGCTACCTGTAATCGTAAATTCGTTAGTTTATTAGCGCAGTCCTGGAGTTTCTTTCTCGTTTCTGGGATAATTGCGGCTGGTGCAGGTAAATGGGGGAGATACAGGATGATTAAACAGTCCACTTTATCAGTGCTCTCGAAAGAGTCCGGCGGAGGTTTTCGCGGTGTTTGTTCCGGACAAACGGGGCGAGCTGTGCACAGGTTTGATCGTTGCTCAGCTTTGACTTCATTAAATACCAGCAAAAAAGAATAATTAATAGGAATTCATTTTATATCTGTTTTGTTAAGTAATTTTTGTAAAGTTACCTTTGCATAACGAACATTTGTATGTGTACATGTTGGTTTTCAGACGTTTGTGTGGGTTAGATTTGTAACTAAAAACCAAGTTGGTATCTAATCGGGCCTTAGAGATATTAAGGAGTCCGAGAAAATATATTTTTCCTCTTTTCACCGCCTTGACGATGGGATTTAAAAAATTCCCTTCTTATCGAGCACCTACGTGGTGAAAGGAGTATACTGTTCGAATTTCACAGTGACACAGTGGCACAACAATTTTAAATATATATATTTATATATAGATTGAATAATAATAACGATTAGGGACGAGTACAGGGAAGACTGAAGGGTCTGGTGTTCGATTTATTGGGGAAATAGGATGAGAAGCTGAGGTCGCGAGGGCACGTGCGACGATAATCAATGAAATCGCGATAAATTAAAGCCAATGAAACGGGACAACGGAGTCGTGCCATATTCACGCAGCCAATAATTCGGGCTTGTGTTGACTCTGAAGGGAGCGCGGGGGATGAAGCGGCCAACCCTCGACACCTCGCGCCTACAAGGGGCTGTTTATATGGCAGTTGGATATCGGGAGATATCGAAGGGGCAGGCACATACGCGTGTGCAGCATATTCGGCAGCGCCTTCCTTCAGTCACGATGTTTCCCCCAATCGAGTCAACAGATCGCTTAACAGGGCGAGCTTCTGCAAGAATCACTATCCAGCGAGAGCTTTCGATATGCCAAAAAGGTAATCGTTCACTGTTTGGCGAGTTACTATCGTTACACATGAAGACTAAAAGGGAAAAACAGGGAATTTCACAAAACAGCGTAACCGAGAAAATTAAGTTTTAATATTTTAGTCTATCAGTAAAGAAACAAACGAGGTTCGATGAATTTAATTTTCTTATATAATTTTCTTCTTAAATAATTTCATGCTTTACAGTGCACAGTGGACATTTCCTGTTTTCACCAGTACCTACAACAAATCTTCAACGTTATCTTACGGGGGTGTTTGAACTTCATAACAAAATATACTACAAATCGTAAAATCACGAAAAATGGATATTCCCGGTTTTCCCCTCGCCTTCACATCAAACACCATCTCCTTCATCTGTAAATGAATGAACCAGGGAGCTCGATTCGTAATTGAAGATACTCCATACGTTGCTTGCCGACCGAGACAGACGAAAGAAACAAAGAAACAAAGAAACAAAGAAACAACAGGATCGCCACAAAGGGCGGTTGCTGTTTGCGCCGGGCGGACGAGAGGCTGGAAAAATCCTTATTATCGTGGACGAGGCGACGTCAAAAGTAACGAGCAGCGAGAGGGAGCGTTGGCGGGGCCCCCCGTTCGTTCGGAATAAATACCGTTAAGAGAATAATCTGAAAGGCGAGGCAGGAGACGAGGAACGATCCCGGCGAAAGCAGCAGGTCGTTGTCGAGAGCGTGGTCGGCAGCGAGCGAGCCAGCCGCTCTTTTTCGAGGGAGCAACGGCTAAGGGGTAGGGAATCGGGCAGAAAGAGGGTGGCGGGATGCTGAGAGGGACAGAGACGGCGAGTGACTCGAAGAGGGCTGGAGGGGATGTCGGAGGGGGTGCGAGGAGGCTGTGCTCGGGGTGCGGAAGAGTCAGTGCGCGGCGAGGCGCGCCAGCTGCCGCACGTCATGATTCTACCCCAGGTGAGCAACGAACTTACCCTGAAACGCCAGCACGCTCTCTCCCCGAGTCGACACGGGAACGCCGAAATTCGTGAACCGTCAATGTATACACGCACACATTGCGGGTGGAAGGAATCTAGTGAGGCATAACCGTCGATCGTCACGTCGTGTTCTATAACCATCGGTTCGTCGGTGGGCCCGCAGAGGCTGGAAAAATAACGGTGGCCCTAGTTGAAAGCCGACGATCAAGTGCGCCTACCGTGATCGTCCCACGTCGCCGTTTCGGATCTAGCAATGTTACTTCCACCCCCAATCACGCGCAGCATCCCGAGAACACGATCGTCCCCTCACGCTCCATCGTGCATGAAAACAGTGCTCGGCAAGCGGCCTCTCTTCCACGCGTCGCTCGACTCACTCTTTCGAACACCAGCACGATATTCAAAACGCATGATTACTCCTCCACCCCCTCTATGTCTGTGTTCCGACCGGCCCTCCCCCTCCCCCCCCCCCCGTCGCCCCCTAGTTCCTCGTACAATGTAACGTGTCTTCGGTGTACGTCGCTGACGAGTGGCCGCCGTGAGCGCCCGCCGTCGGAACGGGGCTCGGCTCGGGTGTATCGGTATCGGCGGTGATCGACGCCGGTGGCACCGGGGCCCAAGTGGTGGATCGAGGAATCGACGTGCATCGATCGCGGCCACGAGGACCAACATATTCCAGCTATAAGAGTGCCGCGGCGAGCGAGAAAAAGTACGTGCTTTCCCGACGGTTGTTGTCCCCTCGGTGAGTCCGCGCTGCCGCGGGCCCGGACGGAACTTTTTTTTCACGACTCCGTTGGCTCGCTTTTACGCGGCAGCGCGGTGTTGTGCGACAACGCGCCCGCCCCTGTCCGCGTCCGACGTCCACCAGCGTAAAGTCACTTCGCACGCTGCAAAACAAACTTTATTTCTCGACTCACTTAACGCGCCACGCTTTGTTTGCCCCGCTGGTAATTTATAGCCCGTCCAATCGTGAATTAATCTTTTACACGCGGCGGAGCGTGACGCGGATCTACCAATGGCGAAAACCGGTGCAGTAGAATAGCTGAGGCCAGTGCGCTTCGGTCTTGTTTTGGGAAGTTATCAGGGGTACACTTTAGTGATTCACGGATAATCTGGCCACTGAGAAACGCGGATTTTTTTAAGATCTTTGTCAGGAAAAGATGATTCGATATATCGCTGAAGAGTGTCTAAGAAGGCCCTGGATCTCGTTCAACAGGTTCTCAACTGCCTGGATCGCGATCTGAATCGTTCAAATCTCATAGTTGCTCGTCGCCGAAAAATCCTCTTGCCGTTCGTTACTCTCGAGAGTCTCGCGGAATGGTGGAGCATCAGCGTGGAGAAAGTCGCCAGTCAGCCGGTTTGAGATATTAAACGAGCACCACCCCCGAGAGCGTCGGGACGGGGCGAGGAGGAAGAAGACGGGCAAGTGCGCGGGGAAAATGAATGCCTTGACGGCGGTGGGAACTCAATTTCGCGCGAGGCGCGGCGAAAAGGGAGGCGTTATGAAAGAGGGACGCGTTGTACGGCTTGCAGGGGCCCCAGGAATCCCGAGAATCATCCCCTGTAATCGACCGTCCGAAACGCTGCCGCGCCGAGGGATTCATATTCGCGCGGCCGCCTGGCTGCTGGAAGATCGCGACTTTGTTTAGAGGCCTTCCCCCCGTGAAGCTTAATCGTCCGTGGCGCGTTTGCATTTCCAAGTCGTTTGCTTCGCCCGGCCTCCACCTTCCGTAGGCCTTCGATTCTTCCCAGCTCGAGCGGATTCTAGGAAGCTCGAAACAGTGGCCTCGAGGGACGCCCCGGAGAAGAGAGCCCCGAAGCTCGTAGAGGCGCACCCCTGTTACCAATCTTTCCCCGGGAACACCGTGGGATTGTTTCGATTGGATCGAGAGGGACGAAGTTTGATCGATACCCCAGTGCTCTTCACGGACACCTCGAGCGGCGCCCACGATCTCGCGGCTGCCACGCAGACATTGAGAATTAAACGCGCCACGGGCATCGACTCCGGGCCCACGCTTTCGCGGGAGCAACGGAAAAGTATAAAGTTTGCGGAGGGAGGCGCGGGGATGCTCGGCAAAGGGCGACCTCGACGATTTAAACTTGATTTACTCGAGCGCCTCGATTCGTAGGCGATGGGAAGGCTGCGACCTGCTGAGGGAGATTCCACTTCGTCGGGGTGAAAATATTCTCGAGGGCGGAGCGACGGAGCCCTTCGGGCCCTTTGAAATGGTGGACGCATCCCCCTGCTTCGATTATAAAATAACAATAATAACGCGAGACGAGATTGCGCGGTAGAGTCTTTACAGTGAACGCGAGTGAAACGCATTCTAGGGCAGTGTGTGTTAAAAGAATAAAGCGGGAGATAGATAGCCGAGTAGTTGTTGATATTGCAACGGAGCGACACGCTGTAAAAGATTCCACTGGCTCGTCTGGCGGAGCGAAGAATGTGAAGAAGAATCTCGTCGACGGGCGAAACAGAAAGGGGCTTGTTTCCTTCGATAGTGGTGCACGGGAAGTCTGACTCCAATAATCGTCTAGATAGCCCCGATCGGGCGATAGAAGGGAGGCGAGGTCGTGTTCCGGCGACACGCGAGCAGAATGTTCCTCGATTTAAACGAACGGTTTCGATGGACCCCCGATTTGATCCGGCTCTCGAGGGCGATCTGCCTGGGATAGAACTCGAAAAGGAAATCCCCCTTCGAGCGGGAATCGAGGCGCAGTCGCGAGTAGAATCCCCGATTTCCATGGGCGAAAGCTTTCTGTGCAGAAAAGCTGGAAAAGTTTGGAAGGAACCGCGAGCGTTAGAGAAGCAGGCGATATAATCCTTCTGAAATTGGCGCTGATCGATACCCGGTTAATTAAGAGCGGAGCCCCGGCGTCTGAGGAACCGAGCGGATCTCTGCAGAGCAAAGTTTCCTTCCCCGTCTAATTCCGAACGGAAGAATCTCGAGAGGCGGAAAGGGTTATAAAGCTGACCGAGCAAACTCTCGGATCCTCCCGAGGGTCCGGCGGAGGCGTGAGTTTCGCCTCTCCCTTTTGCGGCCAGGGTGGAATCTCTTTGTAATTACGAAACAGCTATCCTATATTTTTATAGAAGCTGCTGACGCCAGGAACGCCTGTCCCTTGGCAACCCAATCACGTTTAGCTTAGCTGGGGAGGATTTACCCGATTTACCGGCTCGATTCACCTTTCGCCTTCGATTTGCTCCGTTCCCCCGAGGCGTCGCGGAGGAGCGAGTAACCCAGCGATGCAAGTGGGCTTCGTTTACTGACAAGATACACTAACGCGTTCGGCGCGAAAGCGAGGGTGCAGATTTCGGGGAGGCAGAGAGCTCTGAGAGCGGAGGACCGACAAAGGGAGTAGATACGGAAGATTCGGAACAAATGAATGTGTAGATTAGGAGGATTCGAAGTGAGCAACTTCGGGAGCTGAGGATTAAGGACGGTTGCTTCTAGATTCTAGGCCCTGATGATTCGGCAGAGACGCGTGTAGACTGAGGGAACACGGCCGTGCTCCAGATCTCCTCCACTTGAATGAAGAGTGATTGCTGCTAACGATCCAGGCAGAAATCGAGACGGACGCCATTTCGGGAACGACCCACCACGCTACTTATCTCCCGTAATCTGATAGATTATCTGTCTGAGCAGCGATTGCACGCAAACTACTTCCTGTTAGCGGTGCAGAGGGCTGGCTAGGGTCTGCGCCTGTTGCGCGCGCGTTAAGCCTGCAACTTTGCTAGCAATCGCCAAGAAAAGGAGGCTTGATAAGCTGGCAAAACTGACTCTACGATCAGACTCCTCGATAGCGAACGCCAGCGTTGCGAAAGCGATAAATTGCTAAACGAAAGACGATGTGGAGGATGGCTGGAATTAATTTCGAAACGAAATTATTCCCTTTTTCAAATTATGCGGGACAGGTAGAGGCGAAGCGGTTCTCAACAATCGACTTCGGTATTTCGAGTTTGCAATTTCTCCATGCTCTTTCTCTATTTCTTCCTCGTCTGATTTCTATGCTCATTTCCCTTTTTCGCAATCTCGCCCTCGAGAGGTCTCTTTGTTTCTCTCCGCCTCGCTCACCTTTCCAACTATCCCTCCCACGTTCGCGAGATCTCGCTGTTTCGGTTGAATCTGGGTTAGGTCTGAGTTAGGTTCGCGTCAAGACTCCACCCCTCACTTCCACGTCGCAGCTAATAAAGTACGTATTCGCCGATTCGTCCGTTTATCCCCATACTTTGCCGTATTTACCGCTTTGCGTACAAAGCCCAGCCTTGATTAACCCCTTACGGGCGATGAGAGTTCTATTAACCTCCTGGCAGCATCGAGCTTATATGGCCCCATTTAAAAACAATTCATTAAAGCTCAGAGGGTCGTGCGAGGGGGCGGTTTTAATGCTTTCGCTGTGAAATGCCACTTGATGCTTTATGACGGTTTTCAGTACACTGCTAATTGATACCAGTGAGAAGTTAATCCTCGCTTGTCACACTCGGTCAAAATGACCCACAATATTTGACTTCGAGGTAAAATATCTTTGAGGCATCGTTGAACAGTTTCACTCGTCATTACGCCATGTAGTAATTTCTACCTATCTAGAATTTTATATTAAATACATTTTCTATTTTTTTTTTTTATTAAAGCAGGTATGTCGCAAGACTACGACCATAAAATTTTAGCTACAAATATTGAAGATTAAAAAAGTTATGACTTCTTAAGCAAAAGAACTTTTTATGGAAACTCTTTTTTTTTCCATATTTTTTTACCGAGGGTTAATAACACCGCTGCGCGTTTGGGAGTGTCTTTAATTTTGCAAATGATTGATCCAGGACCACTGTTATTTGTGACTTGACAACTTCAAATTGTTCAATTTCCGAATGGTTAACATTGAGGGAATTTCCACGGAGCCTCCCACGAGAACAATCTAACTCCCCGATGAAAAGTTAATCCCCTTGTGAGGCAGGGTTAATAAACAATCTAGGTTCGCCGTGGCGTCAGACCGATCTCGGATTACCAGCGACTGTATACCCAGTGTTAGGACCGACAGACTCACCCCCGCCTGGGAGTGTGCAAGCGGTACAAAGCTGCGAGCTATCGAATTGCCGCGACGGTTAATCCTAATTAATTCGGCTGGCTCCTCGAGAACTTTCCAATCGGTGATCGTGTAAACTCTAGGCAGTCGCGTAATTGCATCTGTGGCCCCCGGGCATGAAAAATTCATAGTTACCATCGCCTGGCAAGGGTCCGCCCGAGATAATTAATTCGCGGGCTGCATTGTTCAACGGTATAATTATTCGTCGAATTTCATGCTACTAAATTCGAACGAATATCCCTTTTGCCCGATTCATTATCCTTCCCGCAATATTCATTCCCGCGAAACGCGCGTTTCCAATCGCAAACGTATCAATTTCACCCCTGTTTTCTGTGTCTTATGGCGCACAGCGAATCACGACGGTGGTCGGGCAATGTTTTATCCGTTCAATGTTCCCCGCAACCACTTTCTCCATCCCCGTATTACACGCCAGCAGCACTCGCCATTTTCATCCCCGATTTCGCTTCAAGAATCAGAAACAGAACGTTCGCCTTCTGTCGATAAAGCTTTGTGTGTCGCGCTGGATGTTGCATGCTGCTTTCAGGATCTTTCCAACGCAGGCGTATCGAACCGCCGGGCTTGTGCACTTTCGCCTGTCGATTTCCAGCTGCCGTTTAAATCGGCCCTGCCACTCGCGACTCCGAAGAGCAAACGCTCATTACCCCCGCGTTGTAATCCAGAAAACGCTCGGCAAACTCGATCGAGCCGTCGAATAAATAATTTAACCGCGAGAAGCCACGGGAATTGAGGGACACTTAACCCGACGGAATAATGTATCGGATCGGCACCGTGGAAAGTAGATCGCCTCGAAATACCGTGACTCTGGAATTTCTTCGCGAAGGAATGGAGAAGAAGGCTAGGTTAATGCCGCATGGGACGCTGCTCGACCGAATTTTTCATTGGAATTATCCAGTGCGATTGGAGTAGAGGGCAGGATCAGCGAAATCGGTGCAACCTGCGGTCAGATCGATGGATCGTTTGGGGGAAAGGGCACGGGGTCGAGATTGCTATTGAGCTTGCTAACTAAAGCCGATGTTACACACTGTTGCGTGCGCTCTAATAGCCAGCCGTCGTGTTTGGATCGTATCGTACACCTCCAGCATTGATACCATTGAGAAGTCCGTCGTTCGAGGGCCCTCGACGGCTCCTCTTTGTTGGCATTCCTGCTAACCGCCCTCCGATCGGGGAATCTTTTTGGTGTTTGCACGGCCAGAAGCTGATTACTTGGCCGACAGTTTCACGGTGTTTCAGCACCTCGAATCGTGCGCCGGTCATTTGGGGAGTGATTCTTCAAAAGGACACATTTCCACGTGAAGAAAATTTTTAATAATTGCAGAAAACTGTGGCACCTACGTTTATTAAATTTTTATTTTTATTTTTACACATTGTTTTCATAGATGAATATAGGAAACATGTCCGTTTTGTTTCGGACTAAACAATTATTTCACTGCCATCAGAAAAACTTGGAAATACATGTATTTTCAGTTCAATTTTTCAAATAGGAATTCGGTTAAACGCACCAAAATAAATGAACACTTAAGGGTAACGAATGAGCACTATTATAAAATTATGTTTGCAGCGCGATTGATTCCACGTGTTGCAAAATTTGATTGGATATGAAAGAAGAAGTTAAACGAAGTCTCTAATTAATTAAGTAGTTGCTTATTTTAATAACTCATTTTACTCGTTTTAATAAAATATGTTCATTCACTAGTAATTACATCCGCCCTAAACCTATTTTGCAGTGTTTTGCGCCACTGGGAGATGTAATTTAACATTATTAAAGCGATGTCATAAAAAATTGCTTCGAGGTAAAAAATGGAAATATTGCCTTTTGAAAAGATGCTCCTCATTATAACTCTTAACTGTTTTTCTCGCGGGCACAGATGAAAACCCAGTGAAACTTGCGATCAATTTGCATTCGCTGCAGTGTGTCCTTTCACTTGCATCAGACCCGCACATTTACATTATTCGAAACCTCCACTGGTCGTCCACGAAGAACACCTTTCATCCCGCGTTCGATTAAACGATAAAGGGACAGTGGTAATTCATGGTCGCGGCGACCTAGGGTACCCTTACAAATTCACCAGCCCCGTATTTCATCGCACAATGCTGTTCCAGGAGCGTTTCAGTGGTTCTTCAACGATCCCCGTCGCGACGCGCTCTACCCAAGCTCGCGGCCAGCTCTCTCCACCCGTCGCTTCCCTTTTTCCACGAGCTTTTATGCTCCCGTAACGACCTCAGGCTGATCCAAGCGCCCCGACGAGGCGGAGAGGTCAGCACGGTTAGTTCAATTCGAGTAATTCACGCTGCTCCTGAATTACGCGCCCAGGTCCATTGAACAGGCCGATATCGCCCCGACGAAACGAAAATGGCAGCTCGTTAGCCGTTTAATCGCTTAGAATTCACCCACCCGAGCCTCCCAACTGCAATTTCTATAATCTTTTCTGTACCGGGAGCAATTATCCCCGTTTCATCGATCTCATCCATCTGTATTCTCAAGTCGCCCCGATCTCAAGTACCAGATACTTCTGACGGTCTACTCTTGGGCGGCCCAAACCCCTCGGAATCGAAATTCAGGGATCCGCAGAAAGAACCGTGGAATCCCAGAGCTCTGACCTCTGCGGATCGCAACGAGGATCGACTTTTCCAAGGGTTGACGGCCGTTTACCCTCCGAAAACATCGACGCCCCCGATAAATCCGCGCCAAGCTGAATTCTACCGACTGGCAGCCGTCGTGATCGTCGTTCCGCCGGGTCCTCGATAATTCCAGCTTAATTCGATCCAGCGATTCTAGCCGACGCCTCGCGTCTGCGAGTCCCGCCGATCGATCCGCTTTCATGGGAACGGGCAGGTTCCATCTACGTGCGTGCGCGTGCCTCTAGTTTTCCAAACATTTCAATTTTCCCCGATCTGTATTGCATTTCCGTTGGCTCGCGCAATTAATGGGCCACGCGTTCCATCGAAACATGGATCGTATCCTCCGAAAGGTCCACTCCCGCTCCGCTCGACTCTCCGATTCCCACCGTTTTATATTTGTTGCGTTACGCTATCCCGGCTGTCCTCGCTCAATCGACATCGCTCCGAAATTAGCGAACCGCCCGGGCCGCGAGGATTCGACGAATCAACGGCAATAAAGCGTCGCGCGGCTTTCCTAACGAACTGCAATTTTCCACGCGCAATTAACTGACAATTTCGCCGGCTACAATTGCGAGCCCGCTTTCAGCTTGCTTGATTGGCGGGGGCGTGCTTCGCCGATGAATTCGGGATTAAGACACAATGAGGTGAAAGGTGGCGTGAACGTGTCCGCCTGTTTCATCTTGTTCCCCAGTCATAGCCGATTTTACGAGAGCCGAGCGAAGTCGCAAATGTCTCGCACGCTTGCACGTATTACTCCTCGGTTTAATAATCAGCTGAGAAACATGGTGTTTCGATTACCGCAAGCACAGAGAATTACCTTATCGTGGACAAGGAACGAGCCGTTCACCTGGGATATCTATTGGTATCGCGACATCGGGATCCAATCAGCCCGTAAATCGTCGACGCTTGCCCTCCCTCCACCGAATCCATTCTACTCCCGAGGCTCGTCGAATTTCCCGATGATTTGTCCACGACCCCCTCGTCCTCCCTCTGTTCCTCTGCCCCCTCTTCTCGTCAGATCGCAATCAGGATAAACGGAATTTAATTACGACCGCCGGCTGGGCCGGAACTCTTTCATTTTTTCCCGTCCGCTGCCCTCCCCGCGATTCACCCTCCAGCCTCCTCTCTATCTCTCACGCCTTTCACGACGGAAATTCGTTTCGTCCCGTTGCAGCGATTTTTCCGCCGCGTCTACTCGCTCTCCACCGACCTGGGATTCCTCGAAAAGTCCTGCGAGCTGTCGTCGTGAAAATCTGAATTTCGGGGGTGTATTTCTTGACGAATTTCTGTCGATAATTTAGGGATGTTTGAGGGAGAAAATCTTGGTAATTGGAATTGCGAATTCTCACCCTGAAGTTGATTTAAGGGGATGTTTCTGTCTAGAGTCCACAAAAATAGGTGATCTTTAGGAATTAATTAAAGGAAAACTGCCACAGATAATTCAATGAAACTTTTTGCATTGTATTAAGAATGTTTTAAGCTACAGAAATATATATTTTTTTTCGTAATTTATCATTGCAAATTGCACTGGGGATTTATCGAAGTGGAGGCGTTGAAAATTCAACCAAAATATTGGGATTCGTAGCACCTAAACCATTGATTTGAAATAAGAAACAATGCCAGATTATTAAAGGGAATGAAATTACCGAACCTCCCCTTAATATGTAAAATATGTATAGGGTGGGCAGATGCTTTTCTGAGTAACTGTATCTCATAAAGCCTTTTCCCTCCAATTCACAAATTCACACTCAGCTCCTCCCCTTTTCGAGCTATTCGTGCCAAGACACTCGCCCTGGAGGATCCCGCGAGGCCTCCCACCCCCGAAACTCGAATTTGCAGATCCTGCTGCACCTTGATATTTCGCTTTTATGGCGCCTCACACTTTTATGCGCCTCCAGCCTGATTGAATGTCCATCCGATACGTCGATACGCCTTTGTTTTACGAATTGCGGCAGCCCCGGGTCACCGGCGGTCGTTCCGCGTCGACAAGTGTTTCCCTGCTTCCGGTTCGTCTCGCATCGAAGCGATAAACCGTGAATGACCGTTTCGCCGCTGCCTCTGGGAATAATCTTGGCCCGATCGAATCGAAAGACAGAAATAAACCTACAATTTTAGTCGTTCGAGCCTGTAAGGTCGACTAATTTCGAATCTAGCAACGTCAAGCTCAGCACAGGACAATTTTCATCGACTATCGGAAGCTGCTGCAGGATGCCTCCAGTTACTCCTTCCAGATAATATCTAAGGTGGTCTTCGTCGCGGAAGACAATATCCTGCGACGTTACTTCCTGCGAGCTCGTTTCCCTCGAGATTAGGGTTACTATATGGTATTTCGACTGAAATGCAGTGTCCTCCTATCACCTAAAAATGTCCCCCTCTTTTCATTTTTCCACAACTCAAGAGTTTCATCCACCCGCCTCGGCTTCACCCGGCAAAATTCCATCACTATTTACCAGAACCAAAAGTGAAAAAGAAGGGCAATAATCTACTCCGAAATCGTTTGAAAAGGAGGACCTCGTGAAATAACACCAAATCTTAGATATCAACTTTTATTATCTAAGAAAACATTAATGTTTACGTCAAATTAGAATAATCTTGCAGCTACTACATATTCAGGCCCTAAGTATTTATATCTACTAGCTATTATGGTCCTACGATTTCATCGCTGGATCTGGTAACCCTCCTCGCGATCCCACCTCCGCGATTTTACGCCACCTTCCGTGTTCATTACCCTCGTAACGCCGCCTTTCTTAGCCTCCGCGATCTTACGATCGATCCGAGTAACCATCGGCCGCGAGTAAAAAAGATATCCGAGCCGGCGTAACGAGCGCCCTCGGGCAAACGAGCGGTCCAGCTCTGAGACGGCACCGCGAGGAGCATCCTCTTCTGTTTAAAATTTCCGAGGACGCGGGTTTATCGGGCTTTAATGGGACTCCCTCGTCCTGACGCCAGCCCCGTCAACTTTTTCATGGTGACGCTCGGCGACTCCCGTTTACGACGCTTCTAGCTAACGTGCTTGCAGTCGAGCGTCTTCGACAGCCCATAAACCGTCGCCGAAGCAAGAAGTCGTTTGCACCGGGGTCCGTTAAAAGAATTTATAGGACCGTGTTGCCAGCGATTAGCCGGAGGAGCGAGCTACCCCTGTACTTGAACCCGCCACCCATTCCGGCAAAGCCATTTAACATCGCTCATCGATCCTCCGGTATCAGTCTCATAAAATATTCATTCTCCGTGATGCGATTAAAGCGTGGGGATAAAGGGGACGGGTGCAGGGCATCGCGATGAATTATGCCAACGCGTAATCGTCCTAATATTTCGCGGAGCCGCGATTTGCATTCCGATCCAATTGCCGTTCGATTTGCCGGGGCGCGGGTTCCGGTGCCATTCCCACTCGCGTGCCATTATCGAGCGGGGAGCACAGCTGCTCTGCGATGGGACTCGTAAAATAAAATACCCCGTTCAACGGCTGATTACCATTCCGGCGAAGTTGCTGCACGATGAAAGAGTGGATCGGGGAGCACCGATGGCCGTGTCTGTCCCGATTTAAAGAGGGAACTTGGGAATAAGGAAGCGAAGGAAGCGCGATAGGGACGGTGCTCGATCCGGCAGCCACAATTCCAGCTGATAATCTGGTTAACGGCGACCACGGGCGGAATTCATAAGGGCCGTTCGGGCTGAATACGTTCACGGGTCGCAAAACGGGCCATTCCGTGCGGAAAATGAAGGACGGCTGGTTGAGCAGCGAGTTCACCTCTTCCTCCAGCTAATACGACCGAACGTACAGCCGTCCCATAAAATCTCCACGGTTTATTGGCAGAACTATTCAACCCCCCTGGCACCGAAACTTTTATAGGACACTTATCGAATTATTCCGCGAGCAAACGGGCCATCGCTCTTTAATCGCGGGCGTGGAGCAGAATTTATTTTCATTCTGCAAAGTGGGGGGGGGGGGGGGGGTCATAGGTCACGACGGCTTGAGACTTCAAAGACCGAGAATGCTACTGGGGAAACATAGTTCCCTCGAGTTTCTCAATTTCCCCAGTGTACGTTTGGCTGTAGAGGATCCCCAATCACCAATTCCGAAGATGATTGCTAGGACAAGGGTCCTATCGATTGCTCTTCAATTGCCAATAAACGATAGTATAACTGAGCTGACAGAGTCTCCACATCCACGACGTTGGATCGGAACTGCCGGTTCGTGAAAGAGCCCTGATGTTTCTCACACTTTTCCCTCCCACCGGTGTCGAGCGTCCCTCCAATCGGCAGGTCGTTATTACAGCGTTTTGATTCCCCTGAATTCGTGAACAACCGCTCACTCGCTTTCCTCTTAGCTAGCTCCTTGCAGCGAGCTTTAATTACAAGCGTTTCCAGGGGTAACGCGACTTCTGCTTCTGAAACATTAATGCGCTTCTCCGCGAACATCGCGAGGCTGCCTGCAGACTTATTCCAAATGCAAACGGCTCAGCAATTCCATAGAATACTACGCGCTTGCATCCCAAGACCTGGGGTAAAGAATGCTCCGCTTAAAGGAGCTTTCAGCGAATCGATCTGTGAATAAACATCTAATTCGCAATCGAAGGTACAAAAGCTTCTCGACGACCACCAGCAGTTTATCTTCCCACCTCCCGCTTTCCGCTCACCTTTTCTCCGATCGAATGGAATCGCGGAAAATTTATACCCTATCTCGATAAAGAAGCCTCGCCCCTCCCTCCGTGTTTCTTTTGAATCCATTAACCCCGTTACCGAAGGGAATTAAACGGCGCCTCTTACCACGAACTTCGCCCAGCACGTCAGCGAAGTAACTTTCGAAATTACTTAAATACTTGAGAACGCCTTTTCTCGTATGGAATATCGAGGGAGCCGGGAAATCGTAAATTCGTAGGAAACTTCAATTGGATGGTGACTCGCCAGGCTTCGGTCCTGCTCGCTCGATCGACGAGTGGAAAGAATCGAGGGGCCTATTGAATTAACGAGCTCAGCTGCGTCCCTTTCCTCCAACCCTCCCGACCCGACCACTTGAATTTTCACTAGCGCGAGTAATGGAATCGCCCGAGAGTACGCTTGGTGGTGGAAGGGAGGGGGGGGGGCGGGACGAAGGGAGCAGTTCGCCAACGTGCCTCGAGGAAAACAGCGGCTTTTTTTTGCCAACATTTCCACGGTAAACAGGCCAACCCTGGGCTGTTCCACTTTCTACCCTCCGTTCACCCTCTTGATTGAGATTCCCGCCTAAATATTGCCGATGTTTGTCCAGCAGAGCGGTCCAATGAATTGGCCCTTTCGCCTCATGAATTAGGCAGAGGGTAATTCATCTACCCCTCGGGCCTCCGTGTACATTGTGCTAGAAAAAGAGAATCCTCGCTTCTGGATCACTTGTTGCAACATTCGTCTGGGCCTCGAAACTCCAAGGTTAACGACTTGCTTCTTAAGATTTCCACGGCTGGAGAAAGAAAGAGTGTACCGTGAAATCAAGGCAAGATCTGCCGTTTAATCGGTGTTTAATCGAATAAACTTCCGGCGGGACGAACTTCCGAATTTAATTACGAACCCGTCGGTGAGGGACTGAAACCCTGCCGAGATATTCAAAAGAAAGGGTGCTGGAGCACGGTTATATCGGGCCATTATCGTAAATTTCGTTTGACTCGCGTTTCTTTTTAATGGAAATTGCTTAATCCTCCCGGCGAGGATTAGCGATGCTCGGAAAAGAACGTAACGAACTGCGAATCGCGCACATTTGTATGTACAGGAGCGGAACGTTATAACGAAATAATCCGTCAAATAATGACGCGTATCGCGCTCCGCCTGCGAATGCACGTTAACGCGATGGAAAGCGAGGCTTTTAAATACCTAGCGTTTAGCGATCCATAGTAATCGGAACAAGGGAAGAATAACTGGATGGCACGGGACGCCGCGGATGCATCCGATGAGTTCTCGTTGCAGGCGGCTCGCGATGATCGAGATAAGCCGTGGAATGGTCGAGCTTCGTTAAAGGGCAACAGCAAACATTGCTTTACCAGTTAAGGTGGATTACCGAGGGGATCGGTTTTATTTGCGCAAAGCTAATTACCGGCTCGTACAAATCCGCGGTAATTACCTAGGTCAAAACAGCCCTCGCCACCCTACGAGTTTAATACAATTATTACAATTTCATCCAACTCGAGGAATTCCGAACGGTTAAGGATGTATCGGACGTACAATATTAGACAAAAGTATATGAAATTTGAAATACTTGAATATCTACGTCTGGCGCATAGTAAATCTAGATGTAAGGAATTCGAACGACAGTTGGAGTCTCATTTATACTCCTAGAAAGGTTTTTTCCACTTTACAAATGCTTTTTCAATCATTATTTGCTAAACTTTTGGCAGTGAAAATGCCCTGAATTCGCAATTTTCTCAAGTTATAATTTGTTTCTTTAAAACGGTGTTGTGAAAATAATTGAAAATCGGCAGATATTTTCATCTATCCATATACTACATGCACAAAAAAATTGAAAACATTGATACCATTTCTTCAACATTTTTTCAGCTGTTTTATCCGTCAAGATGGTCTCTTCCCATAAGAGTACGTGTAAAATCAATGAAAATTAACATCGTTATAACTCAGCAACCGTTTAGTGAATTCGTTTAAAATTTCTGGAGCACATTATGCTAAAGAACAATCTCACAAATTTTCATCAACCTGGCACCATTCCTTAAAAGCTTGAAATGTTTAAATCGTTTAAAAGTGTCCGAGGCTCGAATGGCACAGACGTCGCGTTCTTATTGCGCCCGGAATCGGAATTGCAATTAGACGAGCACAAAGGGCGCGCTTCCTCGGGAGATATTAAAAGTTTCGCGTGGAGTGGACGCTTGGGGAAATTCAGAAAGGGGCCGGGGCCACCGCGCGGTGCTCGTGCAGGACAGGAACTCTGAATCCTGCTGGTCGGCGATAATTAATTAATCGGTGACAAGCGCCGGCGGCCAAGGACCTGTAATTTGCGGCAGAGGAACATCATAGCTCCTGGAATATCGGCTTACGAGTACGCTCGATCCCCGTGCTGATTACTCAGCGACCGATAGGCAAATTATTAGACGGACGGGGCATTTCGATAACAATCCATCTGCGTCAGTTTCCCGTGCACCTTGTGTGATAACAACGTTCATCGATCCTCTGCCCATCAGTGCCCCAGCCTCGCGTTCTATAATACACCCTTCTTCTCGAAACACGTCACCTTAGTAAACTAATCCTTCCAGCTTTTGAAAAAAGCTCAAGTCTTCTGGACCGATTTTAAAAGAGTTACTCTGTTCTAAAGGGTGTCCCAATACTTTTCTGGCCCAGTGTATGTAAATGGAGAATAAACAAGGATTCGCGAATACCAGTTCCGTGACGGTTCAGCGCCGTCAGTGTTCTCTTTGTTTCCGTGTCGATATTTTTTACCACCGAATCCGCCCTAAATGTTTAAACATTCGAGGTGTGCCACCACCCTCATTATCCAGTGCTCACCGAAAGACTCGCGTCCCGCGGGGGCGCGCGTGTTTCCATAACTTCCGTCCCTGCATGGCACAGTGAAACGCAGAGCAACTTCGTACGCCGTTTAATTAAACGACCTGGACAATCGGGCGAACGACAGCAAGGTCGAAAGACCCTTTGTTCCTCTGAACGTAACCGCGTGCACGCGCAGTGTTTAATGCTAATGCAGTTTCGCATATAAATCATTTGCATTCCGCGCCGGTTAAAACAATGGTTGGGCGCGTTAAGAACGCTGCGTGGGAACGTAGCCCGCGTCTGTACGCGGTGGGTGATTAATTAGACTGTTTCCTCGACATCCGACGTCGCAGCATTGAAACGCGCGCGTTCCAATACGGACACCGTCAACGAGCAACCGCCGCGGAAGAAAGTTGCAGCAGCGGAGGCTGGCCCGGATGCACCCTTCGTTAAATTCCCACGGCGCTGAAACATCTAGAATAATCTTCGAAATCCAAGCTCGCGGAGTTTGGATCCAGGGGGGTGATTTCCAAGAGTCTTCGAGCTAAGCCGACTCGGGGCTGGCCGAGTTTCCCTTAGAGCCTTCCATTAGGGGCGGTGCTTCCGAGGGCTGCTATTAAAAATTACCAGACCGGTGGAAAACTTTCCCGCGCCGTTTGGCAAGCGGCTTAAAGGCCTGGCGAACTTGTACCGCGAGCGTAAACCGTTCCGCATGCTCGTCACAGCCTCTGGAGTCTAGACCAAATTAATATCGACCATCCCTTGCGCGGGGAGGCTTCGACGTGATGAATGCTCCTGAAACGTGTCCCTCCGGAGCTTGCTTTGCTTAACGAAAGACGTCTACGCTGGAGATTTATTACCGTTACTCGCGACGTTCCTTTTCCTTCTTCTTTTCTGTTTCTATTTCCGTGTTCGCGCCGCCAGGTGAATCCTGCGACGCGTGATTTCAACGAGGGTGGGGAAAACAGTGAACCTCACTCGAGCCACGGTGGCCGGTAATTAAAACGCTTAATTGGAAAAAAATCACGGGTCCGCTTGATAATAAGGTCGCGACGAGTCAGCGAGCCGTGTAAACGAGAATTTGTTGCCAGCGTCCACGTGTTCTCACTAATTAAAACCAGATGTCCGAGATTAAAATCGAGGAAAAAGCAGAGGTTAGGAAGAAGCTTGGTATCCACGGCTTGAAGGGGGAACCTCGTGTAATCGGCAGAAATCTGGATTCTTTTGGGGGAATTTTTTGTAACGAAACTATACATGCGAGCTTTCTAAAACTTTCAGGCTATATTGTTACGTATTTCGAGAAGTGAACAGACATTTTTGGATATAAAAATAACAAGTTGATTCTCGAAATAGCGTAAGTGTTTCGGAGCGACCAAGTTGTTCAACGTCCGTGACAGTAACCTAAAACCAAAAAACCTAATAGTTTCGTATTTTTAATAAAATTATGCTTCGGATGTACCTCAGCCCAGAATAATATTATTAAATTTAATAAGTTTTATTGCACAATTAATGTGAAATTCTTTAATGAAAAACGCAGCAATTTCTTCATACACCAACCAATATTTAAATTTTGCATTTCCGAAAGGGAATTGAGGTTCTTCCATAGCGTAATTTGATTAAAAATACAAAACGGACCCTGGAACAACTTCCACACCGAGGCTGCTCCGAAACACTTGGGTCATTTGAAATCATCGTGTTATTTTTAAATAAAAAAATGTTTGTTCACTTCTCGTAAAACATAATAATATAGCCTGAAGGTTTTAAAACGATCGCATGTATAGTTTCCTCACAAAAAATTCCCCCAAGGGAACCTTGATTTCTGCCGATTACACCAGATTCCCCTTTAAAGGGATGTTGACTACTTAAGTCGTTCGTTAAACGGTAGGTAAACTACTTAAGTAGTTAGGTAGTACGACGTGTAATCCAGCACTCTTTGAGATCGACGCTCCCGACGGCGGCACAAAATTCGTACAACTTCCCGCAATCCACAAGGTTAACCCGTTTCCTCATGCTAATTTCGACTTCAGGATTATGTTAATAACCGCGCTCAGTGAAAGTACAATGCCAGCTCGAAATGCTGGTAAAGGAAAGTGAAACGACGACACGACGCTCGGTTTTCGAAGGGAAAGTCCAACGCAAAGGCAATTTTAACTGGCTTGCCGGAGCGATAGGCGAAAAGTGGCGGCGCGTTTCGAGGCTGCCTGACGCGACAGAGGAATTCCGCTGTAGCTGGAGGAAAAATGCTAGCGTCGAAGAGGCTCGCGTGGCTCGTGCATCTCCGCCCCTTCCCGCTTCTCCCCGCTAATTTTCCAGCCCGTTGACTTTCCATTCGGTTCTGACTTCGGCGGCTGACGTATCGTCGGAGGCCCGTAGGCCAGGAGGCAGCCGATTCGTTACCTTTCGCGATCGAAAGACACGGCTCGGCGATTCCCAGCAGGGGGCAAACAGTGATTTCTCCTCAAATTCCTGCTTTCGCGACGGCTTCGACGCTCCCGGCCCTCCCGCTGCTACGTTTCCTCCGACTCAAAATTATTTACACCCACGCTGAACGTCAATATCCCCTGTTTTCCCGGGCGCCTCGATGTAACGAGGACCTGGTGCACTCGTGCAGTTCGTTCCACATCCATTATTCGTTGCCCCGCGTGCAGGTATACCGAGCGACGAGGGGATAAAAAAGGTTAGAAGAGCGGGAAAGTACAGAGTTGATAGGAGGCCCTCGGCTGGCAGCCAGTAATGCTTCGATGCCAGATCACTTGGACCTCTCGACTGCTGCTTGCGCAAGCTTATCGGAGACCTCGCTTTTCCTCGACACATTTCCTGTACACCTAGCGCATCGAAAATTCCGGGACACTCTGTGCGGGCAGAGGCAGCGGTCGCTAACAATTACAAATTACGGTCGATAGAAGACAGCGGGATGGAACGCGCGGTAGTTCCCTCGGACAATGGGGGATGAGACTGTCCGTTCGAATCCGATGCTCACGCGAAGGGATGAATAAATAAACAAGCCCCCCCCCCCCCAGGATGGCTGCAACGGTTTTAAAGTTATTAGATTTGCCGCTGCTGCTTCGTTTTGTTTGTCTTGCAAGGCACGTACTTCGTAGCAAACAAGAGGCACCGCTTTGCAATCGCTCGAAATGGCGGGAAAAAGCGTGCCAGCCCGGCGCGAAATGCAAAAACAAAAATTATTCTCGCTTGTCCCCGGGAGCCGATGCGGCATGCAATCGTTCGCGATTCCATAAACACGGAACGTGTCAATATTTACTCGTCCGTCACTGTTTCCGTCATTCTGCTGGTGAAACTGTGTTCACCGATCCGCGACTAAAATGCTTCCTTCGATCTCTTATTTCTCGCTGATTAAAGAAGTCTGCCGAGAAGCACGCTCAGATCTCACCGAGGAGGAAAACTCTCTCTAGCTTTGGAACCTCTTCAGCCGCTTAATCTTCTCGCTTTTTAAGTTTAACGAGGATGCTTGTAGCTCCTGTGCCTCGGACAGTTCGCAGGGGGTGTAGCGATGCAGAGTGGCGGCAGTTCTCAAAGCTGAGTAGTCAAAGTCCCCATTTAGAATATAAGCACTGTAGAAGGGATTAATCCTCTTTCTAAGTAAGTCGTAAAAGACGGTGAAACTCGTGACTATCGTTCCAAGCGGGTCCCCAGATTCGTATCGTCGAGAGGCTCCAGCGCGTTGCAAACGAAATGTCCTCCGCCTTGGAATCCCTGGCGTTCCATCGATTCCTCCTGCAAATATTAGACTTACAAGGGAACGGCGTCTTGCGCGTCGAGCCGAACTCCTCGGAGGAAGGTAATCCAGAAGCCAATTCCGGCCGATTTCACGGCTGCTCTGTCACATCCGCTTAGCCTTCGCCGAGCGATACAAACTGCCTCCGAGAGAAATACTCCCCCTCCGTCGTTCTTCCATTAAGCTGGCCACGGATCGGGGAACATGCTGGGCAAGAAGAATGAAGTCGGTGAACCCTGGGGTGCGATGAACCCCGCCGTCTGGTTCTCCCTTGGATCTTCCTCTATCGCTAGATCGTCCCGGTGATCGAGGAGGAATTAACTTCGGCCCGGCACCGTGCACCCCCTTTTTCTCGTCAAACGGCGCAAGTTCCCTCGGGATTGTGGAGCAGATTGCTCTCCAGCCAGGTTTTAATAACGCCGCCCCCGTGGACGGAACGTTGCCAAGCGACTTCTTCCGTCGATCGAGCACTTGACCGAGGATGCAAATGCAATACTGCCTCTCGTAAACCGGATACCAAGCCTCCTCGCGGTAAAAATATCTCTTTATTGCCCCCCCCCCCCTCGGGTTACAACAGCCTTGCTACCGATCTGCCGGTGATAGAAATTCAGGGCGGCACTTGTAAAAACGTCAAGGAAACTCTGATTACGCGGGGCCCCCGTTAAAACCAAAGCACGTCGTCGCCAACCACGGAGAAATGAATTGAATAGAGGCAGAACTGATTCCGCTTTATGCGCCCCCTTCCCCCGCGCCGCTGCTACGTTCTTCCTTATGGATTTCATTCTGTGAATACAGAGGACCCTTGAACCCTTTGGCAAATCGGATTAAGCTTGCGAAAGACATCGACGTCGAAATGAATCCCCTTGGCAGGATTTTTGGTCGATGTTACCCGGACCAGATGGTTCAAAATTTGGGGCTTTGGAGTTCCCTGCGCTACGCTTTGCGGTGGAATGGAATAGTAATTTGGAGGAATTTGTAGTTACTTTCGAAATAGCTACCGGGTTTTCACAAGCTACCACGTTTTGGTGAAACGCGTGCCGCCGAATTGAATTCGAAAATTGCGCGGAGTGGCTATCGCCAGGAACAACGGCGGGGGAATCGATCTTCCTTAAAGCTGGACGCAGTGTAGGGATTATCGATCACCGGATCGACTGTCGCCGGGTTATTTCCAGGGCTGTCGCGACGGGGCGGATTCGATGGGTTCCGATACGCGCGATTCGTCGCGGTTGACAAAGCGGTTCGCGCGATCGCGCGAAAAAAGCGGGGCGCGCGATATCGGTATTCCAATTTTGCGTGACCATCGATTCCCACGCGGAAAAATAGCCGGGGTTTAGTCGACTGAATGGCCGCGCAGGGGGGTCGACGTTTCACGGGGATGCTAACAAATTCATGCTCGATTCGGGAAAAGTATTTGTCAAATTTCCATGGGGTGACCTGTCCAGTGAATGAACACCCCCCCTCCCCCCCCCCCCCCCCAATGTATGAACGTTTCTCATATCATACGAAAAATTAACGCCCATCGTTTGAACTTCACGTTCAAACTTACACCGAAATTTAAAGTGGACACTCCACAGACGTCTCGCAAAAGCGTTTTTCTTTTTACTTATAACTTATACCGCATTAATTCCATTTATTCAACAGATGTTCTCACGGCCGTTCATTCACTGGCAAACGTGGACATTTCTTACTTTACCAATGAGTGAACAACTTACTCGGAAACAAAATTTCAAATATGCATAATTATGATCTTATAAGACTATAGTAAAGTATCAAATCAATAATATTATTGCAATTGAAGAATTAAAAATAATTACCCAAAAAATCGTCTAAATACATTGGAAACCTAACCTCTGTTATTATCCCATTCATTCACTGGGGTACCCCTTGGGTTCATTCATTAAAAATTTATGTTCATTCACTGGTCATTGGTCCATTTTTTATTTAATCCTCTGCCAGACTTTTAATGAAAGTTATGGCTATCAAACGTTGCTAGAATGGTGTTCCTGGATGCCTGACTTTAGTAACAAAACAGCTCGCTTACAGCAATAACATTCAAGGGATTAAATAACGACATTTGAATATTAATTTTCAAATTCCAACAACCTAAAAAACAGTACCTAAGTAATACCTACGCAAAAAAAAAAAATAAAAAATGGTAAAATGCCTTCCAAGTGTGCACTTTCCACATTTCACACAACTCACGCCTGCCCTGCTTCCCCTTCCCCTTTTCAGTCCCACCTTCAACACCCACAACACCTGCCTACCCTTCCTCCTCGAAGTGATCATTCAAGGCTATTGGAAATGGATAGACATCGCGTTCACGGTCCATCCTCCACCCAAGTGTCCAGCTGATTAATAAAGAGCAAGAAACTCGGTGCAGCCAAGATTTGCCAAGGGGCGCCGTCCGTCACGGGCGTTTCATTCACATTTGAAATTCCATTACGGGACGGGTACGCGGGAATCGCGTTCGAGCTCGATTGGAAATGGAACTGGGAGGCCGGAGTGCCCCCCGGAGCGACAACTACTCGCCTATCCCGTCTGATGATCCTGTTAGGAACCACGGTTCGCGTGTCCTGCGAGACAAAGGCATGAATAAAGATAAGCAGCCGGTAGTCCTGCCTCCCGGAGACGTCCACCCTCCGTATCCCGGTTTATAGTCCACGTTTTTTCGGTTTATCGCCGCTTCCGCTATCCTCCGCTGTTTCCCCCTGACCGGACGCGCCTTTTATCGGCCCTCGTGGAAATCAAAGTGAACAGGAGAACGAAGCGTGCCTCGACGAAGACGCCACGAGGAAATCGTCGGGACGCAGGGCTGACAGTGGCAAAAGGGAAGCAGAAATGCCCGGGTCGTGCCGGTTCGAGTGGGTCGCGGCTGGTGGATCGATCTGTAAATCGCCGGAAGAGGCCTGGTCACGCGAAACTTTATAAACAAAACGCGGAGGGGGTGTCTTTTAATTTAACTTTAGACGGCTTAGAGGACAGGGGCCCTCTCCCTGGGACGAGTATACTTTATCGGGCGATGGGGAGGGCTCGTGAAAAGTTGACGAGCCGAGCCACCCGCGATTATTTATACCGGGGACGGTGAGCAAGTTGCGGGAGGGGCTAAATATTCATTGGAATAATCAGGAAGAGGTACAGCCCCGTTCAGGCGGAGGGAATAATCCCTTGACCCGTGGGTGGATTAAATTCGGACTAACGATTTTTCTGTCGCTATTTCTGCGTCTGAACGGGGGACTGCCTTGACAGACACCGGTGTCGATACCATTCCAGTTAATTGGATACTGTTTTGGGGGACGAAAGTCATTCGTGACATTAGTCTTTTTACCGAGTACACTGAAAATACGATGCAAAGAGACGCGCTGAACTTCTGTTTCGCAGCGACAAATTCTCTTTTCTAATAGACGCGACAGAGACCAAACCAGCTGAACGAGGAATAGCCGGGAATTATTGAAAAATTATTCAAGCTGTCCTTGCCGTGGGCGATTCAACCGACTCCCCTTTAATACCGTTCCTACATTTTGCTGCTAATGGCGGCGCTCAAGCTCAGAACGAATTTATTGTAACAATCATTGCTGGAGGTGCTTGTGCTACCATAGCACGCGACACCCTCCAACGCGATGCAAATGGATTTACCTTGTTTTCACACTGCTCGGTGTTAATACTAGGTCTGTTTGACCAAGTGTAACCTTAACTCAACGTCTATTTAACTTTCTCTTGTATCACGACGCTACACAATTTTGTATTACTCCGGCCATTAATTAAAATAAAATAGAATTAAAATGAGATGAGACCGTTAAGCGTAGATAGTTTTTAAGACCACGCCCGCGACAGTGGTCCATCTAGCTTTTTAATTAAACTGCAACTTTGAGGAAGCGCGAGTGGTGGATACAAATAGGAAGCGAAAAGTTCATATAGTCGAGCGATAGGAATTGCCCCCGTATCGTTGTTTACCAGCCGAACTGGTGTGCACCCGCGGATGCGTTATTTCCGAAATTCGTGCCAGTCCGATCGCGAATTTCCGCGGGCGCATGTTTCCAATCGAATGAAGCGGATGCATTCTGTTTGCGCGCTCTCCCTAATTTCGCGAACAAGAATTAACATCCCGAATGCCAGCGTCTGGTCCATCGATCGCCCGGGCTGTGAAAAGAGCGCGTCGAAACGTGGAACAAAATGCTCCGGCTCGTCTGTCGTGCAATCGAATCAGAGGAAATAAACAATCCGGCACGGAGGCACTAGCTGGCAGCGATCGCTTTTTGATCGATCATTGATGGATATTGAAAGGGGGGCGGGACCATCGATAATAAACGCTCGATTAACATCGTAAACGCGTTCGTCGCATCCTCGCGATTACCGAAGCTGAATAGGAAGCATCTGGTACGCGCAGCACGCGCGCAGTCCACTTTTTACGAGCCCGACGTGAGCCCGCTGCTCCCGAATGGAATCCCTTTTTACGCTTCCGACGTGGTTCGCGGGGAATCACCGCGGCGATGGGCCTGTCTGCTATCGGCGATAAGCCCTATAAACCATCCTGCTCGAGGGAATATTCCAGCCGATGACCATTGAACCGCGCCGAACTAGCGTTAAACCTAGCTCCACTCATCTATCGCGATCTACTTAGGTACTTCCCATACACTCTCACGAGTCATCGTCCGCGAAATCTTTTACAAAGAAAGACGCGCGACAAATTTATTTGGAAATCGTTGTCATCTTAGGGATAATTGGACGAATGGTCCCCAGAGTTTTTTCTTATTCGATTTATCTTCGTGTCCCACTGCCACGTGCCTCGTTCTCATTTAACTTCGTCACTCTTCCGACCACCCTCCCCTTGCCCCAGGTCTGACATCAACTTTCTTACCCCCGGCACCCCTACTTTTCTTATTTCTCTCCATTCTTTTCCCTGTTTCCCTCCCCATCTTCCCTACCCCTCCGTCGCTACCAACCCCCTCTAACCAGCGGTAACTCCGTGCCCCATCCCCTCTGCCATCTTTGCTTTCAGCCTTTCTGACCCTCCCTAAGGGATGCCGTACGTGTTATCGATCCCCGCGTAGTTGTCTCCCATCGCATAAGCCGGCGGCAGCCGTGACAATCTCCTCGTCCTGATCCAGCGAGAGCCGAGCACTCGCCCTCAACTTCGGACATCCATTCTCCCTCCGCCCTCCAGTCCGAATGACGACGAGGCGCGGGACAACTTCCGCCGCAACTGTCGCGAGTCATTCTGCCTCGCGTCCCCGAAACTTCCGCCAAGTCGATTGAATTTACAGCGGCCCCGCGCGAGGAACCATGTCCACGGGGAGAGGGAGAGGCTAGCTAGGGAAACAGGGGGGAGATGGCGAGCGTATAAGTCAACGTGGACGACGGTACGCGACCCTCCCGACAGTTTACACGACCCTTCGCATTGAAATCGCGGGTCGAGGCAACGGGATACAGAACGTAGGATGGGTTTAGATAGAACAGTATTGTTGGAGCGGATAAAGAATGTCGAAAGCACCGGGGCACGGTCAGCTTAGTTTTCGGACGCTGGTAGATTTAAGATCTCGGGCTGACCCCCAAGGGAACAAGCTCTGTAGGTAACTCCGATGTGCATGCCACAAAGGAGCACGTAAGAATATCGCCGACTCCCTTCTCCCCTGCCCTTGGCTCGGACAAAGCTCGCTATGCTCGGTACACCTACACGCCACTCGAATGAGTCCCAAGCACACCCCTGTATCTGCGCGAGCTGCTAAAGCAGCCCTGTAATCGCCAGGCAAACGATCCAGCCCCGCCAGCTGCTCCCAGCTGCCTCTTCGATTCAACCGCGCTACAACGTTCCCATTTATTCCTGCAAAACCGCTCTTAATCTCCTGGAACCTCGGACCACCCTTCCGCCTTCGCGATCGTTCAATCGGGCCGCGAGCTGCTGGACCGTGACTCCGTTGATAAGAGATGGCAGATAATTGCACGTGAAAATTCTGAAAACGAGGGCACAGCGGCTGCCAGCCACGCGAAACGGCGCGACGAGAATTCAATGAATCAGGCGTAACTTATGAACGAACAACGACGGGACAAGCTCGTAAACGGTAATTCCCCGGAGCGGCGAGGCGTGCGTATAATATACGGCGAAGCGTATTGCAGCCGCGCGCATTCGTAAATTCCCTCGCAGTGTCTACAAATATTAATCACAGCCGGCTAGCCCCGGCTCGCCTGTTCCCACCCGGACAGAGGCAGGGTCACATTTCAATCCCACGTTCAAGGGAGAGGACCGAGCACCGTAAAATTATTTGTCCGTGTTCACCAGGGACTGGGCGTGTAAATAAACGTTGCAGGATGAGACCTCGCGAACTCTTTGACGAGCTGTATTATTTGCCGAGCGATGTCGTAGAAAAATGTGCCACCAGGATTTGAAGCTTTATCCGTGGCCTTTTAGCGTGGATAAGTTGTAAAGATCCACTCGCGCTCGCAGCAGCCGACGTCCCCCAGCTTCATTCTGAGCTTACCGGGGCAGCCCGCGCGCGGATCGCGGAGTCTGAAAGGCAGGAAGGGGGTTTGTATTCGAACAGCTGAGAATACGCGTTAAACGGGCATCGAGAAACTAAAACGGAACTGCGGGCGCCTGTGTATGTTTGCAAGTGTCCGTGCATTATCGGCGTATCGATTTTAAGCACCGGCGAGCGGCTTCGATAAAAATATCGGGAATTCAGGCTGAAGCAAGGGACTGGAAAAACCGAAAATAGGCAGCGGATGGCCGTAGAACGACGCCGTTGCAACCGGCGCCCGTTCACTATCCGCGCTCACACCCTCGGCGACCAGAAGCTCGAAAGCTATGCACACGTTGCCCTCTATTAAATCGCACCGAGCCCCGTCCTCCCGCCTCGGCCACGCTCGAAATAGCGCTAATCGTTATGGCTGCTCTTGCGAATTCGTTGGCTTGCTCGCAAACCTCGCTGACTCTGGCCTTCCATTCTTGGAATCATCGAGGATTCAAGCAGCTGCTGTCTAAGTACTTTGGGATAGATTAAGAGTGGTCAATATGGGGAGAAACTTCGATAGCTCTGAATTGTTACACGATTTGTTGTAATACGGTACAGCGTCAATTATGCAAACTATTTGGGACTGAGGTGGTTCGGGAAATCAAACAATAGGAATTACACCTAAAATTACTTATTAAATACAAGAGTCCTACTGTTGTAATTTAAAATATAATGTTATATTAAGCAAAATATATGTGCACAATATATAGTTTTTAGATACTTGCAAGAAGTGGTGGGAATAACAATGACGCAACCCTGATTCGGATAATCGAGGTTCAAATAATTGACGCTCCACTGTGGATTGAACTTTTAAATTCGCCTTTACCAAAAAAGTAAAAAATACGGGCTTGGTCAGTTTCTAACAAATGAGGCATGTTTTCTGGTGAAAGGGGAGAAGGTGATTCTCCGTATAAAACCGAATCGAAGATGTAGGAAACCCTTTGGAGGAAATTCATTTGTAGAACACTGATTATACTACTTGCCTGGGGCGTCTGACCAGTGCCGGCTCTTTCTACTTGCGCGGTAGGGTTTCGGTACCGGCGGTGGTGTTTCCGAAGCATAGCCAGCGGGATATATTCGTTTAACGAATGGATAAAGCAATGAATAACGTAATTTTGCTAACAGAGGGAAATTAGCTGCGAAATAGCTTCCATCCCCAGGAATTCATAACGAAACGCGAAGAACGCGACGAACCTGCATGGGAACGGCGGAATTGCGCGCATACCTAATTACACACGTGATCCTCGGACGTGTAAGGTATTCCGTGGGAGCGGATCCTCAGAAATGTCGCGCAGAATTCGAAGCCAGACGTTCGGGCAACTTTTTGCCTCGGCTCTCCTGTCCCACCTCGACGAACCATTCCGAAGTTTTAATTAGAGAATCTGTCGTCTAAACTACGCCGGCCTGTTCGGTGTCCAGAGATTGCCGTATCAGGGCTGCATGCATAATGCTAGTTCGCGAGCGCAATTATTTCGAGGGATAATACAACCCGCGCCGGGATTACTTGTAAATTTCGGGAACGCGGATTCGGGCAAGGATAAGCCGGCCACGAAATTCTAATATAAATTCCGTGGTCAAGACTACGTGATACAATTGCCCCGGATCGCCCCGGGGCACCGAATTCAATTCCTTCTGGCTACGAACGGCACGCCGCGCTTTAGAAACCTACGCGAGAACTTCGCTCATCTCTCTCAACGCTTCTAACAAAAGTTTGAAAGAAGCTTCAGAGCTTCGAAGCTACTGTCGCACCTTCTTATAATTAGAAATTGATCTCACGGGGTTCGCTGCACCCCAGCGTCATTTTTCAGTTACCGTTTTCGTATTTTTCAATCTTTCAACTATTCAGTGATACCTGTACTATGTAATAGCCTTCTTCTAGAAATGTAAAATTCGATACGATGCAGGTTGAAAAAATAGTTTCGGAGACGGGGGACTTTCAGGTTAAAATCCAGCAAGTTTTTAAATTCTAATATTAATGTTTAAAAATTCACAGAAATATTGGCAAAGGAAATAAAAATTGAGACCCTCCGCAAAGAGTTAAAGATTAAAGGGAAGGGCCGGTGTGAAAAGTGGACCGACCAGTTGTTACGATTTTCATAGAAATCGCGAGAGGCGTGTGTATCCGCGTTCACTCGAGGCGCATGCATAATGCATAACCCGTGCATATGCAGGTTTATCTATCTACAGGCACGGCTCTGGTCAATGGCTGACAATGGTCGATACACCAATCCCGCATGCAGTTGGCCAAACTAAAACTTCGCCTGGCCATCGCTATCCAGAAGCGTCACGCTGCTTACAGGCTATTAAACCCCGTTCGACTCTAACACCCCAGAAATACCATACCGTGAACATGGATGAGGGCCGTGGGAATATCAAGGGAAAGAGCGAAGGGAGGATTTCCTTTCCTAAGTACGATTAGATATTACGATATATAATTGCGATTGAATTGCAAGCAGGTGGGCCAGCTCCAAATTCCGCGTGGGCCAGCTCCATCGCGTCTACCCGTTGCGATGCCAGTCCATTTCCACACATTCGCGCTGACAATAGCCCGATTATACAGCCTGTTACTTGCCGCCGCGGATTAATGCAGCGGCCACTCGACGCGCCCCGCCGTGCATCGCGTACACACCTGCGCGGCAGATATTTAAGTGGCCCTGTCAGCCCAACGCCGAGAATACACCGTGGACTAATCAATTCGGGGATACCGCGAGCCCCCTGCCACCCGCCGTCGCCCTCCACACTGATCGCCTCAGCGATTGATAACGAGGAGGGTCGCGAAACCAACTCTCGATCAACTTTCCCGATCTTTCACCCGAGACACGCGTCGCAACCAGCTGACTTGTGCTCCGCCCGCAACGTAAATGAGATGCTCTGTACAGGCACCCCGGGAAACTCCGTAATGCGCTTTTAATCCGACGTCGGATCGGTGAAAAAAAAAGAAGGCTGCATGAATTTCTAAGGTAAAGGAGATGGGGGACGAAGTTGCTAAGCTTTACGCTTCGGTGATCTTGCGCTCCACCGGGTACGAAGGGAATATTCCCCGGGCGCACGATTCTTATTACGCTCCGCGATTTTTAATCAAATCGAAGTCGCAACAACTGTGGGCAACTGGAGGCACGGGAGGCTGATATAGAGGGAAATGTGTGTAGGCGTGCAGGGAAGAGTTGCCGGCGTGTTGATTCGAAAAGAACTTCTGTGAACGAAAGGACAGATGCATAATTCAGTTTTGCCCGGGTGGATCGAAAGGGGCCGCGGAGCTCGCGGCAGCCACCTCGATATCTAGTTACCGGCTGCTTTGCCAGACGGATGGCAAAGTATCCTTGTTATAACTTGGAGTGCGCTAGACGGGGCCGGTAGAGCGGAAGACAGGGGAGCCTGGGCGAAATATTAAGTGCCCCGGAAAGTTCCTGCTGTTTTCGTAGCTTTGAAACGACCTAGGGTTTTAATATCGTTTCAATCGAGTAGTCAACGTCGCGTTCGATAACCTCCCAACGCGATGCCAGCTCGTATATTCCGGTTTTAAAAAGATTTATTACCTTTGCTGGAAAACACTGGCGCAGTATTTTTTTCAGCGGCGTTCTACCAAATACCGAATGTTTTTCGATGTTGTACCATTGGATTGGGAATTCCTGCTGAAAGTCAGTTTCGGGAAAAGTATTTGTAAGCATTACGAAGTTAGATAATTTTTATAGGTAGTGAAGTTGTTGTAACAGTATCTGTAATATTTAAAAAATTCACATATCTCCTTTGCAGTTGCATTATTACAATCGGAACTATGTAATAAATTAATCAGTGAAATTTATTTTGAGTATAGCTCTCTCAGCCCTTTTTTGAGTGAAATGGAAAAATATAGAAAAAAATGTTTCATTATTTGTTTAATACTTGTATAATATTTGGAGGGAATATAGAATATTGAAGAATATGGTCATAAAAATTCGTGGACCGTGTCATGTTCCGAGTGATGTTTGGCTTAGGTCAACATCGATTCACAAAATTTACCATAGCACTGTCAATTTTAAAGATCCGGCAATGAAATTTAGAGGAGCTATATAGAAAAGAATGAGGAATCTAATTATACGTTTTATGCAAAAAGGACCTGAGTATCCCGAGGCCGTTTTTGCATCCAACAGTACAATTCTTCCAGCACTTCGCAATATAGAATTATGTTTAAAGCAAAGTCGTATTCTAAAAAAAAATCAGAAAACCAAATAAAACCAAAGAGCAGATAAAAATTTTAAAAAAAAACACAATAAGATCGTGATGTAAAAAGCACAACTCGCGGGTAACCATGTTAAAATATAGGTCGCGGGTAACGAAAGGTTAAAAGCTTCCACCTGATCGTTCCGCAAATAAAATCGTGGACTGTTTTCCGACGATCTCCAAGGTCCTCCCGTTTTGGACCAGCGGCGCGAAGAAGATGATTTAATTAAGACCCCGGATCGGTGGATTTATCAGCGCGGGTGAAGCTGCTTGTCCGTTGAAACTCGGATAATTAAAATTCCTTAATTAACGCGCGAATCGCGCTCGCCTCTTTCCCGGGCGATTTCCCCCGAAGATTATCGTGATAAATTTTGGAAAAAGAGCAGAGAATGCACGGAAGGAGAATGATGTCGAGGGGATTCGAAGAAGCGGCATGTTTCGCGCCCGAATGGGCAAACTTCCGCGGCGATCGATGCGGCCCAGGGAACAATTAATATTATTACCCAGGAGAAAGCTTCCGATCAAAGTTCTATCGGGACCTCATTACATCGAGATGGCGCAATGAAAATTGAATTGCTCGACCGACGGCCAACCGAACGGCTGCCTCCCTCGAGCCCGTGGATGTTCCTACATAAACGTCATTGTTTTAATATACGCTATCCCCGCGGCACTGGCCCCGCCAATTCGAATCTATAAACAGGGTGCCCCGCAAGTAAGTGCTCCAACTTTGACGGCTCATTATGCTCGGCTGCAGCGCGACCGGTGTCTGGCAATCATTCGCCACCGAATTCTAAACGCTTCCGATTTGAATTCTAAGCGCGGTAAAACCTCCACGCCATATTATTATTCGACGAGTGAAAATTGCGTCGATAGCTGTAACGTAGATGTCAACGGGTCGAACGATCGATCGGCCCGCGAGTACCTATCGCGTTCTTATCCGCGATCGTACTACGCAGCTGGCTCCCTCGTAAAAATCCAATTGCCCGCACGGGCCACGGTTTTAGTGGGGCCTTGGCGCGTAAAACTCCGTAAGACTCAGAGCACAACCACTCGCGTATACAGGGTCTGCCATAACGCAGCACCTTGAGGAATAATTCCTGCCTCCGTTGAGAAAATTCGGCAAGGATATACCTAAGTAGAAATATGAACGAGGTATATCGTACTCCAAACTCTCCGGTATACAAGTTCCAAGGTAATACACGAACGTGCGCTAATTTCACAGTCTGATTACCATCGAACTACTCGCGGCATACCAGGCGACAGTTCTGTGGAGGATGGAACGTCATGAACAGACACCAATGTCTGCAGAGACGCCACGCAGGCTAGCGACTGTAGCAAGCCGACCGCAACAATGATCCTCCGGCGAAATGGCCCCGAAATGTTGGTCCGGGGCTCGCGACACTACCCGCAGAGCGTGGCGAGTGCGAATTACCGTGCAACGGTGAAAAATTGCAGAAAAAAAACTCCTATTAATATCGATGAATAATAAATGGTAACCGTACGGCGGACTAAACTCCCCTCGATGGCCGGTTATACCGTAAAAACGAAATCCGATTTCAATGGAATCCATTTACTGGAGCCCGGCTTTGACGATCGTCTGTCTGGATTATTACCGGCGGTGCATTAGTCGCGATCAGTTTGCCACCGCGAACATAATCCAGCGGTTGTTTAATACGCGTAAACTAGAGCGCTTGGATTCTAAATATTATTGCTTCTGCGAGTAGACGGGGATTTTAGGTTATAACAGGATTATATTTCAATGCGAGAGCTTGCTCCGAGGTGTACACGAGAGAGTGAAAATGTAAAATTTCACCCTGCGTGCGACCATTATTCGAATAAATTTTTATTCTCTGTCTACTTGGTGGTGTGATCCACCGCGATATTTTATAAACAGCGTGCGTCGAATTGGCCCCCCGAAATTGGGAACAATGTAACGTTGACCGTGGAGCAGGGTAATGGAGAAAAAGGAGCAGCCAAGGGGTTAAGTTCCCTGCGAACGATACTCGTAAGTTGTTGTTAATGGAAGGGCCACGCGTCGCCCGAGAGATCGATATTACTCTAAAGCGGGAAGAGCATAATGTACTTGCCGAAGCCCATTGAAACTTCGATAGGTATTTCGGCCTGTTTGCGCACTTATTTATTCGCCGTTCGTGCTCGCCGTCTGCCGGCAACGAGGTTCGCGCTCGGCAAATTAACGAACTCCGAGGCCGTCGTCGCGTCGACACGTCGGCTGTTCCCCAGAAAGGGTTCCAAAAACCGTGGCAGAAGCCTATTTCTGATCGAATCGAGGCAGCCGATGTGCACGCCTGAAGGAACTCCACCGGGAGTCCTCCCGGGGAAGGGGAAAGGATGTCTGAAAAGTGGGTCGAAAGTACATGGGAGGTCTAAAAGCAAATCTCATCGCGAATGCAAGGAAGGGTGTATCGAGCGCCCAGGACCCGAGATAATTTTGATGCGGCAAGTTCAGGGTGGAAGCCTCGCTTCAATTAGAGCCAGCACTCTACGCGAGCATGGAACCGTTTAACTTTCCCGTTTCCTAAGCGATCCGGATACCCGCTCGTCGAACGAACTTCGGCCGGGAAACATCGTGCCTGAAATTATTCGCGGAGTCGAGAGGCCACGGGGAAACGAAGCCGAAGAGCAAACTCCCAGGGCAAACAAGGGATCCCCTCGAGAAGATCTCGTCGCCGGGGCCGTCGAACGCCAGCGTCTCCCATCTAAATAATGAGATATTAACTGTGTTTCGTGCATACCGCGGTGAGGAATTATGGTTCTGGAGAATTGGCGAGCGACGTATCGCCGAAAGCCAGGCACAACCCAACGAGACTTCGCCACTCCGCGCGAGCAACGAAATTAACAGCAGTCATATCGTAGAAGTCCCAGCTTTCCGAACGCCGTCTGCCTCTGTTCCCTCAACGCGCGAGTCGTGGAAACGAAGAGAACGGATTCCAGCCGGAAGACCTACCGGCGGAAATTGCTTCCTCGTCGCAACAGCAGTGAACCCGGCTATAAACCGGCGCCACGAGGCACGAATTTGTCCGACAATGCTCTTCAATTTCGACGAATGAAAGCAGAGGGGGGAACGAGGGCGCGTAATTTGCCTCTCTATCGCTCTTGTAATCAACCAACGACTGCACAATCAACGAGGAAGACTAATTTCTCCTGATATCCTCTCCTATCTTCCCGGATTAACCTGTGAATCAACCTGCTGAATAGCCAGAACGGATATACAAGCTGTCTCCTTACGACCCTTGAAAGAAAATATATTTTCCACCCCCAACTTTAGAGGCCGTTCTCACACCTCCAGCGCGGACGATTGCGGATAAAAGAAAATAGGTGCAGAGTCTCGTGAAGAATTGTCGGGTTCCAACGAAGGACCAACGATGATTCGTTAATAACAGATATCCTGGGCCCAGAGATGGGCAAAGAATTATTTGAAATAAAAATTTGTGTACGAAATTTTTATTTCAAATAACTTTTCGCCCAACTCTGCCTGGGCCTCGATATTTTTACCCGAACGGTGCAACGATCTCGGCGGACTTGGGACATCGATACCACTCGCCCCGGCGACCATCCTGCTGAAGTAAGGAGAAAGAGAGAGGCTGAAAAGTTGCCCAGGACTTTTACTTTCACCGAGAGGCAAACAGAGGTGCCGAGAACTTGTTGAAAGTACGTTACGCGGGGGCGGTAGCCGTCGCTGATAACGTCTGCGGGCGACACTGCTCTCGATATCGCTGGGACCCTCTCAGGAGGAGCCTCAGCGCGAGGAGACTTTCAAGTTACGTGACAGATAAGAAAGGATCGAGTGAATGCCGCGTGTCCCCGAGGACGAGGCGGAGGATTAGATTTTTCGGGCTGGATGAGATGAGACAGAGCTTCCCCCTGGAACCTGCTATCTGTAATTTCCCTGACAATTTAGAATCCACGTGTGCACGGATTGGAGGAGCTCTGGCAGGTCTGAGGGAAGACAGTGGAAGGCTGGGAATGTCTCTGGAACTACGATCGCGGACTTCGCATTGATTAGTTTCGGCCAGCAATTGAGAATGAGGAAAAGAAATCGGTGCACGCAACGGGTGAACGGTGGACGCAGGTTGCGCCAGCTCCGCGTATGACCTCAGGTGCACCTTGCAGGTAGGAGACGTTGGCATATCGACCAATGCCCTGCTGGCGCTGACCTCCATCTTGCCCTCGGTGTCCATGGTAATTTATTTAAAGTATTTTCGACCGAAATATCCACGTCGCTGACCGAGCAATTCGACACCGCCGCAGAGTTCAGCGTTCCGAGCAGCGCAATTATTCCTTAATTTCCCTGGCTCTGTATCTCAGCTACCGTCCATCGATCCCCCCCCCCCCCGTTGTTATAAATAAACATCCCCGAGCTCGGGGAACGAGTATCGCTTTAATCAAGCAATATCGGATACTCAGGATTCCGCGAAAGGCCCGCGAAATAGATAATCGGCGCAATGGAGAATAATATTCAACCAGCCAATCGGTTCGGCTCGCGATTCTTTTCATATACAGGAGAGCCGCGATACTAATTTGCGGTAAACGTGCCGGTTAATGAATATTTCACTCGCGTCGACGAAGCCGCGCACGCGGAATCTCGAATCGCCGAACGACCGATGGATCCATGGAAACGCTTCGATCGCATCCCAGACGCGGCAATCTATAATTATTTTATATAAGTATATAAAGGAAGAACTGACTGACTGACTAACCTAAGAAGATGAAATTTGAAAGAGCGTGAAAAGGTGTAAAATGTATTTTCTCGGACTCCTTAATGTCAACTTGGTTTTTACTTTCAAAGCTTACCCACAGAAATGCCTAAAAAACAATATCAAGATTTTTCCCTAATCAACCCCTAAGGGGGTGAAATGTGCTTTCACGAATTCCTCCAAATCTCTGCTTTCCAATTCGATATCAATACTTGATTTCACCTCAACGATACAAATTCTTTAAAAAAAAAATCGATCTGCTAGTGTTTCATAGGTATAAAGAGAAAATCAGATCCAATGTGCTACTATTCGCCGAGTCGTCTTCACGACGCGCGATTACACCGACTTCCGTTGGCAACGGGACGAAAACGACAACGAGGGCGTTGCGTATCGATTTACGAAGCTTCGACAAGTCGCGCGGGAAACAAAGCGAGCAAAAGATACGGGACTACGAGCACTTGGGGAACAAAGCGCGGAGCGATCAAAAGCTATTCGACGTCTATCAGGCGTCGAATCTATCCTGGCGCCCTGCAGCGAGTCTTCGACCTGTTAACTGGGTCGTCTGGCGATCAAAACCACCCTTATGTGCGTCTGAAAACGAGCACAAACACAGCCAGCCGTTCTACCAATAGCGAATGCTATTTTCCCCGGTATAGGCTCGCGCAAACTTCCTCGAATCGACTCTCCCCGACTTATTAAAAAAACTACCCTGGTTCTGGAGTGTCCTTAGGAAGATCGGGGGCGGGTGCATCAGCGTCGCGACGGGACGGCAAATCGGTATTCAACGGCGTCGATCGAATCGCTTTCTTTCCCCGTGCCTGCAACCCCTGCTCGACGGTAGCCAGCTTATGTAATTAGATTCTAGCGGGATAAGGGGTTGAGCTGCAGGGGAGCCAACCCCAGCTGCCTGCCCTAACGGCTGGTGGTCGGCGCAATCGCTTCACCGATGTTATAGTAACGGTGCACCATAGCCGTGACAAACGAGCCCGTTAATGCTCTAATTAGCGCGGGCATGCGCCCCTGCATCACTCGAATCCCTCGAAATCTCGGAGTAGAGTTCAGCGTGGAACAAATGCAGCGGGACTACCTGCTGCATCGAATCTCCATTTATACATGAGAAATTCAGGGCTGGAGGTCTGACTTGGAACTCGGCGGCGAGAGCGAAACGGCAGGGGACTCAGGGAAATCGGAGGGAAACCCGAGGAGAACTGACCTCGGCGTGACGCGCTCGCGAATGGCGGATGATATTTAAGGATTCCGCGGAGGAACGGGGTTTTAAATAAATTACGAGGCAGCGGGGGCTGCCCGGGCGTGTAAAGCGAACGGGGACGAGCCGGTGAATTTGAAAATTCAATTACCAGGCACGATTAATCGAGATAATGCCGCGCTATGGTCGTTGGACGTAGACCGCCACTGAAAAGCGCCCTCGAAAATGGATCTGTTAACCGTTGCGCGCGGGATGAAACAGTATTTCATTAAAACCACGGGCAGAAAAGTTAATTGGATGCGCCATTTGTGCTCGGGACGGTCATCGCCGTCCGTTTCCCAAGATTTCCGCGAATTACGCCGCGGTGTTATCGGATCGCGGTGTTAATGATGGTCGAATGCCCGAGCCTCGGTGGAAATGAATATTTTAGAGAGTCTTTCGAGAATCTTCCGGCATAATTCTGCTCGCGGAGTCTTCGGAAAGACGTCAAAGGGAATTCAGCGTAAAAGCTCTCAGAGTCTGAGCCCTTATCGCCACTCTATTTTACTTTAAGGGTACTAGGCAGTCGTTTTTCGTGAAAGAAACACTTTCCTTTTAATGTATTTGTAAAAAAATTAAAGGAAATCCAGATGTATCCTTTCAACCAATGTTTATTATTATCATAGAGATTGAGAAAAAGTTTGTATGAAATATACATGTGCTTTAAAAATGACGGTGCTGACTGGTAAACATTTTAACGTTCTTCTGTGGTTTTGCTGTAATATTGGTCGTAAAAAGTAGCGTAATCCAATTGCAAGGTGTGATTGTTGTTTGTTACATCTGCAGTTTCCCGCGCAACTAATAAAAACTAAAATTAAAACAGAATTATGAAATTCGTGGCCGGAGAACGGCGATTATTTCAAGAGAAATTCGGTCGTGCTTGTGGGTTACTAAAAATCCGCGACTTTTTTAGTTTTTTTTATGAAAATCTCGAATTTTTACGGATCATATCATAGGTTACGCTGGAAATGGCACATGTTTTATACAACCTATAATTTTTTCAACTGCATTTGAACCTCAGTTCATTCGCAACCAGAGGAAAACCAAGAGAAAAAAAGATTCGAGCAAACCACGTTTAAAGTTTCTGGGCAAAGACAACGCTGTAGGTTTCCGGTTGATCTTTTTAGCTGCCAACTCAACAATGTTGCAAATTTTAATATCAACCAAGCGGCGTTTTATTCAGAAAAGATAGCACTTTCGGAAAATACAATACAAAATATCTATTTTTCGACTGCCTAGTCTCCTTAAGGGGACCCCCCGGTTTAAATTTTGCAGAAAATCGATTTTTCTTATATATAGGGTGACCTGTCCAGTGAGTGAACACTTAAGCTGCATGTCTCTTAAAATTAGTATTCAAAAGTTATTATTTAATCCCCTGAATGATATTGCTGTAAGCGAGCTGTTTTTATTAATAAAGTCAGACATCCCGGAACACAATTCTAGCAATGTTTGATGGTTATAACTTTCATTAAAAGTCTGGCAGAGGATTAAATAAAAAATGGGCAAATGACCAGTGAATGAACATAAATTTCTAGTGAATGAACAGGGGTATCCCAGTGAATGAACGGGATAATAACTGTGGTTAGGTTTCCAATGTATTTAAACGATTTTTTGTGTAAATAATTTTTCATACTCCAATTGCAATAATATTGTTGATTTGATACTTTACTAGTCTTATAAGATCATAATTGCGCATAGTTGAAATTTAATTTCTGGGGTGGGTTAACCTAACCTCCCACACTGGCGGCGAAAGTGTCAAAAGAAAAAAAGACCGGGTAAGCTGTTCATTCATTGGTAAAGTAAGAAATGCCCAGTGAATGAACGGCCGTTCATTCATTGGTATTCACTGGTATCTCCCATCCAATGCATGAACACCTAAAAAACTCGACAAATTCTTAGAAATCCGTTATTTTATACAGTATTTTTCTTTAAAGGAACATATAACAATGTAATTATAACCGCAAATTTATCATAGGACCATTAAATGCACCTCAATATACAAATTGTGGACATCACGTAACAAGCCTTGCCTTGAACTTGTGGGACGCCATGAGGACAACTGTTAAACAAACGGAATTAATACCGTATCGGTTATAATTAAACAGAAAAACGCTTTTGCGCGATATCTGTAGGTCTCCAGTCTATATGTCAGTGGCAGTTTCAACGTGAAGTGAGCGCGATAGGCGTTAATTTTTCGTATTATATGAGCAACGTTCACTCACTGGGGGGTGTTCACTCACTGGACAAGTGACCCTAGGTACATATTTTCGTAGAATAACATCCCCAGAATACGCTGGTGATGGTTTCACAGCAAAATTCGTAACGGTATTTTTTTCCTATCCCTTCGATTTTACATGAGACTTTTCTATCGTGACACCATAATCTCAGCAACAAATAACTGAAACTTGTCTCATGAGAGTCTAATTTCCTGAAACTAACGACAAAATAATTGAAAAATAATAAAATAATGAAATAATCGTCTCGTGAGATTAAAGTCCCATAATAAGACACGATTATCTTTCCCTCGTCGTGGATTTGCACCTGAACGAGTGTATCGAGAAATGCGAAAAACATTTTTTATATCACACTTTATAACCTCTTCTTGTAAAAAATTCAATAGACCCAGTTATTTCTCGAGCGTTTTGACCGCAGGGTCCCCTTAAATCAACCTCGCTCATTCACCCAGCCCGAATCTATAAAAACACCCCCACACCAACCCACCAAGTACATACACCTGCTATGAAAATTCAATTAATCTCCCAGTATCGCCAGCAGAAGCAATCACGTAACAGTCGCCCCTCCATAGGTTTCATTCTCCGCCGTTGCCAGCCGAGAATTATCTATCACGTTTAAACCCGACCTTATCCCCACGAGAAATACGCTCCCTATGATATATCTGCGCGGCGACCACGCCACGAGGCTTTCTTTCGCGTCACGTCGAGGCCCGCAGCTGGCCGAAAGATCGGCCGGATCCGTGACACGCTCCACGTGCCTCCGCTGCCCGTGGGTTCCCGAATTTCCTCGCAAAACCAACCCCCGGCGTCCCCGATTCCACGAAACGCCCCTATCGCTCTTGTTCGCCCACCCCTTTGATTTCCGTCGCGACGATGCCGTCCGATCGAGGCGAAAAAAACGCTCGCGATACCGCTGCTCCCGACCGCCGTTCGATAACCGCCGATCGAATTCGCGGCTATCGCATCGGCAGCCGTTCATCGAGCGGACGCGTCGGTTTTTGCGTTGACAAAGGCACGCGGGACCATTGTGACCGGGAGACAATGGATGCACCGGCTCTGAGAGGCGCCGCTATCTTATCGCGATAAGGAGGGACGGTGGTGAGAGGCGGTAAGTTGGCCAAGGAACATCGTGGGGAAACACGAGCGGGGGGAGCGGGGAAACTGGACGCTTGGCCATTTCGTACCGCGTTGAATTATACGGCTATTCATCGACACCCCTGTCACGGATCCTTGGATTCTTCGCGGCCGAGCCGGGAATAACAGAATAGCTTCGATTTCGCGTTTAGAGATATTCGTTACGACACGGCCTGCCAGGAAGCAGGATATATTATTCAAACGGAGTGGACGGGGAGCTTGGACGCACGGTGGAATGGAATTTTGTAGCCTGGATTTTGAGCACCCTCGACTGTGGACCAGTCGTAACGAATTTACAAACAGAAAAGTTGTGTATCGGGCCAGCTGTTCGTGGGGAGGTGGGGATCGGCTCGAAAGCGGAGTCCAAAGGCGTTTGATTGCATTTCCCATCCGCCGCGAAACGGATCCAGCCGCTTAATCCGTGAAATCGGCCCGGGTTAACGAGATACCGACTAGTCGCTCCACCGTTCGCACGAGCACACCGACAAGAACTTGTTGGAAATTGATTCCCAGAGCAGGCTCCAGGCCAACAGGTGCGATTATCGCTCGGCGAGCTTGTAATTTCCTCTAACTCGCGAAACTTTCCAATATCTACGTGCCAAAAACTGCTCGTGACGAGGGCTCCGCTACCCCTCGAGATAACGGCCACCCTTTCCTCCCTCGCGTACAATTCTTTCGCGAATAATCGGCCATAAACTATTTCGTGCTCGTGAAACTCCACGAGGCTTTATTCACCCCTCCACTTCGGCATTCGCCGTAACGGCTACAGTTCCAGGGTAAGTCGGGTCCCTGGGACGTTCGCTCTAACGACAATTCGAATCGGACGTGCACGCCGTGGCCCACGTTTTTCGCAACTTCTCGCCACTCCTCGCTCGTTAAATCAGATATAAGTGTTGGGAAACGGGGGAAGTTCTTAAGTAACTGTAACCAGAGGGGGCGTTAAATGTATCGTTAACGGTCGAGGTCCAGGGAACCCGAGTCCTCCTCGACTTCCACTAAGTTCACCGACTTTCTTTCCGCTCGCTCCTCCAAGGAAAAGAAGCAAGACGAGCCACCGTCGACGTTTCGTTCGGATTCCTATCACCGATTAATTACGCTTTAGAAGCTTCTTTTCTAATGCACGCTGATTTCACCGGCCCCTTACCCTTTCAGACGCCCCCCGGGGAACAATTAATCGGTATCGCGACACGAGCCACCCTCCGTGCAGCGATTAACGCCTCGATTCCAACGGCAGAACGGATACAAAGTCCACCGAGGTGCCCTTTCGGATTATTCGCTCAAAGGGAGGGTCTCGAGTCTTGGAAATTCAGCGCGGAAGATCAATTAGTCCCTCGGGACCGGGGGAAGACGGGATTGTATATCTCCAGCACTGCCATCTCCTCCTGAATTTCTTCCAGTGGAATTTCAGAGCAACGGAACGGTGGCCATCGTGGAAACTTATCGTCATCTCGCTGCGACGCGTTTCGGTGAAGGAATTCCGTCCCCGAGATCGCCTCGCCGGAATCACCGCTTGTCGTATCACGAAGCATCGCTGAAATCACGTCCACTCGATGGGCTGAACGATAATTCATACAGATACACCCCCCCCGCCCCCTCGCGGCTTCCACCCTCACGTGCGCCTCCCAAGGACGCCGGTGACGCCGCGCAGAAAGCGTTTATACGTCTCCGTCTCGGGACGAGGCGATCGTTTACTTCTGATTGGGCCGGAGACGAATGTGCCCGTGTGTCTTCGAGGAAAATGGGGCGCACGGATACAGGGGAGGATCGAACAAAGGGATCCTTGCACCTTATCGAACAAAGGTATAAGAGCAAAGAGCGGCCAAATTGGTATTTATGGGACAACCTTTTCCTCCTTATCGCCCCGAGAAATCTTCCGTACTACACGGAGGACATCCCCACGGGCGCGGAATTTCAATTCCTCGTAATGGAGATTCCGTAGATGTTATTCCAGCAGAGAGCAAACCCGTGCTATTCTATTTAATACGGATACGTGGCTGTTTGGATAGGGGATGCTGCCGATGAGCCTCCATTTAACCTCGCACGATTTCGAGAAAAGAAACTCGCCAGCATGCCTCCGAACAACGATTAACGTTACCCACGGTTCAATTTTTCCTACGATTCCAGAGAGGGGCGTTTAATGGCACTGGAAATACCCGCCGGCCCGCCCTCCAGTTTTAAGGCGATCGTATATCTCCGCCGACCATCCCGCCGAGGAAAAACCTCGCCGGCTCGTGGGTGGATCGATTTTCTGGACGCGGTGCAACGCATGCATATGCAGGGGGAAACATTTTATTGGGCCGCGGCCGCGCCACGCTCGGTCCCTTCGTGAATTATCGCTTAATTAGGCGGAATCAAGCTGTTTCGCTTTTTACGAACCAAATCGCCGTTTTTAATACATTCGGGAACGAATTCAGCTGCCCCGTGGCGGACTAAGTAGCTCGAGGGATGGATTACTGGATAACCATCCGAAAATCAGCGGACTATAGTGGCGCGTATCGGGCAAATTCGCTGAAACGGCCCGGCGAAATGAAAATCATCTTGCAGCGGCCCGCAATTAGCGGTCCATTTCGCGAATCGGTGAATCTTGATCGTTAGCTCGGAGGATTACCGCGAGTGGCGTAGCTGCGTAACAGGCAGTGATCATCTACTTAATTAACTCGCGTGTTTCGTTCATTACGCCACCGCCGGCCACGTTTCGTTCCAATTACCCTGGCCTCTGCTAGAGGTAAACGTTCGCGACTATTCGTAGGGCTTGAGAAAGAACCGAGTCGCGGAACCTTCGCGAATACTACTTCCATCGCGTTCTACAGGATAAAAGAACGGCAAACGGAAAATTGAATACCAAATGCTCGGAGAAACCCGGCGCTTTCTTGCTAAGTGAAACTCTTTTAACAATAACTCCGCGTCGCGAACTCCCATCCGTGACTGTGCATTTTTTATTTACCAATCATTCTTCGACACCCGGTCGCTTTCCCTGCGCGAGGCGACAAGTTTCGATTTCTAGGAATACCTGAAATCCGCGCGAATGAGAAGAAAGCGAAATACAGGAAGCTGGCCGAGTCGAACGTATACCAATCGTCGTGTATTAATTGACGACTCGATGCCGAGTTAATTAATCGATGTTAACTCGCCTCGGTGATCACTTTATTCGAGGGGAGAAGCAAACGCTGCCACAGAACCACTTGCTGGAATGAAAGTTTCGGTAGAAAATGGAGGTGAAATTCGGACGTTGCGCGAGAGTAGATGGGCGAGGAGTTTCTGCGAGTTTCTCGCGGTCGTATGTTAATAAGAAGAAAGCGAAGTTGTAGGAAGGTTGCTGTTCGCTCGGACTATTGATAGAAACGCGCGCGGCCGCAGGCCTGGCACCCTGGGCACCCTCTTCTCGGCTCGATATTTTTACGTGTCTCCTCGGGAGATGGGACGGAACGGCTTGACAGACAGCGCGTTCAGGCAGAAGTAAAGAGCCTGTAAAGGCAGCGCGTCATCTTGGTCCGTCTGTGATATCGATTCTCCGTGAATACGAATCTCCAGAGTATTCCTGGGTAGTATCTACGGCTTCGGCGAGAAATATATCCCCGGGAATATAAGAGGAGAAAATAGAAGCAGCCGCGATAGAGAGAGCGCGCGCGCGCGCGTTCCGCTGGGCCGTTCTCAGCCGGAAGCTTCGTTCTTAGATGGTCGACAGACTTTCCGCCGTCGCGCACCCGATGGGAAAGAGAGTCTGAGGGGAGCAGGGAGCGGTTTCGATACTGTTTGCCCGGGCTTCAATCAAATTCCAATGACAAAGTGGTTGGCAAAGCGCGGCAGGGGGGGAAGAGAGAGAAATGAAGAGCTAAAAATCGAAGCTTAAGAAACAGAGACTGAGGGGAACAGAATGGAATTGAAAATACATGAACGACAGTTCTCCCTCGGTCGTGCAGGTGGAGAGAAATCGACAATATCGCCCATGAGCGTGTTCCGCTTGCAGTGGATACTCTTCTTGTCAGATAGGTGGGGCAGAGTAGTGTAAAACGGAACGCCTAATTTTGGAGGGTGATAACACGAGATCGAAAGGAAAAAAAGACACGGGACTTCAGTAGGAGTCTTAAAGGGGTATACCCGTTTGAACCCTCGAAAAATATGTACATTTTGGGGATTTTTTTACAAGTCAACGGCTTGACAAAGACTTCCCGTTTTTTTAATATCTTTACATAGTATTATGAACTACTTAAAAAAAAAGTTTCAGTTAAAAAACTATTGTTTTCCGGAAGCTATACATATCCGAAGGTCTCCCGATTTTAGACGGCTAAAAACTGGGTAAAACGTCAAAATGTAGCGTAAGGACTATAGAATTCAACGGTGTTCTTGCCGTTATATATTTTCTAAATCCAACTGAAGGAAAGTGATCGAAACTACAACACAATATCGAACCTTCGATACCGGAAATTTTTACAAAACTGTTAATCGAAAAGTAACGTGTGCACGGGTCTATGGTCTGTCACGAAATGCTGTAACGACCTTTTGGTCCGATGTCACGTGATACCAACTCATTCGCAGCTCTTATCTAAGAAAAACATAGATGTTCCCTTTTACACATGCGACTAGCAAATAGAGAGAGGCGACATCGCAAATAGATCCTTAGAGAAAAGGAAAGCACCTCCCTGTTTTAGAAATGCTTTCATGAAAATCCTTTGTCTGTTCGCAGAATAACCAGACAGACGGGACAGAAGATCTGCCTGAACAAGATATCTCGCTGTTGTCGGTGCTTCTAGTTGGTTCGCTAAACTTCCCATTTGATCGATCGCGACTCGCCCCTCGAAGACGACCCTTCCGGGTGGCCCTCCGCCCCGAAACTTTGATCAAACCTCGCCCGATCCCCCATTACGTTCTCCTCCACCTCCCGTTCCTCGTCTTCTTTCCTCTCCGTTACTTATGCCAACCCTTTCTTCCCCGAATCTCGCTGACCAAAGACGATTCGTCCCTCTCGTTGTTCCTTATCCTCGCGAGGGACCCACCCCCGTAACAAGGCTCTTCGAGGGGCGAACGTTAACGTCTAAGCAACCAGCATCGATCGCCCACTAGTTCAATTCGTCCGATCGATCCTTCCAGGACTTCTCTTCCTGATCCTGATATTTCTGTCCGTGGCGGGCAACATCCTCGTCTGCGTGGCGATCTACACGGACCGCGGCTTACGGAGGATAGGAAACTTGTTCCTGGCCTCCCTCGCGATCGCGGACCTCTTCGTCGGTTGCCTGGTGATGACCTTCGCCGGGGTCAACGACCTCCTCGGCTACTGGGTGTTCGGGCCCCGGTTCTGCGACACCTGGATCGCTTTCGACGTTATGTGCAGCACTGCCTCCATCTTGAACCTCTGCGCCATTTCCCTGGATCGTTACATCCACATCAAGGATCCTCTGAGGCAAGTGTCTGGTGATTAGCGGTGAGCTCGGTCTGGAACGATCGCGTAACGATGGTGTTTTTCCGACGGGCGAGCAGATACGGCCGCTGGGTGACGAGGACAGTCGCGATCGCTGGGATCGCCATCGTGTGGCTCCTCGCGGGACTCATATCCTTCGTACCGATCAGCCTAGGCCTTCACCGAGCAGGCGAACCCGTACTTTACGACGACGGCAAAGAGGTACGGTTACACCGAGGATCGTGGGCGATATCTTCAAAATGGTACCAAGTTGATGAAAAAAAATGGGAGATTGTTCTTTTTAATATTCCTGATGTGCTCCGACAATTTTACACGAATTCACTAAACGGTTGCTGAGTTACAACGATTTTAAGTTTCACTGATTTTACACGTACAGTTGAAGAAATAGCACCAATGTTTTCAAATTTTTTGTACGTGTAGTATATGAATGGATGAAAATATCTGCCGAGTTTCAATCGTTTTCACTACACCGTTTCAAAGAAATAAATTGTAACTTGAGAAAGTTGTGAATTCAGGGCATTTCACTGCCAAAAGTTTAGCAAATAATGCTTGGACAAGCATTTGCAAAGTGAAAAATACCTTTCTAGGAGTAAAAATAAGACTCCATCTGTCGTTCGAGTTCCTTAAATCTAGATTTACTATGCGTAAGACGTAGATACTATTCAACAAGTATTTCAAATTTCATATACTTTTGTCTAATATCGTACGTCCGATACATCCTTAACGAGCTAGCACTGCGAATACTCGAGTGTTCCCAGCGGGAAGTAGTATACTTTAGAATTAAGGACAAAGTACAGATGTGCCCAACCAGGGGAGTCTGAGGAAACTTTGCGGCGACATTGCGAGCCGCCTCCCGCTTACTCTCGGATCAATTTCTCTTTCAGGAACACCCTACGTGCGCCTTAGACATCACACCCACCTACGCGGTGGTCTCCTCCTCTATATCTTTTTACGTGCCCTGCATCGTGATGCTGGGGATTTATTGCAGGTAAGAGAGACGCCCCCGCGACGCCGGACGGACAACGTCCCCCGCGAATAGCGCCGTGATTTTAAATATCCGCTCGGACCGCGGCCGCCTATTGAAACGTGGACGCCTGTTGCTTTCAGGCTCTATTGCTACGCACAGAAGCACGTGAAGAGCATCCGGGCAGTGACGAAGCTGCCGGACACCTCGATGGCCAAGAGCTTTCGCGGCAAGAGCACGCGCAACAAGCCACCGAAGCCGCAGACGAAAACGAAGCCGACCAGCCCGTACCACGTATCCGATCACAAGGCCGCCATCACCGTCGGCGTCATCATGGGCGTCTTCTTAATATGCTGGGTACCGTTCTTCTGCGTGAATATCGTCGCCGCGTACTGCAAGACCTGCATATCAGTCCGGGCGTTCCAAGTACGGTATATCCTTTTATTAACCGAATATCGAAAAACGAGCACGAGCCGAAACATTTCAAGATTCCGACCAGTGGCGCATCTTACAATTGGGCCTAGTTAAGCAGAAAGCTACCAACCCTTGCGGATCTGAAACTGGGTTTTAGATTGAAGGTTTTAATTGTTAAAGAAAAATAGCTTTGTTTCCATTGGCTATGTTTTATTTATTTTTCTTGGTTTGCAATGTTTTTTAATGGGTTATTTAATAGCGAGTAGTATAATTTATATTATTTTAGATGCTCTGCAGCTTTTGTTTTTTAAGCATATAAAAAAAATTTTAAAAACCAACTTTAAAAAAATTAAATTGCACTAAAAAGTAAAAAATAATTTTTTCCCTTAGGCGGCGCCATATTTACACAGTGCAAAGGATGAGGCACCGACTTAAAAAATATGAGAGTCGTAAATTAAATGAGGGAAAAAATTATTTTTTACATTTTAGTGCAATTTTACTTTTTTGAAATCGGTTTTAATTTTTTAATTTTTTTTTATATTTAACTTTTTAGTTTTATATATATTGGCACAACGTGCTGAGGAGATATGCGCGTACGTACATACAATAATAATAGTTAGGTGACAATAGTCTTTATTATTAACCATAACTGGCAAAATATTGGGGAAATATTGATTCAGTGTAGGAAGGGACCACCGATGCATCGCCCCCTTTCGAATAAAAAAAAGATCATCAAAATCGGTCCATATGCTAAGGAGTTATGCGGGTACAAACATAAAAAAAAATACAAACGGGTCGAATCTATAACCTCCTCCTTTTTGAAATCGGTCAAAAATGGAAGAATGGATTGGTTGTTTTAATAATTGTATGATGTAAGAGTTGTTCTATGGGTTGGTAATCTTTTGCAAAATAAAGATCACAAAATTCTGGAACCCGTACTGTGTTTAACAAATTTTTTACCATTTCGAGGTTTGGTAGCTTTCTGCGTGACAAGGCCTAATTATCTCTAAAACTAGCAGCGTCATTGCACCCTTTATTACTGTTAATATCCCAACTTCGAAAATCATTAAGCTATAAAAATTCATTCAGTGTATTTACCAAGTACCGTTTCAAATTTCGCGCCATTATTCGAGTCGGTTATCACTAACCGCCAGGGAGCTAACGTCCTGTTTTGTCGCGCGAACGACGCCATTGCAAGAATAATGTTCAATTCGAAATTCAATCATTTCCCTGTCCGTGTCGAAGCTGATATTTCTCCAATTACAAAAAGCTCGCCGAGAATAACAAAGCGAGGTTAAGAATGATATAAGGGGGAATCGTTGTGCGATAGGTACTCACTTGGCTCGGCTACAGCAACTCGGCCTTCAACCCAATCATCTACAGCATCTTCAACACAGAGTTCCGCGAGGCGTTCAAGAGGATCCTGACGAAGGGCGCGCGCGCCAGGGGCAACCAACCGTCGACCAGCGAATGCGGTGAATTCCGGTCTGTAGTCGTGCAGAAGCGTAACGGATCTATGATCGAGTGCAACATCAGCCCGAGATCCAGCGCGGACAGCTGCCAAGTCGGGATCATGGCACAGAGGCATCGCGACACTATCGTCAGCGCGATATAAATTCGACACTATCGACAGCGGTTCCTCTATCGGAATTATCGATCCTCCTATCGAACGTCGCTCACGCTCGGCGCGCCCTCGCTCTCGCCTCCCCGGAATCTCGCGAGCAACTCGGGACACCCTACGATTCTCCGCGCGCGCCTGTTTGACCATCTGCGGGTCAAGCTAGTCGCCGAACACGTAAACAACGCGCGTACGCTGTCCGAGAGCCCGATAACGAATAACAATGCAAACCCAACACACACTAGCTGGCGTCTACTCGAGAGGCGCGCGTCGAACGCTTTTCGTTTATTATAATTCTGGTCTACTCACGCTGGGGCACGCGTGAAACGAGAGACGAGGCTCTTCCTATCGTTCAGCGCTGTGCGCGTTTCTCCACCGGGTCTCGATCTAAATCCGGATCGAACGGAGCGTTTAATTGGGAGACGGTTCTCTTAAATAGGAGTTTCCCTGCTGCAACGGGTCGAACACCGCTTGGTACTCTATCAACTGGCAAAAATTTATCAACGTTTAGAATAGCGATCGATGAACTTTCACCGTTTAATTATTCGAATAAGGCGTTACCGAATCCGCGGACTTGTTTCGAGATGCCGAGTACGTTATTGAACTTTTCCTCTCTGCGAATATCCCAGCGCAATAACGTTTCTCACACCGTTCGGGTAAGCTATTGTTGCGGGTGCCTCGAAATCCGCGATACGAAAGCGTTACGGCTCGCGACGCTAGAGGGCGCGCGAGCCCGCCATTTTTTAAAATTCGTTCTCAGCATCCCCCGCGAAAACGAATGTTTCTCCCGTAGTTTTGTGTCGGATGTTCTGGGGCACCCTGCGTTTAAAGATTGACGCGTGGTAGAAACGAACGTTGTGTCGCTTTAAGCAATAGAAGTTATCTACATATCGAAGGTATTAGGAAAAGTTCAACACGGCCCACCGTCTCTTCGTTTCGGCGGTAGAGAATTGATATCGACACGCATCATGGCTTAGAGATAGGAACGGCGAGAATTTCGTGTGAATTTTTTTACTCAGTATTTTTTATCCACGAACGGCGAAAGGGGACGGAAACTCGTCGATACCGGCGATCGATTAAGAGCAGAAATTAAAGACAATCACCAAAAGGTAGTTCAAAACATATCCACGAGACATAATCCACCCATTAACGAAGGAAAAGAAGGGGAAGAGATAAGCGCGGACTGTCTAGAAGTTGAACGGGAGGATATCAGTGTAAGATTTAAAAGGAAACGCAAAAAAAAAAAAGAATTCGTAGAGAGATTCAACAAGCGTAGCACTTAGAATACGTTCTCATAAAGCAATTGTAATTTATGGAGTGATAGCGCATCTACGACGCGCAGCTGGGCGTCACGCGACGCGCTAATAGTTAACGTCTGTCGAATCGTAGCTTATTAGCAATTAGGATCGCGGTGGAATCCGCACAGATTCATTTTCCATCTTGTAAATAGCCATTTATTTATTTTTCTATTTGATGGGACACGAGGACGCGAGCCACGTTCACTTTCTGCATTTTAAGCGACAATATCGTTTAGGTGCTATTACAAAACGTGTCGCTGGATCGTCGTGAAACCCGTCGAATCTAACTCGAATTTGCGTCATATATCCGAACGAAGGAGATCCTCGCGAAACGCGACCGACGCTCACGACGTTTCGTCGAGCCTCTTCCATACATCTATATTTGCCACGCAAAGTGCATTACATTCCGACGAGAGAGAAAGAAAGAGAGAGAGAGACACACAGAGGGAACCCGGAGATTAGAAATATATATCGTAGTAAATTAGATAAAAGAAAACAGAGGCCATTAAACGACTATGTCTCCCTTGTCGGAGTGGCACGTGCACGATGTTGATGTATACTAATGAATATTCGAATGACCGTTCTCTGTAAATATATTAGCGTAAGACTTCCACGCGAGTATTAAATCTGAAAAGTTTTATTACAACCTTATCATCCTACACCGAGTCTATACCCAGTTAGCGTTTAAGGGTCCGGGCACTTGGTGTGTTCTTAACATTTTATCTTCTTAAATAACACTACGTTCTGTGATACAATGCGTCCCCCGGTCAGAGAGTTTGTTACATGAAGCGGTCTCGCGTCTTCCCAACCGCGATTTTCTTTCGGGACCTGAAGCGTGTCCAGGATACTAGTGCTCAGTCTTGGTACGATCGGATACAATAGTAAGCCAGCCACTCGTATGCTTTCTAAAGCGAGAGATATCACGGCTTCCAATTCTTTGATCGAGTCAGGATCATTGGATTTAGATAAATGCCACGGTTCGTGATATTCGAACATTTGATTCGCTGTGTGTAACATATTCATGACAGCGTCTACTGCATGATGCAAATGGCATTCCTCGTAATGCTCTTTCACTATTTCGCTTAGTACCTCCAAAGTTTTTATGTTCTCAAGAGCCACCTCGGAGTTTAAAATACTGATGCATGCGGCCGGGTCGGGTATTATTTTATTGGGATTGATAGACTGGCCCAAACACCGTTTAATTAAATTCCCCAGTGTATTGGCCAGCTCTGCGTTCAATACTCTTTGAATCTTTACCTCGTTATAATCTGCAAGAAAGAAATATAGTGTGAAATGTCGAGAGGGTCGTTGATTCTAACTGAACGAAAGCGAATGCGCGTATGATATCATTTGCCATACTTGCATCTGCATGTAGCACTGCTTGTCGTAAGAGGAAGTATCTTAAACCATCCGATGTGAAATTGCCCATGGCTTCGAACGGCGAAATAACATTCCCTTTGGATTTCGACATTTTCTGATCATCAACTGTCCAGTGCCCGTGACACAGAAGCCTTCTCGGTGGCTCGAGACCAACGGCCATCAAAAATGCTGGCCAATATATGCCGTGAAATTTCAATATGTCTTTCCCCACGATCTGTGTTTGTAAATATTCTTAAATTTGGATAATCACTTCCTCACCTTTGAATGCTGCTTTACATTAGGATAGAAAGAAAGGCATTTACTTGTACAGTTGGTGGCCAAAATTGTTTGAACGAACTGTCCGGATATCCTATCGAAGTTAAATAATTCACTAACGCATCCAGCCATACGTATATCGTGTGAGACTCGTCGGAGGGATTAGGAATCGCCCAGGGCGCTCTGCTAATAGGTCTAGAAATGCTTAAGTCTTGTAGACCTTCTTCGATCCAAGTAGACAAAATCTTCCGATATATCGCCGGTTGTACTGTGCTTTCTAAATACAGTTTTTGTATATTAAAGTAACGACGCTCTTCAATAAAAATGAGTTCATTAAATCCGAACAGTTGTAGCTATACCATCTTTCAGCCAATATTTCAAATCATCTTGGAACGAGCTAAGCCGAAATTTGTACGTGTCTTCGTCGGTCCACTCAACGGGATTCCCTGATTCCGTGGATACTCCGACAACGTTTCCAGCGCTATCCTTCGTTTCTATTAATTCTACATCCGGGACGAAAGCCTCGTCCGACACGCTGTACCATCCGGAGTATCTTCCCAAATAAATATGTCCCCTCTTTTCTAAACAATCCTGAAAGTTTTTAATCTTCTATGTAGACGTTCCGCGCGCTCGCCAAACCGAAGACAAACCATTTTCTTAGTTTAACAACCCAAAAGTGATGAACCGCTTCTTGATGCTGCGCCTCCGTTGTTCGAATGAACCGTGAATAGTCGACTTGGAACGTGTCGCACATAGCTTGGAATTGCCGCGAGACTGCTGTACAATATTCCGGAATTGGCAGAGCCGCTGCATTCGCGGCTTTTTCAACTTTAGTGCCGTGCTCGTCCGTGCCTGTGCACAGAAACACGGGATGCCCCATCATGGAATTGAATCTAGCTATAGCATCTGCCAAAACAGCAGTATAAAGGTGTCCGATATGTGGTCCTAATGGTAGAGAAAATAGAAGTCAGCGCACTTAAACGAGCTGTACTCCAAGTACGTATTTCCACGCGTAAGATAATTTTTTTTATAATTCTAGCTGCCTACCAGCGTTAACATAAAAGATTGGTGTAGTGATATATGTGTTTTTATTCGCACAATCGCTGAAATTCTTTCTCCTAATGGGAGTCCGCAATGGTTGCGCGTTCTTCATCGAAAACGGAAATGTCCATGATGATTGGATATAAGTCTTTGTTAAATTGGCAGCAACTAAAATTCACAGGAATTTACAATTAATGCTAACTTAAATAAATAACATTATATACGGATTGTATTGCTTAGTAATTTATTTTCATAACGCTATGTACAAATTTTACAGGTAAACGCTCAGTTAGAATGGAATTCTAGCTGTATCGTTTCTAACTGGGCTATGAGATCCATGTGCTTGAATGCATCAGGATTACTGGTGAACGTCTCCAACAACTGCAATCTCTTGGGATTGTCCGTACTATAATACAACTGTAACTCGTTCGCTAAACATTGCGCTTCCTGCACGCTTATGGACTTCTTATCGAATTCGCCTCGCATAAGCACAACGCCTTTGCTGTCTTTGAGTTCGGTGTAATACACCATCGTTAAGCATTCCGGAGCATTTTCTTTATGCGTTTGATACCACAAAAGCGGCGTCATATGCACCTCTGATCCTTGAAACTGAGCAACGATAAACTCGTATCCGTGTTCTCTAGGTAAAGGTAACAAAAATGTCGGATACTGTTTCCCACGTTCGAACATTTTATCGAATTGCTCCGGCGTCAACGCGCTACATATGCAGTCCTTCTGCTTGTGGTAGTCTCTCCAAATATTTACGATCTCCTCTTTCGTTTCGTCCTGAATCATATCCACTTTCATTATACTGGCCAATTGCGCTTGCCGGGGTCGCTCGCTTTCTTCCAGGCGTGGCTTCGCTTCGCTCTCAAAGAACTTACTCTCGCGCTGTTGTTTCTCTTCAATTGAATAACACCAGCGTCACAAGAAACGTTATGCTTAGTTACTAACAAGAAAAGATCCCGAACCCGAAAATTCAAAAAATTCTGAAACTTTGTGAATATGTAGGGGATTTCCTCCTGATTACAACGCAATTTTTGTTTGCTGCCCAAATTCACTCGAAGAGGGTGAAATTAACCCCTGAAAATTCGGCTACTTTCCAATTTTGTGCTATAACTCGCGAACTGTAAGAGATAGAGAAAAAGTTTCAAGACAAAAGTTACTTCTTTTAATTAGATCTATCCTTTGGTAGAAAAAATATTTTACAGTTCACGAGTTATAATACAAAATCGAAAAATAACCGGATATTCAGGGGTCAATTCCACCCCTTAGAGGGAATTTGGGCAGCAAACAAAAATTGCGTTGTAATTAGGAGGAAAATCCCTACATATTCACAAAATTTCAGAATTTTTTGAATTTCCGGGTTCGATCTAATTAAATCAATATATTACTCTTTAAAACAATGCATCGTTACGAATACACACGAGTACAATAAAAATTCAGGATCGATGTGAAACAACAAAATGGGTAAACTTAATCAACTTTTATTCAGTATAATAATAATAACAGACACGAGAGTTTATCGGCCAAGCATAAATGCCGTACAGGTTATGTACCTTTCTTTTCTCGCAGCTTCGTCTCGTCGTTCCCGACACGCCGCAGAAATTCTTCGGGGCTGGTCTGCTGAAGCTTCGCTATCTTCTCGGCGTACTTGTCAAAGTAAGGATTCTTTTGAATATCTTCTAAAGCTTTCTGAAGTCTGGCCCGACTCGTCATGATAAACCGTTTGTTGGAACTTTTCGTGCCTATGCAAACATGCTTCGAATGTATCAACTGCGATAATCGTATCGAATTTCGCAAAGCGGCTGCCATCGATTGCCTGCGATTCAATTAATTGCCGATCGCAACGATACACGCGAAAAGATGCTGGTTAGCTCGTCAAATAACGTAACTCCCTTCGACATTGGCCATATACAATTTAGATGTCGCTGAGGACTCGCGAAAAGTGCGGACAGCCATATACGTATTTCTCCTACCGTTCTGTGACGGAAGGACATTTTATACCGTTTCTGATTCGGATTTATTTTTCCGTTTAGAAGAATAAGCGTTTAAGGGACGAAATATCATGTTGCATGCACAGGGGGCATTACGCACTAGTAGCCAAGTAAGTAGCACAAGGTTCCGGTACATCAGTAACGTACCTATACGAAAGGACAAGTTGCTTAAAAAACGGTGACAAGTTTGACCTATATTATTTACAAAGAATTGGCCATATATACGCGTATTGTAAAATACACTTGTTCTATCGATACACAATATATCCGAAACAGTTATTCATATACATCCGAATATTTTAATCCGCTGCCACCATATTGGTCGACCCGTGCGCACAGGAAATACCGAATATTCAATAATACCCCGGAATTGGCAAGAAATACTTAAACAGCGGGCAGAGTAGAATCGAGGTAGCTTAAATTTTTAAATCCGCGCTTCCAGTCGCTGTCAATCCTGTGCAAAATACGAGCAACAATCTCGACAAGTCCCTGGCCGTTCCCTTTGTTCCTCTGTTCCTTCGACTCGACACTCAAACGATCGGTTTTCGCTCGGGATGCCGCGAAACATCTTGGAATGGGCGATTAAACCGAGAAATTCCGATTGAACGATATTACTTTCGAAAACTTACGAAAGAAATATCGTTCAACGAGGAACCCTTAACGTGCGTCGGGGTACAGTCCTGAGCAAAATCTAGCACCTTGAATTCAAGCGAGTCACTTGGTCGCAGTGAAATCCCGCAGCGATGTCGAGGCCGCCGTACGATCCGACGAAATTTCTTTAAATCATTAATATCGAAGGTTTCCGGCTTGGCGGGTGGAAAAGATATCGTGAATAATCGCGGGGGAAAGGGCGATAAGGACGGTGGCTTGAACGGTGGCCGCCGTGACGCATCGTTTCCGCAACGTCAGTCGCTCTCGTGCCTCTAGCGAAAGGGAAAATGTCGGCGTGTTAGTGGGGTTTTGTTATGCCAGCCAGAGAGTTCGACTTTTTGGCCACGATATTCCTGTACGTATTTTGTAATAAATAATATATACAGCATCGATACGGTCCCGGGAAGGCTTAACATCGTCCTGTTTGCCAATAAATGGAGTATTCGTCGTACCGGGTACGCGTTCGTACATTAAATCAGGTTTGATTCCGACGTGAGCTAAGTCGCAGAGACCCGTCGTTGGTTCTAGCGAAGGGAGGACAAGAAAATTGGAAAGCCAAGAGTAATATGTCGTTACAGTTGGCGATGTCAGTAGCGAAGAATGATTTTATCGTGGGTGGCAAATACAGGCTGATGAGGAAGATCGGCTCAGGATCCTTCGGCGACATTTACCTCGGTATCAACATCTCTAATGGCGAGGTAAGGAGTACCGTTCCGTGCAACACTATCACCTGTCCCATCGCGTATCCCTTCGTTACGTCCTCCAGCTCCTTCCCGTTCCCCGCAACCAGCCCTTTTTAACGAGCATTTCCTTCGATCTGCACCTCCGACGAGAATTCTTCTACCTAACGGCTCCGCGTTAAGCTTTCCGCGAAATATGTTGTCCACGGTGCCGTGATATACTGGTTACGGGCAACCCACCGTTCCTTCTTCTCCGAAAACCTTCGCAGCGTGGAAAAATTCTCGTTAAAGCGGGCCCGCGTTTCAACGATAGTTACAACGAATTCGGTGATTATTTTGAAACTTCTCTCGTGTGTTAGTATCTCATCGTTAACGTTCGTCCAGTATTTTGCGATATCATTAACCTCTGTGCATAAAAGTGGATAGTCTTGTAAAACATTCTTTCCATAAACTCTCGTGGATCAGTGTTTATAAAATTCATGTAAAATTCTTTGCAATGCTCGCGCCAAAATGGTCAGCGATATCTTGTTCCTGGCGAGCTAGAACCTCTCCATCGCGAATAACAGTTTTGTGCTGGAATTGGTGGCTTTATAAATTTCTAGTATACTTTACCTTTTCTACGATGCTTGCTCGATCAAGGTCTAACCTTACAGAGTATCTAATTTCTATTCGACCCAAAGGTTTCAGTTTTTTCTATATATATTATATTTCATATATCCACAAACGATGTCATAATTGTTATTGTACAGTGGCATTATACTATTGCGTAACGTTTCATCTATCGAGTAGCACGTAGCTTAAAAAGGTAAAGTAACACAAACCAAGTCAGAGATAATGTAGAATAAAAGTTATTACACAAAATACAACTTCTTCTATGTGCGAAGAGAGTACTTTGGTATCGAGCAAAGTACGTGCACATAGATAAGTTATATTTATGGAAATTTCGATGAGAATTGCAAAATACTGTGACAGAAACATGATGGACAAACACTCGCTTCCTTTCGATGTATTATACTGTTTAAAAGTTCAACCTTTAGAGGGCCGGGCTGGCCACCTAAGAATTTGGATACTTTGCCGGCCATTTTGGTGGTATATATGCATAAATTTTAAGGAAATAACATTTACAACTTCAATGAAAAAATCCCGGCCCTCTAAAGGTTAATGGGAGTTAATCAAATGCAATCAGATGATATAATTAGTCGAACTTGTTTGTTATACGTAAATAGAGTAATTTATAAAACATGAAATGTTTGGAAAATTCCTGCAATTGATCGAAACGTTTGTGTTCTCTGTCATTATAGGAAGTTGCCGTTAAATTGGAGAGCATGCGTGCTCGACATCCACAACTCTTATACGAGTCAAAGCTATATAAAATTCTACATGGAGGTGTAGGGATACCTCATATACGTTGGTAATTATTACTTTCAACGCTTCTTTTAGTTGTTAAAAGTTACGCCGCGCCAAATATAAATTTATCCGTAGAACAAGATCGTTCTGTTACATGTCGTGCGACTAGCATAAAGATCTGTTGTTTCATTGCCACATAGGTATGGACAAGAACGGGAGTACAATGTACTTGTTATGGACCTTCTCGGTCCATCCCTGGAAGACCTCTTCACTTTTTGCTCGAGAAGGTTTACAATTAAAACGGTCTTAATGCTGGCGGATCAGATGATCGGTAGGATCGAGTACGTTCATTGCAAACATTTCATCCACAGAGATATAAAGCCAGATAACTTTTTAATGGGCATCGGCCGTCATTGTAATAAGGTATAATTACAGCTTCTTCAGCCAATGTTTCTTTTTACCCTGGGTACAAAGTTTCATTGAACAGTAATGTTGGTAATTTGGAAAATTTCAGCTGTTTATTATTGATTTTGGATTAGCTAAAAAATATAGAGATAGTCGCACGAGAATGCATATAATCTATCGGGAAGACAAAAATTTAACAGGCACCGCCAGGTATGCTTCGATTAACGCACACCTTGGCATAGAGCAGAGCCGCCGCGACGATATGGAATCGCTCGGCTACGTGCTAATGTATTTCAATCGGGGGTCTTTGCCCTGGCAAGGGCTCAAAGCTGCGACTAAAAAGCAAAAGTATGAAAAGATAAGCGAAAAGAAAATGTCCACACCCGTCGAAGTTTTATGTAAGGTATGCACTCACGATTGTTTCCTGTTAAATCGGCTTCATCATTCCCATCACGTTCAAGTTCCCATTGTTCAAATTGCTGAAACTGTTTACGCCCGCAGGGATTTCCTGCCGAATTCGCCATGTATTTAAATTACACGCGAGGTTTACGTTTCGAAGAGAGTCCAGATTACATGTACCTTCGCCAACTTTTCCGCATACTCTTCCGTACGTTAAATCACCAGTATGATTACACGTTTGATTGGACGATGTTGAAGCAGAAGGTAGTAAGTAGTAGTGTGAGTAGCGGGGCAACCGCAGGTGGTCCAGCTCAAGTCGCTCAGGGTCCTCAGGGGCAAACTCAAGGCCAAGGTCAGCCACCAGCTCTGGCTAACGCTCAATCAGGTAGATTTTCAATTTCAATCGACACTATCACGAATCCTGGAATCAGCGACGCCTCTGCCGCAGTCACTTACCTTCTTCTCTCCACCGTTTTGTTTCAGGAGTACGTTAAGACTATAATCACTTGTCGTTGCATCAATCCTATTTGCAGTCGCTGGTATCCAAGATCAGGTACACGACTCTGTACGAATGCCATGCAAAGAGTCAAATCAATCAACCCTCTAAGTTTACGAAAAAAAGGAGGAGTTCTGCGATTATGAGCGTATCGTACATAGTAAAAGGACAATGCCACGGATACACGCTTGTGGAATCCACTGATCGGTGGAAACGTCAGTGTATTCTCAGTGCTTAGAGTTTTGGTTGATCCACCTCTTTGGGCTTAAAATCCAAGTGAGATCAGCCAGAGGTGGCTTGTTCTTATTTTGTCATTACCTATTTAATTCACCGTTGATGATAATTGAAAATAAAGGTTTTGATGCCCCGAAGACCTTTGTGGAAAGAGTGCACGTAACGGTGTAACGTGTGTGATTTAATCGGCAATTCGACGTATATATATATATAATTTTCATAGAAAGAAAGAGAGAACGTTCTGACCACTCTTAAGCAGTCGGGGTAACTGGTTAAGTACATTATAAAAGATTTTACATCTATTCTGCAAATAGAGAGAAAGAGAGGGGGGGGGTGTGAGTGTGCGTGAACGATTTAAATGAGAGCGTGGAAGAGAAAAAAAACTATATATATATGAATAAGCGTACCGAGAGATAAGTATATTGCTTCCCGATTTTCGTTCTATTCTCAGTACGGTACCGCATATACATATAAACGTGTGCAACTTCGAGAGAAATGTTAATATTTTTCTTACGTAAGGTACCAGTCAACAGTATCAAAGATTTTCACTTCGGTACTATTGACCCTGATAACACTTTCTTTCTTCTTTTTTTTTTATATAAATATATATACATAACGTACACATGACGCGTGCACGCGCGCATACGATTAAGCGGCAGTATCTCGGAAGTAAATACTGGCGAGTAATATTAAAGTATGTTAATGTTAAGGCAGCAGTTTGATTTTTAGATAAATCGTATAAATGAAGGGAGCGAAGAGATTGCTAGCGAGTTCTGTCCTGATAAACTTCATTGCTTACTCTCTTTCTTTCTGTGGCTATATTTAGTCGATTATGATATATATATATATATAAACATATATATATATATATATATATATATACATATAGAAGCAAAATTGAACAGACTCTTTTTGTACTGGGGATGGATTACAGGCTTACTTTTTGCTCGATTTAGTGAGATCGCGAGCGAAAGAGGCGGGGCACGCTTAAAGATAAGTATGAACTGTTCCGAGCGAAGGATAATCCTGTAACCAGATTCAGCCAAAGGACTTCTTCCGTATAGTTTTAATGGCAGAGACTGTGCAGCGGTATTCCCCGTGCTATTGCTTCGATGTTAAGTTTATTAACGCGTGACTTAGAGATGTTTAATCGACCAGTCAGTCGATTGTTAATATGTATAATGGAAATGAGTTGTCTCGCGCGGAGTCACGTTTAATATAGGAAGGGGGTTCGAGAAGACTCGTTTCTGTCATTTCGATGGTTTTCGTTTCGCATTGACCGGTACCAGTTACGCCAATATCTCACGTCCATGTTCCAAGGCACCACTTCGAGAGCGATGTATAGGTCGATCATTTATTATATAATTCATCAAGCCCTGTATCGTGGAAGCATTCTAAAGAAAAAAAACGTCCAGTCAGCCTTAGCGCGCAACCTGCGATAAAACAAGGAGAAACACGACTGGATATTACACGTCTACTACATACATTGTATATTGAGCGGACAATTCGTTTGGTGAAGTTTTTCGACAGTGATCGAGGAAGAGAGATACAACTATTAAAATATCCTTGAGTGAATGTATGGTTAATTATTATTATTTTTATTATTATTATTAATATTATTATTAAGAGAGAGAGGTGGAGAGAGAGAGAGAGAGAGGCGGAGAAAACGAAAAATACAAAATGAATGAGTAAAAAGTGTGTATTACCATGCAGCGAGAATGAATGAACGAGTAAGTTAACGAACAATTAATGATGATATATGCACTTATTACTATCCTGGTGTGTATATATGTATATATACAGATGGTAACGCCTTTATATATATGTGTATATATACATATATACATGTGTGTATGTATAATAAAACTGTGACAGTAATTAAGGCATACGTTATTTCATAAAAATAATGAAAGATGATACGTCAACAAGTTTATTGCTCCTTTTATCGCTATAAATAAAAACTGAAACATTGTATTATAGCCTCTCTATTTCATTGTCAATTTCGATGGCGATATGCTACTGTTATTATCATCATCATTGCCCAGAATGATAATAATGCATTACTGTTCAAAGTGGACGAATACATCCGTTCCCGAGAACGAAGTTTCAATGTTGTGATATTCTCGACACGTGGAACATGTAAAGGATTATTTATGTAAATACTTTTTAAGTCGTATATTTGACGAACTCTGGAAAGATTATAATACAAGAGCCACAGGGGGAAAAAAAAAAGAAGACGCGCTGAACAGTATCGTTCATATTGTTAATAATGATACAATGATAACACTCGTGTTTATAAAGCAATGCTGCAGTCTACTAGCCACGGTGCACCGGTCATCGTGCTGTAGCCCCGATCGGAAATAAATAATAAAAATCGCACGTTTCAAAACGTCACGTTATTATCGCTATCGACTTAATCCGTTCTTCCTCTCTTCAGGATTACAAAAGAATCGTTCGCTCGCACATATGAAACTGATCGATCGCGTGCAATTGTAACGGGGTACGATCCAGTAGCACAAACCACGTAACAGTTGTTCCTGCAAACCAAGGGCTACAAATTCCTGTATTTTACAATGGTACTTCGCTCGGCGTGATAGAAATCTAAACGTTTGCGAACGAAAGCTAATAGGAGAGTAATGTATGGATCTTCCTAAGTTCCTGAGTTCCTACGTTCACGGTGTAGCTTCCCTCGGGGCCGCTGTGAGGGATCGCGACCTCTGCGGCGAGCATCTGCATTCCCTGCATCAATGCTGCCATTTCGCGGTTTGGGAATACCGCGAAATTAGCTTCGGCCATCCCCCCTGCCGTTGCCTTCACGATCTCCTCCCGCACTTCGGCGACCAGCTTACGCAAACGTTCGTTCAAGTCTCTCATGACCATCTGGCGCTGCAACAGTTGATAGGCTGGCGTTGCTTTTTCTAACGGCTGGCTTTCCAAGTCGTACGACTTCTTGCGCCTCAAGTCGGGAACAGTAGGGAATGTCATAATGTGTTTAATGTCTTTGGTAAGGTCGTTGGTCTTTTTCCTCAGCTCCTGTACCTTTGCATCGACCGACACTTGCTTCGGAGGCGCTATGGGGTCAAGACTCTGCAACTTCTGACGCAACGCGTCGGACATCAGCTTCTTCTTCTGTTGATTCTCGTTGTTCAGAGCTTCCTTCAGGGCGGATATCTCTTGCATCAGGAACTTATTGTCCAAGGATTGAATTCCCGACGTCGCCGTGGCGCTCCCGCTTATGTTATCCGCACCTGACGCAGACATTATCGTCTTCTTTCCAACGGATTTCAATTTCTCCTTTAGCTGGCCTCTCTCGGTTTCCAAACTGTCTATATCCGTTTGAAGGTGATCCATCGTCTCCTCGAACTCCTTCTCCTTTCGCCTCAGCTGATTCTGCGCCTCCTCCAATTTCCTCTTCAACTTCTCCACGTTCAATTCGTGCTCGTGCTGCTGAGTGGCAAGCTTCTTCTCTACCACGTCTTTCCTCAGTATCATCTCGCACAATTCGTCCTGCTTCTCTCGGAGAGTTAATCTTGCTTCCCGTATATCGGTGTCTCTGGCTTCCAATTTCCTGGTGAGTATCTTGGTCTCCTCGACCTCCTTCCTTGCCGCTTGTGCTCGCACCTTGATAGGCATCATGGACTCTGTCTCTGCGCCCGGCTCCTGCTGTAGCGACAACTGCCCGCTAATACCCAATTCGTTCTCGCATTCGGCCATCTTCTGCGCCAAATTGGCCGCCAGCTGTTGAATGGTTGTCAAGCTTCCCTTGATCGTGGCTATGGTCCCTACGTTCTCAGTGTCGTAAACCTTGTCGCAAGACACGGAGGCCATCTCTTTCAAATTTTCCGCCGTGAGCCCCGTGTCCAAGTCCCCGTTCGTTATGATCGCTTGTACAGCGCTCTTGAGCAGCGTCTGCAACGTTTTCATGATCTTCACGGCGTGCTGGTAACACACAGACACCTGCTCGGTAGCATCCTTGTCCAATCCTAAGTTAGACTGCGGGGATTGAAGGGCGGCAGAGTGGTCAGTTAATACTCGTCTTCTAGCCGACCTCAGGTGCTGTTGAATCACTTCGCAAGTCGTCTCGGCGTGCTGGCAAAGCAGGCCTATGTCACCGCCGTCTCCCTGGATCAAGATCTTGATCGCCGCGGCGTCGGTCGTAATAGCGTCGCAGGAACTCTCCAGCATCCTCGTGCCGTTCACCACCAAGCGAGCCTGGTTAATGGATTCTCCGAACAGAACGGAGAACATGTTACAGAAGTATCCGCAGCACTTCTCGATAGCCTCCATCGGCAGATTTTCGTCCAGTTGATCCCTCTTCGCCAGATCTATCAAAGAATCCAGGGACTTCTCTTGCGCAGCCATCTCCGGGTAAGCCGCTCCAGCCCCCAGCAGCGTTTCGGGGCTGCAAACTTTTAAGGCCGATTCGAAACAGCCGAGGAACGTTTGCAGTGCGTACATGTAAGAGCAGAGCCGCGATCTGAAGGTGTACTGCGCCACCGAGTGGCCCTTCACCACGGCCGTTTTATCGATCTTGTCTAACGATCTGTACTTGTCTCGTACTTGCGATATGAGTATCTCCGTCTTCTGTATGATCCTCGGTACAAGGAGGAGCGTCAGAATGGCGTCGTAATCTCCGCCGCGAGCCGAGAACGCGGGTGGCATGAAGGACAACAAGTAGGCCACGTGATTCTTCGCTTCCTCAGCCTCTATTCGCCGTAACTCGAGATCGACGGCCTTCGTTTGCGCGCGCGTTTCGGCGAACGTCTTCTGGAAGTCGAGAATCTCGGCCAACTGTTGCTCCGCGCCTCCCACGCCGAATTTGGAGCTCTCCGTCGACTGCACGCGTTGCTGCAGCTGCAGACACTGCTCCTGCAACTGATGGGTGAGCTCGCGGAACTTTGTGATCGTCAGTTCACGATCCGTCAAGGTTTCCAACGCTGCGTCCCGATGTCTGTAGGCATCGCGGGCCGCGCCAAGGGCCAGGTCCAGTTCCTCCCGTAATTCTAATTCCAACTCCTTCGACGATTCAGCAAGTTGATCCGACATGTCCTGCAAAGCTTCCAAGTCCGAAACCGCCTCTTCCAATTCCGCGACCTTCTCTTCTAACGCCATCTTCTTCTCGCCAAGCACCTCGACCATTTCTTCCGCGCCTAGCGCGGCATCGACTTGCTCCTGCAGATCGGCTATCTGATGCTCCATCTCCTCCACTCGCGCAGACAGCTTCTCCTTTGTGCGCCCTAGCTCTAGTATCTCTGACTTCTTTTGGTCCAAGTCTTTCTGAAGCTTCTGGAACTCATATTTCTCGTGCGCCGAGAGATCCCTCATCCTGACAAGAGTGTCGCGTAGACGATTGTTTTGTTGCTCCAACTGTTTGATCTCGTAACTTGTCGCCTCGGTGTTTGAGACTCCTCCAGCTGCCTGGAGTAATCGCATATATTCACTTGTACGGATACCCATAATAAAATCTTACGGTATAATTAAAGTACGATACAAAGCACTTTACCCTTTCAGACATTTCTGTGTGCAATATCTCTAGATCCAGCGCCTGCTCCTCCAGTTTCTCCTTTAGCTGTTCCAGTTCGATCTGCAGCGTCTCAGCCTTCTCCTCAGCCATCTCTTTATCCAAGGTTGCCATTTCCATGGTTTCTGCGAGATCTGCCATCTCGTCCTGGTACTGTTCTCGAGCTGCGTGCGCTTCCCTCGCTTCCTGGCGTGCTCGCTGGAGTTCCCTTTGAAGGCTGGCCTTTTTAGCATTTCAGAGAACGAATTATACACCGGTGTCGGTGGGAAGAAGCATCTAGAAATTTCGAAATTCAATTACTTGGCTCTCCATAACTTTCGTTTTGAATTCAAGAAGCTGCTCGAGCTGGAGCTTCGTCTTCTCAAAGTCCTTCATTCGCTCCTTGTCTTGCATTCTCTTCACCCGCAACGTTTCCACTTTCTCGGTGAGGTCGCGAGCCTGTAAAGGCGCACGGTGTACATACAACAAACAAATGCAATTGGTAAACGGTAAACGCCCCCTGAATGGTTTTTTACCTGAGACTTCAGATTCTCGTTCTCCTGCTGAAGCTGCAGATGAGACAATTTCTCCTCGACTATATTCGCAGCCGCCGCGGAACCCGCCATTACTTGGCCAGGTACAAACTGCGGCTTCAAAGTCTCTACAAAACCTGTCTGAATGGCAAACAAGACGTAAATGAGACCATGGCTCGATAGAAACTGGGTGTTTCTTTTATTATCGCACTGGAAGAAGTTGATATCGCGGGGGAGCATTTTCGAGTTCCTCCGCGTGCCCAATGTATCCTACAGCGCTCTAACTTTCAACTGAATAATCTATGAACGGCGCGAAGGAAGATAAAATCTCGTATCCGCGGTAATGAAAAAAACACCCCGGCACATCCTGTACAAAAACATTATGCTTTAGAAGAATGTTGTTTTTGTATGTACATTCAGTAGAATTAGTCTATTTAAAAGTGATTAATGAGATTAATTATAATAAAAGACACCAACAAGCTACACCGAATACTCTATTAGTTCTAACAAGTGTGGGAGATTCAGTCGATGAGTCGAATCGTGTTATATGACGCTGGGGATGTAGAAGTAGGCACAGTATCAACTAAGTGAGCTATTGTATATCCTAACCGTTCATGAGTATCGATTGCGTCTATACCAGGGACATCTAATTCTTGGTAAGTGATAAAGAAAAAAGAAAATAGAAAAGGTTCGAGTAGTATAGTAGTATACCTTTATACCACGATGCTGTTAAGTGCTTATTCGCAGGAAATGTGTTATTATCGCCGTTGGCGGTATGACTGTGAGAGGAATTCGGCATCTAATTTGTTAAAGAGACAGCTATGTAGGTATCCGAATACCCCTATCTCTTAAAAACTGTAGACTATGGAAGCATCACAGAACTGAATTAACAAAGCGGATGCTTAACGCAACAGTAAATATGGTGGAGGAGAAATTAATTCCATAATCCATTAAGAACAGGTAAACCCATCAAAGTGCAATGATGCTAGTTGTTATGAAGTCATGTGTTACAAAATGCTTTATGATCGACAAACAACTAGTATGAGAAAGTTTAAGGATCAGATGAGAAAATTTTAGATATTACAATTAATGAGTATTAATTACATTATTGTGATCATCTTGGGCCTTTGGCTTTTTGCCGGGAGGCGAGCTCGTGCTAGGGGACTTCTGAAACACGTACGTGCATTCCCATATGAATCATTCTGTGCCAACGGAATCGTCTAACTTGCTCTCAAAACTTTACACTTTATATTGCTTTCGCTATTCATTATTTCCACTACCACGCATTTCCAAGAATCTCTTTGGCGACGGTGGTGCGCGCACCGGTATCGGCACTTCGCTACCCTATTGCCGAGTCGCGGAATAGGATTCTTCCGAACGTGACCGGTTAAGGAACGTGCGAGTTACTTGGAACGGCCCGGAGATTCAAAGACAACATAAACCAACAAACATCCTGTTAACTTGAGCATGTAAATTTATCGGAGATGTATGCTTATATCTCGCTGAAAACGTTATATCATGTATATTCATGCCTTGTCGAGTCCTCAGAATAATCCATTGACTGTGTTTACATAAAGAAATCGTACATCAACTTATTATAATTGCTACCGTAAGTGTAATTAATTTCGAAACGAAGAGGTAGTACCTCGATAAATGAAGCTCGCTTTGTAGCAGTAGGCGCCGGTATGAGCGACTCTCCTCCATCTTTCCGCTCGTGTTGCGATCCAGATAAGCTTTCTGTGCTCGGAGCACTTAAAAGAGTTCTACTGCCAGCCAATGACAGTCGCGAGCTGCAAAGATTATAATATCATTGACTCGTTCGTAAAGCTAACTCTAAACGTACATAGTATCGATATTAATACGACGTAATATCGTGTTAGTGCCATTAGAATTACATTATCCTTGCATATGAGTTACAAAAAGTTCAGAAGCCAGTAGAAATTACAATACAACTCGGACGGTATCACTAAATACACAAATCGTAGTTCCCGCATCATCGAACACTATAGTTCTATGAAAAGAAAATTTAGAGACATTAACTACTGTATCGTTCCACAAAAAGAAAGATAGCAGGCTAACTGCAACCCTTTACGGCAAATGTTACACTCATTTGTACGTTCGTCGCATTCAAGTACGAATACATGTAAATGTTTTATGCTGATAGTGCGCTTGCAACACTTTAAGTAACAGGTGTACAATGAAAGAAAGCTTGCGATGTCGTACAGAATCGTCAAAAGTTGCGACAAGCGATCATGATCCTTCGCTGCTTACACACACAAAAGCGTTTGGACAGGATGTCCGGACAGGCGTCTTTCGACGGTCAATTTATACAGATTCTTACCCAGAAAGCTTGTCAGATTGCTGCGAGGTAACATGCGCAGGAGATGTTTTTCTCCGTACTCTTTTATGACCAGCGTACGAATTTCAAGAATCTATTAATTATACTTTCTCCTAATCACACCAATTCTTTCTTGTAAACGATCGTTGCCAACAACAGTAAGCACTTCGCATCTTTTCCAATGGAGTAATCTTATCTTAGACGATCGTACAAAAACAGAAACTTACGCAGTAGGTTCGTTCCTTCGACGTGTACCAATGCTAGCATGAAATTTACGACAACACGATTAGTAATGATTACACACGATACACCAAAACAGTTTTAGTAATCGTACCAAGCAAAGATTTAATTAGGCGTTATTACATACTGTCAGCTACAGAAAGTAGACATACCTGTTCAACCGGCTTCTGGCTCTAGCTGCACCAGCCTCGTCCGGTGTCGTAGCGCTACTGCCCGCCGAGGACGGACTAGCAGGCTCCGTTCTATTACCTGCTTCGTCCAAAGCGACCAGTTGAGATTGTCGCACGAACATTCCATGGTTATCTGCGCACTGATGTGGCGAGAACGCGAAAGATAAATGCGACAGGTGTACTAAACTATTCTATATCGAGTGTAAACGAGCAGAGCTACAATATGATACTTACTGAAAAGTACGATTGACCTTTAATAGTGCCGTTGTTTTTCCCTTTTGCTTTATCGAGTATCACTCCGATCCACTTTCCCGAAGCAAAGCTTGGATGACCGATGTAGGCGATTGTTCCTTGACAGTCCTTGCCGACAACCTCGACGCGCTGTCCAACTTTGTACGACATTTCAATCGCGGCGACTTATTGCGAACGATTACATACAGATATTTATGCACATCGGTTTACGTATTCCAGCGGGAACTCCTTAAATATTTCCTTCACTTTTACGCATCACTCTCTTTCGCAAGCGATTCTGCGAGACGCGGGTGAAACTATTGTATGTACTAGCAAATATACATGCTAAATAGAGATTAGACTACCGTATGCATCGAGCTCCATTGAGCTCTCTCATGGTTCCGTCGGCCATTTCTTTTTTCTTGTGACATTCACAACAATTGTTCATGTTCGATTGTAAGATATTTTACGATTAAATTGTAAAATGAATGAATTAATTGTGAAAAATGTATAATTCGTTGAAAAAAGTGAACATTTCGAAAAGCTGGTCTTACGTATTTAATAACTATAATTAATTATAAACAAAGTAGATGCAAATATGACGTATAGGAAAGTAGTCGTAAGACTTTAAGAGAAATAAATGAAAAGTATATAAATTAATCCTGGAAAATGGATTATTTGATATTTCCAACACGCCGATAAAGTAAATCACTTTACGGTCTTCGATAGTTGCTGATAACTACATAATTACAAGTGATATCGTCAAAAATTTCACAGAAAAAAGTCAGGAGACTCTATACTTTAACACGCAATAGTCGGGGTGCGTGAGTAAATGTCCGAAAAGCTGCAATTTTAGAATTGGCAGAGAGAATTGACTTAATCCCCAAATGTCACGTTGCCAGAACAGAAATGGGGCATTAATTTATTTATAAATGTGCAATCTGAAGTACTAGACCTTTATTTATTGCTAAAAAGGCGATTGAAAGAGTTGGAGAAATGGGCGTTGAAACACGCCCACGCCAATGTCGTTTCACATTACCGACCGCGATACCTACATTATCACAAACCAGTTCGCCGATGACATCGCGGGGCGCGGGGGTCATTCGTTCTGTGGACATCGTTGAGTTAAGACGTTTCAATAGCTGCGTACATAAATGGTACGCCTACATTATCTATCGTCACCTAATTACTTCTATTCATTATTAGTCTTCTTCTTTACAGTCTACCGTCACTTGCTGCTACTATTAATACACTTTCGTCCCGAAATTGATTAAATATCGCGAGAAAACCGTTAGACGTTCGTCGCGTATTCCCTTCGTTGCCTTCGTACCGATATTTCTGCACATTTAGTGCACACATATCGTGTCTCTGTATTCAATTACATCCCTTTTCGGGCATATTTCAAGTTTATTTCTTGTTTAATTGCCTTACGAATGTTTTAATGCTTTTGTTTCAATCTCTTGTTGCATCGTTCGGTTACAGACGTTGAGGCGGGAATCCAAACCAAAGGGCAGGCAACGCCATGACACTTGGCGGTTAATTTCAACGGTGCTTGGATGGCGACTGGTCATTCCTTGGGAAAAGAAGGTGGCAATACGTGTGGTATACTTTTTTTTATCGTTATTTTATTGAATCATTGTTGGTTGTGAGGGTGATGGGTAACTTTGCAGTCGGTTAATATCGGGATGAAATGGGAAAAGATTGAATTATGATAAATTCAATAATTCTAGTCGGATTTGTTTAAACATTTCAAAATGGCGTCAGTAGATGTTTACGAAATATTGGAATGATCGAATTCTACTGCATTTCGGTCGCGTTTACGTAGAATTCAATAATATTTCAATGATTTTTAAGAATCTATCTCTATGAAGCTAGTGTAATTGCATTTACGTTCGGTTTTGGATGCAAGTTTTGTTCTTTATGTACAGAAACTGCGTAGTTGATCGAGGACATGCTATTCAAGCATGAATAATTAACGAATTTTGATTCTTGCAATGAATTTTGGATATTTATAAAGATCGTGATATATTTTAAAGTATTATTCGAATAACATGAACGTGCTTACAACTTTAATGACGAAAGCCACTACTACGGTTCATTTAAATGTAATAATTATTTCTGATGTAGTATATTCTGGATAATATCGTGTTTCTGAAATGTAAAGCTGCTCCTATCGAGCGAGCATTCTGTATTTTCGCATCACAAAACAATATTTCCTCGTGACAAACACGTTCAAACACGTCCACCCCACCCTCCTATCCTACTTATTTTTCAGAGATTGTGACCGCGTGCAATGCGGCCAAATAGAGTCAGTGTTTATCACGTACGAAGTTTTTCGTTTTGAAGAGCACAGTTGCTCATAGTAGAGTGTCGTTAACAATTTTCGGATACGCGACGGTAGAGTCAGTGTTTTCTACGCATTTTATATTCTTTCGCGAGCATCGGGGCTCTGACTTTCGAATCGCGAGAATAGATTCAGTGCTTTGTTCGACAATTATGATCTTTGGGGCGCGTTTATAGACTATTTCTTTATTTTTTTTACTTTTGAAAGCGAAACTCGTTATCGGAAATTAGAGTCAGTGCGTCAGCTGAAGAGGAGATTTGGGCGCAGATTATTATTGGAAAGATGTAAGTATCTATGTATTTCATTTAATTCCTTTAAAGTAGAGTTCATTCCTAAAAATTCCAGAAACAAAAAATTAAAAAATTAAAAGGAAATTAATTTCTAGAATAGAATAACCAAGAAATTCAAAACTAACAAAACTTTTTATAATTCAGACATTTTAAGAAAAAAAATTTGTTAACTTTATTTTTTAACATTTAATTTTGTAATTTTTTTCTTAAAATGTCTAAATGATAAAAAATTTCGTTAGTTTTGAATTGTTTCGTGATTCTTTATTAGAGTTCGAACAATCGTAAGTTTAGAAAGAAATTATAATCGTGTTTTGTTCTTTCGTTACAGTCTAGGGGCAGCTGAGCAACCTGATGACTTTTTCTAGCAGCATGATGACTTCCCCCGAGCAGTTGCAGAGGTGTTGGCGCCTTCGTCACCGGGGCACAGCGAAATGTGAGTGCGCATGTATTATGGTTCCTCTGGTCACTCAGTCATGTCGTAGGACGTTTGGTCCAAATCGACACGAGTGACCGGTTGTATACTTTGGCGAGCATAATGACCGCGGGTATGGTAACCATGCCCGTGAATTGTAACATTTTTTATGTGTATGTATTTCTTAGACGAGGGCTAGGGTCTTCTTGTGCACCGCGCCTTTTCAATAGAATCAAATTTTAATCATAATTTCCAAGATAAACGTTTCCTAACGCGAATGTTTAGCATTGATCATACATTGATGTAGATATTTATTAAATAATGCACCTAAAGATGCATAGCAGCTCAGAAGGTATTGATATTTGATATGAATATCAATACGGCTGAATGCTAATTTTTATGTAGCGAAGAAGTCTGATACTCTCAGACTCCACAGCTACGATCATTTTTATTTAATATGTAGTCCAAAAATCGGATGCCCTCCGATTCCGTCATTGCGACGATTATAATGACTTGAATTTCTTTTATTTTTCTGATACTACTTACGCGTTCAAAAGTAACTTGATGTCTAAATGATGATAATAGACATACAAGTGTAATTCCTTTCTTATAAAGGTCACTCGTTTGCGTACACAAAGAATAATTAATTTCCATGTGCAAGAAGACAATTGTGGGTGGGCAAATTTCAGATTCAAAGTAATTAGCTTGAGAACATACTTTCTTATTACCTATATGAAATTTACTTTGACGATGGAATCGCCCGTTTTAAATTCTTAAATTAAATTCTTCATGTTTTAGAGTCATTTTCTTAAATAATTCAATTTTATAGTCTTTTTTCTCACTAATTGAATGTCGAGTAGAGTCCTTTTTCTTTATCTAAAGTAGAGTCCTTTCTTATTTATCAAACTTTAATCTATTGACAAGTTGAAAGTCGAGTAATTTTGCTTTATAATGTTAAATGAAACATACAGACTAATCATATTTTCTAGTTGAGGATTTTCAGGATATCTTTCCGTACCCATTGCCTTTTAACTCATCCACGTGCCCATGCGTTACTTGTGTGGTTGAAGGCAATGGGGCACGATGACTTTCTTTACTAACTAATTACATGTCGGCGGCTGGCATTGCGTTAGTGTATCGTGCACGCCGCATTTTCCACCTGTGTGTTTGTGTGGTTAGGCGGTGGAATTTGCGTCGGTGAAAGATTTTTATCAAAGACCATGTTAACGAAACTTTAACATTATATTATTATTCATTGCAATAACGATACCAATGTATCATATTCCTTGTTGCACACGATGATCATTCTAGTAAATAATCTTGGAATATGAAAGTTAATCAATCTCGTACAATCAAACGAGAAAGTAATAACGCTTGATGCATGTACCTAATACGTACAATGCACATTATCAAGTAATCCATTCTTTGAAATTGAAAATAATTAATTGCTATGTAAATCATACCTATACGCAATGGTCACTGCCTTTGCCAGCCGATTTCAGTGAAAATTGGTACGTACTTATTAGAGTGTGATTGTGGCCAAGCTCGGGTGACGGAGTCGTCCCGGGACGGTCTCTCTAGTGTAGGCTTTGCACCCGGGCGGTGATGCTTGAGAATCGTGGAGTGGGTTGTCTGATGATTGTGTTTGAGAGACTGTTTTGATATTTTTTAAATATAGGTTTTGTATAGGATAGGTAACTTACCTTCTGGTACGAATGTGTGACTTAAATATAAGTAGGTAGGGCCGGGGCAGGTCGTCGTATTCTCTGATCGCATGTTCCTCCGCGCGATGACCTGCTTTCAGGAAATTTGTGAGAAAAGTCGACGGCCAGACTAGTGCGAGTGGGGTATGCCCTCGCTTCTAGCCTCGCTATGTCGACTTTTTGACGCCAGTGGGACATTGCACATTGTCGCTGGTCGCGGTCGGCAGGACGGGCTTGGGCACGTTATTAACTTTCAGAAGGGCGGACCGCCCGAAGCAAGAAGTGGCCAAAGAGCCGAAGATAGCCCGGCCAGAGAAAAGGCCACATCATGTGGGCAACCAGGAATGGCCCTGCATCCTCGGGTGCAGGGTCATTCTTACGTATTATATTGCCATTATGCTCGCCGGTAGTTGTAGTAGTAGTAGTACTTTGGTTGGCCATAGGCTGACCCTCGAGACAAGGGTGGAACGAAATATAAGGGTAAAATATGTTTTTTATTATTCCTGACTTCTAATAGTGGGCAAAAGTTCCCTTTTATAATGGAATTTAAGCTGTCAAAGTTTGAACGTGATCATAAAATTTTTTCAGGTGTCGCAAGCCCTTCAAATATTAATATTTACTGAAATATTAATTTTTGAAAGGCTTGCGGCACTTGAAAAAAATTGTCGATCACGTTCAAAGTTTGGTAGCTTAAATACCATTATAAAAGGCAACTTTTGCCCACTATTAGAAGTCATGAATAATAAAAAAATATTTTGCCCCTATATTTCGATCCACCCTAATCGATACCCCCTCCCCTGAAATTGAGCCTACCGCGTTTTCAATTAGAGTTGCGAAGAAGATTACGGGGCCAGTTAGTGTTGCGACTAAATGTTGATCACGGTTTGAATTAGCGTTGCGAATCAAGCATTCCCCGCGTCTGGTTCTAGCATAGCGTTGCGAATAAATATCGATCGTGTTTGCTTGTAGTGTTTCGAAAAAAAAATCGCGATTGTTTTTCAGATTATTCTTGTATTTTTAATTGGACTTACTAGAGTTTGATTCATTGCATTACTTTTGATTCATGGTATTCTTTTTATTAGAGTTGCGATGCGACTGACCGCGTTTTTTAATAACTCGTCCTACTTTGATTCTTAATATTTTTTTGAGTTAGTGTTGCGATGATGACTGATCGCGTTTGTAATTAGAGTTGCGACCCCCACCCCCCAATGCCCCAAAACTATCCTGGGACATGTCCAGAGACATGTTCCTGGGAAAAAAGAGTCCCGAGCAGCTGGATCTGCTGCACATGGGACTCTACACAGCCTTCAGGAAGGCTGCAACGAATTAAAGTTAGAGTTGCGTATTACGAGACACAGGTGCACTGAATTTTTATTAGTGTTGCGAAAAATGAAACCACCCACGTGGTGGTTCTCGGTAGCTTTTTCGTTTGCTATTCGGGATTTGTATTGAGTATAGTAGAATTTTCAGTTATGAAGCACCATCCGGGAATTTTGAATTTGTTTGAGAAATTAGTGCTGCGGGTATTCCAAAGTCCTAGTGACTATGCTCGGGAGTTGATTTTAGTCTGTAGTGAGTTAGCGTTGCGAAAGAAAGAAACGGTCCACTCACGGGTTTTTTGCATTAATGAGTGGACAATGATCAGCTGCCCTTCTGGCTACTGATCATTTTTTCTAGCAGCCCTAAGCGGCTGCACCATCCTCCTTCTCTTATCACCACCTCCCCACCCTTTAATCGAGTGTTTGTCACTGGAAATATTGTTTTAAAAGTATATTCATATCTTGCAGATAAATGTTTTCTATTTTTTTAGAATATTTTTAAATTTGAAGTTCCAATTTTTATGGAATAGCATTCCAAAATTTTATTCTCTGACTGAAAGAATGGCGATGAAAGGTGTGATTCATTATTTGTAATAGAAATTGCAGACTTCTGACACACCTCCATTCAATTGAAGTTCTAATTAGAGTCTTTGAAAAGTAGCAGTAGCTATTCCTCATTAACGTTGCTGATTTTTGCATAGTAACTTCGTCAATCGTTGTATTTCCTATCAGATTGATAAGAAATGTAGTTTTTTATTTTTATAAATTTTCAACATTCCTTTGCATTAATCAAAATTCACCCGCGATTGTTGCTTTATTTGATGATATTAAAAGGAAATTTGCACTGAAAAAGTAGGTAAATGCAATTCATCACTTTATATTGATAGTAAATTTTCAATATTAACGCGTGCTCGTTGTTGCTACTTTCTGTATGAAAGTAATTTCGATTACTGTGCAGTAAAGTGCAATTATTCCAATTTTCAACATTTGCATAAATGTTTCTGATTACCCATTGTATATTATGATAGATTGTCGAGTCATTGATACATAAACTTTGAAGATGCCAATTAATGAGAAACTACAAGGAAATTATTAATTTGCTGTAACAGAGCACCCAATGTGCTTAATATTATGAATATCAATTGCTTCGGAATGAAATGTAATATGATTAGTAGCTTCTTTTTCATGAATTGCTAAAGAATTGCTAAAGGTTAATTGCCTACTTTGTCTGCTGATAATGAAGCAGTATTTTTTAATCTTTTCCTTATTTCATTTTATTACCGAATCGATATTCCATATTGAGTTTTAAACTGTAGCTTCAAATGTGATATTTCAATATTTGGGCAATAGCGATTCAATGAAAAGATTATATCTGTTGAAATTACATTACTTAATCGAGATAGATTGTAAGTACTAATTCATTGAGAAAGTTTCTGTTGCAGAGTATTATGTGTGAAGAATATTGCAAAAATAGGATTTCAGGCTCATCATCCTTGAGAAACGAAACCTCAAGGAATTTTTATTAATACTTTTAAAAATGTTTCAGGTAACATCGTGGGTCCATCGAGGGAAGTAAGAAACACATGACAATTTCAGATTTTTATTAGGCAGGTCATTATTTAAATTTAAGTAGATATGTGTATGGTTAGGTAAGGTGTTTAGTGGCCACATAGAATTAAGTAGTTTTTAAGGAATAAAATAAACACTGCAGTGTTTAACTAAATATAAGTAGCAATTATTAAATACGAGCGCTCGTATCCGTAGGAATTATTAGTATTTAAGGGGGGAGCCCTATTTAGGACTCCAGGAATAAGGTGATTCTTGGGATTTTTTTTTCTAAGAAACTGTTAATCGGATCTTTTCCAAACTTTCAGGGTATTTGAGTTCACATTCAAACAATAAAAATTAATTTTTACGTTACAAAGTGTTCGGTAGAAATGAAGATATATGAATACGTTTGTTAGGACTCGCGCGCCGGAGTTGCAAATTGGCGATTGTAATTGTGGCCCCATTTCTACCCCGAAATAAAAAACCCAAGGATTTTCTTATTTCTAGTATAATTATATTGTCGATGAACCTAACAAACGAAAAAAAAGTTAAAAGTTGGCAAATTGGTGGGACTTCAAAGAAAAGCTACGATTCTGCCCCAAGATATTTCCGTACTATTTATGGAAAAAAAGTTGTCCAATTCAATTTATTGATCAATGTCTTAGGTTCATCGACAATGTAATTGTACTAGAAATAAGAAAATCTTTGGTTTTTTTATTTCAGGGAAGAAATGGGGCCACCATTACAATCGCCAATTTGCAACTCCGGCGCGCGAGTCCTAACGAACGTGTTCATATATCTTCATTTCTATCGAACACTTTGTACCGTAAAAATTAATTTTTAGTGTTTGAATGTGAACTAAAATACCCGAAAAGTTTGGAAAAGATCCGCATAACAGTTTCTAAGAAAAAAAATTCCCAAGAATCACTAAATAGGGTTCCCCCCTTAAGTAGCCGTATCAAATATGCACTGGAATATTTCCTATTAATGAGTAGAAAATTTGAATTATTCACTAATTGGGAAATATTCCCCCTTTTTTCTTTGTTTCATTCCCAATTAATGAATAATTATCATGGTAGAAATATACCAGAAAATTCTTCAAATTTTAAATGAAAGAAACAAAGAAATGTTTTAAATTCTGCTTTAGTTTCATCGCGGTAGCTTTTTACAGAAGGACTCCTTCTGTTGCCCGGTTGTGGAGCGATCGAGGATCGTTTTGCAACCGTGTATCAGGGGGATCTATGGAAATGAAAATAAAATTTTGCATAAAAGGAGGGTGGATGGGCCGCGGTTAGGGCGGGTCTCCACTCGCAGCGCCTCCACGTGGTGAGACCTGGGCAATCTGTATTATTTGAAGTATAATTACTAATCGTATCGCAAGTAACATTGTAATACAATTATTAATTACGTGACAAGTAATACGAGCCGATTGGCTGCGATCATCTATCTTCGTCAATCTCTATTCCATCCTCAAACACATGTTAAGTTGCCGAAATTTGAATTGCGACATGTTTAAAAATCATCAAACTGTTTTTTATTTGTAACTAAAAACTGAAATTTCTCAGGGCTAGACTAAATCTTATTTCGCAACGCGGGTTTCGAATGTAACGCGATTTGCAGTTGCATCCATGCACCCCACGCCACTCATGCATCATGCAACGTTCTGCGAGGCTTTTATGAATTAGGTTCTACTGTAAATATCAATGTCGGCGGTAAAATAATACTCTGAGCAAGTAGAATCAAATTTTCATTACTTCACTGGAATGATTAAACAGTGCATTAGAAACTTGCGGGAATGTCAGTAACGGCGTGGATTTTTAATACTTTCCGGCGTACGATACGCGAAAGAGTTCTACCACACGCAAAGTACTAAGGTAAAAGTACCAATAACTGAACACGTCCCAATACCTGGACACCAATGACATTTATATTTTTACTAAGCTTCATAGAAACTTTAGAACAATATTGTTGGGAACATATGTTATTTTGTAACTTGATCTCTTATATAAAAAATTAAGAAAGCCCTAGATGTAAAGTTTAATATATAAAACAGTCTTTAAATAACGGAGGTGCATGCACTCGAATTCTGCGTAGACGTCCCCCCGGCGCCGCTCGTGCGCATGCGCGAGTATTTTTCGACTTTTCGGAAATTTTTTTTTTTTTCGAAACTTTTCCATCTTCCGCGGTCTGGGACCTGCGCGCACGCCTCCCCGGCGCCGCTCGTGCGCATGCGCGAGAATTTTTCGACTTTTCGGAAATTTTTTTTTTTTCGAATCTTTTCCATCTTCGGCGGTCTGGGACCTGCGCGCACGCCTCCCCGGCGCCGCTCGTGCGCATGCGCGAGAATTTTTCAACTTTTCGGAATTTTTTTTTTTTCGAAACTTTTCCATCTTCCGCAGTCTGGGACCTGCGCGCACGCCCCCCGGCGCCGCTCGTGCGCATGCGCGAGAATTTTTCGACTTTTCGGAAATTTTTTTTTTTTCGAAACTTTTCCATCTTCCGCAGTCTGGGACCTGCGCGCACGCCCCCCGGCGCCGCTCGTGCGCATGCGCGAGAATTTTTCGACTTTTCGGAAATTTTTTTTTTTTCGAAACTTTTCCACCTTCCGCGGTCTGGGACCTGCGCGCACGCCTCCCCGGCGCCGCTCGTGCGCATGCGCGAGAATTTTTCAACATTTCGGAATTTTTTTTTTTTTCGAAACTTTTCCACCTTCCGCGGTCTGGGACCTGCGCGCACGCCTCCCCGGCGCCGCTCGTGCGCATGCGCGAGAATTTTTCAACTTTTCGGAATTTTTTTTTTTTTCGAAACTTTTCCATCTTCCGCAGTCTGGGACCTGCGCGCACGCCCCCCGGCGCCGCTCGTGCGCATGCGCGAGAATTTTTCGACTTTTCGGAAATTTTTTTTTTTTTCGAAACTTTTCCATCTTCCGCAGTCTGGGACCTGCGCGCACGCCCCCCGGCGCCGCTCGTGCGCATGCGCGAGATTTTTTCGACTTTTCGGAAATTTTTTTTTTTCGAAACTTTTCCATCTTCCGCAGTCTGGGACCTGCGCGCACGCCCCCCGGCGCCGCTCGTGCGCATGCGCGAGAATTTTTCGACTTTTCGGAAATTTTTTTTTTTTCGAAACTTTTCCATCTTCCGCAGTCTGGGACCTGCGCGCACGCCCCCCGGCGCCGCTCGTGCGCATGCGCGAGAATTTTTCGACTTTTCGGAAATTTTTTTTTTTTCGAAACTTTTCCACCTTCCGCGGTCTGGGACCTGCGCGCACGCCTCCCCGGCGCCGCTCGTGCGCATGCGCGAGAATTTTTCGACTTTTCGGAATTTTTTTTTTTTTCGAATCTTTTCCATCTTCCGCGGCCTGGGACCTACGCGCACGCCTCCCCGGCGCCGCTCGTGCGCATGCGCGAGAATTTTTCGACTTTTCGGAAATTTTTTTTTTTTCGAAACTTTTCCATCTTCCGCAGTCTGGGACCTGCGCGCACGCCCCCCGGCGCCGCTCGTGCGCATGCGCGAGAATTTTTCGACTTTTCGGAAATTTTTTTTTTTTCGAAACTTTTCCATCTTCCGCAGTCTGGGACCTGCGCGCACGCCCCCCGGCGCCGCTCGTGCGCATGCGCGAGAATTTTTCGACTTTTCGGAAATTTTTTTTTTTTCGAAACTTTTCCACCTTCCGCGGTCTGGGACCTGCGCGCACGCCTCCCCGGCGCCGCTCGTGCGCATGCGCGAGAATTTTTCAACATTTCGGAATTTTTTTTTTTTTCGAAACTTTTCCACCTTCCGCGGTCTGGGACCTGCGCGCACGCCTCCCCGGCGCCGCTCGTGCGCATGCGCGAGAATTTTTCAACTTTTCGGAATTTTTTTTTTTTTCGAAACTTTTCCATCTTCCGCAGTCTGGGACCTGCGCGCACGCCCCCCGGCGCCGCTCGTGCGCATGCGCGAGAATTTTTCGACTTTTCGGAAATTTTTTTTTTTTTCGAAACTTTTCCATCTTCCGCAGTCTGGGACCTGCGCGCACGCCCCCCGGCGCCGCTCGTGCGCATGCGCGAGATTTTTTCGACTTTTCGGAAATTTTTTTTTTTCGAAACTTTTCCATCTTCCGCAGTCTGGGACCTGCGCGCACGCCCCCCGGCGCCGCTCGTGCGCATGCGCGAGAATTTTTCGACTTTTCGGAAATTTTTTTTTTTTCGAAACTTTTCCATCTTCCGCAGTCTGGGACCTGCGCGCACGCCCCCCGGCGCCGCTCGTGCGCATGCGCGAGAATTTTTCGACTTTTCGGAAATTTTTTTTTTTTCGAAACTTTTCCACCTTCCGCGGTCTGGGACCTGCGCGCACGCCTCCCCGGCGCCGCTCGTGCGCATGCGCGAGAATTTTTCGACTTTTCGGAATTTTTTTTTTTTTCGAATCTTTTCCATCTTCCGCGGCCTGGGACCTACGCGCACGCCTCCCCGGCGCCGCTCGTGCGCATGCGCGAGAATTTTTCGACTTTTCGGAAATTTTTTTTTTTTCGAAACTTTTCCATCTTCCGCAGTCTGGGACCTGCGCGCACGCCCCCCGGCGCCGCTCGTGCGCATGCGCGAGAATTTTTCGACTTTTCGGAAATTTTTTTTTTTTCGAAACTTCTCCATCTTCCGCAGTCTGGGACCTGCGCGCACGCCCCCCGGCGCCGCTCGTGCGCATGCGCGAGAATTTTTCGACTTTTCGGAAATTTTTTTTTTTCGAAACTTTTCCACCTTCCGCGGTCTGGGACCTGCGCGCACGCCTCCCCGGCGCCGCTCGTGCGCATGCGCGAGAATTTTTCAACTTTTCGGAATTTTTTTTTTTTTCGAAACTTTTCCATCTTCCGCAGTCTGGGACCTGCGCGCACGCCCCCCGGCGCCGCTCGTGCGCATGCGCGAGAATTTTTCGACTTTTCGGAAATTTTTTTTTTTTCGAAACTTTTCCATCTTCCGCAGTCTGGGACCTGCGCGCACGCCCCCCGGCGCCGCTCGTGCGCATGCGCGAGAATTTTTCGACTTTTCGGAAATTTTTTTTTTTTTCGAAACTTTTCCATCTTCCGCAGTCTGGGACCTGCGCGCACGCCCCCCGGCGCCGCTCGTGCGCATGCGCGAGAATTTTTCGACTTTTCGGAAATTTTTTTTTTTCGAAACTTTTCCATCTTCCGCAGTCTGGGACCTGCGCGCACGCCCCCCGGCGCCGCTCGTGCGCATGCGCGAGAATTTTTCGACTTTTCGGAAATTTTTTTTTTTCGAAACTTTTCCATCTTCCGCAGTCTGGGACCTGCGCGCACGCCCCCCGGCGCCGCTCGTGCGCATGCGCGAGAATTTTTCGACTTTTCGGAAATTTTTTTTTTTCGAAACTTTTCCATCTTCCGCAGTCTGGGACCTGCGCGCACGCCCCCCGGCGCCGCTCGTGCGCATGCGCGAGAATTTTTCGACTTTTCGGAAATTTTTTTTTTTTCGAAACTTTTCCATCTTCCGCAGTCTGGGACCTGCGCGCACGACCCCCGGCGCCGCTCGTGCGCATGCGCGAGAATTTTTCGACTTTTCGGAATTTTTTTTTTTTTCGAATCTTTTCCATCTTCCGCGGTCTGGGACCTACGCGCACGCCTCCCCGGCGCCGCTCGTGCGCATGCGCGAGAATTTTTCGACTTTTCGGAAATTTTTTTTTTTTCGAAACTTTTCCATCTTCCGCAGTCTGGGACCTGCGCGCACGCCCCCCGGCGCCGCTCGTGCGCATGCGCGAGAATTTTTCGACTTTTCGGAAATTTTTTTTTTTTCGAAACTTTTCCATCTTCCGCAGTCTGGGACCTGCGCGCACGCCCCCCGGCGCCGCTCGTGCGCATGCGCGAGAATTTTTCAACTTTTCGGAATTTTTTTTTTTTCGAAACTTTTCCATCTTCCGCAGTCTGGGACCTGCGCGCACGCCCCCCGGCGCCGCTCGTGCGCATGCGCGAGAATTTTTCGACTTTTCGGAAATTTTTTTTTTTTCGAAACTTTTCCATCTTCCGCAGTCTGGGACCTGCGCGCACGCCCCCCGGCGCCGCTCGTGCGCATACACGAGAATTTTTCGACTTTTCGGAAATTTTTTTTTTTTCGAAACTTTTCCATCTTCCGCGGTCCGGGCCCTGCGCACACGCCCCCCGGACGCCGCCCAGGCGCATGCGCTAGTATTTTTCGACTTTTCGGAAAAAAATTTTTTTTGAAAGTATTCCATCTTCCGCTGTCTGGGCCCTACACACACGCCCCCCGGGCGTCGCCCAGGCGCATGCGCGAGTATTTTTCGACTTTTAAGGGTAGAGGTACGCCTGCTTGTCGAGAGTGACACCTTTTGCTTTTGCTTTCTCTTACAATTAATTTCATCGTGCACCGTGTCGTTTCTGATTTAGCATACTTTTAAACATTTGTCATTGTGACCTTTCTATTCCCTACTTTCAAATCTCTTTTCTTTCTTTCCGGAAATATAATTCGCTCTCGGGAGAGATCTCGAATTAGTACAAGATGCTCGGGCACGAAACACTCGCCTGTGCAAATTGTCGGCTTTGTGGTGGGAGCGCGTATTGCAGCTGCATTGTGATTTAATTGTGAGGCGGGCTGCTGTGAGTCTGACCCTCTCAGGAGCGGCCCCGAGCGGGAACTCCCGTTAATTGGGGGGGGGGGGGGGGGGGCTGGGTGAACGGTGGTCGCGTAGTAGCGTTTTGTCTGTGCAACTGCAATGCGTGAGTGTATCGAGCAGCTCGAGATCTCTCGCGATGGTGAATCCGTGTCCGTTTGTCAATTCTTTTTCATCTCGGCAATGAGATACTTAGAATCTGTTTGGCACTTGAAAGCAATGCAAGCGTACCTTTATAATATGCGAAAGAAATTGTAATCGTATGTATGCAGAAAGATCGACGAGAACCTCTCGTCTATTTCTCTCACGTGTGTTTGTTAACCTTTGGACTTTAAAGTAAAGTCTTTTGAAATAATTTTAGTAGCCTTTTACCGTATATTGCAATCTCAGTCCGATGGGTTAATATACCGAAGCATAGTCTGTTATGCTTCCACAGAGTGGTGTGTGTGCGTGTGTGTGTGTGTGTGTGTGCTGCGAAACTTAGAAAACTTGGGCAGGCAAGTCTAGTTTTAAGCGTCCCATCGAAGATTCGCCGAGGGATTCGCCGAAGGGTTCTCTGGTGAATTCTTTAAGAGATTCACTCAGAATTTTGATTCAACAAAAATTTCGGGTGGAATTATAACTGGGTTAAGGTTTACTAACATTGTAGAGTAGAATTAGACATTTTTTTCAGGCATTCTATGCCATTAGCGCCCAACGAGGCTGCTTCTTTTTCACATTAATATTCGTAATTATTATGCGCCCAATGAGGCTGCTGTTCTTCCGTCTTGTGACTAGGCATCGTTAAGCGCCCATAGAGGCTGCCGTTTTTTTTTTTCATTAAAATTGAAAAGCATGAGACACACAAAATGGCCACTCCTTTTTCCTATCAATGCGACTTGCAAACCTACGATCTACGTTAAGGGCCCAGATCGAGCCAATCTTACGTTCAGTGAGTTTTGTTCGGTCTAGACATCTAATCAGAATTTTATTCTGTTTCAGATAGGTATTTCGTCGATCGTTTTACGTAATTTATTCTATTTCATGCATTTCGTACATGGTTTTGCTTGATTCATTTTATTTCATGTCCTGTATTTTATTATGTTCATTTAATTTCCTTCCATGCTGGTCCCACTATAACTAACATAACGTAATTAATTGCTTCAGCTTTCCAGGTTCAGCCCTTCGCGGCGAAGAGATTTAATAAAATAATATATTTAAAAATAAAAGAGATTGTGAAAATTAATAGTGAAACGAGATAGTGACAGAAGACATCTAAGGAAGCCTAGGCTAATTTATTATAGTATGAAGTATTTAAGGCCCCTTGTAAAATTGCCAAGTAATCGCAAAATTTTATTAGCTTTGTTGCTGGTTTGCTGGTTTGCTGGTTTGCTGGCTCCTCATCTTTGATGAGGTGGTCGCCACTGCTTCCGTTTTCGGAAGCAAGTAACTGAACCTGAAATTGGTACGAGTGGATCAGTTTCATCCCCTGGTGTTCTAGTCGAAAGGGAAAAGTTTCGGGCGTAGGGGGTGTACCTTTTTGTACACTGCCTGCGTAAGTCATCCGTTCGGTGTGACATGAAAATGGTAAGGGGGCTCGCGAGCCCCCCGAGCGTGCGACACAAAATTACATTGCGTGATGGGTCTATCCTATACCTGGTCTGTGATGCCACTACATTCAGTTCTGAAATTATGGGTCGGTAAGACAGTTTGGGTGGCGACACGAACTTCCATAAGGTATTAGGTCTATCCTATACCTCGTCTGTGATGACATTGTCTCAGAGTTGGCTGTTCGGCCAGGAAATTCGCTCCAGTTAAGCGGAACACATGATTGTAAAAGAGATGGCACGGCCGAGCTGAGCGAGAGAGAGAGAGAGAGACCGCTAGTGCGTGCGACAAGGAGGGAGATACGTGGAGAGTGCGAGAGAGAGCGCTAGTATGTGCAACAAGGATGGAGATAGTTGGCGTGCCACCAACTCTGGTTATGCGCTCCTGGTACTTCGGAGCCCCCTAATAGCAGGAGCACACGGTGCAAAGTGGTGGCGATTGAAGTGAGAGGGACTTGTAATTAAAAAATGACAGAGGCCGGTATTCTCAGTCGTTACTTATTCTTAAGCAATGCTTAAGCATGCGGCATCCTCTACTAACCTAGTAGCTAGTAAAGGATGCCGAATGCTTAAGCATTTGCTTAAGAATAAGTAGCGACTGAGAATACCGGCCAGAGACTCGCATTTCGAATAGTTTGCTTTATTTCATCGGTGTTGCCGCTAGGCGGCCAGAGCGTTTCTTGGTTCATAACCTGAAACTGTTTTACCATTCATTTAAAAACAATAAATTAATGATATTGACTTAAGAACAAGGCCTCCTGCTCGCGAATAAACATGTTACTACATCGTCACGTTTGTTCCACATGATTTCGAATCTGATCGTGCTAACAGGCACAGAAGTTTTGCAACAGTAGCGCGCAGGATTACTGTCTTTCATTGGGCAATCATTAAATTATTAAATAGAACGAGAATGTATAATTTGGATTATGTTATCTGACAATGCTGTTCAATAGTAACATCTCGGTATTTAACGATGCAAGCAGGCCTGGTTAATGGAAGCGATTAAAATACTATGCCGGAGAAGAATATGTCTCGTTCTTAGATCGCTGAAAATGGAAGCGAGGGACAGGATTCAGGGAATTTCTGCGCCGTTACGAAACGTTAGCTTTGTTTTACGACAGTGCTTAATGGGATTAGACGTTTAGAAGGCTTCTGGAGCGGTAACCGCACGACGTGAAATCAATTCCGCAAACTTTTATAGCGGATGCTCGATTTTCCAGTGTGCACGCAACAGAAGCCGACGCGTGTTTCAAGCTCCGATTCAGATATAGGGAGACCGTTGCACCGCGGCTAGATTAAATACAGGGTAGGAAGGGAAATTTCGGGGAGCTTTCGAAACAGCCTCCTTTATTTCTCGTGGCAGCCCCATTTACGCTTGAATCTGATCGCGCGCGTCGGGCGACCATGGCCAGGCTTCCAGCCGACAATCGATAATTTACATAAACGCCGTTAGAACTTGCACGCGCAATAGTTTGTGGGACGCGCGGAGGTGCGATCTTTTATTTTACAAAAGCCATCCAAGATGCATTCGTAAGGCGGGGAGGATCTCTCGTTGAAAACACAGGCACACTTGCCGATTGGTTACGTCACTTCCAGGCGTGGTGCGGTACGATGTGTGCTGTGCGTGTGCTACTGAAAATGGCCGTGTACGTACGGGTCCGTCTAGTTTACTGATTTTCAGATAGCCCTTTTTCGCGCTACTACCGATATCGTCCGGCGGCGAGACTGACGGGCTTTCCGTGGATACGTGCTGTTAGTGAGATCGTGCGAGACCAAGCACTCGGTGGTCCGTCGATGCTTAGAAACCGAGACGAAGTGTGCCCGTTTCGTCAACGGCGGATCGCTAAGAGAGAGAAGGTGAGCAGAGGATGTGTCTACAGATTTTTCTTCTCCTTTTTCCCCGACAATCGTATCTCTCGGTGGGAAAAAATCGCGGGGGCATCTTATTCCGTCGCCGATTCAACGACCGATCCGCGCTGATCGTTCCGCGTCGATGGAGCCGAAAGCTTCTCGTCGCAATTACTCGCATCTCCAGTCCAAAGAGGCACGTATCGGCTTTGGCAGGCCACGAACTGCATAGATCACGTCGTGGATACATATTTCGTCGACGCGTCTCGAACGGGTCTACGTTGCCTCCTTCCGCAACAGCCTCGGTTGCCCGCGGTCGTTCGATATTTCCTCTCTCGCTGGCTCTCGAGGAATCCGATCCTTGATACGTTTCCAATTCGCGAGAAGAGCAACGGGGAAAGTGTATTTACAAAACGATGGCGGACACATACGGCCGAAGATTACTTGTCAAAATTGTGTCAACCTCGTGACCACCAAGTCAAGCCGTTTCGAACAGATTTCTGCCCTCTTTGCTTCTCGCGAGCGACATTTTTCCACACAGCCTGGCCCACCGCACCTCGTACATTTTATTCTTTATCGGGGAAACCAACGAAACTCAATCTCAGTGATTTCGGGAGTTTTTTTCTTAGATGAATAGACGATTGGTAAAGTGACTGTGATGCACCGTCCAAGTGAGAGAATTTATTTATCGCTCGACATTGCTCCTTCTCAATGTCATTTTTACCATATTATATTACCAAGTATACGTTACCTGTATCTATGATACGTTCAATTAAGTGACTGTCCTTGCATTGCCAAGATCACGTTAAAAGGTCTTTATTTCGCAATGTGTTTCTAAAGAAATCTAGCCACAAAATGTAAAGCTAGAGGTCTCTCTTTCTGGAATGTTGTTCTGTTAGCTATGTCCCAGTTTTCTCTATCAATGGAATTCGTACAGTACTACTTCTAACTCCCGTGCACTTCGCTCGAAAACTATCCAGCATCGAGGGGCAGTATTTTAAAATCGTCGACGCGTCATTCACGCCCACGCTATTGCCAACCAGTTTTTTTCTTCCTCGTTTCAGCTGCGTGTCCGTTACGAGTGAAAACAGGAGATTGTTAACGATGGGTCTCGTTCTCGTCGAATGCATCGCTGTCGATTCCAACAGTGTGATTGGCGAGCATTGACTACAAGTTGCCAAGATGCGGGAGAGATTTGGTACAATCCCCTGGTATCAGACGGGGATTTAAACGAATTGATTTTCTTAGAAGATTTTCTATTATAGTAGGAAATATGTCGAAACAATGAATAATCCGCGTAACTATATTTAAGCGAGGAGGATGATTTTCTGCATCTTATAACTGTTCTGTGTAGCGATGAATTAATAGAGCACCGCGTAACATATACGTGCGAGTGCGTTAATCGAGATAGATATTTGTTGTTAGCGCCGAATACTATCGAACCTTGCAACATGATGTAATAGGAGTGCAGGCTTTATACATGGGAATGTATTGAAGAAGCATCGCAAAAATGTCATTCTTGTCGAATTTAAAGAAAGCGTTCCACTTTGGTGGCAACGATGCTAAGAAAAAGAAATTATATAATAATATTAAGATGGACTGCAACCCGGAGGAGTTCTGGGAAATGGTGGGCGAACTCGGGGACGGAGCGTTCGGCAAAGTTTATAAGGTAAGACAGCGAGAAGGCTTTCGATAGTTTCGAGACGGCGACTTACTAAACGAACAATGTACTTCTATAGGCACAGCACAGGCAAACGAATCAACTTGCCGCTGCAAAGATGTGTGCGCTAGATGGGGAAGATGACCTTAGCGATTTCATGATCGAGATAGATATTTTATCGGAGTGTAAACATCCAAATGTCGTTGAATTGCACGAAGCATATTTTATCGAGGGCAAACTCTGGGTATATCTTTTGATAAAGTACGCATTTATATGGATTAGCGGTGTTTATTTCATGATCTTTTTGTATTTGCAGATGTTAATAGAATACTGCGACGGCGGTGCTGTTGATTCTATAATGGTGGAGTTAGAGAAAGCTTTAACAGAGCCGCAGATATCCTACGTGTGTCAACAGATGACCAAGGGTCTCGCATTTCTGCACAAAGCTAGAGTCATCCACAGGGACTTGAAGGCGGGAAATGTTCTGCTAACTATGGCCGGAGGAGTGAAAATAGGTGACCCTCGCACGGGCCGATTCATAAATTTTCTTTACACTTTATAACGCTCGAAATAATTAATGAATTTCTGAATCCACAGCTGATTTCGGAGTGTCTGCAAAAAATAAGCATACTTTACAGAAACACGATACATTTATTGGTACGCCGTATTGGATGGCGCCAGAAGTAGTATTATGCGAAACATTCAGAGATAACCCTTATGATTTTAAAGTAAATAATATACTTACCCACCGGAATTCACCGATCGACTGTCTTTCTAACGCTCGATATTATATTTCTATTCCACGTAGGTAGATATCTGGTCGCTTGGTATTACCCTAATAGAATTCGCGCAGATGGAGCCGCCGAACCACGAAATGTCGCCGATGCGCGTACTTCTTAAGATACAGAAGAGCGATCCGCCGAAGCTCGACCAGCCCGGGAGATGGAGCAAAGATTTTAACGATTTCATCGCGAAGGCCCTGATAAAGGATCCAGCATCGCGACCCACAGCCGAGGAACTGATAAAGCATCCGTTCATAAGTCGGACTTTGGATTCGAAACCGATCAGGGATCTGCTGCTGGAGTACAAAGCCGACGTTGTCGAAGAGGAATTGGTGGACGAAGAAGCAGAGGTAGATATTGTTTCCCTACTAATTCCGGCGATCATTATCCGCGGTCTTTCAATTCCACTCGATAGTGAGAAGTCTATGCTCGCAAAGACTTTCACATGGACTCCCACGGGGAGGACGTGTGTTCGTTGCGATAGCTTATAGGGATCTTTTAATACATAGCTATGTACATAGCTTCACAAACAGAATTAACATGTATATACGTTGTTACACGCTTTCGTTTTGATAGAAGGCCAAAAAAGCGAAAAAACACAGAGAACAATATCAGCGGATTGGTAAGCTGCTTTTGAATGAAAAATATTGCGTCATGTAAATTTATTCTTTCCTTTTAAACACTTGAACGTTTGAGTACTTATGTTCGGTTGAATTCAAGAAATCGGCGATATGAAGTAACTTTGTGCGTGCTCTGATAAGCGACCAGTACGCGATTACGCTTTGTATATACATTTACGCATGATAAATGTAAATGAAGCCTCGGGAACATCCGTGCATGCGACCGCGCAGTGTTGATATCTGCTTCCTTTTTAATTTGCAAGAGTACTATGTTACGATTACTTTCGTTTAAGAGGAATGAGTAGTTGAGATAAATTCGTCATTTGCTGTTCGTTATCACGATCTTGACAATTTCACGGGATAGTCCTTCATTTCTTTTTCTACGTTTAATGCGACGATGTATCCTAATAAACATGTTGTAATTTGGATAATTTGGCTGTGCATGCGGCTCTCCTGGGCCTCGCCAGCCCCATCATCCCTGCGTTTGTCAGGTCAGTAGCTTATGCGATAAGTGCTGTCTAATTTAATTTCGACGTATTCCTTTGTACATATTACTATAACTCTTTGCTACTTTTCTTTCGTTTCTGACTGCAATGCATAAGCTATGTTCAATGTGTGTTGTCAAAGTTCGATACCTTTCGTTACTATATTACATCAGTTCATGTATGAAATACATTTCGGTTCTTTAATTTCATCCCCGATCACTCGGCGCCCGTATAAAGTAATCTTTAATTCATTTTCTATCATCCCAACTTACATGTTTCAGGACAGAAAACATGTTTTGTGTCCATTTGGGTACTATAAATTACGAATTGAATAGCGTATATGTATCGCATAGTTACACGAACATAACTTAGATAAATATTTCCAGGAGCAACGCACGTCTCAGCTTCCCCTGGAGCTGGATCAGCTCGGAGATGACTCTGCATCTATGCGCAGTGACGCTGATGTTAAGAGTAAGTACAGTGCCCGGCGCGGGGTGCGCGGTAGTCAAGCAGCTGGCGAACTAACCGACGTATTTGCAGTTTCTGAAAAAGAAAATCTTGTTGCATCGCCCGTGTCAGCGAAAAAAGAAGAGAGCCACAAACGCGAGATCAACAGAGACGGCGAGAAGGAGGACAGGAACAAGAAATTACGTAAAACGGAATCTAAAGAGAACATACCCGTCTCTGTCGAGAAAAAACAAGTAACTATCTCAATTCACTCGCTGGTATATCCGTGCGAATGTCGATAATACATTAGTCTTTCTCCTCCAGGCACCTAAACCTCCTAGTACAATCGAAACGAACGAGCGCAGAGTGTCTCGAGAAAAAGGTCCCGCGCCTCCTCCACCGCTCCTGCGTCAAGACAGCAAGAGCGAGGATAAGGACAGCGGTTCGAAGGTCGTCGACAAGCAGAGCCCCGCTGAGGTGCCAGAGCAGGGTAAGGCGACCGATGAAAAGCAGCGAAATAAAAGTACAACGTCAGAAAGTCGCGAAACGGTGGACAGGGAGCAAGCGAGCGGAAATGCGGTGAGCGAGCAGAAAATCGTACCGGAAAGTTTAGAGAAGATAACGAGAGACAGCAACGAAAGGGAGAGGAATAACGTGGATAGCTCGAAGAAGATCGATAGTAGACAGAAGTCGGTAGATGGTAAAGTGAATCCACCCCCGAGGATGCAATTAACATTCGAAGAGAAGAGGAAGTCTGCGCCGGTTAAGCCGGATCCGTCGGAAGATTGGACGAAGCCAGTATTTAACAAACAGTCGTCGTTGGAAGAAAAGAGCAGGTATTTATCAATACAGATTGATCCTTTATCGAAAGAAACTTCTTTTCCCTGTGATATACAGTATCGTATTCGGTTTCAGAATCGATAAGAAACCATCGACCGACGTGCAGGTGAACCGGCAATCTTCAACGGAAGAGAATTACAAGAGCCTGCAGGAGAAACGAAAGTCCGTGGAGGATAAGCTGAACGCGGTTCTAGAGAAACGATTCTCTATGGATCACGAGATGCGGACGAACGTTTCTTCCTTGGAGGCGTTGGCGCGTCGGGAGGTCCCGAGGGTGGCGTTGCCCGAGAAGATCAAGTCCTGTTCTACCGAGAACATCAAGACAGATTACGGGGCGAGTAAAACGGAGATGGCTATTAAGAGCCACAGCGAGGGGTCCTCCAGGTATGACTCGTTGGAGAACTTCTCCGACGAATCCGACGGGAAAAGGGACAAGAAGAAGTGGCTGAACAAGGAGCACAGCCACGAGAACGTCGTGAATGATAGTTCGAGCGGCGAGAAGAAGGGTTCCTCGGTGAACGTGTCGGTGATCACGTCGACGCCTATCAGAAGCAGAAGTGCTTCGAGGAGAGGCAGCGGTGACAACGTGGTTGTCATTACCGGTAAGATCTATTGCTGTTTGAGGATGTATCAGACGTACAATATTAGACAAAAGTATATGAAAATTGAAATGCTTGAATATCTACGTCTAACGCATAGTAAATCTAGATTTAAGGAACTCGAAGTATTTCTAAATATGTTTAAATGTCTAGGTAAATCGGAGCAAGAGATACGCCAGAACACATCGACCGTTCGAATCACAGCGGAGAGCCCAGACCTGTCGAACAGCCTGGCGAGCAACGTGAGCCAGGTAACAGTGGTGACGACGCATCCGCCGGTTCTGGTGGACGCCCTGTCACCGACGCCACTGTCCTGCCGCCCGTCCCCAACGTCCGAGGTGGTGATCGTCGCCAACGAGCTGAACAAGACGCAGGTGAACGAAAGTTCCACCGACGACGACGGGTTCCCAAGCCTGGACAGTCTGGAGTACACGCCGCAGGAGCAGCCGATTGTTCTCACCGACGTCTCGAAGAGAGTTGGCAAGAAGCTGGACGAGTCGGAGGTCCTGATCGTCAGCCCGATCGTAGACGAGCTGCAGGATACTAGTCACGTTTCCGTGGTCACAGTCGGCGAGGACAAGGAGCAGGTGAAAGACTCCTCGGTACTTAACAAGCACGACGCGGTGAGGACTTGCTCGTCGCACAGCGACACGAGCCTGGTCGAGAGGTCGAGCACGAAGAGCGACAGCGGGGACGAGATCACCAAGATGATAGTCGCTGGAACGACTGTCGAGCCCGCGGAGGTGGACGACACGGATCGCACCTCGAAGAAGATGAACGGCATGATCAAGAGCGACAAGTCCTCCGTGGGTCGTATCGAGGAGAAGGCGACGAAGACGATGAAGCAGAAGGAGATCGTCGGGAAAGTGTACAAGGAGAAGAGAGTGTCGCCGGACAGCTTCGAGGGGTCCAGGTCTCACAGCGAGTCCGGCTCCACTCGGTCGCACACGCCCAGCAAGAGCATAGATCGCTCGGACGCGGAGTCGATCTCCACGACGATCAGTCAGGACAGCAGGGAGTCGAACAAGGAGAATCACCTGAGCCAAGGCCAGTCGGCGGAGGTGGACGAGGAGGTGGTGCTGCGGCGGAAGCCGGATTACAACAACCGCGACGTGCCGCGGCCGACGAGGACGAAGGAGGACATACAGATGATGAATCTGAAGAAGAAGACGAGGAAGCGGACGAGGAAGTTCGAGATAGACGGCGTGGTGGTGACCACCACCACCTCGAAGGTGATCTACGGGGACGACGAGAACGGCAAGGTGTACGACGACCAGATCTTCAGGAAGCAGGAGCTCAGGGAGCTGAAGATGCTGCAGAAGATGGAGCAGAAACAGTTCCAGGATCTGTCACAGAAGGCGCAGTTCAACAAGGACCAGCAGGAGAAGCGGTTCGAGCAGGAGAGGCAGCAACTGGAGCGAAACGCCGAGACAGATTTGGAGACTCTGGCTCGACAGCAGAGGCAACAGATCGAGAGGGCCGAGGTGCAGCAGGAGGCCGACCTGAGGCTAGCCTCGAAGAAGATCCGCAGCGAGCAGGAGAGGGACCTGAAGCAGTTCCGCGAGGGGCTGAAGCAGGAGCTGAGGTTGCTGAAGCAAGAGGTAGACCTGATGCCCAAGGACAAGCGGAAGAGCGCGTTCAAGATACGCAAGGAGAAGCTGGAGGCCGAGCACGAGGAGAGGGAGAAGCACTTCCTCGACAAGCTGAACGAGAGCCACGAGCTGTCATTGAGGAGATTGTCCGACAGCCATCGCGAGAAGATCGCTCTGATGGAGAGGCAGTTCCTGCAGCAGAAGCAGCAGCTGATGAGGGCCCGCGAGGCGGCCATATGGGAGCAGGAGGAGCGGCACATACACGAGAAGCAGCAGCTGCTGAAGAAGCAGCTCAAGGACATATTCTTCCTGCAGAGGCACCAGATGCTCATCCGCCACGAGAAAGAGCTGGAGCAGATGAAGCGGATGAACCAGAGGAAGGAGGAGGAGCTGATCAAACGGCAGACGGTGGAGCGCAGGAATCTGCCCAAGAGGATCCGCAACGAGATGAAGGCGCGCGAGATGATGTTCCGGGAGTCGATGAGGATCTCGGTGTCGTCCGTGATCGCGCCGGACCCGGACGCCGAGAGGGAGAAGCTGAAGAAGTTCCAGGAGAACGAGAAGAAGCGGTACAGGGCGGAGCAGCAGCGATTCGAGTTGAAGCACTCGCGGCAGCTGGAGGAGGTTAGGGCGCAAAGCGACGCCACCATCAAGGAGCTGGAACAGCTGCAGAACGAGAAGAGGAAGATGCTGATGGAGTACGAAACGCTGAAGCTAAAGGAGCAGGAAGAGGGGTACAGCAAAGAGCTTCGCGAGTGGAAGGCGCAACTCAAGCCTCGGAAGCAGGTAAAAGACGTTTAATTTTTCGTTACCTATCTTATCTGTTCTTCTTTTTTTTTTTTAATATTATCAAATACCTCCTTCTTCGTCGGTCGTTTCTTCAGGCGAATTATCAGATCGTCCCATAAGCTGTGTCGGCTTCAATTAACGTCGGAACGTCGGTTAACGGTGGACCATTTTTCTGAGACAGCTTTCCCGATTAGAAACGACACAGCCTACCGGAACGACCTTCTTTCTAAGGCTATCGGTTCTCTCTATCAGCTAAATCGTAATCTCTATAATCACGCGCCTGGCAAAAGTCGCGGGGCACAGTTCTCCCCTTGCGCGCGACGAGCGTACCTCGATGGCCAGAGCAGAAACAGATCACGGTCCCGTCGCGATCCCCTATCACATAATACAGCTATACTGAAATAAGTGTTAATGTACTTGTTATAGAAGTTAGAGGCTGAGCTGACGGCTGATATGGGAGCGCTGGAAGCTCGCTACCGAGACTATTTGCCCTCGGGTCTTAGCGGTCACTGTCCACCACCTCCTCCCCCTCTAGACTATTCTAACATTTACAGTTTCGAGTGCTGGAGAAAGTCCCCCCGTCTACCACGCTCCACCCCCGCATCCCCGTCACCGTTCACCATTCCAAGGGTGTCGCTAAGAGTCGGCAGCTCGGACACTAGCTCCGTCAACGGCATGTTCTCGCGAAGTCATTCCAAGCCGGACTTAGGGCCACCCTCCTCCTTCCGTAGATAGTACCACCTTCCGAATCGTGTTGCTCGTGTCTACCCTCCCCCTAAATTCGAGCCACTTGTGTCCTTCGTCTGTCCAGGGAAGCTTCGAAATGGAAAGGAAACCGATATAACTCCAACGAGCTTGAAAACAGTAGGCATAGAAACTGAAACGAAAGAAAAGGCAGGAAGATCCTTTCTGCTTCGAAGCTTCTCCCTCGTTGTATTGTGTTTCAAGCCTCTCAAGCGTGTAACACGTTCGCTTTACTCACCCTCTGCTTCGATTATCTGGTATTATTTATGATGTCTCTAAACGCTGTACACATATATTACATGGAACGTACGTACGTTTAATATAGATACCATACGTACACGCAAACACGCATATAATATACATACACACTTAATATATACGATTACATATTACATATATCTTTTTTTTTCTTCTTTTCTTTGACGTAAATAAGTCCGGAAGTACACATAGATGTTGGGCTGGTACGGGGATCGAATAACATGTACAGTCCACTATTAATTCGTAACGCTGTATATTTGGTAGTGTCAGTTGGGGAAAACGAACGTCCGCCCATTATGTGTATGTGTCCCTAAAAGGAAACGAATAGGGGGCTTATCACTGTTGGATTCAAGCTGACGGCTCGCCAGGCGTGTCGAGACCCTGGAAGTCTGCTGTCGTTGATTGAGCCATGGTCGCGACCGGGTCCATCCATGCGGCCCAGCATCGGATGGACCCAGAGCAACGTAGGATCGCCGATGGGATTCACGACGTCCTGCGTTGCTTGCCGTCGACCGAACGGCAATTTGCAACAGACTCTGCGCTGGGGCCCATTTAATTCTGTGAGAATCAAGTAACAGGGTGAATCGCGTGGTAATCGTGGGGCTATTCATGTTGTATACTTATCGGATGTAGTGAAGTGTAAACGCTTACGCATTCCAAAGGGTTTTCTCGTAATAAGTGTTCTCCATTGTGTACGTTAAGATTATATATATACGCATCCCCGTTATGTTACACAATAATCCCCCGCCCCGTAAACGAACCTGACCGACGGTATGTCGAAAAGTAAAGAGACTCGACGAGTGGATATATCGGAACGGTCTCTACTAGGTAACGAACAAGGTCAGTTGAACGAAAAACCTCTGTTGACGCCAGTATATAATAGATTACGCAAAGTCTAACGATACAGGGTGTCCCCGTATCTGGGTCGGGCTACAGCCTCTAAACTCCAAACGATTCGAGAAAGAAGAAAAGATCCCGGTTTTAGAATCCGACAGCTTTTAGATCCTCTGCAGCCCAGCCCAGTTGCATGGGCCTTATCTAAGATTCTGTTTAACTTGTTTGATCGATCTCGACTCCTTCGAAGCCGCACAGGGGAAAGAGCGTTCCGTTTTAAACACACTTGGCTTTCCGTTACAGAGACTGGAAGAGCAGTTCGCTCTGCAGTTAGAGGAGCAGGAGGCGATTTACGGGCCCAGCGCGATGCCCCTCTGCTTGCCAGCCGACCTGCCCGACTTGACCCATCACACCGCTGGCTCCACGCGCAGCTCCCTGTCATCGGTGAGCGAGGGTTAACGTGTTATTTCTATCGAATCGACCTGGATCTTCCGAATTTCGTCGCTCGACAGGAGTCACGAGCGGCAGACAAGCGTCTCTCTCGAGGTTCCGTGTCGTCGCGGCGGAACGCGCCGAGGACGTCGAGGTAATCCCCCGACGGTCCACGGAGAAGCGCTGACCGGGCAGAAAGGACGAGCCAGAGCTGCCTTTGATCGTTCCACGCGAGGGAGGCGATGCACCGTTGCTCGCTAGACGCACAGACCGTCGCTACTCAACCAATAATTCGCACGTACCACGTAGCTTTCCGTTTAACCGTGAGCCCAAGGCCTCTCGCGATACGAGAGCTTAACGGCGACGAGCAAAGCAGTGGAAGAGGAGATCTAGGGAATCTAGGAAACCTAGGTCTAGTCGGCGCCGCGATAGGGCCGAGCGATCCCCGAGGGGCTCTTCTAAGGTATATTTTCTACGTAACTAATTTCTTACTTGATCCCGTTCGGGGAACGGGACAATCCATCCGCCCCGAGTATCGCGATTCTACGCCAATCAGATGCCCTTTTTTCTACGTCTTATACACTCTAACGCGTAACTAGGAGTCGAATGGTCGCCGTATCCGCCGGCAAACCTTGCTGTCCCGTCGCGGGTGCGCGTGGTTGGTGTCTGTAGCGTGTTCGTAGGATGCCTAGCGATTTTATACGTACGTAATGCACACGTGCAAGAGAATAGAAGTATATTTTCGGTGTAGCTCTGCAATGCTTGTCGTGTCTATACCTAATCCAGAGGATCCTGGTCCGATGTCGAGGCCAAACGAGCGTTGGTCGCTGCGAATGGAACCGAACTTTCAAAAGGAGAACGTCCAAACCAGGTCGCGCGGTTCCGCCCTCCCCGTTTTTCCATTAGATTGCCCGACGAGTCGTGTAATAACGTTTTTAACAAATTCCCGATGCAGAGGATCGTTCTCTGTCCAGATGCAGACACACGGATATATATTTTTAGACGGAATAAAAGACGTTCGACACTACGAATCAAAGGTTCAACGCCAAATAATACGTTTGTATACAGTGCGTACGGTAAGGTCCCCGACCACATTGTAGAGAATCTCTTTTCTTCTTCTCGACTCGAACAACACCGAGCATGCGTGGCCGAATAAGCGAGTCGTGGGTTTCCTCAAGAACCCGTGGTTCCTTTGTACAAAATATATCCCTCTTCGTTTCTCCGACCCCACTCCTCTTCTACACTCTCTCCCCTCCCCTCTTACTATCGTCGTGTACATTGACTTCTGTTAGAGTTCTCCAACCGTCGATCCGTCTTGTGGGGTAGCCGTCGCTTATATATTTTACCGTCGGATGTAAGGAGCTTTGTACATAAATATATAGAAACCGGGACGATTCGTTCGATATATATATTTTGAATATTCTAGCGCGTGGTGCGCGAACGGTGCTGCCGTTCCTTCCTTATTTTATTTCTGGAAAACGGTCCGTTTGCATGGAAGATCGTTTTTTGCTGGAGGCGCGACGTGCATGGGTGAAAGGATGTATACAAGGTGTTACGGGGCAAGTGGCGGAGAATTAACAGATATATTTTGCATGTCGAAACTTAGGAGAAGCTTTTCGCAGGATCGCCTCAGCTGAATTCGGAGGACGAGGGCTTCCCTCGGATTTCTAACTCCACCGATTTCTCCGACTGCTCGCCCTGGAACACCCTGTAGAATTTGCGGAGCGCTCGCGAGCAGCTCGAGGGGAATTGGACGAATTCCTGCGTTCAGGGGACCTTCGGGCTCTTCGTAATTCCTGTATGCGATCGAAAGATAAGAGCATCGTTAGTCGAGTAGCAACTAAACGAGATAAAAGGGGACATTTGCCAAAGCATATATACATACGCCGTGTATGTATACATACGTGTGTTCTCGAAACCTTTAGAATTTCGAGGACGCGAGAATAGAGGGGGCGCACGATACAGTGGGATTACCTTGGCAACGATTACTGCCCTTTAGCTTAAATCGTGGCCCGGGTCGTAGGATTTGGAAGTATCGAATTTTCGCACTCTCAGCGGAGGCCGCGCGCGAAACAAGCAGCCGCGGGCTCGCGGAGTCGCGGGGCAGCGACGGAAATCGCGAAACGTTCAAATCTCTAAGGAGTTAAGTAATTTATAGGCGTCGGTCACGTGTGCATTATACGCGCGAAACACTGCGAAACGAAGCAAACGGGGAGAAAGAAGAGAGGGGGAGGAAACGATTAAATGGGGGATAGAAAGGGGAGGACGCGGGAGAGATACGCTTTCGTGAAATGTTCGCAGTAGCCTTACACGCAGAGTTTTTTTTTTAAGGAGATGCCGATCGCGTGCGTTGTATATGATCGAAAGTATTTATGCTACGACGATTAGAGAGCGTGGAGTATAATGTAATATATATATATACATATATACATGTACGATATAATATAAACACGAATGAAGAAATGGAACGTGTCGGCGAATCGGTGCATCGGAACAATCACGTCGATTCGCTCCAAGTAGTCATCTTTATATAAATATAAAACATTTCTTTCTCTTCGTCCCTTGTTTCGCTCGGGACCGTATTCTTCGTTCGGCTCTCAACGATTATCCGTGCGCGCACAGTATTCAACCTACTGTCCGTTTCAGCTACTTGTATCCATTGCGCGAACTTTCTCTTCTTTCCTTTTCTTTTCGCCGAATATGTTTTGACAGTGGATCGTATTCTCGACGTGCAGTCGCATACTTATATAGATTTATATATATAAATATATATATATATATATATATATATATATATATATATATATATTGTGTATATGGAGGATCAATAGACTGAGAGAACGAGTAAAAGTAAGGAGGATCGGGAAACGAGATTATTGTTGGTCCGTTCGTTGCGATTGAATGTTCAACTGGCGATAGTGAAATCGCTTTCGTCAGGTATCATCCGGTAGATAAAGTGGCATTAGCGAATTCGAATTCGATCGAGTGGCTTCTTCGAATAGAACACGGCATTGATCGGCCTTCTATCCATCCATTGGGAATCGATGCTCGTCGGTTATTTATGATATTTATTTGGATTTCCATCAGAGGATACTTCCATTCCATAGTCTTCGCCGCGGAATAAACGAAATCTCGCGTGAAAGCAGAGAGAGAGAGAGAGAGAGAGGGAAGGGAGGGGCAAAGGAGTTCTCGTTTACGGTTTCTCAAAGCATTTCTCCTTTTTGTACCTTAACGCGTGTCCAATCGATTACTTCGCGCAACAGTGTACTTGTTCGTATTTAGACCGAGTTTATTTTACATAGGTATATTTATATTCTGGGTTAAGCGTTAAGTTGTTCGTCCTGGGAGCGCAGGATGGCCGTTTTTTTTTTTTTACGATTGAAATTCGACGAATCCCCGTTTTCTTTGCGAAGGAAGGCCTCGCGAATGGAACGGGAACGCCGCGTGGTTACCTCGATACGATCGTTGGACCCTTCCCAATTCAAATATACAAGCCGCGAGCCGCTTAATTGTTCGCCAGAGCGGTTAACAGAGTGTATTAAGTATCCACGGGTGCCCGCCATGTCGAAGGGAGGCGAGAACATTGTTTTGTACATAATTCTTATTACCGCTGGGAAAGAAACGTTCATCCGAATCGCAATTCGTCGTGCGCGTTCGCGTGTTAAGTTTTTCTTTGTTTCGCATGCAAGAGTGACGTTTTCTAGTCCGGTAAGAAAACTCACCCCTCCAAAAAAAGTAATAAAAAAAACGAATACTGGTTTCGTTAAACAGTTCCACCGTAGACTTTAATGAGTCTGTGTACCCCCAAAAACGCCGGTTTTCCATCGAACGATATTTAAAATTTTGTAGAAGAATCTTTTCGTGGGGGGAAATACCGATTCTGCACAATGGAAACCAAATCAATCGATCTTGATACACTGGATATCCAAAAATCCTCGGTGCAACGCGATAAAATTCGACTCCTCATCCCGGACAGACCGAACCGGGAATATGAAATGATATTTATCTTTGCGAAGCTTCAATTTTCTTCCAAATTTCATCCTCCCGCCAGACGTCGAAGGGAAATGTTGAAGCGCAAATTTTCGACTGGCTTTATCGACGAGGGTCGTGTTCTCTCGAGTTGCACCGTTCGTTTCTTGGCAACCTGTAACGATCGTCTCTTTGCGGTAGAAGCAGTTTGCGAATTCGTTTGGGAGAACCGATACCATCTATTTTGCAACGGCTCGCGTCAGCATTTTCTTTTCTTTTCACGTTGTGTTGTTCTGCCGTGAACGAATGTTGCCGAGAGAAAGACAGAAGAAGAAAGAAAGAAAGAGAGAGAGAGAGAGAGATAGGGATAATTTTTTACACGGTAACTCTCAACCGACTGACACGTCGGCTGAGAAATTATACATAGAGATATATATACACACACGCCGCTGTAACATAGACTCTTTATTAATTAATTGCTCAGTACTAGGATACGAAAGGAAATCTGAATTCAATTACGATCATTAATATAGATCTGTAAGGACTAATGTTACGATTATTTACATGGTAATGTTATTAAGAAACACGATACAATAAATATTTTACTTCTACGTGTCCTGTGGCAGTTCATTAGCGGCCTAGCGCGAAGCAGCTTATCAGAGCAGTCTCGCTTATCAAACCGCACCCGTGATCATCGTTCAACTGACAGCGATGTTGTACGGCGATAAGGAGCTTGCGGTTCTTTATTTTTTCCGTTTTCTATTTTTCGAAAATTCTCTCCGCTTATCTCTGCACCGGGGGATATAAAGGAACGGCAAAAGGAAAGAGAAAGCACAGTCGTGCACGAGGTGACATCACAGGGAGGGCAGGACGATCGTCGTTCAAAATTCGTAACACTGTAAGTGGAGAACAGCTGTTCGATGACTCCGACGAGTCGTTAACGCGGATCAGCTCTATTTAGAACCTTTACGCCAATGATGCACAGGGGCGGTTTGTCAATTTCTCGCGTCTCCAAGTAAATATCGCTCTCCGAGGGTATCTTTTATCGCGCAGAGGTTAATGCCAAAGCGTTACAAGAATCTGCGATTATTATTCTAACGCGACGATGGAAGTTGCTTTCGGAGAGCAGCGCGTGGGAAGGTTACGTCGGTTGGTAGTTAGGTTTATAGGGTGATCGGTATGGAATTATTGGGAGATATGAATGTGCCATTGTCTTTTACGGGATTGTTGCTCGGTCTGGATCGTCTGGAAGATTCCAAGTGATTGTTGGCGCATAGGTTACGTGGGATCGCAGAGATGGCGGAGTCGACGAGGCGAAAGAAGGTGTGCGTGGTGGGCGCAGGCGCGGCGGGATTGTGCGCGGCCAACCATTTGGCGCGGAGTTCGAATTTCGAGGGGAAAGTGTACGAGCAAACGAAGGATATTGGTGGCACGTGGGTGTACAAGGAAGCGACCGGGCTCGACGAGAATGGCTTGCCCATACATTCCAGCATGTATCGGGACCTGAGGTTTGACTCTGCACAGTTCTGAAAAATTCGCCGCGGCCGATACAGTTCTCGGGACTGCTGGAACCCGTGCTTTCTTCGTAGAACCAATTTACCAGCGAGGATCATGAATTTCCCTGACTATCAGAGAATGAACGCCGTGGAGCCCTGCTGCGCGACCCACCAGGAGGTTCTCAACTATTTGCGAAATTACGCCAGACATTTCGATCTGTTGAAGCACATTCAGGTAAACGACGCGTGCACGTAGACTGCTTCGTTGGCTTAGGTATGTAATCTAACATTGCAGTTCAATACGAGAGTAGAGTCAGTGCGGTTAGAAAGCTCGCCGGAAGGCGGGGACAGCTGGATCGTTCGGTTAAGGAACTTAAAAACGAAGGAGGAGGTGGTGGCCACTTTCGACGCTGTGATGATTTGCAACGGGTGCGTTAAAAGCTCTTCCCGTTATTCAGGGCAGATTTAAACGTCGCTTTTTCTGTGCCACGATCCAGGCATTACTTCGATCCTTACGTGCCAACGATACCTGGCATCGAAACGTACTCGGGCACGGTAATGCACAGTCACTCGTACAGAAAGCCCGAGGACCTGTCGGGGAAAACTGTCCTGATCTTGGGGGCATCCTCTTCAGGGATCGACATTGGAATCGAACTGGGTAACCACGCGTCCCTCGTGTACCTCAGCCACAACAACGAAAGGTACCCGGCAAATGGCTTTTTAAGGGTACATTGTGTAATCCCTTCATAAATTTAGGATTTTTAACCAACTTTAAAAAGGACGAAGTTATAGTTTCGACCCTTGTGTATTTTTTTTTTACGTTTGTCTCAGCATATCTCTTCAGCATATGGACCGATTTTGATGATCTTTTTTTTTCGAAAGAGGGTGGTCCTTTCCAACACTCCGCCAATATTGATACTGGTTAATTCAAACTTCACCTTATACATAATTTGTATTTCATGTATTCTCGCATTTTAGAGTATTTCCGCGCGTTGAGTAACTCAACTTGAGTTGTAGACCCAATATAACGAATTTGAACCATCCTTATCCTCACTTTTTCAAGTCGCTTATTTTTGTAATCTTCCGTTTCTAGCAAACGGTTCTTTTTTTTCGAGCAGCTCTTTGTGTAGGCTTACCCATACATTTTTAGATAAATAGTAGTTATATAACGTAAATAACTAAAAAGTAAAAAAAAAAAATAATTTAAAAAAAATTCAAACCGACTTGAAAAAAATAAAAATGCACTAAAAAGTGAAAAATAATTTTTCCCTTATTTAATCTGCGACACTCATTTTTTATATCGGCGCCAGATTTACACAGTTCAAATGACGAGGCACTAAAATAAAAAATGAGAGTCGTAGATTAAATAAGGGAAAAAATTATTTTTTACTTTTTAGTGAATTTTTATTTTTTTGAATTCGGTTTTAATTTTTTTTAATCTTTAAATAAAAGTTTTTTTGGTATTGCTTTATAGTCACGTATTTTAAAAACAATGAATATATTAAAATATCTACAAATCAATACCAAAAAGACTTTCCGCCCTAGGTGTTAAAGTTTTCTTTAAAAACACATCCTTCTTGAAGGGATCTCACGAGAATGTCCCCCCAAGGATCGAGCCGGTAACATTGCACTTTCGATGTGCGCAGGTTGAATACCCTTCTGCCGTCCAACATGGTGCAAGTGATGGGCGTGGAGAGGATAGAAGGTGAACGGATCTTTCTAAGGGACGGAACCTCGGTCACGGCGGACGTGTTCATGTTTTGCACCGGATACCGATACAGCTTCCCGTTTCTGGACGAGAGCTGCGGCATACGAGTCGATGCCAATTACGTGACCCCGTTGTATAAACACCTGATCAACATCGAGCATCCCACAATGTGTGTGGTGGGGGTGCCCACCATTGTCGTACCCTTTCCCATGTTCCACGCGCAAGTAAAGCCCCTTATTCTCGCTCCTTCGAACGAACCGAAAGCCGCGACGTTGTTAAAGGGACCGTGAACTCCTCAGGTGCAATATTTCCTCGCGCTGCTAGAAAACAGGGCGACTCTGCCCCTTAAATCCATCATGCTAGAGGACTCGAAGCTGAAGGCGGCGAAGAAGAGGCACGCGCACAGGCTGATGGACAGGCAGTGGGACTACAACGACTCGCTGGCAGATGCCGGTGGCTTCGATCGTTTACCGAAGTTCTACAGGCGCGGCTACGACGTGTGGTCCGGCCACAGGAAGCTCGATTTCTTGAACTACAAGAAGTCGAGGTTCGTGGTGTCCGAGGACGGGGAGACTGTGGAGATTTCTGTACCGAATTGAAACGAGCCAAGACGTTGTAAGTAAAGCCTCGTTCGCATTAGTCAAGTTTACTGGCTTCAAGTGGCTCCGTGACTTTAAGTTCACACTTGTACGTACATTCACGGTATTTAAGTTGTATTATTTCAAGGCAAGAACAGTTGGAACACTCTCTACTTCGCTTGGAACTTGAAAGGATATTTCAAGTGAAGTGATTTCAAGCGACTTGAAGCCAGTAAGCTTGACTAATGTGAACGAGGCTTAACGGAAGAGAGTGCCTTTCGTATCAATAGATTTTTATTATTGCTGGAATTTCGCTGGAACTGTGTCGGAGAGTGGATCTCTCAGAGCGAGCTGGCTTGGGAGATTTTTATTTTAATAAAAATAATCGCACTGTTACCAGTGCGTCGCTGAATGTTGTCAAAAAAATTATGCGTTGATCGCGGTCTTGTTCTTAACCCAATCTAAGAAGTCCAACAGGTTGGTGTAAACACCGGGCAAGCCTGGTTCGGCGCAATCGGCGCCCCACGAAGTAATACCGATCCCGACGAGATCGATGTTGACTAAGGGGCCACCCGAGTCACCCTGCGCAAAATGAATAACAACGGTACCTCCGGCTTTCGTCCGCAATGCCTACGCACACAGGAAGAAAGTAGAAACGGATACCACGTTTACCTTGCACGAATCTTTCCCTCCCTCTCGGAACCCGTAACAAGACTGGTGCTCCGGAATGTCGAAACTGTCTTCATAGTCCTTCACGCACTCTGCCCTGCTCACTTTCGGTAAGATAACATATTGCAGGTACTCCGACAGCACCGGATCGTACTCCTGGAAAATCGTTTTTACGTTTGCAGTAGTCTACATCGGCCACGCTCGAAAGTTGACTCTGCCGATCTTACGATGAAGTAGCCCCAACCAGCGATCAGGCCCCAATCAGTCTTAACGTTCCTCGGATCCTCGGGCAATTTCAGCGGTTGCGTGACGTTGTTGAAGCGGAACGGTTCTTTCACTTTGAACACCGCGATGTCGTAATCGTTGCTGTTGTCGTCGTATTTCTCGTGAGGGACGAGCGAGGTGACTCGGTGAACGACACCGCCGAAGTCGTGCCAGCGGGACCCGCTGCGGACGCTTATCGAGACGGAACTGTTGTCGACGAATCTGCAACAGCGAGCGTGCCCTGAAAGTGTTCGCGTGAGATGCTCGGATTCGATTTAACTGAACGACAAAAATTCAGGCTCACTCGTAGGCACAATGGGCGGCGGTCAGGCCCCATTGTTCGTTGACGATAGCGGCACCGCACGCATGCTTCCCATTCACCCTGTACGATAACTGTTACGGATAATCGTTCCATTACTTCGAGCTGCCTTCGTTTCTGTATCGCGAATAGTTAAACGGTGCCGAGTTGGAATAGCGAGGGAAAAGCGAGAGATGAATGTAGGTACTTGCCATGTACGGGACCTTTGAGATGTCGATCGCTGCTCCATTGATGATTCGATCCTCAGGGGGAGGCTCCGATCCGTACACACCCACTGAACATATGTGAAAGCAGAGAAATTTTTATACGGATACTATTTAGCTTTGGATTACTAGAAGCGAGGGCTATGTCTCGGGGAGGCACTGTACCAGTACTCACGTCCAACAACCAACAAACAGATCTTGCAAAATAGAAGCGTATTCATATCGACCGTACTCTCCTCGCAGACGTCTCCACGTTCCCTTCACCGACTGCTGTCCAAGCGTCGCGAGCGCAATTTATCCTTCCAACTTATCGAAAGATGGAACAGCTGAGCGCAATTATACAAGAAATCCTTCAGAATTGCGCGCAATTACCATTTCGCATACGTCGGTCTCGTTATCGCTGACATTATACCTTATGCAAAAGTGCCAGATAGCACACGGCGTACTAAATACGTGCATTTTACATATGTTTTCGGCCCGAACGTCTCGCGAGCTTATTAACACGTCTTCAAGACGCTTTGAAAGCCTCAGATGGACGCCGCTAAGTGTGATATCTTTGTGTGATATCTTCTGGGAAGCTATCGAACGTAAGGGCACGGCAAATTGTTCCCGCACCCTATTCTTCGCCCCAAAGAAATCCCAGCGTGTTAAAGGAATCACTTATTCATAAATTCAGAGGTGTCTCTATCGTAGCAACGCTCGTCGCTTCCCCGTTCCGATAAGGATTCACAAGGGAGCGCGTCATTAATCACGCTTCCGAACCGACGACATTCAAAAATGACCGCCAGCAAAGCAAAGCGAGTTGTGGTGGGGGTACTGCGGAAGGAGGTAATCGCGAGTCGTCGAGTTGGAAGCGCGACGAGAAGTTTGCCGAGCGAGGCGTAGTGTAACAACCTCGACAGACAATAGGAAAGGGCATGGGCGATTGCCCGCCGAGGTGTCTCTCGAGGGGAGCTGTTTTTTTCTCTCCCGAATCGAGACGCGAAGCGGAATGCTCGGCGACGGAGTATTTAGTTAGATATGTGTCGGGACCGGTAGGCCGGTGGTTGGGGAGTTCGGCAGTTTAGTGAGCCGATTGGTCGAGGGGTGGCGGTGCGGTAGCGTCGCGCCGCGCCGAAACAACCCTCAGTCTGTAACTCGCCGCGCTCGGGCACGGACCCCGCGTTTTCTTCCGCCGTGTCTCTCTAAGCCGCGTACGTTCGTCCCGTTTGTGTGCTCTCTCGCCCTTAACGCCGGTACTCGTCGCGTCCCTCCAGCAGTGCGATCCATCTCCGCGTCCCGCGGGACACACGCAGCTCGGGCAAAGTGCAGGAGCAGCCGAGGTACCAGTGGCCAGCGATCACGGACGTGCTACCAAGTGGGCATCGTTTCGGTGAGTCTTTTTGATTCATTGCCAAACAGATTCGCGGGTGACATAACCCAAGCTTCCGACGGTCAACGGGACGGAGGTTGCTATCTTTGCCCGGTAGCGAGGCGACCGTTTCGGAAACCTCTCGCCAGACATCGATTAACATTTCGCGAACTTTCGGGCCGCATAGTGGCGGGTCACTCTTTAACACGAGCGCTGAAATATAGGACGTCTGCTTTTACGCCTTGGGACGGGTCGTTTGCTTTTCGTTTGGGCTTCAACGTAAACACTGGGCTCTTCGGGCACCGAGTGCCCCGGGGGAGAGGAGGACAGGCGATACTGTTGACTGTGCTTCTTGTTTTTTTTTTTGTCGCTTTCCGTGGGTTAGGCTCGCGCGGACGGTGGATCGAGTGTAATAGGAACAAAGCGAGGAAACGAGCGGGCGAAGTAGTCGAAACGAAAATAGTACGGTTTGCATTCTGTTAGGGAATGTCATTGGCGTGCGGCCTGGCGGATGGATCTTTCGCGAAAGAAATCGTCTGTCTAGCGTCGGGTCTCGTCCTCGTTCGGCCGCCATCTTGGATTGATATTTATCGAATCTCAGATCGAACGCGCAACGGTCGTTTCAAATATTTCGATTCTTATTCGCGCGTCTTTTTGATTCACGAAACCTTGGGTCTGTTTAAATTTATTACTTAATCGCCAAATAAGATGGGAATGGCGAGTTTGTATTGCAAGGGTTCGATGCTGAAAATAACACCCGAGTTGAACTTTTTTATTAGTTCTCCGTAGTAGTAATATATTCCATTATACTTTCCGAGGTCGTTCTTAACATCGCGAAATTCCTTTCGACGTTCCCTCGCGTTAAGTACATTCCACGCGTTCCCTATGCGCATGTGTAATTCTCTGTGAACGGAAGGGAGTTGGAATCAGCATAAAATTGAGAAACGTAGTCCTCCCTTCTCGCTTTCATTAAGGAAACTTCTTTGACTGCGTGGGCGCAGAAAGGGGTTTATTACTAATTTAGCTCAGAGCAATATTCGATGCCCTGTTATTCAAATCTTCACCGAAAGGAGGGCACTGGAGGCATCCGAATGAGAGATCGAGCATATCGACGTAAATTGGCCCCGGGGCGACCTCGGCGGAGTAAACATAATTGCAAAACTAAATGTCCATGGGCGATTAGCTAATGAAAGATTGCAATTACACGGTATCGCGGCAATACCATCGAATCGGAAGCTTCCCTTTCCACAGCAATGAATTCCAACCATAATATAATCGATACTTATCAATTCGTGGGGTCGAAGTATTACATTCGAAACGTGATCACAGAGGTGGAAGTGCCTCGGTTCCACCCGCGGTCTGTTAACCATCGAATCAGGGCGAGTAGAACTGTTTCTCTTAGACGAAGAGACTAGGGGGTGAATTCAAGGTTCGCGGTTCTCGAAAAGTTGCTCGAGTGGGTGGCATTCCGTGACTTTGCATCGGCGATACTTCTTTTCCACGCGATTTATTAATACGCCGCGAACGGACGAGGCTCCGCTGGCCACCTTGGGCTTAATTTAATCGCGGATCTTTTTCGCGACCTTTAGTGACGCTTGTCGTATAAAAATGGCGGGAGAGAAAAAGGGTGACGATGATGGCGGTGCGTGGCGGAGCGGAAGCTGATAAGCGAATAGGAGCGGGACGAAGGTCGACGGACACGGGTTTATTTCTAGTTTTTATAAGATGCGCTCTAGGGGCGGCACGAGCAGCCATCGGTCTCGCCTCGTTACCGAGCACGTACGCGCGGTTAATTAAATTTTCAAAGACGATGCCGCCGAGCGAGTCGTCGATGTTCCCGCCTGCATGCATATTCATTTATGCATATCTGGCCATCGCCGATTTTATCTCCTGTGTTACGCTTGTTATGACGTCACTGGGACAGATTGCCCCTGCATTGCCGCGTAATGCGCGAGAACGATCCGCTTTCTCTCCTTGGAAAAGTTGATTAATCAGAGCCGCCCCGACGGTCGATAGTGCACCGCGTACTCCTTGTATCATTGGCTGGCTGCTGCGACTCACTCGGCATTACTTATCCGTCCAAGGCTGGCCACCCCCAATCAAACCCCGCGGTTTAATTAATCCTTCGCTCTGGAAGAAACGAGGCTCGAGAGTCCGGCTCGGTAAATCGGAATCGTCGATTCGCGGGGTGCAAAGTGCCGTCGCGTCGTCACTCTTCCTCTCCCCCATTTGTCCAGCGGATGGGGTGGGGGGGTGGGGGTGGACACATTGGCATTAACTAACGTTCAGATATAAAAGCGCATTCCCCATTGCCCCAGAATTCTTAAAAATTCGCGTGCACGATCGCCAGCAACGATCTTCCTCCGCTGCAAGTGGTTTCATACAACAAGGAGCCGCTGTTATCGCCCTGGGGGCTCGCGGCTGACGTGCCCCGTTCCCAATGGAATTCAATGCTAAACGCAATAAAGTATAACGCCGAGGTCGCGGAGGAGGGTTAATGGGAACGTAACAGTTCCGAGCTGGCTGCCTCTCGAACGGGGGTGGGCACGCGTGCGTTGGCGGCGAGGTCAAAAGTTCACGCGCTCTCCTAGTGACCACCGCTTGCTCGCGCCGCCCTCGTGTTTCGCCAATTCTGCAAAAAAACCACAGACCCCAGAGATCGGGCTCCGACAGCCTAGAAACTCCGCGCGGTAAGGGCGCACGAGCGTCGCTTTTATGTCCGACTGCCTTGGTACGGACATTGAAGGATATTGAGTCAATCTGCAAATTCCTGTTAGACGGGTTGAAGAAATCGATTTTTATTTTTACACATTTTCGAAAGTACATATCCTCAAGACTGTAGTGTTAAATTTTCATGGAAAAATTCCGATTATTTTAGCTTCTACAGAGGCATTTTGTAGGGAGCGCAGAGGCTAGGTTTCTATAGACGAAAACTTTGGACGCGTTTTTCTCGGAACGTCATTTTTTCACATGGTTAAAGTAAAATCTCAAAATCTATCGAATCGATTGCTTTATAAATTTTATTGCTTATTCTGCACACATGTGACTCTCGTAGGGACTTTAACCAAGTATTTTCATTGAGTGTAACTTACTTTTAAAATCGAAGATAGCAAAAGAAAAAAGCTGAAATATATTTTTCTTGCATTTTGCCCGCCATTTTGCTAATTTTGAAGATAAATCACTAATTATAGTGCAAACGTAGCGACAGTCATGCTGATCAAGAATCTGTTTGGATTTTTGGCTTCAGATAAGCCTAACAGGTGAAATCGCCTTCACGAACGAAGTATGCAATACCGCTTTCAAAAGCATTTTAAAAGCAATAATTTTATTACTTTTATATTTTTTATTTACTGTAGAAATGTAATTTAGTAAATAGAAAAAAGTTTAATTTCATTACTATAATTATTTTCGTCCCAATAAATTCCTGAAAATCGCTGAATTTAAGAGGGTCACTTTAGAGGCCTAAAAGAGTGTTTCCCAAACTTTTTTGAATCGCGATCCCTTTTTATGATACTCAAATAACCCCCTCCCCATTTAAGGTAAAGTAAATATTCCCTTTCTTTCATTTATAAAAAGTCAGTGTTACGTCATTAATAAAATATGGCAATATAATCATATTAAAACAAATGCTAATGATCGTCACCTAAAAATAATCGCGGCGAGCCCCAAGAAATCACTTCGCAACACACAGGTTGCGAAAAAATATATATATTTCTCAATTAGTGTTCTCTTTTCAATGTCGAATCAAAGCAATAATTTTATAAACAGTTTCTTCTAATTTACTCGAAGTTGGAAAAGATTGAGCTGCACCTCTCTCTCTGCAAGGTCCTCGATTTACCCATTCTTTTACACCTACAAGTCGGTGCACCCCTTAATTCCTCTCGCTGCTCTGACAAGCCGTCCGCTCGTCAAGCTCCCTTCATTTGCACCCTCCCCGTTCGTTCATCAGTGGATTATCCACGTCGAACAGCTGACTGGGACCGTGTCGTGCACACCCTCCACTCGCTTTTCGCCCCCCAACCTCGAAATGGTACACGGTGTTGAAAATCTCCAAGCAGCTCGGGCGAAGTTAATTCAAAGGGTGCTCTGTCCTTTCCCCCGCGAAGCAGTCACCCCGAGCATTTTTTCTAAATGCCGCCTCTCGCGTCGACTTTATAAATATCAGGTCAGCGGAGGCTATAAATATTGCGAGCCCTCTATAAATATTGATTAAGAGCGCTTACCCACAGGCGATTACTCTCGGCGGCGAACAGAGCTACTGAAATCCATAACGGTAGGGTGGCGCGGAGCTTCGTGGCGAGACCATAGGCTCTCGCCGGGGTGTGTGTGTTTATTCAGGGGATGCGAATTTTCCCGCGACGGATCCTCGGGAGACGCGCGATTTCCGCTCCGGAGGGCGGCGGGAGGGTCTGTCCTGCTGGAAGGGAGGCTTAAAAATACTCCAAGGATCCGCCTATGGTTAGGTACGTGGCTCGCGGAGCAGCGTATGTGCGTTCGATCGAGTAGAGGACTCGGTGCTCGTCGACACCGAGGCGGCGCGGCGGCGGGGTACGAGTCCTTTGGCGTTGCGAGTCCTACGTTCAAGGTAAACCGCGGGGGATGGTTCCCTCGCAGGGTAATCGCGGCTGACCCCGATCGGATCGTCCTCGTTCCCCAGGTTCGATCGTTAATTCCGCGTTGGCCGACCGGACGTGCTAAAAATAATTTATCGACTGGTCCTTGTTGGTACGGCTGTTTCAGCTCGCCTCTCCTTTCGCTCGTTCGTCGAACCTTACCGGATCGATCGCCCCGCTGCGCGATAACCGTCAGGTTAACGGAGAACGGAGCGCGATCGGGGGTGCGCTATCGGTCTGCCGCGAGGAAAGCGGCTGCGATGGCTCGAACGAGTGAAAGGATGCGGGGCGATCCCTGTGCCTCGAGCTTCCTCGACTTCTGAATCGTTGACTCGCGGTGGCAGCGTTTCGGTAGCTCGGTGATCTGATGGCCGCGGTCCAATTCGCACACTTCGCGCGTATGTGACGAGCGATGCACTTGGCCGCAAGGAGGCAGCCGCACGGACCAGTCGCGAGCCCAATGGCCCTTGGCGATTTTGGCAGCTGTTTTTGGTTGCTTACCTTTGAATATTGCGCGGGTGCGATCCAGTGGATCGATCCACGAAACGGAGGGAAGTGGGTGGAAGGTGTGGAGTAGAATCTTTTTTTTTTCGGAGCTAGCGAAGCGCTTAGAATTTCCATTGGCAAGCACAACGGAGACTGGACCCTTAGTGGCTAGCGACCCGATGACGTATCCGCGGGAGAATAGTCTTTGGCGAGGTTTCCATGGAAGCTCGAGCGCGTCGAGTCTTTAACCCACATAAAACTGGGGCTCGTTTCTCCGCCGGCAAAATCTTGGCTCGTTTGAGCGGTGCCGCCAGCGTGACTAGTAGAATTCCCCTATATCGGGGCACAATGCGTGCTGGGAATATTCGCGGCGCGTCGGTTGGACGTGGGAAATCATAAATCGCAGGCGCGCCGCTGTTTGTTATTTGGCAGAGAGCGAGGAGGCTCCTGCCAGCGATCATCCACGGGGTTAATATAAATCAACCGCTAATTGCTTCTTCAACCATCTCTTATTTCGTGCGCGAACGGTTCTTAAGGGGTATTCCCGTCTAGAAGGCCATTTTTTTTTGCCTTTCCTTAAGGACGACGCAGAAAAATTAGACCACCCCGATTTATTAACATTTCAGTGAGCTGTAAACAAATTTCAGCCATATTTAATGATAATTAATGGAGATATGGATCATCTCGTAAAACCATAGTAACACAAAATATTGAATACATCCAATATTAAAAAGAGAATCAATCTCTTTTTGATGTTTCAGCATAGGTACATATGTACAATAGGTACTTGTTCTACATTAAGGGGTCGTTCTACTTTGATCGGCCGAAAAATCGAGCTATTTGTAAAGATTTTTTTCTCAGTAAATACAACATGTAATGAAATAAATCTTTTTGGAATTTATTAAGCTACTCTTATATTATATAACAAAAATTTAAAAAAGAAGTTTTGCAATTTGTTTTAATTGTTTTTTACTGGGAAAAGTATCTTTAAAAATAGGTTAAATTTTCGGCGGTTGAAAGTAGAATGGCCCCTTAAGACGCAAATATTTTTTTCCGAATATACAGAAAATATTCATTTTATATTAAGATAAAAATATATTTGTCCAAATATAAACTTTGACTTTACTTTAATTTTTTACGTTCTATTTTCGTGTTTAATCGACCTTAAACATGTGAAAAAAGTTATTTCGACTTGATTCAGCTACCGGCTAGAATTCTGTTTTCTGGAGGTGTACGATAAAGATGAACCGAACTGGTCCGCTAGAAACTGAGATATTGTGCACACCGTCGCAAAAAACACCGTTTTGCGGAAAACTCACATCTCCGTTAATTATTACCATATACGTCTGGATTTTTTTTTACAAATTATATGGATGATGCTCATCCTTTAAAACTGTAGTTTTTTTTGTGCATCCCTCTAGACGAGAATACCCCTTTAACACACTGTACCGTGCTGGTTGAATCGAATTCCATTGCTTTGTGCGCTTAAAAAGTAATCTTTCTCGAATACCGAGGAACCCCCCCCCCCCCCGCAGAGCGGCGCTGCGCCGTTGCAAAAGAGATACGATCGAAAGAATCCAGCAATTTTCTTCCCACGGAATCCCCGAGTCCTCCACCCCCGAATCGCGAGTTGACCGCATGGACGAGCGTTTCGTAGTTTAAAGTAATTTCCCCGCGCAACCAAGTGCCCCAGGGCGCGCCCCGTTTCGCCCGTAACAAGGAACGGACAACTCTGCCTTGAAACAAATGCTTTCTTTATTGATCCGGTCCGACGACGGCAGTGCCGGACGCACAAGTATTAGCTATACAAAGTGATTAAGGGTACCAGGGGAAAGTGTGTCGCCGCCGTTAGTGCATCTGGTAGCCGAGCTCCTCAGTCACTGATGCCGGTCTCGGAGATGATCCATTTCCTGAAAGAATGCACGTTGGTGTGAACATCAGGGAATTCCTTGCCGCAGCCGTAGTGCCAGGACACGATTCCAGCCAGCTGATTGTCGAACGTCACGGGGCCGCCTTCGTCTCCATGGCAGATGCCGACTCCTGGTTTGGACCCCAGCGAGCAGATCTTTTCCTGCGGGAGTTGAAAGAGGTGGTTGTACGCCTCGTCGCAGGACTCCTGAGAGATGATCGGGTGGTACTGTCGCTGAAGGGAATCCAACACGGTTTGGTTCTCTCTGGTCGCCCCCCATCCCGTGATCGTGGCGTTGGTTCCTTTGGGGATTTCAATCTTCGAGAGTGTGATCACTTTGGGGATTTGATGCAGGTCGAACGGGGTGGATACTTGGATGACGGCCACGTCGTTGATAGGCACACCGAATTTGTTTATGGTGAAATACGGGTGCTTCACGACTGTCTTCACCATGTGAAGATGACCGCCGGACGATTGCTTCGTGGACCCGGATCGCACGGACATCGTACTCGTCGGGTTGCGGACACATTGGGCGGCAGTGACAAACCAGGTCGGGGAGAGGATGCTACCGCTGCAGTAATGCGTGCCCCCGGCTTGCAGGGACACCTGGTGCGGCGCCTGCTTGATATCCACGTCATTGGCGCCCGGTCCGTATGTTGATTGGGGGGACTGGTCCGTGTCCGGCGTGGGCACTGGGTCCGCTGCGGGAACGAGAGGGATCTTTTAAATTCTGTGATCAAGGGCTTTGCGTGAGAACATCTTAGAGGAGATGATGGACGTTTCTACGGCGTAGTTAGGTTTCGGAAGTGGATTCGGTGGCGGATTCCCGAGGAGCTTGGAAGGGGTGGTTTGCTTCAGCCCCCTGGGGTGCTATTTGTTTCCCTTTGAACTCGCTTCTGGAGCCCGGGGCTCGTTCGTGTTGCACGTTCACCGGCTCGATTGTTCGTATGGGTTTAGAGGAAGATCCGAAATTCATTTCGTTACACTTGGCTCGAAATTAATGGGGAGCAGTTTCGTAAAATGGGTCTATATCTAGCGGGGAACAGGAACACGATACAGCGTGCAAATAATTGATTTACAGTCGGCGTTGTGTTGCCATTCACTGGCACACGATACAGCCGAAACTTGGCCCGATAATAATCCGCCCGCGCCGTCCTCGAGGGTGGCGCGGCAATATTTGAATCCGGCAATTACCCTCGCGGTCCAGACAACTCCCGGATTTAATATCGCGTAATGAACTCCTGCCTCGGAAATGCTACACCCGTAGGATCAATCGGGGTCGAAACTAACGCCCGCAGGATCCCAGAGAGCAGGAAAGAGATTCCCAGAGAGGAATGTTACAGTAGCACAAAATATTAGTTTGTCAGACGATGATTACCTGCCACGATGGCCACCAGAGAAAACAGAGTCAGTTGCAGGAACATGTTGCTTCGGGTTTTCGTGTTGGTATGTCTCTTCTCGGCTATACTCGGCGTATTTATACAAAAATCGGAACCCATTCCTTTCCACGGGGGAATAAGAGGTAGGGATTCTTGGTTTTTAAAAGCCGGGATTAAAAACTAGTCCTTTGGATAAATTTGTAAAATTCGAGAACCGGTTTTTAAATTTAATAAACCGGCTTCAGATACTAGAATTATTGGTAAATATTTTGAAGCGCGTTGTCAAGGCTATTGTTTTAAACAACTTTCTCCTATACTTGTTACCGCCGCTCGGCTTTAGTTTTCGAGATATTCGCAAAATACTGTGATCGGTAATAGCTTTGGGTTAGATAGTGAAACTAATTAGAAGTAAACTTTCGGGAGATTTAAGATAACAAATGTGTAAGATAAGAAAGTGTGTAAATCTCCCAAAAGTTGCCGATAAACCATCTAAGCCAAACATAATTTTTTTTTGCTACTTAGGAAGGGGGCGTTTTTAAGAGCACAGGTGTATGACATATACCTGTTATTCATTCTGCGTTTCGTTAGAAGTTGGAAATATTTCTGCCATCATGTCGAAAAATGCCACCACGCGATCGCTAAAATCACGTTCTCAACGGAATAAAAACTTTCCTATACCTATATCCCACATAATGAGATGCACGAGTTTATGATTAACTCTCGTATCTCGCCACGCACGCTCTATATTCTGCGTATGTGCTCCAGTGCCTGGATCAACAAAGTTCATTTTATGATTCGCGCTTAGATGTTGATAACCTTCGTGTTTCTATCATATATGCTCTCCACGAATCCGATATTATTGTCGTGCCCGGTTTGATCCACTTCTGAATAACCCCAATATTTCGGCGTTTCTGTTTGCGACTAGTTCAATAAATAATTTCTTCAGTGTTCTTTTCACTGATTTTGAGATTTTTAACTATTTTGGCTTGTATAGTCTGCAAAGAAAAGTGCTTCCAGTACCATCGCCCAGTAATTAATCGTTTGCGCGCCGCCGCCGCACTGTTTCATGATAATAACAAATCAATTGATTTTAACACACCCACACAGTCTATCATTTCTCTCATCGCCAATAGACGTTGTCACGGAAAAATACCTACCGCCGTCTAGATGACACAATCCAGAGTTTTTTTTTCAGAATATTCGCAAAGCGATATTTTTGCAATACTAGAATTCGATAACCGGTTTTCCCAAAAGTCGGTTTTTGCATAAATTCTACTCGGCGCTCGGAGGCGCGCTGACTCATCAGGCTATAGTATCGATACGGAGTTGAATTTTGGCCTCTAACTTTGTGAATATATTTTTGAGATATTTTAGAAGCGATTCATGGAAAAATATTTGTTTCTATTTGTCGTTCTACCCTTAAGGAACTACTTAGTTTCTGATCAGTTTAGAAGGCTTCCTGCTTTAATATTTATTTTTAACCTAATAAAACTTTAAACCATAGATTTTTTTATGGACTTTTTTAAAGATGAATTAGTGTTTAAACTTTAAGGAAAAATTGTAAAAAGTTGGAAATAAGTATAATTTAATTATTTATAAGGTACAGAATAATATGGTGACTAGGAACTAGTTTTTGATCAATTAAAATACATGGGAACTAATTTTTTGATCAGGTGAGGAACTAGTTTATGATCATTTGAAATACATTGGAACTAATTTCATATCAGGTAAGGAACTAATATTTGATCAGATACTAATACTAATTAAAAAGAAAGTACCAAATAAACTTATTTTTAGTATTATACCATCTATTTAAATTTAATTTTTTTATAATTTTATAATGTCCCAACCTATTTTTTATTCAAGTGATCAAAAATTAGTTCCACAAGACAAAATTGGAACTAAATAATGATCACTGACTGTTAAAGCCAACTGATACATATAATACTAAAATTCTTGCGCTACATTGTAAAGTAAACTGTAAGCAGAATGTATGAAAATAACCTTTAATACCGCAACAACCAGCAAAGAAATCGATGGTGATCTCTTACTTCGAACAGTAAGAGATTGCCGTTCAACAGGGGCTTCCTTCAAGCGGGCTACCTTACACATTTATTTTCACGAAAACTAACAATATTAACTGCTTGCACAGACAACACATATATTTTTGAATTATCAATTTTTATGTTAGTAATTATTTCAAACAATTATCTATTGACATAAACTTAAAAGAACGATTTATTTCATGGACTAATAAAAAGTTAATGCCTGATCAAGAACTAGTTCCTTAACGGTATTCGTACGGTCTCCTCCCCTTAACACACTGTACCGTGCTGGTTGAATCGAATTCCATTGCACCGTGCGCTTAAAAGGGAAGGAATCTTTCTCGAATACTGAGGAATCTGCCGCAGAGCCGCGCCGCGCCGTTGCAAAAGACATACGGTCGAAAGAATCCAGCAATTTTCTTCCCCGAATCACCCCGCATCTGTGCCACGGAATCCCCGAGTCCTCCACCCCCGAAACGCAAGTTGACCGCATGGACGAGCGTTTCGCAATTTAAAGTAATTTCCCCGCGAAACCAAGTGCCCCGGTGCGGGTCCCGCCTCGCCGAGGGAAATCTCCCGCATTACCGCGTAATTTATCGCGGGTAACAAGGAACGGACAACTCTGCCTTGAAACGAATGCTGTCTTTATTGATCCCGCCCGACGACGCCAGCGCCGGGCGCGCAAGTATTAGCCATACAAAGTGATTAAAGGTACTAGAGGGAAGTGCGTCGTCGCCGTTAGTTAGTGCATCTGGTAGCCGAGCTCCTTAAACCTTGATCCCCGTCTGGGAGGCGATCCAGTCGCTGAAAGCAGCCACTTCGGTGTGAACGCCGGGGTATCCCTTCCTGGCGCAGCCGTAGCCCCAGGACACGAGCCCTGCCAGGCGATTGCCGATCGTCATGGGGCCGCCGGAGTCTCCTTGGCAGGCGTCCTTTCCTCCCTCGGGCACCGCCGCGCAGATCTGGCCTGCCGGGAGTCCTCCGTAGGACTGGTAGGCCTTGTTGCAGGACGCCTTAGAGACGATCGGCACGTTCACTGCCTTGAGCACCTCCGACGTGCCGCCACTCTCCCTGGTCGCGCCCCATCCGGTGATCATGGCGCTGACCCCAGCGGTGGACACCTCGCCTTGCTTGAAGAGAGGGATCGGCTGGCGGCTCTTGTCCAGCTTGAACGGGGTGCTCACCTTGATGACGGCCACGTCGTTCTCAGGCACACCGTGCCAGTTGGTCTCGTAGTTCTCGTGCACTATGATCTGCGCTACCTTGTGGAGGCTGCCGCCGGAGGATTTCGTCGTGGTCCCGGCTCGCACGCTGATCCAATCCGCCGGGTAAGCGATGCAGTGGCCGGCAGTGACCACCCACTGGTCCGAGATGATGCTACCGCCGCAGAAACTGAAGCCGGAGGATTGCAGGGACACCTGGTGCGGCACCTCCTCGATGCTCACGTCCCGGCCGCCCACTATTTGACCGCTGGGGGTGAGCGGGTTCAGGGGCACCAGCATGGGCACTGGGTCCGCTGCGGAAACGATGGGGATCATTTAAATTCTTTGATCAAGGGCTCTGCGCGGCTTCTCAGAGGGAGAATGGATGTTTCTCAGCTGCACAGGGCTTTTAGTTCGGTTCCGGGAGTGGATTCGGAGGCGGATTCCCGAGGAGCTTGGGCAGGGTGGTTTACTTGTCCCTTTCGGGGTGTTATGTCAGAGATGGAGAAAAAATTATTTGAAATAAAAATTTCGTACACAAATTTTTATTTCAAACAATTTTTTGCCCATCTCTGTGCTATGTATTAGTTTCCCTCTGAACTCGCTTCTGGAGCCAGGAGCTCATTCGTGTTGTAGGACAGTAGCTCGTAGGATTGTCCGTATGGATTCAGAGGAATAATTCATTTCGTTACACTTGACAAATTAAGGGGGAGCAGTTTCGTAAAATGAGTCTACTTTGGGATAAGTCGACCGGAAAGAGAAACGCGATACAGCGTGCAAATCACTTATTTACAGTCCGCGTTGTGTCCCTATTCACTGGCACACGACGCAGCTGAAACTTGGCCCGATAATAATCCGCCGCCTTCGAGGATGGCGCGGTAATATTTGAATCCGGCAATTACCCTCGCGGTCCAGACTACTCCCAGCTTTAATATCGCGTAATGAACCCCTGCCTCGGAAATGCTACACCCGTAGGATCAATCGGGGTCGAAACTAACGCCCGCAGGATCCCAGAGAGCGGGAAAGAGATTCCCAGAGAGGAATGTTACAGTCGCCCAAAATGTTAGTTTGTCAGAGGATGATTACCTGCCACGAAGGCCAGCAGAGAGAACAGACTCAGTTGCAGGAACATGTTGCTTCGGGTTTCCGTGTTGGTATGTCTCCTCTCGGCTATACTCGGTGTATTTATACGAAAATCGGAGCGCATACATTGCACCGTGGGCATTACGGACTTTTCGAAGAATGGCAAGATTACGATTTCTTAAGCCACCTTTAATCTGTACTTTCGGAGCCGCGACTGGAGAAAATCAATCAAAATGGTTTGCGGAGCTTTCGTCTGTTTTTTGTTGTCGCGTCTGCGACATTAGCGAGGGCTTTGAGGCTGAGTCAGCAGACGAGTCTCACCTCCGCGCTCGCATAGGTACTCGGTTATTTAGGCATTCCTGCCTCAGGCACGGAACTATTCAGTCGAAAGGGGCAATTGCCTCGAAATATACACTAACTCTGTCGCGTTTGCTCATAGATAATCTAGGTGCATGGCATTCGTAACAGATAAACGCGTCCGCGAGGATCGCTATCGTAGGATGCCCGAGATCAGCTTTATCATAGATCACCGGCTCGATTAACCACTCGCATTCGCGTTCGATTCACTTGTTTTCGTAGCTCGCGAACAGTTTACCGCCTGTTCGCGATCAGATGCAGCCGGGCACGCTGTCCACTGATCCCTTATCGCACTGCTCGGCTAAAGGTTGGACGATGATAGGCAGAAAATAAATGGGAGCAACGTTTATTCTATGCACAGTGGCTATTTACACGGTCTATTTACAAATAACATCGCGATGCGTTCTTACGAGCTTAATCTCGTAGTCATTAATCGGCAACTCTTGAGGCACGATTTCGATGGAGCCTGTGGCAACTGTTGATAGAGAAAGCCTGAAAGGGTAGTGTTAGGTTTGCAACCCATTCACGCGGGACCAAACTAGGCTCGTTTCGATCGAGGGTCTTAGCGGATCCCAGCGCGTATTCAGACCCCACAGACGCCCAGACCTTTGAAGGCCCTAATGAATTAAAAGATTTCGAGGTCCTTTTACAGGGTGGTTACTTCAACGCGATATACGATTTCACAGGCATTCCCGATAATCTAACTAAAAAGTATTTCTAACAAAAGTTAGACTTTCAAATCCAGAAAAATTCCATGGTGCCTCTCTTTCTCCTGATGCTCTAAAGCTCGTGCTGATTTTGCTTATTGGTTAATCCAGCGTTTACCATACCTATCCATCGACCCTGTATCAAACGACTTGTGCTCCACCGTTCCTCGGATCCGCCAGCGGCTTAGACACCGCTGTGCTTTTTAATCCAATCGCGATAGTGCGAGACGTCCGTGTAAACCCCGGGAAAGTTGGGGCTCGCGCAGCCCGCGCCCCAGGAGACGACGCCAGCCTGCTGGCCGCTAACAACTAAGGGGCCACCGGAGTCACCCTGGCAGGAATCCTTGCCGCCCTTCGTGTATCCGGCGCAGATCTGACCCTCGGGCACGCCGCCGTACTGTTTGTACGCTTTATCGCAGCTCTGGTGAGAGATGAGCGGCACGGAGACCTTGCGGACGATCGCGGGGAGCCCCGACATCTTGGTGTCCCCCCAACCGGACACCAAACCTTGTTTCCCGACCAGGGACGTGGAGTTTCCGGAGTACAGCTTCACTGGCTTCCGGTCGTTGTTGAACTTGAACTCGTCACCGTCCGCCAGCCGAAGCAAGGCGATGTCGTTGATGGGAATCCCGTTCCAGTTGGTACCGTAAGCCTCGTGCCTGATCACCTGCTGCACCCGGTGAGCAGAGCCATCGCTCACGTTGCTGGACCCTGAACGGATGGTGTACTGGCCGGCGCTGTAGCTGGTGCAGTGACCCGCGGTCAACACCCAGTTCTTGGCGATTATGCTGCCCCCGCAGAAGAGGCGACCGCGAAGCTGCAGGCTCACCTGGTAAGGAACCTCGCTGATGCTCGTCTCCTCGCCACCCACGATACGACCGTCCATCATCAGCTGGATGGTGCCCTGGGTCTGGTTTACGGGGCTCCCTACAAAGTAGATTATCGTCGCAGAGTCTCAGGATTGTTGTTTCGGCGGTAGCGTGGGAAGTAGGGATCCCACGCTTCTTGGGGTCAGAGTTGGGCATTAACTAAATGAAGAATTATTTAAATAACGGATCAAATAAAAGTTACTTCAGCTTTAGATTATTTCGCGAATAAAGCTAATTTTTTCATTCGACAATCATTTAACTTGAGCTTTTATTCGTTATTCGAAATTTTTATTTAGATACAATTTTTGCCCGTCTCTGTTTGGTGTGTACAGTGGCGCGCGCGGGATTTAATCTTAGGGGGAGCCGAGTTAAGCGGAGAAAAATATTTTGAATTTAGTAAAATTCATTAGGCGTTATAAAAATTTATTTAAAGAATTAAATCCAGTTTTCTCTTCTTCTTACGAAGCTCCTGCTTTGGGGGTGCCTGATTCAATCTTCCATTTATTTCTGTATCGTTTTGGAGTTGGCTAGGACCGAGTGAAAAGAGTAGTTGGAGCTGCAATTGCTCAGGGCTTGATGAAACTACCGAATAACTCGCGCAGCCTTGGTTTCAATAGAATTACACGGGCTCTCGCGAGTCGGCTGTTCCTGGCTGCTCCGCGAGATACGAAAGTCGACAATAGAGACGCCTCGGGAGATAAAGGGTAAAATTAACCCAAGCATCCTTCGGAGAGGCCAGTGGAACGCCGAGCGTATTACCGTCGAGCTACTTTTCGAGTAATTCAGCCGGAAAACTTTTGCTCGCGGCAAGTTCCTCCGGGCCCCGACGTCGTACTTTAATCCGCGATTTACCCGATATTGCTATTCCTGGTAAATATGGAAATACGAGTCCCAGAAACTTGCCTCTTAACGATCTATAGATCAACGAATTCTCCTCGCTGGGGCAACGAGGAACGGCTGGAAGTTTGATCGTATTTCCGCGAGGCTATAAATCGCCCGGAATCGAGAGACTTTCCCGCGAATCGTTATCCCTTAAGCCAGCCTACCAGCGCTGGTGGAATAGCAAGTTTCTTTCTGGAGTGTTTAAAAACTTACCGGTCGCTAGGGCCGCGAGAGCGAGGATCGCCAGGAACTTGTCCATTCCGCAGAAGCTTGCCATGTCGCGATGTCGATCACCACAATGATTCCAGACCGATCCTGCGTGGCCGGTATTTATAGTAAAAATCATTGACGCCAATAATACTATCGCCTCGTGATCTCGAAACTAATCTCGAATCTCGCCCTCTTCTCGTGAATCGATCGAACCACTTTATCTATCTATCTCTCGAGCAGCAGCAGCTTTTTTCGACCGATATTTCACGCCGATAGATAATCACACTCCGGGGAGGAGGTCAAGAGACGCGTAGGAACTATTATCGTAGGGTTTTAATCTAGATCTCGAGAGGGTTATCGATCAATCGTCGCGTCGCTCGTTAAATTATTACGCACGTGTCACCTCCATTTTCCCCTTTGAGGCCACCTCCTCGCGTCTATCTCCTTGCTTCTCTAATTCATCTCTGTTAAAGGCAGCTTTCATAATTTATAAAGAATTTCTGAGAAAAGTGACGAAGAGTGTAATCGTCGCAGTACTTATGGATAGGGTGTTGAATTGTCCAATTAAAGTAATTGTACATAGAATCGATCAGTAGGTATATTATTATTATTTCATTTCATTTTATTTGTAGTGATTTTTTAGTTAATTCTTAGTATTACACATGTTCTTATGGTTAGGCTTATTAACCCGACACAGGTCGCGGACAAAATGTCGCGTAAGAGGTCGCACACGGAGGTTCCCTCCGGGTTTCAATTTGAGTAGTAATACATACATTAACGCAGATCTATAGTTTAAAATGTTCAAAATCACAGTTTTGGATGTTGAGGTTAATATTTCAGGGTATATTTTCTAAGAAATATTTATATATTTTTAAACTGAAAATATGTTTTTAATCTTATACATATCGCAGAAGAAGATACAAGTTTTCGTTATTAGATAATACCGACATAAATTTTGCGAAATAATGCTGCTCTCTTATTATTTAATGATATATACGACACCCGGTGGTTTCCTCTGGGTGCGATCTCTTACGGGTTAACAGTTCCCACTGCTGCCTCGTCTTTACTCGTATCTTACTTTCCCTATATAGTATATTATATCTTCCACTTAACGAATAATAAAATCGTAACAATAATAATAATAATTATTATTATTTCTATTTCCATTTATTATTCTATAAATATTATTATTATTATCGACGGGAAGCTTTTAGAATACAGAGAAATGGAAAATAACAAAAGGAGAGAAATACAGCCCGAGGAACGTATACCTAAACGCTAATATTGTTCATACACTATAAACGCTAATACACTAATATTGTTCGGCTACTAACTAGATCTAACCAGTCGTCAGTTACGATCGAATCTCGCGGGAGAATGCTTATCGGTGTTGATAAATATATGATTTCCGAAACACTCGATGGTGCCGGATAGGCCGACGGCAATTACCATGATTACAGATTCTCGGCCCAATAAGGATAAAAGTTCATTATCGGCACTGTTTCATCGCTATTTATTTGGGTTTAGATAATCATGTACACACCAGAGGACGCTGCTCGATAAAATCGTTCGCGGTAAACATTTTAATTTCCGCGAAGATTAAGGATCCGTTTAAGGTCGACGCAGCCGTGATTGGCTCGTCAAACTTTTAAAGGTCGCCCCTGCATGCCAACTTCTTTTTATCGTTTCACCGCTGACTGACCCACATTGATAAAAATAAAACAAAGTAGGTAGACGCTAGCCGCGCGGCGGCGTGGGGGAAGGATGAAGCGCGACGATAGTCGATAGTCCCGCGGTTTATTGATGAGACACTTATCGCCCTCCACTCGAGAGGAGCGCGGCAAGTAGGTAGTGTGTAGAATAGATCAATCCAGCTCTCAAGCTCCTCGCGCATGATTCTCGATCAGCCTCCGTTTCGGTGGTCCTTGGCGAATTTTTAACTCTTCCTGACGAAAGCTATCGAACCCAGGCTATTTTTTTTTAATAAATAAACCTATTAGCGGCAGCCCTTTGATACTTGAAAAGTGAAATTACAGATAGATAAAGTGATGGAGGGAAATTATATTTAAAGTATTGCTAGATCCGAAGGAAGAAGGGGTTGACCCCGTAACTCGTACCTTCTCCCCTCTTCTCTTCATTGCGCAGAAGATAGGCATGGAAGGATTAAGCGACTAAATTCTCGCCGCGAGAAAGGATATTCCCGCCTGTGTTCCCAAGAGGACTTTAAACGACTGGAAAGCGCCGAGAGCGCGTCACCCGCGTGAACATTATGCAAACGAACCGCGAGGATCCTCGCCAGCTGGAGCGAACCACTCGCCAAACGATTAAGAGCTTTCGTTAGGCTCGCAGGCTGGAAAGGGGCGAGGGGGCCGTCCCTCGAAGTGGAATTTATCGAGCGTTCGTCGCGTGTCATCGACGGCGCGGAATCACTAGGGCTTCCTAAGCTCGGAATTAGAGTAAACGATGGTGGAGGCTCGCAATTATTCCGCCGCGTTTGATCCGCGTCCCACGGCCTCCAGTAATTTCCTCGAGTTCCACCGGACTCGCACCATTTCGGGACGGGAAAAGAAGCTTCCATGTCCCGCGAGCCCGCGACGCTTCCAACAAGTGGCTATCTCTCCGCCGCTTCGCGAACAGTCCCAAAGGTGCGAGGGAATCACAGGCGCGGCATTAACGGGGGATCGTGTGATCCGCGTGGCGTCCCAGGGGCGCGTTCGATTTTCCAAGGCAGCGCCGCAGCTGCGTGGGTGTACGCTCGTGAGAAAATTTCTAAATATTTAGACGGGCCTGGGAAAGCGAACGTTACTATTCCTAGAAACGGGTCATCGGTGGAGCTCGAGAGCATTGTGTCGAAAATGGCCGCGCGGGTTCGACAGGGTCAGAAGTAGTTTTCGACGGTGACTAAACGAATTTCCGTCGGGGCATCGCAGCTCTTCCCTCCGCCCGAGAATCCGACGCTTCTGCGGGTCGCGCGGCAATTGTTTGAATTAATTATCGAGCGGTGTCCGTGGATCGTAAAGAGTCGCCAGTTGGCCCAGTCCACGGTTCAGGATCTTCGCGCAGGGATTCCTTGGAGCTGGCCGATTCGGTTAAAAATAAACCCGGTTGTTCTTCCTCTGGACAAAACGCTGCCTTTGAACGCTGCGTTCCAGAAACGGCGAAATGAATTAATTACGGAGATATGGAAGCTCCGTTGGATTCCCTTTGATTCTTTCACTCGAAACGCGAGTGCAAATGTTTATTACTGAAGGATTCTTTTTATGAGATAGCTATGAACTTCCTCAATCTTCCGGCAACCCCAACTGAACGTGGATCAGTCCTTGATCTGTATTTTCTCTTTAAACTTATTAATGACTTTCTTACTAATTATGGTGTCCCAAGATAATCTTGACTTTCTTACAAATACAGTATTGGATTTTATTATTATTATTGAACTTATTATATACTACCCTTTAGTTTGCAATGATAATAAATAAAGCATTACACGTGAACAAAAAGAAGGAAAAAAGAATTCAGGAATATCTTGCAACAAGTACCGTTATTGCATTACTAATATATTTTACCGAGATTCTCTGGGTCTCCACCTCATTAAATAAATCTAATAATAATACCAGCTCCCGTTCCGTCTCTCTGAACGCGTGAAAGCTTCTGGCAAGGCTGGAGCATCCGCGGGATTAAGCCAGCAAGTTACTATCGGCTTTTAAAACTCGCCGGCGTGGAGTCGCTTTCAACAGAAAGGGGGCGAAGCGCAGGTTTCCCACGTGTCCGCTTCAATTGTCGGCAGGAAAGTTTTATCGCGAGCTGTCAGCGGTTGGCAGCGCCCTAGCCTCGTTGCTCGACTGCTGTTTCCGGTCTATCAAAGACAACTGCATCCCGCTTCCGCCTGTCGAGCCCACTTCCATTCGAGACGCGGATGGAAGCAGCGGGAAAATCTGAAATCATCGCTCTGAATCCAATTCCGCGTACTCCATTCTATTACGGAACCTGCTTTCCACAATTTACGATGTAATCGAAGAGGGGGGGGGGGGGGAGGTGGGTGGCTGCTCCTCGAAATATACAGGCAGCTGCGGAGAAGGTGGAATCTGGGACCCGATAACGAAATTTATTCCAACGTTACGACACATCCCCACGTATTCCCAGGTATTTTGAGGCCGCGCGAAGTCGACGGCAATTCTTACGATTGACAGGGGGGCGTTCGGAGGGGGTCGCGTGCTCCTGGAGGATGCGGGAAGGGAACGTAAGTCGAGCAAGGTATTACGGTCCCGACCTCGGTTGACCCGAAACGGAAGCCACGGGGCGGGGAGCGGGGCTGATTCTCTCTGCCTACCCCGTGACGTCATAGAGGGTGAAAGCCAGCCAGCGGGAGGGCGGGCTGCTGCGTATAGCGCATCGAGGACTGACCGACCCCATTTGCCACCGCTTTTAGCTGCCACTTTGGCCCGAGAGTATTAGCCTCCATGTATCTCGCGAAAGGATACAGTGAAATACTGGAAAGCTATTAGAACCGAGAGCTCCGGGCGCGAACGAGCCCTGCGCCCTCTTCTAAACCTTCCACCCACCGTATTGGAAAATCTTCAGGATCTCCGTCGAGGCGCTTTCCCACCCCTCGCGCCAACAAACCCCCCGCAGCTCTCGCCGTTTAACCCTTTGCGCGCCGCACAGCCACTGCTGGCGTAGATCCAAGGCGCGGCGATCTACTCTGACAGCCAGCTGGACTGTTATCTTTCGCAGTCGCGCTGAATAGATGCTCCTTCACTTTGATCGTGAACTTTACTTCGTAGCTTGTCGTGCGTAGCGCTCGCTTTAGATAAAGCAACTTCGTTGCGAGGAATCGAAGTTGGAAAATAAATGGAGTGGAATGGAGGAGAAATGAAGGAAGGGGAATCAATTAATAAATTGTATGAATAAACTTGTTTGTTTCCAAGTTAAAGTTTCAGCGTCAAGTGTTCAGAAGTTGATAAGTCTGTTAGTTTAAATTATCAGTGAAAAAGGAGAAAGGAGATTAATGTAACCACGACTGTGAAGTAATTCAAGAGCTTTGTAAAAAGGAAAGAGAACTGGGTTTTATTCTTTAAATAAATTTTCGCATTAAAAATATTTCTCTCCGTTCAACTCGGCTCCCCCTAAGATTAAATTCTGAATGCGCCCACTGTAAGTTATTATATACGTTTTATTCTCATTTATTAACTTCTTTTAATTTAACACGTGCGTGATTCTTGGAACGCAGGGCGACTCGGTCGTCTGAAAGGTGGAAGGATTAAGTGGGCCCGTGTCTCGAGCATCGAATTCAGTTTTATTTATAATTAGTACGCTTGAGTTATAGGTGCTTTCTCGGTCTTACCGCTCGAGCGAACAATCGGACATTTCGGTGCCATTATCTCGTTTAATTACCGATGCCGGTGCGCGTGCACCCCGTGCCAAGTGTTATTGCGATCAGCGAGCTGCCGTGTGTCGCCCAGCTATTTTCGGTATGCACGAAGGACGCTCGGCTAGATCACGAAAATACTGTCGGCCCGGGGGTCAAGGCCGTCGATCCGACGCGTCTGGATCCTTCGTAATGCGCCGCGGGTTGCAACCTCTCCCTATAAAAAAAAAAAAATCTAAGGGTGAAGAATCGATGTCGGATTCACTTCAGAGGCTCGGATCTTCCTCGGCGATCGTGGCTTCCCGGCCGCTCATCGAAGCTTCCACTCGGTTTTAAATCAACCCTCCTCCGACAGTTATTCAGTGACCAGGGCGATAATTATTCTCGCCAGCCGAAATTTCTCGGGGGTGCGATCGACTAGCCAATCGATCACGCCCCAGAAAACCGGCAGGGGCAGCATTTGGGATTATAATCGCGATTCTGCTCGCCTCCATTCCACTCTAACAATACCCTCGTTCTAATTGGTAATTAACATTAATTGCATTCTGGTCGGAATGAGTCGTACGCCGGCGGCGACTAGTTCCCAAGGCATCTCGGTGTGCATCCAGGCAAATTGCATTCCGCTGCCGCGACTCAGCTCCACGGAGCAGCCTCGTGAAAAATCGCTGGTAATACGTGCGCGCGTGGCAAGAGTCGTCTCGGACACTTTGCTGTTACGCAAAGCCGATAATTTTCGTCTATAAATAATCCGCGCTATTAGGAGCTTGTCCGTCGAACTTGATCGATAACCCCTCCCGCGCCCACTTGATCCGTAGATTAATTAAAAACGCCGGGCGATAAGTGGTCGTCGACGGTGTCGTGCGTGATTACCGATATTAATATTATCAGCCACTCGAGGGGCACAGAAGTGCTGCCCGGCTAGATCAGTCCACGTGGCGTGTTGCGCAGGCAATTGTGTCGGGTTGCTGGGATACCTGCGACAGAGTTGATTCCGCGAATATTCTGAACGCGTGGACTGGTTTCACTTGGCGGAAACGCGGCTCCCAGGGCGAGGGTGGAAGGGAAGATAACGGGCGAGTACGTACGACAATTACAGAGATAATGGAACGTTCTGGCTCCTCTTCTGGTCTCGTCCCGTCTCTCGTTCCCTGCTTTTACCGGCGCAGTCGTTTTTAAAGGAGCACAGATAAAGCAGCGGGAGACCAGCGCTTTTTATTCGAGTGTGTTATTAACCTCGTTTCCCGCCGCGCCATTCCGGTCGACTCGTATCGCTCGGAATTCGCATTCTGCCTGTACGAACGCAGCACTGAAAGTCTCGCCCTTCGTCTTCGCTCCGGCTTTGTCGCTCGCGCTTCCCATTCGCTTAGCGACTCGACGCGTCAAGTGCCCCAGCTTGTTCGAAAGTGTGTCGACTGAGAATCTGGATCTGTGTTGACCGAGGGTCCATGTATCGAGATGCGTGGGTACTTGAAACTCCTTTGATCTGACTTGCAAGGGGAGATGCAACCTCTGGCAAAACAGGAATCCGATCAGACGCACTATTTAATACGAAGTTTACTAAAATCATTCATGTTTTAAAAATATAAAATATTATTATGTATAGTTAAAAGTGATGGGGAACTAAGGGGGGTTTAGTATAAAGTAAATAACAAAATAACACAAACATCCATTTATTATCAAAGAGAAGCAAGAGAAGAAACAAAATGTTACTGATTGATAGAAATACTAGAAAAGAGTTTCCGATCTGATTTGTTAATTTTAATTTGTGAGGAAATTATTTTAGATATTAATATTTTGTTACGTTCACATGTGTTCGTGTGACAGTTTTAATACATTTTTACAATTTGTGGTGTGTGATTTCTTTCCACGATAATATTATCGCTTGTCGAAGTTCTTTTTTATTCTGTGGCTTTTTCTCACGAATCAGCTTCTTCAATTTTGCCCATAAGTTCTCGATAGGGTTTAGATCGGGACTTCGTTCGTTGGTCATTCAAATCTGATCGGAAACATTTTCCAGGATTTCTACTAATCGGAAACTTTTTTCCAAGTAGCACTTTGTTTCTTCTTTTGCTTCTCTTTGATAACAAATGGAAGTTTGTGTTATTTTGTTGTGATTTACTTTATACTAAGTTCCCTCCCCCCCTCCCCCCTAGTTTCCCATCACTTTTAACTGTATATAATAATATTTTATAGTTCTGAAACATGAATGATTTTAGTCAATTTCATTTTTGCGCGTCCGATCGGTAACTTGTTGCCAGAGGTTGTACTACTGTGCCCTTGTATTTACCTATTCTACTGGGATCCCAGGTCAACTTGATCAGAAGTGACCGATTACTTTTGTACATTGAACGAGCTACAATTGAAGCAACAATGGGGAGAAGTCTCATCTCGAAAATCGAAATTCCTTCGATGGTCTGACTCGCACAGGGAGATACTACTGTGCCACGGCCCCTCGAAGGCCGGCTCACCCCGTCTACTCGAACCTTCCCTCCGCAAGCCCACGACTTCCGTTCCAACGACTACGTAGAAAATACCCCTCCGAGTCCATTCATTCGCCAGCGCCGGTCCCGGCGATACGTTATCTTCGAGAGCGTATTATCCACGGGATTATATCGCCGTCGCGACCGATTCCATTCATTATCAACAGGTTTTCCCTGAATTATTAGGGGCTTCGGCTGAAGCGTCGATAGGCTTCGCTTCTCCCACAGATGATTTAATGGCTTGGATGCATCGAACGATTGGCGCGAACCACTCGATCCCTGAGAATATCCTCGGGGTCGTCTCGATGTCTATCCGTCGCGATATCGGCTCGCGCAGTCGAGAGGGTGCTTGTCCGTGGATGGAGGGCTCCTCTCGATAAAATATACGCGGAAGAACCAGCCCTAACTGCGACGCGGAGGTCCATTCCGATATAAATAGCAAACCTTCCCTTCTATACCTGTCCCGTTAAATTTCTATTTTAATTGGAGGAGAACCGCGAGTCCCCGTGTTCGTTAATGGGTGATTCGCAGTCAGGAGGTAAAAAAGGGAAAGACTTTTTGTACAAAGACTTTTATATTTAGGTAAAGAAGATTTTAACAAGTTTTTGTGTTAAATTTATTTATTTATTTATTTATTATATACGGGTGGGCACCCGTTGGTAAAAGATAAAATATACATGAGCGGAAGACGGAGATGTGTAGAAGTGACAAGATATAGTATACGCGATTACAAGATTAATTAGACAGAGTTGCTGCGCATTAACGTTATGAGCTTGTTCTTAACAGATACGTTGGTGTTTGAGAAAAAGTCAACAGCGTGACAGAACTTATTGGCTAAGTTACACAGGCGGTAAATGGAGTTATTCTCTTTGAAAACGGAGGTGTGGTGTGACAAATGAAAAAGTGGAAATTTTCTGAGGTCCCTAGGTGGAGCATTAAGTTTAAATAATTCTAAGATCGGAGAGCAGTCGATATCATTATTTATATTCTTAAAAACAAGCCCAGAGATGTTAGAAAGAAAACGCAAAAATTATTATACTTTATTTTAAAATAAGATATTTGTTTCTTAATTTATACAGAATCATCTATTCCAAGCCCATGCATTTTCGACCCTGCTGACTACGAATAACCCCTTAATAACAATTTGTCAATAGCGGAACGTTGGTCGAATTGAATTACCTACACATATCGCCGTTTTTCCGTCGATCCCTTTACTATTGTACAGTGATATCGCTATAAACGATCGGGGCGGTAGAAGCCACTTGACAGAAGCGCGAGAGGCTATCGATCGACGAGATCGACGAGGCGCGATTAGCCAGAGTCACGTTACGCTAAAATTGGCGCGTCACTCGCGATTAGAGACGTTCCTTGAACCGGTCAATTGCGTCGTTTTAATACGACACGATTGATTAGGCCCACGGGGACGACTCGGGGATATCGATATCGCTATCGACGAGATCTCGCGGACCTCGAGGACCCTCTCGACGCATTCCGCTCCCGGCTCCGATAACGCTATCGGCGACTCGTCGATATTGGGTCAAAATAAATATTACGTGTGTTTACTAGCGCGAATCTTTCGTCAAAATAAATATTCATAGCTCCATAACTTCGATGCGACCGGCCTCGGCGCTCGGCAACCATCTGTCGCGAATCCTGCGTGACATCCAAGCCTCGAATTAACATTTTCACTGGCGCGATGTCCCTTTCAGGAAAGACATGGCCCTTTTGCTTTTAGAAAATCGACGCTTCTCGTAGTTTGTTTATATCCAAGTGATAAGTATCTCTCAGATTGGAATAGTTATAGCTCGTGTATCGATTCGCTGCTAGGATTCCAGGGAGAAGGGAACGTAAAGAAGTTGAAATTTCGATCTCTGCTGCAAAGTAGCTTGATTCAGTGGCGTACTCAGGATTTAATCTTCAGGAGGAGCGAGCCGGGTTGAAGGGATGAAAATATTTTTAATGGAAATTCAATAAAATTCCTTAGGTGATTATACATTCTTTAAATTTATTTAAAAAACAAAATGCAGTTTTCTTTTCTTTTTACAAAGCCCCTTCTTTTGGGGGAGTCAGGCCCCTTGCCCTCCCCTCTGGGTGCGCCACTGGCTGGACCCTTCTCAGATTCCACGAGGCTCTGAAATTAGCAAAGATCACAAGATTCTACTTCGAATCACAGTCTCCATGAAATCTTGAGGCTGAAGACTAAACCCACCCTCTTGATCATCCCTATTTCTCATCAACACTGGAAGAGATGCTGCAAGGCTGCCGAAGCTCCGACTCTATCGCGTCATAAACGGCATATTATCTATCACCTGCGCTTGAAAAATCAAGAAGGGAAGCCGATGGAGAACCAGCGCACCCTTAGCATAAACTACCTAGCCTCCATTCAAGGCTACCAAGATTCCACAGAAAGATAAATCTGTCTGCCGTTTTACTGCGCTATTCCCAGTCGATCCACTTTCACTCGAGCCTGTGTCTAGCCCGAAGATCATCGATCATCCGTTATCGGGGCCGGGGATTATAGTTATCGGTTGTTTGCCCGCAATCGTGCCAGCGCGATGCATTTTTCAGTGGCTTTGATCACGCCGGGAGCAAAAGGAGCGCTCCCCGACGGTTGTGCGAGGGTAATCGGGGAGCCGGTCGGTGGAAAGGGACCTGAGATAGCGGAGGGTGAAGCCGTGGCCAGTTAATAAAAGTAAGTCGGACGGCGGACGATCCATACGGCTGGCGTCCAACTTCTATGATTCCCGTCTCGGCGGCTTTACCGTCTGGCCGGGCAGTTTTTCAAGGGATCGGCCACGAGAAGGGAACATCCAGGGGCTAATAAAAGGAAACGTTAGTAGGTCTCGGGGGTACTAGGGTCGGACAGGTGCGATCGTTCTCACGTGAGCCTCTCGCTGCCTATCTCACTCGATCAATGCCTTGGATCACGATTTCATTTGGCGAACCGGTAACGAGTAATAGCTTCCTCATCGGCTGAACTTGGAAACACTTCTCTGCTGAGTTACTATTTCTATGATCGGCGAATTCAAGTGATCGCCAAGCTTTAACCACCTGTTCAATATTCTAAACAACCTGGCGAGTTTAAAGCACTTGCAATACTTACTTAGGTCCACGAAGGTGCAGGGATATCGATCGTCGCCCTGCTGGGGCGCATTCGCCAAGTTCGAAACGCGTCTCGTCCCCAGTTTGTTTCCAAGGTGTCGTGATCGTAACGGTCCAAGGTCGCGGTGAATTATTTCCTTCCTTTCCTTTATCGATGCAAATAACGCTCTGCGAACAACTATGCGGTACGGGACGAGCACGCGAAACCTTCTTTACGACCGAGCCGATACAGTTTCACTCTCGGCCGGTGGAAATAACGAGGACCGAGCTCCGCGGCAACAAAGCCAGCCTGGACGAGCGTCGATCGATCATTGCATTCCTGGGCTGGTGTTTTAACGAGACTCGCGGCTTCAGAGTTGCCCCTTCGATCTGCTTGGAGCCGAAGGTGTGCAGCTCGGGGGATGAAAGCTTACGAGGGAATAAAATATGACAAGGGAGTAGCCACTTGGCGTTTGGGAAACAGCGATATTGACACATAGGCGGCGCCTTGCTAGTTTAGTTTATGTACAATACGAAAGAGAGTCCCGTTTGGAGAGTCGGCGTTGGGGGAATCGGCTGAACGCCGCGCAGTGGATCCAAAGATCGCGGGTTCGAGGCCCATCGCCCGAGGTTCCCTTTTTCTCCTTAATTCCAACGTCCTCGAAGCACTGGGAACAGGTACAGCGATCGAATTAATGGACGTCAGATATCGACTAGGATGGATGGTGTTCCTTCCTCAGCATTATTCTCGTTTATAACGGAAAACAGGACGCCTACGCAAAAATAGCATGGTTGGATCGATAAGCAGCGGTGTGGGAGGTTGCCGGCTCTCTCCTCCCGACCGCATAATATTCCATCGATCCTGGCCCAGACGTGTGTATCGCTCCTTGCGACGGTCCTGCCCGTCGTAAATCACCGATATCCTCGTCGGAACCACGCGCGCCTCGATGGAGATTTGCCTCTCGCGAGCCCCTCCGTCCAGATTTATCGCCCCGTTTTTCTCTCCCCCGCGAAAGCTCCACCCCGCTTGATAATTAATTCCACCGGCCATCAGACGTCGAGCGCGTAACGCACGCGAGGAGTAGTCTCCTCTGGTGAGACATCGAACAAGAACGTCGGGAATATAACGGTTTAATACCGACCTGGCGGTGGAATAATATCTTCATTGGCCAAGTTTCCGATAAGTGGACGCGTGGAACGCGTGTCGCGGGCACGTGAATATTAAACGGACGAGCAACGAGGCACGAGACACCGTGCTAGCTGCATTAATGTTGGCCTGGACGCGTTCTCGTAGGAAGTGTCGCGTGTAACCGCGCCAGGTGTGGACGGAGGGAGTCGGCCCTGCGGTTGATCGTACCAATTCATGCGCGAATATAGTACACAGTAAAATAATAAATTGGAGCTTGACTTGTGCAGCCCAGCATCCCGTGTAATTCGCTGCTTATTCCTCGGCGATAATTCACAGAGTTTTCTACGTCAAAGGGGTTTTCCGTACAATGGAATAAAGCACTTCGCCGGTGCGTGGAACAACGGAATAGGGTCAACGTGTCATGAGCGCAGCGACACGTACACGTGTTACTTGCGCCAGCCAAGTGCTACTCTGCGTAGTAACAAAAGCGTCAACGCATTCGCCCCCGACGTTTTCACCGCTGGAAACGGGAGCGTTATTATAGGAAAATGTCTGCGACCCCTTGGCTTACATACGGCCAGTTACGCTTTCGCTGGAAGCAATTAAAGAAGGCAAAGGCTATGGACAGTGGTTTCTGGGAGACACACTTCCGAGCGATCGATGTAACACGCTGATCCCCTTAGTAAGGGCGCGAAACACTCGGGTCATCGATTTCCTTCAATCTCGCTCTGAATTCCCAGCTCCGTCGCTGTAAATAGGGTTAAACGGTCACGTAATTTGTTCGAGAAATTCGTAAATTCCGAGAATTTCGCTTTAGGTAACTCGCTGTTATTCGACGAATGCCTGCAAAAATTACATTTCGAAAGAATTATTTACGATTAAATACAAAGGGCGGGGAAGATCATCTTTGCCCAGAGCGGTGGAAGAGCTGTATATAGGGTCCTGGATCTTCTGTGTAGAACACGAGCTAATCCCTGGAAATGCTGGCTACAAAGCCGGACTTATCCCCGAAACGAAGGGCCCACGGCGCCGTCGTTGCTGACATCGATCGACCGCCGTGCCGTGGTTCCGCCTCGAGTTCCCGCGAGGACTCGGGCTTCCACGGGCAATTTGGTATAATGGAAGAAGTTTGGCAATTTTTACGTCCAGCTCCTGCAGCAGACTTCGCGCGCGGGACTCGCGGTTTTGTTCCACCAGGCTTGCCAGAGGGTCGCGATAATGGACCCTGCGCGCCAGTGCGGCTTGGGCGAGCAATTACTGGGCGTGCTTTGGAAACTACGGCGTTTCGGGAAGCCAGTCTTTTCCGTAGACTGTCTATTGTAGCGTTTGAATGAGCGGGCTTTGGGCCGAGTCTTCGTTTCGCTATGAGATCTCCAACGCACACTGGTACCATTCTCTGGAACTCGGTTAGAACTACGTTACTCTCTGCAATGAATTCTCTACGGACTTGATTCTGCGCAACAGACGAGTAACACGTAGAGGTTTTTAGGTGTCCAGTAGGGTGGCGCTTACTTTCGACTTTTGAATTTTCTTCGCGGCACCCCCCAGAATTGTTCCAAATAATTAAAAACAAATCTGTGCAAAGATTGAGCCCGATCGGATAACGGCAATATTACATAAAAAAATGTGTCAAATAAAAGTTGTAGATCCAGACATGGAGCACCTTTTATGTTGTATTACTTTTTCTCGTGCGACAATCGGTTTTCGAAAAAAGTCCGAAAAAGTAAAAAAAAAAAATGTATTTTTCAAAGTTTAAATCCTTCTCGAACACTTTTTATTTATGAAGGTGAAGAAAAAAAATTTAATTTTTATTTTCAAGGACTATCTTTTTTTAAGCATTTAAGGCGGGGCTTACCGAGATATCACAAAAAAGATCAATATTTTTTCTCCATATTTTCAGTGGTTGATATGTTATGAATGTTTTCTGAAAATTAGAGAGCGAAATTCGCAAAAACATCGAAAAATCCAAGCAATCGGAGGCGGACAGTTTCGAGATTTATGTCGAAGGAGCTTCAGCTGGCGTTATAGTTGCGGTGTTTGCGATTGGACGGCTCGAACGAAGCTTCAGTCGCTTTCCCGTAGTCCTTTGGCAGTGAGGACGCAGCAGAAGCTAGACAGCGTGGGTTAGCGTGCAGGAATCGGGCCACGGGGCCAAGGTTGGGCTCGCTTACGTTCCTGGCAACACCCTGACGGTCGGTCAGCGGCCATTCCGAAGAACTGGCGAGACTTGGCGTCGCTATCGCCCGAAATCGGCACATTCCCTCGCGCGAAAAGTCGCGGGGGACCGTAACAATCTTCTCTCAACCTCCGCGCCTTGAATTCTCTACTCTCCGTGTCGGATTTCGTAATGGTTGAAGATAAGTTTCGCGCGCGTGGAAAGTCGCGGCGAGCCGTAACTATATCCTCCTTTCAACCTCCATGCTTTGAATTCTCCGTGCGCCGGGTTACATGCAGCTCGAGCATAATGGTTAAAGAAAACTTTGAAAAGGATACTTGTGTACGCGGGCATAAATTGTTCCCGGTACGTTCAGAACAGGGAGACGGTAATTCTCGTTGAAGTCTCGCGGCGAAAGCACCCTCGGAAGTCTCACAGTCCCCTTTGTGCCTTTTTCCAGATGGCAGTTAGGACCGGTGGATGGTGAGAGCAGCATGAGCCTCTGAACGGGTGGTTCCGCTGGCGAAAGTGGACCAGAACGCGGCGAGAAGGAAGATGAGTGTCCCCGAAAGTTGAAGTAATAACCTGCACAACGAACAGCGTCAACCTGCCTCGTCCGTTGCGACCAGCCAAATATCTCACGTTAAGGTGAGTCTCTTCGGCCTCCCATGGAATCATTTATTCGCTCTTATCTCCTTGTGGGAATATAACGGGTGGCAGACACGTAGCCAGGTAATGAGAATAAAAACCTTAAGGGGGAATCGTATTCTTTGGGTTAAACACATAGCAGAATTTGGGATTTTTTTTTTTAAGAAACAAGCGATTTCGTTTATCTGAAATTTGGACCATGCTTTGGCGCATCTTTGGAGAAGGTGCAGTTTTTTTTATATTAATTTTTAATAATAAATTTAAGAGTTATGTACTTGTATATACTTGCCGTACTAGTATAGCACTTGTCGAGACGATTTTTCGATTAGTGTCGCGTTTTGTTTTTTTATTAACAAAAGAAGATGAAAACTTAGATTGAAAATCGCATGCTTGACTTTGAGTAGCTGCCACTTTTTAAAATCTCAATTCTTCCGAAATCGGCGCCGACAGGTACTAGATCATAATCTTGAGAATATTCATGCGAAATTTTATTCGAATCGGTTCAGTAATCTCTGATGAGACATTCTTTTTTACCGCAAATGGCACCATTTCTTAAGATATCAAATTTCTTTTTACAGAGAATACAACTTAATTTATACACAACAAGGTGTATACCTTGATTTTTAAATATCACGTTTCCTTATATGAAAAAAAAATCATAAAAGTGACCCTATTTTCCGACCTATCAAGGGTCCCCTCAATTCAATTCCATTTTAAGAATTTCCGCACAAAAGATGCTCTCTATTTCTATAACCAAAATTACAGGCTTACGGTCTTCTCCACCCCGTATACACGTGAAATAAGAGAGAATTTCTCGACACCTGCACGTTTTAGGGAGCCTCGAGGAGCCTTGGAAGTCTGCTCGCGAGTATCGGCGATATTCCAGCCACGCTTTTGTTTCGTTTCAAATTTAAATTCGCCCCAGGAAGAACGTGATCGCTGACGCGAGCAGACTCCGCTCGGCCTCGACGGATCGAAGGGAGAAGCCTGGATAAAAGTTGGGGGGGGGGGGGGCGAGAGGGAGAGAGAGAGAGAAAAAAAGCAAAGTTCCATCATGTACGAAGAATCGAAGCGTGCGAGGCGTTCCAGTAGGCACGTGACTGGAAATATTCATCCGTATCCGTCGCTGGATCCTCGAGATTTCTCGCAGCCCTTGCGCGAGCGTGTTCAGGCACTCCTACCCGCTCGGGCCTCATTAGTCTTTCTGTGCTCGGCCCGCCCCGCCGGCAGACAAATTCCGCGGATAGGTCGATCGAGTCGGCGGGTTAATCCCTCGCGCCATCGGTAGAGATGATTTTAAATTGCCCAAGAAAGTTAGATGAAACAGGGGTGCTTTCCTCCGGGGGGTGTAGATCGAAGGGAGAGGCGCCCTTTCACCCTGGGGGATCCGTGTAAATCAAGCTGTTGAGCGAGAGGATGGTAGCAGGGCGCTTTGAGGTTCGACGAACCGCGAAAGCACTCCGGATGCGTTATTAGCCAGTCACAGAATAACAAGATAAGGCTCTGTCTGGGTCCTTTTCACGCCACCCTGATAACTTTTTCCCCCACTCTCTCGCGCTCATTATTCGGTGCTTCCGCGCGGGAGCCACGGTCCCCTTCGAAAGTCCGGGATAACCTGTCGCTTTATAAATTTTCGGGCTTCCTCGTTTCGCCAACCATTGTTCATTTTTCAATGAATAATTCCCGCGGACTCTGGGACGGCAGTCGAACAGTATTGTTATCTTATTTGCATAGAGGATCCCCGATAAGGTAGCTCGCCGTATGCTCGCTCTATTCCCCGCGAAAGGGGATTGCGTCGAATTGTGCAGCCGCAAGTAGTACAAGAAAGTTACAGTCAGACCGAAGGGAACTCTCGCTGGGAGTCGTAACTCGTCCGATCCACTTTGTCCCTAGTAAAATAGTATCATCCACGGCTACAACTTCCGATTGTTTCCACAACCAACCCCCTCTGTCGATGCTCCCGCGAGAAAATTTGTACCCCCTCTTCGCAAGCCTCTTCGTTGTTACGTGATCGCGTTTCGAATGAACTGACTCCCACTCGATTAGCCCCTCAAATCTGACTCCACGACACGCTGGAAGAATATTCCAAGTGGACTCTGTTACTCTCGCCTGCTAATCACAGCGAGAAGGGGCTGCTGGGGCTCGAGGAGCCTAATTGCCATTCAACCCCTAATTCGATCGATCTGTTTGCCGGCTCCCAGGCTTGCTCGAGGAAAAAGCACCGCGCTAATCTTATTAGCCGGCTAGGGGCAAGAACGGCACGAAAGTTGGAAACTGCTTATCTCGGTTCCCCGGTCATATCTCTTTTCTATCGCTTCATCCCCTGGCTAACGCGACGCCCGAGTTGCTGGCAACTTCTCAAACTCTCTGCGAATAGCACCTGTGGTCAAGCTCTCGTGACACTCGCAAGCGAAACCGATCGATCGCCCCATGGTACACCAGCTTTTGTCGCTGGCTTTGATGGCAGCTGATATTTCCAAGTGACCGCCAACGGTCACCTTCAACACGCTGATAAATCACCCGAAATCTATCCGTCCACTCTGTCCAGCATTCGTATCACTGGGCTCGAAAGCGGTCACTTCGGAATCCGGGTCATTTGAAAGTTGCACGCGTCCGCGGGCCTCCCATTTCACTACACCCCTTCCGCCGCAACTCCGCGACCCCTGTACAGCCGCCGGAAGTGTGCGGCGCAAGTTTCCCATTTATCGATGTCCATCCAGCACCGGGCGTCAAGCAACAAGCTGGCTAAACTGTCGAAAGCCTACCAGTGTCGATTTCCACGAGTCCAAACTTCGCCCCCCCTCGTTGCTTCGTTCAAGTGGCTCACGGCGAAATCTCGTCCTTAACCTAGCTAGTTAATTCAGCACCTTCACCTTTGCGTGATGCTATCGACTCGCTCCGGGCTGGCGAAATGGGGAATTCCGTGTTTCAGCTGGTTCCGCGAGGGGAGGGAAAAGGGATCTCGACGAAATCTATGCAACCGAGCAGGGAGATTGCTTCCGCTGCAAATGTCCAAGAATGTAGAGAAAAAGGAAAAACGAGGAATGTCAATTTTTCGTGATTTTGCGATTTATAGTATATTTTATTTGTGGCAACTGGGACTGCAGAGCTGTCGAAATGCCCGCTCGACGAAACCACTCTAGATATATCGGAGATTGCAGCTGGGAACGAAAGGTAGTCTGGACGCAGAATAGCTTGCAAACCTATGGACGGGCGTTATTGAAATCGGCGTGGGAATTGACGCCGATGGAAAACACGGTACTTGCTTTCGCGTTAAAGAGGAAGCAAAGGAACACCCTTACGGGGAAGAAGTAGAGACACCCCCGCCCCCCCCCCCCCCCCGCCCCCGCCCCCTCGATCGCGCACAATCCCGCCCCGTTGCCTAATTACCGTAATTGGACGAGAGCTTCCGCATGAATTAGATTACTCGAAATATTACGCGTGTGTCCCAGATCGGGGCGCTGCGGAAGGGTGTGGGTGGCGGTGTGGCGTCTCGGCGTCTGGTGTTCTAGATACCGTCTGCCTGCCCCGTTCACCTCCGAGGGCGCATCCTCCTTCGATCGAGATCCCTCCGTGGAATCGCGACCGAACGAAAATTCATTACTCGCGTCTTCACCCTTTGTCGTCTCAGGCTCCCCGGTATCCTTTCATCCCTTAGTATACTCGCTTAACGGTACCTCTGGTACACTATAGTGTACACTTGTTAGGAGTGCGCCAGCTACTTCGGACGCCCAGGTATCCGGAGTGGAATGATCTCCGAGATGATTAGGGTACCTTGGGTATTCGAGCGACAGCGTTTACCCTTGAACCTCGGTGGATACCTGAAGAATGGGAACCGCAGAGGGATAGAGGGGGACAGAGGCCAAGTGGAAAGGAATCGCGGACTCGGAATGGGACAGGCTAAGCCACGTGACATACTCTATAGCGTTTCGTGCCGCAACGCCCCGTATTGATCGGACGAGAACATCAGCTGTACGGGTTGGCGGTAGCGTTTACTCGCCCCGCTGGTCTGACTAGCACTGGCCACAGCCACTGTCACTGCCGATCGCCCCTTCGATCCTGCCTCTGGAAAATTCATCCAGGCATTGTCCCAGTTCCTATCACTTTGCTTAAAGCCTGGCTACTGTACACGTGCTCCTGGCTTCTGGGGGTTGCTACATACATATTCCTAACTTTAGAGCTGCGATCGTTACAGCTTCGTATCACTGACGCATCTAGCAAATTGTAATTTCACGCGTGTCAGTGTCGGGGCGAAAATTAATTAGTAACATTTGGGTACGCAACAGGACCCGACGAGTCTTTCGGGAGATTGAAGCTGCGAGTAGGAAGTATCGATCCGCGGGGGGGGGGGGCGTCCGGAAATATTCCCCCGTTTTTATTGCGCGGTTCCGCGGCGCGGAGTGTTTGTGGAAACACTCGGAGGCCAGGATTTATCTGGCATCTCCCGCGAGAAATAAGCGGCTCGATCGAGTGCCGATGAGAATGCCGGAAAGGGTGGAAAGCGATTAATAAGCGACGGTGTATAGGTAAAGAATACTGCTTTCAGCGTCGCGTCGGGCCAGCCGTTTCGCTTTTAAACGGATTGCTACACCGGTAACCCGATTATTACCACCGAGGCTTTTCTCATCGAGATTACCCGCTAATCCGCGACCACCCGCCAGGGATTAATTCAATTTCTCCCCGGCATAATGGAGGATATTGAAAACCACTAGTCGATCTCGTTCGATCCGGCGATACCATCCGTTCCCCTTACAATGAAAGGAGCCGAGGCGCGCCAGCTTTCCTTACCCGAAAGTGAAATGGCCGGGAAAGGTCCGATTTAAAGGGACACGCGGTGTATTTCTTGAAAAGGGGGCGAGCTTCCATTTGTGCCGAATATTTCGGGATACTGTAGCTTTGTGAACGGTTGATCGAGCAGTAAAATTGAAAATCAAGCCACCCCAGTGACCAGGCAAGCGCCCGGGGCGCGATTCGATGAAATAATCTGGCACGGACTCAATGGATTGGCTTTCGCTTGAAAAATCGTCGCGATATCCGGTGAATTAGGGACGCCAGTGGATATCGGACTGGACAGTATCCCCCGCGAGAATATTTAACGACTTTCCGCGAGTGGAGGCTGGGTGTCAGCTTATTGGTAAATGTTTGCTGCAATTTTAAATGACCACGGTGGCCATCAGTGGCGCACTCGGGATTTAATCTTGGGGGCAGGAGAGTTGAACGGAGAAAAATAATTAGCGTGGTTAGCATTACTTTTTGAGAAGCACGAGAATTTTAGGTCAGCAACGATTCAAATCTAATATGAAGCTTATTTCGAGTTATGGGTCAAGATAGACCTTGCATCCGACGTGGAATGAAACCACCCGCTATCCAAGGGCTAATTTTTACAAAGCTACGCGTAACTGCGCTTCGTTTGATATCGATCAGTCGAGGGGCGCAACTGGTTGACTCCCGATCAGTCGACTCTGTGCAACACGTTTCGAAAATTCCTCGGCGCGAACAGCCCGGGGCTGGCTTGAAGAGACCAGCTCGATCCTGTCTACGCGAGAAAACGAGGCGAGCTTGTGCAAGCAGCCTGGATCGCGTCCCCTCGAGCTGCGCGAACCGTGTGTGTCCCGGCAGGCCTAGGGCCACGCTGCTCTCCGAACAGACCGGATGAATTATTCGCGTTCGGGACACTGAGTCGCGCAGAAGTTCAGCTGACAGCTAAATGGCACGTTTGAGACTCTGCAGCGCGCTGTGGGTTTTCAAAGATTGCACGGGATACGAGGAAAAATTGAGGGCACGCGTTACGCGCAGGCTCAAATTGGGGAACTTGCACGGAGAGACTAGATTTGAAAAGTAATTGCTTTAGTACTTTAATTGCCCACTTCACGATGCAAGCTGCACTTGTGGTTAGAGTTACCCAGATTTGGGTGTTACTAGAATAAATTTTTATTCAAATGAAATATCGAATAAATTTTTTCCAATAAATTCTGCTTCGAATAATATTCTTGAGGATTAAATCTTGGGGATTTATTCGTTATTCGAATTAAAATTTGCCCAACTCTGGAGTTACCGCATTTGCAAGTATCTCATCTCGAGACTGGCTGTTAGTTTTCGGCGATGGATCCTCGAATATGTTGCTTTTTAAAGATCCAGCAGCGTACGTGACAAAATCCACGTCGGGCAGCTTTTCCTTACTCCTTCCACAAACATTTTCTCACTGGCAGGTGTGCCAGAAGCCTCGAAAATTCATTCCCCCTCGAAAGATTGAGGAGAACTGAATCCATGGCTCGGAGCAGAATCGAGTTTCTAACTCAGAGTGCAATTGAATTTGTACATTCTTTGAAGGGCAGAATTTGCCGCGGAACAATCATCGGTGGTAGGATCCGGGGGAAAGTTGGCGGAGGAAGTTTTATCTTTGAAGAGTTTAAATCAGGTTGCGGGGACAATTGAAGCAGCCTGCACAATATCCCTGTTTCGTGGTCGTTAACAAAGTAAAACCGGAGCTTCTTATCTTGCTCGGTTTTCCCGTGGCTCGTTTTACTCGCGTCTTGGCGGGCTAATTAAGGCTGTTCTTAAATTCACCAACGATGGAATCCAGTTAGCTGCAGCTGCAACGGGTGACCGTTTAATTCCAGCCTCTTATATGCAGTAACTCTTCTCCGATCCACGAGACGTGCTCTAATCGAGCAGCCTGCAACGAACTGTGCAATTAGAGAACCCCCGATTGAATCGTCGAGAAGTTGCTTGGATTGCTCCACGCTTCTCAGAAGGGGTGATAAATTTGGGGAGAAAATAGAGTCTGTCGCGAATGGCTGGGCTACTTTGAAGGAGGAGGGCAAAGTAATTAACTCCCTCCTTCCCTCCATGGTATAGAATTTCACAGTAAACTAGTACTCAACATGAAAATTCAGAATTGACTCATCTCTAAACTAAACCATTAAATAGTTTCAAAGTTCATCTGCTCGATAATTTCTTCAGTTACCTCGCAATTAATTTTCTTTCACATTCAATGCTCCCTATAACTCGATTTCCACAAATTCTGGAGCTGCCTCCTCCTTGCAGCAAACTCTTCGATCGTCGACTCATTTCCACCGAAGAAAATCCACATTGCCCGAGATTTTCCGTCACCAGTATCCTTAACAGGTTCCCCTTCCTTCTATCAACCAGCCAACACACTTCAAAACACTCGAGACCCCCAGATTTCCTTTGCACGAGCTGCCCAGCGAACTCGCGACGGACTCCGCGACAGATCCTCGAGGAACCGGGGGGAAAAGACTCGTGGGAAGTTGAAGAGCCGGCGAAGGAGCAAAGAAACGGTCCTCGACGCCGCGTTGGCGAGAAGATACTCGTCGGAACGACGTGCTTGAAGCGCGCTAGCGCGAAGCCCGCTCGCCTCCCAGATCCTCTACCCGCGGACGCTTTGACGTCCGCCCAGCACGGTAACGCGACTTGCTCGCGAGTTGCTTTCCCAGGAAAGCAACGTCTGCCGACAATGGGCAAAGTAGAAGAGAGTTGGTGGCCAGGCTGGTTTATTCCCCGATTCCGCTGATCCTCGGGGATGAGGCTAATGGCAAAGAGAACGACAAAATCGCTTTGAGATTCGGATCGGAGGGGGACGCCGCCTTTGGTCGCCGAGGGAGGGTGGATATAGGCGCAGAAATCGAGTAAAAGGTGGTGGATCAAAGGTGTAGATCCACAGGTCTTTGAAGGGCGACCTTTCACCCTTCTTTTAATAGGCCAGCCGCCCCAGAGGCGACGTATCTGTGTACCCCGAACACTTGCAGCCGTTTGTGTCAACCCCCTCGAGCCACAGAAGGGGAGGAAGTTTGAAGGGAATATCTGACGCCCGATGGAGATTGATCGGGCGTGATAAAGTGTTACTTTCGTCGCCTTCTAATGGCTGACTCTCGACAGGCTAGAACAAGGGGGAGTTAATTTTAGAATAAATTAATTTCAATCCCACCCGAATCGCTCGGAGCGTTCTATGATCACGCGCGACAAGACCGACCGCGAAATAAAGGGGAGAGCGTCGCTTGCTGTGATTGATAACTCCTTCGTGGCTGCTCGTGAAGATGGAGCGGTATCCAAGTTGCCGAATAGGCGAATGAAAACGTATTTGGTGTCTTATCAATCAATCCGCCGGCCACCTTGACCCTCGTCTCTGTACACAGCAGGCGATCGACCCTCCGCGGGCGACGCCTACAAAAATTCCAATCGAACTTTCCCTGGAGCTATCGAGTTCGGTCCGCCGTCGCCCGAGGCAGATCGAAATAAGGGTGTAGGATTGATCGGAGGCCCATTGTTGGGGAATCCAATCGGATAAGAAGCTGGTCGGTACCGCTGAATTTCGAGGTACAGAATTGCGGCTTGTGTAAAGGGAAACTGTGGCCGGGAAAGTTTCACCGTTTGACTAGGGAGGTCTAGCTCGTTGCCACTATTGGACTTTAGGGTCAGAGTGCTTCGAAACTCGCCGGGACAATCGCGAGACCCGCGACTCCGCTAATTACTTATCGGGGAAACGACGAGGACAAACGACCCTCGCCCCGATTTTCGGGATTAAACGGGACTCCGTCTTGCATCGAGCCACGGCCCCGAAGAGATTAAGCTAAGGATATCGAGTCGCTAATTAGAATTCTTCGACACTCTGCTGGAAACTAACTTCGTATTCTAACTTGCGAACCGAAGTTTGAGGAATTAGGGGTGGGTGCTTGGACTCGAGCCCTCCGCGCTCGCGTGTACTATTTTTAAGAACTTTCTGAACCTGATCTTGATTCTTGATTCTACCCAGCCTAGGAACAAGCTTCTCCCATCGACAGCTTCTCTCTCTCTCTCTCTCTCTCTCTGCGGTGAAAAGAGTCTCATGGAAAGTAACACGAATCGCCCGGACGGGTTTACAGTTTAATTATTCATGGGCGAGCTTCCTCCCCCTCGGGGGTGAGGGGCATTTGTAATCAGGACACGGGGGTGTCGTCGAAGCGACGCGGATTTGGCTTGCACGCGTGTTTATACGTGCCCCCCTCCCCCGTCCTGATATCGCTGGGAATACTAATAACGGAAAACGTGCTTTCTGTTTCAGATGACATAGAATGGGTTGGGTGGCGCTAGGGCGGTGTGCGGGTGGTGGCGGCCGCCTCTCGTCCGTCCTCTCGCTGTCTCTCACCTCCCTCGCAAGCTCCCTCATCTTCACCATCCTCTGTATCCTCACACTTGCCCTCACTCTTGTCACCCTCGTGCGTGCAGAGGACATGTACGTATTAATCAAGCACTATCATCATCAATTTTCTACTTCGATCCGTCCCGTCTTACCTTCCCGATGCTCGTTTACTCCGCTTCAAAGGGTCAGAGATGCTCGTTTCAGCGGCATGATAATTGCGTCGCCCCCGAGGAAACGAATGGGGAGCGCATCGAGAAGGGAAGACGAGACACTAGAGTAGAATACATTTTCTGCTTGCGTGATAGGATCGAGGGAGCGACATTATAGCGACACGATAGTATCATGATAACAGTAGTGGAGGCGATACTCGACCAAGCGGTCACGGCGGTGCAATTCCTCCTTTTGCATGGAATAGAGAATCGCCATTAATGTCGCCTCGTTTCACGACTCCGAAGGCTCTTTATTGTATACTTGTTTCTACGTTCGATATACTGCGCAAACGTTCGCGCGATATTAGTCGGGACACTGGTCAAACGGAGGAGCCTCCCGTTCGTTGCCTCTTATCAACTTCCGCGCTGGCGAAATTTATTTGCTGTCGTCCGAACGTAATTAATTGGCTGTGCAGGATCAGTTTTAAAAGAGAGCGTGCCACCAGCTGAGAAGAGTAAACGAGAAATTATTATTGTTTCTTAAATTCGGCGCCTAAAAGTGTAAAATAAAAAGAAATATACAAACGTAAAGTAATATAATATAGCTAAAATATAGAAAAATCTTGTTGCATCGCAGGCCTGTGATGTCAGCGTTATTCAGAAAGTTTGCTAGTTCCAATGATGTCGAACATATTAAACGTAGGATCAAGCAATCACATAATTCTGCTTAACATAATTCGCGTTAACGAGACGCGACCCTGATCAGCCAATCGATTGCGTCTCGATCGTAACCATAAACTCAGCCGCGTTAATAACATCGAAGACACTGTGGCACGGTATAACGATCGCCGCGTGGCTGACATGAACGACTGCCATGCACCGAAGCTGAACGGGAGCCAAGTTTATAATAGCGATAACAAGCTCGGTGATCGGGGGATTGTCGATGGGGGATTGGTCGAGTAATCGAACGCCTCCGTTCGACCGGCGTGCCGCATGGTTCAATTGCATCACGTTCGTACACGTTTAGCCCGAGTAGAGTAAGTTTGGGTATCCTAGTGATCGTGATCTAGCCACGATCGAAGCAGCAGACGTTACCGATTAGCGACTTACAGAATAACTCAGCGACGCTCCAAGGTATAACCGTTTAGACAGCTGCGTACTGATTGACCCAGCCGATCCGTAGCTCGTTCGAGGCTTTTATGGTCGATCGTTAAACGGTTAGCGACGAGTTGCAAACACCAAGGGGGACGTTAAACACGTAACGCGACGCAGACTGATCTTGGTACACCCCGAAGGTCGATTTCGAAGCAGTTCCTTCTGCTTCCCTCTCGCTAACAATACAGGAACATCTCGGGAGTAACAGAGCTACACCGAAAATTGGCCAATGATACGCTAATAATTACTGTAGATAGAAAATTCCTCCACCACGATGGTTAGAGAAATTTCCTGGTCAAGAGCCACGGAGGATTTCACCAGAAAGAAGCTAATTGGCGCAGCGACCTTCGGGGTGGCCAAATAGGACCCAGGTGACAGTGGCCGCGTAAAGCCCCAGGCGAATGACAGGGAGAAAAGTGGATCCTTGTCGCGCGGACGCGAAGGAATGGAATGAGAATGAGAAGGGGGATGATAAAGAGAAGGATGAGTCGAGACACGAACCGGTGGTGGCTCCGGGGCTAGCTACAGTGCGTTGTGTTGCAGCTTCGAGGAGGGCAAGTCGGACAAGGAGATCCTGGACAACCTGCTGCTGTCGACCCGTTACGACAAGCGGCTTCTGCCCCCGGTCCAAGGTACACTGAGGCCCCCGCCCCATACCCGCCAAGACGACTACACCCCTGACCACCTCGTACCCAATGACCCCGACCATCCAGAGCACCTCGAACACCACCGGCACCGCTACCACCACACAGCACCACACAACCACAGCTCACTGCTCACCCCTCGTCAAAAGGGTACTCTATGTCTATATCGAAACGAGTCCACCTCACGTGCATCCACGCTGTGCTAAGCCGGCACCAGAACGCGAACGTGCGAGAACGGATTCGGGACAGCTGATCCTCTGTCGCGTTACCTCGGTTATCTGAATGCTCGCGTGTCTGGGGATGGAGGACGCTTCGCCAGAGCGGAGTACAGTAGCTGGAAGACGCGCAGCTAGCTTGTAAACTCCGTGGAGCATTGTTACAAAAGAATTCACAGAAATAGGAGACCAGGAGAGACGCTGTTCGATGGTTTAATTTAAGATTCTGCTGAACCTTTTCCAGTTACTATACACGTTGGGCGTGAAAGATGTCTGTGACAAGAAAAGATCCCCAAGTCGGGAATTTAAATAATTATAAAAACTTGGGGATATGTAGAGGATATATAGGTATGTATAACACATTTTTTTGCAGCCCGAATTCACTCAAAGTTACTTCTTTTAATAAGAACTACCATTTGGTAAAAATGATGCGTGAGTTATAACACAAAATCGGAAAATAGCCGGATTTTCAGGGGTCAATTTCACCCCCTTACAGTGAATTTAGGCGGTAAAAAAAGTTGCGTAATACGTACTTGTATATCCTCCACATATCCCCAAAGTTTCATAATGTTTAAAATTTCCGTGGCGGGGGATCTTTCCCTGTGAGTAATGCGGCGGGGGGAAGAATGGAATTCTTCAGATTACGAGGCATGATCGGACTTGAGAGAACGTAGTGTGAAAGGCAGGGTGAGAGCGGTAGGAATCCAGGCAGGGTGGAAATGGAAATGAAGACGAATGGACGGAGGGAAGGGTGCAAGCGCGAAGGGAGAAAATGAAAGTCAGCCCCCTGTGGTAACGAAGGGAGTAGAGTAGCGAGGCCTGATTCTGGAGAGCCGTCTGACCAATGCCGGCCCTCTATCACTAGCCTCGAGGCGTCCCCGCCCGACGGCTGTTTACCTCGACCGTACTCACTTGGAAATCCAATTCTGCCGTGCAATAAATTTGCAGTGGCTCGTACAGGGAGCGCAGTAGCACAATCCCGTCAACTTTCACCGGCTGTTCTCAAGATCCCCCGCCCCGAGTATCCATCATCGCCGCGAACGGGGAGGGAATCCCTTAAACCCCGCGCGATTCTCGAGCACGCCGATCGCCGTGCCCGTCGCTGATTCCTCCATTCAGGCCAACGAGCCTCCTAATTACAATCGGGCGATTGTCTGCATCGTCCTCGAGGACGCCGTCGGACGCGCGGATCGAAACGACCCGCGGGTTGGGGAATAAAAAGGGGGTGGTCCGGTGTCTAGTGGCCAGTGACGTCACGGGGGGGATGTTTTGCGTCACGCTTTGGAAGAAATTCGACGCCAGTCGTGGCCTACATTCGTTCGAGCGCGAATTCTGCGCGGCGATCCGCTCCCTCCGTGTTCAATGCAAATCTCTTCTACGGAATTCCCTTTCCATGCCGGCATTATCTCCGCCTTTCACCCAGAAAGCGCGGCGATCGACGCGCCAGAGGATCGCCGAACGTGCGAGAAAGTGCAGCGCAGTGGCGCTGAAGCACGGGAAAAAATATGAGAAACCGGGAAAAATGGCTCGATTCGTTCGCGTAAAAGCAATATTTATAGGCATCCGAAAGCGGGTCGAGGACGGGATTTTCTTTCTCCGGGCGGCACGTATGAACGGAATCGTGACGCCAGACCGGATGAAAGCTGTGTTTCCGACGTTTTGGCCAGCCTCTTTGCGCCTCGATGTTCGTTGTTGATTAAACAGTGTCCCGCTGGAATTTGTTTCGCATTGGAAGTCTCTTATTAGAGGAAAGAGGGACAGTCAGACGGTTGCCCAAGCTCGGCTAGTGGCGCTTCGTCGGGGAACATTTAAGCTTGGACGGGCTTTGCAGAGGGAAGCTTCTATCGAGCTCGATGCTCGCGATAAACAGCCAGCTAGTAGCTCGCAGCAGAGATACACTCGTTGCAGGTAATTAGTAGCCCCGTGGCACGCCTCGTTTCCGTTTCGAGCGCTCTTCGCCCTCCTCTAGACACCCGTCGACCGAACTTCTTCTAGAAAAATCCCCGCAGGCCGAGTCCCACGTGAAACGATCCTCCCCTCGGTGCACTTAAAACGCGGGTTTCGGAATTTATATAAAATACAATATTTTATAAAGTTACGAATTACCAACTTTGAATTGGAAACCGCGGATCTCCGTTAAGCTTCTCCATCGGGATTTTAGTCACTTTACCTTTGGTAGCAAATAACCCTAGCGAGGATCCTTGGCTCGCGACAAACGAACAGTTCCGAGGATTATTTCGCCCATTAAGAGGGTTGGAAATAACGCTTCCATCGCGGCGATAAATAATGGCCGGCTCGAGTAATCGGGAGTAACGAGCGATACCACTCCACACACACCCCCTCGCCCCTCGAACGCTCGATTTATCGATTCGCTCTTGTGCCGGCGAAATTGTCTTTCCACTCATTTCCAACATCGCTGGCCGCGTTTACAGAGGCTCGGGATTGTTGTTGGATCCGTGATCGTGGCTGCCTGAAAGCTCGCCCGCCCCTTATTAGACCGACGAGTGGGAAGTTCGATTAGCGGATTAACGGCTCGCCGGCTTCAAACCGTCTGCGAAAACACTTTTCCGGCCCTCGTCACTCTGGAGGAGGCCCCGAATTGGATTACACGGGGTGTAAGCGGAGTTTCGCGGTGGAAAGTTTGCGTAGGCTTGAAGGGGCCGAGGCTCTTCTTCCATTCTCCCATAATCACTGTTCGTATAACACGGCAAAGGGTGGGAGGGAACCCCTCGGAGAAACGGCAGCTAATAATAATGGCAATAGGAACGCGTGTTTATTACACCAGGCGATTCATGCAGCTAAATGCCGGGGAAGTCGTAAGAATCGCTCGACACGTGTAACAAGGAAATCGTTTGTAGCGATTTCCCGGCAGTCGCGCAAAGTGCTCGGCTCGTGCGCTACCTTTCACCCTTTCGAGGGAAGGCTGGCGAGCACAAAAGCCACCGCTTCCCCTTTGTATCGGGTGGAAACGATGCCTCGGGGCGCCGGCGGGCCGTCATTTGTTCCGCCACCGAATATAAAGAAAGCACGAGACTGCAGGATGGTGACGAGCCTCGAGCGCCGGGGGTGGAAAAACCACATATATCCATCCTCCCCGTGCATTTCTCCGGCTCGGATATCCTCAATTGCAACTGGGAGATCGTCGATTGCTTGGTCCCTGGCAAAGAAACTCCCTATTCTCTCTCTCCCCTCCCGGATCTCCAGCGAGCAAAAAGGAATCTTTAAAGAAAGAGGATCGATAACAGAGGGAAGCTGAGGAAGTTGCAGAGGGGTGTATGGGGGAGGGGGGAAGGGTGTAGCGTGGGGGGAAAAGTTAACGAACTTGGAGCAGAGGGAGATGATAAAGCCCACGCGTCCTGGGGAATATGGAGATGAAATCAGAGCGCGTAGAGAGGGCGAAGAGGGGCGAAAATGAACGGACTCCGGGGAATGGAGGACCGCGTGCTACGGCTGCATGGAAGCTGCATTATTCAGGGCCCGCCGGGACCAGTATACCTACGTCGCTGGGCTTCCTGATTCTTTCGCAAAGTAACCTGGATGCTGCGCGAGCCTTTCGACGTTCCTCCTCTCACTTCTGCCTCGCTTTTCTTTCTAATTGGATGTGTGGACAGGTCCGGGGCAGCTCGATCTTAATCCTCAGCGGGGGCCACGAGTTTCGGCGACCTACTTTTAATACCCTACCTCATAACTTGTTTATGATCAATCTTCCGAAAGAACCCGCGCCTGCCGAGGATTAGAGGCGGGCTTATGGTTCCCAGGGGGGCAGCCAGCTCCGGAGGAAGTACGGACGTCCGGCGCGGACGGTTTCGCGGAACCACCCCTGGGTCGCCAGCCAACGGGTTAATTGGAAATCTATCGACGCGCCTTTATAGTTTGCCGAGGCGAGCCGAGGGATGTTTGCGCGGCAAAATCAACAGGGAAAATATTTGTGCTTGGAGCGGGCGGGTGGGCGACGGTTTCCCCCAATCGATTCCGCCCGATCCGAGGGTGCTCGAGCCGCCCGCCTCTCGAAGGGAAATGGCACCGTGTCGCGATATACACACAAGGCCGGTAGGAACGGATGAGACGTGGGCAAGAGAGTTGTTGGCTGTCACAGAAATATCTCTACACACCGAGACTCTCACGATATTTACAACCACCCCACCCACAGTTCCCTCTCGCCACACTTCATTCCCTCCCCCTCGCCGTTGCGACGGGGATTAACGAATTCGCGACGAGATCGCGAGGGAAGGAAGAGTGTCCTCAGGCAGAACGATAAGTACACAACGACGAGATTCAGGCGGGTAACAAGCGTTGAAATGTCGCCGTGGAGGCTGAATAGAGAGCGAAGGCACCATTGTCCGACTCTGTTCCGTCCCGCGTAACCGTCCCTCGTTTGTCCCTCCGCCCGTCGAATAGGCGGAGAGGGCGAAACGGGGGCTCGGATCGAGGATGCCGGTGCGAACAGTCGTTAGTCGGGCAGCGACACGAGAAAGGATGAGACGTGGGCAAGGGTTGTTGGGTGTTGCAGATGCGGATTTTTGCTGCGGAATGCGATGGCCTGGTGACGCGACCGGCCCGTCCAACCGGTCGTCGACCTCCTCTAACGACCCCAAGTACCAGTACAAGAACCAGAACAATAACCACTACACGCCGCGTCAACACCTTCGCACCCACCTTCGCGGTCCGTCCCTGCGCTTCTACTTCTCTCGTAACCACGTCTAGAGAAATATAATTAACAAGTGTCACGACCACCCCCCCCCCCCCCCCCCCCCCACCAACCGACCATACCAACCCATTCAGTCCCCCGTTCGGGGCTCGTCAGATCCACCCTTTCTGGTTCGTTAGGCACCTGGGCATCTTTACGTTGCAGTTGAAATTTCTGCGCATTAGCCCGCCAGAAGTAACGGAGGGGATGACGAGCGTCCGTGTCCGAAAGAATCGGGAGGGCCGGTGTCTCGAGCCACGGGGAATTCAATGCTGAATGGGTTGTCCGTGGAACTTTTTCCGCGAGGGTTTGTAGGTCGATCGATTTTCGAACGGGGAGTAGAATTTCCCCTCGACGTGTACTCGCCCCGGCGAATGAAGAGGGACGAGCGGGTAGAGGGTGGAGCTGCTATTTTCGAAGCTGCTCCGTGCTCCTCGTTTTGAGATCGGATCGACGCCGTCGACGACGATATCGTCGCTCGGCGAAAGCCTTCGCGCGCTTGATCGATCCCGGCGAACACACGTACACGCACACGCTCGGGATAATTAATGGGAAGACACTGGGCCACGCGACGCCCACCGCAAGGAAGACACACGCTCACATCCCTCGCGAGAATTCCCCTCCGATCATGAAGCTTCTCGAAAACATCCGAAGGCGGAAACATCCGCGCGACCCTCCAGGGACGTTCTCGTGTCAGCGGGGCGTAAAATCGTCGCCGATCGTCAGGATAATGCGCGCGACATTCTTACCGATCTGGCTCGGGGGCTCGTGCCTGATGCTTTCGCTGATTAACGCCCGTTTATCCGCGTCATAACGCACCGACCCTTAACAACGGCACTGGCGACGTGCCAGCGTGCTCGCGGTTCGATAACGCGTATCGATCTCTCCTCACACTTTTTCTTCCCTTTTCTTTTCGAGCGCGCTGGTATCCGCCGCGGCGATCTCTTGTGAGAATGATCGCGCGGAGGAACGCCTCGCGAGGAGAAATCGAGGAACGCCTTGCCTCCCATGTGTCTCGAGGGTGAGAAATCCTCGACACGATATTCTCGAAAGAGGGCACCGCATCACTTTCCATCCTGCTCCCGTCTTCCCACTCTCTGACACTCCACCGCGACAGACACTCGTTTCTTGTGTACTCTCTCTCTGTGTGTTAGCTGAATGCGTTGCCAGTCGGGGCTTGGGACTCGAAGCTTGGGTCAGTCGTGGTTTTCATTTATCAATCTTTTATGGAACATATAGGAACGTTGTTACCATTTCGATGGCGACGCCTTTAGAAATTCCCCGAGTGTTCATTGGCTTCTGGAAATTATTTGGAAATTATTTGGGAAACTTTGAGCGGGATAGATTGATCGGTGATGAGTGTCTAATAGAACCGAGTTGTTGGGAGACTATTGGCGGAGAGTAATGGGAAGCGGTGATATGGAAATTCTGTTTGCCACGATGCGAAGGTACCTTCGAGCTGGCAGTGGCTGGTCCTCGAGTCCCGGCCTCGACCCCCAAGCTTGACACTCTGATAAGAATACGAGTATTAGTCGCAGCATGTGCACAGCATGGCGCTACCTAGGCTTCCGCAGTAACGGCATCGGCTTGCGCAAACGTAGACGAGAAGTGACACACGTTTGAACGCCGCAACCGTTTCTTATCGAGGGCGATCTTACGCTCCAGGATCGAGCACGATCGATCCCTGGCCGGGAAGGTCGTCTTCCGTCCACTCGAACAGACGAGGGAGCCACGCTAATCCACGTGAATAATTGCCTGTCGAACACCCGACGAATGTCAAGTTGAAATGTCAATCCGGCCACTCGGTCACGATGCATCTTTAAGGGATGCACTTTCGAATTAGCGTGCCCCGCTCGCGAGAGACCTCCTCGATCAAGCCTACAATTTCAATCGCATGCTGTGTTTCAGGAACCTTGACCGTGAACGTGAGCGTGCTGTTGCTAAGTCTGGCCTCCCCCGACGAGTCCAGTTTGGTAATTGACATTTCCCCTCGTTAAAGTAGCTCCGTAGGGGTGGGGACGCGCGATAATCGAGTTACTCGACCGCGTTAAGGGACTTCGGTTGAGACACTCTTGTCTCCCACTGTACCGAGCAATCATGAGGTACAGAAATGGACGAAGGAAATTTTCAAACTTGATAGTAGGCCTCACCTATCACCTTGCCACCGGTAATCTAGCTTTCAACCCCAATTCTGGAATACGAATTTCAACACAGATACAACTCTCCCCAATGAAACTATCTTATTTCACTGGCCGTGAAAACTTTGAACCTTCTCTTCTCCAAGCTGCGCGACTTGCTCCCCCTTTGCCTCACTATTGCTCGGACAACTATCCACGGCCTAGCGCCCAGTGTTTCTAAACAGCCCAACCACCGATCGGTTCCCTTGGTCTGATCGCTAGAAATACGAGGTGGAGTTCCTGCTGCAGCAACAGTGGTACGACCCGCGGCTCCGTTACAGCAATCGGTCGCAGTACGAGTTCTTAAACGCGATCCACCACTACGACGATATCTGGCTGCCCGACACGTACTTCATCATGCACGGGGACTTCAAGGATCCGCTCATACCCGTTCACTTCGCCCTGCGGATATACCGCAACGGCACGGTCAACTACCTGATGAGGTACTAACCGCCGTCGCCCTCCCCCATCCAGCTTTCGATCATTCGGAACCTGGATGGCCAAGTGAATCCTATTATCAGCGGCGGAGGCTTCCCCGCCCGTGTAAGCCGTGTTTGCGCGATCGTTTAAACGCCCGATGGCTAGTCGATGAACGGTAATGCGAGCGCTCGCGATGAAACCTGACGAGGCTCCGCGGCTTATACGGGGCTGGAACTCCCCGCCGGGCGGTATTCACTGGACGCTGGTGTTATCGCATCTTTATCGATCGATAAGACGCGCCTGTTATTGGTGTTTTGCTTAAAGAGGATTTCCGTTTGATCTTGCAGGCGTCACCTCATCCTATCCTGCCAGGGTAGACTTAATATCTTCCCCTTCGATGACCCACTGTGTTCATTCGCTATCGAGAGCAGTAAGTGAACCCACCAGTTTCGTATTCCCCTCGTTAGTCGCCCTTTATCGGTGCCTCGCGCCTTGCACGGTGTATTCTAATAATCTAATAAATGGGGTTCGCGTCGGGGATGGCTTCAAGCCTGATGAATATGTTTAAACGGAAGCAGTAGGTTGCTGGTTAAGGAACGTCTAGCTACTCGTAGAACGTATTAGATCACAACCTTTTTAGGGGAGAGGTGCTATACAAGGGACAGGTTTTAAATGGGACAAATTCCGACTTATTTGAACATCGAAGATTTTGTTATTTTCTGTTATTATTAATGAGCTTGCAAGATATTTTTATTGGAGACCGATAAACACACTTCCTATTCAGGGGTAATGATTTTTTTTATGCAATTATAGTGAATGGAATACAAAATCTGTTTGAAGGCCTTTATTGTACATACCTTGAAGTATGATCACATTTTTTAAAAAAAAATTTTAATACAGAATCGCGGCGACGCAGCTCAACAAAAGAAGCTTCTGCTGAAAAACAGTGTTTCGCGGCCGGAAAGATTTCTCCTTCAATTTTTGACTTAGAACAAAAAATTGAATTTTTTTTAGCTCTGTATAAGATTATTTCGGGAAGTACGCGAGGAAATTGAAAAATACTGATTTTTGTAAAAATGGTGCGTGATTGAACAAAACACGGAACTGCCACAACCTCGACATTTTTTAAACGTTTTGCTCAATCACGCACCGTTCGTACAAAAAGCAGTATTTTTTAATTTCCTCGTGTACTTCCCGAGATAATCTTATATAGAACTAAAAAAAAATTGGTTTCTTGTTCTAGGTGAAAAATTTAAAGAGAAATCTTTCCAGTCGCGGAACACTGTTTTTCAGATGAAGCTTCTTTTGTGGCGCCGCCATTTTATATTAGAAAATTTTTTAAAAAATTATGCTCATACTTGAAGGTATGTACAACAAATCCCTTCAAACAGAATTTGTATTTCATTCACTAAACTCGCATAAAAAAGTTCTCAAAATCAGGCTGCCTTTCCGGGCTCTACAGTCTCATTACCCCTGAATGGACCTGTGTTTTAAATACCTATCACGATATTGTCTAAATGTATAAATCGCCCCGACCCAGATGCCCCGCGAGCTACCCTTAATATCGTTTACAGATGTGCTCTGACGTTCTTCTTGTTCCCCAGTATCGTACGAGCAGACGGCGATCACGTACGTGTGGAAGAACGACGAGGGTACCTTGCGGAAGAGCCCTAGCCTGACGTCCCTGAACGCGTACCTCATTAAAAACCAGACAATCACGTGCCCGATCAAAGTAAGCTGGCGAGGTGAGTCACCCGAATCCAAATCTATTTCCGATCGGGAACCGAGGAGGACAGTGTGACAGCAGGGGAACCACCGTGGAACGACGATCGAGAACGTTCCTCCAGTCGCTATCGCACCTTTTTGCTGTTACTTAACATCCCCCGTCCACCCCTCTGAGAAATATGCACGCGGATGCTCTCGATCCTCGACCAAACTGTCAGAACTGTACCGCGACGATTCCAGTGCCGCATAGCAACCGTTTAACTTCACTTGATATCCGATCGAAGCGAGCCAGGCTGATAAGAGCTACCGTCCGGAACTCCGCCACTTTCTGCTCGCTGTCAGCTCAATTCTGTACGATCTTTTAACTTGCATCCCTCCAGAGACACGCTTCTGTACTATCGCAACTGCACCGTGCACAAACAGTTGGCCCCGCCGGGAACGACTTCGTCGCTTCTACACGCACCCCGACTCGAGCCCCGCGAACTTGTCAGCGATATCGTTGACTCGACCACTGGATCCTCTCGCCGGGAGACTGGGCCACGTTCGAGCGGTAGATTCCGTCGGAGCATTTCGCGCGGCTGCTAGCTACCTTGTATGTAGAGGAGTAGCCCGGATCAGAGGGTGAAGAATTTCGCGAGGATTTCTAGCACGATGTTGCACAGCTAAGTATGCTTGACGCGTCGGGTGCAGCGTCGCGCGCGACGTACTCTAATTGCACGGGGAATCTGAGGGAAAATGGGCAACTCGAACGTGGCGCGCTCTCTTGCATTCTGACGCTAGCCCGAGGAGCTCTGCCAGCGGACAGGCGCCGAAAGGGTTTCCTTACCAAGGCACAAGTTTCTAGCTTCTCTACCGAAGCAAGAAAGCTCCGCTTGGGCTAGGTGCCGGGCAAAGGACGCAGTACCTGTTGGCAGATCGATGCACCTGAGGCGCTGCATCCCTTGAACCTACTATTCCTGGAGAGACCCCACCATCGTTTCCACGGACAACGCCACCGGATCAATAAATCCGGCTGGTAGCGTCGAAAAAGGAATCCTCCTAATTTCGCATCGCGCCTTGCCCGCGTTCCGCTTCCTCCTCGTCGAGCCCATTCACCCGCGATCCCTCCCGCATTGTCCGCTCACCATCCATCCCCTGGATCACTGCGACTCCCTTCGAGATAAAGGCGTGGGGGGATGAAATCTCAAGGGGCGGCCCCGAGACCTTTGCTTCCTCCACGGACCCACCGACGACTGCCCCTGCTTTCTCTTCTATTCTTCTGTTTCGCCGATCGCACCGACAAGCTTCGACTCCAACCCTTCTTCCTCCTCTTTCTTTACACGCCTCTTCGCGCAGCATTCACTCAGCAACGCGGCCCAAAGCGAAACACTGTCGCATTTCTGTTGCCAACTTTCTCTCCCCCGCCCCGGTTCTCCGGCGTCTCTTAGCGTCGAAAGGTAAGTAGCAGACGCATGCCTTCCGATGCACATTAGCGTGTGAGGTATGATGCTTGATCCCTCTTCTGCACCGCAACCGTACTCTGTGGCACCCACGTTTAGAGTGTTCTCTTGGGGGGGGGAAAGGGGGAGGGAGCGCGTCTCGTTGCTCCCGCGGGAAAGCCGCGAGTAGAGTCGAGAGGGAAAGGCGGATCGAGCGTGTGCGCAAAGTGTGTTCGTCCTTTCCGCGCGCGGACCGGGCAATGCAACGTGCATCGATCAGTGGATCGAGCCAGACTCTGCATGCGACGTAGCGGATCTATGAATCACCGAGAGCCTTCGTTTGTCTTTACACCTTTTACTAGCTGGCGTAGATAACGTTTTGTACTCACACTTGTATTACGTCTCTTTACATATATACATATACCTCTTTACGTGTGGTGTGTGCGTATATACACGCACGGGTGTGCCTAAGCGCTCGGTTTAGCCGTCGACGAACAGTCACAGGCGTGCGTGTGTATATATAATAAATATCTCTAGATGATACGTACATAGCTCCTCTAGAAAATGCATATTGGCAACCTTGGTTCCTGTCTCGCTTATTAAACCGAGCCCGCCGTGGTTTGCTTTTGGGGTGAGGCGTTTTTAAACGACACCGACTAACCGCTCCGTTCCCGAAAAACCCGAACCCAGCCCGTTGTTCCTCGGTCTCGTTGCGCGGCGATTCGTCCGTTCCGCCGGTCAAGGAACAACGGAGCCCCTATCTCGCTTCGCTGGAACGTGTTAATCAGTCCGAGCCACGGATAAGACGTTCAGGTGCCACTTTCCTGCGCTATCAGTTTGAGCCGATCGCCTCGTTACCTTGGACTCGCTTCTGGGCTCTTTTCGGAGAAAAGCTTGCGCAGCCGGTGGAGAGAGAGGCTTGAACGTTGTTTTTTTTTTTTAGCCGATAGCGAGCAGCTCCTCTCCCAGCTTTCTTTCGAGTGAGATATACCGCGTGACTCGCATCCGATTTGCCCGCGTGATACACCTTTTCTCTAACCATCCACGTGTTCCAACGGGGAGGCGGGATATCGGGGAAGCCTCGCACCGCGGATCAGCCCAGCAAGCGATCCGCTCTTTCCACCGACCAGCCTCTGAGCGCCGAGAGATTTCAATGGCGATAGACGGGATATCCTTTACCCTGAAGGGACCAACCATGGCGGCGTGCGGGTAATGCTTGGTCTAGTTAGCCGAACGATTCAATCTCCTCTATGCCCGACCAGTTCACGCGAACGACCGATTCAAAGAGAGACGTACACGGTCGCACGGTAAGCCTGGAGGACGGATAGATCTTGCCTGGCGAGGGTCAGAGCGCGATCCTTCTCTCCTTAACACGCTCGGGCGTTTCTATCGACGGTTCCGGAGACAGAGGGAGGAATTGGCGGTGTAACGCGAGCACTTACGGTGGACGTGCTCACTCGGCTCGACCAGGATCCTCTCGCTCGCCGAGATTTATCCGTTCCCCGTCGCGTCGGTGGCGAATGTGACAGGGGGAAAGTAAGATGGGAAGGAGAGGAGAGAAATAAAAGCAAAGCTATATAGAGAGTGGAAAGAAGAGAGGAAGGAAGATCGTGGGCTGTTCTGTTGCAGCTGACGGACAGATCATGGTCGACTACGAGGACGAGTTCGATGAATTTGGGGACTCAAAGTGCTCGCTGTGCCAGCGCAGGTTTGAGGAGCAAGGTAAAATCCTCCCCCCACCTCGACACCACGAAACACCTCTCGGTATAACATGTCCCCCGCAACCGGAGAATGCGTAGAAAGGGTTTAGACGAGCCGTAGAAGGGTGGGAGAGACAGGACCAAGCTTACCAACTCGTGAGACAGACCTAGTTTATCCCGGCCTCGATGCCTCCCGAGTCGTCCTCTCGCCTTCTCGAAGTGCATGCAATCCTGGGAACGTCGTTGCCGCCGGAGCGTTCCCATTCATCGCCGCACAGAAACGACGGGCGAAGTTGGGAAGCATCGAGCCGAGAGTAGATTCCGATGCCCCGGGACCACGTGCTATCAACGACTCACGGTGCTTCCGTCATTCTGCGCGCGCCCTCGCCCTTCTTGGAGGAATAAAAGAATCCAGAAAGTCTCGTAGAAATTCTTGAATGAACCGCAGAAATGGAAGAATGGTGGATCGTTGGCGCAGAGGGTTGCAGGGCCATCTACCGTAATTCGCGACTCCGTCGAGCGATTAATCAGTAGATTGATAAGAGGCGCGAGGTTGCTTGGACGATGGGAACAGTGGCTGTTAGTCGCTCGACGGAAGGTCGTCCCATAGAACCTTAACGAAAGATTAGTACTCTGGACCGTATCTGTACGTCGTATTAGCGTTCACCTCACACGTCCCTGTCGACTACGAACGATCATTCGCGGTACTTGGTTCGGACCTTGGCGAACGTTTGTTCCGATCATTTGGCCTACGCTTCTCGCTTCTGCTTCATTATACTCCCATTGTTTCTTTTCGCCCGGTACCACGACGACGACGACGAGCGAACCGATCGTGCGATCCCATCGGATCGTCGGGGTTCCATCGACCAAGGCCCAGCTCTCCCTTGCACTTGCCCACGTCACTTGTATCCCCCCCCACCCGTCTTATTTCTCAGCGAACGATCGAACGGGCTTGTTAACGTGTCACACGTAGACGGATTGTGGAGTACCGTGCCTGTCGTAAATAACAGGGACACACAGTTTGCGTTCGTTAAGTTCTGCCGACCAGGCGGCTGCATCTTTGGATCAGAGGACCTCCTTGTATAAGCGTAGCTGCCCGTCCCTCCAGTTACAGATACTCCTTCTTAACCCAGAAACATCCCCCAACCCACCAAAAGAAAACCACCCTTAGACGTTCACGCGTTAGTTATCTAGCTCGGCTTGAAACGCTTACGCGAATGTGGAGCTTCATTGCGGAAAGTTGGCGACACACGACCGTGCCCTCTCTGTCCCTTCTCTCTCTCTCTATCTCTCTCTCTCTCTTTCTCTTTCTTTCTTTCATTTATCTCCTCTGACAAGCCGATTCCACGTGGCGGAGCCACGACAAGATCGACTGCCGCCGCAGCGGCGTCACTCTCGAATCGTGACTCGCGAAACAGGACTCCGCTTGAGCTAGGCCCTTTCGAGGGAGCAAGAGAATGGGAGAGAGTCGGTAGCGTCTCGGTAGAGAGGGCGAGACGAGAGCCCTGCCCTTAGAACGGTCGCGATAACACGGAGCTGTTTAGACGGTTACATTTTCGCTCCGAGAGCGGGGAGAAGCGAAGAGCCCGCCCGCTTCAGAACCGAACGCGGTTCGTCCCTTGCGAAACGATGGGACCATTAATTACTAAGCTTTACCCGACGATATCGCCGCTAGCTCGCCGCGTGAACGAACGATGGAAACGCGACACTGATACCGGCTATTGTGATGGATAGGTAACTACAGCTGCCTGAAGGTGGATCTGATATTCACGCGAGATCGTGCCTTCTACTTCACCACGGTCTTCATCCCGGGCATCATCCTGGTGACCAGCTCCTTCATCACCTTCTGGCTCGAGTGGAACGCTGTGCCGGCGCGAGTGATGATCGGTGAGTCCTCTCTCGCACGATCTTCTAACCCTTGCCAATCAGCCGGAATTACTTAAGGGGTTTTACCTAGTCAGGCGGCCGAAAAGAGGCGAATGTTTGTGATTTTTTTTTTGAAAAAGCGAAAGCATATATTTTTGTAGACCTTTTTGCACTTAAAAGAGCAACGTTTGAAGAAAATTTGGTAATTTTTTCGTAGAAAAATATTTACGTTTATAATAATGTAACAGCCGACGTCCAAGAAGCCTTTTTAAACATTTGGGTTTGCTGTGAGCACTGCCATTCGGAACCAGATTATCTAAAATCAGAAAACAAAAAAGATTTCGTTAGTATATTAATGTATCTTCTGATTAACGGAGGGAATTTCCGAAATATTAATTTAAAACAAAATGCTGGCTATTTAATGTTTCAACCCTGATTTTTTCACATAATTTTTGCTCGATAAATCAGGATTTCAACTTTTAATTGCACCCATTTTGTTTTAAATTAATATTTCGGAAATCCTCTCCGTTAATCAGAGGATACATTAATATACTAACGAAATCTTTTTTGTTGTTTGATTTTTAATAAAGTATATATTTTTTTTAAGAACAAAATCTTCTGTAAAAATATATGCTTCTGCTTTCTCAAAAAAATATTCACAAACTTTCGCCTCTTTTCGGCCGCCTGACTAGGTATAACCCCTTACGGGGGTACAGGACTATCGAGCGATTAAAATCGACGTTTCTTTTTGGGTTGAATTGCTTACATACCAAATAATCACCATACCGGTATTTTTGCTACAAGTTCTTACTTTAAAAAAAAATTGTCCGGGGTGTTGAAAATGATTAAAGTTATTTAACATCAATTACATTCAGATCTATAATTTCCGCAATTATTCGAACTCCCTCGTGAAACATTCTTCTAAATATTCACAAACGATGACACTTTCAGAATTAATAATACTAAAAAAAAACGATCTTTCGCGATTCCAATAGTTCTGTACCAGAGATGGACAAACTTTTTATTTAAATAATACTTCTAGTAACCAATAAAAGTTTAAAAAAAAAAAAACTATTCATCATTCGTTTGATAAGCCGAGTTAGCTTTATTCGACACGTGGCGAGTAATTTTTTAACTTTTATTCGTTATTCGAATTGTTATTTAAATAAAAATTCTGCCCAACTCTGTCCTGTACCCCCGTTAACCAACCCGTGGGCCAGTATTCTGTACCACATTTGGCGCGGAACATTATCACTAGCTCCCATAGATATCTACGAATCTACATCAACCGCGTCGCGGGTATAAAGGCAATAAGCCGAGACACCTGTCCCAATATAAAGAAGCAGCCTGCAGACGGCTGCAGAGTAGATGTCGCGTGGTAACAGGGGAGCTGTACTCGGCTTCATCCACGGCCCCCTTAACTTTTAACAAGGCCCGTCGTCCAAAGGGAGGAAATAATCTCGCGGGCGAGGGCCCTCGGAGAAATAACGGTGCGCGCTAGTCGTTGCATGCGAACAACAGCGCGGAAGAAGTTTGCATAAACTCCGGGCGAAGGGGAGGGGTGGGCTGGAGACGCGCTCGACCCGAATGCGTGGGGACGTTGACGGAAACGGGGGACGATCTGTTCGCAGGCGTGACGACGATGCTCAACTTCTTCACGACGTCGAACGGCTTCCGGTCGACGCTGCCCGTCGTTTCGAATCTGACTGCCATGAACGTGTGGGACGGCGTGTGCATGTGCTTCATCTATGCCAGCCTCCTCGAGTTCGTCTGCGTCAACTACGTCGGCCGGAAGCGGCCGATGCACAACGTCGTCTATCGTCCCGGCGAGAACCCCGTCACCCAGGTACTTTTGCGACACCACGCCCCCGACACCGTGCTAATCGTTTCTCTATTTTCTCTATTCTATGGCCCCCTTACACACACCTGGCTATCTGTCTATACTCGTGTATTTTCATCCTCCCTCTGTTACCGTGCTCTATCCGGGCTCGCCACCCCTATTTTTCTTTCGTCTTTCTCATTGTCCACGAGCCCGAGAGGCCCCGAGCGAGACACCACCCTCCGAGCCTCTCGAGACCGAGACACCATCTTGAATTCTCGATTTTCTTTCACGCCCGTCCTGTGCCCGTTGCTCGTCAATTCCGTCCTCGATTATTGCTCTCTCGATGCTGCTGTGGTTGTTGTTCTTTATATTTTCCGTTCTCCTATTTTTTTTTTCTCTTCAACCGTTTCCGCGGACGTTTCCTTGGTTTATCGCTTCTTCCGTTCTGTGGCCCACCGTGCCGTCTTCCGGCCCGTCTTTCTGTTCCCGTGACTTCTTTCAGAGTCCCCCCAGTAACCCTTTTCTTTCGCTCTGTTCTCTGTATCGATCTCACGCTTACGTTTCTCTTCACGCTGTACGACAAAGCTCTGCTCCCCAAGTTTCCATCCGAGTAGCGCGAGGCTAGTCGCGAGCGAGACAGACGGAGGAGTGCTCTTGCGATCGCCGATGATACAGACACGGACCGGTTAGACGTGGAGCAAGGGTTATCTCCTCGACGATGCTCGGACGGGAGGAAAGCATCCTTCGGACGGATGTCGCGAGCAAAAGCAACGTGCTCGCGGTTACCAGCTCCTCTACGAGGGAGGCTCGATGCCGGGCACGTTGCTTTTACCCGCGGCGGACATTACACTCACAATAGCTGATCACAGTGTCTTTCATTCTACCGACACAGTATTTCGACACAGAAGAACGACGAGACACCTGTTTTCCGTGACGTTGTGGTCTCGTATTCTCTTTGTTCATGCGCGAGGTAGAGGTGAGCAAACTTGTCGCGCGGAGCTGAGAGCAGGGCTGGCAAATCGAGTCCAGCTGAAGCCATTCCGAGGAGAAAGGTTTGCCCACTTCTGTCCGGATGTATCTCTCCGCTGATGCATTTCTACTTCACCTACAATCCCCGAACGCGTCTAGTGCGCGCCGAGTCCCGACAAGGCACGATATCAGTCGCGGGAAAGTAACGATCTCCTCTAGAGAACCGTCGCCCGGCCAGGATGCTGTGTCGGAGGGAAGCGCACGGACGCCGATCTCGCCGACGGGATCGGGCGCAAAGGGCGCGTTTAGATCGCGCGCGCACTGTGGTCCTCGAGCCTCTCGTAAATCATCATTGGCGTCAAACGATCGCCACGTTTTCAAATCGACGCGCGTGGAGGGGCAGTACCTGCTCGCGTCACTTCGAGTAATCGCTGACAAATTCACCCTTCAGTTCTCTCTTCCCATCGCGCTCGCATCGTGCACGCGTTCGACTACCTCGTTTGTCGTGGACATTGCACAGACACGGTTTGAGTATGGTTTGTTACTAAACAGTCGTTGCATCCCTCGAGACTCTTACGCCTTATGTCTGTATAGTTTCATTTTCTATTGTCTCTTTCCCCCCCGAGGAGGGTCTTCACGATTTCTTCCTAACCGACGGTCTCGATCGAACGCCCAGACGTTCGCGGGAGGACGTAGCTCGGGGGCACGAATCTTCTCGGGAGACCGAGGACTTAGGGACGCGGTTCCATGGCCGTTTCCTTGGGGAACAGTCGACGGACCAACCCGAGAACTTGCCGTGCCCCCATCGGACTGGACCGAGGCTGCAGTACTTGCATGTCTCCAGCAGTTTCACTCTCTGTTTGCCCCGCCCCCCCCCCCCCACCCCGCCCCTCTTTTTCTCTGTACGATCTTCTCTATTTTCTCTATTTTTTATCCTCACATGTCTCGTCACCCGAGCAACGACCATACCGATTTTTCTTTCTCCCGCGCCGTTTCAGAGAAACCCTTCGATCTCCCTCGCGTGCCTGCGCGTTGCGATGACGGTCTGCTTAAGGGTACTTTTAGGCAGTCGTTCCTGTCTAAAGTGAAGCATTTCTGTTTCAATTAATTGCACAGAAGCAAATTGAAACTGAGACTTGTTCTTTGACATGAAGAAAAAATATGCATTATATATGACGCTACAGATGGATAACTGAGGAGTTTTTTTTTTTAATGTTTCTTTTGTTTTGCAGTGATAACTCAAAAACGGGGGTTCCAATCGATTCAAATCAAATTGGAGCATGTTCACAAAATGTGTAGTTTCGGACTGGAGCTAAATTGTAGTTAATGAAAACTTATTATTTTATTAAAAGAAACAAAAACTCCATAGATGAGGTCTTAGTTTCTTTTTTGCTTTAAACGAATAAGAGTTTTTATTAACATCAATTTAGGTCCGGTCCGAAACTACACATTCTGTGAACATGCTCGAATTTATTTTAAATCGACTGGAACCTTCGTTTCTTGAGTTATCACTGCAAAACAAAAGAAACATTTTTAAAAAGACTTTTTAATGACCCATCTGTAGCGTCATATATAATGCATATTTTTTTACTAAACAAACATGTTTTTTAAAGCTAATGATGTTAATAAACTTCATGCCAAAGAACAAGTCTCAGTTTCAATTTGTTTCTGTGTAATTAATTAAAACAGAAATACTTCACTTTTGACAGAAACGACTGCCTAGTACCCTTAAAGAGTACCGTCACGATGATAAGCAAAGAAAAATAGTAAAAATAGGTAATTTATGAACTTCTTTTTTTAAAATACAAAAATTGACCCTACCATTTTTAGCCTGTCAAATATGGCGTTACCCCTTAAATATCTCACGCTGGAGAATCGTTCGTTTCAGTGTTCACATGCATCGGTAACTTACAGGCACGCGGGTGAATCAGCGCGATACCAACGACCGCGGGAACCGCGCCTCCGTCGGGATCGTCGGGAAGAAATTGCTGCTCCGCTGGCAGGAGACTGTCCACTGTGTTTTTCTTGTGTTCCTTGCATGCACAACATCGCCGACAGAACCTTGTCGCGAAAGCAGAAAGGCCCGACCATCCGAGGAGCTGTGCCCCCCAGCGATCGAATCCTCCCCGTCGAGCGGATGTAGGAGCGACAGTGCGAGGAGTACGCGATTTCTCGGGCCGCGCGATAAGCCACCCCGTTAGATTCGAGCGAGTCGATCGATCCAGCGGAATTACCCATTCGAGTAGTCGGCACCCGGGCGCGGAAAGGGTTGGCAGCTCGCGCGGAAAGGGTTTGTAGCTCGCGCGATCCAGCTCGGGGCGCGTGATTTCTCTCGCGAGAGGCGTGAAGGGTGGGATTCTCGAACGGATTAGTGGGAGCTGGAGGCTGTAACTTTCGCAACGGGGGGAACAGTGTCGCGCGAGCGGGGGTGGGTCGAAGACGAGGGTGAGAATGGGGATATAACGAGGGAGAACCGCGGAGTAGACGCGAAAAGCCGAGAGGAACTGCTCGCCCTCCCCCTGTCCCCCCCCCCCGCAAAAAAGAAAAGAAAAGAAAAGACAGAAAGAAAGAAACGCTGATGATGAGGGAAAGACAAACACGTTGTTACACACGCACACGATTAGTAAGAATTTGGTTGGTGGAAATGTTGGTGAGTAAGTCTCTTTGTTTGGTGTCTGTGATGTTGCAGCGGCTCCCAGCGGTGCTCAGCAGGATAGGGATTATATTGGCCAGCCCCTTGGTAAGACCCCCCATAGCATTAGGGCGCGGTCACGACTTCGCGCGTATAGCCGCGAAACCAACCCCCTGATCCACTGTTTTCTACACTCGCTCCGCGCCTTTTCTTTCGCTGTCCGCGAACAGAAGAGAAGAGAGAAGGAGCCTCGGCTCTCGTTTCGCTGCGCCCGCGTCTTCTGTCTGTCTTCTCTTATTTTTCTTTTTCTTTTTTTTTTCTCACTTGCCCACGTCGCCGGGAGGAAGGGAAGGAAGGGTCTGCACGTGCAAGGTCTTAACCGCGTCCTGACGAACCACACGGACCCACACACCCACACGTACACTCACACCCAGAATACGTACACATGCGACACGAACACTCCGTCGTTCCCTCGGTGCCGTTCGAGGGAACGAGGAGGAAACCTTTATCTTGTCTCTGGCCCTCCTTCGCTGGCGCATACTTGTCGGGGCCCGGTCGGAGGGGATGTTCCCAGGGAAATTATCCGCAGGCTTGTCTGGTGTCAGCTTCCTCCCGCGGTTCCTTCTGTAAAGGAAGTGAAATGGAATCGATCGGTGCCCCTTTCATTTTCCGTCCCCCTAGATCCAAGCTTCCGCGGTGTTCTCAGCGTCCTCCAGATCTCTGGACCCGCCAAATTGGGAGATTGAATTTCGGCCCACTGAAAAGGAACATCCCCCTCGGCCGCCCCCATCGAACCCTACCCCACTGATTGTACTCTCCACGCCTGCGCTCGTACAATTTCTTTCTCTCTGTCCTCTGTCCACCTGTACTTCTATTCCCCTCTGTCTCTCTGTCTCTCACTCTTTCTCTGCCCCCGGTAGACATAGTCTCTACTTCGGTACTCCTCGAACGGTGCATGACGTAGCGCATGTGTTGGCGAACGATGCAACTGCGTACACCACGGCGCAGCTCGTTGCTCAGGATTCATCGGTAGAGTCTCGGATGCCCCCCCCCCCCCCGCCCCCCTAACTAAACCCACGATGCCGCGCATCTCGATGTAATTCCCAGACGACGAATCCTGGCTGCAAGCTGCGCGAGGGAATGGTGCAAGTAGATCGAACAGAGTACGCGCCTGCTAGATCCCTCTCCGCCTCGCCCCTGCCTCATCGAACGAGACGTAGCTTGGATTCACGGGATCCATGGCGATCGCCATGGATCCCAGGAACCTACGAGAATTCGAAACGAGGGGAAAGCTGGGGAACGAAGCTACACCTTACCAATGAAACTTGACAGAGATTCCTCGCCGAGTCGAAGCTACGGTATCGTTGCGCATGGACCGGCATTTTCGATCGATGCCCGGGGATACCTTGGACTGTACGTATCATTGACAGCAACGAATGTGCATGCCATTGCATGTGAAAGTGCACGCCGCAACCCCGCGACCATTGCATGCGCTTAAGGCGACGCTTTGTTGTAGCACACTCGGCCGATTTACCTCCGTTCGCCGCGGCGGGCTGCTCATCCAGCCGGGGAAACAACATCCCGGCGGTGCGACCCGCGACAAACAGTCGGTGTCGCTCGCGTGAGCGCGCATCGAGCCGAGACCCCGACGCTTTTGTTGCCGCTTGCTCGGATAACGAACGCTTCTTCTTTCCACACATCCCCCTCCCCTCCCCTCCTCACCCCCCCCCCCACCCTCACAGGATCATCCATTCTCCGCCTCTTTCCGCGCCTCGATGTCGCTTGGTCCGCTCACGTTCTTGCGCAACGCGTCGACACCCCGGGTTCTAATAGACGGTGTGATCCACCGTCGGCAGAAGCGATTACTCGAGTCGCGACACGGACCCGCGCTTCCGAAGCTCTTCGATGGCATGCCTCGGTCCCAGGCGCCGCGACCCCCCCCCCATTGGTCGGCGGAGGTCAGCTTTTCGTTTCACTTTTCGGTCGGCTGGAGCGGTTCGCGCGACGCGGCAGCGAAAATTAGAGGCGGCGGTTTCGCAAGGGTGGAGGATGAGGGTGCGCTTTTTCGAGCGATCGTCGATAAATCTCGGGTTCCTCGGTGAAACGAACTCGCGGCAGTGGGGAAGGGGGACGCCGAGGGACGCGATAAAACGATGGCCGTTAATTAACGCGCAACAGCTGGGGAGCGTTAAACAATACCGCGGGGCGACGAGTCGTTCCATTCGCCGGGATATCCACGTTTAACTGCATTTCTTTCCTTCTCTTTAACCGCGATCGACCGCTGAAGCGTAATTAGCCGTGGTATATATATCTTTCTTTTTACATCTATTTATGCGAGACGTATTATACTATATATCATGCCTTGACTGTGATACTAACGATCGCTTTCTGCCATTCAACTTACCCCGATTGAAGCTTGACTTGTAGCAATAAAGCTTGACATAAAGTATCTTTCTGAGATCGAATCGGCGCAGGGACCCGCTTCGATCTTCGGCCAGTTTAATGGAAACGTTGCTCGAAACACAAGGCTGTCAAGGGAATGGCAACTGGTTACAGAGATACTCTGATTCATCCTCCCTCGATCCACCTGTAAAAAGAGCCGTCGCCATTGCCTTCTCGCGGACCCGTAGAAAGTCTAAGCCTAAAGATCGGCAAGATCAAGCGGTGCAGTCCCTGTGCTCGATCGCGAGATCCTTGGTTCGTTGAACGACCAGGAAAGAAAGAGTAGCATTAAACTTCGCGAAAGCCACAGGGGAAATCCTTGGTCCCCGAGGGAGAGACCTCGAGATTCATTACGCGGAGAGCCTGTGTTCCAGGAGACACTCGGTCGGAGCGACGGCTCTAGTGATGTACATTTGTTAGAGGAGAGAGCGACACTCGCGTCGGAATCGAGCGTGCAAGCTTCACGTTTGGAAGAAAGAACAGAACGCGAAAGGGTAGAGGCACGCTCGGGTCCGACGCGCGGGAGAGTATTACGTAGATGTGATTCGGCATGTGGCTCGTGATTTATACGCAGAGGCACGAGAGTGTTGATCGACGTATACATGCAGCGTGTACTGTTTAAGGGAAACAACGATTCACTTTTCGACGAACTCGCGGCGAATTTCGATCGGTAGAGGAACACCCCGGGACTCGTTGATCTCTTGGGAGAGTTTAAGCCAGTGGTGCTCGTCGCTGACTTTGCCGAGATCGATCGGCGAATGTCTCGTCGACGATCAGCAGCTTAGATCGCGTGAGGGTGAGTTTATGTTTGAGCTGCGATAGAAACTATAAGGACGTCGATCAGACGGCGAGGAAAACTGCCGAAAGACATCTTCCTCTGGTGCAGTTTCTGTCGTTTAAGATTCTGCAGAGATTTAAGCACGAGTGATTCTGAAGAAGAATTATTATTATCTTCAAGTTCCATAAAATGGCATTTCGGAAAAAGTCTACGTAGTAAACATCGCGTTGTATTTAATTTAACATCTACCTCGTCTCGTAACTTATCTGAAAGAAAAAGTCTGTTAGGTATCAACGATGAAAACGGCGATAATCTTTAGTCATCTAGTATATAAGCGTAGCTCTGTTCGCTGCTTCACTTCCATCATAAAACTAATGTACATATCTCTACGCTTCGCTCTCATCGCCGCTCTGATCGTTTATCGCAGCTCCGACATAAACGTGCCCTGCGACTGTTGCCTTTCGCTTGTTTCCTAACATTGATTTGCTGGCGGCGCGTGGAAGATTGGTTGCTCTGGGAAGCTTAGAAGCTAACAACACGCATTTTTTTCATTAGTCTCTTCGGGCGAAGCTCGATTACCGCGAGTACCACTGGCGTTCGACTGGACGCACACCAGCGGCTCTTCGGGATCTCTCACGCCTGTACGTGCAAGCTTGCCTCGATCAAAGCCTCCATGTCACGCTTAACTTTACGCTTGCCATCTCGACCGATCGATTACCGTAGAGATCGCGTCACGACCCGGCGGTTTCCAACGGGAACGAAAGAGAACGATCAAACGGGGACAAACGAACCGCGTCGAGTTCGTTTCCTCTTCCAATTGGCTGCCGTTAATTTCGTGGGTGTTCGCGGATCACCCAGTGCGCTGCCTTTCCCCTGTCGCTCACCGTTCTCCAAGAAACTGGAGGAATGGGTAGGAAAGAGAGGGAGAGAGAGAGAGAGAGAGAGAGAGTGTGTGTGTGTGTGTGTGTGTGTGTACCTGTGCGTATGTGTTCGAGAGTAAGACACAGAGAGAAGTTTATCGAAGGATGGATCGTTGTTTGCACGAAAAAAAAAAGATCGTAAAGAATATGAGTTTCTTCTACGGAGACCCTGTCGCAGGGTAAAAAGAAGCGAGAGGGCGGTCCACCAACTGGAGGTACGACAGGACCGAACGAGATCGTCACCTGCACCAACTGTGGACCTAATCCTTGCACGCACACGGCCACCAATGGATGCACCGCCGAGGTATGTTAATTACCTGCCCCTATCAACCTCGAAACATCTCGCCACCACCTCCCCCCTACACCCTCGTGATCCTGGGGATCGATACGTTGCTACACAAGCGATGGCTCGTGTCCTCCACTCCTCGTCCTAATCGTCTCTGTTCCCAATTATCGGCGACGAAGCTGGAACAGCTGTTGGACGATCGCTACCACTCACCTGCGAAATCCATTGCCCATCGGCCCGCGTCACTTCCGACTTGCAGAGCTTGATACTAGGAAGCCTGAACTAGGTTGCCGCCTCGCGAAGTGACTAAGGGCACTGTCATCTAACCTACGATGGAAGTTATGCAAACCGAGAGTTCAGAATATTATGCGACTTTGTGTGAAAGTAGAGTAATTCATTTGTAACGCAAAACGTATTTTTTTTAAAGAATGCGGAATTTTCTTTTTCGTGGAATATCTCGAAAACGGTGAGAGCTATCGAAAAGAAGTTGAAACAGAGATTGCATTTTTTTTTATATCTACAAAACTGAGTAAAAATAATTATCGAGAAATCTTTGAGCGGGGATTCTCGTGTAACATGAATTTTTTTTTTGAAGAAGATATTGTTAATATTTAATTAAAGTCTTTTGGGATATAAGGAGGCATCTTTGCACTTGCAGAAAATATTTTTTTTATGTCGATCCTTCTTATTATTTATCAAGTATTGTGGAATCTCTTCGACTATGTTGGCGTCAGGTGTAGCACCTGCCACAGTCATCTGATTTGCGAAGAGAAGAAAAGTTTCTTAAAGTTAAATAATTTACACTGGTACCGGACCTGAAATGTTAATTTTATTTTTTATTTGTAATACTTTTTTCGTCGATATAAAGAATAATACGCAAGATTTGTCTACGGAAAGAACTTACTTTTTCTTTCAAACGCTATAACTCTTTCAATTTTTCATTTTTTTTCCTTAAAGTGGACCAATACCAGCGTAAACTATCTAACTTTAAGAAACTCCTATTATCTTTGCAATCAGGAGTTACATCGTCGAAGAGGTGGACAAGATTCCACAATACTTAATAAATAATAAGAAGGATCGACATAAAAAAAATATTTTCTGCAAGTTCAAAGATGCCTCATTACATCCCAAATAATCTTAATCCAATACGACGAAAAGTTTTTAAAAAAAAAAATCTTAAATACCAGTTACTTTTGGGGTTGTTAGCCGAGAATCCCCCCATAATTCGATACCCCCCACCGAGGCGTCTACATATACCCGCGTCGTTGAAAGAGAACATCCAGCACCGATCCAACATCCCTCGACCTCCCATTCACGCCCGCTCGAGGAACGGCGGAACGCTCGCCGAGGATCGGAGAAATAATCTTCAGTGACGCGTAGACGCTTCTGTTCCAGCTGAGGAAGAAGGAGCCGCCACATCCGATTAGAGTGGCGAAGACGATCGACGTGATAGCGAGAATCACCTTCCCGGTCGCCTATTTCATGTTCCTCACGTTTTTCTTCATCCACTACAAGGGCACCTCGTAGACCGGCACCGGGGGGCGATCATCAGGACGACTCCGCCGTCGATCATCTTCGGTGGTGTGGCCGATGCGGGAGCTCTCTTCGCCGTCCTCCGTCGCAACTCTCGATGCGTGGGCCCCTCCGAGGCTGATCCACGGACGATTGGACGTACGCGGCCAAGCTGGACGCCGACGGGGGAGGCTGATTAACAACGTTGATTAGGGCAATTCGGTGGGACAAGCCCGTCCATACGGAAAAGTGTTGCTCGATTAGATGTGGAAGGGAACGCTGTTGACGGGTGGCTCGAACTGCTCCAAGAACGATATGGGGCCCAAAGGAGAGTCCGGCGGGGGATCATCGATGTGGATGCTCCATTTCGGTATTTTAAGGCGAGGAGGATGTCGAGTGAACGCTGTCAAAGGAAGATAAAAGGGGAGGGGAGAATATAGGGCAGAAGGGTAACCGAATTCCGTGGCATCGGGGGAGGGGGGGGGGGGGGGAGCAGGATCCCGAGGAGGGGGGAGAGAGAGTCTCGGGTCGGTGGGTTCGCCTGTTCTTCATCTTTTCTTCACATGTGATAACTCTTGGGAGAGCACCCTTTCGCCCGAGTAGCTCGGTCCGGCGGGTGATCGACGACGTACACGCGCGTACACTTAAAGACACAGACGTACACAGAGCGAGGGGAGGGGGGGGGGGGGGGCTGCAGAGGGGCACACCGTGAAAGACACACACACACACATGCACAGGCTCGTTTCTTTACGTATTTTCTTCTCTCGTCGGGGGTAGCCGCGCCGATAATTCCGAGGACGCTTCTCTCTGACAAAGTTAGCCGCAAGAATCAAATCTACTTCTACGCTTAAGGGAGCGTGCTGTACTTGTTAATGTCTCGCTATACAGATTACGGGAGGGGGGCAAAGGTCGATGCAAAGTGTCGTCCATGAAATCGCTAACTCGTGATTCGCCTTTTACTCAAAGTATCGACCTGGTTTTTCTTTTTCGTTCCCGGCACGTCTCTGCCGATCGATAAGCAGCTTTAGCTCTTATCGCTTCCTCGTAGACCGTTTGAGGGGGCATTCTACCGTCACACGCGATCTTTTCAACATCTTTCAGGAATTCTTTTCATGGACCTAACGAAAGATTTTTATGCTGAACTTTTTACTGTATATATATTGTATCTTAAACTGTGAATACAAATATCTTTTGGTTGAAAATGTGAGATAAAGGTGGCGCCGCAGCCCATGAAAGCCGACTATTTTAAAAGAAATGGCCCGATTGGTAGCCACGATTCTGGTCGTTCTTTTCATCCGAAATAACAAAAAACAAAAAGAATTCTAAAATTATTCGGACATGTGACTATCGTCGGTGGTAAATTTGGATTGAGAACTCAAAGATTCTTAAAATGGCTGCAATTTGAACATTAAGTGTCGACTTTCGCGATTTTTCTTCGTCTTTCTCGAGCTATAAAATTTAAAAAAAATAGGTAAGAAAAATATCTCGGCCTAATTCTACTAGGGACGATAGCGACACTTCTGCTGAAGATGTGTGCACAAGGTGGGCCCAATCGGTCCCATAGAATTTCAGATATCGTGGCAATCATTTTCTAAAACACCGTTTTGCGAACAGTTCTAGTGAAGAAAATTCTACTTACACATTAAGTCCATAAAATAAACTCCGAAAAAAAAATTTTAAAAATCGCACGTCGCAGTAGAATGCCCCCTTAAAGGCGCAGGATGAAACGGCGGAAAGACGCGGGGATTCCGTTGTACAAACGAAGAGGGGCAGACGGGAGAGAGGAACAGAAAGAAGAAGAAGAAGAAGGGGAAGAGGAAGAAACAAGTATATATTACACATTATAAATTTGGCTAATCAATCGTCGTTCCATCGAAAGCTTTCTCGGTAGATATATCGCGTGTACGTGGGCGTAATATAAATATACGTATCAATATATGCTATCTTTTGTCGATCGTTCAGGGTAGCTTTCGCGCCGATAGCTTTAACGATTTGTATATTCCCACCTATGGTGCCGCGATCGACGCGACGCGACAATGGAGAAAACTACCAAAAAAAGAAAAAGAAAAAAAAAACAGAACAGAAAAATAAAAGCGAAGAAAGACAGAAGAAACTCTCCAGCTATCTCTCGAGTCGATCCGTTGCAAGCCGCGTAGAATAGCGATACTTTCTTCTTTCCTGTTACTTTTTTTCTTCTTGTTTATTCCGTCGCGAGTCGAAGAAATCGAGGGGAGCAGGGGGTGGGGAGGGGTGCAACACGCGGAAACACACACAGGGGGAAGCGGAGGAACAAAACAAACGTATTACGGGTAAAAGCTTGCGATTAGGTCTAACGAAGTGCCCGATACCTCGATACACTCGAGCGACATCTCACGCTTTGTAATGTCTAAACCACTTTGTGCTAAAATAGGGGGTAACAAGTGTCGAGCGACCTCGCCTCGAGGCGGGAGGATAGTACGTTTCGCGCGGCTCGGTTCAAAGATTCAAACCATTGAAAGTAATCGTGGAACGTGACGTAGCCTGGGGAAGTGGTAAACTTTCCGGAAAGGATGATAAACGACAGAGAGAAGGAGAAAGAGCACGGAACTGAAGGACTAACGAATTCAACGTTTTCGCCGAGTGTTTTCGTCCCACGTGTACCTTTCGGGGTGTCTCGTGTCGATACTATTCGATGCTGTACGTTATTGTTACCATTAACTACTACCACTATTAATTACTGTTATTATTACCACTACCGTTAACGCTAAGGGGGAGTAAGCATTATTACCACTGTACTAATCGAATACCGCTGCTATCCGTACTACTATATCGTTACCGCTACTTCGATACTATGAATAGTCACTCGGCGGCGGGCCCCGCCGGAGGGGCCCGTCCCGGGGTAAAGTGGCCGGTGCATAGGCCACTTTCGTTCTTCAGCAATATCAATCGCAGACCAAAGAAACTACAGTTCGATCGCGCTTTACGAATGAAGCTTTTGAATGCTTTGGCGTGGGCCTCGGGGGGCCTGTAACGCCCCTTCCAGGGCCACGCTAGAATGGAGAAGGGATTCAACAGTTTCAGCGAAGCTCAATATAACGTTACGAGGAGGAAGTACGTGCGTACGTCTTTGCGTGTCTAGAGTAATCAGAATCCCAGTACACTATAATTATATCGGTCCCAGGCACGACTCCACCTTGGCCCGCCCATCTCTCATTCGTAATAATTCTTGCCAAACAAATCTTGCCGGAGTAGTACTCGATCTTCAAAATTTAAGGCGACCAGGTTGCCGCTGGAAATTCTGCGGAGGAAGGATGGACACGGCTCCGCGATGCCACTGCGGACAGTATAATTATACTGTATCCATTATATTTATTACGGTTATTACGGTTACCAATTAGGATCGTAGACGATAATCGTACGAGCGCGACGGTGATCGTAAGTCGGGAGTAAGCTTCTTCTTATTATGGCGCCGATTTACAAGAACGCGTCCCTCGGGATCACGCGTAATTGACACAACGAATATCGCGTAGGGCCCGATCGAGAAACGAACGATCCAGCGTACGGCGGAGGAGAGAGGGGGGGAGGGGGGTCACGCTTTCGCCCGATCGCTTCGCTTCAACTTACGCGAAACGATCGCTCTCCGGCCGAGCTCGGTGGACGTCCCAGTGATTCCGCGGGGAGAGGGGGAAACCGAGGGGACGGGGTCTCGGCCCCGAGACCGTCGGGGCCCATCGGGCTTGGTCGCGAGTCGAGGTGGAAATGCAAACAATCGACTACCAATTACATACTACGTTTTATACGCGTCACCTGCCGTGAACGAGCAGTCTATTAGGTGATAGGGAGCGTACGGTAAATAAATAAATTAACGTCGTTAACGTTTAATACTCCACGGACCAAGAAGACACGTAATCCTAATTCTCTAGCGTCATACAGTTAGCTGCACTTAAGAGAGCGCACCATCGCGTTTCGCCCTTCCTCCAGGCTGCCTGATCTCGACCGACTACCTTGATTCTTCATTCTCCCCGAATTGTTCAGCTGAAAGGTGAGGATTGCTCGCGGGCACGGCTGCGAGTTGTATCTGTTTAGAGGCAGAGCTTGGAAACGAGGGGCGAATCGCAGCCAAATACATACGCTATACGCCGCCATCGAATATTTCCACGATTTATTTCTAAACTAAATGCCGCAACGAACGTCTTCGATCTTTCCTCGCGAGCTTAGGCGGCTTCCACGCGTTCGCAGCCGATTTATCCGTACCACGGTCCCCACTTTATACCGTTGAAAGTCTACCCGTAGATCCGTTCTTTGATACTCGCGAGCGGCGAGCGAAACGCTTCGTGACTCGCCAGATTCGTTATCGCGAGAGGATCTCGAAGAGTTGATCCTCGGGAAAAAACTCGACCCGCGAGGCCCCTCCAGCACGAGAAGAAACTCCAGAGCTCCCCCGGAGAGAATGATCCACGGAACATCTGCCCGAGGTGCCAGGGGATGCCGGAGAGCAGGCGCGAAAGAAACCGAGGTGCCTGGAGAAAAGGGATCGACCTTAACGATCGTTTCTTTCACACAAATCCCAGGAGAGACGCCATGGTCTGTACTCTATCGGGGCTTCACGCGTATTGACCTCGCGAACGCTGCACCCTCTGCAATTGCTAAGCTACGGCGAACTTGATCACGCTTATTCCGAACGAACTGGTGCCGTCGAAAGGAGCGTTCGAAGGCGGATAAGGCTAGATAAATCGTTTCAGCGAGAGACTTGGTGCTACGTGCTAGGTAGAAGGGAAATGAAGAAACGGTATAGTCTCGAGATTATTCAAAGGGGAGAAGTGTAACGATCGCAAGACTCTGTAAATGTTAGAGTAAACGTCCGAAATCTACTGAAACGAAGCCGAGGGGGCAGCAAGTTAACGAAACGTTCGTCGCTCGCGGTCTGCTGGATCACGGAACGATCGGCGGCAATGATTATCGGACCTTTACAATAGCATAAACGTCCAGGCGCATAGAGGACGCCCCCAAAACACGTGGCGCAAGCAGAGGCACCGAGCGATTCCTCCCGAAGTGAAAAGAAAAGCACGGCCGGCTCGGAAACGTCCAATAGAATTTTACCGAGGGGCATCGCCTCCTGTTAGATTGTACCACGTACTTTGGACCAGCCTGTATTTTTCCAGTTTCTATCCGACTCTATTCTCGTTATTTTTGTACCTTTTTCACCGCGCCCGCCGAAGGGCAGAGGGCACGAATTCTGCGCCACGCGATTGTAAGGACACGCACGCGTGTTCCGCCTGTCGCCAAGCTTCGTTTCTTGGATATCGAGAGGCAAGGGATGGCCCCGAAACGGGAACCAGGTAGTGATGTGCGATATTGGTCCCAACTATCGATAATGCTTATAATTTTTCGTTCAATACCGATAAACGAACTATATTATTGAAAAAGTATCGATATTGATAATATCGGTACGAAGATCGTGTCAATTTACCAATTAAAAAATGAGCTACATATATTCAACAGAATATCGTTTTGGATTAAAAAGAGTTTTCTAAGATTAACATTTTTATATAATATTAAGAAATTATTCTGTTTAAATTAAGATTCAAAGTATTAAAATGAGAACGAGTAATTTACTCTTCAAATCATATTTGTAAAGGAAACTAGAATTCATATTTTAATATGAAACGTCATGGGCATCATTCGATAGAAGAGTATGAAAAATAAATACTGAATTTTACTGACACGTAGTAATCCGAAAATTATTAGCTTGAACGAAAGAAGGTGCAGTAAAAATTATCGATATTTTGACCAAATTAGTGTTTGAAATATGGATAAAAAATTTGGATATATCGACAGACAAATACATATCGATATATACAGTTATCGGTAAATATCGCGCATCACTGGAATCAGGACCGAGGATACTTGCGGCGAGACAGTAATTTAGGCGAGCCTTACGACAAACGCTACCGTAATAATTCTAGATCGACACGCAAGCTCGAGTATAATGGAATTTCTAGGGGGGGGGGGGTGGCGAGGAGGATCAGAGGGGTGAGAAAAGAATTGCCGTAGGATTCTCAGTAGTAAATAGAGTAATTAACGCGCATCGTTGATCCGATGTTCACCGTCACCGTTATTATTTATTGCGAGCTCTCCACACTACGGCGTGCCGTTATTACCGTTATTACCGTTAATTTTAATCACTACTTACCGCTCATCGGGGCCGAAGTTTCTCTCGCTGTCCATCGGCATTCGTCATTGCATGCGCACCGTCTCTCCGTCGCAGTTGTTAATTGTAATCGCTCGCGAGTCACTCGTTCGCGGTCGAATATTCACGTATTTAAAGAAAAGGAGGGAAAAAAATAAAGCGAAAAAAGAATATATTAGCGGAGGGAAACGCGCGCGCGTTTCGCAGCGCGAGCACAGGAGAGAACACTAAAACGGAAGCAAAGAAAAAGCTGTGATGTTATTAAAAAAAAAAGGCCGCCGCGGCTATGGCTAGGAACGAACGCGCGACTATTTTTGCAATATTTAAGCCAGATCGAAAAACGACTAGAGGAAATAATCGATAAGTAATTTACGATTAAACTTTATCTGACAGGGCTTTGCAAACGCGTACATTATATATATACACACACACACACATATATATGGTTTGTATGTCGCAAGAATTCCTTCTTTCGCGGATAAAACGATTCGACAGCCGAGCGAATAAATTGTGGGGTCTGGGGCGAAGAAGTAATAAAGAGCACAGTGCCATACGAGTATTCGTTTATCTTGGAGCAAAAGCCTTATAAAAGAAAGCACATGGTTTATCGGACAAGTCGACTGTAATGTACAATGGGGCATTAAAGGAAGAGATCGTTTTCTTATTTACGTTTTCTTACGCATCATTTCTAATACATCGAAGACGGGAAATTCAAGTATCGATATCACTTTCTAAGAGATGCATTGGTTTGTACGCATATACAAATACGTGTATAAGTGATAGTTAATTATTACCGATGTATGCACAGCGCGCGAACGTTCCGCGACCGGGGCGCATCGCTCTATGGAGAAAATCAACGGCGTTATAAAATTGATTCACCGCGAAGATCAGATGCATACGTGTTAAGTACATTGATATAAAATAATTTCTAATCGTAAGCGTAATTTATTGATTATTACATTGTAACGACGATTGATTATCTGATTTATCCGGCTGTGTTTGTAACGTACGTGATTAAATATTAAACTATCAACTTAAATAGCAAAGTGCGTCCTTCGCAAGAAGCCTTCGCAAGTCTCGCATTCGTCTCTCTCACCGCCTCTTAAGTAGAAAATCAAGACTATAACTCGTGTGAAGTTAAGAAATGCCTTTATTTACAAGATCATTCGTGCTTGACTCTGGCCAGCGCTATGTACGACTTCTTGGTGGAGAGGTCGTGCCAGCCCACTGGCCCTCTCTCGCAATCCGCGCACGCTAAATACTTTACATTGTCTACGGTATGCGAAACGCCGATATTCTCAAACGTGTACATGTCCTCCACCAACCAATAGTCCGTTATCAATTCCTGCTGGTCGGCTTCGCCCTCTCCCTTACGTTGTACATAGGGTAGATTAAACTAAAACGTTATCAGATACCTTAGTCTACTTAACCACCCAATCTCTTAACTAAATACACTGCCCTTCGCTCTATTCTATCCTTTCTTCCGAAACAGACCGATCAATAAGAGATCGCGAGGTAGACAGATTTCGAGGTTAGGTACACAGTGCAGCGGCAAAACTCCGGGAAGCGTATGCAATTACGGTGTTTTAAAGTGAATTCAATGATTCGAAAGATCGTGGACAGCTCGACTTGCTTCTTATCGCTACTTCGTAATTAGACAATTAATCACCTCGATGTTTACTAGCCGGGCTGCACCTGCGTTTAGCATTTTCGAGGGGCAGAATGTGCAGTAAACCTTGAGCTTGTTCTTTTCGTTCTCGTCCTTCAACGAACCATGTTCCTTATCCGTCGACATACTTCTTAATACAAGAATTTCGATACTTATGCAAATATATTAATTACACCGTCGTTAAGTACCGATAACATTGACATTTAAAACTTAAAGTTGGTTCGGTGTGTTGCCCAATCGATATCCACATCGCGTCTCGAAGTCGTCGATATCCAGCAGCGATCCGAGAATCGCAGCGGCACTTGCGATTATCGAAGGCAGCAACTTCAAAACGTGGTGCATGAAAGGGCCGTTCTCGTTAGAAGCGTACTTAGTCCGATTAAACGTTGGGATTTCGAGCAGCTTGCTGTAAGGTAAATCACGAATAATTATATCTCACGTCTCCGCTGTTATTGCTTTATTGAACGTGAAAAGAATCTCATACTGAGCGCTGCGAATTATCAAATTCGTCCCGATATAAGAATCGCCAGTATCATCTGGCGTAGACGGTGATGTAGTCGTTGGATCGTTCGATTTCCCTCTTGTTCACCAACCTCCAGCCGTATTCGTGAAATTTCTTATCGAAAGGCATCGGCTCCGTCCAACGGTCTTCACCTTCCTTAGGCCCAACGACAAAGATAAGCCTCCCCTCGTAACTTTCGATGTAATCGCAAAACGCCGCCGCGTTATTAAAGTAGCAAAACAGTAGGGCATGATTCTCCGATATACAAAAGTTGGCCGTGCTATCTTCGCGAACGAAGAGCATGTTCTCTATGAATAAGGGCGGAGAATACTTGCTGCCCCACCACGATCGATCTAACTCTATACCAATCACGTCCAGGCCTTTAAAAAGAACAATCAATCGCCAACGAATAATTAGTCGGGCATTGTCGAGTCTCAAGTGGCGAGGGAAAGTAGATAAAGGCCTGAGTACTTCGTAGAAAACAGTTTAATCGCATTCAATCGTATATAAATGAAATATCTTCGTAATTAAAAGCTATGTACAATCTCGAACGAACAACTCACCGGAATACTCCTTAAACAACCATTCTAACAATCCACATCCGCAACCTATGCTCGCTAGCCCGACCACGTTATGCTCGTCGATTACTTTCTTCATCCAACGGAGTTCGTCCATAGTCGGTAACACCCAGAATAATCTACACCTCGCAAATTCATTGATAGCGCAATCCAAATTAACAATATCCTCCCATTTCTGCTCGCCGTGCAGCGCGAGGATCTTCTCCTCGATATCTTCGACCATAACTGTCAGACACGCGGCTTACTATTATGACACTACCTACTCGACTGTGAAAATACGCTCACTGATTGCTTATTAATAGTACCCAAAATTCGAGCAGGAAATCCTTGTATTACGTAATTTGTTAAATTCTAGATGTATCGATGACGAAGGCCGCCACGGGTCTCGGTGTAAATCTCGCGAGTCCATTTCCGCATCGTGGCGTAACGTGCTCGAGTATAAAATTTCCTCAATAAATAATGTACCTATATTATAAAACACGTGGACGAACATCCCGACCGCGCGTTACATTAAGGCAGTTTTATGAGAACACACGCGTGCGTGCATGGGAGTGCACAGCTGTTTCTAATTAAACAACTGTTGTGTTCTTCGTTATTTCGAATTTAGATCTAGCTCCTGCGTCGCGTAGTGGATATCGTCCGTGGAGACGTTTAATAAAATCTTCTGGTATATATCGTTCCTCGAGTGCTCGCATATTAATAATCTACTGGCACCCAGTCTTCCGCAAACAGCGAGCGTTTCCGTTATAGTAGGTACTTTTATGCCTGCGTCAACAGAAAAGTAAAGGGAATTCTAAACAAAAGAGAAAGAAAAACGGGCAAATAATAAACGAAAAACGAACCGTTAAAAGAGCACAGCGATTCAAGCTGCCTGTACGCGTCTTTAAAATACACTTCCTCGATGGAGGTTCGCGTGACCTCCGCGGACATCGCTTGGAGAAATGTCTGCTCCATTTTCGAGCAATGCTTTATCGCCTGAACCTTTGCGGACGCGATCATCTCGGACACAGCTTCGGTCACATCTTTCAAAGATATCGTCTGAGCGTCTTGCAGCTCCGCGATTTCCATGGCGCGGCGGCATATGTCCAGAGCTCGCCTCGCGTCCCCAGACACAGCGGAAACTTTTCTAACAGAAAGAAATTACCCGTGGAGTACTTCTAGACCGCAGTTACACGTTTTTACGATACTACGGTGTAGCTGTCGCGTGGTACCGTGCAACGAGTTGTACAGCTTCGCTTCTGAAGCCGCCGAAGTCCTTGAGCCTGGACATCACTATTTCCTGCAGCTGTTTGAAATTGTACGGCTGGAATGTTAGCCGCGTGAGGCCCAAACGCGATGTAACGCGACCCATTAAAACTCTTTCGGGTAGATCCATGGTATTGGCTATGGTGACGACGACTAACTGCGCCGTTGCCTTTGTTGGCCAGTCTAGCAAGTTGTACACAACGTCCTGACGTTTTGTGCACAAGAAATCGAGCTGCAATGAAGGTTTCAGAAACGATAATAAATAACGCTGAGGCCAATAGCATCGATATAAACAGTGTGATCGAGTTCATACTTCGTCCACGAGAAGTAACGTCATCTTGGAATTGGCGCTATGAAATCTTTTTTCCAGTATACGATAAGCTTGCTCCCAGGTACCTGTTCTGCCATCCAGCTGCTTCAGAATCTGCACGTAAGACTGCCTTGGCTCGGTCAGCTTCATACCATTAATTGAGACATAATCGAAATCGTCCAGCTGGCCTTTAATTATCAACTTTTGCAAGCATCTCACCGCTTCGTTAACGGTGGCAGTTTTACCCGTTCCTGGTACTCCGCTTATGTATATACACCTGGAAATAATTCGAATTCATTACGTGCGCTTTGGAAACAGGAAGTCTTCTCAACGTACCCCCCAGTTTTATCCACTAATTTCCCTTTTAGGAATGTAAAAATATTGTTGAACTCCTCTTCTCTGCATGGCAAGGATTTCGGTACAGCGCTCACGTGCAATCTCGATCTAGCTTCCTGCAAAGGTGTGGCTGCTTTCAATAAAGTGCTGCTCCGCTTGCCCATGGACGGCGTTAGATTGCGCTTCACTGGACGCGATTTCGGAGTGCTCAAATGAGTTTCCGCCAGCTGCGTTTCTATACTCTTTTGTGCAGCGTTTCTCTTGGACGGTGTTGCAGTACTTTTCTTCGCTGATGAAATTCTAACACGCTTGTACATATCAGCCAAACCCTCTTCTTCGTTGTCGCTTTCATTTTTATCAACGAATTCAACGTTCTTCTGGGCATTTCCAGAAATTGTCCTCTTTTGTTTGTACGTTTTAACGGGAGTGGTATTTTCAACTGAATATAAATTAATATTCTTACATCTATTGGCCTGAAATTCTTCTTCATTGTCAGCTGTATTATTAACACGGGGAACATCTCTCCGCGACGTTTTAGGAACCACCTTTCTCTGTTTGACTATCTTAAGAATAATGGGACTTAAATCTTGGTTCCTTGGTATCTCCTTTATTTCCGGAGATTCATTCGGCTCATCATTTGTACTATTCGCTAGTTTACTAGACTTTTTCATTGATTTAGCTTTCACTATTTTAGAATCCGTGCTGCTATCAGTATCGCTATCAATTATGGAAGTAAAGTGATTTCGTTTGTTATTTCTTGTACTAGAATTTGGCGTTACAGATTCAGAATCATGCTTAATAGCAGAAACACTGGACTTTGACGTTACAGACTCAGAATGATGCTTACTAGTAGAAACATTCGAGTCTTTGTTTTCCTTTTGCTTCGATGCTTTTCTCATCAGTTTTACATTAGTGACTATAGAATTGATAAATAATTCATTTTCGTTATAATTAACGCTCTTCCTACTTCTCAGTGATGGAGAGTTCCTTGAGGTATTTCCAGAGTGACTTAAGGAAGGCAATGTTCCACAATGGTATAAAGAAAATCTTGGAGGTGGCCTTCTAATTCTTGTTAAATATTCAACCCTACTTTCCACCTGTTTCCCTTCCTCTCCCATTTTAACTTAAGCAGAACTATCTTTGCTAGCAGTATAAGATCCTTTACTTCCGACCTTCTGGACAACTTTTCTTCCCGCGCCTGCCTATGGCTTTAAAGGTCGACCTCGCTGTTTACACGGTTTACGCATAGGCAGTTCATGCACACATTACCACACTTCTGTAGGTGCTTCCCCCTCCATCAGTAGCTGGCGTCCACCGAACCCGGGGTCTTTGTTCTCTGACCAGTATATTAGTACCAGGGTACAGCCACCAGAGGTCTTCCAACTCCTACTTATTCTCGCAAGGGCTCTCTCAACTTCGTTTGAATTAATCCTTGTACGCGGTGAAGTTGTATCCAAACCACACTGCCCTCAAGTGCAAATCGCAGGGATTACGATCGGAATGTGATTGTCGTTTCTCGCAGCATATATTGCGTGATTGTTTATTAGAATTCCTTTGATATTCCCACAAGAATTCGGAGATCAGTCTGTATCGTATTCTATAACATTATGGATGACGAAGATACGCGCACTCTTTGGTGTGGGAATCTGAGCGAGAAAATAACGGAGGAGATCTTGTACGAATTGTTCTTACAGGTTTGTACACTCACGCAGAATGCGTAAACAAGCATCGAAGAAAGCTTCTGTATAATTGTTCGCAATGATATCACTGGTTAAAAAAGTAGCTACTAGCTTCCGATGATATCGAAATACATTCGAGTCTGTCGTTAGAAATCTCAGCTCGTACTATTTTCGGTACGAACGTCCGGTTTTCAGATCATTACGTGATTTCTTTTCTATTCTACGTATTACGTTTCTCGTCGTACGTCTTTTAGTCAAGCGAACGAACACGTATCTAGCTTCGGAAAAAAGTTTATTCCGATATTTTTGCTGCGCTTCATAGAAATATTTTCTGCAATGTTGTAGGGCGGTCCCGTTCAAAGAGTTTCGATTCCCAAAGATCGCGACGGCAAGCAAAGAACGTATGGATTCGTAACGTATAAACATATTAATTCGGTGTCGTATGCTCTGAGTCTGTTCGACGGTACAGTGCTGTTCAATCGTCCTATTAGTATGAGTAACAGGCAAAGCGTAGAGTTACCGCAGATAGAGACCACACAGGATCATTCTTGTAGCTTGAATCATCTACTTCAGTTAGGCCAACAGATGTTGCTGGCGAACGATGCGCCTCATATTAAAATAGCCATGTTCGGGAGCAACATGTTGCCAAACACGGGTTCTCATTCTAAGGAGGTAGATGTTCACTCTTATAAAGACGATAGAAGGTCCAGAAGAGCGCATCCTTATCATAGAGAGCAGAATAAAAATAATAACTACCATAATAAAGAGCACAGGTCTAGGAACACACACAATAATTATCGATCCAACGACTATTCCAGACACGATTATAGAAGCAATAGACGTAATTATCGCTAGTGCTTTCTCATGGGTAAATAAGTCAACTGTGTAATACTAATTTCTAACATTATAAGAGTTTAATTTGGTACACACATAATAACACACATTGTTTATTCAAACCAAGGCGCATTTATGAAATGCGGATATATTATTTAAATTTACATAAAGAACGAAAGATTATATTTATCGAACTATTTTGTATCTCGAATAAGGTCTTAAGAAGTCTCCGACTGGTCCAGAAAAAAAGTACATATCTAAATGTAATATCGCTTCTGTTCGTTTTAAGTAAAAAATGTAACGTCGGTGGAATTCTTTATGTTTCGTGTACATATAGCAATATGATTGCTTACTGTAAAATTAGTATTCGCAAAAAGAATCTTTCTTACATGCATTCGGGTGGCTATCGAATATATGGTAATCATTATGCGGCTCGTAACATTTCGCCCTATTTTCGCGAACTTTTGTATTTTGTTTAAACATACGCGCGGCTTTCTCGGCGAGCATTATAACTGCGGCGTTGATATTACCGCTCGGCAAGGACGGAAATACGGACGCATCGATCACATACAAATTCTCCGTGCCGTGAACCCTGTAAGAGATAATTTACGTAACGCTTGTAAAAATAGCAACACTGCTTTCTGTTCCGAGAACTATTATAATCACCTAAACGTTTGATCGACAACGTCGCCCATTCGACATGTACCAGCAGGATGATAGGAAGTTAAAGTTAAATGTTGTACATAACATTCCCAATACTTTGTACTACCAAATGCCGGATCTCGGCAACCAGGAAAATGTTTCTCGTAAATAGACGCGCCAGCAGATTTCATGGCATTCGTTCCGACCAATTTCTTCACGAATTGCAGCCCTGTGAAATTCAACATTTGTGCAATTCGATCGTTAATAAATACATTATATATATATATATTTTGACGTAAAGTTTAGTCGATTGTAATACCATCTATGAGGATTGCAACGTCGTCCTTATTCGATAAGTATCTTGGATCAATTAGCGGCAGATCGAAAGGATTTTTACTACGCAATTTAACTTCACCCTCACTTTTCGGATGTAACAGAACGGGTGCAATGGTTATTGTATTATTATGTGAGATGGGAACAAAGTATTCGTTATAAACCTATATTAGAGAATATTAAATATTAATATTCAAGTATATTAATAAATACTTCGCAAAACTCGTACAGTTAAGGATTTGTTTGCGACGCACCTCGTCAGAGATTCCCATGGCTTTTCTTAGAACAATTCCATTATCTTTTGATAATCCGAGCGGCATCACCATTAGTTGCAAGTCCGGTGCGTTCGATTTATTCGGTTGAAATGAACTGTGGAATGTTCCTAGAACATCGACTCCCGCGGATGTCCATGGACCTGAATTAAATGCACAGACATATGTACATATAATTACGTATATATATATACATGTATGTAAGTAATTATATAATAGATCGTAATAATTAACTTTGTGGTTGAAAAGTATTTTACCTTCTCCGGAAAGAAAGTAATTTATCGCTGCTGCAGGATTCAGAGTATCCAGCATACTCAAGCCTATGCTTGTATTAAGCATAACTAAATCAACTCCGGTGAGCACGTGGTCCACTAAATGTTGACCCACTGGTAAATCGCTAATTACATCTATCTAAACAATAAGTCGATGATCATGGAAAATATAGCCAAATATACGATTGAAAGTCGTTGTGTATAATACAAAGAAAAATACTTCTAAGTCCTCCAAGTGTTTTCTCGGTCCAATGCCAGATAGCATTAAAATTTTTGGAGTACCAATTGCACCAGCACTTAGAATCACACCCTTTCTCACAGTTGCTTTGAATCGTTTACTTAACGCGGAAAATTGTACTCCCACTGCTCTGCTCGATTCCATCAGTACTTTTTCAACGAGAGCGTGAGTGATGATTGTTAATTTATTTTTGAAATCTGTGTGTAATAATTTGTCTGTACTCCAACGTCTTCCATTTTCCATCGATAACTGAGCTTTCATGAAACCTAGTTAAATGAAAATAATGAGCTTTCCTAATGATACTTTCCTATATACGACAAACTTACCATTTCTCAAGTTCTTGTTAATATCGCCGATATCTTGCTGCAATTCTTCCAATCCTTTCAAAATTACATCTGCAACTTTACTATGCCACTTTGAGTCGCTTACAGGCATCGGTCCCCCACTCTCCGTAGTAGGTTCTAAACAGAAAGCTTTTAATTATCAATGAAGATTGAAGGTGAAAAATAACGATGGATGTTTAATGTTCGTGCGAGCACCTGTAAAATCTGGGAACCATTTATCGTAGTCTGTGGGATGGCCTCTCACGTAAAGCATATAATTCAATCGACTAGTCCCGCCAAGAAGTTTGCCCATTGGCCATTTGCTTTGCTGAAAAGGTCTTAATTATATATCTGGTTAAACGACACCCTGTAATAATTAAATACGATACATTATTGATTAAACCCTTGCAAGCATTCTCTTGAGGCACAGTAGTATACTGCCAATCGTACGGGGTGTTCTGAATTAAAGGAGCTAAAAGTGGAATATCCAGGAATGGTGGTGCAACTCCACCAGCTTCCAGCAGCAGTGTTTTATAGCCATATTTAGCTAGCTTCGCGGACAAAGATGCCCCTGCAGTGCCAGCTCCAACTGTGTAATAAAAGATCGCACTTGCAATTTCAGTTTCATTTCGGCTGTGCTTATACACGTGTATTTGTGCACATCGCTCCTGCGTAGAATGTAACTTACCGACGATGTAGTCGTACACCTGTAAATCATTGATTTCGTTGAAAAATCGGTGCTTATAGATATCGAAGGAGTGTGTAAAGTCGAGGTAACTAGAAAATATAAATACTGCTACAGTAGTTATCGCAAATAGCAAGAATTTCAGCACGGCAAGCATTTCGGTAACATATCGATTGTTGAGGTTAAGGTGTTGTTAATGAGAAACTTAATTAAGAGAGAATAAATTTATTAAACCATTTATTGCCATGCGAATAGCTAGAAAGCAGGTGAAAAGTGGTGGTTTCTTTTTCTTATATGCGCATGCACTGTTAAGTTAGGTTAGACATTTATCTACAGTGAGTAACGAAAATATTCTGACACTTTTCAAAATCGCATAACTTTTATAAAATTAATCCAAACGACTTGAGTTTTTTTGAGAAGCTAGAAGGATTAATTTGCTAAGTGGCGTGATTCGTCGTTTTGAAAAAAATTGCAATTGGTCGGAATAGCAAAAAATTAGTAAAGTTCGTTTTTTAAACTATTTTTGTGAGCCTGTAATGAAAATTCAAAAAACCCGTTTGTAGATTGAAGTAAGTTGTATACATGCCTAAAATTTCATCAAAATCGGTTAACGTTGCTCCGAGATATAAATTCTTAAAGATTGCAGAATAATCGCTGATTTCGACCTTATTCTGCGATCGTTAACAATTTGTAGCTCAGAGCAACGGCGATTTTGATGAAAGTTTAGGCATCTATACAACTTACTTCAATCTACAAAGAGGATTTTTTAATTTTTATTACAGGCACAGATAAAAAAGTTGAAAAACGATCTTTACTATTTTTTTCGCTATTCCGACCAATTGTAATTTTTTTCAAAACGACGAATCACGCCACTTAGCAAACAACTCCTAGCTTCTAAAAAAAAAATCTCAAGTCGTTTGGATTAATTTTAAAAAAGTTATGCGACTTTCCAAAGTGTCCGAATATTTTCGTTAGTAACTGTATACAATGAAAGTGTGGAACGTGTAAAGAAATAGGGTGTCAGTTTTTACAAAAAAATATAAAATATTTATTCAAAATTGAATGTTGTACATGATTTTTATGGTATGCATTCGGTTGCAACAGCAATGGGCCATGTAACAGGGCCCTTCAATATAATATCTTGCAATACAGATTTAACTTTCACAAATCTTCGTTTAAATTCTATGCCACAGCCCTTGGATAACCGGAAATCAACCAGTATCTTTCCGTCCATTTCAACAATATTCGCTTTAAAGACCAAAGGCATTTTTCTTCTATCCATACTGTGTACAGTAATCTGCAAAGAATAGTAGCATAGTTTGCTTATAACTCGGTAACGACAACTCGATTCTTATCTGTGTCGATTCTTATCATCTTGCAACTTACCGTGCCACATTCGTTGATTCGATAAGTGTAATTTTCACTCTCTAGGCAATTCACTAATCTCTTCACAGTCGTCTGCAATTCAGTTTTAACGAAAAATCTCGTCATTCGCCGTACCAGCCGTTGGAAAGTATTTTGCTGTGGACATAAAAGTGAATCGCACGATTATGAAATTGTAAATTCACTGGCACGATAGATAATGATTACAGCAAAGTTGCATCACCTGACTCGGCTGCGTAAACTGTTTATTTTGTACTTGAGTACATAACAATAGATCCTCGATATGAGCGGGTTGTGAAAACGAAAACCCAGGTCTCTCTTCCAGATTAATTTGCACCGCGTTAGTGTTCTCCATGCCCAGTAATTCGGGTTGCGACAGGCAGAACCTTGTCAGGTTCTCGTCTTCTAACATTTGCCTTGAATCTGTTTCATCGGGACGGATGCATCCTTCCATATTTCCAGCTGCGATGAGAAATTGTTCAAAGTTTTACTTGCAAACTCACTTTATGCATAAAAGCGCTGGGAAATTGCATCGCGGAACAGTAAAGGCGAAATGATAGCCATAGAAGCATAATAATACGTCGGTCGGATGTATACGCCAGTGCTCTTTGCTTTGGTAATCTAGCTTTATGATCCTTAATTAAAATCATAGAGCTGTATTACCAAAGTAAAGGCAAAAGCCTTGACAGTCTTGAGAACTGATAGTTTCGTTCGTACTTTGATATTTTTAAATTCCAATGCAAAAACTACATATTACATACTTACATATATCGAAGATTGTTGGTTCGAGTGTCCACTCAGTTAAGTACCAAGCTGCTTTGAATAATTTAATACGTACTCAGAGTGACTCAGTACCTGACTAAGTAAACACTTGCTCGAGATCTTGTCCGGCTTTTCCAAAGACTATTACACGTCGAAACATAAAAGAGCAACGTTTACATGCAAGAACTGATGCATACCTTTCTGGAATTTCTTGATGAACCATCTGTGTCGCTTAATATTCTGTATGGTATATCTGGACGACGGCGAATGTGTTAGAACATTTTTAATCAAAGACAACGAAGAATTATCCAACTTTTTCCATGGCGTTAGAGACATGTATTTGCCACTTCTCCATGCCATGTATTCTGGGCACTCTGCCGAGGATTGATCCCAAGGCAGTTCTATAGTTTAGACATGGACCAGTTAAAAACTAAGAAATGTAAGTTATGCATTAGAGACCTAAATCATCAGACTACAGATCACAGTGACCTGTGCTTTAAACGTAAAGCTGCAATCAATTTATGCTTAAAGTACCGTGCCATTGCGATTGAGCCATTATTAAAATTACAAGTCTGTTTCTTGTATCTACTCGAATTTACCACGAAGATAGAAACAAATTACGTAGAAGTTAATGAATAAAAGAACTTTTAATACACAATATCCACGCATGTTTCTATAAAACATTACCTCCAGCTAGCAAAGCCACGAGAATTATACCGCAAGACCATATATCGGCGGCTTCTGCGTGATAAGGTCGCGTCAGTACTTCCGGAGCGACGTATGGCAATGTCCCGCATCTCCTTTCCAAGCAACGCTCCTTTCCCTGCAAGCGGTATATCGTCGCCAGGCCGAAATCAGAAACTTTTAAATTGTCATTCTCGTCTAGTAGTAAATTTTCTGGTTTCAAATCTCTGTGCGCGACACCTTTACTGTGGAGGTACTCGACGGCGGACATTAACTGTCTAATATACTTCTGCGCTTCCCAAGCTGGCATACCAATATCGGGCTCTGTGTCGGTTTGGAAGATTTTTGTTAATAACTATACATATCTGAAAGCATTCCTCGGAATTAGATGTATTATCTATTTACCAATCCTATCAAACAATTCTCCACCTGAGGCATACTCCAAAAATATATACTCCATGGTTGGCTCGCTACGCTTTCCAAAATACTGTATGATATTGGGATCGGATAACATGCGGTGGATCGTGGTTTCCTTTTGAACAGTCTGGCGAGCGTCTGGGTGCTTCTCCAAGTCCACCATTTTCATGGCAACAGCCTCCCCCGTGGATTTATTTATAACTAATTTTACTCTGAAAGGATGATAGAAAACGGCATTAATCTCTCTTGAGCGGCGTTACAGATTATCAGCTTTTATAATATATCATTATTACGAGAGGTATGAACATCGGACCAGCGGGCGATTCTTATGAAATTAGTTGGAGTAATTAGAAAATGCAGACACGTACTCGCCGTAAGCACCTTCTCCCAGAGTGTGCCCGAATATCCATCCGTCGACGAACTCCGTCATCCTTCTTCAGCATGCCTCTTCGCGATGGTGGCAAGGATCTTTGTTCTCTGATCGATGCTCCCCTCAATTGCCGGTCATTTAACGCGACGATCTCCTCTGCGAAAAGAGTAACGGCTTGAAGGAAATTTAATCGACGCGCCTATCGACGCTCCATTCGGCCGGGATGCTCACGTTAGATCATTTTTCATAATAACGATCGGCCCCTGGAAGCACGTGGTTTCAATCACACCGACGGGAACATCGTGCTTTCGATCGAACTGGACAGGACACGGCCAAGTATTACATTTAAAAGTTTGCGCCCTGGCGACTGCCCAACTCCTCGTGAAATTCCGGCCGTGATAATTATTAAAGTAAAGGTACACCGTGAGAGAAAAATGCTTTCAAATCGACATACCTCTTTCCCCCGAGAATTACTGTTACGAGAGTGCACGAGATTCATCTCTCCCCCTCCGAGCAAACGACGAGCCGCACACGCCGCACGTTGTGGCGATTCTGGGTACGAAATGGCACGAAATTGCCACGTTCCCATTGGCCGAACGTGGACATTTAAGGATCCTTAAAGTCCCTACTCTCTGCGAACGTTTATTTAGTTAAGTAATTTCGAGGCCCCGTGTCTAATCATGGAATGAATCCGCAAACCAGCAGCTTTCTGATACCAGCGTGCCAGTATCGCTTTTAACATTAATAATCCAATTACTTCTGCGTCATTCATGAATCGACGGTATCGTTCACAGGTCTGCATCTGAGACGGCTGTAAAAGACACTTCTCCTTAAGAAGCCGGACGATACCGATTCTACAAAATTAGATTATAAATAAACAATACACCCCACAAACTAAAGCTCCTAAAAGAACCACAGCTGAAATTCAATCGGTATTCAATGACGCCCAGCTTTTAATTCTCACTACATTAATTATTCCTCCGAGAGTGTGTTCCTTGAATTAGATTTTCACACCGAACGTTTAAACATTTATCCTTTAAATTAAAATATTCAATTTCTGGACAGCGCGACGTTATAATTGTCTAGCGGCGAAATAACGAACTAAGTGAGCGGCCATATTTCTGCCAGAAAATTCTGAAAAGTTGACAGGATCGCAGAATGTGCGAGGAGGTATTAGAGAGAGAAAGATACACTGTGCCGACAAGGATGGATAGATGTCTCTGTTAGACAAGGACAGCGAGATGTTAGAGTGAGAGGTTTGTTATGCCTCTCCTTGTCGCACACGGTATCGCCCTCTCTCTCTAGCGGTGAACTATCTCCTACCTCCTTTACTATTCTATGCTCCTGTTAACTCGGGCGAATTTCCTGGTCCAAAACGGAATGTAGGTATTGCAGTTTATGGAGGCGATTTTAAGCAATAATTAATAAATAAATAATTTTGGTGACAAATAGTTGAATTATAATGAATAAACATATTTATTTGTTGGAATATTTATTTAAGATCGTCCATTATTAGTATTACACTTGTAATATATAAAAGATGTCTATAGTTCGCAGGGTGTCGGGAATTACAAGAATATTTTACAAAAGACCTTGCCTCTTCAAATCCTCGTATGTTTTACGGTTCACTACGTTCCCAAGAGAATCTTCAAACTCTTCCTCCTGCTCCGGTTGCCAGCGTTCCGCTTGTTTCTGAGCTTTCAATTTTTCCCACAGAGCCAGGGCATCTTCTATTTGCGTCACATTCGCGAAATGCGCCGTATTCGGGATACCAAGGCAGCGCATACCGTGCGCGTGCCTCCACTCCGCGAAGTGTCGTTGGAAAGCTTTCGGTCCCTTGTACGTGAAGTTTCCACAGATCTCGCAGTTGTAACTAATGTTCAAGCCGTGCAGTTTGTACAGCCAGTACGGGATAGGCTTGCCATCCCACCCGAGAGGAAGATTCTTGGGGTTGTAAGGGATCTCATTGTCGTCTTCCTCTTCCGATTCGCTAGCACTGGCTTCCGCATCGGAATCTCCCCGCTCGCCTTCCGTCCTAGCCTGCTTCCTTTGAACATTCTCCTTCGTGGCTAGTCGCTGAGTGGATACCAACTCCGCCAGTCTGTACACTTGACCCTCCAAACGCGCCACGTCCTTTTGCTTCTCACAGTTCCTTCCTTTCCCCGACTTCCTAGTCCTGTTATTCTTAGCTAGCAGGTTCGGATCCAATGACGCCTCTCCCTTCGTACTGAAAAGCCTCTGAGCCCTTTCCTCCAGCGTACCGCCGCACTTTAAACCCAAAGCCATTAAGGCTGACTTCAGCCTGTCCAATCCAAGGGAAGCGAGCTCCTCCCACGAGGAAAAGGCGGACAGTTCTAAATGTGCGCCCACGTGGGTCAAAGCGCTGCCCGTTTCCTTCGGCCACCCTGGAAACGTGTTGTTCTCCCATTGGATCTCAAAATCTTTATTAGCTTCCTGAAGCTCTCCGCTCATGTCGAGCAGCGGTCTAACCCTAGTCAAATAGTCGTTCAAGTATTCCAATAAAGTCTCCACGTATCTTTGGTATTCAGCGTTCTTCCTTTCCCTTGGTATATCGAACAGATGATCGAAAGTGGACAAATACGTGATGTAATCTATCTTCTCTATTCCCTTAAGATTAATGTACTTCTCGTAGCATTCGTGAAGATCGAGGTACTTCCCGTAACCCTCCTCGTCGGTAAATTCAACAAGATTTGAAAGCTCCTCCGTAGGGTTCTCCCTCATTTTGGCTAGTTCTTCGAATTCAACAGACATAGGGATACTGATTTCATTGGGATGCCGTCGATAGAACTCCTTTATGGACTTTAATCTGGAGTAAAACTCTGAGAATTCATTCGGACCAGACAGTGCTTGCACCTAGATAAAAAATGTGTATTATACAGCGACGCTCAATGAAATGGAGATTGAAGGGATGATCGTGCGAAATTATTAACGTACTTCCTCTTTCCTCTGACCGTCCTTATCTTCATACAAATCCTGTAAATGCAAAGTACTGTCCACGTACTGGTCGAGTAACATTTTCAGTCGATGCTCCGAATTAATACTTTCCCTGTGCCCTGGCTTTTTATAAAGCATCTCCTTCACCATCGCGTCCATCAATCTTTCTCTTTCTTCGTGATACCGCCGTTGTTGCTCCAATATCGTTTCCATCTTCCCGTTTGTACAAAAACAACCACTTTATTTACGAAACAAATCGACGTTTACATATAGGTTAAAAGACGCATTTTATCATGGAAACGACATCTTTAGCTTGTTGCCTTCCACCGCGTTCTCATGCGAGACTGACGCCCCGTTGGGTATCGGCCTTTAAAAGGACAATTGGAGTCAAATTCAAACACGAGCGCAATAGAAATTTATCGTTCTCCCGAAATGGAAGTTTTATTCAAGATCATACATGTGTGGTACACAAGAATATCGATTGCTTTATTTCTATGCAGTACAGAATGGTTCGTTCTTAGTGGTGGTCACGTAGAAAGTTCCTCTAGCGGGCTGTTCAATTACATTTAATCCAGGTTTCAAACAATTACGTGGATTGCACGATCTCGAGTTCATAATGTTACTGCAACAAGCAATTATTATGTCAGAGTATATAACAGGGATGAAACTTGTAGAAAGAATTAAATGTAAATTAACGTACCTCGAATCGAGTGCCCATTGGGTTGCTATAAAACACGGTGGATGACTTATTATCGACGTCAAATACTGCACGGATCTCGCGTGAGAACAGCTTGGAAGTATACCTATAACGAAAGATAAAGAAACATGTATTTCTCACGAAAAGAAGTGCGTCAATTAATTCAGCCAATTACTTACTATTACATCCTGGTTGACTCTTGCCGCCGTTATAGTAGACATCAACGTCACCCATCGGGGAATGAATTCCCAGACGAGATGTATGGAACACTTCGAGATAATTGGCATCCCCGCGAGACAATCTATCAGCAGGAGATCTACTTCCAAAGCTGGGTGTCGCGGGATCGAGACCAGAGATCATCTGATATTTCTGTCCCAACAATTTTTGAATATTTTTCCCCGCAAAGCCTGCTACGTGGGCACCCAGACTATGCCCAATAACTTTAATTTTTGACACTACTGCTTTGTACTCGTTTACCAATTTCACAGTGAACCTGTAATATTCATTTGAAATTACCGACCACTGGTAAGACGATAGAGACAGTAAGAAATGTGAAATAGTACTTCGCCAAATATTCGCCAATAGTGGGGACGTTTTTAACGGCGCTTTCGTAAGAAACGAGATCCGTTAGACTTAATCCAGTGCTGCAAGCTCCGTCACGCCAGTCCACAGATAAGATGTTTACATCTTCCTAAAGAAACCATCGAAATATAATTATACAAAGTGATACGAATAGGATTACTCTCCTTGTTTAATCAATAGATTCTATACCTTCTGCAACATAGCCCTAGCCAAATCGAAATAATTCGTATTGTTAGCTTCGGAAGTGAAACCATGTATAAGGAATATTATTGGTCGATTAGGACGCAGGGGTATGTTCGAGTCCTCCATGCTAATCTCCCCTCCATTTGGTTGGGCCCTGAAATTTGAATTACGGGACACGGTACATTTTCGAAAGAATACCTCCAATGTACAATAAGTTGTTTAGAATTGCTTAAACAGCACCTCGTGTACAAGACGAACGATATCGACTTGACTCCGAATACGCAGTCGGGAATTATGCTCGAAACAATGTTCTTTGGTTGTAGAGCTTGAAGAACGGAGGTGGACGATTCGTCGGATTCATCTGCATAATTATTCGCGGGCAAATATTACTTATTCTATCGTTAATACAGTGGCGGACGAAAAAAAGTTTACATCCTTTAAAATCGCATAACATTTTTAGAATTGGTCCAAACGACTTGAGTTTTTTTTTAGAAGCTACAAGAATTAATTTGCTAAGTGACGTGTTTCGTGGTTTCGAAAAAATTGCAATTGGTCGAAATAGCAAAAAAAAAAATAGTAAAGATCGTTTTGGGATTTTGTTGATTTCGGGAATTTCGCGATTTTCGACCTTATTCTACGATCTTTAAGAGTTTATAGCTCAGAGAACAGAATTTACAACAAACAGAATTTTTGAACTTTCATTACAGGCTCAGAAAAAAGTTGAAAAAACGAACTTTACTATTTTTTTTTTGCTATTTCAAGTAATTGAAATATTTTTTCAAAACTACGAAACACGTCGCTTGGCAAACTAATCCTTCTAGCTTCTTACAATGTTATAAGATATAAAATATATAGGACATAGAAATGATTCAAGCTTTGACTTACCAGGCAACGGTGAACAATTCGCATATGCCATCAGGGATAATACCCCGATGGTAATAGCCACGTGATTGCTGTTAATTTTCATCACTAACTGAGAATATGTTTCTACAAAGAACAACGAACAATTGTTGCTCTCATGCCTCGCATGGTTACGTATATATACCCGTGCAGTCCTATGATAAACAGACGTCAATTTCTACTAAAATACTAAGAGTGTCAATGCTTGATTAATAGCCACGATAATGCTAATATCGGTAACAGTAAAGAAAAAATGAGACTGTTTCGGAACAGGTTTCTGCTAATGGTATTTTAAGTAGGCCCATATATTGTCCTTTTAATAATCGTATCATGCAACGATAAAGAAGAACTTAATCTATTGACGCCCAAAGGTGGAAGCAGTTTGAAATTAATTATCGATAGATCGATATAAGTCGTCACTGGTCGTCACACACTTGTGAACATAATTTACTGTGTTTAAATACAAAACTTTCTTTTGTCTCCTTGTACTCGCGATTTCCAACACTAGAGATTACATCTCGATTTAAAGATACTCTCATAAGGATACCAAAGTAAATTTCAGTGTTGATTGTTAATGCTCTGTAATTTGTTCCTCAATCCTTATTTGTGCATTCTGCGGCTTACAAACACATGGATGCCCAAGTGCATATGTGTATATGTAGCGATAACGTGTTCAAAAGTTAACGTTTGAAAGAGTTCGGAAAGAAGGAAATTAAGGAGATAGATACTAATTTAATTACGAAGAATATTCGTACATAAGATTGCTCATTTCTCTATCGATCAGAGAAAAGTGTTTACGGCACAGTTCGCGTGGAAGTTTTATTGTGGGACGCTGCGCTTTTGAGATGGTACGATATCACGTTAAAATAAAGGATAGGATCTGTAATAATTACACTATACGCGTTTTTATAAACATAGTTACATGTATTCGTACGATAATCATAATACAATACAATTAATTCTGCAAACGTGATCGAGAATTTGTACTTTACATTGTATTCTAACCTCCTACTCGCATAACCTCTAATTATTTCTCATATTATTTTCATTTTTAGACGAACATGACGGAGGAGATTCAAAAGAAACTAAAGACAGAGATAGACAAATATAAGCACGCTCAAAGAGGTATCCTTGTTCTCTCGTTATGCATGCTAAAATATTCAAAAATATTCCCAGTCATACATTGTACGGCAACACTTAATGTACTGTCCTGTTACATATAGATTCTGTTTTTAACAGATTACCACAAAGCACTGAACTTAAGGCAACAGCTGGATGGGCAATTGAACGAAAATATCGCCGTCATGGAAGAGTTGCACCTTTTGAAAACGGCGGATAACGTTTTCAAACTGATCGGGCCGGTTCTTATTAAGCAGGACTTGGACGAGGCGAAGCAGAACGTTACTAAGCGCATGGAATATATCTCTTCCGAGCTGTAAGTTAAATCGTGTATGGACGGCGCACGCGAAAGTTCTTAAAGTTATTAGCATTCCTTCTATTTAGGAAACGAGTGGAGGAATTAATAACTACGTTAGATAAGGAGCAAGATGCCCACCGCGAAACGTTGGAGAAATATCAGCAAATGTTTCAACAGGCTCAAATGAAAGCAGCGCTAAATCAACCAAAGGCATAATCGCATGCACGGAGTACTAAGAACTTATGATGTTATCACTTTGTTATTTCAGCCTCGTATAATAAGAGAGGTCATGCAGCGATGAATATCGTTCTACCCTCGTTTTCGGTCGAGATCTTTGGGAAACGAGACGCGAAGGGAAGACATGGGAAGATGAGAATGGGCATGAAATAATTGTAAAAGAAACTGAAAGTACTTCTCTCTGTTTCCATACATCTTATTTATGGTTACATACTCTTATCGCTTTTAATATATAAAGAATAAATTCATAACTTCGAGTTAAGAAATGTTCCTTCCATTATGAAATAGCAGTAAACAATAGATGCATGTAACGAATTTTCTTTAATAGGTATGTGAATTCTATCGCGACACCCACCATTACATAATGCTATCTAATCTAACATTCTATATACTCCGAGCAATTTTCTATTATTAAACGATAATAAATAAATAAATTTTACGTAAATGCTTCTTGCGCAATGAAAGAAAAGTTCCGAACAATTTTCACGTTCTATCCTTTCAAATAAATTTGCAATGGTATGTGAATTGTATCGCGACATCCACCATCACATAATGCTATCTAACCTAACATTCTACTCAGAGCAATTTTCTATTATTAAATAATAAATAAATAAATTTTACGTAAATGCTTCTTGCGCAATGAAAGAAAAATTGCGAACTATTTTCACGCCGTTCTGTCCTTTTAAATAAATTTGCAATTTTATCAGCGAGCCATTCGTCAAAACTTAAGCGGGTGTAATGGCGGTTCGTTTGTCACCTATTATAGCTCGCGGAATCCCCGGATCATTTTCCGTATGAAATGCTGGACGAATAATTACCGTGCGCATATCTTACTAAATCGAAACGATCATGTTGCTGACACTGAAGCCAGACCACAAGAAACATGTACTGCTTCTCACAGAGCATACGCCACAGGGTATGTGAAGCTATGCTTTCTTAACCAGTTTCATCTGTCCGGTGCGATACTAATTTATTTACATCAGTTCTGCAGGATTTCTGCAAACTGGCCGTAGACTATTTGCAGAAAGGACCAAATATTAAACTCTACAGCGCTGCTGCCCGTAAGTGGTACAGAAAAATTATTGTATTAAAATTTGAACGAGGCGTCAAGACACTTTGCCAAGACACTTTTGTTTCAGAGAAATTGGAGGTCGACGTGAATGTAATTAAAAACTCAGTGGAAGGACTTGTTAATTTATTACTGGAGAGCTGTAGATACAAGGTAATACAAATTTCGCGTGAAGAGAAGGTAGCACTTCATTCTATAGACATTACCAAAGTTTTCAGTACCGAGTTTCAATGGTATTTCTTGCAGTTAAGTGCGGAGGACTTCAGGGATTCTGTGGTAGCTTTAGGCTTCGCGGAAGATCAGGAAACGATACTGAGCAAATTGTATAATGTTAAAAAGGATGAAATATTGGAGTCGCTTACAGATATTGGATTCAAATTGCCAGAGTATCATGATATGGAATGGAGATTTGAAGTTCAGGTATTGACGATTCTGTTTTTATATTAGAGCGTTGAATTTAAGTGTTTCACGGGATTTATCTCTACAGATCGCATCGAGATCGTTATTAAAACAAGTCGCTCCACTTATTACCTTGGATTTGTCCATAAAAGATTCCAACAAAAACGAGGATATCGAACATGTATTACTTCAAACTGATCCTGTCAATTTGCTACACATAACTCAGGAATTAGAAGAGGCCCTTCAAGAAGGTCGCAGTCAACACATTCGCAGACTTTCCAGAGTAATAAAATGATATTACCAGCAATAATAATATATAATTATTTTTTACCAAATAAATTGTACAGAATTCTAAAGGACAAGCTAATTGACTTCTTACTTTATGCCGTGATAATGTACCATGCGTAGTATTTAGATCATGTAAATTCGATTCATAAAAGCATATGTAAAGTTTCCCTTTGATTAGATTACACCAAATTGCAGCTGACAGTACTTTTCATGCGTCATTCCATGCTAACACTAGCGAAAGCGATGCGAATGCATTTGCTAGAGTAGATAAATTGATTTGAATATTTTATTGGATGACCTTATTGGATCACTTTATGGAATGCATATAAAAGAGAAACGATACGTTTGTAGCCGCAGTTCATGAGCAGGAACAGTGAAATGTGAACGAGTAGTGCGCTTCGCAGTGTCACCATCAATATGATGTAAATTTAAATACCTCGTTCTGTGAATTCTTTTCAACACCAACATCTTATAATATCCATTCAGAAATATGTGATTCTGTACGAACATTAGTAAATCTTTGGTATTGTTCTTGCTTTTAAATATACACGTTCAAGATCAAGCACATATTTCCAAGAAATGGAGACAGTTACCTCAGTGGATACCTACAACATGACTGCACCATCATTAATCATCGGGGCTGCTACTTTGCAAAATTCTATTTTAACAACTGGCGCAGGACCGCAGTTTGCGAGACAGTCGATGCATTTCAATAATCACACAGTTGTCAGTAAAGTGCCGGAAGATATGCTACATTTAATTGACACGTACTGGTAATAATAATAGTTATTACGCACAGAACACAGTAATAATAATAATCTTTAATAGTTAATATCTCTTTCACAATACAGGGTGCGATTCCCGCCGTTACATCCCATATGGCATAAAGTCTTAGGCCTCGTTATGATCGTATTAGGAATTATAGGATGGTGTGGAAATGGCGTTGTGGTTTATGTGTTTATAATGACGCCAGGGCTGAGAACACCCAGCAACCTACTTGTGGTGAATCTCGCTTTTTCAGACTTTCTAATGATGGGCATCCAGTGTCCCCCGATGGTAATTTGTTGCTTCTACGAAACATGGGTTCTTGGTAAGGGAAAACAACTGTATAGAACTATAGACAACTTTAAGAGGGGAGCCCTATTTAGGACGCTAGGAATAAGGTGATTCTTGGGAATTTTTTTCTAAGAAACTGTTCAGCTGATCTTTTCTAAACTTTCAGGGTATTTTAGTTCACATTCAAGCAATAAAAATTAATTTTTATTGCTTGAATGTGATCTAAAAAACCTTGAATGTTTGGAACAGATCCGCTCAACAGTTTCTTAGAAAAAATTCCCAAGAATCACCTTATTCCTAGCGTGCTAAATAGGGCTCTCCCCTTAACGTATAAAACTTTCAATTGTACAGCAATGACTCGCTTTCCAGGGCCTTTAATGTGTGACATTTATGCAATGGTTGGCTCGTTATGCGGATGTGCATCTATATGGACCATGACAGCCATTGCTTTGGACAGATATAATGTTATAGTGAAGGTATATATACTTGCACGTAGATACTAATACCTTAAAAATGATGAGAAAGCTTCTAATAAAATGAATTCTTTTTAGGGTATGTCTGGAAGACCTCTCACTATCAAACTAGCTCTCCTGGAGATTATAGGCATATGGTTATTTGGATTAATATGGACAATTTTACCTATGGTAGGATGGAATAGGTAATACTTCCAATTACTTCTTTGATGTATACTGATAATATACACTTGTAATTGTTAACGTGCAATCTGTCAATTAGATATGTTCCAGAGGGTAACATGACAGCATGCGGAACAGATTACCTTAGCTTAGAATGGGTCTCCAAATCGTACATACTAGTCTATTCCGTATTCGTTTATTACACGCCACTGTTTACTATTATTTACAGCTACTACTTTATCGTCTCAGTAAGTATCGAAAGATCTCGTTAATTGACCTAATAGCGCCGCTGTCTTCATAATATCTGTGCTCCACTTAGACGGTTGCAGCTCATGAAAAGGGAATGAGGGAGCAAGCAAAGAAAATGAACGTTGCATCGTTGCGCTCTGGAGAGACACAGGGCGTCAGTGCGGAAGCAAAATTGGCGAAGGTGGCACTAACGACTATATCACTATGGTTTATGGCGTGGACCCCGTATCTCGTGATCAATTACATTGGAATATTCAATCGTACCCTGCTCACTCCACTCTTCACAATATGGGGCTCCCTCTTTGCGAAAGCTAACGCAATATACAATCCAATCGTTTACGCAATCAGGTATTACCCCTGCTATACTCTATATATACGGAAGTGTTTTAACGTGCAGCAGTGATTCATTTCGCCAATGTGTTCTGCAGCCATCCAAAATACAAAGCCGGGTTGAAGGAGAGGCTACCATTTTTAGTGTGCGGCTCGGATGAGGATCAAGCTGCTGCTGGAGGGGAGAAAACCTCGGAAGCCGCTGGAAACTAATGGAATACTAAGCAGAATCTTTGGTACACTTTACTCTGTTATGAAAGCCACTCCAGACGGTAAATGTCCAGCTGATAGTAATTAAATGAACACACGCGTGCCGTTGCTTGAACAGTTTATTCTGATTTTATAAAATCAAGGTACCGCGTCGTGTCTCACGGTAATATGATACATAATACCTGCTTTACCAAAGTGACGATGTACATGTCGCTATAAGGGAACGCGCAAACTTACGATCACCACCTTTAGATCGACGCCCAGCGATTCGCATCGTGGTGAGATGCGAGTCGCGTGGTCGTCGATGATAGGCGATTCAAAAGGTCGCTCGTTTCAACGTTGCTCGGGACTCTTCCTCGTCGAATTAGGTACGTTCGTCGAGGTGTCCATACTTTTAGACACGGCCGATTCGAATTTCCAATCGAGGGTTGCCAATAAAAAAATAGATTTCTCAACACGACAACCGATATTACTATTTACAATTCGTGTCTGTAATGAAGCTTAGCATCGTCCTTACATCCTAATCAGGTGTATTTTACTTTACATCGTTCGTTATTCCCCGATCGCGTTGTAATCCTTCGCGCGATGGCTGTGGACGCCAGAGCGCGGTAGCTTTGTAATGACCAGTTGCATGTGGATCGGTGGCGTTTTACGCGTTGGCTTTCTCGCTGTCGGCGACGGTGGTGGTGCCGGAGACGGTGGAGGTCGCATCCGTGGCTGCTGGCTCGCTGGTGCAGGCCAGCGACGGGAACTTCGCGAACAGTGCAGCTCGATACTTTGGATGGCTGTGAGATCAGATGGATAAATATTAAGATACCCGCGCGGAGGTTTGCTGTGACGGCGGAGCGGCGCGGTTACCTGATTCCGTAAACAATCGGATTGTAGACTGCGTTGGCTTTCGCGAAGAGGGAGCCCCAGATGGTGAAGAGCGGAGTGATTTTGACGAGATCGAATATGCCCGACGTGTTGATTACTAGATACGGTGTCCAGGCCATGAACCAGAGAGATATGGTCATGAGAGCGATCTGGAATCATTAAACCGTTTGATTATACACGAACGAAGCGGAGTGCCGTCCCAATACGTAGATACCTTCGCCAGCTTGGCCTCTGCGCTGGTGTTCGCATTCTCGGATGATCGCAGAGAAGCGACGTTCATCTTCTTGGCCTGCTCGCGCATATTCTTCTCGTGGGCGGAGACCGCCTGGATGATGAACCAGTAGCTGTAGATGATGAGGAGCAGCGGGGCGAAGTACACCCACATGCCGTACAATACCAAGTACGACACGGACAGCAAGTCTTGGCTGAAGTAGTCGGTACCACACGCGGTCAGGTTACCCTCGGGCACGTAGCTAGCAAGGGATAACAGTTGCCGTCAGCTAAACGAAAGCAGGAAAAGCTTCGCGACGGAGAAGAGGAGGGATTACCGATTCCAGCCGAACATTGGCGCGATTGTCCAGCCCAAAGAGAAGACCCATATACCCAGTATACGGAGCAGCGCCCCGGTGATGGTCAGCGGCTTGCCGGCTAAACCCTTGACAATTACGTTGTATCTGTCGAACGCGATCATAGTCATCGACCATATAGAGCTGCATCCGAACAAGGAGCCAAACATCGCGTAGATTTCACAGAAGAGAGGTCCAAATACCCACGTCTCGTAATAGCAATTGATCACCTATCGGAGGAAATGGGACAGGTCTTATTCCTTTCAGTGCTCGGGAAGGCCTCGGGACTAGTACGTGGTCCGTTATCGTTTCACCCACCATAGGCGGAGACATGGTGAACATCATGCCGAAGTCGCTGAGGGCGAGGTTGACGACGAACAGATTACTCGGCGTTCGCAGGCTCTTTGTCGAGAGGAATATGTAGACGACCATACCGTTCCCGCTTACGGAGATGAAGCCAAGCACCCCGATCACGAAGCCGAGGATCCCGAACCACATGGGATTCATAGGCGGGTACTGGTACCAGCGGATGTCGATCAGGTGAAGCATTTCCGGCGGAGCCTTGTCCACTACCGTCTGATTACCGAACTTGGTACCTTGGCCTCCCCATGAATAGGCTTCGTAGCTGGGCCCCCAGGAGACCGTCATTTTTTAATCTGCGAACAATTCCGAACGGCATACCACTCTGATCGAATCGGTTAACACGTCCACAGTCTCTGTACGCGAACGTACACGCGGGTCCACTCGTTCGCCTCGCGAAAGACCCCCCCGTGGATAGATCAGAAGATCGTGAACGCGTTGAAGCATCTACGTTGCTCCTTGAATCGTTTCGAGGGACTCGACACGCGAGCCATTCAGCGATCGAATGACGAGCTACTGTTTCATGGACTCTTTCGTTTACAGGACGGGAGAGCTTGATCGAGAGGACTCGCCCGTGCAACACTGCTTACACGAATGTATATCAACGATCACACTGTCCCCCGGGCCGCCACTCGAAACGATTTCACCATTGCCGTCACTGCTAGTCGCGCGGCTCACCTTCGGGCTACTTGGAGAAAATCGTGCTAGAACGAACTAATCCAAGTACACGTCTCAGATTGCTGGTACGATCCGCCCCGTCGGGATGCGTGAGTGAGGAAGGTCTGCTGTTAGGTCCACTGCTGGATGCGGCTCGCGTCAGCGTCGTCCGACCTCCGTTTAAATATGCACCGACGTCTCCGCCCGACCCTGCCATATGTACCCTTACGGGCCAGAGATTTCTATATGTTGTCGCGATCTAAGTCGACAAACAGTCTTAAGACGGTCTTTATTAAGTTAACGAGGATTTGAGAATACCTTGGTGTATCTTCAGCGCCGCACACAGAAACCTTACGTGGGGCTAAAATAGCAATAGAACACGAGGGAATCACCCTATCCTTTGATTCTACAGCGTGTTTCTTCCACCCTTCTATAACGTGATCCCGATCGCAAGACACTTTCACCGGCTTTCCGCTCTTCGGCCCAGCAAACGGCAAAGCGAACGGTATTCCCGCTTGGGACCTCCCGTTCCCTGTGCCATTCCATGGTTTCGGAAACGGCGAGATGCTCGAGCGAATAGATCACGACGCCCTTGCGATTTCGGTGACCATCTATAGGTTCTATTCAGATTTAAACTTTAATATGGTTTCATGCTATAAGGAGCTTATTATAACAGCGTGTAACTTTGCCAGGTTCCCTCGATCGAGTTTTATGATTCTTCTGAAACGCCTCATTTCGACACTTTGGATACGTTTACGTAACGATTCATTAGTACTGCTGATCACCCGCCACAACGGCATCGGTTCATTTCAAAGGAATGTTATAAAATAAAATAGGTGTTTTAGCCGAGATGAGGGCATGGGCGTCTGCAGGGGGAGGGGCGGGGGGGGGCCAAAGGGGCAGTTGCACCCCCTGGCTTTTGAGAAAAAATCGCTTATTTTTCAAAACTGATCTTTATTAAGTTTTATACTAAAAAAGGGAATATTTTTAAATTTCGGCTTTAAATTTTTAATTAAATTGGCACTATAAAATGGGTTAAAAAAACCAAGAGGGGTATATTTTTCTTTACCATCATCCCAAAGTTGCCGCCCCCTGGAAAAAAGTCTGCGGACGCCCCTGGATGAGGGCAGAATGGGGGCTGTTGGTGAAATACCATGTGCCCCTGTGGGTAGGCAACCGACGATGGCTAGCGGTTGGAAGTCGCGCAGCATATCAGGGGCAGCATGATTGTTCAAAGTAGGCGAACAGCGCAAATAAGGACTTTGTTCTCGAAGCATCTGGCCATGGAGTGGGGAATGCAAGGGTATCTGCTGATAAGAAGGGGGCTATTATGTATAAGGAGACAGTCGCCTCGGAACCTTGGCACTGAAAGCATAAATTCTGCCTTTCTAATAATCCAATCTAACGCGTGTGCTTCCGTTGCTCTTCTCCGTTCGCTTCAAAATTCTCTGAAACGTGCAGTGTATCCCTCGAAGAGTTTAAAAACGTATTCCGTTAAAGTCCACGTCTAAATTTAAATTCACGAATATGTAGTTGGCGCGAAATAAATTTAAATTCAAACAGCGCGATAAGTATCGACAGCAGATAAACTTAGCAGATAACACGCGACACGTGATATAATTTAAAATGACAGCGCAACGATTCACCGTGCGCTTTTAAACAGTGTCTGTTGACACTTCCAGTAATCAGTTATATCGCGCGAAACTACGCAGAGATATTGAAAAAAATCGAGGTTCGTTGAAGTGTTTGGAAAAACGCGATAATAATTATTGTTAAAGTTGAAGATTGTAAAACATGGAGGTTGACGTGGAAGCGCGGTTAACAGCCGAGGGTGTCGAGCACGAGGAAGAGGAATTAACAGCTCAGAGTGCTTTATTGGCGATAGAAGAAGCCTGGTTGAACGAGAAATTCGCCCCGGAGATTCTGCCCCACCAGTCCGACCTGGTCGACTGCATGCTGCAGCAGATAGCGCACATGGAGGAGAACGTGAAGAGGTTAGAAAAAGGGGACATCAGGTTGATGATCCACAGGATGGAGCTGGACAGGATCAAGTTCGTTATATCCTCCTATCTCAGGGCTAGATTAGAGAAAATCGAACTCTACACCATTCACATACTCTCGCAAGAAGCCAACAGATCAGCCGAGGAGTGCTACCTGACCGCTGCCGAGCTGCAGTACGCGAAGGAGTTTCTGTCCGGCATGGAAACGCTGTTCAGGACGATCGCTTTGCAGCACATGCCTGGCAACTTCCAGGTGTTCGAGGTTAACAAAGTAACCGTCAAGCCGAACATGAACGCGCACGTGTTTCTGAGAGCTAATAGCAGAGTTAGCGGGATCATGTTGCCCGGATCTGTGGACGAAGAGATTGATCTGGAACCGGGCTCGCAACACATTATACAGTACAGCGCGGTCGCGGATCTGGTTAAAAACGGTACCGTTCAATTGATCTAGCGATTGGTACGTGTCGATGTATCGTATAAGTTAATATTATCGATGGAGGGAGCAAAGATTTTTATAGAAGGTTTTAGGGAAAAGCATATATCCGCATGTATATATAATTTATTACAAAAATTACAGTACAATGAGGCCAGATTACTTACAGAATATTTAAAAATCCTTGTTAACATTGTACAATGTCGTTCGCAGAACTGTGTGTATAGATATTCTACTTCTGTTAAAGTAGAATATGTAAAATATATACTCTTATTCGGAAAATATCAAAATATAAATGTACAAAGCACAGTAATAATCTTGTCGTAGCCCGCTCGTGGAAAGTTTCACTGGAGCTTAAAGATTATAAACTATTTTCATTGCTCTTGTATAATTAGATTCGCCGAACGAGCTTTAAAAATATTTTGCTAACATGCAAGAGTATTTCATACTCTTTATGCACTCTGTTTATAAAAAATACTATTATATCACATTGTAGGACAAACCCGTATCGATATCAGGACGTACAATATCAGTGGTTATCAAAGTAATATGAAATATTTAAGTATCTGTCGCTATAAAGCCGGGAATCCACCTGGAAGTTAAGCTATGCTATGCTATGTTTTAGCTTAGCTTTTGGTGGAAACGGTTCCATAAGAATGTATTGAAACTAATTTTTTTTAAACGTAGCATGGCTTAGCATAGCTTAGCTTAGTTTCTAGGTGGATTTCCGGCTTAACTTCTCGGTATCACGCAATGTTTACGCAATGTGTCCTTAACTTAATTGATCTACTATTTTGATCGGACTGATCTTGAAAGCAGTTAAACGAGTACATAAAAAGAAAAAAGTATGACCATTGTGTACTGCTTTTTAAGTATCTCTAAAGTATTTAACTATTAAGTACCTCTAACAATAAGTACCAGTAGATGCGCTTCTTCAACTGTCCTTTAAAACTATGTTGCCATTGAGAGTTTGCGGTTCTGCTTGTGATTCCGTACGAGCAGAATGCTCGTTGTAAGCCTGAAAATTCAAGAACGACTCGTAGAAACCGTCGGGCGTCTTGCTTCAAGGGAGAATAATTATCGGCAAGGGAAAGTTTGACGTACCTCTTCAGCGATTTTCTTCAGTTGCTCGTACATTAGTTTCCCGGTTTCTTTGACCATGCTGTTAAAGTGGCTCTGTTCGTTTTGAAGCAGAATGTACGGATGATCGAACTCGATCGCTTGCCCGTGATCCATGACCAACACTTTGTCGCTATCCATTATCGTGTTCAATCTGTGCGCTATGGTTAGTACTGTGCATTGTTTGAAGTTCTGCCTAATGGTCTTTTGAATCAAGGAATCCGTCGCAGGATCTACGTTAGCAGTGGCTTCGTCTAGCAAAAGAATCTTATTGTTCCTTATGATTGCACGCGCCAGGCAAAGTAGTTGCCTCTGTCCGACGCTGAAATTGCTTCCTCCTTGTTGGACATCATAATCTAGAGAGGAAATGCTCGATTTTAATTCCACGTCGTCGAGGGCAGCCCAAAGAGTAGCGTCGTCGAAGTTGTGGAACGGGTCGAGATTGTCTCGAAGCGTTGCCGAGAACAATATAGGCTCCTGCGGAATAATGGAGATCTTCTTTCTCAGGTCGTGAAGACCCACTTGCGTCGTGTCTAACTTGTCTATGCTAATGGTCCCTTCCAGCTTAGCCAAACGGAACAGGGCTGATATTAGAGAAGTTTTACCAGCGCCAGTACGACCGACAATTCCTATCTGGGGAAAGTAATGTTTTATCATTCGTGCGGCCGGTATCCGCAGCATTTGGGCGTTATCGAATAGCAAATAGTTACCTTTTCACCGGGCTTTATCAGGAAGCATAGGTCTTTGAGAACTGGAGGCGCCGTATCATCGTATCGTAGATATAAATGATCAAACTGGATTTCTCCCATGGAGGGCCACTGTCCTGCCGGCTTTTTGTTAGGCTCACTTTCGAACGGCCCCTCCTCGTCTAACTGCGTGAACTGTAGGATTCTTTCTACGCTGGTCATTTGTGCTATCGTTTCCGCGGTCTGTCGCATTCCGTGCTGAAGCATTCCGCACAGAATTAGCACTTGCGAAATGGCTAGGCCCACGTTCCCAGCGAATGTATTTCCTGAAGAAGATGATTGTAAGATTGATTTATTACAGTGCCGAGAAATACCGTAAAAGCTATCGAGTAATATAATCTACCATCGTCCAATATTATGAAGCTGTATGCGATAAACGCCGTGAAAGCGAGGGACACAATGTCCAGCGCGAATCCGAAGGCAGTGCTCGCCGCTACGGTCAAATAATAAGTGCTGGTATGGAGATCTTGGTGAACATCGAACTCTTTGCGAACTATATCCTGCGCCGAAGCCGAGCGAATCGTAGTCAGGCCTAGTAACGAAGAGCTGACGTGGGAGAAGACTGGACTTTTCGCTGCGAAATTTAAAAGTGAGCATCGACAAAGTATTACGGAAGGACAGTTGAGAAAGTGCATGTAACTTACTGGCTCCTTCAAAGCGTTTCATATCCTGCGCCGTCTGGAGATAAATGTTTCGTATTTGCCAATATAGAACACCCATGACAATCATTGGAAACACCGTCCACCAATTAATAATCAGAACTTGCGTTAGAATTCCAACCATCACTGTAAATATCTGAATGGACTCTATCATTGTCCTAGGTAGCACTTCATCTACCGCTCCAACGTCCTTTGAGAAACGATTCAGGATACGACCTACAATCGAACGTCACAGCATTCTGGTAAAAGTAGATAATTAAAGATTAATAATTAAAGTAGAAGCGTTTATTCGATACTTGCCAGAGGGATGCGTATCGAAGAACAACATTGGCGCTTTCAGTAAACAAGAGAACATTAGATTATGCAGATTTCTACTGGCGTTCATGCATATCTTGTAAAACAGGAGATTCTTAATCGTGGTCAGGATTATACTCGCAGTGATAAAAGCTCCGTAAATCCATAAGGCAGTGTCAGGATCAAGGTACTCCGTGTCATGAAATTTCATATTCATGATCCACGTCTAAGCATACAAGAATAACAGTAATTTTCTAGTACCCAAAGTGATAAGAGAATGAAGTAAAATATTACTAACAATATTATCTAAACTCCTATTTTCCGGGATCGTTATGGATTCAGGAGCTGTCTCATTAAAATTATCTATGTCTGGCACAAGCGAGCCATTAGTCAGTCCAATTGTGTCTTCTGTAAAGTTATTAGGTATCGTAGGATCTTGCGCGGACACTCGCAACGTGTGATTACTAACACTCTTTATGTATGTCTCTTCTTGCCTTGTCCTAAGAACGAAGAAAGTAGATAAGATTGTACAGCTTACGCTGGAAACAGGGAACACGCTTAAACACCGACCAGTAAGCGACCCAATAATCGCAGCCGCTGCTCCCCGTTTGTCCCAAAATTAATGTGACTACGAAACTCAGTATCATGAGAATCGAACCCCCGGCCCTAAAGTACTTCCAATAGAGCGACTTCGAGAGACCCCCCTTGGCCATCAATTCCTCCGTTTCGTGTGGCTCCACGTCTTCATCGTCTTTGCTATTCCCAGAATAAATGGACATTTCAGGCGACTGATTCTCGCTGATTTCTACGACTTTCGTGTTCTCTGTCTGCTCTTCCTCGGACAGCATGCTTAAGAAATCGACCTCTTTATTTTGAAGCTGCGCGAACGTGCCCTCGTGCTCGATTTTGCCCTGGAATTAAAATCATAATAGCGTCGATCCAGCGAGCGTAAATAGATTCTTTTATCCGTCAGTGCTCACGTTATTCAACACGATGATGTAATCACAACTTTTTAAGTGCTGCACTTGATGAGTTACGAGTATTCTTGTTTTACTGCGAAGATAGTCTTTGATGCATTCGTTGAATAAATGTTTCCCAACGTGAGTGTCGACCGCGGATAGCGGGTCGTCCAGCAAATAAATATCCGCGCTGCTGTACACGGCCCTGTTGTAACAATCACCCATGTAATTTTCACCAATCGTTTCCAATGGATTCACTTTACCTGGCCAGGTTTATTCTCGCGCGTTGTCCGCCGCTGAGCGACGCGCCCCTATCCCCGACTAAAGTCTTATCGCCGTAATTGAACTGTTGAAAATCTTTGGTCAGAGCGCACACCTTAACGACTTCGCTGTACTTCTTTGGATCGTAGGGTTGCCCGAAAAGTATATTGTTGCGCACCGAGCCGGCGAATAACCAGGCTTCTTGGCTGGCATACGACACGCTGCCGTTCACTTGTATATCTCCGTGCGTGTGTTGCAGTTCTCTTAAGATTAATTGAAGGAATGAACTCTGAAAGGTGCAAGAATTTTATAATACCAATTGCACACTAAAGTATCATCCAACTTCTCACAAGTTACCTTTCCTGCGCCGACTGAGCCAACAATGGCGTAGAGTTTTCCAGGCTCTATACGGGCGTTGATATCGTGCAATGTATTTGCGATCGCAGTGTCCGACCAAGAAGCTGTAATATCTTTCATCGTAATGCTACCATCTCCACTGATCTTCTTAGGATGTATCAGATTGTTATTTTCTTTCAACAACAAGAAATTCTAAAGGAAAGTCGATGAATAAGGTGAAACAGCGTAATGTTTACGACCATTGAACAATTATTTATCTCACCTCGAGCCTCTTAATAGACACGACAGCCTCTGCGGCAGCTGACACAGCCATAGGGTAGAGTATAGCCATGGTTAACTGAAGAATATTATAGTACTGGGCCATTGAAAATACTTTATCGGCAGATATATTGTTTCCGAGAAGTACGTATGCCATAATTGTAAAGTATAAAGTTGTTCGTTCGGTAAATACAAAACTGGCTAATGTGAAGCCTCTCAAGTACGACGAACGTAAAAGGACGTCCACTTCACGGCTGCAAAATCATTGTACATGTAAATTCATTCGATGACATACGACCCTTTTTATTGTTATAATAGAACGCTGGAAAGAACCTTCTGACGAGGCTGACCAGCTTCTCGAATGGTTTCTCCCAGGTGTACATTTTAATAACTTGAATTCCACTAATGATCTCTGACATTAAGCGCACTCTTTCGTCCGTTCTCACTGCAATTTTTAACCGCAACTTTGATGTCCATTTCCCTAGGTATCCTGGAAGGGCAAGAAATTAATTTACAGCGCCGTTACCGCATCGAGAATTGTAACACTAGTCAACGAGAATATGTACCTTGTACGGGTATAGTTTGCATGCTTATCAGGAAAATTCCAGCTAAACAAGCGATGCCTACGCTCTCCCAGATTATGAAAGCGATCAGAGCGCCTTGAATGGGCAAAATCCAAATGTAATGTAAAGATATAAATAACTGTTCGAATCTCGCCACATCGTTCGATAGTAAATTCACGATCTGTCCTGGAGTTGTGACGCTGGTGGAATACTTGGACAGACGTAGAATCTAAAGGAGCGAGAGATTTAATGTAACTAAGCTTGTTCAGCATAAACTTACTAAAGACAATTTCTTTCACCTTTCTATACATCACAGAGGAACATGCTATTCTCATTCTCATTCCAACTTCCATCAAGCCCAAGTTTGCATGGTGAACAACAAAAATACCGAGTAGAGTTAAAACTACAAGAGCGGAAGCATAAGCGTATGCTTCTCTGGCAGTGGACGTCGATCGTGGATCGAAGTGCCAAATAAGAAGGCCTAGAACGTACGGTTGCAGGACCCTGCGATGTTAGAGAAATGGTATTAGTAATTACACAGTAATTCTGAAGTAAAATGCGCAAGGTGTATTTACTTTAAAAAGATTGATAGAAAAAATTGCCATCCTCCGTAATAAGCGAACGACCATGCGAATGTGTTCTTCAAAGCGTTGAACAATTTAGGCTTTCTAAAAACCTCCTCCGCCGCTTTGATCTCCTTAAACCAGTTCCTGAGCACAGAGATAATACGAGGGTATGTTAATGATGTAACTGTGTTGTTTGATCATTGCTTGATATCAGCTGCACGTAAATACCTTTGTTTGATATTTACCTTTCAAGTTTATCTCCGAGAGTTTGACTAACATCGTCGGGCATAACACTGTATATATCCTTGACTTCGAGATCATGCTCCTTACTGTGCCAGAACAGAGGCTTCAACCACCTTGAATCCAAAGTTGAGACCGTTACACGTGGACACGGGGCAGCGCAGATACCGCAAAAACTTACCAAAATATCAGTTTACTGAGTGGATTCGCCGTTAATCTGGGATTAGGGTTGTTGTACTTCTTACTAGCGTCCATGATCGATTCGTTCGGGCGGGCTCAAGCTACCGGCTCGAACGTAAAACCATGCCGTCCGCTGGAGATTCGAAGCCGCTCCGCGAGACTGTTGGAAGTGTCAAGCCGTCCGCGCTAACACGACAAAGCGGACAAAGTTCCTCGAGTCATCAATCATCGAGTCGCGGGCACTCGGACGCCTCCAGATCGTGCGATAGAACTTTTCTCCCCGGGAGGATAGATAGCGAAGGAAATGTATCGCACAATGATTTATCAGATAGGAACACGTGCGTAGGCACGCGCACGATCGATCTGGCAGGGTGTTATATAAGTGTCTTGAGATCGCCAACACTGAAACCGTCGGGATCCTTGACTTCTTATTGACCACCGACGATTTAGTAACCATCTATTTTTAGAGAGGCCGGCAGAAATACGTCTGAGTCGGATAGATCGAAAATGGAGATGGGAAACAGGATGTATTTTTCTCTCTTTATTTACGAGATAATACGGGTACAAATACGAAGTATATTGCGGCATCGTGAATGCGAATTTCACATATTCGTTGGCGGTGAAATACGCTCGTACGCGTACGATTTGCTTCGTCATTACTCGTAATCGGTTACGGGCTATCGGCGGTATCAGTGATAAGGGAACGATAATTTAATTACTGAAATAAACGTCGCGTAGAGGTATTGCACCATTATTGCGGGAGTACTGTAAAATGGTATAAAAGTTAATTCCTGCTCGTCACGAAGAGCATCGTCTTGACGATACTAGAGCTTCTGCATTGTTACAAAGTATATACATATATATATGTATATACACGATGTTGTCAACTTTTTTTTTCGTGCAATTTCATTGCGCAATTTTGTCGTCCGGGCAACAGAAATAAATTGTCATAGTAGTTCCTTCCTGGGTAGCGGATGGCTGACATCAAAATTTCCTGTGATTAATCAAAATTTTATAATCCCTTTTCGGTCCCACGGTCCAAGAAAATCTGAGATATCTTTTCCAAGAGGCACCGGCATCGAAAATCATCAAAATGGTATGATTTAAGCGGATTCCGCCGGATTTAAATTGTATCAGAGTTGTACTCTTGTCTGAGACTTTAATCCCGGGGCTTATCGATTGAAAAATTGTATTTACTCGTCGCCTTGCAGCGTGAGTGTATATCGATGCACGTTGGCCAAGCGGGCGTACAAATGGGCAACGCCTGTTGGGAGCTTTATTGCCTGGAGCATGGAATTCAACCTGACGGGACGATGCCGTCAGACAAAGTGTCTGGGACGAACGATTGTTTCAACACATTCTTCAACGAGACGAGCTCCGGAAAAATGGTCCCCCGAGCGGTGATGGTGGACCTCGAGCCCACGGTCGTCGGTTAGCCTCCTTCGATTCACGCGATTACAGCATTGATAGGTGTACATTCGAGATTACTCGGGAATGTAAGTAATTAAAAAGAAACATCTCCCTTAGACGAGGTACGAATAGGCCCGTACAAGCAACTGTACCACCCCGAGCAATTAATCACCGGCAAGGAAGACGCTGCCAACAATTACGCACGCGGTCATTATTCCATCGGCAGAGAAGTGATAGACTCTGTGATGGACAGGGTACGGAGGCTGACGGATCAATGCACCGGTCTTCAAGGTTTCTTCGTCTTTCACTCGTTCGGAGGCGGCACCGGATCGGGATTCACCTCGCTGCTCATGCAGAAGCTCTCCGACGATTACGGGAAAAAGAGCAAGCTAGAGTTCGCCGTCTACCCGGCGCCACAAGTACGAATGTTTAGGGAAATGATAGAGTTTTCTGCTCCTTCACCCTGTGCCATTATCATTCGAAACATTTAGGTGTCCACCGCCGTCGTGGAGCCCTACAACGCGATCTTGACGACTCACACGACGATCGGGCATTCGGATTGCGCGTTCATGGTCGATAACGAAGCGATTTACGATATCTGCCAGCGGAAGCTTGGCATTGAACGGCCCTCGTACGCCAATCTGAACCGCCTTATCAGTCAAGTGGTATCGTCTATAACCGCATCCTTGAGATTCGACGGCGCTTTAAACGTGGACTTGACCGAATTCCAAACGAACCTAGTGCCGTACCCCAGGATCCATTTCCCCCTGACCACTTACGCCCCGGTGGTGTCGGCCGACAAAGCCTTCCACGAGGGTATGTCCGTCGCGGAGATAACGTCCGAGTGCTTCGAAGCCTCCAACCAGATGGTCAAGTGCGATCCCCGCGAGGGAAAGTACATGGCCTGCTGCCTGCTCTACCGCGGCGACGTTGTCCCGAAAGACGTAAACGCTGCGATCGCCGCGATGAAGGGTAAAAGTAGCATACGCTTCGTCGACTGGTGCCCGACCGGCTTCAAAGTCGGTATCAATTATCAGCCACCAACTGTTGTTCCTGGCGGAGACCTCGCCAAGGTATCAATTATTGCGCAAACCACGTCGTTACCGGACAGCGATTAAAGAAAGAAGTCGTCAAACAAGCCCGCGTTTCGTAATCGCGGGAGAGCTTATGCGCCAGTCATGCCTCTGTACGAAACCTATGCACGTATCATATTCCTTTTTTAAACCCTGTCCCACGGTCACAGCTTTATGGCAATTTGATTCTTTAAGAGGTTTAGGATAATTGTCGATCCGGATGGATTAAAGAGCTGGGGATCGTTTAGGTGCAAAGGGCCGTCTCCATGCTGTCGAACACCACTGCTATTGAAGAGGCATGGGCGAAGTTGAATTACAAATTCGATTTAATGTATCATAAACGAGCGTTCGTCCATTGGTACGTCGGGGAAGGCATGGAGGAAGGCGAGTTCGCGGAGGCCCGCGACGATCTTGCTGCGCTCGAAAGAGATTACGAGGAAGTTGCCCTTGAATCTTCCACCACGCCGGATGCTTCGCTGGAATACTAAAAATGAACGCGTAACACTTCCTTGGGATTTTCCCCCAGCCCTGTTCGGCTACCCGAAAGGAAAGGGACCGATCCGATACGATAAATTGTACCCTATAAAAGATCTACTTTTATATCTCGTCCTCTATGTTTTTGAGACTCGTATGTCTTTTTTTTAAATAAAATTATTTTTCTTTGGTAGAGCTGTGGATATTTTACGTAGATAAACGTCTTTAATTAAAGGCTCGTTAATGGGCAGGTAAAGGAAATCTTTCTTGGGATTAGAGTAAAGTACACTGAGTTGCGCAACGCTCTTTGTTCCGACAAGAATTAAAGCGAAATTTATTGAGAATTCCGGGAATCGTTAAAACTTAAATTAATATTACAATTATAATAATTGCACTGACCGCGCAAGTAACAAATAATCATTGTCTTGAAACGAACAACACAGTCACGCGATAACGGTAATGTACTGCTAATAGTGCTAATTGCAAGGTGCTTAGTAAACTTTTTACACGTAAACGCAATACGCTGCGTTTCGATTGTACTTGAAAAGCTTGTCCAGCGGAGTTAAATAAAATATACGGTAAAGCAATGACGTGAGTATTGTAACAAGAAAAAAAAGGTTTTCTTTGCGCCATCCTTCTGATATTTATTCTCAGTCTCTTAAAACTAAAGTAAGATAAATCTCTGTTTATTCACGTTTCTTTATCTTACAGGGAATTTTAGTTACAATTTTGATCTTTACGAGGACATGTAAATGACCATGAAATTTAAACGATCCACCGAGGGTAAAACGAGAAGAACCTTGCTTCCGAAATACATTAGAATTATGCTTGAAACGGACTCGACTTGAATATTCAAGGTATCGATGTAGTTACGTAAGATTAACTAAAACATCTTTGCTGTAACGCCGGCGAATTTATGCGCAGGTTCTTATATAACTTAATTCCTAAAATCCGTATGATAAAACTATATAGTAAAAATAAGTTCCCTAATGTTATTACACCAGCAGCGTCGGTATAGGCTTTTTCCCGGGCCAAGCCTCTTTGGCGTATTTTTTCTTTTTTGGTTCCATAGTTCGTGTTTCTGTGGGTCCTGGTATTTCCGGTACGTGGGGCGCTTCCGTTTGTATTTGATTCGGTGACATCTCCACCTCGGGCGCCGGATTTGGTAACGCGATACCAAGCCGAGACGTTAACGAGGAGAGAGCACTGGAGAACGGATTGAGAGACAACGACGAGGGGGTGAACTGTTCGGGCGGTAGATCGTGATAGAGTTGAGGCGCGGTCGATGTAGGTTGATGTAGATGCTTCAAAGGATTGTGATCTTCTGACAGCGATATCAGCCCTCCTTCCATTCGCATTCTCTAAAGCACGAGTAACATCGAGCGTGTTAAATAATATAAGTACGTATGGATAAACGAGGATAACGAGGGGTATGGAAAAGTGAAACATACTTTACTGGGTACCACGGTCGTTTGTACAAGATTACGGAATCTGCCAACCGAGGGATCGACGTCTTCCGGGTTTATTACTTCCTCGTCGTCGTTGAAAGTAATTCCCTTTTTCTTTCGTTTCCTCGTTGGTTTATGAATCTCGTCGTCCGTTATACCCAGCATAGATATACGTCTATTGTGCGCAGTATTAAATTCTGTTAGGTTCTGTAACAAACAGTGGGATCGTTACTGTGTCCTCCGCCCATGCAATTCGGAAGCAGACTATCGAATGCGTACATCAAGCTCCGTCTCTGTTTCGGGCAAACCTAGTAAACCACCAGCGTCGATATCTTCAGACAGCTTTTCTAGCTCTTCGATAATTGGTCTGGTACCCGTTTGTGGTCTTTCCCTGATAATATAGTACCGAGTAGACGCTCCAAAATGAAATGTGCTATCGATAGGTAACTGTGTGGGTTTGTGCGCTTCCAAACGCAAATTACCGATGAAAGTCCCGTGCGCTAGAGAGAATGAATTCGTGTTTGTGATATTAACGGTTTGAATTTTCAATGTTCTCTCGAACGCAGATAACAAGCCGCTACTTGAAAATTTTCTTTGCCTGCATTGTTTACTTTTGCATTCCTCGATACGATGATTAATATTGATAAAGTATTTCATATTACGAGTAAGTTAATGCACAGCTAGTTAGGAATAGATGGGAATGTACTTACTACTACCCAAATCGACCAGAAACGCTCGATTTAGATGCTTATGATAAACAAGGGCGGAGTGAACACGAGAGCAAGAAGCGTGGTCTATACAGAAATCGTTTAATTGCTGATTTCGACCGAACAAATAGCATTTCTTTTCGTCGACCATTAACTTCTGCAACAAAATTATTAGTGCTTTCAGTATCCTCCCCGACAGACACGGATCCTTAACCGATGATGACGATGCAAGCCTATCGTACCTGTATCAACTTGTCATTTTTTAATACATCTAAGTGCAATCCAACTGGTGGCTTTCCAGCCCTGAAAAAACATAACCTTTGTAGACTATGATATTCGACACACGTCTGCGTTGATAAATACTATCGGGCGGCAGCATAGCCCCGAACTGCTGGCCTAGAAACGCCAACAAGAATTCACGCAAACGTACCAATTGGGGACTTCGTAATGATTAGCCATTACCACGTCGTAATAATTTACTTTGTTATTCGATTAAGGATGTAACGAGTAGGGAGAAAAACACATCCGATGTCAGTAATGCTAGAACGTCATGGTTAACCAAATGGTGGCAAAGTTTCGTGGCAATTCCTCGTAAAATTTGCTATTCACGTTCCATAGATTGACCGATGCTTATCGGATAAACAGTGGATATGTACGAGCGTCCATTAAGAAAGTGGTTTTGTAAAAATATAATGCAAAATGTTATTTTGATGCCGTGTACATATTTATATACTCCTCAAATATGTAGTCGAACTGTCTAGCACCCCGCGCATGATTAAAATATTTAATGCCAAGAATCTTGGACACATTCGGGCGCGCTAGTAATCCAATGTAAAGTTTCTCGTGCAGGCATCAATCGTATATGTTTTAAATATTATTGGAATGTAATATGTTGATGAGAAATTAAATTAGGTGACGAGGATGTGCCACCCCCGTTTCGGTACAGCCCTGGGGTTCCTTTACGCACACACACAGTGACCAAACTTCGTTTCAACCAGCTACACATGCGCATCGAGGGAAGGTTTCTCTTCAGACTGAGCGTTGACTTCAAGCGATACGCAGACTGGATGCGCGTAGCATTATTATGCAGTTGACCGCCGCTGCCGCTGTTTTATTCAAAAGTAAATAGTTTATTCGACACAGTTTGTTACACTTTACAATAGTTTCTTATGGAATATTTCCTCCTCCACAATTGTACTATCAGCAACGAATTGCGCTGTGTATTAAGTATAGATCTGTATCAAACCTATAAAGGAATTGTTACTCTTGTTCAATCCCCTTTAAATAGTGATCGCAGTTTCAATAAAATAGCAGAAGTTGTAACAAAGTTAGTACGCCATAGGGGGCGATAAACAAATACTTTTCCTGTTCAAGTTCTTTTTCTACAGCTGTTATTTTACATGCTACATAACCTTTTCTTTCCTTTTATAATTTTTAAACGTCTTTTAAGTCCTATTGTGATAGTAGAATTTATGAAAGTTATGGAGTTAGAGGTTTTTAAATATTTTTACTAGTTTCTGTGTAGAAATCTGTTAGTATTATTTTCTAAATAATCCAAGTTAGTAATATTGTTCTTCTGTCTGTCACAGGTGGAACTCGTGTCATTCTTTCCGGGCAACAACTTTAAATGGGCTAAATGGTGGAATGGCGAAGAATGAACAGAAGAAAACAGTGATTTTATATAATTAACTAAATGAAACTATATACATTTATTATTTATTAACATTTGTACATACTGTATTATACACACATCTTGAGAAAATAAAAAGGAAATAACTTTAGAAAACTGCATAATCATTCTGAAATACCTTCTAACCATTCCTATCCATATTCCAACCCTGCGATAATATTAACAAAGGACAGAGCTTTTAAACGCTCTATAAAGACTCTTTCCAAAAGCTAATCTGTAACGGAGAACTATTCAACGTAGAGTCGCAGTACAGGCGTAGTTTTTGAAAGGCCTTCGACGCTGAAATTCAAGGCGTACCTCCTTTCGCTTCATGTTCTCCTGATACATTTGCTAAAATCTGGCCAAAATTCTCTGAACGCTGCAAAATTGAGATTGTAACAGGAGAACATGATGTCGAAAGAGGTGGCACTAAGTTAGTGCCTTCGTAAAGAGAATCCAAGGCGGAGAACTGTTCGACGTAGAGGCGCAGCGTCTTCGAAAGGTTTCGACGATGAAAATCAGTGCGTACCTCCTTTCGCTTCATGTTCTCCTGATACATTTGCTAAAATCTGGCCAAAATTGGCTGAACGCTCCAAAATTGAGATTGTAACAGGAGAACATGATGTCGAAAGAGGTGGCGCTAAGTTAGCGCCTTCGTAAAGAGAATCCAAGGCGGAGAACTGTTCGACGTAGAGGCGCAGCGTCTTCGAAAGGTTTCGACGATGAAATTCAAGGCGTACCTCCTTTCGCTTCATGTTCTCCTGATACATTTGCTAAAATCTGGCCAAAATTCTCTGAACACTCCAAAATTGAGATTGTAACAGGAGAACATGATGTCGAAAGAGGTGGCACTAAGTTAGCGCCTTCGTAAAGAGAATCCAAGGCGGAGAACTGTTCGACGTAGAGGCGCAGCGTCTTCGAAAGGTTTCGACGATGAAATTCATGGCGTACCTCCTTTCGCTTCATGTTCTCCTGATACATTTGCTAAAATCTGGCCAAAATTGGCTGAACGCTCCAAAATTGAGATTGTAACAGGAGAATATGATGTCGAAAGAGGTGGCGCTAAGTTAGCGCCTTCGTAAAGAGAATCCAAGGCGGAGAACTGTTCGACGTAGAGGCGCAGCGTCTTCGAAAGGTTTCGACGATGAAAATCAGTGCGTACCTCCTTTCGCTTCATGTTCTCCTGATACATTTGCTAAAATCTGGCCAAAATTGGCTGAACGCTCCAAAATTGAGATTGTAACAGGAGAACATGATGTCGAAAGAGGTGGCGCTAAGTTAGCGCCTTCGTAAAGAGAATCCAAGGCGGAGAACTGTTCGACGTAGAGACGCAGCGTCTTCGAAAGGTTTCGACGATGAAAATCAGTGCGTACCTCCTTTCGCTTCATGTTCTCCTGATACATTTGCTAAAATCTGGCCAAAATTGGCTGAACGCTCCAAAATTGAGATTGTAACAGGAGAACATGATGTCGAAAGAGGTGGTGCTAAGTTAGCGCCTTCGTAAAGAGAATCCAAGGCGGAGAACTGTTCGACGTAGAGGCGCAGCGTCTTCGAAAGGTTTCGACGATGAAAATCAGTGCGTACCTCCTTTCGCTTCATGTTCTCCTGATACATTTGCTAAAATCTGGCCAAAATTGGCTGAACGCTCCAAAATTGAGATTGTAACAGGAGAACATGATGTCGAAAGAGGTGGCGCTAAGTTAGCGCCTTCGTAAAGAGAATCCAAGGCGGAGAACTGTTCGACGTAGAGGCGCAGCGTCTTCGAAAGGTTTCGACGATGAAAATCAGTGCGTACCTCCTTTCGCTTCATGTTCTCCTGATACATTTGCTAAAATCTGGCCAAAATTCTCTGAACGCTCCAAAATTGAGATTGTAACAGGAGAACATGATGTCGAAAGAGGTGGCACTAAGTTAGCGCCTTCGTAAAGAGAATCCAAGGCGGAGAACTGTTCGACGTAGAGGCGCAGCGTCTTTGAAAGGTTTCGACGATGAAAATCAGTGCGTACCTCCTTTCGCTTCATGTTCTCCTGATACATTTGCTAAAATCTGGCCAAAATTGGCTGAACGCTCCAAAATTGAGATTGTAACAGGAGAACATGATGTCGAAAGAGGTGGCACTAAGTTAGCGTCTTCGGACAGAGAATACAAGGCGGAGAACTGTTCGACGTAGAGGCGCAGCGTCTTCGAAAGGTTTCGACGATGAAATTCAAGGCGTACCTCCTTTCGCTTCATGTTCTCCTGATACATTTGCTAAAATCTGGCCAAAATTCTCTGAACACTCCAAAATTGAGATTGTAACAGGAGAACATGATGTCGAAAGAGGTGGCACTAAGTTAGCGCCTTCGTAAAGAGAATCCAAGGCGGAGAACTGTTCGACGTAGAGGCGCAGCGTCTTCGAAAGGTTTCGACGATGAAATTCAAGGCGTACCTCCTTTCGCTTCATGTTCTCCTGATACATTTGCTAAAATCTGGCCAAAATTCTCTGAACACTCCAAAATTGAGATTGTAACAGGAGAACATGATGTCGAAAGAGGTGGCACTAAGTTAGCGCCTTCGTAAAGAGAATCCAAGGCGGAGAACTGTTCGACGTAGAGGCGCAGCGTCTTCGAAAGGTTTCGACGATGAAATTCATGGCGTACCTCCTTTCGCTTCATGTTCTCCTGATACATTTGCTAAAATCTGGCCAAAATTGGCTGAACGCTCCACAATTGAGATTGTAACAGGAGAACATGATGTCGAAAGAGGTGGCGCTAAGTTAGCGCCTTCGTATAGAGAATCCAAGGCGGAGAACTGTTCGACGTAGAGGCGCAGCGTCTTCGAAAGGTTTCGACGATGAAATTCAAGGCGTACCTCCTTTCGCTTCATGTTCTCCTGATACATTTGCTAAAATCTGGCCAAAATTGGCTGAACGCTCCAAAATTGAGATTGTAACAGGAGAACATGATGTCGAAAGAGGTGGCGCTAAGTTAGCGCCTTCGTAAAGAGAATCCAAGGCGGAGAACTGTTCGACGTAGAGGCGCAGCGTCTTCGAAAGGTTTCGACGATGAAAATCAGTGCGTACCTCCTTTCGCTTCATGTTCTCCTGATACATTTGCTAAAATCTGGCCAAAATTGGCTGAACGCTCCAAAATTGAGATTGTAACAGGAGAACATGATGTCGAAAGAGGTGGCGCTAAGTTAGCGCCTTCGTAAAGAGAATCCAAGGCGGAGAACTGTTCGACGTAGAGGCGCAGCGTCTTCGAAAGGTTTCGACGATGAAAATCAGTGCGTACCTCCTTTCGCTTCATGTTCTCCTGATACATTTGCTAAAATCTGGCCAAAATTCTCTGAACGCTCCAAAATTGAGATTGTAACAGGAGAACATGATGTCGAAAGAGGTGGCACTAAGTTAGCGCCTTCGTAAAGAGAATCCAAGGCGGAGAACTGTTCGACGTAGAGGCGCAGCGTCTTTGAAAGGTTTCGACGATGAAAATCAGTGCGTACCTCCTTTCGCTTCATGTTCTCCTGATACATTTGCTAAAATCTGGCCAAAATTGGCTGAACGCTCCAAAATTGAGATTGTAACAGGAGAACATGATGTCGAAAGAGGTGGCACTAAGTTAGCGTCTTCGGACAGGGAATACAAGGCGGAGAACTGTTCGACGTAGAGGCGCAGCGTCTTCGAAAGGTTTCGACGATGAAATTCAAGGCGTACCTCCTTTCGCTTCATGTTCTCCTGATACATTTGCTAAAATCTGGCCAAAATTGGCTGAACGCTCCAAAATTGAGATTGTAACAGGAGAACATGATGTCGAAAGAGGTGGCACTAAGTTAGCGTCTTCGGACAGAGAATACAAGGCGGAGAACTGTTCGACGTAGAGGCGCAGCGTCTTCGAAAGGTTTCGACGATGAAATTCAAGGCGTACCTCCTTTCGCTTCATGTTCTCCTGATACATTTGCTAAAATCTGGCCAAAATTGGCTGAACGCTCCAAAATTGAGATTGTAACAGGAGAACATGATGTCGAAAGAGGTGGCGCTAAGTTAGCGTCTTCGGACAGAGAATACAAGGCGGAGAACTGTTCGACGTAGAGGCGCAGCGTCTTCGAAAGGTTTCGACGATGAAATTCAAGGCGTACCTCCTTTCGCTTCATGTTCTCCTGATACATTTGCTAAAATCTGGCCAAAATTGGCTGAACGCTCCAAAATTGAGATTGTAACAGGAGAACATGATGTCGAAAGAGGTGGCGCTAAGTTAGCGCCTTCGTAAAGAGAATCCAAGGCGGAGAACTGTTCGACGTAGAGGCGCAGCGTCTTCGAAAGGTTTCGACGATGAAAATCAGTGCGTACCTCCTTTCGCTTCATGTTCTCCTGATACATTTGCTAAAATCTGGCCAAAATTGGCTGAACGCTCCAAAATTGAGATTGTAACAGGAGAACATGATGTCGAAAGAGGTGGCACTAAGTTAGCGTCTTCGGACAGGGAATACAAGGCGGAGAACTGTTCGACGTAGAGGCGCAGCGTCTTCGAAAGGTTTCGACGATGAAATTCAAGGCGTACCTCCTTTCGCTTCATGTTCTCCTGATACATTTGCTAAAATCTGGCCAAAATTGGCTGAACGCTCCAAAATTGAGATTGTAACAGGAGAACATGATGTCGAAAGAGGTGGCACTAAGTTAGCGTCTTCGGACAGAGAATACAAGGCGGAGAACTGTTCGACGTAGAGGCGCAGCGTCTTCGAAAGGTTTCGACGATGAAATTCAAGGCGTACCTCCTTTCGCTTCATGTTCTCCTGATACATTTGCTAAAATCTGGCCAAAATTGGCTGAACGCTCCAAAATTGAGATTGTAACAGGAGAACATGATGTCGAAAGAGGTGGCACTAAGTTAGCGTCTTCGGACAGAGAATACAAGGCGGAGAACTGTTCGACGTAGAGGCGCAGCGTCTTCGAAAGGTTTCGACGATGAAATTCAAGGCGTACCTCCTTTCGCTTCATGTTCTCCTGATACATTTGCTAAAATCTGGCCAAAATTCTCTGAACACTCCAAAATTGAGATTGTAACAGGAGAACATGATGTCGAAAGAGGTGGCACTAAGTTAGCGCCTTCGTAAAGAGAATCCAAGGCGGAGAACTGTTCGACGTAGAGGCGCAGCGTCTTCGAAAGGTTTCGACGATGAAATTCAAGGCGTACCTCCTTTCGCTTCATGTTCTCCTGATACATTTGCTAAAATCTGGCCAAAATTCTCTGAACACTCCAAAATTGAGATTGTAACAGGAGAACATGATGTCGAAAGAGGTGGCACTAAGTTAGCGCCTTCGTAAAGAGAATCCAAGGCGGAGAACTGTTCGACGTAGAGGCGCAGCGTCTTCGAAAGGTTTCGACGATGAAATTCATGGCGTACCTCCTTTCGCTTCATGTTCTCCTGATACATTTGCTAAAATCTGGCCAAAATTGGCTGAACGCTCCAAAATTGAGATTGTAACAGGAGAACATGATGTCGAAAGAGGTGGCGCTAAGTTAGCGCCTTCGTATAGAGAATCCAAGGCGGAGAACTGTTCGACGTAGAGGCGCAGCGTCTTCGAAAGGTTTCGACGATGAAATTCAAGGCGTACCTCCTTTCGCTTCATGTTCTCCTGATACATTTGCTAAAATCTGGCCAAAATTGGCTGAACGCTCCAAAATTGAGATTGTAACAGGAGAACATGATGTCGAAAGAGGTGGCGCTAAGTTAGCGCCTTCGTAAAGAGAATCCAAGGCGGAGAACTGTTCGACGTAGAGGCGCAGCGTCTTCGAAAGGTTTCGACGATGAAAATCAGTGCGTACCTCCTTTCGCTTCATGTTCTCCTGATACATTTGCTAAAATCTGGCCAAAATTGGCTGAACGCTCCAAAATTGAGATTGTAACAGGAGAACATGATGTCGAAAGAGGTGGCGCTAAGTTAGCGCCTTCGTAAAGAGAATCCAAGGCGGAGAACTGTTCGACGTAGAGGCGCAGCGTCTTCGAAAGGTTTCGACGATGAAAATCAGTGCGTACCTCCTTTCGCTTCATGTTCTCCTGATACATTTGCTAAAATCTGGCCAAAATTCTCTGAACGCTCCAAAATTGAGATTGTAACAGGAGAACATGATGTCGAAAGAGGTGGCACTAAGTTAGCGCCTTCGTAAAGAGAATCCAAGGCGGAGAACTGTTCGACGTAGAGGCGCAGCGTCTTTGAAAGGTTTCGACGATGAAAATCAGTGCGTACCTCCTTTCGCTTCATGTTCTCCTGATACATTTGCTAAAATCTGGCCAAAATTGGCTGAACGCTCCAAAATTGAGATTGTAACAGGAGAACATGATGTCGAAAGAGGTGGCACTAAGTTAGCGTCTTCGGACAGGGAATACAAGGCGGAGAACTGTTCGACGTAGAGGCGCAGCGTCTTCGAAAGGTTTCGACGATGAAATTCAAGGCGTACCTCCTTTCGCTTCATGTTCTCCTGATACATTTGCTAAAATCTGGCCAAAATTGGCTGAACGCTCCAAAATTGAGATTGTAACAGGAGAACATGATGTCGAAAGAGGTGGCACTAAGTTAGCGTCTTCGGACAGAGAATACAAGGCGGAGAACTGTTCGACGTAGAGGCGCAGCGTCTTCGAAAGGTTTCGACGATGAAATTCAAGGCGTACCTCCTTTCGCTTCATGTTCTCCTGATACATTTGCTAAAATCTGGCCAAAATTGGCTGAACGCTCCAAAATTGAGATTGTAACAGGAGAACATGATGTCGAAAGAGGTGGCGCTAAGTTAGCGTCTTCGGACAGAGAATACAAGGCGGAGAACTGTTCGACGTAGAGGCGCAGCGTCTTCGAAAGGTTTCGACGATGAAATTCAAGGCGTACCTCCTTTCGCTTCATGTTCTCCTGATACATTTGCTAAAATCTGGCCAAAATTGGCTGAACGCTCCAAAATTGAGATTGTAACAGGAGAACATGATGTCGAAAGAGGTGGCGCTAAGTTAGCGCCTTCGTAAAGAGAATCCAAGGCGGAGAACTGTTCGACGTAGAGGCGCAGCGTCTTCGAAAGGTTTCGACGATGAAAATCAGTGCGTACCTCCTTTCGCTTCATGTTCTCCTGATACATTTGCTAAAATCTGGCCAAAATTGGCTGAACGCTCCAAAATTGAGATTGTAACAGGAGAACATGATGTCGAAAGAGGTGGCGCTAAGTTAGCGCCTTCGTAAAGAGAATCCAAGGCGGAGAACTGTTCGACGTAGAGGCGCAGCGTCTTCGAAAGGTTTCGACGATGAAAATCAGTGCGTACCTCCTTTCGCTTCATGTTCTCCTGATACATTTGCTAAAATCTGGCCAAAATTGGCTGAACTCTCCAAAATTGAGATTGTAACAGGAGAACATGATGTCGAAAGAGGTGGCGCTAAGTTAGCGCCTTCGTAAAGAGAATCCAAGGCGGAGAACTGTTCGACGTAGAGGCGCAGCGTCTTCGAAAGGTTTCGACGATGAAAATCAGTGCGTACCTCCTTTCGCTTCATGTTCTCCTGATACATTTGCTAAAATCTGGCCAAAATTCTCTGAACGCTCCAAAATTGAGATTGTAACAGGAGAACATGATGTCGAAAGAGGTGGCACTAAGTTAGCGTCTTCGGACAGAGAATACAAGGCGGAGAACTGTTCGACGTAGAGGCGCAGCGTCTTCGAAAGGCTTCGACGATGAAATTCATGGCGTACCTCCTTTCGCATCATGTTCTCCTGATACATTTGCTAAAATCTGGCCAAAATTCTCTGAACGCTCCAAAATTGAGATTGTAACAGGAGAACATGATGTCGAAAGAGGTAACTCCGGAGAGAATGAGTCGATGACGGAGAAGTACTCAACGCATACGCAGGCTTTACTTGTGATTGTGGAATTTGGGATTTAATTAGGAAATGGAAGTTATAGGGTACATTTCTACATTGAATGATGCGTTTTTTCTCTACATGTGATTTATTAAAATACTCTGAATAATGTACAGTGATATTTAATAATTCCATTGTCTAATTACTTAAGATTAACTTCCACTTAAAAGGGACATATTGTAAATGCTGCAAGACGTCAATTGTACGTCCGTTTTAGATCCGGACGGCTTTTAGGACGTCTTTTGGGCGTCTTTAGAAGACATCTGTGTGCTATCTGGGACCAGTTGACACGAACCGACGCTTCCAAAGGAAAGAATTGCTTATCTATAACAGACGAATGACCCGAATTAATTAACCATTATAGAAGGTGACTGAGAAATCGGTATCAATTGGGTAAAATCGACGATCAAAGGGTACTTTCATTATACTGTTTGGACGCGGTTTCGCGTTCCGAGTACTTTCCTAAGGGGTGAAAAATTCCCTACTATACAGGGTGACTGAGAAATCGGTAGCGACTGGGGAAAATTGGCGATCAAAGGGTACTTTCATTGTACTCATTGGACGCGGTTTCACGTCCCGAGTACTTTCCTAAGGGGTGAGAAATACCCTACTATACAGGGTGACAGAGAAATCGGCAACGATCGAGGAAAATCGGCGATCAAAGGGTACTTTCATTGTACTCATTGGACGCGGTTTCACGTCCCGAGTACTTTCCTAAGGGGTGAAAAATACCCTACTATACAGGGTGACAGAGAAATCGGTATCAATTGGGTAAAATCGACGATCAAAGGGTACTTTCATTATACTGTTTGGACGCGGTTTCGCGTTCCGAGTACTTTCCTAAGGGGTGAAAAATTCCCTACTATACAGGGTGACTGAGAAATCGGTAGCGACTGGGGAAAATTGGCGATCAAAGGGTACTTTCATTATACTCTTTGGACGCGGTTTCACATCCCGAGTACTTTCCTAAGGGGTGAAAAATACCCTACTATACAGGGTGACAGAGAAATCGGCAACGATCGAGGAAAATCGGCGATCAAAGGGTACTTTTATTGTACCTTTTGGATGCGGTTTCACGTCCCGGGTACTTTCCTAAGGGATGAAAAATACCTTACTATACAGGGTGACTGAGAAATCGGTAACGGTCGAGGAAAATCGGCGATCAAAGGGTACTTTCATTGTACTCATTGGACGCGGTTTCACGTCCCGAGTACTTTCCTAAGGGGTGAAAAATACCCTACTATACAGGGTGACAGAGAAATCGGTATCAATTGGGTAAAATCGACGATCAAAGGGTACTTTCATTATACTGTTTGGACGCGGTTTCGCGTTCCGAGTACTTTCCTAAGGGGTGAAAAATTCCCTACTATACAGGGTGACTGAGAAATCGGTAGCGACTGGGGAAAATTGGCGATCAAAGGGTACTTTCATTATACTCTTTGGACGCGGTTTCACGTCCCGAGTACTTTCCTAAGGGGTGAAAAATACCCTACTATACAGGGTGACTGAGAAATCGGTAACGGTCGAGGAAAATCGGCGATCAAAGGGTACTTTCATTGTACTCATTGGACGCGGTTTCACGTCCCGAGTACTTTCCTAAGGGGTGAAAAATACCCTACTATACAGGGTGACAGAGAAATCGGCAACGATCGAGGAAAATCGGCGATCAAAGGGTACTTTTATTGTACCTTTTGGATGCAGTTTCACGTCCCGGGTACTTTCCTAAGGGGTGAAAAATGCCCTACTATACAGGATGACTGAGAAATCGGTAACGGTCGAGGAAAATCGGCGATCAAAGGGTACTTTCATTGTACCCTTTGGACGCGGTTTGACGCTGAAATTCAGGATACCTCCTTTCGCCTCATGTTCTCCTTATACATCGCTCCACAATCTGGCCAAAATTTTCTGAACGCTCCAAAATTGAGATTGTAACAGGAGAACATGATGTCGAAAGAGGTGGCACTAAGTTAGCGTCTTCGTAAAGAGAATCCAATGCGGAGAACTGTTCGACGTAGAGGCGCAGCGTCTTTAAAAGGTTTCGACGATGAAATTCAGGGCGTACCTCTTTTCGCTTCATGTTCTCCTGATACATTTGCTAAAATCTGGCCAAAATTCTCTGAACGCTCCAAAATTGAGATTGTAACAGGAGAACATGATGTCGAAAGAGGTGGCACTAAGTTAGCGTCTTCGGAGAGAGAATCTAAGGCGGAGAACTATTCGACGTAGAGGCGCAGAGTCTTTCGAAAGGCCTTCGACGCTGAAATTCAGGATACCTCCTTTCGCTTCATGTTCTCCTGATACATTTGCTAGAATCTGGCCAAAATTTTCTGAACGCTGTAAAATTGAGCTTTGTAACAGGAGAACATGACGTCGAAAGCGGTGGCACAAAGTTAGCATCTTCGGAGAGAGAATCTAAGGCGGAGAACTATTCGAATCGCTTATCTCGCTGAAATCGCCGAATGCAGTTAAAGTGCAGCAGGTGACCGCAATCGACGCGTTGGACGTAAATGTTTCTTACCTGTGAACAGAAGAGAAGTACTATTAATAATCTAACAATTAATACGTTCTTCGTATAACAAACAAGGTTGAAACAATCGAAACTTCACCTTAACGATTGCTCCAAGCGATGGTCCGTGATTCAATTATCCAAAACTATCGATAGCGTTGACTATCGATATTTCTCCGCCAGTAACAACGATCTGCATAATTATTTCATGCGCATCGCCTTAAGGTAGAACTTGGCCATCGTAGAATTCGTAGATTACGTTTTGTAAATTTTGAATCTTTGTAGATTTGTGCAATCTTTGATAGCCGATTTCTTCGTTCGAGTCATAAATGGTTGTGGTGTGTCTGTAAAATGTACAAACGCTACTTAGAACAATAAATAAACAAAATTTGTTTTGTAATGGTTTTATAATAAATCTATATTATTGGTCTGGAATATTGTTATAACAAGCGTGTGGTTCAATATAGTTTCCCTACCCTGGAAACGGATGGAAACGTAATGCGAAGAGGCGTCACAACTGACAATCAGTCAAGGAACATATAATTGTTCTCACTGAACATGGGTGATTATTGCTACCTATATTCACTTTAATTACTTTAATTATATAAAAGTACACAATCGATATAAAGACATTATATCTATTCTATATTATTATAAGTATCGTAGTTGCGAAATTATTAGAGCCACAATGTTATAACAAATGTTACATACAGCATATCCTAAATACACGTTACTGACAGTTACAATACATAGAACATAGTCTCGTTTGTTCCTACGTATATTGGTTCAAATAATTTCGTGTTCGTGATTGTATTCATCTTTGTACATAGTATTAATCGTAGTGTATTTGGCCCATAAATTGTAAGTACTACAGACTATATAAATAGCATTAAACGTTGAAATCTTTCCGACTTTCCGACCTAACCAACCAAGTAGCGCACGACGCATATTCTTGGTTCACGCAATTAGTCGACGTACAGACAGAAATTTAGAATATGCAGCTCCCGCTACTTTGACTTCATACCATTTCGATTATTTTAGTCCGAGTTTTCCGAATATAGTAGCGAAATGTCTGGAAAAGAGCGAGGTGTATTCCAGCTGATTTGGAAGAGTTTCTTCGCTTCTATAAAACCAAATTTCACACGATCCAAGTTAATGGGCGAAGACTTCTACGGCACTAAATATTACGAAGTACCGGTTGCGAGTTACTCTTCGCGCAAAAAGCCATCCCGCTATTTTGTGCCAGTAAATAAGGATAATCATGAGCAGGAGCTACCCGCAGAGTGGGAAGCATGGCTAAGGTATCGTAGGGCAGAACCGCCAGCGAAAGAGGAAGTGGAAGAAAATTATCGTATAGCAAATCAGAAGAAAGAAAACGCTGCGAAGATAGAAGCCATGTACTCGAATATGAAAACGAATAAGCCAGAAGTGTTGCCTGAAAAGAAAGGGCAACAATCATTTCCAACGTACGACGAATATGGAAAAGATGGTCAGGATTATAAAATAAAACGCCCGAGGTAGGGATATAAAAGCAATGAATTAGAGAAGTGTAAATAAGAATTGTATGGAATAAACGATTTAATTTAATCGAACTGTGTAATTAATTCATTGACCATTTAAAATTAATGAAATACCTAGTAAATATGTACAAAGTTTATTGTAACATATACTTGTGTTATGATGTATAATTTATGCACGTATTGTATGTGTGAAGTATACTCGATACGTAGAACAATTTATTAATACCCTATATTTCTATACATATTCAATTAGGTATGGTATTCTGTATTGCGTCAATCATACCTTCTTCGACACGAACAAAAGTAACAATCAACACTAAATTTAAGTGGAATATCTTCTTACAGAACTTCAATGATCGTCAGGTGAAATTGAAACTTCGATCTCTTGGCGAGCAAGGTTGATTCGATAGATCCTTTGAGTCTCTAATCGTGTTTAATAAAATAATGTCCTAGGAAATATCGTCCCGCTATGTATCCAGAACAGCTCCGATCGATCAACCGATATCAAACGCGAGGGTACAACGCGAAAGGAAAGAAACCCAAGTCCAGACTCCTTAACAAGAAGGCAGACTATAATGTTGAAGTTCGTAAGAAGTAGTACTTCGGGCGTTGAAGTACGTAAATATCAGTCAACAGCGGATACAAATTCTTCCGTTTGAAACAGAAAATTGACGGAATCGAATGCGCGCAAGGTGTTTCCCGATCAACCAGAGAAATCGCTGTTATCGAACAGAGCTTGATCGTAGAGCTCTCCCTTTACCAGTCGTCCGCCGAAGTAACGGCCGTTCAAAGAATCCCTCGCACGTTCCGCCTCTGAAACAACGATCGATCGCCGAGTACAGTTAACTGCAATTAAACCACTGCGAAATTAGATCAACGTCCGCAGCAGCAACTTACCGCTCATCTGAGAGAACTCAACGAAAATCTTCACTATTACTTCCGCGTCTTCGTCGTCTTCCGATTGTCGCTCGTTATAAATAATCACCCTTTCCACCACGCCGAATTTGGAACACTCGTCCTGAATCTCCTCCTGTAAACTTTCGTCCACGTCTTCCGGGGCCACCATGTTTCTCAAGATGACGACTCGCGACTCTACTTTGCGCATAAGCTTCTGCATGACGAGGTGACGCGCGCTCTGCCCTTTGATGGACATATTCTCTTGTTGCTGCAACGTCTGCGGCTCTGTTTCTTCTAGCAGCTTCTTCTGCAGCTCTTCCTGCTGTTTTTGATGAGCCGCTTGCTCTTGCGCTCGTCTCATTATGTCAGAGTTGGCGGCGGTTGTGACTGGTATCTGGAGGATGCGATTCATCGAATGATTGATTCGTCAACTGGACGTATCGTTAAAACGAGGAATCGTAGAAATACTTACTACGGGGGTTCCTACTATTGTGGGGGCTACGACAGCGGGAGGTGGTATGACAACTGGTTGTCCTGGAATCGGCTGAATAATCGCTGGTGGTCTAGTTAGAGTTTGTGGTATGGCTATGCCCGGAGGAGGTATAACTGGTGCTACGGTTGCTATAGTGGGTGGTGCCATCATTGTCGCAGGGGCAATAGTCGGTCTTACTATCCCAGGCAGAGCTGCGCGGAGAAGAATGCTAGATTAATAACAGCCATACTTTGAGGAAGGACATTGCGGCGGAGTTACTTACACATACCCTGGTTTAAAATTGGTGGAGCGGTGGCGCCAAGTTTGGTCAAGCCAAGGGCGACTGCATTGCTTGCCACTGCGTCCATCGCTTGAATCTTAGCAGTGGCGGCGGCAGCTGCGACCGCAGCTGCAGTGGGCATCATGCTGGTCCCGCTTGGGGGACCCATCAGAGCATTCGGCGGTGTAATAGCTCTGCCTACTCTCAAATACTGACCGCCCAGGTCGAACAGATTCATCGACGCGATAGCCTCCAAGGCGGCCTGCATCGTCTCGTATTCAATGAAACCGTAACCTTTGTGTCGGTGGGGCGAACTTCCCTGCGCTAATTTGCAATACGTGATAGGACCGAACGCCTCGAACACAGACTTAATATCGTCCTCGGTCAAGTCTTGGTGAATGGATGCGATATAAATACGATTATAATGTTTACTCTCCTCGGTAATCTCGTCTATCACGGATTGAGCTTGGGGCATGTTCGACGGCCGCCCCACGACCTAAAAGAACACACACGCTCAACAGAAGTATACTGGACGGTTACCTAATTACATACGGTCTCGCAGAATCTTAAAAGTTGCTAGCTATAGAGAGCGTACGAAACAGAGAGAGAGAGAGAGATTGAGAGAGAGAGTTGTATCGTTACTAGAAGACTTTACTAAATACCATTAGCTAACAGATTTTGCATTTCTTTTAACTCCAAGATATTGGATAACGTCTTCTCTAATATATTTATCAAAGTGAAAGATCTACAGCAAGGAATCTATGAAGGTTTTTAAGAAGGAGTTTAGTAAGGCTTTTTGATCGAAGCGCATACGAGCCAAGTGCGATGCAATTCGATCAAAAGAATAAAAAAAAAATATAAAAAAAATGGGATTTCGTATTTGATAAGACTAAATAAAAATTTGCCGACCTCCGGCGGGATGATAGGATTGCTGGGGGACAGGAAATTCGTTATATAGGTACGTCCCGCTACCTTGATGTTCCGTCCACCAATCATGACACCATTCATCTGTTCCAAAGCAAGTTGTGCTGCTTCAGGTATCTCGTATTCGACGAATGCGAATCCCTTGTGCTTCTGGGTAACAGGATCCCAGGACATGTTGATCGACTTTATAGGACCAAAAGGCAAGAAAGCTTGCCTGATCGTGTCCTCTTTCAATTCGAAACTGATGCTGCCCACATATACCCTGCCATATAGGAGTTTTATTTCAGATGATGATCGCCCGTAAAATCATGTTAGACCGAACATTCTCTTTCCGTTTTTTTTTCTTTCTTTTATTCTTTCACCTATTGTTAACTTGGTCATAATTCTAATCCTATCGACGGCTAGAGATACGAAACCAAACAAAATCTTTAAACTCATTTCTTGTAAAGAGAGTTGAAAAATGGTTGTGCTTCCATTTCAAATGTAATCGCTGGTTCGTGCACCGTACATCGCACTACGTCTCTTGTGCAAGAATCTTTTTTCAACTTGACGCTCGTGATATTAGGAAAGTGTCGATCGTTTCAAAGGAGCAAGCGGTAGCCATACTAAAAGACTGAGAATTTGAAATAATGAGAATCGAATGGGGACCCAACGTAGACGACGGATAAAGCTTTTTTTCAGTGAATGGAAGATTGTTGCGAGGGTTGAAATTGATCTTCGACTTAAAACGCTGAGTCTCGAGGGCGATATTTGGAGAGCAAAGACAAAGAACAAACAAACCTGCACATGAGGGCGAGAGCCTGCTGTCTCTGCACCTGATTCCGTTGACTAGCCATTTGCTGTAACACAAAGGACCATAGGGCCTTCTATTGATATCCCTCCCCCTTACATACACCATGTCTCGTTCATCTCAAAAATCCCCCAAGCTCTTTTACCATTCCACCTTCTTCGCTCAACTACTCTTTTCTTAATCGTACAAGCGTTCAAACGGGAAGTAACGCATCGGAAAGCACGCAAGCGTCAACCTCGAAGAAATTACTTGTAATTTAATTCAAGTACGGGAGAGTTTGAAAGGCGGTCAACACCTTTTGTACGCTGAGGAAATAATTGTGTGCCATGAAATCGCACGAGAGAACAAGAAAATAAGAAAACTTGGAACAAAGAAACAAGTACGCCATGGCTTTCAGCTTGTATTTAGAAAGCGCTGTTAGAGATATTAACATCGGAAAGACTTAACGTTGCATTCTAAAATACAAGCCCGCCCTTGGGCGCTGCGGACATTCTCGGCGAAATAATTGCACCAGGAAAAGAAAGAATAGTCGAGCTCGGAAGTACGTATCGATTATTTTTCTCAAATCGTCCAGAGATTCATGCACAAAAACTTGTCCTCCTTTGCGCTGGTACAGCTCTGCTCCCGCCGACTATTATCTCAATATATATCTAACCTTCTCTTACAGTAGTAACTCAGGGAAACGTTTAGGAGTGTTTGATCGTAAGGCGGTTTCATATCGTTTCTGTCTTGACTTGGTTGACACTAACCTGCACATTAGCAATAAAACTTGCTGCCGCAGGACCAACTTATTCTTCTGCGGGGAGAAAAAATCAACCGATCAGAGTTAGGTTCCAGTGTTCGTCTCTAATTTCTGTTATTTTTTTTTTTTTTGTTTTGTTTCACTTTACTCGCTCGTCATAACGAACACAGGTCAATAATACACAATAATTTAATATTACTCGGCGGGGCGAGCTAAATTGCAAGGACAAACGTTAATTTAAAAGCACTAATATGCATACGTATGCAATTGTTTTGGTATTATTGGCAAAGAGCTAAATAGAGGAAGCAACATGTACATATATCTTTGAATAAAAAATACTTTTTGAGATAAAAAAGAACCCCACAATTGTGATATGTAATTTCATAAAGGTATATATATATACATATATATGTATGTACATATGTATGTTTATATATATATATATACATATATATTACGTCCATTGTGCAGTCTTATGCATAAGTAACATTCGTGTGAATGGATTAAGGGGGTATTCTGGTCAGTCGGGTAAAAAAATCGATTTTTTTTGGCATTTTCTACTGGTACATTATATGGGTAATACGTGTGCAAAATGTTTTTTTCCAATTCGTAATATTTTAAGAGCTACGGGGTGCAGAATAGGTAGGGGACGGGCAAGTGTATTTCATTTAGACCATAAAAATCGACCACTTGGTTACAAAGGGACTCGCTCCATTACTCTCCTAGGTCAAATCTTACAATTAACTTGGCTTTGAACGTTGTGTAAACTTTACTTTAAACGCGATTCTCTCGAAACCACGTTTAACGAATCGGTGACCATGATATTTCAAGATCGACTGCACCAACTCAGTCCAAGTTTTGCATATATTATCAGCACACGTGTGGCTATCGTCCCTACCAGAATTATGATAAAATATTTTGTTTTCAAACTTTCACAGACCTTTAAAGTTGAAAAAAAATGTGCGAGAATCGAAACTTAATTTTCAAACCGCCGCCGTTTACTTAATTTTCAATATCTTTTTATCATTCTTGTAGGGACGATAGCCAAAGGCATACAAATAAAGAATCTCTTTACATTCTTTGTTTCTGATCACTAGAACGAGTCTAATCATGGTCACAGTGATCCCATTGTTTTTTTTTTCACCATTACTTTAAAGCAGTCAACTGCGTTTGATTTTAATTTTTTTCTATTGACAAAATTAGTAAAGATAGTTCAAATATCAGTAAGCATGCAGCAATAAATTATATAATAATCAAATTTGTGGGTTCTCTGTAAAAAAATTCCGAAATAACGCGAGGAAAACGCCTCGTCGGACCAGAATACCCCCTTAACATTGAAAATTAATTCATTTCATTCGTCTAACGTTGCTCAGCCGTTGTCAAATGTAGTGCAAATGGAGGAACATGAATGCATCCCGATGAAGAGGTTCATGAATGCACAATGGAATACAATAATGTATGTTAGGCGAGTAAAGTTTGTTAGCTTGGTATCTGAAAATTACCTGTTGTTGATGCGCAAGAGTTTGCTTCATGAGAACCATTTTGATGCTTTGTTCCATGGCATACTTCTTTGCTCTATTTACTGTATCCTGTTGCTCGGATGTGACTTTTGGGAGACCTGCACCTAGAATTCCAGGTAATGTAAGATATTTAGCCCCAGGTCCTGCAACAAAATCAATACCGCATGTAACGTACACTCTGCGCCGAACGAAGGATACACGAAATGCGGCGTTTCATCAGATCTTATCAGCTATTTGTCCACGAGATTACTATCAACCCACAATATAACTTCAATTGGAGCGATTAAAGAAACTTAATTGTCACAGGTATTTCATACATCATTTATGAACGGCAGAAGCGTTTAAACCGCTTCGGCAGTTTAATTAACGGAGACCAATGGTATTTAGAAGCATTTTACGTACCCGCAACGACTTGTCCGATTTGATTGAGATCATATATAGGGCCTGGCAAGAACTCTGACGCATTTCCTACGAAGAAAGTTAGTGTTAGGCGAAGTTGTAACAAGACAGTTAATTACATTTAGTACTTCCACCATCACGCACACACATGATCATGTTTCAAACAGCTAATCTTTTTTTCTTTTTTTGCTTTGTGACGATAGAGGTACTAGGGCGATTCATAATTTCAGGGGGGGGGGGGGGGAGTACAGTTTTGGTCTTTTCATCAACTTGTATCCTTAGTCTCTGTTGAAATTAAATAGAATACCGAATATTCGCATGATTAATTTTCAACGAGAGCACGCTGAATATTTTCTATACGAATATATTGGTGAAATTTGCATAAACTGCTATAGAATTTCTAGTGTGGGCAAAGAATAGAAAAAATGACTTAAAAACGAGGTGAAAAAAGTAACGATGTCGTGCAGCAGTTCCCACGGTAGAACCGTCCTCCAAACTGTAAGCTCAAAGAAATTAAAACAGTTAGGAACTCTTATAGTACAACGCGATACGTATAAAATATTACGCAGATATTTTATACATATCGAGGAGAAGGATGAACGCCATTAACGTTTTCGTTTTTTTTTCTTTTTTTTTGTACTTGAAAGAAGGAACAATGACCAGACTTTCGTCGCAAACAATATCAGAATTTAAACCGAGTGCGTTAATATCTTTCGTTAGAACGTCACTACTGATTCAGACTTTAGGCTATCAGTCTCGAAAGAATTAGACTACCGACAACTAGATTAGGTTTCGTACGATCATAACCAATTTGGTCTGCTAGTCTCTGAAACAGAAATCAGAACACGTTGAAACGTTTTCTCTTTCTCTTTTACGAGTTTTGCAGTTTCACGAATTAATATTGTTAGCTCTGTTCGATCATTTGATTAACGGCTAACCGTGTTCTGGGCTGAGCAATGATGGTTGTGCGCAAACTATCCGAGATTGAGGCGACGCACAAATCTGTAAGCACAAAGCAAAGGAGAATACTCTCAGTGCATTTTCTGCGCCATTTTCTTACAGTTTGCCTTTTCCAACCTACCACGCAATTAGCCCTAGCACTTTCTATGCAGCAATGGCGATCCTAATTGGCAAGAAAATGTAACGCGACCGGTGTGGGTCGGGAGAACGTTCCGTTCCCCTCGTGTCGCGCGGCCCCTCTGCGATAGCTTCCCTTTAACTCGCGATGGGCACCGCGCCTCCTTCAGTAACAAAAAGTCTTACCTCGTCTCCGCGTAATACAGTTACGAGCGCAACAAAAGCTTTGCTTCGAGAAAATATCTGGAAAAACATATATCGCCATTGCCTCTCCCATTTATAAGCCTCTCCCTCTGTTCTTTGCGCTTTAGAATTCAGTAGCAATTCGACAACGTTATTGAGAATTTATACAGGACAGAGGAAAGCACTCGTAAGCTAGATACGTCGCTTATCTCCAGTGTCGCAAGGCTTATAAGTAGGATGAAAGAAGACTACCCTAAAATGCTGACCTATCTAAAATACGCATCGTTTTTGGTACTCGACAATAGATGCTGTGTCAGTGGAGTTTGCAAAACTCTGATTTGTTCTGTTCAACGAATGTAGCGTTCTCTTTCTTTGTTTGGCGCACGCTCAAGATCACAGCTCAGTCGTAGGCCACAGATTCTGTACTGTCTCTCCGCTGTAACATCTCAGAACAGAAGGACAACCATACATTAGTTTTATTCAGGGCCAACGATCACCTATTACCCTAGCCTACCAAAATATATTCTGAAACTGCGATAGACCGCTCGACACTTATAGCTCGCCAGCATTTTAATACGAAAGCTAGCACCTGATTGTTCCTAAGTAAATAGTATACGTTTCTCTTCCTGATTCCCTTTGCTTAAAAATATATTATGCTTGCTGTTGCTTCTCTGTTCACCGTCTTTTCCAGTCGTATGCTTAACCGTACGATTTTCGTTAGCGATTAGGGACGTACAGCTATCTTAGCCGTATTAGCAATGTACCTTCGACTCTAGGTTTCTTGTTCGGCGGCTCCACGCTGTTCTGGGATGTCGGTGCCTGAGAATACACACAGAATGTAGTTAATTTTCAACGTCGAGGCAACACGTTCCAGCGATCAGAAATATTCAAGACTCGATTGAATCGATTAACCGCTACAAAAAAGAAACAGAAGCTAAATCGAATCAACCTGTGGAAAGCAAAGCTTCTATCCATTAGCAGTGTTGCGAGGGTAGGTACATTAAACGTGTGCAGAAAAGGTCGTCAAGTTTATTGATCCAGCCGTTCGTAACACGTTATGTCAATACGAAGTAATTAATTAATTAGCAATCAACTCGCATCGAATGCAGCAAGAAAAATCTGTTATCGTTCGGCAGTTGCAATTTGCCGAATTGCCCGCAAGTATCAATCATTCGAGTGCGTTGCCAGCATTTTACAACCGCCATCATGATCCGTACGATTTGTTAGCTCTATCGAGTGGATGTTCTTTGGTAAAAGGCCGCGATAAACGTTCACTCACCATGGCCATTGCTCCGTTCATTATCCACCGCGGTCCAATAAAATCGGATCAAATTCTTTCAAGCGTGTTTTATCACAGGAATCTCAACCGACTCGCGACAAGTAACTCACATCCGAACCGATCCGAAGCTTGCCTTTACGGAAGTGCTATAAGCATCTACGCAATAACGTTACTTTCAGCATCTATTTCTATATCTATATATCGGCGCCGCGGCCGACGAATACGCGTGTTGTTTCTAAATTTGAATTATTACAGCTATTTCTACGTCTTTCTCGAAATATTTCGCGATATTAAAGGTGTACAACTTCTCCCGTCCAACACTTGCGCCTCAACTGTAATTTGATTAGCGTAGTATGATTATGACAGTCGGAGAACACATGTTCTTTTGAGTGCAGAACATCTTGTTATTGCGTTTTCATTGTTGGGGAAATAAAATCGCCATGGATTCCAATGATTTTCAAGTCAGATTAATTAACAGTGAAAAGGTAGACTATAATTAAATGATCCACTGCTTATGATTATCGTCTTGTGGGATCTTGGTCGTGTTTAACAATTCATGCACCACTCTCCACAGTGAAACGTAATTTGTTCCGTTTAAATAGACAGATTTGTCGATGTATTTTAGGGCAAGGGTCTCTTTGCTACTCGTCCGTTTAAAGACGGGGATACGATTCTGGAAGAGAGACCTATAGTTTGTTGCCAATTCTCTTGGAACTTAGAGTACGGATATTTAGCCTGTGACAATTGCTTAAGACCTTTAGAAACTGCGGAGGAGAATGTACGTAGATTAACCGGGAATCCAACAATTATTTTACCTCATCCAGAATGTTGTGAAACAAAGAAGGATTTAATTACAGAATGTCCCGAATGTGGCACAAAGTATTGTAGCGTTGAATGCCAGAATGAAGCTTTCTCAAAGTAATATTCATAAATATGCGACGAGCTGTTGAGAACTATAGGACGATTTAATGGCACGATGTGTTATGATTTTAGATATCACAGCACGCTGTGCCTGCACACGAGAGAGGGTTCAGAATCTCATCCCCTCGTGCAGCTGAACGAAACATGGAAGCAAATGCATTACCCGCCCGAGTCGGGGACGATAATGCTGCCGGCTAGAATGGTGGCGCTCGTTAATCAAGCCGATAATAAAGAGAGCGTACTCTCGACTTTCTCGCAGTTCTGCAACTATGCCGTCAATGATATACATCAGATAACGCACAAGTTGCTGGAGGAGAAGTTCATTGGCCAGATCGATGTACTCAGAGAAATGATGCAGAAGGCTTTAAACATTGAATACACGGCGGATGTACGTAGCGCGAATATTAGGGTTTGTCGGTTTTTAAAAACCGGTTTTTATTTATAAATTTGTATAATTCGAAAACCGGTTTCTTCAAAAGTCGCTTTTTGTATAAACCCTAGTAAATATGAATCGGAAGACGTTATATCGTAATGTAAAATGTTTAAAATTTCAATTTGCAGTGGTTCACACCGCGCGGGTTTAGGAGCCTATTAGCTCTGATAGGCACGAACGGCCAAGGAATTGGAACCAGTTCGTTCAGTCGTTGGGTCAGAGAGGTGTCTGGACTAGAGTTGCCGAGGAATGAAAGAATTCAAGTTGACAAACTAATAGATCGTATTTACGACGAAATGGAAGAAGGTATATTATTCTTTCGCGTAAATACGAGTCGCGATTTCTTACTTTACCAATGCTTTTCCTCTATCATTTATAGCGGTAGGATCTTTCTTAAACAACGAAGGCTCTGGTCTCTATGTTCTTCAATCGGCAGTGAATCACAGTTGTGTGCCAAACGCGATTGTAGAATTCCCTTATTCAAACAATGTGCTGGTTTTGAAAGCAATACGGGACATACAACCTGAAGAAGAGATATGTATAAGTTACCTTGACGAATGCGATCTGGAAAGAAGTAGGCACTCTAGACAAAAAGCCCTATCTTCTTTATATTTGTTTTTATGCCGTTGCGATAAATGCTTGTCGCAAGCTGACGATCCAGATCTAACATCGGAAGACGAATTGGACGACGATATGTCCAGCTGAAAGTATGCATAATTTTATAATATTCATACGCGCTTCGGTGTGTTTACTGATAAATTTACATTTATTTGTGACATTTATTACATGACGCCAGTTTTATATATGAAATTACTTTATTTACAAATCGTTATGTTACAACAAAGCATCAAATAAGTTACAGATAAAAATGATCTTCCATTGCAGTGCAAAGTCATTACAATAAAAACATAAATACTATGACTGTATATCTTTTTACAGAATTTTCAAGTAATATTCGTCTTGGCAGTACTATCATAAAATCTTTTATGGTTAAAAAAGAATATATTACTTATCAATTTCGTACCAAGTCAATTAGAAATATCTTACGTTATATGTAACTGTTAAAATCAATCTAAAAATTGCACGGTATTGATAACAATATTCACTGATTCTTCAATTGCCTATTAATTTACAAAACACTGAGCAAGCTCCGCCTGCAGCATATAAATGCTATCTTTCGTTTGATCATCAAACTCGTCAATCATTTCGAATTGTAAATTTATTTTTACCTAACATCGTAAGATTCGATATATAATAAGGTACAGGCGTAACAAGTATTCGTCGCTCTATCAATTTCGTTAGATATATACAAATGTTGCGACTACGAAACTCCCATCTGAAATATATAAAAGTGGGATGCATTCTTTCACAATTAATTTATAGACAACGTTGGCCGAATTCCACTTACTCCCAAATCGCCCGTGATTTTCATTAAACTAGGTTTTCCCGTACGCGACTGAATGCAATGTCAAGAATTTCGAAGTCGATTTTCTCGAAAATGAAGCGCGATACGAAAAAAAGTCACTCTTTCGTTGAAATTCTTGACGATGCGTCCAGTCGCCTACGGGAATACCTAGCTTAATGAAAATCACGGGCGATTTGGGCGTAAATGGAATATTCGCCCGTATTCGATTTAGAACGCACGGTTTCGTAAGAACAACACTCACGTTGCGCGCATGCCTTCATTTGGTAGTTTTATCGACACATCTTTCTGCATTAGAGGTATGCTTGGTCCATTTATAACAAGTAATTCTAAAGCAGGAGGTTCATTGCCGAAACACATTTCCGCGTATTTCTTTCGCTGTTTATGCTGAGTGAAATCTGTGCCTGTAGGCCTAGAAGAAAATGTAGAAAACATAATACTCGTACTTTTATGAGAGGAGCTCCGAAATTTCATTGTTTCAAAGGAATTTAAATAGAGTATTACTTTCTATCAGGGCTACCATCCTTGTATATTAAAGATTTATTAATATTCTCGGAACTCACAGCTCCCTCTTTCTTTTTCCAGCACAATTTGCTCAACGATTTAAGATCTTTGCCCATCAAGTTAAGCTTTTTACTGCTCCTATATCCGATGTTTCTTACTATCCCGTCTAATATATCCGATGGGACGTTCTTCTTTGTGCAAAAAAAATACTTCTGGCCTATAAATAAGGCGAAAAACACAGGGCCCACACTTTGGATCATCTTTTTTTGTCTTTTGCTTCCGTTCTCCTTCAGAGAAACATACATAATATCGTCGTGCATGTTCGCTTTCACATCCATTTTTATATTCAGCGCATGAAAATGCTCTTGTATATCTTCCTGAATTGTCCTATTTATTAGATATTTTACAGACTTATTAGGGCCTACTAGCGCATAACCATACCAGATTGGTCGTTGATTGTGCCAACTTATGTCTGAAATACGAGTAAGAAACATTATCATCCTACGGGGGACTAAAAGGAAGTAAGAGGCAATCAGACATTACCGATTACTTGCAACGTTGATAGGCGTTTCCTTAGAACTTTCTCTGAAACCTTTGCTGCCTAGTAAGAGCACAGGAAATTATAAAAATAAGTAAGACCTGCATGTAACTGTGAGGCATCGTCGCAGAGAACTTACGGTTACAGCTATCTTAATCAACGGAACTGCATTAGCCGTTGTGAAGTGATTGTGGTGCTTAACCAATTCGGATCTTATCTCGGTCCATGATGTTTCAGGGAAATGGGGTATCACCGCAGACTCCAATTCCTCAAACTTGAATCTTTTGATGATTTTACATAGGTCTTGTAGTGCAAGTGTTGCTAAAACATAGTACGAGAGAGATCCTTGTTACACTGACACTGTTGTACACCGTACGTAGCAACATAACCTCTTCAAATCGTAAACGAAAGGAGGGACACTAACTTGACATTGTGCAGGCGTAAAATAAAGCGGAGCTCGGCGACGGTGTAACTTCGAAGTGGCGTGAATTATTTAAAAAATGTTTCCTTATGTGCTAATTAAAAGTTCATACTGTGCATATGTTGCACACGCGCAGACGCCACCATCACTGGTTCCCGCCTAAAACAAGCGGTTCTCTTTAAATATCCTTCTGTTTACCAATCGAACGTGGCGGACAGTCGCGCACGGATCAAGTCGACCCCCTATCGGACACGGTTGTAAAAGAAGGAAATTAAATTACGCGTAATATCCTTGTGACTCATTAAAAAAAAAAGAATAGGGAGCCTACTTTCTACCAAACAATTATGTACCATGTCATCGCAAAACTATGCGCTCGTCCTTACAATTTGCAATCTACAGGGTGTTTAGAAATCCGTGGCATAACGCGCAATGTGTAAGTGCCGGCGGGAGGGAGAGGGGATGATTTTTGGAAACGCAGAATACAGTTTTACTTTTTAAGGTTCGGTAATATTGATTCTCAGTGATTCGACGCGTGGCCGATGAATTAAGAAAGACTCGCGAATCTGTTACTGGAGGGCGTACATTAGCGATTTAACGCGCAGATGGATTATAGCATTAGCGGAATGTGAACGCGATCCGAATTTGAGTCACACTCTCCCCCTTCCCCCACCTGCCGAGCAAATGATAGCGAGTCCAGCGAATAACGGGAAGGTATTCGGGTAGTGCGCAGGCGCAGTGTAAGAATGCGAGATTATAAATACAGCACTACCCAACGACCGTGTAAAAGTTGTCACAGTGCACTTTGTCGCATGATGGCGCAACATGTTGACCGCTCAGGCACACCGGCGGCTCATTTGCTACTTGTTTTCGCGATATTTAATTTAGTGTACGCCGACGCGTTTGCAGGAGTGAAAGTATCCGATAATCCGAGCGTGAGATCGGTGAGCGTTTTGACCGAGGGGCAATCGTACGGGCAGAAGAGCCTGCCCGTCGGCACGGGCCTCCTGATCGAGGTTCTTGGCACCGGCCTCGAGCGCAACGTTTCTCTACGCTGGTCACCTACGTCCGGCCACTGTGATCCAGAAAACGGATTGGACGCGATCTGGATCGAACCGGGCGGGAACCGCGTGATATACAAGTTCGCCCAAGCTCCTAATTTTAAGGTTACCACGATCTATTTCTGTCTGCGAGTTGTCAGCGGATTCGGCGAAACATGGACCAATCTTGGAGGAAACTTTACTATCAGCCCCCCGTTACGATACGAGTAAGCTTTAATCGCCCGACAATTCATCTTTCGCCCGAGCGTCACTCAGCCAGGCTGCCTCTCCTTCGCCAATTAATTACAGATATCCGCCGTATGACATGGCATAATTGCGTTCTTTTTTTTTCTTTTCATTTTTCATTCAAGATGCTGAAAACACCTATCCCGCGGTATTACGTTTATACGCGAACTATATGCGTCGAATGTTTACAATGTTCAGTTTTATAATTAGCGCGGAAGGGTTTGCTTTGTTTCAGGCATTCTATCGTTGTGTCTAAACACTGGTGTTATAGATTATAGGCCACTGTGATTAATAGATGTTAGTGCTTGTACGTGGGAGAATATTGAAATACAAGTATTCACCGTTGAATTGGGAAATATTATTTTTGTGTTTGTTTTGCTGCTGCCAGTATGCAAATTTTGAAAGAATTTAAGTATCTAGAAATCTTATTTAATAAAGCTGTGTTTCCGTGAATATTAAGGGATTTATTTCATGGAGGTACGAAAGCTTGAGAGAAATAGTTGTGGATATCTTATCATATAAAATATCATGGCTGATAAATGATGCTTCGATTGAGCATTACTTTTCTTTAATATTTTTGAGGGGTAGCTACATTTTTATAGTATTTTATTGTGAGATAAGTAATATGTGAGAGAACTGAAATAAATCTCTCCACCATGTTTTTAACTACAATTCGAGGAACAGCAGTAACCTTGACCTACTTACCCATAATTATCTGCACATCTGTAGAATTTAGTCAAACTTGTTGTAAATAGGAAACTACCTAATTTTTCAGCTTAAAGAGAATGAATTTCTGTGTAAAATAATTTAAACTTTTGCAAATTCCTTTCCTGTGCGCGATGCATTTTGTACTTGTTTTCTATTGTATCATCATCTAAAGACATTTAAAAGAATTTATAGCTTTCATTATACCAACACATGTATTTTATTCTCAGCAAATACTTCCGTACTCTGCGTGCCAATTCATTAGTCTCTCACAACAATGACTATGACGATTTAATGCCAGAGGTGACCCATAAAGATGCGCTTATCGAAGGACTAAGGATAGAAACGGCAGCCAAAGATCCCAGTTACACGTACGATGGAATCCCAGAGATTTTGGCTAAAAGCAAGACCGTTATACGATTATTCGGTGTCGGTATCACAGAGGACACTTTGGTCACTTTCACCGATGTATCGGCGAAAAGGGGTACTATTTGTGATAAAATAAAGAGCGACGAGTTCCCAGTAAGCATCCGATTCTTCTTCTTTAACTCCTCAGTTGAACAGTCGCTAAAAACGTGTGGTTGTTGTAGGTGAAAAATGTACAGAATAATACAGCAACCATCGACGTTGAATTACCACTTGGTTCGCCATTTTATGTGTGCATAAAACAACCAGTGTATGGAACGGAAGACGGGCGGGACCTGTTTAAACATCAAGGCACCGAGACCTGGAAGACTGTAAGTATCGTGTCTCGCGACGTGCTCTGTTTAAAAACAGGGTGAAATTGTTGGCAATTGTTCCGTCGAAAGTATCTATTAGTAATAATTATTTACAGATATACACGTACGAGAAATTCCTACCGCTTTGGCTTGGTATCGTGATTGTTTTAACATGCCTCTGTTTCTCTGCCCTGTTCTCTGGCCTGAACCTGGGATTAATGGCAATGGACAGAACCGAACTGAAAATACTGTGCAATACAGGAACGGAGAAGGTACTTCCGCTTACGGTCGAGTACATTTAATAATTCAATGATTATGATTTCACGATAATTTCGTAATTCTTTAATCGTTTGTACATTGAAGGAAAGACAATATGCAAGGACAATACAGCCAGTGAGGAATCATGGGAATTATTTGTTATGTTCGATTTTGTTCTCAAATGTTTTGGTGAATTCGATCTTTACTATTTTGCTAGATGACTTAACTTCCGGATTAGTTGCTGTAATCTGCTCCACCTTAGCTATTGTAATTTTTGGTGAAATTTCACCGCAAGTATGTATATTTACAAAAAGATACAGTTAATTTTATTTAGCGCTATTATTTCTTTGTTATCGATCCGCTAAAGACATTAAAAGGCAGCGCGGCACGTGGCTCTGTTACAATAACGCCCTTTCTTCTAGGCGATTTGCAGTAGACACGGATTGTGTATCGGGGCGAAAACGATTTACGTTACGAAATTGACCATGATAATCACGTTCCCACTGAGCTATCCCATCAGCAAGCTTCTAGACGTTCTTCTCGGCGAAGAAATCGGCAACGTGTACAATCGCGAGCGTTTGAAAGAGCTCGTAAAGGTGAGAGAAAAAACGAATTATTGCCAGTTAGATGATTTTTTTTTTTTTTTACGCCATATACCGAACACAGTTGCCGCCACTTGTAATTTGAAGTATACATTATCAAACGCCTTGTGAAACTTTTCACCGCTATGGGCCTTATCGAAATGAAAATGGATAGTGGGCAGATAGTTACATTAACATCCAAATTCAATCATATGTAGGTAAGATATCGATCTGCCGACGTTTTGCTCGAAGGTTTCACATGCCGCAGAGTACATGTTAGATTGCTTATCAATGTGAAACTTAAATAAGATAACTTTACATACCAATACTGTGCTAATTTGAGCTGAACTTATCGTTAAAACGTATTTCTATAAGATACACACGCGCTCCCGTGCGTAAGCATGCACGTGCTCAAGTACAAGAAAGTGTAACTTGTGTAATTAATATCCAGATCCCTCGGCTGCGTGATCCACTTACATAATGCGGTGACATTGTTGATAATTCGACTTCGAGACATGGGATCGTAACTGTGTATCATTGCCGTTATTTGTAGGTGACAACAGGATATAACGATTTAGAGAAAGATGAAGTGAATATTATCGCCGGCGCGTTAGAATTGCGAAAGAAGACTGTCGCGGATGTAATGACAAAAATCGAGGACGTGTACATGTTGGATTACAATGCCGTTTTAGATTTTGAAACGGTGTCAGAGATAATGAAATCAGGTGCGAATCCAGGGTATCCCTTGCGTTCTTTTCATCGGGGAGCTATTATTTAACTGATATTTCATCCTCAGGCTTCTCGCGTATACCGGTATTCGAGGGGTCAAGGACGAACATAGTAACGATGCTCTACATTAAAGATCTCGCGTTCGTCGATCCAGACGACAACATGCCTCTGAAAACTTTGTGCCAGTTCTATAGGAACCAGTGCAACTTTATTTTCGAAGATGTCACGTTGGACATAATGTTCAAGCAATTTAAAGAAGGTTGGTAATCTTTCAACCGATGTGTTTCTATTTAAAAAAAATCTCGATCTGTGTTGGAAATATATTATTCCTTCAGGGCATAAGGGGCACATGGCATTTGTTCAAAGAGTGAACAACGAGGGCGAGGGAGATCCGTTTTACGAAGTCATTGGCCTGGTGACGTTGGAGGATGTTATAGAAGAATTGATCCAAGCTGAAATCATGGACGAGACCGATGTGTTCAGTAGGATCATTTCGTAACTTAAAAGCGTTAGAATCGATTGCAATGATAAACGTCGTAATTGATAACAAATGTTTTCTCTTCGCAGCTGATAACAGAACTAAGCGTAGAAGGCAAGCCAGGCACAAAATACGAGACTTTACCGTGTTCGCGGAGAAGAAAGAGAACCAACGTATTCATATATCGCCGCAGTTGACACTGGCCATGTTTCAGTATTTGTCTACAAGTAGGAAGAAGTGTTTTGATTTAAGAAAATATGAGATTTATATAAAAATGCTCTTAAAATACATCTGAGACTAATATGTAATCCACAGCTGTAGACGCGTTTAAGCATGATACAATATCGGAAACTATTTTGCGTCGTTTGCTTAAACAAGATATTATTTATCATATCAAAGTGAAATCCCGTGAGAAAGCGAGAAACGATCCGGTGGCTGTAATCTATCAGCAAGGGAAAGCGGTAGATTATTTCGTGTTAATCTTGGAAGGTCGAGTTGAAGTAACGGTAGGCAAAGAAAATATGATGTTCGAAAGCGGCCCGTTCACGTATTTCGGCTCCCAAGCGCTCACCGTTAATATAGGGATAGGTAGGATTATTGAAACTCACCACGCCCGTCCAAGATATTTATGGATCACCTAACGTCTCCGATTTTTTCAGCGGAATCGCCCACTATTACGAACCCTCAGGCAGTGGGAAGCATACAATCGATCAATCTGGATTCCATGCTGAGATACACGTTTGTTCCCGATTATTCGGTTCGGGCTGTAACGGAAGTGTTTTACGTTAAAATTAAAAGGTCTCTATATTTGGCCGCGAAGCGAGCCACCCTTTTGGAAAGGAGCCAGAAAGATCCGTTGCCTGGTCAGGAGCAATTCGACGACGAAGTGGAAAAGGTTGGTGATTATTCCGTAGAACATTCCTATACAGTTGAGCGCGCGCAAAAGTGTTATTAATTGCACGGCCACGTAAACGTTCCCATGATGTTCTAGTTGTTGCATTCTTTGGACGAGGATGATCGCAGCGTGCCAGAATCTCCAGTGCTGCCGCTCGATAAAGAGAAGGGAAGTAGGAGAGAAAAAGATCGCGGCCAATCCCCCGTTCATAGCGCGACTGCCCCGACCTCGCCTGCTCCCGTCAGCGCCAGCCCAGTCACCCACTCGAAATTCATTTCCCCGTACACCGATCACAACGGAAGACTAAAAAACTCACCGATCAAGGTTGATTTGTCGTTACAGCTTTATTATTTAGTGCACTGAACGCATGAAGCTAATAAGGGGAATGTTGAATTTCAGCAGTCTTCGATCACGAGCCCCTCCGACGAGCAAAACGAGGACCCGGACATAGACATTCTTGTCCGCTACGTGCCGAAGAAAGCTGCATCGACGAAGAAGTCAATGGAAGAGGAAGAGAGAACGAATCTCCTGCCCCAAGAAGAGGACTCTGAGCGTTCGGAAGACCGTCGGCGTTGTTCGAACGCGTCGACGCCGTTGGAGTCGCAGGTATCAAACAACGAGGAGAAGGGACAATCTCTATGACATACAATGCTATCGTGGCATTAGGTATTTAACGAATTACTTAAATATTTATCGCGAAACGAGTCAATAGCCGACCATGCGCGTTTCTTGTTCTTTCTTTCTTTCTTTTTTTTATTACTATCCAAGTTTAGAATAGTTCGCCCCGGAGACTGTCCCGCGATATCCTAGTTCTATAAAGTTAGTACGCTCAGGGAAGATTGCCAAACTGTCGGACGTTTTCTCATTAATTCGATCCCCCTCATTAGCCAACATTCACGCGATAACTAAAGTTCCAGTACACCCTGAACCGAGAACTGTCTTATTTCTGTTGGAGTGCTAGTAGCGCAGAACGCTTATTGAAAAACGATCGATCCTCGTTGTCTTAGGAAAGCTGAATCCTCTATTCCAAACGATTCTCATTTAACACGTGTAAATACCATTCTGCTATGTATATTCTTTTAGAAACGAAACTTCTGAGACGTGCGCTTCGTTCTTGGCAAATGGAATGCACGCTCGCATAACATTTCACGGGCGATTGTATTATTAACAGTCCCCGTGGGCCATTATGTTCTCACTCCGTGAACAACGAAGACGATTCCGAGCGGATTTCGAGCGAAATAATGAAACGGGAGAGTATCGTCGTGGAGTTGTGTAATCTTGTTTGCTATCGTAGGTAAGGAGAGCGCGCGCATTCGACCAAAATGACGTTTATGTGTAACGGATGGGAGTACAAATCGAGAGGAACGTTTCTAAAAGAGCGTTTAACACGCATCATTAATTAATCTATTCTCTATGGTACGTAGGGGGTTTTCGAGATTATATCTTTTCGCTCAGTTGTCTCGCATACTTTGCATCGTATTTCGGACACGACTGTGAATAGTGTGAATAGAATTAACAAATCTCTTCGGCTTAGTAATGAATTGTAAGAAGATTCTCGGTATATAAATACGGTAGCCCTTTATATTTTGATTCAGTGCCTTAACGAGTTGTAAAGCTGTGTTTAATCATCCTCGACGCGACGCCTTTTAAATGGAGAACGGATATAATTTCTGTAGTAAAAACGTACGCTCGTTTCGATTCACACGCGTTATCAAGACAATGATCATCCAATTTCCAGCACACTCGACCCGAGCACGCATATTCATTTATCATAAACTCTCATACGATACGTGATATACTCGTCATGGACAGTATTAAACCGTAGGAGTACTGTCGTGTATTTCGAAGGAGAAACGTTACGCAACGTAACGCGCAACCAGTACAATCCCCAGTAGAGAAATAGTAAATTTCAAGTTCGATATTCCAACGATATACATACGCCTAATGTGTGCTTTTAGTTTTCTTTATATAAGTGTATCGAGAGGGAAGTGGAAGGAATTAATTTGCCAACACGAACGATCAACATCTGTACATATCTTAAGTTTTCGATATAGCTTAAGTACAAATAGAAATCGCCCTGAATTACCAAGTGTCCCCTAACGAAGAGATAATAATTATTGTAATAAGCTGTTGAATCTGCGGAGTAACGGAATAAGACAAAACGCGGCAGAAGAACTTATCGTCGGATTTTTTACGGAAATAGTGATCGACTAGCGTACTTAACGTAAGAGGATATAGAACAAGTTCAACACGAGTATAGGATTATTAGAGGATAGCGGCGAGATCTACAGTTTCTCATTTAAATCATCGCGGCTTGTCGTTATTTCCTCGTGAAATTTAATAGTTAGACTGTTACTGCCATATTTTTTATACTCACTGAATGTTGTTTCAATGCTCGTTTCGAAACAGTCTTTGAGAAGGTGGAGAGAATTTTCAGACCGATCGCTACCGCCCTACAGGTATCGATTATCGCGCGGGGGGAAAAAAACACAATCAAGAGTTCAGTTTTAAAAAATTTCGTCGAACTTCGTGTACGCGTGCTTAAGTCTTGCAGAACGAAGTATCAACATTTAGATTAGGGTGAACTGTACAAGATCGTTCAGATTTTATTTTTTATATACATATTATATGAATATTTATTGTTTGAACGATTTTATGTAAACGTGTATTGTTTGCATGCCTTTTGTAGCTCTGCGGAATGTTTTCGTAAACATGGAATAACGTATAATATAGCTTTAAATACCTACTTGTTTTAACATACCGCGTTTACAATATTCTGTAGGTGTATTACGAGGCGCGAGCACTTAATGTCGGTGTATTTAATGGGCGTGAAGCTTTTAACTTGCAATAGGTACGCGATGCCGCGCATACACGCGTCGTGTATTTGTAGCATTTATTATTCTTACGCACTTTACTTTTCCCTTTGCTGTTGGTAATTTTTTATACCGTTAATTTATGATACCAGTTACATGCAACGTTTTTATAGTCCACTTAGTTATTAGGTATCGTTTCAAAGCCCATTTATAATATTTGTTGTGATTTGTTTAGTTTTTTTTTTATATAGAAACTATAGTATATTATTAACAACTGTCTACATACGTATATTCATAAAAGTCTTAAGTTCTTTGTGTAATCAATGTTTTAACCCGCAGTGGGCCGAAGTAGTAAGAAAAGGAAAAACTAATTCTCACTTTACAGCGCACGTGTAAAATGATTTTTAAATAATAGGCACGTACCGCTTGCACCAATATCAATTCTCACGGTAATAATATTTTCCAACTTACTAAATGTGTTCGAGAAACGACACATAGGAACCAATACGAGCAGTGTTGGTGTATAGCAGCAAAGCTACGGCACATATTTTCCAAAAAAAATTGTATGTACCAATTCTATATTATCGTTACCGTAGAATCGATGGAAATCGATCAAACTGTATATACACTCGAGAAAAACAGAGTCGAATATTTATCAACACATTGCTGTATTCACAAAATAAAGATACCATTTCGTTTTCAACGCGTCGCTTATTCCACCTCGTCCATTCCAACTAGGGCTGGGACTATTCGAATATTTTACAAGTATTCGAATGCTACGAATAAACTTCGAATATTTGAGTATTCGAATGTTATTATTCGAATATTTAAATATTCGAATAATTGGATATTCGAATTATATTCGCCAAATAATTGAACAACTGAAGCATTCGAATAGGAAAAAATTTGACAAATAGTCCCAGCCCTAATTCCAACCGCGCATCAACGATGCTTACCTCCGCGCTCCAACTTCGCGACTGACACGTGCGTCGTGGGAAGCTGTCACGAGAGTTTGAACCTGCGCAGAGCAGCGTGCGCCGTGGAGCGAAGTACGACTCCCGATGGATGACAGTTACTCGATGCAGTCAGTTGGCGGGTAGTATTCGCAGGCGTCAAACGCTTTACTCAAGTCCGCGTGCAACTTTCTTACACGTTATTGTTCAACGACTTTCACGGAAAGATACAATTTCGTTCCTTCTCCTAAAACGCGTGTTTTAGAGGTTGCTAAGGTTCAAATCTCATCACCCCCTTTGCACATGAATAATGGCACGCAATTAACGCAAAGGTACGTGCATCTCGTTTGTCTTAATGTAAATAATCACCCAATTAACCATGATTTTATACAGAATGAAATTCCCAGCAAAGAGATAACTGATCCTCGACTCGACGCTGCGTGAAACGTAGCCTTTCAAACGGCGAAATTTCACGCCACGTGAGCAGGAGATACGTAAACAGAGGAAAGGCAGATTTGTCCCGATAGCTGCGGGAAGTAATTAAAAATCGGCTATTCCCTGCTCAATGAATCCTTGGGCAGGTAAAACAGCAACGTCGCGCGAATCAAACGCAATGAAACCGTTTAATAACTCAACTGGCGTAATGGAGCTGTTGAAAACAATTTATCAAAGTCGACCCGGTGGTTTCAAGATCGTTATCCACTTCTTTCGTATGCTGGTCCCATTTGTTCTCCAAAGCGTCCTCGATTCTCGTTCTAAATTTTTGCTAAAAGAAAAGAAAGTTCTCGACAATAAAGGGGATGAGAACTCGCGATAGGATAATTGCAAGAAACGAATGAGTGTCCTCGAAGGTAAAGGTGACAGCCACTCCCTTGGCCATTAGGATATTTCAGTTCCCTCGGCGACACGAAATTCAACCTCTCGGTATCCCTTTTTTCGTACGCGAACAATATCGCTGTTCCTTCGGCTTTATAAATACCCCGTAAAGCGTAAATAAAAAAAAAACTATATCGATTACCGTCTCTATTGCATTGTTGCCCGCAATTCGATTTCCCAGGATAGGTTTATCGGACCATTCACGGTCTCCTTTGTCCCAGCCATTACTTTTCCTCGTCCCAAAATACAGCCCGTCTTGAAACTCGAGGAAAGAGCGATCGATCGGAAGCCTTCGGCCCGTGGATCCTTTAGCGCGCGTTTACTTCTCCGGCGCGTAAACGTCCGAGCCGTTGTCTGCGAGCAATCGAATATATCACGGTGTGTACATCGAGGAGAACGGTAATTCGTGAAAAAAGAATCACGGCCCCAGGGTTCCCAGTAAACAAAAGATAGCCGCTCCATCGCTTTTTTTAAATCTACCCAAGGTGTTAATCTCCTTCGAGTCGTAAAACTTCCGTAAATATTTCCCGAGCTCCGCCTGGAATCACTGTTCCTCGTTTCACAGGGCCGTTAAAAATAGGGAACAGCCGGGAGAGAGAGATTGTTCGCTCTCCGGAAAAGTCGAGGCGATAATCGTGCGCGTGTGTCCTCGATCGTTCCCAAGTATTTCACAGGGAGTACCTAATAAGTCTTCTAAAGGAGAGACGCGTTAGAAACGAGGATCTTATCGATCCCTATAACACTTCCTAGTTTCTCACGAAACGTCCCCCTCTCTCTCTCTTTCTCTATCTCTCTCTATCTCCCGTCGCTTTGAAATTTCCCAGGGATTAGTGGATTATCGCCCACGATGTTTGAGAAAAACGCGTGCACGATCTGGACACCTGTTACTCGCAGCATCGTATTGCCGGACACCCGCGGATGCAATTAACCGTGCAGCGGGATAGAATATATCGATGGCAAGCGGCTCGGACGTAACCGAGTCTAATAGGCCGCTGCTCGGTTGCCCAGAAGTTAAATTGCATTAAGTGATTCGCCTGTTACAGGTCCGATAAGTCCTATCAACCGGATACGTCGCGCGGATAGCGTCAATAAAGGCTCGCTGAGATGCGAGACGGTTCTCGGGGAGCGATCTCGCGGGACCAACAACGAGTAAAACGGAACGGTAATAAACCGTGGAACGGCCTGCGCGGAGAAAATAACGATTTGCCGTAGGACGAGGCCGTCGAATGGAAAGCAAATGCTCGGGAATACAAGGGAGGCTCGAAAGGGCAGAAGGGAGCCCCCAATGAAGCGGAAGAGCACGGAGTTGAATCATGAGCCTGGCTCGGCCGTCGCGAGGCAATAAATCCTCCACGATTTAAACATGAATTCGTCTTATCTGTGGGGAGAGGACGAAGAATGGGGGCCGCGGTATTACTTCACCTACTACAGCGAGCTCGGCAATCGGAAGGGAGCTAGCAACGTCGAGGCAAGTGTTTCCCATTCGCGGATCCGCGGCTGTCGAGTCGTTTCGCACCCGAGCGCCTTGTCCATGCGGAGGCTTGCAAAACGATCTGACAACAGCATCGACGATCATTGTTTTATCGCGCTGCCTTGTAGCCCGGTGTCGCGAGCCATTAATTAGCGGCTCGTAAGCTTGTGGTCTCATTAGAGACGGCGAACAATGCACACAAGTGTGCCTATTTTTGGGCTTGCAAATGAGGTGGCTCGGCAACGCGAACGTTGCTTTTAAGGGCTGCGGGACCGAGCGCAGGTTCACAAGATAAAACGAAAGACGGGGATGAATCGGACGCGCGTGTTCGCAGGTGGTGATACTGGCCATCAGCTTCGTCTTGGCGGTGGGTGCCAACTTGGGTATAGCCGGCTGCGTGCTCAGGTACAGAGAGATGAGAACGCCCACGAACTTGTGCTTGGTGAACTTGGCTGCCGCTGATCTTTTGTTCACCATTGGCGTACCAGCGGTCGCTTACACCAGACTGACGCAGTCCTGGCACCTGGGGGAAACTGTCTGCCGATTGTTGCCCTACTCCCAGGTATGATGCTCCAATGTTTACCCCTTCGAGCCTTCGAGCCTCTGATCGTCCGATGTGTATGTACTTCTGTTCTCGGGAGAACCCCAGTCACTTCGTTGAATTCTCGTCAGCCCCCTTTCAGCCCCTAAGAAATATGATCGTCTTAATTAGAGCGGAACACCACGCGTGCACGATAATGGGTACGAGTTGTTGTCATTCGATAAACCTTCCTTCATGGATCAAGGCCGCAATCACCCACAAAGGGTGGGCCTATAAATACGACGCTCCTTTCGATACTTTGCAGAGCAACTTCTTCCCTGCGGTCTATCTTCGGTCGATTCTAGGAACGCACGCGTGTAGAGGTTAAACGAGAGAGTAGGAAGACGCGGCTCGTTGGTTTGTTTAGCAGATTGGTTTCTCTACTTGCAGTTTGTCTGCGGTTTCGTGCTTCTATGGACACTGACCTTCATATCAATGGACAGGCATCGATGCTTGGCGATAGCTCCTTACAGAAGTGCCTTGACGAGGTCCAGGGTCCTAGTAGCTAGTCTCCTCACTTGGACCATCGCCGGTTTCGTGTTTCTGCCGGTGGTTTTCTGGTTCAAATCCAAGGTACCGTCGAGCCAACGCGCGCTACATCGCGATCTGCCTTGTTTCTATACTGTCTGACCGCCATAACGTGACCGCCGCCATTCGTTGCATTCTCAATTCGCAGGACATCGCCGGCAACTTAACGATCTGCACTCTAGTCTTCCCACGAAGCGACGTAGTTAACGTTTCCCTGTGCTTCACGGTACCGATCATCGTGCTGGCCTGCCTTCTGCCCATGACCCTGCTGGTCTATCATTACCAACGTATCTTCCAAAAGATCCTGGACACGCGAAGCAGATGGGCCGTCCCCTGCGTCGCTCAAGTAATTCGCCCAGCTGTGAATCTTTTACATCGCATTATAACAGCCGCTCCGTGCCCCTCGGTGTTTCGTAATGAAGTGCCCCTGTGTCACGGTCGGCTATTTTTAATCGAAGGTGATAAATATATTGCAGGGGTTGGAGAGCGGCGCAACAGGTAGGAGAGACTCGGAGCTGTCGGTGGTGGGAACGTTGCTGCCGTGGGCGGGGAGGAAACTGTCCTCAGCATCGATGACCGGCCGGCAAGGTCGCGCCGGCAGCCTTTCCCAGCACGAGGAGCTGCGGCTGCACAAGCATCTACGAGTCGTGAGGATTTTGCTGCTGAACGTGGTGGCGGTGCTGGTCATGTGGCTCCCCATCACCACCGTGATGCTGCTGATCTATATAGACGGCAGCAGGCCCACCGAGGACACGAATTTCTTCCTGAGATCGCATCATTTCATTTGGACATTGATCGTCGCCCAGTTAAACACCGTGGTCAATCCTCTTCTCTACGGTGTCTTCTCCGAGAACTTCCGCGTCTGCTTCGCCAAACTGTGGCGGCGCAGCCTTGACGCCAACGCCAGAGTTGGGGAACGAGGGTCCAAGAAGAGCTCCAAGTCACTGGAGGCGCTTCAGACTCGGCTGGGTGGCCTCAGGACTCCAAGCAGCTCGAGGACCCAACAGAAGCAGTCGAAGAAGAGCTCCAGCTGCAGTATAGGCAGCATCATCGAGGTGCCCAGCTCGGAGAAGTTGTGAGAATCAACCGAGAAAAGGACTTGTATGAAATATATGTAACGCTTGTACCGAGAATCTCAGTATTAAGCAGGCGTAGACGAATTCTTCGATGACGCAGAAGGGTCGCCAAATAAACGTACAGTGTAATGTTTTCTTAAAAAGTTATCATTTTAATTCGCGACTTATTCCAGGTAGTTTCGGTTAATAAACACATTTAGTAGTTTATACATCGGCCTATATATTTTGGAAGCGCTTGGGTTTTATGTATCACCGAGTTTTTTCCGCACGATTCCTTTCGTCTCGGACAACATTTTCATGTCGACGTCACCTTCGTTTATGAAACTCTTGAGCATTGCGATTTTGGAATTGATGAAGTTCGTCTGGTCCGATCTTGTCTTTTTCTTCTTGTTTTTCTTAAGCAACGGGTTGGTTATGTAATTCCTTATTAGACACCAAGAGTGACTTTCATCCTTCAGGGTGATCAAGTCTATTGCAATTCCTAAGAAATTTTCTGCCTTGTCCTCGGGTACACAGATATCGACTACAGTCATCTCGTCCACTACTTTTCGCATAAAAAATACGTTCTGACATTCCAGTCTCAAATTCAGCACAACCCAACTGTTTTTTGGCAGTGTAGTCAAATTCACAGACAAGAACAACTGATTCGCTATCCTGTTTACAGACACCTTAGGGACTAATCGTGCTTTACGTCTATGAGCATATAAATTTATTCTGCTCAACGCATCTTCTTCGGTTAGTAACACCTTGTTCAGGCTATGCAGTTCCTGAGTTTCTCTGTAAATCTTATCTATTTCGAGCTCGCTACCTTTCAGCATATCGGCATTTAGATTAATGAAAGTATCATTCTCCACCAATAATGTCCTTTCTACTGCATCTGTAGAAAACTCGACCAGTTGTTTCTTTGTAGTCAAGCCCAGAATTACCTTGGAATCGTAGCATTTCAGGCAGGCAAAGCTCTTATCTTGAACATTGATTTGCTGAACACTCTTCGTTAATAATTGCTTCTTCCCGTAATACAACTTAGATTCGTCCGAATAAACAAACCACAATGTATCTTCGGTCCACTGGCTAAAACCTGCGCAAATAGTCTGTACGCGTATCCCCAAGGAAATTTTCTCAAACAACAGTAAATCGTTGCTCGAGTAAATTAAAATAATGTCTGCGCTAGTGACCAGCAACAATCCCCCGATCTTAGAATCTCTTTGCACGTGTACTATATCTCTAATAGGATAAATACTACTATAGACGATGCGAACAGCTTCCCTAACTAATACAAAAAGCCTCTTCTCGTCTGCGATTACGCATAAACTTTCTACAGTGGAATCGTTCGTTATAGCCCTTAGAAATCCTTCGCCGGTGTTCTCCAGATTCAAGGGACAAATGCACAGGTTGCTGGAGTCGCCGTCTTTGGAAGACAGTTGAAAGAGTAGTTTGTTCGTCATAGTCTGCTTGTTGTCCAAGTAAAGATTTTTACTCCGCGGCGTCAAGACCTCGTAGAACACGGTACCCAGGCCCACTGCGCTCATGCTTAAAACGGCAAACTGTCGGTCCCTGGATAGCTTGTACACTCCTTGTGGAATGCAGATCAAGAAGACACGATCGGTGAAGCATTGTATGCTCTTTATTGGACCGGGAGCTGTTAGAAGTTCGACGGGAGCGAAATGATCATTCGTGTATGGGAATATAGCGAGTTTGTCCTTGTCCCAGCAGAAACAAGTCTTTCTACCATAAAACGTGTAAACGATAAACTGTTTCGGCAGAAAGTGATCGTCCGTCATAATATACATCGCTGCACGTTCGTTCGCAAACCTCTAATTAGAAGCCGTAGATGTATCTACGACAAATAATTGCCAGGCAGAAACATTCTGAACAATTCTGAATCATTCCCCGAAACCTACCGTCCGTTTTCAAAATAGAAACGTCACAAACAGAAGGAACGCGCCAGATAGGTTAACGCACAAACGGGGAGTGGAAACGCACCATCACACGAGTTACACGAGTTAGTAAGTGCGAATTCCACTTACGCCCAAATCGCCCGTGATTTTCATTAAGCTAGGTTTTCCCATACGCGACTGGACGCATCGTCGAGAATTTCAAAGTCGATTATCTCGAAAATGAAGCGCAATTACAAAAAAAATTATTCCTTTTTCTCGACTTATTTACTTGTTATAAATCGAAAAGAAAGAGTAACTTTTTTTCATATCGCCCTCCATTTTCGACAAAATCGACTTTGAAATTCTTGACGATGCGTCCAGTCGCGTATCGTAAAACGTAGCTTAACAAAAATCACGGGCGATTTGGGTGTAAGTGGAATTCGCCCATAACTAAAGCCGTCCACGCACAGTTTTTAACCGGTTGCACGTCTGTCTAGCGAAACTTCTAATTATTATGTTCCGCTAATCTTGACTCTAACCAACATTCCCTATCCTATCGTTTCTGTATTACCACGCAAGAAACAAATTGCACTCCGTGAATTGACTTAGATTCCCTGTGTAAATTCGGCATTATGCTCAAAGGCGTCCACCATGAACGCAACACACAGCGCACGGCCGTGATATCGTTGAACGCGCGAGAGATACGTTTTACCCAAACACGAAAACTCTCATGATGAAGCGGAACCTTATCGCGTGAATAGGTGACAAAGGGAGCGCTTTCTTTTTGTCGTTTTATCTCTCTTGTAAATCCCGTAGCACACACAATCCTCGTTTTTTATATGCATATCTTAACCCTACCACGTAATCGCTTGCCGCCGATTGTTAATATAGCGCATTCGCGTGTCCGATAGATTATGTGGAACTCAGTGTTTGATAAACTCGACCGAGCGCACGTTAGAAGTTACGACGAGGTGTTAAAGCAAAGGCAAAATGACGAGGCCCTCGAAACCTCCACGTCCAAAGAGCAGGTGCGGGCCTCGCGTCGATAAAAATATCTGGCCGGTATATGCCCTTTTATCTTACCGTCCGTTAATATGCCGCCTCTCGATTCCAGAATCTCGTAGAGGATTGCGTACTTAAGTTGTACAAGCTGAACGGCGAGCCCATATTAACAAGACAGAAGCACATCAAGCTGTTGATAAAATCTTTGACTAATCTCAATGAGAACTGCGAAGTAAGTAAGCGGCTTCCTCCAATCGTATTTGCTTTCATTAACGATTATACGCGTGTAACTCTGCCTCTCAGTCTTTAGACTCCAGCAGACCATGGTTGTGTTACTGGATCGTACATTCCCTGAAGATATTGGGAGAAAGTTTGGACGACGACGGGTACGACAGGATCATTGGCTTCCTGGCCAAATGCCAGTCGCCCGAGGGAGGATTCGGAGGTGGCCCAGGACAATATCCTCACTTGGCGTCTACTTACGCGGCGGTAAACGCTTTATGTACCATCGGTACTCGTCGGGCGTACCAAGTGATCGATAGGTATGGATGGAAAGAAGATGGAGATTGTCGAGATCGAGTTTTAGTTTATACCATTTGAAGAATTGTGATATTGATTTTAGAAAGTCGCTTGCACGCTTCTTGTCGTCTTTGCATGCAGGGGATGGCTCCTTCAGTTTGCACCTTGAAGGAGAGGTAGACATAAGAGGAGGGTATTGCGCGATCGCTGTAGCGAAATTGACAAATGTATATACTCCTGAAATGTTCAAAGGAACTGAGAGTTGGATATCTAAATGTCAAACGTGGGAGGGCGGTTTTGGAGGCTGCCCCGGCATGGAAGCTCACGGAGGGTACACGTACTGTGGGTTCGCAGGGCTGGTACTTCTCGGGAAAACTGATTTATGCCACTTGGAGTCGTTGCTGGTACACTCTGCGCCTGAAATTTCACTGCAGTTAGAAGACTTGCAATCGTGATCTCAATCGTGTTTGCTTTCAGAGATGGGTAGTGAACAAGCAAATGCGTCTCGAAGGTGGATTCGAAGGGCGCACTAACAAGTTAGTAGACGCCTGCTATTCATTTTGGCAGGGCGGAGCTTTGCCATTGATTAATGCAGTTTTAACGAAGCAAAAGACAGTGTTCAATTCCAATTACTGGTTGTTCAATCAAGAGGCCTTACAAGAATATTTATTAATCTGCAGCCAACATCCTCACGGTGGTTTTCTGGATAAACCGGAAAAGTATGGGATACTATTATTACAATAAATGTATGATGCATAGTATACATCCAATGGTCCTACAGATTTCTCTGTTTCTTTTAGATACTGGGATATTTATCATACTTGTTATGCACTGAGCGGATTATCGATCGCGCAGCATTCTCCGAAGCCATTGATTATTGGATCTCGTAATTTGAATTTGGTGGAAGTGGTCAATCCTGTGTACAATCTAGTACTTCCTTCCGTAGAGAATGCATTGAAATACTTCAACTCACTACCGATACCTGACTGAACGTATATTTAATGTTTGAAGTGTATTAATGGGATAAATAACAAGTGTTTCTATTCCACTTTGAAAAAAGGTTTCAAAGGGGCAGATTCTATTTCACTTTGCATTAAAATTGACCAACAGAGTGTAAATATAAAGTTATTTATTAATAAAATTAAGAATAATTACGATCATCGAATCTGTGCTTCTTTCTTAATCGTGATCCTACACCTTCAACAAAGTAAATAGTCATTAATACTTCATTGCAGTTGAATTATAAGTCGGCTTATAATTTACCGTAAAAATTATAGATAAATAAAATATCACCATCAAAATCAAATTTATAGACTAAACAAAAAATATTCAAAAATTAAATCCTTCGAGTAAAATCCAGATAAAAATGGTATAAGTACTCGTATCCTCGTATTCCGTGTGATTGATCTTTTGCAATCGTTACAATACCGACAACGATTCCTACATTATCACATAGTTGGCTGTTTCGGTCAGGAAATTCTGCAAAGTTAATAAGAATACATGATACTAAAAGAGGTGGCACGATCGAGCTGCGCGAGAGAGAGAAAGGAATACTGTGCGACAAGGATGGAGATAGATGGCGTGCCACCAACTCTGGTTATGCACCCCTGCTCCTGTATAAGGATCACATAACCAAAGTTAGTAGCACAAAATCTATCTCTCTCTTCGTCTCTCGCGCAGCTCAGACGTGCCACCTCCTTTAGTATCATGTATTCCTATTAACTCGGCGAATCCTGGTCCAAACAACCAACTTGGGGATAACGTAGGGATCGCGGTCGGTAATTTAACCTATATAGTAAAAGGCTTTTTATTAGTAACTACGTAGCGATTCGTAAATAAAACGTATACGAGTGATTGCCGAACGTTGTCACAAGACTACATTCTCAAATCCACCTGTACAAATATATAAATCACTTTGAAAAGATCGAGAATCCTTGAAGAAAGTGTGCATTCACTAAACCCGGCGGAAGACTTGTAACTCTGTCCAAAAACTTTTCATAGCTGCTTAATTGTAATCGGAATCATTACAACTATCATGTAGGAAAGTAGTCAAGGGTCCATACTTGAAGATGAAACTGCAAAAGTTGATAAATTACATCTAGAAAATGCACCAACAATCGACGAATCTTGAGTGCTCACATAGGACCGTGATACTGTTCTCGTCACCATCTCAAAGAATCGTTAATAACTAATTAATTATAGCCAAAATCTGCGCAAAGACCAAATAGGAAAGTAGCCAAGGGTCTATTCTCTGAGACGCGACTCTGAAAGTTCTTAAAATATTCGCGGAAAATGAGAAATTCGTGAATTTCCAGTGGCCTATGTAATATTTCTATCTCTCTCTCGCACAGCTCGGCCGTGCCACCTCTTTTAGGATCATGTATTCCTATTAACTCGAGCGAATTTCCTGGTCAGACAGCCAACTTCGGGACCATTGCATTATCGCGGTCGGTATTATAAACAACTGTTTACGCCGTTTTTTAAAGCAATAGGTAAACTTTATCATCGAATATGGTTCAATAATAAATCCTGAAACTTCTACAGGACACTGAAATACGCGGGACATGCATAAATAAATAAATTTATTAAATACAAATTTTCCTACATATTTTTATAGCGGTCTTATTAAAGGATTCAAAACAGGGTGAGTCCAACATATACATTCATTTTTGAAAAAGGTCTAGATAGGATGTACATAGCGCGGAGTTCTGAAATAAATAGAAATTGATGCAAACGGATGATACGTAGTATTTCACAAATAAATTTCATTACAGGTGAACTTTATTCACCGAACAACTTGTCTTTACGATATAACAGATCACACGTTTCGGTTTAATAAAAGAAAATGAAAATAGACAGCTCCCATTGGACATAATCCTGTTGCATTGCAAAAGTTTATGAAATGTTGTTCTATAAATACAATCGTTCTTGTGGTGGAAACTCGGTTTGCGGATGCCACGAGAGACCGCACATGCAATAAAGCAGACAGAGTGTGTCCGGAAATGCTGCAACCACGAGTAGCACGTTGTGCGAAAAGACCTTTGTGAAGTTTCGAGGTCAGTACTGTCATCCCTTAAACGTTATAAAAACGTCGTTTCCTGCGAGGGCACGGCGCTCCGCGATAGTTGAAACTTGTGTGAAAACAGTATATCAAGTAAATTTCTGACGATCTTGCTCCACCCGAAAGGAAGAGGTTATGGCGAAGTACTTGGTGCAAATAATTGTGATGGGCACGCGAGTCGTCGGCAAAGCGTTCGCGCGGGCATTGCGGCAGGAAATCGCGGCGAGCCAAGAGGCCGCGCGCAGAGCAGGCGGTGGAACGCGAGGCGCCCAGCACGTAGCAGCCAATTCAAAGACTGGGATCTCCTTGGACGAAGCGCTGCGTATCCTGAACGTGGAGCGTCTGGAGGATCCAGAAGTGATAGAGCACAACTACAAGTACCTAATCGAAGCCAACGACAGATTGAAAGGCGGCTCCTTTTACATTCAGTCGAAAATAGTGCGAGCCAAGGAACGCATCGATGAAGAACTGAAAAATCAAGCTGTTCCTCCGCCGAAAGCGAACTCCACGCAGCAAGATATGTCTCAGCAGCCTTAGCGAATCTCGCCGTAGTCTAAATTTAATTAACACACCCTTCAAGTCTGTATATATATATATGTCCAATGACCTATATTTTAATTATAAATAAATAGTATGAATCGCGCGATCGAAGAGATCGCTGTAACTGTATTTTGTTATTGGTCGAGCCATTAAAATGAGAAAAAGACATTCTGTTTCTACTGTACATTTTGTGTTTCGCAGTGATTATATATTTATTATGAATATCTAATCTTTGGATGACTGAGGAGAAGGCTGAGAATGAAAAAGCATTGTACTTTGTATATATATGTGTAAATAATATATATACACACGTGTATATATAAATATATGTATTTAAAAAACAGAGATCGTGTGACAGTCTTTTATTACAAGTACCCGCTCTTATACGAGTCCTTTCAGGTATGTTAATAGTATTAATACTTGTACATCAATGTACCAAACCAGCTACCATCGCGTCTTCTGGTTCAATTCTATTTTGCGTCTGACGAATAGTTAGTCTCTCCTGATTGTGACGTACAGACCACAGATTCGGCAAGTATCTCGGCTTCATAGTCACAAGGAAATGCTCCCTCCACATGCGTTCCAAACTTACCAATCCGCCTTCCCCTTTTTGAAAGTATTGAACGACCTGGAACGAGGAAGGAACACGTAAATTCAGTTGAAAGTATCTTATACAATGTGCATTATTTACTCTTGGTAAAAAATTTTTTCAAGATTTTATATGTCTTCAATATTTTCGCGAATTTCGGTCCCAAATTTTCTGGAAACATTCATGACATATCAAACACTAAAAGTAAGGAAGAATTTTTTTTATATTTTTCGCATATTTCGGTATATGCCTCCTCTTAAATGTTTAAAAAATATTCCTCGAAAATAAAAATTCCATTTTTTCTACGCCTCATAAATAAAAAGTGTTCGAGAAGCATTTAAACTTTCAAAATTTGAGAAAAACAAAAGTTTTTCCGACTTTTTTCGAAAACCATTTGTCGCATGAGAAAAAATAATACAACATAAATGATGCTCCTTGTCCGGATCTACAACTTTTGTTTGACATATTTTTTTATTTAATCAATAACTTGCGGGATATTATATAAAATCGACTTTGTGAGCTGTTGAATAATTATTTAAACGTTCAAGGGCCCCTAGGCCCCTTTTCCCGTTATCCGATCGAGCTCCAGCTTTACACAATTTTTGTTAATTATTTGGAACTATTCTGGAGGGTGCCCCGAAGAAAATTCAAAAGTCAAAAATAAAAGCCACCCTAATGTTCATCTTCTATGATCGTCAATTAAATACCTTCAAACCATGAGGTTGGCACTTGGGTTGATCGTGGTTAGGCACGGAAATCATAGCATTCTTTAACTCTTTGTACAATATATCCAGGAGGTTCGGCGTAACTTCCCGTTGGTCTGTACAATCTAAAATATAATGCTCCAGCTCTTTGCGTCGCGCGTCGGGTAAAGTCGTTCTTTCTCTCAAGGCTTTAACAGCCGATTGCAATTTCCTCCAATTATTCACATATTTGTTGCGTATGTGCGTCAACGGGCCGGCCAAAGGTGCATCGCACATGTCTGCAAGCTTTCTTCTGAGCTGCAGATCATGGCAGTTGCTTACCTCGTGGCACGTCGGGCACAACAGTAATATGTCGTGCGACTGATGCGCTTTCATCACCACTGAAAAGACATTTCGAATTTCGTTTAAATTATATATTAAGTAAACGCGTTGAAGTGTAGTTCGGATCTGGAACTCACGTGGAAAGTATTTACGATATTCCCTGGGCACAACGTTCTTCCTGATAAACTTCTCCGTGGTCCCACACACCACGCATTGATTGAGTTTAACTTGCGTATAGTATTGCCCGACTTCTCCCAACGCGCGTCCAGAAGGCTCGAATTTCAATTTCACGGTAAATGGCTCTTCCTTGATCACCTCCCCTAATCCTTTCGTAACATACCACTCGGCTTTTTTACGGTCACACGTACATAATATGTCTCCATCCGGTGCTTGTAAATAACAATTATGATATAAAGGCTTGTTTCTAGTGGGTATACTATTTTTACACATAACGTTACTGTTTATTTTCAAGTCTCGCGTTAACTTGACGAGATTATTGTTTTTAGCGTTCCTTTTATTAACAATCCCATTTATTTGCTGTACCTTGAACCTTGAATAAAAGATTTCTGCATAAATTAACGCATCCCACATCATTCTTTCGGTATAAAGATTATCTCGTTACCTCGTATCGATTATATCGCTAGGTAAACAATGAAATTGCACATTTGCATTTTTACTACATACACTTTTCATATAATTTACAAGATTTTCCCATAAAGAGCACTTTTCTTTCATTCTTTGCACGATCTGGAACATATAAAGCAATTTACACGAACCCTGTTGGAGATTAGGGCTGGGACTATTTGTCGAATTTTTCGGTATTCGAATATTCGAATACTTCAGTTGCTCAATTATTTGGCGAATATAATTCGAATATCCAAGTATTCGAATATTTAAGTATTCGAATGCTATTTGAATATTTAAGTATTCGAATGCTATTTGAATATTTAAGTATTCGAATACTGAAATATTCGAATACTGAAATATTCGAATAGTATTCGAATAATAACATTCGAATACTCAAATATTCGAAGTTTATTCGTAGCATTCAAATATTAAATTATTCGAATAGTCCCAGCCCTATTGGAGATATTTACAAGTACGTTGTATCCCTCTCTACCTGGTCATAGATAAGAACAGACGCAATTGCATCGCAAGCAGCGTAAGCCACTTGTTCGTCAGTAAGAGTGCCAGCGTCCCAATTGCCACACCTTACTTCGATCAGTTTATCCATCTCTAAGCCTAAGTACTCTATACTCAGTGCCGCTAAACTCTTCGGACTCGGTAAATCTGCACGTCCTGCCAATGTCCTTAAATCGAGCGTACCGCAAACTCTACACCCGTAATCAGCAACTATCTTTTGTCCGTCTTCGTACGAAGCAACTCCAACTTTAAGAATACGTTTGCTGGCCAGTAGTTCCTGAAAAGACATCTGTTACAACATGTTCGCAAACTACTCCACTGTATTCAAATATCTGAGTATTACACACTTTTAACTTAGGAGGAATATATCCAATTTTTCCAATGCGAAACAGGCCGCATACTCCGTTGAACGTAGCGAGTTGGAGCAGAGACACAGGTCCTTCGTTAACCCACTCGCAATCGAAACCCAATACGTCATTTGATAAGTTGCTTCAACATAAAATGTATTAATGTAGAGTATAAGGAACAGAATTCTACATGGACGCTAGTATAAGAGGCGAAGCTGAGCACAAAAACTGTAAACACCGCTAATGTTCTTAACGTACATAGGCCGGCACAAGATACACAAAGAAATGTAAACACGCCAGGAATAACACAGCATCGAGATACAAGTCGCTGTAGAACTTACCAACGAATACGCTGAATGGCGTAATCACATTTCTCTGGAGTGTCGGCCAAAATGATTTTGTCCAACGCGATCTTAAGGTCTTTCTTCTTATCGTTAGTCTTCTTACAACCCTTATTCTTTATGCTCTGACAGAGGTGTTTCACGCTCTCGAGTACATTCTTGCGGTACTTAGAGGCCAGCAGTACCAGGCCCACTGTTACGCATACAAGGAACATATTGTTCTTTGCAGGATGCATTAATCGCGAAGATAAATATTGCTTCCCGAGCAAATGCAATTAAAATATTCTTATGTACAATTTAATTCCCCGCGATTCACGTACAGGCGATCGTAGAAATATAATCTCTCTTTTGTGCATACAAGGTACGCTATAAATATTTACACGGACAATTGAATAGAATAAATAAATAAGTTACAATCTATCGTTACGTTGATGAATGAGAATCGGAGATCGATCGATCGCGAGAAGCCCGCCAACAATTGCGGAACAGTGTTTGCAAGATATTGCACGCGAAATGTTCTTGGATTATTGAATTATTGAAAACATTTAAATAACCGCGCGAAAGATGCATCACGATCTCAATCGCGAGATTGTTAACCGAACGAGGTTCAAGGGAACCGTAGCTACATTAAGAATTCGACCGACGTAGTACGCGGCTACGGGTATCACGCACTACTGCGATATATTTATTACAACGTGATTACCATAACGTTATCTCCCTCATTATTTTCCTCCATAAGCCCGTGCCTCGATAGATCGTTCTTCGCGCTGATTGGCCAAGCCGTCTTTCCGCGAAATTTCTGCCAGGACCTTTGCGCGATATTCACGCAGTTTCGCAAACATTTACAGACGTACCCTCGGCATAAGCAACAATTAAAACCGTTTCCCTAACGACCTACGCAGCCCCGGAAACCCCGAACACCCACGCTATTCCTTATCATTACGCCACCTTATCAAACACAAACTTCCACCAATAAACTAATCGACTCCGAACGGCTGGCGGAATAAATCATATACTTATCGCATGTATAATTCAACATGTTTTTTCCGCACAAACGGGAGAAAGTAGTTGTGCACACGTACAAGCGGAACGACCGTCTGTGTAGGAATTAAAGTATGGCGTTAATCCTATCAGCTGATATCGTCTGCTGGGTTGACAAGTTGCAGTTGAGCAGCAGTGATTAAAACAGTGATTCTGGGTGGTGGAGAAACATTCCCTTAATTCATGACTGTACTGTCGATTAAATAGTGCCGCGATAAATACTAGGGATGCTTGTTTTAATGACGCAATGATCGTATCGGACGTTGTAATGGTGAGAATAGCCGTGGAAGAGGGACCCGATCGAGTGCGTCATTGACAGGTGGCACAGGAATGAGGGGAAACAGATAGGATTATTCTTAACAGATAGGATTTTTTTACGCGATTGGCTAGTAAAGTGGATCTGGGTTAAGTCAGCCAGCAGATTCGGTTGTAATGAGCGACTCCGAACAGCGGCAATTACACGTGCCTTATCGAGAATACCACAGCCACCACAACACCAACACAACAGCTCTGGTGGAAACCGACGCGCTGGTGGATCTCTCGATCACGCCGCAGAACCCCGAGCCAGCGAGCAACGACACTTCAGAGGTAGTGCCAGACGTTGAGTTCGTTCCAAACCCGAGCACCGACCAACCTATAGCCATTGATTCCCCTGGAATCGACCGGGAGAGCCAGCCTCTCCTCGGTCGGCTGGAGCTCGATGTTACGTTCAATCGCTTTCCAGGTTCGTCCTTCCACTCCGCAGGCGTACTCAGGCGTCGTCTCTACATTGGTTTTCTTTGCAGATGATCCGCAATTCTCTGAACTGGTGTGGCAGGCGGAATGTGCGATAGACAATGGTATCTTTCCCGAAAGGATATACCAGGGGTCGAGCGGCAGTTATTTTGTAAAGAATCCCGCCGGGGTAAGATACAAGTGTTCCAATAATCTTGGAAGAGAGAGTACCGACGAAGCATACAAATCTTGTTCGATAATCTTGCAGAAAGTAATAGGTGTGTTTAAACCGAAAGACGAGGAACCTTACGGCAGATTGAATCCGAAGTGGACGAAATGGATGCACAAGCTTTGCTGCCCCTGCTGCTTCGGGAGAAGCTGCTTGATACCGAACCAAGGATATCTCAGCGAGGCTGGCGCAAGTTTAGTTGACCGGAAGTTAGGTCTAGGCATAGTTCCAAATACCAGAGTAGTTAAACTCGTCAGTAAAACGTTTAACTATCCACGATTAGACCGTCAAAAAGTCCGCATGAAGCAAGCGATTATGGATCAATTCCCTATAGTCGGTTCCCATTTCAATCGCATCGGTCTACCGCCGAAAGTCGGTTCTTTTCAAGTGTTCGTAGACACCTACAAAGACGCCGACTACTGGCTGAGACGATGGGAGAGCGAACCTCTGTCACCACGGCTTAGCAGAGAATTTCAGCTTCAATTTGAGCGCTTGGTCATCCTGGACTACATAATTAGAAATACGGACAGAGGTACTCGGCGATTCATAGAATTCCTTCAGCCTCCGGGCAGGGATCTTGATCTGTGAATTCACTGTTGTTCTGTTTAAAGGCAACGACAACTGGTTAATCAGATACGATAGCGCCACGGCGAAGAACGATTCGGACCAGGGTGAGGTGAAAATCGCGGCGATAGACAACGGTTTAGCATTTCCTTTCAAGCATCCAGATTCCTGGCGTGCCTATCCTTATCACTGGGCATGGTTGAGTCAGGCGAAGCAGCCGTTCAGCGACGTGACAAGAGAGCTTGTGCTGCCGCAACTCTCCGATCAGAATTTTGTACAGGATCTATGCGACGACTTGTATCAATTGTTGAAAGTGAGTCACGCGAAACGCCAGCGATATTATCGGTGCTACCCAGGGTGCGTTCCACTTACACCCAAATCGCCCACGCCCGCGGCCGCAGAAATATTCCCGTTCCGCTTGCTTGTAGGTAAGCCGTTGTAAACGTCTGCAGCTCGACCACGACGCGGTCGGCACGTGGAACGAAAACCACGGACGTTGCGGGCGATTCGGGCGTAAGTGGAACGCGCCGTCCTTGGTACTTCAAAGATACAACGAGATTGTTTTGCAGCAAGATAAAGGTTTCGATCGGCATCACTTCGATAAACAGATGAGCGTCATGCGCGGTCAAATACTGAACCTGCAACAAGCTTTAAAGGATGCCAAGAGTCCGGTGCAATTGGTACAGATGCCTGCTGTGATCGTTGAGAAGTATGCACTCGTGCACGCGAATTGCTAAATAGTATTATAAATTATCATTGAGATACGATAATGGGATTTTGCTACTGTTTTATAGGGCCAAAGGAAACGGCGGAACGCCAAGATTATTCTCATTCTCGGATACATTTACACAGCGCTTCCAGAATAAGAGTCCTTTCTTCTCCTGGTGTTGAACGAATCGTCTTCGAACGCCTGGGACAACGTCGATCCTTCGCGTGTCGACCGAAAAGAACTAATTCGATTGAATCATGAAACATCACCTTACTATTGGTTCTGTCTCTCTCTCCCTCTCTCTCTATTTCTCTTAATTTTATTCCACATTGCTACCTCTTTTCGGAATGCTAGTTTCCAATCTACTGGCCCGTAGATTTAACGACGACTACGTTTAACTTATCTTGTATCGAGAACGTTTTCTTTTAATTCGAATATGAACATCAACCATAGTATAATTATATTGTATACAGTAAATATATGAAATGTTAAAACAACATTTTTTGATATGCTTCGTGTGGATAAAAGAAAGCGAGGAAAACGAGTATAGCCCCTCAAAGGAGACGCGAGGAATTAGACATCCGTGTTGTACGTTTTCTATGTCTTCCAATATTATCGGCGCCCCGATGCGAATTCATATTCGTGGATCGAGCACAGTGAAGTTTTCAATATTTTCGCTGGATGCTGTCGAGGAAGGAACGTCTGTCGAAACTTAAAAAACAAACTGTGATCTACTAGTTAAACGCCATACTTTTATTGTTTAAAATAAACACCTCTACGTAATCCTATTATATTTTTAACCGACCAGTATGAGCAAATAAATTTTTGTATTTAGCGGCTAAGGCGGAGATTTCTATTACAGAGTTCTCGTCAATGATCTCGAGCGAGGCTCTCTTTTGTTCCTTGTAATACACGGTCGACGCGATCGATCTTATCATCGCCTACTTTACCTCGTCTATATTTAAACAAACATCGGCCTACAACTAACTTCCAACTATGCCTGGCTAAATTTTCAGTCCCTCTGGAATCAGACAATAAAGATGTGTCACGCAAGTTGACACCTGTGAACTGTCATCTCATCGTTTTATATCCTTGTATTATTTTACACATAAATCGCGTAACATTTCGAGGAAACGTTTGTCGACGACAAACGCGCGTCTGTGCCCGTTTATATAGAAGATAATTATATCAGACACAAACAGAGCAAGATGGAAGTGGTTGAGATCAACACGAGAAAGAATCAGCCACAGCTACCATGCCACAGACCAATAGAATGTCCGTGTAACGTTAAAGTATTTATCAATTCTCACCGACTCTCCAACATTACCCGTTAGCAGCGGAAAGAATCATGCTCCTTTCACGCGCGTACAGTGCACCAAGAGGTACGTGCAACCGTCGCGAGTGAAATCGTTCGCCCCAGAGAAACTCTACCGTCCACCCTCGAAGGTGCTCGACACTGGTACCACCTATCACTTGTCGTACTTAAACGTGGACCATGCAGATATGCGTCACAGCAGATCCCAGCCCATTCGACCCACTCCAGCTCTCGTCAAACCCGACGGAAAGTTCGCCAACGAGACCACGAACAGACTAAGTTACAAGCCGGTGGGGCACGTCCCTAAAGCGAAGCCCATCCTGCCCAGGCAGAGGTACATTAATATCCGTCCGGCAAAGTAGCTATTGCTATCAACCACTCTCTCGAATCAGGGCCCACATCGGATTGGGCCGTATGGAGAGTATCACCACTGCCCGCCACGATTACGCGGGCAAGCACGTGGAGAAGACAGAGAGCATCGTGCCCTGCGGGAACATTCGCTTGTGTACAGGAAAACTGGAGGGAAGCACCACGGCGAAGCTCTCCTACGCGGACCCAGGTCCCATGGAGCCGACCGCTAACTTCAAACCGATAAGAGTCTACTGCCCGCCCAGCGAGCCGATTCCTCACGACACCACACAGAAGCTGAGCTATCAGCCTGTTCAAATCCAGGAGAAGGACGTCTGCTCCTGGATGCTGAAACCAACGTACAGGTAACCCCGTCCGTTACACGATCCGTATACTTAATCGAAAGAGGCGAGGGGACGCTTCAACGAGACTGTTCCAAGACCCCCAGACAAGGCGATGTGCGTCAAGACGACGTACTCCGAGAGCTTCTTGAAAAACGAGGACGCTTGCATGGAGAAGCCGATCAAGCCCGCGGGGACCAACGTATTTCCCCAGGGTGGCAAGTTCGCGGGGAAGACTATTTATAAAGAGAGTTACTTGGAGTCGAGCGTCATCGAGCGCGTGGAGCCTATCTTTCCTTGCGGCAGCATCTCGAGACCGGACGGCCCGATGTCGGGGGACACGACGAACAAGGTACGGCGAATTCAGCACGGGATGCGGAGTAGTGGCGGATTTAACGGGCCCCATAATCAAAAAGAAAAGAATTATGATTTTATCCAAACTGTACTTCTTTTCTGTACTACTGTACTTAGCCCGTTTTTAGTAAACTGCCTTTTGTCTCCTGCCTCGGAAAATGGGAACGGTTTCCACCCGGGGCCTTTTTCCTTAAATCCGTCACTGATGCCGAGTAGGGCTGGGACTATTCGAATAATTTAATATTCGAATATTTTACAAGTATTCGAATGCTACGAATAAACTTCGAATATTTGAGTATTCGAATGTTATTATTCGAATATTTCAAGTGAGTTCGTGATTTATAATTCACACCATACTATTCGAATACTTAAACATTCGAATAGTATTCGAATACTTGGACATTCGAATTATATTCGCCAAATAATTGAGCAACTGAAGTATTCGAATATTCGAATACCGAAAAATTCGACAAATAGACCCAGCCCTAATGCCGAGGGTCGAGTACCAACGTCAAGTGTATCTCTTCTACAGACCACCGCGTCAGCACAGTGCTAAAGAATACGAATTGACATTGTAATGGAATAAAACTCCTCGTAGTTGAGCTACCAACCGGTTCAAAGCGAGAAACGCCCGCCGATACTGCCCCGGCTTAGGACCATGATCGGCGACGGTCCGATGCAATCGGAGACGACTAACCGCTGCGATTTCGCGGCGAAAGCAACGGTCCGGCCCGACCTGGTCGTCCCGTGCAACAACATCCGGAGCGCCGAAACGCCGATGGAAGATAGAACAACGGCCAGGATGTCTTACATGAAACCAGGGCGGATGGAAAGCGTGCAAAGCTTCAAGCCTATCGCCCAGTATACCAGGTAGACGGATTTGCTTCCAAGTCGATTATCTCTGCTTCCTAGAAGGACAACAGAATGCACATTCAGAGGCGTCTTTCCACGAGCAGACATTTAACGCCGCGCGTGTTGCAGATTACCTTACAAGATCGACTGCGACAGCGTGAGCAAGCTGTCCTACCAGGCGTGGACTCCGATCCCGAAGGAGAGCGTTCCGTGGGCGGCGAAGAGCAAGTATCAGCCACCGTCCGATCCCATGTGCAGCGACACTATTTACCAAGCTAGCTACCCCGCGCCCGGGCACTACGAGGAGATATGCGTACCTGTGGACGACTGCGACTGCTTAGCCACGGTGGACGAGTGCCCTGCTAGCGAGCGAGCAGAGACGCAACAGGAGTCGTAAACTTCGAACAAAATTTTATTCACCGAATCTGCGATATCCACGAGGATTACAAGCGACGTTAAAATTACAAAAGTACTCTCCGTTCGCTCCGGTTTCGTTCGGAGAAGAGGCCGGTAAAAGGGGGGGGGGGAGGAGGGGAAGAGATGACTATTTCCTACTACCGTATATACACAGTGAAAGCTTAAAAAAGAGAAACGCAAGGATGCCCGGTGATCGTCGTGGTACCAGAACGAAATTCTCCAGTCGAATGGTTTAAAAGGACAACTATTGTTAACGGCACGCGTCACTAGTGGCATGCTGTGCTCGGTGGTCTTACTTTACACACTTATACAATAATATATAACTATACTGTGTACAAGACGACGAATAACATATAACGCTCTTTTTTATCTTTTACAAACAGTAAAATCGTTCTCGATAATAAAATAAACTCTAATCTTTGATAAAAAGATCAATAGACAATGTTAACGTACGCTCTTCATAGGTTCCAGCTTATTACATACATACATACAGGTTTTTTTTATATATATGATATATATATATATATTTTGTAAATATAATTGGAGGGGACAACAATGCGCGAAATCGTAATCATTCGTAAGACTGCATGCATCGTTGTTTTACAATACGCGCAACAATCGATAATTTTCTGTTTCCACTCGGTAACGTATATATATACATATGCATATATATGTATAGCGCGCGGGAGGGGACGATAATTAAGGCATAAATTCTTCAACCGCGGATAAATCTGCTAAAGGCTTTACCAAATATATATATATGCGAGTATCCGATAGATAGGGATATCTTCAAGAAATAGTATCGTGACGACCACAATTTCGAAAATCCGCAAGGCACGTATTCAGATCACGCGAATCACACAACGTTTACATCCTTCTCCATAGCGTTTGCACAAACCCCGTACAACTTCGCTTTGCCACATGTCCCATCGATAAATTAAAAGCCTCTGCGCAGGGTGGAAATAGATTGCAGGCACAGGCTTCACACCGGATACGACGGATATCTCTCAGACAATTAATTCCTCCAAGTTCCTTTACAAGCTCCTCGGATATCGTTCTAGAAAGAACTATCCTGATTATCTTTAACTTTCCTTATGTGCAGCCCGGGAGCTTGTGTCCATACAGTTATTCGCACCCTGCATATTCCCTGTAATTTCGCTATTTACAGAACTGCACGGAAATGATTGTCTCTGCTTACGCGTCCAACAGCTTGCTTGATTATTCTCTGGTATCACATCTCTAGATCCCGTTGATCGTTCAAAGTCGTTTCCATCGCTTTGTCCCTTTCGATAAGCCGAGGGTGGCGCTTTGATTCTCTCGCAATCGTTAGGCCGTCGCGGAGGACCGTCAAACGGAAAGGAACGAGTCAAAGCCGTCGCGCATTTTGGCGAAGCGCGGCGAATCGAATCGAAGGAATTGATAATTAATTAATTGTCGATGCGCTTCGGTTTTGTCTCTTCTCTTCGTACCCCCGCGCTTCGCTAAAATGCGCGACGGCGTTTAACATCCCTTAACGACGGCTTTCTCTCGTTTTATAGAAAAGACTCTCTAAAACTGTTCTACGTGACGACACAAGTCGACTCTACCTCGCCGCTACTCAAACTCCTTCGTAAGTCCACAACAACGCTTTGTACCAAACATTCCTTCGCGTCCTCCCCTCTCTCTCTCTCTTCCCTTCTCAAATTTCAATCAGACGTAAAAACTTCAACTAAAACGACTAAACGTTCGGGAAAAGTTGATACGTTAGGCACACACGGACAAAAAGCTCGATAAAACTAAATATCGTCAAAGGCTCGTTGTAAATACAGCGCACAGTTAAAACACCATTTGGTAGGTCCTACTACACGGGACAAACTTTAGTCGCAGACCAATCATCCATCCGCCGGTCCGATCCCGTTCTCGGATACACTATTTCGGCTCGAGATGTCGTTGGAACCCGTTAAAACTTGAAAAAAAAAAAAAGAAACAATCTATCGTTTCGCACACCCGACGTGACAAGTGTTTCTAGTTTTTAGGCGAGCCCGAGAAACTAAGTCCCAGTCGCGGTACACGCACAACGCGTTTAATCGCAATTAAACATCCTCGATCATAACATACATGCATATATTAATATAAACACAGTGACCGATCATTTCCAATCGTCTGCGCAACAATCAGAATCGCCGCAACTAGCTTTCAGGTATGTATATATACATACACACATATATATACATTTATAAGTATATATATATATATATATATATATATTGCACTTACACGATGATAATTAAAAAGATATGCCACGTTGTCGAAGACCAAGTGTTTTTACCACGTGCAGCGGGTTGCAGGCGAACGATATCATAAAGCAGACGTTTTACACCAGAAGCATTTTTCTGTTTTTACAACCCTCCCCTATATCGAACAACAATAGCGACGTAGTTACAGTAACAGTGGACACAAATCGCATCGGCGGAGGGTGTTCGTGTCGCGGTAAGCTTGCGAAAATGGAATAGTAAAAGGGGAGGATAAGACTCGGTGGGAGCTGCGATCGAGCGACGCTAGAGCGCCGGCACGCTGGGGATATGCAGGTGATCGTAGGGGGACGCTCGCGCCTGACCTACCTATTGCGGTTTAGCGTTGTAAGATTGTATGAACTCGGAGAAGCTAAAGCCGTTCAAGTGATCCCAGTTGAGATTTTCGTCGATCGAGGGCAGCTCGCTGGGACCCATCAGCTCCACATAGTCCATGTCCGAGTTTGCTCGCCCAACGCTTGACTGGCCAAGGCCCGGAGCGTAGCTACCACAAATCAAAACACAACCCCAATCACTGGCATAGCAATGGAGAACGGTGTCTCGTTACTAATCCAAATACAATTTTACGTACGGTGGGGGCTGGGTATCATCCACCGTAGTGATCTAATATTCTCTTTCTCTCTCTCTCTCTCTCTCTCCCTCTCACTCTCTCTCTCCCTTTCTCTCTGTATAATCTATACTGTCTCAGTTTCTTTCACATTTCATGTTTAGACTGGTTACAGTCGGAGTTAGCTGATATCGTTCTGGCAGAAACGCGTGACCGATTATAGCCGGATATAGCCGGTACAACACGGCAAGGGACGTTTGAGCAACCACACAGAGAAGATAGATCATCCCCCGGGCTAGAGATGGGCGTCCGATCCGTTCCCTTGCCGACATCCAATCAGCTCGGCCGGCGTCCTGTTTCGAGTCGCTTCGAACATCATTCGTATCTCAGATATCTAAAAGAAAGTCTTCGTTCAGTGTTCCGGGACGCCGTTCCGTTCGAGCGATTCGGAACGTCTCGAAAGCCCATCGCCACCACCCCCACGATTTAGAAATCGATCGGTCACTCGAGAAACAAACTCACGTACCACCCTCTGTAATTAATACGCGTGTACCGTGGCATTCATTCTCTCTCGCTCTCTCTCTCTTTCTCCCCTGAGCAATATGTCAACGACACTTGCCCACCGTGGCGAGACCCTTCTATTTCTCCGTAAGCGTGCGTTCGACTGCCAGCAGAACTGTATGTGTGTGTGTTTGTAGTTTTCCGATGCATCGTGATTGGAGCTGCGTTTCTTAGTTTTCATCCGATCTCTGTCGATTCAGGAGTAGCGTTACAGCTCTAAAAAGCGCTTTTACAATCCGTTGTTGTGGTTGTACCGGCTTGCTCCAGGCCTTTGCCCTCCGTTTCTCTCGGAGTCTCGTGTTAAGCCCGAGTATTCTATTCCCTCGTGTCACGATATTCACCCTCGTTCAGCTACTTTCAGGTCTCCCTTTCTGTTCCTCTCTTTCCAAACGATACTCCATGTACATGAAAAAGGCATACACACGCGCGTGCACATGGATTCTGCGCATACAAGACACTACGAGCGAAGCGGGAGCTTCTGATACTCGAGGAGATCGTTCGTTTTGCTCTCTGCCTTGTTCATTTAAGAAGCCATGGATAAGCTGTTTCGCTACAAAAAAAAAATAAAGGAGGGAGTGGGGGCACATGTACAAAATTTGGCAGTCTGAGAAGAAAGTCACGAGCTATCCAGTTCCTTCGCCAACCAACCTCCCTTTCTCTCACTCTCTCTCCCTCTCGCGTTCCTGCTACAAACTAAATATCGTAAATTACAGAAGAAAAAGGGGGAGAAAAGAAGAAGAAGAAAGAACGAATCGATCGACGGCCGAATTGCTCCTCGCGCCTCGAGACCCTCCGCTCGTCTATCCCTTGGACGGACTCTGATTGCCACGCCGCTTTGCAAGCGACCCTCGCGAAGCGCCGTCCCTTTCTCTACCTCGTTATAAAAAATGCTCGCGCGAAGGATCTCGGAGGAGTCAACGGCGGCGTCGTTCTTAACACTACGTACGTATTCTTATCGGTAAGTGATTATTAATATCGGAACGGAGTGTGCTGGGCGACACGAAGACCAGATTGAAGACTACGCCGGAAACGCAACGAAAAAGAAATGAAAATCAAGAGACCGGTCGTTCGTATACAAACTTCTCCGCGGAGTCTGTCTTCAGGCGCCCAGTACCCTTCAATATAAACTGCTCCCTTAACGCGACACCTTAAGTACTACTTTAACCTCTCGCTTAGCAGTACAATGTCGTAAAAACTCTTCAAAATGTCCATATAAGAGAAAAAAAAAGATGGGGGTTTTTATAAAAACGTGCGAAACTATATAATATCACTGTAAATATTTTCTAAATGTTCGTAAAAATTGGAACATAAAAAGAAACAATACTGACGTCATCTGCGCAGATAGAATACAAAAGACATGCAAAGCAAAATAGATTATCTCGGGTCGTAGAGGAATGTGTCCTGATTTTCGCCGTGTCGACGGATCCATGTATGATTATTGTCTGATTTGCGATGATGAGTCATCTGTTATAGTATGGTAGGCGTCCTTGGTCATTTAGAAAAGGAATAACCGTTGCACAGTCACCGGAAACGATATGCTCGTCGTATGCTACCTTAAGAGCCGACAGTAGTTACTTGAGTTTCTAAGTACGAGTGTACGAGAGTCAAACAAGAAACCTTTGCATATCTTGTATGAAGTATCTATGGCAGTGGTTTAACCTATTAGAAATAAATGATAAGATTGATACTTTAGATCCAGGGGACTGACCTGGAAGCCACCGACGGAGTGTCACGCGTCACGGACGGGTCGGGACTGTGCGCTTGGAACATGGTGGACGGTGTCGCGGGATAGCTACCGCCTGGACCGCTCTGGCCACTGTTCCCGACCCCGCTGACCACAGAGGAGTGGGACGGCGTCTGGCTACCGACAATTGGTCCGCCCCAACCAGGTACGTGCGTCACTAACAGGGGTTTCACGTATCCGTTTGTCGACGTGGACTGATTTTCTGTGGGCAAAGTAGATCGTGCGGCGTCAGAGTCGACGTGAAGGAAGGAGAACGACGAAGGAAGCGAGCCATACCTGTGAACGGTGTATAGTATTTGGAGAACGCTTGATCTTTCGATAGGTCTGGATAGAGGTAGAGCAAGTGCTGCAAATCGGACACCCGATCTGCTAGACTGCGAATCGCGAAATCCTTGCTCGTGAACGGCTGCAGCATGAAGACTTCCGTTTGGTCTGCGTCAGAGTTAACATCAACTATAGAACAGAATGATAGAGCGTGCGGCGGTAGAGGCGCAACGATACCGTACCTCCAACCCATGCGATGGTGATACCACCGAGCTCAGAGTCTGAGAAACGCATGAGGAATGTCCCCGACGCGCAGTTGGCCAACATCTCTTCTGTTTGTTTCTTCCTGACGAATCCCAGTATGTATCCGTCGATCCACGGGCCGCGCAAGTGCTCCCTGGTTAGTTTCATCACAGCGTAAAACCATTCCCAGAAGGTGAAGTTCCTTTCCGGTAACGGCTCCTTACAGAACTGTGCCCAGCTCAGCATCAGGCCGGAGTAGTCTTGACCGCTCGCGTTTCCACCGCGGAATACCTTCTCTGCGAGGAACCGGAGGTTATCCTCTGTCAAGGAGCGACCGGTCGCCGATCTGAACTTCACGTTCAGTGCCTCGGCCGCCTGGCTCCATGGAACTTTGTCGGGCACCACGAACGGCACTCTTCCGGGCTCAGCGAAAGCGTTGTCCCAAGTGACCGTGGCCCACGCGTGCGGCTCCTGGTTCCCGTGCACGATCACCACTACTGGCAAGCTCAACGTCCACACTTGGAATACCAATTCACCTCCTCCGACGCTGAATTGCGACTGGAAGAGGAGCGAAAACTTCTCGTCCATCACAGACTCCGTCCCTTTCTTCTCCGCCCTCTTGATCTTCTTCAATTGCATGTTACGGAAGCTTACGGAGAGTTGTCTCGTGGCCTAATAAATAAAATCACGTTTGTTCAATATATGTCTTACACGAATGCAAATCACCTTCCGCAGCTTCCCTTACCTGATGATACTCCATCGTTCCTGTGTTGTTCAGAATTTCACCGCTGGCTTCCCCGCTTTTCGCCATTTTGTCACTCTTCAGCAGAGCGGTGGCCTGAGCCTCGCTGATGATGCTGACTTTCACTTGAGGGGGAGTCATGTGGACGTTTAACTTTCCGCCCACGAGAAGGCGCACCGTACTCGTGAAGCGAGTATTGGTCTTCATCACTTGCGGCGGTTGCTTTTCTATGATGAACGTGCTGGTAACTAAGGAGCTAAGGAGCTGTGTGATCTGCGAATTCAGTGTAGGAAGAATATCCTGCATGCCCGGTGGATCCAGCGCGAACTTCTGCTTCAAGCGTTCCGCCTCCTTGATCTGTTGACGATTCAGCCAAATCAACTCGGCTAGGCTTTCGCACCATTCCTGAATAGTGTCCAAATTACTGTTGAACGGTGTGCCGTTCCCGGCTAATTGCTGATCTCTCTTCCATCTGCGAAACGAAAGCTCCCGCGTTAGAAACACGCTCGAGACTCTTCGCCGAGCTAGCAAAAATCAAAGGGGATTTTACCTGATAAGTTCATCGTCCAAAACTCTTGACTGCAAGCTGTTCAGTCTGGTGATGGTGTCCTTCAGTTTGTCAGCTAATGTCAATCGCAGCTGCATTAAACCAGCCACTTTATGATTGAGCAGCTGCTCCTGCTGCTCTGTTTGCCTGTAACAATACGATTTAACATCCGCGAGAACAATTCACACGCATTTGTCTTCGGTTTGCCGGAAGCGTTACCTCCTGATCTTCTTCTCCAGGTCCAAGTTCTGCTGATTCTGAGGCTGCGTCGCGAGATGCTGGAGGTGCGCGTTCAATTTCGTACACTCGTGATAACTGATAGCAAATGCTTCCTGTTCTTGCTCCATTTTTCGCAAGTCTTCCCCGGTTTCCTGCGTTCTACGGCGCAGAGATTCCACGTGCTGCGCTATCTCCGCGACAGCGTCGCTGATCAACCCGACTTTCCCTCCTGTCATGCTCATCAAAGCACCCCCCAAATTCTCTACTTGCGCTACTAATTTCATTTCCGTCCCTAGACAGTGTCTAATTATTCTATACAACATCGACGGATTGTGGGTGTATCTTTGCTGCAAGAAAGACAAAGGGTACATTCGCGTTATCTCCCTCCAAATTGCTGCATAACATATACAACAGCCCCGGCAACTTACACGAAAATTCTTCGCAGCCTCCATTAACTTCAACTTCGTCAGAAACATGTCGTCTGTATTCAAGGAAGCCGCCTTGGATTCTAATTCTTGTATCAGGGATATTACAAGATTAGCTATGTACTGTTCATGCTGTGGATTCTCAGGCTCCACGTCAGTCCTACGGCAGAAACACCATTGTAGTCGAAAGATCCATGAATACAAAATACGAATAATCTTCGAGACACCGATACTAGAATGCCTTACCACATTTTCTCTTCTATCCAAGAAGACAAAAAATGCCGCACCTCTATCGGAAAGTGCTCTCCGTATACCGAACGCACTTGTTGCAGTGCGTCCTGCGGCAGTTGCTGCGCTTTCGCCCACAGCGACATTTTGATCTATTCTGTGAATCCTGCACCCTGAAAGAACGTAACGGTTAGAGAAGCGCTACAGGCTCGAACAGCTTCTACCTTCTTTGCAAGGTGAAGCTCGGGACGGCGTATAAATAAGAGTAATTGCTTTCATTGATAATGATGACAATGTACTACTGCGAACTCAGTGGTGTAACAATGCGCTACGACCCTTCTTTACACACTTGATCCATAAAAAGGAGGAAACACAGTCACCCCAAGATTTGACGTGAATATTTTACGAAGCATGTAAGCACACTTCCGATCAGTGAAAAGGAAAAAATGGAAGCACCTGATAAGCTCGACGAGGAGCATACGGACTCATGCTGCAGGAGCTCGAGCGAATCGCACAGACTCCCCGCGTTCGTTAATGCCTGAGAATTACCAAGCCTAATGTACGGTGACTTAAGAGATATTAACCGTGCTAATAACTCGGCCGCCCGATCGAGCCCGTCGCGGAAAACATAGCGTCGAGGCCCGCGAGTGCGAGAACGTGACGTAGCGCAGTAACGCGTAAATAGATAAGCGGGAGGGGCAAAAGGATAACGTGCCCGTATCAAGAATCGCTTGCGCTCACCTGCTGCTAGTCCGAAGACAAAAGCAACTAGGATCTGTGTTGTATATTCTCTCGCTACCTATGTTTCTCTCTCCCTCCCTCTCCTTGCCTGTCCCGCTTGCCTCTGCCAATCCGATCGGGACGTGACCTCCGCACCGATCACAACCAGTCCGCCGCGCAATAATCGTAATCGTAATGATCGCAGGGGACCGGTCGCACGCGCGAATCTCATCAATAACTTTCCCTGCTCCGCGTTACTCCCATCAGCGCGGACGACGACGGAGTGCCGCGAATTCCGAGAATTCCCTACCGTAAATGGCGCGGCGGGAACAGGAAGGGGTACGTCACGTGACCGCCAGGCCAATCGCGCGTGCGCCTCCCTCTGCGGTTTTCCCAGAGACTGTAGCAACTACATGGAAGCCTATAGCGACACGTATTATCTATGTACATACACATGTACAGCCTCTCGACCGCTGAAAATTTCTGTTATCAATCAATCGACTGATCACACTTCTGCTTTATTTGGATTGGACTTATCGGGACGAGGCAAACCTATGCTAGCGTTTTGTAACGATCGCTTTTCATTCGGAGTATTGAGATCTGGATTGATAACTGGCGAATTGATGGTTTCTCGAATAGTCCCAGCCCTACTCTGGACACGCGCTGTTAAAAATATATTATTATGCGGAGTACAGTAAATGTATAAAGAATACTTTTTTTTACAAATCTTTACAATACATCGTACAAAATCTCTTGTAAAATATAAAAATACTGCTTGCATGTAAACGTATAAGTACATATACGTCCGTAAATATAATATCCTGCCGTTGAATCTTCTCATATGTTTCTTCAAAGTGACTTTACACCTTGAAGAATAAAAGGCGGCAGTATGAGGAATATAGCACCGGTGAGGTACGTCACCTTACTGCCGATACACCAGAAAGCTGGAATAGAACATATTACGATGATACACGGATTTATTTATGCGATTAGGTGGTTTCTTCCTACCTGAGGAAGCCACGACGGGCCCGCAAGCCCGAGCTAATGCCCCGAGGGAACGGAAGACACCTGTTATCGCCCCTTTTTGGTTCTCAGGCCCGATTCGTGTTACGAGTGTCATCATACAAGTAACAACCATAGCAGTGGCTGCGGGGCATAAAGACATATAAAGTACTTTCTAACTTTCATGAGTACTTACAAGGGAAGATCCCGAACTCGGAAATTCAAAAACTTCTGAAACTTTGCGAATATGTAGCGGATTTCCTCCTGATTGCAACGCAATTTTTGTTTGCTGCCCAAATTCACTCTAAAGAGGTGTAATTGACCCCTGAAAATCCGGTTATTTTCCGATTTTGTGTTATAACTCGCGAACTGTAAAATAATTTTTTACCAAATGATGGATCTAATTAAAAGATGTTCATTTGTCTTGGAACTTTTTTTCTATTTCTAGCAGTTCGCGAGTCATAACACAAAATCGAAAAATAGCCGAATTTTCAGGGGTTAATTTTACCCCCCTCGAGTGAGTTTGGGCAGCAAACAAAAATTGCGTTGTAATCAGGAGGAAATCCCCTACATATTCCCAAAGTTTCAGAATTTTTGGAATCTCCGGGTTCGGGATCTTTCCTTGTTAGATAGTGGTACACTCACAAATTGCGAATAGGAGTACTCCGATAGACAGGGTTAATAAACTTTCTGCCATCCCTACACACACAAACGCCGGAATTATTAACCATAAGCCCTAAAAATGTTTTAGCGATATAGTTGGTGGGAAATATATAAATGCACAAATCTTTACGCCGACTATCAACGATATTTACCAGCTCGACGGTCCATTTTGTTTTGTCAGGTGGAATCGTCCGTACCCAACTTCCTTGCAGAAGTGCCATTACCGATCCGATTGCCAGAAACATCCACCCCTGTTGCATACTTGTAAATTCGAACAGATAATGAGTCAAGAACGTCAAGGTAAACTCCAAGCCGCTGTAGATGAACAGATATATGAAGTAAGCGATGCCCAATGTTTTCAAGTTCTGTTTATCTGAAAGGACGCATAATCTTTACCAATGTCCACAGAAGAAGATCAATGAGAAATATTCACCTTGACAATTTAAGCCGGATACTCCGTTAAACTGGAACAAATCTACAGGATTGATATACGTGATAGCTCCAGATATACCGGACTTGAGAGTTGTCGCTCTGTGATGAGGTGGTAGGGACTCTTTTAAACTGCAAGCGATAAAACATACATCGCTCGCTGCTAGGAACAGGGCAAACACAGCGGGTACTACGTACCAAGCTTTGTCCCTATCATTGCTCGAGATCCAAGCAAAGAAGGCACCTATCATTGGCCCCACAACAAACCCTATGGAAAAAGCAATACCGACAAGTGCCTAAAAATAAAAATAAAAAATTGTGACTACTGATCGCATTCGTCTTTGTATGTTTCCTTTGCTAATTCCTCTAATCTATACCATTGCTTTTCCCCTTTCCTTTGGGGATGTAACGTCAGAGATAATAGCCATGGATAAGCTAATATTTCCTTTGCTAATACCGCCAACGAATCTTGCTAGTACGAACACAGTAAAATTAAAAGACAGCGCCCACAATAAATAGGACATCATAATGCCTGTTAAACAAAGCAACATCAATGGTTTCCTTCCATATATATCCGACAATGCTCCTACAATTGGCGAACCCAAAAACTGTAAAAAGGAGTACATAGAACCAAGGAAACCTACAAATTAAATTATATGCCATCGTTAATGTCCATCTGTAACTCTTTGAATTGGAAAAAGAAAAAGAAACAAACCTCCATAAAGCACAGAACTAACTTTATCGGGAGCATCGAAAAATTTTCTCAAGCTCTGTACATAGTGCAAGATTTTGAAATACAGGCCTTGGTCGTTTTCTACGTTCTTATAATAATCTAATAATGCCGGTAACAGTGGTAATATCATGGTGAATGCTAGAAGATCCAGAAGTAAGGAAATGAATACCACTTTAACGGTATTATCTTTTATTTGGGCCATTGTCAAATTTTCTATATACACTTTACAGAGATGTAAGCATTTAACGGAAAGATATCGAGTCTCTTATAATACAGTGGACCATTAAATATCATTCAGGTATTTATGGTTCGGTCTCCATCGAGCGCATGATTAAATATACTTAAAAAACTTCACTTTAACTCTTAACGCGTGGCATGATCTTCGTGAAACGAGATGTTTCGCCGGAAGACGTGAAATACAGATTAACGGGGATACTTTCTAGCTCGTCCATCGTAAACGCTGGGAAGGATTAATTCCCAGAAGTGAAAGGGTTTGACCATCGACGAAGTATAGAATAGACCTATCACCTTATGGGACTTCGTGTCACCACCCAAACTGTGTTACCGACCCATAATTTGAGGACTGAATTTAGCGACCTCTGTTCATGAACAGCGTCCAACTCATGAACTACTCTGAAATGTGTGGAAATGCTGAAAGGTGTGTGCGTGCTTGTATACGTGTGACTTGTTTAGAGTGAGAGTTTGACATAGAGGACAGGCTTTTGTTACGCTACGCTTTGGCTCGGTTTGTCAGCGACTCACGAGGATTCACGTGGATCTTTTAAATAACAATATTAATAGCGTTAATTAAAATTATCCATTTGGACTATTATACTTTTCGATATAATGTATTTTAATATATAAAGCAGAAAGTTTATGCTTGTGTGTTTGTCTGTCGTCTAAAAACATTCGAACGTTAAACTCTTGCAACACAAAAGGTGCCTCATTATGTCTGGCTAATCCAAATGAATGTAACTATTTTCAAAAAAAAATTAAAACATTTTTTTCTTTGGAAATTCGATAACGCGGGCCAGATAGCGCGGAGAGGGGGCGAAGAAAAAGGGGGTGAAGGGCGCTGTTAAAAGCCGAGGAGGACTCTCGACGTGATTGATGCCCTTAATGCAGCCACGTGTACACACACACAACACTCGGAAGCGACCGAGCGTGCATGTACTTAGTTAGGTACGTATCGGCCTAGAATGGACGAACCTCGTCGCGCGAATCAGAGCTTTCGTTAAATTTGCGAAGCAATTCTCGGCCACCCCTTTTAACGGCCGCTCGATTACCCCCCTCACCCCAGATAATTGAGATAATACAATGTACGCCCGTTTCCCTGAAAAGTCCTGATAAAAAGGGGCTGATTATGCCTCGCTCGCTCGCTCGCCTCATTTTTAGTTGCTTCTAGCGGAACGTTTGCTGATAATTAATTTAATCGAGGATCGTTTTAGAGAGTTTCTATGGTTCTTGGGATAAAGCTCCTTGGTTTCTTGTAGGTATCTTGGGGATCAGTGAAAGCGAAATCGGTTCCCCTGGTTTGCAGTGGGAGGTGTAAACGCCATTTTACCTTGCAATGGACGCTGCAACGGAATTGTTGGAAGACAGATCGGGCGTTTGAGCGAGCTCGTGGATAGATCCCTCGGCCACGGTACGCGTTACATTGAAATCATTCGGATAGCACGGACGATCAGTCGGCGGAACCTGTCCAAGTCCCGTAGTCGAAAATAGACGAACGAGGATAGAAAAATGGCAACTCACCACCGTACCAGTTGTCCACGTGATCGCGCAACGCCTCTGGATAATCTCCGGCCACGGTAGTTTCGACATCAAAGGTTCCAAACGCGAAGTTTGGCTGCTTCTTGATGAACTCCACCATGGACTTCATCATCAGCTGACAGGTGTGCCTGCCGGCCACCTGACTCTGCCCGTTGGTCGCGTAAACCAGATGCACCTTCCGCCATTCGTAGCTGAGAGGAATCGAAAGGAAAATTGATGGGAGCTGAATATTCGCTGAGGATGGTTTATTAAAACCAGTTCTAACCGATTCATTAGAGCCACGAAGAAGTTGGCTACGTCCCTGAACGCCACGTTCCCGATCCTGGTGGTCATAAAGTACTCGTCCTTGCACTCTGTCTTTTTCTCCGTGAAGTCGAAGGTGAAACCCCCTGTGGTTATCAGCGGCGCGCCGAAAAATTTCACCACCCTCCCCACGGCCGCTGAAAAGTGTTCAAACTCGTTAGAAGAAGTTCCGAAACTCTTCAGAAGCCAAAGATGGGAGCAGATATGGGGAGTCTCGAAGAGTCTAAAGAGTTTACAAGGACTCGAGGCTCCTAGCCGTCTAATAAACGCGAACTTTGATAAAGCTGGTAAAAATAACATTGCAAAAGAATACAACTTCATCCCGAAAGCCTCAAATACCAGAAAACTCCTGGAAATAATCATTGCGTCATCTTTGTAGCAATATGATTCATACTTTGGTCAAGATAATGGGCTACACATTGTTGCATTTTTGCAGACTGTTCCCCAGTAATAATAAATCAGAGGGCGGCCAAGGGAGCCTTGGCACTCCCAAAAGAAAAAAGGAAAAGGAGATCAATGTAACCGCGTCTGAAGTAATTCAAGAGCGTTGTAAAAAGAAAAGAAAACTGGAGATTATTCTTTAAGTAAATTTTTACAATCACCTAATGAATTTTATCGAATTTGCATTAAGAATATCTTTATCCGTTCAACTCGGCTCCCCCCAAGATTAAATGGAGTGCGATTACATGGGGATTTAGCCGAGCTAAATCTTGAGTAGGCTACTGAACTGGTGTAAGTGATAACGTGTTTATTCGAGCGATGCAATAAATATTTCCAGCACTGTGCATCCGAACTCAGACCTATCCCACGACTTACCCACGCAGTAATCGCAAGCGGGCCCGAGGAACAGGTGAACGCAGTTAGAGAAACTATCGATGGCACCAATCTGCGCGTACGTGGCGTCACAGTGGTCATCCTGCGACAGGAACTTGAGCCTCAGCCACTGTGGAACAAGTCCCCTGGACTTGGCTTCGTGCACGGCCAGATCTACAAACGCAAAAGACACCTCTAATCAGAAAGCCAACGAGACACCCCAGCATGGACCTTAAAGCCAACTCACCAAGGACAGGCAGGACCTTGAGCAAGGATATCTCGAAGCTGGGATCCGCTGGCAGAATGACGGCTATCCTGAGCTCGCAGGAGACCGCCCCGTGGCGATTCCTCTTGCAGAGCGCCTCGCAGTCGCGCGCCAGCTGCACCTCTCTACAGGTTACCTTCCCCCTCAAAGGACACGCCAGCCACACGATCATCAGCATGACGATCCAATTGGCACCCATGTAGCCGCGGCGACGTCCTGTCCGCGTGTGCACTGTGCAAGCCGCTCGGCTCCGGCTTCAGGCGAGATCGATTCCACGACAGCGTTCCCAGCTCGTCGACGAACTGTCCTTCCGCACTGACACCGTGTCACCGACCGCTAGACCCTCTGAGCAGAGACACCATCCCCTGGCCACGTCCATTCTCCCTCGAGATCCAATCCGAGGTACCTCGAGCCTCCTTCCTTGCGCTAGTGAACGATTCGTGGTGATCCGAGGTGATAAGGCGTTGCTTCTAGTTGGCCGGTTGCAGAGATTCAACTGGAGAAGCGAACGGAGGATCCCGTGGACGGTGGATCTCGGTGGCGAAAATCAGCGGAGACGGTTGGAACAGTGGCGCGTATCTATGATGATACGGCCGGCAGATCTTTCGTTGGAGATCGATGTGATGGTAAATAACTATTCTTAGACGGTACACGCTCCAAGTTGCACGCGCACAGGCGAGTACGCGCCGTGCGGCGGGCGGCCGCGAGCTGACCGACGATTCCTCTCGGACCAGAGCTTCTAACTGCTTGCTAGTCACCTACCAGAGAATTCTTCGGGCGCCTTCCTCCTCTACGGTTCGGTATGGGAAGTGACGTTCCGCAGCCGGTGCGATTGCGGTGGTTAATTTGTGCTGGACGGCGAGCGAGCGACCTCGCGGAGGTGGAGGTGGCGTAGTGTCCTGGTTCCAAGGATGGGCTAGGAGAGCCTACTGACACTTGCTTCGGTGATCTTGATCCGCATTAGCGAGCTACAGGCACGTAAGTGGAGTTCTCGTCCGCTCGTGTCCCGTTATCGCTGATTTTCTATCGCGTCGATTGATAATAGCTATCGAAAAGCTGCGACGCGCTCGCTGACCGCCGCGAGCTGCGAGCTGCGAGCCACCTCCCGCCACTTCTTTAAACGATCCACGGGTATTATTCTAACGCGAGCCAGCGCGCCGCGCATGCTCCGCGCATCGCCCCTATCGAAGGGCTACCTGAGATTCGAATTGGACAGCGGTGCATCGCTTACTGGTGTTTTCTTACGAGTAGGGAGAATGAGGGTGGTAGAATAGTTAAAATTATGTAACTGCAGTACTAATCAAAATTAACTGCACTACCAATCAATACCGTAGCGAAGTAGGGGTATTTTGCTAGTTAATGATAATGAAAAAGTAGTCATGCCTTTCAATGAACATAAAAATTTGATCGGCACCAACCGAATAAGGGGGGCACCTCAGACCTGGGGAACGAGAATTAAAACATTGTTAAAATTTGTCAGAATTAAATTTAACTGGGAGTTAAAGTCCAGAAACATTGCATACAGTTTCTAATACACTGTTTAAATATTTTAGTAAATTAATAATAGTTACTCTATTGTTATCTGGATCCTAATTTGTAATATATATAAGTATTAACATTTATCGAACATTTAAACATTGAGAATAAAAGAGCGTAGAAAATCATTTGCATCATTCGGCGTAGAAAATCATTTGCAAATCCAAGGCAAAATGTTACTAATTGCTTGATATCTCGAGTTGTATCGATCATAGATAATAATAATTTATACTGGCCGGTTAGTACAAATGTTGTTAACATTATTTGTCATAGCAATAGCCACTGAAATGGATATTTAAGCGGAAAATCCATTTTTGCCGAAGAATTAGTTGGATTTCGCAATTGTAATTAACCGTCGACCTTGTTTTGATCGGAGGACATGTTTTCCCAAAGGCTATATGAGTAGCTCACGGAGCTCCATCTACTCAGTCGTCGTCGGTCCTCCGAGCCTGGAGGACCTCCGGGGACCCGGGAGCTGCCGAGCCACCGAGCCACCTGGACCTACTGGACCTACTGGACCTACTGGACCTACTGGACCTACTGGACTTGCTGGACTTGCTGGACTTGCTGGACTTCCTGGACTTCCTGGACTTCCTGGGGACCTGGTCAAGGTTTCAGTCCTGGTCTTTCTTGCACCCCCTCGGCCCCCTGAAATGGATTTCCCGAGCCACCTGGACCATTCGGACCTACTGGACCTACTGGACTTGCTGGACTTCCTGGGGACCTGGTCAAGGTTTCAGTCCTGGTCTTTCTTGCAGCCCCTCGGCCCCCTGAAATGGATTTCCCGAGCCACCTGGACCATTCGGACCTACTGGACTTGCTGGATTTCCTGGGGACCTGGTCAAGGTTTCAGTCCTGGTCTTTCTTGCACCCCCTCGGCCCCCTGAAATGGATTTCCCGAGCTACCTGGACCATTCGGACCTACTGGACCTACTGGACTTGCTGGACTTCCTGGGGACCTGGTCAAGGTTTCAGTCCTGGTCTTTCTTGCACCCCCTCGGCCCCCTGAAATGGATTTCCCGAGCCACCTGGACCATTCGGACCTGCTGGACAACCTGGACTTCCTGGGGACGAGGTCAGGGTTCTAACCTTTAGTCCTTCCTTCCCGCCCCTCGCCCCCCTGGTCAGGGTTGGCTTATTCGGTTGGTGCCGATGAAATTTTCGGGTTCGTTAAAAGCCATTGAAAATGTTATTATTCTATCAAGGTCAAAACCCATTTTTCTTCCTTTCTAACTGATTTCTTCGACTGTTTTTCATCATCTGTCCTGTTTGATACATTCCTTCGTGGATTTTTGCATGAGTCGTTCTATTTCGAGTATTTCTTCGATGGGTTTGCATGATCTGTCCTATTTCATGCATTTCTTCGATAGGTTTAAACGATTTAATTTATTCGATGCATTTCTTCGATAGCTTTAAATGATTTAATTTATTCGATGCATTTCTTCGATGTGTTTACATGATTTATTTTATTTTATGCATTTATTCGATGGGTTTACATGATTTATTTTACATGATGCATTTATTTTATTCGATGCATTTCTTCGATAGGTTTAAATGATTTAATTTATTCGATGCATTTCTTCGATGTGTTTACATGATTTATTTTATTTTATGCATTTATTCGATGGGTTTACATGATTTATTTTACATGATGCATTTCTTCGATGGGTTTACATGATATATTTTATTTGATGCATTTCTTGGATGGATATACATGATTTATTTTATTTGATGCATGCTTTTGATGGTTTTGCATGATTTGTTCCCTCTCATGCATCTCATCGATGGATATATATTTCCTGTTCTTCTTCATATAGATATCTCTACGATCGTTCTGCATGCTCGTGCGTACTCTTCTGACATTCCAAATCATCTCGATCAGCACCAACCCAATAAGTATTTTCTTAGTTTCCTCTGGAGCTCACTACACCATTGCTAACATAACGTAGTTGTTTGTTTCAGCATTTCAGGTCCGCGCTCTCGCGGGAAAGGAGTTTAATTAAATAATATATTTAAAAGAAAATAGTGAAAAGTGATAGTGAACGAAGACATCTAAAGAAGCCTAGGTTAATTTATTATAGCATGAAGTATTTAAGGCCCCTTGTAAAATTGCCAAGTAGTTACAGAATTTTATTAGCTTTGTTGCTCTTTCGTTGGCTCCTCATCCCCGATGAGGAGGTCGCCGCTGCTTCCGTTTCCGGAAGCAAGCGACTGAACATGGAATCGGTATGGGTGGATCAGTTTCATCCCCTGGTGTTCTTGTCGAAAGGGAAAAGTTTCGGGCGTAGGGGGTGTACCTTTTGGTACACTGCCTGCGTAAGTCACCCGGTTCGATTCCCAGTCTCCGTGTTAGACGGCTTGAGTCAGGTCACACCTAGTGTTGCTCCTGACGAGTTGCATCCGAGCAAGAGGAATCGTCTGAGAGACGCCGAGCGCTTTTCCCTTTCGACTCGGACATTAGGGTGGTAGGAACTGCGCCATCCAATACTCGTTTCATGCTCACCCGTAGTCTTTCCTTCTTTGCTAAGTTTATTTCAATCGCGTGATTGCTTGGCAGTTCCGTAGATTCGATATCTAAACCGAAGGAATCGATGGAACTTTGTTTCCATCCATCTCTTTGGTTTAGTAGGCTAAGGGTTTCATGTACAGGGAGATCGATGGAACTTTGATTCCATCTATCTCTCTACGGGTCTCGAAACGCAGCAACCTCCTCGCGGTAAGACCTGGTAATCGGTGAGAACCGAGCCGATAGCTGTGATTGTCAAATATTCTAATTAGATGTAAGAATTGCTTTAGTTGTAAGACTTTTTCCAAATTTTTCAAAATGCACAAAGCATTGGTCGAACATGGACCAGAAATATTTCGTAGAAATGGGTCACTTTCGTAGGTACCTCCATGTGGGTGTGCTCGGATAATTGGTAACGTTTCCCAAGCATTGCGACTTGCGAAACGGAATCAAAAACTGAAGCCTACGATCTAGGTTAAGGGCCCAGATCGAGCCAAACTTACCTTCAGTGAGATTGGTTCGGTCTCGGCAACTAATCAGAAATTTATTCTGTTTCAGATAGGTATTTCGTCGATGGTTTTACGTAATTTGTTCTATTTCATGCATTTCGTCGATGATTTTACGTAATTTGTTATATTTCATGCATTTCGTCTATGGTTTTGCTTGATTCATTTTATTTCATGCACTTCGTCGATGGTTTTACGTAATTTGTTCTATTTCATGCATTTCGTCGATGATTTTACGTAATTTGTTATATTTCATGCATCTCGTCTATAGTTTTGCTTGATTAATTTTATTTCATGTCTTGTATTTTATTATGTTCATTTAAATTCCTCCCATGTTGGTCCCACTATTACTAAAATAACGTAGTTAATTGTTTCAGCATTTCAGGTTCAGTCCTCCGCTGCGAAGAGACTTATTAAAATAATATAATTAAAAATAAAAGAGATTGTGAAAAATGATAATGAAACATGATAGTGAAAAGTGATAGTGACAGAAGACATCTAAGGAAGCCTAGGTTAAGTTATTATAGCATGAAGTATTTAAGGCCCCTTGTAAAATTGCCAAGTAGTTACAGAATTTTATTAGCTTTGTTGCTCTTTCGTTGGTTCCTCATCCCCGATGAGGAGGTCGCCGCTGCTTCCGTTTCCGGAAGCAAGCGACTGAACATGGAATCGGTATGGGTGGATCAGTTTCATCCCCTGGTGTTCTTGTCGAAAGGGAAAAGTTTCGGGCGTAGGGGGTGTACCTTTTGGTACACTGCCTGCGTAAGTCACCCGGTTCGATTCCCAGTCTCCGTGTTAGACGGCTTGAGTCAGGTCACACCTAGTGTTGCTCCTGACGAGTTGCATCCGAGCAAGAGGAATCGTCTGAGAGACGCCGAGCGCTTTTCCCTTTCGACTCGGACATTAGGGTGGTAGGAACTGCGCCATCCAATACTCGTTTCATGCTCACCCGTAGTCTTTCCTTCTTTGCTAAGTTTATTTCAATCGCGTGATTGCTTGGCAGTTCCGTAGATTCGATATCTAAACCGAAGGAATCGATGGAACTTTGTTTCCATCCATCTCTTTGGTTTAGTAGGCTAAGGGTTTCATGTACAGGGAGATCGATGGAACTTTGATTCCATCTATCTCTCTACGGGTCTCGAAACGCAGCAACCTCCTCGCGGTGAGACCTGGTAATCGGTGGGAACCGAGCTGATAGCTGTGATTGTTAAATATTCTAATTATATATAAGATTTTTTTAAATCGTAATACTTTTATAGGTTGTAAGTATACGATTATAGTGTTAAGATAGAAGGGTAAGTGGAACTTGGAATATTTCAGTGAGGTACTCGAAAAGATGTGATTTTGAAAATTTTCTGCGTGTTTTCTGTTATTTCCTCTTACTGATATATCCCAAGTTCCAATTCCTTGGCGAAGTATTCGAAATTCTATCTCGGTTCACATTAAAGTATTACTGGAACTTTATAAATTTCTACTCGGCTGACATTTTCGAAAAAGAATTTACACACTGTAAGAGTTTCGTGACTCATAAGTTTTACCTAATTAGATACATACCTGGTTGGACCATTAACGTCATAAAAATCATTCAGTAACCATTCACTTTAACCACAGACGAGGTATAGGATAGACCTATCACCTTATGGAAGTTCGTGTCGCCACCCAAACTGTGTTACGACCCATAATTTCAGAACTGAATGTAGTGGCATCTGCTTATGAACAGCGTCCAGCTCAGCAACTACACTGAAATGTGTTGAGATGCTGAAAGGTGTGTGCGTGCCTGTATACGTGTGATTTTGCCGCGGACATATTTTCTTGTCTTTTATTGTGTTACACAGTTGCATGCTGCAGGAAAGCACCTTTATGTACTTGCAGCTGATTTTGATTTCACATCTTTTTTACTTTGTAATTATTTTCTGTATTTTTTTTATTTCATGTACTTGGCGTAATTTTTTACTTTTTTAAAGTTTTTATCGGGATCCATTTCTTTTTGCAAAGATAATTTGCATAGGGAATGACTTCAGATAATTTTTAATATTATATAATTATTTTCTATTTTTTGTGATTTATGATAACAAATTATCATGGGACAGAATTCAGGATAAATTCAATCCCAGCATCATTTTACGCTTCGATTATCTATATATAAATAAATAAAATCCTGAGTTTAGTTACAAATAAAAAACAGTTTGATGATATTTAAACATGTCGCAATTCAAATTTCGGCAACTTAACATGTGTTTGAGGATGGAATAGAGATTGACGAAGATAGATGATCGCAGCCAATCGGCTCGTATTACTTGTCACGTAATTAATAATTGTATTACAATGTTACTTGCGATACGATTAGTAATTATACTTCAAATAATACAGATTGCCCAGGTCTCACCACGTGGAGGCGCTGCGAGTGGAGACCCGCCCTAACCGCGGCCCATCCACCCTCCTTTTATGCAAAATTTTATTTTCATTTCCATAGATCCCCCTGATGCACGGTTGCAAAACGATCCTCGATCGCTCCACAACTGGGCAACAGAAGGAGTCCTTCTGTAAAAACCTACCGCGATGAAACTAAAGCAGAATTTAAAACATTTCTTTGTTTCCTTCACTTAAAATTGGAAGAATTTTCTGGTATATTTCTACCATGATAATTATTCATTAATTGGGAATGAAACAAAGAAAAAAGGGGGAATATTTCCCAATTAGTGAAAAATTCAAATTTTCTACTCATTAATAGGAAATATGCCAGTGCATATTTCCTATGGCTACTTAAATACTAATAATTCCTACGGATACGAGCGCTCGTATTTAATAATTGCTACTTATATTTAGTTAAACACTGCAGTGTTTATTTTATTCCTTAAAAACTACTTAATTCTATGTGGCCACTAAACACCTTACCTAACCATACACATATCTAATTAAATTTAAATAATGACCTGCCTAATAAAAATCTGAAATTGTCATGTGTTTCTTACTTCCCTCGATGGACCCACGATGTTACCTGAAACATTTTTAAAAGTATTAATAAAAATTCCTTGAGGTTTCGTTTCTCAAGGATGATGAGCCTGAAATCCTATTTTTGCAATATTCTTCACACATAATACTCTGCAACAGAAACTTTCTCAATGAATTAGTACTTACAATCTATCTCGATTAAGTAATGTCATTTCAACAGATATAGTCTTTTCATTGAATCGCTATTGCCCAAATATTGAAATATCACATTTGAAGCTACAGTTTAAAACTCAATATGGAATATCGATTCGGTAATAAAATGAAATAAGGAAAAGATTAAAAAATACTGCTTCATTATCAGCAGACAAAGTAGGCAATTAACCTTTAGCAATACTTTAGCAATTCATGAAAAAGAAGCTACTAATCATATTACATTTCATTCCGAAGCAATTGATATTCATAATATTAAGCACATTGGGTGCTCTGTTACACCAACTTAATAATTTCCTTGTAGTTTCTCATTAATTGGCATCTTCAAAGTTTATGTATCAATGACTCGACAATCAATCATAATATACAATGGGTAATCAAAAACATTTATGCAAATGTTGAAAATTGGAATAATTACACTTTACTGCACAGTAATCGAAATTACTTTCATACAGAAAGTAGCAACAACGAGCACGCGTTAATTTTGAAAATTTACTATCAATATAAAGTGATGAATTGCATTTACCTACTTTTTCAGTGCAAATTTCCTTTTAATATCATCAAATGAAGCAACAATCGCGGGTGAATTTTGATTAATGCAAAGGAATGTTGAAAATTTATAAAAATAAAAAACTACATTTCGTATCAATCTGATAGGAAATACAACGATTGACAAAGTTACTATGCAAAAATCAGCAACGTTAATGAGGAATAGCTACTACTACTTTTCAAAGACTCTAATTAGAACTTCAATTGAATGGAGGTGTGTCAGAAGTCTGCAATTTCTATTACAAATAATGAATCACACCTTTCATCGCCATTCTTTCAGTCACAGAAAAAATTTTGGAATGCTATTCCATAAAAATTGGAACTTCAAATTTAAAAATATTCTAAAAAAATAGAAAACATTTATCTGCAAGATATGAATATACTTTTATAACAATATTTCCAGTGACAAACACTCGATTCAAAGGTGGGGAGGTGGTGGTAGGAGAAGGAGGATGGTGCAGCCACTTAGGGCTGCTAGAAAAAATGATGAGTAGCCAGAAGGGCAGCTGATCATTGTCCACTCATTAATGCAAAAAAACCGTGAGTGGACCGTTTCTTTCTTTCGCAACGCTAACTCACTACAGACTAAAATCAACTCCCGAGCATAGTCACTAGGACTTTGGACTACCCGCAGCACTAATTTCTCAAACAAATTCAAAATTCCCGGATGGTGCTTCATTACTGAAAATTCTACTATACTCAATACAAATCCCGAATAGCAAACGAAAAAGCTACCGAGAACCACCACGTGGGTGGTTTCATTTTTCGCAACACTAATAAAAATTCAGTGCACCTGTGTCTCGTAATACGCAACTCTAACTTTAATTCGTTGCAGCCTTCCTGAAGGCTGTGTAGAGTCCCATGTGCAGCAGATCCAGCTGCTCGGGACTCTTTTTTCCCAGGAACATGTCTCTGGACATGTCCCAGGATAGTTTTGGGGCATTGGGGGGTGGGGGTCGCAACTCTAATTACAAACGCGATCAGTCATCATCGCAACACTAACTCAAAAAAATATTAAGAATCAAACTAGGACGAGTTATTAAAAAAACGCGATCAGTCGCATCGCAACTCTAATAAAAAGAATACCATGAATCAAAAGTAATGCAATGAATCAAACTCTAGTAAGTCCAATTAAAAATACAAGAATAATCTGAAAAACAATCGCGATTTTTTTTTCGAAACACTACAAGCAACCACGATCGATATTTATTCGCAACGCTATGCTCGAACCAAACGCGGGGAATGCTTGATTCGCAACGCTAATTCAAACCGTGATCAACATTTAGTCGCAACACTAACTGGCCCCGTAATCTTCTTCGCAACTCTAATTGAAAACGCGGTGGGCTCAATTTCAGGGGAGGGGGTATCGATTAGGGTGGATCGAAATATAGGGGCAAAATATTTTTTTATTATTCATGACTTCTAATAGTGGGCAAAAGTTGCCTTTTATAATGGTATTTAAGCTACCAAACTTTGAACGTGATCGACAAATTTTTTCAGGTGCCGCAAGCCTTTCAAAAATTAATATTTCAGTAAATATTAATATTTGAAGGGCTTGCGACACCTGAAAAAATTTGATGATCACGTTCAAACTTTGGCAGCTTAAATTCCATTATAAAAGGCAACTTTTGCCCACTATTAGAAGTCATGAATAATAAAACACATATTTTACCCTTATATTTCGTTACACCCTTGCTCGATGGGTCAGCCTATGGCCAACCAAACTACTACTACTACTACTACTACAACTACCGGCGAGCATAATGGCAATATAATATGTAAGAATGACCCTGCACCCGAGGATGCAGGGCCATTCTTGGTAGCCCACATGATGTGGCCTTTTCTCTGGCCGGGCTATCTTCGGCTCTTTGGCCACTTCTTGCTTCGGGCGGTCCACCCTTCTGAAAGTGAATAACGTGCCCAAGCCCGTCCTGCCGACCGCGACCAGCGACAATGTGCAATGTCCCACTGGCGTCAAAAAGTCGACATAGCGAGGCTAGAAGCGAGGGCATACCCCACTCGCACTAGTCTGGCCGTCGACTTTTCTCACAAATTTCCTGAAAGCAGGTCATCGCGCGGGGGAACATGCGATCAGAGAATACGACGACCTGCCCCGGCCCTACCTACTTATATTTAAGTCACACATTCGTACCAAAAGGTAAGTTACCTATCCTACACAAAACCTATATTTAAAAAATATCAAAACAGTCTCTCAAACACAATCATCAGACAACCCACTCCACGATTCTCAAGCATCACCGCCCGGGTGCAAAGCCTACACTAGAGAGACCGTCCCGGGACGACTCCGTCACCCGAGCTTGGCCACAATCACACTCTAATAAGTACATACCAATTTTCACTGAAATCGGCTGGCAAAGGCAGTGACCATTGCGTATAAGTATGATTTACGTAACAATTAATTATTTTCAATTTCAAAGAATGGATTACTTGATAATGTGCATTGTACGTATTAGGTACATGCATCAAGCGTTATTACTTTCTCGTTTGATTGTACGAGATTGATTAACTTTCATATTCCAAGATTATTTACTAGAATGATCATCGTGTGCAACAAGGAATATGATTCATTGGTATCGTTATTGCAATGAATAATAATATAATGTTAAAGTTTCGTTAACATGGTCTTTGATAAAAATCTTTCACCGACGCAAATTCCACCGCCTAACCACACAAACACACACAGGTGGAAAATGCGGCGTGCACGATACACTAACGCAATGCCAGCCGCCAACATGTAATTAGTTAGTAAAAAAAGTCATCGTGCCCCATTGCCTTCAACCACACAAGTAACACATGGGCACGTGGATGAATTAAAAGGCAATGGGTACGGAAAGATATCCTGAAAATCCTCAACTAGAAAATATGATTAGTCTGTATAGTGTCTAGCGCGCTAGTATTCTTTTATTTAACATTATAAAGCAAAATTACTCGACTTTCAATTTGTCAATAGATTAAAGTTTGATAAATAAGAAAGGACTCTACTTTAGATAAAGAAAAAGGACTCTACTCAACATTCAATTAGTGAGAAAAAAGACTATAAAATTGAATTATTTAAGAAAATGACTCTAAAACATGAAGAATTTAATTTTAGAATTTAAAACGGGCGATTCCATCGTCAAAGTAAATTTGATATAGGTAAAAAGAAAGTATGTTCTCATGCTAATTACTTTGAATCTGAAATTTGCCCACCCTCAATTGTCTTCTTGCACATGGAAATTAATTATTCTTTGTGTACGTAAACGAGTGACCTTTATAAGAAAGGAATTACACTTGTATGTCTATTATCATCATTTAGACATCAAGTTACTTTTGAACGCGTAAGTAGTATCGGAAAAATAAAAGAAATTCAAGTCATTATAATCGTCGCAATGACGGAATCGGAGGGCATCCGATTTTTGGACTACATATTAAATAAAAATGATCGTAGCTGTGGAGTCTGAGAGTATCAGACTTCTTCGCTACATAAAAATTAGCATTCAGCCGTATTGATATTCATATCAAATATCAATACCTTCTGAGCTGCTATGCATCTTTAGGTGCATTATTTAATAAATATCTACATCAATGTATGATCAATGATAAACATTCGCGTTAGGAAACGTTTATCTTGGAAATTATGATTAAAATTTGATTCTATTGAAAAGGCGCGGTGCACAAGAAGACCCTAGCCCTCGTCTAAGAAATACATACACATAAAAAATGTTACAATTCACGGGCATGGTTACCATACCCGCGGTCATTATGCTCGCCAAAGTATACAACCGGTCACTCGTGTCGATTTGGACCAAACGTCCTACGACATGACTGAGTGACCAGAGGAACCATAATACATGCGCACTCACATTTCGCTGTGCCCCGGTGACGAAGGCGCCAACACCTCTGCAACTGCTCGGGGGAAGTCATCATGCTGCTAGAAAAAGTCATCAGGTTGCTCAGCTGCCCCTAGACTGTAACGAAAGAACAAAACACGATTATAATTTCTTTCTAAACTTACGATTGTTCGAACTCTAATAAAGAATCACGAAACAATTCAAAACTAACGAAATTTTTTATCATTTAGACATTTTAAGAAAAAAATTACAAAATTAAATGTTAAAAAATAAAATTAACAAATTTTTTTTCTTAAAATGTCTGAATTATAAAAAGTTTTGTTAGTTTTGAATTTCTTGGTTATTCTATTCTAGAAATTTCCTTTTAATTTTTTAATTTTTTGTTTCTGGAATTTTTAAGAATGAACTCTACTTTAAAGAAATTAAATGAAATACAAGATACTTACGTCTTTCCAATAATAATCTGCGCCCAAATCTCCTCTTCAGCTGACGCACTGACTCTAATTTCCGATAACGAGTTTCGCTTTCAAAAGTTAAGAAAAATAAAGAAATAGTCTATAAACGCGCCCCAAAGATCATAATTATCGAACAAAGCACTGAATCTATTCTCGCGATTCGAAAGTCAGAGCCCCGATGCTCGCGAAAGAATATAAAATGCGTAGAAAACACTGACTCTACCCTCGCGTATCCGAAAATTGTTAACGACACTCTACTATGAGCAACTGTGCTCTTCAAAACGAAAAACTTCGTACGTGATAAACACTGACTCTACTTGGCCGCATTGCACGCGGTCACAATCTCTGAAAAATAAGTAGGATAGGAGGGTGGGGTGGACGTGTTTGAACGTGTTTGTCACGAGGAAATATTGTTTTGTGATGCGAAAATACAGAATGCTCGCTCGATAGGAGCAGCTTTACATTTCAGAAACACGATATTATCCAGAATATACTACATCAGAAATAATTATTACATTTAAATGAACCGTAGTAGTGGCTTTCGTCATTAAAGTTGTAAGCACGTTCATGTTATTCGAATAATACTTTAAAATATATCACGATCTTTATAAATATCCAAAATTCATTGCAAGAATCAAAATTCGTTAATTATTCATGCTTGAATAGCATGTCCTCGATCAACTACGCAGTTTCTGTACATAAAGAACAAAACTTGCATCCAAAACCGAACGTAAATGCAATTACACTAGCTTCATAGCGATAGATTCTTAAAAATCATTGAAATATTATTGAATTCTACGTAAACACGACCAAAATGCAATAGAATTCGATCATTCCAATATTTCGTTAACATCTACTGACGCCATTTTGAAATGTTTAAACAAATCTGACTAGAATTATTGAATTTATCATATTTCAACCTTTTCCCATTTCATCCCGATATTAACTGACTGCAAAGTTACCCATCACCCTCACAACCAACAATGATTCAATAAAATAACGATAAAAAAAAGTATACCATACGTATTGCCACCTTCTTTTCCCAAGGAATGACCAGTCGCCATCCAAGCACCGTTCAAATTAACCGCCAAGTGTCATGGCGTTGCCTGCCCTTTGGTTTCGATTCCCGCCTCAACGTCTGTAACCGAACGATGCAACAAGTTGAAACAAAAGCATTAAAACATTCGTAAGGCAATTAAACAAGAAATAAACTTGAAATATGCCCGAAAAGGGATGTAATTGAATACCGAGACACGATGTGTGCACTAAATGTACAGAAATATCAGTACGAAGGCAACGAGGGGAATACGCTACGAACGTCTAACGGTTTTCTCGCGATATTTAATCAATATCGAGACGAAAGTGTATTAATAGTAGAAGCAAGTGACGGTAGACAGTAAAGAAGAAGACTAATAATGAATAGAAGTAATTAGGTGACGATAAATAATGTAGACGTACCATTTAAGTACGCAGCTATGGAAACGTCTTAATTCCACGATGTCCACAGACCGAATGACCCCCGCGCCCCGCCAATGTACCGCGGCGAATATGGGCGTTGGTGGGGGGAGACCAAGCGTCAAGCAGGCCTCGCGAGAGAATACACGCGTATGTATTTCCGAAGTGTTGGAATATCGGTCGGTTATTGCACGCCGAGTGACGTATATATCGCGTCTCGTGGTCGAACCGTCTGAACAGAGGTGACTTCCAAAGCTGGCATCGTTCAGTCATAACAAAAGTCGTTACTATGAAAGATAAGAAAATATGTCCGCGGCCTGGAAGTCAAAATTGGCGTGGCCAGGAAAGGTCGAGGTGTCGATGAATGATCTTAAAATTATTTTAAAACGCAAAATAATGAAAGTGTATTCATATTGTCAGAGTTTTAAATTTACAAATTATGTGAAAGCTTATGAGAGGAAAGGCATCGGTGTCGATGATTGATCTTACAATTATTTTAAAACGCAATATAATGAAAATATACTCATATTGGCTGTGTTTTAAATAGACTAATTATCTGAAAGCCTGCGGATGGGGAAGGTATGGGTATTGATAATCTGAGAATACTTTGCCTGACCACGCAAAGTATTTGACTTCCAGGCCGCGGACATATTTTCTTGTCTTTTATTGTGTTGCACAGTGTCGCCGTTGCACGCTGCAGGAAAGCACCTTTATGTGCTTGCAGCTTATTTTGATTTCACATCTTCTTTTACTTTGTAATTATTTTCAATTTTTTGTATTTTTTTATTTCATGTACTTGACGTCATTTTTTTACTTTTTTAAAGAAACATTCAGCGAGATACTGAAACTGATGGGTTTTATGACAATTTTTAAAGTCCTCTCTGCTTCAGCACCTTATTGAATTATACCAAGTTACAATTCCTTTGCGAGGTATCCCACGTTACATCATGAAAGCATGTCTTCCACAACTAATGTTGTTGTTTATATATATTTTTATGTTAAATAAATTTATTTTGCGTTAAATACACTCGAATAGGACAGCAAGGTTAAAAGGCGTATGTGTTCTTGTTGTGACACTTTTTTCTCTGTCGTTGCACGGAATACGTTTGTAAAACGATCTTTACATTGTTACTCTATGAGAATCATTTGTAAATCGCGGGTTTCGAATGTCCTATTTTTAATTTCTAATTCCTACCACGCGTAGCGTTACAATCTTATTTTAGACTGAATCGATAACTTCGGGTGTGACACGAAAATGGTAAGGGGGCTCGCGAGCCCCCCGAGCGTGTGACACAAAATTACATTGCGTGATAGGTCTATCCTATACTTCGTCGATGGTTTGACCCACTTTGCCATACGCCCCACTTCCGCGATCTGTTACCGACCGTTCGTGTTGTCGACAAAAGAGAAAGACTTTTTATTGGCAGGGGAGATATTATCGACATGACGCGCTATTACCCAAAATAGATAATACATCGAACATTTTTTTAGTATCGTTTAAACAGACATTCTAACGTATCGATCTTTACGATAGGCTTGTCACACGTGTCGCGTAACAAATAAAACCAATCGGAATTACTTAACTATGCAGTGACAGACTGCAATCTTCCAAAAGTACCGTCAGCCTTATTATTCAAATTAGATAATTGTAGATTAACGATTATAAGGGAATATGCCTCTAAAAACCTGACGTAAGTAGAGAATATACATTGAATCACGTTTAATCGCCACATTGTTTTTATTTGCCAGTGAAGCGAAAAATAGCACAAACAGGCGCACCCAGAAACATTACGTACGTTTAACTTCCGGTTGCACACGATACAAAGTGTTCGTGTGTACACCGTTTCACGGCACGAACACGCCTGCATTCGACCACGAATCCACTTCCTCGACGGGAACAAAGATCTTTTGAAACCCGTCCCAAAGTGTAACGTCGCCTGGAACGACCGTTTTTAACGCACATCTTTCAATCCTTTTTTTCCCCCTAATGCAAGCACCATAGAGATGAATTATGGACATCGGAAACCAGCTTCCCAGCCTCCATTGTGCGAATGCTATTGCTAATAATCATGTTAATCCGAAGAGTACACGCGACATCCGGAGCAAGACCGATTCGAGTAAAGCCATATCATTAATAATTCCACAGTACCCTGGAAATTAGATGAACCGGCGTGCCTACACCACGAGCACACAAATCCCACCCAAGTCTGTTTTCGTACGATTAAAGAATTTTACGAATAGTTCTAATCTACGCATAGAACAGGTGGCCGAGAACCAGCAGCGTTCTACCATGGTTAAAATTTAAGCAAGGGATTCAACGCTTGCCATCTGGGCCTTACGGTGTGAAGCACATGCGGCCCATCGATGCCATTCCGTGGCATGTGTCGATGCACCTCGACTTCTCTCATATTCCCTAACGATAACATAAACAACGCGAGAAGGAACGAGAAAGGGAGAGAGAAGATTGTAATCTCGCACGACAAACAGGTGTTGAAATTCGTCTAATTCGAGGGCCCATAATTCCACGCGCACGCATCGGTGCACCATTGATATTAGACGCTGACGAACATACACCTATGTGAATATTTTCGATGGAATACATCTCTCGCTCGCCAGCGCCGTAGCGTTCGATCGAGCGCCACGATAAGCTCTCGTTGCAAGACGAAACTGCGTATGAAATCTGCACGGATCTTTGCCCATTGTCCCGGGCAGAGGCGAGCGCAGAAATAGGAATTTCGGGAGGATTCTACCAGGATCGTTATTGTCGAGTTAGCTCGTTTCAACGAGGTCGCAGGTATGCAAAGAGACAAAGCGGCCGAACTTAAAATCCCGTGAGGAGGGGTGTGTTCGCAAGACCGTGCACAACGGAGCGGGGCCCCGGGGAGGGGAGGTGAAGGAGGAGGAAGAAAGGAACCGAATTGAACGAAAGCCAGGCAGATGGGGAAACCCGGAGCAGGGAAAATCGACAATTTTCTAGGAAGCGCGGGGCTTCGGCTTGTAAACGCGTACACAGTGGAAATTCACCGGACAATGAGGACAAAGAGAATTTTCGGGTAGCGCGGGGTACGCGTACCGGCTGGCAAGCTGCACCGGGGCGCGCAGCTAACGCTTTTACCGCTCTTCTTCCCGCGTAAGCCCCCGGTAGGTATTATGAACTAGGTGCGCGCCAGGGCTTTCGAAAAACCAGACAGCCATCGCGTGTATCCCATAAACACGAGTAAAAGGAGGACCCTCCTCTCTCTCTCACGGATTGTAAATCCTCGTTCCTGGACGGCATTAAAGGGAAGAGGAAGATGACGGGGTCCGTCAACCCCCAATACAACCAGAGGACACGAGCGTTCGCTAGGAGGTGCTTGTGTACACGCTGGAAACCGGGATTCGAGCGGTGCCGGTGTCGCAGTTCCGAGGGGTGAGAAAAAAGAAACCAACTGAAATGAACCAAGGCGAGGAACAAGGGGGGTAGAGCGAGAGAGAGCGAGAGAGGGGGGAGAGGAGAGGATAGGAGCGAACGTTCCGACAAAAATAAAGAAGGAGAGGAGAAAGAAAAGGACGAACCGAAAAAAGGATGGAACAACGGCACACGGTGGAAATAAGGAGAACAGAGGAGACTGTATTGGAGAGTATCGTATGCGTTCGGTTCGACCCGTACATCTATATAGAGTAGTATAGTACCGACGTAGGAATAAGGATATGTAAGCGCGCGTGCCCGCGCAACCGACAGCAGATGCGCTCACAGCGCAGCTGTCCTCCTACAAGTGGTTCTCAATCACTCAATGTTTTCCATTCCCTTTCTTCCCTCGGATATGCGTGTCAACGTTAGCCGAAAGAATAACACGGCAAGGGGACATCTTTCTCGATAAACTCTCTCAATGATTCCACTATGAATTATTATCTACGCCCGGCTCGTGCTTAAATACCGTACAAAAACATTCCGGCTCGCCTTGGCGGACGGTCTCTCCCGATTGACACACGAGCCGCGACCGAAACTTATCTCGCGATATCGCGCACCCATTTAAAGGAAATGCTTCACGGTGCACGCTGGATGCTTCGAACGGGCACGATATTCAAATACAGCTTCTTTTTTTTTTCGTCTGTAAACGGTCAGCGCGAAGAGACGTCGCGACGTGTCCCGGTGGTCCCTGTGGCCGAGTCACAGCCACGATGACAGCGGAGCACGTGCTGAACGCGAGGTTCAGCTGTTCCAGGTGAAAATACGTACGAACCCAGCGATACAGCTTGTTGAACGGTTGAGAAGTTTAATACATTATCGCGCGGTTACATAGTCGCCGCGTGAATCACGATTTCCACGCGACGGGTCTTAACGTCTGCGCGACGCATTTCGAATTCGCGCAATCAACCGTGCGACTATACCTGGGGTCACTATCGCCTATACACGGGCGAGCAGTTGCACACTTTTGCGAAAATCTACAGCTGTCAATATCTGTATTTCATTAAAACGTTAATTGAGGACCTTGCAGCAAGAGGGATGTTATTACGTCTAATATATGTAAAAAAAGAAAATCTAAATCGTTTGATGCACGGTTGATGCAAATCCGATAACAAACGAGCGATTTATCGCAAATTTTGAATCTGCACCCATTACTGTTCTGCGCGATACGAATGCTTCAGATTTGAAAAGTTTGCCAAAAATGGAAATAAAATCTTATCGACTCAATAACTACTATTTATTCTGTGAAAAATAAATTTTTCAATTAGTATTCTCTTTTTAATTGTTAAATCAAAGCAATAATTTTATAAACAGTTCTTTCGAATTTACTTGAAGTTGGTATATAGGGAGCTGCACCACTCTTGCTTCAAGGTCCTCAATTACAAAAGATATATTGTAAGTACTTCTCTTTCCCCTGCAATGTTTACAATCGTGCGAAAGAGATGCGACAAAGTTCGTAAAACGAAAACGACCCCCAAAGTACAGTTTGTATTAAAATTCATGTACCCTCCATTTCTGAATGAAGAAAATTATTCGATTTCGCGAGAGAGGATTACAATTTGTCTACTCGATGCTCGGCGTTCCACCGTTGACACATTGTAGCCAATGTTTCGAATGCTACGTAGTCGACGCGGATGCCATCGATCGACCATTCGTAACACGCGAATCGTCGAACGCGTGGCAACAGATTCGTTCGCCGAAACAAGAATTAGGTCATAGTGTAATCTCCAACGGGCTTGGTAAAAATTTCGTTACGTTACGTCCGAAAGACGGTGTGCAAGAAAGTCCCACTGTATCGATCGCGATGCGGCCCAGCTATTGTGAAATTCGACTGACCCTTTTTTTCCGCCGCCGTGGGATAGTTACCTGACGAGGATAACAGAGGAGAACAAGAGGAGCGGTATACGTCACGTATTTGACAGGCGGAGCAAAATTCGGGACAGCTGATACAATTTTGGCGGGCTTTACCGGTGGATCTCGCGCCACAAAGCGGCGCTGGGGAAAGAAGGACGAAGAAGGAGCGCGCGAGGCGCGAGGAGAGGATGGTCGCTGGTAATGAAAAGAAGGAGAAAGAGACGGGGCACAGCAGATGACGGGGGGAGGGGGAAAGCAGAGAAAGACAGCGCGAGAGAGCGAGAAAGGGGGGGTTGGCGGGGGGAGAGCAAGAAGCGAGAGAAGAAAGGAGGAAGTTAGAAGGAGGCTCGGGGTAGCAGTGGACGAAGACGGAAAGATTAGAGTAGGGGTCGGAAAGGAAAAGGGACGGAAGAGGAAAAGGAGGGAAGCTTCAAAGTTGGTTGTTGCTGCTGTTAAATAAGAATAAACCCCTCCCCACCACGCAGCCCAAGGGGCACCTATATAGCCGGGGGCTTTCATGTACATGGGGCCCAAAAAGAATAAAGCGCCGAGACACCTGGTTACGGGCAGCAGTTTGTCGACAACTCTCTGCGCGGCACGGTCGTCGCGTCTTGGTCTTCACGCTTCTCCTCTTCAGCGGCAGCCTCGTTGTTGTTGGATACGCACTCTCCGCTCGACCGTCCGAGGAGCACCGCACGATCCGATCGAAAACGGCCACGGGTTTTCGAAGCTTCTCCGTCCTTCTTCGTCGCTGTCGCCATCGCTGTCGCCACGCACGCCGTGCCCCGTCGTCATCGTCTCCTAAAAGACACGCCGCGTGACAGTATCGCATCGACAGTGTTGTGCAGTGGGTCGAGAAGAAAGGATCAGCAACGATCGGCTCCTCGTGCGATTCTAGCGGCGATCACGCGTCGCCCGCGGCACTTTTTCGACCGGGCGAGACGAGCCCGGGCAAGGGGAGACGCAAATTCAAAGGGAAAGGAAGCAGAGCGAGGCGCAGGATACACTGGCAACCGGCGAAAGACGTCATTCGCTTCGATTTGGGGGTTAGGGTGTACGCTATACACCGGTAACGTGCTTCGAAACGTGGATCCGCGTGCACGCGCCGCGACTCAACGGTGGAACGTACAACAGCGATCTGTGCAGCTTCCGCGACGTCGTGTTCTAACAAACGGCCGAGCAGACCCACGAAAATTGCCGCTATCGAATCGTATGTGCGTCGTAGGTACGTAACGTGAGGGTTACAGAATCGCGCCAATTTCGACGAGATATCGGTCCTTCCTTTTCTATCTACCTTCTCTTCTTCTTTTTCGGTAATACGAGCGCGTCGGTCGGTTGTTGCGAGCAGTGTTTGACGTAGAATTACGCAACGCGCGGCTTACATTGTATTTTCTCGTAGAACCTCGTGCACGAAACCGGGATTCGAAAGGATACGTGGACTCGAAACCTCGTGTACGAAGCAACGTTAGCACACGATATTGGACTTTCAAGTTTTTTCTGTTAGTGTTGTAGGGTTTTTTTCGCACGATAGACTGACTCTGTTAACGGTCTCTTGTATGCCTTTTCTTCGCTCGCCCACGGTTCACGATAACCCAAGGCTGTAATTTGTGACTCGAAGCGGACCGAACTCTCTGATTCGGAAACTAACGATTCGAAGGCCGAGTCGGAGAGACCTGGTGCGAAAATACGCATTTACGACATAACGTTGGTTTTCGGTGGACGGTGCTAGTTAGACGCGCCAATGGTGTTCGACTCGGCGATCGATATTTCAAGTACGCCACATTTCCAATTCAATTCCCTAACACGCACATGCAACAGGTCCCAACGAAATATGTACGTTTTGAAACGCTGCCTGATTCATCGCTCCTTTTCTTTTGCAAGGAAAATCTCACTCGACCTTGGCCAACGTTCATCGGAGAAAGACTTGCATCGAAGATAGGCCGAGATTTGTGACAATGTTCTGTGATCGTTTAATTTCCCAATATTGCACTTGTCCCGGCCTATCGGAATGCATTGTATGCCACCGACGAGAAAGCAGAAGGAAACCGACGATCGGAAACAAGGGACGAGCGGGAAGCAGGGGCGGCGGCTCTCGGGAACCATTATTTTCGGCAAATTTATCGAGGATGCCGGCAGGTTGGGATGTGGGCATTATTTGTCGTAAGATTAGATCAAATTGCACTCGTCCCGGCCTGCTGGATCTGTTCGACGTATCATCTGCCACGTTTCCGGTACCGCACCGAAATACCCTTCCCACGTATTATTAATTCTGTATGGAATCTGATTAAATTCAAAAATATACACACTTTTCGCTAACACAACGTCACATATGGCGAGCGTATTGTATAAAAACTTTTCGAATAAGATTAGAATACTATCATGTACTTTGTAAGTTTGTTTTATGAAATAAAAGAGAAAAAACCAAATTCCGTGTACTTTTAATATAACTACCCCTAAAATCACGTAATGTCGCGATAAATGATAAATTGCGTTCTTTCAACTTTGCAAGCAATCGTTCGTATTGATGAACTACAAAGCAAGAATAGTATGTGCGTGTCACACGCTGTGTACATATATTTTTTGCGAAATTGAGTTAGTAGCAATAATGTACTGTAATGTAATGTAGTCATATAAAATAGGAAAAATTCATTTTTTTTCTCAACGTGCGTTGGTCCATTTTTCCTCTCAATGGCTCGTATAGTCTAATGGTTTCCCGTTGAATCTTTTCAAAAGTAGGGGACCGTGCGATAGTAAAAAAAGTCTGATTGAATCTAAAGAAGATATTGAAACACAAAGAAGTGCAGTCGAGATTGTTAAATTCAAAAGGGGAAGGAAACATGCTTTCGTAGGACGTACAGTTTATACATTGGTAAGCGATCTGCGATAGATCGGGGGGGGAGTAAGGAGAGCTGCATAGGAAAAGCGGCACAGATTTTCTTCCCCCCATTTTTCCATAGAATCTCCTTATTGAAACGGCGAATCGAGGCTCGACAATGTACAGGAATTCGGGCATTCTTTTCTTCGGCCGTCAAGGAAACACGAGCCGTGTAATGCGCGCATTGTCGCCCGGGGTCCCATCTAAATACTATTGAATTCTTTTCCATCGCACGGAAACAGAAGAAAAAAAAAGGAAAATCCGGTGAAAGGAAGCAGGGAAGAAGAAGGAACCGAGGGGTTACGTTACGTTCGATCGAATAAGAAAACACAATAAAAGTAGTGGGGCCCCAGTGGTTCCCGTGTGGAACATGAATCCTGTTTTTCATTCATATTCTTCAGGTAGAAGACGCGTGGTACAACGTGGTGCAAGCATCCCCCTTTAAGAGTCCCACGGTTTGAAATAAAACACCTGGCTTCTTCCCTACGCGCGCACCGTTCAATGTGTAAGCGGGCGCGCGCCCGCGCGTGCACACAGGCACGGCCGAGGAACACACACCACGTTGCAGAAAGGTTTGCGCGAGCGCGCATTCTCACGGCGCGCGGAGAGGACTGCCTCGCTTCTCTTCGCGGACTGGTTTTGGCTTCCTTATAAACTTTATTCAATTCTTTGTATAATATGCCAAAGGGTACATTTCGTGCGCGCACGTCCGTCCGTGCGCCCGTGCCTGTGCGTGTACCATTCATATGCTAAACAATAAATGCGCTGAAAGAAATGAATCTCTATCTTGTAGATACGTCTGCGCAGCTGCCATATTCATGAACCTCTGCCTCTATGCGCCACAGAGGCCGATGCAAAAGAATCCTTCGATTATAAAACCGGGCGAGAATTGATGCGTTCAAGCAGTTTTTCTAAGGAGGGGTCGGGAACGTAAAATGTTTCGAGGTGCTGCACACCGCACGGTTATAGCGACCATCATTTTTCTAACCGATCAACTCGCCCCTTTCCCCTCATATAACCAATGTGCAACAGCGGGAAAGTAAATCGCCAACACTTTCCTTCTTTTGCCATTTCCTTTAAAAAATCTGCGCCTCGAATCGTTTAACACTCAAAAGTATCCAACACAATTTATCCTCCTGTTAAACAGCAATTCAGGACTACTTGGTTATAAAAAATACGAATTAATACTACGGAAATTAATTATCAAACATCACTTTGAAACCTAATTACAATTGACACCGTTATCCCCATTTCGCGTTTCCTCGATCATCCCTGTTCAGAAATACGGGACACGCGAGCACAATGCCACTTCAAAGAACCAAATCTTTTATTAAAGACAGCCACGCGAAATGTGAATGAAAGAATGAAGAAAAGTCCAAGGTTCTACGGTATCAAATTTGTTCTTAACATCCTCCAGAACCTATCACTCTTTATACGCACAGTAAAAGGAAAAAAAAAAACAAAGCCTGCAGGTAGGCAACCGAACAGATGTTCCAGTAGAAACGACAAAAGCGTTTAGGCTGACTGTACGCTCCACACGTAGATTCCTTCCAATGCAACATCGCCTTGGGCGAGGGGAAGAGAAACAGAATTACATGAAGTGGCACTGTGCACTCGTGTTTTAACCACGTGGTGTTAAAACCACATTTTAAAATAACGTACGATTTACGTTGTTTTATAAGTGATACTAAATAGACGAGTATCTATAATGAATCACTTCAAGCGTCTTTCGTATAGGTTAGTACTGTATTCACTCCTCTTAAACAATGACACAATTCGCTCAATTTATTCCGATTAAAGAAGACTCCGAAGTTTACACCGAGCCCGCAATAAACGGCATTCATTATTACTTACGTTAATAAACTTTTCAGCAGGAATACATGGTGTCGGTTAAGGAGATCACAGTCCTCAGCAGCACCAAGCACTAAGATTCAAATACCACCTAGGATAGAACGGGGACCTACAGACATTTTGCATGTAAACGAATGGAAACATTTGCCTTATACGAGAGCTATAAATTAGTTCAACGAAGCTACTTGTAATTCTTCTTTCCCTGCCTTACAGGCTTTGGATCGTACAGTACCAAGAGATCCATTGAGGACCAAATATAAGTACCACGATGATCCGTTCTTGCTCCCATCGAAGAAGACAGAGTGTCGTTTATACGCATTGTCCTATGAATCTGGCAAGAAAGCAGCGATGTGGATCCACAAGGAACACAAGAATTGGTTTCCAAGAGACCTCTCCGACCCGAAGATCAGAGTATGCGTTACTTATTACGAGTGGAATTGGAATTGAATACCTAATGCTACTGTAATCTTCACTTTTGTGGCTCACAGGAATTCCAGCCATCGATAGACTACACAGATAAAAGTCAAGTATCGGAAGAACTTCTCTTGGATGCTATACGACAATGTAACACGTCCGAAGCTATTGAGATCTACAAACTGATAGAAAATGATGTCTCCAATGAAACAAAACAAGCGCTTCTCGAGTTACTGTGCTTTCACAATGGCGAGCCAAATTTATCGAAACAGTTCCCGCACGAACAATGGTTCTGTAGATTCAAAGATAAGAAGATGTGGTTGTGAGTAGCGGAATCAATAAACTTATGACTTTGATTGGCTACTTCTAACAGTAATGCATTTTAGGCACAACTCAGATATCGATAAGTTATACAAGTCTCTGATGAATCAAGGTCCTGCTGTGGTGGCTGGAGCTCACAACGCTATGATATGTGCCTACGCGAAATGGTCAAAAGTACAATAATCGTGATTTACTTCTAGATCGAACTTCCGACGCTATAACGCATTACAAATTTTCAATTTCAGCAAGAGGAAGCATGGCTGCTATACGAGCAATGCAAGAAAGAAAATATACCATTGAACGTTACTACTTACAATTATGTAATAGGCCTGATTCCAGACCATTATGAAGAAAATAACTTGAAAAGGAAGGATATATTATCTGATATTTTCATGTCAATGGACAAGGAAGGGATTCGACCAAACGTTAGAACATTGAACGCTGCCCTTAAGGTAGCCGCCTCAATATCATCGCGCAACGATGCTGAGAATCTCGTGAAACATTTGTTCGTAGAATTCAAAAGGTTGAATATAAAGTTTTCACTAGCCTCGTATTATTATGCCATTCGCGTGTGCTCTCGCAGAGGTAATTGTACTTTCTTCGTATCCTTCGTATTTTGTTTACTTTTCACCCGCAACTTGCGTATTGTCCGCAGGCGAATCGTCGTATAATTCCTTCATGGATATATTGGACGTAGTTGCGAAGGAAAACTTTACTATGCAAGATCCAATGGACGGGAAATTTTTTATAGCAGGTATGGACGCAGCTTTGCAATGCTATTCTAATTTAGCAGCCGGTCACAAGATAAACGATATCCTTCTTTCCGGGGATCACTATCAATTTATAACGAAAGTTGGGATGGTACGTCGTCATCTTTATACGAAGTTACTCATTTTAGTGTCTTTTTCCTTAACACTGTACTTTCCACGCGACAGGAAAATGGCTATTACTACGCGTACACGCTGCTGGTATTGTCACACAGCACTATCCAAGAATTCTTCGAATTTTACCAAAAGGTTACCCCGTCGATATATATCCCGGAATTAAACCTGATGAAAGAGATTATACGCATTTTACAATCGCATCCACCAGAGATTGTCGTAGACTATCTACCAAGGTTCTGGTCAGACTTGGTGACGTTCGGTTTCTTGAACTCGTCGTTGAGTTTCGACATATTGAACATGATGCGAAAAATCGCTTTACCACCTGAATCACCCTTGATAACATTATTCGCGGATGCAGCCGCGAGTGTTTGGGATCTCATTAAGGTTGAATATCCGCGTATTTATCTTATTTGAATAATATGGTAAATAGACAGACAAGGAGTTCAGGAAACGAAAATAATCTGTGATTGCAGAAAGAAAGGGAGAAGGAGGAGTGCAACGCGTTTCACAGTAGCACGACAGGTGTCATAGCGCTACTTTTATTACGCGGTGATCGCGTGCTAAAGGCGAGGGAAGTGTTGATGGAAACGGTCAATCATCCCAGCATGTTTATGCCGAACATGGACAAGCTACAAGTGGACGAACTGTTCGAAAGTTGCATGTCCAAGCAGTGCATCGCGGAAGCTTTCGTACGTATTATTCTCACCTTTTGTTCTTCCTTTCCTCTCTCGAGCTTATAATAGAAAAGTATCTGTTTCGTGCTTCTTTTCAGCTCGTTCTCGAGTACTGTATAAATTCAGGATTCGAGCATATCGTTGAGATGGCGGGGAGGCTGCACAACATCGAACACCTCAGCCATGCATCTCGCAGTAAATTGAGGGACTTAGTGGGCGTTGAAGTATTAGAAATGATAATCTCGCCGCCGTCGACTGAAAAATAATTCGATATAATAAATAAATATTTCCAACATTACATAACCGTGTGTTCATCTGTTTTTTTCCCGTTTCACGTCAAGCTACGCGAGATCGTATGAAAATCGATATCGGTTTCCAATGAAAATTTCCATCGCGCGCAAAAGGATTTCAATCGGTTTGGCATTCAAAGAATATAAAATTACACGCGTGATTGATATATATTGGTGTCCTTGTCCCTCCAGCTAGGGTACATACGATTAACAAATTAAGTTGCACGACAGTGGGAGGTACTATCCCCCGTCACTCAAGTACTTATTTCCTGCATTGCATAGCTTAACATCGTAACTCACTCGTCCACTTTAAAGACTGGAATGCTGCGATACCTATTGATGCGAGATTCTTAAGCGACGCACGGCCCTGTCTGTCCAAGTTTTCTCGGCCGATTCCAGAGGAATTGCAACGACATCGTCGCCGTAGCGATGGACGAGAAGGGGCACACGCATCTTACGTTGGAGTCTGTGCGCGAATTGATAACGCGAGATGAGCCCGGTGTGGTGATCACCGACTTGGAAGAAGAGCCGGGCTCGGGCAGAGGTGACAACTACACGTCGATGCTGTACCGTATCCGAGCAAAAGGTCGAAAGCAAACGGCGGACGGCGAGTGGATGAATTGCGAGCGCGCGATCATTTACAAAGTTCTGCCGCAGTCGAGGGAGCACCGGGAGGCGTTCAAAAGCGAACTCCTCTTCCGAAACGAGGTGGCATTCTATACGTGCGTGTGGCCAGCTCTGAACAAGATGCAAGCGAATGGGAAAAAGGTATTTGACGGAGTGGCGAAGATATACGCGGCGCAGTTTGATCTTATTGCCATGGAGGATCTGAGACAAAGGGGCTTTAAAATGGCAGATAGGAGGAAAGGACTGGAGCTTGACCGGTTGAAGCCAGTGCTGAAAGCCTTGGCCGGCTTCCATGCGCTTAGCTTGACCTTCAGGGATACTAGGCAAGTTGTACCAATATCGATATCATTCTTTCTCTTCTTAACTCGTTACTATCGTCGTGCTATCTTCCCTCATTTCCCTCTGTCCCTCAATTTTCTCGTATCTGAGTTGGTACGTACATGTCGTATACGTATGCGTAATGGGTATTTCGAAGGCCGGGGGAGTTTGCGAGGCTGGCAGATCCAGACGCGGAGCAAGGTATACAGGAGACGCTCTTTCGACCGGAGAACAAGGATTGGTATCGCCAGTACTATCAGGTTGCTGCCAAGAATGCGATTCGAATGGTGTCGGACGGTCTCCCTACGCACATGGAGCATAAGAGGGTGGAGATAATGGAGAAACTGCGAGCGTTCCTCGACGACGAGGTGTTCTTCCGCACGATGTGCGAGCTGGCATCCACGCGAGGACCTCTCACTGTTTTCTGCCACGGTGACTGCTGGACCAACAACATCCTGTTCAAAGATGACGCTGAACCAAACGAAGAGGCAAGTACCATAGTAAATATTTATTTCACCAAATCAGTCCAGCAAAGAATTGCATATCAAAATTTATATAAAACTAAATGGTAACTGAAACCTGGTCAAAACGCAAAACCTGACCCAATTGTACTAGGAATCGAGACAAAGTATTCAACCGAGAGATTCTTTTTAGTACAATTTTATTATATAAATTTATAAGATTCTTATATTACGAGTCTCTCGTTTCTTTTATCAATAGCTTTATCAGGAAAGTACCATTTTAATACCGGAGCAAAGATTCTTGCACTTCGTGTAGTCATTCATAAAAAGAACAAAAAGAATTATATAAATCCAACTACATCCTACCGTTATCCGACTCTCAAAGAAGAACATTTACCTTGTCGTGTAAATAAATTTTATCCTTCGCGAGCGAAGTAGTCGGGGGGGGGGGGGGGACTCTGTGATCTCTGTTCAACGCGCGAATACAAGAAGGTTCCTTGATCTCAGAGGAAAACGAGGCGACTGTAGTGCAAAAATATTTCCTGTTTTTCTCTGCCAATCGGGGGGGCAAGTAAGATTCGAAACAAACGTCAGACCTTAAATTCCGTTACGACCACCACTCTTTTCCTCAGGTCGTCTATTTAATAGACTTCCAACTATGCCGGGTTGGTTCGCTCGCCCTCGACCTCGCGAACTTGCTGTACTGCTGCACGACCGGGGAAATCAGACGAGTTCACATGACGCAGCTCCTCCAGCATTATCATTTCCACCTGATGTCTTCATTGCACGCGCTCAATCCGGAAGAGCCGCCGAAAGATCCGTCTGTTATGTGGGAGCTGTAAGTAATACGCTGTAATTCGCCCCGCACGGATACTCGAGAAATAGAAAGGAAATGAAAGCACAATGGGATACAAAGCTTCCGAGGGCGGCAGAGCGCGCCTTTGATCGTTGTTACCTTCGTCCCCTCATTCTCTCCCGGTTAATGTACAGATTGAACGAGGAAATGAGACGCTGCGGACGATTCGGGGTGGGTCTCGCATTGGACATCTTGCCGATTAGCACGTGCGAGAGCGAGGAGGCCCCGGACTTGTACGAAGGCCCGGAGACAAGCGAGGAGAAGCAAAGCACGCGAGCACCGCCGCGCGGAGGAGCGGAGTGCGCGCGGCTCATGACTGACTTGGTCTTGGAACTCGTGCACAATCACGCTCTGTAGACTTTTACGAACGACCAGGCTACTTTCCTTACGGTTAACACGGTAACTCTGTCTAAAACTTATGCATACGAGAATGTACACGAACGAGCAAATCGTAGGCTCCTAAGCCGAGGGGCTCAAGGAGAACGCGCGCGCGCTGCAAACGATAATCCCACTCTCCCGCAAGTATTTTCGTACCGAATTCTGTTTAGTAGCGTCGCGTCATAATCGTCCAATCGCATCGAAACGAGAACGAGTAAACGCAGAAAACCTCTGTACTGCAGAAATAATATATTCAATATTAAAAATTTAATTTATAGTTCTTCTCATTCTACGCTCATATGCCTCTCTCTCCTCACTGCGACAGCGCCACACCGCGCTATTGCGATCGATAGCTATAACTTAAAGGTAACTCACGACAGAGTTATGCCTGTTGCGGGGGCGTATGCGACGGTGGTTGTTGTGGCTGGGCTTGTGGGCTAGGTGGTTGCTGTTGCTGTTGTTGCTGCGCGCTCGGCTGCCACGGCGGATGCTGATTCTGTTGCTGTTGCTGCTGCTCCTGGGCTAGACGCTGGTGCGCTTGCTGCCTCGCTCGGAATTCCGCGGCTTTCAATTGTTCTAGATGGAACTGTTGCCTCTCGGTGATCAGCTGCTGCCTCTGGTACTCGAGACCCTCGCGTTCCCGCTCCATCGTTGTCTCCAATTCCTCGAAGTGGCGTAATTTAATCTCCAGTTTCTTCATCTGCGTTTCAACCAGCAGCGCAACCAGAGACTTGATTTTACGTTCCTCCACAGCTGCCAGGTGTTTCGCCTTGACAGCGGCTGCGGCTAGCGCGGCGGCAGCGGCGGACTGAAGCTGAGCATCGCGGACCACCTAATTGGGAAGAACGAAGGAAGCAGAGGCGTGAAACATTAATAATCATTAATCACAGCAATGCTCGAGGATATAAAACACATATTTACCTTGTCCTTCTTTTCCTTCGCTTCCATAGCTTCAGCGTCTATATTAGCTTTAGTATCTTCCTCAGTCTCCTTCATTTCATCCTCCTTCTTCGTGATATCCAACTGAGTTTGATCCCCTTCAGCCTCTTTAGGTTTCTCCGGCTCCTCCTTCTTCGTTTCAATAGAGGTCGGCGTGGCTGAATGCGGAGAAGTAGCTGCCGGTGTTGCGACGCTACCAGTTGTCGAGGGTGCTGCTGTGGTATCGTCTGGAGGTTCGGGCGGTCCTGTGCCCGCTATGCCTGATTGTGCTAATCCTGCAGCTGGATCAAACTTACCTACAAGAACAGGGGAATAGTAAGAGAAAATTACGGCGTATCTTCCGCATATGCAGAAAACCAAGAATTACCATCTGAATTAGCGCTAGCTTGAACGTTTCTCAAGTGTTGATCCAGTAAAGCAGCTGGTACTTGGTCCTTGATAGCTGCGAACTCCTCCATGGCAGCTTTAGCGGCGCTCGCCGCGACTCTGGGATCGACAACCGATGCCAGAAACGCGACCGTGCTCATAACAGGATTGCCAGCTTTGGAGAAGGGTATCGGTTGATAAGCCAGCGGCCCTAAACCTTCCGGTCCACCCTCCTCCAAATACGGATCCTCTATTGGGAGTCGCAAGAAATGCAAGATACATTCGTCCTGCGTCCTCGAGCCGACGTGCTCGCAGACTTTGTTCCAGTCATCCTTGTGTAACTCCAATCCTTCCAGCAACAGTAGTGTCTCTTGCTCTGTCCAGTCGCGAGTAGCGCCAGCAGCTTGTTTGTTCTTCAGAACAGCCGGTTTCCTCGAATACTGATCGATCTTCAATCCGAAGTTCGCCATCGCCCCGGCTGAAGCCTTCTCCTCCGTTCCCATTCCGCTTGTCACGTTCGACTTCTTTTCCAGATCGAGCAAAGTCTTCGCGGCCGTCGGTTGCGGCGTCTTCGGAGGGTTTGGATTGACGGGAGCTAAGCCGGACGGGGTGTCCGACAATACATGGAAATGCGACGTTGGGGGCGGCCCCATCGGCGTTGGCCTTGACTCGGCATCTACTTGATAATTAATAAGTCCCCACTGTTCCAGAAACGCATGCACACGCATGATCGCGCAAACATCGCCGGCCAAATTGCGCCTGCAGGCAGTGGACGTAATATATTCCGTGGGATTCAATCTGTAGGTGTCGATCATGAAATTCCTATACGCGAGGTAGATCTCGGGCGTCTTCGACTTATTCTTGCCGTTGAAGAACTCCGACAAAGCCCTCTTCTCGATGGTGTGGATCGAATTGTAATCGAACCAGGCAGAGTAGCTAGGAACGACGATGTGATGCGTTTGTTCCGTCACGTTATCCTCCGGTTCGTCCCCTTTGGTGCCTTCCCCTCTTTCTTTGCTGGCGTCTCGCTCCTCTCTGTCCTGCGTGCCTTGAGAACTTCCCTTGTCTCCTTCCATCGGTTCATCCAAGTCCGCCATATTACCAGACTTAAGTGGCTGAAGTTCGTTATCTTGCTTTTTACTCCCTGTCGTAGTTAAAGTGGTACCGCTAGTCGGAGCGTTCCCTTGACCCGTAACCGGTGGATTCGCAGGCGTAGCGACCACCTCCACGATCCGAGGTTCCGCCGGCGGGTCCTCCATACCTTGCGTGAGATCGTCTTCCTCCTCCCCGCCGCCGCGCGACTTCTTCAGGGTTGTCAGCGACGAAGTGGAGGAAGCACTCTGAACACCCGATGGGGCTCTTGCGCTTTTACGTTTGCCCGGCTTCGGGGGTGGACTAGGGGAGCGCTTTCGTTTCGGTTTCTTCGCCGATGGCGGGGGATGGGATGGTTGAGCCATCAGATCCTCCACCGAGAGCCTGTATTTGTGTATCTTTTTCTGACCACTCTCGTCTATCTCGTAGTCCTCCTCGTTCATCCACTCGTTGTACTGATCTAAGTCTAACGCCCACGTGGCCGATACTTTGTACACCGACTTCATGTTCGTAGTGCTAAATGTACCTTCTGGAAAATCCCAAGGAAGGTCTAATGTAGTCCAAGAATCATAACTATCTGGGAAATAGTACCAGTGAAGAAGAACGGATCTGTCGCGCCTCATGCAAGGTCGCGCGTATTCTTCCTCCATCGGATCCACCGGAGGGTAAATTATGTGCGTGGCGTCCGCTTCGTTCTCAGCGATAGTGGCCTGGTGCCGGCGAATCGCTTCTTTCACTTTCGCGGCCGTCGGTTTGTCTAATTCTGCCCTTACGTATATACTCGGTATGATCAGGCACCTGTTCTGAACTAAGGCTCGCTCGGCCGCCATTAACATCTCCACCGTTCGATCCATACGAGACCCTGACTGGAAGAACAGTACACTTGTATATTACAATGTCCACACAATCCAACCCAACTCCCGCCGCTTACCTTTCCAACCGGAAAGTCGAATCTGCGCCATCCTTGCTCCTGTTTAAAACGATACGCCGCAGCAAGAATCTGACATAAACCACCGCCTGGTTTAAAGTCTAAGAAACATTTCATCTAAAAATTTCATGAAACATTAACTCTGTAAAGCGGCATTAAAGCTACAAATATTTAATCAAACCAATCGCTAAATACGTACTGGAAGCCTTGTCATCGGTGGTTTCGTAACATTCTTTCCTAAATTATCTTCTTGGAACTGCAATAATTGCACTATCAAAGTGGCTAAACTTTTATTAGTCGGAGGGTCCGTTTGTACATACTGTAACATGTAACGAGAAGACAATGCTTTAAATACTTAAAAACGTTGAAGGTTTGTCTATACAGACGCAAGTGCATTTCGTGCGATGGAACTGTTTCGACCGACTGTCACATGTATTTATTTACAACACTTACACCTTACAAAACGTGAAGTCAGAAAAGCTCTTATCATAGTAACACGACAGTGTGACCAAATCATAATTAAATCAATGTACAAACACATAGGCAAGCATATAAACAGAACGAAGACACATGCAAGTGACTGAGCTTATGCAGCCTGAGCTGGAATTTCGTTCTGGTGCTTCCATCAAATCGAGAGTAGAGTTCGCGCGAAAGAACTAAGACAGTGGTAGAATCATTAAAAACGCAATTAAACCAATAAAACCATTAAAAGCTCTCGATACAGTGCGCGAGTTAGCAGCGAGCGAAACGTAGAGGTTTCGACGCCGGGTCTTCGGGTGTACCTTTTTACAGTTTTTCAGCAGCCACTGTTTAATTCCATCGAGCTGTGTGAGAATCTCCGGGGACTCGAAGAATTTCGCATTGGGTCCGCCGTCCTTTTTTGGTGCTAGCGCGAGCATCTTTCACCGAATATTCACTTAAAAAACTGTCGGGTACGCTACAGGAAAGAACGCCGCGTTTATCGCAAACATGACACGCCTCTGAAGTTGGTCGAGACTATACCATATTCCTGCGAACGCACTTCTCCGCGCGGGTTTAGAAATGCCCTCCCCGCGGGTTCAGAGATTCTTCGCCCAGGAACGAGTATTCCTTAATGAAACGGCGAATAAATATTCTCTGCTTCTCTAACTGCTTATAACCTTAATTGAAAATGCTTATTGTTACGACACGAAATAGAGAGTGACTTGGACGATTGGCAAGCATGCCTCCGCGTGACTTTCAATATGGCGGAGTAATGTTTGCCAGCGTACGATCTTTACCTTCGACCATAGCCTAAAAAAATTCAACCCGTGCGGTGAAGTTGGGTTATGTGTCGCGTAAGGTTTTATTAAAAAGCAGCAGAGAGGAAAATAAACGGAAGATTACTTCATATTAAGATATCTGAATATGTTGCAGGTATAATTTAATAAAGTAGTGAACGAATACGTCTTCTTTCCCACTGCAATTCTGATTATTTTTACGAAGTTCCAGGCACACCAATTATGTCTGATAAAGAGGATATGGATGTGAATAAGGAGTTCGAGAATTTATTATTCGCTGAAGAGAACGCTCAGAATTTAGGATACGAGGAAGGGTACGAAACAGGCAGAAAGCGATTAGTAAATGGGTATCATCTCGGGTATCACAGAGCTAGCGTATTAGGTGCGCAGTTGGGATATTACTGTGGCATCTTGGAACAGTATTTAAGCGCAGGTCCTAATTCAGGGAAAGCTGTCGACGTTGCGAAGGAACTTTTGCGAGACATTCACAGTTTTCCTAGATGTAACAATGAGGCGGTGGACATAGAGAAGGCCATGGATGATATCAAGTTTAAGTATGCCAAGTTCTGTTCCCTAACAAAAATATGTCCATCGTATCCGGAGGCAGAAAAGCTTGACTTTTGATCGAACGAGAGCATAGAGCAAGAAGATAATGTTATTGTTTGAACATTGTAATACCTTTTATTTTTGATACCTACGTTAAGGAACTTGTTATTTGAAAAGATTTATACATAAATATTATAGTTATGTACGATAAACACTTTGACAAAGTTCTGAGCTTTATAAATACCTATCACAAATTAATAAACTGTCACATAGTCGATTTTATCACTGAGAACTTGTGGGAGACGTGCTTGCCAGAAGCTTTAAGATTGGAGCTAGAGAGAAACGAAGCAGATTGTGCTTATTGGACAGAAAACGACAGTCATCCTATCCTAAATAATTTCATAAGGCTGACAAAATCTCTTTCTCTTCAATCATGTTCTGTACAAATAAATTCAAAGAATCTCGCAGACATTCTACCAAATATTATTCACTTGAACGAACACAAACGTAATAGTACAAAGCCAGAATTCATGAATGCTAAGAAACTGCACGAGATTGAATCTTTTGGAAAGATAATCGGAGCAATTGCAGCGTCGACTGATAGCCTGGTAATAGATGCTGGCGCTGGTAAAGCCTATTTATCAACTTTCCTAGCAGAGAATCACGAAGTTCCTGTCCTTGCGATAGATTCCTCGCAGTTGTGTTGCAAGGGAGCAATTTGTAGGCAAAAGAAATTAAAGAAGAAAACGATGGGTTCTGAAAATTTGGTACTGATCGTACTCTACTATAAAGCGGACATTTAAACATACAGCGTAGCGAAAGTGTATTGTGTTTCAGGTCCGGTATGTAGTGGAAGAAATAAACGAAACAACGGACTATGTAAGAATGGTGAAAGAAAATTTTCGTGACTGGAAGTTGGATAAGAATCTGATAGTAACCGGTTTACACACCTGTGGCTCTCTTACTCATTCGATTATTAGAACATTCTTAGCCACGAAAGACATTAATCTGCTGTGCATCGTGCCTTGTTGTTACCACTTGACAAACGAGACATTCGACGAGAGAGTCGAGTTCTCCAAGAACGCTAGAATGCTTGCCCAGCAATCCATTGAAAGGAGCTCGGAGAACAAAGTGATACCATCGTCGCTGTTCTACAGGGCAATCTTACAAGTGATACTTTCTTCCATGGGTACAGTCTCTCCTCCATTACTTCGATCTCACTCTCTTTCACAGCGCTTACAGTTCTGTTTAACAGGTATCCACGACGCTAAAGTAGGTCGCGGAGGACCTTCGCACGATTTCCCGACGTACGCTCGGTGGGCGTTTTCGAGAATCGGAGTACAATCAGGAAAGGTATAACGACGATAACGGCATGGATACACATGTTTGTTTATTAAAAATTTCTTAGAACGATCTTTATTTCCTTAGATACCGCCTGCAGAGAAGTTAGAATATACCTATCAGTTCTATCTGCGCCTGATGAAAAGATTTAATATTTTCCAAATGCTAAGGGTACACATCGGCCGTGTATTGGAAGCAGGCATCATGCTCGATAGAATAATATTTCTGCAGAAGAGCAATCATTGTTCTAAACTCGCAATACTGCGCCTATTCGATCCTGTTTTGTCGCCGAGGCATTACGGTATCATTGCCATAAAAAAAGGCGAAGTAATATATTAGGGGAGAAATTCCTGATCATTTCAAATGCTATATATGCTGATTAAACATATTAGAAAATATTCTTTCGATACTGAATCGTCGTATTATTCAATTGTGTCTTACTGTAACGAAATTACGCGTCGTCGAGTTCAGTAGACTGGAGGTAGTCTGTAACAGACGATTCCGATAGGACGCCGACCGCTGCTAGTTCTACATATGCTGCGATTACACAGCCCTCGACAAGGTGGGCAAGCCCAGTTTTGAAAATGTTAAACGATCAACAATGGGAAACAAGTGAATGAAAATATAAAACCGATTCAAAGAAAATCATGCAGGGTCTTTTAATGTTACGATGGCACTTTCCTTGTATTTTCCCCTCATGCAAGGTCCGCAGAATTGTCCTCTAACTTCGATGCATTCTCCGGATCGACACACTGTCTTCGTATCTGTGGTTTTCTATCTGCATTGGTGGCAGCTAGTTCCCCGAATCTTGCAATACTGTTTCATATCCGCTTATAAATCGCTTCGGATACTGTCAAGGAGGCACACAAACGACTAACGTTCATTCAAACCGTGCCATCAAACATGCGCAGTAGTTTGCGATGCGCGGGCTAATTTGGCGGGAAAAACTGGCGCGGAGATTTAAATCGTTCAATAAAGTCGATGTGTCGAAGAATATGGAAATAAAGTTTTTAGAATGAAAGCGGAATAAGAGAATATACATAGATGAAAATAGGTAGCGCATCATCGTTGAAGCATTATTTAACACATAAGTAACGATATTCAAACTATTCTTCGAACTAAAATATTAGAGGAAGGGCAGCATATTTGGATTTTTGGAATACTGTTGGTAATTTGGAATACCGAAGTATCTAATAAACTACTAACGCTATCTAATTTGTAACACTGTAGATAATAGGGGCTAATGACCTGATAATTAATGACATTTGTGGATGAACCGCCATTTTTTCATTTTCGACTTAATCTGCAGAATAAAAAAACGTCAATCTGCAAAACTTTTTCAGCAAGTATTCAATTGTTCCAACCATGGTTAAAATATGTTAAAACTTTACAGTTAAACACTTAATTTACTGATTTGTATATTCCTTCTACGGTTCTGTGTTAGTTTTGCGATAATTTCCAGAATAGAAAGTAGTGACATGAAATTTTAAGTTTCAATGCCATGTTGCTACATAATTCGGAATAACAAAGGTGGAGGTAAAGGTCGTCGACAACGGTACTTACAAGGGACGTTCGGCAACCGGGAAATTCAGAAAATTATGAAACTTGGTGTGGAAGTAGTTCATCCGTAACGCAATCCTATTTTTTGTTGGTGCCATAGTGCAGTTTTTGGGGGTGAAATAACCCCTCGAAAAAAAATGCAGAATTTTCTTTACCGTGGAATATCTTGAGAACTGTGAGAGATATCGAAAAGAAATTTCATCAAAAGTTGCATCCTTTTTTTATATCTACAAAATTGCATAAAAATAATTCTCGAAAAATTCATATTTTTCAAGTTATACTGCACTTCCTCTACTGTGACCGTTACAAAAAGAAAAAAATTCTCAGTTTTTACCATTTTCACGATACTTTGATTTCGTTTTATACACCGAACTCAGATAATAATATGCCTGTGCAGGGCCGGCTTGAGACCTTTAGAGGCCCTAAGCACTTAAAAGATTTTCAGGCTCTGAGGAGATAGTTGTACAATTTCTTAGGCATTTCCGATAATTTGACTAAAAAATATTTCTAACAAAAGTTAGATTCTAAAATTCAGAAAATTTCTGTGGTGCCCCTTTCCCCTGATGCCCCAAGCACGTGCCTATTTTGCATATTAGTTAGTCCAGCACTGCGCCTATGTATAATAGAAAGGATTCCAGATTCATCTTTACTTCAACAAACGAGGAGATGCGACACACGTTGCACTTTGGACCGATACAATGATACGTCAGGCATCACCGATAAGGCCACTTATCACTCGCTTATCATTCCCGATGCTACTGATAAAAGCACGCACACGGACCCCCAGGTCCGTCTACCTCAATTACCATTCTCCACACCACAGAATTCACATTAACAATTTACAAGTCAACAACCACAATTACCTCGGCAATCCGACTAATTTGCTATCGCCCGATATCAGAGTGATCGACGACCAGGTGACGTAGCGGCGTCCCTAATCAGTGCAAAGGAAAGCGGCAGCTTATCGTGTTCACGCTCGGCTGCAAACAGCCAAATCTCTCAGCCTCGAATAGGGAAGTAGTCATTTTCGTTACCGATAGGCTGTGAAATTGTACACCTTCCTTATCTTCGATAGGAAGAGCGCGTGACGTGTCCGCACGTATCGAAGAGGAACGGAATAGGCTCACGATAAAACTAGCCACGCGGAGGAGCATTCACTAGTACTCTGCATCCCGCCCAATTTGCCAGGCTCTTTCCGCACGGCAGACGCAGGGTGACTCTTGCCCACGACGCTCGACCGGACGCGGCGAAGGCGAGACCAGCAGGGGACCATTCGACGGGCGCTCGCTAATACCAGCGATCATCAGCTTCCAAAAGGTAAGCCCACGTCCAATAAACTTAATTCACACGGCGAGGCGTATAGTCGGGGCGCGTTGTTTTGCTACAGTGATAATGATGCAGTCGCGATAATGTTTCTCGCGGCAAACATTAATACCCCCTCTCATAATATTGTTTTTTTCCACCGTTCATTCTTGAGCGTTAGAGATGTACTGCTCGCGAGCTGAAACCATCTTGTCGAACGATCACAGATAATGTGATGACACCTTGGATTCGCGGCCACTGGTCTAGTTATGCGAAAGGGGACGATCAACCTCCGCGATTAATTCGCGCGAAATTTACAGAGCGCCTGATTAACTCTTCTAGCTTTACATTTCTGTTGCCACAGATTAGCTCGAGAGATTTGGCTCAGAAGGATGGAGCCTCTAGCCAGAAGCATGCTGAGAAAAACGGGGGGAGTTTCCAGAGGGAAACTGCTGAACCTGTTCGGCCAGGTAATAAAGCAACAGGAGTAAAGCTAGTCGAGCGGCTCTCCGCGGCCGAGACTGTACCACAGAGGCGAACTATGATCGTAGGTCGAGAGGAATCATTGCACGCTCACGCCGCAAGATGTTTTCGAGCGGGAGTCGAAATACGGCGCGCACAACTACCACCCCCTCCCGGTGGCCCTGTGCAAAGCCGAGGGGGTTTTCATGTGGGACGTCGAGGGGAAGCGGTACTTTGACTTCCTCAGCGCTTATTCCGCCGTCAACCAAGGCCACTGTCACCCGAGGATCTACAAAGCTCTCATCGAGCAGGCTAAGGTCCTGACCTTGACCTCCAGGGCCTTTTACTCCGACGCTTTAGGGGAGTTCGAGGAGTACGTGACGAAGCTTTTCGGGTACGTTTCTCTGAAACTAGCAAAGCTTCTTCGGATTAGTAAGGTGGGTGATTGTTCACCAGGTACGACAAATGGCTGCCAATGAACACTGGCGTGGAGGGTGGCGAGACCGCGTGCAAACTGGCGCGCAGATGGGGTTACGATAGCAAGGGTATAGCGAAGAATCAGGCGAAGATCGTGTTCGCGGAGGGTAACTTCTGGGGGAGGACGATGAGCGCTGTGTCCTCGAGCACGGATCCAAGCAGCTACGGCGGTTTTGGCCCCTTCATGCCTGGCTTCGAGGTCATTCCCTACGACGACCTCAAGGCGCTTCAGAAGGCTCTTGCTGATCCTAATGTCTGTGCTTTCATGGTGGAGCCTATACAGGGCGAGGCTGGAGTGGTGGTGCCAAAGGTAAACTTTCAAATATCATTCGAGTGCTCCGTCACTCTCGCCCGTACCGGCACGAACTGTAATCTCAAAGACTTGATATGAAATGAAGAGTAACTTCACCTCAAGTTCAGTCTCGAGTACCTTGCGTCTCGTAATATTATAGTACACTCTGGGGAATCCCCATTAACACAGATAGCGAGTGATCGACTCTAGCTATCCCAGTATGACTAACTATTCAAACTTTCAAAGGACGGGTACCTGCAAGGAGTCAGAGATCTGTGCTCCAAGCACAACGTCCTCTGGATAGCGGACGAGGTGCAGACCGGCTTGGCGAGGACAGGCAAGCGTTTGGCAGTAGATCACGAGAACGTGAAGCCGGATATTCTGGTGCTGGGCAAAGCCCTTTCTGGTGGTTTCTATCCCGTGTCCGGCGTGCTCGCCAACGACCCCGTCATGCTGAGTATAAAACCAGGGGAGCACGGCTCCACATACGGCGGCAATCCTCTGGGTTGCAGGATCGCCCTGGAAGCGCTTCGAGTCCTCGAGGAGGAGAAACTGGCGGAGAACGCGGACAAGATGGGTCAGCTTCTTCGAGAAGAACTGAGGAAGCTTCCGAATGATATCGTTACTCAGGTCAGAGGGAAGGGACTGCTCAACGCTATCGTCATCAACGAGAAGTTCGACGCGATGAATATCTGTCTGAAGATGAAGGAAGCAGGCTTGCTCGCGAAACCAACCCACGGGCACATCATCAGATTCGCTCCGCCGTTGGTCATCACCGAGCCGCAGATACGCGAGTGCGCCGACATCATTGCCAAAACGATTACTCAGTACGCTAGTTAATTAGCAAAGAAGAGTTCGAGGATCCCATTTTATCGGGCGACAAAGGGTCGACAGGCGTCTCCACCCTCGCGGGGTATTTTTCTTGTAACTCTCCGAGGATCTTGTAAATAAATTCGTTTTCGATAAATCAACGTTGTTAGTCAATTACTCAACGAATCCCGAATCATCGTCTCGCGAAAGGTGGGCATCGGAGAACCGTGGAAGCACGTTTCAGCGAACGAGACGGAGAGGAATTGAAGCAGTTATCATTTCGACGCCACGGAGGCATAAAAATTGGCTCATCGGTCGCTAAGCTGGTTATTAATAGCTTAACGCGATACGGGGTCCTATTTTGTATTCCTCGATCGATGTTTATCTCGCACGGCAGGCATTGCCTCGAGCTCAATAATATCGCGCCTTTGACAAACGTTTGAACGTGCAATCGAGAATCAATTTGCCTTGGCAGGCATTGGTATGCCCGTACTCGTTCAATCGCGTTATCGGGCATCAATGGTAAGACCGCGGAGAGAACGGTCGATAAACGATAACAACTCAACCATGTTTTTTTGTCGCGTGAGCCTCTCGATCACGAGCTCCGTTATCCGCCTTTGTCTCATTATCCGCAGCATTATCGTTGTCATAAATTCCCACGGATCGGTGAATTACTCGTCGATCTAACTATTTCGCCCACAGGCACCACAGACGCTCTACGTACCTAAAACAGAGAGCAAATTTTCACACCTTCCTCGACTCATTCTCCAGGATTAACGCACTGTTTGCTGTTTTTCGTTTGCCTTGGCACGTTGGCGCCGCAATAAACGGCGCCCCTCGATACCTCTCATTATCAGATACGGACTTGCTCGGTTGCATCCCGAGGAATTTATTCGAAATCCTCGCGGGGCGTATCAACTGTATACAAAAACATTCCGTGTAAATAAGTAATACCCTCCCCTACTCTCTCGCTCGCATCGATATAAATGGGAGGATCATTTGCGAATTCGCGGACAGTTTGCTTTTTGCGTTGGCATAGGTGCAGCGATCTTGGTCTTCATTCTTCTCGGCGACTACGGGTAGTAAATAATCAACAATGCAGCCAATAAGGTCAAGGATCCTCGGCGCGACCAAGGAGCTGGGTGTCAAGCGGTTTCTAAGCTCGCAGGAGCTAATAGATCGCGACGAGAGCTTCGGTGGCAAACATTTCAAGCCACTTCCAGTGGTGTTGACCAGGGGCGAGGGTGTCCATTTGTGGGACGTCGATGGGAAGCGTTACCTAGACTTCTTGGCCGGTTTCTCCACCGTCAATCAGGGGCATTGCCATCCCCGCCTGGTCAAAGTGATGAGGGAGCAGGCTGGCAAGCTCACTCACACGTCTAGGGCCTTTTATTCGGAACCACACGGCGAACTGGGGGAGTACCTGACCAAGCTCCTGGGATGGGACAGATTCCTGCCCATGAACACTGGTAGGAGCAAGAAACAACGCCAGAATACCAGCCACCAAGCTATTTCTCATCGAATTTCTGTCTATACGTTGTTCCAGGCGTGGAGGCTGGAGACACCGCCATCAAAGTAGCCAGACGCTGGGGCTACAGGGTGAAGAAGCTGCCGAAAGAGCAGGCGACCGTGGTGTTCGCGAGGAACAACTTCTGTGGACGCTCAATTGCCGCGCTGTCCGCCTCCACCGATCCCAATTGCTTCACGGATTTCGGGCCCTACGTGCCACGGTTCGACAAGGTGCCCTTCAACGATCTCAACGCGTTGGAGCAGAAGTTCAAGGAGGATCCGACGGTCTGTGCGTTCATGGTGGAGCCGATTCAGGGAGAAGCTGGAGTCATAGTGCCTAACGTAAGTCTACACATAGCTACGTAAAATGCAGAGGATTTCCAGGAACCTGAACCTTGTTTTCGTAGGATGGCTACTTGAAAGGTGTGCGAGATCTGTGCACCAAGTACAACGTGCTGTGGATCGCTGACGAGGTTCAGACCGGCTTGTGCAGAACGGGCAAACGATTGGCAGTGGACCACGACAACCAGAGGCCAGATATTCTGATTCTGGGGAAGGCGTTGTCCGGAGGACTGTACCCTGTTTCTGGGATCCTGGCCGACGACCAGGTCTGCAAATTGTGTGGTATGAATTATGGAATGGAGCAGCTATCGACTGAGAAACGATTGACTTTGTAGATAATGCTGTGCCTGGAGACTGGCTCGCACGGTAGCACCTTTGGAGGGAGTCCCCTTGGGAACAGGGTTGCCTTAGAGGCGGTGAAGATCTTGGAGGAGGAAAATCTGGCGGAGAACGCGAGGAAGCTCGGGGAGATCGTGCGGCAGGAGCTGCAGAAGCTGCCGAAGGACATAGCGACGGAATTCAGAGGTCGCGGTTTGCTGACTGGATTGGTCATCAATAAAGGTATTTAAAGGAAATGCTTGTAGAAAAGCAATTTGGAACGGCACCAGGGAAGAATCTAATTCCCCTGTGTTTCAGACTTCGCTGAAGGCTGGAACATCTGCTTAAAGCTGAAGGAAGCTGGCCTGCTAACCAGACCAGCTCACGGCCAGATATTGAGGATATCCCCGCCGCTGACCATCACGGAGGAGCAACTTAGGGAGGGACTGAACATTATAACGACCGTCCTGAAGAACTACAAATGAAGTATTACCGACTCCGAGCAAACACTGAAACATTAGCAACATTTCACAGAAGAGAAACGACGGAATGCAGCATACAAAACTATGTACAAATGTATTTTTTACCGCCAAATATAAAATCGATGTACCTACGAGCTACAGCTGCGACTCGTGCCTCTTCAAATGCCTGGTCAAGCTGAACGCCTGGGAGAACAGCTGGTTGCACTGGTTGCACTTGTACGCTTTGGCGCCGGTGTGCAGGGTCAGGTGTCTCTTCAAATGATTCGCCAGCTTGAACCTCTTCCCGCACAGTCGACACTGGTGCTGCCTGAGAGACGCGTGCGAGGCCTCGTGGCTCTTCAGGTGGCTCGATTGTGAGAACCGCTTTCCGCATACCTTGCACTCGAAAGGCTTCACCTTCGTGTGGATCCTCAGGTGCTCAACGAGGTTGCCCTTCTGGACGAAACACTTGCCGCAGTACTCGCACTTGTGCGACCTGGTAGCCTTGTGCGTCCGCAGGTGGACCTCCAAGTTGTAGGCCTGGCTGAACCTCTTGTCGCAGATCTCGCAGTGCAGCAGACCTTTCCCCGTGTGCAGCCTCTCGTGAGCCCTCAGGTTCTTCAGAAGGCGGAACCTCTTCTTGCAGGTGACGCATTCGAAGCTCTTCTCGTTGCCGGTATTGTCGGAGCTCTGCTTGTGGCTCTTCAAGTGGTCTCGCAGGTAGGACGGATAGGCGAACACCTTGTCGCACAGCTTGCACTGGTGCACGTTGGTTTTCGTGTGCAGTCGCATGTGGGCGTTCAGTTTGCTCTTCGAGGAGTAAGCTTTCTCGCAGGTCTGACACTTGAACGGTTGTTGGCCAGAGTGGGACAGCTGGTGGGCCATTAATTTGGATTTCTGGGAGAACAGCTTGGGGCACACCTCGCATTTGTACTTTTTCGATTGGACGTCCGCTGGGCTCTCTTCGATCTCGGGCTTGTAACTGAGAACGGGAGGACACAAGGGGTACCTGTCGATATCCTCTTCTCTGTTCTCCGTACGCGCAATGTCCTTGGCGAACGCATTCTGTACGCGCTGAGGACTGCTGCTTTGGACCTCCTCTAAATCTATGTTCTCGGGGAAACTCAGATTCTGTATCTCGTTGTTGTCGGCCGTCGTGGGTCTTTGATAAGACAAATTCTGAATGGAGTTCTCGACAGAGTTGATGGACCGCTCGTAGCTTAAGTTCTGGGGCACTTGATTGGAATTGTCGCAGATATCTATGTTCTCATTGTCGCAAGATATCTCTACGTTTTCCGTGCTATGGGCGATATTGTGGCTCATCAGCTGGGTCCTGTTAGTGAAGGTATGATTGCACAGGGAGCAATGCAAAGCGCAAGCAGCGCGGCTAGAGTTCTCCCCGTTTGCAGGAATCATTTGCATCATGTTCGATCTGATCAGAGGGGACATCTGCGAGTTCTGAACGCCGTCGCTGGCTAAATTGGAGCTCAGGTGACTGAAATTGAAGTTTAGATAGGGATTCTGAGATTCAACTATGTGCATGTGCTGCATGGGTATGTTGTCCTGAATGAAGGGCAGATGCAGCCTGCTGTGAGCACATAGCTCCTGGTAGCTGGTAAACACAGCCCCGCATTCCATGCACTTCGCAGTTTTATGCGAACTCTGAACTGGCACGAAAGCTTGGTTCTGCTGATACAGTTTGCATCCAGAAACTGTGGCGTACGACGTTAAACCAGAAACCTAAGAAATCAACCCTTATTACTCCATCCGACGCGTGCAAAGTCTAGGCGCAGACATCTACGTTAGAAAATCTCGACCTCGGTACCTTCAAAGCGGCTTGCCTCAACGCTCTATCGGCTGCACGACATTGCTCCCTATACAATAGAGCAGACTCTGCTCTGGTTACGCAGCGATCGCACATTTTCTCCGGGAGACCATCGCCTTGCCAAACCTGATTGAATACGCATACCACGAGTGTCAAAATAGGCGTGATAATCGTGTAAAGGGTAGAATAAACTCGATGAAGGTATTTATTACTTCTAGACAGGACAAGGACCGCAATTTTGCTGCAAGAGAGGAGCCCGCAGGTCCCACGAATAGGCAAACCATTTTGTCCCCATCTTCTCTCAAACACGTACGACATAATTTTCCAATATTCTCGCTGTCGATTTCCTTAGTGACGATAAACATTGTAACGCCTTAATAATAAATGTCAGATACGGAGCGCGACAGTCACCATTTCTAGGATAGTATTTTGTTTTGACGTTTAAGCGCAACGCCATTTTCATTTCGCTTATCGTTGATTCAGTACGCGACAAGAGATGCCGCCGGACGATCAGAAACGAGGAATTAAATTACCGACTTAAGCAATAGCGGGTAACAGCATCGACGAAGTATAGGATAGACCTATCACGCAATGTAATTTTGTGTCACACGCTCGGGGGGCTCGCGAGCCCCCTTACCATTTTCGTGTCACACCCGAAGTTATCGATTCAGTCTAAAATAAGATTGTAACGCTACGCGTGGTAGGAATTAGAAATTAAAAATAGGACATTCGAAACCCGCGATTTACAAATGATTCTCATAGAGTAACAATGTAAAGATCGTTTTACAAACGTATTCCGTGCAACGACAGAGAAAAAATAAGCTGCAAGCACATAAAGGTGCTTTCCTGCAGCGTGCAACGGCGACACTGTGCAACACAATAAAAGACAAGAAAATATGTCCGCGGCCTGGAAGTCAAATACTTTGCGTGGTCAGGCAAAGTATTCTCAGATTATCAATACCCATACCTTCCCCATCCGCAGGCTTTCAGATAATTAGTCTATTTAAAACACAGCCAATATGAGTATATTTTCATTATATTGCGTTTTAAAATAATTGTAAGATCAATCATCGACACCGATGCCTTTCCTCTCATAAGCTTTCACATAATTTGTAAATTTAAAACTCTGACAATATGAATACACTTTCATTATTTTGCGTTTTAAAATAATTTTAAGATCATTCATCGACACCTCGACCTTTCCTGGCCACGCCAATTTTGACTTCCAGGCCGCGGACATATTTTCTTATCTTTCATAGTAACGACTTTTGTTATGACTGAACGATGCCAGCTTTGGAAGTCACCTCTGTTCAGACGGTTCGACCACGAGACGCGATATATACGTCACTCGGCGTGCAATAACCGACCGATATTCCAACACTTCGGAAATACATACGCGTGTATTCTCTCGCGAGGCCTGCTTGACGCTTGGTCTCCCCCCACCAACGCCCATATTCGCCGCGGTACATTGGCGGGGCGCGGGGGTCATTCGGTCTGTGGACATCGTGGAATTAAGACGTTTCCATAGCTGCGTACTTAAATGGTACGTCTACATTATTTATCGTCACCTAATTACTTCTATTCATTATTAGTCTTCTTCTTTACTATCTACCGTCACTTGCTTCTACTATTAATACACTTTCGTCTCGATATTGATTAAATATCGCGAGAAAACCGTTAGACGTTCGTAGCGTATTCCCCTCGTTGCCTTCGTACTGATATTTCTGTACATTTAGTGCACACATCGTGTCTCGGTATTCAATTACATCCCTTTTCGGGCATATTTCAAGTTTATTTCTTGTTTAATTGCCTTACGAATGTTTTAATGCTTTTGTTTCAACTTGTTGCATCGTTCGGTTACAGACGTTGAGGCGGGAATCGAAACCAAAGGGCAGGCAACGCCATGACACTTGGCGGTTAATTTGAACGGTGCTTGGATGGCGACTGGTCATTCCTTGGGAAAAGAAGGTGGCAATACGTATGGTATACTTTTTTTTATCGTTATTTTATTGAATCATTGTTGGTTGTGAGGGTGATGGGTAACTTTGCAGTCAGTTAATATCGGGATGAAATGGGAAAAGGTTGAAATATGATAAATTCAATAATTCTAGTCAGATTTGTTTAAACATTTCAAAATGGCGTCAGTAGATGTTAACGAAATATTGGAATGATCGAATTCTATTGCATTTTGGTCGTGTTTACGTAGAATTCAATAATATTTCAATGATTTTTAAGAATCTATCGCTATGAAGCTAGTGTAATTGCATTTACGTTCGGTTTTGGATGCAAGTTTTGTTCTTTATGTACAGAAACTGCGTAGTTGATCGAGGACATGCTATTCAAGCATGAATAATTAACGAATTTTGATTCTTGCAATGAATTTTGGATATTTATAAAGATCGTGATATATTTTAAAGTATTATTCGAATAACATGAACGTGCTTACAACTTTAATGATGAAAGCCACTACTACGGTTCATTTAAATGTAATAATTATTTCTGATGTAGTATATTCTGGATAATATCGTGTTTCTGAAATGTAAAGCTGCTCCTATCGAGCGAGCATTCTGTATTTTCGCATCACAAAACAATATTTCCTCGTGACAAACACGTTCAAACACGTCCACCCCACCCTCCTACCTACTTATTTTTCAGAGATTGTGACCGCGTGCAATGCGGCCAAATAGAGTCAGTGTTTATCACGTACGAAGTTTTTCGTTTTGAAGAGCACAGTTGCTCATTGTAGAGTGTCGTAAACAATTTTCGGATACGCGAGGGTAGAGTCAGTGTTTTCTACGCATTTTATATTCTTTCGCGAGCATCGGGGCTCTGACTTTCGAATCGCGAGAATAGATTCAGTGCTTTGTTCGATAATTATGATCTTTGGGGCGCGTTTATAGACTATTTCTTTATTTTTTTTTACTTTTGAAAGCGAAACTCGTTATCGGAAATTAGAGTCAGTGCGTCAGCTGAAGAGGAGATTTAGGCGCAGATTATTATTGGAAAGATGTAAGTATCTATGTATTTCATTTAATTCCTTTAAAGTAGAGTTCATTCTTAAAAATTCCAGAAACAAAAAATTAAAAAATTAAAAGGAAATTAATTTCTAGAATAGAATAACCAAGAAATTCAAAACTAACAAAACTTTTTATAATTCAGACATTTTAAGAAAAAAAATTTGTTAATTTTATTTTTTAACATTTAATTTTGTAATTTTTTTCTTAAAATGTCTAAATGATAAAAAATTTCGTTAGTTTTGAATTGTTTCGTGATTCTTTATTAGAGTTCGAACAATCGTAAGTTTAGAAAGAAATTATAATCGTGTTTTGTTCTTTCGTTACAGTCTAGGGGCAGCTGAGCAACCTGATGACTTTTTCTAGCAGCATGATGACTTCCCCCGAGCAGTTGCAGAGGTGTTGGCGCCTTCGTCACCGGGGCACAGCGAAATGTGAGTGCGCATGTATTATGGTTCCTCTGGTCACTCAGTCATGTCGTAGGACGTTTGGTCCAAATCGACACGAGTGACCGGTTGTATACTTTGGCGAGCATAATGACCGCGGGTATGGTAACCATGCCCGTGAATTGTAACATTTTTTATGTGTATGTATTTCTTAGACGAGGGCTAGGGTCTTCTTGTGCACCGCGCCTTTTCAATAGAATCAAATTTTAATCATAATTTCCAAGATAAACGTTTCCTAACGCGAATGTTTATCATTGATCATACATTGATGTAGATATTTATTAAATAATGCACCTAAAGATGCATAGCAGCTCAGAAGGTATTGATATTTGATATGAATATCAATACGGCTGAATGCTAATTTTTATGTAGCGAAGAAGTCTGATACTCTCAGACTCCACAGCTACGATCATTTTTATTTAATATGTAGTCCAAAAATCGGATGCCCTCCGATTCCGTCATTGCGACGATTATAATGACTTGAATTTCTTTTATTTTTCCGATACTACTTACGCGTTCAAAAGTAACTTGATGTCTAAATGATGATAATAGACATACAAGTGTAATTCCTTTCTTATAAAGGTCACTCGTTTACGTACACAAAGAATAATTAATTTCCATGTGCAAGAAGACAATTGAGGATGGGCAAATTTCAGATTCAAAGTAATTAGCATGAGAACATACTTTCTTTTTACCTATATGAAATTTACTTTGACGATGGAATCGCCCGTTTTAAATTCTAAAATTAAATTCTTCATGTTTTAGAGTCATTTTCTTAAATAATTCAATTTTATAGTCTTTTTTCTCACTAATTGAATGTCGAGTAGAGTCCTTTTTCTTTATTTAAAGTAGAGTCCTTTCTTATTTATCAAACTTTAATCTATTGACAAATTGAAAGTCGAGTAATTTTGCTTTATAATGTTAAATAAAAGAATACTAGCGCGCTAGACACTATACAGACTAATCATATTTTCTAGTTGAGGATTTTCAGGATATCTTTCCGTACCCATTGCCTTTTAACTCATCCACGTGCCCATGTGTTACTTGTGTGGTTGAAGGCAATGGGGCACGATGACTTTTTTTACTAACTAATTACATGTTGGCGGCTGGCATTGCGTTAGTGTATCGTGCACGCCGCATTTTCCACCTGTGTGTGTTTGTGTGGTTAGGCGGTGGAATTTGCGTCGGTGAAAGATTTTTATCAAAGACCATGTTAACGAAACTTTAACATTATATTATTATTCATTGCAATAACGATACCAATGAATCATATTCCTTGTTGCACACGATGATCATTCTAGTAAATAATCTTGGAATATGAAAGTTAATCAATCTCGTACAATCAAACGAGAAAGTAATAACGCTTGATGCATGTACCTAATACGTACAATGCACATTATCAAGTAATCCATTCTTTGAAATTGAAAATAATTAATTGTTACGTAAATCATACTTATACGCAATGGTCACTGCCTTTGCCAGCCGATTTCAGTGAAAATTGGTATGTACTTATTAGAGTGTGATTGTGGCCAAGCTCGGGTGACGGAGTCGTCCCGGGACGGTCTCTCTAGTGTAGGCTTTGCACCCGGGCGGTGATGCTTGAGAATCGTGGAGTGGGTTGTCTGATGATTGTGTTTGAGAGACTGTTTTGATATTTTTTAAATATAGGTTTTGTGTAGGATAGGTAACTTACCTTCTGGTACGAATGTGTGACTTAAATATAAGTAGGTAGGGCCGGGGCAGGTCGTCGTATTCTCTGATCGCATGTTCCCCCGCGCGATGACCTGCTTTCAGGAAATTTGTGAGAAAAGTCGACGGCCAGACTAGTGCGAGTGGGGTATGCCCTCGCTTCTAGCCTCGCTATGTCGACTTTTTGACGCCAGTGGGACATTGCACATTGTCGCTGGTCGCGGTCGGCAGGACGGGCTTGGGCACGTTATTCACTTTCAGAAGGGTGGACCGCCCGAAGCAAGAAGTGGCCAAAGAGCCGAAGATAGCCCGGCCAGAGAAAAGGCCACATCATGTGGGCTACCAAGAATGGCCCTGCATCCTCGGGTGCAGGGTCATTCTTACATATTATATTGCCATTATGCTCGCCGGTAGTTGTAGTAGTAGTAGTAGTAGTAGTTTGGTTGGCCATAGGCTGACCCATCGAGCAAGGGTGTAACGAAATATAAGGGTAAAATATGTTTTTTATTATTCATGACTTCTAATAGTGGGCAAAAGTTGCCTTTTATAATGGAATTTAAGCTGCCAAAGTTTGAACGTGATCATCAAAAATTTTTCAGGTGTCGCAAGCCCTTCAAATATTAATATTTACTGAAATATTAATTTTTGAAAGGCTTGCGGCACTTGAAAAAATTTGTCGATCACGTTCAAAGTTTGGTAGCTTAAATACCATTATAAAAGGCAACTTTTGCGCACTATTAGAAGTCATGAATAATAAAAAAATATTTTGCCCCTATATTTCGATCCACCCTAATCGATACCCCCTCCCCTGAAATTGAGCCCACCGCGTTTTCAATTAGAGTTGCGAAGAAGATTACGGGGCCAGTTAGTGTTGCGACTAAATGTTGATCACGGTTTGAATTAGCGTTGCGAATCAAGCATTCCCCGCGTTTGGTTCGAGCATAGCGTTGCGAATAAATATCGATCGTGGTTGCTTGTAGTGTTTCGAAAAAAAAATCGCGATTGTTTTTCAGATTATTCTTGTATTTTTAATTGGACTTACTAGAGTTTGATTCATTGCATTACTTTTGATTCATGGTATTCTTTTTATTAGAGTTGCGATGCGACTGATCGCGTTTTTTTAATAACTCGTCCTAGTTTGATTCTTAATATTTTTTTGAGTTAGTGTTGCGATGATGACTGATCGCGTTTGTAATTAGAGTTGCGACCCCCACCCCCCAATGCCCTAAAACTATCCTGGGACATGTCCAGAGACATGTTCCTGGGAAAAAAGAGTCCCGAGCACATGGGACTCTACACAGCCTTCAGGAAGGCTGCAACGAATTAAAGTTAGAGTTGCGTATTACGAGACACAGGTGCACTGATTTTTTATTAGTGTTGCGAAAAATGAAACCACCCACGTGGTGGTTCTCGGTAGCTTTTTCGTTTGCTATTCGGGATTTGTATTGAGTATAGTAGAATTTTCAGTAACGAAGCACCATCCGGGAATTTTGAATTTATTTGAGAAATTAGTGCTGCGAGTAGTCCAAAGTCCTAGTGACTATGCTCGGGAGTTGATTTTAGTCTGTAGTAAGTTAGCGTTGCGAAAGAAAGAAATGGTCCACTCACGGTTTTTTTGCATTAATGAGTGGACAATGATCAGCTGCCCTTCTGGCTACTGATCATTTTTTCTAGCAGCCCTAAGTGGCTGCACCATCCTCCTTCTCCTACCACCACCTACCCACCCTTGAATCGAGTTTTGTCACTGGAAATATTGTTTTAAAAGTATATTCATTTCTTGCATATAAATGTTTTCTATTTTTTTAGAATATTTTTAAATTTGAAGTTCCAATTTTTATGGAATAGCATTTGGAAAATTTTATTCTCTGACTAAAAGAATGGCGATGAAAGGTGTGATTCATTATTTGTAATAGAAATTGCAGACTTCTGACACACCTCCATTCAATTGAAGTTCTAATTAGAGTCTTTGAAAAGTAGCAGTAGCTATTCCTCATTAACGTTGCTAATTTTTGCATAGTAACTTCGTCAATCGTTGTATTTCCTATCAGATTGATAAGAAATGTAGTTTTTTATTTTTATAAATTTTCAACATTCCTTTGCATTAATCAAAATTCACCCGCGAATGTTGCTTCATTTGATGATATTAAAAGGAAATTTGCACTGAAAAAGTAGGTAAATGCAATTCATCACTTTATATTGATAGTAAATTTTCAATATTAACGCGTGCTCGTTGTTGCTACTTTCTGTATGAAAGTAATTTCGATTACTGTGCAGTAAAGTGCAATTATTCCAATCTTCAACATTTGCATAAATGGTTTTGATTACCTATTGTATATTATGATTGATTGTCGAGTCATTGATACATAAACTTTGAAGATGCCAATTAATGAGAAACTACAAGGAAATTATTGAATTGATGTAACAGAGCACCCAATGTGCTTAATATTATGAATATCAATTGCTTCGGAATGAAATGTAATATGATTAGTAGCTTCTTTTTCATGAATTGCTAAAGTATTGCTAAAGGTTGATTGCCTACTTTGTCTGCTGATAATGAAGCAGTATTTTTTAATCTTTTCCTTATTTCATTTTATTACCGAATCGATATTCCATATTGAGTTTTAAACTGTAGCTTCAAATGTGATATTTCAATATTTGGGTAATAGCGATTCAATGAAAAGACTATATCTGTTGAAATGACATTACTTAATCGAGATAGATTGTAAGTACTAATTCATTGAGAAAGTTTCTGTTGCAGAGTATTATGTGTGAAGAATATTGCAAAAGGTTCATCATCCTTGAGAAACGAAACCTCAAGGAATTTATATTAATACTTTTAAAAATGTTTCAGGTAACATCGTGGGTCCATCGAGGGAAGTAAGAAACACATGACAATTTCAGATTTTTATTAGGCAGGTCATTATTTAAATTTATGTAGATATGTATATGGTTAGGTAAGGTGTTTAGTGGCCACATAGAATTAAGTAGTTTTTAAGGAATAAAATAAACACTGCAGTGGTTAACTAAATATAAGTAGCAATTATTAAATACGAGCGCTCGTATCCGTAGGAATTATTAGTATTTAAGTAGCCATAGGAAATATGCACTGGCATATTTCCTATTAATGAGTAGAAAATTTGAATTATTCACTAATTGGGAAATATTCCCCCTTTTTTCTTTGTTTCATTCACAATTAATGAATAATTATCATGGTAGAAATATACTACCAGAAAATTCTTCAAATTTTAAATGAAAGAAACAAAGAAATGTTTTAAATTCTGCTTTAGCTTCATCGCGGTAGCTTTTTACAGAAGGACTCCTTCTGTTGCGCGGTTGTGGAGCGATCGAGGATCGTTTCGCAACCGTGCATCAGGGGGATCTGTGGAAATGAAAATAAAATTTTGCATAAAAGGAGGGTGGATGGGCTGCGGTTAGGGCGGGTCTCCACTCGCAGCGCCTCCACGTGGTGAGACCTGGGCAATCTGTATTATTTGAAGTATAATTACTAATCGTATCACAAGTAACATTGTAATACAATTATTAATTACGTGACAAGTAATACGAGCCGATTGGCTGCGATCATCCATCTTCGTCAATCTCTATTCCATCCTCAAACACAAGGTCTGTTGCCGAAATTTGAATTGCGACATGTTTAAATATCATCAAACTGTTTTTTATTTGTAACTAAAAACTGAAATTTCTCAGGGCTAGACTAAATCTTATTTCGCAACGCGGGTTTCGAACGTAACGCGATTTGTAGTTGCATCCATGCACCCCACGCGACTCATGCATCATGCAACGTTCTGCGAGGCTTTTATGAATTAGGTTTTACTGTAAATATCAATGTCGGCGGTAAACTAATACTCGGAGCAAGTAGAATCCAATTGTTATTACTTCACTGGAATGATTAAACAGTGCATTAGAAACTTGCGGGAATGTCAGTAACGGCGTGAATTTTTAATACTTTTCGGCGTACGATACGTGAAAGAGTTCTACTACACGCAAAGTACTACTTAATAACCAATGTCGTCTTGCAATTTATAGCTTACACGGGCTTTGAAGAAATACCATTGTTGAGCGCCATAGAAATGGATTTTCGGAAAGAAATCCGCGTGAGTTGTAGACAAGCTGTGCCAAAGCATAGCGTAGCAAAAGCCCTGCCTTCTATGTCAAACTCTAACACTGAACAAATCACACGTATACAAGCACGCACACACCTTTCAGCATCTCAACACATTTCAGTGTAGTTGCTGAGCTGGACGCTGTTCATAAGCAGATGCCACTACATTCAGTTCTGAAATTATGGGTCGGTAACACAGTTTAGGTGGCGACACGAACTTCCATAAGGTGATAGGTCTATCCTATACCTCGTCTGTGACGGTACAAAGTAAATGATAAAACTTCAGTTTTCTCGGTTGTTTCAAAATGCTAGATAGAACATTTTAACTAAAGAGGCCAGCCATGGTCTGTGCTTTTATCATGCGAAAAGAGATATCGTTAGTAGCGCTGCAATTTTATTCCATTCTCAATCGATACTTCGTCATTTAACGGACTTACCACGCTGGTTCGTATCACAGCTACCATTCAGTTCACAGACGCGGTATAGAACCACATCTATAGTCAGCTGTTCCAAGCTTTAGTCGGTAACGTATCGAATACCGAATATCGAGATTCAAACGGCGCGCGACGTTTGGAAGCTTCTAAAATCAAAATCTCGGCCAGACGCAGTTACCTGGGTTAATTAGCGAATCGGTACTCCCGAAACATGCATGCGCGATCGTAGGAGGATTAGTATCGATTCTCCATCAATTTTAATGAAAGATGCTACTCGATTCAGGTGTAAACGCTTTATCGCGCGTTTGCAGCGGTTCCAGGAATCTTTAGCATTCCGCTTCATACCCGCCTCCCGCTCGTACAGAGTGTATCCTGACGCGTGATCTATTTCATCCTGTTTTCCAGTTACAGTAACTTTCATGATTCAGTAATTCTATCGACGAACAGAGTCGCTGTAATTACATGCTGAATAACAAAACTGTATATACATCTCATACGTTTGGCGCATTATACACGACCTCGATTATCAATCTCAACACTACTTCTTCGCCCACTATGAATCACAAAGCTTGCACGCAGCTGAAAGTGCACGAAACACACCGATAACCATTTCATACCTATACTTACAAAAACACCAGCAATCGCGTTGCTCCAAAATCGCCCAACGATCAGCACTGTGCTATTTATGAATTGAAAATGTCCCGACAACTGCAGCCTGCAATTTCCAGCCGAGCGTACGCTCCAATTGGGACCAGTCATAGACTCGAACGCGAAGAGAAACTTGGAATCCGAATCCCCTGGAACTACGTTAGAAGCCAAAGCCAGAGCTGTTCGGAATCTCCATCGAATTCCACGTTGCCACGGGGCAAGACGTAAAGGTTGGAAGCACGCGAGGAGCGTGGCGAGCCGGGGAACGCACGCAGCTGGAGTGCGGGCTGGAAAGACGCGAGCAGCCAGCCAGGGCCCTGGTAAGATGCACGAGCGGCTGGAATGGAGCTGGAAACGAGAGGCTGCGGGGGAAGTGGATGCCAGCCGGTGTGTGTTGATGCAAGTGCGGTGACTGTACGTGCTGACTGGCGGAGTCAGTCAGTCAGTCAGTCAGTCGGCTCGGCACCGGCCGCGACGCACGATCGCGTGGATTTTTCTTGCTCCGCAGCAACACACGCCTCGACCCCGCCGTTGCTCCTCAGCGCGCGTCACCCACCTCGACGGACCTGCTAGCGGACTCGCGCTATTTTTTAGAGATCCCCGTTGTCGCGCCGGGCAGCCGCGTCGATTTTCCACCGTCTCGAAATCGGATTTCGCGTCTCCAGTGCACGGATTACCGGCACCGTCGACGTTCCCAGCGAGAGCTGCCGCCTGGAAGAGTTCGGCCAGGTAAGCGAACCCAATACGTTTCCGTGGACTTCGCGAGAGACGCCGGACAGGTCGGCGAGAACGAATGAGAGAGAGGGATTAGCAGCGTTTAGTTGGAAAAGAAACGTGGCCGTTTCGCGGTCAGCACGCGTCTCGGTACTCGTGCCCGGGTCCAGGCGGAATTATTTTGATGTTCCGTTAGGCGTCAACGATCGATGGGTCGATCCACCGGGGCGCTCGTAAAATTCACGGGTCGGCCGAGAGTGGGAAATCCTCTTGGCAAATCCGCCGCCGACCACCCGGTGACATCACACCGAAACGGGAAAGTCGAGTTTTCCCGTTCGGCCGGATCGCGAGTGAACGCGATAACGCGCGAAACCGCAAGCCGGCCGGGCAAAAACCGTCCAATTTCCTCCCGCCAGCGGTTCCATTGTCGATTCAGTGCCCGCCGCTTTGTTTGTTTTCGCCGCGTAATTACTCAGGGAATTTCCTTTCATAGCTCGAGCGTTGATCGCGAGCTTCGGCCGCGATCGGCCCAAGGATACGCGGTTCTGCGCGGAATTTCGCCGCGTGTGTCACTTCCTATTCCGTTCGCGCCGACGTTTCAGCGCAAACACGAGATAATGCACGCTGTGCTGTCAGCGTTTCGTCAAGGATTACGTGCCGGATGGTAATCGTCACACGCAACTCGAAGAGTGGGCGTCCGTGGACGCTCCTTTGTGTGCGCTCCGATACCATCGGTTTCTACGGTTGTTCCGACGAAATCGGTGCAATAATCGGGATTATCGGTACACCATTCGATGGCCGGCGCCGCTATCGGTCAAAAGACCCGATAGTTTGCCGTGCCCACCTTCTTCGGCCGCGCCGAGCGTGCATACTAAAGGCGATAAGCAGGGAATGCGGAGGCTGCCACTTGAACGCGCGACCAAACTCGTGATCATCGGCGAATCGTTTGACTCCAGCTATTTTTATCCGTATGACCATCTCTGTGCCGTCTGTGCGCATTCGATTTACCGATCCTTGCTAATGATCGAGCTTAATCCCTGCGCAAGCGGGTGTACGAACCGTCTGTATATGGTACTGGTTCGCGGTAACAGTTCCTTGGTAACATTTCCCACGAGCTGAATAGCTGGGACTACTTTTCACCTGCGCGAGGTTTGAATAGATGGATTGGGTCAAAATCTTGCTACCCATTGCAAGTGGTTGAAGAGTGTATTTGCTGCACTGATCGTTGGATCGTTGGCTACTAATATTAGAAGCGAAACCCTTTCGTATGTCAGAGTCAGGTGTCGAACAATTGCAGGAAGATCCCACTTTCTAACTTTTTACTGAATCTGTACATGCACTTAGATCCTTTACTGCTATTCCTGTCGCTACTGGCTACCTCCTCGGTTTTTGAGAAAAAATCTCTTATTTTGCAAAACTGATCTCTATTAAGTTTGTACTAAAAAGAGAATATTTTTAATTTTCTGTTTTAAATTTTTAATTAAATTGGCACTGCAAAATGGGTTAAAGAAAGCAAGAGGGGTATATTTTTCTTTACCATCGTACCAAAGTTGTCGCCCCTGGAGAAAAGTCTCTGGATTTTCTAGCTACTATATACAATGGAATGCAAATCAATTGTTCTTCTATTCGTGAAAACGGCCGCGTCGAATCGCGTTCATCAAGGTGCGCGCAGCGTGCTGGCAGCGTTTCACCAGGAGGCGTTAGGCGCGGAGGGAGCCACGCGCCGCGCGATTTAAACGAGAAAAAGCTGACACGTGAAAGTACGCTTGCGAAATCGAGGAGAGGATATAATCTAATTCTAACGGTAACGGAATACCGTTCTACCCGTTCTGTGGCTGACTGCCAAAACAAACCGAACGCGCGTTAATTGCCTCTAATTATTTGACGAGTTCGTTAACGTCGATGCCTCGCGCGAGATACGGCCTCGAATATCTGCCACGGCGCCGGACACCGAACGCATCCGTTCGCTGAGTTATGACGGACAATAACGCGCTGGCACTTGCCCGTTTTCGCGCAACCGGATGACCGGCCTTTTTTTTCTTTTTCCATTTTTCCCGCTCGCGCGACGACGGAACGCGTTCGAACGGTCGTTCTACTTTTTAATTGAATCACGAATCCTCATTTGGGCCGAGACGATGAATGGAAGAACCTTGTTTCTTCATCTTTCGAGTTTCTCATTAAAGATCGAGTTTCGCAGGAACTTTACATTTCCAGATAAAAAGAAACGCTCCGAAGACGCTGTTTTCCTTCGATAAAATCCCTCGTAATTGAAATGGTATAAATTATTCGAATAAAAGCTCCCGTTTCGTTTGAAACAAAAGTTATTACCTTGCTAATTATCGCTGCGCGCACTTTGCCGCTCCAGTACCGGCGAGCAACGTCATCTATTTATGATTCAAAGATTCTAAAGATCCCATTAGATACGGGATACGGCGCGAGGCGAAGGAGCCGTGAAAAGAGGGAAATATTATGGCACCTTCGAGGACACAGCGAGACGCAATAACGTAATTCGCGCGTGACCAATTGCCAGAGCTGAATTGGAACGCAACAGGCTCGGCTTAATCTGCGTTCCGCACGCAGCCCGCCGGTAATGTACGCAGATCGGTCCTCTCCACGAGCACGAAGCCGTGAAAAAGCCTCGGGCTCGTTTATTCTTTCGCGATCCAAGCCCGAGTGTCGGTTTCGTTCCAGTTTCCGGCTCGATATCCCTGCTGCGGCACCGATTAGGCGCCTGTCGCGACGAGGCCTCGGTTCCAGGCTCTTTTCAACTACTATTGGACCGCGAATTCTTTCCACGGACGCTAAGATAATCGAACACTGACGAACATCGACGGGACGACGGACGTGCGCGCTGGAATTGTTACACGCGAAACGATTAGCGAGCGATTATTCTTCGCGGAAGTGTTTAGCGCAGTGTGTTCGGAACCTAGAGGAACTCCGCAACTCATAGTGTACGGTGCACGGACTCACCTCGAAAGAATTCCGCGTATTTTCTTGCCCGGGCTGATACGGAGTATCGTGTCGCGGAACGTGGACTCGTCCACGAAAGCAGGATGTGAAATCTCCTGTTACGTAGCCGCACTACGTAAAGAAAATCTTGAATTTCTGTGCACGAAATCCGATGCCTCGACCGACGTCGCGCGCAGGTCTCCTTTGCATCGCGGCGATCATCGATGCCAGCCGCGATTAATAAGATTCACCTTGGGCGACCGTGCCTGGGAAATCAGCGGGTAAAAGTTATTGCGGAGTAGCCGCGGGTCCTTCGCGTATACCGAACGGTTCTGAATATCTGCTCGCCAGTCGCATACCGAAAGCAATATTGCCACCGGCGAGCGGCGAACTGGACGAGCGATGTTCTCATCAGCGTGGACCCTACCTAATGTTGTTGAACAATTAGCGAGCAACGTTTGCGTAGCTGTGGACTCGGTGTAATCGATAGGAAAGCGAACGTGGGTCGACGGTAATCGCCGTGTTCGTATGAAACGGTGCGACGTTAACATTGCGAAGCAGTCGTAATTACAATAGAAAGCTACGTTAAGGGCAGGTTCCGGTCTAAAAATCGATTTTTTTATTTACGTTTTTTTCTTTTTTTTTTGTTTATTTAAAAGGATTTGTTGCAATTCGTAAAATTCCCGAAGTTATAGGCACTTGAGTAGCGGCAAATGCATGGGTAAAAACCGGCCACTTGGCGCTCACATAAAACTTTAAATGCGTTTTTCTCGAAACTGTGTTCTCAAAATCGGTGGGACCTGTATCTCCAAAAGTTATTATCCGATTAGATTTGAAGAATATACTTCTGGCAAGGGGGGAAATTAGGAAAAATTACAAAAAAAATGAAAATTTATGATTTTTGAAGACGTTTAAAGGACGAAAAAATAGGGAAAAAGTGATTTCAAACTTCAAATGTCGTTATTTTCTAAAAAAATGTAATTTTTGTAATTTTTTCTGCCAATAAAAAAAGTTTCAGTCGAATCGGATAATAACTTACGGAGATACAGGTCCCACCGATTTGGACGAATTTTTTGACGCCTCGACTTTGACGACTCCCCAGTGCCGTCTGCAATGATTAATTAAAAAATAAAAAATATATTTCTATAATCTAAGACATCCTCAATACAATGCAGCAATTCCCACTAAATGATATATAGTAGTTTTCCTTCAATTAATTCCTAAAGATCGCCTATTTTTACGGGCTCTAGACCGGAGCCTCCCCTTAAATGTTAACAGAGAAGGTGTACGATCTTGGCGTTTGTTTCCCGCTTTACTGAACCAGTTACAGGGACAAGTCCATTGTTTCGGGCCCGTAAAGTCCCCCTGTATCTCCGTGAATAAAACCGAAAGGACACGTTCCTGTTCCTGTTTCGAACGATAGCGTTAAAGTCACGATCCCAGGCATAGACGCTTGCCCCGTAAAAGGAAACGCTCGTAACGTGCGTACGAAGTAAAGGCTATTATTTACGTACTTATTCACCGTACGCGGGGCAACGATCCAGCAAACGTAGTGTGTGTAGTTAGTGCTGGCCAGGGACTGTAACTTTCCCCTCTTGGTCCATTATCAAAGGTGACTCCTCCGATATCGGCGCGAAGTGGCGAAACTTAATTAATGGATTCTAGGGGTGAATCACGTTGGACATCCCTTTGCAATTACCCAGCCTGCATATTGTTTGATAACCCTCCATTACTCGATACACCATAAAACTCTTTCCCCATGAATAATAAAAAATCCAGGAGAAACACGCGGATGTTCTTCCAGTGGATTTCTCTTGTCTCTCCTCGACAAAGCTACTTCCTGCTCGAGTTTCCGCGAAACTCCTGTTTCCTAGCCCTGATAATAGTCCGCGATCGATCCCAGATCGCCATAAAGGGCGCTAAACGCCCGCGTGCCCGCACGGCAATTAAATTCGGGCGCCGTTTACAATGCGCCATTAATTTCTCGTAGAGCGCATAGGCGCTTTTCCTGCGGTCTCTCTGTCGTGTAGCTTATAAGGAAGCGAGTGGGGCACACATTTCCCCGCGAATCTCGCTGGAAAACCTGCCACGCCGCTTTCCGAGCTTCCCTGCACGAGCGTGTCACGATTAAGTAACTGAATTTACATCTGATCCAACAGGGCATGGGTTAAATCGAATTTAGGTCGTATCAGAAATTTCTGGCAAGGATGCAGTCCTAGACACTGGGAGGAACTGAATCTCCCTGCGCGGCGCGCGTTTCCGTCGGCCAGCCGTCCGAGAAAGTTGATGGAAAGTAATAAGTTGAATGGCGACGAAGTTCGGTGAATTTGCTCTTAATGGGGGGGGAACATCAGCCGCGATGAAAGCTGCCACAATGACGGTACGCTCATCGAGATAACGACGCGTTCCTATTTGCGTTACGTTTTCAAGGATATCTTCCCGATTTATCTCTGGTTACAGACAGGAAGAGGAATTTCTAAACCGGCTGCGGGAGATTCTATTATAACGCATAATCAGCGGAAGTGACCTATATCTGTAGCCGCGCAAAGGACGGTGATATTATTATGCGACGTTTCAGTTGAGAAAGACACGGCTTGACAGAATTCGTGTTAGGGAGAAAGGTTGGGGAATGGGGGTGGAGCTTTTGATCGTTCTGTTAATGATTTCATGTAGTTTTTTTTATCGCGTTGGATTCTATAGACTCTTAGCGAAACGAAATGGAGCCACAGAAATGATTGTGGAGATAGACGAGGGAAAGAGGAATGCTCGATTCTCGAGCGACTGCAATGGTCGATGGAGGAGAACGCATTCGGAGAAAGTACGACACACGTCCGCCGTTTAGACGTCGATTTCAACCGACGTGGGATCGTATTACGAGGGCATTACCTACTCTTAAAACCGCGAGGTTACACGTCAGCCTAGTCGTTTCGCGACATTACCTACTTAAGCAGACAATGTCGAGAATGGCGGTGCCAGTTTACGATCGCACATTAATATATCCCGGGCTGGGTAGCTTTTGCTGCTGCTGCTGCTCGACATTTCTGATTAAACCTGTCTAATATTGTCCCGCTGTATCTTATCCTCGAATCTTATTCTTATTAACCATTTCTCGTCACCGTTCTCTTTAGAATAGCTACCGGCAAAAACCGTCGAAGACTCCATTCGGGTTATTATACGCGTTAGTAGAAGCTCTTCAACACTGTTTGCTCAGTTCCTGGAGCATTAGTGGCGATAGAAAGGAACACATAAACGCAGCCCCCGAGTGACCTGCTCTGCACAATGTTCGTCCAAGTTTATCGCGATCTTAGCATTTAGAGCCGCTTGAAAAAGCAGCGGCGATTTAGAATCACGATCCCCAAGTTATTTATTTCTTTGTCCGCGGTATTCCTCGCTTTCGAAAGTTCCCTCCTTAAGCGCAAGTGTTTCCAAGATGCATAGACAGATCGCTGTCGCGAATCGTGGAGCAGAATGACGGAGGACCCGGCTCGCGACTTAACCGCTTCGACGTTAGATACCGCGGGCGGATCAAGGCCGCTCTTGTTCGCACTTTCCCGACGATAAATACATCGCGCACCGAGCAGAGATTTACGGTTCTCGAGAGATAAGAACAATCGGTCGAAGGAGCCCGGAAAGCGGAAGATCCCGTGTCGCTGGAAAGGAACGCGAGCCCACGCGATCTCTAGATTTCGACCGAGTGCCGACCAGAGACAAAGCGATCGCGCTTCTTCCCCCCCCCCCCGCCGATCGTAACAGATTGCGCGCCACTCTAATACCCGCAACGGCCGTAATATTATTTAATCTAGGGAATCTGCCAATTAAGAAGTGAAAAGCTCGGCAGCAGGAAGAGCGGCACGATTCAGCGCGGCTGGTCTCGGCCGGAAGTACGGCCGTGGCGAACGACGCGCTCTTCCAATGCGAGAGCTCCTCCTCTCTGTCTCTAGTGTCTTACGTCCGTGAGAGGAATTGCTGAGCGGTTGTACCGGGGAGTCGCAGAATATCAATCCGGTGGTCGATGGATGCATCGTTGAAACGTTTTCCTGTTTCTTTCAGGTTGTATATTAGAAATTAGCAGCGTGGCGTAGGTAGTATCGAGAAGCCGAACGAGATTAGGATAGAAATTTGTGCCTGGCCACCCTTTAACTCATCGTGGAAACAGAAAAAAGAGCCGAGCCGTGGCTGCTCCTTTATTCCGCGCGTGGGTCGGGAAAGGCTGGGAAAATAAAATTCCGCGAGCAATAAAACTCGATCAAAGGGCGGCGTAAAAGTTTCAGCAACGAGAGCCGGGGCTCTCGTGGATAAATTTCGCATTCCGCCGGGGGTGGGGGGGGGGGCGAGGATACTTTTATTTTGTCAACGTATTATTAAGCTATTACCGCCCTCCGCGAACCGTAAAACTCCCCCGTTCCGCAAGACCACTCGAGGCTCCCCTGCGTGCACTAACCACCTCTCCCTAGCAAGTAGCATGGAACGCTCTTCAAATTTTTCCGTCACGATCCTCTTTCGTCCCAGCGCACCCGAAAATGTCATGTCTTCCCTTTCGTTCTCCTTGCTAGCCGCTCGAGGGACTGCGCCCCCTGACCCAGAAACATCTGCGAAACACCGGCGTGTTTCGGTGTGCTGGGACGCTTTAATTCGCAAAGGATTGCGCGCAGGAATGAATGACAAAAAATGACTGAACAGTCAAGAGCAGAGAATCGACGTAACGATCTCGAAAGACGGCGCACGTGCGTTTAGGCATCCATGTCGACAGATCGGAGCGCCGACTGGGGGGAATCGGAATTGCGTAATCTTCCATTAGAAGAATATGAATCAGAGATGCAATGTCACGGCGTAGAGTAGCGAGAACGCTAAAGATCACGCCGCGAGGAATTAGAATCAGCGTGTCAAATGAAATTATCGTTGCAGTGTGAGCATGGAATGAGTCACATTGCCGTGTGATCAGTGGCTTTGTATTCGCGCAGAAATGTAACCTCGAGGGGGGTGGGGGGGGGGCATGCTGTGTAGGTACTGTTACTTCCGAGCATGTAGCCAGTAGAATTTAAGATCTCCCCTACGAAACAAGCCCCACGACGACCATCTATAAGTTAGAACACCTCCACTCTTAGATGCATCGCGACCGCGGTGCACTTTCAAGGAGCGCGCGATTATGACCGCGTACGTATGCAAGCCGCGTCACGGAGGGCAGAGGCGAGTGTATGCACGCCTCGAAGGGGGGGGGGGGGAGCGGTTCATTCGTACAATACGAATGAATGGGCTGGGTACGACATCCGGTCGGAAGAATGGATCGCGGGGAAGGAAACGGGCCGTCTGTCGTGCGCGCTCATTCCGCTGCGGATCGCGCTCGCGCGGGCTATTTCAAGAGTGCGCCGCGTGCACACGGTACCAAAAGCGCAGCCTCGAGACGCCGAGGCCTCGTAAAACTTTACGACCCGCTTAAGGTGCACCCGTCGGCGTACGAGCGGCAAGAAACCCCCGCCAGACGCCCGGCTGCATCTCGTTCTGTGGACGCTGCTAATGCTCGTGATAACGGCACGGGGAACGGTGTTTCGCGTGCACCATTCACGCCGGCCTGCCGATGCACTTCATTTCTGACGTTTAACGGTGAATCGACGGATGAATCGGACGGGGCCCGATGCAGATGCAACCGTCTGTAGTTTTGGGTATAAGTGGCCTTCTGTGGGACTCTGTTTCGTTGGGTACTGGGGGATGAATGGCGGATGATTCGTCGAACTAGGGGTTGTTTTGGTTTTTTTTTTGATAGTAGAGAGTTTTGAAAGGGATCGCGTTTTGTAGACGCTGCACAACGCCAATTATTCTGGATATTTTTATTTTAATGAGAAATCCATAATCATTGATAATAATTGAAAATTATGACTATATAAAAACTTCACAAAAAAATATAGACATTCCAATTGGGATTTCCACTTACTCTGCCAATCATTGTACAGTTTACCCTACTATTAGTTGCTCAGTGACGAATTACTTGGGCTCGTTCATGACTCGGACGCCTTATCAAAAGGGTACAAGGTTCGTGTCACCCCTGTACCTCACCACCAAAAAGGGGTATAATATAATTGCATCCCAAAAGCAAGAGTCGTCAGTTCCGAAACGTGCCACTTAGCGAGCAGTCATTATTATTAAGTTATTCACGCGCAGCGGATTATTCGAGGACACTCTTGTCCTTTCCGGATTTACTTGTTTGAAATAAAAGTGGAATTAGTGGACCCGAGGGCTTCCACTTCACTTCACTGCATAACAACAGTCACGTGTTTAGTTCGATTAGAATTCCAAGAGAATTCAAAGAGCATTTCGCAAGATCGCAGATTATTGGGGCACTTTGCAGAAAAATGAGAGGCCAGCGCGCAGTGACTGGAAAATCGCGCGGTTCGAGTGTCCTTCACGTACGGTAAAATCGTTTCTTTCTTTCCTTCCCCTTTTCCGCCTCGCGTTCTTACGTTCGACCGAGAATAACGGTAATCCGGTTTCGCAGGCGCAATTAGGCGAAACGGAGCATAAACGCTCTCCGTAGACGTCGATCGGTATCCTGGTCTACCTGTTGGTAGGTTTATTAAAGCGATATTATGAAAGCTCCGTCCGCGAGTCGCGCCTCTAGCTGGACGGTTTTTACCTCGGTTAGCTTCTCAAACGAATATGTACCGCCGAGTGGAAAGCACCACTCAGGCTTTCACGGCTTCTTGAATTAATTGTGAAAGCTGCATGTAATTGGCACCATCTTCGATACGCGTCCGAATGGAATCGAGGCCTCCCGCGGCAGCGTTGGCTCACCAGCCACGCCGTAGATCCCATCAGCTTTTCGAGTGACGAAATCGCGACGGGGTTCGAGACCCGATGCGCCGAAGCATAGAGCATCCGATCTTTCGCAACGGAGCCACGCATCTGTTCTCGCGCCGGAGAACGGGAATATGATTTATCACACCGCGCGAGATAGCGTGCAGCCTTAATTCGTTCCGTGGCTCGTCGTCGCGTTTCCAGAAGCCAGGAAGTCGCTGCTTTATCGGCTGATCCGCCGCGGTCAACGGGCTTCTCTATTCCTGTCCTCGAAAACTGCGCGAAGCATTCCGCATCCACGAATAAACGATACAGGGCGATTCTAAAATCTACTACTACTCCTCCATTCCCCATCATTCATCCTGAAGAACGATTTCTAATACATGGAACTTGACGACCCTGCGAAATGATTTTCACCAGCCACTCCCTTCGCCAAGGGTTACCGCCGAACAAATAAGCCGCTCTCTATCCCCAGGAGCTCGTAATACATTCGCCTTTACGTCGTTTATATTTACCCGATGTGGGCCAGAAATCTGTACGGGATGAGCGAGGAAACCCTCGACGGCACGTGACGATAACGCGCGCCACATAATTTCCACGGGACGAAAATCCGTCCGGGGGCTAAATTTATCGAGAGCGTCGCATGTTGATCGCGTCCTTCGACGCGCGGGCCGCCGATGCATCTCCATTAAGCAGCCGGCTCGCTCGAGTGGCTGCTGGTTGTTTTTCCCTCGTAGCGGGCAGACGGGCTCGCTTACCCCAGACAAGAGGGCCGCGCGAAGAGGGTGGTTAAATTTAGAGGAGCGCGTGTTCTTTTGGTGACCGTCGCTCGCGCTTCCAGAGAGGCCTGGCGCGCGCAGACTAAGCCCTCGATGCACTTCCGCTCGAAATAACCCCCGGACGTGGATCCACAACGAACGAGATTAACGACCAAGGTTGGCTGACTGCGATAACTTTGTATTAGCTCGCCCGGGGAAATCGTGTAGCCCGCGCCTGCTCGCTCCACACCTCTGAAGCCTCGCGAGCCGAAGACGGGATTGGATTAGTCGTAGACACACGGGTTCAAGTTCCTCCGTGTTTACGACGATTGAGGCGGTGCCGAGGGGTTGCTTTCCCGTCGGGGCGCTGATCCAGCTGCAGCCTTCTTTCACGGTGGAGTAACGGTGGGGAGATGCGATGGGTGCTGACAAGATTCACCTCTCCGAGATCGGTCTTCTTTCCGAAGCGCGAGGCAGCTTGTGCGACCAGCGTGCACTTGAACGCAGAGAGACGGACAAATGTAAAGTGGCGAACAATGGCGTATACGCTCCGTCACGTTCTCGCGGTTGGTTCCGAGGCACGGAGATTTTCTCAGGGTCACAGTTTGACTCAGCTGATTAACAATGCGTGCGCTGTTCTGACACTGAGCCGCTGCGTTAAATCAATTGTCCGGGCCGCGGGTTTGGCCTGGAAGCGTTAATTGGAGCTGGCCTCATGCGCCGGTTTATGAGCGCGAGCTTTGCGGGTTGGCGGAACTCGGCGAAAGGAGTGGAAGAAGCTCTGTAAACGCGGGCTCGTTCGGTTCGGCTGCCGGAGTGGAATTCTTCACGGCAACAGTTGAAAGCGATAGTGATTCATTTAAATGTAGACTCGGGCCCGGGTATCTTTCTTGCTGCCTCTTAAGCGGCATTGACTTTCATGGAGCACGAAACGAGGTACTGGCAGCTGGTCGTTGCGCAGAAGCTTTCAGAGGGAAAGGTCAATCAATCTGCAAGCTCGTCGACGTGCTTCGATTCGATTTCTCCGGATCGTACGTCACGAGCCGTCCGCCGCAGTTCCTCGCGCGCCGGCACCCTCTTCTTCTTTAGGGTTAAAATGTCAGCGGCTCAAAGGTCACGTCGATCGACCGACATTCACCAGAGCGGCCATTGTCTCGCGCCGCTAATCAGAATCCTCGAAACGTGACGGCGGGATCGCGATGCAAATTTGCGCGCGGCAGGCGGCCAGGCTAATCGATTTCGAAAGCCGCAAGCCAGCCAAAAACGGCGCGGAGGCGCCTCGCGGTGATACGCGCTTCACATTTCCGCCATTGCTTTCCGCGTATGGAGCCGTTCAGCGATTCCGAGAATTCCCAGCGTTTATCAGCCACTCTGTATGCATGCAATTCGCTGGCTCGATTTTTCGACGGCGATGCAAATCGCCCGGGATCATCGCCTTTCGAGCGGTCTACGCCGGTCTAGAAAACAGTCCGCGGAATTTCTAATCCGCTGGCACGGCACCCCGTCGCTGGCTCTCGAGCGTCGGGGAACGGGCCCGATGTTCACGCTTTAACCTTGGACAAATCGACGGGTTAGAAAGTGTCGATCGGCACGCACAATAACGAGGGAATGCGTGAAAGGACCGCGTAAACGCGATCGCGGGGGTTTTCCCGCGGTGCTCGTCGCACTTTCCATGCACGGCGATGCCTGGAAAGTGGGTGTGCATCGACGGGAATTAGCATCGGCGTGGGGTGCGATGTTGGCAGCGACCACGGCGAGGGAAGCGGGGGAGGGGGGGAAAAGCTATGTGGAGCGGAGGGCGGAAATGCAAGGAAGAAGGGGGCCAGAGGAAATGCACCGACGCGAGCACTCTTCGATCGACTCCCGATAGTTTGAGATTCTGGGATGTATACATCGGGGTTTTTTGGGTAGGAAATATTCAGGGGTAAAAAGGGGAAGAGGGGAGTTTAGAGAATTTAGCGTTTGAAAATACGAAATTGGAATTCGCCGGGGAGCCTCGAGGTTTTAGTGGATGTACGAATTAAAATTGATATTTTTGCATGCAGGTCGTTTCAAAGTAAAGAGAAATTATTCATCTTTCATGTAGCATAAGTTAGAATAGTTGAAAATTACAAATTTTTAATTAGGAATTAAAAAAAATTTAGGCGTGCAAAAATTGGATCCTGAAAAAACTGTATCTAATATCGCCTACTTAAGAAATATTGGTTAATTCATGTATATATGAGTTTTGTAAAGTCATTTTCACATGTGCTTTTATTAGTTCTTGCTCTATAAATTTTTTTTTTTTATCAATCTTTCATTTTATTTTTATTACAAAAATATTGAAACAAGATTTTTAAAATATTTTATTTTCTACGTTCGGATGTACATATTGGACAAATAAAGTTTATTTCGGTTGCTCCGCAAATTTCGTGACCACACCTGTAACAAACATTACATCGAAACCATTGTTCTCCCGTAGGCGGTATTGGGAGCAAGCATACTGCTAAAATTAAAACGCTATTTTCATTACAAAAAATATTTTAATCGATTTCATTCCTTATCTAATATAAGTACATCATTAATTAGGCATTCCTAGTAAATATTCTTGCATTCACAGAATTATTAGACCTACCTTCTCCGAATGTGTCGTAAAATTGTGGCAGTCCAATAAATTTTCACACTATTAACATTCACAAAAATCCTTCCCTTTCTGTAATTGTTGGTCACATGACGCTGCAATTACAGTATGTCTTCCTACATATGTTTAGGTACTAACTCAGTGCATAACCGATAAATTTTACTGCCTACTTTGCGAGATATAACGAGTGGCGATATTAGGAACATGGGCGATATTAGGTACGGTCACCCCACATATAGTCTTTTATTCCTCCATATCGAGTGGACCAGATTCACAGCTGTGGAAATGACCATCAAACGAGATTGAACAGAAACGAAGTTGGTACTTCAAATATTCGATTTACATTCTTGGAATGAAATAGAATTTCTCTTAAGAGGTGTTAAATTTCCTTTCCCTATGGTTTCCTTGGCTTATTTTTCTCTTCTGTGCTTATGGTGCTCCCGACTGTACACCGGATAAAGTAGCCACTGAAATTCTCCTGAAATATCGAGGCTATTAAAGTATGAAGCATCTGACAAAGCGATAAAGTCAGTGGAGCAGAGGATCCCCCGATTACTTCAAAGAGGATGAGGAAGGAGAAAGATCGTCGCCAGTGCGCAGCACTAATAGGGGCTAAACGAGCGAGAGGAGAGGAACGTAACAGGTTGCTACTCATTAATAAATCCGGCCGCTTTGCAACTCTACAAACTGTGTATTGCTATCGTCGCTGCTCGGCGAAAGAAACAACGGCGGCGGTTAAAACGATTCGCGGCGTTCCTACTTAGCCGTCCGTGGAATCCGGTGGAGTTGCATGGTCGGCGAAATAAATATTAATGCCGCGGCTGTTCGCTGCTAGATTCGCCAATAGAAGTTAACGAACGCGAAGGGGAGTACCGTTGCCCGTCTAGGAATCTGTGCCGAACGCTCCACGCTCTCCTAACTTCCGTTTCGTCGTTACGAACTTTCCTCGGAAACTGGCGCTCCTGATTGTTCCTGCGTATTCCTTCTCTCTCTCTTCTAATCCAGACCCCTCGGCTGAGAACTCGATTAAAGCCCACCTTCTCCACGATAATTACATTCGATCGTTGTTTCGCTCCTCCAGCCAGCTAGGGTGAGCCAAGTTTCCAAAAGAAGACGCGTGAAACGCTCGTTCGAACGGGGCATTTTCACGGTTCGCCTTCAGGCATTTCTTAAGACGCTTCGAATGAATTTGATTGTCCTTCGAATTTGAAGAACACGAGAAGCTTGGATAGTGCTCGGAGCTTTCTTCATGTGGCATGCTGGCAATGGGAAATATTATCAAGTCTAACGAATGTTTGAGATTCGTCTGGAAATTTATTTGAAACGGCGCAGCGGGACCAAGTTGTCGTACGTCAGCCGAAACAGATTGATTCACGGAGGAGTGGTCGCAACCGACTCAAAGTTCTGCAATTACCCGGCGGTTTCTTTGCGCGTGAATCGAAATTAGGTTCCAGCGCCGATGTCGTCCTCGACTTCCCCTCGGCGGAGAAGCGATGCTAATCACTGGCGGTGATCCAAAGCTGGCGCACGCCTTAATTACTGGGAAAGAGGCAGGGCCGCGTGAATTCGCTCGTAATAAGTGAAAGTACCCGTGGTACCTTTTGCGACGGTGGCCAGGTCTCTCGCTTTTACGTGCCGATGGCATTGGCAATGGCAGCCTTCCGATCGCGTATCCTCCCGCGAAATCGATTTGCTCGCGTGCCGATCCCTTATCTCCGCGAAGCTCGCTCACGAGCAAGCTTATCGCAGATACCGCTGGGAAAAACCGCTTTCACCCGACTCTCCCTGCGATCTGCTCTCGTACAGTGCCACGCTAAACAGACCATCTGCCGCGCGATGGCTTAGAAATCTTCCGTTTAACGCGATTACCTTTACGAATGAATTTAGGCACGCAAGGTATCGCGTGCTGTTCCGCTTGTGAAAGTGAGACTGACGTCCCGTCGCGTACCCGCGTTTCGAGTAGACCGATTGTCGCGTGACTGGCGTCGTTCGAAAATCCACGGCGAGGTTGCTGCAACGCGGAGCGATAGATATCTGTCCCTTTGGCGAAATCTCGCCGCGATGCGCTGCGAAAAACGATCTGCCGGCCGCGGCGCGAACTCCGGCCAGCTTTCAGCCGTGAACGTTTTATCGAAACGAATGGAGCGCTCTCGCGTGCTTTATGTACGTTCCTCCCAGAGTTATGCGTTTCTTCGGCAACCGATGGCGAACGTGCTGGCACGTAGCGGAACTTTGCCCCGTACGTGGTCCCCGCACACCGGAATCCTTGCCCCGAGTGTCTGAACAGGGGCCCGTGTGCCTGCTTCGCCGTGTACGGCTGCGTGTCCGCGCGCACTGCCAGCGAGAGTTCACCGGTGTGTCGCGATACTGGGGGATCGTTTCGAAAAGATCGAAAGAGGATCGATGGATGATCGATTTGAGGATTGTTTTCTATCGGGTGGGGAAGTGGTGCTAGGTTTCTGCCGGGGAGAGACGCGGTAAGAGGTGGGTCGGAAGCATGGTTCAGTGGAATTATGATAGCCGTCGCCTATAAATTTCTCCAGCTTCCAGAGGTCTTGTGGCCACGCGTTTTAGGTCAATCTTCACGCGTTCACTCTCTCACTAGCGATTCTGGCTATGCATCAAACACACACTCTCACTTGTTTCATACCACCGTGTATTTTGGAACCTGACGCTGGAACGTAGAATATAACCACCGTAAGTTTGAAGAAGTTGATAATAGTGTTCAGGTTCGAGAATCCCAAATTAGATATACTGACATTTCCATTTATGGGGTCATTCTAATTTGATCGGCCGCAAAATGAAGCTATTTTTAAAGATTTTTTTTCCAATAAATACAATATATAATGAAATAAATCTTTTTGGAACTTATTAAGCTACTCTTACGTTATACGAAAACAATTAAAAAGATTTTTTTTAATTCGTTTCGAATGTTTTTTTATAGCGTCAATGTCAAACCTACAAAAGAGAGGTATGTTAGGTGGCGCAGGTGATTTCCCGGCTCAAAACAAAAAATTCGAAATCATTCTTAATCTGTATGAGTGTCGTTATCGCCCGGAGCTCAATTAACAATTAACAATTTATTTTTTTTGTCCAGAAATAACAAAATAGAGCCGATATGAAAGAAATAGTTCCCCGAAAGGGTGTTTTCTCGATTGTTCTCCGAGAAAAATCTCGGTTATTTTTCGACAAAAATTGTTAATTGAGTTACGAGCGAAAGCGACACTCCTACAGACTAAGAATCTTTTCGATTTTTTTCTTTAAGATAAATCTGAGCCGGGAATACCTCTTTTTTATAGCTGTCACATTGTCGCTATAAAAAAACATTTGAAACAAATTGAAAAAAATCTTTTTAAATTATTTTTGTATAACATAACAGCAGCTTAATAAATTCCAAACAGATTTATTTCATTATATGTTGTATTCATTGAGAGAAAAAACTTTAAATCTACCTTCACTTTTCGGCTAATCAAAGTAGAATGACCCCTCAAACAACCAACGCCAGTCCATTCCGAATTTCGCGAATACAGGTCTCAGAACTCCGTTGCATCCTCCGAGATCGCGACTTGAAGCGATCACCCTGTACACCAGAACATTGTGCACTCACACAGTGACCAACAGTCGCGCAGAATGGAGCACGCGTGTCTCAGCGCGCGTGTAGGTGACTTTACGGTATATTGGTTCGCTGGAGCGTCGCACGCGGGAATGAGAATGGCGAGTGTGCCTCGGCCAGGCTCGGTATACGAATCTGACCGAAGAAATTCGTCTCGTTTCCGATGAGCGGGTCGCGGCGACACGAGAGATCGCGCGGGCGGCGGGCACGGAAGCTCGCCGAGGTGAAGAGGAAGCGCTGTCACCGGGCGATTCGACGGTGCGTGTATGCGAACGAACGAATGACAGAGGCATTGACCTCCTTGGCGAGTCGCACACGCGCGAGCGAGTGACACGACACGCGTGCGAAACGCAGCGAGCGAGCGAGCGCATTCTCTGGATGGATCGGCGGTGAATCGCGCGAGCGCTTCGTCACGCCGTTCAAAACTTTCTTTGTCCCGTTTCTGTGTTAATCTCTCGAGACGGCAGAAGCCAGGGAGGCAGGAGATCCTACAGTATTCTTCTACTTTGTCAAGAAACTTTGCTGAAATTGGCAGGCAGGCAGGCTCGCTTCTCGAATAGCTCTTTCACTTTGGAGAAAACTGTACCTACAGAGTGCATTCGGAGGAAATGCAACGTGCCTGCAACCAACAGCCATTTTGCCGAAGTGGATAGTCCCGATTCGGGATTCAAGCTTCTGGAAACATAAAGCCGTACGGATATACGAGCGATACGTTAGAGTTTGCATCCGGAGATTTATGGCCGCACGCACAGCGCACCGTCTCTCGAAATTTCGAGCAGCACTCGCAACGACGTGGACGATGATTTATTTCACGTGCCTCGCTTTTCCCCGTGCTGGCTGACTGCCCCGGCGACCGGGGTATTGCGAACGATCGGGCCTTTGTGCAATGCACGCCTGAATCGCCTTGAAAGTTCGAGCGGGAAAGGTTATACGGACGTTCCGCGGAGCTAAGAATCGAGGCTCCGTTAACGTTGGTCAGGGATACTATAACCTTTCGAGTTGCCCGCTCGTTTCTTTCGTCATCGCTTCGGGACCGTTCGCAACCGTAACGAACTGTCTTTCACGTCTGTTTATTCATCACTGTTTCACACTGAAATGTACGCGCTTCTTGTAACTGAGGTAGGTACTCCCGATTTATTGGACACCGAGGTTCCTAGACTTTCTCCAGTCCGGTCCCTCCCACGTTCCTCGACCGTATCTCAAGAATATCCGCGCGAAGTAACTACATAGAAGAAACCCTCTGCCCTCGTTAGTACTCTCTCCGATCCGCTGTCATTCCCGCGGAACGTCTGTGGACCAGGATCGATGAGTTCTACGGATGATCGTGTCGACCGACGAAAAAGACAAAGGGGCCGGGTGTCCGAAGTTCCGGTGTTAATTAACGGCATCAGAGGCGGCCGGGTATTTCGCGGATATTGGAATTAGTTGGCCGCGGAGCGTTAGGAATCGAGAACGACCTCATTAAGGGGCCGTTTCTTCTAGCAGGTAATTAAACGCGCGGAGGAAAGGAAAAACTCCGGCCGGGTGCATCGGTCGCGAAGTAGGGCTTCGCATTAATTGTATCGCGCCTCCTCGTTAGGTCGCCCCAGAACGGGTCGAGGTGTTTCAGGGCAGGTAAGAACGACGCCGCCGCCGCGAGAGAAACAGAGGAGGAGGCGGAAAAAAAAAAAGGAGGAAACCGGGTCCGGAGACCTTGTGCTCATTGCCGCGGCTACGCCGAGATCGACTACGGAACAAGGGCATCACGTGCTGGCGGACCCACCGAGAGAGAGTTTCGATGATCCTAGAAACCATGACACACCGGCCAGTCGAGCCTAGTTTTTTCCACCACGCCGCTGAACAGGGCTCCGCCGGCGGGCCAGTTGGAAACGCCTTTGCACCGACCCAGGTGAAACGCGAACATCTATTGAATACCGTCTGCGTTTCGAGTTCCACCCCATAGGAAGCATCCGAAGAAAGTCGCATTGTAATTACACTCGGGCAAAAAGCTGGAATCGCCTTTAGCCATTCCCAAGCGCACAGGAAGCGTGTCTGCTCGAGGAGCGACCCAGTTCAGAGGTTAAAGCAGCGGAGGAAGACACCAGGGGGCAGGGAAGAGCGTCAGGAAAGCGGGCCGAAGGAGACGTTTCTGGAAACGGGTGACATAGTAACGGGGTCCGGTTTTTTTTCTCGCGGCTCTCGTGAAACCTGGTCGCTGATCGCGGGGACTGGCATTGTGAATCGCCGAGTTCTTTCGGAATCGCGACGCTTCCGGGATCACCGTATACGCGTGGACGGTCGAGCTGCTGTTCCGGTTTCTGCGACGAGACTCGGGGAGCTGCTCTCTATGCGAGACGTCTTTTTCCCGCCCTGTTGGCGAGCTATCGGGGACATCGCCGCGATGCATCGCCTTCCTTCACCCGGACATTTACTTGCGCTTCCGCGAACACAGATTTTAATGATGTGTTTGTTTACCGGAGATAAATTTTGCTCGAGTCTCGCGAGGAACAACAGGGAGACCGTGTAGGGACGCTGGAGGAATGATTTTTTCATCAACGATTAAACGAACTTTAGCCCCGTTACGGTGGCTGGCAATTACTCGGGTTATTGGCAGTGAAATTCAAACGGGGTGCTAAAGGATTCAGCCGCTCTCTTAATCATCGTTTAATCGCCGACTCGCGTCGCTCATGAATTATTGAAAACGGAATTCCGGAATTTATGTACCAAGAACGCAGGCGGCTCTAACTAACTGCGGGCTCTTTTTTCTAATTAACCACGCTGATTCACGAGATACTTTCTACGGAGGCGGGTAGAGAATACACTTTTCGGTCGCGTCATTAGTCGACTAGGTGCTGGAGAATGTCCGATTTCACAGCAATTATGGCAACCTGAGCCGGAGGAGTTGCCGTAGTTATCCACGGACACCTGCGCCGAAGGGCTTTTCAATCGGCGGATTCGCGGTTCGATCGATAATTCGGCATGGGGGTGGGACGGGGACGCGTGGACTGTCGGGGAAGAATAATTCTCGAAGCTTGCTTTAAATCCGCACTTCCGATGTCTCCTCCGCGCAACTCTACCGCGATCTATCGCGGTCATCGTCCGTTTCCTGTCCAGCTGTACGCGGGAAACTTGCACTTCGCTTCGTTGACTGCGACTCGCGGCGTGGGCATTTCCTTGAACACGAACTGCTGCCTGAGAATTGTTTATCAGCGGCCTGGCGAACGAAGCCATGTTTGGTCCTCTGATGAACTCGGCTACAGCCGTGAAAAAGAGGGTGACGCAGCACGCTGAAAGATCAAGGCCGATCCCTTACGAAGAGGAGGGGGATTTATCCGATGGACGAAATAAATAACGCGCAACGAAAATAGGCTCTTCGTCATCGGTGGTAGGCGACGCGTGCCCACTTGCGAGATACAAGGAGAAGAATAGCTGCGGCCCGTTCAGATAAATGACGATATATCTTGTAGTTTACTTCGGGGCAGACAATGCGCGGTATCGAGTGGACGACGTGTCGGTGTTTGCGCCAGATAAGGGGAATAGACGAAGTACTGTGCGATTATCGGGTGGTGTAATTATTAATTCCGTGCACTCTGGTCGCCACAAGTGTCGATGCATTTCAAACTTAACTTCTGCCGGTCCTCGTCGTATACTAAATATACTTTACTAACCGCGAATTCAGTATTTCCAACGTAACTCGCGAAAGTTCTTTGAAATGCGAGGAAACTGAGTTGGCCTCTACTTCGTTCTCTTGGAAGCACGCGTTCCAAACGCTTTTACTTCCACAACTTCGTGAAGGGGGAAACGGAACTGCTGCCTTTGCGTGAAAGAACAGCCTTATTTTGGGGGAACGCGACTACGGAGCTTCAATATTTTTATTAGCTTGAAGCAGTTAGGAAAGGAGAGATTGCTCGAGTCCTACTTAAGAGTTGCTGGTTTAAAGAACACTCGGAGGCATCCGGGATGCGCGCGGTCTGAGAAATGCTTCTTCTTTCCCCTGGAGTTTCTGCGATTGCACCCAGCCACACGGCTCTTCCGAAGCGGTGGGAAAGGGAATAAAAATCCATTGTGAGCATCGAGCGTTTCATTGTCTCCCTGGGTCTGCGCTTTGTTTCGCCGCTCTGCTATTCTCATCCTTACTTTTCGCCAATGTGTCGTGCATCTGGACGATGGCGGTTTTTGGGGCACAGACTGCGCAACTTTTTTCTGTGTAGCTGCTCTTTATCTTGAAACGTGGCCGCTAATTTTCGAAACTCGGTTGGATCGAACTCAAATGCAATCTTGAATGGACTGACACTTAATGGATCATTTTACTTTGATCGGCCCAAACATGAAGCCATTTTTGAAGATTTTTTTCTGAATAAATAGAACATATAATGAAATAAATCTTTTTGGAATTTATTAAGCTACTCTTGCGTTATACAAAAAAAAATTAAAAACATTTTTTTAATTTGTTGCAAATGTTTTTTTATAGCTTCAATGTTGACATCTACAAAAAAGGTATGCTCGTGGCGCAGGTGATTTCCCGATTCAGGCCGATCTGAAACAAAAAATTTGGAAAGATTCTTAATCTGTATGAGTCTCAGTATCGCCCGTAGCTCAAATCATAATTTTTTTTTCGAAAAATAAGCGAGATTTTTCTCGGGAAACATTCGAGAAAACACCCTTTAAGAGAACCTTTTCTTTCAAATCGACGCCATTTTGTTATTTGTTAACAAAAATTGTTAATTGAGCTACGGGCGATAGCGACACTCGTACAGATTAAGAATCACTTCGAATTTTTTGTTTCAGATAAGCCTGAGCCGGGAAATCACCCGCGCCACCAACGTACCTAATTCTTGTAGGTGTCACATTGACGCTATAAAAAAACATTTGAAACAAATTAAAAAAAATCTTTTAAATTTTTTTCGTATAATATAAGAGTAGCTTAATAAATTCCAAAAAGATTTATTTTAGTATAAGTTGTATTTATTGAGAAAAAAATCTTTATAAATAGCTTCATTTTTCGACCGATCAAATAATGAAGGTTGAACTTGAATAAATTTCAATCTACAGTTAAATCGACGACGAAGTACCTAATTATTCGGCAGACCCTCGACTCGACTTACACGTCCCAAACAAGGTGGAATCTCGTGTCAAGTGCGGTAAACGTGTTAAGAGAGCCCGCCGTGTGTTCAACACCGAGACTCGAGCGCGTAGACATAAAATTCTCGATGGAGCTAGCGTTTCACATTTTTACGACACGCGGCACGAAAGTTTCTTTATTTGCAACGGCTCATACTCCCCGAGGTGATGCCTCCAAAGCTCGCCGGTGAAAGAACCGCTTTCCAAACGCGCCGAATCCGCGAACGGGGTCTCGCGGCGCGAAGAGGATCCGGCCGAGCAATAATCATCGATGGCTCGACGAACAATCCAAGGTTCTTTCAGGACAAGTATACCCGAGGTGTGGAGAAGCAGATTGCAGAGGCGACTTTCGATTAAGAATCCGAGTGTTGCGTCGATGGACGCCCACGGAGCGGAGCGGTGCATAAAGCAGCAAGAGCAAGTGCGCATTCCACCGTGAAGAAAATCGGGACTCAGAAAAAACCGTCGACCACTTTTGCGGCCGACATTGCTGAATCACCTACGCGCGATTAATCGCTGATCCGCGGCCGGCGCGTATCAATAATTCATCCCTCGTTCACCGGCCGGGCAGAGGAGCAGAGATCGTTTCTCTTTTTACCCGAGCATATCTCCTTTCGTTCCGCGTAAGGCGGCGTTCCTGCCTGCCGCGTTTTTGCCGTGGAAACGCGTTAATTCGTTCGTTTTCTGGCGTTGATTGCCTCGTAACGGTGGCCAGGCCGTGGAACGGGACCAGCCAGACACACGTAAGATCGTAGGGTTACGAGGGAAAGTCCGTTGCACGCATCACCTACCTACGTGTGTCGGCTTCGCGCATTCTAGCTCTCAAAGTGAAAGACGTCGGGCGGCATTAAAAACGCCTGGCAGGCCAACAAACGACGCGTGAATTCGGCGCGCGCCGGCTCTTCTTCCCCTGCTCTCCACGAGGCGCGGGACCCTGAAGGGAATTATAGAACGACTCGCCTAAAAGTGCTTAAAAGGTGGTCGAAGGGACACGTCGATCAAGGATCATCTTTTCTCGACGCCTCGGGTCCCGCAAGCAGCGACAACCCGGTCCGGTGGCGCATGGAAAAATCTGACGTGGAAACGGCGGCCCAGAGAAATGTACTCTTGGCTTCAAGTTTATTTGAACGAGACGAGTTCCGGGGGAGTGGAGTTTTCATTCTTGAAAAACTTGCCAAGTTATCGCATTAATTCCGCAGCGGGGCCGAAGGAGCGATGCGAGGCCGCTGCACCGGTGCCCCGGGTAACAAGAAAAATTCGTAATAAGAAATGGAGGAATTTCAGGGCTATAAAGCATTCCGCGGGGATAAGACTTTATCTTCGAGTTTATCTCCCTCAGCTTCCCTCGCGTCTGATTGATCTAAAAGCCCTATCGATTGGTTCGTTAGCCCGGCAGATGCAACTACTCGATATTCAGTTATCCCTTATCCCTGCAGACGAGCGCTTCGGTATGTCCCTGCACTCGGCCGCGCTGCCTGTGGATTTGTGTATCTCGATAATGAAATTCGAAGACTGAGTGTTGGAAAGTATGGAGCAGGTTTCAGTCTATTCATGATAGTCTCTTGTACGACCACATACTTTTTGCACCACTGTGCATCCATCCTTGTCAGGCTGGCTAAAACGGGCGATGCTTCTTCACGGTGGCAAGATGTGCTAGGTTTTTGCGGGCCTACAGTCACTTGGCTTCCTAATACGATCGCTGTAGTCCACCTCCTGCGCATTTCACTCTTGGGTATTACATAAAGTTATTAAAACAAAGCAGCGCGCAGCGCCGGCGAGTTTCGCTCCCCGAAGCTTAACGGTGGGTGGTTCCACGGAGAAACTTGAGTAACTGGCGCGATTTTTACTGTCCTGCGATTACGAGGCAGACCTACGGGAACGGTCACAACCTCGCCGCGAAATTATGTAACTCTTCCTGGCGAACAAGGCACGGGCAATCGAGCGTAGTGGCGTCACGAGTCCGCGCGCAATCGTTTTCATTCCGATATCGATCATCGTTTCTCAACACAAAACCACCATCCCCGTCGGCCCTCCTTTACATTCTCTACCCGTCCTTACGAATCCGATTCCTCTGACGCTCCAACCACTCGGGTAAGACGAGTCGCTTATTTCGCCGGGCTGCCTTGTCAACCTTCACGCGAGACCGCTTATTGTGTTGGGCGAGTCCCTTCGGACAACAATGGCCGTTAGTGGAAGGATCCAGCGAGGATCGAACACTCGGCACAAAGGGATCCACGAGCCCTCGCGCGCCTCTAACAACTCACTCATCTAGGCGCAACAGAGTCCCCTAGAAACCTCTATACTTACAGTAATTTTTGTCTGGTCAATTAGTAGCTTCGCCCTTTCTCACACAGACACCCCGATCACAGGTCTGTAACGATAGTCGATCAGCTTGTTCCACTGTCCGAGTATCGATCGGTCACTTGACTCGGCGAATGCGAAGCCGGATTTATGTAACGTGGCTACAAGTAGCCCGTGTTCACCTCAGAGGCCTTGGCAAGGCGTTCGGTTTGATCTGGCGCTTGGAATCTTTAACGCCGCTCCGTGAGCTTTTGTTTTAGCAGCCTCCAGCGTTGTCAGGTGTCCCATCGAAGCATGCACGCTGGGAGCACGCCGAATCCTATCAAGAATCTAGCCGGCGATCCTCGTGTTATGTAAATCAGAGAGGGCCAGTTGCGGCGCGGTCCGTCGCTCGTTTTTTCGTTCGGCTGCCAGCTGAAATTCCGGCCGGCGGGATGCTTTTGTCGGGCGGGCCCCGGTATCCGCCGTCGAATCTCGCGTCTGGCATCGCGGGATGAAATACACGGTGCTGGGTAGAGGAGAGCCTGGCTCTAGTAAAAGGAGGTGTGGTTATGGTCGGAGCTGGTCGACCTCGTTTAGGACCGGTAAAGGCATAACACGAGCGCGCGCTCCCTCGCTGACGCAGGAACCGAGTACAAATGGACTGTAGCCGTCTCTCGGCTTGTTCCAGCCTTACAGAATGCGTTTTATGGACCGTTCCCCTTCGTTCGTAATACCAACGGCCGGTCGTGAGAAATATACACGAAACACGGATATAATTCCACCTCGCGCTAATCTTGTTGCATTGCGATCGACAGCAGCTGACCAACTATCGCGCGATGGATGGGAAACAAACGCACTTTCCTTGGTGGCACGGTGCCCCGGAACACGTCGACCTTCGACGCCGTGATTAACAGACGCGCGTCATTACGCTGCACTCATTTGCATAGCGGGAAACGCGAGAATTCCGAACCGATTCTTCCGTGTCTCGAGCCTTTCCTCTTCTGAGAGCTGCTGCTTTGATTTAGAAGTTTGTTTTCCCCGAGTATCGCTTCCAACTTCGTGCCATATTTTGTATTTCTATTATTCTTCCACTTAGAATTATTCTAGCCAGCTGGATAAACGAAAAACAGGTTCTAAGCAAAAACTGGATAACGAGATGAGGATGGGAAAACAGAAACAGCGAAGCGCCGGAGAGCTACCACCGCAGCAGCGATTGGCATTTTGCTGCCGTAGAGATTTACGTTAAACGGTTTACGAAGAGGCTACGTGACTGAAATTAGCCGGGACGAAAAACTGTAAACGGTTTAACAACGGTTTCTAACGCGCGGATTACTGTTAGACAGCCATCGGAGGAATGGCTGCGGCAATTACGCGGCTGGAAAGAAACGACCCCCCCAGCGAATCGACCAGGAAAACCGCGACTGTCCCCTGTCGATCACGGGCGATCCCACCTTAAATCTATTAAGCGCGCCTGGGTGTGAATTTCATAAAGCGCAACGCCCGATAAACGTTGAATCTGCTCGGCCCCACCCCCCGACTGGACGCGAGCTGCGTTGGAAACGAAACGAGCAAAATTATGGCCCGCTAGTGTCTCTTTTTTATCCACGGGATGTATTTACTCGTGATGGACGCGGTCGGTTTTTCACGAATCCCGATTTTTGCAGGCCATAAAGTAATGTTACCTGGATGCCCAGCTGTGTATCGCGCTGTACATCCTGATAAATACTATCTGCGAGTCGCGTGTAAATAATTCATCTCGCCGACCAGAAATCGCTAGGTTAGAGCGCGATGTTTATGAAGCTTTCCGTGGGGCGCATTCAAACGCAGTTGGATTTTAACAGGAATTTATGTCAGCCGCTTGAAGCATTATGCGGGACAATTCCGCGGAAAACCTGACGCCGCTGCCGATTGTTTCGGGGCTCCGCTCGATTTCCAATGGAGGCACGCCCAATTTTAACATAATCCCCGCGATGTATAATTATCCTCATATTATAATCGCTTCTTTGTACCCGGAATTCCAATCTACAAAATACCATTGGCCAGACAAATCTCATTAATAGGACTGCGACAAGTATTCTTGCTCTGGCATATTCATGCGCATAAATTTGCATTTCCGCACCCCCGATTATACCGTTTTTCCCACTGTCAATCATTCGGCTGAATGTAAATCGCGGTGCACGGCGATCCTCGGCGTTAATGTCGCCGTCGTTCGCCCACTAAATGCTTTTTAAATAAAAGCGTCGCTAACCATACCAGCTCGCTAAATACGTCACCTCGATGTGGCACGGAGGAATTTAGCGAGCTGCAAACCGCGACGCAGTGTTACCGAACGTGTCTACCTCTGAATTCTCAGCTCGCACGTAATGCGAAAGGTGCAGCTGCACACGGCGACCATCCACCAGTTTACGTGGTCTTGGCTTTCGACGCCTGATGGAAGCATTCGAGTCCCTTTACGAGCTTGTCGTGTATGTACCTCGCCGTGATATTCGAGCAGCTGCACATAAGTCTGTTATAATCACTTAATTATGAACAGTTAGCAGTAGCTATGGTGGCTAGAGTTACAGTCATCGAATTTTACCTCGACACTCGTAGGGAGCCAGCGGTTTTGCCATTTCCTGGCATGCTTAGCTATTTGAATACGAATGGCGTGATTTTCAGACAATTAAACGCCCCGTCGCGGAGCGTCCTTTCCTCCAAAAAGTTGCAATTAGAAAGTAACTTCGTTAACCGTGGTGCCAGACGGTTTACAGTGCACACGGTCGCGAAGGGAAGGCGCGAAATCGTTTCGCGATGCACGGGTTGACGCGCGAGAAAGCTGTGATTGCGATCGTTAAGCCCGCGTAATAAATTGGCCCGTGCTCGTTACAAATTGCGAATCGCCCGTTTTATTGCTTAATTGTTATTTCGAATTAGGTGGGGTGGCCCGCTAATTCCGCGAACGGTCGGGCACCGTGGCGTGTTGACGCAATTACGAATGGAAATATCAACGGGGCCGGCAGGCCGCGAGTAATCGGGAAAACAATTACGCGGCCGGGCCGCGTGAAAAACTGCAATTCCACTATCCAAGTAGGGAGCAGGAAACGAACTCAATTATGTTATTGCTTTTTCTCCGGCGGCGCTTTTCCACCGGCGCTTACGCAGCCGAATCAATTTCTCACACCGCCGGTTACCGTGTTTTATGAGCTCCATCTGAACCGCGGGACTATGTTGGTAACTAACGAAATTGTAACTAACGAGAGTCAAAGGAGCCGGGCAGGCAGAACGAGGCTGCGGATTCCAAGCGGCGAATCCTCTTACGCGCGTGCGACTACTTATCAGCCCTCGGAATCGTGTATCGCAATGCTGTGCAACGTTTTCCTTGGAACCAGCCAGCTGCTGAACGATCGCTGCACGCTCGTTTGCTCCACTCGCATCGCTGCTAGTCTGAGAGCTAACAAAGCCCGCTTGCAATCTCCGAAACGGTTGACGCGTCGATTGCCCCTTCGGCTCGCAGCGATTGTGTATGCTAACGGGCCTGGGGTCGATTTTATTTCGAGGGCCGTTCATTTAGGGAACTGGGTTGACTGTACGCTTTTTGTCAGAATTCTGTATGATGAATACAAATTAAGGCACTTAGAAGCCCCTTTGTTCCCACGACGAAGCGGCTCTGTTTGATAGCTCCAAAAGGGAACCGCACGTTAATTGGTTACGATGAAACGTAATTCTCTATTTTCCTACCATCTGCTTTTCCATCCCTTCCAACGTCGGGTGCGCATTTTTTAACTGGGAAAGCCACCGTGGCCAGCGTATCGGTAATTAATCGCGTACAATCTATTTGATTGGCTCGGGGGTTGGACTTGTTTCTGTTAAAATTTTATCAGGATACGGGTTCGAGTAGACGGGGAGCAATGGATTGCCCATGTAGGGGAGGGTTGCCTATATCGTACCACTTAAGACATTTTACGTTATATTTCATACTTGCTATTACTTAAAATGAATGTAAAATATTCTGCAATTAAACCCGCTTTTAGAAAAATACAAAAATACAGGACAAAATTGCATTGTTTGATTATTATCAGCTAAAATAAACTGGTAAAAAGTTACATCAATCATACCTGATTTTTTTAAACGTATATAACACGCACAAAATAGGGTGTAACCCCGAAAGGTTTCGTTTCTATTTCTGATTTCGCATTTACTTGATATTTTTATTATCACATGTCGTTTACATTCATTAATTATTGAGAAATTGATGAGGTACGATTTAGGTGACCAGTGCGATATTGGCAACTCTCCCCTAATACCCCAATTTGAGTGTAACCTTTCCTCCGGGAAATTTTGAATTGGGGTTGAGAAACACCTTTCTTTCAATCCGACTTTTTCTCCCATTGGGATCGATTGAAACGTAATGCCAAAAAGCGTTTAATGCCTCGATTAATCGATCAGCTAAGTGTGCCAAGGTTCCGCGGTTTCATTCACGAGACAACAAAAGCGTATCGCGGGCGAATATGCTTGGGTCGCCTGTATATGGAGAACCGTTTTGTTCGCCGAAGCGAGCCCGACTCGAGGAGCGTCGCGACCGAAATTCTCCGACTGGTAATTCTTTCCAGGGAAACGCGCGAATAAATCCCCGTCCTTATTCCGGCGGGAGCAACGCCAGGGGCGATAAATCCATCGCGACGAACATCAGCAGTAGATCCTCGTGTAACCGCGGCGAATCTGAAATGGCTAATAAGTCCTCCTAAGAGGAGAGTGGTTCGCGAGAATCGCGCTATCTCGCGCTTTAAATCAGCCTGCGTGCTAGGAGCCAGCTTCGAACGCGACCTGCCTTCTTCCTCCTCGAAGGAAACAGTCCCTCTTTCTCCGTGGTTTCCGGTTGTCTCTCCGCTCCACTCCGAATTCCCAGACGCCGTGCCGTTAGGCTCGAGCAGCATTAATGCCCGCAATTGACTGGCAGGCTGACAGCAATTACGCCGATGTAAAAAGCAGACCCGCAGGAGACTCCGCCGAATTTTCTGGGTAACGCGGTTCAGAATCACCGGCCTGGGCTTGAATAGCGTGCTGGCTGAGTCATGGATGCGAGTGGTTGCAACGATCTGGAGAAAGAAGTTTTCTAACACCTCGCGTAATTAATCTCCCCATAGTTTCTAAAAATAGCTCGCTGCCAGGCAAACGTATCGTGCGAGGATCTTTCTAGCACTCTGCATTTGGCTTTCCACGCAGGTCTGCTCGTTTCGTTGCTGCCCTGCGAAAGGGGGTGTGCCAATGCGAGCAGTCAAGTTCGCCTGGCGAACAAAAATTTGTTTTGTCTCAGCCACCCTTATTGCCCGGCGAGAAGAGGCGAGGCTGGCGTAGCTTTCTGAAACGTGACTCCTGCGAAAATTGATCCCCGACACCCCTCTGCTTAGTCGATCGAGGCTCGTTTGCGGCAACCACATGTGCCTCGAAGCTGCTCCTTTCAGGAAATCACTCTTCTTATTTCGAGCCACTTACGTAACTTCTCTTAATTCACACGGGAACCTGAAATACACAGCGGGCATAAATTTGAATAGTGCCGCGCAAAGGTCAGGATAAGCTGGATTTATTGGTCGAGCTGATGAATATTCATATATGTTTTACAAACGGGTATTCAACCACCTCGTGCGATTTTCGACTTCAGGTATAAACCACGAAGCAGCGCAGGGACCTAAGGATACTTTAACAGATACGTCAGCATTATTTGAACACACGGACCCGCGACTGTTATTCGGAGCGACAGATTCCTTTTAATCGACAATGCCACCGATGGAGTAGATAAAACTCGAAACTGCAGTGGCCATTTCCAGGCGAGAAGCTCGGCGCTGTTGGAGCGCAAAGTGTATTCGAGCCAGTCTGCGGCTGGAAACAATACGGCACGTCAATCGGGTTCATTTCCTTGGGTGGCGAGGCCGCGTCACCTTTATGGAATGCTCTGGCAAGGTCTGCCTTTCTGACTTTGTGCCCACGTCGAAGAAAGGAGAGGCGCGGAGAAGCGGACGGTAGAGGAGCGAGCCTCTCGACATCAAAGAGACTCTGCTCCGTAAATCATGCCCGGTCAAAGTACGGGAGCGTGAAGTTTTACAAACGAAAGATAGCTGTATCTGCCTCTTCACGTGCGCCGGACAATCGACGCGTGTTTATGTGCCGAGCCCCTTTCCTCCGCAACGCTGCAATTTCCCCTCGAATTTCATGAGTGCATAAATGGAGGCTGGAAAGATTCGCGTACACATACTTCGTGGAATGAATCAGTGGTCAACCTGCTTGAGATTAGAATTGCTGGAAAATTGGGAAACTCTAGCGCTCCCTGAAGCGTTGCAGCTTAATCAGGCTCGAAGTGAAACGTTTTCTGAAAGGAAGAGTGTTTCGCAGTCCCCTCGAGGAGCGCGTATCTCGCGGTGCATGACAAATGAAGGCGCGACTCGATGATGAACGTTTTGTATGCAAATTCGAATGCCTTCGCGTTCCTCCGCTCCATGCGCGCCGTATTACTGAATTTCATCGGTAAACTCGCAGCGTGCGGGCTTCATCGGTAGCTACCATCTGAGCGCTGCGGCGACACACGAACGGCGATCCCTTTCGGGCGATGCCCCGCTGGCGAATTTCTCTGCGGCATTTTATCGCGGATGGTTGCAAAGAATTATTCTCCCCGGTTCATGCATAATAGATAGACACGAGGGATGACGATGTGAGCGTCCCGCTTGCAAATACGATACGTCTGTTCTTCATCCTCCGTTCCCGCCGTGCACTTGGCTCCGTGGCAATGAACGAGACCGTGCTTCATCCGGGCGCAAGTAGCGCGCCAAGAATTTGAAATGATTTTGGCCCGGCGGGGTCGACGACCCGAAAGTGCCCAGGATAGCCCGCGAGGAGATCGATTCACGAACCTGTTTACGGGCCATGTTGGAGAGGCCTCGTTATGCCTCCAAAGGCCTTCCACGAGACTCTTTTATCTCGCGGGGCCTAGCCACTCTTCTACTTTCTCTTATTCATCGCCGAGCCAAGATAGCGCTCGATAGACACATTCTTTCTCCATCAAGCTTGGCAATTTGAATTTCAATCCCTCGAAACAGAGGCGAGACGCGAGCGGCTCAGAAAAGAAACTGGTAAGAGCGAATCCATCGATTATGAACTCGAAGGAGAAAACTGACGTCCACCTCTGTTTAGACTCCACCCAGCCGAGATTAACCATATTAATCACGCTAATAAACAACAGCAGCGTCACGGATATAATTCTATTTGAATTCTCTGTAGAATTCAATTTCAGCCCCGGAAGCGCGAGTGAATTAGCGTGGACCGCAGCAACCTCAGGCCAATAAGAGACGATGGCTGGGATACCATTAGAACGACAGTCTGACGCAGTTCCACGGATCGAAAAAGGCCCGTGGTGCACGTTTCTCGCTCGATTTTCCGTGGGATTCGTTGGACGATTCCGAGACTATCGCGGGATCCGCGAACGTCGCTGGGACATGACTCGATCTTGAACGTGATCTTGGGAGAAGGGAGTAACTTACGCATCGGAGCGAGAAGCGTGCGGTCAGACGCAAGCTGTGCTCGCTTGTCAAAATGCGCTCGTTGCATGCGTCATTAATTCGCTGGACAGGTAGCAGGGTTACAGCACCGATCCAAACAGGACTGTCCGCGTTGATCGCTCGAAAGGAGGATTATCGTATTGCGAAGGGGAATGCGTAACCTGTCATCGTTCTATCCGCTGGATCCCGAGGACTTTTCCTCGAGGATTCCAGACGCTTCCCCCGTCGGCCCCGGGTCGGGATAAATGGGGCAAAAATTTCCCTTGAAACTGATTAAGCGGGGCTGTTACGGCTTTCCGAACGAGACCCATTCCGCTCGATCGTTTCGCGGATAAATTATCGCCATCAGGCTGAAGAGCGTTTAACGCGACGATATTTCTCCTGTCATTAAACCTTCGAAATCCCAGCCACTTCCGTAAGATTGTTTCTAGGAGGGATTTATCAAGCACACGGTAATTGATTTCAACTTGCTGTTGCGCGAATTTCTGCGCTGGATGCTGGGGCTCTGTCCGAGGGAGCACAAGGAAAGTGCAGTTTATAATTCGGTAATGGATGACTGGTGAAAAGAACACGAAAGAAAAATAGCTAGTGCCAGAAGAAACTCGAAGATTCGAGCCCATCTACGAACACTCAAGTTCTAGCTTCATTCAAGGTTAAGGAGTGACTCCACCCTGAAGCCACTAACAAAATACGAAGTTAGGGATTTTTTGTTCGTAGGTATAAATAAAAATATAAGACTTGGATTTTTTATATATTTTTAAAGCAATCTTTATTTTGCTAGAAACAATTATTTTTTATGAAAAATTGTACAAAATAAGGGCGAGGAAAAAGACTCCCCGGTGCATTGCAAAAACACTGGCCCACACTCCCGGGAATTACTGGGTCATCTGAGAAGGAAATACAAAAAATATATATAAAAAGGAATATATTATCTTTGACCTAGCGTAAGATTTTCTCAAAATTCGAATTATTATGAAAGTTAGTTTGAAGAACGGACTTTGATTTTTTACACAAAAAATTGACACTGAAATGCTTGCAACAAAATCGAATAATTGAAATATTAGAAAAATCCTTCGAACAAAAATTCCCTACCTTTGTCTTTTGTTAGTGGCTTCAGGGTGGGGTCCCCCTTAATTTAATTGCCAATGAGGACTCTGCAGTCTTCATATCCCTCCCGCATTCTGTACTTAATGAACTGGTTGGACCCGCGAAAGTCCTCCTGGATCGAGCCTCGAAATCGCCGTAGATGAGATTCCAGCCGCCTTGGATGGAACGCAGGGGATGTAACGGATCATCGAGATTGCAAACGGTACTTTATTCCTGGCCGGCGTGCTTGCAGCTCTCGTGCATGTTAATGCTCCACCGGTGCCACTACGGTTCTTTGTCCTTGACGAATCGCGTCGAAGAGGACAGGTCACAACCAAATCGCTCTCGTCCCAGCTGGATTCAACCCACAGTTGGGACCTGTTCGCGAGGATCCACGAGGATTTTCACGGTGGGAAGATCGTCTTAACGAGCAGGTCATACAAGCCGGCCTTGGTGTCTCTTCCCCTGGCGTTCAAGTGGCTCCCGGTACGCTAGATCCATTAGAGCAGCGGTTAAAGGTTAAAGAAAAGTAGTCCGGCTGCTTCCGGAAACTGTTGGCGACAGGGCAGATTGATCGACGCCCGAACGGTCCACGGGCAAGGCGACGAGACGTATCACAGGTTCTTGTCGGCCATTCGAACGTGTCCTGACCAGTTCAACTTCGCTGAGAGAGGGAAGCCTGGAAGCACCGTGTCTCCTCGTTCCAGCGCGATGTTACGATTTACCACGGCACCGGAGGGCGGAAATGAAGCAATTAATCAGCCAAGTGAATCCGTTTGTCCCTTCGCAGCGGCGGAAGGAAAAAAAAACCGGGGCGGAGGGGGAAGGAAAGAAGAGAAATTTAATCAACGTTTACGCTGCTCGCGAGGAGGCGTCGCCGTTTGTCTTGGACACCGTGTAATCGGGAAATGTAGAGCCGCGAAACTTTCATTTAACGGACGAATAAATCAATTCATTCGTTCGGCACAAGTTCCCTCGCTAATATTCCGTCTCATACTTCGGCCATCCGTTATTTCCCTCGCCCGCGTCGACGTTCATTCTCGTCGCGACAGTTCCCCGCGTGTCTCTGGGAATCGGGCTCCTAAGTTTCCCGCTTCCCCAGCTACTCGCCCGGGAACTGCACGCGCTCTTCTTCGTAGCAGAGAAGGAAGGCTCCTCGACTTGGTCTCAGGCGAACCCGCCTCGACCGCGCTGCGGCGAGTATCGCTGGCTAATGTCGACGACGGATAAAAGCGAGACCGGAAGCCAGGCAATTATTCAGTCGAGCGGCTAGCTCGGGTCAATTGTTCTGATTGCGTACACGATGGCCGACGTCGACAGGAAAGCACGGTCAGTCGGATTAACCGGATCGATGCTATGGAATCATGCACCGAGTAACGTTTATAATTATCAGGCTGTACGTGTCGGGGAAGGGGGGACAAACGTTGCAGGATCCATTCTTCACGAGGCTATTAATCGACAACGTGCAATGAATGACGTTTAACGGGTTATTAATCAGACGGTTGAAAAGAGGTGAATGTTTGTGATTTTGTTTTTGAAAAAGCGGAAGTATATATTTTTACAAAACTTATTGCACTTAAAAGAGCAACATTTAAAGAGCATTTGGTAATTTTTTTGTAGAAAAATATTTACGTTTATAATAAAGTTACAACAGACATCCAAGAAGCCTTTTTAAAAAGTGTTTTTTTTTGCGGTCAGCACTGCCATTCGGAACCAGATTATCTAAATAAAATCAAAAAACAAAAATGATTTCGTCAGTATATTAATGTATCCTCTGAGTGACGGAGGGAATTTTAGAAATATTCCTTTAAAAAAAAATGCCGGCTATTTAACTTTGAAGTCCTGATTTCTCCGCGTGATATATCACAATTAAAAATCAGGACTTGAACTTTAAATAGCCGCACAAAAATGTTCACAGTTGCTCTGCGTTTCATACTGTGTTCTGCACGTAGAATTACTAGTCATGGGGATTCAGAAATCAGGGCTCGATAAATGAGTCCTATAAGAAGAATAGTTAACTTTGGTTAAACTAGCTTTTCCCCGCCATTTGTCCACAAGGTGGAGACCCATTTTCCCAGCGTGATCCCGTATTGGAAAGGCGATCCCCCGGGCACGGAAGTTTCGGGCGGGAACTTGGCACGGGGAAATAAAAATCGCCGAAACTTCAAAACTGCACGCGAGGATTTCGTGAATTTCAAATGTCTTCCCTACTGAAAAGAGCGGGGAATATTCCAGGACGTGATCCCCGTGGCTTCGAATGAAATTTCCAAAAACTAACCGACCGTGTTCGTCGCTGAAACCGCTCGTATTTTTATCGCTGGAACAGCAAACTAGTTTCCAGAGAGACTTCTTGTTCCGCGGTAGTGGATGGAAGACGCGATAAAACGCCCGGTATTAATGAAGTTGGCGAATTTATTCGTCCGAGTTCGTCATCAGTTCACCCCTTGATCTTTTAAACGAACGAGGCGAGCTTACATTCGAATGCTGTACTCGAGTTCCTTGCTACTTTGTGGAAACGATTATGCTGAATTTCAGATCAGCTTCTATCGAAGAGGCTGCCACTTAGTTATTTGAAAGCATGTATAGCTCCGGGCGATGAGTGGGATCGTACATAAGAAGTCTGGAAAGTATCGGAGATTAAACTCATTTTCGAGCTTCCTGCAGCCGGATCATTTATTCAACTCGTTCTGATCAAACTTTGTTGCAAGGGGCAACGTTAACAATAAAGCACCGCTTCCCTGAAGTAACTTACAACCGTACGCCCTTCGTTGAACTTCACGGAACACTGGGCACTTTTCTCCCGAGGCTATACAGCAAAGGGAACGGGAGATGTTTAATTATCTTTTTATCTGGCCCTTGAGGTGCATCGCGAGATTGCGTTTCGACTGTGCTCTATAAAATTTACTAGCATCCCTCTAGCGTGCAGGCACGCCTACACGGTGTCCCTTTAAACAATCCTCCAGTGGTAATAATATTTAAAATATCATTTAATTAAAGATGTCAAGGTATAGACTACGAACAATCGCTTTATCAAATTTCGAAGTACAAATTGCACGATAATAGGTCCACGGAGGAGGATGAAGGGGAGCGTGGACTAAGCTGGAAAGCACGTTCCATCGGATGGATTTAGAAGAAGTGATGTTGGAAATTGCGTGTACCTACAATTCCAAGTGAATCCCGTTACGAGCCAGTCTCGCGGCGCACACCGTAATTCGCTAATTAAAGCAAACGGGGCAAGTTGAGGGCGGTATCTTGCGCTGGAGGCAAAGTCCTAGAAGCAGGAGTTTGGTCACTCCGGCTAGAGACACCCTGTATATCTGGAGTAATGTCCCTCCAGAGGATACGCGGCACGGTCGTGTAGGAGGAGTGGTTTCTCATGCGGTGTTGCACACGTGCAGCACGAAACCTCCGTTCACCGGCGGGTTAAGAATTGGCCGATTACTATTTCACCTCTTTCCTTTCAGGGTGATGATGTAACGGGACTTTCGCTGTCGCTGCAGTGAAGCAACGATGTCCGCACAATGCAACCGCTTCGTGCAGAACGCCTGGAAGAAGGAACTCTGTTCGAACTGCTTCAAGCCAAGGGAGGAGCACACCCTGCTGGAAGAGACGCTCAGGTTGAACATCGGCAGGGGTTTCGCGCACGTCAGGACCGATAATCTTAAGATACAGGTATCTTTCAGCGTCATCCACACCGATATTAGAATATTAAAACAGAAGGGAAAATCTCCCACAAGTTCCATTATTTTTCGCATTTCAACTAGATCGCATGGAGCTCTATACGTACAGAGCAGACAGTACTCTATCCTACTAGTGTATCCTACATATAGCGACGTTAGAAACTGGAACGGACTCGCCTCGCTCTCTCCAGCGAAATTATGTCTGTTGCTCGGCGCTTCGAGGAAGCTGATGTAACTTTAAGGGATTCGCTCCGTTACACCGTCGCCACTTTATTAAACGTTGCTCTAAACGCGAACGAGTCCCGGCGGATCCCCGCGGATATGAAAAAGTTCGGAATGGACTTGGGAGTTGCGGGGCCCACCCTCGTGAATATCCTGCGGACCGGTTCGAGTTGGCTGGCAGCTAGCTCGGCGAAACGCTCGGTCGTTTCGCGGCGACATTTCGGTGCGGCGGGTCTAATCGAATTACTGCAACGGCCGGGAAATCGGGGCCGCTTAATTGGTAATGATCTCTGGAAAGCGCGGAAAAACTGGCCGTGGAACGGGTGTAATCGGGGCTGCGCGTGGAACTGGGTTAGTCGAGATACCTTGGCGAGCAAGATCAAGGGACGGGAATTCATTGAATTAGCATTCTGGGAGTTGATTATCAGCGGGAGTAGCCGGAGCTAACGGGGATCGTCGTAACCGTGCCGCGCTGGCCCGTTATCATTTTACACGCGTCGGTTTATCGGCCGAGAGGTTTGTGTCGCGATCGACGGGGAAGCTGGCGAGCCTCCCCCCCCCCTCTCCCCTCCCCCGCGCGGGAAACTGTTTGGAACTCGTAGCCGCGAATCGCCGCGGCGTTATGGCCGCGGTATCGAGTTTGTAAAACTGGGTCGTCCGAGTAAAGGACTGGCGCTTAGAGACCCCGCTGCATCCTCGCTGGTCGAGAGCATGCCTCGCTCGCGGTAAGAACACAATTTATGGCTAACCGTGCCAACTGTAATGCATGTTACACCGATGTCCAATATACTTTTTACGCTCAACGGTAAAATTGCGCCGCGCTCCACCGTCGCGCAATTTCTGGAAACTTTTCGCCCCATTACTTTCCCTTTCGGTGCAACGGGCTTGTATCTTCTCGTTCCCTATTCTACCTTGCCGAAAGGATTTAGAATACGGCATCGTTGGGTCGCTGATATCTGCCGGAAGATTTTTGAATTAATGGAGGGAATGATAGGTGTTCTTTGGTTACGTTTCTGGTGTCACGAGCCCTCAGGCGCGAGATCCTTCAGAGATTTCTTAAAAAAAAAATAAAATATGAATCACGCAAAGTCCACCCCCGTAGTCGACAGTCCCGGCTTGTCGGCGTTAATATTCCATTCAGGCTCTGCAACTTGAATCGCGGCGAGGCGATCTCATTGTCGGGGAATTCTAAATTTACATGATGCATGCGTCCACGTCACGCGGCGACAGGGGTGAACGCTTAATCGTCTGAGGCGTGTACGCTTGCATCCGTTCCCGAGAGGGTAGGCGTCGCGAGGGTTTCACGACAGGCGTGGGCGAGTTCTTCCGAACGAAAGCAACGTCCACCCACGCGGGGGATATTTTTAAAAAACCCCTCGCGCGTCTCCTGCGGAAGAAAAAGAAAAGGGAGGAAACGTCTCGCACGCCTCCTCGCGATTCATCTGCACCGATCACTTTCACCGGCATCTAATCGCGCGAGTTTTTTTCCGCATCGAGAAAATCACGGGCTTGGGACGGGTTTTCTCGGGGAGGATGTGCAAGTGTGTCGACGGCATCCGGTCGAAAGGATCCCGTCGAAGGAGTGTCCTGGTCGCGCGAAACCCGCCGCGGAAAAGTGGGCGAGGTCGAAGAGAAAGAGGGAAAAGAGCGCTATTGGGGAAACGAAATCGCGGACGAAGCTACGGCGCAGAAATTCTGATCGCGATTCTGCCGAGTGGCCGTTTCTAATGGAATTCGCGGTGTCATTTCGACGGCGCGGAATATTTTAGATCATCGTTCGCTGACTCGTGTTATGAAACTGGAGCGACCGGTATAGGCCGCCCGCGTTTAGCCGGTCCTTACGTTCGCGGAAAGTCGATAGTCCGCGCTTGCAGACTGTGCTCGCCGAACACGCCGCCGTGTTACGGAATTTCGAATCAGAGCCTGGCTGATATTCGCTGAATTATTCAACGAAGGTTTCTTTAACGCGACGATAAAAAAGGGACCCCTCTGCCTGACGACCGTGTCGTCGATTTAACTGGGAGGCGAAATTTCATTTCCTGGAGGGCTGCGATAAGGCGATCTGACGTAAACGAGAGCTGCAGGATCTTCGGACCAGATAGCCGGTGGAAATTCTTTGGAGCCCGAATGAATTATCAACTGGATTACCGGGGGTAGCAGTGTCTCAAAGGATTGCAACTCGGCAGAGTCGAAGGGATCCCAGAGTTGCTCTGTTCGTAGCAGTCCCGACGATGTCCAGCAATAATATTTAATTCCTTCGGCGCTGCTGGATCGAAAGTAAATCTGGAAATTGGATGGTGGAAACTTGCCTGAGGGAGAGATATCTGCTCGACGCTGCTGAAGGCTTTAATTCATGCCTGCCACTTGGATCGACTTGGTAAATGCATCCTGAACTATTGGGTCCGCGAGAAAGTTCTGTCGCTCTTGTCGTTTATCGTTCAGGATGCTCTGGCCAACATAAACACGAAGATCGATCGGTAGCGCTACCACCGCTGGAGACAGTCTGCTCCATTTCCATGAATATCTTTGGATAAATAAGTAGCTTTTACATTAGGTGCTCAAAGTGGAACGTAAGGTGTACGACGGTGTGCATTTGATTCCTCTTATTTAGCATTGACATTTGAGCTCCGAAGAGACTCATTACAGCGACTTTCACGTTGGCGATAAGTGAAGGAATTGTAGATCCTATCAGCACTCTCTTTGCGCTATCACGTGCTACACGTTAAGACAATTTCGCGAATCGGGTAGATGACTCCATTAGCAATCGTGTAGCCATTTCTGATTTCCTTTATCTTTCCATTAAAAGGGGCAGGTGGATAAATGTATCGCGCCCGTTGATTAATAAAAGCATTAAGACCTGTACGCGATTGTATTGCCGGGTGTCCAGTAATGGGTCCATTTGCTTTGTAGTTTGGAAGAAGCGGCAATGAGTTTAAGGGGGTATAACCGTTTGAAAGTATCAAAAATTGGATTTTGCTTTTACACATGTTCTTAGATTGATGTTTTAGAAATATTGTAAAACAAGTCCGATGTAAAAATTCGGAAGATTGAGGAAGTTATAGGCATTTGAGTGAAACAACCCAGGTAGCACGGGACGGCGGCTCACAAGATCGTGGCGGAACTACATTTTTCATTATGGTGGCGCTAAAAACTCGAGCTACGTTCAACCAATTCACTTCCAATTTTTCATGCAGAATCGTAATAACATTCCACATCGATCTACGACGCCATTTTTTATTCCGATTCCCAGTTTATTGTTTATAAAGAAAAAAAGGTGGTCTGGAAAATCTAACTTTATCTTTGATCTCATCATTTCTTTATTTTTCAAAACTTTCAAAATCAGCGTCGTAGATCGATAGATATTAACATATTTTATAAAACAAAAACTTACCACCGGCCCCCGTGTAGCCGTCTAAAATCGAGAAAGTTTTGGATATGTATCTATATCTTCCGAAAAACGATATTTTTTTAACTGAAACTTTTTTGTTAAGTAGTTCACAATACTATGTAAACATAATACAAAAACGGAAAATCTTCATCAAGCCGTTGACTTGTAAAAAACTCCACAAATTGTCCATATTTTCTGAGCGTTCAAACGGGTATACACCTTTAAATCACGGACATTTCCATGGTTCCCAGAGTATCCTGCGGTGCAAGGCGGCCTTCCAGAGGGACCAGAAGAAGAAGAGCGTCGCGTTCCCGGAGTGCCTGACGGAGATAATCGGGTACGGTGGCGATGACTTTCTCTCGGACGGCGAGGAGGAGGACGAGCAGGATTTCGTGGAGTCCTTCGGCGCGGACGATGACTGGGCGCCGGACAGCGAGGAGGAGCGTGCACTGGGTAACCTGACACGTGCCAATACGAACTTTAACACCATCACCGCCAATCTGACGGAGATCGCGCCCGCTCACGAGACGAGCAAGTCGACCGCGGCGAGGTCCTTCGCCTCCCTGATGCTGGGAAGGATACAGAAGGACTCCGATGGAAAGAAGACCACCCTGCTGGTCTCTGTCACCCCGTTCGGCGGCGACGAGACGCTGCCCACCGCCAAGAGGCCCAGCGACAAGAAGCCGAACGGCTTCGCCAACGGAGTCGCGAAACCCTCTAAGCACAAGGTCGCCGAGAACGCTGATAAAACGGAGGTTAGTGGCTGATATCTCCACCGGTCTTCCACCTATTGCTTTCGTTACAACACGGCGTACAGAATCTCGTTGCTTCTTGCAGATCGCGCTGAACAATGCGAAGAAGATCGACGTCGAGGCGAAGAAGGACGAGAGGAAGGAGCAGAGGCACACCCCGGCGACGGAGAAGATCGTGGACATGCCTCTGATCACGCCCAACAATCTAATCTCCGTCGTCCAGAGGAACGAATCAATCGGCGCTGATGATGCAAAGGATAGAACGAGAGAGGCTATTATAGACAATACCGAGGGGAACCTTGAGGTGGGGAAATTGGATAAGAAAGCGAGCAACGTTGCTCGTAGTTCTGCTATGAAGAAGCTGGACAACGAGAAGCTCAAGGTACCCGTGCAGCCTTCGCAGAACGGCATTAAGGGTGAGTTGGAGTTTTCCCGAGTGACGAGAAAATCGCCAGAGGTGTCTGGAGCGTGGAACGATGGATCGGACAGGGGTATCGAGTTGTCTTTGACGCCTCTGGCGAGGAGTGACACCGAGGAGGCAGCCGAGAGCGACAGGCCTATGCTGGCTCGAGGAAAGGACGGGAATAAAGTCACAACGTCCGCCGATAGCAAGAGCGTGAACGAACACCTGTCCCCTGAAGCGCGGAAAGTGGAGGGCGAAGCTACGCCGACGGAGAAGAAGTTCAGCTTCGAGGAAAGTCGCGAACTAGCTGGGGAACCAGATGGGAAAGCGGACGAGGAGGAAGTGACTGAACCACCAGCCCTTCCTAGAAGCCCGCCACCAATGGAGGCGAGGCCGCCTCTTCAGGGCCAGACCAGCAAGCCAGCGACCATAACCACCGAGCCTCGACCGTCTTTCCTTCACGGCGCGGTCAATGTTGAGTTGAAAGTGAAGCCTGCGGTGCCTCAGAAGCCGATAAACTTCTCTAAGAGCTTCGCCGCGTCCTCTGAGGGAAATGGCCAGCCAAAGAAGACCTACGCGCTGCCTCCGCCTTTGCTACAAAATGCTGCGAGCAGATCTGCTCAAAGTACAGGTGAGAGACGATATGTTCGGATTTAAAAGGATTTTCTTTAAAGATACAGTTCCACCGGTCCCCTGTTGTACCGTCGCGGTGAATTGCCATGGCTGTAAATTGTAGTTTCAAGTTTCGTGTTTCGATGAACAAGGAAAAGCCAAGTCGTTAGTGGGTCCCCCTAGGAAGCACGGTAGAAACGGTGGCCGCACCACGTGCAAACTCGCGATTCCCCTTCAACTACCGGCGATAACAGGGCCGCGTTGCTTATCCTGATCACCTAGAGTAGTACAGAGTGCCCGGTCCAAGTTCTCGATTATACTCAGGTCCGTGTTAATTCGACGATTAAGCGACACCCGGTTTAGAAACTCCGCGTGCTCCTATGAGATACTGTAATTAGACATAAGGAGATCGCGAGACCTGGCTAAGCCGGCCCTGTAATTAGTCGAAACGAGCCGGCGTATAACGCCGTCCAATTACCAGCGTTCACGGTCGCGACTAATTCTCAGGTCCCCAGCCGCAAGAGCAGGCGACCCGGCCGGCTACCAAAGACAAGTCCGAGGAGCCCGAAGCTGCAGCCACAGGTCAGAGTGTTCCGAAAGATAGGGACCAGCAAGGGGATCAGATGTCGCGGGCTCAGAATCCCGCAAAGTCCCCGTGCCAGGAGTTCGAAGCCGTCGCTAGATCACCGGCGCAGGAGGTCGGGACGTCGAAAGCTTGCCCAGGAGCCAAGGCAAAGGCTGCAGCGCCTTTGAGCGTGGCCAGAAGTCAAACCGCAGACGGCGGAGATAACGAGAGCCTCGAGGTGGAGGAAGAAGCGCTGGACTCGCAGTGCACGACGACCGAATCGATACGATCGCCGAGCAAGAGAAGAATGGCGCCGAAGCCACCGGCGGCCGATTCCGCGGAAGAATTGGCCCCGAGTGCCTCCTTGTTCGCCAGGAATCCTGGGGCGAACTTCAAGTCCGACTCGCCGGTGGTTAGAGAGAAGGAGAAGCGGGAAAGGGCCTCGTCCTGCAGCCCGAAGTTCCGCAAGGCTGTCTCGGACCTGCCTGACCCCACGAGCGCGCAATCCTCGGATCCCGCGTCGAGGAGGACGATATCCCTGTCGCAGGACAGCCTGACCAGTGGCCAGGAGGTGAGGGAAGAGAAGAAGAGAGGCAGATCGCGTTTCTCGTTGAAGAGATTCCTGAGGATGGGCTCGAGGAAGGACGTGGACATGGTCAGCGGGCACGCGTCTAACGGGAGGATCGACGAGATCCCGTCGACGCCGCAGCCCAAGCCGCGCTTGGAGATCATCCACCCCCTCGAGCTGGACGGCGCTGCCGTCGAGGTGGTGGGGAACGATCGGATCAGCAGGATAAGCGAAGATCAACCTGATTCCTGCGGCCCCAGAAACGACGCCGGAAGAGCAACTCGATCGCCGTTGTCTGCTGGATCACACGCTGCCGGTGAGCCTCCTTTTTGATACTCGATCACTGGCCAAACGGTGGTTTACAAGGGGATCGCGGGCGTAGCAGACCATCGTGTCTCCTTAGTCTTCGATTTCATACACTCTCCATGATCTTGGTCCACGCAGGTATCCGCTTTTCGATTCCAATACCGTCTCCGCCGTTTAATTAGCAATCCACGCCGTAGATAATACTGCAGTTGCCCCACGTCGCCCACGCTCTCTTTGGGGGCAACGATTAATATTCGCGCGTGGACCACCAACGCTCTCGACCCGTCTGGCCGCTTAATTAACAGGAACGGCGCGTTAAAACTACAGGGATCCTAACGTGGCTACATTATTCGATGTTGTTTCAGTGAGACCCGGGAAACCACCACCACCGCCGAGGAACCAGTCCCTGGAGGATTGGTCGAGGCTGGATCCAGCCAGCAAACCGGTCAGACCACCGCCGCCGCGGGTAGAGACCAAGCAGCTGCCTCCGAGAAGCGACAAGTCATCATCCAAATCGCCGTCGTCGTCCTCGTCCACGTCCTCGACATCGTCGTCCTCCTCGACGTCGTCGTCGTCTTGGCAGCCAGCCGCCTCGACGACGTCCGACTCGATTTACGCGAATCTGGGTAAGTTCAGGCCCATACAATGTAACTAATGAAACCACCGGCAAGTCTCGATGTTGTAACAGCCATACTCACACGAATCCTCGCGCCAGCTGCTTCCTTACGAATTACATACTTTCTTGCGAGTACGTCCGAACGCTGGATAACGGTGGTTAACTCTCACCCCTCCACGGTCTCTCGTTTTTCTTCTTCGTTCCTCGTTTCGCCGAGTCGACGCGCGCCCGTCGCCAATTTGGCGTCTCTTTTATTTCTTATTTCTTTTTTTTTTTATTCTTTCGATATTACTTCTTTCTCTCTCGTTTTAAATGCTATCGTTCGTTCTCTCGCGATTCGATCAACGAGCAGGAAGGTCTCGGTGGAAGGTTTAGCGAGGAAATATTGCGAGATGCAGGCTGGAACCGCGACACAGCGAATACTACGATACTCGCCACCTGTTTCCTTTAATTCTTCGCTCAGTCTGTATGCCATACGCGTTTTTGTACCCTACGACTAATTTTTCCGAAGACTATACTACGCTCTTTCGACTAACTACCTTATAGAGATATTATGCGCTTCCGAGGTTCACGAACTCCTGTGATATATCTTATTGCAATGTTAACTGTGCACCGTGGAGCGACGGAATCGACGCCGCTCGCGATCGAAGACACGCTCGCGGCCGCCTCGCAATCGCGGTACGATAGTATTTTCGATACAGAAATTTCACCGTTGTCTCGTCCGAATCTGCCTCTGAAGAGGCGAACAGTGCGATCGAAAAGTCTGAGAATGGCTGGCCGAACGAAACGATAATGGCCGATTGCGAAGCCAGCTGATACGAGCCGGCGCACCCCGTTTGTAAATAGAAACGAAACGATCAAGATGCTGTAACCTCGAATTTCTGTGTCTGAAATAAACGTTTGTTGCCTGAAAAAATACACCAGAGAGCCTTATTTTCTAGGACACACAATATGTTCGTTGCACCCGTCGCGCACTGATCCACGCGGAGTCTCGTCTATCTATCGCAAACTACGGCGCGAGCTTCGCGCGTTCTCCTCCATCGACGAACGGAACGGAGGCCTCGACGACGTGAAACGACGAGGCGAGAAAAGAAACGTGATCGATCCCCTTGGTAATTGTCATTGGATTGGTCTGCTTCATCGTTAACCGCATGCACCGATCAACACTTGCGTTCACAGACTACTAAGGGATTCATTGTATTTTCCTCCACCGTCCGTTTATTGTAATCATCCCCCTGCCTCACTTTCAAATTTCCCTCCGCCCATTCACGAGGGGCCAGATCCAACAGCGACCTGTCGAACGCCTTTCTTTCCCTTCGGGCAAGGAATCGATTTTACTTTGCTCGACAGCTAGGGTAGAGAGGGTGCTCTTCCCCTGTATCTATTTTTCTGTATATAGTAAACGCCGTTGGTACCGCGTCCGAGCGTGCACCGTCGTTGCGCAAGGTTTCCTTAACCGCCCTGGGTGCAACTAACGCCGCATGTATTGATTGCATATTAGCATCGTGCTCCCCTTTAGTCTAGCCCTGATAACGAATGCCTGCCAATTCCAGGATTCCCGATGATCGCGCAGCAACCCCGAACAGAACTTAATTCGACGTGTTTCCCCCGGAATTTATAGAACTCTATTCAACCCTTTAGCCGTGCAATTACTTTCGTGGAGGATTAGGATACTCCGCGTGCCTCCTATTGCTTACAAATTCTCTGTTTGATCGAGCGCCTAACTTTAATGAAACGTTACAGTACCAGCTAGACCTTTGCTACCTATTTCAGTTACAAAAATACACAACAGATTCCTCTTGAATGGTACGAAGTACCAGTTAAAGGGTTGAATAGATAAAGGGATTCTTTCCCAACACACTTCACCTATCTCTAAACATAGGCACCTTCTTACTCGCTGCAATCTTTCTACACGACACCAAGACACGTTCACAATCATGTCCGCTTGACCTGTTAACTAGGGAAGAAGGATGAATACTTTGCCAAAGTTTAATAATAAAAACTTGCAAAAATGACCTAGTTGACAGGTCGATCGTCACGCCTGTAAACTCTGTGGAAATGGCCTCCAAAAGCTGTCCGATTTCCGACCACCCCCATGGAATTAACGTTAAATTATCCTCTCCATCCTACCCTCGACTTCACGGTGTCGATTAATTTGGATAGCTCGTTGGATTCGCGCGATAATCGTCGCAGGGCCGCGAGACACGCGAGTCGATGGAATGATTTATCCCGTCGTCGCTTCCTCCCCCTCGCAAGAACACCCTGCTCTGCGTAGGTACGTATGGAAGTGCTAGCCGCGGTCTCTAGTATATTAGTGGAGCGTGAATATCGTCCTCCTAGCACGCTAGTTACGGTAGCTAGCCTGTTTTGTGACATGCCTTGTGTCTTGTGGTACTAACCCGTGGCGCTTGACGATGGCGGACGTGCCTGCAGCAGCGGAGGATGTTACAGGTGAGGTGCGCAGCTCGTTGGCACCCTCGAAACCCCAAAGAACCGCCAGCATGAGGGACCAGGCGACCTCGCAGCCGATCCTCAAGAAACACGGCTCCTCCAGCCAGGCCCTTAATCAGGATTACGAGCCCGTCGCGGTTACTGCGCCACCCACCTCCGATTCTCTGGTAATGCTACTATTAATGGGCTTTTAACGATTTTTATGACCCGCGGGCGAGTGTACAGGACGTTGGAAAAAAGTGTTTGAAAATTTAAGAGCAACAAGGGAAGCGAACCACCTTTCGGCTGTCTTCATTCTCGGGAGTTCTTGCACTTGTGATTAGATGACCGTCGAATGTTTAATTATCGTGCACTCAGAGGGTGTTTAACTCGAGAAAAATGTTTCCTTTGCTCTTTTGTGATCTGTTAATTTCAAACTTGTTTTTATCGAAGGAGCATTCAACATTGGTGTATATTATTTAAGGGGAGGTTTCGGTCTAAAAATCGATTTTTTTTTATTTCATTTTTCGAATGTTCAACCTTATAAGAATATACTTCTGGTTAGGGGAGAAACCAGAAAAAAATACAAAAATGACATTTTTTTAGAAAATAACGACACTTGAAGTTTGAAATTACTTTTTCCCTATGTTTTTCTCCTTTCAACGCCTTTAAAAATTAAACATTTTCAAGTTTTTTGTAATTTTTTCTGGTTTCCCCCTAGCCAGAAGTGTATTCTTGAAAATAAAAAAGTTTCAGTCGAATCGGATAACTTTTGGAGATACAGGTCCCCACCGATTTGGATGAATTTTTTGACGCCTCGATTTTAACGATTCCCCAGTGCCGTCTGCAATGATTGATTATAAAACAAAAAATATATTTCTAGAATTTAAGACATCCGTAATACAATGCAAAAAGTCCCATTAAATTATATATATTAGTTTTCCTTTAATTAATTCCTAAAAATCACCTATTTTTATGGGCTCTAGACATGAACCTCCCCTGAAGCATCAGCAACCGCAGCACAGCGTAAGTTTGAAATAAATTTTTGAACGCCTTCATTTCAACGCCCTGTATATCTCCTTTCGTGAAATGGCTTTGGGATCGAGGTAAATGCCGGAAGATATCGCCTACGAATCGTGGCGAAGACTGCTAACGATATTTCTAAAGATTTGTGTTCCCATAGATGGATATTTCCAGCGCGAGGAAGAGGTTGATTTTTTGATATACTGGTTTTGTTAAACAGAGTGTTCCGCAGTTCTACGAGTCGAAAGCAACGACCACCTTTCTCCCAAACGAATTTCCACCAAAACCGTACGGAGAAAGCGATTTCACTTCCGTACGAACGTAATCGTACGAGCATTGTCGTCACCAGCTGATCACTAATTCCTGCTGTGGTTTCCCTCGACTTTTCCAGACGTCTAACGACAGTCATGTTTACGAGTGCCTTTCCAGCTCGCCGGAGTGCGACTCGAATCTCGAGCTCCGACACGGGAGCGGATCTCATGTCACCTGCAAGAGGAAATCCGACAGCAACGCGATGGAGCTCGCTGCGGAATTCAAATTTCATCATCAGACGTTCGTCAGATCGACCTCGCTACCATATTGCGGCAGCGAGACCGAGAGCGAACTTTACGCCCCGTACGGTTTTTACACCGGCGATGAGGTACGATTCCTCGGATATTCCTTCGCCCTGGACGTGACGATGTCGACGGTTGCATAAAATACTGCTCCGCTGGGGGAAAATCGCCCAAGATACGAGTAGCAATTTGTGTTACCCATCGCATCGTTTCCGTAGATCTAGCTCGTCTAACCGAAAAATTCTCGCGAGGCTCCCAGTTGCGTCTATTCGACAAACCCGATTGACGAAGCTTCGATATTCTCGCTAGCACCGATTAGCCGCACAGTGGGAAGTATAATCGAAGAGTGGTGAACGAGTTACTATAATCGTAATAGGGTTGAGAATTTCAGCCCCGAGTTCACCGCGAAGTGACACGAACTTTACGGTTCACCCGATGCTATCAAAACACCGGGAGCAATCGATCGTGGCGAGAATTTACAGTATACGGGAGCTGATAAAATATTTGCACGCTTCTGTTAAACGAGTTTCCGGGTGGGCGATCAGAGGGGATGCGTTTCCCAGCGATTTTATTATCCCGCGGTATTCGCGGCAGCTTATTGCTCGGGAAGAAGTTCGGCGACTTTTCTGATTTAATAAAGAGGCTTGGAAACAATTTCACTTGGAGGGTAGTTTGCGGCGCGGAATTTCTGATGGAATTTTTTTGCAACCGCAGGGCCCCGAGGAGGACCAGGACTGGAAGAGCAAGGACGACGAATTGAGGATAAGCCGATTGAGGCAGCGCAGAGGCCGCAGTATAGTCCATCGAAGCCTAGAGGATAATTATGGCGCCGTGGTGGTCGCGAATCACGAGGCTCTCGCCCAGTTTCTCGAGCAGGTACCCCCCGTTCTCTTTGTCCACAGAAATGAAACGGGAAACGATTTGTAACTTTGCAGCAACAGTCTAGTAACCCGGTTATCTTCGTGTACCGCGATTCGATAACGCTCGTTAAACTGCAACGCCGAACTTCTGCCCGTGGAAAAGCCATTTCTCGTTTGATCTGTTCCAGCTGAACCAAGCGCCCCAAGTGCCAGCGGGGCTGCGGGCGTTGAAAAATACGAATCCCCGTATAAGCCACTTCAGCCTCGATACCAATACGGCGATCAGCGTCGGTAGAAGAATATTTTATTCGGCGACGTGGAACGAGCTGAACGTCACCTTGTGCGTCTCCTTCGATCTGGCCACACACGTCTCCAGGAAGGAATTTTATTTGCCACCTATAATCGAGTTCATAGACAGCGTGCCGAGGGAAATTACTGACAAGGCGTGCCTGTCGGGGAACAAGCAGCTAGAAGGTACTTCACTGTCACGCTCCTATCGTTCACCGGGTCCATTTATCTGACAAAGCCTCGAAACTGTAAGTCGGTACTCCATATAGTAGCTCCATCATCATTACGGTGATTTTTTTTTTTATTAAGTGACAGATTTCTTCAAGTTCTTGGGCACCACTTTGAAGAACCTCGTCTTATTACCTGCCCTAATTACAGTGCTCCACTTAATCGAGTTTAACGAAACACGGGGGAGCGCTTTTAAACTTTATAATCCGTGGATATTACGCGGCGCCCGAAATGCTGGTGAATTTTAAAGCCCGTATGCCTGTTAAAGATTCAACGGGGCATTCGTATGGCCCGTTGAAAATTAGAGCACTCTATTCGGTAAATAGAGAGCGATTAATAGCGCGCTTATGGAAGCTAATAGCTGTCGCGACAGCTATGGGCCACATGCGCGTATATACTAATCTGGCTTTTACTGTTATTCACTATTCGTTCGCGAGCTGGTTTCGCGAAATCCCCCTGCTCTCTATTCCAGTTAATGCAGCCGCGAGAATATCAGAGTATGGGTTACTTACAGTGATCGATCGGAAGCACTTTCCGACGAGAGAAAAAAAAAAATAGAAATGACGTTTTCACTTGCAGCGACCGTGTCCGTTCTGCCCCGTTTGCAAGTGAACACGATACAGTCGTTTGGCGGAACGGTCCGAGACATGCACGACGAGGGGATAGTTCGAGAAGCCTCGTTCGTGCTCCTTCAGTTCGTCACTGCTTTGAAGAGCCTCCAGGCACGTGGGATCGAGGAGTCCGCGAGGAACCTCAGCAACCTGGTGCTCTGCAGGGAGGACAAGGAAGCCTGCTACAAGCTCTACCTTCTTCAGGGGTCGGTAAACGCGTCCGAGAATCCTGCACCGTGCTCCCTGCGAGTTCCCTCGCTCATTGCCCGACGATTTTTTGCAGATTGAACGTAGACACGAACGAGGAGCGCGATGAGGAGAGGGTGTCTTTGTGCCAGTGCGCGCTAGTAGCGCTTCAGCAATTGAATTTAACGAATAAGCTGCCGCTGATACAGGAACTACTGATGAGGGAGAAAGCAGTCACCCTGTCTCAGGTAAGAGAGATGTAACTGATTCGTTTCTCGGAATTTTTCAGCTTCCTGTGAAGTATCGCAATCGCTAGTTCTGAGTGAGAATGAAAGGAGGGGCTCCACCCTGAAGCCAATAATATAATGCAAAGTTATGGATTTTTTTGTTCGTATAAATAAAAATATAGAGCTTGGATCTTTTATATAGTTTTAAAGCAATATTTTTTTGGCTGGAAATTTTTTTTTTTTTATGGAAAATTGAACAAAATGGCGGCAGATAAAATTACTTCCCGGAAGACTGCGAAAAGCTCGGCCACACTCCCGGGAATGACTGGATCATCTGAGAAGGAAATACAAAAAAGATATATAAGCTGGAATATATTTTCTTCCACCTAGCGTAGGATATTTTTGATATTTCAATTATTCGATTTTTAAAAATTAAAGTCGATTCTTCAAACTGCTATAATTTCCAAAATAATTCGAATTTTGAGAAAATCCTACGCTAGGTGGAAGATAATATATTCCAGTTTATATATCTTTTTGCTATTTCCTTCTCAGATGATCCAGTCATTCCCGGGAGTGTCGACCAGATTTCTCCCAGTCCGGGAAGCCATTTTGTTAAATTTTTCATAAAAAAATAAATTTCTAGCAGAATAAAGATTGCTTTAAAACTATATAAAAGATCCAAGCTCTATATTTTTATTATTATACGAACAAAAAATCCGTAATTTTGTGATTTGTTAATAGCTTCAGTGCGGAGTCCCATTTTAATATCGAACGATAGGGTGCACTTGAACTAAAGGGTAAAGAAATTGAATAAAAATGTCCGCTTCAGGTGAAATCCGTGTTGGAATTTTCCCTGTGGGGTCCAGCCGACGTGACCCTCGGTGGTCCACGCGACAGGGAGGTCACCCTTCAAAGATGGCTCGACCTCGAAAGGGCCAACGTTCTTCACGCCCTGGTTAGGACAAGGGCAGCCCTCACTGTCACGGATGAATACCAATTGCTATTCTTAGTACGGACCAGCGCAAAAATCATGGGTGAAGCGTCGTTGCTCTTGGACGAGCAACGAAACCGCCTGGCTAGGATTCGCTAAACTCTTCAGTAAAAAAGATCCACGCGAAACGAACTGATGAACATTTCACGAAGAGAATTTCGCCAGAACTCAGATGAAAAGAGTAGCAACGAATGCACGGTCGACTCGGTTGCTTAGAATTCCAACGATATACAGCGGTGTACAGATTCACAGAAATCCATCGAATATCGTTATTATTGCGCGCGGATACAGTTATCGCGTATGGATCGAAGCACGTGCCAATGCTCAAACGAAGTGTAGGTAATCACGTGGGACGATGCTCGATCCATCGTTGTTTAAGGATTCCCCTGCCAGTGTGTTTTATACATAATTACATGCTCATCGTTAACAGCGAAACCGTGTAATCTTATTAAAGATTTGTATAAATAAACGCTCGATAACGACGCCTGGCGCATTATTCCCTCCCGTGTACAACGTTCGCATAGAAAACACGCTGGTTCCCATCCAACGGATTTCATTATCCCTGAATCCTGCTTTCTCCGCCGGTTTCTACCAGAGGCAAAGGAATCCGATCATCAACTACCATCAAGTACAAGCACCTCGCTGTAAACTCGCGTCACGGAATCATTTGTATCGCGCGTAGACACGGCGCGAGGCAGCCGTGCCCCACCATTTATCAACGTCGCGCAGTGGAATCCGTGCCAACTATCCGATACAACAAATTCCGTAATAGCCACGCACCAAATCGAACGCGTATTATCGGTAACGCCTGGGCGACGCAACGGCCCGGGCCGATAAATCGATATCGGCTTTGGCGAGCAGTTCTCGCAGCGGGGAGGACGGTGGAGGGAGGGTTGTACACGCATCCCCCCCGATGCATTTCGATCGACGAATTAAAAATCTGGCCGCGTTCCCGGTCATGTCGTTGTCGGCCGGCTGGGCCAAGTAATTCGCCGCGATGCGGCATTTCCCTTCGCGTTCTTTCACCGAGCCGCGGCTTTCAGGGGGCCTTTTTTCATCGGCGGAATTGGACCACGCAGGAATGCCTTGAGCATGGTCCTGCATACCGTCGTAAACGGCCGCCGCGTTACCCGTGCGCGATATGAAAACGAGTTTTTAATTAAACCTTATGAATTTAATGGCACAAAAGCGAGCCGTGGCTGGGACGGCGTCGGCGGTGGCACCGCGGCCGCGGACCACATTTTTTAATAACTCGACGATTTAACGCGAAGACGTTGTCGCGAGGGGCGGGGGGGGGGGGGGGGGGGAGGGGGGGGCCGTGGGACGAGCGCGAGAGGATTTCCTGGATGCTCCAGCAATTTCCGCCGGCGCTTCCCGTGAAAGAAGCCGAGGGAATTCGTGTTACAGCGAGGGTAGCCTCTCGCCTGCTCTTTCTCACTTGACGAGCAGATTTCTTGCTTCAGACGTGTATAATCGTATATCATATTTATGTGTATTCGGTGTTTGGCTCCTTGAGAATCAATTACTTAGGAATTTGCACCGGTCCGTGTGATTGTAACGAGGTGAGTCGGTATATAGGTGAATATATATTTTTTTTAATTAAGATGAATATTTTATGCAATTGCAGATTTTGTGGAGGAGGTGTTTTTTTTTTTTAACGTATTTGAACTTGTTCGAGACTATTTGTGAGAATTAAATCGGGTCTAGGATGAAATATAGCGGCCCCTCACGGTTGGGATCTTTCCGAGGCGTCCTCGCAGTAGTACGTATCAATTATTTCGCGGACGTGGCTTTGTTCGGCTTGAACGGCGCAGATATCGCACATTCTACTACAAAGCCCACTTTTTTTCTATCGCTACAGCGCGCTCAGAGAAGAAAGTGATTGATTCTTGGGACGATGTTTTGCGGAGAAACTGTGAAACGGTCGAGGAATTAATGATCAGCATTGAACGGGAGTTTTAAAGAAGGCATTTAAGCGTTTCTACTTGAAATCTCTTGAGAAAATGCTGCTGAAGTTCGAGGAAGTTACATCACTGATGCCATTAAAGGAGGATTTTTCTCTGTAACATCGTCGAAGCAAAGAATCAAGAATAAAGGAAAGAAGCAAGCAGGAAGAATCGTAATTACAAATGCAGCTTGGATTCCTTCGACCAAAGTTCCCTTAATTAAAGCATATTCGCGAACTTCCAATATTCCATTCGTCGTGGGGAGAAAAGAGGTGACCCGATAATCGACTGATAAATTTTTACATGGAAAATTGGAACTCAGTCGACGAGAAATTCGGCGAGGCGTTGATGGAGCGCCCGAGTTTAAAAATGAAAGCGTATGTACGAGTGACCTGTGCAATATTCAGGTTAATACCGACAGGAAATCGATAAGATCGATTTCAAACGACTGTAGTTATTTCTCATTAAAATCTGAATTTAAGACGAGCAAGTTCCAGTGGGCGAGGGGACAGAACCCTTCGATGTAATACTAATCGGTTATATCACATTTCAGGCTAGATTCGAACGGAAGTAAAGAGATGATAGGAGGGAACAATAGAGCAGCCTTCCATTTCTTTCACGGCCGCAACATCGCCGTCGCGACGACACAGCTACGTAATACCATTGGCAGACGAGATATCGAAAACAATGCCGCATACTTTAGCGCGCTTTTAGCAGCGAAACGGAGACCAGGGAGGCTCGGCTGAGAGAAATGCACGCCACTCAAAATTGCATCCATCTCCATTAAAAGGAATGCAACGTTCGTACAGATGCAAATCTGTCTTTGCTTCAGTTCTGACTTATCGACCAATTTTAATAATTTTATACAATAAATCTTAGAAGCTACCGTATTCGATTTTTCTCAATCTGTCGCGCTTTTCAATCTATTTGGAAATTTTAAGATTCATCTCGTACCTTGTCTCGACTTTGAAAATAGACTTGAAAGAAGCTGCGATACTTTCATGAGATTCCTTTTTGGCCTCGCAAAGTATGAACGTATTTTCCAATGCAGATTGAATTTAAAAGGGATGCTCGTTGGAAACAGGAAGCTTGCAATACTTGGGCGATTTATATGGCAGATAATGAACGCCTGATTATTTCACCGTTTTGGAAATTTAATAATTCGGATTTGCACGTACCACTTCTCGAGTAATTAGCGGTAATTACCCTAGCTCGTGCAGGTTTTATAATCTGCTGAAGAATTGATGAAGGAGAGCATCAGACTTGGAGAATTATGGCGTTAGTTATGTAATATCAATAGATACACTTTTGTATACCGAGGTTTGAGAGGAGCTGGTGAAGTTTATCCGGGAGCAGGTATTGTATAATTCATACCGCTCGAATTTGTAGGAAAATATTAACGTTGTCAGAATGGCGTTGGTTTAGCAGCGCTGTTGTTTCACACGTAAATACCTACATGGCCGTAAATAAGCGTAACGTAATCATATCGAAATTTAATAAATGGGTATAATTTCATAGCACTACGGGGAATTATTTAACAATGTCAATAGTAATGTCGCTTGTTCAGAGCTGTTTTCCGTTATGGCCGGTGGTTAATTACTGTTCCAAATTACAGTTTAATAACGCGGGTTGAAACATTCACGCCTGAAATATGCATCTGTAAGAGACACACACGGTTACCACAGCGATTTCGAATGGGGCGAAACGAAACGGAATGAGGTAACGGATATTAGCCAATGAAGATTCATTCGTGGCCATCTAATGAAAGATACGAGTTACGAGAGCCCGACGGGACAGCCGTTCCTATTGGAAACGATTAATCAACCGATTGAATAAAGATGAAATGTATCAGGATGAAATGTTAGGATATCTAGAGCCCGATTGGAAATGTTCAGGTGCGAATCGACGTGGATTGTGGATCCTCATCGAAAGTGAAGCCACGAGAGCCTACAATTCGCAACCCAGAAAAATTAAATTGCTAAAAAATTGTTTCAACCGCCACTTATTCTTCAACCACGTGGTTTAAAATGGGTCGACTAATTAGTTGAACACTCCAGCGATTCAACTATTAAGTTAAGAAAGCTGGTCTCCTTCGAGATTGGGTAGACACGATCTTTTAAATTCCACGCTTATCCTAAATCCCCCGAGAGGAGGCGCGAAACAGTTGCACCGCAACACGGCCAACGAGCGCGCGAACAGAGTGCAAACGGTAAATGGTTTAATGTCGTAAGCTTGATTATTTCTGTTGGCGCGAGGCTCCATCTCCTTCCCGCTAATTTGGCTCGTCATTAACAGAGATGGTGTCGCGGGTGCGAGCCAGGCCAAACGTCTCGAAGACGCAAACGAGCCTTTGCTTACGGCACTTTCGCCGTAATTGCGGGCTCGCCCGAAATGGAAAATAAATTGCCTGGCCCCGGGCTGAATTGATTGCCATTTGTTATTATTTGTTCACCAGCTGCGACGTGGCCAGGTATTTTTTTTTTCCAAGAGACTGCACGTCCCCCCTCGGCATCGGTGTTCGTTTTATTCCCGCGCGAAAAAGGAAGGAGGCGACAGTCCGCGGGAGCGCGATCTTTATTGCCGCCCACGCGGTGCGCGCATCGACAAGCGCCAACGGCCCGTTGTAAAACAATAACAAACGCGGGGCTCACGTCGAGCGGAGAATCGAGAAGCCACCCACAAGTTTTCAGTTCGCGGCCGTGGCTACGGGACGCTGTTCAACTTTACGGCGCGCCGTGGAAACTGTTCGCGGCAGTTTGTGTCATTGTTGTATCACGGTCGGAACTCGATATCATTTACAAATAAGAGGCAGTAACGGTTCACTTGCGGTGCATGCGCCTGGCATATGGCCCGGAAATTCGCCACCGCAACAACGTTTTTGATGGCCGCGTGTTATTTATATAAGCTGCACGGTGAAAGCTGTCGAAAGCTTTCCCCGGCACGTCTATCCCGCGATATTGGCTCGGCAACACAGCCGTATATCGCGACATTATACCCGCTTTCCGTTTGTTAACGGCTGAAAGCACTGTCCTCGTTCTTTCCCGGAATTTCTCTTCTATTTTTAAGTGAAAAATACTCTGAGATGTTGGAAACCTAGTGACCATAAATTTTGAAATTAAACGCGATAGTGGTAACTAGAATTTTTCATTAAAAATAGAGGAAGCCACCGTACACCGTAAATATAAATCGAGAACCACCCCTTTTGCGCTTGCAAAAGCGAAATTCTCTGAAGGAAGGCTCGTTGAAGCCCCCAGATGCATTAGCAGCCAGTTTCCATTCTCTGCTCTGTGTTTAAATTAAACTGCCCTTGCAAAGGGCCAATTAAACCAGCAAACGACGGTGTAGCCTTTAAAACGTGACGGCACGGAAGATACACGCGTAGTGTTCCCCATTTTTCCCTTCGGTGGCGTGCGGATGACGTTGACGAGGGATGCGCCGATATCCGTGGAGCGGCTACATTACTTCCAAGTAACTGGCGACGACACAGACGACCTACATCTCGCGACGTAATCCCGCGAATTACATTGATTACAAGTAGCGGGTGGCCGTGTGTGCTGCACGTTGGCCGCAATGCTCTTTGCCTGCACAAGTACTGGGGCACATGTACACGCGTGCAGGAACAGTCATGTAGGGAAAGCACTAAAAGCCTCTTGGACGGGAAGAGGCGGATTCTCAGCGCCGACACACGCGTGCAATTTCGACGAACTGGAACACCATTCCGCCCTGTGCCGGTGAATTCAATTCTCCTCAAGTGGACCAACGTATGCTGCACTCGGTGGCGAAAAATTTACCTGGTTTGGGTCGGTTGGGTTCACAGGGAGATTTAATCGTTTCTGTATGAATAGGGAGGGCCGAACGGTGTCTACGAAATTATCGACGAGAGGGGGATCTGTTTAACGAACTGTCCGTGTACAAATAAGATCCACTTTGAAGCTGGAGATGCTCTCGAGAGATGAAAATCACCTTTAGCTTTCTAAGCACTTGAAACGAGTTCTTTACTCCGTAATTCCCTTTGAGTTCTTTATGCTTCAGCCTTAGTCGAGGAAATTTCCCCAAAGGAAAGTGTGCAAGTGGCGCCGTCGTAAATGCAGATGGAGTGCATGATGCCCTATTAAGTAGAAGAATAATGAAGACATTTTAACATAGGGATTTTCAACGGCAGCTGTATTTAAGAAACAATTCTCAGGATCAAGGCCTATTAATTTCTCAGATCTTTCTTTAATCTTCGTTGCCAGGGGTGTGCAGTAAAGTAGAAACAGTAGAACTGAAACGGAATAGGCCGGCATCGGGGGAGAGTGAAGCACCTGCGCACGTTTCGTTTGTGCGTAAAAACTCCGGCATATTGAAGACATTTGCCTGCGACGCGCGTGCTAATCCTTTCATTAAAACATTGATTAGAGGCGGTGTAATCTTTGTGCTCCACCGTCGAATTAATTACCCACCCCAGCGGCGTAATTGCGCTCCCGTATGTGTCCCGGCGCAAAAACGAATTTTGTCGCGGTGGTAGGTTAATATCCCCCGACGTGCAGCGCGACAATAACGCGCATACGGGATGCGCCATAAAACGGGGAGGCAAAGTTCCCATAAAGACGTCCGCGCGAGTGTCTCGGTGCGGCGAGTCTCTTCGAGGACGCTGCTACTATTATCTCCACATTCGTTAGAGCGGAATAACTCGATAAAACTTACCCCTCCCGCTGCATTCGCGGGAATTATGCCGCTGGCGTAAATCAAATCACGAACCGCTACCCGGTTCTTTCCCACGGAGTTACATAAAAATTCATGGCGTTTACATGCCCGCGGGTGGAGCTTCTTCCCTGGAACAGACGACGGCGGTGCGGCAATCGGTTCCTCGTTTCCCCACCGAATTCAGCCGGCCTCGAAGATAAACGACTTTAATGCGGCGCCAAAGTGCACCGTCGCAGCTGCGTCGAACTGCGCACCCGTATTTACCTGCAATCGTTATTTCAGATTTAGCGCGTTATTTCGTAAATTGCGCGGGAAAGGCGTGATAAATAATCAACACATGGGACTTAACGATCGGCGACTTCGACGAGGCGCGAGCCCCCGCCAGCCCCTCGCGGGGCGTGCGAGTGAAAGTTTGCACGGGGTGAGCCCCGGTCGGGACTGTGTACCTTGAAAACGGTACCATCGACGCCGAATAAATTTCGGAACGATGCTAATCGCGGCAACCCCCTCTCAATTTATTTCGCGTATCACGGCACAGCCGCGTCGTAAATACCGTGAAAGATATCGCGATTCCGAGGTTACATGCTAATTACGATCGTAATTTATAGTCGCAGCTAATTTCGCCAGCGATGTTCGATATTCCCGAAGTGAAGGATTTAATCTACCGTTTTCGTCACATTCTTTAAAACGTCTAACAATCTCTGACTAAACTATTCTTCTTATTTAATCCTATTCTTCGGGTTGAAGACGTAGCGAAATTTAAAATTTTTTTTTAAAGAATCTAGCGTTCCGAATAATCTGAAATTTGGACCATGTTTTTATGCATCTTTGAAGAAGTAGTAGTTTTTTTTTTATTAATTTTTAACCATAAATATAGTAGTTATGCATGATCGACCATCACGCCGCCGTTGTCTGCTGGTGTGCACGATATTTCTTTAACCACTGAACCGATTACCTTCAAATTTGGCCAGAATGTCCAACAAACATTACTTTATACTTTGATGAACCAGGATACCGATAAGTTATGTACTCCTTTGATTACATAAGAAAATTGGCTCAGAATTGTATAGCAAAAGTTAAAGTTTTAGATCTTTCAATTTGCAAACTCTCCAAAAAATAACTATTGCTTCCTCAAAGATGCATCAAAATATGGTCCAAATTTCAGATGAATCAAATTGCTAGTTTCTTAAAAAAAATCCCCAATTTAGCTTTGTTTTTAACAGAAAGAATACGATTTCCCATAATTGAAGGAACATATATTCAGAAATAATCGCCCGAGCGTGTTCAGATGTTGGCTAAAACCGATAGTGGCGTCGTGAGGTTGCATCGAGAGGAAGAAAACGATCCCATAGATCAGTGTACCCTTTGGGAACGTGTCCCTCCGCGTGTACGGTACTGTCTCGGACAAACCCACCAGGGGCAGGTGGTTCTTCTAACCCCTGTACGGGCGGTTGCGTTCCCGGTGTACCCGATTCGCATGGGGACTGGCATGCGATTTTATGCAAGGCCGTCCCCGGCCACCAGAGCGTCCCTGGTGGTCCCGGGTGAGTGCATGCACCCCAAATAGAGCAGAAGATAGCCAGGGACTTAGTCTGGTTGCGAATGTATTATATTCATCGTGATCTGGCATCCTGCTCAGAGAGAAAAATTCCTACAGTGGACGCCGTGGAGTCAAGCGTGGTCCTTCTCTGCTTTTTCCGGCCCGACCCTGGCGTGGTCGCTAGTTATGTACGGCTAATACCACCTTGCAAGCCAAATATTCGTCCGTATAGGCGAAAGCCTGAGGAAGGACGCGCCCCATTTGGGCCAAGACGGCTAGACTAGATCTCTCGGACAAAAACCACCCTTTGGACGTTTCGGAGGAATTCTTTACGACCCCCCGTGCCCTCTATACACCGCGAGCGTTCGTTGCGAAGAGTCGGAGGCTCGTTCGAAGAATACTAACGCGACACGAGAGGCACAGTAGAGTGGAACCAGCACCTGCGCCCAATAAGTGTGCGCGAAAGCATTTGTGAACAAGCTTCGAAGCGAATGTCGCGTCCCCCGTGGCTTCTGGATTTGCACGGCTGTGCTACGACAGCGTATGCCTCACCGATTCGTACACCTAAACCTCCTCGTTCGTGGACCGTCCGTTCGCAGCTGCTCGGACAAGCGGCGGACTTTTATTCATGAAAACATTTTAAATTCCAATGGTAAAATCGACACGCTGCTACCCCGTCCTTCCCCGTCCACTTCCCCGGCCCCGTCTCGCCGTTCTTTCGAAACGCCGTCCGTGTTCCCTGCGCCCCAAAAGCATCACGATCGTTTCTCCATCTTCGCGAGAAGATTGGATATCGACTGCCCTCCCGCTGCGCCAAGGAGGTATGAGCTCGGCACAAACGAACGTATACAATTCCACGAGCGAGTTCCCTTTCTAGCACGGCACAGGTAAGTCGTTTGTCCCGCGAAATGGCTGAATTTCATCGCGAGACCGGGAAACCGATTGCCCACGCTCGATCGTCCTGGGGCTGTGAAAGGCTTTACTCAACGACTGTTACTGACCCTGGTCCCGTTTAAACGGTTCTCCTCGCAACCCTCTCGAAGAGCGAGCGAAACATCTCGCGCGAAGTGACTCTCGAGGAGAGTTTCTCCAACGTCAGTGAAAATTCTGAATACAGAAGAAGTGACGGCAAGTCTCCGTCGCGAGCGGAAGTTTCGAAAATATTCCCGGTTCTCGATATCGAGGACACTCGCGCGACGCTGGCCACTCGAGAGTCGAGACAACGCCAGCGCGGGAAGCCCGCAGGGTCGGTGGAAAGCGATCCTTAAAAAGTGGTAGCAGCGTCGCAAGTGGATATTTCTATCGGCGACCGCTTCGTTTACCCGATAAAAACATGACGAAGAGTAACGATCCGCGCGGCGAGCCTCGCTCATTAAAATTAATTGATCTTCTAGGCGGAGGGTTGAATCCTTGTCGGATAATTTCGGCGCAGAGTCTCGGGCCAGGCCCGCTGCTGTCGCGCGGAGAAAGAGGCTCGAACGGTCGATCGACCGCTGGAAACGTGACGCTACGATTCGATTCCGCTGGGAGAATTCTGCGAATTTACAGGTGCGTACCGACGGTCACAGAACGAAAGGTTAATTAAGCGGTGGCCGCAAAACATATCATGCAATTAAACGTACCCCCCCCCCCCCCCCCCCCGTCGCTAATACAACAAATGCCCTGCAGCGTATAATCAACGCCGGTCGAAATTTTCAGGCAGTGGTCCACGTTACTGTGGGAAACGTTCAAATTCGCTCGCGGGATTTTAATCACGCGAACCTGACGCACCTTTACAGTAGCAGCAAAGAAAGGTTGATTAAGCAATTAGCTTGACCGTATCATGGTAAACAAACGTCGATACGCGAGAAAATTTCTGACATATAGGACGCCTTAAAAATAATAGACTAGAATTTCTGACTGTTGAGATTGAGACTGTTTGACTGTTGCAATGGTCGAGGATGAAATTAGCGAGATTTTCGCAAATGGAAGTGAGGAATACAGAGTTACAGTTCTGGTAAGTGGTTGTGGCCGCGCCTGGTCAGCCGCGACGCAAGTGGAGTAGATCTGCGTGTGGTCAGCCGCTCGCTATATTGAAGGCACTAGGAGGGTTCGAAAAGTGAAATGATATCTAAAAATACAAGCTTTATGGGACTACGAGGAATCGTGAGATGATCTCCTGTTCTTCGGTTTACCAGATGTTATAAAATACGGTAACGGAAAGAAGCCGACCCAGTTGGAAGATTAATCAACAATGGATCAGAAACGGACACGACCGAGGGACAGGGTTAGAATGGTAGCTTTTCAATTACAATCACAAACTGCAGCGTGGCAGTCCAGCAAATATGTACGAACATTAACTCGTCGCAAGAAATGAAAGTTTGAGAAGCTACAATCCACGCACGGGACGAAGAATACATTTCAAGTATGCTTCTTATTGAACTCCGTTCGGTTATTGCATTCCGTGGTCTGGCTCTCGCGTCGGTTATGAAAGAATAACACAATAATACAGGAGTTTTCATAGCACTCCAACATACCTGTCGCTTTCCTCGCCGGGAGAACATATTTTCATAGCGCCACGGTCGATTCCGTGGTAATCCTTTATCCATCGCCCCGATCGATGAAAGGCCGAGGGATTGCACGAAGAAATCCTTGCCGAGGATAAATCCAAGCTACTAACATATCGCGTGACCATTGGCCAACCTCGAACTTGAACGCGTTCTATTCCTAAATCTACCCCGCTCCGCGATCCTTCTTTCGCCCAAAACCGAACTGTTAATCGGATTCGAATTGCCTGCACCGGAACAGTGCCAAATCACGAAAGTTTGCCGCGAAACAAGAGACGCATTAGTGTCCGGCGACGTGGCCGCGGGAAACTCGGATCCTCCTCGGCGGAAGTACTAATTAAATTCGCGACAATTATGTGTAAACATGCGAGAACAGACCGCACTCGCGGTTTCGTAATTCCTGCGTCATTTAGTGCCCGCCACGCTGCGGCGCCACTCATTCAGCGTTGCACGAGCTGCTGATTATCGTGGCCACTTCATTAAAACCGTTATTAAAAGCTCGCTTGTCATATGAATGCATCCGATCGGCATTTTCTCTCTTCGTTCGACAACGACGTGGCGAAAGGAAAGTCAGCCACCGTTTGTTGTGTAGTCGAGCGTCTAAAGCGTTTTGCCTGCAGTGATTTTCGATTTGCATTCGGGCGGGTGCACTCGCCATGCGATCTCCGACGAATAATGGCACGTTCCTTATCAAGATCAGCTGGTTCTTCCGAGCAAACGTTCACGTCCTACGTCGTTCAGAAATGCTCACGGCAGTTCGGCCGATTAACGAGCAGCAGGCTCTCAGTATGTAATCACAAGTTACCAGCTAAACGTCACGATACCGAGCTTGCAATTAAGCCGAGCCGTAACCTCCGAGCGTATTCGCCCGCGTGCAAGCACATTTTACGCTTATGGCACGACGGTTTTCTACGGGGCCACCTAACGCCCGTATTCCTCTGTTATCGAAATTGTCACTTTGATCGACGCCGCTGTTTCTGCGTGTAATTTATGCTCACGGATAAACACGTGATCTATGGTGTATCCTAGCCTCACCGGTTGACAACTTCTATGATATATAACGCGCGCCCACCAGGCTTTACTATTATGTAAAATCGATTATTCAGTCGCCCGGTTGGTGTTATAAATAATGGACGATGTATATACCCCCTTCGGCAGATTACGACGCGGTAATCCTTGCATCTCGATTACCGTTAAAATCCGCGGCCCGGCGTTCCTTTTTGTCAGATATTATTCATCACTCAACAACAGGGAACAGGCTGAAGTACACGCGTGGAGTTTGAAAAGGGCTTTAAAGGGGTCTATACACATTACCAACACCCTGTCGCATTGTAAATAACAGAAACGAACGTTGGCTCGTTGCATAAATTGCGCGCATGGAGCTCGAATTAATATACCATGTCGACGTGCATTTGATGGGGATAACAGTTTCGTTTTTCGAAGGGCCAAATTCGTCGACGCGACGGCTGAGTGATAATTTACGCCCGGCGGAACCCGATGCAGGTCTCATCGGCGATAAAAATCGTGGGTGGAGACGGATAATCGCGATATTCGCTGGGCACAGACTGTTGGGCGAAAATAAACAAACGAGCCGAATGGAAAAAAGGTGTCGTTCCGTTGGCTACACCGTTTTGCCGTGTGTCGCCAGCCAACGACGAGTGGTTATTTTATGGAAAAACTTTTCCACGTAAGATTCGGGGCTTGCGGAAGTTCAGCATCCCCCAGATGCGCCGCGACGCTTACGTACAACTTAAGAAGATTTAGGAATCGAAGTCGAGCAGCCTGCTCGTTTTGCTTCTGCTGCTTTCCAAGCAACTTCCTGCTTCAAACGTGCAGCAGGGACGTGCTTGCAACAGCTTTGACTGTCGAACGCGAATGATCGCCTGTTACTGCTTCGGGATTTATAAACAGCGATCAATGGAAACCATTTTCTGAACGTCTGACGGGGCAAGAAAGTTTTAGATATCCGTAGCATGTGGGAGAAAGGGTGGTGAATGAAACGCGTAGGTTTCCTCGATTTTTCTCTTAGTTCGACGTAGGTAGATTTATATCCAGGCTATCAAACTTTTTCTAAAGATGATAGGCAACGTGTGACTAACGGATTCTTTAGTTCTAACAAAACGATGGATTACTGACTTTAATTTCAACAGTGACACAGCTGGTCCCCAATGAATCCTATAGTTTACATTCGAGTCAGTCAGAATTTGTAATTAACTGGTAATTAGTTCAGGCATCGTGAATGATAAATCCTGAATCTATCACGATGCCCGTGCTAGTCTGACACGGCTATCAAAGGATAAGCCCAGAATGAGGGACAGGTTTAATCGTGACACGAAGATAATCCTAAGCTTCGGTTGTCAGTGCAGATATCACTGGTATTGTACATTATCGGAGATGACTGCTAACGTCGATACTGCTAATGACGCTACGGAAACGTCACGTATAACTGTACAGGCCGATCGATAATCCATCGCAGGGTGCATCGGAAGGGTTGCACGAAACTTTAACCCTGAATCTTACTTACCAAACATTTCTAGTTCAAGCTACCCCTTAAACTTTAAGGGGTCTCCCTAGTGTGACGGTTTAAAAAAATCGACTTTTTGTTTGTTGCATTTTCTGAACGTTCAATATCTATTATGAAGAAGAGGAAGGTGTTCTCTATGGGCCAGGCATTGGAGACTAATTGTAAGTATGATTTATTATTTGATAAATGGTATTCGAATATTTAAACGCATTTTACTCGAAACGACATTTTTTGGCGCGGCGATCACGATATCTAAAAAACTACTCAACCAAACGACTTAAAACCCTAGCTACGTTCATATAGATTAAGAAAATAACTGTGTTTTTTGTTTCAGATGACTATGCCAGCCGGGATCGTGATCGCCAGCAGCAGCCGTTTATTTGCGAGCTCCTCATTGTAATCTCTCAAACATAAAATATAATTATCACTAATGCTTCAAAAAATTTCAGTACATTGCCCAAATGTAACTGAATAAATGCTCCAAAGTTTGAAACTGCAATATCAAGTACATTTCCATAAAAAAATTCCATAAAGCAATATCTTAGATCTTTTTACACGTAATCCCACATTAGCGCGCACGAAATTCGACGGAAAACATATCGAGGACTCGCTAGAAGCTTATTAACTCCCACAAAGATCTCCAGCGAGATTAGCGAGTAATTAGAACGCAATGGAGGAAAACTAACAAGGGGTCTTCCAGCGATTCTCTCGGCATCGTATTGGCAAACAGAGGTATAATTGAATTTACATCAGCCGCGCACAGGACCCGAGTCCGTCGCGCTAAATACGAAATTGCTTTTCTGTTCTCTCGGCTCCATACAAATTCGGGACGACGACAATTAAACGGGATATCGGACATTTATACAGGATTCAAATAATTTCCCGTAATTCCTGCAACGATATCTCCCCGGGAAAATGGTTTTAAAGCGACCAACCGAGTAACGTTAGCGGGGGAGTATGAATTTTTTCCTTTTTTCAAACAATAGCTCCAGCGGACGATTAACGGGCGATGAGTCGGTTATATTACTCGTAGGTTCCATCGAAGTCACGGACGAACGGTGGTTCCTCGGCAAGGGCTGGGTAGCCGTTAATTAAAATCTGACTATCAAACGGTTATGAACGGTGCCTCCTCTTAAAAGCAGCCCCCGAATATTTATCAATGTTGCGTTTAAAGTTCGATTTAATCTTGAGATATTATGCCTGCCACCTGCCTGTCGGTCGTGTTTAAAGATACAGCGATAAGACGGAGCTGCAGCAATTAAGCTGCTCTTGTCGGGTGCTCTATCCTACCGAATGGGCTGTCATAAGACGCGATTACACGTTCGTTAGAATTAACCCTCTGCCTGCTACGTTATCGTCACTCTTTTTCCGTCGGTATCCAACGGATCTTTCGGCCTATGTGTGTGCACAATAATAATTATCTTCAAAGGGAGTTGGTTACGATTTCAAAGTATATGCGTACGGAGAACCACCCCTTTATCGTTCTCGCCGCCACGATTTCGTGTCAGAGTTGTTTAAAACAAAGGCGGCAGTCGCCGGCACGCAACTAACGTAACATTGTTCGTAGGGTAACTCGATAAAGGGAGGGCTTTTATTTTACTAGCTCGAGGGAGGCAAGTTTCTTAACTCAACTGGCGTGCTTAGTCAAGATACAGGCAAGCTCTGTAATTCTTTTTCTATGTAATAACGAGGTTCCACGGATCCTCCCGCGAATACTGCACGCGTCCAATAAATGCCGCCTGTAGATTAAAAGGTGGACCGAGTACTTGAAGGAATTCAATTCGCGGCCGATGTTTTTCACTGTCGTTAGAGAGGAAAGATGACCCGAGCCACGCGGCTTCTCCCCCTTCCAATTTTTCCTCTCCTTTCTCCGAGTCTTCCTCCGGCGACTCTGCGGAGGAGTTATTGTCGTTAAGGCATGGCGGAAAATAGGGCGAACTTCCCGAGAAACCATTAAAAACCGTAATGAAATCATGAAGATTCCCTGGTAATATAATTCCGCTTTTCTTCCCCTTTAATTCAGTTTCGCTGATCGAAGATTGTCCATTTCGCAGCGCGCCAATTTATTTTCATTCCCTTCTCTCATCCATTTTTCCTCCCCTCCGCGCACCGATCAAAATTCACTTCTCTGATATTCCCCCGATGCTCCTCGGCTCTCCGCGGTTCACCGGGAATATTTTACGCAAAATTCACCGTGATAGGGGACGTGTAGGGGGAGGGGGGGGGGGGGCGTGCTATCGGGCAGACCTCGGCGTCGAAGCGGATGGGTTTAAGGGTGAATAATGTACTCGGAAAAATGCATTTTTCTTGTAGCATTTTCATTCGCGGCCGAACTTTAGCGCGAATCCATCCGGGGAACTCGGCTCAACCGTTATCCGCGCGATCTTTAAGACGGCACGATTTCTCGCCGGAATTTGAAGCGGATTCCGCTCGCGCTGGGCGAGCTTTGTTTTTGCACCGGGCGGGGCTGGAATTTTCGAGCGTACGGGCGACAGAAAAAAAACGCACTCACCCCTGTAAATGCGCAACAGCCGGCGAGAAATGTAAATTTAATTATACAGAGGTTTGTTGGATTTCAGCGAGCGTTTTTCGCAAACACGCCGCGCAGCTTTTCAATCGCTGAAATGCCCTCGCGATATTTCGATCAGTTTTCCATAGCGAAAAATTCCCGTTCAGGCTTCCAAATGAAAGATTGAAAATAAAATATTCGAGAATATGTATGAACGATTAAAAAAAATCATCGCTCAATGGATTTCTTGTTCGTTGCAGAGGTATTTACTGGGAATTTTCTCTCGCTATTTGGCTCACGGTTCGGCAGAGACTGGGTTATCTCTCAGCTCCTAATTTCCCGGTTGGACAATTTTTTCAGGTACATTTACCACAGCTATTCTGTCGCTCCATTATTTCCAACTGTTTTACAAACATTCATCCAAATATAATGCTTTTATGTTACAGCCGCATTAAATCAGGCGTCAAGTTCGCCGAGGATCTTTGATCGAACACGTGTTCCGGTTCCCTATGCTTTATTCGAGGATCCTTGAACTTATAATTTTCGCGTTTCATCTGGTGAGTAATGCTCGCATACATATTTTATCTCCAGCCATTGAGCTCTATAAAACTAATGTTTCAAATGGAACCTAGAAGAAATAATTTCTACAAACTTAGAACTTCGATGAAACACATTGCGATTTATTAACATGGTGCGATAAAATCCAAACAAGGAGTGTTTATTTGAAAGATTAAAGTGAAAGGTGATCGGCCGTGGGTTTTACACGAAATTACCGCGAAATTCAGCTACACTTGAGCGGCACGGTTAGGACCGGAGCGAAGAATGAATAATGCAGCTGGAAAAATCCATTGTCGCGAAGCGGGCCGCGCCTCGTCTCTAACCTTTCGCCTAAGCACACAGGAGGAAACTCGCTGAAGAGTTATCCGCGAGCATTCCGGGAGATAGAGAGGAATTCTCGCCAGCAATCTCGCAAATGGCCGTGCACACGAACTTCGTGCCGCTGCAATTGGAGCCCGCCCCGGAATTACAATCCCTCGAAGGTTTGTGTCGCCGCCACCCTGAACTTTGAATCGATCATCGTTCTCGCGACGAAAACGATCTACTCATTGTCGGGGCGAGAAAGAGGAGAATCGCGGGCGTTCGCCTAAGTGGAGTTGGAAAAATTTCTTGTACATTACCGATGAGTGGAAGTCACGCAAACGGTCCTCCGAACAATTCTACATCATACTCGCAAAAGTTTTTAAGAAACTGATAAATCTTTGAGAAAAAAAAATCCACCAAAGACGTGGAATAAATCTCTCTTCGCGAAGCTTTGATTTCGAGTTAAACTTCAGGAGTTTCTTTAGAGTGTACAGAGGAAACGAAATTAACGAAACGTTGGGGGCTACCGCGGGGAGTTTCAATTTCTATGAAACAACTTTCATGGCTAATGAAACCTCGACCATCAAGCTCGGCTATTTTCCAGAACGAAAGCTAGCTGAAAGTAATTATTTATTTCCTGCTGATTCACGTCCTCCGCCTCCGTATCGCCAGCCGCGGGACACCTCGTGTGTATTCAAACGAATATATCGATCACGGCCACGCACACATTTAAGCCGCGGGGCGCGAATTAATTTAATCAACCGGCTCGATCGACCGCGATGATGTAATTGTCTCATCGATCCTGTGCGGCCAACGAATATAAATTCTCCAGAGTCACCCCCTGCTGACATAACTTTCCCCCGCGAACTTGGCTGGTCTCTCTGCAAGTTCCAAGAGGGAGGCGGCTCGACGGCAAATGCGGCACGTTTTCCAATAATTCAATTTTTCTAGACACACTACGCGCTCTGGCGTATGTTGCATGCTGGTGGATGCAAGTGGCGAAACAGGGGCAGCAAAGACGAGCGTAGGTTTTCCTATCGCATTTGTCCGTGTAAACGCATCGTGCGCTAGATGCTCTATTAGGTGAGGTGGGTGTTTAGCCTCCAAGGTGTGGCGGGGCTCCTGCTGGGCAATTCTGCGAATTTGATGGACGATAAAGACGGAAATTGCTGGCAGCGATCACCGATAAAACCTTTCCGTGGCATACGCCAAACTGTCTAACCGCAGTCCTCTTGTTTCCTGTCCCCTTTGCTTCGTTTCATAGCTTTCGTTTCTCAGGACCATCCTTTTCCTTCTGCTCTTTTCACCGTCCCCCATTTTTACCAATTTCTTTCCCATTTAAACCTCGTTCTCCACTTTCATCACCGTTTCTTTACCTTCGGTTTAACCAGCACTTTCTTTGCCTCATCCATCTGTCTCTAGTTATACGGTTTATCTAGCTTTTAATCTTCCCCTCTTCCTCTTCCTTCCGACCCCTCTCCTAGTTTCCTCCTTTTATCGCGAGTTTCGATTGCACGGTGCATACACTGCGCCTTCCGCGATGCCAGCCGCGGTGAAATACTCATATTACGTGGCGCGATTACACCTTGGGAATCTTGATGAACGATCCGCGGTGATTATCGCGCTACGGGGATCTGGCTGCGCGTATTTTGGGTAAAGTCAATAGAACTAACCGTTAACTAAATCGGATCTTAACCGAATTATCGTTTCGAATTTCAAAAGTACATTTAACGTTGTGTCTTTCATTATAGGGAACGTTTCAAAAAGTTTCGAGGTTGCTTTCAAAATTTTACACGCCACTGTTGAATAAACGAAAGCTTCACAAGTGTTCCTCTTTTTGCCAGGGCTTCTTGTATGGAAAGTATGGAAAGTGTTGGAACTCGAAGAATGTTTCATCGGTTTTCAAATTGTTCCATCCTACAAGCACGTAGGAAGAATCTCAGCGAAAATTGAGTTGCGTTTAAAAATAGAAAAGTGTCTCTTAAAGTTTGCTTCGATTAATTTGAATGTTCAGTTAGAAAGGCGGGGTCGAACGAGCTGTTGTACTACTAACTAAGCCGAGTTTTTCTAAGAAATATTCATAACCCGTGCGCGATGTGAATTCTTAAAGAACTCCCAACTAATTTCCAATGAATTCATTATTCCTCGAGCGTTACAGAATTAATGAATAGATCAGTCGGGGAACTGTATTCTCGGCGGTGTTCACGGGCGTTCAATTTAACGCCGGCTAACGAAGAAACAAAGAAGACCGCCTATAATTTTGATTCATTAACACGAAGTCCCGGGGAATCGCTTGAAAACGCGAGCGTTCGTTTCGCTCTTAATACTGACTCCTTGTTCTCAAGTATCGCGGTACGTAATGGTGAAAAATGGATGGGAAAGGCGCGTGTTGTCGACAGAAATCATTAATCATCGTGAAATATTTCCCTGGGGGTTGTGCTTACGGATATAAGGTTCTCCTTGTACCTTGTAAATAGTAGCAGCAATTGCGGTTCATCTCGAGTGAACGATCATATATAATGTTTCTGTTATAACCTGACGGAGATTCACATACGAAGCTGTCGGAATGGCAATCTCAGTTCCTCTCTGCCTCCGTGTATTCCTCTTCGTACCAAGCCCAATAGACAAACACGCGGGTTTAATTCACAGTTCAGGGGTTAGCGAAACATAAATCGGACGTTATCAATTTATATTAAGGGGTTACCGCAGTCAGTAAGGTCAGAATAAAACGATTCTTTGGGAATTTATTTCAGAAAGTACATGTATAATTTTATACAAAGGTTTTTGAATTCAGACGAGGAACGCTTTAACAGGTTATTATATTATATTTTAGTGTAAAAGTATTTATTACTAAGTATTTAAAGTATTAAAAGTATTATAATTAACAGAGAATCTACTTGGAAGATTCGCGGGGATGATACGTAGGAAAGATTTGGCCGAACGGCTTCGTATCGTTAGATTTCTCTAATTATTAATGTCAGTCTGCAATGTAAAGAGCCCTGACTTGACGAAATAAGGCAAGCTAACGAGTCACGAAGCACAGGTACGCCCACGCTTTATTACACCGAAGTCTGCTGTATCCAAAGATCTCGCGATTCAGCTGGCTGCAATAAAACATCTGCCTCTAATTCGCGGAGCGTTACACGGCAGCAATTAAATTACTGTTCCCGAACAAGCTACGCAAAGTTACCTGCCGTAGCTCCCGAAAGGTTAAGTCGGAACAATTCTGAGCCGGGAGAATTAATTTCCGAATCGAGAAGGTTTATACCCCCGGAAGTTTTAACGAGCAAGCATCTCCATGGCAAGTATCTGTTTGCTGGTCGTTATTCTCGATCGAGACCATACCGTCGTTTCGCGAGATCGCGCCTTGGACCCAGGGGACTGTGAAAGCCCTCTTGCAATTAGTTGCAAAGGACGGGCCCGTGGAGGGCGGGGCGGGTTATCACTCATCTCGTAAAGACGGGGTTCGTCGAATTAACGGCGAAGTTCTCTCGTTGCGCGTTCGAGCGAGCTTTCTTAATTAGGGACGCGTGGCTAGGCTCTGGCGAACTTGACGAACGGACTGACAGAACAAGAATGCACCCTTGCCATCTGGATTATCAGCTTCCAGCTACTAGACCTAGTGAGCTTTATACAAACTCGTGTTTTAACGCGTATTGCCACTGTAGAGTCCGGAAAAGCAGCCTGATTTTGAGAATTTTTTATGCGAGTACAGTGAATACAATACAAAATCTGTTTGAAGGTCTTTTTGTACATACCTTGAAGTATGATCACACGTTTTTTAAAATTTTTTTAATACATAATTGCGGCGCCACAGCTCAATAAAAGAAGATTCTTCTGAAAAACAGTGCCGGAAAGATTTCTTTTTCAATTTTTGACCTGGAACAAAAAACCAAAAATTTTATAGTTTTATATAAGATTATATCGGGAAGTGCACGAGGAGATTAAAAAATACTGTTTTTTCTAAGAATGGTGCGCGATTGAACAAAACGTTTCAACAATTTCATGGTTGTGACAGTTCTGTGTTTTGTTCAATCACGCACCATTGTTACCAAAATCAAGATTTTTTCATTTCCTCGTGTACTCCCCGAGATAATCGTATACAGAACTAAAAAAAATCGATTTTTTGTTCTAGGTCAAAAAGTGAAAGAGAAATTTTTCCGGCAGCGGAACTCTTGTTTTTTTCAGAAGAAGCTTCTTTTGTTGAGCTGTGGCGCCGACATTTTGAATTAAAAAATTTTTTAAAAAATTATGATCATACTTCAAGGTATGTACAATAAAGGCCTCCAAACAGATTTTGTTTTCCAATCACTATACTCGCATAACAAATTCTCAAAATCAGGCGGTCTTTCCGGGCTCTACAGTGTCAGTACCCCAGGTATCATGCTCTGTGCTTGCAGCTTCAGTTTCAGCAGCAATGTACTTTCAGCTGACTCGAAACTTGCCTCTTCCCTAACCATTAGCCCTGTGGAATTTATGGCGTGTTGCATTACAATGTCTCCCCATCAACGAAGTCTGCGTACGAAACGCAACTGGAGAAATTGCAACCGCGAACTTGATGGTAGCTGGAAGATAGATCGATTCACGAATGCAAATGAAGGAAGATTGGTTGAAGCTTGGTGCTCCCTTTCGATATAACCTATTTGCACGTACCATCGCGCGGGAACGAGCGAACCCTGTCGACGCGAAGTTGGAATTTCCACGATGATAACACTACCGAATTCTCGACTCGGTATCGTTGTAATTAACAACGCCTGTGCAGTAGCGAGGCAGAATGTTCTTCAGTTACATTCCGCTAAGAAAATGGAATATTGTTAACAGTCAACGTGCTTTCGAGGAACATGGTTTAGAAATTCTACTGCGAAAAGTCCTGCTTCTCTCGTTTATCGTATACATTAACATCTGTGAGAAGAAGTGTTGCGAATTGGGTAGAAATAATAAAACCAGCCACCGTTAACCCTTTCACCGATGAACTTGCGGGATAGGAGATCAATTTCACCGGATTCCTCGGCAACTTCCAGGCGTGTTCGCTGGACCGTACGCTTCACGAAGTCTCGCAGATGACTCGTATTACCCGAAAATAAATCCAGATAGTGACGAGGAAACGAAGCAACCCGCAGCCATATTCCCCAGGGGAATACAATTCGGGTAGGTCAGCGTGATTCCTGCTTCTCTCCTAGCTCTTTCTCTCCTTTCCCCGGCTTTCTCAGTCTCACGTTCGCCGTTTCTCGAGTGCGAGGTTTATCGCGCCTCGGTGGCGTGCGCCGAGCTCGATTCAACGGTTAACCGATGCAATTTCCGCGGACGTCGGTGGAAAGAGTAACGCCTGAAAGGGCCAAGAAAAATGGAACTGAAAGCAAAACGAAGAAGAAGAATAAGGCCCTGCTCTTCCGGCTGGCGATCGCGTGAAATTATCGTTTCTCATCGTGAACGGCGTTACCTACACAAATAGGATTTTCGTAAAAACCACTAGAGAGTTTCGGGGCGGTTGTTAACCTTCCATTACTTCTGGTCGAACAGATCGTTACTCGAAATTCTGTCGCGGTATCTCTCGCGCTCTCAGCACGTTCGTGTAATAAAATCCCCCGGTATCTCCATACAGCGGATAATTCTCCCGCGAATTCACATCACCGAAACAACGCGGTGCGGTTCGGAGTGGAATTGAAAAGTTTCAGTGATTCGGAGCGCCGAGTCTCGGTAGTGCCGAGAGTAGTTACCAGCTTAATTCGATAGCACGTTTCGCCCGTGTGCCTCGCAGGAGATAAACCGAATATGTTGGATGTGTAGCCCAATTACACGGCGATTTCTCTGCGGGCGGATGAAAAAGGAAGGTCCATTAGCGAGGAAAGGAGGAATCGCGATGGAAGCAGAGGGCTTCGGGATCTCCGTGCGAAGGTTTGCAGCGAGGCTCGCACAGAGCTGAGGAGAATACATAGATCCTTGGGAGCACTCGTAATCCTGGCTTGTAGCGGCAATCAGAGTTGGCTCCGACGAATGACGCGACGAGACGTTAGCGAGGAGAAGCGTAGCTGATGTCGAGCTTGCCGCGTGAGGTCGTTACTACCGAGCCTGGACGATAGTTTCCCCGTGGACTCGGCCGTCGGAGTTGGCCACTGTTGCTCGTGCAAGGGTCCGACTCGTCCCCGTGTTTAGCGCATCTGGCCCTGTGCGTGTGTGTGTCCGCCTGCACGGATCGCACGAAATTGCATGCAGTTGCTCCTACGTAAACCGAATGCACGTCGGATTAGGGATTCATAACCTGCTCGCCCCCTCGTTCCTCGCCGCGCACGGCCATCCCTGGACGAATCGGGGACCGAGCCTAATCTGAAACGGAGGCTCCTCGTTTATCTGGGCTTTGTGGACACCGAGCCATCTGGGTTATCACGTTCGCGATGCAAAACCACAACCGCCATAACCCGCCGTTGTCGATGCCCCGAGAATTTTGCACGGCGCCTGCACGTACGCGCGGCCCTTAATTCGATCCTCTGTTATTCGAATAAATTGAATCTCTCCAGGGCTGGCTCAATCGTGGAAATTAAGCAGCCCGTGCACGGCAACTATGTTCCCCGGTTAGGAAAGCAATCGGGGGCTCCGTTATCGATTATGACGCGTTCCCGCGCGATTCCTATCATGGCCCGGTAACGAAATACACGCCTGATATCGTTTGCTGAATTAATTCGACCTTTCGGTCCAGTTACGGGCCGTCGACTCTCTCCAGATGCCCGTGGATTTATATCGTATTAATTGCACCTATTGTTACACGTATCGTTCGATGCCAGCGATTAATCACGACGTCGGCGTGGGGGAGGATCGATGCGAAGTAACGTGGCTAGTTGTCGAGATCACCAGCCATGCCCCTTTGTGGCGGACACCTGTCCAGCAGAAATATATCTCTGCAGTGGACGGTCCCCGGCGAATCATCGAGGAGGTGTAAAGGAATGGGTCAGCCGCTTCGTATCATCGAAAGGGCAGCCCGGCAATCATTCACTCGACTAATTTTCGCGCCTCCGTCCTTGGGCTTTCCTTATTTATACGTGGTGTGCTTCTACTCGGCCGCTCCCAGCGAAAGGGATTTTTATTTATGCACCGTCTGCTCGTTTCCGCTTCGGCACGCTTCCCTTCGAAACGAACCCGGCGCGATGCATTTCCTTCGGCACACCTTATGCGCCGCTAAGTGACGCGATGTACAAGAACGAGAGCCTGCGAGACGTGGGCGTTCGATCCCAGGATGTGTTCTCCATTTAGCCTCTCTGTGTGAAAATCCCAAGGCAGGTGTACAGAAATAAGGCGGAGCCTTGACCAACAGCTTGACGAGGGCCTAACAGTTGCTTCAATTGACAAGTGGCATAAGTTCAAAATTACAATAATGTTTTGAATACTTGTTTTATTTATCAATCTAACTTGCGTATATTTTCTTTTATGTTAGTAAAAAATAAGAGTCAATTTTACAATTTTTTTTCTCGTGGTGCCTTGAAAATAACATTCGTATAAGTTATGATTATTAATACATCAATTGCCGTACGGCGTGGAGTCACCTTTTTACAAGGAAGTGATATTACAATTCAGTGCAATACTTCCACTTGATTATTCGTTATTTTACCGTTAGTTTACTATTGAAAGAAATGTAGTTTTTCATTTAAGTTATGTTACCATAATTACTATTCATTTACTTTATTTTCTTACAATAAAGCAACATTCTGTTCTTAATATTTTATAAAGCATTACGCGAAAGTCCAATTTTCACAATACTAAGAACAGGGACTTGAATCACTTGTCAACTAAGGGGCTCAAGCAATACTTATTTCCAACCGCGATACTGTCAGGGGATTGGAGCAGACCATTTTTCTCTGCTCCCGTTCCGCTCCTGCAACGAGCAAAATTGCTCCAGTGTCCGCGTTCCAGCTCCGAGCTCCGCTCCAACGCTCTGGATACAACAGAATACACTCAGCATAGAAAAACCATCGCCCACGGTGGATAATTCGGAACGAACGACTGCAGAAATGCATTCCAATTTCCGTTTCCCTATTTCCTTTTTTAAACTTCACCCCTTGAATCCTCAATTTAGCTGTACTCGCGGAGTACTCGCGTGTCTCAAAGGAACGGGGAGGAAAGAAGGTAACCGCGATTCTCTCCCGGACCCGTGAAGATTCGTTTGGGGAAACGAGGAGCGACGACCGTCCCTTCTCGCTGCGTATTCATGGCACCCTTTATTCCGCAGCGAAGGAGTAGCTCGAGGAAGCGCGAGGGTATGCCATCCACGTTTCTTTCGGGGGAGAGGGGTGTATAAGGATGGTCGTTGCGAATGTTATTGGGGGCGTACGGGGACGCGAAGTGGATTGGAACGAGCGGGTTTCGTTGAATTCAATTTAGCCATTCTCTCATTATTTTATTGGAGCTGTTTCTCTGCGCGATAGACGACGAGGACGGTGTACGTGGTACGCTTGTTGCACCAACGGATGCACTTTGGCTGCGGGTCCCTTAACGAGGGCGCGCTCTGCACCACACCCGTACGCTTTTTTTCACCCGATTCTGGCCCCCGTAACTCCTGTTCCGTTTTTTCCTTTTCGCCCTTTCCTCTGTCACTTGTCTGCCCGCCGGCGGGAAAAGGACTCTGTGGACTTGCAACCGTTATTTGCACTTTTCCCGCCGCCGGGAATCTTTAATGCTCCGCGTCGCTGGAGGTTTGCTCTGTGATTGAACACTTAATGAGCGCCCTGCTGCGCTCACGCTCTCCCACGATATATCTCTTTCATATTTATAAATGCAACTGTGCAAATGCATTTTTATATTAAACGGAGAGGCGTGACATTTTTGTAGAATTATTCGAGTGTTTTTTATTTACGTTCGATTATTGTAATACACACCGAGCTACAAACCAGCGATATTTTCGCGAACGTAAATCCGGCCGTGAAGTGTGCTTACATTTAAAATTTCAACGGGGAATGTTTTCTTTAAACAGCACCCCCGTTAATTCGGGGATTAAAAACGAACACGCGAGCGTTCAGCCCCGAATAATCCCTCTTAACAGTGAATCGAGTGCAGCGTACCGAATGAGATGTTTGAATCAGCGGGGCTGATTAACTGCTTGCATTCATTATCCGCGGCGAAGAATGCCGATTTATCGGGACGGCGCAGGAACGATTCAGTTAAGGGTGAGCAAATACAGAGGGGGCGGGGGGGGGGGGGGGGAGCGCAACAACGCGGGAGAAATGTTCGGCAGACCGTAAATTCGGGCACTCACGCGGATCCATTTTTCGAATACTATATTCCTGTTTTGATAGCAGCCCGATGGCGGAGCGAAAGCTTTCCAGCGTAGTTCGTCGGGGCGGGATTACGCGCGTCACGGGAGACAACGGGGTAATTGAAAACCACCAAAATAACGAGCATTCGCTACCCGCGAAAACATTTCCACTTCATTCTTAACCCCCGTGAATTATTCGCTGGCCATGAAAAGCGCCGGGCCGCATATGCGTCTCCCCGTAATAATTTTCCAGGGAAATGCAGCGGCTAAGTTTCAGAATGGACAAATTACGAGGCCGCCAGGTATATCCGCCCGGAATTTCCACCGAAAATATAAATGTCCCGGCGCGGGGGTACGCGGCCCGGAAGTCACGGGACGGGAGCATTTTTTCCTCGACCTGGCCTTTTGTGCTGGCGCGGATGTCACGCGCGCTCAACTTCTATCTAATTCCGCAGCTCGGGCCGCGTATAATGCAGCCATGGACAGTCGCTAGTAGCCACTGGAAATTCACATGTTATCGCGAGTATACGGCGAAGAGCCGAAATTTTCCTTCCGTTTAGAATGGAAGCGGAACTGTGGCGCTTTCTGGCGAACCACGTCCTCTCAAACCTTTTAAACGCGTGCTGCGTATAGTGCGCGATTCCCTTGCAAATTTCGGGGGCCACTCGCGCAGTAAAGAGATATGGACTTGAAAGGAAAGCTGCCCGGTGGGACTAAATTTCTGCGGAGTACCCAGTGTGCTTTATTTGCCGTACGTCATGGAATATATTACCGTCTATATTATTACCGAAGAATGAAAACTATCGAGCCGTCCTAGTTTCCATGTTTTAAAAGCCTGGAATTTTTGGAAATGTGAGTCACGTCAGGGTGATGTGAAGCGTCTCGTGCCTGCGGCCCAGAAATTTGCGTAATGTAACGCTGCTCCAATTTCTCTACCTAATTCAGAGGAATCCAGAAACAATGGCGCTCTATGCATTTCGGTGCATCGCGCGTACAGCTCGCAGGCGAGTGTTTTCATCGCCGTTTCGATATCCGAGATTCATGAATCTGGGATCTCCTTCGGCTGGAATTATCGCGTGCGGCAATTCGCCTGGCCGTCGGAACTGACCCAAGTCCCATAACTTTTAAAGCTACAAATTGGGGGAGGAACGATCTGGTGATGTAGAGGACACCGCCCAGCTTTCGCTCTTCGTCGCCGAGCCCGCGCTGTTAATCTGCGCGAGCCACCCAACGTTAATCGAGGTCCGACCAATTAATTCTAGCGCGCAGTCGACTAGATACCCGACTCACGCCTCCTTCGTCGAACACTCGCGGAGCTCTCTGCGCGAAATCAGCTAGCAGGCGCGAATCGGGTGGCCAGTTGGAGAACGTTGCTTCGGATCGATGGGAATTAATGAACGAAACAGTCCGCCGAAGGAATTAGAACGCTCGAACGTTCCCCCGCGGTGGACTCTAAATTTTTGGATTGGTAAATGCCTCCAGCGCTCCCCGTTCCGCGGAGCAGCATTTGCGGCGCGGTATTTAGCTTGCACTCAATTATGAGCGTTTACCTCGCACGGAACTAATTTGTATCACGACAAACACCGACTGCCTGCATCAATTAACGGTCGATTTCAGTCGACGATGCCCGGTCTCGCGAACGCTTTTAAACATTTACTCTGCGCCGTTCCGACGACACCCATTTCCCGCCCTGCAGCACGTAATTCTGTCGATTAATAGCGCGATTGTTTATCGGCCTCGAGATGAATCGCAGCCATATAACGAGACCATTAATCGTCGCGGACGTTGAATCACCTTTGTCGAGCGTTTTTCTCCTCGCTTCATCTGGGATTTATAATGACACTGACTTTTCCATCGCGCTGCCAACATTCATTTAAAATGGCCACATCCGACTTGATCTTTTCTACGCTACATTTCCTACGGTTCGGGGTAATTTAAAGGCAACGAAAATAGGGGCGAGGCGCGGCGACGTCCGGAGAATGGCTGGTTCCGGGATTAAAATGAAATTATTCAGTTCCATGTATTCAAATGTCCGGCGGTATGAAGGCGAATGTTTTTCTAGCCTGTGTTGGGATGTTATTTAACCCTCGGCCTGCCGCGAGCACTTCCTATTAAGGATTTGCATACTTTACACATCGCTTGTTTGCTGCCAGATTTACGGCCGGCACTTTACTACGAACTCTCGCGACTTCGTCCATTATAGCCGAGACGACGATCCCCCCTCTACCCACTTCTCTCTTAATGCACACGGGATGTCTCTTAATTGCGAGTCAACGTCTCGAGGGTGAAATTTTCAGTATAAAAAATGAAAGGGGATTCGTGTGGATCTAAGTTTTACGAACTTTACTTTGTAAATTAGTATCTATTCGGAACGAGTGATTAAAGGGATGCGAACGAATCGAAGGGATGAAGAAATTGAACGTCCACTTGAAGACATGATGCTTAAGGGGTTAGACCACCTTGGCCAGGTCAAGAAATATCGCATCTTTTGGAATTTATTTCTAATTGAAAAAAAAACACTTTTATCGATAAACATTTTTCGATGAAGATTGAGACATTTTTGAATAGAATATACAATTTTGTCTTTCAAATATCAAAAGATTCCGAAAACTTTAAATGCGTTTTTCTCGAAACCACGTTTTCCGAAACGGTGCACGCTGTAATTTGAGTAAAACTACATGGATTTTTATACAATTTTGCATAGATGTTTTTAAATGTATTCTCTATCGTCCGACCGTCATTTTTTTGCGATCGGTCGAAAAATAACAAAATAGATACACTTTGAAGCAAAAAGCTCAACTTCGTGTGTAAGAAAATAGACTTAAAAATTAAAATATCGAAAAAAAATTGTATATATTTTTGTCGCTTAGAAATAAATTCGCAAAGATGCAATATTTCTTCACCTGGCCAAGGTGGTATGTATAATCCCTTAAACACGAAAATTTACATAGCAGGCATCTTCATTAATTTTATGGACATCGTGCAAAGATGATAGTAAATGAACGTTCTGATATCTACGAATTGACCCTTTCGACGACTTCTTCCCTTCAACTTCCTCTGGACGCCCCCGTCTGCTCCGATCGATGGAGACAAATCACTCGAATTCTCTTCCACCGCTGTCAATGAACGCGGATTCCGTCGATTCGACGAGTGTCGAAGGGAATTTCAACAATGAGACGCATATCGCGAAATGGACGGAACAGGGTGCAAGCTCACAGAGGTGAACTGGGACGCGTCGCGTTCGACTAACGCTAAATAAATCAAAAGCTCGCCAGCACTGTAAATATACGAGGTCCGACCTTCCTACCATTCTTGGTTCGACGTTTCTGTTTAATATGATACCCGCGCGGACGGTTTGCCTACAAAATTTGTTTATGTTTGCACGCTCGTCACCGTGCCACGTTTAATGTGCGGATTCCCGTTCGGATATTACATTTCCAGGCTGCTACATTCCTGGCAATATTAACGCTCCGTGGTGTTTTTATCATATTTTCAGCAGTGAAGAAAATACCAGAGAACAAAGAGAATGTTCTGGGACTTTCGGGTAAACAGGATGATTCGGATGATCATTCTTTTTATTGGCTACAAGATTGCAAAGCGGAAGTAACTTACAATTGATATAGTCTGAAAATCAAAGACTAGGGGAGACCGGGGCTGGTAGGCCAGTTTTTCAGTTTTTTATTTTGGCTATCTACATAAATGTACTGTATACATTTGGCTATCTGATTAAATTATTAATGTTGAGTCAATGTGATAACAATTAAAGTATTTTAATTTTTTTTCTATCACCTTCCATGCTGGTTAACCAGCCCCATGATCGGGGTTGGTTGACTTACAGTATGGGGTAGGTTTAGAAAATGTTAATAGTAACTTATCTCAGTGGTAATAAAATAACACAATGTTACAAGAGTTGTTTCATTATAAAATATTAATTCCTTTCTTTCATATTTTAATAATAAGCTGAAGTGTCCTACAATGAAGTCCTACAGTGAATCTTTCCGCAGTAGAGCATATGTCGGTGCAAAGTTATTAATAATTAGTCAACCTACCCCTTGGGACAATCAGTCCCGGTCTCCCCTACTCTACCATCGAGCCAGAACAAGCTCCATACCGAGGAAGGTACAGTTGACACAAATCCCTAAAACAACCTTGGAACACTGTTTTCCCATCCCCCGTGCAAATTCAAGTGTTAAAAAAAAAAAACGAAGTTGCGAACACGAAAGAGATGTCGTCAAAGCGTTAACTCGCACTCGGGCTATCCACCGTCTTCCCCTATCGTTTCTCCAACTTTCCCACGGCCCCTGGGAAATTATTACGCTTTTCCTGCATTTCATTCGAATCTAATTGTCGTAAGTAACGTTCCTTACGAGCCGTGCGCGGCTCGTTCGACGAGGGAAATTTCGCTGGTCCCCGTTTATACGCGATCGATCGCTGCCTGTCGAGCTCGCCATACTGTCCTTCCCCACGACTCTCCGTTGTTTACGACCGGTCCATTCGCTGGATAAATCGAGGGTCGTGGAGAGGTTTGAGGAAGCCAGAAAACCAGCCACCGAATCGGTCGCGCGAAACGTTACGATTCATGATGGCGAACTTGTTGTGCTGGTTTCGAAGCGACGCTCGCCAGGCAATCGTAGCTTAATGCCTGTTCGACGAGTCCCGATGGACCATTGCAGCGAAACGATCGAGCTGCTGCGGATGGAAAAAGGGAATAGACCGCTGCCGCCAAGTTCACTCGTTTCTGGTGGAATTTCGTTCGGACCTACGAAGCGGGAGAATCTTTCAAGACGTTTCTCCGTTGTACGAAAAGAAATCCCTATCAGCGTCGCTCGACCAGCATCTCGTTGCAATCTGCAGTCGAGGTACGAGCCTCTCGTTCGTCATCGGTAGTTGAATGGTCCCGCGGGCCATTTGCGGCGACTCGCGTGCAGGGAAATTTGCGAGGGTGCGAAATAGGCCAGGAGAAAGGTGGGCCGCGCGCGGACAGGGAACATTAGCATACGTCGAGTGGCGAACGCTGCGGTGTCGGCTAATTAGAAGGACAGAACGGGTACATATCGATGGGACAGTGAAACGTTCCAGCTCGGCTGCACCAGCAGCGGCCGCGACTCGTCCGTAGACTCGTTCGACTGCGTAATCGAATCTAATGGTGACTGTAAACCGATGCTAATCGATAGACCGCCGCCACGACATCGGCCTCGCCGGGCGGCCCATTATGGCGCAAGCGATTTGCAATTGGATTTAGCGGCAGCCGAGGAACCACGATACTCCAACGTTCAAATTGCTGCACGTAATGCCCATTGCACAGGTTTTCTGGCTACAACTTCACCCGGTTGCTTCGCGCCTCATTTGTCGTAATTATGGACTGACTATCGTCATGGCAGTTGGAAGACTCGCTCGCCTTTCCAAAGTGGACGACTCGGTGCGATTTTTCTAAATTCACTGCGCGTCTCGTGGAGGATGTGCTCTTTAGAAATCGGGGAGGGACCTTGAGGCAAGGAGTAGATAATACAACGCAAATGCTAAGGCCTTCAGGCTTTCAGCTAAGGATCCGTCGTGAACTTCGTCGAGTATTCAACGAGGGGAATTAACTTTCGACGAGTAGTGGAACGCGGTGTGAAAAACCATGTTTAATGGTAGCATGTTTCCCTTTAAACTAATTACAGGGACTCCGAACGCGGCTGGTTAAGCTTAACGATCCCCGAGCGAGCGTTCCACCGCTCCTGTCCTATGTGCAATGTGTCAATAAGCGGCGCTTGTCCCTGGTACAAATGAACTGAAACATGCCCCTACCGTGGAAACGGCACAATGATGAACGTTATTACTTCCTTACTTGAAGACATAATTTATACGCCGGAATGGAAGTGCGCGCAGTTAAGTTAAATGCATGCATTTGGCCCTGAAGGGGCCAAACAAAGCGGGCGTAAATCTTGGGAGCTTGGCACGATTTTCTCGTCGCGGATGGAAACCGCGGTGTTCCTTCATTGATCTTGCGGGGCAACATATTGCAGAAGGAACAGTTTAGCTGTAGTGGCCGATTGTTGCCGTCATTTCGACGAAAACGACTCGGATGAAAATCTCGGTCGCGTTCTTTCCGATGCTTCACCTCTTTCAGATTCTATCTCACTGTTTAACTGATTTAGCACGCCTCAACACGCGTGGTGTCTGATTATCTTTATTGGAAGAATCAGTTTCTAAAGTCACGAATGTATGAAATGGAAGGGAAGGATTTAGTTCCAGGCAGAATGTCTCTAAAGGGTGTCTGACTACGGACCATCCGTTTCTACTTGCCATTCGTTACTTTCTCACACGAGCCACATTTTAGTAGAAATTATGCCAACGTTTACGTTATTGGAAACAGTTTCGGAGATCCTTTTCTGTACAGCGCAGAACATGGGAGAGTATAAGAATAAAAGTAGACCGTCCAAGTCGATTTTTTCTATCGATGAAGCCAAATTAATCTCAAGCATCACGAATGCCGTGCAATTACTTGATACAAAGAGCTACTTCAGCCTGAAATTATGGCTCGTTCGAACGAAATAATCGATTGTAGAACAACTTCTGCTGAAGAAGACGCGGATGCCAGCCCAGACGAGATTAATCTCGCGAGAGACGAGCCTGCGCGGGAGAATGTCGAAACAAGGGACCAGCTTAGAGATTATAATTATGAGTCCAGAGTTACGATTGTGGTTCGCAACGGAGAATAGTCATGAAATATTTCAGCTCTCCCTCAGGAAGTTTCGCCCATGCCTGACAAAGAAATATTTAATGGGAGCATGGGCGGCCCCCAAAGCTGAGCAGCGGAAAACTTTAGCATCTGCGGGCCTTGGCGGCCTCGTTTAGCGCATTTCGTGCCACCAGCGCTTGTCTGTCCAACGCGATTTGCAAACTTGGTTAGCGGAAACTTTATTCGCTGTTTCAACGTCCGTGAAACTATCGGGGAGCACAAATAACGCGGTATCATAAGCAACTTCCTCAAAAACTGGCCAATTTCAGCGACGCCTGTTTCTGTCAACGTTTTGCTTGGACGGCGATAAACGAATCCCATTCGAATTACTCAGCCCAGCCGCGGGACGTTTCGCATTACGATTCAGAAGGGTTCTCTGAATGTTCGGGTAACTACGCGCCCCGAAAGGCGAGCCAATTGTATCGCGAGCGTCTGGGCCCATTGGAGGAAGAAAATCAGCTAATTGCAAATTATATTTACAATCTTGCCCCGACTTTGTGTAGCGAGCACTCGTGCGAGCGTTCCTCCCACGTGACTCGAATTCCTTGAGAGTGCTTGACGAGCAAGAGATTGCCAGCGAAGTGGATGCGGGAGGGTGATTGCTCCGAAATAAATGTATCGATATCGAAGGTACATTAAATTTATGACAGGGCCAAAGTTCCCGCGCGATGGATCTCGCCTTACACGGAACAATCCCTTCGTGAAGTACGTTTATCGATCGATCCTTTCGACCCCTGCCTCGTACCAATAAATCCGCCAATCCGTCTATCTATCAACGAAGTATATTGCGTCAGGTTGAGCAAACGGAGCTTTTCAATTTGAGAGCCGAAGGATGATGATCGCGGACGCTGCACGTTATTTGTCGGGGGAAATTTAATTGAACGAACAGACTGCGCTTGACGGTCCAGAAATTCAGAAACACAATCAACGAGCCGTTGAAGGAGAAATTATTTGGACCGAATGGAGTTTTTTTTCGATTTTTCGGAAAATTTTTTTTTCTTCGAAATTTTTTTTTCTTTCGCGGTCGGGACCCGACGCGCACGTTCCCCGGGCACAGACTCAGGCGCATGCGCGAGTTTTTTTCGATTTTTCGGAAAAAAATTTTTTTTCGAAATTTTTTTTTCTTTCGCGATCGGGAACCGACGCGCACGTTCCCCGGGCGCAGACTCAGGCGCATGCGCAAGTTTTTTTCGATTTTTCGGAAAAAAAAATTTTTTCGAAATTTTTTTTTTTTCGCGATCGGGACCCGACGCGCACGTTCCCCGGGCGCAGACTCAGGCGCATGCGCGAGTTTTTTTCGATTTTTTGGGAAAAAAATTTTTTTCGAAATTTTTTTTTTTTTCGCGGTCGGGACCCGACGCGCACGGTCCCCGGGCGCAGACTCAGGCGCATGCGCGAGATTTTTTCGATTTTTCGGAAAAAAAAATTTTTTCGAAATTTTTTTTTTTTCGCGATCGGGACCCGACGCGCACGGTCCCCGGGCGCAGACTCAGGCGCATGCGCGAGTTTTTTTCGATTTTTTGGGAAAAAAAATTTTTTCGAAATTTTTTTTTTATTCGCGGTCGGGACCCGACGCGCACGGTCCCCGGGCGCAGACTCAGGCGCATGCGCGAGATTTTTTCGATTTTTCGGAAAAAAAAATTTTTTCGAAATTTTTTTTTTCATGATCGGGACCCGACGCGCACCTTCCCCGGGCGCAGACTCAGGCGCATGCGCGAGTTTTTTTCGATTTTTCGGAAAAAAAATTTTTTCGAAATTTTTTTTTTTTCGCGGTCTGGACCCGACGCGCACGTTGCCCGGGCGCAGACTCAGGCGCATGTGCGAGTTTTTTTCGATTTTTCGGAAAAAAAAATTTTTTCGAAATTTTTTTTTTTTCGCGGTCGGGACCCGACGCGCACGTTCCCCGGGCGCAGACTCAAGCGCATGCGCGAGTTTTTTTTCGATTTTTCGGAAAAAAAGAATTTTCGACATTTTTTTTTTTCGCGGTTGGGACCCGACGCGCACGTTCCCCGGGCGCAGACTCAGGCGCATGCGCGAGTTTTTTTTCGATTTTTCGGAAAAAAAGAATTTTCGAAATTTTTTTTTTTCGCGGTCGGGACCCGACGCGCACGTTCCCCGGGCGCAGACTCAGGCGCATGCGCGAGTTTTTTTCGATTTTTCGGAAAAAAAATTTTTTCGAAATTTTATTCTTTTCGCGGTCGTGACCCGACGCGCACGTTCCCCGGGCGCAGACTCAGGCGCATGCGCGAGTTTTTTTCGATTTTTCGGGAAAAAAAATTTTTTTCGAAATTTTTTTTTCTTTCGTCTTCGGGGTTTGTATGTTTGTTTATTTGTTAACGAGCTGACGGGGTGGCCCGATTGCATCCACGCACTTTTGCGTGTATGCGACCACGAAGAGAGGGGCTGGTCCTAACGGTCCGCTTTACTCATGAGCAAGGCTCATGAGCACCTCCATAACCCGCCGGGGATGTTTACCCGTTTTCAGTACCTCGACGTAAGCTTTTTCTGAGGGCCCGGACTACGTTCCCGTATGCAAACGGAGGATGTTCTTACTCACGGGGTCGTCTCATCATGGAGGACGTGTGTGTTAGTGCGGAGTTAGACCGAATGGAAAAAATCGAATTAATCTACGTCGAGTAATTTATTTTCAGCCGCGGGTTTTTCAATGCTGCCGGGTATGCAGCCTCTTTCGGGCCGTCTCTTCGCAGCCTCTTCAGACGATAGCTCTTATAATAGATACCGAGGTCTATCCATCAATTCCGCGGGGATATTGATGATTATGTACAAAAGATACGCTGAAAGGAAATCTGGGGGATACGATATGCAAAAAACTGTTGGCGGTAAAAGGATCACCGAATTTCCATTTCATGAAAAACGCGATGCTACGGGATCGCTTTTTCTTTCCCCCTCTCTTTAGGCATTCTTCGTCGAACATAACGCTATCTCGTTGAAAATACATTACTGCAACTTTTTGTAATTTCTTTCCATTCTCATTTTTACGAGGCACGTTTCGGGAATATTGAACAGTGAACGTACTCAAGTAAAATAGAATTTCGATGGTCCCGGGGCTCAAATATTTTACCTTTCTTACGTGGAATAACGCGGGCGTCAATAAACGTGGTTTACTGCGTGCTATTTCAGCAAAAATATATAGGGTTCTTTAAAAAATGAAACTTGCTTGATATTGAAATCTATAGAGTCATAAATTTTAGGAGCACCCGTCAATCTGTCTGCAGAGATAAGAAAATACGGCTGGCTGTCAAGTCCTGGGCGTACCGACGAGGAGATACTCATTGTCAGCGCCAAATAGCGCAAGCTTGCAAATTGATTCTGGAACCGAGACTTTTCGTTCGCGTACTGGTGAAAGGCCGCGTCGCCAGCTCGCAGAATAATCAGACGGTAATTCCGGGTAGACGAAGAATGACGCTTTTGTCGACGATAAATAAATTGGTCCCGGATGTTTCGCGGCTAACAAAGGGGGCTTCTTTCATAATCAAGACACCTCGTACAGGAACGAGCCCCGACAATGCCACTTGGCCCGATACTCTTTCACGCAGCCTCGGCTCCCTTAATGAAACTTTCATAAATCCGACGGGGGCCCTCGATGCTCCCCGCGGAATCAGACAGCCAAGAAGAAGCTGGTAATCGGGCACAGGCGTCTATTCGGGAATCCCCTTCATCCTCCCAGGGGTGTTTCAGACCTTCTGCTTTATACATGGCCGACCAAAGAGGCGAACGCTGGCTGGGACACGGTAGCGACCGCTATTAAAAGCTTGGCCGACGTGGCGCGAGCTAAGGCGCATTAAGAAGCTTTCCCACAGACCGAATAAACGCCGCAACCACCGACTAGTACACTATTCGGTGCAGTTCCCGGAATAGGGGCAGCCCTGCGAAGCGTAAAACATCGTAATCCCGCGATGCACCGGGGCTTTTTCCGTGGAAAGCTCGCAACTTCACGGGGGCGTCTTTCCGGCAATAAACTCGCGGCAGCATCGCCAGGCGCTATTCGGGCCTCGTAATAAGACGCGCGAACACGAACATATGGGCAAGTCCGTCGAACGCGACTTCAATTTTCAGCAAGGATTAAGCGAGCTCGGTGACTTACAACCCGAGACTGTAATGGATCTTCGGGAACACCTTTTATTATAGAACAATTTATTCCTCTACTTTTTTCCTCGTGGTGTACAAAAGATTTAGAACAGAAGTACTTCTGTGGGAGCGGCGGTTTTCTCCATAGTGGTTGAATTGTTTAGAAGGAAGGCTTTGTGTGTAATGTTCTCCTTCGCCGGACCATACGGTCCTGCGTCTTATCGCGATACTGTTTTTATTTCTTCCAGTGGATGATATCGTCCCGAAGTTATCGAGCAGATTTTTTGGGTACGCCTGTTGGCACGGGAAAGAGAAGTACACTCGACAATGCTCGTAAAGCCCCGAGCCGCTGGGGTTAGTAAAGGAAGCTTTCGAAGTTCGGAAACGTTCAGGGGGAGATAGAATTCGATTATTTAGCCACTTAACGAGCAGCGGTGGAAAAGCACAAGTTGCCTGGAACGATATTATAACTGTGCAGGGAATAAAACTCAAGTTTCTCTGTTTGCCTCGAAGATGCGCCGTGATAGAGGCAAAAGGAGGTGCAAAGGTTCGAAATGGTAATCCGGACTGGGAACCGAGAGTACAGCCGGCCATGGAAAAACAGACCGTTCTTTTCCTATTTTAAATAAAACTGTATAGATAAGGTTCCTCGGTTACCTTCGATTTTCAAGCAAAAAATTTCTGGGAAAAGGTGAATGCGGGGGAGAATAATTGGGGAAGTGTTTGAGACGATGACTCTTCTCAAGTTTAATTTAAAATAACAGTTTGGGAACTAGGAGTCCCAGTGAAGGATTAGCTGAGATCTTGATGCAAATGGGGGGAAGATCAAACTTGGGAAATGCATGTCCCATTAAATCTCCGGTACGGTACCTCAGGGAGATCGATCAGTATGCGAGCAACATTTACGAGCTAACCACCTGCATAAATTTCTGTTCTGAAACGCGCATCCTTTGGTTTCGGAATCGGAGCGAAGGTTTCACTGTGGATCGCACGCGAATGGTAAGCAGCCGAGGGCGAGTTCCTAGCATTTCGTTGGATCCCCTAGTAGCTTGCCAGTTGACCTCTGCATTTCTGGTTAACTGATCAAACCTGACCTCGACCATAAATTACCAAAGCACCGATCGAGGTTTCCTTGGAATCCAGGAAGCTTAACCCGGGATCGTCTACCCGATCCAGAGCGAAGATTTAATGTGAAAACACGAGGCGTATCGCCTCTATTCGCTCCCTTATTTCTCCCTCTTCCCAAGCGAATATCTCCAGTCTCGTTATTACCTGCGTCACCACTCAATACAAAGCGCTACAGCTTCGAAGCTTGGAAGAAAGAAGGAACGTGTACAACGATAAGGTTCCCATCCGTTACCTTCGGAACGTTTTACGTTAATGGAGCAGTACTTTCAAGGCTATAAGAGTGGCAGAACGATATAGACTCGGTGGGAACGTTCAGTCGCAAGAAGGAGTGGTTCCTGTCGCCGCATACAGCACGCAGAAAATGAGAAAAGATGAGGAATAAGAGATAAGCTATCCCTGAGCGTAAGACCGGAGCTAAAGCGGGGGAGTGGATTGAAACCGATTCGAGCGAAGCCCGGGCCCGTGAATCCAGCTTGTTATAGCGATCGTTAGCGTTATAAAGATTATCTATAATCGAGTCCGAGCGCGGCTCGTTCATCAGCCCCTGTCGGATTTAACTGCAAACTACTCGATTCCACTTCTAAACCGTGCCAGCCGTGTTCACGTGTGCCCGGCGCGATAAAGCGGCTCGATTAAAAGCTGATTTTCCCCGAGCGATTTTCATCCGACCCCGTGAAAAGGGTCCTTACTGCGCCAGATCCGTTCGATGGAAATCAACTTTCCGCGGATATCATCAGCTTTCCAGCGAGATTTTTCAATCAGCTGGCCACCGCGAGGTGACTCGTCGCTCGTAAACTTCCCTTTAATGTATCGGCACGTTACAGCGGGTTACAAGCGGCGATAAGACACGCGAGGGTTATGAACCCTGAGCGGACCGGCGGAATTTGATCGTAAAGAGAGATACCCGGAGGAGTCGACGTCATCCCTCAAGTTTAATTCACCCTTAGCTCGCGGGGCAGCCGAGCGTTGGTAATCGGCGAAGAATGAATGGAAACTACTATCCCCTTAAATGAATCTCGAATGTCGAAATGGGTCAATTAGGAGATGAACCGGGGGAGTAAGTAGCGGCGGGATTAGGCATAAAGATTTCGCGCAATTAGCGGCGTGATTAAGGATTAGAGCCGCATGCTTCTTGGTGTTTTATTTCATATCGCCATTCGTTACGACTTTTAACCCCGTTTATCGCGACGACACGGAACTGGCAATTTTCTGATTAGAAGCGAAACTTGTTTCGGGTTCAATTTACAAGGTCCCCGTTTAATTTCGAGAGTAGCATAGGTTCCACGAAGTCAATTTTGAGGTACAGCAAACACTTTTAGTGTTGATGAAATTTTCCAATTTAATTTAAGGGCTGCCGGTGCCACGAACACGCCGGACTGACTAAGAAAACATTGTTCGCTGGAATTTACTGTACCGTGCCGCTCCTACTTTACAGATTACATTTGCAAAACGTTTGTTCCAGTGGCCCGGCGTTTCCAATAATAGCACGCTCGCAATTACCAAATAATCGTTAAGTTCATTGCGTTCTGAACGCAATGTAATGATTGACGGATCATTATGGAAATAGCGCGGTACAGTTTCCATCCAATTTGCGAAATGTACCGCACGATTTTTAGGCAAATTAATATCAGAAATCGATCGTCCACTGCGAAGTCCATTTAGAAACCCCCGTGTTCATTTATAAAGCATTCGTAGTTATTTAGCAACAGAAATTTCAAGTGGGAAAAGCAAGCTAAGGACGCAGAATGCGCGGGTTCTTAAAAAAAAAAAAACAAACGTTTCCAAGCTTTAAAGTCTGGAAAGAAAGTGAGCTCCAAAAGTTTTCACTCATAAATAAGGTAAATGTCCCCATTAGCCGTTTAAGAATGACTGGTTCGAAATAGTAATTTTTTTACAAATATACGAGACTGTTTGAGTAAAGTATGGATCATTATATTTTTTTAAGTCTCCAGTTTCTTAATCAAATTAGTTTTAGAGTGATATTTGACTATTTACACAAAAATTATAGTGAAAATTATATTGGACCTGATGTCCTCTTTATTGACCAACTTGTACCATTTATTGACCGTCTCAGGTCCCCATTATTGACCAGCAGCTGCCCCTTTACTTTATGGGTACTCCAGATTTTATTTTACATATTGCTTCAATTAACTCGGTTTCCGTGTATTTCTTTGTTTTCACCATTGTTCTTTTCTAAAGAAAATATATTTATGTTAGTACTGTTTGTACTCAATTGTGAGTACAAATCAAATGTACTCAAAATTTAATAATTAAAAAATTACTTGAGTACTTTAGTTAGGTCTAACAACACCACTTGTAAAATCTCCGAAAACTGGTACAGACCGGTCTTTGACGGTACCAATTTCCGACCACGATTTTCTGCTACAATAATGAAAGAAAATGAATATTTTCTTTTTATTTTATAATTCTGTATATATTTCTAGTTAATTTGAGTAAGTCACTGCATGGATCCATGTATTTTTATTGTAAAATTTGCGAGTTTAATGATATCTGTAGTATAACCTCACGTTATTAGAATCTGTCAACTAAAAGTCCTAATTTACATGTGAATTTACTTAAAGCTGAATGTGCGGCTACATAAATAACGTATGAAACAATGAATGAACTACCTCTAATTATAATTTCTGAACTTTCTGGCTGATATTTCGCTTTCTGTTTTACAATAAACAATAATAAATGAATAATTAGTCACTAATGGGACGCGGTCGGTCATGGGGGCATCTACCTTAGCTGCAATTAAGAAACTGAGAATTTTCCTTTCATCCTGCTCTTCATATCATAGTTCCATGATTGCGCACCGCGCGGCGCCTCGATCGATATTAGGATCGATGAAGCGCGCACAGCATTCATTTGCAAGGTTATAAGATCGAGTGCGCGTCGCGGTAGTTTCGGGTTCTTTTTTCTAACGAGTGTGTGCTAATTATCTGCCCAGTATTCCGGAGAATACTGTACGATTCGAGGGCATGCCGAGCTGCAACTGGTGCGTATATAATTTTATAGGTTTAGATACCTGTAACACGCGAAATCCATATTACAATTTTGCAAGTCGTCGTTCTGTTACTCGTTAGACGCCATGATGCTATAAACCGCGGGAAACTAACCCTATCGAGTCATTTTCCGACTGTTAATTGTGTCCTAACGTCCTAAATTGTGATAAATTTATGCATATTCTTCGATCGAAGGCTCTCCGCGGGAAATATGGGAAAGCTCGTGGGAGGTTATTGATACGAATCCAACGTAACGATATGCATACGCATATACATGTGCCTCGTAAAATCTCTGGCAGGAGTGTTCAGTGTCGAGTAGGGATAACATTTGTTACCTATAGTTGCAAACACAGTAGCCTTTAATCATTTGCTTCGCGGTTTGTGCTAAAATCCACGGTCATTTCCTCTCCCCCGGTTCGTCGTTAGTGTCCGTTTCGAAATAGTTTACGCGGATTTGGCGGGAGAATTTTATTTTATGGGGAATTGAGAAACGCTGAGTCAACATCGTAAAACCCTGGAGATATCATCCCGCCTCGGCTCGGATTTCTTCGAGCAATCTGTAATTAGATCTTCGTCATTTCCAATGGAAATTATGACGGACGGAAATCCGTATCAATTATACGCCCTGTGTTTACGACATTGAAATATCGAATTAAGCGGGACGTAATAATCGCTCGTCGCGAAACGCGATAAATATGATTCTCCGATTCTCGCCGTTGCCCATAATGGAAGCTTGTCAGATAATTATGTTAGCTGCAGCGGAGAGTTTGATAAGGGAAGTTCCATTTTGGGAAAACATTGTTATTTTCTAGGGAAAACGATATTGACTGGCTTGGAAATTTCTTTTTCCCTTGTGGACTCTTTATTATCGTTTTTTCATTAAGAACGACATATACATAGAACACACATACAGTCTTCCATAAAATTTTATCATTTAATAATACAGTTTCTTTTGAAATAATGCTGTTGAAATGGATAATTATACTTTCCTTTTGTTATTCTATATTTTCGAATATGAGAGGGATGTTTACGTGCCCCAAATTTCCGCAATTATTCTATGGCCAGGAAAAAAATTATTCATTATTCATTGGAGAGCACGGTACACCGTGTGCATCGGCGATTCGGTTAATCAGCAAGTTGGTATGAACACTGCATGGATTTAATATCGCGTCGACGAACGGTAATGAGAGACCGAATCCTCGGGGACCGGGTCGAAAACCGACACTAATTAAACATCGTAGCTGTACTAACTCGTTCGATAAAGGGTCATAACGGAGTCATGGAATGGGAAGGCGCACACAGTTCGCGGCCTCTTTTCGCTCAATTACGAATGAACTGCTCCATTACAAGTGTAACAATTATTACTTAAGTTCCACGTGTTTTCCTGTAGTTCAATAGAATAAAGCCAGGGAAAATATGAATTTCAAATTGAATTACGCTTTTGCCATTGTTTCTCCTGTTGCTTAACAACGGCATTGTTGGCATTGCAATTAACTTATTCAGCTCCGTATACCTGCTTCTAATTTTAGCTTCATGTAATGCCTTCGTTTCATACTTCTGCATGGAAAATCGGGGTAGACAAGTCATGCTATTGGCTTTTCGTTACCTGGCCAGGTACCTCAACTGAAAAATTCATCCGCGTTAGCCCAGCTCGATCAGTGGAAAGCTATGGGATTGCATGAACGCGAAGTGTAATGAAACTTCGGGTCGACACGTTGATTTATTTCGGCCGGTGAAAATATCCGCTTTCCATTCGGTACATTTTCACACCTCCACGCACTGTGTCGCGTCGATAACGAAATACGTCATTTTAACGAGGCCGTGCGTCAGGAATCGCCCATCAAACCATCATGAATAATTCCTTCCCCTGCTCCCATCGCAGGTAAACGGTCTTTGACCACCATTCTGCGCGTCCGGATTCAAAAGATTCCTTCCTAAACGCTTCTTCCGAGCCTTGCGCCTCGGAAGAGCGACAGATCAAAGGGGGCTATGATCCTTGCTTTCCACATTAATTACATTAACGAATCTCGTCGCTCTTCCTGAAGAAAAACAATTCTGCGAACATCGTCTAGTCACAATTTTGCTAGTAAGATCGCTCGATTCGTCTTCTGCGCTCCGCGCGCTTTTTCACCCCATCCCTCCCCCGTTTCTTCGTTCTCCACGCTCTCGTCCTCTTCGTTTCAACCTCATCCAAAGCACCTTTCGCTCTGATCTTCCTCCAGCTTCGTTCTCCAGCGTGTTCCTCGATCAGCCGCGATCTCTCGTTCCTCTCGAAAATCCTACGCTCCTCCAGCGAAATGGCCTTCTCCTCTGCTCGTGTCTCGCCTTTGGGTAATCCCCTCCTTCGTCGCTAACGACATTTGCCCCGCGTTTTCCGTTTGTCCGGAGGCGAGCTGACCGGCGAGTGTCGACGATCTGTAGCAGCGTGTGGAAACCTCGTTTCTTCCCTGGCCGCTCTCCTGATCCGGAAAATTCCTCGGTCGACGACGTGTGGGTGGTCTGTGCGCTGGTCTACGGCTGTAGTATTCGCGGGTTGTACGGAGCAAGCGTGCAGCAGCGGAGTTGTACTCGCTGGGGAGGCCGTCCTTCTTCCGAGCAGATCTCCGCCGCGAGTCAGGAATACAGATGCCTGGAAACGGCGAGACAGGAAATGGAGAGGACTGAAAGGATGGTTGAGTAAGGGTGGGGTGATGGAGTATGTCAACAAAGAACGATCGGGGGTGGTAGAGGGCGAGAGAGACGGGTTAGGGACCCCTGGGGACCGAAGGATTGGATTAAAACTCGAAATCGAGTTGCCCTCTTCTTTCGCGCCCGGCCAAATTTACTTTGCGAACATTCCATATCCGCCACCTTTCTCTTTGCTCTCGCACGCTACTTTCCTCCCCTCCCAGTCTCGCGAGCATTATTCGTCCGTCCTCTGTCTGAAAAGTTGCGAGACACACGGCACGACGGTGCCACGGAAGCTGCGACAATCGCGAGCTAGATCTGCTGAATTATCCTCGCGGAAAGTTCAATTCCATTCTACTGCGACACTCTGCAAAGTGCCCCGGATCCATCGAAGCTTCCAGTAAATCTCATTTGCGTCTCAATGTCCGGATCGGATCCCCCGTCTTGACTAATTAGCCTCGCGCTCATTTCGTTTGCCTCGCCGTCCCTTTTTCGACGTCCGGACAAATTGCCTGAAACCGAAACCGAGTCGACGACGCCGTCGCTCCGGCTGTCACTCCTTGAAAGATTCACTCCTCCCCGAGCTGCACTCGGTCTGCTTTCCTCGCGACGTCACCTCGCCGTTCCTTTCTTCCCTACCTCCGTCGACCGCGCCGTCGATCGTCGCATGGGATTCCTCCGATCCAGTCGTTAGAATCTAATTTCCAATAAAACGTTTGCCTCCCCCCCACACTCCCCCGTCGCGCGACGATTCGCATCAGAACCGATCTCATTTGCACGTTTGGAATTCGCGTTCGCCCAGCATTCCGAGCGCGGCGCCGCGTTCTTCGGCGATTAGTATTCCGACCTGGGTTCCCGCGTCGACCTGGCCAACCGGAGGAAAATATTCCAGCTCCTTCCTTTTTAAACGGACGCTCGCGGCCGGCGTGGACGACTTTGGCCAGGATTAATTGTGAAATACTCGTTTGGCGAACACTTTGATCGGGGAACGTGCTTCGACGTTCTATCGCGCGGCCGTTGGAAACGGGAGAATGAAATTGTTTCCCAGTGAATAACGGAGGTACGTTGATCGTTTCGCGGAGAATTAATGGAATTCCTTTTGTCCTGCCTTTTTCCTGCCTCGAGGGAGCGCGTTCCCTGTGAAAAAAAAAGCTGTCCTCCTTTGCTTAACGTTTAACGCGCTGCCCGGTGACCGGCGGTGTTGACTTTAATTAAGATAGCCCTGGCGGATAAATTGATTAAAAATACGTTCCCGTGTGTGGCATCGAAACAGCGCAGGCAAGGATTTATGTACTTGTCCCTTCTAAAGTGATTTTTATAGAACAATCTGCATTTTGATATTGCGTTTTCTATCGATTAACGTAATAGGTATTCAATACTTTGTCAAGAACACTAAAATATTTCATCAAAATTGCACTCCATCCATGTTACTTCGATTCAAGCCCTGCTCGTTTGAATTCATTGGGCTCGTTCTATGTGCGCTGGTTCACCAAGTGAGATAAGTAGGTTAATACATAACGATGTACCCCAATTCAGCCATACACCTGGCCTTGTTAACAGACTTATATTCCATCAATATTAATAACGATGGGAATTTTAACTCCGGCGGTTCTGTTGAATCGAAGCTCAGCCAGATTCCAGGCACATTTCATTCGCGACAGATTCTAGGAAATTCATTTTTATCAGACAGAAGTTTCCATCGATCATTCCCGACCCACTTCGCTCTTCACTTCGCGATGAAAGTACGCGCCGCGCTGCCGTTAATGACCGTGGATCGATACCGATTATAAACCCGCCGTATCCCTTTCATCCGTCCCCTGCTCCTTTCTACTTAACCCATCCTCTCTCATCCTCCATCGCCGGTATAGAGCGCTGTGTCTGCAGCACGCGGCAGTCAAAGCAGCTGAATCAATCGGAAGCGAATACCGCCGGCTCGTGGCCTCGCGATCCAAATTGTTATTGCTCCAGCGACGTTGCAGCGAATTCATAGAGCATCGATGCACGTGGGTCGTCACGCGCCTGGTTGCAACTGACTCGATTTCAGGCATGCACTGCCATAGACAATACCGCCGGTGGTACTAGAGGAGATTCGATTTAGATTTCGGTATTGGTTGTACGAAATTATGCCAAGATGGTCCGTTTAAATAACAGATCATCCCCTGGCAGAATAACAGCCACATGTTCCAGGACAGAAATGTTGCTACTGTAGGCATTTTGATGAGGATGGTGCCAACCGAGAGAGATTAGCTGGGCAGTCGGCGATCGTCGCCGACAGTCCCGAACGATTGTTGGTTTAAGGATACGGTTACAGGAGATCGCGCGACAAACGATCGACCGCCGATGGCGTATTAGCGACGGAATAGTAGTGAGTCATGGGGGACCGTTGAGGAGAGATTCGACTGTTGGAAGTAGTTCCCTATTGGCGACCGACGAAAGACGTTGGCTGGAGAAACCGTCCCGTGCGATACTGTTTTTAATAAAGCTATATATTAATCCTATTCTCGTCAGTCATTGAGCGGCAACCTGACCACGCGCTATCCGCGACTTGCCCTTCTATACTACCTTGAAATTTCTTACTCCTAAAATAACCACGTGTCCACGTTGCATCCGATCGAAGGTTACGCTGAACGGAGCACTGAATTAATTAGCAGGTGCATGCATAATTACGAGTCTTTCAATTTTCGCTGCACTATCTCGATGATCTCGTTTGCAATCCCAGTACACTCTGATGCGTGAACTATCATCGGGCAATTACTATACTATAGGGAGATTCGAGTGGTAGGGATCTTTCCTAAAGGCGGTAGGAAACGTAGGGGAAGGAGAATTTCTCTTCGCTGCTATAGGAGACGCAATTTTTCTCTGGTGAATCCCAAAGAAGTAATAATACTAATAATAAAAATAGTTTATTTGACGGAAATAAAATCCACTTACCTATATAGAGAAAAAAAGTGACGATAAACTCGTAGGTAAGCAATAAAGCCCTTCAGTATAGACGGTTGACATCGCAAATATTGTAGACATTCCACAGCTAATCACGACAAATCCCTTACCTGGTTCGATCCTCTTAATTCCGACAAAATTTTAGATTTAAAATCGATCTTGACGGCCCGTTGTGTTGCTTCCCAATGAAAGTTCTGGCCAATCGATGGGCCAGCTTACAGAATTAATCGAAACTTGTTCCTCCCACGCGAGCTCAAGGAAGACTGTGCATCGAACAATTCTAAAGTTCGTATCGCGCGTACAGATACCGCGATAGATGGTTCAAGTCGAAACTCATTCGAAACCCAATCGGATTGATACTCGCTTACGCCGTGGAAATCGGTCCAAGCCACTATCATCACAATGGGGTCCAGGGAAATCGAAGTGTGGAATTGAATTCTATCCCCAGAGTGGATTCGCACGAGCTATCAGAGTATCTTTGCCTTTCCAATTCCGTGACACTTATACACAGCACAAAGCAGCCAGTATGTGTGCCCCTTTATCGTCAGTTTATTGTACTGCGCATTGAACTTTTACGCGACGTTCTTCTTTATGAGTAAGGGACGACGGTGCTCGTCGAATTTGTCTCCGCACTGTCCATAGGAACGAATCGAATGGCTCATTCTCCCTGAAATCTTTCTGTACTGAGCTACTCGCTTCGGAATTTCGGATCTCGATACGAGGTTTCCTTGGATTTAGTTCGTGATTGATTATCAAACTACGGCTTTCCTCTTTGTTACGTCGATGTGAGCGTTTAACGGCGATCGAATCGTTACTTTGATAGCTAGTAAGGCGACAGCTTATCCGATATGGCCATTAACGACTTTCGAGCTGCGACTATTGTTTAAAACTTAGCCCCGATACTTCGAAGGGATTTGGACGGAATTTCGGTGCGCGAAATTACTTATCGGACTTAGCAAGTTCAGCCAGTTTCGAACCCTGTTAGAAGTTATTTACTGTAAGCAGCTTTGCGTAAGCTTTTATAAATTCGCGGGTATTAAGCTTAATGTTCGCATTAGGACGAGAGCCGTTGAAGGATCAACTGTTCCTCGCGAAAAGTTCCTCTGTGCAGGGATATTGATTTTAGGGAAGAGTGTAATCACTTACCTGCTTCCTGTGCCGGCAGACAACGTAATCATATCGCTCTTAATAGGTAGACACTTCTGCTTTGAACTGATTACGATCAGAAACCAAAATAGTTACTATACTCATGAAAGCTTGAAACGCGAAGAGGCATAAAAAAGTCAGTTTTCAAAGCGATATCATTCTTCAACCCTTTATTCTTACAAATTCTACTCTAGCGCCATTTATATGTTTCAAAATTGTTACGTGACTCCTCTGGGAGGCTAACAATCTCCATTCTCCTGAACAGCTTGCAGGGAACGACAATAGAAAGGGATCCTCTTTCCTTGGCAAGATTTGATTCAAGAAACCTAGTTTCCGCGGAGTGCAGGATGCTGGAGATAAATTCAGGATTCCCGTACCTTTGCTTTTAAAGAGAAGTTGCGAATGCTTACCTGCGCCGTTCGCTTTGAAGGAGCTTAAATTAAATTCGATTGGCGGGAGAACGCGGCTCGTGAATTCAATGGGCAAAGGGTTGAAGAGTACTTGCCGCGATTAAACGGGAGGCTGGGAAGGGTGTGAATGGGTAGCTGAAGAGACAACACGGTCGATTCGTTTTTCGTCTTTCTTTTATAAAACAAAGTCCGTAATGTACTGATAGTTTTTCTCGTTTAATGTCAGTATACATCGTAGTACTCGTATTCCTTGACCTTCTTTAACGTTTTCACCGACGAACGATCGATCGTTCGGTCTCGGTCCTGAGGACCGTCGATCGGTCGGGGTCAATCGATAGACCGAATCCCGGGGTTGCTGTAAAAACAGGCAATTCGAGCACAATGGCGCGGCGAACGTAGACCAGTAAAGCTGCTTAACTATTTCCGTTTGTTTCGCAATTTCGGCTCTCTTTGTCAAAGGTATTTAATCATTTTCTCTGCTTCCTCTCTCACTCTCCCTCGTCTTTCTCTCTCTTTCTCTCTCTCTCTCTCTCTCTCTCTCTCTCTCTCTCTCTCTCTCTCTCTCTCTCTCTCTCTCTCACCCTCTTCCCCGATTTCTCACGCACGCTCGCCTTTCACCCGTGTCTTCTTGAACGCCAACGAGAAGCATCTCGTGCTAGGCGAAGTACCTGCTCCCTCGGGCTATTTTGCAGACTGGATCTATTGCTTTCAACCCTTCTTTGGACCTCTCTTTCGCCCCGCAAGAACTTAAAATTAATCGTTACAATATTCGCCATTGCTGTAACACCTCCATACATACTAAATCAACTTCAACCAGTGAGCATTTCGTACATAAACCTTTACACGCTTCCTGATATCCGAAAGTAGGAGAAACATACCGATTGTCGCACAGTCAATCATGAACTTATCACAAATACAAGACGCACGGAGTCAAACAGAATCGATCTGCCTGTTTCCATAAAATAACCCTAGGTATTTTCGTTTTTGTCTCAGCTCCCGATCCTCCGGATACTCAAGAACGAACCACCGAGAGAGATCCGCCTCTACGAGATCTTCGAGCCGTAAGTGCGATGTCTTCTCCCCCAGGCGACGAGTACGAGCAAATGGTCGAATGTCCCTTTTTACATTTCCCTTCGCTGCATTTGCTCGTTCTCTTACAGCATCGTCTTTACCCAGGAAGGTGACAATAGTCCCCGCCCTCGAATCGCGACAGAATCGCCGTTTCCCCACGCGACGATCCGCTGGATCCCGGTTCGCGACACTTTCCGTTCGTTGTCAGTAGGAAATTTCCGCGAGCATTTCGAGCGACGACGAGGGTGCTCTCGCGGGGGTCTCTGTTCTCGAGCTAATGCTCGTTAAATTTCAAACGAGAATTTTATTACCCAACGTTCGCGCGTAAATACGGCGCAACAAGTTGCCTTTGTTCTTGAAAAGTACAACCCCCGCGTTTGCACCGCGCTCGTTTCGCCACTTTGAGCGCAGGGGCGAGCTTCAATTGCGCCGCGTTAATCGACGGGCTGGTTCCAAGGAGTTTCGAAAATTATGCCGGCAAAGTGCCGGCGAAATTGCGCCGGGCACTTCTGCCGCGATCGAGAGAAGCAACGAGCGGAGATCTGACTCTCGAATACATCGTCGAATCGATCCAACCCCCCTGCGAAACGGACCGTCGAGGGCCTAGCACTCCCCTGAATTCACGTCGCCGCGAATCAAGACTTCGTTGTTTTAAAATGAACTCCCTACCGAGTAATCACGGCCCCACTATTTCTTTTTCTCCACGGCAAACGAGTCCCCGTTCGTCCCCCGCGAAATTCGTTACATTCCTCGGAACGTTATTGCCCGCCTCCTTCGGAAATCGCGATCGAAAGCTACCGCTCCGCCGTAATCGAGTTGCGGATGATTCGATTAAACGCCAGCGAAATCAATTTCACCGCGAGCGTTTTTTAAACAGAGGCTGGAGAGGCGGGCGTCGGATTCGACCGAGTGGCAGAATCTCCGTCCCCGTTGCGTTCCGCCCGTTTAACGAACGAAAATGTTTAAACGTGGAAATGTAATTAACGCGGCCCGCTCCGAGAATTAACCGGCGCGCACGCGACGACTCGGCAAATTCAGGGAACAAATGTTTGCCGGCCAGATAGAAGCTCGATCTCGCGGAATACGAGGAAGGGAAAGGGGAGGGATCGATCGATCTTCCACCGCGGGCTGCGTCGAGAATCGGCGATCCTCTAGAGATCCTTTTATCCATCACACTTCGCTGCGAGTACGCTCCACGCCCGCAACCAATCAGCCGAATACGTAGACGAATATACGTTGAGGAAGGAATGGAAGACTTTTACAGATTAAACGTGACGTGAAACGAATTCGGGCGCCCCATACAGGGGCTGCGCGTTTTCTCATGGTTCATTGTTCTGCGTTGCACAGAATTCCCTTCATTTCCACCCTCCGTTTGGTGCTCGGCACTGTGTGCACGGTGTCCCGTAGCGCGCGTTTCCCGTAGGAATCCGTGCGTGCGACGTTCCAATTCTTTCGTTACAGAAACGCCATCCTCGAAACGATTGACTCGCACAGGAGCGTCAACTTCTACGCGATCCTTCTAATTAGGAACTTGAATCTCTTGGATCGCCTGCACGGAATCACGGAGCTACGTTCCACGGACTCGGTGCACCGAGCTGAACGTCGCTTGGTCTAACGGTTGTTGATTTACAAATAGGCTTATTGCTGCATATCGTCGCGAGACTATCGCGGAGAAGTCCACGCGTTTCGGGGTAAACGATAGAATAAAAAGGGGGTAGAAAATCGATCCAGTACGGTGGATCGGTTTAGTCGTGCAGCCTGTCGATAGGCAGAAGCTGTATGGAAAAGAGGAGCGGCTCGCGCATCTGGGTGAAAATAAAATACGAAGCACCCTTGTTCGGAGTAGACTACAGAACCATCGAGGTGTCTTGACGCGAGTGGCGATACGAAGTTACGATTGGGAATCTCACTTGATCCTCGCGTGTTCTCGAGTGACGGCGAGGGGATTATTTGGTGCAGTCTTCGTACCCCGTTCCTTCGCAATTATGGTAATTTGTTAAATAGAAACGAGGTACCGTTCTCACGGTTATCCGAAGGGACGCGGCTCCGCGTTCAAGCAGAATGTTCGAAGGGATGACGAGAGACACGCGAACGAACGTCCCCGTTGCGCGATGCCATCCTTCTCCGTCTGATTGTTCAAGCATTTTCAATTGTGATCAGTAGGTACAGGGTTCTTCGTCGTGGCTCGTCGGCGGCGATTTAATCCTTGCGATTCGCCAGGCTTCGCGATCTCGAGAGCAAAGCCAGGATCGCGAACGCGAATCTCATTGTGATCATGAGGCGCGAAATTCTCCGCTCCAAAATCGCGATGGATTTCGCGATCTTGCTGCTTTACCGAATTCAAATTGAAACGAACGCCGAGGGGGTGTAATTAAAGCGAGAATTAACCATTCAGGAATCATATTAAAAGTTTCATTATCGCTGGGGTTGAATTATTAATTTTCCCTTCGATGCTGGGCGGTTCTGATTCGATTTACAGTTATTCACGGCTCGAGATCTTCCGCGGTAGGGTCTGTTCATGGAACAGAATAAAACGAGGGTCGCCTCGCCAGCGGTAGAAATCATTGGCTCCAGGAACAAACGCGGTTGCCTTCAGGTCTTTTAATTTGTCGCAACGGAATACGAAGCATACGAAAAAAATTGGAATATAAGCGAAGAATTTGGTGGGATTAGGAGTTATTAAAGGATATTAATATCGTCGCGGTTGTTCACTTCGACGATTGTCGCAGCTTCCTTCGATTTCTCGCCGCTCTGACATGCTCGAGCTATTGTCTCTAGATAGAATTCTCAGATTTAATAGACTATTGGAACGTTCTCTTCCTTTTTTTTCGTATCGTTCTTTCCTGCTCTTTCCTGTTGCGATCTTGCGTCAGCCAGAGAGTATCCGTGGTTCACTTATGATCTAGGACCTACTAGCCGAAAAAATTCGAAACGCGACGGAGTCGATCGTGCTGGAGAATGCCGCGAGCGTCTCGACTCGAGTCGCGACGCTCGGAGCGGAAACGGGACCGCCACTGATTTCCATGTTTCCCTATGTACATACACTAAAACGCCGCTCGCAAAACAGTACGCCGGTGTTAGCTAAGGTTTCGCGTTCAAATTTTGATCAGCACCACGCGGTCTCTCACTCTCTTTCGCACGCAAATACACACACTCTCCATTTCTCTCATTCTCTCTCTCTCTGCGACAAACGATCGAGTCTATTACTATCGAGTCGAAGAAAGATCGACTTGGGAATTTGGGGGGGAAGTTTGATGGAAGAGTTCTCGTTCTCTGTACTACCCCTATTATTTAGAAACATTAGAAACATCTTAGGATTTTTATTACGTAGTATTGGAAACGTTTGTTCCAAAGAATGGTCGATGGTTCGCGTTACCCAGACTTAGGCGTATTTGGTTGATAGTGGAATAGGAAATGGTGTATCGTTTCAATGATTATTTACACGCAAGTTTCGCTTGATGCTGGGTGCCGAGTTCAGTGGACATTCGCGAGTATCTATCGGTTCAATGTCTACGAAAGAATTAAGTAGTGATTCAAACAAAAATACTCGCGGTGCGTTCTAAGCCATCGCTGGTTTCGCCAAATAATGCCCAGTTCTGAAGCATCCAAGTCGTCAATCGGGGAAATGTGTGTACGTGAATGGAAGATCTCCCACGTCGTTTCTTTCGTCGACTCTGGGATAGATAGTAGGACTTGTTGCATCGGCAATAGTGTGATGGCTAACAATGACGGTAGTAATACGATGATAATAAGTCTTTAGTGATATTCATATTCCATCGTAATATTGGTCTACCATGTATATATATATATATACATATATATATATATAACATGTAATATTAATATATATATACATATAGATTCTTCCGATTAGTAATACAATTTCGTAAGGTGTATATATAATATATACGTATATACAATATAATAATATTTATACTAATTTACGATAATCGATACCATAAATCATTATTTTCTTCTCTCTCTCTCTCTCTCTCTCTCTCTCTCTCTCTCTCTCTCTCTCTCTCTCTCTCTCTCTCCCTTTCTCTCACTCCCCTCAAATATCTAGTCCCGTTTCAGCCACACGTTTTTTTCTTTATTCGAAATTTCGCCACACCCAGTCCCGCGGGCGTAACGTTAATTCTCGATCCCAACACACACCTTGAAAGCGTTTTAGTGATATCACAGTGATTTCATTGCTCCAATATTATCGATAGAGATCGTCTCGCGGTGCCTGGCGCGAGATCGTCCGTTCATCCTCGTCCACGTGATCTTCCCGAATAGAACGCCCAGCTACGTCCGAGCGGCAATCGCAATTATCGCGAAGCGAACTGCCAGATTTGGCGGAAAAAAGCTGGGCAGACCCTGTGTCGTTGATTCGACTCGAGGGACTTTCTATCGCGCGGCTCGAAATCGGCACGGAACTGACTGGTGTGCCAGCGGTTTTTACGGCGCCCGCGAATTTGGAACGGCAAACATTTCGTTTCGCGTTTCAGCAGCCGCGAACAATGGCCGCCCGTAGTGTGCGCCAGCGATAATTGAACGCCCGAATAAACGATGCAGACTTTGAAAGGGGGACGCGAGAATGGAGTGCGCGGATAACGGCGGTTTCGAAATTTACCGATCAGGGTAATTAAAGGATTCCGGGCTCCGACTCGGATATCTGCAACGAAAGATTAATCTACTGGGAGCTGCACCAGAAACAGCAAAACACAGACCTCGTCCCCTGAATAAGTGCTCTCTAACTATTTTCAAAGGTGTGTTATATTGAAAATTGTTGAAAAGAGGATTGATAAGTCTTCATAAGTTTCAGCGCAGGAATGAACTTCACGATCGATGGAGGCTAATGAGATACTTAATTTAATTTCTTAGCTAGTTATTCGGGGCGAGGTATGGGTCCCTCCTCATTTCGATGCAATTAATTACCCGCGAAATTTTTGAGAATACGTGCCAACCGGCGAGGATGAATGGTGGAAGCTCGCGTTTCTGGAAGATGAATCAAATGATAAAAGTGTGAGTTAGTGGTTCCATAAATCTCGGGGGTGTCGGTCGACGCTTAGGCGTCTTCGTCGTTGTGGCATTATCGAAAGTACAGAAAATATGCTATTACTGTCGAAATTCGCCTTAAAAAAATTTTCTCCTCGTTAGTAACATTAAAAATCGATTAAAAATAGAAATTAAATGACTACTTACACAGAGTGATAGTGGACGATCTCGCGCCACCCCATTATCTTGAACAGATTCAAGGGTAGCAGCACTGCTCGACGAATCGAAATAATAGTTAAGGTCGATCGTTGGATCCCTACGGCGACGTTTGATTATTTAATATATATTTATATATATAATATATGTAAGAATGATCGATGGCAATAAGAACAAGAATGACAACGGCGATAATAAGAATAATGGTAATCTGTTAATAATAATAAGAATAATATTAATAACAGTAATAATATACATATCTGTGTACAACGTGTATAAATACAAAGTATCGTGTTCTTCGTTAATTCCATTAGTAACCCCGTGTCGCTTAGGTTCAGAGACGATACGAGCGTAATATTAATTAGAATGATCGTTAAACGTTTTCTTTTCCCATCTTACGGTAGTCACTTCGAAATCGTTCTCCTCTGGTTCCCTCCACGTATTTCGAAACGTCTGCGCGATTACATTCTCCCCTCTACTATCTCTTATGCTTACGTCGTTTAAGTAACATCGCGTGTACGTAGGATAAGGTAATTAGGTACTGACACACACACAGAGATTCATCGAAAAATTTGGTTTGCAAAAATTCTCGGCGACCGCCTAGCGCGATCGCTGCGTGTACACGTAGTTTCGTTTAATAGTATTAAATGGTAATCGATAGCAAGTTACGATAGTTAGTACGTTGCATTTTACGGATTCACGGTGTTTTCGTTTCCCCTTTAATAGCCTCCGGCCAGTCACGGTTCTTACACGCTACGGATTACCGGATCGCTTACCCCCTATCTTACGTGTAACTCGTTTATTACAGGAAAATTGAGATCTCGCGGTGTATATTTCGTTTACTTCTTACATCGATCTAATTAAGTTTGGAACTAACAACGAGGACAAACGTTCCGCGATTCTCTCCACCAATTTTTCCCTCTCTATTGCTGTGTCTCGACCCTACGTCTCGGGCGTAGAGTCATTTCGATGATCTTCGAACGATCCTGCTCTCCAGGACGCGTGGCGAGCGTTCGACGAGAATTTCCACGGGACATGAAGTATTGTTAATTTCTCTAGGAAACGAAGAGCTCCGAGGATCTCCCTCTGCCTCTGCAAGCCCGGCGTCTATTAGATCGTGAACGGTTTCCCACGTTCTGTCGGTTAAAATGTAAATTCCGCTCGATTACGTCTATCCACCTCGGGGCTCGCCTTCGTACGCTCGAGGACACGGCATCATTTCGTGGCCTTTTTATTTCATGCGCAATAAATTCCCTGGAATCCAGCCGATCGGTGTATCGCAGGATTTCACGTTACAAAGTATGCCCGGTAATATGTCGGCAGGGCGAAGTATTCGGGACGAGGCAGACTACGTTCGACCGCAGGAACCGAATGGAAACGGGGCCGGGGTAGATGGATATCGCTCGGAAAATGGTTTAGTCGTGCCCCGGCCGTGGTATTTCTCTTAATTTTACACGCCACCGCTAATACTCGAGGTCCCGGTTGCAAGGGACCTGGTGACAAATGCGCGTCACGTCCCTTCAGACAGTCGAAATGAATTTCCATGAAGCACCGCCTCGTCGAACAGATATTTCCCTCCTTTTATCCACGATTTTCCCGGGCAAACCGCTTGAGTAATCGCCGAGGGTGCGCCAACCCTTTCTCGTCTCGCGCGCGATCGACCCTCCAACTTTCGCATCCAAGGTGAAGATTAGCCACGAGGGGGATAGGTTTCCCTAATAAGCGAGGCTCGTGTCTCGGCTCTGCCCACTCGAAGACACTTTTGCCCTAGTTCACGACCTAACAAGCCGTTCGCGGCCAGACAGGAGCAGAGAAAACGCGGTGAAAGTTAGACACACCGGTGTATTATACGGGCACACGTACGCTTTATTGATTTATCGTTATGTTGCCACTGTGTGTCATGTGGGTGCGTGCTTGACGTATGTATTGCGTGTGTTGGAAGGGGGATGCACGTCGGTCGAGGGCTGCTTTCGCGTTGAAATGCCTGGGACAAAAACGTTTATGCCAAGAATACATTCTTTTTCGGCTAGGTGTCATTGCTTTTTTCGTTGTTGCTCGGATGAGGGGAACTGCTGATTGCACTCGGGGAGGATTTGAGCTAACGATTTCATCACTGCGGAACGTGATCCTATAACAACCTAATCACAATTCCATCTTCCTTACTTCCACACTCAGATTATTCAAGTTAATCGCCCGTTACAGCTTGGGCTTACTTTCGACCGAAAATAGGTCGTCCAGGACACGACCTCCCTGTTTTAGACATTGATTTATTTACCTGTAAAGGCAGCATTTTCCATGCTGGCGTCGAACAGTGTTTATTCCGGTGAGCCATCGGATTTTTCGGAAACAGAAGCAATGCATTGCTGCGGGGGATGAAATATACGAGGGAGAGCCGACCCTTAATCCTCCGCCAAAAATGCCACGATTTCTATCAACGCCTGGTGCAGAAATTCGGAGATCTTTTTTATTCGAAATCCTCGCGGTCGTAGTCGCGGGGGATGATTTTTAATCTGCGAAATAGACGAGCAAGATTGAACGCGGTGGTGAAAAAGTATCGTGGGAATTGTTTTCAAAAATCCATTTTGATAGCTGGCCCGCTCTATATGTATGCAGTCGCAAGCAACGCTTTTCGGTGCTCATCGATTTACCTACTTTGGGATAGGAGCGAAAAGGTGGAAGGTTGGTTTGCTCGCCTTCTCGATCCGAAGCACCTTCATTCTCTAACGAAAACGATCGCGTCTTGCTGGACACCTTTTCCTTCGCGCAATCCGAGGCGTTGTCCGCGTGACCAAGATAAATTGAGCACGCTGCGCATCGACGCGGAAACGCGGAATGAGATGTGTAGACGGGGCGCGATAATCGATTAAGTAAAACCAGTGCACGGATCAAAGGAGACCGCCTGCAAGTTTCGAGGGGGGATTGATCGATGAGAAGCCCGGTGCCTTGGCTGAACTCGGCAGCCGTTAAATTATAAAGCGATTGATCGCGAGTTGTCACCACGCCGCGCGTAGGTCGCCTAATGTCCTGTAATAATTGAAACCGCGCTCCACCGTGTGCTTCCGTGCGGCAACGTCGAACGAAGGAAACTGCTGGTTCGTTTTTAGAAGCCAATCAAATTCTATACATCCCCTGCTACACGCACAGTCTCGTCGGTCGGCCGCGTGCGTTAATCGCGATCGTCTCGAAGTCTCCGCAGATGGTACAATAATACGCGCTTCGACAGTCTCCCTATCCTTAATCGAGAAACGCCTACGTTTATAATTAACTCCCTCTAACCGTTGTCGCTTTATTGGAATCGTAGAATCCGAAAACACGTGATTAAACGTTACACGATTAACGGTGTCGATTCTACGGTGAACGGTGTGCCTATTTAATAGGAAACATAATTCGCCCGGTTCGAGCGATTTCGTAGCAATTTATTTGTCACCGACGATCCGCCGATCGCGTCTCCTTCGACTGTCTCGCGCTCGTCTCGAGAGCCTCGTCCCTTTCTGCGCTCGCGTATCGACGCGCGTATACGATATCGCGCAATGGCGCATGTACGACGCACGTAAGCCGTCCCGAAAGTTTTCGCTCGACGGCCGCGAAGGAGAGAGCCGAGAAACCCACGGGAAACATACGTTCGTTCCCTCGTCGATGTATTCTTCCCCTGTTCTGTTTTCTTTCCGAACCGCGCGAGGATTTCTCTCGCCACCGCGGGCAAACTTGCCAGCCGACGTCGCGTCCCGAGACCCGCGTGTTTCAGAAATTTCAGAAACTCCCTCCCCGCGTCCCGAGCCCTTCTCGAGCGTGGCCGCGCAGTTCTTCAGAAGTTAAATCAAGGAGACGTGAAGGAAATGGGAGGTTGGTTCTTGGTAGCCCGCGTCGTTTGATGAAATTACACCGGCAGGGGCACTCGTCATTGTTAAGCGAGAACGATAAGCTTGCGGACGGCGTACGTGCCGCGTACGCCAGCCATATCCCGTACACGCGCGCGACGCGCAACTATACATATCTACATTCACGTACATCGATAATAATGGATTGTCGCGACGTTTAATTTACAATCGGACCGTGCGCCGGGCTGTCCAAGGAACTCATTGTCAGAGAAGGGTGAATGACGCGGGTGCCGCTCCGTCCCGTTCCGCTTCTCTGTGGGGAAGGACGAAAGCGAGGTAGCCGCGATGGAGAGGCTCGAGAGAAGCGGAATGCGCACGATTTTCTGGGGACGGGGCTCGCCACGAAGTTTGCTGCGAGTGGCCGGTGTTACTCGAGGTTCGCTCGTAAACGTCTCTGATGTCTTCGCCGGTCGTACGATTTACTTCGGATCCACGACCGCGCAGCAGCATCCTCGAATCCGTGGTATCTGTCATGAGACTCCATCTGTCTTGGACGATTTCGCCTTGAATTGACAACTAGTCGGTGGTTGTATCCGATCGAGGGGGGACCCAGCAGCTGGCGCTGAGACACGCTCTCCCAGGACACCTCATACAGGATTCATGACCATCCTGGTCGTGTCTGGCCTCGAATTTCGTTCCCAACTCTCATAATTCATGCGGCCGTTCGTTCGACCGATTGCACACGTGAGATCGGCTCGCGCAGCTCGATCCGACGTGGGATCTTGCCGGAGTACCGTTCCATGAATCGGAATATTCCCAGCCAGATGATCATCCCGTGCCCCCGTCCCCGGGAAACGGCACTGCACACGAATCATCCACTGAATATACGCTCGACCGTTTCCGAGTGGCTCGAATTTTCGTCGAGTTCTACGTTCCGAAGGGACGCTTACGCGGGAGCTTTCGCTACCGAGGACGGACCACCCGGATCCTCCGCGGGTATACGCGCCTCCCTGCATCCCCGCTGCTCCTCTCGACGGCTTCTATCAGCGGCTCGCCCCGCGTCCGTCGCGAAGGAGATGCGCGGGCCGATCGATCTCCTTTCGCGGTACCCGGGATCGGTCTCGAACTCGAGGACAAGCCGTGGGGTCGTTCATTTGAACAGTATCCGACGGAACGCGCGGCGGAAGTCCTTGTTGAAGACGGTGTAGATGAAGGGGTTGAGGGCCGAGTTCATGTAGCCCAGCCAGAACGCGATGACGAACGCCTGCGTGGGTATCTCGATGGTTGGGAACAGCGGCTTCACGATGTAGAGGACGAAGAATGGTAGCCAGCAGGCGATGAAGCTGCCCATTATGAAGCCTAGGATCAGGGTGGCCCGTTTCTCCTTCTTCCTTGCCAGCCTCCTTTTCTCTCGCTCCGGATCCCGGGGTTTAGACGATTTCGCGTCGATACCGGAGTCGTCCTTCGCCGAGGGACGCCCGACGTCCCCGTGCTCCCTTCTCAGTTTCGCGAGGTTCCTCCGTCCGAAGATCGGCTGACACAGCCGAAGCTTCAACGGCTTCACCACGGCGCATCTTGAAACGACGCCGCTGTCCGACGATGACGGGTCGAACTCGGAGACCATGTCGACGTCGATGCCGACGCTCGGCGCCCTGCATCGCGACGGCACGCTCGATTGACCGTCCCCGTTCACCGACAGCGTCGCCTTCAGGCTGCTCTTCTGCACTGGCACGGGAATCGCCACCTGCCGAGAACAAGCGTCATCGTCACCCATGGTCGTCGTGGTTAGATCTATTGAGATGGAACATGGAGAATTGAAATGCTCTTTGTTCGATGAAACTTGGGCCAACTTCGAGGACCTGATGAAGTTTAGATTATTCGTTGTTTAAGGGGGGAGGCCTACCTAGAAATTTTCTAAGAACTGATCTTTCGATTTTTATATTTTCTTGAAGTACAACATGTTGACAATATTCCCTGAAAGTTTCAAGTTAATCCGACCAAAATTGACAAAGTTATACGCGTGTAAGTAGGTAGGTGTTCCTCGGTGTAGTGCTCAGACCCAAAACTATAAACGCGTTTTCGTCACAATCATGTTTTCAAAGTCATAACTCAAAAATTCATGATCCGATTTCCTCGAGGCTTTGCAGGCTTATTTTAGGGTTATAAATCTAAATGCTATCGGGAGCTTTTCCTTTTTCTATCGGCTAAATTTTTTTTACACTCGAAAAACGAGCGATTGTTTGCCAAATATCGATGCTTCAACTTTGCACAGCTGTCATTTTGTCTTGAAATAATTTTTCCAACATCGGATCCGATGACGCCTAGATAATTTCATATATTGTCTAAAAAAAAAAATCGAATTTTCAATTTTCAATGATCTGCACCACGCTACGCTTCTCACCGCAAAGCGCCTAAAAAGAAGGGCGTCTCGGGCATCGCCTATAACTCACAAACCTTTCAGCACTTTTTACCACAAAAAATACTGAAGTACCCGTAAGATGTACTTTTTCCAATAGACTAATGTTTAATAATAAAAGTTTATCGGTATTTCTACAAAAAAATCCCAAAGAAGCATGTTGTTTTGACCGTTCCAGGTAGGACCTCTTTCCACCTTATGAGTAGAGACTACTTTGCTTCGGTAATGATTGCTAATTTGGGTAAAGGTTGATGCTTGGAAGGGAGAAGTGTTGTTGGGATGCGATAATGTCCGCGCATTACGAGGGGGGGCCGTTTGTTTTCCCCCATAGACGAACGTAACGATGAAACTTTTACGAGGGGTTATTAAAAAGTGGAGTTTACGGGATCGTCATCCCGTGGCTGGTTCGGAAATGTCGCCGATAGAAAGTTAGAAAACAGGGTTGAAAGCAAGACAAAGTGGACAGATTCGAGCGGACCTCTCGGGGATGGGGGACATATTTCACGAGCGGCTCGAGGAGCTGGAAAACTACCGAGCCGTATGATTTCATAGAGTAGCACGTGCCTCGGAATGAGATCTCATAAATGTTCACTTACGATCTGAAATTTCTATACCCGTTCACGTATCGACCGTGATCTCGCGCAATCTGTTCTCCGATCGAAGATAACACGAAATACGCCCTACTGCTCATGGAAGTTCTCTTCTCGAATGCACTCTAGTTTTATCTGGAATGGGCAGCGAATGTACTTGAGTAACAGCGATCGAAAGTAGCAATTTCAGGGCCGTCGCAACGAGTGGTGTGTACGTCTATGATCGATTCTACCTCGGTACCAAAACGGCGCGGTATTGTGCCTCGGTTACACGGCAGCTCTCCCGGTTCCGCTTGCAGCACCGCGGTGATACTGAAATCCAATAGCGTATTTCTGGGCTCGAAGATTTACCGGCACCACTTTTATGTGGCTGCAGCGACACGCGATCTCATTGTCGGTGGCTGGATGCACCGTAGTGTATCACCAAATGGGATGTACTCAGGTACCAAACAGAAAACTGAAGTTATTGGGTAACTGCACTCGGTATGCAAACGCGGCGATTTGATGTCTATCCCGTATCGATCCGCTCGAAACGAGGATTCACGTACATCAAGAGGATGTTACTTTAGGAACAACCTACTCGTTCGTGGAACTACAACAAGTGGGAATCATAGAGAATCTATTATCGAAGGCTCGTGAGGAGTTGTTCAGGTCCAGGAATTTATATTTGAGTGGTTGAATCAGGTTTGGTGAAAGCGTTAATCTGTGCACCTTGAGGGTGTCCTTCTCCTCCATGGGTATGCCGTTCCCTCCCCCAGGATCCGCCTCGGAGGTGCTGACGTCGCTGGCGAAGTCGCAGGTGACGATGGGTATTTGTACCGGCTGGTTCTCGATCGTGGCGACGTTCTCCATCATGGAGCCTGGCGGCTTCTTCATGTCTACGGCTGGTGTGCTCTGAGTGAAGCTGGTCTGCCTGACATCCGGCGACTCAGGCGGCACCGCCGCCCGAGGACGCGGCTGCTTCCGGATGCCGCGGCGCGCGCGAGCCTTCGCCGCGAAGTATATACGTATGTACACGAACACCATGATGCACGACGGGATGTAGAAGCTGCCGAGAGCTGAATAAAGCACGTAGCCGATGTCCTCTGAAAGCTGCAACAGAAACGAATGAAAATTCAATAGCCCCTTTGTTGCTGCGGGCCTTTTGTCTCGTCCCGGAGAATCGAAATAAATTATCGTTTAATATTTTATCACGATTCACGACGGTCTTTTACAGGCGGACGGATGGGCAATTTATTAGAATTGTCGGAGGGATATAGTTGCTTCTCTTTCTACGCATAATTTTCCACCGTTTAGAATTGCTCCGGGGACTTTGCTCTTTCTCATTCTTGTGTACGATACAAGAGCCCGTAGCGGTGAATTTTGAGTGGATAAAAAATTGGAGCAGCAGGTGGAAGTTTCTAAACACAATCATTGATACCGTTGCATCCTCGAATTACTCTCTCCTTTGGCTCACATAAGTATGTAGAAAACGATGGTTGAGAATGATAAAGATTGAGACCTGCGAGTGGAGGGTGTGCTAGGGGTAAGGCGGAAAGCATAAGTCCGTTTCGTTGATACGCTCAAAGCGAATCAATTTTCCGGTGGAAACTTTCCCGGCGGAAAAAGTTAGCCGTTCAATTTAGGAAAATATAGAATTTCATCCCCCGCGGAGCGGGTCGATCCGCTTGATTTTTCGCCAGCTTCTTCGCGTTGCACGCGTCCTGGCAGGGTGGAAGCGATTCGTGGGCGAGCGAAATTTCGTTTCCATATTCCGCGAAAGTTTCGTACTCCAGGATGCTGGGGGGGTCGACGGTTTCTGTGATACTTTTATGGTCACGCGCAACGCGGACGACACGAGTACGCGGGGAACTGGGTTATCCCTGTTGCGGCGTCGGTGTGGGTGCGTGTGCAACGAGACGGGCCGGCGTTCCGTTCGAGAACACGTGTATGCACGCGCACGTGCCCCTGCGTGTGTGTGTGTGTGCACACGTTAGAGTTTAATTCAATTTAATTTACGACTGCGTAGCGCCTGTAGCGCGAATTCGCTGGTACAGAACGGGCCGCCGCCCCTGGAACAGAGGACGTTTGATTCCGCGTAATAACTCCTTTGCTACGCAGCGTTTCGCGTTCCATTTGCATTTGAATTATTAACGAAGCGAGACGACGTTAACGGCGTCGTTAATGGAACGACGGCCGCGTCCATTTATTTATTAACCGTCACATCGGTTTCGCTGTTTTTACTAGGGCTCGGCTCGCCCCGTAACTCTTGTTCGACGTGGCACCGGACGCCGCGCCGGTGTAATTCACGGAGCGTTTCGAGCACAGCATGCCCCGCGGCACGTTCGTTACTGTTGCAGCTTCGGCAACTTCTACCCGCGACGATTAATCTGCAGGCTGAAATATCAGACAAGATTCGAGTAGACCCCGCTGTAAAACTAGTCTCGGGTTACAACCGGCTCCGCTATAATCACTGGGGGTTTAAGGGGGTAACAATGAAATCGGATGTAGCTGCAGCTTGCCAACGCTACTCTACTGTAACTTACAATTAACGTAATCTCCGGTATTACATTACTACCTGCCGCATTCTACTTCGGTGTCTCCTGTTTACTTTGTGCCTGGACTCTCGAGTGTCCCGCGTGGAACAATGAATTCTCGCGGGGAACATGCTGACGAGAGCTTGGATTTAGTTTATGATACGAACCCGGCTCCTTTACTGTCTCTGGAATTAGGAATATCAGTGCTTTCATTTAATTATTTACGACCCCGCCGTTAACGACGATGTACTCCGCGAGTTCTGACGCGGATTTGGGGAATTTGGGGAATTTGCAGATGCATGCAACGCGTGTTGCAATTAGAATTTGAGAGTGATCGCGAAGCAACGTTAGCTCCCTCGAAAATTAATATCCTCGCCAAAGAAATCGCCGAGTATCCACGTACTCGAAATTTGTAATGCTCCGTTTTTAGTAGCTTCGCAGAATTAGACCTCACGTTCTAATTGCCCTCGTCTAACATCCCCTTGGCGTATTTAACGATCACGAAGGTAGGTCGGCCCACCGACGAGCACGTACTCTCGCCGGGGTCTGAAGCCTGAAGTCTCTGGTAAAGCGATTAGCGCGTGCAGAATTTAATCTCTCAACGCTGGACGTTTAATCATCCCTTTTCGCGGGCGCGGGCCGTTTCCCTCGCCTTTAATACCGCCGTTCCACCGGCAGCTCTCATAAATGTGCCGTCCAGCGGCCAAAACGGTTTTTCTTCACACTTTCGAGCCAAGGAGATTGAAAGGCAGTTTCACAGGTGGAAAAAGAACCGAGATGCCGGGTGCGCGAGGTCGAGGCGGCGGGTTTACCGTGTTACATCGCAAACACGCGGAATAATGAGCAGATTGGGGTGCGGATTTATGAAAGCGCGACAGCCCGTGCGTGGCCCAGCTCGCGATCTTCTTCTTCCGCGGCTTTTAACGAGGCTGGAGACAATTTATAGAGAATGGCTCATGACTGCCATCCAAGTACGAAAGATAATCGAGTGGGACGAAATTCACCGAGTGACGTTCATACGATAGCTGGGAAACAAGTGAATTTGTACAAAAACTTTATGGTGGAGAAAAATTTGTCGTTTGAATATTCCACACTGCTCGAGCCCGTGTTTCTTCATGGCGCTACCTGGATTCCGTCTTCTATCAATCACGCTTTTTGCCACCGGGTCATTTCTTACCAAGAAAGAGGAGGAGCGAAGAAAAGGCTTTCCGAACGCCGACGTTAAGCATCACCCTTCCGTGCCTACGCCCCTCAGAAGAAGTTTACGGATCAGGGTTACTTTACTGTGTTCCAGTAACTCCACAAGTCAATGAAAAATTCATGTAGTTTTTTCTTCGAAACAGAGAGGCAAGGGTGAAAAGTGAAATAAGGGTTGTGGACAGCGTCTCGCGGGTTCCACGAACGCGTGACCATTCCGACCGCAAAGTAACGAGCAATCTCGCGGGGCACGGTTGAAAATTCATGAGATCATGAATAACAACGTCCGTCCGAGCAGTTGGTTGGAACCGGCTGGAATCGAGTACACTCGTTCGTATTCTTCCACTGAAGAAAAAAGCTCGATTTCGGTAAACGAACCCAATCGGATTCGCCCCGAGTTACAAATCTCCAGGAGGACAACTGCGCGAGTTGGAAAGTATCCGCAGAACGATGCCGCGTTCCACACAGCATCCGCCAAATGACGGCACGCAGACCTGGTGGTTTTCGACAGAACGACGCCGTCGCGTTCCTGAACTGGTTTCCGCGAGAAAACGGCGGCCAACGTTTGCCAGCGATTTCAATTACGAATCTTTGATAAATGATGCTGGGTCGCGGCATTGGCCACGCGAGAAATCAGAGGGGGAACCAGCGAAATTGGTAACGGCCCGGATGCACGTCCTTTGACTTTTTCTTTCATGGACGATCCAGCGAGAGCTTAACGAGCTTCGCGCACGGACTTCCTTCCCCCGAACCGCCGCGAAATTATCCGATCGTGCCTTCTTTGTAACCAGTTTTCCCTTCCGTTTCCATACCACCGATCCGTGATCCCATTTATGGGCTAGAATTTTCATTATCGATATCAACACGACGTCCTTTAAGCGCAGGTGAATTTCTTCGCGAACTTCGTTTTGCAGTTTCATTGCTGCTGGCTTTTACGTATATGTGGAACCGATTTCAAGTCTTTTGCTTAAATGATCGGGTGTGTTCCATCGCGCTGATCCTTTGCGACGCGAGGTGTGTGGAATCTAATGTCGGTATACACGGTGGGATCCGTGAAACTGTGGCAATTCAGCTCGACGAAGTTGAAAGAGGCAAACGCAAGCTGGCGCGACCATGTACCGTATGCTCGCAGCCACGCTTCGTCCGATCCAATTAAATTTCTTTCTGACCGTTGGTCTCGCTGCTTCTTTTCATCAAGATTCGGGAAATTATGCTCTTTAAACGTGGCGTCAGCGGAAAGGGGAGGAAACGATTATACCTACCCGTTGCCTTCGAAATAATTGCATTCCTCTGCGGGCTCTGTGATCCTGTTCCGCTAACAAAAATTTTCGTTTCCCGGAGTACTTTTAATTGGACAGGAAGAATCTCGACTGTTTGCAACGGTGGCGGTTTAACGTAAAGTGTCGCCGTCCGTTTTTCCTCGTGTGACACTAAAAAGAGTGATTATACTTTCCTCCGTTCATTTTATAGTTCATTCACAAGCAACTCCGAGTAAAGTCACTACGAATTCGACGTAGGATTCGCACGTGATTTGTAATAACTCCGGCGACTGTCGATCAGAAGAATTCAGAAGGGAAATGGAGCGAAAAAGCGGGTAAGAACGGGAGTGAAAGCGGGGACGAAGGGGCCGATGCCGGGATTACGTCGAGGAAAGAGTGAAAGCCGAGTTATTGGTTAGCGAAATCCACTCCGAGGACCCTGGATTCTTTCCAATAAGAATGTGTCACTCCGCCGAGGAATAAGCATGCACAACCGCCAAAGCGTTTCCTATCGGCGCCTCCGCCAGTGGGACGATCCGTGGTTGCCGTCGAAAGAATTTCAAGGATTAGAAATTCATCACGACGGGCTTCCATCGTCGCCGTTGCCTCTCGTTTTAGCAGTCTATTCCTTTGACGCCGCGATATTGATATTCCCTTTGTTCCCGCGTGGCCATTGTGCCACACTGCGGTTTTCGTGAACGCGTTTCCTCGAGTTGAAGTAAAAAACGCGAAGATATTAATATCCGTCCGAGCACCAAGGCCCGAGGACGAGAAGCAGACACCTCAAATTACAAACACCCTATAGTTTCAATCTCAAAAACAGTGCCGTTTGCTCGCATGGGTTTCGATCGTTCGGAGCTCCTCCTTCTATCCGCGTTAACGTTTGACAGGTAGATACAATAATGGGAACGCGAGCTCAGATATGGAATGGAATAAAACAATATTTAGCCAGACAAGGCTGAGGATAACGCACCGTTCCGAGGGATGTTGTAAGTTGGTCACGTTAGCGTTACGGTCGACAGCGATGTTTGCTATACAAACCGAGGTATTAAAATGGCCCCTCCGCCGTTGGCTAGCTAGCTAGTAGTTTGAAATATTGTTTCAACCATACCCCGCGCGTATTTCCCTCGGAGTTTCTCGGGCAGCGAGGGAAACGCGGCCGAGGAAGCCACGTGATAAGGGTTGACGGAAATCCGAGGTGCGGTGTTTTTGATTGGAAATCACGGGGCTCGTAATCGATGCGCGATGCTCGTTCCCCGTCGAAACGCTTCCGTTCTTTCCCTCGCGTCACACGCTGCGAAGAAGAAAGAAAAGAAAAACGAAGGCAGGGGAAAGAAACACGCGCCCCGAAGTGCAATCAATGAGTCTGTCAAGCACAGATGAAAAGTGTTTGATATTGAAGTCGCTGTGGGGATGAAAAAGATGGTTCGAGGCAGAAAAGGCGGGCTGCGGAACGCTCCAGACAAATCCGTGCGCGGCGTTGTATGACCTGGATTTCTGCCCCCCCCCCCCCTTTCCCGTTTCGCCGCTTCGCACAGAAAGGGGTTGCTTTTTCGATGTGTACACTCCTATCTCTCCGTTATTTCTTTTCTACTTTTTTTTTTTTACCTTTCAAGCACGAAGCGGTGCGTTATGACGTGTCAGAACGACGTATAGCGTTGCGAATGAAAGTGAGATCGCCCGGCGCAACCCTGAACGTGAAGTTCATACGCGGAGGGGATCGCGTGACGCGGGGCTGTCAGAAAAATTTATCGATGAAGCTCACCGAGACGAGAACCCTTCGAATTCGATGTCTTCATTCCCATTCGAGGGCTGGCGTCGATCCGACGGTGTACATTTCAATCCTCCCTCCATTCCCTAGCAAACCAAACACCATCCTTCAAATTTACGTTAGAGTGTTTGTAACATAACGAGAAAGGGGAGAGCGTTGAGGCAGGTCAGGGACTCAAGTCGGAGCAGTCGTAATCTCCTAACGTCGTGGATCTCGGTGGATTTGCATCTTATTAAAAAATAATTCACCGCAGCTCGCGCACTCGTTGTTAGTGATTCGCTAAAAGGGGGACGCGGTGCGAAATCCACTCGCGCTCGCCCCGATTACGGACGCGGTGCTTTCGTTATTGAACGTTCGAGTCGCGCGATGTGCATTGAGAGAATCACAAGCAATCGGCAGCGGAAGCCCGCGGCTCGAAGCGTTTCATTAAACGAAACATAATTTCATTAGGGAACGAAGCTTTTCGTTCCCCGTGCGCCATGTTGCCGAACCGTAACGGCGCGAGTCCTGTCGCTGATTAAAACGCGCGATATTTTCGTTGCAACCGCAATACCTGCTCGCGGGGATCATTAAAAAATTGCGGGCTGGATATTAGTTCGTGAAAACAGTTGCGTGAACGCTTGTTCTCGGGCAAAATGGACGCAGAGAGACCACGTACGATCGTGTTAAATTTCTCACGAGCCTCGTATCGCGCAGCTCGCGAAACAATGTGGTCCTACCTGTGACAAAACCGGACACTTTACGCGAAAACGGCCCTGTTACGATTCATTCATTCGCGAATTAAAATCGTCGATTCGTGTAATAAATTTTTCTAGATGTTCCTAGGCGATAAAAACTGCTGAGCTTAAACAAATTTCATGAATTTTTTAGATTGCATATTTAAAGGGGAATTGGAGTAATCACGTGTTATTGGATGCACAAATATTTTAAATGGGTGTGATTAAATTGCCATCTTCTCCCGCCACGCGGTAGAAACGCGCGCAGCACGCACCCCCCCCCCCCCCCTATTTCCCATTCCTATCTCGAGGCTGAATGGCTGCTCCAAATTAATATTTTTCCTCTGTGTTTCGTTGGAGCCACAGAGAAAAAGCATCCAATTTCGTTTACAATCCTGTTAGACGTAGGATTGCCAACCGTTCTGCACTCGCTGGCCGCACGAAATTGGCCCGCTTTAAACGCTCCGACCTGTCTCTTACGTGCACTTCGCGCTGTCAGGTGCATGAAAACGTTTCAAAAATTCGTCGAGAGCCTGGCCTCGGTCACGCGCACGCCGGGGCTGACTCGAAATTTTCGCGTTACTGATTTCATCGATATTATTCCGCCCACGATGAAATGTTTCCAAGCAGAAGTTGACCAGTTTCCGAGGGAATACGAGATGAGTCGAACGAAATCTGTATTCGTGTATCAAAACGAAAGTTAACAGTGATTTTTGCTGTCTGACGAATTGTAAGTACAGGTATTGGCTTTTGAAACCATTATTCCGAAAACCACGCAACAAAGCTGGATGAGTTCGGGGACATGCATTTTTGAAAGTCCATAGGTCGCGTTCGCGGTCGAAAAACACTCCGCCCCTTCCCTGAAACTCTCGTAATCATAATTTTTTATCACTGCCCCTTTTACTTATTCGGTTAAATCCCCGTAAAAATGCAGATAAATCGCAAGGGCGTGGCTTTGCTTCTGGCTTTTCGTTCTTGCCGATCAGTAATTTGCTGGTGTACAGATTTCCCTTTTCGGGAACGGACCAGAGAAAGGCGACCGTGTGATCGATATCCCTTTAACGAGCTAAATAATTGGTTTAACCTCCCCCGGCTCGACTGACGTAGTAAGTAAACTGTGGATGTTTTATGAAAACGCGCGTGTGCAGCTGTGCGCGATGAGCATCGCTTCGTTACGGCGCATTGTTTGCGCGACTGAAATGTTTCGCGAAGCGAATTGAGGCCCACGGAACGCGGAACACGTGTACCGCTTGTAAACTCGCGTGTTGCGTGAACGCTGGCAAAATCGCGGACGCTAAAACATATATGTACCGTTGCCTTTGCGGAATGCTGCCGAATTGTTCGGATAGCCTCGCGCTGATCCTGCCTCGAAATGGGCAGAATTATTTCGCTTTTGCAGCTGCGAAGATACACGTGTTAAACATTAACGTCCACAGTCTTCCGACGATGGAATTTCATTTTCACGAGGGGACACCGCAACCGAATGCTATTAAGCTTCTTCTCCTAGCAAACTTGCGTGGCAAATTCAAATGGGTTACTGCGAATGTCGCGAGCACATATGTGCAGTTAAATGTTTTATGACGTTTGCTGTTAAATCTCGCTGGAAACGAGAATATCGCTGGGACCTGTTCTTCTCGAAAATTCCTCCGCGCCCATGCCATTCGTTTCGAGGTAGCTCGTTCCGTGAAATTCCGTTCCGTTCGCATGGACTTTTCTGCTACGTCGACGGGATCCCCTTTTCAGCGTGTAGCCAGGCGATCGCTTTGAATTATTTTCTTGTCGATTTAATTTCAATCGAGCGGACTGCATAAGATTATAGCGAACCGAGCCGGCTGCCTGAGCGCCCTCCCGAACGCATCGGGAATACCAAGCGCATTCGCCGATGCACAGGGCGAAACGTTGGGAAACGTGAAAAAAGGAGGGCGAGGAAGAGTAACGCTAGACGTGAATCGCGTGGAAAGTTTCGCCTGTAGAGCAGGGGAAAAAATATGTTACGACGTAAATGCGGGCGGAAATTCTGGGAGCGTGGCATGCAGAAAATATGCGGAGAAAATGTTGGATGCTGATTCGAGAATATAATATTGGGCGAAGAATTCCGTTACGACGGTTTGATTGTGATTTCAATTTGGAAAGCACGAAAATGTAAAGTAACATTGGAGCAAGTGGTGCATTGTACATCAGACATTAAGATTCGGAGGTATTCTTCATGAATTTCTGCCTCGCAGAGTCAAGAAGGCCCAGGGATCATCCGTCTGACCAATGACTTACCCATTCTACTGCCGCTACTCATGTACTCCGCCAAGCGCCAGTAGTGCGAACCTACACCGATCAGACCAGCTAGGCGTTTTCCCACATTAATTTTGTGTGAAGTAGGAGTAGGGTGATTAAATTAATATTAATATTAATATTAATTTAATCACCCAGCTCCTACTTCACACAACATTTGCTAACAAATTTACCGAGAAACCTACACGCCTGTAGATTAACAAAGGTAAACAGAAAAAGCCGATTACGAGCATAGAAATACCTATAAATTACTGCAATATGCACACTCCAAAATACTGCACATTCTGCTCGCAGCGTGAAATTTAAATTATGCAAATTCATAGCGCGCAAGCACTTGGCGGGTCGTCCGTGTAGTGGAGCACGGAGGTGGAAACTTCGTTGACCTCGGGGAGGTCCTCGTTTGAAGGAAACGACGTCAGAGGACGTCACCGAGGAACGACGATCGTCCGTACGTGCCCTGGCATGGTCCCGGGCTTTAAAGATCTCCGCCCTGCAGCTTCTGTCGGCAGATGTTGTAAGCTCGTGCTGGCACACGAATCGTCCCAAGTACCAGCAGGTTATTTAAGCCAAACTTCCCCGCCCGATCTCGTTGTCGGAGGGAGATGGAAAAACCGACCGAAATTTCAGCCTTTTCGCACGGTCGTGCCGCGGCTGGCTTTTATCTCGTATCATCCAGTCGCCCCGGCTTTCATACGCGAAAGCGGGCCGCTTGTGTTTCGAGGCTGCGTAACGCGACAGCTTTTATTATTCTTTCTCAGGCGTGGAAAAGCAGGCGACGGATATCGTGGGATGAATTTCACCGTCGGCGGGCTGTAGCGTCGCGACGCCGCGGTCGAAACTCATTTCTGAGTAGATACGGCTGAGTTACACGAGACAGACGCTTTTAAATCGCTCACAAAGCCGGCCGGCCGGCGTGATTGTGCTTCTCGTGCACATACCCGCGTCGTCGTTACAGCGGACACTTCGATTCATCGAGTTCCCAGCGGCTCAGAGACGATACAGCTTCGAAACAAAAACATTTTTAGACCCGGCGAACGAGAGCTCGATTTTATTTAGATCCCCACGTAACCGGCTGGAAATTTAATTTCCACGGGATCCGCTTGACCGGATCGCAAACAATAGGCACCCTTGCCGGGGCATCTTTCTTTTTCGAGTCCTGTTTTGCATTTTAAAAGAGTCCTCACAGTTCCCTCTCGGCCCGACCTTTATAGACAATTTCGCAGCCTTTGTTCAGAGTTACCGGCGAGTTACGCGCGCCCGTGTTGCTCTCCACGAACGCGCGGAACGTATGCAAAATAAAGGAGCGGCTTTTTTTTTTGGCGATACACTCGCTCGTGTACGGAACATCTCTGTACGTGCCATGGCATATTCGCCGGGCTGAAATCGCCGTGAAATTTTTTCGCGCGAAGGGAACGCTTGGGATATGTACGGCCGCATAAATGGCAAGGGATTATGCAGCTTTAAAGCTAAATACATCGTTTCGTGCTCACCGCGAAGAAGTTTAGAAACCAGTACCCTGGCGCCTTCTTCCTTCTTTCGTCAGCGCTTTCTCGTAGGCAACGTCTTCGAGGAACGCTTATCCGTTTCGTTCCGCAAACTTTTCCCGCTGGTAGACCTGCACTGTACACACATCCAGCCTTCTGGTGTTTGATTTTAATTATTTCCTGACTCTTCCCGCCGTTCAACGATACGCTCGATGATTGAATAACGATAGGGGTGGATCGTTAGATGCCCGAGTACTCAGCGTTTCTTCCAAACGATTATGACTCCACGCTCTAAGTTTCGTAATAATAAAACAGAGAGCATCGTTAAAGCGACTATGGCGTATAACGCGTTTCGTAACGCTTCCAGCTGGACGTGTGGGGATGCAGATCCATCCAGTTTTCCCGGGGAGTGAACTTTCCCGTCACAAAGGAAACATTAAAAATACCCTTTGAAAGTCGACGGTCGGGGATTCTTTTGATTTCCAGGTCTAATAAAAGCCTGGAACGGGCCTGTTAACCAATTCCTTCTAGGATGACAGGCAAAGGGGTGTCCGTCGTCATAGGTCAGACACAAATATTTCACCTTTTCACCTTCGGGATTCCTTTCATCTTCCCACGAAACGCCAGAGAATTTTATTTCGCGTGGGTCGTCCGTTTCCTCTTCAAGGTCTCGGCGTCCTTTAGAAGATTCTCATGATTATCGGCGGCCATCGGTCGTGCCCATGGAAACTCGTTTCAGCTGGTTTTTGGGTCGAAGGTTTGCGATCTCTGCTGCGATCTGCCACGAATACGAGTCCGCAGCGGGAGTTTCTCACAGAGCAAATATCAAACCACCATTCTCCCACGCGAGTGAGTATAGATTGTGCGGAATAGGGTGTACGCGGGTACACATACCATATCGGCTTCATATAGGGTAAATATTTTTATCGGCGGAACCCCCTTACGTGTATTTATTCACGGCGAAGAGGTAATAGATCAATGCTTATCGGTTATTTGCTCTCTGGAAGAATTGATAGAAATCGAGGACCTGTTCTTGCTTCGTACCGAAAGAGGGCTTGAGGACACGCGACTTATTTTGTTTTCCAGGATGACGCTTGAAACTTGGACCAACTTCGCGCCAGGCTTTCGAACTTTCAGGTCGGAGAACGGTTAAGCGCCATCGTTCCCAGTTGTATTATGAATGTACTGTTCGATCGATGTACAACCTGCTTCGGAATTGCGGAGAATTCCCTCGATGGGTTTTAATTAAGCCTTCCATTAATCTTATTTAAGTGCGATTGTTTCTCTAGGATGACGTGTTGTGAGTGTTAGCAATTTTGTTTGATAGCTTATGGGCCCAACTAAATAGAAAAAGAAAGATATAATTACTGTAGAACAGCGCGTGAAAAAGTAGAATCAATGTACATATGTCGAAGTCTCAGACCGAACTGCTGCCCGTTTCACTCGCATTCCAAGATGCCATATTCAAATAGGTACATCTCGTCGGCACTCACACAGACACACACATTCTTTCTCATTCTATCCCAGATTGTACAATTTAGTTTAGGCCACGCGCGATGTCTGAATAATAACGCTCCTCTTCTACTTGCCGCTCCTCTGAAGTAGCGTGTCAGTAGTATGAGACCCTATTAGTCAGCCTCCAGACGTTTCCTCGTAATTGTATAAATTTTAGCAGAATCAGATTCTGTTTGAAACCTGTCGAAAGGATGACTGATGGTGAGAGTATATTTTCCCTTCAAGTCCCTCAGTGTTCCCTAATCCATCTTCATGATCACTGTAGAATGCGATAGATATCGCACCTACACGTCGATTACAGTATCTCAACCCTTCCATTGCCATTCAGTTCCATCTACAAATGTCTCCGATTCCCATGACTGCATAGCTTCCCTCTCGTCGCGTAAAAACGCTGCTACGCGTCTGGCCGATGTCACCCGAATCGACAGACGTTTTTCCAAAGCTCCATTCTCTCGAATCCACTCCGGCGTTGCATTCTAGATACCTTGGATCAATCTCGAACATCGTGCCACCCTGGCCCGCCAACCCTCCTCCGTCCGCTGTCCACCTTCAAATCCTTCATTCCTTTCCCCTTTCATTTTTCTCCGCTGTCCATTCGCCCCTTTCGACCGACTGCCTTCTTCGAGTCGCCGCTTCCACTTTCCGCTTTGTCAGCTCACGGACAGCTCCCTTTTCTCGCCTTCGCTCCGCGGCTCGGTCTGTCCGAGGCTCTCCGTTTCATGGATAAAAAATGAAGGACAAACAATGAGAAGAATCCCCCGGCCCCGGGGATCTGCGGATTCATCTTCGGCACTGCTCTGTTTCTCCATGTTTCGCTCCCGACCACCGAGTCGGCCGTCATCCTCTGACTCTTCGCCCCTATCCTCATCCAGCGGACAATGCTCCGACCCAACTGTGGAACAGCCTTTTTGATGGATTTCGGGCTTACACGGCCCGGAAGTGGAGTCATACCGAGGGAATATAAAGGAGGATTTGGATGAATTTTAAAGACGAATTGTTTACCGACTTCATCCGAGCGCCGCTCCCTTCTCCGCGGACGAATTTCTTGAATTTCAGGACTCAAGCGATTGCCTCTATATTGCGCCACCGCTGCAACGTTCCCTCGCCTTTCACAGTAATTCCTTCGGAACAGGAAACTTGGATTTACTGCGAGGGTCCGCATGTTTATTCGAACGATAATACGTTTTATCAGTATCCCGGTCGTATTTTAATTTGAAAACTCCGCTGTTGAAAAATAAACGTGGCCCTTAATGCTTTCACGTCACAGAAATGTAAATCGAAGTTGTACTCATGGCGAATATTCCAGGGGATCAAATTAGAACCCTCTGTACAGGAATCGTGCAGTCATACGTATAAAAGTTTTCACAGTTTTCATTAGCGCATTGCCCAAAGGGACAGAAAACGTATCGCCAGGGTAACGTTCCTTTTCCCAGCGCGTTAAAGGGGAAATAAAATACATGAATGAGGCAGCTCTTTTAATTCGTTCGGTTCTTTTATAAGCCGTCGCGCGGATTCTTTACAAAGTGGTCGTCGCCTCGGTTAATCAGAAACACGCTCGCTGGACACGGCGAGACAAGGAATCGTTTCCCTTTGAGGAATCAATTTGTCACGCTGCTCGGCGTTTAGCGAGGGAGCAGAGCCGGGTGGAGGATGCTCCAGGTTTAATCAATATTTATGAACTATTCAGCCCGCGTGGCAGGCACGCGTGCACAAATATTTCACGCTGGCTCGCGGGAAAGCGCGGCGACGAAAGGGCAACCGTTGTTGATTTAAATTTTAAAGTCGTATCGCCAGGCAAGCGAAAACGAGGGTCGAAGCGGAGGACGCGTCTGAAAAAAGAGACAATTTTTGCGTCTCGGGAATGGAGACGTCTGGGTGCAACGCGACGCGGAACATCGTAGTTTTCAATTTTGCAACTTTAATGCACTCCCGTCGACCAGCCCGCTTCTTGAATTGTTTTTATTTCGAGCAGTTCATTCCACTGCTCGGGTCGCACGCTCCGCGCATATATCTGCATAAGATCTCGCGGATGACCGTGTTGCACCGAGGTTTTCGGGGAACGCGGGCGAATAAATTCGACCCGGCAACGGAATTTCAGGTGCGCGCCGTTGGAAACGTTCAGCGCGGGCCAATAGAATAATATTCAAATTGTTTTGGCGCTGGCGAACGAATATGAGAAAGAACGGGCGCGCAACTGTAGTTCCCGGAGGCGATCGGTTTTTATTGTTCCATCGATCGGTATCAACAGTTGTTCGATTATTAATGAATCATGCGCGGCGAAACCGTATGCAAGCTGGCATCGACGGCCACGGCTCTCGGTTTCTTTATTTAAGAGCCGAGGACTCCCGCGGAGTACGTAACAGCTCGTTGTTTAGCAAGTAATGGCGACGTTCGCCGGGGCGAGATTTATTAACGTGTTGACTGTCCAGTGGATTTCGCGTGCCTCGGAGACCGTTCTCTGTGCATGGCAGACATTTGGAACGCGAGCCTCGGGGATGGAAGAATTCGTCAGTGTCCTAGAGAGCTTAATTGCTTCGAGGGATTCGGATTTCAACTATGTTACAGCAATCCAATTGGTCGGTTCTCTTTCCCTTTTACGGCTGATGGTAGATCGATCGAAGTAATGGGATAGTACGCGATTCAAGCAATTGGACGAAAAGGTTACTCGACTCCTGATTCGTACGAAAGAATTGTCAACAGAGACGTAAACATGTTTACTAGGTACTCGCTGATTGGCTACATAAAGAATAGTGTTATCAAGGAGGATTCGTTCAATTAGAAGCAAACGCGATCGTCTGTAATGGATTATTAGCAGCGTAAGGGATTTATAGGTATTCTTCTTTTTAAATCTCTGCTGCCTTTTAGATAACTCCATCGTGTTCTTCGGTTGGGCCGCGTTGCATTCCGAAAGTGTTCCCTCGTTTACTCTGATCCGACGTGGTGGGGTCGATCAAAAATTCGCTGGTTATAGGCGGAAAGGCAAATAGTCGACGCTGGCGGAAGGGAGTTGTTGAGTTTTCGACTAATCTCCAAGTCAAACGACCCCAGCCGAAGTAACTGGGCTGCGATTAAACTGAACGCTGCGAACCTTAAGCCCGCCGGAATTGTGCAAACTTAGTTCGAAGCACAATATAACATCGGTAATCTTGTCGTGTTCGTGTACACACGTATCGGTACGTGACGTATAACTTCTGGCCGTGTTTGATTTCGATTCGCTCAGGCAGCAGCTCGAGCGTGCAAAAATTAAATGGTATTTGCGGAGACGGTAACGTGCCTAAGCATCCGCGTAATGCCAATCTACACCTTCCATTCCCTACTTCCGACCTGTAATAGCATCGGTCGCCGGAGTTTCTTAACGCGTTCCACTGCCTGTCGATCAGCGTTTATTCAGAAAGACAATTTACTAAAAATGGGTGCTAACAGATCCGGAGCCGCGGGCTCCAAAAAGTCGAGAGACTTTCCATTAACGCTGAATCTGATACAGTGGTTCCGCTGCAGCGTCAATTCGCCCGGCAGAGAATAGAGACAACAGGACGATGCTCTGGGCGACCTCCACTAGCCGGCCGGATTTCTACACCCACGCGAAACTCCACCTCTGTTTTTCCCTTGGCGTGCAAATTTGCAGAGGGTCGTTCGGACGGTTGTGTGCTTTTCAGCGTACCATTGCCGTGGCCAGACCCCGCAACAATTACCCATTAAGCATCAGAAACTGACATTTCTGGACAGCCGCGAGTTACCTGTGTAATCGCACAATTAATTGGGCGGGAAAATCGAAGTGCAGCTGCGGTAATTGATTTTTACTCGGGCACTCGAATCCATTCGCGAGCTCGCCAAGTGGAATCGTCCCGCGGTATTTCGGGCGAGTGCGTTTAATTGGAGGCTGCGGGCATCTCGTTGGCAGCGTCGCGGTTCCACCATCGCCGGCGACACATTGTTTTCCGTCGTTTCGCTGTCCCGCGCGCTCGAGGACACCTGAACGTTGTTCGCCCGTTATTGACCCCATTACGCGTAGCGGCGACGGGAGAGCAAATCAGCGGGAAGCTGACCGCTCTTGCACACCCATCCTAGCGTCCTCGACTTAACGAGCCCCGGGTTTCGGGTACCATCGTCGCTCTGCGACCTGTGCTGTGCGACGACTCGGGCGCACGAGGAGGCCACGAAGGCCTCGTCGCCCTGGGAGTGTGTTTATCGTCGGGTAGACACGAGAAACGGTGGTCCACGCCTCGGGCCAATTTCTTTTGCACTTGTCTGGAAGCCTCTTAATTCCTTGTTTACCAGAGGCTTATGTACCTTCGTGTATGCTAGAAAGATTCTGTGGAGGGGGATTGTTTATTTATTTTGAAGAGCACGCGAGTCACGTCTGTCGGTTACTTGGCGTATCTCCACTTCCACTCGACACCGTACTACTGGTAGTAAGAGTCAATGTTTGTATTGAGGTGGCATGCTTGCAGTTACGATGTTATTGCGTCTTGTGCTCGTGAAGCGTCAAGTGCTTTGTGTAAGTCGTATCTTACGGAAGGTTGTGTCCCTGCTTCGACATGGCCTTCACGATGCTCATTCAGCTGAAGAGGGGTGCATCACTAGAGGGAAGCGCCTGGCTGCCACTCACGACTGTCTGTTGCAGCGGCTTCTGTTTGGTGAGTCACTGAATTCTGATGCACAAGATCTTGTGGTTAATCTCTGTGGTTAGCCTCGATCGAGTGGTCCCTGATTTATTTAGTGACCAGAACTCGTTAGCTGCCTTTCTGCTCCCTGGCTTTTCGGTCAAGCTCGCCTGAATTTTTCACGCCACGTGTGGGATTCGCCGCATGAACCGCGTATGGCGTCAATATTGTAGATTTCTCCTGAGATGAATTTTCTGCTCGCGTTCTCTTTAGGCGCCAGCGAAGGGCAGTATGTACTGAGAGTCAAAGGGGGTTGTTTTCAACCGAATCCAGCTTGAAGGATTATTATTTATAGATGAGACAGGAAGAAGAGTAATGAAGTGTCGGTTTCTTCCAGTCTTGGAACATCTTGAAAGATTTGGTAGGATTAAAGAGAGTTTAAAGCTTTGTAGGACTGCGAGAAAGTCCGTTGAATCCGCCAAGTCTCAAGGGTCTTTGAAACCTTGTAGAATTTATTAGGGTTTGTCGGTTTTTAAAAACCGGGTTTAAAAACTGATTTCTTTTTATAAATTTGTAAAATTCGAAAACAGGGTTAAATTTACAAAATTAGTTTTATATACTAGAATTTTATTATGTAAAAATGAATTAACTATTTAATTTAACGCGTAAATATAATCTAGTAGGTAACAGTTTACTGTTAAACTAATATTCATGAGTTCATATTTTCGGAAGAAAAATACTAAATGAAATAAAGATTTATAATTTATACTTTGTACGGATTTTAGTTATTTTACTTTTTTTTTTCGTTTGACTTTGTATGCAGTGTATTTTATTGTGTTATATTTATGTAGATTCAATTTTTATTTATTTATTTGGTTTTGTATAGATAGAGTATATTTTATGTTGTTTTATTTTTGTAATTCCACAAATATTAAAAAAAATAACTGTAAATTTTCCAAATAAGTACAAATATTTATTTACTATTTTAATTATTTTTTTTTGTGAAAATTCGAAAACCAGTTTAATCGGCTTTTCGGGAACAGTGGAATTCGAAAACCGTTTTTTCCAAAAGTCAGTTTTTGTACAAACTCTAGAACTTTATAGCTTTTTTTATAGCTTTTTCCAGTGTGTTTGAAGCAAATTAATATTTCCGAATAATTAAATTCTTTGTCTTTGAAAGTCATGCGTTGGAGCATATTTGCGGATAAAAGATAAGTGTGTCCTAGCCCCAATATACTCGAAACATCGAGCCAGCGGACGCGGAATGAATTAATTCAATACATAGTGGGCGCAAAATTGTGAATAGAATCGAGCAGCCTCTATTGTCGACGTAAACCGTGATAATAACAACAATTCGGCGAAAGCATCAGCCGTTATGTCTGATTCCGAAACACAATGCACTCGTAACATCATTCTTACTAGTCGCGTTTGGTGCACCCACGCTGTCCCGTGCTTCCGGCTTATAATCAACCTTCATTTCCGCGTTATAGACGCGCATGATAACCATAGCACGCGCCCTCTCGTTGGTCGTTCGAATTTTGCTATTACATATGCAGCAATCCACCTTTATCATTCCACGGATTGCACTGTCCCTTTTATTCCATCCCTTCCTTTTCATTACCTGCAAACCAATCTCCTCCCTCAAAAAGTGTGTATCAAACAGAAGCAAAATATACTCTCTGAATATGTCACGGTCGTTGAATGATTCACAAGCTCGCGTCTAATAAATATCCTCGGATAAAAGGAAGATTCCTCAAGGTAATAAAAATACTCGTTAGAGTGCCACAGGAAAATGACGTGTAATCATGGCTTTATGAATTGCTCAGATTGCGCGACATTGTATCAAATAAGTTTTACGTAAGCAGAGAGTGTTATTCTTAGAAACAATCGTCGCGACGAAGGTATAATTACCTGTAAACATCATCGTGCCATTTACTGGAATTTCTGCTCTGTCATTTGCTCGGAATGAACATGCCGCGCGCGTGTAATTGACCGGCGGTAATGAACGGGTGCATTTACCTATTAAATTCTCGCGCGACCTTCGTTCTTGCGATTAATCACGCGGTCGTACGCGGCGGATAAATCTTGAAGGCTTGTCGCCCGTTCAGTCCGCGACGCGATATCTCTCCAATCGCTATCACCGCCACGCTGCAGCGCGAGGATGCAAAACATCACGCCTGGATATTGCAAATCTGTTTTTCAATGGTTCGTATATTGGTTTCTCCAAGCGAGATCGATGATAATGCGAAAAGTGGCCAGTGTGGCCGTATGATTGCGAGCTTCGTTGCCCCCGACTGAGACGTTTCCGGGACGACTCCAAGTTGATTGAATTCTGAATCTCTCTGAAGCTTGGTTGCTTCAGAAGCTGCACCGCAATGCCCCCGAATAAGCAATGAACTTACCGTCTGAGTTATGAATTTCTCCGAAGCCCGCCGCTTCGGTGGCTTAATCGAAATGCCTCCAAAGCAACTTTAATCAATCGCTGAGGCGCACTCCCCTGAAACGACTCGGATTAAAAACTTAGTCGATTTCCTTGAGAGTCTCTTTGGGCTATGGAGTCGGCGATGGAGGCTCGTTTTTCTTCGTTTTTCACGCGTGAATTTGGACGACTCGACTGCTGGCGTTGACATTTCGTTTCGGCGACAGTGATGCAAACAGTGCCCGTATCTTTCGCCGTCCACACGCGGCTAATATCTTCACATTAACGTTACGTCGGATTGCGGCCTCGCTTTATCTTCTCTAGCCGCACCCCAGGCTCTCCCGGAATGGTAACAAGCCTCACACGCGAAACCGTCGTTTGCGTGTTTCATTTAATCCTGGGCGAAGGATTTTTCTCTTGCACCGTGTCATCCGCGAGAGTTTTATTATTGCCTGAATTCCGCGCAGCGAGGGTAATTTAAACTGCCAAATTATAAATGTTATTCTTCTCGGATCGCGCTTCTCGCCAGCAGTTTGTTGAATCGCCTGCATTCCTCGTTTCTCGCAACCCCTTTGTTCACGAGTGTCCCTCGTCACGCTGTTCTCGCCACTCGGGTTCCTCCAGAAAAGGAAAAGTAATTTTATCGTATCAGAATGGTGGCAGAATATCGTCTGTCCTTGGTGGCTGGGAAGAACAGAGTGGAGAAGACTTTTCGAGCGATTCGGGGGGTTGTTAAAGAATACGTTGCAAGATACGTTCGGAATAACCCATTAAAGGGTTACTCAGTAAGGTCAGAAAAAGAATGATTCTTTGGGAATTTATTTCAGAAAGTACATGCATATTTTTATGCAAAGGTTTTTATATTCAGACGAGGGACACTTTAACAGGTTATTATATTATGTTTTGGTGTGAAAGTATTTATTTATTGCAAAATCACAACTGATTTATCGGAAGCTGTTTTTAGAAACACGTTTCGCGGTGATCAATATTATTCGGAAGTGGGTTATCTAAAATCAAAAAACGAAAAAGATTTTGGTAGTGCAATAGTTTATCTAACCTTTAATCTTTCAGTTTTATAAAATATTAATCTGGGACAAAATGACAGGTGTTAAAGTGGAATGATAGATTTTCTTAAAAAAAAAAACACAAATTTTTCATCCATGAAATAAAAACTATGCACTGGAAAAACAATTGCTTCGATTAAAGACTAAATTTGATTGTCTAGAAGAAACCTACAATGTTTCAAAATGATTGGTGAAGCGGTTCTTGAGAAATCGTGGTCACCGCAATCCAAAAACTCATTTCGGGAAATCAGTTGTAATTTTGCAATAAATAAATACTTTTACACCAAAACATAATATAATAATCAATTAAAATGTTCCTCATCTGAATGCAAAAACCTTTGAATAAAAATATGCATGTACTCTCTGAAATGAATTCCCAAAAAATCGTTCAATTTCTGACCTTACTGACTGTGGTAACCCCTTAAATACAGGAACCTGGATGCCACGGATTCACGCGCAAATTGACGAGGTTAATCCACCGGTTTATCAATAATACGAGACCGCCAACTCGCGTTTCGTTGAATTTCAGAGTAGTGTTGTTCGAAACACGAGCCCCGCCTTCAGCTGCCTCGTTATTTTTAAATACCGATTAACGAGAGTCCAAATTCCGTATCGTGTTCCGCTTCCTTCTCGGCCCTCGTTCCCCCATCCTTCAGTCGGAGCCGAAGCTTCAAATTACTATCACTGGGTAAAGGATTGCACTAATTACACCGGTAATTAGCTGCCTAGACGCGGACCGGAACAATGTTTCCCCGGCGACTTTCCATAGAAATCCCTGCTGGAGCTTTCAAGCAGCGTGTCCGCGAATTCGATACTCAATTATCCTCGCGGAAAATAAAGTATCCCCCGACTGGACGACGCGAACACGTCGTTTTACAAAGGACCAGCCACAGTGCAACAATTCGACGGAGGATCGGAATCAGGCGAATGGCCACGGAAACAATCGGGTCGCTCGGAACGAGGTTGTATCTCGATCTTTCGGCTGGGACTTTAGGAAATGGGTCGGCTGATAAATTACGCGGCTCGACTACTCCCCCCGGTGTTCGCCCAGGCGGACGTTTCTGCACGGTACACCGCGTAACGCGCGTAACGTGCGCTTTGCTTCGTAATCGCGGCCTACTGCGCCGCGAGAGGGAGAATAATTATGTGCTCACGGTCTATTCAATTATGCCTATTAAGCTGTTACCTGTAGGACGCGCGAGTGTTGCACGGCGACTCGCTCGGAACGATTATGGCGCGCGCCGAAACTGGCTCATCAATCTTTCTCGCAGTCTGTAAATGGACGTGGTGCGGTCCACGCGAGACCATCGATCTGTTTTCTGACTGCACCTCGGGTGCAGTCGCGGCGCGACGATTTCCACGATCTTGACGGTATTCGGGTGTATTCGCGAGATGTAACTCGCCGCCAACTCTACGCCGGGGCTGTAATAGTTTGCAGTCGGCACTGGCTGCGGTCCTAGAATATTCAGCATTGCGATAATTCCGTCAATGTTGATGATACTGCATTCGGCGAGTCGTGAATTAATAATCGGCGGGGGAGTGAATGTGTCTACGTGATTCAATGGATGAGTAGATTGCAGCCATCGTAGCATAAAATCGTTGATAGATATAGTGTCTTAAGTAGTTACTACAGGGAGTAGGTACTCGATCCTGCATAATTAAACAGTTGATGGATTTGAATGAGGTGCAACTAAACCCATCCTCACTCCATATTCTTCTTTTTTGACGGTTGAAGCAGGAGATCGATTATCCGCGAACACTTGATTACTCGCGATAGACTCGTCACCGAGCCGCTTCTCGTTACCGAGCTCGTCATACGTCGGCTCGCGTGCTTCCGTCACGACGGAACGAACTCCAAAATAGCGAGCCAATGGAAAACAACGGGAGGCAGAAGGTACAAACAAGTCAGCCGTGGAGACGGTAGCCTGGGGTGCAATGAGATTCAATTATGTGCTCGCGTGCATCGCTGGCTGCACGTGAAGGTAGCCAATGCTGAGCCTTGAACCCCCAAGATTGAACCTTAGTCGAATGGATCGTATGTGCCGCGGGCCTCGAGCTCCTGTAAACGCTTCCAACTTGCCACTTCCTTCGCTGTATCCACCTTCTGCCTCTTTCCCACCCACCCATTGCGTCTTCTTCTCGCACGAGCTCTTCCTCTGTGTGTTCTGCACTTGATACGAAGTTGGACGAAGGGCAATTAAAGACAGAAGTTGGTACGTTCAAGTGATTACGTTGGAATCGGGTTTAAAACTAGAAGACTCGTTAGACAACCCTTGGAGTATTCCGTTTCGATCAATAGGATGATTTTGCTTTTGTCTTTAAAGTTACTAGTTTAGAGGTGTGTGTTTCTGTAATGTGAAACTTTTGGAAATGTTGTTTAGTAGAGGAATTAGGGTACGGTCGATTCACGCGTTCCCTCGTTTCCTGTTAATTGCAAGCGAAAAGAACTTGTCAGGCAACAAAGAAGTTCTTTCGCGAAGTTTACACGAGAAAACAATCTTTCACCGAGTGAATAGATACTCCGTCGACCTGAAGGAAATTAGTCAGACAAAAGGGACTGTTCCTCTTTCAAACGATTCTCTTCCAGCGAAGAATGAACTCGAATCGCCGTAATTGCACCCTTCCCTGGCCACAGTGGCTACTAACCACAGTATGGGTTTGGTTCCAATTTTGTAAAAACGGAATTCCAGACCGCGCTTTATATCTTCCTTATCCACCATCTTGGCGACAACTGGAACGGCTTTTGGCTAATTCGACCGAGTACACGGGCCTCATTCTGCCATCCGGGGGGAAATGAGTGCACCGAGTATCTCAGGAACGTGCTTTTTCTCCCGTGGACCTGTCGCGAAATTTAATGCAATCGCAAATCTTCATTTCCTCCGTTATCTCGCTCCAGAACACGCAAACTAATGAAAATACACAATTCTTGAATTAAATCGGCTCTAAATTCTATCTCCTATCGCATCCTCATTCTTTTTGCACAAATGTTAAGACAGTGGTGAAAATTTCTTGAAGGGAGGCATGCAGAACATGTGTTTGAAAATTTAGAGACAGTTCGAATCGTTCAAAGAATTCATCGAGTTCTTCCATTATTTAGCCCCTATTCTGCTTCTTTGTTTTCCTAGATTTCAATTATATTGCATAACAGGTTGCTGACAATATCTCGAGGGACCCGCGTTGAAAGATTTTTCACTGACCTTACCCTGGCTCGAGGTCCGGATACGCTGAACGTTCCGCAATCTTTCGGTAAATACGAGTCTTTGTGAAAAACAGGAAACATGAGAATACGCGTAAAGCCGATTTAATCTTGAATGTCTCTTCAAGCCCGAGAGAAGAGGATCCTCGGAAGCGAAACTCCGTGTTCGTTATACGTGTAGCTGGCTGTCTGCTGGGGGATGGGTTGCGGTCGGTTTCATGGCCGTGAATCGGGGTTGCGTTCTTCGTCGCGTCTTTATATGCAATTCATGCAAATGACCGTGTTACTGCTCCCTTTCTTGCCTGTAGTCCCGCTGTTATTTTGCGCCGACTTTCATTAACGAATTTTACCGGGCACGTTGACATTTCCCGGCCAGCATATTTCTCCGTAATCTCGCGGTAGAATTTTCAATTTCTGGCTTCATACGTTCCATTCTAATTACGAGCTACAGTGAAAAGTATCAGGGAACACGAGTTACAAATTCGCGTGTTCAAAAGCATTTTAATTACCTAGTATCCAGTTTATCATTAAAAGTTCGGGCTTCTATTGTTTCAATTTTAATCAGAGAGAGAAATTTGGCAACGAATGGCCGCCTTTAAACCCCCCCCCCCCCCCTCCCCCTCCCCCATTCCCGTAGTATCGAGGTTTACGACAAGGTTTACGTCGCTGCTGTACACTGTATACCTGCTAAGAAACGGCGCAATTTCAAAAGTAATTGCTCGCCGTTGCAAAATGCAGCAGGCTGCGAAAATCGGGTGTTTTTGTCGCGATCGTCAAGCTCGAATCGTAAACCTGGTTAACGTTCTGGACTGCAATGCTTACGCAACTGGTCTAAACAACAGTTTGGCAGCGTCTGACTGTTCACACGTGTATCAGAAGCACGCGTCTCATTTCGCCCCGACGGAGTCTGTTTCCCCGAGCGTCGTTCAATTAATGCACCTGGATTAATCAAAGTTTCCCCGTTGCCACTGATTCGCCGAAACAAAGTTACCAGCCACCTTCGACTCGTCTTAGTTACGCAATAATACTTTCATCCCTCGCATCAAGGCTTCATTCCACCCGCGATTCGGCAGCAGCACGCCTCGCACTCGAATTGGAGGAAATTCTCCGCGGGTAGTGTCTCGGAGCGAAGCCGCGAAAGCTCGCCGACGCGTGCTATTAAAATGGATTTAGCCGTGTTCCGCAAGAAGTTCGAAAGTGCCTTCTGTATCCAGGGTCTGTAGTTTTGCCATGCGCGGCGACATTTCGGTTAATGACGGCGCAATTCTGTCGAGACGCGGACGCGAGTTTACTGCAACCCAACGTTCTCTCTCGAGTCGCCTCTTACAGACAGCTCGGTGAGTTTCCTTGATTCCGCGAGTACACGTGTTCTTCCGGCCATTCCGCGCTGATCGCTTCCCCCGTTCCCTCTCTGCTGCTTCGGAAAATTGTACGGCGAATTTCCTCGGCATTCAAGGGCCGCTTATCCAAATGCACGTCTTGGCCGTGGATTCCTGAATAGATGCGCGCGAGTAAGCATTTCGGTCTACCTTTTGCGCGCATTCCTCCGTCGAATAGTGGTTTGTGGCTGCGCCCTGCCAGCGACTGGCTTGGCTCGAGCGTTTTTCAGAGCTGCCGGACCGATTTTCGTCCGGTGAATGCCGGAGAATTGCGAGCGTGGGCGGTGTTTTGTCTGGTGGGAAACGGTCGTTTCGCGGCAGGGAAAGGCGGATGGTCCCGGCGCTATTTCTCTCTGCCCGGTGGCGGAGAATTATCGCCAGAGGGACGACTAATGAATAATGAACCCGGCGGGTTGGATAAAAAGCGGGATTTTATTTCCACGGATGGAATCCGCTGCAGAAATACCGCGTAATGGGATCTTCGGTAGGAGCGCGGCTATTTTTGATAATGACGCGGCGCCCCTGCCAAATATGCAGATCAGGTGTCACGGGGAAATTTATACGGCACGGTTCCGTCGTTCCGCGACGTTGCGTAACGTCCTTTAAGCGCTGCTTATTTGTAATATCCATAATAGAAGTGTCTTCGTTATGGGCTCGCTGGATAGTCGCAATGTAGGGGACTCTTGCTGGAATTTATTCGGGGATACGCAGTTGGGCTGCGGTCCAACCCCGTCTAAGACTCCGTTCAACCCCATTTCCGTAACAGTGCAAGATCCACCGTTAGATACTAACTCCATATAACTGCCGACAGCTACTAAACCACCCTATGTAATCCTCTCTATAATGGAATACACAGAGACAGTTGAAAATTCTTTAAAAATAGCAGCACGTACATCGCCGCGGCAAGCCCATCATCCCCACGGACGTGCGAATGTGCCCGCGCTACGAGCCGCGGATCGGGAATGTGTTAAAGCTCCAGCAGGTTTCCGCGGAGCATGGAATAGCCGCGATACGGCTGCGAACGCGTGCTCGCAATAGGGTCGCTTTTTCATAAACTCCCATCGGGCGATTTCCATCTATCCACAGGTGGGTCGCGCGCGCAAATCCGTGACAAGTGGATCTTCGCGTCGGGAGCTCACCGGGCTGGGGGGGAATCCGCTGGAAATATCAGTTTTACGAAGGGCAATTCAATTTCGCCGGGAAATTGCCGCGCAATCAGAAGTCCGGCGTGGGTGGCGGAAAGGGTGGCCCGTCTGGTACTCGTTCGTCATGTTCGTTGCCATAAATTTCGGGCGCTGTCCGTTGCCCAATCATCGATGCACGGCTGGCGTTACCGCGGGCTGTTCTCCTGCCGCGCCAGGGGAGTCGGCGCTGCGTGGTCAGACACGTATCCGAAACAGGCCGAAGGGAGCCATTTCGCGGTGTACCCGAGGCCGCGTCGAACAAATGGAAAGCATTTGCCTGGATCTGGGTCGCGAGCTGGCGTGCGCGCACCCCTTCCGGTGTATGAAAAGCGTCGCCCGCCGACAAACACGCTTTATCCCGGGCCACAATTAAGGAAGCACCTTTCTGTTCGAATGAATAGAGAAGCGAATGCGAGTTTCTTTCTGGGAAAGTGACCGAGCCGCGTGGCAGGCATCGAACCAGCCCGAGATTCGGGGCTTTATCCGGGATTTTCGGCGAGATTGAAACACCATTTCTTTTCTTCCTTTGGGCCGCGGAAGGGGAGTGAATTCTGTTTCCCTTTAATATCGGCTTGGTTCTGTACCCGGTTTCAAATTTCTGTGGCACACGGAAATCCCAGTTATTCTGCGGGATCGGAAACAAAGCTCGGCGTGAATAAATTTATTGTTGGTTATTTTTTGCCGGGCATTCTCTCGTTCCCAGGCTGCATCGCTTGTCCTTTCTTTCATCGACCAATTTCAAATATCCCCCGCCGCGATAGTGGTAGTTCTTTCGTTACCTCACGCCGCTCGTTGGCATCGTCTCCGTCGCCACGGAATCACGGTCTTCTTCCTTCCTTCCTGCGCCAATTCCCCCGCGACCCTTCTGTCCAACGAGCAGCTTCCTTTATTCACTTTTATATCTTTGAAAACCTCCCATGGGAGTGCTCGCCATGTAATTACTCGGTCGTTGCGGTCCACGCCCTCTGATGGCGCAGATTGAGTAAAGCGTGAAATATTCCATTGAGGAGAAAAGTCAGCCCTCCACTTTCGCCCCTAAGCCTCCAGCCCATCGACTTCCTCGCAACTTTGTCGTCCTCCTCCAATCCGGCCATCCCTCTTTTTGTATCCCATCTAACGCATTCCCCCTCTTTCCCGCGGCCTTTCTCTTATTGCATCTCGCGCCACTCCGCTCCCTGGCGATTCATTAACTTCCTCTCTTTCTTCCTCGAGCTTCTCCGCGCACGAGACGCTTTTCTCGCCAAACGGCGCGATTACCTGATAGGAGCCACCGCGGTTTTATTTAAGAATCGACACGGCAGATAGGGCGGGATTTGCATCTCTAACGGGACGAGAATATGCTGGGTAAAATGGCATGTAGATAGTGTACATCGTAATTCAAAGTCAACATTCCTAATCCCATAGAATCCCTGCCCTCTTCTTCAGCCACTCCTCTTACACTGACTAGCGCGTCCACGAGTAAGGGGTTTGCTACACACCCTTCCATTCCCCGCCACCGCTCCTCCTCAATTTAGTCAATTTCTTCTCACTCAACGTTCCCTTCCACCGTGATATCGCCCCTCGGATTCCGGTGTACACAAGCGTGACGGACCTAACCCCTCGCTTCCTCCCAACCCCTTGTCCCGCGGCTCCAGGAAAAAAGGTGACTTATCCGAGGCTCGGCAGCGACGTAAAAAGAAATTAAGCATCTTAAAGCTGCCAGCGCTGGGGAACGTGCTGGACGGGGGGGGGGGGGTGGAGGCGATAAAAGAGGTCCGCCCATCTTGTCCGCGTAATAAATGAATGCCGTCGGGCCGATAAGGCGGGGAAAGTAGCGAGAAACACACCGCCAGCGGACACGGTTCAGTTACGTAAGCGAGCGGCCAGGTTTATCGAAGGTGGCGCGGGAAGAAACGGCGTTTAAAAACGGCTGAGAGGGTTGGCGGAGGGAAGGGGGAGGGAAGGGGGATGGTGGGAAACGCGGCAAGAAACGCGGTGAACGATCGCGGTCCGACGATAAGGGGCTGGTAGTTGTGTTGGGCACGGGACATTGAGAAAGGAGGGTGGCCGAACGAATCGATTCACCGGCGTGCGGCAGTTGCGGCGGCCACTTGGAAACGATTCTGCTCCCGGAATCCCTAACCATGTTAAATGGTAATGCGGGCAATAATTCCGCCATGAATAACGGAACACTCGAACGTGGACTTTGAAATCGTGACCGGAAAAATTGTCGGATATTTGCCCCCCGTGTTGCCCTGTCTCCTTCTCGACGAGCGCTCCTCTCCTTCTCGCCATCCACCCCTCGCGGCGACACTGAACGATTCATCCTGGGGAAATTTCCCCGCCCCCACTTTGGGTGCTCCCCCGGCGTCGTGTCCTGCTTATTAATGCCGGGCGAAATCGATGCGGTGGGCTCTCGATGCGACTTCCATTCAGTCGAGCGGAGTGTGGGAGTGAAAAGGAGAAAGATGCGGGAGAAACGAAGCACCCCCGGACGGGGAATAAGGGGGGGGGGGCGGTATTCGGCGCGAGCGTGAAAAGCAAGCTGTTCTCTGCGGTTATTTTTAGCCTTTTAATCAGCTCACTCGTTGGACATTTTCCACGACGATGATTTATTTTACGGATAAATTCAATGGCCGCTGCGTACGTCAATTATAATTTTCTCCCTGTCACTCCCCCCTCCCCTCCGCGCCTCGCTGTTCTGCGCGATGAAAAAGCTCGTCGAGATCAGTTTAATGTCATGGGCTGATAACGGAACGCGAGTGACGTGGATAAAACCGTCGGCATATTAATCACGCCGGCGTTATTTTAATCGGCTATCAGTTTCGTTACCTGCATACGTGCCCACCGACGATTTTGTAATTTCATGATTATTTATGACGGCGTGCGGCCCGTATAAAAGTCGCCGTTTGTTCGCCCGAGTGCCCGTTAATTGCCACTGAACTAAAAGTTACGCCGGAATTATACCGGCGCAACGGCGACACGCACGTTCGATCGGCGATATTTCAGACGAACGATTCCCGAATCCATCGGCGAACTTTTCGGCCGATCGTTAAAATGGGAACGGGATGTGCAGCGCTCGCGTATCGCTCGAACTTGGAAAACTTCGCGGGGCAGATTTTTCTCCGTTTAACCCGGTGAAATTGCCGTAGTTGCGAAGCTACGCCTGACTGACGGCACATATACTTAATGGAGTATGAGAACTTTTACTCGCGCCGCTTCGTCTACACGCTGCACCGCCTCTAATTTCTACCGTCATTATGGTCGCAACTTTTTTCTCCACCTTACGAAAGAGTCCCTGTTGATCTTGAGCGATTCTACGGAGGGTCGCGCCCAGGTCGAGCGAAATAGAGAAACACTCGCCGACGGGAGATTCGGGCGGACTTCAAGCGAACTCCCCTCTAATTAGTAGCTCCATGCAAAATTGATACTCGATCTCTACAACTCCATTCAGGCCGCGCTGACAATTGCATCGCGTTTAGAATAGAACGTTTCGGGGATTGAGATGAGAATAGACTACTGAAGGATTCATTTGCTCGAGTGTGGACACTATCTGAAGGAGCTTGTTCGTTAAAACGTACAAAGGTCACGCGGCCCGGGCGAGCGAAATGGTAGCATTCTTCCGAGCCGGCGAATTCAGGTGTTTTTCTTCTACGGAGAGAAAATTGAATCGCCCATGCGAGGGTGGAAAAATTCTGTGAGCACAGGTGGGCGAGTGTTTGGAGAATAATATACCTACGAAGGATTCGAAATACTGTTCCCAAGGAACATCCTGGAGACCCGTGACTTCGGGACGGTTCGATTCTTGCACCTAAGGCAACGTTAGCGTAGCAGCTATCAGGCATGAGCGAATGAAAAGTAGTCACGATAAACGGTGCACGCGATCGGTATTTATAACGTCGCGAACAGCCGTCACGGTTTGCAAATCCGTTCTTCCGAGTTCCCCTCGAAGATGAATTCGATTCGTGTACGCCTGATGCGTGCACGGCCGCGAACACCGTGCCGCAGCGCCGTTATAATTATTGCCCTTCCGGGTGAAACGCTATCGCGGCAGGACGAATGCAAATAGGGGAACAGCGGCGGCCGGCAGTTTCCAGTTGAACTGCGGAAAATTTTCATACATCTGCATAGGATAAATATTAAAGAAAGCGGGTCAGGGAAAAAACGAGCGATACTGGCCACCACCTGGCACCACGTTTTCCCCTACTTTGTATTCCGGAAGTTCCCTGATCCGTGCAACCAGTGACGCGCTCAACGCCCAGCCCTTCGGTGGCCTGCAACTTTTTGAATTTGCTCGCCGGACTGGAAGAACCTTCGAGATGCAAATGCCAATGTCGCGGCCTGCCCTTAATTTTCTCCCCAACGTAAATATCGAACACTTGCATGATTCCGAGGAGGAGAACCGTTGAATATTTCATCTCCCGGATGATCGTTTTTGAACGGAGTGCTCGGCTGACTGCTCCGTTAGCCCGGCGACGCACGGGGATTAACGTCGATGCAACTTTCTCCCCTCGTGTCCATGAGAACGCACGAAAGTGGATCGTAGCGCGCCAGTAATAGAGGGTGGCGGCGTCATCGTGGAGTTTCACAGTCGCGTGATCTCGCGAGGAACGGGCGGCATGTTTGCTACTTCTTCAATTACTCTAATTGGTCGAGTTTAATATCAGAGGGTGGAAAAGAAAGGGAATTAGCGCGCCTAGTAAACGAATAAAAGCGGGCGCCGCGAGGGGGAGGGAGAAGACAGCGTGGCGTGCATTCGAAAAGTTTCTCAACCGGCTAATGAATATTAACTGATATCGTTTTAATGTCTAATTAGCGAGATTGAAGTGAACTGGAGAAAATAATTACCCGCTGCCGACCGCGCGGCTCCGCGATGCTTTCCCATCCTAGACTCACGCAGCTGCCTCTAATTTTATCGCGACTTCTCCTATTATTCTTCCGACTGGTACGAGCGAATGGATATTTGCGCAGCAATTCAGACGGAAAGGCAGAGCAATGGGGCGGAAACGCGTTAGAAATGAAACGGACAGTGGCCATGGGTGGCCACGCTTTCGTTTAATTTAAGTTTCGCTAGTTTCGTCGACGACGCGAGAAGCTAACAGATGTTCGCCCGCGAACCTGGACGTCACTCGTGGAAATTGATTCGCTGGACGTGGGGAACGACGGCCCTATCGTTCCGTCCATTTATAGCGGCCATACCGCCGGCAAGCTGCAGAATTCTCTACGTAGATTTCACCTCTGAAAAGGTTGGCGAATTGCAGATGGGTTCTCAAAGGAAGTTTTCGCAAATCTAGCGCGATTCCCAGACTCGGGGCTCGGTCGTTCCTTCTGAAGGAACGCAGAACGGTATTCCTTTCTGTTCTGCTGTAGCGGAAGTTGCGAGGATCGTTGCCGTTGCAGATTAATCGCGTCAGCCCCGATACCATGCGGAAAGTTTCGAAGGGAGAGGCAAAATGCCGTGGCTTCGCGTGCTCTAGGCCCGGCTGCTTTATTACTACCTCTCGTATTATTAAAAAAGTTGAAAAAATTCTCTTTTCCGATGCGTCACAGGAGTTTTTATTGTTGCTCCTGTTACCGCCGCGGCGTAATCGAGTTCACTTGTGCCAATGTATTTACCGTATACACTGAAATTATCTGAGAGGATCCGTGTCGAAGGGCTCGCGAAATTTCTTCTCCCTCGCATTAGCTTTGCGCTTTAAATATCTCTGCCGGAAATTTCAGCCGGCTCCGGGCGCGGAAAATTGTAACCACAGGGAGTTGCTGCTCTTCGTGTAAAAAACACAGGAAGGAAATACGAGCGAAGAAAAGGCGACTTGGTGGGCAACGCGAGAGCCAGAAGTGGCAGTGGTACAATTCACCGCGAAAGGGAGAGACTTCTCAGCCTCGTAAATCAGCTTCGCCCGCTTCACCTCTGGGCGTTGGGCTTTTCTTTTGCCCCCTCGTACTCCCCCCCTCACCTTCTCGCTCGTCCCCTTGGAGGAGCGATCAAATTAACTTCTCCATCGATTCACGTTTCTTTTCTTACCCTCTGCCTGAGCTTCCTCCTTTCGACTCGTCCTTCGCTCCCCCAACATCCACACCCGCGTGTATCTCTCTTCCTCTCCTTCTCCCCCGTTCTCGTTAAAGTCCTGTCTCGTGGTTTCAGCTCGCGCCTCCTTCCGCGACTTCCGATTACCGTTAAAGTGCAATTCATCCCCCGATTGATCGACTGGCTGCACCGTAATCCGTTTCCATTTTCCTCTTTATCCTTCTTCCCTCCTTCGTGCCTCCCTTGCAAACGCTCGATACGGAGGGACGATCCTCCTGGCGTAGGGGTGTAAGGTTAATAACCGCGATACCCTCGCCTCCGTGTACTGTATAGGGTGATACAGGAGACGTGGATCCCTGGTAAACCGACCACTCGATTCATTTCTGTTTCTTCGCGCCTCCAAGCACTTATAAACTATCCTACTACGTTAAGAGGAAATCTGAGTTCCCAGGGATTGCACGAAGTAAGAATATCACTGTCAGATTGCCGCTGGTACGTTCACCGCGGTAGCACTTCCGATTCGCAGCGAGTTCTCCGCCCATCAGGCTCCTCTATCTCCGGCGAAATTCTTACGCCCAAGATATTTCATCGACGGGGAAGAAATTTCATTTCCTATTTTACTATCGGCTTCCATTTGCTGGATATCTCCGGGCGGCGGTGCCGGCGATCACTTTCGGCGAGGAATCGTTTTACGGCGACGAATATAATCTTCGTTTCGTCGACCGCGAGACGAACGGAGCGCCGCGCTATTGTTCCCCAGGAATATGTAGATTTGACGTGGCGCTCTGTCGCTCGAATTTCTGATACAGTCGGGCTCCCTTCGTAAAAACTGATGCGCCTGAGGATCGTAATCCCGGGTTCCCGCGGAATAATCCGCCTCTGGCGTTGGCCAACGTATTTCTCGTTGCAGCGTTACACAGCTGTGACGCGCGTTATGGCTGCAGTTTTGCGCGGCGGATACGGAGATACGAGCCCACGAAGGAAATATATCCCCTCGGAAGAACCTGTCTCCCGAGGGTTGTGCCGACGATTTCCCGTTCTCCATCGACGCCATTCATTGGCTTCCTTCGTTCCCATCAATTTCCTCTTTCAAAAAGTAATGAGAATTCACGGAATTCTTCTCCCGCGATCCCCCTATCCCAAGAAGACCGCGTCTCCTCTTCTCGAAACCTCGCCACGTCTTCCAGCCGCTTAGCTCCTCGTTTTGACAACCATCGCCATTAATCAAGCACACCCCCCTGTGCTTTTCGTCACTCCTCGAGTATTAGCCGGCTCGAACCGCTCGGAACAGGGCTGGCGTTCTGGAGAAGGAGCATCCAGGGACGCGTTAGCCCTGCAGAGTTGTCGGATCTAGCGGAAGCCGGGGACGTCGCTTTCGTCGTAGCGCCAGAGAACGGGTCACTTCCGGCCCGGTTCTCTGCTTCCGTGCCCAGTTCCGTTTCTAGTTTCCGCTTTTAATAGCCCGCTGGCTTGGTGCCTACGGCCGGTTCACGTGTAGACCGCCGGGGGGGAAGAAGAGCCGAAGGGAGAAACGAACAGGTGGTGCCCGTTTGATGTATCAGCCCCGCCTGGTGGCAAAGTCAACTTCCTCTTTTCGCCGAGTTTCGAACTGCACACCTCGCCGCTACTCTCCGTTTCCGACTGGCAGGGCCGCGTGTGTGCGCGTGTAATTAGCGAAATCGCGGAAGTTGAGGCGACCACTTTGCTGTGACTGTTTGGATAGATTAGAGTCTAATAGGGTGGAAAGTTTCGGCGTTGATTCTGCGAATTCGCCTACAGCGTCGCGTGCAGGCAAAATTGTCAGCATCGATAGGTGTGAATTGCGGGAGAGGCGGTGTGGAAAGCGAAGCTCTGCCGTTTCTCAGAGATTTGTTGGGAATTAAAGTAGAAATATACGGCGGATTTCACTCGCATGGAATCCAACGAAGTGGCGTGCTCGTTAATATTAAATTAAATCGATTAATAATGCTTCACGTTTGCTCTGCTGTATCGGGATGTAATCAGTCAGCTTTCAATTAGCGGAATGAAATCAGCCGGGCGCCATCGTGCGCGCATTGTCAGCGACACCGTTGGATAGAAAAAGCACAGTAGCTCCGGCGTCATAAATATTTCCACCCGTCCCTGCCAAGAGATACCGCGGGTCTGCATAAAACATTTGCAATTCAAATTTCTTGCAACTTTCCGTTGCCCCGCGTCGTCTGTGTACATATGTATGTGTTTCGTCCCGAGCCGCTCCTCGAAACGCTTCGTACACTTTTAATTTCGCTTGCTGTGACTTAACTTACTTGTTCCTCGTGTACATACCGAGTGAACAAAACCCTACCGCGTCGGAGTCTCAAGTAGAAAACGTGCGTGAGGCAAACTCTGAATAGATGTTGCCCCTTCTTCCGACGTCATCTTTTCCTAGGATCGCTGGAGATGACGAGTGTTATCGTCGGCGGGCTTACAAGTGTAAATCCAGGCTCCTCTCTTTCCAACGGTAGCATACGACACTACGTGTATACATCTAAAGTAGCGCGTATCTTTCAATCAACGACGGAATACCCCACCCCCATTTTATGCAAACCCACTGGCAGGAAAAGGCCAGAGTTACCATCAAGAGCGTATTCATGCATGACAAGCAGAGCATAACGAAACGTCAGCAAGGGCGGAGGTGAACATCGCAGCCGAGAAAACTACAGCCGGACACAATCGAGATGCCCGATAAGTCATTAGCAAGGAAACGCACCGGCTCAGACACCCACGTCGGCCAATATCGATCAGGCATTCTAACGTCCGCCAGCATCATTCAACGCCTGGCTTCAACTTGTTTCCATGGAATCTAATCAATTCCCCCAGCCCCCAATCCAGAGAAGGCTTTCATTTCCGAGTTTCTTTAGCCGTTTCTCGGCCATGGCACGGCGTAGTCCCGTGGAAAAGCGTGGTCGCCGCGTACATTTCCCAGCATACGCTTGCCACCCCCGCGGTGGCGTGCACGTGCGAGCCCTCGGCGACCGGTGTGTTGCCGGCTCGTTAACGTTCCCCGTGCCAAGAACAACACCAGCCGTTAAGGGGTTGGGCTATAATCGTCGAGGAGAAAGAGAAAGGCGAGGGAGGGAAAAAAAAAGAAGCTAAGAAAGAATGCCGGGCTGGGAAGCGGAGGCGGAGGAGAAGGACGAGGATGCAGCCACAATGTCCGGCTGCAGCGCACCAGCACAAACAGACTCGACGAGCGGGAGAGCCTCGGCCGTCTATCCCCTTGTCTTTGTGCATAACGAGGAAAGGAGTCCTCCAAAGCGAACGTGACGAAGGGTTTGCCTTGGCGGATGAGCGTGAAAAATACTCTGGGGCCAGCGGCGGCGGGGGAGAGCGAAGCTGCGCCTAGCTAAAGCCGGGTCAAATATGGGCCGGATGTACTGAGAATTTATAACGAATATTATCCGTCCAGATTGCCGCCAGTGACGATTAAGTCTGTTTGAGAGGCGTGCCGTCCCTGCCTCGCAGCTTTGGACGCGGGCGAGTGTAATCAGCCGGCGGCAGCGCCAAAGACCCGGCACTTTGACGAATATTTGAGGAGATCAGACGCAGACGGCGATCGAGATGCCCTCGGGGCTACCTCGAACGCTGCGAGGGAATTGCGTCAGCGCGCGCGGAGTCACCTCGCCGATTCCCTCTTGGAAGATCGTGTAAGATTAATTGGTCGAAGTTGCCGCTAACCCGGGGATCTTTGATATTGTTTGAAACTACGGCCGTAAAGAGACTCGGCTCCCGCCGTAAGCCTGGCGAATCTCCGCTGCCAGAAGCGGCGGTAATCCCCCTGCGGTCAACGAATTGATTGCCAGGTACGCTCCGCAGCAGCGTTCGCTAGGGTATCATCGATACGAACGGTCAACTCTTTTATTAAGATCGATTAGTATACTGCAAAGTGGCACGGTGTAATTCTCGAAGCCTGTGCAAGCTACTGGCCGATCTTGACCTATTCCTCGGGGACGCAAGAGGCGATAAGTATCCCTGCATTCATTTCTCACGTGCCAGTCTCTTTTTTACATCTTTCGCCGGTAAACACTTTCCATTGTCTCTATCGCACTCTATTTCCGCGTCGCGCTACTGCGCAGAAAATAGCGTCCTCGAAGTCGGTCACAGATACCTACGTTCTCTATCGAGGTACTTAGCGGGGATAATGTTGGAGGAATCCACCGAAATTCGTCGTGCACTTCACCGAATGATTGGCCCATTCGTCGAGCGGTCGATCGGCCTAGGGAACGAGCGGTAAATCTTCAGTAAAAATTTCCAGTAAAAATCTTAGCGATTTCCTTGGGCAGATACTCTTTCGTCACTTCTCTTCTCTTGGAATAAGGAGTCGCTCAAACCTTTTCCAGGCTTGTAAACCGTAGCCTGCGAAGATGTAAGTCAGCTGGGGGTTGAAAATCGCGCGGCAAACTGGAGCTCGGCGTTGCCTTGGAAATTTCGTTTCGTCGGCTTTTAAAGTTATAGTTTCACCCGCCCTAGCCGGGTTATTAGACCGCCACCATTCTTGGCCGGTGGCTGAGGCGAACGTCAACTCGAAATTAAAAGTTACCCGCTCGCGGGGGCAAACTTTGGCCGGCCATTTATGAAAGCGACCCCCGCGGGAGTGGCTCTGGCGAACGGGTCAAACGAGACCGGGCTACTAAAAGTCGACTGGGTCAAACGAATGGCTCGCATGCACCCTCTATCTCTACCTTCGCCGTGCTCGTTCGCGGTGCTTCCCGTTTTGCCCTCGAGATCGAACTCTGATCAACGTGGTACGTGATCGAAAATAGGGTGGCTCCGGAGTAACAGTGGAACCTAATCAGTTGCTTGGACTTGCGGCTGAATACCGATGCGGTTGAGAGTGCATTGCGGTGCAAGATGCGGTCACCACGTCCACCTCGGTATTCCTACGCGTGATCGATAGCCCTGCATGCGAGCAGAATTGCTCGTTGCATTGGCGAAAGAATTCTAATGATTCAGTTCTCGAAATTATCCAAGTGCGGACCGCTGACGTTGCTTCTCAGATTCTGCAATCCCTCGGGTCACCTTCTAAGGACCCTGTACAGTAAGCTATTGGTTAGAGTTACTCCGGAATCGTAGAAGCCTTTCAGAGGTTCCTTATTGGCCGAGATGCACGGTGCACTTTATCGTCGGCGAACTTTGCGAGGGAAGATATAGGGGAACTTTTTACCCCCCCGAGCTCCACGGAACTCGGCAGCGCGATGAATGGTTAGTAAACGTTAATCTTGCTTGTCACTGTTGCTCTAAGGTGATTACGAACTTTTAAAGTGACGCGCTTTTAGGACGCGGGGAAGAATCCAGCTTCACGGTGTGTGTGCGCCCGGTTGTAAATTACTTAGCACCTTGGTGCACTGCGTCCGTCGTAGAATCGACTTTTTCATACTTTCAACTCTGCCCGATCGGTTAACCGAGCGACCGGCTTGTCACCGGTGTGCTCGCGATGGCAGAGATTAAGCGTTCACTAAAGAAATCTGGTAAACAGCTGAACGGATTTAATGGGATTAACTTGGCAGCCTGGGTGCAACGTTCGTTCGAAAATAAACGAGGGAACGTTGTGATGCAACACGGTTTTATTTTAATTGGCTGTCGCGATCCGCGAGCGAACGTTTCCATTTTCGCTTATTCATGGAGCCGCGTTAATTTCTATTCACGGGAGAAAATAATCGTTACATGAATAATTCCACGTTTTACGCCGTACTTCACGGGATGTCAACCTCCCTGGTTTCCTGCGGCGGCTGTAGGCGAAGAGCTATTCATTAAACATTGCATATCAAGGACCGTCGGCGGCGGTCGTTGTACCCGCGCCGCTCGGTTACGCGAAAACACGTATGCGCCACGTCCTTACACGAGCCCTGTATATACGGAGTCCTGCTGGCCGACATCACTTTCGTAATTATGCGCATCCATATGCACGCGCTGCCTGCCTACTATACCCAGGGCCCGTGCAAATGCGGCCGCGTTGCATGCACAGACGCGTAAGGAAACACGGCGTTCGCGTGACCACCCCGTCCAGCCGATGTTCCTTCTATTCGGACGTCAATCGAGACACGCGAGATACACCGATACACCCTCTCCGCCAAGTATCACGAAGCGCCGGCTGCATCGGCTCCGAGCCGCTCAAGAACCGCGGAGGAATCGATGCCCGATCCGGCACTCCCTTTAAATTAGGGCCGCGGCTCCGGGCGACGAGGCGTCGGCCAGTAAGCGGGAAATCCTAATGAAATGGAAGCTCCCCGATAACACAAACGGTCGCAATAGATGGAAATTGCATTCAGGACGGCGATTCGAATTATTAAACAGCGTCGGGAATCTACGATCGGCCTTTGGAACTCAATTAAAAGCGTCGATAAATCTCGGCAGGCGATACTCCGCTAGCTAGATGCGGAACAAACCGAGTTTTTCAGCTCCCGATGCAAATGAGCCGCGCGGCAACTTGTTGCCCTTTAATCGACAATGGCGCGCGGTAATGACGAAATTACTCGTTACGCGAGCCTAAATGGGGACGCTTGATATTCGATATTACGTAGCATGAAATAACGTTATTGCATTCCGTTGGGCGGGGGTTCATTTCGAGTGCCGGTGAATTCGGTTACCGCGGGCTAATCTATTAGACTGTCGTCGTTTCGGCTGCGTTCCAAAGGGATGCTGCCGCTCCCTTCGCGATACGCTTCGTATTTCAGGCCTGATCTGTTATCGACAGTTATCCGTAAACGATGACGGCGTTCGTAACGATATCGGCGGGGCAATGAGCAACCGGTTATGGCAATTTACATGAGGAGTACGACAGGTTCAGGGTTAAAGCGCTATCTGTGACAGAGAATCGAGTGGCTTGGAATTTTTCTTGGCAGAGCCCCTGGCAGCGAGCCACACCGTGTTCGCGTTCACATCGCTGAGGAGGAAGAAGCTGCTTTTCAGACTCTCCCTCCTTGTTCGGGCTAACTGGCTACACATTGATCCCCTTCGAGGTGCACGAGCTTGCAAGGTGTACGCAACAGGGCAGGGTCTCTCAATTTGATTTTCGGTACCGTAAGCCTGGCTATTTAACTCGGCGGGACGCGCGCCCAAATATGAAACACACGTTGTTGCTACCGGGTTAAAAGTATCCCAAATTGCAAACCACGGTTTCAGAATATTTTTTTTAGTTTTGTTTTCTTTTTATGTTAAAGTACAGTGTTTTAAGAAGCAAACAAAATTTATGAAATATCTAGAAATCTTTATTGAAGTTCTTTAAAAAATTGTAACAAAAACTCAGTTATCTTAATTTTTACTTGGTTATAAAATCGAATAACAAAAATTAGTCTTCTTTATTTAGTAACAATATCAAATTGAGATCGATATCAAAAGTAGATACTATGAACTTATTAACGAACGGAAAGGAAACAATTAGTAACAACTTTTTCAAAACAATACTCTGAATTTTCTTAAAGTACTTACATATATACTTAGAATCATCAGTTTACATGGTGTTAGTGAAAGGTTTTGGTATTTGATTGCACTTGGTCGGTTATTCCCCGCCGAAAGTTAGCTAGAAATTGCGCGAGAAAAAAGATATTTTCGCAACTTGAGCCTCTGTGGTAAATTTAACCCAGTAGCGCCTCTCGCCGAGTTAATATTCATGGTTTCCCCTGGTTCCCTTGCATTCAAGTTAAAATCTATAGCTCCATATCGTGGCCAAACACATTTATCACGATTAAGCATAACTACGTTGCAACGAATCCATTCTCAGCCGCGCGACACACCGCTGTGCCGTCTACTGTGTCTGATCATGAACGACCCTATCTACTTTACGCCAGCAGCCTCTTGATTCCCCAGAATTTTTCCCACTTCAATCTCCAGTACAATCAGCGCAGCTGATTTCTCGCAATAATAAATTAGAAACAAGGAAACATCGGTACCAGTGATATGCTTTGCTATTCCAACATCGAGGAAAACGCCGCTTGAGAAGCCCTGGGACTTGCATAAACGAGGAGGTGAACGTACGTGGGTGGTCAGGCGGTTACCGAACCTCCTATCAGGCCAGGACCCACAGGTTGGCGTGACTCGGCGTCTTTGACCGACGTTTCCGCATGAATACGTGCGCGGAACTCGCCGGTGTGTTTGCCCCGCGTGCAGTCGCGAGTAAATCGACGAGCGTGCGCCCCGGGCTTCGCCCTGCCTTCCGGCGATATCCGCCGCCACTATTTATAGGGGATGAACGGCCAGTTAAATATAAATAGAGAAAATCACGGGTGTTGGGTGAGCGGCTGAACCGGATCGACGATTCCCAGTTGCATCGATCACCGTATTCGAGAGCCCCTGCGTCGAGGGGCGGTAAGAGGGTGGCTGGCGGGGGTTGGGTACACATAATACGCGGACGAAATAGAAACGACTGGAATATTCAACGTGGTCGACAAGCGGAATTTCTCCGTAAAATTTAATAGCTACCTTTGTTTCCGGCCGATCGCTTCGCCCCTCGGACGACAAATACGATTGTCCGGCCAGCACTCGCGTTAACGCGTATAAACAGGCCGCCGGTGTTGCTGGCTGGCTGCGTACTTCATTAACGCAGGGAATGCTGGTAATTACGCGGGATTGCCGGGTTCGTTAATAACAGCGCATCAATATTGTGAGAATAACCAGAGGGCTTTGGGTTTCGCTGATCTCGTTCCCAGTGAGAGGTGACCGGGCCCTCTGTTCCATCGAAACTTCATTTAATTCGCGGCCTCGTGATTGACTGGCGGGGATGTTATTTTGAAGGGGCGAACCGTGTTGGTACGGATTTAATATCGAAATTGATGATGGAAGCATCGCAAGTAAGAGAAAGGAGGAGTGCAGCAGGAATAGTGGAATAAGCTGGGCGAGGAGAATAAAGGAAACGCTGTTCGCGGTCTAACGACGGTGAAGCATGAGCAGGATCCAATAGCTCGTGGAGCTTTGACGATTTCACTCTGACAATTCCAAAGCCACTATGTACAAAGATTGATAGATCAGAAGAGTAAGCATCGAGAATGGTAAAGTACACCGGTTAGTTTTCTGTGCGGTTGCTGGCGAACGAGGAATGAAAACGCGGGCGGTATTTTAACCTGACGATGGCGGAGTTGCTCGGTTCAATTGTACAAGCGGAAGCGTACCTACTCTCGCGCGGATTCAATCGAGCCGGTATTGGTGCAGGAAAAGGGGAGAATAAGTCCTGACGTTTACAATGCAAACTTTAGGTACTCGGGGATCTATGGGTCCACGGGTCCTTTAAAAAATTTCTCTTTCACCGTGATTCATATCAAGGGCCATTAACATTCTGCCGCCGTCGCCGAGTCGAACCGCTTTGCGAACGTAATTCCTCCCCGGGAGCTCGAATGCAATCGGGAACTATCTGCTTTAAGGGGAGGTTCCGGTCTAAACATCGATTTTTTTTTTATTTCATTTTTCGAATGTTCAATTTGATTTTTTGAAATTCGTAAAATTCCCGAATTTATGGGCATTTGAATAGCGGCAAAAGCATGGGTAACACCTGGCCACTCGGCACTCGCGTAAAACTTTGAACGCGTTTCTCTCGAAATAGTGTTCTCAAAATCGGTGGGACCTGTATCTCGAAAAGTTATTATCCGATTCGACTGAACCTTTTTTATTTTGAGGAATATACTTCTGGCTCGTGGAGAAACCAGTAAAATTAAAAAATAATTAAAATTTGTAATTTTTATAGGCGTTGAAAGGAAGAAAAATATGGGGAAAAAGTGATTTGAAATTTCAAGTGTCGTTATTTTCTCAAAAAATAATTCTTCAAAATAACAAAAGTTTCAGTCGAATCGGATAATTACTTTTGGAGATACAGGTCCCACCGATTTGCATGAATTTTTTGACGCCTCGACTTTAACGACTTTCCACTGCCGTCTGCAATAATTATTTCTAAAACAAAAAATTTATTTCTATAGTTTAAGATATCCTTAATTCAATGCAAAAAGTCCCATTAAATCATATATAGTAGTTTCCCTTTAATTAATTCCTAAAGATCACCTATTTTTATTGGCTCTAGACCGGAACAACCCCTTAAGCATCAACGTCCCTCCTTAATAGAACGTGTGCCATCTGAAAGGTTAACTTTATTGATGGATGCAACCCTCTATTATTTTACCTGACAAATTTGCATTTTCATTTTACTGGAATTAGAATAGCAGATCGTATGCATTCTATCGTCAATATTCAGCCAGAAGTTCGTCAAGAATTCATGTCCACGTCTCTACCTAAACCCGAATGCGCATCCGCCGAAAGACCGGGGAAAATTGAAGACATTATTCAAGCCTATAATGCACGACGACACAGCCTGTGCAGTGTACCTTGTAACATGGCCGAGACTGTTGTGCCTGCAAAGTGGCTACACCAAAAACCCATCGGCGATCGATCGAGGAAGAGTAAACACTTTAAACGCATTGCTCTCTCGGAGCTTTATTTTAACGCGGGCCGCCTCGACGGAAACGGAGCAAGGAAGGAAACGACGTTCTCGGTTCGCGGAGGTCGAGCGCAAGCACTGGCGTGTTCAGCGATTTTATGGTTGACTAACGGTGTCCAAAGCTAGCCACCAGCTCCACTCGGCCAGAAAGCTTTCACGAGCTGTGCACGCCTACGCGACGACTTTCTCGCGCGCCCCCTCGTCGTCGCCATTAAAGTCGCCCGGCTAAATGTGCGTCCCTTCCTGTTTCCCACTTTCTTTGCCGCGTCTTCGAGTTTTTGCCCCGTTTCCACGTCCTCGATCCAACCGCCGCGTTAGAGGAGTAATTACGCTTAATTAGACGTAGCTGGGTACCGAGGATTGCCGGCGTAACGCAATTAGTGGCTTTACGTTTGGCGTTGATGGACACGTCGGCTCGACCTTCGCTCTGCTTCGCGAGCTTTCATTTTATTGTTCTACGTACTTCCGCCACGCCTTGCCGCTCGACCCTCTTTCAACCCCTCGACTAGGTAAATTGAATTAAATTGCTTTTCTTGGGCAACTGCTAGCAAAATGGGGGAGGTACTTTTGCCGGAACGATGTTTCCTACTGGGACCCTTGATGGACTGGAATTTGCCACCTCAAAGGATTATGCTCGCCGCGCTCGTCGAGGCGATGGGTTCCGAAATAAGTTGCCCTTTTAAAGTCCCGTTGAATATTGTACTCTCCTCCAGGAAACGGCGTATTGAGCTTCTATTCTCGTGGTTCAGGTGGTTCGATCGCCGTTCATTGAATCATGGCCAACCCGGGCGACGAAAAATGTGCCCGCGTGACAAGTTTTCAATTTTAATTTCGTCCCGCCTGGCCCGCCCCAGGCTCGCGAAGGTGACACGATCGAGCACCATTCATCATCCAACAGTTTTACCAACTTTCCCGAGGATCTGACAATCGTTTCGTGGCTCTTCAGACAATGCCGCGAAACTTTTTGCCCCCTTTTGTCTCTTCCAGTAGGATTATCACGCTGCAAGGAAAGAAAATCAAGTTGGCAGGAACTTTCAACGTTGGCTTGGTCCTCCTTGGCTTCGGTTAATCTCGAGATCATGAAATTCCTGGACCCTCATCCGGCAGGGCCGCGGCCCGCTCTATTTGTCACACGATAAACGTTTTCGGATTCCCTTATCTCCAGCCTCTTCTCCGACTTTGAAGAATACCCCCGTTTCCTTGGAATAGTGAAATTCCATGGCAACAGAAAGTTTTCGAAGGATCTCCTTACAGCGTCCCCTTGAAAGCCGAGGAAATGGCAGCGCAGCTTCGAGGATCTATGGTTCTCGTGGTTACGCTCAGTTTCCACGGAAAGATGCTGGAGACCTTGGCACAGCCTCGGTGCTTCTATCCAGGCAGAATGCTCGCAAGTGCTACTGAAACGTCAAGCAGAACGAGAACCGCAGCTGGCAGTGCTCGACGTCTGACCCATGGCGGAGTTTTACTACTGGCGCGAGGCTCCGCATGGTCCAGCGACCATACAATTGAAAGAGCGCGTTCTAATCAGATATTGGAAGCTTCTTCCTGCAGTTCGATCACCTTTAAGGAAGTTAGATTCCATTTTGAACAAAATTCGTTAGGGAAAGAGCCGAAGGAATGCGGTTCGCTAACGATCTCCCACGAATCGAGTCACGAGCAGGCAGGGGAAGATAAAGCTGGTTTCGAACAGCCAAAACGAGCTCGCGGCTCCCTTTGTCCCGTGACTGGAATAAGCAGAGTCCAGGGAATTTGTTTGAACTTGCGCAAGCACCAGTTCCCTGCAGATTTTACCGAGGAATTGGCTGGAGAATACGCGGTAACTGAATTTCTCGAAGCTCGGTAATTCCGCCAGCAGCACGCCCGTCCCGGCTGCACTTTATTGCACTACTCACTTGACGTAATATTATACAGCGCGAATATTTTCCGCGCTTTCTGCATTACGTTTAATTAGCAGCCCTCGGGGTTGCTCCGAGCAGTGTCCGTGTCTAACGCAGATGCGCGGATTTCTTGTTTTATTGCCGCGTTAAAACGCCATTATCCCGCGGATTTTCGAGTGTCTTGGTAACGAAGTAGAGTTGTTTTCGACGATTTACGCAAGCCTGGGTGATCAGTTGGAAGCACAATCAAATGTTACATCTGGTGCAAACTTTAACGTACTCAGTTCTACTTCCACTTCTGTTTCTTGCCTCTCTTCCATTCTATTTTTACTTAAACTACGTCACATAAACACCGAAGTAGTTAAATCTCCTCGCGAAATAGGAAGAATTTGACGAGGCGAGCAAGAAGAACGTATTTGACACATTTTATGAAGCGTGCCCCCCATTTGGTTCGTCGCGGATGGAAAGCGAGGCAGTCAAAAAGGCCGCCGGCAAACAAGCTCGTGTTTTACCTCTGTCGAGGCTGGAAAAGCCAGCTTCGCCGAGTAACCCGAGCCACGTTCCATTCATTTTATCTTCGAGCATCTCTTTAAAGTATTCATCGCTATATAATTACTTCATCCCCGTCACCGAATTGCTGTTACCGGATGAAAGGAAAAGCCGTCGATCTCGCGAAATCGATTTGCTAGTGGAGCTGCCGTGTACAACACGCAACTGGCGACTTGTGTGAGAGAGAAACTAAGCCGGGCTCCGCATCGATTGGCCACGGGGCGCGGATTATTTTCCGCGAGCGTGTAACGTTCGACTGAACGTTATCTTGCCGCACGAACGAGCCTGCAATGAATCCACTCGGAAACAAGGCCCCGGCAATTAATCAATCCCCTTGAAGCGAACGAGTTCATCGTGCCCGTTAGGGTATCAGGAATTTTTAATCCACCGTCTCGGCCCCGCTTCGCTATTAATGTCACGCTCTCGAGATTAATTGCACTTATCAACTTGTCACGGTGCTGGGAGAAAGGAAGGCTCGTCCTCCGGTCTTCGGCCACCCTCCTTGCTACCGTTTATCGATTCCCTTCGAGGAAAAATAATTTCAAACAACCTGTCTGGCTGATGCAAAATCGCGGTCGATTGAAATAGACACGTGGATAATTCAAAGTTAAATGCGAATTATATTGACGATGGCGATGGTGGATCTATCCGTCACTAAATCTATAATAACTTTTAACCAGATTTGTGAATATCAAGCATATTACACGAAACTGAAGGGGTGCCTGAGTGCTCGAAATATCAGAAGCACAGCATCCTCGGGCTTTTAAAGGACGAGCTCCGGATACGCAAATATCTGTTGAGTATCGTTCCGCGGACAAAGAGTTTCACGGAACGAACAAAGGGTCTCGTCACACGTCAGTCCGACGTTCTCCATCGGATCACCATTAAAGAGAAAACAATTTATTCGGCTGTCGGCTCGGCCGGCGGGAACGAAGAGGAGTGGCTGATCCAACGAAGGCGGAGCAGAAGGTACGCGGCGGAAGAATACGCGAAGGCCTTGGAGATTCCATCGACCTGTCGGAGATGATTCTCCGTAAATTCCGTCGGAGCTGATACGAGAGAATTTCGACCGGGACGGCCAGCCAGATACGGATTGAGCGAATCGAATTTTTCCCGTTTCCACCGGCTCCATCCAGCGTGATCTCATCCGGGCGTACACACTCGTACGTCTCTGTTTCTCCTCGCTGTGAAACTCCATTATCGTTCGGCTCTGGCCCCATTCTGGCCAGGGGAATCATAAATTTCAGGGTGTCAGGTCGACTCCTGACTCTGTCAGATCTCTATGCAGGCGTTCGCTCCCCTATCACGCCCAAAGACGATCCCCACAGGCGTTCGGAGGGTATTTATCTAGCTAGCACTCTTCTACCCTCGATCGTACTCGAAACACGAGTAGGGGACTAGTATCAGGATCGTATAGACACTGTTAGACGGCTCGAAAGTTAGAGCAACGCGTTTATTTGCGCAGTGGAGCCTGCGGAGAGTTCGCGCGAATCGACTGGAGATCGCGGTCGCGCAGGAAACTAATAATTCTGGACCGCCAGGGGAAACCACGATCTCTGAAACGTCGACCGTACCGTCGGAATTTCTCTCTGTCACGTGGGGGGGCGGCTGGCTCACGCGGAAACGCCGCGACTAACGATAACCATAATTCCCAGTGGCACCGGGCGTAACCATTTGTAAATAGAGATCAGGCGCCCGCTCGAACGAACAAGGCCTTCGGAATTTCCGGCACGGAACGTAAAGTGGCAGCGAGGATAAAGTGGGTTTACCGAATATCCAGACCCCCGCGAACCGGGTTAGCACTTCGAAAAGTCAACGTCAATAAAACCGGGTTGGCGACGGAGGGAGTCAGGGGGCACTGTGACACGCCCGCTTTCGGGATATTACAAAATCGTGGAGGCCCTCGGCGAATTTATAGGATCGCTGGCAACTCGTTCCCGTCCACGGTTAAAGGGGGAGAGAGAGGAGAATCCAGGACCGTCGTTCGATTTCGTCGGCGAAAGACGAATCGTCCGTCGATCGAAGCGCGAACGAATTATTCTTCGAGCCGCGATAAAATTCCGACTCCTCGCGCCTATTCCCCTACAGCCTCTACCGTCGTTCCTTCCGTTGCCTGCAGGATATAACGCCCAAGGAGGAATGCGACGATCCGCTCGTTGAACTTATTACACCGTCGCCTGTCGCTGGAAATGATCGTTAAGGGTACCGAGTCGAGCCGAATTTCCGATACGAGTGGAATTGTTTCGATATTTGTAAGAACGCCAGGACCAGGCTGCAGCTTAGTGTTGGGTTAGTCCTTTAGACTTTGGTTTCTTCTATTTAGTGATAGAAATTGTTTTATCACATTCGAGACCACTTCTGCGATTACAATTGCGGGTGGCACTGGTAACGAAGATCTCACCAATATTGATCCAATTCATATCCATGTCGCATAAATTGAATTAATAGTCGCGAAGCGTGTCTACCCTCTGATCTATTATACCTTGAGGATATGGAAACTCGATTAGTATGCGTCGTAAATGGCAATCGGGTGATCAGCTAATAAGGACGCGTTTGGAAAGTGTTCGTGCTCAGGAAATGGATATCGCCCCGTCGTTTCGCGAGCGATACGATTTCCTCGGAGGTAGGTAACTGAATGGAACAGCGGTCGGTGGAAATTCTGCTGCAAATGGAGATCCCGAGCGCTTTTCCGAGCTCGTGGGTAATTACGAGCGGGCATAGATCATCCGAAATCCTTGTGAATTAAAGGTTCACTTTATCGTTACCTCGCCAGCGAATAAAAATCATCGCAGCGCCATTGACTCTGTTCAGGCGATTTTTAACGCTTTGCGTCGCGCTCACGGCTAATCCCCGGGGTTCCAGCCCCATTAAGCCTGAAGAAAAGGGAAACGGCGCGAGCTGCGCAAGTAATTAATGTGAGCCGAGACGTCCGCGTAAAAAAGTCCGGCCGGCTTGCGCCTCCGTTCCTCTCTGCCGCCGTAAATTTCCCCACTTTGCACGCCGCGCGACCCACCGACAAGATAATAAAAAACTTCGAGTGCCCCGAGACATATGTACGCATGTACGTTGTCCCTGGCGAAATAAACTTCGCGCACCCGTACGTGCCTTCTTACGCGCAGATGTCGCGTGTTCCGCCATTCATGAGCTTCCAAAGAACACGATCTCCCGGCGTCGTCCTGGAATTGCAAAAGTTCTGCAGAGAGTCAGATCTCGCTGAGCAAAATATGCCATCAACAAAACCTATAGCTGCACCGCCAAATCGTGGACAAGAGCTATCAACGACTTCTATAAAATGCACAGAGAACACGCGAATTTTTATAAAACCCACCGCTGAAGGCTCCAGTTCACTTTACTGGCGTAGATGTAAGAATTATTCTAATCCTCCTTTTTTTTTTTTGGTTTCAGATTTGGACGTGGAGATGGCTCACCGCCATCGTCATCTTCATTCATACAAGAAGGTCAGTGAAAGAAAAATATTTCTTCGGTATATGAATGGAAAGCTAGGATGGGGTTAAGATAGAAAATTAAAGGGGGCGCCAATTGTCAGACAGTACAGACGTCGTTTGCCCCTTTCCATTCATATCTGCCGTTAGCAAAGAGGATTTTTCGCGGCACTGGTCTTCCCACAACCGCGGATCGTCTCTGCCGAGGCAAACACTGCGAACACGCTCTCTACAGCGCTAATCTCTTCGAGATAGTTTCGCCAACGAGCGTAGGCATTGCGCGACAGAGCGAGAGGGTATGGCAGCGCAGATGGGGTTGGATTTAGGGGTGGCTGATTGGAATTCAATCGTCAGGTCAAACGGCTATGTTCGATTGGAATGCGTATGGCGTATACGGTTCTCCCGTGATGATCCGCGCTTTCCAGCGGGTTTCCTCCCCCCCCCCCCCAGCTTTCCGGTTTTTCCCTCGATTGGCTCCCCTTTGCGCCTGTCCCCCTCTCCCCCCGCCCCTCCTTGTTTCCGATTGCCACTTCCACTTATCCTTTGACCTCCCTCGCCAGAGGCCAGCGTTCCCTTTTCGGTCTCGCATCTTTGGAATTACGCTGCCAGCACCTTTGCCGTGGCAGATTAAACGGTAGCTACTTCCCTTTCAAACGAGCCGTCGTTTTGAATAGTGTTGGGGCCGATGAAGCTTTGCCCGCCATGCGTGCCCGTCGTCGTTTCCTCCTCGCCCTAGGAGCCCATTCGGATTTGCAAATGGAACGATAACGCTGGTAAAATGGTGGCGAGTGCGTTTGAGGGATGATATTAGTTAGAGTGCTCCGTTTGGTTAGGGAAATGAAAGGCTCGGATCCGCTGTTACAGTCCCTCTGTTCAGGGACGGTCTGTTGAAACTCAATGAAAAATCACGCTCCCCCCCCCCCCCCCCGCCGAGGCTTCACTTTTACCCACCACCCGGCGGGCTAAGTAGCTGCGAAGAATGTATGTACAAAGGAAGGCCGATGGGAGCTTCAGTTACAAACGTTCGGGATTCCGATTCCGCGAGGAGGCAAAAGTTCTCCTGACACTTGCTCGATCTCAAAGACGAAGGCGTTTGCGTATCGAAATCCCGTTTGCAGTCTCTACGATCGCGCGATGCTCCTTTGCTGCCGCGATTCCTATCTCACCCTCCTCGTTTTATCTACAGTCGAGTGCCGTGAATTTCCCGCAGTTTCGCGCGGAAATCTGCACAAATACCTGGAGGATTTGTCGGACGGATTGGAAAAGTGGTGTGGCATCTTTCCTCTGCCCCGTGGACGTGGAATCGAGCCCCCAGCGGTAACCAACGTTGTCGGTTACCTTGCTCGACCAGCGAGCAAGCGTGTAAGAAAATTCCTCGTTCGTCACGTTCGAAAGGGAAATCCTGTCTCGTTTCCACCGTCTGGCCGCGTCTCGCCGCGTTTCCAGCCCCTTATCCTCCTCTGAACTTTTGACCGTGTCAGCATGAGGAACATCCTCTTGCTCTCCATCCCTTTTATACACCTCAGGATAGGCGAACACTTTCGGAACGTGAAAGAAACGAGCGTTAAAGCACCTAGGACGATAAAGGCGATTTTAAAAGAAGCAGTCGGGACCGCGCGTTGTGATGAGTCTCCTTTCATCGGAATCGGATAGAAGACATTTTGCATTGAGTCCAGAACGAAGGTAGTTTCGTTGGAAGACGTCAGTGAACATCGAAACGGGATCGGAGAAGCGTTGTCCGTAGTGGAGGAACGTATCTTACCGTCTGAAGTAACAAATGGAACGAAGGGAATAAGGTTAACGATCGCGAGGATACACCACTTCGCGAGGGAACAATTTGCAATTCCTTTCGGAGGTGGAAAGCATGAGTCGCGAAAAATGGCACCGGCGGAGGTCGGGTAATAGAAATAATGGCTCGCGACCAGCGAAATTTCCACTATCATTCGGCCGGGGAAAGCGGTGGGAATAAATCGGCAAGGAGTGCTCGTCGGGTGCCAGCGTGAAAAAGTAACTTCCGCGAGCACGGAGACAAATGAGATCGGGAAATGGACGTTGACCGAGGAAGATACATTGGATCGATGAAGTCGTTCTCAGAAGAGACTCGCACCCGCGAATAACGATCCACTTTTTCAAGGAAACGCGCCCAGGTGAACGTTCCGCGGGGCTCATTATAGGGGTTCTGCCTGCTGAAATATTGGCGGGGAACCTTGGGCGAAATAAGGGCTACAGGCGGCCCGCCCGCGGCGCTGCAATTACGCTAACTGATAAATCAACTCTACGCGCGCGTTGCTGAGTGCATTGCACACAGAGCTGCGAGGAACCATGTACCAAGAACAGCAAAAATATTCGCGTACGTCGAGCTATTCCAGGGATATACTACTTTGCTTAGGTCTCTAGGTAAGCAATTATCCTTCTGTTTGTGCCTTCCGCAGCGTTCCCTTTGATGCTATCGCATTCTTGTCAAGCACACAACTTCGTGACAGAATATTATACGCGGAATCTTCGCTCGCACACCCGTACCTCGGTTTCTACAGTTGGTACGTCGTGGTCCTCGGCAGAACAGAATAAGTAGGCAAGGAAGGATCGACGGGAAAGCGTCAGCCACTTCCTTTTGTAACGCTTAGCGGAATGGTACATCTGGAACGGGTGTAATCACGGCTGGAACGTCAGCGACTACTCTCGAAACGAACGTTCCGCTCGGTTGCCGGTTAACGCTCGCACCAACGGTCATTCCGTCGATCCAGCGAGCGGATCATCGACGGTGGTTGCAGTTCCAGCGATAACCCGTCGCGAGCACCGATGCCAGCAATAACAGTAACGCCGTGACAGCGGTATCTAGCAGCGGTTAACAGGGCTGCCGATGCAAACGGTGCTGTTAGACGTAGCAGCGAGGATGCTGGTGGTAGTAGAGCCGGATGATCGGCCGTTTCAGGAATGTCAGATATTAAAATACCGCAGACTCTCGAGCACCGGCGTACCAGAACCGCCGCTGCTAGCATCGTCCTTCGCTTCATTCACCCCCAACCACCGCGTTAACAGCCCCCCCCGCCAGGGGCCACAGCCACCCTTCGGCTCTCGCCCTTTCTTAGCTCGTTTCGCCCTTTGTCGTTTCGTTTCAATCGAGTTTCCTACAGTGAAGCCGCCGTCCACGGTTGAAATCAAGTCCCATCTATATATATATATATATATATTTCTGTGAGTGATTTACAGAAGTGTGGGTGATCTCGCTTGGATCTCGGGTGGTTCTGACGCGACCGCGAGTATTCGTAGGAAACGTGGGTAACTTAAACTTTCGTCAGATGCCTCTTCAATCGTGTCCGATCGACCATTCTTCATCGACTTACCACTTTGCGGAGATAGTAAAAGGAGTTGGCAAGTTGCGCGTCCAGTAGTTTCCAACCCTTCGCTTCTCGCGGTTCGGGGCTCTGCCAGCAATCTTTGATCCCCTCCCGATTCCGCGGCATAGCCACGAGCTCTTATCCAAAATTCCCAGCGAAAATACTGCACTTCAGTTAGTTCCAGCCGCGCCTGCTCGTAAACAGCCGCTCGGGCTCGCTCTCCATCTCTCACGAACGCTTTCCGCTAGCGTTCAGTCTCACGTTCCTCGTAACGAGCCAAAACCACTTTTCGCCAGCACCCATACCAGCCCCGCGCTCCCTCGCCGCCTCTCACCTTTCGTTCGCGCGATCCCTCGCCGACTCTCCACCTCACCCTATTCTGCCCTCGTAAAATCACGTAGACGCGCGATGCGCGATGTATTCATGGGCGGCGCGAGCGAATATTAAATCGTCCGCCCCGTTACGAACTGCGAGAAGATAACATGGCACGGTTCGTGCGCTTTATCGCCCGCCCGGGGAATTGTTTTAACGCTATCGCGGCGATAATTCAGCGTAGATTCGGCGCGAGGCTGGGCTGGTGGAAAAATTAGAACGGATTAGAAGGGCCGAACCGGCGCGGAGCGCTTTCACATCTAATTGCTCGTGACGTTGATAATTCGCCGGCCACCGCTCGCTTCCGAGGACAGGATTAATTATTCCACTGCAAGTTCGGTCATATTTGACTCCCTCGTGAACCGCGACAGGAGGGACCGAGCTACGGGCTGCAGTTGCTACGGCTCTGTTCCGCAGAATTCGTCTGGTTCGATCTGGGCTCGTATTTGGAACGTAATAATGGTTGGGGTTCAAAGGGCAATGAAAGCTGGAAGAAGATAGGGGAGATCGGGGCAAAATCGGGACGTTCAGGATAAAAGCTCATAACTGTGACATTATTAATGTGAAAAAAAAATTAAATCAGGATTCATTAGAATAAACTCCTTTATTAAATAATAGTATATATCCAATTTTTTTAATAGAAGAACAAATACAAAAAAATAACGATTTAAAATATGATCCGTTTTTACCATATTAGATACTGGCCCTAGCACCTATAACAACGAAACTCGTCAAATTCTTCAGCCCCCAAAGCAGTTAGAACAACTGTAAACTGCACCCAACATTTATACAATTTCAATGAATCATATGATTCTTGGACATAAATTTAAATGTCTTCACCGTTTTCATCCCCACGGTATTTTGTTTAATTTTGTGGTTTTGTTTCTCTTTAGTTGCAGTCCTTTATTAGGATTTAGTTTTAATTTTGATAACTATCCTCTTTGTCGTTTCATTGTTATACACATTTTGTCCAAAACCTTGTACCTGTTTTTACCCCGTACGGTTTTGCCCCAGCATACAATTTTGTAAATATTACGAATTATCAACAATACCATCGCGAAGTAAAAACAAACCTATTAATTATTTACACTTTAATATGCAACAATTAACATAATTCACACTAAAAAGTATCTACCTCAACACTGTCAAAAGCGTTTGAAGTTTCTTAACGATCGAAAATTAGATCAGAGCCTTGAAAAGCACACAAGTCGGTATTACCTTAGTAAGCACGCCTGTAACAGGATCATCTTTTGTTGATGAAACAATGCACATCCCGGCAATATGTCGCTGCAACGACGCGGGAGAATTTAAGGCAGTTTAAAAAATAATAGCATGTCCCGGTTTTATCCAGGTAGCCGGTTTTGTCCTAGTTTCCCCTACTTTCCACTCTACAATATCGCGCAGGGGTGGAAAATAAATTGCTACTGTCTAGCAGCTACTAATTCAATCAGGCCCACTCCTGTTCGCGCTTTCCACGAATTTCCCGTAGTCGAGACTACGAATTAACGAGATATCGCTCTCGTATCCATAACCCCGACAAATAGCGGATCCTCATCAGGCCTCTTCGCCAGATACTCGTTCGCCCGCGCCACTCTTGTTAGTCTAACTACTTACCGCGTCGAGCTTCGACGTCGACCGCGGTAAGTATTCAATCGAGTAAAGAGGCTCTCCGCTGGCTGTCGAGTTACCTTACCCAGAACAGATTTCTTCGAACAAACGAGACCTCGGAATATGTCCCCCGAAACGAAGTCGACCCGTGGACCGTGGCTCGACAACGGTCTCGCATTTGCCGGCTGCTCAAGCCGCGATCGTTCCCTCTTGAATCATAGATCAGCGAGAAGCTTCGTCGCAACCGATCCCTGGAGATCAGTTCCATTTCAATCCTATCGAGCATCCATGCAATTCATTGTTTTTTTCATGCGTCCGATTGCGGCCGCTCGGGCGGGACGGGCGGAATAGCCGGCGATGAGTCTTCACGGCGATTAGAGCAATTAAGCCGGAAGTGGTTATTGTTGGGTGCATCGATACGCGTTCAGATTCACGGAAAATTGCTTCTTAAGCGTCCGCGTTGCCCGTGCACCATTGGATTACGAGTTTTTCTCCATTTCACGGTATTCCGCCGCTCGGGACATCCTCTCGTACAAAAACTCCCTCCGCGGTCCTCGATATTTCGGGGGAATTTCGCCTGTCGGTGGAAAGCTGTGTTCCACGCTTCGCGGCGAATGGATCGAGCGGATAGTTTTAAAATCCATCACCGACGGTAGTATAGTGTATAATTTTCGTAACCAGTGAAAAGTTAAAAATCTATCGGAGAGCCCAGGCAATGGAACAATTCTGTCCTCGATAAAGCTTGATGCGCACCTGGCGCTTTTCATACTGGATCCCTGCTCTTCGCAATTTCTCCCCAACTTGAACGTGGAAGTGAAAGCTGCCCAGGTCTTGACAGGAACTGAATGCAACCGTGGGATAGTAGGTATCCGCTGTCCAACAGAAATTGCTGACCGGGAAACATTGAACCACCGTAGGAATTCGCGGACTCTAAGTGCCGTTCTGTCTGCGTATCGGCGGAGCCGCAAGAACGGTTCGTTTGGGACGAACCGCAGAACTCTCAACTCCAAATGGGATATTAATGTCCAAGACCGACTTGCCCGCCGCGCCGCGGGCCATATCCGCCGGAACAACTGACTGTTTACGAGCAACACGCTGCCGACAGCGGTTTCTAACGGTTAGCAGCCAGCAACGATACACGGTCCAAGTCCGAGGTGCTCTGCGGTCTGGTGACCCCGCTGGAAATTCCAGTTCCAACCTTAGCGGAGGTGCTGGTCAGCCGGTACTCGGGCAGATTCGCTCTCCTGCGGTCCGTGATTGCACCCTCAACTTTACTGCCATCGATGCTCGGGCGTTTGTCTGCGAGGCGGCCTTATATTGCTTAGGAATTAGACAGAACACAGGAACCCCCCCCCCCGACTGTGTTGCTAATGGCATTTCAGTATCGGTGCACGGAGTGCTCCGAAGTGGCTCAAGAATAGGCCGCGGAATCAAACCGTCAGCTTTGTTGCCATCGGCGCGTATCTCTGGGGAGGACGTGCAGAAGGCAAGGGGGTTCAAGAATCGGCTGCACCGCTGCATCCTCGACTCCGGTTGCCGTTGGCAGTGCGAGCTTCTATACGCCGTGTGTCAAAGTGGTTTCGAAGTGAACCCCCGGAATGTACGCTATGCCGAATCGAGACGTCTGGTTAAGAAAGGCGTCCCATCTACACAGAGTACTCCGGCCCGCTTTCGCAGACAGCAGCGGCGCGAGGAACAGGGTACATAGAGGAGTGTCGTACGGTGAGAAAACGCGGGGAGACGTTCGCTTCGGTGAACCGAAAGTGGGTGCCACTCTCATCGATTTTTCTGCCCGTTCGCCAATAACGCGGCCTCCGCCATCGCAGTCAGGAATCCGGCAAGTAAAATCCACCACCCTGCCTCTCTCTTTCTCTCCTTCGCGGAAGTATCATCTCCCTTCCCCGCTACATCGCCTCCCTCCCCCTCGACGTCCGCTTTCCACCCCTTAGCTTAGGCCTGTGCTTCGTGTAACTAGCGATGGGAATGACCTCCTCGCAAGCCGCGTCGAGACTTCGCGAACGGTGCAGTGGAAATATTATTCTAAAGGAATACTAAGTAGTCTAAAGTATTTATAAGATAATTTACGCACCCAAGTGTAGAGGAGCAGCCGATTCGAAGCGTTAGAAATTCACGAGCGTTTATATCAGAAGAAAATGATGTCTCGCGCAAGGGATGGTTCCAGCCGCCGTACCGATAGCTCCGACCATTTGCTTCTCCTCCAAATAAGAAAATAAAGTACTTCACCGAAATGGATCGACCGTAGAAATCCCCGCACCCCTCGCCGGCCTCGACGTCACCGCGATATCGTTGCATTCAGTATCCCTGGATCTCGCGCTAATTATTTCGCCGCGGAATCGAGCCCACCCCTTCCTTTCCCGCCTTTTCCCCCACTTTTAATCTCAATAATAGAAAGCCGTTGTTGCTTGCAGTCTTTCTCGCTCCACCCTCGCCCTCCCAACCCTTTTCTTTCCATCGACGCTGTCGCTCGCGGTCGGTGGGCTCTCTTCCACTTCAACGAGCTGACGCGAGACACGCACACAGAGGAACCGACACATTACGCGTACGTGGGTGTCGCCTATTTGGTTTCGCGGAGCTCGCACAAATCATTGGCTCGAGCACGGTTGAATTATTGCTTGAACGAAAAAGGAAACGAAACGCCACTTGGGGGGTCGATGTACGGTCTCCACGGGCGGGCCGTAGATCCACCCCGAATTCAGGAGAGGATTCGGGGGTTAGATACCAGGGGAAGCTGGCGTTAAGGAAATTCACGCGGTCGGGCAAAAAGTGTTGCTCCAACTCGACGTTTTTCCCGCGATCCCCGGTTTCTTTTTTCGTCCCCTCTTCTCGCCATTCCTTTACACCGATATCGATTGCCCCTTTCACCGTTGCTCCACACCCCCCCCCCCTCCCCCCAGTTCCAGATACCTTGGTCGCCCTGCATTCTTCGACGCTCGACAAATTCTCTACCCAATGCTTTTTTCCCTTTCTCATTTTCCCCGTGCATATCGACGAGCTGGCGGCGGACGTTGGAACAGAAAATCCAAAGTAGAACGCTGTGTCCGAGCCCCTGCCAGGGGATGATCGATCGGGGGCTATGAAATTCATCTACAAACCGCCCTGTCTAAAGAAGGATGATCCTGTGCGAAAAAACAAATCGTATAGAATGAAGTTAAGACTGTCTTTAGGAAAGGAAACTCGCAACAGTCGCTTGATACATTCGTTTACGCCTCGACACACGGTTCTTTGACCCTTTCTGACGCCACAAAATTTTTCGTCGCGCCTCTCCCTCGGGGAAATCAGTTTTAAATATTCACAGAGACGAACATTCTCCGGCGGAGCCGAAAGGTGATAGTGTAGCTTTTATATGCAAACTGAGGACCGAAGGGCCACATTGTCTTCCTCTCAACCATCTAGTTTTGCGTACAGTCAATTTCGAGTGCAGTATTTCTGCAGTATTGATTCTTCTACAGTCTCTTCATCGTTTCGTTTAACTGAAACCTTCATAGGAACTCGCATTTCCGTCGCTCGCTCGTTTCGGCTGAGTAGCAGGTGCGTGACTGCGTCATTTTTCACGACGTTCCATCGAAGCCACCCTCAAAGGCGCTGCAACGTGATTTAAAATGGCAATTCCGGAGTAGATTCTTCTCGGAGGGCGTAGGCGGCGATAAATAAAAAGTAAAAGCGCCAAGAACTTGCAGCATCTTCCCCAACGAAGCGGTTTCCCCGTGGATGGCCATCCCCTATCCTTCCGCTTATCATTTTTATTGCCTCTCTAAACACATGATCGGCTTATCGACCGACGGGCCCGGGTTAGGGAGAGCAGTGCCACCGTGAAACTAATCGATAGATCAGAAACGACGCGGCGGTATCTTCCCGCCCGGAAAACACTTAATTTCGTGGATTTTTCTTTCTCCTCCTCTCGATCGACAGCACGCGTCCGTCAGAGGAAACGACGAAAGTTCCAACCCGTTGCGATGTCCCCGGCAGGAGGAATCGCGGGCTGACTCGACAGAAATTAGGGTCGCCGAAGCTTAGTAGCAGCTTTCTCCCTCCACGGTGAACGGCAGAAAAAACTTTACGGCTAACAATTTTAGACCTCCGGACCTGAATTCTCCCTATTGCATTTGACTCTCCCCCTATCCTCTGCCATTCCACTATTTTTCCAAGCAGCGAGAGTGCTCCCGTGTAAATAAAGTGCAAAATGGACGGCCGCGGGGAAGAGATGGCACAGGGGGGGGGGGGGGGCGTGGAGCAGTGCTACACCGGCCGATTTTATTTGTCCAAGCTGTAACGCGGCTGAATTCGCGTGGTTTCTCCTCGCAGCCCGGGTTAACAGGCTTGAATTTTGTAGGGATCGATCGAACGGCCACGCAACGAGTCTCTTGGTGAAAATTCCACGACGAACGTGAAATGTTTATGCGTCTCCAGCGACCAGGCAGCGTCTGCTGCGAAGTATTCTAAGAGTTGCGAAGCAGGGAGGGGGGATCGAGAATGGAGGGGAGGATGGTGGTTTCTATGGCGGGATATTAAAATTGAATGAGCACGCCGTGAAGTTTATCGAGTTTACTTTCGAAGCCATTTGAATGCTAAAGGAGTAACAATGAACTTAAGGAGCCGCCCTCGAAGCGGGAATGCGAGCGCTTGATACGCGTTTTATGTTTCTTTCGGCGCCCCTGAATACGGCAGAGAATTATGAAAGACGCGCCCAACCTCTCGTCCGCGGGAGCTCCGAGCAAACTTCTCGAAATATGCGCCGCGCAACCGTTTAAACTTTGTCATTGTTTGATGTGTATTCTGTTTTGCGCCACTGTTCCAGCTGGTAAAGGGTGTCTTTCCCCCTGAATGCAGCTTCGAAACGCTTCCACGAGATGCTTTCGTTCCAGAGAACGTTGCATTGTCGGGTAATAGTTTAACGCTCGGGGAAGGCGGTTGTCCAACTCGTTACATATGCCGCTGATCGCATTAAGATTGTTTCAATTAACCGTCGTAGCCGGGCACTGTGCAAGGCGTCCGTTTCTCTCGAAATTAAGTGCGACCTGGAGGAACGATACACCCGGCACGAATCGAAGAATCCAATTCAGAATTCAGCTGCAATCGTTGGTGAATGTGCGGTGATCGGTTATTAAACGAGGCTCTCCGAAAGAGACGTCGAAAAGCTGGGCGCTCGGTGAATGGCGCGCTGTTCATTGTCCGATGGGAAACGGTGTCCTACATTATCCTCGACGGGTGTATTTTTAGCGGAAAGGGAAGGATCCCGTTTCACGGGAGAGACGTTCGCCTTGGCGCACAAAGCGGAACGTCCGCGCCACTATTTTATACCTTATCTGTTTCGGGATACACGGACTGCGCGCACGGATTAGCCCGAGCCATTCTTCATCGTTAAGAGGCTGCCTGGCAGTAATCAGTGGCGGCCATCCTTTACCCCCGCTGCATTATCCTTCGGACACGGTAACTGCGCCGCGAATCGCTCGCAAAGTCTGCCCTTTATTAACCCGTTCGAATTCAGCCGAAACTACCTGCCGCTCTCGTTAGCGCACGAACGAAACAAAACCGTGTGTTCCGCGTGATTTAATGCGATCAATTCAATGGTCTTTCGTGGCGAACGAGCTCGCTCCGCGATGGAGGGAAGACACATTTCATATCGCGCTTCTAGCTACCTGCCTCCCAACCTGCTTGCAGCGAGATCCAAAAGAGTGTGGACCGAATGAGCTAAGGATTCAACCAGCCTGACGGACCACCTCCGTGGTAATTTGAGAATTGCTCGGGGGTAATTTCGTTCAGTGGCTTCTGCGCCGCGATCCCGAGAATCCAGAGACTCTGGGAAATTGTATCGGGCAGCGTACCACGTTCCGTCTGATCAACGACGCTCCTATACTACTGGATTTTTCAGGGCGCCGCGAGACGAGACTGGAACGACCCCGCTGGCGTTTGTTCTTTATTTAAGGCGGTGCATTTAGATAGTGGATCACGGGGAGTTGAGGAATAAACGCGGGAAGTATTCAAATGGCCAATAAATACTGGATTTTCCTGGGACAGGTTCCCGGGCCGTTGCACGTTAAAGAACTTTAAACGTTTGAGAGGCTTCGGAAGAGATATTACTCTCATCGCTTATACGGCATCGGTGCATTCTTCCTTCCGCCTTCGCAAAGTGCCAATTTCCTATCTCTCGATGTCTCATCCAATATTATTTAACGACCGGCGGTATCGCTTTCACTAGGGTTTCCTAGACCTTGCCTCATTAGCCTTACTCTACCATCCTCGAAAAAAGGCAAGGCAAGAACTTAGCGTAACGTGAAACCATCCTTGAAAATTGCAGTGGAAGTCCGTCGCGCTTGACACGCAAACGAGCAGAGTTTCGTTTCACCTTTGACTCATTCGCCAGGAAAAAGTATTCTTTCGCCAAACAGTGAAATACGTACCGCGGTCCACGAGAATTTAACGAATCTCGTCCACGCGCTACAAAAGGAACATCCAAACCCGAGGCTCCCTTGCAGGATTGCTCAGTATGTTTGGACGCTTAATGAGTGTTGGAAAAGGTCTCTTTAATCAGGGAAACGAACGTCCTCGTTGCAATTTGCGACGTCTACAGTCGAGGCTTGGTCTCGCGAGCAAACGTAAGCAATTTGGAGGAGCGTTGCTTATCGGCGTCGTATCGGGAATCGGGGGTAAACGGGAACGTTCTACGTGGAGCGAGAGACGCGGGAGTATGCATAAACAGTAGTGTCCCGACGATAGGCCGGCCGCGAGCCGTCTGCCAATACGAAATGCATTGGGACCTCTATGACAAACAGCCTCGAGCCCCGAGCTTTGCTATTGACCGGCTTGTATTAACGAAAACTGGGGGACCGTGTGCATAGCAGCACGCAAAAGAGAAAGAGAAGTCATGCTGAAGGGAAGCGGGCCGGGAGTTGGATAGAGAGAACATCGATATGCAGCAACTTCCTCATCCTCCATCCCCATTCACTGCTTTCCTTTCACGCAACATTGTTTCTCGGTGGCCTCTCTGTACCCTCTGTTCCTCCTTCTCCACTGGTTGTTTCTAAAAGGTGTATATAAAGCTTCGAATTAGGCGCAGCTTTCTACTCTCTCACATGTGAGTGTTTTGGCCGGATTTCCATCTTTAGTAAGGGAGTGACGAATTGAATTGTATTCCTAAATTGTTCAAGTTTAGAGAAGAGGTGTTAGGTTTTCTTAGGTGAGTCCAGGGACCGTTGGAAGAATCCCGGGTGAAATTACTTAATCGACGATGCAATTGCGTCGATTGGTAAGGGAGGGATTCCTAGTGTGCGTCGACGAAGCCACTCGCTGGGCCAAAAAATTTCCGACTATTGATTTTCCCCTTGATAGCCGTCGTTCCTCGACGCAGAAATTTCACAGCCGGCGTAATTAATGAACTTTATGAACCGCGGGCGCTGCGAGACGGGCACAAATATTTAATCGGTTCACCGATACTTATTGACTGAACGGGCTACACTGGCTCGGACGCAGCAAAGTGTAAAAAAATACGCACCGCTGGCCTGTTATCCGGGATATATTAGCGCCAGAGAGCTCGGCAGTGCCTGGCTACTTACCAATTTCGGCCGTTCAGCCGCGGGGCTAATGAAGTCAATTAGCCTCGGCCACGAAATTCGGCGGAGCAGACGTTGTGGCCGCGGCGCGAAACGCTTCTGCGTTCATGCGTTGATGTAGCTCACTCACGGCCGCGTTAAGTAATGGTAATGGGAATGCAGAGTCTTGTACGTCATCTCAGCAGAGAATCCCAGGATCTTGGCTCGTAATCCCTTCGACTTTGCCTGGTACGAATGATTAATTCCTCCGGGGAACTCCTTACCTTTGTTATTCTTCATTCGTGTATTTCGCGCGTAGACGTTGGATACTTGTAATTTAATCGGCCCCTCGAGTTAGACCGGTCGATCAGACCTGCGGCTGTCGATCCGTCCGCTTAATGAAACTAATCAGTCACGTCCAGCGGCGATACGTCGCAGGCGTTTGCGGATTCGTCGTATTTACGTATGTGTTCAGCTCAAAGGATACATATCTATTTGGCGGTGTTTGCGCGCTGCAGGGGGCTTAGTCGATGCACGCATCGATCATTCCGCCAGCAAGCCTGTGATCCTGTCAGGTGACAATCTGGTCGATCGTTGCTCTCCAACTTAATGAAACTAATTAGTCATACACGCTGCCGGAGGCAGCGCTGGTGTTCGATCAATCCACAATACGCCGGTTGTGTCGGCCCTCCAAGGCGCCCGATAACATCTAAGCGAACAGTCGATCGCTGACAATCGCAATAACGCGTCACTGAAGCGTAATTAAGGCGTAAGTAGGATAACCAGCTCATTATCGGATAAATCTGCCGGCGGTCGGCGACACTATTTATAATTATAGCAAGCGTTCAAAGCACGAGAACTCGACACATTGCCGACTTGAAATATTCCGCGAGTTCCACTGGAGAATTATTCAATTATTATGAAAGATTATGTAACGACTCGTACTTTGGGAACTAAATAGACGATGGAATGGCACAACTGTTGCTTCAGCAGCTCTGAGCTGAGACGCTTCCCAGCCGAGCTGACTATCGGACTGATCGCTAGCCACCGGGGCTACTGAATCGAAATGCCTTCGATGTAAACTGTAATCCCTCTGACATAACTTTGTTTCAAAGCTGCATATGATAGGAGTTCACTGTTCACCTCCAGTGCCTTCAATCTTTCCTCCGTTGCAAAGGAGTGGGCGAAACGTCTCTCGATTTTGCTTGAACCTATCCACTGCTTTCTTCGTCGAGTTCTGCAACACCCACCGCCACCTTACACTTTACAAATTCACAAAGGAAATATTAATTGCTGCTGGTTAGGAGCTAGGTGTCGCGCGACGCTGTAGATTAGGTCTCGTTCAGAGGGTTTCATTCGCGGGATGCCAGTTCCTGGCGTCTAGCCGAAGAACGACGAAATTAATTACTGTCAGCCAGGCTCGTTCGAGCTGTCTCACTCCCAGGCGTTGCTTATTTACCCCTCCCTGATTGCGCGTAAAGCCGGGGTGTGGTTAGACGGCGATAGCGCGAGCCTACCTTATTTCCGATCTCGACAATTAGCGAGGCATTCGAGGCTGTTGCCGCGGAGTTAACGTAATTAATCGATCACGTACGACGCCCGCGACAAAAGATCGTGGCTGGTTCGTTAGCGCGGCCAGATAGAATTATCGACCCCGCTATCCGTCTTGATGAGACCCACTCATCAGCTGGGTCGGCGATATTGTTAGGGGAGTGTATCCGCAAGAAGAATAATGAAGGTGAAGCGAGGCACTAGCGAGGGCAAAAAGTGTGTTTATAAGCCAGGTCTTGGTTAACAACCTTTTTCTATGTGATTTTGATTTATTAACGTACTCTCCCCACGGAGGATCCTTCAGATTAATGACTCTTTACAGAAGGGGGTTGGAGTGTGTAGCTGTTAATGGACCTTACTTCCTAAGTTCATTATGATAATCGTCGATTCATTAACGGTATTGTCCGAAACAAAACACGTAAACTTTAAGACGATCAGGCCGAAGTACTTGGAACTCTTGGAAGTGTAATTAAGGCAATCAGGCTAACAATAAGTCTGAAACGAGAATTTTCAAAGATTTCCACTGCCGAATCACAGCTGAATTGACGAAGCTTCTGCAGAACTCGAGATCTCTTCCAGCGATCTATTCCCTTAGCAAAGTTCTCTTGAACTCGGCCAGGAATTTATATCCTCTGACGCAGACTTCCCCGTTTCCTCGTTTTTCATGCGATCGTATTTATCGTATCGTCGTTTGATTATTCCTCCTCGCTGTTCCTAATCCATGAATCGCAACCGTCGTTTATTTGCTTGGTTCAGCGGTTATGTAGGTTTTCATCGAGCCGGGCAATTTCATAGGAGATCGATGGTACCACCCAGGTAAAATGCTTTTCTGGGAATACGAGAAAGGGATTGAATAACGTGCCCTTAAACTTCTCTCTTTTGGGGGAGTTCGTTTTTCATCCCTCAGCCCATCGAATCCCTTTCCACTGTACCTATGAAATTCATTGAAACCTTTTCAATAAACGTATCGAATATATCGCTAATTGAACAGCCCCGAATTCAACAAGTGCAAGTTGCAACGCTTCAGCCCCTTCAGCGTCGAACCATTAAGCCTCTTAAGAAATCTACCCCTCGTGCTTTCCTTTCTGGCAAACGTCCTTCAGTACACCAGTCTCTGGCTGAGGCTGTAACGGACTGTGCCGGACTTAATGGGTTAAAAACACGTATCTGACCCTTGAAAACCCTCTTCACCGGTCGAGTCCCTTGATCGTCGCCGGACCAACTAATGAAACTCGTCGATCACGTTCGGTGACACGTGTACGAAGGTCACGAGCACCACCGCACCCTCTCGCCCAGCCCCACATTCTCCAGCCGGCGATGTGTCGAGGGCTGGAGGATGCTTGTCTACGAACGCCAGCGCCTGTGTATTCGTAGATAAGGCGGAAACACTGGAATTGTATGTATCGATCCTCACTCTCGATAAGATACGAGAACCCTACAGCCTTGGGCTCGGCTTCACGAGCTGCTGCTCACGGGAACAGTTTCAGAGGGGCGAGGGACGAGGCGAGGGAAACGGAGCAAGAGAGCACAGGGTTTTGTTCTCTTCGCGGCATCGATCGTTCGAAGCCGTCCTTTGCCCAGCAAGGGAAAGGATCCTGTAATAAAGGAGCGCGCTCCTTTCTTCGTCCTCCCCTCTCATCTATAACTCTCATCAAAAGTTTTCGCGCACCTGCAACGATTGCAGCTCGCGCGCTCCCTTGAAAGGGATGTCGGGTCGTTCGAGCACCCTCTAATTTTATTATAAAACACACGAACAGAGGGGAAAGGAGGTTACTTAGAAACGATACTTTTACTCTGTTGCGTATCATTTTCCAGTTTCTTCCGAGGGTTTTCTGCATTCGCGGACGAAGCGTCGTGTCCTCCTGATTGTATGTGCACTGTTCTGTATTTTACCTTTGTTCCCATTTGTATTTCTCTTCGTCCCTCTTCCTTGTCTACCCACCCATCCATCTTCCTGGCGTTTCTCCACCCGGGGACCAGGCCGAATTTATCTCGTGGACTCTCGGCAAACTTTAGAGCAGAGTAAACCTCATCTCGGCTCTGTCTTCGAATCGCGAGATTTTATTTCCACGGTGGATCGATGGAACGCCGACAAACATTCCCCCGCGGGCCCGCAAGACTTTTTCGACTGCCCTCGTTACCGCCGTTATTACCGTGGGCACCCCGTTCGTCGCGTCTTCTCGATTACCATAGTGAATCACCGTCGCGGCCGACGATTCACTCCGGGGGAGCTCGCTAGGCAAATTTTCAGTCGGCCACATTTCATCGGGACTGCCTCCGAGGAGGAATAAAATCGTGCAAGACCGGTGGCTAGAGTAATTTCGATGGGGTTGACCCAGCTGGCCGAATTAACGTGAAAGACGACAACCCTTCGCGCCACCGTTCTCGGTGCTCGAGGATGCACGAGCCACAGAGTGTTCAAACGCGATTACTTCCCCTTGTAAATTCTTGATGGAAATCGAATAGCCTATATTTCAATGAATCTAAATTATTATCAGGAAATCGAATTTATTATATTTCTCATCTGGCCATTTAATACTTCTACTTCTATGACGAGAAGCTTTCGAATTGCAGGTTCTAGAAAGCCTACTAACTAAGAGAATCGGTGACCCGCAATGTCTCAGCGATCACCTAGAATCTAGAAACGGCTTCTACCTGCGATCCTGGCGCAGTAGCGGCAACCATAGAGGCCACTAAAATCCAGCGCGAGACTCAGCGTTCCCATTACCTAAATTTCCAGGGAAATCGGGGGCGGCCAGGCGAGAAGCGCGCGCGGCCATCGGGGCAAAACGAAATCGGATTGTCGTGCGGGCGGGGCGGGGGGAGGGGGGAGGGGGGCAGAGCCCAGATTGGACGACTTCTATCGATAGCTGGGCCAAGAACAGCCGCTGCACGAGGAGTTACCGCTTACCGCTACGCCCGCCGGAAGTCGTGTCGCGGAGGGGAAACCGTCCAGGGACCGGAACGCGGATGGAATCGCTGGAGTGGAGTAGAGGATCAGGGGAAATGAAGCTCGACCTGCCCATTGGCCGTGGAAATCGGCGGCGACGGTATCATGAAACTGGCGCGTGACTCTTGAACCGTGCGTGAAGCCACGCCGAGATAAGGGTGAGCGGGTTCGAGCTCTCGTTTGCGACTCTTCCCGCCACCGGAAAATATTCTTAGCACGTAACAGCTTAGGACTATAACTGGCCGTTTTATGGCTCTCACAGCCCGCTTGTCGGGTTAGGGCCGGAAACATTTGGATTCAGAATCGTTGACACGATCAATGTCGAGTGTCTATTATTCCGCAGAGCTTTGAGTAATCGAGTAGGGATGATAGGAAAGCAATGGTTACACTGGCTCCCTCATAACTTCGTCTCCTTTCTTTTATGACTCCACTTTCATCCGTCAACCAACAAATGCGGGTGAATTTTCCTCCGGATAGATATATTGGGTCATCAGTGCTCCACGCGACTCGGTGACAAATAGCAGGGCTGCCTGTGACGCGGGACGTCTTTTGTACAAATCGTGCATTCATCTCTGAAAGATAGCTCTCCGGTAGTCAAAGGATCTTGGAACAGATCCCGATGTCGCGGATGTAGAACCTATTTGCTTGGAAAGACTTGCTCTAGTAATTTAAGGTACATCGAACTCAGGAGCGATGTTGCAAATACCGGGTCCAGAGTAAACTATTAATTAGAAACTGTAAATCCACGCCCAAAGTGGCTGTTATCATCGAGATAAAGTCCCTCCACAATCGGTCCACGGAGCTGTCGATCCGCGAGGGAGAAACGTGAGCGAAATGCCGTTCGATCGGCTTCCGGATCGTTTTCATAACGCGTTGGCGCGAGAGCGACAGGTCGAAGGCCACGAAAAGCCGCAATTTCCCCGTTCCTTCTCGGGGGAGAGAGGACAGAAAGAGAGAAAGGGAGAGAGAGAGAGAGAGAGAGAGAGAGAAGTGGGAATATATAGGATACGGGTCTGAGCCACGATTATGCCACGTCTACGCGGCGGCGAAATTGCGTTTGCCCGCGGATAATTTTTCGAAGATCGATGGCAAAGCCCGGTCCGCTCTAGCCGAAGAAAATTCGACGGCTGTCCTTTGGAAAGTTTGACCAATATTACGCTGTGATTTACCAAGCCGTCACGGGACAGGGGATATTGGCGATCGATCCGTTACCGCAACGTCGATTTCATCCTATTTGGATATTACACGGTATTAATTACTATTGCTAATGTTCAGCGTTCCAGCTGCGGTAACGCGCAATCACGCCACCGCGATACATATTATCCCGTACACCGTTCGGGCGACAGGATAATCGTGCTCGCAGTGTTTAGTACAATTTTCGGATTCTCAGTCCTACACCGTATCCCGTGACGATGGCAGATCTCTCGCACAGGTCCGCGAATTCCAAAGGCAGTCTCACCGAGTGATTCATAAGTAACGCTCTTTATTACGATAACGAGCGCACGTTTGTAGAATCACTCGGTCACCCCGAGCGGCAGGGAACACGATTTTTAATTAGAAGGGACAAAAATTTACCCTTCCGCGGGTTCCTTAATGAGCCCCTTCCCGCAGCGAAGGAAAGGTCGATCCGAAACGGCGAGTGGTTTAATCGCGGTCGAATTACCCTTATACCTAGCTGTTCCCATTGTTAATCGTAGGTTCGCGCGGCGGCATTTCACGTCGCTAAATACGGTTATAATTCGCCTGGTAACAATTACTCCGCAGCGGGGGCAGAAATTCGCGAGCGATTTGTCTGCGTTAGCGCGTCCCCGCCTCGATTTATCTCTCGCATCCGGCGTAATTCCGTCTCCCGTCTCTTGGCGAATAGCATTTTTCCCTGCAGCTGGACGGCCGAATTAATTCCGACCTGGTCGGCTCGATTCCATCCGGGATCCTTGGCTCGTTAATACGGATTCGCATCGCGCCGCGAAATTGGATACTTGCGCGAGAACGATCGCATTCGCGATACACCGCGATTGATATTTACCGGGCGGATGGAAATATTTCTCCGCTGTGTCTCTCCGGTTCCATTCATGAAGATTGATGTCGCCGGTGATTACGGCTTCCGTCCTGATCACGCGTGCGTCTGTAATGGTGCACGAAGAGACAAGCCTTCCACCGGCAGTCACTCGCGGAGCGAAATTCCGAACCGCCGGTGTAAATGGAAACTCCGCGGTGCATCGAACACGCGGATCCGGCAACGAAGCTGTGACTTCTCGATCGACCGGTCCGAATAAATTAAATGGGAGTTACACGCTGGCTCGTCGGAATAATTATTTATTCCGACCAATTAATTGACACGGGGCTTCCGGGCCGATGTGATTGTTCGAGCGGTGCTGGCCGGGGCGTGCTTCCTCGCCAGACGAAACACAAAGGCAAGCGGGACAAGAGAAAAGAAACAGAGGGCGACAGGGGGTACGGAGCACGTAGCCGAAGGATTGGTCGACATACCGGGTCAGAGGTTTCAATGGCTTGGCTAGAATTCCTTATCGCTTCCCGTGCATGCTTCTTGGCTTTCTTCCGATCATTCGGCTCCTTTCGCCATGGTTTCGGGAAGCATCTCGATAAGGGGGAGGACGGGGCTGGGTGGGACAGCGAGTGCAGTAAGGGAGAAATATTGTGTCGGAGCTCCCATGAAAAACGTCTCTGTTCCGGCGGAATGGGACCACGAAACAGAACCGTTCACGGAGGAATATTCGCCGAGGAGTATCGGGGCTCGTCTAACAATAAGTGTCGTCCTTCGACGACGAGATGATGCGTCAGATAACCGGGCGAATTTTTCGGGACAGTCTAGGAAACTCGGGGAGCTCCTCGCTTCCAGTGACAAACTTTCCCTTATTTTTTTTTCGCCTGTAATCTCTCAGCCAGGCGTTTCATCAATTCCACTCGATTTCACTTCGGTTTCGGTTCCTCTGTGGACGCGAGTGCCCGCATCGCCGACTACCCTCCCCCGAAAAGCGCGAGGGTAGAACGAATCCGTTGGAGTAAGTAAATGCAGAACGGCCAAGTTCCCCGGTGCTAATGAGGAAAGTTAGGAGAACCAGCTCCTGGCGGCAGGTATCTAAGAATATTTCGAGAAAATTAAACTGCCCCTGCCAGCAACTCGTTCCACCGGGGAAGTGTTGTATAAGTGGCACACCGCGGCGGAGTTTAATTTTAATGAGTGCATTGAATAACCAATTACTATCGGGATAAATAATTAAGATGGAGGAACACGCGGACCGGGCCGGGAATTTTTAATTGTCAATTTAAACTTGGGCCGCGAAGGAGAGGTCGAAAGTTTCGTTTCGTTTAACAGGTGTTCGGTGTGAGCCGAGGTATCCACAGTGGTAGGGGGTTAATCGAATTTCACTGCCTAGATTCTCCGCCTCGCCGACTCTCCGAGTCCTTTAAGTAATTATTCGAAACACACGCCACCCAATTAGAAATTCGCGAATGCTGTTGGTAGGAACAGGGTTACGAAAGAATTTCCAAAGTCGATGTCGAGATACTTTCCCTCGTGCTTTCCCAAGATGCTGTAAATACACGTGGAAGCATCCTATCTCTACATCGAGGCCGCTCGAAAGTGTTCATTAGCGAGCGAGAAGAGCTTACCGAGCTTCGTGGATGTCGAGTTAAATTCGAGCCCTGCAGCTCGCACCCTTCCATCTAAATTCGAGGTAGAAGGAAGAATCAACCCCCGTAAGTATCCATTCTCGCGTCTCTACGGGTAGAGGCGCTTTATTGGAAATTTTAGAGGGCGGGAGATCGCAAAGGCGGCGTAGCCGTCTCCTGTAAAGCGATCCTTATCGGAGTTCTTTCATCTTCCCCCCGCGATTAACTTTCGCGCGCTCTCCTCGCCGCCCCCGCCCTCTGGAGGGCCACGGTAATCCGTGGGGTTTTTAATAAAAATTATCGAAGCGTGTAAAGAGAATTACCCCTCCATCGATTTTGAAGCATTTCCTGGACACGTTTGAAGTCTTCAGTCTGCTATTGATTGAAAAACACGAATGGCGAGATTGCAAACAGTGCCTCGGCCAGGATCTTAAGCCACTGCTATTCCTGTTTTCACAGCGCTGCGCCACTTGCATTGAATTTGCATTTAATGAAAGCTCCACCCCTGACCAATGGATATATTCTTGTTCAGTAATTGAAACCTTTCGTCGGAGCTTTCACAGTCGATTTCTGTTCGAGCGGGAAGTCAGACAGACCTCAGAGCTCGTTGAAAACTCGATCAGTGTTTATCTGATTCTCGTGGAAACGCATTCGTCCGTAGCTTCGCTCCACAGTCCACTCAACACAGGAATGTCGTTCATTTGGAACTTTGGCAAATCTCAGTCGGAGTGTAAGTGGGTTCAAGTTATCCATCTAGTAGTCTGTTCCTCCGGAAATTTGTCTTGGGAGGTTGAAAAAGGCCTGAGTAGCTTCAAAATCGCTTTATCCTCAGAGAACGTCGTAAATTGGGCTTGTTCGTCGTATACAACATTTGCCTGGCCCTTTCAGGGAGGGTGGCTTAATCCCCCACTCACCTTAGGATTATCTCCCTGAATCCAAAGATATTTCTTAGGAGGGGAAGCGTCGCTTGAATGGAGGCCATACATTTTCCAGTCGTTTGTCAAACTTCTATTATCAACTTAACGAAACAGTTTCAATTCTATGAAAGCGTACACTGGATAACGGAGTTCAAAATGCAGAACACTCGCACACCATGCAGCTGTAATGCAACTCCGCTGCAACTTACCTACATCCATCGTTGCATGTAAATATTCCAAGTTTGTTGTGCAACAGTCAGGTTGCAACGAAGTCTGCGCAGAGCTGCAACGCTCTTTGCTGCCGCTGTGCTCACGTAATATTATAACAACGAGACATCTTGAGAAAGGGTCGCAGCCGTAGTTTAAATGCAGTGCTGCGAATTTAGTAAACTCTGTACGTTCAACGATACCCACGAGAACCCAGGGGATACTCTTAGGTTTCATTAATTCCGCGTAAAAAGGAGGCCTGACGACACTCGAATGGGACGATTACAACATCGTCAACGACGGTATTTCTCGGTGGTGAACGCGGTGCACGCGTCCTGAATACGTCCCCGTATCTGGCTCGCATACGAAATCCAAGGAATGGCGTGGAAAAGGGAGGGAGGGCGAGCTCTAGGAGACGTAGATCCTGCGTAACAGAAAACCATGGTATGTAACTCGGCGCGCGGCCACCAAGAATATGAAGGTACGCGGGGAGGCTAATGAGAGAACGGAAGAAGGAGACGTTTAATACGGCCGGCAACTCGACGAACTAAGTTCCTCGATCTACTGCGGAACTTTCGTATATTACGGTGAATATAGAGTCGGAAAGCACCTATACCCTTTTTTGCTGTAATTAGTGGAGAAGATCCTTCGCGAGGATGTCAGTTATCTAAAATAGAAAAGATTATTGCGTAATAGAGTCTCTTGGAAATTCAATCGCAGTCTACCACGTGCGTATAAAAGTCTTTATCAAAAGGGGCAAGAATATTCCGCGAAAAACATCGTTAATACATGCTTTGAATTCATTGCAAGTCTGAAAGTATCCTCCAGCGAAAGTTGAGCGGAACGAAGCCCCGGCTCGTGTATTCTCCTCGAAGATCAACTTCTCTCCCGTTAGATCGTTCGAATTAAAAAGTTGCGGAGGGGGAATAATCTCGAAACACGGGGTGGTGGGCGATGCAAATAGAATAAGAGGGACGAAGACGTGGATACGGCGAAGAAGAACGTCGAAGGAAGCTTATAAGTTATTCCAGGAAGTGCGCTGTACTCTCGCGGAATCGCGATGCCGCGAAATGTTCGCTGCCCGTTCCACCTTCCGCCCTCCCTGAAGGATTGCAACCCGGCAGGAAATTCGGGGGTGAAAATCATTTCAGCCAGGGATTTGAGAGCGTGGAAGACTGATTCTTCGCAGCCACGCGGACGAAGGTTACCGTCTAAAAGCGCATAAATTATGGAAATCGAGGCTGGACCGGGAATTCGATATGAAAATCCAGAATTCATGGGAGCTCGTTTTGATAATACCCGGGGGCAATTTCTTTGTGAAATCTGCGGAAATAATTGTGAATCGGGGTACAGTTTGAAGTCGCAGAATTGCAAATCCAGAAGCTTATAAAATCAAAATATAATAAAAAAAATAATCGTCTCATTCGACAAAAGCGCGAAGTAGAAGCTCTCATGTACGATTCTAAGTAGAACAGGTCAGCGCGTGGTCAGACACGGCGCATGTTTGATTAATGTGCTTCGTTCCCCCTGAAATATTGCCTCTTTGGGACCCAGTTTTTTTTCTTCGGTCTGCCCCACTGCGGGCACTAAATTCCAAGCTCACATTCTGCGGAGGTTGATCTTTCCAGTGGCTGTTTCAATAATAAGAAATGGCTTGAATGCCTCGCGCCTGATGCGCTCTAATAAAGCGGGCCGCGAGAGCAACGCTCCACGTTCACGTACGAGCTGGTACGTGCGTGTCCGCGCGGAATTGCCGTCGAATCGTTCCGCCTGGGACGGAGAATGCGATTCGCCGCGGAAACGACGTCGCCCCTGTCCGGTTCCGCAATTCTTCCGGTTCTCACGATCGCACGGAATTCCTGACGATAACGAATATTGCCACTGTTATTGCCTGCCCATACGATTTCAGATTTCGTAGGTCGTTCCCCATGCTTCTTTCCCTGAACGGAAACGGGCTCGTGCGATACATCTTCGGGACAGTGGGCCAGAGGAATATGTTTCGATAGTCTTCCCGATCGTCGGAATTCATTTAAACGTGCCTTTCAAAGCGCGACGTTTCCAAATCGCGCCAGGATTGCTTCTAAGAGCATCGAATTACCCAAAATCACTTACTCTTCCAATTCTCCAGTCTTATCGATTACAATCTCACGGAAATCTTCATCCCACTAGGTTCTCAGCATTCTCCAGAGGCTACTTGAATATTTCACGCGGAAGTTTCCTAATTCTCGCTCGAATCGACGTATTTCCATCCTGGAAACGCGCTGCACATTTAATCAGCCTTCGATGGGAGATCCGGATCTATACTTAAAACGGGGCTGAAAGGAATTCTTGTAGCCTTCTTCACCCTTCAAATTATTCCCCGACTGTTCCGCCCCGCGACGAATTGTTTGAGAGCCACGACGCGGCCTGTTCGCGCGCGAGCTCGAAGCGCTCGCCTCGAATTGCCAGCAAATTGTCCAGCGCTGACAGGAAATGCATTTTCCCCGCGAGCAGGTTCATTTACTCATTCTCGGGTCGTTGCACCCCGCCCGCGAATCGTTTGGAATCCTGCCCCTGGCAAAACAGTCGATCACGATTATCATTTCTCTCGCCGCTGGACGGGAATTTCCCGGTGACTTCCCGGGTATTCAATTGCTCCGCCGCCTTTCGGCACGTTTTTCACGACGGAAACGGCGGCGGGATAGTCGCGAGATGGCATCGTCCACGTACCCTCAGCTACGTGCGCGTCCTCGCGAATTGCCCCGCGGAATTGCCTGCAAATTGCCCTGTCCTCGCAAGCCATTCCTCTCAGCTGCTTTGTCGCCGTTCTTTTGACCCGTGCTCCCGTAAACGCCGAGCGTAAAATAACAGGCACCGTGGCATCGCGATGGAACACTGGACGGGTAGTAAAACTGAGAATCCGGGAAATCTTGTTTCACGCAGGGTCTATCATTCGCCAGTTAACGTGGCGTGCGGAGTGATTGGCCATATTCCATCCCTCTATCGACTGAGCAGCGTCGAACCCTCGACCCTTGCCCCGATCAATCCAAACACATCAGGATAGGGTTTTGTTTCGACGGAGTCGCGAGATCCCCATCAGCGACGACCCCGGAGGATTAAGGCGTCTAAGCGGTTTACTGACGTAATCAAAACGGCCTGTCGAGCACGATTGCACTTCGCCCCGACAACACTCGAGGGCCCTTGATATCCAAGATGCCTGTAAGTATCGACGACTCGCCCTCCAGACACTTCTAACGAAAATGAACGGAACGAAGCGGCGAGGAGTCACGGCGAGGCTCCGCGACGCTGCCAGCAAGCTTCCCACCGTTTCACCGGCCAAACAATTGGTTGGCAGGCAACAAGCATTTGTGGAGAACGATTAATTCGCGAACAGGATTCATGGCGACCTCCCGGGCACGATTTCCAGCCTGCTGCAAATTATTATAATTTAACGGAACACGATGGCCCCGGGTGTATCTGAGGACAAACGCCGCCTAAATGTTATTACATAAATCCTGCCGGCGTCCCGGCCCATCCCGGATATGATAATTAGCATTAAACGTATACCGGCCGCGTTCCCATGCTCGGATATTCGTCCTGGTTAACATCGCGCTCGCTTTAACGCCGCACGTCGCTTCCTCGAGGTGGAGATTATTGTTCGCCGGGCGTCCACTCCTCCCCCGTTTCGTTGCTGACAATGAGACCTGTGTACGTGCATTTCTAGCGCTACGTTCGGCGGCTATAAACACTGCGAGACACGAGATGCGGTAAAATTTGCACAGCTCAAACTGGTATACAATAAACCAGCCGGGGGATGCTTTCTCCTCCGAATAACACCTAGGAGCATCCCCGACGCACTCAGCCCGGAGAGGCAGAGCTGTTACTAAACATCATCGTAAACCTCGGGACATCCATCGCCGTTAGAATAATCTGTGCGAATAACTGTGTCCATGGAAGGAGCCTTCTCTTGGGACCGATGCGAACGCCGGGTATCGCACGGGGGCTCGGGACGGACGATGGAAAAGTGCAGATGCAGACGGTAATTTCGCGGAGCCGGCTCTCGCGATGAAGAAAGCTTGGGAATTACTGCAGCTCGTCCGGGGGCGGGGGATGAAAAATACTCGTGCTTACGTGTGCGCGCCGTTGCGTGGTCGTTAGAAGGGCGAAGAGATCACGTGGCTGTGGGAGAAGGAAAAAGCGGCGGAAAGGATGGGGCGAGGAAAGAGGGTGCAGCCTGTAATAAAGCTCAAAGGCCGACATCGTTCGACCGACACCTTCTTGCCAGGCTTCGGCTGAAGGTTGGCTTTCGTGCTAGTGAAGCAACCTGGCTCGATCAGGACGGGAGCTGGTCGTTCGAGGGAGCCTTAACGACCGTCGTGCAAACAACCACCGGCCACCATGCAGCTTTTTTGATACACGAGCCGCATCGCCCGCGGCGAATATCTGGACCGGAGATAGGTACGGCAGTTCCGCCGCGTCACGGGCCCGTGACGGCCTTTTAATTATGTTTTGGATAGGAGTAATTATGAGCCCCAACTGACGCGCAGCGCTGCCGTAATTACATTTCCAGTTAATCCACGACGACCTTCTTCTTTCTGAGCCACGGTTTTGGGGGAATTACGGGCTACCGTGGTGATTGATCCGCGAAATTTCGTGGGAACTAGATTGCCAGAGTTTATCTTCCAGGATTCTGGAATTTATTTACGATGGGTGCTATCGTGTGTAGGTTGACAGAGACTGACACTTTTCTCGCCACTATTCTGATTGAAATCCATGAAGCTCGTTTCATGGTCGTGACGATCCTCGTTCGAGGAAAAACAACCCGATCCCGATCATCATCTCATTTCCCTTCACCCCTCGATCGGCCCATGCCGCGATGTACGGATCAGCCTTAATGGAATTCAGCGCACGCGAGAGAAAGCGTCCAACTTTTGTCGTGCAGACCGTTCCGAGGGAACTGTGCCTCGAATTCGCTTACCTCCTTGTTGTTCCCTTTTATTCTTTCCGCTCCTGGGTGTATCCGCTTAAGGGGTTATACGTAGTCAGGCAAAACACAAAAGATTTCATTAGTATATTAATGTATCCTCTGATTAACGAAGGGAATTTCCATATTATTAATTTAAAACAAAACGGCGGCTATTTAAAGTTGACATCCTAATTTTTCGTGCAAAAATCACGCGAAAGATTCAAGACTTCAACTTTAAATAGCTGCCATTTTGTATTAAATTAATAATATGGAAATTCCCTTCGTTAATCAGAGGATACATTAATATACTAACGAAATATTTTTTATTTTTTGATTTTTGATGATCTGGTTCCGACTCGCAGTGCTCAGCGCAAAACCAAATTTTTAAAAATGCTTCTTGGATGTCGGTTGTTATTTTATTATAAACGTAAATATTTGTCTACGAAAAAATGACCAAACGTTCTTTAAATATTGCTCTTTTAAGTGCAAAAAGTTCTGTAAATATATATGCTTTTGCTGTTACAAAAAAATTCACAAACATTCGCCTTTTTTCGGCCGCCTTTTATCGGTATAACCCCTTCAGCATCTCTCGTCATAAAACATGCCCCCGCAAGTTAAGACCGCCCCCACGAACAGACTCAATTCGACGGTTCGCCCGCAATGTTTATCGGCTGAGCGATTTTTCTCTCTAAATAAAAATACCAGTGCACCGGTGCCAGCCCGCGAGGATCCTGCTCCCCCACACTCCTCGAAATTCGCTGATCCTATCCATTAACTGAATCAACGCGCCCACACGGATTTCTACCCCCGTTTCCGGGGATGAGAAACAGGGAACTCTTCGATGTTTTCAGGCAGCGCCGAGGAATCGACTCTAAAACTTGGGAGAATCTAAATGTACGAGACCTCTGAGTAACTCTACCTCCATTCGCTTAGTCGAATGAGATCTCTGAAACAAAATGTGAGAAACTGAGAGAAGAGGAAAAGCAGCACTCGAACATAGTAAATCAACCCTTCTTCGTTTCTACGGCTTCCCACGTTTCAGTTTTCTTTCGATCAGTTTCTCGTTGGTATCGAGTTTCCTGTCGGTCAGTTTCCAGTTCAATATTACTGAAGCTTCCAATGGATCGCCGTTGACAAAGGTGTTGGTCCGCGCGATTCCTGCTCTCCCAAGTCGACCTCGATTTCACTGCTGACACTGAACTGACGGCCGAGCGAGGACATGGGGGAGAGGTGGCAGAGGAACTTAACTTGGATGCGTATCGATTTAATTTCTGACGCCGCCCCGGCGTCGATTGCCTGGTTAACTTCGAGCCTGGCCAGGGGGTTGCCCGTGAAAACGAGCGAGGGTGGGTAATTTAATTGGGCGCACTGTATCTTGGTTTCGACGGAGTTTAGGGATCGAGAACGTTGAAATTTTCGGTGACTACGGCTCGTCGCTTCTCGGGATTCACTGCTGCCGGCCCTTACGTCACCATTTTCTCGGTAGTTGCTACGTCATCTGACCCCTGAACACGAAGCCAGTCGTAAAATTTGTTAATACGGTGCTGTGTGGCTGATATAGGGGTATAAAGTCTCCGTGGAATTGGAACTTTTTAAGAGAAATGAAGTAGACTTCCCTCTCCGTCTACTTAATTAAATTTCTTTTACACCTTTAAGGAGTTAAACAAAGAGGAGAACCACCTTGATCTGAAACTCCCCACTCCGGAGCCCTGGCATTATCCCGAGATAAAGACAGCGCGATTAAATCGCGAAATCGTTTCCCAGTGCCATTTGCACGAGGGAAATCACACGCCGGTGCATCTTCCAGAAGCAATTATATTCAGCCGCGCGTATATCGTCGCGGGAAAGAATCTGCGATCATCGGTTCTCGGGTCTCAACGCTGTTTCGTCACACCCTGTTACCACAATCCAACAAGGAGCTCGCGAGGATGCGGCAACACGTTATTGCACTCGTTCGGAACGAGAGCTGAATACTTTACGGAATCGTTTACCGATCAGCCCGCCTATCCGTGCGCTTGAAAATTCAGCTGCGTGCTACAATCGAATCCGCGCTCTTGAGCGAACTGTCGTTTCCTTGGATATCTGCCGCGCGGTGAAAGAGAATCACTCAGACATTCGAATATCCTGATTACACAACTCGCCGGGAATCAATTTGCAGCATCCGTGTTTCTCGTCCCTGTACTCTCGCGATTTCAGAAGCAAAAAGTCCTCCGACGAAGACCGATGGCGACAGAGGGTCGCTTTTCAGCGAGAGCCACGAAAGGAAATCGTCGCGGATGAATTCGTACGGTCATTAAACGAATCTGTGGCCCAGAAAAGAACCGAATGGCTGTGTCAACACGTGTGCAGAATGGACGCTCCGCGAGCGGTATTGTAGCGTAGGGCGGCCGGGGGATGAAGGGCGAGGGGACAGTCTTCGAGATTTCTGGACGAAAGTGGATCATGAAATCCAAGCGGAAGGGGTAACGTACAATAAGAAAAGGGGTCTTCGCGAAACACATTCCACGCCAGCCACCCCTATTGAAACATCCAGCAACAACACGAGCACAAGCGAAGGCACCGTGAAGAATAATATTTTCCTTATTTAATTCGTTCCTCGTCGACAAAGCACGGCAGAACATTAATAGCTGCTCGATTCCCCTTTCATTACTACTTGCTCGTCCTCCCTCCTCGAACCAGCCAAACATCCCCTCCTCCCCACCTCGAACGCGAACAAGGGTGAATCTTCCCCCGATAAATTCGAGGTGCAGGCTCCTCGCGAGCTAATTGAACGGGGAGAACTGAATCAAGACGAATAACGCGGTCGGTTAAATTGAAACAAACAGGACCGTCCGTCGAGGAGCTTCAGTCTCTCGCTCGCAGCAAATTACTGAGATGCATTCTGCAAGACGGAGCCGCCTGGGTGTATAAAGTGGCGCGATTAATGGCGCCCGCTTACGGAGCCATCCGTTCCCGGCGCAGTTTATACGGAAGAAATTAATCGGACACGAACGTATCGCCCGTCGACGGTAGCGCATTTGTCCAGAGATGAACGTTCCCCGCGGCGAAACAGCTTCGCGGAACAATCCAATCGCAATCAGCAGTTTCGGCTGGCGCTTGGGCAAAGGGTTGAAGAGGTGGGCGAATGGGCAGCCGCATTGTCCTTCCACGGAGATGCGTGTAAAGCACGGGCGCCAGGACTTGCGCGAAAGGTGTGGTCCACCCGTGGAGAAGTTGGGGACGGCGGACACCTCCCGGACTTTCATGCAAACGAGACGTTTTTGGGAGCTCGGCGGAGGGCAAGACAAATATTTTCTCGGCGGGCCGTTGACGACAACGGAGCCCCTCATTTCGCACTCGAAATTCGCTAAAGTAGAGCGAACAGGCGTTGCCGGGCGGGGACAAAAGAATCTCTAATGGGACAGCAGCAACTGAGCTATTGCATATTCCGGAAGCTTGCCATTAAAACCGGATAAGCTTTACACGAATTGCGGCGCTTTGCAATTTCAGTGACGGGTCCGAGGGTTTTATCGGCTCAAAGGGAGACTACTTGATTAATAATCTCGTTCCCGTGTGCACGCGGCGTAGTTTTTGGTAGCCGGGGCGACGGAACTCCTCGCGGGAATTAATTCGGACGGAGGTCACACGCCTCGAATGTCCTTTATCCGTTTTACCGGCATCCTCGTTTCAATTAAGCAACGATTAAAATAAACTCGCGGCGTTGCGAATACTACTCAGGCGGATCATCTCCCGCGGATCTTTGTGAAACAGGTGCCGGGGGAAAAATACTCAGACGCAAATTCCATCGAGCTTTCGCTGGACTTACTTTGTGCGGCGGAATTCGTTTTGCATCCAGTGGTCAGCTAACAGGATTCTCCTGATTCCTGTGCAAATAGCTGTTCAAACAATCTGTTAGTTTGGAACGTATTCTTTCCTCGAATATAAGTTAAACAATTTTTAGAACTTCGGCGATGTTACTGTTTCTCAGCGATCTCTACTGTCTGAAAGATTTCACTTCCTTCTGCGAACCCTCTGAATTTCTGTTTGATTCTCGTCTTTTAAATAATCCTAACGAATGCACCAGCCGAGAATCAGTTCACCAAAGGATGGCGAGACATCCGATCCAATAGAAGCCGCGGCAACCTATAACGAAGAGAATTTCCCTGCATCGTCACGTTCTCGTTATTTCACTGGTCCTTTAGCACTTTTCTCGCTGCCTGATCGATATCTCCCGATTAAATCCGCCGGGCCGCGTAATTATCCGGTCGATCCGGGGCCGTTTCGTCCAGCGAATCGAGCCAGATCGCCAAGCACTTGGCGTAATTTCCACGCCGCCGGGGGTAACTTAAATCGGGAAAGGTGTTGATTCTACGCGATTAAGTATATCAATGGACGCTTTTGCGTTCCCTCGGCCTTGGCATGGGGATCGATGCAGGATTCACTGCATGACAATTCCGGCAGGGGATGAACCCGTTTGCGGGTAAACGTACAGACCTGTCGCCACGAAATGAGTTTGCACGCCCGCGACGTTTGCTATCTCGGGTGTACCAACGTGTAACTCACCACCTCCGTGTTTATTTCTCCAACAAGCCATCGAGTTTTACCCTTTCGCCTATCCCGATTTGCTTAAACTCGAGTGATTCGCTTTTGATCGATAGAGGAAAAGTACCTACATACTTTCTTTAATTTCACTGTACAGAAAGGCAGCGTATACCTACATCGATAGTTCCTCGTGATACCTATACCTACAAACGAAGCGCGCATTGCATCGATTCTATTTAATTCAGAAATCTACTCAGATTCTACTAAGAGCTACGCAGAATCTACTAAGAGAGCTCTTCCACGAGTCTCTACGTGTTGTAAAAAAGTGCGAGATAAGGAATAATAACAATAAAAGCCGCGATACGAGCGTTACATTCTAATGTACGAATACGATTATTTCGCGGTCGTAAATGAATTCCCTTATCCCGCTCGGCGATAGCCGTACGTTAACGGACCGTTTTACAGAGGCACTGGCAATAAAGTTGCGCCGTGGGTTACGCTTTACGAAATTTCGCCGCGGGCTGCTCCCTTAAAACACCGTAACTGGTTGGATTCTATACATTCGGGAACGTCTCGTTGGCCGTCGAAAGCACGGGGATTTGCCTAAATTTCACGAGGGCTTGGCTCGTAAAAAAGGGGCGGGGGGGGGGGGGCAGAGAGAACAAGCCGTTCCGCGAGCACGGTTCGAATCTGCGCGACACGAAAATCGCGGCTCGAATCGATTCAGTCCTCCCCAACAACGGCTCGCAGTTACAATCGCATTGAAGTATAATCGTCTCTGAAGATCGTGTCGCCTTCGTAACAGTGCCGGCCCCCATTGAAAATAGAGGCGGGAGAAGTTCGTGCTCGAGAAGGAAGCGGTGCTCTCCGCTCGCGAAGACGCCGGTGCAGGAGCGGTGCACATTTTGTTAGCAAACCGGGGAAATTCCAAGCGCGCTGAGTTTTCGAAATCAGAGATGCAACGATACCCTCGCATCCTTGTTACCGAAGCACGCCACGGCGGCAAAAGACGATAGTGCTTCGTGTCATCGTTCCAGCGAGTCTCAGAAATTCAGACCCCGTCTCTGTGCTTCGTCAAAAGCTGGCGCACAGATTTCTCGAGTCAAAATGGGATGAGTTCTCTTGAAAAGAACTATCTTGGCAGGATGTCCGGCGTTGTCGTTCACTGGTTCTTGGAGTCCATCGCTTTTTCCGTTAATAATTTGGGATTCTAATATCGGAGGGTGAAACTCGAGGCTGGCGCAGTCTACAGTTGCAAGAAATCATAAAAAGTGGAGCGAGTAACGAGATACAGATACTCGGAGGAAGCGTAGGTATCTTTCTTTCAATTTCTCTTGCCGTGCACGCCACAGGGTAACGATATATCGCGGCCGACGATGCCAGGGAAACGCTTCCGACAGTAAAACCGATCAGGAACGCTTGTAAACCTCACGAGGTACCGCCGGATCTCGTCGACGTGCCAGGGAAATTGAGTTCGCGTATCGAGCTCGCTACGTGCAGCCAGAGTGGGAACACGCAAATTTTATTTCGTACGCTTTTGGCCGAAATCCACGTCGCGGGGATCGCCTGTCATCGCGAGCAACTGCGATTCCACGGCAGAGAGAAACGAGCTGGCTGCAGCCCGAGCAAGCAGCATTCGTGATTCGATGATGCATCGCTCGGAACGGAACTGATTCAAATGGAAACGAGTGTGCACGCTTCGGGGAAGCACCGATCGTTACGGGCGACTTCCGTTTCCCCCTCGAATCCTGACGACTATAGACTGTTTAATCCGAATGAAAGCTGCGAGTGGAGGGAATACTTATGGGTAACAACCTTCCTCGTAACGCCAAGCAAGTATGTAGTTCTCCAGGGTGCACCGAGCAAGCTTGTAAACTCTAACGAGACACATGTGATCCCGTTGCTCTACATCGTCGATAGGAGCCATTTCCAGTTTGCCAGTTTAAACGAGTAAGTGCAAGTATCCACTGTTATTTTGCTTCGTAGGCAGATCTTATACTGCCTTCGATACTATTGGCTTGACAGAGGCACGTGCCTCTCGTTTGCTCGATGCAACGACTTAGGATTTCACGAGGGGTCTCGAACCTTTTGTTCGGAATCAATCAGAAGAGGAGAATTTTGTATAGAATTTATGTGACTGTTTCCCCAGAGAGTTCGACTGATAGAATCTGATGGAGAAACAAGTGTCAAGATCGACAAATCCCTTTTACCAGTCACGCAATCGTGCTGGAACTTCCTCAATTTGAACGAGACACAATCGGCGCTGTTCGCAAATTTCATTGCAAGTCATTCACGCTTCAGAGGCTGTTTCGTGCAGCCAGTTCGATCAGTCGTCTCCGTACACTTCAAAGTAAGGCCGTCAATAGCGAGCTCGAATGGGGCACATTTCGTTGGAGCCTTCTGTTCGACAGATTCAGATCCTTCGATTTTCGACTCGGGGAATCTTGGGTCCAAGGGAGCTCGAGCAAAATATCTTTTTATTATCCGGAAGGCTCCTTTCTGTGTTGCCCTTTTTAGAGAGGTCTTTAGAGCAGAGTTTCTTCCATTGGGGGGGGGGGGGGGTTCGAAAGACCACGGAAGAATTTCCATTTCATTACTGCAGGAACCGTCTCTGGCCGGAAGCTCCGTGGAGGGCCAGGTTAATTCGAACCGGGTGGAATTCCTCGGAACGGGGTCGGCTTTCTGTCACGCGGAAGCCGTGAGCAGCGTGTCGGTCGAAATTTATTAGAACTTGTAACGGATAATGCACCCCAGAGATGCAACTTCTCTTCTCGTCCTCGGCTGTTCCGTGCGGCAAGCGCGAACTTAATCGCATTAGGAGATTGAAGCACGTCTGTACCCGGGAGGGTGCTACGAAACTTAAACAAATGGCCGTGCGCCGCCCCTGTTTATCCGAGCTGCTTAACAAACCTTTCGGAACCGTATCGTTACACGCGAAATCGCCGGGCAACTTTCCCGCCGAGAAGTTGCCGATCAGAAAGAAACTTGTACGTACCACGGCGCGAGGCAGTTGAAGAGAAGTCGGGAAAAGGGAGTAATGCATCCATTTTAAACGCGTGCAACATCGCTTATTTCTTCAGCTGTCGGGGTGAAAATGTTTTCCACTTCGAAATACAGACTTGGAAGGTTTCCTATATAAATTGTGCCTCGAACAAAGTGCACAGAAAAATTGAAGAAATAGATGACACTAGGTGCCGTTCCCTAATTTTAATTATCCTGTCCGCTGGAATCAGCGGCGCGTCCGCCACTAGCGAACGGGGATTCCTATTGATTACAGTTTAATTATACGCTTCTATTCCCGCTGTTCGATTCGCCCGGCTTTCCCCTCGCCCAGCAACCCCCGCCACCCGCAGGAGTTATAAATCCTGCAAATGTTTCAAGAGCAAGCGGTGCTTTGCGAGAAATAGTCGGTTAATTACTGGCTAACGAACGGTGTAACCTACGGAGCTCGGAGCTTTCGACTTTATTTGCCCTTCTCGAAAAGTTGATAGTTAAAGAACTTCGCGGATGAGTCGCGGCAAACGCGACAGAAGCGGCCGGGCTTTTATGCCCGAAACACTTTAATCGAGAACGAGTTTTCTCGAGTGCGCGACATGGTACCCTTTCAACCGCGCGCACCGCTGAAATCCCATTCGGTGCGATTTCGCGAAATATTTCACTCAGGCGAGCGCCCCTTTGTTATGGATCCGGTGGACGATCCCGGTGAACAGGGGGAACGCGTAAATCGCGCTGTTCGCCGCCGACCCCTTTTAACGTCCGCGAAAAGTAGGGGTGGCGGCGGCCAGAAATGGTAATCGCATTAGAGGATGACCTTCGGCTTTTCTCCCCGTTAAACACCGGGGATCTCTGTCTTGTATCGTTGTTTGGCAAGCTCTCGAAAACGGGACGCGTTCTGCGGTGTCCTCCCGCGAACAGAGAATTCGAGATATTAGGTCCTGATTCGGAAGACGCAGTCCTGACGGCGACGCGTCTCCCCCTAGGTTTGACGAACTAATGCGGATCGATCATCCACTCACTGTCAGGGAAAGAATTCTTCGTGGGAGATGAAATGTGAACGGCGAGAGTTTAAGGATTGAGGTTTGAGAATTAGTCGCCAGGAAGTCAGTGGAGTGTTCGATAAAGTTTGTAGAACGTGCAAACGGGATTCGATGCGAAGGGGGCGCGCAGAAACCGCGGAAACGAAGAAAGAGGGAACGCTGCTTTTCATCCGCCTCTGACTCTTTCTCTCTTTTTTTTTTTGCCCCTGCTCCGCGAACACTGGAGGGCTAATCGCGTTAAAAGATTGAAGCACGACAATTCCCAAGTAGCCAGCGCGAACCAGCCTCCTCTGAACTGCGTTTCTGTCACCGAGCATTTGTCCTTCTTCATTTGTCACTGCTCGGGGAAGATCCGACGGCGAGGAGCGTCTTTAGCGGCTGTGAGATTGTCAGCTCCGTAATAGCGGCCCAGCCGTCGTGTCGGCTGACTGTGAATTACGGTTGGGAAAAATAGAGGCGAACCTTAAGGAAGATTCATTTCCGGTCTTACCTTCCGCCGTCCGCGGGAACGTTTGTGGATCTCCGAGCAGATGCAGAATTTAAACACTGCTGTGGACCGATAATTGAAGAGTCCTCGTAGAAAGCACTGTAAGTGCCAAGTAAAAAAGAAAATTTTATTGGAAAATGTTCCACGTGCTAATGGAAATACTATATACTGTAATTTACTACAACTCCCTTCCATCTGGAATTCGCTCTCTAACCGCCCTCTCGTCCTTCAAGCATGCAGTGACATTATTTTTGCTAGGGTAAATGTGCCAGTAAATGAACACGTACCAGAGAATGGACATTTTTTATTAAAATGGGTAAAATAAGTTATTAAAATAAGCAACTAATTAATTAGAGACTTCTTTTAATTTCTTGCTCCGTATTCAAATAATTTTTGCAGCACGAGGAATCAATTGCGCTGCAAACATAATTTTATAATAGTGTTCATTCAAGAGCCTTAAGTGTTCGTTCATTAGTGCATTTACCCTAATCAGCAATAGCAATTAATTCTTAATAGGGTCACCTGTCCAGTGAGTGAACGTTGCTCATATAATACGAAAACTTAACGCCTATCGCGCTCACTTTACGTTGAAACTGCCACTGACATATAGACTGGAGACCTACAGATATCGCGCAAAAGCGTTTTTCTGTTTAATTATAACCGATACGGTATTAACTCCGTTTGTTTAACAGTTGTCCTCATGGCGTCCCACAAGTTCAAGGCAAGGCTTGTTACGTGATGTCCACAATTTGTATATTGAGGTACATTTAATGGTTCTATGATAAATTTGCGGTTATAATTACATTGTTATATGTTCCTTTAACGAAAAATACTGTATAAAATAACGGATTTCTAAGAATTTGTCGAGTTTCTTAGGTGTTCATGCATTGGATGGGAGATACCAGTGAACACCAATGAATGGCCGTTCATTCACTGGGCATTTCTTACTTTACCAATGAATGAACAGCTTACCCGGTCTTTTTTTCTTTTGACACTTTCGCCGCCAGTGTGGGAGATTAGGTTAACCCACCCCAGAAATTAAATTTCAACTATGCGCAATTATGATCTTACAAGACTAGTAAAGTATCAAATCAACAATATTATTGCAATTGGAGTATGAAAAATTATTTACACAAAAAATCGTTTAAATACATTGGAAACCTAACCGCAGTTATTATCCCGTTCATTCACTGGGGTACCCCTGTTCATTCACTAGAAATTTATGTTCATTCACTGGTCATTTGCCCATTTTTTATTTAATCCTCTGCCAGACTTTTAATGAAAGTTATAACCATCAAACATTGCTAGAATTGTGTTCCGGGATGTCTGACTTTATTAATAAAAATAGCTCGCTTACAGCAATATCATTCAGGGGTTTAAATAATAACTTTTGAATACTAATTTTAAGAGACATGCACCTTAAGTTTTCACTCACTGGACAGGTCACCCTACCTACTTTTGTTATATCTCTAAGTCACACATATGACGTTAGTTCTTACTCTTAATTACCTTATTTGGCTATCTACATTTATTTTCCGTGTACACTGTTATCGTTAGTTTTAAGTAGCTTTAAGTGGTAAGGTTAACAACAGCTGACAGCTCGACCTCGCCTTTTGCACTTCTCTACTGTTATATGTTCTAACTATTATTTTTCTTTTTTCTTTCTCTTTCTAGTTTTCTTATATGTTTTCTTTTGTAATGTCTATTGTGCTATAAAGAATTATTATTATTATTATTGTATAGAATTTGATTTTTGGCACTTACACTGTTCTCTACAAGGACTCTTCAATTAAGCATGCCAACTCGAACTACCAATTCACTAAACAATAATGAAGATCGCGAAGGAATTGTCACGATCTCGTTACAATATGCCTACAGGGTGTATTTTCAAATGATCTAACATCTCAAACCTCCGCACTACACAGTGAAAAAATAGTGCTCAGTTCCCCTTGAAAATATTGATTGGCGTTCCCCAGTAATCTGTCTAATCCACATGCGTACGGTTTGCCGGGGAGCTCGCTGCCTGCAGGGGATGCTAGTAAACCACGTGAGATCGCGAACCGTCTTAATAAACCATTAGAGATCCCCGTGCTGGGGCCATTATTCTTGCATTACACGTATCCATGACGCGATGCGACCGCTTAATGGCGCCCGGCTGGGGTTTTACACGGGCAGAGCCGAGACGTATCGCGCGCGAACTTAATGCCGACTTGAGTCAACACGCCCGCGGCTTAACCCGATAAGCTTAGCCCGTTGATTCCGCGCCGTCCTGTTCCCTGTCACCCGATTTCATCTACCTCGGCTCCCTCGCTCGGCTGGCAAATTCGCGAGCGGCTCCCTCCGCCACGTCGCACAGTTTTCAGGGAGATTGACGCGCCCGCGGAATTCGCACGCGCTGCTTCGTCACGCGAACAACACTCGCGTGCGCTTAATAACCGGCGCGACCGTTCGAGATCACGATACAACGCCGGTTCGAGCACCGAACTCGATTACCCCGGGCAGTTTGAAACGCGATTTTTACACTTCCGCTCGGTGCCCGTCCGCAGAAACTCGCAACAAGTTTCCCCGAGGGGTGTAAGGTTGATGGACGTGACGCAGAACTCGGTGGCTTCCAGGAAACCGTCGAAATCTCATGGATGCGCGTGTGGATTGTAGACTCCGGGGGAAATTTCATCGTGATTGCCTTTTCGATTGAGTCTCCTATTTAAAGAATTTACACGGTAGCAATAAATGGAAAGTTCTAGCTTCGACCAAGGGGGGTGGGGGGATTATTTCTGATGAGTTTTCAGGTTGCAGGGTTTTAGGAGAGTGTGTGATATTCGGAGTTATCTTGAAATGCAATTTATTTGCACCGTTTCTCTTTTCGATTTCCAGCATGCTTACGTGATGAGCTCGAGCCTGGGTATCAAGTTTTTCCTGTTATTCTCGAGGCTTGTTAATACTGTGGCCCTCCAATACGATGTTCTATTAAAACGTCACTCTCCAGCTCGACAACAGGTAGCTCTACGCTTTCGGGGATTAATAGCGCGCATTAACGGTGAACTCGTTACGAGTTTCGTTTAAGTGGAAGCGGATTCCCAAAATTTACCCCTTAAAAACGTTCGCGTCCCAGTCACGGGCGAGGGTTAATTGAACAACGCTGGCGCGCAACGAGCGCGTTCGAACGGTTTGAGCCCTCCAATTAGCGATAAACAACGAGATCAATGGGGACGATAAACCTCGGTGCTCCGAGCACCGCCAGTGAATTGTATTTTTCCCAGGCTGGTCACGTCCCCTCGATCGTTTGGCTGGCCCAAAGAGCCTCGCGGGGAAGAGGAATGTGTAAAGAAAAGGGAAATTGCAGCAGGAGGAAAAGGGGAAAGGCCCGTGAATTGTACGAGTCAGCTACCGTGGACCAAACTGTCTGGCATAGAAATCCAATCTTCGGCGGTGTTTCGCGGAGGCCAATGTAAGCTGGTTTCGAGGGGTCGTGGATAAGGGTGGGTTACCCCGCTGCATAAGGGATAGCCGTCCGATATATTCCTGTTTTCCCCTTTTACATCCTGCTCCCGCTTTTCTCGCGTGACCGCTACAGGATACGCCATGGAAATGCTGCGACTGGAAATAGTCTATGTGGGAGGACCCTACTTTTCGAGCTACCTACGTGTTTCTTACGTGTGCACCCTATACAGTGAAATTGAAAGGGGCAGTCGTAAAAATAAGGTATCCGCGAGGATCACAGGTGTTCCCGCTTTTGAATTTATAAGCTTTCTTTCACTTAACGAACACTCCTTCGGCATTCCTGTTTCTGGCTAGGGTTGCAACGGGGTGGGTTCGTTTACTCGCTCATTACTGCGTTAATGATCCGCGTCGGTTGTATTTCTTTGCTGAATATTCTGTACTTACATCGAATATTCCCCTAGTTTAGTTTTGGAGGAAAATTTAAGGCGTTAAAGTTTCTGCCTATCACACCTTCATTAGAACCCAACCTCCTAATCTTTGACGATTGTGCATGGAGCTCAACTCGATCCACTAAGTTTGGATTCGCGGCTGTTTCCATTCTCGCTGCTCGTAATCCGTCGTTTCAAGCTGCCGAACAATGAATTCGCCTTCTGGAAGTAATTAAGAGCCTAATTGGACCTCTTCGGCGATAAGTCGACAAATTGGCGGATCGAGTAACAAGGGAGCTGTTGGTTGACGTGAATAGGAAGAAATTGTTATGAAACGGGAGTGGAGGATCATCGAACTCCTCGTTACCGTTCTCTCCCTTTTGTCGCCACTTTCGCGGCTTTCCCATCGCTATTTAATTCTGAAATCTGAAACTCGCACACCCCCAAACACTAATCAGTCATCTGCAAAATAGCGAATCGACGGTGCACCGAGGTTTCGAGGATATAATTAACTGGTGGATTGGTCTTTGCTGTTCATTCGACAATGAGCAAGTAAATTGTGCTTGGAAGATTAACGGTCTCGGTGGAAGCGCGGTGTTAAATTAGTACCCGGTGTCTTTGCGTGCTGTCAGCCACAGCAAAGCCACTGTGCGTCGCGTCAGCGCGCATAGTTTCCTTCCTCCTCTCCATCAAAGTTGGATCTCTACCGCGTTAATTAGATCCAGGACCGAACTAATCGAGCGTTCTGAAGGTCGTCGTCGTTCGCGAAGATTAATAAATCGCGAGAGTCGCGGAGGGGGAAACGACTTACCTTGCACTTGGGGTATTCTTCTTCGGGCGTGGGTCTCTTCCAACCCAGCAACGGGGGGATGCAGACGAGGGCGGAGAGTAGCCACACTAGCGCGATCATGAGCGCTGCCCTGGCCGGCGTCCTCTTCTTCAGGTAATCCACCGCCTGCGTGATGCTCCAGAATCTGTCGAGGCTGATCAGGCACAGGTTCATGATGCTAGCTGTGCACAGCAACACGTCCATAGCCGAGTAAATGTCGCACCACCAGTAGCCGAATATCCAGTAGCCCATGATCTCGTTGGCCAGCGAGAAGGGCATGATCACCAGGCCCAAGAAGAAATCAGCGACAGCCAGGCTGGCTATGAACCAGTTTTGAATATTCTTCAGCGCCTTCTCCGTGGCGATGGCTATGATCACCAGCATGTTACCCACCACGATCACGATCATGAGCAGAGTCGCCAAGATAGACGCCAGGATAATATGCGGCAGGGTGTACCCTGACGGATACAAGCTCTCCCCGAACACAATGTACTCTGTATCGTTGTACAGGCTGCCGTTCCACGAGTACCTTAGGCTGTCGTTGAAGGAGTCGTTACTGGTCCCGCCGATATCCTCCATTATGCCCCCCAGACCGAACAGCAGTTCCAGCTCCCTTAGTCTCTCCGCGTCCTCTTGGTCAGAGGCAACGCCGGTGTCAGTGGTGTTGTCGAAGCCAGCGATACTCCCGTCAACGCCACCAGCAACGTCCACCTCCTCGTCCACCTCCTCGGTGACAGCGAAGGAAGGCTTAGTCCCTGACGCGGTGTCCTCGCCGCCGAATCGAGTACCCGGGTTCGGTGCAGCACAGTCACAAACCGTCCTCTCCGTTCTATCCGCGCCGTGAACGTTCACCTGACCGATGGTGTTGTTGTTCCCTTGAGCGGTGGTAGCTGGCTGGCTTGGTCCTTCGTCGGCGGCGTCGTGGATTCGTGTGCCACCCTGGCCGGTAGTCGCGGTGGCGGCTGATAGCAGCAGTGGATGCTGTTGGTCGCTCGGGGTCGCGTGGGTCGCGTGGGCCTCGTTAACGGAAGACGTCGAGCCGCCGGTTGGTCGAGACCACGTCATGTTCTCCTCGAAGACGCTGGTGGACGCCGTTGTCGGACTACCGGCGTCGATGGTCATAATGCTGCCGAGGAGCGGCATCACTCGCACCCTCGCCGTCCACTGTTGATGCTATCTCGACAGAGTCGAGGCGGACGTGGCGGCCGCGCGCGAGTAGCAGCGTGCTCCGGGTGCCAGCTCGAGTAGCAGCAACAGCAGGATGGTGGTGGTCTCGTCGCATCTCGAGGCCAGGGGCGTCATGCCCGTTTCAGGATGATGGCATCCTCATCAAACGGACAATGTCACGTAGCTGACGGCTCGACTCGGTCAGGCTCGGCGACTCGTTTCGTCGCGGCACTCTCCTCGGTTCTACGGACAGAGCGGCTGCAACAACCACTACCGTACTACCTGTTACTCGACACTGTCCCCTCGCGCTTAACTTAGTTACCTAATACGTTCCGCTGCGTTGAACCCGAGCCACGGTTTCAACTGTTTCTCTACAGGTCAAAATCTTTTAGAACCTGACTTTCGACGGTTGCCGGACCGTCACCCGAATACGTTACCTAACCCACCTGACCACCCCCCCCCCCCCCCGGCGTTCGCACAAATTCACCCTTGATTTATTGCTTGCGTGAGCTGCCACTCCTTCTTCGTATTCCCGCTATCCCGGCCGGTTTCTCACGATGACGGAGTTAATACGGAAAGAGCGTACAGAGAGATTTATGGATAGTCCGCTGGGTGGCTGGATTAAGGAGATAAAGGTGGATGGAGAAGGAGGGAAATTGAGGGACGGAGAGAGAGAGAAATAGAGAGAGAGAGAGAGAGAGAGAGAGAGAGAGAGAGAGAGAGAGAGAGAGAGAGAGAGAGAGAGAGAGAGAGGGGGGGGCAAATGGTAGGCAAGATGAGAAAGAAGGAAGGAGATAGATATTGCGAATGAGCGTGAAAAATTGGTCCCCCTTTTTTAGCTTCCTCTTAGATTAAACGTGAACGGCTCAGAGCCTTCTCCAGGGCCTATAATTGAGCGAGCAAAATATTCTCGCGATCAGCCTGGATGATTTTCGAGCGAGTTGACTACTTGCCGCGAGCTATCGAATGGGTCCCGAACCGGTCGTGGAGCGTGACTCGAACGAACCCCCGATTTCAAGTGTTCGCGATGGATACGCGTCACCTCTGGTAATCGCCTTCCTTCCTAGGAATTTCTACGCGCAATTCGACGCGTGGTATTTCGCACCAACAACGTCCGCGAGCTAATTAATCACCGCGCCAACGGCTAAAAAGGCTAAGCGCTGGATACCCGTACTGCTCCGACTTGCTTTTGCGAATTGTAATTCTTAAAATTCTCTGTCTCCTTTCTTTATTATTCGCCAACCGAGAATAATGGAATGGAACGCCACCACGGCAAACGAAAGTCGAGAGAGATTACTTTTAGAATACTACGCACGTACAGACACACGCGACGAAATTTGTGAACTTGCTTAGTCGTTAAGTTTCAGTTACGTACATTTATACATCGATTTACTCGTCTATATACCTAGGATTCCCTTGCTTCTCGTAGGCTAGTGTCCGGCTTTGCCCACTATATGAGGGTGGTCCTCAGAGCTTATCAGTTATCCTTTAAGTCGTAGAATATTAATCCTAGCGCGAGAACGATTCGAGGAGAGGCGAGAAGATGGGTGAGTAGGAGAGAAGTGAAGGAGGCTGAACGCGAACGATGTTCCTCTCCGATCAAAGTCGACCTTCTGGATCCTTATGTACACCTATTTACACGCTCGAGATTCGTCGACACACGCCCCTGAACACCCCTACGGCTGGCTCGTCCTTTAACCCGCCCTCGGTTGACACTCGGGATCAACAGGATGCACACTGTCTACTCGCGTTTTACGTGGACCTTTAGAGTCTTTGCACCACCTGCGATCACTTAACACGTCAGCTGATCGACGGACCGAGCAATGTTCTCTGTATCACACCCCTTCGTATGGATCCACCACTGTCCTTGCACTTCTTTCTTCGCGGTCTCGCGGAGGCCTTTCCTTTCTCCCTTGCTCTGCCCAAGGATGATCCAGTTCTTATCGAGATCACCGCCGTGTACGCGTCACGCTGCTAGCTTTTCCATCGGGTCTGGCATCCTCCGCACCTCCTCGTTCGACACATTTCTCATGAGACGCACTTCCTGCCGATTACCAGTCGTCGATCACCCACGGTCCGTCTCACCCCCCAGCCACCCCTGTCAGACCACCTCCACCATCCACGAGAACTTTTCCATCTGAACCTCACAACATCCTCACTCGAGCCTCGACTGGACAGGACCGCCTTGATCTCGACGCAGCTCTTCACGACGTCGTCCTCACCGCCACGAGATCCTCGTCCGCACGCACGATACGCTTTTCACCGATCACGACGACTCACGCGCGGGAAAACCAGCTCGCGGAATAAGCCTCGATCGCGCGGGTGTTCCTCGGCGACGATTACCGGGAAATCGAGCAAACGGAAGAGGCGTAAGACGAACGGGAGCACCACGTGTGCCGACGAAGTGGAATCGGGACGACAGCGGGAGCAGAGCCCTGACGATTGCTGCGAGGACGGTCGGGGAACCGCGTCACGGCATTCAAATATCCTGGGGATGACGTAGCGGGAAGCGTCGCGCGGCTGGTCGATCTGATCAGGAGAGGCTCGGCTCGGCTTCTGGACTTAACTGGATCCACTATCCTCGTGGCCCTCGAACGACCGAATGCGTGGGTGCGTTGGTGCGGACGCGTTCGAGGTTGTCTCGTGGATGTTTGGGAACGCACTGCAGCCGCAAGGGACGAGCCAGGAACTTGTACTCCCTCTCTAGTCGTTCGCTGGATAGAGCACTCTCTCTCTCGCAGGATGTCGGGCGAGCGTGCGACGAAGAGAGGAGAAAGAGAGAGAGGCTGCTGTGCATGTGCGCATGTAACTCGGTTCACCACACCGACGCGGGGCCACGAGTCCGTGAATTCACGGTTGGGGGTGCGCGAGGGTGCGAGAGGGTGCGCGCGCCCAGCCGCGTACGCGCCGAGTCTACGTACACGAGAGAGAGGGAGCGAGAGGGAGAGAGGGAGCTGGTGGCTCACTGGAGGCTGACTGGTGGCCCGACCGGTCGGTCCGTCCGACGGTACCAGGGTCGGGGCGCCGTCTGACGGTGTCTCGAAACCTGGGGCGCAAGCGTCGGGACGCCGTCGCCGCCGCCGGCCGACCGCCGCGGCCTGACAGTCGACTTTGGACCATCGACCGATCGGTCCGCCAGGGAAAAAACCCCTCCTGGCTCTCCTCGATCCTCCTCGATCCTACCACGATCCCCTTCAACGGCCTCCACCCTCGTTCTGGCCAGCCATTGTACCCCTGTCGCCTCGTCCTTGCCCTTCCTCAACTTCCCTCCACGCCTGCCGTCTCCTACGGAAGGCTAAGCCGTGGAGTTTTCCCGAGTTCCGAGGCGGAGGAGCGAAAAGAAGAGAATGGGCGGATGGGCGCGATGGATTAGGATCTGAAACCCGATCCTCCGTTTTGGGGGATCAGGCCGGACCGAGTGATTGAGATTTCTGGGTCATTGGTGGATTTCTTCTTGCTATGGCAAATACCTTAAATGCTCCTTACTTTTGATAAGCCTCGGCTTTGGTAAATTGGACTATCCTGACGAGGCTGATCGACTCGCATCAGTTTATAGATCCCTCTTCTTACCAGCTAATTTCTGGTACTACTTCATGAATGATAATCTGGATTTCGAGGTCTCAGCCAGTTTGGCCGGATCTAGATACAGGTCTACTACCGATGTGCGCAGGTAGATTCCTCCTCTCAAAGCCTAATGTTCCGCATGTATATCTGCTACGCGGGCCCTCCCTTTGGTGAACCAGATCAGTGAAATGGGTAAAGTTCGGGCTTGAATCTTCCCAGCTGATCCGTCTAACAGCTGAAACTTCCTCCTCCCGAAATCTACCGCGGCAACTCATCGCCGTGAATCTTTTCCGCGATAGACCAGCGTTACTCAATGTAATCAGACTTCGGGGCCAACCGTAATTGAGTTATTCGTCAGTCAACAGGCACCGTTAGCCCAACTCTTCGGAACAACTGGCAGCGGTTGATCCTGCGGTGGTTAATTGTTCATGCCACTGCACGATCCACCATCTCTGTACGTTACTTCCTTTCGCGATAACAAACTCCCAGGAGGCTCTCTTGTACGGAGGAGGAAACGGGAAGCCTGTGGTACGGGGATAGATCGAAGCCCACCTCCGCTAAACCCGGCCGTCCATTTGCTGCGATCGTAAATTAGGCGACCACAACTTGATAGTCGCCTTTAGAACATCGAGCCACCGGATCGGGAATATATTATGTTGCTCTCCGCCTGGTTGTTACCAGCATGAGGGTGTATTCACGGGCACGACCACCACAATATGAGACGGGACCGACCCCCGGTGATCAGGGACGCAGGCATTTCCTGCGATGACGTGTGCCGACGATGATTACGATGACGACCACGATAACGGCGACATTGGCGTAGCAACGTTAATCGGTTGATTGGGGTCGTCGATGGCCGACGTCAACAATCGGGCGAGTTCCATTCGTTCCCGTTTTCCCGGCTGGTCGATCGGCTGGTTTAAAGCTGATGGGATGAAAGGGGCAGTGTTAGCTCGTAGGAAACGCGAGGCCGTTTAATTTCGATTAGGATAAATATATTCATTTACGCACAGGATTTTCCAATGGCCATAAATTCTTCTGATACTTGAACGACTTTCCGTGGAAAGCTACAAAGGATTGGAAAGAATTTAACCTTCGCGTCGCTTAAAATAACAGGTTGCCTACATTGAAATCCTAGGCATGGAAGTGAGAGTCTCGTGATTCATTTCCAAGCATCTTGCTTGAAATTGTGCAGAAATTTATAGCCAGATTCGTCCTGCTGGGAAGACAAAGCGTTTTCATTTCATCCCAAGAAGAGGGACGATTCACACGTTGTAACCCTCCACGCGTACAACCATGCACATCGACAGGAATATCGACTGTTTTTCTTCGTTAATTCAATCGGCTGAAACCCATTCCCGAAACGCTGCACTGTCCATTTTAATTTACGTCTCGCGTTGTTCCTTTTTTTTTTTTTTAATTCTAGCCTACTGTTCGCTCGACGCGTCCAGCGGGATCCCTGAGCGATCTATCGACAAGTCGAGTTCACCTGGAATGTCCGTCGTAAACGGGGACGAAAACATTTGCAGGCGACATCGTCTGTCGATGTGGGCAGATTGCGTTTCGACGCTGCGAACCCCTGCACTTTTGTCGCCGTCGTTCTATTAGAATGGAGAATTGCAGAACCATTCCCAGAATGCTTTCTTAATACAATGTCAAGCGCGGACCTGTACTGTGTCGATTAAATTAAAAATGTCCGAGTGGAAATGTCCCGATTTCCGACTGGCCGTTACGCAGAAATCGAATGGCGGGCCTGACGACTCGCCGGCTGCCAATAATTCGATAAAAATTTAATATAGCATCGGAGAGAATTGCAAGACGGTACATTCCTTGGCGCTTAATAAAACTTTATTACATTGGCAGCGACGAGGTGGAAGGGAATCCTTAATCTTAATATTAAGTTTGCGAATAAGCCTCGAAAATTAAGGTCTTCGGGTTCTTCTTCTATTCTTAGATTTTACCTGATTTAGAACCACGTTAGCAGCGACTGCTTCGATAACTCGACAACCTTATAAGTCATAAGTGACACGGGAACTCTGGCCGAGATGAGCGAACGCAACATTACCAACGCAGATCCGTCGTTTCAAGTACCACGGGAAGTTGCGATCGTTCGGAATCTTGGAGGGGACGAGTTTGATAACTTTCGCGATCGTGTTCTGACCTTTCCAACATCCATACAGACCCGCGCCAACCGAGGGAAGGGACGAAATTCACGTGGCGGTACGTCGAAGAGCGAACGAGCCACTCCTCGTGACACCAGTCGAACGCGGGACGAACAGCATAATTGAAAGTAGCACGCGGAAGCAATTTCTGCCGCGGCGATGAATAATTCAAAATAAGGGAACGTCAAAGAAAGCAACCCGCTGTTCCGGTATAAAATAATTCAATCGGAATATATTACCGGGACCCAGGATTAATTCGCGAGAGTATCGCGCGAGCGCGAGAAACCCTGCCTCCCTGAAATTAACTTTATAACCGGCTTTTTCTTTAAGGAGAAAGGAAAACTGTGGGCAATAATTGCGGTGCCAACGGTGTGACGAGCTACTTGCTCCCGAGATCATCGCGTTTCCCTTAGTCCTTATTTGATTCCGCTCAGTCTTCTCATTTACCTTCCACTTTTTTTATTCTAGTATTTTAATTTATTATCAGTTACGAGATAATGGAAAACCGCGAGACCAGTCTTGCTTGTTAAATCGGAGTAAAAGCAGAGTGACACTTTTCGCGAGACTTCCTTTCTGATACCATGCAGATTACTATGAATATCTTTAAACTACTTACGTGCAATACGTTGCTTCACGTTCGTTCGCTCCTATTTTCCGGTTTTCTGCACACGTTGCGTCTGCCGTGTAGATACTTGTTGCACCATGCTGTACACTTAAGCTTCTCCACCCCATACATTTTAAATTTTACAATGTACAACAGCGAGAATACCAGCAGCCAGTGAATTTCGTGGAATTTGTAAAGGTAACCAAGGCCGCCCTCGGTCACTTAGGCCCGTAAATTCGAGGCTAGCGTCTCCATTCTATCGCGAATCCCAGGCCGCCAGAGAACGTGGACACGATCCACCTCGGACGATCCAACACGTTACACGCGCGTGAAAGTGAAAGAGGGAAACTGTGTCATAAAACCAACACAGGGGATGGAAGGTAGAATCTGGGACTCGAAATTTCCGTCAGAGGCTATCGCCGCCACTCTTGGAGCGCCCACGCCTCTCCATATCCATAAGGCAGACGTTTCTCGGTTCCTTTGACGGTGTCGCGTCAACGTTGCCACCCCCCAGCCGTCCCCGTGGCTGCTCCCATTCCCTCCGTCTGTCTCTTTGCCGAAAGTTTGCCGTTGGTAAGTTCGGGATATTGTCGTAACTCCGACGTACAGGCCTCCCCGCGTCGGTCGTATTGGTGGCGAAACGTGTACGTGTATCGGCATTGTTCCCCATCCGAAGCACATGCACCACGCTCCGCGGAGAAACTAGTTAGCCAACTCCTTCGTTTCGGCCCGTGTCCTTGCGAGGAGATACCGGCCCCAGCGCCTCCCAGCGCGCCGAATTTCCTTTGCACTGTTTGCCGAACGGAGGCGCGATCGCGTCGACGATCTGTCTTGGTTTCGGCGATCGTATCGGGCGAAAATTTACGGGATCAGACCTAATTTAGGGGATGTTGGCCTGGCTGGATTCGACCACGAGGATTGCGGCCGCTTGGGGGACTCGCCGCGGTTTTGGGGCGGGAACAGGGCTGAGTCGCTTCGCGGTCGGGGATCATTCCCGGGGCGGGTGACAAAGAAAAGGTAATTGTGGAGGATATTTCGGTCGAATTTGAGTGTCTTAAATTGTACATCGAGCTGTGAACTTTTTCTTGAGGGGGTAACATAGTCGTTGCTACATATGTGTGCGCGGGATAGCGTTTCCGCGACTGTTTCATAAATTTCAATGTAGACGTTCAAGCGTATAATTTCACTCGGTGTACTCTGCATAAATAATTCAAAGGAACCGTGAGCCATTAATTCGGTCACTAAGAATTTTAAACAAGAACGTCGTATCAGCTAGAACGCCATAAACCTCATGCAACTTTTATCTGACACATTTCGCAGTGGAGGTAATAATGTGAATGTAAATCAGGGTGGTTATTTTAAATGCCTCGCCCTTCTTATCGCAAAAGCTTATATCGTACCCCTTGCAAAAGCAATTTTACACGTATGCTTGGGAGATACGTTTAAGTGGGGCCAATTCCACGACGTTCTGGATATTCAAAATTTCATTTCTCACCGATGATCAAAACGTGCGGACTCGGTTAAAGCGCTCGAAAATGCCCTTTGCTCTCGTAAATGAGGAACAGTTGGGCATTAACATCGCGATTTGTTCGGTGGTTCGTGTTGCAAAGTTCACGCGCTGACCCCAAAACTCGTACGATTTCGAATATGCGCTTTCGATTCGGTGGAAGGCTAATCGATGCAACGGGACCACTCGTGTTCCGCGAATTCGCCTGGATTTCGATATCACGCTGGATGCAAATGTTTCCATCGACCGACAAAGGGCGAGGGAGCTGTGGGACGCATATCAGAGAACTTCGCTGGGGACGAAAACGGCCAGGGTGCTTTCGACGGTAAAGTAACTTGCCTGATAAAGCTCCGTTTACGAGGCCCCGCCAAAGTGATTTCCAAGGAGGCACGATTTCGCGTTATTTATTTATTGAACGGGTAGAAACCTAATTATAACAAAGAGGTATGCACCTACTTGCTGGTACAGAATGTATAAGTATACGGTACAGAAGATTTACTGTTCTTACCTTCAAATTCTCAAGAAATATTCTATACGAGCTTGTTTCCTTTAAAAGCTACCTTCATTCCCCTTTCATTCCCTTGTTTCCTTTAAAAGCTACCTTCATTCCCATTTTAGACGATTTCTTCGTGTACAGTTGTAAAATAGTAATATTTTAATTTATCTAAAATTACAGTTCATGCCCGCCCATTGTTTGTTCATGTTTTGTCGTTTTTCTACTCAAATACACGCGCTCCGTCGTTTTCATTTCGCGCAGTTTACTCTGTTTTTTAATTTGAACGTGCTAGAGACTCGCGGGCCCGCGCGAGACTTCCGTTTCCATGGCAACCCGGAGTTCGCGCCACAACAGTCTCCCGGTGGCGATCAGTGGCGTTGCATTGTTTGGCGGTCCGCTGTGTCATTTTAAAGTATTTTTACTTATTAATAATTAATTTTCTCTCTAAAATTACATTCAAATGCTCGCCAATAAGGTTGGGGAAGCTGTTATGCCAAATATATATTCGATATTTTGATCTTTTGTGATAATATTCTTCAAACAGTTTCGCGTGTCGAACGATGCTCATTTTACACGCTTGGTAATATTATTATACCGTTTTCTATACCACATATTCTCGTCCAGGGATATTTAATTACAGAACAGATTTTATTCTGAATTGGCATCGACTCACATTAATTAATATTTCACAAAATCTGTTTTATTCAATCACTCGAATATTTGTAGATTGTGACTCTATGAATGTATCTTTGTAAATTTTCTTATGAATTCTGGGTATTCTGTTTATTCCATATATACAGTGGGTGGCGAAATTATTATATTCAAACAAAAGGGTTTGAGATTTTGTAAGTTTATGCGATGGAATGGCTGTATCTCTGCGAAAAATGGTCGCAAAAAATATTTAAGAAACTCATTTTAACACTTGAAGTTTCTAATTTTTGAATCGAGAACTCAATTTTTTTTTTATCCATTATGATACTGTTTTATTAAGATGAAGCGCAGGAAATGAAGTTTCAGAAATTTTTGCCTAATTTGATCGTCTCCACGGGCCAAATTTTTTTTTTCCTGTAAATCCAACGAAGAGCTCTTATAGAGCAAACATTTCTCTTTACTTTCGTTTTGTTTGGTTTTGTTGTACGATTTTTATTAACCAAGTTATTCGCGATCAAAGCAAAAAAGGTAGTTTTCACTTTGAAAAAACCTATAACTTGCGAATTCATGATCGTATACAAATTTTCATGAGTGTTTTGGAAAGTTAAGAAAGTTTCCTTTCAGAACCTTTACTTGCCAATTTAAGATTTATTTATTAATCGTATTAAATCCATTTTAAAATGATTCCAAAAATTGACGAAAATGTTTTGAGTATAATAATTTGGCTACCCTCTTTATGTTTGCTATGTATACCTAATACTTATTGATGTTTTCCCACGTTTTGTAGCCGAATACCTGCGAGCATTCGAGTCGCCATAAAGTGCCGCGAAGTAAATAGTGCTCCCCATCTCATGCTGGCGATGACGACGCTGAATCAACGTTGGTATCTTGACGACGACGATGCAGAATGGATGAAGAAACCAGGGCGACGATGATGCAGAATCAACGCAGCTATCAGGACGACAACGGCTGCAGGAAGATGCTGGTAAGTTCGCTCAATTTTGGCAATAATTTTGTGTGCGTATCTCACACATTACATTTACGGGTCTAAGTCACAGAAAAATTATAAATTATAAATTTCTTTGACTTGAAATAATAAAATAAATAATTGCAGCATTATAATAATGAGATATAATAATTATTCTGATGAATGATATAGTTGAGATTTCTAAAGTTATTCGTATTAATATTTTCTTATTAATAAATAAGTCTCGCACACATAAAACGTTTTCTTCTGAGAAATAGTAATACAGGTTTGGCTCGTTTTCGCTTTCAGTGGCCCTTCGAGTTCTCAGATTATAATTACCGGAGTACTCGTGACCAATTGAGCTCAATTGCTCCCCTCACTCCCTTGTACTTCTTCGAGCAAACATTTCGACTGGTTTGGATATTGCAGAGTAGCATAGTTTCTCTAGTCGAATAAGAAGGCCCGCGCACGCCCAGTGGTCAAGCCCCACTCTGTTATGCACGCGAACTTGCAAATTCAAACAAATGCACTCGCGCCGGTGCGAGCTACACCGGGTTGCTTTTAACTTTATACATAGACCTCGTCCAGAATTTATTGGCGGGGCATAAAAAACGAGGCCGCCCCCGCTCCGCGATATACATATTTCGTCGTTTATGGTCCCCTTTACGGCACCTGCCACCGTAAAATTACCCATTAAAATTAGCTCCGGAGATTTGCTTAAAATTAGCCCTGCCGTATCGGTATCCGCCTAAGTGGAATGCATAAGAACCCCTTTGCGCAAGGGGTTGTTGAACCTCCGCGGGGGGTTCGGCGTGCGAGCTTGACGACAAAATACACATTTGAATATTTTATCCCTCGTGGACCTGCTTCGCCTATTCCTTTCAAAGGGGGACTCCTCCCCTGTCTCTAAAAGATGAAATATGAAACTGATGGTACGTAACAGCCCATAGTTTCCCACGTTTCCCTTCCACGGGAAAATAAATCTTAATGCTTTGTAAAATAGTAATCGGAAGTATAGAAGCCAACCCCTCCGTGTCGCGAATTCTTTCTGCCGTTCAACTGAAACGTAGGCGCCGAAAATAGGTTGAGGGTCTGGAAGGTCATCTCTTCATCCATAATTCCATCAGCCCCCTCCTGACGGCGTCACTGAATTTTTGAAAGATTGGAGCGATTGTATTAGACGCCCGGCGTTGCTGGTAATAGGCGACGGTAAATATTTCTGGCGTCGCTGTTGAACGAAACGGATTCGATTACGCTTTTATGAAAATTCCGTAGTACGTACACCGAGACTCGTTCCTCGGCTGGCGTCCCCGCGTCGCGTAAAAGCTAACTGTGCCCCTCTGAATTTGATTAACTTTGGGTCGAGGCCTCTCGTATGCTGCAACACCGAAATGTTTCGGATTAACTTTATTAATCCGAGGATGACGCGCAGAAAACGAAAGGGAATAAAACATTGTCAGTCGCCTTCGTTTGAAATATTAATCTCCAAGTGTGGGCTAGTGGAATTCTATCCACAGCCCATACAGCTCAATTAGTCGCATGCCCCGCGTTAAGTATGCAGCACTCGATAAATTTTTAATTACGACGGATATCTTCAACGAAATATTCCAAAATCTCTCAACCGGTCACTCAATAAACTCCCATTTTATCCACATTATGGTTAATCACACAGATTACTGTCGAAGTGCGTCAGCAAGGCTTATCCATTGTTTCCATCAATAAAAATTTTCCATGACCATACAGATAGTTACGGCGAAGGCTGGAAAGTTATCATAAGAGTTCCTTGAAATCGTTAGGGGAATTAGTCACGAAATTGTAACGTCTGATGCAGTGAATCAGCGTTCATTACTGACACTGGAAGGTACCGTGACGAGTAGGAATGACGTTGATTCGAGAGACTCGTCTGGCTGTTACGCGTTGCGATAACAGCAGTCGCGACACCGATAAGGAGAGGAATATGACACGTAATCCGCGACGCGCGTCTCCGATCAGCTGCCTGTGTCTCCCTAAACTCATACGATTCGCTGGATGGTCTGTCGATCCTCTCTCATTCACTGTCCTCGAGTTTCCGGCTCGTCGAACGTCCAATTGACTGTCGCCATCGCTTTGCTCTACTTACTTAGAGTGTCTTCTGTTTAGACCTACTTCCACTTAGCAGCTCGAACGTTCCATGGATTCTACTGCGTCCACATCGAGACAATCGTTGCAAAATCCAACGATCATCGACACGAACGAGTGTCACTGAAAATTGAATTCTCTTTGACTGATGAGTACATCATCGCTTTATTGCTCCTGTGGCACCTTATCCGAGCCGCGAAGCGACGGAGAAGTCTTCCATTACAGCTGCCTCTTTCATTCAGAATCCTTTCTATAGAGTCTCCAATCATAGAACCTCTCTCAACGCTTGTGAAAAATAATCCTCCATGGTTTTGAGCTGGCGATCGATCGTTCGAATTTTCAATCACGCGAAGAATTGTTCGCGATAGTCTCCCGGGGATCAGCAGGCCGGTAAATAAACAGGCTAATGGGAAAAACGCGTACGACGCGGTCGTTCGTTAATTTCCCGTTCGAGGAAGGCCGTTTGGGACCGCCGATGAACTCGATTCAATTCAATTTAACATAACGAATGTTTAAAAGTCCACGACGGGATGGATACACATGGGGGCTCGAAACCAGCTTCCTGGGAACCCTAATAATTCGCCTGTCCAGAAATTGACTTGCAACGCGACGAACCTGGCTTCTAAATGTGGCCACTATCTTTTGACCGAGATTAACAATGACGATTGTTTCGAATGCACCGCGGACACTTATGGGAAATCGAGTTAGCAGATTCTATTTGCGACCTCACAATTACGCGCTGAACGCGCGGAGAAAATCGATCTCGCTCTCTGTACATGCTTCTAGTGGTACATGGTACCGGTTCAAGGTTCCTCGACAACCAACTTCCTTCCTGGTCCCAGAGGTCGACGAACCGCTGATTTTCCAGGGGCTTCTCGGCTTACCGTATGCCGGAATTTCGAAACTCTGTAAGCTACGAAATACCTCCGCAAGGTTGTTCGAATTTGAGTTTCCATTCTGGTCAGCGGGGATAATTAATGTGGAAGTTACGGATTTTAATTAATCCCCGGCGAGTAAGGCCGGTGGACCTTTAAAATTTGATGAACTGAAATTCTGGGATGAATTCTGAACGCGTCCGGGGATTACTCATAGGACGATTGTAGGATATTTTACCGTAGAAGTGTAAAGCTGGAATGGTAGTTTATGGTTACATTTGTTATTCACCGCAGTTAAATCTATTCCCACCGCCTCTCCCCGTAATACACATTCTGTCCCGCTAAAAAGAAATACCATAACTCTAGTGGCCCACGGTAACAATAATTTCCACCATTTCGGGAGTGGAACACAAATACCTCAAGATTCATGCACGAAACGCGACGCCACGGGAAGTCCCCGTATTCGAGCCCGCTCACCAGATCCGGGTCACCGGAAATAATACTTTAAACCGATAGTATCGTTAACTTCCTGCGTCACTGAGGACCACACACGATCGTTGAAAAAGGTATGGCCGGTGGAGTGAGCCAGCCCCTCCCGGAGGGGCGAGATTCTCGCTCGAAGTCGCTGCACCCTTCGAGCGAATTCAGAGGAGGATGCCCTGGCAGGCGAGTCGCTGCGTTCCGCCGATAATCGCGGCGCAGCACCGCGTTTACCCAATTTCCCAGACCCAGGGGTGGTGAAAAGAAATGGTGGCGTGTGGGAAAAGGAGCCGGAGCGGCGAATCGTGAGACGGAGGGGTGGAAATTCGAGGCGCTTTTTAAGAGCGACTAGGGCAACTTGGCACGGCAGAGAGATTAAGGGGTGGCAGACGCGCAGCAGTCATCTGACACGACCCCTTTTCCACGTGTTGCTCGCCCCTTCGTCGTCCAGTGCACTGCCAACGAGGACCCCGCCCTTGTGACGTCATGCCGGGGTCGCGCTTGCGTGTGCGTGGCCCGTGTATTCACGCACACTTCCCATCACACGCATGCACGGCTTAAGGTCCACGCACACGTAACGATTCGCGTGACGGTTCAGCGGCGTCGCTGTCACTGCTGAAAAATATCGTTTCCCTGTTTTGCAACGAGGCAGTTCACGCTCGTCCGCGCCAGTTACTGCCACTGACGCGGCCAGACCATTGACACTGACGGCACTGAACCGTCACGGCTGTGACATGTGTGCGTGCACCTTTAAATCGCGTGCGTCATACCCTCACCACCCTTGATTCCTCGCGTTGACTTTTTCCACGGCCTCTTTCCCATCTCTCCCCTCCGTACCCCCTCTTGCTCTCGAGCTTTGTTCCCGTGTCGTTCGTTATCTTTCGGCCGTGTGCAACCTGCCTCCCTTTTGGTTCTTTTAAACACCCTTGCCCCACGTCTCTTACCACGTCTCGCCCCCACGACTATCATTTAAAGATAGTTCTGTAGCGAAGCCGTAGCTTACGTCACCCTGTAATCAGTATTCTTCCAAGCGAGGTGGGTAGCAGAGCAACGCCTCCCATCTTTCAACAACCTGAACCGAAATGGGTTAACAGTGACGAGTCTAGAGGCTCGGCCTAAGGGATGATTAGGTAATGTTTTAACACCAACGCCTGTACTCGGTGTCCCTTCAACCCCGCCCCAGCTAACCCCTTACCCTCGAGAGCATTTCCAACAGTGTCACGCGCAGTGACGGCCCTTATTACCTCACTTTCCCATCGCCGTTGCGTCCAACCCTCCGTCAGCTTCCGTGCCTCGAAATCAACACCGTTTATCTACCTTACGCCTCCTCCCTTCATCCCTTTCTCTAGCTTCCAATGGCACGTACGAGCAGCGGAGTGTGTGCGCTGCAGGGCGGCGCAGAGGGAGGCGCGGGGTGTGAGACGGGAATGGAGAATGGGGGAGACAGGGAACGGGGATGCGAGCCGGGGGATGAAACGTGGGTGAGATAAATGGTGGAGAAAACGAGAAGGCAGACAGAGAGCGGCGGAGATGGCTGAAAAAGAAGGCCAGGTTTCGGGAAGAAGAAGCAGAAGGCCAGTTGGCAGGTGGCGGGGGGGGGGGTGGGGGTGTATCGACCCCTACCAGATTCTTTCCAAGCCGCGGAGGGGAAGGGAGGGATACAGGCATCGTGGTGAGGGTGAGCCGCGATGGTAGGGGGCGCAGTGACGTCACGGATGCGCGAAAGAAAGAGGGAAAGGGGCCGCAGGAAGGGAGGTTGAACTTCACAGACTAGGCCGGCGCACACACTCGCGCCAGCCACGTCGATGGAGTGTATTCCGCGCGTCCGTTGATTCTCGATCGTCGGATCGATTTTGCGATCTCAACCCCCCTCCTTTATCGGGCAACAGCTCCTGCGAATCGTAGAAACCTCCTGATTGCTTTTTGATTATTGAAACACCGGCCGATTTCGATAGATTTTACAGACATTATCGGTGGCCAACACCGGTGACCGATAACGGAGGGATCAGCGAATAATTCGAGGGGAAAAAGAGTCCCCTGTTCGATAACCCAGGTTGTATTAATACGCCAGCACGGTCGCGTAATTGGACAATCCTCATTTAGGGGATGATTGGCTCGGAATAGGAAAGGCGGGGTGCATTATTTCCTGTGGAAAAGCGTCTCGGCGGTGACTACGTGCTCTATTAAGGGTTTACGCCACCCTGAGGCAGCCGAAATGACATCAAAGTTTACGAATTTTTTTTCTACGAAACTATGAATGTGAGAATTACTTCATTATTATTTATGGTTAGGGCATACATTAAAGGACATATTGTGTAAATTTGACAGAAAAATATTAAAATATGGCCGAGCTATCCGTTATCCTGCAAAACTCCTCCGTTAGGACGCGCGCAGACGGTGTAACGGATTGTGATGCCCAGGATTATCTGAAACTAAAAAACTCATAGTTTTATTGTTCATTGATAAAATATCTATCGTGTAGCATAGGATTTTTTTAGTGCCATATCCCAATTGTTTATAGTAATTGTTTGAATTTTGCCTTTTTTGGTAAAAATTTAATCTTCATTTCCACTTTACTCACATTTGTACAAAAAAATATTTTTTTTCTCTAAATCCCTAGCGCGTCCTGACGGAGGAGTTTTGCAGGATAACGGATAGCTCGGCCATTTGTTAATATTTTACTGTCAAATTTACACAATATGTCCTATAATTTATGCCCGAACCATAAATAATAATGAAGTAATAATCACATTCATAGTTTCGTAGAAAAAAAATCGTAAACTTTGATGTCATTTCGGCCTCCTCAGGGTGCCGTTACCCCTTAACTACCCCACCGCTTTCTTACGTCGTAGTAATTCAATTCTTCCGGGGAAGAAATTTCCTCCAGATCTCTGGATCTTCCACGGAGTATCAAGATTTCGTGAGTCGCTAGTCCCTCCCTCGGAATGCACTTTCCCAGACCCGTTTCCCTTCGTGTAAATGCGTTTCGGTTGCCTCGTACTTAGCCACTGAATTACACAAGCCTTCATTCAAATAGGAAGTGCAGAAAGGGTAACGCGGATGCATTAATGGGACGTTTATTATCGTTCTCGCTGAGAGCAAAGCGCTCGCGATGTATCAGCTATAATTAGAGTACAACTCGCGACCCATCTGGAATGAGTAAACCTCCAGTCCGACAGTGTAAACGACGTTGCAGTAGACTAAGCAGTTTCTCGATTTTTAAATTGATATTCGCGTGGGTAATTATTTCTATCCCATCTTGCCGAGGTTCAAGCTGCACGGGCTCCTTTTATACAGTCAGCAACCCATATTTCCAACTTCGCTTAATCTAAGGCCTCGATAAATCGAGCTGCAATCCTCTTAACTCGAGCGAAGGTAGCTCCACTGTACACGCCATCAATGCGTTTATTGTCTTCCTGAAGCATCGCTAAAACATTCAAACGATCGCTGGGGAACGTAATGCGCATCGAACGTGTGCCGGGGAGAAGCCGACGAAAACGGCGAGACCTCGAAAGTCCTCGCACAGCATCGAGTCGTCGCGGCGCGATTTCGCGAGATCGATTCGTCGCGGTGACGCACAGGGGACCACACGCGACGTCATTGAACGCTCGCGCCCGCGCTCGCCTCTGCATCTGTGCGCGAGCGTTTCCCGATTAGCTTCTCTCCGCGGGAGCACGTCTATCTTCGGTTCACGCGAGTTCTTCCCGCCAATCGTTCCCCGTTACTGACAGCCAGCAAAAACTGCGCCGGGCAACTAGAGCTGGAAATTCTAAAGCAGCTGCAGCCGTGCACAGGAAATTACCCCCGTTGCAAATGAAACTCGTATTACGCCGTCCGGTAAGAAAGTTGCCGATATTTTAAGCTGAAAGTAGCTGGCTCCGCGACTCCACTTCGAGGGACGTTTCGCGGCCTCCTTTCCCATCTATTGTCTGCTCGCGGTTATTCCGCGGGCTGGAACAACGGCGATGCTTTTGCAGAGGCTTCGCGAACGACCGGCGGGGATCATTAGGGATCGTTCCGTCTGTCTGACAGCCACTGTCGTCCGTAGAATCGATCGATCAGATTGCGCTGCACGCACGATACAGCCTAGAGGAGGAATTGCCTGTCGGACTCGAATGACGAATAAGAAATTTGCCGGTGGTTGGGTGACGTTGGAGGCCCTGTTTCGCTCGTTGCATCTCGTTCCGTGTGTACCGATGGACGAGTTGGTCGAAGGGCGATGCCCAATGGAGATCGATCGTGACGTTCGTGAGAAATGGCGAAAGGACGAGGGTGCTGTTGGGAAGGTTTAGCGAGTTTTCTCGTAACACATACCGAGCAGATGCGCTAAATGGCAGCAATGGCATTTCGCCTTCGCGCGCTTTTAGAGCTTAAGAAATTGGCGGGACTAGAGTCGAGTTATTTCGAGCCACGGTGGAGGGTAAAATTCGACGAATATTAGGTGCACAGCGTTCGAGGCATTAATACTCCGCCGTTCTTGTTGCGGGGAAATACTCGAAATAGTTTTACAACAATCGATCCTTGTACAGTATAAGAAAGAGAACATTTCTATTTCCATAAATAATGAAGATCTACCCTACCACGGAAGTTGAAGCTGACATTTCCATTCACTCGATCGTATCATTAATAATTGGACAAACGATTAAGGAGTCACGTGGGAAATGTCGACGTGGATCAAGTCAATAACAAAGGCTCCATGGGACATCGAGATTAAATCGTCGATCCAATCGACCGGCTCTAGTGTATCTGAAAGGTGAAACGATTGATCCGTCCGCGTCGCTGCCGCGCGCAAGAAATTGAATTGCTAATTCGTGCCATCATTCTCCCCGCTCGTTGCTCCGGCGAAACCGAAACAATCCACACTTTCCCGCCGCTCGGTCATCGACAAGTTTACCGTCCCCGATCGGAGATCGATCGCGCGTCAACCTGGTAAACAGAAGTATAAAAGAAGTATAAAAAATGGGAGGAAAAGCATATAAAACGAATGCCCCGCTAAGCTCCCATAAAGAAACTTCAGTGCGGCCTGAACGGCATGGATTTTTACATCGCCGGGGCGGTTTACGAGATTTTTACGGTTCGGTGTTTCACGCGACAGGTAGCCGGGGCTCGTATCACGAGCTCGCGGAATGAAATACCGCTCGAGGAAGAAAGGGTGGGATTTCTTTTTTCTTCACGGCTGGCGGTTTCACGCGAGGCTCCTACGAGACGCGATCCTCTCGAAAATTAACGCTTCTGCTCGCGCGCTTCGCGCACCATGCACGCTAGAACGCGCCTGTAAATAGAGAGAACGCCGTTACCTAATTATCCGTGAAGTTTATCCATCGATCATGCCTGCTCACCCGTCATAAGCAGCACTCGAGGTGCTTCTCGCCCCGGTTTCCAAATTTAGAAAAAATTCTCCCGTCGACTACTTCGAAGAACGAGGCGCGTACCCATCTCTCGTCTTCCCTCGCATTTTCGTTTCTGTTTTTCCCCCGTTTCTCAACAACCCTCGGCCCCGAAGTTTTCGGATTCCGTCATCGACCGTTCCGAACAAGACCCTCCTTCCGAAACCATCGCCTCCCCCCCGTCTCAGGGAACTCGCAGAAGTTTATGCGAAATTAAAACGGAGCGGAAATAGCTTCTCTGCCGTGAAACTTTCAGACGTTTATCGTCACTTCGCGTGGACCGACATGTTGGAATATTCAGGAAAATATTGGTCGTTTTATGCGGTAAAAATTACTCGAATGAGGTAAAAGAGCGACAGTTCTGATGGTGGAGCGAATTACTATGCCACTACGTGCTGAAACTTCAATGGGCCTTCCTTAATATCGAAAAGGGCCATAAAATATTATGATCCCGTCATTGATGGCAATCTATACTAAATTCGCACGATTGCAATTACATTGTTTACGAGAGGTTGCGCCAAGCAGCTCGCTCTCCCGCGCAGGGGAAATGGTCGGCATTGGTCAGACATCACTGAAATCTGGTTCGCCATGCGGGCTACGCTTACCTCGCCAGTTGTCCAAACTCTCTTCGAACATCACTCTACATAAAGTAAATTAATGTTATAATCTATTAAAAAATAGAAGATCATAGGAAGACTAGGTAAAAGTCCCCACTTTCTCACAGTTCTGAACACAACTTTGTCGTTCTTAAGGGGTTATGCCACGTTGGACGAAGCAAAGTTATAGTCATTTTCGTAAATTTCTTTTTAGGGAGATAATGAAATAAATGGAAAATTCAATATGAAGCCTGTTATTGTACAACTATTTCCGTCAAGAGTATCTCCGTAAAAAATATTGCCGAAAAGGACTGTAACTTTGCTTCGTCCAACGTAGCCTAACCCGTTAAACGATCGTGCAGCACATCACTGTCATTTCTACCGTGTAGCAGACTGTCATAATCGAAATTACTTATTTCCTACTCCACCTACAGGCATCCATGGCAATTGCTTTTAATCATGCGATACTTGGATTCATCGGTGTTTAATATAACACAGCACACGTAGATCATAAATCTTGATGCACGCCGCTGTTACGTAGTAATGTAACCGTAGTGCGGCTAGACAAATTCATCTCAGACAAATGCCTATTCTCAAGGGGGGAATATAACTGGAATCGAAGTAAATTCTCCTGCCCCTTCCTGCCTGCTGATGTCGCTTAAATACAGCGTGTGAATCGTTGGACTCGTGTACACATGATTTCGCCAACAACTGACGTCGTGCACGAATGCGATCCGGTATCTCGTTCGAGTTTCTATGAACGGCGGTCGGTTGATTCCTCCCACGACGCGTCGACGACCCGCGAATGCCATTGTTCTTATAGGCGGCTGGAAAAGTACTGAATGGGATCGGCGAGATTCTGGGCCTGACGGGAAGCAACCCCTAACGCAACGGGATTTCCGTAATCCGTGGAACCGCCGCAGTTCCGGGCGCTGTGTCTTCATAATGCTTAGGGCTGAAACGAATCCCGAGGGAACGGCAGGGGAAACGGGAAGCATAATTCTAGACGTGGCTCGATGGAGATGGGAAAAACAGAGGAAGAAAAAACGTTAAGGAATACTCGAAGCGTTCATAAATCTTCCAACACCGTATGACTGCATTAATCATCAGTTAGCTTTGTACAAATTAATTGTTAGCGTTATCATCGGGAAGCTGAAGATCTATTGATTCTTTTCTTATGGGAAGTGACCAAGCCTGAACGTAGAATTGGAGAATTTTTAAAAATCGTATCGATCATCCTTCACTGCCAGAAGCATTTTCCTCGTATAACATCATTTTCCCAATTATTGACGAAACCCATAACGAAGGCCCATCGTTTCACGCGGATAAGCGTTCTTCTCCCTTTGAAGGCAGGACGCACGGTCCAGAACGTCCATCGGTATCCGGTGCATCACCGATGTCCGACACAGACGTTTAGGTATTATACCGGCGAACGAGTGGCCCGAATGGATGCCAATTTTCTGTACGGATGCGAATCGGAGGACCTTGTTTACGCATCGCGGCCCGAGAAGGAAGGACGTCCGCCTCTGCGCGTGATATTTCGAGCACATCCAAGAGATTGCCATCTATAAATCAGCGAAGTGAATTCTTTTTTGCTCCTCCCTGCCTGGGCCATCTCGTTGCATACACGGCTGTTGCATCCACTCGTTTATCTGGTCGTTCCAGGAATTCCCCTGTTCCTGCTTTTGTCCGCGTTTAATTCGTCGCCGTCTTTCCTCCCGCGGTTATGCAATTAGGCGGGGCTCGCAGTCGACGCAAGTTACAGCGAAGAAGATATAATCGTTCGGAATAATGCGCCATAAATTCGAGGGGGGATGTTTAATGTAGCATTGCCCCTGGGTTGGTGGGGGGGGGGGGGCACTGCTCGCAATAAATCAGCTTTTCGTCCGAGTGTGCACGCGCAAGGGTAGGAACTGGGTCGACTTGCGTTTCGTCATCGTTAACGTTATCATCTCCTCCCCTCGAGGCCTCCTTCACCCCGAAACAGAGAAATCTTCTTCTGCATCGGAGACAAGAAACAAGCCCCTATTAGTACGTCACGTTCCATTCACCACTGGAGCTGGTGAATTTCGACACTTGCTTTATTCTAACTGCGTGGAATACAATTTTTTTATCCTTTTAGCGAGCGTCGTGTGCTCTTGGATTCTCGGAGTGACCTCTGGTACCGACCTGGGTTAAAAGTCTCACGTTGCAGGGTGAGACGAGAAGTGACTGGTCAGCGTTCCTCGAGCCATGCCGGCAATAACAAAGTATCGTTTCCGCCCGAAGTTATAAACGCCGTAATCCTCTTTCCTCGCGTGCATATGTACGTACGAGCCGGAAATTACGGTGTAATCCTGTTTTTGCACGCGTGTTACGTGTTAATCTTTAGCAGTCACGGGGGACCCGTTGCAATAAAGTATATCCCCGTTCCTATTGGAATTCTCGCTCGTATTCCGCGCGTGTCGTAAATCAGCCCCGCGGACATTCTGGATTGCTCGTTTGCCGGCGCGCAGCCATTCGTCGTTCGCTTTGAAAAAGTTGCGTGCTTTTTTCCCGTTTTTTACTTCTGGCGCGATGATTGAAGGCCGGCAACTGACGAAAATTGACCTTCGGATTTGGGCCAACAACGGTCCCCCATGCGACAATATTTCTATCGTTCTCCCAGCCCCCCGTTTCACGCTGGTTCATCGAACAGCGCGGCGGCACGAATTCCATGTAAAATTCAAGGAACATATTCGAGTAACGTCGAGCAGCAACGGAAGTCTTGTAAATAATTCAGGGAGCGGTGTAATCAACGCTTGAACTCGCCGCTTTCTTGTCGACCGGAATTCAGTAAACACTCTGCGAGCGCCAGGAAGCCAATACTACGCGCCTTCTTTGGCATCGAGAGTTCAGCCTTTAATAGGATTATTTACTGTCCGTTATATAGGTACGCTCGACCAAGTTTCCCCCTTTCCTGATTCACGAGGAAAGACCCCCAAGTGGTACAATTATTACAGTGGAAACACGGATTAGAGGGGCGTTCGACAATGGCGCAGCTAGTTTAACGAACTACTCGAACTACGAACGGGCCGGAACTTTCTACTTTGGTGGCTGCGAAGGCATCGATTCATAATGCAGTCGAATTCCCGATTGTGGTGCGAGGATGTGTTTCTAATTAATTCGCGACCCGCTGGCTGGAAAATTCGCGGCGGTTCCGAGCACAAACAGAGACGGGTGGTAATAGAACTAGGCGTGGAGAAGGGGGGGGGGTGTGAGGAGGGTGACCCCCAAAAAGTCGTAAGCAAGGGGATAAAAGCGGGTTGACAAAGATGACGGGATGTAAGAAGTTGTAACTGAGAAAATGAAAGTAATCCGGGGAAACTGAGTAAATATGGGTCCAAGAGCAAAAGTGGACGTGGAAGAATGGAAAGAAGAGGAGGGAAAGAAGTTGGGCAAGAAATTAGAAATGAGAGAGGAAGGTGGAGGTGAAAGGGATCTACGTACATATCTCCGAGTGGGGAACAGAAGTGAGAGAACAACGGGCGGAGGAAGACACGCGGAGACAAGGGTGTTCTCCTCCCCTAGCACGTGGGTAAAAGGGATTCGTGGGGTTGTAAATTATGTCCGTAACAGAACCCACTCGATACATTTACTGGGACGCTATAGGGTGGTTCCGTAAGTCTGCGTGTTACCAATTATGATATAATACCAACTACGCGGGGCACCTTTTTGCCAAGGAAGATTTATCTGGTTCTCAAGGAAAAGAAACAGATGTGCCTGTGCCCCCGAGTGCCGGCGAATGTTTCGTCACAGCGTTAGAATGGGGTCTAGATAATTGAAGCTTTCCATATCGCACGAAACCGGGGAGCGTTACTGGTAACTGAGCTGGAAGACAATCGAGCACGATTTTACAAAGAAAAGCAAACGAATGCTCACTTACAATTAGACACTTTAGCTGCACCATGTAGCCACTTTCCTGGCAGATCTCCAGAGTACAGCAAGAGTAGAGGGATTTCAAATCGAATTCAAACATATCCACGCAGTCCGAGATACTACGTTAGCCCCCATTGGACGTAACTTACTTTCGAAGCTGCAACCCTCTTCAAGAACACCAAATAGGGGGCAGAGAAACCAGAGGCATGAGGGTACAGAGATCCATATTCAATTCTGAAGTTTGTCTATTCTAAACTAAATTCAAGTACACATCCATCCTCTCGCCATAAGAACGAAATTGCATTCGTCGTTCCTGTGTCCTCTAATTGTCAGATTTTGAGGATGAGGACCCGAGGAAACGGCGAGAGTCGGTCTAATCGAGTTTCACAGTTTTCCCCAGAGCCACCCCCGACAGAAAACATCAAACAGAGACGAGGGACACTATAATGGAGTCGCGAGAGCAAAGAGAGGCCAGCACGCAATTCCGTCGCCTGGCGTAACACGTGCCGGCGCCGAGTTTCGGCGACGCGGGATGCAATCCCGTTTAAACCTTGCCCCGATATGCGGCGGGGAATGTGTGCCAGGAACTAATCTTTGCTTTGGGCCGGAAACAGGCGCGGGGTAGAGAGTCGGGCGCCGCGGCAAGGGAATGGAAAACGGTGACAATTGCCGAGAGGCGTGGGTGTTCCGAGCGCGAAACACCAAGATCCAACGGCACGCACGGATGCATATGTCTGAATTAAACGCGAATGTAAATGCGTCGTAAACTCGTGAACACGGATTGCGGATGCAAGGGAAAGTGTCTGTCCTTATACAGCGACGGGGGTGGTTCGTCCGTTCGCGGAAGTTCGAAGGGAGACGCGAACAGTTTCTAGAATCTCCGTTTTCACTGCCATCCCCGCTGCCACGAAATATGGAGCACGGTGCTTCGATTATAATAACCAGTCGCGGCATCACCGTTCCTGATTCAAACTCGTTGGGTTTTCGTGGCTCCAGCAGCCTTTTTCATTGCATTTCGCCAAGTGGACTGCGCAAAGGTTCTGATCAAATTTAAACCAACCCATTCCTCTTCTACCTGCACGTTGCCTGCTTTGCATCGCTGTTTTCCTCGCAGTCGATCCATTAACAAATTACACAGTATGGAAAGTGCACGATCGCTACTCGATGTTGAATGGTCCTGCGGATATTCATAAAAATCTGCCGACTCACGAGGGCACCCGCTTTTATTCTCCAAGGTCCGCGGAATTCGGGGAGGGGTGATTATCCAATCGAACCCGTCGCGTTACGAAACGCCGTTGTACGTGCGCGTAACTCTTCGTCCCGTGAATGTTTCCGCACCTGTAGGTGACGACGCGTCGCGTGTGGCTGCGCGGTGTTTGATTATGTGATACGACAATGTTTCCACTGGCGTAATTCATCGTAACGCGAGCACACAGCTGCGTGACGCGGTTTGACGTCAAACGAGCATCTTACCGAGCCGTGGATTACGCCGCGGTGTTTGTCGTTCGAAATTCCGGAAATCACTCGAAAAAAAACAGAAAGCTGATGGGAGAGCAAACGGGCGGGCTTAACGGGCTGATTTATGTCGGGGGATTTAGCCGGCGGTTTGATCAAATATTATTTAGCGTCCTCGGTTCACGTTCCAGTCACGTTCCGACGCGGTGAATAACGGACTGCGATCGGTCCGGCGGCTGGGCCACCATTGTAAATCAAGCCTTTAAGGTCCGGCGTGGAATCGCGATCGGCCAGCATCGCTTTAGCACGGAATTGATCGGTCTAAATATTTTTCAGAAATCCTGACGAATTTCTAAGCCTCTGAGATGAAGAGGCTTGTCAACTTTTATGTCTCCTCGCTTCTGAAGAGCTCGCTGAAAGTCACGTTGCCCGACTGCTTCCTCTTCTATTTTATCATTGGGAACTACATCCTCCACTCTTCTCCCGCACAAAGTGCTTCGAACGAGATAGCAACACAGCCGCGATACTCTCGTTAAACGCGTTCCACTTAATTTCATTGAACTTTAATTCCGAACTTCGAAATTCGCGGCGGAAACGTTAGGCGGAAGTTACCACCGGGAAACGTGTTAATGCAAAGTACCAGGGAATAAAATTGCCAGGAAACTTCTGTTTGCAACCGCGTTGCCAGTGGAATTGGACGATGGTCTGCTGGACACAATTAATCGGGCGGTGAAAATGGAAAACATGATCGTACATTGGGCAAAGTAATCGCAGGGGTAGTCCTCCCCCTTTTCTTTTCTCGTTGCCACACACGTGCCCTTCGTTAACTCTTCGGTTCACGCGACAGATATCGTTTTACCAATTTCACGCGCCACGCTCTTTTTGCAACGGTTACGCAAAGAAAGGCTGGTCACGAAGTGAATCGCTGCCAGCGAAGGCACGGTACGTTCGATTACAGGTGTTCGATTTCAGAGTAGCCGCAATTCGCACTCCATCGCGGACGGTGTTCGTCATCTGTTCCTCTTTGTCTGCCAATCGAACTGCTCCGCGTTGGACGAGCCAAGAACAATGCCAGATTAATCTTTCGCGGTTCGATTTACATCCGCTGGGTTCGTACCAGGCAACTGGTTTCACACGGGAACGCGAAGGATTTCTTTGCTGACGAATTTCCTGCCTTACTCCATATCGGTCCACGCGAGCGTTACTGTCAGCCAGGTGGCACGTCGTCTCGGTTTTCTTCTCCATACCTGTGCCTGCGGATACCACATTGTCGCGTGCTATTATTCCATCATCATCGCCTTTATCCTGATACCCAGCGAGAATTAAGCGACCGCGAGACGCGACTGCATGTACAAAACGGAGGAGACAACAAAAGGAGCACCTGCGAGATGAGCTGCAGAGCGTTCCCGCGTGGCTTCCATTAGGGCCTTTTATTTTTAACTTCCCGCGGTGGAAACAATGCACGCCGGGAGAGCATGTGCTCGTCGTGGCCGGTGCCAATCGTATTGCACCGTGCCAACCTGTCAGCCTCTGCGTTCAGCGGTCGTAACGCCAACACCGTTGCGTTTCTGCTTTTTAAATACACCAGCCGAACTGCCCGGCTTCCCAGTATTACATCGCCGACTGACCACGGCGGACATCTTGCGATCCGCAGAAATCGCGTACGATCTCGTCACGGGACGATCCGCAGAGTGCCGCAGCGTGCATCGATCGATGTCCGCGCGTATCATTCTTCCCTCCGCAGAAGCGATTATCAATCTTCCCGGGTACGTAATCTCTGCTCCGTTGGATGAAAACTGATGTGCCTTGAGGGCGGGAGCTAGTCGACTCGCCTTGGGTTCGCTTCCTTGGATTACGCGTTTTGGTAAGGTGGGTGATGGGTGGAAGAATGATAAAGCTGAGGGAGGTTTACTCGAGCCATCTTCGTGGCTCTGAATCGTCAACAGAATTCAACAGAATTTTCATTAAAATTTCAAAGAGTTACCGTAGCACTCTATATGTGGATTAAAGAAGCGTATTTCAAGCGAATACAAAGTGTGGACTGTGGAGAAGAATATCGATCTTTTATTGACAGACTTGCGCGCCTTAAATGACGCATCGAATTAAATCAACGAGCGAGCGATAGACCCGCAGCGAAATAAAGGTTTCCAATGCAGCTCGAGTTACGCGAATGACCGAGTACTGGTCTCGGTTAAACGGAACGTGTTTCCCTGGTCTCAAATTTCAAATACCCGGACGCATGTGGGAAAGATGTCCGCCTTACACGCCCGACAAACGCTCGTCTCTATTCACGTTCGCGGAAACGTTGCCGCGTGTTCAATTAGCTTAATAATTGCAGCGATTGGTGCGCCTGAGCCGCGATACGTTCAAGCGTTCCCCGTGATTCACCGCGAGCCCACGGTTATTTGTCACGCGGGGCCAATTTTCTCAGCGGCGCATGAATCGTGGAAATGGGAAAACCAATTTATTTTCACGGCGACGCGCGGTAAAGGGCCCTTTGTTGCGTTCGAAAATAACCAGGGGCCGCGATTGAATGCGTTTCCCGATAAATACGGTTCCGGTGGCTCGCGAGCGAGACGTTCTCGCCGATTCTTGGGGCTACGTACGCGGGACCGTCTGCTTATTGCGATGCAGCTCGATGCAGCTAACGAACCAGTCGGGCACGTCCGTTTCAGTGAATTAACGAGGACGAGTCCAGTCCCCTTCTTCTTTCATCCTGCAACAGCTGATAATCCTCTCTCTGCTTCTATCTGCTTAGGCCTACCATCCACCTCTCCCTCTCTTGCCTCCTCTCTCTGTCTTTTCCTGTGTATAGTTCCTCGTTTTTTTCTTCTTCCTTCGCTTGCTTTGGTTTCTGTTTACACGCACGGGCCCCACTCTCCACGCCAAAATTGTCCTGCCTCGATTCGCTTCGCCCCTTTATGCCTAGGAGAAAGTCACGGTCGCGTACCTTGTTTGGTGTTTACGAAAATCGTTCAGTCCACGGTCGCTCGCGGTACGGGTAGGTCGTGGATATTCCGACCGATAACTGTTAGATCGTTTGAGGGGGGGGGGGGGGGGGAGCTTTGTAGAGGCACGACGCGAAATTCGTCGATTATGGTTAACGACATCGTGCCGGGAGCTGGGGACCTTGAGAGAGCTGCGATTTTAACGATTGACTCGTGATTCCTCGAAAGCCTGACGGAGTGATTCCTTTCGTTTTGCGTAGAAAATAGTACTGGAAGACACTGTCTCCTGAAGCATCCACCAAACGTGTTCCCGAGGTCGTGAAACACTAAGTAGCATCGGATGCTGGACATAACAAGCGTTCAGGAATGAGAAGGCCCGGCGCATGGCGACGTCGATGAACTTCGAGTACCAGGATTCGGATAGTGAGTACTCTTTCTTTCACTAATTTATGTTACAGCGATGTAACAGATACGAGAGTGTATTTTACGAGAAACAATGGTACGGAGACTTCGTCTCGATGTTTGTCTGGGATTTTACCTAACTATTTCTGTGATATTATCGACATAGCCTAGAATTAGAGAGAACGAGCTGTTGATAGTTGAGTTTCAAAGCTGTATTCCTCGGACGTTCATTATTATTCCTTTTATACATTGTCGGAGCCCCAGTGAAATGGAGAAGAATTTGAATTCAGGACGTTACACTTCCTCGAGGAAGCCCTGATCGGTTTTCAGGATCCTGCAATTCTTCCGCTCGCGCACGCGCGTCCAGCAATTTCCGGGCACACATTACGCACGTACACGCAAGTGTTCGGGACGAAACGAACGAACGAACCTACGGATCTCATTATACTCGCAAATTCGTTCGATTGGTAGACACGAATTCCGGGAGGAGACGCTCGGATATTAACCATTAGCATCGGGAACGCGATCAACCGTCCCGATTTGAGGCCACTGCGATTACTCGCGTCCCGCGTGATTTTCTGTCTCGCACGCTAAAACTCTTTATAAATGCTCAACGTGCCTCGCAAATCCCCCTCGTTTCCAACGTTTCCTGAAATCAACTGCCACTTTATTTTCGTTTATACGACGCCCTGCAGCCTGTATTTATAGCAGGAGAATAGAAATGAATGCGTCTCTCGACTGGCGCCTGTTAAGAGACGTGTTTTCGCGGGGAATGTTCTAAGCTCGCATCAGTTTCAGTGATGCTTTATATTTGAAAGAGAGCCAAAGGGGAATTAATGTATAGAGGAACAGAATGTCTATCCACATAGGTATATAAACCGCAGGTGGCTAATCTCATAGACTCACCTTGTCCCCCAATTTCGACACATCTCCTAATCTCTGCAATACCACAAACGTGTCTTTTGGCTTCCACATCCGGTGCTTCCTTTGCACACGTCGCTCTCGCAACTTCCCTCGAAAAGCTTGCCAGTGGATTCAACAAAATAATAATAAGCTTCTTCATAATCCACGAGCGACCGTTGCCAAAGAAATACTCTTCTCTTTCCGTCCCCACGCATTTGTGCAAAGATCTGTAGCAGAGAGTACTGAATGGTCGTCCCGCAGGGAAACCACTGGCTTCAGTGTCAGACACGGTCGAAAACACAGCGAACGGAATTGTACAGGCTAGAATAGTCGCCGAGTTCAAGATCGTAGCCAAACGGGCCGTCGAGTCTGCGTTTGCCAGTGTAAAAATAGTCATCGGTGTAGTCGTATGGCTCAAGAAATAGAGACGCCTCTTTTAAGACTCTTGTCCTTCGCGCGTCGCTTGTTTACCGCTCCGCGAAGGCGCGTTCCCGCTTATTGGAAAACAGGTTTGCGAGGAAACGAACTTCTCGTGACGGTGCCGTGGCCCCGAGGGACGAATCTGCTTGTCGTTCGTTTCTGTGAACCCATGGGGACGTTTGCTTCTCGAATAGCTACGGTCGATCGAGATCTCGCGGCTCCACGCGCCCACCACGTAGCATTGAAAACTTTCGACGCTTTTGGAGGACTCGTCTATGGATCCTCGAGAAAAAACGACGACCCCTCGAAGAGGCGTGACGTAATTCTGTAAGCTACTCACTGTAATTGACTAATTACAGTGAGTAGCTTACAGAATTACATCACGCCTCTTCGAGGGGTCGTCGTTTTTTAACAGTGACTACTGGGGTTCTTGAAGGGGGGCTTCTCGTGTAACAGCCCTCGAAATTTATGATTTTTTTTTAAAAAACTATTGTTAATATAGCATTAAACTCTTTTGGGGTATAAGGAGGCATCTTTAAACTTGTAGATTTTTTTATGTCGATCCTTTTCATTAGTTATTAATTATTGTGGAATCGTGTTAACTTCTTCGACGATGTTGGGGTCAGGTGTAGCACCTGTCACAGTCATCCGATTGTAAAAAGAAGAAAATTTTACGCTGCTACTGGATCTAAAATTTTAATTTTAGTCTTTATTTATAATACTTTTTTCGGCGGGATAAAAAATAATATGAAAAATTTACCTAAGTAAAAAACTTACTTTTTCTTTCAAACGCTATAACTCTTTCCATCTTTCATTTCTTTTCTTTAAAATGGACCAATCCAAGCGTAAACTATCTAAGTTTAAGAAACTTCTATTTTTTTGTAATCAGACGACTGTGATAGGTTATATTACACATCCTGCCAACAGGAGTTGCATCGTCGAAGAGGTGAACAAGATTCCACAATAATTAATAAATAATAAGAAGGATCGACATAAAAAAATATTTTCTGCAAGTTCAAAGATGCCTCATTTTATCTCAAAAGAGTTTAAACCAATATGACCAGCAGTTTTTAAAAAAAAAATCTTAAATATCAGTTACTTCTTGGGCTGTTAGACGAGAATCCCCCCTTATGCACGGTCTGTGAATCAGAAGTTGGAGAAACAGCTGTACTTTTTGTCACCCATATTCTTACATTCGAAGATCGCTTGAAATGCTTTGAGGATGTTTATATTGTTACAGCAATGCCTAAAATACCTAAAATATTCGAAATATTAATAAAAAAATTCCTGCATCGTGACCCAGCTTGATTTCACCGCCTGGAACGCAGCGTCCTTAACGCCCACACCTTTCGTCCCAACATTTTTCGCCAAGCCTGAACTGTCGAGACGCGTAGAAGAAGCAAGGGCCTCCTCCCCCATCCGTGCACCGAAAGTTTTCGCAATAATCGTCCATAAAAAGAGAGGCAAGGGGCATCTGACGCCATCAAAAAGTCCTTAATGCGCGGCTGGAGGAACGCTGTTACCCCTGCGTGCCTTTCCTCCCTTTCCACTTTGTTTCCACTCCTCTTGGCGTTCGTTTTTTTTTTGGGGAGAAACCGAGAGACGCCCGGTTCCTCCGACGAGCTAAGGTGCCAGACCGGATTCGTATTATAAAATTCCTTCTTTCTCCGGGACATTCTGCGCTCGCGAGTACATACTTCGGTCGAGCGAGTCGCAGCTTCAGCTCGGACGCAGGGAATCACGTTGTTGTTCCGGAGACTCCGAATGAAAGCTGTGCAGCTTTGCGAATTTCTGTTTCCCTTTTTTATGTAGCCGTTTATCCGTTACGCGTTGCTCCACCCATCGATAAACGATCGATAAGATAACACTGGCCAAGCAGCTGGTTTATAAGTAAAGAGGAATTCGGGGGATTAACTCATCGCGAAGATTGCTCCTCGCGTATCGAAGCCTTCGTCGGTGCACCAGCTGCCTTCGACTTCTTTCTGTGTTCCCTTTAAGAGCAGTGAGATTGAAAGAAATCTTCGTTCGGGGGAAATAGGTTACTCTGCTTCGAACCTTGAGCGATCCTTCTGGAACGTTCTGAGTGATTAAGTATTAGGTGTTTTGTGTTCCGGTACTTGGATTGTTAGTGATTTGAATTAGATGGAGGCTATAGTGTATAATATTTCGAACATCTATTGCGAGTCCTGTATACACCGAAGACTTTTTACTAACCGTTAGAAAGCACGCAAGAGATAAGGCAATATTTAATTTCTTCAGCTTTGCGTGTCAGGTAACGTTTAATTACTTAATCCTCTTATCGTTTCCCGCTTTTTGCGCGCGATTTAATGAGTTTCGCGCTGCCAAAGCGTTACTTGATTCTTTATTAATAGCACGGCGAAAAAGACTGCTTGTCTCTTGTCCAGGGAAAAGAAATCCCGTCAACTTTGCGCACAAAGAGCTGCGAAGCCGTGGCTTGTTTATAAAACAAACAGCACACTTTGCTACTGCTCGGAATAACAGCGGCGATTTTACCGAGCGACGTATGCATGCACTTTGCGAGGGTGAGAGGATGAAACAGTACCTCCGGGACAAAATTTCTGCTAATTACCTTTTCGGCACCTCGGCTGAGAGGCTTTTCAAAATGGCGCGAAGATCATCTTATTTGGATCATCAAAATGTATTCCGAAAGGGAACTCCTATCCACGACCCGTTAAATTTGCATTGTAAAATTCCCGGCAGCGTGCGCGTTCGACACAGGCAACTCCCTAAATTTCCTCGCATTTCCACCCTTCCAAAACTACCACCCGTATCGAACCGCCCCCCCCCCCCCCCCGAGTTCCCTAGGTGCACGTACGATCGAGGGAAATATATGCGAGGCAACGATTAGGCCAATGGAGGGCGACCAGCCACTTTCCTCGCTGTTTTTCGGAGTCCTCGCTAACTTTGCCCGGCTCGAAACTTTTTAATTAATCCTTCGGCCAGTTGGCTAACTCAGGCCCGGGGTATAAACGAACACGGGGGGCGCAGGGCGAATTTTGTGCAGGTGACTCAGCATGATTTGTATTCGCTAGTTTCGCTGATGGCAACTGAAAATAAAACTTGAGGGACTCCGTGTTAGAAACGCTGAATTTATATTCCAGAATTTCCTAATATGTGGGAGGCGGGGTTTGTCGAAGTTTTCCAGATGTTTGAAAATACGAGAGACGATTGCGTGGGTCGATATTTAGGGATGGTCTTTAGAACTAGCCTTTACAGAGTTTTTTTTAATGGAACTGGTGCAGATTAATGAGCCTGGAGAATTCGATTACTGTTCGATATCAATTCTGTTCTTTCTACTGTCCTGTCTGATACATGATATCCTCCTCCACTTATGAGTCCAATATCCACCGTGCACTTTGTCATCGTGCTCTAAAACAATTCCCCTTGCACGTAGTCCTCGTTCCTGTCTACTAGATGGTAACTTTTTCTCCTTGGAGTGACTACTTCACGAAGACAGGCTGATTGCGAACCCAAGACAAAGAGCCATTCGCAACTGTTTCCACTCGCGGTAGGTTAAGAAAGTATGCTCGCCTTGTTGTGCATCGCTTTGTACATCAAGGCTTTTCTCGCAGAAAGAGCACGAGTTTGCCCAGACACAGTTGCAGTTCGTACATTTCCTTGGGTCGTTTGCACGCCCGTGCCCATTCCATTGTGCAATTGATCCGCGCATGGATCCGAAATACTTGCAGCTGCGAAAACAAGTGTTTCAGCTGCACTGGCGTTTGCATTCTCGAAGCATCTGAAACTTTTCTGTTGTTCCTACGGGCCCGGCATTCGTGTTCCCCGGCGTAAACACGTGTTACGATAAATACATTGTTATGTAAACGGAACTGCGGTCAGTTAAAAATAATGCCGGCCGAATGGGACGATGAATGAGTGCCGCCTCGTGTTCCATACGTGACGATCGACGAGAGAGCGCGGGGAATGTGTCGGGAGCTGAAATTTTCAATCTCGCAAACGGCACGCTGAGAAAGTTCGCACCGGCGCCGGGATTAAGAAATGCCCGCGGGACACTAGCGATCTGTTCTACTTCGGATAAAGACATTTAATTGCGCAAACAAGGATGGACGTGAATTAAATGAAAGTTTCAGACGTCGTCGGACTTAGAATACCATTAAGAAGTTTAATTAAATTGAACTGAAACAAATTCTCCGTCGCGGAAACGCGTCTGGTCCGATCCCATGAAACGGCCCGTCCGTTTTCATTTCATATCTCTCAGGTTTTGAAAGTACGTTAAAAGGACGCCACCCATCGGCAAATTGGATTCAAACTTTCTTCGTTACCTTTTATTAAAAAGCTCGTCCGAAGCCACGTTTATTCTTCTAATCGAAGAAGACAGTTTACCTGCACGTGTCCCGACGAGAGCAGGAGGCAGCTCGAACGTCACGGAGCACCGTGGGAAAATAGAGCATTAGGTAGATCACTCGTTTGTTACACGATAACCTTTGAAATCCATTGATCTTCCTGTTCTCTTGGATCAAGCAAAGGGATTCGTCGGAATAAAACAAAGCGGCGACGATAACCTTGTGACTGGGAGAAGTCTAATTACACGCCGAGTGCGGCACGCGACGAGCACGCTACTCGTTCCGAGCGGATTTCATCGCGCGTTGCGCAACGCCTCTTCTCCTGACCGTATCAGCTGCTTCGGCCCCAGAATGTTTCCGCCACCGTGGAACACAGTGATTACAAAGTGCGATTAATTTCACGGCTGTCGTTAGAACGGGCAAGGAGCATTACTATCTTCTCTCGCTGAGACTTGGCGTTCCAAGTCGCTTGACCTCGCCCGCAGCTTCGTTCGATCAGAAGTATCCGGCCCTGTCGTCTTTAGGGCACCGTGTACCTATACGACAGCGGTGGACCCCATTTGCTCGCTTGATGGATCACGGCGTCGTCGTGCTGGATGACACACACCCTTGTCAGCATGATATACTGCTGAAAATAATTAGGGGATCACGCGTTTCGGCAACTCCAGAGAACGAGCCGAGTGTCAGGGATGAAAGAAGCATGGTTCGTCTGATAGAATGAAAGTTTTATCGAGTGCCCCATCTATCAATTGAAATAATTAGAGGATCGTGAACTTAAACAATTTGTCATAGGTGTGCTCAATAGGTTCCACACTTGTCGTAAATTTTCTTCCTTCGTACGTAAGACACAGCTGATTGTAATGAATGAATCGAGGAGGGGGGGGGAGGAGAATAATGCCCATTGTGTGGAGATAATCACGAGTTCGTTCAAGTTTCCTGAATGTTCTCCTTGTTTGTCGAATTTTAAGAGTTTGGAACACGTGGAGGCGGTATTTGCATGAAGTAATTGGTACCGATACACAGATATGTTTGACGCTGGATCACGTGCACGGGCAATTGTTGTTCACGCGTTATCGACGACACTCCTTATCGGTGAGGAAAAATCACGGGACAACAAGCAGTCTTGGCGGGCACGTACGACCGTTCTGACGTAATCGAGGCTGCGCTTCTGTCCCACCTCGAGCGTGGAGAAGCAATTTCAAGCACGACCAACGGTGTCTGTAAAATGTACGCTTTTTTCCAAACGCGAAACCTTGTTACCACACTCGTCAGCGGCTATTCAAGGGCCACCCCCCCGTGTCGCTCTTTTTCGGGTCACGCCACTCGCTGCCGCGAGAAGACCCTCGCATCAGAATTTTCTATCGCGAGGGCGAGCAAGCCCGCCGTTCTGTGTAACGTCAATCGGCTCGCTTGATTAACGGAGAAGATCGCTGCCGTCACGGAAAGCGAGTTTTAAACAGAGAACACAGAGACAGAGGCCGTGCTCGAATTTATCTTATCGCTCTGATTGTACCACATAATCCTTCTCTACCTAATGGGCTTTTGATTTCTTTTCGATTATTCGTACCCAGGTGTCGATTTAATCCGTGGGTAACCTTTCTACAATGATCCTTTTAACTTGAAAGTAAATTCTTCAAGGCATTTACAACTGCACCCTACAAATAGAATTGTGGACCTTGCAGGAGAACTTGGATAAAATTATTCCTTTGAGTTAACATTAAAAAGAGAACGCTAATAGAAAAATATATATTTTAACACAATAAGTAGTAGTTATTGAGTTGACAAGTTTTTATTTCTAATTTTGGCGAAAAAACATTCTATTACAAAAATATAAATATTAATATTAATATTTCTATTTTTATTTATTTGCAATAAATTGCTGTATAGTACACGTTATAACTCAAAAAGTGTCGAAAATGAAGCTGCACCCCTCTCGCTGCAGGGTCCCCAATTGCGATCTTTCAATTACCATTGACAACTATGAAGTAAGACTGCGAATTAAGAAGTCTCTTCGCGTCACATTCTCCCTTCCTTCATGCAAAGCTAAATACATATATCACTTGCTGTAGGACCATGCCTCAAGGTGCCCCCATTGCGAGATTAGCAAATTATAATCGAAGAATCGCGAATGGGGGTGGCGGGCGAATAATGGAGGAGGCAGTGACTGCTTTCCCAGCGTTGGTCAGAGAAAGGATGGTCGTTAGATTTAACAGGTTGCTGCAGAATTTCGAGGTGCACCATGGCGAATTGGTATCGGGCGCGGCCCGACTCGCCGCGATAACAACGGCCGCGACTTATCTCACGCTTCCCCGCAAATTACAGCGTGGCTCGCGGCTCCTCGGCGGCCGAGGCTGATTAGATCTAGGCGCAAGCCAGGCAGCGGCTATTTCACGAGGAACTAGCTAATTTCGGAGTTAATACCGCATGCGGCAGCCCGTTCGATCTGCAGGGGTCGGCCAGGCGGGTGGCACGGTTCCCGGTTACGTGACCCTCCATTAAACCTTCATTTTAAGACAGCCCTGGCCCCTGCAAAGGCGACGGGGAGCGATCCCTCGAATCGCGCCGGCGTTATCTTCCGCGGCTTTTTAAACGTCGCGCCCACGTCACTCTCCCAACGATGAATCATCCCGTTTATTTTTATCGCCGGCAGATAGCTTGATAATCGGTCGAATGAACCGGCGCTACTGATCGTATCGCCTCTATTCTCCTCTGTCTTTACAACCCAGCTTTAGAACCCCGCCTCGCCGCGGAGAATCGTGGAACACCCTGATAAACAGGCGTATTCGAACGCGAAGTAAATATATTCACGATCCATTCATAAGAATTCATTTCCTTCCAATAAGCTTCCGTCCATTTATTCGGACCTCTTTTTAGTCGTTCCTCGCGACAAGGAACGGTTTCCGAAGGCGTGTCTCCGAGTAACGGATTAATGGTATAATTAACTCATGGACTACCGATTCCCATGCAAAAACACACTTTAATCTTCGCCAGTTTCGAAAATAAAACGTCGGCCGCGTTTAATATTCCGCCAGGTGTCCCGGGGTATCTGAAATTCAGATGAATTCGCTCTCTTAAAGACGCGAGCCGTCCAAACGAGCCAGCTCGGAATTAGCACGTTAAACGAACGCCCGGAAACTTTCGGTCAGAAGGATCTGGGATTTCAAGCGGGCGCCTCGAAATTAAGGCGTTCGGGGGGTGGGGGGTGGGGGTGGCCAGATCGAAACACTTCGATCGACGGAACTTTCGGTGGAATGCATAGCTCGCGGAGGAGCGCGATTGAGCAATCGAACTTTGCGAATTCCTGCCTCGTTCTCAGCGAGACGCTAGCCGCGGTAGCAGCCAAGTACTATTTATCGTTCCTCGATAACGACGCTTGGATGACGGGAAAGAGGACCGATCGTGGATGATACTTGGCAATGTCAAATATTTGCCTCGCCGAAGGCAAGCATTTACGATGACATTTTGTACCGTCGCTTTAATAATCCGAAGTCACATGATAAAAGGATGCTGCGTCAAACTGTACCCCTCCCGACACATTGTCCGCGAACAATGATCTCGCTCGGATTCCACGGAATATCGGTGGAAAGTTGGAGAAAGGGGAGGAAAGCGTAAGGTCGTTGGCCGTCAAGTTGCAGCGTAAAACGGACATAAATCAAGGAGAAGATCTCTGCCGCGGATAGAGGCCGCGTATATCATCGTCCAATTTCGTCCCGGCCCTTTATATTTGTTTCGTCGAGGATTCCGTCGGCGAACGGACGGGGTCCATTTTTATCAATCCGGACGATTTACTTTCGAAATAACCGTAATGCAGAGAAATGCTCGCCGCGAGGATCCCGCGAATCAGAGGGAGGATCGCGGGCGAAACGCGTCTCAGTGAGCTCCATCCACCTTTTTCGCGCGCCCCTCCGCGAAACCCTAACGAGGACCAGCCCCTTCGACGCGGATTTCGCGGAAATTGTGCGGCAAGCGGGGCTCGTATCCATTTGTTCCGTTTCCGTGGGCCTTCTTAGCTGAATCTGATGGCTTGGAAACATTTAATTGAAGAAAAACTGTCTGCCATCGCAGAGTTAGGAGAAAATGTGGAGGGTGAGGGTACATGTGTAGAAATTCAAATCTCCGGAGAGTGTTAATGACTTGGACTACTGCTTTCTTCCCTTCTTCTTCGTTGAGGACCCGCGATTCGGTAACAGCGAATTTTAATCGAGCTCTCGATGAGATCGACGTCGACGATCAGATGACGGAAGCCGGGAAGCCGATTCCTAATGGCGAAGTTAGTTGTGGAAGTTGGCGCCGCGGGCGAGCTGTCAACGACTTATCATTCTCGCAGGAACTGCATCAGCGGATTTTGATCAGCTCGCGAGCACGGTGTCATTACGTGATGGCGATTTGTTTAGCGCGCATATTAACGAATCCCGCGTGCCGCTTGTTATCCGCCACCTGGCTAGTCCACGTGCGCGGTTATTCATCGATCGACTGCCATCGGAATACTCGCGCCGAGACCGATAGTTCGGCTCCAGATAACCATGGCTCTTTGTTATTGGCACAAAGATTACGGGTTCTATAAGACGGGAGATGGAAGACAAAGGAACACGGGATGTTAGACGGAGATTCCTTAGGATTTTATTGACTCGTCTTGAGAAAGCGTACTTCAATGTTTCTTCAATAGCAACCTCGCACGGTTAAACAGAAGATTTCAGCAGGACCTCGCTTCTCTCAAATAAACCTAATCGCCAAACGCAAGGTGTGACTCAACGCCGCGAGTAAGAATAATAAAAGTAAGACCGTGTGCGTCAGCGGAGGTAACGCTGAACCGTTTTCTACGCGGGGAAGCTTCGTTCGGAGAAGAAACACGGATTTCATGGAAGAAAGTTACGAGACGATTATCGAACGAAGCAAAGAGCATCATTCCATATCAAACACGCGGCGCCCGCTCAGTTTTACAATTGTTTGCGGACTCGGGATTCGCAAAGAGAGAGTACCATCTCGCGGCGACAGTTTATTTGACTTACTTACACTGTCTACAGCCGCGAAATTTATTGTCACCTGTGAGAACTGATTGTTGATGGTATCGCGAATCAACGTGCACATTTTCCCGACAGGTAAATCGACTAAACGTCGCGATTCTGATTCCCCGGTGATGCGTCAGCCTTGCGTAATAGTCAGCCACTAGTGCCGTTGGTCTGACTACGGACGGGGACTTACCACTGGGGCCAATTCCCCTTGCGCCGCGACCTTTCCCAAGCCGAAGCCTCAGACATCCTATCTGCTCGATCTTCCCGTTTCTTTTTTTTTTTATAAAAAATCATGGCTAAGTTTATTAACACGTTGACCGGTTCATCAGCTATCCATCGACCATGTGTCTAGACTCGAATGGAAGAATTATGTGTTTTGCATCCAAGCACGAATATTTTAAATTCGCTACACACGTTTAATCGCAAGATTGATCGCGTCTGTGCGGAGGCGATTCAGAGACAATAACAACGCTTCTAAAATTAATGCTCGAGCAAGGTTTAATGGCTCGTTTCCTCGTGACTATGCACTCGCAAGATAAATCAATATTGTCCACTCTCCGCCGACTTTAAATTGCAAATTTAACGTAAACGCGAATGAAAATTACGGCTTCAGACGAGGCCACGAGCGGAGCAACGTGACGTCAACGACATTCGGGGCCGTAAATCAGCGCCGTATCGTTCGTTTAATTTAGAGAACCGAAGCTCCTCTGCTCTAATGCCGCAAACGCATCGCGCTGCATAAAAAGAGTAAACAAGAGGATCTCTAAGTCTAAATCCACGTGACCTCGAATCCCCCGTGAGGGAGAGCCGCGAAGAAGGTGACTGCGTGTGCTTCACGTGAACGAAGATCTTCACGCATCGCGCAACCAAATATTTACAGCGTTACAGCTGGAGGACAATCGCTCGCAAACCCTCGGAAAGAAAGTCGCGTAATACCCACGATATCGTTATGACACGTCAGTTTTCTCCCACGACGAGTGTCCAATTACTAAATTCTAGCCATTCCACGTTTAAACGATGCACCATGTCTTCCATCATTGTCAGCACGAGCACGATTAGGATCTCACAATTAGGCGTGCGTCACCCTAGTCCACTCTTTCCACCTCGGCGAGATCTTTGAAGATAAAGCCAGGAATTCACATGATTTTGATTGACGGACGCACGTGAATTCCATGTCCCTCGATCGTTATTGGGGACGTGACTATCGCGAGGCGAGGCAGAAGCGTCGAGTCCACTCGCGATCGTTGGCGCGCTGACTCACAGCGGGCGAAAAACTTGGCCGACGTGCGATGCGACATTACGCATTCAAATGCATTTAAATTCGGTCGATGATTATTCATCGGCTGCAGCGATCGCTTTGGTCGCAACTGTTGACGCGCGTCACGTGTCGTCGGGCCGATTGAATTATTACAGGCGATTGAATCACGAGGAGTTCGCGATCTGCGAGACGCTAGAGCTGACGAGTCATTTACGTTTCGGCGGAGGGCAAGTGAAAGTCTTTGCTCATATGGTATCGCAAATCTCAATCAGAAGCTAGACGGTCTCACGTATGTTGGAGTTGGGCGCAGCCTTCGTTCTAGCTTTTCTATTTCTGGAAGTGCAACCCGCAGAATAACTATTCTATATCCGACCGTTCATCCGTCGGATACAAATTTTCATTTTCATTTCGCGGCACAAGGGTACGCTTCATTTCGCCCGTTAGCCGCAGAGGAGCAGTTTAATTTTCTCCCGTGTTCTGGAATATACGTGTAGCGCGAATATATTCGCAATAAATGAAAGATGTCGGGCGGCAGCGCCGGAAGAGAAAATTAACCGATCATCCCCTGACTGACTGATCGTTGAATGAGTAATACCCACGTTCGAGGGAATCTTTATTAAGCCTCGCAAAAAACTATAACCGCAAGCTCGAGTCACCGCAGCGAACGGGTAATTCTAATTGCAAAAAGCTACAGTCGACGTCGAATAATCGACGGAGCAAGGGAAAAGATGAACGACGCGAGGCGCGATGTCCAAGCGGCGATAAAACCTGTCGCATAAATAATCTCCACGCGTTTACTACCGACAAATTAATCGTCGATGGAGTGTACCGCCGCATTAATTGTCAGGAAAAGCTGTCTCGCATAATTAGCCAGGCTGTCGGGTGAAAACAACCTGCAGACAGCTCCCTGTGTAAACGATACGAAGTAAACGGAGTTACGCGGGCTCTCCTACGAGCGCAGCCTCCAGGGGCGCTCGAGAGACAGACACGAAAACTGTGTACATCCCGCCAGCCGTGAAAAAAGGGGAGGGGCGCGAATTTCCATGCGACGAGTCCGATCAAGTTCGGGGAAAATTTAAATCACGTCCAGCCCCGCGACCGAAAATCTCCAACTTTTCTGGCCCGATCCGGTCGCTATCGGTCCCCGGTGCATCTGGACGCCGGCCAAATGCAACGTGACGCAGCGGTGCGCAATGACGTGCCCGCATTGTAAGACTTCACCCATCGAGATCGAACGGAACGACTGAAGCTGACCTATAGTGTAACCGTTATGATCAAACGCGCGTAAAAAGAGTTCAACAAACTGAACAACTCGCGCCGCGTCTGCGCCACGCTCGTTGTGAACTTTGGTATTTATGCATGCATCGCTCGAAGATCGCTTTCAAAGAATGCCTATTATTACGTCCTGGTTGCTTAACCGACGGAAATAAACGTTACATTCTGGCAGCCGCAGCGACGCATCGAATGCAGTTTTGACGAGTACCGATGGCACTGGGTCCACGTCGGGTCGATCCCACCGGTTTCATGGAGAAATGGTCGGACAGCCGCGCAGGTCATCGATTGTTCAATGAATTTCATTAGCCAGATGACGCGGCCAGACTGCGACTGACAGTTTCGAATTTTCTGGGCGACGGCGGCTCGAGAGCTTGCCTCGACATCCGCGGGATATATCGAGGAACAGAGCGGGCGTTGATAAATCCCGGCTATCGGTTAGCATTAACAAAATCGTTAATTGGGTGATCAGTGTTTATCGTGCTGGGGGCCTTCGACTTGCCGATTAAACGGGAGCTCGAGTCCCGTGATTGATAGCGGGGAACTGACGCAAGAGAAATCTTCGATCTCCCGCGGATGTACATAATAGCGCTCGGGCAATATTTTTATCGGCGTTAACATGCTCGGTAATTACAGCGATGTTTGTTTGCCACGGAGAATCACTCGTTCGGCAGCTTTGTATGCTGATTCCTTCTATTTCTCTTTTTATTCGTCAGCTGGCTTCCTTCGGGCGGATCTTTTTAATACCAGCTGTTCAAATTCTTTCTCGTACTTTCGTCGGGGCACAGATGCAAACGTTGCGGCACACTTGGCGATCCAATTTGCCAAGTGTGTGCCTAATGATCGTTTCGAAACGTGAGTTTTTTTCCACTGGGCGCGGTGCACGTTACTCCAATAGGAATGCTATTCGCTTCTATGACAGCCGGGATGAACCGTGGGAATGATTTACCGACAGACGCACGTTCTCTTATCTGTATAATGCCTGCTTGGAGTCTCATGACCAGTCGTTTGTACTTCCCAGGTTTCCACGAGGTGTGTTGCATCGTTGTACAGCAATTTTTAAACGAAAGATAAGTGGATAATTCCAATGCTTCCTGATGAATTTCTTGCGTTAATAGGCAGGCTTAAAGTTGGTGTAGGTAGGAAATGAGTTAAGGTCGATGATCAGCGTTAGCGAGAGCACATATGCACACACAACCGATCATCAAACTTTATGCGCCGCTAGAATTACATAGTCAGATCTGAACTTCTCTAATATGTGTATTACTGTGGAACAGACACTCTCGATTGCGCCCATTCCTAGTTAAACAACCCGCGCAGGATTTAACTCGACACCTGGAATCCTTTTCTATGAAATAACAGAGAAATGAAGCTGATCTGCGTCGGAATTCGCGCAGTCGGATGCAAGGCGAAGACATCGAAGAGACATCTCGGGCCATCTCGCGAATCTGGCGACGATCCAAGCGTTCCGTGACGCAACGGAACGGAACGGACGCGGTGATCAGCACGTACCCGCGCGAGTAAAACGCGCAGAGAGTCACGGGACACGCGAGAAAAATCGCGGCTCCTCCATTCCCGTCGAAATGTCCCCGCGTGTCGCGCTACATGGGGCAACGCTCCACCAACGTCAGCTTTGTTTCGAGTCTCTGCGTTCAAAGGAATCGGGCTGTTGATCGGCGAGAAGTTTTTCCGGAACGATCTTGCGTGCAAACTTGAAAGCTCGGAGGAATTTCCACTCGGTAAGTCGAGCGGGAGGGCCAAGTAATTCGCGAATTGCGGAAATGTCGAAATGGTGTTGCGAAGGTGAGCGTGAAGTAGAGACGAGTATGAAGCACTTGAAGTTATCATTCTGATTTACGAGGGTGTTATGTTTTAACAAAGTAAATCAAACGACTCGTAGCTGAGGGGACAGTTGGCTAATTGCATCCGCAACGGTAGATAATAAAATTCTGATAGAAGAGCACAGTGTGTCTGTTTCTGAAGAAGATTGAAAAGTACTTAAAAATTCCATCCCTTTTCATCTTCTCTGTAACCATGACCTTCGCGGACGCATTTATCCTCCGCAATACTCGAGGATGCTCAATAATACCGGCGTAAATCAAATGAATGACTTGGAGTGACGAACTATGATGATTCTTAGACTCGAGGGATTTTGTTTACCAGCGTTTTTCGAAGAATACGCGCATCGATGTAATTCGCGGGAACGTAGCTGGCGCCGGTTTGAGAAAAAAGGCCGAAGCTCATGCAATATGCATACAATCTACCGGTAAAGCGTCGAGTGCTCGGCGTGCTTTATCGTTAATCTCTGCGAGTCAATTACAAACACGCGTTATCGTGCCCGCGCGCAGACATTGCGCGGTGATTTTTCTTTTAAATCCCCGGGGCAGGTCGTGTCGCCTGCCATTCAATTTGTTCGCGTTTCGTCGATGTCGCGGCAGGGGTCTGATGGCGCGAAGATGTTTCGTGAAGTTCGTGATTGATTGAGAAACGATTAACCGGTCGGAGAGTCCTTGCATTCTAAACGGTTCGACGAACGCGCCACTCCAGCTTCCTCCATGCGAGAAAAAGCGAAACACGCGAGAGAACGCCTTCGAGGAGGACAATGTCATCGATCGAGGCGGCTGCTTTTTCCTCGTACCTCTTATCGCCGTGTAAATCGATGATTGGCGGGGAGTCGGTTAGCGATGAAAGTTTCATGAGACGCGACAGCGTGTCTCATCAAATCTATTACATTCGCGATCGATCGAAAGTTTGGGTAGATTCTGGATGATAGTGAGATGGAGGGCAGAGGTCACTTGAATGGTACTTAATTTTAAATTGCACGAAAATGGAGGAATTTCAAGGTGATCAGTTATCAGAGACAATGTCCTATAGAGAGCTGGGCAAGTTTTCTCAAGGCTACGATGCCTTTTAACACTTGCGATGGAGTGACACATTATACACGTGCTGGGTTCTCCATGTCACACTGGATAATAACCTTGCCACATTCTCTACCATTTGTCTCTGTCGAGTCGAAAAGTTACATGGAGCGGACTATGAAAGCGACAGATAATACAGCCAGTCGCAAGTTCGCCGACATAAATTCAGAGATGGAATTATCGCGCAAGCTGTGGCGCTTATCGAAACGAAAGTATTTTTTTTCCCTGATTTCTGAAATCCACTGGCAGAAAGCCTCGCGTGGATTTGCAAGCGATCCCCATTTGCGGCGGGACCGGGGAGCATGGCCAACCGTGACCAGCGAAAAAAAAAAACCGAATATTTAAAAGCGAAATGTTGTAGAAGCGTGCCGAATGGCCTCGTCATTTCGTAACAGCACCATCGATGTTTTCTGTGGAACTTTCCGTCGTTAAGCGAATTCCATCGTTGGCCTGGCTATGCTTCGCGTCGTCCTTTCTTCTCTTGAATTACACTTCTCCCCGAGAACTTTCCACTTCACGTCGCGTCCACTTCACTGGGTATGCACTTCGCCGAGGCACGCGAAGTGCGTCTACTTCGGCCAAGTGGAAACGTAGTCCCTCTTACGGCAAGGTTCCCCCGAAGTGGAAGATGAAGGCGAGGGTATTTCGAAGACGTGTCTACCATGTTCAAACAGCAAATTACCCGTGAATAACTCAAAACTCTGCTGCCACTGAATGGTCGGTCGACGGATCGATTTATTCAGAGACAAGGACTTTGACGAGTTTTCGAAAATTCACGGAATTTAAATAGCAGGGAAAATTGGGAGGGAGTCCCTTCAGGGTGCGGTGGAGTCAAAACTTTTCGCGGGTACGATGAAAATGAGAATGTACGACGCCAGAACATTCCATACGTCCCGCAGAGCTAGACATTTTCACCGAGTCCAGCACTAAATGAATTCATACATTTCCCACGGTTGAAAAACGCGCTGGTACACCACAAATCGACTGCGAACCTCCCCTGGGGTACACCGCCGACAAGCTTCGCGGTGAACGATACGTCACGGGGCTCTCGGAACAATTTCATTGTCGTTGATGATTGAAACCACTTGTCGGGAATAAATTTCCACCTGATCGAAAAAACATAGAGCAGACATGATGTTAAAATGTTATCGCTTCTTCGCAGAGTGAAACACTTTCGCGAATGGGGAACGTTCATTAATTCCAGTCGCTTACATTAATCAGCAAATAAACTTTATCAATATAAAACTCTCTCACCCGTCATTCAAAGCCGAACAAATCTATCTCAGTATCTATGCTCAAAAAGAGCATTTATTTGATTTATTCCGTAAAAGTGTAACCCTTCTGGAGTGTGAGTGATGAAATTGCGGGTAAAAACGAGGTCCACCGTCGATACGTGACGGTCGGCCGCGATAAAAATTTAATTATTTGCCCCCCGTTGATCAAAATCACGCGTCTCGAATAAATTTGCATGTGTTCGGCCGGGAACGAATCGCAATGATCGGATTGGGAAGAGGGGCAGCGTCGAGTCATCGATTGAATTCGCAGCCGGGCAATTATTTGTCTTGTGACTACCGTTCTCGTGATCGCGCGGCTTCCGTGAACTCCTCGGACCACGTGCTCGCGGGATCCACGCGGCGCGATCGAGGCGAATTAAGTGGGCGGCGACGTTTTCGACGCACACAATAGCAATATTTGCCAAGGAAACATCGTGCATGAGCAATCGTCCCAGACGGTCACTCTTGGCAGTCTTGGCCCCTGACACATCGATAAGAATCGTGGAATCTTTCGCAGATAGTAATTTCGTCTAATGCTCTTGTTAATTGAGGGGGCCTGGAGGTTTCGGCCGGGAGAGCGGCTAGGAATTTCTACAGCACGGCCCGCTTTATCGCGCGTGATAAGCTGCAAACGGTTTTTAGTAGTTTCTGAATTGGTCAGGCGTTGCGAAAGAACTGGTCGAACACGTGCACGAGCCTTCTATTTTGAGATTGTCTCGTGATGATGTCGTGTGAAGTGAGTCTCCTTGAAGATATCGAACTCGATCAGGTAAATGGCTTTAAATGATAAGAGGATAAGGGGATCCACTGTTTTGGATTTGTCAAATCAGATGCACAGATTCTACAGTCGCGTGGATAAAAAAAAAAGTTCTTTGTTCCATGAAATAAAATATAAAATATATAAAAAAAAATTTATGTTAAACGATTTTATTAAAAATGCACTAAAATGAAAAAAATAATTCTTTTCTTGTACTGCAATTTCGACGGTGTTTTTTCACTTTAAATAAAATCGTGGAGTAGGATGTTTCTCATATTAGAATATGAATTAATTTAATACAGCATCAAACGTCGAAATGAATTTGTTGTGAAACACCCTGCTCCATGATTTTATTTAAAGTAAAAAAAACACCATCGAAATTGCAGCACAAGAAAATAATTATATTTTAGTTTTTAGTACATTTTCAATAAAATCGTTTAACAAAAAATTTTTTATATATTTTTTATTATCTAGTTTTTTTAATTTAATTTCAAATCGCGATGCGACTGGCGACCAGAACGCAGCGGCTCTTTGTCGTTTTCTTAAAGAACGCGAGTGGCTGATTTCAAGTCGTTTGAATTTGTAGTTATGGGTTATATTTATTGATGACTGGGTAATTTTTTCACCCGCTCGGGGTTAATTTTTTTTTTAAACATTGTATTGTCATCCAAACTACGCACGCCTGCAAAGTTTCAAGACAATTGGATAGTTAGAAGTAGCTTAAATTTGAGTTGCCAGATTTGAACAACACAAACAAACAAAGGATCGAAGCTGAATTAAATCGTTTAATAATAAAAAATGGCTGGGGTAGATTCACAGGGAAACGTCTCTCTATCAGAGCGCGCGCGATGTTCCGAGCCCCCTATCTCCGTGGCGAATGTAAGAGGTGGGAAACAAAGGGAACAAGGAGAATTTTGCACGAGAGAGGTGTCGAAGGGCGAAAGGGAGCTGCAGAATGGACAAATGTCCGTAAAGGAGGAAGGCCATTGCGTCATTGTTCCAAAGTGCACGACACAATGTGCCCACGTCGCGTTACCACCACCGTTGTTGGCATCCCATTGGCTCCGGTCTCGCGAGCACACCCTTTCGTCAACATTTTGCATCTCCCGCATTGTGCGGCCCGCATTGTCCCTGGCTACGCGAAGTAACGTGCCGGAGGTTGTAACAAGAGATTCGGGGGTTAAAGATGAGAAAACAGGTGAGAAAAGTGGGGTGAAAGCGCAACCCCAAAGTCGGGGAGCAGTTAGAGATTTGGTTGCGAGCACTCAACACAACAGTCTGCTTGTTGTAACCTTCGCCTTATTAGTGTTATAAACATTTCCAACCCACACAGTCTGTTCCAACCCTTCCTCGCCGAAGGCTCCAACTCTCGAGCATCGACAAGTCTAATCGTAAGTTGCATCTCGTGACTTTCCAGTCCGCGTCTAGTTCCGAGGCCTCCGTAGTTCGACTAACTTGCAGCGAGGCTTCCCAGGGAAATTTCCATTAGTCAGCGCCGCGACGATAATCATGCATCTAATGTAAGTAGAAGGCGCGCGTCTGATCCCCCTGAAGGAGAGGCACCTCTTGATACCTGTGCAGACGAAGCCGGCGACGATAACGAACGAAATTGACTGCGGCGCCGTGCGTTTCACGGTGTCTGGTTCCCTCGGCCTGACAGCACAAGTAGCTCGTTCCCTTCTCTGTGATTTCGCGGAACCGCGCCGGCTAATAGCGTCCCGATGCTTCCGAGCTGCAGCGATTAAAGCCGGGAAAGCCTTTCACGGAGAAGTCAATAGGGACAGGGGTCGAAGTTTCAGGGTTAAAACGGTGCGCAACTCGGGGGTGTAGTTCGGTAAGACTCGATGAGCCGCGAGTTACCGGAGGGTAATTGCAGGGAAGGTGCTCGAGCAGCATCCTCTCCTTCTCCCGCCTCGTTTCTCCGCCGGTTCCTTCCGTTCTTGCCACTCCTCCGCTGGTTCCGTTAGGATTAGCGTCGATAGACACGCGGAAAACAAATGTTCGATGCGTGTCACGTGCCGGCGACGATATTTACTAGTATATTTATGACGGCGAGAGCGACGTATCAGTCGAACTGGGGCAGATGAATCCGGTTACGTTGTGCACGTCTATCAGTGTTTGCATAATTCGCGAGGTTTCGACGGCGCTCGTATCTACGCCGCAGGGGGTGGAGGACGGCGTCGGCCGAGATTTTCTTATCGAATTCACGAAGACGAAAGCTCCGTCGACAAGAAGCGCTATAGAATTCATAATAAACTGGTATAAACTTCAGCGGTATGAAATAAAAATTACATAAGTCGACGCATCCAATGTCGCACCCGTCGCGAAACAGTAGCGATTGCTAATCCAGCACTTTCGTCCCGAAGTGCAATCGCGACGTGCGCAAATAAGAAAGTTGGAGGCTGATTTATACTGTCGTCAGAATTACGATAGTCGCTAGGGGATCCGGCAGTGGCATCGAGCTGTTACGGCATGCAAAGCCCCGCCTGTCTACAAGCACGCGGTCACGCTGAACCGCCGATAAACAGTGGCGATAGGTGATAAGAAAAAGCTTGACACCCGGCTTCTTCCCGCCCACCGAATCCCTTCCACTTCTTACCCCTGCCCCTCTACTACCTTCCGGAAGATAGTCAGCATGTGACTGTCCTCGTCACGCTGACGGGCTCGATAGCTTCTTCCCTCTCCGCGCCTCGAGCATAATATAACGTGAAGTGGTAACGTACGGCGTTAGTCAGACCGTGCCGTCGCTTCGATCGCGTCGATCGTATCGAAAATTGCGTAACGCGCTACGAAATTTCTGCTCAGCCGGCAGCACGCTTGTGTCGCGTCGACTGGGTATTTCTGCATTAGCATCGCCGAACGGGATCAAGAAGCCCTCGAGCATTCTCCCCGCCGCGCAACTCCGACGAAAGCCCGGCAAGCTCGCTCAAGCTCGCTTCACTGTTTTAAAAACGAACGCGGTTCGCGCGGCCGGCGGGCTCGACTCTCGATACTGTCCGGCGGGTAGATTCAAACACGAAGCCGTTCGTGGCGAGCCACGCTACCTCGGCTAACATCGTCGTACTCGGTGTTTCCGGTACCACGAAGGACTCGAGGGAGAGGGAAGTAACGGGCCAGCAGGAGAGTCCAGGATGACGGTGAACGCGTCGTCCATGGTGACGGACTACCTGGTGTTCGTCGGCTGCATCGTCGCCTCGTTCGTGATACCGTTATGGGGGAAATTCCGGGGCCGCCGGAAGGAGACCACCAAGGCGGACTACGTGTTCGCCACTGGCAGCGTGTCGATGGGCGCTATGATGCTGTCCATCGCCCGCGGAACACTGGGCGTCAGGTCGTTCCTCGGCTACCCGTCGGAGCTCTACTACAGGGGCAGCGCGATGTGGGAGACGATATACGGGATGCTGCTCGCGTACCCTATCGTCTGCTTCATCTTCGTTCCTGTTTACTACAGCCTGGGCATCACGTCCGTCTATCAGTACCTGGACATGAGGTAATTATCTGCTGAGGATCGCGTTGTTCCTCCCGCCCGTCAACACGGCCGTCTCGGTGTTCCTGGGGGAGGTGGCGCGAAGGGTTGATGAAGACTGGGGAACAATGCGTTGGCATTCTGGCCTGGGGAGGGAGTTTCCTGGTTATTTACCTCTCTTTAGATTACTTTAACGGCTTAACGACGGGGAGAATGAAGAATCACGGTTGGGGGAGAAGGGGGAAGCGCGAAAGCAAGTAGTTTAGCTTTTAATTAACAATGCAACATCTGGAGGAGTGTTTTCTCAATGACTCACGGAGGTTAATAACTTTTAGAATACTTCAAGTTGTAAATGGGAATGAGTTTGGCAGGCGTTTTGTTACGCGTTGGCTTTCATTCTGTCGATCGTTGGCACATCTCGCGTAGTTTTTGATAAATTAGCTGGAGCTGTGGGAGGTTACTAACCTATCCTCCCGCGAGTGGAATACCGAGCGAAACATCAGCTTCCACGAGAAAGGAAATCCCCTTCCCCGCCCCAGTTTTCTATCAAAATGGACGCGGACACGTGACGGATCACGGGGAAATTCAAATTCACCGTGTACACGACGCTTGAGCCACTTGATGCCGGCGTGTTTGGTTCTCCGAAACCGGAACTGCTTTACATTCTCTGTTTACCTCGCGGCCTGGTCGCATAAATTGCGCCGGGGGGGGGGGGGGGGGGGGGTTCAAAGTGATATCCGTCCTTAGCCATCGACAGACATTTGTTCCCGTCACTCCCCGGGTCAGACAGCGTTTTCTTCTTTCGAAGCCGAAAGATTAACGTTCGGTCATCGATCACGCGAGAACCTTGGAACCTTCCGTCGCCGTGCTTAACGATCATGTCCGGCACGGGCCGCGGAACAGACCTCTAGCAATTATGCTAATATCCACCAGGTTCAACTCGAAGCTAGTCAGATGCCTCGCGAGCTTCTCCTACGTGATACGGAGCTTGCTGAACTTGGCCGTCACGGTATTCACGCCGTGCGTCGCTCTGAAGGCTGTGATTGGCCTCCCGTACTGGGCCAGCATCATTGGCATCACATCGATATCTGTCGTCTTCAGCGTCATGGTACGTACCACATCGAACGGCAATACCCGGGAAGAGAGGGCGGAGCTCCCCCGAGCCCCCGGTGGTTTAAAATCGTTTTCACGGGGCTGCGACACATTCTCGGCGCATCAATTATTCAGAATTTAAAAGAGCTCGCTCGCTCGTGGCGCATTTCCAGGCAGAAGGATCGTAAATACCCGCGATACGTTTGATCGTAAAATTCTCTATGAAAAGAGGAGGGACAGCGGCTGGATACGGTGCTGCCTATCCCTGTTCGTCGCGAGGTCACGCCACGATTCGTTATACATGTAGCAACTTGGGACTCGCGATTCCATTGACGTCAACGCGGACATTAGTCGCGTTAATCGAGTTAATTGAGTTACTCGTAGAATGACGACGATCGTTTCTAATTTTTCTGTAGGGAGGACTGAAGGCGGCCATCGTTTCGGACGTTATACAGGGTTTGACGATGATCGGCATCTCGCTGGTGATAGTCGTTCGAGGCTCCGCTGATATAGGGCCCAGACAGATCTTGAACATAACGAACGAGCGCGGCCGATTGGACTTTTTCAAGTAAGTGTCAACGATCGAGTTATCCAGCTTCCCCGTCATCGAATTCGATAAATCGATCTTCTCGCGGCTGATTCAAATAGAGCGTGATCAGTCGCTCGTTAATTACGGTCGATTTGAGAGATACTATCGGGACGAGGTTTCGAGAGGGTGGCAGTGGAAGGATCGAAGACGTTTGCGTAGAAATCCGGCGCCGTAAACGGCGTTACTTTGCACACGGAGGGTTTCGCCTCGCCGCCAGCTTTGGGCAGCTGCTTCGTCGCGCAGGATGAATGGTACCGGTACGTTGCCTAAGACCTGCAATAAAATTACCCGGCATTCATCACGTCGTTCCAATTCAAAACAAGGCTCGCACGCTGGAACAAAGGGGAAGGAACAAAGTAACCCCGATTTACGGCGCGGAAATGAATGGGGGTTACCTGCGGATTAGCCTGAGTCTACCTTTCCCCGCGAAACTTCTCGAACGGATAAAGAAGTGCCATTTCTCTCCCCTGTCCCTCTTTCAGGCACCTGCATAGGACATTTTTAAATTTTCTTAAACACCCTCGATTAATTAAATCCTCCTCTCCTTTCAGCATGGACGTGGACCCGACCATTCGCGTGACGAGCCTGTCCGCGACTCTGGGTCAGCTCTTCATGAGTTTATCCATATTCGGCTGCCAGCAGAACTTCGTGCAGAGATACTGCAGCATGACTAGTCAGCGCAAAGTCGTCAAGTGAGTACCAATTCGACTGAATATCCCTTCGTCGAATATCCGATCGTTCTGGTGGTTTCCACTACCGAGTATTAGCGGTATCATTAAGAAATTCCTTGAAAGAGCCAGGGGAGAAAGATTTGTCCGAAATCTACACCAGCCCCCTTTGAAATTTCTCCCGAAATTACGCGCTCCCAGGACACGCGTGAATACTGAAATTTCTCAGCAACCCGAGTTCCCCTCGTAGGACTTCGAAGCACGCGCGGGATTAGCATGTTACGCGGCAGACATGTAAACACACGTAATGACTTCGATAAACCAACGCGGTACGACGTACCACCGTTGACACCGAAGCGTGCAAAAAACCTTCAATCTGAAAACATCCCGATTCGTCGATCAAACGTAATCATGGGCGATCGTTTCGCCCCGATTTCCCACGAACCCCGATCGTCAAACTCCCCTCTGTTTGGCCAATCTTTAACTGGCCCCCGCCGCGAGGATAAAGAAAATAGCCTGGATAGACATCCCGCGGACCGTGAAGAGGACGCGTGTCGCATTCTCGAGTGTCCCGCCGCCGTCAGAATGAGAATTCGAGTTGTTGCCCCGGAAACGAGGCGTCGAGGGTGCGCGTCGAAAGTTTGCCGATCACTTAGCCGTCTTGTACACGGAATCGACGGTTTCCCCTCGGGCTAGACGACAGGAGGATATCCTTCCTGGGCCCGCCCAAAGGAAATTCGGACTCCGTTCTTTTCTACCGTCCGTGTTTGATCTTTCCAAGTTTTCTCGTCTCACGTTCCCCGTGGAAGGGTGGATCGCTCCGCGTGACTCGAGCGGTCGACGGGCAACGTTTCAATTAAAAGGTCAATCGTGCTGGGAGAGAGGAACTCCACGGAGCGAGTGAGTCATCGTCACGCTGTCGTGAAACGCGCAATTTTTGCATGTAGCTTATTATCTTATCCGTTATTATTATGATCCAGCGTCATGCGTTGCGTGACGGGCCGTGATAACCACTCACTCGGCATTAAATTATGCAAATTCTGACACTTATCTGGCCCGTTATTTTCATTTTTTTTTTTTTTTTATTTTATTTTTTTTTTTTTGATTGGTCAGTAATCGACCTGCTTAATCCGCTTTTCCCCGTCGATTGCCGGAATCACGGGACAAACAACGGCCCTCGCGTCGGTCGTTCCTCGATCCCACGGCATCGATCGCTCCGTCTAATGGCCTGTATCGGAAATGAGATGCAAGGAAGCTACCTGACGACTATCATCTTTCACTGTCGCGTGCTCGAAACCTTGCTAATGCGCTCTCGGCTGACGGCGCAAGTGCCCTCGCTCGTCATTTCGGGGACGTTAAAAATCGTTAACGCGGCGTTACGTCGTTTGGACAACGGAAGCTGAAATCACTCTTCACGGTGTCGTGTAACATTGAATAAGACCACCGACTACGGGCGTCAGTCCTTCGCGCACGCTCCGCACAAGCGTCAAAGGGTTAAATTATTCTGAAAAGGCCAATTTAATGCCCATTTTCATTCAATGTCGCGGTAACGAAGCTGCGCCGCTCGTTTTTCATCCTCCAACACTTGCGATGAAATGGTAGACTCTCTCCGCGCTCGCGACGAAAATAATTCGCGAGGTTCTTTCCTGAGAGGCGCACAACGGGGCCTAAAGCGAGAAGATTCGAATTGAGGGAAGCGTGTACGAATCCAGCGGCTCGGAAAATGCGCACGTGGATGTGAAAAAAATCGCAACTCCGTTCAGTTAACGCGAGAAAACTGGATACAGTGGCGTCGCTGCTATTGTCGCTGGATTGCGCAAGTTGCGAAAAATGCGGAGTGCGGATCGACGATTAGACGTAAGATCTTTATTACACTGTAAATTCTAGGAACGTCGCGACAGACACCCGCGTCCAAAATCGATGTTTATTGGAATATAATCGCGGCACGCTGCAATAAATACTCTTCGCCCTTGGCAGATAAAAATATAAAATGGCCTGTGAAGCCACGTGTGGCCGCCACGTGAAGCTGATACAACCGACCACGGTTTGTCGCCGTTTCGCGACTTTATCGCGCGACTTCCAAACCCGTTTCGCCAGTTCAAGTGTTTTCAGATAAAATTTTCATCGCGCCAACGCGAGGAAAGGAATGGAAACGAGCGTCGAGTCGCTATGCGTTCCAGAGAACGATCGTGGTAATGGAAAACGAAGCTCTGCAACTTCGTACATGCCACCCCCGATTTACATTACGATCTGGAAATCATCGCCGCTCGATTAATCGATGGAGAACTCTGTTGATAACACGTGATTCTCTCTCGTTCTAAACGGTAATCTTGCTTTTCTGCACTTTGACGAGGCGTTTGCGAGTAGAATACACCGTGCCGCGATTTCTGAGTCCTCGAGTACCTCCAGGTTCGTGTGCAAGTCAAGTTACCACATAATCAATGAGTCCTTGGACGCGACAGAGGGGTCGGGGTTAAATGGCGCGTGGCCAAATTTTTAGTGGTAGATACCCGGCTAAGGTCAACAGTGTCGGCTCGACCATGCGAGAGCGACATAGGGTTCGCGTTCCTAACATCCATTCCCGAGGGTTTGGATTTCTTCCATTTGTAACACTAACGTAAATAACGATCGAGAGGCGAGGGTATGAATAATTATATGAAAGTAGAAAGCGCCGGAGGAGCTATCGGAGACCTGCTCTCTCGAATCTTCCATTGAAGCTGCCTACTAACATGTGAAATTATGTTCCTTCCAGGACAATGATGGCCAACATGCCGATAATCTTCGTCCTGTTCTCGCTCTCCTGGGTGGTGGGTATGGTTATCTTCGCCAGCTACGCGGACTGCGATCCTCTCACCCTTGGCTACATCTCCAAGTTCGACGAGATCGTGCCTTTCTACGTGGAGGACAAGTTCCTGAACTTCCCCGGCCTGTTGGGCCTGGTGATGGCCACGTTGTTCAACAGCGCGCTGACGCTGGCGGTCTCGAACCTCAACTCCCTGGCCACGGTCACGTTCGAGGACTTCCTCGGTCAGATACCCGCTCTGAAAGACCTGAAAGATAACCAACAGCTACGGTTCATCAAGGGGATCAGCGTTATCTACGGCGTGCTGATAGTGGGCGTGAGTTTTCTGGTGGCGATGCTGTCGGGAGTGATCGAGTCGTCGATGTTGATGACGTCGGCCACCTCCGGCCCCCTGCTAGGCGTGTTCCTATTGGCGATGCTGGTGCCGTGCGCGAACTGGAAAGGCGCCGCGGCTGGGATGGTGTTCAGCCATATCACCACCTTGTGGATCACGTTCGGCCATCTGACAGTGAGCAACAACGTGGAGACTTTGCCTCTCTCCACCGAGAACTGTCAGAACGACACGTTCTCGCCGTGGATCACCCAGCCGGGCAACGCGTACTACTCCGTACCGAACAGCACGGTCTATCATCCCTTGACGAGCCCAGCCAGCAACGCGACCAGCGTGGCGCCGATGGGGCCCATTGAGTACCTCTACAGTATCACGTACATGTACTACGCCCTCATAGGCAGCATGTCGACGGTGATCGTGGGCATCCTCGTCAGCCTGATCACCGGCGATCCCGAGGAGGACATGTACGAGGCGCATCTGCTACACCCGCTGGCGCTGAAGATGTCGAGATACTTCCCAGGCAGGCGGAGACTGTACGCGAGCAGCACGCGCCTCCAGAACGAGCAGAACACGGCGAACGCGACCTCCTCCTCCTCGGTGACCTCGATCGCGAATGGCGCGGAAAAGACTGCCACCCTCCAGGGGATCGTCGATGAGAATGGGAAGCTCCACATCGACAACGGTTACATCGGCAAGCTCAATGCACTTAAGAGCGCCTCGCTTAACGTGGTCAACGAGGTCAGCAAAGGCACCAGGCTGTGAGACAGGCCTCCGTCGTTGCTGGTTCGCGGACGCGTCCACGATCGTGCTCGAAGACCGTGATCTAGGTATTCTCCCCTATTCCTTTTCATCTCGCAGCTCGACATGTTCGGGCGAACTTTATCGGTTGCACTTGTTAATTCACTGGTCCGCGAGTGGACTTGGCACGTGAGCAGTGTAAGTACAGCTTGCCGGAAGAACGGAAACAGGGATACCTTTATTTTTTTTTAATTTCCTCTGTTAATTTTTTGTATCGGTTTGGGATGATGTATGATACTGAGCGTCGTACTGTGGAATCACCCTGTAGATGCAGCTCAGCGATAGATATATGGACTTATGAATCTGTATATTTGTAGAGGGTGGTACTTGGGTCTCGATCAGTGGGAGAGTGTTGCAGAATGAAAGTGTTTGTTTTACAGGAATAAATGTTACGACTGACACAGGATTCTTTCAGGCACGATGCTGTTGTTGCCCGATCTTCGATGACACTGATCAGGAACTTATTTTTTAATAATAAGACAGAGAGGTGGCATGTTCTTTCGATTCAAGATATTAGACATTGGGCTTGATTTTCTGTGATCCTTGGTATTTGAGGATCATCAGCTACAGAATCATTCGAGAGAGATCGTTCGTTGTGAACCTGTTGCGGGTGATCTCAGATTTAAGAGTATTCCTCTCGAAACGTTCGAGCACGATGTCACAGGGTAGACACTAGTACAAAGACAGGCTTCGTGGAGCCGCTCGGTGAATGACACATGCACGTGCATACGACGGTAGAACGAATACACACGCGTATACTTAATGAGAGTGATCGCGGTAAGTTTATTCCAGGAATTACACATTCGCGAGTTTCGTTTCGAAGAGTCCGAGTAACTCGCCCTGGACTCGCGAGAGGAGTGCACGATGCTCGGATCACCGATTTGGCCCGAGCTTTACATATAGTCAATGTAAACCAGGCAAGGTGGCCCGCTTGAAATTTCACGGAAAAGTGAGTTCTGCTTCCTAGTTTCGTCTGGGTTTCAACTGGCTCTATGATTGTAGATCCAAATCGGTATGTCGTGCCCCGTGCACTCTCCTCGTCACTCAATTTCCCAGTATCTTCCCGAGCCAGTATACCGGTAGCTGCAGAGTACAAACGGTGGCATTTATTGGTGCACGAGAAAGTGCTACGCTGCAACTACCGCTGACTCGATTTCCCCTTTCGTTTCCTTTCCTCCTTCCCCGAGTTTTCGGGGGTTGCTCGACCGCCGCCTTTCGATCGCTTCAACTCCGTGCGCGGAGCCACTTAACGCGACGTCGCTTCGAGTTGGCGGAACTTTATTGACATTTGCGATCCCCTTGTTTTTAATCGCAGATTTGCCATACGGCCGCTGCACGTTATACGTGCACGCGCGTGAAATACTCATTATTTAAAGTCGGCCGCGGGATTATCGGGGTTTCTCCGAGGGACTCAGGGGGGTTTTTTAAACAGAGGGACTATGTGCCAAATTACTTTTTAACTCTCTCTTCGAGACACGGTAGACGGGGAACTAAATGCTGGGATATCGGTGTTGGTTTTTGGATTTAAATCGGGGTACATTCTGCGTTGCGTGTGATTCCTTTTTCAAGGAGATTTTTCATCTGCGTTTGAAAGACTAAGTAGGGTAAATTAAACTTTAACATTTAAACTTACTTAATGGCGGGGGAAACGAAATGTATAATAAATATTCTCCGTGGGACACGGTGCCCTCCACGGCCCCAGCGTTACAGCGTGTAACGAAAGTATTGAATCGTGATAGGATCGCGAGGAGGAAGGTGGATGTTCGCGCGTCCATTGCGCAGGACGTGCAATGTCTCGCGACGAATGATTCAGAGCGCGAATGCGTGAAATGGTGAGATGATAGAGCGCTGCGAGGAACTGTATGCGTGTGTCTTGCAGTTTTTACGATATTAGTCAGTTTTATACAGCGTAGATTAGGTATTATTTTGATAACGATAGGGAGTAGCGACGTTGCTGATGTAGACTACGAAAGATCTGTATGAAATACTGTGAATATTTATTTTGTTTCTCTTTGCATACAAATATATATCGTTTTGTAAGTGTTGCGTTCAAGAATGCAGAGTTCTCCTTCTCCTTTTCACGAGACGTTCATCGATCGATCGAAGATTGGATACTCGAATTCCCTCGGGTGTAATTGCACTCGAACCATGCTATTGATCGTCTTCATTGAAGGATTAGATAACGTCAACACCTGTTCTCACGGTTCGAGCTCCTTCAATATTCATTTGCTGCGATGTAACAGAAATCACGTCGATCGAAATTCCTTCGGAAATGAAACAATGATTAAAAATCAACAGTGACCTATCTGTACGGTTAATCAACGCAAATACAGATCGAGTCTAGTGGCCAGTAAATTGGATAAACATAGCCAAAGTTGGCCAAAAGTTCCCCACCGCAGATCTATCGCCCGCAATGCTCTCGATAAATTGGAACTTGTAAATTCACTGTCGCGATTGAGGTATCGAATCCGATGTGGTTTATCGGAAGGTCGACGTCGAAGCTCCTGGAAACCAGCTATTCGTCTGAATCGGCCAGGAACTTGTTGGGCACTTGAAATTTAACCACGTTATTGCACTTTTGGAATCTCTCACTTAAGCACGTAATAAATCGAGGCCACTGCATGCATAATACTGCAAGAAGGCTTCGAAAAACTAATCAAAAGAACATACATTAAATAAAGAAGAGATAAAGAATTTTAATAAAAATAATATAACACAAAAGAGAAACGTAAAACATGATTGATAACTGATAAATGAAAAGACGTGAGCACTGGCAAAGTAGGTCCGCTACCAACGAAACCAGTAATCCTGAGCGTTGTCAGTGAAGTGGTGACCTCTGAAAGCAACCGATCGCCAGATATTCAGCAGCCTGAAGCGAAGAACAACGGATCTGAGCAGCGGAGATCGATCCAGCCTGAAGCACGTAGCGAAGGGCGAGCATCGATTCGTCGCTGCTCTTTTCTCCTCCGCCCGAGTCCCAGTGGTTTCGGTGTCTCCCCTCGATGTGAAGGATCGCCGTCTCGCTTCCCACGATTTCCTGATCACGATCCACGGGGACCCGGAGTCGAATCGCGATCTCAAAGCGTGCTCCAGAGCAGAGGGAACGGGAGGCCGATGTCGAGAGAGCAGATACGAAGTTGACACGACGTCGCTGACACAGTGTGGCTCATCATGGCGGTGGAATCGAGGTAAATGTGTGGCAAAGGTGAATGAATGGCCACGTGAACGCGTGTGCGTTGGTCACGGCTTTGGGAGAAACTTTGGCCATGTGTTTTACAATTAGCGTTTGATACGGCGATGTTTGGAATTAGATTTTGTCAACTCCGAGGTGGGCAATTTAATTAGTCAATTTAATTTGCAACTGAGGCACCAGGGAAGTAGGAGTGAGTAAAGGATCCTTCTCGTATTTTAGGGACGTTCAATAGGAGCTGTTAATGTTCGATGAGACTTTATAACCATTTTTCGCAAAATGTTAAGCCTCCCTTGAAATTCTTTAAATTGGACCTTTACTGTAATTGTGACGGCAGAAACTTCAAGAAGAAAGACTCGAAGAATCTCCCCGCTCTTCGGTGGAGTGTTAACCGCAACCGATTCGAGTTAAAAGCTGGAAGATAGAAGTCGATGGAACCATCAACGTCGGCGTTTAAAGCGATACCCTTCTCCCAACTTCGGCGATCAGATACGAATCTCGGGGAACATAAATCCCGTGTATTTCCTGAGTAGCTGCTGTTGAATGTCCCCAGGGTTTACCATAAGCCGCGTTTCGAGTCGTGCGGTTTTTACAAATATCTCGCGGTCCCCATTTTCTTCCTCCTCTTCCCGAGCGAAACTTTTGGAACATCGACGCTCAGCGTTACCCCCCCCCCCCCCCCCCCGCCCCCCGAACAACTGACTACCCTCTCGCGGAAAGAATGAACCGTGCTCGAGATTGTTTTCCGACAACCGACCGCAAAGAGCAATCTCAATTTCCCCCTTTAATCGGCCGAAACTTTTGGCGAAAGAAATCGGAAACGACGCTTCCCCGAGAATTACATCGAGAAAATTCCGCGGAAACGCTCGGCCGCTTTTTAAAAGGATTCCAGTGGAACGAATCCCACGAGGCGCTGTTAAACGCGTCCGCGACGTTGAAAGAAAGTTTCCCTGGGATATTTTCACGAGCCACGAAGTAGCCTCGCACCCGAGGGGCGTCCTTCCATGCAAACGCTTCCTCATACACGGCGATGAAGACGTTGAAGCTTTTCACCCTGCGTTTCTAACATCTGTGTCTCAGTTCGTCGATCGCGAGCGAGACTTTCTGCTTTGTAAAATAAAGAGACCCATCTACTGGGTGGAATTACTTCCAGCTACCCTCAATACACTCCACCCTTGCGTTTTGATTTTGAATTTGCAACCCCTAGCAGTCACTGCCAAATACTCAATCATCTCACTGAAGGAAATGATTTAAAAATTTATGTTGAACGTCAGTGTCAATCGCCCAGTGACCAAATAATAATTTGCAGCAGCCAGGGGCGACAATTATCAGACGGCTAGACTAATGCAGTTTGGGTCTCATTCCAGATGGATGCCTTGTCAGCTGAAAATCGAGGTGAATATATGCAGCTGCGACTACGATGGCATAATCCTGGTGTCGGGCTGCGCTCCGGGCTTCGACGAGCCGGAACCCTTCAAAACGGTGCTATACAGCGCTTCCCAGATCGATTCCGCCCTGGGCGTGATCGGCGCGGTTTTGCCCATCAATTTGCCCGCGAAAAGGCTCATTTACAGTCCAACCGGGCCGCTTAACATGGATTACCACGACGTGCGGAGCTTCGCCGAAGCGGCCACCAAGGGCATACAAAGGTAAATCGAACAATAGACGGATATACTAATAATTATGCACAAAAAAAAGACTCGTGCACGATGTATAGTATAACTCTCCACTCGTCTCTAATTCCTCTAAAGCTGTTGAAAAACTCTCACGCAATCATCGGTAGCATGAAATGCTCCGTCGCCAAATTTACAAACGTCTTACGATATCTGGCTACGCAAACACAATCATATCCTTATCTTACCGACGTTCAAATATTTTCTGTTCATCCTCTATGCCATTTAAAGGATTAAGAGGACAGTGATGTTAAGCCCCTCGAAGCCCACAAGTGTAAAATGAATTCTCTTCCCGACCCACGTGTCTTTCCTGCACGCTCAATTCATTTTTCCTCCCACAATCTCCTGTATTTGAGTAGTGTGTTTGAATCGCCAGCCCCTGGTAGCCTGTCGCAGATCAAATGTGCCCTGCACGCTGCACAGTAGTAATTAATCATTACCCAGGTCTCTCTTAATAATTAATCGCTAATCGGCGCTCTCATCGATCCCGCAACTCGCTGCTGTATTTCGAACAAAAACCGACAGCCGGCAGATTAGCCGAGGATAATTCGCGCTTAATTGCTTATTAATTGGCGCGCACGCCGTGGAGGGAGTCGGTGGGCGAGGGGTCATTACACGGTCACAGATTACTTGTTTGTCGAATAACGAAGGAGATTCTGCCGGCTGGGTAACGCGGTTAAGTTCCCCGTATCCAAGGGCGATTGCGAGGGATCATAGCAAAATGTTTGCTTTCACGGAAAAGGGCGAGGATCGTTCCGCAAACCGAGGCTTGATCACCGAATTCAACAACAAACCGGCGGCTAACGAGCCGCGTGAGTTTTCGGATTACGCGATTCCAGCTGGCGGAAGGGAGCTTTAATTCGTCAAAACAGCGGCCAGCTACATCCCGTTTCAACGTGCGCGAACTGCACCGCTCATATTAACCGCGCCATTGACTTGGAGCATCGTGTCGCCCTTGCTCTCCCGCGAGTAGTTTGTAGACACGTTTCCTTGGGAGTGGATGGTGGGCCAGTTTCGGTGGTTCCTCGTTTCCCGTTCAACATTTATACGACCATGCACGGAATAGTTAACCTCGGATCAGGAAGGTACTGGCCATTGTAAGAGAGTGTCTGAATGATTGATAGAGGCCATGTGTATTTATAATCGTAGCGGGAGGGGCACGGTTGACTCGAGAGACCCTGATAATAAATTTGGAACGGACCGGTGGAAACAAAAGTGCAGGGAAGAAGAGCAGGCAAAAGGAAAGCAGCCACGATCAAGAGCATTAGATTTCCATTAATCACGCGTTGGGAACAAGAAAAGCAATCCTTCGCGGTCTTCCTCTGTTTCGTCACCGGGCCGACAAACGGGAGAAGAGGAATTCCGTGCAAGCCGCGTGTCCGATTCCCTGGAAATTCGGTTGAAAAATGAAATTCCGCGAACAGCGAGGGGTATCCCCGCGAGGATCGTGTTGCTGTGCTGTCGTGATCTTACCCCCGAAGGATTCCGCGCATACGTTGGCGACACTCGCCGGCATGACAGCCGCAATACCGTGGACGAAATGAAGAGGAAGGAATAACTTTCCGTGGCTGCGCGATGCCCCGTCACTTTTGCCCCCGAAATTGGTCGCGAGCTTTTGATTCCGTGCTCTGTCTCTCAGCGACGTGAAACGACGAAATCTCCACTCGATTTTCGTTTATTCGGCCGAGGGGGGGGGGGACGGCACAGGGGAAGGAACTGTATTTGGAAATACGTCCGATTCGGAGGATTCTTGCACGGGCTAAAATATTGTGGTGTTTTCGTTGCAGAATGAAAGACTGTCGTTTCGTTCGCCTCTCGCTTGAAAAGCTTCCCATATCCCGCTTTGAATAGATCCCAATCGTTGTGGCTCGCTCTCCTTCTTTTGCTATATTTGTTTTTTAAAACAAAGAGTCTCCGGTCTCAGGTTTCGGTTATTAAAAGGATCAAAGTCTCTTAGATTCAATACTGGCGGTCAATACTCTCGCTGGAATCAAGCTTTCGATGAAGCCGGCTGCAATATCGTTTAAACGTGGAAATTGTATTTTGGAAATGTGCGATATTGCTCGGTATCGGTTCCGGTGAAACGGGCTGATTCTGTTCGCAAATTGATGGATATTGAGATTGATCGTAACTTTCTCATTTCGCGTAGGCTGACATTGATGTACCGTATTTTTTTTCCTCTCCTTCGTGAGGATACTGGAATATTCTGCTCGGTTCTAATAATCACCCACGCGCAAATCCGTCAATCACCAACCTTATCTCCATTAACAGGGCACTGAAGGCTGGCGTCAGATGTCCCATGCTCGCTCTCCTACCGGACATCCGCTTCGAAAACGTCGAACTTGTCACGCTTCTCGGCGCTCTGGAAGGCCTCTACGTCGTAAGTATCAAACTTCCATATTTTTAATACAACGGCACACCGACAGTATCCATGGTACAACACCCAGAGAAACAATCCCACTCGCCTAAGTAGAACGAGTCTACCGAAAGGTAGACCCCGTTTCTCAAATTCACTCTAAACGGCGGAGCGGCGTCGATCCTAATTGAAAAATGGGAGAAAACCGAAGACAGGCGAGCCTGGATTAATCGAACGCCCTCGGAGTGCAGTGCAGCCGAAGATTAGTAACGTCAACGTCGCTGATAAACGCGCGCCGCTCAATTCTAGGCAACACGGCTGGTTAAAGCGTTTCCCAGATAGTCGGTGAAATTGTGGCCGCTGAAGCGCCATTTAAACCAATCAAACAGAGACAACGGTAACAGAGGGGCCGGCTACGTTCGCAGAATAGGAAGCCCCGTTGGCCGTGTTTGAAAGGAATTCAGGCCTGGCCCGGTGTTTCGGCACGGCCGGGTCTGATTGCCCGATCGACTCGTCCGCGTTCGCTAAATCGACCTAAATCCTTCGAGCCGGCGGTGGCCGGGCCGAAATCGCCCCCGGCATCTTAATCCATAACTAATGACGCTGGTGTGCGCACGGAGTCACCCCATTACATGAAACGATAATACTTGGCAAACTCTTGGTCAAGCTGCTCAGTTAGTCGCAGGATAAACGATCGACCCTGTTTCCAGCGCTACGGATACACTTCGTTATCCCCTCAATGATTGACGTTAATTAGCACGCGGACATTAAGCCAGAAAAGCCTGATTTCTGTCTCGCTCCTATCCTAAAGGACAAGGCACGTGCGATGTGACATTATTTTCGAAACTACTCGGATGTACGAGGAATTGATTGTTCGAATTTAATTGATTCAAGTGCATCTTCGACATGTTTGTGGATTCCAGAGGAAACACAGGACCACTTGTTATGCTCCATCCTGTACGAATCTTGAAAGTTTCATTCTCCGCGGAGCAGATGGTCCACGCACCAGTTCGGTGGCTGTAATATAAAATTAGATTTACTTCATTCCTTCTTACCCAAGAATTTTACTCTCTTCTTTCGTACTCGAGATCTCGGTATCCGCTGGTCTAGATAATTTCGCGACGAACAGCAGGTACCACGGCGTATAAAATACAAAGCGTTTGGGTTCGACGACATTTTGAGTAAACAGCGGCGCGTGACAGGTATCAGCAGCGCAAACACGCGGTCAACAGAGCTATTAAACAACACCTGTCAGCGGCAGCGGCCACGCAACCTGCGGCTGATGGATAAGTGTGTCTTACGAGCGGAGACCTGGCCAATTGCGCGCGGCCATTGTTCATCGTCGTCTTCGCAGCTGCGCCGTAAACGGTTTGATTTGATGCGGACGATACCAGAAGTGACCTGACAATTGGAATCGCCAGTGGAATTCTCTGCAGGGCAGATTGCCTGTGAAATAATGTCACTTGATAAAAAACGAGATTCACGAAATTCGTAATGACACATAAAAAGTTGAACTCCTATTGCCTATAGCATACTCCTCGATATTTAACTCATAATGTACTAAAGCTATGGTTCTCGATAATCGACGAATACTTGAGCAATCCCTTTCGCGCACTCCGCAAGTCTCGCCCCAAAGTGGATACCTCGCCCCGGTTGAATTCTACATAGACCACAGCTAATAACGAGATCAAAACGCCACCCACGCGAAAGCATCCCCTGCCAGGAAGATGAGCGATTCCTCAATAAGCTAGGCAGCGGCGCCAGTTAACGTTCTCGATGCACCAGCCCGGTCCAAGGCACATTCCCCAAGACTTTCATCCCTTATCATCGGGACGGAGCTCGTCTCCGCGTGCTTCGGGGCTGTAACTTTAAGACCCCCTTCGATGCACGGAGGACGAAGGGTGGAAGGAGCGCGTGCCTTTTCCACGATGAACAGCATCGGGAGCAGAAGGAGGATGGGGGTGGCAGGGTGGCGTTCCGTCTTGCCAAGAGTAGCGGATGCCTCGCGTTCCTAAATCCTGACGGCCGTCGGGGCGACCTAATTAGCGAAATACTCGAGGACCCTGCTCTGTGTCTGAGCCATCGACGTCGAGCTCGTTCCTTCTTTCGTCAGCCCGCACTTCCTCCGCCGTTCAGCCGCCTCCCCCTCCACCCTCCGCCTCCTACGGCGGGCCTCGCGAATGCAGGGCATCGTTTTCCAAATACCGGAAGACGCCCTCGGAATTCCGACGCCGCGTAATCGGAACGCCGTTGTGAACGTCGCCTCTTCGTTTCGCCTCTTCCGTCCCGACTCAGCTTCCGTTCCCTCCGCCAGCCTCTTTCTCTCGTCGCTTTCACTCCCTCTCCACCACTTCAGCTTTCCACCCCCGTCCTCCCCATCTTTCTGCAACGCTGTGCCCCCCTTTTTCTTTCGCATTACCTCTTTCCACCGTCTCCCTTTATTTCGTTCTGTTTCGCGACGTTCTTCCCCTCCTCTTTGAAACGCGAAAAGAAGGGTGGATAATTTTTAGTCGCTCGGAGCGCTCCGTGAGATTAGCCGCTCTTGAAGATTTCGAATACTCGCTGATCCGTTTACGAAGGACTCCATTCGGATTGGAGGAAGTTGACCAAGAGAGAGGAACCGTGTCAAGATCCCCGGATAGCAGCAAGTTTTTAATGATTTCTTCTACGCTAGCTCGAGTGAAAGGCGAAAATCATTCGAGATTCTTATTAGCTCGCTAAACTGCTGCAAAACGTTGCCCAGTACTCGGCGGGCTCTCAATGCGATAGCACCCGCCTATATACAGCTCTGAACTATTCACCTACTTCGAAATAATAGCTATCGGAGGCGGCGTGTATCTATATACACAGCAGCTCCGATACGAGCAGCGAATACATTAACGCGGAACTATGCCCGGCGCTCGGATAACGAAGGCCTGCGAAATCGAGAAACGAGGATTCTTTGATGCTCGAAAGTTTCTCCCGCCCGCGTAAAAAGGGGAGCGTCGAGGAACGCCGGAGGAAAATTCAGACTTAAACGGCAACGCGTGCTCGGTGCTTTTAACAGGAACATTGCGAGTGGAAACGGAGCTTTTCGATGGACAGTGTGGAATACTGAGGATATTAATTCAAGGAAAGGCTTTCAAATGAAGCAGGCATACACGACGGTAGATCAGCTCGTCGCTTATGGACCTGTGATACAGTAAGAGGATCATTCGCTTTAATATTTGCTGTACAGCCGGCAACAAAGCCGCTAAGAAGCTGCGCTATAAACTTGACTGGAGCTTGGTCTATGTTTTGCGTACAGACAACGACGAAAAGCTTTCTTCCATGGGTTCGTAAAATATTCTTGAGGACCTGGTGTCGCATAGAAAATCGACATTCTGCGATGCTTCTCCCAGGAACGCTTGCGACTACATTGCTCCCAATCATGTCAATTTTTAACGTGTCACAGATACACGATCAATTTTCCTGTTCAACGATAACAGGCATCGTTATTGTTCTGTTCTCCTAATTGGGCAAACTTCCTTCCTTTTATTCCACAGCATCTGCCATGTATATCATGCGCTATCGTTCATCTCCAGTCGCCAATGAGGAGGACATAATTTGATAATGAATGGGTATTCCCGTATAATAATAACAATAATTATAATAATAATAATAACGACGTCTAATGGTAATTGGAGAACCGAGAAAGGTCACAGGCTGTTCCACAGAATGTGGGCGTAGTTTGGAAGATAAATTCAGTGGACGAAAGCAATAAAGTAAGATCCATATCCGTGTTCGGCAGCCTGTGGCTTACCAAAAGTGTTACACAGTGTTATGCTTTTCTTTCGCAATTTAAATCTTTGCACTCTGTCTGCCCAGCCGCTGGAGGTGCGAGAGATATGCCCGGATCGTTGCTACAAGGCGTGTCAGCTGGCCGTCTGGAGTCCGATTTGCAGTAAGAAGCTTCAGGGTATCGTGAAACTGGCCTCGGCCCTCGAGAGCGGAAGATACGTCGCGAGGGACATCGGTAAGTTCTTTCCCGTCCGAGATTCCTGTTGCTTTATCGAGCGTAGTCGCCGAAGAATGGCCCCAACTTCCGTTTCGCGTACGTCCCTCCGAGAAATAGGACGGGAGAAGGAAAAATCGCCCGCGGCTGTCGGCTCTTCTCCACTCGCAGCTGGTCGAGCGTGAATCCCCGACGCCTAGCGCCTCTGCCTGCTGTTAAAACGGTCCTGCGAGCATTCCTTAACCCGAGACTCGAAAGTTTGATCGAGACGATCCCCCCCCCCCCCCAACGCCACGATCTCGATACAAGTTCAGCGAACGCGGTCCTGGAAAAGTGGTTTGTCTTCGAGCCGGCTGGTTATTCGTCTGTTTGCGGCCTCCCGACGATGTTGACCGAGCGGGAGGATGTTTTACGACGCTTATATTTGTTTCAATTCCGACGTGAAGTTTCCAGAGAGTTGCGGGAAAGTGGCAAGAACGATCCTAGCTGCTGAAACTCCGCCGCGGCGGCTGCAAAAGTCCCCCCTGCTTGCGAATTTCTGTCAGCAAACTACGAATGATATACTGTTTATGCCGATCCAATAGTCAGATAGTATTTTATATTTAAGACGCCGGAGAAATCGGGTAATATCTTCATTTGTACACAGGCATAATCAGCCCGACTCGTGTCTTCGAATTAATTAATTCGAGCCAGCTGAATTCGTTTGGTGGCGACAGCTATTCGGGGCATCCGAGTTGTTCTATATTCGAAGGGATCCTTTCAAGGCTCTCCCTCGCGCATAGCTCCCGTTTCGCCGTAAATACTGGCAGAATTCCGAGTTTCGCATAATCTCGCGACAGACGATTTTCCACAAACCGTCGGCCGAATTCTTTTTTCTCGCCGCCACGGTTTGACATTTCTCCGCGTTCCACGCGGAAAAGGGGGGATGTAAATTTTCAGGTCGCTCCGCTTCCACATTTTCTCAAGAATCTCGGGCGTTTAATTAAGCGAGAAAAAGTCGTGTATATACGTTTTAGCCGCGGCGTACCCGCCGGGATACCGTCGTCCCGTGCATTTCCTTATTTCACTGTCGATGCACTTCCCTCCACTTACGAAATACGAAGCCATGACGCCGGAGGACTTGGGAAACGATTACCCTGTGTTCTTCACCGTTAAATTTCACTATTCTGCAATTACCGTCTCTCCTGATCCACTGTGCCTTTGGCGAAACCATCCAGTGGCAATTCATTAATCATCAGCTTTAATTTCTGAAATATGAAAGAGGGCTCCTTGAATCTCGTTCGAGCGAATGAATGGTAAGGATGTTAGTGAAGAATGTTGAATGGTAATTTTGGGTAGAAATATGTAATTGAGGTATTTGATGGAAAAAGGGCGAATACCCCGAAATGCCATTTCAAGAAAATCGATTTCAAAGTTTTCATTATAGTATAACTTAATAAAAAGTAATGCAATTAAATCCAATGTTTTTAGGGATGTAGTTATCGCGTCCTTCAAACGTTCTGAAAACAGAAGTCATGATTTGGAAATGATATGTGCCCTTTTTCCGTAAATGTGGTGAATTCGTAACAAAGTTGCTTCTTTGTTTAGATATTTAAATATAATTTTGTTTACTTACTTCGTTAAACATTTTTTATACATTGCTTAAATAAAAGATACAAAGTGAGGCACAAAAATAAACATAAAATGTAATGTTTCAAGTAAATATTAGTTTCTTCGATTTTTTGCAGCAAGCTGTCTTCGATATCAATTTTTTCTTTTCTAAATTAGTTTCTTTCCTTGCGGACTCAATTACAGTTTCTGATGCAAGGAGGCTGAGCATTAAGTGAAAGACGTCCGCGCTTTGTCAGACGCGCGCTCCGCCCGAAGTGAATATGGATTACTTACGTCCCTTTTAGTTTTTGTATGAACCTGAAGATTCCGCGAATAAGTTTCAGTCGTAGGTGCACGTTAATTGACCAGCGATTCGGTTTATCTTCATTCCAGTCGGCGGGAAGCTTCTTTGAGTCAGTGGAATTATCCAAGAAAATCGTCGTACAGAGAAAAGCTTCTTGTAGAGGAGCGTCTGTAAATTCAAATTTAAGCCGAAATCTCGCGGCTCGTTACATCTCATCCCGGCCAGCATCGCATTATCATTTATCTTATTTTACCGAGGAACGGGAGAATGTACGCCGGCGGCGGTCCGGCAAGCGTCGAAGAAAGTACGTGGGTCATTGGAGAAGTTTCGAAGCGTGAAAAACCCGTTGCGCCACTCTTATTTTCCGACAGGGTCGCTTCTCAATTGAATGCGCTTTTGCGATTCCTCTTGCCGCGTCGTGGTCACCGTTCGAGAAAAATTTCCGCCCCGGGAACATTGCGTAAATAATGAAAGACTCTTGCATCTCTTCAATACGTTATACGGAAAGGTACAGGAAGCAGGACTACATTCTCTACTTTATCTATCGTCTGACAGAGATATTACTGTCTTACATCCCCATAATGACTCCACTAAATCTTGAATCCTCTATGGATACAATTGAGCCAACCCTCGTTGCATTTCCATTGGTAGCAATAGCTCAGCCTTAAGTTCCCCATAAGAACCAATTTCTTATGTTGTTCGCGGCGAGGGGAGCTTGACCTCCCATTTCCCCGAGTAATTTCAATCGATCCGCTCGTAGGTGGTGCGGACCCCGAAAGAATGGCGCCGCCAAGGGTGGAGGAGTACCTCTCGGAGCTGTTCTGCGGCACGAGCGTGACGATGCAGGTGGTGTCCGACCAGGACACTCTGCTCCAGGAGTATCCTTTGTTCGCGTGCGTGAACCGGGCGGCGTCAATGATCCCCCGGCACGCGGGCAGGATCATCTTCCTGACCTACGAGCCCCCTAATCCCGCCTGCGTCCTGGAAACGGTGATGCTCGTGGGAAAGGGTGTCACTTACGACACCGGCGGCGTCGACATCAAGATCCAGGGTTCAATGTTTGGTATGTCGAGGAACAAATGTGGGGCAGCGGCCTGTGCTGGATTCATGCAGGTGCTTTAATATCACAGACGTCATAAATCATCGTTAAGTAATGCGATAATGCGATCTCGAGGCGCGGCAACCTCTCACGACTCCGCTGGTCCCGTTTCCTTTTCCAGCGATCCCTCGATCTAGTTCAATTCGCAGCATCCATCGGCGAGAAACCGCCAGCCGTGACACATTCGCGGAACAAACACACGCGGTGCACCGAGACCTATTGTTATAGCGCATACAATAACTGTATAGATTTAATATCGAACGCTTCAACTCCGCGGCTTAATAGCTAGTTAATACTAGTCAATTTGATTAACGGGATTACGGCCACGGTTCTGCGCCCCGGTAGCTTCGCAACGGTTCATGGAATCCTGTAATTTAGCCCGTATCATCTGGATGAAGTTTGCCACTGACCAGAGAAACTTTATTACAAATTCAATTACACGGTTGTTCGTGTTGTTTACGAGAGCGATATAAAAAGAAAGGTATTCGTAGCAGTTTCGAGTGACAGGGTGCATTCAGAGAAATATTATCCAGGTACCTATCTATAAACTGCAGGAAAATTAGGATTATAAGTTGTCGGAGTTGTAGGGACAGTAGTCGATGTCAGTTAGCGGAAAAAGAAAGACAAATGGAGCGGACGGTCGTGGTGGCGCGTGCACCCGCGGCCAGGAGTCGTGGTTTATCGCCTCCGTTCCCCCTGCGGCGAGCTAAGAGAGAAATCGCGTCCCCGCAGGTGGTGAATTTACTGCAGCCGCCGACGGTTAAAGCGGTGGCGGCTTTGTGCGTGGTGAGGAACAGCGTCGGGGAGAATTCTTACGTTTCCGACGAGGTGATCACGGCGAAATCCGGGGCGAGGGTACGTGTCGGGAATACGGACGCGGAGGGGCAGTTGGCTATGGCCGATGCCCTCTGTCACATCAAAGAGATGGCTCTGTGCTCCGTTAATCCGCACATTTTCACCGTCGCGACGCTCACCAACCACGCGGTGCTGACGGCAGGTCAAGGATACTCGGTAGGTCCACGCTCCTACGCGTTTCTGCTTTAATATTTGCTTGATCAAAGTCAACTACCATGCCCTGCAGCGTAGCAGATGCTAGGGCGAACCATACAACTCGATCAAGTTCTTTTCGGTTGGAATAGCTTGGGGTCAGAGGGGTGCTTTTCGAGACCTTCAAGGTCCGTTTAGAAATAGTGGCGATCGAGTCGTGTGGCTCGCATTGTGTACGCACAAGGAGTGATATGTTTTCTGGTCCCATGCGAATTCTTAAACTAATCGACGTCTTACGTTTGAACGGTGTTCTTAGATCGCGATGGACAACGCTGTCGCGCGTTTAGTCAGCAACGTAGAGAAACTCCAAGCGTCTGGCGAGACGATGGGCGACCCGTTCGAGATATCGAGGATACGCAGGGAGGACTTTCAGATTCACACTGGCTTAACAGAGGGGGATGACATTCTCCAGTCGCTGAACAAGCTGAGCTCTGTGACGGATAGAGGGCATCAAGGTCCATCTGCTTTTCTGATCATGGCTTCTGGTCTGGACAAAGTACGCGACCCCTTCAAACTGTAATGTTTAGCTCGTTTCTATTGCTTGAAGGATGGGTAGCTTTCAGCACAGCACTCTGTGACTTAGGCGTTGCGGGGAGCACTGGCGATTTTCCCGATCTACCAACAGGTGCCCCAGTTCTTGAGAAATCGTTGCAGCCAGTGAACGTGAAATTTTTGCCCTGTCATAGCTTCGCAGGCTCTTAGCCTCTGAGTTAATGACTCGATGATAGCTGTTTCCTTTCCCCACGCGTGGCGCAACAGAGGAAAGGGTTCTTGAAGTTGCTCGGAGGTGCCGCAGCAACCCTGGAATAGATATCGAATGATCCTATCATTTTCCTGCCCGCGCGATCCGCGGTTCTAACTTTATCTTAATCTATCGGCGAGACCCAGTGCAGCGATAGGGATGCCCTTCAATTTATCTTGCAGCGAAATCAATTTCGCTATCTCACGCGATCCTCGTGGCACCCCAATACCTCGCCCAGCGTTCCGTCGTGTCTGCCTTTCGACTGCGTTCCAAGCAGCGGTGTTACATCCCCCGCGAAGGAACGATGAATTCTTCATGCACGATCAGCTTACTAGGGACACTATTCGGTTAATGATGAAATCGCGCAGATTTTTTTATGAAGATCGAATGTATATGTGACCGTGGTGACATACTTTCGATCTATATAAAAAAATTTGTGCGATTCCATCATCAAACGAATAGTGTTCCTAGTTAGGTCAAGTGCCGTGAACAGACGTTAATGGCAGATTAAAAAGCTTCTCCATTACAATGACTACCGTTTAAAGCCTCGTATACCCGTCCTCTCTTCTCACCCCCCCCTCGTATTGATTGCAGCACGGAGCCTGTAGCTGTTCCCCCTTGAAGTATACGCACATCGACTTACGCGGCCACCTGCCGCGGCCGCATCACCTACCCTACAGTGGCAATCCCGTCCTGGCGCTAGCCTACTGCTACGTCATCCAGGGCAAGTGTCTGACAGTCAGAAACGACCTGCCCTTCGAGATGCAGTACGTCTGCGAGGTGGACTGCAAGCCAGTGTGTCTGCAACCCTGCCAACCCTGCCAACCTTGTGCCGTGCCCTGCGAGATCAAGCTCCCCTGCACACCTGGAACCTGTGCTTGCTGTCCTCCGTGTGTCCCCTGCCCTCCATGCGCCCCTGCACCTTGTGACCCCTGTTGTCCACCTCTCTGTGCACCCGCTCCCTGTGCACCCCTGCCTTGCCAAGGTGAACTGGTGTCCGTCGTGGACCCCGTGTGCTTGCCGAACGTTCAGAGGGGGGCGTGCACCTGAGGAGACTTTTTTGGATGGGATACTGACAATAAAGCGACGTAAAGAATGATTTTTAGAGGTTTTTATTTTGCATATGCTGAAGTTGTTAGATGTTTTTTTGGAAATGGAGAATTTGATTTTACTTGTGGAACTGAAGGGGTAGTTTTGGACACTTCGTGAGTGACCCTGCTCTTATGGTAAGCTTCGGATAGCATCGGACTGCTTCAGCAATATTTTATAATCAAGGCACCTGCAGTGGTTACTAGCAGAAGCTAAGGAACTGACTGTCGGTGAAGCCCCGACCGTTCGAAAGTAAAGGCACAGACCAGGGATAGGATAGACCTATCACGCAATGTAATTTGGTGTCACACGCTCGGGGGGCTCGCGAGCCCTCTTACCATTTTCGTGTCACACCCAACGTTATCGATTCAGTATAAAATAAGATTACAATGCTACGAGTGGTAGGAATTGAAATTAAATCTTATCGGAAACATTGAAGTTAAATTGAAGTAATTAGACAATGAAATTATTATAAGCACTTCTGTACTAAGAATCACTGTAAATTATTCAGAGTATTTTAATAAACCACATATAGAGAAAAAACGCATCATTCAATGTAGAAATAATGTACCCTATAACTTCCATTTCCTAATTAAATCCCAAATTCCACAATCACAAGTAAAGCCTGCGTCTGCGTTGATTACTTCTCCGCCATCGACTCATTCTCTCCGGAGTTACCTCTTTCGACATCATGTTCTCCTGTTACGAAGCTCAATTTAGAGCGTTCAGAGAATTTTGGCCAGATTTTAGCAAATGTATCAGGAGAACATGATGCGAAAGGAGGTACGCCATGAATTTCATCGTTGAAGCCTTTCGAAGATGCTGCGCCTCTACGTCGAACAGTTCTCCGCCTTGGATTCTCTTTCCGAAGACGCTAACTTAGTGCCACCTCTTTCGACATCATGTTCTCCTGTTACAATCTCAATTTTGGAGCGTTCAGAGAATTTTGGCCAGATTTTAGCAAATGTATCAGGAGAACATGATGCAAAAGGAGGTACGCCATGAATTTCATCGTCGAAGCCTTTCGAAGACGCTGCGCCTCTACGTCGAACAGTTCTCCGCCTTGTATTCTCTTTCCGAAGACGCTAACTTAGTGCCACCTCTTTCGACATCATGTTCTCCTGTTACAATCTCAATTTTGGAGCGTTCAGACAATTTTGGCCAGATTTTAGCAAATGTATCAGGAGAACATGAAGCGAAAGGAGGTACGCTGTGAATTTCATCGTCGAAGCCTTTCGAAGACGCTGCGCCTCTACGTCGAATAGTTCTCCGCCTTAGATTCTCTTTCCGAAGGCGCTAACTTAGTGCCACCTCTTTCGACATCATGTTCTCCTGTTACAATCTCAATTTTGGAACGTTCAGACAATTTTGGCCAGATTTTAGCAAATGTATCAGGAGAACATGAAGCGAAAGGAGGTACGCTGTGAATTTCATCGTCGAAGCCTTTCGAAGACGCTGCGCCTCTACGTCGAATAGTTCTCCGCCTTAGATTCTCTTTCCGAAGGCGCTAACTTAGTGCCACCTCTTTCGACATCATGTTCTCCTGTTACAATCTCAATTTTGGAGCGTTCAGACAATTTTGGCCAGATTTTAGCAAATGTATCAGGAGAACATGAAGCGAAAGGAGGTACGCTGTGAATTTCATCGTCGAAGCCTTTCGAAGACGCTGCGCCTCTACGTCGAACAGTTCTCCGCCTTGTATTCTCTTTCCGAAGACGCTAACTTAGTGCCACCTCTTTCGACATCATGTTCTCCTGTTACAATCTCAATTTTGGAGCGTTCAGACAATTTTGGCCAGATTTTAGCAAATGTATCAGAAGAACATGAAGCGAAAGGAGGTACGCTGTGAATTTCATCGTCGAAGCCTTTCAAAGACGCTGCGCCTCTACGTCGAATAGTTCACCGCCTTAGATTCTCTTTCCGAAGGCGCTAACTTAGTGCCACCTCTTTCGACATCATGTTCTCCTGTTACAATCTCAATTTTGGAGCGTTCAGACAATTTTGGCCAGATTTTAGCAAATGTATCAGGAGAACATGAAGCGAAAGGTGGTACGCTGTGAATTTCATCGTCGAAGCCTTTCGAAGACGCTGCGCCTCTACGTCGAATAGTTCTGCGCCTTAGATTCTCTTTCCGAAGGCGCTAACTTAGTGCCACCTCTTTCGACATCATGTTCTCCTGTTACAATCTCAATTTTGGAGCGTTCAGACAATTTTGGCCAGATTTTAGCAAATGTATCAGGAGAACATGAAGCGAAAGGTGGTACGCTGTGAATTTCATCGTCGAAGCCTTTCGAAGACGCTGCGCCTCTACGTCGAATAGTTCTCCGCCTTAGAGATTCTCTTTCCGAAGGCGCTAACTTAGTGCCACCTCTTTCGACATCATGTTCTCCTGTTACAATCTCAATTTTGGAGCGTTCAGACAATTTTGGCCAGATTTTAGCAAATGTATCAGGAGAACATGAAGCGAAAGGAGGTACGCTGTGAATTTCATCGTCGAAGCCTTTCGAAGACGCTGCGCCTCTACGTCGAATAGTTCTCCGCCTTAGATTCTCTTTCCGAAGGCGCTAACTTAGTGCCACCTCTTTCGACATCATGTTCTCCTGTTACAATCTCAATTTTGGAGCGTTCAGACAATTTTGGCCAGATTTTAGCAAATGTATCAGGAGAACATGAAGCGAAAGGAGGTACGCTGTGAATTTCATCGTCGAAGCCTTTCGAAGACACTGCGCCTCTACGTCGAATAGTTCTCCGCCTTAGATTCTCTTTCCGAAGGCGCTAACTTAGTGCCACCTCTTTCGACATCATGTTCTCCTGTTACAATCTCAATTTTGGAGCGTTCAGAGAATTTTGGCCAGATTTTAGCAAATGTATCAGGAGAACATGAAGCGAAAGGAGGTACGCTGTGAATTTCATCGTCGAAGCCTTTCGAAGACACTGCGCCTCTACGTCGAATAGTTCTCCGCCTTAGATTCTCTTTCCGAAGGCGCTAACTTAGTGCCACCTCTTTCGACATCATGTTCTCCTGTTACAATCTCAATTTTGGAACGTTCAGACAATTTTGGCCAGATTTTAGCAAATGTATCAGAAGAACATGAAGCGAAAGGAGGTACGCTGTGAATTTCATCGTCGAAGCCTTTCAAAGACGCTGCGCCTCTACGTCGAATAGTTCACCGCCTTAGATTCTCTTTCCGAAGGCGCTAACTTAGTGCCACCTCTTTCGACATCATGTTCTCCTGTTACAATCTCAATTTTGGAACGTTCAGACAATTTTGGCCAGATTTTAGCAAATGTATCAGGAGAACATGAAGCGAAAGGAGGTACGCAGTGAATTTCATCGTCGAAGCCTTTCGAAGACGCTGCGCCTCTACGTCGAATAGTTCTCCGCCTTAGATTCTCTTTCCGAAGGCGCTAACTTAGTGCCACCTCTTTCGACATCATGTTCTCCTGTTACAATCTCAATTTTGGAGCGTTCAGACAATTTTGGCCAGATTTTAGCAAATGTATCAGGAGAACATGAAGCGAAAGGAGGTACGCTGTGAATTTCATCGTCGAAGCCTTTCGAAGACGCTGCGCCTCTACGTCGAATAGTTCTGCGCCTTAGATTCTCTTTCCGAAGGCGCTAACTTAGTGCCACCTCTTTCGACATCATGTTCTCCTGTTACAATCTCAATTTTGGAGCGTTCAGACAATTTTGGCCAGATTTTAGCAAATGTATCAGGAGAACATGAAGCGAAAGGTGGTACGCTGTGAATTTCATCGTCGAAGCCTTTCGAAGACGCTGCGCCTCTACGTCGAATAGTTCTCCGCCTTAGAGATTCTCTTTCCGAAGGCGCTAACTTAGTGCCACCTCTTTCGACATCATGTTCTCCTGTTACAATCTCAATTTTGGAGCGTTCAGACAATTTTGGCCAGATTTTAGCAAATGTATCAGGAGAACATGAAGCGAAAGGAGGTACGCTGTGAATTTCATCGTCGAAGCCTTTCGAAGACGCTGCGCCTCTACGTCGAATAGTTCTCCGCCTTAGATTCTCTTTCCGAAGGCGCTAACTTAGTGCCACCTCTTTCGACATCATGTTCTCCTGTTACAATCTCAATTTTGGAGCGTTCAGACAATTTTGGCCAGATTTTAGCAAATGTATCAGGAGAACATGAAGCGAAAGGAGGTACGCTGTGAATTTCATCGTCGAAGCCTTTCGAAGACGCTGCGCCTCTACGTCGAATAGTTCTCCGCCTTAGATTCTCTTTCCGAAGGCGCTAACTTAGTGCCACCTCTTTCGACATCATGTTCTCCTGTTACAATCTCAATTTTGGAGCGTTCAGAGAATTTTGGCCAGATTTTAGCAAATGTATCAGGAGAACATGAAGCGAAAGGAGGTACGCTGTGAATTTCATCGTCGAAGCCTTTCGAAGACGCTGCGCCTCTACGTCGAATAGTTCTCCGCCTTAGATTCTCTTTCCGAAGGCGCTAACTTAGTGCCACCTCTTTCGACATCATGTTCTCCTGTTACAATCTCAATTTTGGAGCGTTCAGACAATTTTGGCCAGATTTTAGCAAATGTATCAGGAGAACATGAAGCGAAAGGAGGTACGCTGTGAATTTCATCGTCGAAGCCTTTCGAAGACGCTGCGCCTCTACGTCGAATAGTTCTCCGCCTTAGATTCTCTTTCCGAAGGCGCTAACTTAGTGCCACCTCTTTCGACATCATGTTCTCCTGTTACAATCTCAATTTTGGAGCGTTCAGACAATTTTGGCCAGATTTTAGCAAATGTATCAGGAGAACATGAAGCGAAAGGAGGTACGCTGTGAATTTCATCGTCGAAGCCTTTCGAAGACGCTGCGCCTCTACGTCGAATAGTTCTCCGCCTTAGATTCTCTTTCCGAAGGCGCTAACTTAGTGCCACCTCTTTCGACATCATGTTCTCCTGTTACAATCTCAATTTTGGAGCGTTCAGACAATTTTGGCCAGATTTTAGCAAATGTATCAGGAGAACATGAAGCGAAAGGAGGTACGCTGTGAATTTCATCGTCGAAGCCTTTCGAAGACGCTGCGCCTCTACGTCGAATAGTTCTCCGCCTTAGATTCTCTTTCCGAAGGCGCTAACTTAGTGCCACCTCTTTCGACATCATGTTCTCCTGTTACAATCTCAATTTTGGAGCGTTCAGACAATTTTGGCCAGATTTTAGCAAATGTATCAGGAGAACATGAAGCGAAAGGAGGTACACTGTGAATTTCATCGTCGAAGCCTTTCGAAGACGCTGCGCCTCTACGTCGAATAGTTCTCCGCCTTAGATTCTCCTTCCGAAGGCGCTAACTTAGTGCCACCTCTTTCGACATCATGTTCTCCTGTTACAATCTCAATTTTGGAGCGTTCAGACAATTTTGGCCAGATTTTAGCAAATGTATCAGGAGAACATGAAGCGAAAGGAGGTACGCAGTGAATTTCATCGTCGAAGCCTTTCGAAGACGCTGCGCCTCTACGTCGAATAGTTCTCCGCCTTAGATTCTCTTTCCGAAGGCGCTAACATAGTGCCACCTCTTTCGACATCATGTTCTCCTGTTACAATCTCAATTTTGGAGCGTTCAGACAATTTTGGCCAGATTTTAGCAAATGTATCAGGAGAACATGAAGCGAAAGGTGGTACGCTGTGAATTTCATCGTCGAAGCCTTTCGAAGACGCTGCGCCTCTACGTCGAATAGTTCTCCGCCTTAGATTCTCTTTCCGAAGGCGCTAACTTAGTGCCACCTCTTTCGACATCATGTTCTCCTGTTACAATCTCAATTTTGGAGCATTCAGAGAATTTTGGCCAGATTTTAGCAAATGTATCAGGAGAACATGAAGCGAAAGGAGGTATGCCCTGAATTTCATCGTTGAAGATCTTTCGAAGACTCTGCGCCTCTACGTCAAATAGTTCTCCGCCTTGGATTCTCTCTCCGAAGACGCTAACTTAGTGCCACCTCTTTCGACATCATGTTCTCCTGTTACGAAGCTCAATTTAGAGCGTTCAGAAAATTTTGGCCAGATTTTGGAGCGGTGTATTAGGAGAACATGAAACGAAAGGAGGTATTCTGAATTTCAGCGTCAAACCGCATCCAAAGGGTACAATGAGAGTACCCTTTGATCGCCGATTTCCCTCGATCGTTGCCGATTTCTCTGTTACCCTGTATAGTAGGGTATTTTTCACCCCTTAGGAAAGTACTCGGGACGTGAAACCGCGTTCAATGAGTACAATGAAAGTACCCTTTGATTACCGATTTTCATCGATCGTTGTCGATTTCTCAATCACCCTGTATAGTAGGGTATTTTTCACCCCTTAGGAAAGTACTCGGGACGCAAAGCCGCGTCCAAAGGGTACAATGAAAGTACCCTTTGATCGCCGATTTTCCTCGATCGCTGCCGATTTCTCTGTCACCCTGTATAGTAGGGTATTTTTCACCCCTTAGGAAAGTACTCGGGACGTGAAACCGCGTTCAATGAGTACAATGAAAGTACCCTTCGATTACCGATTTTCATCGATCGTTGTCGATTTCTCAATCACCCTGTATAGTAGGGTATTTTTCACCCCTTAGGAAAGTACTCGGGACGCAAAGCCGCGTCCAAAGGGTACAATGAAAGTACCCTTTGATCGCCGATTTTCCTCGATCGCTGCCGATTTCTCTGTCACCCTGTATAGTAGGGTATTTTTCACCCCTTAGGAAAGTACTCGGGACATGAAACCGCGTTCAATGAGTACAATGAAAGTACCCTTTGATCGCCGATTTTCCTCGATCGCTGCCGATTTCTCTGTCACCCTGTATAGTAGGGTATTTTTCACCCCTTAGAAAAGTACTCGGGACCTGAAACCGCGTTCAATGAGTACAATGAAAGTACCCTTTGATCGCCGATTTTCCTCGATCGTTGCCGATTTCTCAATCACCCTGTATAGTAGGGTATTTTTCACCCCTTATGAAAGTACTCGGGACGTGAAACCGTGTTCAATGAGTACAATGAAAGTACCCTTTGATCGCCGATTTTCCTCGATCGCTGCCGATTTCTCTGTCACCCTGTATAGTAGGGTATTTTTCACCCCTTAGGAAAGTACTCGGGACGTGAAACCGCGTTCAATGAGTACAATGAAAGTACCCTTCGATTACCGATTTTCATCGATCGTTGTCGATTTCTCAATCACCCTGTATAGTAGGGTATTTTTCACCCCTTAGGAAAGTACTCGGGACATGAAACCGCGTTCAATGAGTACAATGAAAGTACCCTTTGATCGCCGATTTTCCTCGATCGCTGCCGATTTCTCTGTCACCCTGTATAGTAGGGTATTTTTCACCCCTTATGAAAGTACTCGGGACGTGAAACCGTGTTCAATGAGTACAATGAAAGTACCCTTTGATCGCCGATTTTCCTCGATCGTTGCCGATTTCTCAATCACCCTGTATAGTAGGGTATTTTTCACCCCTTATGAAAGTACTCGGGACGTGAAACCGTGTTCAATGAGTACAATGAAAGTACCCTTTGATCGCCGATTTTCCTCGATCGCTGCCGATTTCTCTGTCACCCTGTATAGTAGGGTATTTTTCACCCCTTAGGAAAGTACTCGGGACGTGAAATCGCGTTCAATGAGTACAATGAAAGTACCCTTTGATCGCCGATTTTCCTCGATCGTTGCCGATTTCTCAATCACCCTGTATAGTAGGGTATTTTTCACCCCTTATGAAAGTACTCGGGACGTGAAACCGTGTTCAATGAGTACAATGAAAGTACCTTTTGATCGCCGATTTTACCCAATTGATACCGATTTCTCAGTCACCTTGTATAATGGTTAATTAATTCGGGTCATTCGTCTGTTATAGGTAAGCAATTCTTTCGTTTGGAAGCGTCGGTTCGTGTCAACTTGTCCCAGATAGCACACAGATGTCTTTTAAAGACGCCCAAAAGACGTCCTAAAAGCCGTCCGGATCTAAAACGGACGTACAATTGACGTCTTTCAGACGTCTGTGTAAAATGTGGGTTGTAACGAAAACGCACTGGACGAGTGCAGCATTTACAATATGTCCCTTTTAAGTGGAAGTTAATCTTAAGTAATTAGACAATGGAATTATTAAATATCACTGTACATTATTCAGATCATTTTAATAAATCACATGTAGAGAAAAAACGCATCATTCAATTTAGAAATGTACCCTATAACTTCCATTTCCTAATTAAATCCCAAATTCCAAAATCACAAGTAAAGCCTGCGTATGCGTTGAGTACTTCTCCGTCATCGACTCATTCTCTCCGGAGTTACCTCTTTCGACATCATGTTCTCCTGTTACGAAGCTCAATTTAGAGCGTTCAGAAAATTTTGGCCAAATTTTAGAAAATGTATCAGGAGAACATGAAGCGAAAGGAGGTACGCCCTGAATTTCATCTTCGAAGCCTTTCGAAGACGCTGCGCCTCTACGTCGAACAGTTCTCCGCCTTGGATTCTCTTTCCGAAGACGCTAACTTAGTGCCACCTCTTTCGACATCATGTTCTCCTGTTACAATCTCAATTTTGGAGCGTTCAGAGAATTTTGGCCAGATTTTAGCAAATGTATCAGGAGAACATGAAGCGAAAGGAGGTACGCCTTGAATTTCATCGTTGAAACCTTTCGAAGACGCTGCGCCTCTATGTCGAATAGTTCTCCGCCTTGGATTCTCTCTACGAAGGCGCTAACTTAGTGCCACCTCTTTCGACATCATGTTCTCCTGTTACAATCTCAATTTTGGAGCGTTCAGACAATTTTGGCCAGATTTTAGCAAATGTATCAGGAGAACATGAAGCGAAAGGTGGTACGCTGTGAATTTCATCGTCGAAGCCTTTCGAAGACGCTGCGCCTCTACGTCGAATAGTTCTCCGCCTTAGATTCTCTTTCCGAAGGCGCTAACTTAGTGCCACCTCTTTCGACATCATGTTCTCCTGTTACAATCTCAATTTTGGAGCGTTCAGACAATTTTGGCCAGATTTTAGCAAATGTATCAGGAGAACATGAAGCGAAAGGTGGTACGCTGTGAATTTCATCGTCGAAGCCTTTCGAAGACGCTGCGCCTCTACGTCGAATAGTTCTCCGCCTTAGATTCTCTTTCCGAAGGCGCTAACTTAGTGCCACCTCTTTCGACATCATGTTCTCCTGTTACAATCTCAATTTTGGAGCGTTCAGACAATTTTGGCCAGATTTTAGCAAATGTATCAGGAGAACATGAAGCGAAAGGAGGTACGCTGTGAATTTCATCGTCGAAGCCTTTCGAAGACGCTGCGCCTCTACGTCGAATAGTTCTCCGCCTTAGATTCTCTTTCCGAAGGCGCTAACTTAGTGCCACCTCTTTCGACATCATGTTCTCCTGTTACAATCTCAATTTTGGAGCGTTCAGACAATTTTGGCCAGATTTTAGCAAATGTATCAGGAGAACATGAAGCGAAAGGAGGTACGCTGTGAATTTCATCGTCGAAGCCTTTCGAAGACGCTGCGCCTCTACGTCGAATAGTTCTCCGCCTTAGATTCTCTTTCCGAAGGCGCTAACTTAGTGCCACCTCTTTCGACATCATGTTCTCCAGTTACAATCTCAATTTTGGAGCGTTCAGACAATTTTGGCCAGATTTTAGCAAATGTATCAGGAGAACATGAAGCGAAAGGAGGTACGCTGTGAATTTCATCGTCGAAGCCTTTCGAAGACGCTGCGCCTCTACGTCGAATAGTTCTCCGCCTTAGATTCTCTTTCCGAAGGCGCTAACATAGTGCCACCTCTTTCGACATCATGTTCTCCTGTTACAATCTCAATTTTGGAGCGTTCAGACAATTTTGGCCAGATTTTAGCAAATGTATCAGGAGAACATGAAGCGAAAGGTGGTACGCTGTGAATTTCATCGTCGAAGCCTTTCGAAGACGCTGCGCCTCTACGTCGAATAGTTCTCCGCCTTAGATTCTCTTTCCGAAGGCGCTAACTTAGTGCCACCTCTTTCGACATCATGTTCTCCTGTTACAATCTCAATTTTGGAGCGTTCAGAGAATTTTGGCCAGATTTTAGCAAATGTATCAGGAGAACATGAAGCGAAAGGAGGTACGCTGTGAATTTCATCGTCGAAGCCTTTCGAAGACGCTGCGCCTCTACGTCGAATAGTTCTCCGCCTTAGATTCTCTTTCCGAAGGCGCTAACTTAGTGCCACCTCTTTCGACATCGTGTTCTCCTGTTACAATCTCAATTTTGGAGCGTTCAGAGAATTTTGGCCAGATTTTAGCAAATGTATCAGGAGAACATGAAGCGAAAGGAGGTACGCCTTGAATTTCATCGTTGAAACCTTTCGAAGACGCTGCGCCTCTATGTCGAATAGTTCTCCGCCTTGGATTCTCTCTACGAAGGCGCTAACTTAGTGCCACCTCTTTCGACATCATGTTCTCCTGTTACAATCTCAATTTTGGAGCGTTCAGAGAATTTTGGCCAGATTTTAGCAAATGTATCAGGAGAACATGATGCGAAAGGAGGTACGCCATGAATTTCATCGTCGAAGCCTTTCGAAGACGCTGCGCCTCTACGTCGAACAGTTCTCCGCCTTGGATTCTCTTTCCGAAGACGCTAACTTAGTGCCACCTCTTTCGACATCATGTTCTCCTGTTACAATCTCAATTTTGGAGCGTTCAGAGAATTTTGGCCAGATTTTAGCAAATGTATCAGGAGAACATGATGCGAAAGGAGGTACGCCATGAATTTCATCGTCGAAGCCTTTCGAAGACGCTGCGCCTCTACGTCGAACAGTTCTCCGCCTTGGATTCTCTGTCCGAAGACGCTAACTTAGTGCCACCTCTTTCGACATCATGTTCTCCTGTTACAATCTCAATTTTGGAGCGTTCAGAGAATTTTGGCCAGATTTTAGCAAATGTATCAGGAGAACATGAAGCGAAAGGAGGTACGCCTTGAATTTCATCGTTGAAACCTTTCGAAGACGCTGCGCCTCTATGTCGAATAGTTCTCCGCCTTGGATTCTCTCTACGAAGGCGCTAACTTAGTGCCACCTCTTTCGACATCATGTTCTCCTGTTACAATCTCAATTTTGGAGCGTTCAGAGAATTTTGGCCAGATTTTAGCAAATGTATCAGGAGAACATGATGCGAAAGGAGGTACGCCATGAATTTCATCGTCGAAGCCTTTCGAAGACGCTGCGCCTCTACGTCGAACAGTTCTCCGCCTTGGATTCTCTGTCCGAAGACGCTAACTTAGTGCCACCTCTTTCGACATCATGTTCTCCTGTTACAATCTCAATTTTGGAGCGTTCAGAGAATTTTGGCCAGATTTTAGCAAATGTATCAGGAGAACATGATGCGAAAGGAGGTACGCCATGAATTTCATCGTCGAAGCCTTTCGAAGACGCTGCGCCTCTACGTCGAACAGTTCTCCGCCTTGGATTCTCTGTCCGAAGACGCTAACTTAGTGCCACCTCTTTCGACATCATGTTCTCCTGTTACAATCTCAATTTTGGAGCGTTCAGAGAATTTTGGCCAGATTTTAGCAAATGTATCAGGAGAACATGATGCGAAAGGAGGTACGCCATGAATTTCATCGTCGAAGCCTTTCGAAGACGCTGCGCCTCTACGTCGAACAGTTCTCCGCCTTGGATTCTCTGTCCGAAGACGCTAACTTAGTGCCACCTCTTTCGACATCATGTTCTCCTGTTACAATCTCAATTTTGGAGCGTTCAGAGAATTTTGGCCAGATTTTAGCAAATGTATCAGGAGAACATGATGCGAAAGGAGGTACGCCATGAATTTCATCGGCGAAGCCTTTCGAAGACGCTGCGCCTCTACGTCGAACAGTTCTCCGCCTTGTATTCTCTTTCCGAAGACGCTAACTTAGTGCCACCTCTTTCGACATCATGTTCTCCTGTTACAATCTCAATTTTGTAGCGTTCAGAGAATTTTGGCCAGATTTTAGCAAATGCATCAGGAGAACATGAAGCGAAAGGAGGTATCTTGTAATTTCACCATTGAAGGCGTTGCCTTAAAGTAGCGAACAAGAGCTGCGCCTTCTAAAGGCCTTTTACCATGGAAATCACAGATTTGGAATTTGGATAGGAATTTGTAAAAGGTATTTGTAAATAATAATACAGTTCTTTCCCAATTTTTTTCCACTTTATTTGCATGAAAGGCCTTTTTTACAGTGTTACAATATTGTATAATTTCATTTTACTTTTTGTATAAAATCACTATCTTCTTCATGTTCATTGTTGTGGCTGACAGCTTTGCATCGTTTGTCTCATTTAAAGTTCCTGGCCTCGGAGGAATGTTCCCAAGATTAATCTGCAAAAAGAAGAAAAATATTTTCATTAACCTGATTTGTCTGTTATGTATAGAAAATACGACATATATTACAATACAATTTCATGTGAAACGTATAAAGAATTTAATTATCTTCCCAATTTAACCTTTATTTCATGTAGAATACATTTAAACGCAGTTCAATTCTATCATATCACAGAAAGCGTATACTATTGACAACAGGTAAAAAGAATTAGGTACCCTTTTGTTTGAAAACAAAAGAATCGTACTTTTCTTCGGGCACAAAAAGGCCCTGAATAAAAGAATGGCGAATCCAACCAGTGGATTCAGAATACGTATTATAAGCCAATACCACACATCTATTCCATTGACAAAATAATTATAAACTATCCGGAGCTAGAACAATACACAGGTAGAAAACCGGCCGGCGCGGCGGTGCATTTAAATTATTCTTATGGAAACCTTATGATAAAATATTTTTAAAATATTCTAGAAACATTTTTAAATGAATATCGTGTATTGGCATGTAATCAACGATGAAAAAAATTTTATATCATGAAAAAAAATTGGACCTTGGTGGGGTGCAACCTACGACAAAAGAGAGTATGCAGTGGTTTTGGAGTCTAACACTCTAACCACTCCGCTAACTGCGGCGCTGAATGATTCTTTCGTACCATATGATATATGGTGCATATACACTTCCAATTAATCATATTAACTTGATTCCCTCCGTTTACATATTACTCTGTCGAATGTAGAGCTATTAAAAATCATATAATGCATTCACTGTATGACGGAAATGCAAAAATTGAAAGTACTTATCGCGTTTTCTCGCGAAATATCTCGAAAATATCGTTTTCTGATTTTTTTAACTATGGCGCACCTTACCGAAAAATCTGAAAAAAATTGTAGATAATAGTCATGTCAATATCTAACTACTGTAAAATTAAAAATCTAGTCACTCGAAAACTTCAACACGAAATCTGCATTTTTCGACATTTTTTTGCGTTTTTTATTTCTTCCACTTAGCAGTTGCAACGAAAAAATCTGAAAAAATTCACAGCCATACACAATCATGTCTACAATATTTCAGATTTTTTTTAGAATTTTTGCTGACCATTAAATAGGGAAAATATGGCAAAAACCGAAAATTCGAATTTACCCTATAACTACCCTCCTGGTTGAGATAGGGGGTTGAAACTTGGTGTACAATATTTTCCTGTGCTACACTATTGAAAGGTGCATTGCCAGCTAAAATCGGTTCAAGGGCACTTTTCACTATGCTTATCCAGCTAGACCCTTTAAAGACATATTTGCGTAGTCGCCCCACTTTTATAGCTCGACGAATCAGAATGAGTCTAAATCGAGCTGAACTGAAGTTAGCGACCATATAACAATTTGTTTAACCTTACACTCTGCATAATTCTAATAGTGTATTAGTAAGGTACTCAAAAGACGCATACAACTTATGAAAGGAAAGGAAAAGATTAACGAAGAGAATGTTAAGTTATCACACGTGTACAAGCACGTACACATCTTTCAGCATTTCAACCCATTTCAGAGTATTTCCGGAGTTGGACGCTGTTCATGAACAGAGGCCGCTAAATTCAGTTCTCGAGTTATGTGTCGGTAATACAGTTTGCGTGGTGTCACGAAGTCTCATAAGTTGATAGGTCTATCCTATACTTCGTCGATGGTAAAGGGACCTTGGCAGTTGGTAAGCCAGGCTCCTTTCGTCTACCTGACGGTACAACAGGAGTGTCACTTCTCCGACTGAGAAGCAGGATTTCTACCTGATCCTAAAGCGTTGCTATAGGATAAACCCCTTAGCTAATTTATACGTCCTTAAATAATGTAATGCCAAATTACTGAAAATCCTAGGGACTTAATTACAGTGTATTTTAACTGTCTTAATTAAGTACTTGCATGATTTTCAAGCTTCTCCACCTACTTTGAAGGCAGAGCAGGAACGAAGCGCGGCTCAGTCACATCGATGTTCCCACAAGAGGCTCGCCGCCTCGTCGATTCTCACGGGCCATCGCGGATGGAAAACACGCGGCTGTTCGAAAAAGAAAAGCCGGAGATCGCGCACATTCCTTTTGGGACTGGGCAATGCCGCGACATATGCCAATGAGCGTGCGGTTCCCTCCCAGCTGGCTCGCTCTATCTGCGGAATGCAATCTAAGCGACCTGACACCGGGGAACAGGAATCATCGAACTTTCCAGACAGTCGATCACCGCGTGACTGAGCGGCGCGCACGCTTGTGTGAGCGCATTCGAACGCGCGAGGGACACTCGCGGCGCGATAACGCGCGGCGGTATTGTTAAGGCTGGCCTCCCCGCCTATCAGGAAGTCGATCGGCCAGCCCTGATAGCTGGACAAGGACTACAAGCCTCGACTCGGCGGACAGAGGATTGTAATATTATCCGGCTGATTGCTAAATTAACGCTACGCCGGAGATAGCGCTATCGCGTCCAGGGCTGCGCGATAGATTCTGAGAAACGCGGTGATAAACGCGAGCCAGAGGGACGATAGGGATCGCGTCCGTTTCTAGGAATGGATCTTCAACTTCTGCATCGTACACGCTCGGTGTAATTACACGCCCGACGCGTTGCAGTTTTTATTTTTTTATCAAGGCGAGAAATAAAGATGGGTGGGCTGATCGCGGCGAGCTTCGTCGATGCCCGGATTGTTTAATTGAATGGAAGCAGGCGTGTTGTTCGGCCGAGTCATCGAACGACTCGTGTGTTTTGACGGCGACCGAGGAAGAGTAATGCACCGAGGAGGCTGAAACGAGCAAGTAGAATATAACGTGGAAGGGAAACTTAATTACGACCACGTCCTTTCTTAATTAAGAGAAAATGTTTGGCGTATCTTGCCGAGATTACCGTGTACGAGTCAGGCTTCCGTTTGCGCTGCCTGCTCGCCTGCTCTCTCACGATCGAAAGCCCGATCCAAAACTAATTCTTCCATTCTTTCCACGCGAACGAGCGCGTCCGTCTTCGTCCCCGTGTCTCCGTCCCTTTTCAACGGCTCCGTCTATCGGACTACGGCGGATTCGCTAGTTAATTCCTTCGATCCAGAACTATCAAACTGGCCAGTGTATTATCCCAATTATCGATCAGTATCCACCGTGCAGCGTAGGTGTTTCCGTTCCTCTGCCTTTTCCACGATTCCGCGCGGGAAAGAATCGTTCGGCTGCCGTGAGAAATGGAACACCTCCTCGCGGGGTAGGAAGCGGGAAAGAAGTTCTCCGAGAGCTCATGTTCCACGAAACCTCATTACCAACTCAGACCTAGCTAATGCTCATTACCATCGAAACCAGGTCCTCTGGAAGCTCCGCATCGCTTATAGGAAAAATAACATTCCTATCAAAAGAACACTCCTCTAGCTTCTACCCCTAAAACCAAGTCCCTCTTGTGTCCAGCTTCTCTTCAGTATATCCTAATTCGTGGCACCCCCTTGATTTCCTTCATTAGAGCACGAGATCGATGGATGAATACCCGCGAAAACGTGGCCCCAAGCGAGAAGACAGCTCCTTGTAGCATATATCCTCGGGCCAGTAAACATGGTGGCCGGTGGTAGCATTATCGGTCGCGGTGGCGCGCTCGCGCGCACACCGCTGCTACACGCCAGTTGACATTGTTTGAAGAACTTGAAGCGGGCAAAGTCGTCGTCGCGGCGAGTCCAGAGTGGCGAGAAAGGTTCGCGAGGAGGGAACCTCTGCTCGCGGCGCGGCGCGGCGGTGAGGAGCGTTTCAGGGAGGCGAAGGAAGCGGGACAGAGAGGGACGGCGATCGTGCATGGGGCCAGACGGAAGAGGGACAGAGAGAAGGAGAGGAAAAGGAGGGGTAGGGGGTGGTAGGGGGCAGTGTGGCGGGTTCGACGGCCGGCTGGTGGCCCAGTGACCGGGACCGGTTCCCTCCGCGGTTCCTCCTTCCGCCTTCCTTGCAAACGCACAACTGCATCATCTCGGCTCGCCTCGGGCCCTCCTCAGCCCCTCTGCCCGCCAACTTGCCTTCTGCAGCCTTCCTTCAGTCTCTTCCTCTGCATGTTCCTTCGCGCCCGTTCCCTCGCCGGAGCGCTGTCTCCGTCATCGGCCCTCCTCGTCTTCTTGTTTCTTCTTCTGCTTCATCTTCTTTATCAGCGCTGGTGTTATGGTTGTTGTTGTTGTTGATGTTGTTGTCGCCGTTGACTTCCACATCCGTCTCCGTCTCTGCCGATCACGCGGGAAACAAACCCACCCCTATCAACTTCTCTTTTTTCACCTGGCTTCTTCTCCCTCCACCTCGTATCCTTCGCTCTATTCATCGGCTATTACGTTGACGGCTCTCGGGCATCCCTTCGTAGTGCCTGCCGCGTTCTCCACCCTTCTCTAGGCGAACGCGCTCCGCGCAGACTGCGCCGCTCGTAGAACAACCGAAGAGGTCACGCCGCGTTCCCTCTTTCATTCTTCTCACCGGCGGTTCGTCCTTCTCCTTCCTCCTCGCCGTGCTCGTTCAGTGATCGAGTGGCTATAGCCGCGGCTGGACGCGACTATTTATCCCACGCGGGGCAAGATGCGGCAGAACGGGACAGGAGGGCTGGCGAGGAGACGAGTCCGCGCATCTACCGCGAGGAGGATCCTCCGGATTCGTGATGGGCATGGTCCGGTACCCTCAGTCAAGGGCTTGAAAGGAAAAGTAGTTCTATGCCCGAGGGAGACAGGCGGGATAGAGAAAGAGTGAAACAACGACCGGGGCGGGAAGGTGAGAAGGTGAGAAGGAGGCAGAAAAACACAGGGAGGAGAGAGAGAAAGAGAGCTCGACTGGGGGGGAAAGGAAGTGAAAGTACGGGAAGGCCTGCGTTACTGGCGCATCCGAGATTTCGTGCTGTCGTTCTTCTTCCCGTCTCTCTCTCCGCCTTTTCGTTTCGTTGCGCAGCGCGTGTTCGCGTCCACGGCTCACAGCGCCGATAATTTGTCGGGGTTACGTTCGTAACGAGCTGAGAAACCAGGAAGAGCCGCGCACCGGGGGAGGAAGGAAGGATCACGCGCTCGGGCGCGCGGCTCCGCGGCTCTTGGGAAGGAAAGTGATTTTCTTCGAAGCACGCTGACCCCGAGACAACGGGCCGATTGAAATCCGGATTACGCAACATACCTCCTGGCCTCTCGTTCGCTTCCTCGTTGCAGCGTTGACCCTGATGCCGATGGTCAGCCGCCTCTCGCGGCTACGTCTGCTATCTAAATTATGGTCTATTCATCGTCTGCACCCGTAGAGACGGAATCGAGCCTCCATATGTATTATGAATCTGAGTCGACTGAGTACTCGCCCATTATCATAGTTCTTTCTTAAGTATTACTTGGGTGGTTCACGAATGCATGACGTTTACATGATCTATCACTTGCCGCACCGCTGTGGCTACATCAAATATTCGTGGCCCAGATTCCGAGCGTTCAGGCTCCACTTCCTCCAGCGTCAAATAACACTTCCCTGAGAATACCCACGAAGGCTCCGTCATCGTTACAACCTCCCGCAACAAAGTCGTGGATCCAAAGTCCAGAATGCCAACGGCAGCCCTCTCTCCATTCTTCCTGGAAGCCCACCCAACGTCCAAGTCGTTCCAAATCAGTTGAGACGAACCGAAGCAGCCTCGCAGTCCGAGGAGAACAGATCACAGGCGTAGGACCAATGACGTGGCCGCAAATAGCAAGGCGAGAAGTAGGTGAGCAGGCAGAAAAGAATCGGGGCTAGCTCGATCACTGGCGAACTATTCGTGGGCACAGCGCTAACGGTACCAATCCCTGCTGGATCCTTCGACGAGCGAGCACCAGGTTCAAATTTATTCGACAGAGCTCTCTGTGTCGAATCGCCTCTTATGGGGCCGGTTTCCTCCGAGCGTGCAGCGTCACGTGCACGCGTCTCCTAGCTTCTGCTCTTCCCCCCTCAACAGGGACTTAGCCTCCGGCGAATTAGGCTGCTTCTCAGGAAAGTCACGGGACCATGTCGAAAATTCCCGGACTAGCAGGGACGTGACGCGAATCTGTTATCGTCCCCGTGGCCAAGTCTTCTCTAGGATGCCAATAATTATTGCCTCCGTTCGATAGAGGAGTCGACGGGCCGGCCAATGAGGATGACCGTCTACGTCACCGGCCAGGAAAAGGTTCCCCGACAGATGGGTTGGCGGATTAACAGTCAGGGCCGAAGTCGAGAGAATAATTCATGCGCGCATGGACCGGGCACCTACGGGCCTGGAGTGAAAAAGTAACTCGTTCGCTTGGAATTCCTCACGTTCGTTAGCTGAGACTTGCCGTCGACAGCCGCTCAGATCTGAAAGAGGCTGTGCTTGATCGTTTATTTGGCTGCGAGCTGGAGTAATCCTTTAAACGTAATATTAATCATCGATTCCAGCATTCGTCAGAGTAACGAGGAAATAATTTATAGTGTCTCTTTTTTCCAAGCGTTCCCTTGGAAATCTCTCGTTGCTGTTTTACTACCGATTTCTCAATTTACGTAAACCAGATCAATTTATAATCGCAACGATTTCGAGGCAGTAGCAAGGTTTCTTTCGGTTCTAAATGTTCCCCTGTCGTTGGTGCTCGTTTGATGGAGCTGACTTACCGATCTCGAAGATCAAGATCCCGGGGCTCGGGATGATCGATTGAGTAACCGAATCATTAATCGGGCCCACGAAGGTGGCAGTTATTCTTCCACCTGCTGGAGTACAGATTTCGACGATCCAATGTAATTCACAGACTTTAATCGCCGCTCACTTCTCGTTCAGCAAGTAGTCTCGTAGCCGCGAGCTAGTCCGCGCTTCGTTCCTGTATTTTCCGTCTGCTTATCGGCGATCTCTCCCACTTAGCTTTCCCCGGGAGCCGCGTACGCTTGAATTCCATTCTCATAAATATTTGAAATTCGCAGTGCGCTTATTAATCGCGCGATTAATTAATCCCTACACGGCGTATAGGGACCGTGGTACAGATAATAACAGGGTGAAGTGATTCCGCGATATTTAACTGGGAGCCGCCATTAGACATCCAAAGGGAACGCGTGAGTACATACGTACATATCGGTGCATATTATATATAAATATACAGGGTGAGTCGCCTAACATTAGAACCTAGAGTATCCCCTGCAGAGTTTAACACATCAAGTGCACAGAATTCTAAAAGGGTAAATCCGGGAGACGCGGTCGGGCCGGAGAGTTGGTCGAGTCGCTGTATTTTAGAGTCAATATACGTAAAAATGCATTAAAGTGCAGACCAATTACTTATGTAGAAGCCAAATAGTTGAATGTATATCGTCATTTCGCTTCCTTCTGTGTTTTTCTGGATTTATAGGCTATAAAAGTTCAACTGAGAATCATATTTAAAATATAATTTTCGGAAATTCAACAAATTCTGAAACTTTGTGAATATGTAGGGAATTTCCTCCTGATTACAATGCAATTTTTGTTTGCTGCCCAAATTCACTCTAAGATGGTGTAATTGGCCCCTGAAAATCCGGTTATTTTCCGATTTTGTGCTATAACTCGTGAACTGTAAAATATTTGTTTTAGAAGTAACTTTTGTCTTGAAATTTTTTTCTATCTCTTACAGTTCGCGACTTATAACACAAAATCGGGAAATAGCCGAATTTTCAGGGGTTAATTTCATCCTCTTCGAGTGAATTTGGGCAGCAAACAAAAATTACGTTGTAATCAGGAGGAAATCCCCTGCATATTCATAAAGATTCGGAATATTTTGAATTTTCGGGTTCGGGATCTTCCCTTGTAAGTTTATTTTCGTTTAATGTTTGAGATAATAAGATAGTAGAGATATTGAGTGACAATGCAGCCAAAGTATTTGGCCATTTTAACTCTCCCTCTCAAAGCTAACGAGAAGACCATCTCTCGCTGCAGAAAGGTGAGATGGTCAATTAATGATTTTTGTATTATTTTTGTTTATTTTTTATTATTTTATTATTATTTTTGTTTATTTAGTTTATTTATTCACTTTTGCATTTAGTTGCCTTGCTAATTGCCAGTAGGTAAGTTCACTTTTTCTTTTATGTGTTCTTTACTTGTTTAGCGTAAACAAATTAAATATCAATGAATCTGTAGTTGTATTCACTCATAAATAATTTGGTTTTATCTTTTGTTAATTTTCCATGAATAATAATGTGAATGGTCTCCGCCAACGACGAAAACCATTTCTCCTGGCACCTCGGGAGAAGTGGTCAGATGTCATGACTTCAGTTTTCAACCCGATTTACAATAAATATTGTCTTAAAGCAAATATCGACCAGTTTTTCTGAATCAGCATAAAATAAATAATATCTATATTAGTTTTAACAGCCATTTTATATTAGGTCGACCGCGTCTCCCGGATTTACCCTAATAACATATTTCTACACCTGTATCTTTCAGATACAGTGAGTCACTAACTCGTTTATATAAATTTAAAGGAATAACTAATTCCAACAGCATTGCTCATTTTACTCCTCCGTTTCTGTCGCTCCAATCGACATCTGGATTCTTTAATTCCACTCTATATGCTGGTACTTGGAATGAAATGAAGGCAGATCGAATTATGTGGTTCACCGTGTATACGTGTACTTTCTGTTTTCCTTCCCCCGACGCGGTAGCCCGCTAACGAGAATAAAATCTAATCGCTCGAAAAGCTGAATCTCCGTCGGCGTCGCTGCGAATACGCTCGCGCCTAGCGCCCGCGCTTAGATGACGCTTGTTCCCCGGCACGGAGTTAGAGCTACGTGCTATTGACCTTTACGCTCAATGATTCGCCATAGGCTCGCGTCAGTTCTGAAGTAATTGGCCGAATAAATTTATTGCGTGTACCCGCGCGCTCGGAGCTTGTGCTCGTATCACGCGAGACCCCCGCTCTCTGTGTCTTTTCGCGCCGCGTGCGCCTCTAATTAAACCGCCGATAGCTCTGGATCGCTGCGTGAACCATGCAGAATTATTCGGGTCGAGCATGACCCGCCTCGCGCGAGAACGCTCCGACGAGGCGCGCCAGATCTGTCCCGACGCGTTCGCGATCGATCATCGAGGATTCAGCTTCAGGATCGTTCACGAAATACTACTTAGTAGAATTTATTTATGGGTTAAATTACTTTGACTCCGTCGTTATTGTCGAGGCTTCTGAGATTCGTGCGGGAACACTTCCATCGCGAGTTTTCCGCGCCTGAACCACGGACCTGCTCGAGCACCAAGCGACATGGAAGCAAATATTACTTCATTATGCTAATGACATTGGCGGAATTCGAGGCAAGGTGGAATTCGAGTATCTAGGAACTCGAGTTCCCGATTACTAATCGAGTGGACTCGGATGAACCTTTAACAGCGGGAAGCTATAATTAGAAGTTGATCTTTGCCTTCCTCCAATAGACCCACGGAGAAGCTATCGTCTCAATTAAGAATCTAACGCCGCATTCCAACGATCTGTACCTCTGGTTCTCCCGACAAATCATGTAGGCTGGTCTCCGCGTGGCGAGAGTTTCGACAGTTCATCAACTCTCGGGGGGTGGATGGTTGTTCCCAGGTGATCGGGCGTATATTATCGGCGTTCCTCGAATTATCTCGCGAATCCAACCGCGGTAGATTCTATCTGGCGTGTCTCGTGTTCCGTGCGTCTCGTCGATTCCTCAACGAGGGACACAGGGAATTACATAAGAAGCCCTCGGAGAAGGACAGACGGTCCACGGGGACAGGGAGGCTGAACGGGAGAGACAGACGGCTAGAATGTAATCTATTAGTCTCGGTCTAAGGCTCCCTGGCACAAAGAGGAGTCATACCGATCGTGGAACATCGCGGAACCGGTCCCAGCCTCGAAGATTAACGAGAAGGAAGGGAAACGCTGCGCGGCCCTCGCCGGAAATGGTTTTCATCGGGGCCATTCCCGACTCTCATCGCCAAATTGCGGTGACAAAATTGTTAGACACTACGGGCACAGGGAGAGAATCCTATTTCCATATCCATTCGTCATTCACACCCCGAAGAGAAGCTCCACTTCGAATGCTCTAATTGGAGCAGGCTCGTGGTCTCTCCTAGTTCTGAACAATGTGAACCACTAGGGTACTAACCCTCGCGTCCAAATGCAATAGCACGGACGTTCGCGACAATTAGCAGTTTACCCAACGCGGTCGATGCGACGATAGACCTTGTTGGAGGGTCATTGTCATCGTTTCGATCAAGTTGGAGCTGCTGCCAGCCGGGGAGCTCGGTTCATTCGGAATGCACGGTACATCGTTGGACATAGCCCGCGCAAGTAATTAAATAAATCATACCGGAGAAAGAGTGGCCGATAACAGCTTCCTCGCATGTCCTCGCGAGCGCGGCACGAGGGAAGCCAGAATTCTCAGGCTGGTTTCCGCGTCCAGCGACGAATCCAGCTGAGGCTCCGGGTCTGGGGGGTTAGACAGACGCGGAGGACAAAGGCGACCCGATCCTCCGAGTAGCAGAAAACGAGGATCCTCGCGAGGATCCACGATTTCTCGCTTCGAGCACCCAGTATACACACCGCGAGACGAGGAACCAGGGAACACGCTCTTTATCTTCGTGCCTCTCTCTTCTTCGCTCTGTCGTTCCCTCTGGCTCCCTCGCGGTTTATCGTCCGTTTGCCGTCTCTGTCCCTGGTTCCCGCTCCGTCCTCGTCTCCCCCTCCTCCTTCGTCATCGGTCCTCCTCCTCGCTTGCTCTGTGCAAAGTAAAGAGGAGCTCTGCCTTGGGTCGTTGGCCGCAACTCGCCGTGACCCAGTGCGAGCGCTAGGACATTGACTCTGCCATCGCCATCGCCATCCGCGATACCAACTTCCCTTCGTCCCTGGCCCCGCGAGTCCCCCACGCCTGCGAGCCCTCCTCCTCCTCCTCCTCCTCCCCACACCCGGACCGCCACCTCCTCCCTCCCTCGCACGCTCGACCTCCCCCGCTCCCGTATCGCCTACCGATTCCTCTATACCTCGTTCGGTTTGCACCGACGACTTGTACCTCCTCCTCTCCCTTCTTCATCTGCTTCTTCTGCCTCCTCTTCTTCTTCCTCAGCCTCCACCTTCGTCTCCTCTTCTTCTCCTGCCGCCGCCTTAGCCACTGCTCCATCCTCCGCGCCCGTCTCTTCCCGGTTTCCTCTTTTTCGCTCCTCCGCTTCCTCCTTGCACTCTGTCCCATGGCGGCGGGCCGATCGACTCGCACGATTTCGCGTGTACGAAAGGACCCGGACCAGGGTGCCGGGATCCAGGCCGCCGGAGGGTGTCGCTCGCGTCACCCTTCCGGCAAAACGCTCGCGCGACAGCGGGACGCGCGAGCTCCGCCGGGGAAACTGTTGCATAAATTGGGGTCTGTTTACGGAAGGAGCCCGGTGGAAGGATCGCGCGTACCTCGCGGGAAGTGGCGCGTTGTGGTTTCTCGGTTTACGAACCGGGGCCGTGGTAACGATCGGTTTCCCTGGCGGATGGTTTATTCCCGGATTAATCGGCGCCGGACGAAAGCATTGTTTCTCTTTCTGCGGACGGCGATGGTGGATGAGCTATGCTCGGCCTGGGAATGGACGAGGAGGGAACTTGACATTTTCTCAAGGCGCTCGCGGACACGGCTCAACGATCCAGAAGTCGAAGCACGAGGGGGGGACAAAGAGCGAGGAAAGTAGGAGGGAGACTTGACCCGTGCCGGGCACCGCTCGAAGTCAGCTGACTTCGGCCGCCTCTCAGCTGAGACGGCACATCGGGGCATTCAGGAAGACGATTGCCGGGCCTGATCCTCCTACGAGCTGATTTGTAAAGTGTCAGGTATTTTTAGACCTTTCGATGGTCCCGCTAGTTCTCGGAGGCCGTCGTTCATCCGGACATATTTTAGAAAAACGACTCGAATCGTCGTACTAAATAGTTCAAACTAGCACTCGTCAGAACTATTTCCCTACGACGAAAGGGGGGGAATTCACCCCCAGAGAAAACAAGAATGGTCCTCCTCGATCAGGCTTCGCCAGAAGAAAGATCGGTAATTGTAATTTGCCATCTGCACCGAAGAAGTCCGTAACAGAGGAGCCTAGAATTGCCTATGGTATCAGTGCTTAACATCAACTTCCCGTTTCTTCTGTTGCGCCGAGGCCCGCAAGAAACCTCCGCCGCTGAAAGCGGTCGGAGCCGTTTCACCGCATCGCGGCGGGGCGAAAATCATCAGCGTTGGACGTCGCACTCCATCCGTCCGAGGGTGCAGAAAAACGCGTGTTCCTGTCCATTGGATCGCGTCCAATCGACGGGCGCTCGATTCACCTTCCGCGCCGGTCGCGGGGAGACAATAAGCTCCGGCTCTATCGGGCGTCTCTCGGGCGTCGTCGTTCGCGCAGGAGGTTCGAAGGCTCGTCTACGAAACCTGATTTTCTCCGTTTCACTTTCACGGATGCGCGGCGAACGCAGGAGGCTATGCCACGCCGCGGCCGGCGTTAAACTTCCTCCGCGGCCCGTCGGACGACGGAAGGTCGGTGGAAGAACAGTGGCCGAAGGTGGAAGGAGGATGGCCGAGGAAGGAGATGGAGCTGAGGGAAGAACGAAGAGAGGAAGAACAGAAGGGAGGACCGTGAAGTAGAAGAAAAACGAAGACGGCGTGGAAAGGAGCTTCCGAGCTCGGTGGATCGGCAAGGAAAGTCGCGGAGGGTGCATCCTACTCTCCTAGTGAATCGTACCAGGAAGTGAGCCGTCCAATTAGGTAGCCGCCAACAACGGAAGCCCGGCCGACTTCCCGATCGTAAAATATATCCATCCTGATAAGCGACAGAGGTCCTGGCTCCCTCCTCCCTCTGTCCTTCTCTCTCTTCCTTGGGTGTCCTAATGAGATGCACGGAAAAGGACTCGCTTGCTTTCGCGTCACGTTTCCTCGTGCACAACAACGAGGCCGAGGCTCCTTCGTGCATATAACACCGAAACCGTGGCCGGTGTCGCGACGCTCGGGGCTCGAATTCTGGATTCACCGTGGGGACCTTGCGTCCTTTTTCACCTAACATCCATCCTCCCCCCTTGGGAGGGTGCAAGCACGGCCGTGGCTCCACGGTCCGAGGCACGATCCTCCGTGTCACGCGCCCCCTCCGTGATTGATGGAAGGAAATGTGGCGCTGTGCGTGAGGATTTTTTCTTGTCACGGACTGCTGCTGGTTCCTTCGTTCCTTTTTGTAACTACAGCAGGACTCTGTTTAAGAAGGGATTCTCGTCTAACAGCGCCAAAAGTAACTGATATTTAAGAATTTTTTTTGAAAAAACTGTTGGTCATATTGGATTAAACTCTTTTGGGATATAAGAAGGCATTGTTAAACTTGCAGAAAATATTTTTTTTTCTGTCGGTACTTCTTATTATTTATTCATTATTGTGGAATCTTGTCCACCTCCTCGACGATTTAACTCCTGTTGTCGAGATGTGTAGCACCTATCTCAGTCATCTGATTGCAAAAAAATAGAAGTTTCTTAAAGTTAGACAGTTTACGCTGGGATTGGTTCACTTTAAAGAGAAAAAAATTAAAATTGAAAGAGTTATAGCGTTTGAAAGAAAAAGTAAGGTTTTTCCATAGATTATAATTTTAGATCCAGTCCCAGCCTAAATTATTTAACTTTAACAATATTTTCTTCTCTTTGCAATCAGATGACTGTGACATACTCACAATAATTAATAAATGATAAGATGGATCGACATGCAAAAAAAAATTCTACGAGTTTAAAGATGCCTCCTTATATCCCAAAAGAGTTTAATGCAATATTAACAATAATTTTATAAAAAAAAATCATAAATTTCGGGAACCTGCCGGTGAGATGGAGTGGAGCTAGATGGAGGATACTAATTAGAGGCGCATCGATGATCCTCTATTTCGAATGCCTCGGTCGAATTAATTTCTCAGCTCCACGGGAGGCAGTCGTTTAACTGCTATTTCTGTTGATGATAGGTCTGTCGTTAATTGTGACTGTTCTATCGTTCAGTCAACATTTCCCACGAGGTAGCCTACAGCTGAGTGGGCACAGTTGAAGTCAACTTGGGGCAGATCCTCGATAAGTTACCAAGAAACCGATCATTCCATTGCATCCCTAATTTTTACAGTATTTTCCCTTCGCACACCCCGTGGACTCACCCAAGAACATCACTCTTAAGCTCTCCTTCGGCCGCCGCTGTAAATATTAAGCAAACCAGCCTGATTCCCGGAAACTCGCCCTCTAGACCCGATCCAGACCCGGCCACCCCGCGCCCCCTTCCGCCTCCCCTCGCGGAGGGTCGCTGATGCGAAGCATCGATGAACTTCGTGCGGCTCGATGATGCCGCGCACGTTCCCCCGGGTGTTTCTTCGGAGGGGTCGCGCATCCCGTTATGCATTTTTCCACAGGGAAAAGGGAGGAGAGGAAGGCGAGCAGCGGCGACTGGAAAAAAAACGGAGGGAAGCGGGGAAAAAAAATGTTGGCCAGCAAAAAATCGGTGCATCCTGTGCCCTGACCTCTCGGGGTACCATTCGGGTAACGAGTATACCATCGTGTCCGATCGACCGGCCAGTCCGAATACTCTCTGTCTCCTCTACGTACATCCTATCCGCTCCCCTTCTTGTTGCGTTTTTTTTCCCCCTCTCGCCACCCTCTCTTTTTCCCGTGTCCCGTGGTCCCCTTTGTACGCCCGCTCTCTCGCGTATTCGATTACGAGAATCTCGTGTTACGCGGCTGGCGCGTGCAACGTTTCGACAAACTGCACCCCGAGGGCTGGGACGACGTCGTCCGGACTCCACTGGACGCGCGTATTTTGGTTCCGGGTTGCCGGCGACGGTGCTGGGAGGTTTCTGGCTGGAAGACGCGAGGTGGGTCGCGGTAAAAGTAGAGGGCGACAGTTGGCTATGGGAATCGGTGATGGAGATCAACTTGTTCTTCTAAAATTCTGCAAGCAAATTTTTGAGACACCGTGGAAAGTAGAAGACGCAGTTTAGTCAGTTTTATTGATTGGGGGATGTAATGGATTCTTGTAGTGGAATAATGATTTATGGAGGAAGGGGTGAGATCCCCCAGGATTTATTTAAGCCCCTACAGCTTCTCCTTCCTCCCCCGAATACCCAAACATTAAATTCATCCACGTGGTTGCACCCTCAGGATTAGGCAATCCCAGCCAACAAGGGTATTAACACCTTTCTAGGATCCTAAGTATCTATCCACTGCCGGAGAGGGTGTAAGCTTCGGCGTTTATTGCCCAGTAAGGTTCGATCGGTGCATATTAGGGATTACGAAACGAATTTTTTTTCGATCGCGGTAGAAGTGTCACGCAAACGCGGAACGAACGGATGGATGTTTAAATGGATGGACGCTCGTCCAGCGGACGACTGTTGCGGACGCGCCAGGCCATCGGTCCCCGTAAAGGACTTTTATGAGTTTGCGAACCTCCGAAAATAGCTACACAATCGGAACCGGTTTCGGGTATAATCTTCGCCGATTTTGTGTAGGCCTACAATTTCAATAAGTAAACATTCTGTGCTGTGCTGGTACGCGGGCCACATAATTATGCCTGACCACCCACAGATCTGTACGATTTTTTTAGAAACGATTCGTGTAGCGATAACCATCTCGTTCCCACATCGCAGGGAAAGCGTCCATTGTACCTTGGAAACGTTCCTGAACTTCAGAGAGAATTACCGCGACATAATCACACCCTCTCTAATTATTACCCCCCGGAATCCCCACACTTAACTTTACAACGATAATGAGAGAAAACTTCAATCAAGCAGCAGTAAATACAAGAATACGAGAGGAAAATTCATTCCAAAGAAATATCTAAAAGAATTTACTTATCTAACAATAAGTTTAATGTAGATTAAATTCGTGCCCACCAAAGACACATCTTCGCGTAGAAATGCATCAGGACGCGATGATAAAAACAGTGCACTGGGGAACAGAGTTGAAACTTTCCAAAATTCTCGGGTAACCTGTGAGGGGAACAGGGTGGACGGTTGGTGAAACAAGGGAGAAGGAGCAGAAAGGAGAAACAGGAAGCGCTTGACGCGAATCAAATTCCCGGTAGGGTCACCGTCGATCCCATGCCGATGGCTGCGACGGTGGTGGTGGAGTATAGGCGATCGGCGGTTACGGTCAAGGACTCACTGACGTCAGCCTCGCCGGTCGTTAAAGAATTTAGGTCAAAAAGTCACTGTTGTGTGTTCGCCATTCAACGCGGAACTTGGCGAGCAAACGACCCATGTCCGATTTTACCTCGAACGAACATCCGTTTCGCCTCGAAGCCAGGCCGTGCCACCGAGGTGCCACCAGTACGGTCGCAGATTTTTCGTTTTCAGACTCGCTAATTATTTGAATTGCAAATTCGCGGCATCGTGAAAGAAGAGTCATCCCGTTACTGGGGCATTAGGCTCGCCGGTGCCTCGAAAATCTTCAGCTTCGTTTCGCGCGGCCATGATAATTGGGAACAGGGATTGTTACGGAGACAGAGGTGGCATTCTCTCTGTTTGCTAATTTCTCCTTCACTTGGGAGAAGAATGAAGGGCTGTTTGCTCCGAAATATCTTGGAATCTTTGAAACCCCTTCGCCCATTGTGCTATCGAGACACTTTTCATTATTGCTGTTGCATTCCCAGTAAATATTCCTGTGTAGCATAGATGTTCCGAAGAAGAGATGTGTTTGTAGAGCTCCCTCCTCCTCGTCTTGAAATCGTCAGTTTCATATTTCATTCTAATTGGAGAATCGTGTCAGGAGTATCAACGACAACGTCCCCCCCGATAGGGAAAAGAAAGGAACATCGGCGGCGTAAGGTGAAAATAATGGTACACGGAAGTGGCCAGGCGAGCGGGCGAAAACCGATGGTAATTAGAATTCCCCTGACCACGTAACATCTGCGCCTAATACAGGAACTATGGCGTGGGTATAATCAGGGACAAGAATCGCGCGAAACTTATTTCGTTGTGCGTTACGGAAGAACCTTCGCTTCGCCGGAGTCTTTCGCCATGAAAAGGTGGAATCAATTTGCCGGGTCTGACGTAAGACGAGGATATAATATCCTACAAGAGACTCGCGTATATGCGATTCATTGTATCCACACCGCGGAAGTTTATCAATGGAATGCAACCGCCAGCCGTGTGGGCGTCGATTTTGAGCTACGCAGATGGCTTCTACACCCTGCAACGACTGCCTCATCCGATGGATCCCGATCGTGGAGCCTTTTTTTTTGCGCTTCCGGGTTCCGGCCAACTTCTTTCACGATCTCCAACAGATTCATCAAAATACAGGTTCATCTAGCCCCGTGAAAACCGAAGTTGAATTCTGTCCGGCGGTTCGAAAGCCAGGCTTCGAAAGGTCAGTCCGGGAAGCGTCGCTCGAAAGCTCCGCCGATCGGCTCGAACTCGCTCGCGACTGGGTATAATTAACCTTTTCCCTGACACGAATCAATCGCCGATAAAAGTGCCCGCGGTGACAATAAATGGTTGGCATCCCCGTCGAGGTCACGTCGATCGTTTCCCAGTTCCACGCGGGGACGGAATGATGAACTGCCATTTGAGAGGGCAGGGGACAGTCGGCGACGACGAAAGGCCAAGGGAGAAAGGAAAAAGAGGAAAAACACGAGGCGCACGTGGGCAGACCGGCACCTATTTTCCTCGCGCGCTCAGGGGTCACGGTGCCCCCCTCCTACAGGGCCCGGCACAGCCATCCACGGGGCCCCTCTCCACGGTGCTTTGCAACCCCCCTCGATCACGGACGCTTTGGCTCGCGTACCGCGAAGCGCAGGTTACATAATTATTCCGGTCGTGCCTCGCGAGCGTTTCTTGGCCAATGGGATTGTGGTTCTATGGGACAGTGGACGGTGTCCCCATAGAAGCCACGCCTCGTGACCCAGACTCCCACATAACTGTTCTCGAAACATCATCGGCAGTCCGAATGAATCGGCGAAGGAAAGAAAGTAGCCGACGGGAGGGAGGGAGAGAGCTGCGCGCGATCAACGAGGATAGACGGAACAGAAGGACGAAGAAGAGACATGCATCGAGGTATTATCGATTCCCGCGACGCCTCGGCGGAGTCGCGTAAGTGTTTGAAATTAGACTTCGCCATAGCCGAGTCGCCTTGCCGTGTTTATATTGACTGCATCGACGCTTCCTATTGCATTCCGTTTCGGTGGCCCCTTTGCGTGCCTCAGGTAGGTTCAATTGTTGAGTTTTGGGGACCAGAAGCTGTCCGGGGCGTTGTCAGGGGCGCAGGTATAAAGTAACTCCTCGTAGAACAGTGAGATATGATTATTGGAGGAGGTGAGAATTATCAGAAAGTGACTAGGAGTACAGCCACCCTGAGAAGTTTCATATCCCTCCAATTATCTCCTCCACCGTATACTCTCCCTTCCCTCGCGCATCAACCCTCGAACTTTATAACCCCAAAACTTCCGTCGCACCTGAAACTCCCAGTACCTAAAACTTCATCGTGTATCAAGATACGTATCACCACAAATCCAAACGCGAATCTCAAACTTTCGCTGTCTTAAGGGGTTATGCCTGCCTGCGAGGCCTGAAAAAAACATGTATATTCGGGAATTTTTGGGGGAAAAACTTGAAGGCTTTTTTAATCAAACCTTCATGCATTCGAAAGTGCACATGTTAAACTACTTGTAGTAATTTTTGCGATGGGAAATATAAATAAATAAAAGAAATATCAGCGATCTCCCGACAGCTTTTTTCAGTAGTTTGCGGTGACCACTCTAATTTTGACCTCGTTTATCTGAAATAAAAAATTCGTGGGAATTTATTTAGTAGATGTATTAGGTTATTTAGTTCTTAATCGTTACTCAATTAAAAGTATCGATTTTCGCTACAGAATCGCTTTCATTTTTCATCATTTTTCATATGTAAAATAAAAACTACGAAACGAAAATGAAAACATCACCATTAAGTACTAAATAATCTATCGTCGAATTTTTTATTTCTTATAAACCAGGTCAAAGCTACAGTGGTCACCGTAATAAAAGAACGCTGCCAGGAGATCGCCTATAATTCCATTATTCATTTAGATATCGCATTGCAAAAAAAACTACAAGAACATTAAAATACATACTTTCGAATATACAACCGTTTATTTAAAAAAGTCTTCAAGTTTAAAAAAAAATCCCGAAAATACTTGTGCTTTCAGACCTTACATGTAGGCATAACCCCTTAAAGACGAAAGAGCCCCCTGGTATCGCAGAATTCTTCCCTCCCGGCTGATCGATTTATCAAACAGCTGCGACAATAGCGACGTCGCATTAGGGAAGAGAGAGCTGCGGGTAATGGTCGATACATCTTGCTTCTCTTTCAGCCAGGGAGAAGGCGCGTTTGGAGAATGAGAGGAACGTCGCGTAATCGTAGAGCGCATAGATCACCGCTGGTAAAAAGCACGATGTATGCGTCGGGTAGACGCACACCGTGGCTGGTGCCAAGTGGCCGCTTAATGCCAGCACGCGGAGGTGTGCCCAGCGCAATTCAAGGTCCGTGATATGCTGCCTCGATTCTGTTATCGCTTCTTAACCGAGCGTTCCTTACCATTGTTCGTCCGACGATATTTCTCGAAGCGGTGACCGGTGCCCGCACGCGCGCTCGCGAGCTCCCTGCTCCGCAGGAGATATCGCTTTTCCGGGACACCGTCTTTTCTCCCTCTACAGTGTTCCACGCGTCAACGCGCCTTGGGAACGCGTGGGCTGCGCACTTCTGGAAATGCTTACACTTTTCACCACTTTCCATTTATGCGGATCTGTTACCAGTCGCAGTCGAAGTGTCTAAATTTCAGGCTGGGAGTGACGGAGCTGAAGGTGCGTGTATAAAGGCTGATAGCACGCGAGCATAATTCGAAATCGTGGGATAGATGAAAATCTGCCTTTATTTTGTTTACGAGCGTCGTACAGTTCCTCGAAACTTTCACTGGCTGCAGTGGCACTCGCGAAATTTCTCCCACCGGCGGCTCTCGTGAAAGCAGGCGCGAGCAAAATGGAGCAGCGGCATGTAAAACACGGACGACTGAAAAGGCCACGCTTCTGAATGCCTTTGCCGACGATCTATACAGTTCTCTGAAAGAGGAGGCACGACGGCCACACGCCCGTCCGTCAAATTAGGGGATGAGAAATGCCCAGTGGTCGGTCGGGGGTTTCACCGGTGAGTTTCACTTCAAGGGCTCTTTCTTCTTTTTTCGCCACCTCGCGTGGCCGTACGCCGGGAAAATATCGGCCGCGCGTCCGAGGGATTAAAAGGAGAATGCTCGGACGTTCTGTGAGGGCTTTTTAGTTAACCGGCGCCCATTCAGTGCGAGCGAAGGGACACTCGAGGGCGGCGTGGCCCGTGAAAGATCACCCGCGGCTGGATGACAGATGCGAAAGGGTCCACGACGCGTCTAATTGCCAATTAAAAAGACATTTTTCGTGGCTGGCCACGGTTGACCAGCGTCCTCCGCGTCGCCACGGTGGCCGGCAACCATCTGCGCGTCGATTTTCCGGCTGTGACGGCTGGACGTTGATAGAACCGGGCGCCGTTCTTTCACTCGTCGATCATTCTTCGGTCAACGAGTCCATGGGGGAGGATTGTTCGGCGAGCGGCAGAAGCTTCGATTTTTTAAAGCCCCACTTTGCATTGTAACTTGGGCCTGAAAGTATTAGGTCCGAGATCTTGAAAGGGATCTGCCGTCGGTGATGGACCGATCGGGCGGGCAGCCTCGATCGAATATCGTGGATAATTATTCCGCCTTCAGGTACCAGCGTACGAGCATTCATCCCAGTGGCAGGAGAGGCGCGCGTCGCGTGGGCCGCGGAGCCGCGTGGCGACTTCCGGGTCTCCAGCCGTGCCCTGTCGATCTCGTCAGATCGAATTCGAGAGTTTCCAGGAAGAAATCGATCCCGTGGAGACCGCGTACCGGTGCCCGTGGACCGTACAGTTGCCGTAACCGTGGCTCGTACGCCATATGGACAACAAAGACCCCTCGAACGATCGTTTTTTCCCTTTTCCTTTTCCTTCACTTTCATCCACTCCCTCCACTTTCACCCTCCTCCCTGCTCCCTCCCCTGCAAGGGGGGAAGGGAACCAGTTCGATGCAATACGAGATACACGGGATCCCGGAAGGAGGCCTTCTCCGTCTGCACGGTGCAGGGAAGATCGTGAAAGGGTTCTCGAGAAAGCGTGAGTAACAGCTGCGCCCATTTTCCACGGGAAGACGCGCGTAAGAAAGGGGTGAATGGAGAGTGGCAGGGGGGGATGGACGATTGTGCAAGGGACAGGATACCTTTCCCCCCGGTCTTCTGCCGCTTCCTGGATCCTCCTGCGAATCGTGGAGACCAAGGGAGTCACGTGTCGCGTGCCGTGGCACGTGATCGTCCCCGCGGCACGCTTCTCCGAGCCGTCGATGTCGATCGTCGCGTATCGAGGACCGATCGACAATGCCAGGGAAATCTGGCACGATTATCTCGTTCATTCATGGATACGCCCTTCAGCAAACAAGTACCACGGGTCGCTTTCATTGCGGCAGAAAAGGGCCGCGGTGCTTCATCATGGTAGTCTAAATGTGTTCGTGGTAGTCTAAAGTAGAATTCATCGATTTTCGTCGGCCCATCGTGGTACCATTAGAAATAACAGTTAGCTGCCTCAGTGGCTAATACAGAAGTAGTAGAAGATCGATTTAGGCCAGACATCATTCGACTCTTCGCACAGCCATCGGCTCGTTCCACTCAAACTGCCTACAAGCATCCCCAAGCCGTCTCGCATCCATCGTGCCCTGGACAAAATCCTCGACGACGAGCGCAGCAGGATGTCGGGAACCGTAGCTGGACTCTGGGAGACGGTGAACGCGGAAGAAGATGGCACGCAGAGGCGAGGAGGTACGAAGAAGAAGAAGAAGAAGAAGAAGCGTCAGGCCGCTAGTCCCTTTCCCAGTAAGAGTGGGTTAAGGCCCAAGGTCCTGCTGTCGTCTCGAAGGCGATCCCCCGGATGCGAAGGATATACGGAGAGTCGGTTCGCTCCGACCTACAGAGTCGGGCCGGTGGCCACCTTCCACCTAACTGTACCTACACTCACGTTGCAACGCGGACAGGAACGGTCGCCGCTGCGCGAGCGCGCAGGGAAGGTTACGAACGCACACGCTGAAAACCGCCACCGCTCCGAGCATCCTCTTCACGTTCCCGCGTACGTCCGCGTCCTCTTCCACTCTGCTCCTCTCCGTTCCGTCCAGCTGTCGCGGCACCAGCCCTCTCCGTCTCTCCGCCTCCCCGTCTCTGCGTTCCATCGCGGGGCTATCGGGCCGCGTGTACGCGCGTATCAGCGGCGTTTGGCGGCCAAGCACGCTCACGTGCACAGAGGCAGGGTTACGAGAGGCGCGAGCCCGTGAGAGCGCCTTTTATGTAGGTAGGCTACACGCGCGAAGGCCCCGTGGAGCCGGCCAGCGAGATATGGGCCCGTTACTTCAGGGTGTCGCGCGCGGTGGAGCCAGTTACCGTGTTACCGCAATTCAGGCCACAAAGTCAAAATACAGTTAGCCGTGTGGCCGCGTGCGAGCGGCGGCCCGCACGAAAAAAGAAATCCGGCTGCGCCCCCGTCCCCTGTGCGCGTCCCTCCCCGCTCCGCGCCAGGCGTTCCATCTGTGCCCGCGACCTCGCTGCATCCGGCTGTAAACCCAGTTGCACGCACCGAGGGTATGTATGCACATCCTCGCCGCGGAGGGACCGCGAGACGTCGGGGGCCTCGCTCGCCTCTGGGTTATCCGCCGACTGACCGATCGTGAGAAACCTCCGCGTAAAGGAACCGGCTGTCCGATACAATGGGTTACCGTTGCTCGATCCTTCCCTGATCCTCCGCCAAGATTTTAGATGGGCCTCCTCTTTTCTCCCTCTCTCCCCCCGCCGCGGCATTTGCATACGTTTCTGAGGTACACCGTCCGCAACCGCTGACAGGCAGCGTGATCACCTCCCTCTTGGTCGATTCCTGACGCTTTTCACCGATGTCCATTGGCGATTTAACTGGTCAGCCTGGAGCACTGACCGCCGATCCTCGTAACGCGACGATCGTAAACAGTGGGGTGGCCGGGAGTACTGCGGACGCTTGCTGTGGCTCTTTTATTTTTCTCTTGTAAAGGGAGGAAGCTTATGATTGAGGAGGCTTGGTCGTCCAACTTGGGTTTCCAATGGAACGTCCAAGTACAGTTGCTTTCTGCTCTCGAGCACTCGATCAGGGGTTCCCGTCAAGTGAAACAGGTAACCGATAGCGGAGTCCAGTTTCTCGGAGGAGTGCAGTTTTCAAGAAAGTGGGACAGGAAGTTCAACGGTCGGCCAGCAAGCTCTAATAGAGCGATCAGTCGAGCCAGCCACGGACCCTGACACCATAGATCAGGGCCGAGAGTTAGTGCACGTTACCGCGGACAGCTGAGCTCGTCTCGCGTGACGTTTCTACTATACAGCCGTGCCGGCTTTAAACCTGCTGCGAATTACCGTACTGTTCGAGGAAGACAGCTGTAAATTTCGCGTCTGAAATTGATTTCGGACTTGTCGATGGTAAATGAAGCCAGGAGACACGTAGGCAAACGGATCATTGCGTTCAAAGGATGTCCTTGATCGAGATACCGCTTGGAGCTTATCTGCATTTTGCAAATTTACAGCTCAAAATAGCTTGCACCCTAGCTTCTCCATATTCTGCCTTTTTCTCGTACAAAATAGTCCTCAGAAACCTCGATTCACGCGCCACTTGGGTGCGTCCCAAGCACCTTAGCCTCACTAGACTACTTCCACCCACCATACTTAACATGCCGGCTAAGTTTTCTAATTAAATTCAAATCCGGCGAAGGCGCATCGATAGCTCGAGGCGAGACCAGTTCAGGCAGCGTTCCAAATACGGGCCAAGAGCGACAATCGGGCGCATCGACACGCCTTCGGTCATCAACGGCCGATTTACGTCACCCGGCCACGTAACTGAGTCGAAACGAATACCAAATCGCCTCGAAGTCGGAGTCGGTCCCTAAAAAAGACGAGCGCCACCGCGTAGGAGTGCGCCCCGCGGGGCACCGTCATCCTGTTCACCGTGAGAAATCATACAAAGAGTCATCGAGCGTTGGGGCCGCGGGGAGGGAAGGGGAGCATAGAAGAGCTGTCGGAGCCTGGTGCAAGATTGCAACACTCTCCTCGATCCGGGCCATCCACGTGGATCCCTCGAATTTTCAGTGAGCACCAGCGGCGTGCACACGCGGTTCCCCGCGACCGAATGAGTTCCGTTCCTCCCGGCCCCTCCGCCTCTGCGCATGCCACCGGTCCCCTTCTCGGTCAGTTTCGGCCGCTGGCCCACCGAAATCCCGTGCAGGGAAGGTGGGAGGAAAAAGGTTTTCTTCGATGCCCGCGCTGGGTCCCACACGTGGCATTCCACGCGTGCTCGTCGCTCGACCTGGCAGCAAGAGGAAGCAGGCGGAGGCCAACGCCCAATTCGCAACCTACGGGACACACCGGCGGGACTGAAGTAGTCCCTGGCAAGTGGGCGTCCCTGCCGGCCCCGGCTAGTCCTAGAACGGACAATTGTTTGCCAGTTAACGGGGCACGAACCGCGCGGGAGGTTAACGACACCCAGCCTGTCGAAACACTCGGCTGAATATCATTTCGTGGCACCGACTTCCACGGGGGCCTCGTTCGCCCTTCTACGGGCCCTCCTACCGCTCTTCTCGCGCCTCTGCACCTGATAGACCGCGTAGGCGAGTGCTTCCATTGATTGATGGTTAATAAAAAGGATGGGGTCTTTTGGGAGAGGCTCTCGATGACTTAGAAGAAAAGGTGTTAGAAAAATTTGTCAATCCCGTGATGGATAAAACCTAAGGGAACAGAATCTTTAGCCATCAAAGCTGTAGAAGCTTTTGCAACTAGATTGTTGTTTGAGAACTTTGGTAAACCTCCGCAATCTCTTATAATTTTCCTTTCCCCGACACACAGGTCTCCAAACATTCAGTCCTCCTCGACCAAATCAACGATTTGCATCGTTTCACGTGACTAATCGGCCCCCTTACACGCACGACCGAATAACGCACCTGTAGGCTGTCGAATCTCCCCCTTTATGCCGGTTCTGATTCATGAGGGGCGAGAAAGGTGTTCGTAGCTCGCCTATGCACAGCCATTTGCTATAAATAATCGTTGAGTAATGGGTGGTGTAATTTCTTTATGAATGACATACCGGTGTACGGCGAGCGGAATGCTTTAGCGACGGTACACGGAAGAATTCGATTTTCGAGGACGTTACGTGACTGAGTTACGAACGCGGTCGCATCCATCGGCATGTTTGGATATGAATCTTTTAGCAGCTTTACCGCAGCAGTGCGATAATTGGCTTGTTTAACGTAGACGGAACGACGTCCCTTCGAAGTGGCCTTGGTTACACAGGCGGCATGTCGTACCTTCGATGATGCAAGTTCGATGAGTTTGGAAAAGAGTGCTCCTTGGGGAACTCGACGAAAATTGCTGAACTATCATCACCCAACTTCCAACTAGTCGGACGACTTCAGGAGACTTCAACCATTCCCCCAAAATAATCGATCTCATTCATCAGTCTTATGTAACTTTCATGTTCCCATATGGAGAAGTTAACATCCGGTTCTTCCCATCACCCAACTCAGAACTTACCAATTAACTTCTCCAATCCTTAATAGACCTCTCGAACAATCGTTTTCCTCGCGTCACGTAACCTAACTACTAGATTCTCGATGGAGAAGTCAAATACGTTGAAGCAACTCCAAGTAACCGTGTCCCTATACCAAAATAAGTAGAACAAACGTTGAAAAGTCAGACATCTCGATTACCGCTTGGTTCCATGCATCTTCAAACTCAGGACGAGAAAACTGGCGCCTCTTATCCTCTAATGAACCTTCTAAACAGGATATGCATGGTGTCTAGGTATTCTAAATCATTAGATTTTCACCGTACTCTCAGGCGACAGAACTGCGAGCCGCGCACCGTCCGTTTCCCCCGTCGAGGCGGTTGCAAAACGAAAGTAAGAAAGTGCATCGGCCATAGGACGCGATGCGAATATCGCCCGCGCTGGGAGAAAGGCGTCGCCCGGGCCGCGTCACGGGGCTTTTCATTTCCATGGAAAATCCATATCGCGGGCGTGACGTTCGTTTTGCCTTTCACCCCGGATGCGGCGCGACGCAGCGATATCGCGGGCGTGTTTACGCGAAATAGTGGCACACCAGGATCGCAAGTCGGCCGCGAAAGAAAGAAAGCCTCCGTGAAAGTCTACGTCCGCGAGAAGGGAACGGAGCGTACCCGGTTCGCGCCCACCTGGCTGGTGGTGAAACGTGGAAGGAGAGGAAGGGTGACGACCAACCAGCCCCACCATCCTCTTCTAAGCCCCCCTTCCGTCCGCGGTGCTTGCAAATGTGCCCGCGAGGCACCTTGACACTGTGCCAGTTTCGCTAGACTGGACGGCGATCTCCTTCTGCACCTCCCAGCCGTGGCGAGCGTTTTTCTTTCGTGCCACGCGTCCAACAAATCCCTGCACTTTCCTTCGATTCTGGCAAGGGTGCGTGTCTTCTTTTGGCCTCGCCTCTCCATTGCCCTTTGGGGAACGGGGGCCCGGGGCTTGTCGAAGCATGTCTACAAGGCGAGAACTGGGGATCCTGGGGTACCCGAGCTGTCCGAGTGCTGAGACCATAGGAGGTTCAATTGATAACGTTCTCTAAGTTCAACAGTTTCAATTATGCTTGAGGATGGGTACTAGAATGGTCCATATTTTTCAGCTGCGATTTCTTTTGCTCTCACCCCCTAATATAGGTCCATTTCATAAAAAAAATAGTCCCTGAAAAAGATTGTTGCATTCATCAATGGTTTAAATTTGAAGAATTTCTCAAAAATGGTAAGCCCTATCGAAATTTTGTTCAAATAATATTAAAAGAGCATTCAATTTTCTACAATTACTGTATATATAAGTTTTTCGTGCTTCTAACAATTTTTTAGATAATAGCGTTTGAATACCTATAGAAAGGTCCGCACTTCGCGGGCCCCACCTGTACGGCTATATTCAAACGTTATTATCTACAAAATGGTTGGAAGCACGAAAAAATTATATATACAGAAATTGTAGAAAATTGAATGTTCCTTTAATATTATTTGAACAAAATTTCGATAGGACTTACCATTTTTGAGAAAATTGTTAAATCCAAACTATTGATGAATCCTAAACTTTAAAGCATGGTCAGCACCCTTTTCAGTTTTCTGATTGCAATAAACTTTTCCAGGGACTATTTTTTTATCAAATGGCACCGTTCTAGGGAGTAAGAGCAAAGAAGCGATTGAGGGTAGACATATTTCAACCCTCTGTGGCACAGTAGATCGTCTCTTCCATTGGTTGAACTCTTCTGGAGTTCTTCTTTTCCCCCCTTGATGGATAAATCATCCATGAAATCTTCAATGTGAACCCTGAAGAATACCTGTATCCCTTCCGACGCCCCGTTACAACTTGTTGCACCGCGAGCAATTTCTCTAACGGCCACTCGATGAATCGCCAGACAAAACTCTCGATTCTTTCACTCTCGCATAATGGCGATCGTTAGCAAAGAGGACTCGCGAAAGCAGCTCGCTGCGCTCGACCCTGTTTCGTGGCCGCATCGTGGTCGCGTAAGCGAATCGCACGCGCACGTCCCGATCGAGATTCGACTCGCGTGCCGATCACGCGTTCGAGCCGATCGACCGAGCGCACGCACACACTGCACCCGCGATTCCCGGCTTGCACGCGACCAGCCACGTCTGCACACGTGCACGCCGGTGCACACACGCCCGGGCAAATGCAAATGCGCGCTGAATCGCCACGCAACAGCTCTGCCGTGCGTGACGCGACTTGCCGCGGACGTGCTCGAGGGGTGGACGTTCCTTGACATCCTGTGGGTCCACCCTGCGCCATCCTGGTCGACTTTCGTCAGAGTGCTCTTTTACTTCGCCGGGAAATTGCTCAAGCGTCTCTTGCGAGTTCCGTTTTCTTAGAAGATCGATATGATGTCCTCTTAGCTCCTCTTTCCTTAATTTCGAATCAGTTTCGTTGTAATATATGCTCGCTTCTTTCGGTACTGTGGACTTTCTCAGTATTTCTGCTTCGCCTCCATTCTTTTGAAAGTCGGTAGGTAGATACTGTTGCTAAGGCTATGAAAATATCTAGCAACGTTCTGTTAAGTATTGTGGGAATTTGGGTTCGTCGGATACCGGGCACTGTTTATTCCATGGGAATGGCATTAGAGGTGTGATGCTGCCTGGCGGTGGAGATAAATGGTCTCGGACACGCGAGAGGAGATGCTCCCGGAGGATGTATAGTATACGAAGGATGTGATGGCTGTCACGTAACACTGGTCCGAAGAGTGGATCGAGTAGATGCTTAAATCGGTAATGGATTGGTAGGGGCCGGTAATCACGATTTTAGTCACTGGCTTCCAGGATATCCTACGTAGTCTCTTTAGCATCTAAACCCGACCTGAACACATTCTTGCCGCGGCATTGCTCCATTAGTTCCCGCCGATCTGCGCGAGTGGGGGCAACAAAAAAGCCGCCGCCAGACTCGTCCAGCTTTCCTGCATTTTCCACCGCGCTCTCACCCATGCGGCCAACGATCGCCGTCTAATTGCAAGCGTCATCGTATCGAAAGCGTATCACGCGTGGGCGCGTGTCACCCGCGAGTCAAAGGCCCCGCGCTTTCTCCAGCCCCCTCGGTTCCACGGGGCACGTAGGCAAATTAGCGTGTTCCATTATTAATGGTAACATTGGCCGGGCGTCTGATTTACGCGACAGGTAAGCGCAGCCAACAGGCAAGAACAAGGTGAGCACGCGTGCAGCCGTGCAGCCGACCGATTTCACTTTCCCCGACGAGGAAGGTGCCTCTCCCTCTATTCCGTCTCTTTCTTTCGTCTTTTTTTCCCCCCTCGAGCCGGGGAAAGTAAAAGAGAAGCGTGACAGACGGAGGAAGAGCGACGGAGATGGGACACGGTGAAGGTGTTAACAGTCGATCGCCGGATATGCGGGACGGTTTCCATTATCGCGTACGGATAGACGCTGGGTTTCTCTTTCTTCTTGGACGGTCAAGCGTTTGACGGCCCGCGAAATCACCGACTGACCTCCGTTTCGCGAGATCGTCCGCGGAGACAAACCGCTACGGGCTTCGTCTCCTTTCGTCCGGATAGATAGACTCTGCGTCTTCCTCGCGATTTCCACGTTTCAAGTGGACCACAATGCGTGGCGAACGTTACCACCGACAAATTAACTTTGCGTCGACAGCGATCGGCGCCTCGATAGAAAGTCCCCAGCGAGGCTGCTTGCGCAACGCCTCGCACACTCGCGCGTTATCAATTTATAGTGCAACGCGCACGCTCGTATTTCGACTCCGCCTATGACGGATAACGACGGCAAAAAGCGACGGTTTTTAATTCGCCGGCCGGGCTGTTGTAGTCGCTTGCCCAAGATCCGTTGGCAAGAAACTGCAACTGGACGGGGAATTCCTGGAATCGTCGGCGATCCAGATTTACCTGCGATCGCCGGCCCGGAATCTCTGTATCGCTTAATCACCGTGTCCCGAAGCGTGACTCATGGCGATCTTGCGTTACAGAGAGATTAACACGTCCACGATCTGGCCATCTAAGCGTGTTTCCACGTCTAAAGAAACAATGTGCTTCCCGTGGCAAGAAGCACGCTGCGCTATCGTTTCTGAACGGTGGGCATAGCCGTCTACGATTACAGAGTTCGCTGCATATTAATCAATTACGCGGATGGAATCTACGGCGGAATGCAGCAGGGCGCTCGGTTATCGATGCTGCAACTATGAAAGGGCAGTTTCGCCATGAGGAGATGAGTAGAAACTACGGACGGAGTTGACATTGATGCCCACAATCATTCGTTAGGCTATTCCTTTTGAAAACTAGGCTCCTCGCTGCGCAAGCGACTACTGTGGGTGGAAGAGTACATATGTATATTCATATTGCGAGAGCTGTAGGAGGCGATGACGGTAGCAGGAGTCAAGGGCTCCGCGTTCTTTACAATTTCTTAATATTTATAGCCTGCAAGAAATGAGGATTGAATGGGTAGCGTACCAAGGACTCGAAGGCATGAAGATGAACAGGTGTGCGCTGTAAAAAGTGGCGTGAACCAACCAGCCTGTCTGCGTGTCCATCTCCCACGATACTATTCGGTGGTACACCCTGGTCTCGCCTCGGTATCCCACAGCGTCTCATGGTTGAGCGACGATAAATCGAGCGGTGGAGGCGATCGAGGAACGGGACGCGTGCCGGTGGCGGAAACCGGTGGCCTCGATCCTGACACGATGACCGTATCCCACGAAGAGTTGGGTCGAACGTGCGAACGGCAGCCGAAACGAGTCGAGTTCAACGTTCTTTGTTCGGTTTTCGGCTCAGCCGAGCGATCAGCCGCGGAAGGAGAATCGCGGACTTGACGTGTTGGCAACCTCCCTTCTCCTCCTCGCCCTCCTCCACCTCTAGTTCTATCGCTATCTGGCGATCGCTCTCTCTCCCTCGCTCTTCATCCTTCCCCTCGCTCCCTCACTCTCTCTCTCTCTCCATCTCTCTCTCTTTCTCTCTCAGCCTATCTGTCTCTCTAGCTGAACAGTGAACACGCCAGGCGGGTCAACGCACCTAGCCTAACGAGCGACCAGCCAACCAACCTATCCATTCTGCCTACCTACCTACCCATCTACCTACTTATCGTCACTTATTCACCAGTTCTCCGCGGCGATGCGGCCCCGTGGAATCCCGAATTGGTGAATCGAGCCGCGTCCCCTTGGTCGCCGCTGACCCACGATGGCGGATGGGCGCACGGCGTCCGAGCGGAGCTGGACACGGTAGGCTAGACAGGCCGCTCCGCGAACGAAACGGGGTCCGGGGGGAGGGGCGGCGGTGGGGGGCGGCGGGGGGCAAAGGAGGAGGGAAATGGTGATAATTCGGTGTGCCCGTATCGATGGAACCAGCCGCGGCGCCTCAGGTCACTGATCCAGCTCAATCGATTCGCAAGAAACGGGCTCTCCGATGGACGGGCAGCGGGGCGCGGGGCTAGGGCGGGCGACGGGCGGGCAAGGTATCACACGGTCCGAAGTTTTTACCTTGAAAAAGAGTATCGGGCTGCCGGGACTCGATTAACGGCCAGCTGGGTCAGCCAGGGTAGAATCTGGCGGAATCTCGTTCCCTGGCTATTGTTGGCGCGGCTGGATCCAGCGGAGCCTGGACACGTGAGTCTCTTCATCGTCTTCTACTGGCACGCCACAAAGGAGACGGTGTCCTCCGATGGGAAATGGACGAGAGCGAGGTACAATTTGTTGCCGCAGCGATGACGAGGTTGATGCTGCGTTCCTTTATTGGTGATAAATGATCGATTTGACGCTCGGAGATACACACGTCCGCGGGAAAGATAGCAACGGCGCGAATGAGACCGTGAGTAGGAAGTGGAAACCGTGACCAACGGCAAATGTTGCCTGTGACGCGCTCGATGAGTCTTGAACAAATCAGTCGCTGCTATCAGCCTCTTCATCGTTGCTTTTAGCAACTTTGTGTTGGGGGTTCTTTTTTTAAAGGAAACTACCCCGGATGGTGCTATAGCAGCTTTCACTCACAAGGGACACTATTCGGTTGATGATGGAATCAAGCAGATTTTTCTCGTCAAACTTTCTCGTCAAAAAATGTGTCGAAAATAAATTAGCCCTCGCTATAAATTTTCTTAAATTGTATGTAAATTCCCTATATTCAAATTGTTTTCTTTGTCTTATTTACTTCTTACATGATTTTTAAAAATTGTCGCGCAGTATCTATATGTGTAATCTGTCGATCAGTCTTTGCAGTGACACTTTTCGACTGTCTCGTTGGTCAAGGTATGAAAGAAACAGTGTTCGCTCGTTGCAGTCATCGTGAAAATTATTATTGTTTCAATCAGTTATTTAAACCTTCTTGCCGACAAGATTTTCATAAATGTAATGGTTAATTACCCACTGTTGTGATTTCAATAGTATTATCATTAATTTTTTTCTAATTGTTATCTATCATTAATCTATTATCATTCATTTAATATAACGTATTTTCAAATAATAGAGATAATTAAATTTCAACAGACGGTGATGTCATTCTCTTTCCCTCATTTTTCTTCTTTCCCCTGTTCCGCCTTTTGTTGATTTTTCAAGGTCAGACCAGCTTTTGGGAGCATCTTTAATTTACATTTTTGTGACCGTGGTGACATATACTTTCGATCTATTATAAAAAAATCTGCCCGATTCCATCATCAACCGAATAGTGTCCCTTGTCAGTCGTAGCTTTGTTTCTCTCCGCAAATGGCCCATTCGCGTTACACGTGTTGCTTCCATTTGGAGGGAGTCGGAGGAGTCGAAGGAAACTACAATTAGGGTGGTGGAGACCAAGACGAAACGTCCAGCCGCGGTGTTCCATGACGAACGTTCTTCGTCGCCGATGATTCAGACCTCTCGCGGTCGTTTGGTCATCCATCAGCCGCGAAACTTTCTCGCGCGCAGGAGAAATCCTAGCCACCCTCCTCTGATCGCGCCCCGGTAATGAACCGTCGCTGAACGTTCGTCACGATCGCCTATGATCCATCGCGCAATACGCGTACAGCTACCTACTTCTCAGTATTCCAAGACTTTAGTTTGCATGGATAGATACATTCCAACCGTACCGCGTCTAATCGATACGATCCAGCGGAATTCGATCAACGCGGCTGGCTCTCGATTCCATCGGCCGTTCTGCTCCGATCGAATCGCCCGCTAACTCCTTTCTTACCCAGGCGTTTTCCCGGAAGCGTGTTTCCCGGTGCTCGCGGCGAACAGCGAAATTCGATCGAGTTTCAACGTTCCCGGGCGCGACTCTCGTCGGAACCGGGTGAACGGCCGACCTAGAGGCTGCGCGTTGCGTCTTGCTGAGAACTCCTGCGAGCTCTCGCGGCAGTTTCAAGCGTGGCGGCAACATAGGACGAACACCTGAACGAGCCTCGTTACACTGCTTCCACCCACATAATCAGTCTATATCCCAGCAAAATCTCGTTCGAGTCGATTTGAACCTGAAACACTCGGAACCCCAATCCTAGACGCAGATTGGAGTTAACGAGTCAGGATTTGGAGAACACGTGCCCGTTTAAGGTTTTAAAAGATTTTGTTAGATCGTCGCCTCGCAACGGAGACTTTGCAATCGCGGGGGTGCGGATTGGGCGATGCTGGGGCAGCTGGGAGGGTTTCGGCGTTCACCAGACGGTGTTCGGGAAGCGGGTGAAGCAGGCAGGCCGCGGTGGCACGCTCGAGATGAGGCGAGCCGAGAGAGGCGGAGTGGTTAGGTCAGGGAGAGCCCGGCGCAAAACTTTGCCACGCACATCGGCACAATCGCCTCGACAACTCGGGCGAGTGACTCTCCTTCTCTTTCTTCTAGCCATCTATCTCTCGTTCCTTTTACAGCCTACTCTCTCGCTCCTAAGCCCACGCTCATCCTCTCTCTCTCCCTAGCCTCCTCCGGCCCTCCCTGTCTCTCGCGTTCGATTCGTTTCCTCCTGTCCTCCCTCGCCTTCGCACCTTTCCACCGACGTCACCCTCTCCGCGTCGTCTCCTCTTCCTCATTGCCTCTCAGTCGCCGGCTGCCCGACGCCGCTCCTCGTCTCTGTTCATCGCTGCCCGGGGCCCCCCACCCCTCGATCTCTTTCTTTCGCATCCTCCTCTCATAGTGTCTTTCACTTTTTCCCAGCCGCTAGTGGAGCAGGCTGAGGCCTGGCGTGACGGCGCTGCAGCGGTCGCGCGCAGCAGCGCAGGGGACCTCGACTTCCGAGTCCTTCGACGACCTAGGATCACGTCGCGCGATTAAGATCGCCGTCGCTTCTTCTTCATCTGCCCCCGTCCCCTCCCGCGGCGTTTTTCCACCTGGCCGGGACACCTTGTAAATCGCCGCGATGGCACGCGGAGCTTCCTCATCGGGGCCCGCGGCCCTGAGCCTCTCGCTTTCCATCATCGCGTCGTCACGTGCAATTGTCATATTCACAGGACGCCTCGGAGAGTCTGCACGCGCGTGGCTAGTGAATCTTCACGACGGTGGTCTAGATTCTATTAGACAATTTGTTACATATACTGAGGCGATACAAGAGTCCCGAGGGGACAAACAATTCTCCAAGAAGGTGTCTCCTCCAGCCCCTCCAATTGCCCAACCCTTAACACCGTCATTAACCGCCTAATGGGCCAGTGTGCGCCAACGCGCTAGGTATGAAAACGAGGCGAATAAATGAGCCTCGCACAAAAGGGCCCACCGTTGGCAGCCTAGGGTAATTAAGAACGTTTCATCGACAATAAAGATTGACCTGGTCGAAGGGGTCTTCCCAGGGCCGCGGTACCAAGCTTCGCAATAGAGTTTCTCGCCACCACATTTTCGTCGTCTCTCGAATGGACCAGCTTAATTAGCCGCTGCGGGCCAAGCGGGAGGCGGTTCTCTGCTCGTTCATCGCACGGGCGGCCGTGGTTCAGGTCGGATGCTGCATTCTCAAAAGAGAAGCGCCACGCTGGAACGTCCTCTCGAAACTGTCTGGTTGCGCAAAGGCTGGATAAGTAGGTAGGCTGTTTCTTGCACAATCTCCTCTATGTCCTACGGATACACGGCATTGACGCACAGCGCGATGACGGGACGGGAGGGAGGAGAGAAAAAAAAACGGAAGTCTGAATGGCTGCAAGGGGGCCAGCGAGCAACGGCGTTGCCTTGATCGTGAAGCGATCCATCGGGAGGAAGGGCATCGCTCACCTCTGAACTATGCGGCAGCCTGAACGAAGTTTCGACATTCGGTGCAGCGGCGGCTGTAAAATGGGAATCGGTAACCTGTCGAGTAGGAGAGGGGGCCTCTAAATTATACCGCTTCCTGTTCTCGTGTCGAGCGCCCCGGGGACTGACTCTGACCTCCCCTGAAAGGGATTATGCCTGCTGGGAACAATTAAGGAATCACGATTCTGTCGCGGCGGTAATACGTGTATTTACGGTAGCCGTTCGGTGCAGGAGCAAAATTAAGGGGGGAGAACACTGTAATTGTCAGAAAAGTAAGGGTGTTTTCGGATTTTTTTTTTAACCAAACAACGCAAGTAAATTAATTTATTGCTTAGTATAGTTAATACGTACATATTGAAACGTGAGAAATTTTTTTCTTCAATCACGGAAAAGTATTCACGGTAAATACAATATCTCTCTTAGTATTCACGGAAAATACTATATCTCCGTCAATTTTACGAATTTCTTCATAAAATTTGGAGAGATCATTCTTGAAACACATGTCTTTCAGAAACTGAGGAAAAAAAAAAATTTCCTATTTTTCACAGTGGTCTCCCGGCTTGAACTACGAGCTTGCACCGCGCGCAACGCCGACAATAAAACGGAGGAACAGTCATGAAAAATTCCCTGCGCGTTACGTTCCATTTTCCGACTAAATTGCATCAGACCGGCGGTAAAGGAAAGATCGCAAGGAAACATCCAATCCCCGTCAAAAAACGATCAAACATTTATAGTTACTCATGCCGTGTGAATCTCGTTGCGACTCGCTCGCCTTCGCAATTTGCTTCGCCTCCCATCATTCTCGCGCGTAAAAGGACCACGTATCGGCCCAGTTTCCGGAATCACCCTGTACAAATGCATAATACCGGCCATTACGGCTGACGAGGGCGTAAACTGCCAGCTCAATTACAGAATTAGGTTGTTGAAGCCGTCCCGCGGTCGTAAATACTCGAAAACCTGCTATCGCCTGCAACGGAATGCGTGCAGCTGTGTCTCAGCCCATTAACCACGGCCGAGCGCTGCGCTGCTCGCGCTTATCATTATTATCGTCGATCGGAGGATCGATCACGATCGCGCGGGGGTGGATCCGTTGGCACCTGGTTCCACGTGTCCGCGGAAAAATCGCGCTAATGTGACCAAGGTGCAGCGAAAAGGCGCGCGCAGTCGGCGAATCGAACCTCGAGGATGATCAAGTAATTTATGGTTCCCCCTTCACTCCCTCTCTCCTTCTCTCTCTCTCTCTCCACTGCCTCTCTCTTCGCTGCTCTCCCAGCGTCTCTCCCTCTCCTTCTGTCACCGGTGTATCTCCTCGGTTAGACTTCGTAGAAGGACGCTACCCCTCCAAACGTCGAGCGGGATGCTGCTGGTGGGACGAGCAAAGCGAGTACCCAAGCGAGTCGTTCACCTTTTATCCCAGTAACACGAAGTCGTAGCCGCGAGCGACGACGGGCGACAAACTACAAACTGCACGTTCTCGCGGTATATCTACACACGGCCGTATGCCAGGGCTGTGCTTTATTTGTATCGGCCGATCAGATGCCGGCGTGTTCCACCGTCCCCCCATCCCTCACCTCTTCTTTTTCGTTCCTCTTCTTCACCGTCTCCTTCTGGCCGCTCGTCCGTTAGGGTCGTCCCGTTCCCTCTAAAGGCCCCTCGCGGTCGTAAAGCTTGCTGGTCGAATCAGTCGGCCCGACCAAGTGAGTCAAATTGGCGGAGGCTTTTCTTTCAAGCTTGAAGGTGTGAACGGGTTGCGATCGATAAGAGCGACTGAACGTTTTGTATCGTAGTAACAGGTTGAGGATTTCTTTGACATCGTCTGTTAGAACCTAGAGTCACACGTCTCCCCTGGAAAGGTAAATCAGGAGGTCCTCTGGAGACTGTAAAGCTCGAGGCTCGAGGAAATCCTGACCCGATACGGGTGCGCTGAAGGTGGGCTCGAGGAAGGTAGGATGTGTTGGCCCACCGGTCATTGTCTCCCGTTGCAAACGAGGAGCCACGGCGTGGCCTGTTGTCTTAATGGGGCCAGAACGGTAACTGCGGTGGGCCACACCCTTAATCCGCGGCTGCACTTAAGAATAGTCACCGATGCACAATAAACGGCTCGGCCGTTCGCGAGTCCGCGGTCCCTGGCTACGATGGGAACCCGGTCGTACCTGAATCCTCTTGAATAGCGCGAACGGGTTCGGGGTGCGCCGAAAACGCCTCGGCGCGTTTATAGCTCGGGCGTTACGCGTCAATGCGCTCTCTTGTCCAGCAGGGATTAAGAGCGAAGGGTTACTTCGCGGAAGGCTCGTATTTCATCGATACGGAAGCCTCCGAGACACTACCGCCTCGTTACTAGTTTAAGCTCCGCGCTATTACGATTCCGGGAAAGTCAACGACAATAGGATAAAGCTGGTGGAAAGCCGGGAAATCGAGGGGTCACTACCGATTTCCCAGTGTTCCCAGGGGACCTGGCGAGCGCACCGACGTACGGTCGATTCGAGATACAGAGGCTATTAGCTAACGAGCTTCCTTATCGGGCGGATTAGGGCTGGAACGAAGGGAAGTCGCGGAATTCCGGTTCGTAGGACGAACGTAGGCTGCGACTGGCTGGCCGCGGTGTTAATCGCGCGATGATTTAGTGGCCGGCCGGGGTTTATTTTCCTGGCATTTGCATCGAGCATGTCGCCCAGACGATCCGGCTGCTCCGCGTCGCGCTCTGATTTGTTTATTGAAATTGCCGGGGGCTTCGTTTCTCGGTTTCCTCGGGAGATCGAGAAACACGGCCTCGTAAAGGCACAGTGCTTTAAGAAACGGGAGTTTTATTCCAACAAGGTTGGGGCTCGGGGATTCGTCGAATCGTTCGATAGACTTCCATGTTCTCTCGGGAAAGAGGAGCCGTCGTCGCGGTAAAAGTCGTGGATTTCACCGTGAAAGATTGCGGGTAGAGGGAAAATCGTCGTGTTCGGCGATAGCATTCTATTCCGCAGGACTATGCGCACTGCTCGTAAGACGATAACGACGGAATCGATTTTACACGAGGTCAATGAATTCGCTGTTCCGTTGGAGCAATGGAAATCGACGTATTTAGAGATCGATAGTTCCATTGAAAGCGGTGGTCAATCCCCTGGGTGTCATACACAGTTATCGTTAATTAAAAGCGCTTATCTTTTCGTATCGCAGCTGCAAACTTGCATCCCTTCGTATACTAAATAGCAAACGCACGTGGCTAGCCACGGGATAGAAGTTTCATCCCCTGAATTTCCACCACCATATGCATAATTCAAATATCAATGATTTTCCATCATTTCTCGTTTCCCACTTGTGATCGATGCAAAGAACGTTCGCGCAGTGATCACTTTTGAATTCGGAGCGAGCTGCAGCCGAAGGGTAACTAGTCCTCCCTGTGTTGCCGTCCTCGACTATGGGGCCCCGAAATGCTGGCGATGGAACCCCAGGAAGGCGGCATGTCCCCGTCGTGTGTCGGAAGTGTCTCCCTTCCCCGAGTGACCAACGAATCCCACTTTCCTCCCCACGTAGCGGTCCTCCAGGTCTTGCCAACTCGTGGGGGTTGGGCTCGTCCGTCCGGACGATATATCGGGGGAAATTTTCCGAAAGCTTGATCGGAGTGCCGATTGCCGGTGTAGCCGGTGGCGTCGACCAATCAGCGTCGCCCCCGGTCGAGCAAGTGGGGGGCCAGCCAAGACTTAAGCGAGGCCACTCGCCGTGGAGCTGTCAGAGCTCTGTGGGGCACGGTCACGCACACAGCAGCTGTTGAGTGTTTTTTTTCGGGTCTCGTGCTCTACGCACAATAATATTTTCTCTCTCGATCAGTCGGCTTTTTTCACGGCAGCGACGGAAAAGTGGGTCGCGCGGCAGAGCACGGCAACGTAACACGCGGTTTCGCATTCGTTTCGCGGAGTTGATCGCTTCGCGCGGAGTGCCAGGCCCCCCGAGAACTTGTTCCTGCTGTACTCTGTACGCGGAATCGAGGAGTCTACCAGACGTTGATTTTGTCGATCGACCGCCGGCTTCACCAGCGTCGCCCTCTTAGCCGAGGCACCGGGTACCACGGCTCGCAGAGACAAGTTCGCTTGAACTTCTGGGGAGAAGAGATATGGCTCGTCAGTTGGACCCAACTGGCCTCTACTGAACAGAACCGCATCCGTTTCCCAGGGAGCTGACGGCGCGCCCGAGGAATCTGAAATCTTTCTTTTTCATTGAAGTGACTATTGACATCATCGTTTGACATCATGGCAGCTGGTTTGGACCCCACCGGGCTCTACTGAGGAGGCAACTACTCCCCACCGAACGGACCAGTCCTCCCCTCTTGATCAAAACACGCTCGTGGGTCGAGTTTTTTGGTGTCCAGTTTGTTTTGCATACGTCGATTCCGAAGACATATGTCCCGCAACATGGCTGGGCTCGATCCGACCGGTCAGTACTGAGGGAAGTGGCGGTAGGTCGAGGAGAGGATTCCGGAAGACACGAGGAAGCAATAGAGCCGAGAGATACCTCAAGGTCGAGACATGGCTGCCAGCACGGGCCTCGATCCCACCGGCCAGTATTGAAGCTCTTTCGAGCCACTGGTTGATCCAGGAAGGACCAGCGGAGTCGAAGACGGCGACGACCACGTCGCCTCTATGACGATGGGACGCGTGAGGGGAAGGGAGGAGACCTCGTCCTCGAATTTGAGAAGATCGGTGTGGAGCATCCACATACGGAAGGGAAGACATCGGCCGTTCACATCGCATGAGACTCATCAATGAACCGCTCGAAGACTGTCACTGCCTGCACCTAAGAGGTGAGTCCGTTAATTACTTCTTCCCGCGGCGTATTTATAGAGCAGCCTTCCCTCTCTGTCGGCCGACTCTGACCGGCTCATCGATCGCGGAATTCAACGCGTCCCCTTATTCCCGTTTCTTCTTCTTCTTCCATCTTATCCACTTATCGCCACGACTAATCTCCGACGAGTTGGCCGTGCCGATTTTTCCCGTCACCGATCGACGCCGCCGTGGAAACAGGTTCATCTCTGCTGAAACCATCTGTGCTCACCGCTTACGTAACGACAGCCCGACATATGGCGGGGCGAGTTCATCTCGAACACCTCGATCGGAGCTCCCAACGGTCACGATTTCATTCGCGACCAGCAACCCCCTGAAATCATAGCGCACCCCCTTCGTGGCTCCGATTAATCCGATTTAAATTCGAGGATTTCGCCGCACGTGATCGGTAACACGGAGGATGATGGCGTCAGCGTGCATCCTCGCGAGTCTCGCGATCAAATCGCGACTACTTGAACTTCTCTTTCGGCGGTCAACCCTCCCACCTCCCTGTCTCCCCCGTCCAGTCACCTCCACCTCTACCTTCTTCGGCGTGGCAGCCGTGCTCGCGCGTCCAGCTTGCGAAAGAAGGGAGGATTCCTCTTCGAAGATTCGCTGACCCGCGCGTGACCGGCGACTCAAAAAGAGGAAGAGAGGGAGCCGGTTAAAAATGAACTCGCGGGGCGGAGGGGGTTGGACGGGGGGGGGGGGGGGGAGGTGACGGGTGGAGGGAAGCTGTCTGATTTCTTGACGTTACGTCACAGTGTCGAATCGAGCCTGGCGCCCGTTTCACGGCAGGAAAATCTCGTTCCTCGATCTGGACCCCCCTGTTTCAATTTTTCTACACGTTGATTCAGACTAACTCGGAGCTCCAAAGACAGAGGCCACGATAGATACTCGCCTCCGTCCTCCTTCCGCCGGTTTTCTTGTCGCGGTAGCGAGCAGGTGCCTCTGTTAGCCTAGAACGTTCACCTCCGTCGTACCCTCGACGACCCGAGCCGAATATGTCGGTGTTGCGCGTAATTAAGGGAAGTCTGACGTGCCGGGATCGGTTTCTCAGTCTTTTACGAGTACTTTAGCCGGCTGCGCGTAGTGTGAGATGATTTAATGAGAATTCTAGGATGCGTTGAAGATGGCAGGAATTCTTCTTGCCGAGGTTACACGCGGGATCGCGGTTTGTAGGAAACGGATAATGGGGGATCGTGGATAATTAATCGGGACTTCAACATTGAATACGAAGAAAATTAAGATACATTTTTTCAAAGTTCTATGGATATTTCCGCGTGTACAGAACGAGTCGCGACTTTGATTTAGCATTTAGTTAAATCTCTTAGCTCCTAGGAAGCCCAGGATCGAGACTTGCGAATGATCAATCGCGATTTCAAGGCTGAAACTTCGATCCAGAACAATGTAGGTACTAGAATACTAATCTGGGCCGCGTCCAAAGGGAACGCACCTCGTTGCCAGAATTTCCGTAGTCCGCGGAGCGCGCCGCGCACTCCGGTGAAAGGAAAATCGACCGGGCCACGTAATTTCCATCGTTTCATTATACTTCGCTGGCGATAGAAATCGCCTGTCCTTAGACGTGGATCTAGAAAGCCGCGAAGCTCGCGGTGGAGGGAATCCCGGGCGGTTTCCCGTTCGCCCCGAACGCTTTCGCAAAGTCACGAAATTAGTCTCGGTTCCATGGGAAAGACAAGACCCCGATAGTGGGTATAAGCCGGGGAGGCCTCGTCCGACTCCTCACATGGCCGAGTTCATTGACACCAGCTGAGTTTTGGGCATTCACCGTCCCGGTCGCGCGCGCGCCGCCGCCGATCGTGCCCTCTTCGTCAGGAATAAGCGATCGTTGGGTTCGTTCGTTCGTTCCTTCCTCCGTGCGCTCGGTCGACTTGGCTCTCTGCTCGCTCGCCGTTGCTCGCGCCCGGTGCCTGCTTCTCTTCCTCGACGGTTCGACGCCCAAGCCGGCGATCTCGCTGGGAAACCTGCGTGAAAATTCACCGAGCCACCGCTCCTCGGTGCATTCTGGGTCATCCGAGCCGCGTTCCACGGTGAAAGGACCCCGAAACTTTCACGAAAACCGTTCACGTATCCGCGATTCTCCCGGCAACAGGCGGCGCGCGGAATCGAGAGGCGGTGTTGTTCTTTTATTTTTCGCCCTCCCCCTCCCTCGCACTCCCCGCGATCGTACAATTATTTTTATCGCCGCGCTCGCGACGTTCACGACGTCGCTGTCCGCGGGGACGTTCACGCTCGCCTCTAATCGATATTCATCCGGCGTGTTTAAGCAAAAGCCAACGAACACCGTCGGAAAGGCTGGAAATGTTAGCGAGCCCCGCGACGGCCGCTCGTAAATCACTTCCACCGACGAATCGCGTATAGCTGCCGCGCGCAGCCACGATCTTATTATGAGGATGACGGAAAGACGACAGCCCCGGTAGAATGCATCCCGCGTCGCGTATGTACCATCGACGAGATGAGAGAGAAGCAGCCACGGAGATGGCGAGAGAGAAGGGGAGAGCGGGATTAAGCGTGACCTAGGACAACATACCGCGCGACCTGCATGCCAATCGTCTCTCTCTTGCTCTCCCGCGTATATTCGCACATTCCTTCTTCCCTTCTTTTCTTCGCGGTCGCCGGTCCCGCTCCCCGCCTATCTTTTCCACTCTTGACCGCGCGATTTTAACGAAAATTCCGTGCCTGGACTCTGGATAGAGACTCGACGAGATCGGAAGATCGTTGGACGGACGATCGGGGGTTGGGCCAGGGGTGAACCGACGCGATGTCGATAGGTAGCGTGACGCATCGGCTCCGTTGCTTTCGGAGCAGGCGCCGCGATGCTATCGAACCGAGCGCTCGCAGATTTTGGCAGGCAGGCATCTGAACCGATGCAGCTCGCATAACAATCGCGCCCTCGGATTTGAATTTGGTTACGTGCTCGGACATCGTCCGATTCGAGCCTCCGAGGCCTACGTATCGCACTCACACACCCGGCACGATACACTCGGCGACGAAAAACTAAAGCTTTACTTTATTTGGCTGGGCCTGTGGCGGCTCTGATCGCTCCTCTAGGATCATTTCAGTTAATTCCATGTTGAATGAATCCAGTATGCAGGAGGTTCTGCATACAGGTAGCTGAAGTGCGTAATCTAGGTTTTATTTTGAGCTAGAAGTTGAATTAAACGCCGATTTGATCTATGGTATATCAACGAGGCGAGAATTAGCATCTTATCGCTTTTTTAATCTAAACACCGTGTCTATGTGTATTTATCGGTTACATAATAAGTTTCTACAACACTGGTTCTAGTATCAGTGGTAACGTTAATTTTAGCTACAAAATTGATCATGCACAGACAATCCCTTCAGCAAGTCAATTAACAACCCTTATCCTAGAACCAGACGCATCAATTTTACTTCAATTTGTCGGTTCAGAATAATCTCAGAGAGAACATGTTTCGGCTACCCTAAATTCAGAAGGTAGTAGCTTTTAATCGCGCAAGTACTGCGGCAAAAAGTAGTGGTAACGGTCTTAATAATTTCTCCGCACAGTTGGAACTCCATTTTTAAATAATCGACATCGTTATATCTCTAATTACCTGTTCTGGTATATAATTAACACAGAGAGATTCAATTCTAAAAGTGGGAACGCTTACAATTCTTCAAGAACAACATTGTCTTCAACATCGTTGATCTATTCCACTTAGCTCCGGCGTCACATCGATACTATTTTTCCGCGCGAAGATTAATCGATCTATACCAGTCTTTTTTTATCTTCCGTCTCCCCCCTACCATACCTCGACCAGTGAAACGATTTATCAGCGGATTATACGCGGAATTGCGAACAGGAGTTTCCATAAGGCATCCGATCGTCGAGCGTCTCTCCGCGTACCATCCTCTGGTCTTTTTTCGCTGCACCGATTTTTCAAGGCTCCCAGTATTGTCTCACTCTCTCGCGAAAAGGAACAGCGGCTTCGTCCTTGAACGGCGTCGTCGCGTTTCAATCCGTCGAACGCGTATCTCGCGGTTGCAGCTTTTTAAACGCCGAGTTTTTGCGCGGCGAGAGTTTACGACTTCGGCCCCCTTGCTTCCCAACGATTTCGCCTGCGCGAAAGACGGCCGGTTACACTGTGACACTAGGTGGCATAATAGCAGGCTAATGGGCGGCACGTACAATTAATACCGCGGCAGAGATCGCTGGATCGCGATAATCCCGCGGAGCGAGACGGCCGAAGAAACAGCTCGCCGCTCGTTCCGTGCCCCGGACAAAGAGGATATACGCGTTCGTCCGTTTTCTGGTCCCGCCGGCCAACATTCTCCTCTCCACCCTGTCTATTTCTCAGCCTTCTTTCTGCTTCTTTTTTTAGCCTCTCTAGCCGGTGGCTGGCCGCAGACGTAGTCCTTCTCCACCTCCACGATCCACCCGGTGTGTCCGACTCTTCCGAGCCTCCTCTCCTACTTTTTCCCGCGCCTCTCGCGCTCTCTGTCGCTCGTCCAGGAGATTCGGAGGTTCGTTCACCTCTCCTTCATCGTCCACCGGCCATAGGAGGCCGACAGCGCGCGTCCCCGCGTGCCGCGTCTCGCCTGCCGGCGTGGCATACCCGTCTAGAGTAACCGTGGCTGTCCTAGCCTCCAGGAGATCGTGGCCGAGGAGGACCGAAGAGCGGGCGGACTTTAATTCGACATTCCACGGATTCCCCCGGCCCTGTCCGCTTCCACTTCGCCGTGGCGAAGCCTCGAGCCGGGCTCCCTAACGAGCTCGCCGAGCGCGTCGCCGCTTCACCGGCTGTCCTTGTACCGCCGCGATTCCTTTTTCCTCGGTTATGATCCGTTCGCGGGCCGATTACGTCAAATCGCGCTCGAGGTCTGCCGCGGCCGGTGGTCCGTGGTAGGCAGAGGTTAACACACGAGCAGCTTTCCACCGTCGGACCTTTTCCCCCGGCTTCCTCGCCTCCTCCTCGCGGTCAGCTGTTCCCGCGACCGGCGGGACGGAAATTCGAGGAACTCTTGAGGCGAGCCGGTGCCGCGGAATCCTCCGCGAGGCGACCTTTCGCGGCGCGGCGTGGGTGGTTGAAAAGCAGAGGAGAGGAACGGAAAAGCGTGGACGTGGCAAATATCGTATCTGGCGACGGTGGGGTAAATGGGCCATGGCCGTGGTCGCGCAACACGCGAAATTCCCTCGCGCATAGACGGACGATATCGCGATTACAGCCGGGGCAATCATCATCTGCCAGCATCGCGGGATGTGTTCGATGCATCGAAGGTCTGGCCGGGCAAGCGGGATAATGCCAACCAGTGGCATTTACGCCGGTAAGACCACCTTTGCCACGACTCTCCGTCTCTCTGTCTATCCTCGCCGCCTTTATCTCTACCTTCTTTCGTCTCTGTTCCTTGCAGCCGAGTCTTTTCCCGCCATCCCTCTTGCTCCCTTCTCTCTGTCGCCTCTCTGTCTCCTCCTCCCGTAGTCATTCTCTCGATCTTTTTCCCTCTTTCCACGTTTCCATCGTTCCACGAGGCGCACGGGTCTCGGACAGCAGCTTCTTTAGCGTTCCATTACCGGCGTTCTATGGAATGCATCGGTGTCTCGCAACACCTACGGCCACGGAGATCGCGGAATCGAGCGATCCGCGTTGATACTAATTTCGTGTGGTGTTCCTTCGGGTTCATGCATAATCAGGGAAAGCTTTGCCTCTGAATTTCGAGAGCTGCAGTCATTTTGGTGACCGTGGAGTGGTGGTGCTAGGTTCTAAGGAGTTTACAAATTCTATTTCTATCTATTTAGTATCATTGATCTATATCGAGGGAATCCTTGACATTCTGCGTGGACTTCATAGTGTCCGCGCAATATTACGAAGGCTCTTGTGTTTTCCATAACACTGGAAAATGACTGGGTGCACGCGAGATCCTCGTCTACCACGGACGATTAGTAGCTATAAATGACTATACTCTATCCAAGATTACCCAGAGATTTCAGCTATTATCGTCGCCGATCACTGTCTGGCGTTCGCCGAGCCGGATACTCTCGCGACACACTTTTGTCACACCTGTGCAAAGTAGCAATCGCTCGTCATGCAGTCTTGTCGCGGCCAGTTGCAAGTAAAGCTTTCAGGAAGTCAAATATCAATAAGCCACTGGAACCTTCGGTGCAGCCATCCTCCGTGCTTCTCTTTCCACCTTAACATGGCTAGAAAAGCTGATTATTCCCAATTTAAGGGAGACTTGTTTACCATTCCACGGCCACCGGTCGTCAGGAATTCCACCGACCGGTTGTACAGTCTATCCACCGAATCCTACGCGCCTCATCCGCGGACAATCTCCCCCAGTTTCCTGTCTATAAAGCCCCCGGTCCCGCGTCCAGCGATCCGGGGTCCTCCAGATCGAATCGGACCGGTTGCCCAGGAAAATTTCGAGGGAATCTCGCCGGAGGAAGACCGTCGGTGGTTGCAGGAGGCTGATGGTGACCTATGGGTGGCAGAGATACAGAGAGGCGGCGGTGTGTCGCAGCTCCTCGATGGCAGTGTGGTGGTGAGCGGATCGCCTTGACGAGAAAATCACGTGGCCGCGGGAAATGACTTGTTATATAAAACTAACGATTATCCCGGTACTTGTGCATTGCCGCCTCTGAATCAATGAGCCCAGGCGCAGGTTGACCGGCCCTCTCGATGGTCGCGTTAACTTATCCGACAGAGGCGGGAGGGAGCGATAGGGAAGGAGAGAGATATACAGCGCGTGCACCGCTCATTATCGCCAGCTCGTTTAACTCGCCGTCTATAACAGATAACCACGCGAGATAACGGATAACGCCCCCGAGACCCCGCTCTAATAATAATATATGAGGCAGGCCGCCGCGATCCTTCTACCGAGCAGGAAATTCAGCGGCAGATAAGGCCCAAGGAGATCGAGATGTCACGTTGGAACGCGAGATTCATCGTCGCGCTACGAGCCTGTACTTCCTCGCGCTTGAATATGCAAACAGCCTGATGAATATTGTACCGGCAACCACTGTAGACAGCTACTTCTCACTAGGGAACACCGCGAATCCGGACTCACCGATTGGAACGCAATTCATTTGGGCCCTATCGCCCTTTAAGGTGGTGAAAACTAACCTCAAAGTCAAATTGGCACTTCCACTATTTCCCCTATAACAAAATTTTGAAAAAGTTTTTTCTTTCAGGTATTTTTTTTCAAACTCTTCAAAATTTTGTTAACGCAAGTTTTGTTTGAAACATTTTTTCTGTCTGTTGTACTTTGATAGTTATACGCGAAAAAGTGGAAGTGGCAATTTGCCTTCGTGAGTCCGGGTTCGCGGTGTTCCCTTGTCAGTCCCATTCTGGGGCCCTGGCGATGGTCCCGCGGGCCTTGGCGCTGCAGACGTTGCGTTACGCTCTTCATTAGAGTAGCAGGGGTCTGAGGAGAGGTCGAGTGTCGATGGGGTTCGAGATCAGTAGCTCTAGATTCGGTATTCCGACCAGGTGCTGATCGTCGTCCAGTTCTCATTCTAGAAGGTTCGTTAGATAATCTTGAACCTCCTGCATCCATAAACAAGACACTTGATTATCCACTTCTGTAATCACTGTGCATACGGCAAATAACTTGTGGCACTTTTAGCCTGTGCCTGCCACGGACTGTTATCAGCCAGGCTCAAGTAGACACCAGATAACATTCCCGCGATTGTCATCGGCTGCATACCTCGAAACTCGGCGCCACTCGAGTCCAGCCCGGGTTCCTTTCGTCGCATATTTCCCGCGCGACGTCACCGAACCAGCAGCTTCGAGCATCAACAACGAATTTAGTCCTGCCCGATCACAGACCCGCGCTGCTGTTTACGTCGTCTTCGAAACCGCGGAGTAGCGCGCGGTAGGAAAAAAAAGTGGCGATCGAGGTGTTGGAATAAAATCCTCGCGGGCTGCTAGGATCGCGGATCAACAGGTCGGCTGCAACCTGTATCGATGGTCGCCGTCGTCGCCGCGTATCTGGGCCAGTGAAATGCAATCGCTCTAGAGGCCGGTGCGCGGCGCAGGAGAGCGGGAAAATCGGTATTCGCGGGGTCTAGAACGGTGGAGAGATATCGGGTAGGCCATGGAAGTGGGTCAACGTCGTGTGGGCAAGACGGAGAACCAAGTTCAGGGGCGAACCGCGGTGCCGTGCCCGGAGCACGGGCTCTCCTGGTGGCTTAGGTTAGGTCTTCTCTCTCCTGTTCCTTCTCCAACCTGCACACTCCCTCTCGAAAGGGAGAAGGCCGGCGCGGAGGAGCGAGAGAACCAGACGGTGGAGGCGGTCTAACGGAGTTCTCTGGTCTGCCTAGTTTTATTTTCCCGCTGGACCCAAGTGCCTGACCATTCGTTCCGTTCCTCCCGCGTCCTCCGCGGACCCTCCCTCGCGCCGTTGCATCCGTATGCACTTACATACACGAGGGCACGCGGCGTTCACGAAGGATGGAGAGAGTGATCCCTCGTGCCACCGATCTCCCTCTCGTTTTCTCCTCGGCCGCGTTCGAGCGATCTTGGCCTAGGCGCGCTCAAGGGGGCCGTGATGCTTTCTCCTCGGGGGGATAGAAGAGAGTGATCCGTGTAACGTTTTCGGGTGAACTTGGCCCAGAGAAGCCAGCATGGAAAGTGCAAGTGAAACCTTTCTCTCTTTCGGCTGGTATCTTCCTTTGTATCGCTGCTCTCGCCTTCCGAGTAAGACGGACGTTTCTCCGAGTCCCTTTCACTGGATTTCACAGATTCTACCAGTGTTCTATATCACCGAGATGCCGGCAAAAACGCGGGAATTCCTGTCGGAGATGCTCGATCGACGTCCAGCCGCGAAGCCTTCCTTCCTGATTCCTCTTACTGGTGACTCTGCCGTAGCCGCCGGCTGAATATCTCGCAAGGGGTATTACTCACGAGGATCGTGCTTCCTCTTCCACCGCTTCCGCGAAGCATCTTTCGCCGAGCAGCGAGATAAAAAGATAGAGCGCGCGCCTCGCGACCTCGGCGAAATCGTCGCGAAGGCCGTTCGACACGCTCCGAGCCGCTCGATCCAGCCCGGCCGGCCGAACCTGTGTTCTATCGATTAGCGATAAAGTGTACACCTCGCGAATAGACGGGGCAGACAACTAGGTTGCTAGGTAGGTGGGTGAAGTAGGTAGAACGTAGGTAGCCGGTACCACGCGTCACTCGCTTGTCCGTTCTGCATCCCTGTGCACGCGCGCGCCTTTTATCGTTCGAGTTCTTTCGAAACAAGTCGATGTCTCGTGGCGAATCGAACTCTGCCAGACTCCACAACCGCTGCTATTAATGCTCTTGATCTACGCCTCTGAACTCGCTCGCATTGGTACCAGTTTGGTAATAAAATTGTTAATATTAGTCATTTGCGCGCTGACATCAGATTCTTGATAAAATAGCGATATGAGTGATATATGCGTGTTACACGGTAGAAACTGGTATACTTGATAGTTGTTGGAAGTTATTATTCAAGGGGTTAATCAATTTCATCACTGTCTAAGGATACATCGTGCCGATTAGGAAAGCTGATTAGAATCGAGTATCAACTATAGTAGATTTGGTATCAGCTCGATCACCGTCCGTGTTAACAATCGCCAAATGAGATTTTTACCGGAATAGGATTTGGAGGACTGTTGGGAGGGGTCGATTCGAAGCGGAGACCGTGCGTCCCTGAGGATACGCGAGCTTCAGAAGCAGGGTGTGGTTTCCTATGCAGTTTTTGCCCGCCTAGAATGCACCAGACGGCCTTCGCTAGGATCAGGATATTCCACTGCTGTGCCCCTTTCCCTCCTCTCTTTCCTGCCTCTCCAATCCACCCACCGCGCCCTCTTCACACCCCAACGCCACTCGCGTTCCCAATTTTACGATCGTGGCGGGCTCCCGCGGACACTTTGCAACAGGTTGACGGTTCTAAAGACCCTCCTACTTTTCCCTTTGAAATTAACCTCGTCATAGGCTGCTTGACGGGCGTGTAAAAGGATTAAATATACAAGAAGTAACACAGATTTTCTCCTCTCTTCCAGACAGACCAGCAACGACTTCACTGCCGTTCGAGGAATCCGGATCGTTCCGCGATCGGAGCGAGCTCGCGCCCGCGATCCACGCGTCTCGAGAAACAAGGAACCCAAGAACCAGACTCTTCGCACTGCCATGGACATCAGTCACCTCTAATCGCCGCTGCTCTTCCACACCCTTGGATCAGAGATCCGGCGACGATCGAAGAGCGGAACGCGAAGACTGGAGGATCGAAGGATCGAAGGGCCGTCGACCCATTCGCGTTGCGACGGTCTCGCAGGGTTGTTCATTTCGACGCGCGTTCGTCACACCAATCCCCCAGCATAGGGGCTCGAGATGTTACTATTTTTTTTTTTTTTATTATTTAAACCCATAACGTTAAGGGGAACCGTTATGAATCTACATAGTGTGTACGCGTTAGTAGCGTAGTTGCGGGCGAAGGATCCTAGACGACCACCGCGAACTTACGCATCCCCGTATCATTGCTACCGCTGGAAACACCCTCTGTACCCGTTGTCATTACTCTCCGATAGTTACTTGGTTACTGTAAAAGTCACACACATACACGCTCGCATGTACATACACCTCGACGTTGGATTCACTGAACGACTGGCGCATCTGGCTTTTGAGTTTTGATAAGGGGGTTGCAGTGACTTAGGAACCACCGCTACGCTCGCTCGTCCATTTTCTTTAGGTATCATTATTTCTACTATTAGGATTGGAGAAATTAGGCGTCTGATTTTGGGTATGGAAACTGAAGGTGTCGTAAATTGTAAAACACAAGTGACGTATGTAATTTTATTGTCCTCGCGTGTTATTGACGACGTAGGTTAAATTGGTTTAAACGCTTTTGAATCTGTACGAAGAAATGTGTAAGTCACTGTGCATAGGTTGTAGGATATCAGGCACGTCTGGTGAATTCAACAGAAATTTCGTTCTTTCCGTATGTTACTGTTAATACTGCCACTATATCGCCGCCTGTTACACCGCAATTATCCGCTACCAGTTATACTATCCATTGCCAATAGAGCCGGTACGAGGCGCGAACACGGTCGTTGCAGAAATACTTGTCCTTCCATTGGCACAACGTTATTGCGACCGATAACATGCTTGTCATCTAAAACGCGATTCGGCTCGCTGGTGACCTGGTCTTTGAATCGATCGTACAGGGTGTAAAGAAAGCAACAGTGGTGGTTTTCGTGAAAGAAAAGCTCGCGATCTAGTATTTCTTTCTGCATATTCGGTATGAAACATGGGAGAGAGTCGAAAGGGAAATTTTCATGGCACGTGAGCCATCTTCTCAGAAAATTTTTAAAGTCTCGGACGAGAACGATGTGCAAGACACCTGCCACGGTTCCTTTTCAACTTCTCATCCCCTCACCAAGTAGAACTTATAAAAAGTAAAGGGACTTGACGATGAAAGCTTTTCCACCTACCCAGACAGCATATGTCAGCGCAGGAGAGCCGTCACCGTTGCTTCTGCACTCTGTATTTAGCGGACGGCGGACGACAACCTGTTTCAACCCTTCTAGAACAAGTATTCTATCCTTCTTCGCTGTAGAATATATTTATTTAAACCAAACGAACCACGGTGTCTTGTGTACTTCCCTCCCCAACAGCGAACCCAACCGAAAACGACAAATGCTCGCGAAGGAAGCGCGTTCGGCGGCCAAGGATCGACGGATCCTGCGAGGAGGAATGGGGTTGGTCACCAGCGACTCAGTGCCGCTGAAAAGGCTGTATAATAGAATGGATTGCTCGGAAGTGATTGCCCATTTTGGCTCGGGTTGCGCGCGGGTAGAGTGTTCGTTGACCCGCTCGAACTCGGGATCGTGCAACGCGGTATAAATACAAGAGAGAGAGAGATAGAGAGGAGAGAGCGCGCTCCTCGATGCACGACGGCCAACAGGAACGCGAATTCTCTCCTACCAGCTCAACCTCCCCTCTCTTTCTGTCTCTCTCTGGCCGCGAGGAAGCAGTTACCCCGCGATCGCGAGCATTGTTACACATAACTTCTTTCCATCGGTGTCGTAGCGCGCGAGATCCCCGCGTTTTCAAACGGCCGCTCAGGCGCACGCGCTTCTCGCGATCCCTTCGATCCCTCCCCTTGCATCGAGTTACCGCAATCGCGCGTTTGCAAGCTTCAACCGTTTAAACTCTTCCAACGCTTTGGCTGCTGCGTCGCCTACACACGGAGGACAAACACATTTATAAGGGACCGTGAATAATATCGATAAGCATTTCCAACGGTGGCGGCTAGAGTGAATAATGCGCCGGGAGATTAACGAAAAGCTTGATCGACACTTTCGCTACGCTGATTTACGATGACAGATCGACGTCGCGCACGTGAAATCTACGATAATCCACCCGCGCGACAGAATCGTGGTCTACTTTTTCTGAAATATTAATATCGCGCTACTTAGGGACAGGTGGATCCGTGACTCGGCGTCTGTGCTGCGTGCTTATAGTTTAAAGTGTGGACGGTGCCGAAGAGGAACTGTGGTTGAACTGTGGCGTGGCTCGGTGGCGAGAGTGCTCGAGGCAGGCTTATTTAAAAGTAGAATCACTGCGCAGTGGATGATAGAGGCGCATATGGAGCGGCAGCCGAGGCATTAACGTGTATGTATGATGATGAGGGTGGTGTTTGTCGATGTTATTGTACCTCTGTATCATTGTACCGCATGTTATATTAATTTTATTGTAAACGCGATCAGCGACGCGCGCGATCCTCTTTACCGCCGTTTTACCCTCTCTGTCTTGCTGCGAAACGGCGGGGAAGAGAGAGGAGTTGTAAGGAGAGGTAGATGAAGAGAGGAGTATCGCGTCGTGTTGCTGTGACAAGAGAAAGGAGAGAGGCAGTACAAATGCTCGCGCGCGCGTGCCAGAGAAACAGAGAGACTTTGTTACATACACAGAGAGTTTTATATATATTTACACACACGCATACACACGCAGAGAGAGAGAGAGATCTATATATATATAGTATATTATATACAAATGAGACGAGTATATATTTTTGTACTTTTCTGTTCGGGGTAGAAGCGCGATGGAACGGATCGAGCGTAGGAATCGCGTGAGGATCGGCGCGAGGGGCAGACCGATCGCTCGGCCGAGGAACTCCCTTCCGGTCGAGGCGCGCGTGCCGCCGTGAGATATTCGCTACAGACGCTTAATTTGATCTCGGATCGATTTGAAATTGAAAACACAACTGTAGGAGGCGTCTGGTCGCGCGCGATCAAGGGAACAGATGGAGCGTTTTTGCAGTCGTTTTTCAACGTGTATTCCGATCCTGTCTCGCGTGACAGATCGCTCCCGGCCGTCCAGCCGGCGATTCCTCGGCTGAAACGTCCAGTACGAACACGCACGCGGGCGTAATTGCATTGCGAGCGAGCGCGGATCCTCTCTTCGTCATGATCCCCGTGACCTTTCTGTGGAACGCAGCTGATCGATAGGTCGATAAGTTTGTGCATCGGGGTTTACATTCGGAAGATCGCGACGGTCGTTTCCACGGCTCTAATCGAGGATCGATTAATTAACGGGGCGTCCGAACGTCGCCTCGACAGCGAGATTTGTAAGAGGGCTGCCAGCCCCTCGGAACGCGAGTTTACGTAAATTATTGTTCGTTCTACTTTCCCCCTCCTAGACAAGGGTAATTGTTTCGTATTCATCTTTGTTTTTTTTTTCTCTCTCCCTTCCTTCCTCCGTTTTCTTTTTGTACAATAAATGGTAAAAGCAGAAGACGAAGCACGATTGGACAGATCGGACCCGTTCGTCACGACTTTTCCCATCCCCTTCTCCGTCGCGATTGCTACCACTTCCTGCGCGGCCTGCGCGTGGCCTTCGGGAGGTGGAAATATTTCGCTGACCGCTCGCGCGCTCCTGTGATTGTGTCATTTCTAAATGGGTCGCTCTTTACTCGATTTTCTCCTTTCTTCCTCGGGGTAAACCGCTCGGACGAGTTTCTGCGGGGGGAAACTTGTAATCTACGGTTCTAATGCAGGTTCTCGACAGCGGCGATAATTTCTTCATAAATATACAGACTTGCAGATTGTGTAACAACGAAGAAACACAAATACAGATCAGCATTATTAAATGTTAGAAATGCGTGGAGGGCATCGCTGCTTTTAGGCTGAACCTCTCAGCCAGGTGACTCGTGGCAGTCGGTGGGCGGGGAAGCAGCGTATCGTGGAAAAGAATCGGTGAATCCCGGGTGCGCACGGTGGCTGGTCGCCGTGGGCCACCCTCGTCGCCGATAAAATCGCGCGAAGGCGTGAAGGGGGTAATTTTAGCGGGCGCGCCGCGGCTAATCGCGAGGGATCGGCGATCGGCGATCGGCGAGCGGGGCACGTGGCACGCACTTCTCTCTTTTGTTTTTGCAGACCTCCAGGCGACTCGGCACTAGGTTACTGGGTTCTCTCTTCTCGGGTTGCCTCCTTCCCCTTCGTCCTGCTGCCCCCACCATCACCGACCGGCCAACTCCCGGCTCTCTTTCCCTCGACCCTGACGTGGACGCTGCGGACTAAGGTGTATACCCCGGATACGTGAGATGCACCTTTGCCCGTGCTGACATAACGTATCGGGTTATTTCTGCTGAACCTGATCCCCCCTCGAGCACTCTGTCCCATACAGGCGGTCTTGCTCTTTTCGTTTTTCGATACCGCAGCTCCGAGGGGCTCTCGATCAATCACGAATAGGAGGGTCTGATTTACGGGGGGTAATGCGTCTTTCTTTTGTGCGGCGAGGGTGGTTTTTATACGGAGGGGTAAGGTGCTTGTTGAATGATTCTCGATCCTGATTAGAAATAGAAAATGTTTGGAAGAAATCTGGGCGAGGGTTGGATTAATTGGGGGTTACAAGTTCTGTCCACTTTCCACTGGTGGATTTTCATTTAACCCTTCGTGGTCACACCTTTTAAATATCACGAATTGGTGATATGGAGTTCATTGCACCCCAGCCTATTTTTTGAGTTACCATTTTCGTACTTTTGTATCTTTTAACTTTTCAGTGATAATTGTACATTCGCAATACTTATACAATCATGGTCTAATAGTCTTTTTCTAGAAATGTAAATTTTGAAATGATAAAATTTGTAGTTGGAAAAGAGCGATTTTCCACGGTTGTGGGAAAAAAGAGATTTATTATTTATTTTTTTGCGATAAATCCCCTTTGGAAGTCGTAAAGGCGCGACATTTTAATTCGAAAATTGCTCTGAGGGTGTGATACACCCCGTGTGACCACGAAGGGTTAAGAAGGGATTTGAGTACATTTATGCTGATAGTGAGCAATATAGGTATTTAGCTTTTACCTATAAGCAACTAGCTTTACTACTCGGCTTCACCCGAAATTTAGATTCTGATTTTATATAAAAATAATTTTATTTATTTTGTTTGTGAAAATACTCTCATTCATCTGGACTAATTAGGCATAATTTCGTGACGCCAGAGTTTACAGTTCGACAGTTTTTAGGCAACAGACAAACACTTTCTGCTTTATATATTAAGATTATACATTCTCCGTAAAAATCAGCCTCGCTAAAAATGAGGTATTAATTGATGGCAGCCGATCTCCTTTTACACCTTACTTCTTTCACAAGCCACGAAGGGTCTCCCGCGAATAAATAAGGTTTCATGACCTTTTCCATGATCGCGCCCGAAGAGCAGCAGCTTATTAACGCCAGCGTTTGCTGCTCCAGTTTACGTTCAGCAGCAGGGAAATACAATTAACTAGAACATTCTCGTAAACCCCGCTCGCGTATGTGCAAACGGTACGTTCACATACTCAGGTTTCTATTCTCGCCGATGGTAATCTAAGGGAACAGCTGGTTTCCCACAATTCTTCTTCTCAGCGAGCTATCAGTGCCTCGAGCCTCACGTGTACAATATCGACGCGCAGTAGAGCTCAGACGCTCACCATTCTTTCTTCGATTAGCTGCTCTATCCGCCAGATACGCGATAAGAAACGTAGCAAACCGCTCGGCCGGGCGTTCTAACGAGCAAAGTCGAGGCCCCGGCCTTGATTTCCAGCAAGAAACCGGCTTTTTTTCTGGCCCACGGTTCAGGAACTGTTTCTCCGCGAATTTTCTTGCCCAGACGCGTTCACTCCGCGAAACGGCAGAAAAATCGCCGCGCAAACTTCCGCGAGGACTTCGAATCAATGCCGGCCTCTGTTTCCACCGGGGCGTTCTGGTTTCAACGCTCCTGCGAGAGGGGCGAGGCGTTACTTTTCACAGCGTAGCCAGGTAGGGCCGAATTTTTCGCGATCCCGTTAGGTGGACCCGTCGTCCTGGAAAAAAAGACGAGACGCGGTGACCTCGAAGAGCGCAGCAAGGTGCACCGTAAACGCATAAAACACGCTCGGACGGCGGCGGATGAAAAGGTCCGTGGAAATTTGCAAACGGCGCCAAAAGTACGGTCCCCGCGACCTTGCTGCCGTGAATTCTTCCCGGGCCCCGGTTTCCTTTCTCTCCCTGTTCCCTCTTCATCCGAGCGAACAGCAAAACTTTACGCGCTGAGGCACGCGCAGGCACGATGCTCGCGTCTCTTCTTCTCCTCTCCCTCGCATTGCATTCGGTGGATATCGACTTTCGTTGCTCAGGTATTCCTCGCCGGGAACCTGTTCCCTGTTGTGCTTCTTGGGCAACGCGATGGCAGTGCGCGGAAAGAATGATTGACAGCGAAGGCGTCGGGAAGGCTCTGCGAGACCTTTATGCGAGACACTGCAATCGATGGGGATTAGGAAGCGAAGCTAATATATAATAATAAAGTCATTTAGTCACAGAATTTTCTAATTATCTCCAGCCATATATTTTAAAACCCCGACCCCCTATTCACTCAGAATATTTCCGCTTCCAGAACCTCTGACCTCTGAAATTTTCCTTAAAAAAATCCACCCTGTTTCGCGCGAAGTCGTCCAATATTCGACCCCAATAAAAAAAGTCACCCCTGGCTTAGCTGCGAGGGAAGCAGCGGGGTGCAATTAAGGCGACCCCGATACACGCGATTCTTGCTGGAAAAATAGTGGGGCACAGCCAGGGGTGCAATAACTTCCCGTCGAATTTACAAGCCTCGAGGTATGTCCTGGGGCATTTGTATGCGCGTCGAGGTCGAGCAGTCTTCGGGTGTAAAAGTCGGGCTGGAAGAAAGTACCTACGCGGACCTTGATCGAATCTGTCCACAATGTAATGATTTTACGACAGGTACTGCCTTTGTCCGCCGTGGTCTTGCTTTAGGGGTGGCACGAGGGGTGAACCTTTCGATGTGCCCCTGCGTTACAATTATCGACTATACAGAGGGTGTATTGTTGCAGGAAACGGTCGACAATCCCGGGTACAATATCCAGAATCGTGTGAAGGGGGATGATAAACGTGAAAGTGGACTGTCCGCAGCCCCTACTGATTAACTTAACGACACTGTCGTAAAGGTGCTACGTGTCTCGCGTGCTGTTGCAGGTTTTTAGCACAATATCCGAGGGACAATGGTTTTTAGCGAGGCTCCACGGGGGGTAGGTCTTCGGGTTGTTTATTGTCAGGGGGCGTTCTTTGTCGTCGCTGACCATTTGCAGGGTAATAAGCCGTGGCGAAAGGCAGGCACCGCGTTGACGTGGAAAACGTGTTCATTTCGAGGACCGTTTTTTCGCCATTAGTGTCGTTTTATTACGATTATGTGTAATAGAGTTTTACTGCGCAGGGAAATAGGAGCGTCGTTGGGGTTGGTTGTAAAGTTCTTTCGGAATATTGTATTATATTTCTTGATCCTTGACCGTCGCGTGAATTGGGGGCAGTTTTGCAGGCTACAATCGGCGACAAAGGTTTGATTATTGGTCCCGTAGGTAGTAACCTCTCTGCCTTCCATTAAAAACTTTCTACGACGTAGGCAATCGAACGTGATCATCACTCACCGCCTCGCCGTCCGCCCCTCCGTTCTCAGGTTCCCTACTCGCCCAGCTTTTTCAGTCATTACGATCGAAAGCATTAATTCAGGTTGAATTTTAAAGGGAGGACGCGGTCCACTCCCATGGGGAAGGCAGCCCACCGCCGTTTCCCAAACGGTGCACTGTGAGAAAACTCGAGAAACCATTCCCCCAGACGCGGAAGCTGCGAGTGGATTACACGGATCACAGTTAGACAAGGATTCGAAGGAAGAATAAGGGAGAGAAGAAAAAAAAAAGGGGGGAAGAGTGCCGCAACTGCACAACCACCCACCCCAAAGGGCAGCCTGTCGGCGAGCTGACCTAACGGGACTCCGGGGGCAACCGCCCTATTGCATCGGGATAAAAAAAAATTGGATGAAAAAGAGAGTCCAGGCTGGCTTCAACCCTTCCGCATGCCAGGGGTACGCGGCAACCGTTTAGAAAGTACCCTTCACTCGAGACTACCTAGCCATCTCCAACCCCTTCCTTCAACCGCGAACGTCTTTCCCCTGCCAGACTTTCGGGGACTCTTTCTTCCTCCCCCTATTTTTTTCCTCCACCATTTCTTCTTCTCACAGCGTCGTTGGTTCTTCCAGATCACGGGCGAGCTACGCGAGAACGATTCCTCGGCCAGGTGCCTGGAAATTTCGCCAGCTGTTTACCCCCGGCTTCCTGCAACCCCGTCAGCCAGAGGCCATTGGTTTCCTCTAATATGGATCTAACAGCAATTTTCTACCGATTAACGGCGCGCATTGTGCGGCTGATCCGGTGACTAATTAAATCGAGGCGGCGAGGGAATTAATTGGAATCGTCTCGGTAATCGTTCTGTTTGAATACGGCCGGCCGAGAGTAACGGGACGCGGACGCGGTTTTTCATCGCGTCGAAAGGCGCGGCTGCGTTTTTGCCAGCAGCGACGGTGCATTATTCTCGCTTTGTTTTGCGCGGATTTGATTAATCCGTAGATTTTCAAATGATTTCCATCGGTGTGGTTTCTCGCCACGGCCGCGGAGCCGCGGGCTGTTTTTGCTCGTGGATAATTAAAAGATAATGGAGGAGAATGTTAATGGTCGATAGAGCTTGATGAAACGGTTAGGAGAGGTTAATTGAAGATAGCTTGCAAGTTTGAGGGGAATTAGAGCGACGTTGGGCAATAAAGAAACACTTTGGCGTAATAAGAAGCCTTTGTTAAGAAAGGACAGCGCAAGCACAGAATTCTTAAGGGGCTGTTCCGGTCTAGAGCCCACAAAAATAGGTGTTGTTTAAGAATTAATTAAAGGAAAACTGCTACATATAATTTAATGAGACTTTTTGCATTGAATTAAGGATGTGTTAAACTATAGAAATAAATTTTTTGTTTTGTAATTAAGCATTGCAGACGGCACTGGGGAGTCGTTATAGTTGAGGCGTCAAAAAATTCATCTAAATCGGTTGAACCTGTAGCACCTAAACCTAAACCATTGGTTTGAAGTAAAAAATAATGGCAGATTATTAAAGGGCATGAATTTCGCTCGTGGATTGACCAGACAAAATTACAAAAATTACATGTTTTGACAAAGTAACGACACTTGAAGTTTGAAATCACTTTTTCCCTATATTTTTCATCCTTTCAACGCCTTTAAAAATTACAAATTTTCTTTAAATGTTACTGATCTGTCCACGAGTCAGAAGTATATTCTTCAAAACAAAAAAGTTCCAGTCGCATTAGGTAATACCTTTTGGAGATACAGGTTCCACCGATTTTGCGAACACTGTTTCGAGAAAAATGTGTTTAAAATTTTACGTGAGTGCCGAGTGGACGAGTGTTACCCATACATTTGCCTCTACTCAAATGCCTATAACTTCGGAAATTTTACGAATTTCAACAAATCCTTTTAAACACGTATTCCTAAAATGTTGAACATTAAAAAAAATGAAATGAAAAAAATCGATTTTTCCAACCACAGATGTGTAGACGCCGAGCAGTATTCTGCCCCAGGGGAAGAATTTACTTGAAACACCATTCCCAGGAGGAGCATGGTTGGTTCGACTACCTGTAATGCTCGATGGCGCACACCTCTGCCCATTTACACCTGTTCCCCTTCCTGCACGTACTATCAGCCGAATCGGTGGCCAAGTATTCGTCACACAGGTGCACTTAACGCGTTCACTCGTCACGGGGACGTCGACGAAAACGCCGGGGGCCTTATCCTCCCGTTTATCTCCCAGGGTTCTTTCTTTTTCCGGGCCCCCGGTACAAGATGGAGCGGTGTCACGCAACCTCGACACACGTACACAGGCCGGCCCGTCCGTCTTTTCCCAAGTCGAGCGTCCTCCTCCGTATCACTTTCGGTTTTTAAGGAAGCCTCCCGCGGCGTCCGCGCAGGAATGCATGAAACCCGTGACGGCACCACGAAGGAATCTTCCGTTCCGAGGCGTCGAGGACGCGGACGCCCCGCTCGCGGGCTTCTTTCTTCCCCTTCGCGCCGATAAGATTGAAGTTTCCAAGAGGCAGCTCCTTGGCCGCGAGTTATCGCGCCCCACTGATGCATTTTCCCACCCCGTCCAGCACCCTTTCGTTTCCTGCTCGCGCCCCTCCCATAGTCTTAGCGATGTCTCGCGGCGGCCACCGTGGATAATCGTGAAACGACGAGCCCACGGCCGCAACGGGCTCGCTGACCCTTGAAGACACGCGGATAAGGATAGGAATTCGTAGGGTATTCGAAACGCCCGGACATTTCGTGACGCATCGATGCTCGGCCGGGCTCGTCCACGGGGGCTAGAAGCGCATCGCGTGGAACGGGCTTTAGCACCGGCGCCTTAATTACATACACGCTGCCCTGTTCCCCGCGCTAATCGTTGGCCACTTAGTCGTCGAAACGACGGGGGATGGCTCGCACGGCGGAGTCTCTGGGCCGTGCGTTAAAAGTTTCGTCGGCTGATGCGGAAAGTAGATTACCCCGGGGGGACGAGCAATTTTGTTGCTCCGAGCATGCGTTATTGGCCCTACTTTTCAAACTCAGACAGTAATTTATACCTGGGCAGGTGGGGAGGAAGGGGAAGCTTGCAGTAGTGATCAGTTTCCGTGGGTAGCTTTTGAGGTGTAAAGGGAACAGGAGAATCATCCCTTTCGACGACACAGTGACTCAGAAATTTATTTAAAGTAGAGTAAACTCTGGAAAGGCCCCTCGTTAACCCTCCCTAATTGTACTTTCGTAAACGTACAAATAAGTGGATTAACTTGCGGTCTATCGACAACTGATCGCGAAGCGAGTTACAGGAAGCCCCGTCAAACACGACTTCCACTCGATCGACCGTGTCAATGAGCTCCCCCTCGTTAATAAATCGGGAACAGAAGAAGCGATACCCCGGTGGCCAGAATCCACCGTACGGATCCGACTTGACGAACACGAAGTCCATTGATCAAGTCGCTCAATGAACACACAGCGATTCCTAATCGTCCGTGTCGTTTCGTCTAGACGTTTTCGATTACTGGTCGTCGATGCAGGCTCGGTAGATCCGTAGAGTAAGCTGGAGGTGAATGAAGTTGTAACTGCAACTGTAACTTCGATAGATACTCCAGAGAAATTCCTCGACGCCTCAATCAAATTACAACACCAATCTCTGCCACGTTCGAACGAAATTGGAATCGTTCAGAGTGACGCACCAATCCTGCAAACGCAGTCGCAGCAATTAACCCTCGAACAAAAGTGAAAGCAAGTTGCCCGCGTTGTCTCTAATAAAGACGTGTCGCAACGGCTCGGCTACATATTTGCACTGGCTGCTACATTTTACCGAACCTTCCAGCGCAAATGGAACCGCCGCCAGCCCAGCAGCACGTAACCACAATGAAGCAAACGGCCCGGCACTTTGCCCAACGCCGCTCGCAATTCCAATAAATTTCATCCCGCTCCAGCTACCCCGCAGCTTCATTAGTTAAAACGGAAACCGATCGACGCCGCGCGGCCGGGGACGTCGATTAAAATCATAAATTTCAATAATTACGCGGTATCGAGCCAACGCGTATCAATCTCGGTCCATTAACGAAGCCCGATATTTTATCGGGGTGTCCGCGCGGCGCGATCGATTACGCAACCGCGATCTCTCGAGCGCGACGGCGAAAAATCGCCGCGTGGAATGCGATCTCGTGGATCGCCGGCGAGAGCGGGACGGGGAGAGGAAGAGGAAGGAAGAAGGCACGAGGACGATTAAAAGAAGACGCTGCCGAAAGACTTGGAGGCAAAGAGAAAGATGTCGAAGCCACTTCGTTCCCAAGGACGATCTTACAGCATCTTCCTCGCGTGGCTTACCTCAAACCCTGAGAACTACGATGCCTCCGAAGGATTATCTTCGTCGGACTCGAGGAGCGAGCTCTCGATTCCGAGCAGTTTTTCCATCTCCTTTTCAGTTATTATTCCGCGATCGCTCTATTCTTCTCGTGCTTTCTTTCGCCGCAGGATCGCTGGATCCTGGCCGAGGTCGTTACTTACATCAGCAACCAAATAAATTCGTGTCCTTCCGCAACGACGGGAGGCTTCGATGCCAATCTTTCAGCGGCGGAAAGGTCGCCGTAGAACAATGTAACCTCTCATTTCATTCCCGTCAGAGATCGCGTCCGTTCGATCTTCGTGGAGATAATGAGAAGCCGATGGCCCACGAGGACTCTTCGAGGAAGCGAACGCGGCCGATTTCCATCCTCTCGCTGATTCCTCTGTGAAACGCTGCGGCGGGCACTCGAATTTTCACCCGGGGGCTGATTGGTTTACGAGCAACCCTTCGACGAAGCTGGAGAGAATAGAGTCGTTAGCGGCTGTCAAACCGCGGGTATCTTGCATCATTTCACTTTTACCTGTGTCTCTCCGAAGGGCGCTTTTCTTCTCTCGTTGTACTTTTCTTTCTGCCTTTTCTCCCCGCGCCGCTCCTTTCTCTGAGCGCGGATCTTTTTTGTTCTTCCCTTGTTCTCTCGCCACTTTCTTCCACCGGCTGCCTTTCGAGGGGTCGCTATCTCGCCTATCGGATCTCGCCGCGGAAGAATTGACCGCTGAACTGTTCCCTCGCACCTGTTCGGCGAAGCCTTGACGATCGAGCTCCAAGTCCGAAGACATAATTTCGTAACATTATCAAATTCGGGGTCTAGAGATTTTCGAGTTTTCGAGATCCTTCCACGTCGAAGTTTCCTGGATTTTAATTACCTAGAAGCGAAGATATCTGCAGAGACGGCGCTTTCCATAAATTCCACTGCCCCCAATTTAAATAATCCTGCGAATCGATCCCCGCGTCCCTCGGCCAGTTCGCATTTATCGCGGCGCCGCTGCAGTCCCCGGGCAAATGTCAACGCGGCCGAAGGGAAGAAGCAACCGGCGTGGACGGAAAAAAAAACGTTGCTCAAGAGGATTTTGCAAGTGCCTGTGGATACAGTTCGTTGCCGCTGGTCGCGCTCGAGCGAGGGGGAAATTCGCCTCGCAGATGGAAGCGTCAAATGTCACGTGTCGCGACGCGATTTAAATGTCGCCGCCGTGTACAGGGACGCCGAGCGCTCCGAGGGACGGCGCGTCCTTATTGCTGCTGAATTGGAGACCCACGGGGGCAGCGCGTAGAAAAGACGGCTCGTCGAAACGAAATTACGCAATCCACCGCAAGCCGCACGTATCGATGCAACGAAGATCGATTTCTCGTTACGCAATCGTCCGGCGTAGGGGCACGGCGAAAGAGGTAGGGGAGAACGAAAGTGCGAGCCCGTCGATTCGGCAACTTTCCTCCGCCAACCTGACGCGACACTCGTATCCGCACCTGGACGCTTCCGTTTCCTCCACGATTAGAAAAACCCTGCTCGCTGCTAGTCGTTGGGAGCGGAATGGTACTTAAGTCTGACAGAGATTTTTCATCGAGGAAGTGATAGTCTACGACACTTTAATCGAGGAAGAGGAAGAAGGAAAGTTTCCTTTGTTCGGGAGGAAATCCGTTTTAATGGATTATTAAATAGTGAGTTCTATAATTAATAGTATTTTAAATTTTGGTAGTTTTAATAACTATTATATAATATAATAGCTGGTCTTTGGGTTGGTAATTTTTTGCAAAATAGATATCACAAATTTAGGAGATTGGTACTGGGTTTGCCTAATTTTTTGTCATTTTAGGGTTGGTAGCTTTCTTCCAATTTGTCGCCCCGGAGCATTGCACGAGCCTCCCCCGTTACGACTCAATTTTTTCGTGGACGCTGGAGCACCTTTTGCCACGCAACGGGACGAGAGGACGAAGGATGGTTGTGTTACAGATTCCCTTCCGGTTGCGCAACAGGCGTTACACCCCGTCCCTTCCCCCTAAAACCTCAGCCAGCCGCGCGTTGCGTCCTTCCCACAATAGGATCTCCAGTTTTCTAGGAGCTTTTTTAATAGGTCCGAGGGAAGGGGAGAAAAAACGAGAGCGAACGGTGCAGCTTGCCGATGGCAAACGCTGCGGCGTTTTTCGGTCCCTCGAGTGTCCGTGCGCGAACAGGAGGCGGCGAGGGGAATACGAATGCAGGAAGTTACGCATCCTGTGCGATCGGACCGATCGATCTGCGCGCAGGATCGTGCTTGGGGCCTTATTCCGCCGATCCTGGCTGCGGGAGACAAAGAGAAGCCGAGATCAATTTTCATACCGCGATACGCTTTACGAATAATCCTCTGACCCTGGCGCGAACGCTGTTAGACCGAAATATAGTTCCTCTACGCTTTGCACGCTCCAGCGTGCGTCAGCTCGCGCGGTAATCGGTGATCGCGGCTGGGTAAACTGCTCGAGGCCTTGTTCCGAGGCGATCATTATATGGGAAATCTATTGCGAGAGGCAGCCCCAGCTCGCGGGACTATTTAGCAACGCTTTGTTAGCGAAGTTTGCACAATGTAGATCGTAAATCCGTTAAATGGGAAACGAGGAAGACCGCGCTCGCCTCGGTGGACCGTGAGAATGCGCTCGGGCCGAAAAGGAGAAGAAAAAAAACACCGGGCCGCTTCCTACGATGATGACGATGATTCGGGGTACAAACGAGGCCGGGCCGAACAGGAGGCGGTTTCTGGAAAAAGGGTTGCGCCCCGTGCTTCCCCCTTCCACCGGTTCGAACCGGTCTTTCTTTCGGAATTCATTAAAACGCGCGAGAAAGCCAGGCTGCAGACGCTTATAAATAACTTGGAAATGAAAAGATGCGGAAATTTCATTAGAGGAACAGCGGGAACAACTTCCTGGACACATCCTGCCGGTCCTGTGGTACTTCATAATACATTAGATCTAGTGTAACAACGCTATTTCCACCATTAAAGTATTCAAATAAATTCCTGACCTCCTTTTTGCGCCACTGATTTCACTCGACATCTTAATTCGCACTTCCCTTTGATCTGCACTCTGGAAGCGTATAAACGAGGGTCTAACGTCTTTAGCGAACAATAGAAAGGTTGAAAATTACCGAAGAATTTGATTTTGAAGTGAAAAAGCCACAGGTATTGCACGGTCAAGTTCACAGTGTTCCAATGTATTCTTTCTTTGCTCCCAGCGGAGAAAGCAAGTCTTCGACATTTTTATGGCTGGTGAATGATAGGATTCACTCGGTGTCGACCAGAAACTGTTGAACCCGTCCCATTAATCCTTCGTTTGGCGATGTAGCGAGAACACCGCGCGACGGACGGCCCTTCCGTTTCTCTCCTCTCGCGGCGGCGTTTACGACAGAAGGAATGGAAATCCTGTGGTCAAGTGGTGAAAAGGACTAAGACCTAAAGCGGATTATGTCGATTTTCTTGTAAGGATACGCAGGCTTACGCCACTCGCAGCTCTCCGAGGCCCCCCTGTTAAACCCTTTCGGTGCGTTTCGACACCGGGGAATTACCTGGGAGTCCATGGCGCACCATAAACTTTTACGGCGTTTTCTGGTCAGTGTGGTTTTTTCGATCCGTTCAGCGGAAGAAAGGAGAAAGGGTTGTTGTTCCTCCGGGTGAAAGGGGCGTTCGTGCTGCGCGTCGTTAAAGACACACGACGAAAGGGTTGTCCCGGCGGCGGAAGGGTCGCGTAGAGCCGCTAAATGAGAGATTACCGCCGCCCCTTTCTTATAACGGAGACCTACACAGCCATTTCCAGATACTCCGCGGTGAGTGCATTTATAGCAGGACCTTGGTAATCCATGGAACCCCATGAAAAGAATATTCAGGGATTTTGGTGAAATTTTAATTGATTTATGTAGGCAATGCTTCCACGACTCATATTTCTTTTCTATTATAGTTTGTTTTCAAAGTATAATAATTATTGAGGCATTGAGAGCAAAAACGGAGTAACCTAGATTTTTTGCGAAATCGAGTTAGTGGCAATTATGTATTCCAATAGGCTGTACTACTTCTTAGTCATATAAAATATGAAAAATTAATTTTTTTTTCAATGTAGGTTAGTCTGTTTTTGCTCTTAATGCCTCAACTCTACCAATGATTATGGAAAAGTAGCAAATTTCAGTGTTCAAAGTTATTGTAATAGTTATGAGTAATGGGGACTGTTGGATAATTTTTTTAATAATTTGTTGCTTAAGCTGCTGATTGTTTTAGATTTTATATGGCATTGGCAGTGGTCTAGCTGTAGGTAATTCTTGAGATTTCTCAAGGGCAATGGAGGCGCCATCTTTTGTAGGCGTCCCCAGGCTGGTGAAGGTTACTTGAAGATAGCACCTCGGACGAGGCATAGGATAGACCTGACGTCTTATGGGACTCGGTGTCGTGCGAACTGAAATACCGACTTCGTGAAGAATCCATGCTTTTGATGCGCACTCTACGTTGAAGAGCGATCACTCGGGGAACTGTGTTGAACTCGGTTAGCGAAGTCGGTAGAGTTAGTAAAGTGCTATTAATTAAAAAATTAAATTTTTAAATTCTCTGTTCCATTTTCGGAACAGTGTTTGTATCATTTTTCTGACAAGGGAAAATCTCGAACTCGGAAATTCAAAAAATTCTGAAACTTTGTGAATATGTAGGGTATTTCCTCCTGATTATAACGCAATTTTTGTTTGCAGCCCAAATTGAGATTAAGGGGGTGGAATTGACCCCTGAAAATCCGGTTACTTTCCGATTTTGTGTTATAACTCGTGAACTGTGAAATAATTTTTTTTATCAAATGATAGATCTAATTAAAAGAAATAACTTTTGTCTCGAAACTTTTTTTTTATCTCTTATAGTTCGTGAGTTATAACACAAAATCAGACAATAGCTGAATTTTAAAGGTTTAATTTCACCCCCTTCGAGTAAATTTGGGCAGCAAAAAAAATTGGGTTGACATCAGGAGGAAATCCCCTACACATCCCAAAGTTTCAGAATTTTTTTTAATCTTCGGGTTCAGGATCTTCCCTTGTGAGATTGAAGATCTCAATTTTTTAACACCTGAAAAATAGAATTCTTTAAAATCTTGCCAAATTTGAACTTGCCAGAGAAACAATCCGTCAACTGTAGTGACGTCCAAACGGGACATGAAGGGATACAAAAAGTAACTCCTTCCTTTACACACATGCTTTTATTAACAAATGCGAGGGAGACAATAAATAATCGTGTCGCGCGAGCAATAAATAAGCCGAGGATCGCCGAAGAAACGATATCCTGGCTATCGGTAACAATATCGAGTCAGCTCTTCGACTCGTCGTCAATCGAGCCAAGTATCTTTCCCAACCGTGTCAATTGGCTAATGATTAATGTACCCATCGACGTGCACACGTGTCGCTGAGTGAGTAATTGAGAGAGTCCCGTTCGCCCGTCGAGCTTCCAAGCAAGAAAACATCCCCCTGATCCGAAACTCGGTCCCCGACTGCAGCGGGCCATCTCCTTCGATCGATCCCTCGACAGAGCGACGGAACCTTCCCCGCGTGGGGTGAGTGAACGTCCTGCAGTCTTGGCGTCGATCATCTGGGCGGTGACATCGATCATCGACGGTCATCTATAATATCCGGTGCTATTTGGCGTGCGTTTCTTTGGTCGTGTCGACGTAGGGCTTCGTCTGTCGATCGAACATAGCCGAACGATCGATCCGTGGTGAAGAGCAATGAGTTAATCGGGAGATGAAGGGGCGCCAGCCGGGGCTGGCTGCCCTTTCGCGAGGCTTACAATTAGTAGTTGGTGGAGCTGGCCGAGTTGGCTGACGACGAGGAAGACGCGGAGGACGAGGACGGGCTGTACGAGTTGGAGTTGCTGCCTGGCGAGTAGTAAGAGTAAGCGAGGTTCTGAGCTTCCACACCGTTGGTCGGCGTCCAGACGCGGGAGTATGGTCCGTTTCCGTCCCACGTGTTGGCCGGATCGTAGCTCGACGTGGTCGAGGGCAAAGGTGGAGCTCCGTATGCCGGTGAAGCAGGTTCCATTGACATTCCTGCGACAGTAAGTTTCACTGTTTTCACTTTTTTTTCGACGGACAGAAAAGTGACAGACACTAGGAGATTATTTTTAACTTTACTTTGCTGGGATGTAATTAGCAGAAGGTTTGTTAGTTTACTAAAGATATAAATACGTACCCATCGGCATCATCATTCCACCCTTCTTAAAGAACTGCACAGCGATGAAGCCAACGACGAGGAGGATAGCGAGTTTGGAGAGCACCAGAGCCTTCATCGCCTTGAGTCCAACGATAGCGACGAGGATAGGCATCAGGGCCTTCATCTTCAGTTTAAGCAGCAGGAGGAACGGCAGCAGCAGCTTCTTTTTCAGAATACCTCGAGCCTGGCTAGTGGCAACGTTGTTCCCCTTGAATTCCACGTCCAGATCAGCCAGACTCCTGCTGGGCCTGTACTTCAAGCTCGCGTCCACGAAGGGCACGTCGACTCCATAGTCGAAACTCTTGAGGTACTTGAAGGTCCTCGCGACGATAGCCTCGTCCACGGTGTCGAGGGACCTAGCCTCCGTGTTGGTGCCGAGCTTCTCGTCCAGGTATCCAAGGACCTCGTGCTTCAGGCAAGACGTCCACGAGTCCGCCGCGATGCACTCGTTCAGGGACTTGGAGAGGAAGTCCTCGCTGGCCAGGGACCTGCTGGCCAGCAGGATGATCGCTGCGATCGGCGCCCACGTCCGCATCCTTTCGTATCCTTGAGCCGTGTTCGTCCCGTAACCTGTCCCTCCTAATCCTCCTCACTGTCGTTCCTCGGCGACGTTTATCTCGCGGAAGGTAAGCGAAGAAACGATCGAACCCGTCCACCCGTGCGTGTGCGAGCGAGCGATCGCCGATCGAACTGCGACTGACGGAGGAGTGGCCCGCCCCTTTTATTTAATTTGCCCCCGCGAATCTATGTTATTCGGTCGCGCATGCCGGGAATCGACGATCGAAGGAAAATTATTCAAATTTCACTGGCACATAGACTCGCCGCCTGCGCTCCCCGCCGCCCCTCCGACGCGACGCGTCCACCCCGCCCCGAGCGGCGGCGGTACGTGCGTGCACGCGCCCCGACGCGTGTTGAACCGTGTACGTACGCCTTGGACGATCGTCCGCGTGCGCCGTACACGATGGCATGCGACGGCCAGCGGGCGGCACGGGAAACGGAACTTGCCCCGCGTACCACGCGTCCCTCTGCTCTTACTTGGCGTTCGTTCTAACGCCCGCTATCAAGCCGTATACCATCTACGTAAGTAGAAGAGTTTGGAGAACGGGTTAACCGTTCTTGTTGTACGGTGACGGCTGGATCGAACGGTAACGCGTATTTGGAAGGCTTCTGGATTCTTCGGGGACGGACGGGATCGCGATTGAAAAACTGGAGATCTTGGTCGGACGAATAATTGGTCGTTGAGGATTTGGTGATTGTACCGACATGGTTTGGAGGTTTCATTGTCGTGCGAGTGAGGGGTTGGAGAAAGTGGTACTTGAGATGTTTGGATTCATGAGGTGTAGAGTCTTTTTTGGGTAGTCTTTTTGTGTTATACTTCTAATAGATTAGAATCGAAGATATCAATTTCCTGCGCGCTTCGTTTGTCAGTTGGTAACTCGTACTTTATTTCGCCGGTATATCGTTGGTGGTTTCTTCTCGAAACGAGTGAATGTACTTGTAGTGAAAGTACAGTGAGAAATAATAGGATATTGTGTTAAGGAGTTATGCCTAGTCAGGAGGCGAAAAAGAACTCGATTTTCGGGAATTTTTTGTGGAATGTCTATTGTATATTTTTTGCAACTATTCGCTTATTTTAAAAGTACATATATGCAGCAACTCTCAGTAATTTTGTTATAGGAAAACATTAAAAAATGAACGAATAACAGCCATTCTCGCGGAAGCTGTTTTGATATCGGTGAGCCAGATATTTCGGAAACCGCCGTATCGATTGGCCTAAACTTTCGCAGACTTCTTTTATATAGTAAAGACTAGTAGATGAACGTAGGACTTTTTATTTAAACAAAAACTCTATTTTTAATTAACGAAAAACGAACAATTCAGACATCGAAAAATTTTGTTCATCGCCATTTTGTCAAAAATCAACTTTTTGAAAAACCCTTCTTTCGGCTATTGAATTCCACCATATATTAACAGAATCCTTTTGAATTTTTCATTTTAGTTGATCCGGCTCCGAGAAACCGTGCCCACCGCTCAGTGTCTTTATCAAAACAGCTTCCACAGGAATGGCTGTTACTCGTTCATTTTTTAATGGTTTTCTATAACAAAATTACTGAGAGTTGCTGCATATATGTACTATTAAAATAAGCGAATGGTTGTAAAAAAGTATACACTAAATATTCCACAAAAAAATCTCGAAAATCGAGTTCTTTTTCGCTAGCTAGGCAAAACCACTTAATATAAAGAATTCTTGAATTTATTACAGTGGGACAGTATTACAGCCCTCGAAACTGAGACACTGAACCTGTACATTTTCTATTTTCTGCCTCTCATGTACAATTATTTACATACATCATAGCGTAGGTTGCAAATAACTACAGTATAATTATAGTAAAACGTTCCATAAGAATGTCAGCATGTGCTCAAATCACACTTTCAAGTTCCCTCGCTTTCATCGCTCCATCTACGTATGAATGTCAAATAAGTGTAACATACTTCAAAGAGAACCACGCTCGCAAAGCAACGTAGACGAGTCATAGAAAGTCCAAAAAAGGAAAGTATTTAGATGAAGCGTTGGACTACAGGAAGGTCACAACGAAGACGAAACTGAATCTTCATTTTGCAAGAGGCACGCATACCTACAACAAAACTGTATTTCCGTGGCTGCGCGAAGTAGTAGAGTCTGATTATTATCAGGCATAATCTCCTTGCAGAACCGGACTACGCGTCGGTCTTCTACTAGAGCCCTGTGGCTAGTTTCGAGTCTTGAACCTTGTTATAATTTATCGATGGTGAAGACAGAATACAGATTGCTTTAATTAAGAACGACGATGTGTGATGTTAGCTGTAATTGTTTATTATGTGAAGTAGTGAGGTACATTACAGAGTTTAATGAACCGCTTATGTCTATAAAGCAGTTGGATCAAGATAAACGCCATCATTTACAGTAATTTTTGGAAAAGGACTATAGTAGAGCTCTGCTTTATTACAGATAGTAATTTAAAAGGTAATGCTGATCCTGTAAGTGTAATTTACTTCCTTAAATCTCATCAGAAATACATTCATACATTCTGAATGTCTTCTCCATCGTTCAGAGATTTCTATCAGTAAAAAGAAGCGCACGTTTTCACACTTTTTCAAATATTAATGGATTTACTCCCTCAGAGTTAGAAGCATTTAATTATTCTCTTCTATATTCCAACTCATCGACTTAGCTCTGTAATTAAATTGAACTCTACTTTGCTAGGTCCGTCTAGATATCTTCCCAACCTCAATTTAATAAGGAAAAATATATTAATCCCTCCTACCAATATATTCTCCTCCCATCTTCGTCATACCGCAATTCTGGATTAAATTCCATTTATATTACTAAGCAACCCTCATTCTCCTAAAAAAATCATCAGCCCAGCATTAAAGGAAACAAACACATGGTATAAATTGCAAAGAATAATTTATTAAATAAAGAGTCCGGAGGACAGAAGGAAGACAGGTATCTTACAAAAGTGGCGACAGTAGAAAATTGAAAAAAGGAAGAACGCATGGGGATTGGGGACATTTACGCCTGTGCGTGCGCTGAATACGCGAGGTTCTGCGCGTACTGCGACGACGGCTGTTCGACGTCCTGCAAGGACCTGTATTGGGCTTGATACTCCCACGGGCCATGAGCAGCGAGTGGCGCGCCGTGGCCATCGGCGGCTATCTTCTTGCACAGCTGGAAGATCGCCATCCCGACGGAAACGATGAAGCTGAAGAAGGACAGCTGAAGGGCGTTCCAGGCCTTCAGACCCAGGACACCGATGGCCAACGGGATGAGCGTCATAGCCTTGAGCAGGACGAACACCAGGATGGGGATGACGACCTTCTTCAGCTTGGATTTACGAGCCTCCTCGACGGCGCGACCCTGGCCGAACTTGACGTCGAAGCTGAGGTGATCGTCGTCGATGTTCCTGGTGCTCACCTTCACGGAAGACTCCAAGGGCAGCTTGAACGTGACGTCGTGGGAGTTGATGTACGTCTGAACGTTCTCCAGGAAGGATGCTTCACTGCGCGCAGACACCTCTTCGACGGGGTACGAGTTGCGAGTCACTTCCACCGTCTCCGAAACCTGCAAATAGGGGAAACTGATATGAGCCCGAAGTAAACGTGACATTCCCGCCTGGGCCAGCTATCTACGCGATACCATTTCGCTTTCCAATACTTCAATCCTTAGAGGCTACTCTATTCCCTGTTTAAATAGTAAAAGTACAGTGGAACGATGTCACTTTCGGGGTTGCGCAACCCCATCGCACAGTCCCATCGTGTCGAATGGAGGAAGCACCACTTGCCTTGAAGCTGTCCTTGCGGAAGATCTGGTCGAGGAGGTTCAGGACCTTGAATTTCATGCAGGAGACCTCGTCGTTCTTCTGCGCGCACTCTATCTTGGTCTGGTCCACCATCTGGTCCATGCTGCTGCCCTTCCACAGGTCGTTTTTCGCCGGCTGGGCCGCCGCCATGGCCACCAGAGCGCAGAGGACGAAGAACTTCATGATTGTTACGGTGTAACGTCGACTCGCGATACCCCTGAAGAAGGCTGCTCGAGGGACGATCGTCTGGAAACGACTGATGCCGATGGGTTGGGTACCAGGCTTTTTATACGAAGCCCCCATTGTCGAGGCTTAGCGCGCACCGAGTGTAGCGGAGTACCCGAACACCGCCCCCACTTCCATCCGGCCACGAATTTTCTTTTCGTTCGGTATGGTGTTCGATTATCGAGGCCTCGACACGATCGTGACGGGACTACGGGAACGGGCAGGATCAGCGAAGTCCGAGGAAAGGCTTTCTGCGACAACGGGTGCCGTGCGGTTCGCTCGCGAGACACGATCATCTATCGATATTAATGAGTTCGCTTTCTATTAGCGGAAGACCCACTTGGGGCTGTAATTGGTCGTATACATTCCGCGGGATGGACTCTGCTATTTGGTATCGACGATACTTGGTGACTTCGTGATCAGCTTTGGAAAATATTCGAGGATTAACTGTGCACTGGATTGTGGAGGATGCAGGTTGGTACGTTCAGAGGAGATATACTGTAGCTACTGGAGATTTAGGGATGGTATAGTGGAACTAACTACGCTTTTAGTGTCTACTAGTCGTATAGAAAGTGCTATTGGATTCCGTGAGCAATGAAACTTTCTTCGAGACCCCTATTTTGTGGAGTCATAGTCTTGGAATACACATAGAGCCTCATCGTTTCCCTGAAGACTAATTCTAAGTGTCCCACTAGATCCAGGTACAGTTTTTTTTTTTTTCAAATAGAGGGTTCAAGCTTCATAGATGAATTCCGAGGTAGACAAAATACCTTCCGTTCCATTGACCTCGATCAGGTGGTGAATAAAACAATCCGATCACGCAATAAAGTGGGCGAAACTTTCGAATATTCGGCCAGCCATCTTACAGCATCGCCCGCGACGCCTAAGCGGAAGTCGCGCGCGCCCGAGTAAGAGTAGAAGACCCTTCATCCTTGGCACCAATGGCACCGTAACATTGGCATTGAATCCATCGTTCATTCACGCCACGAACACGCCACTTTCCACACGTGTGCTCCGTTAATGTCTGCACGCTTTCCCCTCCCCTTTAAAGCTGGTATTCACCCTTCACCGTGGAAGCTTTAATTCGACTGTCACCTACGAAATTAACAGTAATACAGAATCGCATTTCTACTGTAGCAAACCCTAAATCTAATGGGATAATTGGATCCTCGGTATTTTTCTTTTTACCCAGCCACTTTGTTAACAATCGTCGTAACATCCGTCGACAAGTGTGCGTTCAAAGGGTAACAGTTGATACCTAAGGATCAATTTCACCCTCCAGTGACCCTAATTATCTTCTACGCTCGCCGAGTTGGCGAAGAACGGGGAACTCTTCCGACTGCCATCAGGAATGCGCGTTGCGTGCGAGTTTCTCGTGCGAGAATGCGCGCGTGGGGTTGCGAGGGGACACTTTTCTGTCCGCTCTGCCCGACTTCCTTCTGCCCGTAACAATGAAACGGTAATTGGAATTTTGGGTCGAGTTTGCATAAACATTCAGGCCGAAGTAGCCGTTGATCAATGCCGCCTTTCAGCGGCTGCTCGATAGCTCTATTTTCCCTGTTATCACGTGTTCTGGTCTGGATTCTTTCTGCTTTGAAGTTCGCCGCCGTCTTTTGTTCTTTGCATTCTACACGAAGGTGTCTACTCGCCACGAAAACATGCTACGAGTATTTCGTTTGTGTATAGTAAAAGGAACTTGAGAAGCTACCGATTCAATCAACCGGCGTGTCCACTTTGGCAGGGACTGCAGAGGCAACCTACGTCTACTTTTACTACTTCTCGATTCCAAGCTGAACGCACTTCTCCACCGACCCAATTCCTCCCCCGACGCTCGGTTTCCAACGGACTCGCCGAGAATGCTCAGTGAATTCTCAGACCATCGACGACTTTCTCGATCCCCCGAGCCCCCAGCTATCGAATCCCTGATCTCCCGTCGATTCTCATCGCGTAGGCAGGGAAGAAAATGGAAAGTGAGCACGTGCTTCTCTGCGTGTAGGGTTTGATTGACAAAGGTAGACAAGGTTTTCGTGGTGTAATGTAAGAGATTTTATTATAAATAAGACAGAGTCGCGCGAATAAATATTAAATAGAAAGATCTAGGGTTGGAGGTGGATATTCGGCGTCAGCCTATTTCCTGTAGGCTCTGTAGGGTCCATGGGGCGCCGTGTCCCAGTGCGGGGGATGTTCCACGGGTGGGTGTCCATAGTGCACGACCTCGTAGGCGACCTTTGGCTTGGTGAGCTTGAAGATCATCATCGCTCCGCTGAGGACCATGGACAGGAGACCCAGAGTGAGGGCCTTCCAGGTCTTCAGGGCGATCAGTGCAAGGGCGAGCGGTACTAGAGCGGTTGCCTTGAACTTGAGGCCCAGCAGGAACGGTATCATGACCTTCTTCACGAATCCACGGCCTGCGGAAGACGTCCGGGTGAATTATAATTCATAATTACAATCGAGTACTCAGTCATTCACTGAACAATAACGAGCTTGCAAATTAGTAACGCGATGGGAGTATTTAAAGTCATCTTTGTTACCTTGACCGTTTGAGGAGTCAGATAGAGGAACAGTCAAGCTCCTCGGCATGGTGTCCACCAAGGATCTCGGTACGATGTTGGATCCTACGATGGCTTCTGGTAGTTTAGCCTCGAGCTGATGGCTCGACAGGTACGCGTCCAGTTTCTCCAGCATCATGGACCTGAGCAGCTCCCTCCTGGCTGGGTCCACAGAGTCGTACTGCGAGGGGTAGTACTCCTCGCTGCTGTCCTCCGGCATGTATCTGGATCTCACCACAACTAAATCATCGGTGATCGCCAGTCTGTCTTGCTTGACGGCGTTGCTGAGGTAAGCCAACACCTTCGGTTTCACGCAGGACAGCATTGACTCGTTGTCTATGCATCTGTGATAAAAAATGTGTCACTTTAGCCTCGTGTCCAGGAATAATTAACTTCGTCTACTTTATATAAAATCAAATTCAACTTCCATAGGGCTCTTTTCACGCTCACCTGTAATAAATGCTTCGAAGGGCGTCAGCCGTGGTCTCCGTGCTTTCAGAGGCCGCGAGGGCAGCCAGAGTGGCCACGGCCGCAACGATCGTAAGAAACTTCATGACGGTACCCACCGATTTGCGAAGCTAAACACCGAATGCCGGTTCGAACGAAGACAACGCGGTTTTATAGCCGATGGCAGCCACGGACGGACGATGAATTTTGATCAGGAACGTGTGGCCGGTTGAAAGGAAAGAAGAAAGCCTCATTATCTAGGGTGCCGGTGTTTTCACGGCTCGCGTCCCTGCGGGCGAACGATTTTGGTTTCGACATCCACTCTTCCCGCCGTTTCTGGTTCTGCACGCGACCTCTCCATCCAATAAGGACTTCCTCGTCACTCGTCCTCGCGACGTTGACGGAGCTGCTCCGGCTTTTAGCCCCGTGAAACGATTCGGAGGTACGTTTTTGGAGAGCACGCGTTGGGCCGCGAGAAAACTGGTCGTAGTAAAGTGAAATTTAATTCACGAGCGTTCGTGAGAGGAGAACAGATGAAAGTAAGAATGCTTCGCGATGGGGGAACGTGTAGGTTCATTGGAAATTTATTGGAAAGTGATTCTCCATGGGAGTTTAATGTACTTGCATAAGATTCGAGTGTGTGGGGTTTAGAAGGGGAATTGAGATAAATGCATAGTTCTTGCTGAGTCGATAAATAAGATGACAAGTTTAGCTAAATATGACGTTTAGTATAACCCTTCAGGTGATGCGAGGAAATAAATTGAATTTTCGGTGAGGTCTCAGTTCCTCGTATATGAAATTTAAGATAGCTAAGTAGATTTCATTTCTTTCTGTACGGTGGAATTATTAAATTGAAGTGGGAATATCTAGAGACGCGGTAGCGTCTCGACGCCAAGTACATGTTTCGACACCCCGTATAGGGTAAACCCGGGTGACGCGGTCGACCTAATATAAAATTACTATTAAAACTAATATAGACATTACTTATTTTATCAGGACAAACCTATATGTTCAGAATTTTATGCTCATTCAGAAAAACTGGTCGATATTTGCTTTAAGACAATACTTACTGTAAATCGGGTTAAAAACTGAAGTCGTGACATCTGACCACCTCTCCTGAGGTGCCGGGAGAAAAGGTTTCCGTCGTTGGCAGAGACCACTGACATAATTATCCATGGAAAATTAACAAAGGATAAACCAAAATTATTTATGAGTGAATACAACGACAGATTTATTGATATTTAATTTGTTTACGTTAAACAAGTAAAGAACACATCAATCAAAAAGTGAACTACCCACTGGCGATTAGCAAGGCAAATGAATACAAAAGTAAATAAATAAACTAAATAAACCAAAATAATAATAAAATAATAATAAAAAATAAAAAAATAAACAAAAATAATAAAAAAATCATAACTCGACCATCTCTCCTTTTTGCAGCGAGAGATGGTCTTCTCGTTAGCTTTGAAAGGAAGAGTTAATATGGCCAAATACTTTAGCTACATTGTCCCTCAATGTCTCTACTATCTTATTATCCCAAACATTAAACGAAAATAAACTTAGAAGTATATTGTAAATACGATTCTGTACAACCGCTGTTTGACAAAAGAGGTTAAATGTAACCCCAATTTACATTTTAAAGCCTATAAATCCAGAAAAACACAGAAGGAAGCGAAATGACGCTATTCATTCAACTGTTTGGCTTCTAGAGAAGGAATTGGTCTGCACGTTAACGCATTTTTACGTACAGAGTCTGAAATATAGCGACTCGACCAATCCAACCCGGCTAATCCAACCTAACCTGAAAATAATTTCATTAATATCTCATCACGCCTGCAATATTATCTAAATTTAAAGGCATTTTTCTTATGTAAACCGCATATCAGCTTTCGAATAAGACCAATTTCAATAAAATCGGTCCACGCATGACAGAGATATCGTAATATCGTCTATATAATATATATCGTAATATGTCCGCGGCCTGGAAATCAAATACGTGGCGTGGCCAGGCAAAGTATTCACAGATCATCAATACACATACCTTCCCCCTCCGCAGGCTTTCAGATAATTAGTCTATTTAAAACACAGCCAATATGAGTATATTTTCATCATATTGCGTGAGTTATATAATGAACGCGATTTGCAGTTGCATCCATGCACCCCACGCCACTCATGCATCATGCAACGTTCTGCGAGGCTTTTATGAATTAGGTTTTACTGTAAATATCAATGTCGGCGGTAAACTAATACTCAGAGCAAGTAGAATCAAATTATCATTACTTCACTGGAATGATTAAACAGTGCATTAGAAACTTGCGGGAATGTCAGTAACGGCGTGAATTTTTAATACTTTTCGGCGTACGATATGCGAAAGAGTTCTACCACACGCAAAGTATTACTTAATAACCAATGTCATCTTGCAATTTATAGCTTACACGGGCTTTGAAGAAATACCATTCTTGAGCTTCATAGTCTCTTGATCCCCGAAATGGATTTTCGGAAAGAAATCCGCGTGAGTCGTAGAGACAAGCTGTGCCAAAGCATAGCGTACCAAAGCCCTGCCTTCTATGTCAAACTCTCGCACTGAACAAATCACACGTATACAAGCACGCACACACCTTTCAGCATCTCAACGCATTTCAGTGTAGTTAACCGGTTTAATGATATTTCGCCCACATAATTTATTAAAAATCAAAAACTGAAAAACTGGCCAACCAGCCCCGGTCTCCTCTACTTGTCTCTAAAAGATCATCGCTGATGGAAATCATTTCGTTAGAACTCATGCAACCGCCTTCCTCGCCGCTTGTTGAAGCAGCGTAAACGCGGCTCGTTGCGAGCAGTGTGAACGTACACCGGGAGCGTGGTTTTGGGCCGGTGGAAAAGCGAGTTTCTCGCGTGCACACAAAGATCCGTTAACCGCGATAACTCCCATAACGTACGCCGATGTCGGAATCACCAAAATCGCAGGCTCGAGAAACCGACCGGACGTGGTGGTTTTTTGAAGGACACGGCGGTAACACGCACGTTCATAGTATCTGGCAGAATTTCGCAACCAAGAGAATTGCAGCACGCTAAATTGCCGGCGCATTACGAACGCATTTAGTAATCTTTCACCGTGAGTTTTATTTCTGCCCGCCGCGCTGTTTCATATCTCCCCATTCTTACGCGGAGAGTTACGAGAAAAAGTGCAACGACATCCACGGCTCGGAAATCACCGGGTAGATAAAGAATCTCTAATTTCGCGGATCACGAGTGAAACTCCATGATTTATCCGCGGAATATGAATTCATTTTTCTTATCCAAACAATCTTGCTTCCTTAATATCGTCCGCGAAATCTGTTAAATATTCAGTCTGGTAAAACTTCATTGGAATTACGCCCAATCCTGAGCACGAGAATTCATTCCAGACCACGTACTGCGATGTATGTATATAGGTACTTACCTATGCATATTCGCGATAGCCCCCGTTTTCAAGTACGTGAATAACACGACGCGCAAAGAACAGGCTTTGACGAGCATAAACATTTTACGAAATACTTTTCGGCCGCCTAAATGCGGACTGAAGATCGCGCGTCGCGTAAACATTTTGGAGAATCAGCAACTGGCTCGCATCGAGGCTGTTTTTTAAAACACGTAAAATGAGTTAATACGCGAATGGAAGCGCATAATAATCCATTAAATGATCGCGCCGGCTGTCAGATAATTATTAAGCTTGGCAGAAATTAATATCAATGAACGATATTAATGGTCATTCTTGTAAAATATAACCAGCCGTGCCGCGACGAGCAGTCGACTGGCGTTAGTTGTAAAATTCATGCATGTACATTTGCACCTGTATATCGTGCACCGGTAATTTTGTCCCCTTTGTACTTGACAAATTATCTCTGCCACGATGCGATTCCTTTTTCGTTCTATCAACTACACCCCCGAGCTACCTATTCTACGTATCGTTCAGCCGTATGTACGCTTTGAAAAAGCGAGTAGCTTCCGTACCACGCGACCACAGAAATTCAACGAAAATGTCAAGCTTTTTAATCCTTTTACCGCTACTTTTGTATCCTTTCGCGAGAGGACCTATCCATCTACCTGTATTCACATCGGAAGTACGGTAATTATGTATTTCAATCAAGATTTCATGAAAAATATCGTTATGGGCTAGCTGACTCTCAACTACCGATTCGCACGACCGTAGTCTAGACAATTCCCTATAAGTATAATATCCATTCACTCACCACTGCCCAGTAGCCTCGATTCTTGCGCTGAATGCTCTGCCAGATCGTTTGATGCGGTAAATCCGACGAATTCGGCAAATTGAAGTCCATAATCCATGTCCAAGCCGGAACCGTAGTCGTCACCTGAGAATCTCTCGCCTGTAAACCCGTAACCGTTCGCGATCGTATTCCACGCACTTAAAATTCACAAATTTTCGCACTAACACACGATATCACAGAAAAACTTTATCATCTCCCGTTCACGCACGTATTCTAGATGGTGATCGCACACTTTTTCGCACTGTGGGGAATAAATTCCCAACCGAAACGTGAAGGACACTCGCGACTACTACGGATCGACTAGACGCTACGCCATTTTTTCCGGAACTGATCGGATCTCGTCATTGTCTTCCCGCGCTTTAGTGCGGTCACGTGACCAACTCAATTTCTACGCACTATATATGCATATTAACGGTTAACACTACAGGAGTCAATAATGGCACTTTTTAATTAGTTTCACGTATGTGCTTACTTGCAATAAGGAAAGCTTAACGCATAAATTTAACGCATTTAATAGAATCAGAATTATTCCAACAAGTGTTGATAACTGTGATAAGTAAAATGTTATGTTACGTGTGAGACTAATGACCAACGGCACAATACCATGGTTGGTGTAGAACGAAGTGTCGCGTCGTGTTACAGATGTTTAGACTATCTTTTAATCTTGATCAGTGCCGAGGAGCTTTCGTTCAAACGTAAATAACTATGTAATTCTTCGAAATAACCTCCAAGTTTTTACAACAGTGACATCATTCTGCTGTAGTTTATACTAGAAACGGGCAAGGTATCGTAAGCATATTTTGTCTGTTCACATACTAATCGTAAAAGCATTTCACTGTATTGATCTCTCATGAATATTACGTTGTTCGTTACTTGAATATCCATTATATTATACATCGGACGTACGATCGGTTATTTCATTCTTTGATCGGAAAAACGAAGTGACAGTGACACGATAACGCGTTGTCTGAAATTCCAGAACAAGCATTTCGAAATAACTGTACGTCGAAAATACATTGGTCGAAATATTTATACGGAACTGGGCACGTTCTCCGCGAAAACTAACCTCACTCTGCCGCAAGGCGTACATGTATGAATTGAGAAATTAGCCAGGCTGTCATACATGCCTCGATTATTTTTAATGCTGTTCAACGGGGTAAGCAATGCATTCATACATCTCCCGTTAAACGACACGATTCGCGAATCAGCCGTTATATCCACTGGCAAAAATGATCGTCGAAACGTTGAACGGATGACGGATGGCGATCTGATGCGTTTTAATCCATCTTTTTGGATCATCTGTCGAATTTGATGCATGTAGAACTCTACTTGATCGCGACGTGAAAACGACGGTATTTCTAGGTACGCTTTAGTCCGTTTTCAATGTTGTGCCGGTACGCGAGGCTGCGTAGCGTGCACGTGCACGTTGCAAACTATCTCTGTCTCGTTCCTTTCGTTTCCGATTCCCTTCTCTGAGCTTATCTTTCTCTAGTCTCTGCGCACGTTTTCGCTTCTCTCGGTTTTCAGTATCTATAGAGTGAGGTTAGTTTTCGCGGAGAACGTGCCCAGTTCCGTATAAATATTTCGACCAATGTATTTTCGACGTACAGTTATTTCGAAATGCTTGTTCTGGAATTTCAGACAACGCGTTATCGTGTCACTGTCACTTCGTTTTTCCGATCAAAGAATGAAATAACCGATCGTACGTCCGATGTATAATATAATGGATATTCAAGTAACGAACAACGTAATATTCATGAGAGATCAATACAGTGAAATGCTTTTACGATTAGTATGTGAACAGACAAAATATGCTTACGATACCTTGCCCGTTTCTAGTATAAACTACAGCAGAATGATGTCACTGTTGTAAAAACTTGGAGGTTATTTCGAAGAATTACATAGTTATTTACGTTTGAACGAAAGCTCCTCGGCACTGATCAAGATTAAAAGATAGTCTAAACATCTGTAACACGACGCGACACTTCGTTCTACACCAACCATGGTATTGTGCCGTTGGTCATTAGTCTCACACGTAACATAACATTTTACTTATCACAGTTATCAACACTTGTTGGAATAATTCTGATTCTATTAAATGCGTTAAATTTATGCGTTAAGCTTTCCTTATTGCAAGTAAGCACATACGTGAAACTAATTAAAAAGTGCCATTATTGACTCCTGTAGTGTTAACCGTTAATATGCATATATAGTGCGTAGAAATTGAGTTGGTCACGTGACCGCACTAAAGCGCGGGAAGACAATGACGAGATCCGATCAGTTCCGGAAAAAATGGCGTAGCGTCTAGTCGATCCGTAGTAGTCGCGAGTGTCCTTCACGTTTCGGTTGGGAATTTATTCCCCACAGTGCGAAAAAGTGTGCGATCACCATCTAGAATACGTGCGTGAACGGGAGATGATAAAGTTTTTCTGTGATATCGTGTGTTAGTGCGAAAATTTGTGAATTTTAAGTGCGTGGAATACGATCGCGAACGGTTACGGGTTTACAGGCGAGAGATTCTCAGGTGACGACTACGGTTCCGGCTTGGACATGGATTATGGACTTCAATTTGCCGAATTCGTCGGATTTACCGCATCAAACGATCTGGCAGAGCATTCAGCGCAAGAATCGAGGCTACTGGGCAGTGGTGAGTGAATGGATATTATACTTATAGGGAATTGTCTAGACTACGGTCGTGCGAATCGGTAGTTGAGAGTCAGCTAGCCCATAACGATATTTTTCATGAAATCTTGATTGAAATACATAATTACCGTACTTCCGATGTGAATACAGGTAGATGGATAGGTCCTCTCGCGAAAGGATACAAAAGTAGCGGTAAAAGGATTAAAAAGCTTGACATTTTCGTTGAATTTCTGTGGTCGCGTGGTACGGAAGCTACTCGCTTTTTCAAAGCGTACATACGGCTGAACGATACGTAGAATAGGTAGCTCGGGGGTGTAGTTGATAGAACGAAAAAGGAATCGCATCGTGGCAGAGATAATTTGTCAAGTACAAAGGGGACAAAATTACCGGTGCACGATATACAGGTGCAAATGTACATGCATGAATTTTACAACTAACGCCAGTCGACTGCTCGTCGCGGCACGGCTGGTTATATTTTACAAGAATGACCATTAATATCGTTCATTGATATTAATTTCTGCCAAGCTTAATAATTATCTGACAGCCGGCGCGATCATTTAATGGATTATTATGCGCTTCCATTCGCGTATTAACTCATTTTACGTGTTTTAAAAAACAGCCTCGATGCGAGCCAGTTGCTGATTCTCCAAAATGTTTACGCGACGCGCGATCTTCAGTCCGCATTTAGGCGGCCGAAAAGTATTTCGTAAAATGTTTATGCTCGTCAAAGCCTGTTCTTTGCGCGTCGTGTTATTCACGTACTTGAAAACGGGGGCTATCGCGAATATGCATAGGTAAGTACCTATATACATACATCGCAGTACGTGGTCTGGAATGAATTCTCGTGCTCAGGATTGGGCGTAATTCCAATGAAGTTTTACCAGACTGAATATTTAACAGATTTCGCGGACGATATTAAGGAAGCAAGATTGTTTGGATAAGAAAAATGAATTCATATTCCGCGGATAAATCATGGAGTTTCACTCGTGATCCGCGAAATTAGAGATTCTTTATCTACCCGGTGATTTCCGAGCCGTGGATGTCGTTGCACTTTTTCTCGTAACTCTCCGCGTAAGAATGGGGAGATATGAAACAGCGCGGCGGGCAGAAATAAAACTCACGGTGAAAGATTACTAAATGCGTTCGTAATGCGCCGGCAATTTAGCGTGCTGCAATTCTCTTGGTTGCGAAATTCAATGAATGAACGGCCGTTCATTCACTGGACATTTCTTACTTTACCAATGAATGAACAGCTTACCCGGTCTTTATTTCTTTTGACACTTTCGCCGCCAGTGTGGGAGATTAGATTAACCCACCCCAGAAATTAAATTTCAACTATGCGTAATTATGATCTTATAAGACTAGTAAAGTATCAAATCAACAATATTATTGCAATTGGAGTATGAAAAATTATTTACACAAAAAATCGTCTAAATACATTGGAAACCTAACCACAGCTATTATCCCGTTCATTCACTGGGGTACCCCTGTTCATTCACTAGAAATTTATGTTCATTCACTGGTCATTTGCCCATTTTTTATTTAATCCTCTGCTAGACTTTTAATGAAAGTTATAACTATCAAACATTGCTAGAATTGTGTTCCGGGATGTCTGACTTTATTAATAACACAGCTCGCTTACAGCAATATCATTCAGGGGATTAAATAATAACTTTTGAATACTAATTTTAAGAGACATGCAGCTTAAGTGTTCACTCACTGGACAGGTCACCCTATATCTGGTCCCGACCTTAGTAGCACAAAATATTGAATGCACATACATCCAATATTAAAAAGAGGTTCAATCTCGTTTTGATATTTAAACATATATACAATATTTATTCTAGATTAAGAAGCAAATATATTTTCCAAATATGCTGGAAATATTCATTTTATATTATGAAAAAAATATTCTTTTTCAAATATAAAGTAAATATTTATTTACTGGTAGAAAGAAAACATTTTTTTCCGAATGTTCGGGAAATATTCATTTTATATTATGAAAAAAAAAATCTTTTCCAAATATAAAATAAATATTTATTTACTGGTTGAAACAAATCATTTTTTACGGAAAGTTCGGGAAATAAAAGGCTCGGATGTAATCAGGGGACTAGCGCTCGAAAATGGGAAAAGTATTGTTCAAACGCTAAGAAAAATTGGAAAATTAAATTTTGTTAAACTGTATTTTAAAAAATTTAGTGTTGTAAAGCTCGTCACGGCACACATTTTTTCTATTTACAGTTTTTTTTATCAAATCAGTATAGTATTCGAGATAAAAATTATAAACGAAAAAAATGTTTTCGACCAATGTCAATATTTTTTTAAACATAAATTGCGATATCGTGAGTAAATATTAACGGATCGTTATGAGACTTGAAATATAAAACTCAGAAAACTAGCGAAGCCGTAAAATGTATGCACTGAACCCTTATGTTAAAAGAAGTAATAATATTTCATTATAAAATAATACTGGACATAATCCATGTTTTTTAACGTTCACATGTTTTTTAACATCTTCCGCGGTCTGGGCCCTGCGCGCACGGCCCCCCGGCGCCGCTCGTGCGCATGCGCGGGTATTTTTCGACTTTTCGTTAAATTTTTTTTTTTCGGAACTTTTCCATTTTCCGCGGTCTGGACCCTGCGCGCACGCCCCCCGGCGCCGCACGTGCGCATGCGCGAGAATTTTTCGACATTTCGGAATTTTTTTTTTTTTTCGAAACTTTTCCATCTTCCGCAGTCTGGGCCCTGCGCGCACGTCCCCCGGCGCCGCTCGTGCGCATGCGCGAGAATTTTTCGACATTTCGGAAATTTTTTTTTTTTCGAAACTTTTGCATTTTCCGCGGTCTGAGCCCTGCGCGCACGTCCCCCCGGCGCCGCTCGTGCGCATGCGCGGGTATTTTTCGACTTTTCGTTAAATTTTTTTTTTTCGGAACTTTTCCATTTTCCGCGGTCTGGACCCTGCGCGCACGCCCCCGGCGCCGCACGTGCGCATGCGCGAGAATTTTTCGACTTTTCGGAATTTTTTTTTTTTTTCGAAACTTTTCCATCTTCCGCAGTCTGGGCCCTGCGCGCACGTCCCCCGGCGCCGCTCGTGCGCATGCGCGAGAATTTTTCGACATTTCGGAATTTTTTTTTTTTTTCGAAACTTTTCCATCTTCCGCAGTCTGGGCCCTGCGCGCACGTCCCCCGGCGCCGCTCGTGCGCATGCGCGAGAATTTTTCGACATTTCGGAAATTTTTTTTTTTTCGAAACTTTTGCATTTTCCGCGGTCTGAGCCCTGCGCGCACGTCCCCCCGGCGCCGCTCGTGAGCATGCGCGGGTATTTTTCGACTTTTCGTTAAATTTTTTTTTTTCGGAACTTTTCCATTTTCCGCGGTCTGGACCCTGCGCGCACGCCCCCCGGCGCCGCACGTGCGCATGCGCGAGAATTTTTCGACTTTTCGGAATTTTTTTTTTTTTCGAAACTTTTCCATCTTCCGCAGTCTGGGCCCTGCGCGCACGTCCCCCGGCGCCGCTCGTGCGCATGCGCGAGAATTTTTCGACATTTCGGAATTTTTTTTTTTTTCGAAACTTTTCCATCTTCCGCAGTCTGGGCCCTGCGCGCACGTCCCCCCGGCGCCGCTCGTGCGCATGCGCGGGTATTTTTCGACTTTTCGTTAAATTTTTTTTTTTCGGAACTTTTCCATTTTCCGCGGTCTGGACCCTGCGCGCACGCCCCCCGGCGCCGCACGTGCGCATGCGCGAGAATTTTTCGACTTTTCGGAATTTTTTTTTTTTTCGAAACTTTTCCATCTTCCGCAGTCTGGGCCCTGCGCGCACGTCCCCCGGCGCCGCTCGTGCGCATACGCGAGAATTTTTCGATATTTCGGAATTTTTTTTTTTTTTCGAAACTTTTCCATCTTCCGCAGTCTGGGCCCTGCGCGCACGTCCCCCGGCGCCGCTCGTGCGCATGCGCGAGAATTTTTCGACATTTCGGAAATTTTTTTTTTTTCGAAACTTTTGCATTTTCCGCGGTCTGAGCCCTGCGCGCACGTCCCCCCGGCGCCGCTCGTGCGCATGCGCGAGAATTTTTCGACTTTTCGGAAATTTTTTTTTTTTCGAAACTTTTCCATCATCCGTGGTCTGGACCCTGCGCGCACGTCCCCCGGCGCCGCTCGTGCGCATGCGCGAGAATTTTTCGACTTTTCGGAAATTTTTTTTTTTTCGAAACTTTTCCATCATCCGTGGTCTGGACCCTGCGCGCACGTCCCCCGGCGCCGCTCGTGCGCATGCGCGAGAATTTTTCGACATTTCGGAAATTTTTTTTTTTTCGAAACTTTTGCATTTTCCGCGGTCTGAGCCCTGCGCGCACGTCCCCCCGGCGCCGCTCGTGCGCATGCGCGAGAATTTTTCGACTTTTCGGAAATTTTTTTTTTTTCGAAACTTTTCCATCATCCGTGGTCTGGACCCTGCGCGCACGCCCCCCGGCGCCGCTCGTGCGCATGCGCGAGTATATTTCGACTTTTCGGAATTTTTTTTTTTTCGAAACGTTTCGGGTAACATCGTGGGTCCAACGAGGGACGTAAGAAACATATGACAATTTCAAATTTTTATTAGGCAGGTCATTATTTAAATTTAAGTAGATATGTATATGGTTAGGTAAGGTGTTTAGTGGCCACATAGAATTAAGTAGTTTTTAAGGAATAAGATAATGCAGTGTTTAACTAAATATAAGTAGCAATTATTAAATACGATCGCTCGTATCCGTAAGAATTATGTATTAGTATTTAAGTAGCCATAGCAAATATGCACTGGCATATTTCCTATTAATCAGTAGAAAATTTGAATTATTCACTAATTTGGAAATATTCCCCCTTTTTTCTTTGTTTCATTCCCAATTAGTGTATAATTATCATGGTAGAAATATACCAGAAAATTCTTCAAATTTTAAATGCAAGAAACAAAGAAATGTTTTAAATTCTGCTTTAGCTTCATCGCGCTAGCTTTTTACAAAAAGACTCCTTCTGTTGCCCGGTTGTGGAGCGATCGAGGATCATTTTGCAACCGTGCATCCGGAGGGGGATCTATGGAAATGAAAATAAAATTTTGCATAAAAGGAGGGTGGATGGGCCGCGGTTAGGGCGGGTCTCCACTCGCAGCGCCTTCACGTGGTGAGACCTGGGCAATCTGTATTATTTGAAGTATAATTACTAATCGTATCACAAGTAACATTGTAATACAATTATTAATTACGTGACAAGTAATACGAGCCGATTGGCTGCGATCATCTATCTTCGTCAATCTCTATTCCATCCTCAAACACAAGGTCAGTTGCCGAAATTTGAATTGCGACATGTTTAAATATCATCAAACTGTTTATAGGATATTTAGAAGACATTGTAGTACTACACGAGTAACACGAGGCATAATAACTTCTCAATTTACATAATTTATTGTGAACAAAACAATGGTATACATAGAAACTTCGAGGTAGCATCATCGAAGCATTGTTCCTCTTTGTACAATGAATAACTTATTCCTTAAACGTAATCGAGCTGTTTATTAAGCTTAGCAAGTAATAGCTGGGTATGGCACCCGAGAACGTAACAATAAATAAACATTTTTAAAAATAAATAAGTCCTTACATCTGACGTTGGGAGTTTCTTCTTGGAGAACTCATTCGCTGACAGAAGATTAAGAATCATTGAGGAAACAGTGTCTTTTTAAATTTACATAATCTTCGAGAATATTTATACACTTACAACTCATATTATTATTTAACTGCACTAGAAACAGTAGGACGCACGGATAGCTTTAAATGCCACATTATCCAGCGTATCACTTTCATTACACATATGAGGAAGATTACACGAGGAATCGACACTAATCTAATACAATAGTATTAGATTCGTATCTTCATGACTTTCCTGACAAGATGTCAATGGAACGCGCAGTACTTGACACTTTGTCAGAAAATTTTATTCCATCCCTTGACACGGAGTCCGAACCCATCAAGTCCTCTTGTATTCAAATACGCAGTTAATAAATAAATAACAGTAACCAACGCGTGATCTATCTGAAAACAAGAAAGCTGGGACTTGATGGGCCAACATTCGACTGTGACGTTTCAACAATGAATTTACCTATCCTTCGCTGTACAAAAATCCACCAATTTCCACAAGAAATCATCTCCTATCTACACCACTGAATAGATCACGCTCTTCATATAAAATTACAGAGGCAAATGGTAATTAAATCGAAGAGGAAGACCTCGTCCTTCTCATTCAATTTAATATCCTACTGCAGAATGCCACTAGTGTAAAAATATTGGAACTCTCAAGGAACGAATGGAACGTCTTTCCTCTCACAACGATAAATGAGGAAATGCTGGTGAAACATTGAATCCGGTTTGCAGACTTGTACAGCAATAATTATGCACTCGTGGCTCTCTGAATTGACTGTGCGATTGCTTCAAGCTGAATCGACCACTGAAACTCGCGTACAGAGGCTTGAACGCGTGGTCGCGCTGGAAACTTGAACGCCTGGTTGCTCCGGAGACTTGAACGTCTGGGTTAGCTGGTGACTTAAGTGCCTGGTCAGGCTCGAGACTTGAGCGCCTGGCCAGTGACTTGAGCGCGCGATCGTGCATGTACAGGTCCCCGCTCGTCTTTCATTGCATAGCGAGCGATGAAAAATGAACGTCAGGTTTACTCGGTATTTATGTGACACGGATACAGTCTCAAGCAGTCTCCACCGTCTTGACCCAATCTGGCGGCGCTGAGGTATCTGTGAAACTTCTGGCTGGACAAGGTTTCCACCCCGCCTCTCTTCAGCTCTTGCGGGTCTCTGGAAACGACAAAAAAAAAAACGAACTTGTTAACAGCAGTCTCGACCCAGTCCCACATCGTAATCAATCGATAATTGCCCTGCGACTTGGACCCCGACCCACTTCCCCGCGATGTTTGCTTCGCGCTAATATTTGTCGTACTTTCGCCATTTAGCGAGTCTTCCCTAACAGGACAATCTCGTTGAATAAAGCGGGCGTGCCAAGTGGCGTCGCTGAAAAGCGCGGATCGCTTTACTCGCTGGCGGAACTAACGACTGCACGTTTCTAGTGCGAATAGTTTCCCCGATGCTGGTCTCAGCCGCGCTTATTGTTGCCGGGAACGAGCAGCTGCTGGAAGGAACGTAAGAAGAAGAGACAGGTCCGCGAGCAACGCGATTCGACGTTCCGATCCGAGTGATTTGGAACGGTGGCCACCTTTCTCTTGGTAATCGACACGCGGGATGATTGAAAAATTCATGCACGCCGCACAGCTGCGAGTATAATCGTGCCGTGGCGGTTTGCTGATAGCCGAGGCAGGTGCCAAATAGGAGTGAAGTGTAAAATTTTCAATGCAAAAATTGCCGGTTTGAAAAGGGCTTAACGATAGACTCTTCTTTCCCATCCTAACACTTCGCGGCAGTCGCAAGATTGGTGCTCCGAATGGAAGAATATCTTGTCGAAGGAGTAACCCAGACACTCACATTCCCCTTTCTACATCCTCCAAGATGTCAACCACCGAATGAACCTCCCTCGCGCGGTAGTAATTGCTCAGGCCGTTCTCCTTTCCGTAAAGCAATTCCGCGAGCAAACAATTAACTGTCTAATAGCACCTTGGAGCCTTGATATTCCTACCTGGAGAGCTCGTTCGAAACAAGATTGCTGTGCGGCGAGTAGACGGTCGGGTTCTTGTACATGCTGCAGACCAGCCTCTCCCTGCACGTTTCCTCGTAGAACCTCAGCTGCTTGAAGATGTCCTCGAGCCTGCCAACTATTGGCCCATAGTATTCATCGTCCTGAGGCTGTTTTTGCGTTACCACAGGCGTTTTCGTCTCCACTTGCGAGCTTTTCGTGGATATCTGCCGCGAGTTCGGCTGCGCGAAGACAGCGTAGGAGTTTTTCGTGTTCGCTGAAACTGGCACTGCGGATGGCACCAGATTGCCGGGGTTCAAGGGGACGTTGGTGTTGAGAACCGTGTTCGGTTGCTGCACCACTACTCGTCGATTATTGTCGACGTACGCCGAGTAGGCCAAGTTGTGAGCCGTTATGGGTGGACGTTTTTCTTGGAACGACGGTGGTATCTGTGGAATGTTCGGTGCGTACTGAGGGACTCCGTAGCCTCCGGGGTATGCCGGCGGTGGGAAGGGCGCTGGGAGAACCCCTGGAGGATGCACAGGAACTGTATTGTGCCCTACGTGCTCGTTGTGGGCTTCGTCGGGGTCCTCGTACGGCTCGATGCCCCATTCCTTCAGCTCCTCGATGTCCTTTCGGTATTGGATGTGAGGATGAGCGTAGTCGTAGGTGTCCAGGTCGTCGTTGTCGTGATGGTGGTGGTGGGGGTTGTAGTAGGTGGGAACGTGCACTGGAACCGGGACGTGGTGATGATGATGTGCTATCTAAAATTGAAGCAAGATTATATTTTGCTAAGTCTTACTCTATTTGAGTTTAGTTAACAATCCCTTGATTTTGAACTTTACCTGATGGTGGTGATGGTGATGGTACTTCATGGAGTGCGCCGAGTAGTAGCTGGAGCAAAGCTTGAAGACGTGCGCGAACGCGGGTATAAAGAACAGCAGCAGTTTGAGGAACAGCTTCTTGGCAGTGCCGATGCCAAACAGGAAGGGTATCACGAACATAAACTTCAACTTGATGAGCTTGATGATGAGCAGCAGCGCCATGAGGCTTGTCAGCAATTTATTCTGTATGAACTTCTCTAAAACAAGAACAAGGCGAGTTAAATTATCAGAAAACGTAAACGGTCCTCTCTTATAAATTAACAATCGTACTAAGTTTCTTGAAGATCCTCCCTTGACTCTCAACAGCACGCTGGCCGAAATCGACCCTCAGCAGGGCGCCGTTTTCGTCCACCTCGCGGGGGCTAATCTTTACAGCTGCGCCCTCGAAGAAAAGCTCCGGCAGTTGGATCTCGTAATCCCTGGTCGCGAGGAACTTCACCGCCTTCTTTCGCAACGCGCTCGTCACTTCCTCCAAAGGTGTCTCCTCCTCCCCTCGCCCTTCCTCTTCCTTCACCTCCTCACTTTCCTCCTCGTCGCAGTCACTCGTGCCCGAGTCGTCGACCAGGTTCTCGTCCAGCGCGTCCTGATCATCCTTTCTGCGGCACGTTCCATAATCCAATCTGTTCCTCGTCAACGTCAGCCCGTCGAACACCGTGATGTTATCCCGCGCCACGAAAGCGTCGTCCAGATACGAGTAAGCGTTCCTCTGTATACAAGAGAACGTGACAGACCTGTCGCAGTCCCTGAGGAGTCCGTCCCAGAGCTCGTTGCCAGTCCTGTTCGTCAACAGACGATCCAGGTGGAGAATCCTCGCGTAGCTCTTCAGGTTCTTGAAGCTGAGCAACGAGGAGCCCGCTTGCGCCGCGGCCAGACACACGAGAACCAGCACTATCCTCGGATACATCCTCGACGAGAACTAGACAGCTATCCACCGCGGTGGCCTGGAAAGCTGGTACCGATTTCTCACGGCTCGGATCGACGAAAATCGAGCAGAACGACGACCTGTATGTAGACCAAGCACCTCGACGACTGGGCACCGTGCACTTTTGATTTCGTCAAACGGAGACGCACACCCACGTGGCTGTTTTATCACGCCAGCCGCCCCCACCGGTGGATTCGACCTCGATAGCTCCGGCGAATCTGGGTTCGAATTGAACAGGGAATCCAGTTGCTTGGTTCCTAGACGATCGACGATGGGAGATGACCGATACTGAGATTACCGCGGCACCGTTGCATCGCAGACGTTCCAGTCGACCTCCTCGACATGCCCGTGTCACCTGGGCCGCATGTCACGTCGTCTGGCTACCCCCGTCTCTCTCGCTCTCTCTCTCTCTCTCTCTCTCTCTCTCTCTCTCTCTCTCTCTCTCTCTCTCTCTCTCTCTCTCTCTCTCTCTCTCTCTCTCTCTTCTCTTTCTCTCGTGAGACGCGCTCCGCTCGATCTCCCGCTCAAAACTAACCACGGCCTCCTCCGTTCTCGGTTGCAATTCACCTGAGCGTCAAGTGTGTCAAAGGCCCTCCTACTCCGTCCGCGGCTACTCCGTGGAAGGTCATTATCGTCTCCTCTCCGGCTGCAACCGGCCGCTCGTCGAGCCACAGGCACGCGCGCGGCGGCGGTCGCTCCACGGCCTGCTAGCTCCAAGGATTTCGGAGTTTGTATGCACCGGGGACACCGAGTTTCGGCTGCCCCGGTGCCTCCGCTTCCAGGAGAAAGCGGATGGAAATGCTGACGGACTGTCCCCCGGCCATTTTGCTGCTAACACCGTGGGGACGCTTCGGTAGCGTGTGGGGGGTTATTTCGATGCCGCGGGCGTTGAGGGATGGGGTTGGTTATGGAGCTTTCATCGAAGCCGAGCAAGAGATACTAAGAAACCAGGAATCGAAAAAGTTGTGGAACTCTTATTTTTAAAAAAATTCTTTTAGAACTTATATGTTTCATTTAAGAAAATATTGTGGAATTTTTATTGGAGGAAATATTACCCTTGGGAACTTCTTTAAAAAGTGTTCCCAAAGTTCCATTCGAACTAGAACTTTTATTTTCAAGAACTTTAACTTTATTAGTTCTCATGGGAACTTATAATTTGAGAACATTTTTAACCCTTCGTTGACACACCTCTTTTTTCGATCAACTTTGACATACTGGATGGCTCACACCCAGAGCAATTTTTGAACGATTGCCATTCTCATCTGAAGAATCCCATCGTTATGAAAAAAATCATGGATCAATTTCAAGGTCTCTAGAATGTATTCGGATAGTTTTTTAATTGAGTTTTTGTAGAAAAATTCTAGATTGCCATATGTCGAGAAAAACGAAGAAAATCTTCAAAAAATTGTAACTTTTACAAATGTCAATATTAAAAGCTAAAAATCTACAGAGTTGTTGTTCAGATAAAATATTTTGAGAAAAAAAATAGTTTGTTAGTCGGATTTGGAAAAAAGGTATTTATTTTGCATATACAAGGTAGGCTATTTCGGTAATTGAAAAAATGGAGATATTCCACAAATATCTTGGATATTCTACGTAGAATCTACGTACTGGAAAAGGTACAAAGCGTAAAATTCATCTTATGGGTGGCTCACACCCAGAATGTCAACGAAGGATTAAAAAAAGTTCCACGGTCCATGTTTCAAACAGAATCTATTGAAAAATTCCAGAACTCTTTCGAACCCTGGAGGAAACGCTAGGTGCGCTTGTCCTTAGATTTGTAATAGATTTAACAGTTCTTCAGACGCTGGACGTAATGTGCAAACAGGTATAATGTATTAGACCTCGTCCAGGCAGCATTGTTCTTTCCAAGAAAGTTTTTTCGCCGTCTTTCAGCGAAGCAGCGAATCACCAGACCGTTACAGCAGCCGTGTATCATCAAACCGGTCCGATACGATCTTGCAAGTGATCCACTTCGATCGTCGTTCGATTACCAACAGAGAATGCCTAGGAATTTCCGCGGAGGGAAGAAAGACGAGTCACCGTCGACTTTCGACGAGGCCGTCCAAGCCGATCACCGAATCCATGATGGACGAAAAGAAAAAGTGGAACGCGAGAGAGCGAAATTCGAAGCGGACCGAGAAAAACACAACTCGAAGCCGCTCGGAGCACGGAGCACCGCCCCGCTTAGAATAAGCAACTTCTTCCATTCGTAACTTTCCTTATCGAGGTCGAATGTCGTGAAAGACGTCGTAAAATTTCAGATCCGCGGGGAGTTCCAGGCGATCTTTCGGTGATTTGAATGGCTAAGAAGGGGGAGGAAGTTTGTTCTTATCTGCAGCACAGATGAGAATCGGTAATCATCCTTTCTTTTCAATCAGAAACAAATCTCTCGGTTTTGTCTACTGCTTTGTTCTTAAGTAATATTGGCATGATTCAACACGGTAGACCATTGATGAGAAAACATCTGATCAATTCAGGAGAAATTGCTGGGCAATGAACTTGATGCATCGAATTTACAATCTTACCTCATCTGCATTCTTCTGGTAATTATTAGGTACAAGGGATAAGGATGAAGCAATTTTCTTCCTTTGAAAGCTCTGAAGTTTTACGTTCTTCAACATTTTCGCAGGATTGCTACATTTTCGCTTATGCAACATCTTACTCTCATTCACATAATATTATTGTCCTCTTTATTATTCCTGATAAATGTATACTACGTTATTATTTTATTCCATAACCGAGATTTTTCTCGGGGAATATTCGAGAAAACACTCTTTTGGGGAACTTTTTCTTTCAAACCGGCGCCATTTTATTATTCCTCAACAAAAATTGTTAATTGAGCTACGGGCGATAACCACACTCATACGGATTTCGATTTTTTTCGAATTTTTCATTTCAGATAAGCCTGAGCCGTGAAATCACCTACGCCACGAACATAGTAGGTGTCTTTTGTAGGTGTCACATTGACGCTATAAAAAAACATATGAAACAAATTAAAAAAAATCTTTTCAAATTTTTCATCACATGTTAAGGGTATTTGTACAGGAAGTCCCACGCCATATGACGTATCAGGATTTCAGTTCCGACGGGAAGAGGAAACAGCAACCGACATCGTATCACGCAACCGCGATTCTGCTACGAATTCTCGGGCACCTCCACCTCGGGGGTTTCACTAATAGATCGTTGGTGAAGGTGTTCCCATTATCCAGATTAGCTGCGATACACCGGCAACCTACATTCAGGCGTGGACGACCGATAAGCGTCCGTTATCTCGGCTCCGGGCTCTGGTTTCATCTTGCAGATCATCTGAGAGAAATGGTTTCAATGTCGTTTCGTCAGCGACAGGAAAATTCGACCTTGAAATTTCGTGTTTCTCGCGCGCAGAGTTGCAACGCCTGTTGCACAGGAAATTGCAACTCTTACCTCTTGAGTTAATAAGTGGCATGCCACAAGAAGATTGATCGCAAACAGAAAATAGATATTGCAGCATGCACATTCACACAAACGTCTCCACGAACTCTCATGAAATTTGTCATCAATTTTATCCGCTACGTGCTTCGTGGACCCATTACTCACCGTTCAAAAATCTCTCGCCTCCCTGAAATCCCAAAATTCGTCATCCCATAGATCACCGTTATACAACCGAAGGAGTAAGAAAATTTACATTGCGTTTTACGCGCAATGAGGATGGAGTACGTTTCAACGTCTCCGACGTCACGTTGGCGATGATTGTACGCGTTAACGACAGTCCCCTCCCAGAAGAATCGGGCGGGTCAAAGGAGTCGAACGTCGAACGCGGCCCGGTGAATTTCATTGACCTACTATCGATCTGACCGTTGGGTAGGCAGCTAGGTTGGTTGAGGCACAACCGGATTGCTGGTTCGCTTGCCCCTCGACTGCCGAAATACCGTCGCCGGAGGCTTTCTTTCACGTGAACGTATTTCATGCTCACGCCTCGGGCGTGCATCTTCCGCTGCCATTTTTCCTCTTCTTCCTCGGCTCGGTCGATACCCATGGAAGAGCAAGAGGCTCGTTGCGTTCTAAGACAGCCTACATACATGTATAGACAAGATTAATATAGAGGATTTTCAATGTAATGTGTCTACTTCGATGCTGAGTAGCCGAGTCATATGAGAATTCGTTTAACCCCTTTAGATTACTCGATAGTGAAGCGTAGAGTATAAATACGTGTTTGGAACTTCTATCTAATTTTGTCAAAAGTAGCATGTTTTATGGAAATTTCTGTCACGTTCGCAGATCCTGAATTTTGATAACGAGAGTTGATAGTATTGGGGCAACGATTATCGAGGCCCCGATCAACGATGAATTTTAATTCTAGAATCCAGTTGTGGAAAAGAAACGCGTGGCTCTATTAACTGGACTGATAATGATGGTGGTAGGATTAACAATAGTAAACCGTTACATATGAAATAAATTTAGTGGCGTGTAATCCACAGCAAAGTGTGACGCAGGTATATGTAAACAAGACGGAGAAATTCCTCGACTTTACGAAGTAGGTGAACGAATAGTGTCACGTTCGCCGTGGAAGCTTACCCAAAACGCGCCGATCATTTCTAGCTCTTCGAATCGGAAGTGAGAAGAAGCAGGGACGCAGGCCGGCACGGCCGGCTGAAAGTATTTACACAGAGGCAGTGCATCGGAACTGGTTTGCACGTGCTCGAAGTGAACCAAGCAACTGGGACACGTTACATATTGGGTGGGCATAAAAATTTTAACATTGTCACGTACAGGGTCCGTCCATTCCGCTCCTAATACCGATGGGATTCCGCGCGAGCTCGATCAAGCACGTTTGATTAATACCTTGGGAATCGAGGGAGTTGTGCGGAAATATAGGCTGTTGAAAAAGTGTTCGTGAACCTTATTTCACGATCACTTGTAGGAATTTTATGAAATGCAAGGGATTAAAGAGTGTGAAGATTGCGGGAACTGGTTCGATTGTATAATCACCCAGCTGAAAGGCACTTCGGAGGAGTGAATGAGTCTGACACACATCTTTGGTATGGAGGAAGAAGGCGTACAACTGATTGGGAGTGTGTAAAAGGAGATCGTATAAAAACGTGTACAGCAGACAGTTACTCAAAGGACTGGGTTGTTATGGAATACAATCCCGGTCATTATTTACTATTCCGGGATTTTTTAAAGTCTATCTCGGAATTCCGGGACTAATCCCGGGATTGGGTAATAGAAAATTACAGTAATTAAAATGATTTATTGTGTTAAAATGCTAAATCTTTATTTAAAGTAACTTACTGTCTATCATTAGTCTGAAACATAAGCTAAAATTATTTTTAACAATAAAAACAGTAGAACAATGAAGAATAATAAAGTGTCAATAAGTAGATAATATCAGTATGAAGATTTTTGGAAATGCGAACGAGGAAATAGCAAAGCACCTAAGTACATGTCTACAATGTTTCGACTTTATGTGTTCAGAAAAATAAATATAATTTAATTAGTTATATGCGACAATATTACTATTTAAATAAATCATTATTATTATTGTCCTTAGTATTATGAAATGACTATGTTTATTTATTGTTTATTTTTATATTTTTCAGGTGTTCACAAAATAATTCACATTTTTAAAAAATCCCGAAATTCTCGGAATTAAGAGTTATATCAAATCCCGGGATTTTTGAAATCCAAAAAACAGCTGGGGTCACGGGATCCTGGGATTGTATTCTCTAGTTAGCTTGCATATTTTATTGACACTCAGGAGTAACAGACGCTTCAATTGGTGAGAAACAATGTAGCAAGAACAGTTGACAGGTACCTCCACAAATCTGTAGTTTATAAATGACTTAAAAAATCATTCACGCAAAACCTGATCAGATCCTTGCACCTTGCAGGATCACGTCATCGCTGTTTACGTGGGGACGCAAGAGGATCACGTGCATAGAAAGGAAGGCACAGTTTCTGCGCTCATTAACTCGTCATACACGATTCCCAGTGAAGCTATGCAAATACATTGTCACTGCTCCAGATTATTCCGCATTTGTCTCTTTTTCTCGTTTTCCAGATATTATTCACTGCGAAGCGTTAGAAATTTCCGTTACGTCAAGTAAAAGACTATGGAAGATCGCAAGAGGCGCGTGGTGCGCACGAGCTCGTAGGAAAGTGAACCGATTCGTGAACCCGTGGCGTGACACGTTCCACCTATTTCAGGCACGACGGAAGCCCACTTTTGTCCCGCCACACGAGAACTTTCACCGATTTTCCAGGTTCGTAGATATCCTGCGCGGTCGATCGCCTGTCGACAGGTGATTAAACCTTTGAAGCTACAGGTAGTGAGGAATGTGCAGAGGAACTCGATTTCTACAGAATTTAGAAGGATCTATTCTTGCCTCATTTGTGCAAGGGTGGACGTGCTTCGTAGGTTGTTAAGATGAAGTCACTGATGATCCAACTTAGATATAATCTGAGGCTAAACTCGGGTCTAATCTAGATCCAACAGGGCAGACACAGATCTAGCTCACACGTAACGTAGATTAAATTCAGACCTATCTCAAGTAGCAAAACCCTGACCTCACCCACATTTAATTCTTGTGTTTCACAACCCTTAGGAATTTTAGAATATTATTGGTGCCCATTTAATATACGTAATTGGTAAGCATTGGCTACTTTGTAAGTGATCTAATTCAGGTGTATTGTTGAATTGTTATAAACTCTAATAATATTTAACATAACGTTATCCACCTTGTAAGTTTCTTATTGAAATGTATTTGCTTAGTCAGGTATTAATAGGCTAGATTAAATGATATATAGGATCCAGATCTTGATTTAAAAATAGGGAAATGGTTGGGAATCGTGAAATAAATCAGTCTCTCGTATCTTTCAGAAGCGTATATTTTATTGTCACTTTTAGAATGTTTTACAGCCGTAAATGGTAAGTGAATAATCGCAGTGTCGATATGTAAGAAGCAGGCAGAGATTGTCGGTCAGCGTGCTTGAAAAATCTGACTGCCGTTACTCCTTTCAAATCAGATCGCGTTGTCTCCGAAAATGCTACGTGCCGCGTGTATGAAGTAGCTAGTCGCAGAATGATGTGGGTCGACCATTACACAGGGCCGATTCTAAGCTGTTGATGAAGAACCACACACGACATCGAGGCACACATTTCGATGCGCAGCTTAATTCTAGCGCGCAGTCACCGTACGATTAATACGTGTGTACACCTAATTTCAATGCGTACCACTTGCGTGCATTATGGAATCGTCGCCCACCGCTCGTTTCATTCAGGTAAACTGACTCCCAGCATAACCGAGTTCCTTCCGTGCTCCATTGAGATACTTTCCTCCTCTGAGAACACAGTTCGAGACGAAATGAATACAAGTGATTTGTGGTGATATGTCAGTCGTGTAGACTGCGGCGCAGGAGCATCGGAGAACGTACGGAAGAGGCGCTAGCGATTGCACGTCGAGAGCATCGACGAAGTATAGGATAGACCTATCACGCAATGTAATTTTGTGTCACACGCTCGGGGGGCTCGCGAGCCCCCTTACCATTTTCGTGTCACACCCAACGTTATCGATTCAGTCTAAAATAAGATTGTAACGCTAAACGAGGTAGGAATTAGAAATTAAAAATAGGACATTCGAAACCCGCGATTTACAAATGATTCTCATAAAGTAACAATGTAAAGATCGTTTTACAAACGTAATCCGTGCAACGACAGAGAAAAAAGTGTCGCAACAAGAACACATACGCCTTTTAACCTTGCTGTCCTATTCGAGTGTATTTAACGCAAAATAAATTTATTTAACATAAAAATATATATAAACAACAACATTAGTTGTGGAAGACATGCTTTCATGATGTAACGTGGGATACCTCGCAAAGCAATTGTAACTTAGTATAATTCAATAAGGTGCTGAAGCAGAGGGGACTTTAAAAAATAAAGGTGCTTTCCTGCAGCGTGCAACGGCGACACTGTGTAACAATAAAAGACAAGAAAATATGTCCGCGACCTGGAAGTCAAATACTTGGCGTGGTCAGGCAAAGTATTCTCAGATCATCAATACCCATACCTTCCCCCTCCGCAGGTTTTCAGATAATTAGTCTATTTAAAACACAGCCAATATGAGTATATTTTCATTATATTGCGTTTTAAAATAATTGTAAGATCATTCATCGACACCGATGCCTTTCCTCTCATAAGCTTTCACATAATTTGTAAATTTAAAACTCTGACAATATGAATACACTTTCATTATTTTGGGTTTTAAAATAATTTTAAGATAATTCATCGACACCTCGACCTTTCCTGGCCACGCCAAGTATTTGACTTCCAGGCCGCGGACATATTTTCTTATCTTTTCTAGTAACGACGTTTGTTATGACTGAACGATGCCCCAGCTTTGGAAGTCACCTCTGTTCAGGCGGTTCGGCTACGAGACGCGATATATACGTCACTCGGCGTGCAATAACCGACCGATATTCCAACACTTCGGAAACACGTACGCGTGTATTCTCTCGCGAGGCCTGCTTGCCGCTTGCTCTCCCCCCACCAAAGCCCATATTCGCCGCGGTACATTGGCGGGTCGCGGGGGTCATTCGGTCTGTGGACATCGTTGAATTAACACGTTTCAATAGCTGCGTACTTAAATGGTACGTCTACATTATTTATCGTCACCTAATTACTTCTATTCATTATTAGTCTTCTTCTTTACTGTCTACCGTCACTTGCTTCTACTATTAATACACTTTCGTCTCGATATTGATTAAATATCGCGAGAAAACCGTTAGACGTTCGTCGCGTATTCCCTTCGTACCGATATTTCTGCACATTTAGTGCACACATATCGTGTCTCTGTATTCAATTACATCCCTTTTCGGGCATATTTCAAGTTTATTTCTTGTTTAATTGCCTTACGAATGTTTTAATGCTTTTGTTTCAATCTCTTGTTGCATCGTTCGGTTACAGACGTTGAGGCGGGAATCCAAACCAAAGGGCAGGCAACGCCATGACACTTGGCGGTTAATTTGAACGGTGCTTGGATGGCGACTGGTCATTCCTTGGGAAAAGAAGGTGGCAATACGTGTGGTATACTTTCTTTTATCGTTATTTTATTGAATCATTGTTGGCTGTGAGGGTGATGGGTAACTTTGCAGTCGGTTAATATTGGGATGAAATGGGAAAAGATTGAATTATGATAAATTCAATAATTCTAGTCGGATTTGTTTAAACATTTCAAAATGGCGTCAGTAGATGTTTACGAAATATTGGAATGATCGAATTCTATTGCATTTCGGTCGCGTTTACGTAGAATTCAATAGTATTTCAATGATTTTTAAGAATCTATCTCTATGAAGCTAGTGTAATTGCATTTACGTTCGGTTTTGGATGCAAGTTTTGTTCTTTATGTACAGAAACTGCGTAGTTGATCGAGGACATGCTATTCAAGCATGTATAATTAACGAATTTTGATTCTTGCAATGAATTTTGGATATTTATAAAGATCGTGATATATTTTAAAGTATTATTCGAATAACACGAACGTGCTTACAACTTTAATGACGAAAGCCACTACTACGGTTCATTTAAATGTAATAATTATTTCTGATGTAGTATATTCTGGATAATATCGTGTTACTGAAATGTTAATCTGCTCCTATCGAGCGAGCATTCTGTATTTTCGCATCACACCTTGTATTACAAGGTTTACCTTGTAATACAAGGAGCGAAAGTTCCTTGGCTGGTTCCAAGAAAAACAATATTTCCTCGTGACAAACACGTTCAAACACGTCCACCCCACCCTCCTATCCTACTTATTTTTCAGAGATTGTGACCGCGTGCAATGCGGCCAAATAGAGTCAGTGTCTATCACGTACGAAGTTTTTTGTTTTGAAGAGCACAGTTGCTCATAGTAGAGTGTCGTTAACAATTTTCGGATACGCGAGAGTAGAGTCAGTGTTTTCTACGCATTTTATATTCTTTCGCGAGCATCGGGGCTCTGACTTTCGAATCGCGAGAATAGATTCAGTGCTTTGTTCGACAATTATGATCATTGATAGACTATTTCTTTATTTTTTTTACTTTTGAAATAGAAACTCGTTATCGGAAATTAGAGTCAGTGCGTCAGCTGAAGAGGAGATTTGGGCGCTGAATATTATTGGAAAGATGTAAGTATCTATGTATTTCATTTAATTCCTTTAAAGTAGAGTTCATTCTTAAAAATTCCAGAAACAAAAAATTAAAAAATTAAAAGAAAATTAATTTCTAGAATAGAATCACCAAGAAATTCAAAACTAACGAAACTTTTTACAATTTAGACATTTTAAGAAAAAAAATTTGTTAATTTTATTTTTTAATATTTAATTTTTTAATTTTTTCTTAAAATGTCTGAATGATAAAAAATTTCGTTTTGAATTGTTTCGTGGTTCTTTATTAGAGTTCGAACAATCGTAAGTTTAGAAAGAAATTATAATCGTGTTTTGTTCTTTCATTACAGTCTAGGGGCAGCTGAGCAACCTGATGACTTTTTATAGCAGCTTGATGACTTCCCCTGAGCAGTTGCAGAGGTGTTGGCGCCTTCGTCACCGGGGCACAGCGAAATGTGAGTGCGCATGCATTATGGTTCCTCTGGTCACTCAGTCATGTCGTAGGACGTTTGGTCCAAATCGACACGAGTGACCGGTTGTATACTTTGGCGAGCATAATGACCGCGGGTATGGTAACCATGCCCGTGAATTGTAACATTTTTTATGTGTATGTATTTCTTAGACGAGGGCTAGGGTCTTCTTGTGCACCGCGCCTTTTCAATAGAATCAAATTTTAATCATAATTTCCAAGATAAACGTTTCCTAACGCGAATGTTTTTCATTGATCATACATTGATGTAGATATTTATTAAATAATGCACCTAAAGATGCATAGCAGCTCAGAAGGTATTGATATTTGGTATGAATATCAATACGGCTGAATGCTAATTTTTATGTAGCGAAGAAGTCTGATACTCTCAGACTCCACAGCTACGATCATTTTTATTTAATATGTAGTCCAAAAATCGGATGCCCTCCGATTCCGTCATTGCGACGATTATAATGACTTGAATTTCTTTTATTTTTCCGATACTACTTACGCGTTCAAAAGTAACTTGATGTCTAAATGATGATAATACACATACAAGTGTAATTCCTTTCTTATAAAGGTCACTCGTTTGCGTACACAAAGAATAATTAATTTTCATGTGCAAGAAGACAATTGAGGGTGGGCAAATTTCAGATTCAAAGTAATTAGCATGAGAACATACTTTCTTATTACCTATATGAAATTTACTTTGACGATGGAATCGCCCGTTTTAAATTCTTAAATTAAATTCTTCATTTTTTAGAGTCATTTTCTTAATAATTCAATTTTATAGTCTTTTTTCTCACTAATTGAATGTCGAGTAGAGTCCTTTTTCTTTATCTAAAGTAGAGTCCTTTCTTATTTATCAAACTTTAATCTATTGACAAGTTGAAAGTAGAGTAATTTTGCTTTATAATGTTAAATGAAAGAATACTAGCGCGCTAGACACTATACAGACTAATCATATTTTCTAGTTGAGGATTTTCAGGATATCTTTCCGTACCCATTGCCTTTTAACTCATCCACGTGCCCATGCGTTACTTGTGTGGTTGAAGGCAATGGGGCACGATGACTTTTTTTACTAACTAATTGCATGTCGGCGGCTGGCATTGCGTTAGTGTATCGTGCACGCCGCATTTTTCACCTGTGTGTGTTTGTGTGGTTAGGCGGTGGAATTTGCGTCGGTGAAAGATTTTTATCAAAGACCATGTTAACGAAACTTTAACATTATATTATTATTCATTGCAATAACGATACCAATGAATCATATTCCTTGTTGCACACGATGATCATTCTAGTAAATAATCTTGGAATATGAAAGTTAATCAATCTCGTACAATCAAACGAGAAAGTAATAACGCTTGATGCATGTACCTAATACGTACAATGCACATTATCAAGTAATCCATTCTTTGAAATTGAAAATAATTAATTGTTACGTAAATCATACTTATACGCAATGGTCACTGCCTTTGCCAGCCGATTTCAGTGAAAATTGGTATGTACTTATTAGAGTGTGATTGTGGCCAAGCTCGGGTGACGGAGTCGTCCCGGGACGGTCTCTCTAGTGTAGGCTTTGCACCCGGGCGGTGATGCTTGAGAATCGTGGAGTGGGTTGTCTGATGATTGTGTTTGAGAGACTGTTTTGATATTTTTTAAATATAGGTTTTGTGTAGGATAGGTAACTTACCTTCTGGTACGAATGTGTGACTTAAATATAAGTAGGTAGGGCCGGGGCAGGTCGTCGTATTCTCTGATCGCATGTTCCCCCGCGCGATGACCTGCTTTCAGGAAATTTGTGAGAAAAGTCGACGGCCAGACTAGTGCGAGTGGGGTATGCCCTCGCTTCTAGCCTCGCTATGTCGACTTTTTGACGCCAGTGGGACATTGCACATTGTCGCTGGTCGCGGTCGGCAGGACGGGCTTGGGCACGTTATTCACTTTCAGAAGGGTGGACCGCCCGAAGCAAGAAGTGGCCAAAGAGCCGAAGATAGCCCGGCCAGAGAAAAGGCCACATCATGTGGGCTACCAAGAATGGCCCTGCATCCTCGGGTGCAGGGTCATTCTTACATATTATATTGCCATTATGCTCGCCGGTAGTTGTAGTAGTAGTAGTAGTAGTTTGGTTGGCCATAGGCTGACCCATCGAGCAAGGGTGTAACGAAATATAAGGGTAAAATATGTTTTTTATTATTCATGACTTCTAATAGTGGGCAAAAGTTCCCTTTTATAATGGAATTTAAGCTGCCAAAGTTTGAACGTGATCATCAAATTTTTTCAGGTGTCGCAAGCCCTTCAAATATTAATATTTACTGAAATATTAATTTTTGAAAGGCTTGCGGCACTTGAAAAAATTTGTTGATCGCGTTCAAACTTTGGTAGCTTAAATACCATTATAAAAGGCAACTTTTGCCCACTATTAGAAGTCATGAATAGTAAAAAAATATTTTGCCCCTATATTTCGATCCACCCTAATCGATACCCCCTCCCCTGAAATTGAGCCCACCGCGTTTTTAATTAAAGTTGCGAAGAAGATTACGGGGCCAGATAGTGTTGCGACTAAATGTTGATCACGGTTTGAATTAGCGTTGCGAATCAAGCATTCCCCGCGTCTGGTTCGAGCATAGCGTTGCGAATAAATATCGATCGTGGTTGCTTGTAGTGTTTCGAAAAATAAAATCGCGATTGTTTTTCAGATTATTCTTATATTTTTAATTGGACTTACTAGAGTTTGATTCATTGCATTACTTTTGATTCATGGTATTCTTTTTATTAGAGTTGCGATGCGACTGATCGCGTTTTTTTAATAACTCGTCCTAGTTTGATTCTTAATATTTTTTTGAGTTAGTGTTGCGATGATGACTGATCGCGTTTGTAATTAGAGTTGCGACCCCCACCCCCCAATGCCCCAAAACTATCCTGGGACATGTCCAGAGACATGTTCCTGGGAAAAAAGAGTCCCGAGCAGCTGGATCTGCTGCACATGGGACTCTACACAGCCTTCAGGAAGGCTGCAACGAATTAAAGTTAGAGTTGCGTATTACGAGACACAGGTGCACTGAATTTTTATTAGTGTTGCGAAAAATGAAACCACCCACGTGGTGGTTCTCGGTAGCTCTTTCGTTTGCTATTCGGGATTTGTATTGAATATAGTAGAATTTTCAGTAATGAAGCACCATCCGGGAATTTTGAATTTGTTTGAGAAATTAGTGCTGCGGGTAGTCCAAAGTCCTAGTGACTATGCTCGGGAGTTGATTTTAGTCTGTAGTGAGTTAGCGTTGCGAAAGAAAGAAACGGTCCACTCACGGTTTTTTTGCATTAATGAGTGGACAATGATCAGCTGCCCTTCTGGCTACTCATCATTTTTTCTAGCAGCCCTAAGTGGCTGCACCATCCTCCTTCTCCTACCACCACCTACCCACCCTTGAATCGAGTGTTTGTCACTGGAAATATTGTTTTAAAAGTATATTCATATCTTGCAGATAAATGTTTTCTATTTTTTTAGAATATTTTTAAATTTGAAGTTCCAATTTTTATGGAATAGCATTCCAAAATTTTATTCTGTGACTGAAAGAATGGCGATGAAAGGTGTGATTCATTATTTGTAATAGAAATTGCAGACTTCTGACACACCTCCATTCAATTGAAGTTCTAATTAGAGTCTTTGAAAAGTAGTAGTGGCTATTCCTCATTAACGTTGCTGATTTTTGCATAGTAACTTCGTCAATCGTTGTATTTCCTATCAGATTGATAAGAAATATAGTTTTTTATTTTTATAAATTTTCAACATTCCTTTGCATTAATCAAAATTCACCCGCGATTGTTGCTTCATTTGATGATATTAAAAGGAAATTTGTACTGAAAAAGTAGGTAAATGCAATTCATCACTTTATATTGATAGTAAATTTTCAATATTAACGCGTGCTCGTTGTTGCTACTTTCTGTATGAAAGTAATTTCGATTACTGTGCAGTAAAGTGCAATTATTCCAATTTTCAACATTTGCAAAAATGTTTTTGATTACCCATTGTATATTATGATTGATTGTCGAGTCATTGATACATAAACTTTGAAGATGCCAATTAATGAGAAACTACAAGGAAATTATTAAGTTGATGTAACAGAGCACCCAATGTGCTTAATATTATGAATATCAATTGCTTCGGAATGAAATGTAATATGATTAGTAGCTTCTTTTTCATGAATTGCTAAAGTATTGCTAAAGGTTAACTGCCTACTTTGTCTGCTGATAATGAAGCAGTATTTTTTAATCTTTTCCTTCTTTCATTTTATTACCGAATCGATATTCCATATTGAGTTTTAAACTGTAGCTTCAAATGTAATATTTCAATATTTGGGCAATAGCGATTCAATGAAAAGACTATATCTGTTGAAATTACATTACTTAATCGAGATAGATTGTAAGTACTAATTCATTGAGAAAGTTTCTGTTGCAGAGTATTATGTGTGAAGAATATTGCAAAAAGAGTCCTTGAGAAAGTTTCCTTGAGAAACGAAACCTCAAGGAATTTTTATTAATACTTTTAAAAATGTTTCAGGTAACATCGTGGGTCCATCGAGGGAAGTAAGAAACACATGACAATTTCAGATTTTATTAGGCAGGTCATTATTTAAATTTAATTAGATATGTGTATGGTTAGGTAAGGTGTTTAGTGGCCACATAGAATTAAGTAGTTTTTAAGGAATAAAATAAACACTGCAGTGTTTAACTAAATATAAGTAGCAATTATTAAATACGAGCGCTCGTATCCGTAGGAATTATTAGTATTTAAGTAGCCATAGGAAATATGCACTGGCATATTTCCTATAAATGAGTAGAAAATTTGAATTATTCACTAATTGGGAAATATTCCCCCTTTTTTCTTTGTTTCATTCCCAATTACGGAATAATTATCATGGTAGAAATATACCAGAAAATTCTTCCAATTTTAAATGAAAGAAACAAAGAAATGTTTTAAATTCTGCTTTAGTTTCATCGCGGTAGGTTTTTACAGAAGGACTCCTTCTGTTGCCCGGTTCTGGAGCGATCGAGGATCGTTTTGCAACCGTGCATCAGGGGGATCTATGGAAATGAAAATAAAATTTTGCATAAAAGGAGGGTGGATGGGCTGCGGTTAGGGCGGGTCTCCACTCGCAGCGCCTCCACGTGGTGAGACCTGGGCAATCTGTATTATTTGAAGTATAATTACTTATCGTATCGCAAGTAACATTGTAATACAATTATTAATTACGTGACAAGTAATACGAGCCGATTGGCTGCGATCATCTATCTTCGTCAATCTCTATTCCATCCTCAAACACATGTTAAGTTGCCGAAATTTGAATTGCGACATGTTTAAATATCATCAAACTGTTTTATATTTGTAACTAAAAACTGAAATTTCTCAGAGCTAGACTAAATCTTATTTCGCAACGCGGGTTTCGAACGTAACGCGATTTGCAGTTGCATCCATGCACCCCACGCCACTCATGCATCATGCAACGTTCTGCGAGGCTTTTATGAATTAGGTTTTACTGTAAATATCAATGTCGGCGGTAAACTAATACTCGGAGCAAGTAGAATCAAATAATCATTACTTCACTGGAATGATTAAACAGTGCATTAGAAACTTGCGGGAATGTCAGTAACGACGTGAATTTTTAATACTTTTCGGCGTACGATACGCGAAAGAGTTCTACCACACGCAAAGTACTACTTACTTAATAACCAATGTCGTCTTGCAATTTATAGCTTACACGGGCTTTGAAGAAATACCATTCTTGAGCGCCATAGTCTCTTGATCCCCGAAATGGATTTTCGGAAAGAAATCCGCGTGAGTCGTAGACAAGCTGTGCCAAAGCATAGCGTAGCAAAAGCCCTGCCTTCTATGTCAAACTCTCACACTGAACAAATCACACGTATACAAACACGCACACACCTTTCAGCATCTTAACACATTTCAGTGTAGTTGCTGATCTGGACGCTGTTCATAAGCATATGCCACTACATTCAGTTCTGAAATTATGGGTCGGTAAGACAGTTTGGGTGGCGACACGAACTTCCATAAGGTGATAGGTCTATTGGGTCTATCCTATACCTCGTCTGTGTCGAGAGGTGCACGTCGGTAATAATATTCAAACGCTTGTAACTTCGATATAAGAAGTAGCATGGGAAAATGGGTTTGAGGAAACTTATTTAGAAAATGGGCTTGGATAGTACCATGGCGATTAATTGTGTTACTTGGAATTTTTCCACAAATTGATATAAATTGCTATATGATTCTATAGCTTGTCACCAATTTAGTATAAGGCATGGAGTGATAAGGGAATAGTTTTTCTGCTTGATGTTTTCCTATTCGACGTCTTTTAATGAACCTGCGGAATTCTAAATTTTGCAGCCTTTGGGCGCCTAGCAGTAGGCAGTAAGGTATCCACAGCGGTATGTTGCAACCTAGCTTGGCGGGCTGCCTGCAACGCGGAGCGACGAACTCAACGGGTACAACGGGTACATTGCGAAAATCTGCCTCTCTTGCAGGTGCGACACTTCAAAAGCCCCTTGTTCCGAAATTCATTGCACGATTCTTGCACCCGCAAGAGAGGCAGAATTTCGCGCTGCACCTGCAAGAGAGGCAGATTTTCCCGCTGCACCTGCAAAATCAAAAACGCCCGCGCACGGCACGACCCACAAATTCTGTTTTTCCCACAAAACGGGGAATTCTAACTAGCCCACAAGCCAAAACAAACTTCCCCTTTCCCACAAAAAATACTTTTTCCAACAAATTCCAAAATTTCGACCGAATTTCGGGTTTTGTGGGAAAAGGGAAATTCGTTTACACTCTTTGTGTGTTGTATGTTGTTTGTGGTGTGTGGTTTTTGCTGTGTGGTGTGTCGACTGTTATGTGGAAGTGGTGTAGAAGTAGAGTAAAAATAAATACGAGTGTAGACGTGCTGTAGAAGTAGAGATGAAGTGGTGTACTAGTAGAGTGAAAATGGTATAGAAGTGGTGAAGAAGAAGAATAGAAATGTTGTTGAAGTCGAGTGGAAATTATGTGTGAATTTCGTACTGTGAATTGTGAAGTATATACCCTGATGTGTAAACTATGATATGCGGAGTGTGGTAATTGTACTGTACTTTGTGAACGGTGATATTGGAAATGGGGGTTGTAACGTCTGCAGCGTAGATTCGAGTATCAACACTGTTGCGATCAGAGTAGAGGTAAAAACTCGATTTGCAATAATACTACAGTCCGAGATGATGCATGTTAGCTCCGTTGCTCCTGGCAGCACGCAGCCCGTCCAGCTAGGCTGCGACGACTTGCCACTGTGGTTGCTCGTCGGCTACTGTCTAGGCGCCCAAAAGCTTTAGGGAAGATTTAGGGAAATAACTTACTGGGAAAAGAACAATGTATTTCTCTCAATACTAAATTTTATTTGCAAGTTGTACAATGAAAATGATCGCTCCACGAGTTTCTTCAGAAAGATTTCAGCTCCCACGTAGAAAAGAGTCTTCAGTTTCTGATTTATGACCACTTCCGTGCACTTCACTGATCAAACTCGACGGTTGAAGCTTCCCTTCGGTAGCTTGCCACTCGTCGCTGTAAATTGACCGGGGCGCATTAGTGTCGTAGCTATTTGCAATGTAGTTCGTCGAACCAACGTGATTTACATTATCCACGTGGCTGCTAACTGGACTTGACTTGACCACATAGTTTCTTGGGTCCACAGTTTGATAGGAATCTGTATCTATGGCGTAAGTAGTGGACCCTAAACGCAACAAGGGCTCCGCATCCTTATCATTTTCTCCTCTACTTTCATTAATTTTAAAATATTGATATCTTTGCAGTTCGTCGTAATTAGTCGAGTTCCAGTTCGAAGATGATAAATTAGAATTGCTGAGACGATTCCCATAATTCGGGGTGTCGATGATGTCTGCATTGGAAACAGATTTCTCTACTGCAGTGGACGAGTTAATTAAATCAGCGGTCTGATTTCTGTCGTGATTGGAGGTGATGAATCGCCTTCCAAAGCTGCGTCCCCAACCACCGCCCCCGGATGGAGGACCATAGCTGCTAGGAGGAGGTGCACCATAACTGTCTGACGGTCCACAACAGCCTCCTCCGCCACCTCCGCCACCTCCACCACCACCTCCACCGCCGCCACCACCTCCAGACTTCGTGAGGAGGACGATTTCCTTGTATTGACCTGTAGATGTTAATACAATGTTTGATTTCGTTGTATTTTTTTAAATAATTTTAAAAGAGGTAAGAAGAAAGTCAGTCTTAATATTTCTCCTTCCTATAGTAATAAATGGAAGGGTTAATTGTATTCTATAGGGACAATTAGTGCCTGCTGTTGAAAATAATAATTCATTCTGAATATTACCTCCACCACCACCATGGCCTCCTCCTCCGCCTCCTTTCATCCATTTCTGCATCAGCATCGCCATGGACACCATAAGAGACATGCCTGCCATCATCATCCCCTTCATCGTTGCTATTCCTATTACATGAAAGATGGATTAAACATGTTCCAAAGAGTATAACTTGGTGAGAATACTGTAGGTACAAACGGAGGAACAAATAACAAAGGGGAAATTTTAGTAGACATCTTACCCATTAGCTTCATCTTGAGCATCATCAGGCCTCCCATCATCATCATCTTGCATTTACCGCCTCCTTTCCCGCCACCGCCACCCCCTCCACCCTTTTTTCCTCGACCTACAATAAACACAGTTATTTAATATTCGGAATTACCAATCAGAACTGTATGGAAGGAAATAAATTTCATTGACGAACTGTCCTCCTTGTGGAGCTCCTAGTTCCTACAATTTTTGCAATTTTTCTTTCGAGGAATAATTTATTAAGAGATAGGGAAACAGCTTCTCAATTTTTTTGTTTACGAACCTTCAACCAGAGCAGTCTCGTCCAACATAACGTCGATTTGGTTCTTCTCTCGTTTTCCATTCCATCTGGGTAACGTGATCCTCAGGGCGAAAGTGTCGAAGAAGTCATTAACACTACGTTCGATGGTGTAATTAGAGTCGTTGGTGGATTCACGATCGTTGGTCACCCTGTTCTTCACTAACTTAATCTCCTGGCCCATCAAATAGATCTCGTTCAGTTCCCTTATGGACTCCAAGAATCTACTGAAACGATTCTTCGCGCAAACTAGCGAGAAGTTTATGATACACCTTCCTATATCATTCGTTGGGAATTCTGGGAAGCCGTCGCTTTCGTCCTTTGTCGAATCGTTTCTTGGCGTTGGCACTACTCTGATATCCACTCTGACTCCATTCCTCCGGAAGTCGAATATTTGTCTACCAGAGCTGGTGGAATAGTTTGAAAAATGAAAAACAGGATCTTGGCTAATATAATTTAAAGAATAAAGGAACAGTCGATACAATATCAATTATCTAAGTGACTGAAAGTACTATAAAGAACGTGAATAAAATTAAGTATTCTCTGAGCACAAATTTACAACTCCCCAATATTAATTGCAAATATGAAAAAAGACAAATCCAGAACGAAAGCACAGTACTATTGTCGAGCGCTGTTCCCAACGAACTTGTAAGGATCCACGTCTCCTTTGTTATCCCTGGCGATCACTGTCCCATCGCTGCCACCACCATGAACAATTGGCAGCAACACGAAACCGATGAACACGAGTTCACGCACTGTTCGAACGATCCTCGGATTCAGCATCGTTCGATACGCGATTATCAACGACGAATAAGTCGACTTCTCACCAGCTACCGAAGACTGGTCCCTGGTAGCTGGTAATCGTTTATATACAATGAGATTTATGTCATTTATCACAGTTTTTCTGCGCCTGTCACGATTGTCATTTACCGCCGACCGGGCAAATAACTTAATGACAAGCTGTACCACTGAGCTCGATGCTGCGGCGAACCTACTGTTCCTCGTCCGTGCTTCGGAACAGGATACGGCGTTTCGAGATTTCAGGGACAATTTGGTGACCTCGTGCACGAGAATCGATTGAAATTGGAGCGACAGGAAGCCCTTTGAGTGAGAAACTGATGGTCCTCCGAAAGATGGTGTCATTCTTTATGAGAATGACAGTTAGAGTACTGCGTTCAATTTATCCTTTGACACATCATGGTGACAGGAAAAGGAATTGCTACTTAAAATTTGAATAAAAAATTCGATGGGAATAAAATTGATAACGGTAGTTTGAATATAGAATGAATTTGGTGTCCATAATTGCTGCAAATTAGAAGTTTTCTAATAACTCGACGAGTAGGAGAACGCCTGGCGCATGATCACCCCGGCTACTTGGGCGATGGTTCGCAGTGAAGAAGCCTATCGCGCGGCGCTGCGAAGGTGAAGGGGACGACCTTGTTTCGTATCACTCTAATTGACTGCCATACGAATCTCGCAATTACCATCGACACGTATAATTTCCATGGCCGGTAACCGAAGCGAAGCGCAGGCTTCGCGTTACGGTGCCTTCAATTTTCTAAAACTGAAATTGATGCGCGAATCGATGGAGAAACGGTTACTTTCCGCGCGCATCGACGCAACCATTAATTTCCTATACCGTGCTCCCATTTTCCTGCGGGCAATCGGACCGAGGCGCAGGCTTCTCCTTTAAAATTACAAATGCTCTGAATCACCATCCGAGCAGGCATAAAGACAGCCCCTTCCTCCGCTTCCTTCCCCGGAGGCATCGCTCGCGCAGACGGCGGCATCAAGCTCGCGGGCAAATTCTTAAAAAGTTCGTTTATTAAAAACTTTACAATGCATTAAATACGTAATACATAAATATAAATAACAGGGGAGGGTGGGGAAGGTCATGTACACGATTCGAAGATGCAACGACGGGCCAGCTGGAACGGTGGCGCGCGGACTAATGCGATTCGCGATAGGTGCCCGCGAATCTATGGGATAACTGTAAGACCGGCGATAAAGTGCAAGGACGATGAGAAATGAGAGCAGAGGAGAGGCGACGGGACAAGAAAGCGAGACGAGGGTACCGAGAGATGTGCCGTGTACAGATGGAGGGGCGGAGGTGGCGGCGGAGGTTGCCAGACAGTAGACACACGGGGCGATGGAGGAGAATTCGTGAAGTGTGGAAGTAAAGGAAAGAGGAAACGAAGTGTGAAGTCGGTGAGGTAGAGACGTGCGGCTAGATCTCTCCCATGCGTATCCACCAGTCAGCTAGCTGGCGGGGCTCCTTGGGCGAGGAGATTTTAATTCAATCGGAGCGATCGACGATCCCGCGCGTTCCCGTACTTCAGAACGGCCTGGTGAATGGTGTCCTGGATGGCGTCCAGCGATCTCCCGTATCCAGAATGACCGTAGCCGTGGCCGTGATGCTCCTCGGAGCTGTGGGTGTGTGAATTCGAGTAGACGGGCTTGCTGACGATCTCGTAGGTGGTCTTCTTCTCGCCGCCGCCTGCCAGGGACTTCAATCCGACGATAGCTGAGAGCATCAGGGCCATCAGACCCGTCATCAGGGCTTTACCGGCGAGCAGAGCTAGGGCGCCGAATCCAACAGCGCCCAGGGTACCCTTCATCATCATCAGACCAGCCATGAGGCCACCGTTCCCGCCCTTGTCCTTCTTGCGTCCTAAATATACGATTAGCTTAATCTATTGCTCGGGATTGAAAATGGATTTGGGGATACATGTCGATGAATTTAAACAGAGGGTTATTTAATCCCGATTGTTCCGCAGCCATTACTCACCAGTTCCAACGCTCTGTCCGCCGTTCAGACCCAGCTGAGCCAGCGTCTCCTCGTTGAAGTTCCTGGCAGCCTCGAAGGTCCTCGGGTCGAACAGCTTGATGGATATCGAGTGGCTGTTCAGGTAGCTTCCCACCTTGTGCACCAGGTACGCGTCCAGCCTCTTCTCCACGTCGTTGGGGAAGTCTCTGGCCAGGTTAGCGACCACTTCTGAGGCCGGCATGCTGGCAGACCCGTTCTCTTTGATTACAGACACCCCGGGCAGGATGTTGATGTCCTCCTGCTCGGACAGCCTGTCGAGGAAGGACACCACGTCCAGTTTCAGGCACGTGGCACTGTAGGACTTGCCGCAGTCCTTGCTGAGATTGGAGGCCAAGGTCTCCGGGGACTCCTCGACCATCTGCTTCGAGGTGCGTCTCTCTATCTCGCCGCTGGCGCAGCCGACCAGCAGAAGCAGAAGGAGGTACGCCTGCTGGCGCGACAATTGACGGTGAGCCGCGAATCCCTTCATCTCGCGATGATCTCTGCTCTGTCCTAGATCGTTCCGTTATCCTGCTGTACGGCGCGGGCGAAGGCTCGGGACGGAAGGACCTCGTATACTCGAAGCTGACGGACGGGACGCGTACCGTGCACTGGACATACCCTCGGATAGTTGCAGTATATATAGAGCGAGCCAGCGGGTAGTCCTTTTTCCTTTTTGCCTTTCGGGCCGCTTCCATACATTCTCCGTAGTCGAGAGCACGCGGGGCGGCGTGCTCTCTTCTTTTGCGGCCTTACAAGAGGAGGCGAGGGGCCCTCTCGCGGCCACCGCCACCGCGCCGGCCGCTCGCACGCGGCGAGAGGGAGCGTCAAATAGAGCGGAGAATTCGAATCTCTGTCGAATTTGCCGGGGTAAAAAAGGATACTCTAATGAGAGCGAAGCCTGGCCGCCTCCGCGAGACCCGCGGCCGACCAGGCCCAACCAGCAAGCAGACCAGGGACCCAGGTGAATTTGTCTCCACAGGCACGCGACTTTCTTCACCGGCAATTCCGTTTGCTCCAGAAACCATCCGGCGCGTCAACACGGTCCATCGATAGGCGATCTCGCGTTCCAACCGCGAATTATGCTTCGTAGATCGAGCATACGAGGGATCGATCGCTCGTGGACTGTAATATTCTATTCAATTGCACTCCTTGAGATCGGTATGACATGATTAGTAGCTTCGTGACTTGTCTTCGGATACCCATTTGCCAGATATGGTAGAAAAATCTGGGTGGCTATCTTCCATGTACGTTTGCCCGTCCGAGGATGCTTGCCACGGTAGTTGTTCAATTTCATCGATCGAGGGGTCTGTGCTGGAGGGAATCCTTCGTCGGGATCGATCGATCGTCGCCGACGGGGTTCACCGTGACCGAGGCCACCCGCCAGGGAACCACTTTCCATCTCGACGACGAAATCGAGACGGCCACCGGCCGGCCACCGTTGGCCCCCGAGATCCGGGTCGGGCAGACAGCGGAAAAGCCGGCGAGATTTCACGAATGCACGCGGGTGAACGCATTATTTCCCTAGGCTGAGCGAAACGTGACGGAGGCCTACTTCGAATCAGCCCAGTTAGCTCGCGGGAGATCGGATTTTCGCGCGTCACGCACCAACGACCGGCGCTTCAGACGGATCTGACGGCGAGAAAGTGTGCGGCCAATTTTCACGGACGCCTCTGACTTTGAAAATCGCGTGACGAGCCGCGAATGCGAGAAACTATCGACGCTCCTCCATCCTTCGGCTGCTTCAACCGGTGGAGAAACGAAGATAGAGCGAAGCTCGTTTTACACGTGATTTTCGAGGCAGTCTCTGCAATTTGTTTCTTTATTTTTCAACGAGAGTTCCGAGCTATGCTGTTTAGACTTATTTCTATCACGCTTGGTAGTTGCAGAAATTACTACGGGCAACGTTTCTACGTTTCCCACTTTCCATGCACTCTCTGCGCTATTTATTCTTTTAATTTCGACGTGGATTTTAATTTTCAGGATATTTTAATTGCAACAGGGCAATGTTTATACTATTGCAAGTTTCGTTATCTGTATTCCATGGAGGGAAATATTTCACACGAACAGTCTGACATCCTCTACTTTTCATCCAGATATTCATACACTAGTTTCACGTGCATTCCAGGCTAACGCATTCCTACGAAATTGCATTTAATTCTCTATCAAAAGGTGCGTACAGTCTTCGGGCGATAAACTCTCGGCGCTTAAGCTCGCGGTGTTTCGCGTGGCCGAGACGATGCGCTCGCATGCTCGGCCAGCAGGTGTGTCGGAGAAGAGCGGATTAGCCTTCTTCTCCAGGTATCTATTTCGCGACTTGTTACTTCCTTTTACCGCAACGCCTTCCTTTCGTTAATAATCGCGCCGATCTCCCGTCCAGCTGCTCCTCTTTCGCCAGAGTCGGCCATTCGCTAGAGAATCGCTCCGACCGCGCTCAATACGCCTCGATCGTTAACCACCGAAATGCAGAAACGTTTCATCTCCTAATACCCAACGCATCCTGCGCAAAGTAGAATATAATATCGGGTACGATCACCCAGTTTCTCTGGGCGCGTAGAAAAATTGCTATCGCCTTCGTGGAATTTAATAGAAAGTATTTTATCTTCGTTCCGCGGAATGCGCTGGAATCGATGGGATTTCGTTGATTCGCAGGCACGCCTTTCCAATCGCCACGATCGATACGAACCGTGTCGCGAGTGAAACGTGAATGGGTGTTGCTGTCGTTGCTCATAACTGTTCCTCCTGTACTGTTACCATCCTTCGCCTATATTTCATACGTGACTCGAGCATGCACATTGAGCTTGGCCGAATTTCGCGGCCAACTCGCCAGTGAGGCGCGGCGTGCTTTGGATATGTTCGAGGGCAGTTCGTTTACGCGGAGCTTGAAGCATCAATGACCGACAACGTCAGAGGCTACTCTACTTTCCAAGCTGCGAAAGCGAAAATTAAAACTGAGCAGAGGCTGCCTTCATGGCCGATTTGCAATTTCATAAGTGTCCTTAATTCCCCTGGCCACGTTTCACCGACGATCAACGGAATGATATAACAGAAACGGGCGAGAACGACGGACGGATCGATCCCCCCGATCGAGGTTAACGCGTGGCGTGCTTTCAGCTTCGAGGAGGCACCAGGGGAACAATCAATCGATCATCCATTGAGAGGGGAACTACGATTTTACGCGACTGTCACTGTCTGCGCCGCAATCAGGCCAGGGGCGTCGCAGACTTTTCCGTCCATTTTTCCTCTCTGCTCGGCGCCGTATCCGCTTTGTGTTGCACGGCTGAAACGGCGAAGGTAATTGCACGGCATTAGGCCGAGCGATCGCCCGTCCCCTGTACGATCGAACGCCGCGGTTACCCTATTTTCGCTCGAAAATTCAGACGGACTGCGAGAAAGTTACAGTCGCCGATCGGTTTAAGAGAATCCCCCGATGATCCATGCTCGCTCGAGCCAGCGCTAAGCGATCCTCCGAGGAAACTATATCGCATCCTGGGCAGGACGGCCGGTGAACGGCGCGCCATTCGGGAAACCGTGTCGCGAGGAATCAGGAGCGGAGATGTGTCTGACCATGACGTCTGATTCCACTGCGCGCAAGTAAATTTCGAGAGACCCACAATCTCGAGACTTTAGACGATATTTAAGTTATTCGGTGTCTATGTTAGACTAATTACAACAGGAGCAGCGTGATTGAAAATAGGGAATGATAACGTGTCTGACTACGGAGGGCGATTCTACTGAAAGTTTTTAAATTTAGCAGAAATGAGGTTGTGGAAGTTTGTGTTTGACAGTCGTATTATATGAATTAGGGTATGGAAAGAGTTAGCAGGAAGAGTGGCGGTGTGTCCAGCCGTGATATCTCATTCCACTGTCTGAGCCCAGTGCTTGTAAATTTGCAGGATAATAAGATTCATGGGATTATTATTATTATTAGCTCGTGGTAGGATGTTAATTACTGGGGGAGGAGGGGGGGGGGGGAGGGTTAGTATACAAATTAAAACATGAAAAGTGTCTCCGAGTAGGAAGCATCGACATGTCTGACCAGTGACCATAACGCCCAATTCTACTGCGTCTTACTTGAACTCGATGAAGCTAAGATTCCTGGCATTCCAAACATTCCTAACAGTCTAGATTATTTGGGGCCTCATTATCTACGAATTAGTGTAGGAGGAGCGCTGCTACGGACGAAGAGCGCCGGCGTGTCTGACCATGACGTCTGGTACCACTACGGTGCAATAAATTCAGAGAAAATGAGACTGCTGGAATTTGTAGCAGAATTTCAATTACTTTATGCTTCATAATACACGAACCAATGTACGAAGAATATTAAAAGAATACAGAGCCATGTATTCACCCTTTGAAACCGAGGGAAACTTATTTCCCTTCTATAGAGAATCTTACACTCCAATCTCCTGCGATTTGCACTGCCTAGATTTGCACTGATAGATTCCTTGCGATGGTTTCCCTCCCGTGGTATCTAATTTTGCATTCAATCATATTCAGATCTATCAGATCGCACACAATGGAATTAGAAATCCTGCGAGCTCCTGTTCGGTCCAGCGGATGGCCGACCGAGGCTCGCAGAATCAGGTCTGCGTTTTACATATCGGATGGTGTGCTCGCGGAACGAATTCACGGATATCCATTTGTTCACGGTCGCGTGCATCCGGCCAGTTCACGCGTCTAATGTTCCCGCGACGCATCGCGCGCGGTTCCGTGCAAATGCATCCGCGTTATCGAGCCGTGGGTCCGGTGAAACGAGAAGAATATACCGTGGCGCATCTGAAACGGCTGATCCTGGTCGCTGGCCGAGACTGGCTGCGTAGACCTCGTTAATTCGAGAACGAGCATCCGCTATGGACTCGTAATGCATCCTGCCCATTCGTACTTTCGCATTTTTTTCAGGGTCAGCCCGGCGCGAGTGTCGAATGCCTGGAATTCCTCGCATAATGCCGCTCGAGGCGCTGCCCAAACGCGCTCGTCTTTATCGCTCCCTCCGACTGTTCGGGCACGTTTCAGCTGCTCAACTGCGTGGATGACCTGCTTCTCGGGACGTGGATGCTGCTTCAGAGAGCATTCGATAAGGATGTTGGACTTTCATGAAAGGAAACAAACTATCTTGTAGCTTTGCTGGCGGATGTTTGATTTTGAAGTCTCTGGGTTTATAGGATTTAAAGATTTCCTGTGGGTGATGGATTTGGGCGATGTTGAACATGATTTCTTGGTAACTGGTGATTCTCTTGGAGCAGTATGTGGAGTGTTTCATTCCAGAGGGTGTAGTTAAGAATTGCAATATTTTTTTTGTATAATAGAAAAGGGGGCCATTCTCGTGAACTATGGATCTTCTAAAGATCAGAATTCAAACCTTCTAAATTGCCACTAAAATCTAGGACTTTAAAAACAGAAGTTTCCTTCCCTGCATACATCCAATTTTACCCTCGTCCCTTAGAAATTAAATAGGAACAAAGAATCAACGTTACAAAGCCTAGGTACCCACTTTTATAGTCCCAGATTCTAGTGTTCGAAGCCTACTCGACTTTCCCAAATACCCAGTACCCTCAAAATTTTAAACAAACCACTACAAATCTGAAACCTATGGAAAATACTATACTAGGAGTCTCGAGGTTTCCAAGATTCTAGGGAACCATGGGGACCCCAGCTTTTAACTAACTTCATGCATCAGTGGGACCTCAGCTGGGACGCGAGTTCCTGGGGCGTTCTTCAGCTCGGAGTTGAGCGGCTCTTGACGGTGCTGTCCTCTCGGTCGGTCTCGTATATACCCGAGGTTTCTGCCCTCTCCAACGCTCTAGGCCCGATCACAACCGATCCCGTTACACCGGCTCCCCGCTCGACGGCGGAGAGAACAGCCGACGAAAGACAGCCAGAACGAAGGTGGGAGTCCACGTGGAGGCAATGACCCACTGACCTTGATCCTGTGGATCCAGCAAGGTGGGGAACAAGATCCACCAATCGCTGTCGCGACCGGTTTTCCCACCTTCCTCGTCACAGTGACCCAGATTCCTTCCTCTTCCTACACCCCCACCTGCTCCTTCCTCCCCCTACCTGTCGCTGCATTCTCCCCCACCCGCGACACCGCTTCTATTTGGGTCGTTAGCCTTCTCCTACGGCTCCATGGGTAACCTGCTTACCGCCTCATTACGGATTTCCAATTATTTGTTTAATTATTTCACAGCTTGGCAGGTATCACGGGCAGGACGCGCGGTGCAAAAAGAGTCAATGATAAGGGAAGTATTTCGGTCTGTCAATACCTTTGAGGGTGGTCCCTGACTGGGGAGTAAAAATGGAGAAGAATAAATCTCTAATAAAGTTGAACCAAAATATGCAAGGTTGAATGGGTAATGGAGGTGCTAGATTATCCACGAGTCCCAGGTTCCGAATCAACACACAAGGTTGTAAAAAAGATAACGTGACGTTTTTATTAAGCGTGCTGGTATACCAGAGGAAATAAATAGAATGACAGGATGAGGGGATGAAAGGCGACGAAGGGTTAATAATCAAGGGATCTCTTGGTAAGGATACTGCTCAGGATTGTACTCGGGTGCCCAACCTCTGTAGGGTTGGTTCACCTCCTCCTGCGACCTGTGCCAGTGGTCGTGGTGTACCTCGGGCTTCACGATTCCATAGCTAACCCTGGCAGGATACGGAGGAGGTGGCGTAAGGAGCGCCTTCAGGCCCACTGCTCCCGAAAGAAGAAGGGACAGCGTTCCAGCACCAAGCCCAGTAATACCTATCAGTCCTATCAGAGTGATGACGATCGGCAGGACGATTATTGCCTTCAGCTTCAGGGCCAGCAGCAGCGGCAGCAGGATCTTCTTCAACTTCGTGCGGGCTGGAACGAAAGGGAAACGGCGCGGAGTCAAAAATCTGTGTACAATACTGTCGAGTGGAATAATTTCAAGGGCTCCCCGTGATTCGATTAGAGCTAGATCCCGTACAGTAATTTACTACCAGCTTGTATTTGAAGAAAAAAGGGGAGAAGTAAGTGTCGGTGTGTCCACGTTTGGAGGATTCAATGGATTAAGTGAAATTCGTTATGGGGATTGGTTTGGATGGGTGGAGGGGGTTTCTAGGAGCCTCTAATGGCCACTTATCGGCGTGTCTACTTTCTTCGACATGTAGCACTCTCGTTCAAGGTCCTCCTTCGGTCTGTTCTCTCGCCAGCCGTCCCAGAAACCCGGAATCCCAGCGACGACCCACTTTATCCGGATCCCTCTCTCGCGCCATCCGCGTTTTCGCGGATGCGGAGGAAGTGGGACGCGTGTTCGATGGCTTTCTATGCTTCGGACGTCTACTTCCCCCTCCCTCGTCCTGCCTACCGTTCAACATTGCTACTCCCTTCAGGGCTTACCCGTCGATTCGCCTCTCGAAAATGCGCGGATAATTCGCGCGAGGGAACGCGAAAAAGTTCGCCGGCAATTTAGACGCGCGAAAAGAGGCCGATGAAAGAGGATCGAGGGGCGAGACCAATCGGAAATCGCCCCACCGGAAGTCCCACTTATTGTCCAATCGTTCTTCGGCTTCGTGGCTTACTTCCACGGCATTGGAGAGGCTTTAGAAAGGCGAGGAACTATAAGTTCGGGACCGTTGAGGGATCCATTCACAGCGGGGATCGAGACGTCGAGGATCGAGAGACTTTGATCGCGAGAGGTTCCACCGGGGTACTGATCTTTTAGAGCTACGTCATTGGACGATGTAGAGGATATGCATAAAATAATCTTTTCTTTCAGAATTATCCCGGATTCTCATGGTAGCGCGAAGTTTGAATGTTGAATTATTCAGGAAGGTAGACTGGAATGTAGTGTGCAGTGATTTCCTAGTTCTTCTTTTCAGAGAAGCTTTGGTATATTACTTTTAATTAAAAGCTGTTGAAAAATTGATTTCTAGTAATGAATAAAAAGAATGACAATTCTAATAGGGTGTTTCGAATATTACATATGCAATTCCTTCTCAAATCCAAGTTAATAATCATGATCTAGTTTATCTATATTTATAATGCATATTTGGTAGTCGATTTTCAATAGTTTTAAAACTCCAAATATTCTGAATGAATGCCACTATCAAGTGAAGTGCTCTGAAAAGACTTCTATTACTTCTATTATAAAAGAATAGTATAAAATTCACAATCAACCCCTCAAAATTCATCAGCCTCTGACCCAGACTCTTTCTCAAAACCTTACCCTCGCGAAAAGTAACTCAATCTCAAGAATAACCCATCTTGCGAATAAGATCTTTCCCAAAACTCTGCCCTAATTAATTCTCCAACCACCCCCAAAATCAAATTTCCACCTCTTTGAAACTAAACCCACCTTCAGAAGCTCCCTTCGTGAGCCCCCTAAGCTCGACGCCGACGTCCTTCTGCCCCAGGGCGCGTCCAAAGAAGTCAGCAGAGGAGCCATCGCTAGGAAAATGGATGTTGATCCTGCGAGTCCTCAAGAACTTCTCGATTCTGCTCACTAAAGGGTCCTCGCTGGCTCTGGCCACTTCAGCGTCCCCTTCGACGTCCACCTTCTCCAGGGTGATCATGTCGCCGTAGATCTTGACGGTGACCTCTCGATTCAGGGCGTCCATCGTCCTGGTCAGCTTGCTCTCCATCAGCTGCATGGTTGCGTCTTCGGCGGCCACCATGGACGCCAGCTGCAGCGCCAAGACGATCAGTAACTTCGCGTTCGCCATTGTCATCGATTGGTATCGCGTGGTCGAGGCGAGGATTTTGACTGTTTGCCCTCAGGGGCAATTTTGCTTTTATACGACCGCCCGCGATCGATGGTGGGGCCAGTTTGAACCATTTGGCAAGCAACGTGCAAGGACCGCAGTGTCCAGAATTTTAATTCCGTCGCGTCTGCTCTCTCGGGACACGCTGCACACTATCGCGGCCCCCTCGTGACGTAGCGTCTGCCGATAGAAACTAATTTTCCTTTTACCCGTGATCACTTTCGAGCGATAGATAATCGTGGACTCGTTAGTAATTTTAATCTCGTTTCGGGCAGATGGGTGGCGGATTCCTTGGCAGCGTGAGTAAATTATTCTGGAGACAGGTAGAGGGTATTTGAATGGAAAAGATGAATGGTAGTTGGTAGATTGTAGGGGGAAGGAATGGGGGAGATGAAAATTGTAGAAATTATAGAAAGATACCCGGAGGGTAAAAATTGGGGTAGATGGTACTTGAAAGAGGAAGTTTAAAGAAATGATGGTCACCATGTCTGAGGCATGCATCGTTTCACTTACGAGAAGATAAAAATGAGAACGTTACATAAATTAAAAGAATAATCTCTTGAGCAGTGAGTTGAGCCATAATGTCCATCGAATATATAATTATTCTCTTCTAAAGAGAGGCAATATTAAGGGGAAAAGAGGCGAATGTTTGTGATTTTTTTTTTGAAAAAGCGGAAGCATATATTTTTACAGAACTTTTTGCAGTTAATTGAGCAACATTTAATAAACATTTGGTAATTTTTTCGTAGAAAAATATTTACGTTTATAATAAAGTAACAACCGGCATCCAAGAAGCCTTGTTAAAAATTTGGTTTTGCGGTGAGCACTGCCATTCGGATTTTTTTGTGCAAAAATCACGCGAAAAAAATCATGATTTCCCTCCATTAATCAGAGGATACATTAATGTACTAACGAAATCTGTTTTGTTTTTTGATTTTGGTTAATCTTTTTCCGAATGACAGTGGTCACCGCAAAACCAAATTTTTAAAAAGACTTCTTAGATATCGGTTGTTACTTTATTATAAACGTAAATATTTTTCTACGAAAAAATTACCAAATGTTCTTTAAATGTTGCTCTTTGAACTGTAAAAAGTTCTGTAAAATTATATGCTTCCGCTTTTTCAAAAAAAATTCACAAACTTTCGCCTCTTTTCGGCCGCCTGACAAGGAGTAACCCCTCAAGCAAATCGGATTGCGCCACAGCGAACCTAGAAAAGCGGACCATAAAATCGAACACAGAAGATGAAATAGTACGACGTTCGAAAGGGCGAAGGGAGACATCCGTTGGACAACTAACAAGCGCTCCTTTGTCTCCGGCGTACAATACCGAGTTTGCACAAAAGTTCGCCTTTTCAAAGAGCCCTCCGCGACAATGGCCAGGAGGAACAGTGGCGCCCGTCGTGTCCATCATATTCACGAGGCTGTCGACGATAAGTTTCTGGTGAAAATTAGATTTCCGTGTGTGTTCGCGTGTGACACGGAATGGCATGCAAAACCGTCGGTGTCCCGAATCTTTCGGCGCACGGTAGCGAGGGAGAGGGGCCGATGGAGCGCGTGCAGAATGAAATGGGAAGGAGAACGCGAGAAAAGAGAGTACAGAACGGTCGGTGGGAGTGCAAACAAAGAGTATGTCCGATCGGAATCGCATATGAGCCTGTAGTAGACCGATCGTCGGCTTAAGCCGCGCGATAAAGGCGTCGATGTTCCCTCACAGCTCAAACTAATCACGTACGACGTGTTTTCTATGCACCTGAGGCCGGGCCCGTCCCAGGTGCGCATAAATAATTTCTTCAAATTAGAAATCGTCCCTGCTTTCGACGGGCAATCATTCGAAGCCAGAGCCACGTGCAGTTATGTCCCTTCGCAGCAGGAACGAGTCGCACCGAGTCCAACTCTCCAGCATTTCATTGGAAATAATTTATTAATAGCCAGGGTTGTCGATTAATTTACGTGGTCCATAAGTTACATTCACAGTTACGCATAAATACACTAATCTACCAGTCGGGTGAGCCCAGCGGCCCCTAGAGAGGCCCAGAGGCGCGCCAGCCTCGAGAAATATGGCCTCCAGGTATCCTGGATCCTATCGTTCTTCGCGAACAGCGTCGTCGAGGTCGATATCCTAGTTGGCTTCGTTCGTGGCCGGTGCCTGGGCGGAGTACGCCATCGAATGTGCGTCCATCTTCGAGTTCTCCTCGAAGCTCCTCTTGTAGTAGCCCTGAGGTTGAATCGCAGCTGCTGATCCAGCTGGCCAGCCTTGGCTACCGCTGTCTATCCATCCGGTCACTGGCTGTGCGTTCTTCCCGAAGAAGTTGGAGTACCCTGAGCCGTTGCTGCCGCTGCCGAAGAGCTTCTGGAAGGCCAACACACCTGCCAGCAGCAGGGCGATCTTGCCTACGAACAGAGCCTTCAGGACCAGGAGGCCTAGACTTCCCAGGAGAATTGGGACCAGGGCGAATAACTTCACTGCTACGGCGGCGATCAGGGGTAGGGCTATTTTCTTGATCTTGGCGCGACCTGCAAAAAGAAGATTAAATAAGGGATATATTTAGAGTCATTGGCACTTGGGGATGCAGAGGGGAAGCTCGGGAATTTCATGGAGTGGAGAGGAGCGTTGCTTTTTGGGGTCTATTTTGGTAAAGTACTTTCTTTGCTCAAGAAAATCAGTTGACGGAGCTTTTGTGCTGAAGTAGAATTTCCTAAGGGTTTCTCAGGATGAAAAGGAAAGTGGGAATCTCTCGAAGAGGTCCTACCTTTCTCCAAACACCACGATATCCATCACTCCTCGTATCCCCGAACTACCTAGGTCCTTGAGAATAAGAAAATCTCAGCAAACACTTTTACCACGGATACCCCGAAGCATATTTACACGCGCGCGTTAGATTCCTACTTAATCCCGAGTTCCGAGAATAGTCTATTCGTCCCTAGGGAATCAGCGCGCGTTATCATAGAAACGCACCTTCTATTCTTCGTTTTTCAAACGGGGAAGCGTAATTTCATATGAAAAGGGAATGGGAGGTGAGTAAGAAACGGGTTTACACGGAACAGGTTGCCGCGTCGCGTATAGATATCACGAAGGTGAAAGGCTCGTTGAACCGTTTATTCGTCCATACCGGTGACGCTGCGGTTCCGTGACGTTGGACGTGTCTGGACATCGTCGAGGAAAGAGAGGGAACGATTACGTAACGGGGACGTATCTATCATAGCGGAAGATTGAAAGTTACCTTCGCCGAGAGCGCGGGATATTGATCCATCTTCGGGCATGCTGAGCTTTAGGCTGTGGGACTTCACGAACGACATGGCTGATTCGTACAGCATGCTGACGAGCTTTATTGCCCTGTCGGACGTGTCCGCTGGCAGCTCGTTCATGATGTCCACCTCGGTCTTCAGGTCCTTCCCGCTGCGCTCCACTGGAATGAGTAATGGAACGTGTACACTTTCACGAGCAACAGGACGAGATTAGGATTAGGATTATTATTTAAATCTCTATTCCCTGAAGTTCACGAGCCTTCTGGTTCAAGTTCATAGACTTGTTTCTATTAAGGGGGGGATTCTCGTCTGACAGCTCCAAAAGTAACTGGTATTTAAGATTTTTTTTTTTTAGAAAACTGTTCGTCATAGATTAAACTCCTTTGGGATATAAGGAGGCATATTTAAATTTGCAGAAAATATTTTATTTATGTCGATCATTCTTATTATTTATTAATTATTGTAAATCTCTTTGACAATGTAACTCCTGTTGGTGGGATGTGTAGCACCTATCACAGTCATCTGATTGCAAAAATAATAGAAGTTTCTTAATAGATAGTTTATGCTGGGATTGATGAACTTTAAAGAAAAACAATGAAAAATTGAAAGAGTTATAGCGTTTGAAAGAAAAAGTTTTTTCCTTTGGCAAATTTTTCATATTATTCTTTATATCGACGCAAAAAGTATTATAACATTTTAGGTCCAGTCCCAGCGTAAATTATTTAACTTTAAGAAAATTTTCTTCATTTTGCACTCAGATGACTCTGACAGGTGCTACACCTGACGCCAACACCGTCAAAGATATTAAACAATAATTAATATATAATGAGAAGGATTGACATAAAAAAAAATCTGCAAGTTTAAAGACCCCTCTTTAAATCCCAATAGAGTTTAATGCAATATTAGCAATAGTTCCTTAAAAAAAATTCACTAATTTCGGGGGCCATCACACGAGAACCTCTCCTTAAATCAAAAGGTAGGAAAGAAGAGGCGACTCAACGAACGATTACTTCCTGCCTCAAATTATAATCCCAAGGAAACGATCCCAAAGTTAACTGCAAGTTCAAGTCCACGTGAACCCTCGTAAGGGAGTTTCCTGAAGAATTTGAGACTCACTCGGTGTCTCCCGTACGAACTTCACCCCGTCGACGATGTCAAAGTCGCTGGACCTGGCCGCCCTATCCAGCGAGCTGACCGCCTTCACGAAGATGCAGCTGAACAGCGCGTTCTCTTGCTCCAAGCAATCGAGATCCCTGTCCATCTGCGCGCTGCTGTAGTCAGGCGCGGGCACCGCCACCGCGGACGCCGCGAGAAGTCCCAGAATCACTAGCTTGTTCATCTTTCTTGTACCTTAGAATCCTCCTTCGACTGACACGGCAGAAGACACGGCTGGTTCGGAAGACTGGCGGAGCACGTCCCTGGGGAGATTTTCGGAGCAAAGTGTGATCTGACCCTCCGTAGCTTCTATCTTTATAGGTGTGCACCAGCTGGGACCCTCCCCAATCTCCCCACTCTGATGACGCGTATGACGGTGACAAACGGACAAGGCACACGAGGTATCGTCATCAGTGGTACAGGTTGCCCACCTCCCCGCGGACAACGCGACTTTCTTCGATAATTTTTTAAACAAACCGCCGACTTACTGTACCGTGAGTCGAGGAAGGTGTCGAGGCTGGGCGGACCTTAGTCTAGGCATTGGACCTGATATTGGTGGTCCACCTTGGCCCCTGGATTTGGGTCAGTAGGGGAGGTAACCATACCTATAGGCGCCTGGACCATCTGGGACCTCCCGTTGGTCGCTTCTTCGATGCATCTCGAGGTCGTTGTGTTTTAAAGATGCTATACAAGGGTAGAGGGGAGTTTTTTTGTATGGGCCATGTAGCAGTTGGGTAGTTTGGAAAGTGTTACACAATTTGTCTGAGTTTGAGCGTTGAAGAAAGTCGAGTTGCGTGGAAGGAGAATTAGATCTTATCGTACCTCCACTCGTGGATTCTTCCATATCACTTTCATTCTAGTTTCTGAGCAAGGTATACGGGGTTTCGTAGGGTTTTGGGTATGTTCTTTGTGGAGAAATAGGGGGAAAGTGGTGTTACTATAACAGAGGTATGAAATGGGAGGAAAATTGATAATAATAAATAATGATCGAAAAGAGATTCATCTAAGCTGCAGTAATCAGAAGTCACATTTCTTCCCTGGTACACATTCTTTAAATTCTAAATTCTGTCGTTGAAATCTCTGCGTTTCGCGGCGATTCGTCAGTGAAATTCTTAGGAAGCAGGTTGAGTTTCACGTGACAACGAATTCCCATTGCGAAGGCAATGGTTTTACGACCGAATAGGCAAATGTTTGTCCACGATTTTAAACGCTGAAAGCGTGTCTATTACTACCTGACGTTTGCGATAGTTACTGTCTTCCACGACGAAGATATTGGGCAGCTGAGAATATTCCAGCGTTCCAAGTAGGTTTCGGGAATACGATTCACCTTATTCTTCCCTGGTCTCTGAGGACACTGCTCTCGCCTAATCACGAAGGAGAGTTAGAATCGAAACTCATCCGTGGATGGGGGTCGGTGCATTCAGGTACCTCCACGTGCACCGAGCTGTTCACCTTGACCCACAGACATCGGTAGTTTCAAGATGAAGATTACATCGTCGATGAGTTTCCTGATATAACTTCTTAGAACACTGGTGAAATTATTCCTGCCTCGTTCGTTCATAAGATACATGGTAACGTCAGGGAATCTAACGTCTACTTCGTTTAATTTTCACTTCGTAAAATGAGTTCAGGCAAATAACTTTGTAATTTAAGTTTCAATTGCTCTGCGCACAATCTACAACGCTAATGATTCTTCTATAAGAATCATTTCATAATACTTTGTAAACCATTTCAGAATTGTGTGAACAGGTGCAGGGTAGCCTCTTCGACCACTTTCTCTGGAAACAGGCAAGACTGGCAATAAGACGGTGACAGTAACCAGGGTTCGAATGAGTTCTGGAACTTTTCAATGGGTTCTATTTGAAACATGGACCGTGTTCATGCACGTTAAAAAAAAATATTATTTAGGTATTATTCTTGACCAATTCCCTTTTCTGTTCAATACTTCTTATGAAATTATTAATTAATTATTTGTGTCATGATTTTCATACCTTTTATTAAATAAACACGAAGAATTTATTAAATTGTTAAATAAAACTAGTACCTAATAGTTTAGTACTTTACGTTATTATGAAATCTATTTTAATAAATATTTTAATATAACTGTTTCCATGGAACTTTTATTATATAGGTTCTATAATATCTGTTCCATGAGAATACTTTCTAAAGAAGTTCCTAAGTGTAAAATTTCTTTCAATAAAAATTCCACAGGAACAGATATTTTCTTAAACGAAACATACAAGTTCTAACAGAATTTTTTTAAAAGTAAGAGTTCCAGAACTTTTACCATCCCTGCCAGTAACTCGACATAAGTAGGTATCAAACAGCCCATTCTTATCACACACGAATCTTTCCCCATCATTCTTTTACTCTGAACTCAATAAACACCACCCACGCAATTGCTTCCACCTTTCAATGCCACTGCATTCGCAACCCAATGCCTAGGAACTACCTCAGTCAACAATTATCCGCAATCCTCCTACGATTTACAATTGATTAATGCATAAAAATGAGCTGATTGAAAGGCCAGTGCGAATACATACTAAGCCAATCAGCTTGCCTCCGAATCAGTGTCGAAATGTGGGCCCACATTTCGATTGAGACATTCCACGAGCCACGCGAAGTGGCCCAAAGGCTGTCGTCCGTTCTGACGAACAATGTACAACAATGCGTATCTCATCGGGGACAGTTTTCGTGCGGCAACCGCCTCGGAATGGCAACTGCCTTATTCGCGAGAGCGGCTCCATTGTCTCGCCAGGTCTCTTTAAATATTTAACAGCCGCGAGGAACTTCGTCATCTCGCCGTCTTAACGGTAACCCCGTTCGAACGCAGTGGATTTTCGCGATTAATTTTCTAGGTTACGCCCGTCCTCGAGGCTCCGCCACTTCCGACATCCCAGTTGCCTCCACGCGAGCTAACTCGGTTACCGCGGCCGAGGACCAAGCGATTCCGGAAACGGCGAACGTATTCTCCAAAAAAAAAGGGTACGGCCGTTTGCAGACAGAGAGAAAGGGAGAGACGGATAGAGGAAGAAAGGGAGATCCAGAATGCAAATAACTAGGCGTTAAACAGAGAAATTTTTTCGCGGCTACTCACGCTGCTTTCGACGATGATTCAATTCCGACGACTGTTGCGTCCGAATTACTTTCTTCTGATTCCCCCACTCGGACGGCACAGTTTTCTTCTGTGTATAAGATACTTTTCGTAGAGAATTCAGCGCGGTGAGTGTATCCTGGTCGCTGGGCAGGCTTTGGAGGTGGAAGAACGGCGAAGAGCGTTTGATCGGGGGGAGGGTGATTTTTGGGGGCATCTCTGAGTGTGTTGTGTCTTCAAAGATTAGGGTTAGTGACACAGTGGGCCTGTTCTATTTCGTATTGACGCATTTTAGGTTGGCTTCATTGGTATCTGACTTTGTTACGCTGCTATTATTTTCCTATTTCTTTTTGTGTGATAACAAAAATGCACGATGGGGGTATTTAATTAGTGTTGTTGGATTATACTTCATTTTTTAGTAAGTTGGATATAATAATGTAATTAGAATACTGTACCACGATTTGTTATCCCATTTGTTATGCCAAATTCAGAATCAATTTGGAACTGAAACTGCTCGTACATTTGCAAGAAAATTCAGGTTTGAGAGCTTGACGTTATGAGGTGGCTTCGTTACTTTCTAATTCTTACAGCAGTTATTCATTTCTCGTGACTTCAGAAGCCAATTAAATTGAAGAATTTAGTGACGTTAACAGGAAACTGCTAATCAAAAAATATCGGTCTCGTTGACAAGAGAAATTCAGTGTTTTAGTCAACAACAATGAGAGCACGTCGCCGACAGTAGAATGAAGTTCAAGGCCCCTGATACACGCCGCTTGAGTTCCTCATGTAGTTCGTAATACCGGGAATTCGACATGAACTTTCTCTCCGCGAAGTAGCGACGCAATTACGTAACCCGATGTCAAACTAGAAGCGGTTCGAAGCAATTAACTACACACATCCCACGCTGCTCCTACATGGCACTTAAATTACTCCCAAAGAAACTGATCGCTAATTGTTGGAAACACTTTCTACAATCCACCTCGCCCTTTCTTTGCTCGCTGTATCCAAGCTTGATCGTTTCGCTTGCCGAAGCAATTAGCAGTTCCACCACCGTCGTGAATTTCACTGACGCTAATTTGAAAGATGAAATGAGTTTCGCAACGCCACTGTAACGTCAAAGCAATTACAAGGATCTTCTTGAATGAAGAATTACTTCGCTAAACTCTTCAGCTGAAGATCCTTTTGCGATATTACAGTTTCGGAACAGGAGTTCTTTAAAATTTTCTCTTCAATTTCCCGAGCTGAAATTTGAAAACTAAATGAACAAACACTTCTAAGTTTCTCTATTAAAAATTCATTTTCTACAATTTCGCGTGTTTAAGAATTAAAAGAAATGGGAATGGAGGATAGGTAGAAGCCGAATAAAACGTTTACAATAAAACCACAGATCTTTACTTCCTTTTACGCCGTTCTCTATAAAATTTGTAAGGTTCAGACTCCGGCGTGTCCTCCGTCATCTCAAACATATCCTGCCTCCTGTATTTGCCGCCAGGCACGTTCACCACCTCGTAGCCCCCAGAAGGGCTCTGCGCGACCTTCTTCAGGCCGACGATGGCCGCCAGGATCAAGCTCATCAGACTGAGGACCACTGCCTTGCCACTGAGAATGGCTAGGGTTTTCAACGCGATTGGCAGGAGGATGGACTTGATCAGCATGAACCCCACGATCAGAGGGATGAGGTACCTGTTCAGCTTCTGCTTCTTCTTCATGCGAGCTGCAACAGAGCGGTAACGATCCTTCGCTAGTAAGTAGTCATTAAATCCAACGCTTCTCTATTCGCGGAGAGTTCTGCGATATATTCAGGTCAAATTCGTGTTCACATTGTTAACTGTTGCTAGATTAGCCTAAGAATCTGATTTCCCTTCAGTGCACAACGTCTGAGCTTATCCCGGGATCTGCTCCAGTTAAAATCATCCAAGTTCATGAAAAATACAAGAAACTCGATTCGGAAAACACCAGAAATGAAAAGACGCCCGCGCCGAGCGATAAATCACGCGCGCGTGGCAGAGCTTTTTGGAGCGAGGCTTGTCCTGTTAATTGCACGCGAGGTAATGCAGGACATCGGGAAGAAAAAGGAAGCGCTCCTTATTAGACGCGTCCGCGAAATGAACAAGGCAATAGAGTGAACTGGAGTGGAAAGCACTTATGGTTTTTGTGCTGGGCGGGCACGCGCCGTGAACGATCAAGTATCGTGTCACGATATGCATGAAACGTGGTTAGCCAGTGTAATTACACGGTTCTTTAACGCGCTTTATGATCTTCGATCGCTAGTGGGTCAGGGGAATTTTGACAGATTCCCTTGGTTACACGCGAGACAGGCGGTAGTGTTAACTATTGTTAACTAAGTGTTAACAATTGTCAACGAGCCCACGAAATATAGGGCTGCTAATAATATCCAAGGTATCAAGGTTAGTGTAAATCCGGGAGACGTGACCGGGCCGGAGAGTTGGTCGAAACAGTTGATTCTTAGAGAATTAATTATTCTGAACCTTAACACATTTTTACATATACACATGTAGAGTCTGAATATAGCCACTCGACCAACTCTCCAGCCCAACCGCGTCTCCCGGATTTACCCGAACTCCACTTACCTTCGACGGAAGACTGCGACACAGGAAGAACACTGTCAACCACGCTCAGAATCCCCTCACTGATCCACTCCGCGGAGCTTCTCGTGTTCTCGAGCTGCAGCTTCCATCCTCGCTGCATGACCGCGGGCTGCACGGTCTCCGTCGCCGTCAACAGTGGCAGGAAAATCAACGGGTACAGCAGCAACATCCTCCTGTCGCGTTTGACGCTGTCGTTCGCCAGCGTCACGCCAAGGCATCAATCCTCGATGAAGAAATTGAAGGGTACGTCTCAGGACTGGATGGTAGTTTGCAGTTGCAGAAGATACAAAATGAAGAGCGGTGTGTATCTATCGAGTCACTGGTTGAACGTGTTTTTCGGTAGAGAATATCCTGGGCTGCGCACCTCCTCGCCGTCAAACGAGGAATGCTCCTTGGACGAGGTAGACGTGGTGGTGAATTGACGAAACACAGAGGTGGACTGATTACACGGTCGACGTGGCTGCTTGTTGGGAAATAAACTGTCAACTGACATTGGTCTTAGGCCGGACCATTAGTTTATATAGCTGGATCGCGAAAAGCCCAGAGAAGGAGACCACTATCTAAGCTCGGTACTGACGCGTGACCAAGGATTCGCCGACCATCCCCGTCCGCCACGGTCTTCTGTTCTCTCCGATCATTGGACGACGTCGTTAGCGGGACACGCTGCGGGTCCCGGCGAGCAGTTTCCTCTGGGGGGCGGCTGCTGCATCAACGCCGACGTAGACGACCATGGAAAGCTGCGAGAGTGTGCTCGCCGTCTCGATCATTGATCGTGGTTCGTTTCACACTCGAGTAATCGGCTGGAGCTCGCGGCTACCTGGGCCGACCGTGGCCTGCTTGCAGCGATGGGTTATGTTGTGGATTAAATGAAAACGGGGCAGAGGGTGATCGTCGCGGGGGACGAGAGGGAGGTGGCTTGATAGGAAACGTACTGATAATCCAGGGTATTTAAAGTTAGTTGGAGGTTTTTAGATTTGGGAATTGAGAGGGTCGTGCTGTTTGGGGAGTTTATGACGGGGGAAATATTTTGAGATTGGGGGTAGGAGTGCCTCGTCGATTCGCATGGAGTATTCAGTGAAAGGGGGAGAGGGGTGTGGATATTCTTTAAAGGAGTCACTTAAGTCTTCTTTTCACAGGAGGGTAGATTCGAGGGTAGGTATTATTTTGACGAGTACAGTAGGTTTGAATTCACGTGCTGTAGTAAGTAAAATTTCAAAGCTAGTGGATTAAACTCGTCCCGATTGAAGATTCGATGTATCCACTAAGTTTGTGAGAAAAATTTCTCGATCTTAACCAGCAGTTTGTCTCATGGATAATAAGGGGGTTCCACCTCTACCCCATTATTACAGCCATTTCTCGCGGACAAATGTTCAGAACAATTTCTGTCGTCGCACGCTGAGGATTGTTGTTAATTACTGGGTGCATCTCCGTTTTCACGGTGCTCGTTCCTCGTGAACGTTTCAATTAACATACGCGAAACGTTCTTTTAATTGCATGCGCTGTGTTTATGAGAGGTGTTCATAAATCTATGCGTCGGAGAATAATTGCCTGAATATCGTGTTCGTGATCCTGGCGATAAAACACGATTAGTTTAAGGTATAGCATGTTTCAATAAGCTAAGTGGTGTGCTGTAATTTGAGTATTTATTGCTGGACACGATATGGTCACGGTGACTGCGATTGGCGAGGAGTTTGCTCGTTGGATGAGCCCCATTCTTACGATTGAAGCCTGTAAGTAAGCTTACTGAGCAATTGATGAAAAGACCTAAGCAAAATTATGGGGAACATTGATGGGAAGATTAATGCTCCTCAATTCTAGATTTCAAGTTTCTTGGATCTTCGTGCTTAAGTTCCTAGATTTTTGGACTCCTTGGTTCTTAAGTTCTTAGATTTTTAGACTCCTTGGTTCTTAAGTTCTTAGATTTTTAGACTCCTTGCTTCTCTATTTCCTAATTCCTAATTTTCCTAGATTCTACACTTCTAAAATTCACTCCCCAAGGCTAAGTTCTTACTATTCTGTGTTACCACTTTCCCCACTTTGAAATCAGAGGAAAATCAGCGAGCCGAGGTGCTCCTACGCGGACAAATAAGTTCAATACCTTTTCGCAGAAGTGTCCACGCTCCCTTCCCAACTGAAATGGATAAGACCCGACCGTTACCTTTCTTTGAAAACGAAATAGCAGCGACATGCGATGCTCCAGTGTCGAAACAAAGCAACGAAACAGGTCTGCGATGATCATAGTGATTCTACAGTACTAGACTTTCCGTCTTTCTCTTCTTTATTCCAGCCGCGGCTGACCGTGCACGTTTCTCTTGCAATTATTCCCGTCCCGTGTTCGCGCAGGAAGCCGCGAAATTGTTCTTCGTTTCCTTGAGGAACGACACAATGCTCTTTCTAGCTGGCACATGAATAAAACTGCTCGACAACCGGGTTCCTCGCTTCATACGCGAGGGAATCGAATAATACCCTAAGCGTCATCCTTTTCGAATAAATGACGGCAATTTCATTAATTTCGCTGCTTTGATTTCGTTGGAAATTCAGGGAAATTCTTCGCGGTGTTCTTGGAAGGAGAATCTAACCAAGAAATGCAAGTATCGGCGCAAACCTGACTCAAAATCTGTTGACATCAGATGTCTGTGTAACTTCTAGGAATTCTTAATGAAGATCGAATCAACGTGCATCACTAATACTTTTCTTAACGGTTCTCCAGACGCCACGGTTTGGAAAGAATTGGTGCATGATTTATAACTAGAATATATGATCCCACGTGAAATTTGAAAGGAAGTCGACAGAGTAGCTGTGTCAATGTTAACGCATAAATGAGTCCAGAAATATATGACGATCTCCAATTAGTGCACTTGATAAGCGAGCATCGCCTTTCCCAAGAAACCATCGTGGTATTCACGAATACGTAAATGATGGAGGAATTCAGTATTCATAAATTGCATGTAGTTCAAAACACGATTACAGTGCATGTCGATAGTTTCTAACAAGGGAAGATCCCGAACCCGGAAATTCAAAAAATTCTGAATCTTTCTGAATATGTGGGGGATTTTCTCCTGATTACAACGCAATTTTTGTTTGCTGCAAAAATTCACACGAAGAGGGGGAAATTAATCCCGGAAAAATCGGCTATTTTCTGATTTTGTGTTATAACTCGCGAACTGTAAGAGATAGAAAAAAGTTTCAAGACAAAAGTTACTGCTTTTAATTAGATCTATCATTTGATAAAAAAAGAATTATTTTACAGTTCACGAGTTATAACACAAAATCGGGAAAGTAACCGAATTTTCAGAGGTTAATTCCACCCCCTTAATCTCAATTTCGGCAGTAAACAAAAATTGCGTTGTAATCAGGAGGATATTTCCTACATATTGACAAAGCTTCAGAATTTTTTAAACTTCCAATTCTAAAATACAACTTGTAAAAGAAGAACAAGAAAATCAGTCACATATTTAATTCCATGACTAATCCCTTGCACTCTAAAATAACATCCTCACTGCTACCGTCTCTGCGCTCTCCAAAGAAAAAGAAACTCGAAAAACTCTAGAAGATTCCAGTTCCTCAACCCCTCAACCTAAACCCTCGATCATCTACCCCTCGAAATGCCCAAAAATCCTTTTCGATCGACCCAAATCCAATTGCCGATCGATCGCCGCAGCGGACACTTGTCATCGGCCCGAATGACAGCGAAGCGTAACTAAAAAATCAGCGTGCTCGACGGCGTACGTCTCCCACGTAATTACGTCCCTCCAGGGCCCCGTGTATCCCACCCCCGTTCGACCAGCCGGAGAACCCGCAGTACAACGAATCACAACGGCGACGAGTTGTACCGTTCGACAATATAACCTGACACATATATCGCCGTCGACAATTTGGATCATAGTGCTTGCTGCACGCATATATTGCCGGCTCGTCGCGCGGTGCTCATTTTTCACGGACTGTCGATCTTGCTGGCAACTGAAGCGTGCCCGACGCGGTACCCCGGCCAGCTCCCCTCGGGTCGTTGTCGAGGAATCAAGAGCGCATCAGTTAGTTCGCGGTCGCTCGCTGTTCAGTTCGTTCCGAACACTTGTCTCTTCGTCATTTGCATTTGCCAGCTGGAACTCGCGCAACGATAGGGATCCGTTCGACGAGGGAGGACGATCCTTGGTAATTCGCTGGGGTACGAGTCCGAGGGCCGCGAGAAGGGTCTGCGGTTTCCTTCAGTGACAGCAGCTGGAGCCTCTGTAGCATCGTGAGTTGGTTTTGTAGAGATACTGACTGTTTGTGGTAGCTGTTGGCTCTTTGGAAGATTTCTGCTGGGTGTTGGTGTAGTCTTGGAATTTTGTTTTTTGAAAGAGCTGTCGTGCAGTGGCTTTAGAGTTGTGCATCGTAGCATGTTGTGTTTGAAGGGTGCAGCTTTGAGTAATTCTTTGTGGATTCGTGAGAGTTTGATTGCCTGGGTGGTGGGAGATCAGATATTGCTTCCTTTGGTACCCCTTTCATTTAATTCTGCTCCATTTTGTGGTGTGTGTTTACTGTTACTTCTTCTCTTGATATCTCTTCTACTTTTCTTGCTTTACATTTTATTTATTTCTGGATTTCCTTGAAACCATCTTATCGTATACTCCAGCTGACGTTTTCCATTGTTTCACCCTTTCAGGGAGATCTGAAGGGAAATTTCCAAGAAGCTATGCCGCGACAATCAGCAAAAGGAGCACCCTACTCGTAATTACCAAGAAAGGGTACCGAACACCCAGAGGGGCGGATGAGTTTAGGGCTCGTCGAGTCTGACGGGTGCTCCGCGACCTGGAGACCTCGTTAGAACCTCGAGGATGTAATTGGTAATCGTGGATAATCGTGGAAAGAATTCAGGTGACCTCGCGAGACGAGAAGATGAGATCGAGAGTGAATCTAGTCGTGATTCTGTTAACCCTGTTCTGTGTGGTCCGTGTGCTGGAAAGTTCGAGGTCCAATCAAAAGCAGGCAGTCCAGAAAGTGTATCCTCTCGGCAAGAAGGTCTTCAAGGATGCTTACACCAAGGCCGTGTCGCAGAACGCGATTGCTGTACGTGGAGAAGACAAGTCGAAGATCGTCAAAACACAGACGAGGAACAAAGTTGTGGCTCTGTCCAAGGATTACGGACTGGAAAATGGTAACGTGAAATGGAGGATACAGAAAACAGCAAACGCTTAAGATACTCGGTTGCTCTATTCACTTTTTGTATAATTTGCTGTTCCGTTGACTCCGATTTAAAATAATAGAATAGGATTCCTAAAGTCCAATGAACTACAAAGACTTTTCACTCCATTGCACTCGTTAAATACATTTTATTGAATTCAAGAGGGACACAAGTGAACAAGAAGCATCGAAGGATAGGCAGGAATCACCTTTTCAATTATTTCTAGAGCGTCCAAGGCGAAAGAGGCGCAAAATGGACCGCACGATGATAGCCCTGCTGATGGCCTACAAGATGAAGTTCATCGCTCTGATTCCGACAATGGTCGGAGGGCTGATCCTCCTCAAAGCCACCGCCCTTCTCGCGGGCTTCTTCTTCGCCCTGTTCGCAACAGTTTTGGGGCTGAAAGTGCACTGACGAAACGAGCATCCTCCCGACAATCTCCGCGATGCTTGCAAGGGGGAAATCCGAGGGTGACGCGTCGCCTCGTTTCGCCTCTGCTTGCACAATCGCGGAAATTGCGCGGGTATCAGTCGGATCTCTGATCCCTTCTCTGGTCCAGCATCACAAAACCAGCGCGTAAGATTGTAACATATAATGTATCATTGCTGTAGCGGGTGAATGAGCGATAATCATGAAATCATTAAACGACTCTTGCCTTCCTTTTCTCGTGTACGCTCCTTTATTCGATCAGTCTTCGCCTGCATACGAAAGCAGAGGCGTCAGGCTCAGGGGTGAGCTGGTAGCGATAAATACATGGCGTTCGAGAATAAATACTTTTGCACCGTGCTTAAGTGACTAACAATAAGTTACAGGTATGAAGAAGGTGGGAGAGGAAGGAACGACTACAAGTTCGTACCGTGGATCTTCCCCTAGATCGTTCCCCTCTCTGTCAGTCGTCCCGATCAACGCGAAAACGCTTCGTCTCGGGTTCCGTTAGAAACTTGCGTGCGTGAAAATAGCCTGCGTCCCTATTATCCTGTCGAACTGCTCTTCTTCAGGAGCGGGGAATGTAAATGAGTGACGGTTCAGGTACCCAGCTAGATCTTACGTGATGTAGAGATCCTCCTATCGACGTGTACGCTATTTAGTTGCTAATGATTGCACTTATTCGACGCATTCTTGGCACACCTTTCGCGGAATCGGACGGCAATTACGTACGTGGTAAGTTTTGCTATCTACTCCCTTTGCTGACGTTCGAGGCTATCAGATTTATAGACAAGGCAAACACAGATTAATAATAAAATTTCCAGTGTAATATTTCCTTTTTGGCTTCAAGAAGCTCAACAATTTGAGTTCCTAATCCTAAACTGGGAATCGGCTACTAATCGTTGTGAATATTCTTAGAAACAAGGGTTGGAGTCACAATATCGTTAAAGTTCCCTCGTGGAGAGCTATGGAAACTGATCATTCATCTTTAGGATCACTTTAAGCTACTTTAGCGACTCAGTCTACTAGAACTAGAATACCAACAGTCGTAGGTATCAATAAACGTACAAGACTACGATATTCCTTTCCACGAAGAGCTCCTCCACACCCTGCGATTAATGGTCACCCAATTTCCTCGCGAAGGAAAATCTACTCAAGAAGTCCTTCATCTGAAAGGTTGATAACTGGCCCTCTATATCCACAGACGTCGTTTGCGAACAGAACCCGAGATTCTTTCTCTTTCATCCCCAGGCGTCAACATCAGTGCTGGTGTCGCGCGGAGTAAGCTAAGCTCTGCGCGTACTCCTGCGTTTGCTCCGTCGTGGTGGACTCCATGGGTCCGAAGACGTTCTTCAGGCTCCTGTCCCAGCCACCGCCGCCGCCCTGTTGCCAGCCGCCATGGTCGTGGCTCTGCTTCTGGCTCAGAAGCTTCTTCAGCCCTATGATCAGCGACAGCACGAGAGCGATCTTGCTGATGATCAGCGCCTTTCCAGCCAGTAGGAACAGCACTCCTAGCCCGATAGGCACCAAGGCCGCCATCTTCATGGCTACTCCCATCATCATCATGCCCATCATCTTCTTCATCTTGCCGCGGCCCTCCTCCATGCCCCTCTTCAGCTCGCCGGAGCTCGTCCTAGGCAGGCGGATCTGGATATTGAAGCTGTTCAGCAGCGAGGCGACTCTGTCGAACAGGATCTCGGTAAGGATCTCGTCCTTGCTCGCGGCGTTCCTGCCCATGCTGTTCTCCAACTCGGACAATGAGCTCTTCGGCGCCTCGTCTGTGGTTCTGATCAGCTCCAAGTTGTCCGACAGCGGCAGAGTGCGCATCCTGCCGAGTCTCTCGAAGAACGCGATGGCTTTCTTCTTCAGGCAAGGCGGTATCGCGATGTTCCTGTGCTGGCAGTCCTCGTATACCCGGTACATCGCCCTGAAGCCCCTGTCCACGAGGCTGTCGTCCTCCTTCGTCGCTGTAGACGCGTAGCCGACCGCACTGCACGCCAACAGGACCAACACACACTTGGACAGACCCATCTTCGATCCTCTCAGGGAGCCTGCACGGTAATCCAGACTACGGGCGGTGGGCAAACGTGAAACTGGTCACTGGAACGTTGATCTGAACACTACCGCGAGCTTCAGGATCCTCGACTAGAGAGAACTGGCGCCAGGACCTGGTCCCCGTGCTGATATATACCATCGACCTATCCACCGTCCTTCGCGAACGGGGGTGAACCGTCTCCCACGTAAGCAACTGTACCAACGAAACGCAAGCGGCGATGCACGCCCCCCCCCCCCCCCCCGCGCACCTTGCTTCATCCAGCGCCTAAACGAGCGTTGTCTGTCCTCCATCGCTCCACAAGGCTCCATGCCAGCGATCCTTTACCCCCCCCCCCCCCGTGCGTCCCCCGGAGTCGAGGCTACCGTAGGATTCTCTCATAGCGCGAGCATGTGACCCATCCTGACACACAGACCCACTGAGGATCGAGGCAGAAGGCTGGCGGCCCCGGGTCGTTAAGTTTCACTGATGCTAGCTGGGATTCGCCTGGGAAACGAGGGGAGGAGAACGATGCACCAGGAAGCATCCCATTGGCGTACCTGGCACCGTGACCCAGCCTGACCTCTCCGATGCATTCGTGACAGTCGCAAGTAGTTTTAGGTCGCGGACGGTCCGCGGCCTTACTCTCGCGAGCCCTCCTACTCCCCCACTCGCGATCCACGATCCAGATTAGATCGAGCGTAAATCCATCGGCGTTAAATTGACGGCCGCGGTGGGATCTCATGAAAATCCCCTCGTGTTTGGAGAACAGATTAAAGTTTCACCGATGATATCGATCCGCTCGCGTTGCTTTCTGTGCTGATGCTGCGATGTCTTCGGTGAACCAATTCAATTTCGTTCGATTTTTTTTAGCAAACTCGACGAGAGGCTGGTGAAATTGCCTAGGTTTCTTCAGATGTTCTTATGTTTTGAGGCGGGATGATTGGAATGGTTCGCACACCGTGACCAATGAATTCAGATTTTGTTTAGATGGCTGCGGATATAATCGCCGACTCATTTCTTCTCATTCAAATGGCTCGCGGGCACTCGAGCAATTTCGAGGAGTACACACCGCGACGGAACACGTAACAGAACAGGAGATTACGTCCGCTAAAAGTGAACCGCATCGGTTGCACCTTTTTTACCCGTTGCACCAGGCTGCAGCTCCTCACCTTCACTTCCGTGGACTTCTTCTTTTTCCGAAGCCTGCTGGGCGTGTCCACGCCGATGAAAACGAACGCCTCTCGGCTCTAGGAGTTATTAGGTCGAAACGTGTCAGAGGAAGATTCGATGGCAACCGTCGGATCTCAGCACGGAATATTTCATGAGGATCAAGCTGTTGCTCATGAAAGAAGAACGCAACCCTTCGAATCTCCTAGTACCTGGAGCTCCAAAGTCCCACGCATTTAGGATTTAGAGCTCAAAGGAATTTTAAATCTAATTCCTCGAGGACTGTCAGAAACTGACATTTGGCTCTGCGCCAAAGATTCATAACAGTTAACACTTGTTATACGCTTCGCCATCCATCAAATGGAATATGTCACTATGCCGATCTCACGAGCGGTTTAACGCTGGCACAAGCTCGATCGAGGTTAACGCATCTCTAATGCGACGGCGATGCATCCTCCATGCTGGCTCACCTACTTCGCGGTTATCACATAGCCTGGCCCGCGACGGACCGAGTTGAACAGTGTTAAAGCGCGTGCCACATTCACGGCACGATGCAGCATTCACACGAGCGCCGCGAGGAACGGATTCCACGGTGAACAATGCGCGTGAATTACGTCGGAAGCTGAATTGGTTGGGCAGGTTTACGCGCGAACGAGGAAGATTCACGAAACCTTTGAAATTATTTTTCAAATCTCAGGTACCTATGTGATTAAAGGTACACGGCAAAGCGAAGTTGAGACAAAGTTGCGGGGAGTACATAATAGCTAAGAATGTGTAATCAAGAAATCTCATCTCCGAAGATGGAGACACATATGAACGTTTATGAAATTGGGTGGCCACGTTTCAGGGCAAGTTTCCCATTGTTACAAGAGAAAGTTGATTTGTTGTCCAACGAGGGCAGCGTAAAGACATGGATGAATGTATTAGTGTCAGAATGTGAATAGCTAAGTAGGATACTCTTCGGTCCTCCCTAGTGTAATGAAGTTTTATCTCAGACGATTGGAAACGAAGAAGTTCCATTCAGAAATTTTACCAAAATCTATCTTCGTAGAAGTTACAGGAAACTTAACAAGCGAGCTTGAAAGGCAGACGTGTCGTGCAAATGGAAACTCGTTTCCATGGAACCCGCGCCTTTCATTCACCGATAAACTTCCCTAAAGTGACACTTTCAGTCTTCTGCTCGTTTGCATTGCCACTTTGCGCGGCTTTACGCAGCGCACGTGCCGCGCAGGCTAACAAGCCTATGGAAAAGTGTTTCCACCTTACGCAATTGGATGCACCGCGCGGAAACGTGACCAGCAGAAGGCGGTTTCAGGGATAACGTTTCAGGGAAGCGTGGCAATGGGTTAGAGAACAGGAGATGCTCGGCTGAGATGAATCTGGATAAGAAGCTGGCTCGTTTCACTTTGGTATTAGATTCAGGTCACCGATCCGCGACAGGTGGCCGCGGTTCTGACCTAGCTCATTACCGCAGCTCGGAGCTGGGCAAAAAGTCTATATAAATACAAATTTCAAGTAACGAATTAAAGATAAAAAAATTTATTCGTTATTCGAGGCTCTAATAATCCAAGTTATCTTTATTACGAAGAACAATTTGAAAATTTCAAGTAACGAATAAAAGATAAAAAAAATTTATTCGCTATTCGAGGCTCGAATAATCCAAGTTATCTTTCTTATCCACGAATAGTTATCCACGAATGAAGATAATTTTTTTATTCGAAGTGAGTTTCATCCATGGCGCCGAATAAATTTTTATATTATATATATTTTTTATATTTTTAAATTCTATATCAGATAAAGATAAAGTAACTTTTACTCGACTCGTTATTTAAATTATTTTTATCTAGATAATATCCAACTCTGCCGCAGCTACAGAGGCACGAATTTATGCGTGTCGTTTTAACAAACTACTGTTCGGTTTCGCCTCAGGAACACTGGTGGCACGATGCACGCTTGATCTTAGTTGCAGTGCCCTCGTTTGAGGAACACCTCTTAGAAACAGCAAAGAATTTCACATGGAAGGCTTTCACCAAGGATTGATCATCATTTGTGAAAAATATGATGGGTTTGTCACTTGATGGGAGTGTATCTTCTGCTGCTGGGTTTCGGATTGGATATTTGTAAAGGGTGCTGAAAAGCAGGTGAATGGAAAGCTTCAGGATAAATTGTCTCTGGCGGTTCAAGTATCTTCTGTGAAGTTTGCCACTAAGAACAAGATTACAGAGACGGCTTTTTCGGATTGCCACTGTCGCAAAAATGTTAAGAACTGTAAGGAGCGTCGAAGATAGCGTTCACCATGGTACAAAAGCTTGTTTCCGCAGGTTCGAGTGCGATTGGCGACCTTCGGAAGCTGCGATCCTGCATCGAAACAGTGAATCGAGGATGCTCGATCGGCCCAGTGGCACACAAAGCAGAGGAAGAAAAATACTCAGCCTTTTAAACCTTATTCTCCACTTCCCAGCGTATGAGCAACAGGGGAGGCGGAGCTAGGAGAGCAGGTACCTTCGGTTTGTGACAATGTTTTATTCAACCTGCAGAGGCTTCTGTTGCTTTCTATCCGCGACTTATTCATCCTCACCCGAGTTAGTAAGTGTTACGCGTGGCTCGTACGAGTGGTCCTCCGGAAATCCTGGAAAATCATATTCAGAATTATGTAATTCCTCGAAGAAAATAATTTTAGAGCTCAAAAGATACTTGAAACTCACACTCCCATGCACAGTTACTCCTTCCACAAAAAAGAAGCCAAGTAAGTCAGAAAACATTCACAAACGATCTTCCGTAACAGGACATTACCCTGAATCGTGAAAACTCCGAAGCAATGCTACACTTTTTCAACGCTTCTTCCTCAACAAAGTGCCTTCATAAAAAAACACCCCCTCTCCAGTGCAACTCTTTTTATCACAGCTATCATCATACTTCCCAGTACTCGTAAACGATTCACAGTTGCCTGGGCCCGCAATTAGCCCAATTCCTTTTCATTTCAATGCGCGTTTCACACTCGCCGCGCACACCGGCAATTAACAGGCACCGTAGACCATGATTGAAACGTGAACGCCGGCAATACGTTTCGTCCGCGAACGCCTCAAGATGCCCCCGTGATCCACGACGATGGATCGGCCGATCCCGCAAAACACACCACGGGAACGATTCACAGCGGCTGCATTCACGCTCTGTATGGCGTAACCGCTAATTGCTTCTGCCCCTATAAAAATGGCCGACTGTCCGGCCGGCCAGTCTGCGTCGAACATGCTTCGACGTACCTTGGCAGTTCTGCAGCTTTGCGGCCTTTTAGCCGTCTGTGGATGCGTGGTTATCCGTAGAGACGCGTACCTCGGCCCGTCGATCTCGATCGATTGCAAAAGGGATGGCAATTCGACGGCGTGCCGGACCAGCAGCGCGCAGGGGATTCGGTCGACAAGTGGTCAGACATCGCTCAGAGTGGCGAGGCAGGTGGAGGGAGGGCCGTTCGAGGGTGGTGGGGATGTTGACGAGGGTGAGTTTTGGGAGGTTCAAAAGTGGGGATTGGTGCTTGGATCTTCAGGGGAATTGGGAGGTTTTGGGCAGACTTGGTTTTCGGTATCTCGTGTGTATGAATGATAAGATGAAGATTGTAGGCAGTGGATATTGTGAATGGGGATTGTGTTTGAAGTTTGGTTTCAAAGGGAATTGGCAAGTGCAGGTCAGACGACGTACCAGTGTCATCCTTGTGAACACCTTGTAATTTTTTACTGATTCATTCATTGAATAACAATTTCGAGTCATTTATCGAGGGTCTGTGAAATTTAATTCTAATTTCTCTATTACTTTTCATTCATCGATTTCTGTTCGAAGAGACTCTTACTCCCGAAGAACGTATATCTATTGTTTAAAGATGATGAACACTGGAGATTGGTAGCAGTGAATGATGTGAAATGAGGGTTAAGGGGAATAGGTGTGTGCAGGTCAGGCGGCTAACAAGTGGAGTTTCGATTAATTAACTGCGTAGTATTCAGATTAACTTACTTCTGAAACGTCTTAACACTCTCGAACAAGGAACGTACATCCTCGATAATGTGGAGTACGGTTTCGTGGGAACGCTTCTACAGAGTTGCTCGCGATAGCCGGTAATTATTAAATTACTCGGTGAACGCCACAAATTAGCGCCACTTTGTGTTTCCTTTCGACGCAATCTTGGCGAACGATCTTGCTTCATTTTCTACCAGAGACTCAGCTTTCCAGCTGCATATAGCGTGACAAGGCAGCTCTTTTATTTATCTTCTTATTATATCTTGCAATAACTGAATTAAACTCTACATTAAACGGTGCTGCTAATTGCATTAACGTGGGGATTAACAAAACGTGGCTCCTATTTACAGTCACCTCGAGGAAGAAGAAGGACAAAGGTTATGGGAAATTGTTGCTGTACTTCCTGGGAGCTGGAAAAGTGACAATGCTTTACGTTATGATCAATACCGTCGCCGCGATTGCTGGCAAGGCTCTGATCGTTGCTAAAGTCGCTCTTACCATCGCTACTGCGATTGCGTTGAAGAAATCCTTCGGTGAGTGTGCTTCTTCCATCTACCTACATATTTAAATTATTCTATGTGCAGAATTATAAATTTCCGGGTCGTTATGAATTCTCATAAGTTTAAGAAAGATAGGAAAGTGGTGGATGGAACTGTCACCTTGAAACTTCTTTTTCAGAGCACAAAGATAAGGTGTCGTACGAGATAATCAAGCATCCATATCACAGCTACGAGAACACGCACAGCTCGAGCATCGATTTCGACTCTCACAGTGGTTTTGGAGAAAACGATATCGCTTATCGGAAACGACGGAGAATGTACCAATAGAGAAGTGTCTTGTTGCGGAAAATTTCATGTAATTCAGGGACCACTCGTGAACTCTGGGTTATACACTCTGGAAGTACAAATGTATACCTGAAAAATATGATACTGTTAATAAATAAGATAAATAGTAAGAATATGAGCCTCGAATTTATCTCCAGAATCCTGTCAATCTTATATATTTTACGAATGCAAAATGCATCATCAGGAATGATGTTTCAAGTTCCTCTGAAAACAGGGAGTCTTTCATTTGACAATCTTTATTTTTCAGTCAAGGTGGATCATTTTTACAAAATGTACATGAAAATCGAGTGAACATTACATTCCCTGCGCGTAACACTCTCGTGGATGAAAATAAATACAAGTATCATTAATTTTTGGTAGAACACGCTTCGTTGACCATCAGAAACGAATAAAGATCGATTTATACAGCTTGCAACGCGGGAACGATTCAAGTCAACAAAATTGATGAGCACTCGGCTGGCGCACACTGTTTTTCCACCGTGCAAGCACCAAACCGACTCGAATCGTTTCCATATCGGTGGTTGTATAAATTGATCTTAAGTGACCAATTACCACTAATTGAATTAAACGTGCCTCCATTTGTTTAGCATTTATAATCACTAACGCCGTGATACCTGCGTCACGTTCCCTCCAATTATTTCCCCAAAGTCATTCGCAATTTTATACACCTGATGTAACTACGAATATCCTCGTACTTTATTTTACAAATAAATAATTAGAAATTTGTATTGACTGTTCTTAAATATCGTACAGTTTACGCCTCGCCGTTCCATACATAAATACTCCCATTCGTCGTTTAATACAATAAGACTAAGTTTCCTATCGTTTGTTCGATTCAAGTGGGAGGAAGCGAAGCATCGAGAGTCCTCTGCCAGCCTCCATTGTACCCGCCACCATAGCTCCCATGGTGTTCAGATCCCGTAGCGTAAATCACTTCATGGCCACCTCCTCCCTGGTTGGACACCAGCTTCTTCAAACCGACGATGGCGCTCAGTACCAGCGCTATTTTGGCAGTGAGCAACGCTGTACCCGCGATCATTGCGATTTTTCCATAGGCCAGCTGCGCCATCATTGCTGCAAAACAGATTACCCGTGAGTATCTTCAGATTCAGACTCTAGAAGAAATTTTTTTTGAAGTTGTAAATTATTTCAGACTTACCTCCAACAGCGAGGGCTCCCATCATCATCGCCCCGTATCCCTTGTCCTTCTTCTTTCGACCTGAAACGATGAAAATCACGAGACTTTATCAGTTATTCAATTTCGATGTGGATGCTTAGTGTACCAAATCTTAAGGAGGTCTCTAAAGATCTTTCTCCTTAAATCCAATCGAATGCAGTGTTCCATACCTTGGAAGGTATCGCCGGGAATAGTAAGCTTGAAGCTCCTAGAGGCCAGATACTCGTGGAACTTGTTATCCAATTTCTGGTCCAGGGTCAGCTCGGTCCCATTGCTGTCTTTAAGCGATCTGTCTGTGCCCCCAGCTGCTACGGCGGTATCCCTAGCGATGGACACGTAATCGTTGATCACGTACACTGAATCGTCCTTGATCGCCGTGTCCAGGATTTCCAGGGCCCTCTGTTTCAGGCAATCGAACGCGTTCTTCTCCCTGGAGCATCTGTCGAACAGTTTCGTGTACTCGTTTCTGCTCTGCACCAGGTGGGCCATCAACACCAGATGAAGGAGACAAGTAATCCCCGTGGCTCTAGTCCGCTTCATCCTGTCCAAAGCTGAACGATACTCCTCTGTTACGGGCGCAAGGCTCGCGGCTTCCAGCACTGATCGATTTCGCGGCACGCTGACCGCTCGTAAAATCCCGCGGACTAATTCGAACGGATCCGTGGCAGCTCTTTTATAAGGGTATTTCGCGTTCTCCTACCATCAGCCTCTGCTCGTCCTTACGGCCGTCGGCTCACACCTGATCCACGCGCTGTTTAACGCCTCCTCCTTGCGGAGGAGGGACTCCTGAACCAAAACAATGCCGTACAGCCCCGTAAGTAAGTATCCCTCCGACCTGGTTGCCAAGTGAAGCTGAAACCACCTCGGAACTGGCCGCTGAATGGGAATCAGAGGCCTGCTCTAAAGAGAATCGGTGGCTCTAGCTCTGGAATGTTTGAGTGCCTTGTTTCCTACTTCCTCAACTTTTCCAGCATTCCTCGAAACAGCCACGGTGTACGACGAAGTAGAGTTTGAATTGTTTTTAAATGATTTTTTAATTACGATTAGCTTCGATCCTCTGTATGTATGTTTGGCGTATGGTTCAAATCTGGCAACTCAATTTTCACCCACTTCCACCAATCCGATTGTTTTGAAACTTTGCATGCGTGCATAGGTTGGACGACAATACAATTTTTTTTAAAAAGAAAGTCAAAAATAAAAAAATATAAAAATAAATGTATAACTAATCCACAAACACTAAAAAGCAGAAAAAAAAATTAAAAATGAAACGTAAAAAATAAAAATCCAAAAATACTAAAAACTAGAAAATAAAAAAACAAAAAAGATTTTATGTTAAACGATTTTACAAAAAATGCACTAAAGACTAAAAAATAATTATTTACTTCTACTACAATTTTGATGGTGTTTTCTCACTTTAAATAAAATCGTGGTGTTGTATTAAATTGATTCATATTCTGTTATGAAATATCCCGCGCCACGATTTTATTTAAAGTGAGAAAAAAGAACAGAATTATTTTTCAGTTTTTAGTTCATTTTTTGTAAAATCGTTTAACATAACAATTTTATTATATATTTTTTTATTGAATGATATTGAAGAATTCCTCGAAAGGCAAACGATATTCCTTGAGGAATTCGTTTGGAAAAGTTTTATCTATCTCATACCAGATTCGAAATTTGGTCTAAGAAGAGCAGTATATAACGATTGCACTTCTTCTAGGTGAACTGATTAAGAAGAAGCTTAATGAGGATTTTGTAAATATAATGAAGGTGAAATTCAGCAGCCTGAAAGCCGTGGAAACCCGAAGACATTCTATTTTACAGCGAAAGTCCGTGTCTGCATTCGTTAATATCGACGTTGAAGCTGCCGTGCATTGTTCTCCTTAATGGCGCGCAGAGGATGGTAAAACGAATAGCTGTTGGGTACGCATTAATTAATACCGTGGAGATACTGTTAATCCGACACGGATTACAGACCGTGACGCGCCACATCCGACAAACGACCGGGACAACAACGAATTTTATTAAAAATTGTCCACTGGTTCATGGTGACTCGAGGTCCGTCTGAAAATCCAGGCCGCTCTTCTCCGCGCTCATCGTTCCTGTGACCAGGTAGCCATTGCAATTACCCTACTTCGGACAAAAAACAGGATGCACATTAATATCATTTCCCCAGGAAGCTACATAATTGCGCTTGATAGCAGCGGAAAATTTTCAACACTGTTCCTAATCGGGAAACTATGCCTGAATATGCAAGACGATGCTAATAACAGTAATCGCGATATCAATTTCAACGCTAATACGATTTGTACATAACAGTGTTTAAAATAGCAAATGATCATCCTCCGAGATGAATATATTGTGACTATCGTGTGAAATAATTCCAGCCCAAAGATGAGGAGCCGATAGTCGCCATTCACGCGACAAATTCCACGAGAAAGAAACCCGAACCGTTACGTTGTAACGAATCCGACGGTCACGCATGTCCGACGTCGGCCAGGCGAGTGCAGAAACTCAAACAGCGCTCGTGCGGGCTCAGGGGCCGTGAAACAAGGAACTTTTACGGTCGACCGTCTCCCCGTTGTAATATATGCTCACCTTGATTGTTACACTTGACATAGGGAGTTAGGAGCACGTGGCGTTACCGGGGCGATCACGGGACCATGAACGCTGTTACCTTTACGATCAGCGGCGTTTCCCGGACGCCAGTTTTACGCTCGCCACGGTTCCACCTTCTTCCGTACGAAGGAATCGGTACAGTTAGGCGACCGGAAGAGAGGGCGACGCGATAATGGAATGAGACTAATGGATTCGCCGAGTGAAAACACTTGGGGGATGCTTTCTGCGAATCTCACGCGCGAAACTGACAGTGACGGAGAGAGGCCTGCTGTTTCAGGAAGGATTTTAAGATTGCTTAAAATTTGTCGAAGGGTTTTAGTGACTCTTAATCGGACAGACACAGTATATGTACTTTCAATTGGGTAGCTCCTTTGGATTCGGTTGGCTGCATCCCTTTGTTGTAGCTCAATGTCTGAGATATCGGTTGCTTGTACTACTTTAAACTTGCGAGGATCTTCGTGATACTCGGTTAATTCGAACAAATTGGATTTAAGTTGACATTCTCTTTGTTAGGACTTATTACGTAATTAACGATTATTGTTGTAAGTTGGAAGTAAAATGATTGAAGAAGGAAGGGTGAAGAAGAAGATTGCTCTGTGGTTGTGGGCTCTCCTCGAGGTCCAGTTTTATTCGATGGGATATGATAGAAGCTATATCACGATCGTAAATTTCTGTGTTATTTTAATTCCTATAAAAAGTCATCTGTCACTTGCTATAAATCTACATCTTTGGATTATAAGAGAAATCTACCACCTTAAAGGTAGCTATACGTTGCTGCAGTTCAACAAGCTCGTTACTCCAATCACAGTTGAATGAAACGTTCGCAGGCAAATTAGCTACTCTTCGCCCAGACGAAATTCTTCCCACTTCGTTTGTTCTTCGCGCCTTCCTCCGTGTTGTCATAAACGTCGACGACTTCTCTGATCACGTGCTGACTGTAGGGCCCGAAATCGCTGCTCTGATAGCCTCTGTAGGGTCGATGCTGGTAATTCTGATGATCGTAATAAGGGAATCCTCCAATTGGTGTCTCCTGACCATACGTATGGAATCCATTAAATCCACCACCTGGGTAAGGCGTCGAAGCCGTGGAAAATAACGTGTTCCAGCCTAGGAGGCCGCTGATGATCAGAGCTAGCTTCGTGAGTAGCAATGCTTTCTTCGTTAGAAGCAGCAGGAACCCAAAAAGTAGAGGAATGAGGGAAGCCAGGTTGAACTTGAACCCCAGGAGGAAAGGTAGCAGCAGTTGCCTCATCATTTGTCTTCCTGGAAGAAGAAAACATCAACACGAGTCATTTTCAATTGACTCTAAAGCGAAAATAGTATCAAAATTGCAAACTGCTATAAATCATCAATGAATGATATTAGTTATTAGTAAAAAAGTAGATCTAGATCGCGCTAAACGTATGATAAAATCGTAAGCCTTCTAGCAATGCAGTCTTGATAGTTTCGTAACTATATATGCTAGGCCTCGAGACTTCAAGGTCTCGAGTCTGCATCGCGAGTGGCCTTGACCGTGCTGCCTACTGGAGGTAGTTCCAGAAAGCAGCTCGTAGCGAACGCCGCCTCAGCAAAGATGCGAACCCTGGAGAACGGTGGGTTCGTTTCCCTGCTGACGGTACAGTTTGACGATTCCTTTGGCCCGTAGCCTCGATTTTACGAGGCAGGTATCTTGAACCAACCATTCATCGCAATATCCAACAAATTTAATATTAATCTACTTGGAATCAACTAGCTCTATCAGATCCTAGAATTTGATCCTCTCCGCCTCCATGAATCATTAATCGACACATTCATCAATGAAATCCTTCGAGAACACCTCTCACTCACCTGCTCCAGCCTGTCTGTCGCCGAAAGTTGTTCGTCTTTCATTGACCACGAATTCCAGCATCCCATTTCCGTTCAACATCGGCCCAGCTCTGAGCTGCAGTCCAGGATACAAGTTGTCCAGGTTCCACTTGAGGCTTCTGCGTTCCATTAACCTGGTCGCCGCTTTCACGATGTTCCCGAAATCCTTTGGGTCGTAGTCCCAATCGAGAAGCTCCCTCCCATAGCCGTCAGCTCTCTCCAGGTGCACTTCGTCGAAGTCCAGGTCGTCCTTGTGGTTCAGGGACTGAAGAGCGCTCAGGGCTCCACGATTCACGCACTCCAGGGTGCCGAACTCTTTTCTGGCTAGACAGGCGCCGAAGGCTTCGTTGAAGCTCATTGGATCCTCGTTGTTCAGGATTGGATCCTCCGCTGGCTCCATCATCACCGTGATACCAGTCGAAATGAAGACCAATAGGCACAAGCTACGGAGTTTACGCTTCATAGCGACGTAGCGAAGTAGCGAGGCTTTCGGACGATGACCGATGCACAGCAGATGGAGATAAAGTTTGAGGAAGATCGTGGAGAAAGTTGATAAGCTTCGGCGCGATGAAAGTTCCACGAGAAAGAGGAATTGCTAATTAATCTCCGCTCTGGGAAAAAAAGAAGTCGCGTCGAGGTGACTGGGTTGAAGAGAAGATTGCTTTGAGTGGACGAGATCTTGGAATTTGTGTATCGGCTATGGAAAACCCAAATGCACCAGAATTTCGATTCCCCTTCTTGCCTGGAAATAAGTAAGATTTATTTAAAATTTGTGAAACCGGGTCAAGATCCTTTGAACCTCCCCTCAGTCTTCCCAAACTTTTAATACTTCTGAAAACCACTCTTGTCACCGTCACGATCAACTTCCGCTCCCCTGTATTCTCACCTAACCACCCCTCGTTATTCACCCTCCATCGTATCGCACGCACGATCGGACTCGCTCCGTTTCGACATCGAAACACGACTCTGCAAAGTGCTCCACGAAAGCCGTACGAAATGTGGCGGAAGAAAAGTGCCCGACTTCTGAAACAATACTGTTGATCCAGCACCCACGATCAGCCGGCTATATAGGCGTCAAGGGGGCGTTCACACACGGCGGAACAATCGGTCTCACTCGACGGATCTTACAAGCAGCGAAAGTACAGGTCGTCTGTATTTCCCGCTGGATGTACGTGGCCCCTCGATACACCGGATGCACCCGTGGAGAGCAATTTCCATTGGCCAGGGAAGGGCCCGGAGCCTGGGCTCGTTACACTGTCAAAACGTCGGGGCAACGTCTCCCGACCGAAGAGAAACTCCAGCGAGCTGCTCCGCGATAAGAAGAGTTCAAGGAGGACGAGGAAAAGCGACGATGTTTGCCGTGACGAAAGCTACCAAGTGACAGTAAACATGCTGTCCAAAGAAAGCACTGGGCTAACCGGGCAAACATCGGCACGGCGTTAACGTAGTTATGATCAATTAACGGGCTCGGCGAGGAGCGTGCATTAGCTGCGTCAGCGGAATGTAGGATACAGTTGGCGTGGTGGGCGGTCTTTCATATAAAATTACGATTTATTTATAAATAATGCGATAAGTTACATGGCGACACCCGGTCAGGGTGGTATATAAATAATCATTGGATTGAATCTGGTGGCCCTGTGACCAGGTACTGACTAAGAGGCCGAGCGCGTTCGACCTCCGGAAGCCTCGGCTTCGATGAGATCGCTACGGACACGTCGACCCCTGAAGGGATACCGCACTGGATGGTCAAGGGTGCGCGACTACCACCTGTTCACTTCTTCCTGCTAGAGTCTGTTCGATGTCTCGGTCACCGTGAGCAAGCCGAATCTATGCACATTAGTTCTGCTATGTCGTAGCTGTAGAGTCTCGTCAGTGATTCGGTCCGCGGTCACAGTTCGTCACGTTCAGTCACTAGTCACGTACAGTACATTCTGTTCGACGGAACGGGTCCTGTGGTGGGTTAGGTACTGGGTTAGTATCGACACGGTCTGCACACGGTTCTCGGGGGGCTGGAGTCGCGCAGCCCCTGTGTGATCGTCAGCGGCTGGACGATCACTTTGGCGAACGAAGGTGGATAATTGAGGCGAGGTGATGCTGGATGAGGCGTTCAAACTATTCGGAGGGCTTGTACGCGTTGTAGGCGAGATCAGAGCCAGCCGATCTTGCCCAGCCGTGGTGGTCGTGGTGCTCCTCGTGGCCGTACGAGTGCACGGGGTGAGCTACAACCTCGTAGCTCTGGTGGTGCTTGTTGGCGAACAGCTTCTGCAGGCCGATGATGGCGCTGACGATCAGGGCGATCTTGCCGATCACGAGGGCCTTCAGAGCGAGAAGGGCCAGGGCACCGAGGGCGATGGGGATCAGGGCAGCAGCCTTCAGTTTCAGCAGCAGGAGGATCGGTATCAGGGATTTCACGATCTTCTTCTTCTTTCCACGAGCTAGAATAGAGCAGACAGTTATGGTAAATATTTTGTAGACGGTGGATAACTGACTCAAGTAAAGTATCAATGAACCAAGAAGCTGGGTCCATTAAGCTGAAGAATAATTGGGGAGATTACCTTCGTCGAAGCTGCGAGAGACTTCCTCGGGAAGGCTGAGCTCAACGGTGTGCGTGGAAAGGAACTTGGCAGCCCTGTCGTAGAGAGCCTCGTTGATAGCCGTTTCCTTGGCTTCGATCTCGGTTGGCAGGGTACTTTCGATATCGTTGAGGGACCTGGCATTGTCAGCACGGCTGGAAAGTAAAATCCCCGTTTCAGGTCGGCCCAGCTGTTCGCGATTCCCTTTTCATCGGCGGTAGCTAAACCCACGTAATCACCGACGGCATCACGCGATGCGGTACGCATTTCACTGGATCAACCCCCAACGTAGCAGTCACTTTCCCCTGACGGGTCCTTACCTGTTCTTTGCTTCCTCGGTCTGCACGATCTTGAACCCGTCGACGACCTCTATGTCGGCCGACCGAGCCGCCCTGTCGACGAAACGCAGCGCCTTCAGCTTCAAGCACACAGCGAGATCCTCCTCGCCGGAGCACGAGGCGTAGACGTCGAGGGCCTCCTCGAGGATAGACGGCTGGCTCGCGTCCTGCGCCGCGGGGGCGGCTAGAGCGGACGCGACCAGGAGCGTAGCGATTACCACGTACTTGAACATCTCCGTAAACGGTCACCAAAGATGCAACTCGACGAATCAAACGGAATTACGTAGCCTCCTGGATATTCGACACTCCCTACGAACCGGACTGCTTACTCGCACCGTGCTACTCGAACTACTGCGGCGATCGTATCGGCACTGGCCGAAAGAATCACGATTGCTGCCTTTTATCCTCGTCGCGAAAGGGGCCCGCGTACGTTTTTGAAATTTTGATGGCCCCCACCGGCCAGGCCCCCGCCCGCCGCCGGGTTACAACCCGTACGAGCTATTGGTTCTCCTCCGGGCGGTCGTCCAGCGCGCTTCTCTCTGTCGTGCTCGTCTCCCGTTGACGCGCCTCCACACGCTCGCACACGCGTCCTTCTCGCTTTTCTCCTCTCCTGGCGAGGCTGCTTCGCTCCTCACGGGCCCCTGTTCGTTCCCGCGGGGCACGCACACGTGCATGGGCCCCCTCGATCATCCGACACACCGGCCGGGAGGGAGAGTGGAAATCGCAGAGTGGAAGACGCTTGCCCACGCGTCCATGCCCTTTTCCATCCTCGCGGAGGTTCCACCGCCTTGGACCAGCGATACCAGACGCGGGTCAAAGTGGATTCCAGTTTCACGCCTTTACTACTACCTACTGAAATCGGCCAGAACATCTCTGCTACTATCTAGGCATTCTTTGAGTAGTACTGATTTTTCTCAGATTTTGTCTTTGCTGGGAGGGAAAATTAATTAATGAATAGGGACCTCTCTGTGATCATGTACTTCCACCACCCTCTATGTCCCCTCTGATAGAGCTTAATAGACTTTCGCGTTCCATCGTACCCGGATCACCATTGGAATCCAGCGGAAAGTCGCGGCGATAAAGTCAGACACGTTATCCGCCGCGGTTTCGCTTTCAGCAAGCCGTATAATACCGCGCATTATGTAGAAGATACTTCAATCTCACGCCTCCGCAACTTTCATCGTCGCGTTACAGCCTCCCATCAAACAGGACGCGCGTTTTCGAGCCGCGGAGCTTTCAATCGACACACATACTTGAGATTCCTGAAACATCATCGAATCCTCATTCCTCGAGGACTACGTGCGATATCTAGACGAATTGTTCGTCCAATCATCGTTCGCTGGTCCCAAGCAGCTCGACGAGTTTTCACGCTAACTGTAATTTGCAATTTAAGCGAGTCCCGCGGCGTTTCCCTGCCAATTTCTCTCATCCGTTGCCACGGTGCCCTCTCCCCCTCTCCCTACGTTTCTTTTTCTCTCGTCCAGTGGAATCGAATCGTGGCGGCACACGGGTTAAGGTCATCTTCATTCAGTTTGAAATTAATATATGCCCGCGAGTGTCGCGAGCAACGCGTTTAACGGTTTTTCATGGAATGTCCACGCGAGCGAGTCGTGTGCGAACGAGTTGGGTCCGCGCCAGACCTCCTCGAGGAGGCCTGGCCGCGCCTCGGCATGACCCCGAAGACTTCTCGCCTAGAAAACCGTGGAGAAAGAGGAAGAAGAAGAAGAAGAAGGAAAGATGAGAGGGCAGAACGGCGCGAGTCGGTTTCCGATCACGGCGGGGAAGGATCGCGCGACTTTCTCCGCGGGTTTGAAGATGCTTACACTAGTGTTACCTCCAGTTCCTCGCTCCTCGGCCCTGGTCCTCTTTCACGACTCAATTTTTATGCTAGCTGGAAGTTAAGTTAATTCTACCATAGATTTTTTAATTCAGTAGCATTAATTAATAACCCTTGAATGAACATTATCCTACTTCTCTGATTCTTTCTAAAGACTACAGGACTTCAAATAAATGGCTGACCAGATAAACAGTCTTTCGATAGCTCTACTATGAAAACACCTCGACGTCCAAAAGAAGATCGCCGCCGCCGCAAACGAGTTCTAGAAGATCGCCTAACCGACAAAACGAAAGTGTCTACGAGCTGCCCCGTGCATCGATCTCTCGGACCAAAAAAACAGGAGAGTGAGAAGAAAAGAACCGTCTGCGTTACATCCCGCAGAAAACTTTCACTTTATCTCCATCCGTGGCGCGAGTAACGAATGCCAATTTTAATTCCTTTTTCGACGGTCGCTGCCGCGAAGCGCTCCTCGTCGATCAACCGATCGCGATCATCGATCCGTGTCACGATCGCCGCGTGTGTCGGCGCGTGACACCCCGATGGAATTACGAGGAGTCGGGCCACGAGCTACTCCCGTGGACCAAAACGCTAATCCACGGTGGCAGAGGGAGGCGGGCACGAGGTGCGCGCCGCTGGTAATGGAACACTTTCCTCTCGACGACGCCGGCGAGAGTGAACTCGCCTCAGGATCGAGGTCAGGTCAAGGCCCCCACGGATCGAAGCCTCAGGATTCTCCTTCCTCTCTTTTCTTCCCTCTTCCCGCGTCTCTCTTCAATCGGGATGCTCCAGCATGAATTCTTGCCGGACCTGTCGGCGAATTTCGCTGGATGCGACGAAGTGCTTCTCGGTGAATGAATATCATCTGCGGTCGCAGATATTCATGGTCAAATAGCTGAGTCTGATGCTCGTCGAATCTCTGTTTGATAGTTTCTCTGAAAATACGTGTAACCAGGTGTATTTTTGGCGAAGTTTGCTTGACCTAGTACTCGTGGTCAGTCGCTGAATTCAACTTCCCTCGGTCATCGGTGAAATTATGCTTGACCTTCCACTTCCTTCTCATTGAATTTCACTGAAGCCTATCGCGTTTCGCCGTGACAATTTGTTTAAGTTTCGGAAGTGGGTCAGAAGAGGCCTCGCGAGATTGGCGGGCGAACAGGTGCGCGGTACACCTCTGGAGCATCTTCGTCGCTGTTAACGCTGCTGCGAGACTGCTCGAGGATCTAGCTCACGGCAACGAAGCAGAAGCGTCATTTGCACGAGTGAATGAACGCGATTCGCGAGGATCTATTTCCGTTTTGCTCGTAAAAGGAAGATGCTCCCTTTACAAAACCTTGGTTAACCAAGTAGTACAGGTCAACGGATGAATCGGCTACCAGTGATCCACGAAACTCGGGCATTCCGCGACTCCCCTATAGGCCTAGAAAAGGAAAACGCAGCCATCACCCACTACACATTTCCATCTTACCGATAATCACCACTATACCCACTCTGTCCCACATAAAAACTCCTGACCCACATTCTATAAATCCCAAGCAACGCATCGATCATACCCGACCCTCGAACTACACCTGCATCCACGCTGAAGCAGATCAATATTCCTTCCTCAGCATCTCCTACGAAACCGTCAAAGTAGCCCCGTTGGAAACGCATCGGAGCAGATTGAGTGGTTTGGGTGGACAGTGTAGAAAGAGGCGAAGGACTCGAGGAGTCTCGAGACGACTTTCGGAAGTCGGGAAGGGCGGCATCTCTACGGGAACCGGACCACCTGACCCGAGGATCGATGAACCACGACGCCTCGGGTAGGGAGAGATTGTGGCGATCGTCGGTGGGGAAACGTGGAGGGGAGGGTGCAGGGGGGGAAGGGGGAGACGCGGCTTTTCTCTCGTGGATGGTAGAGAGTGTTAGGCGCACCTTGAAAAGGCTCAGCGCGGATGCTGACCGGCCTGGTCGGTCTGGTCGGCCTGGTTTACTTCCCGACCAGACGTGTGTGGCCGCCCGTACGTGGCTCACGCGCACGCGTGCAGCCGAGCTTCCAGGTCCCCGACAAGTGCGTAAAGGTGGCCGACGCGTTTCCAGTATGTAGGTAACGCGACTCTGCCTCCCTTCGTCTCCTCTCGGCGGCTTCTTCGCCGCGGAGGAGAGGAAGAAGCCGGAAGCGCGCTCGCTCCGCTGGCCTGCATCGGCCGGCGCACGCGTGATCGACACGGCGATCGCCCGTGGACCCGACCGATCCGACGATAAACTCCAGTCGATCTCCTCTAATTGCGCAGCTCCGTAGTGTTCCATCGAGCGTTACTTTCGATGGAGGCTCGCGATTCGAGGCTGGTCGATCGTCGAGCTCTGTTTCTTTGGGGCGCGATAGAAGGCACGAATTCCTCCTGAGCGTAGCGAGATCCTCTGACCTTATCTTCGTTGGTTGTCGTTAGAATTAGAATGCTCGAATCTTGCGTTAGGCAGCCACCAGAGCTTGGGACGTGTTAGGCGGAGGATTTGCTGCGGGGAAGTGGAAGAAGAACTCTTCGACGACGGTACAAACGTTAGTCTTAATATATTTCCATATCTATAAATACACATAGCTGCCTGGCAGCACCGCGCGGGATAATAAATACTGAGGATGATACGGTCGAATGAGCGTTCGTGATTCTCGGTTGAAAGAGGCGAGGACAGGTGACTCGTTGCTGAACCGGAAGACCGGCGGAGAAAGGCGCGAGGGGAGTATGGGTGGGGAACGAAGTTCGAAAGAGTCGAGAGGATGAAGGACGATCGAGGAGGAAAGCGACGCTCGGCGTGAGTCGCGATACGTGAAAGCGAAGCTTGATGAGACTGAGAGCACGACCCCGTGGGGTGGTCTGTTCCCTGTTTTCCTAGGTGGACGAAGGTTTGTAGGCGGAGTAGGCGAGGTCGTGGCTGGATCTCGCCCATCCGCTGGACCCGTGGCCCCCAGCTACTTGGACGACCTCGTGGCCGTGATCGCCGCCGCCGCCGCCGGAGACCAGCTTCTTCAGGCCGATGATGGAGGCGAGGACCAGCGCCAGCTTGCTCACGATCAGCGCCTTGCCGGCTAGAAGGGCCAGCGCGCCCAGAGCCAAGGGCACCAGCGTTCCGCCGATCAACAGGGGAATAGCCAGCATGCCGCTCATGTTCTTCTTCTTCTTACGACCTGGGAACGGCAGGCAATTGATTACCTTAATCAAACTCGCTCGACGGACCAAGGATAATGGAGTAATGGCTCTATAGAGAAAAAGAGTGGGCCATTCGGTCTAGCGGACCGGGAAATCGAATACGGAACTTCGTCTTTCGGACGGATGCTTGAACGAGTTACTTTAACCGAATCTATCCCCCCCCCCCCCCCCCCCCCCCGTCTCTTTTGTCCTAACGCAGAATGTGGGTTCCTTAGCTTCAGGGATATGCTTCTCACCTTCCTCCACCAGACTGCGTTGCAGTTCTTCGACGTTCGGTAACTTCAGCTTCAGAGTGCGGCTCTGGAAGAACTTCACGACCTTGTCGAAGATCATGGTGTTCAGGGCGTCCTCTTTGTCGTCCAAGGCTCGGGGCAGGCTAGCCTCGATCTCCTGGAACGACTTGGGCGGCTCGCTCTCCTCGCTCGTCACCGGGTCGTCTCGAACGAACGTCACACCGTCGGCCAGGTTCAACTGGGAGCTCCTGTACATCCTGTCTATCGTTGAGAGCAGTCTCACTTTCAGACAGGGACTCAGCTCGTCGTCGGCGCACTCTTTGTAGACCTGGTATATCTGTCGCAGGTCACCGAGCACGTTGCTGCTGCCGCTGCTCGACCTTGATGTCTCCTCGTCGATGGAGTTGGTCGTCGGGTTGGTCTCGGCTGACCTTGACGAGGCCGTCGCCAGCAGGACGGCCAGGTACACGTAACGGTGGGCGAAGTGTCTCATCTTCTGAGCAGGGCAGCCTGGAAGCATCGGAACAATAGCCATTACTATATCTGCACGTAAATTCAAGGGCATCGTTACTTAGCTCACGACCCTAATTTGCATCGAAAAGTCAATGAATTTGTATGTGAGCTCAGTGCAAGACACTCTGTTCCAAATACTTGACTTGAAGAAACTATAACATCAACAGATCATCGTTTATTTAAATCGCGAAGGATGCCAAGTAATTGCACCACTCGTCCGAGATTCTCATCTTCATAAACACCCTTCAGGACTCTAAGCTCCCAGACATTCCTTCCCCATCTCACTCGCAGCTCACTTATACCTACCAAGTGGACGTCGATCACGCGGCTCAGAACAACGAAGCTCCTGTTCCTCCTCCTCTTTGGCAATCGGCTATCGGTATCTAATCAAGTCTGCCCGTTGCAACTAGCTAGATGACGTGTGTACGCGAGATGCGTGCGTACTGAAGAGCACTGTAACTAGACTGTCCGCGACGGAAGCCCTGCCCTAGCTCTATATATCTGGTCAGGTGTACCACCGTGGCGATATTCCTCCCCACCCACGGCCGCGGTACGTACACCACCATCGCGGGAGCATTTTCATTGCCAAGGATCACTTGAGACCGCGATATCCCGCGATCCACCTGGGGGACGGTGAATAGAGAGCAGAATTCCGAGGGATCAGCCCGGGGGATTCGTCCCTACCTTTTCGTCGCACCCCACCAGAGCCGCGGATCGTTTCGCCAGCTCCACCGTCTAACGCTGTCCTATTCGATCAGACCGGTCTAACCAGCTCGCGAACAACGCCTCCGACGCGCCCGAACGTTTGCCGCCGTTCGATTTGTACCCACGTGGCCGCGCGCGTCTCGCTGCATGCACGCGCCCAGTCCTTTTGTTGCGTTTCCCCTCGCCGTCTTATCGGCGAATCTCGATGAACCTGAAATCGAAAGGATCCGCGGCTAGATGGACGAGTAAGATGGGCACAGCGCCGCGCGGAGGCTGCTGGTGCGGATTCCTGATCGGTAAAGACACGCTGGGTGGAAGGAAGAGAGGAAGAAGACAGTAGGAGGGCACTTGGCTGTCGAGATTTAAGAACCTTGAAAGCCACTATGCCAGAGTGTTGAGGGTCTAAGTAAACTGTGGTGAACAGGTGTTTGAAGGATGCTGCATGTAATTGCTGTACTCGAATACATTTGACCGTGATCCAATCACGATACCAGTGGACTCATTGAAATCCTTGGAATCTTTACCAAAGCCTGTTTACTTAACCCAGAAACAAGTGCCTCACTATATCCATTCCACCCACTCCAGCCGACAAACCTCGCTATTGGGACATCCTTGTACCAATCCAAAGATCGACTCCCCCCAGCGCGGATAAAAATAGAAGGCCACGAGTTCGCCGATCCAAGCATACCGTTAACCGATTGACGCTATCGGCCGGCCCAGTTAGCCCGCGCGCTTTTTCCTCTTATCCTTGTCGCCTCCCTCGCATCCTTGCCGTTTTCGTCCTGGTCGATATCGCGCCGGTCTAGGTAACTGGGTCGCGCCAAGTGAAAACGCATTACACGTAGATAGAGTCGCGTAGGCCTTGCCGATCGAGGAGGGGAGCGTGTCGTTCCCCTGATGCTCGGGTTCCTTGGCGCAGTGAAGCGTCACGAAAGCACCGAGGCAAGACCGAAATTTCGGAGGGAGCAGTGGCCCTGTTCCGTCGCGATTTCTTTCCATCGAACGGCCCTCTGTCCCTCCACTGTCCGAACCGATTACCACCGGATCACGATGATTCAGCGGGACCCATCGCCAGGTGGACGATCCGGCTGTCAGGACGATCGTCGGGAGCATTCGAACGAGGTTGCCTCCTCGTCAGGCTGCCGGAACTGCGTTACGTCGCCGTCGCCGATTTCTCGGCCGCGTACGTGCCGTGAAAATGATCTCTCCGCGGCCACGGCGAAAGCGACGAGGATCTCTCGCCTCTCCGTTGCCCCGGCTCCTCGGGTTTCCGGTTCGACGGCCGATCCTGGGACGCCGCTCGTCATTTTCTGCATGGTGATCCCCGTTGATGGACGAGCGTCACGCGTCGCTCGGTCGCCAATGAAATCGTCGTTATTGCGGGCCAACGCAGCGGGGCTACGGCGCGCGTAACGTTATGTCTGGTATGCAGGTTACCGGTCTCGTAGTTCGCGTATCCGGCTTCGATGGACGGTAATCTATGCGACCGGTAATGAGGGTGCTCCGCGAGGAATGAAAGAAGCTCGGCCAGGTTTTACGAGCCATTAACCGACCAATGGACGGAGGTGGGTCAGTGGTGGCATCGCCGGGAGATGCCTGGCTGATATTTACGACGTGCTTCGCGGCAGAGGCATAAATATTCACCGGAATGCCCGCCTAACAGCGACGCACGGTGGGAGAATCGTGCGAGCAGCGCGCGAGCACTTCCTACGGGATCGAGCTCGTTCCAGAAGTTTTCCAGCGTTGTCTTTCGCGGGAAAGAGGAGCACGACGAACGTATCCCATGCACTTTCTACTCGGTCGATGCTGGAATCCCTACCCGCGTCGCGGTTGTGTTTACACGCAGCTCGTTAAGCCGTATCTGGTTCATGTATCAGTGGATGCACCGGCGTGTTATTATACTACTTTCACTCGTATTCATAAATATCAGCGCGGAAGGCTGTCTGCGAGGCAGCAGGGATTATCCCCTGTGTCACGCTCGCGCAGGCGCGCAGGATAAACGGGCCTGCTCGGCCAACGCCGCTCCCGTCTTCCCAAGGGTGGACCTCGATCACTGAACACGACTCACAGGCATCTTGCATTTGATTTTTCTTTTCTTTGGGACAAGACGCCAACGCGCCGTTCGCCACATCTCTTTATTATAAAAAGAACAACGGAGGCATTATAACAATAGCACACGTGGATGGTCGGGTACAATTAAATAAATACTAGGTTTTGTTAGGCGCGATGAATAAATAACAAGGCCCGGGCAACGCTATACAATTGAACGAGTATCTACGCGGAGGTACTGGTTCGCAGTTGGAAGAGGGGAAGAAGGAATAATAGGGGAATAAGAATAATAGGGGAGGTGGGAGAGGATGGAATAATGGACGAGTCCAAGTATCGAGGAATTATAGGAACAATAAATATAAATATAAAGTAGAGGATAGTCGCGAAGAGTTGAGAGGATCAAGAGGCACGGAAGGAAGAGAAGGCAGATGAAAGGGAAGAATGGTAGAAGGGATAGAAAAGAGGGGAAAGTAGGGGGTTGAAGGAAGGAAAATTTCTATCAGACGCTTCATGCTTGCTGTTGAGGCTGATGGGCGCGGTATGCCAATTCGTGGGCATCTTGGGGTAAACTTCTGGCCCATCCGTGGCCACTGCCGCCGGAGTAGCCGCCGCCGCCGCCGCCGTAGTCTGCGCCACCGCCGCCGTAACCACCGCCGCCACCGTGGCCTTCGTCGTGGCTGACAACGTGACTGTTGCTGTGATGGGGGTGCGACACCACCTCGTAGGTCACGTGCTTTCCGCTCGAGCTCAGCAGCTTCTTCAGTCCAATGATCGCTGAGATCACCAGGGCTATCTTGCCGACCAAAAGGGCCTTGCCAGCGATAGCGGCGATCGCGCCGAGAGCCAGCGGTAAAAGGGCTGCAGCCTTCAGGGCCAGGGCCATCATCAGTGGGCCAAGAATCTTCTGGGCTTTCTCTGTAATTTTGTATCATGTTTGTTAAATTGTGGGTTTATAAGCTTACCTCCACTGGAACATCATTTATAGGCAAAGTGGGGGCGATGTAGGACTCTTGATGTAGGAAACCTCTACTCTTTAATCTCGAAAACAGGTGCTCGAGGATTCTCGTATCGGTTTTGAAACGGTAAATAGCAGCTTGTACGACGGGAAAATGTTCAGTCACTGAATTCGACCGTTACTGTAATAAATCCACGCTAGATGCTACAATGGGCTCACTGCCCAGAACCCAACGATCTCTTATTGCTAATTTACCGGTTAGCCGCGCAGAGACCCGGTACCCAGCGTACCGTGGCCACGGTTTCTCAGCGATTACTATCCTGCACCGTGTGTAGCACACTCTTCCATTGTGAGCAATGCACGAGCGAGGAACGTTTCCCACGAAACAGCGGCTGGAGGACACGGGCAGGGACGCGACGGTCCCAAGGAACGCGACCCGACCTTTCTCAGGATCACGCGCGGAGGAGCGAAGGAGATCTCGAAGTGGAATAGGCGAAGGTCAAGGCGATGTACCCCGTGCAGGATGGAAAGTATGTCAAAAATCTCGCACGGCGGGATCTATCTGCCTCTTGCACGCCCGGCGTGGGTAACCCTCTCCTCGTTTCACGACGATGCTTCAAGGGGAAGCGGAACCAGTTCCTCAGTGGGTCAACGTCTCGATGCCAGCTTCCCCAGCATCGTCATCGTCGCCCGTTGAATAGAGCCGCGACGAGGCTGAGGAACTCGCGCGATGCAGCTGACACCGTAGAGGCCCGAATCCCGGTTAACCGCTTGTCGCGTTAATTACCGCCAGCGAGCACATAATTAGGTGATTCGTCCGACGAGAGATTAGAAACGATTCAACGGCGCCCCGGGCCTCGTTAGTCCTTGCATAATTAACGACGGGGGAACAGGCCCGTAGATACTTCAGCGACTAATTAACTGCCTTGGGAACCAGGTGCATGTTCGGCATGTACATGCCGAAGAAGTTGAAATCGGGTTGATTGCCCGGGCACGATAAAGATGGAGGATTCGAGAAGATCCTTTTGTTCTCCAGTTTCGAGTACATGAGAATTTGACTTAATGACAGGGTTTGAATTAAGAGGCTTTTGAACGAATAAGGATGCGTTATACTCACTCTTCTTGCCACGGCTTTCCACAGCATTGTCAGCGAAGTCCTCGAAGCTTCGTCCAGCCGATTCGATCGCGCCAAGGATATCAGTACCTTTGAGATCTACTTTAACAGTGTGGGTCCTCAGGAATCTTCCCAATCGATCGAACAACAGCGTCTCCAGGTCGCTGGACTCGATGGACCTGCGAAGACACAACAGTACGTCAGCCCTGTCATTCAAGCTACCAAGAATGTACGAAGAATACTTGAATCAAAATAGATAGGAATTATATCCGTCCCGAAAGATTTGCAAATCACATCCCTCCCGTTAATCCCAGCTGGATCTAGTACCAAAACTGACCTAGGTGCGCCCTCCTCAGCGTTGGACGTCTTGACGACGGTGATCCCGTCCGTCAGCGTGATATCCTCCTTGTCGGCCAGCATCTTGTCCACGTAGGAGAATACTTTGTACTTGATGCAGCTGATGGACTCCTTCTTCAGGCAGTCGCTGTAGATGGTGGCCATCAGGTCGTTCTCGGTGGCGGGCTTGTCGTTGGCCGGCAGTGCGACGGCCATGGCCAGCACCGGAAGTAGCCACAGAACGGTCACTGAGTACTTGCCCATGGTTGCTGGAGTTGGACGTTAAACGATTCACCACCCCGTGGAGCGTGCACGTCGGCTGCTATACAACGGAGGACGGATGGTTTATTGTCCTGCGTCGCGTGGTCTGCGTCGACTAACTGTTGCGCTGGCAGCTGGTGAACGTGGACGCCAGGATGCGTCGATCGGATCCCGTGTGTTACATCCAAAAGAGGTTGCATTGCTTTTATACCGAAGTATCGCACGAGGGGAGACCTCGCGCGGCACGGGCCACCGAGAGTTCGCGTTCGCCTCCTGCCCTCTCTCTCTCTCTCCCTCTCCGTTCCCCCCTATGTCGCTCTGATCGTCTCCCTGCTCCTCTCTCCTACACCCCCCTCCGCGGCGACGAGTCCTACGGGGGCCACGCTATCGAGGACCTCCTCTCCCTTTCGGCATCCCTCTCCTCGCGCGTTTAATTCGGCAGGGCAAAAAGCGCGCACCTCCGCGTGGAGACGGAGCGGGCGCACAGGGGAAATAGGAGAGGGACACACTTGCATTTTCTTCCTCGTGCTCCCCCTGGCGAACGCCTCGTTTCCGTCGTTCTTACCGCCTGCAGCAGACCTACTTCGGCCACCATTAAGGTCCCACGGTAGAAGGGAGGGAGCCCCCCTGCGCGCCGCCGCGTCGCGATGAGAGATTCAATGAGGGAAATCTACGGGTAGAGGTCGTGGGGAAAGGTACCACTGGCTCCCTTGTGATTTCTCGCACGACTTCGCCAGCCTCTCCGCCGATTTTTCGCCTATTATTAATTCGAACGCTTGCTCGTCGCGGGCCACGAGTGCCAGGACCTCTTTTGCATTCGATGGGCGTCCACGTGCCCGTCAATCCCTGTGCTTGACAGGAGAGCTACTGGATCGTGACCCAGCAGAGGACTCTTGTCTCGTTCGAGTGTAGATAGAACCAGGGGTGCATCGGTGTCCTCGAAAAAGGATTGAGTAGGCTACTTAGAATTGTTAAAAAAGGGATCTAGGCGATGAACAGGTTAATAACTGCTGATGTTAATTAAATTATACAGCTTAAACTGCAAAATATTGTGTGGTGAATAAGCTTGTCTGAGGGGGAACTACCTTGCACTTATTCCCAGGAATCGTTATGCTTGGCTTCTTACACTGATTTATCATTGACATCTATCCCTTATTTCCTCCGAGAATTGTCCTTAATTCAGAAGGAAGTCAGAAAGTGGATTTTTTTTTTGGCTTCTTTAGTTGAAGGTGTAAAGGAAACGGACGCATGATATTTTGTACGGTCCAGAGATTGTAGAAGGCAGAGTCATCAGAGAGTGCCCGGAAGATATTTCATGGTGGCTGCTTGACACTGTTTCAGGATCATTTGGAACCACCTAGACCGGTCCAACGTTGCTTACAGTTATTTGGGATGTAGCATCGTTAAATTCTTCTTCCGTGGAGGACATTCGAAACTATTCCGGGCTACTTAAAATTCCGCGGCGATTACTTTGATCCTGCCTACACTTGCAGAAAGTTGATTGGGATTATCCAAAGCATCGGATAATTTACGTCCTGAACTGCCTAATATATTTGTACAACTCCCCACATTTTGTTCTGGGGGTCTTGATAACGCCACCTAAAGCGTTACTAACTTCTCAGCAGTGTCCCAATTTCTCCACAGTCCCACAAATACCACAAGTTAATCAAAAACCATGCAAAATCATCCCCCAATTGCACCTTTGATCTCATCTCGACAATCAATCTCCAAGTTCTGCAAGTTCATTCAAAGCTCCTCAAGCATCTCCGGCAACCAAGTCGCCGCTTGGACTTTCCCCGCCGAAAAGAAAAACCCCCGCAGGGCTGGGTCATTAGGGGCAACGGAAAATACCGTTCGTCGCCGGTCCCCGGTCCAAGATCCAGCAGCCGAGCTCCTCCCATCGTAGGCGACCGTTAATTGTCGCAGGTGATGTCGATCCAGCGTCGAAGCATACATCGGTAGATGATGGACGCGAGATATTATCTTGGGAACGGGGTCAGTCACCCATTTACAACTGGGTCGAGCGTTCAATTTCGGCTCCCCTGTCTCTCTCCCTCCCTCTCTTCACCTGTCTTCATCGCGCCTCGATCCATTCCCTTTTTTCGACCCGCCGTCTCTTCCCCCCCCCCCCCCCCCCCCGTGGAAGGCGGGGGACCCTCTCCCTTCCGCCTCGTTTCGGGGATCAAGATCTCGGGCCCCGCGAGAGCGAACGTCGCCCCGGGCGAAATCATCCACCTGACGCTGGTCGCCGTTTCGAGTTTACAAGCTGCTTGCACCGGAACAAAAGCGAACGTTAAAGTGCCCGGCTTTGTCGCCGAAATGGCGAACGCTTCAATGTGCTAGAGGGCAAAGCCTGGGGTGTGCATCGCGCGGAGGATTCGTTGTGTTCCAAAGAGGATAGGACGTTCATCGTGGACGTTATTGTTAGAGAACGAGGGAATCAAAGGTTAAGAGCTCGCGGGAGAGGAGCAGACGCGGCAACACACTTTCGGCCGATCAAGAAAGCCGCTGAAAGTCGGAATGCTCATCGAAAGTACGGATGGGACACGCGTGTGTCCAAGGAGGAGAGATCGACGTGGATCAATGCTCGATTATTATTGTTGAATTATTATTTCTGAATGAAGGATACACGCTTTCAATGGTTGGATCGCATTTAGAGTTCCAGAGACGTACAACTGAATCGATCTCGATGTGAAACTGAGGCACTTGATCCCCAGGGCGAATGCATCAGAGAATAGGGGTCAGAGATCGATCCGGACGAGGCAGACACGGTGTCTGAAGAGGCAATCCGAGAAGCCACGCGGGAAAGAGTAACGGTCGGCTGGCGATTGTTGTTTCGAAACGCTCGGTGAAGTTCAAGGTGTAGCTCGAGGCACCTGCGTGCGTGATCACAAGGCAATAATCCCACGTGAGAGTTTTATAAAGACACAGAGTCTGCTTTAGTCAGCCTGTTCCTTCGCTTCTTAGAGGCCAGATTTTTGTTATGGTTCGTTCACGGTGATACGGTACCGGGTATAATTAGGAAGCATCTGATGGTACAAGATAAGACTTGACGCTACTATATCTCACAAAAGAAGAACACTGGATATCTCTATGTATCTAGTTCCTACTTAAGGCGGAACACCACTGTGACGGGCGGAAAAGTAAGCCATTTTTAAGAATTTTTTTCTGGAATAATTTACAGTTTTCAAAGAAAGTTTTTATTATCTACCTTTAGTACAATGTCTTAAGAGACTATAAAAAAGAAATAAATAGAAAATATGCATAAATTTTAATATATTAATTAATCTTCTAGACTCTCCACGCGCGCTGGTCGAATGTGTAACTATGGAACAGCAGGTCCGAAATCAAATTTAATTTTTTTTATAAATATTTATATAATAGAATAGATATGAGTATAGTTCCCGTTGCACGTACGGATTCTTTGATTGAAAACAAATAGTTTATAAAAAAAAAATGAAATTTGAATCGGACCTGCTGTTCCATAGTTACACATTCGACATTTTTCTATTTATTTTTTAAGGTAAGTAATATAAATTTTATATAAAAACTGTAAATTATTGGTGAAAAATATTCTGAAAAATCGCTTACTTTTCCGGCCGTTACAGTGGTGTTCCGCCTTAGAAACACGCTCCCTGTAAACCGAATCGGGAACATCTAGTCAACAGCAGATTAGAAACACGACATTCCTCGGTTCCTGAGGTGCCTCGAATCTCCATTAACAAATTGTCCAAACTTTCGAATGGATGCTTCCTCGACAGTGCATCTTTCGGAGGAATCCATGCCGCGCTTTTACCAGATTTTACAAGCTTCCGTGATGCGAATGGCGGCGATCGGGCACGGAAAGAACGTCCCCGAGCGACAGTCCACTCCGAATGGCCGGCGTTGACATTAACCGGCGATCGAAGCCGCTGGTATGCGGCTAATAAGGCGCCGTGGAAATCCAACGGAACGGCCAGGGAGAATCAGAGAATCCGAGAATCCAGTAACCCAGTGACGCATGAGAAACTTGGCCGGGCTAATCGTGACGTGAGAACCGACCGTCGAGATTTAGATACGAGCCCAAAGCCGCTCGTTCGACTCCCGTTTTCAGTTTACGACTCTCTAATAACGAGACAGAGGCGTGCTAGCGTTATGAGCACGCGGAGAAATCCCGCTTTTGTGATTCGGAAAGAAAGCCCCTATTCATCCGGTCGCAGATCCGTGACGGGGCGCAGCGCCAATTTTCATGGCACTCTTTTTCTTCCTCTTCTTCCTTCCGCCTCTCCCCTCCGGCTCGCCGTGCACTTTGCTCGGGCATTTTTAATGGGCACGCCGTCCCGATTTTTCCTGCCCGCGTTCCGCTTAATGGCGAAAAAATTCAGACGATTTACGGGGTCGTATAGAAATTGATGGGTCATTAAGTGGGGGAACGAAGGCTGGATATCTGCGTTACTAGTTAGGGAAAATTGCTTTGTTACCTTTTGTGTGCTTCTGAAGGTATTATTTAGGATGAAGATGGTTCCAGAAGGGGAATGTTTAGGTGTGGATATTTTATGGAGTGTTTGATTTCGGCTAGGTGTCGTGTGGAAGGAGATTTTATTTAAAGAGGTAAAAGAGGAGGTACTGTAGCTGCCTGAATACCGCGTCGCGATTAATGCACCGTGCATCTCCACGGCGTGACTTCGCCACTAACGAAAGTCTCCTCTTCCTTTCAAAATAATCCCGCATCTTTTTTCCCTGGGAACCGTCGCGATCCTGTCGCGGTACAGGCGGACGTAACGAGCCGTGACACTCGCGTCTCGGATCGTTTCACCTTCTTTCCATCGAATAATACGATTTACATTGAACGCTGTTAATGAAATACTCGTGGTGGGACCGAGGTGTGCATTGTGACTATAGATCGTTGGGAAAGTGTGCTATGGCTCGTTCTGGACGAAAGGAAAAGAGGAATTCGATAATTCTTTTTTTAGAAATACATTATGGTGACTATAGAACCGCAGCTTCGATGCAACCTGGAATGGTGATACCGTGGAATCGAGCCGAATGATTTATTTCTTTTTAATTTAACTGTGTTACCATCAGCCATTTCGTTCGTTTCCCATCTGGATCGATCACTTTCGCGCACATGCCGCTCGAAAAGGTCAGAAAAACGACCGTTAATGAGTTCGATCGATCAATCCCAACGTCCCTCTTCTCTGTAACGTAAAAAGCCGCCCCGTCCACGAGAAACACTTTCCTTCATCGCCTCGAACAAGACATCTCGCTCGTTCCTCACGATTCTCACCTTTGCTAGAAATAGCCACGAGATTTGATCGCACAGTTTGACAAGGTGGGTACCAGTGACGAGCAGACTCATTGAGGACACGTGCATTCAAGTCCACCTGTAACATGCATAAGTTGTTAAGGGGTGTGTGTACATAATTACATTCTCCATATACAATATTCTAATAGATTCCCCTTGGCTGTGGCTAGATTGCTGACAATTTTCAGGAATTCCACCTGCAATTACAACAACCCTCTTCAATAGAGATACTACCTGAGAATATTGAACTTTCCGAGTGAATGAAGAATTACTAATCAACCCCTCTCGCGGCCATCGGCACCTCCCAACCGTTCCCCGGTGCAAAAATCATTTTTACTATCGTCCTCGAGCGACTTCCAGCGGTGAGAACGGAAGAGACAGCAATTTTGCGTCTCGACCTCCTTTCCAGGCGCTCATTTTCCTCCTATCTGGGACTTAAGGACATCGGACGCGGAAGATTTAGTGGAATGCCCGTCCTCTCGACCCGATTAAGAATGACGAACGCGAGCCTCGGCCTCTCGACCTCCGTTTCGCGCGGGACCGACGACTCGCGGCGCGGCCGTCCGCCGTGCCACTGCACTTTCCCCTCGGCGCGAAGCGCAGCGCGCCACGGTTGCGCTCCTGCGCTCCCATCTTGACCTGCCGATACTCCCGTGACAGTGCGACCGTTTGGCGAACCGACCAGGCCGGTTTCGAGGCCGCGCACTTGAAATTTCGCCGGTGAAACAGCGAAAAAAGAAACCGTTTCGGAGGTTCCTGGAAGGCTGGAAAGTCGACGGCGCGCGCATGATTTCTCTTTTCTCCGCCGCGGATCCGGGAGGATTTTCGGCCGCGAGGCTCTCAACTGGCTTCGCAGCGGGCCCGATTCGAGCTGGGAGAAAGTAACGATGACTTTTGAGCCTGGGGACGGTTTCTCGGGCTTTGGGTGTTTTCAGTGGAGACCTTTGGTGGCTCGTGACCGATATATCGATGGTATTCGGATACGTTCCATCGTTCGTAGTATTTTCTTCGGGGGGCGGTTGGATTTGTAGGAGGACCAATGACGCAGGTTTCGTTTTTATAAAAATTGTATTTGATCGATGGATATCGGTGTTACAAAGATTCGGCACTGGGAAGTATATTTCAATGGAGTTAAGATCGTACTGGACTAGATGGTGTTCAGCTGCGATGAGGATTAAGATTGACGTTGTACCATAGCGCGTACGTCGTAGCACTCGAAGCGTTCCGACTAGCCTCTATGTTCGATTCTGACGTATTCTGTCCATTCTATTCGTACACGCATACCTCGACGTTTTCTAATACGTATTATTTACATTGGGCCGCGAGCCCTGTCGCTTATTATTAAAAAACATGATAAATAAACAATAAATATTCCCTATGGTGTAATCCTATTTGGGTGGTGGAGGGGTGAGAGGATCGTCTCGAACGATCTGCTTCGAATTCGTGCTTGGACATTTTATGGATCGACGAGTGAAAGGGGAAGGTGAAGATAAGGGAGGACAAAGGCAAGAAAGAGAGAGAGAGAGAGAGAGAGAGGGAGGACCTGGAAGGGTGGGAAGAGAAAGAAGAGAGAAGGGAAAGGAAAGGGGACATCTGGCACAATTGAAAATCGTAAGGAATTAATGATGGTAGCCAGAGTACGCTTGACTTTGCGCGTATCCGTGACCATCGTCCCAGGATGACCCGCCGGAGGACCATCCAGCGGAAGGCGCAGGGGCTGACCATCCTCCAGAATTAGCGGATCCGCTGCTCCATCCGTGGTAAGGGGTGGCGTCGTGCCCTCCCTTTGACCACAGCGATTTAAAACCGATGAACGCAGAGATGGCGAGCGAGATCAGCGAGACGAAGATCGCCTTCTTCGCGATGAAACCGGTGACGAAGTAACCAATGGTGGCCAGGGCGCCGATTTTCGCTTTCGCCGCGAGCAACAGGGGAAGCAGCTGCTTCAACTGCTTCTTCTTACCCCGACCTGTAAAAATGAGGATTCGTTAAGAGAAGCGTTCGCCATTTCGTTGAATTTCTTTACAAAGATTTTTCGAAGGACGTGTAGGAGCATCTAAATCTGATCATAGAACTGAGCAGGCCATTATCAGAGTTATCTGCCTTCGTCTCGATCGATCCCGAGATGTCCAGATAATTTCAGATGAATCCAATTGTGTCTACAATTATCTGTAGCACCCAGTGACTACAAATTCAACATTTACCTTCGACAACCAGGTCAATGGCCTGGCGGACCTCTTCCGGTGCAGAGTCACTGATGGCACGCGCGGAACTTCCGATCCTGTCAACGATGGGGCTGAAGTTGATCTACAAAGTAGGAATTACATCAGGCAACTGGTGCGCCGAGCGAACATCGAGCAAGTATTTTCGAGGAGCAAAGTAGCACAGTTACAACATGGAACTTTAATTACCTTGAGACTGCGACCAGTGAGGAACTCTCCGGCTTCCTCGCTCACAAAATTCACGAGAGCGTTCTGCCTGTCAGCGACATTGTTAGCAGAGTCGATCTCCTGATCGTACGCGAGATCCTTGCCAGTTCTGGAGCTTCTGCTCTGGCTGTCGCCGCTCTTCACCAAGCTAACACCACTGACGACCTCGAGGTTGTCCGTATCGAAGAACTCCTTAGCCTTCCTGTACAGGCTCTTCTGCAGGCAGGAGATGCTGTCCTTTTGCAGGCAGCTGTCGATGGTCTGGCCAGCCCCGAGGGCGGCGGCGACCGCGAGTATCACAAACGCGTACAACTTCATGATTCCCAAGTTATCACCGTTCAGGAAGAGACTGTGGTGCGCGCGGAGCAGCGAGGCGTGTGGACGACAAGGAATACGACGCCCTTTTTCCGAAACCCGTCCCGGCGGTAGTGAAATTTCGTGTGGTCCATCGTACAATCTCTTTAGCTTATATTTGGCGGACCCCTCCTCTACCGCCGCCTGCCGCGCTGCCCCACCTCCTCCCCTTTTTTCTTCCTATTTGCCTTGCATGAGTGTCGTCACCGATGTTCCACGCCGTCTTTGTGGTCCGCGTACGGGCCGTTTAGCTGGCCTAACCGACGAAAGTATTCGCCCGGCGGACGCGGATAGGTGTTCCTTCCGTGAGCAACCGCCCATCGGGGCCCCACGACCTGCGACCTGCCTACGACAGGTAAATACAGGACGCCCGTGGGCTGGGGACGTAGCCTCGGGCGAGAAATCTTCTCTTCCGTTGTTCCCTTTTATCTTCGGGCTAGCAAGCTTCCACGACTCTATGCTCACTGTAAATAGGGCCTTGGTACACTCTGGACGGTTATCCAGAGGATATCTAAGGGACATCAAGGTTCCTTGTGGTTGCATCTACAGGGGGGGGGGGGAGGGTATGTGGAGACATCTTCCTGGTGGATCGCAGGTAGCTTTGAAGCGATCTAGAGACGATGCAAAGGCAATCTGAGGCATTTAGAACCTGCATTCTATTATCCTAATGCTACAGTAGATAAGACGCAGGGAAGATCTGTAGCTAATCTAAGATGAATATCATCTATTTATCGTATGTAACGACCTACACACGCGGCAATGAAACTCCGCTCAATGGAGGCAGTAAACCAGGAAATTTCGATCCCTGTTCGCCGCGCCGCGTTTTCTCCGGCTCTCAAGCGTGTTATGAAGCCCGGCCGGGCAATTATCGACGATCCCCCAATTAACGACGCCTCAGCGAGAGCGGTAAAACATGTACGACTTAGCGGCACTAAACGCCGTGGACAGGAAGCAGCAGGAAAGCCAAGGAATGATGATCGGCGGTGAACGAACCTGCGGAGACTCATCGCGGCTCTTATTCCTCTCAAACCTGTCGAGAACAATCCTCGGACATGCCGTGAGGCGCAAAGTGCACCGCGGATCGACCAGTCGGGCCTGTTTCGCTGGCGATTGCCGCGAAGAGGAGGCCAGAAATCGGCGTGCTCTCTCCCACGTGGCGGGCGCGAGACACGATCGTCATGAATGAAAGAAAACTGGTATAGATCAGGTTCAAACATCCCGGATCCGACCTTCATCGAGGCACACGCACACGCCGCGGCCACCACTTTCTACTCTGACCCCTGAGCGGCTCTCACGGGCCGCCGATAACCGCCTCTTGTCGTTTTCGTTTCGTTCCTTCCGAAGCGGTTACAAAGCGACGCTGGAATTTTCGGTTGCGAAATCGCGACCGGAGCGTAGGTGGCCAGCGGTCCCCCCCGTTGTCATCGTAATTCCAGCGACGTCCCCGCACTGCCACCGGCACCGTGACACTCCTCGACAATGAAGAGGATCGCCGCGTAGCACCGCGTTAAATCGATTGTGTGAACGATCTTCGCGCGATCGCCCTTGGACGGTGCTCCGGCCGTTCCGAGGATAGAAACTTGGCCTGCGCATGATGTCACGAGGTGAAACTTCCTGTTTATGGGAATCTATTAACCCCCTTGCGAAATGGACACTGAGAGCATACGAGGGGCACTATGGACTGACTGTTTTTGCACAGATCTCAGGTTCTTGTTATGGCAAATATCCGAGGTCAGATTATAAAGAGTATTAGCATGCAGAGGTGGAAGTAATAGCCGCGATTAATTCGAGCAAAAAGGCCTGAACGGCCGCGGCGAGGAAGGGACGCGATGAAAAGGAAATTCGCACGATCTTACGTCAGTGGTCATTCATCCTTTCTCGGCCATCTCGGTCCGCCTGGTCGGAATCCTTTCGTCGATCCTTCACTCCCGTCGGGAGAGCCAGACCGCCGTGAGCTCTTAAAAAGTAAAACCAAAGTTTCTCCTTTACACGGTCACGCCCAGTCGCGGTAAAATCACTATGCTTAGAGCAACGAGAAACCGCTGATGACGATGACCAGGCCTCTAGGATACGCGGATGCCGCGCGAAATTGGGTGTGGCCGATATTGCTCGTTAAACGGATTATGTAAACTTTCACCGAAGCCCGACGACTCTCTCATCTCCGGTGATTTCTGCCGCTTCCAGAGGAGACGCTCCTGCTCCCCGGCGATCATACTCGCCGGCGATCCCCGGAGCGTGACCGGGATCGACGATGTGCAAAGCTGACGTTTTAGAGCTCGAAACTGGGAAAACTGTGTCAGTGGATCAAGCCACTCTCAGTTTTAACGTTAATTCCTGGCTGTCGTGCGACAATCGCGCGACAGATTATTAGAAACATCTTGCGGGTGCGAAATGTGGGCAATCCATTCAGTGAAATCGTAAAACCATCGAGCGTTTCGTGAATGACTCCTGCGGTTTAGAAAACTTTTACTCGGAGGACAGTTAACGAGCAAGCTAATCATTCGCGTACGACGAGGACACAAGTTGCTAAGTTTGAACTGGAAATCGGATTGAAGATACGGCACTTGGAGAGCCACAGGGAAAATCGGAGCATTTGAAGAAACTTACTCATTTACGGCTTGTTCTAACTTAATGGCGAAACGCGGCAGCAGAGGTTCGTGCGATTCCTCGCACGTATCTGCACGGTGATTTGCTGGAAACGAGAACCGCGGAACGAGACCTAGAAATAGCAAATGAACATCGGCGTTATGGGTGACATTAACATTTTTCTCCTCTGGCTGGCTCACTTAGCATACAGCGTTTCACTTGAATCCAGAGAAACGTCCGATGACACTCGTCCGCTAATAGTCGGCTATCTCGGGGCCAGTGACTCGCGGCATATCGTGCGCGCAGAATTTCTTGCAAATTCCTGGTGATTTATTCGCGTCTCTAACAATCGTCCGCCGTCCAAAATGCTCCCCGCGAAATCACGAGCCTCCACGTGAAAGCGTACGTGCGCGAAGTCGGTCAATAAAGCGTACCGATTATACTCTTTTCGCGACGCGAAATTGCCGGGCCTGTGACAGGGAAAACGAAGAGGATTTTCATGTACTGGGAATGCCCGCGGAGGAAATGTTCCATGGAGTGTTTGGTCAAGGTTGAGGACACTTATTTTCACTAAACCAGTGACAGAAGTGTGTTAAAGCAAAGTAGATTCAAGATCGCTCTTCAAAAGACCCCACTATGCTCTCTAAATCGAAAAAATCCCGAGGCAAAGGAATCCGAATTTTATGCTCTTGTAAATCATTCGCGACGAAACCTTCCACCTCCCCGTTGGTAGGTTTAATCAGCCTGGTCGTGCCACTTGCGAAGATTCTATCTCGACAGGGGAATTAGAGAGTCGCCTCCTCGATATGCGAATCGCCGATCGTCTAACGACCCTACGATCTGCTGCGCGTGGAATTTCTGACGGAGCATCGTCGACCCGTCGTTGACACGCGCGCCACACGAAAAATCGGCCAGCAGGCGGATTTGAATTTTAAATTTCCTTCCGTCGATCGGTAATAAGCGTGGAATGTAACGGGCTCGTCTCTCGCGGCTCCGTGTGCCAGAAAACGCGATATTAAATAGGGGACGATCAAGGCCCGAGAAAAAGGGGTAACGATCGGCCCCCTGGACGCTCGATGCGACCGTGTGTCGCAACGACGGCGCAGGTGGTCTAGCGTTCTGGTATTTCAAATGGTAGAAACCTCCTGCGTCATTCGATTCGTGGTCCCTTTAACCTGGAAACGAACCCGAGGCACGAGATCGATCCTGCTTCCATCGCCGATCTTCCTTCGCCCGGTCCATTCACGAAAACGTTCTAACTTTCGGTTTCCCTGGAGGATGCTGGTGACGTCAGGGGAACGCGCGACGCGATCGACTTTACGGCGCTGTTAAAATTCAATTGCCCTGCTGCTCGTTGTTTTCAGAGAAGGGAGGACGAAAATGAAAGCAGAGCGTTGCGCGTCGATTTTGATGAAGCAGGGGTCGGATGGATCGGAGAGAAAGACTTTGGGTTCGAAGAAGCATTAATGTGATGAGTCTGGCAACTTTTTGAGGAAGTCTCAGCTCTGGGCAATTTTTAAGGAAGGAAGGGAGTCTATTGTCCCCTTGTTTGAGCTTCGGAAGGAGGAAACGAAAGTGAAGCTGGATGTAGGTGAGTTAAACTTCTGATAAGGATCTGATCGCATAAAGTAGCTAAAAATCTTAGATTTTTCTTCGATCAGGAGAAGAAGTTAGGCACAAAGAAAGCTGGAACTCATCCCCATGTGACTCCACAATTGTAACCACATTAAAAACAGATTTAGGTGTATTTTTAGAACCCTATTAACTCTATCATTTCTAGATTTCCAGTTGTTCCAATTACAATCAAAGTGAAAAAAAAAGAAGAAATAGGTAAGGAAAGAATTCCCTCGCAACCCCAAAAAAAGAGTGCTCCTAAAACCCGATCTCCATAAATGGAAAACGTTCGAGAACATTATCGCCCCTACGAATCAATGCAGAATCATGTAGCAGTTTGCCAACTGCACTCGCGGAAGTTCATCGTCCAGCAGATGCGCGTGTGCGGAAGTCGCGCCGCGTTCTGAGCCGACTTCAACTGCGATCTTCCCGTTTTATGATATTCCAAAGGTAAAAAAGGAGGCGCTGCGGAATGTGGGCCAGTGGGTCTTGCCCCCTCCAGGCCTCGCCGGTGAACAGAAGAACGCGGTGAACGGGCCCGAACGCGGGGAGCGCGGTAGAAGGGAGGACGAGGGGACGGTGACGCGGAGGAACAGGTGCATAGAAAGAGGGACCCCTCTCAAACACATCCGACTCTCTCGACCGAGTCTTCCGTCGCTCCGTTCCGCGCCTTTCTTTCGCGAGAAAGATTCGCGCGAGGCGGATTCCCGACTCTGGCCGAGAGTTTTCCGCGAGCAGAAGCTACCAGCTCGGTCGACTTGATTTCCACGCAACGGAGAGCTTTCCAGGACGCGTAACGATGTCAGAAACTCGTCACGCGGATCATCCACGCTTTTTTCTAATAATTATGAATGAACGACTTAATTCACGAGCCATCGCTGTTAATTAACTGATATCGTGACTTGCTTTGGGGTAATTGGTGATGCCAGTTTGAATGCGTGCTTGAAAATTTCAAATGAATGCCGTTTCGCTTCGGATGATTTGTTTCGCGTTGTACTACTTGGAGGCATGTTTCGCACATCTGGTCCGCAGATGCGGCTGATACGAGCAGTGCCGCAGTTTCTGCTTCTTCATGCTCGCTCATCTGTTCGATTAGGAGAGATTCGCGGGTATTGGATCGCGATCAGCTGCCGTGAATGTTGGGAACGATCGAATGAGGGGAATATGCGACGCACGGCGCGTCGACTCGAGTGGCACACTTTCCTCATTGGCGCGATTCGCTGCCCGATTTTCTCGTGCCCGATCGAGACTCATTCAGCGCGCCTCCAGCCGGTCCATCCCTCCTCGTCGCATCGAGTGTCCGATTCGCTCGGCTCCGCAGCAATAAACAGAAGTCCCTCGAGTTCGATCAATGATTACGTATTTCTTTTTATTCGTGTTGCGAAATAAATAAATAGTACAAAAATGGATGAGTGTAAGAAAGAAAGAATGATATAAGAATTAAGACGATTGAACGTGTACTTTGGTTTATCCAGCGTCCGTCCATGTCGGTTCCACGTCCCGATGAGTCGTCGACCGTCCACGTTTATCACATTTCTCACGTGCGAAAACGATTCCGTGAGCCGTCACTTTCTACAGCTTGTCAGTCCGTCACCACGTGTTTGTATGTGTGTCAATGTCATTGTCACTGTCAGAACGCGTCACGTCGGGGGTTGTCAAGCTCGGCCGTAAGGTCTCCGCGACGCGGGTTTTGGTGATCACGTATCGGAGGATGATCTACGACCGGCGGCTGCATATCTGTATCTCAATCAGGACACCCGCGAGTCACCGAACAGGTGGGCGTATCCTCTGTACGGTAGATCCTGATCCTCGTCGCCCAGGGACCTCTTCTTTCGGTAATGGTGATGGCCGACGTCCTGAGCGTAAACCACGTGGTGGCCGCCGCCGCTGTCATGGCTCTGGGTGAGCTTCTTCACGGCGACGATCAGCGAGAGCATCAGCGCCATCGCGGACACCATCAACGCCTTCATTGCGAGGAGACCTAGCGCGCCGAATCCCATTGCCGCCATCATTTTTCCTGAAATTTAACGGAAGGTGTTAGGAATGTTTCAGGAAACATTGAATTCATGGAAATCTTGCATCGAGATTCCTTCGTGTTCCCAGGCCGAAGACCTCAACGTTATCACAAAGTATCCCTGACATTATCATCTTACCCATCATGAGCGCCATGATCATGTATCCGCCACCGCCTCCCTTTTTACCGCCGCCGCCACCATATCCACCGCCGCCGCCGCCTCCGAGTCCACCATATCCACCGCCGCCGCCTGCTCTACCTGAAAGCAGAAGAAACCCTTCAGTTACATAATCCCAGACCTACCTCAACCATCCCAACAGATCATCCAACAACCTTGATCAACAGGCAGGCTCTCTTGCAGTGCGCTCTCGATGTTCTGCGGCAGGAAGCTGGGCAGCTTTATTCTGAGCTCCCTTCCTTCGAAGAACTGCATCACTCCCCCGTATCCCTTCATCAGCCTTCCCTTCCTGCTTGGTCCGGCACCAGGTACCTCGACCAGGCTCACCCCATCGAAGATCTCGATGTTAGGCTCCTTGCTGGACTTCTCGAGCAGTTGCTGGACGATCTTCCTCACGATCCTCACGCCGTAGCAGGACACGGACGCGTTCTTGGAGTCTGGGCTGGAGCAACTGGTGGTGAGTCCGCTCCCCGTCTCCTTGGTGTCGTTGGTCTCCGCTGACTGGGCCTGGCCAACGGTGGACAGCGCGCAAACGATCAGCAGGCAAAGGGCGAGGGACCGACGTCCCCCTGGCGTCTTCCGGTACCAATCCATCCCGTCGACGATTATCAAAACGTTCCCCAATCTGGTGGTCAACAGTGGCTGCTGTCGTAACGGAACCCGCGGTCTCCTATCGATATCAAGGCACACGCGCTAACGAACGAGAATAGCTACCGACGTACTGATCCTGCGGAACCTACGGCGGAGGTCCGAGTGGTGCATCGTAGCCGCCTTCAAATCTCATTTATATAGTTGTACGTGCCGGTCGGTGATTGTACTACGAGAAAAAAGCAACGAGAGCAACGGGCGGCGCACGGGGCATTCTCTGTTCTTACCGTGTGCATTAGCCTGCAATTTTTCGTCCGGGTCGGGCGATCCTCTCGCGGATTCCTTTAATTCTTGTTTTCGAGACGTTTCAGAGCGTTACGCCGCGGTTGGCTGCGAGGCCGAGGCGAGCGTACGCGTCTTAGTCCGCCTGGTGCACGGCCGACGCCTCGCCGCCGGTCCCGTCTCCCTTCATCTTCCCGCTGGCGTGCCTCCCCCCCCCCCCCCCTCCCCGATCTAACACGCTACTATGCCGTCGTCTCTTATTCTAGATCACTGGATATCTGCCTCCTGATACGGTTCCGCCCGCCACGGCTTCCTTTCCCTCTTTCCGCGCTTTAGTGGAGCGGAAGAGAACGTGGCCGATTTCGAGCCCCGATACGCCGCTGGCTCGTCGTTCAATATGCAATTAACAGATTCCCGTGGCTCGTGGCTCGCGGTCACCGTGCAGAAACGTCCCTTTACACTGCTGCGATTAGACGTCGCGGGACTTCTTCCCCTGGTGAACAAGATCCTGGAAAATGTTACGCGAAGCTTCGTCGCGGTCATATTGGGTCTGGGCCCTTTCTCGGTTCACAAATTCTTCAACGGGCAATCGTTTGTGGAAGGAACGGGCTGTCTGGCTTCGATCAAGAGATCGCCAAATGAAACTAGTTCATCTCTCCGCATACCTTTCTCTTCTGTTCCACTTCCCTTCGCGTTTGCCCGCCGATACGGTATACATATACGTAACACCGGCTGGCTGGTATAACTAGGCTCGGTTCGAAACCGTTCGCTCGTTCCTCGAGACGACGCCACGCCACACGGAACGATCGCGTATCCTTGAAACCAGATCGGCATTCGCGGGGATTCGATATCCGCGAGCCTCTTCCTGGTCAGTCGATTCCAGGCCCCATTGCGCCCTTCCACCCTCCGCCCTTCAGGCAGGGGAATAGGCTGGGACAAGTCGATCGCTGATTTTCGAGGGAGATCGACAGAGATCGGTTGAAGTAGCTTTTACGAGGGACTTCCGTTTCGAGGAGCTGTTAAGCTTTATGGTAATAAAGTAAACATTTAGGAAGCTTGCACTAGGGGAATTTTTTTTGTTTCTTTAATTATTCCAAGCTTTGATTACTTTTCTGTGACAGTAGGTTTTATATGATGCTGATAAAGTGAGACGTATGCTAACGTGGGGATCTATTTCTCAACATTTCGTAAGTTTAGATTGGTTCGTTTTAATCTCAGGTTTCGTTGCAAAGCTCACGGTCGGCGTGACCTGCCTTCTCCAAAAAAATTGAAATTCTCCAAGTTATCTTCCACGCACCCAGAAACGCAAGACGGACGTTAGAATCCATCCCAAAGACGTTTTCTCCTTTCGATACGTGAATGTGTGTCGACTATCGCCGCCTACGGCGCTCGATCATTCACAGGCTCGACCAGCACCGTTACCAGAAGTGTCTGTTCAACATCCTCGTGTCAATAACAAAAGGATTCAATCAATATTCGATACTTTCTCCTCTGCCGACGAATTTCTCCGAATCCGGCGAAAACGCGCCTTCGAAAAGAAACCAGGCCACGAAACGACCTCGCGCGTCCGAGAAGAATTTCCATTGCCGATTTTCGTACTTCTGATACCGTTCGATAGAATCAGGATATCTAAAGTAACGCAAAAGAGACTAAAAACAAAAATATACAGAATGACCTGAAAGTTCCAATATCCAAAGTTACAGTATTCCTCTCTAAACAAATTGTTTCAAATTCTTCTCCATTGGGTGAAGGAAGATAGAAACTTCGCTTCGTTCCACGAAGATCGTCAGAACTGGTTAATTAAACCTCCTCCTCTCCACCATAAGTATGTAGAAAATCCCTTCTCGCCTGGCAACTCCTCTCACGAGCTGCCTTGCTGGTCTGTCGATACACGTGTCGATTTTTTCCGATTCAGAATGATGGTGACTCGAAAACTGGGTCAACGGTGATGGCCACCCTCTCCCTCCCCCGCGGCGCACCCGAAACCGAAAGTTGATCTCACGGAGGGACAGCATCTTTCTCTTGGCCGTCCCTTATCGAGGCGTCATCTCCTTTCCGATCTTTCTCGATCGAGGTGGAGAGAAAGCGGCTGGGGCGAAACGAGGCCATCTTATTTGAATGAGAGATGCCTCGCGTGCACCGTGTGGTCCACGGCAGTTTTCCCTTCGTTCCAATCATCTTCGACGCCTCCGAAATTTATCCAACGTGGAGGGGTTTTGGGTAGGAAGCACTCCGAGCGGATATTTAGGTCGGGGGAATTGAGTTTTTTAGATCGCGGTCTTTTGAAACGTTTCTGTTGTCGATAGAACTGCGTGTTCGTCGATGATTTACTTAATTGGTGGGTTCTTCTATGCGGGTTCAGGTCGCTTTGTGCCGCGTTTGACATCGTTAGAGTGAATGCTATTCGACATATTTGCTGACTTGTAGGTTGGCGATAACGAAGACAGCGGGGTTTCGCGAAGGGTTACATTCCTGGTGTCGTTGTCGTCATACCAGCCGTTAAAGTCCCGCTAAGTTCCGCAATGTGGAATATTTTTCGCATCGAATGACTTCGGACACTTCATCGAATACGAAATTCCTGCTGATCCCGCTGTAACAAGTTTGCAAAGGAACAGTGACATGAAATGCAGATTTCAGATGATAATCGATTCAATTTCGATGCTGAAGCTAGCGCGTGAAGGCGCAGGCAAGCACGAAAGGAATGCAAAAGAGAAACTTTGCAAAAATGAGTTCATGATAAATTTCGGATTAATGAAGTCTCAGGCAAATATAAAGATCGTTTTCAATTCCCAAAAACTCTTGCCTTCTTCTTCCCAAAAATGCTCAATTTCCACTGTACCAACTTTAAATATAGCTGTTTAATTGACAATTAGCGGTACCGTTGCATTGTAATTATTCTCCAGAAGCCGCGCTTCGAGAAGAATTCCTGTGCCATTAACCGCGCTACAGCAGAATGTTGCTGGTAATGGTAAACGATACCGAGCATTTGTTTCGAATAATTTCCGGTTCGCAAACAGACCAAATCCGAAGATAACGAGCAACCCACTTCGCTCCATCATTTTACATATTCGTACGGAGTACATTGGCGAACGTGAGACGAAAGCAAAGGAATATTACGGTGCATCTGTCTGAATAAACAAGTCCTCTGAAGATTTGACATTCCTGCTTTGTTACGTGATAAAAAGAACTTGTTTCGCAGCTATGTCACGCTGAAGAAGCGCGAAGCTGCAGGACGAGTCCTACAGCAGCCATGGTTTTGCATTCCAATGTAATTGCATTGTAGAGTGCCTGCAATTAATGGTGGAAAGAAGTTGTTTTATTTGCGTCTACACGTGCAATTATATTTGCATATTGCAGTGCAGGGAAGGAAATATCGACGGAGGTGTCATCCTCTTGCTATCTAATGACTTTTTCCGTTTCAACATTAAAGTTCATGCTAGGTCAAGTTGAACTTTTTTTACCGAAAACTATTGCAAAATTTGATACAATTATTAGAATGTTGTCTTAAAGGAAATATTGATGCTGTTTTGAAGGCGATTTAAATTCGTCGTCGGAGTTTGAAACTCACTCTGCACACTTTGCAGGGTCAGATGCAGATTGCAGGTGTACACGCGTTACAAAAAACAATAAATATTTATTTATACAAAGGAAAACAACATAACACAAGATAACGTTATTTTACAATGTGCGCGGCGCAGCGCTTGGGCGAGGGAATAACTTAATTATAAATTATGTCAATCAAGTATAGTTACAAGTTTCCACGTACTCGTACGTCCATGTGTGTGTTTCCGTGTCAATGGGAGCGTCACGTTCGTCTGTCAGTCATCTATAAACGTGATTCGATTGCCTAACCAGTCGTGAGAACGTAATTCTAAAACTATTGCCAGAACCACCCATCGGTTCTTGGCCGGCGATCAATCAAGTGGCGTATAAATATCAGTCTTCGTTAAACCTTCGATGCTACAATAAAATAATCAGCCATCGGTGCCACCGATCTCGTCCTCGATTCTCGAAAAACTGCCACGCCGGAAATCATCAATTCTCACGACCAAGTTTATAAACCTACAACAGGGCATGTAATTATGGAAAATCGTGGAGCACAACGATCACGTTCATAATCAAAGGAGCGTCTCGCGTCCATCATAAGTCAGTCATGTGAGGGTCCAAGGAGAGGAGAAAATCGTTCAGGGTGTCTAGCTACCTGAACGGCCGCGAAAGAGGAAGAGTAAAGGAGTCGACAGAAGTTAAGGGAGGGCAGAGTGAATCGGGGAATTAAATACTAAATAAAACTAATGGCAAGAACGTGCTGGCAAGGATCGGCGTGTGCCGAGGACCTAACTCGACGCAAACGGACTCTGAGGAGCGTCGTCAGGCACGACGAATCCGTGTTGGGGCTTTTCGTTTCACTTCGCGTGCGCCGAGTAGGCCAAGTCGTGGGCGTCAGTCTGCCCGGAAATGGGCCCTTGGCCGTGGAAGCTTCTCGCCCATCCGCTCGAGTAACTGTCGCCGTGGCCGTGGTCCGCGCTGAACGTGTGGCTGGAGCTGTGATGAGGGTGGGCCACCACCTCGTACGTCACGTGCTTCTGCTGCGCGAATAGTTTCTTCAGACCGATTATGCCCGCCAGGAGAAGAGCGATCTTCGAGAGAAGAAGCGCCTTGCCAACCAGCAACGCCAGGGCCTTGAAGGCCAGGCCGCCGATCAGGCCGATCTTCAGCACCGCCGCGGCGATCAGCGGGCCCATGTTATTGTTCTTCTTCCCGCGACCTGCAAGAACCAGTTGATTAGCCGTTGTCACTTTCGTCGGGGAAGGTAAAACGAGGGGGACTTTCTATGGTAGTCAAGTCTATTGAGGAATGAGCTAGTCGCTGGGTCCCAAAGTGTAACAATAATTGGTGTTAAAAGAAATTGATGGGTTAGGTGGTTTCTCCTTCGTTCATATAGGGGATGATGGTTTAGGGCTGGGAAATGTAATGTTGGTAAGGGGTTACTTCGAGTTAACTGTGTCCGAATTTGTTCCTTACCGTCCTGCACGTTGTCCGCTCGTTCGATGGACAGGCTAAGGTTCAGCGATCCGTTCTCGTCCTCGGAGGCAGACACGACTACGTCGTCCTCCGGGAGGATCCTCCATTTGATGCTCCTGGACCTGATGAACGCGTACACTTTGTTCGCGACAAGTTCGAGGACCTCGGACTCGTCGTCTTTGCTCCTTCCAGCTTGCAAGGTGACGACCTCCTCGGATACCTGGCTGGTTTTTCTTATCTCGATGTCGTCCGTCAGCTCGATCGACGCCTTCTTCAGGAACTTGTTCATGTTCGTCACCAGCTTCAGCATCACGCAGCTGCTGATGTGGTTCTGGGAGCAGTTCGAGTTCAGCTTACGGAGGAGCTCCTCCTCGTACTTGGCGCGTTCCGTTATCGTCGTCGACTGCTGCTCAAGGACGTTCATCTTGTCCAGCTTCTCCAGCGGGTTGGCCAGGCACACGGCCAGCCATGAGATCGACAGGAATGCCACAATCGCCTTCATTGTCTTCCTCTGCGAACGAGATAAGCCTGTGTTAGTACACTCGTCGCGAAGGTGAGTCCTTCGAAGAAGGAACCAGTGTTGACTATCGAAAGAGGAAACAATTGCTCAGAGAGACAGAAGCAGTAATATCTACTAAAATCAATGGGAACCTGTCAAGCCAGTTCACCTCAACTCAATGTCAACTCAACTCGCACCCCCGGACTCCTAAATCACCCTCCAGCAAGCATCCACTGAGCAGGGGTCTACGCGATGGGTACCCACCTTGACTTGGATCCTCGGAGGCGGTGAACGGAAGCTGGGTCGAGGGCACGCTGCGAGGACGGGCGCCTCTTCTCTCTTCCTCTTCCTGGTCGTACTGGGCACTGCGGTCCCTTCGCGCGTGTGTCACCCGATGCGTGGATCGAGCGTGAAGAGTATTCTGAACCCGTGGTCTCGCCCCGGCCACTTTATATACACGTAGATCTGCGGGGCACGAGCGTACGCGCGGAAACGTGGCTGCACGACCACCACCCTCGGTCGTTAGGCCGCCGGCCACTTGGGGAGCGGGTGGTGCCCACTTTTGCCTTTGATACGAGCCACCCAGCCGGCTGACTGGTCGTTGAGCAAACGGGTGGTGGTATCCCGGTGATCGACTGCCTCCTTCTACGCGCGAGATCTCCCGATGAAAAGAGGACCGACCCGATCCCAACATCAGGGCCTCTCCTCCGTCGCGAAACTGGTTCCCCCGTGACACCTTCGGGGACTCCTTGGACGGAGATCCGCGTGCGTGTATGGACCTGCGTCCACGCACACGGACCTGTTCCCGGAGCACGCTGGTCCCGGCTACAACACGACCGCGAGAACGGTGTCACGGATGTGGAGCACGCACTGCGTCGGTCCAACCAACGACAGGCTGCCTGCGAGCTCTGTCCCCTGCAATTGCGAAAGTTTGACAGGGAATCGATCCCTTAGGGCACGGGAGCCGGGCAACGCTCGGGTCTTTGGTGATCTTCTGACTGCACGTTGGAGGTTTCCTCTGGGGAAGTTTGATGGGCTTCTTGGGTGCATTTAGTTGGGAGCTACGTGGGGCGCTGGGTACTTGGACTCAGTAAGCTTCGATGGGGGTGGGTAGCTTTATGTTTCTTAGAGTTCTTGGAGATCCTTCTGGGAGCTATATTTTAGTTCTAATATGAAGAAACTTCACACCGACTTTTCTTCCTTGAAATCGGGAAGGGTTGATGTGGAACCTGGAATCGTGTTGGATAGTTGTAAATTTCTTAATTTCTACCACTGAAAGAGCACAAAGGATGATGTCTTCCATCCACAGGCTTTTTAGGCAGAAAGCGTGGAGTCAGTGTTTCGTGCGTAACTCAGGATCCCGCCGGAAGTGCACGCGTGAGGATTTAACGCGAAACTTCACAGAAAAACTCTGTTTACCATCGCCACTTCACGGACTCTTTCCTCGTCTAATTCCGATCTTTCGATCTTTTTTCGCGCGCAGTTGTTTTCCCTGAACTCCAGCATGCAGGAGAAACTTCTCCAGGAGCGAACAATGACAATCGCGACACGTGCGCGCAATAGATCCCGTGTCGGATACACGGGGGCTCAAATCGAGGTGAAAAACACTCTAGAAAGCAACGGGCCGGCGTTATATTACGCTTGTAAAGAAAGTAAATATCGCGGGACCGCGTGCCGTAACCGGAAACAATTACGCCAGGAAGGAAGAAAGAACGTGTCCACGACGAAGTGTGCCAAGTTCGAGCGCATTCGCGAGTTCCCGTCGGCTTGTCCCATTACCAAAACAAAGATGAAGCTTTAAACACCCTCGGGAAGTCTGAGAAATTTGAATAAGCTCCCATTAACTACCCACAGGTGAAACTGAAGGAAAGCACAAAGTGCTATCCGACTTTTAATCAATGAAACACTTTACACTGTAAATGCGGTTACCACTTCGGTCAGACGAAAAACTAGACCCGCCTAAATGCAAATCATTCGTCCCGTACATTCGATACACTTTCCCAAACACGCAATGCATCGATGAGAAAAAGAAATGAAGATAAAAGGATACTAAAAAGTGAAGTAGTATAGGCATCAAGGGATCTTCGCGTTTTTGAAATCGAATTGAAATTCCTGAAATTCTTGCCACGATCAGGCGACTATCAGACGACAACATGCGACTGAGATGCAGTGGTGATATCGAGATCAGCGTGAGGAGGTGGCGAAGAAGGCAGTGGTCGCAGAAAAACAACGATATCCGCTCTTGAACCGAGCTGGCTTGTCGATGCAGGCTGCTTTCGCGAGCGATAAAGAGAAAATGATAACAGAAAAACCAACATACTTGCATTTTGCACGAGACTATTGTATGTAAATAGTTCGACTGCACTTAAGGATGTATCGGACGTACAATATCTGGCAAAAGCATATGAAATTTTAAATACTTGAATATCAACGTCTTACGCATAGTAAATCATGATGTAAGGAATTCGAACGACAGTTGGAGTCTTATTTTTAATCCTAGGAAGGTATTTTTCATTTTACAAATGCTTTCTCAAGCATTATTTGGTGAACTTTTGGCAGTGAAAATGCCCAGAATTCACAATTTTCTCAAGTTATAATTTATTTCTTTAAAACGGTGTAGTGAAAACAATTGAAACTCGGCAGATCCGTACTCAGTAACCGTTTAGTGAATTCGTTTAAAATTTTTGGAGCACACCAGGAAGATTAAAAAGAACAATCTCACAAATTTTCATCAACTTAGCACTATTTTGAAAATAGATACAATACATCCTTAAGTATGTGAACAACTCTGGCCCTTAAATGTGTTGCAAGTAGAATGATACCCTTCTGACACAGACACTACTGGAATGTAACAGTCATCTGTCAATAGTAAAATAACATACTAAAAAGATAAATTTCCGATTATTTATAATCAACAAAATATTCTACACCTGTGAAACTCTCACTACAGATGGGCTAGCTTCGCGAAACGTATGCGAGTGTGTAACAGCAAATTTATTCGGCTACCAAATTTTGAAACAAAGCGAAAGACTCAAAACTTTCATCTCCAAAATGGGCGTTGGCACGTGGCAATGTGCAACGGTCCTCCGCGTCGCGATTTGCATTTCAGATTGAAAATTGCGCTGCACACGGGCCGAGCTTCGTGTTCTGATTTCCAAAATCGCTCCATCGGGAAGTCCGTCGGGTAGCGTTCAATTTGGAGAATGTTGAAGTTGCGTGGAACACGCCATTGCCATCAGCAAACGCCGGCGAGGGAAAAAAAACTGGAAAAAGTGTGCCAACGCGGAATCGTATATGGTAACCGATTATTCGCCGTGGTCGAGTCGATCTCACGGTCCTCCGGAGGTGTTTTGGTACTCCACGAACCGTTACGTCGAATTCCAATCGGACGATTCGTCAGGGTCGCCGACTATGGACCCGTTTCGCGGGTCGCCAGACAGCGTGGGTGACTGGTTTCCGGTGAAATCGGAAGATCTCGAGTCGATTCAAGGTGGAGTCCTAGCGAATCCTCCAGATAGAACGTCGCTGGTCAGCTCTGATTTTAGAGATCTCGAAGGGTGAAATTCAAGGGGGTTGAAAATTTTAGGATCTTCGATTCTGTGGATGCTAATTGCTGCAGCTTTCCTCATCAGGATATCTCAAAACCGAATCTATCTTCTACGTTGAGTGATCTATCCTGCTGAATTTAAATTTCTTCTTGGAAAAAGACACAGTTTTGACACACATATAGGTGAGAATCACATCGAGCCGGCAATTGCTCGCGTGCATGTTCAATGCTATCCCAGCCTCCGCAGACTAATCGAAGTTGTTCACTAAGCGACAGGAAACATTCGTCGACCAAGGCGAGAATTAAACAGCGCTCCATCACGATCGTCGAAAAAGCATTAGTCGCGTGTGAGGTTCGCCAATTTGCATTGCTCGGGCGCTTTGATATCTACCTGTTTCGTGTTAACTTTCTCCCAGTAACCTTGTTCCCTCATTTTTTCCCGTTGACGCGTTTATATCGGTGCGTTTTAGCACGCTGGTTTCGCGAGTCGGGTCGTAAAGAAACACGTAAGTCCGTCCTCCATCCCTTGATCCTGAATAAAGGGTAACAGCTTGACCATTAAAAGTGAAATTATAAGAGTGGAATGGCGCATGTTTTGATTGCCAATGCAAAAACTACTGGCTTGCAGACTGTCGATACACGGAGATACCGATAAAGATTCTCACTCATAGCACGACAGGTTTGCCTCCTCGTTGAAACTCGAAAAATCGACGAGTTTTCAAAGATATAGTAGAAACGCAGGGTCACGATGCCGTCATCCTGCAAGATTAGTTTCATTACCCATCAGCTTGAATTATCATTAAATCCTGATTAATTGGATTTAAATCAACGTCGAATTTCACGGCCGTGCGAGAAATGCAGGCAAGCAGCCGAGCATGCCTGTAAACGGCAGGGTCTTATGACCGAACTGGTTCACAAAATTGCCACTTTTTTTTCGCAATCGATGGACAGACGACGGAACGTGCCTCAGCTTTCCGTGTTTTCCGTGTATCGCCCCGGGAGGCAGGCCGCTTCCGGTCTTCTGATCGAATGAGGCCACTTGGTCAACAAGTCCGTTCCATACGATCCTACGGATCGCGAGTGAGAATCGCATCGAACCGGTTGCCACGTCCACGATCCTTCCCTCTTTTGCACTTGAGACAGAGAGAGCTAGAGAGAGAGAGAGAGAGAGAGGGAGAGAGAAAAGCGTGGAACAGTCGACAAGATTTTCACGCGGTTCGAATCGCTTGTCACGCTGCTGTCGCTTAGCAAATAAAAAACAAGCGAGCGCGTAAATGGCGTTGAGATCCATTCAGGTATCGAATCTCAGAGGCTGTTCCATTTTAGTAATTGGTATGGAAAAGTGGCCCATTTCTCGGTTGTTTAACGTTGCAGCGCGGTGAAGGAAGGGATTTGAAATGGAATTCGTGGAATTTAATTAATTCTGACGTTCAATTATTTAATCCAGGCTCATTGGTATGCCAGGTGCGTCCCTACACATGAGTTCTCGATTTCAGAGGATATCTGAAGTACAACGACGTAATTTACATGGAGGTGCACGGTCGTGGAGGAATGAACAGGTGTGGCTATCGGCGTAATCTGTTAGCGTATAGCTGATGGCCCGATTTTCCCGCAACTTCCGGCTGGGGAAATTAATAGCGAGCCGCAGAAATGCGAGAAAACGGGGAACCACGCGCGCCGAGGTCAGATATTTCTGGAACGTAATGGCGAGGCCGCTTTCGGATCATTTTCGCACACGGAGGAACGATAAGTGCCATAAAACACCGACGATACGCCTTGTCGAATTATACGAGCGTAATTAGAATGATTATACGACACAGAAACCAGTTGCAATTAAAGGAGGACGCAGCGCTGGAAGTTCGTCGGAAACGAAAGGGATATTGCAATGAGTCTTCTCCTTATTTTATGCACCAGCTTGCAACTATTTCAGAAACTATATTTTTTTTTATTAATTATGAGGAATAATGTAAAAAATACGCAATATTAGAAAGTAAAGGCGAAAATGGGCAGGAAGCTAAAAAACGAGATTATATTGAATAGGAGAGATCTATCTATCGTATTCCATTCGATTCCTGAATATGTAAATGAATATTCACAAACCCGCCCAAGATTTATGGATTTAAGCCACGAGATCCACTTTTCGACCCTTTTATTTAAAATATAAAACGATAATTAATCTCGTGTCCTCGGTAAATTAACTTTCTACTACTCGCCATCAACCTAGTGTTAATCCAGACCTCCAATAGTATACTCAAGCGGCAAAAAGTAAAAGAATCAAAGTGGGACACTGGTGTCCGATTAATTTTTTCTTATCGACGAATTGCTGGTTATCTTGTTACAAGAACATAGCAGCTGACAATGTCATACTCCCCACTTGACTGGGGATTTCATTTTCTGCTTCCGTTGGCCCAGTTTTCCTACGATTTCCGTTTCATCGTGCCGCGCAACGTAACATCATGCACCATCATTAATGCATGGCTAAAACGATCGTGGCAAATAGAGGAACGGAAGTCTGATCACTATCGCCGGTGTTATCGAAACGTTAAGAAAGTGCTTTCCCGGCTTTTCTCTTCTTTTGTTTAAATACTTCCGTGAGAACGTTCTAATGGCTAATTGCATTACACTTGGGGACTACTAAGTAGCTTGCTACTTGAAAGAAGAATTGTGTTTTTCAATTTCCTTCCTGACGTTTTTCCCTGTGACATAATATTAATAAATTAATATGAATTGCAGTAAAAGAATTATGTCAGACCCAGGTTCTATGAGTGTGGTGATAATTGACAATGCGTTTATACCACTGGCTAGGGGTATTTACTAATTTCTGCTTAATTATCAATTGTACAACTGATCGCTCAGAAAAAATGGATTATTAATTTGGCGACAGCGATAGAATATACAAACTGCATCGATTTATTTCAAGCCTCGCTACTAAAAATAAAGGTACACTTACGAATTCTTAAATAACTTACGAAATAAATAGTGTCCGATGCGCAGAAGGAAGACTATGCTACACTTCGTTCATTAAATTAATATCTACAGGCACAATTAAATAATATATACATCGTGACAGCGTGACAGGTAGTCTCTTAAAACTGTCTGCGCTGTTTCAACTCGAAACATGGCCATTCTTATATATCACCTAACTCCTGAATAACACACTGTTCCGAAATGGCAACACCTTGCAATTTTCAAGGCATTCGTATGATAGAGCCAATTACATAAAACAAAGTAGAATATAAAGAACATATTAAAATATAGTAACAGACACAACTTGAGTCCCTAAATGAGTTCCTAAATCCTCGATATGCCAATTGAGCCTCAATGACAGAACTCCGAAATTTAGAATATGAATTGATTAATCCATAAAAGTGCAAATTCAGTTAGCAACAATACTGGCTGCACAATACTGTCGCGTTTTCCAACAAGTGGAGCAACAGAGCTAATAATACAGTGAAGGATTCAGCATTCTTACGACTGATAGTCTCGGTAGCCTTGATAAGCAAGGTCCTGCCCGAAGGACACGGTGTCCCTGTGGTAGCCTTGATACTCAGGACTATGATGGACATCCTGATCGCCGTAGGGGTAGCTGTTGGGATTTTCTTTGTAATGGGGGTAGGCAATGCCACTTTGGCTATAGACTGGAGGATGATAATTCTGCGTGAGAGGTTTGTAAAGCTTGAAGAAGCCAATCAGACCGGGTACCACGATCGCCAGGAAGCCGAGGAACTTCTTGAAGGACGCCAAGCCCAAGATCAGAGGCAGGAACAGCAGAAGCTTCAGCTTGAACAGCTTCAGAACGATCAACATAGGGATCAGGAGCTTCTTCAGCTGATGACGAGCTTAAAAAAAGAGAAGATGAATTACTCGAGTGCTAAGATTAATGGATAGAGCTGTTTGAAGGGAACAGAGTGCTTACAGAAGAGGGTGTCTTTTTTATTTTCGAGCGTGTCGATTTCATCTGCAATTTCGTCGAGGAATCGAGGAGCATACACCTCGTTTTCCCCGGTCTCTTCGGATGGAATGTGCAACTCGATGGCTACAGTCTTCACGAACTTCTCGGCCTTCCTGAGGGCGAACTTCATGAGTTGGTCCCACTCGGAGTCGCTGGATCTAAAATAAAGAAGAACACGGTGGAAGAAAATTCTGATGATGGAGACACTATCCCTAGTCCTATTGCTTCTTCTATTCCACATTAGCATTAATACTCTGATAGTGGAAATTGTAGAATTCCATAGTGCAAAGAGGAAATGGTCAACAATACCGAGTACTGAACGAGAAGTTTAGTTTGAGACACATAAATTAAGTCTGATGCCTAAACTACCATAACTCTTCAAGATAGAAAGGATTTCTGAGAAATTCGTACCTTGCCTCGCTGGAGTATTCGTACGGCTCGCGATTCACTTCCTTCACCACGTCCCTAGACATTCTAACAACCTTAACGTAATCATTCAGATCGTAGCGAGACTGGTCGAAGAATTCGGAAAAGGAACTCAACGCCTGGGACTTGAAGCACTCCGCTAAATCGCCATTCAAACAGCCTTTATTTGTCTTCGCCATGTATGGATCGACATTTCGACCTGTCCCTAAGCCGATCCAATCGAAAAGTCCCTTCCCCGCTCGAGTCCTGTTGAAAGAGCCTTGTACCTGCGGCTGCGGCGCCTGGTTCTCTAAAAGAATTCACTGCAGTCAGTTACGGATGATCGACTTACATTACCACGCTACAGCTTGTAACTGGAACACAGTCATTTGCTGAATGATCGATCGAAATGTAATAAAATTATAGATGCCTGATTCACTTCTATTGGTTCATTCGAAATAAAACTATATTCTATGTGGGACACTCTTTAACCATTACATTTCTACGTTATCCATAAGATTTTATGCTCACATCATAAATTTTGAAGAGTTAAAATTTAAAAATTCCAAGATGCAAAGTATCGAACAATCTCGATAAACTTACCACGCCCCTCAGATTGTTCAGCAGACGATCCATCACTCCCATCCTCGAAGGTAACCGCGTGGCAGGGCATCAACAGCACCCACAGCACCAGACCATGGGTTACCAGCAACTGCACTGGCCGCATGCTGCTCACCTGAGTGTTGCACCTGCAGTCACATCGCTTTATCGACAACCGTTTCACGTGGAGCACTTGTCAAATTACGGTTAATCACTCCTCTCACGTGCTCGACAGCACCAAAACCATATTACCTCCTTTCACGTAAGACAGACCCACCATTCGACCGAAAAAATTCCAAGTAAAAATCGAGGCAACGAGGAATGTACTAAAACTATTCATGTTCTATCGAAACAGCTGTGCCTCTCTCATCTCAGATACGCGAATTCTTATTCCGTGGACAATGGCTCGTGGACATTGAAGAAATCGCGGACTTTTGTGTGAAAAATCGGTATGGATCCCTTACCGATGTTCGTCAACTGACAGGCTCTCGAAACGCGGGAACGAACGACATCGTTTCACCGTTTTAGAAGGGGAAAAAAAGCGACGCTCGCCGTGAGCCACGATCCAGACACGAATGTCCGCTGAAGAGTTGGATCGTAGCCGCGCTGTAGATCCCGAAGTGCCGTTAGCTCGACGGGCCAATCGGATCTCGGGGTTGAAAGGAACCGGGTCCGTAACCTTGTATTCCGGTCGCGCGTGCACGATATTCGTTACGCCGATCACGCGTTCTCCTCGATCCACGGATCCCGAATTTTCCTAAATTCCGATTAGTTCCGAGGAAGTACTGATTTAGGTGTCGAGTAGTTTCGAATGATAAAAGGAAGAGTTGGAACAGTGGGGTCCTTGATCTGAGGTATTGACGAAGAATATTCACTTTCATATTACACAGAATTCTTCGCAAGCGTATCGAGTAGACAAGAAAGTACCATCATACAGTCAAAATACAGTTTTTGAAATTAATCTTCGTTAAACTACGCAAATGAATTTTACCCTTTCCTACCGATTTTACATAAAACCAAGTGTATTGAGACCGTAGGAAGGCACCATGAATGTAGAACAGCTACTGTAATCATTGTATTCAAGACGCAACCGTTAGAATTGATCATCCAATCTGTACCTACTACTTCACTTTCCTTAAACTCCTTCAGAAATGTAGGTAGCCGAAAAATGTTTTAAACGAAATTTCTTACAGGCACGTTGAACCAACAGCAGAATGTTACGATCACGAGGCAGCTATCGCGGTCACTCTGCTTTCAGCAACGAAAGTGTAGTGGAGTAAATATTAGCTAGTCGAAGGTGGCAGCGAAGAGGTTCGGTAAACTGGAGTCGCGAGAGCAAACGATTCTCACCTTGTTCAAGAAAAGACGCGTGTTCGCACGATCTCGATTAAATCAGGGCCAATAACACACACCGAAGGATGAACTTGGAGCAGTGCGACGCGTCCGCTCATGTCCGGCCGTTTCATTTATACGAAGGGGCAGCGGGGGAGGGGAAGATCCGTGGGTCGTCGCTGGAGCAACGGTGGAGAAAAAAGACGCTTAAAAATCGAAAGTGAAAGTAGTCCCCCGGATATAGGACCGGAACCAGGCGGTTCTGAACGAAGAGGGACGAGCAGGAGCGAGAAATGAAACGGAGTCACTGGACTTTCCTTCGTAATCGACGATCGAGCGTGCGTCATCGAGCTGCTCCTTTCGTTTTCTCCCGCGACTCACACGGCCACGGCGCTATACGCTTGCTGGCCCTTCCCGTCACACGGTCGCTGGACCCTGTTTCGCAAACGGAATTTCACTGGAACTCAGACAGATTGAAGTACAAACATCGTGTGACGAAACCTGACCAGCGTCTTCGATCACGTCGCGGTACAATTTTAAAGAAATATAGGAGATAAGTAGCGCAGTCACAGCATTTATTGGCGTACTGTACACATGGACGCATCGAGTCGACGCTCTGACCCTGCTCGAATAAATAGACATTAATTTATGCGGGAAAGTTCGTGCACCTCGCACGATCGATTAATAAATTAACAGCCGCGATATCCGCGACGAGCGCGGAATAAATAAATAACTAATCTCGCGGATCGCTGAGCGACACCGGGGGTGGCTCCAGGGTGTGAATTCAGGGTGGCGTCTCGACACCCCCCCCCCCCGCGTTCTTCGATCATTCCAAATGATACTTTAATTAAACACTAAATCGTGAATCACTGTGCTTCGTCGTCGGAAGATCGAGGCGTCGTCGGCGTCGCGACGCGACAATCTTCCGGGTACGCGAAGTCCAGTGATCCCACGCATTGGACTTCGCGTACTTGGACAATCACCGATAACAACGCACGCGAGCGCGTCTAGAGTCTCGTTCGAGAAAGTCACGCATTGTTCAGTTCGCGTATCGGGCCTGCTTTTGCTCACAGTTAGCCAGCCATTAATGGAGCAGCGTAACGTTTAAATGCCAGCGGTGGTATACGCGAATCCAGCTGGATGGGGTGTACCGTTATCACTGCGGTCGATATAACGATGGTCGGCTCTATGTCTCACTATTTAACTCCCAGGCGACGTGGATGCGCGGAGCAATTTCGCGAGGACTAAGTGCCCCATTACTTCAATTAGGACCGTGCACGGTCACCAGCTGATGTATGCAATTGTCTGCGCTGATTTGAAAACGAAATGCGTGGAGGACACTCCATTCCTGACTTTGTAATAGCAGGATTTACGCGGGTATGCAAGTACGGTGACTATTGAGGGCTTTTTGTACTTTGAATATTTTCTGTTCTGGACAACCAAAATCTAATATCGTTGAGATATAGATATGTGGAATATCTAAATTTGGAATATTCTTTGATATTCGACAGAAACACGTGCTGGGTTATTTGAATGCGGAGAGCACTGTGCGTATGGTGACTTCAATCAACTCCAAGGTGATAGAATATTCAAAATCTCTAAGTATGTAGATACCCGAGTAATAAAATGCATGAATATCTGAATGCTTAAATAACAGATATAATGGATGTACGAATATTTAATGAGAGAAAGCTTTGGGACACCGTATAACTGGACATTCGAATGCCCAAGATGAGTAACACGTGGAGACTTCAAAGCCCGCATAGGTAGTGCCGCGCGTGTCTAAATGCAAACATATCTGAACGACGAGGTGTTTCAGTAATCGATTATTCAAGTTGCTCAAAATTCAAAACGACTGAACATTCGTACACCCATTACCCTGGAATCTAAAATACACGACGTGAAAGTATTCAAATAGAAGCAAACGAATGCGAGCGATTCGAATAAATAGCCAATTTAAGTAATCTTGCCAAGTAACTAAAACTCCCATTACGCGTTTATCCACAGTTCAGTTGCCAGGTTTCTAGAGCACTAATCTCGCTGAAGCCATCGAATATCTGGCTCTAAATCAGTCCAACTACGTCTACCTCGCTTATAAATAACATCATCGGGTCAGTTACACAGAGTTTCTACGAACTGCAACCTCTATCAGACCTCCCAAGGTTCTCATACCTGCATACCATCGTGCAATCGACAAAATGCATTGCCAAAACGACCACCAAAAACACGAGGCCCTTTGACCAGACTTTCAGTTCCTAGAATCAAGTTGTGGGGATTCTTAAGGGATCGACACCCCTTACAGCTTCCTCGCGTGGACCAACTTGTCGATGTCCTGGTAGGTGGCCAGGATGGCTTGGTTCTGCCTGAGGCCCTCGTCCTCCCGCGCGACCGCGCAATTCGTGTAAGCGTCCTCGCACTTGAAGCCGTCTTGGCCGTCCTTCGCGGCCTTCATGTACCGGAAGAACCGCAGGACGTCGGGGTTGTCGCTGCTGGGCCTCCGCAGCTCGTTCAGCTCCCTGGACAATTGCGCGGACACCAGGTTCGAGTAGGGCGCGTATCGGGCCGGGCTTCGGTACATCGCGCACACGGCGTACTCTCTGCAACCCTCTGTCGTGTGGCCCAGCCGAGAGAAGACGGCGTCGAGGCGCGACAGCAGCGGCGAGTAGAACGGGTCGTAGTTGGTCAGCATCAGCGAGCTCGTCGGGATCTCGTGGAAGACCTGCCGTCGACATTAACGAGGTTTGGGAGGATTTTGAGTTAGAAAAATTGCTAAGTGGTTCTGTTGATCTGCGAGGGTGCGGTGCAGGGGTAGTTGAAAAGGGTGGAGGGTATAAAAAATTGATATGTTATGTGGACAGTGGTGAGGAAGCTGAAAAGTTGAGTGCAGAACGGTGGAGATTTAAATGTTGACAATGGAGTGTGGAGGAAATTTAACAGCTGTTAGTAGAGGGCAATGGGCATCGAAATATTTTTAAATGTAGGGAATGCAGTCGATGAATGTTAGATTGTTAAGGGTGCAAGGGTAAAGTGTGTTCGAATGACGATAAAATTGGAAAATGATAGGATGTTACCTTGAAGTCCTGCTTTTTGGCGAGCCCATTAGCTGCTATGTGTCTAGTGTAGTAACGATCCGAAACGGCGTTGGCGTGGGTTATTCTAGGATCGACGAACGAGTATCGCGACGAAATTTCAGGATTCTTCTGCATCATGCTCTCGTCGTACATCGCGGAGGCAGGTAATGTTCCTACAGGCTGTCGAGACAAGTAATCGTCGTTGTAGAGATCGGAATTATCCTTGAACTCGAAATTCTCTTCTGGCTGTGCCGTGGTGTGCCCCGATTGCGCGAAAGACGAAACTCCTGGGAGGAGGAATGAACAATTAGATTCCAGAAGAACAGGGTGGCCCATTTATCGTGATCAACTTAAACAACCACACTGCTTTGTTGTCCTATCTTTAAAAAAACAATGTCGCTTTCAAGTAACACTTTGAAACTTTGAGAGATTTAACCTTGAAAAAAGGTCATGCCCTTCAAGGAAACCAGATATTTCTGTCAAGAGTGTTAGAAATATTTTAAACAAATCACGATAAGTGAAACACCCTGAGCAGATTTAGGAATATCATTTTCCATACGATTTCATTTACATTGAGCCGAGGTGCCGTACCTTTGCCAAGGATATTCCCGATGCTGCCGATGATGCTGGGTAAAAAGAGGGCCAGCAGGATGCTCTTAATGACCTGTACACCGAAAATCAGAGGTAGCAGCAGCTTCTTCAGGCCAAACGCTAGAAAACCAAGTCCGAATCCTGTTAAAAAGGTACTCTTTCCCTGAAACATGGCTGAAAGCAAAAGTACCAGCGAATTAAAGCCCTGCGGTTAGTCCTGAAAGCCATGCTGCGTATTCTCGTCTCCGTCGGTTCGCTCGACGATCTCCAAATTGCGGGGGCTGCTGAAAATCATTCGAGAACCTCGTGAAATTTAGAATCGACAGGCAACGATTCCAATTCGACGGTGATGAATATTGCCGCGGGTGAAGCCGAACGTTTTGTTTCTTTGCCAATCAGCGGTGACCCAGCCTCTTTCACCGTTTTTAGCACGCAAAAAGCCAATCGTGTGATGTGAAAAAGCGTTCGTTTTGATGCGTATCGATTTCCCGCGGACGTTAGGCTAGCATAGCGGCGTCACTGTTTCGTTATTGCACAACGTGATGAGTCCCATTCTCTCGTTACAAAATCTTTGATTCTTTCAACACAGAGCTGCGTGTATGTACATCCTCGTTCTTTTCAATCGAAAGCTTATTTGGGCCCTGATCGCAGAGGACATAGTCCATCGGCTGTCGTTATGCTCCGCAGATCGAAGTTTCGTGGTCATTATCATACCTGCCACGACGAAACCTGCTGCCCCCCAGACCTCGATCAACAATTTGAGTATTCAGGCGTAAAAGTGTACCAACGGAAAGCAGGTTTCCAACCACTCGAGACTCGAGTGTGTACATTACTCATTACCTTCCTCACCCTCCCCTGATTCCTGTTTTGGGAAAGTCGACTCAAAAGCGTGCCCCTACTTTCTCAACGACCATCGACCCAGCAAACAATTCTCCAAGCCTCAAACAGCTCACAACTCCCCGAATGCCCTGACTCTCGCCTCGCACAATGAAACCAATCGACGCTGGGCACTCGTACGATCAAGGCCCAGCCACTTTCGGCACCCCGCGCACAGTGAAAACAGTGACAAGCGATTCGGATGGTATTCGCGGTGAATCCCGTCCATAGCAACATCGCCAGCTGAATCTCTCGCGACGCTGGTACGCAAGTTACGAAAGCGTGACTCGGCGATACCGTGGACTCACCGTTGAAGAAGGTTCTAGCTTTTCTGCCAGGAACCATGACCCGGCTCAGACGTATCTTTACTACGTGCTCTCTGGCATACCGGCGAACTTTATCGAGTAGGCTTGCGTCCGTCCGGTCGTTACCTTTTTCGTTCTTCCTCGCGGCGCCCTGGCTTCTTATTATCTGCACGCCGTCCGTCACGTTGTACGTGTCGATCCTGGACAGCCTGTCCAGCAGGTCGGCGACGTCCTTCCGGGCGCATGGCACCGTGACGTCGTCCTGGCAACTGGACACGGTGGCGTTCTCCATTCTGGCCGCCTCCACCTGATACTGCGACCTGTCGTCCGTCTGTATCATCTGGCTGAGGTTCATGTCGAGCTTGCTCGGCTTGCCGGGCATCCTGTGCGGATGCTCCGCCAGCTCGTCGTTCGCGAACGACACCTCGTTCTCGATCGCGTCCTCTTGCAGCGGATGGCTGGTCCCGTCCAAGGCCACCACGTGGTCCTTGACCCCGACCGCCGACTGGAGCCACGCGATCGCCAGCATCGCGAGGATCGCGCCGTCTCTCGGTCCACCCATGGTCCCTCTGCTTCGATCACGGTCGATCCTGTCCCCGGACTGGCACGTACGCACACTCTCTCTCGGCTAGCTACTTTTACTGCTCAAACACAACTGCATCTCGGTCCGCTGCGCTCGCTCGACGTCCCCTGGGAACAGCAAAAGCAACTGGACTTGGTAAAACCGATCGTCCGCTGAGCACTCTGGCTCTTGCGCTTTTTTTTTTACGGTTTTTGCAACGAGCCGAGCGACCCTGCGGCCTCGTGGTGGACGTTTTACCCGTCTTCGCTCGTGGACATGTAGATCGTTGGGTTTTATTCGCTGGTGGAACAGATCGCTTTGAACCGAATGGAAATGAATAGAAATGAACGAAGTGTTGGGCTAACTAACCTATCACCTCGATTGTCCAGAGAGTTTTGTATATGGCCCCTGTACTTAATTGTCAGGAACGATTCCTACCAATTTATCAAGCCTCGTTTAGGGAAATATGGGTATGCACCCTGTGTACTTACTGTCACGGCACGTAGATGACATGAAACTCTCAAGAATCTCTTCTAGCTCGATGGAAGAAGTGTCCGCGTCGATTGGTGAAGCCTCCAGGTCCAAGGGGTCCTTTTTAAGCGATCGGAGGGTGTCTGACTACGACGCCGCGCGAAAGGAACGTGCGAGAGGTCGGAATCGTGCGCGACGGTCGATTCGACACTGGCGAGTCTTCGTAGGATCGGCTGGACTGCTTCGATCTGGGTTACCCGGCCACCCGTCTGTCCGACCCCTCTGTCCGTTCCTTTCCACCTTCCTCTGTTCCAAGTTCGTTCATTCGTCGGCTCTGAACGGCGGGCCCCTCTCTTTCACCTTCGTGCGTCGACGGTCGTCGTCCTCTTCCATTCAAATCCGATCGAATTCGACGCGGGTCTAACAACAAGCGATTTCACCTGCTGGAATTTCGGCTGATGACGCTCCGCGTCGACTCTCCTCCTCCCTTCATCCTCGTAGCTTCGCTGTCTAACAATCGATCGAAGCTTCGACCGCCCTAGCGCCCGCAGACGGCACGTCCACGTCCGATGGCTCGTGAAATTTGAACGTGCACTCGGTAGCCGGTGTTCTCTAAATCGCTCATTAGTTCTCGGTGAATGATTTAGAAAATATGCTAGCGACAGTGTTGCGATCAACGAGCTTAAACACTGATTTTGTTCTGGAAATGGCGATGGTGTAGGTGAAATGAACGTTGATGCGGACATGCGGTAATAATTTCTGGTCTAGATTCTGTGGCTGTCGGTGCGTTTAGACAGTGGAATCTCGGTGTCTTAACGCCAGTTACCAAGCACGTAACGCTTGAATCATACTTTGAGCTCGGGGAGCGTTAGGAGAAGTCTGTTTAAATCATAGAACTCGCAATCGTTGCAGCTGTGATACGAGCTTCAGAGCACTAGCAACATAGATGCTGACGAGTTATTTAATTAGGACAGAGGACATAGAAATCCTGTTTTGTCTGGCGTCACTGTAACCCTGTCACAAATATCCGGATCGCTGAAAAACTAGTTTTTTCATCCTAAGGGGATTGCAAATCCGGTCTCGACATGATTTTTCCATCCCGCTGAAAGGATAAACGAACATCGCGAATCAGAATTGCCGGCAACCGTGTCGAATGACGCTGGAAGATAACTTACCGTGCGCGAACGTCCAAAAACCGCGATGCTAACGGTAATAAGTGGAAAATGGATGTGCCTTCGATGTCCAAACGAACTTGTCACGGGTCGAATGACCGTCGTACAGTTTTACGAGCGATTTCTCTGTGGAGCCTCGTCCCGAATTCGCTGGCAACAGGTCGATTCCACGAAGCCCGTGATTGCGATCCCCTGTTTCACATCGATCCGGGAGAACTCCGGACACGCTCTGAATTTTAAACCAAGTGCCAATTGAATTAGACACTTTCCCTCGGAATGCTGGGCACGCTGGATTGTCATTCCGCGGGTTACGTTTGCGAAGAATTAGATGAGCCAGCGAGAAGAGCAATGCCGATGAAAGGAATGGGACCACGGAAGTCAATGACGTTCGCCAGCCCGTGGCAATGATTCAATCGATCACAAAGTTTCTTGGTAATGGTCGCCTCTGTGATCGCTGTTATCGTTGCTCCGTTCAATGTCAATGCCGCGGCTACGCCTCGGACATACTAAAAATGTATTTCGTCCCGGAAACAGGGTCACGATGAAAGGGGCCGCCCTCCTTCTTTTTTAAAAAGGATTCCTCGTGTGTAACGCTCGCCGACGTTCGACCATGACTGCAACATCCTCGAGATCTTTCCACCTTAAGTGAATATTAATGGCTAAAAGCTACGAATGGATAAAAGATCTGGCTTTTATCGACACCGGTTGGCATGCTTTTCCATGTGCGATGGGTGTTAGTAGATGGTATCTGTTATCGGGAGAAAGAGGTGGATCGCGAGGATACGGGGATCGTAAAAATTAGTTTTATCACAATGGCACGCAGGTTGTAAAAAAGAAGTGAGTTTAACAGAGTCAGATCTGTTACTGAGATAGAGCTGAGAGTTGATAGTGGATCGGAATCAAATGTGAATGATGCCAGGTCCGGGTGTCGCAGGAAAAGCTTGTTGTTTACGAGGAATAATTTTTAGAGAGAGGATATTGTAGAGTACCTACGTAGAATCGCGGTAGCAATTGAACTCGATGTTCATCGAGGAAGATACTACGTCGTGATTATAGATTGAAGTGTTCAACATCAGAAGACACCTAGGGCAAACTTGACCCGCACGAGTCCAACAGAAGAAGCCCAGAAATAGGGGCGACCAAGAACAAAAAGTCCCACCGGTTTTAGAAAGTGCTCTACGATTGCTTTCATGCGCAAACTTCTGTGCATACAAAGTTGGCTTCGAATGTTGATCTTCTAGTTATAACTGAATAATGACTGCTCTTCTACACACAAGTAGTGGCATAAAAAACGAATTCGAATGAGAACAGCTTGTACTGAAGAGATGGTGCAGCTTAGCAACAGGATGAAGCTAGCACTTCAGTCATAAATCATCTACTGAACGTATCTGTGGAACACTCCAGGCGTGGCTACCTATGTACAACTGTAATTTACCAAAAGCTTTATACATCTACTCCTGCAATCTGTTAAATAGGTTCAAAAACGCTCAGAACATCTTGCCTCTCCCTAATGACACACCAACCCCTCAACGTACTCCTTCTTCTACTATATTTGCAAGCTAAACCCTTCCTTTTGTAAAGATACAACGTTGCACAAGACTGTTGTGCACTTATTTGCCTAAATCCTCCAGTTTCATCCCAAAACCTGAATCCTACAGTTTCATCCCCCATAGGTAAATCCGACTGTCCATGTGTCATGACAGTTCTCACCCCACACCTAAAAAGGTACGTCTACGCGACGACACTTTTGTGTCTAGATCAAGTGTTTTTTGGGTCTAGCTAGAGCTAGTTGCAGTGTCTTCAGTCTAGCTCTAATTGCAACTACCGCGACGATAGGTAGAATTGAGTGTCGCGGACTGCTCTAGGCAGTTTCCAATCTTCCGGAATTTTTTTTGAGTGTCGTGTACACTCATGGATTCTCGAACCATTGGAATCTTCGTCTCAACCAACACACCGGGATTTCCAAATCTCACCTATAATCCCAACTCTACATTCCAAAACAGCCTCCCTGTCCCTCGATGAGCGCGTGAAAGCGTCCGAGCTCCATCGATAAATCGACGACCTGGACGAGGATCATCGTCCACGATGGATCTCGAGCCCGTCGGCGCCACTCGGACCTCCATGATATATCGGGGATCGGGAGTACGCATCGCGACGTGCCGTTATGTTAATACACCCTTTGCGACACGACTCGAACGTAAGAACGTAATGGTCGAGCTCTAGCGAGAGGCGGGTTCAGGCTGCGTGTCGCGGGCTGCCTCGATCCCCGGGGCTCTCTGGCCGTTTCAGCCGATCGGCTGGATCATTGTTATTAATGTCTGCATAGTGGACGGTTACCGGGTACTCGCTGTCGTGCAACCGGCTGGCGCGCGATGCTCGCTCGTGTCGAACCTGAAGAGCGTCGCGCGCGGAGACGCACGCCACATCCGTGCCCCGCCTGGTTTTCCACGGGCCGATAACGGTCTGCCGATCGTCGCTGCGCGGGTCAACACGTTCATACGGGAGCGTGCGTGCGCGTACAACGTGGGCCCGGGCGCGCGTCCAAATCTGTCAGTAGGTCACTGCGAAGGCCCCTTTCGAGTTTCCGAGGAGTCGACCTTGACCACCTGCATGAGCAACACCTGGGTATATGGGTTTGTTTCGGTGTGGGGAGGAGGCCTGGAGATGACTTCGAGGCTGGTTTACGCTGGCAGCCTCGTGCTGCCGTTTTTATCCGCGCTAATTATGCGCGATTGAGGCAAATTGGAGCGATTATGTGGCGTAGAGTACTTGATAATGAGCAGCAAGTTGAGTGACGGCAGGATGCTTGATAGGTGCTTTGGAGAGTCTGGGCAATGTCACAGCTGATGTAACGATTATTATTGTTGGTATTAAGTAGGGGGGCACTGTAAAGTGCAGGTGCTAAGGGGTGGTTGGTGTTTTTCGTTTGAGAGTAAACCATCTATTTATCGTGGTGAGGGTTTTTTAATTGGAAGATGAAATTCGAGAATAATTAATATGATTCTTGTTTATGATACGCCAGATGAAATCGCTGAACTAATATTGAAAAATCACTTGAACGTTACAGTAGAGGAATTTATATGTTCCTTAGGTCACAAGCGTCTGCTCCAGAATGAAAGGTCATTGTAACAGTAGGATGCATCTTCTCATACCTGCATTAATCACTGTAGACGTGCGTACGCCTGAATGACAAGCGACTGCAGTAGTGGGAGCTCATTTTCCTAGGTCACCAGCATTACGTACTAAAGAGACTGTGTATTACGTTTAATTACCCAAAGACCTTTCCTACTCTGCATCCACAGGTCAAATATAATTCTAATCGTTACGTTAAGATACCGTATTAAAAAGTTTCAAAGCCTTATTCCTAGAAAAATGTCTCTGGACTCTGTTATCAGAGGCCTCGTATCTAAAAAATTTTCGTCATTTTTCCTGGAAAAAAAAGCAACTCGTTTGCGATGGTAAATGGGAGAAACACCGAAGCGAGGACACGAAATTCCTCCCGCTGCTTCGACTGCCTCTATTCAGGCCCAATAAATTCAAGACCGCCCCCTGTTCGTTTCCACAATCATTTTATTATACCAAAATGCCCGCAATAAGAGCGCCTAGTTACCACAATCTTCGCTACTACATATTTCTACACATCTACGTGAACGGTCCGCATACTTGAGCAGCACACCCATCACGATCCCGGAAGTCGGCGGCATTGGCGACACGCGAGGCACCCTCGTTCGACGAAATTCCCTCGAGACCGCGGCTACCATGGATTTATGGTGGCCCGTGATATTTATGGACGCCATTAGCCCGCCACGCCGATGGTTCGCGTGCGCCCCGAGCTCGTTACCTATGCAAAAATCCCGTCCAACGATCCGATATCTGCGGGAAAGAATGGCGAGCGCTTTCCGTGACATCGCCAAGTGTCGCCCCGCTCGCTAACGGTACGCTCGCGTGAAAGTTATCCAGCGTGGATTTTTCGCGACGAAACGAAGACGATAATCGCCGCTAAACGGCGTTTCTCCGCGCGCGCGCCGATTGCCGCGCGTTTCTGTCTGCTTAGGAGCGCGGGGAACGAGATTAGTGAGCCGCTAGGAAGGGAACCATTGGCACCTGGAGAACACGTTCGGAAGTTATTGGAGGAAGACAGGGGAAGGAAGCAGCATTATCGTTCGTTTGCTCGACATTCAACGCGTTGCTCGTAGCAACGAACGACAGGACAACTGTCAACGACGACCTAGGATCCGTCGAGTTCATCCGTAGGGGTTGCGGTAGCCGTGGTAGCCAGGGTAAGGGACGCTTCCTGCGTAGTCGTTCCTGTGCGCCCATGCCTCTTCCTGTCCGTATCCTGCAGGGGAAAAGGCATTTTTTATTAAAGTACAGATTCCTTCGGGTTGCGCTTGAAATACTCTAAGTCAGGCTTTTTAGTCATAGCAGGAAGTGCGAGCCGAGTGTTCATTTCTTAAGCGTCTGCAGTAATCAATGAAACGGTGCAACTGCACTTCTTGTAGCGTGGATGATTAAAAGACTATGATTAGAAGCACTTTTTTAAGAATTATTTTCTGTACAAATATAAAAAGAATCTTTCCCAAACTTTAAGGGTGTTTTACTGTATATTCAGACAACAAGGAAACTTTTTTTTATTCAATAATAATTCATTTAATATTGTTTTATTGGTATATCTTCGTAGCGCCGTCTGAGTTGACAAATTGTGTAGTACATCCTAGCGGATCCAATTTTCGCCCGAAATAAAAAAGCCGAAGTTTTTCTTAATTGCCATGAATTTATATCGTCGATGAATGAAGAATATTTATACAGAAATTAAATGAAACCATTTTTAAATTAAACCAAAAACGTCGAAATTTTTCCGTCAAAATCGTAACTTTTCCGTTAAAGTCACATTACTTTGTCAATTTTAGACCTTTTTCTTATTTTTTTTAATACACCGGCGATATAAATTCGTGTCAATTTAAGAAAAACTTTGACTTTTTTATTTCGGGCAAAATTGGATCCGCTAGGATGTACACAATTTGATTACTCCGGCGGCGCTGAATTATTATGGAATAAAAAAAAAGTTTTCTTGTGGTCTGAATATACAATAAAAGACCCCTAAAGTTTTCGAAAGATTCTCTTTACATTTGCTGAGAAAATAATTCTTAAAAAAATCACCGTGTTTTCAGCGTCCTAAACCAGGTTCACCCCTTATGGCATCTCTTTTATCAATACTACCAGCAGAAGTTCGACTAACAATAAGCAATTTAGGAACAACCTGTAGCCCGTTCAGCGAACGAGCGCCACGCTCCAGTGACATTAAACTTGTCCCTACCCCAAAGGAAGCCGCGTAATTACTGAAATTATCCTCGTAACCGAGTCATCGCGGCTGAAATATTATCGGATTCTGTCAATCGTGCAGCCCGCAATTCCCCGCAACAAATCATCAGGCGTTATGTAACTGTAGTCGGCGGGAAGGTATTAATATATTTTTTCGTGTCATCGGTCGCCGTTCCTCGTGCTTTTCGATTATTGGCATTCCGACCGATCGTCACGGTCACTTGAACCATTCCGCAACCTCTATAATAGCGGCCTACGTAACTGGCTGCGCTCTGAATTAACGAAGCACGGTGCAGGATTCAAGATTCCTCTTACCGGTTGGATAATCGACAGGCGCTTCCGCCGCGGTGGACCACGTGTGATAAGGATAGCCCTGCTGGTGGGGTGGCGGGGGGACCTTGCAGATCTTCAAGTGGGCCAGGATCGAGGGCACGATCAGGGAGGCGAGGACTAGCAGTTTCTTGATGAAGTGGACGCCCAGGAAGATCGGCAGCATAAGCAGCTTCAGCTTCAGCAGATTCAGCAGGATCAAAAGCGGCAGGATTATCGACTTCTTCTTCTTGAATATCCTCCAGTCGCCTGTTGGACATACGCTGTCAATCTTCTTGAACCGTGGAAGGAAACCAGTGAACAAAATGTCCAGCTATCGTGTTAAACCACCTTCTGACTCCTTCCTGCTCTGCATCTCCGTGAATTCGTCCTCGTCCATGATTAAGGGCATGCTACCGAAGCTCCTGCTGCTCGTAGAGCTGTCGACGGTGTACACAAGGGCCCGTTTCGTCAGCAGGTCCTCGACAGCGTCCCTGACGAAGCCCAAGGCCTCGATCGCCTTGCTCTTGAACACTCGGGACTGGGGCAATTTCGGTAGAACTGTTTGATGTGGCATGGATGGTATCCTTACTAGGCGGACGGGGCCGTAGCTGAATTCCTGAAGCGAATGGAGGAACATTTATCGAATTTATTTGGAAAGATCATCATTTCGTAAGCAGCTTGGAACACAGAAACTTATTTTCTATCCTGCTGACAAAGTAATGATATAGATCCTTACTATTAGAAATTTTTGCATCAACTTCGATTTACTGTCTGTCTCAATTAATCTTAATCTCCTTCAAGCACCGTAAATGATTCTAAAACCTATCAAAATCGCCCGTGCAGTGGATTCTAAATACACGTGTCCACATCGTGTACGCAACTATCCGCATAAACGGGGCGTAAATGGAGACAATTTGTAAGAAAATAAGCCACCGTACCTTCTCCCTAACGACATCGTGAAGCCACCTGACGACCCTGTACTTCCAGCAAGTGACGAAATCCTTCTGAAAGCTGCAATCCGCCCGGCATCGCTCGACAAACGTGTTCGTGGAGTTGTCGAACGTCAATGCTTGACACGGGAAACAAGGAACCACTAATAGGAAGCAACCGACTCGCACCAGCTTGCTCAACCCCCAACGTTCGAGGACGCACGATTTTCCACCCCGTTCGCACTTCATGATTCTGTGGGCCGAATTCCAGTGTCCAATAATGGCGAGCACCAGCGATGACGATCCTTTAATATGCGCGCGAGTTTCCTCCACAGGCACGTGTTTCCATAGTCGGCTCAGGTTACCTCGACGGAGCAAAAATTTACGACTTCGTGGTAAATGATCGAGAACGTGGACACCTCGTGCTGGGGCTCGCGAACGTTCGAACAGATAGACGAGATTAGGTCTGCAAGCTCACTGACAGTGGATAGAAGGTGTCTTGACCATTTATACGTGGTGCATTTAGGTCGGTGGGGGTACCGGTCCACGGCTTAGATAATGCTGCACAGAGACTGGTATCATCTAGAAACACGCGAGTAGGTATGCCTGGCGAACGTGAGCCTGTGATCTGAATGGGACCAGCTATGCAAGACCCTCCAGCCATCCTTCGAGTTATCCAGGGAACTTTGGAAGATCTTAGATGACCTTGGAGGAACTTCAAATATCCTCAGTTGACACGGCCTGTGTCGTGTGAAAACTGGAACGCCTGCGTCGTTTCGCAGAACAGACGTTAACGGTACAGGTTTTATAGTCTCCCTGACGGATCAAGAAGACAATCTTGGATTTATTAAAGCCGGAGGAACCGCAACGAACTGTGCGTTGATTGCTAATACATGTCCCCATTTCATGAAACTGAAATTGGAATCAACGTGGAAGGATGAAACTGAGGAAGAATCAGCTGTCGCTGGTTTGAAGACCGCTTTTGCATTATCCATCCGAATGCTGGTGACAGTTCTCTACTGTTTCGTGCAATTACACCGAAAGCTATCTTCTAAGATAATGGATCTTCGGGTGTAGAGTTGTGTTGAACATTCGTTGGGACTTGTGTGGAACAGTTCTTCGCAATCGGGGACCTGGAGAAACTTTAGTAGACTCCTGCTGAATTCTAATAATTAGTAATCGATGATAGACCACCATAGAGAACTCGAGAAACGGCACTTACGCGATACAGGAAATATATTAATTGCGATGCAAGAAGACCAGAAACTGGTTCTGAGAAAGATCTACTTTCTCGCTGTTTTTTCGATCTTAACATTTCGTTATCAAACTGGACGTAACCAGTGACATGGTTCTCTTAGGAATCGCTAATGTCCTCGGTTATTTTCTTTAATTACTCAACGAAATGTACGAGGTCTGCCACTGCGGCTCCCCGTGTCTTTCTGCTCTACCTTTCAGCCAGAGAATCTATTATATCGTTTGAGATAGCAGTATACGGATCGCGCGTGCCAACGTAATTGTTCAGACCATAAGCATCACGTCCGATAAATTTATATTTACGCTATTTTTCTCAAAACCCCGAGGCACGCATTCCAGCATCTTCGCGACCCCATGCTCCTATCTAACGCTCGAATCTGGCACAAACACTCTGTTGCTCTATTTTTGTTTACTCTTTATTTATGCTGGTATTTAAAGTTACAAGATAAGACCAGGAAATCGGATGCCAAGCGGCTAAAGCCGCGATGTTACACGTCACAACACCATTCCCCGCATTTTAATCGACATACTTCGAGGTATTATTGCGACGTGAACTCTCCACGATGTCCTCACTCTTGTTTCCTATTTAGTCAGGTCCTAACTCCATTTCTCAACGCTCGAATGATTGAAAGTGTCTAAAAATCGACTCCTATTGCCATTTACGTTTGATCCATGCAGTGGTAACCCCGTTCATACTTTTCCAGGGCACTTGGTATCTTTTTCATGGGTTGGCTCGGTTGTAACTGTCACGATAAAGCTGGGACAGAGACATTTGCGTATCTGGACAAATAAAAAACAACGCCTGTGTAAGATTTCTTTAAATAGATATGCCTATAAACGGTCGTTGCAAAGAATCTTTGACAGTTATAGTTTCTCCTTCGGATAAGATCTCCCCTAATAAATCTCTGAGGCATGCAATTTTTTTATAAAGAAGAGAAGTCCCGTAGGTTTCCTAAGTGAAACCAACCTTGCTAAGAATCGTTAAAAAATAATTCCCGACGTGGGTAAATGATCCAACCTATTAATCCAATTCGGAGCCAACGTTGCTACTCAAATCCCCTCTCAAATTCTCGTACCCACCTTTTGCACATTCTTGTACAATACATTAGTTAATGTATATAGATAGGTACATAAATGGTCTGCACGAGGGAGTTTTAAACCTGGAAAGCTATGCGACCCCAGATTACGATCTAAAACTAAAGGTGTGTCTTAGGAACTATTTCGAAATATCAGACCACCAATGTCTTTTCTTGAAGCGTCAGAGCGAACTCAGTGATTAAAAGACAAGCCTGTTGGATGGTCGGGCGCCTTTCACTCGCGGTTACGAACATCCCCAAAAAGTGCACGCAGAAGCGGCATCGTCTTCTGCAAAACGGCCAGATAAGAAACAAGATGCCGATGCCCGGAAGGCGGAATCCTCGGACGCGACGTAACCTGCTTACCCTGATCATTCGTTGACCCAGTTCCACCAAGTCATCGACAGGATATGAAACGATAATCTCGTTTCCCCTGATCCCCGATCCAGATTACCGCGCGTGTGCACGTTTTACGCCTCAGAAACGGGGGACACGTCGGCGACGCGACATTACAGAAAAACGCAAACTGCGAATCTCGTTGGTCCAGATCCCGTTCAGACGAGACGCGTCGTAATCAATCGAGACAGGGCAAGAACACCGAGGAACTCGGCAATTAATAAACTACGATCGCCAAACAAATCTGCTGGAATGGCGTTCAGAAAGGGTCGTGGCGTTCGAGGCTCCTGATTAACGCCGTCTTCTCTCGATAATTAAGAGACTGAGGACTCATGGGCAGTCATCACAGGCACGTTAATTGGTGACGAAACTTTCGAACCGCAGGAGCGTCGAATAGAGAGAAAAAAAAGTTGCTAATTCTTCCTGCAGTGGGCGATTCAGGTTGACATTCGTACTACTTCGTAGGCTTCTTCCGGACTGTTTCATGAATGAAGTAAATGCTGAAGATTGGGAGGCATGTCGATGAACTGTGGCGCAGATAATGGCTCGAGAAAGTATTGGCAGCGAGCGTAGAGAATGTGGTTGTTCATTTGATATCAACGGACAGTCTTAATCTTGTTACGGCTCGCGCAAATTGGATATAAACCGTGGCAAATGGGAACGTCGTCTTCTTCGTTTTTACAGGAAATAGTGGTTTAATCAAGAGTTGCAATTCGTATTTAATAGTGTTTTAAATTTAGAGTTTTACTACTAAAGTGTACATTAATATTCACTGACTGGTAAGCTGAGGATCACCCAGGTTTCGCTCAACTTTAGAATCTTCCTTCACGAAAGAGATCACAGAATGATGGCGCCCATGAAAATTGCAGTGGAGAAATTCCGTCAGCGATCAGCCAGCAGAAAAAGTCCCGACGACATTAATGTTTCTGCTCCCCTGGCCACCGGTAATTTCCGTGCTGCTGCTTTGCATAATTCGCGAATAATTCCATTGTTTCGGGGACAAGCGATCGCGACGAGACCCGAGCCGGCTGGCAGTAATCGAAAAAGGAGAAACGGACCGGCGACTCGCCGTGTCAGGCCGCGTTTACGGTTCGTCAGCCGTGGCCTCTATTCCACGGCCAAGGATGTTTTCTGCTCCTTTCCGTGGTATGCTATTATTACGCGAGATTCACTGGATCGCCACACCGAGGTGCAGCGGTGGTTCTCGTTCGAATCGATTCCGGTGAAAGTATCGGACTCGCTTAAACGCGCGCAGCCGCGTCAATTATCCTTGCCGTCCTTCTGATAAGTAGAATATCCGTACGTTGGATTTTTGTTTTCGTTCGTATGTAATTATGTCACTAGGCGAAGCTAAACGGGGCGTCTCCCGTAAAAGTCTGGCAAAAATTGTGGTAATCTTGTTCGATATCGAAGGACGCGCATGATAATTACTTGAAAAATTCACGGCCTCGATACCTCCTTTTCCAGAAAAACCGGTATCACAGTGGATGAAAAATTAAGGGAGGGCGAGGAACTCGTTCAAATTAGTAACAGAAAAATCGTACTCGCGGGTGTGCCCAAGTATCAGACGCATCCCGCTTATCGGCGGAACGTTCAGAAACGAGACTGTGCTAATCTTAAAGCAGCATTAATTACTAACAGGCTAAGTGGCCGAGGTTCTGGAGCCTAGCCGAGTAACCTCGTCAAATTTCACCACTCGAATTAACATCCTTTCGCGACGTAAACGCGCGTCGATGGCGCGTAATGGTGCAAACTGGAATTCTCGCGTCGTGCCTTTCGTTTTCGGTTTCAGTTGCATGTGCAACAGTAACGGCGCGCAAGTGGGCCACCTTCTTTGGAAGCACCGCGCCGTTTCGACCGGCAGAATAGATAAATGTCCGGCGAGCATTCTTCACGCGAAGCCCTTCGACTACGGGCGTGATCGCTTGTACCTGCTTGCGAGCACGCGATGCCGCCGATGGCCTTCTTTCTGCAAAAAACAATCAATTTAGAACATGCAACCTTCCCCTTTATTCGCCCTATTCAGAACTCCATTTAAAAACAGAGGAGTTGTGTGATTTATGACTTCATGATAGTCGTATTAATAATTGCGACATAGGTGCTTGGCATTCCTCTTCAAGAAAGTGCTAGATACCCGGCGCTATAATAAAAAACCTAACGTTTTGTTGACAGAACGTTGGTTAAAAAAAAAAAAAACGTTGCTAATAACTAGTGGCTTGAATGATAGATGCGGTAAAACATTTCTCTGCAGGTCGTTAAACTATCAGAACACGTTCTTCGAGATTATTACAGTATTTGCAGTGCTTCTTTGCCTCAATGGCTCATCCGAATCACGTCGGCAGGGAAGCCCGGAACGTGAGTCCATTCCACTTCTAATAAGTGAAATGGAATGTGGCACGGATTCTTCTAATTATTAACAATAATTAATAGAACTTAGCCGCGACAGGAGGCGAGGCAAAGTAGCTTGAAATTAGGCTGAAAAACCGATCGGGGACCAATATGATACGAGTAAAGAGCAAACAGCGAGGTCGCCCGAGGAAATTACGGCAGTGATTGGAAACCGGAGAACGTCAAATTAGTGCCGAGTAAATTCGTCGAGTCGAATAAATTGGGCGTTTTCTAACTGCACGCTGTTTGAAAATTGTTGTGAAAGGCTATTAGTCTTATTTGACTATTTTACTTTTATTAGTGCGCACTGGATCGACAAAGGCAGTTAGAAAGTTTGACGGTTCACCATAGTAAGTACTGTACGTTGGAATCGAAAATGACCCTGATAACTAAGCAGCTTGTAACAAGGCCATATACGCGTTAATGTTTGCACTGGCAACGCCTTCCTGCTAGCCGTGCGAGTGGACGCGTCCACAATCGATATGTCGATTAACATATCGGCAAAGCCTTTGAATAAATACATGGATCAAAAGTTCAACAACATGTGGTGTGGCTATTCGCCATTTATCTACACTGAAACGAACGTGGCATCGTTCCCTTTTTACTCGATGAACTCCGCTGGAAGCGTCTGCAGAGACGACCACGAAATTCCAAATACTTGATGATCAGGCTCGATAAGAAGCGCGATTCTTTGACCTCGTGAGGCGGGCCCTGACGGGACTGACAATGAGACTCAGGGAAACTGGTGTTTCCACTACTGTTATGTGAATGACACGGAGTCGCGTGTTCTTGTTGAATAACGCGAAATACGGAAGGGGGAATAAATGGCTACGGTATCAAAGTAAGACAAAACGATCGACATACTCTACGGTGAACTTTGACCGGTTTTAATCACTACCGCAAGTTTGAATTGTTCTGATAGGGAGGATTGTAAAGTGTCTCCATCTCGCGAAGTGATACGGAAACGCTGTATAGGGGTTGAAAGTACCACCCTTCGGTTGGTCACCCCGATCAATACCTCTACTCCGAAGGACTTACCAAGGAACGAAAACAATCTAACAAAATCTCTGGAGAATAAATCGCTGAGAGATTTAACTTAAATGTTTTACCCCTTTTAACCAACCCCTGAAAATAAAATGCAGTTATCCTTTCAGGTTGAAAGGAAACGTGCCACCATCTCTTGGTGTTTGAAATAAACGGCGATACGTGGGCGGTGGTTGCGCACGCGTGCCTCTTATCGACAACAGAGCCCAGGGGGTTCGCGGAAGGGAAGAGTGAAGAGCGTGTGGAGTGCGATGGATCGAAAGGTTGCGAGAGGCGAGGGAGGCGACCCGGGCCTCGACGGAAAGACCGTGTTGTGAACACTGGAACGTGCCAGTTGACGTCGAGGAACGCGATATCGCAAGCGTCTACGCGTACCCGCGAGGGCCGGATGACGGGAACCCATCCACGGGCTTTGAGAACGAAAGGACGAAGCCTGGCGAGACGGTTACAGCTTCCACGAGGCCTGCGAAGGTGCGTGGTGGGGCTGAGCCGGTGGTAGGGCAGGAGAACGGCAGGTGAGAGAGCCGGTGGTAGAAGGAACGGGTTACAGGAGCGGAAAGGAGCTGCAATATGTCGGGGAGCAAGGATGCGAGCGCGGCTGACGCACGGAGGATCGACATCGAGAAGCCCTACTGGGACCAGAACACTTACCGGGGAAGGGCGTTGCACTTCCTCACCGTCACCAATCCGTTGAATCTGTTCGTCAGCAGCAAGGAGCTCGAACGTGCCCGGGACATCGTCACCAAGTACAGGTATTCGATATGTGTGCCAAGTATCGTGGAGGGATTGGTGCTGTCAGTAGCCTTAGCGATGTTAGAGTTTCATTAGAAGATAATCGAAGCATTTGTCTTTCGTTCTTCTAAATTTACGAGCCGGTCAGTAGATAATTCGAGGATTTCTGTGTCGATCACAAGGAAAGGCGATAGCCTGGAGCAGCTGGGGGTCGAGGCCGATGAACTATGGAGATGCAAGTACCTGTACGACAGTGCCTACCATCCAGACACCGGCGAGAAGATGCTGATGATCGGGCGCATGAGCGCCCAGGTTCCCATGAACATGATGATAACCGGCTGCATGTTGACGTTCTACAAGTACGTAATCCAGACGTTACGTGTCCCATTACACTCCGTTCGAGGAACTGGCGACTTATCACGCCGCGACCTTGAACCGGTCTTCTCGGCAACAGATGCGATAACAGCAGATACACTTTCACCCCGTTCAATTTCAAAATCCGCTCACGGATGCGGTCTGATCGCGCGACAGACGATCAGCAGTCACGTTTTCCAGGGGGGGAGCAGATGAGAGTGAGAGTTCGAACGATCGCCGAAGGATTTAATTACCCTCGTGCAATTTTATCGCGAGACTCGTGCTTCCAACGTCGTGCCTTCGCCGACGCCCGCGTAATGATAACAGCCTTGCGTACGCGCGCTGTTAAGGTCGTAATAGGACCGCGAACTCGGTTGTTGTTCGCGAAAATAGGATTACTAGGAGTGAGGATAACGAGGTGTGGCCTTGTTTATTATTCCTCAGGACAACGGCGCACGTGATAACCTGGCAATGGGTGAACCAGTCGTTCAATGCCACGGTGAACTACACGAACCGCAGCGGTTCCAGCCCTATCCCTATGAACACGATCCTGCAGAGCTACGCCGTCGCGACCGGAGGGGCTGTGATCACTGCCCTAGGCTTGAATCGGCTGTTCCGAAGCGCGCCACCCCTGGTCGGTAGACTGGTGCCGTTTGCGGCTGTGGCCGCCGCCAATTGCGTTAATATCCCGTTCATGAGGATGTCCGAGCTTCAGAAGGGTATCGAGCTGCAGGCGGAGGATGGCACGAAGGTTGGCTACAGCAGCCACGCTGCTAGGAAAGCTATCACCGCTGTTACGTTGTCTCGTATCCTTATGGCCTCGCCGAGTATGAGTAAGTGGAGATATTCTCTCGCACCCTGGAACGACTTCTGTTAAGTTAAACCCCTGGACAGAACAGTTTACGGAGTACCTAGTCAGATGGAGATTAAAAGAAAGTAAAGAGTAAAGCCAATGTAATGAATGGGTGTTGCAGACGAGTTAAGTTTGAAGTAGTACTCTAAAAAGAAGTAGTAAAAATTTTCGTCAAATTCGATGGAGCAAAGACTGTGTAAAAGATATTAGAAATCTAAAAACACGTGCAGTCGATTGAGAGAAGTCCTTCCAGGATTAAGTACTAATGCTAAGAGTCACTTTTAATTGATTTATACATCGCCTATTTGTGTCTGTTGCAGTATTGGCCCCTATTGTAATGAACATGATGGACCGAAGACAATTATTGCGCAACGCGAGATGGGCTGTGGTACCCATACAGGTCCTGATTTGTGGAGTCTGCCTAACCTTCGCTACCCCTCTTTGTTGCGCCCTGTTTGTGCAACGAGTACCCATCGCAGTTAAAGATCTAGAGCCGGAAGTACGAGATGAAATACTCTTACACAACCCTAATCTTCAAACGGTGTACTACAACAAAGGTCTCTGAACTAATCGGAGGAATAAAGATATCGCGAAATAATACATAAAGGAGGGGAATATCGCGGCTTAGGAGCTGAATGCGCGACGCACATACGAAGACAGTCGCGAAAGTCTCCTTACGTGCGAGAGCCGTGTATGAACAAGAACACATCTCCCATGTTCTGTTTACCTAACACACGCCATAACTGTACGGGAAATGAAGGGAGCTGATTGTGGTACCAGATCAAGTAACAAGGACAATAAAGTGGTACAATAAAGGAGCCATTTATTTTATATACTCTTATATTTAATCTTAGGAATTCAACAGCGGCAAATTCATAGGCAGGCGTTCCCATTCAACTCGAGTCACTGAACGATCAAACCTTTTCACCGGAGGCGGAGGTCTGATCTTTCGACCGAACCTGCCGGTCTTCCTCTGCCAAAGACCGCTTCGTGGTCGATTCCCCAGCTCTCGATTCTTCTGCGCGCTGCCGATAGGTGTAATTCCGTGATCCACGTTCGACAGCCTACCCACTGTCGCCATGCATGTCTGGTGCAAGCTGAACTCCTTCTTGCTGGGCATTTTCACGATAACACGATCATTCCCGTCTCCTCTTAATATTGTCCCGAAACCTCCAGCTGCGTGGACGAGGACGCCACCGAAGCCTGGATACGTCTCCACGCAGTTAACTTGCGTCCCGTAAGGTAAAGCTCCCAACGGATAAGCGTCCCCTTCGCCGGGCCTCACAGGGTTGCGAGGGATACCCTTATGCGTCTTGATTATATCACCCACTTTCATCTTCTCCGTGGCCAGGATGTATTTCAATTCCTTACCACCCCCAATCAGAGCGACGAAAGAAGTTCTACATCCATCTTTGAGTATTTCCAGAACTCTGTCCTCCCTCGGTTTCTCCTTCAAGTCGGTAGGCCCATCCCTCACCCATTGGATCCAGTGGTATTTGTGTTTAATACCTCCGCCAATACCATTCGCTATGACCCTTCCTATTGTATTAACCAAAAAGAAGAGAGATTCTTAGTATTCTACAATTCATCATGCTCGAATATTTCTTTCTGCTACTTAGAGATACGTAGAGTTCAATATAGAGACGTCCACTTCAATCACATAGTGAAGCAAAGGTCGCAATCTAATGTATCATTGAAAATAATCTATATCATCCAATAATTGATGTGAAATTTTCCTCTGGGAAACCTGTTTTTGAGGTCGAAACTTATATTTATGGAAAGTACTTGATGTATAGAGTTTAATGATACCAATTTGGAGGTTAGGAATGTTATCGTCGAAAAGTTGTGAGGCGAAAATATTGCGAAATTTGGATACATTTTGTAGCCGATTTTGTGACAGTTACGGTGATTGTTTAACAACAAAGTATTTAGCTGAAAATGGGTTCTATAGTTTTCGCAACTGGTTCGACAATACAACGCATTCCACTGTTCAACTTGTTCCGAGTTTAGTGATTGCTCAGAATTTCGGAGTCTTTTTAACATAATAACTTTGCAACGGATAAATTCCTAAACTCAAAAATAATGTTTTTGCACGTTGTTTGATACGTGCTTTCGACCAATATAAATTTGCGGTGAAAAAAAAAGGTTTCCCAGAGGAAAATTTTACCCAAGTCCACGAATAAATTACTAATATATTGCAATGGAATTTAACGACAACGGAGTCGTTACGCTGCTAAGTAATTAGTTGGAGCGTGAAACAAGGGACATTGATTCAAAACTTACCGCTAACAGGATCTCTGCCTCCCAGGTTCGTAACCTCCAAAGGCTGCACCGTGTATTCATCCTTGAAATGAACGATTCTCCGAAAACTCTTGCCATTGACTCCCGGCTTAGGAAGCTTCAAGAGATTCCACTGGCATCTTCTCTGTTGCACTTGGCACGACACACGCGAATTCGCGGTAAAAACCTCTGTAACTTGTTTCAGAAGAACGCGACGTCCCAACGAGACAGCAGCCATTTTCACACGACAGAATGGTGCTGCTACCTGAGCACTGCTCCCGTTCGTTTCGATGGTCTGAAAAGCTGCTGCTGAAAGCGCGTTCGAATTGCGCGCGCTTCCATAGATGTCGCGTCACGTGACCCTAACCGTTTGCGATAGTTGAATTTCTGTGCGCGTGAGGAACGTTTCGCTCTCCGTCAATTTGGACTTTTGCGTTGTATTTTGTGAGTAAAATTGAGTTACTGAGTGCTTAAACGACGTGTACCGAGGAACTTTAGTGGCGTGTAATGAATTAATGGACTGCCACTCGGAATCTAATTGACAGTTACTGAAAATCTTCCGAGGATATTCTGGCGTCGGTCAAAGGGCATGTGATCGATGTTTATCAAGAGGGACGTGGGAATATTCGTGGCGAAAACCAGGCGACATCAAGTTCCTGGGGTATGTTTATTTGGTTATTATGTGAAAGATGAGACGCCGTTATCGGAATCGACAATTACTTTCGACGCTGACGGGCAGTACATACACTTTTTCCCGCTAAACTTTCACTGACGCGCGCAGTACCCCCACCCCGCCTCCAATGCTCAAAGAGTAAGCGTGAAGCGCGGGAAATACAAACGCTCATGGCGTCTCATCTAACTTTATCATTTGAAATATTTCTCCTATAGCACTACGAACACTGAACTTTTCTTTCAACATTACGAATGCGCTATTGATTTATAGTATTACACGTTGACTAACAACATTGGAAATATAATTACACAAACATTTGCTCTGCACTTATTACTATCAATATTAAAAATAAATAGACGATCCATCTCAGCCGATAGAATTTCATAATACACTGCAACAAAGAGTCGTAATTATATAATTCGCTGCACAATCGAAGGAAAACGGTCCCCTCGGTTTTCCATTCTTTACTCGATCGTATTCCCACCGGGCAGGCTCTTTTAAAACGATCTCACGACGATCGGAAGATTCGAGAAGAAAAGTCTGTGTCCTCGCGGTGGCGCGAGTATACGCTTTCGTCCCTCGTGGCGGGGGTAGAAGAGCGACGGGGGTGGCGTGCGGGAAGAGGGTTTGACGGGAGGGGAGGGGCCGCTTAATTGGCCTGGGGTAATTATTTTATTAAGTGAGAAGATGGCGGATGGAATGCTAAGAGAGAGCATGCTGGTGCGGTCTGGCGGGTAGGCCGGCGGTTGGGCAGAGGGGAGGGTTAGGGGGTGGCGGCGTAGGGAGGGGCGAGCAGCGGCGGCTGCGGCAGGTGACGGTGTGGAGAGCGTTTAAAATACCTCCACGCGTACGCGGATACCACGGAGCCAGTTCCCCCGTGCATATACGCGGTCGCGAAACTTTGCGACGTGTCCGTGTGGTTGTCGCGCGTGCACGCGTGATTCTCCCTCGCGTCTGTCGCGTACGTTCATGCGCGGCTGGTACCTAGCCCCGCGGGGGCGAGCGAGAGGGATGGAGGAAGCCGCGAGGAGGGTGTCGCGGGCGAAAGATAGAGAAAGATAGTGAAAGAGGGTCGGGGAACGAGGGGCTCGCCGCTTGCGCGCGCGTTCAACGTTTCTCTGTTGGCCGCGAAGGAGGAACATCTATTACCCCGGTACATAGGCCGGCGGGGGGGGGAAGGGTGGAATCGCTGAGGGAGGGGTGCGGGCAAGAGTAGTCGAGCGGCAAATTGTCCGCCATCTTACCCACCTTATACCTTATCTCACACCCTCGCCGTAACCACCCTTATCCCCCTTCCCCCGCGGTCTCCTCACCCAGCCGGTTCTTCTCATCCTACACACCGCTCCTCCACCCCTCCGCTACACCCTCCCCCTGGAAACCTCCGCCTTGCTCGCTTTCTCTCGACGCTCCCCGCCCGCGCCTCCGCCTCGAAAGCTTTAGATTACCTACCCCTTATAAGCGCTCGTGTTGCCCATTTATTACCACGACTCCCGCGACTGCTACGAGAGACCAACCACCTCCTTGCCACCCTCATTTTTCCCTTTTTCCTCTCCCGCCGCCGCCGGCTCGTCCGTTTCTTCGTCGGTTCGCGCCTCTCCCGCCCTCCCTCCTCGTTGTTCGCTTATTTGTTCGTATCGCGCGTCACGCCGCCGCCGGTTCCCGTCGCACTTAACGCGGCCAGGCGTTACACAGAAGTCGAGTGACACGATTAGGCGAATTTGCAGGAAATGGCCTGCACGTCGCCGCGACGCGCTCGGCCCGGGATACGTGCCAGGAATATTTAAGGTCGGTGTCGGGGATCTCGCGGGGTGCAGAGTTGCCCGCTCCCCTTTTTCCCGCAGGTCCGTCCGGAGACGCCGTTTAATCCGGGCGCTCGCGAACTTCCTCGGACACGAATATTGCGTTTAACGCGAGTCCCTCTCCCCTTCGAGGAAGGTGGGAGGAAGGGAGGTTTCCGTTTATCGGGTTGACGGTAGATCCTCGTTCCTGGAACGTCGAGGATACTTCTCAATATTAGTCACGCGAGGAAAGTTTACGGGTGGATTGGTGTTGGCGGAAAAAAAAAGCCCCGAGGAGAATAAAGAGGAGAAGAAGAAGCGGCGGTCTCGGTCGATGAAACGTTTCCGCGGGGACGAGTTGCGGATGAACTGCGCGTTGAAACAGGAGAGAGAAGGGCCGACTGGTCGGCGAGGGGTTGGGAGGGAGACGAGAAGCGCGGGAAAATAAAAAGTAAAACGTTAGGGAAAGAAAAAAAGAAGGAGGAACGAGCGGGAGCGAGGTTGGTTGGGGGGGGGGGGGGGGTGGAAAAGTGCGCGACGCGGAGATGGCATTTCGCGTCGTAAAGTTTTGCAAGCGACCGCGGAACGGAGACGGGAAAGGAAGAAGGGACCGATAGGGTAGCTATAGAGAGTGCAGGGAGGGAAACAGCACGCTAAAGAGAGAAGCTCCGTGGACGGGTGGTTGCCTCGGACCAGTTCTCGTTCGTTTCCTCTCAATTCGCCGAGCGGAGAAGAGCGGCTCCGCTGGGCCTGGAGACGACGCGGCAGGAGAGAGAGAGAGAGAGAGATGGAGAATCGAGCTTGATCGGGTCAGATGAGTGAAGAGGCTGCCAGGGGGAAGAGAACAGGGAAAGACGAAGAGAACGCGGCGAGGGGGTTGCGAGCATCGTGGCGAACGATGGGAGCGCGAACCAGAGAAAGAAAGACAGTGAGAGCGAGTGAACAGCGGCGGTAGGATGAGGGGATTGCCACGAGGAGGTGAGGAGTCAGGAGGATGCGGTCGAAGGAGGGTGCAAATAATAACAATAATCATATTTCCCGGCAACATGGCCGCTGAAAGAGGGTGGCCGCGCAGCCTGGGACGCGTAGGAGGGAAACGAGGTAGGGGTGAGGCAGCCAGCCAGCCAGGGAGGGTTATCATAATATTACAAACCACCGCCGCAGGGATGTATCTATACAACCCCTCGCCCTCGCCATACCTCTCTCTACATCTATCCCATTCCCCCTCGCGCCACCTGCATCCCTCCCGGATCTAACCGTTCCGCTCTCTCCTCCGCGGAGATTCACGTATTCACGGGGGCTAGCTAAGTCCCCGCTCGCGATTCGCGCGAATCCTCGGATCCGGCGATTGTCACGTTATACTCCCTCTCACACCCCCGCCTGGACGGTTGTATCAGCTCGTTCTCCACACCCCACGTCTCGTCGCTTCTCTCTGAATACGATCCCCGTAGAAAATGTACATCCGCGACACGATCAGCCTTTAGTTTCCACGCCCAGCGCCGGCTCCCGTTCGTCGGGGATATTTGCCCGACGAAGCCCGTCCACGGCCACCACCATCCCTCCCACAGGACGTCGTATCCACGCGCTCCGAGAAAAATAATTACCTATAAATCCAACGGTGCAGACGGATTCGACGCTTTTCACCGCTCCCGCGCCGCGCTTTTCATCCGCCGCGCCGCGTACCTACGCATTGTCCTCCATCGTCGCCGTTCCCCCAATTGTCTTCGATCACAGAACCGAATTAGCAATTTTTTTTACCTCCGCCCGCCGAGCGAAATTTTAAACATTCCCCCGCCTCCCCCACACCCCCCAGCTCCCGCTCCCTTTTTTTCGGAGCTGGAACTTTTTTCCGCGTCGCGTCGCCCGCTACCGAGGGAAGTTTGAATGTAGAAGTTTCGTAGCCGGAAATTTCGTCGGTTCGCTGGCTGGCTGTTTTTAAACATTCATCGGTAACGGGCGCCGATGAAGTTGCATTTCGGGGGAAAGATTTCCGGAATTGTGATGCTCAGTTCTCCTTTTTTTTTCTTCTAAAATTGATCCTAGGAATGGTACGACGTCTTGCTTTGGTCTTTGAGAGCTTTTACAAAATTCATAGTTTACAATTATCAGGTTTGCATATTCACTGTGTTTGCAAGCATTTCGAATTTATTTTTTGAGACAAATGTTGAACAATTTTTTAACACAATCACATTAAGATCCTGAACACATCAATATGCAGAGGCATTCAGCTCTAAGCGACCCTCCATTCAAGAGCATTCACTATTTGAGCACACCCAAAGTGTCTCACTACACTTCTTCCACTCGCAATACTATCATCCACCCCCCCCCTGTACCTCCCCCTCCATTTCCACTCGCATCGAGCGGAGCAACGTGTCGTTTAGTCTTCAATTCGTCGGCCAATTCAATTCATCAGCAGCCACCAAGAATTCGTGCATGTACTGTCCTCAAAGGACAACACAAATATCCCGCAGGCCGAGGAGCAGACAGACTGTCTGCCGGAGACGAAGGCCGACTTAATTTCATCCAGATGCCGAGGAGCCTTCGAACGGTTCGTTGACTTTTCCACGCCAGGCATCACCCCGTTCTAATGGCCTCCTGGATGTCCTTGTCGACAAAGTCGAGAGGATGATACGTCCGCGTCGAAGGAAAACGACCGGGCGCCGTGTAATCGGGCCCGTGTTCCGTTTAGGATTATTTTGTCCGCCGCGGCGCTGGCGCGCTCGCAGGTGCAGGCACTTTCGAGCGGAAAACTAGGTGTTGCGAACTAATTTCGCCCCGTGAGCGGCCCTCCGCGCGATACGCCCCGCTCATTCAGCGATAATTATGTCATTTACCGGGTACGCCGTCGCTCGACTGCGCCGCGTTACGGAAATTACGAGTCTCGCGGCGCGGCAATATTATTCTAATTACGCAACTCGCCGTTTCAAATTGCGAAAGTAACGGGAGCCATTCGCGCGTTGCCGTCGAGCACTAGCGCGGCTCAAAACCGGGACACGTGAATCTGGATTTCCGAACGTAATGATGCATTCCCTTTGATCCACCAGAAAATATCGATCCCCTCGAAGGCACTTAAGATACCAGATTCCCAAAAATCTTTCCCAGGTCTTCCTCCCGATAGATAATTAATCTACGAAGCGGAGCACGCGTTAGGCGTCCGTTCGAGCCTATCCGATTATCGAATGCATTAAAGTCGACGCGTCTAGCTGAGCGACGTCGCTTAACTTCGCGTTAAGAAGATTAAGGGGGTGTCCTCTCTCTCTCTCCGTTGATCCAAGGTGTACGCGGGATGATCGAGGGGGGGGGGGGGGGCAAGGGGGGGGGTGGGCGCCGAATTCTACGGGGGGTATATACACGCGTAAAATTTAGATGAAAGCCGTCTGGGTGGCGGAGGATCGCGGGCCGTCGAAGACGACGAGCGACGACGGGGAAAAAGAGACTCGGCTGGCATAGAGGATCCCGGAGCGAGTAGTACCGCGAGCACATCGGTCTGATGGGTAGTCGCGGATGGGGAGGCAGGGGTGTTAGGTCGAGACCGAGGATCGGCCCCCCGGGTAAGAGTGGCGAGATCGGAGGAGGCGCGAAGGGGGAAAGGAAGCACTTAAAGAATTATCCGAACTCGCAGGAGGGATGGGATTCCTCGCAAGCACGTGCAGCCTTTCCCAGGCCAACACCTAATACCTACTAATACCGTGCCGTGTATCTATCTACCCTTTTACCGCTCTGACGCGAGTCCTACGAGGCCAGGACTACGGAAAGAGTAAGTAGGGTCGTGTTTAGAAGTGGATACCTACGTAGCGGCGGGCTGCGGACCACCCCCAGACCACCGAAAGGTCGCCCCGGATCCACGAATCCCGCACCACCCGTGGGTGGGTTGTACACCTTTTCATGAGAGCACAGGCTGCTGACCGATAAAAAATACTTTTGACCGTCTTTTGGCTTTCCTCGGCTCCCGCGGCTGGCCTACCACCCGAGAAGTCTCTGGCCTCTGCTCTCCAGATCCCTCTGGATGTCCTGTTGACGTAGGATAGAATGCAGTTGTCGGGGGGGTGGCTGGGTTATAGCTGGGTACTCGAGGCATGCTCGTGCAATTTGTAAAGCGATATTCAAGCTACGAGGTCGTGACCTCCTCTGGTTAATGAGCCAGTGCCATCAAAATTATAATAACGCCTCGCCCTCCACTCCACACTTGTCTAGCATTCCACTTACACTCCAGGGTATCCCTCATCTCCTGCTATCCCGACGATCTCGCGTATATTCATTACACTCGCGATACTTTCCTCGACGGACCGAAGCATTTAGAGAAGCATGCAAATTAAATCTGACGCGACGAACGTCCCTCGCCACCCCGACAATCCCTTTTTTCCTTTTACCGGAGACGCTGCTGCAATTCGTTTGCATTCACTTTCGAGAGATCACGGTAGCCTCGAACCCCGGACACCTGGTGCGCCCGGTAATTCTCCTTACTCCTTACACCCAGGGCCCTTTAATTTCCGAATTTTTCCCGCCCGGTGAGATGCGGGGAGCGAGGTTGTCGCAGCGATCGAGCACATGTCGGGCCTCGAGTCGCGCCCCTCTGGAAATCCCAGGCCTTATTTCGAGGAGACTCCGTGTCTAGGCCCGGCTCCAATCCCCAGAAGGGCTAATTGTCTGGCCTTTTCGTGGTATTCCTTGTCCCTCCCTAAGAGATCTGGTGCGAGTTTTTCGATGGACGTCGGTGCTCCGTGGGACAAGCAAGAGGGACGCGCGTCGAGCTCGCCGGGCGCACGTGTTGCCAACGCATTCTCCGACAAATTGACTTCAGACCTCGACGTAGTCCGCTACGCGGCCGTGCCTCCTTCCCCTTGGCACGTCGACGCGCCGCGGTGCACGACGGCGTCGTGGTACCCTCTGAAAACGATCCTCTCTTCTCGACCCACCGCCGGCCCATGCCCACGGCGACGCCTTTATTATTAGCCGCGGCGAAGCTAGTTAACCGAGTTAGTTAAGTGAGAATTATTATTTAGCCGTCCCGTCCCGTCACGACCCTCCCGGCCCCACCCTGGACAACCTCGCGCCCCCTTGGCCCTCGCCGCCATCGCCGGGCTGAATGGAGGCGAGAGCATCTCCAACGGTGAATGCCGCGTAGTGTAAGCGTAGCACAGAGTCGTCCCACTCGTCGTCGCGGTTGTCGTCGCCGCTTCGTCTTCTCCACTCGGCGTCTTATTTGTCCAGGAGGGCCGAGGTGTCGAGCACTTTACGATTTCCGACTACTTTTCCATGCCGTTTCTTTCGCGCGTCCTCCAACGGCCGTATCCACCCTGGCCTCTCGTGGCGGGGAGTATCAGCTGCTTGATGGAGACGACGTGTCTTGGGCCACCGTGGATATTTAGGGAGTTGGAACTGTTATTATACTCCGCGGCAGGGAGGCTGCGGTAAATTTCTGTCGGTCGCTTCTCGTATTTTGTCGCCGTTCGCCGGATATTGTTGCGATGATAGAAACGGTCGAATCTATGAGGCGAGATATGGTTACGGCTCGCCGTGACTCTCAAAGTGGAACAGATGGGAACGTAGGTTCTAGTGATTGGGCCAGGAAAGTTTCAAGTTTGATTGATCGGGAAGGTGGCATAGTTTGATTTGGAAGAAATTTGCTTAATTCGCTTTTGTCAGGATTTTGCAGTGGAATAGTTATCACCCACATTCACTTTTAATAACTTCCAGGAAGCCTAATTCCATCAAATTTCGAAACAAAAACTTGACAAAGTATTAATGGGTTATGTCTACTTACAAGTAAACATTCACTTATAAGGAATGGAGTTTCCCGATTTAGAATATATATTTTTAAAGTACTCGTAGTAACTAAGAAATCCTGAAAATTATATCTGCAATGTACATATTTTACTCGTGTTATCAATAACATTCAACATAGCCCCAAGTATGCGAAAAACGGTAAAATCCTCTTATTTAAGATTAATTGGCTAAAACCTGGCATCTGTATGTTTTTTGTAGTTCCGAATCCGAATATGATGTTATTGTTTGTGTAAAAAAAATTCCTAAGGTAGTTCTCTTAATAACAAATCGGTTTTTTGAAAATAACTCAAAACGGAAAGGCCGAAGAATTTGTAAAATATTTTTTGCGGGTTACTCGTACTAATTTACTTCAAAATCCATTTTAACCTGTTTTTAACTCCCAGGGGATACATCTGGGCCCATAGGGCAAGATACCAATTCGTAACCAGTTTAGGTTAGGCTGAAAAACAGTCTGTGAGATGAATATATGTAAGAGTCATGCATTGTTCGACGATCTTCACATTGACTGCTCTACCGTGTTCGAATAAAATTGTAAGTGTTTTCATCATGTTTCCCCATGATAACCTTGAAGATGTCTATCTAAAAAATTCTCCGGCCTTTCCTTTTTGAGTTATCTTCAAAAAACCGATTTTTTATTAAGAGAACTACCGTAGAAAATTTGTTTACACAAAAAATAACATCATATTCGAATTCAGCACCTCAAAAAATATACAGATGCCAGATTTTAGCCAAGTATTCTTAAATAAGACGATTTTGCCGCTTTTCGCATACGCCTTGAGGCTACATTGAATGTTATTGTATATAATTTTCAGGATTTCTTAGTTACTATGAGTACTTTGAAAATATATATTCCAAATCGGGAAACTCTATTTCTTATAAGTGAATGTTTACTTGTTAGTCAGCTTTCGAGAAAGAACGCGAATTTCAGGAATTTTTTTGTGGAATATCTACTGTATATTTTTTTACAACTATTCGCTTATTTTAAAAGTACATATGTGCAGAAACATTCAGTAATTTTATTATAGAAAAACATTAATAAATAAATGAATAATAGCCATTCTCGCGAAAGCTGTTTTGACAAACGCGCTGCGCGGTGAGCAAATTTTCTCTCGACCGGATCATCGAAAATTAAAAATTCAAAAACTTTCTGTTAATATATGGTTGAATTCAGTAGATGAATGAGGGTTTTTTCAAAAAGTTCATTTTTGACAAAATGGGGGTCGTTTAACGCAAAACCACATTTTTTCGATGTCTGAATTGTTCGTTTTTCCTTAATTAAAAATATAGTTTTTGTTAAAATAACAAATCCTTCGTTCATCTACTAGTCTTTGGTATCTAAAAGAAGTTTGCAAAAATTCAGGCCAATCGCTACTGCGGTTTCCGAAATATCTTGCTCCCCGATATCAAAACAGCTTCCGCGAGAATGACTGTTATTCGCTCATTTTTTAATCTTTTTATATAACAAAATTACTGAGAGTTGCTGCATATATGTAATTTAAAAATACGCGAATACTTGCAAAAAAATATACAGTAGATATTCCACAAAAAATTCCCAAATATCGCGTTCTTTTTCGAAAGCTGACTAGGCATAACCCCTTAAGGCCGTCATACACGTTCCTTCTTGCCTTTCAATTTGTATGTACAATCAAAAGTTGTAATTGCATTCATGTCAGCAAATTGACAGTACCTACGCTCATACTAAATCGGGGCCGATTTGTGGACACACACGCTCAGTCTGGCATTACAACTTTTGACTGTGCAAGCAAATCGAACGGCAAGAAGGGAGCGTGTATGGCGACCTTTAGACTCGCTCTGAGTTTTCCAGTACCTAACAATCCCACACACCGTGGCACTTATTGCTCCTCCAACGCTCTCGCTCGGCAAAGTTGCACAATTCCTCCCAGAAGCTCGTATCCACATCTCAAGGTGTTCACGGTAGAACAAGTCCCAAGTAACGGGCCGAAAGGTTACAGATTACCCCAGTAACGATCTCGTGGCGGCCGCGATTCAAACTTCACGTAAACGTTTAAAACACAAGAAGTGGCCACAAGAAGTTTGCGCTTCGGCTTATATCCGAGTACAAATTGCCTTTCGCTTAAGACCTAATTAAGAAGGCAGTCCCGGCCCCGTCGGGGAACGGCTCCGCAGACGGCGGAAAATATCTCTAAACTCTGGCGAGCCAGCGTCGTGACCCTTGGACTCGAGAACTCGAGCAGAAGCGGCAGACCCTTCGCCGTACCTATACAGACCGACCGAGTAATCGTTACGACCTACCCCCGTAGACAGATAAGAGCATCGACTTGCCTTCCGCCTCGATTTCCTCTCCCTCTGTTCAACCCTCCCGCCCCCCCCCCCCCCGTCCCCCCCTGCCAGCCCCACCTCACCTGGCCCACCGGCCCAGAAAGCATAGAATCCTCTCGGATTCCCCGGAGTCGACTTATCCGCGTATATTCCTGAAGTGGCGGGGTGATCCTCGATGAACCGTGACCGGTCAGGATTCCAGCGGATCCAGGGGACGAGCATCGACCAGCCTCGACTCATTGAAAGCGTGTTACGTTCGATTTAAGAGTTACGACCGACCCGACGTTTAGAGGACCGTGAACGGTCGCCTCGCTCCTGGCACTGCCTGAATCTCCTCCGTCCTACGCCAGGCTAATCCGATAGATTCCCGAGGTCCTCCGGGCAGCTGTACCGAGAGTAATTTGCTCGTTACCGAAGGATCGCGATTCTGTTGGGTCCTTGCGATTATCGTCAGGAAGATAGAAGGACGGGGTTCAACTGTGAATCGTGGGTGTTGAGATTGAACGTTGCACGAAGTATTCTTGGAAACGGTGCTGGGAATTTCAGTGTACATGGTTATCTTAAGGGGTTACATCCACCAAGGGGTCCGGAAAAAAATTTTTGGGGGGAATAGTATAAGTGAAAGTCATACACAATATTTTTCTTCTAAAGGATACATCTTTTAACTATATTATTCTAAATTTGCATAAGATATTATTATTAACTAAAGCAGATATCGGCTTGAATGTGAGTCGTGTTTTTTTTTTTAAGCATTAGGTGGTGGATATTGCCTAGGCCAAACGATGCATCTGAAAGCAAAAATTCGAATTGATTTTAAAAATAAATAACTTACAGAAGTACCTGACGTTCTCCGAATTTTAATATTGTATTTTGGTAAAAAAGAGCGACCGTTTGAAGTTGAAATCTCGAATATCGTGAAAAACATTTTTCTTTTTTTCAAGAAGGCTTTGCATGTATTTCCAGTATTGCAAATTTGAAAGTAAAATTTAAAAATATGAGAACATCAGGTATTTTCGAAAGTTATTTATTTTTAAAATCGATTTGAATTTTGCTTCAAGATTCGTTTAGCCTAGGGAATGTCCACCAGCTAATGCTTAAAAAAACACGACTCATATCCAAGCCGATATCTCCTTTAGTTAATAATAATATCTCATGAAAATTTAGAATAATATAGTTAAAAGATGTATCTTTTAGTAAAAAAACATTATGTATGATTTTCACTTATACTTCTCCCAAATAAAAATCCTGAACTTTTATGCTTTTTCTGGACCTCTAGATGGATGTAACCCCTTAATTAAGGGGTTAGGCCACTTTCGACGAAACACAATTATACGAAAAAAATAAGACTTTTTCCGTCGAGAGTTGTACAATAACATGTTCATATTGAACATTCCATTTATTTCATTATCTCCCTAAAAAAAATTGCCGAAGTTGACTATAACTTTGCTTCCTCCAAGCAAAACGCAGGGGGTGGCCTAACCCCTTAAAGTACAGCAGTTTCTGAGAAGTTTATCGTTGAAATTGATTGGAAATGTCTCTTTCCTCTCTCTCTTCAGCAATGAAATTGGGAATTTTTCGTTACGATTTACCAGAAACTGAATAAGTGCAAAATCGCCAAGCGAACGATCCTTGAATTACACCCCCAAATAAAACTGGCGAGCGAGAGTAGCGATCGTGGGTGGCGAGCGGATAAATTGCCAGGCGAGATTGTCCGGAATGAAAACAGGCAATAAAGATATCGCCCCGTGAAAAGGGGGATGCATGCAGAGCCCGCGAAGCGTATTCTGCGGTCGCTCTGCGTCGCGGGGGAAAGAAAATTTTCGCATTCATACGAAACGTCGTTGCGATAAAAAAATTCGTGCTCTGGGCAGGTTCGCCGGCGCGATGATGCGAGCGGAGGCGCGCCCGTACACCGGGGCTCATATCGTATTAATAGGCAATCCGGACAGCCGAGGGGTGTCATAAACTCGAACCCCTAATACTCGCCTAAACTACCTCGGTTAAATAATGGAATCCCTATTCCCGCCAGCGCCTCCTCCGCTCGCGCTTCTCTCCGCAGCTATTCCCTCGTTCCTCACCTACTACAGGAAACCGGAGGGGCTTTGTGTTTCTCGTTGCGGCTTCCGCCGCGGCGACGAGAATATCCGCGAGATATCGTGCACCGCAACGGCGATGATCACGGAGCAAATTAGCCGCCGGTTGCTCCATTACTCGGGCATCCTCATTCCCCGCGATTGACTTACCTTCGTCTTTCCGGCGGAAATAATAGAGGAAGCGATAGATTACCCGAGGTGGAGCATGAAAGAACGAGCAGAGATATCTAGAATAACCAAAGCTTAGTCGACTGTAGCCATGGTGAATTATCGCAAATCTCCGTGAAAACTTTAGTCCCCGACCCCCCGCCAATCTTCCACGCCACACGACCGATTAACTAGCCGCGCACTCAATAGGGAGCAACGGAAAATTCGACGATCGGCGCGTTAACAAATGCCCCGGGAATCTACATCGTATTAGCGAGCAATTTCGGTGCGCTGAGTCCACGTCCCCGTCCCGTCGTCCCCACGCACTGAGCCGACCCCCCGGCCCGGCACCCTTCGGCGAGTCGATCGCCGATCGTTTTCTAATTTGCCGAGCAAACACTCGCGCCGAAACCGAATAGGTTAGCGGGCACAATCGCGGTGCCACGGCTCGTCTCTAGAGGGGGAGGGATGTGTCCACATGGGTGGAGAGAAGGGGAGGACGAGCGGGGGTGCGGAATATAGAAAAGAGAAAGGGAGGAAGCGGCCAAAGCAAGTACCGGCCAGATCGCCCCCACTCGCACCCTCATTTGCACGCATCTGTGCGAGTAAGAGTCGCCAGTTTGCGTGGCGGGTAAACGATCGCGGTGCCCCAACGCAGCGGGAAGATGGTCGTGTGTGCCCTACGCTGCCACAGGGTGGTGTTTCCGCGGATCGACATCGTAGTCGTCCACCGTCGACGTCGTTGGCGTGGATGTGTACGCGTGTACCAGCCCCTCCCTTCCCCCGTGCAACCCGGCCAACAGAAGGCAGATCTCTCCCGAGAGACTCGACGCTTGTTTGCGCTGCTTATCATCAGTTCCCATTAATATTAAACCGCATTCAACGAACGAACAGCCCTGCCCCCAGCGGCGGCCCCCGCCGATGTGTACATTGGTGGAACGCGTACATACGCGCGGTTTACATATATTAAACGCGTGCGCGCACACCGTCGCGGAACGCTCCTCGCGACCTGGCCATCGTCGTCGCGGAGGAGTTCTAGAAACGTCGGGCACGGTGGACGTTCGTGAGTGGCGCACTGCTCGTCCGACAAGCCCTCGAATTGCTGCGGTCAGTGCTGGGAGGAATTGAATGTAAACGTACACGCGATTACACGACCGCGAGAAAACGGTAATTCCACCCCCGAGAGGGTTGCGAGATGGGAAAGGCTAAGTCAGTACACTGAAGTCTTTCGAATGGAAGAGTGGCCGGATAAATATCCGGAAAGACAAACCCTTAATATTCTACAGTCTGTTTACACTCATCAACCCCCTAGCTAAAAGACGCCGCTCCGCACGGCGACCACCCTCGCTCGGAATTCCCCGGGGACAAAACAAATACGCGAATAGAGAGAATGGAGCGCGTGATGAAGCAGATATCAGGGTAAAGTCGAAAGCTTTGCGGCGGAAAGGAGAGAGAGAGAGAGAGAGAGAGCCGTGGAACGAGAAGGAAATGACCACGCCGGAAACCGCCGCGCGTTACGAGCGATCGAGCCAGGAAATTGCCAAGGGGTGGGTGTAGCCGATGCGCCCGTTCGAGGCGCGTGTGCCCCAACCGCCGCGGGGGTAGGTCGGTGCTCAATTTTCACCCTTTGTTTAATCGCCGGCTACGGAGTCGACTACATTAATTTAATACCCACGCGTGCGCGCCGGCCCACTCGATCCCGCGAAGGGGTGGCCGTCTTATGTACGCATGGGGGCCGCTGGATGGCCGACTGGCTGGCTGGCTCCGAGCGTTTTTTTTGCACGCGGGGCACCTGTTTTGCCCCTTTGTGGCGCCCGATCATTTGCTCGGCCGAAGGGTCCACAAAGCGTCGTGATTCGAAAGGGGTGGGCTTCGACGCTTTATCGACGCACGGACGGAATTAAGCCCCGACGGCCGGGAGAGACAATTCGCCGACGGTTTTTAAAAATATCGCTGGAAGCAGAGCGCGACGGAGACGCTTCAGTCTGGGACGCTTGCCTGCCGGATTGTGGGCGGCGCGGGTGGCAGCGAGATGGGAGTGGAAATGTAGATTGTATTGGTAGTTTGAAATGAATGGATGATTAGTAGCTTGAGGGGGGAGGGAGTAAATAATACAATCTGCATGTTTAAGGGGACTAGGCAGTCGTTTTCGGAGAAAAAAATACTTTCTTCTTTAAGGAATATTTTTAACAAAATGAAAGCAAGTCCAGATGTATCTTTTTATCCAATGTTTTTATTATTATCATAGAGATTATAAAAAAGTTGGTATGAAATATACATGTGCTTTAAAGATGGTGGTACTGACTGGTAAACATTTTAACGTTCTTCTGTAGTTTTCAGGTAATATTGATCTTAAAAAGTGACGTAATCCAATTTCAAAGTGTGATTCTTATTTGTTACATCCATAGTTTTCCGCTGAATCAATAGAAACTAAAATTAAAACAGAATTGTTAAATTGGTGACCGAAAAACGCCGATTATTTCAAGAAAAATTCGGTCGCGTTTGTGAGTTATTAAAAATCCACGACTTTTCAATTTTTTTATGAAAATCTCGAATATTTACGGACCATTTAATAGGTGGCGCGGGTAATGGCACATGTTTTATACATCCTGTAATTTTTTCAAGTCGATCTGAACCTCCTGAAATTCGGGAAAAACGCGTTTAAAGTTTCTGAGCAAAGACGACGCTATAAGTTACCGCTTAACCTTTTTAGCTGCCAAATCAACAATTTTGCGAATTTTAATATAAACCAAACGGCATTTTATTCAGAAAAGATAGTACTTTAAGTCCCCTTAAGCGGTCTTTCAAGCCGTCTCTGTATCCATATCTCAAACAACCCTACGCGAGATTCTCCCACCGATCGCTAAACGGTTCATCAAATTCTACTGGTCCTCGTGCCCCCTCCACTGCCCCCGCAATTTTTCCATTCCACCGTCGAAGCAATCCCACGCCCGATGCCAATCTCTGTTTCGGAGAAATTAATTTCCAAGTAATTATCGGCGGCGATGGATCCGGCGGCTCGCTGGGCAGAACGGAAAAAGGAAGGAGAAGAAAGAATTCGAGCGGATCGCGTCTAAAATAAGACGAGTCATCCGGTGTGGAATCTGTACTCCGAAACGCGTAATAGAAACCGGTGGATGCTGGGAGGGGTCGGACGTCTCACTCGTCAGCAACGGTGGGCGGGAGCTCCGATCGCTTAGAGGCCAAAGGACGATTCAATTAGAATCGACCAGAGCAATCCTGTACTCCAACTGCTCCCGTTGACCGTCCTCTCTCTCTCTCCCTCTTTCTTTGCCCCACACATGTACCACGTTACTCAATTCGATCGGGCCTGGCAGGCTCCCTCGCCGCGATTAAAACGCTGCTGGGAGACACGCTCGTGGAAAAAAGCTACGGATAATGACCGGAAAATGGGAGGCACAGCGTCGACCGCGAGCGTTCGCTTCGCAGACTGGTCTGCTCCCCAATGACCTAGGCACGTGAACGTCGATGCGTCCGATAAATAACCAAAAATCCACCGTATCGTTCTATAATACCGAGCCAGCCCCAGGGGGTGAATATTTCACGAGCGTTAATCGTATTTTCATAACCCTACGCGCGATCCTACGCTCCTATTGTTCAACCCTGTCGCTTCCGCTCAAACGTTCCGCGTCTGTATCGCGCGGTTTCATGCCCTTAAACGTTTCCGCGGAGCCGCGTGACGCAGGCTCGTCGATTACCGCGTAAAAGCGCGCGAAATCGACGTCCCCGCCCCGATAACTGGCTGGCAGTAAAAATCTCCCCCCCCCGGCGTTTAACGAAACCGGCCCTCGTGAATAAAAACGGGCGGCGTAAACTTTTCAAGGCGAGCGGAGCCGCCCGGCAACTTACGTTCAAAGAGTCTTGGGTCCAGGGAATGCCAAGGGTGTCAGGCAAGACGCGGGATGGCCCGTGTGAAGTTTCTTCATTATTTTGACGTGCAGAAATTCGATTCGAATTGGCGAGGAGAAAGTAATGGCGGCGAGTAGCACACGTCAGCCATCCAACCGTCGTCGGCGGAGGAAAGGAGAGGTCGGAGGGTGTAGTTTAGGCACAAAGGCCGCGCTTGGCACCGTGTCCCGTAACTTTCAATTCGTCCTCGCGTCTCTCAGACGCCGCCGCGACGCGGGACGTCTGAATTCTTAACGACTGTACGCGTATTAACGACGCGGTCGGTGGCAATTTCGTGCGAAACTTACGGCCCCGGCCCATCGTGACTCGTTAGTAAAAATAATCCCCGGCCGGGGGAAGGGGGACCCGTTGGGCGATCTTCGCACGCCGTCGCTCGCGGAGATCGCTCGTCGCGAAACACGGGGATACGGGAGCAGCGAAAGGACGCGGACCCGCGGGAAACGTAAACGAACGGGTCTATAAGTCCGCGTCAGGTCGCCGGGCGCGAATAAACTTGGACAGTTCTGTCTTAGCGGTCGGCTCCTCGCCCTCTTTCTCCTCCGTTCGTACGTTCGTTCGATCCTCCTCCCCCGCCCTCCACCAGTTGGACGTTCGCCTCTTCAAAGTGTCAAGTGACAAACGGTCCCGCTACCGAGTAGGCGTAGTCGTCGGGGTGGATATAATTTGTCAGGAAATCACCCAATTAGCCTCCCAGTTATGCGGCCCAACAGATTTAACCAATTAGTTTAGCTATGCGAGCCCTAATACATTTCCACGCCGCCGCCGGCTACCAGCCGCAGCCGTTTCTCTCCCCCTTTTCTGCTCGCGCCTCTTTCTCTCTTCGCCTCCGCGCGATTTCTCCTCTGGCCTTCCAGCTTTGTCGTCCCCACCCTCCCCCAAACGAATATTATATATCGCCTCCCCCCCGCGTCGGGATGCAAATGCGCTGGACGAAGGGGGCACGGTCAGACGATGAAGACGGCGAAGCGTCGCGATCGACTCGAACCAATTCTCCCTTTGCGTTCACGCGTTCTGCACATTCTGAACGTGCACCACGTCGCAGGGGAAAGTGGTTAGTATCTATTTATAGGGCACCGTCGCGCTGCTGTGTGCCGCAGGGCGGGCAGGGACACGGGGCAAGGGGGGAGAGGGACGGTATACAGAGTCGAGAGGTGAAGCAATTTGTCTCCCTAATGAGATGTCACCCCATCCGCGCGCGTGCAGCCGCGGCCAGTAAGGAGACGGGCCACGGTGGAACCGATCGAGCAGAAATCCAACCGCCCCCCGCCCCCCCCCCCCCTCCCCGCCCCCGTGTCGTCCTTCTGCTTTTTCTCCCATGTCCTTCGCGGGACCCTGCGCCCGTGGACGCGTCCTCGACGGTGAACGATGCGTCGCGACGTCCTCGCTGAAAGAAATCTCTTCTCTTTCGCCTTTCTCTTTCTCTGTGTATCTTCAGCTGCGATATTTCCAAGCCCTATCGCTCTTCTCTATTATAGAATTTGCAGCTGGAGTTAATGACCATTGTGGGTAAACTTCGTCCACGCTCGCTGATGGAGAGCAGCCAGCTTCTCGCCCGCAGATTATCATCATTATTTTACACTTCCCTCCCCCGTGCCACTACTCGAGCAAAAGAAAAGCAAATGCGAAGCCAGCGTCTAAAATATTGCAATGGCAGCGTGGTCCTCCGGAATCGCCGCTAATTGGATCCCCGATAAACTCTAAATGAGACCATCAGGATCACGATTCCCTCGTCTTAAATTTCAAACCCGGTCTCCGGCCGGGCGACTCGCTCGCTCGTCTACGAGATGCGGCAATTTTTCCCAAGACTATACGGGGGCTGGGCGCGCTCGTTACCGTGATTTATCGCGGATACGCGAGAGTCGAACGCGGATTCGTCAGGGTGAAGGCACGGGAGGTGCCCGTCGCCCGCGCATAAATATCACGTCGCGTGGCGAATCGACTCGATAATAACGGCCGATTAGCCACGAATCGTCGCCAAAATTCGGGCGACGGTCGATCAGCCCGACCACTTTGCGCATTCCTCCCGGCTAACGCTTCTGGCAATTCTGGCACCGTCTAGACGTACTTGTTCGCGCCTCAAATTTAAGAGTTCCGTGACGGCGGAACAGTGAGACGATTGGGTAGGTCAGCCATGAATTTCTCGGCGATTTGGTGTGCGAAATCGCTATTAGTCGTGCTATTAGCCATGATTTGTACATCCGCGAGAACTTCTGATAGCTAAATGATATTTCCACGTACCTACAGATGAATCGGAGGAGCTGTTTGGTGTGTAGATAAGTGCTCGATGGAACTGTATATTTAATCGAGGTCATTAGATTTGTTAGAAATATTTCTGTAGATTTGAATTTGTTCGGCCTTGAAGTGGAGCGTGCAGTTCTCGAAAGTAGAATTGTTCTCGATTAGCTTTTACCACTGAGTAACGTGGCTCAATCTGAAAAGTTAACGAACACTCGCGATCAATAGAAATTCTAGTTTTTACTGCGTTCTGCGATGCCAGAACATATTTTTCATGCGAGTTGGCGTCCGAAGTTTTTAAGTGGTATATCCCGGCGCGTAATAGAGACATTTTCCACTCGAAGGGGGAGCCAGGGCGAGAATTAATGAAGGAGAGCGCTGGCTGACACACTGTGCAGCTTTAGCTCTAGGAAAATTAAACGGATTATCTTGAATAGCGGTGTGTTTCAACACCACATTATTCGTTTAACCTTTGCAGGCAATTCTCTGATATTTTGTAGCTCTTCTTAATGCCATAATCTCTGTGTCGCTATAAAATCAGCCGGCTGATTTATTTCCAGGGAACTCATTTTCCTCTTCCCAAGGATCAGACATCTGTGATCATTTGTTTAACGCGTGTAACTTGAATGATTTGCCGCGATAGGTATATTTCGTGGTGAAGGAAGACCATGAACTCACAAAAGGGCAAGGCAATGGGTCACGTAATTACATCAAACACTCGTTTCATCTCCTCACCAAATTCTTCAGCAAACATGAGAGAGAATCTCAGTCGGCGGTTTGCATTTTCAGCCTTTCGGGGCATTTGAAGTTTCACTGCAATCCATTTAATATCCCTTTCAGTTTTCGTTTCTTTGTTTGACTCGTCCAATTGTGTTCTTGAAACTACTTTCATGCCACCATTAGTACTTCATCTTCTATCACCCCTTTCACCAATTTCTCGAGTCTCTACAAAACACTTCCCTCAGAATCATTTACACATTTTCCTCCAGAATGACTCCTCTGTCACAAAAATGAAAAACGAATCAGCCCACGTTTAGTCGAGATCCTCTAAAACCTATTCCAGCCTTACCCCGTGGAATCTCAGGATTCTTCAGAGCGTGTCGTCCGGAAAACGCGCATCGTTGGCCGCAAATTAAGACTCAGCGACGAGCACGGTCCCCGACGGCTGGCTCGAGCGGAGAATCGCGGGATATACAGCGGCCGTTTAGCCCCGGTCATAGGCGAGAGCCGTGCAAGTGGATCAGATCGCAGTTAGGGAACGCGAAGGAGGGAATCTTTTAATTTGACGCACCATAAAGCACGCCTAGCCGGTTTCCATGGGATCCCCGGGCCACGCCGATGGTGTGACAGTTGGTGCCTACATTGTATATGATATGGTGGCCCTGGCCCCCATGGGAGGTCACGGGTGACACCGTACCGTGTCGTATCGCTGCAATAATAACGCGTAAGCGATACCCTAGTCCGCGTTTTCTCCACCCCTAATGCGATATATTATATATGTACCATCGGCGACCCTTTTACGGGGCTCGGCACCGTCCGTACGCTCGGGCACGTGGGTGTCCCCGCGCGTTTCCACCGCGTAATCACCTCCTTTGGGCCCTATTCGCACGCTTGGTCCTTTGGAAATAGTGCTACTCCTTGACATCGAATTATCCGGAAAGCTGTGTCGTCATTAGGTCCATTATGCTCCCCGTTACGGCCATTGTTCCCGATATACCGTGCATACTGGAATATCTCCGGACCGAGGTGGGACCCTCGGTTCGGAAGGGGGTGTAAATTGCGATAACCTGCCGGATCGGTATCCTGATTCGTTCGTCGGCGAAATTTTAGGCGGTTGAAATCGCGGGGATTTAGACGTCGATAGGGTCTCGCGATGATTCGTTCGAGGCTCGAGGTGACGGATGTTAGGGGATGTTGGAGGGAGCTTGGAGGATATTGAAAGGATGTTTGAATTGTAATTTTAAGTTTTAAGACTTTGCTGCTCAGAATTAGGGGTGTTTCGAGTGATCTGGAGTTGAAAGAACTGATGTCAAATTTCGAAGATGCGGGTGGAAAGTGGGTAATAATTTGGAAGCCACTGAACGAAAATCTCTTTTGTCTAATTTCTCGTTTACCTGCAGCCATACGTTGAATGGCGTGCTAGCTCCTGATAATGTCAACTCGATAAGCCGCGACGCAATAATCACTCGAAATGGAGCTTTATTAAACAAAGGCTCAATAATTATCATTAATCGCTGGCCAATAGTCTATAGGAAATGTTAATTGCGAGGCGGCAATCGGCAACAATTAACGTTTACGCGATTACGCATTAAACGTCATCGAAACCGTGCTGATTTCCATTATGCAAAATTCTGCCACGGTATGACACAGTTCTTCGCTTTCCTTTTTTCAAATCTGACCTCGGAACGCGTGGAAGGAGCTTGGTTCTTTATTCGGGTGGATTTTTTCGGGAGGGCCGTGAAATGTAAATGAAAGCTACGCTCCCAATTAAGAGGATAATTAGGCAACCTCGGAAATAGAGCGACTGCTAGCCGCGCAAGTATCTTAGCGCGGTTGTCGCTAAGGTTACTGAAGTATAACGGTCATACATCATTCTGTTCTCCGCGAACCTAATTTCCTCTCGTGTCACGCGTAATTTCGTCTACTTTTTCAAGGCTTCCCCGATCTCTAATTAGGGGTAAACGATCAATCACTTGCCTCTGGAATGAATCAAAGTGGAGCATTCCTAATGAGACATACATCAGGGATCGCGTGGCTGATGGCTTACTATTTCCAAAGATCCTCCATCGGCTGGAAAATAATCACTGAAAATTCAAATTCCTCCAAACCCTACATCAGACTTAAAATTTTAACTCATCATAACTCAGAAAATAGAACTTGAATCCTAAATCCCTTATAGCATCCAATCACACGACTAAAACTCCACAACAAGAGAGTCTTGAAATGAGCGAGACACTCACCCTCCGCCCCCATCAAGTCAAATCAATTAACATCCAACCAATCCGTGAACCCCCGCCGTGCCTGGCCAGCCGGGCATCCCACCGTTCTGCTCATCAATCGCCATTGTATCGATACCTGGGAAACAAGTCCCGGTAAACAGACCGCGGATGAGCGCAGAGAGACTCGAGGAATATTCCAGTCATGCGTCACGGGGTTAAGGAGAGGGCGTGCTGGCCGCATTGATTTACGCGGAAGAGGACAGGACGTCGAGAGGAAGACCATCCCAGGGTGCCGGGGGTGTTCTGCGGGGGGTTTCGGAACCAGCGCGGAGGGAACGAGAGGGCCAGGTGGAGAGAAAGGGAATCGTAGAATCCGAAGCCACGTAATCGGAATAGTCGATTCCATCCCTCCTCGTCGGTTCCTCCGCGGGCAGCCCTCTCGCGCGCCCCCCTTCGCGCCCGGCAGGGCGAACCTCTCCCTTTCTCTCCCCGGCCCTCTCTGTCTCCTCTCCCTCGCCCGGCTATCCCCTTGGTCGCGTGGATACGTGGTCGAACCACCGCGAGGATACCGTATAATTATCGGATGCCAGGTAACTCGAACGCTCTCGGCCGGTTTTAATTGGCCAATTATCGTGGCGCGAACGAAGTCGGCGGTGCCGTCGGTCCAGATAGGCGTGAAACTTTTGGGGTGGCCAGGCGCACAACGAGCGACAACACAACGCGACTTTCCTCTCTGACGAGTATCTTTTGGCATGCCTGGCCCGGCCAGGGGTCTCGTGCACGCAAGATCGACGGCCGTTCTGTGTCTGCGCTCCCGCTCGACCATGTATACGAACGAGTGTCGTTGCATGTATGCACGGGGGTAGGGGGGAGGAGAGAGGAGGGGGGGGGGGGTGGAAGGGGCGAGCGGGATCGGGATCAGAATCGGGAGCACGAACGGGCGCAAATTGGTCACGGCTGGTCTGTTCGATCTCCGTTCCAAACTACCCCATCCCTCTAGCCACCTTCTATCAGCCTCTCCCTGTCTCTGTTTGGTCTATCGTCTCTTATTCTATATTTACGTCCTCCTCTGTTGGCTCGTCAACCGACATAGGGCTGTCTTTGTCCCCGCTGGCCCTGTGTCTATCGACCTATCCTCCTCTAAGTCCGCAGCGGCTGCATAACACCGTCTCGCTCCGATCCTCCTCCTTTTGCCGGTCTAGCCATCTATCTATCCGCCTAGCTTGCTCCTCGACTCGTGCACCGTTTCGGAACTATTAGGAACGCTCGCCTAAACCCACATCACTTTGGCAGGTAGGGTAATCCGGCGGTGTGCTCACCTGCAACCTGGCAACCCTTCCGCCTCGGTTGCGCGATACTTAACGGGGTGGTCTCTTTTTTCCGCGCGCGACGATCGAACGGCGATGAGTTTGAAAGTCGCAGGTCGAGCGTGACGCGTACCGGGGATTTTAACTTGCTGGTTGCTCTTCGACCTCTCCCCCGAATTCACCCCCCTGTTTCTTCGCTGCCCTGACCTGCGATCGCTTACTGAAAAGTTTATTTTATATTCTCCATTCACTTTGTCCCTGACAACTGGGCTTCCCGGCACTCGGCCCAACAGAGCTGTTTTAAAAACCCGAGGACATCGGATCCGAAATGAATATGCGTCTGTCCGGAATCGCCTCCGAAGGAATCTAGCTCGGGAGGACAGTTCGAAGCGCCGAATGGCACGCGAGCGACGGCGTGGAGCGCGAGCGCGCAGATTACATTGTCGGTGTAAATTTTTAATTAAGCTTCGGTGGCCGGGCTGCAAATTGAGCCGCAGCCGGCGCGGCGGCATTCAATGCAGTAAATGCGCCGTGCACACCGTACGTGTCATTTACGAATTAAATTAATTTGTTAGTTCTTATGCGGTGGCCGTGCCGGGAGAGCGAAATAAATTTACGATAATGCTCATTAGCCGCGGCCGCGCGCACCGGGAAATTAGTGCGCGTACCAGGCATCCTGGAAAATCACGCTGGCGGCGGGGAGCGGGACGGGGGGGGGGGGGGCTGAGGGGGTGGCGAGAAACAGAGAGGCGACGCGATTACGAGCGACGTCGACGCTGAAACATCTGTATTTCGAAGTAAAACGCGCCCGATAAGCTGGCCAGGGGGATTATAAATATTTGATCTGCTTCATTGTGCTATCGATTCACCGCGGTTGAAAGAAACGCTCGGGAGGGAGACAGAGAGGCTGACTCGCACGCGGACCTATTATTACAGCTTATTAACGGGGGTGGGATCAATGGTGGCGGCCGAGCGGTTTTTTCCAGCCGCGTTTTCGCCTGTAAATTTAACGAACGCTGTGGAATGAAAGAGTCTCCGGGGGTGGTGGCGGTGCATTAATCATTGGAGGAGCTAAGTAGCGGGGGCAGCATCTGCTCAGACAAGCCGCGGGCCTCCGCCGCGACGTATATCGAGACGCTTACGCGATATATTTCCAGGCGGAATGGGCCGTTCCCTGAATTATTGCGTTCTTTCTTTGATGTGGCGAGATTGAAACGCGGCCTCCGGTGGGCCGGCGTTTCCCAATTATCGCGACACCGCGATATACACGCGGCAGATGGGGGGAGTGGTCGGGGGGACGGGATCAATAACAGATTCCCCGGGTGTTACGCAATTTTAAGACAACCAGGCGCGATGAAGGAGCACTCCCTTATCCTTCCGCCGTGCCCGTTAATTGGACCCATCTCACGGGGGAGGCTTTGCGTAACCTTCCCCCGTCGACAGAACTATTAATACACCGCGTCGACCGATCGTCACGTTTGATCGGCCATTGAACAATCGGACGACTGGCCGTCGCGGGGTGCGGCGTGGGGTGGTGTAACGCGTAGCTCGTCAATTTCGTGGAAAGAATCGATCATCGACGGCGGGAATAGCGGCGTCAATCTCGCCGAACGATTGGCCCCTGAGCTAACTCGATGATGATCGGAGGGTAGTCTGAACAGGGATGGAGATAGAGGGAGCGAGAGAGAGAGAGAGAGAGAGAGAGAGAGAGAGAGAGAGAGAGAGAGAGAGAGAGAGAGAGAGAGAGAGGAGGGAGAGAGAGGATAGGGAAAAAGGGAGGAAAAACGGCGGGCGGGGAGGGATCGCGAGAGGGCAGATGCATGGATGAGAGAGAGAGAGAGAGAGAGAGAGAGAGAGAGAGAGAGAGAGAGAGAGAGAGAGAGAGAGAGAGAGAGAGAGAGAGAGAGAGAGAGAGAGAGAGAGAGAGAGAGAGAGAGAGAGAGAGAGAGAGAGAGGATCAAGGGGCGAGGGAGGGTTCGGTATTGCAGGCTCATCCGCCGGTTACGTTCGATTGGCTGGCAGGGCGGTAGGCCAGCAATTACCTAAATGGTCGAGTAAACAATATCCGGTGCGCAGAGTTAAGAGCGGCGGCGGTAGCAGCAACAGCAGCACCGCCAGCTCGAACAGCAGCAGCAGCATCGCTGGCTCCTCTATCCGTCGTTCGGTCGGCTGGCCGACCGTTAGTATTGGTCCCTGGCTCGCCTCCACCCTGCGCCAAAGAGGGCGAAGAGGAAGCCAAGGCGCGAGCAAGAGAGGAGAGACGGATAGAGGAGGCAGAGATACCCAGCGTAGCCGGCGCGATTATACTCCCGGCACGATTACTGTACACAACGATCCCGGAGGCGAACGATGCGCCGCCCCCGCCGAACCTACACGCCAAGATCATCGACAAACCCGGCGGGGTTTCACGATCACTAATGCCGAGGAGCGAGCGGAGCGTGCTACTCCTCCACACATCCTCCGGAAACGTTGAACGGCGGCAACGTGCGTGGAAGGGAAAAGCGTTCCTCCATCGACGGAGTCGGCGGTGGCGGTGGCGGTGGTGGTTAAATCAAAGACAAACCACTTTAGCCGGTCGGATCGCGGGGGAGGCGAGAGTGGGCTGGGTGCAGGCGGGGAGGGGAGGGGAGGTAGACTCTTGTGTGTACATACCCGAGTATCTGGCGAAAGCTCCGCTCGTGGGGCCGCGAAACGTCTGCACGCGGCTCCCGTTTCCCGTGTTCGTGCCCGTCCATTCAGCCAAGCCCTGGCTGTCTGGGTGCGTCTTCGTCGTCGTGTACGTCCGCGGGCACGTGAACTCACACAGAGGCAGACGCGGGCCAGCTCTCGGACACCCGCCACGAACAAGGGGGTAGCACGTGTGTGCGCGCAACCCCCGGTGGAACGCCACCGTGCACGCCCATTGGAGCCTGCCGGAGCTTTTTGGTAAGCTAACAGGGGTTGGACACGCCCACTCGAGGCGGAACAACCCCCCCCACCAGAGGGTTTCCCGATGCTCTCCGCTGCGAGGCTAGGTTCCTACGACTGCTCCTCGGGTACTAATAATACGCCGATATACCACCTATTCAGCCACCATGGCTCTACGTGCAAGTCCCGAGAGCTGCTTTCACGGGAGGCGCGCCGCGTCTGCCTGCCAAAGACACTGCTAATCGCGCGACCACGCTGATCGGGAGCCAGCCCTGAACCTCGATGATTTCGCTCGATCGTCGGCTCTCGTTGCCCCGAGTGTCTGCCGCCAGTTCAGTGAACGGATAGAGGACTGCTCCCTGCCGCCACGTCTACAGACATCGCGGACCCGTCGGTGCTCTGAATAAACTGGATCAGTGCAACGGTTTATGGATTAGTGGTGATGACCGGGGGGTGGGTTGAGTGCGATGTCCCCGCGGTGTCAGTGATGTCCCCCGTCGGGGTGTTCCTCGGTGAGGTTCTCTGAGCGCGGAACGGTGGTCTACGGTGACCGGCGCCGGCAGTGTTCCTGGTTCGACGCGGAATGGAGCGTCGGGAGGGCAGGTAAAGAGGGACCGCGGGGTTATGTGGAGGATGCAGGACGGCAGGACCGTGTCGCCTCTAGGACCGGTCGTCCTACCGCGGGAGGAAGCAGAGATGCGTGCCGGGCTGTCGATGCCGCCTCAAGAAAGGAGGCACGTGTTGCTCCACGTACGAGCCAGCGAGCCTTTCGTGCGATACGACAACGTGCGCCAGCAACACTCGCCTTCTACCTCGCCGATCCTGCGGCCGGTGGAGAAGGATCAGTTCCACGAGATGGACCCCCAGGCCAGGGAGAAGAGGATGGAGACTGAAGTGGAGGAGGAGGAGGAGCAGGACGAGGAGGAAGAGGACGACGGCGAGCACGAGAGGAGCGCCACGCTCGAGAGGAACGTCGCCGAGGACGAGGAGGACGAGGAGGAGCAGGAGGAAGAGGAGGAGGAAGTGCATCCTGGCAGCCGTAACGGGAATTACCAGGAAGACGAGGACGTGGAGGTCGACGTCTGCCGCGACGAGGTCGACGAGAGCAATCCTAGCAGCCCCGTGGACCTAACCGCCCCTTCCTCCAGGGGCACCGGGTCCGAACAGTTCCTTAACCCTTTCGCGAGTCGCGGCGTGCATCCTTTCTCCTGTGTTCAGAGTGGTGGCCAGCCAGCTGGCCACGGGACTCCTGTGTACATATCCGCGCACGCCGCCGCTGCCTCGAACGTCATGACCGTCTGCACTTCCGGTAACGCGGCCAGAACCACCGGTACCGCGACCGGCAGCATCACCACCACGGCCAGCACTGTACAAGCGAAGAAGAGGTGCCTGGCATTCTCCGTGGAGAACATCCTGGACCCCAACAAGTTCACCGGCGGGCGAGTCGTCCACAATCCGGTTCACAGGCGACATCGGCGGGCCGATAGCGTACACGAAGGTGAAATCTTGGCTCCTTTCCTCGATTCGCCGATGATCCAGACGATGGTTCATCATCTCGTTGCGATAGTTGACGTGGGACAGCGTTTCGTAACGTACGGATGATGGATGTCTGAATTTATTTGGCAGGAGGTAGCGTGTGTCTGACAGGAGTTGTAGAGTAGAGTGGTAGATGTTGATTTTGTTATTTCGTTTCGTCAGGGTCTGTAAATTGGCAATTAGTCCTCGAGGGACCGACTTTTTTAGGTGTTCTAAATGGAGGAAGTCTGGTATTGTTGTAAGTGTAGTGGGGAATGAGAACTTGAACTACAATCAGTGATAAAAACAATGTTATGAATCTCACTCTATTTCGTCCACCCACGACATGGCTTTGTTAATTGTCAGTTGAAACGACTCTGGGTTTGATCAGAGGACTCTCCTCTCCTCCAAAGTCTCTCTAACAGAGTATCTTTGCTCGAAGAAATATTCAAAGTACAGTCAGTGGATTGGCCAGTTTTGCAATCAGCCAGTAGAAAACGCTGCATGTCTGTCAGCAGCGACCCCATCGAGCGATCATCGCCGATTTCACTGTAATTCCGCCTTGGAGAGAGAGCTACAGCGAACGATTAATCTCGAAGAATCTGTTGCTTCCGAACAACTAGCTGCTCCGCCAAAGTCCCCCAGTCCCCCGAGTTTTTTCCACTGAAAGCCGCGGCTCGCATCTTTATTGCTTCCTCCTTGCTCGCGCGTCTTCCGTCGTCGTAACCGTTCGCCAAAACACTGCACGGCTCTCCGTCTCGTTCTTCTGCGAACATATGGGCCTCGTCTCGCCCGCGATCCCGTGATCTTGAACGATATTTTTTCGTCTTCGACCTGTGCTCCCTCGCTCTCCGGCCGCTCGTCTCGCTTCTTCCTCGTTCTAACTATAGACGCTGGAAGGATGGCTTCTTCCCCGAGCGCCGCGCGATTTCGGCCGTTTCGGAGTTATTTGCGTGTACGGGGATCCCAACAAAAGTGACGATGTAGACGGGTTACTCGGGACACGGCAACGGGAGCCCCTCGAACATCGTGAACGTCGCCGTGACCGATTCGTTCGGCTGTGATCCGCTTAAACGCCCCTTCATCGTCGCTCCGAGTATCTTAATTAGCGAATCTTCAGTCGCTTTCGCGGCGAACTCATCAATTCTCTGTTTACGAATCTTTCTTCATACTGGAATTTACTAAATAACATTTCATATTGTTTCAAATTACAAATAAGTCAAGCAAAATTCATCTAATAACTCACAAGTCTTTTTTCAAACAGAACTATTTATTGTGTATTAAAAAATAGTCACTCTTAAAGTACAATAAATTCCCTTGCCTCCATGGGCATCGTGTCCCCCAAAGTTGCCGTCAAAAGTCCCGAGAAAACAGAGACAGAAAAATATGGCGAATCCGCGGCGCCGTTTATTAAATTCCCGTGCATCTGCCGCGGAAAGCTTATCTCCTGCCGATGATCGAATCCGGAGAGTCGGGCCGCGCCGATCCCAATTTCACAGTTGACTTTCGAATTTAATGGAGTCTGGCGGACAGATAAGAGGAGGAATCCCGTCCGCCGATAACGCCGGAGGAAGAAGCATCCGACGAAGGGGGTGAAACGACGTAGAAACAGAGCGAAGGAAGCCATCCGCGCAGCGGGTGGACGGAGAGGGGGGGGGGGGTGGGGGTGGGTCGCGAGGGTGGCCTGTCGGAGCGTGACAAATTGCTCCGCTAATCTGCGTTAACCAGTCCTTGAACCCCATCATTATCGTCCCTTTATCCCGGTACGGGACACTGGCTGCAAACGAAATCAACCGACAGCCCCGCGTCTTCCGTCATCGGGAGAGACGCTAGAGGAGAAGAAAAAAAAAGTCGTATCTCGTGGCTCGTGGTCCAAGGAGTGTCGCGAATCTCTCGCGCGTGGACAGTGGAGCCAGTGACAGGAGGAGCGCGGCCGGTGGATCGATTCGCGGCGATGAAATCGGGATTACACGATCCTCGAACCCATCCATCTTCCAGGGAGGGGGTGGTTGGTCAGGCAACCCCTATTAAAAGTGCATCAGTGCCGGGCCCCTGATCGCCGAAATCCGTTTCGACTGCTGTGCCGGCGAGGACTCGGAGCGAGGCCCCCTTTCGCGGCAAATCCACCGACGGAATAATATCGTCGGTTGTTATGATAATCGCGCAGCATCGCGGCGTATCGCGTCGCATCGCGCCAAGCCGCCCAGAAAATTGGCTCTTCTGCATCATAATGACTTCTCTCTCTCCCTCCTCGTGGCGCCGCGCCTGCTCCACGCTTCTCCACCCCCCCCCCCCCCCCCCCCCCGCGCCCCTCGCACACGCCATTCTCCCCCCTACCCGTCTTTGGCCACGGAGAAGCTCGCACCCCCTGCCCGAACCTGGGTTCATGATCCGAAATCTCCCGGATTTTCCGCTAGATTTCTGGAAAAATTGTAATTACCCCTGGCCGCAGACCGAGATACCGTTAAACGCTGGATCCTTCGGCTACTCGCGGCGGTGGTTGTGCCTTTCTTATCGAGACGAGCGATGATATCGCGGCGGCTCGTTGAGGGGGCGATTCCGCGGTCGTAACGGTGCGTATTGTTCTCATCTGGATGGCCTGCATTGTTCTTGCTTCGGGAAATAATATGATAATTGGGTGTAGGTTGTTGGCGGGTGTTTGGATAGGGGTGAGGCGATAAGAATTTCAAAAGGATTTTGATGGGAAGCGTAGAGTGCTTTCTAGATATACGAATTATCGCGTGGGTGTAAATTTGAGAGCTGAAATAATTGAGGGAGGTTGGCGCGAGTATCTGATTGTGGGATAAACAGTGCATCCAGTTGTGAATAGTAGACGAGATCATTGAAGCTTTAAGATGCCAGTAGCTTAACAGATTCTTCATCAAATTGTTGTATTGAGAAATATTCTGTACATCCGAATCACCATTGATACTCACTCAAACACTTATACAACGACCTGGAACCCTCCATCTTCGTGCTTAGACTCAAACCATGTGTTTCCAAATTGCGAATTTTCGTTCACATGGCAATCTGTACGCGAGGATAAAGAGAAGGAAGGGAAGTGACACGATATTGTTCTGTAATCAATAATTCACTCGCCAGCTGAATTTATTCCTAGAAATGCTCTCATCCCCCTATTGGATCCATCAGAATCCCATCATTCATTAAATTTTCCGCGCGTTTCCTCTGTCTCCGTTATTGCTGCCAGACTCCTCGTACATCTTGCAATCGCGCATCATTCGTATCTCTATTAACGTTTCTAGGCTTCGATCCAAGCCGCACGTTTCGCGTACTTCGTCAACGTCCACGACGGGGACACTGTTTACCGATCTATTCCCAAGCCGCGCCACTTGCCGTCAAACGCTGTCATTGTGCTTAATGAGGAAAACCGAAATAAGTATTCGTGACTGTACGGAACCGGCGTGTTCACGAGCCAGCCTCCCCTGTGCACCCTTAGCGCCGCTCCCTGGGGACGCAACCCCCCCGGATCGCTTCTCCGGCACAGAAGTCCCGCGATCGTGCTTAACGAAGAAGATCTAAGCGAGATAAATGCCTGAAGCCGATCCTGACGCTATAAAAAGTCGATTGAACCGATAAGAGGCTGCTTCGTTACGGATGCATCGACGCTTAATCGTCCGAAACGCTTTATGAACCACCTTCGTGATCGAGCACTGTTACTATCGATCTGCGCGTCGATTGTCCACAAGGGAGTTTAAATAAATAAACAAATAAAAGAGAAGGAATGTATTTAAAAACTAAAATTATCAAGATTTTTGCTATGTTCGAGTAGTTTTAAACACTCGTCGATGCAAGGACACTTTGTTCGCAAACACCAACGTGTTTAGATAAAATATTTATAGAAACAAACTTGGAAATCGACATCGTTAGATAATGCCTGAACTTGGACTCTTCTCGCGCGGCAAAGTGCCCGCAGGAGTTCATACATAGGATATGAAAACAGCGCGATTGAAATCCTGGATGCGTCGAGATTGAAGGGGATGAAAGGTAGCCGGCCACCGTCGGAAATAGGCAAAGAAAGAGGAAACGGAATAAGAAGAGAAGGGTAGCCGTTCAGCGGCCTGTACGACGGGGCAAGAACGATCGCGCGTTAACGAGATACAAATCCCATTACGGCGTAAACCTTCTCGATCCGTCGCCCCCTACGGACTTCCAACCCCCCAGGCACAGTGCTCGGCTACGGGCTATGGGCCACGAGCCACGCCAATTCGGATAAAGTCCCGCTGCCGCTCTCTCCTTCCTTCTTTCTCCCGCGTTTGCTTGTCTTTACCCTTCTCCCATCCACCGATATCCCACGTTCTGCCCTCTCTATCCGTCTATCCGTCCCTTTCAATCTCCTATCTCTTTCTGATTTTATCCAGCAACCTATACCCCACCCCCAGGGGCGCCCCAACCTCCACGGACCGGAGCCAGGGAATATCTGTCCCCGGGACATCTGCGTGCTGATTGAATCTCCAATCTCCTCTCTCATTGAGCGAACGATTGGCCGCTCTTTCTCTTTCCCTCGTAGCCGCGGCCAGTGCCCCGTCTCTGCCCGGTTCGCGCCGTTTCAATCGGTTTCGCGCGGGCACCATCGACAACGGGATACCCGCGATCGGCCGGCCCTAGCATACCCGGCTACCTTTCCGCGAATTACCGCGTCTCGAGCAAACAAAAATTAAATTAAATTCGCCAGGATACCGCGCCACGAACGTTTGCGGCCGGGGCCGGCGACACGCTCGTTAAACTGATTGCGTCGAACAAACGGCGCCGATCTTGGCTCCCCACAGTAGTACCGGGGGTTTGTTCGTATGGACCCCGTTGAACGGCTAGTTGCGAAAGCTCAATTGTCTTTTAGGCGTCTTTGGTTCCGCACTTTTTGTAAGTTCTTTTTGTAAGATTGAGTATCTTAGTGTCCAAGGCACTAGCAGGCCTAGCAAATCTACCTTGCCTGGATCTAACACACCTATTTAAGATCACTGGACTTAACAAACCCAAGTTCTTAAGGCTTGAGCCCTCCACTGCCCACGTTTGTCGTTACAATATCAACGCGTCGAGCCCGAAAGATCATACCAGACCGTATCCTAGGATTGAACGCGAGCGTAACCATTATATCCCCCCAGGCGGCCAGAGGAAAGCAGGGTGTGAAACAGCGGCCGGGATCGCGTTACCTCTCCGTCATAGGTAAACCGACACCAGCCGCGCAATTTTATCCCCGGGTATAATCAATTTTCGTCACGCAACACCGTATCGCTTTCCTTGCCCGGCGAGCGATCCATCGCGAGGCGTGATTTCGCTGATCCCCCCTGTTATCGCTTTCAGATGGGGACTCGCGGGGCGAGTTCGCCTGCGGCAGCGGCCAGGAGGACGAGGAGGGCACACCGGACACGGGGATGGAGGACATGGACGAGGACCCTGAAGAAGAGGACGAGGACGAGGACGTGGAGATGAGAGTGACGGACCAGGAGTCGTCGAACGCGGCCAGGGAGGGGAACGCCACGGCGACCAGCAACGTCACCACCTCCAGCTGTAAGAAGAGGCAGTCGTCATCCTCCTCGTCGTCGTCCAGCGGGATGCAGACGCAGGGGTGCCAGGGCCAGAACCAGAGCAGCCAGAATGGCACTGGCGGCAGTGGTGGTACCGGGGGCAAGCCTAGAAGGGCGAGGACGGCGTTCACGTACGAGCAGCTGGTCGCCCTTGAGAACAAGTTCAAGACGACCAGATACCTGTCCGTCTGCGAACGGCTGAACCTCGCGCTATCCCTATCGCTGACGGAGACCCAGGTGAAGATCTGGTTCCAGAACCGACGCACCAAGTGGAAGAAGCAGAACCCGGGGCTAGACGTGAACAGTCCCACGGTGCCAACCACGCCGCCACATCCATCGCCTTACGCGCCGGCCTTCCTCTTCGCCACGCACCCCCATCAGCACCCCCTGCCGCACTCCCACGCACACCCCCATCCGCACGCCCACGTCCATCATCCACCGCCAGTGCCGCCGCCACCGCCTGGCTATTATCACCCGGCAGCGCCACCTTACCCACCGGCAGGGCCCACCTTCTTCGGCCACCACCTGTCCGCCACCCCCGTGGCCGCGTCCGGCCCGCCGCCCACCTCCACGCCATCCTCCACGGGCCTCACGCTGTCGTCCCATCCACATCCACACACTCATCCGCACGCGTAGCGAACTCGACAATTCTCCGCGTGGACGTCGTCCTCGCCTTCTTAGCCGCGCGTCGACGAGAGCGAGCGGACTTCGACGGGGAGAAGTACGCGGCATGGAGTTGAGAGTGGTTTGTATGAGAGCTGATGAACTGTTATATTTGTATGGTGATGGTGTTGGCGCCGGGTGCTTCAGAAACGCAGGTACAAGTGGGTGTGCAGGTGGGCTTTCGATTGTTTGCTGTAGGAACGATTCCTTTCCGAGTAGATTAGGTGGGCTTGCATCTGCACTTCTGAAACACCCAGCACGTGGGTTTCTTAAGTTACTGGGCCGGGAGCTGCGGTGGTCGAACTGCTGGAAACGGGGAAGCTGCCTTTGTTGATTGTTAAAGTCGAGATATTGGAAGTGGTAATTTTGAGGAGGTATCGCGAGTGTTTCCCATCGATTCTGATGAACATTCGATTATTCAGAGAGGGTGAAATAGAGGGAGGTATATTTATTGAAGCTATAAGGGTTCGAGTTTAACTGTACATTAAAATATTCCCCCTGCTTTCGTGAGACTTTCCACCTGAAACTGTCACCTGCCGCTGATTACTTTCAAATCTCTAATCAAGTGTAAATATTCCGTCAAACGTGGACGCCTCTGCTCCCACGCAGCTCGACCGCCAGCTCCGTCGCTCTTTCGCTACCTTATCCCCGAGTTAATTTCGTTCATCTCCAAGAATCGTTCGGCAGACCCCCGATCACGGACAAGAACTTTATCCTCGAGTGTTGCAGAACTACGGTGTCAGTTGGCTCGTCGAAGGCGCTCGGGAATGCGTCACGGGCTGCTCGTCGTCCCACGCACGCGGGTCGTTCCGATAGGGGTAATCGGTTTACGCGGGGGGTGACGCGCAGAAAACGAGCGTATCTCTTGGAGGATATCGCCGGGGCATTTAAATTTCGTCGGCCGGAGCGAGAGAGAAAGGGTGGGGGGGGGGGCGGGAATCCGTCGTCCGAGCGGAAAGATAAATACGCGGTGATACGTAAACGAAGAATAACACGCGCTCGATCGCAGGCCCCGCCGCGTAAACCCACCCCCCTCCCCCCACTTCCATTCGGATATAATTAAAAAATTAAACGGACGGGGTGACGTTATAAAAGCCGTCGGAGCACCGCGCTCGCGGTTATATCGCGTTTCCGATCCGATATCCCCCGTCGACGAAATGTGCGTGGGCGGGAGAAAAAATGCGGAAAAACAAACGCCCATCCGCGATATAAAATCCAGAATACCGTACTTCTCTCTGGGCGAACGCGCGGCCGAGTCTCGCCGTTTTTTGCCACCGTTGTAACATATTCCGTTGATCGCCATGAAAGACGGCTAGCTCTAAAGAAGGAGAAAGGAGAGAGCAGAGAATGAGGGTGACGAAGTAGATTTTATCGGGAATGAATAAAAAACAAAATGAAATGAAGAAGAACGCTAGTAGCTGTAAGGTGTGAGTGGATATTAACGAAAGGGTGGGAGTGTGCGCGAGTCTGTGCAGGACGAATGAGCGGGAGCGGATTTGGCCAGCAATTTTTTGTGCTGAACGCAAAATTGAACCACGTCGGAACGCAGTGGTACGTTCCTGTGTAAAATAAATACCGTACGTTACACTCGTAAGCTTTTTGCCAGTAAATACACGCAGATTATCCCCGTAGCACGCGCGCAGCGAGAGGAAAGATCGATTTTGATCGGCCTCGGTGATGATGATGCACGGTGAATTGTTCGCCGATCGTTGCAGCAGAGTTGCAGCGTTACAAGTTCATCCTGTCGATCCTTGGAATAAGAATGCTCCTAGACCGACGAGAATTTATCGCTCTCGCCTGTGACTGCTTCGCCATATTATTCTTTTAACGATCGGAAAATCCCTGATTCCTGGCGGAGCTCACGAACTCCAGATTCTTCTTCAGTGCCCTCCACTTCATCTTCCATTTCTTCCCCACGAGTAGCCAATCCCCGAGAATAATTAAACGCGGCGGAGGTGAGAGCTCCTCCCAGACACGTTCGTCTTCGAAAAATCGTATCTCGCGTGGAGCTGCAGGCGATCCACATCGCTCAAGGGGAGCCCCAGATGTCCAGGGATTCCGTTCGCGGGATTACAATCCTAATTGTCCTCCAGCTACGACCAACTCCGTTCGCTTTTTCTTTATCAGACCTCGGGGCCGGGGCGATCGTTTTTCCGTCCTGGCGTGCAGCGCGCACACACAAGAAAAGTGGCTGGACGTTTTCGTGGAAGAGCCGGGGACTGGAGGGAGGGCCGCTAAGTGAGCTGAACCATTAGACGGCCGGATGGCGGAGGAATATTCCTCGCTTTGAGACTCGTTTAGCCTTCCACGCACGGCTCGCGACGGACAGAACAGCCTTGTCGTCGGCCCTACCAAAGGCAGCCACGTTCAATTGACGGAAAATCGCTCGCGCCTTGCTTTGATGCTGAAATTAGAAGCTTACCGTTCCGTGCACGCCGATCCGCGAGGCACGCCAATCCCTCGCGAATTAGCGGCGAGCGGAAACATCGTCTGGGGGCACAATGGGAGCCGCGGCACTTCCAGAAACCGGTGGCCCGCCTGTAATTGGATCTCCGCGCCTCTCTAGCGCGGAAACATTTTTAGGAGACGCGTGTCACTTAAACGGGGAGTGCTGGAAGAGGAGCGTAGGCTGCTGGCCACCTTCCTTTAGAACTAGAACGTTGAACGCGAACCTGATAGGTGACTGACGGGCGACTTTTTGTCACGTGGCTCGATGCGCTCCAGAAGAGGTATCGAGCTGTGTGTCGTTCGTCATCATCGACGAGCGTCCGTCACCGTTAATGAGAAGAATATTTCGAGCCTGACCCGACGGTGTGGACACGTCGATACCCAGCCGCGGAGAGGTCAGCCGCATTTTGTCGGCTGTCGAACGACCTATCCGCTGGCCTGACAGCGTGAAATATTTTCATCGGCTGCGCGTGCTTCTCTGAAAATTGTGCACCGCCCGTTGTGCGAATATCACGCCGCGAAAGTAGAATTTCCAATAATCTATAAAAGTACACAGATGGATCTAAGTCTGTTAATTATCAAGAACCAGAGATAAGATTGTCGAAGGATTCTCCAGCTGCCGTTCCAAGGCTATCGCGGGGGCGCACAAAAATTAGCCCTCGGGAATCTGTCTTATCGTCCGTTCAGCCAGAGACAATGAAAAAGCGTGTCCCCGCTTTTAAGGACACTTCTGCCCAACCACCCCTCCCCCCCCCCCCCCCGTCTTCCCCCACAGAGTTCAGGCCTCCTTTATCTCGACCCTTCGAAACGACTGCGTTATCAAGGCATGGGCCAGGAGGAAGTTAGATCGACGCGAACGGTAATGCGAAAGGAGAGGCGAAAAGAAAGATCCCAGGAGGGGAAGGGCGGGGGTGGGCAGGGTACGGAGCCCAGGGAGGAGATGATCCTGAGTGGAAGCAGAAGAGGTGGCTGTCGCTCGGCCGCCGGACGATTCTCTCGAATTAATTCTTAGGGGTGGATTTGGAAAGGGGCTGCCACCGCCGCCGCCTGTAAGGGGTGTGAGTGGAGCGAGTGGACCGTGAAATAACCAACCCCCGCGCGACACTCGCACACCCCACGTTCGGAAGCTACGACAGTGGCGTAACCACGCCGCGGACGCCTCTGCGCGGGGGTCCAAGGTTCTTTTCGAGAACGCTCAACTTCGCCGGAGAACACGAGGGGCGCTAATTAACGATCTGTCTCGGGACTCTTAGTGCCCGAGACCCGTATTTCTTAGCCGTGGCTCATTAGCGTCGCGAATTAACGGCCACGTCCGCCGATGCTCCACTGGAGGCTAGAAAAATACCCGGGACAGCAATGGGGATGCTCCTTCCTCGATCTTAGAATGACCTATTGAGGCTACAAAAACAATATCTGCCACGTCTATAGTTTCACTTTGCTACAGGCTCATTAGTAACGTCAGAATTAACATTCGCGTCGAGTAATCCTGAAATTGAAAAATGGGAGTACCTTCTCCGAAAGATCTCTGTCCAAAGCTAATCGCCTAATCACCTCATTAGTCACTAATCGACAGTTCCTGACGTTCGAGTTGAAGCTAACGGGGCCCTTGCATCCTCTCAAAGTCGTTCACATTCCATTGCTCGCGTTTTTCAATGCTCCCGCCCGTGAAACGCTTGGAATTACCAGGAAAGTCCTCGAGGACAACATCGTGCAAGCGGTGTAATTATTCATGGCGAAGCAGCCATTCCCTTTGGCCAGGCCTCTTCGCCTTCGTTTGTTCCGGTGCAACGAGCTCCGCCACCGCTCGAACACCGCGCAGTCCTCGTATTCGCTCACGGATTACCAGCTTGAGGTCGTGGCGTTGCACGCATCGGAAGCAGCAAGGCACGCCACTGTAGTCAGGCTGTTCCACTTAAGCGTGTAATAGCTCAATAGCTGTCGGTCCCGTGTCTGCGAATACGTCGACGGTCACCACTGCGCTTCGGCCGCGCGCCCTATTTATAGGCGAGCGTCGACCCCGAAAAAAGACACTGCTCCATGTCTCCCGGCAAGCCGTGCAACGTTTCCGGATTAATCGCCGATAATAATTTTGTTCAGACTTTAATTGGATGGTGTTGATTCGACACGGACCTCGGCGAAGGGGGACGGTCGAGAGGCTGGTTTCAATCTGTTATTTGGGTAATTGGTCCGGGAGAAGAGTGGCCCGGTGAGTGATCAGACATCGGGACGGAGGGTCCGAGGTTGATATAATTAATTACACCACCCTGGACACGATTTTGTGAAATTACGGAAATCAGGGATAAGTGACGTTCGTAGAATCCTTTCACGCGAGATACCAGAACAATTTCTTTCCCCCCATCGGTATCCTGTCTTTGGTTGACGGAACAACGAGGCTCGAGCAATATTTTTGCAGGCTTCCGTTCCGCGGATGGGGCTGCAACGCGGTGAGATAAAGTCGGTCCTTACCCGGGTGCCGCCTCCATCGAGCGTTCGTAGTTAAATCGGATAACGGGACCGTAGACGAACAAAAGCCTCCGCGAATCGATCGATTGGCTGTGAGCCGTTATCTTTCGCGTCCGCGCTTCTCTCTTTCCTTGTTCAGCCCGTTCCGCCGTTCCCGGTGGCGATGCGAGCGCATCTCGGTTGTCTCGTGCCTCTAACGAGATCATCGAGGATTACGGGCTCCCTGGGAAACTCCGCGTCCTTTCTTCCCAACTTCCGACCATCGGGGCTTCGACGGTGAAAGGACGCGAGAGCTCAGCGCAAATTGTCGAAGCCCGTTTAATCGTCGCCTCTAATCGACGTAAAACGTTCACCTGGAGCTCCGGCACTAAGCGATTGCCAGTGGAACCACGGGCTACCGGAGCAGTTCGAGGTAGAACTTGGTCCACTTAAGCGTTAATGGTGTACACGTTCCATCATTGCGACGAAACTCCGCTTCTGTACCTCGAATGCCTGAATTTCTAAATGGTCACCGGGAACGCTTGAGATTTGGGAAGCTCGTGTACAAAAGGTACGGCGATAATTGCTATTCTGAGAGGTGCAGAAGTTACCTCGCAGCTTCGGTGAGATTTTAGAATCCAGAGGATTGCGATCTGTAATTTCAAGGTAATCGAAGTCATTTAGCCGTCCCTTTGCGGTTCAATCTTCCGAGCTGCGAGCATTCTTAATGAGCCGCAAATGAATCACAATTCGCTTAAACATCGGTAACAATCATTTCGAGGGACAGAATGAAATAAAGACCAGTTTGGTTAACCAGTGCTACTGCGAATCCACACACCCCCCCCCCCCCCCCAATAAACTGGCTGGTGAATTGGTACAACCGTTCCGTGCAACCGTCTACGTGCACTTTCACCTTAGCCATAGCGGAGCGTGTCGGTGAACGGTGCCGTATCTGGCTGCACGCACACGCGGCGGATCCGGCCAGGCAGGAACGGAATTCGGTTCGACCTCAACAGTGCAAACAGAAGCATTGATTTCACCGCTTTCAAACACCCCCTAGCAAAGCGTCAGTCGCTGAGGGGGTGGTGGTCCCTCTCCCAGGCGTGTTGTACGTGTGCGTGAGGGACCTGCGCGTTCAGACGCGGCCCACGGCCGGCTGTGTGCACGCCGACGAGGACGGGCGACGATCGGGCGCTCCTCGTCGCCGATCCGGTCCTAATAATAATGCTAATTGAAATCAGCACGCCCGCGAAAATCGGCGGCGCAGCCCTTCGCGTTTCCACGCTCGAGTAGCTGCCGCCACGGATCACCCCAGCCGTCTTTTCCATCACGATTCTGCATGAACCGCGGCGTCTCGCTTAAATCGCGGGACGAAGTTCCACGTTGGCAAATACCTGCTGGTATGAACAGACGCACCGAGGTAGTACATATATCCCGTTCCAGCCACTTATTTGCATTTTCATCGTGATCTACGAATTCTTCCAACGTGTTACTCATTGCAAGAGAAGTGGATCGCCTCGCTTCGACATAAGCATCGCCGGAAATTGAACTCTGATCACAGTAGCGCAGGAGCTCCCTTCCATTGGCACGATCTCTAGATCCGCAAACCCCCGAATTCCCATGCTACCGCGTTCAATTTCGCCGGAGCTATCTCGAGCGCAGCAGCCGATTCCCCGGCATTTCCTAATCAAGCTATTACCAACCAGCGAGTAGCTTCCACCTCGTTATCTGCGACGTTGAACAAGCTCAGCCGGCCGAGCAGAAACGTCAATGGAGCCACGTTGGCGGGCAAGTATGAAGCGTGTGGACAGGCCCTGGCCAGAGACAATGAGCCATGGGGCCAGCAGTTGCAGCCCTCCGCGCACCTTTCCGCGAAGAAGAGAGCAGTCAGGGTGGCAATAACCCGGCCGGCTGTGGGGGTGTGGGGGGGGGGGGGGCTGTTCCAGCTCGGATAGTCGAGCGGTAGGAGGACAGGAGGGGGCGGCGGCGGCGCAGGGAGGGGTGGCAGGGACGGCGAAGCGAACGTTTAATAAAAGATGCGCAGAGATAGCGCCATTACCCCGGCTTGCATTATTTACCGGTGCGAGGCAACTCTCTGGCCGCGTTCCGCCGCAGTCGCGGCGTTAGGTAGGCGTGTCGTTGTCCGATGTGTGTACAGGGACCGGCGCGGGTGTGTTGGTGGCCGGATCTGTGTGATGCAGCGGCGTATACCTGCCGCCTCATCTACAACGCCGCGTCGTCTTGGTTACATTGCCGATGGGAAGAATAAGGGGCGAGGGGGTGTGCTCGATGACGACGTAGGGGGTAGGTGTAAGATCGTTGCGAGGGGTCGTGATCGTTGATTCGAGGAATGATCCCGTTGAATCTGCGTGACTCCAGGTCGGAGGGCATGCGAGAGAGGTATTGCACAACCTGGAGGAGTTCGAGGTTTTGCTGGTCGTTTGGGGAGAATTTGCAAAATTAGGGGAGAAGGGTTGTTGGCGATTTTAAAAACTGTCAACGTGGCTGCGGGGTTTTTAGAGGAAGTCTGGGGCTGAAAGACTTGGTAAGGGTAGATAATTCTGAGCGTGAAAATGTGTACCTTGGATAGCTTTGAAATGTTTAATGATCGTCAGGAAAATTGATGAACCCATTTCCAAATCTGACGATGGAAGCTCGCATAGAAGAGCGTTGAGCGAACAGTGTGAGAAAATTAGGTGAAGATGGGGTCCCAAGTAGGTTACCGTTAATTCCACGGAATAATTATTGAGTTTACGTGACTGCGGGGTTGTAGAAGGGAGAGGATTATTAAGACGATTCTCAGGGCTGCGAACAATTCAAAGGGTGGATGCCCGTGACCTTTTCAAAGTATACTGGGTAGGCGAATAGCAATTAGCAGCGTAATTACGTTCAAAACTGTAACGTTTACAGAAAGTTCTGTCGAAGGGAAACTTCGACAAATTTCCTTCAAACTACTGTAATTTCACAAGCACCGCTATACAAGCACTTCCTAAAGCCACCCTATCCAAGAAGACGCTCTTACCAGACACAAATAAAGATACATGATCGCCTTTAATCTGAAACAACTCGCTTGGCATCGCTCAAAACACCTGCGCGCCAGTAGACGAAACTCCTCGATCAGTGGAAGGAAGTCCACCCCCGAGTTCCTCGAGAAACACCACCCCCTCGGTGTTCTACGGCCAGAAACCGTCGTAACGAGGAGCATTACTCCGGGGGATGGAAAACACCGTTAATTACCTCCCGCTGGGCCGTTCGTTATCCACTGGACCTACCCCCGTGTAACGGTGGTGTGCGGTTCGCCCAAATTGCCTTCTCACTTCCTGGGCGAAGATCGCCGCGATTACGCCGGATCGTTGTTTCTCTTCTCTCTGCACTTTGTTTGTTGTTTCGCCGCCGAGAAACGGTCGGGTTAGGGGGCGGCGGGGCGGCCAGGGGCGGCGGAGCAACGGAGCTTAGAGAAAGATCGGGGACCGAGGGGTTGTCGGACTTTGCGGAGCCGAGGGAAGCGAACTGTGAGCATACTCGCGAAAGGCAGGGAGCGGGGGAGGTGGTGGAAATTCGGAAGGAACCACGGAGGGAAAATTCGAGGATCGCGAGGGGAGTAAGTAACGACAGGCGCCGAGGGGCAGGGGAGACAGATACAGAGCGCCCGTCAAGGGCAACGAGAGGGCTGGAACAACCCTCAGCGATGAAAGAGAAGGACGCATGGGGACGGGGGAGGAAGGGGAGGTTCGAGTGGAAAGCCGAAAGGCGAACTTGACATTTATATCGGGGATTCTCGGCTTTACACCGGCAGGAACCCTTTCGTGGAGGATACCGTGAACGGCAGAAGGGTGGCGGAGGAGCTACGGGGGTGCCCCGAGATCCTTCCTCATGGGCTCCATCTCTTCTCCTTTCTTACGGTCCCTCTAACTCAGGGAAATTATGTCCAGACAGTTCGCAGTCGAGGGAGCTTCAATCGAGCGTGACACCGCCTGGGCGCCTTGGAAACTTTCCATATGGATGGCGATTCTTGGCAATGGTTTAATCCTTCCTTTTCCTTGCGGCTCTTTGCCTCTGACTGCCTCGTGTCGCTACTTAAAATTTTATAAATAATACTGTCTACAATAAAAGTTTATCTCAGGATTACCTGAAAACAATACTTATAAAGATTCTTAATTTGATGAGTGGGGAATCTTGTGCGTTTGAGGCTCTGCGTTCGAATCGAGGAAATGGGGGATGCACAAGTCCAGTTTCTCCAATGATAACAGAATTCCTACCAACAGAACTCGACTGAGATTTTCAGTCCTTGATAAAGTGGAGGTGTAAGCTTATTGTCAGACGGTATATATTAAATAAAAACCAATAGCTTCCGTGGGGAATCAAACTTTCTTTCTTCAATGGTATCAACAGTGGATGACGATGGATACTGTGTTACAGGCCGAGGGTAACTACCAACGGACGATCGATTGCCGCCAGCTGGAACGTTCCGAGGGTTGCAGTCTCAGCTGCCTGGTGCTGCCACCTTCAAGGGTGAGTTTGCTCTCATGGTTACCTAACTTCAAGGGTAGTTTGCCCGTAATCAATAACCCACCATTAGAAGATAACACAGCATCCTCCACGATTTGTCGACTAGTTATCCGGCTTCCTACTCGTTTACTTACTCCCCTGCGCCGCGGCGTTAGATGATGATCTTCCAGCACCCTCGATCCGCGCCTCACCCCCCCCAAAAGCGCGCCTAAAGTGCAGCGAAAAGCGTTGAAATTTCGGCGAGCGTTAAATTTCGAACGGTCACGGGGAAGAGTTATCCGCGACACTTGCTCTTCGCGAGATTTATTTCCACCAGCGTCAATAAATTCCACCGAAAAACCACCCTTATACCACGTTCCAAAAACAAAAACACACACTGCACAGCGTAGCAGTGTATAAGAGACAAAGAAGGACGTTGAAAAAATCGCCCGGCTCGACGCGTTCAGAAGTTTCGATCGCGAGGCAAACGCGTTACCTTTAATCTTTTACGTTTGAGACGTCCCTCACCTCCCGCCCTTCTTAGTCGCAAATTGGCTACGGCATTCTCTTCTTTATCATTGAAAAAGTTTCCATTATACGAGAGAATTTCCCCGTTCCGCGCGATACCGTCCTGAATAGGCGATGTCTCCGATAATAAAAGAATGAAACGGGACAGCGGGACGCGCAACCGTACAGAGAAAGAGAGTTGCATAACAAGAGGCAGCCGGTATCACGGAAAATCACGAACGGGGAACAACAAATGCATTTGGCGTGCGTCCTAATGAGGTCGTTTAGCACACGGCTCTACTCGTCGGTCTCTGGAGGACAGTATTAATGAATCGAGGGGGGGGGGGGGGGTATGAAGAGACGGGGGCAAGGGGGTTGGTGATACGAGAGGGTAAGGGGGGGGGGGGGAGTGGAATTGGTGCAGTGCGCCGCTAGAAGTGCATCGCACAGCCGGGCTGGCAAAGTGAGCGCATTAAAGGCGCACCGTTTTCACGTGCAATTAGCCTCCTTCATCGGCAACGGATCGATCCGCGTAGAAAAGATAAACGCGCGCTCTTTTTCGGCCTGCGACGTGTCTGTTCCCGAGCGAAGAATGCCCCCCGTTGCGCCCAAACGAATAATGTGCGCGAAAGAGCACGTCTCATCTGCATTTGAAGTTTGCTTGAATGAGATTCAACGAGAGGGTTGATTCACAGGGTGTCTTGTGCGGGATGGTTTGCAGGGAAGGTGTAATGAAAGTTCTGTTTAGTTCGAGGAGGAAGTATTCCTCAATCTTTATTCTCCAAATTGAATGTAATCGTACAATATTGATATCACTGCCGATTAATTGCGGAACCAAAGGCACCTTCTACCCCCAAATTTTCTATCCACATTTTTCACGGGCAAGCACACCAGCAGAATCGATTTGGATCCGCGGTCCAGCGAACAGCGGGCACGGAATTCTTCGATCCCATCCCGAGGACGGTTCCCAGTCAAAACTACCACGTTCGCCGCGTAATCGAATTCGTGAGATTCGCGGAGGAAAGGAGGGTGGCACAGAGACCGCGACAAAATGGCGGGCTAGGTCGAAATTCATAAGAATCCCGGCAAAGCCCAGGGGATCCAGCCGAGCGAGCACGGGACGAAAACTTCATCGCGCGATTCCTCCCCTTTTCGTCTTCCTCGCCCCCCCCCCCCCCCTGGCCCTCCACCGCCGTCAGCCGGGGATGGAAGTCCTCGGGAATCCGCGGCAGCCATATCGCCGGGCGAACCAACAGATTGGAGCTTGCCGCCTTAATGCTTCTGGCCCGGGTAACGGGGCGGGTGACAGGGCAAACAAATTTATAGGTCTCTTATCCGAAAGATACACGGGATTATCCCCCGGGTCGCGCGCACTGCGGCTCACCGTAGACGCCAGGAGGTAGATTCGGAGATAGAGGCGGAGGGTTGACTCTCGAGGCAGAGCTCGAAAAATCGTAAAAACTTTATATAACTCGGCTGAAGGAGCGGAAGATATTCTGCGGGCAGGGTGGGCGACGGCGGGAAGTAGGGAAGGAATAGCGACGGGGGTTGGCCGCCGCCAGATTTCCGTGGAGGGGCGGGAGGAAGGAAAGACGGTTACCAGAAGCCGGCAGCCGGAGGGGTTTGTTCGGAGGGGGTGGTGCTGAAGCGTTTCAGAAAGAACGGGAGGGAAGGAGCGGGTGGCTGGAGGGTAGGGGGGGGGGCTGATTTCAGAAGGAGAAGCGAAGATTATCGGGTCGAGGGGGGTTGAGTTGGGCGGGCATAGATGGAGAGAAAGAGAGGCCACGGCCGTGGGGGAGGCAGGGTGAAAGCGACGCGTAAAGAGAATAAAACCGCGGGAGGAGGCCGAAAGGGAGCAGGAGGCAAGGGTCGATTCATTCTAATTCGGTTGTGAAGGCTACAGCTTGTCCAACAGCTCTGTAGTATCTGTAGGGTGGCTGCTGGCTGCCACTGTTGCTGCCAATGTGGCCGGTGTACTCACTGTTCCTCCACCCCCGCATCCTTGTCCACCCTCCCCGCGGCCTCTCTGTCTGCCCCTCTGGCCCTCTCCTCCCGGCCCCCTCTCGCCGCCCGTCTATCTGTCTCCGGCGCCGTTGACTTCTCGCCCTTCGGGGAGGGAATATTTTTCAGGAAATTTCCGTGCCCGGATGGATAACGCCGGCGATGATACTTGCCGGCGACACGTACCGCAGGACTTTCCAACTTGACAAATTGATGGCCGCCCTTGTCGCCTCTATTAGCGCAGCGAATGAGGATTTCTGGCGAGGATGTCCACCCAGCGATGAGATTCTTTCGCTGCCGTCACCGCTGCGCCATAGCCCCACGCTTTTCCACACGATTCCCCGTTCTTCCGCCACGTAGATATTAACGATCGGTTTCTGAAATCATATTTCACTTCACAGTTCGCACATTCGATTCCTGCATTCGCGAGGAATCAACCGCTCGTCTCTGACACCCTTGCAAAATCATCGCACCACTGTTCAGGTACTTCTGTACTTCATTCCGAGTTTCCTTTATTCCTTTGCAAATAATATACCGAGTACATTCCACGAGACACCCTGATCCCCGGGAAAACGAAAATTCGGGACGCCTCTCGCCCAGGAGCAGAGGCGACGGAGCAAAGCGTCCTCAAAGCGCACCACGGAATCGAGAGAGTACCACGGTGGCTGTTTACGTCGATACGGGGCACAATGTAGCCTCTCGCCGCTCGTTCCCCCCCCCCCGATCTATCGGGAAACTTCTATCCGGGAGACTTTCCATTCTGCGCGGGAAACATTCCCTGGGAAATTTCAGCGACCGAAAGCCAGCGGCGGTGACAAGTAGCGCCATAAATAGAGCCGATACGACGGATACGCCGCTCGTTCCCTGTTCGTTCCACAGCACGCCTTTGCAAGTCACCCCCTCCACGGCCGTTCCCCGATATCTTTCTCTGCTTTACACACCGCGGCCGCCTGATCCCGTGAAAATCACCGTCGACCATCAACGGACGGATATCACTGCCTTTCAGCCCCTGTTCCGCCTACACGTTGTCGGGCTTCGTAAATAAACCGCGGGGCGAATAAAAATTACTAGCCGAGCGAGGATCGGCGAGTTCGACCGGAGCAGCTATCTTCTGCCCGCGGAGCGTATTTGGAGCGTGCCGTCCACGCTCTCCGCTCGTATACGTTTTCCGCTTGTAATTGGAAATCCTCCGTGCATAAAGCCAGCGATCGTGTTCGGGCCGCAAGGACTGCCGGTCCGCGTACCGCAGCGCGAACGTTTAACCAGCAGTTTCGAATTTTTATTATCGCTATCTCGCGAGAGATCCATCGCGAACACAATGTTTCTTTTAATTTCCCCGCATTCGAAAATCGCTATCCGCCGATTGTGTTTTTCATACCGGCCGCGATTTGCAAACCGTCAATTCGAGTGATCGTGTAACCGCCACGGTATACTCTCCCGTTCCGACGCTTTTTTATTTCAACGTGAAATACTGTAGAACGAACTTGTTATTGACGATCGCTTGCGGACGTTAAACTGGCCGCCTGCGAGGCAATTATCGCGCCGCTATTGCGGCCCGGTAAAATATTTCACGTGCGTGTTTCCCGCGAGCGATCGCGGACCCGCCAGGAAATGGGCTGTCGCGGTTCTCTATCGCTGTCTGTCACGCGACAATTATTCGAATTTCCGCGGAAATCTCGTTAATATAGGGCAGCCCTTAATTGCGCGTCGGCGGTTCACTGGGAGAGTTTCATTAATTAGCCACGCGAAATGATTAACGTCGTCTTCAACCCATCGTAACCAATCTACCTATTATTCTTTCTCCGCCAACTTTCAAGGCCCCCGAGTTCCCTGACATTCGATACAGAAACAAACACGCCAATCTACCCCCTTTAATACTTTGAAAAGCAAGAAATTCCAGCGAAGATCGCGCGAGAGACTGCGTGGAAATTCGAGAGGGACGCATTAACCAGCGATTTCGCGGGCGATTTGCAAGGCTGGCCCCCCGGGGGTGCGGGCGCCGGCCATTCACTCGAAAATACATTCCCCGTGCACCGGCTGGCGTGGCACGGGCACAGACGGTGGCCCCCGATGGACTCGGATAGCGGCGTTTACAATTTAATCGATGATAAATGCCGACAGATAGTCGCCCACCCTGCGCCCCCCCCCCCCCTCCCCTTCCCCCGGCAGTCTGTCCCCCCACGGCGGGAAACCACTTGGCGCTCGGTTGCTTCCTATTAGACCGTCTCTATAGATTTCCCGGCATGGTCCATTTGGGGCGCGACTCGTGGTCCCATCTCTCCTCGGAGGGGCAGGGTTAAGGCCGTTGTCGACGACATGTGGGCTCACCGAAGCAAAACCAGCACGGGAGCCGTGGGTGTCGTAGGTGCGACAGCATCCATCCATCTATCCGTAGGCCGGCGTAAAGCCCGGTACAATATCCCTTCTGGGACTTCTTTTCGCCCTTTTAATGGTCCACCGGTGGGTATCCTTTCGACATCCAGCCCGGCATTACGCGGTCCGCCGCATTCTCGACGCCACGATCGTCCTACGACCTTCCGTCGACACCGGCAAAAGGGATCGGCAGCCACGATGACGATCACGCCGTCCCCCTTCCGTGTTTTGACTGTTACTCGCGTGGTAGCACCCCCGATATCTGGCGAGCCGTGACGTCCTTGATTTAGCTGCAGAGTGACGTCCTTGGAACCGTAGGAAGCATCGACGAACGGACCTGGAGGGTGATTTTTAGCTCGCGAGTTTTATTTTGTTAGAGATGTGTAGAAGCTGCGGATGAAAATATTACATGGCGCGGCAACGTCTACGTATCTTCCAGTGGCCACCTCCGCCGTATTTGAAATTCCTGACAGACATGTTCCGTCGATAACATATCGTATTCCTCGATAATGGATGAGCCGAATCTCCGCCGCGTTTCCGTTACCAGCGACAGCAACGTGTCGAATTCGGAATCGTTAAAGTCCGGTGTACACGATATTCGCCGGGAATTTGGGATAGACGGCGGTCCGAGGAGGGGCCAAGCGGGTTTTACGGCGATGTGAGCGGCGAGTTACGGGGAGTTGAATCGCGGCGAAGATCGATTCGCGGCTGCTGAGGCCTGGAAAATCGTGGAAATTATCGAGCGTTGCGCCGGGCGGCCGCCGCCCGCCAGCGATCGCCCCGTAATGACGGTAAATGTTTTTAAGTGTATAAAGGGTCTCGCTTCAATATCGTTTAAGCCGGCCTATAGTGGTAAAGTGCAGTTTACCGTGCATAGAGCGAGGTCAGCTTCGCGTCGAAGCTAACCGCTCACTCCGCGCTATATCGCTCCGAGCCGTGTACGTGTGGTTTCGCCCGTTCTTGTTCGCCCCCGTCTAACTCTCGCCGTAAACTGCGCTTCAAGCTTTCCTACAGCCGCCGTCTAATAAGCGTGCGCCCTCGTAAAGGGGTGAAAAGAGGCGAATAGTTCGGATAAAACGTCCCTCGGAACCGCGGAAAATGTTTTTATCCGCGAATCGCGTTACCCCGAGCATCCACTCCCCAGCTGTTTTCCTCGCGCTCCCGTTCTCGGTCGTTAAGGTGGCTTAGAGGTGTGGGGGATAGTCGCTGGATAAGAGGGTGGAATCGCCGCGAAGGTGGATGGTAAATTTTTAAACGATACTCCACCCTCGGAGTGATATTTTCTCTGCACCGGCTCGCGTAATCCGAGACCACCTGAATTTCTATTTCCTTTTCACAAAAATTCATTCCCGATTTTCTCTGCGGTGTACCAGTGACGGGGGTTGATGGCTATTGCGAGAAAATAACTTCAGTAAATTTCATCTGAATTGGAGGAGCTGTTCTTTATTAAAATTTTTTGTTGTCCGTACTGCCGGACGTTGGAATCAGTTCAACAACTTACTTGGAAAAGCTTTTATTGATTGTAAGACGTTAGAGAGGAACTGCCTGACAGTCGCCAGCAGTCGCTAGAGATTCAATGCCTGGGAAATGGGTGAAAAGCTTTAAGCGCGAAGGATTCTAGACACTCGGAAGGAAACATTGCAATTCCCGTAGATTGAAATGCATATTCGAGACGTTAAGAATTCTTTACGCGACGTGGTTTCGGGTGAAATTGAAGAGGCAAACTGCATTCGGTCGTGGAGCATTTCAATTTTAAAAAGGTGCTTTTTTTTCTGCGGTTAGAGTCGTTTTATAGGTTTTGCAGGTTTTTGCGAGATTTGTAAAATTCTCGAATGCCCTGAACGATTACCACGAATCGGGGCTTCCCGTTTTTAATCCGTCAAAAGTATCAAGACGCGGAGGAATATAAATCACTGCCATTTTTAAAATCTGCCCATCCGCATCCAGGTCCAGGCGAAAATATTTCCGGGGCTATTCGTTTCCTACGTTCTTTATTTCAGGCATTACCACACGTCCCACTCGGTTGATGCGTAATTATAACGTTGCCTGTTAAGCAGAAAATATTTGGACAATATCCAGTCCGAAATTCCTCCACCAGGAATTTTCGAAGAAAATATTACGCGTGAAAAATTCTGCCACTTAACGAGTCGAATTTTAATCCACAATATCATGAGATCATCGAAGTCATCTCGTTTCAATTAAAAATAGACAGACCCTGAATAAATACGTGCACTATACACACTTGAACCACTGAAATATACGTGAAACTACAAGCGCTTAAAAATAATTCCAGCGCGGATTCGATAAAACCACGTCTTAATCCTTCATTGACACACATCCTCTTTCGACCAACTTTGACATATCTGCGTGGCTCACACTCGGAACAATTTTTGAACGACTGCCATTCTCATCTGAAGAATCCAATCGTTATGAAGAAAATCATGGGTCAATTTCAAGGTCTCTAAAATGTATTCCAATAGTTTTTTTATTGACACTTTATCACAATTTTAGCAAGAAAAATCTAACTTACCATATGACGAGAAAACACGAAAAAAATCTTCAAAAAATTGTATTTTTTACAAATTTCAATATTAGAAGCTAAAAATCTACAGACTTGTTGTTCAGATATAATATTTTGAGAAAAAAAATAGTTTGTAAGTCGACTTTGGAGAAAAGCTATTTATTTTGCACATAGAAAGTACAGAGCGTCGAAATCAATTTATGGGTGGCTCACACCCAGAGTGTCAATGAAGGGTTAACATTCTGACGCCGAAAGAGTCGCGCGTAAAACAGCATAAGCTCCATACCGCATTTTTTTCCACGAACGATCCAAGGCAGTTGAGGGTCCGGCGTGGGGGATGAGAAATGAAACGTCAGCCGCGCGGCAACGCGAACTGATTACGGTGGTGCAACATTTTTATGCGTATTTTCAACGGATACGTTTATCCGCGCCCCGGCTGTTCGTCAAACAGGGAAACGCGTGACGGGCGTAGGCGTGCGAGCATCGCGAAACCCGACGCGAACTTTGCGCCTCGTTAGTTCGCGATAACTGTCCGCTGTTTACGCGTAAACAGACGCACCTCGCCGCTTACGGCTTTCCTACTGTTCCGTCTCCGCGGCGCCGATATTAGAAACCCTATACGCCGCCAAAGCTTCTTGAAACAGGCGAGTTGCACCCCGGGGGAAGTCCTTTGGCGTCACAGAACGAGGATTGACTCGGTGTCTGATACCTGTAACGAGCCTCGACTCTCCTACGGTCAATCTAAACCAAACACGTCGAACCCAAAACGTAGAACCTAGAAAGAAAATAATCGTTCAGTCACAAATAAAAGCGCAAACCCCGCGAGCGAGCTCCTCCGCTATCGTCTTCCGGCGAAGGTGATAGTAATCAGGTTCGCCAAGGAAATCTATTCCGGGGGGTAGAATCAGTCGACAACCGAGCGTGTCCCGTAATACTCTCCGCCTGGACAAAAGCACTAGGAAGAAACAAAAGGGAGACGATCGCGCGAGGATGTTGAATGGCAGAAACGGCGGCAGTGCAACGATCGTTAAGAGGCAGAGCGGAGAGGGTGAAAGAGAGGGAACGAGGAGGAATAGAGTAAAAGAGAAAGAGAAAGAGAGAGAGCGAGAGGCAGGATCGTTGGGACGTTTAGCGAGCGTGCATAGAACGGGGACAATCTCGCGGCGCAAAGTAACTCGGCAGGAGGAACGTCGACGGAGAGCGTCGCGGTCGTTGCATACACGCCCGGCAGAAAGGTACACCACCGGAGGTGTAGGTGGCCCGTTGGTTAGGTGTGTGTTTGTTTTCTTCTGTGTCGGTGGCGCGGAAACCGAGCGGAGGCGATGGAGAAGACGAGTTGCCAGCCCCGGGCGGTGGTCGTTTCCCGGGCAAGTAGCCGGAGTGGATGGATAACTTGGCCATTGTGACGAGCGATGGCCTCCAGCAAGAGTAAATGATTGCCGGGGAAGCGGATACGGCGGAGAGGGTGCCGGCGGGTCTTTGTTGTTTCGAATAACCGAAGGGTTCTCCGATGGGGCCCATCGAAACCGCCACCACCACCCCCCCCCCCGCCCTCTCCTTCATCTTTCTTTCACCCGCTCTGCCACCCCTCTGCCTATCTCTCTCCGTTGCCCTTGCCACCCCTCCCAAACACTTTGGCCGTTCTCTTTACCGCTATTATCGGTAATTAGAAGCACCCTCGTGGCCACGCGACCATCGCAGCCCCGATCAGATGCCCCGCCACGCGATCGGTAACAACTTCGCTAATTCGAGAGAGGAAGTATCGCTGGAACGAACATTCTCCGTTTCGATAGACTCGCTGGGAGAATTAATTAGAGCAGCGAGATTTGCCTGTATCGTTGGTGTGATCGCGAAAGAGAACGGGGGTTTTCTTTTTTTTATAGAGCTGGTGTTATCGAATTGTTTATAAAGGGAGTTGGGGATGGCGTGAGTTGGAAGGGATGAATCTTTTATTCTTTTTATCCAGGTGTATAATTTATGCGGTATACAAAGTTGACTTGGAGACTGCGAAAGCTGCGGCTATTCCCTTTCAGTTTTTCAACAAGCTTTCGCGGAAGAGCTTTATATTCATTGCAGCGTAGTGTGATATTTCAGAGTGCACGCAGCTTGTTAATGTCATTCCCGCTGAAAGACACCGGTGCGCTGCACGCGACGATACTCCGCTGTGAAGAATGTTGCAGCTGGCATGGCCATCGAACGATACAGAGTAATATTCAATGAAACACCGGCAAATACCGTCGGCCATGAAATTCCTTTATCGAACAAAAAATTCCGCACCCGGATGCTACAACGTTAATATTCGAGATGAAAGCTCGCCGGGATTCCCCTATAGAATACGGACAGCTTTCGCCCAGTCACGCGACAATTATCTGAACCTCGTTGAAATTGCATTAATGCGTCCACGCGTTTCATTTGCATGATGGATAACTGATCACCGATACGACTTCCCGTGATAATTCGCAGGCGAGCTTACGGGATGATGCACTTTGCGCGATCGTTCCAATCAAGCCCTTAAATTGTACATCACATAATTACAACCGGGGAGAGAAAAACACCCCAGTTTCGTAGAAATTTCTATTTCCTCCTAAAGACGGATTTCACGTTTTAAGCAAAATCTTCTCCGCCCAAGGATCTTCGCTGCCACGCGCGTTACGTTAATATTCGAGATACTATCACGACATGGCTCCGTCAAAGGAGGGCAGGCAGCGTTCCCAGAATACAAAACCGCTCGCGGACTCGCGAAATCGCATTACGCCGAGGGCCAGCCCCGTTCCTCTCTTATCCTGGAATACGCTCGATGTGTTGTGTTATCGATAGCGGCCACAGGCACGGGCGCAAAGGGCGGCGAATACTTTGAGCAGCAGCGATTCTTTGATCAGAATCTATCAAAAGGATTGGTCGGCCCATTGTGGCCCGCGTTCCGCATCGGTATTACTTGCTATTGCGATCAGAACGGCGGCTGCCTACGAATATTAACGTTCCGCGGGATTCAGCCCAGCCGCACAATACGCCAGCCAATCTCTCTGATAGTAGCACGAGAAACCTTTCCCGATCCGATATCAGGCTAACTAGTTATCGAGCCTCGGGTTGTCTGCCTTAACTCGCCCTCTGCCGCGCTCGCTTTTATTCGCTGCCCGTTTCCTCGCCGAAGCGTCGCGACTCGAGTCGAGGCGGAAAATTCCAAAGTGTGTCCCCGGCTCTGTCCTCCTAATGAATCAGTCGCCTGGCTCGGGATGCACTTACCGCAATTGCGTTCCCTGTCTCTCAATGCACCCGGCCCTGGATGATATTTCGGTGGCGTTTTGGGGACACTCAACTTAGAAACTGGAGGATGTTTGCCTCTCCAACTGAATCTGTCTGTGGAAGCTTGCCTTTTCTGGGCAGTTAGCCACCGAACGCACGGAATATATCTAATTTAAATACACCCACTGGAAGTGGAAACGTGGAATAATCCCTGAGTTGCAGATAATCGTCAAAGTTAAAAGCCGGGAATAATCCGTTGCATTGTAATGATAAAGCGAGCTTATGTAAGCGCGTTTCTAATTCACGTGCTGGTAAATTTGATTCTTCAGAAAATTTAGGGAAAGAGGAAGAATACTTGGGTTCAACGCAATCAGACTTTAGAGTCGTTCACGCGTCAGGGTTTTATCAGATGGTACTCCTCAAGGCTTCTAGGTGCAAGTCGTGTTCCTCTGTGAAAGTTCTGACGATCAATTAAAGTCCGTGGTCAGTGATCGTCGATACCCGATACGAGCGTGGGGATCCACCGACGCCGGTCTGCTCTAAATATCGTAATTCAGGTTTCTTTCAGCCGAGTTCCTTAGTGGTGTAGCTTCTGGCAATTGGGATCGTGGTTCACAGCTCCCCGGCCGCAGAACCCTCTCGCGCGTCTATCCCGGTGCAGGCGAATTTCGATACGATGCGGGTACAAAGTTTAACGAAAAGGGGGAAACAGAGCGATGGGGCGGTGACCCGGAAGGCTGGCGGTGCCCCGATGAGAACAAACAGGCCGGCGGGGGCCACGTTCATCCAAAAAATCGCGGATATCACCGGTAACGCCGGCCTAACAAAAGCGGGGAAAGAGCAAAGGGTGAGAGAGCAAGGCACAGAGAGGAATATAGGTGGAGAGATAGAAGAATGAGGAGCATCTACTCTCTCCCCCCCCCCCCCCCTCCCTCCTTTTCTCAGCCCGGGCGGTATAAAGAGCGTGGAAGCGCGGCGCGGAGATGGGAGCGTGGATTGTGCGACGCGAGAGACGCTGGAGCAAGAATCGAAACTCGGGGACTTTGAGATCCAGTCGATAAAGCTATTAGCATTTAGACGAGCTGTCGCCCGGCGTCGTTCTCTACCTCCCCCCCCCCCCCCCGCCTCCGCCCTCCGCAACCCTCTTTCACCCTTGGAACCAGTACCCCTACTTCCCGGTCCTCGCATCTCCGCCCTTTTTACCCGCGGCCCTCTTTCCCTCTTTCCCAGCGGTGGCTCCGCCGCTGAAATGCATACCGATGTATCACCCCACCCTCCCACCCTGAAACCCCCCGCGCATTCCACCCTCCGGCCGCCAAATCTGCTCGTGGGTACACACACCACGCCGCCACGGTGCTCTCTCCTCCCTCGCCTGGCCACCTCCGCATCCCCCCTCCCCCTACCATTTCACCCCCAACTCCTGGTATCGGTACGACGACGCACACGCACACGCACGTCCGCGTGTACGTGCGCGCAGAGAGGCAGGGGAACCGCAGCAGTGACTCCACCGCGTTCTATTACCGGTGGATCGCGGCGGGTAAATGGTAGAAGAAGATGAACCGAGCCAGGGAGAGATGGTTTAACGCACCAACCACCCGTTCGGCCAGCATGGAAAGGTGGTGCGTTCTATCCGGTTGCCGACCGTCCACGCGCACCCACACACGCTCGCGGGGGTGCGGGAGGTGGGTGGGGCGGGGGGGGGGGGGATGGCGAACGCTAGGCTGGTCCATCTCCAACCAGAAGATACTTATTAAAGGCATCTCTGCCGCGAGCGCGGCCGGTTGCCGTGGAAACCTGACTCGACCACGCGTGTATACGTGTACAACCGCCTGCCCTGCCACCCCCCCCCCCCCCCCCCCCCGCGCCTCCGTGCGAGGGTGTGCGCGCGATATGACGCCGCGACCGTGGGCCTAGAGACACGTGGAGGGCGGCCTGGTGTGTGCGTGTGATCACACGTTGCGGAGGAGCCGACACAGGGTGGAAACGGACGTGAAGGGTGGCCGGGGCGGAGGACGCCGACACACACGGTCCCGGGGCGCGCGCGTATGCGTGCACCGCGGCGTTTCAACATCGAGGTAGGGGTGAAACAACCCTCTAATAGCCGGGGCGGCGCCTATACCCAACCCTAATAGCCCTATCTCGCCCTCGACTCTCTCGCTTCGTTCCTCCTCGGGCATCCGACGTGGTTCCTCTTGCCCCCTTCTCGCTCTCTCGCTACCTTCTGTAATTTTCTCCTCCGTTCCCATCCTCCTCGTCTCTCCTTTTTCCCTCGGTTTCTCTCATCTTACCCAACCACCCCACCCCCCCCCCCGCCCCACCTCCGCCATCGTCGATTCTTCACGCTGGTTCCCTCGTTTTCTGGCCAACCTCTGGGGCCTCGTCCTTTTCCACCGTCCGCTCACCAACCACCTCAACCCCCTCACCACCCTCCCGCCCCTGTCCCCCGTGCAGCAAGATGACTCTCCGTCCCCCCTCTCTCTCTCTCTCTCTCTCTGCCAACCACCCCCCCCCCCCCCCCGACCTCAGCCTCTCGATCCTCGCCGCCCGCTGTTTGTTTATCCGATGCCTTTTCACTCTCTATTAGTCTCCCGCGCTCCTACATTTTCTGATTAGCCGGATGTCGCGCGTATACACGCTTTACCTACCGCACCCGATTCCGCGCGCCGGCTTTTCTTTGAACCGGAGGCAACCAGAGCCATCCCGATCGATCGCGCCACCCTCCCGGCCCTCCTCCCCCTCCCCCCCCCTCCTGCCCCGCCGACCGACTCACCCCTTCTGTCTCTTCTTCTCTTTCCCGCTTTCTCTGCTCGTCTCAGCCGTGCGGTCCCCCGGTCCCTCCGTGCACCCACCACCCTCCCCTCCCGCTTTCGCCGTTTTTCTATCCGTGCGCGCGTGCAAGGCGTGTGCGCGGGGGGCGGCTTCTGCGAGCTCGCGTTCAACGATTCGCGTTTTCGTTTTCCCGCAATGAACGGTCCTTTGGCAACGGTCAACCGCGCTCGGACGGCCAGAGAATGGAGCAGCCGGAGCTTTTCCACGAATGTCTTTATCTCTTGCGCGGGAACCGGCGCGGGCCTTCCTCTGTCCCTCGCAAAGGAGAAAACTTGATCGCCGCCCTTTCACCGGCCCGGGGTGGCGAATAAAAATGTAAAACGCGCTGGGAGTTTTATTTTTTTATTTTTTTTTCCTTTGCTTTCGTCGTGTTTTGTTTTTAGCGGGGACGATGGTCCCTCTTTTAGGCTGAGAACCTCGTTTGACGAAGTCACGCGTGCATTCTACTCGCGTGCACTGTGTGGTCTTGGCACTTCCGCTGCCGGGATCGCGGGAGTTGAACTCTTGAGCGAGTGGTGGGCTTGTGATTTTAGTGTAAGGGGAGGGGGACGTAAAAGAAATTTTTTGGGAACATCCGAAGATTGTGATACGGGCAAGAGATATTGTACGAACTTCTTTCGCAATGGTTCTCGAGACCTTCGGGTTATGTTTAGCCCCCTAAATGGAAGTCGATTTTCTTTTCACAACAGCCAACATTCAAATGCATTCTACCGTGCACGAATAACGCAGTCGCAAACCACCCCTTTTAGAGATACGATCAAAGGATCTCAAAGTCGAACTGAATAGGCTATTATTCGAAAAGACATTGTACGAGGGGATGTTTTCTAGCCTCCGATGGCACTTTTACGGTGCTCCGTTGGAACAGGCTGTCTATTTTCAGTCACATTTCGCGGCAAGATTTACATATCGATTTCTTCTTGATTAAGATACAATCGTCTTACTTCAATCTTATACCTATGTTGAATTCTTTTCGAAAGAATGTAGGTGATGAACACAATTTCCCCAACTAATCTCCAATTAATTCTATATTGCTCTTCCTTTTTCCGTAGATTGCCAATTTCCAAGCTCGGCTCGCGCAGGAATTTAAGCACCCATTACGCGTTAATCACCCATCATCCCTCTCCACCAATACAGACTGTTCCATAATCCGCTGTATTACTCTAAAGAATCTACTTAGCTCAAGCTGGATGCAATCGTGGCCTACCAATCTTCAAAACTCCCACAATTTACCTGCCTATTCGAAACCCGAAAACCACCCCGTTTCTACTGAACCATAATTCACCTCTTTCCAAACAAAGCTTACCCTTCCCCAATCATTCTCTCGACACATCCAGCTGAAACAGGTCTACGAAAAGGTCGCGATGCAGAACCGCGAGTGGTTCGGAGGTGCGCAGCCCCGAAAATGTTACTGGAGCGATCGATGGAAAATCGTCGATCCTCGCGGAGAATCGAGCTCGATTTACCCCGTCCGCCGAGCAGCCCGCGACACAGCTCCGGAGGTTGTTGGAATTTTCCGAATCGAGGGTCTGCGGCGGAGGGGGTGGCGGCGCGGAGAAAATCGAACGAGTAGGCGTCGGGACGACGATTCGCCGGAGCGTCGACGAACCGCTCTCTTGCACCTTTCTCCCGGCGTTCCTTTTTTTTTTTTCACGTGCGGTTTCATTTAGCCGGGCGGCAATATCACGGAGACCCAGTCGTACCTTCTTTCTCTCAGCCTCTTCCTGTCCCCTCCTTCCATTCATGCCTCCTCTTTGTTCCGCTCTTTCTTTCTTTCGCGCGCGTAATCATCGCGAGCGCAAGACTCCATTTCAAGCCTCCAAAGAAGCGTCTACCCAGCCTCTCCCCGCCGCCCCCCCCCCCGTCGCCGACCGTCCCCCTGTTTCTTGCTCGGTTTGCCCGAAACGGCCCGAAACGCAAAATCCACCGGGGACCGCCTTTCGCGCGCGTGCACGCTCAATAGCCGCACACAGACGCGACCGGTGGCGCTCAAAAGTTCCACGGGTACGGCCACCCTCGCAGTTTGCGGATTAATGCGAAATGGAGCTGGGGACATTTGACCGTTTCTCGGGCTCTGATGGGGGGCGGCAGGGGGTGGAGGAAGAAATTCCATAGACCCTGATGACACGCGCTGGCCATGCCTCCGGTTACTCTTGGGACAAAGTGGGTGAAGACTCTTGGAAACGGTGTCCAAAGCCGACGCTGTGCTTGCGGGAATTATTGTGGGGGTGGGTGGACGGAGTTATCAGTGGATGAGGAGCACGTTCCCGTTTCTCAGATTCTGGGTAGTTGGGGGATCCACTTCCTCCAGCTGAACTTTTCGATTTCTGTACTTTGGTAGTCTCCTTGGACTTTGTACGTTTCTAAAACGTAGGTATCTGTTATCCCTTAGTCACACTCTAATATTCTGTTTGATTATTGATGATTCTATCGACTTTATATTAGCTTGTATAAGCTACTTCAATCTCGTGCTCCGAAAGCTCCGAAGCCTACAGCAGAATATTAAATAGAATGGTGGATATTTCAATGAGAGGGATCTTTTGAAACCGGTGCTGGAGCACTGGCAAATTGAAATATATTCGGGCAATGAATCTTTTAAAGAGCTTCCTGGTCAACATGTCCAGCCTAGCTTTTGAACAGCAATGCTCACGCGTGTGTCGCGCATAAACATCGAGACAGAATACGCGCCGGACTGGCTGTGAGGGGTGTGCGTCGAAGCCTCAAGTCTCCAGGGTCGAAACTACGACTTTTCGTTGGCTCCCGTGGCCAAACGCTACATCCGAGGAATTTTTCCGGCTTCGTCCGGGTCCGGCTCGAGAACCGTCGAAAATACACCTGGAAAATGCATGTGGAAAAAGACAATGGCTACCGAGCGGCTGGGGGGGGGGGGGTGTAGCAACTCTGCAGCCGCTGGGGATAATTTGTTGGAGACGATTTTTTAGGGTGATTTAACCCTTTGTGTGCACTGTGATTCCGTATCCTCTTCAACATTTGCCTAGCGTAATTCTAATTCGTACGTCCTCTACGAAATTCTAACAATCAATCGTGCTGTATGTTTGTTTTGAAAAGATTTGAGAGATACTTATTCAAATATGTACTATTTTAAGTAACAGTTCAGTTACAATTATCTGAATATCCCGAAGGAAAGAAAACATTTGCTTGAGGATCAGCTTTCGTCGAAATTAATGGAACTACTCGCTTAGGTGGCACCAACAACAAATGGTCGAATGAAAAGTCATCTGACTTTTATCTCGTGTTTTTATCGCTTTTACGCAATGCACGGTTTTTATTATGAATACAGGCGCAATGCTCCCCCTTCTCGCGGAGCGAATATCGAAGATTGCGTTTTTCTTTCTCTTCTGTATCTCCCGTTTTATTTTTTTCGAAAAGCCAACACTCCGCATATCCCTGCATCGCTCGGCTTACACGGGGCTGGGTTTTCATTCGACGAAGTTTTTAATTAATCGCGCGATGTATCCCGTATAAATTATTATTTATTTGCACCGGTGGGTAAGAAAGAGCTGCCATGTTTGTTGCCTCAATGAATTGAAATATCGAACATTTCGACCGGGCTCGCTTTCGCGCGAAATGATAACGTGTCTGTAAAATATTGGGGAAATTTTTGTTTCCTTTGTATTATTATTATATTTGCATCCCGGCGTAACGAGCCACGCGCAGTTTTTGTGCCCAGCTATTGTTTACTTAATTGCACGCTCATAAACAGGCGGACGTGTATTTTTAGTTAAATTCTCGTTTTTCTCATCATCGAACGACCGGCCATTTGTTAAAATAATCATAATGCATCCCGTGGAAAATAAATCCACGTACATCATGCACCAACAAAATAACGGATATGCCAAGTTTATACACGGCCTTCCATTTGTTCGATTATTGACAAGGACTGCAGGCATTTTTCAATTTCGAAATCTAATTATTGGTATCATACACAAAAAAACAATCAATTCTTTCAAATTCTCTGAAATACGTATTTTACCTGAAGCAAAGCATTCTTGGATAATTTACATCCCCCATGGGTGCCTTTATTTTCCACAATTATTCCACTATCGTGAATTCCACCGGGGCGCCAGTTATTTCACGAGAATCTTAGCTTCTCTGGTGTCCACAGAACACAACGATTATTCCGATACCCTGAACTCCTAGGAGATACCCGCGGAGAGGAGAAAAATACACGCTCGAGCAACCCTTAACCCTGGTCGTCCCGCACCCCCGAGCTAAGAGCCACACGGTGGCTATTTACGAAAGTTACCTAATTTGACCGGCACGATTGTCCTTAGGGGATACTCTCGCCCTCGTCCATTAACACTACCCCCGGCGCGCGTCGCCCGAAATTTAGATCGCATCCCCCGCGTCGCCAGTCAAAACGTGAAAACGCCATTATTGACCGCAACATAGCGCGTCTACCCTCACGCTCTATCATCGCCGCGATTTTAATTCACCCACCTTGGACAACGTCATCCCCTCGCCTTAAATTCTTCATCCCTATCGACAGGCCACGATAAATTTGCAAAAATTATCTACTCCATCGTTTAAGTAGTATCAACTTAAACTTCAGAGACACGAATTATAACTCTTTCATAACACTTGAGATAAATAATCAGAGGGTCCCTAAATCTCGAATGCAGACAATGCAGATGTATAGATAAATCGAGCTGCCTGCTTTCACGAAAGCCGTTGGAATTCAGCAGCAGTCGATGGAAATCGAGCGGCCGGCTGTGTTCCTTTAGCGAAACGATTCCCGACGTTCGTTTCGATCGATCTCCGCGCGAAGATTAACCCGACGAAAGTGGCCCAAGGACGAGGGGTCGCTCCGCCCGGACGGAGACAAAGCGTCCACGAAAACGAGCCACGGGTTCCTTTTTAATTCGCGTTTACTGTGAACGGCGTCAAGTAATTAGTCGCTTACTCGCCGGGTTTAATGTAAGGTATTAAAGCCGGCAGCCAACCAGCACACCCGGGGCTTTTCTTCTCCGCTGCCTTGTTCCACGACCTTCGGGGCTCCTCGTTTACCTCCGTCGCCATTATGTCCCTCCCTGCCTCCAGTTTTAAGCTGTGACCGTCGTTAATCGCTTGTTATCTAACTGCTCCACCGATTCCTCTTTCTCCCGCGCTGTCTTTCCCTCCCCTCCTTTCTTTCCATTCTTTTTTACCTGTCAGCTGCGTATCCCTCGTTAAATAGGCATTATGTCACGGTTGTTGAGCTGATCGATCTCTTCTCAGGCTCTCTGCCTTTTCCTCCTCCTCGTTGTTTGTATTGCGCGCGCGGGGGTGTCGCGTTATGAGTGTTCGATCACGCGATTAAGGGCTTCGGGCTCGAGTAGCGTGACGGGAGGTTGCTCGTGCAGCGGGGAACGTTGCGCAAATTGCTTCGAAAGAAATTGGTCAGATTCGGTGAAAAGTGATATTCGAACGGCCGGGAAATCGGGGGTGGAATTGAGATAATGAGAGAAGTTGTCTGAGGAAATCTAAGAAGCTAATCAGTGGGGACGTGGGGCCATCAATAATAACCACGGGCGCAGTTTCCAATACGATTTTATTGCAAAGTTTCTCATCATAAGTACAACCTCTGGCAACAAGTATCCGATCAGACGCACTAATACAAAATTTACTATAATCATTTATGTTTTAGAACTATAAAATATTATTATATACAGTTAAAAGTGAGGGGAAACTAAGGGGGGTTTAGTATAAAGTAAATAACAACAAAATAACACCAACTTCCATTTATTATCAAGCAGAAGCAAGAGAAGAAAGAAAGTGCTACATGGAAAAAAGTTTCCGATTGGTAGAATCCCTGGAAAAAAGTTTCCGATCAGATTTATTAATTTTAATTTGTGAGGAAATTAATTTAGGTTTTAATGTTTTGTTATCTTCACACGTGTACGTATGACAGTTTTAATGCATTGTGATATGATAATGTTACGTCTTGTCAAAATTCTTCTTTATTCCGTGGCTTTTTCTCACGAATCAGCTTCTTCAATTTCGCCCATAATTTCTCGATAGGGTTTAGATCGGGACTGTTCGTTAGCCATTTCATTCTTTAGATGTCACTTTAACTAAATTCGATTAGAACACTAATCAGGCCAGCGTTCTCAATTACTCATACACCGCGTTAACTTCTCCCAAGTATCAACCAAAGATGCCTCTCTGTAAACCACAAAGTTACCCCCAAGTGTACCCAACACTCGCCCCGCACGATTTCCCAACAATCGGGTCCTCCTGAGATCAAGCGGCCAACGATGGTCCATAGATCTCCTTCAGAGCACCGCAACACTCCAACAGCCGACTTGGGATCGATTCGAAATCGATCTCCAGGTGCACCCGTTCGGTAAAACGAGCCGGGGCACGGTCTAATTACTCGTGGAAAAGAGATTCGCGCATAATGGGCGGCCGAGAGAGGCCGGTACAAATCGGCCGTGCAAAAACGCCGCCGATCATTGTTGCGGGCCACGGTAAGAGTATAAATTTCACAGCAGGTCGGCGGGCAGCAACCGATTCACGGAGCCAGCCGGTCCAGCCGCTCAACGGCGGGGTGCGTTTCCTCGTTGAAGAAGCGTGAGGAGGAAGAAGAAGCTACCATCGACGGAGACAGACAGCCCAGGGACAGACAGAGACGGACAGAGACGGACAGGAGGACACCCTTCAAGAGGATGGTCGCGATACTCCAAGGGAGGGGGGTGAGACTCACGCAGTTCGCGGATGAGCGAGTAGTTGCTCCCCAGGAGTATAATGGGACCCCCCGCGGTAGCTTACCTGCATCATCGACTAATCACGCCGGATAATAGGGAACAATGGCGCCCCCGTGAAAAGTGAAGCATACCCACCACTTACCTCCCTTTTCACCCTGCCGTCTCTGTCTTCCTCCACGGCCTCTCCTTACCCCCTCGGAACTCTCTGTCCGTCTGCTTCGCTTCTCCTGAGATCGCTCCACGTCTGCCTGTCTCTCTTTCTCTCTCACACCCGGCGATCCCCCCGGCGATCCCCCCCGTCTCTCTCCGTCACGCCACACGGAGAGGATATAATCCTCTTACGCACCGGGCACAAAGTAAAATACGGACAACACAAGGCGGCCGGCTTCGTCCCTAGTATTACGCGTAGGCACGAGGAAAAAGTGTTTTCCCGGCCGAGCACGGGGGGCAGAGAGTGGCGTCGGCGGAATCGACGCGGCGAAATTCCGCACCGACAGGCGCTCCACCCTCCCGCGAAATCTCTTAAGCGGGTAACGATTCGAAGCCGCGCTGCGAGCGAATTCTTTCCTTGGGAATCTCGAAGCGGGCCCAGGGATGCTGGATCCTCATGCGACCTCGTGGAAATCAGCTTGGACCAGACTTGTGTTCATTGCTGGTGCTTCGTCTTTTTCTTGGTACCTCTGTCCTTTTCGTGGTTGATTTTTTATAAGGGTTGATCAAAGATTTCTTGTTGTCTGTTGTGCGAAGGTTAACGAAAAGGCAGGATCCGTGTACCGCTACGCGAACAAGTCGCGGCTCGCTTTGTCGCGTTTTATGCGGCTCCTCGCGAGCAGAAGGTGCGCGTTTGACCCTTCCGCCGCTGGCTATGTAATCATTTTCCTACTTTGGCGCTACCTTTCCCCGATTCTACGCGAAATCCAGCCGCTTTGAGGCGCTTCTCTCGGTTTCCCGCTGGGTCCGCGTGCGTGGCAGCCCGTTACGCCGCGCGCACTTTGCGCGTGTTGTCAACTTCACTCCAGGAGGATCGTCAAGGGAACCTTCTCGACTCGTTCCTTCCCACTGCGCTACCAGAATTCATGATCGTTTCGTTAAAGGGTCATGCCTATTTATTTGGCAGGCGAAAAAGAACGTGATTTTCGGTATTTTTTTTGTGGAAAATCTAATGTATATTTCTTACTACTATTTTCTTATTTTGAAAGTACACATATTTAACAACTGTCGGTAATTTTATTATAGAAAAATATTAAAAAATGAACGAATAGCAGCCACTTTCCTGGAAGCTATTTTTTACCGGTGAGCATGGTTTCCCGAGCTGGATCAGCTGAAATCGAAAAGTGAAGAAGATTCTGTTAGTAGGTATACGAGTTTCTCTGGTACTTGAACGAAGGATTTTTGTTTTTGATGAAAACTCTATTTTTAATTCACGAAAATCGAACAATTCAGAAATGGAAAAATCGCGGTTTTGCTTTAAACGGCCGCCACTTTGTCTGTAATCAATTTTTGGAAAAATCCTTCGTTCAAGTACCAGATAAATTCATACATTAACAGAATCTTCTTCACTTTTTAATTTTAGATGATCGAGCTCGGAGAAATCATGCTTACCACTAAAAAAGTAGCTTCCGGGAGAGTGACTCTAATTCGTTCATTTTTTAATACTTTTCTATAACAAAATTACCGATAGTTGTTGAATACATGTACTTTTCAAATAAGCAAGTAGTTGTAAAAAAATATGCATTAGATTTTCCACGAAAAATTCCCGAAAATCGCGGTCTTTTTCGCCTGACAACTTAAATAGCCATGACCCCTTAAACACATGAATTTTGAAACACCGCGCTGAAGATAACGTAATCCATCTCGGCACACGTAACAAGCTCCAATTTCCAAGAAGAACATGGGTAAAAGCAGGCTTCGGATATTCGCCCGATCCCGGATGCAACGCTCAATCTTCCCTGTACGAGGAAGCAAGTATTTTCGGCAAGACCCATCATCATCAAAGATCCAACATCTAAAACATCGCTGGATTCATCTGGCCGCCCACTGCGGTCCCCGCGAATCGATATCCCCCCGCCGCGCGAAAGCAAAGGGAAAAGTGAGGCAGCGCGACAGGAGTATCGCGACGGAATCGCGCTGGACCGGCTCTTAATTTCCGTCGCCCCGGCGCGTATTTAAGCCCGCGCGAGTAGTGAGACGTGGGAAGCGGGGTTTGGTCGTCGAGGGGCGGAAGGGAGGGCTCCGATGTTCCTGGCTCGGAACGAGAAACCCACCTCCCCCCCCCCATCCCGGCTACGTGCTCGGGGTATTTGCACGCGCGAATACGCGGCCTCTGATACACCGACGCGCATAACGCGTGTGGTCATGGAGAGAAAGCGAGAAGGGAAGGCTCGGCTGGATGAAAAAGAGGGAAGCACCGGTGGATAGAGGTAACTAGCGAGGGGGCGGAAGAGCGAGAGACGGCGAGGGACGGCGGGGGAGGGCGGGAGGGAGAGAACCAGCAGATTAGGTGGGTACATCGCGCGACTGCGGCGAGGACGTTGGTATAGAATACGGATATAGGTGGTACGGCAACTGCCATCGTGCCACCGGAGCGGAGGGGTTGGGGTAGAGACCGGGAGTAGGAACAGAGAGAGGAGACGAGCTAAAACGGGCGGGAAGAGGGAGGACATGGCAGGACGGGGAGGAGGCGAAGGGGGGGGGGCGCCGTGAGAGGGGTAGGCTATAAAGGCTAATTGGTTAAAAGCTCACCGCTGGCTGCAGGCTTAAATCAAGATCTTGGAGTGTTATAATGGATAAGTAACACGGCCAGGCACGGCCACCGCTGGCGGAGTTGTGTGTTATCCCCACCCCCCCTGCTCCCCCCCTCCCCCGGACGGCCGGGGGTAGGTAGGGTAGCCTAGCCGAACCGCCGCAGCCGCCCCTCGTCCCCCTACTCCGTAATCCGCGGGATCGTCGAGGGCGAGTATCTTTCGAGTTAAGGACGACGCGGCACACGCGATTGGCCCGCGCCCACGACTACCCCTGTGCCGGATACCCTCTGCCACGAGTCATCGATCGCGCCTCCACCCTATGAGAAATCGCGAGATCCATCCCCCACGGAAGGCCATTTGCTCAGCCCCGCCCGCTGCCCCTCCAACAACGGCACCCCTTCTGGTAACTTGCGGCTTAGCCGCCCTCTGTCTCCCCTCCACGCCAACGGCTACCCTTCTGTCTCCCTCCGTCCCGGCCGTCTCGCTCCAACCATCCCCTACGCTCGTCCGTCCGACGCGCAACTACCACCCCGTGACTCCCGAAGCGTGACTCGACGCGCTCCGTCCTTCTCCCAACCTCTCTCCGCCGATCTTTTCCACCCTGCTCTTGCTCCCTCTCTTTCTCTCTCTCTCTCTCTCTCTCTCTCTCTCTCTCTCTCTCTCTCTCCAACCTCCCTCCCTCCCGCCTCCTCCGTCACCGGTGTGTCTCTCGGCGCGCTGCGTGCGCGAATGTGTCGAGTATAAGGCCCCCGTTCGTGTGACCTGCGGTTTCTCCGGCGTTTTCCTACCCTTAGTGCGAGCACAGTGCCCATCCGCAGTCCATCACTCGCCGCGATACGCGTCCGCGAGCCGTACGCTTTCGTCGCTCGCCAGCTCGTGCCGGCACCTACCCCAGCCTCCCCATTAGCCCGCGAGGCACCCGCGATTTTACACGCCTGTCGCGTACCGTTGAGTTTACGGGGCTCGACACTGCTCCGGAATCGCCGGCCGAAACGGAATCGCCGACCAGCGGACGCGGCAGCCTCGCGGGGTGAACGAACGTTGAAGCAATTCCCGATCCGCGAGCACGAGGAATCGGGGGCGGTCGGCGGCGCGACAGACCAGTGATTAACGATCAGTGGAAGAGAAAGTGACTCGAGGAAGTGGCTCGGTGTGTTACTCTTCGCGGTTTTACACGCAACGGCGACGTTCCGCGGATAGACGAGCCGGAGAAGAGGGGTGGCCGTGCCGGAGACCGTGGCGGAGAGGAGAAGAACGGGTCTGCGTGTCAGGCTGGTGGGCGGCTAGTGGGAGGAGGTGCCATCTCACGTACATGTACTCGCACACAAATACACACACACACGTACACACGCGTGCAGGCGGGAGGGGAGGTGGCGGCTGAAGGACGAGAGGGGTGGCGCTGGGAAGGGTGGTCCCTCCAAGTGTCTTGTCTCCTATCATCCTGTCGTCCAGGGTATCGCTTACGAATGTCGCGCGATCGAGCGATCCGTCTCCGATCCACGACGCCGAGAGACATCCTGCCGACGGAGACGTCGCGACGTGGCCTCTAGCTCGGCTGGGACGCCAGCACCGGCGCACGTACCGCCTGATATGCGACGCGAGGGACTGGAACCGCTCCGGATGTCGGATAGACAGTGCACGGCCGTCGGATCGTCGACGGTGCAGCCGGTGCGCTTCTGACGGGAGGGTGAAACGCGAGCCAGGACGATCGTGTTGAGTGATAGAGGTGACGAGCCGCGGGTCTTTGCCGAAGGGACGGAGGCCATCGTGCAGTGCTCGAGGATCCCCGAACATTGGGCGGCTGGAGCCGCGTCCACCATGTCGGGCGAGACGGAGATCGAGGTGTCCGTGGTGTCCGAGGAGGATCTGGAGCTGGAGGGGTCGAGGAGCAGCTCGACGCCAGCGGAGCTGCTCCTCCAGGAGAAGAACGGAAAGGCGGGCTGCGGCCTCGGCAATCATCACTCGTTCGGCTTCGACATGGGCAAGCCGCCGCTCAGGCCCGCCTGCAATCCCCAGTACACGTCCTTCAGCATCTCCAGCATCCTCGGCAGGCCCGAGTCGCCTCCCGTCGACTCCACGTCCACCGTGTCCGGCGAGAGGCAGTCGTCGGACGTGGACAGGGGCTCGCCGCCTACGCAGAACTCACAGAGGATCGGATCCGCTTGCGACAGCCCCAACAGAGGCCTGTCCTCGCCCACGCCTTTAAGATACGCCGCCGGACAGCGCAACGCCGCCGCGCTCGGACACGGTATCGAGACCAGAAATAACGCGACCAGTATCGGTATTGGCTGTGCTACCAGTGCTACCAGCCCTGCGTCCACGTTCTCGCCGCCCGGCGACGCGGCGGCGAATCCGCTGCTTGGCCACCAAGCGTCGGCCGACCTGGCCATGCTGTCCAGGTACGTTTCCCTTTGTATTGATCTGCTTTTAGAAGCTAGTCGCCCGATCCAACCTCGTGGCCTCACTTGGAATTTACCATGCAACTCTGTGCTCCTATCAACCAGCCACCACTTCTGCACCCGTTCGTGTTCTTCCACGTGACTCGTGGGATCGAACCTCGTTGTCCCAGCAATGTGTCGGCGGTTTGGAGCAGTTGTTGTCGAGTGATAGTTTGCATTGTTCGTAGAGCGAATTGATAAGAGGCTTGAGAAACACTTTGGTAAGCGAACCGATAACGTTGCAGTGTCGTTGGCGCACAAAGGTTAGACTCGACGACGCTTAAGGGTGTATGTTTACATTCTGAGAACGGAGTTCCAAGGGAAATTCCGTTTAGTGCTTGTTGCATTCAAGAGATTAATCCTGCGCGGTTTTTCATTCAACCATGGTGGCGTTTAAAGATGCATCGATTGCCTGGTTCAATTGTATTCGATCCTTTTGACCGAGTTTTGTGGTTGTTCTTCCAAGCACATTATTCATGCTTTTACTTTCCATCCACAATTTTCGAGCTGGGAGACTCGTTTGCGCGTTCTACGTGTGTACTAGCGTAATGTAAACAACGCGAAGGATTCCACAGCGATTCGCTCTTGAAATTACAGTAGAATGGGATACAGCACTCAGGATGGTATTTATCGCTGCGCTGCAGCATCCTCGTGCATAGTTTATCCTCGTGCAACTAACGTTTCGCAATATCGCGTCATCGCTATTAAACTGGAGCTATCAATGTTTACTAATAAGGAATTAACGCGCGCCATCAATTTTATATCTCTGCTGCAACGTGCACTAGCCACGCGAGTCGCGATAACTATTTCATCGATGATCGCGAGCCACTGGACATAATCAACGTTCATGATCGACGAACCTAAAGCGCTGCTGTTGATACAAATTTTCAAATCTCTCAGGCCTGCGTGGGCACTCAACCCTTCTGCCAGTGACAACAACAATGCAAGCCTATGGACGCGAAATAGACGCAAGTCCAAGCCTCCCAAAATCTTTGCGCCTCTTACCAAACATTCTTCTTGCATCTTCGGAAAGACTTTCTTCACTCATCACGTGTTTCTTACACACTTTCAGGGGTTACACCTGGGAGATCAAAACACCCCCAAACCCCAAACATCACCTCCAATAAACACTACCAACCTTCGCATCAAATGCTCCAAGGAGCATTCCCAAATAACATCAACAACCAGCAAGCAAACCCCCTGAACCTCCCCGAATCACGGTTCTCAAATCGAAGCCTTCGACTCGCCCGTGAAGAGAACAGCATGAAAGATCCTGTTCCGCGAGTGACGGGACGTTATTGTCCGTCGGACGGCGCATCGTTGATCCGAAATTAGAAGACACCGGTGGCCGAAGCGAGAGGCGGTGCCCACCGGCCGCAGATGAAATTTTCGTGGGCGTGAGTGCTCTCGGATCAAGATACACGAGGGCAGTCGGGGGCGGGGGTGGGTTGATAAAGTAGCAGGGAGCGGGCAGAGCGCGTGCGGTGAGGATTATATTATGTGGGAATGGACCGAGGGGTCCGTAATGGGCCTATTAGGCTGTCTCATTTAATAACAACCGTAGCAACAACCACCCTCCTTACATTACTTACGTTACTTAGGGACGTCCCGGCTCTGTATCGGATATATCAGCGAGAGGAAGCCGAGCGCCGTCCACGCCGCTGGGGGCTGCGACGGCAGGGTTCCAGATGATTTTATCAGATTTACACCCCCTTCCGATTCACGGCTCCCCGCTATAACCGGCTGATGCTCGCTCCTGCGCGCCCGATGCCTCCAATTGCTTGTTTTCCACCCGTTTACCATTTGATTAAGTCCCACTCGTCTGCGCCATTTAGGATCGCGCAGCGGGGAAAAGATTTTCGTGGGCCGTCGCGGTGACACGCGGGGTGCGACCGTGGGGGTGAGTTCAGATGGATGGGAAGGGCGGTTGGATGCGCTTGATGATTCTGTCGATCAACACTGGAGCAGGACAGGAGATCGTGCTTTTGCTAGAAGATGCTGAAGGCTTATTCAGCTTAACGATTCTACACAGTATCCACGAGGCAAGTAGATCGGATGTCAGGCTTGCGCGAAAAGTAGAAAAGAGTCGATCAGGGAACGAGTGCATAATACATCAGCGGATGAAACGGCGGCGTAGTCAAAGTTAAGGAGCCTAAAGGCTCTCCCAGGAGGGACGGGCACCTAACCCGGGCCATTTTCGGCAGACCCTCGCGTCTTCCGCGGAGGAAGCGAGCAACTTCTAGGCTTGATTTATTATTTAATCGGCTGCCTACGGCATCCAGCGGAGTCTTGGCCCCAGCGCGAGGTCTTCTAAGTACGCGAAAAGCTTACACCGCGAAATCTTCTATGGGGCGTCTCGACGCTTAACGCCCACCCCTCTGCAACCCTCCTTCAACTGATACGGTAATAGCATTTCCTGGGAGAAGAGATTTCAGCGGAAAGGATTCCCGTGTAGAATATTATCTGAATTAGACGCTCCGCGAATTTCACCTCGCCCCCGACCACCCCTCTCGCTCTCCGCGTCCTCGGTGCGTTTGCGGAAGCGCGTTAAGCTCGAGTCGCGACATAAGCGGGACTAAACTCGTTTCCAGGGAACGGGACCAGGTGGAGTGTATTGTTTCGCGGCGCGATGTTAGAGTTAATGTTTGGTAATCTTACGGTGCGAGGATTTAAGGGTGTACTTTTTACGCGTCGGGAGACCCGTGATGGTTGCTATGAGTCGAAATATTGTAGAATCATGCAGATTCAGCTGGCTTTGCTACAGGGGTGCAAGTGTCTATTAGATAAGTTGCCTCAGCACTCCTTAATTCCATCATACAAGAAAATGTTTTAAGATTTTCCTAATATTCTGTCGCTTCAAGTGCAGAATTAAGAAATCTACCTTTACCAAGTAGTTCGGTAAATGTTTCACAACCACATTTTCACCTCGTTCGTAGGAAGAAATCGACGTAAGTTCGATTACCACCGCAAATTCGCGCATACGCTGTAAATTTAAAGGTACTTTACGAGGCCGAAGAATTCAACTGGCCAGAATTGAATTATCTCCTACCAGGTTGAAAAGGGACCAACAGAAATCCGCGTCGGAATTAATAATATTGCAGCGTGCGAGAGAACCGCGCGGCTCGGTGAATTAATCAGAAACCCCGTCTCCCGTTTATCTTCGACATTTTCCACGCGGCCGACGATCTAATTACCGCGTGTTTATCCGGGGCCGACGGGCGCAGCGGAATGTAACGGGGTACCATTAAAGAGGAGAAAATATCTCGCCGAGTTGCCATTGAAACGCGAGATACAGGAAGGATCGTAAGAATATTTTCCCTCTTTTTTCTCTTTTTCGGGCAGCTTTCTCTTTTCGCGCGAGTAAAACTCACGCCAGGCGCGGAGGGGGGGGGGGGGGCAACGATATTCAGTAACGTCACCGCGGGCACACGACGTCTATATGCGCGAAAGATCTTTGCTGGGCCGGGGATAATCCGCGACAGAGTCGGCCTCGTTAATTACAGCCGCGAAGAATGATTCGTTAATTAGCGTGGAATCGCGTTCCAAGTTTCAAAGGCTGGTACGATAAAGCCCATTGTGTATGATCGCCCGTTCGAGGGCGATATGGATGTTCAACGTCGGAAACAAATGTGGAATGAACGGTAGCTGGGAATAGACCACGAATAATAATCGCATCGAAACACAGTATCTCTCTTACTCTCCCCGCAGCCCTGCGCCATCTCCCTGCCGCCACCCTTCCCTCCGCCGTTCTCTCTTTCCCTGCCCCCCCCCCCCCGCATGTCTCTTCGATTCCCCGTTTTCTCTTCTACTTTCGTCGACGCTGATGACGCCTCCATTCTCCCCAGCAAATCAAAAACTTCGCTAGACAGTGACGGCTAGCAGAGGCACACTTCGTAATAATGAAAACACGGATAACTTTTGTTCTCTCTGTGTATGACACTCCGGCCAGGAGTTATTAAAAAATCTTTTAAGTGGACCTTCAGATTTAATGGGTTTTGACGGACGCGCTGGATCCCCCTTCTCGGAATGTTGCTTTCGGGTTGAATCTCGCCGTCGAATGTTAGTCGATGTTTAGGGATTGAAGGGTATAAGAGAGTTGAATTACTTTTTAGTGGAGGAGATTGTCGCGAGGTGTGCGTAATTAATTCCCGGGCGAGGGGGTCGTGTCCTGGTCGCGTTATAAAGCCGGCAAGCCGTCGTGCTAAAGCAATTAAGTTGTTTCCTTGGAATCCAGCGAAATGAAGTTGTCTCCTGGCGTGTAGGCGCAAGCATAAATCCTCCACTTGGCCTGTAACAGGCAGCGAGCGGAACGAAGCCAAGCAACGGGTTTAGCCGAGCACTTTGAAAGCCAATAACTCATTGTTGGGTCATCGTAATGACACTTCATGAGTCAGTACGTAACCGTGAACGTTGCCAGTCGAATCGATAAAAACAGGAGGTACCTGTCCGCGTGTCAATGCGACACGACATAATTATTAACAGTTCTTTAACAAAATGGAACTCAACTTACACTCTTTTTCAGCTCTAAATTTTTTATAACCCACTTTGTACTCTGTAAACACATTTCACATAGAAATCTAAGATTCTTACAAACCTCCAGTGAATAAATCAAATGCAACAGTTATGGGAACTTTGAGACGAGTCTCTAAAGAAAATTAAAAATTTTCCTAAAAATGTCCCTACCTTCTAAACACCCTCCTATTATCATTGCCTCATAAATTATCACAGTGCCCCGATGTTGTCGGCTATCAACCCTCCCAAACAATTCCCCCAACCGTTAAACAAATCTGCACCCCGCGAAGCTTTCCAAAATCGCGGCTAAATCTCAAAGAAACCACCCCTGGCGATTGCCCGCGCGCGCTTCGCCATCGTGCGTGATCGACTTTCTCCTTCTCGTCTACGGCTGGAGAGCAACCCCTGCTGTAACGGTACACGACAAAACGTATCGTGTTACGAGCGATCGTTAACCACCGCATAAAGAGTTTATATTCGAGAACGGCACTTACTCGCCGCTCGCAAGCAACGCGAGCAAAGGTGGAATAATAATCAATACAGAAAAAGGGATAATATGTCCCCCCATTGAACGGGGTACGGCTCCTGGGGCGGAGGGGGTAGAAGTTTAACGGACAAATTGCCCCGAGGATCCCGTGGCGCGCTTAAAGAATCCAGCCCCCGTGCTTGACCAGGGGCGTCGAATCGATGCAGGCCGTCATCGATCCACGGTCGATCGGAGCGCTCGATATTCACCGTGGCGTATCACCAGAGTCGCCTGTATCCGATTATACAGAGGCGGGGGTGGCTGGGAAGAGGGTTGCATCGTAATCAACGAGGTTCCTCTTGACGGACACTCGATCGAGCCAATAAGATCAGGGAAATTGGCGGCGGTCGAGAAGGAGGATGAAGCGGAGGTGTGTGTGTAGCGTCTCGGGATCGCCGGGAATCGTAGGAAGTCGAGGGCCCTCGAGGAATCGATCGAGCGAAGAAGAAACGGCTCGAGCGAGAAAGTTGCGCCGAAAGAAAGAAACAGAGCCCACTCCTTCTCGCCACCCCTGCTCCTCCGGCCATTCATTCCGCTGGCTACCTAAGAGGAGACGTAAGCCGCGCAAGAATTAGGCAGAAAAAGGTGGAGCACGCTCCTCCAGCCGACTGTTTGGTGTTTATACCTGCTCCTCGGAAGAAAAGGGCCCACCCCTGCTGATGCTTACAAACAGGGCGGTTGTCAGATTTCTTTTATCTTTCCCGGGGCATCTGTATGGCCGCTACTCCTCTTTTGCGTTTCCTCCATTCTTCTCCTCCTTTCTTGGCCCGCCACCCTGCCCGACCCTGTTATCGATGCAGACAACGCGGAGGGCGAGGATCGCGTGTCCTTTCGGGCTGGACCCAGGGAAAAAGGTGAGGAGCAATTATCGCCACACGTTTCAGAGGTCGATTGATAGCTCTGCGGGCTGGCCAGGAAGCTTTTAGACGCCCTGTTTACAGGGATATTTACCGAGGGATGAAGATCTTAGCGATATCCCTTTCTCCGGGGGATAATTTGCTCTCTTTCCTTTGGCCCTGTGGATTTTAGGGACTGATCGTGGATTTTCAACAGGGCTTTGAACTAATTCACGCGACTTTGGATCATGCTTTAAAGCGAAACTTTATTTAGTAATTACGTTAACTGAAATGTACAAACTCTAGTTCTGTGCTCTTCCACCTCGATGTCCAAGGGAAACGCGATCTTTCCTTAAAAGCGGACGACGTACTGGTGACTTCCGAACGGACTCGCGCAGACGACTCCCTCTTCCGTGCCCCGCAATCTGTCTCGAAGTTAATCTCGTTGAACCGAATGATAAATCGTTAATCGCAGCATTACCTGGGAATCGTGTGTCCGAATCAGGGCGCTCGACTAGATTCCTCGTTTCTGCTGCCCTCTCCCTTTGCCCAGTCCCCCCCCCCCCGCGCTCTTTCGCCCCGCGCCAATGATTAAACGAGCCACGTCGAACATCGATAATCAATGCACTTAGCGGGTGTTTGTCGGGTGCGACGCGGCTGGAATCCGCGCCACGAGAAATTCGGGAAGCCTGTGACTCGCCGTCCATTGATCACACCCTTCCCCTGCGACCACCTCAGACAAAAGACACGAAAATCAAACTCCGCTTCGATAAGAGAGCAATCTACTCGCGGACCATGTTGATCCACCGTCGATATCGATGTAGCAAAAGTTCCATCGGCTTCCGGACCCTACCAATTCGTATGAAATTGAACTCTCCCTGCGTCACGGCTCCGAGCGATCCTATAGTAACCGATGTATCGACTAAATCGGCCAGCTTCGGCGCGAGATCGGTGACGGGCGAGAGGAAAGCGCATCGAAGCGCAACGATCAGATCGTTGGGCGCAGTCTGACTGGAAGGGAAGCGAGCCAGGAACAGGGGAGGTTGTAGGGCTTCCGAAGCCTCGGCTACTCCTCTGCTTCCACCGCGTTTCACGCCGGAACCCGGCTACCTACCTACCTACATTTCTGCCGAACTAAATCGTCACCGCAAATCGGCGCTCGCGTTAAGTTGCTCCGCGTCAAGCGGTCGCAGCTGCACTTACCGCGCTGATCAGGAGTAACGATCGGCCATAACACGGCCGTTGGGCGGCTGTTACACGCGACCTGGCAAAATGGCCGGCATAATTGAGAGCCCTGCCCGTGGATACACGGTACTTGGGTCTCCAGAGGGCAGGTACGCGTTGCTGCTAGCAGTATTTGTGGGGTACGCGCAGTTGCGAGTGTCTGCGGCGACCGAAGAGGCCCGCGTGTTTCGGGTATGATTGCGAGTCATTTGGATCAGGGTTTATTATAACAGCGGAGCAGCGCATATAAACGCGATAGTAAAGTTTAGTAGTAGCCTGGGACGTTTATACGTACACACCTATATTCTAATTGAAGATTCCTCGAAGCAAATTTTCAAACTCCCATGCACCCCAACAATTCCAATTTTACACACCCCTAGGCGCCGCCACTCTTCGACCCAACTCACCGTATCAATCCCCACTTGACCAAGAATGCATCTCGCGATCACCTTAACCGGAGCCACTGCGAAAGTCCTTAATCGCCCGTAACCCACCAACAGCTTCCAATCCCGGTGACGAGTATCCAACGCCGATGCTTGCCCTCGCACCTCGTTACTCCATTCACCGAATACGCGTGTCCTGCGGCGGCAGGTACGACTCGGCAAGGAATCCACGGCGCAGGTATGCCGATCCTCGCGGAGGCTGCGAGTCGTAAGCGGATTTTCGCTCTTAACAGTGGGGCTAAACTGGGGGGGGGGGGGGGGGGGAATGGTGTCATTGTTGAGACGCAAGCGTCGCTCTTAATAGGCATAACTCTCGAAATTCCTTTGAGCATCGAGGACCGAGTAGCCCGGGGAGATGTTAATGGCTGGCTGGGGTGAACGGTGGTCGAGGAGCACGGGCACGCTGGCATCGATATATACACTCTTCACTCCTCCCCCCTCAGCGATCTTTCCCTCTCGTTCTTTCTACCCACCGGCGGAGAAGAGGGGGAAAAAAAAGAATGGAATTCACTTCCGCGCGGCTGCGGACTGGATAAATGGGTTTGGAAACATTTGCCGGTTTTTCAGCAGAGAAGACAGGTTCGGCTGAATCGCACTCTCGACGCCTCGGACACAGCCGCGATCCGGTTGTGAGCCCGACGTTTCGCATTCAGAACGGTCCGCCCCGTGGAAAACGCGGCCGCTGTTTTAATCCAAGTTTTTTCGGCGGTGTTTTATTTAGAGCGCGGCTTTAAACGGCTCGCCCCGGCAAACATTTCCCCGTACGGTTTCACTTTTACGGGCGCGCACGCTGCTCGAAACGATTCGTTAAAACCCCCGCGAAAAAACACGACCAAGTGGCTGCCCGTGGATTTTCGGGGCTGTGGATGCTGATCGAATCCCTGGAATTTCGGCGCGACTTCCGGGTTTTTTTTTTCGCGTCGCACGGTCGGGATGGAATAGGGGACGGTACACTTGGTGGCCTCGATGAAGTGGACTGTTCGAATTGCATTCGCGTAGGTGAACTGGATGCTGAGAATCGTTACAGAGCGTTCCCCACGATCTCTTTGACTACGTGGCAGGGAGGGTGGTAGTGGACACGTGGTAGAACCGAGGAGCTTGGTCGTTCGATGTTAGAAATTACGGAATAGTAAAGAACTCCCCATGTCGGGCTTTCCATTGACCTCTACTACTGGCCAAATTCCTATTCTCTACACTTGAACGCATCGACGAAGCAGGATAATCGACGAAAGATGCAGCTGCTGGGTAACCAGATAGAATAACGGGGGTACTTTCTCAGTGACCTTGAATGATTAATACCCTCCATCCCAACTGTATCCTTCGACCTATTAACTCAGCCAGTCTCAACCAGAAACCACCCCTTACATAATTAAAAACAATCAGACAATTTCATCCACCTTCAACGCTGCATTTACTCAGTCTATCCTCGTGAAACAATTAAACATTCTGAACTCTCCCTTGAACTCGTCTTCCGGATTTAATAAATAATCATTAAACAATGCCATACAAAATTCCCAAGTTCATATTCACGGTTTTTCGAACCCCACTAAGATATTACGTTCATCTGCTTTCAGATTGGGCCTCATGTCGTCCCTGATAGCCGGTCGTTACCCAGTCGGAATCGGGGTCGGTGGCGTTTTCTTCCCGTCGACGTTGCAGCATCTTCATCAACAGCAGCAGCATCAGCACCACTCTCGGCTGGCAGCCGCCTCTTCGGCGTTAAGCAACGCCGTGCAGGTAGGCAGCCAATCGGACATCGTGGACGCCGACGGGATCCGCGGCGTCCTCCCCGGCGGCGCCGGTTGGCCGTTTCCATGGAGGCCCACGCACAGCTTGCAGACGCTGGAGCATCCGTCGCCTGGCGACGTGGTGGGCACCCTGAGCCGCGTTAGTCCTGCCTCTGCTTCCTTCCCGCAAAGGGGTGAGTTTCCACGCGATAAATACACTCCTACCCTGGTGTCATCGGCTGAAACCAAGGCCACCACTCCCTGTCCATCTGGCTAAGTATTCACTTCCTACCACGAGATGTCCGCCAACACAGGCTCTCTGTGTACCCTCATCGAAGGTATTCTTCTCTTAACACGTCAACTGCGACGTGATCCGAGCGGAAGTTCACCGCTGTGCGCGTCTTCGTGCTTTCATGCTGGCCAGCGTAACGAGAAGGGGGAAACGAGGGATGCGAAAGATAGTCGATGTGCAAGGGCACGTGCGCGAGGTAATCGTGCATCGTAGGGTGGAGATACTGAAGGGTCAGTAGTGTACTGATATTGTCACGTTGAGTGAGGAGTTTAGTTTGAAAGGAATGGTGGAGAGGTGTGGCTCTGGATGTAGATATCGAATCGCTCCATTCTCTGGAAATAAATATCGGGGCATTGATTCGATTCCGCTTCCCATTGTAGCTCCACTGGAACAGTTATCTCGGTTTTTCGGGGGTGGCTCCGGTGTTTCGGTTATGTTGCACTGGATTTTGTTCAACCCGCTGCAGTTCCGTGATCCACTCAGTGTGGACATTTGGTTTCACGGTGTTTGGATTTATCGCCAACTGGGCGCGATTGGTGTAGCTCTTCATTGGAAATTCTTTGAGTAAGCCCTGCTGCTCTTGAAACTCTAAATGGGGGAAATATGGCGAGTAGCGAGGAGTAATTTGATGACGTAGGGCCTCCACTTTGAAAGGAAAGATTGCTTAAGGGGACTAGGCAGTGGAAGAACCGATTTTTTATTGCATTTTCCGAAAATACTATCTTTTCTGAATAATATGCCGCTTGGTTTATATTAAAATTCGCAAAATTGTTGATTTGGTAGATAAAAAGGTCAAGCGGTAACTTATAGCGTCACATTTGCCCAGAAACTTTAAACGCGTTTTTCTCGAATCTTTTTTACTCTTAGCTTTCGGCTAGTTGCGAATAAACGGAGGTTCAGATCGACTTAAAAAGATTACAGGATGTGCAAAACATGTGCCATTTCCCGCGGAACCTCTGGTATGGTCCGTAAAAATTCGAGATTTTCATAACAAAATTGAAAAGTCGCGGATTTTTAAAAGCGCACAGGCACGACCAAATTTTTCTTGAAATAATCACCGTTTTTCGGTCATCAATTTAATAATTCTGTTTTAATTTTAGTTTTTATTGATTCAGCGGAAAACTATGGATGTAACAAATAAGAATCACACCTTGAAATTCGATTACGTCCCTTTTTTAAAACCAATATTACCCGTAAACTACAGAAGAACATTAAAATGTTTACCAGTCAGCACCGCGATTATTAAAGCACAGGTATATTTCATACCAACTTTTTTTCAATCTCTATGTTAATAATAAACATTGGGTAAAAGGATACATCTGGATTTGCTTTAATTTTTTTAAAAACACATTGAAAACAAAGCGTTTCTTTCACGGAAAACGATTGCCTAGTCCCCTTAAGAGATTATGCGAGTGATAGGAGCAACAACAGACACCTGGACCTCTTCGTATACCCCTAATTCAAAACACCCCTTCTCCCCAAATGGGGATTTCACTGCACTAGCCGGTGCTCCAATAAAACTGTAACTCCACTGTGCTCATGGCACAACAGTTTTCCAACAATCTTTAACAATCATCTCCAAGTCTAAACTAATACCCAGCATCCACGTGGGCAGAGTTGAATCCATAAACAGGCAAGCCAATTATCAGCCAACTTCGCCTTTCATCGTTCACTCCGTAGGTGCGAGCAGTAGCCGGCCAGGCAGTCGAGTATTTTGGCGAAGTGGCAGGAGTAAAACGATCGGCGGGTAAGGCGATCGACGTTGGTTTGTCGTGGTGGAAGCCGTGGAAGCCGTACTCGTCGCCGTCCACGCTCGCGTTTATACACTTACGTGTATAACGTCTACAAAGACCCACACCTTGCCCTTCTGTCTTCTTCCTTCCCTTCACGATCCTCGCGAGTCCTCGTCTCGCAACGCTCGCCCCATCATCTCGTCCACCCACGAAACCCATTCTCCGAAAAACAACCCCCATCCCCCGGTGCGTTCTTCCTCGAGGATGTCTCGAGATCTTTGACCCGTTTCGATGCCTTCACACGGCGAGTCTCTCCTCGTCGATGAACGGGCCTGGTTGTTTTCCTCTCGCCACCGACGGGTCATTGGATTTCGTGAATCAGGGGTGGAAGTGCCTGTCGTCGGAAAGGAAATATTTGTGGACGGTAGATTCATGAGTGGAGGAGCGTCCAATAGAGAAAACAGGGTGTAAAGCTTGACTCAGTTCGCAGTTTCTGTCGATATTCCATTGCGGCAAAGTCTGCAATCTCTACATGTGTGACACGAGACACAGAACACGGCTCTCCGTGCACACCAACATTTCCTTCCAAGTGCTTCGAGTTAAGTGTTGTAGACCACATGTAGCTTAAGAATCGATGCTTCGTCGAGGGCTCTTTAACTTGGGGGAAAACACGAGCCTCTTCATCACCTTTCGCTGGTTAAAATAAGCGATACGCGTATACAAATAATTTTTGCAAGAAACTCTCAGAGCCAAGAAGTCTCTTTGATAGCGCAATGTTTCCATCCCCGGGGAAATTCAAAGTCTCGTATTTTCGGGATTGACGGGCACGCGGTGTACAGTGATCTGCAAGCAATTATCGTTATCGCGGTAAGGGAGGATCGATTAGCGCGCGATTGCCACGAAGGTAGGTACAGGAACGACAAATGTTTCGGTGTGCTGTGAAACACGGTTCCCGCCGCGAATACATCCGAGGATTCGATGCAATTATATCAAAATGGATAAATAGAATATTAATTAGCGGACTATCAATCGGGCACGCATTAAATGCAACGCCGTCGGAGATGAATGGACGAACGATTTATTGAATACGCGATTCGCTCGGCAGAGAGAATTCGCTGATCGACAATGCCGAAAGAGATCTCGTCGATTCTGTGTCGAGCCACGGGAGAAACGTTTTAAAGGGCCAAACGGTTAATCAATGCATTTAGCGCGGCAACCGCTGCTGCAACATTCACGATCTCGGATGAATAGCGTGATTTGCGAAATCATTGTGGCCGTGTGTTGGTGCTTTGTCAATTGCCACTGGCGTTTATCGCGATCATCCGATGAATTTCACCCACGGAGATCAAAAGGACCATCCCACATTCTTCTGTCTCGGCCATTACAATTATAAATTAATCAGATTAGCCAGCAGTCTTTAGTGGCTCTAAAAATGGCTACTCCTAGGGAAAGGAATAGTTAATTGAATTTGTACGTCATGGAAGGGAGGATATCTTCTTCTGCAAGGGTTGAAGTGTTTCTTTATTCATCGAGTTGTCAGGAGATCCTGAAAATGAGTAGTAGCTGCAGTGCCTTGAATAAATTTTAACAGTACTTTTCGTCGACTTTATGATGCTTTCTGTGTAAACTACGGTAAACGATCGCGACACCATCAGAAGGGAGGCCGATGAATCGAGCCCCAATCCGTTCGATCGATGCAGTTTCATAGTTTCAGACTGAACTGCGCCGAAATTTACAACACGCCAGCTCTCGATAGTATCCATTTACCCCTGTGCATTTGCGACAATGATAATAAACTACAGATCATCGGCTGGATTCGCGTGCTTCTGCTTGGCAACGTATGTTTTCATTACGGGCGTGCACGCGCTAGTGTATCGGTAATTTGAAGAGTTAATCGATATCGATGAGCAATAGACGATACCTGAAGTGCATAATATTATCCTCTTCTCTAGAATTTGATTATGAATCTTGTGGATTCTAGGCGGAAATTATTCAAACTTTTTCCTAGCACGTAGGGGGTGTTTAAATTTGGTTCAGATGAAAATGAATGCATGGAAAAGAATGATGTCCATAGGACTCCAGTTTCCAGAGATTAACAAAGTAAATAGTAGAACGTTAAGGGGTTATTCTGGTCTAGCGCGCGAGTTTCATGACCATTTTTGAGAATTTTTTATGGGCAATCAAAGTAAGTGCAGTACACACAGTTTTTCCTAATATCTTAATCGTCCTTTTAACTATATTTACAATATTTTTTGTCGTGAAAAAATTTGTATGGCATGTCTGTATGAAGACGTGTTTTTCACGACAAAAAAATTGTAAATATAGTTAAAAGGATGAATAAGATTTTCGGAAAAACTTTGTATACTACACTTACTTTGATTGCTCATAAATTTTTTTTAAAAATGCAGAATATCCCCTTAAGATTCCTGATACTGTGGAAAAGAGACATAGTTAACTTCCCGAAGCACATTAAAATTATAAGCAAAGAAATCTCCGCCTTCCAACCCCAGTTACTAGTTCTTTCACTCTGCATGTGGTCACACAAGTGTTCCTTCATCCGATAATATTTAAGACTTAACTGTGCACTATAGACACTCGTCCTCAGCCCTGAACCAACTCGACAAGATCCTCTGGATGTTACGGTGCATCGTTTGCAAGTGCAACTCTAATATACACTTGATCCAGAAAATTTTCGTGAAACCTCCATCCTCTTCTCCGTCGTCACAAGCATGGTACCCGTTCCCGACTTCCTGGTGGATCCCCCAAGTTAACCCACCGATTCTGAAAGCCCCGAATCTTGATGTGCGCAGACGACCTGGACGACGAGAACGGCGAGGAGCGTCTGCACCGGACTCGGAGCCCGTCGACGGGCGACGAGGGCCACGACGACCTCGTGGAGCAGGACGACTGCCCGGATGCCGACGGCGAAGGGGAATCGACCAACTCGACGGGCCATCACGGCAACAACGGCGGCACGGGGGTGGGCGGGGGCGGCGGCGGCCAGAACAGCGTGCAGGTCGGCGTGGACGGGCGGGACTCGAGCAGCATGAAACGGAAGAAGAAGACCAGGACGGTGTTCTCGCGGTCGCAAGTGTTCCAGCTGGAGAGCACGTTCGACATGAAGCGTTACCTGTCGTCCTCGGAACGGGCCGGCCTAGCCGCGTCCCTGCGCCTCACGGAGACCCAGGTGAAGATCTGGTTCCAGAACCGCCGTAACAAGTGGAAACGGCAGCTGGCCGCGGAGCTGGAGGCGGCGAACATGGCCCACGCCGCCCAGAGACTGGTCAGGGTGCCGATACTGTACCACGAGGCGTCCGCTGGGAACGGAACGCCTGGCAGCGTGACGGTCTCGGTGGCGGCGTCCCCCGCGTCCGGCGTTGCGCCAGCGTCGGTGGCCACGTCGGCGCTCTCGCACTCGGTCGGCGTCGGGGTCGGCGTCGGCGTCGGCACTACCTGCCCCCCGTCCGCCGCCCAGCCCATCTTCTACTCCCATCACCACCAGCACCACCATCATCATCCAGCTCACGTGCAGCCGCACACCCTCCTGCCCCACCAGGTTCACCCGCAACCGCCACCGCCCCCGCCGCCGCCGCCTAACGGGCAACCACCCCAATCCTCCTCGCAATAACACCGTCCGGCTCACGAGACCGTCGGCCCGCCGCGACCAACCGTCGCCGACGGCGCCCTGTCCCTCTCGCGGCTCGTCACGATCGCGTTGTCCGGCTGAGAACGAGAACCTACTCCTTGCCGTGGACGACGACCGGTATGGAGGTTGGACTACGGGCCATTCACGGCTCTCGAGGTTTAGTTCTCTGGCTCCTTTCATTCTTTTTATTCTTTTTCAATGGATAGTAGACGCAAAGGCTTCAGGGGAACGAGTGCTTGTTGTCTTTAGTCGTTTTTGGAGAAGTTCTGAAGAATTTAGTGCGGGATACTTGAGTGGTTTATAATTGGAAGTATTGTGGGTGGAAGGAATCTAGCGAGGCGCTGGTATCCTTAGTAACTTGAGCGCTTCTGATCGACAAAGTGGTAGGTGTATTGTACAGCGATGGGGGCGGATGAATTCTCGTGGAAGTTATATGTTTACAGAGTTTCTTTAATTCATGGGTTCGTAGAGGTACCTATAAGCGCACCCGAGCTTCATCTAACAGAGCGCTCGAGGGGTGAAGGATACCAGACTTCAAACATGTCTTCGTCTACTAATTGCAGAATCTTAGTGGTCCAAAATAGGGTAGTTTCTTTTACAACCCCACTACATGCCTTCCACCTGCAATCAGTACCAAAATTTGTTCGAGTATAGTGTCCTTAGGAGTGTACACCTGAAACAACGTACAAATATCTAAAAATTCTATCAATCTATCCTTCCTTGACCATAGAGACTCTATCTGGCTCCCTTGCACTCAAGCGCCTAGAATTGAACACTTGAATGTGGCACTCTATCGAACAAAAGGGCGAATTCCACTTACGCCCAAATCGCTCGTGATTTTTATTAACCTAGGTTTTCCCGTGCGCAAACTGGACGCATCGTCAAGAATTTCAAAGTCGATTTTCTCGGAAATGGAGCCCAATAACGAAAAATGTTATTCTTTTTCCTCGACTTATTTACTTGTTATAAGTCGAAAAGAAAGAGTAACTTTTTTTCATATCGCGCTTCATTTTCGAGAAAATCGACTTCGAAATTCTTGACGCTGAGCCCGGTCGCGCATAGGGAAACCTACCCTGATGAAACTCACGGGCGATTTGGGCGCAAGTGGAATTCGCCCCCGATTAAAAATGATGGGGGAGGACGCGTAAGTAAATATTCGAAAACTGATTCCCTCTGAAGTTGAAATTAGCCTGTTTTTAGTTTCATTTCTAAAGTGTACAGTTGCCAAAAGTGGTCCAGCCGTCGACCACGTCTGTCCATCGCGGACGTTCGCCTCTCCGTTTCGTCGTGGACGTCTCCCCGGGACGATCTCACGCTTCTCCACGTTCTTATGTCTTTCACACCCCCGTTCCCAAAGCAACCGCCACGTACCCGTTCGAACGGCACCGCGGGGGTTCTCTCGAACGCGAGAGGGAAGGGACGGCTCCTCGGCGGGTTTTCATGCGTCGCCGCGGCCCAGCGCGACTGGCGACTTCCGGCAAGTCGAACATTGTAATATAAGTATGTATCTAGTCTGTCAGTTGTCGATAAGAAACTGCTCGTGGAACGATTATATTTAAGATATTTTCATCGAAGAGCGCGGGGGACAAGCACACTTCTGCCCCATTGTCTACCCCTTTCCATTAGTTCTCCTTCTAGTTTCATCTCGGCCGTTTCGGTATCCGCCTTTTCGTTTCCTGTTAGATTCGCGCGTGTAGGATCATTTCTACGAGGTCGGAACGGATCGCTCGAGAGCTCGATAATCGGGGACGTTGCAAAAGCGAAGCGGACGAAAGGGATGTATGGTTCTCTCTTGTAAACCGTATTAACCGCGACACATTCCGTTTAAGAGATTGTAACTAACTGTTAGGGTTACGTCGAAGTAAGACACAGGCAGGGTTCCTACGACATATTCTACCTGTTGTGATAAGCATCTAAACGATTAATTTTATTGAAAGGGAACGGTTGAGTCTCGAAGATACCGGCGTCTCCTTTCCACTGTATTGTCACACCACCTTATCTTATAGACGTCAATTAAAGACACGCCGTTGTCGCGTCGTGTTTTTGTACGGACATTTGTGATCCGAGATCTCGAATTATTGTACAGCCGATCGTTTCGTAATCGCTAATAATGATCGTTGAACCATACACAGTGGATGTCGTTCAGAAACCTCTCTATCACGCTCCAACACCCTTTTCGACGTCTTGGACGACTCTCGCGGATCGTTCTATCGTCCAGACCCGAACTCCGTCGTTTTACCTTTCAGGTATCGTAATTTTTTGTATGAAATACATTCTGCGAATGCGTGGGACAATTTCAGGGCGATTTAGAATGAGATGTTTTCTTTTCTAGAGGAAACATCCCTCGAGACAGCGTCAGAAAAACAAACTGGCTTTTGAACAGGGTTTAAAATACTAAGGGGTGGTCATTTTTCCATAATTCATGCTCCATGATTTGGATTATCGAGGAGTAATTAATTCAAGATTCATGGTAAACCAACTGTAGCCCCGGGAAATTCAGAACGTACGGGGTAATTCGATTCGAAGGTCGACGAAAACATTCCCCGCTATCCCGCGATGCGTGACGTTGCAAAACAGAGTCCCCGCAGTTAATAGGCTCAACAACAATTCTCGGAAAAAGCCTACGAACCGCGTACCCAAACAGTCACCTTTGCCGAGCGAATAATAATTTTCAATATCACGGTTCAGTCTACGGACTGTGCCTAGAATATGAAAACATCGCGGAGCGTGTCGTAACTCGGCACACTGAACCAGTAGTATCGCGATGGTCGTACGATGATATAATCGAATCAACGCGAGTAAGTAGATAGTGATCATCGATTGTCACGGTGCTCGGTTCAACTCTCTACATCTTCACGTTGAAACGTCTTTTCTTCGAGTTTGCTTAAACATTTCGGGATAAATAGCTCCGACAACCGCAAGTATCCGTGGCCAAGGCTATTTTGAAAGAAAAATCGTGTCCATCTATGGTAATAGAACTCGTAAAATCACAAGCGATACCGTTTCCAAAGGTTCTCGCTTAACGCGCCCTAACCTTTATTTAAATTAATCTAAAATTTAAAAAAATGTCTTTTTCATTGCGTTAATATTGTTTAAACTCTAAAACCGAGAACCTCCCCTAAATTACCTCCCAGTGTCCCCACACTCTCGCGTCTAGTCTAGAATTCGCTTGGCCAAAGTAGAACTTCGATGCGATGAAGAATAGGGCGAAAGATCTCGCGTATCGGTCATCGAGGGCCATCGGAATGGTGAGGAATCGCGGGTCGCCGGGTGACGAGGGGTAGCTCGCGAGGAATCGCCGGGTACGCGTGTCGGTTGGTGCAGGTCGAAGCAGATTCACCGTTTGCCGTCGAGGAGGGCCGAGGAGGAGCCATTGGCGGTGGTGCGCGCGCGACCACGAGGGAGCACGGACGACAATGCCAAGCTGCACCGCCACGTTTCTGCATCCGCCTACACATCGGCGCATATCCGAGTAAGTACGCGCACGTAAGCACTTACGTGCACTTCAATCATCGTTCTCACACCCCGTCGCGCGCCATCGCACCTTTCGCCTCTTTTTCCTCGCCTCTGATCTCTCCACGAGCCTTTCATCCGTGGAGCGATTCCATCCCTCCCTCCCTCCCCCCCCCCCCAACCCCCCAACCCCCGCCCTCCCCCGAGCCTCTTGCTCCTCGCCCTCGTCGGCGTTTCAGTTTTATTTCGCCTCCGCTGTCCTTTCTTCTCCGCCCTCTTTGCGCCGTTTACTGTCTTCCTTTCTACGACCAACCCCCGCAACCCCCGCAACCCCCGTGCAACACGTCCGTGCCCTTTTCGCCGCCCTTTGGGACTCGATCATATCGAGGCTACCGGCTGCGCATCCCGTGTTCTGCATGCCTGCCCGCGGTCTCGTTTGAGATCCGATTGCGACGTCGTTGGCAAGTGTCCTTCGGAGATGAGCCGATTCCAGAATTTGGGGGGAGGAGGGGGGGGGGAGTTGGGTGGTGCTGACTGTTCTGGGGATGAGTTTCTTTGGGAACCTGCTGAATTCGGGGTAGAGGGTACGTGGAAGTCGCGGTGAATCTTCTGTTTGTGATTAGGGAGATATGGATAAGTTACAGGGGAATGTAGTTTGGTGTAGGATTTGAATTAGAAATAGGGGAATAGTGGAGACTGAGGGGAATAATGCAGAAATTGTAGACCTCGTTAGAGAAAAATTTGTTCAATATTTAATTTGAAGGATACTTGAGTAATTAATACTCGAAGAGACAGGTTTTCTGCTTAGAAGTCTAAACTAAAACCGGGAATCCACCTGGAAGCTAAGCTATGCTATGCGATGCTATGCTATGCCGTGCTACGTTTTAAAAAAATTAGCTTCTATATATTCTTATGGAAGTGTTTCCATCAAGAGCTAAGCTAAAACATAGCATAGCATAGCATAGCTTAGCTTAGCTTCCAAGTGAATTCCCAGCTTGACGCAGTATTTGCGTATACAGTTTGTCAGAATATTTACTTAAACACAGCATGAGTAATGTAGGTTTAATGATAGGTACGTTCGAAATGCAAATCCTGCGTTCCGATTACTTAGCTGTATTTTATCGAGTTTCTCGGGGCACGTTTTAAATACCATGGAGGACGATTACGAGTGTAGTTAAGCATTAGTTGACGCATCGGGAGATATGCCCGGATGAAGAAGCTGCGTAGAAAGGGGACACAACGGGAACTGAATCACGGCGAAGTGTAACGGATGTCGAAGAACATTAATTCCGCATGGCCGATGGCGACGAGTGGATTAATCGTAGCTCGATTGATTAAACACGATTTATACTGTTAATAAGCGACGGCATTGGATATTTAAAGCGGCTCATTAACTCGGTAATTGCGATGAAAGGATGTTATCCACAAGCGTGTACCCGTCGATCGATCGATTCCAATTTCGTTCCTGTTACTTTTGTACAGTTGTGTCCGTTGCGGAACAACGTTTTCCCTATTGCTAACAAGCCGATTGGAAAATTCAGCCGTTCGTCGATATCGTTGGTAAAAAGAAGAAGAGGAAGAGAACATCTATTTCCTTCCATTCCATTCGTCGTGAAAAAACGGAAGGGAGGTTTCTACGAGCATTGTCGATGCATCGTTAAATCACGACCATCATCGCTAACGACTCACGACCTTCTACGATACCATAATCTGTGATAGGTTCGTACAATATTGAAAGAGCGACCTCGATAATGTAGATACGTGCTAAAGATCAACGAACATTCAAACGGTGGAGGAAATAAATAAGAAAAGTTTTTGTAGAGAATGGTACCTCGACAGAAAATCTGCAAAGATTTGAGTAATGATTAGCAGAATCAAAGTGGTGATAGAAAGTAGCATTATCAAAGTAACTTCAAGTTTCCAACCACATTTCTTTATTTATTTATTGACATGTACGGTGCAAGACTAATTAAGGAAATGAGAACGGTTAAAAAGTACAGTATAGTAGAGATAACAAAAAAGTGAAAAGAAAAAATATATAAAAAAATTTTTATGTTAGACGATTTTATTAAAAATGCACTAATTAAAAAATAATTCTTTTCTTGTGCTGCAATTTCGATGGTGTTTTTTACTTTAAATAAAATCGTGGAGCAGGGTATGTCATAACAGAATCTGAATCAATTTAATACAGCATCAAGCGTCGAAATGAATTTATTGTAAGATACCCTGCTCCACGATTTTATTTAAAGTAAAAAACACCATCGAAATTGCAGTCAAGAAAAGAATTATTTTTTAGTTTTTATTGCATTTTTAATAAAATCGTTTAACATAGCAAATTTTTTTTATATATTTTTTATTTTCTAGTTTTTAGTGTTTATGGATTTACATTTCGCAGATTAATTTCAAATCACGATGCAAATTAGCGACCCGAACGCAGTGGCTTTTTGTCATTTTCGTAAAGAACGCGAGTGGCTGATTTCAAGTCGTATAGATTTGTGATTATGGGTTATATTTATTGACGACTGGGTAATTTTTTCACCCTCTCGGGGTTAATTTTTTTTTTTAATTATTGTATTGTCATCCAAACTACGCACGCCTGCAAAGTTTCAAGACAATGGGATAGTTGAAAGTGGGTTAAATTTGAGTTCCCAGATTTCAACAAACAAACAGAGGATCGAAGCTGAATAAAATCGTTTAAATAAGGAAACAAAACCAATGACAAATAAAAACAGGTAGAGAAGAACAAAGCGAAAGAAAGAAAGAAGTACCGACTACGTACGATTTTGGAATTTAAAATGTTTTCCATTATGATTAACAATTTTCACGCGCATCGAGTAAAATAAACCACCCTGTACACGCGGAACAAATTGCTGCTACCAAAAAAACACGCGCCTCTGCTCGTTTTCCAACTCCGTGTTTAATCCTCGGAGAGAAAGAGAGAGCGTGTTATGTCGATCCTCGCACCTTTCGAAAATCCTCCCCCCAAGCATCCAAACACCCGTCAATTAGCCCCCTCTGGGCACACCCTCCCCTGAATAGAGGTTTCTCCAATTCGAAAAACCGTGTTAGGATTCTGTTTGTCAGGGAATCGAGAATTCACCGGCTCTTATTGTCGGCTGCAATCTAGAGTCGAGTTGCACACCTCCCCCGTCGCCGTTCCCGTGCGCCCCAGTCTCAGGGTAATTTAACACGTCGAAGGGGATGACAACGGTCTCGAAGCCCCCGTGTCCTTCTTAGAGGTCTCTAGTAAGTGACGATCGTGTTACACCGGCGAATTCACGAAATCTTTGGAAGAATCTATTCTTCGATCATCCCTTAGGTGATTGGTCTCATTACTTCTACCCTGGGTTTAATCTCCTTTCGAGCATTTCTGAGGGAAGATCGAAGCGATAGGGGATAGTGGAAAATGGTTCAGGAGGTAGTTTAAAAATCATCGGGTGGTACAGACATTTTCTCAAATTTGAAGAATAATGTAGGGTTTGACGGTTTTTATAAACAGTTTTTTTTTTATAAATTTGTAAAATTCTGTAAAATATTGAAATTAATATGTACAAATGAATTAATTATTTGATGAAAAATTTCACATTTTGACTTGAAATCGCCTCGGACACAAGCATATTTAGTACGTAACAGTTTACTGTAAAACTACTTAATCTTCATGAGTTCATATTTTCCGAAGAAAAATACTAAATGAAGTAAAGATTTATAATTTATATTTTGTACGGATTTTAGTTATTTTTTTTTATTTATTTGATTTTGTATAGATAGAGTATATTTTATTTTGTTATACTTTTGTGATTCCATAAATATTAAAAGATCCGAAAATTTTTAAAATAAGTAGAAAAATTTATTTTCTACTTTAAATATATTTTTTTACAAAAATTCGAATACCGGTTTAACCAGTTTTGAGGAATACTGGAATTCGAAAACCGGTTTTTTCAAAAGTCGGTATTTGTATAAAACCTAATGAAAATGATCTTTTAACTTAGCGTTCTTGATGAAACGATTCACAAGGGTAGATACAAGATCTGGACTCTTTTTTAATATGAAAAGGCTTGAAACGTACAAGCAGATGTTGACAATAACAACTAACAGTTCCCCTTCTCCATAAGTTATAGATTCTAAAGCAGATTCAGATACATCAGAGGGGAATGAAAAGTAGGTCATTCAAAATCACTGCTCACATTAGCGTAAACCACAATTCACTGCCAAACTCCTTACGGACAGCCGTGTAGACCTCGAAGCTGCTTAGACAACAATCTTAATACTTCCCGCAACTTCTACTAATAAGAACTTTATAATAATAATTCATAACGTCCAGAAAATACAGCCTACTGTGAGTCCGCAGAAATAAGCTTATAATCTAATATACATTTGAATCCGAGTCCATAAAAAGAGTATAGATCATAGGGGGCTAAGTGGCCCCACATAAATTCCCAAACCCCTGAGCACACGAAGTAGACCATGAATACACACTCTCCACTCGGCATCGGGGACCCCTCGTTTATTTTCCCCTTCACCGAGCCATTCTGCCCATGTCGTTGTCTCCCAACAAATCTCGTGATCGATGCAACGGTGCCATCAAAACACGAGCGAGCCCAATTCCTCCGAAGAATACACGAATTTCCAAGTCCGCGGGGGTCCAGGACCCCCCAGCACGGCCGATTCCACGTCACCCGCCGTCAACTCGGAGGCGTCCGTCAGCCGGGGCCAGAAAAACGAATCAGTAATTGCTAATGATTGAACGTTCTCCGCGACGCAGAAGGGATCCCCGGTCGTTAGTAGATTAAAGATCCGCGATCCGAGCGGGGGAGAGTCGCGTGACCATCCGAAACGACCTCTGTTTAAACAACACGCTGGAAGTATGACGGGTTCACGCAGGTGTCGCGTAATTCGCGTGATTCGCGATGCAGCACAATCGATACCGGCGCGGCGGAGGGGCTTAATTGCTGTAGCACAGAAGTCGGCTCATTTGTTTAAAGCTTCATCGCCCGGCTAATCGAGTTAATTACCACGGCTGATAAAGCGCGACGACTTCGCGACAGCTGCGGATAAAAAAAGGCCAGACGGCGCAGATGACGCCGCTCTGCTAGCCTCGGCCAATTTATGGCGGCCATTATCGCGATCCTTCCGTGACCGTTATTATCCGGCGCCGCGGGACAATTACTCTAATGGAATAATTTTTTGGAAAATCTATCGCGACCACGGGACAAAGGTTTCCGCGGCCGCACCCCGGCCGCGCGATCAGGCGCTCGTTAGCCGGCCACGATGACACGACACGGCTTCTTCGGGGAGGAGATGAGTGGTCTGGAATTGGAGGAATTGCGGGGAGAGGCGCGATAGCGGGGCGGTGATTCGAGGGGTTGATTGCGGGGCACGTCGCTCGAGAGGGTGATTGCAAGGTAAATCTTAGCCGACGCGCGTTGATTGCGTGGATGAAGAGCTTGTAGAACTCGGCTCTTTGCTTTTTTTACGGGGCGCATAAAACATTTTATGTCTTTAACGGAGAAACTTTATTGACTAATCGATGAACTCTATCAGCAACACCTGAATACAGAAATTAATCCAACAACGTGCGACACCCTCTCATCCCCAATCCACCATCTCATTTATCCTCCCTCCATCCCCCTTCGTCGTCACATCCTCGAAATCGTTCGTGCACATAGCAGAGGCTCGCCAAAGCGCCGCGACCCCTCGGAACGTCGAAAAGAGTGCCCGGAGAGAAACGCGAGGCAAGTGGAGCCGCGTTGTCCGACTTCAAGTAGTACGATCGCCGTTCGGCCCGGCCGAGATCCAAACTCGGGGAAAAGGTCCGAGCGGAGGCGGAAGGAGGACTGGTTCGGGCCCTCGGTCACAGAGGAGACCGGCTCCGACACGGCGACAAAGAGAAAAAGCGAAAGAGAGAGGAGTGAGTGAACGGGAGCAAGAGTGGAGAGAGTCAATGGGTATAAGCACTAAGCGCGTAACTATAAAAGGAGCCGGGGGTTGCGAATCGTCGCTAGATTAAAAAGAGGCTCCCTTTTTCGCTTGCTCTTTTATGCCTGTCCGCCGCGCCCCACACGCATCATGTGCCTACCAACGTTTCACGTTCTTTTTTTCTCTCCCTCCCCCTCTCTCTTTTCCTACGTGCGCGCACGCACACAGCGCGGCCGCGGGTTAACACAGAAAAGCAGACTGCGAATCCGTACACAATCGCCTTCTTATGCACGCGCACACGTTCGATATCTCGCGCGACCGTCCTCTGTAAAAAGCAATTCGATCTGGCAGCGCGGTATAAGCCCCTCCGCAGCCCTTTCTCCCTCTATCCCTTTTAGTTCCAAGCTCGCGAGCTCGCCTCAATCTTCCTGCGGGATTCGGCTTTCGATCAAGCCCCGTGGAGATCGAGACGAATTTCGGGGGTGTTCCTGCTTCTACCTGCTCCGCTCCTCAAAACTATGTTCATATACTTGTTCCTCGTGGCCTTTAGTTTTAACGCGGGTATTTAAAGAACAGCTATTTTATTTCCAACAGTTTAGGATACCTACAATTTACAGGGCAAGTATTCTAGATTTGTAGCTTGTTTAATCCACTTCGCCCGAATAGTTCCAAAACTGTATTTGAATGCTCCCTTCACCCAGAATAGCATCCGCAAAAATTTTTGCGAAATTCCACGATTCCCTGCTGCCTCGCGATCCCTCCCCCGTTCCGCCGCGAAGTGGAGGCATTGTTCGAAATAACGAGCGGCACGCTTCCTATTCCTTTTCCCCCGAAAGTGCCTCGCTTTCGTACGCTCGCGCGTACACGCTGGAAACGTGTGCACGATGCACAGGGCGGGCAGGTCGCTCGCATATGTTGAAGAGCGGGCACAATGCCGCGTGATCGTATTACAATTCACAATACGCCGCCGTCAGCTCTAATGCTGCAAGAGGGAGAAAGAGGGGAGTAGCGAGGGAGAGGGCGGCTACTAATCAACCCTTTCGACGAATTTTCAATCGGCATTCTCGCGGCTTCGCTCCGTTTCGCTAAATATCGCCGTTCCATTTTCCGCTAGCCACGCTGTTCACCGCGAGGAACGCTCACACCGCTAATTAAATCGCGGCTCCTGTCATTTTTCCCGTCTCTTTTCCACTCCGCCATTGTTCCCGCGATTTCGAAGCGCGCACTCGCGTCTGTCGCTGTAAATCTCTCCACTTCCTCTTCTGTTCTGTATAAACGTGTATTTTCTTTAAAAATATAATGAGAGTCAAGGGTAGAAAAATCTCAGTCTGTGGCAGTTTAAGGTGCAATCGAGGATGATTAATAATTGCGTAGGAGTACCACGTACTTACCACTTTGGTAGCCAATGTCAGAGCTCTTAGTAGGTAGAGGCGCCCGGTCCCTTCGTTACTGTCTACCGTTCTCTTCTTTTTACACGACTATAATTATCTGGTCGGTCGTTGTCTCCCGCGTTGATCCTGAAACGCGGGCGGAAAGAGATCGCACGCAGCAAGTAAATGGATGGATGAACCGGGGCGAAAAAGGGTGCCTTTGAGCCGGCCGAGTCTCGTCGCTGCCAGATTAATTAACGAAGCACTCGCCCGGGGTCCAGAAAAGGATCAACAACACCGATACCCGAGGATATCAAGGGCTAATAGACAGGTGGTACTATCTACTTGACCATCAGTCTGCTCCTCGATCGGCCTTCTTTGGCAATCGCGAATTAATCGTCGCGACGCACGAACCTTCAACTTTTAAACATTTCACACTGTTGCGTTATTAATGACAATAGCTGACGCGATAATGAGAGTAGTACTTTAAGCATTTTTTCACTCTTGAGGCTCTATATCATCTTCCTTGTTCATTAAAAGTATCCTCGAATGTGCTAGCGTTCAAGTTGCGTGTTCCTCAAGTTGCATTAATTCTTCCATTGCTGCTAATGAAGCTATTCCAAAGACAGAAATGAAAAATGAATATTTACAATTTAGATTTCCTTCTTATTCCCTCACCCTGTGTATGCAAAACCAATTATCAGTATTCTGGAATCATCCAAACGATAATTCAACGAAAGCTCCGTCGACTATCGCTGTTAATTTCGCCGCGAGTGAATCAAACAGCGCAATTACAGCGAAATGGGACGAATTAAGAGATATTTCCATCGTCCGTCTGGCAGGGTGCAACGGGTAAACCCCGACACAGCCAATGCTCGCGCGATTATTAATCATGCGCGTTCTCGTTTCGCATTATTCCCTTTCTCGCCGCGTTCCGATGCACCAGGCCAATTGCTCGACTCCAATCGCGATTACCGCCGGTCCCCTGTCCCCGGATGGCAACTTACATTTAACACTTAAGTCGCGCGGCAAGATCGATCAATGAGAAATTCATTGGACAGAATAAATAATCGTTGAAATCCACACGGTGCCCATTGAAGAGAGAGCGACAACCTTTCCGTCGATCAAGAGTAATTAATTTGGAGGATTAAACGAATCTTAATCTCGCTCCTCTTTGTCTGCCTGCAAGCATCGACAACAGAGGTGGGCGCGTTTTATTTCTCGAGGGTGGTCGTGTCAAAGGTTCGGACACGTCCATCTAAGTAATTACTGGAGCTTTAGGAGCGTCACAGTTGGGGTGGGCGATGTTGATTACACGTGAGATAAGATACAACTGCTCCACCTTTGCACGGTTCGCAGGCCACGGCTTCTGTTTCCACCCCCTCGTGCTCCGACGATATTCCCTTAATCGCTCGAGTATTCGTTTATCAGGTCGTCGAGTGAGTCGCGTTTTAGGAATCCTCCTCTCTCCAGTGTCTGCCCTATGCTGTCCCTGTTCCACTTAAATTATTCCATCGTCGGCGACTTCTCGGCGCTCAGCCGATCGTTTTGATTCTAGACGATGTAGACGTCACTAATTATCTTAATATATAAAGCAGAAAGCTTCTATGTTTGTGTGTTTGTCTGTCGCCTAAAAACTTTTGAACGATAAACTCTGGGATTACGAAATGTGCCTGAACTTATTATGCCTGACTAATCCATATGAACGTGACCATTTTCACAAAAAAAAATTAAAAAAGTGTATTTTCTTTTATAAAAACAGAATCTAAATTTCGGGCGAAGCCGAGTAGTACAGCTAGTTTAGAAATATAGACAACAGATGGGGTGTAAGAATGGAACGAGTCTTCGCCACACAACCCCTTACCCTTTGCTTCCTAAACTCCGCAAAAGTTGTGCCTACAGTTCACTAAACGCAGTTAGAATTCAAATAAAGTTTCACTCTTGACTGAGGAGAATATCCTCGCCCTATCCCTGTTCCGATAATAATTTCTGCGTTCGAATCGTCTCGTTTGACATAAAAAAAATAGCAGCGCGTACATGAAAAAGCGTTCATAGAGGGGGCGATGCGCTTTTGCCAGGACAAAAGAGCGTCGCGTGTCCCGACGTCAATTCGCCAGGATTGCACGCGCGACCAATGACGAAGCATCGGCGAAACAATCGAGTCCCGGTCCCGGCGGCTGGATTCTGAGGCTTCGCCGCGCGTCCACGCGAGCCAAAGACGAAAATTAAGTCGCCCGTTTCAACCCCCCTCTCGTCCCAGGTCCACTAATAGACCCCGTCGTGTCCGTTGCCCGTGGGGGTGAACTACCAGCGTTGATCCTACTCTCCGGCGGATAATCGACTGAAAATAACCCCAAGAGACATCCACCCGGGGACCAACCCCCCTCCGACGGTCTCTCGAATACAGGTCGGTGCATCTGTTCCGTTTTGAAAGGACCGAATGACTCCGACAATTAGAGAGAGGAGCAGCAGCGGCGGGCTGAAATCCCGGCGAAACGCTTCTTCTTTTCTTGCTCATGGTATATTCACGGTCGCCGAGATTGCGCGCCCCCCCCCCCCCCTCGGTGCTTCTGGCGGACGGGGGTTGAATCGGGCAGATTAAATCGGACGGCGGAACGATTACGTCGCGTTTCGACGGAGACACTGAGTCTTCGGCCGAGAGTGTTCCGTCTCCTTGCTTCAGCCTTCGTGTCTTGTCATTCTTCGTCGAAGCTTCGGCTGAATTTTCTTGGGAGGGGTAGGGGGTTGTAGAAGTAGCTACATGATTCGATAGAAGAAGATCGATATATGTATTTTGAAAGAGGCGAGTGTTTGAATGTTAATTAGAAGTGATCCTGCAGGATTCAAAGTTGATCGACAATTTGGACGACGTACAGGTGCTGCCATGCAACACATGCCACCGTTTTCTGATTTTAGAGGAAAGCAAGTTGAAGGGAAAATTATTTTCGCAAGACATGGGGTAGGATATTGTAATTATTTTAAGCGCTACTTGAACTATATGGTAAATGACAACTATTATCAAATTTTTGCTGAACAATTGTTTTTATTAGGTCAGTTTTTGGTACACTTTACTTCGAACAAATCATTGGTTATTAGCTACTATAATGTGAATATTATTGGACAAATTGGAAAATTATATTGCTAAATATGTATTTAGTAAATGCCTAAAAAATAATAGCATAAATAATTAAACTCTCTATCGGTTATATCCATTTTGAAAACAGCGTCAGATCTGTGTGGCATGAGTCCCTCTTCCACTACACATTTATTGTTTCACAACGCGTAGAAAATTTAATATGATTTTCCTCGGAGAAACGTACATGCCAATAATATTATAATATAAATTAGGAGGTGGTAGAATTACGCTACATTGCAGGAACTAATTAATGGTACAAAAAACGGAAACATATATGGCATGTGCCTATTTTCCACTGGGGCCCTCATTTTTAGAAAAGCTTATTGTTAGTTTTGAAATTTTCGAATCGCCCCATTCGCTGCTGAAGTTTATCAGAACGGTTGATCCTCCGAGAGTATCCTATCACATTTTCCATAAATTTGCAACTTCCACCACCCCCCCCTCCCCCCTGCCTGCCCTCTCGATAAAACAAAAGCCGATATCCAGGAAGCTTCACGTGATACGCGGGTGCAACGAAGCTACCTTTCGCAGATGCGCGCGTTTAGCGGTCGCCAGAGGAGAAAAAAAGCCCGGTACGGTATTAAATGAACGAACCACCCCCCTCTGATGTAGCTGGCTCTCGGACAAGGCACCGTCCACCCCAACCCGCGCTATCCACTTACCGCACGAATGGACGAGGTGGTCATCAGATCGATGAAAAGAGATTCGCGACACGCCACCGCCCCGCTCGCTGCACCCTCCACGCTAAAACTGCAACCTCCAACCCCACCCCACCCCCTCCCCTCCTGTTCACCATCCCCCCCCCCCCCCCCGCGTCCACGGCCTGAAACGAAGCCAATCGGCCCACGGGGCACGAAACTCTCTCGTGTAGCCGTGATCTAATTGCGCCCACTCAAACTGGATCAAAACAATGCGACGCACGAGCTCGCGCGTTCGCATTTAGCTAAATGCACCTTTTGTCGCTGCCATTGGCCGCTGGAGTCGCGAATCGGGCGACAAAGCAGCTCGTTGTTTGCGTTCACCTAGGGGGAGGGAGGGGGGGGGCGGGGGATGGCAGTGTACCTATCAAAGCCCGCTTAATGCTACCTTCAATTACAAGTGTCCGCGACACAATGAGGCGCTCCTCCGCGTCGTACTGCAGACACTACTCCGTGCATCGACCGTTTACAATATCATCTCGACAAGGTTTCATCAAGTCGCCATAGGAACGTGACTTCGGTTGCCGGGATCTGTTCGGAATTTCCGATAACGAGCACCGTCGCGCAAAGGTCGCGCGGCTGGCCGAAAACCATGGCGACCAGATCGCAGAAGAGCGGTGGCAGGAATTCGACGAGCGCCGCTGCTAATCCGATTACCCGATCGCCTTCGAATGCGCCCCGGTAACCGGAAGGCCAGTGTGAAAGTGCTAAACGAGCAATAAGAAAGGTAATGGCGATGCTCAAAGCCAAGAACCCGGCCCCTCGGAGCCCCGTGATGGGCGGGCAGAGGCCCGAGGGTGGTTGCCGCGAAGGGGTGGAGGACCGCGCGCGCAATTACGGATTTTGAGTGACAGATGCTCGCCCAGTCGGCAGTCGGAAGATTAAAACAAGTAATCAAAGCCCTGGTAGCCACCCCGGGATGGATATGGATGGATGCATCCCCCCCCCCCTCCTCTCTCTCTCTCCCTCACTCCACCACCGAGCAACCCCTCTGACGGTGTCTCCTCGTTTTCGTGGCCGCGCCACGTTTCCCTCCTCACCCTCCTCGCCATCCCTGCCGGCGTCGAACCACCGAGGGTAACCCCCAGCTACTATAATATCCACCTATCAAGCCGCGCTCTGAATGCTCCTTTAAGAAAATGTTCCTTTTCCGCGAGCGGTCGCTAGCTGGTAGGTTATTAGACGGCTCCGCGAGGGGAAAGAAGAGCGGGCGGGGGACTCTTGAGAGGGGGTGGGCGGCCTAAAGAGGCTCAAACGACGGGAGCGAGTTCTATTTCACGGGAAACGATAGAGAGGATCCTCTTTGACGCGCTCGCTCACTCGCTCGTTCGCTTCGATCGCTGGTCTAACAATAATCGACGAGCTGGCTGAGTTTTTCTCCGCCGGCGAAGAACGGCCAAACGGAGAGCTAATGACGTTGGCCGCGATAGAATCGCTCGCTTTGAAGCGATTCTCCTGGACGCGGAGGATCTTTAACATCCATGGATTAACTCCGATATTTGTGAATTGACTGGGCGAACTATATTCCAACTGAAGAATCCCTATGTCTCTGCGCGAAATAGGGAATAATTGAGATAACGGGGGAGAAATGTTAAGGTCGGTTAAGCGTTAGTTACGGGCAACAAGAGGAGCAATTAGAACGGGAAGCCGTAGAGTAGCCCCAACAATCGCGGGGGTGGAACAAACCGGCGGCGATAGGCGACTAGGAAGTCGATTAGAACAGGAAAATCCCTCCGTCCCGGCGACGACATAATCCACGGCTCACTCTTAATCGGACGGACATTACCGACGAATCGGCGAGCGTCAAAAGGAAAATCGATACCCGCCGTCCTGGCGAGGAATCGAGCGCGAAAGGGAGGAGGAGGGGGAGTAGCGTGATTCGATTCTGCAAACTTTCCGAAGGGATGTACGCGAATCAATGGAAAAAATCAATCTCGCTATTGTGGCCGCGGTTTAATCCGTAAGCTCCTTTCTACGATTTCAGCCGGTTATATTCAGCATTTGCTGGACCCCGCTTTCCATACTCCCGCTCCTCCTCCGCTCCGACACAAAAAAAAAATATACCGCGACAGGGAGGAATCGCTATGTAACGGTGGTCCTTGGCTCTTTGAGCATTCGAATGAGTGAAAATAGGAAAAGGGAAACGTGTGTCTCCAGTTTTCAATTATCTGAACCCTGGAGAGGGTAGTTCCATCGATATAGAGTTTATAGAGTTCAGAGTTTGATTTATCATCGATCTTCGTGTCGGCGATTGGATGTGAATCCTAGCGGCTCGAAGACACGAGTTGGGTCTGCTCTCTGAAATATGTTTAATCTCGAGAATTCGGCTTGCAAAGGACAGGATTGGATTTTGTAGGGCGAGAGAGGATGAGCCGTTTATCTCGGGCGTCGCTTTTCAGTTTTTCCCTCCCAGTACCCTGTCTATCTTACGCCGCCACCCCGACCCTCTTCTCCGGTTACTTCATCCCTTTCTTCGGGGCGTCACCGGCGACGGTATCTACTTCGCGAAATAATAAGCTCTCTCTTATAAATTTATCACGGGCTCAGGAATCAGCCTCCTCCTCGACACCCTTCCCTATCGAATCTATAGCTTAATTCGAGCTCCCTGTCTTTACACCTCCACGGCGATAGTTACCTACCTCTTGCGCCAGCGTTGATTTTCCCACAAGTTGTTTCCTCTTCATATGTTTCTAACTTCTGGAAAATTTTCCAAAGAAAGACGTTAAAGGAAAATGAATTAGAAGCTCGTAGAAGAAGCTGAATAGTGGAAGTAATTGTTAGGAGAGGATTTATAGAGAAACTACTCTATTATTACCCAAGTAGGGGGGGGGGGGGGGGTAGTGGTCGGTCTCTGTGACACCCAGCCTCTCTTGCCTACGTAAATTCGAAGGGGAAGGGGCTTTTGTAGCGAAAACGACGGAAGAGAGAGTGGGTAATCCGGAACGGACTCTGAGAGATTTGACCCGCCGCTCTATTACTTCCATCGCCACAAAGAATCAAATTAACCAGCAGAAGATTGCTCTCCGGAATTCACCCCTCGATCCTCTGCATCACACGCGTACATACGAGCGTTCACGCACCTTTTTCTTCCCCTCCTGCTTTCTATTCGAGCACCGCGAGCCCTTGGTGCCCTTTTGCCTCTGATTGAAGCGGCCCCCGGAGCGCGCACACCCTCCACCTTATTGGGAAAAATAAACTTCTACCTACGAGAAGCTCGATCATACAAACGCGTGCCTTCGGTTATTCATTTGCTCTCTCCCCGATGTTCCGTTCCGAAAAGGGGAACTGCGTTTCACTCGGTTAACGGATCGGGGAAAAATTATCAGTCGCGAATGTTGTAATTAAAGGAAATGCTGGGGGAAGATGAAATAAACACGATCTGGAGATTTGTGTTGCTGTTTTATTTATATATTATTTTACGTTACATTACATCGTCGTATAAAAATTGTTATACTCGTCGCTTAATTCACTGACTCGAAGTATTCCTTGCTCTCCTTCGGGTTCGGTTTGATCGTCTTGGAATCCGGCTGCCAGTTTGCAGGACAGACTTCTCCGTGTTTCTCGACAAATTGGAAGGCCTTAAGGAGCCTCAGCGTTTCCTCCACGCTTCTGCCCACGGGTAAATCGTTCACGCTGAATTGCCTGAGTATTCCATCCCTATCTATGATGAAGAGTCCTCTCAAAGCAATTCCGGAATCTTGAAGCAGGACACCGTATTTCGTTGATATTTCTTTGTTGAAATCGCTGAGCAGCGGGTAACCCAAGTTTCCACCCAGCCCACCCTGTTTCCTCGGCGTGTTGATCCACGCCAAGTGGCTGAAGTGGGAATCGGTGGAGACTCCGATCACTTGAACTCCCAAGGCCTTGAACTCGGAAATTCGTTCACTGAACGCTATCAACTCTGTCGGGCATACGAATGTGCTAGAAACGAGAACCTGGATTTAGTTTCATTAACAAGTTAGCTCACTTCGTACTGCAATCATTTATCACTTACAAATCTAGAGGGTAAAAGAATAGAACAACGTATTTCCCTCTGTAGCCTTCCAATTTTATCTCTTTGAAGTCGCCGTCGACCACAGCAGTCCCAGAGAAATCTGGCGCGGGTTTCTGAACCTGAGGTCCCTGAACGCGACAGCACAGGAGCTTAGAACTGACACAGATGCTGCGAGCATTTTCTACTAACGTTGGATTCTTCGCTTTCGTCAAAGTCGACGCTGCAGCGAAGGCCTGTAAATGTAACATACAGAAAATCAAAAACTCTGCCTTCTCCGTTCGCGCGCTTAAATAATAATAGTTTAACCAACCTTGCAAGCCTGAGGACGCAAAGATGTGAACAGTCGGAGCATTATGAATGTGGGAATTACCGCTTAGATAAAAATGCAGAAATACTTGGATAAAATAAAAGTGAGATTCGGGATTCCGTTAAATTACGGAAACACGTCGCTCGACTAAATATCGACTGCAAGTCTTCGGTCGGCTCGTAAACAGGTTATGTAACTCACACTCTACGCAAGTTACGCATTTTCATTAAGTGCCACGTAAAAGAGTCATTAAATTCAGCGAAGTAGTTGAAAACGTGGTCCCGTTTACTTGCTCGATCGCTGTCAGAAAATATTTAAAAAATTAATACGAGTTAGCCGCTCGTAAGTGTGACACGCTTGCACAAAGTGCAACATAGATGTCAGCATATGTAGGATACCTTAGTGATCCTCTAGAGAGTGATCGGAACAATGTGTATCGTCGCTGATTGGTTGCTGCGATTTGGAGCAAAAGCGGAAGTAGACAGAGAGAGAAACTGTAAAAAAGAAGAGACAGAAATACTGATAGAAAGCGATAGAGTGAACGATTAGGTTATGTTTATTTCCGGTTTTGCCCCAAATCGTGACAAATGGCTGCGGTTATACCGATCACTACCTGGAGGATCACTAGGATATCTAAATGACCTTGGACTCGGAACATCACACATATCGAGGCACTATCGATTGCCAATTAAACACTGGATATCTTTAATTAAATAGAAAGTTAGTCAATATAATCATATTTTATTCAAATAACAATGTTATAAGTTTTATGTTCATTCTTCTCTTAATGGGGGAGAACATATATTTATATATTTATATATAAATTTAAATATATATAAATTCAAATTATGAGCGACAATCGCTGGTATTCGAACTAGCAGCGCCTGGTTTCCCCAGCAATGGAAGATATCACATTATCTCTCGATAAATAGCATGTAACGTTCTAAGTAAATGATAAGCGACTTGAGAATTTTGCTCATCGTCGGCGAAACCAGACACGCGTCAGAAACACAGGCTCTTCTTTACTTCCGTAATATCCGAATCTCTCGTTAGATCTGCCGTTAGACGCTACTCTCCGATAACAAAAAGGAAACTAAGATTTTCACCCTCGCGCGGCGATGTTCCTCGATTTCGCGAGGCGGGAACGGGACGCCTCGCGCGTGTATTTCGGATCGACACAAACAATTTTCGCATGTAACTTTAACATGTACATATTCAAAGCTTTACTACAAGAAACATGATACACAAGTCTGCTTACACCGTATACAGGTCACGCGGGTCGCGCATTGTACTTGGCGTTCCTTTACTTCCGGAAACAAACATCAAGAACGACAGGGTGACTGACCCGTGTAACCGTTAACTAGAGTAATCTCTCTCTGTTCTTTAATCTTTTAATTGGAAGCCGTGGCGGTCGCGCTGGGTGCGGGTGTCGCAGCGGACGTAGATTCCTCTGTAACGATCCGTCGATTCTTCTTTATCCTCTTCCATTCGCCGTTCGTGTAATTCATTTGGAAATGCGTCTCGACCAGCATGGGCACAGTGGTGCCGTCCGGCTGAGTCACCTCTTCGATATTCTCCGACAGCATCACCGTGACGATATTCCCCAATTTCGGGCAAGGATTATCTAGATACGTAACGCGCAGCTTTAAGTAAAACCCCGCCGAGAGATACTTAAATGATTTCCGAACGTAATACATACCCCTCGAGCCAGCCATGAAACCTAGAATGAGAGCCTTCTCCGGTCGAGTCACTTTATTAGCCGTTCTAAACATTTCTTGTGCTTCTAACATTTGTTCTCGCTGGAAGCATAGAAAAAGGAACCGATGACTTTACAGCTCCGTCACTTATCGTACCAGACGTGTTTTTGTTTATGCTTACCGTGAGAGACAATCCCTTTCTCGTGTTGGCAGCCGCGTTGGCAGGCTGCGCGGTAGTTTGTATACGAATCTGCGTAACAGTCTGAGCTGGTCTGACTGTTTGCACTCCAACCGGCGTACTTTCCACCGGCGTGATGACCGTTGGCGTTGTAACCGGTGCTGGTGTAGTTGGAGTCGTAGGTGTGCTAGGTGTAGTAGCTGCGTAAGGAACAATTTATTATTCTCTGTGCGCTGAACGCGCGATAAGATCGCCCAGCATAAAAACGTACGCGTTTGCGGTGTAGTTGCCGGGGTCACTCCGCTCGGAGTAGTAGGCGTCGCGTAAGGCTGCACGGGCGCCACAGGGGTGATCGGGGTAGCCGGTGGATTGATCGAAGCCAATCCCTGGGCGTATTCCGGGGTTGTCGATGTCTCCGTGGTGGTTGTCGCCGTTGACGCGGCGGCGGCCGCGGCCGCGGCCGCTTGAGCTTCCGCGACTTTCTTCTGCTGTTCTTCCAGTTCCAGCATTTTCTTTCGTTTCTTCGCCTGAGCGTACCCGAGCGGCTGCTCGTTAATGTCTAGCAATTTAATGCCGCCGTCTTTGCGGATTCTACTGCTAAGAGGTGTTCTATTAGACATGGAGGAGCTTGTAATAGAAGGTGATCTAAAGCCACTCGTTGGGACTCTGCTAGGAATACCTTTCAGTGGTGCTGGAAATAATAGGCATGACATTATCTTCTGACTCTGCGCGTGTCCTCTCGATGCGGTACTCGGCCTTACTGTGTACAGAGACTTACTTGTGTCAGTCATCTTTCTGGGCATTCCTCTACTCCTTACAGGCACCGTCGGAGCAGTGCTCTTTTTCAAATTATTCGCCGCGTCTGTACTCTTTTGGAGCAGCTCTGCCCTCAGCGCGGCGCTCTTCGGCTTTCTCTTCAAAGTGAAATGCTTCACCGGCGCTGGTTGCTGACCAACCACTGATGTCAGAGCAGTCTTATTGAGATAATGACATTCTAATGGAAGCATAGCCGGGTCATTCTGCTTTTTCAACAACTTTCGGAGATCATTGACCAGCTCCCCAAAGATGGGTCTGTGCTCGTCCAAGTCTGTGATGTCTGTGTTCAAGGAACCCGTCGATGGGAAAGTTTTCATCGCTTCGGATAACATCGATACCCACAGCTCGCTGTCCAACGACGCCACCTCAATGATTTCTTCCAGTTCGACGCGCCACTGTAGAGTTCAGCAGAATTAAGAAATTAGAATCACGATTAGCAAGAATACTTGCGCGTCGCTCGAAGAAACTGAACAGAGGTTTCTGGCGATCTCGGCAGTTAAGATTTATAAATTCAAATGACATTTAACTCCACGGGGGACGTTGGTCCCGCATAGAACACGAGTATTTACTAAACGTTCCAAAAACATCTAACGCCTAAGTGGAGTTAAATAAGTGGCGGGTTTGCGATGCGCGCATGTGTTTCCGTGACCGAGTGCTTAGCGCGTGAAGTTAATCTTCGAGTACTTTGCGATTTATCTTCCGTGAAAGCGTTCCTTCGCGCCTTCGAGCCGCGTTAAATTTTCGGAAACGAGCGAACTGTGCTTACCTCTTCGACATTCCGCCTCGGTATGTGGAAAAACGAGAGAAGTAATTTGAGCTTGACCTGCGTCTGTAGATCTGGAAAACAGTCTTTAATGTTCCGCAGTACTTCTGCGTTGAGTTGCGAGCAAATGGAGCTCCCAGTCCAGCTATCATTTGACGTTCCGAGCTTGTTATGAAGCCACAACGACGTATCACTATCCCTCACATTCGCCATATTGAAGTCGTTTATTTCTTGCATTTGACGTACATTGCCGTGGCGCGCCACATGTGATTCCCGCCATAAACAATGTGGCATGCATTCACGAAGTCCGTAAACAATAGAGACGCATACGAGCGCGAAGAATGGAAATCGAGAAAAATTTCAACCGCAACTCCGGCACAATAAACTGATACACGATCCACCCTTATCTTCCATTGCATTATCAAACACGTAACATTACGTTCGCTACGTCGAAAAAGTATCGCTGTTACGCTACAACGTGCGTTGGAAACGGTTTTAATATCGTTCGGAACGGACTTGAGGATCGAGCCTAATTTGAACAAAGGATTTTCCCGCTTATACAAATGGCGTCCCTTTGCCGCAACGTGGTTTGATAAATTTGATATTGTGAATATAAAAAGCAGATAGTGAAAGAAACTTTTATAACATGACGAACACAAACGGGTTCTCAGACTCGCAAGAGTCTGCGCTGTTGACGGATGATATGTTTGCCACATTGAATGAAGAGTTGATGTAAGAGTTCTGCTACGATACGTTCGTCGGTATTTCAATTTTCCTCGCATCGAGCGTAGAGGATGTGTAGTGTCATCGCAAAAGTATTCGTATTCTACCAGCTAACGATTTCGTTGATTGATATTCTTACAAAAGGAAGATCGTTGATACGAATATTGATAGAAACGGACAATGTCACAATTAAGCTGTCTTTTGTAGCTTATTACACGGCAATAATAATCCCACTGTTACTGTCAAACTTCAGTTGAATCTGTTTTAGCATCTGTACTCGTCAATATTCATTCCACGATGTTTCCTTGAAAAGAATATCCGTTGCTTTGTAATTGTAAGGGTAACAGTAGTTTGTTGACACTGTTGTTGACGTTTTGTACAGGGGAGACAGCGGGTTGCCTTCACTAGTAGACGAAGTGATGAAGGAGAACATCGAAGAAAAGTACAATATAAATTTGACACAGCAGTATATATCTGAAGGGAAACAAATGAAGCAAGAGAATGATGGGCAATATTTTCAAGAGCCAGAAACATATACTCCTATACGAGAAGAATTCCCCGGTGGCTATAATTTTCAGTTTTCATTAGCCAATCAAGATTCTAGCAAGCATTGGATTGTAAGTGTGTATTATTAAATTATTCATTCCCTGCAAGTAACTGTACATTGTTTTATACAACTTCTTCCTTACGGTCGCACAGTATTCCCCGACTTTGAGAAAAGTGTTCATTAACATGGAAGAAACACTGCCGTTACGTTTTAAATGGGAGCCAGCTCTGGACGGCCTCTGTCTGCGCACTGCCATGGTGTTTAGTCTGGATCAGTACGCGAGCGATCCAGTCAGGAGGTGCCATAACCACATGGCGATGAATAACACCAATAACCGAGATATAGATCCGAGACTGATCAGACACGTTGTTCGTTGCTTGGATCATTCGAGCATGTACGAGGAAAAGAATGAACACCTGTCTGTACTGACGCCGCTGCGCACACCCCAAGCCGGGTCCCACTACGTGCTCATGAATTTTAAGTTTCTATGCAAAAACAGTTGCCCGTCCGGCATGAACCGTCGACCCACCGAGCTGATTTTCACGTTGGAGGACGCTCGCAAGCAAGTGCTGGGTCGACGGAGGCTTCCCGTCAGAGTCTGTAGCTGCCCGAAACGGGACAAAAAGAAGGAGGAGGCGGAGCTAGGAGATTCGCAAACTAACGCGAAGAAAAGGAAGCTCTGTATATCGGGCGGGAAAAAGGTGACGCCGTCCTGTGATACGCATGTGTTCAATGTTCAACTAAGTATAATTGGAAAGGAGAACTATTTAGCGGTAATGAAGTATGCATACGATATCATGGCGGGCCAAGCGGCTCGAACTGGGCAATTTGAGTTCTTTAAACCATACATGGATGATATACTACGCAAAACCCCGTAATTGCATGAAACATACATACGTCTTTCATATCACCTTACGTGCCTCAACGATACGAGAGCAATATATTTTATATAATGTTATTATCCATTTGTATACGTTACAAGTCTAACTCTGCATGCATCAACAATTACATTTAACTCAATGTTGATTTTAACGCGATATCACGCACATTTGCGCGTTACGTGTATTATTCGATGATGCGTGGCGCATCATTTATTTAAGCATTCTAATATTGTGATATTTATATGATAATTTTTTTATACCGAAGTACGGTGTACTTCAGCATTTTTAATTCTATCGATAAGAAATAAACAGGTTTCTTATTTTATTTTTCTTTTTTACATTACATACATATATCGTTACACATCTATTTGGTCGCGCGGACGATATTCCAGTAATTGAATGTCCAACGTGTGCAATGACAAAGCATGCGGCAGTGGCGCGATATGTTGCGATGTTAAAATCATGGGATTTTCGAGACTCGCGACAGTTCTTCGTATCTTTATCTCGCTACCGTTTTTTCCGCGACCATGCAGACTCCATTCCCATGCATTCTTCCCTACTCCGGCGCTAGCGATCCAAGCAGTTTCCTGTTCGTACTGCACATGCATAATTTATAATACGAGTTTTATAATAACCAGATTAAAACAACTTTCTATTTAGTCTGAGAAACATACCTGGAAGAAAAACAGATCTCCGCCGCAATGCAATACGTAAACAGCCTCTGAACCGAACGGAAGTGGCAGTGGGATTTTCACGTGAATCGAATGAAAGTGAACTTGCGGTACATCGTGAGCTGAGCTCAAATGTTCCAGCACTGCATCGGCTGTAATTATGTATTTGCAACCGTTCTGCTTTGAGAGAGGACACGTTATTTGTACGCAGGACACGGAATCCATAGAACCACCCCAAATTGGTGTTGGAGGCACACTGGACACCAAGCTAGTGGTACTCGACATTGGCCTACTCGGCGCGCCAATTTGCAGGCGATCACACACATTGCTCATCGTTTCTTTCGATAATTCTCCGGTGCTTGCAGATTTCGTCCGATCGTGCACGCTCAAACGCTCGTCAAAATTCAAGTCATTCCTATGAACAGCTTCGCGTACGCTCGATGTCCCATTGGGAACCACCGTCAGGTTATCCGCTGAAGCAGCTTTTTCTAAACCGCCCAGGAACAGTTTAGTTAACAACGACTGACGCGCTTTGGGAATTACACTGCTACTTTTCGCCGTCGCCGATGTTACACTCTTTCTTTTACTTTTGCCGAAAAGTCGATCTCGAAGACTGCAGGTTTGCTGTTCCGCGTTATCGCGGGAGCTGCCCTTTATGTCGAAGACTTCGTGGAATGTCTTATGAAGTTTGTCCGCGAGCAAGCATCTGCCTTGACCCAGTCTAATTCTGCACACCGGGCAGCGCTGTGTCCTTGGTCTACAGCTAACACAAATGATGTGACCGTGAACACACTGAGAGACTGGGGGCGTTGAACTTTCTAAGCAAACGGGGCATTCCAGAGCTCGGACCTAAGCGAACGTAATGATTAGTTCCGTAAAGTATCGCGGTATGTATGGGAGAATCTTCGGAGATTAGTCTGTTGATAAAGGAATTATAAAAGAGATCGAATTACGCACAACTCCTGACAGCGCATTTGCAAGTTTACTGGCTACATCCGGTAGTGGTCCTTTTATCGCCACTCCAGCTTCTTTCTGTTCTTCTTCATCATTGGAATATCTCCACACAAACAGCTTTATATTTTGCTCCTGATGGTGATGAATCAATCTCGCAATTTCTTTTATCTTCAACCCTATTACATCCTTCTCGTTGACGCTCGTCAAACAATCGCCAGCTCTGAGCACAACGAAACGATCCGTTGAAGTTTGCGTAACATCTACCGTAATTATCTTTTATAAATTTCTTCCAACTTACTTAAGTCCAGCTGCGTCAGCGGCACTCCCGGTTTCAACGTAGCTTACCCAAGGATAAGGATCCCACTTGGACTTGGTGAGATGAAATCCGCAATTTTTACCGTGCAATTTGGTCTCTCTAACATTTTCTAGCGTTACACAAATTTTGCCCACGGTCTCAAGATCGGTTGGCTCTTCTAACAAAGGTGTCCTAAAGATCTTAACGCCTGCAGCCTCGGTCAACAGTTCTCGTCTAGGTGTAATAGACATGGCTTCTCTCACTTCTTTTAATTAATTTCAACTAATATTTGAAAGAATCGTCGACGATATACTTAACATTAAATTAAAACACAGAATACAGACTTTGAAAGCAGAGTAACATCATTCTCGCGCCACTGTACGCCTCGGTTTACTACCATAATTACGCTAGTAAGAATGCGAATTTTTTATGTCAGATGAGCGAGTGTGTTTACGATCTTCACATGGACCACGCGATGATCAAACTGATCGATTCTGCTTCCTAAGCAAAGTAAAAGTCTCCAGCTTGTTCACCTTCACCTATTTGTGCGACCTTGACATTCATTCTCGGATGAAACCGCAGCTTCATCTTTTTTACTTTGAAAGCGTGAATGCAACAGGGAAAATGTTTTTTCATTACGCAATAACGCTTACGCCGTGATGACACATTTTAGGGTAATAACGATCGACAGATATGTATATGAATACCGTCATTTTTCTTTATTAACTCGTCTTATGGTTACACGTAATCATTGCAAATATTTGTTCAATCTTACTTTGATCCAATGGTAGAGAATTAAGTCAATCTATGCCTATATGTATATACAAATATTCTGTTGCGAGTTGCATCCTTCACATACTATAAAATGTACAGGTGAAAATTTCTCAATGCTGTAGGAGTATTGTGTCTCGAAGTTTTACGACAACATAAGAAGTTAGCACACTCTCCCAGATCTCAGACTTGGAAGAACGCACAGCTGGATTGTCGGTAGGAGGGTCGAAAGATACTCTACACGAATTAATTGAAATGCATCTGGCGGGAAAAGTCTCTATAAGTCTTTGATCAATGGTAATGGTGCATAGCGATGGGAGCTACTGATACAATATGTTCAGACATTGATTTAATGTGTGCAACGTAGTGTGCGCTGTGGCTTTAAGCACCAGTAAGTCAGGGTCTAAGTTGAGACTCGAATTTTCAATGGTCTGCGCTAACAGAAGATTGTGTTTCTCCACTTTGCTCAATTGTTCCTGGCAATTGGCGAAGGCGTCTAATACTTCCAGCTTGACAACCGGGTTGCGGCCGGAGTTGGTGGAATGCTCTCTCGGAGGTAAAGGTGGGTGACTGCTCGCTATTGCTCTGGTGTACATTTCTGTAACGGCTCGTAGCTTGTCCACCCATTCTTGCCGGGCACGGGCGTCGGTGGCTCTTAATTTAATCATATCACCTGCGTTAATGTACAAACATTATAACGGACGCTGTACTTCTGTTTTCCTATATGACGGCGTAGAGTATCGTGCTGCGTAGCGTATATACACACCTGTGGCAGAATTGACAGTAAATGTGTTAGAATCTTCATCGCTTGGCGCGATCACAGCACCGGCTAAATATATTGAGCACCTTGGTCGTTGGTTTTTCTCTGATTCACTGAGAAAATAATGCAATTCACCGGTCTCAGGGCTGAGGATAAACCAACGATATTGCCAGCCTTTCATGGCGTTGGTATACTTATGCAATATGCCCTCGTAAGGGTGCCTTATTTGAGCATTCATCATTTATTGCTCCTATTGTTTGGAAGCGTCGACAGTCGTTTGCAGCAATCTGTCATCTGAACTGATGCATCAAGGAAGGTTAGTTAGATCATTGTATGTCAGGTTAGGAGCTGAGGTAAATACATAAAGCGTGATGTGGTATAGTTAAACCACGGGGTTCACAGGCGAGGTATAGGACAAAGTTAACATCTTGTAGGACTTCATATCGCACGAACTGAAGTACCGACTTCTTTAAAAAACAAGGATTTGACACGCGCTCTACATTTAAGACCGGTGGCTCGAAGAACTGATAAAACTGAAGCACTGAAGTCGGTGAAGTTGATAAAGAAGGCGGCTGTAATTAAGGGGAGGTTCCGGTCTAGAGCCTAAAAAAATTGGCGATCTTTAAGAATTAATTAAAAGAAAACTACTATATATAATTTAATGGGACTTTTTGCATTGTATTAAGGATGTTTTAAATTATAGAAATATATTTTTTGATTTATAATTAATCATTGCAGACAGCACTGGGGAGTCGAACACGAACAAAAATATTGTTCGCGAACATTTTCGTCTGTTCTTACCGTGTCCACACCGCTGCAAACATGAACAAAACTCAGTGTACGAATCGTATGTGAACGTTTTGTTCAATTTGCGGCGGTGTGGACACGGCAAGAACACATGAAAACTTTCGCAAACAATGTTTTTGTTCGTGTTCGCCTTGGTGTAAACGCGGCATTATGCGCGACACGGAACAGTACCCGAGATAAGAATGAAATGGAGTGTACTTTGCAAATAAATATAATATTGAATAAGTTTGCATTAAAGTAGTAAGAACTATCGAGTGTATTTAGTGTTCAATTAACAATCATATTGAGGACTGGTTAATTAATTCGGAGTTTCGTCTGTTATAGGTAAGCAATTCTTTCCTTTGGAAGCGTCGGTTCGTGTCAAGTGGTCCCTGATAGAACACAGACGTCTAAAGTCGCCCAAAAGACGTCCTAGAAGCCGTCCGGATCTAAAACGGACGTACAATTGACGTCTTGCAGACGTCTGTGTAAAATATGGGGTGTTATCGAAAACGCACTGAACGAGTGGAAGTTATACTTAAGTAATTAAACAATGAAATTATTATATATCACTGTACATTATTCAGAGTATTTTAATAAATCACATGTAGAGAAAAAACGCATCATTCAATGTAGAAATGTACCCTATAACTTCCATTTCCTAATTTAATCCCAAATTCCACAATCACAAGTAAAGCCTGCGTCTGCGTTGATTACTTCTCCGTCTTCGACTCATTCTCTCCGGAGTTACCTCTTTCGACATCATGTTCTCCTGTTACAATCTCAATTTTGGAGCGTTCAGACAATTTTGGCCAGATTTTAGCAAATGTATCAGGAGAACATGAAGCGAAAGGAGGTACGCTGTGAATTTCATCGTCGAAGCCTTTCGAAGACGCTGCGCCTCTACGTCGAATAGTTCTCCGCCTTAGATTCTCTTTCCGAAGGCGCTAACTTAGTGCCACCTCTTTCGACATCATGTTCTCCTGTTACAATCTCAATTTTGGAGCGTTCAGACAATTTTGGCCAGATTTTAGCAAATGTATCAGGAGAACATGAAGCGAAAGGAGGTACGCTGTGAATTTCATCGTCGAAGCCTTTCGAAGACGCTGCGCCTCTACGTCGAATAGTTCTCCGCCTTAGATTCTCTTTCCGAAGGCGCTAACTTAGTGCCACCTCTTTCGACATCATGTTCTCCTGTTACAATCTCAATTTTGGAGCGTTCAGACAATTTTGGCCAGATTTTAGCACATGTATCAGGAGAACATGAAGCGAAAGGAGGTACGCTGTGAATTTCATCGTCGAAGCCTTTCGAAGACGCTGCGCCTCTACGTCGAATAGTTCTCCGCCTTAGATTCTCTTTCCGAAGGCGCTAACTTAGTGCCACCTCTTTCGACATCATGTTCTCCTGTTACAATCTCAATTTTGGAGCGTTCAGACAATTTTGGCCAGATTTTAGCAAATGTATCAGGAGAACATGAAGCGAAAGGAGGTACGCTGTGAATTTCATCGTCGAAGCCTTTCGAAGACGCTGCGCCTCTACGTCGAATAGTTCTCCGCCTTAGATTCTCTTTCCGAAGGCGCTAACTTAGTGCCACCTCTTTCGACATCATGTTCTCCTGTTACAATCTCAATTTTGGAGCGTTCAGACAATTTTGACCAGATTTTAGCAAATGTATCAGGAGAACATGAAGCGAAAGGTGGTACGCTGTGAATTTCATCGTCGAAGCCTTTCGAAGACGCTGCGCCTCTACGTCGAATAGTTCTCCGCCTTAGATTCTCTTTCCGAAGGCGCTAACTTAGTGCCACCTCTTTCGACATCATGTTCTCCTGTTACAATCTCAATTTTGGAGCGTTCAGACAATTTTGGCCAGATTTTAGCAAATGTATCAGGAGAACATGAAGCGAAAGGAGGTACGCTGTGAATTTCATCGTCGAAGCCTTTCGAAGACGCTGCGCCTCTACGTCGAATAGTTCTCCGCCTTAGATTCTCTTTCCGAAGGCGCTAACTTAGTGCCACCTCTTTCGACATCATGTTCTCCTGTTACAATCTCAATTTTGGAGCGTTCAGACAATTTTGGCCAGATTTTAGCAAATGTATCAGGAGAACATGAAGCGAAAGGAGGTACGCTGTGAATTTCATCGTCGAAGCCTTTCGAAGACGCTGCGCCTCTACGTCGAATAGTTCTCCGCCTTAGATTCTCTTTCCGAAGGCGCTAACATAGTGCCACCTCTTTCGACATCATGTTCTCCTGTTACAATCTCAATTTTGGAGCGTTCAGACAATTTTGGCCAGATTTTAGCAAATGTATCAGGAGAACATGAAGCGAAAGGTGGTACGCTGTGAATTTCATCGTCGAAGCCTTTCGAAGACGCTGCGCCTCTACGTCGAATAGTTCTCCGCCTTAGATTCTCTTTCCGAAGGCGCTAACTTAGTGCCACCTCTTTCGACATCATGTTCTCCTGTTACAATCTCAATTTTGGAGCGTTCAGACAATTTTGGCCAGATTTTAGCACATGTATCAGGAGAACATGAAGCGAAAGGAGGTACGCTGTGAATTTCATCGTCGAAGCCTTTCGAAGACGCTGCGCATCTACGTCGAATAGTTCTCCGCCTTAGATTCTCTTTCCGAAGGCGCTAACTTAGTGCCACCTCTTTCGACATCATGTTCTCCTGTTACAATCTCAATTTTGGAGCGTTCAGACAATTTTGGCCAGATTTTAGCAAATGTATCAGGAGAACATGAAGCGAAAGGAGGTACGCTGTGAATTTCATCGTCGAAGCCTTTCGAAGACGCTGCGCCTCTACGTCGAATAGTTCTCCGCCTTAGATTCTCTTTCCGAAGGCGCTAACTTAGTGCCACCTCTTTCGACATCATGTTCTCCTGTTACAATCTCAATTTTGGAGCGTTCAGACAATTTTGGCCAGATTTTAGCAAATGTATCAGGAGAACATGAAGCGAAAGGAGGTACGCTGTGAATTTCATCGTCGAAGCCTTTCGAAGACGCTGCGCCTCTACGTCGAATAGTTCTCCGCCTTAGATTCTCTTTCCGAAGGCGCTAACTTAGTGCCACCTCTTTCGACATCATGTTCTCCTGTTACAATCTCAATTTTGGAGCGTTCAGACAATTTTGGCCAGATTTTAGCAAATGTATCAGGAGAACATGAAGCGAAAGGAGGTACGCTGTGAATTTCATCGTCGAAGCCTTTCGAAGACGCTGCGCCTCTACGTCGAATAGTTCTCCGCCTTAGATTCTCTTTCCGAAGGCGCTAACTTAGTGCCACCTCTTTCGACATCATGTTCTCCTGTTACAATCTCAATTTTGGAGCGTTCAGACAATTTTGGCCAGATTTTAGCAAATGTATCAGGAGAACATGAAGCGAAAGGAGGTACGCTGTGAATTTCATCGTCGAAGCATTTCGAAGACGCTGCGCCTCTACGTCGAATAGTTCTCCGCCTTAGATTCTCTTTCCGAAGGCGCTAACTTAGTGCCACCTCTTTCGACATCATGTTCTCCTGTTACATTCTCAATTTTGGAGCGTTCAGACAATTTTGGCCAGATTTTAGCAAATGTATCAGGAGAACATGAAGCGAAAGGAGGTACGCTGTGAATTTCATCGTCGAAGCCTTTCGAAGACGCTGCGCCTCTACGTCGAATTGTTCTCCGCCTTAGATTCTCCTTCCGAAGGCGCTAACTTAGTGCCACCTCTTTCGACATCATGTTCTCCTGTTACAATCTCAATTTTGGAGCGTTCAGACAATTTTGGCCAGATTTTAGCAAATGTATCAGGAGAACATGAAGCGAAAGGAGGTACGCTGTGAATTTCATCGTCGAAGCCTTTCGAAGACGCTGCGCCTCTACGTCGAATAGTTCTCCGCCTTAGATTCTCTTTCCGAAGGCGCTAACTTAGTGCCACCTCTTTCGACATCATGTTCTCCTGTTACAATCTCAATTTTGGAGCGTTCAGACAATTTTGGCCAGATTTTAGCAAATGTATCAGGAGAACATGAAGCGAAAGGAGGTACGCTGTGAATTTCATCGTCGAAGCCTGTCGAAGACGCTGCGCCTCTACGTCGAATAGTTCTCCGCCTTAGATTCTCTTTCCGAAGGCGCTAACTTAGTGCCACCTCTTTCGACATCATGTTCTCCTGTTACAATCTCAATTTTGGAGCGTTCAGACAATTTTGGCCAGATTTTAGCAAATGTATCAGGAGAACATGAAGCGAAAGGAGGTACGCTGTGAATTTCATCGTCGAAGCCTTTCGAAGACGCTGCGCCTCTACGTCGAATAGTTCTCCGCCTTAGATTCTCTTTCCGAAGGCGCTAACTTAGTGTCACCTCTTTCGACATCATGTTCTCCTGTTGCAATCTCAATTTTGGAGCGTTCAGACAATTTTGGCCAGATTTTAGCAAATGTATCAGGAGAACATGAAGCGAAAGGAGGTACGCTGTGAATTTCATCGTCGAAGCCTTTCGAAGACGCTGCGCCTCTACGTCGAATAGTTCTCCGCCTTAGATTCTCTTTCCGAAGGCGCTAACTTAGTGCCACCTCTTTCGACATCATGTTCTCCTGTTACAATCTCAATTTTGGGGCGTTCAGACAATTTTGGCCAGATTTTAGCAAATGTATCAGGAGAACATGAAGCGAAAGGAGGTACGCTGTGAATTTCATCGTCGAAGCCTTTCGAAGACGCTGCGCCTCTACGTCGAATAGTTCTCCGCCTTAGATTCTCTTTCCGAAGGCGCTAACTTAGTGCCACCTCTTTCGACATCATGTTCTCCTGTTACAATCTCAATTTTGGAGCGTTCAGACAATTTTGGCCAGATTTTAGCAAATGTATCAGGAGAACATGAAGCGAAAGGAGGTACGCTGTGAATTTCATCGTCGAAGCCTTTCGAAGACGCTGCGCCTCTACGTCGAATAGTTCTCCGCCTTAGATTCTCTTTCCGAAGGCGCTAACTTAGTGCCACCTCTTTCGACATCATGTTCTCCTGTTACAATCTCAATTTTGGAGCGTTCAGACAATTTTGGCCAGATTTTAGCAAATGTATCAGGAGAACATGAAGCGAAAGGAGGTACGCTGTGAATTTCATCGTCGAAGCATTTCGAAGACGCTGCGCCTCTACGTCGAATAGTTCTCCGCCTTAGATTCTCTTTCCGAAGGCGCTAACTTAGTGCCACCTCTTTCGACATCATGTTCTCCTGTTACAATCTCAATTTTGGAGCGTTCAGACAATTTTGGCCAGATTTTAGCAAATGTATCAGGAGAACATGAAGCGAAAGGAGGTACGCTGTGAATTTCATCGTCGAAGCCTTTCGAAGACGCTGCGCCTCTACGTCGAATAGTTCTCCGCCTTAGATTCTCTTTCCGAAGGCGCTAACTTAGTGCCACCTCTTTCGACATCATGTTCTCCTGTTACAATCTCAATTTTGGAGCGTTCAGACAATTTTGGCCAGATTTTAGCAAATGTATCAGGAGAACATGAAGCGAAAGGAGGTACGCTGTGAATTTCATCGTCGAAGCCTTTCGAAGACGCTGCGCCTCTACGTCGAATAGTTCTCCGCCTTAGATTCTCTTTCCGAAGGCGCTAACTTAGTGCCACCTCTTTCGACATCATGTTCTCCTGTTACAATCTCAATTTTGGAGCGTTCAGACAATTTTGGCCAGATTTTAGCACATGTATCAGGAGAACATGAAGCGAAAGGAGGTACGCTGTGAATTTCATCGTCGAAGCCTTTCGAAGACGCTGCGCCTCTACGTCGAATAGTTCTCCGCCTTAGATTCTCTTTCCGAAGGCGCTAACTTAGTGCCACCTCTTTCGACATCATGTTCTCCTGTTACAATCTCAATTTTGGAGCGTTCAGACAATTTTGGCCAGATTTTAGCAAATGTATCAGGAGAACATGAAGCGAAAGGAGGTACGCTGTGAATTTCATCGTCGAAGCCTTTCGAAGACGCTGCGCCTCTACGTCGAATAGTTCTCCGCCTTAGATTCTCTTTCCGAAGGCGCTAACTTAGTGCCACCTCTTTCGACATCATGTTCTCCTGTTACAATCTCAATTTTGGAGCGTTCAGACAATTTTGACCAGATTTTAGCAAATGTATCAGGAGAACATGAAGCGAAAGGTGGTACGCTGTGAATTTCATCGTCGAAGCCTTTCGAAGACGCTGCGCCTCTACGTCGAATAGTTCTCCGCCTTAGATTCTCTTTCCGAAGGCGCTAACTTAGTGCCACCTCTTTCGACATCATGTTCTCCTGTTACAATCTCAATTTTGGAGCGTTCAGACAATTTTGGCCAGATTTTAGCAAATGTATCAGGAGAACATGAAGCGAAAGGAGGTACGCTGTGAATTTCATCGTCGAAGCCTTTCGAAGACGCTGCGCCTCTACGTCGAATAGTTCTCCGCCTTAGATTCTCTTTCCGAAGGCGCTAACTTAGTGCCACCTCTTTCGACATCATGTTCTCCTGTTACAATCTCAATTTTGGAGCGTTCAGACAATTTTGGCCAGATTTTAGCAAATGTATCAGGAGAACATGAAGCGAAAGGAGGTACGCTGTGAATTTCATCGTCGAAGCCTTTCGAAGACGCTGCGCCTCTACGTCGAATAGTTCTCCGCCTTAGATTCTCTTTCCGAAGGCGCTAACATAGTGCCACCTCTTTCGACATCATGTTCTCCTGTTACAATCTCAATTTTGGAGCGTTCAGACAATTTTGGCCAGATTTTAGCAAATGTATCAGGAGAACATGAAGCGAAAGGTGGTACGCTGTGAATTTCATCGTCGAAGCCTTTCGAAGACGCTGCGCCTCTACGTCGAATAGTTCTCCGCCTTAGATTCTCTTTCCGAAGGCGCTAACTTAGTGCCACCTCTTTCGACATCATGTTCTCCTGTTACAATCTCAATTTTGGAGCGTTCAGACAATTTTGGCCAGATTTTAGCACATGTATCAGGAGAACATGAAGCGAAAGGAGGTACGCTGTGAATTTCATCGTCGAAGCCTTTCGAAGACGCTGCGCATCTACGTCGAATAGTTCTCCGCCTTAGATTCTCTTTCCGAAGGCGCTAACTTAGTGCCACCTCTTTCGACATCATGTTCTCCTGTTACAATCTCAATTTTGGAGCGTTCAGACAATTTTGGCCAGATTTTAGCAAATGTATCAGGAGAACATGAAGCGAAAGGAGGTACGCTGTGAATTTCATCGTCGAAGCCTTTCGAAGACGCTGCGCCTCTACGTCGAATAGTTCTCCGCCTTAGATTCTCTTTCCGAAGGCGCTAACTTAGTGCCACCTCTTTCGACATCATGTTCTCCTGTTACAATCTCAATTTTGGAGCGTTCAGACAATTTTGGCCAGATTTTAGCAAATGTATCAGGAGAACATGAAGCGAAAGGAGGTACGCTGTGAATTTCATCGTCGAAGCCTTTCGAAGACGCTGCGCCTCTACGTCGAATAGTTCTCCGCCTTAGATTCTCTTTCCGAAGGCGCTAACTTAGTGCCACCTCTTTCGACATCATGTTCTCCTGTTACAATCTCAATTTTGGAGCGTTCAGACAATTTTGGCCAGATTTTAGCAAATGTATCAGGAGAACATGAAGCGAAAGGAGGTACGCTGTGAATTTCATCGTCGAAGCCTTTCGAAGACGCTGCGCCTCTACGTCGAATAGTTCTCCGCCTTAGATTCTCTTTCCGAAGGCGCTAACTTAGTGCCACCTCTTTCGACATCATGTTCTCCTGTTACAATCTCAATTTTGGAGCGTTCAGACAATTTTGGCCAGATTTTAGCAAATGTATCAGGAGAACATGAAGCGAAAGGAGGTACGCTGTGAATTTCATCGTCGAAGCATTTCGAAGACGCTGCGCCTCTACGTCGAATAGTTCTCCGCCTTAGATTCTCTTTCCGAAGGCGCTAACTTAGTGCCACCTCTTTCGACATCATGTTCTCCTGTTACATTCTCAATTTTGGAGCGTTCAGACAATTTTGGCCAGATTTTAGCAAATGTATCAGGAGAACATGAAGCGAAAGGAGGTACGCTGTGAATTTCATCGTCGAAGCCTTTCGAAGACGCTGCGCCTCTACGTCGAATTGTTCTCCGCCTTAGATTCTCCTTCCGAAGGCGCTAACTTAGTGCCACCTCTTTCGACATCATGTTCTCCTGTTACAATCTCAATTTTGGAGCGTTCAGACAATTTTGGCCAGATTTTAGCAAATGTATCAGGAGAACATGAAGCGAAAGGAGGTACGCTGTGAATTTCATCGTCGAAGCCTTTCGAAGACGCTGCGCCTCTACGTCGAATAGTTCTCCGCCTTAGATTCTCTTTCCGAAGGCGCTAACTTAGTGCCACCTCTTTCGACATCATGTTCTCCTGTTACAATCTCAATTTTGGAGCGTTCAGACAATTTTGGCCAGATTTTAGCAAATGTATCAGGAGAACATGAAGCGAAAGGAGGTACGCTGTGAATTTCATCGTCGAAGCCTGTCGAAGACGCTGCGCCTCTACGTCGAATAGTTCTCCGCCTTAGATTCTCTTTCCGAAGGCGCTAACTTAGTGCCACCTCTTTCGACATCATGTTCTCCTGTTACAATCTCAATTTTGGAGCGTTCAGACAATTTTGGCCAGATTTTAGCAAATGTATCAGGAGAACATGAAGCGAAAGGAGGTACGCTGTGAATTTCATCGTCGAAGCCTTTCGAAGACGCTGCGCCTCTACGTCGAATAGTTCTCCGCCTTAGATTCTCTTTCCGAAGGCGCTAACTTAGTGTCACCTCTTTCGACATCATGTTCTCCTGTTGCAATCTCAATTTTGGAGCGTTCAGACAATTTTGGCCAGATTTTAGCAAATGTATCAGGAGAACATGAAGCGAAAGGAGGTACGCTGTGAATTTCATCGTCGAAGCCTTTCGAAGACGCTGCGCCTCTACGTCGAATAGTTCTCCGCCTTAGATTCTCTTTCCGAAGGCGCTAACTTAGTGCCACCTCTTTCGACATCATGTTCTCCTGTTACAATCTCAATTTTGGGGCGTTCAGACAATTTTGGCCAGATTTTAGCAAATGTATCAGGAGAACATGAAGCGAAAGGAGGTACGCTGTGAATTTCATCGTCGAAGCCTTTCGAAGACGCTGCGCCTCTACGTCGAATAGTTCTCCGCCTTAGATTCTCTTTCCGAAGGCGCTAACTTAGTGCCACCTCTTTCGACATCATGTTCTCCTGTTACAATCTCAATTTTGGAGCGTTCAGACAATTTTGGCCAGATTTTAGCAAATGTATCAGGAGAACATGAAGCGAAAGGAGGTACGCTGTGAATTTCATCGTCGAAGCCTTTCGAAGACGCTGCGCCTCTACGTCGAATAGTTCTCCGCCTTAGATTCTCTTTCCGAAGGCGCTAACTTAGTGCCACCTCTTTCGACATCATGTTCTCCTGTTACAATCTCAATTTTGGAGCGTTCAGACAATTTTGGCCAGATTTTAGCAAATGTATCAGGAGAACATGAAGCGAAAGGAGGTACGCTGTGAATTTCATCGTCGAAGCATTTCGAAGACGCTGCGCCTCTACGTCGAATAGTTCTCCGCCTTAGATTCTCTTTCCGAAGGCGCTAACTTAGTGCCACCTCTTTCGACATCATGTTCTCCTGTTACAATCTCAATTTTGGAGCGTTCAGACAATTTTGGCCAGATTTTAGCAAATGTATCAGGAGAACATGAAGCGAAAGGAGGTACGCTGTGAATTTCATCGTCGAAGCCTTTCGAAGACGCTGCGCCTCTACGTCGAATAGTTCTCCGCCTTAGATTCTCTTTCCGAAGGCGCTAACTTAGTGCCACCTCTTTCGACATCATGTTCTCCTGTTACAATCTCAATTTTGGGGCGTTCAGACAATTTTGGCCAGATTTTAGCAAATGTATCAGGAGAACATGAAGCGAAAGGAGGTACGCTGTGAATTTCATCGTCGAAGCCTTTCGAAGACGCTGCGCCTCTACGTCGAATAGTTCTCCGCCTTAGATTCTCTTTCCGAAGGCGCTAACTTAGTGCCACCTCTTTCGACATCATGTTCTCCTGTTACAATCTCAATTTTGGAGCGTTCAGACAATTTTGGCCAGATTTTAGCAAATGTATCAGGAGAACATGAAGCGAAAGGAGGTACGCTGTGAATTTCATCGTCGAAGCCTTTCGAAGACGCTGCGCCTCTACGTCGAATAGTTCTCCGCCTTAGATTCTCTTTCCGAAGGCGCTAACTTAGTGCCACCTCTTTCGACATCATGTTCTCCTGTTACAATCTCAATTTTGGAGCGTTCAGACAATTTTGGCCAGATTTTAGCAAATGTATCAGGAGAACATGAAGCGAAAGGAGGTACGCTGTGAATTTCATCGTCGAAGCCTTTCGAAGACGCTGCGCCTCTACGTCGAATAGTTCTCCGCCTTAGATTCTCTTTCCGAAGGCGCTAACTTAGTGCCACCTCTTTCGACATCATGTTCTCCTGTTACAATCTCAATTTTGGAGCGTTCAGACAATTTTGGCCAGATTTTAGCAAATGTATCAGGAGAACATGAAGCGAAAGGAGGTACGCTGTGAATTTCATCGTCGAAGCCTTTCGAAGACGCTGCGCCTCTACGTCGAATAGTTCTCCGCCTTAGATTCTCTTTCCGAAGGCGCTAACTTAGTGCCACCTCTTTCGACATCATGTTCTCCTGTTACAATCTCAATTTTGGAGCGTTCAGACAATTTTGGCCAGATTTTAGCAAATGTATCAGGAGAACATGAAGCGAAAGGAGGTACGCTGTGAATTTCATCGTCGAAGCCTTTCGAAGACGCTGCGCCTCTACGTCGAATAGTTCTCCGCCTTAGATTCTCTTTCCGAAGGCGCTAACTTAGTGCCACCTCTTTCGACATCATGTTCTCCTGTTACAATCTCAATTTTGGAGCGTTCAGACAATTTTGGCCAGATTTTAGCAAATGTATCAGGAGAACATGAAGCGAAAGGAGGTACGCTGTGAATTTCATCGTCGAAGCCTTTCGAAGACGCTGCGCCTCTACGTCGAATAGTTCTCCGCCTTAGATTCTCTTTCCGAAAGCGCTAACTTAGTGCCACCTCTTTCGACATCATGTTCTCCTGTTACAATCTCAATTTTGGAGCGTTCAGACAATTTTGGCCAGATTTTAGCAAATGTATCAGGAGAACATGAAGCGAAAGGAGGTACGCTGTGAATTTCATCGTCGAAGCATTTCGAAGACGCTGCGCCTCTACGTCGAATAGTTCTCCGCCTTAGATTCTCTTTCCGAAGGCGCTAACTTAGTGCCACCTCTTTCGACATCATGTTCTCCTGTTACAATCTCAATTTTGGAGCGTTCAGACAATTTTGGCCAGATTTTAGCAAATGTATCAGGAGAACATGAAGCGAAAGGAGGTACGCTGTGAATTTCATCGTCGAAGCCTTTCGAAGACGCTGCGCCTCTACGTCGAATAGTTCTCCGCCTTAGATTCTCTTTCCGAAGGCGCTAACTTAGTGCCACCTCTTTCGACATCATGTTCTCCTGTTACAATCTCAATTTTGGAGCGTTCAGACAATTTTGGCCAGATTTTAGCAAATGTATCAGGAGAACATGAAGCGAAAGGAGGTACGCTGTGAATTTCATCGTCGAAGCCTTTCGAAGACGCTGCGCCTCTACGTCGAATAGTTCTCCGCCTTAGATTCTCTTTCCGAAGGCGCTAACTTAGTGCCACCTCTTTCGACATCATGTTCTCCTGTTACAATCTCAATTTTGGAGCGTTCAGACAATTTTGGCCAGATTTTAGCAAATGTATCAGGAGAACATGAAGCAAAAGGAGGTACGCTGTGAATTTCATCGTCGAAGCCTTTCGAAGACGCTGCGCCTCTACGTCGAATAGTTCTCCGCCTTAGATTCTCTTTCCGAAGGCGCTAACTTAGTGCCACCTCTTTCGACATCATGTTCTCCTGTTACAATCTCAATTTTGGAGCGTTCAGACAATTTTGGCCAGATTTTAGCAAATGTATCAGGAGAACATGAAGCGAAAGGAGGTACGCTGTGAATTTCATCGTCGAAGCATTTCGAAGACGCTGCGCCTCTACGTCGAATAGTTCTCCGCCTTAGATTCTCTTTCCGAAGGCGCTAACTTAGTGCCACCTCTTTCGACATCATGTTCTCCTGTTACAATCTCAATTTTGGAGCGTTCAGACAATTTTGGCCAGATTTTAGCAAATGTATCAGGAGAACATGAAGCGAAAGGAGGTACGCTGTGAATTTCATCGTCGAAGCATTTCGAAGACGCTGCGCCTCTACGTCGAATAGTTCTCCGCCTTAGATTCTCTTTCCGAAGGCGCTAACTTAGTGCCACCTCTTTCGACATCATGTTCTCCTGTTACAATCTCAATTTTGGAGCGTTCAGACAATTTTGGCCAGATTTTAGCAAATGTATCAGGAGAACATGAAGCGAAAGGAGGTACGCTGTGAATTTCATCGTCGAAGCCTTTCGAAGACGCTGCGCCTCTACGTCGAATAGTTCTCCGCCTTAGATTCTCTTTCCGAAGGCGCTAACTTAGTGCCACCTCTTTCGACATCATGTTCTCCTGTTACAATCTCAATTTTGGAGCGTTCAGACAATTTTGGCCAGATTTTAGCAAATGTATCAGGAGAACATGAAGCGAAAGGAGGTACGCTGTGAATTTCATCGTCGAAGCCTTTCGAAGACGCTGCGCCTCTACGTCGAATAGTTCTCCGCCTTAGATTCTCTTTCCGAAGGCGCTAACTTAGTGCCACCTCTTTCGACATCATGTTCTCCTGTTACAATCTCAATTTTGGAGCGTTCAGACAATTTTGGCCAGATTTTAGCAAATGTATCAGGAGAACATGAAGCGAAAGGAGGTACGCTGTGAATTTCATCGTCGAAGCCTTTCGAAGACGCTGCGCCTCTACGTCGAATAGTTCTCCGCCTTAGATTCTCTTTCCGAAGGCGCTAACTTAGTGCCACCTCTTTCGACATCATGTTCTCCTGTTACAATCTCAATTTTGGAGCGTTCAGACAATTTTGGCCAGATTTTAGCAAATGTATCAGGAGAACATGAAGCGAAAGGAGGTACGCTGTGAATTTCATCGTCGAAGCATTTCGAAGACGCTGCGCCTCTACGTCGAATAGTTCTCCGCCTTAGATTCTCTTTCCGAAGGCGCTAACTTAGTGCCACCTCTTTCGACATCATGTTCTCCTGTTACAATCTCAATTTTGGAGCGTTCAGACAATTTTGGCCAGATTTTAGCAAATGTATCAGGAGAACATGAAGCGAAAGGAGGTACGCTGTGAATTTCATCGTCGAAGCCTTTCGAAGACGCTGCGCCTCTACGTCGAATAGTTCTCCGCCTTAGATTCTCTTTCCGAAGGCGCTAACTTAGTGCCACCTCTTTCGACATCATGTTCTCCTGTTACAATCTCAATTTTGGAGCGTTCAGACAATTTTGGCCAGATTTTAGCAAATGTATCAGGAGAACATGAAGCGAAAGGAGGTACGCTGTGAATTTCATCGTCGAAGCCTTTCGAAGACGCTGCGCCTCTACGTCGAATAGTTCTCCGCCTTAGATTCTCTTTCCGAAGGCGCTAACTTAGTGCCACCTCTTTCGACATCATGTTCTCCTGTTACAATCTCAATTTTGGAGCGTTCAGACAATTTTGGCCAGATTTTAGCAAATGTATCAGGAGAACATGAAGCGAAAGGAGGTACGCTGTGAATTTCATCGTCGAAGCCTTTCGAAGACGCTGCGCCTCTACGTCGAATAGTTCTCCGCCTTAGATTCTCTTTCCGAAGGCGCTAACTTAGTGCCACCTCTTTCGACATCATGTTCTCCTGTTACAATCTCAATTTTGGAGCGTTCAGACAATTTTGGCCAGATTTTAGCAAATGTATCAGGAGAACATGAAGCAAAAGGAGGTACGCTGTGAATTTCATCGTCGAAGCCTTTCGAAGACGCTGCGCCTCTACGTCGAATAGTTCTCCGCCTTAGATTCTCTTTCGGAAGGCGCTAACTTAGTGCCACCTCTTTCGACATCATGTTCTCCTGTTACAATCTCAATTTTGGAGCGTTCAGACAATTTTGGCCAGATTTTAGCAAATGTATCAGGAGAACATGAAGCGAAAGGAGGTACGCTGTGAATTTCATCGTCGAAGCATTTCGAAGACGCTGCGCCTCTACGTCGAATAGTTCTCCGCCTTAGATTCTCTTTCCGAAGGCGCTAACTTAGTGCCACCTCTTTCGACATCATGTTCTCCTGTTACAATCTCAATTTTGGAGCGTTCAGACAATTTTGGCCAGATTTTAGCAAATGTATCAGGAGAACATGAAGCGAAAGGAGGTACGCTGTGAATTTCATCGTCGAAGCATTTCGAAGACGCTGCGCCTCTACGTCGAATAGTTCTCCGCCTTAGATTCTCTTTCCGAAGGCGCTAACTTAGTGCCACCTCTTTCGACATCATGTTCTCCTGTTACAATCTCAATTTTGGAGCGTTCAGACAATTTTGGCCAGATTTTAGCAAATGTATCAGGAGAACATGAAGCGAAAGGAGGTACGCTGTGAATTTCATCGTCGAAGCCTTTCGAAGACGCTGCGCCTCTACGTCGAATAGTTCTCCGCCTTAGATTCTCTTTCCGAAGGCGCTAACTTAGTGCCACCTCTTTCGACATCATGTTCTCCTGTTACAATCTCAATTTTGGAGCGTTCAGACAATTTTGGCCAGATTTTAGCAAATGTATCAGGAGAACATGAAGCGAAAGGAGGTACGCTGTGAATTTCATCGTCGAAGCCTTTCGAAGACGCTGCGCCTCTACGTCGAATAGTTCTCCGCCTTAGATTCTCTTTCCGAAGGCGCTAACTTAGTGCCACCTCTTTCGACATCATGTTCTCCTGTTACAATCTCAATTTTGGAGCGTTCAGACAATTTTGGCCAGATTTTAGCAAATGTATCAGGAGAACATGAAGCGAAAGGAGGTACGCTGTGAATTTCATCGTCGAAGCCTTTCGAAGACGCTGCGCCTCTACGTCGAATAGTTCTCCGCCTTAGATTCTCTTTCCGAAGGCGCTAACTTAGTGCCACCTCTTTCGACATCATGTTCTCCTGTTACAATCTCAATTTTGGAGCGTTCAGACAATTTTGGCCAGATTTTAGCAAATGTATCAGGAGAACATGAAGCGAAAGGAGGTACGCTGTGAATTTCATCGTCGAAGCATTTCGAAGACGCTGCGCCTCTACGTCGAATAGTTCTCCGCCTTAGATTCTCTTTCCGAAGGCGCTAACTTAGTGCCACCTCTTTCGACATCATGTTCTCCTGTTACAATCTCAATTTTGGAGCGTTCAGACAATTTTGGCCAGATTTTAGCAAATGTATCAGGAGAACATGAAGCGAAAGGAGGTACGCTGTGAATTTCATCGTCGAAGCCTTTCGAAGACGCTGCGCCTCTACGTCGAATAGTTCTCCGCCTTAGATTCTCTTTCCGAAGGCGCTAACTTAGTGCCACCTCTTTCGACATCATGTTCTCCTGTTACAATCTCAATTTTGGAGCGTTCAGACAATTTTGGCCAGATTTTAGCAAATGTATCAGGAGAACATGAAGCGAAAGGAGGTACGCTGTGAATTTCACCATTGAAGGCGTTGCCTTAAAGTAGCGAACAAGAGCTGCGCCTTCTAAAGGCCTTTTACCATGGAAATCACAGGTTTGGAATTTGGATAGGAATATGTAAAAGGTATTTGTAAATAATAATAGAGTTCTTTTCCAATTTTTTTCCACTTTATTTGCATAAAAGGTCTTTTTTACAGTGTTACAATATTGTATAATTTCATTTTACTTTTTTTATAAAATCACTATCTTCTCATGTTCATTGTTGAGGCTGATAGCTTTCCATCGTTTGTCTCATTTAATGTTCCTGGCCTCGGAGGAATGTTCCCAAGATTAATCTGCAAGCAGAAGAAAAATATTTTCATTAACCTGATTTGTCTATTATGTATAGAAAATACGACAAATATTACAATATAATTTCATGTAAAACGTATAAAGAATTTAATTATCTTCCCAATTTAACATTTATTTCATTTAGAATACATTTAAACGCAGTCCAATTCTATCATATTACAGAAAACGTATACAAATGACAACAGGTCAAAAGAATTAGGTACCCTTTTGTTTGTAAATAAAAGAACCGTACTTTTCTTTGCGCACTAAAAATTTAAAGACAAATTTGCGTAGCCACCCCACTTTTATAGCTCGATGAATCCGAATGAATCTGAATCGAGCTGAACTGAAGTTAGCAACCATATAACAATTTATTTAACCTTACACGCTTGCGTAATTCTAATATTATATTAGTAAGGTACTCAAAAGACACATACAACTTATAAGAGGAAAAGAAAAGATTAACAAAGAGAATGTTAAGTTATCCAGAATCATCGTTCTCTAACGCAAAATATTCAACATGATCATTAGTAAATCGATTCGTACGGTTGCATTTAAAAAGAAAATACAAGTGCACTTTGCTAGTGCTCTGATGCTCTTGAAGAAAACCTCGTGTCATAAAATGTCACAGAGCTTGTCAAACAATCCAAAAGGACACATGATAGGACCCGAGAAAAGTGTTGCTCGAGAAGTCTTCTAGGTAATGAGTATATCTCAGTGGAATCCTGTTAAAGGAAAATGCATAGTTCGTTCGTAGAATTCATAAATTATATAAATACGGTGAGGAGTTTCATTTAAGGGGTTACACCACTGTAGAATTTTCAAAAAAAAGAAATTTTTTTGTTTGTTTAAAAGGTGTTGTAGGGTCTTAAGAAAAATATACCAAAAGATGGAGGGCGGCAAAAATGTCTAAATATCCAAATTTTCAATTCCACCGCAACGCTCTTGTGTATGCCCCGAGCGCCTTTCGAGTAGGGAAGCAGGAATAACAACAGTTTATAGAGAAGGGACTGCCTTCCGAATAGTCTAGAATGTTAAGAACGTCTGTGTAGCGTTAGTAAAGTGAGGATCGACCGTTGAAAAGGACGCTTTGCTTTCGTGTATAAGTTTTGTAATACTCGAATACGCGTGTTTCTCGAAACCACTTTTTTTTAACTGGCCGGAAACATAACTCGAACAAATCTTCACCGATCGATCTGAAAATTTAACAGTAAATTCAAAATTGTTTTCTCCAGCGACGTACGTAGGATTTTTTTTTATATTGCATATTTTTTTTTTAATAAACAATTTTGTGACGATTTTTTTCATGAAATTGCACCATTTCACGAAAAAATGCACCATTTCGCGAAAAATCAATATATCGAAAAAATCCTACATACGTCTCTTGCTGTTGTTCTATAGAATCGAAAAGACTTTGGTTTTTTGATCCAGGTCAAAAATTGCGGGAGTTAGGTTTCCGGCCGTGGACCCTTTCAAAAAACAGGCACCGACGGAGAAATGCTGCGCAGCCACCATTTTGTCATGAACGAAGTTGAAAAAAATATTTTTTGTACTTCATTACTAGAATTATAAATCCCATTTTACAGAATTTCGATTGATCTCTTTATTGCGCAAAAAAAATTCCCGAAATATGCCTATTTTTTCGTACTCTACAGTGGTTTAACCCCTTAATTTGAACAACATTAAGGTGATTCAGTTTTATAATCTCATTTATTATCAATTATATGCAAAGTATACAAAAAAACTTATATCCTTTTTGTCTGAAATGCCACGATATACCTTCCCTTCGATATTATAATAATTACATTCAAAAGGTAACTGAAGTTGGAATCAAGAAAATAAAATATCACGGTAGCAAAATTAAGTAGGTAAAATGATATTGAGAAAGTAAATTATGCTCACATAGTTCTATGGAAAGTAACAATGTTTTTACTATACAGTGTTTAAGTTTCTATAAGAATAAAAACACGCTTTTAAAACTAAAAAGGCTCAATGCCCTCGTGACCCTTTGTAACAAAACGTAGATCCAAGCTGCACAAAACCAGCCCCTTTTAAGGCGACACCAAACCATCTTCGATTAACTGGGCTTGCACCGTCGGCAACTCCACGCTATATATTCCAGTTGCTTCGTGACACTGGACAATCTTTATTTTAATACAGTTGTTGGGAACAATCAGTTCTGAGATTCGTGTGAAAACTTTGTCATCGTCTGTGTCGGGCACTAAATCTACAAAAAATGTGATTGACGATCAACGAATATTTAAAGCGCAATGTTTATCAGAAGCATCATACTTACTGAGGATGTTGCAAATGCTCGCAAGCGCGTTAGGAGAGGTGAAATCTTTTGGCATAGGCCGTATATCTTTGTGATCAATGCTCTCTACGTTCCCGAAGTCGATGAAGAAAATGGTGCTTGTTGTAGACGTTTCGCTGCGACAAATGCAAGCGGCACGGTACCATCCATTGTCAAAAAGAGCGAGGCAAAGTTCTTTTTCCCGCGGGATATAGTGATCGGTCCGTTCGCAATATTCAGCCATCTATATGAAAATAATACAATATACACACGCGCAATATCGAGATGGTATAACGACCGATACTAAGCAATATTTTTTTAAAAGAAAATTTACCGCTTTAGGCATTATGTCGAAAACGTGAGTCATTATATCGAAATCTAACGGGCACATTGCATATTTGGAGCAAGCCTCGATAGGGTGCAGTACGAGTACTTCGGCAACGTCTCCGACTTTCCCCAAACTAGCAACGTCCACATCGCTCACCATGTAACACGTTGTGTCTACAACATATTATTATATTTTAACGTGAACATTAAGTAACGCCACTCAGCGGAAAGATGCTTGACTTCAGATTCATAATTACCTTTCTCGCCAAGTTTGTTCCAAATCGGTGTAAGTAGTTCGGTGAGCTTCTTACTAATATCTTCTCCGCTGGCCGTTTTAAGATGCACGCCAGATTTTGGCGATTTAAGATCACGTGTCAATATTAAGGGAACTTCCGCTCCCACTAGATAACTGAGATAATCACTTACTTCTTTCGTCATAGGAACATCTTCAGGAACGTCGCTTAAGACGATCTTGGCCGAACACGATGCCAGCTTTTGGAACGTTATTTATGAATAATTTTGAAAAATGTATTATTACAAGCGTAATAATTAGCGACGAACCTGTTTTAAGTCGTCAGACAGGACCTTGAGCTTCTTTATATTCGTAACTTCCGTGTTACCAAAATCGATATATGCGATTGTAATTTTATCATCCTGTACTTTGGTAACAATTGCACGATAATAATTATTATCTATATACTGAGATATTACCATTTGTCCAACAACTGGGGCTTCCTTCAGAGATGCAGCTGATACAAAAAGGCAATTCTTATAATTATGGAAATTAGTTACGGCGCTTGTCGCGGTTATTGCTGTATCACGAGGCATAATACCTGTTTGTGCACATTTTGCAACATTTTGCATAATGTGGTTGTAACGTTCTAACTCCGGGGCAGTGAGGGATCGAGCGAACAAATAAATGTGACTGCGAAAAGCAGTGAGGCATACCTAAAGCAATCACTACTATAACTAACGGGCCATTTATTAGAAAAACATCTTTAAAACATCCTCGTAATTATATTAAAATGATTATTAATCTTGTGGAAATTGTAGTTGACGTTCAAACCTCGGTTCCATTTCCCAATTCGGCATATTGTACTCCCTTCTGTTCTGGCATCGGTATCCAAGGCTTTACAATAGCTTCCAATGTCTCCTGGTCATTTGAGATCTCTATCTCAATTTCACTTTGCGTTTTACATGCAGTTACTTTAAATTCATATTGCTCAGATGCCGCAAATTTGGATTTAGCATTTTTCACTTCGCACGTAGCGCCGAAAGCGCAGATATCCAAAAAGTCATCCGAACACGGCACGGTTTTGCCAATCGTCATCATTCTAGCTTCATCTATCATAGCCATTTTCAAAGGAGGCTGAAGCGATAATACATAGCCCCTCAACCAATCACCATCGAGCCTTTGTCCGCATATTATATCTCCCACCTGCGGCCTGGCAATCGTAAATCTTGCATCACTCGAAGTACGTTACATGGATCTTACTATTTCTATGCGCGCGCCGTGTATATTTCTAATGCGTACCTGTGATTGGAATCTGCCGAAATATTTTCACACATCTGAGGTAGTTCGGTGAGGAGTTTTTCAAAGCCGGACATCGCAGTGTTCGGTAGTAACGTGATACTATAAGTATTGTTACTCAATTCTGCGTGTATTTCTAAAACGCCAATTTCACCAACAGGCACAGTATTCACTATGCTTTTCAATTTTTTTATAGAACTCGATACTTTCTCGTGACTTGGAGGTTGTTGCACTGGGACTTTAACTTGACTTGGAGGTTGTTGCACTGGGACTTTAATTTGACTTGGAGGTTGTTGCACTGGGACTTTAACTTGACTTGGAGGTTGTTGCACTGGGACTTTAACTTGACTTGGAGTTTTTTGAGCTTGGACGCTATCAGGACTTGGAGTCTTTTGGGCTTGGACTTTATCATGACTTGGAGTCTTTTGGGCTTGGACTTTATCATGACTTGGAGCCTTTTGGGCTTGGACTTTATCGGGAGAGAGGGCTTTCGGAGTTACCACAGTTTTCTTAACGTTGGACTCAGTTGAAGCGACCGGCGTCGGAACATTGTTTGCCTGAACAACTTGCGATGCCGGCGCATCATTCTCCCCTTTCATTTCAACGTTAATTACTTTGTCAGAATCAACAGATATCATTCTAACAGATACAATATCCTCATATTTGAGGTGTTTATATTTCTCGCTTGCCTTGCCGGATATGCGGATCTTGGTGCTATATCTTGGAATATTCTTATGTTTATGGATTTCACGAAACTCGTCTGTATTAACGATTTCGTCGTTACCGTAGTCTATGTAATTTACTGTCAAAGGATTCAAACACGTGACTATACCTCTATGCCACACGCTCTCATACGGGACAGCATAAATTTTTCCAAGAACCGGCTTCATATTCTGCCCCTCTTCCGCTTCGTTTTGCAAGTCAGTCATTAGCTTTATAAGATTATCATCATCTTCCACCTTTTGAACCCAATACTCACAGCCCATCTTTAAAATTATCCTTACATCTGCGAACTTCGATTTCGACAAAAATGTTTGCTTAGAGAACGCTATATCTTCTTCTATCTTAGTTACATCATCGGCACTAATATTCTGCCGCTTCTTAGTAACACTTTCAACGCTATCTGCTTTTTTATATTCGGATATTACTTCGTTCTTCTGATAGCCATTGTGTTGGTCGGTAGCTTTAGCGTGCGAGGATTTCGGCGTAATATCTTTCGGGCTGTCGTTAGAAACTGCCGGAGGTAGATCGGTCGTACCTCGATCGTTCGAAACGGCATTTAGTACTCTCGGGCTCAAGCACGCCTCCGCCTCTACTAATTTCTTGGGTCGACGTAGGGGTATTTGGATATTAGGAGTACTTCTGATAGGTGTTTGCTCCTCGTTCTTTAATTGCACTGGGTGCATAGAACTCACAGCTGTCACCAGAGCTCTTAAAATGAAATACAAGAACAAAAGGATCTTAATACACATGCAAGATCCAATATTTGCTATAATTAATGATGAAAAAAAAATATTTACGGAATGGCTTGACATTCAATTTTATGCTGTGGCCAATCGGCTATTTGGCAGTTTCTACTGCAATAGAAGATATGACATTTCTCGCAGTTGAACTTTGTTAGTTTCGAACATTTTTTACATTTTCCGATCGTGTCCTCTTCTAACATGTATTGCCCATATTCATATAAGCCCTGTTAAATCAAATTGCAATAGATAATCTTCAGTACTTCCTTAAAATACTAATAGAGTATAAAATATTCTAATTTAAATTCTAAATATAGAATTTAAAATACTATAGAATACTTCTATCTTCTAAGAATATATTTACTTACAGAAGTGCGTTTCTCATACACTTTGCAGATCTTGCTCTGAACTTCAGGGTCTGGATCAGGGATTTCGTACATCGTATAGCCTCGCCCCATCGAAACATGTTTCTTGCCATCGTCCGTAACAGTTAATTGCCCTCTAACATATTATCACAACAGTTAATTTACATCGAATATCAGATTACCCATTTTGTAGAAAGTTTTTAATACCTTGTCCATAATGTATTTGTGTTTGCATAAGGTTCCGCATTCTCATATGGATTAAACGTATGCGGATCGGAAGGGTGCGAATATAACAAATCATCGTCCGCTGTGTAGGTATATTTCGGAAGTGCTGCATTCGGCTCTACTTTCTTAAAAATATCCATCGGCTGGCCTCGACCTCTTGCTTGCATGCTGCACGAAATTACAATTCCTCTTTTTTTAATTCAAACACGAACAAGTTTAGTCAAATAATCAGAAGCGTGAAGAGGTATTCGAATCGTAAATTAAAAATATGAAGGACTGTTAATTATACGCCTACTTACGTCGATGTTTCCACAGGTCTAACATCTCTAGTGACATGATTTTCATATTGTGTCGCAGCGGCGGGTGGTTTAGCAACTTGTATCTTGCTGCCCTCTTTTTCCTTAGCAAACGATACTTTCAAACGTAATGGCGACACATTGTGCAGATCCTTTATGGCGCTCTCCGCTTCGCCATATGTCCCATACGTAATATAAGCCCAAGTAGCATTTGAACGGTAGAAATGCCCAATGATGTTCCCGTAATGATTAAAAATTTGCAGCAACCCATGCTTCAACATTACAATTTAATACATTACACGCGAGGTAAAAATTATTTGTACTCTACTAAAAATTCAATGCAGCCAAAAGTTAGTCAGGACATTTTAAACTTTAATAAATACAAGTATTATGATTCAGATTCGGTGCCGACTATTTATGGTTAATCTATAATAATTGATAATTCATAGTTTTGCATACCTCATTCAGTTCTCCAGGTAAATCATTCACGTACAGTGTGAATTCTCCACTAGAACTACATAAAAAAAGAATCGTGCACGTGTGTGTAAAAAGAAATATATTCGCTTAAACTGTATGTTTTGCGCGTAAAAAAAGATGAATGGAAATCGTTTGCTGGAACAATGAATGATTGTTCCAGAAGGGTACTAACGCATGATTTGCGCGCAATATTACGAGAAGCACGTGGGAAGGGAAATTGAAATCGTAGATGGTTCGAATAAATTTCGAGAGATTAAGTTTCGCGAAACATTAGTTACTGAGAATCTTCTAATCTCACCTGTTGGACGCTGGTGTACCCTTTGTTACTACATTCGACACACAAAACGCCATAGCTTGTTTTGCTGTTGATGCCGGTCACCTACAAAGAATGACCTACAAAGTTTACGCGAACGTGCTTCTTTCACAAACGTGGGATAAAAACCGTGAATGAAGAACGAACGAAATAAACATGGAATTTTAGAAGCTTTCGAAACGTCCTGCGCGATGTAAATTCTCCAGCCAACTACACGCTACCGGCGTTTAAACGGTTATCACATTTCGTCCAGTCTAACGCGACGAGTAATAGGAATAATCTGCTGACAATTCACTTTGACTAATAACTAAGGCGGGTACATAGGTACAACTTCTGACGAATGAAATGAATGAAAAGAATGCTGCGGAAAACCGGCAGTTTCCTGGTCGAAACGATCCCAAAGCGAACAAGCAATTACGAATTTCATTTCGCGACGAAGAAAATAAAATACGAGGATTGCCAAAGCAAAAAAAACAGAAAGACTAAACACGTGCTCCGTAAATCTTATTTAGCCGATTTAAGCAAGTAATTTATAATCGTCGTGCAGAATATCTTACCTACAGTATTGCGAATTATCTCCTCGGAATCTATCGAGGATGCCAACAAAATTTTCCTCGCGGTATTATAAAACACAATCGCAATGGAACCGCTTTAGCGGGACTGCGCGACATGTGGTATCGCTGCTGGTTGTTGGGCGACCCCTATAGTGATCAGGAATGATAATCTTCATTCAATTTCGAATGAAATAAAAGAAAAACTTGTGCATTCCTCTGTTAGATAATTCTTAAAGACAAGAATTTGTACATTCTTCGCATCTTGTCTAATTAAAAAATATAATGTAAACGTTTGATTGATCGATTGAAAGTTTGAAAGAATTTCCTTAAATTCGGTTACGGGTTAGTAGGGATGGTGGGGATGCCCCCGTTCACGTGTCCTATGTAAAAAATCTTAACGAACCCTGAATCATAAAGAAAACGAATTTGATTGTTCCCATTAATGGTTTTTCAATTCGTAAGCATATACGCTGAAATTGAGGATTTTTTTAGTCTTTCGCGGTTTCTGATTCGAAAGGAATCACGTGCACGAGACACTGGAATATCTATGCGAGGCATGTGGTTCATGGTGTATTTAACTTGATCCGTGTTCTCATCCCTGTGATAATATTGAGGCAGTAGCATCGTGGTTTTTCATTATACCTAGTTGTGTTAGATGTCATGATAAATGAGTCGTATTTTGCTCGCACAACGAACGTGCGAATCGAGATGTAATTAGTTGTACATACATTGTTATAATAAGTATTCAATTAGAATGGCGGTGGCATGGAAGCAGGTTAAAGAAGATTCAGGAGTAGGTGAGGAATAATTCGTTGAATATTATTAATTTGGCCTTTGTAAGGTCTAACATCCTGGGAGGTGCCCCGACCAGATAAAACTTCACTCCTTCTTTCGCGCGCGAAACATCGATTTTAAACAATTCCCTTGCCGCTGTTTCGCCTCCAGTTGCACGCAACTACTTTATTCACATCATTCGGAAATGTTTAATCCACTTCTGACTATTCATTAAAACGATTTGTCGCGTCAGTGACATTATCGTTTGCATAATATAATTGCTTGACATATACGCTGCCCTTTTTATCCTCCTGTTACTTTACTACATTTCGTTCCATTCCACGAACTTATCGAAATTTAATTTACTTTCGAACGTACAGTGGATTTAATGGTTAAGAATTTGCGTCACGTTTCGTCACGCACGTACACGTTCAGATAATTCTACGTAATATCGCGTACGCGAAAATAAATAATCGATAATAAATATTCAGCTCTATACTTCCTCCGCCCTATGTGTCTCTTTGACACGTAATATATAATAAAAGTGACACTGTTAAGTGTACCTAATTATCTATTATTACACAGCCATTCATAACTTTGCACACGGGACCCCCCATGCATTACGATTAACCGTAGGGGAAGTGGTGTATGTATTGGAGGAGTGCGGAGATTGGTACTACGGGCGTAGTAAATTTAAGGGAACATGTGGGATCTTCCCCAAGTCTTATATACACATTCAGCAGTCGATGAGTATAGATTGTTTGATACATGAGATTACTAATGTTCTGAGAGAATGGGGACATCATTGGAAGCATTTATACATGGTCTGTATAATACTGTGTCGTATTCATAAATGTTATTCCACTAGCAAAGACGTATTTGATAAAATGGAATTAATGCAATTACATCTATTTACAGACTCATTCGGAACACTTCAGAATGATGCAGCAACAAATTCTAGAATTGATAGGGTACAGGAGCAAAATTTTAAGCGGCACATTGACAGTGGATGAATTGAAAGACATGAAAAGATTAGCGACGGCTAAAATCGATACTGGCAATCAGTTACTGGGTATGGACATGGTCGTTCGCGACGATCAAGGGAACGTTCTGAACCCCGAGGAAACGAGTACGATTCAATTGTATTATCATCATGAAACAGCTGCGGAGAGAATAAGAAAGGCGGCTTTGGATACGAAGAAGAAGCCTTCGAAGCCGCAAGCATCAGTATACTCGCATATCTTTTTTGTTAGCGTAAGAAACTTTGTATGCAAGATGACCGAAGATGTAGAATTATTACTGACGTTGTACGATGGTCGTGAGATGAAAGCAATCACTGAGAACTATGTCGTTTCGTGGAGTAAGGAGGGGCTTGCGAGAGACATAGATCAGCTTCATAATCTTCGAGTATTATTCACCGATTTGGGCTCTCGGGATTTAGCAAAGGATAAAGTTTATTTAGCTTGTTACGTAATTAGGGTGGGAGGCATGGAGGCTAAAGATATCGATTATCGTCGATCGAGCGTCGCACAAATTAATCAGAAATCCAGAAGTACCGAGAACATGAGGAGACCGTTCGGCGTAGCTGCGATGGATATCACTTTGTACATTACTGGTAAACTTGAAGGGGACTCGGATCATCACCATTTCATTCCATTCGTACAGTAAGCGGAGAATTCTATTTTAATTTATATTCTAATAAATGTATTCACGAGAAACTTCTCGTGGATACAGTTAAGATAGATCTGTTTTGTTGGTCTCTTTCCTTTTCTTCCAGATGCTGCGAGAAAGAAAGTTTAGACGGCACGTTACGTAGAATTATTTCTCAAAAGGAAGCAAATACTCAGAAAAGCAGTAATGGCAATAACGGCAACTTTGCTGGCGGTCAAGGATTGTGGACCAGTTTAAAGCTGCTCAGAGGAGACCCGAAACAAGTAAACTGAAGTTTCGATTTCAATGGTAACGGTTTAGAATCAGATTTCGTAATATTAACAAGTATTCGGTTCTTAGGTACGGGATGAAAACCCTCACTTAGTACTTGGTAACGTTGCTATTGCAAGGAAAATGGGATTTCCAGAAGTGATTTTACCAGGCGACGTGAGGAATGATTTGTACCTCACGTTAATTAGCGGTGAATTTAACAAAGGATCGAAGTCTACGGATAAAAATGTTGAAGTAACGGTTGGTATCGTTTAACGACTGGTAGAACGTTCGTGTGCATTATTATTCTGTTTCTTCGGCAGGTTAAAGTCTGTAACGAGTTCGGCACACCGATACCGGGTGTTATGACGCTTGGTGGTGGAGCTTTACCGATCGACGAATACCGTAGTGTTATTTATTATCACGAAGATAAACCTAGATGGTGCGAAACATTTAAAATTGCCGTGCCTATCGAAGAGTTTAAACAAGCCCACTTGAAATTCACGTTCAAGCATCGCAGTTCGAACGAGGCGAAGGATAAAACTGAGAAACCTTTTGCTTTAAGTTACGTGAAATTGATGCAACGTAATGGAACAACGTTGCAAGATATACAGCACGAACTGCTGGTCTATAAATTAGACCAGAAGAAATACGAAGAAACTGATATTTCATATCTGAAATTGCCATCGACAAGGGGTGAATTGGTAAAACTGATATCCGTATAAGACTAATGTTACATAAATAAGAGTTGCCGAAGCTTGATTGCTGTTTTTCCAGGTGGAATTGAACGTTGAGAAGAAACCAACGCTGGGGGTACTTACCTTAAGTACCAAAGACAGTTTTTTGATAGCAACTAACATTTGTTCAACGAAACTTACACAGAATGTAGACTTATTAGGCTTATTAAATTGGGCGTCGCATAACACAGATTTAAAAGAATCTTTAGCTGCCTTAATGAAAGTTGACGGGGAGGAAGTAGTTAAGTTTTTACAGGTATGTAGAAAAATAGATGTACATACAAATTTCGTAGTACACGCATATTAAACAGAATTTTCTTTCAGGATGTTTTAGATGCTTTGTTTAATATATTAATGAGTAATTCGGATAGCGATGTTTACGACGATATGGTATTCGAATGTTTGTTGTACATTATCGGTCTCGTGTCCGATAGAAAGTATCAACATTTCCAACCGGTATTAGATTTATACATATCTGAGAGTTTCTCCGCGACGCTCGCGTATAAAAAGTTGATTGCAGTATTACGTAAACGCATAGACAATGCAACTAACAATGACGGTCAGGAACGTGACGTACTTCTCAAAACTATGAAAAGTCTTCAATATTGTATGAGATTTGTTGTAGAATCTCGTCTTTTATTCACCGAGTACGTGTTTTAATGATTAATATTGGCGAGCAGTTCGGTGGCGATTGTTTTCATTAACGTACTCGTATGTTATAATAGGCTTAATCAAGACGAAGAAGAGTTTTCCCAAACTTTAACGGAATTACTGAAATCTATCGTTGAACTCATGAGACACGAAACGGACGGTACCTTACTGGTTCAAGGAGCTTGCCTTAAATATTTGCCAACTACCATACCCCATTTATTACGAGTATATAGTGGCAAACAGTTGAGCACAATTTTGACTGACTTGTTAGTCACTTTACCAGCGGGAAGACTGACCAAACAGAAAATGATGACCGTGAACGACATCGTTCACAGTCCTCTTTTCTTAAATGCCGAGTGCAGGGCGATTCTATTGCCTAGGATTACTATTTTGGTTCGGGATTTGCTGGAAGCCAAAGAGGAGGTAAGGAACGTAATGTTACTGGATGTGATCAGTCTGATTTGTTAAGTTTTAGTGTGAAGAAAATGGGATGTTCAAGTTGCTCATTAAAGTGTACGTAAAATGTGTAAAGGAATGCTGCTATTGACACATGTGTGTTGATTTCTCTTCGAAATTTAGGATCCTTTTCTGAGCAACTCGACGCATTTCTACCGAAGCTTCGTTCATGTTAATACCAATGTGACGTAACAAGGCTTAGACGCAGGTATATGTCTTGCATTTAAGGCATTTAAATTCTCCGTGCCATCTGTGTGTTATAATTGTCATTGTCGAAATGTGAGCGGAGCTTTTCATGTGCATTCGACACTTTTCTACCAAACTTATAAATAGTGCCATTATTTGTGCTTTCCGTGCAGCCTGACATCCTCTCGCCACGCATCTTTCTGCGAATCTTATTAATCTTGTTTTGTTTCCTTTAAATAGGATGTCTTTATTTTTATAGTATGACGTAGTCGAGCATAGTTAATACATACTACTTGAAACAATAGATTCAGTCTTCGAAACAAGTATAAAGGAACATAATGAAATCAAAGACATCCTCTGTAAAGTTCGATCAGAGCATGAAAATGTAATTACATTTCTACTTTCTGATGTAGCATGTACTCATAAAACGGTACCGCATCGAATCGACGCTTACTTAAGCTCATAAAATATACATCATTCTTCATACGTCTGTCTTTCCATTCTCTGCTGATCAGATGACATAGAAAGCTACACCGCTCGGGGTAAGATGTTGAATGACTTGTTAAAGGGCAAATAGGCAATCTCTTAATTCTTCGGTCTCGCATAGTGCATCTGCCCTTTCATAACTGTCCTATTGCTTAGGGGCACTGCATCCTTCTTGCATGCAGTTCTACGATGCAATCTCACTCAGGTGATGGACGATATTGAGGATATAATTGTATTTTTTTTTTGTTATGCGTCAACTGGCATTATATTCTAACTAACATAGGGCTGTTTCATTTTTTTGTGTTTGGTTTGGTTTTGGTTATTGGCCTATAAAAAGGGGCTGTCAAGTACGCCTGGAAAAAGCGTGGCGAAGGTAGCCAGGCTGCTCGGCGAAAATCGACATCGACTCAACCAGCATCGCGGCTATTCCGAAGAGGTAATTGCTGTGATATAAACATGGCGAGTTTAAACACGCGTCACTTACAATTTAATCTTGGATTATTGGCATGACGATTGCTAATGATATGAGAGATTTACTGATCTACTTAGGATAAGTACTTTATGCTAGATTTCTAGGAATGGTGATTATTGTCATGTCGTTCAATCTTCTCTTTTCTATTTTCCGATTAAGTTTTCACAAGGATATAAGTAAACGATCTGCAACGATGATATGGGATACGTGTCTGTCTTATGTTTACATAGGTAGAATTGTGTGTCAAGATTTTATCTGACATCTTGGAATTAACATTTAGGAAAGATATAGGAAGCACGATTCAAGATGTGAAAGAAATTATGCTCACAGCCCTAAGGACTATCATACAAACAGTTATATCAATGGATAGAGAGAATCCGTTGGTAGGAAATCTGGTTTCTGTTATGTTAGCGATATTCAGGTAATAATCAAGATACGAATATAAATCCTGTGCATCGAACGGCGTCTAACATTTGATCTGTACACTCTCTCGCAGACAAATGACGCAACATCATTACGAAATCTACATAAATCACTTCGGAACTAAATTCGATTTGCTCGATTTCCTTATGGAAATATTGTTAGTGTTCAAAGATTTAGTGTCGAGAAGCGTATTCGCAAGCGACTGGTGTGAAATGATTATGCTTCAGAACAGCATAATCTTAAAGTCGCTACGCTACTTCTCGGGCACTATCAGGGATTATTACTTCACTGACTTCGAGCAGCAGGCTTGGTCTAACTTCTTCCATTGTGCAATCGCGTTTTTGACGCAACCCACTTTACAATTGGAGACGTTTACACCATCGAAACGCAATCGCATCGTTTCCCGTTACAATGATATGCGAAGGTACGTGTCTTCGCTCGAATTTTTTCAGAAGTTCAACACACATTTATGTATCATAAATAATATTGAAAATTTTCTTCCCGCACAGAGAGACCGCCTTTGAAATACGATCGATGTGGTTCAATCTGGGACAACACAAGATATTGTTCGTCCCCGGCCTGGTCGGCGCAATATTAGAAATGGCATTAATTCCAGAAAGCGAATTGAGGAAAGCGACTATACCCATATTTTTCGACATGATGCAGTGCGAATATTACAGTTCGCGTATCGTTGAAGGATACGGCGATACGAAAAGGGATCCTGCTCATATAAAAGCGAACTTTACGGAATACGAAAATGAGATGATCGCGAAATTAGATATTTTGGTATGACGGTTATTAACATATTTTTCTATCAGTTGGCCGTGCAAACAGATTTATGAAATATTCTAATAGGTGGAGGGTGGGAGAGGAGACGAACAATTTCGTTTACTTTGGATCCAAGTGATGGGTAATCTCTGTGAGAAACACTCAACTATGCGAGAACAGGGTTTACGTTTCGTTGACACAGTAGCTAAACTCATGGAACGTTTATTACAATATCGCGATATCATTCACGCCGAGTCTCAGGAGCATAGAATGCTGTGCATCGTAAACTTGTTAGAATTTTACTCGGAAATAAATAGGAAGGAAATGTATATCAGGTATTCGCGCAGTTCCTGTATTTTTAAATTCTACGAGTATTTGATAGATATACAACTTCCACTAATATTAAATTATATTTCTGTTTCATAGATATGTGAACAAGCTCTGCGAATTGCATCTAGAGTGCGACAATTATACCGAAGCGGCGTATTCTTTGAAACTTCATAGTCAACTACTGGCATGGAGCGACCAACCATTGCCACCGCTTTTAAGATCGCACAGGTGCTGACACTAGTCCTACTTAATTTCTTAATATCATACATAATTTTCAAGTTATGTGACTGTAGTTTTTTTTTCACACAGATACTTATCCTGTCAAACGCATCGTGAATTAAAAGAAGCACTTTACAACCACATGATCGAGTACTTTGACAAGGGTAAAATGTGGGAATGCGCACTCGCGGTGTGTAAAGAATTAGTTGCACAATACGAAGAGGAGACGTTCGATTACTTGCAGCTGTCTGTACTTTTAAGGCGCATGGCCAAATTTTACGATTCCATAGTAAAGCAATTAAGACCGGAGCCTGAATATTTTCGAGTCGCATATTACGGTCGGGGGCACCCTGCGTTTTTACAGAACAAGGTATTTCACGCTGAATTATTACACATTTCGATTACATAATTATTTCTTACGAAAAATTTATTCCCAGGTGTTTATTTATCGCGGAAAAGAGTACGAGCGCTTGAGTGATTTTTGTTCACGGACATTGAACCAATTGCCAAACGCCGAACAAATGAATAGATTGTGCCCTCCTACTCCCGAGATACTAGAGTCCAATTACCAATACGTGCAAATTAACCGAGTAGATCCATTAATGGATGAGAAAAGACATCGGCTTAGTGGGAAACCTATAACAGCGGAAGCAGTGCTGAGGTACAAGTCACAGTCCACCGACGTCCAGTTATATCTTAACGAGATTTATATTAATTGCGATTATTGCGTTGAAGGTATCATCGAGTGAACGACGTCCAGCGTTTCCGATTCTCGAGACCAGCGCCAAAGAAAGAGTACCTGGCCACGTCGAGCTCTGGCGACAAAGAAAAAGAAACGAACACCGTTGTTAACAACGAATTCGCCTCGTTGTGGCTGGAAAGGACAGTGCTAGTAACGAGCCATCCTTTACCAGGAATCCTTAGATGTTTCCCTGTCACGTCCAGTGAGACGTACTTGGTCAGTCCTCTTCGCAACGCGATCGAGACGATGGAAGCTACCCACACCGCGTTAAGAGATTTGATCGTAGCGCATAAAGCTGATCACAGTCTCCCACTGAATCCTCTCAGCATGAAGCTTAACGGTATACTGGACCCAGCGGTAATGGGCGGTATAGACAATTATGAGAAGGCCTTTCTCAATCCCGAGTACCGGAACTCTCATCCGGAAGAAAGCTCTGATCTCCTGAGGCTGGAAGGATTAATTGCTGAACAAATTCCTGTATTGGGCGTCGGTGTTCAACTGCACAAGGCGCGCGCGCCTCCCGAATTAACGCCGTTTCATCAACGCTTGGAGCAATGTTTCGCGTCCATGCGTAGCCAAGTGGAGACAAAGTACGGAAAGCGGGTGAGTTACGACAGTAATAGATAGAACGCTTATTTAGCGAGGGGATATTATTTTAAAAAATTGATTATTGCGGTAGACATGCGACTTGCAAATCGAAAGTTTAACGCAAACTGTTACAATGCGAAGACCACAAGCCTCTAGAGGCGACAGCCATCGTTTATCCGAATCAAATATTGGGAATTCAGAGTAAGTATGGTATATGTTGATACGTGTTATTATTACCTGCTGCAAATATAGCAATTACTTTTACTAACATTATCGTTGTCGCTCATGTGTTACCGCGATCGTTGAACTATGTTGGCTTTGGTACCGGGATTACGATCATAGTTGTCTTGATACAATATTCGTATTACATTTGTGAACATTAATATGCATGCGAAAGTGTATAAAGTCGCTTAAATGTTTCGTAATACTTACACTTCATGCAAGACTGAAGGAAAGGCGTTCCGTAGACATTCCTTCGTGTCTTTTGTTATAATATTATGTGGCTACTTTGTAATTATCTCGTTCAGCTGTGGAACTCACTCCAGGGTATCTTCTCTCACAAGATCCCAAGTTGCAACGTTCAAGTCGCTCGCATCATTCAATTTTAACAACAGTACACCCTCATCTGGTACTCAAAACGTCAGTTTATCAAGGTAAAGACGCCACGACCACGTGCGAAACTAGCTTCACTATTTCATTACCTTGGTACTTCACTATAGTCTTGAACAATCACCTCGACTATGATACGTCAACTACTTACGCATTCTACATTAATTATCAGTACGTTCATGCTGTTACATTATATCATGCGTACATTATTCACATATTTCAACTGCCTTATACCTTTCTCACAAGGAAAGATTCCGAACCCGCAAGTTCAACAAATTCTGAGACTTTGTGAATATGTAAAGGATTTCCTCCTGATAACTCGCAAACTGTAAGAATTGTAAGTTACCAAATGATAGTCCTAATTAAAAGAAGCAACTTTTGTCGTGAAACTTTTCTTCTATCTCTTACAGATTGCGAGTTACAAAATAAAATCGGATAATAGCCGAATTTTCAGGGGTTAATTTCACCCCCTTAGAGTGAATTTGGGTAGCCAACCAAAAATTGCGTTGTAATCAGGAGAAATCCCCTACATATTCACAAAGTTTCAGATGTTTTAAATTTTCGGGTTCGGGATCTTCCCTTGTCAGTCTAAAAACTAATTGGGCGTATACATTTAAATTAGGCATACTGTATATACCCCTAAACAGCTATTAAAAAAAAATTCTTTAATTCTATACTCTCGGGTTCTCATTCCAAGAACGATTATTAGAGCAATATATACATATATATGATTTCAGGAATATCGCTGTTGGACCTGATAAGCACAATATCTTATTATCCTTTCTCCGCACCTAGCATTTTTTGTATATGTATACACTTGTATATACATGTACAAATAATTTTTTCGCACTTAATCATTTGTACATATTGTGGCGAATTATCGCGTTAATCGATTAATTTCTTTTCCTTTCGCGTTGACGTTTATTTTACATCGTTAGTTACATGCTGTAAATATGGAATATGAGAAGTTGATAGTAATAGAAAGAAGATTTTGAAAGCCACATACGTACACATATGTTATGAAAGTTATATTTGTACATATTCGTTTACTTTCTTGTTTTCTTAGACTTTATTCTTTATTTGCATGATATTTTTTTGTACCGTTTGTTATGTTATCATGTTTGTCCCTGGATTAAACATCTTTGCTAACAATTGGCCACTTCACTAAATAGGTAAATAGTAAATTGTTAAAACACTTTCAATGCTACTGTCACTGCTAACTTGTATTTTCGTATAAAATTCGTTATCTACAATGTCATTATCTTTCCGGTATATAGGAACGCATCGATACGTTCGCATATCTTGTCTTCGGCATCCCTGCAAAAGGCATTGGGAAGTCCAAGTCCGGGGACGAATAAAAAGAAAGACTCGAAACGGAGGAGTTCGCGGAAGAGTGATTCAGCTGCTGCCGCGAAGATCGATCAACCTACGAGTCAGTGGTACACTACGACCGAAGTGTCGCAAGCCACATCAACCCCTATCATCACACCATTACTATCTAGTTACCCCACTACTCCCATATTCGAGCTTCGTCAGGAGGTAATTTGAGTTTCCTTTTATTGCTGCGTGGTCTCTTGAAGAATAAGCACGTCGAATAATATATTTTTATACAGCTAACACCAAAGCGTCCACTGAGATCGGAGGTGGAGAAAGAAAGAAGAATAAGCAACCGCTTATCCGGACAAACCCAACATTATTTGAGGAACATAAATAATGGAATGGAATCGAGCGGTTTAGGAAAAGGGAACAGGGACAGTATCGGCACGACAGACAGCACAGCGTCGGAAGATGATCCACCACCGCCTTTACCCGTGAAAACTCGAGAGGCTGATTACTGTAATCTTCCAGAGGAGCTACCCGTTACCCATTGCGGGACGGGCAGCTTGAATAATTTGAACCGACCTTTAGCGCAGTGGTCGAAAAGCAAGCTCCCAACTCCTACAGACGATGTTGACGTGCAAACGAAACCGCCTACACCGCCACCGAAACCAAAAAGACCACCCTACAACTTAAACAAGCTGGCACTTCCTTCGGGCGATATAAACAATTTTAGTCAAGACCCGTCCGTAACTTGACACAGATTGCACCATGATCATTTAACTTGCCAGTATACCGAGAATTACGTGTAATAATACGATATTTATACAAAGAGTTAGGTTTCGCACTACACGGAGCTAGAAAGTTACCATTTACACTTTTTTTTCTTGTACCTTCGTTTCTTGTATAAATAGGAGAGTATCTAGTAACGTTATCAATAGCAGAGCATTATGTAGGATCTTTACGCACCTTCAGTAACCTGAATGCGCTTATACGGATATCAATGGACCTGCACGTTCGCCTTCAGTCCATCCAATCGAGAAGCTTCCTGAAAAAAACCATACATCACTGATAGACTGGTGACACAAGTATATGGAAGCACATTTGTATCGCAAATTTTCTACTCGATATTTTATAATCATATTTACGAAATATGGGCCTGAGATTTCCACGTATCCACAAATATTCATGTACGTACGCGCGCGTATTTAAAGAGCTAATGCCATTGACATCGAAGTCTTTCACTCGTAAAAGACTTTTATTATTCGTCGTAAGACACAAATATAAAGTGTGCATAATATGCTGATTGGAAGGAGATATCACAATTTTTACTGCGTATTTTTATAGATTTTGATATTGGACGTTTACACAGTTTTTTCTACGGCGACATACTTTTGGAAGAATTTACCGTTAGTGTTGCTAATTTTTTCTACTATTTTACCATTAATGGAAACATTCGAGAAGCTGTTCTTTAAGCTGAAAATACTTCTGGCATCTGTTTGTTCTTGACCATTCGATTTTTATAACTAGAAATCTGTTTATTCCATCTTTTTTATTTACGAAAGTAGCGTTTTTAACACGTAATCACTACCTAAGCATTACCAATCTATTGTGATTTAGTAGAGTAAGATCGAGAATTTATGTTTTATATACAAGTTGATAACAAGGCACGCATAGTCTTGTATATGTTAAATTATTCGAAGCAGTAGGAACACAATTCCACAGATTTGTGACATGGAAAGCGATGAATGATTGATTTCATACACAGTGAACAACTGATACATTATTTTTATCAAATTTACAATATGCTTATTTATTGTATTACCGTATGATACCATGACAGATTCTCACAAACGGAGTAAAAATTCTTACGCGGTTTCACGAAATTAATGTAATTCGTTATAAAGCACTGCATATCGTTTAATAGAGACAATATATTTTCGATCTATCATGCATATAATTTTTAGTACAAAAGCAATCGCACGTTCGATTATAAAATATTATTTAATATTTTCGATTGCAATTATCACGTGAGTCTCATACCAAAGAGATTAGTGCTTTATTTATTTAATTTGTTAGCAAGCTGTATGTACCATTTAAGAAATGTTATAAAACTTATTATCTACTTAAAACTTAATCGCCAACGGAAAATTATAACTGCATACGCGTAGTTTTAGTTCACTTCGTGAAATTTGCTACTAACAGCAAGAAAAAAGATTGGTAACATACATTTAACGTGCCATTTGCTTTTTTTTAACGATTACAGTGATTAATTTTAATTTAATTTAGGAACCAATGTAACAGCGTTGTACGTCAAAGCTAAAATTTATTTACTGTTATGCATAATACATAGTTATTTCTATACAAATAAGGTTTTTGTCATTGATACTTTATCTTACGATACGGTGCACGAATTTTTATCCTTGTTCTTTGGTTCACGTGTCGGTGGATCTCGACTTGCCGGAGCCTTCACAGTGTGTTTGAAAAAAATTTCATTAGTAGAAGTTAAAGTAGTACTAACACATATAATGATACAAGAAAGTGAATTACCTGTGGCGCGGTTCTCTGCAAGTCGTTATTTGCTTTTACATGTTGTTCTATAACTTTTTGTTGTTCAACCCATGACCATGCATTCGGATTCTACGAGAAATCGTGAAGAATATTATCTCAAGTTTTATTTATTTTAAACTACTATTTCTAATCGTACCGGCGTATTTCCAGGAGCCGTCGTCGGATAATGTAGATTTGGATATAACGCGTTATTATTAGGTCCAAAATGTTGTGGGGCACTAGGTGCACAAGGAGCACTGGGGACGTTTGGCACAATGGGGACACTAGGAATACTGGGAAGATTGTTATACTGCGACAAAAAAAAAACAATTTTTATTTTTCTATTTCCAATTATTTCATAAATGTTACAAAGTACAATTCTGTATTCGATAAACCACAGGAGACGCGGAATGCATTCTCATATCATTGTCTTTTATGAAATTAGTTTAATTTTAAAACGAAAAGAAGAATGTTCATAAGCAATGATAAATTAACAAAAATTAATTCTCATGTTTCCAGATTACTTTACCTGTTGATTTCCTCTATGTAGGTTCAAATTAGGAGGCGGAATACTCGTGTTCGTCTGAAATAAATAAGAACAAGGATGTGATTGTACGATTACCAAAGAATGAAAGAACAGATATTTGGCAAGTAACAAAATGAAAGATGTACTTTGAGCACGTTTGTTCCTCTTCCTTGATTGTCAATACCAGTCTGGCAGCAATGGGTATAATGATTACGTTCGCCACACTTTTCACACTTGAATCCCCAAGCAGGGCAATCCTTAATCGGATGATGTTTCTTACATCTCCAACACGGCCTTCTAGTTTCTTTATTCCTTAAATTCTGCTGACTTTGCTCGGGTAGCTTTGTAATATTACTATTATTAGTATTCTCAGTATTCGAAGTGTTTGGACCATGGCTAGTATACTTTTTAACCTCGGGAGTGTTCTTAGAAGCTTGACTTTTTTGTTGCACAAGTGTTTCGTGCTCTTTAATAGCTGTGCAAATTGTAAACAAATCCAAGTTTTTCATTTCAAACAACTTATTCCTCAGATTTTTATCTTTTAAATCAGCGATTACTCTGTCTCTAATAAGACTGTTCGTTATATGTCCAAAGCTACAACTTGCTGCCATTTTCTGAAAATGGAAGGACAATTCAATTATCTCTGCGATACGTAACAATTTTTAACGGTAACTCACTTTCAAATCCTCTATGTAATCCTCGATAGATTCCTTACTTTTCCTGGATCTGGTGAAGAAGTTGTATCTGTCTACAAGCTGCTTATTTTTAGGACTGAAATGTAAATCAAGCATCGCTAACAAAATATTTATGTCATCTTTGACTTCTGAATTCTGAGGAATAATTTTGTTTATAGCTTCTTGACCAACTTCCCCTATTTGACTTCTAAGAAGATAAGCTTTTAAGTCGTCCGACTTTTTTGTATTATTACTGGCCTCTAGATACAATAAGAAATCTTTCTTCCATCTCTGCCAATTTTCAGACATATCCCCAGCTTTGGACAAAGGCTGTGGAGGAGTTATGTACGCTTCCATAGCTGCAACAGTTTACTGTAACATAAACAACAAAAATGGCAATGGAACAAATTTATCTCTGATCATTTTCGTATGGTTTTATCAGGATCGTTCTTTTATCTCTGTAAATACAAAGCCTTATCTATAAAAACAATAACTGCTAAGCAACAGTTATCACGTAATTTTGAATTGTTTTTGTTCGATGTGTCTATATATATATATATATATATATGAAGCAACGGATGGCAGTTATGCGCGACGCTACTACTTAACAGATTGGTTTATTATTGCAATTACGCGCGCGCTTCTACAAACATCTTGCAGGTTAAAACCTGCAAGAAATTTTGTAAACTTATATGAATAATAATTATTACCTACGATACCCGAACAGATGATATAAACACGTCGTTGAAGGATAGCAGCTACAGACGTAAGTCGTCAGTCACGTCAGTGTCATTAGTGCGTCATCGCCTTGATACACTGATTTGTAGCATTGTTGGGTGTTTGTGTAGGTATTCCCCGACTGAGCACAGTAACCAGATCTTGATTGGTCAGCTTTATGCGTCACGCATACTCGAGATAACGAATTTCTCAGTTGGTAGTATGTAAGTTACACACAATTGCATTCGTATTCGTTTGGATGTAAAAAAACACATACGCATGTATCAGGCACAGTTTTAAAAATTCTACAAGACAATGTTAAGAAACGATGATGAATTTTTATTGTCATTTTTATTGCTTTTACAAGTGTCAAGAGTATCTCATATAAATGTATTATATTATATTAAAATCAGTGTCGTATAGAAGCTTGGAAAAATATATATATTTACGTTTTCTTCTATTTCTGTCTATATACAGAAAACTATATTCATAATAGAAATATTCATGTACTTGATGACTTGCTGGAACATTTCTTTTCCAAATGATTAGGCTTTTTACACAGAGAGCACACTTTTCCTTGCGCCAGACACAACGTCATAACGTGATCTGTCCCGCATCTGGAGCAATTCCTTACCATAGGAACCTGGCATTTCCATGAGTAATGATTATTCTTGCCACATTTGGTGCATGTGTAACCGAATGCAGGGCACTCGGTTTGCTTGTGCTCTGCTCCGCACTTTTTACAATTCTCAACGTAAGTTATGGTAGATTTACATTTCTCTGTGAAATGATTGAATTTCTTACAGTTACTGCACTGCTTTCCATGGGCAGGGCACTTATTACGGGCGTGCTGTCTCCCGCATCTGATACATTCGATCACATTGCTGTTCATAGGACATTTTTTAGCAACAACGTATTGCTTACGAGTTTGATCGTCATTTGATTGATTCGTGAACTTTTGCACTGACATCCATTCAGAAATAATTTCACTTAAGTTTAACGATTGTAGGAATACTTGAAAGTCTGCATCAGATCTCTGTTGCATAATATCATCGATAATCTTTTCCTTAACTATGCCTTGGGGATCCCCGTGATTGCTCTTTACAGCAATGTCCTGCAACATAGATAAATTTTAATTAGTTTCAATTTACAGGATTCGAATCGTGTGACACTAATATTGTACCATCAAGCTGTTAACATATTCGCTGATGCTTTCATTGAGTAGCATTTTTTTAGAGCCGAACAAGAAATAGAAATCCAATTTTTTAAGTAATATATTAAAATTTTCTTTATGCGATGTTTGATCCATGGATAATTTCTTGTACGCTTCTTGTCCCACAGGACCGATGAATAATAAAAGAAATGTCCCCCATCTATCTTTGTAGGATTCTGTTGGGTCCTCCTTTTTCAAAAACTCTACAAAATCACTCCTCCAGCTACACCAATTTTTCTTAGAATCCCCTTCTGCACTTAATGGTGGTGGTCCTTGCATTCCCTTTATTACATCTGCACCTTAAACATTTCATCAAAGTAAGTTACATTGTCCACATACAAAGACGCTTGTAAAATTCTTTTCCAAATGTTACCCTTATTCATCGTTTTAAGTAATGTAATTTATAAGGAATTAAACTGAACAGAGGCAAGAAAATGTACGACCGTCTTATCTGTCGATTGAAAGAACAAAGACTGTTTGAAACAGAGATGTTGAATATGTTTATTTAAAAAATGTTACCGACAATTCGAAACATTGTCAAGGGAACTTTAACTACTTTACTTTTGCAAGCGAAGTGAACTCAACAAATGTCTATATAGAACTAAATAAATTTCTAATCAGTTCAATTGTTTCATCCGTGAACCTACGCCTCATTTGAAATATGATAAGTTTATCTACTGTCCGTTCAACTTCACGATAAATGTATTTTATCAGTTACCGTATCCTTTAAATATATATTTTCTATCATTTTATTTTATTTAATACCATTGTAAATTCTCTCCTATTAACAACGCGTATACAGAATTGAATTTGAATATGTCATTAGTGCTTAATTTGTATAAATTTTTATTCAGTGAAACCCCCTTGCCACTACGTTCCTGTTGTATTCACGTAATTCTGTCTACCTATATAGATTAATTGTACTTTTAAGTTGAAGGGACAATAGGATTAACTCAAATGTGCTCGTATTTCTAAAATGACGGAAAAATTTGATTCGTCGTTAAGTAATTAAAGTTTGTTTCTTCTTTTATCTTTCTCCAATGATCTTAAGTTAAGAAAAATAATTATTTATATACTAGTACATTATATTTTTCAGGTTGGCAATCAACGATAGTCGACTCGCAGGTCTGGCAGATTGTTACATTACAATTTTGTTTTGACTTCAAATTTGATGGACAATATAAAATGAGCGAAGTAGATCAGTGCGAAAATTGGAGGGTTTCTTTAGGGACACGGAATAATTTATTGTACAATGATATTCCGTACGTTCCTTTATTAGTAGAGCATATTCCTATATATCTTTCTTTCGAGGATCATCAGGAGAATGGTGTTAAAACAATACAAACATTAGGAGAACTTGTTCCAAAGACTGAGAATTTTGCTACGCTCTTATCCTTGACACCAGGGAATAATTCAGAATTTCCTCTTAGTTTTGAGAATTTAAATATAAGGGATGTTTATATCAAGAATCCAAATAAAACATATTGTGCTATATGGGTAAGACTTATGGGTTAATAAAATCTTACAAGAGAACACCGCGAACCCGGACTCACCGATTGGAACGCAACTTTGTGGGTTTATAGAGTGACTCAAAACAAGAACAACGGTATGTTTCATTTGGGTCCTATCGCCCTTTAAGAGGGTAAAAACTAACTTCAAAGTTAAATTGCCACTTCCACTTTTTCGCGTATAACTCTCAAAGTATAACAGACAGAAAAAAAATTTCAAACAAAAGTTTAATGGTGCAATAAGCGCTACAAACTTGCGTTAACAAAATTTTGAAAAGAGTTTAAAAAAAAATACCTGAATGAAAAGAAACTTTTTTCAAAATTTTGTTAACGCATGTTTGCAGCGCTTATTGCACCATTAAACTTTTGTTTGAAACATTTTTTTCTGCCTGTTGTACTTCGAGAGTTAAACGCGAAAAAGTGAAAGTGCCAATGTGACTTTGAGGTTAGTTTTCACCCCCTTAAAGGGCGATAGGGCCCAAATGAAAGACGCCGTTGTTCTTGTTTTCAGTCACTCTCAAAACCCACAATATTTGCGTTCCAATCGGTGAGTCCGGGTTCGCGGTGTTCCCTTGTTATTAATTGTACAATTATCCCAATTTGTACAATTAACACATGCGAAAGTAACACTGTATTTTCTTTCAGGAAAAGTATACTGTCTTCAAAGTATATGGAACTTTGAAAACAACAGAATCTGGAAATATATTAGACACTACTAACTTGGTACCGGTACAAGATGTTGCGGGTACATTGAATATAATGTCCCTGCTCGTTACAACAGCACGTTCGGAGTATCGACAGTAAATAATATACATTCTCTTAGATCATTTATAGTATAGGAAAGTGATTATCATCATTCCTGTTGAATCTTGTTCTAGGTACTATCGTACTCAAGGACAAAATGATATGCTACAATCACAGTGGGATAAAATGAAGGAAGAAAAGAAGCGTTTAGTAAAACAAAAAACTTGACAAGAGATATGTTGTAAAATATATAATAAACTTTATTCCTGGGTATAAAATAGTATACTATAATATCAACTAAATACATTTCTGATCATAACATAGCATGTATATCATGCGTATAAAAACAGTCGATTATATTCTTACAGGTTATTTAATAAATTGAATGCTTAATATCGATGGCTTAGTGCACAAATATTGTGTCCACTTTTAACAGGGGTACACGATAAAAAATATTATTCTTGACAAATTTATGATGTAGATATAGATGTGATTTTTATACAGTATAAAGGAACTGTTAAGACCTATTTGGTCTCATCACCATTGCGCTTAGTTTCTTTTTTAATGGCATTTCAATCATTTCTGCTGATTAAGATGTTCTATTACATTTTGAAGGAACGTGTCCTATGTTGTGGCACAGAGAGCAAACATTATCTCTCGCTGGACAACATGCTTTAGCTGCAGGATGACTTAAGCCACAGAACCGACAAGATAATATTATGTTAGGTTGACATTTCCAAGAAAAATGATTTAGTTTCTGGCACTTAACACAAGTCTCCCTATAAGCAGGACATTTTTTAATGAAATGTGCACCTCCACAATAGGTGCAGTTATCGAGAAAGATTTGTGGACACCGTCTGCGAAAATGATTGAATTTATTGCATCTTTCACAGAATTTTCCTACTGCTGGACAATTGCCCGTGTCGTGATCCAAACCACATTTTTTACAAGTTTTCATAAGACTGTGATTGTTGTACATTTCCCAAAAGAATGCAATCTCCTTTAATGTCAGTTTACAAAAATCAGTTGAGAACGTAAATGTTGGTAAAAAGCATTTGGCAGCATTGGTAAACTTGCACTGATCAATTTCCGTTAAAATCTTTTTCTTTATAACTTCTTCTTCATTTTTTACACTTTTCTTTTTGGTCATGGCCTGAAAAATAATACCATGGAATTACCTTTCTACGATTCGTAATGCGTTACGCTGCTTATATTTACCCGCAGGTCGTTCATGTATTCGTAAACATTCTCTCGAGGCTTCCTTTTCATTGTCGTGAAGATAAAGTAGTTATCGAACTTCTTTATCAATATATCTATATCTTTGCTTTCGACTGGCAAGTTAAACATGAACGTGTTAAAAATAGATCGCCCGATCGGTCCCATTAGATTCAACATCAAATCTGCCCATCTACTGTTGTGGCTGCTGCCTTCGTTTACCATCGTTTTGAACATCAGGAATTCTTCTTTCCATGATGTCCATGTTTCAAAGAAATCATCTTCCGATGTAAATGGTCGAGGTGGCTTAGCAGTTGGAAGTAAAGCGGGTGGAATATTAATCCCATTCTTTGACTTTCCATTTGCCCTCACATTTGACCTTAAATTTAACTTTACATTTGACTTTACATTTGGCTTTTCATTCGAGTTACCTATAAAAATAAGCAGTCATACAAAAATGAGCCGCGTAAGTAAAAACAAACACTTACCCATTTTTTCCCGATGGTTATCGTATAATAGTGTAAATCTGCTGGCATCTGCTGGTTAACTTCACTGAACTTCACGCATAACAAGGTTAATTACAATTCTACAGGTATAAACACAGGTTGTCCAATTTATGCAAATCTCATCTCACGAAACAGTGCAAGAAATAAAAATCTCCACGAATCCAGTTTATCGTAATAATGTAGCGGTGCATTCAATACATTTTACACATAGTACTATACCAAAGCGAAGCGATTTGAATGTGTCGTTTGATAAAATTGCGAAGAGAAGTAAACATCTTCAATAATCAGTTACTGATAAAAAAGAGTTACTATCTTCTGTGAAGTTTACATACTGTGGAACTATCCGGGGGTTCACCCGCTTGCATGACTTAATTTTTAAAACACAATGGGATGGAGGTGGGGCTCCTCACGCGCCTCCTTCCTTCAACATTCGCGAGGAATTTGTAGCAATAACATTGGCTCGCTACGGCGACATGAGTCACGAGAGTCACTAATGCCAGAGGTGGTCCACTACGGGTATTATTTTGTTAGCACAGCATTAATACCCTCTAGCGGGTTAGATATGCACTATATTACTAATGGCGGGCATTTCAAACTTTGAATTCAATGTATCCCTTACTTATGACTAAATGTGCCGGTGGATCACAGCGCTGGATCAGTTTATCGACCGATCAGAAAAATTTTTTTACCAGAAACTTCAATTTAAACCGAATGAAAGGCCAGTCTTAACACAGCACTGCCCTAGTAAATTGATTACTAATCTCGCGGAACTAATGAACGAGCCGATAATCACGATTGCGAAACCGCGTTGCATAGGAGTAGGAAGGATTGCCATGCGTTAGGCGTCTCCGTGGTAACACCGCAGGAGTTACACGCGACAATGCTCTGCTATCGAATAGAACAGTCGTGCTGGTAGAATTTATTCAGACCGTACGTGTTGAATTAAATTTCGAAAACGTGACGGTAATTAAAGCATCAAGAGAGCCGCGAAGCGAGTTAGTCATCAGCTTTCATCTGAACTCAACTGGAACGTGGTGTATTAAAGAAACTATCGACGCGTCCGTGATCCCTTAGTTACCTTAGTTACGCGTGGAAAGAAGCGCTTCTTTCTAAATGCAGTTAGCAGGAGGTGGAATGATAAGGACCGTTCTCCAGATGATCGAGTGAAGGAAACTCGAGCGTCTCGGGAGGGGAAGCTGGGAGCGCCACATGGATTCTAATTACAGGGCGAATATCAGCAAGTGGCTGCCACCTCCTGGCGGTGTCCTGGAGGAATGGTTCGCCGAGTCCTCGGCGCTCGCCGAGAGGATGAGCGGCCTCGTGGAGCGCGTAGCCTTAATCATCCAGGGCATTACAGACGTACAGGCTTGTGATTTGCAGGTGCGAAACTAACTTGCCGCGGACCAACTTCTCGGGGCAGCTTGGTTTCTCATTATCAACAGGCGAATCCTCGATTGTTGAGACCAGCCCTCTCCGCGTTCCTCTTCCTTTGCGTCTGCGGCGTCGATAGTAGTAATGAAGACCGTTCGATTCGTAGCAAATCGGCGATAAATATTCGGGGATTGATGCAGGCTGTCCCTTGAATTATTCTTCAATGAGGATCCGTATACTTGTTATGTCTCGCACGTAGGTGTACGATGGCGTCGCGAATCATCTGGAGGAAGCGACGAAGGAGTACAAGTCTATCTGCTCGATGACACTCAGCAGCCACCCGATATACAAGCACAAGATGCGCCACTTTTTGACCGCGTTGAAGCGGAAGCTGAATGTGCTAGCGAGATTCACTCGCAACTTGATCAACGAAATCGTCGACTGCAAGAGCGTGGAGCTACTCAGAATCATCTTTAGGTAAGATGACTCTATTATTAAGGGGTCTGTCCACTGTGACGGTTTGAAAAATTAAGCTATTTTTAAAGATTTGTTTCTCATAAAAAATAAAAAATGTTCACGTCTTCACAGTGGACCCCTTAAGTGCACCGTCCATTATGAACCCCATCGTGGGAGCAATTTTAATTGCGATGGAGCATGCGTTGATTTCAGATTGGTGAACATTTACAACGATATCCTGGACATCGATATCGCCGTGTCCGATTCATCGACGAACGTGTTCTACAATGACTGCCCTTCCATGCTGGAACCATCGAAGAAGATGTCTGTCACTCGCATATTGCAGGTATTCACGCGCACTGGCGCACTCAGGATTTAATCTTGGGGGAGCCGAGTCGAAGGGATAAAAATATGTTCAATGGAAATTCAATGAAATTCAGTACGTGATTATAAAAAATTATGTAAAGAATCAAATTCAGTTTTCTTTCCTTTTTACAAAGCTCTTGAATTACTTCGGTGTTGGTTGCATTATTTTCTTTTTCTCTTTTTCTTTGGGGGGCACCAGGGCCCCTTGACTTGTAATTCGCAAGGCTAATCGTCATATCAGTTATCTCGATTTTTCCTTGCCGAGTTGCGAAGTGGAGATAGCTTCTTGCCACTTTCGAGATGAACGAAAGAGGAGAAGCACAGTTTAATATCCTCCTCTGCTAATTTCCTCCGAGGTCAGAGTTTCAGTGGAGTTTGAAAAGCGGCGGATGATTTGCAACGGTTCCAGATACTGGCGAAAAATAGGGCGGAGGTGTCCTGCCACGAACTTATCGACTGTCTTCTAGCGAATTACGAGCCCCGCGAGAAAATTGATCCCGCGTCGTCGTTGCCCCTCGACGTCGAGGCTTCCGAGGACTCGAGTATCGAGATCTACCGGTCAGTCCTCTGCAGGAATTTCTTTTTCAGCGGCATCACTCTGAACAGCGTAGCTATGGGAATTCAACGGATTCCTCGCGACACCGCGAGATCTCTTGGAGGGCATTTCAAGCTCACTTCAACGCTCGAATTCCCATAGAAACGCTACTGTTCTCCTCCCTTTGCGCCCGGAGGCTCACAAAGGATCGTTCCGCAGAGCTCTCACGAGACACTTAACGCCGCCGATCGAGAGCGTCTCGCCGAGATCCGAGGCGGAGATGTCGAACGTCGAGAGCATCCAGACCCTGGTCAATACCCAAAACGAGCAAGTCCCCAGGTTGCTGAACGTCGCGCAGGACGTTTCTCCGCGGCTGCTTGGCACTGACGCCCTGAAGACCGTCGGAGGTACCATTCCCTTCCTCCCTGCAGCTTTCTCTGCTCGAGGGATTCAAAAGACAATAACACGTACAAGGATGCGCACGTCTGTACCAGGCGAGAAGAGGCTCAGAAGCAGCGCGATGAAGAAGGTGAAGAATTACTACCAGGAAGTCGCTTGGGGCGCGCTATCGGGCATCCTGGACCACGTGATCCTCTGGTGGTCCCCTGAACCGCTCGCCACTCATCACAGCCACGGGGCAGGCCATCTCAAGGACTGGCTTAGCCAATTCGTCCAGAGGAATCACGGTAAAGTAACCATAAAATCTCTATCGCCTGAATTGGAGCAACAAACATTCATCGACATCCTTTCATTTTCTTAAATATATACTTGTTTAAATTTCAGTGCCACCCACGGTGCGACCAGCGCTGCAGAATCTTTGCGACGCGCTCGGTTACCACGCTACCATCACCGCCTGGGACCAGCTGTTCAGGCTTGCCTACACGTCTGCCTTCCAGTGTCAGTCGAGAGCGTCGGCCACAGAGGTCAGTTCGAGATGAAAAGGAAGCCTCTCCGGGTCACGGGATACCAATCCACTGGAGTTAGATAGTAAAGTAGAGGGGGTAGTCGAATTTCCAGGGGACCGACACCGGGCAGAAGTTCGTCGAGCTGTTCCAGCTGCTCGTCAGGCTGAGCAACGAGTGCGAGGCAGGGGGTGAGTGGGTGATCGGTGCACCGTTGATGGAGCTGCCCCTCTCGGAGCAGATCGTGGTCCTGCATCGGCTGGATCACTCGATCCACACGGCGAGGCTGTGGATCGTGCAGGAGGCGAAGATCATAGCTCACACGTGGGAGCTCGACGTGTTCTTCCTGCTGGTCAAGGGCGACGTAGTGAACTGTCTCGAGGAGCTCTCCTACTTGAAGGTACCACTGGCGTTGCAAACCGAGGGACCTTTCTTTTTCGTTATTACAGCAAACGCTCCTGTTCCAGCTCGCTGACCACGCGGGCGCACTCTCCACGGATTCTGTCAGTGTTCAGGTGTACGTCTGCGCGAAGATGAGGGCGAAGATTGTTTCCGAAGTCAACACCAACGTGGATTTACTCCAGGTAACGTTGCTTGGGAGTAGTGGCTTGTACCGTAGCCATCGTGAGAATTATTCGCTTTACAGAAGTGCGCCACGAAGTGCATAGACATCCTCGCGAAAATCTGCCGCGTGATCAGCCTGGCGAACCTGCACATGTGCTTTCCACGGTCCAGTTACTGGAGGAAGGGAAGCAACGTCGCCCCAGTCGCTGCCAGCCTCTACGTGGAGACTTACTTCGGTACGGGGATCCCCTGAACGAGTATTTAATTTAGGATGACTTTTCTTTATACGTCTTGAATGTCTTTTCGTATTTCTTTGCTCTCACAAAATGATTCGAGAAAAATCGTATGGCAATCGGACAACAGAAAGGGGTGTCGACCAGGCCTTAAAGTTTAGAATTCATCAATGGTTTGGATTTAAAGAATTTCTAAAAAATGATAAGCCCTATGGAAATTTTATTCTAATAATATAAGCGTACTACATTCAAACGCTAGTATCTAAAAGATGGTTGGAAGTACGGAAAAATGATATCTACAGTAATTTAAGGGTCGGATGCAAAATAAGGGGACTAGCGCTCGAAGATGGGAAAAATTATTGTCCAAAGGCTAAGAAAGATCGGAAAATTAAATGTTATTAAACTGAATTTTAAAAAATATAGTGTTATAAAGCTCGTCACGACACACATTTATTTTATTTACAGTTTGTTCATCCAATCATTACTATTCGAGCCAAAAATTATAAACGCAAAATGTTTCATCGTCCAAAATCATTATTTCTTTAAACATAAATTGCGATAACTTGAGTAAATATGAGACTTAAAACATATTATTGTAGAAAATTGAATGCTCTTTCCTGAGAAATTCTTTAAATCCAAACCATTGACAAATGCTAAACGTTAACGCCTGCTCGCCACCCTTTCCTGTTGTGCGATTGCAATAAACTTTTATCAGGTATAATTTTTTATATTGAAAATTAAGGGGCCACCCATAGTATCCGTTAGATTCTCCGAAACTCTGTGTTCCGCAGAAAAGCTGCTGCTTCCCGTGGTGGAGGTGATCGAGGACCACGAGACGTCGAACATGATCCTGAGAATAATGTGCGAGGCGTGGCTCGACTACATATACCTGCATCGAATTAAATTCAGGTAAATTGCGAGCCTCGGCCCTTTCAGTCTCGCTCGGCCCGAGGACGGATAAAAAAAGAGAGAACAGACCGTAGAAAACGAGGTAGGCGACGTTACATTAGACGACGGACAGAGACGTTTGCATGGTCGAGTAGCCACTCCACGAATCGTCGAGCCAAAGGGGAGTCTGATATATTTTGCAGCGAGTACGGCGCGCTGCAGTTGCTCATGGATTTCGCTTACGTGTCGAAATGGGTGACGAATTGCTCGATAATTTCGCAGAATGTGCGGGATCATCTATTGAAGAACGAGGTGCTGCGACGCTGCGAGGGAGTGGGACGCCTCCTCCTGCGACACCCTGGCGAGGCCATCGCTATGCGCAAACGAATGGGTAAGAGGCGAGGGTTTGGAGTCGATAGGGGTCGATGATGATCGATCTCTGGGTTTGATTCCCCAGCCAGGAGGACGAACGACGACGGCTCGCCGGAATCGCCTGGGCTGGAGCGTATGCCAGCGGAAATGTACGTCCCGAATCAGGAACAGTGGCTGGAGCTGCGCGCCCCCAAGAGCTACATCTTCTGCTGCATGGAATGACCTACGGACGGGTATCTTAATGTAACGAAAAATACACCTTTGCTATGGAAACATGCTTTCATTCCGGGCTAACGCATTTCAAATCCTGCAGTGGGGCCAAATTGAACCACTAGTTGTTTCACGATGGAACAGAGTCTTTAGACACTTTAGACTTTAGAGGATGGGTAAATGAATGTTTAATCGAGAATAAGATTAATGAAACTTGTGCTATGGTGAGCTGTGTGCCTCGACCACGTATGTACATCGTGCAACACGCGCAGGCCGATTCCACACGCATTCTGCTGTCAACAGAGCGGGAGGATCCGGCGATTTATGCGTCTGCGAAGCCCGGCAACAGGAGGAAGCCCTTTCCTGATCTTGCGTCACGTATTACGTTACACGCCCACGTTACAAGATAAAAAGGGAGGATGTAAGACTTTGTCTGAGCGTCGACCCCTGCCTCTGACAGTTGAGCTCTCGCGCCGGAGCTCGTAGCTCGTCCCAGTCGGCGATTTGCAAAACCCCGTGATCGATAAGGAGGAAACGAATGATCGATTACCCGTGTCGAGTGCAGTTCGTCCAGGTTGGCAATTAACGCCTACGTAAAGTGGGTGATCAACGTTGACACGTTGATTACCGTGGGCTTGAACGAGCGATCACTGCGTTATCGCTTACGATCACCGATAAACCCCGATCCATTCGTATCGTTATTGAGCACTCTGCACGTTAACGCTCCAGCGTCGCCGCTCCGTTTCGATCGATCGAAATTGCACGGTACACATGGACGGCGCAAGTACGACACTGTATCAGTATATCTTGGAACGTGTCGATGATCCTTGGTAATAGTTCTCGGCCTCTTAGCCACCTCTCTCGCCACCGCAGGATAAAAATGCGAGGATGCGAGTCGTGTTTCATTCCCGGCCGTCGATCCTTCGATTCTTCTTATATAACCAGTCGTGGCTGTAGGTGTATGGGTGACAGCGCGACGAGCAACTCGCGGCAGATTTACGATTGCACACGCCAAGCCGCACGGAGGTCTGACTCGCTGTCCTCGCGTTCCTTTCGGATGCTGATTTAAGGTCTAAACACACTCATCAGTTCCGTGACAGATCAGTGCCGGCTTGTGAGTGGTAAGAAGAAGAGGAGCGTGGAGGATCCTGCTTTAATTGCATTAACCGCCCATTCGGAGACTTCTCTAAAACTCGTTTCAACTCGTTTCGTCAATGGCACCCGCGTTCACGACGCCTACGCGGTTTCTTTTTTCTCGTGGAGGAATCAGGGGTGCAGAGGCTGAAGGGTCGGACGCGAGCCCACCCTCTGGTCGACTTCTGGGGTTTCAGATGTCTCAGAATTTACGTAGGGTTTAATAAGTACTTAGAAGTAATCTCGTTTACTTGCTAACATTCATTACGTATGTCGGCATATATACACCGAGTAGTGATTACGGAATACTCGAAGAACGGACGCGAAACGTTCGACTTTTCTATTCTTCTCTCTCTAGCTTTACATTTTTCAGCTTTGCCTTTTTTAGCTCGCAGATTTGTCAGAGGGGTGGTAGGTGGTACCGGCTATTAACGTAATACTGGAGGCACACCCTGGAATGCAATTTAAGCGGAGGCCTCGGTCTAAAAATTTATTTATTTTTATTTCATTTTTCGAATGTTCAACTTTTTAGGAATACGTGTTTAAAACGATTTTTTGAAGTTCGTAAAATTTCCGAAGTTATAGGCATTTGAGTAGCGGCAAATGTATGGGTAACATCCCCCCACTCGGCATTCACGTAAAATTTTAAACGCGTTTTTCTCGAACCAGTGTTTGCAAAATCGGTGGAACTTGTATCTCCAAAAGTTATTACCGGATTCGACTGAAACTGTTTTTATTTAGAAGAATATACTTCTGGCTCGTGGAGAAACCAGAAAAATTAAAAAAATGGAAAATCAGTCATTTTTAAAGGCGTTGATAGGACGAAAAATATAGGGAAAAAGTGATTTCAAACTTCAAGTGTCGTTATTTTCTCAACAATGTCATTTTTACTGCTTAGTCCACGAGCGAGTTTCACGCCCTTTAATAATCTGGCACTGTCTTTTATTTCAAACCAATGATTTAGGTGCCACATCTTCCACCGATTTGGATGAATTTTTTGACGCCTAATAATTTAAGACATCCTTAATACAATGCAAAAAGTCCCATTAAATTATACGTAGCAGTTTTCCTTCATTTAATTCCGAAAAATCACCTATTTTTATGGGCTCCAGACCGGAACAGCCCCTTAACGGTAGCAAGACGGTTTTTTATACGTTCCATGGGTTTTATTAGCGACTACGCGTAAGCATACGTGACAACAGGTGATTACATAGGTATAAATAATACTAATACATAAGCATCGCTATAATTGCGACGCACAGTAAATCCAAGAGGGGGGGGGAAGTAGAAACCTTCCCTTTCTCCGTCACACGCTCGGCACTCAGGTTCGAAGCACAGCTACCACCACCATGTGAACGCAGATAGAAACATATGATTGATACCGTTCAAGGGTGCATTCGATAACAGAGGCCAGTCCGACTTTAAAAACGCTAGAGTGAACGTCGCGTGTCCCACACTACCGACATTTCTCGCCATCGTGTGCACAATCACACAGACATCGTTAACACAATGTCACGAGTAGTCTGCTAGACCAGTGGTATGGATCTATAAGTGTCGATTACCGTTTATCTTTATTGCAAAGTGCTACCAGCTACGTTTTCATAAAGGACATTCATATCCTGTAACCACCGAGAGAAAGGGGTGCCGGGGCCGGAAATTCCGTTCGACTCGGCTCGGTTCTGCCGCTGTAAACCGAGTCGACTCGAGAAACTCGACCAGACGTCTTCGACTTTGACGTGCCAGTTGCCGATCGTCCGCACGGTTCGACGAACGTTTCCCACCGTGGTAGTTCAGCGAGGTTTAGTAATTCGCGAGTGCAAAATGTACGGAGGAAGACGCGTCACGGAGAGGACCTCGCTCACGAGGCCTCTGGACTCGCCTGATTACGTGGAGTTCGCGAGCCTCCTGAGGACCAGGAAGTCACGCGTCAGGCAGTATCAGTGCTGCATCTGCGCCACCCTTATGTAAGTTGATAACTTGGTGTTAAGGGTATAACCGGGTTTCTTTTTTTTTTTTTTAATTTTTACGCTAATTTTGTAAATTTAAGTAGATCTAGTTAAATTTCTTTGTGATATTAGGTTTAATACACATATTAGGTGTGTTTGAAAATTTATTAGCTACTGCGTCTTGCCATTTAAATAGCACATTTCATAGAGTGTTGATTTGCAGTCTTTATATAATATTTAGGTATACGCGTAGTGGTTATTAAATGTTGAACGACAGTTTAGGTCGCCAGTGTGATAGACGGGTAATTAAGCAATGTTTGCAAGTCGCGCAGCTTTTTCTGAGATTGCTCTAAGCCGCTTTGCGCTTGAACGATGAAAACCTGGTGTTCCATGAGCGCCTTACGATTTTGCGTGTGTAATTAAGCGCGTTTATATAATTACATAGCGAGGCGCGCTGTCTTGCGCCCGTGATGCAAGAGAGACGGCCTTTTGCAACAAACAGCTCCCATGAAGAACATGTACATTCAATCATCAAGTAAACACTAACGTTCATACTTAACCAGTCGCATAACTACAAAAACAGTAATTCTATAAAGAAGACAGAAACACGGAAACAGAAAAGGAGGTCGAGCTTTATAATCCTTCAGCTAGTGGAACGAGTCAAGCGAAGGTCCCTCAAACCTTCATCCATATTTTCCAAGTAGACTTCGAAGCAGTTACAAATCATTTCTTCTCCATCATCTACAATTTAATCTACCACATTCTCAACGATCTCATATTCCTCTAGTCCTAAAAAATCCTCCTGTACAATTCTCCCGAAATATTAAAGCGGAAGTGAAAAAATGTAGAATTCTTTCTCCCTGCTCGGTGCGTTCGGAAATCTCCAATACATCTTCGCCAAGTCGAGTGCCCCGCGTTTATAAGCCGAGCCGTGAACGATCTCCGCCGGCTCGATGCACCACTGCAAAAATCCTCGTGTATCCATTCCCCACCGTAAGCGGATACTTACGTAAATTCATCGCTCACCTCGACCGCCGGCTGGGACGATCGTTTCAGTCCGGTCGTAGCTGTAACGCGCTCAAGAAAGAATGCCTTCGTCGGAGAAGACCTCGCTGACCGACGACAAGCCCGCCAGGGTGTACTACGTCCACGACACTCATCCGTTCTACTCTTACCGAAGGAGGCAGAGGATGCGGCTGCGATGCCTCGCGTACACCTTAGTGGCGTGAGTCTCTATCTCTATCGCGTTTCCTCGCAGCCTTTTCACACCTCCCATTTCTGCGTTGAATGCCCGAAACCCTCAGAAACACTAAGTCTTTAAAAAGAGGTGATAGAGGATTCATAGAGGTGAGACGTTTTCATGGTGACGATACTTTGCCGCTTGTACTATCTTCTACCCTCGCCTGCTAACAATCTAAGCATACAAATGGGTGTGTTCGAGAGAGATGTTGGTCTCTGAACTGAATCGAAGTCACTGGACGCGAGGAGGAACTTGAACGGGCACGACGAGATCCCTCGCGGTTTCTCGGTTTCTCTGCTGCGGTTTCGGCTGGCCGCTGTTCGAACGCATGCACGTAATACGTGGAAGAAACACGCGGGGCAGACTCGTTGGATCTAGAGTTCGACGAATGCTAGCTAACGATGGATGTACTTAGCTTGTATCGCGCGATAAAGAGTGGCAGTTGGACCGCACTTGGGTAGCTAGAGGGCTTCTCCCTCGACGCCGGCTGACGTGTATTAGGAACAGTGGCTCGTTATCGTATTTGCAGGGTAAAACGTCGCGTAAGACGCTTACCAGATGCAAACGGCCGCGCAAAATGCGGCGTTTTGCGCGTAGGTTGATTAGAGTTACGTGACGCCGGCCTTGATTACACGCGTAATCGTACGGCGACTGTGTGGTTGCCCAACGTCTTGGCGGTTCAGGCAATTCCTGAGGAGCTGTGTAACCATTGGTAGATTGGAATCGGTGTACAGTAGTCGTCAGAAAGTTTGAACGGTAACGAAAATAAATAAAATAAATCTGTATTTTATGGATCGAAGTGTCACCAGTTCTTAATAAAATTAGGCGTCAGCTACTTTAATTAATACAGACATCCCAGTTTGGGTGTCAGCGTAAATTGAATTTATCCTCCAACTCCGGGAATCCATTTGGAAGCTAAGCTAAGTTATGTTATGCTATACTATGTTTTAGCTTAGCTTTTGGTGGAAACAGTTCTATAAGAATGTATTGAAGCTGATTTTTTTAAAACGTAGCATGGCATAGCATAACATTGCATAACATGGTTTAATTTCTAGGTGAATTCCCGGCTTTAGATTTCACAGAACTGTGAATCTTTATCTTTGTCGACCACCCTTCAAAAATGATGAACAAAAAGAAAATCTCTCGCCTTTTTCCAGAGCGATCTTCACGATGGCCCTCATAGTGGCAGTCAGCTACTCCGTGAGCCACGACATCATAGACGCCTCCCCCAACCTCACATCCCTCTCGTCCCAAGCTAACTTCAGCACCCTGAAGCTTGGCTTCTCCCCTGGATCCGGCTCGTACACCCTGTTCACCAACCCAGCGACCCTGCCATCCTCCAACTCGATCCTGGTCGCCGACAACACCGCCAGTCCTCCAACCCTCACCGAGGACGAGTACAAGGAGGGTCTGGAAGCTGGTCGCCAGGCGATGAACGAGCGGCTCTTCGCGGACGCTACCGCCTTGGCGTCCCCGTTACCATCGCCGTCTCCAGAATCGAGGCACCGTTACGCCGTGAGCACTTGCGCAAGCGTGGGGACGCTGGCTCTGTCCGCCATTGGCGAGCTAGCTGCCACCAGGAAGATCGAGAACTCGAGGGCCATCCTGAGCGAACCATCCGCGTTTGGGAGCTTCTTCGACGGCGGCTGGTCGCCTGCCGGTGTTTGCAAGCACCTGGACGTTCCCAAATGCGTCGCGAGCAAGTACAGGAGCTTCGACGGCAGCTGCAACCGGCCCATGCAGCGCGGAGCCACCATGATGCCGTTTAAAAGGGTGCTGCCACCTAGCTACGCTGATGGCATCCAGGTGCCGCGCAGGGCGATTTCTGGAAGGGACCTGCCATCCGCCAGGGAAGTCAGCCTGAAGGTCCACAAGCCGTCACCCAGCACCAACCAGGATTTTACGGTGATGCTGGCTGTTTATGGCCAGTTTCTGGATCACGATATCACCGCGACTGCGATCAGCCAGGGTGTCAATGGCACCTCTATTTCGTGCTGCCCGCCGTCTGTGGGCCACCCGGAGTGCTTCCCTGTTCCCGTCGCTGCTGGGGATCCGGTTTTCGACGTCTCTGGCAGGACCTGCATGGACTTCGTCAGGTCCGCCCCAGCGCCACAGTGCAGACTTGGGCCTAGACAGCAGTTGAACCAGGTACTGCTTCTTTGTTTCGCTTGATGAACTCTGTCGAGTTTGTAGAATGATAATGTAGCTCCTTTAGGATCTAGAGTTTCTTTTTAGTAGACTCTTGTAATTGTTCTTCTAATCGTTAATCGAAGGTGGAGCGTTTTTTCAATTTTGGAAGAGACCTTTTGTAGGTTGAGTCTTAGGAATTTTCTAGGTTTAGTGTAATCATTAGACTGCGGAAGTTTATGCAAGTATGATATTTATAACGATAATTACAACTTCCCTGTTGTAAGAAAATCGAATACAGTAAGTTCTGTATATGCTACAAATAAATAAACTTTTTATATATATTAAATATTTATATATATTATATATATTAAATATTTTTTAAAATAAAAAGTATATTTGGAAAACCCTCTAATGACGAAACATATTTCTATCAAAGTTTCACTTGTTTAGTACTTTTCTATAAAAATGTATATTTGCATAAACACTCACAGTTTAGTAATCACAACTGAGGTTTTTCTTGTAGAGGGTGGAACTGGAAATGTGGAATGATTATGGAAGATTTATCGAGTGAGTGTTTCACCGAAAAGTCTTGGCCGGCGTGTCTGGCTATTCCTCGATTTTTCTACTTAGGTGATTTTGTCTCTGAAGTATTGATGGTGGTATAGGCGAAGGGGCACAGTGTTCTATGTCCTTACATAGATACTTTTTGTTATGTTAGAAATTACTGAAAATATCTCTTTCACTGTAGTACACAATATGGTAGCGAATTAAGAAGAAACGCTACTTTATTTTCATTCCTTATTCCCTCAAATCTCCGCAGAATCATATTACACATTCTTCATTTGCTTCTATACGATAAATCTCTCCCATTATATCTCTATATCCCAGAATATCCTTCATAACTTGCCGAGAACAATCACATCAAACAATTCTCCTTCATGCCCTTTGATATGGAACTTCGTACGCATAATACGCGATTTACCCGCTGGCTGGCCAGCCAATTAATTAAGCTCATTATCGCTGTAACAGCGGCGCGCGTTTCGACGATAACGGCGCGTTCGTTATCGCTTTCACAGGGGACTGAGCAATGGAGACACTGAATAGAACGGAAATTCGGTTAACAGACCCGGGTCACCTAACCAAACCCGCAATATCCTTAAAATATACACTAGTCCGTCCCAAGGAAGTAGCTCTAATCGCTGACTACCTCACAGGTGACAGCGTTCATCGACGGTTCCGCGATCTACGGATCGGACACCACCTCGGCGCGCGATTTACGAGAGTTCGCTGGCGGTCGTTTGAGGATGCAAGTGACCCCGGACAATCGGACTCTATTGCCGGCCAGCACGAATCCCAAGGACGGCTGTAACAGAGAGACCGAGAGGCTCCGAGGACGGTACTGCTTCGCTGCTGGCGACCCGAGGGCGAACGAGAACTTGCACTTGACGACGATGCACCTCCTCTGGGCGCGCCAGCACAATAGGGTCGTCGAGCAGCTGGCTAAGATCAATCCAAAGTGGGACGACGAGACCCTCTACGAGGAGGCCCGGCGCATAGTGGCCGCTCAGCTCCAGCACATCACCTATCAGGAATTCATACCCATCGTCCTCGGCGAGCAGGAGACGAACCTCCGGGACCTGAGGCCCCTGAAGTCTGGCTACAGGCAGTGGATGGAGGACCCGGATGATACCAGCGTCGATCCAACCATCGCCAACAATTTCGCAGCGGCTGCGTTCCGTTTCGCTCACACTCTGCTGCCTGGGCTGATGAAGGTGACGAACGAGCAGCAGGGCACCTCTTCCTACGTGGAGCTGCACAGGATACTCTTCAATCCCTACATGCTGTACGTCGAGGGAGGAGTGAAGAGCTCGGTGACGTCCGCCATGGGGAACGTCATCCAAATGACGTCCACTCATGTCACTTCACAGTTGACCAGCCACCTCTTCGAGGATCCTATGGCGAACGCCACTGTGCCCTGCGGCTTGGACCTAGTGTCCTTGAACATCCAGCGCGGTAGGGACCACGGGCTCCCTGGCTACACGAGGTGGAGGGAGCATTGTGGGCTAGGGAGACCTGAGAGCTTCAGCGACCTGGAGGGGCACCTCGACCCGCAGACACTTGAGGACATTTCGACACTGTACGCTTCCGTCCATGACGTGGATTTGTACACTGGTGCTCTGGCTGAGCTGCCAAAGGTTGGTGGGATCGTTGGTCCCACGTTCAGCTGCTTGATCGCGGATCAGTTCGTTCGGTTGCAGAAAGGAGATCGATTCTGGTACGAGATAGGTGGACAGCCTCATTCGTTCGCTGAAGGTGAGGAGGTGGTGGCTTTCTTAACATTTTGAGTGGCGTTGGTGTGTTTGTAGGAATATTTTTCAGGGGACAATTTTAAAATTAATTAAATATGAAAACTCACACATGAGTTATTGCATAATTTGCTACATGAAAAAGAAGCGAAGTATTTGTAAAGTTGTCTCAAGCCTCTGCGTTTAAAGATCACCCAGGCAAAACAGCCAAAATAAAAAAGTGGGCCTTCCTATTTAATTATGTTTTATATTTTATTCATATATTAAAATTTACCGGCCTATACTGAGCCTATATACAAATCCGCCCCTGTTGCACATTGAAATACCGTAATACAATAAAAGATATTGAAAGTATTAAGCATACGTAAAACTTGGCAACTTGTAAGGGACATTTTTCACGAAACTGCGCGATGCAAAGAGTTACACTCGGAACTTCCTATGTTTCATTTACATTTTAGTCTCTAGTGGGAACTCGTGTAATTTATGTAGTTTATGTTAGATACCTGTTACAAATAAGTTGACTTTTTAACACATTAACATGTTACTTCTTCTCCGTCCGTAGACCAGCTGCAGGAGTTGCGTAAGACGTCCCTGGCAAGGATTATCTGCGACTGTTCCGACGGCGTGACGCAAACCCAGGCTCAAGTGATGCGCGCCATAGGTCCCAAGAACCCCATGATGTCCTGCGAGGATATACCAACTGTCTCCTTCGAGGCGTGGAAGGAAGGCAGGCCAGTGAGTCCCGTACTACGAGCCTCGTTCATGCCAGCCAATTGGACGGACTTGAAGAGCAGCATCAACAGCACGATTCAAGACGTCGTGACGTTCATAAACGACACACGAGCCTCCGCCACGGTGGACACAGACTGGGCGACCTTCAAGAATTACATAAACAACACGTTCTCCGACCTGAGGAATGAAGTGTCTGGCCTGCATCCGCCGAAAGCTGTCGAGAGCCCTGTACCGAATGAAAAGTCACCGTGGAACCCGGATAGTTTCATTTTAAGATCAGCTGGCCCAGCGAGCACCTACCAGGACTGGGTGAGCTTTAAGAGCAACATAGTCAAGTCCCTGAACGACTCCATAGGAACCATGGGCGGCGGTCCAGCCGCCGCTGGTAAGTGGAAGGCCTTCAAGCAGGACATCACCGATCAATTCGCTGAGCTGAAAGATCAGATCGCGTCCATGAAGGCAGACCTAGCTCCCAAGCTGATGCTGAAGCAGGAGTTAAGTAACCAGAGCGACAAGCTGAAGGAATCCACGATCCCCGCGATTTTCGACTGGAAGAACTTCAAGGACAATATTATATCATCCCTGGACGACGCCATCGGGGATGTGGCAAGCAACATGCCACCGCCTGGCGATCCAGCGTGGGCCACCTTCAGCGATGACATAAAAGATCGATTCTCCGCTTTCAAGGATAAAATAGACAGTCAGAGGCCCACAGTTGCAACGGAATTAGCAGCTGGGGCGCCAGGCTCTGTGGACAACTGGCTTGCCTACAAGACAGATGTCATCAAGACAGTCAACGACGCTGTGAAGAAGATCAAGGACGGAATGCCTCCGCCAGGTGATCTAGCGTGGACCACTTACAGAGATGAGGTAATGAAGAGCTTCTCCGCGTTCAAGAGCACACCGTCGCCGTTAGAGCTAGCGACACTGTCCACAGTGCCTGCTAACACGGCTCCTCGAGCTGGCAACTTGGGCGCCCCTTTCGCAGGCAAATTTAGCAATTCCGAATTGTCCAATTTGACCAACGACTGGATAGAGTTCCGCACTCAGATCAACGGCACTCTCGCTGATATAATTCAGGATATCCAGAGCAGAAAGCCAACGACGATCGACCCAGTGGGATGGGCCGCGTTCAAGGATTCCACCATGAACGACTTCGCCAAGCTGAAGGACGAGATCGCAGCCGCGAAGGCCGAATGGGTGGCAGAAGCGAGTAAGCTGAAACCTAACCAGGTCTCCCCTACTCTGAAAGCTTCCAAGAAAGGCGGGACTGCGGGCGCTTCTAAATTCGATTACACCGTGTTTATGAAGCCAGTCATCCCTCCAGACGAATGGATCGCGTTCAAGAAACAGATAAACGACACAGTGATGAATTTCCTGAACTCTGCCAATGCCACCGACAAGATAGACGTCGATAAAGTTCACGAGCTGTTCAACGAGTCTTTCTCCGAATTGAAGAGCGAGATCGCGTCGTTGAAGGGCCTGATCGCGGAGAGCAGTGGCAAAGCCTGGAATAAGTCAGCCGCCTGGGTCGACTTCCAAACGCAGCTGAATTCCACGGTGAAAGGTCTCGTGGACGGTCTCAAAAACCAGACTAATCCAACCGACGCGGTAAAAGCTCTGTTTCAAGCCAGGGACAGCTTGTCCACTCTCGAGCCCCCGATGTATGCAACCGGCGTGTCACCTGTGGATTGGGTGGAGTACATTTCCAGGCTCAATACGACTGTCACAGAGACTTTAAAGGGTGTCAGCGGTCTTCATCGCGCAGCATTGACGATGAAAGCGGAGGAACCTATGTCTTCTTCCTCCAACAAGCCCATACCTCTTCCGGGATGGCTAATCGTTCCTTTTCTCGCGAGCGTGCTACAGATTCTACCCTCAGCGTCGAAGCTCCGCATCCCTGCGGCACGTTGAAGCCCCTCATCGCGTGTAAAGAAAGCTAAGCTACGTTTTTCTACTACAACTATTGTAAATATATTCTGCTCCGTGTAGCGAGCGCTTGTGTTAACTGAGAAAGAGAAACAGGAGAAAGGAGTAACTGAAAGGTGACTTGGAAACGATCTTCCCTGGTCCCGTCCTTAAAACTTAAGTATTCTTCTTCTGTTGAATCTACGTGTCGAGGCTGAGCAGGAGAGCGGTGCCCCTTTTTATCCAGAACTCCGATCCCTCTGGTCCGGCGTTCAGGTCGACGGTCACGATGAAGGACGCGCGCCCTTGGCCCCCGCTCCTTTGCGGGTAGTAGTAGCAGGGGCAGGTGTACAGTCCTGTGTACAGAAATTAATGAAGAAGAAAAGAGGGCCACGCTTTGACGCAAGAGAGACTGTCCTCTCTCTCTCTCTCTTCTTTCCACCATCTCACGAGCTTTCCTGTTTTCCTCCCCTGTTCTTTCGCTACCTTTTGTCCTCTTTTTCAGGTGCTCCGCGGGCCGGAAGTAAATCACCGGCATGTTGCAAACAAGCTGCATGGGGGCTGGCTCTACGAGGACGCTGTTCTTTCTGTCCCAGCCAGCGCCTTCCAGAAAGATGGAGCGTATGTACACGCCGTCCTGTAATGGAATGTACACACGGTTATAAGCGTGCACACACGACGCTATTTCGTGGCGATATCGCGACGCTGAATTCTTTATTCCACCCGCCCCCCTTCTATTTTTCGTCGGCTGGTTCGGTTTGCATTAAAAGGGGGAAGGGCGAGTGCGGGAGGATTGGATAATTGGATGTGTGGATCGATTCCTATGTTTGCTGAGCGACGAAAATGCTGTTGCCCGTTGCGAATGAACGACATTACGCGGGCACACGGTTCGAGTGCAATCGATATTAAATCGTGGGGACGAAGGGTAGTAAGTTTCTGCAACCTGGCATTTAAATTCCCGCGCCCTAGAGATGTAAGGATGGACGAAGTTTAGTTAGCTTCTAGGAGAGTCTTTGAATTCTGACGGCGACGAAGTGAGTGGCTGTAATTCAACTTCGGGGTAACTCGAAGGGAGTATATTCTGGGATTAGTGTAAGGGGTGAGTGGTGTCTTAGTACTTTAGAACAGATGAGGGGTTTGATAAAGTACTACGTCAGATTTAAGAAGCATCTACTAGTTTAGTGTAACTTAAATTTTATACAAGCTAGAATCTACGTTTGCTCTAATAGATCTATCTTGCATCTAGCTGAAAGTAGACTAAGAGTCAGACACTTTGCAAAGCTACTTCTATTTCACTGATTCCCAACATCCAGGTTCTAAATTCGACGACAAATTGCAAATTACCGTGGGCGGCTCGATGATAGTCGACTCGCTGACCGTGAAGACGGAGAACTCCCAGGACAGGGAATCGATGGACACGCTCCACATCCTCGCAGACGTCTGTAGCACCGCGGTGAGGAAGCCAGTGGGGAATGTGTAGGCGGCCAGCCAGAACAGCAACGGCGGATGAGTGGTTCGGGCCCATTCGTTGAAGTGTTCCACACGGCTGACCAGGTCCCTGGTCCAAGGGCCGAGCAGCTTCAAGGATGGGTAGGCGATCAGCCAGACCGACGGCACTCGTCCTTCGTAGACGCACGTGAAGATCTCCTCCAGGTCCGTGGACATTAGGACCAGGCCCTTGATGGCCTGCTGGAGCTCCTGCAGACTGCTACGAGTCTTCTGCAGCAGCACGTTGTAGCGTTGTATCTCCTGCAGCAGCACCACGTCCAACGGCGACTTCTTCGGGCCTATCAGCTTCTGCGTGGTCTCGTAGTCGATATCCGCTGGGATCTTGGATAATATATCCGCGGTTAGCTGGGTCACCTATGGAATAGAAAGATGGAAGAGGGAATAGACTAAGTGGAAAGATTCTAAGAAATATTATGTAGGAATAGGTTTTGTAATTCCCATGTTTTGGAAGCCACAGAAAAAAGGACCTTGTGAGTTCCTGATCTCACATATTTACCTTCTCTTCTTTGCTCGTTTCTTCGCTGGTAACCGCCTGCACCTGAAGACCCATAAGCGTTTCGAACATGTTCCTGGTCTCCATGATCAGGCTCGTGATGTCCGCGTTCGGGTGCTGCCCGAACGCCTCCGGTTTATCCACGTTTGGCAGCATAGTGATGAAATCGTGATAGGAGGCCAAAGAGCCGTCGCGCGGTATGTAATGGGTCGGTAGGGATGACAAACGATAATTGGGCGCGGTCAGGGCCTCCTCTGTGAAATATTGTTGCATATACGTCATCAGCAACCGGCGGTCCCAGTCGTCGGTCACGTGGCCCCCGTAGCAGACACCTGCTATGAGATATTTCAGGGATTCCCACGGCGTGACCGGGTACTCGTCGAGGTAGACCTGCAGGAGGTTCTCAGACACCTGTCGCGACAGTGGGACAGTTTACCACTTTAGCTTGTAATCTGTGCGCTTTGTCACACCCAGCCTTACTAGCTAAACGTTTGATTAATAACCCGATATCGTTGAATTCAAAGAATAGCCGAATCTTTCGATCACTGTGAATCCCCCAAGTTGAGGCGAATTACCACAAAGTCGGAGTCGTTGAAGCTGTAGACGACGTTCCAGCCCAGCTGCTGGAACTTTTTACGCTCGAGGAGGACGGCGTGGAAGAATACCAGGGCGAACAGGAGCTTCTTGTACTTGGACCTGGCTTGGCACAGCTCGAACTGGCTCTCGGTTATTAAACCGTAAAGGCGCCTCATGTTTGCCTTCAGACCTTTCGGCGGCTCCGTGGTCATCTTTATCCCCGCTTGGAGGATCGATATAGGGAACTCGGGGGTCGGGCCCGAGCTCAGCCACAATCTGCAATTAGACGGACCCTTTAATTATCCACCTGGGCGACATTCACGCTCGATTGTACGTCGCGCCACCTGAATTCCGGGTGGATGGTGTCACTGTGTCCGAGGGTCTCCACGATTTTGTCCAACTTCGGCATCCAGCTGAGAGACAGGTGGCAATTGGCGAGGAACACCCACGCTCCTTCTTTCGCCCCGACCTCTATCATTCTGTAAAGTGTAAACGATTGAGGAGGAAATAAAAAATGAATTCTTCAGTGGAGAAGGTTGCAAATTCCATGCTAAGTACGGTGGTGAACGCTATAAGTGTTGGAATAATATATTTCAGTTTCTAGAGCTGTAAAATAGACCACAAATATCACAATCGCTCTGGTTAAAAAGGTACTACTGAAAACTTTCACTTCTGGCACTTATGTCATTTACCATTTCAACTTCTCAATTTATTTCCACCCCTTAGTTGCATATCCCGAGACGTTTCCCTCCTGTAATTGATTAACAGGGGAAACGTAGCTCACCTGGTGGCGATAGGAGACTGCCCTTGACCCAGGGAAAGGGCCATGAAGTGACTAGTCATTTCCTGGCTGTCGACTAACTGCGTCAGAGTGCCCGTAGGATCCACGCCCGGCGAGAGGACAAATATGAGTGGGCTCTGAGGGACGGAATCGTCGAGGACCCCTTTCAGGTCGAGCACCGGGGGCTCCACGAACCTCTGGCCGAGATTCAGCACGATGAAGTTCGCGACGCAGAAGGAGATCCTGTCTGGGCGACAGCTGCGTATCACTAGCATCTTCTGGAACACGTTGCAGTTCGACTCCCACTCGGCTATCAGCGGTATGCTCTCCGGTTCCGTGCTGATGTACCTGTACGTTGTTCATTAAAAACGTTGCCTGAAGAACATTGAATGAATCTAGGTTTGTACTAAGATATTTGATATAAACCTCCCATGACTTTGTATTCGAGATAGAAACGCCTGTAGAAGAGCAACCGCAATCACCTAACGCGCACGGCTGAAAGAGGGTTGCTCTCCCAAAGGCATTCGTGCGCCGCGTCTGAGGAAACAGAAACAGCGCATAGCTTAAAAAAATCACGCGTATTAGAATACACATATATGGCATGTCAGATTCTTATCAACCCTCTCTGTAATCATCATCATAATATATAAAGCAGAAAGTGTTTGTGTTTGTCTGTCGCCTAAAAACATTCGAAAGGTAAACTCTGGGGTCACGAAATGTGTCCCAGCTCATTATGCCTAGGTAATTCAGAAGAATCTGACTACTTTTACAAAAAAAATAAAACAATTTTTTTTTTTATAAAATCAGAATCTAAATTTTGGGTGAAGCCAAGTAGTAATGCTAGATGCCACATCCCAAGTTTGCTCATTTCGCACCAGTTATGCCAGTCCCTGGGAAACTGCTCGAAGGAGGCCACGAGCCCATGGAAGCCAGGCAGCTTATCCAGTTCCGTGATATTGTCCCAAGTCTCGTCCGGCATCCAGGGCACCGGTTTGTCCGGTTGAGTCTCCCTGTCGAGAACGATCCCGCCGCGAAGCAGGAAGCCGTACTCGGCGGGTACGACTTTGCCCTGGACGTCCAGTATCTTCATGCACACGTTGAAGGAGAACAGAAGCTTGTGCTGCTCGAACAGGCCTCGGCAAGTGTTCCTGGAGGATCGGTACACTTATACACTGCCTGTCGAGTGCAGGCAGATGAAAGGCGGGCTCAGTACTTGTACAGGGCGAAAGTGTGGTACTCGTTCAAGCTCTCGATCCTCTCAGCCAGCCTCAAACTTTTCGGGCTCTTGTCGATGGACAGCATGAACAGGGTGATGTACGCGTCCAGGGAGAACTGGTACATGGGATCGATGAGGCTCATGTCGTTCAGGACGAAGAAGAGGATGGCCGCGCGCCCGGCGCAGGGCCTGTATTCCTCCCTGGCGAGATCTATCTCCTGCTCTGTCTTCACGGACACCACCAGCGACTCCTCGATCGAGATGGCGGTCGCCTTGGACGATTGCAGGGTGCTCAGCAAGTCGAGGTCGTCCAGCATCGTGTCCCCGGCTACATTCAGCAGGCTACGTAAAGGGGATTCTCTTAAATAAGTTGTTACGGTGGGTGGAAGAGGTAAGTGGACGTGTTTTGATAGAAACGTGAGAAGATAAGGAATTGAAGCTTCCTATAGATTCCCCAGCTACTGTAACTGTTTGTCGATTAGCTGATTTGAATATTCTCGATTGAGTAATCGTGCTCCAAGGGGTAAGAGGTGCGAGATCGATCGCCTTACTGGAGTATCTTGTCCTCCAGTTCTTTGAGAGTTCGTTTGTTGGTCGCGATGGTCAGCACAAGATTGTCCTTCTGTTCCTCGAGCTGAGGCTTCTCTTTCCGGACCACGATCCCCAAGAGCTGGGCTTCCAGTCCTGCGCACAGGATAATAAGCTTGCTAGTCACCCCTTTCTCCCCTGCTTTCGGATACTACGTCCCTGCACCCCAATCTACCCCCACCATCTAGCATCGTCCGCCCATCGTAGCCATCCTTTTCCTCCCGACGCACGATAAGACAATTAGTTACCCTGCTCCTTAATGGCGAAGTTGCATAACGTCGTTTTAGTGGATATCTCCGGGGCGTAATGGGGGTTCGAGAGTTTCGTCGTGATGAACAGCCGGAACTTGTTGTTGTAGGTGATCATCTTTTCGTTGAATTTGATCATCACCTGGTTACCTGAATGTGGGACTAGATTTAATTATCCCTTTACTGAGACTAGACAGTCAGATCGTTGGAAAATCGCGATAGTAATACACATAGTGTGAAAGGAAAAGTCTGTGCTTGCTTTCATCTCCTTGTAATTAATTCGCAAAAAAATACTGTCCCCTCTTTCATTGCAAATCGACTATGTTATCATCACGCAACAATCAACAGTACACAGCTGTCTCTTTACGAGGCTACACCCTCTCAGCCTTCAAATCTGAAATTCTCCAAACAGAAACACATTACCTAGTTTAACGAACGCCCTTTCGAGGATGGGGTTCAAGATTGGATCGAGCCCCTCGCCGATGTTTTCCAGCAGTACAGGCCTGCCGAACTGGAGAGCATGCTCCAACACCCTCACGAAGTCCGCTTGCCCGAAATCAATTACTCTCAGTGCCTGAAACCGTGATTCTTAGGTAAAAGCGCGTAGCTCTCAGCGCGATCTGCACACCCTCCCGCATAATTAGATCCCCTCGACTCTCGAGTTTCTTTTCTCGCCAGAGTTTGCGCTCGATTTGCACAGGACCAGGCTCCCCGGCTATCCTCTTTCCAGCCGAGGGGTACCTACGTTCTTCGACTCCATGTTTTTGATCCACTTCACCGCCTGGCACTGCGGATCGATCACCAGCGGCCATCTGCTACCCGTCGTCACGATGATGCCGTTCTCGGTGCTGAAGTCGTCCGACGGCAAGCCCTGGAGGTTCCAGTCCCGGATCAGCGCCGGGTCCGCCAGGAACTCCGCCACGTCCAATTCAGGCGACGTTGGGATCTCTTTCTCCAGCACCTTCGCGGAATTGTTTTTAAGCGTAGTGGAAATTAGGGGGCCGGGATCGTCTAGCCTTGGTTCCGCGAGGGATCCAGGGAACCTCGTTATCTCCTCGTTAATTGATACTCGATATCCCATGGGGAAACGATATCAGCGAATTACGATTATTACTTGGACGAGCGATCGGATCGCCGCGCTCACCTCTTTCATCCAGATGCCTATCAGCTCCTCTCTGTAATTGGATACGAACGGGCCCAAATAAGACACAAAGGCGGTGGATATCAGGCAATCGCCCGGTAGCCAGTCGAAGGACATGGCCAACGTCCCCACTGTGCTCTCCCATCGAATTCGCTCGTCGGAGAGACCGTCTACTAGTAGGCCAGCGCGCTCCAGTTTCAGTTTCAATAGCTCCGCCTGAAAACACGCCGGGATTTAGTCGGTAAGTAGTTTTGCATTTATAGGCACTTGTTAGGGAGATTATGAAAGGGCACTTTGGGGGCCAGCTGGAAGGTTTTAGGCATCTTTTGGGTTTAAGTAGGCGTGTAAATTATGTGTAGATTGCGAGAGATTTAAATAATGAGTTATTTAAGTATACATGGTGTTCTATTGAAGACTGTATAGGAGAATAGTTTCGAAACTGGTGGTGGTAACTAAAAATGTTTTGAATAAAAGTTCCTTTTTGAGGTGAATTTTTGAGATATGAAGGTCAACTAAGTTTTCTTTAGTGTGATTGTATATTTGCGAATACACTGATCGATGCAGTTTTTCTTTTTCTGTAAAAAAGTACTAAGGTACTTGTGTCGAAAAATTATTAGTTTAGGTGATATTCAATTTTGCAACATTAAAATATAAATTGAAATATCTCCTAAACTAATGATTTTTCGACACATATACCTTAACACTTTTTTACAGGAAATAAAGAACTACATCAACTAATGTCTTCATAAGTATATTATAACTATTTAAGATAACGTAGCTGGTCTTCGTTTCTGCTCCATCACTCTATTTATAATAAAACCATTTACATGAAACTACACCTAATTTAAAATCATTTAACTATTGTTTAAAACATTTTTCGATACCATCAACACTGTCGAAGATATTTGAGCGAATCTATTCCAATGCAATCTGACCTGCACAGGTGTAAGGTGGTTGCTCTCTTACAGGCGCTTCGGTCCCACGCATAGTGAATGCAAAGTAGAATGTAACTAGCATTATTACAGGACACATAACTATAGAAACTTCTCTCTTTATCTTAATAAGTGGAATCAACCCTTACAAATTGTCTCCCATAATATTGCAAAATATTTATATCACCTATCAAGTAACATTCTATTTGCAACTCGATTTAAACCATTACTACCAAGCACCATACCCCACATATCCCAAGCTTCACCATACGCAAGTGAATCAAACAGAATCGCCAGAAAGCCGACAGCCGCCAGTCACGTTTCGCTCGCACACGGACTGCAAATAACGCGAAAAGTGGTGGCGGTTCCCTGTCCCGTTCGGGAGGGTAAAAGTCCGAAAATTCGCACTGAATAACGGTCGGTGCAAACACGGCTAGCTTACGATTCCACCTCAGACGATATCTCTCGCCTATAAACACCGTGCAAACGGAACTTTCAGCACTGGCTGAAGCGCGAGTTTATGCAAATAGAAGCACTCGCGGCTAGCCAGCAGCGTGTCCTCCCACCCTCGGCTTTCGGCCTCGGATCGCCCCGGTATATACTCGCCAGCTTAATTAACTCCTCCTTCTCCTTCATCTTCGCGTTGTACATCTCCTGCAGCTTGCCGAGCTTCTCCTGCAATTTTTGCAACTGCTGCATCGCCTCCTCCAACGCCTGCTCCTTCTGCTTGAGGGAGCTCAGTGCCGCCTGCAGTTTCTCCCTCTTCGGCGCCACGATCCTGCAATTCAATACCGTGCAGGCCACCTAGCCAAGCGAATTTCGCTCTCGATCTTCCTTCCGCCGAACGGCGGGCGAGAGGGGGGTGTGGCGGAGAAAATTCCACCGATTTTCGGCCATCCAGGGCCACCGTTATCGGGACGAGCTCGCGCCGGAGTTGCTCGACGCTCACCTACTCGCTCGGGGAAGAGACCTCTTTTGGGATATTTATCGCGGCTTGGGTTACCTGAAAAGCTTCCCGTACTTCTCCATGGCTATGACCCATATGCAGAGAGACTTGGCGGCGATCGATACCGCTCCGACTTTTTCGGCATCGAACTCGGGATTGGACGTGTACCTGGAAATGGCCCTCAGCGTCCTGTCCGATATGTGGTCTTTGTCGAAGTTCCGCAGCTGTAACCGAGCGTTCCGCGTACAGGGGGAGGCCGCGATATCGCGGGCCAAAGGAGCCCAGCGATGTTTCGTACCGTGTTGAGAAAGTTCACGTCGGCAAGCTGACGCTTCGACTCCGCCCAGCTCGGCTCGGAGGTCTTCAGTATCATCACCGCCTCCAACACCATCTCCACCTTCGGCGGCGGCCGTGTGAACGATCTTATTTCGGAGATGTCCTTCTTGCTGAGCGCGTCCAGGGCCTGGTGTGGGGGAACGATCGACGGAATGAAATACGAATGCCTCGTGCAATGGCGGGAGAAGAGGAGATTGGGCTACTCAATTCTGTGTGTGCTGAGTGAGAGTTTAAAATGGGAAGTAGAGATCGTGGGTGTCTTCGAATAATGTGATGGTAGTGTGTATCGAGTGAGACGCTTAGAATTAGCAGAGAGTGTTTTGGGGAGTAATGGAACGGAAGGGGGATGAACATAGAAGTGTACATTTCAGAGTGTAAATGTCGTGTACACGTTTGATTTGATAAATAAAAATTCCTTTTTTTCAGATTTCTATTGGCTTACAACTACATATCAAACCCTGAACACAAATTATACGTTTAAAACACATACGTTCTAAAACACATTTACTTTGATACATTTAATAATAAAAATGTCTAATTTCTAAGAAAAGTAATTTAATTTATGGGTGTTTTAGTAATTATTATGAATAAATTTATTTACATATAATGATGTATTGTAAAAGAATAGGAGTATACTTAATTAAGTAAATTAGTTTTTCACCTTTTGTATCAGGGTTTATTAAATAATTAATATGAATATTATTAATCCCGAAATTAAAAGAGCTAATTTTAAATTATTTTTTATGTGGGATAATAATTATAAATTTATGATTAGAGATTAAATGTTATTTGATTTTATTGATATCTAGTTTTTTTTTGTAAATGAATTTAATTCATATATTTAATTAATTAATAAAATTATTTTTTATTTATGTTATATATAAAAAATCTATGCAATAACCTATAGATTTATGTTACTATTAATTGATTTATTTAAGAATTGTAATTTTAAAATTGAATTTCATTAAAGATAATTTAATAATTTATTTAATTAATGAAAAATTGAATGATTTTAATGTAAATTTTTAAAATAAATTATATATAAATCAATTATACATACGGTATACCGAGGAATGCATACCATCGTTGCCTCGTTCAAAGCTGGCTCGACAGTTGCTAGATCAGCGCGGGCGACTTCCTCGAGTTTCTTGCACTCCTTTTGTTCATCAACGATCCGAAGCGATCTAGCGGTCACAGTTTTCTGTGTCTCGTCGGCGTCGCGCTTCTGATTCACTGCGAAATGCCACATGTTTCCTCTTAGCCCCTTCGAACGATACTGGCACAATTGCAAATAGGTAATTCGACAAACCAGCGAGGCGCTGTACGGAAACATCCCCCACCAAATTAACCCCCGATACCACCGCATTCATGCAGAAGCGACCGTTCCCTAAACGCTTCTTACCTGCATCTGTACAATACGCTACAGGAGACAGACCCTTACAATTGCTACTTACACCGCACACGTCAACACTAACACCGTTTCGGGCTGCTTGTGTCATAATCTGCAGCTGAACAATCGTAAGATCTATGGCGAGCGCGACCGCAGTTGCACTCGAGTGGAAACATTGGATGGGATCGATGGCATTGTAACTAATGATAATACATCATTGTCAGGGCTGACGCGTACCTATCGTTAGAAGGAACTCTTCGCATTCCCTGGCAGATTTATGAACCTGCTCCTGCGTGACTTCCAGCTCCGCGGCCATTTCGTTGACTGTAAGCCGGGTGTCGTCGATCTTGGAGAGACCGCTGCGAAGTTTGTTCGCCTGGTCCGCCAATTCCTGCCTTTTCTCCGCCAGCATCCTGAAAGAGGACGACCGTGACGCCTCGTCGAAGCGACGGGTCCTTTGGCCGGCCATGCGCCGCGCTCCACCCAACTTGCGTGAAATACACTCGCCCAGCGTCGGGGACGGTGGCAAACGGGAAGATTCGCAGTCGGAACTTTGCTACGGATATCTTTACGACCGGAATATTTTCGCCGTAAGTGGAATTGTCGAGGAGGCATCGAGCTTGTTTTCCTTCCCTTTAAACGGAGTGTCATATTCTTTTTATCGGGCGCGTTCCAACCGCCTGCGAGATCCCCCGAGCACCGAAACTCCCGCTGGCTAGCTTTCACGCGAACGTCCCGAAGGCTTGGGATGCACGGGTTGTCACATTTAAATCGATCGATAATGGCGGTATTGGGAAATATTTGAGACAGGGATTGAATGGCTTCAAGGGGGTGCAATATGGTGGCAATTGCAGATGGTGGAGGAGATATGGAAATCCTCTTTATTTTATCCTCTGAAGAAAAGAATTATTTTTTAGTGACTTTAGCACTTTGGCGTTTAAGCAAATTGTTAAACTGTATACAGCAATAAAAGATATTTGTAAAGAAGTCTAAGCTGTGAAATGTAAATCCACACACTAAAAACTAGAAAATAGAAATATATAAAAAAAATGTTTATGTTAAAAGATTTTATTAAAAATGCACAAAAATCTAAATTAAAATGCACTAAAAACTAAAAAACAATTCTTTTCTTGTACCACAAATTCCATGGGCTTTTTGTCACTTTAAATAAAATCGTGGGGCATGATATTTCATAATAGGATATGAATCACTTTAATACAGAAGAAAACGTCGAATTGAATTTGTTGTGCGTTTTCCAGTGAATCGATTTAAATGGAGCACCCAGTTTGTTTCGGACGATAAAGTTAATTGGGCCTTGCGGCGCATGTGGCAAAAGGGCACACAAGGGAAGGGAAAAAGGGTAATTGAAACTGGTGAAAGAAATTTAAGGAGCAATTGTTGCTAAGCGTGAAACAAGGCTGTCTGTGGGGTGTATCGTCGTCGAAGGATGTTGACAAGGGTCGAAAGAAACTTAACTTATGGATTACAATTACCAGCACTGCTGGTAGTATCTCTTTGATTAAACAAAATGTAGTTAAGTAATTAAGTATTGTATAATAGTCTATAAGCTATCAATTCTTACTTTGATTCGCAAAGTAGAATGCTGATGCGACGTGAATTGTATCGCGAACTCACGTTTTGTAGCCCGCGACCAGCTCGAGGAAATTCACTGGCGTCACGTAATTGTGCCTCTTCATCTCCGCAGCCATTCTCCGCGAAAACCGTGACACCGACTCGTGGATCAGGGAAAACGTCCAAGCGATTGCGTCCCTCATTCGGTCCTGAAGAGGTGCCAGCGGCAACGCTGTCGCTGACTGTCTAGACTCCTATAAACAATTCCACATACCACAAAATAAAACCGAACCCTCCTTCGTCAAAACTACCAGAGCCCATCCTTCCCCTCCAAAAGGTGTGCGTCATATTAAACATTTTCCAAAACCCTCAACAATACCATTGACAATCAAGCCAACAAATCCAATGAATCTATAAATCATCTATCCCCAAGCCTCTTAAGCCATTCAATTAAACACTACCATTGATACCACACAATGAGGAATCTCCTCCGCACTGTCTTATACCGTCCCTTAGAAAAGAAACTCAATCCCAGCAGATTCCAATCGAAGCGAAACGGCGCCCTCGCCTTTCACGCTGACCAAAGGAAGGAAAATCAAATGGCGGAGGAAAATTCAGAGATCGATGCTGCGTCTCTACTTGAAACCAAGCCACCCGATTCGCGGCACCAGCCCCCAGACAGATTCGAAAATATTAAGCGCCTCCGTGGCCGGAAACGCTCGGACGATTGCTCCTCCACCGTCCCCGTTTCGGGCGGAAGTGGATGCGCTAGACGGTCGTATCATTCGCGCGGAGGCGACCCCGTGGAGAGGAAAATAATCGGATTCCACGAAATTGAGAGAAGAGGGAGAGGGGGGGGGGGAGGGACCAGGGTGCAGCGTCCCTTTCTATTCTGCCACTCTTTGGCGGGGGGCTGGGGTCGGGGGTGTCTCGATCCCCCGTGGAATCGAATCGAATGGGATCGATCGCGCGGAAAAAGGGTGAGGTAGGGATGGGCGGGATGGGTACGATGCCCGAACGAGGACCGACCACTTTATTTTCGCCGGTGATAGTGAGCGTCAGATTGAGATTCATGAGGAACTTGTTGCCAACTTCGAGGAGGGCTTCCCTGGGCCATTCGTGGAACCAATCGATGGTCGTGCAGTTGATCAGGGCCGGGTACTGGCGTAATCTGTTCCTGAACGCGTCCCCGATCGGGCTCAGGCACAGGATCAGATGCATATTGGCGCGCGCCCTCTCGATCAACAGCGCATAGATCGCCTCCGTTGTTGGTACGCGTCCAGACCGCATCGCCTCCTTCGTCAGCTGCTTTCTAATCTGCCGGATAAGGAGAAAGGGTTGAGGGGGTGCGCGCGTGGGTCGCGAACTCGGTTTCCGGGACCCGTCCGTGTATTGGAAAATACTTCCGGCGGGGATCCAATATATGCGAGTGGATTAGATGCGAGAAAGAGGAAACGGGCGCGGGGGGTATGTGAAACGGAGGGGAGAGGGTTTGCGCGCAGTCTGGCAAAAGTCGAATCTCGAGGAGCCGGAGAGCTTGGAAATTTTCTTACGCGATTGGATCGCGGAGACGGTGTTGGCTTTGTTTCGCGCGAAACGCGTGTTCCTTCGGCTTTCCGATTTGGGAAACGGATGCGGATTCGTTGAATAATGGCTGCTTTCTCTTTTTGTCAAGGGTGGTGCTACTTGTGTTTAGGTGGAGGATAGTGTCTTTGAAATTTGGGATCGTGTGGATCTCAGAAGATGTGTATTAGCATAAGCCAGAACTCTCCCCCGCGATAAATGAATTCCTCCTCCTCCGGGGCAATCGAAAATAAAGAATCAGACTCACCTCCTCCAGCTCGTCGCTCTTGTACAAGTTCGCCACCTCCCCCGTGCTGAGCATGCTGTTAATCACCTCCAGGAACTGTTCCTCGATCACCTGGGTGTCGTTGAAGAGGAACGAGGTCGGCTTGTTCTCCACGCCCGTTTTCAGGTACAGTGTCTTCAGGTCCTCGCGAAACTCTGCCAGCCGATACTGCTTCGTGACCGAGATTTGGAACAGGCTTAGCTCGCACATGTAAGCGGCGATTCGCGACAACGACTGCCTTCCACTTCCTCCGATCCCCACCAGAAGCATATTGCCACGGGGCTGGCGAAACGATGAAATTTTTAATTAAGCTGCCCAGCTTGATTGGCTCTCGTCGCTGCTGGAGAATTCCAGACCGATTCCCTCTATTTGTTAGCATTTATCAGGGAATGGCCCGCGAGCTACCAGACGGACGCGTCCGAAACGCGGATCACCCAACCTGAGATATCACACGAACGATCCGGCAAATGTGCTCGGCGGCATCGCGGAAGAGAATGAGATCGAGACGAACCACACCCGTCGAGGAGTTGTACTCGTCCATTTGCTTTTCGATGTGCGTCCTCACCGCACCGATGTCGGTGAGGTCTTCGTATATATCCCAGGCGTTCAGGAAACTGCCTAGGAAGATCGTGCCTGCGTTAGGTCTGAGTTGCACCGAGTTAGGATCAAGTCGGGGCAGATAAAGTTTATGTTGATTCTGGGTCTATATGATGTGCTTTGTTTGGTGGAAATCAGGCTTATGTTTGCTATAAGCTAGATTTAGGTCAGATGTTAATTAAAGGGGAACACCACTGCGACGGCCGGAAAAGTAAGCCATTGTTAAGAATTTTATTCAGGAATAATTTACAGTTTTTATAGAAAAATTTTATTACCTACCTTTAGCACGCTGTCTTAAGAGACTACACAAAAAATAAATAGAAAAACATCCATAAATTTGAATATATTAATCAATCTTCTAGACCCTCCCCCACGCGAGGTGGTCGAATGTGTAACTATGGAACAGTAAGTCCGAAATCAAATTGAATTTTTTTTTATAATCTATGTGAGTGTCGTTTCTGTTGTGCATACCGATTTCTTAAACAAATTATTTTTGTAAAATTGGTGCGTTTTAGAAGAAAAGTTTCGAAAATCTGTGAATAAGATGGACAGTCTTTCGAGCGTATTTAAAAAAATATGTTTTCAATGAAAGAATCCGTATATATTAATTAATATATTAAAATTTATGGATGTTTTTCTATTTATTTTTTGTGTAGTCTCTTAAGACAGCGTACTAAAGATAGGCAATAAAAATTTTCTACGAAAACTAAATTATTCCTGAAAAAAAAATTCTTAAAAATGCCTTACTTTTCCGACCGTCACAGTGGTGTTCCCCCTTAAGTCTAAGTCTACTCTACTTTATAGTTCTGCTGTTGTAACAACTACTGTTTCTGTGAGATGAAGCTTACCAAATACAGGAGACCTCTTTTCTGGGCAGATATTGTGGAAGGTCAGCTCGAAGTGTTTTCCAAGTTGCTCACCGAGCTGGTCCACGAAATGTTCACTGTCCCTGAAACGAAGATTACAGCCTCTTATCTGTTTCTTCGATTTTCTTTTAAAGAGATCCTCACTTTTCGTCGATGAGTCGATCGCTGAAGACTCGGAATGCCTCGTGTATCCATAATCGGAGGAACGTCTGTCTGGAGTATTGGTAATCGACGTGGCTTCGTAGTAAACCCTGAAATATCTATTATACGATACGTATTAACAATTTTAATGTATAAAATAAAATAAACGATGGACTCGAAGGAGAAATTATTAACTGTTTTTTATTTTTCCTTTCCTACCTTCGAAATATCCCTCAAGTTGAACAAGTAGTGCATTTTCGCTGGTGTGGGCAGCATTTTCTGAACCACACTGTTGTACAGACCGATGCTGGCCAGGGTCACTTCACTGGCTAATTGAAAGCAACAACTTTCAGTCAGCTTGTTGCTCGAAACTTTTCACACAGGAGATATACACACTGTTTCACACTTTACTAACATATTCCTTTGACTTCCGAGTGGAACTCGGTGAAGTGCTGGTCCAGCATCGTCCCATAGATCCTCGTGATTTGCTTCTCGACAGGGAACGTCATGTTGATGACGTTGAACTTGGTGAGAAGTCGATCGGTGATAACGTTGCGACCACCTCCAGGCGGTCCCATCGCTGCCATTAGTTGCACCCTTTGTATATACTTTCTTATCTGCTTCTCACGGTTGTACCTTCGAGAATTGATTAATAATTCCTTATCGGCCAGGGATGAATTGCAGGGTAAATTGAATCGCCATTCAAACAATACACTCCCAAAAGAAGGGACACCTGCCCTGGAAGAAATTTTATCCACCACATACAGTGGCGCATAAAACTTAATTGTGTATTAAAGAGAACTTTCTTCCTTCCTTACATCATCCCTTTTCAGAGATGAAACTTTCCCATCGACCCAGTGTATCAAATTAATTTCATAACGAAGCGTACAATATACGTAACGATCGACGAGAAACTATAAACTACTACCAGAATCCGTATCCTATCAACTGTCGAATCAGTTCCAGCGGCGGCTGCGAGCCATATGTCTCCTTCATGGGCATATTGAAGTCGTCCATGAAGGCGATCAAGATTTTATTACCCGTGGGGATGTAGACCCCCTTCGTTCGTTTCTCCAGCCTGCTTTCGAACGTGTCCTAAAACATGCAGAACCACCAAAGTACCCTCGACTCTCCGCGGAACGCAAACAGCCAAACGAACCAATTTCTTTTGCAAATACCCACTTGCACGTTCTTCGAAGTGGTCTGCGCGGACATGTTCAACGCGAGCACGCTGTACTTCTCCTTGTTCAAGGAGTCCAGCACCGATTGGAACGTGGAGGTCTTCCCCGTGCCCACCGGGCCCGCAAGTAGCACTGGGAACTCGTTCGCCAACAGCGCACTAATTATGAACTCGTATCGAACCGTGTCCACTGTGGGAATCACTATTTTGTAGAACGGTGTCCTGCAATCCCGTTTTCAAACATTCGCGCGTTTAGGAATCGTGTGCAGAGAAGCAAGTGTTCAATCGCGTATGCAAGAACCCACCCTGGTGGGAACTTCCACGCTTGAGGCAGCCTTTCCTCCCAGGAAACGTAGGCGCGTACACGCGCGTCCACGAGGTACTCGTAGACGGTGTCCCTCAGGGGGAACGCGCCCTCGATTTCTCGAATATAATTGTCCACCCTGAAGCGACCCTCCTCGTTAACTGCCCCGCACAGTGACCATATCATGCTAGAAATTTTTGGAGAAAATTCATTCGCGATTCCTTATCTATAGATACATTTATAATAGTTAAATTGCAATGTACTGGTGCATCGATGTTGATGTTGTAGTATTGGTGTCTGGAGGATATTCCTAAGTACACACAATACATTTTGTATGTTGGATATGGATTTATCAAACACCTCCTCGTTTGTAAGTTTTCATATTCTTTTGTTAATAAAAGAACAAAACAATACACTAATCGAAAAATCGTCTCGACAAACACTAGATTATTGTCTTAAGAGTATTCATGCAAAGTTTTATTCAAATCGGTCCACTAATCTTTGAGATATTTTTGGTACCGCAAATGCTGTAATTATGAAGAGGTCTTGAGAGAAGTTGCTGCTATGGCACCATTTCTCAAGATATCAAATATCTTTTTTAAAGAAATACAGCTTTATTTATACACAATAAGGTGTATGTTTTGATTTTTAAATGTGACTTTTCTTTATATGAAAAAAAAAAATTCAAAATAGTGACCCTATTTTCCGGCCTGTCAAAGGAATGTATCCCTTTAATTTATATATTCATCGAGGGGAATAGATGTCGTACCAGAAGAAGAACCACATTTTGCAGATGTTGGCGTACGAGTCTTTGTCTCCTGTGAATTCCACCCCGTTCTCGGGGGTGGCGAGCACCTGGATCAGCTTGCACAGCGACTGGACGGCGTTCAGTTCGGGGACGGGGACGATTTCCTCGCAGCGTCGCCGTTTGAAATTGAGGGTCGCGTTCACGTGCTCGGCGAACAGCTTCCTCATCTGTTTAACGTTGCCTTCATTCATGAGGCCGCCGGTGACTTCGGGTGTGCCGTGTTTTACCTGATGCTGGAATTCCGCTTTTCCCTGGAACTTCTGCAGCCAGGAGTTCATGTACGGCTTCCAGCCGAGGTCTGTGTAGTCATTGTACACCATCCCCGCCCGAGAAACCGTCGCTGGGGACGCCACGGCGAGGTCCTGGACCTCGAACAGCAAGGACACTTGCTCGGGCATCGTGATACGGTCGTTGTTGATCAGCGTTAGTACCTTGGGGAGGATTTGTCTCGTGGTGACTCGTAGGGGGTGTTGAGGGGAAGGGGAGGAGAGGCTTTGTGAGGATCGAGAGCTTTAGAAATTGGGAAACTAAATACAGAAAGGTTTTCGAAATTAGAGAAGGCAGAAAATTGTGAGGATATGAAGAAGTCAAAGGTGGAAAGAATCAGAGACTACGAGATCGAAGAATTCCAGAAGCCCAAGTATCGCGAATTGGAGGAAGCCAGGGATCAAAGAAAACTTCAGAGAATCTAGCTTTGACAATCGTAAGCCCACCCCATCGCTCCCTCCCCCCCCCCCGCCGCCACAACTCCTTTATCTGCGCCGCGCAGGAGGTAAAATTAAAAGCTTCGCAAGCTAGTATCTCTAAAATCGAACCACATATGAAATCCCATTTCCTAGACACTCATAAAAGCTGCCACGCTTAAACAGCCCATTAAAAGAGCTCACCTTGTTATCGTCCATCACGCTGTTCATGTTCTCGATCCAATCAGCGTCCACAGGCCCGTCGAAGAGGATCCATTTCTCGTCCGGGCTGTCGTCTGTCGAAAGCAACGAGATTCTGTGCGGACTGATAGACTCTGTGTGGCTGTGGCCAGCCAAAATGGCCAGATACAGAACGGTAGCTGGTTACCCGAGCAGGTTTTCCGCATGATCGAGGATATAACGCCGTCGTGCCATTCCCCGGTGGAAAGATTGTACTCGCCGTAAAGATCGCCGAGGGCGAGCGCCTTCGGATTAATCGGATACACGTGGACGAGGTTGAAGCCCTGCCTCCTGTCGTACTTCATGCTGGTCTTCGCGTTCTGCAGCACCTTCCACGTGGTGGTCTTCGCTGTGTTCGACTCGCCCACTATCATCGTCGAGTGTCTCGAGCTCATCGTCTCGTACAGCTGGATAACTTTCGTCAGTATCACGGGAATAGGCTGCAAACAACGTTAGTCGGGCCACTGAGAGCGCAAGTTCAACGGGGGGCCCTCTAGATTGCGATGTTAATGGGCGTCTGGGAGGGCTCGAAATTCCGGCAGAATTGAAATTCAAATGTATCTGGTCCCACCCCTGTGACCGTGCACTCGTCGATCGTCGACTCGTTCAACTTGTCCGATCCCTTGATAAAAAGTGTCCTTCGGATCCTCTGGCCTGGAGGTGACAGGCGCGAACGGCTTAATCGAATCCCGCTTCGCGTTACAGGAACGCGACGGGCGTTCAGCGGAACGAGCGAGATCCCGCGCGACGATGCGCGATTATTAACAATTCGCGCGGGCAGTGATAATAAACCCGATTGAATTTCACGGGGAGGGACTCGCAGCGCGGATTATCGGTATTCAATGTATGCCAGAGAACAGTCTGAGTGAGTGGGGGTAATTTCTCGATCGATGGGGGTTTTTGTGTTGAAGGTCATGCTGGTGAAAATTCGATTAACAGTCGTGGTGGATCGTTGGACTCGTAGGGGTTCAGAGTTTTCAGAGAATATTACCTGCAGCTTCAGCTTGATCGCCTCCTTTGTTATGTAACTGATCATTTCCTCGTAATCCACCGTCGGCACATCCACGTCCGGGAAAAGGTCGCTGGTGATGCCGACGAACAACGGCAGGTCGTCGGAGGTGAGCTTGGCGATGTTCATGTCGTTCATGGCGAGGATGATCACCTGTGCATGCGTTGATGATCATTGTTCACCGATTCTAATCATCGGTAAAGTCGGAGTGTCCAAGCCTGACGTTTCTTGGAAACGTGGATGGGATGAGTGATATATACGGGGTGGTTTTGTATTAAAGGGAAGGAATAAGAATAGTTCTGTGGTAATTTGCATTTAATGCTTTGGATCTCCTGTGGGATTCTAAATAAAACTCTCTAAATGAAGAAGCAGAAAATTATGGGTGCTGGAGAAGTGTCAGAGGTGTTTTAATCACAATGAGGCTTCGTACACCATCGCTGCCACGTTTCAATTAAATATAGGGTTGATGTCTGAATTACTGCCAGTGACCCTAAAACATTCTCCACCTCGTTCATCTTACCTCGTCGTCAGGCAACTTGGGATAGAGCCTTTTCTTCTGGCCAGCGTACCTCGTCAACGTCACTATGCCTCTCAAACCGAAGTCGTAGTGGTACTGTTTGCTGAGTTGCTGCTGGGCCAACGTGTACAACGTATCCACCTGTCGGACGATTCAATTGATCCCGTTTTCTAGATTGCACCGCGAATAAAACGGGGAACAATATACTCGATGGTAATGTAACCTTTTTAGCCAGGACCCGGGTGTTCTCGAATCCCTCCCCGAACAAATTGATTTCGGCGATCATGCTGCTGTCCGGCACCATCATCGAGATTGGCCGGAACATGGATTTCAGATTATCGGGGAGCTCGGTTCTGCCCGCGTAACCGGGATTCATCGTGATGAAGATGCCGCAGGTGTGCACCAACGATATTTCACAGCCCTCGAACACGAACTTGGTGAGCTTCTGCGAGAGGGCGGTGAGGATCGAGAGTATCTGTTGCGCCACCACCGACAGCACTTCGATATTTATACTGGCAGTAAGAAAAAGGCAATTCGATTCCATGAAAGAATCTTGTAAAGCGCGTTTCAACGCTGTCCATTAGTTTGCTGAATATACCAAGGAAAGGGGGAGTAGAATGTAAGAAACAAAAGAAAAGAGGTATTACTTAGTTTTATCTATTCTTAAGGCCGGTTCAGAAACCATATTAGCAGTTGAGGGCAAAGGAAATCGCAGGTTGAAAATAAGTGGACACTAAAATTTAGTCGAGTACTTTAGTAAAACAATAATAAATTACTAAACTACTCGTTACTCGATTAAATTACTGGACGTGTCTGCCTTTAGACAGTTCATTGAAAAATTGCCACTGTTTTAGGTTTGAAAGATGTTCTTTTATGTGGAGCACTTGTAGCACCATCAACCCCAAAGAAGCTGCCATTGCCTTTGGCTTTCTCTTTATAAACGCCCACTTATTTCATCCTCGTCTTTGGTGGATGCTTCTACACTTCCCCTAGCCTAGAAATGTCTACATTCTAGCCCCACAGCGTACCGATTGAATTCGTCGAAGCAGCCCCATGCGCCGGTCTGCGAGAGTCCGGAGAACAACCTGCCCATGCTTTTGTAGTCGAGCCCCTCGGAGCAGTTCTGCACTATCACGTTGAATCCGAGGGCTTTCCCAAGATCCTTCACCGTCTCCGTTTTCCCTGTGCCAGCTGGTCCCTTGGGGCTGCCCCCTCGATACAAGTGGAGGGCAGTGGTCAGGGTAATATAACACCTGTCGCAAAAGATCATCAAGAATACAATATAAATTACCCTTCAGCGGCCAATTAAAACACAGCAACACCTATAGCTTATCAGTACACCTGAAACACCTTCGATTATCTTCAACCCTTCCCCATTTCCTTCAACACCCGGAATCTTGTCTTATAAAGAAACAAAAGCGATCGCGCGACTCCATAAACATCCATTCGAAAAGCCATCGATCGTCCCCTCCCAAACGATACAGCGCCCTATCCTGCAGTGAAACGTTTCCCTGGGACACGCCACGATTCGTCGTTTAATCCGTTTCCAACGGGGCGAGACGCCAGGACGTCGGGAGGGTGCGACTACTAGGAACCAGGGGTGGCCCGTGGAAAGGGGGCGTCGCGAGCTTCTTTCCGCAAGACAAATTCTCGGCCGGGAACAAATGTATCGGTAGCGACGGCCCTCTCCATAAATTAGAGAGGCGCGGGCGGGCAGCCTTTTATCGCGATTAAATCGATACCGCGTTAAGTATCGCCGCGGTGCTCTGCGCCCCGGCCAGCCCCATCCGTTTCCTTTGATGTTGCCTCGCGCAGGCAGCGTTACTATCGAGGGCCACGAGATTGAACAGTGTCATGAACCACCGTGTACACAGGGGTACACGTACCGCGTGGTGTTCAGCTTGCCGGACGAGAAAGTCGCGTTTGCAGAGGCTGGGCAGATTTTATGGGGTCGCCTGATGGTTCATATGGGATAGGGGGTTGATTGTGACGTTTCAAAAGTCGGAGACTTGGACGTAGGAATCATAGCTGAGGATATGTTGGATGTACTGTCCGATTGGCAAGTGCAGGTTCCTCTATGTAGATTGCTGAAACGCATAAACAGGGTGCAGCGCTGTGTCACTAGCTAGGGGCGAGTTTGCAAACACTGATTCATGCCAAATGTTTGCCTCTGCTTAGGGACTGCAGTCGGAATTGATAAGACCTTTAACTGGACCCTTGGAAAGTATTCTTGAAGAAGGGTGCTTGTAGGTATCTTCTGGGTTACGAGTTAGTGTTGCACGTGAGGATTAAGTGATGAAACTTAGAAGCTTTACAGGTATTCTATTCTAGTAAAATATCTGTAGCTGTCTGTAGCAATTGCTCCTGTTTGGTTAACCGAAAGCGGTATGAAGTTAACAGGACCATGGAACCAATGGACTAGAATTAGCACGAGTAGAATTTCTACTCTTAATACCGCAGGTCTCGTCTCCAATTGCCAACTAGTAGCTTCCTTCAGGATATCTTAACGATCTTGATCACGAGCAAGCACAGAATAATTTTCTTCGAATAATTGACGAAGACGGATCAAGATCAACCAAAATCTCGTCTCCCATTTCAGGTTAAATTACACGACTGTTGCTTAACGTTAATTACATCTTCGCCAGTGTTTCCCTGAACTTTGTCACTCGACGTTTCTTCGCGTGGATCGACGAAGACGAAGTTTCTCGCCGCGAAGTTTCAAGGGTCTGGTTCCCGTTTCCAGGCACCATTGATTAACGTTTATCGCGTTTTCCCTGCCCCCTATGTGCTTGCAATTCCTCGCCGACGTCGTAATTTTTGTAGAACTACAAATTTACGATTAATCGATTAACGCCGATCAACGCCATCGTGCTCGGTGATCTGATCTCGAGCTCGTCGCGCAAAGGGCGACGGCGGCAGGCAGGGCGAATAGGATCGAACTGTACTGCGGGGCAATTTAGCGTTGAATTGCAGTCGAGTTCGCGTATGCTTTATTCCATTAGCCGAGTAATCAAGTTAATATTTTGAAGGGGGGTGGAGGACGCGATCGGTTGTAATTTCATGCGGTGCTAGCAATCGTCGCGACCCCTGACCTAATTACCTTGCGCTATCGACCTGCATGTAACAGGACCCTGAACCGTACATACGTTTGTAATGGGGAATCGCTTTCACGCGTGGCCCCGTTTCCTATACTCAACACGGGTGATTTCGTTACGGGGTGGTTTCATGGTATATTGTTTCTTTAGATAACTACGAGCTTAGGAATAATTTATGCATAGCGTTAACTTTGAAATTCCGGCTTTCAATCACGAACCTATTTTCACCCTAAAATTGTCAGCTTGAAAGCTTCTATCATTTCTGAAACACTTTTCCCTAAGACCCACGTGTTCCATTTCCCCGCGACAGAAGTATGAAAACCTGCGATCTTCCTTGGTTTAAGGTACTCTCGCGCCCATTAGTCTTTCAACAAAGTAGTTGCCGTCCAGTGTTGGATAATGCTGCAGCGAGCAGTTCAAAGGAAGAAAATTGAAACTCGATGCGTTACCGATCCGTGAGGGGTGTTATCACCAGACGCCCCGTGTTCCCAAGGTACTCGTAGCCGTAGACAAAGTAGGTGTTCGTTTGCCAGACGATACAGTCGTCGACGTCTTTGTCCCAGTAGAAACGCATCTGCGACAGCCACTCGAACGCGGACACGTCCTTGCAATCTGAAACGGCGGTGAATTTCGTATTACCTGTCCAGCTTTCAATCCCCCCCCGACACCCCGCAACAGTCTCCACGATGACCAGGGATCTCCATTAATTCCAGCGTGCCCCTGGAAGCGTGAAATTTTCACGCGGGAACGTTGCGACCAGATGCAACGTCAAACTCCCTGGCGGTATTAATTTAATTCGTGACCATCGCGCGGCGTCTCGCTCTCTGCAAACCGAGAGCTCGATCGCCGATCGAGTTTGCCAAATGCATTACAGCAACGATCCGCAAATATTGTACCTGCTCACTTAGCAATGTTTGCACCGCGTCCGCGTTCGATTGTTTCCAGGGGTTACAAGGGTAATACGCGCACCTATATGTCCGTTCGTTTATCTATTTTCCACCCTATATTGAGGGATGAATTTACGGGGGACGCCAGGGGCGGAGGGGCGAACGGTCTGGCCCCGGGTAGACGCGTTGCTTGCCGGTTGCAACGTCATAACACGGCTAAATCCCGTAAAACCCATAATTCGTTACAGGCAGCCTGCACCCGCGAGGAACTGGACCACGAGCGGCTGCGAAGGGTTGAGGGAGCGTGGGCGGGCAGATGGACGTTGGGAAAAATTACAAGGGGCACGGGGCGGGAGACGGGGGTAAGCCGACTAGATTGGAAATCGGATAGCCGCTCGGATGACTTACTCGCGCGGTACATCTTCTCGATAACGTCCCTCGAGTGTATCTCGATCACCACGATGGCTTTGAACTTCAGACGGTCCAGGTGGCTCAGCTCGCCCCTGATGGCCTCCGAGTACTTGCTCAGCGCCTGGTTCCGTCTCTTTCGGAGCTTCTTCAGCGGCCGCCTCGTGTCCACCATTCTTTAACCAGCCAGAATCGATTATTAAACGAAGATGAATGGCCATTGTCGTACATGTAACACTAGGGTGGCCCTTATTTTCAACCTGCGATTTTTTTTCTTTCACCTGCTAATATAGTTCCATTTCATATAAAAATAGTCCCTGAAAAAGATTATTGCAATCAGACAACAGGAAAGGGTGCCGACCAGGCTTAAAAGTTTGGTATTCATTAATGTTTTGAATTTGAAGAATTTCTCAAAAATTGTAAGCCCTATCGAAATTTTGTTCAGATAATATTAAGAGAGCATTTAATTTTCTACAATTACTGTATATATAAGTTTTTCGTAGTGCGGGCTTTTCTATATTCAAACGCTGTTATATAAAAAATGCTTGGAAGCACGAAAAAATTATATACACAGTAATTGTAGAAAATTGAATGCTCTTTTAATATTATTTTTAAAACTATTGATGACTTCTGAACTTTAAGGCCTGCTCGCTACCCTTTCCCGTTGTCCGATTGCAATACATTTTTTCAGGGTCAGTTTTTTTATCAAATGGCACCATTCTAGGGGGTGAGAGCAAAGAAATCCAAAAAAAAAAACATTGCGACACGTATAAATAAGGGCCACCCTAATGTAACACACCCAATGCAGGCTTTAAAATTAAACACCCCGTTCTCTGATACACACCTGCCTTCGAGCGAAATTAAAAAAACATGTTAGTGTAATATTACTCTTCAACCCCCCACCGCACCTAACAAACTTTGCCAAATTAAAGGAGGTCCAATTGCCCACCTTCCACTCTGCTAATCTCCCCTAAAAAAAAAAACCCTTCATCCTCAAACGTGCACCGCCTAAACCCCCAGAGCCCAGTCATTTAACCCGACCGTTCCGCGGTCAAAGAGCAGCGCGAAAATTTCCACCCCTCCCGGCCAAGCCTCCGCCGTCCAAAGCGCACAAGGCCGTTCCCTCCACAACGGCATAATCAGCCTCTTTGTCCGACACCTCTGCGCCCTTTTATTTCTTTCACCGGCCGCGTCGTCCCCTCTGGTAACCGAGAGACGGTTCGTGGCCGGGGTGCGCGCCCACCCCCGTGGCACGAACGTTAGAACGGGGTCCCGGGACCGAGGGATTCTCTGGCAGCTAGGTAGGAACGGATATAGAGCGGCCACGGGGGTGGGTGGGTTAAATTATTCGCAGTACGGCTAGTATATGCAAACGAGGGTGTATGAGGGGGTGGTCGTGGGTGGTGGATCGCAGCACGAGAGGCAGAATATGCAAAATTCCCCTTATTAGAGTTACCGTGTCCCTCTATCCGCGATCCCAACCCCCGCTGGTCCCCTCTCACTTTCTCCCGGTGCCCTAACCAACCACCCCCCGTCTTCGCTCCGTTCTTCCCTCTCTGGCCGTCTCCGGCAGCCCTCCTGCGTGACCCCCACGTCCCCCCCCCCCGGCTGGATTCAGTCTTCCCTTTAACCCACCCCTCCTCTCTTTCCCCGCGCCCTTACTCCCCTCTAACGTCGCTAAATTTTCGCGTGCAACACGCCACTCACTTGCAGTGCAGCAGGGTGCGGGTGCAGTCGGCGGTCCACTGGATCTGCGTGGACGTAATTCCCGGCTGGCTGGGCCACTCTTTCACCCACCTGTCGCGTTTCGCCGACATTTTCCGGAGGGCGGTTCGACACTGCCTCAACACCTCGCGCAGGCTCTCCCTCATCGCGGTTTCTGCAATTGCGAAACAGCCCCCGCTCCCCGCGTATTCTTTCTCGTTTCCATTTCCTGCTCGTCCATCCCCACCCCGCGCACCCCCTCGCCCCTTCCCCGTTCTATACAATGTGTGCCTTTCTCTCGTAGCAAAAATTGTTACCGGATGGTCCCTTGAAAATTGAGGGATGAAAGGGAGCAACGAGCAGAACGCCAGGGTTAATCCACTTTTTTCTTCACCATCGCGGATGCGCATTCACGGGGTCGCTTGTACCAGACCAAATCGGATTTTCATCGTGGATGGCGCGAATGTGACGCGTTTAAGGGTCGACGGGGGTTGGAGCGGGGGCCGGGGAGGGGGGGGGGGCTGGGGATCTTTGTCCTTTTTCGACGAACTTTCAGCCACCCTCTTAATTCTACCAGTCGGCGGAATTAATTAAGGACAGGCGCTTAATTCGATTCTGGCTTCAACGTCTGGGTGGATCTCGATTTTGATGAATTTTAAGTTTACTCGACGGCGGAGTTCGTAGTTGCTAATTACGGGGGGGATTAGGTTGCGCTCTATCGAAAATATGTAACGTAACGATAGCTGTCGCTCGTGCAGAAGCTTGACACACTTAAATAGACTCTACACTGCGTTTCTAATTTAGATGAATGTTACATAAGTAATATAATAATATTCAAAGCTACTTGCCAACGTTGCACAGCCATTTCTCCACTTGCCCCTCGAGGACAACAGGATTGACGAACTCGATGTACTCCCCCTCGCTGGAGGACATACCATTCGCCAGGTTCTTCCCAGCGGCAGACTTGAAGAAGCACGGAAATTATTGCAAAAGGATCCTGCGAGCGGGGCTTAAGTACACACCTTGTAGAGTCTCAAACTTCTGATGTTCTCGAACAGTTTCTTGACGTGGGTCTGTATCAGCTCCGGCTTCCTCGAGTTCGCCAGGATCTCCAGCAGATCCTCGTTGGAGATGAAGTAGAACCTCGGGAACACGTGCCGTTTGGTCTCCAGGTACTGTTCGAGGGCCCGTTGCATCGACTCCAGGTTGTCGCTGATTTTATTCAGCACCTCGAGCAGCGTGGCTGCAGGGGGAGGGATCGAAGGGGAGGGAAAACGACAGAGACATTGAGTGGGACGGTGGAAAAAATGCAAATGCTTCCGGTAGACCGGATTTACATTATTTTATAGCGCTGCTACGGCCACGCTGCTCCCCTTTTCTTTTTATCCCGCCCTCCTCCCTGCCCCTCTCTCTTTGAACAGACGACGCGCTGTACATTCTCTTTCCATTTTTCCATTCTCATTCCACGGTGGAATTGCGCGGATATTACTGCGCGAATCCCACCTCGAATTACAATGTGTTGCGTTTACCCCGCGTTCTTACAATTCCTCTAAATATCCTTTGCTTATTTCTCATTTCCCCTGATATTCGCTCGTTTGTCGGAGGGGGGAAATGAAGTAGATATCGAGGTAGATTTCTCTGGATTTTGTGGCGAAGGTACGTACGCGGATCGTGGGTCGCTGGCAGAGCCAAAGCGTGAGCCGCCATTCGTGACGTTATTTGTATCCACAGTTTCGTCAGCTTGTCGTATTGGTCGGTCTCCTTGGGCAGTTGCTTCCTGATATCCTCCGTGGTGAATATATTGTCCATGTAGATGTAACCCCGTTGAATCAGCAGGGTCAACTCGAGCACCTCCACCACGGTCGACAGGGTGCGCTCCCAATGGTCCACTTCGTCGGCGAACGGTTCGACGAACCTGCGTTCGTGACACTTGCATGTGGGATGTTGAATGGTTTTGAGGGGAAGTGAAATTGATGATTGGAAAGTGAGAGAAGGTGAGGTGAATATTTTTGAAGATTGAAGAATTGTTGGACCTCGTCGTTTTCATTGTTGACAGCTGAGCTTGGTGTTCGTCTAGGACTTGTATTATGTCATCTATGGATGTTAGCCTCTGTATGGCTTTGTAGCGGACCATGTGTAGAGGCATGGATTTCCAGACCACGCTTATTTGGTGGAGGCCCTGCAAATAACGATGAACATGCGACGCTGACTAACTGTTCTTTTAAGATCCAAGGGATATGTTTTAGAGATTCATAGTATTGTAAATTATTTTTGACACTAATGTTCCCTGAGTTTAAAAACCCCAGGTCTTATTCCAAGATGCAGCTAAGAAGTTCATTTGCCTTCCACTTTGAACTCTATCGATAGCTTCCTTCTCTACAGGGATTTTACACTCTGAACCACCGTCTGGGTTAGGGTTTAACTAGGTTTAAGCAAAGTTGGGAACAGATCTACCTCAGGTATTAAGTTTACACCCGAATCGGGGATTCTAACTCTGTAACGACAATCCCAAAGGAATCTGACGCTCAAAGCAATTCAAGTGCCCTTTGGAATCACTGACGGCAAGATACGTAATCGACGCGGTAACTGTTACGCTTGCAATTACGAGGGAACAATTTGTTAATATTAGCGGGAGTTTACTCACAATTTCGATGGCCAGCTCCATCGTGGCAGCGTTCGAAATCTCGTTGATCTCGTCCGTGAAATTCTGCAACTGCATCTCAGCGATCAATTCCAGAGTGAACTCCTTCGATGTCTCGTCGAAGTCGCGATCGACGGCCTCTTTGACCCTGGTCCAGTGCCGTGGTCTCATCGCTGGATTCTTTAGGTCCGTGATCAAGGGAAGGGTGCGTCTGAACTTGTCCACTCGCATCCTAAAACGTTTCCTTGCTATTAACTTGTGTATGGGAGACTGATGAGAGTTCAAAACATTTTCGCATTTGAATAATGAAAAAGTAAATAATTTAAGGTATTGGTGGCATAAGGTGGCCTTGAGATTTTGTTAAAAGACTTTGAATGGAAAAATAGTACTAAGAATAAAATGTTCTTATACCACCCTTTATACCACCCTGCAACGAATCTTTTGAGATTACAATAGATCACCTTGAGTGTTCAAGTATCTCCCAGTTCTTGTCCTTGAGCTCCCTACTGAGGCGGTTCAGCTTCCTGAAGAGGATGTTCCCGGTTTCCTCCATCTCCACCATCTCGATCTCCCAGAAGTTCTCAGTCCTATACTTATCCCAGGCCTCGTTCCACTCCTCTGTGATTTGCCAGACCAGCTCGATAGTCGCCAATTCCTGAGAATGAAACATTCAAGTCCCCATTCGACACTGGTAACAATCATTTACTTTTTGCAACAGAATCAGCTCCGCGGAATCCGGCTGGTTGATGCTGAACAGCAACAGCTGACTCTTCAGTTTGCTCTCTCTGCGCCGCATGGATTCGATTTCCCTCCTCAGGTGCGTTATCCAGGTCAAGGCCTCTGGACCGTTGAAGTATAAAGTAATTTCCTACTGATCTACTGTGTGATCATGCTCACCTTTCGTACTCCACTCCGAAGTGAACGGGCCAGTGTCAGTGAACCTGCTAACTATGGCCGCCACTTCGTTCTTGAACATCATTGCATCTTCCAGGAGAAGCGTCTTGAATTCCTCCTGCGACACACCATTGATTTTGCACAACTGTTAAAATATCTCCAAGAAATTCTTCAGAATCCTTCAAAAGTGACCAGTTAATCAAAATCGACCCCAGAAGGATCTCATCTCAAAGTTACACATAGATTTCTCAACTACGCTTCGCTATTCACAAGCTCCATGAGTTATACACTCTTCAAAATCGCCACAAACGAGGTCTCTACCTTCTTGTCCTCCAGCATAACCTCGCTCTTGGTGAGTAGCTGCAGATACGCATCCCACGAGGGTTGCACGTCGTTCAATTTCCTTCTGAAGTCGAACGACAAGTGCATCCCGCACATCTCTGCAATAAAGAAAGGGGGGGAAAGGAGCAACAATTACGACGTCTTTGCGAGAAGTGGCCAGGGCATCTCTTCCCTTTCGCACGGAGAAGCATCGCTGATTTTAACAGGGGTTATCGATCTCCCCCGCGTCCCATTCACCCTTCTGCGAAAGCAGAGAAACGTTTAAAGGTTTACCCAGAGTCTGGCCTTGCTCCAGGATCTTCGGGAATTCATCCTCCTCCTTCGGAATCTCGGCGTTGAGCCTCTCGAACAACTGCAGCGCGTATTGCATACTGATCAGATCCGTCGGCTCCTTCGATATTCTGTGAACAAATGAATTTACTAAGACGACTGCTGCCCGCGAGATTCCGAAAGAAGCCGCGACAGAATCCAGTGGAACAGCCACGGGGATCGGAGGCTGCATTCAATCTTGTGGAAAATTGATGTGAGTAGCGTTGATCGTGTGAGGAACGGGGATATCAAAGATCGACGAGGAATAGAAATTGAAGAAATTGCAAATAAGAAGCCTGTTGCTACTTCTGATATGTACTTTCTGATTTCTTGGAGTATTTACCTATTTGATAGTATTAGTGATACACTGAATGTTTTCTAATGCGTGAAAAGATATTTGTAGCAGTAGATTTAGAAGCTCAAACTGGCCGCCGTTAAGCAGAAAACAAGCCCATCCACTACAAAATCGTAGATGCTGTCAATTAGTAATTAATCTGTAGCTTGAGCACAATTTAATTTGTACTTCGTTTCGCTTCAGGCAGAAGGCAGGGGCTATTTGGACGAGTGGTTCTCTGATAAATGGTCGTAGAGGGACCGATTGCTCCTCGGATCTACGTGATTGCTATTTGAGAAGGATCCGCTACCTAAGATCGTGACTCGATACGAATCCAAAGTTACCTACAAGTCCGCAAGACATCTTCAACAGAGGCCTTTCTAATCAATTTCCAAGCCAAAAGCAACAATTTTTATCACTTTTCAAGAAGAAAAATTGTCAATATCTAACTCAACCTTCAAAATATTTTCACCCATTAAGATACACTATGAATCTGTCTACTAAATATCTGAGCCTAGAAAGTTAAAATCTTTGTCGTTCGATATCCCTTTGAAAGGTTTTTCACTCGACCATGATTCACTTTCCAAATTCATTGTTCTCCGGCGAAGCCATCGCGATACTAACTTTTTCGAGTTGTCAGCGATATAGTGATAAACGTGGTTCACCATATTCTCGGTCTGCCTGAGCAGAAGGTCGATCAATTTTTGCTGCCAGACAGAGCACTCCTCGATGATCACGCCCTTCAATCTATCTGCATTCACGTCGAGGAAGTACACGGTCATCACCGTGTCCTGCATCTGGACGTTGTTCGCGATTAAGGTGTATTTGGTGATGTCCGAATCGAAAGACTCCGCGGTGGGCCTCAGCTTCTCGTATCTGAAACGGCACCGGACGCCGGTGATTTATCACCGTCGGCCACGAACACAGAATTCGTTTCTCGCCATTTCCAAGTCACCTCTGGATGTACATGTCCCTGTTCACCTCCCACACCTCGTGGAACGACTCCCAGTTTTTCAGGTACTGTTGCGTCTGAACGAAGCAGAAGTTCACCTCTGGAAAGCGGAGGCATTCGAATGATATCGATGAAGATCGGGCATATCTGCGGGGACCTAACCGTCGTTTAGCTTCTGCTGGTGGTCCAGCAGCTCTGTGTCCTTCTCGTATATTTGCCAGAATTTCGGGACAATCACGTCGAACTTGAATGTATGCACCAGTCGATCGATACCTTTCAGTGGCTCCAGCAGCTTGTCGAATATCACCGAGATCACGCGACCTACGTCCACCAGACTGGGCACGAAATGTATCTGGAAGAGTGGGAAGTGTGCTGGTGCTTTTACAGAGAACGTTGCTTTGGCTATAAAAATTATTCTACCGCGGTTTATCGCGATAGTCACAATTTTAGCTGAGCTACTTAAGAACTAGGAAGAAATATCCAACTTCAGGGTTAGAAGTTTCAAAGTTTCCACAAGTTTCGAGTCCCTTCCTACTTGTCCACCCGTTTTCAATAACGAAAAGCTACCTTCCCATACAGAAATATTAAAAACATAAAAAGTACCTTGTTATTAATGAGTTCAATGTGGACCAAAATGAGGGGTGAAGGAGGGGTGGTCCCTTCCCCGTGCAGAGCAGTGTGCATGGCCTCTAAAGATCCTCTCAGGCACAGCCTCAAGCCCTCAGCGACCACTACGTCGATTTTGTGCAAATAGCTCTTCCACTCTTTCAAACACTGTTGTAAAAGAATTGTCACGCGAGTCACTATAGCCTTTACGAAATCGAGTGGCCTTTCAGGACCACTAAAATATCATCAAATGGCGTCAGATATTATTCCTCTACCCTCACACATCCTAATTTTACCTCGATACTATTCTCTTTTCGCGCGACAGTCGCAAAAATACACTTTTCACAATTTTATGATCGAGAAAACGGTCAATCATCGGTTTGTCGATCGATATCGGCGCGATCGAGGTGTCGAAGGGCGAGCACCGTTCCCCGTGCTCGAGGGTGGCGTCCTATTGGACCGATAGCTGCGATTCTTCGACAGCTTCCGGATTAACGAAGAGGGGACACGTGCGCCGAGCTGCAGTCACGTCACGGAGCGACATATCGTAACGCGAATCGTCCTGGACTACGTTCCCCCTGGTTCGCTCGCACGAGAATTGCTTCCCTATGGCCTGCAGGGATAACGCCACGGACATTTCGCGAGAATTCTGCATTCCCTCCCGTGAGACGTCGCTTTATGCGCGGGTTACGTTGCAAAAATGGCACGACTGTTCCCACTGGCATACGTTCGAAGGGGGCACAATTATTTCTGCAGTAATAGCGTCTTCGCCGCGTGAAGCCAGTGGTGGTCTGGGCCCACCTCAGGCCCGCGTCTTCCAAAAAAATTATTATTTTATCCAAACACTATACTTCATTTGTTTCTCACAATTTTCATATCACACGCGCGTAAATTTATTTGTAATTCTGTTACGTATACAGGGTGTCCAAGAAAGTTTGCCACCTGGGCCTTTGCCCTAAATCCGCCACTGTCGGAAACAGTCGAATCAAAGAGTTAGTAATTTGTAAAGACATCACGCGTTTACCTAACCAAATTTTCCAAAAATTCATTCAATACTAATGACGCCACTAGCAGTTGAATCGACCGCATGTTGATTAGGGTGGGCCTTATTTAAAACATGTGATTTCTTTTGCTCTCAACCCCTAATACGGTTCAATTTTATAAAAAAAATAGTCCCTGAAAAGGTTATTACAATTGGACAACAATAATACTAAAAAAAAACATACAATTTTCTACAATTATTTTCATTTACAAGTATATACATTTTTTTTTCATGTTTGCAACCATTTTTTAGTTAATAGCGTTTGAATATACAAAGTTCCGCACTACGCGTGTATGGACAACACGTCACGCTGTACAGGTGGTATGCGCAAAGCGCGGACCTCTCTATATGCAAACGCTATTATCTAAAAAATGGTTCGAAGCACGAAAAAAAAAATATATACACAGTAATTGTAGAAAATTGCATGCTCTTTTAATATTATTTGAACAAAATTTCGATAGGGTTCACCAGTTTAAGAAATTCTTTTGAGCAATAAACTTTTTCAGAGACTATTTCCTTATCAAATTCCACTGTTCTAGGAGGTGAAAGCAAAGAAATACAAGAAAAAAAAAATCGTCACGTATAAATAAGGCCCACCCTAATGTCGACCCGTGGAAACCCAGGAACCTCTCTTTTAAACTTACGTCCTCGATGACGTCCTTGAATCCGTCGTAGATAACCAGCACGTACTGCACGATGGTCCTGTACTTGCTCCGTACCTCCTCGAACGTCCGGTCCCTGTAAAGTGACCAACATCCTTTCACCGACTCCCAGAAGCGAATTCCTCGACCGTTCCTACCTGACCCTCACCACCTCCTCCTCCAGCTCCTGCAGCGTGTACGTGTAGTTGGGTCGTATCCTGATCATCGGCGTGTCGCAGAGGTACTGGCAGATCTTCATGATCTCCAGGTTCGAGGCTTTGTAGACGTCGATGAATTCTTGCAGCTGCGAACACAGAGCCAGGAAGCTCGCGTGAGTGACGTCGCCCGAGCGAGTGTTCTCCGCATCGCGTTCACTCGAGTTTCGCCCTTGCCTCTGCTCCAAATTCCAGCGCCCCCCTGCCCCTACCTGGCCACGACTCGGCGAGGGGGGATGGGTGTAACGAACGGCCGCAAACGGTACCGTCGGATATCCGCTATTGTTATTCCGTTTCGACGGCACGCGCTTCTTGCTTAATTAAACAAACAAAGGCTGCGGACGGATCCCCACTTGGCTGGGTCAAAATTTAATTTCGCCCGGGACAGAGCCGGACTCGCTGCATAAATTTCTGCCCGTATATAGGCGCCGGCCACGGTAATAGGGGGAGCAGAGAGGGAGAGAGAGAGAGAGAGAGTGAGAGAGAAGGGATGAAGAGGGAAGCGTACATTTGCCGTTCGGTTACAGCAATCCTCGATGTATGCGTCCACGTATTCCGTGTTCCATGTCAGCCTGCTTAAGCCGGGATTGATCTTCCTATCTAGCTGGCGAATTAGTTCGCGGAACAGCTCGCGTTCCGAGATTGACAATGCTGCAAGAATTGCATGATATTCTGCTTTACAGTGGCCCTTTTCACGCGGCATGATTGAGGTTTTTGGTGGGGTGGAGGGTGGACGGCGCAGGTACGATTACCTGAGCACCTTTTTTTTTTTCATTGAACGTTTCACTTTCTACGCGACATTGCTTGCTACGTACGAGGGGTGGAGGTCTGTGGAAGATTGCGAGGAAGCTTTGTACTTGGGGGAAACTGGGAGAATGATTAGGGGTTGCATGTGGAGGGTGTTTTAATAAATTTTGTTGGATGTTGCGAGGCGAAACTTTGGGGGTTTCTATTAGGACGAAAGAATTGGTTGTCTACTGTTAATATTTTTCAAAACACTGGACGGGTTACGGGCAGATACAGCTTCCGTCATATTGCTTGGAAAATGGCGACTGACAATAGGCAATTCGAATTCCCCGCACCCTCCTCCCCGCCATTTTACATTTCCCCTGGAATTACACTAGCGCGGGTCAATCATACTCTCCCATATGCGACTATAACTTCCGCGGCGAGCGATATTTCGAGACCTGTTTCGATCAGGAATCATGCAAATTGATAAAGTCAATCAGTTATGGCGGAAATTTGTCGGTAATGCCAATTTAGAACTCCGAAATTCCTTCAATATTCCCCGCGCTATTAGAAAAGGCTGGCGGAACTTGGAACGAAAAGGCCTCCAGGGGCTTGCTATCGAAATGAATCGCGATTGAAAATTCGATGTTAAAAGTTGAAAGGAACCGGCTAGCTTTCCCGGAGTATTAAAACGTGCACTCCGCTATCAGTTACTTAAGGCTGTCAAGTTAGGCGAAACACTCCATGTAATTGAAATCAAATTCTTCAATTAATTCGAAAACAACCCCCAACCCTCTCCCAATTAGCCCGTATAATCGAGATTCCGCCCTAGTCAGCTTCTCCTCGCGCAAAGTTCCAGCTCGCCTTAATATTTCATAATTTGCAGCCTCTCTCTCGGTAATAACACGCGGCTGTGGCGCGTTAAAAGCTACGAAGAGTAGACGCTCGAGGTATTTTCGTAGAAACGTGCTCGAACAACTATTTCGCAATCTCGAGCACTCAATATACAAACGCGAAGTTTCCGCGAACACTCCGCAGCCGCTCGGCAACTTCAAAATATTTGCCCCGACTCGTTCGAAGGGCTGGAACACGTGTGCGAGTCGACGCGATTTATACACGCCTCGTATTAGCGAGGAAGATGGAGGAGAAATGATTATTTAGACAAAATCTAGTGATTCTATGGGAAGTCAGCGAGAGGCACTAATTACTTCGCGATAATATACATTGGGTACACAGGATCACGATCCAAATAATTGGAAAACACGCGTTTAATGGGATTCGGTGGCGGGGAGAATCTCGAAGGACGACTTTTGCGAATTTCGTGCTTGCGGAGGGGGTATCAAGAATCTCTCGATTAAAACGCTGGATATTAGACGGAACTTAAACGTCAGCTGCATTGCAGTGGCTTGAACGTTGCGAAGCCAACCCCTAAAATGACAGATTCACCGAAAATTCATCACGCAACAAAGTTTTGCAGAAGCTAATTACTTGCCGAAAGTAAGGAACAATATTCCTGGTGTTTAATAACTAAAAAATTCCTCTCCCATAATTCATTTTATCTATCAAATTCACCGGTGAAGAAACCTGACATTCCTATTCAATCTTCAAAAAAGTCTCACCCTCCACCCTTCAATAGTCTCGACTCCACTGACCTTCTATCACATTGTTGTATCCAATGATGACAGCAAGGACGCTTTCGTAGACGAAGCACAAGTTCTCCCACTTATCATAGACGATCTGAACGTGGACTGGAATGGTGAACCTGAGGTTGATCCAGTAAGCGGATTCGCGGCATATATTTAAGATGTCCGGGTCGATGTTGCACTCGAGGAGGCCCGGCTTCAAGTCGCTGTGACGCATCAGGAAACGATCAAGTCGCACGCGCGGATTCTCGCCGATATCGTACGTCCAGTTGCTGTACAGATACTGGACGAGGTCCTCGATCGATTTCATCAGGATGTCATGCTGCAGGCAGATCTCTACACTGAGCCCGCAATATGGCATCCACGCAGCTTCCTCCAGCATCACCTTTGTTGATTGCAGGCGAGCACCTTTCAATCGTAAGTTCAACGCCCTGCCTGAATAATAAGGAGTCATCGAAGGATACTCTTCCCTCTCATCGAGGACCTCCTGCTTCGTCCGCTGGATATCCTGGTCGAACATCTCCCATATCTGAGGAACAACCACCAGCGAGTATCTCTCTTAATTCGTTATCGTTAAAGTCGAGCTAACGCGTTTGGCCGAATTATCGTTGACCTGTACTACTGATTTTGCGAATATTTGAAGAAAGGGCTCGGTATCCGCCGCGAGCGATTGATCCTAAGGTTCAGGGTTACAATGCAAGCTGAAAATGTAGAGTAACTTTTTTCCGTGGCTGGTTTCGTTTGCGAGAAAATCGACTTTGATTGCTGCAAGTAGTAATTGCCAGTTTTCTGCGACGCGGAGGAAGTGTGTCAGGTGAAGCGCGTAGATTGATCACTTGGATTATTTCTGACGTTAGGAAACTGATGCAGATTTGTTTGTTAATGATTGCGGAGACAAACTATTGTCTGACAAACTGTTGTCGGATCGTCTGAGGTCAAACTATTCAGGTGAGAAGTAATCTGAATATTATCGTTAACGTTAGAAATAGCATAAATCATCGAATTATACAAATCGACTCCTTACGTCGCTAGTCCTAGCGTCGAACAGAGGCTTCAGATTCTCTCGGTTCATATAATTATAAAAACCCCGGAGATCTCCGATCCCCTGCTGCACGTTGTTCAACTCCTGGAAAACCGACGGGACCAGGTTCTCGATGATGATCTCTAGATCCTTCATCTCGGCGCGGAACGTGAACATGTCGTCGTGCCACGATCTCTGGTTCACGTCCAAGATCTTCTGAGAGTTCTGCTCGATCCTCTGCAACGCCTCGTGGAAAAGTCTCTCGACCTTCTGGCACACCCTCTCATACTCCTCCCCCTTCGTCCCGCTGAACATGGGCTTCGTGATTTCCGTCGTTTCGTCCATCCTGCACGCACCAACCCCCAATTACCATTCACCTAATCGTTCGCAATTTTCACCAACTTCAACCCCTTAACCATAGAACATCAAAGGATCGAAGAAGCTATTATAGCTCGAAAAAATCGAGATGTATTCGCGCTTCTATCCATTCCTCCCCCTTAACACCGCGTGGAATACTGGCGGAGGGGGTGTAAAGGGGATGGGCTGATTACCTGGCAAAATCGATCATCGCCTGACAGATCTCTATCATGTCGTGGCACCTGCCGATGAAAATATCAATATGGCGGAATATATTGTTCACGTTTAAGTCCCACGGCTTGTGAGTGACGCTGTTGTGGACCTCGACTATCTGAAAACCAAAAGGTTCTGCAGGCGGTGGATGAAAGAGCACTGCTGATTTGCATTGCACGGGGACAAGCAGTCGATCGTTTAATATCCGGCTCGCGACGCGGTCGCATCGATCTCGCGGAGGAACGCGCGAGACTTAAAGCGGTTAAACAAGTCCGATTACAACCCCCGTCCATCCTTCGATTCTGTATTATCGGCTGGCTGCTGGCTGAAGCAGTTCGTAACCACCCCCAAGGGATGGTGTGCTCGTTCGTTTCGCTTCGTTAGGGGTAAATGAATCGTTTGGAACGCCCGCTGGGCCCTGGTTCACGCATTTCCAATCGTGACGACGTTTGTGTTTTTTCTTTTCTAGGATATTGCGGGTGGGTAATTATTTATAAGTCTGTTAGAAGGATTGATAAGTATCTTTAAGGTTAGTTCACCCTTCTGTAACGATACAAATCATTGTGCTCAACAGAATTGTACAGAAGGGTTGCGTTTGTCATTTAGCTCTGTCTTTAATGAATGACGATTTCAATTTAAGGGTTCTAATCATTTTTTTTAAGAAGCAACCCCCGTCGAGTGTGTCCAAGGGATTTTATAGAACTGTGACTATAATTTGAGAGAGGATAGATTTATTTTCTTTTGGAAAATATTGAAGAGTTTAGACGGACAATTGAAATTGGAGTATAGAAAACTGTCATCCCGCGTTTTGACAAGTGTCGTAATCGTTTTGGTATTTCCTTTCCGTCCAGTTCTTTTTTTTAGTTTGGATAGGCAGTGACGTGAGTGTATGTAGCCCACCGGGTCACGAGTCGTTTTTGAAAGGGACGGATTCGTTTGTTTCGGACACCAAAGTGGTTTATCAATAATTGAAATATTGGATATTCAAAAGCCATTTCTGTACTCTGACAAGGTCCAGCGTGACGACATATTTTGCTTTTTTAAATTTTACAACGGACGTTTGTAACGGAACAGGTCACGGTTATTGCACGAAGGGCTAATATTATTCATTTGGGAATTATTGCGCGGTATCCCGTATGAAATCGACGCGCCGTGAGTTCAGAGGGCCAATTGCTTCGTTCATGTTTAAACAGTCAATCGGGCGGAGGTTCACAGCACGCTAGATTTCGTTTCGCTCTTCAGAGGGACGATTACGACCTTTTCCAAAGTAATAAAATTTCAAAGGGGCAATATGCTTTAAACTTCCCTTTTAATTCAATCATCTCATAAACTGCGGTTAAACTCTGTCTGCGCAAAGTGAGGAAGTAATGTGACTGAAAAAGAAGAACAAAGTTAATCTGGCAATGTTAAAATTACCCATTACCACGTAACATTCGTTTGTTATTTTTTTTTTTCAGGAACGAAGCTCTGCAGTTATCAATTTACATCCGCGTAAATGATAATCCTCTTTCCCATTCACGCCAGATTTTCCATCTTTTGTGCCACATTTTTCACGACGAGAGCTACCTGCTATCTTTTACACAGTTTTCAATTCATTCGCTGGCTACCTTAATACAAGCAACGTCGAATATATGTAGAAAGCTAAATTAGGGATTTTATAGATTACTTAGGATGGTTCGCCACCCTTAAAGCGACGAAAGCGAACGGAGGCTATTCGTAGCGACCAACCCTCAGGACATGGGGTTAATAAATACTTGTTACAGCTAAGCAAGTCGACCCTCCATCTCCCTAAGGATGTTTGTCCACCCTCGATCACTGGCCTACGCGATACGATTGCTGGGATTTCCCGTAGAAAAATCGTAGATGCCCCGTAATTCACTCGCCACGCGACATTCGCCAATTCTCACCCCTTGTTTGCGCTTATCTGGCTCGCGCGGCAAACGCCCCAGCCCAAGAGGGTTATTGTGACTTCTGCTTAACGCGCAAAACTTGACCCGGTTCTACATCCCTCCTTTACCCTAGCGTCGACAACAAGCCACCCTCTTTGGTTGGATGGAACGCTAATCCCCGGCTGACAAATTATTTTCTAGGGCATTGTGCTCTTCTTCCCTTCACTCAGGGGGTTGCTCTGTGAAAACATTCTTGTAGACGAACCTTGGACTGAACCCGGAGTTGCATTAAGATTGAAAATGGAAGAATGCACTTTAATTTCTGGCGATTTTGGGGTCTGTAATTTGAGGTTACTACTATTAGCAGAGGAGACTACTACTATTTTTTATGAGTGATTATTTTTAAAAGTAGACGAGCTTTTTTAAGATCGTACTTTATCAAAATCACCCTTTGTTTCTTTCACACTTTCCAAGACAAACGACGACCAAACAGAGGGTAAAATGTTCCTCCCCTCCTTTCTAAACGACACCTTTCATCCCATTAATTGCGTGTTAAATATTCAGCACGTCTCGGGGGCAATCAATCTTTGGAATTGTTTTGAAACGATACACGATTAAAGGGACGCTAAGATTAATTGCCAGCCGCGGCTGTGCACCCGCCGCGGAGAATATTATTTTAACGTCGTAGGAGGGACGGTGTTCCCGGCGTTCCACGGCGGGATCATTGTGGGCCGGCCCAAAGAGAGGGTACAATTACCGTGACTTCCGCTTAACGCGAGAACTCCACGCTAACGGCTCTTCCCCAAGTATCCAAAGTGACTCGCCGCGCACGTCGTTTAATAGTCCTTTAATGCACCGACCAGCCAGTGAATTTGTTCGTAATATCGCCGGGGGAGTTGATAATTGCATTGAACCCCAGGTCCCCAGAGGAAATAAGCCTCCAATGAACTCAAACCTTTTCGTAGAGGGACTTGTAGTTCTCGCAAGTGTCCACGCACTCCGTGAACTTGTCCATCGACTTCCTCGTCCTCCCCGCGAACACGTCCTTCAGGTCGATGTAGTTCCGGCAGAGGACGATTATCTGGTTGCTCAGGGCCTTGAACAGGTTCTCGACCCTCTCGTGGGTGTTGTAGTGCGGTGAATTCAGCCAGATCGTTCTGAACAGGTGTATCGTCTTCATCAGGTGCTGGCCTATGCAGGACGGCTCGGTGCACTTGTTCAGCTCCACCGATTGCGTGCCGACCACTCGCAGGAACTCGATGTTCGATTTAGCCTCCTTCACACCGTTCTCGATCTCGTCCTTCAGCGTGAGGAACTGTCGGACGTAGGTCGACTGGTTCGCTGATAGGAACTCGGTTATCTTCTTCACGAGGGGGTTCTGCAGCTGGAAGTTCAGGCCGCAGAGATTGTCATCTGTCACCATGGAAATGTTTCCTTTTTGTAGAACGGACACTCAGGAAATGATGTTGAGGACTGTGCACTGGGTCCTGGAGCCCTCATTCGATTTATTCTTATTTCGAACTTCAATCTTAATAATGATTCATTCTGAATGATCCTTAGGTTCAAGGAGCCAGTTCACCAGAAATGTTTCTAAGATACTAACATCGGTAGATCCAGAACTCGTACTCATCTTGCAGGCACAACAATTCGCTGGGTGTTGCTTGTTCCTGGTCTGAGAGGGCTATTCTGATTTGGGCGGTCCAATAGGCCACCACACCCTCCAGCCTCTTCACCAACTCCTTATCAGCGTTGGCGTCGTCGCTGTCCAGATCGCCACCCTCTCTGGGCACATATATCACGGTTAAACTTCGCATTTTGTACGCCAGGTCCGTCAGGCTGCACAGGAACATATCCAGGCTGGTAAAAAAGTCCGCCTTCACGCATGTGTTTTGTGTTAAGGAAGGTCGGTACACTCGGTTTGTTCTTTGGAGGATTGAAATCCTATAAAAAATGGATGAACGTGCTCACGAGCCTAGCTTCAATTTCATTCAAAGCTACCAAAAGTCCCCGCTTTGGCATCAGCCTCCCATACAAGCCTGACACTCGTAACAATCCAGAACGATTAGCATAAAACACGACGAAAGTCTGATAAAATTTCCGCCATTAGCCAAATGAAAAATTACCCCTCCTCGACGTTCCTCGCGCAAAAGTCCTTCATCTATTCTCATCAACGCGAGTGCCACTTGACTCAAAAACGGCCGATCTAGTATTACATGCGAACAAAAATGGACGGAGGAATGTTATCAGAACCTCTGCCTGCATTCTGCAGTAAGTTTGAGGTGTTTTGAGTTTTCCGACGACCGGCGTAGAGCGACGCTGGTGTCCAGTGTGCGTAATTACAGACACGTCCCTTCGATCCAGTTGGAATCCATTAGAAATAATGAAGGCGGCTTCCGTCCGAATGCAATCGTTTCTAACTCGGCCGCCGAGTAATCCCGTTGCGCGGGCAAACATCGACGCCGAATTTACCGAGCGGCGAGCTGCGCACTGCATTTAGCCGAAAATTATGGTAATAATAACTTCGTACAACCCTTCCTGTTTCGCCCCTCCCTGCCCGTCGCCCCTCTCCCTGCGGACCGGTGGCCGGAAGTTCGCGCAGCGGTAACGGGATTGCGCGAGCGAAGTTACAAATTCACTTGGTTACGTCATCACGTCGGATTGTTGTGACCTTAAGAGGCGGAGACTATGCCGGACTAGGTTGAAGAGGGCACCTTGATGGCACATCCTCAACTTCTTCGAATTTCTTCCCCATTAAAGATGCTTCAGGACTTTGAACGCAGCTGGATCTGCGACGTGGATGCAGGAATTTTTCCTATGGGATCTTAGCTTTGCAGAGCAGCACTTGATGAATTTTTCGGTGAAATTAGACGTTCTTCAACCACCTTTCAAAATCACTTACACCAGATACCGAAAGTTTCCTTCTCGACGGTTTTTGCATTGACTCGTACTACTTGCTCCAAGGTAGTAAAGTTAGCAACCAATGTTGTAGGAGTTTTGTCGCGAGTATCACCAGTTAATTAATTTTTTTTTAGCCGCGAATAAGCAGGGAGGGACGAGGTGAAGGGGGATGACGAGTTTTGAAGCTTGACAGAAGCATTGATTAATTAATTAAACGCGAGATGAGCAGGGGAAGGATACTGTCCGGCCAGGTGTCGATCTTGACGAAAATGGGCGCCAGCACGTTTTGAACTATCTGAAGAACGTAGCTCTCTGCGTTGTCGTTCACCGTGCCAAACAGCACGCGCTCGCGGAAGGTGTCGGCCCGCAGGATCTCCAGCGGTTCCCGGATGAAGTAGGTGAGCTCGTTCACCGGTATTATGGGGAATCTCAACGACACGTTCAGGTGAGTGTAGATACGATACACGCAGAGCACCTCGATGCTTGGATTCAGGAAGAAATCACGGATCGTCAGCTCGATGTAGTAATTCCATTCGTCGTCTTCTACCCTCCTTAACGTTGTCATCTCTTTCACGCAAGTTACCTACATATTCGGAAAAGATTAAAAGAGAACTGTTGGTGTCGACCTCCCTAAGGGTAGGCAATGAGATTATGTTGTCTCTAAAACTCAGTCAAATATGAAACTTTCGTGTGCTGGACACTGTTTCATCTCGAGGGACGCAGCTCGTTATTAAGTTAGTTACTTCCGGGTGAATGAGTATTGATCACGTCGAGGTAGATGTATGTTCTTAAATACTTAGATTGGAAGTTCATTTCTGGACGACTAAGGTGACCATGCACTGTCAAAGTTCAACGAAACGTCGCGATGAGAAACTGGTGTTCTTGTAGTTGTTGCTGATAAAGGGAGCCAGTGAATCGTTGAAACGACGAGTTTCAAATATGACGTTGGGTGTAAGGGTGGTCTATTCCCTGATGGTACATTGGTAACACAATTTAAATTGTCAGACGAGACTAGAGAGTAGAGCATTTACGAGTGTCTGACTAAGCGCGGGGCTATTCTACTTGCTTCATCTATATTATGAGGAAACACTGTTTAAAAAAAAATTGAAATGGAAACCTTCCTTTCTATCTCCACCAACTACTTTCCCATGACGAGCTTCGTGGGTCCTTACCCTCGATCATGTACCACCAATATTTACAATTTACTTTTCACAAAATTCCCTAATCCAAGCAGCAACGAAGCCACTTATCAATCCAGTGAAAACTAACGAAATAACCAAGCCAACCGCTCACCAAATCGATCAACTCCGCCTCCTCGTAGACAGGCCTGAGCTCCTCCTCGTTTTTCACAGCCACTTGTTCTGCAACACAGCGCATCCACCAATTAGCAGTCATCATTTCACGCAGCAGCATCTGGAGCGTGAATAAACGTGAGAAGATTCCGTGAACGAGCGAGGATCGTTCGTTAGCCATCCCATGGGAGACAATGGCGTCCGCGATGGGCCCCCTTAAATCCGGCGGGAGAGTTAAATCGAAGACATTCGTTCCAAGGACTCCCGCCCTCGCTCTTCCTTCCCTTATACGCCCTCCCAGTGTCGTTTTTCTCTGGCCCTCTTCCCTGTCCCTCTAGCGACCTGCTCCCTCGCGTCCCCCGCACCAGAAAGGATACGCCTTTGCTCCTGGCAATCTAATAGGAACGATAAATCGCGAGCAGCTACTGAATCGGCGGAAGAGGAAACACGTCGGGCGATCGAGGCGCCGCGGGAGGACACGTTGCCATAATTTATTGGCCTATGATAGCGTGGCATTATGTAGATGGTAACGATGTCGTCCTGCTCGTTTTCTTCTTCTCCAAGCCGCGCGTTTCGAACCGAACCCACCCTCCCGCGCCTCACCCGGCCGCCCCTACGAGGGACTTATTACTGTCACGTAGCCCGTACCCGTTCCAATGGTTTTTCACGGTTTACATTGCGCCACCGTCACGTTCGCCTTGTACGTTTTTCTGGATTTCTGCGACTGACGGCCGCGGGTATTCGTTCCGCTGTCGCGTTTACGATGGGCGCCGCTTTGCTACTCTTCCCCGCTCGTAGAAAGGGGCTTATTGCCACAGAATCGTTGGGAAATGTGGTGACACCTAGCCGGGATTTCGGGGCGGAGGGTTTACCTCTCTTTCGACGCTTCCTTAAGTGCATCGATTCAATGGAGCCTCTGTTGGTTTTAGATTTTCAAGGCACCGAGGGCGTTTCGTTCAAGTGCTAGCTGAGTCAGTGTAATTACGATCCCCTTTTCATTTTTCATCCCCCTTTCCTTGCCCTCGGTATATTTAAGATTCCCGTTTCTTTATACTTCTGGAGGGGGGGGGGGGGGGTGGGGGGTGGAAGAACGAGGAGGGAGGTCTCTCGTCAATCGACGACTCCGGCCGAGGAGCGTTTAATCAGATTAAACGCTCGCGTTTGGAAACTTTTTTGTCGGAGGGCGGGCGTGGGGGTGGTGAAATATCGGGGATCGCGGAGAGTTCGGTGAAGTTCGAGCTGGCTTAGAAGTTATTTAATTCTCGCGATTCCATCGGTCCGAGGGGCTGGGTATGCTAATCGATGAAGGGGAGCTTTTAATGTGGATAGATGGGACGGCTGAGGGACAGTGCCTCCAAATTGAGGGCTTTAATTTTTTATCGCCCGCGGAATCACTATTCTGCCAATTCCCCTCGTTCCAGGGCGGTAAATGGGATTCAATTTAGTAATCGACAAATAAGGAATAATTGGCTGACTGTATGGCGGAACGAGAGAGTTGTACCGAGAGTAATCTAGCTCTCTGTGGGGCTCGGGTTCGCCAATTACAGCTCTTCATCTCCTTGCCTCGGTATTACTCTGCCATGTTTGCACCTGTTTCACTTACAGCCTTACAGAGGATAACGTTCAAGCCTGCGGAGGCGTCTCGGGCCGAAGAGGGTGCAGCAATTGCCATCTATTTTTACTTTGGAAATAGAATCTTACACGATAATTTAATTTTCCTATAGGGTTACTGTATCTTAGAGTATTTCGGGAAGGTCTGAAGGTATATAGGACGCACAAAATTTCCCTAATCAAAGTGTATTACAACCTCCTCTGACACATTACGTCTGAATAAATTCACTGAATCTACGTGAATATAACACGACGCTATGTTTCAAGAAGAGTTCGCTTATTAATACGAAAGAAGGACCCATGTGTCATCGATGCATAGAACGCACACATCAATTACATTTTCAAGCAGGTTAGGAAGCACCGATTTAGAAAAACCGGAAAGAGGGAGAGTGGAACCGAAGCTGGCTCGGAAAGCGATGGGGAAGCCTTTAATATTTCTCTCGTAAATCTTACTGCGCCCGTCCTGATCGTCGGTCGAGTCAGCGTCCAAGTACTCTCTGTGCGGGTACCGAGGCAGCTCTTCTTTAACTTGAGTTCTCTGTCTATGCATTTTATTGACGGTGGTCGGGCTGCAGGCCTCGACACTTCCTCCCGCTCGAGAGCCCCGTGCGGTTGATTTATGCTGGCCTTCGTTCGACTGTTACCCACCACCTCGAACCCTTTTCCCAGGTTTCCTCCTTGCCACGTATGTAGGTATCGTCGAGAGCCACGAAGTTGCTCGATCCTCGAGGAAGCAGCGTGACGGACGATGGATATATCTCGATCGATCGTCTCTTGTTTCTTGATTCGAGGATCGAGGTGTCTGGCCGGGGTGGCGACGGCTGAGGAATCGATTCGTCTCAATGAATTCTACTGGGGGTAGAAGTCACTGAGAGAAAATAAAACTGGGTTATGTAGTCCCTTAGAATCCCAAATGGGGAATTTGCTTGTAGGTATATTAATCTTTCAAATTTTAAGAACACAAATCTAAATCTGGGCTAGATATTAAACAGGTCTGATTTCAATGTTTAGAATCTCGATAATGCTACTGAAGCCTCCGTCGCGTTTAATATATTCAATGTTCCATAAGTTCTGAGTCGCTGCTTACATATTATCCTCAGAAACAGTGCTGCATCGACGAATTCCAAGCGAACACTTAATCTCCTTCGAATCGCAGTAGATGTAGAATATTGGCCTGCTTTGATAACCCCAGGTGTTCCAGTCGCCCCAGGAATCATCCGATCTCCAAGAATCTCCCAAGTCCCACCTCCAATCCACGATCGTCCCCATCGTGCCGCAAATCCGAGACCGGTCTAACAGTGCCCAGGTACCCTGTTAGTCCCAGATCCCCGGGATTATCCTCTTCAGTCTGCAAACAGTCCTTCCACTCACGAGACTACAGCTTCATCCGCTCATCTTCACCGAAATACCCATAAATCTGCGTCCACGTAGACCGTGGCGCGAGCGGCGAGAGAACCGACTGACAACGTTCCGTGGAGCAGGAACAACAAAGCCACCGTCGCCATAAACCTCCCTCCACCCTGATTTTTATAACTCCGCGGTGGTCCCGGGAGGGAAGCTCTTAAATAAGATGCAAAATGGCGCCGCTCCCGTCCGACGATACCCATCGATCCCATCGGCTTCTATTCGAGGAAATATAAATCCAGTTTAATGCACCGGCCACCTAAACGACGTGGATTTGCGAGCAAACCCGAACGGCCATTGGATCCCGATGGGAGATTGATGTGGCACTCCTGCTCAACTGTAAATATATCGTGATCCGTCCACGGCGATCCCATGGAATCGCTTGGTCAATGATAAACTTAAATAACCAGGAATACCGAACAATGGTCGACGGACCTGTCCACGAGAATCGTTCTTTCTCTGCAGCCTCGCTGGACCATTGACTGGAAAGCTTCCACTATCCCAGATACATCGTGAAATCAAACGTCATTGTCATCGTCGCTACTTACAGGTGGCATCGAATCTCGATACTTTAAACATCTCGATACACGCCACGGTCAAGAATAGATTGACAGATTCACTGACTACGACATCGAATTACCAAATCTTGTTTATTATACTTATATAATCGTTGTGTCGTTTAATTCATCACCGTCCAGCCCAAACCGCTGACCCTAGAGACATGAAATTCGGAGGGTATATTCATTTTGCGACGTAGGTGCTCGATAAGGAGGGATTTTTTTAAATTACAATCCGAAGAGGGTAAAAGGGGGTGAAATATGATTTCTCATGCTTCTTATTATTTGTTAGGCCCGATTAGATATCAACTTGATTTTTACTTACGAAGGTTACCCACGCAAATGCCAAAAAATAAGATTCAGCGTTTGCCCTAATCAACCTCTAAGGGGGTGAAACGGGGTAAAAAGTGTTTTCACGGATTCCTTAATATCTCTCAGGCCCGATTAGATATCAACTAGGTTTTTACTTCGAAAGGTTACCCACACAAATGTCTAAAGACCAATTTCATGATTTTGCCCTAATAAACCCCTAAGGAGATGGTGAAAAGGGGTGAAATGTCTTTTCAGGGCCTCCTTAATATCTCTTAAGCCGGAATCGAAACGTGGGAGTATTTTACTAGTACAAGATAAAAGGGACAGAGGATCAATTTACCAGAGATCGAGGTTCCATTGTAGCTCGATTACTCGCATCAACTCGCCCCGTTTGTCTCCCTCAATGAATGCTATCAGGGGACACAATATGAGTCGCAGTTGATAATCAGCACGTCCATCGCGATTCTTATACCAGTGATTATCTCTGTCCCGCTGCTGGTTCTCGAGCCTTATCGCCGTCGAACCGGAAGAGCCGAGCCTCTCGCGTAAATCTCCCTGTGTCCACGTTAAGTCCAGCAACGATATCGGGGCAGCGGGCGCGCCGCGCATCCGCGCTGCTTCCGCGAACAGTTCGGATGAGCGACGTTTCCGCGTGGACGGGCGAGCGAACGGAAGGAGGAATTGCATCCAGCGTGGCGCGGGGATGGCGGGGCCTGGTCGATGGAACGAGATTAAAAGAGGCAAAGCTACAAGATTAAAAGGCAGCGCCGGACACGGGACGAATCGAACGGCCGACTGCTCGCCGGGGACATTTATATTCCCCAGGAAATCGTTATTGACCGATCAGAGGACTGGCCCGATCCCCTGGCGTGTCGCTCCGCCATCTCCCATTTCTTTCCCTCCACCTTTCGGCCCCCCAACGGCTTCACTTTACCTGCCGAGGCCGCCCCTTTTCAGGGACACGCGTGCACAGGCACGGAGGGGGTGGGACACTTTGTTCCAGCTTCCTTTGGGGGTTTCATTGACGTTTATGATATCCAGCCTTTTGTAGCTGTTCGCGTAACTCGTTCACGTCGTTCCTCTCTGTCGCCTGTATCGCCACGTCCGGCGATGGAGCGGGTAGAGTTTCACAGTGTGCAGGGGTGTTTTTTACGCGACGTTTAATTGGCCCGCGACTGGACGTTATTCCGGGCACTGGAGAGCGATGAAGGTGAGAGGGATTCTAGTTTTTGAGAGAGAATGCTTTGGTGTACTGCGTGGGAATTATTTTGAGTTTCTAGGATGGTATGGCTTTTGAGTGGAAATTGGTTAGTTTAGTATTGAATGCAGGAGTTACTAGGATTGAGTTTAGCATGGTTAGTCTCTCAAAGAAATGATTTATGCGTTTGGTGAGCAACGATTTTCTTATGTATCGAAGGGGGTTCGTTTATACGTGTATATATCCTTTTGGAAATTCCTGGCCTGAATCACTTTTGCTGCAAACGATTTTCTCAGAAAAGCCTGTGTCGAAAGTTATGAGAGTATTTAGGGAGATGTGATTGTACCGTGCGTTTGCAGTGCAAGCGGAACGGGAGCAAATAGAAGTGGCACGTGAATGGTCAGACGCGCCTCGCAACCAGTGCCATGGCAACGGTATTTCCGCGAAACTTTCTCCACGTGCGTTATTTCTAAAATTGCTTCGAGTAAAAGTTAAACTTCCAGTGTGTAGACTACTGTAGACTGTAAAAGATTTTTAAGTTACATTGGTGAATACCCCTTTATATGTTCAAAAAGAACTCGGTATCATTAAGCAATCAATGGCAAAATTAATTCAATACTAACAAAGTGAAGTATCTATAATCACTCCAAATTAAAACCATTTCCCCGTGTCTCTCTTCAGAGGCTCACATATCCACAGTAACATTTTAACTCGCGAACGAATTCCCAGATAAATTCACATACGAATCTCCCCCACAATTCACGCTTGCCTAGATCCGTGCATTATCATTCCCCCAACACGCCATCAGATAACGCACCGCCGAAATTGCTCTGCTCATTTTTATTGCGACGTTATTAATCACCAGGACGGAACACGTTAGCGCCGCCATCCGAGCTCTATCCATCATCCTCCATCTTCCTCCGGCTTCCATTCTCCGCGAGGCACGGCCACTTTAACCGTGCAGCCTCTAAAAGATCAAATGCAGGAGGCGAAACCCCGACAATGCTCAGTTCCCCGGCGTCGCCGAGCCTCTGTTAATCCGTGGACCCCACGGCTGGTGATTTCGTGAAACGAAGACGAGCCGCTCCCTTTTCCTATCTAGACGACGGGCCAGGCTCTCGTGCGTCAGCCGCCTGCTTAATCGCATTTTTATCATTTCTCTCTGCCCCTTTCAAGGCCGATGCTTACCTGTTGCTGCGGCCCGCAATTATGCATCATCCTTTCAGCCGTCGGCTGTACGCTCGGGGGATCCAGCGCGGAAACTCGCCTCGGTTTCCCTCGTTTTCCTTCCTCTCTATCGCCAGCCAAGAGCCCGGCGAACGGAGGGAAAAGAATCGATTGCCGGAGCATTGTGGTGACGCCTGTTTAGTCCACTCTTCATCCAATATTTCCTTCTTTTCAACTTGTCAATGCGTGGGCGGAACAGCCCCATTAGATACCAGGCGTTGTGCGAGTAATCGAGTCACTGATTTATAAAGTGGAATGGTAATATCTCTGACACTGCAGTATTCAAAATAATTGTAGAATTATACTAGAGGAGTGATGATAATTTTGATTTATAGAATTATATATTTTCTGTATAATGAATCCTCTACCCACAATGCAAGATTGTATGCTTATCTTTTACACACTGTTCTTTTAATACAAAGTTTTCTGTCACCTTTTGTATTTTTAATCACCTCATTAGTAAAGATAATTTATCAGAAATACGGTTCACTATTTTTCATTTATTCTTATACTCCCCATCTATATTTTTCTTTTGCTTAGGAAGAACCCGTGAATAGAGATGAATATTTCTTAATTGGCTCCTCTATCTCGACGAACTTACCACGTAGAACGCCAGTTGACAGGAAGACGGAAATTGAAGGAACCAGGGGAAACCGCGGATGGGAACGAGTCATGAAATACGACGGGGCCCCGGTGAAATTTACATGAATCTTAATCGGCCGAAGCGGATACACGCGCAGCTCGCAGGATGCATTTATAATCGGGCATCCGTTGGCCGCGATTTTCCCTCCGAGCAACAGCCAACGGCGTTATTGATCCCATGGATTCGTATTAATTGCAACGACGGGGTTGGGGGTGGTTATGGAGCCGATCGGAACAGCGAAACGTTTTGTTCCCCTCGAGGCTAGTTGTTTCGATGCGTAGTTTCCTTTGACGTTCAAAGGGAGTTCCGTTGCGATTATCTTCTCGCCGAACAATTGCTTCTAATAACTCCAGTATTTTGCTCGCGCCGATGCAAATTGCTGGTCGTAGTATAGTGCAATAAAATTCATGCGGAGGTGCCTAAGTAAGTTATTAATCGTATTAAATTTGATTGAGGGAGGACACTTGATTAGAATCAGCAAACCGGATGAATTTAAATCCTTATAGTCGTGCAGCTTCGTACAGGTCCTAGTTTTAAGCTCGTGGGGAGCAGAGATTTTTGTATTCGAAATGAAATTGTGTTTTTAAAGTTTTGTGAATTTGACTGCAGCCTTCGTTATCGTTAGGGGTTGGAGCCTCGCTGAGAGCCACCGAAAAGTATATTTCTTCTTCCTTTTCTATTTGGATTTTCTGTTATTCCCGCGACAGATGAAGAGGCTCTGGGGCGAAAGTTTTTGGCTTTTCAAAGGAACGAACGAGACAAGGCAGTGCAAGAATGGCCTCGATGGACCGGGGGAGTATGAAAACTCAGGCTGCGAAATGTAGGGAGGGAACACAACTCTCCCTGTATTTGCCTGATAAAAGCGAACCGAGTTCGAAGAAGACTCGAACTGCTCGCGAAACTTCGCCGCCGCGGGTGGACATTTTTAGGGAATTGCGCCGTCTGGATTAACGCGTGGCTATTTTCTGGACATCCCGTTATGTGCTGAGGAATAATTCTTTCAGAATCAAAGAATACTCTCCCTTGGAAGCTAAATAAACAGTGATTACTAAGCCCAACTAATTATCCTAAAGTATTTTCCCCGTGATTACTCTGAATTTTGAGATTACAAGGATAAAAAATAAAGGATACAGTTAACCCTATATTTCCAAAACCTTGGGATCTTCGAGCCACAGCTTTCTGAAGCCTCGAGATCTCCAAGATCTCAAGGGCACGGATCTCGAACCCTCTGATTTCGAGCACCCAGCTTCCCCCGGATCAAAGCTCCCTTTGACCCAGAACCCTCCACATCACAATCCTCAAAATCACTACACCATAGATCTACTCACGCGTTGTTCCACGCCAGTGCTCCCATCAACAACGCCCGCCCTATCTAACGAACCTATAACCATCAACCTTCCCTCACTTTTCCCAGGCTGTTCCGTTCAGCAACGTTTGCTCGCACGCTGGCGTTACACTTGGAGGCCGAATCGAGTTCCAATTTAGCGTGTCTCTGCGAAAGAGCCAGGACCCGTGGCCGTGGTGGCGGTCCGCGGTTGTTTGTCAACCGGCAACGGGCTTGCTGGGGTACGCTTTTCTTCGGCAATCGATTGCTGGACGAGCGGGGGATTTCCTCGAGTGCTTCCGCTGTCTCGTGCAGCCTCGCCCCCTCTCGAATCGGTTCACTGGCCACCAGAATGGGACTAACTGCTTTCTCGATCGTACCGTGCACGCTCGTCGCTGATCGAATCGAACGGAAACAATGGCCGCTAGAATAACCGGTACACGTACCGAGCACGGGCCCGTGCCTCCAAGTGTCCTCGATTTTCGTCCACCGACACCAGGAACACGGCGCAACCATGGCAAACGACTGTCCACTTTCCCTCGTTCAGCAACGACGTCCATGGGGATGGTATAGTAAATTGTTAATAACCAAAGACGATTTATTATCGATAATAACTATGTCGTGGAAGCTTGAAGTTGAAAAGAGGAAGAGGATGTACTTCGATTTCTAAATCTGCCGTGGAATGCAGGGGATCTGACGTCGAGGTTCAGGACTCTCGAGTCTGGAGTTCCAAAGTCCTTGAATTCTCCGTTCCTCGGTTCGCGAATGGTTCGCTGCAGGAGATACAGGTTTGCTTTGCATCGTATCGAGCCAGGGGGCCAAGCAGTACACACCGATGTCGCTAACCAAATATCAAGCATAACAATGTTTCCACAGCAATTTTTAAATATCCCTCCGCGCCGTGTTTGGCATTAAAATATTCAGACGAAACGAATTTTCCGCGGCAAAATATTGAATCCCAATAAACCAGCCGGTTTTACAAACGTCCACACTTTATACCGGGGCTTCGGATCCAGTCGGCGGATTTGCTTTTCACTCGCACGGAAACGGCTCGCCCCTTCGTTCTCGAAGATCCGCCGTGTTTACGATCCCACGGAGCGACTTCTTCGCCGGTGACTTCAATTTAGACGAAAGGCTTGATGTTACCCCGTGACACTGTAATCCCGGAACAGGATTTTGTCGTCCACTCTCGGCCACCGAGTCGGCAAGGAGCATTAAAGCTGTTTTCACATTGTCGTCCGTAGGAGGAACCCTCTGCACGAGCACTTGCCATGGTAATCAACTGGAAGCCGCTGCCAGGGTCCATTCCGGATTGCCCCTCGTTCAATTAGCATACATACGACGACCACGGGGGCTGCTTTTCGCCCCCCCCCCCCCCGCCCGTAGCCTGTGACCCAGTTTCTTTCAAAACAGAAGCGTCTTCCGCCCGCTAATTAATTCGAGCGACTACCATCGGCCGCGTATTATTCATAGATCCATGTATTGTCGGGCTAATTAGTTGCCTAAGTACTTCTTCCGACTGGTAACTTCATGGAAATAGTTTGAGGGGTGCACTTTGCTACTTCTGAGTGGAAATTTGTCGACACTTGTCCACGTAGAATTCATGAAGAAATTGATATAATATAAAATCTTTGAATTATAGAGGTTTTGGCTTATCGAGTTTTCGAGTAAGAGAGGTTCAACAAACGAAAGTTCGACATGTAGAGGCTTGATAAGACTGTTAGTTTTTCGACTTGTGAAGAGCTGTAAAGCAAAACAAACTCCACTTTTAAAGGTCAATTGTTTGTACTACATATCTACCTACATATATAAAAATAAGACACATTTTATTTTCATTTTTCCTATTTTATATGATTACTACAGCCTATTGGAATACATTATTGCTACTAACTCAATTCGCAAAAAAGTGGGTAAACTCGTTTTTGCTCTCAATGCCTCAATAATTGTTCGAGCGAAGACAAGTAGCTTCAGCTAATAAAACAATAAACTAATATACACGACCAGTCCTGCAGCGACACATCGCGAAACGGAGGAACCTCTTCGACCAGTCTGTAATATATTAACAAAGTATCGCTATTTAAAAGAAGACTCGATTCAGGAAGGCAATCTAGAGCAGCCAAATATCACACTTTATAAAAAGAACTTTCCACCACAAATCGCAAAATATAAGATACTCCTACTCCCAATAGTTTCTGGCAAGTGCGCGATTTATATCAGCACGAGGTTCGTTTCCGCAAAGAAACAAGCCATGGAACATTCCACCCGGCTCTATGGACGGTGGCGGACCCCCGCAGCGACCTTGAGTGGCCACTGCCTTTTGCCGCGACTATAATGTCTCGATCGTCGCGTAAAACCAGCAGCTTTACGCGACGACGAGAAAAGGCCGGGCAAGAACGTGGTCGCAGGAAATTGCAGCAACGCTGTGGAGCTCGCGAGGTGCATGCCGCCGCGCGTAAATTCGCCATTATTAAATTCGACAAGGATGAACGAGGAGAGGAAGCCGAGGGCCGTGGCGTTTCCCGCGTCGAAACGGGAGGAAACGGTGACCTCGCAGTCAATCGATCACTCAGCGAGTTTCTTGCCTCCGAGTTTTATTTCGTCCCGTTTTATTCGGCCGTGGTCGATCCCACGAATCCCACCCTCCCCGCACGCGTGCAACCCCTCTCGCCGTTGCACTCGCAGCGGAGCGGCCGTGGAAACGTTTCTCGCCCCCGGGAGCCTCGCTCACCGGCCGATGCTTTTTCACCGTCATCGGCTGCCAAACTCGATCCCCCGCCATTTGTTCCGTCCGTCGAACACTCGGCCGGGTATTCCTTGCAATCTAACCCCCTGTCCTCCGCCCGCTGTTCCCCAGTCTCTGTGTTTGTAAACAATCTGCGAAACGGTCGATTGTTTCAGCCTTCAGCGATTATTTCGTCTATTTTCGTCGTCCGTCGAGCTGTTTCGTCCCTGCCGGGACGTTTCTCGTTCCGTTCCGACTGTATCGTGCAAGCGCCCCGCGGTAATCCATTCTTCGACGTGGTTTAACAGAGATTCCAGTCGCTCAAGCGCTGGATCCTGTTAGGATCCTGTCGAGCTGCTCGTTATTTCCTTCTCCACCGACGGCTGGATGAAGGAGAGGAAGATTCGGGTCTCGCGGCGCAGAGGGGAAGGATCAGCGGCGACTGAAAGGTGGGAGGGTGGAAGCCGTGTCGCAGAGTTGCAATGCGCAAAAGCGCGAAGCAGAACGAGCATCGAATCCCCTGTGGGATCTATGCTGGATCCCTCTTCGTCTGGCGGTTTCTTGCGCGCGCCTGTGACAGGTTGAATCGAGTCTGCGTCATCGGAACAACCGTTCACCGTGCCGCGATTATGCTTCTTTTCCGGGCTTCTTCGGCTGGGCTTTCTTCTGCGGGGATTAGGTGGCATCCTGGAGCGAGGAACGGTGGAATTGTTGGGTGGATCTCTGAGGGGAGCTTGACGAGGGTAAAGTGACTTCTATCGACGAGAAACTGGAGACTAATTCGTTGCTGTTGATATTCTGCAGGAAAAGTTTTGAGGCGATGTATACACTCTTTGTATGAAGATTCCACAGACACTTTATGTGGCTATGAATCTGATTTTGGGTGTTCATAGGGGATTTACAGTTCCAAGAACGATGTATAATTAATTGGCCATTGTGGCTACCTTGATTAAAATTCCAGGTGACTTCTTTTACAGTATTTGAGGATTAGTATGCACCAAGTAACCGCGTGAAATACGCAAAGCAACTTTGGTTACTCATATCCAATACAAGAGACACGTGTCCCCTTGAAAAAACGAATGTCTGACAATCCGTTGACCTGCATCACTAGATCAGTCTCCCGAAGCCAGGAAAAGTGTCCTCGCGTGGTAGATACGGTTCCCACAGCTCAATACAACGCGTTACCATATAATTCAGACATTCACATTTCAATAATCAATCGACGATTCCACAAACAGCAGATTCATTAACTAAAACTAATGTTCTACATGGATAATTAACGCCGAACCACCGCTGTCAACCATCGCGCGGTATACATTTCCCGCGACACTATTAATGGAAAATAAATGCCTAACATTAATTTATCCGCGGCAGAACGAACCGGATGTCCAGCTATTGTTAATCAATCACTAGCATAAACCCTAACACGTTGACATTTAAAGCAGTGGCACGTCGCTAAATCACGTCGACGTAATTCTTGATCGTCACCACAGTCTCCTACGAGATTGCAAGCTCCTTCTTCCCTCTGTTCCCTTTCACTCCTCCCCTCCATCGATCGGCGGGCTCGATACGAGCGATTTAGCGGCGCTACTCGATTAACCGATCCCAGTAATCATAGTGAAAGCCATCGTCGGGTTCTCGGCGACTGGTCTACCGCGGAAAGAAATTCCAACTTCTTATCTCATCGTCCCCCTTCCCCGTTCCGGCCGGATCCCGCGGAAGCTTGTTTGTTCCTCGGCAGGCCGTTTCGAGTGTATCGTAATCGATGATCGATTAACCAACCCCCGCGCGAGGCCGTGCTACTTCGTTAAACGCGCGCCACCCTCCTCCGCGGCTTTTCATTTCGATAAAAGCCTCGAGAACACTGGACGACGTTCCACGACGTCGCTGATCTTTACGATCGACGAGTCCACGTGATCGATACGGGCTGCTTTGGGTCTGATATACAGGGTGGTCGATTAGAAACGGGGCATCGTAGAATTTTATGTAAGGGGGCTTGAAGCAACGAACAAAGGTATGGGAACAACTTTGTTTGAAACTCTCACTTTTTTTTTTTAAGCTAACAGGGTAGATAACATTTATGAAAGGTAATGGCACGTTCTCTCCTGTAATGCAGATGGATTCAACTAAGTTTAGTGCCGTAGAAGTTCACTGGGTTGCTTGGAAGTTAAGGAGTTTAAGTTTGACCAGGATTTCTGTGTTCCAGTGAAGGCAAGGAGTCTGTAGCTACTGCACCTGTGTTCGTTGTACCCGAAACATTATTATGAACGCTTTCCAATCTTTTAATAATTGTGTACAATACAAAGTAGCGTTTAATTAGTATCGTTAATAGACCAATGATTTTGGTAATTTTAAAAAATATACGTTGAAAGGACTCTTATCTGTGCCACGTTTGTTCTCCAAAGCCATCAATTAATCTGTCAACGATTTTCCTGCAGCATCAAACCAACGAGCATAAATGTGGTCTGTTTCTACCAATTCACCATGTACAGCACTCAGAGGCCGGGATTTTTATGCGAGCCGGCAGAGGTAGAAATATATCATCCATCTGTTATGTCTAGCTCCCAGTTAGCTGACGAGAGCTCGTTCTTCGTGATTTCATTCCGTATCGCTGGAATAAACAAGCGGCTTCAGGTCGATCATCGAATCGCCGCGTCCGCTGTTCTTCTGCGAGACGGTCGAGAAGAAAATACATGGATTAGGAAAAGAGAAGTTGTTGCGGGGAAACTTCTCCGCGTGTCTGACGCCGTTTCACGCATTTGTCTAACAATTTATCGAGATTCCAAATAAAAACTCTCAAACAGAACGAGAAAAGTAAAAGTCTAAAAACCTTCGAATAATTTTCAAAAGACTTCTAATTTCCTCAGACTGTACGCAAGGTGATCAATCGAAATTCAACGATCGAACTGCAAAATTTGTCCAATGTATCGTAATGGTGTGAAATTAGTCGAAAGGGCGAAGCAACAGTGCCCCCCCCCCATCCCCGCGAACTTTCAAAACTTTCGACCATCGTGGTTCTTTAATAAAAGTCCCTGGGAGGCGTTCCTTTTTCGTTTGGTCGCGCTTTTATTCTAACCCGGAGAAATTAGAACGTTAAACAAATAAACCGACCGGGCGGGCACTCGAGCCAAGTGTTATTCCGTGAGAGGGTCGGAGGGGGTCGAAAGAGGCGCAAACTTCGTTCTGCAAATATTTCTCGCGAAGTTGGGAAGTTACCGCCGCAGTTTCCCTTTAACTCTTTTCGCCTGCCAGAGTTCCTAGCTACACACGTGCGCTTTGAAAATTAGAGACTGTCGGGATAAAACCCTGTGAAGGACGGGCGCAGCAAGATGAAACTGTCTGGACGGTGTTATGCAAAGTATGACCGCTCGCGCGAGTAGTGGCCCTGTTACTTTAATTTAATTTTATTGGCAAATTAACGCGTCGCCGGGGCTTCGTTATGACTAGATGATTCACGCTCACACCAAGCAATTTCTGTATACACACGGTTTATTCTGTGGCAGAAGTGATTGACTGAGACAGCAGAAGGACAGGGGTTTATGATTTTCGACTGACCAACTTGCGTTCTACTTTGGAAAGCTGAGAAAAAATAGTCGTTTTCCAGTGTGGGCAACAAAGCTTTCTTGTATCAAGTATATTTATTTAAGCTCCATGAAGATACCTGGAGCGGGGTGCACTAACCAGTGTATCTGAAACAGGATTCATCGAACTTTCAAGAAGATTAGAACTCTCGAAAGCAGTGTTTCGATATTTAACTTCTTGCCTTATGATTTGTATAAAGCATGCAAGTGTTGCAGTGAACTTAAATAGGAGAACAGATAGATACACCGACTGATAATCTACGAATAGTTCAAAACCACATTACATTATCAGCTTCTATTTCTTGCTGAATGCAGTTGCAACGTCTCTTGTATAAGGAACACGATGCATGCCACGAGTGTGACTCGTTACAAGGCAAGGGGTTAAAGCTGAAAGCACATTCCTTCATAAAGAAACATCCTCCTTCTCGAGTGACCCTGTCTACAGATATCAATTTCAAACCTCCCTCCGTCCACAGTACACCAGGGTGGAGGTGGCACGTGGAGCACCCCCAACACGTCCAGCCTTCATCCCCTTTCGATAACGAAGGCAGGTGGACCCCGAGCTCCAGGTGCCAGCTGGAAAACGACTCTACGCCCGTTCGTCCGTTAACTATCGATCCCCTCCCGGCCATCCCACTAACCCGATCGATCTGGCAGAGATTAGGTCCGCTGGCGTTCCCAAAATCGAGCCGCCCGTAGAGCCAACCAGGCGATCCTCGGCGCCGATCACCGAGCGCCACTGCATTTCTCGCGGCAGTAAAGTCGAGCCTCGACAACACGGCCACCCCGACCTGCGAACCGACAGTTTCAACCTTTTCCACCTTCATACGTGACGCCACGTACGCGCGAATAACGCTACCGGCCGACTCCAAGAGTCCAACCACCCCCTGCCCAACCTCGTCTCCCCCCTCCGTGGCGTTTCCACGCGTTGCAATTTTTTCTACCCGCCCTCTACGCCCTCCCACTCGTAAAACAGTGTTTCACGTCTTTACGACGCGTCACCCGTGTTTCCCCCTCGAGTAAGAGAGAAAGAGAGAGAGAGAGAGAGGAGCATTGTCACCGTTCTCGAGAAGCTTCCCCGACTGTATTCGACTCTTTTTAGCTCGACGCGTATGTAAGGGGAGGGTGGTTTAATAAAATTCTGCCACGTTTTCGTTAGCCGCGGCCAGTGGCCTCGGTTTACGACGTCGTCGAGAATCTTTCGTTATTTTTTCGACGGAGGGGTGGTTAGTTTCGTGTGCCTGATCAGGGGCCGCGTGGGAGGGTCTGAGGGGTGGGATCAGGGTTTCTTGGCTGGCGATTAGGAGCTTGGTTCCTCTGGTCGTCGATGGGGAAACTATGGTGTAAATTGAGGTGCTTCTGCAGGGTGCGGAGATTGGGTTTTAATGACACTTCAGGGAAGGATTGAATTTCTGCTGTGCTAGTGAAGCAGAGACACAGTGGAGTTCTAGTTATATGCTGCTTTCGTTAAACTCTGGGAGGAGGAAAGAATTTGCAGCTGCTTGGGTAACATGAATTATTGGGATTCGAGTTAATATTAGTTCAATGATAGTATATCCTGATTTAAAGCTTTATGTTTAATAATTTAGCATTTAGTGGAAGTATCTCCGGTCGATTTGGTGGGTTAGAGGGGGAAGGGGTTGATCCGGTATGAGTTCACGTTCCGAGCCCGCGAACGGTCCTCGACAGGTTCTCGTCGGCGATTCTTCACCGAAAGAACGGAAACAGCCACCGCGAAGGACGTTACGGGGCCACGAAGAAGGGGCATCGAATTAAACGAATTAATTTATCGCTTGATAAAGGAAAAACTTACGAGTGGATGGTACGCGGCGGGCTTAATTAACCGCGGGTATTTGCCGGCTTAATGATATCAAGGGCCGAAGAACCGTGGAAACGGGATTAAATTGGAGAGACGAAACGAGCTTCGGGCACGCGAGCTTCCGCTGTAAAGCGGAATGCTACCTTCTTGCCCATTGGGCGGGCGTACTTTCGAATCCACCTTGGCCAGGCTGTCATAGTATTCTTTGCAGAAAGTTTTCCCTATCGACTCCTTCAACATTCACATCAAATCGATTAGAAAGAACTTTGCTCTAATATAAGACACTGGAACGAAAGATCCAATTTAATCTACTGCAATCTAATTTTTAAACCCCTTACAAGGCTTCATTAAAAATTTGAAATATCCGCTACCTTAAATGGTAAAAATTTATTTATAGCTGAAAGAAAGTGTAGTTTATGAAGCTGTACCCCGGACTGCTCCAGGGCCTCCCTTAACAAAGTTAATCCCTTCAACTTTGTTTCCCGATTATCATCGATTTACCTGCGACACAAACAGAAACACGATCAGCACAACGGCGGAGTAGAGAGCCCCGTTTAACACGGTCTTCATGACGATCAGACAGCCTCGAGCGTTCAGGCTCTCTCGAGTGGAGTTCTGCTCGGGATTTGGCAGCTGAAGTGGATCGTGATAGCAGGGACCCTTTACGTCGATTCGACAGCAACTCCAAGGTACCACAGGCGGTGTCACGCGACCATCCAGCTCGGCGTACCTGAAACAAGCATTCCCACGTGTCGGGTCTCCTTACTTCGCGTGCTCCATCGTCCTGGATGAGTCGCTACGTCGGAGCCTTTCACGGGGAAAATTTTTCGGGACGATCGAGCCTCGATCCGCGTGGCCTTCATTGAACCAACAGTGACGGAACTTCCCTACTTCACAGTTATAACGTTCACCCCGAACAAACTTCAAGTTAGAGCTTTAAATTTTTCATACAAAACGTCTGAATTGGACTGAGGTGGAATGACGGAGAATCACGTGAAGGATCTATCTCCTTGGAAGATTCTAAGGGAAAAGTGAAAGATTGTCACGTGACAGGTGTTTGGAAACGTGGTTCCTATTTTTCATAGGAACTCCAATTTATGGACACCCTCTTAGTCACGCTTTCTACCATTTTGGAGAGTAAAGTGGTGAATGAATTCTCGATTAATTATTTAATCCTTTCACGTCACTATTCAAAGTGTCCACCTTGACTCCATTGTAATCCATGTTTGATTTTTGGTTCCCCGAGATTTTTCCCTCGAATCTTTCAGTGATTCCTCTCGAGCATTGGTCGCCAACGATCGGAATTCCAGGAGTTGGTGAACTTGCTAATTCGAACTTGTTCGCGGACATGTCCGCCAAGTCCAGAACGAGCTGCGAGCCCTGTTACTCTGGCTGCCGCTGCTTTCTCAGTCCGTGGCATTTGGGGCAAGTTCCCGAGTGAAAAGGGACTGGTCCTGGCCGCAGGACTTTCGTCCTGTGTCCGATACGCTGGCTGCGTTCGAGTAATTAAACGTTCGTAGCTCGATCTATGGCCGGATCGACATCGGGGGACCGTGGAAGTTGGGATTATGACGGGATCATTCCGTGAAGCGAGGCTACTGGCTACTTTGGTCTCGTGTCTCCTTTCAGCCAAACATATGTAATATAACATATTTTGGAGGGGAGTGATTTATATGAGAGATGCTAGATTTTTTGTGAATCAATAAATGAAGAATAAAAATTACAGATATTATTGAAACTATCTATGCTACAGTCACTTGATAATTTAGATTTTAGATCGTGAAAAATTACGAGAATTTGCTTGAAGATTCTTCTTGTGTTTGCTAGATTTCTCATCATTTTCTTCCTGCATTTATAAATCTCTTGTAAATAAAGGAAGCATTTAGCTTATAAATCGTTCCTTCCAATACCAGAATAGAATGAAAATTTATGAAACTTCGCTTGAATCCTGGCTCAACGATATTGCTTGCCATGCTTCATTATCTTCTCTAATAAATGTCGTACATGATATAATATAATGTCTGCTGATGTGACGAGATTGATAGGGGCGGTTGACACTAGCGAATAATTGTGGCATCCAGAGGGGAGGGGCGGGGCATCGATCCACTTCGAGGTATAATTCCGCAATTAACATAACGAGAAATCGATAACCCACTGTTCTACCTGCGATTACCAGCCACGACACAAAGGCTTCTGTTCAGAACGCGCTATTAACCCTTTATTATTGAACGTATTACCACCGGAACATAATGCTCGCGTATATCAGTCCCTTGGAGAGCTAACTATTGGCCAATTACCGGCTGAGCACATCGACTAACGTGACTGCAATCGAGACGATATAAATTCATACACTCGAATTAACATCGACCCATCTGTAAGTTGCACCTTGTTAATTTACAGACTCGACAATCGACACGTTTGACGATCAAACTATCAAATCAAATTATTATGCATCGCTTCGCAACATTTTCACTGTAAAAAATTATATACGACTAGCAACACTTTCCTTTTCCTATCCTCACATCAAAATATGTCTCTTCTAAATCTGGCTGCTACAAATTCAACTACAAATATCTTTGATTCACTGCAAGCAAAACGATTCCACTGAAAGCTCCTTAAAGTCCCCATAAGAAGATCACTGATTCAAAGGCAACCCGTATAACAGGACAAAACGAAAGCACCGAGGAACACCATCAGCTACATTTCAGTCCGCCTCTCTCCCATACGACCCAAATGGAGAACACTTTCAGGTGGGCGTTCCGCAGGGTGGCTCAGGTAAGAGACTAGCCCCTTGTCCGTAATTCAGTGGGCCTCGGATCAGGAGGGCCCTTGGACGAAACAATTTGACCAGAGGCGAGCACTCCGCCTCGCGGCGTTTTAAATCCTTTTCGGAAGCATCGTTGGCAGGGCGTGGAATGCTCGTCAGGTGTATTCCAGGGTAGAAAGAGAGGCCGGAGAAACGTGCGCGCCCCGTCTCGCTCCAGCCCCACGGAGCGAGGCGAATTTCCTTCGAGAATGGGTACACAGCGAGAATTGTAAGAGGGTTTCTCTGCGCGCTCGGTCTTACGTGTATTAACTGCTTTAGAAAATCGTGCAACGGTCCCTTTAAAACGCCACGACCATCCCCGAAGCCCGGAGCCACCCCCGCCCACGCGTTAAAATTTCGTTTCTGCCTGGCTCGCGCTAGCGCTGGGCGGGCGCGTGTAGTTGTAATTAAAATCCTGGCATACTTTCTGCGTTTCCATTAAAGTTCCTCGGAAACTCGCTCGGCCAACGGCGGACAGGCGTGACGCGTAATTATTATCGCGCTGCGCGGGGACGACCCGTTCTGAAGCGTCGGAGAGGTGGCGCGGCGCGCGACTCGTCGATTCGCTGTTTGATTTATGACGGTTAATTATCTTCGACATTTATCCGCGAAAGTTCCGATCGGATCTTGCGTCGGTGTCCCGCTCGGATATTTGCGCAGCTTCGTTTCAACGAGCCTGGAATCATGGCGGAAATGGAGGCACGCTGGGATTTTATTCGGGCGTGGTGACGTGTTTGGGGATGGTTTGACGATCACGGGACGATAAAGCTTGCGCTGTCCGTGCATTGTCATGGAAATCGGGCGGAAGGATAATGGGCGATAACCGTGGATGGGATATGGGACCCGATGATGTGGGTGTCGATGCAGGCCGCGATAACCGAGGCTCGATTGCCCCCCACTGTGGAATAATTAACAGATCGTTACTTCAGGATGTCGGGGGAGTCCAGGACAAGAAGGTCCCGTCGCAGCCAGTACGTCTTGTGCCAGTCGGAGGAGGAATCTATCCCGCAGCATCGCATGTGCACCTGCATCGTATCGATTCTCCGCTTCCAAGACACGTCGGTGAAGTACCTTTTCATGCCTGCTCGACAGGACGCATGTATACTTGACTTACAAAGTATTATAATAAGTGTATTAAATGAAAGAAGATCTCTATAAAGTACACAGTGTCGCTTGAAAAACTCTGTGCACGATATATGAGGGATTTAAAATTTTCAATTTCGATCGTATTTCATTGGGAAGGAACGACACTATGGGAGAAACTTGCGAATTTCTTTTCATGACAGAACCGAGTCAATTTTAATGCTGAGTCGAGTGCGAAGTTTATGGACTTAGCCATCCAAGCCGCTCTTCGATACAGCCGGAGAAGCCGGCAGCGACTGAAGATTATGTTCCCTCTCGGACGGCTATTTGCCGAGCGCGAACTTCGACGTGGAAACGAGTTCCCGATGTGACCCGCGACTAATTACGCGCCAAAGAGGCGCGCGTGTGTGCTCGCGACAGGTCTTAGGGCATCGAAGGTAGCTTTAAGGTCAAAGTTCCGCCGAGCGTCAGAATTCTAAGTGCCCGGAGAGCGTTGCAGCCAGAATAGAGAGTAGTGATTACAGAGCGCCGTGTCTCTCGAAGATTTACGAAGAGAGACTCCTCCGTGGAACTACTTCGCCGGCTCCGTAATTTCGCTGTATTTTACACGCATTAAACAGTATTCGAAATTCACCAAAAACTCACGCCGCGCAGATAAACTTCCTTTCCCATTAAAGCGCGAAGCACGCTGCAACGCTGTTCGTAAAAATATCCGCAAGATGATCTTCGAGGTTTGTTAAGTAATTTTTCCTGCGGTGAATCAAAGGGTTGTTTGCAAGGCATGCCGGGCACGCGATTGAAACGGACCGACTCAGCGCGAACATTTAATTGGCACGGTCGATATTTAATTATTACGACAGCCGGTTTTTAATTAATTCGATGATAGCCGCGCGATTCAAACCGTGGCCGGAAAATTTAAATTCTCCTCCCTCCACCCCCGCATAGAATTCCAGGCCTCCTAACGCTGATGAATTTCCAGCGGGGTAGATAAAATATCGGAAAGTCATACGTTAATGTGAAATATCCCGCGGCGCATTACCGTCCAGCCGGGCGACAGCCGTGGAATTTCACGGCGCTTTCCAGCGACGGAACGCTATACTTTCAGATAAAAGCGGCCTTATCGAGCGATTGAGATTCATGCGACTGGTACGCGGCACGGTTCCTTCATTCTTCTTGATACTGGCCCCTCGTTCTCGAGAGCTGCTTCATTAGGTGCGCGAAGAGATTCAATCCTCCACCGCGGGGAGGAATTACGTGAGCCTCGTTACGGCTGTCCGCGGAGGAGCACTAGATGTGTCTTCGCAGGCAACGCAACAGGAAAAGTTAACGAAATAAAAGAGTTCCCGTAAAATCGACGTTCACCCTAGGCGGTCGGAATCATCGATCAGCGGCGCGTAGGACAGGACGGCGTCGACGGGCGAGTTTATCGCGAGCAAACGTTTCGAATTTCCAAGAGAATATCCACTCGTGCCGTATCTACTCATTAAGTAGGTAGACGCCAAACGAGATTTCCATCAGTAATTTCCACGGCTGGCGGGGGCGTGCGAGGGGGAGGAAGAAGGGGGGGGGGATGCTCGACCGCCGATTTGCATATTATGCCGGGACACTGTTTCGCAGCGTGCCGTTTTCACCATCTGTCTGCCATGGAGACACGATCCGTGGATTTCAAAGGGGGGTGGCGGGGCGGTTATTGGGGCCGAATATAACCGTGCCGTTGCCCTCTTTATTAAACATTCAAATTCGAAGCCTCCCCCGTCGATGGTGCACGGTCGAACTGTAAAAGAAGCGCGATTGGGGATTGAAAATTGCAGGTGCACGGGATGTAACGAGAGATCCCACAGGTTCCGGTGATTCTGAGCAGCTAATCGATTTTACTTCGATTTCGCTGTCGACAATCAAGGATTATCGTGGTTCTGATCACAATATGTGAATACTGAATTTTTGTTGTATTTAAATAATGGGATTAGAAACACTTATAAAAGGGAGCTCGAAGGGTCGACTTTGGCGACATTGGTGAGGCGGTTGGCTACAAGCATAGAGGACCCGAGGATCGTGGGTTCGAGTCCCATTACCTTAAGGTCCTTTTTCCGTTGCTCCCGAACATATAGGAATTATGAAACTTATTCCAACAATAATTTCAATTTGATTTCAGGTAAATAAATCGTACGTGATTAAGAACCTCTACATAAAATCAGTCTTAGCACCCACGAAATGAGAGAATATATATGCTACCTTCCACAAGAGTCTCGCGAACCTGAAGCCCAAGCTGCTCCGCGGTGGAGAAGCAAATACTGGCCATGAAGCATCCAACGAAGACCACGAACAGTCCCATCATGGTCCACGCGAGGAGTCTAAGGTTCATCGAGGGCCTGGAACAGAGGAAATCACCAGTCAGAGATGATCAGCTGTGGCGTGCTCGGCTCTGAAGTCGAAAAAGCGAGCTGCATCGTTCTCCCGGATCCATCTTTCACAAGGCGAGAGTAATTTAAAACCCGTCGGGACCAATTTCAGGGGCATTGCAATTTCTACGGGCTGGCGTGCTCGTATATCGAGGCCTCCAAGTCGATAGGGCGCGAAAATCTCCGCGCCGCGAGCTGAACCGCAAAGATACGTTAACGAGGGAGAATGTAATTAAAACAAATGAACCACCGCCGCCGCGGGAATTACTTGAAAATACTGACAAATCGATTGGCCTTCGGCAACCGGCCGGTTTCCAATTCCAGACCGTCGCTGATTTCACGCCGCACCCGTTGAAATTAAGAAAAACACACCGGGGGTTAATTCTCGCTTCGTTCACTTTACCCCCATCCCCTTTTTTTCCACCCTTTCTTTGCCGCTGTTCGTGCCGCCCTTTCCCTCCCGCCACTGTTTATCTTTATCCTCCGTTCCCGCCCTTCTGGGATTTCCACCTGTGTTTAATTTAAAAGAAAAAGGAGAATGAACGATTCCGCGAGCCTTTCCCTTTGCGTCTATCACCACACACGTTGTCATCATTGTGTCTTTTACGTCCCTACCGCCCCTTTCTGCGGACTTCTCTTGTGCCACGATTTTCTTTTGCTTCGGTCTAAGCCACCCTCCTTCTTTACTGGTTTTACAAATCCTTTGCAGCGACTCTGAGTAAAAATTCTTCTACCGGGCTGCGCACATGCTCGGGTCTAATTATCTGGGTCAGTCTTCTTTTCCTCCAAATTTTCCTGATTCTTCTTTGCCCTATTGTCCCCTGCCTCTGACTTTCCATTCTCCCTCCTCTTCATTTCCTTCCCCGCTTTCTGCTAAGCTCACCACTTTCTTGCCCCTTGGCCACCCCGATTTCCTACCCCCGCCCCCAAAAGTTTCTTCCTGCCGCCCGTGCACGCGCACCCTGAAAATTTCGTTCGTCCATTTTTCGCCCTCGGCTGCTCGTAGACCACCGCCACCCCCTGCGCGCATTCGAGGATTCGATTACACGGGTCGGTTAATAGTATTCACCGATTCGCAGCCAGCCTGATGAATGCTGCAATCTGGTGAATTTCACATCGCGCCGGCGGTTTCCGCCAGGAAGTATCGCGGGCGAAAAATATCCTGCCGGGCAGGCGACGCCCCTCGTGTAGCTCGCATTAACGCGTTTACATGAAATCACGGGCCCTAGCCGGCTGATTCGCAATTTGCTGCGCATTGTGCGATGAAGTTCAACGTCACGGGCTCGAGTTCATGCTTGACGCATGTATCGTGGCTTCAAAGCGCGTCGGACTGCTTAGGAAAGAAAAGAGATATTCAAAGGCATTACTGTTTTGTAAAGGGTGCGTTCCATTTACGTCCAAATCGACCGCAGTGCCTGTGAGTTTCAACAACGATCGCGACCGGTGGGCGAAATAAAACTTTTAAAATCGCATAACTTTTTTAGACTTGTCCAAACGACATGATTTTGTTTGAGAAGCTAGAAGAATTACTTGGCCAAGTAAGGTGATTCGTCGATTCGAAAAAAAATGCAATTAGTCGGAATAGCAAAAAAATTTAATAAATGTCGTTTTTTAAACGTTTTTGTGAGCCTGTAACGAAAATTCAAAATACCCGTTTGTAGATTGAAGTAAGTTGTGCGCATGCCTAAAATTTCATCAAAATTGGTTAACTTTGCTGTGAGCTATAAACTCTTAAAGATCATAGAATAAGGTCGAAAATCGCGAATTTCCTGAAACCAACGTATTTTCATTACAGGGTCACAAAAAAAGTTTAAAAACCGACATTTACTATTTTTTTTTTTTGCTATTCCGACCAATTGCATTTTTTTCAAACCGACGAAACACGTCAATTAGGAAACTGATCCTTCTAGCTTCTAAAAAAAAACTTGTTTCGTTCGGACCAATTCTAAACAAGTCATGCGATGTTAAAAATTGTAAACTTTCTTTTGTCCGCCACTGTATAAGAGTGAATGTGTGTGTGAGTCGAGAGTGCCCTCTAGCTCGTAAGTTGCGATGCTAGCCACAACGGTTTCAAAACGTGGTGTATTAAATCGTATATATATGAAAGATAACCTGCTATTAATTATTGAATCAATAAGAATTAAACGACCGAAATGACGAGATAAAACAGTTACCCTTCAGCGTAGTGGAAGTAATTGTAGCACAGTCTCAAGCCCAGCAGGTTATGAACGGAAATATAGAGCCCGTACAGTGTTAGTGTCTTGAAAACCAACTGGAACAAGTTCCTTTCATTGAACTGCATCCTTGCAGTGATGGAAAACGAGGCGAACAGTCCGAGGCAGAAGAGAAGTAGTCCGATAAGAAGGTTCGCAAGAATTGCGAAGAGCAAGCAACGATGGAGACGTTTCCTCTGGCTCCACGTGAACCTCGTGTCACCGACCGCCATTTTCATTCCGCCTTTTTTTTGTTCAGTGATTCCCTCCGCGTTTTTCATAGCACGCTTGCATTGAGATGCTACTGCGGGTATTAAATAAACTTGATATTCCTAAATTCCTCCGCAAGTCAACCGACACTGCAATTCGTTGCGAATTTTCAAGCGGGTTCGTTCCTCGGCTAAGAATTCGGAATTTCCTCATTCCCACGACGGAAACTGTCCCCGTCGTGGTATTTCTACGGTATCCAGCGAGCCTTCTCTGTATCCCGCGCAAGTATCCACAGGGTGGAACGAAGTACAGAGCTCGGAATACCTACTGGCAACCCTCGTTTTCATCTGTTCTCAATTTCTCCGCGAGTTATTTGGAACGCACACGCGAAGCTACAATTATGGGGAGGTAGAGGATCGCACGTGAAAAGTCCCAATCGGATTACAGAGATTCAGTCACGTCCGAGAGGAAAATCCGACAGTTGTAATGCGCGTCATTGGGAATTTTCACCGCCAGCTAAAATGTCAGTTATGGCCGGACAGAATTTTTAATTTCCTGGAAAATCGCGCGAGTTTCCCGCTGATTGAAATTACGAACAATTTCGGCGCTGACTTCCTGGGGATTATTTGCACGTCACGCGGTATATGGACAGGCGATACAAACAGCAGCGTGGACGCACACAGGGGTGCGGCGTACAAGACAGGAACTACAAGTAAACGAGTGAATATGGAGGCATTCGGCGTGCTCGAGGCTGCAACTTGTAAAACGTGCATGGCCTCTCGTCCCCTCCTCCCTGTCAAAACAATCCTTTCGCGCAGAAACTCCCGGTATACTGTCCCCCAATGAAAATTAATTCCTCTCCACGCTCTAATAAAAACGCAGCCACGCGCTTCCTTCCCACGGATCGCCATTGAAGGGAATTCTGATGCAACGATTTAATTTCGTCCTCATTCCGTGAACGTTTATGGTTACCTTCGATATCCCTGAACATTCAATCGAAGAAAAAGAAAACGAATTTTAAATTTAAATATTTGTGCTGTTAATAACAATTCTGTATGAACTGGTTTTCCTTTTTTTAAAAAAAGAGAAGGACGTTTAGTTTTGAGGATTTTGTGACGAAAATATCAGCTGTTGGAATTATGTCTAATTGAGTTATGATTGTATTTAAAAGAGGTTTTAATATTAATACCCCTTTGAATTGAAAATAAAGAAGCTACATGAAATGTGTTTCCCAGTGATACAGTCAATACATGGCGCGACAATTTCAGCCCCACTGATTCGACAGATCGATCCCTCTCCTCTGCCCGTTTTTCATATTTTTTCTTCTTTCAATTCCCCCCTTACAACTCCCCTAGCAAACTAGTTAACAATGGCCAATGAAAACGTTTCATTAAGCTTGTTTCGTCGGTGGGCTCGTGTTCCGCTGCTCGACGAGCAGCACGGTTTATCGCGTTTGTTTCCGGAAATCCGCGGAAAATCATCGAGCACTGGTTAAACGCGGCTCTGTACTATCGTCGATAGTGCCCATCGATTGCTAACTGTCGAGGTTTTCAATCGCCGGGAGGCATTTCACCGTGATTTCCTTCTACAACATCGAACCACGAGGTACGCATATGCTTCTTCAAATAAAACGAGAACGTTAGTCGAACGTTAGATAATTTTTCTCTTTTCCAGGGAGTTAAACAAACGAGGGGATGCTGAAGTTTATTTAAAATCCAGCTGAAACTCAACAAACTGGTGGATCCCTCTTTCTCTTTTTTTTTTCGAGGAACAAGTTAAAATATTCTTTTTGGCTTTTTGCGAAAATTCTTCCTTTCCCCGTCGAATTCTTTCACCTACCCCTAAATCATAAAAGATCATGGTTCAAAGGGCAAAGAGAAGGATTTTTTACAATGCCTGACGATTCGACAGAGAAAGGGGGTGACTCCTCGCGTCACGCTCGATCGCCCGCCAAAATCCTCGTCACCATTTTCCTCCGGGGATAATTCGCGGGCTCCTTTCCCCCAGGAAGCTTCTTCCTCGTGGGTGAAACGTAAGATCATCCTCCTTTTTACGAGCCGAAAGGGCCCGCATCCGGTTCACCCGTACCTATTAGCCAGAAATTTCATAAAGCGAAAATATCCTTTCAATATCCTGCAGCTTGAAGAACAGCTGAATTCGTCCTAATGCATCGCTGGCATTGCTATCACTTTTCCCGAATTTTTTTTTCAATAACTCTATTTCGCCAATGAAAAGAACAACTCCATCGGCTCCGCGTAATTAAACGAAAACCTATGCTAATCAGGACGCGTTTCGACGTATTGTGGCGGGTGCATACATACCAGGCAGGTGTTAATTGAGGCATAGATCCGCTGGTCGACCATCGGGCCGATCGATTGGCACGATTTACAGGGTCCGTTTGCTCGGTTTGTTTGCTCGAGTTACCGCGCGCGTTTGTCTCCGCGCTAGCGCGCCTCCAGCGTGGCTTTTCGCGTCAAAGAGGAATATTCGATGCATGTATGAACGAGCGCGGCATCGGCTTCTCAATTTCCCTGCCCTTAGCGATTGTAACACCCGTTTCACTTCCGCCGAGTGGCATAAATGAAGGAAAGCTGTTTCACGAGTGGTTCTCCTCCATTAAATAATACTCCATCCCCATTCCGAGGTTCCCCTATCCTCTCCCAACCACCACTCGCGATCCGCAGCTACCCACCACCTCCTTACACCGCGGCAGAAACTTTTAACCGCGAGGAGTGGATAAATCGTCGAATGGAAATCGCGTTCGCCACTCCGCAACTAGGAAATTCTATTTTCGCGCGGCGGGGAGGGTCGTCTGCTTCTAACTCCGCCAGGATTCGCGCGAATAAATAAACGAAAGGAACGGTCGGCGGTATAATAAGCTTAAGGGGAAACTTCGCGGGTGCCATTGGAATTTCAAGACCCCGGCTCTGATCGCACGAGGAGCCTTCGCAGAGAGCGGCAGGGCGGGTGCAGGGGGGCGAGTGCAATTCGGTGGGAAGCAAGGCGCATATTCGAGTATGCATCCAGTGATGCTCACGTAAGCAATAAGCATCCAGACAGCGTGGAAATTTGTTGCGGCCTTAATGCGATTATGTTCGTCAGCGTTCTCGCGCTCCCCGCGCATAATATGACTCGAATTCGATGGGGGACCCCACGCGGCCTCCCTTCGTTCCATTGCATCAGGATGCATTCAAGAAACTCGCTACAGCGTTACCCCGAACCTGGGAAACGGGGCGAGCCGTCTGCAATTCAACAGTCAAACAGATCTCTGCCTCCTTCGACCCTGGGCTTCATCCCTCAGAGTCTCCTTTTCTCTTTATTGCCGTGAAAGTGGTACCCTTTCTGTACCCTGTTTGAACTTCACTAACCATCACCACAACTCTGCGTTTTTCTATAGGTGAAATATTTCTTCCCGCAGTCTTTTACTGTGTACAGATTTCCTTGTGTCGTCTTTGGGCTCTTAATCCAGTGATAGCGAAAAGGAAGCTTGCAATTCATATTACTACGTGTCTGTGTGGAAATTTGAATCCTAGGTAACAGTGATCATCACTGCGCTATTATAGCAGCCTCTCAATCTATGGTATATGAATTTTAAGATAGAACTCCTTCCACTGGAACTATCGGTATCGAACTTTCTTGTGACCACTACAGTTACGCTTCTATCGCCGCCATCCATATTCCCCTGACAAAAAACGTACTTGAATATCCCACGTCACTGATCAGACTGCGATCTGTCAAACAGCGTAGGTCTGCCTACGTCGGTGGAATTCCCCTGCGACGCCAGCCGTGACACATTCCGTCGGAAGTTATCAAAGGGAAGCCCGCAGCAGCAAGATTTCGATGACGCACCCCTACGACGCCTCGCAGAACCGCAACCGTAACATGTCGCCCCTCAGCATCCTCTGTCCATCCCCGAGGTCCAATCACCCACCATCCACCCCCTCGAACCGTCGGCTGAAAGAGAACGAAGGGGTGCGACGGAGTAGTTTGAGCTTGCAAGCATCCAGGGGATCACGATCCGCTGCACAGGCGACTTTCATCATCTCGCAGCCCCCTCCGGATCCATCCAGTGATGAGATCGGCTGGAAACGAGCCGATTTACAGAAATAATTCTTCGGTTCCTCCTCGCGTAGTAAGGGCCTCCGACGGTGGATGCGCGACGGGGAACAGGAACAAGTCGTCGTGCGGCTGAATGGGAAAGGAAGGGTGCGTGTCTGTCGTCCGTGGCGACCGGAAGGGTGAGGCAAATGGCAGGATTTTCCGGGGACGGAGATGAGAGCCGGTGTCGTTTGTTTGCATGTATAGAGAAAAAGAGAGAGAGAGAGAAGAAAGTAAAACGCGTCCCAGCCGCTGCGAAATGTAGCGTTTCGCCGTGGAACGAGTATCGGCTGATGTTCGTCCATTTCACGGTTCGTAGTACGCGACGTTACGTTCGTGTACGCCCGTATGAACACCGAGGGGGTTGTCTGGGGGACGACGGCAGGGGGTTGCTCGGTCCTCGTCCGTTTTCGATGAAAATCAGTCGGCGTACATGCAACTGCACGGCCCTGTTTCATATATGTGGGCATTCTCTTTATTTTATTGTGATCCATCCGCGTGGATCATGCATCGCGTGTCTATTGAGGATTATTTTAGCTGCAGGGAGCGCTGCAGCCATCCTGATACGATTACGCGCTGCGCGAGCGCCGCGGCATTTATTTGGAATGGAAGAGTTTGGAGGTACAGCGGTTGTATTTCTTTGTGGGTTCGGAGCTTCGGGTTTCTACGGCGGAGCGTTTGAATTTCCTCAAACGGTACGGTGGGTGGGGGTGTTCTTGATCTGATTAGATCCCATTCTCGGGGATAAATGAGAAATGTCGGGTTAAAGTGAGTCTGCGAATGAATCCCGTTGGACCGGTGCGCGGTTCTTTCTTTAAATGGGACAAGTGACATGACGGCGACGTTGAGAAAAAGTTTCTTGACAAAATAGTTATCCGTTGATGTGCCCGTGAAGTTTCTCGGCGATTCCCGAGCTCGGCGAACGGAGGGCAGCGAAATTGAATTCAGTTTGCTTAAGCTGCTACGTTGAGTTCTTCTGGATGGAACAAAAAAAACTGATCGGCCTTCTATTTTTGCGCCAACGTATCGACTGATTTATCGGTGTTTTTCTGTATCGTATCGGAGATTCCCGGTAACTAGCGCGCCGTTTAAACTCTTCTTCGCTGCCACTTGTTCTTGCGACCGGCTCAGAGAATCGGTTATACGAAATTTGTCCGCTAAATCAGGATTCCGCGATAAAGAACGTCGCTGCTAGGGGATGTCACTTGACAATTTTTATTTCGTTCTTCCTTAGTACACGTCGCCTGAAACCATACTCGATTGCAGACAGCTTGTAAGTTTTCCTGTCGTTAGAATGAAGTACACGGTAACAGAGTAAACTTTGAAATACTTTTTAATGCGAATGTTCTTCGAGAAACTTTAGCTGAGTGCTAAGAACACACTGACACACAAGTGGAAACTCCAATGCCTCGATTAATCACTTTAATTCACTAAATCCATTAATTTTACACCAAAAGATACATCGCTACTCTAAAATGTCCTACCCAACACACTCCATCTAATACAAACTTCAATAACCCAAAAAATCTACACTACGCAAAACTTCAACATATTTTCACAGACTCTACAGCCCTTTCCCTTAAAAAAATACCACCCACAGCTCAATTACATTCATTACTAATCACTAGTAAACACTACTTAAACCAATCTCCAAAAAACAGTCAGATTAACAATGTCCTGAAACGGTTTAAAATGACCCCAAATTCAATCTGTTTTCCCCGCGAGTGCAGGAGTCCCAGAAAATCAGCGAAGGTACTGTCAGGTGCGGTGGACTCTCCCCTTTAATGTACTCTTTGTTTCACGACGATACGACGATCCGTTGCCGAGATATCGTCGTGTAAAGAGAAGTGTAATTTTCACCATCTCCGCTGGCGCTGTCTCGCACGCTCGCTCGGATCTCCCACTCGCTCGCTAAGAACTCTCACTCCCTCGCTAAAGATCTCTCACTCGCTCCCGTTGCTGACCTACCCGACGCGCTGCACCTGTGCGCTGGTCAGTGAAGGACGCTGACTCGGCGTTTTTTTACTACTACTACTGTTGACGTGCGTAATTCCGAGGAAAAAAGTAGGTCACGGCGCTTCCGGGATTTCGGCCGCCATTCACCGTCCAGCGCGCATTTCGGGCGCCGCACTCCGAAGCCTGTATCTCCTGAACCGTTCCAGCTATCGACTTCAAACAAAATGCTTTACCGAGGGGACACTCCGCCCTATCTTCTGGACTCCATCAGTTAATAAAATTCGCATTTCTTTTACCACTATTTGTGAAGTGAGTTTGGAAGTACGTTTATATAAACTTATTATAGGGTTTTAGAGCGTTGATTGTAATTATGAAGTCGATTTCATTGGTTCTATTGTTCGAGTCTTTAGTTTTTAGATTAAATGATGTGCAGACGCTTTGATTATAGTACTAGGAGTGGAACTACGGGATGGGTAAATGTGACAGCGTACGAATGAATTCGAAAGTTACTGTGTACCATGGGAAAGCGAGCTGAGAGCGACAAATACGAATTTTCTAGAAGCTTTTACGGTGCCAGGGACGCAAGCACGCCTCGACTCGACCTGACTCGGCTCGTGGCTGCACTTGCTGATGGGAAAGTTTCCATGGGTATCAGTCTCTGGCTGCCTGCGGTCGCTTCCATCGACTAAACTTCGATTATTCTCAAGTTTGTCCGTCTCTTTGTCAACGTCTCCACCACCCGTCGGCAAAAATTAACTAGCTGTATTTCTAGACAATGAATAAATACTTATGCACAAGAGAAGAACGTGTTCTGTATAATTCGAACCCTCTCAGAAAATCTTCCGGCCCCGTGAATCAGAATCACAGAATTTGTATCATTCTCCTGCTGTCACCCTTTTTCTCCTTTTTAATTGAAACATCTAAATCGCAGTGTCGCACGCGGTTCGCAATTTCATTCCGTTAATCGACGAACACCATGCCGCCAATTATCATTAAAAGCATCGCGCGCGACGTCCAACGACCGAGACGCCGAACGGTCTGGAAAACTGTTAAACATTCCGGACGAGCTGGAAAATCGGGCCCAAGTGAAGCGCCGCGAAAGTCAGCCAGGGAAACGGCACATATTTACCGAACGGATCACTCGGCCATGAATTTATCGTTCTATCGACGATCATCAGCCGCGATGGAGAAATACGCTTATCCTGATTTATCGCGCGATGACCGCGATAAATATCCAACCTGCGACGCGGCAGCGAACGTGGAATAATACCAATGACGGGTGTCACGATGAGCAGGCATGCTCTCGTTAATTAACTATGTACACGCTCCTCCTTTTTCTCTTGCTCCTTATTCTGAGTTCGTCCCGGAGCCACGCAGCACGTAATTCTCGCGTTTAATCCCTCGTTTGTTAGAGAATTTCGTTCCTCTTTTTACCAGATTTCCATTCGTGAATTCCCAAGTATTAGTGGAATTCCCTGGGCGTGTGCAGTGGCCAGGATTTCTCTCTTTCCCCGAGAATTATCCCCTGTGATCCTACATTGATCCTTAATTACAGAAGCCTCGAGCGGCATAATTATCTGCTCGGAGAGCAGAGGGAGCATTTCCGACGATCAAGTGGCCCCTGGTTCCTTGGAATTCAACCTATCACCACTTTTCTCAGGGCTCTTCTAGGATATCGTTGCTTCGGCTTCTGAATTCGTGCGAGCTGCTCGACCGGGGGGAAGCTTAAACAGCCTTGTGTCCTGGAAGAGTGGGATCGATGCTGGGAAATCCTTGAAATTCAGCAGAATGGCGAGTCTCCGCGGTAGATTCTTGACTGCGGCGGAGGCTAGTAAATTTTTCTAAGGGCTCCCTTCTATGGACCGGTTTAAATAATTTTAGGATCTGCTTGGCGGGACGTTGCTGCCGTACGAGGGCTGTTTACTTAATCTCGAGGAGTAGAACGCGTCTGCAAACTTTGGGTGCTGCTTTTGAATCGGCCTGTGCAGGAACGCTTCGATGCTTATATTCTTAGAGAGTGCATTCCTTCAGCTTCAAAGTGGCTGTAAGGATAAGGTATTGCGTTCAACTGGAGCGTAAATATCGAGGGTGAAATAGCGGCGTGTCTTCGGTACCCTTCTACACCGAGAGACTGAAAAAGCACACAAATTATTCCCCGTGAATAATTACACGCGTTTCATTAACAGGAAATATTTCTTCTACAACTATTCAACCATCTCAGGGTAGCATGTAAACAGAAATATTATTAATTTGCACGATTACAGAGTGGCATCAAGAAGAATTAGCAGAGGATTCAAGACGGAAACAAAGCTCTACAGAAAAGAGGAACAGTCGAAGAAATTTAAAGTTATATTTAGAAGTTTTAGCAAGTACTGAAGAACGTAGACTTGCAGATTCTCGAGTCACCCTACAGTCGTCAGAAATCGCGTCACAAGTTCCTTAGCACCGTTCCCACGCAATTATTCAGACATTACGGAATTCAATACTGGGGATAGATACGTGCTTGCGGTTTATAAAATCTCATCATCGTTTTCCGCGTGTGGACGGAACGTGATGCAAACAATGTCAGCGTCTAATCGGCCCGACGCTACTTCCGCGCGTAATACGCTTCGGCGGGATAACTCGGTTAGATTAAATCCTGCTCCTTCAAGACAGTTCGTGTTTAAATCCAAAGTGGTGGATCTATCACCGCTTCAAAGTCCTAATTCCGTTCGACGTAATTTCTACTGAATGACGGTGGAAACTGTTTCACGAACTTGAGCTACATTCGAAGGTGTGTTGAAGGCACGTTTTTACAAAGATTTTGAATTCTGTTTATTGTCACACTTGGCCCACTTCTGCGGATTGAAAATTTGTAATTATAGAAGAATTATTAATATGAAAGTAGGAACAATGTCTACAGTTACATGAATAGCAAACTGCACGATTCCATAGATATTCCCCGATTTTTTACCTAATGTTAAGTTGACAATAAAAATATCCCTACCGGAAGAAGAACTAACCGAAATATAACCAAGAAGTAGAACTCTCCCTGTGCTACATCACGTGAATAATAAAAGTATACTTTCACCCTAAAATCCCTCGTTCATTTCTGCCATTCAGCCTGCGTAACTTAACACCTAATCAATCATCCCCGTTGGAAAGCCCAATTTAAACAACAGATTAGGTGTTACCCTGCCTCCAGAGGCCCCACAGCACCCCTTCAATTTCGATTTAAGTCGCCCCCACCCGTCATTCGTCGCAGCAGCAATCAGACTCGTCGATCTTCGCAATTTGCGATACGCATCGCGCTGGAGCGTCACAGAGAACGACGATCTAAGAGCATCCAGCGATAAACTGCGCCTCCTGCAGAGGCTGCTTCTCGAGACTGAAACTGCCTCAGCGTCTGCAGCGCGGCGGGAAGCATTATTCTCGAATTGCAAGCGATGGGGGTGCGTAAATACTGGGACATTCGGGCCAGTGGACAGGTGGTTTAAAAATTCCTGAATTCCTGAACAGCTTATTAGGTTCTCACCCTCCACAGGCGACAGTAGCTTCTCCTTAATCCAGGGGAACGCGGACACCCACCCTCGGCGGTGGAATTCGTACGTAGCAAGGGGGTGGCGGTGGTGGGACAAGTTGTACCTCTGTTTTTCTCCGGCCAGCCGGTCGTTTCCAGCGTTCCCGTGAATTGTGAGCACGCGGACGTTACAATATCCCGACCGACGGCGATTCCCTCGCTAACTGGGGCTGGCTGCATTAAAGTTTACCACCACCCCCGCAGCTTCTTTCTTATCATAATCGCGTTTGTGGATAATGGGGCGGGGATAATTTGTTATCGCGAGATGTCATGGAGCAGAAACTTTTTAAATTACTTCGTTCCACGGAGAACTTTTCTTCTCGCTGCCTTTTTCTTGCCACCGCCCCTGCCCGGCCACCCCCTCCCACATCGTACCCGTACGATCGCGTGCCCCGACGTCACCGTTTCCTGCCCCCTGCCTTCCCAGCCCATAAGTCCGACAATATGGAACCATTCGCGTATGGGAATTGTCGCGGGGATATTTTTCTAACCATTACTTTCCTACCCCGTTCCCACCAAACCCACCCTCCAATGGAATGCAAGATACAAGCCGTCTTTAACGTCCCTTCCACTAGAAGTACCAAATTGAGACGTAAATACGCGACGTTTCTAGTCGCGGGATGTCTGTATGAATTGTTTCGCATGCGGAGGGAGGGACTTGAGAAAAGTTCTCTCCAATTTGCGAGAAATTTTAAAGGGTAACCACGCAACGGTAACTGCTTCCAGGGATATTTGTTCGTACTTCCGACGCACCAGAGTTCCCTCAACGTTGGGCTCCTGGTCGGGAAATGCTGAAAATTGTACACCGCCGCTGGATACCCCCCGCCCATGGCGGTCTGTTAAATTCTGCTCGGTGAAAGTAGCTGCGAGTGCTTACTCTTGACAGGGGTACAGGTCAATAATTCATCGGGCGATATGGGCGAACTGCGGGGGGTGGGCGGGGGCAGGTTTGCGTTAGTCAGTGGTACGAGTCAATGATTTATCGTGCCGTGGGTAGAACGATTGCCAGTGTACGTCGGTGGAACCAAGTCGCGTCTATCTTCGTCTGCGATACTCGCTTCTCGTCTGCAAGTAGTACGAGTCAACGCATGGCGATGCTATTAGATTCCTGCGGGCAGTATACAAGTTCCAGCAATGCAATCACGAACGGGAGTCACTTTAACCTTCCTCCCACCTGGTTTTCATGAATTCGCAATCCTGTGAATAGAGCGATACACCAGAAGAGCACAAGTAAGTTTCAATGCAAAGTGAGAATTCTTTTAACTCTACTCAAAATATTCTACGGCAGGAGGCTAAGAGGGGACGCTCGCAGTTACGTTCCCGGAGAATTTACACGGTCTCGTGGAGATACATGAATCACGGCTGCGATCGGCGAGCGAGGAGCCCTCGATATTCCTCTGCTGGACGGGCCTCCTCCACCCTGTAATCCCCGTGGAAAAAAACGAGGGAAAAAGAGAGGACCAGGGTAGACGCCTCGTCAAAAAGTGTAAAATGTAATTCACCGGTTCGCGCCAGCTAGTAGCGACGGGCGACAATGCGTTTCGGCGGGCGCACAGGGCGCGGGCGCAACATTGTTTTCAGGGTTATCGGTGGATGGGAAAAAAATGCATCTGCCGTTATCCGGATTAATTCGATTCAGGTGCAGTCACCCGCGACTGTGGCGCGACAGCCCGAGCCGGAGGGATGAAAAAGCGATCCCGGGCGAAGTATCCACCCCTTTCCGGCCGCCATTCTCTATCGGAAACGTGCAACCATAGTGCCGGGAGCGTAGATACTAGCCGAGCGATTCGATCGGGGCCAGCTAATACAACCGATCGATGACAAGGTGAGATGAAATCTGCGCGATCGAGATTTAAATTCAGGGGGCGGTGTTACAAATTGTACCTCGCGGAAGTGGGTCGCGCGGCATTAGAATATAAATTAAAGTCAGGCTCGATAGTAAAAGGACCAACGCGGTGGGGGTGGGGGGGGGGGGGGGTGGAGGGGGGCAGAGTTGCGATGTAATTGATTATCGTCGCTGCGTAACTTTGTCACTCTGGCGATTATAAATTCGCAGGGAACGCTCGTCTATCCACGACCCCCACTTCGTTACTCACGACCCCTCCACTGCTTTGTGCAATCCCCCTCAGATGCTCAACCCCTTTGCGTAACCTTCAGACCTTCAACTCGCTTATGTAACCATAAAACCTGCAATATCTCTTGTGTAACACCGAGAACATCGATCTCCTTTCGTAACCTTTAACCCTCGGCCCCCTTACCCTTCCACTCGCCCCTTCTATAATTTTGATGCTCCATTTATGCTGGCCGCTGATTTTATCGCGGGAAAAGTTCGCCTCCACCGAAATCACGTAAAAGTGGAGCGTGCCGGAGGAAGCGGGGGTTGGAAAAATCGCCGAGAAAAATTACACTCGACCCTCAGCTTTAATAGGGGCAATGGGGACCGGCCATAACACCGGTTATGGCGTCATTACGCGAAAGACGTTCGTTGCGAAGATACTAATCCCGCGGATCTGATTTACGCAGAAGGGGTTGGAAACATTGGGGCGCTAGTATAATGAGAACTCGAGGATAGGACGGAGATACCTCGAATCCCTTCCTGTTTTTACCACACCCTGCGTCCAGGGAGCCACAGAGGGTGCGTCCGGACGCGTGTAAACACTGTAAACATTTCCAGGGAGAATAGAGAAGGATTGCTTGGAGAAAAATTGAAATTAAAAGCAAGCAAACCCGAGTAACTGTTCGCGGCGCGTAATATGCAAATTTTTGCCTCCTTCCCGATCCACGTACACTCCGACAAGAACCCACGGTTGTTGAGTCTCCTTATACCCTGTGCTGAATGAAAACACGGTCGAGCTTCCCTCACAGCGGCGCAAAACTTCGACTTCAATGGTCTAGCATTGTCGCTAAAAACAGTTAAGCCTTTCCCACTATTCCTGCCGTTACATATTCCTCCGACCATCCCCATTTATCAACCTTAATACCCAAAACCTCGAACGTCCTCCACAAAATCCCGCGGACTCAGTCGGACTAAAACATTCCCCGATCCACCGTGGCGGTAGACCTTCTTATTTCAAGAATCCCACTTCAGTTTCGTCCCTGATACACGTTTCCATAATTCACTCCTCTCGGAACCGTATCCGCGCGGCCGTGCACTCGGCTCGCGGCGCGTAAAAGCGACGATGCAGTAAATTTTACCGGCCGATAATCCGTTTACGCCGGCGGAATCTGATTTATAGGATCGTCCTGCGGTCTAGTCCGCGCGCAATCGCCGCTATCGCGGCATCTTAACTTTTAAACAGCCCCCCCCCCCCCCCCACTTGTAATCGCCCCGCCCCTACAATTAATTCCCCTCTTATGGATTAGCACGGCTTCCGGCCTGGTAAATAAAGGCGACTAGCGCGATGAGAACACAGTCGGGGAAACGGATTTTCGGTTTTTCCGCGGGCCCGCGAACCCCGGCTGCCTTGAAACGTTAATTAGCCATCACAAATGTTTACTCTCTCCCCTCGCGTGCTCCTCGCTTCCCACGGCAAGAAACATGCGCGCCAACGTTATACAACGGTCTTTGTTTCTTTCCTGGCGTTCGAGGAATTTAATTAATCGCCCGCGTAAACAGTCGTCCCTCAGGGTAAATTTCGAGGAATTTCGAAAGCGGCTCATGGCGCTTGCGTGCGATCAGGTATCAAGGGTTATAGGAATCTTGTTCTTTTTAGATAGTTGTTGTTTAGAAACTAAGCCGTTCTTTAGATTCAGTTTGAGGACTTGCCTTCCACGAATTTGTGATATAATACAAGTAATGCAGATGAAACCCAAATGCGTGGAGACCAATAGGAAGAAGTCAAAGGATAATTGAAGAGCCCTTGTAGAAAACACTCTAAGTGTCAAAATTAAAAATAAAAATTTTATCGGAAAGTATCTACGTGCGAATGGTAATATTATAGTATAGAATTTGATTTTTGGCACTTACAGTCTTTTCTATAAGGACTCTTCAGTTCTCCAATTTTTTACAACTCTTCAAAATTAACCACCCCTATTGAACAATGACTTAACGACTCGCAACGAGTCAACTAAGTATAGGCAGAGAACTGCGTAGCGGCGGTGCCCCTTGAAGGCAGGTATGCCCGGGCGCTGCGTTGCGGCGGTGCCCTCGGTGGCCCGCCGGTGCCCCGCGGAGGGACCTACGTCTGCCCGCGGATGCTCGTGGAAACGTAGAATGAGCCAGTCTCGCACTGGCGTTCCTTATGTATCGATCAACCATTAAATAAACCTTTTTTTGATTTCACCCTACAGTTTCAGAAGTGGGATTGTGTGCCCTCGTGTCCTGGCGTTTCAGAGTCCATTCTGTCGAGTGTTTTGTATGGTGATACGGGTTGAGTTGGTGATCGTTCATCATTGTTCGTGTCGTTGTAACAGTCACGGTTACGTTTGTGTCGTTTCCGAGAGTTTTGTACGGACTGGTGCCGACGCGATTGACTTGCAGTGGATGCGTGTGACTTGTTTAAAGTGAGAACTTGAGATACTGAACATTGAAATTGGCGACCGGTTGCGATGGAGGGAGACCGTGTACTGTTTTTGAATTCGTGCACGTTGCAGCAATTGAAGGAGTTCGCGAAGCAGCGAAGCCTTCAAACAAGTGGGTCAAAAGCCGATCTGGTTGCTAGACTTGCTGCCCTGGATGCTAATTCCTGGCAGGCGATTGTAACGAGTGTTAATCGACGTGTCAGTTTGTCAAAAGGCGGAGCGGTACCCAAGACAGCGGTGTCTTCGCCATCGGTGGTCCGACGCGAGTCTGATGATTTGCGTAACGAGGGGACTACAGAACGACGCCGCGAGACAGCAGATGATACGCACGATGGTGCAGCGGAATTGACACGCCGCGAAATGGAAGTGTTGAGGCGCGAAAAGGAAGTGCTCGAACGAGAGGTAAGACTGTTGCAGAGACTTGCAGACAATGCCACCCCCGCAGTGAGTGTAGCGAGTGCCGCGAGTTCGACTTCTACGATCGGCATACGTTCGATTGCCGACCTCCTCCCTGATTTCAGTGGGGACAGAGATACGTTTGAGAGTTGGAAAGCACAACTCGAGCTTCTTCGAATGACTTACAACCTGGACGAGCGTTCGACGAAGGTGTTATTTAGCCAGAGGGTAAAAGGAAAGGTCCGGGATTGGTTTCACTCGCGACCAGCGCATCTTCAGTCCGACATGGCTGAATTACTTGGAAAAATGGATCGCATGTTCAACCGGCGACCCGATAAAATGAAATTACGCGAGGATTTTGTGAGGCGTAGGTGGCAGCGGAATGAATCTTTTGCGGATTACTTCCACGCGAAAGCAACGTTGGGAAACAGGATACCGGTTGATGACGACGAATTGGTTCAATACGCTATTGATGGCGTGCCGGATGTCCACCTGCGTAGGCATGCTCACCTGCAACGTTTTAGCACCCCGGAAGATTTGTTAGAGGGGTTCGAGAATGTGTCACTGGACCCCGAACCGAAAGAAAATAGTTGCCGACGGGAAGAGAAAAAGGACGGTGCGAAAGCATCCCGAGGAGGAGCGACGGTGTCGACACGACGTGATAGTACACGTTGTTATAATTGCGGTGAGACGGGCCATCGTTCCAGTACGTGTCCTCAACCAGCAACGCGAGAAAAAGGTGCGTGCTTTAGATGTGGAAGCATGCAGCACAAAATCCGGGATTGCCCGAAGGACCCGAAGCAGCCGAAGCAGCCGAAGGAGTCGAAGGAGCCGGAGAAAACACCGACCCTGGGAAGCACGACCAACGTTGTTGAATCAGCAGCAGAAACCGCCCCTTACCTGGTATCGTTATCATACGCAGTAGCAGACGAAGTTGGTAATGTTTGCACCTATAATGTTGTCGCGATGATAGATTCAGGCTCGCCTATCAGCCTGATCAAGGAGGATTTCGTTCCTCTCCGTGCGCGACAACCCATTGTAGAAAACGGTAACGCGTATTACGGAATAAACGGTTCAAAATTGAATGTTTCAGCGTTGTTTCCAACTAATTGTAGTGTGGGTGATGTTCCGATGAATCTGATTTTCCATATCGTACCCGAGGGAACGATGAAATGCGCCGCATTATTAGGAAGAGATTTTATGTCGTCCCCTCATATTTCTGTATCGTTCAAAGAGACCGCGGTAGTTTCTAAGAGAGATTGTAACCCCGCGACGGATGGCACGCGGAATGATGCACCTAACGAGATCTTGCTCATTGATTGCGGTGTTAGTGGAGCGACCAACGGTCAGAATTTGAACATTAACCCGCAAATTAGTTATAGTATCTCCGAAAAACTCAAAGATTTATTTACAGAAGAGTATGTAAATAATAAGTGCACAGATCCCGATCCGAAGAATGATGTAGAGATGGTGATTAGTCTAAAGCATGATCAACCGATCAGTTTCCGACCGCGTAGATTAGCGTTCTCGGACAAAGAGAAGCTGAAAGTCATTCTGGATCAGCTGTTGCGAGACGAAATTATTCGACCGAGCGAATCAGCGTACGCGAGCCCGATTGTGCTTATTCGGAAAAAGAACGGTGAAGTACGATTATGCATTGACTATAGTGTAGGAATAAATAGAATCACGATTAGAGACAATTTTCCGACCCCGCTTATCGACGACCATTTGGACCGGTTGCGCAATAAGCACTATTTTAGTTGTTTGGATTTAAAGAACGGATTTCATCATGTACGGGTGAGTGAATCGTCCGTGAAATTCACGTCTTTTGTCACCCCGTTTGGACAATTTGAATACCTCAGGATGCCATTCGGGTTGACAAACGCTCCAAGAGTGTTTCAACGTTTTGTAAATTCAATATTTTCGGAATTGATACGGCGAAACAGAATACTGATCTATGTTGACGACATCCTTATTGCCACGGAAGATGTTGAGGAACACTTTTGCATATTGCGAGATGTATTTAGACTTGCAGCGCGTCACGGATTGGACTTTCGGTTGGACAAATGTTCGTTTCTATTTGAAGAAACCACGTATCTCGGATATTTGATTGACAAGGATGGAATACGTCCTGGTAAAGATACAGTAGAAGCGGTTTTAAATTACCCCATACCTCGAAACACTAAAGAAGCCCACAGATTTGTTTGTCTGGCGAGTTATTTCCGGCGCTTTATTAAGAATTTTTCGAGTGTCGCAAAGCCCTTATACGATTTGATTAAGAAAAGCGTGAAATTCCAATTCGGTACCGAAGAACTGGCCGCGTTTGAAACTTTAAAAACCTGTTTAGCGTCGCGACCGATTTTGGCAATTTATTCACCAAAACTCGCGACGGAGTTACATTGCGATGCTAGCTCTAGTGGGTTCGGAGCTATTTTGATGCAGAAGCAACCAGATGGATTGCTTAAACCGGTGTTTTATTTTAGCAAACGGACTACCGAAGTAGAGTCCAAGTACCATAGTTTTGAGTTGGAATGTTTGGCGGTAGTGTACGCTGTCCAAAGGTTTCATATTTATTTATTTGGTATCAAGTTTAAAATACTCACAGACTGCGACAGCTTCCGACTGACACTGGGTAAAAGTAATATCAATCCGCGTATCTCAAGATGGGCTCTTTTCTTAGAAGCCTACGATTATATTATTGAGCATCGACCAGGGACGAAGATGTCTCACGTCGATGCGCTCAGTCGATGCCACGGAGTACTCATATTGGAGAGTACCGGGTTTGAACGAATTTTATCAGTAAAACAGGACAAAGATGAGGAAATTATAGAAATTCGAGACCGACTAGAAAACGAGGAGGATAGATATTTTGAATTACGCGATGGACTGGTCTACCGAAAGACTAAAGACCGAGGGTTATTGTTTTACGTACCGAAATGCTTAGAGGATAACGTCATCCGCACTTGTCATGACGATATTGGACACGTGGGGATCGACAAGGTTGTGGATAATATAAATCGAGTGTACTGGTTTCCGAAGCTTCGCGAAAAGGTAAAGAAATATATTGCTAATTGTTTAAAGTGTGTTGAGTTCTCGCCAACTAGTGGGAAGCACGAAGGGTATTTGCATAGTTTGCCAAAAGGGAATATACCTTTTCAGACAATTCATGTCGACCACTATGGACCGCTTGAAAAATCAGGTCGTGGATTCAAGCATATTTTGTCAGTCGTTGACGGGTTCACTAAGTTCATACGATTGTATCCCTGCAAATCCACCACCACCGACGAAACGATAGGACACTTGAGCGACTACTTTCGATCCTATAGTAAACCGAAACGTGTAATAAGCGATCGCGGAACTTGCTTCACTTCCGGCAAATTCGCGACTTTTATTGAGGAATGGGCCATCGAGCACGTGTTAGTTGCTGTGGGTACACCTCGTGCAAACGGCCAAGTCGAACGATTTAATCGGACTATTACACCAATGTTATCAAAATTGGTCGAGTCACCAAACAAGTGGAGTAACGCATTGATCTGCGTTGAATATGCGTTGAACAATACGTTGTGTCGGTCTACGGGTACTACACCCAGCGAGTTGCTGTTTGGAATTGCGCAATCCAGAAAGCCTAACGATCAACTACGAGAACTTCTTCAATCGTTGTCCACGGAAGAGCGAGACCTTCCTTCCGTTAGAAATGCCGCATGTACAGCTATTTCTGAGGTTCAGGAGGAAAATTCACGTAACTATAATAAGAAGCGAAAACCCTCCACTGTTTATAAAGACGGAGACTATGTGATGATTAAGAATTACGACACAACACCGGGAGTAAATAAAAAACTCATTCCGAAATACAAAGGACCTTATGTTGTGAAATGTGTGTTAGATTTCGATCGATACGTTGTTTCTGATATCGATGGATTTCAAGTGACCCAGATACCCTATACTGGAACTATAAGTGCGGACCATATGAAATTATGGGATTCTAAATAATGTAAATTATGTATGATATTGTATTTTATATGTTAATACCTTCTTTTAGTTTGTGGATTAACCATGTTTATATGTTTTATTTCTTACGACGGTGGACTCAGTATGTACAGACATGATGTTTGTGAACCGCGTTTAATTTTGTATCTGTATTATGTGTATTTGAGTGCGAAAGCAATTCTTTCTTTTTGTGTTCTCTACCAGTTTAGAAATTTTATTTTTGCGTAATGACCGGGACGGTCATGTTGTCAGTATGGCCGAGACTATAGGCAGAGAACTGCGTAGCGGCGGTGCCCCTTGAAGGCAGGTATGCCCGGGCGCTGCGTTGCGGCGGTGCCCTCGGTGGCCCGCCGGTGCCCCGCGGAGGGACCTACGTCTGCCCGCGGATGCTCGTGGAAACGTAGAATGAGCCAGTCTCGCACTGGCGTTCCTTATGTATCGATCAACCATTAAATAAACCTTTTTTTGATTTCACCCTACATAAGGTACTCCTGCAAAATTCCCCTTGGAGGCAATACCTACCCCTGTGGGGGAGACAAACTACAACTAAATGTATACAGGTCCATACAAGCAATCACTGTACTTCCTTAAATACACAGATCTCTTCCTCAAACCACACCCACCACCGTTCCTCCAGTTTCCGTAATCGAAGCTCGCCAACGACCCTGTCCGGCCGTAAAGCTCCAAAGACCAACGCCCCCGGCCCTGATTCGTTTATGACAGAGGGACGCCGCACGAACTACCGCTATAACCCTCTTGGACGCGTTTCAGGCTCCGGGGAGCGGACACGAGAGCGGCGTAATCCCCGAGCGAAACAGACATCCACCCTACGGACGGATTTGCATCGCAAAAATCGCGAAACAAACCCCCCTCTCCCGCTGGCTCGCAGCGTCGCGACGAGCATCAGTCGCGTCGATCCTATTTCGAGCTCCGCGCCACCCGAACAAACGAGCAAATGAGATTCGCGACGTAATATCGAGCACGACCCAGTTCCAGCGGAGAACAACGGCGACCTCCGTCCCATCGCTCGTCCGTCTTCGCGCGGGCGTCCGCCTTGTGTCCCGCGTCGTCGCGCGTCTTGGAAACAGGGCGGAGAAAAAGCGCCGGGAGGGTGGCTAAAAGGGGAGCACGCTCCTGTATGCTCGTGCTGCTGGTGATTTCTTAGCGGGCCTGCAAAAAGGCGCGACGCCCGTCCCGAGGAACAAATCGATCCGACTCTGCCTGCACTCACGCGGCGCGCCTTTCGCCGACTCACGCGTGTCACGCTCTGTATTATTCTTGGGTGCTCACCGCGGGGTTTGTCAGACAGTCAGATGTGAAAAGTGTTGTACCTGGTTCTCGTGCGCGGGGGGAGGCTGCGGATGGTTCATGGTAATGGTCAGATGTTGGTTTTGAAAGGTTGAGGGATGTGGAGGGTCGGTGTTTGCTCGGTGGTTCTTCGGGGGCGAGGTTTGGGACACAAGGAGTTCGATGTGTGGTTGAATGGGGGGTGGATGTCGTGGAAGCTGGTGGTTTGAGGTTCGGGGATTGATGGTTGATTATTGATATTTATGTGAGGAGGAGGGAGATTGTTTGTCGAAGCATTTATTAAGGCGATGATGAAGGGTACGTATAATCATGTTAGATTATAATTTGCATCCGTGTCGAAATCTTATTTGATGTAGTCACTTGGCTCTGTAAGTTCTTAAGGAATACCTCAAATATGTAGTTCTTGTTAGAAGCTCTCTGATTAAATGCAGAATTAAATATTTGTATGTCCACGTATTTCGGCACAATATACTAATTCCATGCTCGAATAATAATCCAGCCGCCAGGCTGCTGCAATATTCGTGTGTGCATTTCTTGTTGACAGAGTCAGTCAGAGGTCAGTGTCAATAATAATATCCTCGCCTATCATATTTATGCACGTGGCCGTGCACGATTTTATTTATCGCCTTAATTAAATGATATTCAAATTGCTCAGTGCAAGCTCAAATACTTTAAATAGAAATATTATTTCATAAACACGAAATGGGCACTCGCACACCAGTCTCTCCAATCAAAATTATTTAAACATATCAAATACCGATTTCATTTTCCACAACTGTTTAAACTCAACAGTGAAGCACATCGCCATGTTTACAAGGATGTTGTTTACGCTTGCTACCGCACCATATACCTCAGGAAACTTTGTATTCTGGTTCTCCACGTAGCACATATGTACCTCTCAGTGTATCACTGCCGAAAAAGTTTCCAAAACGCTCCCTTGAATCTTGTGAACTTTACCTAACAAGATCCTTCAATATCGTCCTATATATTTATCGAGCATTTCTCCGTAAGCATCAATTAAACATGAATAAGCGCCAGTGAAACCGCTAATGGAGCTACCGCGCGGGTCCAAGTGGGCGCAGTAGTGGAGCTCAACGGCGGCGACAGTAGCGCAGCCAGCGATAAATCGGCCGCGCGGCCGAAAGTTTCTACGAGCCGACTCCACCGACGGAATTACATTTTCTCGTGGCTGTTCCCAGCTCGAGACCCGGGGTAAACGTTTTACACATAACTGGGACGACATACGTTTCGCTGGGCCGAGCTCAAAGGCTCGGATCGATCCTGTTCCTCGGCTATAAACTTTCTACGTGTCGCTGATAATAACGGCTCCTGGAACGTGGGGATCGTTTGATCCCGCCTGGGCAGTCGGACCCTCGCCGCTGCGAGGATCGCGACGACACATCCCCCGCGATTCCACTTGGTCCGGAGATGTTAAGGGAGCTGGGCCCGGATGAGCTGCCTGCGATCCCGGGGTAACGTTCCTCCACCGCTGTCGTTCCAAGATTCTCGATCAGCCGGAGGAGTGTCGGCGACTCGATGGAGGGACCATGTGTTCTTTCCTAGTGATCCACGAGTAAAGTTTGCTCCTCGAGGCACCTGACTCTTGAAGGATCTCGGCACGCCTCGCCGGCAAACTTCTTAGACCTTTTTATTTTGAATTCTTGAAATATGAATCATCGTGGTGCTGCCAGTGCTGGGGTTCTCCGGTCGCGATTATTTTGGCTTAACTGCTGTGTCTAAAAATGGGGACTTGTGGATATAAAGGGACTTAGATTTTCTTTTGATTTTACTTCAGACTAGAGATAATTAAATTAAAGGAAAGATACAGGGTTGAAGGTCTTCCACTTGTTTCTATTAAAATATTTATCTCTGTGACTCAGGAATTCTAAGAGCATCTCAGTGAAAAATCGAAGAAGGAAGCTTCGCGCTCCTGAGATGAATTTAGACAAGGTTAATGACACCAGGAGCTTCAACAATTCCGGAATTCCGGAAACGACCACCTCGCCTAAAAGGAAAGTACGAGATGAAGACGAAGTCCGGAGGAAGACGTACAAATATCGGAAAGGAGGACGAAAAAGCCGACAGACAATGACATATAGAAGGATCCAGTGGAACCACGAGACGGGGGAGTCAAAGAGGGAAGCCAGGGACGAGTTTGTGGCGAGAATTTCTTGTTCATATCCATCGAGTGGGCTCTCCCCCCCCCCCTTCGAAAGCCCCTGCTCCCTCTCCCCGCCGCGCGAATGGGCACCCCTTAAGTTAATGGAACTTCGGAGAACTCTCTTCCATCTTCGTTCGTGAGAGCCACTTCGCGCGGAGGAGCACGCGACTTACCAACAACGATGAATATCGTTACACCGCCGAGTGGAGACTCGGCCGCCTGTCAGTTTTCATGGATGAAAAGCTCGGGAATCTGTTGTCTCGTTCGCGAGCGAGGAAGATTCCTACAGAACGGTTTAGACGCCGAAATTTCCCTGCCTCTACCCGGAATCAGTTCAGCCCCGAACGAATTCAAACAGCTCGCGGGAGAGCGGGCGTGCATCGACGAAAGGGAAAAAGGTCACGCAACGGCACGTGTCTCGCTCTCGCAAGGGCGGAAATGCCGCTGCACGCGTCCCCAGGGGGTCGTGCGCCGGGCTGGTGCAGCGTACCGCGATGTTTTACGAGGTGGCGAACCGTTGCCAACTGTGTCTCGTTATATTAGATTTTACTGGGGACTCCAGGCGCCGCATAAATTCGTTAACCAATAAAATCCTCATCGTGCCGCGCAATAATCCGGGTTAGGAGGCCGTGATAATCGACTCCAGTCGCTCTCGGCTTTCTGACGTAAAGAAGTTCATTGTATCGTGTTGTTCCTTCTTCTGGACGACTGGTAACTCGCGATTAATCGTTGAGAACGAATTCGTGGCTCTGGGAGAGGACGAGTACCGGAACGCAGCTTCCTAATTGCACACAAAGTTTCTTTCTACCGTTCGATCAGCTTTTTACCACTCCCTCAACAGTTCCCTCGTGAAGGAGAAGTTTCCTCCAACTTCCATTTACGCAATGGGTGATAGTGGATGCTCCGAGAGCGTTCCAGTCCCCGATGTGATTTTAATTAAACCCAAACCGAGGTCTCTGTTGCCTGGTGCCGAGGGAATCTCCAAGGAGCCTGTTTTTCTCCGGTATTAAGGTGCGTGTAATTACCTCGAGAACGACGGGGCTGTTCATGTCTGTGCTGATGGAGAAGGTAGGTATTATTCAATGGGGTGTTGGTAATTGTTTGATAAACCGAAGGTGCCGAGTGGAACTTCTCTGGAATTAATTCGAACGGACGTGCTCGGTGAATGTATTCCATTCTTTTCCTTGTTTCCTTCCTCTGGCACTTTTAGCGAGGGAATTTGAATATTCAGTGGGTCCGATGTGACATCGAAACTCGAGTGAACCTTGGAAGTATATCGTGCTGCGTGATTATCAATTTTAAATAGAATATGGGAAGTATCATTTAGAGTTTTATTTAGATTAAGTTTCATTCAGATTTTATCGCAAGAAGATAGCTTCTAAGCAATCACGACCGCTTTGTTTCCCGAATCTGCGACGCGTTTAAAGTGGCGAAAGGGTTTGTCTGATTTCTTCGGCGCAAACACGATGTATTGCTCGGAGAACGTGGAACCGAAACAGTCTCGTTGTTTTGGATCGGGGAAAGATAACAGGTGGCTGGGTTGGAGTTCTCCGAAGGAAATTGATATTAGGTTCTGGGTTAAAATGGCGGACAGTTGAGCTACGTGCCGTACGTACCGTACGTACTTTCATAAAGCCTGCAAATATTGACGGTCTGAGATTTCTATTTCAAGGAGCAGCTTCCTGCGAAACGGTCCGTTGTTTTCCTGTTATTTAGTAAATTAAATCGATACAAATAGCAGGCGAGATTTATCTTAAAGGAGGATCTACCGACGCACTGTTCCGTGAACGTTGCTCGGCTGTTGATGAAACTTCCTTGTTTAAATAACAAAATAAACTTGCTATTAAATATTTATTAAGTTCGACCTTTGAACCCCTAACCTTCTTTCTCAAAAACATTTAATTCTACTGAAGATGTAGAAGTCCTAAATATTAACTGTAGAAGTCCTCTTAGCTAAGGAAGCATTGAACATTGAAAGATTTCTCTGAAAATTATTTTCTTTAATAACTAAGTGCCTTTTTAAAGCACTTTTAAGGATAGCGCAAAGTTTGAAGGATGAGCGATAAAATTCTAGAAATTCCTTTAGTCACTATCTTTTTCCAATAACCAGAGTAATTGAATCGCCAATAAGTCACGTTGTACACGTCTAATAAAATAGGAGAAACACCGTTCTGTAATTCGTAGAGAAATGCAGGCACTGATTCACCCCTCCAACCCCCAGCCACCCCGGGCAGTGGGCTCCCGATAGAGAAGCGCGAGGAAATGAAACGAAAGGATGATTCTTACGGTGGAAGGAATTCGGCACGGGATTTGTCCTTTGGCAAGCCTTCGTTAGCTTTTCACCAACGTTGTACCGCGACCCCAGTCAAAGGATTCAGAGTTCAATCTTTTGCTTCGCGTCGGCCACGGCCGTCTGAAAAGGAGGACTTGCTCATTAAGGTCTTAGTTAAGCAATCTCGTTTCCCAGCCGACGGATTCCCATTTTTCCCTTCGTATTTACCGCGATTCGAGTCCTTCCTTCCTCCCTCTCCCTTCGAGGGGGCTTGCTTATTTACAAGTTGCATGTACAAGGAGGGTGGTGGAATCTCAGCGCAACAGGGATTTACAACCCCTTTGGGAGACGTGGAAATTATTTCCCGGTTTGTGTAAAAGTTCGGAGACAGGGAAAGGGGGCTGCTTTTAGGAACCAGTCGTGTGTAGATTGAGCAATTCAATTTTTGAGACAAACATCTTTTGTAGCTTCTTGGAACGATAGACTTTTGTGTTACACTTGAGGAATTACATACTATTTATATTATGCTGGAAGTGTTTTACGATGTGGAATAATTTTGGGACGAAACTTCTGACTGCAAGTATTACTAAATCTGAAGGCGATATATTTCCAACATATAATCAATTACGAATTCATATCACGCTGATATCTGTCACATATAAATAACTCCAGCCGTCAGTAATTTGAATACTAATTCCAGGATGCAGGAACGCATCGATGGTCCAGATTCCAGATAATTCAACTGATCGAAGCTGTCAAATGAGAGCTCCAAAAAGTGTATCCTGCAATCGTGCAGGCTTCCTATATTTCTACTTTATAAACCAAATAAAATAGAATCCACCATACAAGGCCATTAATTTAAATTAAACAATTCAGTCTCATCATATTTCCGAATCTCTGCCGCGTGCAACAATTCCCAGCTCCTTTTTTTTTTAAAATCATCACCCCTATGGCATTGCACCGCGATATCCTTCAAATCCAATCAAACAACCGAACCGTTCTAAAATTACAACCACCCCAGAATCTACAATTCAGCCACAATACCATCGCACGGGATTTCCAACGATTTAGGATCGCTTCAACCCTTCTCACGACCCTTCCCCCTAAAAGAATCTCATTTTCCATTCCGCCCCAAGTGTCCTTCTCTTCAGAAACACCCCACATAGACGCGAATCTTATTCACTTTGCAGCCCCGGAGCAGCCATCCCCATATATCTCCCCGTACGAGCACGTTTCCACGCGCATCGCGAACAGATTTATGGTGGACACACGCGTGCACCGCGACCAGACGTCTTTTTACACCTCGCGGCTGTGTGCCGGGCGTCCGTGTGCACACCGAGGGCGGTGTTAACGGAGGCTTCTTTCTTCTCGAGTTTGAAAGGGCAGAGAGGGCGAGCCGGGTTTATTAGTAACCGGGCACAAAGAGGGTCGCCTGGACAAAAGCTGGAAACGATCGCGAGGCGGAGGGACCGTGGAATCGCAGCGCCGATTCGCGGCCTTCAAATGCACAGAGGCTGTGTATCGTTCCATGGAGATACCCGTCCGTCCAATCTACGGGGCCTGACGTTAATTAATACCATCAGCGGCGCGATAACATCGCGAACAACGCGCGCCCCCGAAACCCCTCTGCCCTCGCTTTTCCTTCCCCATTCCCCGCCGTCTGTGGCGCGTAACCGAGACGCCGAATGAACGCGAACCTCGCCCGATGGTATCGCGAGTCTCTCGTGGAGGAAACGAAAAATGCTCGCCCCGCTGCACCGTGAATTGTATAACCGAGATCGGCGCTCCTTTCTGAACGCGAACGAACATATCGTTAGGAAGGTTAGTTAACGAGGGGGCGCGCAGACTGTGGACGATGCGCCTCCAATCTGTCTGCGTTCTGATGCTACAAATAGATCCGGATTGTTATTGCAGCCGTGGATAATGTGTCTGGGGGTTCTGCAGCTTGGTAGTTATTTGGAATGGGGTAGCTTGTATCGAAACCCTCCGGAGACTCGTGGGGCTTGAGTGCTCTCGATGTTCCCGGATTTAAGAGCACTTCGGGGTATAATTATTAATTCGATTTGATTAATTCGAGGTCACCGCGAGGTGGACCGAGAGTTACGAGTGGCGTTTCCTCTTTTTCTTGTCAATTCCCCGAGCAGTTTTCCAACTCTAGGAACGCCGTGGAGGCAGCTGCAAATTGACAGGAGCGCGATGAAGAACCGGTGGAATCGCGAAGAAAAGCAGCGGAGGTCCCCTGTGGTCGCGCGTTTCAACAAGTTCCAGCGGAAGCTGCCGTGATCCGCGGCGAAAATATTCGGTAAATATTGGAGGAACTTTCAGCGGGCTTTCGCTCGACAGTCGAAATTCCGGGCTTAATGAGCCAGGTGTCCAAGAACTGTCCAACTTTTTCCGCCGCGAACGCTCCTGTCACGAGGACGGACCACCTCGACAGAGCTTTGTCCTCGTGGACGGGATTAATTCGACACTGACGACGTTTTTCGCCCGTTTCAGAGACGTCTCTCGATTATCCTAGCCAGCTCGGCGGGGCGGGACGTCTCTCTGAAGTAACACGCACAAATCCAGTGCAAGTGAATATTGCTTAAGATCCTCCTCGCATATTGAAACAATAAATCCAAGTATACGTTTTAACCCTCCATTCCTAAAACGCAAACATACTGATCCAAACACAAGTCAGCCAAGAAGAATGGAATAGGGGATAAAGGGGTGCAGGAGGATATTCACCCCCTCCTGCATACGAAGGTCGAAACAGGCGGATTCAATGGAAGACGATTTACCTGAATCCCTGGAAAAACCATCGATCTTTAATTCGTTCTCCGCCCGAGGCAACGTCCGATCCCTGATCACTGGCGGAATTAGGGGACGAAAAGAGTGGAGGGTCGATGTTCCCCGTCGATTCTCATCGATTAACCATCGCGAACCAGTCGAAAGACGGTTGAAAACCAGGCAAGAGATCCTCCAGACGCGAACAGGCTTGATGGAAACGAAGAAAGCTCGAGCTTGGCCGTGGGAAGCGGTGTGGGTTCTCATCAGTCTTGTTTATCCCTGGTAAATGGTAAGACGGCTACAGATCGACTCAAATATCGCTCGAGCCTGCTCCATTATTGCTGTCATGGTCAAGCGACTCGACCACCCCCTCCTCGGCCCCCGCGTATGCTGGACGCTGCACCTCGGATTTCACCCTCGTAATTGGACCGTGGGGTGGATTGAATTAACCGACTGCGCCGCGAGGAAGCTGGCCGCTCTTATTGGAAAATCATGTTCCCCGTTCGGGGGGTGGCTCGGTTTTGTTCTACCCGCGTGTTCGATCGAGCCAGGGGTTTCCTTAATTTGGGGGCGAATCAACGGGGAATTGAAGTTTAAAACGGACGGGATGCGTGGCACGTCAGGGTGAAGAATCTGAGTTAGATCGTTTGTTCGATTAGAGAAAAATTCATGGCAGATTTCCTAGACGGTTGAGTTTTGATTCTAAAACTAATGGAGGCTTTGCATGGACTCTGGATTTGAATCCATTTGAAATAAATGATGGATGCTGAGTGTTTTTATGTGAACTATTATCTAAGATTAAATCAAAGTGTTATAATTAGTTGGGAAGTTTTCTTAACTGATTTACGGAATAGAATGCGATTAATTATTTAATATAATTACGGTCGTAGAAACTTAGATTAATTTACTAACGGTTGTTCCAGACATTTCAATTTCGAATCGATAAATTTCTAAGTTGAATATACAAATAATGAAACTAAGAATAAAGTCTTCATTTGAAATGAAACTTAAGGGAGTACGACAAATTCTTTGCAACCCCCTAACCAGAAAAAGAGACTTTTCTCCTCATACACCCCACAAAAGACAAACTGATCCCAAGCTAACTTCCATAGAAACCACTTTGCTGTATTGTAAAAAGGACAAAGATGCTGTTTCGAATGGACCAGCTTACTCCATCATCCTTGCTGGGCTTTCCACCCCCATACGTTCGTTCGTTTCACCCCTATCTCTTCCAGGAGCTCACCGAGAGCCACGGTTTCGATAACGAGGCCAGACAGGAAGACAGAGCCGTGAATAACGTCTTCGAGCAGCTTGGGGCATGTCGATTCAATTAGTAAATAGAAAAGTAATTTGCCAATGTCTGGCCGCGCGGGGGTGGTAATTCATCACCGACTAATGAATTATATTTCGTTCCAGCGGGCGAGGAATCGATCGGGGAACGAAATTTTAACCATCGTTCCTTCCTTCCATCGTGATTAATGGTACCCTCGTTCAGCTTGCCCCGGGGGTTGGGGGTTAATAATATTTCTCCACCGACTCGCCGCTAGGAGCTCGGCTTGTTGTGGAATTAAAAGAAACGCCAACGACTTCTGACCGCATCCGACCTCACCTTTATGACCTTTGCGTCTCGTTCGAACAGCCCCCCCCCCCCCGCCGGGCTTGAACTTTCGCTCCGAGGGAGTTGAATACGGCCAGACGAGGAAGCTGAGGGGCTTCTGGAAACCGTGTAAATGAAACAGCCGGTGAAATTAATTCGAGGCCGGCTTGGTCGAATTTGTACGCTCGTTTCTATCGCTTTATCGACGATCTAGGTCCTCGATAGGGGTGGCCGAGTGAAATAAGTTCCAAGAAGGTAATTAATGTTCGTAACACACTTTTCGCGGGTGCCTGTGCTGGCGGAAAATTGCTCCCTTCCGTTCCAGTCGACATGAAAATGTTACAAATTCTCGAGTTTTGAACCCGCAGGGAACACTAAATGGCAGAAATCTGAGCGTAAAGTTCAAAATTTCGAGAACTCGATTTCACGGAATTTCGAACGACCTATTGCAATTTCACGAAATATCCACTTCAAGCAACATGAAAATGTTCTGTATAATAAAATTAATTTTAATATAAAGTGTGTTTCCGTTTCCTCGAACGCCACCTGAAAATTTTAAACCACCCGAGCCTCGAAGGGGCCAGAAAATAGCCTTCTCGTGGATTGTCAGCTAAAAACCAAGCAGTATATTCAGCAATCTGCGAGACACAGCGAATATCATTGGCTCTTCTGACGCTAATGTCTTGGAAGATTACGCGGCGGATTAACCCTTCGTAAATAGAAGAACTCGCGAGATTCTAGACGGTGTAATTGATGACGTTGGCCAGGATGAAAGGGCGGCGTTCCGGTGTATCTAAGCAGATATGAAAGTTTAATGATCGCTTAATGATAGATGGTGTCATTAAAGAGGAGGCAGCTTGAAAGGAGCCAGCCATCTTCCGTTGCAGGAAGATAGAATACGAGGAGGATGCGCCTCACCTGTCCATTGGTTTTGTTCCTTCGCCTTTCGCCTGGGAAACGAAGTCAGGAAGCTCTACCTTGTTTTTTCTCCTGATAGGAGGGTGAAAGGCGCGATAATTCAACAGGAAAGGGTGCTAGAAAGGCTCGAGGGTTGATATTCCTATAACTGCCTCTGATAAGCACAGTTCAGTTGAGAGGAAAGTGTTCGAATAGCATAGAAGTGTTTCTAAAGTATAGATCCAGTATGGTTAATCGTGTCATGTACTATTTAAATTGAAAATAGGCGGAATCGTAGTGGAATGCAAAGATAAAGGCGAACCTCTAAGAGGATAAGGAGCTTCTTCTGAATCTGACGACGTATAAGACGCCGTTCCGTCAGGTGGAACGTGGAGGGAATCGAGTTACCTCGCGAAGAGTACGTACAAAATGGCCGTGCAGTTGTTTCCAGGGGTGTAACAGGGCCGCAGTGAAGCCAGGGAGGCGAGATAGAGGAAACGACGGGGAGGGAAGGCGGTTGAGACGGTCAATGCGAGGAAGACACGGGGAGACAGCAGTTTCGTCGACGTCCCATGGCATCAACCACCCTCTTGCATGAGAAATAACCCGAATTTAAACGGCCACCCCTTTACGACAGCCTCCGCGGAAATAAACTGGAAATGAACGATGGAAAAAAGGAGAATGGAATAAACCACGGGCCACCATCTAATCCACGCATTTGCATAAGCTATTCTACCCTAGATTGCTTTCCCCTTCTTTATACTTCACGTTTTATTATACTCGCTGAGTCATTGCAGCTTAACTACACTCTAACTCCCTTAATTGTCAAGAATATAGTGTCTCTAATGAAGCACAGTATACACTCGAAACTAATTACTCCTACAGACCCCACAATTTTTAAGTCTTCCAATGATGAACTTCACGCCGAAAGTGTATAAAAAATTCAAAAGACACTACGATATTTAGGAACAATCATCTTCAAGCATCCAATGCACCCTGCTGAAAAGAAAACCGTTTCCCTCTAACAGAAGAAATGAATTACTTACGGGAGGTGACTCACCCTGCGCCATTCTCCCACCCTACTTTCTAAATGTAATACTCACCAAAGCTAGAGGGTGAGAATCAATGTCTCGATCGCAGACCGGAGATACACGCTCGCGCAGAAATTACACGAGGAACCAAGAGGACCGTCGAAAAAGAGCAACCCCGGGGAAGAAGACTTGGCAATCCGCGGCGACCACCCCCCTCCTTCTAGCTTATGTTAATACGCCATTAAATTCTTATCACTCGGCAGATCGTAAATGAGTGCGCGACGCGGATTCGAGGCACGTCCCGTTTCGGTGCTCCCGATCCGCCGGCGACTCTGCCTTACGTCGGACCAACCCCTACCCCCCCCCCTCCCCGTAGGTGGTCGCTGCGGTCGTAACGGGGGTGGCGTCGGGGTTATCCAGAGCGAGAAGGGACAGGAGGACGAGGGTAACGCGGCATTCGAGCCCGTGTGCTCCCCGGGTTGCTGAATTCGGAGAAGTAGTCGGGCGTTCGTTAAAATTTCAACTTGCATCGGTAACCAACCCCCACCCCCGGAACCACTTCCATCGCAACCCTCCCGGAGCCTGCAGAGTGTCCTTTCGTCTCTTTTTCCTGCGTGCAGACCCGTCGCAACGGGAAATATGAAACCCTGTCGCTCTGAATAACTGGCGGCGGGAGCGGACAGCTTGTATCCAGAATTACTTATCATTCTGGAAGTTATCGCGGCTGATTTCGGCTTGGAGATTCATGTACGCTGATAGGTGGTAGGTAACGCGTTACTGGCAAGATAATAGGGGACGTTCGAACGCGTTTGTATCTGAAATGGGATGGGTAGACACGTAGTTACGTTTTACAGGGGCTGTTTCATTAGAATGGCTCCGAGTTCCTTTTTTTTTATATTTTTTTTCTTCGAGCATCGGGGGAAGCGTTATGTAAATCGCGGTGGCTCTTGCTTCCTGATAACGATAGATTCCGTGGAATTGCATTTCCCTGCGAGACTTGAGCGTTATCGATGCATTTCTCGCCCGGTCTGACCAGGCGCGGACTTTTCTACTTGCCGGCGAAGAAATTCTGTGTTTTACTACTGAAAACAATTTCCTGGAGAGATTCTGGTGGTGAAAAATTTGGAACTGAGTCTTCTGGATGACACAGGCTTTGGAAGATGAATACCATCACACGTTAACACCGCGAATTTTGCAAATCAGCTAATGGAAGATCGCCGTGCGATTATCAAACATATTAATCGTTCCGGACACGGCACTTCGGATCCACCGCGGTCCGAAATCATAAAGCAATGGAGGACCCCGCGGTTCGATATTATTAAAAACAGAGTCGAGCGTGAAATGATATGAAGCTTCGTCGGGAGGCGGGGAGGGGGCGCTTGCCCATTCTCGTTGATGGATAGTAATAAATTTTAATTAAACGGGCGCCCGATAAAAGCCTCGAAAGCGTCGATGGGTCGTCGAAATCAAAGCGAACCGAGGGGAAGAGGGGCAACGATGATCGCCCGGTGCTATTCGCGAGGCAATCGCCGGGAAACAAAGGATCCGGGACGAGCAGAAGGACGGACTCTCGAGGAAATTAAGCAAATGGCAAAGAATAACCTCGAACCGCGAAGAAACGGCAGGCACTTCCTAGAGATCGGGTATGGGGGTAGTTAAGTGAGTCGTGGAGACGAGAGGTGGTCGCAGGGGCAAGGGGGCTCGGAAAAAAGGCATCGAGAATTCTAGGGGAATCGTGAGTGTCAGTTTATCGAGCGGCTTAACTGGAACAAAGAGATAAAGCAATAAGGGGATCGAGCAGGGTGACGAGAGGGAAAGTTTTCGAAACCCTAGCAAAAGCTGCTGAGATCCCTCTTTGTAAATCACGCTGTTGTCTCTCTGGCTATGGCTGCCTCCTGCTTACCGGCCCCTTATTTGATGAATCTCGGGCTGTACTTTTGAAGAAGAACAGTGGTCACAATGGAATAGTGTGTAAAATGTGGTGTATAGTTCCATGAAGATATAAAGTTTCTAAAATATTATCCGTGGAAAATATCGATTTCTTGGTGCACAAATATTGTATGTCCACTTTTAGCGTTTTCGAGAAACGCCAGAACAAAAATATTATTTTTGACAAATTTTTGAAGTAGATATATATGTGATTTTTATACAGCATAAAGAAATATTGGTGGCACTTAAAATTCAAATTTCACATAAAGTAGACATACAATATTTGTGCATTAAACCATCGATATATACATAATCTATGTCAAGAGAGTATTAATCAAAACTCGATTGAATACACGAGTTGCATTCATTGTATGCAAGCTTAATACCACTGCAATTACATAAACAGGTATTATACTAACGTTCTGAAATACAGAAAATAATACATGGGAAAACAACAAAAGAGAAGGTTTCAAGAAGAAAAGAACTTGCCCATCATACTGTGCAACCATCTATATTAATTCATCTAGAATGACTCTCCAATGCCTGCACATCGATCGCCACTAATGTTTCACAAGCCACGGAGAGATACGGAAGAGGCAAGTTTTCGACTCGAGAGGAATCGAAGCTAAACTTCCACCGAATACAGACCCACTAGCCCCCTGGAGTACCCTTCGCCTAGCCCCGTCCGCGAAACTTTTTAATAAACTTCCAACAAACTATTCGCTAATAACCGTGTTGCATGAATTTTCAATATCACGCTCGCCGAGCGTCGTCGAACAAAAGAAAGCAGGCTCCGCGAGTGGCCTCCGTCGACCTGCTCAATATTAAATTTCGCCGAGTCGTGGTACCCGCCGCTCGCACAACAGGGCCGGGCTCCGAGCGCGAAAAGAGGAAGAGGATCGGGTCCAGATGGCGGGGCATTAAGCTCCCCAAAGCGGCGTTCCCTTTTACATTAAATATCGATTCGATTTCGGCCCCCAGTGGCCCAGGGCCGCGCTTTTCCCCGGGCTGGAGACGAACCCTTCTACTCCCCGCGCCGAATCGATGCTGTTTGGTAACCCGACCTCCGAGGAGCCCTCAATTTCGGGGGTGGTTAAAGGGTGAACGGGACCAAGACCGTCGGCGGCGTCGTGCTGGCTCGTTCTCGAAACAATTGAATCGGCCGTGTGTGTATGTGCGCGCACGTCTGCCGAGGCGTGCAGAGGCGGGCTGCCCGTGGAAGCTCCCCGTTGGCGAGTTCCAAAGACAGCACGAGCGACGGGTCAGTAGTTGTCTCAAGTAGAATTCTCGCGTCCACGGCTTCCGTCTTCCCGCGGGAATCAACCCCGGAGTTTTGGCCTCTCCTTGCATTCGAGCGCGTCGCCTGGGACCCGCGCTACGTTTCACGAATTCCTTCCCCGGATACGGAAGGGCTTTCGTACAGACACCTCTGGCGGGGCTACGGCAAGGGAAGAAAAATAGACGCGCCCTTCTATCGCTCCACTGTTTGTCCAAGTGTGGGAATATTTTGCTACTCCGCGGGGTGGAGTGGCTGCAAGTAGGGAAGGGTTTGAGACGCTCTCGTATTACTTTCGCGGCACTTGGAGACCTGTGATCATTCTTAATCTACTGTTTCGTGGAATGTTTTCTTTAATAAAGAGCTACGATGTATAATTGACAGATTTCTATTCAATGGAGTCGTTGTATTCGAAATTTAATCGATGTTTAACTGGTTGACAAAGTTGAAATGAGAATTAAATTTATTTCGTCGCGAATATTGCTGCAACTTCGTCATTTCCCCCCCCGATCAGCGTGAAAATTTCCAATGGCCCGCGAGTAGGCATTAAAAGCCCGGGCCAGCGAGCTTCAAAACTGTTCTCGATCGAGTCGCGTGGACGGGCGCCGATATATTAACGAGCAATCGCTGGGATAAAAAGCGTGGACGGAGGGGTTTGATCACGGGGAAATGTATAAACGACTCGATATTGCGAGGGGGCTGTCGCGAGGGAGCGGGCGAGCGTACCCAACAGGCACGATCATCGAATCGATAGATAACAATATCTAGCGCTCGAGATTGCATATCGCTTTACAGGAATCTGTGTGTATCGGTTGATTGCCTCCGTGCCCATTTATGACGGCAATTTCCCTATTTTCTCGATACGTCGGGCTTGAAATAGAGAGTACTGATGCGAAGGGGTTGAAAGTGGTGTGGGCGTGGGTGGGCGGGAAAGGTAGAAGGGTGCGTGGTCTGGTTAACGAAAGCGTAACTGCATGCTGCTCGGAATGGTGCGGTTAACGATATTTTAGGGAAGCCTGAGATTTGTTTTTTTATAAAATAGAGAGTTTGATTATATTGTATAAAGAATTGCATTGAATTATACTGATTTCTGCTGGTCTTTTAAAATTGTCAGACACTTCTATCATTTACAATTTGTTCCTAAACTAATCGGAGCAGAGATTTCAGACAAAAGTGGATTTAATACACTGAATAACATTTCCTAAATTGAACTGCCTGTAATTGTTATTGTAGAAAGAATTGCATTGAATTTTACTGATTTCTGCAGGTCTTTTAAAATCATCAGACACTTCTATCATTTACAATTAGTTCCTACACAAATCCAAAGCAGAGATTTCAGACAAAAGTGGATTTAATACTCTGAATAACATTTCCTAAATTGAACTGCCTGTAATTGTTAATGAAATGCACGTTATAATGTTACATATGTATTCTGATTAAAGTTATATAATTGCCAACCAAGTTGTTACAGTGGAGGTCTCGTGTAATTTGTATTAATTAACGCTAGCAAATATTCAAATTCCTCTTCTGCGAAAACCGTACAAGCCTATCGAATCATACAGCGAAATAAATCCCTGGCAAGTAGGGAGATGTGGCCAGCCCTCCAAATATTTTAACACAACAACCCTCTCGTGTATTTTAATGTAATTTCCCCAGTCAAACCGAACGTCAAGTTGAACAAGAACGGGCACTTCGTTTCCAATCGAGCTCATCGCGAAGCGAATTAAAAAGCGCCGCGGCGGTAGCATTAAATTTCGAAATTTCGCGGGGCGAAATTCCGATCGAGTAAGAGCATAATGAAAACCAGCTCTCTCCCGCGATAACGGAGATTTTTTCACCCCCCCCTGCGGAGAAAATTCCCATCGTTCGAGATAAAATTCCGTCGATACGGAACATTCGACGCACGTTCCGCAATTTTCGCCAGTTGAGAAGCTCGCCGGCCGAACTGACGGCGAAATAAGAGCGAAAAGTTGCAGTTAAACGCTAATTACTTTATCCTTACCTTGCCGCGGCGCCGTGGGGATCACATACCGCGCTCAAACTCCCGGCGAACTGCCTCCGGAAGCCGCAACTCCGGCTGGCAATCGATTGCCCCTGGAAACTTCCTGTTGCGAATTCTGCGGGAGCCTTTCGCCGCCAAGCACCGTCGATATTCTTCATGCACTCGCCGCACTGCACAGAAACGTGGTTCATTTCAGTAAAGAGAGAAAGAGTGAGAGAGAGAGAGAGAGAGAGAGAGAGAGAGAGAGAGAGAGAGAGAGAGAGAGAGAGAGAGAGAGAGAGAGAGGAAAAGAGGTAGCACGTGGGTCGCTAAACGTCCTCGCACACGTCTTCGTACATAAAAACGAAGCGAGAGAAATTCCGCCGGATATTCGTTACGAGGTGCCGCAGCGCTTTCAGCCTTCCTGCTCATGGCGAGGACACTTTTTCGCGAGAAGAAACCGGGGATTCGCGTTATCATTATCGCGACGCCACGGTGAACTCGCGGATGGAGAAGGACTCGTGCGAGCTAGTCTCGTTCACGCGTGGATCCCGCATTGTACCGTGAATCCTCGCGGAGGTGCAAGATGCAATGCCTGCGATATTCTACTTCGCACGAAGATCCCCTTCTGTTCACGCGGAAACGTTTCAGAAATAGTGGGATCCCGAGTGCATTGATTCTGTCGTGTCTGAAGTGTGTGCTCGCTAGAGAGGCGGTAGGAGACTGAAGCGTGGATCTCAGGGAAGCATCTGCTGACTTGTACCAATGGATAATAAACATGTACTGATATATCTTGAATAATAAGCTTCCTTAGGTGCCCACAATAGTACTACAATCCCGAATTACCCACTCGAAACCTCTCTTGCTCGCATCCGACTTTAATACTCAAGACCACCCTGCTACTCCAATTACCTACCCCCGTTATTCCAACCCTCGACTATTCTCGCGATCCTGGATACCGGAGTAGAGGTTCGGCAGGGTTTAAGCGAAGAAAAGGGAGCTTGAACGCCCTAAACTTCATCTCGTAACGTTGCTTACAATATATAGTACCACCCCCGTGCGATTCGTCGAGGTGTCGCTCGGCTCGGCTACACCTGCCTCACGGAGCACGTTCGAGAGCACAATATCACCCCCCCCCCTCCCCCCGGGCAAATAGCATCGCGCAGGCTGTCGTGTATTTGCGCACACAAACGTCAATATTAGTGCGCGCATCGTTCGCGTGTCTCGCGTTCGTTGCGAGCGCGTGCACCGCCTCCCACGTCGCTGCCAGCTGTGTTCGTGTGCTCTCGACATTGTCTTCGCGCCCCTGCCGCGTGCCTCCGCCTCTCTTCCCCCGGCGCACACGTACCCCGTCTGCCCGTGGAACGCAACGTTCGACCGCGCACGGACAGGCGAAGTCGCGGAGAGGCAAGCTTTAACGAACCAGCAACGCCCGAAGCGATCGCGAGAGGCGACGTCCCTGTTTCCGCGCGTAATGAACGCGAAATTGAATAACATCCCGGCGACGGTCGTTTACCGTTTTCCATCCCCCTCCCGCCGACACGCGGCTGGCCGTTTATCGAATTGACTACGAGCGACACTCGCCTCGGCTGCCTCGTTTTCCACGCGCCGCCGCTTTTTCGCCCTTTATCGCGGCCGAGCCGTTTGATCGCGCCTCCAATTGCTCGTTTTTCTTCCGCCGCCGCGCCCCGTTCTTCTCAGCTTCCGCGTCGGTGGCCCCAGGTTATCCCTGCCGATTCGTAACCAGCAGCGCGCACGTCGCGCCGCGTTCCAAAGCTGCCGCGGACTTAATTAAGCGGAACCAGGAGCCGCCGGGGAACAGAGGTGCTTCGAATCGGTGGATGATTTTTGGCTGTTGGAGTCGCTGGGCTGGGGCTTTGAAAGATTCTTCTTTGGTATGCAGGGACCTTTGGATTGCAGTGTCTTTGGGAATTCACGCTGAGGGTTGGTTAGCAATGGGAGTGGTAATATTGGAAGAGCAGAGTTGTTTAAGGGGTCTCCCTACCTCGACGGACGAAAAATGATGCGAAATTTGGGAATTTTTTAAAACAAAACCATTAAATATATTTATTTCCAGCTTTGTGGCTTCATTTGTTAATCTTTGGGGAGTATGAAAAAAAAATTGTATGCAAAAATAGTGGTTATATCCGGAGTTATAGTGCTTCAAATAGAGCGCCTTACAAAAATGTAGTTGTCTGAATTAGAAAATTGACAAATTTGTGTAATCTGTATGAGCGTAGGTATCGCTATAGATTAAATGAAAAATACTGAAAATGAAAAAAAAATTGCAGCGTCTAAAATTGACATCGATTTCTGCAAAACAATTATTTTGTGTTTTAAATCATAAAAATCTAATTTTGCAAAAACGGACTTAGTTTTAGTACTGGCGAGAATGGGACATCTACTGAAGATATATGTGAAGTTTGAAGTAAATCGGGTGATTGGTTTTTGAGATATCTTGCTAACCAATTCGAAAAACATGGCTTTGAGAAAAACGCGTTTAAAGTTTTAGGTAGTGTTTTTTTAATTGAATTTTTTTTAAAATGTTGTTCAAATATGTACAAATATAGGCACAAAGTTTTTGATTAATATAATTTGAGGGTTTCTCTTAATAAAAAATCCCAAGTATCGAATTCTTTTTGGGTCGTCAAGGTAGGAATACTCCTTAAGGTTTAGGAGACACAGGTGTATTTGTATGTTTTAGTCGTCATTTGTTAAATTGCTTTGAATTTGGTGGATAATGGTAGCAGTTATGTAAATCAAGACGCTTCGGACTCACCGATTTCTCTCGCGAAATCACTCGGAACGTAAGCACTGTTCGCCGTCTATCATTGACAACGCCTCGCGATCAACTGAACGACCTTTCCGATCTAGTTTGTTGAGAGACCCCCCCCCCTCCCCCAGGGGTCATAAACACATAATTCGCTACCTTAGATGTGACGTCACTAGGTCGGAATATTTCGCCGCGGTATCCACGCTTCTGTTTACCTTTGAGAGTGAAGCCATGCTCGACTCTCCTCAAGTATTATGAACAATAACTCTCCATGTATTATCGCTATACCCTCTCCCAAACCTCCTTCAATCCATTACAAATATTTCACAACACTATCCGTGATTATTAAAACAACCCTGCATACGAAAGATCAAGAATCATTATCCCGCCATTACCCATAAAAATGTCTCCCGCAAATAGCCAAAACTGAGTCCAAATCTCAAGGAACAACGGAGCAACTCAAGACACTCCCCCCCCCCCCCCCCGAGTTTCCAGACTCTTCCATCCGCTTCTTCCTTTTAATTACCAGCCCAATTAGACCGCGCGGAAAGCCGACGCAGAATTATCCCCCTCCCCCCCCCCACCCCCTGATCAAGCAATTACACGACCCATTATCCCCTCGACGCATCTTTCAGCAACCCCTTCGCCCCCGAACGTCCGAGGAGGATCCTTCGACTGGCGGCGAGGGGACGTCGGACGGCCCTCCCCGTGGCCAGTATCCGCTGCAGGCGGTTAGGGGGTGGCAGGGTGGACTGGCAACATCGTCATTGTCCCAAGAATGGAAGGCAGCCGTCGTGCCCGCAAACAGACGCACACAGGGCCCCGACACAGCGGACCTCGTAAATGAGCGCGCGTGTACGCGTGCACTAATGGTACTAGGCACGGCTTGAGGATGACATTAAGCAGCAAGTGCAGCCGAGTGTGCATTGTCATTCCCGCTGAATGTCGTCGTTGTGCGGGGGTGTGCGCCAACCCCCCCCCCCCATCCCTCCTCCCGCATCGTGGCAGCTAGCGGTTCTTCGCCCTTTCACCCAACCCATGGTCCATCCTTCCGCTCCCTTTCTGCGCCCCTATTTCTCATACGGATGAAGCTTCGCAGCGGTTCATCGCGATGCAACCCTCGCTGTATATCTGCGATTTGTTTTGCGACGCAAACACACTGGCGACTCTGCCCGCACCCCCTCTCTGTCCCGCGGCCCGTCCATTAAGTGTAATAACATTATGATGAATGCCCACGACGCAGCTATTATTAGTTATGCATTTGCATAAACGCCCGAGCAATTATTATGTGCCGCATAATTATGCCGCGAGGGGGTGGCGAGCCGAGTTGGGGCGCATGCGATGTGCTCACGGCGACTGGGAGGGGTTGCTCTTTTGATACGTGGCTTCGGGGGTTCTTCAAGACAGCGTTGTCGAACTGGTGCATTAGTTTCTGATTTCGCGTCTGTTGGGTGTTGTAATGTTATTGGTGGGTTTGTTTTAATGGTTGAGGTTTTCGGTGAGATTAGAAATTGATTGAGGGTAGTGACGCACGCGGAGGGGAGCCTAAGGGGTCCAGGCACCCCCCAAAGAGGGGCTTTGTAAAAAGAAAAGGAAACTGGATTTTATTCTTTAAATAAATTGTTATAATGACCCAATGAATTTTATTGAATTTGTATTAAAAATCATTTAAAAAGTAATCAGAGAGATTTCATCTGCGATGAAAGAAATCAGAGAACTGGGTGGACACAGAGCGGGCGTATTGTATCACACTGCCAGTGGGAAATCAATCACCGATTACGTTTCGAGGTTGACAGCCGCGCCACTGTTTATTAAACATTCCGATTGCCGTGTATCAACGTTTATTCGCAAACACCGCGTATGGAAATTGAATCAGCGGAAGTGGTTTGCCGTGGAACGCGGCGTAAAAATACCTTGCTACCCTCTGCTCCGCGTTCTCCCTCGACTTTTCGCAATAAACACCCCCATTCATCAAGAAGCACATATACGTAAATTCTATCCAAATAAACAGCAATCAAAATCGGCAAGCCCTTCCAATTAGCATAAAATATTTCTCTTCCTGGCGGGTTTCGTCGGCCCGCGACCGTGCGCGTTCATTTTCTCGGAGCATCTCAAATAGCGAACCTTAACCTTCCCCCCCCCCCCCCCCGAAGCTGCAAGACAAATAACACCGTCCATATTCCCGTCGTAACAGCGTCCCGATACGAAGCCCCATTAAAATTCGCGCAGAAATAGGGGCGGGGAGGAAGGACGGCAGCCACCGAGCGTATTTTCCCCCCTGGAAAGTTTCGCGTTCCATCCATTGACTTCGATACCAGGAAACCGTCGATTATATCCCCGCCCCCCCCCCCCCCCCGGATGGAAGGAAATCTTAGATTATAATCCGGCCGTCTGTAGTTCGAGGATGCATTTTCCTACCGACCGACCACCCCCCCCCCTCCCCCCCGACCCCTTGGCTAGTATCGTTTACCCCCGCGATGCTATCGATTGCAATCCACCACATTCCTCCCCCTCTTTGTCTATCCCGCTGCCGCGGAAGCGTCGCTTTTACGTTTTCCTGTGTCGAGCTTCCGCGGATTATTTGGCAGGGAGCCATCTTCGATTGCACTTTCCCGATAATTCTACAAGCCCCCCGATGCTCTTTGCCCTCCCCGCGCGACCCCCCCCCCCCTCCCCGTCGTCGTGCTTACGTTACGATCATCGTCGTTAACGAGGCGAGTCGCGAAAAACTCGCCGGAGATTTCCTCGCGGTTTCCGTCTTCGGGGGAGGAGGGTGACCCAGTGAACTTTGCTGAGGGGAGCACGAGCGACGGGACGATCTAAAATTCATCGAAGCATTTAGGGGCGATCGGCGTCGGACGCGTCGGGACCGATAGGCGGAAAATTAAATCGCGCGTCGACAGAGGCCAATGGAATTTCCCCTCTGTCGCTTTCAGCCAGCCGCGCGCTTGTCAGCACAGTCTGCGGGGGAGGGTGGCCTCTGACTGGACCAAGGGGGTGTTTCACGTGGCGCGGTTATGAGCCGTTGGGATGGGAGCGTGGCTCGTAGGTGCATGGCACCTTCGGGTTCGCTGAGAAAGTGCGTCTGCTATGAATTGTATGCGATGCCACTCGGAGGGTGTTGAGATTGACGGGCCTCGATTTGGGAGTATAATGAATCGCTGCAGTTTGATTGGGAGCCGTTTAGGTCGATACGATTGAATCTGGCGGGGTTCCAAAAATCGGCGCCTTTCGATTGGAGGCGTTACAAGTCGATGGGACGGGGCCTGGGAGCGATGGATACGATGAGATTCAATTCGGAAGCTGGACTCGGTAGAATTCAGCGCGGAGATGGAGGGATCCGGTTGAATTCTATACAGAAGCGTTCAATTTGATGCAGGTTCTGTTCGCAAGCGTTGAATACGCTGAGACTTCGGAAGCCTTCCACAGCAATACAATCCTTCGAGTATCGAATTCGGTATAGTTTATCTCGATGCCCCTCGATTCAGTGCCATCCAATTAGGAAACCTTTAATTCACGGGCTCCAAATACCAGTAAAATCCGACTGAAAATCCCTCGAATCCCGACAATTAAACGCGTTATCGCGTTTGAAACATCCCTGCGCCACGAAGATGGCCGGCTGATTAAATAAACCGGTTTATATTACTCGCGGCGTATAAAACCGGAGAACTTTCAATTACCCTCGCACTTCTGTCCCTCTGCAGTTACATTTAACGCGCGATGAGAGGCCCAGCGTTACGAGGGGAATGAAAAATTTTTTTACACCGAAAGCTCGCAGCCCTGACGCTGTGCAATCGCAGATAGCACTCGCGCGGACTTAGTTCTTCGGTAGACAATTGCCGGAGACTCGTCGTGGCAACGGACGTTTCTCGGGGAGGCGCCGTGATAACGCCCATGACGCATCGCGGCGGCGATAAGGCGGCCGTTCCTAAAAATATTGCATCGCGGCCAGCGTCGTTGGACGTCGCCACGAATTATAGCGATCACGGGCCGAAACGAGCCGCGGAGGGAGAGAAACGACGAGGCGAGGGCGGCGATAACTCTTTTATCAACCCCCGCGTTCGAATCTCAAAGTATGTTGAAATAAATTGGATACAGTGCAGTACACCCGGGTAAGCATCCCCCGCGAGTGGAGTTTGAAGAGAACTAGAAACGTAACAGCTTCGTGGCACCACTTTTAAAGTGAACGAAAAAATTGTTCAATTTATCCAGCATCCTGCGCGAGCAGATTGATTTCCTTGGAGGATGCGTGGCGCGTTCGTTGATAATATTACACACGTGCTTTGTCGATCCTTATCCGTTCTACAAAATGAGGACGTCAAGCTCTGAATGCTCCCTTAAAAGTGACAGTAGTTTGCCTGTGGAAATTCCGCGGCCCAGCCAGTGTCCAACGATTCAACGATTCCGCAAAGCGGTTACAGCTACGCGTGACACCGTCTCCGTTAATTAACGATCGAGGGCGTGCAGGCTCGATCGCTGCTTCCCAGCAAGTACGGATTCGAGTACGGCCGCAGCGTTTTTATCGTTCTGGTCAGTTTGCCGGACGGTCGCATATTTGTACGGGTTCCGATGTCACACTCCATCGCGTTCCTGAGGGCTGGACGAATTCGCGTCGAATTTTCGCGTCGTTCGCCCGTTTCAATTACCGCCAGCCGACCGGTACTGATTGAATTTTCACCGGAGACAGGCGATAATGCTTTCTAATTCCCGCGCGACTCCTCCCTCGTCGGCTACCATCCTCCCCTCCTCCCCTGATTTTCTCAATTTTTGAATGGACTCCTTCGCCGGAGAAACATTCACTAAAAAAATACCTGCTATCCATTAATTTCTTGCGCCGCAAGATTTCGAGCTTCGCTCCTGTGGAGACTTTCGGGGGTGCAGGGAAAGGTGACAGAGGGTAATTAATGAAAATTCAAGAAGCTCGCGAAGCTCTGCCACCTGCAGAACTCCCCGAGGCAATTCTTCTGTAGGACAGTTCACGTTTTCCAGGGTGAAGGGGAGAATAGAAATTCCGAATAGAGATTGTTTCTGAATGTAAAGTGTTGACTTGGCGTGCTGTTCGGGGTGGATGTGGTTGTATAGATTAAAATGAAGGTAGTGATGGAATACGTCCCGCGGGAGAAGTGTCTTCAATATTTAAAAGCTGTTTCCCTGGGAAGTGGAGCAACGATTCTTCAAGCCCAGCCAAGTCCAGACGTCACGAGGAAAGACTGGCACGAGGGGATGGAGACAGCCACGGGACAAGGGGAGATATCCCCGGCTGCTCGACAGAAATACAATAATCATACAAGAGAGTACACGGCCAGCATAATAGGTTCGCCGCGAGGCCAAAGGAAGACGGGGAACGAGGGGCGAGGGGCACGGAACGCAATCTCGGCCAGCCGTCCGCGCATAAATTCCGTCGAATCGACGGTTTGAAGGGTTACTGCGGCCCGTGGCCTCTATCACGGCTCGCTTCTTAATATCTATAAAGCTGGCGCCGTCGTACGTACGAATAAATAACATTCCTCTCGGAAAAACGCTGCCCACTTACATCTAGCGGTGCCTCGATGACCAAACGGACGTTTCTTAATTTCGTTTATGGGGCCTGGAGTTCTTGGGAGATTTTTATCGTGTCGGTGTCATTTGATAAATTATTAAAGTGGTCAGAGTGATCTTGTGATGAGTGATTCTCTGATTTCATCCGAGTTCTTTCTGTTCTTCTTGCGATAAGTATCGTTGGAAGCAAGCGTTTAAGCAACCCCTCACCACACTTCCACTGCGTTCCACCCTTTCTCTCCCTCTGTCCCGCAACAATTAACATCATTGGATGGAAATCACGGCGCGTCCGTAACGGCGAATTAATGGAGGCTGGTAGGGGTACGTCGGCCTCGAATGATCGATAAGTCGAATTTGTTATGTGAAACTGACTGACGCACAGAACGATCGAAACGTGCGGAACCTAAACGTTCCCGCCCTGTGGGGGGAATAAAACCACCCTCCCTTTGAATCCCCATGTGCCGCAATCAATCGCCTGGCAAAGAGGATACTTCCACCAGAGAATTATCATCCCAATCTCCTTTCCGCCATTCCACTGATCTTCGTAAACAATCGCTCGAATTATCGTGAACTTGCACGCGACACGTTAACTATATTTCTTCGAGGACCCAAAGTTGGCTCATATTTCAAAACGAACAAAAAAAAAAAGTAATCGAGGCTGGTAATTAATTTCTAGAGCCTCGAGTCCTCCACTAACTACAATTCATGTTTCTACCGGAAAGTGGATGGGAAGCGGAGAAACAGGGGGATGTAGAATCGAGGGGGATGCTGGAGAGCAGAGTATTGGAGAGGAGAAAATGGAGCAACTGTTCCCAGAAATTTCACCCAATCGTCACGCCCTCGAGTAACCAATATCGAATCGTCCGTCTATCGACGATAGGGGTGGAAAAGACTCCGTCGATCACTTGGAAGCGCGGCCGGATAAGGGCGATTTTAAGCGCGAGTTAAAGGGACGCCCGACGGCGGAAAAAAGCGTGTCACTGTTTCGGGGCGTGGTGTTAAACCATCCCCCATCCCATGACCGCGCCCTCATCCCCCGTTGTTCAGAGGGACGTCGGTGCATTCGCGCGCGCGAATAAATCTTAAGACTGTCCCCGGCCGGAATTTATCGCGAAAATCTTCCATTTTTGCCAGCGGCTCGGCAACTTTACGCCCTCCCATCCCCTAATTCCGTCGTGCAAGCGGCCATCGTTGTTATTGCGCCCACCCTGCATCTATTACACCGCGGATACTGTAATGTATATCCCGTCTGGCTTTAATGCCCTCTCTGGTGGCACTAAAGAGGCGAATTTCGCGGGCTGTTACGCTATCAGATCCACTGTGCCGTTGGCTGGATATTACGATGACGAAGAGCCTCGCCAAGAAGGACAGATGGACATCAAAACGCAATTTCGTTGGGAGATCTATGGATTCCTTTCTTTAGCTACTTATTCGTTTCGACTGGGAGAGTCGAGGCACAAAGCAGCGAGGAATCATATGCGATCGTTGCCATTTTGATCGAATAAATATACTCCAAGAACTTTGTAACTTTATACACCTGCTTTGTGAATAATATAGTCATCATTAATCACCGATTTAGGTAGCCTTTTTAAAACAAAACACCGCCCTCCTAAAATCACAGCAATCAGCCTGTGTCAGTTCAGTGGAAAGCTCCATAGCTAGAGAGATCATCGATTGATCTCATCACGCTCGCCGATCAGCCACCAACTTTTTCCCCCGTCGCTGTGTACGTTTAGAATTACGTAGTGTCACGTGCAATTTGCGCGCACGTCTGTTTAGCCGCGACATCCCGACAAACAAGTAATTAACAATATCGGCCGACGAGGGATGGCGAGCGAATGTAAAGAGCAATTTGATCGTTGAATTCGATTTAAAGGACTGTCAACAGGGCGGGCACGGGCACGCGACTCTCTCTCTGTCCGGGGATTTTTCAATTTTTTGTTAAACAATTTCCACGGCTATTTGACAGGTGGCTGGCGCGCGGAGCGTAATGGTGAGTTAAATAAAACATAAGCCTGGATGATGCCTGTTCCGCTCGAAGGGACGACAAATTGGCCCTCGTCGCGACAATGGCCCCCGTAAGTGACGGTTTTGATTATCCCGCCGGCGGTGGATGTATTTCGAGGATTGGAAAAATACGGGGGTGGGAACGGAGGATCGGAGGACGAAGGGCGAAGGGGCGGGCGTGTTGAATGTCGTTGAACGGGCTTCGTGTCTCGTGGGATCGTTGCATCAAGGTTCTCCTAGCTGGATCAAGAGCGACGTTGTTTCAATTCACCCTAGCAACCGGCGTCGCGACGCCTTTCGCCGAACAAGGCAGCCGGAAATCCGACTCGCGGCTTCCGAGTTGGCCTACGGCAAAGCCACCCCGCTTTGTCTACCATCGACAATGATCGACGCCGAACTTCTCTCGCTTGCTCGCGCCTTTAGCTGCAATTACCGAGCAAACTGTCGATTGTCGTTGATTGTTCGACACCTTTCTGGCTCTTCTCGTATTATCATCGTCCAAGATGGCGGGTCTCGCTCTATAACTTGCCTCGTGGCTGATCGATCGCTTGAAAATCAATTGTTTTGGGCACTTAGGGGAAGGTTTCATTAATGATTGTTAGAAAACACGCGAGTGTAGCAGGTCTCTTCGTAAATTGTTAAGTACGGAACGTTTTGGAGGATGTTTCAAGTGAATGACTGATATTCTCCGCAATTTATATTGATTTTACAACATGATCCTAATCGTTGCTATTTAAATAAAATTTGCAGGATCAAACGATGATCTGTTATATAGTGAATTTGTAATTCAGGTGGTAGCTGATGAAGGGTTTCAACAACCAATTTCTGATTAATCCCTGGAATCAGTGTAGTTATTTAAAAATCGATACTTGTTTGGAGTAGACACTTAACATACTCGAATAAACACACGAAGTCATTTCCCAGAGCACTTGTCGATTGCAATTAGTTAAATGTTGATGAATGTGCGTAATGATCGACACAGTGAACGTCAGGGGCACGCAGAATTCGGTGGCTCGATCGTTCATTCAATTCATTCATTCAGCTCCGTCGACAAAAAGTCCCCGACGAATCTGAAATTAACTTCCTCGCGACGCGACGGTGGCCCCTTGCTTTCTTCGCCGGCGACTGTCTCGTTTAAGTCTTGAAAGTTCATAATGAATCTAAACTCGGGACTCTTAACCCCTTAACTACGGCAAAGTGAATTATCTTTTTTTCTGATGGCGGTTTATTTTCATTTAGCTCGGGAAAGCGCGGTGCAGCCAAGTTTCCCGCCCGGTAGCCCGACAAAGGACCCAGAAAAAGAATTTCCCACCGTTATGTGTCGCGGGGAATATTCAATCCGAAGTGTCCTTCTGTCAAGTCTATTACCGCGAACGTCAGAAGCTTGTAACTTCGTATTAACATTCGCAATCTTTTGTATTCACTCCGTTTCCACGGCGTATAATTTATATATCTCTCTTAAAGAACGGCTTGAAGCTTGCTCCTCGAGTTTCAATCGCCGAGAACATTTCTGTTCATTGCCAGGAACTTCATTTGATGCTTCCACGATTTATGAACGTACAGTGATTCACTTTACTCGCGAATAGCTTGTCCGTTGCACGTTGCACGCGCAGCTTTGTCTTTCTTATCAAAGTGAACGTACGTGGGCGATCAAAGACAGTGCAGTGGTTTCTGTAATTACTCTTCTGAATTTATATGACTAAACTTACAACTGGCAGCGTACATTTGACTCGCTGCACTGGCAAAGAAGCTTTGATCTGTTACGCTGAGATTAATTTTGTTAGTAGCCACGAGTGTGTGAAACCTTTCCCTCGAAACGGCTTATCGAACATATCTGCAAGGTTCCCACCTCCCGTCGGAAACCAGCAAGATGCAAAATTGAACCGCGATACACAAGAGTCTCGCCTCGAGGGAGCAAGAGCAAACTTGGAGATGCAGCAGCGTGGATGCTGCACCTAATCCAACTTATCATTGCGAATTCGGGATTACAGATCACGTGATGAAGGGAGTGCAACGTGATAGCGAGTCGCAGATCCAACGTGCTTCGTGATTTCAGAAGGATTATCGCGGCCACGAGGGACATTAACGTCGCCCATGCCGCGCGGGAACACCGAAAGGGCTCGGCGGAATCGCGATTTAATGCAATTTCTCGTTTAGTCGGAACTTTTAAAGTTGTTAGCTGGCACCAGTTGAGTGGTCCATTCTCGTCCGCTGTTGTGCACCGGCGCACGCGCGGATCCGCCGCGTGAACGCGACGGAAACGGATCGTTCTATCGCCCCTGCGTTCCAGAGGGCGAGGGTGATCTTCGAGGGTCGAGGTAACCAGGATATATTCCTTAACGACAGGAAGGATAGTTGGTAGAATGCGAGAATGCAGAAGCTGAAGAAGAACGTGTTTCTATTTTTCTTTTAAGAATCTTTAATGGCAGACAGGGTTAATCGACTTCGACATAAATTCTCACAGCTTATCCAACCGCTGCGAACCCGATGTATAAACATCCATCGACTGTTCCGCGCGCGAACTGTCGCGTGTCACCGTCCACGCCAGGAGGGTGGTTTTTAATCCGCGTCGGGGTTGGAGCTAAAAACCTGGGGAATCCTCGTGGAAGTTTCGCCGCAGCGGGGCGCGAATTCACCCGACTTTCACCGCGAAGCAGGTATTTTCACTCGCTGGAAGAGCAGCGGATTTTCGAAGAGGATTCTAGAGGGTTGCAGTGAAAATAACAGGGTTGACCGGAAAAGTTGAACTAGATTACCTGGATGATGGGGTGCAGAAGGCACGGGAGGATAATGTTCCGGGGGTTAATTCGAGCGTATTTCACGGTTATAAACGTAATTCGATCGAACGTTACAGCTGCCCCGCCCCTCTTAATCCGTCTCCTGGCTGTTGTTCGATTTCAGGTGGCGGTCCTCGTTGGAAAGCGCCCCGCGGGGGAGTAATTTAACTTTCAGGGCGTGGAAGGGCGCGTGCCGTTTCGTCACGTCCGCGGAATTCGATGTTGAAGCACGCGAGGGCTGTTAGCGCACCGTTCGCCGTTAATTGGCGATAGAAAGGAAATCGGCGGTGCTCGTTCCCATTCCAGGGAGTGAAAAATTGCGTTCCCCGCGAGCACGGATGCCTCTGCTAATGAATATTATTGGTGAATCGAAAGTCTCCTTTGATGACCCCGAATAACGTTGAATTCTCGAGGGATTCCCGGCGTTTTAAACAGATATGGGTGTCGCGGGATCAAAGCTTAGGGTTCACGTTACTCGAGTGACTTTAAACACGCGATTCGTGGATACTCGAGGGGATTACGGAATGCCAAGGGAGGCTGTAGGCTGGGGACACGTGTCAAGGCACGATTCGACCGGGCCAGATGCACTAATGCCCGTCTATTCGAGTTGCACGCGTCGATTCTGCTTTGATCCACGAGCGTGTCGCACACGGTACGTACAAGGCTAACGCGTCTGGCGTCGGGGTAATTTAACTTTCGCCCTGCCACTATAGTTTCGGTTAAATTAAATTCATGACCGCGCCACTGGCTTCCTCGAGTTACTTTGCCGCATTGTATTAGGATTTCTGGCACGGCGAGAAAGTACTAAGTGATTGCGATCGCTTCTCAATCAATTCTCGATCACTTCAGAATCAATTTTCAGAATTGATTATGAAAAGTTCTAGGAATGAAAAATCGAGATAACTGTGCCACGCGTGTCCAGCGAATTCTACCAAACATTTCACGCGACAGTCACTCCGGTCACCATTCCCCCGTTAAATTCTCCACTCATCGAACCAAGCCCTCCATCAGGGTGCGCAATAATTCCCAGAGGACGCGAAACCCACGTCAATTCGATAGACCATTCCAGAAACCCTCGATCCCACGTGCCACCCCACAAACCCCCGACGAAATGTTTGCTACACGCTCGCCACGAATTTACATGTAACCGATAACCAGAGAGGGGAGGGGGTTAGAGATCCTTATCGACGGAACAGCGCGATCGTTGGCTCGACTAACGAGCAAAGTGTCGGCTGGAGCATCGTCACGCGACCGTTCCCCCTGTCCGCCGCCACTCGGCCCCCACGGCAACCCCCTTTTCTTAAACGTATGCATGACTCTCGACCGATTCGGCCCTGTTAACATATAAATTGCCGCTTAACGGCGAGACAATCAGTTCCCGAGGAAGCTGGCGGGCAGAGGTGACGATGGGCGGTTAAAGGGAGAGGATATCGAGGCGACGAGCCGCTCGAGAGGGTTGGAGGGCGAAGCAAACAGACGAAGACAGATCGTCGAGCGAGCAGGGGTCGAAGGCACAAAAGGGGAGGTGCGGCCCGAAAACAAATCGAGGGTAGGATAGGAAGACCGTCTGGTAGAACAAGAAGAGGAGACACAACAAGGGTAGAGTCGCTCGAGGGACGGGGCACCGCCGAGGGATGGGATTCAATTCAATTTCCTAAGAAACTCTTTAGCGTTTGAGATACAGCCGGCGAAAGGATGCGCGTGAGGTTGGATGTGCGGCGCAGACGAGAGGAAAAGGGGACGGCGAAGCAGACACAGGGGTAGCCGGACTAACTAAGAAGTTAGGCAACCCGGATATTCAGAAAATTATGCAACTTTGCGTGCACGCAGAGTATTTCATACGTAAGACAAATCTATTTTTTGCTGGTGTCATAGTGCGGTTTTAGGGGGTGAAATCACTCCTTGAAGAAAATGCGGAATTTTCTTTTCTGTGGAATATCTCGGGAATAGTGAGACATATCGAAAAGAAGTTGCATCTTTTTTTATATCCACAAAACTGCGTAAAAATAATTATCAAAGAATCCATACCTTTCAAGTTATCTCCACTTAACGACTTAGTAAAATATATAAGTTATTAAAATGACGCAGAATCGTATTGATGCCGATAACCTTGTCGAACCATCCAATTTCCAGCTGTCCGGTAAACATGTTTATGAACTCACGTCTTTTGATTGACATAAATATTCCCGAGGCTGTAGCTTCGACAAGGTTATCAGCATCAATTCGATTTTGCGTCATTTTAATGATAACCCCAGCCAACCATCGATTTCTGTGTGCTCGCTCACGTCGTGACATATACCTACTGAAGCTCTATTAGAATCTTGGTAACTCGGTGAGCGTGAACACCGAGGGAAAATTCTACATTTTCTTTCACCCCCTAAAACCGCACTACGGCACCAACAAAAAATAGGTCTGTCTTACAGACGAACATACTTGCACGCAAAGTTGAATAATTTTCAGAACTTCCCAGCTAGCCTAACTTCCCCAAGGCGAAGGAGAGGATAGGACTGCGGAGAACAAACCGAAAAGAGACGCGGCAGCCGCCCCGTGCACGCGGTGCTTGTGGAAAAGGCGTGATAGGGAGCCGAGGAACAGTGGGACTGTGAAAGAGAGACGAGATCGCGGAGAAAACGCGATTGGGGGAGTAGGGAGGGCGGGGAGGGGGTGGTGGTGGCCACAGAGGCGGGGGTGTGTTGATGTCGGGAAGAAAGGAGACGGAACGACGACGCGGGGGCGGTTAAGGGGGTGGACGGGCAAGACCGCGAGAAACCGAGGGAACGGCGCGTCCGGAGGAGGAAGAACGGGAAGAACGGGAAGAACGAGAAAGAGGCGGTGGGCGAGAGACAGAGCGACGGGGGTGACTAACTGACCGAGGGTGCCAGGAGCGCAGGGGAGTAAGGATTCTGTGCGCGGGCGCGAGGCCGGCGCAAACTCTTCGTGCAGCATCCATCGTCAGTTGCAAGTCAGGAACTGTCGCGTCCGCGTGCGGTGTGAAGCGCCCGCGTGCCCCGCTACTCTAGTCACGGTGGTGCGAGCTTTCCGCTGGATTTTCTGACAGTGACCGGCGACAGGATCGAGGGAGACGGTGCCGCGAGGGTTCCCCGGGACCTGGCCCTGATGTCATCCGGCCGCGCGACGTGTGTCGTTTGACGTGCACCGTGATAATTCCCTCGAACAGCCACCGGCCGCCAACGGGGGGACCAGGCAGGATCGGCGCCGTTAGAGAGGATCCTCCTGCGGCAGGATGGATAAAGACGTTCGACGGAAGTGCGGAGAAGTGCGGCGTGCTCTGTTCCACCTGCTGCTGATAGTGGGGGGTAAGTTCTGTACCAGTGATCGACGATATTACGGAGGAGCATCGGTACCGCGTCAGCGTCGGCTAAAGAGCAGCCTTCGTTCGGGGTGCTTGGTGAATCCATTGGTCGTTGATAGTTCCTCGCTGGAGGTACGGTCCCACGAGGGACGCTACTAAGTATCGATAGGAAGCAGGGATATTCCTGGTAACTCCCCCCTAGGTGGGCTGATCGTCGCGAGGACCCTTGGAGAACCTTGCGGACTGGTTCCCTCGTTCTCGAAGTCGCTGCGCGTTCGCCAGCTTCTTTGACCGCTTCGACCCCGGTGCTCCCAGAAAGGCTGGAGAATCTGCTGATGCAGGAGAGGCCGGGGATTGGCTGGAGTCCCCTGGAATGAGGGTCGCTTAACGCGGGCTAGCAGGAATTGCGTCGTTACCGGTGACTTCTGTCCGCTACCCCCAGCTGATCCCATTTGGATTGCGAGGCGGTACCAATGGTCCTCTTCGGTTTAATCCCCAGGACGTGTCAGTGTCCTTGCTGCTGTTACATCGTACTTCCTGGCTCCTTCGATCGTCGCGCCCACTACGGGCGCCTCTTTCACTTTACACGCTCCAACCAACGAGCCCTGACGCGGATTTTCCACCGGTGGCGATTCGACCGAGCCTCTGCCCGCGGCAATATCCCAGATTTCTTTTTCCAATTCGTACTTTCAACTTCCCTTAACCTTCTCCCACGTTCCTGGCTCTCCGTCCACGGTTACTTCTGCACATGTAATTCAATCTCCTTTCTTCATCCCTCCATTCAAGTTTCTTTAACGAGTCCCATGAAGCCTGGACTTCTCCCATCGACTCTGGGCCCCCACCTATTCCTCCGGTTCTCGGAATTTTCTGGCTCACCCAGCCCCTCGATCCGCAGATTTTCCAGCCGGCTGAATCTGCCCCTCGGAAAACGGGCAGAGGGATTTCCACGGGGTTGGTACCGCAGAGCAAGACAGATCGGGGGAAGTGCACGGCGGAATGTACACGTCCTACGCGCACTCAATTCTTGGCGTTGCTTTCAGCTGGTTTTGTGCAGTGACACCGTATCTCAGCGTGTTTCCAAACACTCCCCTTCGCACCGTAACTCCAGCCGAGCTCTCGCGATATTGGAATCGAGCCTTGTCGTTCCCCTGGACCGCGTGATCGAACGCGTGAATAATGTTGCTGGCGATTCCCCTCGCGTAGATGCTTTCCCTCCCGTTTCCCGGGCTGGATGAGTCATCCAGCACGAGGATGACGGGCGGAATCCCGGAGAACTGGATGGTTGGTCGAGGGTTGGGTTTCGGGGTAATGGATTTTATTGAACTTGGCCCAATGTGCTGTGTTCCTCGTAGGGGACTATGGTAACCACTTTGGAGCAGGCTAATGAAGGGTTTGATGGATTTCATGTTACTTAACGATGAATTGAAGAAGGAATAAAATAGACGCCCTCTCTTTTTTTAAAACTATCTATGATCACCCTGAAAGCATCTAACTTCTGGCAGATTCTTATTCCTCTTAAATAAGAAGCTAGGTTTCTCTAGATTTATGAGATGCACGTTGGGAACCACCCCCTATTAGATGTCCGTCGACAATTTTACTATCATTGATTCGTTTTTCCTACCGACTACTTCTTAACACTCAGAAGAAGACACTTAGGCATTCTTACACCTACTTAGCTCATTGAATTTACACTTTCTCAATTATAATATTACCTAATGACCATTTGCCTATATTCATCCATAATACTTCTTGCATCGCGTGCCACATTTCCCCGCCACTTTCATCTGCTACAAGGACAACATTCAATCTGCTCGAAAATAATATACCAACCCTGCACCCACCACGTATCACCCACCATATTCGTTTTCACCTTGCCAGCAACCATTCCCCACTCCGCCTGTCGTTTCGCGACACTGTCAGCATTATCATATCGCTAATTAGTATTTCCTATGCTGCAGCCGCGCGCGTTGCACTCTCTGAAAGGACAACACGGCTCACCCGTTGAACGAATGCTCTCACCCTTGATCCTTCCTCCCAAACTTTGTTTTGATTTCAATCTGCTAATTGCGCCCGGCTTTCCGCCCCCCCCCTCCCGCGCCCCCGTGCGCGGCGCTCCTTACCAGCCCCGGTTATTTAGACGTGAAAGGGGGCAGGATTGAAAAAAATCGGCGAAACGCGAGCGCACTGATACCAGCTCCCTTCACCCTTTCTTCCTCGTCTTCGACTCGTTCGAAAGACCCTTTCTTCCATGGAACGACGCGATATTGATGCATAGCGTAGCATGGTTTATCCGCTGCCCCCCTCCCCCGGCGAAAGTCCATCCCGCGGGGAACAGAGGAAAAGCGGAGAAAGCTTCTCGACTTTAATCTGGTAATTGCGGTTACGCGACCCCCTTCTTTCTTTCTTTTACTTCCTCCCACACCCGCTGACCTCTCCCCTCTCGCCGCGGAGCTGCCATCGTCGTGGCTGTCGTCGTTGTTGTCATTGTCGTCGGCGAAACAAAGAGCACGGTCCAGGAAGTGGCGAGTGCACGGTTCGCGCGCCACGCGCACGCGACACGCTCGCTTCACTCTCGGGAAGTGATTTTCCACGGTCGCAGCCGCGAGAATGCCGGATGGCTGGCTGCTCCACGGAAACTTCCCGAATAAATTCTTAATTTCGTTAAGGCACCAGCGCGTTTCGTTCGCGCCTGATCCACCCACTACTTTCGGCGATCTAATTCAATTCGGCCACGGTCTCGCGCCGGCCGAATGTCTCGCGGCGTTCTCGCTGCTCGATGACTCTGACCGAAACGAAGGAAGTTGAACAATGCAGCGAATGTGAACCCCCGATTCCGCTCGGGGTGAAAAGATTGTTCTGGCTGACGTGGGATATTTTCTTTGAGAGTTTACACCTCGAGATGGTGTCTGAGACTTGGGTATAGAACCATTTACGTGGCGATGTCGCTCTTATTATTAGTGTGAATTCTTTGCTCACTATTTTGGAAAATGGGGCAATTGTATATACTATATAGTGATTTTTGAAGATGCGATGACAGGTGTTCTCAAGTCTTTGAATGTTCCTCAGTTCTGATTACGGAATAGTTACTCAAATGAAAATTGCTTAATAATTTTCTGCATTTTAAGAGGGTATATTCTGAGAGATCAGGTAGAATAAATTATTTCAGCTCTCGTTTCCCACCACCCCAACGTATTTTTCCATCCGCCATCCTTTTAGAGTCCTTTTTTCTCAAACGGAGAACAACGAAAAAGGCCAGGTTTTGCTGCTTCAGACGCGACAATGGTCCCAGAAGCAGGCAGGAAATGAAATTCCTTAGCGCAGCGACGGTCGTCGGTGACTTCGTTGATTTGAAGCTGCTAATTGCAAGCCTCGCGCCCCGTCCAAGCTTTCTTATTATTGCGTTTGTCGCGAGGACCTCGGGCAGAGTGGCAAACTTGGCGCGCACTGCTGCTGGCCAATTACTCCGAATTACTTGATCGAATTATCCGCTCGTCGGTTACACCGTTTAACGACTGGCGGTGGCGACGAGCAAGACTTCCGTGGTTGAATCGTCGTGCAACTTAATCGCGTTAACGCTGCCCGCTGCAAGTTCGAATGAAAACGATCTCAGTGTCTGCCAGCGGACGACTTTCTGACACCACGGACCAAAAGCGAGATAACATTAAAACCAGATGCCCAGTGACTACAAACGATTTAGGTAAAAGGGGAATTTTTAATTGACAGTGTAGGGGTTGATTTACATTCGACTATAAATAATATTTCCAACGTTTTTCTTTCTGAGAAAAATCAAAGAAAATCACTAATACACTTTTGATATCGGTCTACTTTTTAGCAAACCCCCTTTTAAGAGGGTTTTTCAGCGCCCAGGAGTTCAAAGTAAATGGCTACGAGCCACGAAGCGATCGCTGTTAAGAAAAGTTAAGAAACTAGAGCGTCGGGGTTAATAATCTTCGTGAGGTATCGAAATTCCAGGAAACGGAGCTGAGAAAACCCGCTTCCAGTTCCCTGTTAATCAACCGACAAGCGAAATATTTCCATCCCCCGGACGGGGGTTGGTTCAGCCCTCTGTCCATGCCCTATTCTTCCACGTTCGACCGTCTGGGATCAAACATGGCCGCGGAGGGGAGGGTACAGGCCAGGCGGAAGATTTCCTCGAGGCACCGGTATTCAGGATGCGGCCTCCTCGGCGATACATTGTTTCCTTCTCGATGTGTTGTCGTTTTTTTTTCCACCCTCTTTGAAATCCGTGCACGAAGGATGCAGAAATGAAGAGAGAGGAGTTCGGCGCGCGGTTCGAAGACCTCATCGGCTTCACCCCCATCGCCCGCCTCCCACCATTCGTCCCTCTCCATCCCCCGATTGTTCTGCCACTCGTGTTTCAGCCGTGGCACGTCATCTTGCTCTTTGTTCCTGGGATGTCTTCCGACGATCTCGTCAACAACGAGGCCGTGGAAAAGGATCCTCCAGAGGCACGTCGCCCTGGACATTCGACCCGGCCTCGCGACATAGAGGGTTAGCTTTATTTCGTTCCCAGTCCCCCGCACGGTGTCCTCCTTTTAACGATTCCTTCGTCCTCGGGACGTTTTGTAACCCCTCCTTCCCTGCTGGTTGTTCCGAGTCGCGTACGTGTTCGGAATTCTTCTTGTTGCCGTTATCGGGCCGATCCCGTCGAGGAACGCTGCTACAAGGGGTGGGTTTCATCGTGACGAGACCCGCGGCCGCGATGATTCATCGCCCCCCCCCCTGGATTTACATTCCCCGGGCATTTCGAGGGACACGCTCGAACGACTGCATTAAATCAGCAACGCCCGGATTAAACGCGACGCTCCCAGCCCGACGAGATGTGTAATTTTTCGTTCGAGGGGATCGCGGTCCTCTCTGCGGAGAGAGATTTCATTAGCGGCTAACGAGACGTATAGGAGAGTGGCTTGAAGCAGAGGTTTAGGATATATTGAAAGTTTCGCCGGCGCACGATGAAAAAAGCTTTCGTTTTTTTTTTCAATCTTCCAATGCACTCCCGAGGTGACAATAAAGGGGTGTCTCCTTCGAGACACATTTCAGGAATACGATGGCAAGTGTTTTCTCTCGTTACATGATTTTATTGCGGATTTTTTGAGAATCTTGTTATTCAGTGACGAACGTCTGACGTTGCGGAGGGATGTTTATTGTTGGGAATCCATTATCTGTGGTTATGTGGGATACGATGGTTTTCTCATCGCAATTCAATTTACCTATGTGTCTACCTGAAGAAGGTGCAATGACGTTTCCAACGGCCACGATATTCTCATGAATATTCAAGGTGGTTGCATGTACATCGAAGAAAGTGCATCCTTCGCATGCAGCATGCAGGCATAATCCCATCGTGCTCTGTCAGTACTCTTCCTCCGTGACATAGGTGAAGAGGAAATCTCTTTAGTGTGTTTTAAATCAGATGCAGCGACAGCTGACGTTCGCCTATGCCCAAAGATATTTATTATTTCTTTAAATTCCTCTGATTCCCCACTGATTTATTTATTCTAATCTTGCCCTTGTATTCAAACAGGCACGTGTTTATTTTAGTTGTCTGACACAACGCGATCCTATTTCACTAACAGATTGCACAGAATACCGTAGCCTACTTGGTTAACGAACGGACTGGTCTATTATGCACGTCTGACCAAGGAGGGCTCTATTCTACTTGCTGACCAAAGATGATCCTATTCCATCTGCCTTACACCCTACGATTCTATTATACGTTTCCAGCCAAGAGCGATCCCATTCCACCTCTTCGCTCAGTGACGGTTCTATTCTACCTGTCTGGCCCTGCACGGTTCTCTACTACTTGCAGCGCCTGTAACTCTTCCCCCATCGCCCAACGAAAAATAGCCACGCGATTCTTATCGTGCACAGTCTCACTGCACGTGACTGCATATTTAACACTCGACCTCCACTTGCCTACCCACGAACCGACCACATCTATTTACCCAGCCGAGTGTTGCCTTACACTGTTCATCCACCATTCACGAGTAGGTATCACGAGTTTCCTTCATCCACGTGACACCTTCGAGACCCCTACCCCCGCGAGAAACGAAGAGAACCCTCTGATATAGAGTAATAGCGTCTATAAATATCATTCGCCTTCGATCAGACTTTCATCCGAGAAATCAAGTTAATCTGCACGGCCGGTTTACCGTTCCCATCGATTTCCATTCTCCACTTCGCGCCCGTTTCAATTGCTGCTCGATGTCGCGGAAGAAACAAAGGTTCAAAGGGGGCGCCACGACCGCGGAATCGGATTCAAATTTTCCGTCGAATGATTCTTGCTGAATCGCGCGAAACCCCGAGCGTGTTGCAGCCGCGATGTTCCCATCGGTCTTCCCTTTGTTTCCGCGACATTTCAATTTCATCGGGTCGATTCGAGCCTCCCCCCTTTTCACGGGCAGCACACCACCGCGTCGAAGACAGGCGGGGTGTTTCGTTTATCAACATCACGCGTCCAATACCGATTATCATTGGATTTCTTGTTTACGGAGTCTCGCGGTGGCGCGTGCGCGCTTTCCTCGTTGATAAGGAAATGTGGGACGCTCTCGAGACCTTCGAGGCCGTGAACAAGGGAGGCACGTTTTTCATGCGTCGACGAGGCAGCGGTTTTCTCGTCGGGACGATGGAAAACACGGTCGCGAGGAATACACCGGCGCGATTATTCGGTAAAAAGCTTACCCATCAATATTCAACTACTTTTGCAAATATTACAACCATTTTCACCATCGCCCACCGCGATCTCACAACGCTGTACCGCAGTCAGTGCCACAACTGAAAATATAGAGGTGCAGCGCATAAAAGCGAATAAAAAAAAGGTTGATAAAATTGTCCGATATGAGGCATCATTTTTGGAGAAATTGATACTGAAAGTTCTGCGGGTACCCTACCAGTCACATGCACTTTATTAATCGATACCAGCCTGTTCCACTCACACACCGTTTCTCCGTGGACTGTAAAATGAGTCAAAGCAATCGGACGTTGAGAAAAATGGAGGCACTGTACCCCAGGAAACAACGAAGTTTCAGGCGCTTTTACCTCCCTGAGTAGAAGGACGAAATTGAAATTGGCCCTAGGAGTGGCAGTAGTATCGCAATTGCCGTGCAGGAAGCTGTAAGAGATGACGAATGAAAAACAGGCCGATAACGACGCAGGGGGGTTGAGGCCGGGGGTTGAAGGAAGGAAACTGGGGCGGAGGCGAGGGTAGGGAGCGAGCATCGTCGACGATGGTCCTGGAGTATTTCCTTTACCGCGTTACCAGTTCAGGATCGGGGCTCGTTACGATCCCCCCAAGGGACGGGCGAAGTTTTCGTCGTAATGGAGGGCGAAACGGCCACGGATTCGCTCGCTTCTTTATTCATCGCTCGCAAATTGTTACCCTCCCTCGTCGCCCCCCCCCCCCCCGCCGACGTGCTCTCCCAGCGAGAAGAAAAAGGGAAAAAGCCAGCGCCGGGGAGTAGGAGAGTCAATTAGTTCGTTACGCCGACTGTGGACGATTTTATTTCAATCGCGCGGAGGAGCTACCCCCCGTTCCGCTCCTTTCGATTCCCAGGGAAACTCGGCGTCGTTTTGGCCGGATACGAGGCCTGCGGAAATGTCCCTTTTATTGGGCTCGCGCGGGCGTGAAGGACAGTCCACTAATTAGTTCGGGTACCGGGGATTGGACATGTTAAAGGGTGGCTCGGGTCACGAGCCATTTCCTCTCGGGGGTGAATGTCGCGAGGTTGCTGGGAAAAATTCGAGGGGTTCGTGCGGGGAGCCTTCGATTGTCCGCTTCAATTAGTCTGAATTCTTTAGCATTTCTGCTCTGGTTTGGTTCGTGACAGCTCCGCTCGTGCAAGTACGATTTTATTCTAGTTGTCTGACGATGCACTGTCCTGTTCTACTTGCTCAGCCACGCGTGATCCTGCAGCGTGTGTCTGACGTAGTATGATCCTGCTCCACTTGGTGATGAGAGGGTGGCCTCGTTCTGGGTGCCGAAGGGTTGTCCTTATTCCACTCGCGTGATCGAGGGTGGTTCGCCGTATTTGCTGTGCCAAGGACGGTTCTACGGCTTGTCTGATACGCCACGAACCTTCTCTACTTGGTATACGCGCCTGATTGATGACTGCGTTTGATATTCCATTCCTCTGCCTCGACGATGAATGAATTCCGTGAGAGCTGGCGCACATCAGTCGCCAGATGAAGAATCGTCTTGGCCTGTTTTATAACCTCACACTCCACTTCTAGAGACACGCAGGGACATCGAAGTAAAAACTTATTGGTCTACATTTTCCTTATGATTTTTTACTGTTGAAGTTTTACTGTTGCCAACTTTTTCTGACTTCCGAGGAACGGCGACAGGGAACATCCGCTGTACAGTCGAAGTATTATACTACCGCAACAGGATACCTCGCGGGGCACAGTAGATTTGTAAGCGCACTGTTTCAAAGAACGAAACGTAACACCCTGATTCCCATTGAATTCCGCTGGTGTCGAGCCCAGCTCTGGTTCTCTTTTTCTTGTCCACTCGTGCGGACAGTCGGGCGCGGGGTAGTTATCGATAGACACGAGCCATCACCGGTCGTTCCGGCAAAAGAATGCCAGTCGCGTGCGTTAAAAAGACACCGACGCCGCGGCTCCCTCCCCGGCGATTGACTCGTAAACATCTCGCGGCGTAGTCCTTGCCACGCTCGCCCTCCACTTCTCGCGCGGCGAACACGTCCCATTTGCCCAACCCCCGGCAATCATTTGTCACAATCGTCCCTGGGCGTTCGCCGAAAAATTCCTCCAGCCGAGTGGCCCGCGGCAAGCTAAACAATTCTCCCAAGTTTTCGCTGGCGAACAGGCTACGTGACGCTTTTCTGAAATGTTCTTCGCAAACAATTCGGCGGAAATCAAAGCGCGCGAGCACGGCCCGGCTACGTGACGATTTTTTCCAACGCACCCGGCCGAGAATTTTCCAAGAATAAACAACTTGCGGGCCTTGGGGAGGCACGGCAGGGGGGGGGGGGGGTGGCGGCAAAATTCCACCGACCATAAACTCGACGACTTCGCGTGCCCCAGTCCATCCATCATCCCCCGCATGAATTCCAACGGCGTTCACCAACCCCTTCCACCCCTCGTGCAACCCTAGGGCGAACCTTGCCACGAAGGTCCGGGCCTTTTCGAAATGGTAAATCCCGCCCGTTATACGGCCGCGTTAAGGGTTGCGCTTGTAAGGTGTATGGGCGCAGCCTCCTCCCTCTTGAGCTTTATTTATTATACCGTCTCGATCGCCCACTTGGCACTCGATTTCAGCGGGGGTGGTTCCACTCACGCCTCGGGGCAACACTTGCCACCTGATCTTGATTTGTTGCCACTGGGCCCGCTTACGAGTGTACATACCAGTCGGGGGTTGTATCGAAACGATAACGGACTCGGAGGGAATGAGAATAAAATTCGCATGTATACTCGGAACCCCTTGGTGACGGCAGCTGTGGCCTTCCAGGGGGATGATTCCATCGATGGCTACGCGATGTACGTATTTACTAAGGCGATTGGATCCTTGTATTCGGGATGTATCATTCGACCATTACTGGGAATCCATTCCCCTGGCGGGATAGGAGTGTACTCCCCTGTTTCGCGTGTATTTCACTGGAACCGTTCGTTTTGCAGATACACCGAGAGCGGCAGAATGTGTCAGCCACTCCACAAATGGAAACAAGTTCGATGAATATTTCCAAATCTGAAAACACCGGCGCGTGCCCCCGCATGCCTTCGTCCCATTTTCGGCGGCTATACGCGCTAATCGTGGTCCAATCGATTCGGAATAATTCGCTTTACGCCGGGGCACAGTTCGTCACGCGTGCCAGATCCTGTTTCGGTCATCCAGTCGATCGAGAATTCGCAGTTTTTACTCCTGCGCTCGATGACGTGACGCTCGTTTCGCCATTCACGAAAACAGATTAAATACCACTGGGTAATAATTAATAAAGTGGAGGTATGAATGATTTAGTGACGGTTGGACGTGAATTAATTATATAATCTAGATTTTCGACTGGTCGTGAAATTAATACCGTCATAAATTTCCTTATAAGATTCACAATAAGCAGGGAATATTACGAGGTAGATGTCAATTACTAAATCCACCAAGCTGCAGATCTGGTTATTTATTTATTTATTTATTTATTTAAACGGGATGATAACCCCATTGAAAAACTATGATTACACAAAAGAAAATTACGTAACAGTCTATCAGTTTGATTCACAATTTACACAGTTAATCGTTTCAACAACGCAGAAAGTCTGATGAGCAAGAGAACAGATTAATGTCATCGACGAGAGAATTCGCAAGTAACATGGCTCTATTCAGCGGGTGAATTGAGTAATGCCTATACTGCGGCAGCTTGGTATCAAATTTATTTATACATCTCTTCGCCTTCACCCTTCCCACAACTCGTCCACAAGGAGGAAGAATTACACAAAGTCGATTATCGCGTTAGCTGCGACCCGTATTCCCACTTTGCGCCCGCTGGGAGAAGACTGAACGACCCTCCACCCCCGAAATTCTCCCCCGTCGACCCAAATAATCGTGCAGCAGCCGTGGAAATTGAGGAAGGTCGGAACGGTACGTCGATACACCGAATTCGATCAGAGAGGGAAAAAGGACGAAAAACTCAGCGTTGCGCCGATTATTGCGGAACAACCGCGACTACTCTGAAGCGGGCCCAGCCCACTGCGGTTTCCATATTAATTCCCCGTTCCCAGGCCGCGGTGAATGTTTTGCCCGACGGGTGGATCAGGAGTGCAGCGGGGTAATTCAAGCAGGACGAGGCGGGCGAGCTGGTGTTTTCAAGCGGCGAACGATTTTTGCGGGGTCCACGCGTGTGCCGCTTATTTTCCCCGTTTGCGAGACTAGTTTCTGAACAACTGTCGCGCTGACGCCCAACGAAACCGCTGTTCCGATTTAATCCGTGGAATAACGAGAAAATTTACGCCAGACAAAAGGAGACGTGACCTTGGGAAAAGTGTTTCCCGACGTGTACGACTTCTGAATGAGTTTCTCAGAGGCTTTCGTTTAACCTCGAGCGTTTGAAGTATAAATTGGTCGATGGAACTTTGTATATCCAGTTCAGTGGGTGCTACGCCCACCGAGTTCTGGTAGCCATTTACAGCACTCTGTATGGCGACTCGGTGTGATATTCTTCCGAGGCGAGAAGGTTCGAATTACCTAGCTGGGAACGCTTCGAAGTAGCAGCATACGTTGCCCCCTGATCTATATTCAAATGGGTGAAGGATCGCGCAGAAAAGAGCTCGGGTATGCATGCAAATTTCGCTGTCTGCGCGGAAAAAAGGGGGCGAGGGTAAGAAAAGGGACTCGCAGCTGCGGAATGATCCCCTGCGAGAGAGAGAGAGAATCAAAGAGGCAGACGGAAACACGAAGAGAAGCGTTTCCTAATTCAATCCCGAGAAAGACTTACGATCTTCGCTGCGTCGAATCTCTAAGAACATCTTCAAATTTCCAGAGAGACATTTCCCTGGGGCTGGGGGAAGCGCGCCGGGCTCCGCGAAGATGCTTCGAGGCCCGGTGTTTTCATTAACGAAGCCAGAGAGGAGCCCGCAACGCGCGGCAGATATGAGATTTTTTTTAAACAACCCAGAGACAGTTCCCACTTTTTTGCCTGCTTTTAATCCCGCTCGTATGAAGCTCCACGCGGTGCATCACACAGGAATAGCGTGAGCGTTTATTCCTTGTTAAATGTTAAAGCATTATTATTCTTTGCAAGCGTCGCGGTGATTATGAAGCGACTTATCGTTGCAATGAGAGAATTACGCGCTATTCGAGGGGCTTATCCCTCTTTGCACTGGAAAAGGCGGGAAATTGTTGCAGAATAACCTGAAAAGATTCTTTTACAACCTGACAACGATTCTGCTTAATTATCTAGTAAAATATCCGAACCATCCACCTGAACATCTATTCCCAAAATTAGTTAATTCTCCCAAATCACAAAAAGAATCTCCCACGAATTTAACACCACCCCAATGTCACTACCAACCACGAACACACCATTGTTCAAACAGCAAGCACGAAGGCGGCAACGAGCAGCGCAGAAATTCAGAAGGTATTCCCCAGGTTGCCGCAGGAAGGGAGGACACAAGCGTCGCTCGTCAACGACGATTCATAACGAATCGCGTCCCGTCGCCCCGGCGCAATCAGCCCCCTCGTTCGCGATTAAATCAGAGGCGTCGCGCAAAGGGAGCTCCGGGTTGGGTGCCCGTCGAGGGACTCGGAGAAGGAGAAGAATAAACGGACCTAAGGAACCAGAGCAATTTAGCATAGCGTCCGAGGGTGAGGCCTTTTAATCCAGCCTCTCACCATAGTCGATGGAATTATTCTTCCGCGTGCCTGGGACAGATGGAACGACCATCCTGGACGAAGCAGGGAAACTGGCCCGTGTGTGTGATGCCAGTTTCGGGCTCTCTGAGCCGCGAAAAAAGCCACAGGGGCGAACCGTGGACCGCAGGGACACCGCACGCCACCCTTCCGCGCCGGACGACGCGGCGCGCTGGGCCACGCTCGCTTGAGCGGAACCGAAACCGGAACCTATTTCGAGAATTACATCCGGAAGCGTTTCCCGTTTCTCCCGCTGTCCTTTCGCCTTATTTATGTGCGCCGACTCTCCCCATCGACTCTCCCTCGCTGCCCGTGGCTCTCTCTCCCTCCGCCCTTTGGCAATCGATGCAAGACAGCTGGGACTCTCTCTCTCTCTCTCTCTCGTCCTTGCTGGAAAGAATCGAGCTTGGGAGCACGATCTACTCCCAGCCTTTGGTGGACCGTGGGTCGAGTAGCTGGATTTTGGGGATCGACCCAGTGTCGCTAAGCTGTTTTGTAATGGGAGTGGAGCAAGGGTTGAGGGGGTTGGGGTCGAGGAGGTTCCATTGAGTATGGTGAGTTCCTTTGATTCTATAGTGTTATACGTGGGGTGGGTATTTTGTTATTTTTGAGGGATCTAGAGGGTGAATCTTTAACTCACTGGTGTTATCTTCTTGCGAAGGAGTTCATATAAGAGACCATTCAGAAATTATGATGATCATTGGTGTTCTTTGAAGACAGTAAAGTTCAATAATTTGCGTTCAACGACAGATAGAGATATAAATCTCTGTCTCCATTATACACGATGAAATTGGAGACGTGAAATAAATAAATTTTGATCTTTGTCTGTTTTTGAATTATCAAATATTGCTGGTGAGTCCACTAACTACCCCTTTTCAAAATTCTGAGTAGAGGTTTCTACAGATATTTCACCATTTCCTGTCCTATATGCCGGCGTTCCTCGAGCTCGACTATTTTTCTTTCCACCTAGTTAACTTGGCGGAACAATTTCGAGTTTGCCAAGCCAGTCAACCTGACAACAGCGAGCTGTTGCAACGTCCTCGCGATAAATCCCCGCGTTTTGGTTAATCCACTCCCAGCACTTGTTTACCAGTTTTCCCTGTCCCAGGAACACTCCCAATTTATACTGTTGCGTCTCGCAACAACCGGGGGAAATAAGGTCGCGCGATGTACCGCTTAAAATTCGCGGCGGTGCGCTCGTCTTGGATGTTCCGCGGGCGTTTGCGCGACGCCCCTCATCCCCCGTTTCAAAACATCGTGTCCTTTCTTCCCCGCGTTCCTCGGATATTAGGGAAGTTGGGGAACACGGGGACCCAGCGGAATCGCTATTCCAGGAATTCCGCGCCAACTTCCCGACATCGTCGACTTGTTTTCCGCGAGATTTCCACCGTCGAAACTGTTACTGCCCGATGCTTCACCGCGGAATGGGTCGAACCATCGAATCGCTCGAAATTAGAACGGCTTTCGTCTAGGAAACGATTTCCTCCGCCACTATTATAGTAAAATGGAGATTGTCGCCTGGAAATGAAGGAGGATATAATATACTGTGGCATCGTCCACATATTTAGCTAGGGGGTTGTTATTTCTTTGAAACGAATGGTTCTTTCGAAACGAAAGAATCATCATCTCGCGTGAAAATGAAGGTCACTTTGGTTGGCCAATTAACGTAGGAGTTGCAAAACAAATGGTAACTACGATCTGAATAAAATCGACTCGATATCTCTCCGGGGATTAAGTAATCCTCGGGAAGCCAGATTTATATGCCATTTAGCAGCAGATATCATCGTATAGCACTTTCAATTACATCCTATACATTCACGCCTCCCCGCAAATTCCGTCGAATTTCCATGCAGAATTCCAGGGCAACGGCAGCTACCTAAAAAATCTCCGCTGATTCGATCCCCCGTTTTAATTTTCCTTCCCCATTCTGCCGTCGGTTCGCCGCGTTACAATGGTCGACGCGCGACGACAGCGGCCCGGAATGTTTACAATAATCCGAACAGAGGAATCTGCGCCGCGATCCATAGAAATATAACGGTGAAAAGCAGGAGGGGGCTGCACGGGTGGGGGAGGCGTGGATCGCTGGCTGGCTCCATTTTCCATTGTTCCCTGTCGTGGAACGCGCTGAGATCGCGCGTTTCTTACATTGCAGCCGAGCTTTTATAACGGTTGCACCAAGCGCGGGTGAAGAAAGGTCGACGATAAAAGAGCCGTTAAGCCTTCGGGGAGCGGGAGGGGCAGGGGGGGGAAGAGAAACAATGGGGGGGGGGAGAAAGAGCCGGTGGCCGAGCAAGATTGAGAGGGGAACGGGAAGGGGATGGTTACACCGTTGGTTCAGAGGTCTTGGGAAATGCTGGGCGAGGCAAAAAAAACTTGTTGCTGCCCGCTGGGGCGGAAAATAATTACGCGCTGCTATGGTAATTAAGGGTTGAACGGAAACTTACGAGGAACGTGATGTTACTTCATGCTCGCGGCGAACGGTATTTTATATTGCATTTAAAATACCAAGTCGAGGGGGTGCAAGTCCTTCGGTGGCCCGAGGGGTCTCAAATTGGATTATAGAACACCTTCGGCACTGCAGATTAAAGGTTTAAATAGCGTCTGAAAGGAGTTTCTTGGTTAGGCGTAGGATAGTCTGGCGATATGAAGACGTTTAGAATGCGAGGCAGACGGACAGCAAGTGGTGAAGCAGTTTTCATCTGTGTCGAAAGGGAGCTCTCGAAACCCCGGGATCTCCGAGGAACATCTGTGACACGGCGCAAACATTAGACTCGCGAAACAGGCAACTGCAATTAGACACACAGCCAGTGTCAGATATCGAAGCCGGCGAGCTCGAGAGTGAAACGATAACGGGGAGAAAATCTGAAGAGTAACATTGCTTTTAGAAGAATTGCTTCTCGCCCGGCGACGACAGTCTGGCGTAAAAAAGACGTTAAGCCTTCGTATAAAGGAAGGAACGGCTGTGGAGACGGCTCACACGTGGATCGGGAAAGAACGGGGCGCGTAAAAAACGCGAGAACGGGGGGGGGGGGTGGCAGAGGGGGTGGGAAACAGAGAGACTCACCTTCGAGTCGAAAGTTTTTGAGAGAACTGCAAGGCGTCGGCCATTACCGTGGATCACATACTTCTTCTACTGCATTCTACTCCTATTTCTTCCCCGGGAACCCGAGACTCCGGTGCCACCCTCCCCCCATCGCCGCCACCACCCCCTTCTTCGCTGCGAAACTTTCGCCAGCGTTCTGGGACTTAAAAATCTATCCGCCTTAAAACTGATTAGGCGAAGTGCATCCGTGCCCTATCTGAACACTTCGACCCTCTCCCCCAACCCCTCACGCCCTCGTCGAATCCGCAACTCGACCTTCGTTTTAATCGAACGGAAAATTTCAAATCTCCAGCTGCCAAAGTAAATCACGGGAGAATTGGGGATTCGGGATATAGAGGGGCTGGGATCGTAGCTTTAAAGACGGAATCAATTTTAATGTTCCTTCTGCGAGTGTTCTGAAAATACTCTGTGCTTTTTGGCGGGTGTACCTTGGAGGCTCAGTCTGGCTGAATTTACTCAGGGATTTCCGGGAAAATCGAATCCACCATGGGTCAGAGGATGTGACGTTAGCCGCTCTGAATTCATTTAAATACCAGCCGCCAAGATTTGAAAAGAATTAGAGAAAGGAAGCTTACGTTTCACCTCGAAGCCGGGAGACTGTGGGTAATAAAATTTCGTGACGCCGAGGACGTCGAAACAGGAAACATCTGTGCAACTAAATGCCCGGTGGAAGATAGACGACGAAACTTAAAGCAGAACCATTGTGATGATAGAATCCACGGAATAACCTCCCCGGAGCGATAACTTGGCGAAAGGGGTGGCAGTCGGAGAGTCTCGCGGCATCCGACTTCCCCGTGCAATAATAAATGATATCGCCGCGGTGCACGAGGGCTCGGACTGCACACGAAACCAGTTGTTTTGGTTCGCGAGGATAAATGCGGGCCGATTCCTTTCGCAGGGTGGGCTGCGGGAATTTATTCCAAGCCCCGGGCTGCCGGGGACTCTTAACAAAATAACGCTCTTAGGCTGGCAACAAATTTTCGAGGGTGGTCCCCCCTCTGTGCACGGGGGATGACGCGTGGTGAGCCGTCTCTGGGGGGATGGAAGAGCTGCAAGCGTCTCCAGCAGCGGCGGCGGTCCACATTTAAAAGTATAATTTTAAAATGGCGACGCAGGGACACACGAAGTGGCTCATAAGCATAATTTATGCGCTCGTCCCCTGCCCCACCGACCACCCTGCCGCCCACCCTCTCTGTGTCTTTGTTTCTTCGGGCCACATTTAATAAAGGATTTCCTCCAGCACGAGGGTGGAGCGAGTCGCGAGTTTTTCTCCTTTAGCGAGGCCGCCTGACAGCCGGTAGTCTTTTCCTCCCGTTCGAATTCGTTAACCCCTCGCGATTTCCACGCCACCCCCTTTTTTCCCTTGAGTACACGCCAACCCTTCAACAGCGAGGGATCCATCTGCGCAGAGACTTGGGCGAGAACAATTCCCACGGCCATCGTCTCGTCTGAGCACCGCGAGTGAAGTGGAATTAAGGGAGGGTAAGATTCGGCAACGAGAAATAGGGTGAAAGCGATCGATACGAGCGTATTAATTGCTTTTCCTTTGTCCTCCATTAATTCTGCTACATTTCTGTGGCGAGACCGAGGGAAAACTGTACTGAATACGACTGTTCAGCGACGGTGCACGTATAAATAATCAACAAGAGGGGCGGCTCGTGGTAGGTGGATGAAAATTAAGAGCAATTTCATGCCAGAGAACAACCAGACGCTTTGTCGCGAAACCATGCGCCGTTTAATAAATAGCTAATTGTAAAAACGCGAATCCTTTGTCCCTGCGAGAGCGTTAAATGGTGGAGGGATTCAAACGCACCGTGGGAGTTGGTTAATTATTCACGGCCAATTTTCCGACCCCTCGATTGACGCGCGGAAGCTTCCCTAGCCGGAGTTGGAAAATTTCGAGGATAAGCTCGCAAACTAGTCGAAGAATTACCGGGTAAGGATCAATTTCGTTAAAATTTCCTTCTTTCACGTTCTAAATTATATTATTAACGTGCAGCGAAGTATTACTAGCTTAGGGATTTACGGTGCAGGAGAAGTAATTTAAGGATAAGACACTTGTAAAAATATAATTTTTAATAGGATTTGACGATTTATCTGAATCGGGAGAGGTTGCTCTCAGAAAGTGACGAAATTCTTTCACTCGAATGTCGGCGCATAAATCTGCATGAATCCTTCCCTTTTACCGAAAACTTGGGAATTACGGCTGGGTTAATAATTCAGCGGCACGTGATGAAGTTGGAGGATGTTTGATTTAAGTCTTGGGATCACGAAACACGCTCCCGTCGAAAGCTCCTGTCTCTATTATTCCACCACGTCAGTCACGATACCGTTGTATTCAAGCTACGCGGATTTCGATTCGTTGGCGAGCCGATCCCTTGCATTAATAATCCCTCGTCTGCCACCAAAAAAAAAAAAAAAGGAAACTTAATTCCGAATGACCCTTCATGGCCCCGGACTTGGAAACGTGAGATTAACGTCAATAAACGTAGAGGAAACTGCTGGCGGGCGCAGAGAAGTACACCTGGAAGCTGGCTGATTGTACGCCTCCATTTTACGCGATGAAAAATTATTTGACTTGCACGAAGCAGGGTAAAATGTAGGTCTTTGAAGCGAGAAAGTTGACAGCCACGACATTTAATCGCTTTCTGGATTGACAGTGAAGCGTCTCATGCATATACATACGTCGTACCTCGGTCGCAGAAAGTAGTACGAACTGGTATTAATCCGACGACAACGAGATACTTTATATTTCTTTTTATAAACGAGTTTGAAAGACTTGCAGTGCCTCTTTGTCATATCGTAGCTATGGAGAATCATGAATCTCTACTAGTCACCAATGTGTCCAGAGAATAACAACAGATTCACTGTAAAATATATTGACCTGCACTACTTGCTCCCACATTTTAAGCTTAAACAAGAAATCCTCTTGATTCTCAGCAAGATTACAATTTTTCAAAGTCGCCATGGAGGAAGTAGCCTCGGTATACTTGGAAGCAGAGCTTATTAGAGTCATAGGATCGACTTAAATTCTCCACAAGAGTTAAGAAGTCAGTATCGTGACCCTAATCGTTAAAAGTGCAGCTTGTGCGACCGTTTTTCCTCCCATTCTTCATACGTCGAGCTATTTTCTACATCGTTAAATACTCACCCACGGGAAGTGTGCCTTTTTACGTCCCCCGGAGCAACACCTACGATCGTCGATCCATAGCTCCAGCATTTAATCGTAATCCAGTTAATCCCTTGGTGGCGAGGTCTTGGAAACGTCTAATTCGAGCTCGGTTAAAATCCTCCAGTGAAATTCAGGTCGGAATGAAACTGGGCCGCTCCTTTTTCAAACAGAATCGTGGAATATGGAACGCGTTCGCGCCAATCTCCACTGAACCCTTTCGCCCCTATCTTCCCCAGGCCCTTAACCCCCACAAAGGTAAACCACTTCGGGTGAATTTGCTCGCGGAACGAGGCGACGAAGGCTCGCTGATTAATTAGAACCTTTCCCCCGTGGGTGGGCAGGGGGGACGTGCCGGTGGATTCAGGTGCAGCGGAGGAAAGTGGAGGCCGGGGGAAAAAAGGGACTCGTAAGACAGCGCTGGAATTACGGGGGGTGAATAGGGCGCGAGGGAAAAACGACGATTGCGCGAAAAAATTGCGGGACCGTGTAGAGTAATGGCAGGGGTAAGTGCAGGGTGGTGTGAGAAAAGGGGATCAAGGGTTCTGGGACACGTGACATTCGCGAAAATAAATAAAAAACAGTAATTCCACGAATCAACGTTAATGGACATCGGGCGAGATGAAGATCGGGGATGCTCATTCAGAGTTAGACTTTTATTTCAGGTACTCGTGGAATATCTTCCACGTATTTGCCTTCCATTTCAATGCACTTTCGAGTATTTTCCTAGCAACGGTTTGGGAATACGAAATATAAAAATTGAATTTCACAGGCCGATGGGATCCTTTTGTATTATGAATTTTAGGTGGAGGGAGCTTTAATTTCGCAGTTCAGGAAGAATTATGAGAGAAGATCGCTGTGAACGAGGTTTCTGAATAGTTCCAGTAGCTTCGGAACTCGAGGGAAAGAGATTGTGGAGATGGTTTTAAGAGAAAGGGGGAATTGCGAGGCCTCGAATGCTGGCCAACCCCCTCGCGCTAGGCCATCCCTTTTTATCTGCGCCGACGTTGCGCCGCGATTACAAGTTTCGACTAATTAACTTACGCGCCGCGCGATTAACACGCCGCTGGCCCATTACTTAGAGTTAGCACGGCGTTGGCTGCGCCACGCTGGCTGGGAGGCTCGCTAGAAAGAGGGATGAGCGGAAAGACGAAGGGGGCGAGAGGAAGCTGCGCGAGTGGAAGCAGCTTAAACGGCGGATAGCGCTTAACAAAGGCGGAAGGAGAGCGGAGTAATCGCAATTCGATCCGCACAATGCCGGTGGAAAGTGTACCGAAGAAAAATTACGAGCTTCAATGGACCCTGAAGGTCTTCGTCTCGTTTGAGGGTTTAATCGTCGTCCAGGATTCTAAGAAAACGACGTTCCGAAGCTACGTCGATTCCTCCGCGTCGCTGGGACTCCGTTTCCCTCATTTGTTTGGGGAATTATCTTTAACTCTGATGAATTGTCACGGTTAACTCCTCAATAAGGATTCTCAAAATCCCTCTGCAACGAATAGAATTCCGAAGCAGGCACTTCTTTGACGAATTTTCCAAAATCGAGCAATCGAAAAGAAACTTCCGAGTATCCACTTGTTTCATACTCAAGAAATAGCAGATAAGTACACAAGTGTCGCGATAAAATAGCGACAGCTTCCTCCAATCGACTTGCTCCAAGATACTCTAACAAGAATATACACACTTTGAAGCGGCGCAGAAGCTGCCACTTGCAAGAATCTTGCTTCCAGTACGCAGCTTCCACCAAGCCGGTCGTTTAAAAACCATCCGCGTCCCGCCACGAATTCGAACTTCCTTAACAGCATCAGGAACATCCACGGTAAAACAGCATACAGAATTCCCTTCCTGAAAGGGAACTGTATCTGCGACACGCCGGTGCCTCCGTTATCAGAATTACTGTCACGTAACGAAGTCGTTCTTTCGCAACACTCCCGCAGAAGGTGGTGTCGTTATGAATTTTTACCAACCCCCCGCGGCGTGCTCGCCGCCCCAAAAGCGCTCTCGCTCCAACGCACCCCTTCGCGCCGAACGCATCCCCTATTTCCTAGGGGCACTCAACCCCCAGAAACAGGTGGTTCCTCCCGTCGCCGGTGGTTTTTAACGAGACGTCCGCGCGAATCCGTCGAAAGCACGCCAGCCATCCGACGGGATCCCGTCAACTGGGTCAAACAGCGTCCCCGGCTTCGCTCATAAATTTTTCAGAGACCCCACGCGTCGCGGAGCCCGCCCCGTCTCGCTCGGCCGCGGGATGCTCCCTCGCGCGTGCCTTTTATTTCGCGTCACCGCGACGATCGGATCTTCGATGCTCGTCGCTCGAGTGCCACTTCCGCCGGGCGAAACGACGCGACGAGGGGGCGGCGTTCGATCGAGAAACAGGTGGTTGCCGGTGCGACCGCCAATCGAACGAGATTTCACGCGGGCTTGATTACGAATTCGTCCGACGCGATTCCGCTCATCGCGAGCCGGTCGTCTGGAGTCTGCTCCCCTAATCGCGCGGAGGGGCTTAATTTTCTCCTCCAGTCTTCGTGAATCGACGCCCCGCGATCGGGTTATTGTTCGCGGCCTTGGTGGGTCCATGGAACCTCTGGTAATCCAGCGTCGGGAAGAGTGGGGCGGAATCGTATTTCATGGAGAGTCAGCCGGGTGGGAGACAATGCGACGGGAACAAAGGCGGCGAAGTTTCGACCGTGGACCTTATTAAATGAGCGGTAATGAGCCGTCCGGGGCCTGCATTTGGTTAATTAGTCGTTACACCGCGCTTACTCCGCTTCGGATCTACGATTGTCGATCCTTCCTGGCCGGGGACCTTCGACGAAGTCTCTTTAGCTGGAAGGAAGATTGATGTTACTTGTTATATAGCCCGGCTAGAAGACGGAGTTCCAGTAAGTCGCAACTTTACCCAGCAGGCTTTTATTTCGCGGAAGCATCCCTTGTTCCCCACACCCTGAGTGGTGCTCGACATATCTCCCTTCTCTTGGACAAGAAACGGATCGTGTTCCCATTGTTACCTAGGCGATGCTGTTGTATTCTACCCCTTTAACTCGTCGAAAGCTTAGGGATGGCGAATGGAAATGATAGCAGAAACATGATCTAGAAGGTCGAAGGGGTGGTCCTCCATTATCCCTCACCGAGATATAATTTTTATCCTTTCGTAACAGGCTTCGAGGAGCATCCCTATTATTTTAATCCCTTCGTAACAGGCTTCGAGGAGCATCCCAGGTAGTTGCCTCGGGTCCAGTCGATTAATCACCGCGTTGCCAGCCGCAATTGCAATGGGGAAAATTAATTTTAAATCCCGCGCTTTCCGCCCCAAGGAATTTACACACCCCGCGCCAAACTTTCCCCCTGGGTCACGTAATGATTTAAAAGAGCCGCAGGCGCAGCGCGTGTGTATCCACATCCCCCATCCCTGTTTTTTCCCGCCCTCTCTCTCTCTCTCTCCCGCACGCCAGGGAAATTTATGCTTTAGCGCGGCGGGCAACGCAGTGCTTCATTAGGCGGAGTTTAGCCACTGGCTCACGATAAGACATACGCCCGCGGGGCATCGTGCATGCCGCACGTGCATCGCTGATTTTCAATTAACTAGCGCGAGCTGGCGGCGAAAAAGCAGGTGTACTTTTAACAGGGGGAGGGATTCAATGCTCTGGAAACGTGCCTGACTGATATCGGCTGCGATCGTGGAACGTTCTGTTTGAACGGCTCTTCTAATGGGAATGTACTTTTTACACGAGGAACGGCGTAGGTTGTTTGACTCCGGTCGATAATTGCGGGGGAAGGTGGAGAATACGTGTCGAATTGCGCGTGGTAATCTTCAAATATTAGAGAATTGGATGAACACTGTGGACCGTGAGGAGGGAGGGGTTTGTGGGAAAGATTTTAGTAAGGTAGGCTAATATGTGATTGAACACCCGCAGTGGAGTGAGGTAGTACTTGGTTAGACGTTATAAGTAGATTATGGTGGGTCCTGGACAGGAATCCTGAGTAAAATGTGACGGTACTCGGGCAGACTTTCTAAGTAGAATATAATTCTACTTTGGTAGTGAGTTAGAAGACGTTGTTTTATAGAACTGGAACTTGTTGTGTTACTATTTCAACGGTCAGTGTCTCTTCGTGGATCATCTAATAAAAGGCCAGAAAAGGGGAAGGAGGAAAGATCCGAACAGCTTTCGGCAAAACCTTCTCGTTTCTATTTATCATCTCTACCAGCCAGCTAAATTCCTAGCCATAATCCTGAAACACCCTGTGCAAGCGACCCAGGAAAGTTCCACGCATAAATTCCCATCCCACGTAGGTACATTCGGGAGGTCCAAGTATCTGCGAAACGTAGCAACCCCTGCTCACGTATTTATAGTTTCTGATTCCACTCTTAAATCCCAAAGCCCCGGGTCCCTTCCTCCCCCATCGACGTGGAATTACATATCAAACATTTATCAACAATTTCGAAATCATCGTCTGGGACACGAGGAAAGGGACACGTAGCCGCACACTTCGGAGGCGGTTTTTCATCGAGCAGCAGGGAACGCAGCGACGGAGGTCTCGGCAATTACTTTGCGTGTATTAAATCAATTTAATTAAGTCACACACCGCAGAGGCCGGGAATTATATTGGAGGATAACGGGTTGTATAAATTTACCCAATAACTGAGCGTTCACGTAGCGACTAATCTGCTTTCAAGGGGAAAGGATGAAGCCCCGGCGTAGAGCTTTCATTCTCCTAAGGCTTTCTCGTGCGACATTACAGTCTAACGATATTATTGTACGCGGGAATTAAGGTAACTCGATACCAGAAACTGTGCGCGCCCTCCCTGTCCACGAATTTCACTGCAACAGATCATGGATGAGTGGAAATGAAATAGAAACATTAAATTCCTCGTTTCAGCCCCGTGCTCTTTTCGCGAAAATGGGGATGGGTTTATTAGAATATTCCCTGGAGACCAAGCACGGGGATATTTAATCCGCTGCAATGATTCCGAAAGGTCTGATATGCGTTGCGAAATTGTAATCATACGAGGAAGACTTTACTTTCGGTCGAAGCGAGTCCTCGATTCAAGGAAGACGTTCCCTCATCGCGCTTTATCCACTCCCCGAGATTTCTACATTCTCCGTCGTCCCGGCGATCGATGAAACCACGGATTTCCTGGCAACGCACCGCCCCGACGCCAAATAAGAGAGGAGACACCGAGAAAGAAAATAACCTTTTAGAAAGTTGACGAACCAGCAGCACTCCACGGCTCTCATTGGAGAATCCCTTCTTCCCTGTTCTCAGCGAAGAGAAAAATAAGGGGATGCCACATCTGGCCCGAAATTTGTATTTCAAACGGGGTGGGGCTCTGTTTAATTAATGGAATTCCTTTTACGTCGTTACGAATGAACGCGAGGAAAGGCAACTGTGCCACAGAGTTATGCAAACTGTTCCCCCCCCCAGTTTTTATTGTTTCACGAATTTATGTGACTCGTGACGGGCATTTGCGATTCAAATCTCGCGATTTGAATTGAAATTCGAGCGTAGAAGAACGTTTTGGGCTGCGAGGGGAAAGAATTGATGATACGAGCGATCAGTTCTGTGCTTCATTTGAGATTGGTATATTAATACGACTTGTTTCTAGAATCCTTCGAAGTTTCTCCACACTGGAAGTTAAGATCCAAGTATTGTATTACAGAATTAAAGAATTACAAATAAACTACTAAAAACACAAGTACTCTAACTTCTAACATCTACACTAAAGAACATTATCAGAATTACTTATTAAATCGAACACAATTTGGAAAAGCAGCAAGTCACTTCCCATTCCCAGAACAGAAAAATCAATATTCATTTCTTGAGCCTGTAAAATATCCAAGTAAACAAGTCCAGAGTGTATTTCAAAGCGATCTTAGACCACGCAAGATGCTATCCTCGCCCAGCAAAGGGAAGAACAAACGTTCCATGGTCGTTCGTCAAATCGATCGACCTGGAGGATCCATTTGCCCAGACAGCTTATTTGTCCGGGGAGGAGGCACGAGCCGGCCCAGTCGGCCCATTAAAATCGGGAATGGAAAGCTCGATAGGAAAACACTTATCGTCCACTCGGCGACAAGACGCTGGGCCGCCGGAACCGGTGGGCGAAAAAGACATTTCATCGAGCTTTCCATGACGGCTTTTCCCCGAGGCCATCTTTCGGACGGCCGTGTTTTCCACCCCCCCCCCCCCCCCCACCCGGCTCGTTATATTTTATTTGACGCCCGAGAACGGCTGCGAGACGTGGCGTCGCGGCTTTTCGAATTCCCTGGCGGACGAAGGAACGATTCCTGGCGATTCAATCAGCCCGGCCAATCGAATTCGACAATCGAGTAATCTGGGACTCGGGGTGCACTGCTCAGCGCGTTTCCAACCCTCCCACTTTGGGTGGCAGGCTGGTGTTCGAGAAAGAGGTCGATTAAGAAGGGGCTATACAGTGTGATCGTTAAGCTGATAGAACGTTTCAAAAATAGAATTTTAAGTCTGGCTGGAATCGTATGAAAAGTGAGGAGTGCAGGGGACGAGAGATGGCTGGTGGACAGGAGTGATTGGAAAGTGCATGGGGAGCGATGAAAGTTCGGAGTTTAGTGAGATTGATGAGTGGCGATGAGTTTCTTAGCTGCTCGAGGTTGTTATGGTAGTAAATTTTGTCTGTCTGTGTGATGGATGCGCGTTGCGCTCTGTTCTATCTCGGCCGTCTGACTAGACACGGTCCTATTCTCCTTAGACTTGCCACGACACACCTGTAGTCTATTCTACTGGCAGGCTGTCCGCCCAAACGTGGGGTTATTCTACTGATTTGTAGCATGACTATGTAGATCCGTTCCTATTTGCATAGTGATTGTGGTATTTTTCCTGTACATCGTCTGACTACTATTCCCCTATTCTACTTGACGAACCTCTGGCTAGATGCAGTAGTAGAAAATTGTTATTTTAAGATGTCTGATTAAACATAGTTAATTCTACTCACACAAGTTATTGCTTAAGAGCTATTTCATTTAATTTATTATTGCTATTTCATTTCATTTATTATTGCTTAAGAGCTATTTCATTTCATTCTAATGAATAATGCCATTCACATGAAAATCACCATAGAATCTGATTATTCGATTTCTAGTAGTTCACCAACCCTCACACTTTAATCGAGAGTTCCAAAATGTATTCTAGAATGAACCCCTTAAAACTATGCTAAAAAATTTCACAATTTTCGATCCCCGAACTATGCCACTGTCATGCTTGCGCAACCGACGCGCGATAACCACTGGGTAGCCGTTTAAATTTGCCAGAAAACAGAAGAATACAGTGGCCCCAGCAGAGAATAGACCACGCCTGCAGCTCTACGAAACTGCGATCGAATCTCGGGCTTACCAAACTCGTTGCCCGATAATTCCCGCCCCCCTTCCACCCCGCTTCCGCTTAATTTGCTGGCGACTTATTGCCCGCTGCAAAAAGCTGTTTCACGCTGCGGGCCAACGCGCCATCCCCTTCCTCGACTTAATAGGATTCAACCACCGCCGATACGTACAGTGGAATTATTCCAGTCGGGCGAGTTTATCAGCCGCCGAAGACGAGATCCAATTGGGGGGTGGCTGGAGGGTGGTTGCCACGATACGTGTGCATCTATTTCCGCACGGTGAACCGAAATTTCGGGCGATCAGCAATTTTCCCCGCCGGCTTCCGCCCGATAAGTCCACCCACGACTCTTACAATTTATACGCAACGCTTCCGATCGAGCTTACACAGTTTCGATTACACGGGACGCCCGTTTTATCGCGATCCCGACCCGGATATATCCGGCGTTTTTGACGGAGGGAATTGTCTTCTTTAAATCACCCACTGCTGTGACCGAGGGGAAAGGAATTACGACTACGCTGGATAGTTTCTTGTTCCATTTGTTTACTGCGGCTGGCTGAAGGGGGGCATCGATTCGCAGAGATCTTCTTTTAGTGGACTTTGCTTGAATATCGGATTCTAGTTTATTCCTCGAATAAATTTCTGATTTTTTAAGGGGACACATGAATGATCTCGAAATCTGATTCCGTTCTCGTTCAGAAGTACTTCGTGCAGTGGCAGGACGCGATATACTTGCGGGGGGGTGCCGCTCGATGTTCCGTCGTCGATAGAAAGCTAACGTATTCAGGTCCACGTAAATGCGGCGAAAGTCGACGGATAAAAAACGCCGACGGAGAAAAGAAGGTATTCTTCCGTTGCAGCCACAGCTCTTTGTTTAGCGAACAGGTACGCGGACGGAAGGACTTCGAAAGAGGGCACGAATGAACGCTCGTCAATGGCGTCTACCCCTGAATATCGCATAGAGAAAGCCGCAAATCTATCGGCGCCGGTCCCCAGCGCGTTTCCCCCGCAATAACGCCGACAAATCCAGCCTGGAACGCGATCTCGCGCTCATCGTTCTCGCGGCTTTCGCTGCTCGTTTCCTTTCTTTCACCCTCAGCCTCCTTTCAAACCTCCACGAAGGACGCGAAAGTGCTCCTAATTGGCGATCACAAGTACTTTTCCCCGCGACGGGAGGAAACTGGACGTCAGCATTTTTCAAAATTATTTTCTATGGTTGACAGTGGAAAGCTTGACGGTTACATTAAATACTTGAACTTCCACGTTATCTTACTTTCAATATTAAAAATCCCGAAGTGTCTTTTAATCTTCCCAGATAAATTAACTTGTAATTGAAGAATCTAACCTTGATCCTTTCACGAGAATCTTACAAACCCTTGAATGCGACAAAGGCGATATTCAGATTCTCAGTGTCCCTCTTCTCTTTCGAGAAACCTTGCTCCAAATGTGGAGTGGGTATCGAGCGCAATATCGACGAGGACTTTTAAGTACTGGGTGACTTGGCCGATAGAATAGAAGCTTCTGTTTTCCGTCTTTTTAGAGGTCTCGTTAACGTTCGGGTTCCAACGTCGACGAGCGTCGCGTCGATTCCTTGAACGGCGCCCCGCGATGATTAATGCGTTCGATTACTGCAAATGAGACAAAGGAACGGCGCACGGCATTCTGCTGCGCCTGGCTTTGCAAAGCCATCTCTCCGTGAAAACGAGGGAAGCGACGGAAAACGCGGGCTGGAAAAAAGGCGCGCAGCGTTTCTCAACGTCTGACCGCCATTCTTCGCCTCTCCATTGAGCGAGCCCGCGCTTTGACGACGCCAAGTCGTTGCCGTGCACCGTGCCTTTTCTCTTTTGACGTGCTGTTTCCACCGATCCGTGTCTGTTTATCCATTTATCTCCCGCCTCTGGTACGCGCTTTTGAATCCTTCGGCCTCGACGGCCCTGAATGGGCCGCAAGCGTCGACGCGAACGGAACGCTGACTTTCTCGGACCATTTATGGAAACTTTTGTCCCACCGGGCACGGATTCAACGTATCCGTCGACTTTCGCGATCCGTTCGCCCTCGAATCGCAGACGGGTTGGCGCGAAACATAAATTTCTGCCGTATCTGCCACTTTGCAATCAACGTTTACCTAAATGTAGGTTAATCCTCGCAAGGGATCGTAATTGTGCGTCACGCAAATATCCAATCTTTCACTACCGCGATCCAAAAGCGCTATCAAAGTTCTGCTGAAAGTCCGCCGGAAGAGTGTTCGCCACGAAGATCCGCGAGATTCCAAGACAGAAAGTGGCGAAAACGAAGTCTGGCGAGTTCCCCGCGGCTGGTATCGGATTCCCTCGCAGTCAGAGGCGAGACCGCGATGCAAAGGCTAGCGACGAGTCGGGGTGAGGTGGTAAAACTGACGGAAGACGGAGGAGGAAAGGCGAAACAGCGGGTGGAAGGGCAGAAGTGGAAAGTGACGGGCGAGGGAACGGTCTGGTAGCGTGGAAAACTCGATGTACGGGGTGTTGTACCAGAAAGCGGTTCTGCCGGGACGCGGGCGGCTCCGTGGCAAACTTTTCAACGAGTTCTTGCCACTTTGAACCGGCTGGCATGCTTCTACACACGCCCGCGGACATGGTCACTCGTCGGGCAGAAATGTTTCCCGGTCGAAAACGCGGCTAAGAACCGTTCGTCGCGTCAAAGTAATCTCCCCCTCCTGGGCCATCCCCGGTCATTTTCTCAGCGCAGTTTCCGAACTTGCCGAAAGTTTCCGGCTGGCACTGGCGCGAATCGCCTGGCCGCAACTGGCCGGGAACGTGACCACTCCAACGCCGCGGAAGGAATCAGCCGAGTCTGGCTTTTTATCAAAATCTTTCGGTGGCACCGTTCGGTTCGTGCCCGCGGGTATATAAGGCTCCAACGAGGGGGAAAACCGGGCAATGGTTTCGATTCATTCTTTTCCGCCCGACGGGCCATCGAACGCGCAAAGTTTTAATGGAATTCGAGGGAGACTTAATCCCGTTTTGCCCGTACAAAGTCAAATTCCGTGGTGATGGGGCTGGCAGGGGTGGAGAGCGGGGGGGGGGGCGTAAAGTGGACGAGGAGGGGGAGACGATCGTCAGGATTGAATATTTCTACGGTGGGAATACTAGTTTGGAGTTTCATCGAACGAGGATTGTTTAATAATACCTTAACAGGGCGCGGATTGTGGGGCACGTAATTGCGCGCAGTTTAAACGGTGGTTTAGATTACGGAAAAGTCGGCGGAAATATTAGTCCGCGAGTAACCCTCGAAATAACTACTGAACTTTCATCCAACACCCTGCTGCCAATAAAAACGGAGGGAAGTGAACAAGGTAAACGCTGCCATTACCGCGCAATTGACTTCGCGTTTCTGAAAGTGTACAGAAAATGCAAAAGGAAACGGGAGCGTTTGCGAGGCGGCGCAAGGGAAGGTGAAATGAAGTGCTCGCATTCAAACGTTAATATACCTGACCAGCGTGGTGTAATTAAGTACCGGCATTCAAACGATAACGTTCTTGCGTGTCCCTGTAACGGAGCCATGCACCACCGCGGTAGTTCCGGGGGAGCACGAGCGTGACCCTGACATTTGCACCGCGGAAAAATCCTCCGGCACAAAGAAGGCACTTCCATCAGCCGAAACGTGCCCCTTGGCGCCCGCCGCAGCAGCTCGTTCCCGTCATTCAAACAACGAGAAATATCTTAAGGTGCGCCAAGTTATTACCGGCGCCCCAGAGCGGCGCGCGGAGCGTCCACCTCCTCGGAGCCGTGAGTTTTGTACACCGTGAGAAGCCACTTACCATTCTAACGACCGGCGCACCCGTAGCCCCGAATACGCGCGATGGATCACCGGGGGGAGACGAGGGAGCAATGAATTCACCGTTGGAACCGTCCAGGCGTCGTTGGGTCTAGCGTAAAGCGACCGTCGACCTTAATCCGCCCCTAGCCTGGCCGTCGTGGGGCGAATATCTATGTAAATAACGGGGGCTGGGACACGATTCCGCGGAGTTTCCAGTCCTCGACGATCAGGAACACCCCCGGGCGGCCTCTGCCCGCTCGTGAACGCCGGCGCTGCGCAATATTACGCGCCTCGCCGACTGGATTACGAACAAACACGTATCCACGCGTCCTCCGCAACTCCTGCACACTGCAAACCCCTTGGGGCCGCGCGGCTTTCGACCGACAGCGTGTACAAGCTCGAAACTTCCCCGGGTGGATGCGACTAAATCGGTGAACACGCGAGCGCTTTTCCCCCGGCGTGTGCACCCTTTCGGGAACGCCCGAGATAGTAAGAATACTGCGAAGATCGCCGGGGAGGTCTGCTGACTCGCGGAGCAGTGTTCCCCGGGAACAAGAAGTTGCGGAGATGTTTAAGGGTGAAGGATTGTGGGGATTGTTGGGATGAGAATGGAGAACAGTGGCGGTGCTCAATGTTGGAGATTTTCGGGGGCTGTAGGGGCAGAGGGGTTGTGGTAGTTTTAGGGGTAGATGGGTGGGGAAGTATGTTTGTTACAGGGAGTGGTTACAGTTGGAATGAAACAAACAGGCTCGCTGGAGTTCGTTCTGTGAATGTCTGGCCAGGGATGGAGGCTTCTACTGCGTTGACCTATACTACTGAATCTCAGTCACTGTTACGTTACCACGCATTTCTTCTATAAATACAAATGCACAACGCTCAAGTTTCCGAACCCTGGGGCTTGCGGCTGTGTATCTTATAACGTGTTATCGCGGCTCGAAATCAATTTTCAACAAACACTATGGCAACAAAGGAAAATATAGCCACACATGCGCGTGAGACGCAGATTCAAGCGACTCGTGCAATGGAGGCGAAGCTGGGGCACGGTGAAACAGGGATTCCCGACGACCCGTCAGGTTTCGCAGACAAAGATTCGTTTAACCCAAACAATGCGCGGCTGGGGGTGTGTAACTTACCGTGCGGAGTGTTAGCGTAACGCTTCGCCCCGCGGATACGCAAATTGTCGAGTGCACGCGGATTCTACGGCAGCTTAAGCGCCCTTCGTCGGTTCAGTAAATCGCGGCCGCGAAGCACACGGTTCACGTAGCTGCTGGCAATCAGCCTCAGACACGTCTGGGTACACAGAGCCGCGTTCCCTCGCCGGCTTCCCCCCAATTATCTTCAATAACCGCCACCAAGGAGAGTATCCGACCGACAACGGGTAATCTTCTCACGTTTCAGCCTGGCCGGCCCCGATGCCGGAAATAAATGACCCTGCGACACGGTGCGACCGTGCCCTGTTGTTTCCGCTAGAAACAAGGTCGGTAGAATGGCACGACATCGGGCACGCGCTCGGTAGACGAAGTGAACGGGGTTGTCGAGGGATTCAAAGAAGGGAACGTGATGGTTGACGTGCCGTGAGGAATTTTAAGATCAGTTATTAAATTCATAAATAGTCGGATGGGGAAAGAAACCTGTGACCTGCGATGGTACAAATAAAAACTTAGGGTTGAAGGGGGCTAATAATTTTGTAGGAGGATAATACGAAGACAGCTAACAGGAATAAAATGGAACAGCCCAAGATAGAAAGCTAATATTCCACCTCCGTTCACTGTTGATTCGATGCCCGGTCAGGTTGGAAAGCTGTTGAAGGGTCTGAAAATAAAGGACAGCCAGCTGGCGATGTCAATGGGACGAGGCGGAACTGCGGAAAAATTGGAAGAGAAAACGGTAGTTCGTCAACGGTGAACGGACACACGCAGACACGGATCGACTGGACGCGACAGAATTTTGACGACGCGGAGCCGTTGGAGCTGTCCACTCCGTCCAGCCAGCTCCCCCTCGGTTCGACGGTGACATCGTTATCTTGCAGCTCCTTCTCAATCAACGGTTGACGTACGGTCGACTTGTTTCGCCATTAAATTACATCCGGCATCGGTTTGCTATCCAGGATTAGATTGTCAACCCGGGAATTATTGTCCACCCCTAGCTGTCGCGGGCATGACTGACGTATTGTAACGATTTACGATAATCGACTGTAACGCGGCTAGACGCGTACCCCAGGATCCAGCTGATAAACCAATAATAGATCAGGACACTGTGGCCGCCGCGACGGCTGACGTATCGGACCCGCGTATTCGTCGACAATGAAACGGCCTGGCGATAACTTGTCGCTATCACGCGGCGTTTTGCATTACAAAGAAGCAATAATCCGGGCCAACGATCTACTAACCACTCTTCTCTTTATCGCAACCGAGATTGCTGCGACCGTTATCTACAATCTTTACTGCCGGGAAAACGATTGTGTTTCGTCTGAACAGAAATTGAAGGAAATGAAGAAATAGTGTTCACGAGAATTTTAGATATAATACCTAAGATTCTTTTTTGACTCTATTAAATGCAACTCCCAGCATCGTGAACTTTTAGTTGGTAGTACTTCCTCGTTTCGGGATCTTAGAATTTAGTCTGTGTTGATTTGGGGTGCCTAGAATTGAGAGGAAAGTGCGTGTTGCAGCCGCGGAAGGAATCAATATACCCCTACCACGAGGGACGGATTCACGATCATCGTCGCTGTCATTATTTCTATGGGCTGCAGTCGTTGCGTCGCGACGCTTTGGAAATTGGATCCGCCGTACCATAAGCCGTGATTCATGGCGGCTCGGCTGCTGGACACGTTAGGCAGGCTACGACCTATAGTAATCTATCGCGAAAGGGGGTTTCGGCCTGCACAATCGCCCCGATAACGCGCCATGACACGGCGATAACAGGATTTAGTGGAAGGGAGGGAAAGAGTGGGCGGAGTGTGAGTAACGTTCCGGAGGGAGAGAGAGATGGTCCAGGTTCGCCGAAAGATCGTATCGATCGGATTCGTAGCTGAGCAACGCTGCGTTCCGAACTTCCACGCTGCGGATGCTACCCTCGACGAAGAAGAATCGAGGCTTTCACACTCTGCCTCTGTTTTCGGCCTCGAATTCCCCATGTATTTCATTCGAGCTGGCAATGTACTTGGACAATTTACCGCGATACGGTTTATTTCAAATTCTAGCAGAGGGATGTTATTATGCACAGAATTCGTGATGTGTTTCCAGGGCTGGTTGAAAAACGTGGGCAAAGGGAATTGAAATTTCAATATTTTACAAGCGAGTACTTCAATGCTGGAGGCTTTTATTTGAAAAGAAAGGGAGATGGGGTAAAGAGTACATTGGTTGGACATTTAAATAAAAATGTCACATAAATAGTGAATTATAAATCTCGATTTAATAAATTTGAAATGAAAATTAATATGAACAGTACGAAAAAAAGTTAAAAGTTAAACAGTTGGTATTTCTTTACGTTTTTTTATTTCTCAAAATAGGGCCAATAACTGTCCGGTGGCCAACCACTGTACTCTTCACCCCTATCGGCTAGCTTCGTGTTAATAATCTGTACTCATAAATACGCAACAAATTCGGGATATCAAAAGCAAGTCTCGCCAACAGTGTTTATGATGGCGACAACGAGGAGGGAGGCCCGTTGAAGCCACGCAGAGCAATCGTGTCAAGGAAATAGGCCTCTTTACTTTTCTTTCTTCTCGGCTTCTTTTGCCCGCGTAAACAAGTTTACGGTTATAGTCGGTGCTCGAGGGGGCGAGGTAGCCAGGGCGAGAATTCTGCGGGAAATTCGGCGATAAAAACGGGACGACGCCCCCTCCCACCCGCCCTTGGCCCCGTGGTAAATTACCCTGACGAAGTTTACGGGATCTAATTTCGAATACCGTAAATAACTTATGAGCACGGGGTAGTCGCGGCTCCTCCCCCGCCCCCGCCCCCCCCCCCCCCACGCGAAACGAAACTCGCCGAATGCGCCGTGAGCCAGCCGAAATTCGTTAACGGGTTAAAGCGACGTCGTCGCACGGGACACGCCGTCCCGATTTCCGCGAATCGAGCGTTATTATTTATTAACGCTCCAGCGGCCCCGTTAAAGCCCAATAAACGTTACATTAAATACGAATTAATTACCGATCGTTCCTCGTCCACGGTAATATTTCAACGTCCCGGCTAATATTATTACGCGGATGCTCGAGCCGCTATCTGCTACGGCGAACGTGCCACGCTCCATCGACGCTCGGCTATTTTTCACAGCGTTTTTCAGCGATAACACACTCCTCGATTCTTACAGCGGAACGGCGGGGGTTGGGGGCGCAAGGGGGAGCACGTAATAACACACGATTCCCCCGTCTACGAACGCCCATTTAATATTCACGCGCATTTTAACCTGATCCTCCCCCCTTCAACCCTTATCGCCAGCCAAGTAACACTGCGTATTTTCATACAAATGTTACACAGCGATGTAAACGCGATCCTCGGGGCGCAGGGGAACGGCCAGCGGGTTCTCGAGATGCGTCAACGTCATCTGGACGATTTCAACTGGGAAATGTACCGGCGAAACTTCGCCCGGTAAGATGTACGGCAGCTTATTTCCTTGGCATTCTCTCAGACTCGGGCTCCTGATCCCCGGCGTTTTGTGCGCCACTTCGGGAAAATGGGATGTATTTGCATGGTACCTTCTCTATTTTTAGCTGTCGCGTTAGTATGACAGAAGTGTTGCGACGTCACCTGCCTTTCCTCGTTTTCCCCTTTCATACAGGATTGCTAATGCACGAGCCAGTTATGAATTACTACCGAGGACACAGGCTGTTTAGACGAACTAGACAGTTTCCTCAACTGACAGCCTTTGTAATTTCTCTATTCTTCTTTTCAGACACGCGATTCCGAGCTTAGTAGCTAAATCGATCGTTCGATGATCACGATACTGTCTAGAGACAACGATCCACCCAGAAGCAGGGGTGGATCGCCGGACCCCGCAATCCCTTTTCTTCCACGTTTTTCCAGCCACGTTAACTCGTGCCCACTCGTCACCGATTTCCCCCGCGGGGACACGGTCCTCGAACTTGCTCAGTTTTCCAATAATTCCCGGAATAAGTGGCGTCGTGCCGCCACCGTTCGACCCGGGTTCACTCCATCGGCGAAACTTTTCTGCCCCGTGCGCGGCCACCTCCTCCCCAAGTTTCTTAATTTTTTATTAACAACCCCGGGCGAAAGTTTATTCTATTCCTTATCCGCGATCGCGGCTCGCCGCGTCCGCGGGTCCAAGGGGCCGCGACAGGACTGCCTGCAAGTTCGCCCCCGGTCGCTCGTCCATTTCTTCCCCCGATTAAACTTTCCCTGGCGCGCTCGATCAGCGCTTGCTCATTTTTCCTCATTATACGCGGCCCGGAGGAAACCGCGGTCCCGCCCTCCTGTCCGAGCCACTTGGAACGGTTCTTCGGTTGCTCTTTCGGCCGCTTTAATTCGGAATCGCCGTTAGCGAGTTCCCGAGCCTCGATGGAAGGCGAATAATACGACGGTCGCGGAGAAGGCATCAGGCGAGCAATCGTGAAATTATGGTTGCACTGGGTCGGCTCGACGCTAGTTCGCGACGAAAAGAGCCGATCCCCTGTGAAAGATTCTTCTCAGAGTGTTTCAATATTTACGCTAGCCGTCGGGGCGCGCGAGCGTCCATGTGAGCCGGTGTCTGAAGCAAGGAGCAGCTTTATCCGGGGAACAGTTGGCGAACAATGGCTACCTGTTACCCCTGCGCGCTGAAAATTAATTGAAACTGGGCGCGTCTGGTCGCAGCCCATCGATCCACGATCCTGGGACAGAGGGACTGGTAATCGAGTTCGATGCGTGCCTCGCTGGCGCTGATCGGTTCACTCACGCGAAGTTTGCGGTTAGGATGTGTGCAGGCGTGGTAGGTTTCGAGAAGTGACGGGGATTTTGTGTGGGAAAGGTACTGAGGGTTTTAAGCTTTCCTTGGATTCTTTGTATGATAGTAAATGTGGTTATCGAGTGGTCTAAAGTTGTACCGTTAAGATAGGGATCAGGCAACTTGTTTTAATGGGGTACTCTAGTGTAACTGCCCGTTTTTCAACCTCATCTTCGGGAATTTATTTAACAAAAATTGTAAGTTTATACTATCTGCCGTTTTGCCTGCATATTAATGTATGTTTGAAGTAATACTCAGAATTCTTTTGAACTCTTTTATCGCACGTAGACATAGTTGTTGGCGCACGGTTTTCCAAAAAAAATTTTCCGGCAGGCGTTGATGTGGGAATTGTTGTAGTCATCCAAAATGGAAAAACTAAGGTTCATTTTCTTTATTATGTTTGCCGCTATGGTAGGAACCTCGGACGAGTTTCTATCTTGAATAAAATTAATTCTACAGAATGAAAATAGCTAAATTTATCAGCAAAAATCTAACATTTTCTTCAAAATACTGTCATTCTGTAAATTTTTATTTTTACAGGGCCTCTGTTGTTCCAACCATATTGACAAACATAATAAAGAAAAATAAATCTTAGTTTTTCCATTTTGGACAGTTCCCACATCAGCGCCTATCACAAAAGAATTTTTTTTAAGAACTTTGTGCCCCCGACTATATCTATGTGTATATATGCGATGAGAAAGTTAAAAAAAATTCTGAGTATTACTTCAAACATATCTTAATATGCAGGCAAAACGCCAGATAGTATAAACTTATAGTTTTTCTTAAATAAATTCCTGAAAATGACGTTGAAAAATGGGCACTTTCACTAGACTCCCTTAAGGTTAAGTCAGTTTCTCTTCCTCTGCAATCCTGTGTATATACATACAGCCAGTTGTGCTGAGATTCCAGCAGCCATGCGTGCAATTAGGTAGCTACACGGCATCGACGCGGTCTCGGCCATTCTTCAAACGTGCATCGACAGATCGAGGCTATTACAGGTGAAATATCTACTATAACTCCAACGAAAGCACCAGATAAAACAGTCCCAACATCTCCTAATCCCGGCGAGCCCCGTGGGACATCCTTCCTCTCGACCGATATCGATGACTCGACATTAATAAAAGGCTTCGAGGCTTCCCAGCCCCGGCGACCTAACCCCGGCTCTCGTCCACCTGTCCGCTCCCTCGATTTCTGTCAATCCTTCCACCCTCCGCTGCTCCCTCGGCTACGACGTGAGAGCGTTGTTATCGGTTTTTCGTTTGGCAGCGAATAGAATCGTACGTGCCCCGACAAACGTTTTCGCTGCACAACTGAACGCTGCACCCTTTGTCTGTCGTTTGTCCCGCTCCTGTACTTGCGATACGCGCGCTCGCGCACGTTCACGGATCGGCCAGGCTGAAAAGCAAGCGATCAACACGGCAGCCTCCTTTTCCGTTGGCCGGCTAGCTCCGAGTCACGACTCCTCTCTCTACGTAGCCTCCTATCCTGCCTCGGCGTTCGAGTTCTCTCGATAAGCAGCCCCTTCTGGCCTCGTTGCCCCCTTTGCAGCCACGAAACAGCCCTTTGAAGAACCGAGCGTCCGCAGGAAAGCTGCAATCTCACCCTCGTGCTCTCCCCGCCCTTCAGTCTCGCGGCAAGTGGTTTATCGATAACGCTTAATCCACCCTCCCCGAGTATCTTTATTTCCATCGTGGTCTCGCGATAGGTGAGATTGCGGTAACTGTTCATCGGTCCAGACGAGTCGGGCACGTTCGACGATGTTGCTCGTAGATTGAATTACAAACGGCCTTTTCGGCGCGGCGGATGGTTGGAGGAGAGTTGCAGGGTGTTGGGAATTTTCTACCCCCGCGTTCGCTCCTCCCTTGCCGTCGTTACGTCTCGGCTAAATTCTACGGACTTCGATGCAGCTTGCCGGGAACTAAGCGCGTAGAAGTTCGACGTTACGAGCCGCCAGTTTACACGTAATTGTAAATAGTGGCTCGTCGGGGTTCACGAGCTTTATCTCGAGGCGCTTCCCAGGAAAACGTCGCGGCGATTCCCGCGGAACTCTATGCGAAAAGTTTGCGACGTTCGAGCAGAGCCACTCGCCTTATCTTCGTTACGGCCGCTGGTTATTAGGCGGCGAATTTCGGCCCCCGACGGATAAATAGCGCGTTAAACGGGGAGACGTGTATTTCGACACGGCTGTCCCATGTATTTTTCATAATTCCGCCTTCCAGACTACTCGGCAACTTCGGCCACTGCGAGATCTACAACACCGCGGAATATTGAAAACTTTTAAGACCTCCCAGACTTTCGAGACGTTTCAGCTTGTTAAGTTAAATCGCCCGAGATTTTCCAAGATCCTCGAGAACTGCCTTCTAACGACTTCAACAAACATTTAGATCGTCGCCTGGCAGAAATTCTCTGGAATTTGTGTTCCTCGCTATTGATTGCGCCTCTCAAGTTGATTGCAAAGCTCTGTCTTATATAGTTTTACGTGGGGAGCGAAATTGCTGGATCCACTTCGCGGGCGAAATATTTTCGGAACCTTCTCCTCTGTAGTAACTAAACTTCTCTGAGTAATGACGCACGTGATACGACTAAACGGGTCTTCTAACCTCCCCTATGTCCTTTCCGATTCGGTCCATCCCCCGATCGCCACCCTTCGAACACCCACGGGGCCACGGAGGTCCCGACGACTCGAGATTTTTCTTCCCCGGCGTGTTCCTGGAAATTTACGAGCGAGCCAGACCGAGTGGACCCTTAGATAGTCCGCAGACCCGTCGCTGGAGAGCTCTGCTCTGTTTATCTGTGGCCGTACACTCGCCGCGCATCATTACAGGCATTTGTAACGCGCTCGATCGAGATTTATAACCTCGCGGGGTTGTCGAATCCGTTCATATATATCACTCGCAAATCGTTTTTATTCAATTCAAGCCCGGCACATAAAAGTTACGAGGCTTCTTTCTATATCTTCAATTCCGTTTAGAAAGAAGAATTCTTCCAAACGTAAATCAACGAGCCCACCAAAAGTGCCACGAATTCTCTAGATTCTTGGCCTGGGAATCGCCTCTTAAAGGCCCAGGTCCATCTTTCACCCTTTAACTCCCTCCCCCCCCCCCCCCCGCCCCCTTCTTTTTGTGTCGCTAACCCAGCTGGCGTTAAGTTTCGCCCGAGAACAATTCAATTACACCGCGACTCCGTAAGCCGAAATTTGGTGGCCCGCCAACGGCGTCCGACGCCTCGGCGCGCTAAAAAAGGATAAAAGGGACCGACGTCGTTGCGATCCAGAACCGTATGCAGATGGCCAGCCGTAAAACGCGGGTGCTATAAAACGACTGGCATTGTAATTACGAGTGCCCTATGTCTCGCAGTAGTGACGGTCGGCCGCTGGCCAGACGCGCCCCTCGCGAAAACAACATCGATCCCAGCCCCCGCGCTTCCGAACCAGCACCCAAGAGATTCGTTTCCGTTGCGCTCGTCCTTTGTTCGGGTCCTGTGCACGGGCCAGGATTACTCGCGAAAATGGCGAACCGGCGCTGAAAATTGCGGGGAATCTCTTTGGACGCGACGTTTATCACCATCGGGCGCGCCGAGTGGAAAAGTGACACGACTGGACAGAGAATTCCTGAGTTGCAGTTCCGTCGCTTTTACTGGCACGCGGGGATCAGGGTCTATCCTTCTATGTGCTTACGGAATAAATCTATTTTCAATTGCGATATTGTTTCGTTTAAGGGGTTAGGACACAGTAACGGGCTAAGAAAGCAGACGATTTTTAGACGATAATAATAAGAAAAGCAAATAACCGAATAATATAAGGCTTTGTATTTTAGTTTACTATATTATGAACCATAAAAAAGGGTATAATATTTTTAAAATAGCTTTTGTAAAATAGCCATGCAATGTCTTTGCTTAGAATATCCGGAATGGCCAACTGAAACAAAAAACCCCAAAATGTGATAAACTCTAATATATTTTCTAGGCATTGACGATCCCACATTTTAAATTTTTTAATTTAAGCGGAGTTTTCTTTTTATATTTCTCTCGTGCAGTGGAAGGTTTTTTTGTAGGAAGTGATAGAAGCTCGGTCAGTCAATTTGTGTTAGCCTAGGGTAGCGAAAAATGGGAGGCTCGAAAATTGGATTGCAACCGAGTTTAGCTCTAAAGAGCTGGAAATAAACCGCTGGTTGAGCGATATTGATAAAACGTGCCAATTAACGATGTGCTATTTGATTTAGATTATTCTTTTTATCAACGTCAGCGGTGTAGCAGTACAAAAAGCGCGTGGATTGCGATCAGCATCCCCCCGTTCGTCCCTCCAATCAGCAACAGTGTTTTGTTAATAATAATTCGCTGGAGAGTAACGCTGAAATCGGATTCTAGTCGAACATTCCTTTTTCCAGAGGGTAATTAATCAGCGTATCGAGGATCTACTGCTATTCTGAATTTCGAACACTCGACAATTTTTCAGCGCGATTTCCCGTGGAAACAAACTCCTGCGAGGACAACGGAATGAAAATTCGCTCATTGCTCGGCGTCCCAGCCGTGGGAAACTCGACCGAAGCGTCCTGTTGGCACCGTCGACTTCCTTCGACTCTATACTTCTCGGTTCCGTTCCTTTCATTCCGTTCTATTCGTCTGTGAGGGAAATTTTCAAGGTTCTACGTGTTTAAGATTTCGCAACGCTTTTGCTCAAGTCTCGCAATAATTACTTACATCGCTTGCACACGTGGATTTTAATGTAGCTAATTAATACGAGCGAGCGAGTGCTATCATCTAAAATCTTGATAATACAGGATTTAATCTGACACGGGCCTGGTTATCTTTTCTTCTATATTGGAGGATGGAGATGAAATGGAATTTCTTGAGGGAAATGAGGTACTTTCTCTGTTATATTATAACGATGTCGAGGTTGATTTTGTAACTCACTGGAGCATTACTCTTATTAATGACGGACCATGTTAAGTAGCTTAAATGAAACTCGAAAGAAGTGGAGAAATAACGATTCCACGTTAGCGGAGAGTACCGTAAAATGGGGGAACATTGGCAGGTTTTTGAAACATTTTGTTATATAATGTAAAAATTAAAATGTTTACAGTTGCTTTAAGTATCCTATCGTAACATTGCATGTTTCGTGATTGTACTACAAGTGTTAAAATGCATAAAAATTTTGTCATTTTCTTCTTTAATACATGTTAAATACCAGCCGGTACGGGGTAACATTGGCACATCATATAAATAGCAGTAACAGGTTAAGTACTCTGAAGTCAGTAAAGACTGGTTCAGACACGTCCAGTAGTTTAGTCGATTATCAAATAATTTAATCATTTTTCGTGTGTGGATATTAAAATTTAGTCGAGTAGTTTAATAAAACAATCGTAAATTACTAAATTACTCGCTACTCGACTAAATTACTGGACCTGTCGGTTCCAACCTTTAGATACATTGACACTTAAATTTGTTTATTTTATAAATGCTTTATACTTCCTCTTCCCGGTAGTCGATGTATAAGATCTAGGCATTATTGCGATCTAATGTTATTAATAATATAATGTATAACGTAACAAAGTGACAACACAGGCCTTTTGACAGGCGATTATTGGATATCTAACCGCAAACGTTGAAACAATTGAATACCTAAAATCTCGATCTCGAATGCGACTTTATATGTTCATGCGTATAGGTGCCAATGTAACCCCGACATGTGCCAATGTTATCCCCTGCTGCCAATGTTCCCCCATTTTACGGCATATCAAGCAAGAGCCACACCTCTAATTATAATTGTAAGTCTAAGAACTAAGAATCTCCCCAGTGAATGTACTTCCAGGTAAAGGGGTAACAGTTTTAACTAAACAGCTAGTTAAATTATAACAGTGTTGTATTACAACGTCCATTGGGATCGGGGAATGTCGACGAGGGTAGAAGCGCTAGGGGGCAGGAGGAGGAGTTGAGTAGTAGGTGGGACGATTCCGAGGGCACCCAGAAATTTTCCAAAGAACTCCCCCCAGGGGTGGAGCAGTTTATCTTCGAAGAGAATTTCCCCGGTGAACATCCCCGGAGGGTTCGCGGCGCGATCTATCGACCCCGTGAAAGCGGAAGCCCCTTGGGGAGGAGCGCGAGCGTGCACGACGTGCGATTCCCTTCGATTCTCCCTATTTTTACGTGCGTGCGTTGACAGTGGAGGAGAATAGTCCTTAGACCCGTTGACGCGTGAAATTCGAGGTAGCTTCGAGAACTACGAGATTGCGTATATTTATCCAAAGCCGTCGCCGGGAACTCGGATCGCGCTTAGTTTTCGAACGATAAGCATCGTACAGAGAAATCTTTGGAAAAATGCCTGAACATTGCCAATTTGGCTTCCGTTCTTTTATGTTCAAATTACAGCACTGTGACATTGAAATTAGAGCTCTTACTTTTGACCCGTCGGGTACCCGGGTAGCCGAAAATTACCCGAAACAACTTCAAGCCATTGAATGTGGTATTGTTCAATCATATTTGGCTAACATCAGACTATACCACAGACAATACTACATTCAATGGCTTGAAGTTGTTTCGGGTAATTTTCGGCTACCCGGGTACCCGACGGGTCAAAAGTAAGAGCTCTAATTGAAATGGCTTCAAGTATCCTGAACGAATATCCTCATCGAAAACTATTCAGAACCACGCAGTATGCTCGGCTTAAGTGTGAATACATATTCGTTTCTCCAACTAGTGCAGTTTCGCAAAGCTGTTTGCCTCGAAACGGCAAGTGTAACGCTACACCCGAGTATACATTTAGACTATTACAAGGTTCACGTCTTCGGTGAGCAATAATCGCTATACATTTCTTTGCGTTTTGATTAGAATTGGGGACCTCGCAGCAAGAGGGGTGCAGCTCCATCTTTACCAACTTGGAGTAAATTAGAAAAAAACTGTTTATAAAATTATTGCTTTGACTTAGCATTAAAAAGAGAATATTAACTGAAAAATATATATTTTCACAGAATAAGTAGTAGTTACTGAATTAACAAGTTTTTATTTCTACTTTTGAAAAAATTTTCAAATCTGGAGCTGCCCAAAAGAAAAATATTGCACAAAGCACTAACGGGTGCAGGTTTAAAATTTGCAATAAATCGTTCATTTGCATGAAACGTGCACCAAACGATGTAGAATTTTTTATTACGTAGGGGAGAGTCATACAGTACCGGGCAGCATACAGTACCGGCCAAAGCTAGATCTCGCTTTTAATGTTAGTTAACTGTACTATCGATGGAGAAATAAATAAATACTAGAGTCCGTAGCAACATATTCCGGCGACATTCTTTTTCTTTCAGTATTACCAGAGTTCTAAGCATTTATCGTTTACGCTAGTGTTTCGGACGACAAAAGTTATTTTTGTTCGCTGCGAATTACAACTTTTTTAATTCAGCGAATTATTAATCTTTATGATAAAATTCAATAAAAACAATTTATCCTCTTTTATTAAGCACAATTTGTACTGCAAATTACTTTTTTGAAATTTGATTTTTACCAACAGCCCAAGTTATAGTACAAAAAACTTAGAGTGGCCGGTACTGGATGCCAATTTTGCGTTGGCTGCGAATTACAACTTTTTTATTCCTGCGAATTATTAATCTTTACGATAAAATTTGTGAAAAACGATTCGTCTCCTCTTATTAAGCACTATTTGCAGTACAAATTACTTCTTTGAAACAGTAGCCCAAGTTACAGTACAAAAACTGAAAACGGCCGGGACTGTATGACTCTCCCCTATAGTACACGTCATAATTAAAAAGTTGTAAAAAATGGAGCTGCACCGGTCTTGCCGCAAAGTTCTCAGTTACTCGATTTATAGCGAGATGATTTTGACATGATTTATCAATAAGGAATATTTATCAAAAAGGAAGGTACCTGGGACAGTCTTGTATGAAGTAGAAAGTGGCGAAGCTGCCTGGCTACGGCAACTGCTACCCGAAAGTCATCCTCGTCCCGTGGTGCGCACCCACGAACGCGATAATACCGTCGAAGTTGTTACCAAACACACGCGATAAGACCCCGCCACTTATCCCGAGGAAAAATCTCCGCCAGCACGATAGAAAACTCGGGCGAAACTGTCGTTCCCGTGGAAACGTACGCGCGTCGCCTCGTCGCCGGCGAACGCCGCATAAAAGAAACGCGAACGTACCGCCGTGGAACGGACTGATAAGGCGACTGCGTTCGATCCTCCGATTGCAAACAAAATTCTGACCCCCTCTCTGCCGCTGTCTCCGCCAAGGTCTTATCGCGGCTCGGATGTTTTGGTAGGTGCTTGGCCTTCGGTTTGTTTTGATGAACGACGTAGAGCGTGGACGGTTTGTATTGAAAGTAAGGAATGTGGTCAACACGTGGGTACATAGATGGATATTTCAAGCCTTGATCGTTGAGAAACGTTTCGATATTTTTCTAGCATGTAGGTGGTTAAATAATAGTAACAGTTTAATTAACGGAAAAGTTTAACGTAAACAGGGGGCTCGAGAGTGTATCGAACACAATACAATGTAATTCCTCAAGCGGTAAAATTAAATGCTGAATATTTTATTACAGGGGCAGAATATATGTTTAAAATTATAAATACGCATTGTATTTGATGTCGTTGGAAAAACTACAAGCTTGGAAGTAACGATGAAATTGTAGGGAAACTGAATTCCCCTCAGCTCGGCAGAAACAGGAGACGGGGGAGAAATAAATGGAGACGTTTGCAAGGTGTTCGGATGTCCTGGTGGAAAGGATAACGAGGCCGGAAGGACGGCTGTTCGAGTCACGAGAAACTCGTCCTTTTATCCTCGCTTCGTTATCCGCGGCCCGCCATTTTAATTCTCACTTTTTGTTTCGCCCCTGACTCGAATTCACCCCTTCGATCTCGTTACTTTAATCCACCGCCGTTCCCGGAAGAAAGAGGGAATCGCGGGTCCCGACAACGGTCTTCCTGTTCGATCAATTAGGGAGCAGTAGACTGGGGTCCTGAGATAGCCAGGATACGACCTCTGTATCCCTCCAAATCGATATTCGATTTATTCGCGGGGCCAGGCATATCATTACGACCGTCCACCAGGAATCTATTGCAGCCTCTGACATCCCGCACCGTGAATTTTAAAAAATGGGAAATAAAAGGATCCGTGCAAGGTATAATAAATTCTTGCTTCGCGAGACAATGAGCCACGAGGGATTGAAATTTCCGTGGTTGATGTCTGATGGGATATTATTCTCGTCGAGTGAGTTTTCGTGAATGTAACTCTTGATGCGTTCAATTAACGACACAATACAGCAATTACGAAAATGTTGTGCTGTTGGTGGTTAATTAAAAGTTAGCAGGCCGCTTGAAATCTCCGGCCTGCTCGCCTCGTATCGTTGAATTTTCAACCGTAGTTTTCATCGACGTCTCGTGTCCCGGCGCACGAACGAAATATCCATGCTCACGATTCACGAAGGCTGTCGATGCAGGGGCAAACGCACGAGCGACAAGCTGGTCGTTAACGCGAGGGTCTTTGTCTCGCGGACGGCGCGCCTCTGCGACTGGTTTAATTAAGGATGAGACCTGCTCGAAGATGTCCAATTACACGACTGTTCGTCCGTGTCAGAGGGACTCATGGTGGTCGACAGATGAAGAATTAGGTGTTACCTGTTCGATCGAACGTTGAGTTTCTATTCGAGTTTCCACGAAATGATTTAGCAAATGGATTAAACCAGCGCAACCACCTGGCGACTTGAAAAGGTGTCCCGAGCACTTGTTCACGAAAGAACAACTCAATCTTCTTCCAAAATACAAGTCTTTAAAACTAACTCGCAAAACGAGCACAAATGTCCGGAGGAGAAAGTTCGACGTCAGTGGCATCAACCAGCCGCTAAATTATTAATTACCCCGTCGAACGAAAGGATCGCCTTAAGGCTCTGCGGGGGGGGGGGGGGGGGCAAGGAGGGGGCCACATAGCCGTGTCGAGGATTAATTACTCCAACTCTGTCGTTAAAAAATATCGTTCGTCGCGCGGGAACTCGCCTAATTACCGTGTGTCCGCTAATGAAGCCGAGGATTCGGGCATCGAGGACACGATCTCATCTCGCCCGGTGTCACCCGAGCCTGCCCCTGGCCGGGGTCTTTTCGTGCTCCCCGGGACAGGGAGGAGGCTATACTTGCGACGAGTTGGTTCGTTTCCTCGTCGTCCTCGGGTCTCGATGGAGAACTTAATCAAAACACGAGCGGCTAATTATGTCTGCTCTCCTTACGAGAGAGTGGAAACTCGGCTCGAGTGTGCCACTGCTGGATGAGGGAAACGCGGAAACACGAACGGGGGGTGGTTGGGGGTTGGTTGAAGGGGAGCGGCGGGGGCTGAAAGAGACGGAAAGTGGAGCGAGCGAAAGGTGAGAGAAGCTATGGCAGACGGAAACGTGGGTGGAAGACGACGGGACAGAGAGGGGAACGGTGTAAATCACGGGGCGCGGAGCGGGGGAGGGTCAGGGTAAGGGGGCAAGGGGGCAAGGGGGGCAAAGAGGAGACGTAATTGGAGTCGCGGACGCGGAAGAAGCTTCGTTTTCGCTTCGTTCGCCAGCCTCGCGCACACAGAGGATTTGATGGTCGGCCGACGCAGGCTACGGAGGAAACGGGCGGCGGGGGCTGCTCGAAATTAAGAGGACTTGCCTTAATGTTCGATTCGAGCCCTCGCTCGCTCGTCCTGGCAACAACCGTGTCGAGCTCTACGGGCGACTTCTAATGACGTGCAAACAGGGAGGCGCGCGACGAGCCAGGGCGAGCTGCGAAACAGACGTGACGCGAGACTTTGTTCCCTTGCGCGATACTTTCTACCGATCTAGTGTAGAAGTTTGGCGTTTGGGATCGGCGTGTGGTGCGAGTGTGGCCCACAAGTGGCGTCCCTTGAGGGGGGACCCCACCCTGAAGCCACTAACAAAAGACAAGATTAGGGATTTTTTGTTCGTATAAATAAAAATATAGAGCTTGGATTTTTTATATAGTTTTAAAGCAATCTTTATTTTTATAGAATTTTTTTTTAAAAATTGTACAAAACGGCCCTGACTAAAATGATATCCCGGAGCACTGCGAGGTAAATGGTATCTCATAGTCAAGTGTAATTCGAGAATTTATTTAACGGAAATTATAAGTTTAAACTAGCTGACGTTTTGGCTGCATATTAAGATATGGTTGAAGTAATACTCAGATTTTTTTAACTTTTTTATCGCGCAAGCTTCTTCAAAAAAAATTCTTTTCAATTGGGCGATAGTGTGGGAACTGGTCTAGTCATCCAAAATGGGAAAAACTAAGGTTTATTTTCTTTATTACGGATGTCGCTATTCAAGTCCCATCTCCCTTTTTCACCTCTACTAAAATGGTCGATGGGTTCATGTTGAGTTTATCAGGCAACTGCTCGATCCGTTTTCATTACGTCAAGATGACCGACCAGAAAGTGTATCAGAAACAGAGGCAAGTTTCACTCGCGACGATGCAAAGCACCCGACTAGCACCTCCAGCAGCGACTCCAAAGGGTGGAATCTAATTAATTCCGGGAAAGAACTCCACTCAACGCCAAAGTCGTCAAGCTCCCCAGCGTCTAACAGTAACAAACACTGAAAATTGAATCAAAACAACGTTTGTAGGCGTGGAAGCTGCTGGAGGTTCGAGCCAGAGGCCAATCGCGATCGTTGCTAAGCAGAACGTTGCACCCCCGCCGCCTTCGGGTGAGCACGTAAATTAATCAGCAATTATTGAGCACGGCGATGAATTTAGATCCGCGTTTCAGCCCCTTCCAGGCAAGAGACAGCGAGAACCAGAGTTTCCCAGTTAATTAGCCGGCCCAGTGATGCTTCAGAACATGTGCATTCGCGGCGGCAACTTCATCGAGAATTATAGCAACTCCATACGACTCGATACGAGCATCGAGTTACGTGTTTCCCAAAGACACGATGCGTGCTGCTAATTTGGCGCAGGCTTTGGGGCGGTCAAAAAGCTTCAAACGTGAAATAATTGGAAGACAGATCGTGCTCTATCCCAGCCCTCAGCGATTCGTCCTACTTTAAATGAGACACCCACGCAAGAGGAGGAAGCAAGTCTTTGATACGTTGAATCTTTTTCGTTCGACCTTCTCAGTAGAAAAATCCGATTAGTTTCCCTGGCGATTTTCTTAAGTACTCTTAATCTCGCTGAAAACTGTTTCTCCTCCATTCCTAGAAAAGAAGCTAGGAAGCTGAGGGTGAAGAAAAGACAATTCAAAGATGCACCTTAGAAGAGAATTCAGCCACAATTAAATTCCGTATCAGATTCGTCGATGTAGACATTCCTCTACAACTGATATCTCAAATATTAAACACAGATAGAGGGAACAAAAGGCTCCTCCATTTAAAAAATGGATGTGCCTCGAAGACCGAGAGTGACAATGGTCAGAATGATCAGAAACTCCTTTTTGTCCTTTCGATTCCTTCTCATGTATCGATAAAAGGCTACTCCTGTCTCAAGCACTAGGTCGCTCCGCGGCCAACGACGGGGCCATTTACCTTGCAAGCCTCGGGTAATACCGATCGGTGCTAGTTTCAATACCGTTCATCCTGCCAATTTGTTTCCCGTGCAGCTCGCGGTCATTCGAGTGGCGTTCACGAGGATCGAGAGGGCCGCGGGTCGAGAGCGAAGCCTCGAAATGTCCTGACTCGGTGGTCGCGAGTTACCCCGGACGGAACTTGGCTCCAGGACGGAACTTGCCTGGCATTGTTCCCATTAGGCGGGAGTTTGGTTAAGTCGAAAGTTCCCTTTAGCGAGCTGGCCAACTCGAGTCGCTCTCGCAATTGTTTACGTACATATTGGCTGCTCGATCCTGCTAATAGACGTGCTCCAAGGAAGAATGCGCGCAAGTTGGCGAATCGGGGGCGGGCCCAGCGATTCGTTAGGTCAAACTGATTTTACTAATGACGACCGGTGGACGGAGCATCGAGAATTTTCAGATGTACAATGAGAAATTTAGAATGGTTCTCTGGTTCAGATTTAGATTGGAATTCTTAGAAACTACCACTTCTTCAAGCCTGAAACGTTCTAAGGATATTCAACGTGGAGGTGGATGATGTACACATGTTTTTATTAATGACGGGATGTAGAAGTCCTTCTGTAAAATGGACATTTCTATGCGGGGCAATTGGGGGGAACGGGGATGAGATATTTGGAAGATTTAGGCGGTGGAATGTGAGCTGAATATTGTTTGCTGTGACGAAGTATACCCAGGATGGGACCCCCGACAGCTTATCCTTCCATTCTTCTGTAATACTTGCGTAATATATTTCTGGGATTGGAAGCGCTTTACGCGGGAATAACAAACAGGAGAAGAGCGACGGGGCACAGAGATAGGCCTGGATTAAGCCGGGGAACAAGCCTGGACTCGAATCCTTAAGCAGATCCCCGAGTACGTCCCTTTTCTCTGCGGGCTGTGCAGGCTTTCTTCAATCTACTTGAAAGACTGAAAGTACCTCTTGCGGGGAACAGTAAATGTATTTAAACAGAACCCTATAAATAACGAAAGGAGGATTGAAAAGATGTGCTCGATACTGCAGTGAATGGAATGCTCGAGGAACCAGGCTGGAATCCTTTGAATTCCACGCATTGAATACATTGTGATTTTCTTTACATCGTTATCCCTTCTTTAACCTCGATTAATCAATCGTGCGAGAAATTTCATTGCCACCGCTACTAACAAAATAAGATTGCAGATCATTAAGTATTATAATTCTGCGGGCGAAGGCGGAACAGTGGAGTGAAGAACTCACACGTCCCGATCCGTGAAGCATGCGCTGAAAAAGCCGAATACTAAGTCGCGTGACGCGTAACAAGCTTTCCAAATGCCACCGTGAATTTCCTGCCGAGAAGATAATTAACATACAACCGCCAGCATAGAAATATGGCTGGCATAAGAATCAAGGGCGGCATGAATATTCATGGCTGCGGGTATGGGGATATGAACAGCGATCTCGGGTAATTAGCATCGTGGAAGTTAATGTGAGCAGGCGAACGGCTTCTCCGAGACACGTGTTCGACAACCGTTTCCACGGGAAACAGGAAATTCCCAAATAAATGGAATCGGACCGCGAACGAAGTCGACGCGCGCCCGTTGCACCAGATACGAACAAAAGTTACCCCCTTTCTGCTCTTTTTCCCTGCTTCGCTCGAGACAGCCGGCTTCCTGCGAAGAAGGGGTTCGCGAACTTGTGAAAAGACAGAGGGAAGTTGTATTCGAGGGGAAATTATATCGATACCTTTACTTCCGTTTGAAGTTAAGAATCCAGCGGAGGGAACTTTCCTTTCGAACTTCCAACCATTGGACTGTCAACTGCTTCACTCACTTAAAGTATGAGGAATATTTAAAATATAATGTACTGCGTGCATTCTGACGTGAATGTAGAATGGCATGGGTCTGTGGTTTCCACGTTGTAACGAGGAATTATAGATTTGCAAGCAGAATGTGTTTCCTAATTAGAAATCGCTCGCGTCGATTAAATTCTCTCAATTCCAAACTTTCTATAATTTAGCGAACACACTGCCACGAACCGCCCCTTTCTCAGCCAAGTAGCCAAAACGTCACCTTTGAAATTCCCAGAAACTGAGTAGAATAGAGTGAAACACTGTACCTCAGCTTTTCTACTACCATTAAACCTCTCAAACGCTTGTAAATAAATATCTCTACACGTCTCGCGAGGATCTCGAAGAGTAGATCATTAATTAAAAGGAACTTCCACCCTCTACCTGCACCGCTCTCGATTCCCGCCGACCCTCGCTCGCCCGGCCATAGATCCAGCAAGTCGAAAGGCAAGGTAAAACGGCGTATCGTGCCAAGTGAATTATTCTAAACAGCGGTTGGTACCGTGAACGGTAATCGCATCGTCGTTAGCATCGTCCACGGGGAAGTTTAACCGGCGTCTCTGCCGGCTGAAAGGGAATAAAAGCGGGCAGGGAGGGGGAGGAAAAAGGAAGGAAGGAAGGAAGACGGTACGCGCCTTATAAAAATGCAATATCTGCAGGCGGTATCTGCGCGAATTACTTCCTCCTTTTTTCCTTTTCAAACAACCAACCCCGCTCTCACTCTTTTCGCCCACTTTTATGTCTCATCTTAATTCTATCCCTTCTCCCCCACCCTCCAACCGCCCACCCAGCGTTTCTCCATCTTAACTTCTTTCTCGAATCCTTTTCATCGCCGTCTTTGTTCCACGAACCTGTGTTCCCACCCTTTCCCCCCCCTTTTTTTTTCCTCGAGCCTCGCCAACCACCCCCATCCCGCTGTCCATCTCCCTTTTTCCACGGGCCAGAGCCAGCCAACCCCGTTCCTTGGCCGGCTAATGGCGAAATTATGATCAAGCCAACTTCTTTTCAATGGAACGACGGTAATTACCGCGCCGGTTGTTCCTGTATACCGGCGTCTGGCTGCATTATTCAGTAGCGGCGTGTAAGCGCGAATCCCGGACGAAGACGGGGTTGGAAACGGGGGAGGGAACGACCATTTAATCGCGCGTATCCCATGGACTACTTACACGCCCGTCCCTCTCACCTACACAGCCGCGTTTCTTCGATGAATTTCTTGCGAATTAGCCCGGCCAGCGACGATACTTTTAATCTCGTTGCGCGACGCTCAAGGCGTCCACGATGCTCGCGTTAATTCCCTCGCGATAGCGCTGCGTCCCCTTGATTTCCTCTTCAATCTTCGTAATTCGAGGATTTCAGAGCCGAGGGAAGTCCTGAAGTTGGGATAGCGATGGCAGCTGCTGCATTCTGTCGATGATGGACGTGATTACTTGTGCCGCGTGGAAGGGGTAGTTTCTGGACTTGTTTGAAAATTTGCGATTGCAAATTCTGATACTTTGAGACTTTCTGAATGTTTTCATACCCCGGTGTCGAGCTTCTTCGAACGAAGTAGGTAAGGGGATGGAACCCCAGCTCTTTCAACCCCCACTTTGCTGTAAACCGTTGTCACGAAGTTTTTTAAAACATTTACCGTGGTCAGGGTTGACGGAGGAATGTCATAATACTCTTAAGGAATTATCGACGCTCTGGATCAAACTCCGAAATCCTTCTTTCTGGTGAAGAGAAATGGCTGCTGCCGGTTTGACTCGCCATGGTTGTTCCATGGTAAAATGCAATTTTTGTCCGTGGCCTCGGTGGTCTCGGCTTCCTTGCGGACAAAGGGAATCGCTTGAATTCTAAACAACACCTCCTCCATTCCCGTGAAAGGTGGCGGCTCGGAGGTGGTGCATAATTCACGCAGACGATCGTAGACGCTGGCATCGATTAGGGGACGAATTCGTCGAGCTTTTCTTTTGCGCCTTTATAACGCCAGTAAACGGTTTTACTCGCGAGCCAATGGGCTCCTTCGGCCGTCGATTCGAATGGGATTTACTTTGAATACCAGTTCCATTTGAACGAAACACTCCCGAGCACGAGGATTTAATCGAAGTCGTTGTTCGAGCTTCTTTCTCCCCGGTCAATGCCTTTCTTCCAGTGGTATTATTCGGATTGCCAATTCCTCCGCTGAACGAAACATTCGTATTGTTCCCTGGTAAAAAATACCTCCGACTTGGAACGACAACTTCGAACTAAGAGCGCGCAAGTTCTACCGACGAGACGGTACCAAGTAACTCGATAAGTGATTTCTATCCCGATAACAATTTAATTCAATTCCCGTCCGGCATTGTTCCATCCAGTCTTTTACCAAAGAGATCGAGAATAAGATCGCTGAATTCGCGCAGCAAGATCCTACCACGACGAGCAATAAAACAAGGGGGTAAAAGGTGGCAGAAAGGTTCCCTCGAAAAACAAAGAGAAATGCAGAAGGATCTCACGGCGTAGCGGAAGCGTGTGCGAGGGTAGGTGGACCAGAAACTAGGAAAGTGATTCAAGGTGTACCCAGGGAGACCATGGAACAATACATCGAAGCTAAACGACGATCTTTCGTCGCGAATTCACGTATTCCCAGCGGGGAGAGGATACCGTCCTGGAAAACGTTTATCATTTCCCGTCTGTGTCGTGTTTCCTGGGCGAAGGGAGAAGACCGCCGTTCCGCGCTATCGAAGGCAAATGTTGAATAAGAATCAACAGTATTACTTCTCCGCTCGTGATTCCAATATTTCCCTGTCCCAGAGAGCGATCTCTCGTTCCCGGCTGGTGGGTCGATGTTTAAAAAGCGGTACAGAGTGCCGGAGCAGGCAGGAAAGGGGGTGGATGGATCGATGGGGCGTTAAACGCATCAGAAGCTTCGATAAGGGCGCCTCAGACACGGCGAGCAGCCCCATTCGCGCCGCGATGCAACGGACGCGTCGTGGCCAGCCATACTAATTCATTATTAAACTGAACGTACTGCTCGGCTCTGGGATTCGCGTTTACGGCCCTCGCGAGGGTGGATCCTCGGGCCGTGGGCAACCTCGAATCTCGCGGAGCTCGATGCAGCTGCTTAGTGGCACTTACTTCGCAGCCTGAAGCAGCCGTTTCGCGCGGGCCCGCTCCGTAAAACGCTGGCTGAGGCGGCTAAGCGGGAATGTAGACCAGATCTTAACCTCGCCTTAACTCGAGTCCATTATTTTTAAGTCCTCGAGAAATTTTTATGAAGCACCGCTTTACGAGTGGTAAAGCCTCCGGACCGACTTGGGAATAAAAATATATTTCAATTACGCTTCGGATACGGCGCACTCTGCGCGAATCGCGATTCACTGTCTGCTGAGAAACCGGCAGGTTGAACGTAGGTACCTATGCATCGAGAGCAGGCAGCAATTTGTGACTTTGGTGAATTTGTATAGGAGGATTTAAGGTGCAAATGAATTTTATAGAGTTTGTTGTAACAGACTGAAGAAACATAAATTGAATGCCTTTAGTTTAATCACATTTGAGAAGTTTAATCATTTAAATACCAAGTGGTGGTTATTACTCAATTAAGAAACCTTCTGTAAATCACCTATTTATCCCCTGTACCGAGATCGATCGATTATAACAAAGGAGTTATCAGAGAAAGAGAAGAAAAATTTCATAAACCCGTCTATCCCATTTGCAGAACTTCCCACGAGCCAGAGAGTGTACCAATTAACCACTTTCTCATGGTATCGTTCGCGGGCAATAACGTTCAATACTTGGCAATTGAACCCCAGTTGGAAACTCGAGAAATTCCGCGCGCAATAGCGTGTCGCAGGCAATGCCAGTCATGCGACAGGCCAGGCCAGTTGTTTCGATTGAAAGCGCGGAAAGTTTTGTCGCACACGGGCTAAGTAATTTATACGTATAATAATTATACAGGGAAAATTCCCGTTCGTCCGGGCATTCCGGTCTGCCGGCCGCGTAGACATCTCGAGCAGGAGTTCGTTAACGGCGTTAACTCCGTTAACTAGCGGCTCTATCGAACCGTGGCCGTTTATCCGCTCGATACTGTTACGCGTGGGCGCTACGAGTTGCGTTACATCACTAATTAGCACGAGTATGCGTGACTCGATGGCTGGGAGAGGTCTCGCGCCACACTTGAACGCGTCCGTTTAGTGGCGATTGCTTTGGTTACAGAGTCGGTGAGAATCAATCGTTGGGACATTTGTAAGCTGATATACGAGGTCCTTTGATCAAATCAGGATTCTGTTAAAAAGGAAGCCTTCTGGTCAGGGACAATCGTGTTTTCAATTGAATAGGAAGCTAATTGCTCTCAACTGGAGGCGGAATTGAGCTTCAATTCGAGGTGAAATTAAGCTTCAATTGGAGGTGAAATTGAGCTTCAATTGTTGGGGTTGAATGTAATAAGATATATAGCTTCTAATAAGGTACATAGCTTCTGGAATTTTCTATAGGTATTGAAGAATTTATCTCGACTTAGCTTTGTTTAATTAATCCAACGATATTGTCGCGCTAACGAGTCTCGAAATTATCAGAGATAAGTACGTAGTGGAATCCTGGTAAACAGTTCGAAAACAGGATAGAGAAGCAACCCTCGAGGCTACATTTTGAAAATCGTATCGCATCCGTGCGGCTTCGTTACGTATCCAGGTTAAAACGAGATCTCGAAGCGGCGCAGCAGCTGGAACGGCGCAATTACCGATGTCGCGTCTAATTAGAGGATCGAGGTACTCGACGGCGCGATAGAAACAGGAAACTTAGAGGGCTCGTTCCACCTTCAGACGCAATGAGTTCCATTACCGCGAATTGACACTCGATCTAGACGAAAGGGGGTTGATCCTCTCTGGCCCTTTGATTGTTGTCCTTTCTTGCGCCCTTCGGTAGATAGGGTGTCTTACAGGACGTTAATCTTGGACTCCGAATTGAGAAGTGAAGTTTCTGCAGTACCTATTCTCGTTCGAATCACGCTGAGACAAAATTACCGTGGAAAGATCCTTCGTAAAACAAGCCAAAACAATTATAATAATTGTGGGAAACCAAAAACACTTGAAAGTCCCTAATTAACTCACACATCTGTACAAACTACAAACTTTTCTGTTCCTACATTATGCATTCACTGGCGATGATTAGTGAAAGCAAAACACTACATTCATTTATATTTTCGTTCAATATAATTCCCCCATTTTCCTCGGGAAATCCCACAATAATTGGGCAGTTGGTGGTGAGAGGAGATTCGCGAGGAGACGCGAGGCGCGGGGGTGGAGGAGCTGGAATCTGGTCGATCAGTGACATCGACCGGTCACTCGGGTACATGAAATCCAATTTGACGGGCCCGGGATTTCCAGGGCGACGAAACGACGTCGGAGACGCCGATTTCTAAAGCAATTATCATCCAGCCCCGCAGCGAGGCTCGAATGAATGGCGTGGCGTCGAGTCCGGTCCACTCGCGATAACTGGATTTTCCCCGTGGGACGCTTCAAAACTCTCGCCACCCCCTTATTCCGGCTGTATGCCGGGTGGCGGGGAGAGGGTCGGAGAAAAATTAACGCGACGTCGGTCCGCGCGAACGGAAATAACGTCCACCGTGCACGGCGAAGTTTCTTGTTATAAGCTGCGCGAGATACGTGACGCCGCAACCCCGTCGAAAGTATTGAAAGCACCGGGCGTTACGGGGGTGCGTGGCTGGGAAATGGGGTGTCATTGACGTTTCGCGGGACGAAGACAGAGATTGCGTTTACATGCCCGTGGTGGGTGTGAATGGCTGTGTTCGAGGGGCACGTTTTATTCGCCAGGGAGTAGTTGTCGCGTCTGTTCGATTTCCAATCCTTATGGCCACGTTTCCCCATTGCCTGCGGGGCTAATTTCAATGCAGCAGCGATTGAATGAACCACGAGCAACATGCTTGTTTCGTAAATACACGGAGGGCTTCAACGAAGATGGAATACTGATATCAAAATTGAAAGCTAGAGGAACTGGTGGGAGATTCTCCTTTGCAGGGGTTGGAAATGAGTGGAGATTCTGATGTGGAGAGGTCTGAGGGTTGCTCGATGTGAAACCATGAGTTTAAGGGGTTATGCCACCCTGAAACGCTCAAAACCACACCAAATTAAATAATTTTTTTATATTACTACGAGGGTGAAAATTATTACTATACTTCTTATGTTTAGGACATGTATTAATGAATATATTGTATAAATATTGTACAGAAATATTGAAATATGACTGAGTTATGTCTTCTCCCGCGAAGCTGCTAGGAATCAATATTCCTACCTTTTTAATTTTACCATTGAAATTGTTCGCCGAACAACTAACTATCAATGCTTCCCCTGTCTGCTTCGACGAAGCCACATAAAATTTATCTGATTTACACCAGAAATTCGTGAACACCCTATGCACACGCGTCAACAACCCTCTAATTGACGAACTTCGCCCAAGGGTGGTTCCTCCATTCAAGAGATTCCAGGGGAACACAATGAAACAACCCTTGTACACAATCTTGTGTGCAGCGAATGATTTTGACATCAGTGGCTGGCAGGCGACTACGTACCTACCTACAGTTTCTCTAATTACGAGCGTCTGCAGTGTGATTCGATAATTGTATTGCGAAACTTGCAGCTGGGGGGTTTAAGAGTGTGTCGCGCCGAATTTCCTCGGCGGATAAACCGTTTCGTTGGGAGGAATCAGAATTTTCCTACCTTCTTGCAGCTTGTTCCCCGCGGCGATGGAAATCCCTGGCGATCGTATCGATTGTGCATTAAGCTGCCGCACCGACTGGCTCGCTTTGAAATGAAAACGCAGTTTACGTAGTAATAAAGTAACCCGCGCAGCGCGAGACAGATCTGGGACTGCGGCCGTGATTAATGCGGCACGCTTTTTTCTTAATAAAACGCCGGGTTAGTTTTGCTTTATCGCTTTAATTTAATACCCGGCAACGGTCTAGCTGAGCGCGGCAAATGGGCAATTCTGCCCCGGGAGAACGGGAAATCTCTGTTAATCGCGGTCGAATATATCATCCCTGCGTACAAAAATTTAACTGGACACAGCCGGAGAAGGAGGGACGGGAAACGCAAGTTCGAAACCAAGCGAATGGCTGTTTGCACTTTCCAGTGGTCTTTGAGGCGGCATGAAACTAGTATCAAGTGCCACCGCAAAGTGGAATATATTCTCGAATGTTTCGTTAAAGATTTTGTGTTCCCTTTAGGGAAGCTCGGGGAATGTTATGAATTTTTATAAAATCCCAGCGCTCGTTTGCATAAAGCTGACCTGGATTCTACGTCCACCAACGCTGGGCCGTTTCAACTTTGATTTCTCGCGCTGGATTCTCGTAGGATATCTTCGTGGATATTTGCAAAAGGAGGAATCTTTGACAGCCAATTACCGTCTCGATATTTATTCTCCCCGTCGTGAATTTTTTGCCAAAGGAACGTAGACGCGAGTGACGATAAATGGTAATAAATACGTCCCCTGATTTGATCTCCTCCCGCCATGAATAAAGATACCTCGTCGAGGGTGTGGCCACGAGCCGGCTGGAATTTCACCCGCAGCTGGAATTCCCACAGGAGTGGAGCAATCACTTGCAGGTATGCTGAATTCGAGCTTTTCCCTCGCTCAAGGTGTTTCGACGCGTCGCGATGCCGGTTCCCGTAGCCGTGCCACCTTAAAGTCACGGCAAACTACTCAATTATCCACGAATGGATTATACCGCTTTCTGGATTAAACTTGAAACTTTAAGAGGGGCGGCCACTCATAATGGTAATAAAGCATGGCGCTCTTGTCGGGGATTTTCGGATGATCCTCTGCCACGGATTATCCATCCCCCTCCTTATCGTCGGATTATCGGTAATCGAAGCGGCATTGTGTCGGTGAGGAAGCAAGCCCGATACACTGCGCGTACACGCGGGACCAGCTGCTCGCGTCTCTTCGAAGATGCTTGGCATCCTCGATTCCGAACTTTCCTCCCATTCAGATAATCTGGGAGATTCGATTAGTAGTCTCGAGGAGAACACAAACCCGCAGAACCAACTCCCCACAATCGCCAATAACAAAACAAAAGTGCACTGTATCATCCACTATTTACACTTACAAATCTTTAACATAAACAGTTATGTTAATAAACACCTTCCGCGATCTAAAGTCTAACCACAAGAAAGCATCAGACGCAGCGAGCGCCAGAGTGCGTCACTCGAGCAATTGCCAGCAGCCATCGGGTATAAAACGTGCAAGTACGCGAAACAACGTGTCACCGGCGATCCATAAATCGAGCGGCAAGTGGGCCACAATTCTCCCGTTTCCAAACAACCGCCGCGACACCCGCAAATTCCCCCGTCGCTGCGGCGTCACGGGAACGACGCCTAATGCATCACCCGAAACACGCGTCCGAATATGCATCTTGACTGACCGCACACGGCCCGGGCAACGTCACTGGCAAAGGAACGTGAATTAGCCCGGATGCCATTTTCCTCCCCCCTGTCGTCGGCGCAAATAGCAACAGAGACAGCTGTAGGGTGGGCGACAAGAGGGCTGCAGCACCGTTTCGTCTGCCCGTGACGTTTCCACAGAGCAGAACGAACGGGGTGCGGGTCAGATGTTATAATTACCGTGGCGACGGGGGGCTGGAGCGGCGCTTTCAACGGCAGCCCGTATCGGAAGATCGGGGATACAGTGCTGGATCGCGCAGAGATCGAGACGGGGACGAGACAAAAGCGCTCCATTACCGGCGGCAATGATTGTCAAGAACAGCAGGCGGCACCGAATTCCGACGTTTTATGGGAATGGAATTGTTAACTTGAGGACGGAGGATGAAGGCCTTTTGGGAGATCCGAGTGGTCTGTTTTTGGTGGATGGTCGTTTCGCGGTCCGTTTAATGGGGGGAACGGGGAGGAAGTATAGGGGTAGTTGAGAAGGATACGGTGAGTTTATAATACTTAATCAACTGCACGTCTCGCCACCTCTGTGGAGAATGCAATTCTGAGAGATCCACTTTCGGATGCTTGCTTCGGAAAAGAATCCATGTAATTATTATACCTTCGATTGAGAGTGGAATGACTGTTGTTTTAAAGAAACGTTAGTAATTTCATACGGGGGATGAAATTAGAAGGATACCCCTGTGGAGGAAGCTCGATTTAGAAGCTCGATTAAGGGGGTAGTGGATTATTTCAGCTTCAGATAATCGATTATTCTTTTTACTGATTGTGAAAGTCTTATTCTTTATGAACATTTTAAACAAAATTTCACGAAGAAGTTACAGCAGCGAACGTAATTGAGTGCACCGTCCAGTAACGGCCTCGCAGAGCGATATTGGCATAGGGGGTTTAACTTTGAAGCCGTTTTTCTCGAAACACCATTTTCAGACACGGTGTAAATCATAACTCTTGAACCAATGAATATTTTCACTTGAAATTTTTACTGGACGTGTAGAGTTTCTTCCCCTATAGAGTGGAATTCCCGCATCAACATTGAATGTTTGTAAAATATTTTATAACTGATTAAAGGCGATTTCTTTTCCGTAAATATGTGAGGAGAAATATGATTCGTGTGTAACTTCCACAATTTTTGTTCAAATTCATCGGCAAACTTCCACTCTGTAGATTTTGATGTATAAAGTACTCACCCCAAAGCATTTTGCTTTCAAATGATTGGCTCATCTGAATGGATGTACACGATTAATAACTTCGACCATTTTACACATTCGGACGATTTTTTGTTGTTGTTATAATTACTCGCAAACGTGCCCACAATAAATTGCGAAAAGCACGATTATAATGATTATTCGGTATCAAAGTAATTTAACTTCAAAGAAACTAATGATTTTACGTATCCAATAGTCCACTACCCCCTTAAAGAAAGAAAAGGATCCATCGATATCTAGGAACACGAGAGTTCTCCCTTGTACACCGTAGCCTCGACTCGCATCCCAACCCTTATCCCAGGAAATCCATCTCCGAGGAGGATACCATTCTCTTATGCTTCTTATTATTATTTTCCTGCTTCTTCTGGCAGAATCCGTTTCGACGTAAGCTGCAAGGTAAAAAAACTTAAACGCTGAGATGTACAAGACTTCCTGAGAGGAATCCGCCGCTGGGTCGATCCGCCAGCATCGACTTTCCCCGTCTTCATTGCGCGTTCCAGATGCTTCCATTACTAACAGACGCCGTCGGTGGCTGCCTTTTCCCAGGGAGTTTACCTTGTACACCATTCGTCGCGGTTTATTGCGCGGCAAACGCGGTTTCTTTGAGCCGCGATCTACACGGCAAACACTAAGGCGTAAGTCAGGTTTAATCCGAATCGACTGATGGCGGAAATCGCGTGGAAAATTGTTCCCCACCGTCGGATAGCCGTGCCGCTTCGTTGGCTCGATGAATTAAATTAAGATGAAAGAATTGAACGTCCCCCGGGAAACGATGGTCGTCGATGGAGTTCGGGCATCGAATCGTCGCTGGAGTACACGAAATGGGCGACGGGGATTTAGTCTACTTCGGGACAAAGCTCTGCCAGAGGCACCCACGCTAAGAGACAACTACAATGGAGGAGGCGAAGTTAGTTCTGTGCGCGTACGGTGGCTGCGTGACCCAGAATGCTTGAAATAATAGACGCGTGTGCGAGGTGCGTGAAGAGGGATTCGTCTTGGCGTGGCCCGCGGCGCGGGAATTAAATGGATGGTTGCGAAACGGGAATTAAATGGATGGTTCCGAAACGGGAATCCACGGTTTACGGGCCAACTGATATACACCGCTAATACGCACCGGGGAAAGTAGATTAGCCGCGGGATTAGTATAGACTGCAGTTTAAACCTGGATCGTTTACCGAACGAGTGCTCGGCTAATTCAAATCTGATACCTAAACTGATAGCTAACTGATACTTAACCTCTGCTACCTATTTAGATAATTTGGTAGACTGTTTCGTAGAGAATAAAAGATGACGATCCGCCCACGAGACTCTAGTCTCGTTCGACTACTCCACGGTAAAATTATCGAGACTGTCGGGAGACACGACGCATCGAGTATAATTCGAATCATCCCCCCAAGGGAGAACTGCCAGGGTTCGTTTTACCCCTCAGGGAGGATTAGTCAGGCTGGCGCAGTGGAACGAACGAGTTCGCGGTAAGTTATTGTGGAACTTGGTTACACGACTCGAAGAAACATAGCCCGCGACTGTAATATGTATGCTTGAATTTATCGACTTTCCTGCGGTGGGGTTTGAAGAAAACTTTCAGCATAAACAGAATTGAGGTTCGTGAAAGTAGGTGGAAAAATTCTGCAACTTCCGAGCTTGACAAGTCCATCGATTTAGTCGTGCCTCAATTCCTACTTAAATCTCTTCCTCGATTCTTTCCCCAAGTTAGACACCCACTTGCAATCGAGCAAGCACGACGGCAAAGCCATTTGTTCCTTCCAAAATTCATCTGCAGACTTATTAATTTCCATTATCTCAATTACCTTGAAAATCAAGACACTCCCAAAGGACTCTCGCATCTGACAAACAGAAAGTCCCACGACATCCACAATGATCGAAGAACGATAAAAAATAGTGAGAAAAACTCCCCGAGTGTTTCACGTTGCCAGGCGTGTTCTGTTTTAACATAAATTAGCAAGTCTGTGCAGCCAGGTCGGATTAAGTCCCTCTTCCGCGGTTGTTCTGATCGTTTCGTCGGTATGCATTTAAAGAAGGATAATCGAGCTCCCCGAAGTGGACCCCAGCCGCAGAAAAGGGACTGTCCTCTAACGAGAAAAGTTTCTTTCGCCGGCTCCCTTATTTTCCGCGGCACGCGGCGTCGGTGAAGATTTAGATTAAATCCCAAGTACTTTGCCTACTGCACCGTCGGGGGTAGGGGGTGGCCTCTGTCGAATCTTATTTCCCCACAGTGCTCGCGCTGACACCTTAATGAACAATTTGCGGCTCAACTTTGGCTACGTCCTCCTTTTTCCTGTCACTATTATTTTTCACTCGTTCCCTCTCTTCCTCGAGCCGCATCCAGCTCGAGCCGTCAGGGAAAGCGGGGCAATTTCCAATCATCGACGCAGCAGGGGATGAAGGTGACACCAGTCGGCCTGGACACGCGTCCCCGTCACTCACGGAGGATCCCTTCCCTCGAAGAACGGCCACTTTTCACCCTCCGAGTGCCTGCACTCAAAGTGTCACGGGGAAGATCACGTCCTGGCTCTGGCCTCCGTTCGATCCAGTCTCGACTGATTAGCTCCTTTTTCTTCAACGACCGTCGATCCTCCGGCTGGAAACGAATCCCTCCCTCCTATTACCGTCTCCGACAGTCGTGCCACCACGGAACGTAAAGGGGATGAAGTTTGTGTACTTCCCACGTCGCCCTCCTCGAGATGGAAACTTGCGATGCAACCCCGGCAGGTTGCATATAGTCTTTGCAATGATGAGGAGTGCCTGTTTTAAAATCATCGACAGCAATTATCGATTCTTCTGGAGCCATAAAGGTATGATGTGATGCTCAGCAGAGAAATGTTTGGAAGGATATATTTCTCTTCTGGAATTAGGTTCCTTCTAACTGACCAAGTTGACGTCGTTGTACATTTGAAGCATAAGGGGGAAAACAGGGATTGTCACAAAATAGCTTTATCGAGAAAATTACGTTTTAATAATTTAGTCCACTAGTAAAGAAAGAAGGCTTAACGAATTTATCTGTATTCTTCATAACATTAAGCGTTTACCCTAATTTATTATGGATCAGAAAAAATAAGCGATAAAATAATAATTGCTTTACATAAGTTTAATATTTTTTTCAGGTTTGAACAGCATTCTGAAACGAAATAAGAAATTTCTACTTATATTATTATCAAAACAAAGGAAGCCTCTAATTTTATTAATTGTTATTCGACAGTTCTCTAGAAATATGTTATAAATCGAAAAATCACAGAAAATGGACATTCCCTGTATTTTCCCTCTTTTCCCATTTATAGCCAAAATGGATCCACTTTGTCGCATACCGATTTAAAATTTTTCCTCCAAAGATAACAGATCTGTAATAACCCTCCTCTAATATCGAAACAGGGATGTCTCTGCCTCGCTTCCCGTGCGAGTCAAAGAACCCTCTCAATGTACAAACATCCCATCAGCATAAAGGAAAATTTCCGCGATTCCCTGGCACCGTGGCGGCCACGGAAGAGACCGAGCACGGGAAGCCACGGAGGTCTCGCCGACATCCAATCAGTTTGGCCGGCTCTCTTTGTCAAAGTAATCCAGCCGAGGCGAACGACCGTGGAAAGGGGTGCGAACATCACCGTCCCCGGCATCCAAGATGGGCAAGAAATGGCGCATGTCCGAGCTGGGCGTCCCCCCGTCTGCCAATACCAAGTATCCGGAGCGTTACATCGTTGCCGGTCGATTGCAGGCGCAACATCGATTGTGAAGGGGCAAGAAGCCGTGACAGGAGAGCCTAGATTAACGTCGGACAACCGGATAGAGGGCTTATCAACGATCGTGCCTCTTCAAGGAGCTCCATCCCCCCCGTTCTGCTGACGCAGAGACGGTCATCACGTCGATATCTTCCTGCGATTGCTTCGTATACATCGAGCCTGCGATACGCGTGTAATTCACAAACAAGAAGCTTGATAGGTCTGTCCCAAGATACGCGAGGAGCGTTGGAATGATCGCGATTCGACGAAAGGCGTCCAAGTTTCTAACGTTCGACGGTAGCAGAGCACAAGCATCGTCGCCTTCTTTGAGCCGTTAAATACTCGACATTTATCCCCGCGATTCTAAGGGGTATTATTCGAACGCTAACCGATCCGTATACCACAGAACTGCAGTTCAGAGTACGCCGGTTTGCGTGTGTACGCGCGCAGCTTCGAAACACCCAGTACACGGCTGGCATGGCTCCAGACTCTCCCCTTAACCTGATTAAACGACGTTTATTGTCGCTGCGAGACGGGGGTAGACTGTATCAGAAGAGAAACAAGGGAAACGACGCCGTCCCGGGGTGAATGGAAAGGGGGAGCGAACGGGACGAGCCGGTGGGAGGGGATGAAATGGAGAATCAGCGAGGGTGGCGCTCGCCCCTCGACACGGGCGAAACAGGCAGTTATAAGAGGCGAGGGATGGAAAGAGCAGATACTTGATGAAACTTTGCCTCTCGAAGGATAGCCGTGGAAGGCGCGGAGACGTGGCTGACGTGGACCGGAGATCTAGGGGTTTCCGATGAAAATTGTCAGAGGAATGCTTCTCTTGTTTCCTTAGAGATCGATCAACGAAACCATTTCTACTGATTCTCAAATGAATACTCCGGAATGAATTTATTCGCCCCTGATCAGAGTAATTGTGAATATTTCTGGGGATGCTGGGGGTAAGAGATCGACACGTGGTTTGAGACCTCTTGAGGATAGGCTTTTATTATTCCACTAGCAGTTTCACTTTTCAGTATTATATCGTGTCATCGAAAATGACTGATATGTATTGGTTTCATCTATCAATTATTCTTGAACGCCCCTTCGCGACGGGAAGTAGACTGAAATGAGGGTAAAGAGACTCCAATGCAGAGTATCAATTGCATCGAATCAATCCCCACGAATGCTATCAATTCCAGAGATACCAGTATCCCCCAACAACAGCATATTCGTCGCAAGGGCTCCATTGAAGTCCCCCAAGAATTCGAGTAGCTTTCCCGAGCAAGGGCGACAATTAAATCAACCTACTTTTTCGAACCACGCGAAGCGAATGCGTCTGGAGTATCGAGTGGATGAAACCACTTCCACCGCCCCTTCCAATGGAAAAAATCCAGGACTCGTCTTATCGATCTCCGCGAGGGTATGCACCCGCCGAGGACCACCCCCGACGATCCTTCCCTACCTTCCGAATTCGTTTCCCCGATACGCTAAAACCGCGGGCCCGCGTTCGTCCCGTGTTTCCCTCGCGGTGGTCTGATTTTGAAAAATTCACGACGAACGCCAAGGGGGTGGAACGGGGGGGCACTGTGTTTGCGCGCGATCAAATAAGAAAGGCGAGCGGCAAATTGAATATCCCATTCGCTCGTGGGTTGGAATAGAGGAGGAGAGTCGAAGGAGAGAAGGAGCTACGAGGGTGTATCTCACCCCTTTTAAGAAAGAGCAGCTCGAACCGCGCCCCCGGCCAATCCTCCCTTTTTGCTCGGCGCGTTTTGTTTCCACGATCCTGCCATTCTCTGTCCCCCGTCGCCCCCTCATCACCCGCTTCTTCTCCCCCCCCCCCCCTCCGCGATTTTGGCACACGTAACGGTGATAACACTAAAACCACCGCCTCAAAGCGACCTCCCCAGCTACTTTGTTAAGCACTCGTCACCGTTGAAAGCTTAAAGAGGGCCCACGGTCGAGGCAGCGGCGTTTTTTCATTTCTTCCACTCCCTTTTTTCGCCCACTTCCGCCTCTCCTCTCCGTAAACCGTTAATAACGAGCGATGCTCGGGCTCGATATTAAAGCCGGAGCCTCTGCGCGCCTCTTTTCCTTCGGGGGCGAACCCCTTCGCGTTCGGCGAGGGAAGATTGTCCTTTTTTTTTTTCGAGATGGGAAAAAACCGGATGCTTGGCGAGTACACCGGTGGTGGATGCTACATGATTATTTTTGCCACAGTCGCGATGTTTGAAGGATACGAACACGATCTGTGTCGTTCATTGTGAACGTTGGTCAAAGGAGTGAGCGCGGAGTGAGGCTGTGGTGGCTGTAAATTATTCCTGCAGACGGGCGAAATTTGTTGCCTATCGATCCTGCTTTGATTAACGAGTATCGACTAATCAACTGCTAATGATGTAACGCAGTAGGAGCGCCGTGAACGAAATTACTGTAAACGAGTCTAAATGCAAAGCATCTCAGGCGTGGCGCGCGGGAACGCATCCACCCCCGTGCAGCGAGTAATTAGAAACGCGTAATTAAGGCAAACTTAAGACGATATCGCACCACACGGCTACGAAACTACGGGGGAGGGGGAGGTTATCTACTCGAACACCGCGGAAGAACGGCCTGGGGGAGTGGAAGGAGCAGCCGATCGCTCTTCTCCACCCTCTATTTAAAGACGTGGCCATTGTATATCAGCATTTATCACGGGGAGAAGTATTCGCGGAAACTTCTAGTCGGAAATATATTATTCAAACAAGGGATCGCGTGAATTTCAAGCCACCATTGGTACAATTGGATCATACATTTAGGAATGTACGACCCTCCTGCTTGGTAATCTATCACTGAAAATTGAGTCTAAGTATAAACACAGTTTTGCTGCGTCGAATATTGCAATCTGTTTACTCAGTCCCTCTCAGAGACGCGAGGCGACAGACTCGTTTCGCGCGTCGTTGTAAACGGGGCTTTAAGCTCCACGGCTGAGACTCCGGAGAATAATAGCGACGCCGCGAACCCATGGCAACCGGAGCGAAAAAGAGATGCACCGTGCCGAGAATATCGCAGGGGTCGCGATTATTTTCTCTCTATCTTAGGAAATGTGGCCAGTGGCGATAAGAAATGATAGAAGCGGGCTGAGATACCGCGACGATCTACCGGGGCAGCGTGCGACATAACGGCGTCGTCGAGGGCAAACCTGGCGACCTCGGGAGCACCCTTAGTGCTAACAGTTTCTCAAACACGAGAAAACCTCGCGTAATGACCATAATTTGTAACATTAGTTAATAAATGAAGATATTCAATCTCGAGGAAGAATTCCTATTTCATCCCCTTTTAAAGAGGTCACCATCAGGGTGGCTCTTATTCAGATGAAACTTCTTTTCAAGATTTTCTTCGCGGCACCCCCAGAGAAAAAGTAATACAATATAAAAGATGCTCCTTGTCTAGTATATACAATTTTTGTTTGGCATGTTTTCTAATGTAATCAATAAGTTAGGGGCTAATTAAATAAAATCAACTTTGTGCGCTTTTAACTAAGTAACTATTTAAATGTTCAAGAAACCAGGGGCCCCTTTAAGCAGATTTTTTTTTATTATTTGGAATTATTCTGGGAGATGCTGCGGAGAAAATTCAAAAGTCGAAAATAAGAGCCACCCTAATCATCCATTTACCATAGAATTCAAGGCAGTAAAAATCCCCAGCTTAACGAGAACCGAAGGATTACAAGATTCTTGACAAACGGGCTAGATCGAACGGCGAAGCTTCGTGATTACAGGCTCGCGTATCAACGGCAAGCCACCCCCAACCGCCCGATCGTTTCAACCCTTCCAAAACTCGTATCACTGTAACGATAAGCCATAGCGACGGAACCTCAGCGACGGACGCTCGTATTTTTTTATTTCGCTTTTACGTCCCCGCCAGTGGAATAAACCAGTCGACGTCAGTCGACGGGGATGGCGTTTTAAGTGACGGGGCCGAAGAACAATGGCGGCGTCGCGAGCGGAGTAAAGAAAGTCGTCCCAGGAGGGTCGTCGTAAAAGCAGCGATTATTTTCTGCCCGGTATCCAGCGACGACCACGAACGACAATCGAAAGATCGAAAGTATTCGATGTTAATTCCTCGACGGCGAACCATTGGGAACGTAGCTTCACGCACGCGCGCTTTTACGGCGCTTTTACGCGCCTCGATAAAGGAATCGAGACCGAATCGAGGGAAAGTACAGTGTGTCGCCTGGTGAGTCCACGAAAAGAGATTCTCCGTGGAGGAATAAATCGAAAAGGTGCTGTAAAAGTTGCTCTTGCGAGGCTTCGTTTTTAAGAAAGCCGAATTTCAAAACGTGTGCTCCGAGAAAGCTTCAGCTCTGCGGATCGCGCGTCTTTGGGATCGATTTACCCAAGATCAAAAAGATCCGTCGAATATTTTCGATTCAGTTGTTCACCTAGGACACCTCTACGAAGAAGGTGTCTACATTGGAGCGTTCGTGGGCGGAGATTTTAATGGAAAACGAAACAAAGGGAGCGGCGAGAGAGGATTTGGTTAGCTTTCGTTACGGCAGACAAATAGCCGCGTCGATTAAATATTCCAGCGCGACAAAGGGCGGGCGTCTGTTCAAAGGAATCGAACGAGTCGCGGGTAAGTCTTTCGCGACGATGAGTCCAGTTTTTCGGGACAAAGGGAGGCATTTTCATTTGCGAGAGCGTCCCCTTTAGCCAGGGGGGATGTAAGGAGTTTAATGAATTTTCGAGCATTCCGTTCACGGCAATAGGTTCTCAAAGAAAAATCCCCACGAGCTAGGCGGGCAGGTGGACGGGGGAATAATTTTTTACAGGGTAAGGAACTTTCTCCCCGGAGGATTTCGTGCTGGGGGGTTGGAGGAAACGAATGGCTACGCGAATTCCTTCCCGATGATGCCGGAAAGAATCCCCTTGTTAAAGGCCACCGACGTATCCTTGCAAGTTCTTGCGCGTGCCACGTCTGTCGGTAGAATCGAATACTTTTCAGATTAAATCAATTCCCCCCCCCCTCGGCCTTTGGGTAACGCGAGGAAAGGCCGGTTCCTCCACGAGCCAGCGAGTATCGTCCATTCTCCTCCCTTTCTAATTCGACGGGGGTGTCTCCAGGTTCGCCTCCTTCGTTGAAAGAAATTTTATTAACCGACCAGACATCCGAGGAAAAAAATCCATGGAAAAATGAAGAAAATAGACGGTCCATGTTCCATCAGCATCAAGCATCATCCCTTTCTTGCGCGCGGAATGTAAATTCTTGTCACTTAATGCGAACGGAAGAAGATACGAATCGGAATAGGGTTTTTAGAATCTGGAATGGCGGTAGGTCGTTGTAAGAGCTTAGACAAGAAGTTTCCACGGTAATCCTCGGCGCCTGCGATAGTTTCGGGGCGAAATTCGGTCTCGCAGGTTCGAGGCTTAAGCTCGCGCTAGAAATTTCTACTCGAACGCCGATCGGGGAGGTCCTTAAGGCGCGTTACACGCGATACCGCTGCTTACGCGATCGGTTCCAAGCTGGCAACTTCGCAGTTTACATCCCCCGTTCTTATCACGCCCTCTCCCGACCCAATTGCCGCTAATACGAGCTCAACTGCTCTGCAGCTCGCGATATATCTCGCGACATTTCCGAAGATTAACGCGCCGCCGTTCTCGCGGTTTCCACGCCCCGGAAATCTCTGGGGGGATTGAAAATCTGAATGGGTCCGCGTGACAGGACTTTGTGGCAGACACGTAACGTGATCGATATTCTTTAGGAACTATTGGGAAACATCGGTTAAAACACCGCTGTTGATAATAATTCCATTGTGTCACCGCGGATGGCGAAAGTCAATATCCAGCCCGGAAACTCTAATTAGCGACGCAAGGTCCATTGCGAACGGGCAACGCGCACGTTATTGCCCAGCATCTTCTTTATTCTGCCCCACGCACGAAACATTGATAAATTCCCAGCAAATATTTAATTCTACCGCAGTCACCGTGTTGGTTTAATCAAGACCGCGTCGGCGGTTGTTTAATCTTTCATTCGTCGGTCCTCCGCAGGTGCAGAACCGTGATTGCTCGCGGCCCAGGTTTCAGGCGATAAAATCCCGGCTATGGCCAGTGATTATGCGTTAATGATCGGTGGATGCGAAATGGATATCGCGGCCGAAGGTAATTATATCGCGTTTAGGGACGCGCTTGTAACGCGTCCCTGTGGCTCCATTTGTTTCAGCATGGCCGAATGTTATGGCGGTAATGCGTTTGTCACGGATGATTTTATGTTATACAACCGTGATATAGTTCCCTTAATGAACACTCCCTTCGTTTATGCAACGAATCATTACAGAATTTGCCCGGAGCCTGGGAAACTTTGGCAAACCGTGGTTCGACACATTTCGTGTAATTTTCGTTGTTCAACTGCATATTTTCTAGATTCTGTAGTATTAACAGAGCTTTCCACGAGAAAGAAACTATATTTCGCAACACGATCGCAGATCACTGTAGCTTGAACTCAGAGTGCAGTTAAGTATTGCGAATTTCCGTTTATAAATTCCTATCTGGCCTGTGTTAATTCTGAATTCGTTTATTATCGGATTCAATAATTGCCGGCTCGCGGTTGAATAAACAATGAGCGAGATTGAAACACCAGAGTTGACTAATTCTCCCAGTTCCTTTCAGGCGACAGCAAAAATTGCGCCCCGCGAATTAAGCTGTACGCGCGACGCGGGAACTTCGCGAAATTGAAGGGAAGCACTGATTGTTCCGCGTGCATTCTGCGAAGCTCGTGAAAGTTGAATTGGCCACCAGGCAGCAGCAGCAGACAGCGCGTTATTAAACTACACGCGGGGTAGCTTCGCAAATATTACACCGTACGAATTAGGCGACTGCGCGGCGTGACTTACACGGAGCTACGTTAATTCTGAACCGTGTTAATTGGACAATATGTATGGGCCGCGCAACCAAGCTTCGCGAATTTGTGGATCGCGTTGATTGCGCTACGTGCCGCTGGAGTTTGTAAAAATGGCATGCGGCTAGTTACAAGCCACGTGTCAATGAAACGTGGCACCACCTTCGTCTTCGATGCCAGCGAGCAAACGCGTGCTCGCAACGATGCGATGTATCGCTAATCAGACTACGCAAACGTGCAAATTTATCCACGCTCCGCGGAACGTTTGCGAAAGTTACACTTGGAGAATGGAACTCGAAATGCACGGGGCTTGTCTCCCTCGGGTTATCAATAATAAATCCGGTCTACTGTGTGTTTGTGAGAGGCAAAAATAGACCGAACGATGATCGTGCGCTTTCCGCCCACGCACCGTCGATCCCATAAATCAGCGATATTGCACGGCGGCCCGTTTCGGCGAAAACCAATATCGGGCCACTTACGATTTATCCATATTCATTAGTGGGCCACACCAACGTCGCCTACCAATCAGCCACGATAATTATCCACGTAATTAGGCCGCGGCCCGGGCTCAAACACACCCATTCCGATACGTGGCCCCATCCAGTGTATTTCACTTACCAACGATCCACGAAATTGGACCGATTCCATCGTTCAACGCAGCTCGGTCCCGATTACTTTTCCACGTGCGGCGAATTCGCAGCAGTTGTCTGAAACATTATAACGATCACCTCCCCCGATGTTTCTGCCGAATCGCGCTAGTTACCGTTCAAATTGAAATTACGCCTGGCTTTTCCCGTGTCAAAGACAAACGAAACAGCCAGCGAGATTCTAGGCGAACCGATGCTTTGGATGGGTTGGAAAGTTTCGACGAAGCAGCACGAAAAATGGCGAAGAATCCAGCTATTCATAATCGGCGGAAATTTCGAATTCTCGTTTCCCCAATTTCAGTCAATTAATCGCCGGAGAAAACGCGATAAGCTTTCGTTGACCCGTGCTTCGCCGCCGCTTTTATTCGAGGCAATTCGGCGCGATTAACAGCGTCCACGTTTGCGGTTCGATTTGATGAAAATTTGTACGTGCACGGGTAATGGTGGCTTTTCGATAGTGGCTCTGAGTGGCGCGACTCGTCCGGAAGGAAGGGAAGTGGTGGAAAAATATTCTAAACCTGGATTACGAGCAGTCTCTTCCCGCAAACGTTCACTCTTGATAGGCACGATCGAAGGGGGCGTTTAACCGCCCCTCCCCCCACCCCCCCCCTCCTCGCACCACGCGTTCGATTCTGTAATGTTATATCGGCAATCGGGGGCCGCGTGTGCGCGCGGTTCATCGGTATTTTATTGCGTTCCAATTCGCCGTTGTTGTTTGCCCGGGGAGCAGTTGCACCGGGGAACGAAACTTTTGCCTGCGATCGGTATAATGGCCAATAGACCGGGGTTATCTCGCAATCAGCCCCGATAGGACGCTTGTTTTTCTTCGTGCAGCTCGCCACTTCGCTCGGGCGAGCGGAACGTTTAGCAAGGAGGAAGCTCGATTAACCGGGGAATATTAATTCGCTTGAAAAGTGGAGGGGACGTTCGGCACACGCGGGTCGATCAAGCAAACGTTTAATCGTCGTGTAATTAGCTTTAGTATAAACTACTGCAGTCGTCAGTGTATATAAAAGTGTTCTTCTATGGACGTCTGAAGAATTACTGTTTGTATCACTAGTTTGTTAGTTTCTGACAGTGATGTATTATCCACGTCGCTATTTCTTTGCCCAGTCATAAGTTTCGGAGTGGATATCCTGGGAAACTATAAGTCCGAGTGACTGTCAATATAAAACGTATCTTCCATTGTGATTCATATATCAATGAACAACTCGGTGTATACATTTCACTCGAACGCGCAGTGTATATTGAATAATTGGAGGAAAAATTAGATAGAGGAAAGGGGCAATAATTCCCCAAAGTAGAGTTATTGTTCCGTCGTGCCGCGAGGAATTGCCAATATCGCTGGTCCAGCGAGCCATATTACCGTTGTTTCCCACGGGATGGTGGAAACGTGGGGCCATATTCTCGCGGGGACGTTCCTCTCGGAATAAGTCCATATCAAACCTCGCCAGACTATCGCGCGGCAGGCGACCGGCTATTTAAGCATCCCTATAAAAACACCGAGCCCGTAAAAATACACAGTCTTCACCGGTATCGCGCTACTCTCCCCTCAAAATCAATATTTAACGCGACGATGGAAGCTTTCAAGCTCGCCGAGGCGCTGGAACGCTGTGGGAATCGATGACGATCGTGAATGGTGAAAAGAATCATCTGGGTGCGAGCAACGAATTCTGCTTGAAATTTCTGGAACACCAGTCCCTTAAAATTAGGGAGAAGAGGAAAGACACGGGAGGGAAGAACGTATTACATTATGGTGCGTCTGTTCGCGTCGACAGATCCTTTCTGGCCCGAAAACTGAATAAAACCGCGGAGAAATGCCAGGCCAAACAAGAGCTTCGGTAAAATCATACGAGAAAGCATCTCCGGGAGAAACACGGAGGGATTGGGGGGCTCCGGCGGGCGAGATAGCGTTAAAATGTTTCGACGGAAAGTTTCTCAGAAAACGGTAAATCAATGTTGGAGCTCCTCGCTTCCAGAAACTGTATCCTGCTTCTTGGAGACCAAACAAACAGAGATTTATCGTCGATTTGTAAGGGCATGTATTAAGAAATTTTTTGGTGGTTCTTCGGTTGCACAGAATTCTAAGAGCGTGCTGCGCAGTGGAGACGTGCTCGGGGCAGATGAGAAAGGAAGTTGCACTCGGCCGGAATGGACGAGCGTAAACGTGGAAACTGGGTAGCGTCAAGATTAGACGTTTTCCAGGCTGAACGTAATACCCTGAGATGGCTTATCCGTTTAAAGGGATACTTGGCGGTCTAAATGGACTTTACTCGCGCGATTAGATTAACGCTGGGAACGGGCCTTAATTGTCGTACATTCTAGCGTCTCTCCCTGACTGGAATATCTAATTAGAACGATAAATAAACGCTGGATACAAAGTAGCAAGTAAAAAAGTGTTCCGTGCAAAGTAGCTTCTAATCTTAATTTATAATAATTATTTTATTTGAGAATTAATAATCCCAACACGTTTATTCACGAAAAATCAGAGAGGTATATTTCCATCGTTCTGTTGCCTCCACTTTTTCCATTGGCAATTAGAGCAGTAAACGAATACTATCAATAAAAAAAAACTGCGTACCGTATTTCCTCGTAATTGGTAATACAACACCCAGCAGATCATAGGGAATCTACGAAGCTGATACCTGTTACAGTGTATACAAATCGTTTTTTTTTTATGTTTGTTAGTACTGTCCATAGAATAAAAAAAATTATCCAAATAATAAAAATGCAGTAAAAAGTAAAAAATAATTTTTCCCTTATTTAATCTACGGCTCTCATATTTTTTAAGTCGGCGCCAGATTTACACAATTCAAATGGTGGGGCGTCGACGCAAAAAAATATGAGAGTCGTAAATTAAACAAGGGAAAAAATTATTTTTTACTTTTTAGTGCACTTTTATTAATTTGAAGTCGGTTTTATTTTTTTTAAATGTGTTTATTTTTAATTTTTCAGTTTTATATATATTGACACAACATGCTGACGCGATATGTGCGTACGTACATAAAATAATACTAATTAGGCGACAATAGTCTTTATTTATTAACTGGCAATAGAACTGGCAAAATATTGGGCCAATATTGATGCAGTGTGGGATGCTATCACCGGGTCATTGCCCTCTTTCGAATAAAGAAAATATCAAAATCGGCCCATATGCCGAGGAGTTATGCGGGGTCAAACATTAAAGAAAAAAAATACATACGGGTCGAATCTATAACCTCTTCCTTTTTGAAGTCGGTTAAAAAATAACCATAATGCGATATTTCGAGGTTTCGAAAGATCAACGACTTCAAATGTGGACCGCGATATTCTCCAATAAGTCGAACTCTATTTTTCGCAGGCGTTCGAGAATAGTTTCTTTTTTTTTCAGTTGTATCTGTTTATACTTCCCTGCCAAACAGCGCCCTAGTTCCTTTTCAATCTCAATATTTACCGCCGCGTACAATATCAAATTCCGTGACGGTCCGAATTCCCCAAAATTTTGTTTCCCCCTCGAATACCGTTCGATCCCCCCGCACGAAAAAGAGAATCGCAGTTCGAGAGGCAAATTCGAGTGGAATATCGTTACGAGCTCGGCTCTCGAGTGGAGCAGCGAATTTCAAATGGGACTTATTTACATCTCAGAGAAAAATACGTTTATCGCACTGCCGCGACGGGGCACAGAAGTCACGTTTAATTTTCAAATCGATAGTGAAACACGGAATAATACTCTGTGGCTCCAAGTTTCTAATTTCTAACCCACATACCCACGAATGGTATTAGGATAGAAGAAGAGTACTGCTACCAGGAGGTCAGGCGTGAAAGGTGGATGTTTGCTTACAGGTGCGACAGGAATGAAGGATTTGACAGTGAACGTGCCAGCAGTGGTGCGATCAGGTGACACAGTGACACTGTCCAGCCATTACGACCTGGAAGGCTTGCCATTGTACACGATACAATGGTTCTTCGAAGAAAAAGAATTCTATCGATACCTTCCTGAGAGAAACCCACCGTACACCACCTTCAACGTGGACGGAATACACGTAAACGTGAGTACACCTCTTCGATTATCCCACAGCAAATTTCACTATTAAGTCCCCCATATATTTCACGAATATATTCCTTGCAAGTTCAAACCACAGGTAGTTTCGTAACATGATTACTATCCGGGTTTAGGTTTGCAATCCCAGAAGTATTTAGTAGACCGAAGGACGAAGAGTAAGTGAAGCATTCACCGTATTTTATGGAGGATAGAAGCTTTTATCAGGAGTTTATTGTTAGTATGATCAACACAGCAATTTTGATGGGGTCGAAACGAGAATTCTTTCTGACACACTTCCCCTCCATTGACCCATCTTTCTCAACCGATTGAAATGGACGTGCGGATAAGTACGGTACTGTAGAGTCGCACGCAAAGCACTCGAAACAAGGACGTCACGGTTTCTTCGTTAACGCGGAACGTTGTTAATTACGGATGGGAATCGTGGCTTCTTCGCTAGAGGGTGGCCAGCCGAAAACGCGCGCCTTGTTGCGCCCGATTCCTCAATTAATGCGCGCAATTAAACTTCGGCTCTCTTAATGAGCACTTCAATGAAAGTTTATGACGCAAATCTCATTAAGTCTCGCGAGCCGTTCGTTAGATTCGGTGCCCGGCCGCCGTGAAACAGGGCCGTCAGCACGGGCAAGCTTCAGCGGGGGTGGGGGAGAGTGAATTATAATCAGGCCAAACTTTCCGAATCGAGTTGAAAATGTTTAGCGCCGTTCCCAATGAAAAAATAATCGACGCTTCCACTCGAATGGAGCGGGATAAACAGAAACGCCGAATCGTTTACACGACTGGTGAGCAAGGAAAGGGGGCGCGAAAAGAACACGACGAAAACGTAACGTTACAACGATTCCGATTGCGCGCATAAATTCGTCAAAAATTGATGAAAAAAAACGGAAAATTTTTGGATTACTTGGCGTTCCTGTAGTCGCTGCATCGCTGGAAAATTGGGACAATGCTCGCCCCCCACCCCTGCGACGTTATTACGGTGCCGTTATCGTTAAAATTTCCGCGAAAATTCACGAAATCCGGGCACGGGCAAAAACCCGATCGCCCCGAATACCGTTTCGCCGATAAATCCAGCAGCCCCGACATTATTCTCGCGGAGTCGGCGAGCGGTGGAAGTCGAGGCGGCAGAAAAAGTTGCAATTTTCTTTCGCGAGACGGCGCAAGGACGCGCCGCGACGTCCATTTATCAGTCCCTGGCCTCTGTTTCGAAAGCGAGTCGAGATAAGGCCGAGTGGCGTCCCGATTTTTCCGCCTCGCCACTCGAGGACTCGCCTTTTTCCCCCGCCGGGGAAAAATGTACAGGGTGTTCGCGCGCGGAATATCACGCGGAATCCGAGAATTTCGTCGCTCCGCTACCGTGTCCTCCCCGATAGTTTAAGATTAAAGCGGAAACTTGCCTCGGCGAGCCACCTAGTTCCTGTTGCACTGTTGGCGGAATATTTGCAAAACTACCCAAGTTCTATCGGACCCGAAACTCGATAGGACTGACAAAGACAGTTAGCTGCCCCGTGGGGAACGGAGACACCCCCATGGCGCTGCGGCAGATAAAGGCCAACTAACAGAATTGCCGTCGCCGCGCTTTAGCAACCCTCGAGGATCCACCCCCCGCGCACTCGCGCTCGCCTTGTTTCGCCTGAAACATCCTGGCTAAATAATTTAGCTACACTTGCTTTTGTGGGAGCCCTCGGTACTGTCACAGGCGATACTTCAAAGCAGGGGAACCGGGAGAGGGGGGGGGGGGAATGCTTGGAGTGATATTGTTAGAATTCGCACCGTGTATTTTGCCGACGGGAAACGGGGAAAGTCGATAAAAGTCTTGGGGGCCGTCGCTGTCTCACGGAGGTGAAACTTTTTGCTAGATCACCCCCCAGGCGGGGTGGGTTGCTCTTCCGCGGCGTAAGTGCGAAGGTAAAACGTGCACGTGGTCCAAACCGAGAAGAAATCGATAGGGCTGATTTATGGCGTGTGCTACCACCGCGACACGACCCTTTGGAATTCCGTTCGAGTGGATTTGAACCTGGGTCAAGCGTGTTCCGTGTTTTACCCGCGTCGATTCCCCTGCCTCGCTAACCTCCTTCCTCCTGCACGCCCTACCATCCACCTGTACCACTTTTCCTTCCGACCAGCGCAGCCTCCCTCAAATATTTACCGCGACGAACGAGCCGCCGTGATTTTTTAAATCGTCGGCGAGCTGATTTATCAGCCCTCTGCAGTTCAACCTCGGCTCTTCCTTTTCGTACGTCCACTATCTCTAGCGTTGAAAAAGTAATGACGCGGAGCAAGTTTTTGAGGGGCAGGAAGATTGCATATTGACTTTTAGAGACAGTGAATAGAATAAAGAAACTCGCAAGTGGTTCAGGTCAACCATTTCGACGACATTGGAATTAATTTAGGTGAATTTTTATTTTAATTACCAAAGTGTTTATTGAAAACAATATCGAGTTGAAGGTAATACTGGGTCCGACACGTACGAATGCAAGTATCGAAAGAAATTAAGTGGTTTAAGGGAAAGATCGAAGAGAAACGTTAATGACTGCTTTAAGATCCAAGTAGGTAGCAGAGAAACGTGTTTCACCGCGACTTAGCCTGTTGGAAGCAGAAGAAAATGCCCTCGGCGCCCTTGATTATTACGGGGGAAATGTAACGTAATAATTCCAGAGGCACGGGGAGGTCGCGTAAACCGAGAAAAACGTGAGAGTCGAGGATGAAGGAAGCCACTGTCGCCGCGTGGCTTCCGAGTGACTCCGCGTGGTTTGATCAAGACCGTAAATAAGTAGCTCGCCTTTCCAGACCTCCTTCAGAATTTCCCAAGAGCGGCACGGGCTGAGCTTCTTTATTATTACGTTTCGCGTCCTCTTGGCCGAGGACAGTGGTTCGTGAAATTCGCCCCAATGCGAACGAAAGACGCTGGAGAAGGCACCGTGGCCATCTTCTCGCGCCCCGCTCTCGCCCATTTCTCGCACAGCGATCCATTCGTCCTCTTTCTTTGAAACGGCCACGGAAACCTTGCGCTAACCCCTCCCCCAGGGATCGTTTGAACCCCGTAGTCGCAATAATTGTTAGAGCATCAACTTCCCTCGCCATCGACGTCCCTCTTGTCCACCGTCCTTTGTCCGAGACCTCGACGGAACTTCGTTAACGTTCTCGAGGAAAACATACACCTGAGAGTTGCAGCGTGGATCGTAGGGTATCGGTGATCGCTAGGGACGATGCAAACTGAAGTTTTAGGAACGAACCCTTGGCGAAGATAATGGACCACTAAATCTGTGTTATCTTTGCAAATTTAATTATAACGATGGTTAAACGATTTTTGACGAGTACTTTACTAATGCCCTCTTATTTGCTGAGTGAAATCAAATTTTACCAACATCGATTCGTAGCACGGAGAGACGAGAAGGGGTGTGGAAAGCGGAAAACTGCGAGCACCGCCGGAGCAGTGTGTTTAGATAATATTTTCGCGTGGCAATTTCCGGTCGAAAAAATTCGCACACCGAGTTGCCCGCGATTCCGCGTGAAATATCGCGAAGTGAAATCCGATCGTGGTGTTTTCGAGCTGATAGACAGGAAAACGGACAACGTTTCTGCTCTGTTTGCCCGGTGGATCGTAAAGGGGCCGTGCGGATCCGTTTCGTTCAAATTTATTCGACGCGGCGAAAAATGGAAGGGGGGAAACGAACGGCGCGGGTGGCAGAATCAAAGGGACGGTCGAAGACGTGAACCGAGGGAAATAGATCGAATCAGGGGCGAGGGTGCAAAGAACCTTTGACGTTGAGAAAGGTTGCGGCGAGTTCGGAGACAGCCCCGACGTAATCCCGCGAGGTTTAAAGTATCCTCGAAGAAACTGAGGGACGCGTTTGGATAAATAGAGGGGGCTGGCCTGCGTTCGCCAAGGCCAGCGTTCGTGAATCGATGCAGACAGAATGGGGGGTGGCGTTCGTTTCGCTCGCAACTGCCCCTATCGATTCGATCCCGCCAACTTTCCACGGAGTCACGAGACACTGGAAAACAGATTCTTCATTCGCGAGCGACGCGCCACTTGCAGATACGAATCTTTAATAAAAATTTGTACCGGACTTCCGACGGGAAGGAATTTCCCAGCACGGGGATCATTTTTCCTCGTCGTCGCACTGGACGGGCTTGCTAAAGTGGCCCTTGGACAAATTCTCGTGAAAATAACATTTCTGTCTGACTTTTGTCACGTTCACTGAGGGCATGAATATAAAGTATAAGCAAAATCTGTTTGCAAAATTAATTGAATATATGAATTACAATTATTACTGCTGGCAACTATTATAACACAAGACCAAGTACTTCAACGTTTCAATTCAAATCAAATAGAGTCAAACTCTTAAAGGTGGACAGGGGTTCCTCTCTCCGCGAAGAGTGAAGACGAGGAGAGAATGAGATTTGTAGATTCCCCTACGAGGGATGACCAAAAAGTAAACTCGCAAGTCCACGACGTGAAAAATCGCTCGTAAATCCTCTAACAGGGTGGAAATTCCTAGGCCACGATGCGCTCGGAGTATGAAAATACGGGAAAGGGCGTAAAAGTAACGGCTACTCGTATAATATTTACAGGCAGAAGAACGTACCGTGTACAAGGGGGAGATAGTCGAACGACGGCAGACATTCACCTGACCGTTCGACTATGATGCGGCCATAGTCGAGGCCGGAATTATGTCGGTCCAATACGGTGATAACCCCCAGCCCACCTAAACGTCTCGACGTAACCGTGCCGATAATCCTGCCTTTTTATCGCCTCTTAGCTGTATCCCCTTTTATTGGTCATTACACGTTATCACGACACTGAACCTGAACAAACTGGCGCGCACGATATGCCCGCTGCCGCTACAGACTTTATCCACCCTTAAGCGGCCACGATTTTTGTCGCGTGAAACTTTAAGCAGGATGTTTACGGCGGAGAGGATTATCGACATCCTCCGGATTTAACGATGTGTTCTGCGCCAGTTATCGTTGAGAAATTCAGAAGGGGCGGTGGTGATTGGGTGCGATGTAAAGTGTCCAGGGGGTGGTTAAGCTGTGCTTTACTGTTCAGAGAAATTTGGAGATCGAGTGTGAAAAATTTGAAATTTTATGTAGACTGATTGTGAGTTATTTTGTTTAGGAAGTTTCATATTTTATTTGCATTTTGTAGGAAGCTGAATGTTTGTTTGCTTTGAAAAGAGAATTTCTATTCAGCTGTGTAAATGAGATGAAATGATATTGATTCTGGTGATTTGTTGGTTGTGAAATTGTCACCGTGTAAAGATCGTTAAAAATTGCTCAGTTTAACGTGACAAGTGAGCTACCGTTTGGATTGCAATCTCATCTGACTTCGCTGGACGCAATCGGCGTTGTGGCGCAACATCACCGAGCTGAATTTCGAAAACAAATATTGTATTTGTTCCCCTTCGTAAACAGGGATTTAATAAATACACGGTCCCCTTGTACACAGTCGAAATCCCTGAATTACAGCGCAGCATTTTCGAATGTGGAGGAGGTCTGTCAACATGATGGACCGTTACGCATGTGTGCAACACAAAATCAAACAAATCTGATCGACATCCCAAAATTTCAGGTTCGAAAAAAGAACAGCCACGCAAGGTTCTTTGATTTTGTTAACAAATTGCCTGCACCCTCCTCTATTTCCTAACCCTACTCTCGTAATATTCTTTAATATGTTTCCGAAGGTACTTTGGAAAATAAATGACGTTCAAGATGTGACATAATCGAACAAGGAAAACTAATTTCTAATTTCAATCGCGACAGTGTAAATACAAGGTGGCGAGTGCTTATTATGGAAAGGGCAAATATTTGCAGGAAAATTATGGCAAAAAATGATGGTGGAGAGTGACTCGAGAGTCGCACAAGGGTCTACCTGGCCACTCGACGACCATGTTACAGCGAAGACGAGACTTACCATTCAACGAAGCGTTCGAGAAGTCTCGCCGATATTTCTTTCCGACGACGGCGCAGCCACGCTTCCATCAGGCCTGGCGGAAACGGTGAAAAGGACTTGTCCCCGCATCCGGTGTAGTTTGTAAAGCAGGCAGAGGGGCCTGCTGCGATGCATATAAATGATTGCAAAGGCTGAGGGGTGGGAGAGCAGAGTCCGATCGAGATTTAGACGTGGAGAGGGTTAGATGGAAGGTCGATATTCGCGTGGAATACAAAGTAATTTCTGGGGGAGCTGCAGCGTCCAGAAAAGAACGAAACAGAAAAAGGAAGAACAGCGTTATATTCACGAAATTATACGCTCATTACCAGATACTGAATAAAATATACAGAAAATAAATCAGAAAAGTTCAAGTGACTCCCGTCGTAATAAAAATCATGCCAGAAGCAATTGACTTTGAAATCGACCAACAATCCCTTTTTTTTCATTTCAAGCCCAAATGCTGAAATATTTTATGGTATTTCCGCGCTTACTCGGAAGCTCTCCAAGCGCCGTTCAAATAGAATTGAATCGATCTATTTCGACGAAAAATCATTCCATATCGCCCCTCGAATGGTCCAGTGGAACCTGAGGATGAAACGCAGTCCGAAATCGATGCCACTGCGGGGTGAATTAATCGAATCCGTGATGGGGGACGGGGGGTTGAAGTGTTCCAGCGTGAACGATAGAAGAATACATTTTACTGGGCGCATCGATCCTATAACGGGGTGGAATCAAGTTCGAGTGGAACGATATCTCCAAGACGGAGGAGAAACTTCCTCGCAGCCTGTGTCTGCCGCTATCAGATTTCAACTCGGTTCGATCCGCCCCTAGTAAAAGTATCTCACACCCCCGTGGAGCGTTCTTCGAGCGGTGTTTCAAGCGACCTCGTCTCCCAGCCGCTCCGGATGGAGCCCTCGTTCCCGAAAGCACCGTAGTTTTCGGATTTCCCACGTTTAACGGGGCGATCGACGAAACCGCGAATCGAAATAAAAACCCTCCCGCCTCCCTGGCCGCTGGATCGATTTGTCCGTGAACGAGGCAGGAAGGAGGGGCCATGGAAAATCGAGGATGTTACGTAAACTGGTGTAACAGCTTACACCGGCGTATTCATTACTCGAAAGAACACTGGAAGGAGGAAGTAGCCCCGTTTATTGCTGCGGGGGATGATACCGTGGATTATCGCGAAGCATACGGACAAAAGTATAAAAGAAACGGTTAGCCTGGTCGCCCAATCTCACGGTCTTGGAACATCTCTTCATTAAGCCGGAGAACAAATTACGCGTTTTATGGGCCTGGGTTGGGTTCTGGATTAAGCCAGAGATAGGTCAGAATCGCCTCTGAATTAGATCAGAATGGTGTCAGAATGGAGTCAGAATTAGGGGAGGATTAGTTTAAGATTAGGTCAGTGTTGTGTCAGGATTACGGAGGGATTATGCTGAAGTTAGGTCGACGCGAGGTCTGGGTTAGATTTCTAAGTATCCTCTTGACATGGGAGTCGGAATGACTGTTTAATATGTGACGCGAATTGTAATCGAAAGAAAATCCCCTGGCAGAGTGTGCGTCTGCAAGTTTATAGGAAAGGACGAGAGACAGAGAAGTGGAGTAGAAGATTTCCACCAGTCACTTGATTTTCCCTCGATTTATATATACATTTGTAGGCGGTGGCGATATCAGGTGTTCAAGTGTCGCTCCCTCGTTTCCGCAGGTCACAAAATCGGACGCACACGACGTGACGCTGGTCGACGTGTCCAGGAAGCTGACGGGGGAGTACAAGTGCGAGGTGTCCGCCGGAAGTCCCACCTATCACACCATGATCGAGAGAGCCAGAATGGAGGTCGTAGGTAAGTGCGAGTCTGCCGGAGAATTAAAAAGTTTCACCGAGTAGACAAATTCCTCATCCCGGGAATCGCGTGCACTGTAATGCGGTGCACGTGCGCGCCGTACGTGCGCCCCATTTTCATGTCAGATTTAGGATCGCCGTGAGTTCACCGGAAGAAACGCGACGCAGACGCCGATCCTCTCTGGAAGAACGCCTGGGGGGAGATGGAAATACGAATACCCGAGCCTTCTGCTCCCGGTTATCCTCTAATCATCAACGTTTAAAACGAACTCATTTCAACTACCATTTAAAGACAAGTTCATCCCTTACTTAACGACGAACAATCGGTAGAAATTATACTGTTGGATGCAAGAAGGAGCTCAGTGCAAAGTGTTGTAGTTGCCTTATAGTCGGAATTGTGTAATAAATTAATCAGTGAAATTAATTTTAATTATAATCCTCTCAGGCCCTTCTTGCATAAAATGGAGAAATAGAGAAAAAAATGTTTTATTATTTATTTAATATTTGCATAATATTTGGAACAAAATATAGAATACCTATTGAAAAAATATAATCAGAAAAGTTACTCAACATCGGTTCACAAAATTTACTATAGCTCCATGAATTTTAAAGATTCAGCAATGAAATTTGCTAAATCTAATTATGCGATTTATGCAAAAAGGGCCTTAGTGTCCTTATATTCGAATCTGTAGCAAGATAGAAGGCACCCCTTCAGTGTCTAGGAGCTCGAAGGCTAACAAGTCTACCCCGTGTACGCGAAATTCATGCCACATGAGGGGACAGTCGGGTATAAAGGAAGTCCGTTGGCGATCCGGTTGTACAGGTGTTTCCTGGCCGCTAACCCCTGTCAACCCCCGTGTCTGAGGTGGCTCGATGGTCTGGCGCGACGCCAGGCGTCGAGTTAGCGGCGTGGCCTGGCCCTGGTCGCGTGTGCTAAACGACATAATTATTATGCCTTAGACGCCCCAAAAACGGATCCGACTATCGGCACCGAGAAGGAGCGCATAGCGGTGGGCGAGATGCTCCGGGCGAATTGCACAACCGGCAACTCCAGGCCCGCCTCCGCCATTACGTGGAAGCTGAACGGGGATCTGGTAAGTATATCGCCAAGCTCTCCCTCGCCTCAGCCCTCAGCATCGCCTCTATATACGTCCTCCAGCCGTAGCTACGTGACCTTACTGGATGATTAAAGTTCCACACGGAAGACACCTCCGCTTTCCCCCGTCCCCCAACCAACCGCCCGAACCCCCGTCCGCGGCCCGTGTCGTTCCGTTCCATTTACGTTCCACCCCCTCTGCAATAGCCGCGGCCCCTCACCCTCCGCGCCCCACGTGCCGCTCTGAATCGTGTTGCTACTATCGCCGAGGGTGTCCCCCTGGAAGGGACAAATGAAAAGTGTGGATAGGTTCGGGGGTGCCCGGCGTTGCTTGCTGAAAAGTGTTCGCTGCTTTTGACAGCGTCGAGGACCAGCCGAGGGGAGGAGAGGCTCCTTTTGAAGGAGGCCGCGGCGGAGTATTGGATATGCACGGGTGGAATGTCTGAGGGAAATCGATGCAGACTGTGGCGACGATGTCGGTGGATGTTTGTCGCGTGTGCTCCGGGGGGGGTGTGGATTTAATTGGCTTGGGGAGAATAAGGATCCGTATAATGTGGAAATGTTGTACTGGTTGTCGTCGCAGAGAACGGTGTCGATGCCGCGAGGAAGTAGTCTTTGGGATTAAGTGCTTAGGGGTAGGTGACAAATATTGCGCGGTGTATTTGCTGATGTAGAAACGAAAGGGGCCGCAGCGAGCACTGGTATCACGGATTCAACGCGCGTATTCTAGGGGGTGGATAGTACACTTGTCGGTTGCGTTGTTCGGGGATGCAAGAGGGGTAAGTGGATCGCGAGAGTGCTCGTTGCTACATCTCCCGATGTGTTTCGCTGTCCACCACTTTTGGGGCTCGTTGATTTTGAATCTCGCTCTGACGCAACATTGCGCGTGTGGGTACAACGCGTGCAACATTCGAAACTATAATCATTGGTAAATTTGATTGAAGGCTATGGTTAGACACTTGTCAATCTGCTACAGCTTCCTATATTTATTTTTCCAATGCTCCACTGTTTATTAGGAATTCCTGAACTCAGTACGCCGCTCACAAGACTATTATAATAAATATAATAAATTTCTCGTATATTCAACTGGAATTTAATTACTTCACACGGATTTTAAGCTATGAGAGCATTTAAACACGTCGATTCTTTCGGAACGCCAGCTTCACAAATGATAATTCTATGTGTGAAGCTCATCGAGCAGCGAAATCGGAATATTTTTTTGTGTATGTTTCGGGAATATCGTCGGGAATCCACCGGGTCATACCCTCGGGGCTGGTCACTTTTCGGGATCAGAATCGCGCGAATGAGTGCGGTGATGCGCGAGAATTGGAATTTTCGCGGGTAGACAATGTCGAATGTTGATTGTCGAGTGATGCGAAAGCGGGAAATAGAAAAAAAAAGTTCGCGGAACGATTTTCCGCGAGGCTGGCCGACGGACCGTAATAATAACGCCGCGGCCGATTATTTCGAGTGAATTATTAATGCCCTCGGTATTACCGGTAGCAGTGGCGCGGGTGTATTCGGGTCCATTGTGATGGATTAATTAATTAGAGCGATTTGATGTTCCGCTTATAATTCGTAATTAATTTGCGTCCACCGGCGAATTATTTCAACGTGCACGCCGCGCGTGTAAACACGCTTAAACATTTATGCCTGCGCCGCAAAGTTTGGTGGTTTGTTCGGTCAGGGGCAATTATTTCGTCGCCACCTGTCACAAATGAGTCCTCGCCTGGAATAAGTACGGAATAGCGAACATGACGGTGGCTAGTAAATCGTGAAACAACGTCGACAACGTCACGTTGCCAAGCGGATCGATTTTGGAAAAAGTCTTGGGGGAACACTCCCCGCGCACAGATTTTTTTATTGCTTTGCAGTGTCTGATAAATCTGCGGCACGTGGGTGATGTGATTTTAAAATGGCCCTGGATGAAAGATTGCTGGCTCCACTTTGCCGTGAAGTTTTTGAGGAATGAATAATCAGAAGGGCACGTTTGCTCGATCCAATATTTTTGGAATTCTGAAGTTCTAGGAGCATATTGGTGATTCGTTCTTTGGGGGTGATTCAAGTTTAATATCGGGGCGTTGATGTGTACATAAAGCGTAGGAATAATTTTACGAATTTAGGTGTGTAGATTCAATGAAAGTCAAGGGAACTTATTGAATGAAACTGGAGAAAGATTCACCTACTAAGTAGTATTACTGTTAGAGTACAAAGATGAATCAGACACACCGAAGAGAGACACTCTACTCACACGATCTCCAATGGAAGCCCTGACGACGAACTAATGAATGTCGTTTCTCCTGCTACACCTCTTATTCACTTCCCACGTACCCTTGTTCTTAGCTCTAATAGACAACATTCGTTTTGTCGCAGCTTCGGATAATAGACCTCGAAGAGCACCAGTAAACGTCGATACGTTTACAGACCTACTTCTGGAGTCCAATCGAATACAAATTTCCCACGAAATTTGTTAGGAAATACTGTGACACGTTACACGCTAACCAGAGAAAAGTGTACACACCCCACGCAGACTTATTCAGACTTAATGCAAAAGAAAATCCTCGGTACCGATCAATTGTACCTACCCCAACGTCAACACCCCCCCTTTGCTCCTCCTCCGTTCCCTTCCATTACTTTTATCAACACACCCATTCCCCAGAAATATTCAACCGATTCCCCAACATTAAGTACACGGCACTTTCCACCATCCCCTGCGCTCGACTCGTTCTTCTAAATTGTCCAGGAGCGCGATGCCCTGCTAACCTGTTCCCAGCGGCGCATAAAACACGGGCAATATGGAAATGCGCCCATTTGTTTCACGGGCCGGTTAAATCGGGCATCGACTCGAAAAAGAGGAAAACAGGGGACGGAAGGTAACGAACGGAGGCAATCGGCGCTCCTTCGAACCCGGGCGTGTTTTCGTCGATCGGAAAACATATAACTCACCCTCCCCTCGGGCAGCGGCCGTTGTAACCGGTTAAACGCGTCGATGCGCGGCGGCGCGGCGATTTAACGGAATAATTTGGTTGATTTAACAAATACCGCGGAATAACGATTTATTTGCATACGAGGCATCGTAACATCTACCCCACACGCCCCGGCCATCGCGCGGATGTATCACCGCGGATCTCGATAAATTTAAATTCTCCCGAACGGTGCAGCACCGTGCACCAACGCGCGATTCCCCGGTGTCGCTGAAATGCGAAATAACTGGTTAGTTACAGGCCCGTGGACTGATTGAAAAACAGAAACGAGACTGCGCTGCAACGAACGAAGGAGGGAAGAAACTTTTTTCAACACCTGCATGAAAATGGGTGTTTTTTTTTTTGCGCCTGCTGGGCGAGAGGAAAATGACAAATTTTGGTCAAGAAGAAGCAGTTGTTCGGCTAATAGATATCGATCATGAGTGTTTATGTTGATTTTGCAACTGTCACAGCACTTTTTTATTAGAAGATAAAATGATTGATAATGAGAGTGATAGCGATACGGGATATGACACGCCGCCGAAATCGTACAAGCTGCAAAAGCGATTGACGAAAATTTGCTGCTGTCGATATCGAAAGAAAAGTACGAGACGATGTACAACAAATTTATGGAGTGGCGAGATAAACAAAAACTGGAGTCATTATACCCTGTTTACAGCCATTCTGTACAGAAGATGTCACTATTTTTTTCTTGTGGAAAATGGCCCTCTGGTTCCGAAAATATGGTCTGAAAAATTTTCTATGGATACGTTTTAGAGATATCGACAGGTGAACTTTTTACTTGTCTGTCAAAAAGGTGGTCCCATATAATTGAGAATATCTCGTGTTGCGAATGGCTGATATGGTCGAAAATTATCTCAAATTAAAGATAATTGATTCGCCAACAAATCTACTTGACAAAATTTATTTAAATCCAAATTTAAATTTTTTTCATTTTATTGTGTTATTTCAATTTTAATTCATTCTATACATTTTTTTCCAAGTATTTTGTTAACCTATGTTTGTTAACGTGTGTTTTAAAAATAGTACTGCCTCTTTTTGGATCTTTTGTTCGTTTTGGGATTCGTTTCTCTTATGAGGGACCAAATATAATCTCCCATCTCATCCCAAAATCCATGATACCGCCGCTCAATACACCTTCTATGCAGGTGTTGAAAAAAGTATTGTGCGTGACAGGGGAGAGACGCGATTTTGCCTCTCGTGAAGTGTTGCCCGAGCGCAGCGAGCAAACTTCACGCTCGTCAAAGTCGCTTTTTTCTCTGCCTTATCACGGCAACGTACCTACTAATAAACGCGCGCCGTTGAAATTTCAATCATACGCAGTTTCACCAGAAGCGAGCTGCTTTTCCGAATTTTCAGCATCCGCTACTGTTACGCCAGCAAACATAATCAGCAAACCCTGTTTTCGGTAAACTCCGACGCGCGTCTCGCTCGGTTTCCTCCCCGTGACGACGCAGAAAATCAACCCCATATCCTCCGCGTAGCAAGCGTCTCCCCTTTCAGTCTAGAACCACCCCCCTGCCTTATGGTGTTGTCACAGCCATCATACGTTTCGCCGACGAATTTAAACGCGGTATCGTCTGTCCCGTATTCGGGTTTAACGCGCTCTTCGACGTTCCCTGTGTGTTTCCGCGCGGATGGCTCTGCCCGGCCGGAGGGACAGGGAGGGAGATTTATTTGACGAAATAATTTTGCCGCGCCCGACGGCCGGGAAATAAATTCGGCCGCTTTATGGGATTGGATCGGTTATAATTAACGCGTGCCGGCGACGAGTTGAAAGCAGGGCGATTTAGTTTCCTCTCGCCGAGGGCGAGCAGGGATGGGCGGTGGACGCGCGCGCGGGTCACGAGCGTAACTGAAAATTCGCGTGTCTCGCCGCGACGCTTGTAACAATGGCCGCTGGAAAGTGCACCCAGCCAGCAATTTCACCCTGCCATTTTCGGCTCCCGGGCCCGTAGTCAACACTGATGCGTGTCACCCCGCCTTCCCTCGCGTAACTCACCCCCTCGCGGGGGGGGGGGGCACGGCCTCGAGGAAAGGACTGAAGCTAACCTGGCCATTGTCGACAACTTTCTCTTAATGTCCTCCCGGCGCTGTTCCTTTGGCTTTCCCAGCTCGCCCAGCGTTCTACGAGACCATCCTAATCCCTCCCGAGGGAAACTGCGCCGAGCATTCTTCGCCCCTCGCGATACTAAAAATGCTTCTCGTCGTTTATCAAGCGACGCATCGGTCGCGACCTCGTGCAATCGTCGACGAAGTTACGCGGCATAAAATTTTGCACATTTAAGCGGATACTCGAGGCTGTTGCAGTCGCTGAGGGTGAAATCGAAGAGATTGGAATTTTATTTGGTTTCGTGGATACCTACGATGATTTTAAAACAACGTATACACTTTCAACTGTATTATTCTCCCCCGTGGGCAAACTATAAGCCTCCCTCCTTTACCCCCTCAGAAAATCAGAGGATTCGAAGCGAAGTACACAGCTTCAGGAGCCTCGACGTTTAAGCGACTCAACTCGAACGTACTTGATCTTCTGCCAAGAGGATCGTCGACGTGTTCCACCTATCCGGAATCAACTTTCTGCTCGTATTTTCTCGCCGCCAATTCTTCCGCCTCGCTCGGCGTGCTCCTTCCTCAGAAGCTTTTCGCCGGTCCGTGAAACATCGACGAATATTTCCAACAAATCAGCCGCTGGATCTCGCGGTACCTCGTAAATTTGGCGGATCGAATCGACTGGCTGACGGGAATTTCGATCACCCTGGCTCTCTCCTCGTTTTCACAGCGACTCTGGGATCGGTCATCGGAAAGGTATTACCGGGGGTGTCGGTGTCACGGATTTGTCGAGGCAATGGCGGATCGGGGGTACGAAAACATCGGTCGTTAGCGCTTCCTTCCGACGCGACGTCGGCGTGAAAACTGATAAGGACGTTCCGTGCGTCATCGCCTGTCGTCTCGTTGACGTCTTGTGCTTTGAGGGGTTCCTGTCTGACGAGTGCACGAAGCTCTTGGTACATCGTGAGCGTTCAGGTGGGACTCTTTGAGCTATTCAAATGAATGCAGCATGAGGGTGAAGGGTGCAGTTCCTAGCAATGGATGGAGCTGAATTTGAAGTACTTAATGCCTTAAGTACTTTTATATCGGCAGCATGGTCTTATAGTGTTTTGGTATAGTCATTCTGTGTGCTATTATTTGAAAGAGGAAATGGTGTCACGTGGCCTGGGAATGACAGGACTGTGAAGAATATAAAATATGAAACTCACAGCGGCGAGTGTTAGTATGGTCTATTCTAAATGTGTCCACATTCTTCAACTTCGCCGGTCACCCACAGAAACTTGCTCTGCGAAATGAACTCTTTGATCGATACAGCAGAAGTTGAAATTGGTCACACAGAGAACCTCGAGCTAAAGAAAGGAGGTGGAAGAATGTAAGGGCTCAGAGTGGTCTGAAAAATACATATAAACTTCCAGTTAGAAGGTGGCGAGATAATAAGGACTCGGCCGCGAATGAAGAAACTTGAAGCAAAGTTTCATCCGAATTCGCGGCCGAGATTCCTGAATTCGTGTTATCCTAATTAATGGACTTGGAAAAATGTCTGCGCCGTCACGCGGCCGTCAGCTTCCGGTTACGAGGAAAGAACGTGACCTATATTCCGCGAGGGAAGGGTCCGTAGAAGGAATTTCGTATGAAGCAGTATGTTACGCTGACGTTCGAAAGATAAACGAGGGCGACTGGAATTTTGAGAAAGCTCGCAGAATTTGCATCAGCGTGGAACGTCGCGGGGACACAAAACACTCGTAAAATCTACAGCGTGACAAACTGAAGATGAATACTTTCCTGCTGCAGTGAAATTTCGCGGGATGAAAGATGAAGACGAGTTTAGACTTTAGGTGCATCCATATTTCGGCGATTGCTCAATAAATTTCGCAGACTTACGACCTGGAGAACAGTCTTTACTTTATTCCTTTTCAAAACTGTGTTAAAATGTGTTAAGTGGTACGATATAAGCAACCCTCCCCTAGATACTCTCCGCTTCCAATCACAAAACCAGAAGCAATATTATCAACAGCACCATTATCAAAAACTCCAGTACCCTCTTAATTATTCCAGCATCCCTGGTAACGAACGTCTCAGTATCCCTCAATCTCAGACCAAAGTGCCTAACAATTAAGCAGCTTAAACATCCGTCCCCGATCGATCGCGCAGCTCCGCAAGATCAAAGTATCCGAATCCTCAGCGCTCGGTATCCAGAGGATACGTTAATGCAATCAGCGACGATTTTCCAGCCGGGCCGATGCCAGAATTTACATTCCACTCGACGGTTTATCCGTGGACGGCTGCAGCCGCGTCCCAGCGCCTTTCCCACGACACCGATAGGGCGGAACAACGCCGAGGAAACGCGGGATCACCAGGAAAACCCGGCTGCAAATCCTCCGGTGATAGCCGGCTGACACGGGGGTGAGGCGCAGGGGGAGGGGGGGGGGGGGGGGGGGGGGTGGCGGTTCGACGACAACGGCAAGCTTTATGCATTATGTTTTATGAACACGCCGCCATAGTCGCCGCGTCATCGCGAGTCCGCGGACTTAATGCACAGCCCTGCTCGTTTGTTCCCCGAAGTAATAACGGCGAGCGACTCTTGTACCCTGCCATCGCTCCTTCTTCCCTCGCCTCCTCTCAAGGAGCGCCGGGCGGCGGAGGGCAGAGGAATAAAAAAGAAAAGGGAAGAAGGGAATGGAGAATGGCCGAGATGGTCGGCGAGCAGGCGGAAGCTGGGCCTGCGCCCTGCGCCCGTTCATTTACGTTAAGAGCAACGGAACTGCGTAATACCTTTAAGCAGAAGGGAACAAGACACCGTGCCTGCTCGAGCTTCGCCTAGGAAAATCTCGCCACCTTCGATGGGGTCGCGAGAAATTGAATTGAACGCCGTGTTTGAACCGAAGGGGGGAGATCGGGGGTGGTATTTGCCTAGGGAATTGTTAAAGGGGCCCTGCAACGTAATAATGCTGCGACAGCGGCTTAAACAACGTACTAATTAAACGATCATGCTTCGTGGAAGTAGAGAGAGTGTCGTTTGTTCGCGTTGTTCGTTGGTGATGGCAGAAGGAGCTCGTGGATAAGGCGAGTGAGTCTTGATAGTCGTGCTGGGAGAATTTGTTTTAGAACTGCTTGGAGACGGTTGGGGACTCTTGTCTCGTTGAGGAATGACAGATTAATTATGTCTGTGAACGTTGATTCTAACTTCTAATGCCAGATTTTCTTAGTCAGTGAATAAATCAACCCTCAACTTCAATCGGCTTCCCTGAAATCAACATTTACTGCTACGATTACTCTAGCTTGTTGTTTCTAAGCGCTCGAAATCTCGGCAATGTATAAGCCATACATTAAAGAACGGGCGATGTTTGGGTCGGCGTGAAACCGGCGTTACGTTTCCAAACAACGAGCATTTCGCGTAACCATGGACGTGGCACAATAATTCATGCTTTACACACACCCGTTTCCGTAATGCATAGAACACCGCGTTTCAGAATTAATCTGTTTCATTTTCTGCTCGCTAAATATTTACTCGGGCCCTCCACGCTTGTTTTCTTGCATTATTAACGCGCGGATATCCCACCGCACCTGCCGCGCAATGAATGTAATTCGCAGGTAAATCTTCCGTGAAATTTCGCTGACAAAAGACGCGAACCGTTTCTCCATTTCTCAAGGAAAAGCGTTCCGAGCGCGAGACCGGCCCGTTCGCGGATCGAGGCTCGATGAAACGTAGAAATTCCGGGGCTATAGTACAGAGGAAGTTATGAAGCTATTATCCACGTTAGGGGGGTGCGCAGGGGATGCTCGCATCGGGTGATTCGTAGTTGGAAACTCTGCGAAACTTTACGTCTCTCGTTGCAGATAGCGGACGACAGCGCGCAATACAGAAGCAGATACTTCCCGATCCCCCAGGACGACGACTCCGAGGTGTCGAAATCGATCCTAGAATTCAAGGTGACGAACGACATGTTCCACAACGGCCGCCTGCACTTGCGCTGCACCGCCTTCATCGCGGACGTCTACCGGAAATCGGCTGACATCGAAATCAACGAGGACGCGCCGCGCATCGCGTCCATCACCGGGGAATCACCGCCGCGAGGGCACCGTGAGTAAACCAACCCCCGTGGCACAAAGCTTCCCCATAACTCGTGGGCATCGATTCTATCATTAATTAAGAAGAACGACAGCAAACGACAGTGTCTTTATTCAGTCAGAGATATCTCTGTATTAATAATTTAAGATTGAATGAAAATGTAATGGTAAACTCGTAGTATCTACCATTTCTGTCCACAAGTTACGGCACAAATTTAATATACAAAAAACCCTACACATTTCGCGCAATCTACCAAAAGATCCCTTCTCGCCAGGAAGAATTCAATTTACAAGCTTGAAGAATTCTCACAGCTACTACGCCTGATCTAACGATCCCCTCTGCCGCTGCTCCCCATTAACTCAGTAAACACAGCTAATAGAGGGAGCTCCAAGCTGCAGCGCAGTTTATGAGCCACGGTTAACAAGATGAATTCGTGGGGGAGGGAATCCTGCTGAGAAAAAGGCAAGGGGCGAAAGAATTACAGCGGGGGCTTTTGACGATTCATGATCTCGCTCGTTTATCCGGGTGTAGTAATGGTCTTGAAACGGTTCCTGTCGTTCCAAGCACTGCTACTAGCCGGAAGATCGCGAATTCATAGCTTCTCCAACGGTGATCCTCCCTTGCCAAGAGGCCGAAAGAAAGATCGCGTTTAATAGAGGGTCCGCTGGATCCCGCTCGTTTGTCGGGCTCGCGAGGCTCGATTCTGCTAGGTGGCAACTGGAATCGTCGATACAAAGTGGGATGACGACAAGGGGGATGAAGTTTCCCGAGAACTGGCTCGGGGGGGGAGGGGAAAGTTGGGAAACTGGGCCAGGCAATTGCCAGGCGTTTGTACTCCCCCTTTAATATCCAGGGAAAGCGACGACGGGAACAATGCACCGCCGCGGTAAAATTCAACCGATCAGACTCGATAGGATAATACGACCATCCGAGCAGACGCGGTGCCCGATATCGATCGAATCGCGTTGTTAATTGCGTCGTTCCGATCTAACGAGGCGGACCGACATCCAGGAATTTTATCTTCTTTCCGGCTGGCTGGCTCTGATGTCCCAATGCACCCTGCCGAAGAAAAGGTGGGGCTGGGGAATCGAAGGCATTGTTATAGATAGAGGAAGATCGTGGTCGCTCTTGCCGCTGGAATTAGGTGTACGAGGGTACTATCGATGGCTCAGAATTCTCTTCTTAAGTTATAATGACGTGAATCGACTTCGCGGCAGCGGTAGGAATAATTTAAATTCCTCTGCCAGTGTATAATTCCTTGAAATCGGGGCAATTCGAGGGGAGCTTTAAAATCGACAACGGGCAAGTACTCGATAAAATATTGCCTCGGCGAATTTACAAATTGCAAGAGTCTCGCGCCTGCCCGACCCGTGTACGCGTCGCTTTTTTCGAGTCTCGCAAACGAGATTTTCAGTCGAGATTAATTAATGACGCTCGGGTACCGGCCGAGGGGGTGAACACATCGGCCGAAGCGCGACGATTATTCCCGGGGCGAGATTTCGCATGGAAATTCGTTAAATCCGTCGAAACCTGAAGGTAACGCGGCAAATACAGTGCTATTGGCATTGTTAATGAGGCACGAGCTTGTAATTTAAATAGCGATGAAATAATTGTGTTGTTTAACGAGGAGCGGATTCATTAAAGCATACGCCGCTGTAATGGGTGATTTTTAATGGTAATTCGTGGACAATTGTTGGGGATCGGTTAACGAGGAAACGAGTGTTTATGGGAAACTAGGCAGACCGATGTGCAGCATTCTTGATGCAACAGCATCAAATTTTTTACAACAGGTGAAAATAAATTTCTATATTTTCATTAGCTATATTTCAATCTACAAATCTCTATAAAGTGATGCTACGTAAATATGAATGTACATTAGGATGGAACTTATTTTTCGGCTATGAGAATATGACTTTCTTACCATATCAATTTGTTCCTTGTTATAAAAAAATTAAATCGAGAAAAATATGAACATAATTGATCTATATTTAGGGGTAGCTCAATGATGGGGAAATTTCCAATGTACGTGATAATTATATGGACGGTCATAGAGCGCTAGAAATTTTTTCAAATGCATTCATTTGTTCATTAAGAAAAATAGAAACTGAGAAAAGGTACCATTGTGCCCTATCTGACGTATAATAAAGAAAAACAATTAGAGAAGATTGTACCTTGACAGCAGGAAACAGACACTGGCTGATGTCTGAGCCTCTGTGAGCAATAAATATAACAAATTATCAAATATAAATGTGTAAATTAAAATATGGACATTATATGTTGAATTTTCATAATTTCTAGAATCTTTGATTCACTTGAGCTACCCCTAAACATAAGAATGTATTGTCCAAAGTTTTTATATAGTGTTTGTATATCTAAAGGAACAAACCAGGCTGGTAAGACATAAAAAAAAAATTTAATTTATTTTTTTAAGCTCCACCCCAACATTCATACATCCACACTGCGTAACGCTATGTCCTAATTAGGCAACTAGATGCGGCAACTTCGTATATGTCGGTCGTTTTGTTTGATTTTCAAACCAGCTTGTTCTCTTGTCGTACCGCACGCACGACGTCGCAAAAATTAATGTAAAATTTCGTGGAATTACTGATTTCCGAAGTGCAAAAACGGTTGCAAATAGTACTCTACAGCCGGCCGTATATCGACACTCTTGCATTGTCGTACGAATGACTGAAATCGGTCAGTTGGACGACAACGATTTTGTCGCTGTGCGACATCTAATTAGGGCGTAGCGTAATGCACTTCTATACGAGGCTCCATTCTAAAACAAATCGGTATCGAAGGATCGCAGGCTCCTTTCAAAATCGATTTCCCCGCACGCGAAGCCCCTTACAAGGAAACTTCATTCCACATTGCCTATCTGTTGTTGCCGCTGGCAACTGCTGTTCCACCCCATACGCAACGGCGAATCTACCCGAGATAAGTGCCTCGACACCAAGACGTGACTGTTGAAAGATTAATCAGACCGGAAAGTATCCGATCTATGCGTTTTGCCAATGTCCATTCCGTCCTCGTAAGTACCGAGACCTTAACAAAGGATTGATCGAGTCGCGGGGATGATATTCCTCGGTCGAAACGTAATAACGTTAACAGCAACAATAACGTTTATGGGCCGCGTTGGCGGGGAGATGTATCGAGTCCCGCGCGATCTCTCATGTGAATCACGCCAACCCCATGGCAGTTATGTGGGCTTCGCCGGCCGTATCAGCTCCTCGCCAAGAAGCCAACGGCGCACGGTGAAGGGCAGGGCCGATTGTTCCAGCTGGAAAAGCAAAGCCGTTACCCTGTTACGGGAAATAGGATCGCGTCCCTAACTGAATCATTTCCCCGCGAGCACACCTCCAACCCCCTACCCCCCCCCCGCCTCTCGTGGCTTTCCGTTTCCGTGCTCTCCTCTCCGCCTCTGACGCAATTATTGCGCGCCCCTGTCTGATTTCAATTCCACCAGCAGTGGATACACCCTCGCCCTGTTCACGGCTTCTTTGTCACGTGGTCACTCTATTTCGCTGAATTTAATTTCGGGTTCGGTATTAACAACGAGGATTCACTTCGGTATTCAAAACGTTTCCAGGGGTGAACTGTCGATTTTGCAACTTTGTCTTCATGCAGGGAAAAATTCGTGGTTATTTTTCTGGATATCTGCTTGCTTTTTATTGTAGAAATTTCATTCAGGCTTTCGTCGGTGCAATCCTTCCTTTCCTCGATTTCCTGTGTTATTGATGGAAATGCGGGAGATGTGCAATTTGGAGCGAACTCGCGTACGCGAGTCGTTCCCCGGAGATTCCCACGGCGCGCAATAGGGGAAACGTTATCGCGAATCGTATCAGAATTCCGCTGACCAGTCGGATGCAAAAACTGTTACCAAGCGGGGGAACCAGACTGGGAATCCTTCGATCTCGCCGTGGAGAAAGATCCTTATAGGCTTCTTTGAGGAAACCCATTTCGCGGGGGTTGTCTCGGAAGGAAATATGTACACGCGGTGAATCCATTTCCGATTAGAATACGAGACATCGAGGCAGTTGAGGAACACGATCCTCGGGGGTATCTAAATGCGCATAAATTTCTGTTAACTCCGTCCCCGTTTGTATTTTAAAACACTCGGGTGCTCCGATCGCGTATTGGATCCCGTTTTATGGAATTTCCAGGGCATTTGTCACCGTTTTCGACCCGCTTCTACGCGGGGCACTGATCTTTTAAGTTGATAGCATATAGAGACCCACTTGTCTCACGCTTGCTCCATCAGACTCTCGTGCAACGTTACGGATACAGATAAAATGGTTATCTGTTCCCCGAAGTGACTCCGCAAGGTGTAGAAGCGTTAAACAGAAGAAGCTTCAATTTCCTTGCCACGCGGGGCAAACATAATTATTTCCAGCATACATCGTTTCGACGTGCACCTACGTAGGTGTATTTCACCCTCGGAGGAGCGTGCCAGCCCTTAAGCATCCAAGATGAGTCATTAATCAGGCACAGGAAGTGGAGCGTTCTCTGGGTCTTATTAGCAACGTCTAAGATTAATGCCGAACATGATGCGGATTTGTATTAATTACGCCAGTGGATCGATCCACTGGCCCTCAGCTAGGTGATGCTACAAATCTTACAGTTGCTATCGTCGTTTTTTAGGAATCTAATAACAATTAATCCTACGCGGAGGAAAAGCGAGATGATGTTAGATAGATGGAACAGCATGTTCCGAGAAAATCCAGCGACTCGATGAAGACACTTTACAGAAATCTGATTCGTCTGGGTCTGCGTTCCGGGTGCACGTCGTAGATTTCCGTGATAACTCAACGCTGGGTTTCTCTCAAGGCTAACGTTGGACGAGCGTGAAAATGAACGTTCGTGACTGCGAATGACAGATACACGATGAAGGGAAACGCTGCAACTTATGTACGTACATACGTATCCTCAAGATGGTGGCTTGAAATGTCCACTGTTTCCAGCAGACGTGGTAGTTCAACGGGAAAGTGGTAGAAGTGAATTTCCAGGGGTTGAAGAAGGGGAAGTCGCTGTTTTCCCAATCAGTAGCTGAGGTTTCCGAAGGTCTGCGTTACTCCGGTGGAATTGCGGAAGTATTCCATTACGAGGGAAATAAATAGGAAAAAGTGGGTAGAATGGGAGAAATCGGTGGTGGAAATATCGTCGATGCAGCACAATTGCGGAATATTTCCGCAATTTGGAGGCCGGTGACGTAGAAGCCCAGCTATTTCCTTCGCTCATGAAATTGTCGATCACTTGACTCTTGCCTTCAGCCGAGCTTTAAGCGCCATTAATCAATGGGGAATTCGGCAATTAACGCTCTGGTTTTATTAACGCGCCACTCTAACCCACGCCCGTGCTATGGAGCATCTAACGGATATGCTCCTCTGCTATACAGGGTGTCTCCTCTCTTCTCTGTAAAATACCAGCTGCGATACACAGAATTTTTCACACGATGCTGGACCATCCTGAACAATTTTAATCAATCGCAATTCTCGTAACTTTTTGTTCGTTTAATATGACTGACGTCTGTATACAGTAAGAATTCAGTAAAAGTTAAATTCGACAGAATTTAACATTTTATTTGACTTTTTTTATTTTTTTTTATCATTCACACCATCACCTTTTTTCTCCATTTCTGTATGATTCACTTGTCTTGTAATTTAAATTTCACGAACGATACAAATAAAGCCAGATTTCTCTCGCGATTCTGCAAAACTATTCTTTCACCCCCTAACACCCTGTATACGCACACGTACAAGAGCACACCCATCCACGCGCGCAATTACGCACCCAGAGCGATGCACCCGCACACACGTCCAGCTCATTTTATATACGAAATTTTATCGAGCCACCCCCCTGGCCGTTTCACCTCGGCGAAGCCCTACATTTTCTCACTTTTTCCAACCCTTTCTTTTGCCCTATTTCCGTCCGCTCTGGCTCGATCACCGCGGTCGCTCTGCCACCCCGTTCGACCGCAGACTCTCTTTTTTTTTTCAATTTTAATCCTCCACCGATACCAGCCGCCGGGGAAGAGCGGACATTCCTGGCGGCGCGATTCCGCGATTTCAACCCCCGATTCCCGAACCACCGCAGGGCCGTCTCAATTAACCGAGCAGATTGAAATTCTGCGCGAATTCCGCGCGCCCACCGCCTCCATTATGGCTACGAATTGCGCCTTTTATCACCAAAATACACATTCAAATGCGTGGAAGTCGAGGATACCCCAAACCCGTGCCTTCACAGACACCTTCTACCCCTGAATTCATAAAGAAGAATATCTCCAAGGGGAGTGATTATCCAATGATATAACCCCAACCTTGCCACTAATTTCTACATAAAGTGCCTCCACTTGGACGTTGAGCCCCTCGCAAAAATTCCTGCGCGTCGAGGGGAATCAATTTCCCCCAGGCCAGGTGGCCCCTCCCCCAACCCTCATTTTCTCCCCAGAAATCAATTTGATGGCTCAATCCGCGAGACACTCGAGGAGGACGCCGGCGGTCGAGGGTGAGGCAGGATGTCGCAACGAGGGTGGCTCGTTTACGAGGTCGCTGACTCATGCCCGAAGACGTTCGTCTGGCCACGGATGGTCCGCGGCTGATTTACGCGCGTGCCGTCGCGATTACGCGGCCGATATTGACTAGATCGCGGCAGACGTCGTCGGACAACTGCGGAGCGTGTACGACGCCGTCGTCACTCGAGAGCCAGGGTGGTCGAATGGCGTCGGTGCCTACCCGATTGCCAATACCATTACTCCGCCGTAAAAGGAGCGTAAACGTACCGTTAAAGGACTGCAGCGTGTTCCCTCGCCCCTCCGCTCCGCTTTATACCGTCGCGGAGTCGACGAGCTCCATGTCTTCCCCAGGACGAAACGAACCGAATCCAGGGAAGGCTCCGGATCGATGCTTTTTCCCCGGTCTTCTCGGGCTATGTAGCTGGGAGCATCTGGGACGTCGTTGTTTATGAGTTTATATGCCTCTGCCCTGTGCGGTTCTGTTTGCGGTGATTTTGAGTGTTAGGGACGCATGGGTGCATTAATTGAAGAGTCCTTGTATGTAGAAAACACTGTGAGTGTTAAAAATCAAATTCTATACTATTCTTACCATTGACGACGTGGAACATTTACCGATAAAATTTCTTTCTACAAGGACTCTTCAATTTCTGATGATATCCCTGATCAGGTATTCGGGAGAATTTTAGCTGTCTTTAGAGGATCGTTTACTGATCGTCCACTTGTGCTCTTGGACGGCTCGCGATTGGATGCTGGACCTCGGGTTTCGGTGACCGTTCACCGATCTTTAGACTGTTGCTGCTGATGTGTGGGAACCTAGCCGCAAAAGGACGCGGCTTTCCACGGGGAAAGTAATTTACTAATGGCGCTGTGGGATTCGCAAACGCAGCCTTGCATTCTTCATCGTGCCTTTCGGAAGAACCGACCTTTTATTTCACAGCCTGTTTCCATACTTGCAATGTCCCGAAATCTAGCCATTGCACTGGTCTATAATACACTAATCGCTATTGAAGCTGGGAGCAATTAGAATCTCGAACGTTCTCGCTGAAGTGGCCTCGAATTCGGTGCCACAACAGAGAATTAAAAGCATATCCTATCGGCAGTAAGTAGCTTCCGTGAATCTCCAAGCCTTTAAAATAAAGACCGTCGAGTGGTATCAAGACTGAAAGGTCGCAATGGTCCAGGATCAATAGACGCCAGCTGCAGGACTCGAAAGATCAAGGATTCGCGCCGACACAGTCGACACTCGACTGGGGCAGGTCGTTCGCGACAGGCCTCGGTTAATATTCATTTCCGGTTTCTTCTGTCCCGAGGTAGTCTGAGCTCGATACCCCTCGCCTGCGAGGTAGGGCAGGGGGGGGGGGGGGGGAGAGGGCTGAGTCTCTCCAGCGTTTCTTTCTCCACCCTCTATCACCGTGAAATTCTCCCTCGAGCATCCTTCCAGCAGCCCCTCCAGCTCGTCCATCGACGGAATATACCTCGGGCATTATCAATGCGAGGCGAGTTCTCGGCTGCACTTTCGAGGGTATCCCGGAATAGTAAGGAGCAACGAGAGTGCTGGCTGCGCGTTTGTATGTCGAGTGAGAGCACGCGGGAGGAATGAGAGCAGCGAGCGCGGGGGAGCGCGGGAACAAGGGAGAAACGACGAGAGATCTGAGGGAAATAAAGTGTAGGAAAAAGGCCGAATGAAGGGGGTGAAGGGGTGCGGGGGGGGAGGGCGGGGCGGAAGGGAGGGAGAGAGAGAATTGGGGAAAAGAAGGAACTATCTACTTCGATTAGTAACTCGGTAACGTAAGCTCGATCCAGTGAGACTGTTTTTCTTTCGTCCCGGAATTACGAGCAACCCCTCTGCAAGGCGGAAAGGGATTTCAGGAAAAAAAGAGCAGCGAGAGGCGGGAAGAAGCGCGGGGAAAGCTGGCCGTGTAAGAAAAATGCAAATATGGAGATTTATTCTTGTCAGTGGAGGATGGAACAGGATGAACTATTAATGTAATACATGCAACGAGAATCTGGTTTTGTTCCGGTTACGATGAAAGGGGTGCAAAGAGGCTTCTTTAAAATTCCCATTGAGCAGGGGTCATGCAAGCTGGTTGGGTTACTGTTGATCCCATTCAGTTTGTAATTTGCTGCTGCGAATTCAAATTGGTTCGAATTACTATGGATTTCACCTATGAGGACAACAAAGGGGCGTTTTTTTTTTGGTATCTTTTGATTGCAACTGGCTGTAAATAGTAGAAAGGGTATGCGCGAGATATAAACGGGGGGATAAATATTTTTCATCGACGCAGGCAATCCACGTTTTTCGAAATAACACAGAATTGAAGAATGCAACGAATTGAAACTCGACGTATCATGCATTCCGTCGTTTCAGCATTTCGTTAAAAGCATACCCTGCCATTTCAACCCTTCGCAGCTTTATGTACACAGAAATTGTCAATAATTGACTGCAGAATGCCTAACAATTCGTGCCATTAACGGCTGAAGAGGAATTTTAGTTCAGCCACACCAGATTGCCTGCACTTCCGCTTAACCACCCGCGCAGTAAATTCGTTTCCCCCTTTTTTTACTCCGTTTTGAAGAAACGCTGCTTCAATGCCCCTACGCGATCTACAGTGGGGGACAAAAGTATGTGGACACCTTTTAAAATCGTATAACTTTTTTAAAATTGTTCCCAACGATTTGAATTTTTTTCAGAAGCTAGAAGGATTAGTTTGCAAGTTGGCGTGTTTCGTCGTTTTGAAAAAAATTGCAATTAGTCGGAATAGCAAAAAAAATAGTAAAGGTCGTTTTTTAAACTTTTTTCCTGAGCCCGTAAAATCGTTGATTTCGGGAATTTCGCGATTTTGATGAAATTTTGAACATGTATACAATTTCGAACACGTATACAACTTACTTAAATATACAAACAGGATTTTTGAATTTTCATTACAGGCTCAGAAAAAAAAGTTGAAAAAACGACCTTTAATATTTTTTTTGCTATTCCGACCAACTGCAATTTTTTTCAAAACGGTGAAACACGTCACTTAGCAAACTAATCATACACAAGTTATACGATTTTATAGGGTGTTCACATACCACTGTACATACCTATACTAATCACTCACTTCTACCCATAACACATCCCTTAACATCCAAACATTTCAGATACATAAAAACCACATTCCCCTCCGTCCCCGATCCAGATTTGTCCCTCGAAGCAGCAGCTTGCGACTCATAATACAACCCCATAGAATCTCCACCCGGCTATCATCTCCCCAATGGCCACGAATAAGACAGACTCGATTCCTGAGCAATCAGCCCGGCGGAATAGGAGCAAGAAAACGAAGTAACAGTTACAGAGGATTGTCTGGCTGGCAGTAGGGGATCGATCGACTTCGATTTCCCTCTCGCCCTCGCAATCACGGCCTCGTGGCTCCGGCCCGGCCCGTCTTGTTCTAATGTCGATTCAGGTGCAAATTCGCGACGACCCAATTCCTCGTCGGTGGCGGGGCCGCTTTGAATCCAGACCTAACCCACCGCCCCCGAAATAATCTGTCGGCGGAGGGGGTGGATGCGGGCGATACGCTCCATACATGCGTGAAACGCTATCTCGGTGAACGCTTTGATGGAGCTGGCCCGGCACGCGGTCAGATCCCGGCCCGCTTGTCAATCAAAACGAAACAATTTCGGCAACGTAGTAAATTGGCCGCGCTCGGCAATTTAATTGGCCGACGGCAGATGGGTTACGGGAGATATAGGAATGAATTCTCAAAAAACAACACGCCCCTGGCCACGGCGACGACGCGGTTCGACCGCCGTGAAAAGTTGGATTGATTTGATGCTTTCCCTACTCCGAGCTGGGAAGTCTACCGTGCTCGTCAGCTTGGTAGTTGTACAGGGAACCTTTTTGAATCGGTAATTAGGAAGCTTCTGTAGGTGGGTCGACGGGGGAATCGACTTGGGAGATCCATCAGTTTCTTCTTGAAAGGGGATGATTTTCATAATTGGAAGATAGATCTAATTAGGAGAATGTGGATGCTGGGGACTTGGACAGTGTTTAATGAGGGTAGTGATCGGATGGAGTATGTTCAAAGTGTTTCTGTTGTTAGATGTTATCTTAAGATATTGAGTAGATATATATTCGTGAATTGAGTTGAAAGTTTTAGTTCAGATACTTATTACTTTTCTTAGAATTCAATGGCTACAGTGTACCGATTTCTTAGCAGAGGAGAATAAATCGCCTTCCCCGTGAGTTTATATTCTTTTCCAAGTGGATGATTAATGGATCACCCCTTTTTCGAGGAAGTTAAAAGCTGGAAGCTGTCTGCTAAGAAACATAGTACAGTATTTCATTACTGTCCAGTGAATTTTAATTTACTGCCTCGAACTGCTTTCACGTGACCATTGTGACCATCGATCACGCACAGAGGGCCGTCCTAACTGTTAATTCACGACTCGCCAAGCAATCAAGTGCCCACGCTCCGAAGCCCACGCCGCCCGTCTCTCGCGTCTGACCCATCCTCGCCCGTACTACTTAGAGCGCGCCGTATCTCGATACCGTCTCGTCGCTTCCCGACGCTATTTGTCTTCGGGTAAAGCGTCCCGCGGCGAACAATATCGAGGCTGCCGCCGAGGGTAACGCGATAAACCGCGTTACACGCGTAAACGCTTTAACGTTTCCAGCGGAGCGCGTTCAAACCAGCGATCGATGATCACGTCGAACGACACCCTCATGTCGTTTCTCTAATCGAACCTCGACGTTCCTCCCGACGAACGAAATACCACGAGCCCTCTTATCGACGCCCTAAATCCGTTACCCACGCAGAGAAGCGTGTAAGCAAGCAGATACAACGAACACAACTTACAAAATCGTTTCGCAAATCGTTCAGCCATTCAAGTAAAAAGAATATACGAAAAGGATTTAGAGTATTGGGGGTCCTCGATGATCTCTCCCCAATCGAAAATGGGATGAATCGTCGCAGAATCAATCGCGGTTCCAGTGCCGGTGCAGACGTTTTTCGAAAAGCTCGTTGCGCGTGGAAAAAGCAATTACAACCAGCGGCCGCTATCGAAATTGTTATGAAGTGGGAACGGCCAGTGGTTGGGCGTCAGAGAGAGAGAAAGAGAGAGGGGGGGGGGGGGGTGGGTAGGCGGATGGGGGCGAGTTGATGGACACGAGTCAGAGCGCCGTTGTTCCTGTCACGTTTCTCCCCGCTTCAACTGGATTTTCGAGCCGGTGACTGCAATCACCGGAACCTGCGATTCGAACGACGCGATCCATCGACTAGCGCGTTCTATAATGCGTTGTATCCGCGTACGAATACGTTTTGACAAGCTGGAGAGGCCTCCGCCCCCTCGTCCCGGCGCTCCTTCCTACCTTCGACTGACAGGGGCGCTGGGTGAAGAGCGAGGGGCGGCTTCCAAGCCCGAAAACCGACGTTTCCGGGCCAACAAATAATTGGCCGACCGCCAAGCTACGGGGCGTGCACGCGCTAGACGTTATTTCGATTTGACGTTTCGAAACAACCCGCTACGCTAGGCGCGAGCTATTGTTGCCGCGCGTAATTCGTCGACAGCCTCTCCCTGTTGACAGGCGAACGCGAAAACGCTCGCGTGAATGATACATCGGGTCGTGTCGGCGCGACGAGTGGGTCGCTCGAAATTTCCAGCGGATTTCAAGATCCCGAGCGAGCGAGCTGGTCCAGGCAGCTTTATTCCGCGGAGGGTTCTGTGGGGTCAGATGAGGGAACAGAAAAAGAAGCTTAATACGTTCTGTTACCAGCAAGGGAAATTAGGCAACCCGGAAATTCAGAAAATTATGCAACTCTGTGTGCAAGTAGAGTAAGTAGTTCATGGGTAAGACAAATTTATTTTTTGTTGGTGCCACAGTGCGGCTTTGGGTGGTGAAATCACCCCTTGAAAACATGCAGAATTATCTCATTCGTGGTATATCTCGAGAACGGCGAGAGATATCGAAGAGAAGTATAAACAAAAGTTGCATCTTTTTCTATATCTACAAAACTATGTAAAAATAATTATCGAAAAATTCATCATTTTCAAGTTATCCCCACCACCAACTCTTAACTCGATAATTACTTTTAAGCAGTTTTGAAGATATAAAAAAGAGAGGCAACTTTTATTTATACTTCTTTGCGATATCTATCATCGTTCTCGAGATATTCCACGAAAAAGGAAATTCAAAAAGAAAAAATCGGTTTGTCCTACCCATAAGCTGCTCTATTTACATACAAAGTTACATAATTTTCTGAACTCCCGCGTTGCCTAATTTCCCTTGTAAGTTGTGCAGCCTCTGTGATAGAATGTAGAAGGTAATGATCTGAGTTTGGATAATGAAAAGGATCGTGAGGAGAAGTTTTAAATCTGTTCTGATCACTTTCAGTGACGAGGGCCATGCTAAAGCTTCAAGGCAAAACTTTCAATTGTACGCAAAATTGTAGCCATTGGGTGATCTTAACCCTGGCCGTGATTTGCCGATTGACCACGAGAAGTAACGGTTCACAAGAAACTTTACCACTCGAATGTCCGTCAAGTACGAAAGCGGCGATTCTTTCGCGGAACCGAATGGCAACAGTAATTTCCCAACGTCCTCTCGCAAACGAGCCTCCATTATTCAGCACAATCTTTGATAAATTCCACCGTCGAGGGGAAAGGGGATGCGGTAAGGGCGATTCAGACCGCGGGAAAAATATCTCGTCCCGTCGTCTGAAATGAAATAATTCTCCGCGCGATGTGAAATATCGTCATTCTCATAATTAAAAGTCGAGGCCGCGACTCGCGGGTACCATTAGTCTCCGGTAGCGTAACGGCCGGCCACTGAGCCACTTCCTCGATCCTATAATTATTCCACAAAGTGGATATTTATATTCGCTTATGGGTCGCGGACGGTCGCCCCTACTTATTCCATTTTTCCATCCGTGTTTCACGATCCGCTGGAGAATGCCATACCGCGACATGTGAGCCACCTCTTCCATGAGAGCATCGCCATCACTTTTCACCGCCTTGCAGGAATAGGGGGACTTTTTTCATTACCTTTGTGGCAGATAATGTGAATTAATTCAGGAGGGACGCGCGATGTTTAGAGGAGATACTTTTCATTGATCCTAAGAGAAGTAACTAACATAAAATATTATCCACAAATATTACTCTCTATTGCAAAATTCGATTTCTCATATCTGACTATCAGTAACATCAGACGTTTCTACACAGACTCTTCTCTGCTTCCATTCCACCCTTTAACCCTCATTATTTCCTCCGAGGTCCCTGCAAATACTATCTACCCACACGTCTGCATGCTGTTCCCAACTCGGTGCTCCTGACAATATGCAGTTTTCTCCCAGAAACAGAATATCCACACGACTATGCAGTAGGTGCCACACAGCAAAAATATCCGTGGAGCAATGCAGTCTGCTCGACGAAAGACCTCGAAACGACAGAGAATAGACGTGGAGTTTCCGGGGAAAAGAAGGGCTTCATTTATGAGAAATTCACCCCGTCGCTGGCAGGTGGTAAGACCATCGTGTCGCGAGTGATCGGTGCAGGAGCAAAGGGCTCCGTTTTAGCGGGGGGTAAAAATCGTTTAGAGCGTTTTTCTAACGAGCCCGTGGCCCGTATTGGCAGCTACTTGGATGGCTGCCTGGATGGCTGACGCGACCGATGCGAGTTATTACGTGGAACAACAAGGTCCTCCGTGAAATCTCGTTAGATCTCGAGCGTTTTTTTCAACCCCACACCCACAAGGGGCCGTCTGCGAGCGACGTCGCAATCTGTATTATCGCCACCCTAGGCCGGGCGCATCGCGTTCTGTGCCTTCAATTTACCTTGCTTTCGTTTACTATGCGGATGGAAGATTAATTTAACGGGGGCTAATGGGCTCGGCGAGGTATGCCGGCGCCTCGATAGGATCTGAATTTCATTTCGTTTTGCTGTTAATACTGTCAGCGGCGCTCAAAGAGGAAACACGTGCGGGTAAACTGTCCATTAAAGGGGTGAATTTTATCCAGCCCCCCTGAGATGAAATTTCTGGGGCTTTAAAAGCCGCGCAGGAATGTTTTATCTCATTATTTTCCTTTAATTTTAAAGGTTTACGAGGAGCGGCGGTTGAAATGTTTCTAGAGATGGATATGCGAGAATTCCAGGGAAATCTTCTTAAAAATGCCGGTTAATTTCAAGACAGAAGCTGTGCGGCGGGATCTTAATAATCTCGTTCTACTTCCTTAAATCGTTCCTGTAATAACCTCGATTGGATTATCCTAATTTTCCGGATTAACCTTTCACAACGTCCCAAACGACCTGCTTCTTAATATCGTATTTCGTTTTTCCTACACGTTCGTTTAAACGTCCCTGCCGGCAAGGCCGCGCTTATTAACTTAATCTCGCGGAAATTCTTTGCACGCATTACTTTAATAATTCAGCTTTTAAGCTCCGCTCGTGTGTCAGTGGTAATGCGTTAATTTAATCTGAAAAGTAGTTCCCGCGAGGGAAAAGAGGCTTCCGCGGCAAAGAATATATTTTAAGAAAACATTGGAGTTACTCGCCGACTTGCAACTAAGCAAATCCTCCCCCCCCCCTCCTGAATTATTAAATAATAAAGTGTTAATCCCTTCCAAGGAACTCTATCCCCTCTCCTCTTACGAAATAACTCGACTTCCACGAAAGAAACCGAATGATGTTCATTTTCGATAGCACAGAACGAGGATACAGTTGAAACAAACTGCCAGGTCCGAAGGAAGTCTCTTTGATCGCGACACTGTAGCCTCAAAGAATGCACTTTGACAGGGTTGGCCCATGAAATCCTCTCGATTTAACCGCGTGCTCGAGCAATGGCTATCCTTCGAACAAGCCCCATCGACAGAACGATTCACCGTTCGAAAATCCTTCGTTCTTTTACGACCCCCGATTTACTGATCCCGCCTTGTGGCTTCTTCGTATCTTCCTCGCCCGTCGCCGAACGGCGCACATTAACTACGTCCAAGACTCTATGCTTAGAACTCAAGAATGGCTGCAGAAAGTCACTTAAAGATGAGCGATTTCAAGTAACCCCCCGCTGCAATTAATTCGCTCGAAGAATAATTCCTTTTTCGCGTGGCCTACTGACGCATACGCGGAATATAGAATCGATCGGCAAAGACGTAAACCCCGTGAATTTAATTCAGGTGCAAGCAGCCGTGCCTCGAGCAACCCCTCCGTTTACCCGCGATACAGGTCAACACCCAGCGTGTGCTCGATAATTTCCCACCGATTGGCCCCACTGTTTCCAATCGCACAGCTCGTTGCGTAGATAAAGGTCGCGCATCGTGCTCGCGAGTCTATAGGGGAAGAACGTAGAAAGAATAGCACTCGAAGGGGATGAAAATAACTAGTTCGATCGAACACTTCTCTCCCAATTTACGCGTCCGATCGCTTTTAATTTTGCCCCCACCTCCCCGCGACCAAATGTATAATTCATCCGTGTCCCACCCGCGATCCCACCCCTCCAACTTTCAGCCCCAACTTTTCTAGCCGACAATAGCCAGGAGTCCGTTCGTTTTCGCGCTTTTTCCCACACCCCCCCCCCTCCCCCTTTTTCCTCGTTTTTCCTTGGCGATCCCGCGTGAAACTTTATTAGCCCACCCACCCCCTCCCGCCCCCCCCCCCCCCCCACCTCGATACGTACGGGCGATAAAGAGGGGGGCAGGGTGGTGAATTTAGCGGCAGCCGGTCGGGGGCGAAATATACGGAGCTTCATAAACCTGGAATCGCACGGTTTGTCCAGGTAGGCGGGTCACTGTTTCCGTAATGAACGGTACGGGGACGTCGGGACGCCTGGAGAAAAACGAAACAGAGGAGAGGACGGCGATCGATACTCGATTAATTGGATTTCGCCGGCTGACGATATTTTTTTCCACGCCTCCGTTCTCGATGACACGCTTGCCCACCTCCACTTTCCTTTCTAGCTTTTAATCATTCGCTTCGTAATATGACGTAAACGCTGCGCTATGGCGAAACACTGCAGCGGATATATGGGGACTGAATAGGGATAACGAATTTCTGAGTGGAGTGGAGGATACTGAGAAATACGTGCTTCGGATGAATTTCCGCCGATAAAGGGGTATTGGTAGGAGGAAGAAGGTGCATGCTTCTTTTAAATTTATGTTCATTATCAGACGACGGGGGAGGGTTTAATGTGCCAAGCTGTTCTTTTTCCCCGAGAACGCAGCATCGTATCGAAATTCTTCTCGGCATATTTTTAATTATTCTAATTGCCAAGGATCGCCCCGTTGCCGTTCGCGCCACGAATTACGCTCGCAGAACCCTTCGTTCCCAGGCGATACTGCCGCTACGCTGGATCCATTTAACGGGCGACTATTTAAACTACACCCCGCTCGATACTGTCTGTTAATAATTATTCCACCGGTCGGGGATCGTTTACATACAAACGGGCATTACCGGCTGCGTTGTTACGCGGCGAAATTACGGGATCGAGGGGGTGGATGGCGGGATGCGGCGCAGAATGTGCAACATTATAGACGCGGTAACCAATCGAATCGCTCGCTTCGTGAAAATGATTTCTACCATGCCCGGTATGGGACACGTGCCCCATCACGCGTCCCTCAATCGTTGCTTTAATCGAGGGACATAATCGCGGGAACGTTTTGTAACGACGGGGTAATACGAGCCGGAGGAGATTCGAAGCTTTTCAACCTGTCACCCGACCGTTTCACACACGTTGCCATAAAGCAAAATGCGGGATTAAATGGAGCACTAACCGAAGTTTATTTCTATGGGACAAAGCTGTTACATGTCAATAGACCCTATTATTAAATGGGAGGCAGTAAATTCTGTTATTTGACGATTAGAAGACAGAAAAATTGTAGAGCAATAGAAAGGTAGAATTTTCAATGCTCCAAAAGGGGAATACAATATTTGATAAACCAGCATTACAGAATTGATCTACTTAGAATAAATCAATACAACCTTAACAAATAAAGGGTAAGGGGGAAAACAGGGAATGTCACAAAACAGTGTTATCGAGAGAATTGAGCTTTAATACTTTATTCCACCAATAAAGAAGCAAGGTTCAATGAATCTCATTTTCTTATATTTTCTTATATTCTTCTTAAATAATTTCTTATTTTACTTTGACAGAAGCTTATGCTTAGGCAAAGAGTGGGGGCATTCCGTATATTGTTCCAGTGCAGAGTGGAACATTTACTTCTTGTTTTTTTTACCAGAATACCACATCCTCAACGTTATCTTGCGGGGTATTTGAGCTTTATAACCCTTTATGATTCGTCAATTTCGTAGTTCCAGTTGCCACCACAAAGTATGCTATAAATCGCAAAATCACGAAAAATGGACATTACCGTTTTCCCCCCTTACCCTTCAAATGAACTTTGTAGACACTTCAGTGTAAAATTCAAACAATTCCACAGCCCTAACAGACTGAGATACTTTTATTCTCCCTCTAATTACCGCCCAGGATTTAATCAGCCTTTCCAAGTCTCGCACGCAGTCGCTTAAGTAGTTGAACCCTTAAATTCAGCGGGCCACCCCCCGAAAAAACAATTTTCTCCGCAGCACCGCGCTCTTTTGCAAATAACTTAGGATTACGGGTTAAGAATAGCTATCGGAGGCAGCAAAGTTTGGCGGAAACAAGTGCGAGCTGGAAGACTTGGCAACGAAGCCACGCTGGATCCTCCAGGGTGCACATTTTTCCCCGAACTAACGAGCATCGTGCCCTGCCTGCCTCAACGATCGCCCCACTCTCTATTATAATTAAAAAGACAGCGAAAGTGATCCGCGCCCCGTAACTCATCGCAACGGATTTATAATTGCTGGGGAGGCCTTCGTTTAACAAAGGTGACCACGAACGCTAGGCCGCGTTCCATGGGACCGCGACGGAGCCTGATTAATACTAGCAATTCCGGAAGTCCCCGACAAATGGATTTTCGATATGACCGCTATCGGCTCTAAAATATCTCGAAATTAATTCCTGCCTACAAACGAGCTTTGAAATTCGGCTATCATTACCCTCGCCCGCGGTGCCATGTGATATCCCAGACACTCGAATCTGCCTGGCATTTTCGCGGGTCTCACAATCATTTATAATAGAATTTATAACAGTAAAATTCAATTAATTATCTGCTTCCTTAATCGCCAGTAATGTCGATTATATTAAACCCTGGTGCTTTCACAAGCTTCTAACGATACTCGAATCTCTTGACACCAGTGGCGCACTCAGGATTTAATCTGAGAGGAGCTGAGTTGAACAAATAAAAATATTTTCAATGCAAATTCAATAAAATTCAGTAGGTGATTATAAAAATTTATATAAAGAATAAAATACAATTTTCATTTCTTTTTACAATGCTCTTGAATTAATTCAGTCGTAGTTACATTAATCTCCTTCTTTATTTTTCTTTAGGGGGTGCCAAGACCCCTTAAACCTCCCTCTCTGTGCGCCACTGCTTGACACAGTACTTCCCACGACTCACGAATGATAATCAAGACTAAAGGCGAAGCGAGACTAAACGACCCTCCGTCTGTCGACAGGTGGGAACGGATCGCCTGGCTTAAGCTCGACCTGGACTACTGGAACGATGGTGATCCTGGCGCTGGCGACGATCGTGCTCCTGCCGTCTGCCACGAGAACGATGGTCGTGGATACCCGCGACAGCAGGTAGCTCGCGCGCGTCCACGAGGACACCGCTGCCACAATCTGACCCGATTACATCGTCCATGTAAAACCTAGTAGTCTAGGGCTTCCAGTTATGTATGTTACTATGTATGGAGTAGATAGTCGGAATAACAATGATTTTTATTCGAAGTGGGCCTGGGTACGCGGGAGGTCGGCGTAGACGGCCCCGAGGATCGAGCCAAGCACAGCATTACAATTATCATTTACACGTAGTATCGTTGAACCTCGCCGAGCAACGATGCGGACGATCGAAATCGCGCGATCTCCTCGGGGCCGCCTGGTGAACACAGCAACGCGCGACTAGGCACGCGTCTGTGGGGGGTGGCAGAGAAGGGGTTAAAGTCGAAGATCGAAGGGGTGTGATTTTCGGGGGTGCGAAAGTGTCGAGTCTTCGTCGAAACCTCCTGCAAGCGATGCGCACCCCGACGAGTCACGCCGAGCGCTTGTTACTTCTGTTGGCATTCATCCTTTCGTTCGCGTTCGTAATTGTTTAGTGACCCCAGTGTTCACCGCGCGTCGAGGGATAGATATACATACAGAGGGGTAATTAATCTAACTGATATGATTAACGTTAGCGCAGCGACGAGCGGCGTTCTGCTCAATATCCGCTCCTTTTTAAGATGTCGAACCGGTGGGAGGGGGGGCTGGGGAGGGGGGGGGGGGACGCGACACCATAGGTACCGATTTGTAATCTGTACAAATTGTAATAAATTACCGTACGAAGTATGTTCGATGAACCGACTACCGCCTTTCATTTTCGTCCTGCCCCATCTTGGCACGGGAACGAGGTCGAGGAGGACTCGAGGTAAGTGGATCGTTTCGATGTTATTGTTCGGGTCAAGGGGCATTCCAATCCCGGGGAAGCTGTAGCCTGTACGTCGTGGATTACATCATATCGGTCGAATAAAGGAAAGTTGCATAGGAGACGACGAGATTTCGACGATTCAGGAGGCAACTGTGTCGCGTACGCTTTATATCGGGATTCGAGTTGAAGCACAGTTGCTAGGATAATTACCCGCTTTGGATAATAAGTTTGATTTCAATGAATTTAATTTAGCAAATCTGCTACGGTCAATTGGTGGGTGCGAATCGTTGTGTTGCATCGCGCGGGGCGGTGGATTTTAGCCGATCGATGGAATAATTGAGGATCCATTCTTGACTCTCCCCTCGAGCTCGCCGTGAAACGAGTAACAAGGGCGGCGTTATTAAATTCCTCGAATCGCCACGATGCAAGCTAACGAGCGTCAGTTTATGTAAATACATGGGCGCGCGCCTGCCGCACAGCCCACGCACACGTGCACGGCGAATGAAACGATAAATTTAATAATTCGATTTAACGAGCCGATAAACCGCACCGCCGAAACTCTTTCGGGCGCAATTACAGAGAGGAAAAGAGTCACGTGCCGGCCACGCCGGCATAATTCGTATCCAGGAAATATTTCGACGTCGTAACCCACCGAGTGCACTTCGCCGTTTACGAGTGGCCGCGGCAATTTTCTGGGTCCGTTCCTTATTGGATCAATCCCGAGACGGGTCAAAGGGAGTAACGTTACGGATTCCGCTCACCCTGCAGCAAGTAGCTTCGCGATCCTTATCGCTCAGTCGCGATGTCTGACGAGCAGAGTCGTCTAAGGTTCGGTTAATTGCAGGCTGCTCGGTAAATAATTACAAACTACATCTCAATAATTAATCAGGAAAAGCGGGCACTAGTTTCCTCGACTTCGCGAGCACTGTGAGCATGCACTATTGGTTTTAGGAACGATTCGAAATAATGGAAGCTCTGAAAGTGAACACGGAATGAATACCTACGTACGTTTCGTTACACGCGAGCACAAGTAACGGAGGGAAGGCCCCTTGTTTATGTCTCGAGGCTCGCGTTCGAACTGCCTCGCGGTGAAATTAGGTCGCCCGTGTCCCGACTTCTTCGCGAGCGGAGACAGAAAGCCGGTGTTGCCAGGGAGGGGTAAGAAAATGAAAAGGTAAAGGCGACCACCGCGGAATTGACGTTAATCAAGAGCGGTACAGGGTGGTAGTAAAGGAATGGCCAGCCATTCGGCCCATCTGGCTTGTCGGCGAAATTAAAACACCGTTCTCCCTCTTGCTTCCCCTCTCTGTCACTCCTGCGCTCGCACGTGTTCGTCGCGGGCAGCAGCACGTGGCCCCGCTACTTGGAGGCGTCGTGACGTGCGCGGACGCCTAAAGCTTGATTTAGACCACTCGCCCTCTGGTCACGTTGCATTCGTGCCCGTTATACGTGCACAATGCTAATTCGAGCTACCCTCGCCGATAACCAACACTGAATTTTAATGCGAATATTTACCAGCCACCCCTGGGCAGACTGTATTAGACGGGGCCATTAGATTGCGCGGATAAGCTTCACCAGATTACACGATCGCCCGTATTAATCCATGGAACGGTCGAACGTGACTTCCAGCGGCGCCAGCGAGCTCTAATTCCTGAATTTTTAGCCTGCATTAGCTTCGATACTTGGCAGTTACTTGGCGGTATGTTGTCAGTGGAGTTGAAATTAAAGTGGCTCTAATACAGAATTGTTGTATAATATTACTAACTTAAATTTCCCGGCGTTGCCGAGGTTACATACATTTTTTCGGTGAAGGGGAATAAATATTTTAAAAAGAAGACCATACCCACCAAAATTCATGGTCATAGGATAAATGATTATTAATTCATAAGCGATATGGATTTGTGATTTAGGGAATGATTTCGAGAATGATTCATTGATAATTTGGGCAACATAAGTAATACAGAAATGGATACCGTAACTCAGTGTGCACAGGGTTAATCGCCGAGGGAGTTTAGAATGTACTATTGGCAAACTCTTTCAGAGTTCCTTGAGAACTACTCGAGAATCTTCGATTAGCCATGAGGTAAGCCTCTCGGTTGGATTCAACTGGTAAGTAATGACTCGATGCATCGATGCTGCGGGTGGGATTAAGTATCGAGCCGAGGATCTACGGTGTTGGAGTGGCTGTAACAGGGACGGGACACGATTCACCAGCCACTAAGAATAATTGATCGTTTTAGTTCGGAATAAACTTGCCCGCTGGATAAGGTGTCCAGGGGCGAGGGCTCGCGATAAGTTCTGCTTCGAGGCATTCGGGCCCAGGCCTTAATACCCCTGAAGAGATATTAATTCGCCAATTATCGGGGGACCGTGGCTTCGGAGTAATAAACTCTCTGTCAAGATTATCGACGTAGATTAGACGTAGGCGAGTAAAGGGCTTGATATTACGGGACGACCGCGTGAGAATCAATTACGATCGGCGACTCTGAAATCCTTTGGAGTTCGTGAATCACCCCACCGATCGGTTTGTCTTTGCTATAGCGGTGTGTATGGTCCTCCGAGCTCGTCTCCGACAAGCTAAGTTGCAAGCTGCACTGTGCAGGCTGCTGATGACGTCCAGTCTATACCAACTTCGCACTGTAAGATGGAAGTTTAAACTGAGCCCAGCTCTACGAGATAGCAGACTTCAAAACTTTAAAAGCTTAAGACTATAAGTTCCTCACCCAGAAACCTGTCGCTGTCAACAATCAAATTTACTCTTTACTACAAACCACCTGCTTCAGAAATCCTTCCACCCTAAAGCGCACTCCGAGTTCCTAAATAAATTCAAACATCCACCCCTTTCGATGCATCCCAAACCAATCTACGGTTCCCGAAGACAGAAAGCGCAGGGAACCTACGTCGACCATTGATTTCCGAGGGAGCGATTTAGTCCAATTAACGACTGGTAACAGGGCCACGGCGAAATCGTTGATCGCGGCTGCGCGCTGAAGCTTCGATCGAAACGCAGCCATGGGAGAGAAAAAAAAAAAACGAGGCCGTCGACAACGAATTCGTTAAGGCCTTAATTGACATCGAGTAGCTTTGTCACCGTGTAACCCGGTTCGAGTAAAATAATTGGAAGGCCGGCCGGTTGCATTCAGCGTGTTCGCGAGCAGACCGTCTGTAACGAGACGTCGGCGTCGTGGAAGAAAAACAAAAGCAGACGGTTCGAAGGGAGTCGAGTTAACGACGAGCGTAAAGAAGAAAAAAAAAAAAAGGAATCATAGGTATCGGAGGCAAGGAACGGGACAGCGCGAGGAAAGCGTAGATCGCAGCGGGGTTGGCGCGTTCTTCTTCTTCGCGTGTCACGGATCGCCGAGCACCAATGCAAAATTAGAAGAGCACGGACGCAGGGACCTCTGATTTATTCTGGACGCTCGTCGTTCCATTTACCCGTTCGAGTGACTCTCGAATCGCGCGCCTCGAAACGTGATATCGGCAGCGATGAACGGCGAGGGCTCCTTCGCGCCGGAGGAATATGGAATCAATGAGCGCTCGTTCTTTTAGAATATTTAAGGTACGGAGATTTCGAAAGAGCCGGGGGGGTTTGTTTGAATATGAGCGTCGCCAAGGGGCGAAGATGGAAATTTCCCGGCTCCGGGTTCGAAAAAACTTCGCCGCGAAAGAAAAACGCAGGGTGGAAAGCGCAGTGCCGGGGAGGGGGGGGGGGGGGGGGTGGAGGTAGCTCGAGGAAGAAGTTGCCGGAGTTACCAACTGATAACTTGCGGCCTCCATAAACCAAGGGGAGTTACGACAAATATTTGTCTTCTCGCTTTTTTCCCTCGAGCGCGCCCTTTTTACTCGTTTCACTTCGATACTTCCAGCTCCGTTTTCCTTAAGCTCCCGCGGATCCCAGCTCCCCCTCTCCCGGCCCCTATGTCTGCCCCGAAGAATCGGGAGAACCCTCGTCGATGGGGAAAACTACCCCCTTCTTTTCGTTTACTTTTTCCCTGCGAAACTATCGGGAGTGGATACTCCAGATTCCTACGCGTTGCTCGAGACTGTTTTCTCGGTATTCCAATCGACCGTTCTTCCATTTTCAAAGCGAATTGTTGGAGAATACTTTGTGCGATAACACGCCTCCTTTTTTAATAAAATAATGGTGAAAATGTGGACGTTCCTCCTCCGTGTTTACAGTTTTACACCCATGCCATAGCGTTTCATTTCCAGCTGGATGGCTTGAAATTGATGCGAAAACAGAGAAGCTGCAACGCCAAGTTTCCCCTGAAACGCTCACGCACGATGACTCGGGGATCATTAATGTAGAAACGATAAGACGCACCCCTAAACACGCCCCTGGCAAGTTGGAATTCACCATGAAAAGTCGATAAACGCGTCCAACCGCGCGAGGTAATTAATTACACAAGCTTCAACGATCCACCGACGATATCTGTGATGAATATTTCGAATCGGAAGCTGGAGTACACGCAAACAGACAGCTAACTTAAATTCAAAGCCTCTTAAATGGACGAGTTTATTCACAATACAGAGTGGCTCTGAAATGAATTTGAATGATTATACCAATATGGCATAAAAAACGCACAGGCTGTAAACAGTTTTATAAGCCATAAATCGGTTTTTCGCGACCGGCAAACACGAGGCTGGGTGAATGAACGAAATCGAGCTGACTGTTCACGCTCCGCGGGGCGTTTAAGCGTTTCTCGACGAATTTGGTACAGAATGAACGTATTCTGCCTTTATTTCTAACGCCCACGATACAATTTCAGTCTGCAATTGCAACGTGCAACCAGTGATTAGGAAGACTCAAAGTAAACGCACATTCCCCGAGCGCTCCGGTTTCCTAAACATTCCAGCCTCTGGTTCAGAATCGACTGACACGATTCCCTTGGATGGTGGATGGGAGCGGCGGGCGCAGAGCGCCGTTCGACTGGCGAACACGGAAATATATTTCGCGCGATCCTCGTTAATCCGTTCCGCGCGAATTAACAGGAGTTCGGTGGAAAATTCGAAAGGCTTGTAAAACGCGGGTCCTTGGCGAGGATGCGGGCTCGAGCCGTGGAGAGGGAGTGGTGGGGGGGGGGGGGGAGGTTCGGGAATTCATTCGCGGACGTTAGCAGGATCGACAACGAGGTTGTTAAAATGCAAACGCCTGCGAATCGCGATCGACGATAAGCCGTGGGGGCGCGACGAAAAAAAAAGAATACCATCGAAAAAAGGTGGTCGTTAATGCTTCTTTTTCACTGCCCCCAGCCTCGTCGTCGACGAATGTATTCCTCGTTTTCGTTCCCGTTTCCTTTTGTCCGCTGTTCGACCCCCATCCCTTGCCGCCCGGTCGCAGTGCGAACGGATTAATCGCCTTTTTTTCGGTGATTCTCGCGTCGGGAACCGGACGATTCCGTGCTCGACGGAGGAGACTGTCCGCGCGCGTACGCACGCCCCTGGGAGATGGGAAATGAAGAGGAACGCTGGGGTAGAAATACTGGTGTGCGGGTGGAAATTGTTCCAATCAGGGGAGAGCGGTGGTCGTAGAGGGCGTTTCGACTGGACGGTGCCTCGAAATCCATTAATTAATTACGCGGAAGAAGTGTCGCCTCGCGGCGTCGACGACGGCGAGAAACGCGGCTCGCGTGGCGAAAAGCGCGACCAAACTCGAACCGGGGGGCTCCCCGTCGCCGCTCGTTTGCACTTTTAATTAAACATCGCGACAGAGCTGGGCGTAATTAATTGGCGCCACGGACCGGTTCGGAGGGCTCAGATTTCCGGGGAACTAATTTCCACGAAAAAAGGACGTTGTAATCGGCGACAGGAAAAATGGCTGCGCCGTTCGTTACGGGGGTAGCACGTGGGGCACACTTGAGGGATGGATTCTGTGATCAGAGATCGATGGATCAGTTTGGGAGGATGAGTTTTTGATTTCAATTCTGCGGTATCTCTTTTGCGACGTGGTAATGCCTGTACAAATATTTCTCTGTGTACTGAATGAAGGATAATTTGGAATATGATCCACGCGGAGATAGATGGAATAATCTCGAGTGACCTGCTCACAGAAATCAGTAGATTCATTTTGAAGAACTCCTTTCCTCGCAAGAGTCTATTAGAGAAAGATTAAATTAACTACAAGATTAACCATCTCTCTTAATAATCTTGCGAACGACTCCCTCGGGCAGTTTTGCCAACAGAATTACGAGAAGCCTCCTGCTAAGACAGGAGTTCGAGCGCACAGAGGCAACGAACAAACGAACGAGATGGAGGCAGGTGGAAACGGCTCGGTAAAAAACAAAAATAATGACAGCAATTAAGAGGCAACGGTGGAATTGGTCGGCGGGGCACGAACAATAACGAATGCTTGTTGACAGTCCGAGTTGAGGATGATAAACACTGCCGGTAGCTTCGGCCGATACTCGCCAACGACCATGCGCGGAACTGTTGTGTAAAAACAGTGGTCTATGTAACGCCTCGGCCGCTAGCACGACGTCCTGTTATTTATAATAAAGTGTATCGATTCGGGTCTGAAACGTGCAAAAGCGTTGGTTCATTTTCGAGATCGTTATCTGTGTTGGCTTTGCGCAACGCGACAAAAATTCTGTACATTCTGAGCCTCGAAACAAACCCACCCTCGACAACTTTCGCTAATTCCCGACAGGCACCCTTTCATTTACGTACTGCGTTACTATTTTCCTCAGGCTTCAATTTATATTCGATTTAGAAGTTGGAAATTAAATGTTTTCCAAACCTCAACCTCCCTCCGAAGGGGTGAAGTCCGTAAAAAGATAAAAACGTGGGGGGTAGATGGAGTGGCCTCGGTTTGCTGAGTCACGAGCAATTTTCTAAATAGACTTTCTGCATGAACCATGACCGCGAGCACTGAGGGATTGCTTCGCGTTCCGATTGATTCATATTTGACGAGTCCTGCGGAACGGACAGTGATTCTTCAGATAAATGATTTACTCGATGTCCAACCGTTGCGACACCACGATTTTCATTGCTCCCATAAAGTTAATATACCAAGACACCGCGAGACCGGCCATTCCTCAGAGCCAATGGGTTGCCCGATAATTAAATAGACTGTCCCAACGTGAATTGGTCGCCGGAAGGTTTAACAGCGTCGTTGCCCGCGCGCGTGCAAATGAAAATTAGAAATAAACGTTCCAGTGAACGCAAACGGTCAAAATAACCCGCTGGGAGGTTCCAGCCGTTAACTGGCGAACGTCTATGTTAATTAGCGAGTTGTTCCAGCGTTAATTAGCAAAATTGCTTGCCAGCCACGCGCGGCGCTCGCGTTCAGGAACAATCAAAGCCGGCGTGGTAGGGGGTTGGTAAAAAGAAGAGTCTGCTGTAACTTTTACCAGCGGCGTGTCGCTGGAGAACCGGGACAATTGCTTCGAACGTAAAAGCCACCGTTCCTTGGGACAACGAATTTCCAAATCGACGATCGCGCAGGGCGGTTCCGCGATGCCCTCCCCTGGCGGACGAATTCTTTCCACGCGGAATTCAACGGGAGGAATTTAATTCGTTCAGCCTGGCACGCGACAACGATGTAACCTTTGATGGCGCCTTGCTATGAGCTGATGGAGTCTGGCCAGATATACTGCTGCGCGTTTCTTTCATAGTTAAAACGCTCGGAAGATGAATGCCTGGGCAAAGTACTGAAGGCTGGAGTGAATAGTTAGCTTGTGGATTAAAAAGTCCTGGTGTGATCCATAATGTGTACCACATAGTATTATGTGCCACTAATATTTATTTGAAAAAATTGTAAGCATCAGTGGCACGTAGGTAACAACTACTTGAAAAAAAAAACACAAAATTCACGCCTCTGGCCTTTTTCCTCCCCAAGCTTCCAGACGTCTCGCGTCACTCGAACAATCATGCTGGATACACTTATCAAGCCATGGCAATCAGTCGCGATTGGAGAGTGCGGTTGCTAAACGGACGGCTAGTCGGCGATGCAGCTGCGCGTGAATCAACGTCGCATTAATAGTGAAATGGCTTCTAGGACAGCAAATCCAGCGTGCCGCGGCCCCGTTGAAATTTACCGTCGACGTATCAACGCGTTCCCATGGGCCTGGAGGATGCACATGGCCCCTGGAATTATCCTTGCGCGGTCTGAAAATTATTCGCTGGCGGCGACGGGCCTCTTCGCGCCCGCTCCGATATAATTACACAGAGTGGACGGCCGGCGAACGCATTATATCGCGATTATCGCCCGATGGCTGGCACGCGATGACTCTTAACGCGTTATATCGGCTCGATAAATGGCTGACGCTCGTGCACGCCGTTATTTTCACTCGCTGATAATGTTATCTGCGCCGTGGAGCGAGCTATAGCCGCGACGGTGCGTGGAACAAAAGGCACGGTGGAATGGAAACTGTGCAGCCTGCTGGTATAGCTCACAGTTCCATGGACCTAGTGTGTGTGACGAACAACAGGTATTCTTAGCTTTGTCTGTTCGATGGTCAGATGGTCCGGTGTCTCTTTATTCCAGGATTTAAGTAATAAGAAAGACCTTTGTCTATCGGAACAGAGGGGTACTGAATACACAGTTCGACAAAATTTGACTTTTTTCGGACTTGTAACATTCAATAGCCGTTTCTTATAGGTTTCCGTGCGCTGAAAACGAATCCGCAAACCGTTTGTCGCCATCATTCTCAGTTTTTGAGAAATTCGATTTTGAAAAAAAAATGCAAATTTTCAAATTTGCACAGATTTTATATCGAAACAGTAATAGTTATTCGGTTGCTTGTTCCGTCAAATTATTCTATGAACCCTCCTGAATACAGTGATATCAGTTATTAATGCATTATGAACATTTAAATATGTTTAAACAACGATCTGTTTCGACATAAAAGCTGTGCAAAGTTGAAAATTTTCATTTCCTCTTTGAAATCGAATTTCTCAAAAACTGAGGGTGATAGCAACAAACGGTTTACGGATCGTTTTCAGCGCACGAAAACCTATAAGAGACGTCTATTGAATGTTACAATTCCGGATGGCTGTCGAACTGTGTTATACATATATGGCCCCGACCTTAACAGGTTTAATGATATTTCGCCCACATAATTTATTAAAAATCAAAAACTGAAAAACTGGCCTACCAGTCCCGGTCTCCTCTACTTGTCTCTAAAAGATCATCGCTGATGGAAATCATTTCGTTAGAACTCATGCAACCGCCTTCCTCGCCGCTTGTTGAAGCAGCGTAAACGCGGCACGTTGCGAGCAGTGTGAACGTACACCGGGAGCGTGGTTTTGGGCCGGTGGAAAAGCGAGTTTCTCGCGTGCACACAAAGATCCGTTAACCGCGATAACTCCCATAACGTACGCCGATGTCGGAATCACCAAAATCGCATGCTCGAGAAACCGAACGGACGTGGTGGTTTTTTGAAGGACACGGCGGTAACACGCACGTCCATAGTATCTGGCAGAATTTCGCAACCAAGAGAATTGCAGCACGCTAAATTGCCGGCGCATTACGAACGCATTTAGTAATCTTTCAGATAATTATTAAGCTTGGCAGAAATTAATATCAATGAACGATATTAATGGTCATTCTTGTAAAATATAACCAGCCGTGCCGCGACGAGCAGTCGACTGGCGTTAGTTGTAAAATTCATGCATGTACATTTGCACCTGTATATCGTGCACCGGTAATTTTGTCCCCCTTGTACTTGACAAATTATCTCTGCCACGATGCGATTCCTTTTTCGTTCTATCAACTAACCCCCGAGCTACCTATTCTACGTATCGTTCAACCGTATGTACGCTTTGAAAGAGCGAGTAGCTTCCGTACGACGCGACCACAGAAATTCAACGAAAATGTCCAGCTTTTTAATCCTTTTACCGCTAATTTTGTATCCTTTCGCGAGAGGACCTATCCATCTACCTGTATTCACATCGGAAGTACGGTAATTATGCATTTCAATCAAGATTTCATGAAAAATACCGTTATGGGCTAGCTGACTCTCAACTACCGATTCGCACGACCGTAGTCTAGATAATTCCCTATAAGTATAATATCCATTCACTCACCACTGCCCAGTAGCCTCGATTCTTGCGCTGAATGCTCTGCCAGATCGTTTGATGCGGTAAATCCGACGAATTCGGCAAATTGAAGTCCATAATCCATGTTCAAGCCGGAACCGTAGTCGTCACCTGTGAATCTCTCGCCTGTAAACCCGTAACCGTTCGCGATCGTATGCCACGCACTTAAAATTCACAAATTTTCGCACTAACACACGATATCACAGAAAAACTTTATCATCTCCCGTTCACGCACGTATTACAGATGCTGATCGCACACTTTTTCGCACTGTGGGGAATAAATTCCCAACCGAAACGCGGAGGACACTCGCGACTACTACGGATCGACTAGACGCTACGCCATTTTTTCCGGAACTGATCGGACTCGTCATTGTCTTCCCGCGCTTTAGTGCGGTCACGTGACCAACTAAATTTCTACGCACTATATATGCATATTAACGGTTAACACTACGCGAGTCAATAATGGCACTTTTTAATTAGTTTCACGTATGTGCTTACTTGCAATAAGGAAAGTTTAACGCATAAATTTAACGCATTTAATAGAATCAGAATTATTCCAACAAGTGTTGATAACTGTGATAAGTAAAATGTTATGTTACGTGTGAGACTAATGACCAACGGCACAATACCATGGTTGGTGTAGAACGAAGTGTCGCGTCGTGTTACAGATGTTTAGACTATCTTTTAATCTTGATCAGTGCCGAGGAGCTTTCGTTCAAACGTAAATAACTATGTAATTCTTCGAAATAACCTCCAAGTTTTTACAACAGTGACATCATTCTGCTGTAGTTTATACTAGAAACGGGCAAGGTATCTTAAGCATATTTTGTCTGTTCACATACTAATCGTAAAAGCATTTCGCTGTATTGATCTCTCATGAATATTACGTTGTTCGTTACTTGAATATCCATTATATTAGATACATCGGACGTACGATCGGTTATTTCATTCTTTGATCAGAAAAACGAAGTGACAGTGACACGATAACGCGTTGTCTGAAATTCCAGAACAAGCATTTCGATATATTTGTACGTCGAAAATACATTGGTCGAAATATTTATACGGAACTGGGCACGTTCTCCGCGAAAACTAACCTCACTCTCCCGCAAGGCGTACATGTATGAATTGAGAAATTAGCCAGGCTGTCATACATGCCTCGATTATTTTTAATGCTATTCAACGGGGTAAGCAATGCATTCATACATCTCCCGTTAAACGACACGATTCGCGAATCAGCCGTTATATCCACTGGCAAAAATGATCGTCGAAACGTTGAACGGATGACGGATGGCGATCTGATGCGTTTTAATCCATCTTTTTGGATCATCTGTCGAATTTGATCCATGTAGAACTCTACTTGATCGCGACGTGAAAACGACGGTGTTTCTAGGTACGTTTTAGTCTGTTTTCAATGTTGTGCCGGTACACGAGGCTGCGTAGCGTGCACGTGCACGTTGCAAACGCAGCATGTGAAGTTAGCTGGCCTCTTTCTCTCCCTCTCTCTCTCTCTCCCTCTCTCTCTCTTTCTCTTGCGATTCATGGCTAAGCTCACGTCTCGTGACGACGATGCTCCCTTCTAACCCGCTTCATTCGCCGTTACCGTTCCGCTATCAAGTGAAACTCGATAAACCCGACGAGTAAGCGCACAGTTAAAACATTGACGACGTACGAAAACTGCAAATTATACTGTACTGTTCGTATGTGTAAACGTGTCGTTTAACGGGAGATGTATGAATGCATTGCTTACCCCGTTGAACAGCATTAAAAATAATCGAGGCATGTATGACAGCCTGGCTAATTTCTCAATTCATACATGTACGCCTTGCGGGAGAGTGAGGTTAGTTTTCGCGGAGAACGTGCCCAGTTCCGTATAAATATTTCGACCAATGTATTTTCGACGTACAGTTATTTCGAAATGCTTGTTCTGGAATTTCGGACAACGCGTTATCGTGTCACTGTCACTTCGTTTTTCTGATCAAAGAATGAAATAACCGATCGTACGTCCGATGTATAACATAATGGATATTCAAGTAACGAACAACGTAATATTCATGAGAGATCAATACAGCGAAATGCTTTTACGATTAGTATGTGAACAGACAAAATATGCTTAAGATACCTTGCCCGTTTCTAGTATAAACTACAGCAGAATGATATCACTGTTGTAAAAACTTGGAGGTTGTTTCGAAGAATTACATAGTTATTTACGTTTGAACGAAAACTCCTCGGCACTGATCAAGATTAAAAGATAGTCTAAACATCTGTAACACGACGCGACACTTCGTTCTACACCAACCATGGTATTGTGCCGTTGGTCATTAGTCTCACACGTAACATAACATTTTACTTATCACAGTTATCAACACTTGTTGGAATAATTCTGATTCTATTAAATGCGTTAAATTTATGCGTTAAGCTTTCCTTATTGCAAGTAAGCACATACGTGAAACTAATTAAAAAGTGCCATTATTGACTCGCGTAGTGTTAACCGTTAATATGCATATATAGTGCGTAGAAATTGAGTTGGTCACGTGACCGCACTAAAGCGCGGGAAGACAATGACGAGATCCGATCAGTTCCGGAAAAAATGGCGTAGCGTCTAGTCGATCCGTAGTAGTCGCGAGTGTCCTCCGCGTTTCGGTTGGGAATTTATTCCCCACAGTGCGAAAAAGTGTGCGATCACCATCTGGAATGCGTGCGTGAACGGGAAATGATAAAGTTTTTCTGTGATATCGTGTGTTAGTGCGAAAATTTGTGAATTTTAAGTGCGTGGCATACGATCGCGAACGGTTACAGGCGAGAGATTCTCAGGTGACGACTACGGTTCCGGCTTGGACATGGATTATGGACTTCAATTTGCCGAATTCGTCGGATTTACCGCATCAAACGATCTGGCAGAGCATTCAGCGCAAGAATCGAGGCTACTGGGGAGTGGTGAGTGAATGGATATTATACTTATAGGGAATTATCTAGACTACGGTTGTGCGAATCGGTAGTTGAGAGTCAGCTAGCCCATAACGGTATTTTTCATGAAATCTTGATTGAAATGCATAATTACCGTACTTCCGATGTGAATACAGGTAGATGGATAGGTCCTCTCGCGAAAGGATACAAAATTAGCGGTAAAAGGATTAAAAAGCTTGACATTTTCGTTGAATTTCTGTGGTCGCGTGGTACGGAAGCTACTCGCTCTTTCAAAGCGTACATACGGTTGAACGATACGTAGAATAGGTAGCTCGGGGGTGTAGTTGATAGAACGAAAAAGGAATCGCATCGTGGCAGAGATAATTTGTCAAGTACAAGGGGGACAAAATTACCGGTGCACGATATACAGGTGCAAATGTACATGCATGAATTTTACAACTAACGCCAGTCGACTGCTCGTCGCGGCACGGCTGGTTATATTTTACAAGAATGACCATTAATATCGTTCATTGATATTAATTTCTGCCAAGCTTAATAATTATCTGAAAGATTACTAAATGCGTTCGTAATGCGCCGGCAATTTAGCGTGCTGCAATTCTCTTGGTTGCGAAATTCTGCCAGATACTATGGACGTGCGTGTTACCGCCGTGTCCTTCAAAAAACCACCACGTCCGTTCGGTTTCTCGAGCATGCGATTTTGGTGATTCCGACATCGGCGTACGTTATGGGAGTTATCGCGGTTAACGAATCTTTGTGTGCACGCGAGAAACTCGCTTTTCCACCGGCCCAAAACCACGCTCCCGGTGTACGTTCACACTGCTCGCAACGAGCCGCGTTTACGCTGCTTCAACAAGCGGCGAGGAAGGCGATTTCCATCAGCGATGATCTTTTAGAGACAAGTAGAGGAGACCGGGGCTGGTAGGCCAGTTTTTCAGTTTTTGATTTTTAATAAATTATGTGGGCGAAATATCATTAAACCGGTTAAGGTCTACGCATAGCTTCGTAACGCACACAACTATTACGCTAAGGACAAATAACAGCCAAACGGCTAGGTTCAGGTGGAGCCGAGCAGCGTGCCCGTTACCCCACTATGCCCTGCGAGGGCCACGCAACTCCAACTGACAAATCCACGATCGTCAGATGGTGGTGGCTGATTTCTCCTCAATCGCTGTTCGCGAAAACGAATTCACCGGTCAATATATCTGGCCCCGACCTTAGTCACTATTCCTGGAGTCCAAAGACTAATTATTCAATTTAGATCACTTGAAACAGTTGACGGTTGTGACGTTAGTTGAAGAGCAGTCTCCATTATAATTTATACGATTCCATCCAGAATCGTTTTTCTTCACGGTGCCCGCGGTGTATTTCGCGTGGAAATTGTATTTCATCGTCACGGCGATCGTTAATTATAACAGCGGCGGAATATAATTGCCTTCGTGCACCCCGCGTTACGCAGCTATCCTTCATTTTTCCTAACACTCGCGTTAAAACTGTTTGAAATTTCGCGTGGAAAGTCGGGGCGTTGAATTATGATAACCAGAAACATCCTCCTCTCCCATGCTCCCTTCTCATCCCTCTTCCTTCTTGCAGGAGCCAAGGGCCTTCAATCACTCCGCCTACATCGCCGTGTACGTTCGCCCGAGCCTTCGGGGCTGGGGCCATTTTTAGGTGAATCAGAAGAGACTGTCTCCGCGGGTGAGGAACACTCGACGGGGGCCAGCCATTTTTCGACTCGCGAGGCGCTGATTTATCGCGACGCGCGCGGTATCGGGCGAGCAGGACGCGAAATACGCGGCGGTGTCGTAAATCGGCGACAACGTGACAGCGGAGCGGGCTTCGTCGTCGTTAAATCAGCCATTATCGTGGGCCCGGGCTATTCTAAATCTGTCGATGGTTTATTAACGGCGCCGGTAATAGAGCGGCGATCGACGATTGCGATAAGTGGGCCTCCCCTCCCTCTGTCTAAATGCAATAATACAGTACAATAACGTTAATAATTCCGTTAATTATTCGTCGTTACCGCGAACTGGGCCGCGATAGTGCCTATCGATCCCGTCCGCACAATCGCCGCCAGTCAGCCGGCCTCTCGCCTCGTGCCACGCATCCGCGCCCGGTCACGCAGTTAAACGCCACTTCGCCGTAATTACTTATCGTGAAAGTGTCCCGTGCAGTCCCGGTTAATCGTGCGTTAATCCACTCGAGCCGATGACGCGGTGTTCACGAGGCGCGCGGTCCAGGTAGCGAGTCGAAGTCGGCCAGACCGCTGGACGATCCATCTGTTGCGAGCTGGGTGTACGAGCTCGACGTTGTCACGGGAACGTGGGCGTGTTAACAGGTTAATTAGGTAGTGGAGGTATCCGTGTTTGGGGACTCTTCCATATTAATTCGCGAATACGACATTAGAGCGAAGCCAAATATCTTATAACTTATAACAGAAGAGTCCCCGAAACGAATGGCAATCGTGTGAAGTGGGCAACTCGCCGTTTCGATCGAGGGAGCTGAGTGTACAAATTTATAATTGAAATCTTAGAGAAATTTTCTATTCTGCGTCGTAGTGTTTCAATATGTTATTGTCAGGGTGGGTAGGGGAGTTCTACAGTTCTCGTTCCTTTATCGAGGACTATCCGCAGGCCTGGGTCACGGGTCGATAAATTGCCGAGGCTTATCGTCGCACACCGTACAAGGGAAATGCGTAATTCGCCTGTTAATGGGTTCGATACGATAGAGAGGTCGGTTTGCAGACAACCCTGCCCGCCTCTTAACGACGGCGCTCGCCTTCGTCGGTTAAGTAACGGAGTGAGCCCTTCGCCGTAAACTCGTTTAGTTCCTACTGTTATGGGGCACGCCGCTGCGAGCGGAAAGTGCGTAATTTGTGGGACAAAGCGTGCGGTGTTCAGCTTCGAGAGACCGTCGAGCCAGTCGACGAGGGTGTATTGTGCCACTGACGCAAGTATTTCCAGGGAAAAGCTCGCTCTTTCGCGGGGTTCGCGTGTTTTAGTCAAATGTTTCAACGATTTTTCGTTTCCCACACGGGGACCATAACCAGCATTTCGCGGAATTGAAATTCTCCGCGTCAAGTGGAGGTTGAGAAGGTTTCCATTCCGCTGCAGGCGGGGTTGCAACCCCTCTGAATCACACATAATCGTGTGTTATACAGGGCAAGAAGTTGTGGAATGTTTTCAGAAATCCGATGGAAGGTAGGATAGGTCAGGGCCTGGGCTTCTGCTAATTGACACTCGGAGCGGTTTAAACGCTCGCAGGATCGAGGAGCAAAAAATCACACGTGGCATTTCTGTTGAAACCGTTCGCCTGTCGACGTTTCAATTGCCGCAGCGTTAAGTAGTCCATTTTACACCGCGTTAAATGCAAATCCCGTGGCTCCACAAACGGCGAATTAAGTAATTTGTAGAAATTATATGTTCGTTGTGCGCTGGCATTGCTGAATCCCGAGTGCAGAATATTCAGCGCACGCATGGGCAGTTTTCAAACGTTCAGCGTGTTCCAGTTTCAATGCGCTGATACTTCTGCTCTGGCGAAGCCAGCGTATCCCCTGCAAGCATTATAATCGAAATCGCAAGCTCCTCCCTATGCGAAACCTCTAAATACCAATACAATTTCTTGGAGCGACTTCCCGTCAATCTTTCTCCACCACCTTCGCAGTGTAATATCATGAAAATTTCATTACACCGCCGGAGCGCATAAAATATCCACATTCCGAAGGCTTGGGTGCCTCAGGTTTCTCATCCGAAGTCCAATTAACAAGCTGCGAGCGTACTAGATATTATCCAAGCCTCGTTCAATTACCGTCCGAGCTTATGTTTGGGGTGGTTCGTGGTATTCGCGTCGTTATTAATCCCCTTGGAACGATTGCGCGTCAGTTGTGACGGACGATAACGCGATTTGCCGTGACGTCGCGTGTTCCCCGGCGCGTTGTTCGAGACGAGCATCTTCGTCACTTAAATAATCAAGCCCGCGGGATCACCGGGGTGACGTCCGTGGCCGGGTGAAGCGCGGCTGGATGCTGGGACGCGCGCGAATATATTCGAACGATGGAAGTTCGGCTCTGTCAGGGCTGTCGTTTCAGCTGACGTTAAGCCCGACGATGCCAGATTAATTCCAGATTACAATTTTAATCCGGGAACGCGCGTCGAGAAGGCGACGTCTCGTCCATCTACTCCGCGGGATTTTAAAATCCTCCCTTGTCGGCCAGTTAATTGAATTCACCGAGTCATCGAGGACCGCGCTCCTTTACCGCGGGTTTACTGTGTTGGCGGGCGAAATTAACTGCGGGATAATGTCGGTCACCTGTGCGTCGGAGAAGCTACTTCATCGCTGGCGATAGAAGCAGCTGGGGGGATCCACGAATGGGCCAGGAATCTTAATTAAACTATTCCACCGTATTCTTTAGACGAGAAAGCAAAGTCTGCGAAGCGTATACAAAGATGGCTTAACGGACACTTTCATAGAGTCAGGATATACCTGAAGCATCCAAGATTGGTTCCTCATCTCGCCGCCATCGGAAGCAATCAACGAAACGACCAGCCGAGAGATGTCCTTGGAGCGGAGCACGCAGTCGTCGCCCTGTCTTCTCCGTTGTCAATTAAAATTAAGCGGGTGAAGGATGATGACAAGGTAGCTCGATGGAGTACGGCTCGACGGCAGACGTAAACAGGCGAGGACCGTCCGTGCTCGCTTGCCCTGGAAGCGAAAAAAAGCGTCTGCTCGGAAAGGGACGCCAATTATTCTGTTTACTCTCGGTAAATAATAAGAGAGAGCGCTTTTTACGCGCGTCCTGTCGTTTCGCGGATCGACCTGCTTTCCTCTCGAACGCATCCCGCCCGCGTCAGAATGGAACCGTGGCTTCCTCCGGATATCGCACACGTGCACCAGTGTCGTTTTAATCGTGTCAGCAGGAGACATCCTTATACCCCCGTCACGCCTCTAACTAGACGGGTCGAGAGGGATGGTCCTGTTACCTAGGTAGACGGGAGGAAAGAAGAAGAGGAACGTCCTGGAGGATGGGGGCGAGTGTGAACGAGCGTTCGCGAGGACGGCCCATTATCAGGGCCAATATCCAGGATGCTCGACAATCCCCTAACGACCACCCGACCAGACCCATCCTCCACGTATCTCTTTTTCCTCCTTCGCCCGTCGCCTCGTTTCGTCGCCCTTTGGAAACACTTTGGAAAACGTCTCCTAGGAACCGTTTAATAGGGGAATCCCTGAAAATGTGTTTAACTGGCTCTATCGCTGCTTCGTAGGGCTGTATCTGTTTAGTGGAGTGTACACAGTGTGTACAAAGTAATTGATTCTTTAGGGACCTTTGGGGAACTCTTTTCTTGTAAGAAAGGGTAGTTTAGAGCCTCGTGCAGTGAAAAGTGCTGTAAATCCTGTAGATGGCAAATTGGTTAGTGTTTTTAGAATTTATGTTAAATGCAGGAAGGTCCTTAAAGGGTTAGACCACCGCAAATTGGTCATGTCAAGAAATATCGCATATTTGGGAATTTAATTCTAAGTGACAAAAAGACTTTTATGAATAAAATTTTTTCAATGAAAATAGAGACATCTTTAAATAATATATACCATTTTTTCTTTCAAATATCATATGATTCTGAAAAGTTTAAATGCGTTTTTCTCGAAACCACGTTTTCCGAAACGGTGTACGCTGTAATTTGACTAAAACTCTATGGATTTTTGTATAATTTTGTACAGATGTTCATAAATGTATTCTCTATCGTCCGACCGTCAATTTTTTCGATATTTTAATTTCTACCTGACTTAAGTGTAAATAAACACCATTTTCTTACATACGAAAATGAGCTGTTTGCTTCAAAGAGTAGCTACATTGTTATTTTTCAACCAATCTAAAAAATAGACGCATTTAAAGTTTTCGGAATGTTTTGATATTTGAAAAAAAAAATTGTATATATTATTCAAAGATTTCACTTAGAAATAAATTCCCAGAAATGCGATATTTCTTGTCCTGGCCAAACTGGTCTAACCCCTTAATGATCTACGCACCAAGAATTATAAAGAAACAGCGTAAAGCAGTCGTAAGTGGGAGCCAGGTGGGGCGACAGTAGTAGAGGTCAGTGCATAGTCAGACATAGCTAGTACGCAGCTACCCTCTGTAATTTCTCTCGCACGCCCGATTTTAAAGATATTATTTACCAAAAGCCCGTCGAGCAAATAAAACTTCAATCATCGGAATTGTAAACGCTATTCCCCGCGAAACAGCCTCTACATTACATAATTACCACTGTAACGTCGTGTACACACATTACGCGGCTCGTCGCGTTAATTCCCATAAACAAGCAGACAAACAAAACAGTCCAGAACTTTCCGCAGGACACGATGCACACCGAGTCGCTCTACAGAGGATCTCGAACGTTTTTCCTCGTCCTCGGGAAGCCGGTGCTTCGGTCCGTCGAAATTCCTCGTTAAACAATCGCGGCCGAGTTTATCGAGTTCCGGAGCTCCGTGGTAACGCCGCGGTTCCCGAATAAACTAACGTTAATTATAAACGCTCTGACCTAGCTGCCGTGCCCCTCTCCCTCCCTCGCCCTTCGCCCTTATCGCGAAACCAACCGACTATCCCTACCATTGTCTTTTCATCCAGCCGGTTCTGTTTCCCTCTCGCGGACGGTTCCAGTTCCCCCATTTCTTTCCCCCGTCTCGCCTCGGCGTGGCTGGTTTTTTCGCGACCACCTCTGTCGGGCTTGCCAGCGTTCTTGTACTTCATTGTTTAATTTTTCTTCGTTATATCTGCCTTCGTTCGCCCTCGGAAAACAGCGAGACGACGGGAGATAGACCGCACCACCTTTGTCGCCAGCCTTTGTCCCTTCCCGCCCCTCGTTTCACGGATCTTTCGGGTCTTATCACGATTCGAGGAGTCACGCTGCTCGCCCCTGAATCGACTCGTTATATAATTGACCGTTACGGGGCTGGGGTTAATTAATCAGCCACCTTCATCGCGATTCGATGTATCTATTGTCTCGTGCCTCCCGCAGCGAGGTTTGCTTCGATTCTCCCTTCGTTTCGAACCAATGGTGGTGTAGAATTGAAGCTACAGGGGATGCAAGAAAGATTATCTTGGGGTTGATTGGATATGGGTAGCGGAACAAGGGGGATGAAAATGAGCATTCGTAATCTTACTAGTTATTATATTTTATTCATAATTTTTATTCACGAGCATCTTTCGATGTGAGATATTTAGGATCACAGAAAAGAATTCTTAAGCGGGTAGTGGACTATTGGATATGTAAAATTTCTTTAACGCTAAATTACTTTTATACTAAATAATTTTTATAGTCGAGCTTTTCACAAACTATTGTGGGCACGTTTGCGAGTAACTACAAAAAAAATCGTCGGAAATGTATAAAATTGTCGAAGTTATTAATCGTGTATATCGATTCAGGCGTGCCAATCATCTGAAAGCGAAATGCTTTGGTGGCACCACTTTGTACACCAAAATCTACAGAGTGAAACTTTGCGATGAATTCGAACAAAAATTGTGGAAGTTATATACGAATCAATTTTTTCCCCATATTTTTCCGGAAAAAAAAAACGTCTTTCGTCAGTTATAAAATGTTTTACGAACCTCCAATGTTGATACGGGAATTCCATTCTGTAGAGGAAGAAATTCTACATTCCAATAAAAATTCAAAGTGAAAATATTTATTGGTTCAAGAGTTATGATTTACACCGTGTCTGAAAATGGTGTTTCGAGAAAAACGGTATCAAAGTTAAGTCCGCTATGCCAATATCACTCTGCGAGGTCGTTACTCGACGGTGCACTCAATTACGTTCGCTGCCCTTCTACAATCATTTGAATTTCTTCATGAAATTTTGTTTAAAATGTTCATGAAGGATAAGACTTTCAGAATCAGTAAAAAAAATATTCGATTTTTTGAAGCTGAAACAATCTACTACCCTCTTAAACGTGAGAAGACTTGTGTGGACTTTTGGATATATTAATATTTTGCAAAGCCTAAGAATATCACCACTTTTAATAACTTATTAAGTGTAACATGGTGTTTGATTCCTTAGAAAAAATTCTACACTTTTGCTGTAGGTATTTAAATTCATCGAATCACATCTTAAATCGATCGAACTAATTTGATCGCCAGGGATTAAAATACACACTGTTATTGCATCGTGTAGCCAATATCGACGAAGCTCTCTGTTTTTCTCCACCCCGTTCGTAACATCGTGGCCCCATCGATTCGACTTAATCTTTCGTTTTATGCATGCGACGTAATTCCTCGGTTTATGCTTGGAAAACGGGCCTGGAGACACGGCGGCGCAGCCAGCAGTCTTTTTTCTCCCCCTCGCGACGCGGCATAAAACTGTCCGGAACAGAATGTCGTTGCCCCGTTACGTTTAATCGCATATTTATGCGTGCTACGTTTCGCGGGGTAAAGTCGGAATTAATTCCGCGGCCCCGTTCAAGGAGAGCCCGACGCGAAATATAATTATTAAGGGAAAGGGGAGTGGAGATCTGTATTGGACTCGGGCTCGCGTGCTGAATTACGACGCCTCTGTTTTGCGCCGTTTCCCCTTCGAATCTCAGCCACCCCTAAACCTAAAACGAACTCGACACCGACAGATCTCCGCCGCCAACTGTAGCCAACATCCCGAAACTACGAAATTGAAGCCGCAGCATCGATCACTCGAATTGAACGAATCGAAGGAAGACAGATATCCAGCAAATCTATAATCAGCCCCTAAATCAATCTCCCCAAGCGTGCCACGAGCGTCGCGACATAATCTCCCAGTACTCCCTAACCAGAGTACCTAAAGGTAACCCTTCGAGAAAATATTCTGACAGTCGAGCGTGTCACGACGTCATCCACCGAGGACGGGGAAAACAAGCCGTGGAAACATGGCGTAATTATCTCGACTGCAGGCTCCCTAACGAGACAGCGCGTGGACGAAAGGAAACATCTGTATCATTATACTTTCGCGCATTGCTCCGCGAGCATCACGGGCCCGTGGATCCTATTATACCCGGAGCCGGGATACTGGAGTCTTGTATCCGTTTCCATTACGCCTTCCAATAATCCTAATTCATTGTCGATGAAAATCCCAGTGCATTCGGGGGGGAGGGGGGGGGGGCGGCGGACAGAAGCCCTCTCGACGGGTCTCGATACAGCTTGCAGGGGAAAAAGGTAGCTGCCGGGTGGGATAGAAAAGGGGGTAGCGATCTTTCTGGCCCGAGGATCGATCTGTCGAGTGCGTATTCGACCGCGCCTCGAGCCCCCCGCAGCCACGGGTATTTGCTATGCCGAAGGGTCTAGTGGGTTCCTTAATAACGGACGGTAGGCCCTCTTCATTGAATACGCCCTGATACCTTTATCCCGCGAAATCCAACGCAGCTCGGGCGTCTGGAATAAATTTTCTTTTTCGTCGGATTCAATTCGGATCTGGTGACGCCAGCCACCTCGTCCGCCGGATTCGTGAACACCCGGCCGCGTCATCTTCCCCCCTCGACCTTCCCCAGAATCGATAGGGTGGAAATTAAGGCGTCGTCCTGTCTATGTGGCGTGCACAGTCGGGTAGTGTGCGCGCTGACGATTTTATTTGGCTTCCCCGAGGCGAAGATACGTGGATGCTTAGCTGTACTTGGTGGACAGGTTGGGAGGGGTGGCTTTTGTGGGGTAGGAAGGATCATTCAAAGTGGGGAAGGTTTAGAAAGGATTCGGCCCAAGTCGTTCCCATTAAATATTGCAGAGGGATGAGGGGATAGACTTGTAGTTTACGAGTTGCAGGTATTGCAGTCTCCAAAGTGGATGGTTCGAAAATGTCCAATCCTAGCGATCGAATCAGTTTTTAAACGGCGCGAGGGCTTTTGTGCTCATTGATAGCGTTCAATGCGAATTACCGTGTCCTCTTGATTGTCGTATATAACTGAGATAACAATGCAGCCCCTCCCCGGCAGCGCGAAATAATAGGGGGGAAAAACGGGCATTCATCATCTATGCATCGGCGAGTCATCGAGATTTGTGGGCGATCAGGCACAGAGTGGAATTGAAAAGTCAACGCGGTGCGCTGGAAATTTGTGAAACTGATTCGACCGCCACGTTTATCCAGCCGTGCGTTATCGTATCGATTGTGGGCATGGATATGATGTACAGGGTGTTCCTTTTGGAAGTATCAATGCTGTGATCTTTCCAAGAATCTTCCTTTTGCAACTCTGAAATCGTCCAACGTGAAAGCAAAGTTTCGTCACAATATTCGTCGTCGGATTATATCCAGAAACTGTATCTAAATTAATTAATTTCACGGCATCCTCGAGGAGAAAAGGAACTACGGACAGTGCTAATTAGCAGTGAAAGGTTCCTACGCTATTCTCCACCAAATAAATGAAATTAATTTTACATTCATCTGTGCCTCACAGAATTAAGCACTTTCCCAGAATAGACTCGCTTTCTATCCACGAGAGAACATCATGCCCAAGCTTTTCTTACAAAATCCCAGTATCCTTGAAAGCAAGGAGGCGAACCTTGAGCAGCTTGAATCGCAGCGCACGTGTCGCTCGGAAAGCAGAGTCGTCGCGGCGAAGCAGCAGGAATCGACGGCCCATCGAGTCGTTCATTTAAGCCGAAAGTTCCGTAATCGATATCGGCCAGTCGACTCGACAAACGACTCAGATATCGGGTTACGCTCGTAACTTTTTCCTGCCACTTTCCCTCTTTCCTTCCCCAGCATCGCGGCATCGTCGATTTATACCAGCAGTAAATTCCGCCGACCAGCCATCGTAAACTTCCATCAGTCTGGTTACGCGGAGAAAATCTGCCTCTGCGTCCCCTTTTCTCCATTTTTTTTTTTTTTTTTTTTTTGTTCCACGTGTGCGCGCCTCCCGTGGCCAGTCGATCAATCGGGACGTATCGTTCGGATTTCACGCCGATGCGCCGGGTCCAACGAAAGCTATCGTCGAATCGACGACTCGTCGACCGACGGTAACGCGTCACGCCGAGCGTAAAACGCTGGAATATCATTATTCTTGGGCCGTCGTTCGAAACGTCCGCCTGAAAATTCAGCTTCCCTCCTCGTCGATTGAGCCACGTCCGCGCTGACGCCATTACTGTCCGAATCCGCGAATGTCTATTCAGGACACTCGGTAATCGAGGTGGCAAGGGTCTTAATACAGAAGCGTTGCTTCTTTGCTTCTTCCTGGTCGCTGAATACACCTTCCGACACCCGACAATGAATATTCACAGACAAACACTTAGTTTCGCAATGGGAAACCAAGTACAATACAAATTGTAATGAGTACATATCGAATGCTCGTATATTTGCATAGTAAGTGATCTAGTTTACACAGTCTCTATGCTTGAACACGTCAACATGAGCACGTGCACGCGCGTATGCACACGCGGGTATTGCCCACGTGTGCAGAGATTATAGCCTTCCTGTTTGCCTACGCACTGCAGGGCTTGCTCCGCTGTTCATATCCAGTGATTCGTGAGTCCGTACTCAACACCTCTTTCCCTGCCTCTGAACCACACCAGACACCATTTCTACCCTGACAACACACCAATTTCCTCTGATAGTTAAAACTCAGATACACAGTACAGTTTAACGCTTAAGTAAAGCCTGATTCAGTAGTGTATCCAAACGATAAGTCAGACGTAGCCGCCCATTGATCCTCGCGTCCATTTAAACGCGCATATTGCCATAAAATCGCGAGAATTTCGTCGCCAGGACACTCGTCCAGCCATCTCTGGCTGGCATCTATAAATTTCATTTATAAAGCCGAGACCGCTGCCTCTTTACGATCGTCTGGATCGTGTCGCGATCAAAAGCTAGTAGTTCCGCGTGTCAGGACCCACTGGCGAGGCTCCCATAAGATATTAAAGCGGCATTGTATCGGCGAGACGCGGAGAGTCACGGGGCTGGTGCAGCTTGCCAGCGCGAGACGTCGATCGTACGTCCTCGGTGGCTTTCGGGGCGGATTATCGAGAGACAGAGACTTGGTCGTTGTCGCAAAGTCGACGTGCCCCGGCGGTTAGGCTCTCGAGGAATTCCTTGGCTTCGTTGGTGACGAGCCGGTCGATACCCAGGTGCCTGGGGACTCTCTCGTCCCCAACTTCGACAGCCGCGCGCGCGGCCATGCTGCTCAAGAATTCGAACTCTCCGATTTCTGGGGGCCGTGCAACAATTAGGGGCGTTCCACGACCGAGTGGCCTGCGGTCTCCTAATTTCCAGCGATGCAACCGCCGCTCCGTGGATCAGCAACAGTGGAACTGGAACTGGAGGACGGATCCCGGGGAAGGAGCACGTTTCGTCGCTTGGGAGACGGGAACGGGCAAGTGGGGCGACTGGGGCGTGGTAAATAGGGAAGAAATTTGCAATCAGTGTAAAAATCGGGTGTACTTTTGGGGTAGCTAACAAGTAGAGAGCTTCAGCTTGGAATTTTTCAATCAACCAACACGAGTTTCCCTTAAGGGGTTGTACCTGGTCAGGCGGCCGAAAAGAGGGGAATGTTTGTGAATTTTTTTTGATAAAACGGAAGTATATATATTTTTACATAACTTTTTGCACTTAAAAGAGCAACATTTAAACAACATTTGGTAATTTTTTCGTAGAAAAATATTCAAGTTTATAATAAAGTAACAACCGACATCCAAGAAGCCTTTCTTTCGCGTGATTTTTGCACGAAAAATCAGGATTTCAAATTTAAATAGCCGCCATTTTATTTTAAATTAATATTTCGGAAATTCCCTCCGTTAATCAGAGGATACATTAATATACTAACGAAATCTTTTTTGTTTTTTGATTTTAGATAATCTGCTTCCGAATGGCAGTGCTCACAGTAAAACCAAATTTTTAAAAAGGCTTCTTGGATGTCGCTTGTTACTTTATTATACATGTGAATATTTTTCTACGAAAAAATTACCAAATGTTCTTTAAATGATGCTCTATTAAGTGCTAAAAGTTCTGGAAAAATACATGCATCCGCTTTTTCAAAAAAAATTCACAAACATTCGCCTCTTTTCCGTCGCCGGACTAGATATAACCCCTTAAAATTTATTAAGTATTTAGTTATTAAACTATTAGGAAGTATTATTCTTGTATATATGAGGATTTTAAAGAATATCAAAATGGTAACCTAATTAAAAAGCTCAACCCTGGGCGTATCCGAATGAAATAACCTCAAACTATCCATCAAGGGTTAATTTATCGCTGTTTCACTTAAGCCCACGGTACCTCGACACCTCCCTCCCCAAAAGCGAAACGAAATCCCAAAGCAAGGCTGACATACCCGCAAGCGCGTGAAATTCAAAAGGGGTGATATTAAAACCGGGGACATTGTAGTCGAATTCATTGTTGGAGCGGCCCATCGTATAGGAAGACGGACAAGCGAGGCCGTTGTTGCGTTTGCGTTGCAACAATGGGGCAGGCATCCCGGGCGGCGATAAGTCTTTCGAATGGCCGATTCGGGGGCAGGAACGGGGCCGTCGTGATTCCACAAGAACACTAAGTCCTTCCGGGAGCGTAGTTAACGTTAGGCCGACGTCTCGAAGGGTCTGGCGGGATCAGCGTGGCGTGACGCGGGAACAAAACGGGAAACGGAAGAGTTCCGCGGGCCTCCATTGTTGGGAGCGATTCTCGCGACTGGAAAAAAGGAGCTGGTCCTGGCGGGTGGAGCCGGCCGGAGTAGAAATGGAGAACAGTCGGGCGAGGACGTGGACAGGGGCCGGGGGCGGGGGTGGGGGGGGAGGGGCAAGATCCCGCGAAATTTCGCGGGGCGCAGCGACCCGTGCCGGCCGAGGCCACGATAATAATACATCAGCCGGAATAACCGAATGTCCTGGGCTATTGGTTTTTTGTCGATGCAATAGATTCCCGGGAAATATAAATCTGCCTATGGCGCGGTAAATTAGCGGCGACTGGGAAACCGTATGACGCGAGCGCACAGACGCGCTCGCCAACTGTACAACCGTGAACCAACGGGATTACTCGCTTCAATCTACAAATGGATTCATTTCGGATGCTACGGTTGATCGAATCGAACGAAAAAGGTTGAATGATTTTCCACTTCTCTGGGTGGCAGGGGGGGGGGGGGGGAGGGTGGTCGAGCGGCGTACTCGAGGAGAATGCCTAGGACAAGGTGTACGGAGCTTTGTTGCAATGGCTACCGATGTCACTCGCCAGGTTATCGTTTGACAGATTCTATACCCTTCCTGCTTCAAAGGTAGAATGCACTTGGCCTGCGAGCGTGCGCTTCTTGTACTTCAAAGACAGTCTTTGTTTATAAATTTTCTAATAAAATGGTGTAACATGGAGCTATCGGGGAACATTGGCTCTTTTCAAAGGGACTTGCCTTGTTCTCCGTGGACCAGTTTGTAGGTAGAGGATACCCCAGGGTGGGAGGAAGGATATTATGGATGGAAGGGTGCAGGCTTCTGGTATGCAGATGCATCGATCGAAGACAGATAAATACACGTATGTACGCGTGATATAGGCGTACCGATACGCGCATACGTCGTAAATGCATCGATAGCAGTCGCTATGGGCGGAATTCTCTAACGTAATGTGTTTCGCGAGATGGAAAGATGGTGGAGATGGTAGTTACAAATTATACGAAGGCGATAGAGGCTGGAATGCACGTGAACGCCTTTGTTCTCGGAAGGGAAGCTGAATATTGTATGACCCGATTATTTTGTTGCAACTATAGTCGATCATCCAGGTCATCGGCTTAGTTCTTTTTGTTTAGCCTTTTCCCCGCGCTCGGGCATTTCCAATGGACGTGGGCAGAGTGCTCCATAATGCAGCTGCAATTTTTCGACCGGTCGGGCACGATATTTTTCTCGCGACATGCCTGCTAAATTAAATTTCCAGTTTGTTTAAAAGGAGAGACGCGCCCGATGACCGGGCAAATATTTGCCACGTAGCGGACGCGTGTAACAGGTCCCGTGTTGACGGTTACAATATTTAGTCGCGTTATTAACGCAAACTGAATTTTCAATCGCGCACCGGGTTTTTTTTCTGCAGCGGCATGGTTCGTTTGAATCTGCAGATATCCGGCGTCCCGGCGTTGTTTGTCGTGCTACTGTTTGCCAATGTTCAATTCGTCAACTGTCGATTTAACGGGGAACAGCGGCTATCGTGGCAGAGGAATTTTGAAACAGCGGGCTCTGCGAAATTAGAACTGTCGTTTTATCCCTCCTATTCAATAACGGACTAACAAAGATTTACAAGAGCCCGCGGCTCGAAGATCCTAGTTTTTAACGCCACTAGGAATTTCGTCCCTCAAATCCTTCGAGACTTCTCGAAAGTCGAGGGAGGCTTCGCATCATGGGTGGAGCGTTCTTCGATCCTGTCAACCCTCCCTTATTATTATTCGAGATCGCGCGCGACGTGTCATTTGGAAATTCGTGCACCGTCAATTTTCGCTCTTCCTCCCCGGCGGTTGCTGAAAAATTTATGAACACTACGCGTCGTTAAATCAAGCGGCGACCGACGTGGTATTCCTGTCGTCGCCGGGCGCTACGTTCCTTCGCTTCTTCCCCCGGTTTGGAGATGAAAATTGCGGTTAGACTAATTGCCGCCCTCCTTTTTCCACGGTAACAATGAATTTTTTCGAGACTCGTCAGGGTTTGTCGCTCGGCCGCGTCTAACGCGCAGGGTAAATAAGCGACTGTGGAACGTATCATTACGGGAATTAAGTTTCAAGCACGTCCTCGTGTTCAGGCACCGCCGCGGAATTGTATAGCGGCTACTTACGCTCGTTTCACATTGACGCTAGTTTGTTGATTATTAGTAGGGTAAACCAACCAGTGAATGACCGAATTGTTGAATTTATGGACCTTTGAGATTAATACTTGAATATATTTATGTATAACAACAAAACAACTGTTGAAATTTCATTCAAATTTATTTTTCTTGAAATTTCTATAAAAATAATTACTTATTCTTATCGTTATTTAAATAAAAAAACGATTATAAAAAGCAAAGCGTGTAGAAGCCCAGTAAATGACCGCAAACATTTAATAAGAATTGTAATTATTAATGTTTGCTTAATACGCGTAACTAAAAATGTGGGATATTAAAATTGCAACTACACTCCATTTATAACATATAATATTTTTAAATTTATAATTCACATTTCTTTGCCTAATGGTTATTCACTGGTATGCAGTTAATTACTGGTTAGTTTACCCTATCACGTCTTTATTACGCGGAACGGAAATAGATAAAAAGAAAGTAGCTTGTGCGATATAAAAATGAGGTTCAATCTTTTGGAATAATTCAGAGAAGCTCATTAGGGAATTGAAACTAAAGCTTAAACCTAAACTTAAATCCAACGCAAATAAGGATTACGTTAAACGTGTAAGGTTAGGTAAAAGTGTTGTTTAGACCACGTACAGAAGAATGAAGAATCTAAAGAAGGAATCATTCACCAAAATACTGTTTTAGGAATCAGAAATACATCGGTGTTTGGTCACGTGCCAAACTTTGACAAATGGATCTCGTCCACCAAACAACTTTGCATTTCTGTTAGAAGCTATTAGAGCTCCATTCTGAACTCCTCACGTTGACCCATAACCTTCACCAGCTACTCAATTAATTTTCTTCATCGTCCGACAGGCATCCTTGCTCCATTCGAGTTCTTTAAGGGGGGATTCTCGTATAAACAGCCCCCGAGATTTGTGAATTTTTTTTAAAATACTATTTTTAAAATTGCATTAAACTCTTTTGGGATATAAGGAGGCATCTTTAAACTTGTAGAATTTTTTTTCTATGTCGATCCTTCTTATTATTTATTAATTATCGTGGAATCGCGTTAATTTCTTCGACGGTGTCAGGTGTAGCACCTGCCACAATTATCTGATTGCAAAAAATGAAAATTTTCTCAAAGTTAAATAATTTACGCTGGAACTGGACCTAAAATTTTAATTTCAGTTTCTATTTATAATACTTTTTTCGTCGATATAAAGAATAATATGTAAACTTTGTCTAAGGAAAAAACTTACTTTTTCTTTCAAACGCTATAACTCTTTCAATTTTTCATTTCTTTTTCATTAACAAATAATAAGAAGCATCGACATAAAAAAATATTTTCTGCAAGTTGAAAGATGACTCCTTGTATCCCAAAAGAGTTTAATCCAATATGACCAACAGTTTTTTCAAAAAAAAAATCTTAAATATCAGTTACTTTTGGGGCTGTTAGACGAGAATCCCCCCTTAATCAAACTACCTTTCCTACATTCCCAAACATTCGTGATACCGATTCCACTTACACACACTACTTGAGTAGCATCACCAACGAAAGCAGAGGTTCGTTTGTTAACGAACATTGAGCGTAGAACGAAACAAAGATCGACACTCCACACCTCGTCACTGCCTTCCTCTGTCACGGTTGCAAAGGGAGCTTGTCACTTCCCCTGATCGATAGGAGGCCTCCCTATTCGGATCTAGCGCGTTCCTCCTTCGAACCTCGCCGGCAATTCTTGTCAGCCGACTAAAAGGGAGAATTTTATGGTGGAAGCTGAGGCGGTGGATGGAAGCCGTAAAATTCGCCTCTTTCTCGGGCGGGCCGCGAGATAGATCCCGTCCTCGTCTCTCGGCAGAGATGCAGCGGGCGGATGGAGGCGACGGGGGAGAGGGTGGGCGAGGACCCGAGGTCGGAGGAAAAAGACGAAGGAGAGCGCGATGGTGACGATCGAGGGAAAATCAGGCCTCGGGATATTAAACGGCGAACGATAGATTCTGACGGGAACGGAGCTCGCCGAGGACCTGTTATCAATGACGTTGACGTAACCCAATTCTCTAACAGACGGTAACTACGTTGCGACGGTGGCTTGCGGGCTGCGTACACTTTCGAGGTCGAATCAGATTTACGCGACGGCGAACGGTTAACCGGATAATTCGGCCCGGAGCCCCGTCGATTTGCCGGCATCCTAGAAGAGGTAGTAATACGATTTCGGCGCCGGCAGCTGCGACAATTATTCGATCGGTTCGTCGTCGATTACCCGGCTCCCATTCCTATTCAACGGCGCCGTACCCGTTCACTTTGAAAAGTATTCAGGACCCGCCGCGGGAGCCGAGCCCTGCTCGGAATCAGCGGCTATAAATGTATGGAATTGATATCACGAAGGATTCCCGTCCAACAAGAATGTTGGAAGATTCTCGTTGAATCGGTACGGTGCAGCCGCGAGAAGGGGCGGCGCGGGGGTGGCTGACTGATTCGCCCCATCCGACGTGGATCAGATTCCTCCGCGGGCACGTGTGTGCGTGCGCGCAACCCTTCAATTTACGAACACGGTAACGACTGGCATACGTAATTGCAGTACAAGCGGATTTTATATTATCCCGGCTCTCGTGGCGCAAAGCAGGCGCGCATAAAGTTACAACGTCGGACGCGCGTTACTCACTCGGCCCCGGATACAAAATTGCGCTCTTTATGAGAGGGATATTGCAATTTACATTTATACGAGACGCGCGTCTCTCCGTGGGACGGATGGTAGGGACGGGGGGCGAGGGTAGAGGGCGAGGAGAGGGGTTAAAAATGTTGTCTTTCTGGGGCGGGAAGCGGTATTAATTAAAATGTTAATAACACAATGGCGACGAGCGCGTTGCGCGCTGCGACGTTTCCGCAATTAAAGGGATTCAACCGGGAAGCCGACGGAGAGGGCACGAGGGGGAGGAGGGGGGAGGGGCTGGGAAAAGTTATTCGCGGGATTCCTCGCTTTGATGTTTCTGTTCTGGGATCGTTTAGCCGACGCGAATCGTTTCCCCGATGCCAAATTGGAATCCCTGGGCGTCGCTCGGCGATCGCCGCGAATTTTCGTCCGAAGGGGGAGGGAAAGGGGGGGGGGCTCGAGGGGCTTCCATTCTGCTTACCCGGCGGAGAAAAGACCCCGAGGAATTATTGTTCCTTCTGATATCCAATATCGAGGTAAGATAACTCTTTCCTTTGAAACCAGTGGGACGTTCGAGTTATCGGAACAGGGGTAGGGCGATGGTTTCGTGGACGTTGCAATTACGCCCCCTCCCCGCGACCCGCTTGTAAGTCAGTCACTACTCTCCGCGTTTCCGGGGGTCCCTTTTGTGGACGCGTAACTACCCAACTTCACAAAATCGATGCTTGTGTTTTGAACCGCCCTTTGGTAAACGCAATATTTTTTAGTCGCATGGATACGTGGGAAGTTGGGATGGAAATTTTTCTCTTGATTGCAAGTACATTCAGATTACATCAAGATTACTTTTAGCTTCCGCGGTGTTTTATATTTTTCCTGAGACTGTTTGATCCACGGACACGTGGCTGGGCTTCCGTCACGCAGCAGCGCGAATGGGCGCGCCTTTGTTTTTCGTAATTAAGCGATTCCATTCAATTAGAGGTCCATCTGGTCCGGCACATGCCACAGAGGCGGCTGCGTGTACGCCACGACTCCTAGCCCCGCCGTTTCCTACCATTTGGCGAGCAATTCACTGCACACAGGGTGCGCGCAAAATTCTTTACCGCGGTTTCGGCTCCGTTGCTTCTGACTGACGTTTTCGACCGCGAATACAGATAGCACGGACATGGATGGATGGGCGGGCAGGCAGCAGACTAGTAAACGCACCACGGACCTCTTCATTAGCGGGAATGAACGTTGACTGGACAGTGGCGAGGCAGTAAAGCAGTAACTATTTTGAGGAGATGTTAAGCGTCTTTATAGAACCTCTAACTCAATTATTATTTCGGTTCTCCCTGTTTCTTTTGGAGTAACAAATTTCACCACTTCTCGATATAATCCCTACTAATATATAAAAGTGAAACGTTGTCTATTTGTTTGTCCTTCAACAATATCAATGAAATTTTGAATATATGGAGAAACGTGGAAAACACCATAAATAATTCGCCGATGAAAGTGGGTAACGGGTCAGCTAGTATACAATAAAATTCATCACACTTCTGTCTATGCATAAAATTCAGCACAAAGTAAATGAAAGTAGGATATCAAAAGGGGTGAAGGAATTGGTGATTCTTAATTAAACGAAACACTCATTCCCTTCGAAGTCATTCTTAATAATCGTAAACATTCAATTGCAAATTTTTCCCACAAATGGGGTACAATATATCACACGTATCCATTTACATTTCCACCCCCTTGGTAAAAGGGCGCGAGTCGATTCGTAAGCGTTGCATGCACCGACAGAAATAGCATCGGGGCGAATTAGATATGGCAAGTCCAATGAAACTGCTTACACACCTATCCCCCGATACAATCTGCCCCATCCCCCCCCCCCCCCCCATTGAATAGGTGCGCACGGTTCCATCGAGTTTGATGTTTGCCGCGATACAGGGGTACGTACGTGTTCAGTTTCCATTGAATTTGATATTTCTAATTCGCGGACCGTCGCGCCGCGTAAGCTCTGTCTGCGAGATTTAAAGTTATTGCACGTACCGTGGCGTTTTGTTCTCGGTTCCCGCGGACGAACCGACGATTCTGCCCTCGTTAATTCCATCCCCTGTACTCCCGCGCCGAATTGCCGTCGATCTACTTTGTAATCGCCTGCTGGTCAACAATTCCTCGGAATTTTGTGTTTTGGGGCGAGTGCGATTAAAGATAAGTTTTCTATTCGGAGGGTTTCATCCGTAGCGGCGAATAAATTTTCATCCGCACCTTCATCTTTTATACGAAGTACCTAATGACGATTATGACGGTCCCAATTTCCACTGTTTCTCCTCGATCACGATAAAAGTCGACCAGGGGGTGGTAGGAGTTTATCGAGTTAAGCGAAGTTGCCAGGCGCTCGTCCTACCCTGGCGAGGGTGTCCAGTGACACGATAAATCCTGATGTCAGAGATCAGCGTGTCATTAGACGCGTCGCCTCGTGGAAGGGAAAGTTGAGGCGTCCCTTCGATGGGGTTGGAAACTGCAGCCGGAGCACTTTCTCCCGCGACCCTTATCGCGGAGTTATCCGTCCGGTCAGTCATAGACGAGCAACGTGGACGTCGCAAATCTCTGACCACATTTCACTTCGTACGTAGGCGGTCTTTGTACAGGGACGTTGATGATGTAGTTTTAATGAGCGAACGAGGTTGTCGACGAAGTGTGATCCGGAGCTGGATGGTAGGGGTTGCTGGGGGGCGTGGGATGGCGAGCGACAAGCTCTGAGCGCCGTGGAGGAAGAGATCGAGTGCCTCACTGCTGCAGATCGAGAATGGACCTTGCGGGAGGTTCTTCGCGGAGTGGTTTTTGAAGAATTCACGCGTGGAGCATGATGCATCCACTTCTAATTACTTTGTTACTCCCCCATCACTCCTGGCTCAAGGTACATATATATAATAACTTTAGAGGCGATTTGGAAAAAGAAATTAGAATTCTGTACCAGTTTTTTGGTGGAAAACAGTATGAAAGTGCTGGGAAATTTGATTGAATTTGAAGTGGAGATAGACTTTTGCTTCCCGAGGAGTTCGCGTCCGCGCGAACGACGGAAGTCATAGAACAGCCGCAAGAACGGGAATGTTCGTGTTAAGCGGTGAAGATCTGTCGAGCAAACTGCTTTTGCATACATTTTCCTTAATTCTTTGTTCTGCCGCGCCGTCAACGTTTCTTGTCTCGACTACGGGAAAGAGTCCATTCGTCGTTGACGTCGTTCCGATGAGAAACCCTCGGGTACCTGTGTTCAGTCGACTTTAATTCCCGCGCATCTGAACGGACACGTTGAAAATCTAATGCAGTCCCGCGAAGAAATCTCCCTCGTTAACAAACCGAATCTCCATAATTCTTCTCGGGCTGTCCTTTTGCTCGTTACTTCCTTCCAATCTTCTTTAGCTACCCTCCAAGGTCCCCGCGTTCTTTTAATCATTAAATCGCAGCCGCGCGACCATTCTGTCTTGCACAGTGAATCGAGCAAGATTTTCTACGCGAATGCGTGTTTATTAATTGCTAATCCGTGGAATAGCGTGTAATCTTGAATCTGCCAAACTTGGCGAACCCACGCGATATCCCAGGATTTAGCATTCACGATAATTTCTCCTCCTAATAACTTCCGGCCTTTCAGCTGTGATTTTCGAAGAAGTTTGATAACCTGCTGGAAGGAGCTGGAGGTGATGTTTCATACAGGAGCGGAAAAGTTGAATTCGAAATTCGGTTGGCCGCGCGTCTGCTCGCGGAGTAGGAAATTAAGCGATGGGCGATAGCGAGAACGCGGGATCCGGGAAAGGCTTGTTAAATGATGGAAAGGGAGAACGATGTTTCTGAGTCAGCGGCTGACGGTGGCCGAATCTTTGGAACTTTCCTGCACAGGTCAGTCTGACGAAAGAAAGCCAGACTGTTGGGACCAGGGACAGCGAAATTGCGCAGACACCTGTAATACTTTGAATATACGAAGAAGAAAGTCAGCAGGCTAATCGGATGAAGAAAATGGAGCGGAGAAGATACTGGAGCGAAATGGAAGTGGAGCGAAGTTGAAAGCCCGAAGAAAATGGAAGAAATAGTAGTTTAACGAGGTAGCTACTTCTAATTACGCGAATGGGGAGTTAGAGAGTTGGAAGTTGAATAAGAGAGCGAGGAAATAGAGGAACGAAGATGAACCGGTGCGATCGTGAGAGATCGATGTACCCCTCGCGCTAAATCCCATAACTCGGTGAAAATTGTGGAAGTTGTATGGCAGCGGGGGTCCATCGTCGCCCCGGCAAATCGAGTCACGGAGCCGCGTGCCCGCCAAAACTGGGAATCAGGGCGGGGAATAAATTTTCCTCGAGATCCCCGTCTCCTTCCTGGACGAAAACTGCATACTTAGGTTTGTACATAGCCGAGCGACTCGGGGCCCGGAAAGCTCCTCTTCTTGCCTGTTTGTCTTCTCCCTTCGACGCAACCGCTCTCCACGCCACGTCGAAATAAGCGTTTCGCCGGTGGAATATTTTTGGACGGCAGCCACCGGCGTCTGGGAATCGCGCGACAAACCCGCGGGGATGCCGAACGTCGTCCAAGTACCGTGTTCTCTTATTTATTCCCGCTTCCCTCCATTGTCTCTGCAAACACGCGGGGCCCTCCTCGTGGCCTCGATCGCGAGCACTCGCGGCGCGGCGCGATTAATCTGTGCCAGCGGAGGTGTTCCTTCGTTATCGAAACGGCGGGGGGTGGGGGGGGTGGGATCGCTGTCGTCTCTGGATAAACGTTACTTAACACTCCGGGTAGCGCAAGGTTTTGAGAAATGCCGCTTCTAATCTAAAGTCTTAACCCCCCGTGGTAACACCTTCTTATAATCACAAATTGGTCACATGGGGTTCTGCACCCGAGCGTCATTTTTGAGTTACCATTTTCGTATTTTTAAATCTTTTAACTTTTGGGGAATAATTGTACATTCGCAATTTTGATATGATAAAAATTGTTGTTCAAGAAGAGCGACTATCCATGGTTGTTTAAAAAAGCGAAATTTTTATTTTTTTTCGTGATAAATCCCCATTTGGAAGTCATAAAGTTGCGAGAGTTGAACTCGAAAATTTCTCTTGGGGTGCGATACACCCCAAGTGACCAGGAGGGTTTAAGGTGTCATTCCGGTTAAACGGGTTGAAAAAATCGATTTTTTTAAAAATATTTTTCAAAAGTACATATCCTCAAGAATGTCCTGTTAAATTTTCACGGAAATGTTCCGATTATTTTAGCTTTTACAGAGACATTTTGTAGGGAGAATTTTTATAGATGAAAACTTTGAACGCGTTTCTCTCGAAACATCATGTTCTCACAACGTGAAGCTGAAATCTCAAAATCTATCGAAGCGATTGCTTTATAAATTTTACTGCTTATTCTGCACACCTATGCCTCTCGCAGGGACTACAACCAAGTATTTTGATTGAGTCTAACCTACTTTTAAAATCGAAAATTGCAAAAGAAAAAAGCGGAAAAACATTTTTCTTGCATTTTGCCCGCCCAATTTACTAATTTTAATAATAAATCACCAATTCTGGTCCGTGCGATAGCGACAGTCATACTGATCAAGAATCTTGTTGGATATTTGGATTCAGATAAGTCTAACAGCTGAAATCGCCTTCACAAGCGAGGCACGAATTTTTCGACATATCATCAAGACTGCTTTCAAAAGTATTTTTTATTTACTGTAGAAATGTAGTTTAATAAATAGAAAAAAGTTTTATTCCATTATTATAAATATTTTCGTCACAATAATTTCCTGAAAATCGTTGAATTTGTTAGCCCCCTAACCGGAATGACCCCTTAATTCAGCCTGAGCAGAGATATTCACGTGAGAGTAAGGTCTTAACACCCCTTTATTATTTCTGTGCGATATGTATACGTTAGCACGCGGCGTAGAACGACAAATAAGCCTTCCTTCTCGCCATCCTCTGTAAACGTCTGTCACAGTATGGTCGTTCCCACTGGGGCCAATGACCACGCGCAATTAATGGAGAATTCAGTGTACGACGAAGGGATTCGGGTCAGATTTAATCGAGTACAGATAATTCCGCCCCTCGCCGCCGCCCTTCCTCCTTCAGCATCAATTTATTCCCGAACGCGTATAATCGAGCAAACAGCAATATTCCCCGTCCAAAGTGACGCGATTCGAAAATATCGCCGGGGCGCACTTGCATAATATTTGTCGACGTTTTCGCGGCTGAAGCGTTAACAATGAACCGCCGCCAGGTGAAAAGGACTGCTCGATATTCCGTTCGTCGACGGAGTTTCGAATTGTGTGGAAATCGCGGGCGTCGATTTACTTCCCTGTGGCATTCGAAAATTAATTAACACGCGGCTGAGTTTGTCTGCCTTTTTCTAAGAGGGGCGAGCGAGGTGGCAGCGATCACAGCTATTCGCTAGTGGCGAAAAGTTTCGGCGTGTCCCGATGATTTAAATGGAACAAAGCCCCGGGCGCTTCCCCGTTCCGCGCGGAACGAAGAACGCGGGGCGGTTTGACTGTAAGTCGGGCGTAATTACGCGAGCAACATTAATTAGTAGCGGCGTTAATTATCTACCTACGAACCGACGTTCGCGCTCCCACGCCCCCTATCCTCATTGGCGATGAGCGATCGCGGTCGCGGTCGCGTTTTGCGATCGTATCACCTCGGAATCTTCGCGCAAAACGATATTCATCAAGCTGCAGCTCGCGCCCTGTCTCTCTGTCTACCCGGCGATTGAATAATTTCGCCGAGCAACCGAGATTTCATATGAATGCTTGACGCTGTTTGTGCTCGTATTGATCACGCTGGTATTTAGTCCATGCTTCGGGCCAGACAGGCGTGGAAACTGAATCTGTCGATCTTATCGAGTAGTTCTCGTGGAAACGCATTCTCACATTTCCACATTGTCTCACGATCGGGTGTTTCATGATTTAGACCCCGATTCCTTTTGTTTGTTATTAAATTGCGACACGTTTGCAAGGTTATAGTGTCGTGAGTGATGACGGTACCTATTTCCTCGTATTGATTTTACTTTTTTTTTTTAAGGAAATGGTTCAAAAAGAATGCTAGATGGATCATATCCTTGTTCACATTACTCGATTTTTGAAGAGAACAATTTTATTAAAAGTCGTTGTTTATTGCGCTAAACGGACGCGGAGAATTTCTAAATTCTCTATTGAAAAACTCGCGCCGTTTAAATGGAAAACTCTGGAGGGACAGCCGCGATTATAACGGTCGTTTAAAGTGCGTCTGAGGAGGGAAACGTTAATCGCGCTGGATACGTGTGTATAGAACGTCAGGCGTATTTGGGTTAATCGCGTTTCAGCGAAAATTGCAGCGACGACCACGCATAATGGCTTGAATACGGCCGTGCGTAATAGAAATATAATTTCGCGTTAAAGGGACCATCGGAATAAAAAGGAAGATAATAAAGAGAAAAAGAAGAGGAGAAATTGTGTGAAAAGTGATGAAATACTTTGCCTCGTTCTTCCCTGCCTCTCTCGCCCTAATTATTTAATGGCGACGTTCAATTTGCGACGCGTTTCGCGCCAATACATTTTTCGCCGCCCGCTTTCCTTCCTCCCAGCACCGTGCCGCCCCATTGTTTGGCGAAAATTTCAGTCGCCCGGCGTTCCTCTCGGCCCACCCCTAAAGAATGAATCATCGAATTCCCTCTAGTGAAACTGATGGCTTTTCCATACATTTTCTCCCACCCTTTCCGCCCGCTCAAACTTCCCCACCCTCCAAACAAACACCGAATTTTCTACCCCCCCCCCCAAACCAGATCCGACCATCAAAGCCAACGACAACTATCGAGCTGCCTTCCACCCCCCAGTCAAACATCAACTTCCCCGAAAGTGACTTAACCATCGGTCAGGTGGCGTGCAGCCGCAGGTGTGCCAGTGGAAAGGCCCCTGGATACGCCCGGCCCCTCTAACTTGCCGCCAATCGAGGCAATCGTGATTGCAATTAGCCGCGGGATTTCAGACGATCAGCGGGGAGGCTCGCGTGGATGGTTTTCGTCGCGTGGAAATCGGGGGAGACCGGCAGGTCGGTGTCGGTGGTCGCGGATTTACACGGCCCAGCTGCCGCTCCGTTGCCGCTGAGAACCGGGCCAGATTGTTGTTTACCCCGTCGCATAATTGCCCGCTCCATTTACGTATCAATCGGCGCATTACTGTTGCGCCATAGCCAATTAACGTACGTGCCCGCTCACTCCCGCCAGATAATGCGCCCTCGCTGGCCGCACAATGCGCGTCCGCACGTTCCATATGCGGGCGCACACGCGTCAGCCGTGCCACTTACAGCTCGATCTGTGATCGATGTTCATCCTCGCTTCCTCGATTCTGGAAACGACGATGCCAAGCGTGCTTTCTTCGCGGCGTTTTAATCCACGAGTTACCGGGAGGGGCCAACGTTTGCCGGGCTAATTTCGAGGTTACACCGTGAATCATGAAACGAAATGTTTGCGGGGGGAAGCGAGGGGGCTGTGGAAATATTAGCGGTCTTTATTTGTGGTACGCCAGCGCGGTAGTGTGTTTGAGGAGATTGTAGATTGATGTTCGGTTGATTTTGTAGCTGAATGATTTTTCGGGGTATTTTGGTGGAGCGGAGAGACAGCTTTGGTTTGATGTGGTGGTGGAGGATGGTGGGGATGGAGGCCTAAACTGTGGGGAACTAGCGTTTTAGGGAGTATATTCAATCTTTTGAATGGGAGTAACTGGGTATCGGGGTTTCAATCGAGAGCACTCGAAGTTGCAGTCAGATTTTCCTTTTAATCGCCGATGGAGAGATTAGCAATGTGGCTTTCAATGGTCTTTTCAGGCTGTTCCTGAATCACGGATAATTAAATCGAGGACGGATAAGCGGAGGCTTTGAAGCTGGCGATACTGGTTGGACCATCGTCAAAAGTGCCTTCTCACTTCAAGAGGAGTAAAATTAATATTGCTTTGAATATAATCACCAGGTGTTCCAGTGATCTGGTCGATTTCTCCTTTGTTTCACGCAAGGACACCGTCATTTATTGTCAGTGGGCGAAAAGGGCGTGAACGATTTGAAGTGGAGGGGTAAAAAAGCAGAGGAGACGCTTTCAATACAAATTGCTCGATCCAGCGAGAGGAATTTTTTTCAAAGCTCTGTCCAGCCGCCCTTTGAGTGGCCCGCAGCTCATCGTCGATCGCGGATTATAATCACCGCGATAAAGGGGTAATGAAACGTCGATGGAGCATATCATCTGGCCGCGATAAATTCAATGCATTCTGCTGTGCACCGGATCTGGCACATTCGAGTCGCTGCGCGGTGAATTTATGCTGCTGGGAACGAACCGTGAAGTACTAGAATCCTGAAACATTTGTGGTTCAATAGAACACGTGCACTAATTCACCAAAATGGAAAACTGCCCCTCTCTGTAACAAAATCTACTGACGTTTGCATTTCGAAATTGATTAAGGCCATCGGTTCAAAGATACTTCTCAATCCCCCCTTAAAAATAAAAATACTACTGAACGTTTCCGAGACGTCACCAGCTTAATCAGCCTTCAGTCTACTAAGCTGACTACGTCAACGAAACAAGCTCTCCCATCTTCAGTACCGTAGCTTCAACTTTGCTCCCCGATTGCTCTATGCGAGATACGAATGCATAGAAAGAAATCTTTCCCTGCTACTCGTTACGAAGTGAACCGCAGGCGCCGCGTTCGTCAAACGTTCTCGTTACCAGCGTCTCTGGACGAAGGCTTAACGACGCCGACATGAATTTTAATTGCCGATACCGAGCTCCGGATCTGCGGAATAGCCGTGCGCGGCGACGTTCAGATAGCCCGTGCTATCCCCGCGCGGAATGATAATGATAACGGTTATTACAGGGGCCGTTAGCTTGAGTAAGATCGCCGTCTTGTTTGGTGGTCGGCGTTAAGTGTCTCCGAGGCTCGATCGCAATGAACGAGCTTGGCTGGCGTTCTCTGCAATCTGGTTGGAGTATGTGGACGGTACTTTGGTGTTTGAGTAGCTTTTGCAACTATTGGCTAGGTGGTTAATAGGTAGATATCAGCTAAATTTTAGAGCTATAGCTGGAGATACTAAGATACTAGATGTGATGAAATGTGGATAGCATCTGATGGGACAAATGGGAGCCGTATATGTACATAAAATTGGATGGAAATGTTAGAGGGGTTAAAGCAGGGGCTCTCCAGCGTAGGGGCCCCTCACGCGCCGGGCGCCACTCAGGCGCATGCCCGAGTTTTTTCCCACTTTTCGGAAAAAAAATTTTTTTCGAAACTTTTCCATCTTCCGCGGTCTGGGCTCTGCGCGCACGTCCCCCCGGCGCAGCCTCGTGCGCATGCGCGAGAATTTTTCGACTTTTCGGAATTTTTTTTTTTTTCGAAACTTTTCCATCTTCCGCGGTCTGGGACCTGCGCGCACGCCCCCGGCGAAGCCTCGTGCGCATGCGCGAGAATTTTTCGACTTTTCGGAAATTTTTTTTTTCGAAACTTTTCCATCTTCCGCGGTCTGGGACCTGCGCGCACGCCCCCCCCGGCGCCGCTCGTGCGCATGCGCGAGTTTTTTCGACTTTTCGGAAAAAAAATTTTTTTTCGAAACTTTTCCATCTTCCGCGGTCTGGGACCTGCGCGCACGTCCCCCCGGCGCCGCTTATGCGCATGCGCGAGAATTTTTCGACTTTTCGGAATTTTTTTTTTTTCGAAACTTTTCCATCTTCCGCGGTCTGGGACCTGCGCGCACGCCCCCCCCCCGGCGCCGCTCGTGCGCATGCGCGAGTTTTTTCGACTTTTCGGAAAAAAAATTTTTTTTCGAAACTTTTCCATCTTCCGCGGTCTGGGACCTGCGCGCACGTCCCCCCGGCGCCGCTCGTGCGCATGCGCGAGAATTTTTCGACTTTTCGGAAACTTTTTTTTTTCGAAACTTTTCCATCTTCCGCGGTCTGGGACCTGCGCGCACGCCCTCCGGCGCCGCTCGTGCGCATGTGCGAGTTTTTTTCGACTTTTCGGAAAAAAAAATTTTATTTCGAAACTTTTCCATCTTCCGCGGTCTGGGACCTGCGCGCACGTCCCCCCGGCGCCGCTCGTGCGCATGCGCGAGAATTTTTCGACTTTTCGGAATTTTTTTTTTTCGAAACTTTTCCATCTTCCGCGGTCTGGGACCTGCGCGCACGCCCCCCGGCGCCGCTCGTGCGCATGCGCGAGAATTTTTCGACTTTTCGGAATTTTTTTTTTTTCGAAACTTTTCCATCTTCCGCGGTCTGGGACCTGCGCGCACGCCCCCCGGCGCAGCCTCGTGCGCATGCGCGAGAATTTTTCGACTTTTCGGAATTTTTTTTTTTTTCGAAACTTTTCCATCTTCCTCGGTCTGGGCTCTGCGCGCAAGTCCCCCCGGCGCCGCTCGTGCGCATGCGCGAGAATTTTTCGACTTTTCGGAATTTTTTTTTTTTTCGAAACTTTTCCATCTTCCGCGGTCTGGGCTCTGCGCGCACGTCCCCCCGGCGCCGCTCGTGCGCATGCGCGAGAATTTTTCGACTTTTCGGAATTTTTTTTTTTTTTTCGAAACTTTTCCATCTTCCGCGGTCTGGGACCTGCGCGCACGCCCCCCGGCGAAGCCTCGTGCGCATGCGCGAGAAATTTTCGACTTTTCGGAATTTTTTTTTTTTTTTGAAACTTTTCCATCTTCCTCGGTCTGGGCTCTGCGCGCAAGTCCCCCCGGCGCCGCTCGTGCGCATGCGCGAGAATTTTTCGACTTTTCGGAATTTTTTTTTTTTTCGAAACTTTTCCATCTTCCGCGGTCTGGGACCTGCGCGCACGCCCCCCGGCGAAACCTCGTGCGCATGCGCGAGAATTTTTCGACATTTCGGAATTTTTTTTTTTCGAAACTTTTCCATCTTCCGCGGTCTGGGCTCTGCGCGCACGTCCCCCCGGCGCCGCTCGTGCGCATGCGCGAGAATTTTTCGACTTTTCGGAATTTTTTTTTTTTCGAAACTTTTCCATCTTCCGCGGTCTGGGACCTGCGCGCACGCCCCCCGGCGAAGCCTCGTGCGCATGCGCGAGAATTTTTCGACATTTCGGAATTTTTTTTTTTTTCGAAACTTTTCCATCTTCCGCGATCTGGGCTCTGCGCGCACGTCCCCCCGGCGCCGCTCGTGCGCATGCGCGAGAATTTTTCGACTTTTCGGAATTTTTTTTTTTTTTCGAAACTTTTCCATCTTCCGCGGTCTGGGACCTGCGCGCACGCCCCCCCGGCGCCGCTCGTGCGCATGCGCGAGAATTTTTCGACTTTTCGGAAAAAAATTTTTTTTTCGAAACTTTTCCATCTTCCGCGGTCTGGGACCTGCGCGCACGTCCCCCCGGCGCCGCTCGTGCGCATGCGCGAGAATTTTTCGACTTTTCGGAATTTTTTTTTTTTCGAAACTTTTCCATCTTCCGCGGTCTGGGCTCTGCGCGCACGTCCCCCCGGCGCCGCTCGTGCGCATGCGCGAGAATTTTTCGACTTTTCGGAATTTTTTTTTTTTTTCGAAACTTTTCCATCTTCCGCGGTCTGGGACCTGCGCGCACGCCCCCCGGCGCCGCTCGTGCGCATGCGCGAGTTTTTTCGACTTTTCGGAAAAAAAAATTTTTTTTCGAAACTTTTCCATCTTCCGCGGTCTGGGACCTGCGCGCACGTCCCCCGGCGCCGCTCGTGCGCATGCGCGAGAATTTTTCGACTTTTCGGAATTTTTTTTTTTTCGAAACTTTTCCATCTTCCGCGGTCTGGGACCTGCGCGCACGCCCCCCGGCGAAGCCTCGTGCGCATGCGCGAGAATTTTTCGACATTTCGGAATTTTTTTTTTTTTCGAAACTTTTCCATCTTCCGCGGTCTGGGCTCTGCGCGCACGTCCCCCCGGCGCCGCTCGTGCGCATGCGCGAGAATTTTTCGACTTTTCGGAATTTTTTTTTTTTTTCGAAACTTTTCCATCTTCCGCGGTCTGGGACCTGCGCGCACGCCCCCCGGCGCAGCCTCGTGCGCATGCGCGAGAATTTTTCGACTTTTCGGAAATTTTTTTTTTTTCGAAACTTTTCCATCTTCCGCGGTCTGGGACCTGCGCGCACGCCCCCCCGGCGCCGCTCGTGCGCATGCGCGAGTTTTTTCGACTTTTCGGAAAAAAAATTTTTTTCGAAACTTTTCCATCTTCCGCGGTCTGGGACCTGCGCGTACGTCCCCCCGGCGCCGCTCGTGCGCATGCGCGAGAATTTTTCGACTTTTCGGAATTTTTTTTTTTTCGAAACTTTTCCATCTTCCGCGGTCTGGGACCTGCGCGCACGCCCCCCGGCGCAGCCTCGTGCGCATGCGCGAGAATTTTTCGACTTTTCGGATTTTTTTTTTTTTCGAAACTTTTCCATCTTCCGCGGTCTGGGACCTGCGCGCACGCCCCCCGGCGCAGCCTCGTGCGCATGCGCGAGAATTTTTCGACTTTTCGGATTTTTTTTTTTTCGCGAAACTTTTCCATCTTCCGCGGTCTGGGCTCTGCGCGCACGTCCCCCCGGCGCCGCTCGTGCGCATGCGCGAGAATGTTTCGACTTTTCGGAATTTTTTTTTTTTTCGAAACTTTTCCATCTTCCGCGGTCTGGGCTTTGCGCGCACGTCCCCCCGGCGCCGCTCGTGCGCATGCGCGAGAATTTTTCGACTTTTCGTTGACCTGAAGGTTGTTTATGATTTTATGGGTTTATGATTTTTTGGAGGTATGTACGTTACGGACGGAGGTCTGCCGTGCAGATGTGCAGTTGTAGCGCTCTAGCTGGTAATCCCAAAAAGTTACTGTTAGGCACGTAGAGAAAATTACAATAGTGAACGAAAGAAAACATTCGACCGTCAATTGTTGCGGCCGCACACGAATCTACTGTTACGATGTAATTTGAAATAATGCAAAACATTTGTTCATGGAATTTCCTTCATTTTGGTCCGAATTACGTCGTTCTTGGTATTATTTTCATCGGAGAAACATAAGGAATCGATTGCCGTCGTTTTCGCAAAGATCTGATGAGAAATTCGGAAATCCTGTTCATTTCTCACTTCTTAATGTTATTCCAACCCCTTCGAGGGTCGAAAGCCATAAAATTCGGGGAGGTACCGCAAGGGGTTGACCTCGCCACAGGGTGCCAGACGGCATTTTTCTGACAGGCATCGCTCCAGAATTACGTTCTGTACTCTGTAAGTTCTCCAGATTCTCAAGAGTCTCGGGTAGTTTTCCCGGGTAGCGCTTATCCGGGAATTTTCTTCGTCTCGGGTATCTCACGGGTACCCGGGTATCCGGGTATCTCGGGTACTCGGTCCACAGCTACAGCCCTAGTGTAGACCAAACCGAGCTGTCAGCGTAGAAATACACGCATCAGAATAGGTGTGCGTTAGCTACGAAAAAATTCAGGAGCTTTATTGCTTAGAACATTGATACTTTCTCGATAGCTTCATTTCGTATTGGTCTACGCATAGCTTCGTAACGCACACAACTATTACGCTAAGGACAAATAACAGCCAAACGGCTAGGTTCAGGTGGAGCCGAGCAGCGTTCCCGTTACCCCACTATGCCCTGCGAGGGCCACCCAACTCCAACTGACAAATCCACGATCGTCAGATGGTGGTGGCTGATTTCTCCTCGATCGCTGTTCGCGAAAACGAATTCACCGGCCAATATATCTGGCCCCGACCTTAGTTCGATGCTAATGAGATTTGTAAAGCGAACATTCTAACCGGCCAAAAGAATAAGAAGGGACTTCAAATTGGGGTGGGTTGCTGATATCGTACCGCTTAAGATATTTTACATTATATTTCGTATTTGTTACTAATTTGACCGCAAATGATTATTGAATATTGTAACTTAACCTTTTAGACATCTACTATTAAAATATTCTATATAAAACCCGCTTTTAGACAAATACAAAAATACAGGATATAACTGCATTGTTTCATTATTATCAGTTAAAATAAACTGGTAAACAGTTACATCAATCATACCTGATATTTTTAAATGTTTATAGCACCCACATAATAGGGTGTAAGCTTGAAAAATTTTGTTTATTTCTTATTTACCACCATATGTCGTTTGTATTCATTAAATACTGAAAAATATTGCCAACTCTTCCCTACATTCGTTGAAATAATCTTCAACCCTTTATTACATTCATCTGTTACCCCGTCTGATTTCACTCAGAGCACTTCCATTATTTCCCATTCAGTGTGCTTTAAACCCTCCCAGTATGTTTCTCAGTTTGTACAGCTAGGAAATGAACTCGCTACGCCGGAATTTTATTCCACTAGTTCCGGCTGCCCCCTTGGTGGTTCGATCGCAGAAAAGACGCGAGGAAGTCGCCGGGCGGCGAAATATTTTCTTTATTAATGAGCCAGTGGCGCGACCGTCCCAAATGTGCTGTGCAGATAACGAATGCGGCAGGGGCGACAGCCCAGAACTGTCGAAACCAGTCCGGATTATTTATGGAGATTTTTTCTCGCCCCCCCCCCCCCCCCCGCCCCCTCTTTGCAAGCCACGTCCCGCGCTTCAGCTTCTATTCCCAGCGCTTTAAAGCACCGAAGAATCGTGGAAACTGCAGGATGGGGGACAGAAAAATATTTCTTCCAGACTTTTTCTGACACTTCGCAGTTTTCGACGTCTTGCCCCGCAACGTGCATGCCAGACCTTTCAATTACGTATGGGATTTCCAGTCAATATTTCCTGCACCCTGGAGTCGCGCCGCGTCAATCCTTTTTTTTTTTATTTTCTTTTCTCATGACCGTCCTTTCTTTCCAGACATATGAAGATCTAAACCTTGTGTTTGTCGTTCGTTCAAAGAGTATTTATATGTAGCAAGTAATTTTACGCTGACCTCTTCGATCGATATTTCCATCGACATACATTTCAGGTAGTCGGCGATGAATGAGGAATGATAATCGACCAACTATTCGATTCCTCCGGCGCCCAGGCAGACAAGAAGCTCGTCACGCGCAGTTCATTTCATAATTTCAAAGGCTTCCTCTGCACCGGGGAAAGTGTCAATAGAGGCCACTTCCATACGACCACCCTCACCCTGCACCTTTTCTTCCCTCCATCCCCCAAAGAAGACTTTCCAAGCACACCTCGCAGAAGCTGCCTTTCACCTCCGTTGCTCGGCCACGCGTGCACCGTCAGCCGAGAAACCAGCCACCTGGACCGCGCGCGCAAACTTTTTTCCGGAAATTCAGCGCGTAAACCGATTGACAGGATCGAGGGGCGAATATTCGCCTCGGATAAACAGTCGCGATGGACAACGTTGGTCCGGAATCGATGAGCCATCCAGTTACGTTAACGTGCTATTTAATTCGTTTCCCGGCCGGCGCGAATGTAGAAACAAAAAGGGTGCAGGATGAAAAGGCCGGCGCTGAAAAGAGGGGAATTCATTTCCACTGAGTCCTGGCCCGCGGATCCTCGCCGGCTCGGTTCATCACCGCGGAAAACTTCTCAATTTTATTTCAGCCTGTGGTTCAACGATGTGCTTGGCGGCAACGGAATCGGTTCATCATTCGACAAACGTTTCGCTTCAGCAAGCGATTCGCATTCGCCGTGGCGGAACCGTCGTCGGGCGTGCAAGAGGAAGGAAAAAGGAGGGAAGGGAGAGGGAGGAGGACGAAAGGGGGGAGAGCATTTCAGCTTTTCGAGAGGCTCTTTTCCCAGCGCCGATCGCCAGCCTTCTGTCACCTCCATCCACACGCCCCCGTATTTTCCCCCGACCCTCTTCTCCAACTTTATACGCGTGCACACGTAGCGCATCGCGCTTCTTCGGCTCCGATTCCCTAATAAATTTCTACAGGCACGAGGACGGCAAGTCGATATGGAGGAGCAGCGGGAGGTAAGTAGAGGTGTTACGAGCGGAATTTCGTCGGGCGAGTTATTAGACGGGATGAAGCGATTATACCATTCGGGGGTGAAATTTTGTTGCAGAAAATGGAACTGCTTCCGCGGCTATTTGCCACGAAATAGCACCTCGATTTCTAATTTATTTCATAATCATTCGAATTATCCCTCAAGGGATTACGTTCTTTAGAACGCTTAACGAAAATGTCCCATCCAAGAGAGGAGATTCAAATTCTGAACAGAATTCTTCTCTACCAAAGACTTGATGGGTTACACACGTTCTCGGCGCCTAATAATTCATCGCTTTTAAAATATTTTTCCTCGAGAGCTGTGAAATAAAGCGAAAATTTTATAATTGTATCTTGTTCTTGGAACCTTTAATCATATAAAAAAATTTATTTGCCACACTTTTGTCATATATTACCGTTCGTTTTCTGCGGTTGCAGCAACCTGTGCACCTTATCAGCATCATAACTTCGCCAATTTACAACCTTTTTTTCATGAAGTTTGCGTTAATCTATGCGGGATGACATTTCTTTTCCCGCGAAGGAAAACTCGATTTTACTTTATATCCGAAGCTCCACTTTACAGTCAAGACAATTTGGTTAAGGTACTATACAGTTCCACGTGGCAGCTAAAACGTTCATCTAGATCCCAGAATCAAGATAAATCCACGTCCCCAGTTCAAATACGTATCGTTCTAAGCTGACTGGCTGTTAAATCACACAGTTTAAAGTCCAACGCCTACACAGACACCTGGAGCGTTTCAAAGGAGAGCGAAGAATCGAAAGAGAGGGAGCACGGAGGCAAAAGGAAGGAAAGGAAGACTGTTCACCGACAAACTCGAGTATCCGCCAGAGATGGCTGAAACTTCTAAATAAGATTCGAAATTTCTCCGTCCCCTTGCCTCCAGCCACTCCACCCTTAAATGTATGCGCAATTTTTGCGTGCAGCATGGCTGCGCGAGCAGGAGTTCGGGAAAGGTCTCGGAAGGCGATACTTTTTCACGCTGTCAGGCCAGGATCCCTCGCTTAAAAATTCGAAACATACACATCCGCCGTTCGACACCCTTCCCCTTCTATAACCGTGAACGCGGGCCACCCTTTGCATACACAGAGGGCTCCACAATATTGCAAACCCTTCGCGTCAACACGCACACGGCGCACACAACACCGGCGCTTCGGGTTCCCCCGGAAAATTTCCACGTACATATCGCGAATACGGAAAGCAATGGGGGAAATTTGGTTAGCAATGTGTGGCGTTGAAAGGGCACCGTGCATCCCGCCATGTTTGTGGAATTGTAACGAATACTCCCAGCGCCGACCCTTCTCCGTCACTCATTTCGATTTCACAGAACCTTTTTACCAGGTTCCGAGGAATTTTGGTCGGAGTATAATTTTTTAGGGTGATTCTAACGAAGCAGAATTTTTCGCCACTTCGTTTCTAGCGGGGAAATCTACTGGCATGCGCTAAAACGCGTATAATTTTCAAGCGCATTCACGAACCGCAGCTTTTCGTCTTCGCAACCGAGAAATGGAGTTAGATCCCTGCGACGCTAAATACGGACTGCTCAAAGTCGTACTCCATTAGCAGATTCGCGGAATTATTTCCACCGACGGCGCATTCTTGGGTTTCGTCAGGGTTAGGGTTAGGTTAGCGAAATTATAATATAGGGAGGACGAACGTAGCATCCGGGATCGGAGAACGAGAACTCGGCTAACGCCTAGCGATCCCAGATCTTCTCCATCTCCGATGTGGAGAATTCACCGTCGCATCCGTACACCTATTTCAGTACCTCTCTTCTAGACGATCGTCACACACACTGTGTCCCGTTTCACCTGGCTAGAATCGAGCCACTCTAAAGATACATTGAAGAACATAAAAGAACGTTTAGAGAGAATTAAAAAGAATTGCGCTTTAATATTCATATCCCATAAATTTGAGGGCTGCTATAACGGGTCACCGATACTAGCATTATATTTAAAACCTAGTATTAGTTACGCAGACATAAAAATATTAATTTCAAAGATTCTTTTGACCACCGCGGCAGCTATCAGCCCCGAAGGGCTGCGCCTGTCTCACCAATAGCGGGAAGGGAAAAACGCTGAGGAATTCAAGACGCTGAAGCGAAACGGGACACCCTGTGGGCGCAGCGAGAGCCAGGGGAACGAGACGGGGCCGCCCGTGAGCTTCTTTCCACGGGCTTTGATCCCTCGGTAAATTTCCAGCGGGGCGAGATGAAGAAAACCAATGGAAAGGAATCGAGGAGCGGGCCCCCGTTGAAATTCTCTGCCGGCCGAGTAAGTACACCTTAACTATTTCCGGGAAATTTCATATCCGTGCCGCGACGTCGAATCGGCGCCCCTCGTACAACTTCCACGCGATAATAAATATTTATGCGGTGGCGTGAAGCGACGTTAAATCGATTCGCCGGGAGTTCCGCGGGACGCCGTTAAACTTACTTTTCCTCGGCTCCGCGCCGCTGAATAATCGACTGCCAGACCCGTCTCTTTCGTCCCACCATTTAATCCCCCCCTTGCCGAACACAAGCGCGGCACAGCCTTTTATCATTGGACGTGGAGCGTCGGTGATACCAATCCCGCCGCCTTCCCGGCCGAGATCCCACGATAACCCTTCGAGGGATCCTTCTCAGTGCGTTGGCACAAGCTTGCCGAAAGCTTGTACAACGATCTTGCCAGGGGATGCGGGCCGACCGCAAGCTGCCCGATTACGATACTCTGCCCTGGGCTTATGCCGTTCAATCAGCTCCCAATAATCTTCGGGCTAAATAGTCCACGTCTTCTTGGAAGAGTTATTGTTCAATGAGTGTGTTCCAGAAATAAGGTACAGTCTTTTGAAAATCATGTTTCCTTCGGAAGCTCCTCTTTGAACGTTGGATTGATCGAGTCAAAACGGAAAGACGTGTTCGCTGTCTCCCGATAGTTCTCGTTGGAAATGATTCCGCTGGCAGGAAGCAAGCCTGGTACAATGTGGATTATTCGGGGTCCATGGACCTCCACAGACAGGCGTACGTTTTCCAGAGCCAGGCGCATCCGTCAAAAGCGATGACAGCTAGGCGACGTTCATCCACGGTACGTAGAAAACGCATTATAGTAAACCGATCAGCGGCTGATACGGTGGCACGCTAATAATAGTTGTACACCGAAAACGAGCGCACTCGTTCTAATGGGATTTATATTACGGCCGGTTGGAAATCACGCGCAGAGACAAATGGATCAACAAGTCACCGAGGCCCTCGATTATTAATGACACGAATTGAATTTAAAGCGCCGCCGTTGATACGATATCCTGTTAAATTAATCCTGTTGCACGGTGCAACGATTCTCGGATTCGACCACGCGTCACCGAGATCGTTCTCTCTCGTCACGAGCCCAGGGAATCGAGCTGAGTATTTAAGATAAATAATTCCTAGGTCTTTGAATACCATCATGCTCTTTGTCCACTCTCCAATTACTGGTACAGCTGCAATTGTAGCGGAAACTACATTGCTACGATTATAGCTGCGGTCGTGGTTGCGGTCCTCGTCGTAGCCGTGGTTGCAGCTTCCGTTGCACTTGCGGTTCTTATACCTAATATTTACTACGATCTTTCCATTAAATCTGCTGATAATATCGCGCTACCTGCGCTCCCTAATCGCGCGTCGAGGGCTAGAGGACAACGACAAAGTGGAATATAAAACGGCGAATTCTTTGTAAGACAGTGCCCTTTTAACCAGCAACCTGGCTCGTCTCTGGAGCCTCAGCTAGAGCTTTTATATACCCGTTGCGCGACAACCGCTCGTTAAAGTAGCTATTGCATTTTACGCGCAACCCCCGTGGAAGCAGGGAGCAAGGGTCTCTGCGCGCGTCAGGGAAACTGGTTACGCCTGGAAATCCAATGGAGAGTAACTTGCACCGTTAATTAACTGCAGACAAGCCTGACAGGCTGATGAACGGACAAAAAGGGGGCGGCGATAGGGGGAGGAAAAACGAAGAGAAAGTGGCATATGGTGTGACATCCATTTTCCAGTGAAAGTGTCATAGAACGTGGGTGCAACGCAGAAGGTGGGCGCAGGCGAACTTTTCTTGAGCCAGCAAGATAGATGATGACTATTCTTAGCTGCGCACGAGTTTTTACGAGTTTATTTAATGTCACGCCGCGTTTAAGCCCTGCCGAAGAAAGTGTCCTCCATATTTATTAACTCGGTGCATGCAAATCTCCCATGAAGATATCCAGTGACTTCTTGCGGCGACCAGCTGCTTCGAATTTTACATAAGCTGCTTTCCATAACGGCGTTACTTTCCATTAAAGTCTTTGCCGCGCTTAATTTCGGCCAGAGCCGCAGTTCGTCGCGCAAAATTGACCCTCCCTACGCAATCGCCCCTCCGATGCACCATATTGCGCCACCCTCGAGGAAATATTGAATTCACGTGTTCGTACAGGTAGAAACCTTTAAACGTCACGTCAACGAATTGGAGTCATTAGCAAGGGCGCAGTGTCTGAAATCCTCTTTGCACTCGATTTGCAGAATTTCAGTGCCAATAACGAACTTATTTTGCAATATATTCGTTCCACGAACTCAGCCCAAGGGTTCCCCATAACTCTTTTACCAGCACACCCCCAGCGAAACCTATCGAATGCATCAGGCCCGCGAAAAGGAGGGCAGGGAAAAAAGGAAGAGATTGATACTAACACGATTACAAATTTCATCGACGAAAAATTCGTTCGCGTGCCGGTCACGCGCGAATTTAATTCTGGCACAGTTTCCGACCGGGGCGGAATTTTTGCGAAAAAATAAAATGAAATAAAGCCGACGGCGCGGCGAGCGGAACGTGGCCCATCGAGGGGCACAGCCGACAGCCCTAATTGCGCTACGTGTTGGCAGGTGTGTGTCGAGCATTTAAGTCGCAGACGGGGCCGATTCCAATCGGCAACTTTTCGAATTACGTCGTCGCGTGGCCGACGTGCAGGCGAGCCGGTGGAGATCGGGCTCTCCGAGGATCGATCGGCCCCTCGAGCAGCGAGGGCTTTTCGCGCGAACAGTGCTCCATCGTGTCCTTTAAAACTTCCCAGCTAATCGCATCCAGTCGCCGGAGTTACCCTGTACAAGGTGTTTCCACTCAAGAGTTCAGCAGAGTGACGAAAATGGTCCATCCGTGTCGCGAGGGTCTTGCACGTTTCGTATCTCGTATTTCGCAATGGGACAATTTAACAGAGGATTTATTGAAAAATTGTGGCCACTAATAATAACAGCAACTGTCTGCGTTTCCATGATAGATTGTACATTGGGGATGATTCCCTTGAAATGATCAATGTGTAGCCTGACGTCTGCCATATGACCTGTTACCTAGAACGCTGGGGGATACGTGGAAAAACTGTGTGCACGAAATTCGAAGCATCCCTCTGTGTTCTCACGTAAACGCGCCACGTTTCCTCGACACGGTTCACGGAAAAGAAGCAGCTGAGAAGTTGCAGCGCCGGGGGATTCGAGCTCGGGGAGTGTAGGTCCACGTTGCTCTCTCTCTCTCTCGCAGGACGTGACAAGTAGGCGTTCCAGGGGTCGAGGTGAATAAAATTAAGCGTGCTTTAGGCAAAAAGGGGCGCGCGAACCCCGCCCCCTCTGAAATTGAGAGTGAATTGCTTGATAATGGAGCACGCCGAGGCGAACTACAATCGCGCTATTAGCAGAACCGTTATTACGTCGTTTGGTGTTATTGCAGCTACGTGACAGTGTACAGCAGTGATCTCAGGTGTTAAGACAATCTTATGGAATGATAAAAATGGGGGTGGGAAGATAAAAGAAATTGACGATTAAGTGAAGGAGATATTTCTACGGTTGCGTTGCTGTTATAAATCCAAAGGGACCCTCGCGGAATGCAATTGCACTGTATAACTTTTCACGAAGCCTTTTTTATTACCAAGATGCAGAGGGACTTATGAATTTTCATGCAATCAGGTCCCTCGAAGACTTGCAATCGATAGAGTTCTCGAAGAAGACGAAAGAAGTGAAACTAATATCCAATCATTGGAAACTGAGGATCTGGTGTCTTCCCTGTCGATTCAGCTTGAGAAACTCGGGATTTCAACCCACTTCTGTGGCGCCAAGTTGAAACAAAGACAGCGCAGCGACGAAACACGAGGGTGCGCGTGACAAACGAGGCTGCGCCGCTCGCGACAAGCTGCAATCGGCGACGTTTCAGGTATTTCAGCCGTTCGCTCGGCTCTTTGTCGCCCCGGATTTTTGCATTCGCGATCGAACGTGAGCTGGCGGAAACGTTCAGGCCACCGCGCGACTGTGCGCGTTCGTAAACACTCACGTACGCGGATCGAGGGTGTGTGGCCGCGTGGGTCGAAGCGGCACGTGAAGAAAATTCCCATCGGTGCTGGCAAATCGATTCGTGGCACAATTTGGCAAGGAAATCGGATTTCCAATAACGACGCGACACTGATTATCATGCGATTGCCACCTTATAGCGATCGCTCCTCGAACCGAAGAGAAAGAGATAGGCGGAAGAGAAGTAGACGCCGGAAGGTGTCCCTCTGCTCGACTGTAAGGGAAATTGCCATCGGGATTCTCCATGGAAATCCATAAAATATTTCCCCGGGACTTCGCCATCGTCGTCGTTATTACCTCATTATTGCCGTCGGGCTTAAATCGATCTCGAGTGTCAATTTGGATCCTCGAAAGAATGGGATGGACGACAAAGACGATGGTTTATCAGCGTTGGCTTCGTTCCGGTCACCGGTCTATCGGAGATATCACCGTCATCGCCCCCTGCGCAGCAGCAATTCCCATTTTTTCGTCCTTTTCAGATGCCTCGAGTGGCGCGTCGGCTGAATAGAGCTTGCTCGAGACGAGTGAGAAGAAAACATGGAATTCGAGCAACGAACATCTCGCTGATCTTTCAAGACACAGGCACATACTTCGGAACTGAAGTTGGGTAGGTGGGAACGTAACACAGGTAATTCCCCTTAATTGAAATACCCAGTCAAAAATGAACTTTTACCAGAAGAGCATGGATCGTGGAATTTACTTGCTTCAATGGTATCAAAGGACCCACTCATGACCCTGTCGCTTCCACCTGATCCCCTGGACGAGCGCGCGGAGTGGGGGGTTGCAGGTTAGAGGGAATGGATATTAGAGAAATTTTCGACGAGCCAGGGTGACGGACAGACGCAGGAGAGCGTCGGGGAAGAGTCCTCGAGCACGGACACGATCTTTCTGCCGCGAGTAGTATCGGTCTATAATGCACGGCCGTTAGGGGGATTAAGGGAGCACGTTGGCGGGATCTGGTGCGCCGTGAGCTCGATTGATCGATCCCAGCCAGCGTTGATAAAAATACACTGGCTTTGGTAGCCAGGGGCGGGTCCATCTGCCGGCGGGCGGATCGATTCTTAAGAATGACGTACGGAAATACTGCTCGCTACCGACCACTTCCGTTCCCCTCCGGTCCTCGTGTTTACGCCCCGGTAGTCAAGGTTTAAAGCAGCCCCGGGAGACGGCTTCTTTCGCGGAACCACGTGCCGCGGCGGAAAGAAGAAGGCGAGGGGGAGGGACGATACTGGGACGTGGCTCCAACGAATTGCAGGTGGAGCCGTTTTTTGCCAACGCCGTCAAATATATTTTATTCATACGTACTTTGCATGCGCGGAACCACGAACCGGCGGGGGCCACTGTCTCCCAGCTGAATCGCCGTTGATTCCCAATCGACTGTGTCTGAATGCGAGCGCGCCAGGAAAATTGGTCTTCTGGCACGAAACAATCGCCACTGGGGGTTGTCGCGCGGGGTCGAGGGTGGACGACGGTCTTCCTGATAGACGGGACTGTGTCAGTGAGTGGGGGTGACTGGGGGTTGCGAGTTGGACACCCGAGTGAGACGTAAGATCGTACAGTTTGGAAGAAACTACCCCTTGCAGAGTAACCACCTTAGCTGCACCCTTGAAAGCTTGTTGAACAGAGGAATTCAAACTGGATATATATAGAGATTATTCAAGCTCCACACTGTACACTTCAAACGTTGGAAGAGTAAAGTAGCATTCCCAGAGGGTGGAAGAAGAGACAGGGGCTCGATGATCACCGCAAATAAATAGGATCCAGAGAATCGCCCCGAGCGATCGCGTTTGACGCCGTCGAAGAATGCTTATTTCCTGGCTGGAAATGATCGGGGCTGAAGATGGAAGGGTGAGAGGGGTGCGAGTCAGCAATCGAGCGAGCCGGGCCAGATAAATCGGCGGACCTTTTCGATAGTTGGTAGGGTAAAGCGCGCCCGCGCGCGCGTCCCGACGCTGCAACTTTACTGGGCCGCGCAGCGCCGTGACGTGGCCATAAATAACGCCGAAATAGCGTGTCCAACGTCCGACCAATAAATCTAGATATAACCCAGGAGGATAAAATAAAGTTATGGGGGGCCCGGTTCATGCGCTGATACAAACCGATAGTTTACCCCGCTTTGACTTGCTGCAAGTAGTCGCGGCCCCTAGTCCTCCCTTTCCTTCGTCGTTCCGCGGAGCCACCACCCTCCGCGAGCGCCCCCTTCCTTACGTCCCACCACCCCACGACACCTCTCCAGCCCGCCACGTCGCGCCCGGCGTGCACGAAAATGTATTATTACGTTGACATGTACACAAACTCGATTCCGCGAGAACCCAGACACGTAACTTCGTGATACATAGCCGACGACACGCGGGGGCACACGCACGCACGCCGGGGAGTGGATGTGCGCGCGTGTGCCGGGCGAACGGAGGGTTGGGTGCGCCCCCTTTATGCAGATAGGCGCGCGGTCGCTCCCGGGGCGCTGCTTCAAAGCCACTTCGAGAGGTCTCGTGTTTACGTGAAAACGCCGCGAACGTCGATTCGTGCTTGTTGTGCTCGCCAGGGCGAAACGGGAGCGAAGGTTGTCAGGGGGGGGGGGCGACGAAGCAGCACCCTCTCGCGCCACTCCCTAGAAAGGTCTCCAGTTTTCAAGGCACACTGTTTTCCTTCTCGAGCTGCGACCACCATTCCGTGACGGAGGGTTGTGGGTTAAATAATGCTCACCACCAGCGAGACGCGTCGAGGGTGGTCGACGGTGGCGGGAAACGGTGGTCGAAGGGGTTACCGAGCTTGTCATTCTTCGAACGTCTCCTGGCGTTCCAGGCAGCGGCAATCCAGGTGAATACAAGGAAGATAGCCTTTTTGGTATTTAAGGTGGGAGCCCTATTTAGGATGCTAAGAATAAGATGATTTTTGGGATTTTTTTTCTAAGAAACTGTTGAGCGGATCTTTTACAAACTGTCAGGGTATTTTAGTTCACATTCAAACAATAGAAATTATTTTTTTGGTACAAACTGTTCAGTAGAAATGGAGATACATGAACACGTTCGTAGGGATTCGCGCGCCGGAGTTGCAATTTTGCGATTATGTTGGGGGCCTCAATTCTTTTCTGAATCAAAAAAACCAAGGGTATGATAAGTAAATTATTCAGGCCAGTTCTATAAAGAATAAAGAATTCGCGTTTCAACGTTTCCCTTGTTACGGAGGATATAAAATGCAGAAGTTTAAAAGCATGAAGAAGGACGAATTACCTTCCAGCTAGCCATCATTAAGCAAACAGAAGCCCGACCATAAGGGGATGAATTAATTCCATTTACCCTGGAAAAAAAAACAATGCCGGATCCGTGTTTCGCGACCGACTAACCGCGGCATGAATATTCATTCGAGGAGGACGTCACGGACCGATAGAAAAATGTATCCAGCACGCGGCCGGAATGGGCCCGTAACAGGCGTGCACGCGTATGAATCCCGTGTAAATCGGCCGGTATAAACTATGGCGTTTACGAGTGGTGTTTACGGGCAGCGTGGGTGAAAACGGCGCGGCCAGTCGGTTCGCGTTCGAAGGATAGGAATAGCGCGAAACGGATGTACCGCAGATGTTTCGTAACTAATTAGAGGGTGCTCGTTACTCCTGGGAGCTGTCCGCGTGGCTCGGTAACGCGCCGCGAAATAAATTCGCAACAGCGCTTGGAAAACCTGTGTTTCGCGTGGGAACGCTTTCGAGCGAGACGACGCGAACCTCTGAGCTGATTTTCAGCACCGCCGGCCAGACATGGTCCTTCAGCAAAAGAATCTAGCCTCCAGCGAAAAATGTTGACGCGCGAAATGCTTTCCACGATATTAACCGTGTGGACGCAAGCCTGTTCCCGCTGGAACACGCGGTAGATAAAACGGGCGAGAAGGGAGCGGCGTGAAACAGTAGGGTCGAATAAGCACGTGAAAGTTTGAAAAACGGTAGTAAAAAACCGTGAGATTAATTAAACGCTCCGAGCACACATCAATTTCATATTCGAGTCGTCAAACAGAGCCTGGCCATGGTAATATCGGACAAATGCAAATCCAGATCCCTGCAATTAAATAGCCTGGGAAAGGTAAAGTTAGAATCGCTTTGTTGCCTTCGATTTTCTATTAGCTTTCATTCGAGACGCCAAGTTTTAATACGCGCGACGGATGATGAAAAATCTACGCCGATAATCCATCCTCCCGTTTATTCTTTGCCGTGCCGTCGCGCCACGTTGCACAACAGTGATCCAGCGCGATAACGAACGCCTCCTTTGTAACTTTCCACCGCCATTGTCCCGCCGCCCAGCACCCGTCGCGATCGCACGTATCCCGGGCGATAAAACACCAGCGGGGATATTTGCTTGTGTTAGAGGGAATCATTTCGATCGGCAATAAAATCGCGATAACGTCGATTACTTGTAACCCTCGGCTCTGGGAGCAGATCGAACAGGCGAAAGGAGATGAAAAAGGCTGCCTAAGGAGAAGGGAGAAATCCTAGCCACGATCTGGCCGGGCGGGGATCCAAAGAAGAGGCGACGAAGGAGGTGTTCGTGGGGCAGTCCCTCTTCCCTCTGGACAGAACGGTCGTAAAACGTCAAATTATCGAGCGCACCTTCGCTCGGTCTTTCACGTTGAACAACCCTTCGTTTGGCGACTCCCTGGAGGCCACGGTTCCGGTTCACATCGACCCACTGTCCATCAGGAGTGACAGCGAGAGGTCCAGGGGTCTCCTAGCCCTCTGTCCCTTTACGCGGAAGTTAAACAGCTTTCAGTTACTCCGCGAGGATTCCAGCAACAATGTCGACGGGCGCCGCAGGCACTCGAGCAAGGCTGACTTGCCCGCAAGATCTATGACCAGATTTCGGCTAAGTGAAATCGAGCCTCGCCATCGTTCCCTGTACGCTGGCGCGGAGCAGGTGAACGTTCCTGAGAGAAGCGCCAGAAGGAATATATTCCTGACCCGGCAAATTAGCGGCATTCATTTCGCCGAGCAGCAAGTCACAACGACTTGGCGTTTCACTTTCCAAACGACCAACTTCACCCTACCGGCGAGCACTAAACAAGGTCGTTGTAATTGCATTTTCGCCCGTCCCCGTTCTTTTTCCTTCCTTTATTTGAATCTACGAGTGCGAGGCGGTATAATTAGTGGCGTCGCGACGCTCGGAGGCCACCTCTTACGCCGTCGCCCCGCCGAAACCGTCCTCGACTCTGGCCGACATTTTCCTACCCCCGTGGGCCGCCGAAAACTACCCGCTCCGCAGCCGATGACACGGAACAAACGAAGGTCGTTAGGCGCGATGTAACTAACGAACACGGGCCGCGCTTCGAATTATTTGGATCAACGAAAGAAATGGGCGCGATTCGAGCTGCGGGCGCGACTATGAAAACCAGGGCTCTCGATTGACCGACGGAGCAACGAGTAATCAATGCAATCAGGACGAATTACGAAGGCAAACATGATTAAAGGAGACGTGCAGGAGACTTTTTATATGTTTCCGGGATACATGGCGTTTGTTAAGGAAAATGGAAAAGTCACTTTTTAATTTGAGGATTTTGGGGATTTTAGGTAGGGTAAACCAACCAGTGAATGACCGAATTGTTGAATTTATGGACTTTTGAGATTAATACTTGAATATATTTATGTATAGCAACAAAACAACTGTTGAAATTGCATTTAAATTTATTTTTCTTGAAATTTCTATAAAAATAATTACTTATTCTTACCGTAATTTTTGAAAAAACGATTATAAAGTACAAAACGTGTAGCTACACGTAGCTACGCTGTACAAGTCCGCTAAATGACCGCATACTTTTAATAAGAATTGTACTTATTAATGTTTGCTTAATACGCGTAACTAAAAATATGGGATATTAAAAGTGCAACTACACTCCATTTATAAACATATAATATTTTCAAATCTATAATTGACATTTTTTTGCCTAATGGTCATTCACTGGTATGCGGTCAATTACTGGTTGGTTTACCCTACTTGTATCTTTCAGGGGCTTTGGCTTTTTTTTTTAAATGACGGAACACGTCACTGAGTAAACTAATGCTTGAAGCCCCCCAAAAAACTCAAGTGGTTTGGACCAATTTTAAAAAAGTTATTCCGTTTGAAAGGGAGTCCAAATATTTTTGTAATTAACTGTAAGTGTTCATGGTTGGTGTAAGATAATAGGGATGACTTTCTAAGCGCGTAACTTAGAGATTCTAAAGCTTGGATTTCTAATTAAGGAGTATTGGAGACTGGAAGCTATTCGGTTGCTTGTTGATAGCGTCCAAGTGTCCCTGGCATCGGACATAAGGAAAAAATCCTGGAAGAAGGTGCTGCGCATATGACAGACACTCAGATCGTGATCAAAACCTTTCGCACCCCGAAGCATTTGTCGCATCGCGGCCAGAGGAGGTCGCGAGTCGAAGGCTTGCGTAATATCGCGTGTATCGATCTGCATTATAATCAGAGGACCGCGTGTCCTCGATGGATAGAGCGTGCAAAGGGCGTTGATTCGGTCTAGAGGTGTTTGCCAAAGTAAACAGCGTACAATGCCAATGCACTCACCGATGCGTGGGCGAATTTCTGTTAATCATTGCCACTGCACTGCCTCCATCCACCGCACGTATCCTGACTTGAAAAAAGAAAATTGTTTATGAATCATACGTTTCGTGAAAGCATCCGGACTGTCCAGCTTTTATTAATCTGCAACTCCTTAAACAAATCCCCCCAAAAGTGCTACTGACTCAAGCCTAAAACAAAACAGAATCATCAGCCAAACAAGCAGGACCCTGTCATCCGACCACCCGCCAACAAAGTGTGCCCAGCGTACAAATCACCAGTCGTAATCCCAGTTAAGTAACTCGTTATCCGCGATCTAAACAGGGGCGCCGCGTTACCAGATTTGGCAGCGAGTCAGGAACTTTATTATTAACAGTGGCTGTGGATTTACGCGCGGGGGATAGATCGGCGGAATAATTATCTGGCACATCCGCTCTCTCTGCATCCCCGATAACCGTTAATTGCCTCGAATCACCGTCCGAGCGGCCAGGAATCAATTTCGTTTCGCGACGGTGAACTTTTTCAGTCGTCGATACCGCAGCCCCGATACGCCGAGGACCGTGTACGCGACTCGCAAGGGCGTTCGTTTACGCCCCCGTATTTAATAACAAACATCCCCGAAAGCTCGTAAAGTTAGAGCCGCGTACGTGTAACGGCGTGCTTTACGGCGGAAAGTGCGTGCGCCCACGGTATCGTTACAGTTGGAATAACGCCAGCCGGTTTATTATTAACCGCAAACTGGCGAGGTTAAAGCCGCTCCGCCGAATTAAGAGGACACGGCTAATCCTCGGGTGATACGTTAATGCGAAGGTTAGGGGTATCAACGTTGCACGGCTGAATTTATCTCGAACCGAGCTCGCGCTCGCAACGCTGAGACAACCCACTTCGTGGGGGCTGTCCGCCGCTATTAAACTTAATTAAGAATATACCAGCTCGTGCTTAACGTCCACCAGAAACCTCAGATTAACAGCGGCAAACAACTACTGTAAAAAGGTACGTGTATTATTGTGTCGAAGATCTATGTGCAATAAATGTTAGGTTTTACAGTGGCAAGTATGAGGTCTGACTTATGGTTGAGCTACAGTGGTGAGGAAAAGAAAACTTAATAATTGAATATTAGGTTTTATGTATTATTACATCAGTAATACCTGCAATTCTTTGTAATAGAACTATCTTATCTTTCTTATCATTCATAGATTAAACTTTCCTTTCACCACCGTGGCCAAAGGAACTCCGTTAATAAAATTATTATTATTATTATTTACTACTAGGTGCTTTAGAATTGATTATTTTTTGCTACGCAGGTTTATATAAGGTGTGATTTAGAGGTAGATTTTAAACAGAGTAGGTCTTGAGAGTAGATCAGCTATGGGATACATCAGGGTTAGAACTAATTTGGTTTGAAAACCGGGGTCGAATTAGTTATGATTAGAAATCATAGTCCACTGGATCCACATTAATTTCAGTTTAACTCCTCCAGCCGCGTAATTAATTATAGTGATTTCTGAACGGCAAACTACGCGTGACGAAATTCAAATGCTTCCCTAAATAAGTGTTTCCCAATGGCACGTGCACATGCAGCAGAAAGGACCGTCTGGAAACCGACGAAATTCCGTCGTTCAAAAGACGCCATTGCGCGCGATCGTTTATAAATGGTCTCTCGTTACGGAAGTTGTCCCACGAAACGCGATTATTCCGCGTTCGCCCCGTCGACTTTGAAGCTCGTTAATGGGCACCTGAAATCTCGTTATAAATTTGCTTACGACAGCCCCGATAAAGTCGACTCTTGCCTTTCCTTCCCTCTCGGTAACTTTGGCCCGTGCGTTCCGCACGATATAGCGGGCGGCCTTTTTCGCCCTCAACCCCGCGGCGCCCGCCGATTTGTATGCGTGACTGGGGTCGATAGGTCGTCGCAGGGGCTGCCAGGCTTTCACGCCTCTTGCCCCGTCTTATCTGAATTAATAGAACCTGCAGGGAAGTGGCGTTGCCTCGTTTACGAAGGTATTCGACACCGGGCCGTATCGCGAACGACTATCTTCCCCCATGGATTACTTTCCACCCCACCATTACCACAAACACCTATACCCACCGCTCCAAAAGTACCGCCCACACACGCGTGTAAACACAAGTGTGCCGTTCCATTTGAATACCCGTGGGACAATCTTTCACCCAATTACATAGGTACGTGAAACGCGGTGAGCCACCACTGTAATTGATTCGTCCCTGACGCGATAACACGAAACGAGTTCTCGGCTGGATAATGCGCGGCGGGAAGCGCGTTGTTTATACGAGGCGCGGTTAAAAGGGGGTCTCGAAATGTCGGCGCGAAACGGTGCCGTGTCAACGACGCCGTCAAAGCAGCACCGTGGCGAATCATCGGAAACAGAAGCAGACCCGCGAATTTATCTTCCTCTCTGGGGCGCGAACGTTTCCACCGACGTTTCTCAACAACGTTTTCACAGCTTCAACTCCCGATGAAGTCCGACCCCTACCCGCCGCCGCCCCCCCTCACCCTGACACCCCGGCAATTAACACCGTTTCCAGCGCGACGGGAGTTTCTGAAACGCTTGAATGGTCGCGCTATAGCTTTGAGAAATTTAAGCGACTGCACGACGACAGGTATTCTCGTTCCCCGCTTAAGATGTACGCGTTAAAGCGACGTGTGCCACCCTCACCACCATCCGTCCCACATCTCTGTCTTTCTCTCCACCCAGCCTGTTTTACCAGCTTTCGTTGTGCTTTCGGCACCGGGAGGACGCGGCGACGATACGCGTTTTGCGCATCGTTAGCAGTGGCACACAGAGCCTCATCAAGGTACAGGGGGATCACGTCACGGGCAACGATACGATGGACGGGGGATTTTGTTAATTAATGCCTGCAGTGACGCAAGGTTTTGAAAAATATAGCTTTAAGTCCCTGCTTGGTTTGTTCCCCCGGCGAACACTCTGGGATTATGGGAGGACACTATCGATGCTTTCTAGGAGATAACAACGTGAAACACGCGAAAGCCACTGAAAGTGTTAATAAAAGCAGGGAGACGTACTCGTTCGTTTATGTGGAATAATTTTCTGGCTGGGGATAAACAAACATAGGAGTAGGTCTAGATAATCTCGCGCATCCAATCACGGCGCAATGCTATTTACGGCTCCGCTGAATGTTTGAACGGGATCGTGACCGTGGCGTAACTGAACCGCCGGTGTAAATCAAGTCTCGAGCAACGCGGAGCAAGTCCATAAACCAACGAACTGACGTCGAGGCACAGTGATATGAACCATTGATAGTCAGACGCTAGCCATCGCCTGAAAACACTAGGGGATGACTTTTCGTTTCGATTTACAAATCGCTTCAATATTCACCAGAACAAACCAGCTGTCTCCAAACCTCTCCCCCTACATCACCCCTAAACTCATCAACCCTCACGGAAAGAAACACCCCCTCATCATCTCAAAACAGTGTATCGATAATCATCAATCCTAATACCGAACCATTGAAACCGCCCCAGGCCACGAGAAGTCATCGACGTACGCCGAGATGCGTGCACCCAGCTGACGCGTCGCGAACAAAAGCGAGTACAGGTGGGGTCGACGAGTCCTGCGGATGATCAGCCGCGGCTCGGGCAAGGGTTGCTGCGTGTGGTGGATATCTGGGGGAAACAGGGGATGACGGGGCGTCACGCGTTAACGAGACACCGCGGCGCAGGGGCGCGACGACGCGGTGCACCGGGCGACAGGGGTGCGTCGTGATTCGAATTCGCTTTTGAACGGGCGCCGATAGAAAGACGGGAGGGGGATCGCTCTCGCATTCTCAGGCGGGCAGAGCAGCCCAGGCCCGCCTTTCTACGCGGAGGAGCAGAAAACAGAACGGTAGCTCATTAGCGGTAACAGGCAGCCGAGCAAGAGAGGAAGCTCGTTATCCATGGATACACAAACTCCGCGCTACGTATGTACGGACCTCCTTCGTAATACGCGCTACACAAGGCACGCTATACGCCCTGTCTGTCTGTTTCGTCTCCTCTGCTTCGCAACGCCGTTTCAGCCCCCCCTCTTCGTTTCCCTTCTTTTCCTCTTTCTGACATCAATCCTCGCTATCCGATTCGATGTTCCCCTCCGACCGTTCCGCGGTGTATGTATCTCGACTCTGCCCCTGTCCGCGCGTTCAATCTTGCGCCCCTGTGTTTCCAGAACGCATTGTATAATACATTGTCTTACAACCGCGTTGAGAACGGAATAACCCCTGTTTGGGCACCTGTTGGCTAGATTTCCTTTAGCTGTGCCATGGTAGTGTATGATGCTGTGTGTGATATTATAATGAGCTTATTAACGGGTAGATCCATTTAGGAAACCAAAGAAGGGAAAGAAAGCAGAATGATGAAAAGTAACATTTCATGTACTGTAGCATTGAGTAGGTACAACAAGGGGTGTATAAAGAAATCTATTTTGCCTAGGTACAATTTTTTATATTATAGATACTATGGAAGGGGGTAGTAAAAAATTTATCAGACTAACCACATCAGGGTTATTTACCGAGTGTATTTAAAATTCCGAATTCCTGCACAGTAATAAAATAATCCCAGTTGTTGCGAACTAAGTTAGAAGGAAGGCCCTGAACTATGCAAATAATTGCCCGCAGGTTTAACACAGAAAACATGTGGTATTTTAATAAAGACACTGAACTATTTACAACTATTTAGAATCTTTAATGCACGCACACGCTAGTCCACGTAATTCTCACGAATTTGAAGAAAATAAATACTCGCGAACTAAGTAACTTGCCGACTGCGAAGCACGTGCGCCGTGCGAGCCTCGAAGCGAGAAGAAAGCGGAACTCTCGAGGTGACGTGGTTATTGGTGTGACGTAATTCACAACTGAGTGAGCCACCTGGCCGTAATTAGACGGTAGTGCCCAGAGATTTTCCACTCAGCTCCTTCGTAAACAATAGCTGCCGATTCGTCTCGGCCCGAGGCCGAGCGCTAGAGGCACGCGTCGTCGCCTCGCTCGCGACGCCGACGGCAACGTCAGTCTGTCTTCAACACCAGTCTAGTATCGCGGTTAAATCATATAGCAAGAGTGACTCTCCAAGAGTACAGTGAATTGTGTCTGGTGCATCTCCTTTAACAAACTGCTCGGAGGAAAATCGAAGCTGGCTTGTTCACTCACAAAAGACACCGAAGTCAACGAAATTTCATGGCTGAGAAGTCACGATCGTTCGTAAATGATCCCCCAATAGAAAAGTTGTCTCAAGGAACGCGATTATTCCGCGCTCGCCTCGTCAACCCCGTATCAATCCTCTCCGTCCTCCTTTTTTCCCAGTTCTCCCTATGGTTCGGCTCTCCCCCATAGTGTCTCGAATCACCCCCTATCTGCACGCTCGGATCTTTGCTCCTCTGTGTTCCACGGCTCTCGTGAATTGTCCTCGGGGCCGGCCTCTGGAAAATTCCTGTCTGTTTCGTCTTCGTCGGTTCTTTATCTATGACGGACGACGGAGGCGGGTTTCGAAGGGGAGGCAGAACGCGCCTTGTAATCCGCGTGTCCCCTGTTCTGGGGTTATTTTTCTCTGAACTGCTACCCCATCCGGGCGTGCTTCTCTTCGCCCGTTCCACGTTCCACCCCCGTCCTGACATCGGCTCTTCTTTAATTCCCTCACCGATGGCCAGGGCAATTTGTTTCGCCCGAGGTCAGCCATCTCGTCGAGGGCTCGCGTCTGTTCGTCAATGCCGCAATGCGGATCGATACCGAGAAAATGTACGCGCTCATTCCTTAATTCGCGACCCCTAATTGCCTGGCCACTCCTTTGTACCCGCCTCGCGCTGCTATCACGCTCGAGTTCGACTCCCTTTCCAATGGCCCTCCATTCGTCTCCCCTGCCTGCTCTCGGGAAAACTGAAATCCATTTCACCGTCCGGGGGATTACCAACAGCCCTGTGTTTCGAGCTGAGACCCTTATACGTTGGGAAAATTACAATGGACGGAAATAAAAATTGGGAAGAACTTCTATATGCGTTTGAAAAAGAATTCTTTATGTCTCTGTTTATTTTCATATGCTTATGAAATTGTACGTTGAGCTTCGTGGAGTGCAAGAAAGAACGTCGCGTTGGCATAAAGTGAGGAATCTCAGTGAAATTCTAATGAATTTCAGTGGTTGGGGGAGTACAATAGAAAGCGCAGCTGCCTTCCAACATTAATTCACTTGATGCTAAATGAAATAAGAGAAGGCAACTGGATTGCGCCAGTTAAGGTTTCTTGCGGCCTTATTTCCACCTTGAATTCGCGCCAGTAGAGGCAAGAACGTTATCATCGCGCTAACGCAGGCCCATCGCGTCCAGGCGTGTATTTAGCAGGAAAACCGCCGAGGACCGGTCGAACGGGGGTTGCTGTCGCCACCCTCTGACGTCGCGGGAGGCTGCCCCTAACCCGAGAAATGCACGTTCCCAGTAATGCAATAACTGTGGCATCACGACGCCAGGATACCACGAGCAGTTGGCATTCAGATTGGTCGCCAGCTCCGGCCAGTAAACTGGGGGGCATTCGCGCGAATCGATCCGCGAGCAGTGGTCAGAAAAACCTGCAGTCAATTAAAATTACTTCGATTTCCACTTATCATGCGCGCGAAAATTGGGGGACCTCGACAAAGAAACGGGGCAGCTGGAGTTCGGAGCTACGACTAACCCATCAGCGCCGCTCGTTTGGTCATTAAATATTGAAGACCCCAACAGAAAAATAAATTAACTCTACTGCGCCACGTCATTTTTACATATTCACGATAAAGCCTCGCGCCCGGCCATTTCCCTAACGCGGAAACAGTGAATGTTTGAAGAATATATTCAAAAAACCTCAACCAGACCGCGCGTAATCCGCCGGAGCTACTTTCGCCAGCTTTTAACATCCCCTATCTTGTTTTCCCTCGGGTCCGAGCGCTTCTCATCGTTCACGGGAGGGGGTCTTGAAATTTTTCATGGAGCTCGCGCCGTTCCCCGTTTCGTCCTATTGTAATGCAATTTTTAAACATCGAGAGTCAGAATACAAAACACTTTCAGGGAAATCCGATCAGAACGTCGACGTTGTTGGTCGCTTTGAACATTTCCATCTCGATGGAATAAAGGTAAGCTTATTTCGCGAACAGATGGAGGAGGAGAGATAACATTCCGTGCCGATAAAAAGTGAGAAAGTGACAGAGATATTTCAATTATTTACAAGCTACTCTATAGACGATTTTAATCATCACGTTGGGGACGATGTCGCGTAAATCGTTGACTCGTACTACTTGCGCGACTCCTTTTTCCGTATTTCTCGAATTAAATTGTAATCGTTCGCGATTAAATACAGTTCCACCGTGAGAGCACACCTCCAAGCATCGCCCAGGACCAGTTTTATAATTTTTCCTGTTTGTTCGTTTCTAGCCAGCCACTTTGCTCGAGTGTCCCGTCCCTGATGAATTATACGACCAAGAGAGAGAGAGAGAAAGAGAGAGAGAGAGAGAGAGAGAGAGAGAGAGAGAGAGAGAGAGAGAGCTGGCCGTGAGTTTAAGAAAGTAGTCAAAAACGGCAAGGATCCTGGCCACCCCTCAACTCTACTTTGCGACTTCTTTTCTTTATCGTTGCTACGCGGGATTTAACTCGCGGGGGCGGGCCAGCTCGAGCGTGTGATCGTTGATGTAGAGGCTGGCTCAGGGCGCGCTGAATACTTTGTTTCAATGTCCAAATAGGGATGGTAACGTAGAGGGGCCGCTTCGCCTGGAATCACGGTAAATAAATCTATCTGCCTGTCGAGGCTGGGTGAAACTGAAAGACCGAGAAGTCGAGGCTAGTGGAAGGAAGTGGAAGCATTCTGCAAAGTCCTTTCTTCTCTGTGCCTTTGAGTTATATCTTTAAACCTCTGCCAGGATCGTCACTTGGTCTTGTGCAACAATCTTCGCGTTGGCTATTCTTTTGCAACTTACTTGAGTGTAAACGGATGATTAGAAATTAACTCGATCGGTTCATTCGTCGTTAGTACATAAAGGGGAAGCGATCGATCCGAAATGCCCTGCCAATTAATCGATTTCTCGGTAGCCTAGCAGCGGAAGTGGACATCAGGCACAAGGCGATATTAGGATAATTAGTGGCAGTATAACCTAAGACACCAATTATCGAAACACAAGGTAATCCCGGGGGTCGGCTGGCACAATGGCGGTAAAGCGCTTTGATTAACCGCACGTCAATACGCGCAAGATCGTAGAAGTGGGCTTAAGTGGAATTCACATGCACGCCGAGCCGATATAATTGAATCGATGCAGGGAAGATCGATCCGACACCTTTCGCCCCATCTCTAGCCACAGACACTATTTACAAATAATATACCCGCTGCTACTCCCCGCCAGGCTTGTTTCGCGACGCGTTCCATGCGCCGAGGGATCCGCTCGCGCTTATTAAAGGCGCGCTGGACGAACAGTCGAAAGCTCAAAGGGAGAACGACTACAAAAACGGGGAGAAAGGGGGGCAGAAAGCACGATGATCGTAATTTCTGTCCAGGAAGAAACGGTGCCCAATAAAACAGCATATTCCTCGTGAATACCGGGCAAATAAAATGTCGAGTAAAAAATTTACAGTCCGACCTTTCGCGATACGATTCTGATCGTTCGGATCGTGGCTCGCGAGTCCACTGTGTACGGTGGGAAAAGGGAGAGATCGATTCCCTGAACAGGACCGAGAATCGACGCTGTAAAGCGCCACGCTTTTCCCCCAATGTTATACGATCCATTTCGCGCGGAGTGAAAAAGAAAAACAGAATTAATTCCGCGGACAGCGCTGTAAAAACGCGCGGGACGTAAACCCCTCGCGTCAGCGTCGATACTGTTGACGCCCATCGGTAGCCGTTCATGTTTTACCGTCCGCCGAGGCCCTGGGCGCTCCGTTACCGGAAGTCATCGGGACGATGGAGCTGCTCGCCTTCCGATGGAACGGAAGAAGCGTGGTGGCGAGTTTAGACCCGCGAGGATTAACGTGCTCGAGCGCTTGCAGCCCTTCGTGCACTTCGTCGCCCACGATCGGTCGAGTCTTCCGCTGCAAAGAGACGAATATCCGGTGCTGGCCACTCCATTCGCGCCTCGTCAATATTTCAGCCGTGCCGCTGATTCCCAATTAACCGAGGCATCTGGACAGAAGTGGGCCTGGGATGCTCTTAACGCGTTAAGAATACATAGTCGAATTCCCATCGCGATGTAGAGGATTCCTTCAGTATATTTGAAGTTGCGCGAGAAACAATTTGGAAGAAGATGTGAGATCCATCGATCCCCGCGATGCTCGCAGAATAATCCCTCCAACTTCTCAAGCTTATGTCCCTCGGACAAGCAAGGCACTCGCGGCGGAGGATAGTACAATCTTATACTAAACAAGACACTTCACGGTACTGTTCATCGTTCTTCTGGAAGTCGCCCGCTGGACAGGGTCCAGGAAATATTCCCCCAAGCCGACTTCTGTCGCGTCGTTACGAAATAACGACACTGTCCCCGTTCCAAAGTGAAACTGGCGAGAAGACGGAGGGCCGCAGCGATGCACGGGGCGGTCGGAGGCACCGGCGAAGGTGCTCGTGGCACGAGAAAGTCGCGGGGCATAGATTATCCAAGGGGCGACAGGCAAAGCGGGGGAATTACTCGTTTCGACGCCGCGAGAAACGAATTCGCCGGGTGTGCGCGCGATTCCTTCCGTGTTTGTTTATTCGACGTGTCGAGGACTTGTTGGCCGGTTGGGTCAGCGCCAGACTTAGTATTGCTTCATAAATCCTCGCCAAGGAGCCCGTGCATCATCTGGGGCCGCGTCGCGAGTAGCGCAGCCCTCGCGCCAATAATCGGATGTGTCCGACAGGATTTATGGTGGCCTCTGTCCCTTTTGGGAGACGGGCTTTCGGATCCGCAGCTTCCTATCGACCGGCCATCGCATTGCCACCGCGAATTAAGGATCGAGGGACCGAGGCAAAAAACTATACCACGAGTGGAGCGATCGGTTCGGCGAGGAACCCTCCAGAGGACCGCGTGTTTCTAGGGGGAATGTAATTTATCGCTCGTCGACGCGGATGCACGCAACTCTGGGTCTGTGCTCTAGTTTATCCGCGATAGCGCGGATAAGAATAACAATCGAACGTGACAAACAGAGGAGCCCTGTTTAAGACAGGTCTACGATACATTTTTTCGCTTAGTTACACATTTCTCTGAACATTGAAGCGGGTGTAAATGATTTCAGAGAATCAACAGAGACCCCGGAGTGTGTGCAAATCGCCTGCAATAGTATAAATAATGATAGCGGGAACAGTCCGGCAGAGTAATCCCATTGTAGAGTTTCCAATCTCATGCATTGACGAGGGATATGCACGCTGAATCGGCGCAACACTCGCCAAACAATTTTCTCACGTGCGTCCAGCGCGAAATGAATGCCTGGGTACGTTAATGAAGAACGTTAGAGCTGGTGTGAATCCAGTATATCTCGTTACCGGGGCCGAACAATGCCTGCAAATAATACGGAATCGACGCGAGCTCGCCATTATGCCAATTACAAGCGGCATCGTAATCAGATCAGAGGTGGAGCGTGCTGTAATTCGAGATACCGCGCTCCCAAATCGATTACGGGGCACGTGTGTGCACGCGTATTTTCCCTTCGCAGGGAACCCCTTGTGCAGCTTGGATTACAGCAGCATCCTCGTTCCGGCCCCTCGGGCGCAGAACGGAGGACACTGTGTAAAATGATCGCGACGTTCGGGGACAGGTGAATAGTGGCACCTGGATTCGCGGGTCTGTATCTATCAAAAGACGAATGTACGTTCAGCACTTTGCTGCTCCATTCTGTGCGTTAACGTATCTTGAATTCCTAAGTGCTTTCTCTAAGACTGTAGCATACACCTCGAAGAATAATCGTTGCAGAACGAGACGCGGAGAAACATTTTTTAATCAGAGCTAAGTGGCCGCGGCATTAGAGGGGAATGTTTACCGAGGCGAGCGTGGCGTTAATTAGACCTGATTAAATTCAGGATCAGTGGATCTAATTTGTAACAAAAATACAAGGACGCCGGCTGGGTCGTGGTTAATTAGCTAAAATAACGCTAGCCGGATGCACGCAGCTTCCCCACCGAAAAGACGCCGCCCCCCCCCCCCCCCCCCCTATCAGGCAAGATAGTTATTTACGAACGCCAGGGCGGAAGGGGTTGCTCTCGCAATTCTTCAACTTTTAATTAGACCTCGAACACCGCGAGGAGCCCTTCGAAGAGTTGCCGAGTTGACGCAGCCTCATCGAATGCCGGCGTTCCTTGTTGGACGCAGACGGGGTTTACGCGAGGATACACTTTTTCTATGGGCTTCAGGGAACGACCGGAAAGATCGTTCTTGCGTTCAGGCTGAATCGTGCGTCACGCGTGCATACACAGGGAGAGAGGGAGAGAGGGTAGTTCCATCTGCCGAATAAATCTTTCTCGCAGGCTGGAGCTTAATTTTATCGCCACCGTGGAGCAGCCTTCTGGCCAGGAGGAGGGACATGCCCCTCTAAAAGGGACCCAGCTAAATTAAAAGAAAGGATCTGAATGAGACCGCGGGTGCTGAAAGTAATCACTTTATCTGTACCCGCCACTCCAGCCAGCCTCGCTAATCTGAGCCCTCGTTTTAAGGCTGAATCGTCTGCTCGGACCCAACTTCCATATCCAGCATACCTCATTTCCATAGCCACCAACCCTTTCGACCGTTTCGCGAGTGTCTTATGCACACTCTACCTCCGCCAGACATTCGGATTGTTAATGGGAAATTTTGTTTTGGTACCCAGAGGCTTGAGTGATTTTAACCTCGTGGCGTAGATCGTGAAGTCCGATATTTTTTGTACACTATTTTTGTGACAGTTGCTTCAACTCAGAGAACATTTCAAACCCTTTGGGAAGGTACATTCTACTGTACTTATTATAGAAATCAGTGTGGTATGGACCAAATGGCGTAAGATTCTTCAAGAGTTCCACTGGTACGTGTCATTGGATGTTCGACAGTTAAAAGTACCGTTCTGCTAGCAGATTTTAAATCGTAGGAAACAATTCCCTCCGAGAAGGAGCCAGAAGCTAGCCAGGATCGCGTAAAACTTTAAGTCGACGTGCGTGGATGCAGCGCAGTCGAAATGGTGCCGTAAAATTTCGCCCCCGATGACAGTCGTTAATATCATTCTCTATTGCAAGTAATGCCGGCGAATGGACGTCCCATTACGAGCAGTAAAATCCCGCTGGCTGCGTCTGGCATATAAACAATTTGTTATCCCCGCGGAATAACGAGCTGATCCGTACGCTCCGCGTGAATACGCGTCGAAACGCTCGAAGCCTGCGCCTGACAACGCTCCCGACTGCCTCAGCCGTCGCTCAGCGACGCTCTGTGCCATTTTCGACAGGGCTTCGTAACCAATGCAACTAATGAGTGCACTTAAATTTAAAACTCATTGAATGGTACGCTTGAAACGCTGATCAGCTTTAGGTAAGACAAAGTGTGTCACGTCTTAGATACATCGTCAGGATGAGGTGTTTGATTTCTTTTGGAACTATTAAGTGACTGAAAAGTAGACTTGAAAATTGTAAATTGTGGGCACTCTGAATTCTACATGCTCTGCCAGGTATCTTGATGAATAAACCTCAATACCATTTTCCAGAGATTTCCAATAATATACAGGTATCGAGTGAAGAAGAAGGAAAGTGATCTACTACTTGACTAATAAAATCTGACCCAGGGACTACAAAGAGCAGGTAAAAGGGACAAAAAGGGACGTGATTCGATAGGGGTTCGGTCTGCCATTATGTCTTCAGTTAGGCCTGAGTCGAGTCACTTTACCCCGAAAGTAACAGGGTAGGGTGGCAATGGAGAACACAAGTAACAAAATATTTACGAAAAATTCCGATGAAAGCACACCCGTGTCTATCTTCAGCAAAGTGTATTAGCTACATAATAGTTTTCCACAATTCTCAACTCGAGCAAGTTCGCAAACACCTATTCCCCGAACTAAACGAACATACCAAGCAATACTTGGTCATCTTCGTCTTTCTGTACACCCTTGCTTCGCCCTGCACAAGCACAGTACCGTAAGAAGGAGAAAACGACGCCCGCGTGCCTCCATTCGTCAGTTAGATCGACCGTGAACAGGAGAAAATCGCCTCCAATCTTTCCCCCAAGCAGGGGACCGGCACCCCCAGTCGAGGGAAAAAGACAAGAGTCCCTTTGAATAATAATTTGACAGCGGAGGAGTAAGCTGTGCAACGGCGGGGGGGGGGGGGGGAAGAATTAATTCTCGCGAGAATTTTCGGGGATCAGCGAGCGCGGAAGGGAAGAGTAGCGTGACGACATCGTTTATGAAGGTCGACGGTTAGAGGCGAGTCACGCTGGAGGGTTGAAGCGCCATTGAAAAGCTCGACGAACGAACGAGCGAGCTGTTGACGCGCCAGCCTATTACGGCCTGGCAGCTTTTATCCGACAAAAGAGGGCATTTAGGGGGTGAAATTGTAAATTCAATTTCCTAGCAAGATCCACCCTTTTCCCCTCCAACTCGCTCTCTTTATTGTTTCCATTAGCAGCTCCCGCCTTTTGTCCATCCTCGCGGGGGGGGGGGTCGGGGGCAGGTTTTGTTTTGAAACTCTGAAGAAATTCGCTTCTTTGTGCCTCCAAGCACCTGTGACCCACGCGACTGTCCCATTCTTCATGGAATATTCTTCAAAGACTGCAATGAGCTCGCTCCTAGCTGCCTGCTGAGCAGAGATTGCCACGCCGGCTTCCAGGAATCGTTCTGACACTTGAACGCTCCATTCTAGGGTCAGGTACTCTACAGTAGCAGAAGGGTGGCTTAGGAGTCCAACCAAGTTCGCTTGCAGAGAATCCAGGGGAGATTTTAATGTTAAAAGTCTTCGACTAAATACGATAACGAGTTTTGTTTCTCGTTTCTACTGTATTCAATCTGAGTCTTCTAGGAATATAATTCTTCTATCTAGAATTCTCCAACCACTCCTCTATTAATAAATGGCCCCAGAAGTGCAATTAATATACAGCAATCCGAACGCTGCGCCCCAAACATGATCAACCTACCCTCTCCCACCGAAAGCGCGTTCAATAATGACACCGAAAGCCCAGCATCCGTGCCGATGAAAATTAACGAGACACACAGCAGAACCGAGTGAAATAACGATTCCGATCGATCTAAATATTGCATCCGCGTTACGAGCCAGTATGGTATCGAGTTTCTTACGCAAACGTTCATCGCCCGCCCGCTAAAAAAGCCCGGCGAATCAGCCGGCGACAAACAGTCGGAATGGATTTGAAAGATTCAGCCGTTGGACGGTGTTTGGCATCGCGAAATTAAACGACGGTTTTCCAGCTACGAGCGTAAATTGTTTACCACGGCTGCGAGCGGATCCAGCCCCCCGTTCCGGTGCTCGTGCTCCGGGAAATTTCGCGCCTTTTGAATATATTCATGATCCCACGGCGAAATCACGGCGCACGAGCTGGCTCGGGGGTGACGCGCGAGCCGACAGCGCCGATTTAAAATCGCGTTCGAACGAGCGAGTGACGAGGCGAACGGCGGCTGCCCCCCTGGATTTCGCACGGCCCACTGGCAACCCCCAGGAATTTAAATTCGCGGGGTGAAATATATAATTCAGCCGCGAGGAAGAGGATTCACATTCGGCTGACACGTAGATGATTCTTTGAGTATTGGACTTAGGAAGGTAGGATCTATAGATAGAGTGGGTAATGGAGAAGGAATCGATGGCTAAACTACTTAGTTTAAGTACTCGAGGTAATCGAGAATGAAAGGTATTCCTGTTAGATAATCAACGAGTTCATTTTTCCTCATAATGTCATTCTGATACTTTTCCAAGAAGTGCTACTAATAACAAAAGGAATCTTACGAAACCCTTCCCCAAAGTTCCAGGCTTCTCTAAAAATGTTTTTTACGACGAAATCGTATCAGCTGCCTGGTACACTCGATGTATGGAGCAGCCCTTACTTTTGTACCGTCGTAAAACCCTCGAAGAGACCCTAGGGGGGGGGGTGGTTTTACGCGTTTCTGATGTACGTATTCAATGATCTTCGGCGCGACCTCGTTTGAACAGAGGGTTGCTAGGGGTACAGCTTGCACCGGGGGGGGGGGGGGGGGGGCAGAAGGGTTGGGGGCATGTTCTGGACCTTGATTCGACTGGGAGGGGGGCACGCAAATTTTATGCGGGTTCAGCGCGATTCATGACTCAAATGGGGCTTGCCGGGACACCGGGAACAAGGGTGCTTTTGTAAACGAAGTTCCTACGGGAGAACGTCGAAGTGCCACGAGCAACTCGAGCTGTCGGCCATCGAGAGCCTGGAAATTTATTTCCCCAGGAACTACGTCGTTGCACAGAGCCACGGGTGTGTATCGCCACCAGTGGAACGAATTCGTTACAATACCTGGAGAATTCTTGAAGAAAGCAGCGCTTCGAAACGAACAAAGTACACCGACGTTTTCCTTCAACGTTCTTTCCCAAGTCTTTCCCCGTGTTCTTACTCTACTTTGATCCTGTCCCAGCCAGACAAACGACATCGCCCGGCGGACGATAAGTTTAAGCGATGGAGATACGACGGAGAAGATCGCGAAGCTGTTTTTAGGTTCTGGGCGGAACGCCGAGTGGTAGACGCTTTAATCGTCATCCAGGGGATTCATTTTTCCCTCGGTTATCGGATGGCTGGTTTTGAGACACGTGTGACTAGCGTCAGATGGAGCTTCGCGGCCCGTCGAGAAGAATACTCGAAGAAGCGCGGACCGATTTCAGTCATAACCGTTCTTACAACCAGAAAAGGTAGTATACTCAGGCGCGTGGGTCGTAAAAACTTTCTGATCTCGGAATGGCCCCGATCTTTAGTAGCCCGCACGCCAGAAGACGCATAAATTTGTTTACTTCCAGAACATGTAGCCGCCAAGCTTCGACGAGCTTCCAGGCTAAGGGAAGATGGATCGAGGATTCTGATTCCAGAGGATCGTGGGAGCGTGAGCCCGACTCGCTTCGCAATCTCAGTTTATAATAGATACTCTTTCTATATACTCCAAGTGCTGGTGGGTTAATTAGCCAAATTACAAGGATACTGCTGAATGACGATTCTGAAGAAGCATGACGTTGGTAGCAGGTGAAAGAAGAAGCAGCCTGTCTCCTCTAAGGTCTCCGCGCATGCACGACCCACGAGGCCTTCCCCTAATGGCATAAAAACGAAGGGAGCCTCGTTTCGCTTGAATAGAAGCAAACATCAATTCGCGCTGACACTGGCGAGACGAGGGAATAGAATTGTCCGCCCGCTTAGCAGCTTACATCATCCCTTGCACCCTCGTGACTGCCTTTCGTTCAGGGTGTATACAGAGTAGGACGAAAATATGCGGGGGTAGGACGAGGGATTGTTCCAGGAAACGGGGGCAGAAAATGCAAACTCCAAGTGCATTCTACTGAGATACTTGAAGTTAGAGGAAAGTGAATATTAAAGGAATTTCTGAGAGAAAAATTTTTCACTGTCTTTCACAGTCGATGATGTATGTGGTGGTAAAAGAAAATTGTTCAGACTGTAGTGGAAAATAATATCATTGAAGTATTCCTGTGGTTCCTTATTTTGAGAATAATGCTTTGTACAAAGATTATGTATTATCTAAGATTTTCGAGCCACCCTATGGTATCCCCAGAATTCTCGCTATATTGCCCACCCTTCGACCTCAGCCTGCTGCCCATTCCCAATTTCTTTCACAACTTTTTCCTTCCTCTCGTCGAGATTCGGATATTTCGCTGATCGGGATAGGCGTGGCTAGGTTTTTTGCTTGGCTCATGTTCCTTCGGAGCTGGATATTGTCTCCAGCCCCACATAACGTTCCTGGTTCGATCTCTTATGTCTCCATCGACAACGTTGCCTTGTAACGTAGGCGATCCATAACATAAATTAAACGAGGTATACCATGACGATGTTACGAAGGATAAATGGACCAGTGGAAAAGCTACGTTAATTCACTGGAAGATCGGAGTTCTAATAAAAAGAAAACAGCAGTTTTGACAGAACGAGAGTAACGACTTTCTCTATCTCCAATAGAAGCTCCCCAAACTAATTACCAGTTTTACATTCACGTATCTAAATCTTCGATGTGTCCAATAAAATTTCCCCTGGAATATCGAACGAATCGAAGGGATGAAACTCCATCGAGCATCGAATAAAAATAACTGTACCTTCGTTACCACCATGTTCTTATCGACGAGGCATAAATCCTCCCCTTCGCCGCAGTGGCTAGAAGAATAATAGCGACTGGCGTGTCACCATTTTCCCAGACACTCTAAACAGATTCGTATCTGCAGCTAAAAACGCAAACAGTCATTTCTCATCCGAAAGAAGCTCGAGCGTATTCTACCCCCCCCCCCCCCCCCCCAAGTCGCCGAGCGTCTCTCCTACAATCTTCCTTGTATATTTCTGCCAGCAAACAGCGAATCGATGATCCACCCCCTAGACCGAGGCTTTGTTCCCGCTTCGACGCTTTTCATTTGAATCTTATTTGGTTTTCCAATGCTCGATTCGACGGGGCACCCTCTCGCGAGATTAACGAAACTGGACGGATTAACATCGAACGACGGGAGATCTCCTTCGGCCCGTCTTCTTGTTTGTTAAAGATAGCCCGTTTCTACGAATAGCCGGGCACAGAACGCTCGATAAAGGCGTCCCTCGGATAGGGACTCGTGTTCCGCGATACTTATCCGTGACAAGGATGCACAGGGTCGCCCCTTTCTTTCTCCCTCCTTCAGTGGACTTTCTCCTCGAGGGGTCTTTAGTGGAATTCCCAATGAGGCTCGCGACTACGAAGCAGGATTTAGCTATGCAACTAAGCGTTCGCTTAAGGAAACACTTTCGACAGAGCCTGGGCGAATAGGGAAGAATGTAACGGCGACGACTACACGGCTAGTGGATTAACAAAGAAATGCATCGAGCCCCGATAAATCCATGGAAAAAGAGGAATCTTTATGCCACTCGAAAATTGTGTCTTCGATCGGCTGATCAATAATATAATCGATAAAGGGGAGAGAAATATGATCCTCCACTGTTTCAACTGCAGTCTAGATCATCTCTCGATTTACCATTAAATATTACAGAGAATAAAAGGTGCCTGGTGCCTCGATACTGCAAAAGAAACGCTGCGACGACAACACCGTTCGCGATATGAATGCACAGGTCGATCGAACAAAGAGCATCGACCCTCCCACGTTTACCACGTCGATACATCGCCCCCGCGGTGGTCCCTCGTAAATAAGAAAACTGTCTTCCAGTGGGCCAAGGGTGGGAGCCCGACGCTTTGTCCGTCTTTCGGCATTCTCCGCGCGAGCCTGTCAGCGTGCGTGGCACGGGAAAATTACGCGTTCAATTTCTCAGAGTGCCATGGCTCGATCGTAAATTACACGGGCTCGCGGGGAAGCAAATGCTGGCCAATGGTGACTGCAGCAACGTCGAAGAATTCGTTAACGAGTTCGAGAGGCTCGAGCGATCCTTGGATAAAGGCGGCGGGGGAGAAAATAAGAGGATAAAAGGTGAATACGTTGAATGAAGGCGTTAATCGATGCGAGGTAGATTAATTTCGATCCCGAGGGGCCGAACGCCAACAGGCGAGCTTCTCCCAGCCTCCCACCTAGGAAGACGAGTCGCGACGATTTACAGCGCACAAGCGAAACAAATTTTTCGGCCCCGAGATCGATGAAGGAGTCGAAGCGAGAGAGTTATTTCAGGGGAGGAATGCCGAGTCGACGAGGCGGACGGAAAAATTACAATGGCTCAATCACACCGTCCCCAGGAGTTATCGCGCGGCAGGGAGGAAATTAACCGTGATTTAATGCCCAGAATTTTCGGATTCACGCCGTCGCCGTGTAACTCGACGGTGCTCCCCGGTATCAAATTCAACGGGCTTGCGCCCCAACGGAACGACGCGCTAGCCTGATTCTCTCTGATGAGTTCAGACGCCGTCGGTGAAATTAATTTCGCTTCATTTCGCGCTGCCTTGAAATTCGGCTGCGGGGAAATAAACGGAGACCGCTGAAAAAAGCGCGAGAAAAGAGGAGCGACGGCGAGCGGTGCGTTGGCGATCGATCAGCTGCTGGCTTGTTCAGCGAACTCGGTGTAAGGAAGTTCTACGTGAACCAGTAAGTGAGAAATATGTGGTATGTAACTCTGGACTAGAAATTGGCAGCGTGCAATGGTAAATATGGTATAACAATATTTCTGGAACGAGACAGAGTTTTCAGGAAATAAAGCTTGAAAATCCGTCGAGAACGATGCGAGGTGTCAAAAGATGTTCTCGTATATTTTCATATAAAGTCACACTTGTTCGGATTATACTGCCAGTTTAGTAACGCTGTAAACAGAATGATACAAAATATGAGGCTACGAATGTTATGTGGATATTAAAAAGGTGATTCGATTTTTATTTGTGGGCACTGTTGGTGTATACAGGCAAATCCGATTGGTCCTCAAAACAGAGATGTTTTTAAGTTACTATGGAGGATTCCATGAATGCAGCGATATGATTTAAATCACCCTTTGTTGACGCGTACAAGCGTCCCACCTCCCCACAATTCTCTCCCCCGTGTTGGATAGAACCAACGTGCCGGCAAAGTGAAATCGAACGGTCACTTTTCCCGATTACGATCGCCTTACAATCCTATTCTCGTTCGAATTCCCAGCGTTGAATTGCAAGCCAGTTCCGTTGGCTTTCGTGCAGCTCGATGCGCCAGGGTAAACGATTTCATTGCCTACTGCCTGGAAGCGGCAAGGGGGGAGTGCGATTAAAATTCTTTATCCCTCGCGCCCGGCTCCCAGCACGCCGCGTTTCTTCCTTCGACACGCGAAACATTTCGGAATACTTCTTTTCCCCTCGTAACTTACCGCCGAACGTTCCCTATTTTCACGTCGAAAGCCACGCTTTAATTGGCCTTTCAATCCGCCGCCCTGTTCACGATCCAAGATGCAGGGAAAGTTATTAGAGTCTCGTAGACGGGATGGGTTGTTCGTCTGTAACTCGGGGCATACAAAGTTCCATGAAAGTATATCGGGGCAGGTCTTTCCGCGCTCCCACTCGACTTACGGTAGACGTGTAATTTATGGTGCTCCTATGGGGCTGGCTCCCCGAATTTCTTCCGGGAAATTAAGAATATCGACGCCCCATTTAACCCAGTGGAAGCCCCACTTGGGGTAGTGAGCCTTGTTGTACACGTGACATCCAGCTTCTGTGATTCATTTACCTTTAACTGTAGTCGACCCCGGAATGGTGATTTCAACAAACTTTCTTTTACCGTTAAATAACCGCTGCGGGGGAACACAACGTGTATTTTATCGACGTGTTTGTCCTCAGCGGAACGCGCCCGGCTGACTTGTTACGGACTGCTTCTACTTGAAATCCTTCTGGGCCGAGGTCCTTCGCCTGACTATATACTTTCTATACTACTTGAGATTTACTCTTCGAACGTTGTAATTTCCACCATATCCAATTTTCCATGGGGAATATTTTTAAAGATAAACACTGTACAATGATTTTCTATTAGTTTCGATTTATATGTCTCAGGATTCTTGAAGTTTCCCTTCGCCAAAGTCGGTCACAGTTGAATTGTAACTTCCTCTTATGATTAAATGCGACTACAAGAGCGAAGGGGAAGACGGGTCAGGGGTTCCTCGCAGGTAGGCGCGTCAATGGATAAACGACAGCTATAAAAATAATTGATCGCGGTGCAGCCAGCGCTCGTACGCGCGCGACCGATTTATCACGAACTCAAGTTGCATCCGGCGGTGCTCGTGCCCGGTTAAATCCGCGAGAGCCACCCCTCGATCCTGTCCTCGGACATTTGTCTCGTCGAGGCGAGTGAAATATCATCCCAGACAGTATTTTTAAAAGATATAAATGCCTGGAAATAGCCCCAGCACCGCGTGAACCAACTTCCCGAAGCTGAGCACATTTTTCCGCGGCGCGACGCCAGCCACGGTGAGAATCCGCGCAGATGACGCGAACACCGTGTCTTTTTACCGAGGAACGATAACGTTTCCACGGTCTTGGGCCACTCCGTTGCCACGGAAACCTGCAGCGAAGGGGTGGCCCTCGGGAGATGCGTGGGTGGCGCGTGACACAATTATAACGCGATGTGTCATGACTCGCGGTTGTTTTTATGGAGACGCGGGAAACATCGTTTCCCCACGTGGACACATGTGTTCGTGGAAGGGAAAATTAGAGAAGACGAGTGCAGTGAATCAGAGGAGTGAGGAAGTACCACTATTGAAGTACTTTATAAAATCAGGGTTCGACAGAGTTCTGGAACTTTTCAATGGGTTCTATTTGAAACATGGATCGTGGAACTTTTTTTAAAAATGTTCTCACATTATAAGTTTCTATGAGAACTGATAAAGTAAAGTTCTTGAAAATAAAAGTTCTACTTGGAATAGAACTTGTAAAATGTAAAAATAAAAATTTCTCTGTAACAGGAACTCATATTTTGTTCATCAATATTAAAAAAGTTCTCAATCGTTGTAACCAATACTGAATACTATTCAATGAATAGTACTACAACAATAATAAATAATTATTACAATTAAATTGATATTCTGTATGTGTTGTTTGTTTGTAATATTTACCTATGTAGATAATTTCTACGCAGATATTATAGAATTTTGGTGTATTTTGGTTCATCTAAGTTATATAAAAATGTTATTTAGGCATTATTCTTGACAAGTTCTGTTTTCTGTTCAATACTTCTTATGAAACTATTAATTACTTATGTTATGATTTTCATACCTTTTATTAAATGAACACGAATAATATTATATTATATTGTTAAATAAAACTAGTACCTAATTGTTCAATGCTTTTCTTTATCTTATGGAACCTATTTTAATAAATGTTCTAATATACCTATTTCCATGGAACTTTTATTAAAATATCTGTTCCATGAGAACTCTTTCTAAAAAAGTTCCTACGGCTAACATTTCTTTCAATAAAAATTCCACAGGAACAGATATTTCCTTAAACGAAACATATAAGTTCTAACAGAATTTTTTAAAAATAAGGGTTTCAGAACTTTTTCGATTCCAGTATAAAATATCAAGGATTGCTTGAACAGAAGAAGACGAACACAAACAAGTGTCCCATTCCATGGATAATAAATTTATTAAAATCAATCAATTATAATCTCGTCAGAGGCCACGCGAAAACACCTAGAAACGATTCAACGAGATCTCACGACGAACAAACCAAGCCGAAGACCACTTTGCACCTCCCACAGTGGGTATCCCGCATCGCCAAGGAGAAAAGCTCGACGGAAAGACGAACGACCCGGCTTCGGCTTCCTAATCAATTGATTACGTGTCCCGTCCCCCCTCAACAAGTGCCGTTCATCTAGGCGGCGGGTGTGGGAGAAAGGAAAACGAAAACAAGGGCTCGCATTTGAACCGCAGGCTTCCGTTATCGAGGATCGAGCAGTTTGGTTTTACGGTGGCAATTAAGTTCCACTTTGGAGCGTTGCTTTTAACCGGTTCTTCGGCCGGTTTTTACGGGTATTAGCGCCATAGGGTAGCGACATAAGTGACCGTGTAAACGATTCCCGTGGGAGCGTGGGGAAGCAGCGGCAGATAATGAGGGAGCGTTTACGAGGCGAGTTAATTGGCCAACGTTTGAATTCGGCTGTGTACGAGGTAGAGCGGGACGGGGTGCGGCAAGGGTTAGGGAGCCAGCATCCCGGCGAGAAGGAGTCGGCTGTGATATAATAAAAGGAATTATTCGGGATTCGTTGAAAGCCGTGGGACGTTCTATCTGTTTCCAGCGGTGCACGTTTTCGGTATAGACGGCCAACGGGCATACCGAGTTTTCGGGCGGCGAGGGGAGGACGAGCTCGCGAGATCGTTTTCATTTGCAAGCTGTTACGAGTGTAGCATCTGCTGCTAAACGCTATAAACAGCTTTACTCGACTCGTAAATGGCGGAAGGTGGAGTTTAACTTTGGAATAGGGTGGCCGTCCGTGAGCTCGCCTGCGAGAGGAGCCCCGACACTCGTAGCTACGCTACCCCGAGTAGTCCTCGGTAATGGAATGTAAGTGAAATAATAGAGTCGCCACTTACTACGTCTACGGAAGACCCCACTTCGTCTTCCACCCCCTCTGAACCCACCACCCGCGTCCACCAGCTCCGCTCGCCCCTCTGATTTTTCCCTCGCGATTCGCTTTTTACTCGCGAGCTTTGCGAATTCTGTCCATTCCGCCGGCTTCGTGGGGGGGGGGGGGGCGAGACGCGCGGGAATTGTGTAAAGCGAAGGGGGAGGCCACGAATGGAATTCCACCTTTCGTGTAGCTTCGTTTGTGTAATAACGAACGTGATGCGCCCGGCGGACGTACCACCTGCGGGGGGATGGGGGGTAAGGGCTTTCTTTCCACTTTGATGTCACGGATTTCGACGACGTTCCTGCGTTCCTCGAGACCTTCCGCCGGCATTCCGTTGTGCTTGCTTTATTGACTCGTCGACAGCGGAAGATGAAGGAAACGGAGGAGAATATACCTTAGTCGAAAGTCCCTTAATTGCTGGGCCGATCGTCGGAAGGGCACGTTGGCAAAATGGTGAAGTAATTTAAAGTAATTACGGCCGATGGTTAACACATATTCCAAGCACACGCGCGGATCGTTCTAATGGGGCCGAGATACCGTGATATAGATCGCCATTAAAGTGGGAATATGGTATTGTTCGCACATGGGAGACAGTAAACCCGGTGTTTACTGCGATTACGACGGTAATCGCTGCGACGCGCAAGATGCGCGCGGTCGGTACGTCTTCTCGCGACTTTCTCGCGCCGGAAAGTGTTCATTAGAATGTTTCGATCCTCCTAGCTTTCGGGTGATAAAACTAGCGCCGCTGTTATTGCTTGAATTAGCAGTTCGAGATATTAAAACAAATAGAGAAACCTGTGGAGAATCCGTGTCACATCCTCATTCCTGCCTCACCTGCAGCTCTTCCCACCTGATGCATATCAACCCCCATTCACTTTCTCCCCGAGATATCATTCATGCATATCATAGCGTCGTAATAAACTTACCCTCGGGTAACCTAAGCTGAAACTGACGATTAGAGCTTCAAACTTTCGGACACTAAATAGTTTAATTTAGGAACCATCGAGCATAGACATATCTGTTTAAATTTGAATATCTGAAAAGTGAGAGTGTGTCAAAAATTCTCTGTACTAAAACGTAAGCTTTAATTGTGTAAACTCTGCTCTGCTAAATGCAGTTTATAAAAGGCAGCTTCTCGAACATCACTACATCGTAAGAGTTCCTTAAACATCCCCCAACATCGACACTCTCATCCTCCATGACAAATAAAAAGCCGGTTTCACTTAGCGCTGGCATCACACAGTATTGTCAGCAGTGAAAGCTAATCGAGCAACGGGCGCGGGACACGCGGAATCCGAATAATTGCTCGCGCCAGGACTAACGACGGCGATTGTGCCAGTAATACAGTGTCTGGCGATCAGCGGGCTTCCCTGCATGATTTATCGCGAGGGAAATTGACAATTAGCTCGAGCAACGATCGATGCGGCCAGAGCGTTTGGCAAGAAGCGTGTGCCGGACGGTGAGTGTAATTTAATACCCGAGTCGAAGCAGATTGAGACTGACAGCGGAGAAACAGAGGGACACGGGGTACAAAGTACCTACGCTCTGTAGGCCGAGATCGCGAGTGCTTTCTGTCGCCAAGGGAAAGAAGATGAGAATGGAGCGGAGCAACGAGAAAATAATTCCCTCCCGGTGGTTCCCTGCTGTCTCTACAACTATATGGATTCCAAGGTAGAATCGCGAGCAGGCAGAGAAATGGGAAGGCTTTGGTAACGCCAGAAGAATAGCTTCATATCGTAATCGCTCGGACGATTGGCCCTAAAGCTGCGAGTGTAGGAATATTTCATGACAAACTGTGGAGAGCTTTTACTTTGTTAGCAGTTAGAGATTAGGTACTCAAAATTCCACACTTTATCCCCTGGAAAGTGCACCGTAAACCTAACTAACCTCGAAATCTATCACCGACCCCAACGAATCCCCCATTTTATCTCACAATTCAATATCCCTGCGACGAAGAATTTTTAATGCAAGTCTCCCAGACTCTCTTTCCCGCGATCCTCTTTCAATTACACCTCCATTTTTTAGCAGGAGAGTTTGCTCAACGACGTCCTCCGTCGTGCACCACCGCGACGCTCCTCTCGACGAGCACCTGAGAACGAGATAAAACGTAATATTCCACAATGGTGTCTCCGTTGTTCCGTTCCGACTCTTCGCTTCTCGCTCTTCGCTTTTCGCTGTTTCGACGTGGCCCGCTCGCCTCTCGTTCCTCCCCTTTCCCCCTGCTCTTGGAACCGTTTACGCGCTCGCCAAGCCCAGCTTCGCCCTGTCTTTTATATCACAGAGCCAGCTGCTTTATAACCGAACTTATTTGTTCTTCTGGGGACGCTTTTGTCCCGCGCTCTTTGTCCCCGTTACTTTATTGACTTGTCCCCTCATTGTCGCCCGCGACATTCTCGTCTTAATGGCCGACGGATACAGATTATATACGTGGCGCTCGTGTCCTTGGTACGTCGCGTTCCTTGCATCGACGGAACGTTTGCCACGAACAAAAGGCTGCTCCAGCGGCAAGGACGCTGCAAGCGAACTCCTGTGTCGCGCTACTCCGGGCCAGCGAAAACTGACTTTTATTAATTATCGAGGGAAACGGGTTGCTGTTTTTCTTTCGTCTGGCATCGCGTTACGACGTCGCCTCTCGTGCCACTTTTTCTTTCGCCAAGATTCTTCCGTCAACAGGGCGATATTAAATCTTCCTCTTTGCTAGTCACTTCGCATTTCGCCAGTTTCTATTAACTTTTAGTAAGAACGTTTTCCTTCCGCGGCACGTTTATATCCTGATATGAGCAGAGGAGTAGAAATGATTTTCGTACTGGGTTCCAAAAATAAATTAATAAAGGAGGGATTCGATTTAATTCAGTGAAATCAATTTCTGGGGACTGTCTTTTTATAAGCCTAATGCTTTAAAATGAGATCACGCGAGAGGAAATGTTTGGAGGCTTTCAGTAGTGTAGGAACTTTGATTTGAACTCACTGCTGAAGTGATAGAAGGGTCCCGATGGACGGGGACACAGTGTGCAAGTGGAAGTGGTCTGTATATAGTCAGACGTTCCTGCAATCTATGTCATTGTTACCCTGTGCATCTTCTTACGCCATAGTCTTACACTCGAATTAACAGAGGCTCGAATTTACCACTGTGGAGACAGAGAACTATTCGTCTTTTCAAAATCGTGGCCACATTATTCATACTCTCCCTCGGCAGCCCTCGCCGCAAAACTAGCGACTGTGAAAACTTCGCGACACCGTTTCCCACTGAATCGTGGTTCCGCCTCGTCGATTAATTTCCCAAGCCGCGTTTCGAGTTTCCAATACATCGTTCGCCCCCCGTAAATCACGATCGACACCCGAGGTGTATCAAAAAATGCTTTCCCCGTAAATATCGGGTCGCTCCCTTCGTTTTTGCTGGGAAACAGACGGACCCGTCCCGCGTCTGGAAACGATAGGAGGGTCGAAATAGTGAATCTTTGTCGCCCGCGCACGCTGCTCGCCGAGTGAAAAGTTGAAATTTCGAGTACGCTTGACGGGGTGATATTTTTGGGTCGCGCGCGCGCGCGCTCACGGCCGGCGCGGACGAAAGTTGGACGACTCGTTACAACTTTTTAATGGCCGTGAGATTAGTTTTTAAACGACTTCCCGCGTAGTCAGAGGAATTTTCATGATACCAGGGAACATTCTTTAATGGTTCCCGACGTGTGATCCCGAAACTGTGTAGACAGAAAACGGGTCCAAAGTAATCATGTGGCATCAAACGACACAATTTTCGTCGGATTGATGAGATCTGCATTATTTATGTTTCAGCGTTTCTACTGTGCTTGGTTTATTTTGAATTACATACTACTTACCCTGGCACTATAACTGCGTTGATTAAACGGATACACGAGTAAACGGTATAATATCCAGGCAATATCTATAATACTTTGAGTAATTACACCCGATTGGATCAGCGTGGAAAGCTTTTGAACGTAGCAGACGGGAATTAGTTCGGGCCAGGCCCTTACGAGTTTAAGAGGAATGAGAATCTATAACGCCACCTTTGAGCAGCATTGAATATTTGTGCAGTTGAAATACGCTTGGACGCCGGTGGTCATTTCACGGTTAATCGAAACGGTGAATCGGTCTGATATTAATTCCTGGTAATCCCGAGTCAATTTTATATCGGCGATATTAAAACGCGTTAACGTTCCGTTCGATCTCCCGCGACTTCCCGATAAAACAGATTAGTTCGATTTCATTATGGCTTCTTTCGCCTCCGTCGTGCAAACGGTCGCGCTATTTGCGAACGGGCTTTTCCCCAACGGACGTGCGCGATTATCGATTACAAATGTGGAATGAATCCTCGATTAAATCCACTCTACTGTCTAAAGCTACGCTGTAATTAAACAGACAAACGATCGGTGGATAAAGAAACGTGAAATTGGAAAAGGTAACGCATAAGGAGAAGTGGACACCGTTAATTAATTTATTGACAATTTAAGAGGATGTTCCGTAGAATGTATAGATAATCGAGGCGTGGAAAAGAGAAGGAAACGTTCGATTAAATTCAATGTAGGTATTGCAAGATATTTCGTAACAAGAGGTAGAAACAAGTGGAAGTGGATCGTCCATAGTCAGACTCGCCCAGTGACTCTAATAGGAACTTCACCTTCCTGCAGCTTTTCACAGTTATTCAGATGAATAGGAGTTTAACAGAGTTTTTCATGAAATGCATACCACTATATCCCCACAAGCAGTGAAGTAAATTCTGAAGGGATAACTCTGTTCCTGTCTTCCATGTATATTTGAATAAGAGAAGCTCATTTCGAGCCCTTCAAACGATCAGGCGATCCCATTCTATAATTCTCAATCCCGAACTGCAGCTAAAGCCTCGAGCAGCTCGTGAAATTCAGCAGCGGGCAGAAGCAGCGCGAAATATTCCCGATGCAGCTGCACGAAAGGATTTACGCAGCGGAGAGGTGCATCGGGTCGATATGCAGCCAAGTTCTCCTCGAGGCGATGAAAAGGGACGAGCGCAGTTACAATTACTACGACGTTCTTTATGATTCCTCGATGCGGGAGTAGGTACCATTTCGCTTTTCTGTCTTCCCTCGCGCTCGGAGATCCAGCCAACAGATTTCTTTGGGCTCGAAATAAGAAGCTTGAGATCCACGTGCAGTTTTCACAGCGCACGGTTAATAACGAAGCGTTAAAGAAATTTTTATATGTCTCGTCGAACATTCACGGGAAAACACGGGGCGGAATATCATTCCTGGGGATTTACCACGCCCCTTGCCGCCTTCGACCTTCGAAGTACTTCATTCCCTCTTCCCAGCGAACAGGCACAATATTTTCAGCGAGCCTCGACCATTCTGCACGCGCTTTTACTTCCACTATCTCTAGTTTTCCGCTGCTCAAGATAAGGAAACTCGAGTTCCGCAGTTAACAAATTCTATTCAAGCGATTTCTTTGCTCAGTTTCGGACGAGCATTAATTAGCACGATTACAACATCGCTGGCCACCCCTTTTGCTCCATCGGGTAAACTCCTAGGCGTTCCCTTTCCATCAGGGAGTTTCAGCGCGGGCTCGAAACAGGATTGCGCCGAAATGAAGCGAGATTAATCTACGCGACGACCTCTGCGCTCATTAGGGGGATTAGAGTCGAGTGGGGAGGCGTTTAAGTCGAGGCGAAGCGTTGTCCTACGTGGAAATCAAGATCGCTGGGAAACCGGCGTGATTTAACCAGCTGGGTTATATCCCCGCGTGTGAACAGCGAAGGGGACCTCTAGGTTCGAGCTCTGGTCTAGCAGTGAACGACTGGAGGAAATCAGAATCCGTAAGATGAAGAAGAAGTAACGAGCTTCGGCTGCAGAATGCTGTTTGGTGTTTAATTATCCCTAACAGCGGATCGCCGCGTGCCACGAGATTTAATCAGCAACATTAAATCCTGGCGGGCACGCGCGCATCTATTCTAGCCCAGGCGACCCAGTAAACAGCCCTCGACCCCGACGCGATATCACGTCGCCGACTGTCAATAGTTCTCCAACAACTTGAAACTCCAATTAACGCCAGCACTGGTTTTCGATGCTCCGCGGGCTCAACCCCTCGGTCGAGATCCCCGGCTGAAAAGTAATTTAATAATTGCCAGGTTACAGTGGGGAGGACCATCGAGATACGGGGATCGTCGTACGAGACACTCGATCGAGTTACGACCTTTAAAAATACCCTTAATTGTCCTGCCGAGAGACGGTGGCGTTATCGCGTTCCAAATCGAGCCGCCACTATGTTTCTTGAATGGAACAAGGGGAATACAGAGATATGAAGCATATGTGATGTAATTGGCGTGCAGGGGAGTCCCACTTGTCTTGGCCAGACGATCTTGAGTATTTTTAAACTGATCTTAAAGCGAGCTTGCAGAATAACCATCAGGAGGGTGCAGAAAATTTATTGTTAATTCTTCAGATACTTGAGAATTTTACACATAAATTTCATGGGAAGGGCACAGTATTTCGATGGATACATGCAATCCTGCCGCGGAAATTATACACAGACTGAAAGCACGCGTCGATACACATGGGACGTTAAAGACGCCGGAGTGCACCAAGTGAGGCGTTAACGTTGTCCGTAGGATATTAAGTCGTCTCCCTGGAACGACTGAGGCACCATTTATATGCGTTAAGACGCTCCGGGTTTCTTACAAGAAGTTTTAACGACCCTGGACAGGGAGCTTTGCCCGAGAAAGTTTTAATCTCCGCCGACCACAAGTAGAATCGAGCCTCGTACAGGTTTACCCCAAGCGCGATCGAGCTGCCTCGACCGCCTAATTCTACGAATCAGCCAACGATCCATTGTACCCACGTCGATCCCCCCAAACCACCCCCCCCCTCCATTTACACCCCCGCCGTTCGTTCGAGTATCGAGGCCACTTCTTTCCGTTGCCCCGAAGTCGCGAGACGCGGCGAGACTTAAGCCCATTCATAACGCGCCGGCTGCGAGCTGCCTCGTAATTCCCAGTTCCTTCCGCTCGCGATCCGCATTACCTATTGATCCATCCCTTTGTACCGGGTCGCCCGCGAACCTGGTGCACGCCGACGCGATTGAAACGATCCAGCGGCATCGTGAATCAGCGATCCAGGGTTTTATGGAACGCCAGAGAAGCCAGCGGTATCCCCGTTTAAAGAGTAATTGGAATTCCTTCTGTGTCAATTTGTCGGGCGAGCGCCGGTGTTTGGAAACAAGTGTTGCTGGGATTGTTCCACGCTCGCCAGATGGGAAATAAATGAGAGGATCTCTATGCCTCCCGTTTCGAATTGCCTCCTTCTGGCCAGCCTCCGTCGCGTCTGACCTCCGACGAGTTCTGTTTTCAGTGCTCTCCCCGCAAGGCCACTTTCAATCTTCTGTATTCATAATATTCATATTGTTTAATGTATCGTGTTGAATAATACATTAGAAATAAGTATCTTCATAGAGGAAGCTTCTTATGAAGCTAGATTGCAGGCAAGCATTCGTGACAGAAGTTACAGGAAGATCTGATCTAGCGGCGTCTGACTATGCACGGTCCTATATCACTGACACTTACTCCACGTGTCTCGTGGAACGCTTTAACTCCAAACGTGCGGTGGAACTCGTGAACTCTGCGCGTCGATCGTAGAGCACACCCTTCCACGGTGAAGTGTTAAGAAGAATGGACGCGTAGTTACGATATCAAGCCAGATGAGAAAGTTATTAACGAATTTCTGAACCGACTTGCCGATCGACGCCTACTAGTATTCATCGACGTGGAACAGGCATTCTGCTGCTACGTGGTTTGCGCACGTGCACCGCCCCTAACGCAGTAGATAATAATGTTAGAGGCATGCCAGGGATCAGCGTGAAAATTTCAAGCATTATAACCAGTTTATCGATCGTTAGCGTCGGGGCCCGTACCACCCCCGAGATTTACTAGAGAATTTATCCAGTCGCGTATCGGAGTCACGTAATGTTTGCATGGATGGGGCCAAAGTATCGACGCACTTGCCAATTCGCCCCCGCCACGGCTATCGGCCAATTAAAGTTCCCTATCGACGATTCCGCCGTCGTGGATGCAAATTGTTCCAGTAGCAGCGAGCAACCCCTCGACGGGATAGAAACGTACACTTGTGAAGAGAGCGGTGGGAAGAAGAACAAGGGCGGTGCCCTGAACGTCTCCTTTAAGGGGGTTTAAAAGTTTACGCACACATGTGAAGGGTAAGTGGAAAAACAGGGAATATCACAAAATAGCTTTATCAAGAAAATTATGTTCCACCAGTAAAGAAGCAAGGTTCAATGAATTTAATTTTCTTATATTATTTTCTTCTTAAATAATTTCTTGTCATGCCTTGACGACAGAAGCTTATGCCTAGGCAAAGATTGGTGACATTTTGTTTTTTTGCTCCAGTGCATTTTCTGTTTTTACCCAGTACCTATACTAAATATTTAGCTTTATCTTACGGGGGTATTTGAACTTTATAACCCTTTGTGAGTCGACAGTTCTGTAGTCCCAGTTGGCACCAACAAAATATGCTACCTTACGTCATTTTGTTATATATGTATTATATGAAATGGTCTCGACCGTTGATGTTATTTAATAAATAAATAAATAAATAAATAATTAAATAAATATAAATCACAAAATCACGAAATATGGACATTCCTCAGTAGTTCAACATGGACTGGGGTGAACTACTGCATTCCAAAACTGGGAAGCGATATTTTTTACCACTAACAACACTGAACCATTGTGAAACTCAGATCTGTGCGTAGACTTCAAAGTTTAAAGAAAATTTACATAGATCAGAACGTGTCCCCCTTTAATTCGACAAGCTGTATCCTACCTATCGTTGTTGGCCAACGTATTCTCCCCGCGATGATATCTCGCGAGGAATCTGAGGATCGTTTCGCTAGACGGGGATCAAGGGGTACGAAACAGAATGGATAGGGGGAAAAAGGGCAATAAAAACTTGGATGGAGGGGGATGTTTAATGACGCGGCCCGGAGACCCTGGCATTCGTTTAATTTGTTCGAAAGTTCGGGTAAGTGTTTAATTAGTTAACTTTACATACCGCCGTGGCCGGCGGTACGCAAACACTTAGTAGGTAAATTACTGGCCCCGGCCATTCCATAACTTTCCGACATCCACGGGCGAGAGGCGGCGGGGCGGGGGTTAAGTGTAGGCTCCATAGCAATATCACCACCCCTACGCCACAGAACTGGCTAATAATAAGGAGCTTCGCGACTAGACGCGAAGACCCTCTAAATTTTCCAAACACTTTCGGGGCTCTCGAGAGTTCGCCCCTTCCTCGGGGGATATCGGCGATGGCTGTGGTCGAATTTCGAGTCTGCGTGGGAACTTCGAGACGCTCTCCTCCTTTCGCGATACAAATCTGATCGATCGAGATACAGTGGAACAGTGAGAAGCTTAGCTCGAAGGGAAGAGGCGAGAGTTCCGGCACGCAACTTGCGACGCAATATCCGTTACCAGCTAATTAAGCAACCTGGGGAAGTGCGCGCCCGAGCATCTTGGCACGGAAGAGTTTATGGATCGTTCGGGGGACTTAAAGTGCAACGGTAGGCGTTGAATCTTAATGAAGCCTAGACTTCTCACAATCGAAGCGAGGCTCGAGGCTTGCGTCGAGAAGGGAAGGCAGATCATTGTTCGAGGTTTGCGAAGGGGGTAGCTTGAAAGTGAGAATGCGTGAACAAAGCAGATAATTAGTAACTGCGATGAGTATCCTGAATTAAACGCTGCGTTACAAAAGATCCAATGTTCGGTGAACGTTCGGGAAATTGTTTCAACATCATCCATCAGCATATCCTGCTTTAAAGGTAAACGAAGCACAAAGTAATTTGTCGATCAATTAACTCACCAGCAGCCCGAGTCTTTCTTTAATAGAAAGTCATTTAACTTGTACCACCAGAGCTACACCCGCCCAACTTTCGTTCCCCTGTGCCCCCATTCGCAAGTACAGTATGTTAACCTCCGTTACAGATACATATACACAGTGCACGTGGCATTACCTGCCTTTTAGTTCCCCGATGAAATTGCTTTACCTATAAATTTTTCGATCCTAGACATCACTAACCAACCCAGCTGAAAAATTCTATTTCTTTCAACCCCTTGTCCAGCCACCCCAGACCTCCAACTACTGACAGTCTTAACCGTCGCGCCTATTGTCTCAAAACTCATTTATCTTGGAGAGCGAGCACGCCTGGTGGCGACAATGCCGTTCAAGAACGAGCCCCGCGTAATGGGAAAGAGGGACGTCGCCGTGGAGACTCGCACCGCGAACATTCTCTATACTGGCCGCCATTATCGCCCGAGTAAATCCGAAAGCACCCGTCAATACGCTGTTTTCACCCAGGCCGCACTTTCCAAAGGGTGAGAAGTTGGCTAGGACGGGGATCGGCTCGAGTAGAAACAGCCAGCGCGTCGCGGCCGATGGTAGACGTGTAGTGCCGCGCCGCGACGAGAGAGAAGCTACGAGGACATCACATGCAACTTCACGGGAAGCTCCGCTCCACCCGCTCTGCAACTGGGGACCACCCCGCTTTGAATAACAAACACCGAGATCATTTCTCCCTTAACTGCCGTGATATCTACTTTGGATAATTTCTGACAATTCTGTGAAGCTTTTTGAAATACTTACTGACGTAGGAAAGGGGATGAAGTGTTATTGAAATGGAGACGAAAAGTAGAGATGCTACAGAGGCGAAGTGTTTTCATAGAGGAAGTCTTCCTCTAAGTCTTAGTTCTAATATTATCTAATAAATCTAATAAATAGGAGAAGAGGCATAATAGAAGATCCCCATCAACTTGCCAATCCACCCATCCACTAAGCTTCCACGTGCTTCGACTCAACACGCCCCCAGTTTCAGTTCCATAATTAATTCTACCCCACATTTCCACGCAGCAGGCCGCGCAACTCCATCGAGATGTCTACATATTCCAAAGTTGCGAACCCATCGCGGTAATATCTGAATTCCGTTTACCAAGCAAACCTTACCCCGGATCTTCTAGTCTCGCGCGAGATACACGGGCGAATAAAGATGCCCCCCTTCGCTTCAACCATCCTAAATCTCCCTAGAACTCATCTGGCCGACTGGCTCTGGCTGCACAAAGATGCTACCGCATACAATCGGCGAGATCCGGGGACGTCCTTCGGCCGAGCCTGCATTAATCACCGAGTACTTCGTGGAGGAACCGCATTAATTACATACAATACGCGGAATTTGCATGGGGTGCGGTGTCCCCTAATTAATATCATGCAAATTGCCGGCTCTTCCCGTGTGTCTTCGACTAGTCTGGCACACGCTCGCGATCACGCGCCACCGCGCGATTAAACGGCCCCCGCGCACCGTCGGCGGGACCGCGACAATCCACCGAGGAAAATAAGCTTTGAAGCGGGGCCCCTCCCTGCGTTTGACTCTGCGGCCGAGTAATCGCTCGCGGCACGCGAGCCACGCGAGCCAGGATCCCGCGACGTTAATTAATCGCCCGAGTGAAATGTTAATTAAAACGGAAATTAGTGTCGCGCGTTCTTGCGGCTCCGCCGATGCGAGACCGTGTTCCCCTCCAATTTATGCCGGCCGACGATATACCGTTTGGCCGTCGCGTCGTCGGCTTTTATTGTTAAATAAACGGAGGATCGCGCATATCGACCGCCCCCCCGAAGCGGCTCGTTAATTAATTTCCCCATTGTATCCTACTTATCGGTCTCAATTAGTCGCCGGAACGGCCTCGCGGGCCTGCAACGTGCAACAACATTCGTGGAAACACAGCACCCGCTCCTGATAGTCGAGGCATACTGATTTTCAATATTCTAAGTGAACGGTGCCCTTGATGTTGCGAGGCGGAATTGAGACGAACAGTTTTCTATCTCATAGTCGCAGCTTGGCACACGCGCAGTGAAAGGTACGAACGACAAATGAGACGATACGTTCCTCGCGGCGAATGGAAACGCTGGTGCTTTTATCATTCGGCGGGCACGCGGGGTTATTAAAGCAGCCGTCATGTAATCGTCGCAATTTCGCTGCTCGTCGAATCTGTACCGCGTGTAACACGCGTCAGATTATACGCTCGTGCTTGTTCTGCAGCTAGGGGCGCGTGTTCCCGCGCTGATAAGTGTATATCACGCGAAATCACGGTGTGGAACACGGACGGGGGATCGCCAGTTGGCATTTTCGAATAAAATGTCCCTGACTATGTCCCCGCGATATCGGCCATGCCGAGAGCTGGCCGTCGATCCTCCCCCGTTCGTTAAACAGCCTGGTCGAATTATCCGCGTTTCTCGCGATCGGTCGGCGCGTTTCATTCGTCGGGCGAAAAAGAATGTCCCCGGAATATCGCCGGGCGTCAGGGTCCCTCATAAATCTGGCGATACGCGCCTGCATTCCCGATTCTACGACCAGAAAGCTCGCTGGAAACGCGCCGACACTGATTTCTGTTTCAATTAACATTTCATTCGGCCGCGTGGATGAGATACCTCGACGCTCCGGCTTCCATGCCACACTGTTGATACGGTATCGCGCGTTTAATATCTCATGGTAAACGTTTATACGCGCCGCGGGATGAGTTCGATCTTCCTCGGAGCATGAACACTTTACGACCCCGGTGGCAAGATTCTACAGGTTGTTCTGTTTCAAGCGACCACCTCCATTGTTTTCCTACGGCTAGGGGATGCTGTTGTAGAAAGGTATGGCAGTGAGGGTAAAAGTGGAAGAGTGCAGCTTTCAATTTACAGTTCTGGAAATATTTATTCGTTACATGAGTGATAAAGTAAATGGAATCTTATTTTAAACGGACGATTTTTACGTATTTTCACGTGGATATGTTTGCTCGAAGCGAGTTAATTTTTTTTGCGAAAGCGTAAGCATATATCTTTACAGAACTGTTTGCACTTAAAAGAGCAACTGATTTTTACGTGCAAAAATCACGCGAAGAAATCAGGATTTCAACTTTAAATAGCAGCCATTTTGTTTTAAATTAATATTTCGGAAATTCCCTCCGTTAATCAGAGGATACATTAATATACTAACGAAACCTTTTCTGTTTTTTTATTTTAGATAATCTGGTTACGAATGGCAGTGCTCACCGCAAAACCAAATTAATTTTTAAAAAGGCTTCTTAGATGTGGGTTGTTACTTTATTATAAACGTAAATATTTTTCTACGAAAAAATTACCAAATGTTCTTTAAATGTTGCTCTATAAGTGCAAAATGTTCTGTCAGAATATCTGCTTCCGCTTTTTCAAAAAAAATTCACAAACATTCGCCTCTTTTCGGCCGCCCGACTAGGGAAACCCCTTCACAAAATTAAAAGTTTGCACCGCTCAAAGTGTTATTATAACGTTTCCATGAGATAGTATTAACTTCAATAAAGCTGCTGTTGCTATTGGCAAAGAATTTTTACCGTAACTTCATTGACGAGTATATCTAGTAGATGAATCCTGTTTTGGACGATTTTATCCACCCACGTCCGATAATGGGGCCGTTTGCCTTGCACCTGACCCACATACACGGCGCAATGAAAAGCAAACGGACGAAAGCGCGGATGTGCCCCGTCGAGGGCGTACAGACACGGAAGAACGACCGACGAAGTATGTTAAGTAATGCTCTTGACAGGTGTGGATAACGGCCGGCCGTGTTCGTGCCACCCTCGCAATTGCAACCGCGAAACTACAATTGCCACGACTCGCGGCAAGTTCAACGGTTGAACATTCCAGAAATCCACGCGCACTGCCTCGCCATGGCAGCGTAAATAAAGTCTCTCTCGCGCATTAAAACTCCCATCATCGTTTTCATAAAAGTGTATCCATCCGAAAGGTGAACGACAGTACGAAAATTCGGCCGCGGATAATAAAACCCAAAAGATGTACAAAGAATCAAGCCGAATCGATCAGACGGCAGAGGAAAACTCGAGGGCGAAGAACGCGGGGGTAGAAAGTCGCAGGGCCGCGGGAAGACAACGCGAGGGAGGAAGCAACCAATGGGAGGTGGTGGAAGTAGCGAAAAGCGACATCCAAGGGGGCGAGTTCCGACGGGATATTCGATTATGAAAGTTTCATGGCGCGTCCGTGACGGAGAGACAGGGGGTTGCTCGGGCGGAACGCGACGTCCCCTTTAAACGCTGATACGTCAGTTAGACGTTTTCCGGGGCGAGGAACCGGCTGCTTGCTTTCGGTACGCCGATGGTGGCATCGCTCCTCGCCCGGGAGGGTGTTTTAATTAACCTCCGCGCAAATATTTATTTGTTTACCGTGGTTAGAAGCCAGGATGTTGACGGGGGCTGGTAACACGGCGACGTACAAAAGTTACACGAAAACGGATGCCATCGACGCACGGGGCGGAAAAAGAAGGCGGTAATCTAGGGGGAGTGTGACGGCTAATTTTCTGCAAGGCGACAGTTTAATTAATCGACGGTCTGTAGCGCCGACGGTGGATAGTTCTACGCGCTCGTTTATGAATCGAGCAGGGTCTCAGAGGTGTGTACAACTATCGGGAAAATCGACTGTTAACTTGGTCCCTTTGACGTTAAACCGATTAGCCGACAAAATACGGGACGCTTAAGTTGGCTGGACGGTTCGAATGTTGCTGAGGGGAAGGTTACAATGACTTTACACGTGGTGGTTGAGGGGTGAGGGCGTCAATATTTAGGAAAGTGTTCCCAGCGTTGGAACACTAAACGGATTTAAGGGTGGATTGCGCCATGTTGGGCCGAAAAATAAGTAATTCTTTATGAATTTTTTGTACAAAAACGGCTGGACAAATTAATTTGAGGTTTGGCAGGATGTTTTATTGTATCTTAAATATTGTTCTGAATTTTTGTGTGAGAGAAAACATGACAGGTACAGAGAGAGAGCGTTGAAAAATAATCGGGTGGCCCTGGCGTTGACGAAAAGTACTGTAAGGGTTATCCAAAACACAATAAGGAAAAGAGATCATTAAACTATATGAATGTGGCTATGGGTGGTAGGTGAACCACTCATCTGAAAGCAAAATGCTTTGGTGTGACTAATTTCTACACCAAAATCTACAGCATGGAACTTTACTGGTGATTTTAAACAAAAATTGCGAATGTTACACATGAATCAATTTTTCCTCACATTTTTACGGAAAAAAAATCGTATTTAATCGTTTATAAAAACTTGTACAAACATCAAAATTTGATGCGGTAATTCCATGCTGTAGAGGAAGGAATTCTGCACTTCCAGTTAAAATTTCAAATGAAAATATTCATTCGTTCAAGAGTTATGATGTACACGGTGTTTAAAAATGTAGTTTCGAGATAAACGGCTTCAAAGTTAAGTTCCCCATGCCAGCACCGCTCTGCGAGGCCGTTACTCGTGGGTGCACTCAATTAAGATCAGCGCTATAATTTCCCTAATTATTAGAATTTCCTCACGAAACTTTCTCGCAAATCTACACAAAGGATGACACTTTTATAATTAATATTAATAAAAAAAAATCGATTTTTCGAGATTTCAATAGTCCTGTACACCCTTAATTCCTCTCTGATATATGCTGCATTTCCGAAATCTTCCTTCAAAGTGATATTCAAATTCCGATACGGTACAGAAACCTGTAAGAAACGGAGCTCCGAATGCACAGTGTTTCACAAAGCGCAGTCACAATTTCGGGGGGGGGGGGGTAGGTGAATTTACCCCTCAGACTTGTATATAACATATTTACATACGAAGCGTTTCACTTCGATATTGAATAAAAAGAACAAGAGCATGAAGATCAATCTGCATGAAATTTCCAAGGTTCCACCAGACATCGAAAATCCACTGCATCAAACCTCTTTACGACTTCCGACGTGCCTTAACTCGCCCATCAAAGCGCGCTACAAACAGAGCCACCCCCTCGCCTGTTCCTCCGCCGTTACTCGAAGGGTTCACCTAAAATCGCGGAATTTTTATTAGCCTGCGAGATCCAGGGTCCAACGATCCCCAGAAGCTACGGTCGCTAAGCATCGGGGGACGATCGTGCGCGTAACACAGCCTCGTAACAGTTAAATCCGCGGTGCCTCGGGCTGCGGGGTAACGTCCGACGCGTATAACGGTGGATGGAGCAACGGTTATAGGACAGCCAACTGCACACAGCCGTAAGATATTTCCTGACCTTCCGCGGACGTGTGCCACGTTAAGGACGAGTCGCAGGATGCCACGTCGCATTAACGGACCGTTAAAAAGTTAACTGCATCCTCGACGGGCATGGAGATGAAATAGGACCAGGCTGGTCGAGCTGGACCGCGCGATCGATCGTCATAAAACGTGGAAACGTCGCGCGTACGTCGGCCCCAGACGTGGAGCCTGATTCACGGCTCGGCGGAGCTCCTAGAGCTCGTGAAATCACTGAATACTTTCGTGGATAAACTACTGTTAATTCGATCCAGACAAACCTACACAATTCGAGCCTCCACCAACATCCAGCCTTTCGCTAGGTTTCTGCTTCATTAACCCTTCGGACAGAGGTGTATTGGGTTTCGTAAGAGAAGGGAGCGAATTTCCCGAACCCTGCGAATTTATGATTTAATGTTGTATTTTGTGAGGTAAGAATATAGTGATGTTATTATTATTTTTCGTCCCCCGTTGGCGACTTCGTGATGGATACCGGGGGACAAGGATTATTACTTTATGGTAGCAGCTGTTTTCAAGCTTTTATTTCTGTTAAAAGACTATATTCATATGAATGCTTTCAGCGAGACCCGAAATTTCATAGAACGGTTTAAAGTATTTTAATCCCGAGCTTTTTGTCCCATTTCGCGCTGTTTAACTTTATTCCCATCTCTTTGCCGGTAACCTTGCCTCGACCGAGATTAAATTTACAGTTGTTAGATGCACTGCTCCCTGGTTCGAGGTTTGGTCAAACGAGTGGCTGGCCCTTGTTCCGGTTTAATGAAATTTGAAAGTTAACCCAGGGTTTTTAGGATGTTTCTACCCCGTGCTTTTCCGCCGTTTCAATTTTGCACCGTCTGCTCTGGTATTAATATCAATAGGCTCCTTTTCACGGGGAGCGTATCAGTTTGATCAAGTGAGGGGCTAATACCGCGCTGCCGGGGAAAGTTGAAAAGACAGGGAAAGCCGGTATTGCGCGCCGTGGCCGAGTTAAAATGAAGAGGAATACGGGGAAGCCGGCGCGGCCGCGCCTGAAATCGTTTTCGCATTACAAAAGGGGGACGCGCGCTGCCAGCGAGTGGAGTCGTTGCTGCTTTTATAACAACATGTGCTGCGATGTGACCAAAATACTTTGACCCGGGCGCCGTGAGATTTCAACGGGAACCGGCGAGAAAAATTGCGGCTGTTTAGCCCGGAGACGTGCTCCCCATTTAGTTTCGATTCACGGCTCTAAGAACGTTCCCCAGTGTGAAATCGCACCAAATTTCCGTGCCGAGATCTAGATTCAGGTCTGCCGGGGATTTTAGAGCGTGGCATACAGAGCTGCACTCGATTTTACAACTTCAATGCTGCGTTCCAATACGCTGACTGGGTTAAACGTCACGAACCTCGATCTCGCGGAATGGAATAGAAGTAATGAAAGAATTTCGAAACACTGGTGCGGCCCATTTCAATTTCACTGAGCAGAATATTCTAAGCTCTTCTGGATGACACTATCTTCCGCTGTACTTCGAACACAATCGGATTCCTTGAAAACAGCGTGCAATACTCGAGCTGCTTAGCTCGAATAATCGAACGCTGGACTGAATTCGATAGAAGCAGTCTCAGCCGACTTGAATTCCAAGCACACAAACATTTCGAGCATTCTAATATCCCTGTGATACAACTGTTTAGGGTAATCCACTGTGAAGTGAAAAAGGGGGTGAAAATGAAAGTCCACAGACTTTCGCAGATCGTTCATGGTAATCGACGGGGTTTAATCTAACTTGGAGGTATATGTGTATAGAGGATCCAGGCGGGTGGATCGCGATGAATAAAAGACCGTATGCAATTGAGGTGCAAATTTTTCGCGAATTTCGAACTGACGAAACAATCGCGACGGCCTCCCGTCCTCACGCTCGAAAGTCTGTTTGGAGCAGCGATCGATAGAGATTCGGCTGCGCCTCGGGATTACCGAAGTAACAGGGCCAAATATTTGCGTTACCCAAGCATGTTTCTCTCTGTTACACTCTGTCCTGCTCGTTCTTTCCCCCCCCCCCCCTCCTTCACCCCTCGCAGCCTCGGCTAACGGATCTCTCACGTCGTCGAATCCATTTATCTCGCGGGAAGACCCCCTTTGCGGAAGGATGTACATACTTCGGTATAAAAAATTCATTCCCTCTGGGAGACTATTCAGCAAGTGTTCATTTTTCAGACTATTCGCGTGGCTAACCTCTGGCTTGGTGCATAATCGTGGAATTACTTCGATATAATGCTGCTACCTTCCAGAGATCCAGTGATCTTCATTCTGTAGTTAAGTACAGTGGCTGATGTGGCGCGAAGTAGCTACACTTCACTCGGAGCCCGCGCAACGCCTGTGTCTGACTTATCGCGCCTTATACTACTGGCACTGGAATAACGCGTGCTATGTACCACGTTTCTTTGAAACTTTTTCAGAGTTTCCAGGCTCAAAGTAGACCATACCAATTCCCTGTTTGCCATCGCTGTTTTCCAACGCTGAAAAATGACCGAAATGTTTTGCCAGAAGCATTTTGGATAACAGAAGAGAAGTTAAAAGAAGCTTAAACTTCTACCGAGTTCCCACAGATTTCAGTACAAAGTTTCTATCATTTGCCTTCAACCTTCCCCTCGACGATGTACTTGGAAAATCACTTCACTTCGTTTACCCGAACTCGCCCTAAAGTTAACCCCCAAAACAAAAACCGAGTCCCTAATTTTACCATCCTCGAAACAATCGTCCCGACCGCTCTCGAATTGCACGGGCAATGTTCCGTTTCATAAAAAAAATCACCCCCGTACACTCGATACTTTCCCGATGCGGAGTGCACCGAAACGGTCTCCCTGTTTTTATTTTTTCATTCCGCCCCGACCATACGCGTCGGTTTTCACCGGGCGACACGCGTTACAGGTATTAATCGATCCGCCTCCAATCGGGCTCGTCCCGTAGCCGTCAAAGCGTCGTCGCAAGTTTTATTCGGCCTTTGACAGCCCCCCCCCCCCCGCCGGTATCAATTTCCGCGCGGAGCTCGCGCTTAAAGCGCTCTTTAACGCGGTTATTGTTTCCGAACGCGCTCCCAGCCGGCAATTAATTTCCTCCGCGGGGGTCGGCTTTGAGAAACGAAATTAACCAGCCGAACAAAAGGGTGTGCACATAATTAGAGTACCTACTAGTTTCAGCCGCGTGCTCTGGCTGACAGAATCAAGTGCATCCTTTTCACCCTCTAAAATCGTGTCCAACGACGTTCTACACACCTGAGGTCTGTTTTCCAGCCTCTCCCCTCTTCTTTCCCTCCTTTTCCACGCGAAACATTTGCGGGGATCCTTTGACGCAGATGACGACGTGGCCGAGGTCGTTTAAATTTCCCGGGAAATACGTGATAGGCGATTGTGTTACCACAGTTGCACCTAAGGTATGAACTTTCTTGAATAGATTTTGCTGGAATAATTAATTTCCAAAAATACAGCGTTGTTGTGAATAAAGGAGAGCGCTCGAATGTAATTTTGTTTCGTGAACAGATTTGCGAGCCACTGTATCGTCATCCTGGTTTATGGTTGTAACTATTCGTAGTGGAAGGTCACGCGTTGCTTGCACGCACGAAAGCCGTAACGAGGCCAGCCGTCGTTTTCAAGAAGCGCAGCCTGTTCCACGAGATGCTGAGGAATCGACAATGATCTCGATGGAACGAACGGCAGGAGGAAGCTAGTCCACGTAAACGTACACAAGGGCGCGTGGCTGACGTTGCGTCAATATTTGTATTTAATTTCCATCTCCTACCCGCGGTAATTGCGCGCGTGTACACGCGTGGCCACGCGGAGGAACAACCCTCGAGGGCGTCGCGCTTCGTTCGCAGTGCTCGACTTTGTGATTCGATTTTTCGACGAGAAGATGGGAAAAGAAGATACCATATTCCAACTCTAACAATCATTCCACCACAGCTTGAATAATAGAACAGCACTACCAGCTACAGAATAAAATACGAGCCCTTCCACTTCGAGTCGACTTTCAAATAATTCACAGAAAATGGTCGATATTATCATCCCCCTGATTCGCAGCACCAGAAACCGAAATTATCCCCAAAAACTGCCATCGACTTCGCTCGATCCACGTTGCTCTCAACCCTGTACGTACAATCGCTCTTCCCGCTCCACGTGCACGCCACAAACAACCCATTTTCCCGCGGTGCAGCCAGCATTACTTGCCGCAAAGCCACGGAATCGCGCGCTTCGATTCAATCTCACCCCCATAATCCACATAGTAAAACGACGCGTGCAAATACGCATCAATTTTAAAAGCCAGGGGACCTTGCGTCGCGGAAGAACGAGGCGGGTGGATGTTGAAGGTGATAGAGCGTCGTTTGCACGACAACTCGAGTCGTTGCTCGTAAAAATCGCGGCGCGGCGTCTGCACGGTGCATCTCGCCCTGAACATACCGGGGCATATCATTATCCGTCATCAATGGAACCACACGGCGTTCAAGGCGATGGAATAGGGCGACGTTAAACTCTGCTACGCAACGCAGCCTTGTTAGCCTGCTTCGATGGAGGATCGACTAGTAACTTGAGAACGACGTGGTCTGGGTTAGGTCACAACGATGGATAGTTTATGCTAGGAACGCGTGACTGCTTTGGTACTTTTGACGGTTAGTTTGTTTGTGCTTTAGGGGCGGTGGATTTAATATAGGGACCTTTGACGAGGAATGTTATGCAATATTGAAGAGTAGCACGAGGAATTCTAGGCTCCCAAGCGTTTCAGTAAGGGTTAATGAAGGTTTATAGGGGAGGCAATGAAGATTCTTTATTAGGATTAACATTTAGAGAATTTAGAGGAACTTGAAGTGTTCAAGATATATATATACTACTCATAGTTATATGGAGAGTTTACAGGTAGAATATTCATAGTTTGAACTCTTTATAGCCAGTTTTACGAATAAAACCTTCTGTTAAGCAGACAGGGTTGCTGTTGGTACATGATCAGCCCCGAGGAGCTTGCTAGAGCTAACAGGCAATGGCAGTCGTTTATTCGGCTAACGCGAAACAACCGTCGTTATCTCGGGTCCGAAATGGGCACGGCGTTGCCATAGGGGTGGGTTAGGGGCAGAGTGAGACGCGTAAAAGTCTGGCGGGAAGACGGAGCATTATGGATCCCGTGGAGAAGAGGCTGGAAAGATTCGATGGAGGAGTGAAGAGGCAGGGAAGAAGGAGGTGGGGGCAAGAAGGGACGGACGGGGTTGGGGGGCGGGAAAGAAAGGGAGAGTCGAGTGGTACACGGACCATACCGAGGGGTTTCACCGAGGCTGAAGTGGCATTAAGTTGACACACAAAGAGGGGCGAGCTTAACGTCTGATAAAGCTGACGAGCAAACATGCTTTTTGTCCTCGCGTGCACACACACGCCCGCGACTGCTTGGGTGTAATATGTTAATGTGTCGCGAAACATGTCGGCCGTAATAAACGGGGACGCAATTGCGCGGCGCTGGAGGTGATCTCGCGGAAGGAAGGCCTCTGGTGGATGTTAAAAATAGAGAAGATGCTGGGCGTCGTCGACGGGATTCTCGACGCCTCGAGACGCTGTCCGAAGAGTCGACGGGCCGGAAAGAAGGGCGGCAGGCGAATAAAAGACGAAAAAATCTCTCCCTTTGAAATATGTGCGATAAACTTGATTCCAGCTTCGCGTTCTCCGTGTTCACTCACACGGGGACTTAAGGACTTTGATGGTGACTAAATCATTTAGGGTCGAACGTAATGCGTAGGTACTTGGACACGAGGTGGACTAATTTCATCGACCTGGATTCTGCTGGCAACTCTAGCGAGATTTAATAGAAGCTACAGAAATATAGGAAACTTTTTTAAAAAGCCTCTTTAATGATTCATCTGTAGCGTCATCTATAATGGATATTTTTAACGAAACACACATGTTTTTTTTTTAAAGCTTATGATGTTAATAAACATTGCGTCAAAGAACACGTCCCAGCTTCAATTTAATTCTTTGTAATTAATTGAAAAACAAATGCTTCCTTTTTTACAAAAACGACTGCCTAATATCCTTAAGGGGGTATAACCGTTTGAAAGTGTGAAAAATCGGATTTTTTTTTACATATTTTCGTAGATTGATGTTTTAGAAATATTATAAATTTATGGCGCTCTTTTTTATTCCGATTCCTAGTTTATTATTTATACAGAAAAAAAACGTGGACTTTTCTCTTTGAAAAATCTAACTTTATCCTTTGTTCTCACCATTTCCTTATTTTTCAAATTTATCAAAATCAGCGCCGTAGATCTATATCTATTAACATATTTTATAAAAAATTACTATTTTTGATTTTAGACACGACAATCAGTTTTTTTCAGGACCATCTTGTAGCCGTCTAAAATCGAGAGAGTTTCAGATATGTATCCATAAACTTTTTTTTAAGTAGTTCATAATACTATCTAAACATAATACAAAAACAGAAAATCTTCATGAAGCCGTTGACTTGTAAAAAAATCCACAACATGTACACATTTCCCGAGCGTTCAAACGGGTATACCCTTAAGGAGTCTCCCAATAAGAAATCAATTTTATCTGTTGTACTTCCTACCTCATAAAATATTAAGTACCGCAACTAACCACCCGCTATCGGCGTTAAGCAATCGGTACTGCGGGTTTCTCTGGAGCGCGTCAGTGGGTGCAAGTGAAATTTTAAAGAGCGCCCAATGCGTGATAAATATCCGTTTAGGGAAGAGAAATCGGTGGCTCCGAGGCTCGTGCAGCGCTGGCTGCCGCAGGTATAAGCTTCGTTCATTATTTACGAGGCCACGTTCCGCCAGCATTGCTGTTGCTGCCGTGTCAGTATCAGTCAGCTTAACCGCGATGCTTCCCCTGGCCTTGATGAAGCAGGCAGCAATGGTGGCGAAACGTCCGTTTAAAAATAATGAAAGCAGTTTATACTTCCCCGGAAGCCGGAGCAAGTCCAAGATAAGGGAATATTCCTGTGGTTTGGCTCGAGCAGAGCTTGCAGCGCGTTCTTTCCGCGACACCGGGCGCCGGTAGCGAAACACGCTGCTTTTTAATATTCCCCCGTGCGTTCGGAGATACCGTGCGTCAATCATATCAGGATTCTTTGTTTTGCTCCTCTCGAGTATTCACGGCACGGCGTGCCTGGGGATTCTACTATTAAAGAAGCAAGGGAAGATAGGAGGAGATAGTAACTTCCCTGCATTCCTAATTCAACATTGTTTCTGCAGATTCGACTGCACCTTATTCCAGCTAATCCCCATTACGTTACACAGCATTATGCTGAAAGTTTGCCCCAAAAGCTCTCTCCACTCTGACACAGATTTCTTTAGAACCCAACTTCCAACGCACAATGAATTAACTCCGTTTCAGCTGTCTCAGCCGGTTAATTCAATCACCCTGCAGGAAGGAGCTACAGTTCACCCCAAATGTTTCAACGGTATAATAATTAACGCGGTGTTCCACGAGCCATCTACCCATGAACCATATCAAAGGGCTCAACAGCCACGCGGATTCAAAGATCCGAGCATCCAAAGGTGGCCTAATCTTCTAAAATCAACCACCAACGCGTTAAACCGTATAACCCCTACCTCGAAGTCATCCGCCTCCACACCTGCACACTAATTGGCACGATATCCCCTTATCGGGCGCCGTGGGTGTCCGTGTCAAAAGGATCCATCCCCCTGCGTTCCATTTCGCACCGAGCCCCTTTCGATGCCACCAGTCGACGGTCAGATAAGCGTTAATTAATCGGTGGAAACGGCTCCGAAAAGAAGTTGCGCGCCGTTCTCCGTTCTTCTGCCACGTGGAGCGCGTCGATAAAAACTTCCAGCCCCTTTGAACGGCTCGAGGCTCGAAGAAAAAACGAATCAAAGGAGCTTCTTGGACAGTTCATTACGGGGACAGAGCCTGTTATCAATTCCTCCGTCAGACGCTACCCATCGGAATGTAAAAATGACCACGGCCGCGACGCAGTGGACCGTCCTCGCCGATAATTCCTGCCGTTCCCACTACGAGACCATCGTCGGAGGCGCCACGAAGCAACGTCCCTGGTCGTCGAAGAGAAAAAGACTGGAGAAAGCGTCGTCGGCGATCGACGTTGCGTGGATAGGCGATAGCTATCGAGGCTCAGCCCCCGCGGAGGATCAAGCACGCCCGATCCGCGCCATGAAAACGCGCTTTTATCGCCCCGCTTTTACGAGAGATCGACGGAGCGCGTCGCCAAACGGAACTCGGCGCTCTTGAACGACAAATATGCCGGCGAAGTCGTGGAAAAAAGCCGCGGTTTTATGACTCATTGTCGTAAACAGGAGATGCCTGATTCACCGAGCTGCCGGGATACATGCGACCCGATCCACGCGTATTTCAAACGGCGCGATTTACGCTCCTTTTATTTGCCCGGCGCGAAACACCGCGTTGGGCATTGGGAGCCGGGCGAGAGAAAGAAGCTGCAGGGCAAGCTTCCCACGTCACGAGGAATTTTTGCAAATGGGCAAGAAACATCTAGGAAGCGTCGAACTACGAATCGGACGAGGAACGAGGAACCGTAACGAAACTCCTGCTCGAACAAACTCAACACGGATCACCCTACACTCCGTTCGACCCCAGGATCACTAGGCTAACCCGCGACGCCCGACAAGCTCCACCGCATTACCACCACTTCACCCCGCAGAAAAAGCAGCCGCGTATTCCTAATTACGCGCAACTATGCGCTGCTATCGCGACGCAAAACACCTACCGAAGCCCCGCGCGATGGCGAGCTAAACAAGAAACGGGGATGGCGAGGTGCGCCGCGATCGCGTTCCAAGGGGCGGAATACCGAGGAACGATGGACGATAGCAGGGGCGAGCTAGTGTAGATAAGAGGATTCGTTTAACGAACGCGGCCGGGCCGTCGAATGGAGAAAAGCTGCCGTCTGTTTCGTCGCTGGCGGGGCGAGGGAGGGGGCGGACAATCGCTCGGAGATATACCGTGGAACGCACACGCGGCAGAGGGACCGGTCGGAAACGCGGGGGTGGTGTATCGCTGTTCGCAGCCGTTTTCATTTCCGCGGCCTGGGACGTTACATTATCAGCGAAACGGTCATGGAAATTGCGCGTTTTGTCACGTCGTAGCGCGACACCGGGGACGTCGGCCGGCTCGCGAGCGTTGCCGGCGATCAACGGTCATTTCCAGAGAGCCAGCCCTCCCCCGGCCCGACTCCCCCCGCGCCGCCCCCGGCGCCGTCCAAGGGGATGGATAATCCCAGCGGGCGCAGGTGAGAGACAGCCGGGGGGGATGGGGCCGAGGGTAACGCGCCAGAGAGCCCCCGTCACGTTGTACATAATGGCCCCCCGCTGCTGCTGCAAAACTCCAAAACAAACTCCTTTATTCGGCGAATATAGGCGGCGGTGCGCGTCGCGCGAAACCACAATCCCCGCACATGTATCAAGCTGTCCGCGACCCGCTCTCTAATTTGCATTTCAACGCTTGCCTCTCGTCCATTATTACCAGCGGAACAGCTTGGTTGAATTTCACAGACGCATCCCTGGAACACCCTCTCTCTCTCTCTCTCTCGCCCCCCCGCGCCGCGCCGCCTCGCCCCTCGTCCTGCTGTTCAGCGTTTTCTACTCGGTGGAAATGTCCTCTTCTCCTCGCTCGTGGCAAGTTTGTGCGTTTCTATGAGCTTTAAGGGCTTCTTCGGGCCAACGCTCTGATGTGAGGGTTTTGTGTGCGAGCTCTCTTGTTTTTGTCTGTATTTGAGGGCTGCTGGCTGGTTGCACGGTGATGATAATTGAGTACTTAATAGTCTAAATTCGAGATGCTATCTAATTACGCGTTCACAGCTTTTTAAAGTTTAATTAAAGAAGAAGGAATTTTTCTGAAGAATAAACTATCTCAGAAATAGAGTTTAGATACAGTAGAATCAAAACACTATGAGAGGTCGTCGATAAATTACGTAAGGCTTTTGGAGGGGTCACGAATTTCTCACGCTTTCTTACGTAATATTTTTTTAACTAAAGTTTCAATACGAGTAGCCTAAAAACAATTTTCACTCGCACTCGCGTCGAAATGAATTTTATATAAAGCTCTAGAAGAATTTTAATAATTGAAGAAATGCAATGCAAAGAATATTACGTAAGAAAGGGGGGAGGGGTTGAAGTATAAAATCTTACAAATTCTTATACTTGGGGATGGGGTAAGAAATATTCAAAATTACCCTTACGTAATTTAAGGACGGCCCCAAAGGACGAAAGTATGTACTTGGAAACTAACCCTTAAAAGTATCACTATCTTTGCACCCACGTGGCCTCGTTTCGACGAGACGTGGTAGACAACGAACTTCCATAATAATCGTGAAGTGCTCCCCTTTGTTCCTCGCGTGTCCCTCCGGAAGATCCGCGTCGGAGGCCGCGCGAAATCCCTTCTTTAAGGCGACCGTAATTTAATTCTTTCCCGCTGGTCAAGGCGAGAGAAACGTAACACGAGGAGCAGTGTAAAGGGCTAATGAAATCTCGCGCGGGACAGTTTCATCGCTGCCGAGAGAATTACGCCACCGACGGCGGTATCGTTTACAAGTTTCGTCCTCTTAATATTTAGACACGACGTGCAACCCCGTCTACTCTGGAAAACGACCACCCCGTTTCCTACCCTGGACGCATTCAATTTAAAGAACGAACGTGCGCTGGTAATATATTCCCTTAAAATTGGGCACTGTTAGTCTCGAAACCCTGGAACAAGACTTGAAAGCGATGGATAGTTGGAGGATATCATTTCTGAATCCTTTAGGGTGTCCTAAAATATTATAAACATATCCAAGAAGCAATCGAGCATTCATATTAACAGATTTCAGCCCACTTTACTGAATCTCGATTATTCCTATCATCCCCCGAGGTCACGGAATATCTCGCAGAAGAAACCCTCGCCAATTGAAACTCCAACGAAAGGATCCAGGATTACCAGACGCTTAAAATCCACTTACTTTTTCCAGATTCTCGCGTCCACGGGGGCGAAACCACCCCCGTGATCCCGTGCCCCGCGAACGAACACCTTTTCGTCTTATTAGCGGGGGGAACTCAATGATCACCCTTTTGTCAGGGGGGTGGTGGTAACAGGAGCGTGGCGGTTCGAGTGATTTGCGAGACCGAGATGCTGTGTCTTCGCCGCGGGGGATCGCGTCGTCTAGCGTTGGCAATGTTTCCCGCCAAAAAACAGAGAGAAGGGTGGAGAGCGCTGGGCGGGCTTTCATAAAACGCGAATAAAGCCACGGTGCCGGAACTTTACGAGTGAAAAAATGACGTAGCTAGCGGAACGGCGTAGCGAAAAACAGGCTCGCCCGCTCGAGGAGCCTTCCTTTTGACATCCACCGTCCGTTCGACTCGCTGTACCCGCGAGAAGCTATTTTTCCAAGCTAACAAGGCAGCCCGGAGAGATCCCGTGATAGCCTGGTACGCGATCGCCTGTGCGCCAAGCCGAAGTTCCCCGTTGATACGTTCCAATTACGCGAGGGGATATGCAATTTCATGCGATACGTTTAATCGATACATCCCGAGTGGATGTGATTCGCTGCAGCCAGTTAATCGCGACAGTTCATCTAGCTGCTAGGGAATCAATCTGTGCCAGTCCAATTGGGCTTCAGCGAATCGGGCAGTCGAAAGAATGCTGATTTCATTGGAACACTTTAGCAGACTTCCAGGACTTTGCGCGGAACATGCAAAAAATATGATGAACTGTTTAGCAGGGGAGCATTTAGAGTTTAGAGAACGCAAGCCTCTTCTTGAATTTTCTTTGAGTCACTTATCCCCGGCATGAGCTTTCATCCAGTTCTCGCGAGCACGCGTTTCGCGGAACTAAATGGACGCTTAAAAGAAAGCTGCAAGGGCACTTTAGGCGGAGAAGATTCTAAATTAAACTCGTCTTCTACTAAATCCTCTGAGCCTACGTGCTAGGCTGGCTAACGATAGAGCACCCTTCCACCCAAGTTTTCTCTTCTCTTTCATAGCGGAAGGAACTCGAGGATAGTTGAATCTGAGCACACAGTGCGAAGCAGGTAAGAGAATATCGCGATTAATTAATTCCCAGTGGTCACTGGGAATCCTTTGAATCGCAGTATGGATTCAGGAAGCCACCCCCTTCGCCGTTTAATTACCGATCGCGCGGAGTCCCTGATCGCCGACGCTCGACCGCTTGGAAACAGATTGAAGTACATTTATCCGTCTAATAAACGAAGCTGGGTGGACGGCGAGCCTGCAGGAGCTGGTGGAAGCTCGATTCGCTTCTTTTCATCCTCAGAGAGGACTGTCCTCGGGATTATTGTGTTGTCCGGCTTCGGGGGACGCAATTTCAGATAGAATTCCCAGCGACCTCGCGCGGCCTGGCCAGCGATCACGTAACTCGACCGAGATAATCCGAAAAAGCGGAAACGGCTGGCCCGTACGGAAGTTCGAGGTCGTAGTCTGGTTTCGACGGGGAGGGTGGAGGGGCGAGAGTAGCGGGTGGGTTGTCTGTAACGAAGCCCCGTCGCGGCTGCGGTGAAACGGGCACGCGTCCTGGAAAATCGCAGGAACCTCTTGTCACCGGATATCGGTTGCACCGAAATCGATTTCACGCCCACGATGCTGAGCAACAAGTGTTCAAAGAGAGGGGAAAAAAAGGGTGGAGAATGGCGCGTCGCAAAGGAAGCTTGTAAAACGCCCCCTCGATGCACCCTGTCCCAAATGTGGCTGCCTTAAATCGAACCGCCGCGCCCTATCTGTTTTCGCCATGGACGATCGTCTTTCCAATCTAAAGCGGAGTTAAACCGAGAGCTGTATTGTTTACAAGTTTCTGGTACCACCGCAATAGTTACCATTGCTTTCACCCAGAACGAGGATACCGCGAGCAAATTGTGCTTCGAGAAACCCTCCCCTATCCTCGCGTAACGTCGTCAATAACTCATCACAATGCAAACGCGAAGGGAGACAAAAGAAAGCTCCCTGCATCATCCTCAAGGAGCAGACACCTTCTACGCCCATTTCGTCCACAAAGTCCCCGGGTGCGCCGTGGAACAATGGAGGCGTTTGTCGAACACGGAGGCCAGGATAGGCCGGAAGTTCGTCCCAGTACACACGTCGCCCCTGAGCCACGAGCCTTGTACCCTTGTCGGTACACTCGAAAAGGGTGAGGGCCCCGCCGTCGGGGCCGAGGGGGTTGACTTCATGCCGAGGATATCAATCGATGTCACGTAAAGTGTGTGCGCTTGTAAATTAATTGGCCACCTGTGGATGGAGGTGGCACGAGCCTGACCTAACGTTTTCGTTGTCCGTCGTCGAGATCGAATTCTAATCAGATTAGTCAAAGCCCATGTACCGGGGGCGCGACGCCATGGGGTTGCACGCTTCGACCAGGGTTAATCGAATTTTTCAGGGGTAGCGTGTCGATGAAGGATAAAGCCGACTATCGTTTGTCGATTCGAATCGGAAGGGCGGTTTTGATAGCTTTGTTCTTTGGGAATAGGTGGGTTGCTTAACGTGCTGGGTGTGAAGCAGTCGGCTTCAATGTGGGATTGAGAAAGTACAGGCCCTTTGGGAGGATTCTTTAAGTAGAATACTGAGCTCATTTGATATGCAACGAACGAAACGCAGCGTGGATTGCAAGAGTGAGTCTACGCGGAGGATTAATCAAAAACTTTGCCACTTGTTTCCCAGGATTCATCGCGAGTTACCGTAATAAATGGAAACTCTTAAACGTCGATATTCTTTCCCCTCTTTGGTTAGTTTCAAAGTGGCGGCTGAGAAGCGGAACGACGTAAATCGAGTTTTCCTTGCTTTGAGGTATTACTGTTTAAAGCATCATGTTCGATGCAAGAAGCAGGCGTATAGAGATAGGGGTAGCTTCACCGAAAATCGAATTATCGTAGAAATTCTATCCAGTAACTTGCATCCCTTCGAACTATCCTTCATGCCAAAAAGACTCGATTTTCCCAAATTCCCTAACATCTATTTCCCACAAAAATGAAGACACAAACTGCGCAGCAGTCCGTAACGACCCAAGAAGCATGAGGAAAGAGTACCATAAACTTCAATCACCATCGGCATGCTCCCTCCACCTTTTTCACCTGCTCGTTCGTTATCAATCACAAAAGTCCCATAGAAACGGCGAGTCCGGTGGAACCGAATGAATGCGTTACCCTCTATCGCGGCGGAATCTCGCAGGGAGCGTTTCCATTCAGCCAGTCTACCGTATAAACCCTCCCCCTGCGAGTCCCGACCACCCAGCCACCCCCGACAGTGATATCCAAAGTTTCGATGCGGAGTACATCGGATAATTTTGCAACCGTACAGGCCCTCCCTTGTGCGGGTAGGTGCAATATCAGGTGGAGCGGCGGGGCGCCATGGGAAAACGTTTGCCTCTTGCCGCGTTTACACCTACCCAGTCCCGCTAGACTGTTCATTTAATGCATGCACGCCAGCGGGAGTGTGCACTCGAATGTATCCCGCTAATGGTCCGCATCGTGGACAGTGTACGTACCATTGTGCACCCCATCCCGAGCCATGGGGCAACCCTCGACCAACCCTCCGCTCCAACCTTTCTGCCTCTTTCCCCCCCCCCCCCCCCCCGGCTGCAATCCACCCCTCCGTCGCAATTTTTTTTTTTCTCGCGCAACCAAGGAAGGAGGGCAGCCGTGAATGCGTCTTTGACGCGCACTGTCCTTTCGCCGGGGCGTCGCCGTCGGTTGACAAAAGCCACCGCCGACTCCCCCGCGCGGCTCTTTATCGAAGGGGAAGTATTGCGGGGCTGTCTTACGCCCTGTGTTTCGCCCGCCACGGGGATCCCCCGCGCTCGCCTCGAAATGAATTCTCGCCCGGCGAGCAATAAGCGGACGAAAGGGGAGGGCAGAGAACTTGGGGGATTACCGGGGGATGACGGTGGATATTGGTGGCGAGAGTGACTCGGTGGAGGCGCCGTGTGTGCACGTTTGGGTGGTTAGAGGATTTTTGAAGACTACGGAGGAAGTTCGAGTGATTACAGGCTTGATCAGACGTGGGAGGCTTGTTGACAGAGCTCGATGCACTTTTCATTAAGGAAATGAATTCTTTTAGGGATCTCAGTGCTAGTTGTTCGGTGAATAGCCGCTGTCTCTGATATTTGATACCCCAGAGCGGAATAGAGAGGCATCCCAATGCCGATTTGTATTAATTAAGGTAACGAGCCGGCGGTGTGTATATTTTCGAAGGGCTCCGCGTAATGAAGGGGCCCCTTTTGTCCCAGCGAAACAGAAAGAAACGCGAATTTAAAAGACCCTTTGAAAGCGTTGAATCGCGGGCCGCGGTGCTGGCTGAAAAATTCATTCGCTCCATCAAAGCGAGACGGACGGTCGCCGATGCTTTGGTGCCGTTTCCTAAATCAGGCTATCCTGATTTCTGGGAGCTGGATGCTGCCCCTAAATTACACCGCCACCCGGTTAATCTCGGGCCACTTCGTATGCGAGACCAGTGTACCATCCAACCCCCCCCCCCCCTCCTTCCTTTCTCCACGCCACTGGCCAGGCTACCCAATTAGCGTTGTCTGCAGAAAAAAGTTACAGGCGTGTCCTTTTTCCCGCAGTACGCCTTGCAAATTTTCGCGGCAAAATGGGTCGGGGAATGCACACAGCAGATAAAGAGGTACCGTCGTGTTTGTCAACGGGCGACTAGTTAGAATGATAATCATCAAACGTGGGACGAGAAGCCCGCACGCGGAAGCCACTGGTAACAATACAATCACGGTCTGACCGTTGGGTGACTCATTCTACTTGCTGGGAAACTGATTCAAGCTTGAGTTCAAAATATGAGTATAGAGCCACTCTAAGTGCTACGAAGTCCTTCGTAGAGTCATCGCCCCGAAGAAAGAACGACGCAAGCTCGAGAACACAAATACAACCCCCGAGTCATCCCCATCGACGCAAGAGCTCACGATCACCCCCCGTTGATTCGTGCACCCGCCAGCGGGATTAGAGTTGGCCAGAATCAACAGAGCCTAGGAGGATACAATCGTTCATGCCCGCCCCGCAACGAACCAGCCGGCGGAATCTATTTATCCAGGGTCCACTCGATCTGGCGCGCGTTCCACATAATCTCCAGCTTTCGAGCCCGATCGCCTCGCGTGTACGAGTTATCGAATGCAAGGCTACCGAAGTTTGATCCAATCAGGGGTGGTGCGCGCCCGGACCCAGACCCAGCCGCCAGCTGGCTTAACTATTTAAACCGTCCACCGAGTAGCTACTGCTTTGACGAACCGTAGGGCGCCGTCCGCAGCGACGATTTCTCTGGCGCGTGCTGCCTGCTCGTGGCGTGCATTGTGACGTGATGCATACATGCACGATGTTTGCCCGTCCTCGCCAGGACGATTATTGTCCTGTGCCACTGTCCGGCCGCGTCCCCCGCGCGTCCACGTGCTCGCTCACCGAGTACATTACGAAAACTGGAAGCCTCCAAAGGGGGTGGCTTCGGGGTGGTCCAGAATTCGGAGTTCTGGGCTGAATGGGGCCCAGGGACCAGCAGGATTAAGAGTGTTTGATAATCGATGGAATAAATGTAACAATGCTGAGGCACACGTAGGTACTAAGACAGTGATTCCCAACCTGTGAGTCGCGAAGTGTTTTCTGGGAGTCACCGCTGGTATTTTTAGTTCACGTTTTTTAGCAGTTATTTATTTTAATATGATGACATTGCTATATTCTATTAATGATATATCCAACACAGATTTTTCGTAAATTAAGGGAAGGAAAAATTTATCTTATTTATTTGTTATTTTAATATTATAAAAGAGGATCGTGGCTCAAATGAAAGTTAGGGGACACTGTAGTAAGAGGATCCCTCAGCTGGGGGGTGGCTTAAGAGCATACAATTCACTTCCGTATTATCAGAATATTACAGTGAACTTTTATTAGAAATAAAAATATAATAGAATTTAAATGAACCGTGGTCAGTGACAAGCACAAATGGTAGTAAAGCTGCGCTTCGGTCAGTAGACAGCCCAGTCACTGCAGTGGCTGCCCCCAGTAGGAAGTTCCGAACGATAGCGAGTGTGTGCGCAGAGTATGGAACACAGAGGAGGCCAGTAAAGTAAGTGGGGTTGTTGCGCGACTTCCCTCGTCCCGCATACGTAAGTTCCCAGCGAGTGGCCCTCGCCGAGATTTATAGCGTACACGGGACGGTCGCCCGCGAAAAAGATAAGACTCGGGCGGACAATGCGAAGAAGAATGGGGAACCGTCGGGGACCGTTGTACCCGGCGCGGATTACACGGTTTATTTACCCGAGATGTTTGCCGCGTGGGACTCGGTTCAACAGCGATCTGCATCGAGAAACAAGGAGGAGCGAGGAATGTAGAGCAGCTCCGGTGGAGACTGGACTCGGTCAGAGGAACCCATTGGCCCAACGATCATCTAGCGAGATACGTCGACTAACCAGTCTCTCCGCGGTTCCAAATACGGCAAAACAGTCGAACATTACAGAGAATTGTCAGCTGGTGCTGGTCCAAGCCAGATACGAGGCTCTTTCCACCGAAACTTTCGAAGCCAGGGACGATCGAAATCCCAACCACTTTCCCAACTGCGATACTCGATCGTCCTGGCCAGTCTCGATAATACAAGGGAAGAAATGGAGTACAGTTCCCCAAAATTTTATCTGTGACCCTTGGTTGGAGTTGCGGAAGTGCTGTTTCAGTAGTAGCACGGTTTAACGGCGGCGTTCGGTAAGCAAGAGTATTCCAGTAGTAAAGCTCGAGGAATAGGGCGACTTCGCAAGTTTCACTACCGAGTGAATCCCTTCACTAGCGTAACCACCAGTCGTTCAGTTTGTGAGAAGGAAAATTGTGGATCGATTTAATTGATAATATATCAGAATCCAAGATTAGACCCCTTGTGTACAGCACCACTGTTTCATCAACTCGTGTACTCAGGTTATCAACAAGATTTTTCTACGAACTACACCATTGCCGTGAGTAGCCACATTCGTGTCAATCATTTACGTCAGAGGAAAGTTCTCGCAACCTCGGCTGGAATTGAATGCGACAACTTGGCTAGCAGGGAGAGAGGAGACCCTTGGTCCAACAAATGATGGAAACGAGTGGAAAACTTAGACACTTGTATACGTATCCCCGGCGAGATAACCAACGTCATGCCGACTCGCCTCCCCCACGACCGAACAGCGACAGAATTATAGCACTTCCGTCGCGTCTACGACGACTTCCGATACCTTCGAGGTACGATCCCTTAACCGACGTCGAAGCAACTTCGGTACAGAGACGTTTTCACAGCTAAAGCCCCCTGCCATAAATCAACGAACGTCGAAGACGTGCTTCCCACGAACGTGAATCTGATAAATCGTGTCTCGAACTCGAAACCATTGGCGACTAGGATTTAGAAAAACGAGCGCGGACTGGTTGACTAGGACCGGCACGAAACCGACCCAACTGGAATGAATTCACTCCACCCCACCGCAAACCCTAGCACAAACCCTATTTCACTATTTCTTTATAAGATATTCGAATCGATAGGTGCTAAGAGCCTCCTAAATACGTGACTATGTTGAATCCGTGTCCCGTTAAATACTTTGCTATCGACTTGCTAAATACTCGGGCACAGTAAGTACACGTCGTGCTGGACCCACCGATAGAATGAACGCTAACAAGGATTATGGGATCGAGCGATTTGATTGATTCAAAACACGACGGGGTGCATACGGACCTATCGGCCGCGCATAATCCGCATAGAATCCGTCGGTGCAGATCCGAATTCCGACGTGTTGCCATTCAATTACCGAGGCAGCCCGCGCGCGCGCGAAGACTAATTTGAAAATCGGCGCGTCTTAGGGGTAACGCGTGTTTCGCCCCGTTATTGCCGGCGACAATACAGCGGGCGGACTAAGCCAGGATTACGGGGACAGGGACGAGCCGGTTTCACGACACAATATCAATCATGTTCGGTTAGTTAAAGTTCCCTTGGAGTCCCACTAACGTTCTACAACGCCCACCGGGGTAAGTGAAATTAATATTCCCGGGGACGAGATCCCGTTGTCGAGTCGCGTGCAATTCCTATCAAGCCTAAGTCGTACCTACACGCCGCGCTTAACCTGCTCCCTGTCTGTGCTCTGATATTTCGATGCTGTTTTTATATGAACGTGGGGAACAGCGTGCAATTGTATGTTGAGATAGCAAGTCGAACTTGCAATAGGGGATTCATAACGTTGAATTATAGATATATTAGGGTTTGGTAGAGTTTAATGTGTACTGGTTGGGTCTTAGGTTGCGTTCTAAGGAGTCGTCCTTAAATTATGTAAGACCTTTTGGGAGGGGAGGGGGTCGCGAATTTCTTACGTTTTCTTACAAGGGGGGTAGTCAGGTAGCGTCTTACGTAATATTTTTAGAAATTCTATAATTAATGTTTCAGAAAAGTAGTTTTAGTTTAAATTTCCCGAAACCGAGTTAAATGAATTATATAAACCTTTAAAAGAATTTTAATAACTGAAAAAATTCTATGTAAAAATATTACGTAAGGAGGGGGTTGGAATATCAAATCTTGCGAATTCTTATACTGGGGGGAGGAGTAATAATTCGTCAAAATTACCCTTACGTAATTTAAGGACGGCCCCTAAGTCGATTTCAAGTTTCATAGGCAGTTTAAGGAAGCCTCGTTGTTAGGTATTTTTAAATTATTAGGGCATGTACTCCATTAAATGTATGAGTGCATGGAGTATGTGAAGAAAGGAATGCATATTGGGTGCCTGTCGAAGCGAGGTAACCCTTTACTTTTTATTTTGTTGAAAGAAGACTCTGACAAGAGACCATGGGTCTAACCCTTTACTTATGTCTAAGGACTCATCAGCGCTCCCCTCTTTCACGGAGTCCCCCGCAGATGTGAGACTCATGCGTATGAAAGAGAAACTAAAACATATCTAACCCTTTACTTATCTTGTAATTCTGATTATGACCGTCGCGACAGCTGTCGTAATTTTCATGAAATAATATAAAACGCGATCGATATTTACGGATTTGAATTTTTATGCCTTACCGTTTGAGAAATTATTTATCGATGCGAGGTAGTACAGATATGCACCATTCATCCTAGTGGTCAAACGGGAACTTTCTTCTTTATCTCGTGCTAACACAAGCAAGATCACAGACGAGGTAAAGGATTGCAGATAAGGTCACCGACGAAGTATAGGATAGACCTATCAACTTATGGGACTTCGTGTCGCCACCCAAACTGTGTTACCGACTCATAATTTCAGAACTGAATTTAGCGGCCTCTGTTCATGAACAGCGTCCAACTCCGGAACTACTCTGAAATGTGTTGAAATGGTGAAAGCTGTGTGCGTGCTCGTATACGTGTGATAACTTAACATTCTCTTCGTTAATCTTTTCTATTCCTTTCATAAGTTGTAGGCGTCTTTTGAGAACCTTACTAATATAATATTAGAATTATGCAAAATTCATTCTGATTCGTCGAGCTATAAAAGTGGGGCGGCTACGCAAATTTGTCTTTAAATTTTCAGTGCGCAAAGAAAAGTACGGTTCTTTTATTTACAAACAAAAGGGTACCTAATTCTTTTGACCTGTTGTCATTTGTATACGTTTTCTGTAATATGATAGAATTGGACTGCGTTTAAATGTATTCTAAATGAAATAAATGTTAAATTGGGAACATAATTAAATTCTTTATACGTTTTACATGAAATTATATTGTAATATTTGTCGTATTTTCTATACATAATAGACAAATCAGGTTAATGAAAATATTTTTCTTCTGCTTGCAGATTAATCTTGGGAACATTCCTCCGAGGCCAGGAACTTTAAATGTGACAAACAATGGAAAGCTATCAGCCACAACAATGAACATGAAGAAGAAAGTGATTTTATACAAAAAGTAAAATGAAATTATACAATATTGTAACACTGTAAAAAACACCTTTTATGAAAATAAAGTGGAAAAAAATTGGAAAAGAACTATATTATTATTTACAAATACCTTTTACAAATTCCTATCCAAATTCCAAACCTATGATTTCCATGGTAAAAGGCCTTTAGAAGGCGCAGCTCTTGTTCGCTACTTTAAGGCAACGCCTTCAATGGTAAAATTTCAAGATACCTCCTTTCGCTTCATGTTCTCCTGATACATTTGCTAAAATCTGGCCAAAATTGTCTGAACGCTCCATAATTGAGATTGTAACAGGAGACCATGATGTCGAAAGAGGTGGCACTAAGTTAGCGCCTTCGTAAAGAGAATCCAAGGCGGAGAACTGTTCGACGTAGAGGCGCAGCGTCTTCGAAAGGCTTCGACGATGAAATTCAGTGCGTACCTCCTTTCGCTTCATGTTCTCCTGATACATTTGCTAAAATCTGGCCAAAATTGTCTGAACGCTCCAAAATTGAGATTGTAACAGGAGAACATGATGTCGAAAGGGGTGGCACTAAGTTAGCGCCTTCGTAAAGAGAATCCAAGGCGGAGAACTGTTCGACGTAGAGGCGCAGCGTCTTCGAAAGGCTTCGACGATGAAATTCAGTGCGTACCTCCTTTCGCTTCATGTTCTCCTGATACATTTGCTAAAATCTGGCCAAAATTGTCTGAACGCTCCAAAATTGAGATTGTAACAGGAGAACATGATGTCGAAAGAGGTGGCACTAAGTTAGCGCCTTCGTAAAGAGAATCCAAGGCGGAGAACTGTTTGACGTAGAGGCGCAGCGTCTTCGAAAGGTTTCGACGATGAAATTCACAGCGTACCTCCTTTCGCTTCATGTTCTCCTGATACATTTGCTAAAATCTGGCCAAAATTGTCTGAACGCTCCAAAATTGAGATTGTAACAGGAGAACATGATGTCGAAAGAGGTGGCACTAAGTTAGCGCCTTCGTAAAGAGAATCCAAGGCGGAGAACTGTTCGACGTAGAGGCGCAGCGTCTTCGAAAGGCTTCGACGATGAAATTCAGTGCGTACCTCCTTTCGCTTCATGTTCTCCTGATACATTTGCTAAAATCTGGCCAAAATTGTCTGAACGCTCCAAAATTGAGATTGTAACAGGAGAACATGATGTCGAAAGGGGTGGCACTAAGTTAGCGCCTTCGTAAAGAGAATCCAAGGCGGAGAACTGTTCGACGTAGAGGCGCAGCGTCTTCGAAAGGCTTCGACGATGAAATTCAGTGCGTACCTCCTTTCGCTTCATGTTCTCCTGATACATTTGCTAAAATCTGGCCAAAATTGTCTGAACGCTCCAAAATTGAGATTGTAACAGGAGAACATGATGTCGAAAGAGGTGGCACTAAGTTAGCGCCTTCGTAAAGAGAATCCAAGGCGGAGAACTGTTTGACGTAGAGGCGCAGCGTCTTCGAAAGGTTTCGACGATGAAATTCACAGCGTACCTCCTTTCGCTTCATGTTCTCCTGATACATTTGCTAAAATCTGGCCAAAATTGTCTGAACGCTCCAAAATTGAGATTGTAACAGGAGAACATGATGTCGAAAGAGGTGGCACTAAGTTAGCGCCTTCGTAAAGAGAATCCAAGGCGGAGAACTGTTCGACGTAGAGGCGCAGCGTCTTCGAAAGGCTTTGACGATGAAATTCAGTGCGTACCTCCTTTCGCTTCATGTTCTCCTGATACATTTGCTAAAATCTGGCCAAAATTGTCTGAACGCTCCAAAATTGAGATTGTAACAGGAGAACATGATGTCGAAAGAGGTGGCACTAAGTTAGCGCCTTCGTAAAGAGAATCCAAGGCGGAGAACTGTTCGACGTAGAGGCGCAGCGTCTTCGAAAGGTTTCGACGATGAAATTCAAGGCGTACCTCCTTTCGCTTCATGTTCTCCTGATTCATTTGCTAAAATCTGGCCAAAATTCTCTGAACGCTGCAAAATTGAGATTGTAACAGGAGAACATGATGTCGAAAGAGGTGGCACTAAGTTAGCGCCTTCATAAAGAGAATCCAAGGCGGAGAACTGTTCGACGTAGAGGCGCAGCGTCTTCGAAAGGCTTCGACGATGAAATTCAGTGCGTACCTCCTTTCGCTTCATGTTCTCCTGATACATTTGCTAAAATCTGGCCAAAATTGTCTGAACGCTCCAAAATTGAGATTGTAACAGGAGAACATGATGTCGAAAGAGGTGGCACTAAGTTAGCGCCTTCGTAAAGAGAATCCAAGGCGGAGAACTGTTCGACGTAGAGGCGCAGCGTCTTCGAAAGGCTTTGACGATGAAATTCAGTGCGTACCTCCTTTCGCTTCATGTTCTCCTGATACATTTGCTAAAATCTGGCCAAAATTGTCTGAACGCTGCAAAATTGAGATTGTAACAGGAGAACATGATGTCGAAAGAGGTGGCACTAAGTTAGCGCCTTCGTAAAGAGAATCCAAGGCGGAGAACTGTTTGACGTAGAGGCGCAGCGTCTTCGAAAGGTTTCGACGATGAAATTCAAGGCGTACCTCCTTTCGCTTCATGTTCTCCTGATTCATTTGCTAAAATCTGGCCAAAATTCTCTGAACGCTGCAAAATTGAGATTGTAACAGGAGAACATGATGTCGAAAGAGGTGGCACTAAGTTAGCGCCTTCGTAAAGAGAATCCAAGGCGGAGAACTGTTCGACGTAGAGGCGCAGCGTCTTCGAAAGGCTTCGACGATGAAATTCAGTGCGTACCTCCTTTCGCTTCATGTTCTCCTGATACATTTGCTAAAATCTGGCCAAAATTGTCTGAACGCTCCAAAATTGAGATTGTAACAGGAGAACATGATGTCGAAAGGGGTGGCACTAAGTTAGCGCCTTCGTAAAGAGAATCCAAGGCGGAGAACTGTTCGACGTAGAGGCGCAGCGTCTTCGAAAGGCTTCGACGATGAAATTCAGTGCGTACCTCCTTTCGCTTCATGTTCTCCTGATACATTTGCTAAAATCTGGCCAAAATTGTCTGAACGCTCCAAAATTGAGATTGTAACAGGAGAACATGATGTCGAAAGAGGTGGCACTAAGTTAGCGCCTTCGTAAAGAGAATCCAAGGCGGAGAACTGTTTGACGTAGAGGCGCAGCGTCTTCGAAAGGTTTCGACGATGAAATTCACAGCGTACCTCCTTTCGCTTCATGTTCTCCTGATACATTTGCTAAAATCTGGCCAAAATTGTCTGAACGCTCCAAAATTGAGATTGTAACAGGAGAACATGATGTCGAAAGAGGTGGCACTAAGTTAGCGCCTTCGTAAAGAGAATCCAAGGCGGAGAACTGTTCGACGTAGAGGCGCAGCGTCTTCGAAAGGCTTCGACGATGAAATTCAGTGCGTACCTCCTTTCGCTTCATGTTCTCCTGATACATTTGCTAAAATCTGGCCAAAATTGTCTGAACGCTCCAAAATTGAGATTGTAACAGGAGAACATGATGTCGAAAGGGGTGGCACTAAGTTAGCGCCTTCGTAAAGAGAATCCAAGGCGGAGAACTGTTCGACGTAGAGGCGCAGCGTCTTCGAAAGGCTTCGACGATGAAATTCAGTGCGTACCTCCTTTCGCTTCATGTTCTCCTGATACATTTGCTAAAATCTGGCCAAAATTGTCTGAACGCTCCAAAATTGAGATTGTAACAGGAGAACATGATGTCGAAAGAGGTGGCACTAAGTTAGCGCCTTCGTAAAGAGAATCCAAGGCGGAGAACTGTTTGACGTAGAGGCGCAGCGTCTTCGAAAGGTTTCGACGATGAAATTCACAGCGTACCTCCTTTCGCTTCATGTTCTCCTGATACATTTGCTAAAATCTGGCCAAAATTGTCTGAACGCTCCAAAATTGAGATTGTAACAGGAGAACATGATGTCGAAAGAGGTGGCACTAAGTTAGCGCCTTCGTAAAGAGAATCCAAGGCGGAGAACTGTTCGACGTAGAGGCGCAGCGTCTTCGAAAGGCTTTGACGATGAAATTCAGTGCGTACCTCCTTTCGCTTCATGTTCTCCTGATACATTTGCTAAAATCTGGCCAAAATTGTCTGAACGCTCCAAAATTGAGATTGTAACAGGAGAACATGATGTCGAAAGAGGTGGCACTAAGTTAGCGCCTTCGTAAAGAGAATCCAAGGCGGAGAACTGTTCGACGTAGAGGCGCAGCGTCTTCGAAAGGTTTCGACGATGAAATTCAAGGCGTACCTCCTTTCGCTTCATGTTCTCCTGATTCATTTGCTAAAATCTGGCCAAAATTCTCTGAACGCTGCAAAATTGAGATTGTAACAGGAGAACATGATGTCGAAAGAGGTGGCACTAAGTTAGCGCCTTCATAAAGAGAATCCAAGGCGGAGAACTGTTCGACGTAGAGGCGCAGCGTCTTCGAAAGGCTTCGACGATGAAATTCAGTGCGTACCTCCTTTCGCTTCATGTTCTCCTGATACATTTGCTAAAATCTGGCCAAAATTGTCTGAACGCTCCAAAATTGAGATTGTAACAGGAGAACATGATGTCGAAAGAGGTGGCACTAAGTTAGCGCCTTCGTAAAGAGAATCCAAGGCGGAGAACTGTTCGACGTAGAGGCGCAGCGTCTTCGAAAGGCTTTGACGATGAAATTCAGTGCGTACCTCCTTTCGCTTCATGTTCTCCTGATACATTTGCTAAAATCTGGCCAAAATTGTCTGAACGCTGCAAAATTGAGATTGTAACAGGAGAACATGATGTCGAAAGAGGTGGCACTAAGTTAGCGCCTTCGTAAAGAGAATCCAAGGCGGAGAACTGTTTGACGTAGAGGCGCAGCGTCTTCGAAAGGTTTCGACGATGAAATTCAAGGCGTACCTCCTTTCGCTTCATGTTCTCCTGATTCATTTGCTAAAATCTGGCCAAAATTCTCTGAACGCTGCAAAATTGAGATTGTAACAGGAGAACATGATGTCGAAAGAGGTGGCACTAAGTTAGCGCCTTCGTAAAGAGAATCCAAGGCGGAGAACTGTTCGACGTAGAGGCGCAGCGTCTTCGAAAGGCTTCGACGATGAAATTCAGTGCGTACCTCCTTTCGCTTCATGTTCTCCTGATACATTTGCTAAAATCTGGCCAAAATTGTCTGAACGCTCCAAAATTGAGATTGTAACAGGAGAACATGATGTCGAAAGAGGTGGCACTAAGTTAGCGCCTTCGGAAAGAGAATCTAAGGCGGAGAACTATTCGACGTAGAGGCGCAGCGTCTTCGAAAGGCTTCGACGATGAAATTCACAGCGTACCTCCTTTCGCTTCATGTTCTCCTGATACATTTGCTAAAATCTGGCCAAAATTGTCTGAACGCTCCAAAATTGAGATTGTAACAGGAGAACATGATGTCGAAAGAGGTGGCACTAAGTTAGCGCCTTCGGAAAGAGAATCTAAGGCGGAGAACTATTCGACGTAGAGGCGCAGCGTCTTCGAAAGGCTTCGACGATGAAATTCACAGCGTACCTCCTTTCGCTTCATGTTCTCCTGATACATTTGCTAAAATCTGGCCAAAATTGTCTGAACGCTCCAAAATTGAGATTGTAACAGGAGAACATGATGTCGAAAGAGGTGGCACTAAGTTAGCGCCTTCGGAAAGAGAATCTAAGGCGGAGAACTATTCGACGTAGAGGCGCAGCGTCTTCGAAAGGCTTCGACGATGAAATTCACAGCGTACCTCCTTTCGCTTCATGTTCTCCTGATTCATTTGCTAAAATCTGGCCAAAATTCTCTGAACGCTCCAAAATTGAGATTGTAACAGGAGAACATGATGTCGAAAGAGGTGGCACTAAGTTAGCGCCTTCGTAAAGAGATTCCAAGGCGGAGAACTGTTCGACGTAGAGGCGCAGCGTCTTCGAAAGGTTTCGACGATGAAATTCAAGGCGTACCTCCTTTCGCATCATGTTCTCCTAATTCATTTGCTAAAATCTGGCCAAAATTCTGTGAACGCTGCAAAATTGAGATTGTAACAGGAGAACATGATGTCGAAGGAGGTGGCACTAAGTTAGCGCCTTCGTAAAGAGAATCCAAGGCGGAGAACTGTTCGACGTAGAGGCGCAGCGTCTTCGAAAGGCTTCGACGATGAAATTCAGTGCGTACCTCCTTTCGCTTCATGTTCTCCTGATACATTTGCTAAAATCTGGCCAAAATTGTCTGAACGCTCCAAAATTGAGATTGTAACAGGAGAACATGATGTCGAAAGAGGTGGCACTAAGTTAGCGCCTTCGTAAAGAGAATCCAAGGCGGAGAACTGTTCGACGTAGAGGCGCAGCGTCTTCGAAAGGCTTTGACGATGAAATTCAGTGCGTACCTCCTTTCGCTTCATGTTCTCCTGATACATTTGCTAAAATCTGGCCAAAATTGTCTGAACGCTGCAAAATTGAGATTGTAACAGGAGAACATGATGTCGAAAGAGGTGGCACTAAGTTAGCGCCTTCGGAAAGAGAATCTAAGGCGGAGAACTATTCGACGTAGAGGCGCAGCGTCTTCGAAAGGCTTCGACGATGAAATTCACAGCGTACCTCCTTTCGCTTCATGTTCTCCTGATACATTTGCTAAAATCTGGCCAAAATTGTCTGAACGCTCCAAAATTGAGATTGTAACAGGAGAACATGATGTCGAAAGAGGTGGCACTAAGTTAGCGCCTTCGGAAAGAGAATCTAAGGCGGAGAACTATTCGACGTAGAGGCGCAGCGTCTTCGAAAGGCTTCGACGATGAAATTCACAGCGTACCTCCTTTCGCTTCATGTTCTCCTGATTCATTTGCTAAAATCTGGCCAAAATTGTCTGAACGCTCCAAAATTGAGATTGTAACAGGAGAACATGATGTCGAAAGAGGTGGCACTAAGTTAGCGCCTTCGTAAAGAGAATCCAAGGCGGAGAACTGTTCGACGTAGAGGCGCAGCGTCTTCGAAAGGCTTTGACGATGAAATTCAGTGCGTACCTCCTTTCGCTTCATGTTCTCCTGATACATTTGCTAAAATCTGGCCAAAATTGTCTGAACGCTGCAAAATTGAGATTGTAACAGGAGAACATGATGTCGAAAGAGGTGGCACTAAGTTAGCGCCTTCGTAAAGAGAATCCAAGGCGGAGAACTGTTTGACGTAGAGGCGCAGCGTCTTCGAAAGGTTTCGACGATGAAATTCAAGGCGTACCTCCTTTCGCTTCATGTTCTCCTGATTCATTTGCTAAAATCTGGCCAAAATTCTCTGAACGCTGCAAAATTGAGATTGTAACAGGAGAACATGATGTCGAAAGAGGTGGCACTAAGTTAGCGCCTTCGTAAAGAGAATCCAAGGCGGAGAACTGTTCGACGTAGAGGCGCAGCGTCTTCGAAAGGCTTCGACGATGAAATTCAGTGCGTACCTCCTTTCGCTTCATGTTCTCCTGATACATTTGCTAAAATCTGGCCAAAATTGTCTGAACGCTCCAAAATTGAGATTGTAACAGGAGAACATGATGTCGAAAGAGGTGGCACTAAGTTAGCGCCTTCGGAAAGAGAATCTAAGGCGGAGAACTATTCGACGTAGAGGCGCAGCGTCTTCGAAAGGCTTCGACGATGAAATTCACAGCGTACCTCCTTTCGCTTCATGTTCTCCTGATACATTTGCTAAAATCTGGCCAAAATTGTCTGAACGCTCCAAAATTGAGATTGTAACAGGAGAACATGATGTCGAAAGAGGTGGCACTAAGTTAGCGCCTTCGGAAAGAGAATCTAAGGCGGAGAACTATTCGACGTAGAGGCGCAGCGTCTTCGAAAGGCTTCGACGATGAAATTCACAGCGTACCTCCTTTCGCTTCATGTTCTCCTGATACATTTGCTAAAATCTGGCCAAAATTGTCTGAACGCTCCAAAATTGAGATTGTAACAGGAGAACATGATGTCGAAAGAGGTGGCACTAAGTTAGCGCCTTCGGAAAGAGAATCTAAGGCGGAGAACTATTCGACGTAGAGGCGCAGCGTCTTCGAAAGGCTTCGACGATGAAATTCACAGCGTACCTCCTTTCGCTTCATGTTCTCCTGATTCATTTGCTAAAATCTGGCCAAAATTCTCTGAACGCTCCAAAATTGAGATTGTAACAGGAGAACATGATGTCGAAAGAGGTGGCACTAAGTTAGCGCCTTCGTAAAGAGATTCCAAGGCGGAGAACTGTTCGACGTAGAGGCGCAGCGTCTTCGAAAGGTTTCGACGATGAAATTCAAGGCGTACCTCCTTTCGCATCATGTTCTCCTAATTCATTTGCTAAAATCTGGCCAAAATTCTGTGAACGCTGCAAAATTGAGATTGTAACAGGAGAACATGATGTCGAAGGAGGTGGCACTAAGTTAGCGCCTTCGTAAAGAGAATCCAAGGCGGAGAACTGTTCGACGTAGAGGCGCAGCGTCTTCGAAAGGCTTCGACGATGAAATTCAGTGCGTACCTCCTTTCGCTTCATGTTCTCCTGATACATTTGCTAAAATCTGGCCAAAATTGTCTGAACGCTCCAAAATTGAGATTGTAACAGGAGAACATGATGTCGAAAGAGGTGGCACTAAGTTAGCGCCTTCGTAAAGAGAATCCAAGGCGGAGAACTGTTCGACGTAGAGGCGCAGCGTCTTCGAAAGGCTTTGACGATGAAATTCAGTGCGTACCTCCTTTCGCTTCATGTTCTCCTGATACATTTGCTAAAATCTGGCCAAAATTGTCTGAACGCTGCAAAATTGAGATTGTAACAGGAGAACATGATGTCGAAAGAGGTGGCACTAAGTTAGCGCCTTCGGAAAGAGAATCTAAGGCGGAGAACTATTCGACGTAGAGGCGCAGCGTCTTCGAAAGGCTTCGACGATGAAATTCACAGCGTACCTCCTTTCGCTTCATGTTCTCCTGATACATTTGCTAAAATCTGGCCAAAATTGTCTGAACGCTCCAAAATTGAGATTGTAACAGGAGAACATGATGTCGAAAGAGGTGGCACTAAGTTAGCGCCTTCGGAAAGAGAATCTAAGGCGGAGAACTATTCGACGTAGAGGCGCAGCGTCTTCGAAAGGCTTCGACGATGAAATTCACAGCGTACCTCCTTTCGCTTCATGTTCTCCTGATTCATTTGCTAAAATCTGGCCAAAATTGTCTGAACGCTCCAAAATTGAGATTGTAACAGGAGAACATGATGTCGAAAGAGGTGGCACTAAGTTAGCGCCTTCGTAAAGAGAATCCAAGGCGGAGAACTGTTCGACGTAGAGGCGCAGCGTCTTCGAAAGGCTTTGACGATGAAATTCAGTGCGTACCTCCTTTCGCTTCATGTTCTCCTGATACATTTGCTAAAATCTGGCCAAAATTGTCTGAACGCTGCAAAATTGAGATTGTAACAGGAGAACATGATGTCGAAAGAGGTGGCACTAAGTTAGCGCCTTCGTAAAGAGAATCCAAGGCGGAGAACTGTTTGACGTAGAGGCGCAGCGTCTTCGAAAGGTTTCGACGATGAAATTCAAGGCGTACCTCCTTTCGCTTCATGTTCTCCTGATTCATTTGCTAAAATCTGGCCAAAATTCTCTGAACGCTGCAAAATTGAGATTGTAACAGGAGAACATGATGTCGAAAGAGGTGGCACTAAGTTAGCGCCTTCGTAAAGAGAATCCAAGGCGGAGAACTGTTCGACGTAGAGGCGCAGCGTCTTCGAAAGGCTTCGACGATGAAATTCAGTGCGTACCTCCTTTCGCTTCATGTTCTCCTGATACATTTGCTAAAATCTGGCCAAAATTGTCTGAACGCTCCAAAATTGAGATTGTAACAGGAGAACATGATGTCGAAAGAGGTGGCACTAAGTTAGCGCCTTCGGAAAGAGAATCTAAGGCGGAGAACTATTCGACGTAGAGGCGCAGCGTCTTCGAAAGGCTTCGACGATGAAATTCACAGCGTACCTCCTTTCGCTTCATGTTCTCCTGATACATTTGCTAAAATCTGGCCAAAATTGTCTGAACGCTCCAAAATTGAGATTGTAACAGGAGAACATGATGTCGAAAGAGGTGGCACTAAGTTAGCGCCTTCGGAAAGAGAATCTAAGGCGGAGAACTATTCGACGTAGAGGCGCAGCGTCTTCGAAAGGCTTCGACGATGAAATTCACAGCGTACCTCCTTTCGCTTCATGTTCTCCTGATACATTTGCTAAAATCTGGCCAAAATTGTCTGAACGCTCCAAAATTGAGATTGTAACAGGAGAACATGATGTCGAAAGAGGTGGCACTAAGTTAGCGCCTTCGGAAAGAGAATCTAAGGCGGAGAACTATTCGACGTAGAGGCGCAGCGTCTTCGAAAGGCTTCGACGATGAAATTCACAGCGTACCTCCTTTCGCTTCATGTTCTCCTGATTCATTTGCTAAAATCTGGCCAAAATTCTCTGAACGCTCCAAAATTGAGATTGTAACAGGAGAACATGATGTCGAAAGAGGTGGCACTAAGTTAGCGCCTTCGTAAAGAGATTCCAAGGCGGAGAACTGTTCGACGTAGAGGCGCAGCGTCTTCGAAAGGTTTCGACGATGAAATTCAAGGCGTACCTCCTTTCGCTTCATGTTCTCCTGATACATTTGCTAAAATCTGGCCAAAATTGTCTGAACGCTCCAAAATTGAGATTGTAACAGGAGAACATGATGTCGAAAGAGGTGGCACTAAGTTAGCGCCTTCGGAAAGAGAATCTAAGGCGGAGAACTATTCGACGTAGAGGCGCAGCGTCTTCGAAAGGCTTCGACGATGAAATTCACAGCGTACCTCCTTTCGCTTCATGTTCTCCTGATTCATTTGCTAAAATCTGGCCAAAATTCTCTGAACGCTCCAAAATTGAGATTGTAACAGGAGAACATGATGTCGAAAGAGGTGGCACTAAGTTAGCGCCTTCGTAAAGAGATTCCAAGGCGGAGAACTGTTCGACGTAGAGGCGCAGCGTCTTCGAAAGGTTTCGACGATGAAATTCAAGGCGTACCTCCTTTCGCATCATGTTCTCCTAATTCATTTGCTAAAATCTGGCCAAAATTCTGTGAACGCTGCAAAATTGAGATTGTAACAGGAGAACATGATGTCGAAGGAGGTGGCACTAAGTTAGCGCCTTCGTAAAGAGAATCCAAGGCGGAGAACTGTTCGACGTAGAGGCGCAGCGTCTTCGAAAGGCTTCGACGATGAAATTCAGTGCGTACCTCCTTTCGCTTCATGTTCTCCTGATACATTTGCTAAAATCTGGCCAAAATTGTCTGAACGCTCCAAAATTGAGATTGTAACAGGAGAACATGATGTCGAAAGAGGTGGCACTAAGTTAGCGCCTTCGTAAAGAGAATCCAAGGCGGAGAACTGTTCGACGTAGAGGCGCAGCGTCTTCGAAAGGCTTCGACGATGAAATTCACAGCGTACCTCCTTTCGCTTCATGTTCTCCTGATACATTTGCTAAAATCTGGCCAAAATTGTCTGAACGCTCCAAAATTGAGATTGTAACAGGAGAACATGATGTCGAAAGAGGTGGCACTAAGTTAGCGCCTTCGGAAAGAGAATCTAAGGCGGAGAACTATTCGACGTAGAGGCGCAGCGTCTTCGAAAGGCTTCGACGATGAAATTCACAGCGTACCTCCTTTCGCTTCATGTTCTCCTGATTCATTTGCTAAAATCTGGCCAAAATTGTCTGAACGCTCCAAAATTGAGATTGTAACAGGAGAACATGATGTCGAAAGAGGTGGCACTAAGTTAGCGCCTTCGTAAAGAGAATCCAAGGCGGAGAACTGTTCGACGTAGAGGCGCAGCGTCTTCGAAAGGCTTTGACGATGAAATTCAGTGCGTACCTCCTTTCGCTTCATGTTCTCCTGATACATTTGCTAAAATCTGGCCAAAATTGTCTGAACGCTGCAAAATTGAGATTGTAACAGGAGAACATGATGTCGAAAGAGGTGGCACTAAGTTAGCGCCTTCGTAAAGAGAATCCAAGGCGGAGAACTGTTTGACGTAGAGGCGCAGCGTCTTCGAAAGGTTTCGACGATGAAATTCAAGGCGTACCTCCTTTCGCTTCATGTTCTCCTGATTCATTTGCTAAAATCTGGCCAAAATTCTCTGAACGCTGCAAAATTGAGATTGTAACAGGAGAACATGATGTCGAAAGAGGTGGCACTAAGTTAGCGCCTTCGTAAAGAGAATCCAAGGCGGAGAACTGTTCGACGTAGAGGCGCAGCGTCTTCGAAAGGCTTCGACGATGAAATTCAGTGCGTACCTCCTTTCGCTTCATGTTCTCCTGATACATTTGCTAAAATCTGGCCAAAATTGTCTGAACGCTCCAAAATTGAGATTGTAACAGGAGAACATGATGTCGAAAGAGGTGGCACTAAGTTAGCGCCTTCGGAAAGAGAATCTAAGGCGGAGAACTAATCGACGTAGAGGCGCAGCGTCTTCGAAAGGCTTCGACGATGAAATTCACAGCGTACCTCCTTTCGCTTCATGTTCTCCTGATACATTTGCTAAAATCTGGCCAAAATTGTCTGAACGCTCCAAAATTGAGATTGTAACAGGAGAACATGATGTCGAAAGAGGTGGCACTAAGTTAGCGCCTTCGGAAAGAGAATCTAAGGCGGAGAACTATTCGACGTAGAGGCGCAGCGTCTTCGAAAGGCTTCGACGATGAAATTCACAGCGTACCTCCTTTCGCTTCATGTTCTCCTGATACATTTGCTAAAATCTGGCCAAAATTGTCTGAACGCTCCAAAATTGAGATTGTAACAGGAGAACATGATGTCGAAAGAGGTGGCACTAAGTTAGCGCCTTCGGAAAGAGAATCTAAGGCGGAGAACTATTCGACGTAGAGGCGCAGCGTCTTCGAAAGGCTTCGACGATGAAATTCACAGCGTACCTCCTTTCGCTTCATGTTCTCCTGATTCATTTACTAAAATCTGGCCAAAATTCTCTGAACGCTCCAAAATTGAGATTGTAACAGGAGAACATGATGTCGAAAGAGGTGGCACTAAGTTAGCGCCTTCGTAAAGAGAATCCAAGGCGGAGAACTGTTCGACGTAGAGGCGCAGCGTCTTCGAAAGGCTTCGACGATGAAATTCAGTGCGTACCTCCTTTCGCTTCATGTTCTCCTGATACATTTGCTAAAATCTGGCCAAAATTGTCTGAACGCTCCAAAATTGAGATTGTAACAGGAGAACATGATGTCGAAAGAGGTGGCACTAAGTTAGCGCCTTCGTAAAGAGAATCCAAGGCGGAGAACTGTTCGACGTAGAGGCGCAGCGTCTTCGAAAGGCTTCGACGATCAAATTCACAGCGTACCTCCTTTCGCTTCATGTTCTCCTGATACATTTGCTAAAATCTGGCCAAAATTGTCTGAACGCTCCAAAATTGAGATTGTAACAGGAGAACATGATGTCGAAAGAGGTGGCACTAAGTTAGCGCCTTCGGAAAGAGAATCTAAGGCGGAGAACTATTCGACGTAGAGGCGCAGCGTCTTCGAAAGGCTTCGACGATGAAATTCACAGCGTACCTCCTTTCGCTTCATGTTCTCCTGATTCATTTGCTAAAATCTGGCCAAAATTCTCTGAACGCTCCAAAATTGAGATTGTAACAGGAGAACATGATGTCGAAAGAGGTGGCACTAAGTTAGCGCCTTCGTAAAGAGATTCCAAGGCGGAGAACTGTTCGACGTAGAGGCGCAGCGTCTTCGAAAGGTTTCGACGATGAAATTCAAGGCGTACCTCCTTTCGCATCATGTTCTCCTAATTCATTTGCTAAAATCTGGCCAAAATTCTGTGAACGCTGCAAAATTGAGATTGTAACAGGAGAACATGATGTCGAAGGAGGTGGCACTAAGTTAGCGCCTTCGTAAAGAGAATCCAAGGCGGAGAACTGTTCGACGTAGAGGCGCAGCGTCTTCGAAAGGCTTCGACGATGAAATTCAGTGCGTACCTCCTTTCGCTTCATGTTCTCCTGATACATTTGCTAAAATCTGGCCAAAATTGTCTGAACGCTCCAAAATTGAGATTGTAACAGGAGAACATGATGTCGAAAGAGGTGGCACTAAGTTAGCGCCTTCGTAAAGAGAATCCAAGGCGGAGAACTGTTCGACGTAGAGGCGCAGCGTCTTCGAAAGGCTTTGACGATGAAATTCAGTGCGTACCTCCTTTCGCTTCATGTTCTCCTGATACATTTGCTAAAATCTGGCCAAAATTGTCTGAACGCTGCAAAATTGAGATTGTAACAGGAGAACATGATGTCGAAAGAGGTGGCACTAAGTTAGCGCCTTCGGAAAGAGAATCTAAGGCGGAGAACTATTCGACGTAGAGGCGCAGCGTCTTCGAAAGGCTTCGACGATGAAATTCACAGCGTACCTCCTTTCGCTTCATGTTCTCCTGATACATTTGCTAAAATCTGGCCAAAATTGTCTGAACGCTCCAAAATTGAGATTGTAACAGGAGAACATGATGTCGAAAGAGGTGGCACTAAGTTAGCGCCTTCGGAAAGAGAATCTAAGGCGGAGAACTATTCGACGTAGAGGCGCAGCGTCTTCGAAAGGCTTCGACGATGAAATTCACAGCGTACCTCCTTTCGCTTCATGTTCTCCTGATTCATTTGCTAAAATCTGGCCAAAATTGTCTGAACGCTCCAAAATTGAGATTGTAACAGGAGAACATGATGTCGAAAGAGGTGGCACTAAGTTAGCGCCTTCGTAAAGAGAATCCAAGGCGGAGAACTGTTCGACGTAGAGGCGCAGCGTCTTCGAAAGGCTTTGACGATGAAATTCAGTGCGTACCTCCTTTCGCTTCATGTTCTCCTGATACATTTGCTAAAATCTGGCCAAAATTGTCTGAACGCTGCAAAATTGAGATTGTAACAGGAGAACATGATGTCGAAAGAGGTGGCACTAAGTTAGCGCCTTCGTAAAGAGAATCCAAGGCGGAGAACTGTTTGACGTAGAGGCGCAGCGTCTTCGAAAGGTTTCGACGATGAAATTCAAGGCGTACCTCCTTTCGCTTCATGTTCTCCTGATTCATTTGCTAAAATCTGGCCAAAATTCTCTGAACGCTGCAAAATTGAGATTGTAACAGGAGAACATGATGTCGAAAGAGGTGGCACTAAGTTAGCGCCTTCGTAAAGAGAATCCAAGGCGGAGAACTGTTCGACGTAGAGGCGCAGCGTCTTCGAAAGGCTTCGACGATGAAATTCAGTGCGTACCTCCTTTCGCTTCATGTTCTCCTGATACATTTGCTAAAATCTGGCCAAAATTGTCTGAACGCTCCAAAATTGAGATTGTAACAGGAGAACATGATGTCGAAAGAGGTGGCACTAAGTTAGCGCCTTCGGAAAGAGAATCTAAGGCGGAGAACTATTCGACGTAGAGGCGCAGCGTCTTCGAAAGGCTTCGACGATGAAATTCACAGCGTACCTCCTTTCGCTTCATGTTCTCCTGATACATTTGCTAAAATCTGGCCAAAATTGTCTGAACGCTCCAAAATTGAGATTGTAACAGGAGAACATGATGTCGAAAGAGGTGGCACTAAGTTAGCGCCTTCGGAAAGAGAATCTAAGGCGGAGAACTATTCGACGTAGAGGCGCAGCGTCTTCGAAAGGCTTCGACGATGAAATTCACAGCGTACCTCCTTTCGCTTCATGTTCTCCTGATACATTTGCTAAAATCTGGCCAAAATTGTCTGAACGCTCCAAAATTGAGATTGTAACAGGAGAACATGATGTCGAAAGAGGTGGCACTAAGTTAGCGCCTTCGGAAAGAGAATCTAAGGCGGAGAACTATTCGACGTAGAGGCGCAGCGTCTTCGAAAGGCTTCGACGATGAAATTCACAGCGTACCTCCTTTCGCTTCATGTTCTCCTGATACATTTGCTAAAATCTGGCCAAAATTGTCTGAACGCTCCAAAATTGAGATTGTAACAGGAGAACATGATGTCGAAAGAGGTGGCACTAAGTTAGCGCCTTCGGAAAGAGAATCTAAGGCGGAGAACTATTCGACGTAGAGGCGCAGCGTCTTCGAAAGGCTTCGACGATGAAATTCACAGCGTACCTCCTTTCGCTTCATGTTCTCCTGATTCATTTGCTAAAATCTGGCCAAAATTCTCTGAACGCTCCAAAATTGAGATTGTAACAGGAGAACATGATGTCGAAAGAGGTGGCACTAAGTTAGCGCCTTCGTAAAGAGATTCCAAGGCGGAGAACTGTTCGACGTAGAGGCGCAGCGTCTTCGAAAGGTTTCGACGATGAAATTCAAGGCGTACCTCCTTTCGCATCATGTTCTCCTAATTCATTTGCTAAAATCTGGCCAAAATTCTGTGAACGCTGCAAAATTGAGATTGTAACAGGAGAACATGATGTCGAAGGAGGTGGCACTAAGTTAGCGCCTTCGTAAAGAGAATCCAAGGCGGAGAACTGTTCGACGTAGAGGCGCAGCGTCTTCGAAAGGCTTCGACGATGAAATTCAGTGCGTACCTCCTTTCGCTTCATGTTCTCCTGATACATTTGCTAAAATCTGGCCAAAATTGTCTGAACGCTGCAAAATTGAGATTGTAACAGGAGAACATGATGTCGAAAGAGGTGGCACTAAGTTAGCGCCTTCGGAAAGAGAATCTAAGGCGGAGAACTATTCGACGTAGAGGCGCAGCGTCTTCGAAAGGCTTCGACGATGAAATTCACAGCGTACCTCCTTTCGCTTCATGTTCTCCTGATACATTTGCTAAAATCTGGCCAAAATTGTCTGAACGCTCCAAAATTGAGATTGTAACAGGAGAACATGATGTCGAAAGAGGTGGCACTAAGTTAGCGCCTTCGGAAAGAGAATCTAAGGCGGAGAACTATTCGACGTAGAGGCGCAGCGTCTTCGAAAGGCTTCGACGATGAAATTCACAGCGTACCTCCTTTCGCTTCATGTTCTCCTGATTCATTTGCTAAAATCTGGCCAAAATTGTCTGAACGCTCCAAAATTGAGATTGTAACAGGAGAACATGATGTCGAAAGAGGTGGCACTAAGTTAGCGCCTTCGTAAAGAGAATCCAAGGCGGAGAACTGTTCGACGTAGAGGCGCAGCGTCTTCGAAAGGCTTCGACGATGAAATTCAGTGCGTACCTCCTTTCGCTTCATGTTCTCCTGATACATTTGCTAAAATCTGGCCAAAATTGTCTGAACGCTCCAAAATTGAGATTGTAACAGGAGAACATGATGTCGAAAGAGGTGGCACTAAGTTAGCGCCTTCGGAAAGAGAATCTAAGGCGGAGAACTATTCGACGTAGAGGCGCAGCGTCTTCGAAAGGCTTCGACGATGAAATTCACAGCGTACCTCCTTTCGCTTCATGTTCTCCTGATACATTTGCTAAAATCTGGCCAAAATTGTCTGAACGCTCCAAAATTGAGATTGTAACAGGAGAACATGATGTCGAAAGAGGTGGCACTAAGTTAGCGCCTTCGGAAAGAGAATCTAAGGCGGAGAACTGTTCGACGTAGAGGCGCAGCGTCTTCGAAAGGCTTCGACGATGAAATTCACAGCGTACCTCCTTTCGCTTCATGTTCTCCTGATACATTTGCTAAAATCTGGCCAAAATTGTCTGAACGCTCCAAAATTGAGATTGTAACAGGAGAACATGATGTCGAAAGAGGTGGCACTAAGTTAGCGCCTTCGGAAAGAGAATCTAAGGCGGAGAACTATTCGACGTAGAGGCGCAGCGTCTTCGAAAGGCTTCGACGATGAAATTCACAGCGTACCTCCTTTCGCTTCATGTTCTCCTGATTCATTTGCTAAAATCTGGCCAAAATTCTCTGAACGCTCCAAAATTGAGATTGTAACAGGAGAACATGATGTCGAAAGAGGTGGCACTAAGTTAGCGCCTTCGTAAAGAGATTCCAAGGCGGAGAACTGTTCGACGTAGAGGCGCAGCGTCTTCGAAAGGTTTCGACGATGAAATTCAAGGCGTACCTCCTTTCGCTTCATGTTCTCCTGATACATTTGCTAAAATCTGGCCAAAATTGTCTGAACGCTCCAAAATTGAGATTGTAACAGGAGAACATGATGTCGAAAGAGGTGGCACTAAGTTAGCGCCTTCGGAAAGAGAATCTAAGGCGGAGAACTATTCGACGTAGAGGCGCAGCGTCTTCGAAAGGCTTCGACGATGAAATTCACAGCGTACCTCCTTTCGCTTCATGTTCTCCTGATTCATTTGCTAAAATCTGGCCAAAATTCTCTGAACGCTCCAAAATTGAGATTGTAACAGGAGAACATGATGTCGAAAGAGGTGGCACTAAGTTAGCGCCTTCGTAAAGAGATTCCAAGGCGGAGAACTGTTCGACGTAGAGGCGCAGCGTCTTCGAAAGGTTTCGACGATGAAATTCAAGGCGTACCTCCTTTCGCATCATGTTCTCCTAATTCATTTGCTAAAATCTGGCCAAAATTCTGTGAACGCTGCAAAATTGAGATTGTAACAGGAGAACATGATGTCGAAGGAGGTGGCACTAAGTTAGCGCCTTCGTAAAGAGAATCCAAGGCGGAGAACTGTTCGACGTAGAGGCGCAGCGTCTTCGAAAGGCTTCGACGATGAAATTCAGTGCGTACCTCCTTTCGCTTCATGTTCTCCTGATACATTTGCTAAAATCTGGCCAAAATTGTCTGAACGCTCCAAAATTGAGATTGTAACAGGAGAACATGATGTCGAAAGAGGTGGCACTAAGTTAGCGCCTTCGTAAAGAGAATCCAAGGCGGAGAACTGTTCGACGTAGAGGCGCAGCGTCTTCGAAAGGCTTTGACGATGAAATTCAGTGCGTACCTCCTTTCGCTTCATGTTCTCCTGATACATTTGCTAAAATCTGGCCAAAATTGTCTGAACGCTGCAAAATTGAGATTGTAACAGGAGAACATGATGTCGAAAGAGGTGGCACTAAGTTAGCGCCTTCGGAAAGAGAATCTAAGGCGGAGAACTATTCGACGTAGAGGCGCAGCGTCTTCGAAAGGCTTCGACGATGAAATTCACAGCGTACCTCCTTTCGCTTCATGTTCTCCTGATACATTTGCTAAAATCTGGCCAAAATTGTCTGAACGCTCCAAAATTGAGATTGTAACAGGAGAACATGATGTCGAAAGAGGTGGCACTAAGTTAGCGCCTTCGGAAAGAGAATCTAAGGCGGAGAACTATTCGACGTAGAGGCGCAGCGTCTTCGAAAGGCTTCGACGATGAAATTCACAGCGTACCTCCTTTCGCTTCATGTTCTCCTGATTCATTTGCTAAAATCTGGCCAAAATTGTCTGAACGCTCCAAAATTGAGATTGTAACAGGAGAACATGATGTCGAAAGAGGTGGCACTAAGTTAGCGCCTTCGTAAAGAGAATCCAAGGCGGAGAACTGTTCGACGTAGAGGCGCAGCGTCTTCGAAAGGCTTTGACGATGAAATTCAGTGCGTACCTCCTTTCGCTTCATGTTCTCCTGATACATTTGCTAAAATCTGGCCAAAATTGTCTGAACGCTGCAAAATTGAGATTGTAACAGGAGAACATGATGTCGAAAGAGGTGGCACTAAGTTAGCGCCTTCGTAAAGAGAATCCAAGGCGGAGAACTGTTTGACGTAGAGGCGCAGCGTCTTCGAAAGGTTTCGACGATGAAATTCAAGGCGTACCTCCTTTCGCTTCATGTTCTCCTGATTCATTTGCTAAAATCTGGCCAAAATTCTCTGAACGCTGCAAAATTGAGATTGTAACAGGAGAACATGATGTCGAAAGAGGTGGCACTAAGTTAGCGCCTTCGTAAAGAGAATCCAAGGCGGAGAACTGTTCGACGTAGAGGCGCAGCGTCTTCGAAAGGCTTCGACGATGAAATTCAGTGCGTACCTCCTTTCGCTTCATGTTCTCCTGATACATTTGCTAAAATCTGGCCAAAATTGTCTGAACGCTCCAAAATTGAGATTGTAACAGGAGAACATGATGTCGAAAGAGGTGGCACTAAGTTAGCGCCTTCGGAAAGAGAATCTAAGGCGGAGAACTATTCGACGTAGAGGCGCAGCGTCTTCGAAAGGCTTCGACGATGAAATTCACAGCGTACCTCCTTTCGCTTCATGTTCTCCTGATACATTTGCTAAAATCTGGCCAAAATTGTCTGAACGCTCCAAAATTGAGATTGTAACAGGAGAACATGATGTCGAAAGAGGTGGCACTAAGTTAGCGCCTTCGGAAAGAGAATCTAAGGCGGAGAACTATTCGACGTAGAGGCGCAGCGTCTTCGAAAGGCTTCGACGATGAAATTCACAGCGTACCTCCTTTCGCTTCATGTTCTCCTGATACATTTGCTAAAATCTGGCCAAAATTGTCTGAACGCTCCAAAATTGAGATTGTAACAGGAGAACATGATGTCGAAAGAGGTGGCACTAAGTTAGCGCCTTCGGAAAGAGAATCTAAGGCGGAGAACTATTCGACGTAGAGGCGCAGCGTCTTCGAAAGGCTTCGACGATGAAATTCACAGCGTACCTCCTTTCGCTTCATGTTCTCCTGATACATTTGCTAAAATCTGGCCAAAATTGTCTGAACGCTCCAAAATTGAGATTGTAACAGGAGAACATGATGTCGAAAGAGGTGGCACTAAGTTAGCGCCTTCGGAAAGAGAATCTAAGGCGGAGAACTATTCGACGTAGAGGCGCAGCGTCTTCGAAAGGCTTCGACGATGAAATTCACAGCGTACCTCCTTTCGCTTCATGTTCTCCTGATTCATTTACTAAAATCTGGCCAAAATTCTCTGAACGCTCCAAAATTGAGATTGTAACAGGAGAACATGATGTCGAAAGAGGTGGCACTAAGTTAGCGCCTTCGTAAAGAGAATCCAAGGCGGAGAACTGTTCGACGTAGAGGCGCAGCGTCTTCGAAAGGCTTCGACGATGAAATTCAGTGCGTACCTCCTTTCGCTTCATGTTCTCCTGATACATTTGCTAAAATCTGGCCAAAATTGTCTGAACGCTCCAAAATTGAGATTGTAACAGGAGAACATGATGTCGAAAGAGGTGGCACTAAGTTAGCGCCTTCGTAAAGAGAATCCAAGGCGGAGAACTGTTCGACGTAGAGGCGCAGCATCTTCGAAAGGTTTCGACGATGAAATTCAGTGCGTACCTCCTTTCGCTTCATGTTCTCCTGATACATTTGCTAAAATCTGGCCAAAATTGTCTGAACGCTCCAAAATTGAGATTGTAACAGGAGAACATGATGTCGAAAGAGGTGGCACTAAGTTAGCGCCTTCGGAAAGAGAATCCAAGGCGGAGAACTGTTCGACGTAGAGGCGCAGCGTCTTCGAAAGGCTTTGACGATGAAATTCAGTGCGTACCTCCTTTCGCTTCATGTTCTCCTGATACTTTTGCTAATATCTGGCCAAAATTTTCTGAACGCTCCAAAATTGAGATTGTAACAGGAGAACATGATGTCGAAAGAGGTAACTCCGGAGAGAATGAGTCGAAGACGGAGAAGTAATCAACGCAGACGCAGGCTTTATTTGTGATTGTGGAATTTGGGATTAAATTAGGAAATGGAAGTTATAGGGTACATTTCTACATTGAATGATGCGTTTTTTCTCTATATGTGATTTATTAAAATACTCTGAATAATGTACAGTGATATTTAATAATTCGATTGTCTAATTACTTAAGATTAACTTCCACTTAATAGGGACATATTGTAAATGCTGCACTCGTCCAGTGCGTTTTCGTTACACCCCACATTTTACACAGACGTCTGGAAGACGTCAATTGTACGTCCGTTTTAGTTCCGGACGGCTTTTAGGACGTCTTTTGGGCGTCTTTAGAAGCCATCTGTGTGCTATCTGGGACCAGTTGACACGAACCGACACTTCCAAAGGAAAGAATTGCTTACCTATAACAGACGAATGACCCGAATTAATTAACCATTATACAAGGTGTCTGAGAAATCGGTATCAATTGGGTAAAATGGGCGATCAAAGGGTACTTTCATTATACTCTTTGGACGCGGTATTGCGTTCCGAGTACTTTCCTAGAGGGAGAAAAATTCCCTACTATACAGGGTGACAGAGAAATCGGCAGCAATCGAGGAAAATCGGCGATCAAAGGGTACTTTCATTGTACTCTTTGGACGCGGTTTTACGTCCCGAGTACTTTCCTAAGGGGTGAAAAATACCCTACTATACTGGGTGATTGAGTAATCGGCAACGATCGAGGAAAATCGGCAATCAAAGGGTACTTTCATTGTACTCATTGAACGCGGTTTCACGTCCCGAGTACTTTCCTAAGGGGTGAAAAATACCCTACTATACAGGGTGATTGAGAAATCGGGAACGTTCGAGGAAAATCGGCAATGAAAGGGTACTTTCATTGTACTCATTGAACGCGGTTTCACGTCCAGAGTACTTTCCGAAGGGGTGAAAAATACCCTACTATACAGGGTGACAGAGAAATCGGCAGCGATCGAGGAAAATCGGCGATCAAAGGGTACTTTCATTGTACTCTTTGAACGCGGTTTTACACCCCGAGTACTTTCCTAAGGGGTGAAAAATACCCTACTATACAGGGTGACTGAAAAATCGGCAACGATCGAGGAAAATCGGCGATCAAAGGGTACTTTCATTGTACTCTTTGGACGCGGTGTTACACCCCGAATACTTTCCTAAGGGGTGAAAAATACCCTACTATACAGAGTGACTGAAAAATCGGCAACGATCGAGGAAAATCGGCGATCAAAGGGTACTTTCATTGTACTCTTTGGACGCGGTTTTACGTCCCGAGTACTTTCCTAAGGGGTGAAAAATACCCTACTATACAGGGTGATTGAGAAATCGGCAACGATCGAGGGAAATCGGCAATCAAAGGGTACTTTCATTGTACTCATTGAACGCGGTTTCATGTCCCGAGTACTTTCCTAAGGGGTGAAAAATACCCTACTATACAGGGTGACAGAGAAATCGGCAGCGATCGAGGAAAATCGGCGATCGAAGCGTACTTTCATTGTACTCTTTGAACGCGGTTTTACACCCCGAGTACTTTCCTAAGGGGTGAAAAATACCCTACTATACAGGGTGACAGAGGAATCGGCAACGATCGAGGGAAATCGGCGATCAAAGGGTACTTTCATTGTACTCATTGAACGCGGTTTCACGTCCCCAGTACTTTCCTAAGGGCTGAAAAATTCCCTACTATACAGGATGACAGAGGAATCGGCAACGATCGAGGGAAATCGGCGATCAAAGGGTACTTTCATTGTACCTTTTGGACGTGGTTTGACGCTGAAATTCAGGATACCTCCTTTCGTTTCATGTTCTCCTAATACACCGCTCCAAAATCTGGCCAAAATTTTCTGAACGCTCTAAATTGAGCTTCGTAACAGGGGAACATGATGTCGAAAGAGGTGGCACTAAGTTAGCGTCTTCGGAGAGAGAATCCAAGGCGGAGAACTGTTCGACGTAGAGGCGCAGCGGCTTCGAAAGGCTTCGACGATGAAATTCAGGACGTACCTCCTTTCGCTTCATGTTCTCCTGATACATTTGCTAAAATCTGGCCAAAATTTTCTGAACGCTCCAAAATTGAGATTGTAACAGGAAAATATGCGTGCCAGTACACAACGAAACAAGTAACTGGCTTCTGTACATAGATTTATTTTGTAAACAGGATTTATATTTGTTGGTCTTGTAACAGAATTCTAAATGAAAATATCATGTCGCGATACAGGAAAATATCATTGGTTCTCGTGTGGTATTAAATCAGACATCATATGAAGTTTATAATTATATAATCATAAATCCCTACTCATACTTCACGATTCACTTATCGTTGTACTGTACAAATAGTACTGCCTTTATTCTCTAATACTACCAAAGTACCTATAATAAATATAATACAACCGCGTTGAGCAAGAATGAATACGTTGCACTGTCCAAAACAATTTTCATTCATTTCCCCCTTCACCCTCAATGCGCTTAGTATAAACAGACCACAGTTCAAACATATTGTACGAGACTCCATTCTAAAATACTTCACGCTATCCTTAACGCAAGGGCTATTACGTCAAACAGTCTCTTCGGTGCAGAAATTCCTGCACTACAATATATAAATTCACTCGCGCAATATCTATCGCGCAATTAGCGTAGAAGTTCCTTTTAACCTTTCTTAAACTTAATCAACAGAATCGCCAGAGTCATAAAGGCGCTTATCCAGATGAACGTGGCAATGAAACCGGCGTAAACAGTGGGATTAGAAATTGGCCATCCTCTGGCCAGCATGGCTCTCATCGCCTCTGTACTCTTCGTCAATGGAAGGATGTAGCTGATGCACTTCAGCACCGTATGCATTCCTTCGATGGGCCAAATTATTCCGCACAGCATGACGATGGGTAAAAACGAACCCATTGCCACGTACGTGGCGCTCCTCTCGTTTTCACAGACACAGGCAATAACGAATCCTAGAAATCAGTATCATTAAGTGACCGATATCGAGCAGAAAACACCTGTCGGTAGCGATTATTAATGGAGGGCGGTCTGTACCGAAACACATTCCACACAGGCCAGTGAGGATCGTCAGGACAGTGACCCAACCGATAGCACCCTCGCAAGTGATGCCGAAGACAGCGAAGGAAAATATCAGGACCATCACTGTTTGCCCTATCATCACCGTGAACTGAGTTATCACTTGAGCAAAGAGGATCTCCGGCCCAGTCAGACCTGCGAGAAGAAAGGTGTTCAGCATGCCCTTTATCCCGCATTTCTATCGTTAACAGCTGTTCTTTATTTACCAGAGACTAAGCTTCTCTCAAGGAGACCCTCGTTCCTTTCTAGCAACATCGCGCCAGATGTTAGAGCAACTGACAAGAAGAAAATGATTCTAAAACAGATAGGCAGACGTTTGTCAGTGAGAGCAATGCGAGTCTGTAATTTTCCTCGCGACTTATCTATTTACAAAACACTCACGTTAAGATGATTCCGGGCGCCGCGAAATCTGTGAAGTTCGGTTCCTCGGGGCCATAGATCGGTTGCTTAAACTGTGCGTAGAAAGGTGGATGTTTATAAATCGTTTAGATTTGTCGATTACTTATGATACGAAGATAACTTTTGACTCACGTCTAACGGGATATTTGTTAATTTGCTGCTGTAATTGCATGCTACGGTCAACTCCTCTGCGAATTCTTGGTAAGACATGTAAAGGTCTCGTTGGAGTAGCTGGCCGATTTGTTGGTCTAAAAAGAGGAAGATCAGAAAAAGTATTACCGAAAGAAATAATATTACTTTGTCTCTTAAAAAATGTAGACTAATAGGCTCAAGTTTCTATCGCAGCTTTTAAGATTTATCAATAAATAATCAGAGGCGGTGTTTTACTGTGCCACGCCATTATGTTTCCAACAACTCGAGGGTAAAGTATCAATGCAATTGCCTCTCGTAAATACGATTGAACTCACTGGACATGTCCATGACGACCTGCATATTAGAGAAATCGACGCTCCAGTCATCAGCATCTTTGCCATCTTCTAGTCTGACCGATAGCGAATCAGAGTAATTGGAAGGGAAGAATATGGAAGCCCAGGCCCAGCCTCGTTTCACAGCATTTCTGCCATCGCTGTCAGTATCGTACGATACCAACTGCACTGACCTACTTTCCAGGTGCTGAAGATATCGACAGCTCAAGTGCGTCCAGTCGCAGCCGACCGATGGCACGCACAGATCCTTGGTGTTGTTCAGTTCGTTGTTCACTATCGCTATCTTTAAACCAACAGGGTCTTTGCCGATGGAAAGGCAGAACAGAACAATCTGGACGACTGGAAGGCCGATGATGAACAGCATTATGCTGAAAGAAACGCATCCCTTAGGACATTATCCCATATCTTCGCCAAACTGGTCCCCAGTTTTTTAATTGAGGAGCCCAGTGGAGAACAGGCACACACCACTGTTTTGCTATTATATTAGGAAGTGGTGGAATTCTGGCATCGAGGCATGTGCCTGTTTTCCACTGAGCCCCTCAATTTCGTAGCTCCTTGATTCTCTAAGCCCTAAGCTATCAATCTTTCTATACACCACTCCCAGTCGCGATTCTATTCAGACGTACCCAACGTTCCTCCACATCCACAGGAAGTTCTTCCATATGAGAGCCTTCATGTGCTGAGCGTCGAGCATCTTGAAGTCTAAGGAGCCTTTCTCCTCGGGCGGTAGCTCTGGCACCTGTTCGCCAGGGTACATATAGATAAAACGATTCAACGAGACAGATAGATTTACCTTGAGAATGGAGGATAATTACGTGTCCATCGTCCGGTGCACCGATGGCGGTGCTTCTCCTCCGACTGGAAACGCTGACATTGTCCCCGAATTCGCCGCTCATCTCGTCGTCTGGGTCCTGGAACGTGCAGGGGTGTGTATAGGTTGAGTAGGCTGCAGCCTAGGGCGGCAAATTTGGGGCGAAACAAATACAGAGAGGTTTAAACACAGAGGCTTGAGGCAACTTTAGAAACAATTCACTTTTTCTTCGTTTAGCAAATTAGCATTAACTCATATGTGAGTTGTCATATTGATTTGGGTTTACATTTATTAAACTCTTTCAAATTAAAATATTTTATCCGTGACAAAGCTAATTTACCCCTCGCTCTTTTTATCGAGACACGGAGGGAAAGCGAGGAGAAGGACGTACAACTTCTGGAAGGACGCCAGTGACGCTGCTGAGGATGCTGCTCCGCCTCCGGAGGCCCATGTTCTGCCGTTTGCTCAGCTTCAGGAACACGTCCTCCAAGCTGTCCATGTTGTGCATCTCCATCAGTTTCGTGGGCGATTCTTCGGCTAAAAGCTTGCCACCCCTCATCAAGCCGATCATACCGGCCTGCCTCGTCTCCTCGATGTAGTGCGTGGTGATAATGATGGTTTTGTTGCCGTCCTTCGTTAAGTGGACCAAATGGTCCCAGATGCTCTTGCGGAGGACAGGGTCCACGCCTACGGTGGGCTCATCTAAAATTAGCAATTCTGGTTCTGCAAGGAGAGCTGCTGCGAAGGACACCCTCCTCTGCTGACCACCCGACAGGTTCTTCACGAAACGATTTTCTGATGGCAGCTGCAACAACTGTTTAAAACGGACCGCGTCAGTCCCATCCGTTCACGTCGGCAAACTTAAGTTCCAATCGCCACTTGGTGAATGAAGGGGAATTCTTTGTGAAGTTTCGATATAAAATAGGATTTGTATGAATAAAAGTATATTGTGTAAGCTGTATAATATTCCACCATTCGAGGATCAAGGGATCATTCAGTTTCTCAACACTCTTAGCTTCTAATTTGAAGTGTTCTTAGGAAGTTACTGTTCTAGTTTTCTAAAACTTCTAATTTTAAGCATTTCACGTTTTTTAATTATTTATTTTTTAGGCTTTTGAGGAAGGTGGGTATGCTGTGAATTTCATGTGTAGGTAGAAGATTGGGAACATGGGTATTTTGTTTCTAAGACTGATATACAAAGTAATATAGAATAAGGAATGATTCACTAATGTCTAATAGAATTCATTAACTTGAAATTATATCAAATTAACACTCTTCCTCGATTAGAAGACTAGCAGTCTTCACATTCTGGCATCTGGATCATTCGATCCTGCCTGATAACACTGTATCATCCCACTTAACATTCGACTGACCATAAGCAGTGTATTATATAAACCAGCAGATCATAACTACCCATTTAATCGTAATATGCATTAGCAAAAGAAAAAAGGACAATTATCGTGTCATATCCAGAGAATGAATCGATCGCAGGTGATTGCGCGCGTTCTTCATCTGTCGTCGGTCACGTAAGTTGAAATTAAAATTGCATAGCCTCAAAAAAAAAAAAACTGTTACACAATGTTTCAGATGTTATCGTGGAATATGTTAAAACTCACCTTTACGAGGAAATCGAGCTTCACGTCCACTTGCTCCGTCGTCATGCCAGCACACCAGCCGAAATAAATGAACGTCTCCCTTATGGAGAACTCCCCGTAAAGGGCGAGCTCCTGCGGCATGTAACCCACCCGCGGCCCAGGAACACCCGATCCTCTGGATCCTGGCCTGCCGCCCAGCACCCAGATCTCCCCGGAATTTAAACGCCTTCGACCCACGATGCAAGAGAGCAACGTGGTCTTGCCGCAGCCACTGGCACCGAGGAGGCCATATCTGAACACCGAAATACACGAAGAGTGAGGCAGTGTGGAATCTCATAGAATTTCTCAATTGTTAGTATTAAAGGAATATCAAAGGAAGAACATGTTATGCTTTGGCACATCGAATAATCGCATACTTGAGCAGATGTTTTAATTCGTAATATACCTTATGGCTCTTAGGATTTTAAGGCACAGTCTTATTTTTTACCATGAATGCTGGGTGATTTTTACTCTGAAATTTTCACGTCGAAACTTTGGTTCATGCGGGCAATAAAGAATTGGAAAAAGAAAGATGATCAAGCTTAATAGGTCTTACCAACTCAAGACTTTAATTTATATTTTATATTATATAAATATGCTTCATTAAATATGCTTCATTATCCACTGCACGAGCAGTGAATACGCGATTGATGTTCCGTGTAAAAAGAGTCGAGTATGAATTCATTAGAGACTTCATATTAATATTTCATCTGATTTTGCTCAACGAAGATGAACTTTAGGCAATGCGCGTCCCCTGGTGAACTTTGGGCCCCTTTTAAACTCTGCGACGCGTTCGACGGCTGAGTGTGTGTAATTATGCGGAAGCGGAGCGTGTTAAACGATCAGCTGGCCGAGGAAAGAAAGAGCCATCTCGGTGGATATATTTTCTGAGGAATCATGACCGTGCACGTGGACTTTGCCTGTGGTAAAAAGGAGTGACACAGGTGACGGAACGAGAACTCAGCTTCCACTGGGAAAGATCAACGAGCGTGGCACACAGTGGATTGTTCCACGTCTCTGCATTGAATTTTACGCAATACAGTCTCCTTTAAAAGAGGCTACTTTTACGCGGGAGCGAGATAGGACGAGAGAAATATGCAGCGAAGTGGATCCGCAGCTTTTTCCATAGGCTTTTTCACGACAATGGGCATTGAAGCAACGCGCTTTCCCATTAGCAGCTGCACTGGCGTAAATTGCAACATCGGCGCGCGATTTATTTAACACTACCAGCGTTAATTGTTCCTCGAAATGCACGTGGAAGTCGTGGAAGTTGGTTTGAGCGAGGCAGAAGGAAAACATGTTTGGCTCTGCTGGGGTGTTTAGCCTGAGTATTCACGGGAAGACAAATAATTGGTAAAACGACGTATTTTGGAGGAAAATAATTGATACACTGCAGCTCAAAAGTTTGGAGCATGTTATCATTTCAAACGAACAAAGCTCTCGGGTAAATAAACGCTTCATTGGCAATATTACTACAGTAATGAAGCTGTACTGAATTATAATCAAAAGTAAAAGTTTAAATTCGAATGTACTTATTTTTTAGAAAAATAATACAAAATTTATGAAAGGGTTCTTTTTCGCAAAAGCACACTCAATTAATTTTTCAAATTGTTTCCGATTTAATACCGCTCCACTCTTTTTGTAAATATTTTCAAAATAAATACAATATACATATACAACTGCAAATGACTGAGAAGTCTTGATTTGTTTGAAGAATGAAAGGTGCTCCTAATTTCGTACGTGTCCCTTCATCATTCTTAATTAATTAAACAGAGTATTCCTTCAAGTTCTCGATAATTTGTAACTATCATTAGGATTATTTAAAGCGGAAAAATGTCATTAGGAAAACTTACATCGTGCCTTTTGATACAGTCATATTCAGCCCATCGAGGATAACATTTGGGTTGCTTTTCGGCCCATACTTCTTGAAGGCCCTTCTCACGCATACCGCTTGCTTCCTTCTCGTATCCAAAGTCGAGGCTTGCGTTTGAAACTGTGCCCTTCGTGTCTTCAGCTCCAAGGAAGCCGTCGGCGCAGCCGGCGGTGTGGTGGCAGCCTCCATTTCTGAAGCAGAGGAAATTATTCATATAGTACTTCGTAAAGTCGTTTATGCCGATTGAATAATTTCTCAGGCTGTCAGATGCGTCATTGAGTAACAAAATCGTCTGAATTACTTAGTGAGCTTTCTCAGTCTCAAATGACGAATCCATTAACATGAGACCAAAGCATCAGTATTCAAAGCAAATGCACAACAAAACCTCGTTGTTGTAATAACATACAATACTTGCCAGATGATAATTACGATATCCTATTCACAGACCGGTGAAAAACATTGACAGTTGTGTTATAAGCAAACACCATTTGTGAGCATTTTACTCATTCTGCAAAGATTATTCGTTGCCATTAGTGTCCAAAGACCAGCTCATTTATTATTGAAATGGGAATGGTGAATATGTTAGTGGTAAAGTAACACACGAAGTTTTATTATTTTCTTGAACGTAGTTGTCACACGGAAATTAATTTTCCATTAGCTGCTGTTTAAAAACGATCTGTTAAATTATGCCACAAAAATTCTGACATGAAGTTTCAACATTTTAGAATGAATGTTCATCGTTGAAAATTAACATTTAAAGTATCATGATATTTAAAAAAAAAAATTGAAAGAAAAAGAGTTCCAAAAAAAGTTCTTTTGCTTAAAAAAATCGTAACTTTTTTAATTTTTAATATTTTTAGTTAAGAATTTATGGTTATACTCTTGTGATATGCTACTTTAATAAAAAAAATCCCCCACTCAGAAAGCGTCTCAGCCTATAAAGGATACATGAAATTACTACTACATTGCGCCAGCAATTTTCAAAGATGCCTCAAAGAAATTTTACTTCACAGTCAAATTTCGGCTCACTTTGACTCAATGTGACAACCGAAGGTTAAAATCAGAATTTTCGGGTTGCAAATGCTCCCTCGTGAGAAACCAGTTTGATAACTGCCTGGACAGCGCGTCGAAAATTAATTTTACACTCGGGGTAACCGTGTTAACGATTGCGCGAGCAGCGGATTTCGAGGCTGGGTGCTTAAAATCCTCGATAAAGGTTTTCGGCACTTCCTCGTTGCCACAGCAGGTGAGCAAGAGCCACCTGCAGGTAAAAGTGCTGTGCTCCAGCTACGCTTGGCTTCATCTACCTCTGTGCCACGTGCTCCGCTGTCTGCGCACACAGCAGGTCATCCGACGCAGAAACCTGAATTACATATTTTCTAAATTGTTGGCATTGCAGAAAATAGTGTTAGGTAATATTTGTATCAGATTTGCATACTTGACTGTTCTGTGTTTCGCCATTGGTATTTCGGACATGTTTACCTTCTAAAGACAGCGCAACCCACAGAAATCAATATATTCGAAATATCAGTCATTTGCCACAAAAGGCTCTATTTGGAATAAACAACTTGTCACTCTCACGTTTATCGAACATACGATTTTACAGTGGTGTTCTAAAGAAAGTTAAAGGCAAACGATGACGAAAGTACCATTACTTCACAAGAAGGTACCGTTTTCCTATTTATTTCACACAGAACAAAGGAATTCCCTAAAACAGTGTTTCCAAACCTTTTTGAGTCGCGATCCCCTTTTATAATATTCCAGTCACCTCCGACCCCAAGTAAGATAAATATTTCTTTCCTTTTATTTACGAAAAATCAGTGTTACATCATTAATAGAATGTGGTAATGTAGCCATATTAAAATAAATAAGTGCTAAAACTCGTAAAATAAAAATAGCTGTGGTGACTCACCAGAAAACACTTCGCGATCCACAGGTGGGAATCACTGGCCTAAAGTAAACTATCACCAACTAACAAGAGAAGTTAGGCAACCCGAAAATTCAGAAAATTATGCAACTTTGTGTACAAGTAGAGTAGCTCATCCCTAACACAAACCTATTTTTTGATGGTACCATAGTGCGGTTTTCGGGGGTGAAACCACCCCTTGAAAAAATGCAGAATCCTATTTTTCGTGGAATATCTCGAGAACGGTGAAAGATATCGGGAAAAGAAGTTTAAACAAAAGTGGAACCCTTTTTTATATCTACGAACTGTGTTCAAATAATTATCGAAAAATCCACACTTTTCAAGTTACCCCAACCACCAATCCTGAATTCCATAATTATTTTTCACACTGAATTGTATTCATAAAAATATGGACCATAGACCTTTTTATTAATACCTTCCACAGAAAGCTAAAGAATTTCGCGCAGCATCGGCTACGATATGCAGAAGTCTCTAAATAATGTCGCGCAGAAATAGAAATGGCGCGTGAAGGCCGAGGTAATCGCCGCACCTAAGGATCTTTCATACGTAATACACGGTCTCTTGTAATTCGTTGCAGTGATGTAACGTCGTGCAACAGACTCTCACCTATCTCCAGCTGACCGGACCAGTCGGAGAAGTCGCCTCGAACACGCGCAATCGACTTTCGTCCCGATCCCGCTCTTCGATTTCTTGGGGGACACTCGCTCTCCGCGGCGGTCCCAAGCGGACGCGTGTCCCCTTTTCTTTTTTCACTTTCCATTTCCAAAAAACGCTCGACCTTGTTACGTAATTCGGTTACTGAGAAGTGGCCCTCGCGTCTGCACCACTATATCACATTTCTTCGGGGACGCGTAACGCTTTTAAGAAGGCTGGTAGACTTGTAGGAACGGTGACATGGTCCACTATTAATTCCTTCGTCATTGGTACATGAATCATCTACCTGTGCTTTCTTTCATTTTGTAAAACTCTTCGATGGTATCGTTAACGGAGTGCGCAACCTTTGAAGCGACAGATTGCGATGGGCGTGATGCAACTTTGCATGATCGTGGGTGGTGTCCAATGCTGGTTCACGTTCCTTGAGAATTAATGTGGCAATGTTTTGTGAATAAATGTTTGAACAGTCATTGCAATAATGAAGTTTATAAAGGTTTTAGGGGTATTTTAGGGGTAGCGCCACTATTTATAAAGAGGTCCTTTGGAGAATTTATTTATCCGAAACCACGATGTCCCATCTACGCTCTTTTTTTTATTCTTCTACAGTGTAGAGTCCCAGTTATGTTATACGGTAACGAGGTTCACGTAATTGCGCAATTCCGCTGGATCATCGTTTCTTTCTTGGCTCGGAGACTTCTTCGGGCCCGTGCGAAACAAAACAAGCCGCGAATGAAACACGATCGTCACGAAATTCATTAATTATGACACCCGCTCGACCAACGAACATTTAACAAACGTGACCCAATATTGGCCTCGGTTTGGACATTTATCGATGATCAAAGCTTGACGAAACGGGAACCGATGCTTTTTTATTGTCTCCTCGACGACTAGACTTGACAAAAATGAAGCTCGTTCCGGTGAATATACCCGCTGAATTAAATCGTAGACATTTTTAAGAAATACTTGTGATCCTTGAATCACTGATTCGTGAATGCTCATATAATATATAAAAAGACAATTTAAATATACGAGTGATAGATGTTCTTGTCAAATCCTGTACATTCTTGGCAATATTAAATATAACTTAATTCTGTAGATATTATCAAAAGTTCTTATAAACGAACCGAATAATGAATGCCAATGTGGGTTTCTTAGAAGACTCTGAAACGTCACCAAGCTTCTCGGATAACTGATAATTAATTTCTCAAAGGAATTCAAGGTACGAGAGCTTGTTTACTAGTTGCTGGAGATTGTAAATATATCGTCACGGGGATTGACAAATATCCTCCGTTTCCGTGCGCGCTGGAGGCCGGCGTGCAAGTTCATTGAAAAGAAACGATAAGTCGGCGCGAAAGTCTGAAGAAATGGAAAGTGATTAGACGTAACCCTAGATAGGCGCATCTTTCGCAATCGCCCTGGTCAGCCAGCACAAAGGTACAAAGGTACGCGAGATCCTCGTGGAACTTAGTGAAATTCGTTATCAGGTTTCAACAGAGTGGGCGAAAATTTTTATGCCCATTCGAATTCACCCCACGATTGCGAAATCAAAGTGACACAATTATTGAAACATCCAGAGACTACAAAAGATTGATTTCTTCGCTACGATTTGACCTCACATTCACGGATGAATAATTATACCATTGCTATTCTGTCAAAGTCTCATCAAATCTCTGAAAAGGATTCCTCTGTACGTGTTTGCTTTTTTTTTTATAGCTCGAGCTGCTTAGACTTTCACGGAACCTCGCGTTTTATTCCATCCACTGTTGCAGCATTTGTAAAATCGCCGTACCGTCAACGGAGCACAATTTTCATAAACTCCGCGACAAAAGTAGAATCCGGATAGCCTTGAGTTACACGGCGAGAATACTTTATGTCTCGGCTCTACGCGGTCCTTGCAAAATATATTTGGCAACCGGGCAATTTGCCGGACTACTAAAAGAAAAACCGTGGACCGTGAAATGATAATGACGGACGAGGGACAGGAAGGGTCGCAGGTCAACGAATTGTACAGAGTGTGCAGGTATTGATGGTAGAACCGAAGAGGGGGTGATTTGACATGAAAAAATAAATCACAAATATGGAATAAATTTTTTCATTTGATGCTTTGTCTCTTATGCTCATTTATAAACCCATTTTGTGCAGACAGAGATAGATAATAGCATATAATACTGATAAGGAGTCAACATTACGTATGAAATTAATGCTATTTTTAAACACGTTAAGTGTACGTGTTAAGTTGCACTCGTTCTCGAAGAATATTCAATGTCAATTCTCTCAAAAACCTAGTCTCAATTGCAAAAATTTATTCTATATTTTTTACTTCTTTTTTCATACAGAATCACCCTCTCCTCAGTTGTACCTTAATATATTATATCATTTATTTACTATGAGTAGTAAATACGTAATAATAAAATTAATAATAATACTGGGACACCCTTTATTTTTTTATCGTCCTTCATTTGCATTTTCGTGAACGCACTAGTGGTAAAATGTAATCCATGCTTTTTTTTTCGTCACTTCATATCTCGCCGCGATACGTTAATCATTGTATCATTGCCGTTAATTACGAGCCATTCTTGCCGTTCAGTATTACGAGTCAATGATTTTTTTCGAGAGCTAATGACGACGAACAAGAAGTTCCAATGCCACAGATGATTCTAATAAGTGCTTCCAATGTTCCGTGAATTACTTGCAAGGTAAGAACGCAGGAATGGCGACGATCGTAGGAAATCGGGTTGCTTTGGAGCGGTCACAAAGCGATCACAATTTTCCAGAGTCGCCTGAGTGCAACGATCGCGAATAATCTGGCTTGAAATGATTCTCTGTTAGAAGAGTACAAAATGATTTTTTGCGAATGGGAATTAACCGAGGGTTAATTAAATACCACGATCGATTTGATAACGATTTGCCACGGTTGAATGTGCAATGATCCTTCACTGAGTGTATGAAAATAGATCCTTTGCTAGGCTTGAATTAGCAACGAATCGAATATGCTGATTAATTCAACAAAGCCTGTAATTAGTATTGAAATTATGGCACTGAAAAAGGATAATTACTTCAAAACAGCCTATTTTTTCCTATTTTTTGTTTTATTTTTTTTAGATGTCGCGAGTATTGGACTTTGAATTGGTGACCTCCCATTAGACCGACGAAGACTGAATTGAATATGATAATCAATTCGATAACATCTTGTATCGAAAATACGGCACTGGAATAAATTATTTCAAATAATGTGCTTGCTTCGAAGAGGGCATGGAATGGTTTTCGGTTTCTTTAAATGTTGCAATTTCTAATTATACGTCGGGAGATGTAAATTTCTCAGTGAATTAACACAGGCAATTATCTTGATGACGTCTGCGATCCGCGGTGTGTTTATGGTATTGAGAAAGAATGATTGCTTCGAAACGATGGTGGAAGATCTTTGTTTCTACATTTCATTCTTATCATACTCCACATTATTATATTCTGAATATTTATTCACGTGACTGCCCATTAACCCATCGACTTCTGCCATTCAAATTGTGGCCACGATAACAAAAGAAGGTTCTGCAAAAACAGCAACGAGTCGATCATCTATATTTGAATTTTTACCTCATATTTTGCAACCAGAGCTTCTCAAATTACAGTAAAATCAATACGACTCTTTGGTACTTTTTGATTATGAGCACAGAGTACCTAAATGAAATACCAGGAATGTTCTTCTGCATTTGAAATTACATGGTTGAAGCTTTCTGGATCACCTTCGTGAATATCATATTTTAAAATTAGAATCTGCCCGGCGGAAAACATGTTTTGCAGAGATTTGGAATTACAACGAAGTTCTGCTGTCTCTTTTCATTAATCTTTCGCTGTGCTTACACAAGTGAATTACGAATTACATAAACTGTCTCTCGCACGTGAGCGCGCGAGCTTAGACGCGCATTTCCATACTTTCGACATCGGATAAAAGTATGAAATTCAGGCTGCCCCGTGCTCTTTACGTGGAAGTCACAGGGAATTTCCACTTTTTTGCATAAGGCGACGTCACGTATGCATGTGTGCAATCGTTGCCATGTAGTCACCTCTCTGATCGTCGTCCTCCATGAATTTGCGGCAAACTCTATTATCACACTGCTACGTCGTAATTTAACAAACAGACAATTTTAAAAACACTTCAAACCAGATATTTATAGAGGAAGGTAAATTCTGCTGCATACTACTCCCTTTCGTTGACTCAAACGTAATCCCCAAAATTCCCAATTTCCTCCACTGATTAATTCACCGGCTTCCACAATCAACTATCAACAATCTCACCGACACAACCTCCCCAACTTGCCCCCTCAAATAAATACACTAACCTGCGTTTCAACGACGACGAAATCCGTTTCCCCAGCTTCCTCGACGATCAACAATGAATCCCCAGCCGCGTGTCCGTCCTCGAATCAATTACATCGCACGGTTCGATCATTCACCGCCAGCAGCGCGATACATCCATAATCCACCGCGGAATTTCACCACTTTTTATCAAAATTGTCTCCCCAAGCAACACACTTGCAGCATCCAAGGTGACCAGGTTGTCCGCGCAGACCAGTTCTAAGTGTTCCTCATGGAGCACCGGCAGTGCTCACAATCTTCAGCACCTCTTCTATTCCAAATGCCACGGGACGATACTTCCTCCTAGATCCAATTCCTCCTTCCAGCACAGTGCCACTAAAGAAATTCTTTTTCAAGGGTCGAAGGGTGCCCTGGTAGAAGGGCCCGTATACAGCGAATTGAGCGTGGAGTCGTAACCAGGAAACCGGCGTCGCGAAAGCAAGAGCAGCCTGAACGCGAAGCCAGCGTGGACTGAGTTGGCTGGCTCCAGGATGGAGAATCAAACGCTTGTGCAACCCGTCGATGCCGTGGTTGGAATGGCCAGGGCACTTGGCAGTGGGGGCAATGCTGGTCAGGCTATTATAAATACGCGTTTGCCAGTATGCGAGATGAAGATTTTTCCCCGGGGGAGACAGCTCGGGGCGCCATCCTCGGCCGGGGCTTTCGCTAGAGCCGTTCTGGCGAACGGTTGCGAAGCATCGAGCCACGATCCGGTTTAGGGCCGTTCCCTTGCACTCTCGACGGTGGGTCGAGTCCCGTCGTTTTTCCTTTTTGCCAGCCACCGGCCACGGGGATTCCCCGGAATGGCTTCTAAGTGGAGGCTGGGTAGCCTGGCGGGCCAGGTCCGCGCAGCTGATTGCGGAATAAAAAGAGATTAGGCTTTGAGTGCGATTAAAGACTGTGCGAAGGGTGTGGAAGGTTTGGGAATGAAGGTGGAGCTGGTTTGTGATTTTGAATGTGGGATGCTGGGTGAGTTGAATCGTTGTGGTTCAAGTAGCCTGGTGGTGAAATGATAACGTTAGGGGAAATGTGAAAGAAATTGTTAAAGGAAATGTGGTTCAATCGGTGGTCGAATGAAACTGTTAACTATTTTAATTAAAAAATATTTACTGAACTTGTAACTTTTAAATCATTTATTTTCTGTTCTAAATTGACTTTGTACATTAACACTTTAAGTCTGTCGTAAAAGTTCAGGTTCAACAAGTATTTTGTATTAAGAAAAATTCTGATGGAACATATATTTTTTAACAGGTATTTTAAGGTAGCATATAACAGTTAGATATATTTATTTAAGTAGCATTATGCTCCCATAAATCTGTTTGCCACAACTTCGACTTTTTCAAAACAGAGTGAATGTTGACCAGGAAAATAAAAGTTTCCTATTTATGCACAAATGTATGGAACAAAAGTTTCAGAGAATACGTCTCCTTGGAACAGAAAAGACAATAAAAAAATTACTGTTATTTCACAACTAATGGAAAATTTTGACAGTGTCATTCGATCATTGGTTTGAATTCTTTCTTTACAAGCGACGTCTACATCACAAGCATACCTTTGCACTTAAAATTGCAGGATAAAGGCAAGCGCGTTAAGATTAAACGTCAATTATGTAAATCGCATGCGCGCCGACCTCTCCGACCAGGCGTCGAAATCGCCAGCCTAACTCGGGCAGCTTTTCATAGCTGGAGTGTGGAAATACTCTATTCGGAAAACGAAACTACCAAGGAGGCGATCTGAGGTAGAGCATAGCGAAATTGGAATAGAAATCGGGTCAACGATTTGCCAACGGTTATTACCAAACTGCATTTTTCTGTAGCTCCTCGCCCGGCACTTGTGCACCGCGAAGCGTTAGATTCGCGGTTACCGAAAGTCTCGTTTTCGTTGCTCGATCCCTCGCCCCTAACATTTCCCAGCAACGACGCGGCGACGCGCAACGCGATTCCGTGAATCACTGGACGTGAGTCAGGCATTGTGAACTTCTATCTGGTACGCGTTTCTGAAACGTAAGTATAAATATCGCGATCTACGCAACGCGTTACAGGTACTCTACTTACGATGCGTTCTGCCTGCAGCGCGATTATCATAATTGTTTTATTGACAACGATACTGCGATATGGATCTGAGTCTACATAATTCTTTCCTGGAACAGTTTCCTGCTCGGCTGGTAGAGCGAACTCCTTTAGCAGGCTCCATTAATCTCAATTACAGGGAAAGATCCCCAACCCGGAAATTAAAAAAATTATGAAACTTTCGGGATATGTAGAGGATATACAGATTTAAAAATATTCTGAATCTTTGGAGATAGGGTATATAGAGAATATACAGATTTAAAAAGAATATAAAATTTTGGGGACATGTGGAGTATATATAGATTTTAAAAAATTATGAAATTTTGGGGATATGTGGAGGATATATAGATTGCAAAAAGTTATGAAACTTTGGAGATATGTAGAGGATATACAGATTTAAAAAAATTATGAAACTTTGGGGATGTGTAGAGGGTACATAGATTTTAAAAAATTATGAATCTTTGGGAATATGTGAAGGATATATATATTTCAAAAAGTTATGAAACTTTGGAGATATGTAGAGGATACACAGATTTAAAAAAATTATGAAACTTTGGGGATATGTAGAGGATATATAGATTTTAAAAAATTATGAAACTGTGAGGATATGCGAAGGATATATAGATTTAAAAAAATTATGAAACTTTGCGGATATGTAGAGGATATATAGATTTCAAAGAATTATGAAACTCGAAAGAAACCTGAAATGATATTTCATGCCAAGTAAATAAGTGGTTCACATTGGTAACGTAGTTTCAAGTTACTTGAATTCAAGCAACTGGAAGTCAATGTGAACGAGGTCTAAGAGTGAAGTTGGGCAGCAAAAAACAATCGGTAAAAATACCTACATACCTGTGCAATTCCCCTGACAGAGGAAGATCCCGAACCCGGAACTTTGTGAATATGTAATGAATTTCCTCCTGATTACAACGCAATTTTCGTTTGTTGCCCAAATTCACTCTAAGGGGGTGGAATTGGCCCCTGAAAATCCGGTCATTTTCCGATATTGTGTTATAACTTGTGAACTGTAAAATATTTTTTTCATCAAATGATAGATTTAATTAAAAGAAGTAACTTTTGCCACGAAACTGTTTTCTATCTCTTACAGTTCGTAAGTTACAAAATAAAATCGGAAAATATTCAAATTATCAGGGGTTAATTTCACTCCCCTCCAGTGAATTTGGGCAGCAAACAAAAATTGCGTTGTAGCCAGAAGGAAATCCCCTACATATTCACAAAGTTTCAGAATTTTGGAATCTGGTGATCTTCCCTTGTTAGTCATATTATTATGTGTGACGGTGGATACGAAGACTTTCTTAAGCTCTTCGTTTTAGAATCACAATTACAGCACCAGTTTTCGAATCCTTCTGTTAAAATGGTTAATTCCTGGCGGGGAACATTGGGACGCTGAATGCCAATGTCGCATCGAATACAATTAAACTGGTCAAGTCGCCTGGAAAATCTGCATTCGCGTCTGCGATGATGGAACCCGAACTGCAGCATTCCTTTCTTCCTGCGCACGCAATTCGATCATCTTAGGTTTTATGGTCCTGCTGTTGGCCATAAGCGTACGTATCTTTTAGGCGAGCTTGTGCCTGGCTGATCGATACAGTAATCGCGCACGACTCTGGCAAAGCGATTGAAAAATGCCAACGGCACGCATAGTTTTTGGTTCGTGAAGCGTTTGTCGCCGGTCGTATAATACTTTAGAAAAGAGTTTCTTTCGAACATTGATCGTTAAAGAATCCAGCACTCGAAGGAAGTAAAATTGACGAATGGATTATTGAAATACTTTTGTCTACCCAGTGACTTAGGTGCTGAAGAATTTGCTGTTAGGGGTGAGTGAACCCGAGGCTTCAATTACTGCTGCTTTGCTTTTATTGTGGCTGCTGAAGATGTGTCATTTTAATCTTCATCTAAATTGTGCATTCCGAGCGTTTTATGGATCTACGACGCCCATTGGGCCACGATCGTTCCTCATGAATGACGAATCAGATGCACGGAGGATGGGAAACAGTCGTTTCTTTTATCAGCGGCCGAACCGAGCGAGCTATTAATCCAACAACTATTTCCATGTCGGTTTCGTGCCATTAAAACGAACCGGCGCTTTCTTCAATCCTTGAACATTCGCACAGCAAATTTTTTGCGACAAAGTCAGCGGCTGCACGTGCGTTACGCGCGTTTGGAAATTGATTTATGACTCCAGGCGGTAGTTTTTTTCATTGTTGTAAATTAATTACCGCTCTGTATGCTCGGGCTGGGTGCAATACGCGCAATTTGCGGTGTTCCACGCGCGTTGGTATTGAAACACTCGCGCGTGGTCGATCCGAGTCCTCGCAAGTTTCTTAACGTCTTTAATGACCCCGTCTCGACGCGTTAAACCGCGAAACTTGGAGAACGGAAGTGCACTGCTTTCGCGAAGTGTTGACATCGTAGGAACGAAGTAATTACTGGCCGTCGAGTCGTAGCGCTTTTTACAGGATCAGCGAGGTTGCTTTTTTGGAAACGACGTTTAGTGGAAAAATAACAATCCCGAAGAACACACTGCTATTTATTTCGATGAGAAGAGCTTTCTGGGGTTAAATTTTGGTGACAATAAATGTCCCAGTTCCTCCAGTTATAAAAATAAATCATCTACTACGAATTTTGATTCAGTTTGCTCCTCGACATCGTTCAATTTTTACCTGAAAGAATTTTTTAAATACTTTTGTGGATCGAATTACACAATATGGAGTCCCCCTTTGTAAATGGTAACTCGAGCTTCCCGTTCCACTTGAAATCTGTTCATGGAACGTTTTACACGCGAATATAACTGCACGACGTTGAAAAAATGCCACTATGTCGACTACGTGAAGAAAGAATGGAAAGTTTTTGGCTTGATATGCAGATTCTTCGCTTGTCCTTGGGTACAGAAAAGGAAAGGGCAGGGAATTGTTGTCCTACCACGCGCGTAGCAAATTCTTGCACAGAGAATAGGAATTTCTGAAAGCAGGGAAAACGATTGTTTACGTAACGAGAGAAGAAAAATACATATCTGCCTATGAGGAGGAGAAATCTGGAAGTCGAAGAGAAAATTCAAAATTTCCAAAGCAGTAAAACATCTTGTGAAACCATTACTTTAGAAGCGATCACCATGGATCGTCGGAAAAATGCAACTCACAGAAAATAGTACTCATCGTGAAATTAAATTCTCCCAACATAATCATAATAATAATAATAAAACGCCTTTATCACATCATTTCCAAAAAAAAAAAACAATAGAAATATAAATGGTAAAATGGGCGAGGCTCACAATATAAATTCCCGGAGGAAAAAAGAACAGAACTCCGGAAAATTCATGTTTCATAATATGTAAACAAAAGTGGCAGTGGCTAATTAAGAGCAAACCCATCATGCAACGGATTCCAGTAGGAAATAGAACTTTCAAAATCGTTATCTTTCCCCGATTACATGAAGCTATTGAGTAACCCCATGTTTGGGCAGCAACTAGAACTCACAATCGCTTTTCCTGCTCCGCGAATGACGTCTTGATCGCGAAGCTCGCCACAAGTAATTCGCAGGTAGAGCGCGAGATCTTTTTATTCCTCGAAGGACGAGAATTATCCATATAGCAAAAAGTCGTCCGACGGTGGTGATTTACAATGTTGCATATAATCAGTTCCGCCACGATTCGTCCTCATGGCAAAATCAAAGGCGTTATGATTGATGCTGGGGCAGAAGCGGTTCCGTCGCCGACGGCCAAAACGAAATAGATAAGAAACGGTTATGAAACGACATAATGGACGTGTCGGTCGAGTTCAGGAAACCACGATTCCAGACGATCTACGTCGGCGCCTTTCAGCCGATTGCACAACACCTTTTTACTTTCCTCGCGACGATTAGCGCGCTGACGAGGAACGAGAACCTCGAACCTCCTCGAATTAGGCGTACTTTCCATTTCAGGGACGATTGCTTGGCTCAGGATAGACGCAATTAGCCCTGGACCTGAGCCTACGCAGATTTAGTCAGCGGTAAAAACCTGGGCCAAGGAACTAGGGAAATTGTGCGCTTGTTTGGTTTCGAGGATTCATTTCAGGAACTTGAGAAATCAGATTTGAAGAAACTTGACCTTTTAATGGTAGATTGGAAATTTGAACGTGGATACATGTTTATGAATTACCGTATACAATGCTAGGAGAAAAATTGAAACATTCATGGTGGCGGAACTTAATGCAAGTTTGAATTGGCCTTTTTCATAATTCTTTTCATTCTTTTCGTGATTATGAAATATTGAAGTATCATTTGGACGTATGAAAGTAGTTTACTGGAGAAATTTGTACAGTTTGAGTGGAACGAGGAATGCCACTCGGAGTTGTACTTCCCTTTAATGATCAAATTAATGGATTCTCCTTCTTTAATGAATTTAATTAGAGTAAAGGTAACTCCTACTGATAACTGATGGCAGGGTTCATTTGCGAGTTTTGCAGGTCAGAAGAGAAGACAGTCATGTATTCCTCTATTAGCATAATTCAATGATCTGAAAACGAATTGTCGAACATCGCGGAACAATGGCAATGATACATTTCGCGAAGAGAGATAAGGTCGGCTAGTGCGACGGTAAACCAGTTGTCATTTTCCATCGTGTCTTCGAGTCCACGATAGATAATAACGGTTACTTTTCCGCTGACTAATCTGCTTTGCTATTAGCGTATCGATTGACTAAACCTGATTAAATACAAGTCATCCATCCGTGCTTTGACGTCAGCTGCAAGGATTTCCGATGCAGCTTACGTTAACCATGTTTTTCCAAAGTCACAGGAGGAATAGCTCCTTAAATTAACTAACTTAATAACTTAAATAGCAGGGTTAAATAAAGAGCCCTAGTAAAAAACACTGTACGTGCCAAAATTAAAAAGAAATTCTTTTCTGTCGGGAAATGTCCCATGTGCCAATGGCAATACTATTTGTAGTAAGTATAGAATTCGATTTTTGGCACTTCCAGTGTTTTCTACAAGGACTCTTCAAGTTTAGAAACTCATTCTAGAAACGTCCATTGACCGTAGCGAAAATTGTTGGGACCTTAGGGACCCAAGGTGTGTCATTCACGAACATGAATATTGCACGTATTAACATTGTGATTTTAGTGCTAGTGAAATACGACGTGGACTGTGGAAACATTGTCAGTGCACCTCTTGTGTACTGTGGACATTTATGAGCCCTCGAATCTTGCCATCGAAAGGGTGAAGGTGCTCGATTTATGGATCCACATATAAGGCTAGAACTTTGTAGTTTCGAAGTCCGATCATTCTGTTAGGAAGAAAATAGAAGGAACGACTACTATATTCTATATAGACACTGCGATGCATTATGCATGAACCCTCGATCATCCTGAACTGAAAGGTCACTCGAGCGTTTTTCGGCTGTGCGACAAATTACCCCCACGATACTCTGCCACATTTCACATCCCGGCGACCATGATGCCGATCTGTCCATCCACGAATCCATTCTCCATGAATGTTTAATTAATTAAGCTACCGTTGCGCGTCTCCCAACGAAGGACTCGCCGAGGCACTTTTCCTATTTCTCGTTCGCGCGCCTCCTCCAGCACGATTACGTGCACGTTAAATATTCAAAGCAGCTCGCTTAACGACGGATGCAAATGCGGGCCGAGAGATCGTGAGCGCGTTTTCTTTTTTCTTTGTGTAAAATTCAGCGAATTCTCGCGACGTTATGGAAATGAAATAGTGTCGCGTTGTTAATGCGCGTATGGGCATTGAATTTATAATGGTCAGGCGCGATGTTTCCGCTGGAAGATACCTTTTTGCGCTCACCTCGGGCTCTAATGTATTCCGGACTTGGACGTTGCTATTGAGAATCGCTTCGTCCTAGCCGATCGCCTATTGACAGCGAACAAACAAGCGGAAATAGCAGGCCACGTGTTAGGTGGTGGTATTTGCGCTCTGACGTGCGTGTTTTACAAGAAAAAAGAATTAACCAATCGCGGAAGTCCTCGAGCGCTTGGGGACTTCAATTCCGAAGGCGCAGACGCGTCTACTCCAGCCGAAAGGAACGTTGAACTATTTTTTTAACCGGTATTGCATTCTATTATTCTCGCGGCGAAATTAATGTATGGATGTATGTATCTCATTTGTATCGTGTATTTGTTTCTTAAACACAGATGCAAACGTTTAAGATTCAAAGCGACGTTGCTGATAAGTGTTTGAAAGATTTGGAGAATGATTTTCCAAATGGGAAAGTATGCGTGAATTATAAAGGTGTATTGTGTTTTGTATACTGCTATTAATAATATGATACTGTACATTGAGTAATAAATTGGGGATTATTATTCAACTATTGTTAAGGAAGAAATATACCTATTAGTATTTTATCATTTAGGAATGTATTTAGCTGGATAAGTTGTATCTCTGTGAACCACTACCTAATTCAAAACGTCACAGAATTCGGGGTACAGGGGAAAACACCCCTACTATTTGCGTGTCGTCGCATCTGGGTATAGCAGATACCTAACATTTTATAGAAGTTTGGATCACGCGAACTGAAATACCGACTTCGTGGTAAATCATTGGATTCGGTGCGCACTCTACGTTTAAAAATTATGCCTCTGCGAACTACTTGAATACAACCATCCAAATCGGTAAAGCGAGTCGGGATTTTTTAGATTTACCATCTAAAGATCACCGCTCGTTTACTGTTTTATCGATCGTCGGTTAAACAGGTATTTAATATGCCTGCACTGATAATACCAAGAATAATAGAAGATAATATATGAATACATAGTCGCATTAAATCCACGAACTATGTATAAATTAGCAAATCAAATAATTCCCAGGTATATTGACGCACAACAAATTAATTATGCTAATTGTAACTTTACACAACTTCGACTTGTAGAAATGTAGAAGGGAAATTTTGAATTCCAAATACTTTCCTTCAAAATTAAAGTTTTCGAACAAATAGAAGATATCGCAAGCACATAAACGGTGCGAATATTGAAAATAAAGAAAAATATTAAAATATACATATCGCATAAAAAAAAAAACAATCTCGGTACAAATCGTGTAGGGTAAACGCACCAATAAATGAACACTTAAGGCTAATGAATGAACACTGTTATAAAATTATGTTTGCAACGCGATAGATTCCACGTGCTGCAAAAATTGTTTGAATACGTAGCAAGAAATTAAAAGAAGTCTCAAATTAATTAGTTGCTTGTTTTAATAACTTATTTTACTCATTTTAATATAAAATACTCATTCACTGGTACGTGTTCATTTCCTGGTACATTTACCCTACCTCGAATCCAAGGGACCCCACATTCCTATACTCGCAGTCACTTTCAAATTCGTCTGAAATCTACATCATTCTAACCGATCTGACGCAATGCATTGTATAACCCGACAAGCACGTGCGGAGAACGCACATGGGCGTTCGCCAGTAGGGCGATGGTACTATGATCGCGCGCATCCCGCACGGGATGGTACGGCCAGCATAGTTGGCCTTTCGAAAGGACGCCTGGCGAAGCAGGCGAGAGAAAGAACTTTTCCCCTTCCCAACGAAAGTACCTGCAGCTGTGACTGCGGCCCCCTTCGATAGACACATGGACAACTTACCGATTCATAGATCCCCCCACCCGCGGTCGCTAAACTTTTAGACTTGATCTTGATTTCCCAAAGAGATCAGCGGCCACGGCAGTCGTGTGTTGGACGGTGCCACGCTCGGACCTGGGACGATTCGAGCACGTCCAGAAAATACGTCTGGATCGGCTGTCAACGCTGTCATGACATACATCCGCGTAGCCATCTACGGATTCGACAATCGATCGTTAGGAGTCTTCCGCCGCCGGCAGTCCGTTTCGAGCGATCGCCGTGTCAACGATACGCTCCGAGTGCCACCCGGAAACGGCATGCCCGATATAATCAGTGCAACGTGATATTTCGTCGCGCAACCGGTGCCGTTTAGCTTCCCCGCCGAAAACACGCCGAATGTCCACTGAGCCGCACGGGGAATAAGATTAGGGCAGATTTACCACGAGACGGGGAGAAAAGTCTCCGACGAGGAAATACGAGAAAGTTGCACGCGCGGACAGAAATATTTCAGTGATACAAGGGGGGAAGAAGACCTGGAACTAGAATCACGGGGGGGGGGCTCCACCGCCGTGCGCCTGCATCTATTGCCTTGGACATCGAAACGATTCGAAACGATTCGAGGCGCCGTTCCATCGCGCGTCTTTCTGGTGGTAGCTGTGCATACCGGGGCGAGCGATCGACGTCGACTTTTCTGTCGCTTACAAACGTTCGAATTTGACGGCCGTGGTGCGCGGACGTTTACAGAAGCCCAGGACAGCGTGGTCGCGTTTCACTTTCGAGGATTGAAGGATTATTCGTGGTGACGCGGTAAGTGGGCCGGAAGTCAATCATATTTACCACAAGCGGCAACGAATTCGCCTTTTCCGAGCGATGCGCGCGGATGATTATTGGGAAAGCTGTGCGATAACTTTCTTTTGTTTATCGTTTACACTGCAAAGATTACTTGGGTTTCGTAACAAACCGCGGTAAAATGTTGCCGTGGGAATTGTTGCTTCCATTAGCTCGGTGCATAGGAAATGTCGTTGTTTTCGATCAGACTTTCTACGTATGTGACTTTTCGCAGTTTCCGGAGGATCGAGTGGTTTTAATAGTTCCGTTTCGTGGAAAGTGGATGTTCCGGAGGCAAAGAATTCGTTGTGCACTGTTTTTGGAGATTCTTTACTTTAAAATAATTTATGGGGCTGCCACCTTTTTTTTTATATCGAAGTGAATTTGTGAAACATGGGTTTAAGATAGAAAAAATAGTTTTATATATATTTACTAGTGAACGGTGGAGCGATTTGCAAATATTTTTCAGTATTTAGTTAAACAAGGTTGAGTGGAAACTGTGAATGCTGTTTCCCGCCATTTTTCTGAACCTATCGCCTGATTTGAATTCGCAGAGAAGATCAGTCAAACATCGAAATTATTCGTAATACGAAACGGGAAATATGAAAAGAAAACTGGGTCGAAAATTGACGAAAATTTTAGATCAATAGTATTCATATTTAGCGAAATATGCAGCTTGACATATATTCGGATAGCATATTTATGTTTTCCGTGTTTTTGAGAACGGTTGTTTTCGAATTCTCGAGAAGAGGATAAAATTTGCGTGGTAAAGATGGATTTTAAACTTTCATATTTTGCAGTGAAAATCCTTGTAGCCTAGTTACTTGTTAATCCCACGATTCTAATTAACTTTCGTGTGTTATAATTAATTTGTTTTCGAATGGTGGCGGTCCACATAAACGTTAAATGAAAGAAATTGGTCGTATCAAGTGAACGAAGAAACTTACGAAAAATGACACTTTGGTTGATTAAGCGGGGCAATTTAAAATAAATCCGCAATTTCCTATTTCCAGTCTACTGGATTACTTCATAAGTCTTGGCGTTGCTAAGAAAGATTAATTCCATTATTAACTTAGTAAAATATTTAAGGACCTTCTCGTACTTTGCACAGCGTAAACTGTGCTTTCAGTTTGACAAATGTGTGTTTTGGGAGCATCCATAAAATTCCTTGACACTGCAGTGTTCGCTGTTTTCTCGACACTTGAAGCTCCTCCGCTAGCATAATGATAAGTCTCACCGAACATGGGGCCATAATTTTCTCAGTAACATTAGGAAACGTTGCATAATAGATGAAACGAGGAAGAGAGCACTTAGCTTTCCGCCTAATTCATGGTACATAAAGGAGGATACCGCAAATGTCATAAGGAACTATGAAATTTACAAGGAAATTAATGGTTTAATTAATTATGCTCTACTGAGATCAGAACGGTGTCCGATAAGCCTTATCCGTAGGCTGCGATTTGTAGTAGAATATTAACAAACAAGAAAGCCTTTGCGTGCCACGTGAATCGTAGTGACACTTAGGTATTCATAAAAAATGCTGCAAATATTAAGAAACAATAAATCCCGAAATTAATCTGTAATACCTACTTGGGAGAACATTAGAAAATTTCAGTTTACCATTTGATCTTGCAGACATTTCTGAGACCCACAAAAAAATTGCAGGACAGTGAATTATTATCTCAGATCGTGTAGTTTACGGGCAAATTAATACGCCCAATTTATTTGCGCCATAGCGTGGATATTGAGCGTAAAGATGAGACCTTGTAAGCAAAAAAGTAGGTACTACAGTGAACAGCTTGATATTTGTGTCATAAAACGTTCAATGGTGAATGGAACGATTGTATAATATTTACTCTTATGTCTCAAGTTACCACAGTGTCAAAGTATGCACACAATAACCATGCATGGTCATTGAAATCAGGGCCTTATAACTTTTTACAAGCGTTTCGAATGGAATAAATCTTTTCAGAGTTGAAATATGTAATACTAATATTAATGGTGTCTATCTGATTCTCAATCCTTCTAATAAACTCCAATGTTATCCTATTCACTTAGTAGTTGTTGAAACGTAAGTCGGTACTCTAGAAAGATTTTTGAATTTTGTCCTCGAGCCTGCTAGGATTTCATCAAGCAAGGTCTCATTTCAATGTGCCTTGAAAATGCGATTGCTTTATGCGCGACACGTGCAATATTTTATTCGTCACGTTGAAAAGACATTTGCTTATATTTCGCTGATCGCTGACGCACGGCAAAAAATCGTTAACGACTGAAATATTTCTCGTACCGCGAGTTAGTATTTAGCGAAGAATGTGAATTGGGTATGGAGGACCCAATGTTTGAGCGGTGCAATATTCATATTTCAATTTCTAGATTCCCTTGTTTTTGGTTCCGTTAATTCAAAGATGTATCAGATCTTCGAAATGAAATTGCGCCCTGCAATTCAGTTGACTGATTTGTGATGGTGTCCAAGTTGAATTAAAGTTTAGGGTTGTTTATAAAGCATTTTAGGTTTAATACTCGCGATAGGAAATGAACTTCACTTGTTTCAGTAAAACACGAAGTGGTGTTTGGAATATATATACATACTGCTCGATATCGCAATGCAAAGTTTCAACGTCGTCTAGTTTAAACTGCGATTGCAGAAACTTGTTAAATGTTAAGGTACACCACATTATACTATTTGTACAATATTTATGGCTATGCTGTTCGCTAAGTAGTTTTTACAGACATGGAATACGTAGAATTTATTTCCTACTAACGTTCTAAACGCTATGAAAAAACGATTTGTATCCTTTATGTTCATTGCTATGTAAATATCATCCGGAAGGGAATACATATAAATTGATTACCTTTTCTTCATGCTGCCACGAGCAGCTGTTTAGTCAAGGTCTTCTGGTCCATTAGAAAATGACGGAAAGCAAGATCAATTGTAAAGAAGCAGGAAATGTTATCCAATGCAGAAGTGTTCGCTCAGTGTCAAATGGCGCGTGAACCAATGATTCTTCCTCGATGCTTTCATCCCAGTTGTGTTCGAAGGAAAAAGAATCTCTTCTATTTCACATTATTGTAATTTCTCTTAACTCGCCATATCCCATTCGAATTGAACCAAATCACTTGAATCACCTCGAGCATTACGACTTGCGAGATTTACACAAACAGATCGAACTTCCTACCATGGAAGCTAATCACTTCCCACAATCAAATCCAATGGCTAAATCGGCCCTTTTTCCTTACTCAATACTCAATCAACCCTAGTAGCACCCTACCTATAAACGAACAGCTGTTAAGGGGCCGTTCTTAAATTACCTACGGGTAATTTTAGCGATTTCTTACCCCCTCTCTCTCCCAGTATAAGAATCCACAAGATTTTATATTCTAACCCCCCTCCCCCACCCTTTCATACGTAATATTTTGTATTAAAATTCTTTTAAACGTTTATATAATTCATTTAACTCGGTTCCATATACGCGACGAAACATCGTTTTTTAGGCTACTCATATTGAAAATTGTGTTAAAAAAATATTACGTAAGCCGCTACCTGACTCCTTCTCCCCCCTTGTAAGAAAGAGTAAGAAATTCGTGACCCCCACCCTCCCCAAGAAGCCTTCTTACGTAATTTAAGGACGACCCCTAACGTTCACTACCTTGCGTCACGTACCACCGACATTTCTTACGAAATCGAGATCGTGATACACAGGTGGCATCGTCCATTCTGCATTTCACCTTCGCGAAATATGCATGGTCCACTTTCTTCAGATACTGATACCAGGCAACCTGGCGGGCATTCACATTCTTTACGCACCAAATGGAAAATGTACGCCGCGTCGAGTAGGACCACTGGAAATATGTCGTGGCCTATCGCGGGAGGTTTTTCAAACGCAAGGTGGTAGCGAACGTGCCGAGCAGGATACTATGACGCTGGCACGTGAACGAACGGGGCCCGCAATCAGTCGGGGGACATACACTTAGCGAAGCCTAAACTGACGTTCCTTCAGATTTTTTTTTTAAGGAAGCATTAACATTATTACACCCGTAATTGTTTTATTAATTATGTCACATATTTGACTACGATACTTAATTTTTGTATGTGAAAATATTAACCGTATAATGAAGTTATGGGGGCTAGTTTCAAATGCGTCGTTCGCTGCAGTGATTTGCGGTACCCACTCCCAATTAAACAGATTTTACCCGAATGCAAAATGCAAATTAGTTCCTTGAAATAAATTAACAAATGCTGTTTGCGACGTGGTCGATTTAAGAAAAAAAGATTTTTAAAGAAATGGCAGCACTCTTAATGAAACGTCCAATTTTCGGACAAGGAGTGTGGACTTTTTGTGCAATTAAAAAGAAACTGTGAATCGAATAAAAAATCGGTCCTATCAAAAACAGCATTTGTTTATATATTTTAAGAAAGTAATTTGCTTTTTGGTACAAATCTATTTAATTGGGAGTGAGTAGGTACCGGGAATCTCTGCAGCGTATGACGCATTTGTTTTTGCACACAAGAATTAAGTATCATAGCCAAAGACGTGACAAAATTAATAAAGCAATTACGGGTGCAATAATGTTAATACTTTCTTAAGGAAAAATTCTAAAAGAACGTCAGCTTTTAGGCCTCCCTGGGGGTATGTCCCCCTTAATTTATTTACAGCGGGTACTCGGCCGAAAACTCGTCGCTCACGTGCTCTCCGAACCCGTTCACCGACGTTTACTTTCTTCGTGACGCGGGGTCCACGAAAGTGACGCAAAAATTAGGCGGTCAGCCGGTCGAAAACTCCAAACGGTCGTCGACCGGCGCCGAGATGCTGCGTCGTCCCGGCACGCTGGAGCCGTTCTTCGGACGCGAATTTCTCCGGTGAATTTACTTTCTACACTCGCCTATTTTCGTTGCCTATTGCCCCACGCGCCGAGATCCAGCGGCGGTCGAAGTGTCTTACTTTGCTGCGGAAATAAGAACGCGGGCTGGCCAGAGATCCGTCCATGCTCACCGCAACCGAGAACCGCGAGATGGCTGCGATGATCGGGATCCTCACTGGGGACCATTGGGCTGGGGTTTGTATTTCCGTCGCGCGATGGACGTCTTCGACGAGGGCAAATAATAGGGTTGGTGGATGGAGGGCTTGAGGGGACGAGCAGTCGATTTTTTACTCTGATTTCTGGATGCTGGGATGGAGTGATGGGTGACACAGTTCGTGGGAGAATTATTAAGGATTAATTCTGGAATGTGGTGAAGAGGATTCTCCTGCGAGTGAGAAATTATAGCGCGAAAGCTTGGAGAAGATATTTTCAAAATTTAAAGTAGGAAACAGTCTGTCAGCAATTAGTAAATTCTGTGACGAGTAGCTTAGTAACCTGCCCCATTAATTATATAATACTTCTGCAGGATGTGTTATAAGCAGATTTGTTAAATATAAGTTTGTTATAACTTCGCGTTACGGAAGATAGAAAAGGAGATAAAATTCCAGAATTGCACGCACTAAATCATCCTCAATGAATTCATGTTTTATTCGACAGAAACACCGTTTCTCTATCGGTATCACATAGTTTCTAATCCTTCTTCTTCTCCTTCGCCACCACTGTACAAACTGCGTACTACATCTTACGTAATTGCTAAATCACTGCTGTATTAGTTGGACCATTCACTATTCATTGAGCACGAGGTAGCTCTGTCCTTTCGCCGAAACTTTCATATTTTTTTGCCACTGGGCTACCTCGGGGACCTTAACCACCATCATTGACTCCTCACTTAGTAAACTATCGCCACTGTCGTTGACTTTTGAACGCAATGTACAAACAACCCACTGCCAGCTTACGCAACGACATAAACCATTGACGTATTAGTTCGAATATCTATTAATCACTGGACATTTGGCTCCGTCCTTCCGCCGAGAGTTTCGTATTTTGTTGCCACTGGGAAACCTTGAAGGCCCTATTCACTTCTCCCATAGGTTACCATTCGCTCAAATCTCGCTGGCGATCGCTAGAGTCTTATCAAGGCGCGTTACACCATCGCTCATACAGTTTCGATACTCGAAGGTGACTCGAAATTGCCGTTCGTAACACTTTCTTCGCGGTGTCGTAACGCCAGCCTTGAAATCGCGTGTAATCGTGCGTATTCCGGAAAATGTAGTTTTTACAGGCAAAAAAAAAACTGGTCCCCAAGGATGCCAAGAGTGACGCTCTAGTTGTCATTAGTAATTACGTGCCGCAAATTACACAGTATTATCAGGATTTTGCATAAGTCCATGGCGTTTATTATTAACCTTGTGCAAATTTCAACTGGCACCAGGCCTTTGCCAGTACATATCTCGATTCCACTGATTTTTTCCCCCAACACGGCCGTACGAGTTGCTTGGTAATTGCTCGTTAAACGGTCCTTTCATCTGGTACAGGTTGCCCCGAAAGTTCGCCAGGTATTATGGGAAAGTGCAGTTAAGATCCCACAGCTGAGTGCGTTGTGAAATTATTCTTCAATTATGAAAGAGAGCTCCAAGATAGGCACAGCATTCAGAACTCTGTTGTGTTCATTCCGAAACTATAGATCCGATCATTAGGTCGCAAGGTTCCACGTTCCAGGCGAGCATTCGAGAACGTTGACCTAGAGTTATACTTTTTCCTGGACTCTCGACACGTGGTGCATGCTCAGCTGCTATAGTGCATCGTAGGTCGAGTGCATCCAACTCAGATAGTCCCTTCGTATAACGGTAGAACGTCCGCGTTCTGTGCTTAGAACTGGTCCTATTCGATCTTGCTTAGCTAGAATGCACGCACGGATCGAGATTAGGCGGAGGTGACAAAGGATCGTAAACCTGCAGTCAAACGTTGCAGAGGCCAGATTGTTTTTATTGTCGCCAATGAGTCACAGACTCGTTGGCCTGGTTATTTTTGGAGTAGTTACTGGTTATTGCATTGCCTTTCGTCGATACGCAGTTCAGTAACAAATATTCATTCTACTGCGTCTGCTGGAACCGTGTAAAACAGCATGCGGCTGATTCCTCGTTTAAAAATTAGTCAAAAGGGTGGAACATTTTTGGGAAAATTGACTTTAAGTGGGTCGAGTGACGTGCACTCTAGTATTCAGCTATTTAAAAAACGAAGAACTGGAATATATTTTTTTATTCCATTGAAATAATTTTAATCCACACTTCGGACTTACGTGTCCATAAAGAATCATCTTCTCGTGGATGGTGTTCTATAAACATTACAGACGCGTCGAAATTAACTGAATTATAGCCAAGTATTTAACTGGACATCACAACTATTAGATTTAATCATAGCCAAAAGCATGTGCAAGCTCTGAAAAAATTGCTTGGAAAGTTAATGGAAACTAATATTAAAATCAATACCAGGAAGAATATTTTTATATGCAGACTTTTATATACTTCCAGGCACTGTTAACATAAAAGATCTCCACGAAATTAATGTTAACATTTCCCGGAAGCGATCGAAATCCGTGTACAAAACTCGTCGTCCTGTTTCCCTGGTACATGCTCGGAAAGAAAGAGCAATTCTGCCACTCGGTCCTAACCCATAATACATTCGCAATTTCCCCGGTCACTGTAACGCAGAGTGATTTAGCGAAAGAGCACAACTACCAGGACTGGTTACCTCCGCGGTGTTTTTCTGACATTTAACTCGGATGATTTCTTTTGGGGCACTGTCTTGCGAGTATGCTGCAATCGCTTTCACCGTCAGATTGAATCAAACGCTTCCATTATTCCGCTATATGTCGCCGAGTGCCGTGCTTCTTGAAAGATTATAAATAAACGGAAGTCTCGTCGCATGGTTAAACGTACCTACGACTATTAAAACCACTTTCTTCGAGCAAAGTCTCGTGCCTTGTGTCCCGTGCTCGCGAATAAATCGTAGTGGGAAGGGTTGCGGAGTACTGTTAGAAATTCGTATCACACGGGCTCGATAATGTACACCCGAAACAGATGGTCGGAATGATAAATGAACGAGGACCACCGCGGAGATCGGTATTCAACATAAAGGCAGTCTGAACGGAATACGTAATGCGACGCTCCAATATCTCGTGTGAAAAGTGTTTGTATCGGTTTTTAACTGTTTCAGCGTCATCGAACTCATTTGCCCTGTCGATTGACGCAGCGAATGTTTTTGGACGAAGACAGTGTCATAAATTCACGGACGATTATTTCTGATTTTAATTCGTATCATCTGCCTCGTCAATTTTTTCCGTGATCTCAAAATCAATGGGAGTAAAATATTGAGATTTAGAAGTGAAGATGTGGAGCAGGGTAACCCGAGTCTTTGGATAATACGAGGAATAAGAGCAGGCAGGAGATTCGCAAAAGTAGGAGGGTGTAAGGGTTTATAATTATTCTAAGATGTAATACCATCTTCGCCGCGAATCTCGCCGCAATGCTGGATGGGTTGACGAAAGTGAAAGGGCCGGAGGAATTATGCAAAAAATTGATTACCGTGGCGGAGGAAGTACCCTGTCTAATGTTCAAGTGGAGGGACAAGTTTGATGGCCTTGGCAAAATTCTTGAGTATAATTTGCGAAGTATTACGCGGTCGTTAGTCCTAGATTCACCGTGCTGTGGCCTATTATAGCGGTGAAAGATAAATACGTTGAAACGACTAAGTTTGTTGAACGCGGGGAACAAGTACATACGTGCATAATCTGTTTAATGAAACGTTTCGACGATACGTTCAACAAATCTAGAATCACGCAATGCAATATTACTTAAGTGGTTCGTCCGGCATGTTGGAAAATTCTATGTGGTTCTTGGAGAAGTGAATTTTTATTCAACCAAAGAACTAGCATTACCGTTTAACAGTAAATCAGCTAAATTTATATATTGTATTTTATAAAGATCAATATATTTAAAAACATTATTTCTTTCATCTCTGATTTGGTTCGGTCTCCGCAATTGTGTGGAAGCCCTATAGATAAATCTTCTTAATTATTTCCCACAGCTTAGTATTTTCTATGTTCTCAAGACTTCCACTATAATTGGAAAAAATTCTCTAGAAAAAGAATTCAGATCATACACCTTCGAACAGTAGGTACCCAATCCAACGAGAATAAAACTTCTAATCCTTCTACACGAGAGATAATTCTATGAGACGATAAAGTAACTCGTTACTAACGTCTCGATTGCGCAGTTTTGAATAGTTTTAAATATTAAGCAGACAAAAAAAGCTGCACCGATTGATTTATGGACAATTCCTGCTTGCATACGATCACAAGAAACGATTGCATTTAATGAAATTTGACTGCACTCTCGGATGCTGAAACGCTTGACACGTTTAGACCATTTAATTGCACCTTGTCGGTTACAGATTCTTGCTAGTTAACGTTTCATAAAATGGTGGTGGAGCACGCGATCGTCGTGAGGAATGCCAGGAAACGATATGAGAAGGGAAAGCCGATTCTGAATGGTTTGCAGCTGACTGTTCCCAAAGGATCCATGTAAGCAAACTTCTGCTAACATTTTCATTCAACACTTGTTCATTGCGCTTTAATTAACTGTACGTTGATTATTTCTTGCAGATACGGTCTCCTGGGGCCAAGCGGCTGTGGCAAAACCACTCTGCTCTCCTGCGTGGTTGGCGTTCGGAAATTGGACAGCGGTGAAATTTGGGTGCTTGGTGGAAAGCCGGGAACCAAAGGATCGGGAGTTCCAGGACCACGAGTGGGTTACATGCCACAGGAGATTTCGTTGGTCGAGGAGTTCTCCGTGATTGGGGCGCTTTACTTCTTCGGCAGGATAAATGGCTTGGAGAATGAAATGATTGGTAAATAATGATACACTATTTTAATTATTCCCAAATTTAAGCTGTTCGTGTACTTCTATCATTATCTGATGATTGACCGAGGAAGAATCCAACACCTTCAAAAAATAATAATAAGCCTTATATGAAACTTCACTCTAACCCAATTTGTAAGCAAACTCTTACAATTTTTTCTCGACATTATAAATGCTTGCCATGCACTCACTGTTGCAGTCTAATTCGTTCCACTGATTCGTTCGATTGACTTCTCTTTTTGCGTTCATCCAACTGTAACGCAGTTCCTTTACTCCCTGATTCCAGAGGACAGGTACATATTTCTGAAGGATCTGCTTCAGCTACCACCCAGAGATCGTTTAGTGAGAAACATGAGTGGCGGCCAGCAAAGGAGATTATCTTTTGCAGCCGCCTTGCTTCATCAGCCTGAATTACTAATCCTTGATGAGCCCACCGTCGGTCTGGATCCGGTTTTAAGGGACAAGCAAGTACAATTTCATTTCTTTGCCTCTCGATCGCGTAAAGAAGATCGAAAGACGATAAAGTGAGCGAGCGATTGTTTGAACAGTATTTGGAACTATTTGGTGAAGATCACGCAGGAAGATGGTGTCACTGTTGTCATCACCACGCATTACATCGAGGAAGCGAAGCAAGCAGACATGGTAAGTAATATTCTGTTGCAGTCTTGTCGACGAATTCGTGCAGACTATTTATATTGGGAATAAGAAATTGTTGAATTTGGAATGGAAGGGTTAAGGTAATGGTTTTTCTTTTCAAAATGTGTGTTACGATGTTAGGAAATTTGAATTCTAGGTTTTGTGGTAAGATGGACAAAAGTGAATTTAGAATGTTAAAATTGGGAAAGGAAATACTCCGCCGCAGAAATTAATAGACACGTAATTATTTACACTGATAATTAAGTAATTTGTACGAGAAGTGTAGTATTACTGCTTCGTATATGCAAAAACATAGTCACAACGCATTAGAGTAATAATATTTCATAGAAGAGTTGCTGTAAAAGACACGCGTTATGCATGACCTATGGTAATAAACTATTACGATGCTCAGATTGGATTAATGAGATGCGGTCAGTTATTGGCTGAATCATCGCCGAGCGATCTGCTGGAGAAATATCAAACTAATTCTTTGGAGGAAGCGTTTTTGAGCTTGAGTGAATCGCAAGTGCAAAATCCGCCTGACGGAATCGCTCAATCTCTAGCTCCTCCGGCAGAGTTTTCCAGCGTCGCCACCCTGGACTCCATTTACAAGAGCTTCCCGAGAAAGGTAATGCATGCAATTTTATATCTGTTTGACATTCGCGAGAGAAGTATCAGAAGCGTAGCACATATTTCAAATTTCAATGTGCTGTGTAGGAAAAACTTTTTTGAGGGTAATCGGTCGCCTCTTCTTTTTTAAAGAAAAATTAGATTAAACATCTAAATTTTGAATTTTCCTATCATATCATCTAACAATCTAACGTTATTTTAATGGTCCTCTCGATCAGACATAGATAATTTTTAATACTTTGAGAAATAAATCGTATCTTCGTCAATTTTTAAAATAGAAAGCTGAAATTTTTATATTTATAAGTTGGGGAACTATAGATCGCTTAGCCAAAATTTCATATAAATAGTACGATTAGTTTCTGTATAATACAATTAAAACCATTGCTAAAAAGTCAGCCCAGTGATTTCAATGCATGGTGGTGTTGTCATCCTCAATCTCACAATCAGTGTGGAACTGATGTGGTCCCTTAGCTTCGATTACAGTTTAATTAACGAGCTCGTAATGCCAGCGCTTAAAAATATATTTACTATTCCGTTATTGCGATTATTTATTTCGGCTCGTTGCATGCAACTTGAAATTGAGCTGCGAAATTATAATATTATCTGTGTTGCCCTCAGTTTCGCGACGAAACGTATTCAAATTTAATTTCTGAAAATTTATTTTTACGTCAATGAACTACATTGTTAAATTGTACAGTTCTTTTCTCGAAATTCTCGATTTAATTTTTCGCTGATACTTCGAGTCTGTCGAGCAAGTTATTTGAGATGAGACACGCTTCTGCAAAGACAGTTGTGTGTATTTAGGTCAGTGCACGTCATTTTATCCACGTTTTAGCAGTCTTTAATTTAAATGTCTGACATTGAGAAACAGAATAGGGTGGAGGACATCGTGTTGAAACCATATATGTACAGCTCCTCGCTAACAGGCACTGCATGTGACGAACGGAAGCAAGTAAGTCAATAGAATTGTTCTCCACTGTGGCAGTGTCGATTTTTAAATTACGCTGAACAAATATTTTTACGACGTCGAACAAATATTTCTCTTCGTTTTATCGGATATGTACTATAGGCTTCAGAGTCCTTTCTTCAACAGCCCATTCTTTATGCGATCTTATATTTCGTCAAAGTTCAATTGCTTTCTTAAGTCTCAATTATGACTTCAAGAGAGTGTAAAATCGTGTTTCATCTCCCTGCTTATTACATCTAAGAACAATGTCAGTATATTATATAATACACGACGAAAAAGTCAAACCCAGTGTGACTCAATCCTGATTAAACAATCTTATTACGAAACTCTCCTCTCATCTTGTAGAAGGGGATTAAGAAAGAAGTAACTGACAGCGCCATTAAAACTGCTGTGTTATAAATAACACAGCCCTAAATATATTATAAAGTAACACGAAATATTCTATTCGTCACCTTAGAATTTGCCCAATGATATACTTCTGAATCATGAAATTAGAATCTCCATAAATCCCAGAGAGATTTAAAGAGTCGTGATCGAATCAAGCCACCCTTAAAATTAGGGAGAATAAAGGGAGAGCCATATTTCAGAACAACGATTTGCTGCAAAGCAGTGTGAAGAAGAGGTGCGAGGCCCTCCTGATGAAGAATGTTCTCCAGTTCATACGCCACCCCGGGTAATTGACATGCTAATCGATTGTTTGCAGATGGCACAAATGACGTGTGTGTCGCATCTAAAATTTGTTTGTACAGGGGTGTTTTATTCTCGATAATCCTGCCGATATTACAAATGGTGTTATTCTTCAACTCCACCGGTCTGGACCCAAAGGGGCTCGCAATATCGATCGTGAACGATGAAGCTGGCAGCTGTAATTACGGGAGAAATCGGGGCAACGTTACGTATGATGAAAACGAGTTTACTTGCAATTTTGTTGACCTCAGCTGCAGATTCGTAAAGGGAATCGACGACTCTGTTCTGCAGAAGGTATGCGGGCGATTGTTAATTAATTCAGAAATTTGAGAAACCCGTCCTGGAGAGACCTGCACCGTTATATGCACTGGTCACGTTCCATTTTTAGATATATTACAACACTTACGACGAGGCAGTGCAAGAAATAAGAAAAAAGAAGAGCATCGGAGTGATGCATTTCGGTGGAAATTTCTCGCGCGCTTTGGAAATGAAGCTAGAAGACTTTTTATCGACGTCAGACGAGAACATTCTGGCCAGCCAGATCGAAGTTTCGTTTTATACGCCAGGTACGCGACTTTGTAATTAATAATCGTTTTTTAAACACAGGGGTCTATGAAATTGTATTCTTTGAATGAACAGTGACAGTTGAAATATTGGCAATTTACGGTAAGAAACGAAATGGGTGCTTTCTAAATATTGCTTTTTCTTTTAGACAGACAAATCGGTTTGTTCGCACAGAAAAAACTGTACGACAGTTTCTTTGAAGAATACGAACAGATCATGAGGGAGTGTCGAATATCTCCGAAATTCGCGACCGTACCGATACGCGTACGTACGCTTAAGAAACTTAATGCTTGCCACAGTGCATTAAATAATAACCGTTAATATTATCAGGATGAATTATTGAATTTTCCAGATCGAAGAACCCATCTTTGGTAAGAAGGACCAAAATTACGTAAAGTTCGTTACGGCTCCTTTCATATTATCGTAAGTTCGAAACTTCAAATGATCGTTTCAAATGATAAATAAGTTTTTTATAAACACACTTGTCCCAGGTTAGTGTTCGTCTTGGCAACATCAATTTGCTCCAGTATAATTATCACCGATCGACACTCGGGCGTGTGGGATAGAAGCCTGGTTCAAGGTAAATTGCGCATTATAATTAAATACCGAGCATATAAAAAATCAATTATACGAGCTGTCGCTTGAAATTATTTTGTGTATACTTAATGTTCTCAGAAGATTAGTAGGCTCGAGTAAATGACCGATCGTTTCCATTCAATTTCAAATAAAAGGAGCACCAACTTTCCATTTCAACGACCAACTTTCAATTTTTATAGAAATTAAAACGTGAAGTTTAGAAAATGAAAATCACTTGAAATATTCATTTAATTACTCGTGCCCTTCGAGCAAATCCCATGATTAAAAATCTATCTGCCGTTTCGGAATTAGGTGTCACAACGGCGGAAATATTAATTACACACCTGACATCCCAAGTGGTGGTGATTATCATTCAAGTAGCAGCGTCATTGTGTGTCTGCTTTTTACACTTCGATGTAGAGTGTAAAGGATCAATGACCGCGGTCATTTGGCTAGCCATACTCGAAGGAATTTGTGGGATGATGTACGGTGAGCATTGAAGTTAATATAAAATAACGACTAAGTCGAAACCAAGTTCAAATCCTGTTCCCTTTTGAATTTTAACAGGCTTCGCGATATCGATCATGTGCACGTCCTACGCTCTCGTCAATTATGCGTCCGTGGGAAGCTTTTTCCCGTTGATACTTCTTTGTGGTGAGTGATACATGCAATTCGTTCAATTTCAATTGAATCCTTCAAATCTAGTTATCATCTAGTGCATCAATAGAAGAACTCGTTAATGATCGATCGGTTATCTCAACACGTATCACGGAAAATTTCTCGTTAGATTTTTTCTTCATAAAGCTTCGTTAATTCTCATCTACATACTATAATCTTCTACATTCGAAAAGATCGGAAATCCATCATCGTAAATTTTATTGAAACGTAGTGCACGAAGGAATTTACAGCTGGGTCACTTAGAGTCTCGCGAATTCAGTTTGAATCACGTTTCGAATGTGTCGTCGGGATTTCAATCGAGCGGCAAAGTTTAGGGACACGTGGTTAGGCTCATCTTTAAGGACAAAACACTGAGGCAATCTGTTGGCATTTTAAAGGACTCATTTGGCCAATCGAGGGCATGCCCAAGCCCCTTCGATGGCTCAGTTTGAGTTTACCCATAACAGTTCCGGGGATCTCGATGAGGGGTCTTCTGGAGAAAGGGACTTCCGTCAACGAGCCTGAGGTGTACACTGGATTTTTAGTACTGCTAGCGTGGATCGTGGGCTTTGTATCCCTCTGCCTGTTTCAGTTGAGGCCGAAGCGCGCGTAAGAGATGTGATTAGCGTAATAGGAATAAAATAAAGTGGAATGAAATGGGTGATAGAAGATGGGAGGTTGTTCGTTGCGTGCAATAATCGGGGAGAAATCTCTCACGGGTTTCACAGGGTCGATTCACTTTAGACATATCGTCTACTTAGTTCGTTAACTTCTCTAGCGTAGTGACAGGGATTCGCGATACCGTAGTTTCTTGTGTATAGCCGATAAGGAAAGCCTTTTAATTTAAACAGAATTATACCGTATACGTCTGAGTGTTTGTGTGCGAGTTGAGGGTGAGAAAGAAGTTCTTGTTAAGTCTCCAAAGACGCAGCGCGTGGCGAAATGTGAATGGTAGGTAGATATACTATTAATTGTTAATAAATACCAGTCGTATATTTCGTACTACAACTCCATTACTTTTAGAGTAGCGTGTAAATGTGAATATTATCCCTGAGGGCATTCCGTCGATTCAATCTATATTAGATTCATTCGTAAATCGCGAGGAATGCAAATATCTGGGGGAAGGAAGTTTATTAGGACTCGCTGTGCGAATATAAATGGGCAGGTTTCATAACTCTTCTTCTGGGGGAAGTGAATGCCGATAGTTTCACCCAATTTATATTCCAATTATAGTATTCTAAATTCCACCACTGTGCCTTCCCTCCGAAATACGGGCAAAAATGTAAATGTGCAGGAACTTCTACGTACCACGGTGTCACTAATAATAAGTATGTAAATAAACAAACTACATGCGAAGATCGAGAAAGAAATTTACCTGATGTTCTTACTCTTCGCTAGAATTTCTGGCTCTTTAGCGCTCGGGGACCACGACGAAATGTTCCACGTCGGCGTTCGATCTACAAAACCGGGATTTCACCGGGTAAGATCGGTATTAGTATCGGCCTCTGTCTATCGATATTAATATTGAAAATTTACAACTAGAAAGACGTTATCTTTAACGTTATGGTAAACAGGGTTCAGGTGTGAAGCGACGAAATAAAAATTGCTCGTTTATTGGTGTCAATGAAATATAATTCTTCGTTTCTGATTTATTTATCTCCCCTTACGCGTACGCACAGATATACATGTTGTTTTTTTTTCACGACACTCACTAGATTAACATAGTATACAAACATATACAACGTGCGAACTATGTGAACTTCTTCGTCTTTCTTTTTTCTTGTAGCTTTATATTTTGTAACTGGTACTTAGATTGAAGTATATTTATCGATAATCGTACTGGGATACGTCACATCGACCATCGATCCTGAAGCATGTCTTTACGGGAAACTTATTAAAAATAAATTGCACGCGTTTAGGGCAGATCGGGCGGTGCACATTGCGTTCGAGCATACTTTGATGATCCAGCCGCCGTATGTTACGCATTCAGCTCGATAATCAATTGAAACAAATGCATTCCTCGATATCTTAGAATTATCTGGCACTTAGGTGAAAGACTGCGAAATAATTCGTACGATATTCGAATGAAATCGAAACGGATTCGTAGGTTTTTCTCGTCCCCTTTAACTGCCACATAGGCGAAGCTTGTCGCCGTTCAGCTGAACACGATATCTGATGGGAAAAGCCCTTATCGAGCATTAACGTTGAACAAAAGTTCGCAAAATCTTATACCGAAAGAAAAACAGATCACGAAAAGAGCGATGTAAAAGGAAAGGCTCAACGACAACTTGAAACTTTCTTCACTGTGATAACTGTTGTTAAATTAATTTTGTTGAAACAGCTAATAGGCTCTTCAAAAAATATTATAACAAACGAAGTTTGTTAAATCTGACCAAAATATTCATTATCTTTACGATTTCTTGTTGTGTATGTACTAGATATACTTTGAGTCCTGATTGTTCGGAGTTTCTTTAATTTGTAAAATTTAAAAAAAAAAGTAACAGAGACTCGAACGAAACTTCAGGATTTTTTCATTTTCGGTGCATTCGTCTCTCTTTTCTTTTGTTCAAATTGCACGGAGTTAGAGCCGTGATTATTTGGGGTTTTTGATAAAATTCTAAGGTTCCTGAGAAGTTGGTGTGCAAAGCATTAATACGAAAAGTCACTGGTCAAAAGCAAAATGTTTCTCGGTAGATTATCATCTAGACGCTCGTATACTATATATAATTACTCCTGGTTACAGATAAAAAAATTTCGTTAAAAAAATACTCAAATGTGCCAAACAGGCTAGCAAGCACGCCAAACTTTTTATGCTTTCTGAGTTTCGAGCAAAACACTCTCTCGATCATTCTCTCTTTCTCTCATCATCATCTCTCTCTTCCCAACGTATACAAAATATGTATCGACTATTTTCATTTCCTCTTATACAATTCTCTCTCGTTACGCCCTCGCATTTGGAGAACATCGAATTACAATTGCAACTCGCGAGATCCTCATTGAAAGTCCGTTGAAGTCCGTGAAATATGCGCTACCATCCATAATTTATACTTCTGTCTGAAATTATTAGAAGAGAAGCTTTCCTTCGTTATTAAACCGCGGAAATCTAAAAGGAACCACAGACATTATTTCCATCACTATTTAGTAACAAAACCATTGAAATATCGTGGAGGCATTCCCTTTTTGTACATTATTTTCAATAAACTACCAATTGCCACGTTACTTGCAGAATTTTCCGTAAATATTCCTCGAATATTGGGTTTTAATTATACCTTATTATTAATAATTCCTTTACTTCTTGGCATATAATTATATTTTTTGGCTCCCATAAATCCTTTTCATATCAGAAAACATATTATAGAGGTATCTCGCCTCGAACTCTATGAAAAATATTAAAAGCTTCTGGACGGTAGCACATGATCGAAGAAACAATCGCTGAAATCAAATTCTGTCTCGACCTAACAGAACGTCTGTGATTCGAATTCAAATTCAACCACCGCCTTAGAATTAAAAATGAATCGTTGTTCGACCAACGGGGTTAACAAATGCCGGCGTTCCACGGAACCTTAAATTTACAACGTCGGAAATATCGGTTCGCGTGGGATGTAAAATTATAATACGCGAATTAATAGGTCAACAATTCATCAACGAACTGTCAGTTTTCACTATCCTAGCGCTTGGACACGCATGACCATCGTCGATGACCATGACTCTTCTCGAAATGAAACCACCGTGTCTCGCAATCTCGCTGAAACAAGTACCAAAGCAAACATCGTTCCCATCGGCATGTTATTAAATCGTTACCAAAATTACACGTCTCGAGAGATTTTGCGCAACGCTCGCTGCACCTAGGATTGTCGTAGCTATTGCAAAATTGCAGATACAACACGCAACAGTGCAGTGTACCAGTAAAATAATCTACAGAGAATAGACAGGAGCGCATCCTAAAAGGTCGATGATTTCAATTCGATCTCGATCGCGCGAAGTCATTAATCTTTGGATCCTTGAAGACCAGTCTAAACGCGCGACACACCACCTTTCTCTAATTTTTTAATCGCGTTACCACTGAAGGAGAATGATATTCAAAGCTAACGACAGTCGCTTTTCGTTTGGTCGGAAAGAATTATATAGTTTCGCGTACCTTCGAGCCTACTTTATTGTTGAACGTTGTTCGACACTCTGTTCAATAGAAGGTGAAAATAGAGATCTAGTAACAAGTTATGATAACGTGCCAGATATCAAAGAGCGTTTCTTCAAATATTAAAGTACGTGCTATTCATAATCATAACAAGCCTCCAAGTATTTCTGGATGTACAGGCTGAATGATCGGACGCTAAAAAGCAAAGTATTCCGTAAACCATCGATGTTAGAGAAAATCGTGCATTTTTGGTATTTTTCAAATTTTATAACTCTTGGTATTTTCGACTGGTGTAATGGAATTTTAACAGTTAACTTCGTTTGACACTATTTTCTATAATATTGATAATCTATAAAATATTTTCGACTTTAGCGTTAGATGACTCAGTCTGTAATGATAAACAAATAAAAAATCTCCCATTTAGTGGAAGCAGTGCTGGGGAGAATAGATGTTATACAGGAATAGATAACAAGAAATAATTCTTTCAATTAATTCAACAGTTCTAATTAAAATTAACGTTAAATACTACATGCCTAAGTAAGTGGTATCTGAAACAAGCATATCGTTAATAAATTACGCGATACATAATAACGATTATCCGTATGAAACATGGATTTATTCTAAATTATTTTATCAGAATTATTTCTTCAAAGATATGTTCGTTTCCCTCGCGTGATTGACTTATTCGTCTCGGCTCTTGAACCAGTAAAATTCAACAGATGCTCGGAATATAAAAAGACAGTAAAAGAGCAAAAGTCTGCTAAAACACTTCTCAGTGATGCGATCAGATTAAACACATACGTATCTACCAAGTATCGGTCAACTATACATTTCTGTTACAAATCCATCCCACCTTCTTAACAACCTTCCAACATCAATATTATAAAAATATTACATCCTATTTTATGACAGTCCACTGTTGTACTTCAGAAAAAGAATTCCAACATCAGCTCAGGTGCATCTCCTCGCTCCAAACCCCCAATAAAAAAAAAAGGAACATCAATAAAATTGTACTGGGAACAGACTTCATACATCTCTATCAATATACTAACAGCTTAAAAGAGCGAAAAACCGCTCGAAATAAATAAATAAATAAATAAATCCTGACAGAAAAGTCAGGCTACTATAAAACAGTAATCACGCTCGCCCACCAGATGAACCTAAACGACGAAACAAACGTTTCCCCTCAAATGAATTCAGCTATAAATATTAAGTACTACTCGGTGCCAACACCAAAGTGGAATTATTCATTACTAACGGTACCTCCCCTTATGCGAAACAAATGTTTAATAAACGAATCTCACGTGCTCCCCAGCACCGCGAGAAGAAAATAGAGGAGAGGAACAAAAGAAAAATAAGGAAATCCTAGTCGCGGCTGGTTGCACAGCGGACCGTCAGTTTCTCGCGCGTACTAAAGCTTTTAATGGTCTCGTAGGCGTGTACGTTCTTGTTGTTGTTGATGTAGCTGTTGATGTTGTTGCTGTTAGCCGTGCTACTAACGGCGTTACTATCGCGATTGTTGTTAGTAGCATTATTAGTACGTTTAGCAGTAAGGCAGGGGCCGCATCGGATTGGCATGGGTCGAGCAGCAACGAGACAGTCAACTATCTGTCTTACAGTAGGCATGCAGGTTTTGCTGTACCCTGGAAAACACATATCACATGCTCCATCAGAATCGAACCACACATCGACTTCTATCACGCCATCGGGGATTTATTCTCTGGCAGCCGTTCCTCCAAACGGGTTGGAGTAAGCGAAAATGGGAAGACTATAGTTGCGGGCTCGCTGCTTATTCTTAGGGTAGAAATTGAGAAAGAGATGGGCAGAGAACGACTGTTCTTTTTTGCTTTGCGTGCTGTCGCAGTGGACTTTGCGTAGACTTCAAATGAATTTGAATTAGGGAAGTTTGAATATTCAGGGTTGAGCCACTCTGTGAGCGGAATCACTTTGATTATTGCGTAATTAGTGATTCTATCAGAAATTGGGTCAGACGCTCGCAGTTTTCGAGATTTCCAAGTTATCTTCCAAGTTTTCTTCATTGAAAATTTTTTCTTATCCGATTTTTAAATATAATTTTTCTTCGTTCTTCTGGAGGCTTGTAGGGGACAGTAAGTTCTGACTTGTTGAAAATTGCATCGAGTCGAGTTCGAGTAAAACATCTCTTTCTTCAATCTTCAGAAACGTTTGTAAGGAAGTAAGGGTGAACGGGAAGTCTTCTCACATTAACGATTGCATGATAGAAGTCGCGATGGCCGAAACACATTTCACGTGTCTCACGAAATAATGGAAAATACAGACAGAAAGAAACGAAGATACAGGAATAGAAAAAGAAGCGGAGTCGGTCCAAAACAGATACAAGGGGCGGCCTAAGGCCGTTTTATTCGCACTCAGGAAGCACTTTGTGAATTAACCCTTTGCGGCCGAGTTTCGTGCCGTTATCAGTAGCAACTTTCTCATAACTCTACGCTTTTTACTCCTCGCTTTCGTAATAAAAATAAATAACACGTACACGTGTATATATCCTCTAGAAATATAACAATAGAATTTAGAAATTTACTTCCCCCTCGTCGGTACAACGGCTTTCATCAACAGAATTACGCCCCCAAAGGGTTAAACGTTCGATATCGCCAGCTTGAGCAATTCATCGCCACCCTCGTCTATCTACGTCACTATACAATAACAAGAAGAGCGAACAGTGTCTGTTTAAGGGGAGAGGATGAAGAAATAAGATTTGCCTACCAAGACTAACAAAAAGAAGGGGTTTCGGGGGGGGGGGTGGCTTGTCGACAAAAATGGACATTCGTCCCCAAAAACAACGAAAAAAAAACAAAAAGGATCGCTTTTCGCAAAAGAGTCATTCCCAAACACGATGCTCCTCGACAGTGGCTGGTCGAAAGGTCTCATTGCTGGCAGAATAATATGTAAATTAGGCACTATGTAACACAGGTACGCCTAAGAAGCTCAGCCATAATTCCAAACAATGATGATTCGCTTCCATTGCACCTAAGCGTAACGCGGATCTCGTCCAATGAGTCAGAGCATGTGAAAAAAAAATACGAAATAAAACTGTTACTAATAGAGATATCCGTTCGACGAAACCCGAGCGGACGATTTCATCACAGTTAGATGCAGTGGAGGTTCACTGTGAGAACAGTAATCGCTGGAGGGGTTTCTCAAGCGAAGTTCATGACAGAGAGGCGCATGACACCGTGCAACAGGATACAAGATACAAAGGAAAGAGAGATTTATCAAACTGATACTTACAAAGAGAGGCGGTAACAGTACAGTCGTCAATTTCAATCAAAAACATTCTTTTACCCGATGAATCTAGAAGAAATACAGAAGGGTACATGTTTTGGGGGTTGAAAGCTCTGTTTACCGAATTTCCAATACCGAATTCTTGTTATAATAAATATCGCGCAATTGGCACAAATGTTCAAACACGCCCTCTCAAAATTCCATCTAGATTCAGATAGAAGCTGATTGAGATCAACTGCGTTTAATTCCACAACCTCTCCTTGCTAGGATCCGATAACTCGAAACAATTTAAATTTTTCATCGCGCGAAAGTCACGAAATTAACAATCGTTTCTATCTCTCTCTCTCTCTCTCTCTCTCTTTCTCTCGATTGCTTTAACGTTAGAAAGTGCCGGCGATTAAAAACTATATACTGACACGGCGTTCGAAATAGTAAAAATCACTATCTAAAAAGGGTATCAAAAAACAATTGGCACGTATGTTCAATAAAAGTCATTTGGCAGACGTGTTCGTTACGGATGAAGACACTCGGTCGTAACGTTAAAGTAACTAATACGCGGGAGTGTCGTCGATCCCGTCGTTAAAAACTCCGTTCCGATGGTGTCCGGGAAGGTGGAAATCAGTCCGAGCAGATCCCTGAAACGCTTTCACCGATCGATGTACCGCAGCCCATCGTATCACTTAATATAGTTCGTAGAATATTTTATAATTAATTGAAACGATCTTCCGTAGTATTGACACGTTATTAGGATTGTCTCGATAATTTTGCCGCTTTTCCGTGCACGTGCGTTGCCGAGAGCGTTCGCGGAGCTCGGTGCATTCCTCCGACGAGAGCCTTCCACCACTTTCTCGGTACCCTCGCTCTCTATTCTAACATCTCGAGGCTTCCTCCTCAACGCACGTGCCAGCGAAACGTTCGCCGCGTCTACGTCAGTTAATTCCGTTCAACAGCGGCGTCGCTTAAATTAGTTCGTTACCCCATTAACATAATATAGTATCGTTTTCTTCTCTGCGTTCTCTAAAGGAGTTTCACGAAGGCCTGTGTGTTCTCGGTATGCATATTAGACTCGTTTAGAACTCTTCCTATTTACGACGATCAACGTGCTGCTTAATAATAACGATTTTGAGATCCCATTTCGTTCACGACCGTCTCCGTCGATGCCGGAAGGTCTCACGAATCATTTCAATTGGACATTGGAACCCGCGGGCAAGATCGAATGGTAACACCGCGGGCGCTCGTTCTCGCTCGAATGCGGCCCGTTACCCCGAGTTCAATGTCCAGGTATACGGATTCGTCGGATAATCTCTATCGTACCGTGAAAAATCTTGTATCTCCTGAAGGCGATATATATATATGTATATATATGTTACCGGTTTTGCAGGTGACCTAAGAGTTCCATCTACAATTCGTGTCACATATATGTGCGTGGTATCCGTAACTTTGCTTAACTAATGCGAGCGATTTCCGTCCTGATAAATTCCCATCCGTCGAGCGTGCCGTTCATTAATCGCGCGCGGTGGTCGATTACAGAGCAGTTTCCTTCTCGCTGATTATCTTGATACCGTGCTTCGTGAGGATCATCTTCACAGTCTCGTTGTCCCTGATGTTCGGCCTGCCAGTCCAGTCGACGGCCACGCGAGCCTCGTCCTCTATGCCCAGGCTCTCGACCAGCGAGTCCAGGTTGTCCGTCGAGGAATCCACGTATCGCACGTTGTCCGCGGACCTCTGCAACGACTTGCACCTCCTCGAACTCTTGGAAGCACGTATGTTGTCCGCGGAGCCTATCAGCTTGCTGTTCTTCGACCTGAGGACTTTGTCGCTGCTCCTGCCGGACACCTTCGCCAATTGAAGATTGTCCACCGAGGAGTAGCGCCTCTTGTCCTGGGAAACGTTCACCTGATCCTCGGGCTTCTTCCTCAGCAGGGAGCCTTTGCGGCTCATTCGCCTGGAGCCGCTGGTCAGGATGGCTATTTCGTCCTTCGGGATGAAATACTTGTCCCGCGACTTCTTCTTGCCGACAGGTACTTCGGACAGAGTGAGGGACTTCGACAGGTACTTCGCACCTGCCTGGTCGCCTAGTGGTCGATCGTCCACCGAGTACGGTCGGCACGGGATCCCGCAGTTCTCGATTTCGAAGCTGTCGTCGTCCAATGTTGGATCTGTCGCAACGCTGTCAGCGGCCCTGCAGCCATTCTTGGGAATACTCCTCGGGGATGACTCGAGCACTCGATCGTGCGCGGAATCCCTCGAACTCTGTGTCGCCGGGAGGGTTGCCTCCTGGTCGGGGTTGAAAGTGGCGCACAGCTCGCCGCAGATCTCGCAGATCTCGCAGAGCTGGTCGCAATCGGTGGCCACCACGATCTTTCTGTCCAGTGTATCAGTAGACTCCTGGAGGTTCCAGGAGCTGCAGATATCGCACTCGGTCGAATCCTCGTCCACTATGGAGCTGCAATTCGAACGCAGAGTGTAGAAATTGTCTGTGGTCGGGCTGGCGATTCCTTCCTCCGTTCTCAGGGACATTTCGTTCACGTAGCAGCAGACGGAACAAAATTCCTCTGTCTGCATATCCAGGTCATTAGCTGTGAGCAATTGCGACGTGCTGTCAGCTTTAGAAGGATCTTCGTAGACCTCTTGGATCTTCTTTATCGACTCATAGCTCTTGGACTTCTTAGAGAAGACTTCGTCGGACCTCGACCTTCGCCTGGACACTGTTCTAGAGTCGCTCGTGGCGATCACGGAGTCGAGGCTTCCCTTGATAGCAGTATTGTATCTATGCCCCGTGTTCGTCCTATCATCGCAGATAATACCAACCTCGTGGATCTTCGAACTGCTCGCGGTTCTCTGACCACTCGACCGTGAAGACTTCCCTTCTTTCCTAGGGCTCTTGGCTCTCGAGGTGGACACTTTGGACGAGGACTTTGACACCGTTTTGTAAAACGTTTCCTCCGACTGGGTACAAGAATCGGTGCTCTTCTTCTCAGCTTTGTTGCTATCTTTCACCTGTTGATCCTCGTTCTCGCTACCATATACCCGCATCTGGCCGCTCTTGGTCTTCCTTGGACTCTTCCGGGAGTTCACGACAGACTTCACATACTTACCGTCTATCTCGGGGTTCACGTCCCTCTTCGTGGACGTCGTGTCCAAAGCCAACGAGTCGTCCGATCCCTCTTTCGCGTTCTCAAACACATCGTCGACTATTTCCTGTATCTTGACCGTGCTCTCTTCGCACACAGACGGCGGCATAGGCGACTGCACCAAGAGGCTCAGCTTGTCGATGCTCCCATCGGGCTCGCCCTTGTATATCGTGATCTCACCCTTACCTTGGACCCCGTTCTCATCCAAGATCAAGGTCGCGCCATCTTTTTCGAAGGGATTGTGAATCATAGCGCTAACCAGAACTAACACCTGCGTGTTGGAGCGTCGAACGCTGTCGGCGGGGAAGATGTCTTGCTCGACGACATCCATGCCCTCCCTTCGACCAGCGTTCTCGCCCTTGGGGAGCGCGGCTGCCCGCTGATTCCCCATCGAATCGTTCATGCAACAACGCTCCTCTCCTAGCCGCGAATCCTCGTTTTGTTCTCGGCTCTCGTCCTCCGCCGTGTCGTTTAAACCGTACCGCGACAGCCTGTAATCCTCTTTGTCCACGCTGAAGTCCGAGAGAGCGCATTCATGCCGGCCGCTGTTATCCACGGACGCAGGGAGAGCCGAGGACGAAACTGAAGATTTATTCTCGGGATCCTCCTTGTCTCTACCTAATCCTACATCGATGCTATCGTCCGCGGGCATCGCTCCAATTCTATCCTCGTCCGACTTAACGCAATCTATTGCCCCGGCGCAGGCGTTCCCGCTACTCTTCGTGGTAGCCTCGTGTTTGGACGAGGTGGCGACACACGTAGAGACCTGTTCCACCTGACACGGTCGGGGCTGCACCCTTACGACCTTCCTGACCTTCCTATCATCGTCAGCGAAACCTACCTCGTCGAGGATCTGCGACTCGCCGGTTTCGGTGGCGATGATCTGTTTCGCGAGGCCTGGATACGCGGCCTTCACGGTGGTTAAGTGTTTGGCGTTACCGTTCTCGGCGACGAGCGCGTTAATGAATTTCTCGCGCGCCTCCTCGAGGCCCCCGTGCCGGGAAGCCACGCACGCCACGCTCGCCGCGTTCTGGATATTCTTACGGAGAACCGCATCGGGCACGTCGATGGATATTATTTCGATCGGACTCGGGGATTCCATGGTTACGTCGCTAGGCGACGGCGTGAGAAAGGTGCTTTGATACTTGGAATCAATGTTCAAGTAATTATTCGCGTTGGGCGAGGTCAGTTCCAACTTACTTCAGTGTCCAAGCAGATTGGCAGCGTGAAAAACAAGACACTATATTTTACATGGTCCTCGTTAATTTAGCGATTGCTCGCTGTACACCAAATTCATGCTTGAAGGCTTCGACAGATCTTTTGCATGGTCTTTAATTATTTTGGGGGGGATATCGTTGAAATTTAGCGATTTTCAGAAGCACACATGTAACACAACTATTCGAGTTCAATGTTGCATTAATATTATATTAATTTAGGGAGGAAAGAACATTGCGCCTTCAACCATGAATAGGTGTGCTTATCTTAAAAACAATTTCAATGTAATTTTAAACATATTGTGACGTAAGGAATGTAAAATAATGCAGTTGCTACAATTTATTCGTAATTACAGTGCTATGGGAATTGTTTCCCGAAAATTCGACTTATATACAAATGGAAGACTCTTAGGCTAGACTAATTTATTATTTTGTAACATTTGTACGATGCACGTTAACCCTTCTAAAGTTGGATCAATTATTTTATATGGGCAAAGACTATAAATATTTAAACGAATCAATAAAATTGAATATTTTAGGTAGTAAGATATATTGAGCAATATATAGATCATTTCGAGTGCATATATTTTATATTCTCCTGCAAAATGAACCCGCTAAGTTTCAGCTGCTTTTGCAGCGTCTCCCATGCCATTAAAAAATTATAAAAAAAAGAGCATTCAATAGATTTTTAGAGCATTTACGTTAGTGTATAAATATATACATTTATTATATATCCTTGAAGGATATATCCTTGAAGGAATATGGAGTTGAACTCCATATTCGTGAAAACTGGTATACCGATTAAAGATATTTTTATTGTCCACTATTCGATTTATTCGATAGATCAGTAATACTCAGTACTAAAAGGGTTAAACTTTGGCCATAGAATATATAATTATATAAATATAATATCACTTTGTAAAACGGCTTTACAACATCATAGATCAACCAGCTTTACTCTAAACTCACCAACTACGTGGAATATGAGTGCTACGAAAAAATGCACTCTTCTCGTACAAAATACATAAAAATAAATTCTTGTTTAAATCTACTAAAAGATGTACTATTAAGTTGCCAGTATTTATGCGAGCTACCATTTCAGTTAAATTGTGTTAAACTCACATTGTCGAAGGTGTCGTCTTTGCATCATAAATCCCGTGTTTATAGACATAATCGATCACAGCATCTTGTAGGAGATATCTGACACTCTCGCCTCGCTTTAAAGCCCTCCGTATCCGAGTCGAGCTGACTTCGTTTGGAATCCATTCGGTTACTATGTATATATTGTGCTGCGCATGCAACAAACAATATAGAACTTGAGAATACATGAAAAACGTGATTTTTAGGATCAAATTTTAGGAATAATTAATTACCATATGTCTGGAAAGAATATCAGAGTCGTATATAAACTTATTGGGATTAGAACCTTCCCTGGTGATAACGACAAGACCATGTTCGCCGACGATTGCGTCGATCTGTGAACAAACAAATTTCAAGTGCCTCTTCAATTTTTAAAGATAACAGCCAAAAGTGGACTTACATCTTCTTCGGCCCAAAGATCGTACGTTCCAAAACTCTCCAGCAAGTCGGCGCCGCACAGTAATTTTATTTGGATCGGAGTGTGATCGGAGCTGTTTTTCATGTTCTCCGGTATCCATTCCAAATCCTCGATTGGTATGCGATTAAGATTGTTGGTGTCGAACATCACGGAGTTTAATAGATTCTGATGGTGCTGCAAACTGAGTCTAGTCTTCGTCCAACCATTTTGCCTAGTCTCCCAACTGCTCAGTCGGATCCAATCGCTGTTCTGCAAGGCGAATCTTAGCATGGCGCACCTGTGCGACGCGCTCGCCAATTCTTTCTTGGCGTAGGCATCGTGCACCGGAGATATAACGCCTCCAACCACAATATGCGTTCCCATTCGATGCAGGTGATCTCTGGCTATTTCTACGAATTATACGGAAGAAAAAAACATTTCACTTCTTTGTGTATATTTTGTAGAAAGCGTATAAATTCGGTAAGACAGCATTGGAATCGCGAGATACAAGAAAATTTCTCCTTAAAAAGCACGGCTTCGCGGATACTTCAAATTATTCTGTTAATAAGGAGTTTCATTTCCAAATTCGTTTGGTATGCAGTGATTGCGAACAAAGGTGTTTCGGGTTTAGAAATAATGTCTATATTGGGCAATGACATCAACTGGAATTGTTTACACAGCGTTATCTTAAACAGTATTCTCGATTTATTTGTATAATCAACAATGACTGATGCAAAACTAACCTCTATTACGCGTATATTAAAGGGTATTGTTTTTACGTGAAGACAAGATATTGATTATAATGATATATATGTACCAAACATTCTTAAGTGCATATTGGTCGGAGGGTTATAACTGCCACACGACATAAGAATAACACGCGTTGGTGCCATTTCTTCTCCTTCTATTGCGCTGCATGTGCTGACAGCAGTTCTACCGGACTGCTTACGCTTCCTCCTCGATGTATTTTGCAGAGGAAATACAGGACATTTAGGGCGATGCGTAGCGAAACGAGATAAATCGTTAAACGAACCACCGTGACAACACAGCACACCGTACAGACTACACACTGGCTGACGTTTCAGCCATATTTGAGACGGTGCAGCCACCGTATTCACTTGAGAGACTGTTCGTAACATAATAATTGTAGATAACACTTAGAGCTACGTAAAAAAATTATTTATTGCTGCTTATTAATTCTTACATAATTTAACAACTACTGCAGTCAATTACGAGATTTGTAGGCGATATTCAGTTGTTCGTTTGATGCACGTTGCAATTCCGCCAATTTCCTTCGAAGTGACTCTGTGACAGAACCTGTATTATTAACTTGGAAAGATAATCCATCTGCATCAATGTTTTAGGATAGGATAGACATATTATTTTGTGGGATATCGTGGGAGATTTTGATATGCTTTCGCAATAGTATCGTGTGTTCAACTAAATATTTAATTAATATCGCGAGGGAAACCGTATAGCTTTTGCGCGGGAAAATTCAATTGACTTGAAACTTTGCAGGCGTGCGTATTTGGATGGCAATACATACATTTTTATTATGTAATTGTTATAATAGATAATTGCCTTTGTTAATGCATAGTGTTTTCACTATTAGTTTATAAGCAATCACAGCAAAAGTAAAAGTGCGTTAAAATGCTTAAATTATTATATTTATTCGAATTTAGTACCTATTACTTTGACTTACTTTATAAAACTGAGGTATTTTATCAGATATTGGTTAGTTACTGAATATATTTAGTGAAAATGTTGCGGATATTTGGAATATTCGAATAATTCGAATACGAATAATTTCTTCGAATATTCGAATACTTACATTTAACAGCATCTTAAATAATTATGAGAAGAAAATAAGACTGAAACATTCATGGAACTTAGTTTTCATTTCCCTCGATATGTACACTCTTTTCTTTAGACTCGTTAATTTCGCATTCACGCGTAATGCAGCCGCAAAGTTGGCCGCGCAGAAAAGTTGTTTTTTCTCTCTAGAGCACCGTGGCTTTAATTATAATTGCTCGAGTATACAGCGAAGTTAGAGCCAGCATTGTTACGCATTTAAAATTCTTCTAGAGCACCTACGCTCTCGTCGCTTTTCAACCACGGGAGTGGAGTAAAATTTTGCTCGCGTCTAACAACTTTCAGTTGCATTGGTGAATTTTTTCTTTTGTGTTTTCTTTCATTACAACGGTATTCGATTCAACGGGGTCAACCACGGTCGAAAGAACCGCCGCTTGCTCTCGCGTAAGAAAATTTCGAGTGTCCACGTAATTAGTAACTCGTTTAAAGAGATTTTGTGTTAAACGGGCCATGAAAGTACTTGCAATACAGTTTTGATAATACAATTAAGTACTGTAGGAGGTTTTAAATATATATTTTAACTGCACCAAATCTTCCAGTAGCTGAGTACTTGCACACTTAAATTTCGGTTCGTTAACAAAATTATCATACTTCCAGATTTGCGGAACATTTTCAAACTTACAGTTACATTAAACGGAGCTTTTAAGAATTAAATGTTTACTAAGCGTAATAATTGTTATTATTAATTCGTGTCATTTTTTTTATTTTTTGTCATATGAAACAATTTTAATTAGCTAATAGATTGTTTGTATCTAACAGAATTGTGCTTTACAAGTCTTCTACACGCAAACCATTTTGGAGTTTCATTACAATTGGATATAATTAATGCAGTTCATCAAACGTGTAACATTTGCATCAAAGTATTGAATTCGATTCCTGAATATTCAAAGTATCTTGCTGATGGTTTCGCTGATGTATATCATAACGTATAATTAAGTGATTAATAAGTTTTTCACGTGTATCAGCTACAAATCCGTGAAAAAGTAGTTTCTTGTTACCGAACTTAAGAACGGCCAAATTTGAAGTATTAAGTATTTCTTGCACGAGTATATTAATCTAAGAAAAATATTCTCAAATAAGTTAAAAAATAATTGTAAACTGTTTGTACATTGTTTTTGTACTTATTATTTTATAAACATTTTTTTCCGATGCAGTTAGTAATTGGGACATTAGATTAAATTAATCCACCTATAATTGTTAATTTATTGTGACTTAATAGTAAACAATTTTTATATACTTAATGTTAATTGTAATAACCAATCCCAGTATAATTCTGGAACTGGCTACATCACTGCCGCCGTCCGCTTCGAGAAGATACTGGCACGCGACCGCCGTCCGCATAGAGAAATTGTTCAATTCGGCGCCGTCACTGAAGCGTTAAGTGTCTTTATATGTATATTTTGTATATTCTGTACATTTTGTATACTTTGCATACTTACATCTGTATCACCTAGCTATACTTCTTATATAAGTGCATTCTGTATTCATTGCGTGCGTAAGGTCATCTTGTTATAGATATATATATATAACACACACACATATATATAATAAAACATATATAATAACACAAGTATTGTATAAGTACAGATGTTAAATATTTGTAAACACACTGTGAATTATATATTTTATACAAAGCATGGTATGTAATAATAATAATGATAAAAAAAGAAATATATGTGTCCAACTGAGAACCTCCTTGCTTTTTCAAGTACCTGTAAAGAAATTTTAAATAAATAAACAATGGAAATGAATTTTTATCGTGTCCGATTTCATTTTGATAACCCTTTGTTTTATTAAATTTATATTATAATTATATTTAAGGCGCCTGTTGCAGGCGCCTTTAAGACGCCTGTCAGTCCTAATTCAGGCGTTTTAAAGGCGCCTTTAAGGCGTCCCGTTTTGTAACATCAGGCGCTCCGAAGGCGCATATTGGACGCTCGTGGGACACTTACGTCATTTTTTACAGTGTTTCGCTATGAATTTTTTGAAAACTTAACTCAGTTCTCAAATTATATAGTTTTCTAATTATGCTTTACAAATTTCGTTATCTTAATCATGCAGATTTTTCTCGTTACCACTTGCACGATTTTATTTCAGCTAATTTCGAAATATGAAAACTGGAGTTTTCATTTCCACTTGGGATAACAGAATTCTGATCTTTAGAATTAATTTAACTACTTAGTTCTAATTCCGTTTCATTGTCTCGTCCCAAACTGAATAATCTTTTGTCTTTTACTGGAAACTAAAATTCACGGCACCAAAATGCATGAGTTTTAAATTAAAGAACATTCTTTATTCCAACGATACACACTTACCTGCATGTCGTTTGTTGCATTCTTCTTTTGCCCGATGCTTGCAAAGTTTTAACATTTCAATTTCCTAAAACTTACCCGCCTAATTCTTCATACCGCCATTTCAAAACTGAATCACCCCTCGTTCATACTTACAACTGAACACAGGATACAAAACTTTATCCGAACAAACACGTTACCCTGAATTACTGATAACCAGCGTCCTTTACAACCATCTAACGTCCTCCATTCTTAGAATCTCGTTTGCCCAGTTTCGCACCGAACCCATCCCGAAGCAAACCGTGCCATCTCTGAAAGTGAGATTCAGGACTGTCGGAGGAGACGTAGTTTTCTATACTTCAGTGTCTCAGAAATTGCGGCTCCCTCGGAGGGACCTAATCCCGTACTCCCGATTCTTCCGTTTCCCTCGACCAGCGGTGGCACTTCCCCCCGTTTCTTCGCCATAACTTTCACTGTTTCTCTACGGCCCACCCCTTGTCCAAGTGGATTCGACCTTGGTCGAAGGGTGCTTAGGCCGTGAAGCACGGTGTATCGGCCATGCGGAAACAAGCTGCGTGTCGTTAAGCACCCCGCTCGTGATACATGGTTCTGCGAAACTCGGTCGCCCGGAGGCTGATGCTCGAAGGGCGTAGGTCGACTGGATTTCGGTATCACTACAGGCGGAACAAAATCAAGTGGTCGCCTCAAAACCACCCTGCAATTCTTTCGCCACGCCCGCCACTGGTTATTTAAATACTCTGAAGCAAACGGAATTGTTTTTAATGCCTACGACTCGCGATTAAACAGACACATGTCAATGTCCAGATGATTTGAGTACATTAACAAGGTGTACGTTGGCGATTTAAAATACAAATTATTAAATTTTGGCAAAGAATTTCTTGTATAATAAGGACTGAGAGCGTAGAATTAATTAAAATTGGAATCAGCTGTGCTGTATATTATTTAATTGTACCCATTAATCAGGTTCGACTTTCTATTCATCCACCAAGTTTTACTGAAACACTTAGAAAATTAAGCTGCCACTTCTTGAAACATTCAAGAATCTTTCTTCTTGTGATCGTAGCGGGGGAAGTGCCTTTAAACGGCCATTTGATATTGTCCCGACTGTATCTGCTCTTAATTAGTGGGGTGCCTACCAAAGAGTACTTCACCACCGTTACGTCACAGATTCAGAATCTCGACTCTTTGTGAAGCGCTCGTCGAACGAGTGCAATGACGTCACACGTTCATTTTACCGTATTCTTTCTTGCTTCCGATTCGAAGCGACGGTTGCACCCTACTTTCCCCCGAAGCACTCTGACTTTGACGGTTCCAAGATTTTTATAGCCATGTTTTCGCAGCCATTTTGCACGGAGAAGAATTCTGGTCGAGGACGTAGAATATTTCTGCCCCGCTTTTGAAACGCTGATGTTTCCCCGCGACCGAAGTCGCCGGCGAAGACTCGTTTTTGTCTCGAGTTTCCGCTTTGACGACGTTCCTTTTGTTCTTGCTACTCTGCCATGCAGTTCGAGTATAGTTCCAGGATAGATGGTTCTCCGGAACGGGTACCTGAAACGCGGCTAGTTGGAGATCTCAGGTGATTAAAAACGTTCTCGCTTTTATTGTGATAATATTGAAACGTAGAATGTAGATAGATGAATGAATAATACGCCCTTGCGCGCGCAGGATGTAAGTGAAATAGGTGGCCAAACTTTAGGGGCATTTTCTGTTCCTTTTAAGGAAGAAAAAGGGCCGTATAAACATGGGTGGAGGAATACTTCTTCCCAGGTGCTTCACCTTCCTCCATTCATGCGTAGAATATACTCTTAAAGTTTGAACATCAATTTCAGTTATACCCCACATAATATCCTTATAAATACATAGTCGTTTATTTATATCTTCAGAACAGAAAATCATGAATCGTTATAACAACCGTTTCTGTACATCCTGATGCACGCCACAAGCCTCTAAATACCTAGATCTTCCCTTCACGTCGCTTCGTTAATTATAGTCCACAGAAATGGTACCCGAGCGAGTAATTTTCATCGTCCTTCCGTTGCCATTAACCTGTTTCTCAAATGCACAGGCAAACATTCACATCGGCGGTGATCGAGCGGTGATCAGTGTGATCGATATCGGCGGGATAAGAGATCCGTGCCGTCGCCGCAGTTTGATTACGTTTCATAATAAATTAAAACCCTCGTTTCCCGGAAAGAAGGTCCCACGGCGCCGTAATTTTTGCCACACGTAAGGAATCAATACTCTGATACGGTTATAAATCCACAAGATGGCGACAGAACGCGCGTATATCCTGCTTGATCTTCCGTGGCGCGAGACGAATCGCCCGCGGAAAAAACGGGGGTGGAAATAAAACGAAATCAAACCTGCCACGTGGAGGACGGGCGATAACTTATCATTCGCGTGTAAAAATATGTCGCGCGCCGAGGCACGCGATCCAGATTCCCTTCAGCGCGAGCCTGGATCCTGTTTGCTCAGAAAATTGCTGTCATCGCCTCGTTCGCGAAAGAAGGGGTGAGACGGAAAATAGGGAACTGAGAAGGTAGGCACGCGTTAGATTGGATTTCGAGCGAGCGTCGAAAAGGAAAGGCGCTTCCATCCGGGTTTAACGATGCTCCGCTGTTCGCGAATAGGGGCGGGCGGTGCAAAGGAACACAAGGGAGCACTCGGTGTAATAATACACAAATTTTATTTTATTCATTTTTTTGTTTCTTCCCGCAGAATCGAGGAAATCATTTGTTGAGAGAACAAAACCTCTGCAATACGAATAGCAGTTACAAGTAAATATTTACAATAATATATAAGTGGTTGCCTTTCTTTTTTTTTTTTGTTCTTTTGCATTCATTTTGTCCATTAATCTTCTGCATCTGTTTTGTGTTTGTTTTTATTTTCTGGTATATTTCCTACTTCTCGCACTGTTAATGATAATCGATAATGATAATCAATTAATTAATTAATTAATTAAGAATAATGATAATAATTATAAGAATCGTACTGAATCATATTTAAGGATATTTCATCATACGTCCACCTGGTTCAATGGAGGTTCAATCGTAGGCATACCAATCGACCATCGAATCGTGACAATATTGACAAATTGACAGAACGTGCCTTTTAACCTGCTTCGCGTTCCATTTCGCCCCCGCGCTCGTCTTCACCCCTCAACATTTCGGCTTTTTCTCTCGTGTGTCTCATTCACCCCCTCTTCTACATTTCTATAGCCGCTGTTCGCCATTCTGCACCCGCTTTCACGTTTTTAAAACAAGCACCCACTCTCACACCCCCTGCCACCCATATCGCTCACGTTCCAGGCGCGCGCGATTTTTAGGCGTACACACCGCGAACACGCACCGAAACCCGCCTCACCCTCTCGTTCGCCCCTCGCTACTATCAAGTATCACGTTATAACGCCTTGCAATTCCACCCTTGGAGCCTCCTTCGACTCTACCTTCACTCACCCCCGTCGCGTGAAAAGTTTCCCCGCGCCGGCGACAACGCTCGAAAATTCCGCTCGACACAGCCACCGGCGCTCGTTACAATTTCTCCAGCAGTCGCCCCGCGGAAACAGATCCGCCGCTCCTCGGCTCGCCTGCCGAAATTAAGTCCGCCGAGCGGTTCCCTGTCGTTGATTAAATGCTCGTCGCGACAAGAGAGCTCGACGGTGGCTCCTCGAGCACCGTTCCCTCCCCTGTTCGCCTGGTTTCTCACACACGATCCCTCGGTATCGTTCTCACCGTGTGTCTCCACCCGCTCTCATCCTGCCCCTCGCCCATCCCCCTCAACCGCGCACCCGCTTCCCGCGAAAATTCTCGGCTGATCACGCGTGGCCTCCAACCCCCGCTCCCGTCACCCTCGCGCTTTTTCTTTCGCCTCGCCGCCCACACTCTCCTTTCCTTCGATTCCCCGTATCGCTCGAGCCGTTTCTCGCCGTTGCAAAACCCTCCTTGCGTGCGTCCACCCCCTCGAGGATCGTCCCGCGGGCCGCGGCGCCCCCTCTCCCCCCTTTCCCGCCGCCGCCCCCCGCCGGCTTGCAGCCGGAGAGAGAGGCGTCTCCCGTTTATTCCGTGACAGCTTTACGTGGCTCGACAACGACCGAGAAAAAGACCGCACTTTTCGTCTGAAGGAGTATCGCCACGTGGCAATTGCGCGATTGCAACGTCGGCACCGTGAAACCTTTCTCCCCGCAGCCATCCCACCCTTCACCCAATCCCGCTGCCCCCCGTCTCCGTTCACCCCGCGCCGATTCCGCTCGGCTCTGGTCCTCGTTAGCCAGCACCATCGTCCAGTTCCCTCGTTTCCTACAGCCCCGGAGCCGAGCCCCGCGCTGGGGTCAGGTTACGGGAGACGGGAGACGCGCTCGGTTGTGCCCGATGGAATCCCGAGAGAAAGGTCCCCGGCCCGCCGTTCCTCTGGATGATCCGAGACCGTTCCTTGGCCCGCGGATGATCGCGCCCGCCCCAAGTCGTCGCTAACGATCGGCGAGTGTCTCGCGTCCGGGTGTCGGATCGTCGACCCCGTTCCCGTCGGGAAAAAGCGGCGGGACGCTCCGGCTAGCTGGCACGATCCTCGAGTCACAATCATCGATCAGTCCCCTGCTGCCCCGTTTGGTTTTTTTGTATTTTTCCCGAAACGTCGTTTCCACTCGAAAAGAAAGTAACCCCGCCACGCGCACAATCATCCCCCGTGCCATCTTCTTCCTGTTCCACTTATCTCGTTCCTCTTATTATTTTTTTGTCGTTAAATAGTAATCATCTAAACAATGAAAGCGGCAAAACGTCTCGAGGAAAAAGGTGTCCCTGAGCGCGACGGAAGGAGACGACGACGACACGCGCTTTCATTCTTTGGGAGGGAGGGGGAAAAAAAAAAAAAAGAAACGACCGTACCCGTCGCCCTTCGTCGTCCTCGTCCCTTTCACGCCCACAATTGTAGCCGCACCTGCACAGGACTGCGCGACACGTCCAGCCAGATTAAAAACAGCAACTGTGCACGCATATGTGTGTACGGGACTTCTGTGCGGACAAATGGATCGGAGGGGGTGGGAGGGGGGGCGGGGGGCGGTGGTCTAGCGTCTCCGCTCTGTCCGTTGCTCGGCTCCTCTCGGCGTGCGAGCTCGGTTCGTCTTCGAGAAAAGTAAGGGGAATTACCCTGGACCTGACCCAGACCTGGACGGTGTGCCTCGCCCTGCGCAGGTAATCGTAAAAAGAGGGACGCTCTTCTCAAAAAGAGTGTTGCATCTTGTGAAATCGCATTCAACTAAGTTCCTATGTTCCTTTAAATCCTTATTACAAGTTACGGTAGTAATAGTAGTAGAAGTAGTAGCAGCAGTAGTAGTAGTAATAGTAGTAGTAGTAGTAGTTATTAATAGTAGGTTTTTTCTCGTTTTTTTTTTTTATTCCTTTTTTATGTTTAAGCATTTTTTTATCGTTTAGGTTTTCTGGTTCTGATAATCTAATAGACATCTAAAAATAACACCCATTTTTTTTCATTATTATTTCATTATTTGTATCATCATCGTCATCATTATCATCATCATCGTCTCCTTAGCATCCCTCTTTCTCTCTCTCTCTCTCTCTCTCTCTCTCTCTCTCTCTCTCTCTCTCTTTTTTTCTCCATTTTTACTTTAATTTATCGATCATCAAGTATTACTTAAAGATTCCTTAAACGTTAGACTGAGGGCCGCGTGATACGCACAGTGAGCTCAAGCGGCTCTCGCTTTTGGAAAATGTATCGAGGAAATTCGATCGCGATCGGTCCTCCCCTCCCCCCTCTGTCGTGCTGAGTTTCGTTTTAAAAAAAAAACAAAATTCGTCTGCCCGTGGAAACCCTTGGAGATCGTCCGCTGGGGGGCGAACGAGTTCGCCCAGCGCGATAGATACCCGTTCCCCTCGGTCTTGCTGGACAAGTGAACCCCCTCCGCAATATCCCCCACCCCACCCCCCTGCCCGCCCCCGCGATAACACCCTTGAGCTCAGAATGAACGCAACGTTGCATACCATTTGTTGAATTACATCTTACATTTATTTCTAGCGGCTGGAGTAACAAGTTTCCTTATTCTTCTTTTTTCTGTCGTTCGTTTTGTCAGCTCAATACTGCATCAATTCATATTGCTGCTGTGTTGTGATCTGTACCCGAACCGTCATTCACTGTTTAAACCCCGTCCACGCGCTCACCTCTATCTCTCTGTGTTCCCTTTCTCTCTGTCATATACACACTCACACTCACACATGCACGCACACGTGCCTGGCTTTCTTATATGCATCGGTGCACATCGATCTTCTTCGTTACGCCCTCGCCCCTCCCTTCCCAACCATCCCCAAAATCCAACGTTAAATTTCCTCGTCGATTCAATTCTCTCTCTTTCTTTCTCTCTCTCTCGCTCTCTCCCCCCCCCCCCTATACTACCCTTCGCCTCGACTTCCCGTATTTTCCCTTTCGTGTTAATTTTAATATCACATTTTCGTGGGAACAGACTGGCCCGATGTATTTGAAGAATGGAACACGTGGTAGAAAACGCGGATCGATCGATCCTTGCATCGGCGATTAACGTAACCAATTATAGCTTCCTGTCGCGGGGCGGTTTTTCGTCATCTGCTCAGCTAATCCTCCTTGAGTGTTTTCCTAAGAGTCAAGGGAATGTTGTCGAAGAAACAGTATAGGGCGATTGTGAGGGTAATTTTGAAAATACACGCGACCGCCTGGGTCGAGCCGCTTGAAGGGAATACCGATTTTCATCCGAGATTATCCCCTGTTTCTCCTCCGGTTTCGTTTCTCTCTGTTCCGCGAGGGAGGGGGCGGTGTGAAAACAGATCTCAATACATCGGGCGAGCGTGTCCCTGTTAATATATAGAATACATACATCTTTATCTCGCTACAAGGTACTACGAACCCAGATCAAGAAACGATATAACGTCCATCGTTTTCTTTACATGAGAGATATACGGCACGTACAACGACTGGATGGCAACGACGAAACGAAACGAAAAAAGTCACAAAGGAAAAGAAAGAAATGGTAGAATAACTTACGGTAGGTGCGCTCGTCAACAATCTACACGTTCAAGAGACGTTCAATCGTTAATCGCTTAATTGAAACTCCTTATTTTGTAAAATTGTTAATTATTAATGTTTGCATCGCTATCCCTCCCCGTGACCCTCCTAAAACAGGTCGCTTTTTTTTTTTTACTTTGTAGACGCTTGTGTAGTTTATGATTTTTTTTGTGGTTTTTTTTCTCTTCGTTTTTTTTTTGTTTTTAGTTTTTGGTTTGCTTTGTGGTGGTTCTTGGTGGTTCCCTCGTTTAGCCCGTTCACGGTCCTCCTACCTCGCACCCTTTGTCTCGCTCTCTGTCACTCGTGTCTCTAAAATCCTACACCCCCCCCCCACTCTGTCCCCCAAAAAACACCCGCCCCGGTCTAAAGTTAACCCGCGCGATCGAAGGATTCCAATCCCTGTTTCTGTCGAAAATCAACGGCGTAGTCCCTTGCATCTCGCCCGGTGTCGCCCCCCTCCCCGCCCCTGAAACGGCGAACGACAGTCAACGTCCACCGCACTCGCTCAAACGCGTAGAATAATCACAAGCACTGTACATTACCACACCACGACGGTGAATCGATCTGACGCGTCTTTCATCGAATGAACTGACCGCTTCTGTTCATTGATAAATACGTCGGCGATCGATGGAAATTTCAGACCGAAACCTATGGTGCCGTAATACACGATACAAAAAAGAAAAAGCAGAAAAGCAAGAAGAAAACATAGTCCTTAATATAAAATACAAATAATCCCTCCGCAATACTTTGGCCTCTCTCGGATCGAATTTCACGCTTATTCCCCCTCCCCTCCCTTCCCGTCCTCCCCCAACCCTGAAGTTCATTGAAAGACGAATACATTGAACGAATTAGCCGATGAAAGTTCGCTGACTCCGTGCGCGTTCGATCCGAGGCGCGTCGAAAGGAAAGTCGAAAATGGGAAGGGAACATCGTCCCAATGGCGAAGGAGGCGATCTCTCGAGTTCTTCCCCATTAGAAACGATTGCTATCGGCGACGTGTGAAGGCGCTCCAACTTTCTAGAAGAATAAAAAGGAAGAAAAAAGGGACAGCGGAAGGGGACCTTTTCCAGCGTCGGCGTTCATCTCGAATCCCACCGTCTTTTTTTTTTTTATATACTTGATGTGTCGGCCGCGGTAAATCCTCTGCAACAACCAATATGATTGCGTTTAATCTATAGATAAGGGTCGATTGTTGATACAACAACGACTGGGGGAGTATCATTACGTTTAATATTAAAAATGTTCGCGGCTTGCCTCGCTGAAAATATTTCACTCGGCTTGGTCGCTTTCGTGGTGGGATTCGAGGGATTTCATTGCCTCTCTCTCTCTCCCCTCACTCTTTCCCCAAGCGTTATCGAAAGATCAACCCCTTTTCAAAACCGCCTCTCGCTCCCTCGCGTTGGCTGTCGTTCGCCCTCGTATCTTTACGTTCACCGCTCCCCCCTCCCATTCCCTTCAAAGTCGAATTTAATCATTTCTCCGTGGCCGATCAGCAATCTCTGTACCGCTTTCTTCGGGGCTCCTACGTCCTCGCGTTCATGAGAATACGCCCGTACGTTCCCCAGCTCGCGAGTTTCTCAATCGGGGCCATTCTGCCGCGAGAGAACTCCCGCCAACGCGCGTCCTCATGCTCTCCCCCCCCCCCCCCCCGCCGAGAAATTACACCCCGGAGATCAACGTCTCGCGGTTTTCGTATTTTCCTTACAAACTAACGCCGTTTGAACCGTTTTCTTTTTTTTTTTTCGTCGTCAAGAGATCACTCGTTACGTTTGGTAATCAGTCTATCTGGTCTGCGTAAACCTAGTCCACAAAAACTCGACCGTTCCCTCTCTCTTCTAGAGCGTGTTCAGGACACTCGCTGCCCCCCCCTCCCCTCTCCACGCGAGTAATCACGCGGACGCTTTCCGCTTCGCCTCGATCGGAAAGCCCAGAGGTAGCCGTTGAAAATTTCTGCGACATGCCCGATTCAAAAGGATTCCGCGGGCGTTTCACGCTCGTTCGAGGGCGGCGACGGTGTCGGCCAAAGGACAGGCAAGCACGGTCGAACGAGAACGACGCGACCCTGGTCAGAGATTTTCCGAGGGAACTACCACTCGAGCCGCAAAGTGGAAACTCGGATCTCTAACTAGACAGTCGATCTCTAAGCCGCCGTCTATTGTGTAACAGGCATCCCGTCCTATCGATCGATTTCCCTCTAGGAGCACCTTGGACCCTTCGCGCCACCATATTTTCTCTTCGACCCCTAATTAGCGCCCCGTATCTCCCTCGTCTTCGCACGCCCAGAAGCATTGCCACCCCCCGACTTACCTCGCGACACTTTCTCCCGCTACATTTCCCTCTCTGCGTCGCGCACAGTCCTCTCCCGCATTTCCTCCATCGTTCCCAGACGGGGAAAACTAAGGCGCCTCCTCTCGTACCTCCGTCGGCGAATCGTCACCGTCCGGCAAAGAAAACGCAATCACGTAACAACAACAGGTGGTACGGCCTCGAAACACACCCAAACGAGGGACTTACAGAATTTGTACTCTTTGAGAATGTGTATTACAATGAAACGACGTTTTAACGTTACTTATTATACCGTACACGATTAAGAGTTACTCTTCACCCTCTCTCGCTCGCCTCGAACGGCGCGTTCTTCTCAGGTATCCACCCTTAATTACAGTGTTACGTTGGCGTGGCCCTCGCGCGCACGACGGTTAACGTATACGTGTTCCTCTCGTCCTCTCTCTCTCTTTTTTTTTCACGTTTCCGTATTTTTTTTTCTATTTTGAGATGATCGTGTAACCCGTGTATGTAGATGTGTGTCTCTCCGAGCGTGTATGCATGACGCGTGTGGTCCTACGTTAGGTGTACATTATTTTTCGATTTTGTCTCCGTCCCTTTTCCTCCCGGCATGCATGAAGTGGTTGCTCGTGTAGACGCGTGTGTACTTGCTGAAAGGCTGTGAAGGTTTTTTTTCGGTCGGTTAATTAAAACCAGGTAGGGTTCCCGAAGAAATCCGTCGACAGCGTCGATCCCGTCGTCTCCGCGAGTTCGCTCGCAATTAACTTCCTTTGTTCCCGCTCTGCCGCGCTCCCTCTCTCTATCGCCTGCTCCAGTTCAGAAGGTGAAACGATCCCTTCGGTTCTTCCCTCGCCCACGATGTCGCCGAGCCGATGCACGCGGCCAGACGTTCCTCCAGATCGACTGCCGGCTTCCTTCATTCCCCCGCGGCTTGTATTATGCTTCTTTCCCTTCTTCATTTTTTCTTTCCAACGCTGATTTTCATCCCCGTTCGTTTCCGATCCACGATCGCGAGCAACAACGCGACGGAAACGAACGTTCCCTGGCGCGTCGGGAGCGCCCTTGATCGTCGAACGATTCCGTCTCACCGCCGAGTCTGATCGCCTGCTCCGCGCTGGTTCCTCGGTGGAATCGGAGCAAATCACCGCGAGAGAGACGGTCGATCGGGAATCACCGTGGACCCAGTAAGCGTGGAAGCTCGAGTCTCCTGCTCGCCCCGCGAACGATGATCCCTTCTTCTCCTCTTCGGGTCGAATCTCTTCGAGGATCGAACAAACGTGCACCGTTCCCGTCGGGAGTACACTGTCGACTTGGCGTGGTCCTCGTCCCCACGGAAAAGCGACACGTGTGCCGTGGCCCTGCTCGGCAAGGAAATGAGAAAAACGAAAGAAAAACACGATCACAAGAGTGCAGGCCCGCTCCGAGCGAGCGTCCGCGCTAGAAATGAAGCGGGCAATGGCGTCAGCGACGTTCGCCGGTGAAGAAAGATCGACGAGAGCAGCGAATCCACCGGTCCCCCTTCGTCCTTTAGGCGTCGAAGCTTCGAGCAATCGACGAGCAAGCTTCTGCCGTAGCGTCGTCGAGATTCGTCACGGAGAAACGGTAATTTCCACGAATCTGTGGACTCGTCGCGATCGAGATAAATCGAGGCTCGATCGGAGGGCTCCTGCGCGATGATCGGGCGACGAGGCTCATATCGACGGCGTTGCTCTTTCGCGATCTCTCCAGCTCCACGACGATTTACGCGAACTCCGTCGAGCATCGGTTGGCCAGAGACAGGGACAGGTGTGAGGGGCGCGCGACGATTTCGTTTCTGATCGATCAGATCGGTCCTTGGATCGAGGTCCACGAAGACAGCGACGATTAACTCGCCCTGGGGGAGAATCGACAAGCCGAAGGGCCCCAATCGACGGCGCGTTTCCCCGCCACTATCTGGTATCTGCAACCCCGAGAAAGAAACGCTCGGAATTTGCTTCCTCTTGCAATTCTATCATCCCTCTATCTCAATCTCTCGTGCTCTCTCTCTCTCTCTCTCTCTTTCTCGCTCTCTGTCGCTCTCTGTCTCAAGCTCCCGATAAATTTGGTCTCCCTTTAAAAATATGTACAATACCCGTCGGCACTCGGCAATTTACACGCCATATTCTCCGTCAGTCACTCCGCTCTCTTCGCTACAAGGCTCTCTCTCTCTCTCGCGCTTCTTTCTCGAGGACGATTCAATTGTCCCCCGTTGCTCGACGCAGGGCTACGGGGATCGGTGTTCCCCTTTTTTCTCTCTCGGTAGCTGCAACACGCGAGGCAAGGGGTGGCTCTCCTCTCCTCCCCCCGTCGGCACTGGTCAGTTTCGTTGACTGCCAAAGTTGCATCATTCGTTTCTCGTCCTTTGTCTCTCGTTGCACGGCTCCCGCTGGCGTCTTACCCCCGGAGCATTATGCTTCCCTTGTGCTCCCTCGCGGAGACCCACCCCCCGCGTAAGATGTATACGCGCGCGCGCACACGCGCGGCTCTCCGCGCTCCGGCGCCCCTTAAAAACTTCTCGCCAGCCTCCCGCAACCCTTTCGGGCCAGGGATACGTGGGGGTGCGCGCGTACGTATACGCGAGCTGATAGTTTGCACGCCGTCGATCTTCGCACGCCCCGATGGCTTCTTCCTCCTCGTCCTCTTCCTCCTCTTCTTCCCGTCCGCGCTCCCCTTTGTCCACCCCCGCTCCCTCCGCCGCCAAACCCCGCGCCCCTCCCGACGCAGCTCCCGCGACCCTTTCTCTCTCCGTTTCTTCGCCCCGTCTACGCTTCTTCTTCACCTTCTTCCGCGCCCTCAAGTGCTCTCCCTCCACTTTCTTCCGCCGCCACCGCGCCATCTCTTTGTCTGCAAATAGCCCAGAGGCACGGACATGAGAATTTATTTGTCGAGGATCTGTTGCTTTTTACTCCCTTTTCCGAACCCCCCTCCCCCCCCCTCCCACGTCCCTCATTTCAGCCGCCCCAACCAGCGAGAAAAAAGGGAGAGATTTACATTCCACGCTTTTTTGGTAAATATCCCCGGCTGCCGAGCTGCGTTACTCTCTTTTACACGCTCGTGCCAATCAGCGCTCCGGCTAGAATCGAACGTGAGTTTTGGATTAATTGCTTAGCTTGGGTGTACCGTGATTTCTGTATCGTCTCCCCCTTTTTTCACTTTGGTTTCTGGCTTCGTCGGACGATGCGACGCACATGCGAAAGTGTTTGAACGATTCAGATGCGAATTTTGGATGTTAAAATGTGGAGAGTTTAAAGTATTAGCGAAATTTTGATTAAGAAATTCGTGATACCGTCGGAAAGATAAGTCATGTGGAATTAAATTTTACATTTGAGTCTCCTTTTCTGAGAGAATACTTTAAAAAATTGAGGTTGTTTCTGCAAAAATTGAGTAATTCCTGAGATAGGATTTGAAAAATAAGCAGTTTTCAATATTAAAATACTTTCTGCTGGCATATTTGTAGTCCAATTTGTGGCAGAACGTTGGACGCGTCTCGAGCATGAACTACTGATCTATGTCTGACAGCACACCAAGCGTTTCTACTTGGCTCTCTTCTGTTTTGAGGAAATACATACTTCACGAAGACTACCAAGAGATAAATTGTATTTCTTATGTTTTATTCAACATTTTTCCATCAAGACCTTAGTATATTCTTCACTGTACAAGCTTTTGAACATATGATTAAATCAATTTAATGCCCCGAATGCAATATATGAAACGTACTAGTGATATAGCCAACCACTGGGTCGCCGCTCCTCATCCGCATGCTGCCAACACTTTCGAAATTAATTTTCTCAAAAACGTTACACCACACAAAAAGATATATTCTACATTCTCCACTAATTTTTCTATCCACTTTCCTACTGTATCACGAATTAAAAGCTACCATCATTTTAACACCTTCCCGACAATTCAACAAACCTCTCCCGAGAAGTAAAAGAAGATAGTCGCATCGCGCGTACCATGCGCGGCCACTCACCTAAAGATTGTCCATCATTTCGGAAAGGGTCAGCCTGGAGGTGGACATTGCGACGCCACTGTCGCTGCTGCTCTGCACGCTGCTGTGATCATCGGTGTCCGACTGGTTGCTCGTATAACCGATCACGTCTACCTCATCTGCAAGCAGACAAAAGGGGGCACACGTCAGACAACAATTCCCACTCGTGAAAGTTCGCCACGCGCGAGCAAGCCCCGTCCAGGATGTTATTTTTCGCGCTGACATACGATCGAGCAATGGGAGGACGGCGTTGGTGGGCCGCCGGGGCGATAAATAATCGGCGCGCCGTTCAACGCGCCGCGAATAATTCCCGTCATACGGTAATACTGTTGTCCACCGCTTTTCGTTGGGTAATTTAAAAAAAAAAAAAAAAGGAAGGAAGGAAGGAAAAACGCAGCTGCACAGGATGCGCGTAGTAAATTGTAGATGCGATCGGACAGCTGTGGCTCATAAATATAAGCGGTAACAATCCCCGATTCGGGTAAACGCTCGCGAATTCCGTCGAATCGATATCGGCCGCGGAGGCTACGCCTTTCGAGCGGGGCTACACATGCCGTAGGCAGGTTCTCCCGCGCGCTGTGCCCCGGTCCAATAATCCCCGTGTGCTCAAAATGCCGGCCAATTTTCGTAATTCACCGCGAGAGCAAGGGAACGGAAATGCACGCGCCCCTTCGCCGCACGCCACTGGCTCGCAGCTCACGCGGACACGTTGATTCTGTAATCCCCCCCCGAAACATGCTCGGGGAGCGGCCCATCCGCAACCTGCCCGAGATAATTCCGGAAAAATACGGCCGGCGGTACGTTCGATAATTTTCTTCGATTTCACGGGAATCGCTCTGGCTCGCCGCGCCGGACACACTTAGCGGGGGAGTTTAATTAAAGTAACGCGGGGGTAAGGGTGGGCAGCGCTCGAAACGATCGTGCCCGGCTTATTTTCCGCGTGCAAGTAATGGGGACGAGCTGGGGGCGCGACCGTGGGTGTATTCGTGAAGTTGGCTTGTTAGTTTCCCCGTATGTTTTCAAGGTTCTCGATAGTGGCCTAAGTGGAAATAGAAAGCATTATATTAGATTGTTTTTTCTTTCGAAAAACTGGGCGATTGGACTGTGTCTGAGATAGAATGTGTTGGGCTGAGAAGAGGAACATGGAGTTACCCCGGCTTGACTATAAACAGTTATTAACGAAATAGTTATTACTAATAGAATCTTTTCTTCTCCACTTAACGCTCACTAATATCGCTCAAGCTCGCTCATCCAGCAGTCGCACATAAATGGGGGGCTGATAATCATAGTGGTGTAAGTCCAAATTTTGATAATTTCAGATAATAACAATTTTTACGTCTCAAAGCCTCCATCTGTTTACTTTCATAGTGAATTAAGTTATAACTTCATTCTTAACTGAGAAATAAAAACATGTCTCTTTAGTACTTAACTAACGAGAACAGAGTGTTTCGAAACATACTGGTGTAAGTCCGACTAACAAGGAGAGGTTTTTAGCTCTTCGTCACCGATTGCTTTGGTTTTTGGATATGTTTTAGAGGATCGAAAAATAAGAAATAGGATAAACCAACCAGTGAATGACCGAATTGTTGAATTGATGGACCTTTGAGATTAATACTTGAATATATTTATGTATAAAAACAAAACAACTGTTGAAATTGCATTTAAATTTATTTTTCTTGAAATTACCTATAAAAATAATTACTTATTCTTATCGTAATTAAAAAAAAAAAAACGATTATAAAATGCAAAACGTGTAGAAGCCCACTAAATGACTGCATACTTTTAATAAGAATTGTGCTTATTAATGTTTGCTTAATACGCGCAACTAAAAATATGGGATATTAAAAGTGCAACTACACTCCATTTATAAACATATAATATTTTTAAATTTATAATTGACATTTCTTTGCCTAATGGTCATTCACAGGTATGCGGTCAATTAATGGTTGGTTTACCCTACGTGCCTTTTTATTTTTGCCCATTTGCGCGTTTAAGGGGTAAATCCCATCAATGTTCATAAGATGAGGCACAAAAGTTCCTATTTTAAAGTACTTATTTTAAAGTATATACATATTTATTATGTTATTTTATAACACAAAACGCGAAACATCATGCGAGTGACTTGAATCTCGGCCCCTCCAAATAGCTTCCTTCATCATATTCCACTAAATTCAACTTTACTACTCTTCGCACAAAGATGTCTATCTCCCTAAGTAATCCGGAGCCCAGGGTCCAGCGTTACCCCAATTCGGCTCTGCCCACGCGTAGGCGTGGGCGTCAAGGGGCCAGGCTATACGTAACGAAGGAGAAAGTCGCCCCATTGTTTACTGCCAGAGCGGGTGTTATCCAAGGGCCCCGATATTTCTCGGTGCACCGATCGCGATATCCCTCTTCGCGAATAATTTCCACGCGTGTCTGAGGACGGCACAAAGGTTCCTCCGGATAACGTGGCGCCCGATAAAAGAGACGGGGGCCGTAGAATTCGAGAACAGCAAACAATTTAATATACGCCCGGGGGGGACGGTGGATACCCGACGCTAGAAAAGGTCGGAGATCGCTCGATCGGCGCGAAACTAGTTTAACGAGACTTTGATGGGGCCCTTCTCGCGTCGGCGGGAGTTACGATTCATAAAATTCCTCCAGACGCTCCTCTTCCCCCGAACGACGGTGGAAAGTTGCTACAGGTCAAGCAGATGCACGATAAAAAGGCGCGAGGCGGCAGGGGGTGAATTTTTCGACGCTTTCTCCCAGACAAAAGCGGGCTTGTCCCCGGAGCAATGATTTTTTTTTCCGTCGTAGCTGCCCGTTATCGGGCCACTCCTTTCCCCGCCACCCGGGGGAATAAGCCCTTCGAGACGGTTTATGGGCCATTGCTGAGGGTGCTTTCGGAAAATAGCGTAAGGCGATTTGGGGGTAAATCGATCATCCGGCAGCAAAGTTTTTCCTTATTCGAGATTATAGTTCGTTTCGAGGTGTAAAATATATGGGAAATCTAGTTCGTTCCCTGACGTAGTAAAGGAAGTTTTTAGGAGGGATTCTGGGAGGAACTGCTGAGGCTGTTACTTCGTTGAAACGTGGTTAATATCGAGTCGCTCAACTTATTGTAGTACTGATAAATTGCTTCGAGGTAAAATTCAGCAAATTCTCTCTCCGATGCATTTTCAACTTCGGAGTGTCAGCGACTCTCCAAATTCCTTCTAATTTTGCAAACCTACGAACAGTATTTTCCTCAATTTTTACAGATGTACCATCTGTTTCTATTTGTCTTTGTCAAACTTATACATATCCATCCTGTATTTAAAAACATCGTAAAATTTAAGGCCACCCTACCGAGTCGAGGGTAGAAACACAACCGCATCCGCTGTGACTCTCGGGCTTAGAACAACCCGACGCCGAACCAGGCGGTCAGTGTCTCGCTGAAAACGGCCCTCGAGGCGGTAAACGTCACCGCAGAAAATATCAGTGTCACGATGGAAGCGGCCCTTAACGCGGTACACGTCACCGTGGCGCATCGTCGGCCGTAAAATATAACCGACGTCGGCGGCCACGCGTTGCTGGTGTGCGTGTACAGGCGAGCAGTAAACGAAAAATGGTAGAGAGGAAAGCGAGGGCCAGGATGCAGGGGGAAGAATGGCGGAGCATATTGTCGCATCGAGCCGGGAATAAAAGGGGCAACAGAGGGAAGGAGGGAGAAGAGGTATGAAAGGGAAACAGAGACTGGAAGAGAGGAAAATGTAAAGGTCGCGATGGGAGAAAACAATTAAAATGTAGGAACGAGAGAAAGAGCGGCTGGCAACGTGCGCGGAGAACAAGATGGAGTGAAAAAATTACATGAGAGCTGTCGAATGGGAGCTGGAGGTAAGAGAAACGAACTGTGCGTCGCGGCGCTAGGCGGGGAGGTGCGGCGAGATGTGATAGAGCGAAACAAGAGAAATGGGGGGGGGGGGGGATGGGGAGGAAGTAAAAGGGTGAGGAGGAAAGGAAGGAGCGCGAGAATGGGCGGATGGGGAAGAGAAAGGTTGACGGTGACTGCGCCTATGCTCTGCCTCGCGGTACGTACATCCATTGTCGCATCCGGCCGTCGTCCCGGGCTGGTGTATAAATTATCAGAAAGATTTTATCACCGTGCAGGCTTTACGGCCACGAGCGAAATAAGAGTGTGCTTCGCCGGGTCTCGCCTCCTTAGCGTAACGTACAGCCGCGAGCACAATGCTGGGGCTACCAATAAGAAGTGTTTTGTCGACGGGATGCCTCTCTGCCTCCACTTTTACACGCGCAACCAGCTCTCCGTCTCCTACGCGCGCTACGTCCCGCGGGATAGACGCTCCTCTCTACACGTGAGCCAGCGCCAATCATCTCTCGCAGGTTGTCGGTTTCCCGAGGGCACCGGGGAGAATTTGTCGCTACCAGGGGACGTCTGTACGTGGCTGCGACTGCGGGACAGGGGGCCACGCCGACGGCGATGGAAATTCTAGCCAGAGGTCTGCGGGGGATGGACGGGGCGAAGGGGTGCGAGTTGGACAAAGAAACCGATTATGGGGCTAATTGGAAGAGGTATAATGTCAGGTGGAGTTGATCAAGAAGTGCTCTGGGACTGGGCACGATTGGATTTGAAGTGGGATAGGGTCTGGAAGAATTTCAAGTGGGTGATAGAAACTGGGGAAATGGAAGAGACTGGACTTGTAAGAATTGAAACGGAATTCGTGAGAATCGAAGCTGGACTAATTGTAAGAGTAATGAATGGGGATTACACTTGAATGGGACAGTGTTTTGGGTCTTTAGGATCCTTGGAAGCAGGGGTAAAGGTGATATAATTGGGGAAGGTTTAAAATATCGTTCTGTAATAACTCAGAAGCTCGGATTATACAGGATTCTTGTAACGTGAGGTTCAGGGGAGAGAAAGATTAGGGTGGAAACATTTAGCTGTGATATAATGAGGGTTGGTGTTTAGGACAGGTGTGTCGGACTTTTGGACGAAGAAATTCGGGAATTACGGGTGGTAATGCTTTGCTTGGTACCCATTTGAATACTTGTGGGAACATGTCTGAACATTTCAGTAGCTTTTTCAAGACCATCGTTTTATTTCAGTGGCATAAACTGTTGTTAAATTAAATCTATGCAGATCTTATATTAATCCATGCTCTTGTTAATCGTCACTTTCCTCGGCCAATGCCGGCGGTTACAATTACTTCGGGAAATCGTTTAAGGTGGAAGTAAAACGTGCAATGTCGCGGCGCAGACGCAAAAAGCGCCTTGGTTTGCCGAGCAAAGCGCCTTTTACCGAGTTGCGGAATTGCAGCGGTCGCTTGCAAAAAGCACCGTCGCCGATGCACACCGCGGAAAGCCACGACCGTAATGGTGTTATCGCGGTCGTGTAAATCAGCAATTTATAAGTGGGAGCGCGTAGCCGCCTCTAAAAACGTGCCCCGCTACAGTCGCGCGAACGGCGAAGTTCAGTGGATTTTCGAGAAATTTATTTCACTCGCGAAGCGGGTATCCAGACGTAACTCTATTCCTGGCAGGGTTGTGCAATTGCGTACATTTCCAACGAAATGGTAGAAGAATCCCTCCACAGTTACGCAACAGAGTCTCAAAAATCTTCAGTTGCATCAACCCAATTTTTAATCTTGCGATTTGCTGATCAACCCACTCAATCTTTTCTCTCAATTTACAAGACTCGAATAACGCATCACCATTAAAAAAAACAACTTGAGGACAGAATTCAGCAGCCCCACTTAGCAACACAAGGCCCATCTACATTTCACTGAGAACGCTCGATGAATTTCGTTAACATATCCAGAAACGATACAGCCGGAAAAACGTGGCCGCCCCGTTAGACGGAAATCAATTCCTCAAACGTGTTCCATTCATCACCGGAGGAGCACGGTTTGTCCCCGGGACCGAGGTTAAAAGCGAGGTTCGTTTATCACACGGCGAGATCCAAGCCCGACCATCGAAGAAACGGACGTTCCCGCTGCAAGGCGGATCCTGGTACGCACGGTCACTGACGTCGTAAAGAAGAAAAATTGTCTTTTATTGCGCTGGCACCGGCATTGACATAACGGTGTTTCCCTTCGGAGGCGTGTACCGCGCGGCGCACGTTCGCCGGGCGCTCGTGCACGCGCGCCGCTTGAATATTTTTAACAAACCGCGCGCAGGGGATTATTTTCGGTCGCTGACACACTTTACCCGCTCGGCAAAGAGGCGAACACGGGTTCGATGGGGCAAAGGCGGGGGGGATAGGAAATCAAAGGTAGACAAGAGCTACTGGCACTCTCGCTTTTACCTCCCTCCGCGCCCGGCACCCCTTCATCCCTGGGCTTCAACTTCGTCAAACTGATGCAAACTAGTGCGTGGCAACGTTCAGAACCGCGTATGGTGGTATTTTGATACGCTTTCGTGGGTATTTTCTGCATAGCAGAGGGGTGAATCGAGGGTAATAGATTGAGTATTGATTTGGGATGGGGGATCGCGAATGTCTGCGAAATTTGGGGGTTCTTGGTTCTCCCATTAATCGCTAAATACGTCCAATTGATTATCTGTTGCCTTCAATACGTTTAGTTCACTATTTCTATACTAAACTATATGTACCTATATCCATGTTTGTGTGAATCGCTTTGTTGAAATTTCCTACATCTTTGCCAGTGGCGGATTTAAGAAAAAAGGCCCAGGTGGCAAACGTTCTGAGGGGCCCATCTTGGGGGGAAAATGAAGAGGTAGTTTACTAAAAACGGGCCAAGTGTAGAAATACAAAAAAAATGTAGTGTTTGGATACCTATACCTAATCATAATTTTTTTTTATGATGGGGCCTTGCAAGGGCCTTCTGTGCAGGGGTCTAGGCGGCAACTAAATCCGCCACTGATCTTTGCAAAGTGGAAGTGAGTAAATAGAATTAAATAGAATTTCTACCTCATGCTGAATTTGAATTGCAAATGCACGCTGGAGTAGAATGCTGTTTTACAACAGTAGAAAGTGACGAGCTTATTAATCCAGCACAGCATTATAAAGATCCAAGTTTTATCGAAGCAGACCTAAGAAGACTTAAACGTACCTAAACAAATCTATGTACGTTCAGCATCGCAAAAAATTCCAGCAGTAACAGTTCAACCCGCAAACACCACTCATTATCGTCTTCCAACCACGAACCATCCACTTGAACCGAATTACGCTGCCCTTCTTCGCCATTATCGCGACGACCTATTGCAAACAGAGCTCGGAGGAGAGTGAAGAAAGCATCCGAGGGAAATTCTGTCGTGCTTGATTTCGCCTGGACGAAATTTTTGCTCCTCTCCTGCTCGCGGACAATGCGTCTGGCCGGGAAAAAGAGAAAGGGCTCCCTGGTAGGAAGGAGAGGAGCAGTGGGTTGGGATGAAAGACGATAGGAAAAGAGTTTCGCGGACTTAACGAAACTGCCGGGGACTCTGGGACGAGATGCGACGGCACTGAAAGGCATCGTTAAAGTGAAATTAACCGTGATCCCGAGGCTGCCTCCGGTTTCCCTGTAATTAATCGGCTGGTTCGTAAAGTTTAATTGTCGGCGGGCAAAATACACGGTGATTCTCGATTTTGACCGAGCCCCATCGACGGTTCCCTCGGTTTGCCAACCCTCGAGTATTCCCCCGTTTATCCTCCTTCCAGAGGGAAGAGACTACTGTCGCTAATTAGGTAGCTCGGACAAGCTCGGGATGCACCGAAACACGCGAATTCGTCATCTCAAAGGAGACGGGAAAGCTCTTTATCATTTCACAATATGAGGCTTCCTTTAATAGATGCAATCGACGGGAAATCTATGCCGCGCAAAGTAATTATTATTTAATGCGTGTCGGACGGTAAAAGCGACTGATCGACAAAAGCAATTAATCAGCCTGAACGTTCAATCGGTGCCCGGAAAACTTTTTTACGGGGGAAAAAAGTAAATTGAATACCCCGGAGCGACGTTGCGAAGCGAGACAGCCTGCGCCCCACTTCGATAGTTCGATCAAGTTTTGCGATACTTGGGCGTTATCGCTCATAAAAATATCTACGGCGGGCTTAAGTGACCCGACGACGCGTTTAACTCCCGCCCTTTATAGTGTCCGCCATAAATATAAAAACGATCGCCGCGGAGCATTTGAATACATCCGGGTTCCTTTACGCCGCCCGGCGGAGGAGTGAAGTTTAGACGTTGTATAAATATTTAACGATGGCCTGGCTATCGTTGATGAAACAACAGCGTGTGAAAATTATACGAACGACGACGCGCGACGCAAAAGCCCGGCCGCGCGAAGAATCGAACCGTTAGGAATACCCACGATACCGCGCGAAAGGACTCGGTCCTCGCGCGGAACGGGAAGCCAGGCGGATACGTGACTGTCAGGCGGAACTTTCACGAGCGAACGAATAAACTAAAATTCATTAGGGAATTAGCGGCGACGGTGCTAATCGAGTTTAAGTTGAAGATGAAGCCTCGCCGAGTGTCGCGCGGAGTTAGAACAATTGCCGAGCTCGTGGAAATTTTACATTAGCACTCCGGCAGCGTCGCAGCTTGACTCGCTTAATTCCCGGCATGCGCTCCGCAAAACTCCGCAAAAATTGTATAAATCGCGCGGCGCTGCTAACCTGCGCGATGTCGTTCTAAAAACTGCACGCTCGACGGAAATTCCCAATTCCCGGCACCTAAACCCATTACAGCGCCCCCTATCTCGCGACGCGTTAATTATTCGCGAAATTAAGGAATTAACCGGAGCCGAGAGAAACCGAGGCTTAACAGCCACTGGCTGCGAGGGAGAGAGTGCGAGAGGCCGCGAGTAACTTCGCGAGCGAGTCAAAGCGTGAATCAGAATGCAATCTCTGCCATTGGAGATGGCAACAGTATTCCCCTCCTCTTCCAGTGGGACCATCGAGAGTTGCAATGAAATGTTTATAATGGTGCAAATACACGCGTGCGATCCGAATGAAATCCCAAACTCGTTTGTATGCAAATCCGAGACCAGCTACCAACGATCTCTTCCTGCCTCTTTCCTCCCTTCTGCCTCCCCTCGTCTTCAGGGGCTGCTTCTTTCTCCCACCCACCCACACGCCCCCCCCCCCTCTCCCTTTGTCCCCCTTTCGCCTCTGTCCCCCACCACCGGCGCCCACCCACTCGCGTGCACTCCCCGGTAATTAAGCGTCGCTAAGAGGTTTTCGCGTTTTAGCGTTCTTACCTGAAGCTTTCGGCCTTAATTGTTGTTTATCGATCGCCGGGGCCGATTCCCGCGCGATTTTTTGCTCGAGCCTCCTCCCCGCTCGATCATCCGTGCTCGACGCTCCTTCGTACCGTGTAATTTTAAAGCGCGTTTCCCCCTTGTTTCGGGAAACGGGGCGAAACGGAAATCGCGGCACAAGGGGAGTCTTGTAAGGATCGCGACTTAAGGGCGGCTTTTGGGCGTCGTTTTGCTGGGAAAAATCGTACTCGAGGCGAGCGACGCGGACCGTGTTTTGAAGGAGGACGCTGGAGTGGGATTCGTTTCAGGTGAGATTCCAGTTGAACGTGTTTGGTTTGAAATAAATTTTGTGGAATTTAATGGGTTTAGAGAGCTCGTGCGATCAATGGGGAATTTGTTTTAAGGGTGGGGAATGATGATTTATTGAGTTGAATTATAAATTGAGAACAGTGGTCCGTGGTTTTGAAGTATTGTCTCAGGTGCATAATTATTCATTTTTAAATTTGTTTTTTGAAGTAGGGAAACGTGATATTATTTTAACAATGCTTCGTGGTGGTTGGAATGGTGTTTTAGATTTAAATGTTGTCTGAAAAATATCCCGGTCTGGTCTGAAGCACTTAATAAATGTACTCGAGAATTTTGTTTACTGGCCATTGCTGCCACTCTTCCAGATCGATGAGTGTTTCATTTAGGTTTCAATTTTCGAAATTCAGGGTTTAACAACCCTTGCAAACGCGAAACGAATGCAAATTTAGCTCCATGCGAAATTCCCCTAATAATGTTGCCGTAAAATTGATAACAGCGCGAAGCATCATTATCCACGATATTGAAATACACTTCCATGATATTCGATGCTCCAATAAATTTATTTGCATCTTTATGCATGTTATTATTCGGGACCAATATTCTTCACACACTTCCAATGACGTTTACCAAATGTTCTATGGACATGACTGATTTCCCTTTCACACAGAAAATCACCATTGAAATTACTATTGCCAAAGGACAATGAAAACTAATTTTACTGTAAAATTCGTGTTCAACAAATTCCCCGTGTAATATTCAGACAAAAATAACAAGATGGAAATTAATGTAAAAAGTTGAAATGCTGAAAATCCAGTATAAAATTCACAGAATATTAAAAATCAGAGACAGAGAGAAAATTGTTTCAGCAATATTATTAAATATTATTTTGCTAGTATTCATCCTGATTTATTGGGAGAATCCAACATTTAAAACGACAAATATAGATCGAGAAACGGCGGGATAACTTTCGTCAAACTTTCGCGTCGTTTTTATCGGTTCTCGAAAAATTCCGAAAAGCCTGTTTCCAGGTCAGCGACGGCGTCAACGAGTTCCTCGACGAACCTCCCCCGATTCCGCGTCGTATATTTTCCGCTTTTAGAAAGAGTGGAGAAGCTTAGTCTGGGTATCTAGTTTTACTACCGTCGGGGCAAATTGCGTTTCGTATCAGCTCCTGAATTGCGGATTTCGGGAAGCAGAATCGCGCAAGAGGAGGAAATAAATGGGGGAAAAGGAGAGTGCTCGCCGGGAAATATCAAAACAAACTGTCCCCGCAAACGAACTGTTTGTTACCAACCATTTACAGCATGCTCTTAACTGACCATTAACGTGGCCGACGTCTGGCGAAATTTTATCGTGGTCGGGGCACGTGTGAGTTTCGTCGAAAAATATAGCAGTGAAAAAAGTAGATCGTAGCAGATAATTGAACGAATTTTCAACCAAGAGTGGGAGAATTTTACTACCACTTTTATTGCCGATATTTATTGTCAGAGTATCGAATTTCGATGAATTTCCAATTTTATAATAGCGCGCCTCGCAGCATTCAAAATGGGAATCGAATGTCTCAATATTCTTCGAGAAATAATTAATATTATTCATGGAATCAGACACTGATCGATATCGAAGAATTTGCGGGCTACCAATGTTTTCCCTTGAAAGTATTTTCAGATTGTTTATTTCATAGCAGCTCGCGAAAGGTAGATCGCAATTTTATTTACAATTCCGCTACGCTCCGTTTCATTCGATATTTATCTTTGTCACGCTCTGCTTCGTTGCCGCGTAAGAAATACCACTCGGCGAAATTTGTATTCGATCAATCCGCGAAACAGCTGGCGTGAAGGAAAAATTGTACCAGAAGTTGGGGAACTTTAACGCCAGTCTCTGCCCGCGAAGGGGTGGAGAATTATGTGATACTTCGATTCAAAACACGTTCCCCCGTTAGACCGTAAAAAACTAGAACAAACATGTTTGTCACGTGTTACGGACACTGCAAAACACTTCCCAGCTGACTTCAAAGAGATTTAAAATTATTTTCCCCGTGTGCTTTGCAAAAACAAGCGCTCGCTCGAGCAGCTCGATCTTGCTTCAGTTAGTGTGTGCATGTATGCCACGACGAATTTGTCAAATCTTCCCTCGTATTAACCCCCTTTGGCGACACGTAATTCTTTATCAAGTGAAATATGACGCTCGATGGAATTGCGTGCAGACGGAAGAGATGCAGTCGTAAATGTAACATTTTCGTAAATTACACAACTGTATTTCTAGAGGACACGTCTATCTTTTTTTCATCAAATTATGGGGATGGAGTAGATAAAACTTGAAGACAGTTACGAAGCAGGAATAATGCGAACATTCAGAATTCAATGAAAATTAAAATCATAGATACTGTTACTACCAATCTATTTTCAAAATCCATTCATCACTTACCCTCCTTAAGAATTCTCTGTTGTAAAGGTCAAATCGTACTCAATTATAGATAAATATCCATAGTCGACTTCTCAAATTTCATGCCAAATCGTAGAATTCCTTCGCCCACACTGAATCAAAGTTTTAAGCCACACCGCTGCCCATAATTCGAAGCTGTACCTAAAGCTTCCATTACGCCACGATCTCCTAAGCTCCCTCTGCCTGCCACAAGACAATGACTACCCCCGAGTCGCGAAAACATGTTCGATCACCGTGAAATCGATTCTTGAGTGCATCTTGGCAAACCACCCCAAACTCGATAACTATATTTCAGCGACAGTGTCAGAGATCTTTTTTAAAATAATAACATCCACAGCACCGAATCTTCCTAAACGTCCCTCTTCGGACTTTACAACCCGCTGCCTTCCCGTTGCGCTTCCTGCTAAACATTTAAAGCAAACAATCGTACCCTCGATATATCTCAGCGATCGCGGCGGCAAAGCCTCCGAGCACACGACCCAGCGAGAAATCATCGACAGAGCCGTTCCATCGCTTACGCTCGCCCCCAAAAGCGCCATCGCGATCCGTCTTGGGGCAGAGCGGAGGCCTGATAAATATTAGAGATCACGCGGACCTGGCGGATAGTCTATGATAGAGCCTGCGAAACAACGGTCCGTGCGAAACGGGATGTCGTCGTCTGAATCCGGCGATATTTTCGCGAGGCTGGAGGTTAACGCAGAGCCACGTCCCCAGGCCGATGGTATAGCGCCGCGAGACGTCGATGCCAGGAAATTTGCCTATAAAACGCAGGTATATACGTGGTCTAAATCACATAGTCTACGCCAGCAGGGCGATGCACGTGTGCGAATCACGTTGGTATCGTGTCACCACACGTACACCAACCACCTAGCCTCGGCCATATTGGTGACGCGTGCGACGCTAAGTTATTCTGGAGATTGGCGTCGTTCCAAAGATCTCCGCCTGCTCTGTCCTCCCTTGGACCACACGTACGCACACGCTCCCCCTCTCTCCGTCATCCGGGAGCTTCCTTCTTCCGCCCTGCCTCGCTCGCCTCATCCACGATTTCTGGGCTTCCCCTCTGTGATTTCTCTCCCGATGTTGATCCCCCTATCTTGATTTCGGTCACACTCCTTTGGATCGCGCTATCTTTGATTCTTTGCTCTTTTCTGATGGCCCCTTCGGCATCTGTGCCTCGTGGTTTCTCGATCTATCGTATCCCTGCGATCTGCTCCCCTCGTTCTTTGACTTCTAGTATTCTTGTGCCCCAGTTTTCTTTATACACAATTTTGTCTGCCTTCTCGTCACTCTGCTCTTGTTCGGTCCCCGCGGATTCCTTTTATCTCTGCTTCACTTGTTTTGGTGTACTTTCTCGCTTGCTCGTTTCGTTAAAATCTTTGCTGCCAGCGGGGAAACACGGACGAAGGGAAACCGCGAACACGTGAACGAATCGAGGACGCAAACTGATGGCTGACCTTGCTGGCCAATTCCATCGATTGACCGCTAATAATGGCCCGTCGCCGTGCACAAACGGCTTCCAGCAAGGATTTATATCGAAAATTGTCGCGATCCGGGGAAGTGATTAACCGGAAACCCAACCGCTGAACACGGTCCGCCTATGGCCCCTTAGCAACGGCGTGAAATTTGGCCGTAAAACAGTGCAGGAAGTGAATTGAATGTAGGAAGTAGTTCAGCTTGAATTTCTAATAAATCCATCAAATGAAAATTCACCAATGAGACCCGTTTAAATAAATAATAATAATAAATGATGTTGAATAGTGCATTCTAATTCTGTTAAGTTTAAGTAAGGGACACTTATTACATAAAATATGTCGATAAAGTGGAATGAAATTTCCAATTTCATTGACGTTGCGATTAAATTCGGCTTCTATAATATCTTCAACGAGGAGGAAGGAAAAATGGGTGAATATTTACCAAAACTCATCTCTTCATCCGCATCTTTTACTAAATTTTAAATGAAAGACTCCAACCACCCCTTAAAAGAAAGCTCCCTAAAAAAACAGTAACATCTCAAATCTCTCCTTCATACTTCCCTACCCATTACACCCCATCAATTCATTACACCTTGCCAATCACGCCTCGGAAACCCACGCAAGCATAAAAAACCGTAACAGCCAGCACCGGTAACAAGTCCATTGCCCCTGGACGGCGCTGTACACATCCCCCACAAGGATAACGACGAATTTTGGTTAGAGGGGGTTGGGAAGGAAGACCGATCGCCGGAAGGAAATAGAATTTCACGGGTTGTCTCCCATTGGTGCGCTCCTGTTCGCCGCGAGCCCTCGCCAGTGAATATACTACCCTGGTCGGTTAAAGGAGTTTCAAAGCTCATTATCGCAAATCGAGGTGAATCGGGAAATAGAGAGCCCGTGACCCCGTAAATACCCCTGCCTTTTTACCCAAACCCTCGTCCCCCCGCTCTTTTTTCCCTTCATTTTATTTGTTTCACTCTCTGCGGGGGTCTCCCAGCCCTTTTTCCGGGTTGCCCGTACGTTTTCGACGGACCTAACCCCAGCAGAGCCGGCCAGAGCCAAGGCGCCACGGAAATAAATTGAATCATGCGGAAAGTAGAATTACAAACACATCCACGAGGCGTGCCCTGTTCCGTCGCTCTGTGCTCGTGGTAGTTTCGAAGGTGGAGGAGGGTCGGCTCGAGGGGGGAGTGCAGAGGGTGGATGGGTCGCGGGGATGGGGCTCGGAGAGAGACTCCCGGGTCTTCCAACTTGGACATCCCCGGGTATTATCTATCTCGGAAGTTCGTCCCCCCAGGTTGCGGCTGCTCAATTGACGATGACGAAGACGACGGGGACGAGAGGGGTGGACGGTCACGCTAATCGCACCCGGCTGGAGATTGGCTTTTAGCACAGAGTTCGGGCAACTTGTATCGCCAGGAAATCGCGCCGTGAGCCCGTTTTCCCGTTGAATTTACGGGGTGGGAGGAGGGGGCGACTCGTTTCGCTGTGGGAACGTATTTACGGGCACGAGACCGACCCCCCGTCGCCCCGGGAAAGGGCACGTGACGGCTGAGGGTATACGGAAATTTAAATTGTTTCTCAGATGTTTCTTAATAGATTTTCTATTTTGGCTTCCCCTCGCGTGAAGATTTGATTTTCTTTTGATTGAAAATTTGCTCCTCAATCTTGAGCCTTTTGATCTTTCTTTTCCTATAGACGAGTGTGGCTTCTGAAGCGGATTACACTTGGATTATTTTCGATACGTGAAATTTCGCGCCATTTTTCTACCAATGCCAGTGTAAAGACTTAAAAAGCTCTTGAACCCGCGGCAGCCAACCAGGTTCCATCGATCCCCCCGGCGACGGGCGTGCACGACAATCGATCTTTCGCTCGGTGCCAGGGAAACAAACGACTTGGTCGCTGCCGCCGAAGGATTAACAGAAATTTATGCAGCAACATCTGCCACCGGTGTCTCAGCGTCCTCCTGTTCCCGATTCAATCGCGGCACGCAGCTGGGCCACGCGGAGCGTTAACATCTTCGAAGTTGGCAGACGACTTAGCATTTATCACGTGAGATTAATTAATGACAGCGAGACCAGGCCGCGGGTGTACCTGGCAAACGGCGGTTCCTCCTTTCCAGGCCCCGTCGCCGTCGACGTCTTTCCCGTCCGTTCCTTCGACGGAGCACCGCGCGGGAGCCCGCTGTCACTTTCCTTCATGCGCAGACGTTCGTCTCGCGCGAACATCTGGCGAGCTCGATTCGTCCTCGACACTCTCTTTCTCTCGCCGTTTTAACGTCCGCGGGAATTAAGCAGAAGGACACAGGTGCACGGTATTTCCCCCTGTTTATCGTCGCTGGCTGCACGACCGATTGCTTCCTGCTCTTTTAATGAACGATACCAAGGCATGCCAGTTGGCGACGTGTGCTACTCCTGTTTCGAGTGAATGGCAGTCGAAGGAGATCCTTATTGTTTAACACTTTTTCTAATATTTGGACACGTTTGAGAATATAGAGCGTGAAGCTTTCACCAGTGACCACGTGACGATTTTAATGGAATTTATCACCCCTAACAAAACGGACAGAAGCGCGTCCGCGGAAATTTATATCTGATACGTTATTTATCTGCTTTTCGGCGCAGGTCGCGGCGATAATTGCGCGCCGCATGGCCCTTAATCATCGGAATTACTATGCCGCAATTTTAATTATTACCAGTCGCGATTGTGCGCGGGAAATCGATTTCGAATAATGGCCCCTCTATGTTACTTCCCTAACTAATTAACGTAACACCATGGATTCCGATTTTTCCCTTCGTACATGATCGTTTAAAGGAATCTGGTGGAACCATGAGGATGAAAATTGGAGAAGGAAGGCAAGGCAAGTGCAACGCACCACCACACCGCAACTCAAGCAAAAACGAATACACGTGCACCACTCCGCCACACTCGGCGGGATCCTTACCCCTAAGAATGGGTGAGATATTTGATTTGCATTTGAACCGTCCGACTATCTCTTGCAACGGCAATTGCAAAAGAAAGATGGGACAAGTTCGATGCACCCATACACCGCAACTGTGCCGCGCGCCGGGCGCGTACACATGTAGCTCGTCGCGCGGGGGTGCAATCAGTGACATTCGCGCGTCGCGTTCCGGTCGTGGCCAGATGTAGGAACGGGAACGAGGTCAATTGACCGTGGCGATGGTACACAGAAGACTGCGCACGCGGATGTGTACACGGCGACACGTACACGCCGTGCATCCGATACCGTCGTTCCCAAGGAACGGGCACACTCGCCGACAAACACGGCCGACGTTGCCAACGAAATCGTGAACACGCGAAAACAATAAACCTTATTGATCGAGGACGTCGTCCGTTGTCCGCTGGCTCGTTCCGCGGGATAAATTCTCCTCAGGGGTGTAGCGAACCGTCTCCACCACCCCTGCCCCCTCCTACCCTTCCCTCTGTCTTTGCTTTACGGGACGATATTCGCGAAGTCGCGTAACAGTCGGGATAACTTTTCGGGAAGGAAGCTACGCGCATTTATATCCTATTCTTCGGGAATCTCGGCAGGAAGTGAATAAAGAAGGGAAACGACTTGTGGGTACGGACGTTGACTCGCGAGCGACGGAATAGTTTCAGCGATCGTTGGTTAGCCTCGTACATGGGCGATGAGTGAGATATAGGAAGGATAGATTAGGCTTTGGATCCACTGGAGTGTTTAGAACAGAGCGGGGTTCGCAGTCGGAGCGCGAGGTGCTGATAGGTGAGGCGGCAAGTAGAATGGCTGCGTACATAGTCAGACGCAAGTCAGTGGTTCACGCTGTCGCTTGGGACAAAACACATAACTTCTGAATTAATCAGTTTTCGACCTAAGTACACTAATACTTTTTTTTTTTTAAAGAGAATACAAAGTTGCATCGATTGGTGAAAAAATAAAATAAAATTACATCTAAAAAATTGAAGTGATCTTAATTTTTTATTAAATGAAAAGGTTTTTGCCAATTTTTTCAGTTGCAGTTTGTTGTCACGTGATTACTGACTAACTTTTTTTTGAAAAACATTTTTATCAGTTTATCGGGAACGCGTGAGAAATTGAATCGATTGTTTAGACTTTAGAGCATATGAATTTTGGGGACAAAGGGCTAAAATTAACACTTGTCCGACTTTTTTTTAAATGTATTTTCTAAATCAATTATATGCTGTATGATGCCTCCATCTGAATCAGAAGATGAGGTACTTTGGTACTTTTTTAAAACTCAAGTCAAAGATGATAAACATTTAACATAGAAAATTGGGAAAAATTATTAATATTACCGAAAAAAATTTCGGCAGCTTGGAAGGTCTACTAATACTAAACATAACTTATAAAAATCAAATTAATCAGATGAACATTCGACAAATATCTGCATCGAACAAAGAAATGCACCGAAAATTCGAATAAATTTCAAGCCTCATTTTTTTTACAACAAATTAGAAAATTGAGTAAAAATTGTGGGTAGTATTAAAATCTACGTTCCTTTACTAGTATTTTAAGATATAATAAGCTACGGGTTTTATACTTCAGTTTTCATACTTTTGTCCATTATGCGTCGACACGTTGCACTTCAATTTCCTATTCCAACCAACAATAACTTCCTAACAAACACATTCCCTCTGTTAGATCCCGAATGGTAGGGACCAGAAGGGTGAAAGCCTGGGCGCAGTTAACAACAAACTGTATAAAATTCAACGAGCAAGATAACGTAACAACAGAACTATGATGAGGGTGATACTAGTTCTACACCAGATGACGGACTACTCAGTCGCGGGCCCACCCCGACGGTGGTGCCTCCCGGTGGAGGGGCACCGGATGTGCCCCGACACCCTCATCTCGTTTTCTATTACCGTCCAGATCAAACAGATTTTCAGTAACGACCCTCCACTTAACCGTAACAAACTGAGTCGCTGCACCAACGACTAAACGACTCGACGCGCCGAAACAATTGAAGCCTCGAGGCAAAGAACACAACCGGTTCTGAAGAACATCTCAACATCCCCAGTAGTTACGGCCAATCATCCGGTGTCCGCTTCAATTCCATTAGTTAACACGGTTCCTCGTAAAACGACGCGCCTCTCGTCTAGTCGAGTGTCCCCCGGTTCTCGAGATTCGGCATTAAGTCGGCTCATTTCCATCGAGACAGGCGGTGGTCGGTTTGCCCGGCGCTCGAGGGGGTATAAAAGAACCCGGGGGGGGGGGGGGGGGGCAGCGCCGGAGCAACGACGGCCGCGTCGCCATAAAACGTCGCAAAGAACTGACGAGAGATCGACGACAGCGAATTAATTCGCCGGCCGTATTATCGGAACGGGCTCCGTCCATTAGACCGCTTTTTTCGAGCGACGTAACGATCCGTTCGCCGATGCGACCAGAGGGGGGCAACCGCCGCGCGTTCTTTTATTCGCCGGCGCGATGGTTAACGAGGACCCGTCTCCCCCTTTCGTGCATCCGCGATATGTATGTATGTACTAATGCTGTCCCTAATGATTCTTTACGAGAACCAGCGGAGAGGAAGATTGAGGGGGGGGGGGGGGTGGAGAAAGTTGAGACAGAAGGGAGAGGGGGGGTTTCGGGAGGGCGCGCGGAAGAGGGTTGAAAAACGGGGCGGAAGGGAGACAGAGGAGAGGGAAAGTCTCTCGTCTCGGCTAGACAAATAGGCAAATGTCGAGGAAAAGGAAAGGAGACTCCGGGCGAGGGTTCCGAAAAGAGGGGGGAGCAGAGAGGGTCGGGAAAGGGGGCTACCGGCTTTTTACTCGACGGTGGAAGCTGGCGTCGCGACGCCCGGCGTCTCCGGGGCTTCCTTTTCGGTGGGGCTCTTGCCGCGTCTCCTACGTCCTCGCTGATCCCCCTCTCTGCTCACCCCGTCTCGCTCTCGTTACCCTCGTTTCTATCGCTGTTCCTTTCCCTCTTCGCCTGCACGCCTCTGCCTCCCCTCTCACGACCCCTTCCTCGACTTTTTCTGCAGCCGCGAAAAGCACATTGTTCGACGAAACGTGCATCTCTCCCCGTCTCTGCTCCCCCCCCCCACCTCCCCGCGCCGAGCCTTGGCCGTCCTACGCTGCTCGCAGCATCACTCCACCGAAAGTGTCTTCTAGCAATGAGCACTCAGCCCCCTGCTGCATTCTGGAGCTTCCCGTTTCGCCATTGTTAGCCGGGCCGAGAGAAAGAGGGACGCCCTGCGATGGGTAAAAAAAGGACGGGGGCAAGGGGGGCGGGGGGGTTGGAGCGAGAGGGAGCGAAGGGTGGCGATAAGGAGGAAAGGGGTCTCTCTGTTGGGCACCGAGATGTCGGTAAACGCTTCTCGAAGTCACGAGCGAAAGGGTCTCGCCTCACGCCTCTTTGTCCTCCGATAGGATAGCCGCCCTCCGTGCCCTTCGCCCTCCCAAGCCTTTGCCTCCGTAGTTTTCACCTTGGTCGAACCCAAGGCCGATACCGGCACGAGTGTCTCGCTGAAAGAAGCGCTCGAGCGGTTGGAAAGCCGTTGCCAACGGCTTCCATCCGATCGTGCTCCGTTCGATAGATCGGCCAACGATGGGAAAACCGTTGCCCGCCCCTGAGCAATTTCAGTCTGGCGAAACGAGGTTTATTCTTATGGGAACCGTTGCTATAGTTGGTTTCACGATACACCGCCGCGGGAACACGTTTCCTACGCGCGCAACGACCGCCCCGCCCCCCCCCCCCCGGATCTTTAAAGCCCTCGCGTGCCCTCGCGGATATCGTTCTCCATTTGTACTGATTCGGGGACCGTTACCCGTGATACAATTTGGAAGGGAGATTCGAGGAATAGCCTTTAAAGTTGTCGAGGCTGGTGTAAAATGGAAAAAGAGAAGCACGTACTGCGTCACGAGAGAAAATTAATCCTTTGTACTACGTGAAAGGATTATTATCATATACATGAAGGGTTCCACGTAGAGTAACCCTTCACACCCATTGCTACATCTTCTATCAAAATTAACTCAGACAGATGGAATTTGAAGACTAAACTCTGAGCCAGCTACAGCCATCACCGAGTCATCCAACTAAGAAATAAAATCTTCAGCTCCACCTCCCTCCAGCTTCTCACAGTCTGTTTATACCAAAGATCGGTGTCTAGCGGTTCAAAGGCGATGACCCGGCGAAGATTTTCTATTTTTCCTCCAGCGGGGTAAAGGGGGGCTTTAGCGAGGGAAGCGCCGAAGAATTATCACCCGGCGAGCCGCGAACAGTTAAGGGATGCTTAATGAAGATTAAGGGGTGACTCGTCTTCGCCACCCCTTCGTGACTATTTCTCCGCCACCCACTCGGCGCACTCGCCCCCCCCCCCTCCGTGCCCCATCGCCTCCTTCCTCTGCTACACTCCCCCGCTGGAACAAGCCGCGTGTATTACCAGGCGACAGAATTCCGTGGAGAAGAGACATCGGATACGGAGCGTCGTTTCGGGGCTTTCAGAAGCAGATTTAACCCTGCCCACGGCGCGCCCAGCTACCCTTACTCTGCCAGCGGATGGTGTGTCGACCGCCTGTTCGACACTGCGCCGCATAATAATGAGCTTGAAATTGGAGCAGCCTCGGCTGGTCGGATCTTATCAAGGGGACGCGAAATTGGACTTGGATTTTCATGCGGGAAAACCACCGTCATCGTCGTCGCCGTGGTGGCGTCGTGGATGGAGTTCCCGTGGCTTCCACGAGCGCCCGAATAATAATTACAATGGGCACACTCGGAGTTTCCACGACTTGACGTGGCCGTTTCCAAAGGGTAAATTGCGCGCACCCGAGACTTCGGTTCGCAGGATGGTCGGCTCGCGAGTCGAACAATTTGCGCCGCCATTGTAGTTGCCCTAATAAATTCCAGCCGGCTGATTAGAAGGGGAAAGTTAGCGGCTTTTCGCACCTCGAGGTCGCCCGCGTCACCCTGCTGCAACTTTTGCGATCGTTCGCGGTGGTTTCCCGTGGCTGGGAGTCGTGAGATCGCTAGAAATGGCTGACGAGCATTGTTCTTGAAAAAACATTTCAGGATAAATAAGGTTTACAGATTCGTTTTGAATGTCTTAATTTAAATGGCCCTTTTTGAACTATGTTACTTCTCTTATCGCAGAGCGAGAAGATTTTTACAGCCAGCGCGAATATTTCGTAATAATTCAAAAACATCCCTTTCCTCGCTTTTCGAGGCAAATTATACCCGTAGAATTATCAAAGCAAAATTTATCTTCCCTATTTATTCTACCTTCTACTTCCTCTCTTGCAAAGGAAATATTTACGCGTCAAAGAAGGCCCCACGATTTTTACTGTGCATTTCGTCATGCATAAACGAAGAACGTGATTCTTCGTATAATTAACCGGGACTGCAACTGCCGAAGTGTAGAAAAATGCTGCAGTGTATAAAAGGAAGCTATATACATCAAGATAAATGGAGCTACAGAACACACAAATACCACTTAACCATTAATTGCATCATTTCTCTCCTGGGAGTGCGCTCAGTGTGCTTCTTAAACTTCGTCCCCGTCCTAAGGGATGTTTTCTCAGCCGGTAAAAACGACAGGCTGCCATGCCAGCTCGCGCTTCAGGGGTCGAAGCTTACCGCAGGGGTGGCGCGCGACGCGAGGGGGGCGGCGTGATGACGTCAAAACTGTCAGGCGACCCCGAAAGGGTCGACGAACACCGACGAGGGGTGTAGTCGATTAAACAACGCCCGTGCACGCAACCTTTTAATTCTATTTTAAGGATCTTCCGCGAACGATCACTCCTCCGGCAGGAAACGTTTGTTCCATGCCTAAGGGTGGACTTTAATAAGTTAGCCCCGTTTCGTTCGGCAAATTCACCGGGGTTCGGCGGTAGGGGGTTGGAAACGAGCGCGGAAGAGCGTCTCAAGGCGGTGAGATTTACGAGTGTTATTGCGGAACATCTATTGGAAATTAAAAAGTTCCAGGGGAGCAAGGGTTCTGATGGTTCTAACGGAGTGGCTCTTATTTACGAGACAAGGGTAATCCCTCGCAGGAGGGAACGCTTGAACGCAGCACGGCTTAAGAAAATAACGTAACCCAAGAATATTACCCTGACTCCTTGTCCCCTTAACGAAGAGGCTTTTAATGTGATACTGGCAGGGTGGAATGGGATCAAGGAACCAGCCGAAGAAGACCTTTTCATTTTTGTGGTGGGGATGTCGTGGAATTGGCACAAGATTCAAAGATCAATTTTATAGTGGTACTTTGGTACCAATTTCATAGAGTACAGTGAATACTTAGAATACCCAAAATTCAGTATACAAGGGAGGATTTAATTCTCATTTTAATTTTTGGGTCTGTAGAGTTTGGGGGAGGAATTGATTAGGACGATATGTAGTGAACACTTAGGGGTTGTATTTTTCGATGATAGAGAAAAATAAAGTAGGTTCAGGGATGAAGGAAGTACTCTATAATTTCATTCATTATTTGCATTTGATGCTCATCTTGTATAACGTCTTGTAATATGCTGGATAACGATAAGAAGTGATAAAGTCAGTTTAGAAGGGGACCCTCTAATTATATTGAACAGTGTATCTGATGGGGGATTTTTTTCTTAACTTTTACCAGTAGGTAACTAGCTTCTTATTCAAGATAAGACTTTTTAGTTCGAGCTACTTTTTCTAAATAATATGGCCTACCTTCTAGCTGGGAACAAAGAAGCTACTTAGCAAGTTTCTTGTAAAGTGAAAATTAATACTTGTTGCGAAGTTTGAAGAGCTGATCTTTTTTACGCGAATATCTCGCAAACTACAGTTCGCGAGTTACCGTAACAGGTAACAGTTTTTAAAGAGTCACTTTAAACACCTTTATATCACGCATTTTGAAGAGCAGCGTAACACAGTAATCGAATTATTCCCATTATTCTCCCTTCCAAGCTCTTCCTTTCAAGAAAGACGCTTTTCCAGTAAAGAAGAAAAGTGGTTGCAACGTATAAATACTTTTTTGCTCCCAATTTCTAGCCTCCTTTTCCTACGATCTTAATCAATTCACTTTGGGTGTTACCTCTACAACAATTAACCACATACAAACCTATGTTCCTGCAAATTCTTCTAACCATGCCACTATTTTTTCCAAAGCTGCTTTACACGAGACATCTCGTGCCCCAAATTGAATCTGTTATCGTCCCCCATAATGCAGAATTCAAAAAATAAGAAATGAGGCAAAAATGGACCGCTAACGATAGACCAACGTGTCCCATAAAATTCACCCGAAGCACTCGAGTTTCCCTGGAACGTTACCATCAGCTTCGCGCGCCAAATTAACCCGCCCCTTTAGGGTGCGCGAGATTCGCGCAGAACTCTGAACTCTTCCCACGCAACCACTCGTGAAATCGACTTTTCCGTTTGATAGGATAACGATGTGTATCCTCGCGATAAGCGCGAGCGCCGATCCAGCTTATCGACTGCCTCCGAAGAGGGTAACAGCCGACAAGGACGTATCGCGTTATTATGACGTCATACTGTCAGACGAGCGTACAGAAGGGATGATTAGGCAAGCGCAGGGGGTAGGAAGAGGAGGAGGGGTTGGGTGGGTTGTTGCGGCGAGCGAGGAACACGACAAGGGGGATGGCAGACAGAGAATGCACGGGGTGTACAGTAGCCATGACACCGGCTGGGAACCATGGTTCGAAGATGAGGGGGTGCCGACCACCCCTGCGGCCCTCTCTTTCCGCCCCTGAGCCAAGGGTATTTTTCCATAATCAATAACATGCCTCTATTCTCGTCACACCGAGCGAGCCGGCTATGCCCTCCCCCTCACCACGCTCTCTCACCCTCTCGCCCTCTCGACATCGCCAACCTGTCCAGGTGACAGTGGCCCTCAACCTCGACCCGCCGAAACGTTTCGATTCGGGGTTCCACGGCAACTGAATTACGATGCTTCAACTTCGCGAGGGTTGATCATGAGTTTCGTTGATTTCAGGGGTCCATTTAAAGGGTTTCATTTACACCTTTCACCGGGTGGTGAGAAATCCTGAAATTCTTCATTTCAATCCTGAAACATGGTGCAGGAGAATTTGCACTGAATTTTAAGTTCGTTAATGAATATTTAGAATTGTTTTTAGGGGGTTCTAAATGATTTTGGATTACTCAGGAAGAAAAGAGCGCGCGTGCACGCGTATCGATCGCCGCGGAAAACGCAACCGCGTGCCTGAGAACCGCCGGTTGAAAACGGCGGTTTAAGGGTGGCACGAGTGGCGGGTGAAAGAGTTCATTAAAACCAGCACCGTGTGCACCCCCGCTTGGTCCCCGACCCCACCAATTCGCCGGTGCCACCGTCGATCCACCCTTTCGGTCCTCTTACGGGGGTGGCGAAGGGGTGGACGTCGTGCAAAAAATACCCGAAACATTCGACGCTTCCGCCGACACCGACTCCCTCTCCCCGCCCCCCCCCCCTCCCTCTTTCTCTCAGCCGTCGCCAGAGACGACGAGATCGAAATTCGTGTTTCGCCGCGGCTCGTCCCTGAAATAAAAAGTACATACACCGGCGCGGCGGGCGGTTCACTCTTTTCATTTCCCGGCCGTTCCGTTTCTTTCGTACAGCTTTCCTTCCACTCCCAATGATTAATCAAGCCCCCTATCAGATGATAATAAACACTGTGACGTGGCCCTGTTGCGTGTTCGCCGCGTTATACTATTTATCGTAAAGATACGGGCCGCGATGGCCGTGGGTGGGTTGACCGTAGATAACGATAATGTTCCCCGGGATTGTGGTAATTAATCCTGAGTTTATTCGAGCCCAGTCAAAACTCCGTGTGATACTTATAACTGTACAGTCGTACGGCACGACACCAGCAGAAAAAGGTGACTAACTTTCAACCCCCGGCGTTGTTTCGCTTAAAACGTCAGGCGTAATCATAATTTCCGGCTTTCTTTTTATCCATCCGTCCGTAACCACCCCACCCCGCTCCACCAGCTCCGAGGAATATCTCGAACGTGTTCCGCGTTACTCGCCGGGATTATTAATTTCCTCGCGGCGCGGCTCTTCTTTCTCGCGTTTCTTTATCAGAAAGGCGTCGCGCTCCTTTTGCTAGACGCACGGCCAGACAGGCTCGCCGGGATGCGTTCGAGACTTGGCTGGCGTAAGGGGGCGAAGAAAGTTTGCAGTGTACGTAGGCGAGGTGAAGTTCCTGGGGAAATTGGACGTACTTTCTGGAAGAGGATGCACCCCCTTTGAAACACATCGATGGGGAATCAGTAGAGCGAGGGGCAGTAATTTAAGTTTGGGGGTTCCTAATGTTTCTTGTGGTTGGGACCTCTTTGGTAGGCTGCTGAGGCCTTTGGATGCCTCTTCTGAACAATGTTTCTCGATTCTGAGATTCGAATCTAGCAACCCTTTCTTATCAGCCTCGTCACAAAGCCTTCGAGTGTGAATTGCAGGGTCCCAAAGGGGAGCGCGATTACAACCCCCTAAGAGGTCCCCATTGGTATCTGTACGAAAAAGCTTGATCCAAATCGCGTTTATAAGTCGTGAACTGGATATTCCCAGAAAAAGAACTAACACACCAACGATTCCAGTGTACATTAAGTTCCAACCGAATCAAGATATCAATTGCTCTCTGCATTTTCACCCTTCCTCCGAAGTAACAATATACTCTCCACCCAACGCCTCAAACTCACCCCTTGGAAGCTGCTGCTGGGTCTCCGAACCACTCCAAAACCGTTTAGACATTTTCAATCATACCACTCTAACCTACCACCAACCCTCTCCTCCCAGATTTTCGGCCACCCCGTTCGCCTTTTAATTTCCGAAACAGCCGGCGTTCCAGGATCAGCGTCCAGCCTATCACGGCGGGGCGTGACGTCAGAGGCAGCGAAGAAGAGAAACGAGGAACACGGGACAGCCAAACAAACAAAGGGGGAAGACGACGGAGAGGAGAGTGGAGGAGACCCGAAACGAGCCGACCATTACCGCTAGTTATGGCAACTCCGTGACTGGTCAATATTTGTTCGTTCACCTGCCCTGCACCGGGCACACGTTCGCGTGCATCCTCTGCTCCGCCAGGGCGGTGTTGGTCTTGTCCAGTATCACGTGCACGGAACGTGGAGCGCGAGCTGCGCGCCTCGTGGTCAATTGTTCCCCTCCAAGGGACATGATTTACCGCCGATGTCCACGAGCTTGGGTATAAATGCACGAGTGTTGACAAATAGTATTCTCATCCCCCGTCCGCGGCCCCCGGGGCTGTGCTGTTTAAATATACGAAACAGAGGCGAGCTCTCGAGGTGGGACAAGGAGCCAGGCCGCGAAGGGATAAGCGCGAACGAAGGGGCTGGCCGTGTCTCGAATATCAATTCGCGCCTGATACGTGGACGCGTCGGTTTTTCCATGCTCCGCAAGACAAACACGGGGGCGTTCGTGTCCCGATGGCGGAAGAAGGATTATCAACGGTGCACGGACGCGTGGAGGCTGGTTCTGCCGAGGAGGATCGCGGTCAGGCTCCGCTGAGCCTCTAAGTTTGTAGGAGAAAATGGAATAACGGAAGGGTGTAGAATATTTTTAATGTTCCTGCGGCTACAAGAATTCGCTCGAAACTAATTCGCTTCTCATGGATAATGTAGGTACATACTTTGAAGGAAATGTAAGCTAAAAGTCACTGAACAGTGGGACATTTTTCTTTATCTTCACATAGAGAAGCACAGTTTCTAGAATTATCCTGTATGTTTAATCTTAATATATAAAGCAGAAAGTGTTTGTGTGTTTGTCTGTCGTCTAAAAACTTTCGAACGGTAAACTCTGGGGTCACGAAATGTGTGTCAGCTCATTCTGCCTAGCTAATCCAGATGACTATTTTCACAAAAAAAATAAAATAAATAAATCAATAAAAATTTAATCAAAATCAGAATCTAAATTTCGGATGAAGCCGAGTAAAGCTAGTCTCTCACAGAAAATCTCCAGTAGGCAGAGCTGATGAGGTAGATTCTTACTGTACCTAAGATGCACTGTGTCAATCATCCCTGAATATACTGCTCTGGGATTTCTGGACACTATCTACAAGACACTATCTATAAAAAAAAAAGTGGATCAATGACAACTGTATCTACACGTGATATGGAGCTCTTCAAGAATCCCCGGTTATGTGTTTGTTGGTGACGGACTACCACCGAGGTCCTCACAGTCCCCCAAAAATACAACTCGCTTTACTCGGTAAACACTCGTGCTCATACTCGAAGAATCAGGCCGCACACGCCTCTTGCCATATTTTACAGACACGGGTCGCGGATTGCTGGCGGCTCTGCCACGGTCGTTGCACGGCTTTCCGCGCTATTTTTCATGCCTCGCACGCCCACAGATACCGATCTCTAACTTTTACGTAGCAGCTGTCCGACTGTCGCTGTATATACCTCCGCCAGCACGCCCCGTATTTATAATCTCCGTGGGAAATTATGCGCCGTTGCACGTTTCGTCCCGCGATGCATGCTAGGCGTAAGCTCGATACGCCGTTAACGCGCGTCAGTAACACGCATACAGCGGCGGCGGTCATTCGCGGTAGTTTGGCCGTCAGAAAAGTTGCGAGCGGTCCGCAGAGGGTACACCGGTGGCCCCGGGATCAGTAATTTCCTCGATGCCCGTCCATTAAAACGTATCCAAACGGCCGGCCCGCCGAACCGTCCCGTTTCGACGCTGTTGCGACAGACCCGCGTACCTAGGAGAGTACACGTCTAATAATTGACCGCTTCCTGCCGGGTCGTCCACGGTAACCGGAGCATCCGGCCAGCCGCAGGAGGATTTTCGCCGCAAGTGAGCGCGAAACGAAAATTACACGTTCCTTTCCCGCCCGTTCTTCCCAGGACTCCCTTCCACACTCGACCCCCCGCCGACTCGTCGCGCGCACCGCTAATTCTAAGGAGACAGCGGGGGCGATCCTTCATTTCACGTTCGCGCGGACGTCGCCCGAAGATGCATCGGGGGTACGGTGTAATTTGTCAGGGAGCACGCCGAATGTAATGGCGGCACGCCACGAAGACGTACGACCGTGATTAGGGGCAAACAATTACGATTACGCGATCAGAGCTCTCTCGTCCCTGCTTGATAAATCGGGGGGGGCTTCAGCCGTGATTTCTTTCTCACGGGGGATCGATGGCTCGTGGACTGTTCACCTCGGGCAACTCCGGCAAATCTTCCTCATCTTTTCAGCTTCCAGTTATCGAGACCCGATTTGTTCTATCTGTTACTTAATGCTTCTTAAACATATTCGTACCCGCCTTCGCGTTTCCATTCACAGCTCGAAGAAGCAAGCCCCTAATCGTTCCCAAGATTCCCAGCGAACTTTACATTCGTTATCCACCACCAGCCCACCGAAGCACGCCCCTTTCGTCCCGAATTCGGTGTCTTCGGGGGCCCGCGAGATCGGGGCGCCGCGGAAGAACAGGAAGAGAGGAGGCGCTCCGGTCAAAAAGCCACTCAGCCATTCGGTGTTTGCGTGGGCGCGAGCGCCCGCTCGCTCGCGAACGATTTAAGCCCAAGTAATCCGGCTTAAAGCTCGAGTTAACGTGCAGGCCCGTCGCGAAAGCCACGAGGGCCCAGGCGCTTAAAGAGATTTCGAGTCGTTAGTCGAGTTACGGAACGGCGGGGGGTGGCTGGTGGGTGGTAGGGGTTGGTGCACGCCGCGGAAACGCGGGAAGGGGGGGGGGGGGGCCGGGCACGAAGAAGGAAACTGGTCTGAGGTGGGGCGTAGAAAGAGGTAAAGCGAGAGGAGAGTAGGGGCTGGTGGATGTGGGAAGCAGGAAGAAGAATATCGACCTCACGAGGTACGTCCACCGTCGAAAACTCCTGTAATTAACGAACTTTTCGCCGGTTTTCCACTTCACGTCTTGCACCGCGGCTCCCTGGGCCCCCGCCGTCCGCCCCCCCCCCCCCCTCGCTTCGGCTCGCACCACCCCGCCAGAAGCGGGTTTTGTTTGGCAAACTGCAATTTTTCTAAACGATCAAAGTGCTCGCCGCCCCCTCTGTCCCTGCCCAAAGCCCGCAGACGAGCGGCCGTCTCCCTTTCCCGTTTCCCCGTGGACGAGGCCGGAAGTCCCCTCGTAAAAATTGCATCGCCATTGTTTGAAGAGGTCGGGAAGAAGCGGGATGAAAGGTAAGATCGTTTCCTTCGGACGAGCCGGGGCGAAGGGGGGTTGGGATGCCGGCGGGGGAACGTCATTAGCGGCCGCGCACCGTTTCGCGGCGAAACTTGGAAGCAATGAACCGCCGCGGCTTAATGAATCGAGCGTAATTGCTCGAGAGCTTGACATTTCGTCGCGAGCCTGCCGGGCCCCGCTTTCTGCTCCGCTAATAACTCTCGGCGAACTTCCGCTCGCCGGTTGCGCGCCGCGATTGCCGCGCGAAAATTGGACCGCTTCTTGGCTCGGATCGATCCCGGCAACGATGAACGATACCCCGTTGCAGGAGGCGGGGAGGAGGAGGGTGGGAGGGGGAGGGGGGGTGGTAGGCGCGGGAGGAGGTCTGATTTGTTGAATAGCGGAGGGACGACGACTTTCGACGTGACGGGTTGAGTGGGAGGATCGCGTGTCAAGATGGGGTTGAAGATATCGCTAGGGATATTTCGGGGTGGCGGGATGTGCTGGAGTATGAGTACGCTGTCAGTGCGTTGGAATGTCTATTGCTAATTTCTAGGATGGAGGCAGGTGAGCAGAGAGTGGCTACGTAGGATAAGCATTTTAATAATCCTTCATAAATCCAATTAAACAACTCGAAGCGTCGTCGAGTCGCAATAGGGGTAGCTCTAGAACTCTAGACGCTATTACTCCCTGGCTTACGTCACACAGTGTTTGCTAATGATTATGCGCCGAACCGTACCACGTATTATACAAGTCCTTGGGCTTTCTTTGCCTCGGAAATTCGTGGCGTGCGTTACTTCGGCGCTGTTAATTCGTGGAGCAGCGAAGTCTCGTTATTAACCGTATAGTAGCTCACTAACACACTGCTACGAATCGTAATGTGAGAACATTACCTTCAGCAGTGCATGTTTGAATTTCCATATTCCTTGGTAGCAGGATATAATCGGGACGACTTAATTTCAATCACACCGTGCAACCCCGTCGAGCTAATCGAACCAATGTAACCAGTCTCCATTACCCGGGGACACGAATTCCGAGACTATTCCTCGAGCCTCCGCGTGTAGTCATGCCCACACGAGCCACAGAGAGGCGACCATGGTCGCGCAAAAGCGACACAGCGTATACTAAAGAAGCCAATTAAACGAAAATCGAGGCCCGCTTCCGAACAGAGGAGGAAAAAGAATCAAATATTTCGTTTGCCCCGACGACCATCCCCCCTGGGGCTGTTCTCCTTTGGCGAGGGTCAGAAAGGGTCTGGCGCTCGTCGGCCATGTTGAAAGTGACTATCTTACGAGGGCGTTAGCGCATGTTTGACTTGTCAAAGAGCTTTTCCCTCTCTCCGTGCTCCTCTCTTCGGCCTGCCTTTGCGTCTCTTTAGGGGTTCTTCTTCCCGCCTCTGTCTCGTACTGTCCGACATCGACCATAGTAATTCCCTTCGCCCTCTTCCTCTTCGCCCCTCCCTACTCTTCCGCATCTGCCTTCCACTCCGCCTCGCCCCGCCAACCCATCACCACCCCCTAGGCAACCCTCTATTCATCCTTTCCCCGTTGTTCTCTCTTTTCCTCCGCGACACACGCGCGTCACTCGCGGCAACACGAAGCGCCGAAATGTCGATTCCTGCTTTGCTATTCACCCACCCCCTCAGACACACCGCCGCCCTCCGCTGTTTGTCCATCACTTGTCGTCAAGACACGCGAATGTGTCGAGCTGTCGTGTAACGCGTAGAATGCATTGTCGGCGTTCCACGAGCTTCTACTCCCTTATCGGGGAACAGGAGATATGATACTATCAGCCGCGTCTAGCTGCGATGGAAAATTCAAGCGATCCACGCCACCCCCCCCCCCCCCCCCTGTCGCTGCTCGATTCGCGTTATCGTCTTTTGGGAGAGGTTCCTTCATCGTTCCTTCATCGTTCCTGGATCTTTCTGGCTACTCCGCGTCGCTTGGGATCGAGTGTTTTTGAAGTTCTTCCACCAAGGACACTTGAATGGGCTGTAGGGGGTTATTGATCCTTGGGGTGGTTTGACGAATCCTTTTCGTTTTCTGGCTTTACCAAGTGGGTGGTTTGCAGGAGCGTTTCTACCGACGTCATTTGCTTCCTTTGGACTTTTCGAAAGGAGATCTCGTCGAATGTTTGGTGCAAAGAATTTTCTGAAGTTTCTCTTCTGGAATAGAGGATTAAATACCTGCATATTTAATAATTCTTCCACTTCAGAATAGGAAGTCCAATAGACGCTGTAATTATGTCAGTACACTCGCAACTAGCGTGCACGCTTTTCCCTGATTCATCTCGCCCAGCAAAGTCGGATCAACGCTTGAAATTAATTCGCTGCCCGGCGAAACGACTAAGCACGCCGTCGAGCGTCACCGTCGGCCACGTCATTCGATGCCTCGAGGAGTCCCTCCTCGTTTCAATTCCCTCGGACCGTGCGAGCGTGTAAGGCCGGGGAGGGGGGAAAAAGATGACCGATCGTGATCGCGCGATGCCCGTGACAAACGCGATCGACAAATTACGACGATAACGACGTTCTTCCGTTTCCCATTTGTATTCGGCTAGGCGCGCTCCTTCTGATTTCCGACGTTCGTTCTCCCTTCGTTGCCGACACACGTCGAGCAGCAGAACGCCGGCCTTTCTTCGCCACTATTTCTGCCTTTCCCGGAACGTGCGGCTGCAGAAAGGAAGACAGAGGGAACACGCGCGAGAGCACAGACAGCAGAGGACGATATATCTCGGGTTCTGGAAAACGGCCGCTTGTCTCCGTTTCTCCGGCTCCACGGCCACCGGGGGCGTTCGCTATCGAAAGGGGCAACAGGGGGGCGGTCTCGTTGCGTCGATTTATCGTTTAATAAAAGGTGATGCATGGCCTACGATGCGGCGTTTTTATTTTCCACCGGCGAGCCGACAGCCAGACCGCGAGCTACCACTCCCTTTAATCTTCGATACTTTTGTCGTTTGATGCTCGTTAAACAGAATCCCCGCGATTTAACCCCTGTCTCGGGTGAGATAGTCTTCTCCTAGAGTGGCTGTTAGGCGACACGGGGGGGGGGGGGGGGGGGGGGTGTTTAGGAATTTCTATTGCTTAACGGTTTTAATCTTTCTTTCGGGAATTTTCGTTTACTTGGCTGCGTTGGGGAAGATGTCGATTAAATCTTCATCTTGTAGTGCGTTTAAAGTACTCGTAGTAATTCATAGTTATTTAAATACGAGGTTAAAAGAGAATAGTAATGAATTAAGAGTTTTCTTGTACGTCTAAATAGTGGATAAGCGGTGGCAAGTAGAGGAACCCCGTATGTGGTCAGACACGCGTCAGTAGTTGAGGCTGTGGACACGGTGCAACTTCGAATTTCGATACTTTGTATATTTATTGAAAAGAGTATCCATACACTTAGTTACTTAATCCTCGTGATAACGTGATTTAAAAGTTTCTAAACACATTTTATTTCGATAATAATGTCGTCACTACACTAATTATGATCGCAATTACTAAGTCAAAAGTTAATCCCAACGATCAGCTTGTAATTACGTCCAAATACTTTTGAAGTATAAATTCTTTCCCTCACTACGTACTTCTCACACTTTCCAACAAGAATATTCCAACGCACACGGGTTTTCCCCCCAAATTATTCTGCTGAAAATCAAGAGGTGCAACCCCCTGCATCAAAACACCCCGCCCATTCATACCAGCCTGTACCACCATGCATTATCAAACGCAACAGGAACATTTCCTCCGACAACGTTAAATGCCCCCCCCCCCCACCCATCGCGTCACGATTCATCATGGATGGACCCTTTTGTCGGCTGAAATTAGGTCTATCGGTAACTGGTCCCCAGTCGACATCGCGGGCAATTATTTAACCCGTCAATAACACTTGTTCCAACTATACAGGCTCGCGAAACACACCCCGCTAATCGAACGCGCGTCGAACGTTCCGCGCTGTCCACGCGTGTACGCGACGATGAGTCGCGATCCTCCTCGCGCCGCGCGCCCTCTCGCCGCCCCCTATCGCCGTGAGTTTTCGATTAATATCCACCGCCCGTCGGTCGCGCGTAATTACGAAAATGGCGGTGTGTCCTCTTCGTCGTCTTTTCCAACCCCATTGGACTCAACCCTCTCCCCCCTCTCTCTCTCTCTCTCTCTCTCTCTGTCCCTCTTTCCTCTCAACCAGGGACGACTCGCCCGTTCTCGATGATTAAAACCTCCAGCACGCGGGATCACGCACCCAGGTGCGTGCTCGGGAATACACGGCGATATTCCCTCTCGGCCCCGTGGCTTGCTTTATCGTTAATTATCCTGGATTAATTACATCGATCTGGACGGCTCGACAAATATCTCGGCGCAGCCAGCTATTGGACGAGGATTAATTTTCCGTGCATAGAGCGGAATTCTTCCTGATTCTTGAGACCCGAGGGGTGCTGACTGCTTTGAAGTTTGAGGGTGGGTGTTGTTGCTCCTTTTATTGTGTAATTAGTTATTATTAAATAGGTTAACTTAATCGTGGATTTTCAATACAATAACCATCATTCTGCGTCAAAGAAGCTCTGCATTGTGACAACTGAAGTACTATTGTGCTGTACAACCCTTAGCAAACTGAAAAGTGAAGCCAGTGCAATACAGAAATGCAACTTTCTCGCGAGCCAGAAATTCGCCTCGTTGTCCTCTAAATGTTACGAATTACTTTCTACAGAATAGAAGTGGCACATTGCAAATTCTGTCACTAATTACATCAACACACCATGATAGGTAGTTGACACCTCATACCTGCCAACCTCGCGAAGAAATAAGCGCCAAGCCCCTTCCGCAATTTGCTTCTACCCGGCCAGTGAATCGCGGCCGTCAAACGAGAAACATCGACGCGTCGATCGTGGAATCCCATGTCGCGAATCCTTTGTGACGCCGTCGCACGTAAATCTCGTAAGTTTCGCCGCGGCCGACAAAGAGTCAACGGCAGTCATTTATTCGGATTGCAATAACTACACGTCGTGGGCCGCGGGGTGGGGGGGAAGGGGGGGTGGGCGTGAGGGCGGCGGCGTGAGAGATGCACTCTCGCGGAAGCAGATGAAAAGGTTAAAGAAACGAGTAACAAGAGGGGCGAGGGTGGGCGAGCGGGGCTGGTGGGACGCATTGAAGAAACCGAGAACGGCTGAGGGGCGAAAGGGAGTCGACGAAGACGAGAGAGAGCTCCCCACAAAGGGGGCATTCGCATCCTGCGGCTCGCGGGGGCCCCGACTTCTCTTACTTCCACGCACCTTCAATTCTTCTTGGAGTCTCGGCGCGAGGCCGAAACGGATTTCTGAAACCGGTGGGTAGGGGGGGGGGGGCCTAGGCTTTGAACCGTGAATGTCGGGCCATTACTTAGGAACACGGCTTCGTTGTTTGCGCCTTGGCTTGGTGGAGTAGAGTGCAATTAATGGAACACGTCGCGGACTGGCGAACGGCTCGCAGCAATTTAGAAATTGCTGAGCCATTATCAGGCTGCCTGGTATCTGCTCGTTACATGCTTGTTTGAATATTTTTATTATCGCGGGATGGAAAGGCGTGTTAGTGTAAAGTAACAGTGCACTGCAATCTGTTTAGCGATTCAGTAAGGGTCGGCGACTTCGGTGATTGACTTTCGTGGCGAATGTAAACGGGGGATGGAAGGGTTCTTTATTCCGCCCCATCGAAGTTGTATGAAATATCGTTTCTACTTATCCCAGGCGAAAGGCCAGCGATCGATGGTTCGATCGCCTTCAACTTGGTCACCGTTCGATGAACAAAAGCTAATGGCTTCGGTGTTGACGTAGGCAGCGGCGTTTAATGGATCGCGGCGAGCTTTGCAATGAAAACAACTGTCCAATAAAAGAGGCGGGGAGCGAAGGAAGTGAAAAGCGTGCCGCGAAGTAGGGTCCTGTATAAAGGGTGGTAAATGGAATTGCTATTAGTACGTAACGACGTGTTCGTCTGCCATTAGCTGGAACACCTTCGATCCTGCTCGCTGCTTTGCACACCCCCTTTAAATAATATTTCCAGATAATCTGGTTGTCGCTTGGACGCCCTCGAAATATGTTTGACCGTGCAATCTGATTTTCCTTGATACTCCGGTGCTTGATTATATTGCAGTTTAATAGCGGGCCACCTAATTCCCTTGTTCTTTAAATTCTTTGCATCCGGATTGGATTCGATATCCTATTTTTCCAATTAGAGGTGCCTTTATGTAGTGGTGCATGGAACTGGGACAAGTTATATCGTGGAAATGATTCCAGGTAAAATTCAATGGTTTCTCGTGTGCTCCACTTTCTGTGTTTATCTTTATGCATTTATATGCATGTATGCAGCTGGACTTTTTTGAAGGCGAGACTAGGCGCTTCTGAGACAGTAATCACCGCGATTTTCCATTCGTTACTCTGAAGTTGTTAGATCGAAACATATTACAATTTAATGGGATCTACGTAATTACATTGGAAAGAATATATATTCAGAACAAACTTGTCTCTTCCACGAGCTCCATTGCACAACGATTTCAACTGAATGCCTACGGCTTTTGAATTTCCAAAAGCAGTGTTCAAGTGGCCAATCAAAAATACCAAAAAGGACCCACAGAAAATCATCAAATCTATACTGGAACCTTTACGATCACCTCAAACTGCACCTCGAATCAGTGCACATCAGACAACATTCCCACATAAACACTAAACAAAATGAAAGCTTCGTTACGTGTCACAAAAAATTCTCCTTCGAACGGGGGAAGCCGAACGTTTTTTTTAAACCATGCAATCTAATCTGAGACAGACGTAAAACGCTACCGTAGGGGATGTTAGAGGCGCGAGAAACTTTCGATCGTCGAAAGCAAGCCGACGCGAAACTTTTACGAGCATAATCGCGAAATTAGAGAACGCCTGGCCTCTATTATGGCGTTGCCGCGACTATCTCACGCGGAACGTCGCGATCTTCAACATTCTCAGACTTCCTCGTTCACCGCTGGGTAACGAGCGACTTTTATGGCGTAGTCTTTATCGCGCGTCTCACAGCCAAACGACATTTATCGTTTTTAATCTAGCCAGAGACTTATTACTCGTCGCACGTTACTTCACGGGCCATCATCGCTGGCCAACTATTCCCGATAACGAAGATATTCGTGCACGTCTGAATTCCTCGTTCGCGCTTAAACCCTTAAGGGGATAACCCTCGTCGACGATGAAGACAGGGCTCTTCGCTGATGCTTAATATGGGATAACAGCGGGGTCAATTTGCAAATCAAATTTAGCGATATTTATTGACGTTGGTATAAAGTTAGCGCTGCGCAAAATGCAGTGAAGCTACTGGGGGTGTGTTAGGATTTAATTATGAAACAATTCCTTAGGTTGGGATTATTTTTACTTGCCCACTCAGTATGCGAAGTTTCATCAACTTTGAGAAATTAATAGCGGAAAATGTGAGAAATTTTTGTAAGTCGATTTTCCTTATTTGAATTCAGATTTTCTGTACTTGGATTCGATATCCTTGTTCCCAATTGGAAGTGTCTTTATGTAGTGATTTGTGGAAATAGGATTGAGTGTATCTTGGAAATCATTGCAAGCAGAATTCAATGGTTTCGTGTAGAATTTCATAATTTAATAAGAGCGAAAATTTTATTCACTAGCGAATTTATTTCAGACTGCTTCTGATGCAACTTATTTTCTTCAGAAACGTAGAACACGCTAGAACTACTGATCATTTGTAAGCACCGTGTATTATTTCGAGGAATAATAATTCCGTCCAAAATTTACAGAACTGCTACTCTTTGCCCCCTTTAACTTGCGAGGAGCTCGCGATAAGGTTATCTTCGTGCATGCTTAACATATTCAAGACCCAGGAGCATGATCTATTGGGCAGTAGGTCCTAGCGCGTGCCCAGGTCAACCTGCTCTCGCTGGAAAGACACATGACGAATTTTCGGTGCACCTAGAAAATATTTTCCCCGCGTTCGAGGACGTAAGAACATATTTCCTCAGCTTGCACGCAGAACAGAAACTATTATTCTATTCTTTAATATCACCAAGCTTCTGAATCTTGCCCGTTTCTCCATTTATTTCCACCAGAATTCAGTATAAAAATGCTGAATTCATTATTTATCGTGCCGAGTTTTGGTCGAATATTAAAATTGTGGCCTTCGATCAGGAATTAAAAATTGAACGCCATGGAATTTTGGAAAATTTAATATCGAATATGTAACAATAGGAGGTAGAACAAGTGGAGGAATGCAAATGGAGATACACGCACGCGGGCTCAACCCACAAAGTTTAACCAAATCCTCTGTTACGATTATCATATCATCAAGCCAGGCACGTTGCTCGCAAAGTCTGTGTTTGCTGGTCGGAAGTGAAGGGAGAGGATACACAGGTGGGCCGAACGACGTATTCTTGGCTGTTCCGAGGAGTAAGAGAGGCCGAGTACTGAAGTTGGGGAACTGGTAAGGAGAAACTATTCCAGCATTTTAAAATCCCACGGGGTGGACCTCTTCCTGTCTTCCTTTTTTCGGGCTCGGTTACGTAAGACGATACCAGCAGACAGTCGCTGTTTCTGGGAGGCCACCTCCAAATGCACGGAAAAGAATAACATCTGATATCGTGAATTTACCTTTCTCTTTGACTGTAGAGAAATATCAGTATCGAAAGCACCATTCCTCTGTTTTATATCTTAATAATACTCTTTCCAATTCCATATCGATTCTCGTGAAAGGGAAGCTAAATTTAGATCCCTTAATAAATCGGATAATAATCATCTGGGAAAGTTAAAGTATTGGAAGTTCGAAATTAACCTATAGTAAGATTCAAGTATCTTCCAAAGGTAGTTGCCAAGATTGCATTACAGACGTCGGCGGGTATGAAAAACCTGATGTGGAAAAACCTCCCCCGCGTCACTTAAAAAGACACGTTATACGTCATCTGTGGCACATCGCGTTACACGATACATCCCAATGCAGGAAGGGGGGAGGGAGGAAACTTTTCCACTGTATTCTCATCTGTGGAATCGCGATGGAGGTCCCGTGGGCAATCAATGGCACGGTTCACCAGACCGACCGACAGATGGAATAGATTCCCTCCGTGAGACGCCTACCTGGGAACCGAAGTATCCCAGCATCCACTGTTCGAACTTTCCATCTAGATGCTGTCCTATTCGTCTGTCACCGCCGTGAACGCGTTTCGTCCACGAAAGTTCGGTGAAAAAGATAGGGCTGGACAGACGGAAGACGAAGTGAAAGTTTCTTCGTACAGGGAGACGTCTAGATATAGATTGGCGCTGGTAATCGCTGGTTAGTACGCTGAGAATCATCGGGCTTCAGAACTTCAGAGGGGATTGCACCATATTTTACTCAAATTTTGCGTCTACTTTGCATGCACCGTGTGTAATAATGTATTATACGAAGATCGGATTCTATATATGCATATTGCTTGGTGGTAGAATTTTTCGAACCAACTGTGAATATTATTTAATATTTTTATTGGTACTAACTGAAGTCGAAAAATGGAGGAAAAAAGTTACGTATCGTTTGACGTATAACTACGTTTGTTACTACTGTTCAACGCTCGATAGTATCTCTGAACGAAGTACCCACATATCAAAGCCCCGGAACTAAAAAAAAAACCCAAAAATGAAGGAATGAAAGGCTACTAAATCCGCCGCAAGTCCCTAAAAATTCAGCCCCAGAAGAGCGAAGTACTCGAAGCCATATATTCGCAAACAGAAAACACGCTGCTTCATCGATGAATTCTGCTGGTTCGGTGGATTATAACCGAACAGAGAAAGAAATCGACGAGCCTTCCCCGGTAAACAGGCTCGAACGAAGGCGCGCAGCAGCGAGGTATTAAAACATTAAATCGAGGAGAATATAGTGGGATCAGCGGAAGGAAGATCGTTTCCGGGGGAATTCGTGGCTGGACGAGAGAAAAATCCTTGCGAGAGGAGCCTCGCCATGGAGAACTCAAATATCCAAGCCACGGGTCTATCTGTCCCCTCCGCCTACCACCCCACTTCCACCCACCCCATTTCTGTCTCCGAAGGGATAAAATACTCCGAGAGCAGCAAATCCCTCGGGCATTTGCGGTGGCCATCCCGGCCGGACCGAAAACAGGGGTTGGAGCACAGGAAGGCCGATAGAGCAGAGGCATGGAAGAGGAAGCCCCCGTGGATGGTGTGGGTGCGAGAGTTGCCCGTTCCCATGTTTTTAATCACTTTGCACGCAGCCAATGGCATGGAACGGTGTGGGGGCGGTGGGAGTTCTGAGGGATGGGTGGGTGGCTGTAGAGAGCAGGCTGGGAAAGGTGGCGGAGGGTGGTTTCGGGAAATGTTTCCTACTGTTTTCGGCCCACCCCGGTCCTCCTTTCTCGCTGGCCCTCTCGCTCTGCCTCTGACAGAACTACATCTATCCGCTGGCTAGTATATATGTACGTATATTTTTCCCCGTACTTTTTAATAAAGCCGTCTCACCCTCTCTGTCCACCGTGTCCCGCCCTCTCGCTCTGTTTTAATAGTGGTTTCGCGAAACGTTCCCCGATGTTTTCGACCCCCCCCCCCCTCCCCCGCCCCTCCCGCCGCCGTTCCGTTTTCGCCGTGGATTTTCCCCTCGCGCACGTCCACCGTGATACGGCTCCTCCATTCCGCATCCAGCCTCCCTGTCGCTTTGTTTTCCTGTTTCGGTCGCCGAATGTCTCTGGGCGTTATTTGATTTTATTCTTCCGCGCCCCGTGCTCGCTTGTTTTGGGCATTCTTTGGCTCTTTCTTCGCCGGGTCATTGATTTTTGGGCGTCAGACACTGGTGTGTCCGTTGCTCCTAGGGAAGAGATTTGTTTCCGAAGGGACTACGGCCTTTCACCTTTAACCTTTCCTTCCCGTTCTCTTAGTAATTTACAGCATTCCTCTGCATCGATATTTCTCAATACTTGTCAATATTCCTCAGTATTTTTCAATACTCCCCAGTACCTACTCCCCAATAATTCTCCATACGTTCCAATTCTTCTCGCTATCTCCAGCTGTTCCCCATCGTTCCGAGCCACACCTAACTTTCACCCCGCCACTTTGTACCTCCCCTTCTAACTCAGTCAATCGCTCAAAATCTCGCTTCCCTTTTCTCTTCAATTACCTCTTACCATCATTCTCTCAATCACTCGCTTCCTCGTCAGCTTCCACCTATCCGCCGCTGGCCGATTCTTCCCTTTCAATTCTCTACCCCCCCCCGTCAACCCTCCTCCCACCCCTGCATTCACCCTCTCCCCCGATAAAGCCGTCTCTCCGGGCCGTTTTGTAACCTTCGCGGTGAGAACCCGCCTCGATGGTAGTGACACGCGAGAGTAACGGCGACGGGGCGTCGTTTCCACCGTGGAAACGACGCCCGAGCTGACAGCCGTGACCATTACGCGACGTCGTCGACGCTGACGAGAACTACGACGCGGCATTCTCATCCCCGTCGTCGCGGTTGTTGTTGTTGCCGCTGCTGTTGCCGCCACCGGCGGGGCAGCGCGTTACACGCCGCGGAATGTGGACCCCGTCGAATGCGGGAGCGACGAAACTGTTATACAAGCCGAAGGGGTAAACGTTGAAGCGGGGAGCCGAGGGGGCGAAACGCGCGAGCGGGGCCTGTACTGTCGACTGTTAAACGAATACTTCCGACTACCGAGGAATCTCGCTTTTCCGAGATAGAAATGCCGCTGCAATCGATGCTTCCTGTACATCGCGCTGGGGCATTTCACGACTGGCTGGAAAAACACGGGGGCATTCACTGGGTTATTTATTTCCTCTGAATGAACTGATTACACTGCTTTTAAATTGCAATTTTATTATAATACTATTCTTTGTATTCCACGGTTCAAGTTCGATTGCACTCAAAAGAACGCATTAGGGAACACCTGACCTGCGAAGGGAGAGAAAAATTCCAATGTAAGAGTAAAGCAACGCGAGTAGGAATGACAAGCCAAGCCGGCAAGAGCGAAATGCGTTAGTTTCTCCACCGTCGTGGGACAGCCGCAGGTACGAGGCTACGAAAGCCGAAAGATCATCCAGAGACGGGTGGCTAGGGGGTGGTGCAGCGCGCGAGGCTCCTGACATTTATACCTGAGCTAATTATCCTGCGCCACCAGCGGATCCTTTCTTCTCCGAAACTCGACAATAGGTTCGAGATGGTGAAAGCCGAGCCCCGCCACGTAACGACGCTCTGATACGATGAAACTCAACGCTGCGTCGCATTTACGTCGACGTTAGTGTTTTACCTCGGAACAAAGCCGTACAGACAACCACGACGGCGGCGAGGACGAGGACGACAGGACGCGGCAAAAAGAACGAGGGGAATCGGATATGCCGTAATCGATACACGGGGGCCACCGAACGCTCCCCGGCTGTGTACGTGGCCGCAAGAAGAGAGATGCGCCCTGTCGACGGGGATGAATTAACCGCGGTTTGGGGAAATCGATGGCGCCTCCTTGCGAAGGGGATGACGACCATCGCTCCGAATATTATAAGGATTTGTTCCGCCCGGAGTTTAGTGGCCTTCCGACCCGCTGCTATTCTATTGTCTCCGATCCTCGTCGCTGGCGGAATCCTAAGGGGGCTTGGCTTTCTACTGACGCACGTCAGCTTGATAACTGTGGCACTGATTTCGGGGTGAATATTAACGAGTCCACACACCGTGTAACTGATTATTCGCTCGAGGAACTTGCGGGCTGGTTACTTTAAGTTTTGCGAGGTACATGGGAATACGGGGGATGTTTTCGAGCTGTAGATGCAGAGCGAAAGGGATGATGGGAGTTTCAGAAGGGATATCCGTTTTAGTAAGATGCTTGTTCGTTTGGGATACTGAGATTGTTGACACGATAGTGGGCGTGCTTTGCGAAATACACATAGTTTTGGTTTATTATTAAGTAGAAAAATGACTTGAAATGTTAATCTAACACGTCTGAGAACTCTATTTTCTTTGCACAAGAACAGGTAGCCTTCTTCAAGATTCAAAATCTAACAACAATTTAACATATTTGGAGATCATGATACTGCTAGAATAATTTCCAGTGAATCTCAATTAGTAGTAGATGACTAATTATCGTCACTGAGACTAGTCGACGTTGGAGCACTACGAAAATCGAAACACTTTAGAAACAGTTCATCACAGAATTTCACTCCTCCCCAATCTGACCAAGCATTTGATCCCTCCATAGTAAGTTGAGCAATCCAGAGTTCCTTCAGCAACGTAGAAAACGCGATTCCACGGTCGAGGACGTGTTAAAAGGCGGTCTGGCGCGGGTGGGAGCCTGGTTCCTCGGGTGTGCACAGCATAGAAGAGGGGCAAACGCGACAGAGAGAATTAATTCCGGCCTATGGCTGTCCCGGTCTACCGCAGACGTTCCAGCGGCAGTCGTGCACCGAGGGGCCCGTGAATTTTTCATGCATCCTTTCGGAGTCACGTAATGAAGGATAAAAGTTGCAGCGTTCCCAAGTATGTCGGGGCAGATAAGGGAATGTAATTTTAAAGCCTAGGCAGCCCATATCGTGGAATTTAACGGTGGTCTCCGATGAAAAACCAAGCAAGGGTTGGAACGATTCCTCCATCGCCACGAATCACTATAAACGTAATTCAAGAGCAAAAATGTTTCACGAACTGCTGCACAGCCTCGCACGCTCGATTAAACTCTAACCACAGAAAATTTATTAGAACACATTAGCAATTACTAAATTTCGAACCTACTTCGTGTCAATTTAGAAGGAACTCTACTGCAGCTCACAAAAATCTCCACTTCGTGGATCTCCAGAAATCAACAATCTATCTTTCCGAGCAGTAGTTGCATTTGCATAACGAAGTGCACAGGGTTTCCTGGAACTGGCTGAAGAGACAAACTGTGCAGTCCTCTGAGAAGAAGAGAGGATCTTTGAATCCGATCTCTGATCCAATCTCAACGTTCATGTTACCCCGCTCAGGAGTCTTTCGATCTCGATCTTCGTTTTATACTTCCTCCGTCTTATTCGCGATCTGCAGGGACGGGGCATTATGCAATCTTCTTGGGTCTAATGTTATGGAATAAAAGTGAGACGTCTGGCGAGCATCGTCGCCGCCGTGAACACGGCTGGGCCTTCAGCAACGTCAAGCAGACGACAGGAACTATTAGTAACGCCTCGGGACAGAAACCTTATCTGGACGGTCCTTATCGTGTTTAGTAATTCGCCTAATCGCTTCGGCCAGCAGCTTCGAGGCATTAAGGTCTTCGGAGGAAATCGCGCCGAAATAAGCAGCCCGGCACGAAGGACCCCGGGTAGGGTGTGCTGGTTATGGGGGCCTCGATTTTCCACCACGCGAAGGGCTATCATTATGGCCACGCGATTACGACCTCGATGGAAATTGAAGTCTAATCACGTGTCTGTATCTCGTGCACGAGAGGTCGATATTGTCGCCTATTCTGGCCGATATCGAACCGATCAGGGGGGACTTTTCGGCAGTATCGAAAGGGTGATAGGAATCTCCGGTGCCCGATCTTGTTCATCACGCTGCTAAGTTTTTGTAGCTCTTTTTTTCGTTCGATCGTGCGATCGACGACACTCGATCAGTTCCCACCCTATGCTTATTTAGAGCTGACTAGAATTCTTTTAACGACACATTTTTGTGTCCCCGTTTCCTTATTTGTGGTACTTGAGGTGTTATTTTGTGTCATTGAAAGGGTCATTATGAAGAGGAAGATTGGTAGTTTGGTTGGACGATGTTGGTTGTGTTAATTGATTAATAATACTGATCTTACGTAAGGAGCTTGAGGTCCAAGAACGCCTTGCCGCGTCTAATTGACATTTTTTGCAAGGGTTTCGAATTTTTCCAACAATACGATACGCGAGACCAAAGTGATTATACATCAAAGCGAGCCTCTTGAGGTCCGGGGATACCGAATCGATATACGAACTCCTCCTCCCCCCTCTCCGCCAAGTGCTCCCCCATTCCTGCGAAACGCTACGTGCCTGCCTTTGCTCTCCCCTTCCTCGCTAATCTCATGATTGCACTGATTAACCCCACCTCCCACCCTCCGCCAGCCTCTGGCCCATCTGATCCCTCAATCGCCAGACTCGATCATGATCCACCTAGTGAGAATCGACCTGGACGATCCGGTGAGAGACAGGCCAACTGAGAATCGACGAGAGAAAACGCGCCTCGAATGGCTCCTCCCTCTCGCTTATAAGAATATTTGAACGTTTCGTTGCTAAGTCAGATGAAAGCTTAGGAAAACCTGCATACACTCTTCTGAGTGAAGCTTTTCAATGTTTGATCTGAAATATAAATGTAGAAGGGAAGGAACTTTAAGATTTGTGACAGTGAATTGAAGACTCCTTGTAGAAAACACTGTAAGTGCCAAAAATCAAGTTTTTCAGGAGAGAGAACAAACTTCCCTGACTTTAAATTATATACGAAATTTGATTTATTTTAGTTGCTGAATATGCTTAAGTATATAATAACACAAATACATCACAAAGTAGTCTATCTTTTGCATGAATATAGAGGAAATTTATGAAAAAAAATTGTATTTGTAAATGCTGTGCCAGCTCTTAGTTGTGGAGAAAACTGAATCTGCCATTCATTTAAATTTGCAAGCACTGTAAGTGCCAATCCTGTTTACATACCGCATAATTGGCTCTTAAAATTGAATTAAAATTCTATACTACAGTATTACCATGGGCACGTAGGACATTTTCTAATAAAAAATTTGTTTTCTTCATTTTGGCACTCACAGTGTTTTCTACAAGGACTCTTCAATTGTTTCAACTATTCGAGCTTCGAGAGTCACCCTTCAACCTTCCCCACTTGGACACCGAATGATTTCAACTATTTAGACTTCGCATGCTCTTTTACCCTCCTCATTAGCATACTCCAACCTGCAGCACCAGCTGCAGCCCGCTTTAGGACATCTTAAACGAGGGCATCAGAACTTCCCGCTCAGCAGAACACATTTCGGAGATCAGGAACAACGCAACTATCAACCTTGAACTCGCGAAACTGCCCAAGTACCTCGAAATCGCGAGCAGAACTATCATGCCCAAAACACATAGTTGCTCGGCCGAAGTTGCTCGCTCTTCTAATCTTCGAACTCGTCCGAATTCTCCAACTCGGCGGATTCAATTACCTTGCCCCGTGGCCGCCAGCATTCGCAGATGTGGCGAAAAGTTCGCGGATCGCGTGTAAACAGCAACTCGGTATTCTCGCGAGGGGGGGGGGGGGGGGGGGGGGCGACAGAAATTCCCGGGGCTTGCGTCAAAGTGACACCCCTGCCGGCGGATGATAAAAAAGCGGTGCTAAAAACGGGCGAAAAACAACGGGTCGTGACAAATGGGTGATCAATAACAGGCAAAGTACGTGTAGGGAGCATTGTTGACCGAATGAAGCACCGCGTGACAACGGGAGCAACGTGTACGATAATCGATGAGCGCGTTGCATTCACCTTGCAGAATGGAATGCCTTCGGAACGGGGGCGCGCGCGATAAATCACCGTCCGGCCTTAAAAGTTAACTCCGCTGTGTGAAGTAGCATTCTCTGTGAACCCGAGCAAGTGTTACGGTACCTTCTTGCGTCCGCCGCAACCCCTTTGCGCCGTCAAAAAATACATGCCAATGAAAAGCAGGAGGTCGAAGAATTTAGGAGTAAAAGACAGTCAAGAAATGTTTTGTTAACAAAGCGAGAGTGTTTTCGCGTCGATATTTTTTGGAAAGTACTTTGAAAAGAAACCAAGGAGGGAGCTCGTTTCCTACGCTTTCTGCAGAACTTAAAGGGGCGCATCTTGCAAAACCTTGGGCTACTTAAAGTGTTAATATAAGCCCACAGTATGCTCCTAAATTCTTCGACCTGGTTTTTGATCACCCTGTACTTGTCCCTCCCCCGGGGCTTGTCCCCAGGACGGGATTAGCGATCCCGGGGTACCCGAGCTAGCTCACCAGCGCTAAGACCCTGCAAGGGGTTCGACTGGGAGTAATTGTGTCTTACGAAGACTCCATCGTGATATAAATTGCACTGATGGTGTCGAGATATAGGGAGCTGAGAGGAACAATCCTCAGTCCCTGTCAGGAGGTTGTAAGGGTTGATTCATCCCTTTCACCTTCCAAGCCCGAACTGACATAGAAATCCCCAGTTACCCTGGCAATCGGGTTTCATTTCTCAGGAGTAGTACTTCTGTACCAATTCATGGGGCATAGGTTTTGAAGCTTCTTTAGAAAGTGAACGGTTGACAGAAGCTTGCAACCCTCCCACTACAAAGAAGATATGTCACCGGAAAACTACAGCAGCAAACTTGGGTCTCGAAATTCTTTAGTACTTTTTTTAAATACTATAATTTAAAAGTCCTCATCACGGTATGGTGTACAGGCACTTTCGGTCTATAAAGCTACATAATAAATAAAAAAAATCATGTATTCAATGGTCTCTACCCACAATGGTTTCTGACGTCTTTTGAATCCTAGGAAGAGTGTAATGTATACTTCTTCCTTTTCCCTTCCAGAATAAGACACGTTTTGTCCGCGAGATTTGATTCCATCGAGCGATCGCTGTTCGGCTGTCTGCCTTTGCGCATCATCATACACGTAGGTGAAAGTGCGGTCGGTTGAATAGCGCCGCGGCACAGACGGGGCAAAGGGTTAGTTGAATAGTATGCAGAATCGAGGAAATGAATAAACCCGGTCGGTGGAATGTCCGTTGAATGGCACGCGAATCGAAGTGAATAGAATAGACGGCAGGGGAAAAAATGGTCGACGGGAAAAACAGCGTGAATTTCTCCCTCCTTTCTCTATATTTTGTAGAGATCCTGAGGGGGAAAATGCTGGAAAAATCGGTTGCGCGATTGCAACGACGCGTATAATGCACCGTGTTTTCCCTCCTGTTGACGTATAATGGGAACACCGGAGTAGCAATTAAACTAAGTTAAAAAGCGGGAGGAGATTCGCGAACTCTGTGCTACTGTTTCAAGTATATGCGTTAAAACGGCAACGTCGAATGATTTAACCATAGAATTTTTAGTGCTGCAACCCCACATGTTTCCACCTTACTTATAATTTTCTCTCTAATTGTTAACAACAAACAAAAGACTCCAATAACACTAAATCGATGATTCCCACAAACAAGTCCCATTTTCCCTCAAAAAATCTTACAAAATTCAGCCATTTAATTCAAGCCTGTTAATGTTAAATTTAACAATAATTCCAAGCGAGGTGAAAAAGTAATCTCAGGTGTAAGAGCGATTCTCTTGCCGCCTCGGACGCGCGTTTTCCCCATCCGTTAACGGGATTGGCGCGAAATTCGACGAGCGTCGCCGAGCCCTCGACAGAATTGCGTGCTGATCGAATTGACATTCAATCTGGATCGAGAGGCGCCGCGGCGGAGTTTACACTGGATCCGATCCAGCCACGGATTCGGTTCAAGTGTCCCGCTTGCAAACGCGATCGGCTCGCCCCGGGAGCGCGTTACGCGGTACATCGATAACGAGTGTGCGCCCATCCCCTCCGGCCCCCCCCCCCCCCCAGCCCCTTTTCTTATCCGTCGTTGCTTCTTCGAGAGACTTTCCCCATTGTTCGACCACGCGGATGCAATGGCGCGTGCGAAAGACGCGGCCAACGACGCCTCGATCCTTCCAGAACGCCTCCTGTTTGCACGCGCTCAATGGAAGCGCTAGGGAAACAATCGAGCATGGTCCCCGGCAATAATTAAGCTATGCATGTTTACACGGCTGTACACAGCCCACGCAAACAGGCAATATTACATACTTTGTCCGTAGTTTTTACGTGTTTTAATCTGCCGTTGTCACGATACGTTCCGTGTTTTTAATCGCTCGGATTGTCCGCCGATCAATGGATTATTCCATGCCTTTTAGTTTTGTTGATAGGGGCATTTGAATTTAGCTGGATGGTAAACGGAGTTGTCAAAGGATGTAGAAGAATGCGATGGCTTTAAAGGGAGCGCGGTTTATTGATACAGAAAATAGTATCCGCGTGAAATGTAGATTAACCGGAACGTTGACCATTCGAGTTTCTCAATTATTGTCCACTTTTCAATCGCGACGCGAATCTCCGCTAGAATGTTATATCGAATACGTTCCACCCGTTGCGTACTTCATCAACCTACTTGTGCTTACCACCCACCACTTTATACCCCCATCAATCGTGCACTTCAACCCGCTACAGAAGCAACGCTCGTTCTTTCCTACCGAACCTCCAATTTTCCACTGCAATCTAGATCAACGTATCTACAACGGAGCATCAATCAAACCAACAAGCACAAAGCCCAAGTTGAACCCAAAGCCTAACTTCATCTTCACGGTCCTTCCGCCTCCAAACCGAGGAGTACCAGCCGGCTCGAGCAGAAACAATCGATGGCAGTCGATTAAACCGCCCGGGAGGGGCGGGCACATTCGATCCAGATAGGATATCGGCTCGATTACGTAGCAATTCCCTCGGGGTGGATGGCGGGGGGCGCGTTTACGGTTTCTGGGATGCGCGACCGGAAAGGGAAAGTAATGCGGAGGTCCTCGACGAGGAGGACTCTCGCAGAGGAGGATCGCGGGGTGGGGGGGGGGGGGGGGGGGTGCAGCTGCTTTCCGCTTCCTGTTGCGAGTTACGCGGTTTCGAGTCGATCGATCGAACGCTCGTCGAACAATGATGTCGCCTCGAAAATTCAACAGCCCCCTCTGCTCCTCCTAGCCGAAGATTATTATGCCGCGAGCAAATTGGCTGTTCGCACGGCTAATTGCGAGTTGGTAGCAACAATGAGGCAACGTGACGCGCGGCATTACGTCAATGGCTAGCTCTTAATTATGACCCACGAGCACTTCCATTCGATCTCATTCAGACCAGATTGTGAGCGGGTCCCTTGCCAATCCTGCCTTCTCTGTCTGTCCCCCAGTCTTCCCCTCGCGCTGGTCTTCGCTGATGGAAATGATGTCCTCGCGAGGGATGTCGGTAGCTACGCAGAATCTACCTTACGGGGGGGAGGGGGGGGGGGGCTGTTACGCAAGCGTGCTGGATTCATTTTGCAATATGTTTTCAAACGGTAACGACTGAGGGACAGATATTGTTCCTTTAATTATGCGCAGGGGTGGATCCGCTTCTCGAATATTATAAATTATCGCTCGTACAAACGTGACTTTTATCTTCACGAGCTTCGAGTTATTATTTTGCATGGAATCACTTGGAATCATTATTCTGAGCAGCGTGAATCTGAGTTTAGTGTACAGATAGATATCAAAAGATCCGAGCTTTAGAATACGAGAACTGGCTCACTCTACGATCCTTGATCTACTAATCGAAGATTCTCTAAGAAGAGATAGTAGAGTGACGGCCTCCGCCTACTTTACAGTGGAGGGGTAAATCCGTCGAAGGCGCAAAACAATTCAACCCGTAATTGCGAGGAGCAGCTTGGCGGGTCAGGCTTAGGTGGCTCGAATGGGAAAAACTTTGGCTGACGGGCGAGGCGTGTTTCGCCTCACATCGTTCGCTCATTTTTGCCGGGCTTCAATCCTTTCAGAGGCTTCGTCGCCGCCGAAAACAAGCAACGATGTATCACCCTAACGCGATTAACCCTCAAATTTTGCCCTAAAGGGATTAGGCAGACACGTAGCGGAGGAGGCTTCGGCTGCACGTGCCGCGTGTTTCGGGCTAACGACACCGAGCCCGGAGAGCAAGATGGAACACGGGGGAAGCGGGGCGAGGGGGTTGCGAACTTTTGCATATTGCGAAATGAAACGGCACGGCCATTAAAGGCCCGTTTACGCGAAACTTTCGGCGATGCCCCACGCCCGCCCTCGAGGAAACTGCGAGATGATGGTTGTAGGCGAGAACTTTGAGAACCCTGCGCGACGTTTAGCGCGAATTCCGTTTACTTGGCTTCTTTCGGTCCTCCTGCAACGTTGTGCTTTATCATCGTCTTTGGCAGTGAGGGGTTTCGAGGTTTTTAAGGACCGTTTCACACGGGACCCTTTTATGTCCATGTACTTGTATTTTAAACATATTCAGAGGCTTCCTGCCTTTCTCTGTTTATTTGGATGCTTAGCTGTCTATGGTAGATCAGTCTGAAATACTATTGAAGGGCTCGAAGATGCTAATAAAGTTTCTTTAGTGACTTCAAAGCGTTGATGCTATTTCTAGGAAATATCTTAACGTTATCTCACTCCTTTATCGTATTTTTCGATAGCAAGATGGATATTGAAAGAAGCCTGTGTCCACTTGGATACCGAAGAGAATTAAATTACTTCATCAGAATTCGTAAAACTGAATAAAATGGAGATCATTCTTTCTCAAGGTTTGCAGAGAAAGCGGCGCAGAGACGTGGAAACTCATAGTTTCCGGGTGGGACTCATTAATTGATAATATAATACTCCAACACAGGAGCCAAGAATAATAATCTTTCCTGCGCTAGCAATTTCATCCTCGTTATGTGGCGAAAGAAAATCGACCGCTATCCATTATTCATCGTAGAAAAATACCTCCCTTAATTTCAATCTAAACCTCGGGAATGATGAGTCGGGAATAAAATCGACGGAAAATCCTCGATGAAAATTTCAAACGAAAAAGAGAAGCGCTGACCTAAATACCGTTATAGGAAAGAACAAAAGAACTCGAAGGGTAGAACTAGGGTGGGTAGGGGTAGAAGGAGCAGTGAAGTAGAAGCGAAGCGCGGAAAGTTGGTCGAGAGTTATAAAATAATTTCGTGGCGGGAACTCACGTAGCTAAGTGTATCTACAGCAAGGCTAGAAGGTAATTCGGGGTTTATACCCACGGGTGCGGCTCGTTTCCACTGAACTTTCGTTCGTTCCTTCGTTCATTCCCTCGTTACTATTCGGACGCGTCCCATTTCCGGTTCGCGAGGTCCGAGCCAGCCCCCGTTAATTGTGTCGTTAATGACTTTCGATTAAGCTCATGGCTGAAGATCCCTGCTCGTACGCCTGCGTTCCAATAATTATTTTCATCTTCCTCGTTGTTCTCCACAGTATTCATCCCCAACTGCTCGTTTTCAATTGATTCTCCTCTTCCTCATAGGGGTTGCTTTATGGAAAATGAACGGGGGTCGTGCATGTTGCGATTTGTCCTATTCTTCTCTTTTCTGAATGCTAATTACTGATGACTTTCAGGGGTAATTGTTGCTACATTTACGTTTTCCAGTAGGTACCTTTAGATTAATCTATCAAGTGTTGTAAGTGTAGGGTGTAGCCTATGTGCCAAGATAATTAGATGAATCTGTAAGTTTTATTCGAAGATTTCACCTTGAATATTTGCAAAAAATTATTCTGTCTCGTGGGGAGGAAATATAATTAAATTTCGCTCTAAAACGAAGGCAGCAAACTTTTAAAAAAAGTGTTGAAACACAGTGCAAGTGGAACTAGTCAGTCTATAGTCAGACGTCCCTTGGAACCAGCATGCAATAATAGTTCTCGGCATTTGAAGACTAAGGTAAGTGTAAGGGGATACGGATCGTCTGTCGTCAGCCGGTGTTTTCTATCGACTGCATCAGGAAGAATTGCAGGAATGACGCGTTGGCAGCTCGAGAAGCTCGTATTAACGAATTTAGTGGGCAGATAAACGCGAAAGGGTGGAAAGATCTATCCCAAGTTGACCGTCGATCGTCAACAAGGGCATGGCCGTCACGTATAAGTTTTTATCGCCCGGCCTCCGCGCCCTCTAACCTCTCGACCCCCGTCTTACGTTAGCAGAACTTCATAAGCGGCAGAGAACGAACCGGAAGTTTGCTAACGGGCTGACTCAGCCGGGCCCACGACAGCAGGAAATCTCGCGGTAATACGCAACGATTCTGCTGAGGAATCGTAAAAACGTCCATCGACGACTCGAGATTTCGTCAAATAGTGGCCCGAGAGAAACGAGCTCCTCCGCGAACAGGATGATGGATCTTCATTGTGAGTGATAGGATCAAATGATTGCCGGCCCCTAAAGTGTTTTTATTATGAGCAAAGGGGAAGGAGACCTCCCTTCTTCTGGTAATAGGTTTCTCTTCTTCAGCATTCGAATTAGTCAGAGTTTCGGATTAGGTATTGCCAGAATATTTCCACTGATTGGATCTTGTCAAATTATCCAGAATCCTTGCTGATACAGTGGAAACTTGATAACCCCTTGATGCATCAGTATACATACATCTTTACACTGCCCCATCTAGTAGCGAGATAAATAATAGAATTCTATCGCATTTTAAATATAAATATTCGGGACATTATCTCTTTGCACACTAATGTGGAATGCTAAGTTTCCACGTGCTGCCTATTACTAGCAATCAAATTCGAAACTGTGAAACTGAAAATGAAGATGAGGGCGTCAGTTGGTTAGGACCAAGTCGGAGAGGATACGAGAGAGAGCCACAGACCGCCAGTTTCGTCGAGTTAATAATCTATATGGGGTCGTTGCTGAGTTATCGAGAAGTCGGTGGCATCGTGGCGAATTTAACGAGGAAACTAACGACACGCTGCTCGTATTATCCTGTCCGCTTCGAATCGCTTCGTTTTCTTGTCCCCCCCGAAGCTGGTCGGGGTGGAATCGGAATTGGAGCGTGTAATCGCGAAACAAGCGTCTTCTGGCCGGGTTTCCGTTCCATGTGCAATGCGCAGATGCAGTTCCGTCGCCGGTGGTTCACGCTTGCATTGCTCGAATCGCTGATTTTGCCTCGATCAACGATTCGGACCTAATGATAACGTGAGGCTTACAGAGGCCTCCTGGCTAAAAGAGTGTGCCACGATCGCTTCGGATTGTTGAGATGCCTCACCTCGCGAGGAATCGAAGAACACTATTTTTATCTTGAAAATGAAATAGGGACACGATGGGAATAAAATAATGGGCTTGGATTTCATAATTTCGAAGTTACTAACAAGAGGAATCAATTATAGTGAGATAATGAGTTCGTAAATATTCACGAACCACTACAACTATGTAGAAAATATGGAACAACTAAATAGTTTAAAAATTAGAGAGGCTATGACAGAAAGCCTACATTCAAACTTGTTTTTATTCGAGAGATTTCCATCATCTGACTTGTCACATTATTTTGGGATACGTTGCATGTTATATATTATGTAAATCGTTGCATTTAATTTCAACGCAATTTTGAAATTCATTAATGGGGATTTAATTGAGACGAAGTCATTGAATGTTACTTTCGCATACTTTCGTTACTTTCGCGTAGAATTTGCTGATATTTTGAATGGTCGGTTTATTGAAATTTATGTCTAGTTTTCTAATTTTGATATGATGCTCGAGGTTGGTAAAGGAAACAAAGAACTAGCTCCTATCTGCAATTCAAATTTCTCCTCCAAAAATGACACCTAAAATTTAACCAGCTTTAAAAAAAAAAAAACAAATTCAATTCCACATCGGAAAGAGGTTTTTTTTCTTACTTCTCAACGTGCCAACGTCCCAAACAATTACACTTTCCCCACGTCGCTCAACGAGGCCATTCACATCCCCATTCCAAAAGCACGCGAAGAAGTCCCGGCATTCGTCGACTTCTCAAAATGAAAAATCCCCGGCTCAACAGAAATCTGACTCGACCGCCTTCGACTTCTCTTTCCCAAAGGAAACGCGGCGCGATTCCGATCGCGGCTGGGCGGGGATGGAAAATTGACTCTAAAGGTTGAATCTAATTTACGATAGCATATTTCAAACGTCGACTCGAAACGACACAGAGGTTCGCGAAATCCAAAGAGGGAAAGTACGACGACTGGCTGCAGAGACACCGTCGGGAAGAAAAGGACCGCGGAAACTTTAAACGGTCCTCGAAGCGTTCGACGACTTATCGTCCCGGTTCGATCTTCATTGGTTTCGCCGTGCTCCGTTACATTCGCGGCGTTCAGATTGAAATCGGGCAAAATTCGATAGGAGGTTCGAGGTATCCTTCGCCTCGAAGGTGGCTCGTAAACTCGCCGTGCCCGATAGGATGCATTTTATTCCTCCCTTCGGGACGCGTTATCCGAACACGCTCGTCCCGCGATAGAAACGCGCGGAAAGATATCGCGTTCCTTTCTTCCTTCGTTCCCCCCCTCCCCTCCTCTCTTTTTAATACAGGACATTTCAACGTCCCCCTATCGGTCGCGCACGAACGGTTACCGTGAAGCTCAGTAAATTTTTATCGCCGCAGATTGGATGGATATCGCGGAATAATTGAGGTTTTCATGGTTGGCTTCTTGGTATCTTGTTTCGTTCCGCGTGTAGAGTACGGCACGCCTTAAGTGTCTCTGATATTATGAAAATCATGGGGAAGGGGCGATCTCGTTTTGCAATAAAAACTCGGAGGCACGGAAAGGGTTATTATTATAGAGTAAGTGGATTGTGCGTTTCAAATTACAAAGTGCAGTTGCACTTGTCTAAAAGAATTCCTATAGTTCCTCAAAATAATATAAATGCAGCATTGGAAACTTTATAGAAGGCTGCTAGTCTCGACGATATTTTCACCTTAAAAAACTTTATTCATCTTTCGATTATACGGTATCCATAATTTGTAATACGATCGTAGGAGTCTCTCCGCGTTTATACATTCTTCTTTCACACCCGATCCGAATAAAACACGCTCGTTAGCTTTGTCCATCAATCTCTGGAACGTCCTGTAGCGCGGCGAGAGGGTTAACGAGCGAGATCGTTGCCGTTTCCCTTGGAATCATTACTTTGGAGGCGGACACCCGTTGATCGACTCGTTTCCTTGTATCTCGGTGCACGTCGCGAAAATGCATTCGCCAGCGCATGATATACGGCGGGGGGGGGGGGGGGGGGCAGCTCGGAGGGGACGAGAGGGACAGGGTTAAAGAAAAAGGAGGTCGGCCTGGGCTCGGGGTTAAGGGGTGCGACGTGGACGAAACGGGGGTGAACGTTAAAATTGATGATCCCACGGGAATATCCTGAGCCAAGCACTTATCATAAGTCACGCGTGGCACGGCGGCGATTTTTCGAATTCCTTCGGAAATTTCAAGCGAATTTCTCGACTTTCTCTCAACCCCTTATCGTGACCATCGTCGACGCCGATCGTCGCGCTGATCCTTGGTCATTGAACGCATGGAAAGCGTTGCTCGAGGTACTTTGAACTTGCTAATTGAGGAGCAAGAGTAGATTTCGAAGATTGAAAATGTCAGAGTAACGGAACTTTAATTTTTCTTTCATCCTACTTAGATTTGTTGTAGATGGAATGATTTATTTCGCCTTTGTTCACTTATAACGACATTTATAGGGGACTTTTTTGGTTGAAGAGTTAAGATTTCCTCTCTCGACCCTTCAAACGACGCGTCTTTCTTTAACAAATTTGCAATTCTCCCTGATTAAGACGAGCAACTTTAAAAGATAAGTTTGAAGGTTCTGATAAATTTCGAAGTGTTCTGACAAAAACTACATTTGAACTAAACAAGAAACGTCCCCAGAACAATATCGGAGTCGACTTCGTTCTTTCGTCTCTTTAGAACGATAAATCTCGGTTCGTCGAGGAGCCCAGCGACATTGTTTGTCAGCGAGGCATCGATTCAGTCGTTCTTAAACCAGCGCAGGGGGTCTAGGCTAATTATAAAGTTAAATTAAATATTGATATGCAAGGATCCAGCTTCCTCCGCGAAATAGGTTGTGTCCCGCTAAATTTTGCACGGGCTTCCTCAGATACGCGATCAGTTGATCGCCGCCGCATTTGTAAACAGAGAATATTCAAATGAGCGAGCAACTTCTGCCATAATTAGAAAGAAAGTTACAGTGTAGATTTAACTACAGAACTCTGCTGGCGTGAAGCATCCGCAACCGTAAACGCTGCTCACTAACGCCGAACTGGGACGCAACTTTAATACCTAATTTCAATTTGAATAGGCTTCATATGAACACGCTTTGGCGACTGAATACCAGTCGGTTGATTTGTGCGTGCAAGTAAATTTTAATTCACTCGTGCCCTGGAAACATTTTCAACGAACCGTGGTTTCTCAACTTCTGAACGAGGAAATTAATGGTAGAGGACTGAGCTCGGCATGTATGTTAGGTCGTGTGGTAAGAAAAGGCTTTTATAACATAGGGGTATAGTGCATAGAAAGTAGTTAAAGCCACAAATCGAGAATATTCAAGTCCATGTCGTTGGATAAATCGAAGGAAACTGCAGAGGTCTATGAATTATCTTTAATAATAAGAGCAGCGTCAAGACACTCTCATTTTTCTAAATAAAGCGTGTTGAAAATGTGTTCTGGGCCTACAAAGTAGATAGTACTTATTAATATAGTAAATTAGATAAAATATGTTTAGTGAGCATAGGTCGGAGCTTACCATTATTAGAGTTACAAGCAATTTTTCATTCTAGTAACCTGCTTTCTCTCGGTTAATCTTTCGACCTACGTTCATCATTTTTTAATCAGTTGAGCGAGTACTATCTACCTTGCAAACCCTTAACCCTTCTTCGACACGGTACTACTGTATTTGGTCAGTGAACATTGTTCCATAAATTGAGCTCATCAGAGCTACACTGTACCTGCAGTAGAACAAGTCAATAATTTCTGCTCCATCTGGAAACAAGAACGTAGCACATAAAATTCATATCTCCTTATCTAATTAAAATTCCAACCTGTTCTCAAACTGATAAGCGTCAAATTATCAAGCTTCTTCATATTTTTCGTCTAATCACAATTTTTTAAAAATATTAATGAGAGACACATTATCACGGTTTCTCATATCTCCTAAGTGATTCCAATTTCTCGGCACGTATTCAAAGTATATTGAATTTTCTGTTAAATATTGGGGATGGTTTGGACTTTCTCGTGCGTTTGAAAACTCGAGGCGTTCTACAGCCTGGTGCCGCAACAGTTGACTCATAATTCGCGGATTACTCCAATTTTACTCTCTCCCCGAGCGAGCGTATTTATATAGGAGGATCGACCTCCGTTCTAACGAGCTGACTCAGCCAACCTTGCTGTTTCATCGCCTGAGAAATCTCGGATTAGAAACACCGCGCCTAAAATCGTTCCGCGGTGCAACGACCATAGCGCACGCGGCCGTGTCGCGTAGAAGTTTACGCCGCGTTCACATGACCGCGTCGCCGCCGACGCGATCGATAAATATGATCTCGGAGAGGAGAAGGCCGCGGCGCAATAGCGGGCTCTCCCCGTGATCGTAACGGGTCCCCAGATATGCGAGATTAACGCTTCTAAATCGCTGCTTTCCACGCGATCCTCGAGGCGCGTTGCTGGCGAGCCTTAAACGACTACTTAAACGCGTCCTGCTCCCTGTTTACTTTGCTCGTCTCGTCGATTAGCGCAACCACTTGTCGTTCCCTTCGATCACGTTTTCCAACGAAACGTCCCCACCTCGAGTTGCGCGAGTCAAAGGGGTTGCTTCCAAGAATGTTATTTTCATTTCATGGTACTTGGTAGATTGGTGCTGCGTGTACTGGGTGTAGAATAATAAGTGGGACTTATTTCAGGTATTCTACGCTTAAACGTGATACAATCAGTTCGCACAAATATCTGAGAACAAGTATCTTATTTCGAACTTAAAATACACAAAGCTTCTTGTATTTATTCACTCCCATGGAGGATGCCAAATTGTCTCGTCGTTAACCTTTTATCTGCAAAATTTCTATTAAGTACTATTGCACCAAGTGCACAGTAACTTGTTACCTAAAGCTTCCACTGAAAATAGGCCCACATTTTACGATACACCTCGTACCTACAACCTAGAACCCTTTATCAAAGAACCACAGTCAACATCGCCCTTCATCTCCCTCAACTGCAGAACAGATCGTCAGCACTCGAAGTCTCCAGGGTTTACAAAGACGTAAGCAAAAAGTGCAACCCTGTAATAACGGCCAAAGAAGACATTTAGTGCCCTCAGAGATATCCCTTTGCACGCCGCTCGAGTGGGTTGCAAGTTAGTTGCCGCGTCTCTGCAGGGCGCGGTACAGCAAGAATCGAGGCAACAAGGGGCTGTGGATGTGTACTCACCGGACTCCGAAACGGATGGACTGCCCGCAGACCTGTCGGAGTTCCTGGAGCTGGCCGTGGAGCTGGTGGAAGAAGCCGTGCCCAGCGAGCACTCTGATACGCTGCGCCGTTTGGAGAGGAGAGCCGCGGCGGCGGCTGCCGCTCCAGGCCCACAGGAGGAACCGGTCGGGGCACTGGAGCTCAGCCCGTGGAGGCCGTGGAGGCCATGGAGGCCTGTCTGGCTCGTCAGCTGCTCCAGCCGTCGCCTGAGGAACCTGTGCTCGCGAGACAGCTGTTCCTTGTGCACGGCGTGCTTGCGCTCGCGCTCCTCCAAGCTCTGAAACGGAGGGAAGGCGACGATTAACGCGGTGCACCGGCTCACGTGTCCCTCTGGACGACACCACGTCGTCCACCGGGCGGATCGATAGCACTGGCTGAGGGAATCTCGCGTGGGCTGGGCGAACAGGCATTTTTCCCTAGATGCCGCAGGTCCACAGGGGATTTCGGTGGAAAAATTGAAAATTCAGAGGGACTCGTGCGTGGGATGGGCAGAAAGGTTATTTTGAATAAATTTCAAGAGATATCGGAGGGAAATCTCTGCTGGTGTTATGGTGGAAAGACGGTGCAGCTTGATGAGGTCTTTGGGAGGTTTTGTTTAGAGTGGCTGGGTGAATAGTGAGATTGTAGGACTTTCCTAAACTCTGGTAATTAGGCAAGAATTTGTCGAACCAGTTTTGGAACGTAGGTACTTTCTTGTAGGTAGTAGCTTGTGAATTTGGAATGTTTTCTGTGTTGTCTATTTTAAATGGGGTAGGGTAATCTCGTGTCTATCTTTTGATAGTGATAATTAGGAGTTCTGGTTACCAAGACGATATCTACAATTGCTTTACGTTCTACAGATTTCATTAAATTCGTAGTAAATAGGAAAATTAATTGATTGCAGACAGCTAATCCTTGACGTTTTAATCCTTTAATCTTCTGACTCTTTTATCTATCACATTCGTTTGAAAATACAGATACAGGTAATCCGTTTTGCGCAAAGCCCCGAACAAAGTATTTCTTAATGCGTTTATGTTAAATTATACGAGAGGAGATCCACATTACAAGCGGGGGACCGTCGTCGACTGTGTTGCGGCCGTTTCAAAGTCGCATAATTGGCTTGCCTTTATTCTGTCTCTTCATTTGTCATGCGCTCCGGTGAATTAATTGAATGAACGAACTCTGTGGGACTCTGTTTTATAGATACGAAACTGCCGAGAAAAATTGCGGAATTAATGGAAAACGCGGCTCGCTAAGCCCCAGGATTTTGGGTAATTGGCGATGTCTGACGCGAAATTTAGAGAATTTAATATCCTCCCACTGAACCATTCGTTATTCTTTAATGAGCGTGGATATTTTATTTTCTCTGCCTTTGCCTCAACTGTATAAAGTAATTCCTCGTATAGGTAATTTCAATCTATTCGCGAAAATATACTTTATATTATCTACGCTAGAAATCGATTATTTTTCGAAAGTTTTCCATCTTCCGCGGTCTGGGCCCTGCGCGCACGTCCCCCGGCGCCGCTCGTGCGCATGCGCGAGTATTTTTCGATTTTTCGGAAAAAAAATTTTTTTCGAAAAATTTTATTTTTCCGCGATCGGAACCCTGCGCACACCTCCCCCGGGCGCCGCCCAGGCGCATGCGCGAGTATTTTTCGATTTTTCAGGAAAAAAAATTTTTTCGAAAATTTTTATTTTTCCGCGATCGGAACCCTGCGCACACATCCCCCGGGCGCCGCCCAGGCGCATGCGCGAGTATTTTTCGAATTTTCGAAAAAAAAACATTTTTCGAAAGTTTTCCATCTTCCGCGGTCTGGGCCCTGCGCGCACGTCCCCCGGCGCCGCTCGTGCGCATGCGCGAGTATTTTTCGATTTTTCGGAAAAAAAAAATTTTTTCGAAAATTTTTATTTTTCCGCGATCGGAACCCTGCGCACACCTCCCCCGGGCGCCGCCCAGGCGCATGCGCGAGTATTTTTCGAATTTTCGGAAAAAAAAATTTTTTCGAAAGTTTTCCATCTTCCGCGGTCTGGGCCCTGCGCGCACGTCCCCCGGCGCCGCTCGTGCGCATGCGCGAGTATTTTTCGATTTTTCGGAAAAAAAAATTTTTTTCGAAAAATTTTATTTTTCCGCGATCGGAACCCTGCGCACACCTCCCCCGCGCGCCGCCCAAGCGCATGCGCGAGTATTTTTCGAATTTTCGGAGAAAAAAATTTTTTCGAAAGTTTTCCATCTTCCGCGGTCTGGGCCCTGCGCGCACGTCCCCCGGCGCCGCTCGTGCGCATGCGCGAGTATTTTTCGATTTTTCGGAAAAAAAAATTTTTTCGAAAAATTTTATTTTTCCGCGATCGGAACCCTGCGCACACCTCCGCCGGGCGCCGCCCAGGCGCATGCGCGAGTATTTTTCGAATTTTCGGAAAAAAATTTTTTTTCGAAAGTTTTCCATCTTCCGCGGTCTGGGCCCTGCGCGCACGTCCCCCGGCGCCGCTCGTGCGCATGCGCGAGTATTTTTCGATTTTTCGGAAAAAAAAATTTTTTTCGAAAAATTTTATTTTTCCGCGATCGGAACCCTGCGCACACCTCCCCCGCGCGCCGCCCAGGCGCATGCGCGAGTATTTTTCGAATTTTCGGAGAAAAAATTTTTTTCGAAAGTTTTCCATCTTCCGCGGTCTGGGCCCTGCGCGCACGTCCCCCCGGCGCCGCTCGTGCGCATGCGCGAGTATTTTTCGATTTTTCGGAAAAAAAAATTTTTTCGAAAATTTTTATTTTTCCGCGATCGGAACCCTGCGCACACCTCCCCCGGGCGCCGCCCAGGCGCATGCGCGAGTATTTTTCGAATTTTCGGAAAAAAAAATTTTTTCGAAAGTTTTCCATCTCCCGCGGTCTGGGCCCTGCGCGCACGTCCCCCGGCGCCGCTCGTGCGCATGCGCGAGTATTTTTCGATTTTTCGGAAAAAAAAATTTTTTTCGAAAATTTTTATTTTTCCGCGATCGGAACCCTGCGCACACCTCCCCCGGGCGCCGCCCAGGCGCATGCGCGAGTATTTTTCGAATTTTCGGGAAAAAAAATTTTTTCGAAAGTTTTCCATCTTCCGCGGTCTGGGCCCTGCGCGCACGTCAAAATGTGCAAATAATATCTGAAAACGTGTGCCACGTTTCACTGATATTGTTACACAAATCTTTACACGTTTGCATTTTGTTTAATTACGTGCTAGTATTCGTTACCATTAATGAAATTTAAGATAAAATTTATAGCTTTTCAAAATTGAAAATCTATCCTGATCGAAGGATAAATGTCCAACTCTTGTTTACATTTAGTAAATGTTTACTCTTTCACTATTATTTGTATCCCACATCCGGCAGTCAGTAATATTTTTCCACCACAATATTATACACGACAAACTATCAAAAGCACAGCCAAGTTTCCAGTAGCGCAGTAACAAAGAGGGCCGTATAAACGAACATTCCCAAAGACTTTGAAGCATTACGCATCGCTCGTTCATTTCACAATCGATGATGGGGACCGTGAAGCATCGGGGAATGCATAAATAATGAAAGGGGCAAACGTCGTTGCGCGGAGAAAAGGAACATTTTTAATTTAAATGAAAGAGGAAAAGGCTCTGTCTCGAGAACGACTCGGGCTCGCTGGAAAGTTCGCTCTTTTGTCTAACAATAGTGACAAATCCGATTGCGATGGGAATCCCCACGTCTCTGCTCGCACGACAGCAATTGCTTCGGATGCTCTTAAACGAGCAGAGACTCCACCTAATTATAAAGTTAAATTAAATATTGATATAACGAGCATTCCCTGCTTCCTTGCCGGAATAAGCACTGTCTCGCTGAATTCTGCGCGATCCTTTCAGACGTGCAATTTTACTTTGCCAGTAGCATCCATAATAGCTGGATACATTCCTCCCTTGTCATATTTATTACCAGCAAATCTTTCATTAGGGGAAGCTTCTGTGCGGGGCGAGTCGCGAAAGAGGAATTTGTCGTGACAGCAAGCCGATGGAGCTTAAAACTTTACGCGAGAAAAATATTCTCTGGTTATTTCTGATCGCCATTCTTTCAATAGACATTTTCTTTTGTATTGTGTTTCTGAGGAACTTGAATTTTTTTTTTGCAATTTAGATGAATAACTTCGTGTTTTGCATTTTTTATTTTTGACCGACGACACGCAGTAGTAAATTAGTGGCTTAAAAATTGAAGAAAAACGCCACGAAATTCATGTTTTGACCAATGATTAATATTAAAAGCCCGTGAAATTTAGTAGAGAATAAAAACAGAACGCCACTTCGGTTGCTCTCTGACAAATTACAACGCAGCATAATCATCACGATGAAGCATCAATGCCCCGCCGTTTAATAACTAAAAATCTAAAAACAGTATCCAGCATCATCGATCTTCTAAGTTGTCCTTCCTTAACAAACATTACCTACATCTTCTTCCTAAATAAAAAAAATCCATCGACCAAACAGTTACCTGAAACCAGCTCACCTCATCTCAATTTCCTATCAACGCGAGCTTCGTGAAATTAAAATAAATATTGAGATGTCTGTGGACGAAACAAGAATGCTTCGGATACGATTGCACGTGATTCCTCTGGATTCATAGATCGGCGCAGCAGATCGATATAGCGGGACAAGTTGCATAAGAGAGAGGACAGAAGGTTGAACAGCGAACGTGGCTTGCAACGAGATCCAGTGGAAGTGTGGCCATCGTGATCGGAGACCTAGTCCCAACTAGATTCAATTAAAGAAGACACGACGCACCGTGCATCCAGAGTGATCGAGGGGTCCGGCCCAGTAATTAAGGCGACGGATCACGCGATCGAGAATTAAGAGAGCCGATCACGATCGTCGTTATTGATTCGTGTACCAATCGCGGGCGTACTTCTCTTCCACCTGCGTCCATGACCGAGCGAATCGAATATGCATCGCGTTAAAAGCTGTCCCATTTACTGGAACATCCTTCGCGCATGCTGCGTCATTTCACTTTTAAATGGTGTCATTGTTTACAGTGTCGGACTTCACGTAATCACGGGGGATTTATTCAAGCCGACCCGATCCATTTATGCAACGAGCATTTATTGCGAGAAAAATTAGGCGGATGATCGATGATGCTGTCTGATGTATGTAATTTATAAGCTTTTTTTCAACGTTCCGAGTGCTGGCGTAGATGATATATTAAGGTGGCGTTGATGTTGTTTTTTCGAGGCTGCATCGGCTTGACAGTATTTGAAATTTAAAGTACAAATCGCGCCGACAACGAAATTATCGCGCGCGGTGCGACGGAAACGAGTGAAATTTTCGGTGACACGTGGAAACCTATCATTATTCGTATTCGCAATTTACGAGCAGACCTGACAGCATGTTCTTCCGCTACAGTTTGACACCCCCGTGTACCGCTGCGATGCATTTTTCATTCTATTCCGTTGCGTTTATTCCAACAAGGCGAGCCGCTTCGTAAACTAGTTTCATTGTAGAGTCAAGCTCCTCGACCGAAGGTTATACAAATTTTATGAAAAAAGTTCCCCGAGAAAGGATGTTGTATCGAGGAATAATATGCTATTTCTATAGTCAGATAAGAGGAAGAAGTTGTTGGAAATAATTAAGAAAGGAAGAAGGAAGCTATATAGAATATTCTATCTATAAAATTGTAATTATTCCTTCAGATGGTTATCAAATTTTCTGGCCATATTCCTTTCTATATTGAACCGATTCGTTACTAAATATTCCATCAATAGCCCACTTTGTCCACTTAATCCACTTATCTTCAACAAAATGAAAATTCTTTTTGAGTAAAGATACCTACACTACACATGAAAAAATTTCAAATATTCTTCTTTCCTGCTAGTACAGTTACATAGTACCCTGTTACAGAAAATTGCGACGATATTAATTCAAGAAATACCAGCCCCAAACATTTTGCTCATAACAGACACCATCCACGTTTCCTTCTTTCTTTTTCTTCGCAAAGATTGCACGCCTCTGGACAGGAATGTGCATCCAAAGAAACAAAAGGAAGGAACGAAGCCGGCATGTAAATAAGCATGGCAAGAAGAACGATAGGGGGACGTGGCCGTGGAAACGGTTAAAAGAAAGGGGGAGGAAGCTGTCTGCGATTTATGACACCCTTCCAGAACACTACACAGTAGTCCCCCTGTAATCACTTCTTTTATTCGGGAGATGCGAACGTCTTGGAATAAGAGGGCAGGATAAAAATAAAAGTGAGACGTGGAAATAAGACGATGCAAAGATAAGCAATTGCAAGGCGGTGGAGGTGGAGGGGGATGAAGGAGGATAATGTGGCATAGCGAAAACGGTTTGAAAGAAGGAAATTATTAGCTTAACAAAGAAACATTCCAAGAGTGGTGTTGCTAATAAAAAAGGAAAAACAGAAAGGTACGTTGTCGTTTTTTTAAATATCACTTTGTGTGGCAGGTTTAAAATTTCAGATCTCAGGCTATAAAAATATGAATGAGACTATAATTTTATTTTAAAGAATGACGAGCAGGATAGAATATTTTTTTGTTGGCAAAGTATCTTTCATCATAGGACAATTAGCAATCTGAGTAATAAAGACGATTACTAATACGAATAATTCGACTCGAAGGCCTAGGGAATCTACCACTTAGCATTCCATCCATTCTTAGCTCGCCTTTAGGCAGAAAAAGTGTTAAGTGTGCTAGCTTACGGAGACATTTAGTCCAGAGTGTCGTTAGTCCGACGCGAAGCCTTAGTCTTAAGTTGCTTTGGAGTAATCTGTTTAATTATAGGAACGTGGGTATCGACGTGCTCGTGTGAAATGAGCGAGACTGTGCATTTAAAAAAGAAAGAAATCTAGAGTCGGTCATGAATGAAGAAACGCTTGAAAATTAATATTCCTGATATTAATCGAGGCTTTCAAATTTTTATCTTAATCACACCTCAATTTCGCTTTAAACACACATCTGTTCCTATCCTTTCCTGTTTCCCTTCTCAACTCCTCCATTTTCACTTCAGAGGCTTCATTCCCTAAACAACAACTAATTACGTAAAATCACTTAAAACATCCTCTTGGTTTACTTCCGCCTGCTTCGTCGCCTGATAATAACCTGGCTCCTCTGTTTCTCTCCTCATTCGAGTCTTCCCAAAAATTCCACGAGCAAACGACAACAGAAGCTTGTTACTTGGTGGAGGATCCACGGGGCAAGTCACAGCTTCTGGATCGTAGATAAGGTCCGCCTACGATCCAGGATGTCGTTCGGTGCGTGTGCTCGAAGAGTTGATGTTCGTACTTTCCATTCGACACGATATGAGTTTACAGCGAAGATAAGGGCTGGGAATACCAGCGAGAGTAGCTTCGTTCCTGTCGTAAACCGCCGCGAACCATCTTAAAACCGAGCCTCGGCTACTTCGTGCCAGGAAACTTTGATCGCGACGAGGATGCCCAGGCGGTGTTCCGCGAGGGGACCACGCAACACGATTTTACAACGATTTTAATGGACCATGGAGGACGTGGTTCTCTCATTCAACCCCTGAGAAGTGGATAGTTTGGCTACGCGTTCGATGCAGCCATTTTGCATTATAATTTCAATAATACACACCTTAGGATAAGCTTCTAAATTGGATCTTCATCCTGTTATCACTTAAAACCCTCACCTTTTTTTCAAGTAGCAATACTAAAAACCAGTAACATACGTAGATTGATAATTAAACTATATGTGAATCCAAATGCACCCAGTATCGATTTTGCGAGGGTAAATCGAGCACCTTCGAGACCAGCAACAAACAAAAATAATCCTCGCACCCCTTAACGAAATATTTAACCCCAATGATTCGCGAAGTAGAGCGAAACACCACTGAAAGCACATCTCTGTCGCGTCTCACCTTCCACCCCTTTTCCCACCTCCGTAAATACTGAAAGATAGCGTTGCATCTTAAACCATGCTACGTGCTCCTAGGTCCTGAAAAGCATCTCCAACGTGTCAGCTTAACGACCCAAAGATGCAAGAAGACGCGAGGCGCCGTCTAATCTGCCCCCGAATTTGTCACTGAAAATTAATGAACATCGCGCTTTCGAGCCGACGATCTCCCCTCGACCGCACGAATTATCTAACCTTTGACACAGACCCAGCCCCGTCGCGTCGGTGAGAAGGTGGAAGGGGCGAGGGGGCTGCATTTTCCCGGCAATTAAACGCAATTGTCGCTAAGCGGCAGCGCCCGTTCCCGAACATTAAATATCCCCCCAAGGGCACCCACGAAACGAATCCTCTGGGAGGGAGAGACGGAGAGAGAGAGAGGGGGAGGGACCTGGAAGAATTTATGCTCGGCCTCGTTGAAAAAGTCCCCCCGGCCACCTTGCCCCCCCCCCCATCGATATCCGGTCAGCCTGATTTCACCGTACCAAATTACTTCTTTAAATCGAGCGGACGCACGCTCCTCTCCGCAATCCATTTCACTTTCCTCGCCCCCGGAAACGTCCCAAGGAGGCGAGTTCTTCCCCCTTGTCGATCGTGGCCCGTCTCACGGATTGTTAGTCGGCGTCCACGTCGTTAATTTAATTCCGTTCGACGCGGCCGTTTCGATCGATCCACCGAGCTGAGAGACACGGAATTGGTCGAGCGAATGGGACGTACTGGTCGACGTACCGTTGATTCTTACGTTCCACGATTCGAGGCATTTTTTATGGAGGACTCGCGCTTTTGTACATCGGCGCTGTGGAGATTTTGGTGTCTCATTGCTGTCGATTAAAGTGACGACGGTGGAGGATTAGATACTGAAAGGCGGGTTTGAGGAGAGATGTGGAGGTTCGTGTAGGTCCTTGTTTGTTGTTGGTCTAACTGAAGTTAGATTCTAATATGTACTTAGGTTATATTGATCTACTTCGATCTCTCAGGGAACCTAGATCATTTAGACTACCTAATCACAAAACTCGTCGGGAAAACGGGTGCCCTGTTACCATTTCCGTAATAAGTATCCAAACCTCAGCGAGCATCCCAAAGGCTTCGCGACTCAAACTTCTCAACCCTAGAAGAAATGAAAGCCCAGACATCTCGCGATCCTCAGAAACATCCCCACAGGCGTGAATATCGTTGAAAATCGCCCTCGACATTTCAACCTCCATACGCACTTCGGCGTCTCACGTCGCGTATTCAGAACACGTCCAATGATTTCCAATCGGCCCCCATCTATTTTTATTCGAACCGCTATCTCCGCCGAGCGAATATATTTGAGGCAGCGGCTAACCAGCCACCAAGTGTCTCGCCTGCGTCAGGCCTCGAACCTTGTCGCGTTGGCCATCTTCCTGCAGCCACGGGATTGTTGAATAGCGTCCTGGCGCACGTGTGCGTCACGTGCACCCCGACACACCCCCTGCCACCCCTTGGCTGCGCCGCGGCCGGCGAGGACACGCACATGCATATTGCACAAGGCTGCATAACCCAGAAACGAACGCCCACGAAAGCAGGCCGGCTCGTGTGTGCCCGCTCGCGGCCGCGAGCGATGCATCGGGTAATGAATATTCCGTTTCTGCGTGGGGTTACGTCCGACGTGTGGCAGAACGCGGTTTATCCGCAGCCCATTTATACCGAAGATTCCTCGCTCGCCGCGCGTGATTTAATGAACACGCTGCGAACGGTATTTTTAATAACCACCGATTCGAATGAACGAGCAACTGGTTCGTTTAAAAAAACAACGTATCCCCAGCTAATTATATAAAATCGACTTACAAGGGCAGCATACAAAAATTGCGCTGCAATCAGGAGGAAATTCCCTACTTATTCAGAAAGTTTCAGAATTTTTTGAATTTTCGGGTTCGGGATCTTCCCTTGTTAGAACAGTGCTAAAACTGAATAAAAACAAGATTGATAATTGTAGGTACTGATCCAGGGTGGGGTCGACGTTAGACTCGTAACAATCGAAACTGAACTAGTATCCACTTGCAACATGGCTCGAATACAACATTGCAGTGGGTTCTTTCATTCTCAGTGTCCCCCTGAAGCAGAGGGTGATCAAACGGAGCAAGGTTTAACAACTTCCTCTTCAAACCTACGACGCATAAGCTAGGGCAGGGGTCGGTAACTCGAGACTTAAGAAGGGCAAAAAGTCGTAAAATACGCATTCTTTACGTTTAGAATGGCCATAGAAGTTTAATAACACAAAAATACATACTCTTTGGTGAGGATAAAGATTAAAATATAGACTGCACATTAATTCCTTCTAGGTGGCGGAAACTTTGCAAATTTTGCCACTCCTTCAAGCAGAGTCGGGTATGAACTAAATAAAAAATTATTTAAATAAGGATCAAATAAAAGTTACTTTAACTTTAAATTATTCGACGAATAAAGTTAATTTTTTTATTCGATGAGAATCTATTCGACCAACAAAGTTCATTTTTTTTATTCGACTAATAAATTTATTTTTTTTTTTTATTCGTCGAGAGTTTCAACTTCAGCGTCGAACAAATTTTTTAACTCTAACTGTCACCGTAATTGTAACTTTAACTTTACTCGACGGTGTATTTGGCGTCGAATAATTTTCTGGCGCGTGGTTAACTCGGATTAACTTTATTCGACACATGACGAATAATTTTTTAACTTTTATTCGTTATTCAAAATTTTATTTAAATAAAAACTTTGCCCACCTCTGCCTTCAAGTATCAAAAGAGCCATATTTATGCATATTTATATATTTATGCCGACCCCTGGGCTAGGGTGATAGAAGAAATACGTCGATTCGTACCAGAAACACTTACATTCGACTAGCATATCTCCCGGAGCTACTACGCCGCACTCAGAATGGGCTATTCTGCAGATAGCGACCAGCATTGCTCGTAGCCCACGATCGTGACGAAGTGGACGCATGTATCCCGTATTCCGTGGCACGGTGACATAATAAACAGTGAAATTTAATGTCGCAGCTGCACGACCGATTCGTATTCCGAGGGCCTCGGTCTGTACATCGTATCAGGCTTTATTGGCCAGTGGGACATATACGTACATTCCACCTTGCGCCCGGGCAGGATGCTATGACACTACGTGGAATATAAACTCGCATTATTCGAACCGGGGGTGAATACGCGCACGAGGACGCATAACGCCGCGCGCAGCGTGCACGGCGCTCGCATTTTATTTACATTATTCAGCCGCCGATGCTACGCGCTCCGCCGTATACGCGAGCAATATAATTGCAGGAAGCACTCTCGCGCATTATCATTCCGTTTCCACGTAAGTCATCGGCCACCGGTTGACGACCACTTTCCGCGACCTTCCACAGTTGTTAAGACAAACTGCGTTCCTTTCCCGAAGTGTAGGTACTTCTGTGATTTCTCGGGTGATCTTTGTTCTGGGCGAAGTTGTAGTTCAGTTCTTTCGCTAACAAGGGAACTTTGGTGACTCGAAAATTCTGATTTTCTTTTTAAACTTTGCAGGTTCGTAGGGGAGCTCGATAGAAGTATTAGACAATGTTCTTTTCTGCTACTTTTTGGTTCTTCAGCGGAAAAGCACTCCTAATCCTGTTGAACAGAATTTCTTTCGTCTCCAACGTCGTTTGAAAAGCAGACCACAACTGCTAACTTCTCTACGGACAGGTCATCAGCAGATAACCGTACTAAGAAACAACTTTCCTCGCACGCTCTACTTAGATCGCACGCAACAAAATATTTAAGGAAGCTTCCCCCCCTTTCGCTCCTCGACTCCGCATATCATCATCGCCCGCGAAAACCGTGGCAGCATCCTCGAAGTGTACGGAACGCCTCCGCTTCGATCGCAGGCAGCCGGGAGACATCGTTTCTGAAGCGGAAGCCCCGCTATTGTCGTCTTCCTTAACGCAATCGCAATCTCGCCCTCCTCCTTTGCACCGGGCTTAATACAACTGTAACGCGCGGATGCATTAACGCGAGCTCGCATCGCGTCTGTGAGTGGCGTTTTATTCGCGGAGGAGCATAGAAAAAGGGGGTTGAAAAAAACGAAGGGGCAAGGGAAAATAATAAAATGTGGAAAGCGAGTGGAAGTCGAAGGGTGAAAATAAAAGAAGACGCGGAAGATGAAAATAAAACCTGGATAGATGGGGACAGGGGGTAGTTGCAGGGCGGAGAGGGTGGAGGGGGGAGACGGGGAATTCTCTTTCGCGAAGGAATATTGCGCTAAATAAAAGAACGGAAGTCATACGGGAAGGAAGATAAGGGGAAAAGAATCGCAGAAAGATAAATAGTGGGAGATGAAAGAGGGTCGAGGGTGAAAGGTGAAGATACGGTGGAAACGATAGGGTGAGGTTTAATCTTTTCGCGCGAGGAAAATAATAAAGTGGAACAGGGAAAGGGTGGGAAACGTTTGAAGTGACGAAGAGACGTGTAAGAGTGGGACAGGGGAAAATGTAAAAAAGAATAAAGGAACGGGGAGTGAAGTGTCGCGAAAAAATGATTCTCTGTATTCTTGTGCCATTGCGTCGGCAGATATTTCTTAAAATTTAGCAGCACAAACAAATTGAAGAAATATAATTAATATACAACCGAAATTTTACCATATACATTTCTACCTCTCATCTTCAATTCTTTCGCAGATACCTAACTCAAATTTAAACCACCCTCAGAGAAATTAACAACAACACCTAACAAGTTCCAACCTAAAAATGTCTCCACCCGCGATTTAATTCCCCACATCTGATCCACCAATTTTAAATTACCTACCACATCCTACAAAACACAACAACTTCTCAATAATTCTACACGATCCACAACCACCCCGATCCAACCACCCACGTCTTCCCGTCAATGCAACTAACGATACGAAGCACAATGGTAATGAACTGTTTTCCCGCCGCATCTTCCTGCAACTTCAGCCCCAATTGGGGGTTAAAGAGAGCCGCAGACGGAGCAAAGAAGCTAAGGCAAAGAAACGGGATCTCAAAGGCTCGTCGGAGGCAAGTCGGTAGACAAAAGCGAAGAAACGTGGCTCTCCTGCTGTATAGCAAGAGGCTCTCGTAGGTCGACGGAAAGGCTGGCTAAGGTGTCGCGGCAAACAGAGAGTGGCGACGGACAATGGATGCGTAGTTAGTAAATTACAGGCCGGCTAGCACAATAGCGTGCAGCAGTCCGTGCGTGCGTGGCTGCGTGCCAGCGTCAATGTGTACGTCTGCTTCTATGCACGCGGGTTCCCCACTGTGTGCGTTCTATTTCTGCCCCGTGTCCGTATATGCGTGCCCGTGCGCGCGTTGTATACCGCGCGGAGGTTTACAGAGCGGGCGTGCAGCGGCGCGTATCCACCGTTCGTCCATGCATGCAGAGCCCGCGTGGGAGATTCTCGGTATATATCAATCCGATCTGCAGGTACCTGTACATCACGTGCCTGCATTAGATACCTGGGACAAGACCTCCCTGGCTGCGTGTCCGCCATTCCCAGGGGCAGGCCGCTTCGGGGTCCCTTTGCTCTGTTTGCGGGGAGGCGATCGTTTCGGGACACCGAGCTGCGATGTAACGCTCGGTCATACACGGGGATCCTAGCAAATCTTCGCGCACTTGAGGTGGGTATCGCGGAGAAATGGGTGTGGAGATGCTTGACAGCTAATTCTCGAAGAGCAATAAAAGCTTCTTGGTGAATACAGACTTCCCCATTAATCACTTCTGAGGTACCTACCGAGTTCTTAACCTCGCGCCACTACTCGGAATGTGATACCGCAAACGAAGCTACGCTTGTGTAATTAAAAATGGTAACCTGCGCGCTGAGATATCTCTGTAGGGAACCAGCGTAGCAGAATTGAAACCAGGAGGTGAATCGAGGTACAGGATGAATTCCTTGGCTATGAAGTTTATCGAGACGCGGACGCAACTTCGCCTCCGCCGTCGATCGCAGCCAGGGCTGGGCTGGCATATCACGAAACTGGCTGACATTAAAATCCGCCGTTCTATAGAGAGCTCCTCGAAAGTTCGAGCCGCAGGAGGACGCGGCTCGATGGCTGGCCGGCGACGAGTTCGACTAATTAGAGTCGTCTGAGAGCGGGGCCCGCTCATTAACGGGGGCGCATGTTGATTTATCGTCAGCCAGCCGCTGGCCAACGGAAAAAAATGGCGGGCCAAGGGGAGAGATGGGGTCGGGGCGGCTGAGGGTGGGCGAAGAAGGATCGGTGGGTCGAGGGACGAAGGTGGAGGCAGCGGGCGAGAGGAAAAGACGGGCTCGGTGTCGAGAGAAAACTGGAGGAGGAAATGAAGCGTGTAGATGGTGGAGAGAAGCCGACCGGAGGAAAAATTAAAGGCAGAGGGTCGGGGGGATGCTGTCTGGGGCGGAGGCAGGGGAGGTTACGAGCTGGACGAGCGATTCTTGGCTGGAATGCGGCTTGAAACTTAGGAATTCGGGAGTGCGGGTAATTGTTAGAATGTTGAACAATGGTTAACGGGTTTTATTAAGAAGATGGCTTCCGGCGTTAAGCCGGGAATCCACCTGAAAGCTAAGCTAAGCTATGCTGTGCTGAGTTTTAAAAAATTAGCTTCAATTCACATCCTTATGGCACCGTTTCCGCCAAAAGCTAAGCTGTAGTATGTTCTTCATTGCTTTAGCATTGCTTAGCTTAGCTTCCAGGTGGATCCCCGGCTTTATCAACAGTCTCGTGGATTTTGTTAGAGTGTAAGTGGTTTTTGGAGAAGGCAATAGTACCTAAGTGAACATAAACGACTGTGTTCTTGAAATTTTGAATAAGATACTCTTTCCAGGGTAATCGTCTTCTAAACTTGTCTCCATACATTCAAACAGAAAAAAGATATTCAGATACCTCCACTTAACCCTTCGAAACATTGAATTTTAATTCGGAACTCTTTCACCCACTCTACTCTACCACCTGAAACCCCTGCAACTCTAGCAAAACCAGGAATAATCAGGATTCATCAGCTCCAACATCCCAATCCGTCGAGAGTAGCCGTGACTTCTCCCCCGCGAGAGGATCGAGAAGTCACCGGTTTCTTGCCCCCAACGTTGCAACGGTGGGGGATGAGGCATCGCGAGAAAGGGGATGGCTGGCCAGGAGGGCGAGGAGAAGGATGGAACGGGAAGGAGAGCTCATTCGTATTTCGCGCTGGAGAAGACGGTGGCGTGTAGCAGGCGGTAGTGCCGGGTAATACTTTATTTGTCCGCCCCTGGACTTTCTTTCTTTCTGTCTCGCAGCCGCCGCTTCCTTCCCTCTGCGGCGGTGTTTCCACCGGCTGTGCTCGACCGCGATTCTTTTCACACTCGGCCATCTTTTCCGCCATCTTTCTTGCTAATTACCCGACCCGTTTTCCGGCTAGGAATCTCCCCCCCTCGCACCCCGTCCCTGCTCACCCTGCCTTTCTCTTTTCTTTCCTTGTAGGCGAGCACACGTCCCCCCTTCCCTCCTACACCTCCCCCTCCCCCTGCCCGTCCCGACGTTTCACTCGTTTCTTGAATCCTCCTCGCTCCTCGCTTCTTCCCGCCGCGCTCCGCTCCGTTTGCTCGTTCCCGCGAACCGCGGCTTCACGGAAACCCCCATGAAATATTCAAACGTCCCTGCACCCTCTCCCGCCCCCCCCCTCCTCCCTCTCCCGTCCGACACCCCTACCACCCCAGTCGTGGACTTTTACGGGCAGTCTCTGCCGTGTATCTCTGATCCAGCCTCGGTGTTCCGTACAAGTTGTTTCGTGCGCGACCGAAGGAACTTCCGCGCGCATAATCGCGGAAAAAGGAGGAAAGTTACTTAGCCGCCCCTCTCGCCGGAGTCAGAGAGGCTGGGGGCGCTTTGAGACGCGAGGGCAAGGGATGGGCGGGGATGCCTGTGGATGGAAAAAGTGGTAACTGTTCGGCTGAAGGTACTCGTTTAAATCTGAGGACTTGTTCGGAATCCTTTGAGCAGCCTTTGCGTAGCCGTCGATTCGGGAATTTAGGGGGGAGATTTGTGGGAAATGCAGCGAAGCGGTTGTATTTTTAGTGGACTTGAATTTCCTTCGATTTTTCATCCTTTGTTTTTTATCGAATCCAATGCTAATTAATGTATTTCATCCAAGTTACACATGAGTGAAACGTGCGAACAGAATGTTATTGTAATATTTGTTACTTTATTTGTTCGTTCTCCGTAGCATCTCTCTTCATATTATTAAAATGTACCAAAGGGTTAATGAATCAATAATAATAATACTAATAAAGTGTAAGCATTAAGGGCATAAAGTTGTAAAGATTGTGTAGGAATGTTGGAAACCTTTTCATTATCTAAATTCTCACAGATAGTCTCCACCTACCTTGATAAAACGCTTGGCCTTCGTCAAGAGGCCCAACGTCGTGTGTCTCGAGGTCTCTGGACCCAGCGGAACCAGTACCTTCAGCTTTTCCAGGCAATTTCTGAGGTGAGCTCTCCTGTAACACGAAAGAAAAACACTGGTCACTTCATGTTTCTCCAACACCGTTCCATCATCAAAAATCAATTCCCCGAAAATTTGCCAACAATCAATTCGCCTCGCGCAATCGACCGACACAGACCGCCTCTGAAGCACAATACAAGCTAGTTTCCTCAACCGCCCCGCCAGCCCAAGACTTAAATTTCCAAGCGATACCATCGCGCTAGGAACGCTCTGCACACGCGGAACCGTGCGCCCCCCCCGACTCGAAACTTTAACGTGCTCGTAACTCGCCGCCGCTGCCGGGCCGAGGGGTAGGTTTTCGAATTACCCCGAAAGCCTTCCTGGCATCCGTTTTTCGCGTCACGTAGACCGCACGATGAATGGAGCGGAATCTCGCCCGGTAAGCTCCGCTGGAAGCCCGTAAACGGAGGACAAAATTGAGGCCGAGAACGGAAGAAACGGAAAGGGGTGAGAAGGGCGGGGGAATCCCCCCGTGGCACAAACCAACACCCCCCGCCTGCGCCGCGCGGTGGTAAGAATTCGACGACCACCGCACAGTCGGGGGCCATCGCTCGTGGAAGGCGAAGGTCGTCGACGGAATGGGGCCTGGGGAAAGCGATAAGATCCCGATTATCGCGGCGATCACGGGCCATTAGCCGAAGGAATCGCGCGATAAACATACACTCGGAATACGAAAACGGGAAACGGGGGCCGAATTATTTCCAACGCCGCAGGGATATCCTGCGGCGAGCATAGAGGCCGGAAGCGGGGACGTCGCTCGAGGGAAAAGTCCCTTTCTTCGTTCTGTTGCCGGGGCTTCAGGGGGATGGAAAATCGTTTAAATTCGTGACTCGAACGCGATCGCCAATTAGATATCGATGGCTTGCCGATGAACGCGGGGTAATCTTTCTCCCCGAGACGGGGGTGATTGGTAGTTTAAATTAAAGATTTTCTACTGCCCATGGGGGTGGGGAGCGTGGCTGAGTCAGATTCTTTTATTTTTCTTTGGTTTGCTTGAGAGAGAAGTGGAGGGAAGAAAGGAATATCTCTGATATGAAATTATGAGGGAATCTGGGTATAGTGAAGTTAAATGGGAGATTGTAGTTTAAGCATAAGAAAATTAAAATGAAAGTGTGCGTAGAGTGAAAGCCGGGGTGAAGCAGCGTTAGACGCCGTAATTTAACCCAGTGGCTCGAATTAATATTTAGTTACCAGGGTGCTTAAGAAGTCGTTACCCCGCGTGTACACCAAATGTGGGGGTTCATGAACTCGTTGCTGGTTTTTACGAGCCGAAGCACTTGCCGCGGTCGTTGACGTAAATTTTGCTCGTTAAGTAGAATTAAACGGGTGCAAACGCAACAATGTTTTTGTCGTGGAAATATCGGAGCACGTTAGAAACTGCATCGTACGAAATATGTATCTACGAGCTGAAATCTTGGAGCTGCGCGGAAATAGCTTGTGCTTCGTAATAGAATGGCATCGAGAATTTTGAGGCCACGCTGATCGGGCTCTAGATAACCGAATGTTGAACTCCGATAGCGGCGAAAATGCAAAGGAACATGTAACGGTTTAAAAATACTCTCTTCCATTTCTGCTGGCGGACAACTGGTCACGAAGGTGTTAAATATTGCTCCCGTTTATCGTCCGCTTAAAAACCATCGCGTCCCCGATGTTCGCTTTGATTGCTTAACACGTTCGTTCGCGCAATACGCGGCAATGGGAATCTGAATGCTAGACCGTACGTATAAAAACAACGAGCTTATTCCTAGTCGTCACGCAGCCTCGATAACCAAATAGTTGCAAAAGCACTTTTGCACGCCGCGAGAATAGTTTCGCCCTGTTCTTAAAATACGCGTAGTTGAACCGAAAGGAAATTACGGGATAACTTATTCTGTTTGATATCAGCCAGCTGCCACAAGTTCGTTGATAAAAGTTTTCCTGAAAAGTTAATTATAAAAAAATAGAACTTTTCCCTTATGATACAGTCTCGCAATAGTAGCTTCCTTGCCCCCCCCCCCCCTCCTCCTTTTTGATCTACAACAGTATTCTCTGAAAGCTTCAACTGGAACAACCCTCCATTCATCAGTAAACTCTGTCCATTGTAATTCAAGTAGCTTTTGGAGTTTGTAATTATTCCATAACCGTAGTCAAGGTATATAATACGCGAGACAGAGTGTGCATGTCATATCGCCAACAATATCCCTGGGACCAAGAGACGAGCAGGGTGTCTTTGTCTCATTAACCCCCCAGTGACAGCGCTGCTGCAGTTTCCTCGCATGGACGATTTATTAAATAAAAGAATTCTGTGGGTACATAACAATTTGAAAGTGGGAAGTGACTATTCAAGCACTCATGTATAAAGATACACGTAATTTATTAAATACACAGGCTAACAATTCAGATGCAGAGCTGAAGCCATTATGCACATTTAATCTTCCTGTTCCCAAGCATATTTCACCTAAAACAATGTTCCCTTGCCTGTACGCGCGATACGAGATGCCCAGAAAAATCCTTCCCACGAACAGTATCAAATCAGAATCCACGATCCTGCGTCTGCAAACACATAAAAATCACTTCTAACGAAACAGACCTGAGACGAGCTTCGAGGTACCTGCGCAGCATGCAATACAAATAAATTTCGCTCGCAGGCTTCGCGAAGGCGGACTTCTTTCCAAGAAAAAGGAAGACTTTGCTCATTCATGACCTACAACTCGAAACAATTACTCTTCCGCCCCCGTCGATCCCGGGAGACCAGGCAGAGCAGAAAAGTGTAGGTACCCTCGGAAGAAGAATAATAAAAAAAAGAAAGAAGGAAAACCCAATCAAGCAAAAGACCTAGCGACACGTCGTTTCCTCGGCAGAAAGGAGACACTTGGCCCGGGTCCCCGTAGACGGCGGGATTTATTTTCAGCGCCCGCGGTAATAAGTTTCCGTGGCGGCGGACGCGCGTCACGTGTGCCAAACACGCGCCATTACGGGCATTTAATTATAAGTTTATGCCCGGTTTATTGTTCCGCCGTGGAAAATGGAGACGACGGCGGTGGCGAGCTTGTCGCAGACGACGTCGCCGGCGACGATGACGGGGCGACGATGGCGGAGCGGGGGCGAGGGGAGGGGTGTCAGGTTATGTCGAAAGAGAACCACCAAGACGCCCGCGACCACCACACACAGGGGCTGGCGCGTTTGCACGTACCTTTTACGAGAAACAATAAGCCAGCTCTGGCTTAATGACGTCATCAAACGGTATTATGCCCCGCGGGGCCGCAGAGTGGACGGTTTCTGCCCGTAGATGGATGCATTCCGGGGGTTGTGTGGGGGCGGCGTTCTGCACCAGCATTTAGGGACACGTCGAGAGATTGCATTTAACGGAGCTCGACGGCTGGGTAGAAAAACCGTAATTCCTGGTGCAGCGGAGCCGAATGTTACGTGGTTAAAACGATTATCCGGGCGAAAGATTGAATGGAAGATTGTATTATAGTTTGAAAGTTTTATCGCAGCCGTTTAGATTCGATCTGGGTATGGTTAGGTGGATTATATGTATTAGAGTTAGTGGTGGTGGGTGGAAGATGGGGAAGAAGGTGGCTGGTGAAGGTAGCACAGTAGTGTTGACAAAGGATCGATGAATTTTCCATAAGTTTGGAATATGTTTGCAATGTTGGTATACTGTGATAGTTTATTGTACAGGTATGTGCTATCTCGAAAGTGGGACGTGTTTGTTTGTGGAAGATTGAGAAAATTCGTCGAGGAACCATGGCGATTTATTTTGAGTGTGTTGGTATAGGGGGTTGTTGGGGTTGAAGGGACTTGGATTGTTCAATAGGTGTATTGAAAGGAGTTCAAGTTCAGTAGGATGTGGTAGGTACGTAGTTGAACATTTGGGGGTGCAATACTTTTGCGGAAATAAGTGTAGTGTGTTTTTGAAAAAGCATAGGGGTGAAGATTGTAGGGCACTACTTGTAGGGGTGGTTTTTGGGAATTAGTTTTTCAATCTATTGAAGCTTCATATTTTTATCGTGTCATTTGTTCGTTGGTGTTGTAAGCAACAGAATGTAGCGAATGAAATATGTAGAAGATTCTTGGTATATTTGTAATTGACAGTCACGTACCAAAATCACGCCAGAAATGTGTGATTAATAAGAAATGGCTCGCGAAAAGTGTGGAGGATCAAAAACTGCATCACCGAGTTATTGATCCAGGGGAAAAAGGTTCACGCGAAGTTTTGATCAACGTTCATCTCTGAAAATTGGATCCCCACCCCGCTGCCTGGAAAATTGAATATTTTATGCCTGGATCAATAACCCGGTGACGTGTTCGAAATTTGCGATACCTCTGCAAACAATGTTTCCTCGAAATAAAGACTTTAATCGATCAAACTTTTCGATGTTCCCTGTGTGATGGAATTTTTGATGACAGGATTACCTTCTCGTCATTTCCTACAAAATTTAATTAAAACACTAGTTCGAAAATTATCCTAAAATAATCTCAAGCTTGAATACAATATTTTCATCAAACTAGTGTCTTCTCATTCTGGTCCATTAATACCAAACAACCATGAAGACAAATACAAAAAATGATTCTTATCAGAAACAAGAAATTGCCAACGCGTTAATTCACAGTGCTTCCAAAATCCGAAGTAGCGGCTGTGCTAATAGAAGCAATTTTTGCTAATAATTTCCAAATACAAGCCAGTCTTTCGCGCGTTTAATACCATCGCCACGACGGACGCTAGGCAGCCGCGCTGTCAAAGAGTTGCACGGCGACGGGGACCGTAATTACAGTAATTGCAATTAATTTTATCGTTCGGCCCGGGCGCAACGACGCGCTGGCTAGCCACTAAATCACCCTTGTAACAACCGAAATTAATTACAACCTTCGCGTGTGCCGCGTATACCTGGAAACGCAGTTGAACGGAGCATGGTCGAGCGTGGAGACTCGATTATCCGGCGATACCGTGTCGTCCGTGCTTGGAATCGAGCCTCGATATAGCAAATTCAACCCACCCTCCCCCTCCTGCGTAGCGAGAGTGGCGATGGAACGAAAAGTCGCCGAAGCGTGAAATGTTACGCAAATATGGCGTGGATAGAGTTGGAGCGACCCGTAGCTGTTCAACTTTGACGTGGGTTGAGTTCGATAGGTGGTTGGGTTACGGTAAACAAATTATTTCAGGCGAAACCGAGCACTATTATGTTTTAGATGGCTTCTATGAAAATTTCTCGCCATTTCTATATCATAATTTAAAGGGTGCCTCGACAAATTGATTATCTAAAGGTCTCGGCACTGAATTTTGACTAACAGCTCTTGATCTGAAACGAGAACGTAGATCATTTCCAAATATGTCCTGAAAAAGTTAGTGAAAAAGATGTGGAGTAGAGAATATTCTTCAGTCTCCAAAATCAATTTCCCCGAAAACGAACGTTGCACCCTTTCGATTCGTTTATACGCGGAGGTTCACCAGTCATCAATTGCACCGAATTTCACTGGCGCCTCGCTATCACATTAAAATCGAAGGGACCTCTCAGCATCTTGGTCCAGAGCCATCAGCCAAAGAGCCAGCGAGAAAACACTTCTCACAGGAGTACCAGCATCTGCCGCAGAGGTTGTCGTTTTGGAAAACAGTCGGTAGACGCGGCCAGCGACCATTAAAATCGGCTACGCGCGTCGCATCGTAAATTAGTACAATCGAGCTTGCTCGAAACGCGGAGGAGCCGCGGGGGGTGCACGCGGAGGATGCCAATGCGCACGAGTGCCGAAGGTGAGCCGCTTAAAGGCACACCCCGGCAACTGAAAACTAAAGGCTCCCATAATCCTCTTCTAACTAGGTCCACGTTGTTGCCACGGGGACGTGTAGTCGGTTCGTTTGAATCATTAAAGGGAGGGCCGGGTGCCCTTTTCCCGGCCGGAACTCACCCCGAGCCGGCCGGGCTCCTCTGTTTTTCCTGCTTCCAGATTTTATTTTTAAAACCCTCCCCCCCCCCTCTACCCTCCCGCCGCCGCGCCCGCTCACGCTCCAAGAACTCGCGTGCTCTCGCGGTCGATTGCTTTTTAATTGCCTCTACACGCGAGCTCCATCGTCGACGGTTCACCCGGGCCGAATTACGAAAAATTCCACGTCCGCGGGAGAGAAAACGCGAGGGAATTTAAAAAAAAAGTAGTTTAAAAAAAAACGATTATAAAATGCAAAACGTGTAGAAGTCCAGTAAAAGACCGCATACTTTTAATAAGAATTGTACTCATTAAGTTCGCTTAATACGCGTAACTAAAAATATGGGATATTAAAAGTACAGCTACACTCCATTTATAAACATATAATATTTTTAAATTCATAATTGACATTTCATTGCCTAATGGTCATTCACTGGTGTGCGGTCAATTACTGGTTGGTTTACCCTAGTCCGATTTTGCTCTCAATGCCTCAAACAGTTTAACAATACGTGACACCGTGTCGAGTGACGTTTTCCAAAACAACTTTCAACGGTGCGCTCTGAATGTTCTACACGTCCCAAGAGCCTTTAAACTCTTTCCATGCAGTTCCATCGTCAACAGACGCTGTTGCATAACGGCAAGTTTGTTGACTCGCGACGAAACACCACCGCGCATGATCGTTTTCGTATATCCGAGCGAGAGACTATCAGACGAGGCTGCCACCGTTCCCTTCCGCAGCCTCTGCCCCCGTTCACCAGACCCACGGCAAATTAATAATCAACGTTCAAACGTTACCGACACGCGTGTCGCGTTCTCTGTGCTTGAACCCTTCCCCCCCCCCTCTGCCCCCACCTTTGAACCGGCGTCTTCGCGAAGCACGCCGTCGACTTCGACACGGGAATTCCGCGCGAAGTATTTATTCATCAGGCCCCGGTACGCCGAACAGGCGGGACAGGAATTTCATAATGCTGGTGTCACACGGTGGTATCGATTGAAGGGCCAACCCCCGTGTCGCCTTCGCCCCCGTGCTGATCGGCCCTCTGGCAAAAATGTTGCAGCGACCGGGAAAGAGGATGTCAAAGAATGATGAGATTGATAGGGAGGGAATGACGGGAATTTCTGACGTGGCTGCAACCTCCGCGTTCTTCTGCCGCGCACAACGGACGGACGGTGGAAAAATATCGAGCCTTCCCGCGGCGACGATAGGATCTTGGGCGTAACACGAATTTTTGCAAGCTACCGCACGCTGCCCCCTATCAATCTCGATTATGATGGAAAGGAAGACAGCGGGAGATGAAGAAGTGAATAGAAATCGGGGAACATTGTTACCTAACACGTTAATAAAACACAGGAGGGTCACTTTTTCGTAATACCGAGATCAGATATCCTAGAGGAGACATGTTTCTTACATTATCCGTGCGTTGAATGAAAAATACAATGACTATGTATACCGAAGAAGACTACTTAGAATGTAGCATAGCCTGTGACCAATGGTTCTCCAAATGCTCGGTGGTCGTAAACGTGTTAATTGATACTTAGACGAGGATGTTACAGAGGACGCGCGTGTCTAATAGGTAAACCGTGAATTATAAGTGTACACGCATCGTGTTTGAAACTCGACGCACGGCTGTTACTTAAAAGTCGATCAACCTGAATCTTCGCGAAGTTTTACTGATTCTTCTGTGAAACGTTTGAAATTCTCAGACAGGCACCTCCTACGTGAGAGCATTGTAATTACACGCGAGGCTCGCGATACGTGTCAAGACTTTTCTTTCGAGAGCCAAACAGCCTCGAGACGGTTCGGATACCGGCGCGGCGGCTGCCTCGTATCGAGAGGAAATCGAGGTTGTTTTGAGGCGAGCTGTATCGAGGCAAGGCACGAACAGCGTCGCAAGTGCGTGGCTGCAGCCAATCCCGGCGGGTGCATTGGCCGGCCATGAGTTAGATCGCTTTAACAGCCGCCTGTAAACAGCCTCGTAACTTTGCTCGCCCCCTTCTCTCCTCCTTCTGACTGCAACCTACTCCCACCAGCCGGCACTGGTGTGCCTTCTGCTGCCACATTCATCTGCCCGTCCCTGTTGCATATTCCGTTTCTCTATCTGTTGCCCGCTCTCGGCTCCTTTCCGACCCGCGGCTGCGGCGGTGCATCGATGCACCGCGAGTGCACGTGCACCGCGACCCCGCGGTCGGGAGAACGAACGAGATCCGTCGGTTTTGGTCGTACATCCGCCTTCGACTGCCTCGCCTAGCGTCTTCTGAAGGAATACCACGTTCAGAAACGGAGGGAAGGTTCCTCTGCCGAACCTTTTGGCGAGGATAGGACGCTCCTTGATGAGAGTTTTGCGAGTATGTTGATGTATTTATGTCTCTGGCGTTGAGGGATTTTTGGCAGGTATTTGGTGGGTGCAGGAAAAGTGGTACAAAATAATTTGAACAGCGATGTTTGATTGTGGAGGTAGCAGTAGTGGGAAATTTGTTTTATTTTTAATTCAATGCCTGATCGAAAAATACTCTCTTATGTTGCGTAATTGGTGAATAGGTTGGCTGTATAGGTTTTGCACAATTTTTAATCTTAGAGAGCATTTGAGATTTATATCGTAAGGTAATTCCACCATTATTTATAAATGTTTCGGAAGGATTTTTTACCCGTTTTCGTACTTTAAGTTTTCTTTATAACCTCTCTTTTCTTGATCGACTACTAGAGCAATTACTGATCGACAACTAGTTCCGAGCGTAATTTAGAGACCGACATCTGAGGCATCAACATTTTTTATCTCAATTATAATTTCCACATTTAAATATATATAGATTCTATTTTTTTACTTTGCTATTATCTATAATAATGTTAAAATTAACTGCTAAAAGAAAAATTTAATTTTGGTCCATTTACATATATTTTTTCATTAAAAACATTTCGACCTCCTACTAACTGATCGACAACCGGGGCGATTACCTTATGCTTTAATTTTTACAGTAGTCTGGCACTTCTATTCCTCATTAATGCCACTCTAAGGAAATAGGAATTTTATTTTAGTTCTAAGGATTATTCCACAGCCACTTCTCTACCTCCCAACTAATATACTTTTATTTATCCATTCAGAACTACCTCCAGACTAAAGTGTCTCGAATGAACGTACCCCAGCGGTAACCGCGCGACCCAATCTTTCCATCGATATCCTCGAGCCTCCGTGCAAGATTCCGCGGAGCGCGTGTGCTGTCGAAGGAAGACTTATAGTCGCCAGGAAAATGTCAAAGTTAATGAACAAAGCCCCGTTCCCACGGAAGTAGCGCGGCCTGGAATGCCGCCGAACGACTCACGGGTGCCGACTACGAGGAAACGTAGAAGCCGATAATTAGTACATAAAGGCTGAAGCGTTACGGCAAGAGTGGATAATGTCACTTACACGGGGACAGGGGTGAACGAACCGGAGGCAGCAGCAGCCTCCAGGAGACGACAGACGCTCGTTATTTGTCTTGCTCCAGCGATTCGTTTTATCCGGGCGGAATTATGAACGTGCAAGTGTGCAAATAGAGCAGGAAAAGTCGCGTCGTTCGGAGCAAAACAACGGGAGGAATCGAAGCCAAGGGACGAAGAAATAGTAGAGGGTCGTCTACGTGGCTGCTGGCGTGGCTTGGGAAACAGAGGACGATTCGATATGAAGAAGCTGGCGGTACAGCGGGAACATTTCTTACACCGGGCAGTGCTTTTTCAGAAAAATTTCAACGCTCGTTTGAACAATGAATTTGACGCAATATTTGTGATTCATGTTTCTGTTAAATTATTAAGTTTCGATGAATGGAAGTAGGAACGCTTAAATAAAATGCACCTAAGTGGAATTTTGGTGATCGTAGGAATGTTGAGTTGTTGGTACACGGGAGTGCTACAGTCGAACTGTCGATGGAAGTTGGAATCTGTATCGCATACTAAATTACCAGCGAACACAGTTTCGGTCGTTATTACAAACTCCACTTTTCGCTCGAGCGCCGCGTTTCAATCACCGCCCGACACTTTCAATCGTCGATCAACTACCAAACACACTCCATCATCAATCAAATCTTCGGCCAGCGTGTCCCCTCGGCCCATATCGCGCCCAAAAACGACCAGCAGCCGCGCACCGTTACAATTTTCACCGACTAATTACCCCAAACCCCCGTTCCGATCCGCGCCCAACTGCCCCTAAAGCTTCAACCAAAACGTGAATCTTTTTACCCCCATTCCATCCTTCGTCTTTAAAAACAGAAAAGATCTCTCATCAAAGGAAGATATAGATACACATTCAAAACAACTTAGGACTTAACTTTAAATTTTCAAATAATTCCAAGTTTCCGCTGCGCGCATTAAAACTCAGACTGAGCACAAATAAGAAGCCTGCTTAATCACAAGGAAATCACCGCTGGACTTTCAGGATAATGTCCCTCATTAATACCATACTCTCAACGAGTTACGCAACAATACCGCAAACTCTCTCCTCCACAAACAAGCCCACTCGACGTGGCCATCTTGAACCTCGAGCAGAAGTACGGTGAACAGAGCAAACATCGCAGCGAATTCGCCAACCGAATATGGAGCCCGGTGGAAGAAAAGAATCTCGAGAAACCCAAGCTTCCTCGAGCAACGTCGCCGAGGCGAGTTTCTCAAGAGGCTCGGGCCTCTTTGCGAAACGAAAACCTCTTGCCTCGCGAGGACACAGCGACTCGTTATCAACCGCATTAGCTAAAGCGACTTAAGTCGCCCGGTTGATCCTATACACCGCCGGCTCCAGGGATTTCCTCCCTGCGAGTTGCCCCTGAACATCTTTTCCGAGGAGTTTCGCCGTGCTGGCTGCTTTGAGGGAACTTGAACCGTGAGAAGGACGCGGCAAGCCCGCCTTCTGGCGCACGGGTAGCTCCTGTAGGTGGACGGGCGTCGATAGAGCAGTGCTTCGCCTTTCAAACGATACATTGGGAACACATCCGAGGGACTGGAGACTAGACAGTGAGCATTATGTTGTCAGGGTGCGTGGAGGTAATGCATTCGGCTGTTGGACAGGCTACGTTCACTTGTGCTGCTCGAGGCAGGAGCATCGAGACCTGTGAGAGCATCAGAAAGGAAGCTACGATCGGAGAGGGGGAGATAAATATTTGGCAATCGACGTGTGACGATTATTGGAGAAATAAGTCATATGAGCGTTTAGATAATTTCGCGGGGGCTTGGAAGACATTAAAATTCTCATATGCAAAGACTCTTAGACAAGATCTTTGACACGGAGAATATTCTTTGCCCTTAACTTCTCAAGGGGATGTCAGATATTTCAGATTTAAAGAACGTTCTGTTGCGTAAAAATCGGTGGAGAAAACCGCGACTCGAAACGGTAGCAGCTTCAGCCGCTAATCGATTCGAATCTCGGCCCTTTGGAGGGATTGTCGTCACGCAAGTGCGTGCAGAAGCGTTATCGGGAGGAGAGCGTGTGTTCCAGGCAATAAATACTACAGGGCCGTGATATTTTCGTGCCATTTTTCACGATTTATAATTCCGCTTTAACACGTCCCCGCCGTTTAGATAAAACATCACGCAAGACTATGTTCTCCGCCCGATGCGGGGGCGGTTATCGGTCAAGAAAAGGGAAAATTATTCTGCGCGATTACGCCCAGCGCCGGATGCACGGGAAATGCTTCAATAATTCATGAGGGTCCGCGGTGATTTTTCACGGAATGTTAACCCCTTGAAGCTTGGCGTCCATTGCCGCTGTTTCTACTTTCCGCTGGTCGAGTCGGATTGGTTTCTAGCTTTTCACGCCAGTTGCGTGTGCTGCGCTCCAATGTTTCGCTTCATTTCTACGATGGATTGTCGGTCGATGGAGTTCACGAGGGTTCGTTCTAAAGTGAACTTACGTTTGTATGGTTTGGTTGATAGGTGTTTGGATATTAGTGCTCTGTAACTGTGAGACACGATGATAGAGTAAGGAGAGGAATTTGGGAATATGGAGCGACAGGTGTAACTGTATGCCAATTATTTCTTCATCGAGTATAGACTTGGGAATGAAGAACTTGGCAACTATTTAAGTAGATCACTTAATCAGGAATTCCAGATTAATACAGTGGGAACTCTAAGTTAAATTTTAGCTAAACTTTCTGACTATAGATTGTATACGTAAGGCCTCTACTCGTCTTTGTCTTGAGAACTTCATCAAAGGAAACGTAATGAAAGTATAATTTGAAGACTCAACGAATACTCGACTTCTTTCTTCACTCTTAATGGCTCAGGGAACCATTATGTAACACGCACTGAATTATTCAGCGATTAATGGTGTCTGGACTCCTTTTTCAAATGTAACGAACGTTCGGTGGTACAAGATTCCAAAACAGTCGCGTTCTCTTCAGCCGGGTCTAGTTCCAGCGCACAATTCTCAGCAATTCAGCAACGTGTCGCGCGGCTAAGTTACGTAACAGCTAAAATCCACTCTTGTGCAGCAACACGTGCGCCTAAATTCCCTGGTAATATTTCCGCGAGCCTTTCGCCCTGACGCCTCCCATCGCCGTGGATAAAGCTCCGCTTCCGCTCCAAGAAGGGAAAAGTTTCTTAGGAAAGCTTCGCCCCTGGATTAAACGCGAACTTCGGCCCCCTCCGCGAGGAGCTCAGTCATGGTATCGGTGAATTTCGAAGTTCCGCTCGGCGAATTTAATATTCTTAATTAAATGAGCGTGGAAATCGGGTGGCCCGGATCAAAATTGCTGTCGATCGGCTATGCTGCGATCTAATTCAAGATGCTGGGATCTATGTAGAATAGAGAAAGGGTAAAGATTCTGATTCGGAATAGGTTGCGGTATGCGGCTCTGAATTTAAAACTGACAGTGACTTAACAGGGGTAGACGATTGTCATCTTAATTGCAAAGTGTCTTCCATAGTAGAACTTGTGAATATTTATTAAAATACTCTTCTGGACTAAAATATAAAATATCTATAGGACTTTAAGTGCTACATAACGAATATATAAATACGTGAATAATTAAATTCATCATGACACCTGAGGGGTTGAAAATCAGTGCTCCAAACAGAATCTTGCATTACCGAGAAAAGAAAGGACGCTAACAGTGCACCTTCGCCCACAAGAAATGGCTCCTCCGTCAACCCCCAGCTCCTACAACCACCCCTTACACTTGATAAATCACGAAGAAACTCAAGAAACCTCTTCGCATCTCATCGAAGACACACTGTGGAATCCAAAGAAATCCTCCGTGACATGGAAGCCACCACAAAGAACCACCATCGTCAAATCTCACGACCCTCTGCAAACCCCCCCTCCCCCCGACCACCATCTTCAACAGAAGAATCGCAGAGGATCGCGAGCGAGCGGCAGCGAAAGTCTATTAATAACCCGGGATGGAATTATCGCGATAATCATTCGCGATCAAAGGGCGACAATTAATCGGGCTCGCTTAAAATCCCAGCCCCCGAAGCTGCTGGCCGGCGAAATTAACATCCCTGATTAATTGGACGTTCGGTGCGAGTGGCTCGGGAACGGCTTAGCAATTTATTACGACGGATACTCGCGGCAGTCGGGGGCTGCAACTTGTACGAACTTACGCTTCGCTTAAACTTGCCCATTCGTAAAGCGAGCCCGTGGCTGGCGTGGGCGGGGGGAGGGGGTGCAGGCGGTCGGAGGATGCGCCCGTTTCGCGCGCTGCCACGGTTCCGGTCACGAATAGACCCTCGGTTGCCCCTTGTACACGGCCACGGGCTCGCGAATTTGGTTTTATCTTAATTAAACGAGCGTTCACTCGGTCAAGACGGCCCCGGCAGACTTGGACGACGAACTTGCGCCCGCCTTCCCCACGGAAACTTCTGCCAGCACGGGATCCTCCGCGACGCTGCGCGCAGTATCCTGTTAATGGGATTGAATCGGAGATGGAAACTACACGGGGAGGTGTTAAATTATTTTGAAAAACTGACACTTGTAGTAGCGGCGTTGGAGTGTTTCGCGCGAAGGGAGGGGAGGATGGAAGAGGAGGTGTGAGGTTGTGGGGTAGTTTTAATTGGTAAAGTACGCGAAGGTGTATTGGAGGGCTTGGTATTAATGATATGATCTTTGGTACACAGTGGTGTTACTGTATCGTGCTCCAAGGGAAGATTGTGTTCCTAGAAAGTATCCTGTGCTGAAAGTGTAAGCTTTCCTGTGCTGAATTGGTAAAAGTATGCTATCAAGGTCTGCTAATGTCTTTGTTGGATATATTTGGTGTCTGTGCTGAGTGCATGATGGAATGTAAAGGTCAAACTTGAATCAACACTCTAAGAGGAGATACTGCGATTATGGTTTATTGTTTAAAGAAGGAAATATGTTATTCTTCTGATTAAGCCCAGTGGGCACCGATATCCTTTCTCTCGGCTTCAATTTTTTTCTTAATTAATGTTTCAGATTGTAGTAACAAAAAGACTTGTTTTAATTAATCACCTACCTCACAACCAACTCTTTATCTCAGAGCTGTAGCTCCTGAAGTGTGATAAAAGCCCAGTCCCAACACTCTACTTCAATCTTCTTGTACTAACAAAAAGACTTGTTTTAATTAATCACCTACCTCACAACCAAGTCTTTATCTCAGAGCTGTAGCTCCTGAAGTGTGATAAAAGCTCAGCCCCAACTCCACTTCAATCTTCCCAATACCGAAAATCCTCTAAAGACTACTCCACCCCCATTACATCTCAACGCACCATAAAACACTCTTACCCAGCAGCAACACTTGCCATATCACAAACTAGACTCCCAACCATCCTTCCCCGAACTTCATACTGCGTCCCCCACAAACGTACATACACTCACAACCACCCAAGAGCACCAGAGGAAGCCGAAACTTCCCGAAACTAACATCCATATTGGGAAGCAGCGTGCGCTCCCCGTGGCCGCTTAAAAATCATCCCCGTGGCCCAGAATCACAAAGCGGGCGGGGTGGGGCGCGGCCGCGATACCTCGGCCCCAGACATTCCGACAAGTTCAGCATTTAGGGGCTGTATTTAAACTCCTGATCCTGCACGGCTGAGCGCGGGCGTCGTCGTCGTCGGTACGGTCAAGCCGTGTGCAGCTGGCACACGGCAGCCGTGTATACACGGATCGCGCGGGTGTTCACCGACACGTGTACATACATAGGCGGCGTAACGCTCTGGTTTCGCTTAATTAAACTGTGTCTAGCTGGTCCAAAGCCCCGGCGTGTCGCGGACGACAAAGGAGGCTGGCTGGGCCAGCGGCGGCAGCGCAGGAGGCAGCACGTGCCTTCATTAGGGCTCGAGCCCACAGCTACATATCCCGTGTCCCACCACACGTAATCCGAAATAACGGGCCAAGACTGACTTCGCCCGCGTGTGGGAGGAGCCCTAAACCTGGGCTGGGATCGCGGATCAAGCGACCAAAACGATCATTCCGTCGTATTTATCATCGCGACGGTCGGGGAGTCTGTTTGGTTGGCTTAGTAGCACAAGGGCGAAGGTAACTGGTAGGGCTGGATTCGAGATTTTGCGGAGTTGGTTCGTGTCGTGGGTTAGTGGGAAGAATTCTGTGCGATTGTACGTCTGAGGGGTTGAAGTTTGTGGGTTCTTATGGAGGCTAGGTTCATAACTAAGGGGTGGGTAGATTTTTTATTATATTCTTATTTTGGTAAATTACTTCCGGGCATGTTTGAGGCACTGGTGCAATGAAAATGAAGATGTTTCCGAGGTAAAACCGTCCTCGACGTACCTAGACACTTCTCTAGCTAATATAGAGTAGTGACGTGTTCGAGAACTTACTTTGTGTTTACTTTGTACGTGGCCACGGCAACCCCGCCAGGGTAACATGGGACAGCTGGGGAAAGATTTTCTGGCAAGTTGCGCGCAAACAGCTCCAGTTTCTAGAACGATTAACCCTTCGAGGGTGGATGTTGTTTAATTCGAATCCGTCCAGGGGTTCGCGACAGCCTGAAGAGAATTGGCTGTTTACGTGCTCGTTTGCCGAGGGACTGGCCACTCAAAATATCCCGCGCGGCGTGCTATCAGTTATTAAATCCTCCGCATTGCTCGCCACGCTCTCAGTCTCGGCTCGAATTAATCGGTTAATCAATTTTATCCGACGTCCTTGCCCTCCTCCGCGGTTGTCTGCAACGCGATCCAGGCTATCGACGCATCCAGCCGACCGCCTTCGATCAGCGTCCGCTGGCCTCGTTTGAAATATAAAAATTTTACGGTCACCGGTGCACGTGTCCCTCGGCTCTCACCTGCGCCGAGTCCTTCAGATGCTGGCCGCCTGTTTCGGATTCCTATGGTATTCCACTGGCCGAGCGTCGACTTACATCTATTTTTACGCATGTTATCGACGCTGATAAGATGCGCGCAGCTGCTTTCCCTCGGATAACAGGCTGCCTGGGCAGACAAACACGCTCCGTATCGCGCGTTGCACGCCACAGATCTGACGTTTGCAGAATCAAAGGCGGGGACGCGATTTTTAAACGGGCGGCAGACGTCTCCGACCGGCTGGAGACAGTGCTTCGTTTAATATCGTCAGATTTCTGCTGAGGACTTATGGAACTCTCGGGTAACTTCATTTCCTTGGCGGTATTTTAAGCGGAGCAGTGCATTTATAGTGGGAGACTAGGTTTAATTGAATTTGGAGCTATAATGGTATGATTTGGGGTTCAGTAGAAATTTATTTTTAGGAACAGTAGAATTTATTAGTAGTCATTTGCCCTGTACACAGATTTTCAGTGCCAGGGTAAAGAGGAAGGATTTTTTGATTGCATATTAAAAGAAAGAGTGGAAAGTCTTCAACTATCTCCAATATTAAAATTTCATAAGCAACGAAGTCTTCTACAAAAGAAAACTTTGTTCCAAAATTTGAAGGTTTTCTAAACAAGTGATTGCCCATTTCTTTCCACCACTAATGTAATTCCTGCTGCACCCGGCAGACCACGAGGAAGCGTGTTAGAACTCGCAACACCTAAACGCAATTAAATTCAACCAATCGAGTGCCTAAATCACTGCGAACCCTCCAATTAGCGTGAATGTATTTATCAAAGGCAGACGCGTCCCATCGATCTTCTAATCCAGACAATAGCGCGATACAAATATCGATACAAAGAGGACGCGAGTGCTTCTCGCTTAGTCGTAATTAAGCTCGCTCGAGTCTCGTTCGAACTGAACATAGCAGTCGCGAATGAAGGCGCAGACTCCATTAATTCGACGGAATCGCGAATAATTCCGCGCAACTTCTGTTCTAGGACGAGTGAGCTTTAAATTAGTTTTAAAAAAAAAGAAACAAGGATATCTCTATTAAATACTGACTTTTTAACGTACAAATATTGTACGTAATCTCCTTGATCAGTAGCTCTTTAGAGTGTGATATTTTTAAAAACACTCTTTTTGGGATTCTTTTACCATTTGAAACTTGAACGGCTCATTTCGTTCAACGAGAATTGACTTGATGAAACTCGTGACCACTTTAAACGTTAAGGGCTGCATAAACCTGGACACTGATCATTACTTTCCACATCTTCTTAAAGTATAATGTCATAAGAAGACATTCACAAAATACTGCATCAAACTCTACATAATTCACGAAGTTATGGAATTTAAAGCGTTCAAACTCCCAACTGCAGGTCGATGAACAACAGCCCCAGTAGAATTACGAATTCTACCATGCTCCCTGGATAGTCTCATCTCCTTTCCCTCTGCACATGTATTCTTAGAATATTCTTATCCAAGAACGAGCGATTAAAGTATAATATAATCCAAGTGTCTCGCTTCACCACGACTCCTCTACTGAATCTATCAATAGCAATGGCTGAATCTTCGGCAGCTTTCAAGATATTTCTACAAAATTCCATTTGGAAGCACTTGAACATACGTGCTTCTAAATGGACACAAATTGGATCGATAAGAGTCGATGGCTCGTCGGAGGGAAAATTCCGAAGTCCACGGTCTCTTTGTATCGTTTAGACGTATGTAATGAAAAATATCGCGTTAACTCGTGGTGGATTTCGATTTTAACCTTTGGATCGACGGTTCGACAAAGAAGCGAGCAACCAGCGAACGGCCGTGCACGAGAACCGCTTTGGTTCACTTTCACCTACACGGGTTCGATGCACTCGGCGGCGCAATTGCAACGGCACGGTGTACACGTCGATGCAGGTCGACAGTGCCGTAGGAAACGCACGTCGCTGGCCTTCCGTTTATTTAAAAAAGAGGAAAAAGTGGACATAGTGTGAGCAGAACTGTGGCGGTGAATTTGCCACGCGAAAATAGTGGATGAAATACAAACCAACGTTTCTTGCACTCAACTTTCAACTGGAGTTGCAGACATTCTTATGTGGCAAACACTTCTGGTTACTCTTTTGCTGCGGTTATAAATGATGTGGGAAATTTTTGTCTGATGCGGCACACATTGGGGTGGCATGTTTATTAAAAAACATGAGATTGCTGAAGATTTTGGTACTACAAATGATTTTCTTTCTTTCGTTTATTGGAAGTATATAGTGAAAATGAAAAGGGAAATAAGTGAAAAGGGAAATATATGAAATATTTTAAAATATGATTACTCTGATAGCTAGAAAAGGTTTCTACTTTAAGAATACTTCACAGTTTCGTACCACTGAATCCTGTGTTCTTTCAAATCCTCTTGGTCTGTGCTTGACAGGCATTTTCTACTTGCCACAGCAAGAAGGCACTGCTCTCTGAAGCGTAATATTCTTACTTACTGACACAATAGGAATTATTATTTACGATGCTAATTATCCGGCACTTAATTATCACCTACATTTATTTAATTTCAATCTCACCGTATTATTGTTTGTTATTGAAGAAGAAAACAAGTCACTGGTGCAATCAAAGGTGGAAATGCTTTCTAACTAATAGATATTAATTCTTCGACACACATCCATTCAACAGTTTTTATTCGAACTAATGAGTCCTACGTGCCCCATAAATCCTCAACCTTTTTTTCAACTGCTTCTGTGTAATAAAAAGGAAATATACGATTGTGAAGTTTGCGGATAGACAGTGGACGCGTGCAAACTCTAGGCTCGCTAGCTTGGCAATATCACGTGCCGTGCGCACGCTCGGCTGACTCTTCTAACGCCTTACAGGCTTATGCAATTGATTCTCGTTCGAGCTTTTAAGTCTCGTCCTCGTAAGCCGATCGGCAATCACGAGGAGCTGTTTTGCCTCGCCACGCTATTATCCGCCTCTGTACGTGGCTGGGAAATAATATCATTTATTCCACGGCTCTACCCTTCCCAACCTTCTGTACTCGTCCATCGATGGACCCGGCTAAACGTTGTTAGAAAATGTGGGCGTGATTAAATTCGAAGTATCTTCAAGTCCAAAGTCGTAGTTAAAACTACGCAGCAGATGTTCCCTTAATTGGATGGTACCCTTAAGGGGATGATTAGGGAAGCAAAACGAAGTAAAAAAAGTCCTATAAACAGGGCGTTTGAAAAGTATACTTAATGAGATAAAGGGTATTGGCACTTTACGCTGAAATTATCTGGAATGCGTCAGAAATATTTAGAGTCTTCAGATGTTTACTTTGAAAAGAAACGAAGCTCGGAGTTCGCTTTGTACTCTGAATACAAAATTTTCCAAGCAGAAGTAACCCCTTGGAAAGGCCTACTGCATTAAAGAGACATTTTTAGTCCTATAATAAATCGTAAATAAATAGTAAATAAATAATAAATCCCAAACTCTCATTCAAATCTACCGTTCTTCGGAACCTACGTTTCCCAAGCGCACTCAAAAGGACGCCAGAATCCTGTAACAACCAATTCACCACCCCCACTTTTAAAAATCATGCAGAATAGAAGCACGTGCCTCCTTCAGAATAATTGCCAGCGGCGAGCAACGTACACATCCATTGACATGTAAATTCGATTATCTGTTAAATCAGTACCGCGCAAATACCATCTGTCACCGTTTTCATACATTTCCATAGCAATGAACGCCGCGGTTTCGCGGAAAGCGCGATACACCTGCGGCTCCTCCAGTGCTCGTAAAAAAAAGCGGAGCCGAGCGTCGATTTTTCCGCTGCAACGTGACTCAGCCTCGCGATAACGTGGCGAGTTTTATGAGTCATAAAGTATTATGTTGAAACAATGCACGGAGTTCCGATTAAGGCTGCCTCGCAGCCTCGAGGCGCGCGCCTGCCATTGGGAACATCCAAAATGTACCTGAATCAGCGTCCCTGATTTCCAGCTCCTCTAAAAACAGCTCACCTGTCCTCCATCATCGTCGATTCTTTTATAAAGTCATACTAAAACAGTTTCCCCGTTCAATCTACAAATTCACACTCATCTTTCTCAATCACTTTACCCTCGAACAGCGAACGATTCGGTGGAGTCCCACTATACGCACTTTGGATGTCCCCTTTCTTGTTAAAGCAATTCATAAATAGATAGAAATCATATCATCGATAACTTAAGTTTTATTGCTATTTATTACTATTTATTACTTTTTATTACTATTTTTACTATTTTCACAACTTTTACTATTTTTACTATTTATTATGTACTACTATTTATTACTTTATAGTGTTAGAGACCTCACGCCTGGGTAGAAAAGACCCAAACACCGCCGTTCAACGGTTAATCCCTTATCACGTGGACTATCAGAGCGTCGTTGTTAGAGTTGAATTCCCGCTAATTCCAATCGCAACGAAAATATTATTCAACGGAAGACGGTGGGGCGAAGGAGCTCCTTCGAGCAGCATCGTCCCCAGAATCTTCTGTTTGATAAACAGCGTTGCATTGAATAAAAAGACAATCGATATCGATCAATTACTCGCGGCAACGGTTCTGGGTTATTCGATTGAAACCGCGTTGAGGCGCGAGACCCGTCGCCTCTCAGTTTTGCTCGGCGAGCAACGGGGCATAGGGGATTGTTTTTGCCATTATAATGTTGACGCGATGAACGACACTTCGCGGTTTCGAACTGCGCCACCGTCGCCGCCAATTATACGGAAACGGAGAGGAAAAAGTAAGCCGCAAGTGGCGCGGTTGGCTGGTGTTCAGCATCTCCTAGTAGCCCTCCACGGGTGAGCGATGTTGACACGTTTCTATTCGCGGGTTTAGGTTTTTTAAGGGGGACTTGTGGGGGAATTTAGTGGGGGGGGGGGCTCAGGTTCTGTTGTGTATAGGATCTAGGAAATTTGTTTCTGTAATTTGTTTAATTCATGTAACACATGTGTAATGACCTTTGCAAAATGTGGCATAGTGATTCCTAACTTAATAATTCATTTAACTCTTAACTTTACAAGTCATAAAACTTTTAAGCTTTCTCGTGGGTAATGTCAATTTAAATTTCGGTTAGTACTTGGAACGCAAAGCTTAATTATGTGATTCTTACACTGACTTCTCTTTAATCCTGAATATTAGTCACTGAGACTCTGTAAATTATTTAAAAGACGCGAAGCTCTGAGAACCCTTAAAGCCTCGCCCTGACACGTAAAGACTCGCTCTCATACTTATGATTTGCATAAAGAATTCAATCGCTGTGTGTTAAATTTAAACTTGAATGCCAATCCAGACGATCGAAGCACAGCTTTGACAGGGGAACAAGCACACAAATAAATGAATTGATAATAATAAACCGTTCGCTCTCTATTACCACGGCTCTAAATAAGAAATTAAATTACTGTGCGTTGTATTAAAGTTTAAATTGAACTCGACAACTGGGACGCGACTATGACAGGGGAAGAATTTTACTGGATCGCGGTGACCAGAACGAAACCTCCGAGCAAGCGACGGGTATAAACTCGTGAACAGACTGTCGCTTATTTGCAACAACTATTTACTCGTAAACAGGGTAGTATCGTGGAATTAAGGCACCACCGTCACCCGACTGAAACGTAACGAAATTACTTGACAAGGTATCGCGTGAACCGCGGCGGCGAAGAAATTCACCCTTCGTACTCCCTTGATAATGTTATTATCTAACCGCGTACGAACGAGGTTCTAAAGCTTCTTATCGCTCATTTTGTTTGCCGAACTCGCGCCTGGAAAAAGAAGTTACTTTCCTTGCTGATAGTTCGCTCCACACCGTTGCGCGAAACATCCAAGCTACGCGGAAACTGCTCATAAACGTGACCCCCTCGCGATGAAACACGGTCTCTCGGTGTAAGTAACGCGGAGAAGAAAGGAAAAATAGAAATCGAACGAACTGAATTGAAACGGTGTCGATTGTTAGACTTTTAAAAAAATTGTACTATTTCTTCTGGAAAATGTAGATAAATAAAAAAGATTTCAGTGGAAATGGGTTCCAATACGAAATTCTATTTGTAATTTTAAGTACGAAAAAAGAAAAAGAGAATCTTTATTCAGCAATTAGATATTTATAATTAATAGGAGTAATTCTTTGATATATACAGATTTAAAAAATATTAATTTAACAACTAGGTAAGTCACCTCTGTTGCTGTAGCTCCATATTTCAATTTGTGGCATTGATTCTAACGCAGAATAGATGGAAAGTAGATAGATCTATGCAAGAAGTTTCATCTATCACTGATTTTAATGCTAATTATATTTCTTCCAACTAAAACTACAGAATCAAGGAACTTTCCCTTTTCCCCAAACCTTTCAGTCCATACAAAATTATGAATGAAACCAAAAATAAATCCGAAACCTGCAAAACAAAGCTACAGATTCTCGATATACACTGTTCCACAGAGAATTCAATGAAATTCCAAAAACAGAACGCAGAATATTTCGCGCTGAATAATAACATTGCTCGCCTACGGGACAAGAATAGGTAAATCGTACTCTATAGAGGATTAATTAATTGCTCTGGTAACGGGGCTAATTCGATTTTGTGTCGGCCAGATCGGGAAGGAACGGTCCGAGTAAACAGCTCGTCGATAGAGGTGACAGCGTCGAATTAGCCGAGCGTTTTACATCGTCGGTCTAGCGCATTAATAGAGCGCATTGATAATTTATGGCCACGTCGTGCATCTAGATTCGATGCAAATTCCGAGTAATTCGCCATCGACGGCTCTCATTACGGATTCATGCGAACGAAATCACTTGGTAATTGTTCTCGATGCGACCTTTCGCATGAACAACTATGGTCGTTCCTTTATTCCCGCATTCCATGAATCCATTGCAGCTATCTACGAGACAGCTAACATTTAACTCCCTATTTCATACTCTCTAGAAATCTGTCGATTCTCGAAAGATTCTGGAGACTTGTGCCATTCGAAATGTGCTACAAAAGAAGGCAGATCTCAACTATTATAGTTTAGCTACGGGAATTTCAATTTCACAGGAGACACTTTTCTGGTGTTTCAAACAGATTCGCATAATTTCTATCTTCTTCAAACTACTACTTAACTGTCTTTGTTAAGTGAATATATCTTAAATACCAGTTCCGAAGTATGTACAGAAGTGTCTCCCATTGAAAAACTCCATTTCTTTGATTTAGCATTTCTGTTAGCAAAAAAATAGGTACCCTGAGTAGTATCATCTGATCTGTACAGATATATTTCCTAACAGTTGCAACTGTCAACTGTGTCGCTCTATACCTCAAGCTTCCCCAAAAATTTAAAAAACCTCAGAAAACTACAGAAACATACAAATAAAGGAATTCGCGATGCTTAAATCCGCTGTCCAACCCAAGCAGCGTTCCTCCCCAAACAGTAATTTGTCGACGAAAGCGTGTAACGATATAACAAGGGTACGAATTACTTGACGATCGCGCATCGCCTCCGCATTTCTCGCATTTCTACGTACGTACGTGAACGGGTTGAATATTCTTAAAAAAAAAAAGAGCGAGGGGGTAGGGGGCACGGTGATCCATCACGGTTCTCATCAGCCGCTGTTAACTGATCCACTTGAAAAGGTACACCAATACAGAGGCCCGATTGTGCAACTATGCGCGCCGCTGAAGAGAAGCAAACGAGCAGTCACGACAAGATTGATGTGCATTTTCGGTGCACCGACGAATAATTGATTTTCGAGTCGATCAGCGGTCTCGATCATCCTGCCAGTCGAGATGGACGGGGGCCTCGCGGATCCTCGTATATTATGACGAGGGTGCACAGGGGAGCCAGAGAATTCCAGAGAGAGACAGAGGAAAAGATCGACTTCATACTTCCGCGGCCGCCGCTTCCTTCTTTCGGGACTCCTTCCTCGTTGCGTAATAATTTGCAACGCGATTGAGTGACGTAATTAACGAAGTTCCGGCTTCCGAGTTCCATTGAACACGAGCACTGAACTCGAGCAGAATACTGTAGCGATTTTGTGTAACGTCTGGGAGGAGAAGGGAGATTCATGATCCATATTCTGGATAAGATAGGAGAAGATGGAGGATTGAAATCGAGGAGGACAATGACAGTGGGCGTTTCAAGGATTTTAGAGTAAAGAGGAGATTTGGAGAGATGTAGTTAGTACCTACCACGAAATTTCAAAACTCAGGTTCGCAAAAAGGACATTCCTCTCGAGGCACCTCTTTAGTCCCCGGATACAGTCACGTTGCAGCACTCCCGAATCACCCCGATTCCGCAGCGGGTCCTCGAAATTCCGCACGTAATGGCGTCGAGCACTTGGCGGGAAGCGACTTGCATATTCGATGCGCGGTGCACATCAAAAACAAAGGGAAAAAGCAGCGTTGCCCGACCAACGATCTCTTCATCCCTCGTCAAATATTAATCGACAGAATCGTGGCAATTTGCAGAAACCCCCGGCGCTGCCCGTGAAAATTCCCTGCGAAACGCCGCTAGCCCCCCAACCACCCCCCCCCCCCCGACCATGCCGACGGGGTGGGGAAAACCGAGAATACCTGATAAACCGTTCCCGATATCCGACCAATCCACGGTGAAACGCGCGTTACGTGGCGGATCCAAGCGCGCATGCTGCGCTCGCGTGCTCGCATTCATATTTAAATTCAATTTCGTCTAGACGCGCCGGCTCCGGATAAAGGCCAGCAAAGTGTCGCTGGTCGACGGGGGGAGGTGTCGGAGGAAGAGGAACTTTGACGAATGAATAACGGGCGCGCCAAAGAATCTCGCCCTTTATGAATTAAGCGACTCGGCGACTTATCCCTGCCGTGAGGCATCATTTGGGGCTTGCTGAAGTGGTGAGTCGAAGAAGGTCCCAAGTGTGTGAAAGGGTGTGGGTTTAGGGGTGGTTGCACTTTCGAGATTGGGGGAAAGATGGTATGATAATTATTATTATTTGTTAAATATGTGCGGGCAAAGTCTGATGTAGAATTTTAATAAGAGAATATTGGCGATATTGTCTATGTGCAGAGTAGCAGAATTAATTAGGCAATTAATCGGGTCACGTGCTACATAACTTGATGCGTAAGCCTAAGGGAGAAGTGCTGGGATTTTTCTAATGGATCTGGTTGGTGCTTAGACGCATACAAGTTCCAATAAAGGCGAGCAGTTAATTTTGGCATTAACAATTTTGAATACGAGAGACGTATCATTTAGAATTCTATATTCAGACAAAGTCGTCGTCTTAAGATTGCTATATGTATTCAGTAAATCTTAAAAATCTTCGGTGGAAGAGAATTAAAAATGATAGGCTGTAATTTGAGTTCCTTATGAAGTGAGTTTGCTTGTCTAAAGTACTCTTTGTTGGTTATTGTTTAACCACTTGCACGGAATATCACGGAATATTGATTGTTCTCCATGTTCAAATCTCACTGGCTGAGAACACAAAAAGTTGCAAAACCGTGCATCGTGCTTGCCAATCACGGTGATTGAGCAAATAGTTTGACCGTGTAGGGATGCGTTTGATGGGTTGCAGGGATGGAAGAGTGAGTGACCACGTTTGATTTCACAGTCAAATTTATCTGACAGTACAAGCATTTCGAGGTATCATCAGAATATACCTACACGATGCTTAAAAGCTGTACGTACAAAGTTACTTGGGTAATGGAGCATATAACGAGGGAGCAAACAAGCTTCTCCACTCGAAACAGATTTCAAGCTTGTCTAAACAATCCAATCTTTTAATACGTTCGCTGCCACGTGCCACATACACTGCCCTTCCCAAGTATTAGAACACCTGCTGTGTTTGCAGAAAATATGATATTTAGTACCTACAGATTAAATACTTTTCACTGCTTTTAATTTAAAGTATCAAATTAAAGTAAAATGCCTTAAAGATCTTAAATAAACTTGCAACGTTTTGCACAATTATTCCACACAGAGTGTATATGTACGTGACGCGCCGATTTATTCGATTTTTTTTATTTACTATATCCTATATATGTATAATTGAAAATCTGCGGTATATTGTGCAAAAGTATAAAAACCAAAGCAGAGCTGTGTCGGTCGTTTTTCTTTTGGTTCTCTTAATTCTAAGACTCTTAATTCTTTTGGTCGTTTTTCCCCACCATAGTGGTAGCAAACTTGATAATAACACATCCCCTACGTTTCACACATTATTACACAAATTACGCGCTAAGAATATTCAAAATTTGAAGCAAACTAGTAACCCGAAGTCCGCGCGCACCCTCGTCAACCCAGCACCGTGTCGATATCAGTAATCGCGGCGACAGGCGCGGCGCAACGGTTCCATTCCCTCTTCCTGCCAATCACCGTTGACCTTCCCCGTCCAAGAGGAAGTGTCATCAGCTCGGCCAACTTTTTTCCCAAAGCCGCTAGCAGCGAAACGGGCGATTCCAGCCGGGCTGGAAAACAGCCGCGGGGTGGATCCTACGAGCCTCCTGCACTCGGTTTAATAAAGTTCAGCAGCGAGCTACGGTGCCAGAGAAATATCGCTGGCGGAAAGAACCATTGCCCGTGAGTTACTGCCTTAACGCAGGACTTGATTTCTATGTTGGAGCGAACCTTACCGCCAGCGGCCTGGGCAACACCGCGGTCGATATGGCCCCCGTGTGTTCGCCCATAAGAATTCCGTAATGTCGTAATACCGTAAATTATAAAGCTTCTATAATTCATGGAGGGTCAGGTGGGGTGGAGCGGGGTGGCTGGGGAGAGGGAAGGTGGCCGTGCCAATTGGATTGGGTCTTATCTCTGCGGATGAAAAATGGAACAGAATAGACGGACCCGTTCGGGAAATTTCGGACAAACAGGAGACGAATATATCATTTCTAGCTTCCACCTCGTTTTGGGAATTTAACGGACGGCTGCTTGGAGGACTGTAAGTCCTCGTAAAGGAAGATTATCTTGTTGTTCGGAGTTTGGCAGTTATTGTGTACAGATTTGAGTAGGATAATCTGCTTCTTATTTATATAAAGATGGACTTAAGATAATCGTGGCTATAAGAGAATTTTGTGAACTGAGCTTTGTCTTCTGATAATTAGTCAATTTTGTGTGCTGGGTTGCTTCTACTGGAATATGCCGAATCGAGTGTGACCAAGTTTTTCAATTTAATAGAGGGACTTTCTTAATTCTTTCTGTTTAACCCCATCTTCTCGTTTAAAGTGTTCCTTGCACAAAGAATGAGTGATTATTTACTACCTTACCAGTGTAATTCCAATGCATCGCAATCCCAATTTAATTTGTCTTTGTAAACATCCCCGTCGTTGTAATCATTCGTCAAATTAATATAATACATCCATCGTGTCACAGAACGGAAGAAAGAAAGCCAGAAAATCTGCAGGCTTTCAGTGCGATAAGCAGAAAATTTCCAGCAAGAATTATGATTCTCGCATTTCTTGCCACCGAAGCAGCAGGTTAATGTTCCAACATACTGCTCATCTCCAGAACAAGGAAACGATCCTATTATTTTCCTTTCCGACCGGCAGGAAAAGCGGCAGGAAATATCGAGGCCATCGAGCAGGATGTCTTGCAGGATGCTTTGCAACGTGTCCATGTCGGAAACGGAAGATGGTATGTACTGGGCATCTTCTGTCTCCGACGTTGTCCTGGTTGCACCGTCGTATACCCAACGATAATCGATGCTAGTCCGTCGATCCGTTCAAGACGAAGGTTCACGCTGTTTTCAGAGAGAAATGAAACTGTGGGGCAATTTAAAAGAAAACTAATTTGCTAATTCGGATTAACGAGGGTTCGTTTAAATGGACTGGTCTTCGCAATACCAATTGTGATTAACAATTCATTATTATTATTAATGAAAGTGTGAATTCTGAAAGACATTCGACCTTTTCAGAAGCACAGAAACTTCTGATGTTTCTGTAATTGTTAGGTCTGAAATGTAGTTATTTTCAGAAGCTCCTCCAGGGTATCTACTGTTGTTTCCTAAGTTATAAATTCAGTAGGGGGTGCAAAATAAAATATACGCTTTATCTTCCCTTTTTTACAGAAACTGAAATACTCAACACCTCCTAAATTATCAACCCCCATATATAATATCTCTAAACCTCCATTCCATCCCACAATTATGAATTCGATCAACTTCGCCCTCATATCTAAAATCCTCAAAATTCACAATTCCATTTCACAATACCTGCGCTTAGAATTTTCAACCCCACCAAACAATACCAACATTACGAACCTTACGACTCCCCACAAACACCCCTCAAACTCAAATCTAATCACCTCACCATCCCATTAGATTCCTCCACTATCCACTCAAAACTCCGCCAACATATTCAACCCCAAACAGCCACGGACCAAAGGATGAACTCCGTCTACCACATATCTGAGCGTTCATTAGAATGCAGCCGCTAGAAACTGGGAACAATGCCTCGGACTTTGGATCGTCCTGTACATGCGTTACACGCGATTATTGGGCTCGGGCTAACGGTCGGACGTGCTCTAGCGAGTAACTGTATCGGCCAGGAGGAGAGGCTGCTACGTGCTCTATAAGAGGTTACGTGTGCTTACCCAGAAACACGTACACGTACGTGCAGAAACCACGCGAGATGCTCGAAAGACGCGCGTCGCCGCGTCTTTTCCGCCCGCTCTTCCCGTTCGCCACAGGCGGAACCCAGAAATTACGCCGAGTGCTCCCGGTTACGACGAATTAACCCCTGCAACAAGGGTCGTTGCGTTTCACGACGTTTTTTCGATGTTGCGAGGGTGGTCCCTCCAGCCCCGCCCCGCTTTTGCAGAGAGGAAAGAAGCACGTTGGTGGAACGAGAATTTTTTTCATCCCTGTTACTACGAATTTAGAGGAGACGCGATGGAAATTCAACCGCTGCGACGTTAAACTAGGAATTACTAAATTATACTATAGAGATAACAAGGGGTATTGTCGTGGTTGTGTCTTAAATTTCTGCAGGTTACAATACTCTACAAAATATTTGCAAGGGAAATTAAAACCACCCCTAAGTATCTTTTCGACAGTGGCGCCCGCAGAATTTAATCTGGGGGGGCATTAAAATATTTCTAATGCAAATTCAATAAAATTCATAGGTCACTATAAAATTTTATTTAGAAATTAAAACCCAGTTTCCCTTTCTTCTTATGAAGCCCCTTCTTTGGGGGGATGCCAGCCCCCCCCCCTTGGTTCCTCTGGGTGCGTAATTGCCCTTCGATCTACCTTATAATCAATCGTGTATAGAATATTTTATTAATCTTAGAATTTAAGTCATAATCAGTGGAATCGCTTTCCTCGAAGGTTTTTCTCTCCGAGCATATCTCAAAGTTCCTGGCGAGTCCTACACCGACAAATTGCACCGTGGCGCATCGGGACCGAGTAAGACACAGGGTGTAAGGGCTTCCAAACGACCAGTTAACGGGTCCCGCGCGGTGGAAAGGTTAAAAATCCCTGGGCTCGTCGGCAGGCACAGCACAAAGCTCTTAAAAAGACAGTGGCCCGTCTGAAAGGTACAAACGCGACAGCGATTTCCGTCGCGCGAGCTTGTTTGGGGAGCGTGTCTGGCCGCCTGCCAGTGGCAGTATCCTGCCTGTTTATTTTAATTTGCGACGTGAGCGCCGGTCATAGCAGGTTGCGCCCATATTGGTCTCACGATTGGCGGGAGCGGTTCTTCCGTGGTTCAATGAGAAGGGGAGGAAAAAAATGAACTAAAAGTGATAAATAAACGATGAATCTTTTCGTATCTACTACAGCTCTCAAGGTGTGCAGGAAATTATTAGGAAACCTTAAAATTAATCTCTAAGGGGTGTTTTCACCCTGTAGAATCGAAAAGCAGCGGGAAAAAAAAACAAATTATCTGATACTACAAACCTGTTAATTTTAGAAAACAAATTACCAATGTTCCCCTATCGAAAAAGCATCCCCGTTGAAAGTGACCAATGAAACGAGCAGCCTTCGAGGCAATCGGAATATCGTTTGTCCAGCCCCCTAAACGAGCCGCTCGCGATCGAAAGGGTGGAATAATTCGCAGCACTCGTGCGCCCTCCGCGGTTCCGCGGCGCGGCCCTCTTCTCCGCTCTTTGTCCGCGGCTCAAAGGGCGCCTCCTTGGCAGGCATAAAGCGCAACGTAAATGCGCCGCTACGAATAATGAAGTAGGTCATGGAAATGTTCCTAGGCGCAAGAAAAGTCGGCCCACTTGCTCGCCGTGTGGGAACGAAGTCGGCCCAACCGCACGGGATTACTTTCCAGCGCAGGCCTTCTCCGCTATTATTTTATTCACCGACGGGGCTCTATTAACGCTCGAGCGTCCAGCAAAAAGCGCGCCAACCGCTTTTCCGCCGTGCCCCGCAAACCAGCACCCCTCCAGGCGGCGCGACTAGGCGCCGTGGCTCGCGAGGGGTGCGCGGGACTCGTGGCAAAAATTCGCCCGTGTCCTCGCCCCGGCGAGGTCAAGACGTTTAACCAAGACCAGCGACCACCTGGGTGCTCGACTTAGCCTCAGATGCTGCGCCGAAGGTCAGCCCGAGATTCTCCGCTCTCGTGTTAATCGGTGGAGTTACATTCATTTTTTACTGGGCCTGCGAGCCGTGGAGCTGGCTGCAAGCGGGGCGATGCGTTTTGCTTGTAACGCGCCGCGTGATGCGACCTCGCTTGGAAATGGCCTTGCGACTCGGTGAGTGGTTTTGGGTACCTATTAGGACACCTGCTCTGTGTGGAATTATTTGGAAAAATGTTACAAATTTATTTATGAACTTTAAGAAATTTTACTTGATTTAAATATTTGATTCTCTGTAAATACAGCAGGTGTCCTAATGTTGGTTAGGGTTTGAACGTGTTATAGAGAGTTCTAAGGGATGTGAAGTGGGAGTATATTAGTGTCAGTTTATGGGTTGAATTTTTATCATTAATTTTATTATCAATTTGAAATTATTGAGCTAACGAAGTTGAGTCACGGTATTTAATACTGAATTAAATTAGGACTTGATTTAAGCCTGAATTCAAAATAAATCACAGCACACACTCTCAGGTAGCACACTTATAAATTTTAATTTGAAAGAGAGTGTCTATCTACGAGTGTATTATATTCGCAGGCTTAAGTTTCGATGAAAGTATCAATAATCCAGCGTTGCTTCGAATGAAAGTCCGACTGCACGTTCGAACGTGTCACACAGAAACAATTCGACCGTAGTAGCCAGCAGAAAGAATGAAACTATGGGAGCAGCCTTAGGAGTTGTCAAAGTTGGGCAATAAATTTTTTAAGAATCGCAACGTTCGGATAAAAAAAGGAAGAGTCTCGACCCATCCGCCGCGTCCTTTGTCACGAAACGAAACGTACATTACCTAAAAGTTTCAGATCCCACCAACAGGGAGGGCTGGGGAAAAATCTTATCCTTTGTTTCATCCTCGTAAACTTTTGAACTCGTCGGTGCTTTCAGGACGAAAGCCAAGACGCTCGGCACACTTCTATTGTTCTAAACGGTCACCGGGAGAAGAAAATGGAATGTGTATTCTCAATGTAGCCATCTGATTTATGTGCCACATTTATTACCCAGCACTATATTAAAAGTTTATCAGAGTGAAACGAAATTCCAGCGTGCACTCGCTGAAAGGATAATCCACCCGGATGTGGATTGTTCCACGGGTATCTCTAAATTCTAGGGGTGGAAATATAATCCTCAGCCCTCGCTCCAAACCTCGAAATTCGTTGCAATGAGCTCTAATCAGGAAATGGGAAGCAAAAGCTCCAAGATGTGGTGGATAAAAGTAGGTACAGTAGTAGGAACTCAAGTGATCACTCAATGCCACTTCCCCATGGCAAGATTAAGTCAATAATAGCTTAATTCGTCAAAGGACACGGTGGAACACTCTTTTTGTTTCGAAGAAAACACTTTAAAAATGTAAAAATTGCTTGAACAAAATGTGGAAATGGTAGCTCATAGATTTGAAAAATGTATCAGTAGCTCTTTAGCGTGAAAGTTCAACTTTTTTAAAGCTATGCCATTTCTACAGAATTGTATCCGAAACACGGTTTTAGAAATTGGGATAGTAATATGGACCAGAGCTAAAAAGATAAAAAAAAAAATTTTGATTCACATTTATGTACATCTTCTCCACTATGAATTATGATGAGAACAGCCTCTCAGTATTTACTATATTTCTAATGATAATTTATATAAAAATTAGAAATGAAAAAACAGAAACTTCTGTCTTTCTATTAAATTTGACCATTCACGCCCAAAACACTGTTTCCTCAGATCTACACTACTTCCACTTAAATGTTACCATCAAGACGTTCCCTCCGCCCAATTGGAATAGTCAGAGTTTCGACTTTTTACCGCGTGTACCGCGACCACTAAATCCACTCGGAACGCCCTCTGCTCGTCCACGCGAGAAACTCGCCCCCTTGACGAATCCATCGCGGCCAGGATGCACGTAGCGTGCGAAAGGAGCGAGTAATTAGGGTTATTGCATCGTTTGCCAAGTGGAATGCACAGGTGTCGTTCGTTCTCCGCGAGGCCGGAGGTTCGAATCGCAGGAACGCGTGTCCGTGAAGGCAACTCCTAATCACGAACTCCCCCGGCGTACAATTAGGAAATTTCGGTACACCTTTCAGCCGCCTGTCCGCTTGAACGTCCCACTCTCTCCTAACGTATCGCGCCCCACCGCTTGCCTAGTGCCCGGAGTATGTCCATTTTGGTAATTACTGCACAAATTGCGTAGCGAGTTTAGCCGTTCGATCGACCAACTTTTCTGTGCCAGTTACATACACCCCTAATGGGGCGCGTCTCGGGCGCATCTTATTACAGTCTCGCGGGGTGTTAAGGCCTTTCCACGCTGGAGATTTTCATAGTAACAATCTTATCTGACAATCAGAGAAGACTAATAATATATCAGCTCGACAACATCCCACCATTTCTCTCCAAAGAGTTAATCCACACCCTCCCCTACCAACGCGTTTCAAATGCCCAATCGACTCCTCCCGAAAGGTAGCTAAGCAAAGGTGATAAATTACGGGGATGCTGGCGGTTAATCCTGAATCTCGAATCGGTAACGCGATTTCAATAGCCGGCGCAGCCAGTGGCGAGCAAAACAGATGTAAAAGGGGGCCGGGCGAGGAAAAAGATCGGTGCCCGCGGGGTCATAAATTACGGTATCTCTGGGGCAGCAGGCGCCAAGCATCAAATTCGCGGCTTCGCCGGGGAAAGGGGGGGGGGGCGGCGGCCGAGCCGTGATAGAGAAAAGAAAAGGACGCGCCGAGGGTGTAGGAGGAGAAAAGAAACGTCGACGGCGCGGGAGAGGGGGCAGAGGTTGCAAGAAGAATCGTTCGGTGGAGTCGAGGCGCGGGTTCTCTCTCGCTCCTCTCCGCCCCTCTCTTTCCTCCATCTGTTTCTGCTCCTTTTCCGCCGTTCCATCTCCGTTTTGCACGCAAGATTAATTTTATAGCCACGAAACGTTCGGCGAACTGGCATCGCGTGTCGCCCGATGAAAGGACACCCTGTATATACCAGAAGAGGGGGTTGTGGGGTCTAACCGTGAGAGGGGGGAGGGCCGTAGCAAAAAGGGCGGAAGGAAGAAGAAGCGCGGGGAATATTTCTTTTTGCAATCTGAACGCACCGTAGCCCCGGGGTTCATCGATTTTCCCATCTTTCCAGATGACGTACAGCCGCGATCTCCTGTCCATTTGTCACGTTTAGAAATCGCGCGCCCCCTAGCCCTTCCGGCCGGCCTGCCCCCTCTCTCTGCCACCTGTCGTGCGCGCGCGCGTGGGACTGCGCCCCGACGGGCCCCGTGGGATCGCCATTAAACGGTTAATTGATCGATACTCGTGAGCTTGGTAAGTTAACGGTGCTTTATTTGGGCCACGAGGATGTCACGAAACGCTTTGCCCTGGAAAGGGGTAGAATCTTCGTGCACCGAGTTCTCGCTGAACTATAAATTAAATTTGGAAATATTAAACACCATCTCCTATTTTAAATAAATCCCGAAGGTAACAAACCACCAAAACATCCCTTGATCGCGCTTCCGCTACAAAAAACTTCACCGCCAATCTTCATCTCGCCTAAATCGAGAACGATCGAGCTCCCAAGCGTCGAAGCCGCCGATATCTGGGATGCAAGCGCGGAGAGCGTCGCCGAGGGCGATGAAGAAGGAAGCCACCGGGTACGAGGTTGCTCGGAAGAGACTCGGGAGGAGAGGCGAGCGAAAAAAGAAAGCGGTGGGTCTCCAGAGAGGGAGCGCTGTCCGAGAGGAGAGTCGCCATTGTGTCTGTAACCTCCGGTAAAATTCGTGACGTTCTAAAGCACCGCGGCGTGCAGCCGAGGGATCGTGACTCGTGACCGTCGTGCACACTTGCCCCTCTTTCTGGCTCCGCGAGACCGGCCGAGGAAAATCATCTGTCCCGCGAGCAACGTCGAGGGATCGACGATATAGGGTGGCCATCGTGCCTTCCACGACTGGATAACCACCGGAAATAAAATGCGCCTCAACGAGTCCCGTCCTCCGTGCCGCTTCAACTTCTTGCTGCCCCCCCCCCCCCCTTCCTCGCAGTCGTTACTTTTCGAGGAAGTAAGAGAACCATGGGGGGATGTGCACAGTAGCCCTGTGTCGTTATTGTTTTACGCTTGGCGATAAAGTTGCCTTGTGAAACTGATGGCGGGCGGAGGTCTTTTTGTTGCCAGAAACAGAAACAGTTTTAGCTGAAACTAAACCTTCTACTTGCTCAGACCCGTAGGAAACATGGAATTAACGAGAAGAAATGAACTGCGTTGGAGCGTTTTTCAGCGTCAGGAAAAGTTTGATCATAGACATTGATATTGCATATCGTTTTTGAAGAGACTCTGTTTCTGACGAGTGGATACATTCGATATAAGCTCGTTTTACACTCTACGCTGTAAGTTCGTTGCTATCTTTCTGGTACTTATGCAGAGTAACTGAGCGAACTGTTGTCGAAAACGAAAGTGACAGGGATGTTGTATTAGGAATAAGTACCCTACTCGCTATAAGCTCACCGCTGGTCCCGAGCCAGGAGCTTATACCGAACAAATACTGTAGTAAGCACGAGTTATGGAAGTTCCCCGTTTGAACAGACCCTAATATGATTCGATTCTATGATTCTTCTACCTCTTACAGGATTTTCTGCAATTCTATTTAATTCTGTACACTATGAGCGTTCCTCCAAACAATAATTCCATACAAGAAATCCTTCTGTCTCTTATTTTGCACAGAATAATGATACGAAGGAATCCCTGCCACAATATCCTGTTAACAAAACCATCCGATACCATTCTCCGCACTATTCCCCCCGCAACAATAAACCAATCCCGCATTAACAACCAATACCTCCACCTCCGCTTTTCCACTGAATAACGACGGCAGACAAACCTCCCCGCGATCGTGCCAGCAACAACAGGAAATGATATACAAACATTCCTTAAAAAGATCCTCCTGTCCCCTTGCGCGCCCCTCCGCACACGTTCAAGCTAACAAGGGAGCCGTGCTCCGAGCACGAGTAACGCTAACAACGTACTTTAACGCGGCGCGGAGTTTCGCGGCGCACGAAGAATCGCGAGTAAAAACAACGGTAGCCTGAATACATCGAACGATATTACGCGTCGTTAGCCACACAGTAGAACAGTAGACAGAGGCTGCTTTGTTCCGCTGTTCCGGGGAATCTTTCCGCGAGCGAGACGCGATAATCAGCGCCGCGATTCCGTTATCAGCGGCGTTGTGTACGTACGCGAGGAAATGGTGAGAGCTGCGTCAATCGCGGTGAAATCAGTCGGGACGCGTATCGCGTCGAACGACGTCGACGGCGACGATCCTTGGGAACGGCACGGGGAATAAAAGCCACGGGGGTCGAGGGAAAGGGAGGAGGGGGGGGGGGGGGGGCGGCGGAGAGACGGCAAGGAGGCAGGGTCGACTTTAATTGGACTCAAAAAATCGACAGACGACTGACGACTACGTGAAGAGGTCCACGGCCGCAGAAGCAATTTGGGTAAAAAGATAAGGACACCCGGGGGAGGGAAATAATAAGAGGCAGAAGCGAACGTTCGTCGTATTGAAAGACCAATTTGTAGCGGTGCTCCGACGCTCCAAGACGCTATTAGCGTCAGTTTATGACGAGCGGAAAAGGCAGCGACGGTGGAAGCTGAAAAGCAGGAAATACGACGGGAACTCGGCGGACAATGGGCCTCGTTCCTGTCGCATCTTGTACGCGTGTCGCGGGGCGTAATTTAAATTGACCCATAGGAATGTCTTCGAAACTATTAGTGATGTAGAAACATGTTTGAATGAGAAGTTGAATTGTATTTTTTTGTTTTATAAATGCGGGGAGGGTGTGAAAGTAAGTTTTAAGTGAAACCATGTACTTTCTACATGCTCTTTATTCACGACAGCCTGAAAAGGAGCGCGATATGTGTATTTGGAATTTTTTTTATGAGAAACCCTCAAATTATATTAATTGAAAACTTTATGCCTACATTTGTACATATTTAGGCAACATTTAAAAAAAAACTAATTAAAAAATAACAGTACCTAAAACTTTAAACGCGTCTTTCCCAAAACGATGTTTTTACAAAATTAGACTTTTGCAACTTAGAAAACCAGCAAATTTTTTGCAGAAATCTATGTCTGTTTTAGACGCTGCCATTTTTTTTTTTAATTGTCAGTATTTCCCATTTAATCTAGTTTAGATGATAGCCACACTCATATAGATTGCAAGAATTTTTAAATTTTCTATTCCAGATAACTACAACGGCTGATTTTATGCTAACAATGGGCATATGAGTTTTGTAAGGCGCTCTATTTGAAGCACTATAACTCCGGATATAACCACTATTTTTGCATACAATTTTTTTTTCATATTCTCCAAAGATTGACAAATGAAGCCACGAAGCTGGAAGTAAATATATTTAATGGTTTTGTTTGAAAAAATTCCCAAACTTCGCATTATTTTTCGGCCGTCAAGGTAGGGAGACACCTTAACACAAAGTAATTAAATATATTCTCTTCCGAGTTCCATTTAAAAAATTCATCTTCGTTTCTCCTGTACGCTTCCACCTACAGCACAAGCGTTCACATCAGATGCCTCCTTCGAGAGCATTCGACTTCTGTTTAAAACATTTTCCTATGTCGTCAATAGTTTCGAAGATATCCCCGCGGCTCGATTTAACTGCGTCACCCTGCACAGAGATTCAGCATTCAGCTTCTTCGTTGAATAATTGATTTCCACCGACATGGAACGGCAGCTCGCATGTTCCCGCTGTCTTAATAACGGAGAACCGGAGGAGGAGGACGAACCATTGGAAATTCGTCGTTTGCTGAATCGTCACTGTGCACGGCGCGCTTTGATCATCATCCCCGTTCCATTCAAGGAGACCAATCTTTCCCCAGCAACCAAACCGAACACTGCCAATTTAACGCTGCAGACTGGGAGACTCCGACACTTCAACAATCCTCACATCTCCACACTATGCCCTACCAAAAGACAGTGGCGGATTTAAGAAAAAAGGCCCAGATGGCAAACCTTCTGAGGGGCCTATTTTTCGGGGGAAAATGAAGAGGTAGTTTATACTTTTTCGTGAGGTCTAATTCTCAAATTTACCCCGGTTGCGTATCTACAGCGGGGAAAGACGCATGTAGTTCTACGTCAAAACAATTACGGGTTCTACAAACTCCTGCGACATGCTCCCGGGTTTGGCCTGCTCAATATTCAAAGCTGCCCCTCGAGCCTAATATTAAAACCCGCCCGACAAAAGAAACATGCCATCGGAGCCGGAGAAAGGGGCTCCTGAAAAGCAGACGCGAATCCTCGCTACTCCCCCGAAGTTCCGTCGCGGAATGCCAGGCGGAGGGGGGGGGGGGGTGAAATTTCATTTTTTAACCGGAGCAATATCGCCGCGATACAAATCGCGTTGACGTCTGGAGACAGCGAGCGCGGAGGACGCCCCCGCTCCCCGCCGCCGCGGCTACACCCTGGAATAGAAAGGGGTATTTTTCTCGTCCCAGCCGCGACGTATTGCCCCGCGTATCTTGGCCGCGGATCAACGAATACATGCATCCTTAATGCTCGCCGGAGGATCCTCCGCGGAGGAATTCAACGGGCCCCATCCACGGTGATGAATCGTATCTGGCGCTGAGCGACGCGGAGCAGCGGCGAGAAAAATGGCGGGAAGCCGCGAGCCGCGGCATCCAACTGGCCCCACGGAAAGATAAATGCGGCCGTTACGACGCCATTTCGGTAAACGCTCGACGAAATTACGCGCGGCGTTAAGCCGCGCGCCGCTCAAAGAACAACAGCTCGAGAGTTGCCCCGCTATTTTTATGGACTCGGGTCGAACTGTTTGTCTAAGTTTCTACAGCTGGAACGTGAATACTGAGTGGGGAGATGTTCGTTTGGGGTAGACGGACACGTGTGTATTAAATTGCGGTAGGTGTGGGTGGGTTGGATATGGGAAGAGAGTGTCTTGGATGATTTGGGATTCTGGGGCTTTGGAGTATTTTTCGTGGATGGGGTTATCTTTACAGTGGCTGGATTTTTGTTCAAGGATGGATGCTGAAGGAAACTTAGAAGAGTTTACGGTCTTCGTGGTTTGTGAGTAATATCAAATGGGAGTCATGAAGATTATTAATTTCTATTACTTTCACGGTTGCTCGCAAACGTTAATCGCCGAAAATAGCATGAAATCACTCGATCGCTTCAGCGCGAATTCGCCTCCGTCCGCCGTCTTCTCATCTCGCGTGCCCTGCTTAAGCATGCAAATACCAGCGGTCATAAATTACGCGGGATACCGGTGCTCTTTGTCCGATTAACAGCCCAGATCCCCAGGTTGACAAAAAACACCAGCCACGCGGCCGTGTCGTCTCGGCTCTCGCCCGTAAAACTCGTGTATCTGGTGATGTACACGACTATTATGCGATCTGGCTGGGCCGTTTTATCCTCGAGCCTGTAAGCCGCGGCAAAACAACGTTGGACGAGGATGAAGCCGCGGGCGACTCGCGAAATCCGACCACGCCGCTCGCTTTCGCCGAGGCCAATGCGCGTTTCCTCGAATTTTTGAATTTTTCCCATTGACGACTCTTTTCTGAGTGCTTCCGAAAGCTATTGAAGCAATTGGTGGATATATTGTCTTTCTTAAAGATATAATGATGGGACCCTTTACAGAAGGCACCCAAGGGCTTCAGCTTCCACAAAAAATTATGATTTTATATCCAAACAATATATATTTTTAATTTAAAAATTTTTTTTTTGTTGCATCCAGAGTTCTCGCCACTCTGCCAAAGGAGTACCAGCCACGAGCAAGGTTGCAAACACCTGCTGCACAGTAATCTGTGCGACGAGGATCGCCGTGTGCGCCGGGTCTTCTCGCAGATAATTTCGTAGTCCGCAGAATTCAAGGCACGCAGCCCGCGGCGCTCAGGGTTCCACGTTACTTGGAGGGTTAAAAACGCCAGGGTCGTGACACGCACGTCCACGAATTAAGAGATCCGAGCCCGCTGAAGATTTCTGGGTCGCGATGCGACGCGCGCGGAATATCTCCGCAACGGTGAAATTTTATCCTCCACTGGCGATGGAGGTGCGCGCGGAGCGAGGCGAACTTCACGACTTTTGTCTTCGTCAGGGATCGTGGGATCGCGACGTCGAAGAGCTTCCTAGAAGATGATGCCTCGGTGGGCCCGAGGGCTACGGAGAACCGCGGAGAGGAACGATATCCGAGTGGAAACGTTTCAAACGGTTACAAGTGGAATTTGTAAGTGCTTTGCAATTGGAGGTATCATCGAATACTGAAATAAGCTTGTGGATCGTGGAGTCACGTGTGCGTGAGTAAGCGATTTCGATTCACTCTCCCTTGTGGGAGATTTCGTTACATATTTATCACTGATAAAAGTGTACTGAATGATTTATTTTGTATTTACGAGATGCAGTTAAGAAGGTTAAAAAATTAGTCAATAATTTGGGAATTTGATCCAACACGAGATTACCATCTATCAGTCTGTATTTAGGATATATTTAGTACGCAGGGATAACACTTTATTAAAAAACATGAAAGCATTATTTCCAAGATATGAATATTTTATAAGTATATATATAGGAATCCTTGTTCGACCACGGAAAAATGGAGCCAATTTTCCGCATCGTTTCTCATGATAATACCAAAATTTAAACTACAGGTACATCATGTTTCCCACCATATTACAATTTCCCCCCACTCATGTCCCTTCAGTAATAGAAACGCATGGGTCGAGCGAGTCCATTATTTCAATGGAAAACGAAGACACGAAGTCGAAGTGGTTTCATCGAGCAACAGGAGGGAAGAGTTTCTAGGTCACGGGGTGGCGATTTCTCGAAATTCTCTTCATCAATTACCCGGCGTCACGGTCCGCGAGGCACCTTAACCAGATCCACGATCCAAGGGGCCGCGACCGGTGGCACTGGCGTGTAAAACGCGGCTACGACAACAACACCTTTCGTGGCTTTACTGCGAATCGATAAATCAACCCATCACGATATCCTACGTGGAAACGAGGGTGGATAAAAAAAAAACAGACAGAGGGGACGAGGGCGAGTGCGGGGTGGGAAACGAGGAGCAGTCTCCCTCGACGCGGCTGCAATCACTTAACCCGCTTTTACGGTTAGTTTATTGCCCGAGGAAAACAAGAAACGATCGGCATTTTATTTTTCCGAAGGCGTCTCGGCGCGCTGTAGCCACGTAGGAAGAAATCGGCTGAGGATCGAGCCATAGCCGTGGGATAAATTAGCGAATAACGGGTCGTTAAAGGGAGGGGTATAAAGATGGTATTACGGGAGTTGTTGATGGACCGAAAGCGATGTTTGAGATTTAGTGGCGACGAAGGATTTCGTTCGATGCTCCTTGAAATAGATTTGCACTGGAAATAGATGCAAAATTCCGGCTTGTAACATTATTTTGGGCTTGTGGAGAAGAACACAACAATGTTGCAATCCGGGATTTTAAAGATTGATTGCCGATTTCATTTGCAACATTGTTGGAATCATTTGCCCCTTGCAACTTTGTCGCGTTTTTACGAGGCGCATAATTTCGGTTAGCAATTGCGTGTTGTGCCTTGTCTGATATCTGTAGTGTGATGTGTGTTCTGTGATGTCTGTTGTGTGGATTGTGTGATGTGAAATCTAATGCAGAAGTGGTGTAGGTGGGATGTGTGGACTATGGTATGGAAATGGTGTAGATGTGACGTGGAAGTATCATGGCTGTGTTGTGAAAATAGTGTAAATGCGATTTAAAAGTAATGTAACCGTGGTGTAGTGTGTAATGACATACAGAGATACATACTGTAGATACATGTTGCACAAATACTGCGGAAATGGTGTAGTAATAGTATGATAATGCTGTAGAAATAGCGTGCAAATGCTATAGAAATACTGTACAAAAGGTGTAGGAACACTATAGAAATCCCCGCATCGAACCGCGCGAAACAACTAAATCAAATCGATGTCAATCGACCAAACAAAGGAGTCTTCACTGGAAACGTGTCGATCGTCCGGCAAAACGTCACAAAGAATCCCAGCATGGCCAACATCGCTGTGGCGAGCCGGGAGAAAAATCTTGAAGTGGAACGAGCCGCGCGAAAGGGTTAGGTTCTCCTCCAGTGCCGTATCTGGGGGGTCGTTTAAACCCCCTATGCCTCGCGTATTGAATAAGTCATGAAGGACCGCGGTCGCGCGCGCGATGAACAGCCGATTTTATCGCGGGCGAAACTGCGCGGCTGTGCGTCGAACGAGCTGTGCCGCGAGCGGAGGGTTCAACAAACTTCCAGGCGCGTTTCAGCGTGCCATTCACGACGATGACACAAGACTTTCGACCCCACCAGCGAACCGTGTGTTGCACTTTCGCGGCTCGTGAAAATGGGCCACTAGCGTTGCAGCGAGCGCGTGTTAGAGGAGGCACTGCACCAGCGCGGTGAAGCATCGTTTCAAAATGGTTAATTTATCAGCCACCAGTTTGTATAAAATCGGGGTGGGATAATAGTGAACGAAGAAAGGGTGGCTATTATACGAACACACATTAGCGATACTAAATGTATTAAAACTTAAAAAAGACTGTACTTTAATGAAATAAAAATTTGATGTTTAAAGTTCTTACTGTTTATTAATTATTCTATCCTTCCAATTTCCATTTCATTCCCTTTTAACCCCTTGGACTGTGGAAGAGGAGTTGTATGTGGATCCTGATTCGGATTGGAGGACCATTTTGACCCACAATAAACATTTATATTATATTTTCATTTTATTCTAATTTATAATTCCTATTTAAATTATTTAATTAAATAAGAAATGAGTAAAATATGTAGCTTGATAATTAACGCGGGTCCAAAATGACCCTGGATAGCCACGGGACGGTTAATTTCTGCTAACACGAGCTCCCGTTGAATTGACACGTTCACTTGCTTCTGTTCTATTCGGCTTATCGATGTCGATTGTTTCCTTTTTATGTTTCGTTCCGTATTGTCGCGATCGGGAAACAGAGAGTGCGTGGCACGCATTAAATTTACATGAAACGATCGCGCGATCGACAATGAGCGTTACGCTCGCTGCTGCATTGTCCGCGCGCGTTCGCAGAACGAACAGGATGCGCGCAACACGCTCCGTTTGCATCGACGATTGAAATTCAGCTGAAAAATCTGCCCCCGGCAGCCCTGAAAATCGACCAGCTCGTGGAGGAAATCGAGGGATCGACTTAGGTGTCGGTCATTAAACCTCCTACACTGCAACTTGTCCTCTCGTCCATTCGATACAAAAACGCTTACTCTATATTGCATTTGTTAAATGCAGGAATTTGGAATAGCAAATTAGATTCATTGGATTCTATTAATTACAAATTCTCCCATACACTATTTAATAAAATCAAGGTGTAACATTAACCTTTCGTTGACACACGTCTTTTTTCAATCAACTTTGACATACCAGTGTGGCTCACACCAAGGAAATTTTTTCAACGACTGCCATTTTCATCTAAAGAATCCAATCATTATGATAAAAATCATGGGTCATTTTCAAGGTCTCTAGAATATATTCCAATAGATTTTTTATTGAAATTTTATCACAGTTTTCGTGGAAAAATTCTAGATTTCCATATACCGAAAAAACCAAGAAAATATTTTAAAAATTGTAACTTTTACAAATTTCAATATTAGAAGCTAAAAATCTACAGAGTTGTTGTTCAGATATAATATTTTCAGAGAAAAAAATAGTTTACAAATCGGCTATGAAGAAAAGGTACATATAGAAGGGACAGAACTTCGAATTCACAGAGTGTCAACAAGGGGTTAATGTGAACTTTATTGTGACTGAGAAACATACTCCGAGTGCAAAGAGTGAAATCTAACAACTCCACTGAGACAGGCAGTACGAAATCGATACCAGATGGAGCAGATAAAAGTGCACAGCTAAATATTTCTATAAAACCTGCTATGATAATAAAAAAAATCACGTTCCTCAGGATTACTGGCTCAGTATTGTTTCAAACAGTACCACATCCAAATTAAATCCGAAAGTCACGAACCTTAAAACTACCCTTATCCCAACAGAAGCATTACCGCCAATTACACCCAATGTCCATGCAATCAATCTCGCCCATCGAACGTAGTGGAAAAAACTACCACCTAACCGGAGCAGAGCCGGATCCAACTGATCCTATAATTTAATCCCCGCGCAATTCGAAGTAGAAGGGAATTTATTTTAAACGTGGGCGAAATAAATAGAACCCGGCACCGCAGACTCGTTCATCGGCCGCGGTGTATTAGATTAATTTTTCACCGATGGAACCGCTAATTGGCCGACGCGCGGACGTACGCGGAATATGCTGCAGGATTTTCATTATTCCATTAAGGAAATTTGCATGGGCGCGGCGATATACGGGGGCGTATTAAATTATCGCCGCGTTTTATTAAGGCTGTCCGAATACCTTACGGGTCAAGTCCGCCGTTGGGGATTAATTCGCAATTAATGCACCGCGCGTCCCTAATCTGCGGACACTTGAACGCGCGTTACCAGCGAGACTCGTGCACGGAATTGCGGGCCGGCCGCCGAATTCTATGGGACGAATTCATCCTCGCGGGTGAAAGAGAATTTTGGGACATTCAACTGTGCCCCGGGTGAACTACTATAGTGATTGAAATAGAGCAGGGTTTAAGCTTAAAAATTAAGTTGTGACGGCAGGGAGATTGTGAAAATGCGAATCTTGTGTAGAGAATTTCGAATGGTTCACTGAATTCTGTATCTCGATTTTATTTCAAAAATTGTATTACGACGGAAAAGGGATTGTGAAAATTCCAACATATTCTTGTGGGTGAAATTTTGAAGAATTTTGAGAGACTTAACTGTGCGCTTCGTGTGAACTACTCGTGATTGGAATAGAACAATTTAGGTTTAAAATTCGGTTGTGATAGAATTTCAGGATATCCACCGAGTTCTATAAGTCGAATTGATTTTTTAAACTTATGATGATATCGAAGAATGCTTCTGACAAAAGTTGAATATTTTCGAGGGGTAGGCTGTTTTAACTATCTTCCCCTATACAGTTGAAACACGCGAGTCGACTCATCACAGAGTTACTCGGTCTAAGGAAACCGCTAAACTGTTGTTTGTGTTGAGGGAAATTCTTTTCTCCTACCAGCTGCCCTGCGATCAAGCATTCCTCCAGCTCCCCTGACAGATCTGCTTACGGCGGTGGAAACACCTCGGGGATGAAAGGAATTGATTTCCCTAGGAATCGAGATTGAACGCGTCGGCCACGGTTACGAGTAAAGGCGGGCCTTTATGCGACGAGGCGTTTAAAAGCGAGCTAAGTTATAAAAATTGTTCCCTGGGAATCGGGGCAGCTGCTGGCCGAACGAAGTAAAGCGGGAGCCTGTGATTCCGTTGGATTGAATTACGATCGAATCAGGAGTGTAAAGTTGTGAATTTCTGAGGGTCCAATCCTTTCGCGAGAGATTGAAATATGAGGTGTGCTGGCACGTTGTGTAGCTAGCATTCAACTGTACAGGCTGATTGTTTGCTCGAAGATCGGTCGAAGTCGAGATCATTTTTATTTTAAAAGAAAACATGCTCAAGTGGGACGAACGAAAAGGAAGTTGTCTCGAGAAGGAAGTTTTCTAGGATCCAGTTGTAATAAATTTAGTTACTATCACTCGAGTCAGCTGATTTCCCCCTGCTTCTGGTCCAGTCACTCCCAAATCCCACAAATAGTAGTTACGTTCTTCCAAATTCTAGAATTGAGAAATACCTTTCCCTTTGAACGAAGGTTTCGGTTACGACGAATATCGTTGTCCACCGATCCAGAATAGTACAACCTGCATGCAGAATATCGAATCCCAGGGGACGCGAGACAGCAAAAGGAGCTGGAGCTCGCGAGCAAAGCACGATAACACCGCCTCGAGTAAGTCCCATCCAGCATATTGTGTGGATTATTTAATCTGGAACAACCCCGTCCCTTCCCCCTTCGATTGAGTTTTGGGAGTGGAGCCAAAGACGCCCGCTGCCAAAGGAAGGAACCTAATCGAAACGTCGTCGAGATCGAAGGAATTAAAGGGCGTGCAGGTGGAAGAATCGCGAAGGTAGCGAATATAGATCGTAACAGCGATCGAAGAGGGAGCGGGAGAAAAGATAAATGTCACAGGGGCGTGCGTGTTTTTCTTCGTCTATCCCTTTGGGCACGCGGCTGCTCGGCAAGCCTCTTTGATTTTCAATGGAAGTTACTTCCCTCTTTGAAGACGCTGCGCCCAAGACAAAATATTGTTACGCGGGCTCCACTAAACCTTGCTCCAATATCTGCCTCAAAGGACACTTTTATCCGCGATCCAGCGAATACCCCGCTCTCTAAAACACTGCATTGAAATGGAGCTGCGGCATAAACCTCCACGAGGGGGCCACTCGAACGATAAGGGGACGAGGGCGACATCGATACTGGACGATATTGGCCGATCGGATGCGTGGATAAATAAGAACGCGAGCGTATAAATGATAACGAAGACGGTCGACTGTCTTCTGCACGGAGTTCGCTGATACTATTGGGCCTGGTCAACGGCTCCTCGATGGGGGGCTAAAGTGGTGACTACTTACAGATAATAAGGGCAGTTGAAATATAAATTCACTCGTTCAATAGAAAAATAGCTGTATTATAGTAATTGATAACAGTGTTTCAGTCAATCTGACGTGAAATCACGTGAATCGTCGGTAAGGTGTTAGTGTAAAAGGTGGTTCAGAGTGATTTTAAAGTAATAGGGTAAACTGTACAATGATTGGCACCCTAAACGGAAATCCCAATTGGAATGTCTATATATTTTTGTGAAGTTTTTATATGGTCTTAATTTTCAGTTATTATCAATGATTATGGATTTCTCGTTAAAATAAAACATCTTGAGTACATATCAAGTCTTTGATTTTAAAAATATTCAATGGAAAATAAAAATAGGCATAAAAGTACAATCATTGGCACCCTAAAATTTGAGGTTATATAGAAAAGCATATGTAGTTAAAAATTATGTTTAAAGTGTTTAAACAGACTATTTCATTCACTATTAAATTCCTACAACACTTAGTAAATCTGTATTTTAATGCAGTACTTAATTATAAAGCGACAAAATATACTTACGTACCCCTTATCAAAATTTTAAGAGAACACCTAAAACTCAGCCCTTTGTCTCACTTTATGGCGTTGCCAGATGTAAAATGTGTAGTTCAACTCCTGGGCTTTACAATGTTGTAGTGAGAAAAAAAATAAGAAATTGTAAAAAAGTACTTTCTAAGCTTGTACTTCTTAATATTTGACTTTTTAATCAGGAGTGCCAATGATTAGTGCAGTGCCGGCATTAGTACAGTTTACCCTATTAAGGCTTTTGTGCCAAATTGCCATTAGTTTAAAAGGATATTTCAATTTCAATCTCCACATTCGAAAATTAAAATATATCTCCCAAAGTAATATCTACCTTTCGACATAATTAACGCAGTAAGAAACACGTATGTAATTGCATTAAAAAAGAAAGGTGCAGCAAAAATGTGGTTATTGCACGTGCATCGTTGCGGGTATAAAAAAAAATGCCTTAGTCATGCAAACATAGATCTCTCGCGACCGTTCAATATCCTCCGCCACAATATTCTCCTAATCGCAGCTAAATAAGAAACAAAGAGATGAAGACAAGGATTGCGAAACAAAGCTATCTGTTTTACTCACGGCAGCCCTAATAAACCCAATAAACGCCGCGTAATTATCCCACGTACGATAAGAACTCGCTCATAATATTATTCTCTCTATTCGCACCGCTGCCACACGCAACGAGCAATAATTTACAATTTACACCCTCGTTTAAGGACAGGCCGGCTCCTTTCAGACGCTCGAATTCACCTCGCGCCTCTGCTCGCCTCCTGTGTTCCCGGCAATATGTAAAATTCACCAACGCCACGGCTCTGCCGGCGGTTCACTGGAATCCCGGCTATATTTCTTCCGCATATTTTCGATTCGCCGCCTGCGCTTCGCGCGGCAATCTCCTTGCATCCGTGAATTTCATTATGTATATATTCCGTATCGGGGGCCCTCTTTGGTTTCTTCATCTTGTTCCAGATCGAAAACAGGATGGAATACACGGTCGGATGGAAGCGCGGCACGCGTAATACAGAGGAGAGACGAAGAGAAAATCGCCCCGCCCTCCCCCCGTGCTCCGGCAACCCCTCAATCGCTCGAAAATCTCCTTAAATAAACTTATTCCTTTTCTTATTCGCCAGTGGAAGCTAGACTCGCTTCGATGTATTTCTTTAATATGGAAATTTTCTTGTTGGCGTCGATCGCGAGGGAACAAGGGGGATGAAAACGTGACGGTGGAATAACCGCGGAGTACTCGCCTTGCATTGAACTTCAAGTTGCGGGGAATTTTGTACAACCCGTGGTAACGAATTTGGGGATGTTTTTGAGTAATGATGTTCTTCGGCTACTTGTTGCTTTTGTGTGCAGTAAATCACGATGGATTAAGATGCTTCCTATTGCTAATTTTGTTAAGATTGTTTCAAGTGTTGGTATAAAATAATATTTACAGTGGGTGGACAAATTATTATACTCAAATAAAAAGGTTTGAGATTTTCTAAGTTTAAGCGATGGAATAAAATAGATATCTCGTTTTTAATGTTATAATATTATTTTTTAATACTAGTATATGTATTTAAGAATGCAAATTAAATACATTTAGGTATATACATAGGTTTAAGACTATATTGTATGAGAAATGCAATTACTCAATATTTAGTGACTCCGCTTTAGCTTTTATGACGGCTTGGATTCGGCGTGGCATGCTTTCAATGCATTCTGTAGCTACTTCCTGCAGTCTTGGAATATTCTGTCCTACTCTGATGATATTCTCTATTATTTTTGTCTTATTTGTAATAATTTTATCTCCGCCCTTTTAAAAACAAATTAGCTTTATATGTTGAAAAATTACTCACAATGTTGCCGGATGTTGTAGCTAATCAATAAATGAAAAAAACAATAACATTCATGCATTGTTACTTTAATTACAGCCACGACTTTCACAGATTTTGACGAAAATGTTTTGAGTATAATAATTTGGCCACCCTCTATATATAAACACTTTCGCTTGTGAAAAGTGTGAGTTTGAATATGTGCACTACAGTTCGTTCTCTCTTCAAGAAGTTTAAGGAGAAATGGACTACCCCGTGAAGTTACAAATCGATATTTTATCTTGAAGAAGTTCATCACGCAATTCAAAGCCACCTGTGGAGGCTCTGCTCGCTGGGAATCAGTCCCTTATTTACTATTAACTGTTGTAAATGTTGCCAAAAGCAAAAATATACTCCTATTATTTTTTAGTTCCTTTCAGTTTTGGCATTTTAATTCCAGGTCCATAGTATCTTCTCGTGCCACTTACTAGGAACACTATTCTGTTTATGATGGAATCACGCAAATTTTTTTATATAGATTGAAAGTATATGTCACCACGGTCACAAAAATGCAAATTAAAGATGCTCCCAAAAGCTGCTCTGACCTTGAAAAATCAACAAAAGTGGAACAGGGGAAAGATGAAAAAGTGAAAAATGATGAAAAGATGAAAAACAGTGACATGTTTCGACTGTCTCGTTGGTGAAGGTATGAAAGAAACAGTGTTCGCTCGTTGCAGTCATCGTGAAAATTATTATTGCTTCAATCAGTTTTTTAAACATTCTTGCTGACAAGATTATCATAAATGTAATGGTTAATTACCCACTGTTGTGATTTCAATCGTATTATTATTAATTTTTTTCTAGTTCTTATCTATCATTAATCTATTATCATTCATTTAATACAATGTATTTTCATTGTATAGAGATAATTAAATTTCAACAGACGGTATTGTCATTCTCTTTCCCTCATTTTTCTTCTTTCCCCTGTTCCACCTTTGTTGATTTTTCAAGATCAGGCCAGCTTTTGGGAGCATCTTTAATTTACATTTTTGTGACCGTGGTGACATATACTTTTCCATCATCAACAGTGTCCCTAGTTAGAAACAAAAATGTACAAAGTCTATTGCCTATTCAAACTTTCAATCCCCAAGAAGACTGGAAATTCTTCAGATTCGAGTAACAGTGAATGTGACTGGAATTTTTGATCGCATGCTCCAAGTGTCTCCAAACCAATCCCCACGTTCTGACTCTTCCTGGGCGAGCGTGGTCGACCATTTTGCAGCCGTGATGCAAGCTGGATTGCAAGCTGTGTGCATGCGCGCGGGCCAGAGCCAACGAGCCAACTCTGGCGACCAGGTAGCCAGCGTGTTTCGCTTCCAGAGAAGCGGAAGAGAGAGGGAGAAAGGTGAGCGCAGTCACGGTTCGTGGGAAAACCTTGAAAGTGTTACGAGATGGAAGAAAAAGAGCGAAGCGTTCGAACGGATTGATGAAACTTAATGAACTGCCAAGAGGACCCTTTTCTGCTGGCCTTTTTGCAATAGCTTAAGTCTGCGCAGGTGCTTCGGAAGCAAAAAATTGGAATAACGATTATCGTAGGAGATATTATACGGTCGTTTCACTTAAGACTTCCTTGAAATCGTTTCTGTTCACTTAACCGATGCGTGTATTAAGTAAGTCCTATCATTGATTTAAACAGAGTGGCGAACAGGCTGAAGAAAATTTATACGAATGCTTCAAAAAAGAAGAATTAGGATAGTGGCTACCGAAGGAGATATTATATGGTCGTTTCACTGAAGACATTCACTTATCACATGGTGTTTATTAATAAAATTATTACTAAGACTCTGTTTGTTTTAAGAATTCATTTACAAATAGATCAATTTGACCACTACAGGGTCTATTTTGACCCACCAGAAGCATCACACTAGATGTGTTATTTACTATTAATATTACTACTCAAAGAAGATGAGGATTTTTGATTATAAGAAGATCAGAGTGTAACACAAATTTTGTGAGGTGAAGCTAATTATCATCCAAGGGTTAAGTCACTCTCAAAATCGATATCTCAGAAATGAACAGATCCTCTGCACCCAAAAATCACTCCACAGAGTATTCAGATCACGATAAAATATTAACTATGAACCAGGAAGCTAATATCAAAAGGAAAACTGATGAGCGATTAATTTTTATTAACGATTGCTAGCAAAAGTCAGCATAATTTTCGGCTATATTTGTCGCCAGTCGCCGTCGACCTCGACGAACCACCATCCGACGAGACAAAAGTGTAGGTGTTCTTTATTAATGCAAAGTGCAGCCGCGTCGTGGGTCTTTATCTTACGATTCAGGACGCGACGCGATCGCTATTTATGTGGATAGAGGAACGGTTAAGCGGGAACGGTTATTGCGGATTAACCGGGGCTGTTTCTATTCAGGTGATCGACGTGTCCCGCGTCGGGAATGAATAGAATCGTCTGCGCGAAACGACTTCCGAGTGGGCTGGAGCTGGTTTTCGTTTTATAGAAACAAAACTTTCCCTCCGCTCCCCGAGCAACATTTCACATCGAACTTGCTGTTCCTTGGCGTGAGTGGACGGGACACGTACAATAGGCTATTCCTTGAATGGCGGCCTCCGTATGCATCCCCCAGAGGCCGATGAATTATTTTTTAAAAAGCTGCAGGACGTATTTGAATTTGATTAAATTTTGTGCAATGAATTTTGAAGTGGTTTTTGAGCTTGGATAATAGGTATCGCTTTTCAGATGAATGGTAGAGTGTAGTAAAGTGTAGAAAAGAGAACGAAAGATGCGTGTTGAAAGATTTTTTAATTTAGCACCGTGTCGCTAAATTCTGAATGTTAACAGAGTTTAATTTTAGAAAAGATATTTCACTAAGGAGTTTTATTTACAAACCCGGTAAAAGCTCTGTTCATACAATCGTGAATCAATGTTCCACTGGTTCCCCAGCCATTCTTCTTACTCAAAGTGACCGTGTTAATTCGAAATAGCTCTTCGTGTTTATGCAAAAACTGAAACGAGACTGGAATCCTTTAGACTCTTCCCCTGTACGTCTACTTAATGGGTTTGCTTTGTTCGAGGCTCGTTGATAGTCTGAGAGAATTCAGACACCGTGTTGACAGGGAATAGCAAACTAGCTGCAGGAAAAAAGAGTTCCGAGTTTAATGTTACTGTCGTTTTATTCTATCGAAACCTTAAACTTCTTTTTAGTGCACTCTAAATCGAGGCTGATCTATGGCCACCAATGAAGCAACTTTCAATTAAATTCAGAGAACTAATGATGAATAAATTTTACATAATAATAAAAATTCTATTAATCCACGCAAGATGTAACTCGCAGAAATGAACAATTAGTAGACATTAAACGTAATTTGTGAGACCGTCATCATATCTAAACCAAGAAGGAAGATACCCAATAACAAATAAACAATTATTTATTAAAATAGTCCCTTCAGACTTTCACGAAAAATCCAGCTACTCAACTCAAGCCACATCTCACTAAAAGAAAAGAAGCACAAAGAGAATCAGGACACGTGGAACGTTAATTCCCATCCACTGGGAGAAGCACATCGTGGCTAAGCTAAGAACACCGATGAAACGGCACTCGAGAGTGGAGAAGGAGGGAAACGATCGTGGCCAACTTCCGTCGAGGGGGCCACGATAATGGGCGCGTTTCTGAACGTAAAACCGTGCTCGGTAACAAGTGCACCGGTACGAAAGCCCGTGTCCGAGAATGGCGGCCGGTTACAGAGAGTTAACAAAAGGAAAGGAGCTGAATTTCCGGAGGCAAACGCGCCGAGGGCACCGCGTTCCTCTCGCCACGAGAGGCTTACTCGCGGCGCGGCGTCGTCTCTGAAATCCTGTCGGTTTAAACGCGATTCTCTGCAACTTTTTCTACCCCACTTCCCCGGCCTTCCCTTGCCCGCCGCCCTTCCTCGCCGCTCCTTTCCGTGCCTCTCCAGCGTCGTTTCGTCACGATTCCCTGGCTCCATTTCGCAACGACAACGACGACAACGACGACAACGACGGCCAGGCGGCCGTTGCCACTGACCCTCTTTCCCAGCGCGCTTTGTTCCCCGCCGCCGATGCCGTGAAACGAGCTTCAGCGGCTTTTGAAGCCGGGGAACGCATGCGTTTTTCAGCTGGACCACCGGGGAAAACATCGATAGAGCGGGCGCGGGTATCGTGGCGGATGCAAACAGACCAGGAACGAACGATAACAGGCACCGGTTACGCCTCTTCCTTCGTAAATACAGTTGCGATGGGGATGCTTCTTTTAGCGAACTTCATGTGAAATGGTGCCGGGGTTTCGATGGGCAACTGGCGTACTGAACGTTGAGGTGATGATGATGATGATGGCGCGTGAGCTGGGTGTTTGAAGATTTCATTTTGAACATCGATGATGGTAATATTGTCTGTTATATAGTATTGAACGAAAGTAGAAAGAATGTTGTGGAAATGGGAGTCTACTTAGTCTATAGAAACTTTATTTTACTAGGTTGTAATAAAGAATAAAACAAAACAGTGTCACTTCTGTTTTTTGAGTTCAAATTGCCAACCCCCGTTTTATGGATGTTCAGATTGTGGGGAATGGTGATATGTTAAGGAGGTGTAGGATCGCTAGATTGCTAGATTTATAGGTTGATAGGATTTAGGGTTGGTAAGGTTTATAGACAGAACTGAAATAAAATTGGTAGGGTATTTTGTATTCAATCCCTTCACCGATCAGCTTTTGCATTGGAATTGTTACAAGTCCCAACGTATATTAAGTGACGATAACTGTCGTTAATTTTATTAGGATCTGCAAGATACCTGGGAAACATTTCTTTTTTTCAGGCTGTTTAATTATGGAGCGATTTTTTTCTAAATGGAAATTTTGAGACCACCTTTGGGCTACTTGTGCTGAATTCGGCATTCTCCCGCTGTTATTTAATCAACACGGTGTTTTCATAACTATATAATACCGATTTAAAATGTAAAACGTATGTTGAAACTATCACAAAAAATTAAGTATCTACAAAGTCATCGTTCTGAAGCGAATTTCTCAAGAATACACGTGTCAACAGTAAACAATTTTTAATTCCCTGTATCCTTGAACTTTACCGACGCAAAATACACCTCCATCGATTGGGAATCACGGAATCGACGAGAAAAACATTCGTTTCGAAACATTTTATCCTCAACTTTACATAAATTGACTTTACATTTTCTACTGTACTCTTCTCCCTTAATAAGTTATAATAATCTACTCTTAATTACTCCATTAAAACATTGAAAATTCCAACACAATCGCCCCTACTCTTTATTCTAAATTTTCCACTGCAAATGGGACAATTTACACACTATATCGGTAAGGAAATACGTACAAACCTAAAGAAATAAAAAATCAACCAACAATCAGAGATCACAGTATCCCAAAAAGAAATCCAAGAAACAAGATACTAATAAAAATCAGCAGAGGTGCTTCAAAGGCGAAAAATTAGTATATAGTGATCATCGTAGAATCTGAATAATCCCCGAAAATCGTCTTGTATTAAATACACATTAACATATTTGTGACAAAGTCTGAGAAATAAATCTAAGAAACAAAACACAAAGACAGCAAAGTATTCAGACCTGGTCCTAAAATCATTCCACCATCTTCCATTCCTTTAAACGACCCTCCAATTCACTAACACCCACGAAAATCGGTTGCCAGCCTTCCCAGCCGCGACGTTATCCCTGTTCCCACAGAAATTCCTGCGGTAAGCGGAATCCACTCACGGGACGCCATGAAAAGGCGCAGCATCCACGTCGTCAGCGGTTCGTACGTAGCAGGGGCCGCTGTATAGCCCCTGTAATCCGAAGAAATGGCTCCAGAACGGTAAACATTTATAAATTCCGCGATCACGTTCGCGGCAACGACTCGCCCATAAAACAGCGGCGAAGCGTGCCGCTGTTCCCTGAGAACAGACGAGGAATAGCTCGGCGAAGAATAACTTGGTCGACCGGTTATTCCTCCGTGTACCGTAATGGCGGACGCCCGTCCGACACGGAAGCCATGCCCGCGTTTCCGGTGCTTCCAGCGCGGCCCGCGTCATCGTTCAACCGCGATTCATTCAAATTCTAGTCAACGGACGAGCTTCGCGTTGTCGGAGAGGGCTGGGGATATTTTTCGTCCGCTCCGCAGCGTTGTCCAGCCGGAGCTGTTTATACAGCAGCTGTGGAATCGATATCCCACGAAGAACCGCGGTGGCGAGCTTTATTCTGTGCACCGAATGTTTGGTGTCTTCCATTCCATTCTGGAGACATGCTGGGGTTTCTTAAGAAGGAGATTCTTGAGGAATTTCGAAGTGGAAGGTAGTTTTGTGGTTGAATTTTTAGAGCTGCAGTTTGGGGTGGGTTGGTTAGGGGTATGAAGAAGCAGAGAAATTTTTTCGATTGGTTGAAAAGTGAGAAATTAGCTACACTTTGAAGCAAAAAGCCGATTTTCGTGTGTAAGAAAATGGACTTTATTTACGCGTAAGTTAGGTAAGAATTAAAATATCGAAAAAATTGACGGTCGGATGATAAAGAATACATTTAAGAATATCTGTGCAAAATTGTATAAAGTTCGATAGAGTTTTACTACTCAAATTACAGCGTACACCGTTTCGGAATACATGGTTTCAAGAAAAACGCATTTAAAGTTTTCGAAATGTTTTGATATTTGAAAAAAAAAATTGTGTATATTATTCAAAGATGTCTCTATCTTCATTGAAAAATTTTTAGCGATAAAAGTGTTTTTGGCATTTAGAAATAAATTCCCAAAGATGTCATATTTCTCGACCTGGCCGAGGTGGTTAATACGTGCATGGAGCTGGCAAGTAGAAACACCCCATGCGAGCTCAGACATGAATCAGTAGTGCATGCTGTGGAAGCGTTATTTACAATTACACCTTAAATTCGCTTCTGAATACCAATTACCACTAATAGACACAGTACATATTTAAAATTTACGATTTCAATAATTCTTTGCTCCCTTTTCACGATATAAACTGACACTTAACATCACTCATTGAGTATTTAACCATTAGGAACTTGATACAACCCCCTTAGTGTGTAATACAATTTTACTTATCAAAAACTGGACTGCTTAAGCACATTTTTACACATAAATTTAACAATCTTGAAACATACTTTACACACAGCCACCCCACGAAAACGAAGCGGACATCGTCTCCCCGTCTTTCTCTACAGACCAAACCGACACCAGCAATTTTAGCTTCGCATTTCGATTCCCGGTAGAAACGAATATCAGCCGAGCAAATTGGCGACGCCATCGGAGCTACGTATCCCCCGTTGCCCGAGAATAATAATTCATTAGCCGTTTGTGCGAGGCAATCGATCCGCGGGCTGCGTCGAATATTTGCAGACACCGGGCGCGGCTGGGATTAATATCGTACGTCGGAAATATTTGCCGAATTAAGTTGGGAATCGTTGAAAGCGCCACTTTCCAGCGGGCGCGCGCCGCCGTCCCGCTTAATTGAACGCAAACCAGGATATACCGTGCAAATAACGCTGCTCGCAACATTTGCCTTCGTTACGCGGAGGGAATTAACGGGGCTGATAGGAAATGATGATCGTTCGCGAGATTCAATCGAGAGTGCAGGCCAAGTATTAGCATAAAACCAGCGGTCGGACGGTTTTACGGTAATTTCCGCTGCAGGAATGGCCGTGGCCCCGAACGGAGCTTCTCCCCCACGACGGCAGATCGGCAGAGCCGTGGACGGGCGAGGAGATGTCGAGCCGTTGGAGCGCTCCACGTTTCAAAGGTGTCAGTTCCTACCAGGAACGAAGCGTGTTAATGCCTCGACTGTAAGGCTTCTATCATGTATCGGCCCGGCACTGTACGGTTTCCGTGAATTATGTTTACTTAATTCAGATTTGCTGCGCACGCGAGGGGGAGCCGTGATCGACGCCCGTCCTGCACTCGATGCGGACGCTTGTGTCTTAAGCTTCCAGTTCTTATTTGCTTACTAAGATTAAGCACCCTGTTATAGTGTTTGTGGAAGAAACATAGGTAGTACATAGACTGCTCGAAGCTCTCTAACACAGTACTATCGAGGATAGAGCCTGCTAATTCCCTTTATCGAAACACCTATCCATCTTCGTGCATAAAAGTGTTATACATTCGTTCAAAAACTATTCTGAATCCTACTATCTTCTTTGACGTCCACTGTTTTAACGAATTCACTGCACCTTTTCTAGTAACTACTAAAACCCTGTCTTTTAAACCGAACTGCTGCTCACGAGGCAAGCCACAGCCAACGACCACTATCCACCCCTTCGCCAGGCAGCCCCTAAGTGTCCACGTCGAACACGGAAACGGATCTCCATCGGGGGCGACCAAAGGGAGCGCTTTCCCTTAAATACCCGCGGCGTGGAGGGGCGTGAGGAGGTTTATTTTCATTCCTCGACGACGCGAGCTCGAGGGGGCCGGCTCGGAATTGCGTTATTTAGCCGGAAGGGTTGTTTCTTTCTTAGCCAGCCTGGGAGGGTGCGGTCCCTGTCATTGTGCCGCCATAGCCGGTAATTACTTGGCAATGCACGAAATTCCCAGCCAATCTAGTCGAGCTACGTTCGAGAAAAAGCGACTGGCGGGGCGGCGGGGGTTGGGGAGAGAGAGAAAAAAGGAGGCGACGGATCAAAGAGGGACAGAGAGAGGCGGAGAGATAGAGAGCAAAAGGGTGGACGAGGCTCTCGCGATGACGACGGCCACTCGACGAGCCGGTCGAGGGACAGAGAGGGGGGGGCAGGGGGGGGAAGAGAGAGGGGGTGGGAGCGAGGAGGATTTCTCTCGGTGAAGGTGAAAAGGCCGAAAAAGAAGAGAAGCGACGGAATACAATGTCGGACTCGGTGGCCCGAGGCGTTGTCGCTGATTGTCGGCTGCGCGAGGAACAGAGGGGGCGGCGAAGACAGCGTCGAGGAAACCGGCAGACGCTGGCTGAAGGCTCTCCTGACGCCCTGCAGGGACCGTAGGATCTTTCTAAAGACAACGAACCCTTGCCAACCGGGGTGGGAAGACGCGAGGACTCCTTGAACGTGGGCGCACAAAAAGACACAGTGTACACGTCCGTCGAGGGAAATCAAAAAAAAAAAAAAAAAAAAAAAAACGGGGAGGCAAGAAGCTGCAAGCTGAGGGGGGAAACCGGTGTTCAGGGATATCGATGTCGGCTTTGTTTGGCCCTTGCGCGAGGGGCTGATAAGAGCGACGCCACTGAGACTCGTGGAGAAAGCTGTTGCTATTCGAAGGAATTGCTATTTTCGAGAATCTGCGACGAGGAAGACGGGTAGGTGCAATTTAGGGGTGCAGTTGGAGAATGAAGTATCTCAATTCATTCCGATTATATTTAAATAGCTAGCACGTATTAATAATTAATTACGATAAAAATGCTGGATGCCGATAAAGAGGATCTAAACTTTAAATGACAGGTTGAAAAAATCGTAAAAATAGAACTGTTTAATTGTGGATCACTGTTGCTCTTGAAGACATGCGATCACAGCTTGTAAGATTTATTAATCTCGCAATGAAGCTTGAGCAGTGATTATTATCGTTCGTTTCGAATCGATCAAAGTGCGGCGTGAGGTCGTCGAAGATTTAAAAGATATCTTTAATAAATACGACCTACAGCGTCTGTAAATAATTAAAAGCCTTCTCAACATTCCGTGTTTCCTCATTCTCCTCAATCTCGCTGTAAAGATACACTTCAGTTTTTAATACGCACGCAAAAGAAACAGAGTCCGACTGACGCGCAGATACGGTAAAAAATAAACGAAATGAGGAGTATACTATCAGACAAGGATCTCAGAAACAGATACGATTGCCCCCGGTTGTCTGTTACGTAACCCCGAAAACAGATTATTTAAGAGGCAGGATTGCGTAACGCCGTTACGGAGAGCAGTCTTCGCGCAACAGTGGCGCATAAATTCGCCGTCCTTGCGCGACCTGAATTTCCGCGAGGCGACCCCGGCTGCCTCCAGCTAGGACGGGTTCCTCCGCCCCCGCGGCCCTGCCCTCCAGATTTCATTTCGACCGGGGAATTAAGTTTTAAAAGCATCGAGGGCGGGCCCCGCCTAATCGAATCGGCCGCGATTCCCGTGACGCGTTTCACCGGATGCGCCGCGCGAAATCGAATACTCTCCTCGCGATCTACTTATCAATCCCCCCCGTGCCCCGCGCCATCTCCACCCGTGACTGGCTTTCCAACCCCCGGATCTCATCGAGCGAGACCGCCGCGGCGCAACACTAAACTCGTGATACGAATAGCTATGGTTTTAGAAATTGGCCGCCCCCGTTTGATGGCACTCGATCCGAGAGCAATCTTCTGGGGGTTAGTTGCGCTCCGCGAGCTGAACGCCCCGCGCGAACGAAGATTGAGGTAGCTGGGGCGGTTCCTCGCGGAAGAGTGAGCCGAAAGCGTAGAGGGAAAGTTTTCTGCGCGGGGCTACGTTTTCGGGGAAATTGATTTTGAAAGTGCATGAGACTCTGGTGGTTCTGAGACGATCGATGGAACTTCTTGTCGATGCTCAAGCTCTTTGCAAAAGTTTATATTATACATGTTCCACGTGGTTTTCTCAGAATAACCTTCCCCCCGTGTTCCCTCTGAGAACTCAAAATATTAATCTGAAATCTGCAAAAATTACGAAATGAATCTTTCGGCCAATGATGTAAAGAATCAAACACATTCGACATCTCTGTAGAACAGTGTTTACCAGTCACTTCGCCCAGAAATTCTAATCCCTCCACCCAACGAACGTGGACGTCACGGTCGGCCAGGTTCGGTTTGCAGCGGTGAAATACGAGGGCCGTGTGCAAACGAAACATCTGCGACCGGCGAGCGGAAGAGCGGCGACTCTGAGTGACTAAGGGAGGGCGAGGGAACGATGGAGACAGACTGGCCGCAGTTTCGACGGATTTCTTTTCTCAGCCGTCGTCTAGCGGACGCGAGGCCAGCCGAGGAACGGGGGATTTTCAAAATTCCAATATCCTCGTGGACGAGCGTCCCCGTCCCCGAAGAAATCCAGCAGGATTTGCGGAGACGCGGGGCGATCTCCCGTTTCGTTAAGGCAATCGCCGTGGCGGCGGGGGTGGCGGAGGAACGTCGCTCGAACCGAGTGGGACGATTCCTCGACGAAAGACGAACGTGGAATATGCGACCGACGAATTTCGGGCAGCGATTCTCGGCCATTCCCATCCCGCGGCTCCCTTTCAGCTGGGAAACAAGCGACTGCTTCGAGGAAATCCGTTTTCTAGAGACGCGAAAACGCACGAAGATATCCAGCCAAGAAAATTAATGCACTCCGAGCGTACCGTTTCCCGCGCGAGATTCAGCCGGGATTTTTATGTCGCAGGGGAGGGGAGCGAGACGCCAGCCGTTGGGCTTCATGATTGAGGAGCGCGACAGTGGACTTTGATTAATAAAGCATCGAGCGAGGGGGAATTCGAATCGTGGGCGAACTCTTTCATTTAATCTGCCCACGGTCGAAATTAATATTCATCGCAGCGAAATACTTGGCGAGAAAAAGAACACCTTCTTTACCTTAATCCTCCGAGGTCGTCGGCGATTCACCGTCGTACGAACTTTAACTGGACACTCACCTGGAACAGGAAAAAAAGGAACGCTGTTAGACGCGTTATTAATTGGCTGAATGGTCGGAACGAAGTTCGGAAAGTTTCTAGCGAATTTTAGCGGATTAAAAGCTTGGGCGCGGGGGTATTAACTTTTATTAATGTATGAGTCAACAAGTTGCAGTGAAATGGAAACTGAATGATGAGGCGATCGTTGGTATTTGTTCTATGAATTTGTCGATGCTGGACCAGTGAACTTTATGCGGCAGGAAATCTTTTGTATCGCGTGGATTATTGAGTAGAATTTTTATTAAATTTGTTCGCGGTTATGAAGGTCTTGCGTTAATTTATTTTTACTGGGGACACTTTTTAGTACATGGTATGGAGAGTTACGAGGGAATATAGTTCCAGGGATATTGGTACAGTGGCGCGTCTGACCATACACGGACCACTTCCCCTTGTTTTCTCTTACTTTATATCCCTGGTGTTTTATACTGAAGTAAAATCAAGTAGTCAACCTCGTCGAATTCAATCAACCTAGGTATTAAAATTGCAAAAAAAATGTTAATTAATCAACCACATCTACTGGCGAGCTGCACCTTAAATAACCTCAAGCATTATTCTACTATTCAAACTTCACTGTTTGCATCTTCTACCTAAGCAGACGCATTAGACGCTACAATGTTGCTCTAACTATACTTCCCTTCCAGTGAGCACTTAACTTAAGTCATATAACACAATTCTCTGTTGTAACCCAAGCCGCGTGCATTATACTACCAACATGAAGTTTGGAAGCAGCAGGTTTCCAAATTTTCCTACGTCCACTTATTGCAATATATTTAGGTAGAGCACGAGGACTCTACTTTCACATATATTACATAGCTTTACCTACTACTCGGCTTCGCCCGAAATTTAGATTCTTATTTTATAAAAAAATTAATTTTTTTTTAGATTTCATTGTGAAAATGGTCACATTCATCTGGATTAGTCGGGCATAATGAGCTGAGGCACATTTCATGATCCCAGAATTTATCGTTCAAAAGTTTTTAGGCGACAGACAAACACACAAACATATAGAAGCTTTTGTACTTTATATATTAAGATTTCTAACTCTACTATTTTTTCTTTCTTGTTTTCTCATTGTTTCTTATTGTGTTGAATTATCAAATAAGCTTTTTTCTCGTAAAGCCTTAGATGCGCGAGGCATTTTCGAACTTTCTTCCATGGCTAGCTGTCTCAAGCAACGCATGGCTAGGTACGGAGCACATGACGTCCCATAGGTAACTGTGTTAAGGGTGTATTCTTGTATTGGTTGACATGGGTCTGATCTCCATAATATACGTTGGAAGTCTCTATCCGTTTCTGCTACCATAATTTGTCGGAACATCTTTGCAACATCGGCTGTCAAAACGTACTGATGGCATCGAAAGCGTAGGATAATATCCACGATGTCCTCTTGCAGATTGGGCCCGGTTAATAACTTATTGTTCAACGAATTCCCCAACGACGTCTTGGCAGAACCGTCGAAGACGACACGCAGTTTTGTTGTCAAACTTGTAGTTCGCACAACTGGTTGGTGCGGCAGATAGCACACCCTTTGTAAATCTGTGATTGAATCTCCCCTTACAAGTGTCATGTGGCCCATTGCTTCGTAGTCGGTTAAGAACTTTATGTACTCTTCCTTAAGATCGGGTTGCGCCTGTAATTTCCTTTCAGTGGTATACAATCTTCTTAGGGCGCCACTCCGCGAATCCCCCAGTCTGACAGCTGAGTCCATCGGCAGGCGTACTATGAATCTTCCATCAGATGCACGCTTAACCGTTTCGATATAGTGTTGTTCGCATTGCTTTTCTTCTTTAGTAGGATATTGCTTAACGCTTACCTCTTCCATCCTCCAAAATTTCTCCAAGGCTTGATCTATTTCTTGGTTTAAGGTTAAACAACAAGCGGCAATCGTGCCCAATTGCGCTGTCTTCTTTATTTCTCCACCGAGTACCCAACCGAGTAGCGTCGTTTGATAGCTCTCAAACTCTGCCAGTAATGCTTCAACCCTAACCAATCTGTCAGGTATTTGTGATATATCCTCTTCAGTACACACCGCCAAGAATGTCTTGAACCGTGTTAGCTGTCCCTTTACTTGGCCACGTTTTGTATTTAATACTTTTACTTCGGTCATTGTTTATGCGTATACGATTTTGGGAATCAAGAAACTATCTGTGAAAGAAGGATGGAGACTCACTTACCCCTGAAGAGTTGACGGAAGTTGCGTCTGCGTTGCCCAGACTTCGAACTCTCTATCAGCAGGTGCGTTGTACGAAATGCCTCCGTGTGGTCGTAGTGGTTAGCTGCGTAGAGTGTAGCTGTATGTGCTGCTTGTTCTCGCCCTGATGTCGACACGTGTGTGTGTGAGCGCATGATCGACACTCGCTTGCTTCTTAGGTTAGGTACGTGAACACGTGTCTCACGGTTGCTTGGTTAAGTGTACTTCACCACTTATTTCTTTCGTCTTTCACTTCTTATTACTTATTTACTTTTAATGCGCCCTTTTATGTCGTTCGGTAGTTTAAGCGTTTAATTTCCTTTCGTTTTCTCTGTTTCAGATTTACTACGTCACGACGTGCTTCACTTTCAATCGCGATTTTTTCACTTTTGGATTAAATCCGGCTCGAAGGACCATGTTTCTTATTGTGCTGAATTATCAAATAAGCTTTTTTCTCGTAACTTATACTGGTGAATTAACAAAAACTTTATTCATTTTCTCTGATTACAATATGACCCTGTCGCGAGACGCGTGGCGTGGTCACTTCCAAAAATTACACACACTCCCCTCGTGCGCGCCACCTACCATCCTGACGCTATGTAATTGGCGCCAAAGACAAATCAAATAAAGCGTGCATTCTCTAACACTCATATATATTTATGTTTTTTTTATCTTCTTGTTATTCTTAATGTCTACTGGTGCAATAAAGAATTATTATTATTCCTTAATCCTTAACTGTACGAAAAGATCCTCGAGTATCCACTGCTTCCAAACTTTCTGACAACGTAATCTACGCTTGCTGTTCAACATAATCGGTTGCCAGATTCCTCTGTGGTGCTCCAATGGAAGCAAGGGACGCGGAATTCTCGAGTGAACGAGGGAATCGATCGAGCAAGCGGACGAGGAGAGAGGATCGTGAATTTGAATCCGCACGCGCGATTCCGTACGTCACACTTTACGATGGCAATAACCACGAGGGACGATGGCGAACAGCGGCGAGGTCTGCAATAATTGTAGCAGCAACTGTCGACGTTATAAAACGGCAACCAGCCGTGGTTCGGATTACGCAAATGGCAACGTGGATGCACGCCTAGCATAACGGATGCGCGCGGACCCGAACAATTCATATAATTTTCCCGGCGATTTAACGTCTGTCGTTTCATCGATGCTCCCGTGGACCGCGGGGATGTGTTTAAAACGAGCGGGGGAGAAAGTTTCAGAGCGTATTTTATCTTCGAGAGGGGGGACAAAAACAATCCCGCGTGATGCTGGGGTTATAGATCTTGTAGGCTGCGAAATGTTTTCGCGCTGAATCGCGGCTAATTTTTCTTCGCCGGAGAAGTTCATGCAGCTTGGAGCGAGGTGCTTGACTATGTATCACATCACTGTGCGTAAGTGTTACACTGGGGTGGAGGCTGTCTGCGAAACTTCTCCTTACTCGAATATTTATCGGGTATGATTTATCCGCGACGAGTATTAGGACTACTACGATATTCGAAGAGTAGGTACTTCTAAATTTTGAATATTTCTAAAGTGTTCCAATAACCCTATGTTCAAAACTTGTACTATCATAGGCAATCATTACACCAACACTGCCCTCAAATTTTTCTTACTCAAATATTCCAGTGACTCGTTACACGAATATTCTCCGAGCATAATAATTAAGCCAATTTATAGAGAAACCTACCAACCCTCAGAATGGTAAAAAATTAGTTAAACATGGATCTCATAACTTTGTGATCTTTATTTTGCAAAAGAACAAAAACTACGGAGAATATAAAATAATATTAATTATACTACTCACTATTAAATAACCCATTAGAAAACCTTGTAAGGGAATAACAAGAAATAAAATAAACCCAATAGAAATAGAGCTACTTTCCTTTAACGATTAAAATCTTCAAACTAAATTTACTCTATTTGCATAAATATTTGCATAAAAATTTAATCTATTCTGCACAACTTGGCCCAATTGATATTTCTCCCACCGAGAGATGGGCAAACTTTTTATTTAAACAAAATTTCGAATAACGAATAAAAGTTAAAAAGATTATTCACCATTCGTTTGTTAACCCGAGTTAGCTTTATTCGACACATGGCAAGTAATTTTTTAACTTTCATTCGTTATTCAAAATTTTATTTAAATAAAAATTCTGCCCATCTCTGCTCCCACCCAATATCCAATGCTCAAACAACCACCAAACAGTGCGAATATACCTGTATTCCCTTATTAAATCGCCATAGCTCACGATATATCATGATACTCTAAGAATCCTCGCAACGTTCAAGCATCCATAAACTATTCTAATAACCCAGCCTCGGCATGCGCACACATTGGACACCGATAGGTGCATTCGACTCTATCAACGATGATGTACGATACAGTCTCGATCGTGTCGGGGCGATAAAGAACGCGTTGCTCGCCACGTAGCAGGACGGGGCAGGTGGCCATTACTGTCGCGTACGGGAGGCATTCGACGGACGAAATGGCCGCGGGTCACGCGAAAAATTCGGCGATTCTTCCATTACGGGCGACGGCGGGGGAGGGGCTCATTTGGTTAACGCTTCCGTCCACGGTCGTTCGCGAGCTTCGAGGATCGCTGGATGGCGGCCGGGCACGTGATAGGAAATGTCGAATCAATTTCTTTATTACGCGGGAACGGGCCTCGGTCACGATATTCCATCGGCGGGTATCGTAACGTGCCGGCCGAGCCGCCGATCAAACGGGAGCCTTCGGATTAAACCGAAATGGCCAGGCGCGCTGTACGCGCTGCGGCTGCTTTTAACTCGCGGTCAAGGCCACGCGGCTATTTGCACACCGGGAATCAATCAATTAGGCAGAAATCGTTAATCTGCTGACCGCGTGGATATCTTCGTAGCGGAGTATTCTAGGGATACAAGCTGCTCGGAGCAACAGAGGCTGTAATTTTCACAAGTTCACAAACTGCCGCACATTGGTGTGTATAAAAAGAAGTGGAGAGAAAAGTATGTGTTAGAAAGGCTTGTATAGAATTCTTCAAAATGTTTAAAATTCTTCCTGTTTGTAATATTAAAAGTGGAATTCTACAAGAAGAAAATGTGAATTGAATTTTACAGAATCTTAGACTAACCCCACCCTACCACCCTTCCTCCGTTCTTTTTTTACCCAATTGTGTTTTCATTTCTTTGAGAACTTTGGAAACTAATATGTGTATTTCTTGTTTTTTTTTAAAAAGATATTTAAAGTTATGTAGATTCATGATTATTATTATCTTCAGGACCGTTTAATAAAAAGCTAGAAAAATACGTTCTGCCACCACGAACTTCATGCAACAGCCAACCAGCACAGTGAAACACCCTCGTGGTATTCAAATGAGTTCAAACAAGTTCCCGTGTCCCGTTTAGATTCGAACAAAAGCAGTCGCGATAAATTATGATGTCGAGGCCGCGTCGACAGGAGACCGCAAAAGGCTCACCCTTTGACCAGCCTCTGAAAAGGGGCTGTTGAATCGATTTCCGCGGGATCGGGACCTTCAAAGGGGCCAATTGTCCAGCCGCCCATCGAAGGATTTCGTTGGACGGCTGATTTAATGAGCCGAGCTGCGACCTTATTCCGCGCCACGCTGCCCCGCCGGCCACTGCCAACGCTGCCAACATCCAGATTTATTTTTATTCCTTATCCCGAGGAAGTAGCGCGGGCTTCCCCGCGCATTTTCCGCCTTATCGTGCAGATAACGCGGCAAAGAATGCATTACCGTCGCTCGATAAAACTTGCCGCTTTCTTATTATCGTGGCCATTAAGTTTTTATTATCGTTGCCTGTTGACAGAAGGGCCCTTTCGCGGCAGGCTTGCGCAAAGTGTGCATGCAAGGTGGGATGAAACGCGCTTGCTAGCAAGACAACGATGTTATTGTCGTCGCCATCGTTTTAGCGAAACCATTGGAGGATTTCTTGCTGCTCCGTTCGAGGAACTTCGAGGGGAATGGGTGTTGGCTCTCTCGTTGCTGATATGAGTTATTGGCAGGCAATGAATTCGCGATCCCTGAGGATTTTTGGAAGAACTGTGGTAGGTTGCTGAGGGGAGGAATAAAAATTTATTGGAAGATAATTTGAATAAAAATTTATTTGGATAATGCCCAACTCTGGGTGTATCCTAATATGAATTTGATGAAATTAAATTAGAAATAAATGCTGAGGTCCTAGCTTGCGTGAGCAGTGATTTATTCCTAGAATGCATCACTGTGATAAGTGAATTGGAGTATTAGGATTTAAAGAAATATGATAGATTTTACTCTCCCAGGGCCCCAGATCACCAACGCAGCCTGCGAGCACCTAGTCGCAAGATTTCTAACTTTCCTCGATCTGAACGCCTGAATCCACTTAATTCCGCCACAGAGCCCGCCATGTCGCTTGGCAAAGGTAGCCTGTTCGATTTCAACACACTTTCCACCGCGATTAACGCGGAAGTAGAGGCGCACAGTCGTGTTCCCGCGGACGTGGACTCGCTCAAATCAGTACCAGAGATTGTTTTTTCCTCTGCCCGTCAAAGCGTCCACGTCCGCGTTGAACAAGCAAATGGTAACGAGAAGCAAGCGTTCGTGGAATTCAGAGGGCCGCTATGATTGTACGTACGATTCGTTCGTATTTCGAGAATGACGGAAAGATGCCCGTTACGTGGACATCCTATCGAGGCATGTGGGATATCTCATCGACCGGCAGAAATAAAAATCGGCCACGTGAGATCCATGGAAATAGCGCCGGCTGCCCTGACTGATAGGCGCGGGTAAAATTAGATTCATTCGCGGTCATAAAGCTCTCGTTCGCACTTTGATCGGGCCTAGAGCTGGCAGAGACTAATAAACAGTCCGTGTGCCTGAAAGACGCGTTATTCTCGAATCGAAGTAGAATATCTGTGATATTCAAGACGCTGCTAACTGCGAAGAGATCTTCGATCGAACAGTGGGAATTGTTACGAATAATTATAGCCCCGTGAAATTTTCTGGTCAGTCTCGGAACGTGGGTTTGAGAAGGGGAACTCTGAAGCCACACTGTGCAAGCTTCGAGCCTCTTCAGTCTCAGAGTCGAAATTAAATCTGCAGAAATATGCCTGTGTGGGTGATTGCTCGATTTTGATAACGTTATTTCGAGTGTGAATAATGCAACGTAATAATTATTGACGATTGTTTAAATCAGGGGAAATGATTCTACTTTAAAAAATGAATAAAAAATGTAGAATACACTTTTTTCATACAGGCTTTTCTTTTCGAGGAAACGAGCTTCGAAAACGGTGGCTGGCGCGCGGCATTAGCAGAGGCGCAGCGCGCAACAGATTCAAAATCAATTATCTCCAAAAGGAAGCATCCCACGAAGAAAGTGTACTACACATTTTCGACCCCATTTTGAACGCTGAATCGACGCCCCACCCCGTTTCCCCGCTAGACACGCGGTGCCTCGTCAATTTAATGACATAATTACATCGTAACAGCGCCCAGACTGGTCGATACGCTCGCCCGACGGCTAAGCGCAAACAAAACACGAATTGGACGCCCCGGGATCACAGATTCCGGCAATTTTATTAACGACCGCCAGTTTGTTGGCCCCTCTCAACTTCTGCCGTTTCGTTCCCTGGACCGGAAATGCCGCCACTTTTTCCGACGATCGCGAGCGGGATCGGCGGCACGGGGACGTCGGAACGGAGCAGGGCAAGAAGCAACAAGAACCGTCAACTGGAGTTTGCCAAAACTCGATCGTTAAATCATGCTCGACTGGTTGTTTTTAATCTCGCGGATACAGTTTTTACCAGACGATCGCCAACGGACTTTTGAGGGGCGGAAGAGAGGGGGGGGGGGGGGTGGAGAGATAACCGTGGATTTTTCCAGCTCGTCGCCACTTCAATGGACCATGCCGCGCGTCCGTAAACGAGACTTTAAAGCACGATGAAAGTTTTATCGCGGAAGTACGTACGGCGCGGTACGCAGTGGGTGCAGCTTGCATGCAGGAACTCCTTTCAGGGCTGGAAATTTTACGACCCCCACGGTTTACCCCCACCTTTTCTCGTGGAAAAAGCAAAACGCTTCGCGCGCCAATGGCCTTCTCAATTTAGAAAGTCTGGATGACGCTCGAACCTCAAAATTGGATACGATCGAGTGGAAATTATGGTTGACATTGAGTGAGGGTTGAAATACCACTATAGTTGTGTCGAGAGATCAAATGGTGGAAAGGAGGATGGTGTTGGAGTGATAAAAGAATTTTTTATGTGAAGTGGCTGGGGAATTGTACCGGGGTCTACTGAGGTGCAATCTATGTATTACATCTGTAAAAAAAATTTAGAGCAGTGGCTAAAGAGAAATGTAACGTGGAGGGAAGTTTAGGTAACATATTGTTAGAATGATTTGGTTTCGGGTGCCAATGAAAATGATTGATTTCCTCTATTTATGAAATCTGTACTCTGCAAAGATTCATTAGTTTTCAATTTTAATGAAAACTGTTCCATACAGTGTCCAGTTTTAATCAGTGTATAAATATGTCCCCAATGAACTACCACTAAACTGTAAACCCTGGACGCGCTCAGTGAACATTTCCCCGAAAGCTCCGGAAGAAACCGGAGAACGAGATTGCTTCGTTGCCTGTGCAATCAGTGCACGATAGCCTCATAAGCAAGCGATAAAATCAGCATGAAAGATGCATACGCCGATGGCTATGGAATAAGAAACGCTTGTTTACGTAACAGAGGCGGTAATCTCGCGAGAGATTCGAAGATACTCAGCGTCCATGTGATTAGACGAGAGAAAAATAAGAAGAGGAAGTTCGATTGTTAATATTTTGTAGATTGAAATAACCAAGGGACTGTTGATCGAAGGAGGGAGATTGGAAATGAAGAATCACGAAACGAAACGAGGATTAAAAGACAAGGTATCGCATTTAAATCTTTTCAGCAATCTCGACATTGTATTGGCGATATAAATTTGCAAATGGAATTATCACATAGGCAAACTTCCTGTAATATTTCATGTAAGAGCGTTAAAGTCTCGTTTGATAGTCAATGAGTGTGTAATTTTATTCTTCTCTCGATAACTTCATTGTTTCCTTCGTATGACAACGACCACGTAACTGTATACTTTTAACCAACAATTTTCCCGTTTTACAATCGAGAATTTAATCTAGAATGGGGTTACAAGCTTGGAGTGAAATATTGGAGACCACAGATTAAATGAGGCATTGAGAGCAAACACGAACTAACCCACACTGAACAAAATTATTTTTTCCTATTTTATATGATTACAACAGCCTACTAAAATACATTATTGCTGCTAATTCAATTTCTTTTGCACATTTACTTTTTCTAAGTTCAAACCCAATGGAGATACTCCACACAAAACATTCTCACCAGGAAACCCAAAACGACGTGTCACAAACTATCAATATTCTCCCACATAATACCCGATATCGCTGAACAACGACTAAATTAAATTTAAAAATCCTAAATACAATTCTAACACTATACCTTGCAAGAACACAGCGACTAACCTGAGATCCACTCAAGTGATGCATGAATCGATATTCTTAAGGAGTACAAGCCTCCATACATGTCCTTGGCCACACCTTCCTTACTCACCTTGCTGCACACCACAAGATCTCAAAGCACTACTATCCAAACCCCATTCTAATACCGTCCCTGAGCTCTTGCCTTGTCCACACAGCAGCGAAGACTGCTGCTACCAACCTCACCCCTACTCCTCTCACCGTACTCCCATACCTCTACAAGACTGCACACAATACACAGGAACAATGGTACCGAGTAACGACCTACGCTGTCGCGCCTGGCGCACTTAACCCGTGCCCCAAACATCGACATGCAGCGCGACTCGGCCCCCTCTACACCTTGGGATCCCCCGGCGAAAGGGGGATGCCCGACGGAGGGGGTTGAACTGTCCGCGACGAAAACTGGAAGAAAGGAAGAAAAGCAGCGAGGGCGCGATCGCATGGCGGGTTCGAAAGGTCAAGTTCAAGCTGGCAAGGGATGCCATCCACAGCCGCGAATAGAAACGGCGGAGGAGAACGGAGGGCAACGATAGGGGATAGATATAGTGGGGGTAGAAGCCAGGCATTCCTGACTACTCTTCTCTCTGGCGGGGCGGGTTACGAAAATAAAATGGAAGCGTGCCAATGCACGTGTGCACCGACAGAGATTCACGATTTTCGCGAAGATCGCCCTCGAGTTCTGGGATCCCTCTCCCCGGCCACCCTCCGTTTACTCTTCGTTCTATCTGGATGCGGATTCATGAAAACAGAGATAACAAGGGGGGAGAGATCGTGATAGATGGATACGCGCGATAATCGTCCAAGCCGTCCATTTTCCACGGTGGGCTACTTGTTGAGGAGGCTACTTCGCGACTCCTCGCCACCCCCGCGATAGTTGGAACGCTACTATCGAGCCGCTTTGGAAATCAATATTTGCCGGCTAGCAGTCATAAGTAACGGCCAATTAGCCACGGTAAACAATTACGGGGGAGGCTGGTAGTCGAGGCCACGAATGGCCACCGCAAATTTACAGCCGCGGGGACCAAGGAGACCGGGAGGATCCATCGATTGACCGCGCTTCCTGGACGCGCTGCGAAATTCGTTCGCGAGGGTGCTTTCCCTTCGTTCCTCGGTGGCATCTGTGCGGAAGCTGAGAAACTATCGGCGACGAAGAGGGAAGCTTCTATGAAGACCTGGGGGTACCGAAAGTACATATTTGACTTTAACAATCTTCGTAAATAATTCTGCGAGTTTGCTCTGCACCGTTGATACTGTATGTACACGTCACCAACTTTTCATACATTACTACTACCCTTGATTGTCAGTGTCCCTAACGAAATTGTTTCGCTTTCAAACACGGAATTAATATGGGAACCAACGACGAAACTACTCGGATGTATTTCCTAGATCGATTCTCCTCCCTCGCCCCCGCGAGAAGTAACGCAAAAATTTATTTATCGGGATAGACTGCCGCGGCACCGTCGACTCGCGCGCGAGGGGGCGAAGTTGACTTTAAAATAGATGTGACACGGCATCGAATCGAAGGATTTGGGTATCCTCCGTCGGCCCCTTGCCACCGCGGAGTCTTCGGCGGGGCCGGGATCGTGAAAAACGTGGCAGACAGGGGCGGAAGAGTGAGGGGTGGAGGAGGAAGGAAATCTAGGGACGGGGATGGAGGGCGTCACGAAACGGCGGGGCCGCGTCGTGCCACATCGCGAGCACAGCTCCCCTGAAAGCGTGGAACGAAGAGGAAGACGTCGACGAGGACGGTTCCCTCGTCGGGTACCAGTTGGCACGACCTATTGAACGCAACCTTTCCGAGATACGAGGCCATACAAGCCCGGCGAAGAAAAGGGAAGAGACGGGCGCAGCCACCTTCTTGAATGCCGAGGATCTACTTCGAAACGATTTAGGAAAGCACCTAAAGGACCCACGACCTTTTCCATTCCGCGTTTTACTGCATTGTTTCGCCCCGGGACTCGCCTCCCTCTCAACATTCCGCCCAGGGGAAAAAGGAGCCGGGAAACTTCTTGTTCCTACGACGCCGCTCTCGCGAAAGATAAATTAAACGGGCAGGGGTGCGCAAGAAGTTCGAACGGAAGTGAGCTTCTGCATTGTAATCGGCGATCGGTGTTACCTGCGATAAACACTTTCCCGATGTTTTGGGGTGCTCGAGCTTTTTTCTCCTCTTTTTTCTAATAAAGCTTTCGGCTGTACCAGCTGAGGAATAGTGGGACGTTTAAGAGGAAGGAATGATCGAAGTGGAACTGTTTTTCTTTTTACCACAGATTCAGTTTTGTGGGTTGTGGGTAGAGTTTGATCTTTGAGGAATTTGTTATATTTTAATGGGGAGCATGAGGCGAGTTAAAATTTATGCAAGAGCAAGAGTTACCACTCTATTGCTTTTGAGATGATTTATTCAAGACTTTACAACGAAGAGAAAAAATTAAATTCCAGGAAATCTCAGAGGGAAATTGGAATATTCCATACCTACAGGGATGTGATAAAGATGATACCAATCAAAGAGGCGTAATTTACCTTTTTTTAATAAGTCATACATTACGTAAAGGATTTGAAATTCAGAACCTATAACAATCAGAATGATTCTTTTAAGAGAACGATGAAATTAAATATCTAGAAAATTGGACCTCCATAATAATCTTCCTCACTTAAAACGTAGTGAATAATCACCTCATTAAAATAGAATTTTACTTGTAAACCATAAATGAAATTTGCTTTCCCTGGCCCCACATTTCTCAACCGACAGTCGATTTCTCGCTAGCTCCATTTAATTTCAACCTCGCTGAGCCCGTCCTCGAACAAGATAACACGCTCGCAAGCATATTTAAATGGCAAACAAAAACTGTGCCAACGATCAAACGAAGACCGTTTATCGTTTAAACGCTGTTATCTCGCGGCAGAGATTAGGCACGCTGCACGATCGATTCTTTATCGCTGCCAAGCTTTATCTCGCTGATGAGAGACTCACGGATCGACTTGGATGACGAATCTGTCACTTGATCAACGTTCATCGAATCATTTCTGAAGAACCTCTATCAAATATACAAAGAAAGAGGAGATTAAAGAATCTAAATGGATACCGCCGAGGAAGCAAACATCCAGTCGATGTGGAATAAGAAATTGATCCTGTGGGAGCAGGAATTAACTACAATGTTGTTAATGAAGATAAATGAGCACCAACTCCAAGAATGATTGCACTTTCGACAATTTATTTTCTCCTCGATTGCAATAGAAGAGTATTAAACGGGGGTGGCTATGTTTTACACAGAAGAAGAAATACCAAGTACCTTGGATCGTTTACTGTGAAATAATTGTCTAATGAGGGGGTAATTATAAATATTTTATTTTTTCTTCCTTATAGGATATAATAGGAATTATTCTAGGGGTTCAAGTTTAAGTCTTGCATTTTTTAATGTCACTGAAGCTTTGTCAGGGATTTGGAGATATGTATGTACACTGATACTGAAGATATTAATCACGCGTCATATTTTTCAAATAATAAGTGAACAGTGTCTCAAAAACAGACCTTTGGTGACAATGGAAGCTGAAATGGTAATAAAATTTGGGAGAATCTTCTAGGGAACACAACTGCTCACACTTGGATACTTTGAATATTATTATAGGAATGTGGGACGTCAACGTCTCAAAGATCTTGTTGTTACATAGTTCAATTTGTTGATTATGAACAATGGTATACCCTTTGACCTCATGACGAGGCACTGGACATCGTCCCATGACTCGTCTCGTAGAGGAACAAAGCTGGTATCTCGAGAAGCTTTTTCTGATGTAAAAATACTTCCATTCTGTCTCTGTTTCAAAGAATCGTCATCGATTGCAGTATTGTATCGACTACGTGAGATGGTTTTATCATCCTCCTTATCTCCATTTTTACATAGCACTGAAACGAGTAAGTTAGTCACCTCCGATGCTGAACACCAGAGTATCATTTCCCAACGAACCGATTTAAGTCTTCTCCTTTTGCAAATATACAAAGTGTTCCAGAAGTACAAGCAGAAATTTAGTTGGAAACAGGACTCATAAAAAGAAACAAGAAACTCTTAACGAGCATAAGTCCGCACGCTAATCGTTCTTGAGACATTTTCTTACTAAGAAGCTTTCTAAAAGCTTCGCGATACAATCGATCGATAGAAACGCGATGTCTTCATTTCAGGAGCCATACGCTGTCTTAAATGTACTTGGGGGGGGGGGGGGGGGGGGGGGGGATCGAGGAAAATTGTTGAATGCAAGAGGAACGATAAGAAACACGAATCCACAGTCCTATGCAAACAGCAATGGCTAGATTCAAGGTTTAGTAATCAATTCTTTTCCCTCTCCTACTTTCTGTTTGCACGTAGACATTGGAGTATCCACTACCCCTTCTCCCCACTACCTATTTCACTACTCCGCTTCTCGGCGACTGCCAAAGAACTCGTTCGCGCCAACGAAATACCTCGCACGAGGGTAGGAAGAAGCCGGAGGAATCCTTGACGGAACTTATCAGCAGCAGGATTATGAGTCATGATTCGTGGCGGTCAGGTTGGCCGGTTAACGGTGAGGGGACTGGACAGGTCGAGCTGCCTAATAAAACTCTTGGGGCTGGCGTAGGAGGGCGGGTATTAACGCTTCTGGCCGCAAGATCGGATCTCTTTCACAGGTCAGCAGCCAATTCGAAGCTAAGTGGATATGCCTCTCTCTCTATCTCTATCTCTCTCTCTCTCTCTCTCCCCCTCTCTCCCCTCTCCTACCGGCGAATATCCGGGCGACGAGGCCGTACGATCGAATCACACGGCGGGTGGTGGCTCGTTTTTTACCCGGCACGCCGTTCGAATCGCGCCAATTCGAATACTACCGGGATCTGGCCGAGTCAGCGAAAGCTTGCGCAATACCTGACCTATTGTGCTCGTTAGGGACATTCGGGTCCGAGCTATTGGATAAGGCTTCTTCCTCTTTCCTCTTTCCTTTAACCACCTATCCGGGCCCGCTTTCTACCATCTCGTTCCGTAGACTTATCCTCCATCTTGTCCTTATCATCCACCTTCCTTCCTTCCTTCCTTCCTTCCTTCCTTCCTTCCTTCCTTCCTTCCTTCCTTCCTTCCTTCCTTCCTTCCTTCCTTCCTTCCTTCCTTCCTTCCTTCCTTCCTTCCTTCCTTCCTTCCTTCCTTCCTTCCTTCCTTCCTTCCTTCCTTCCTTCCTTCCTTCCTTCCTTCCTTCCTTCCTTCCTTCCTTCCTTCCTTCCTTCCTTCCTTCCTTCCTTCCTGTCTTCCTTCCTTCCTTCCTTCCTGTCTTCCTTCCTTCCTTCCTTCCTTCCTTCCTTCCTTCCTTCCTTCCTTCCCCGTGCTCCCTTCCTTCCTGCCCGGCTGCCTTTCCAACGACAACGAGACGACCTCCGCCGTCCTCAGGGGTATTCTCCGATCGGTGAAAGGAATTGGACCTCCAGGAAGGAAACCCTCCTCTTTCTGGCCGCCTCGTTCCAGCAGCATCCGTCTGAAGGAGAAACGACCAGCTTCTCCTAATTCTATGGGCCAGCACCGGTCAGAGGAAAGCTCCAGGCACCGAGGATTTAGAGCCGAGGTGCACTTCGGGGATTCCCCTCTTGCCTCGCCCCCACCTTTTCAACCGTGGCTGCCTCTAACTTCCTTAACGATCACACGGGGTTCTCTATCCCCCCCCCCTCTCTCTCTCTCTCTCTCCCCGTGAACCACCATGACGTCGCAATCACACCACCGCCACACCCCCTTGTGCCCGCAGCAGCTACGAGCCAGCGTCTTGCTGGCAATCGAGTCGAGAGGGCTTATTGATTTTTCTCGAAAAGTAGGGAAAAAAAAGAGAGGATGTTTTCCGGCTGACACGGCTGATGTCGAACCAGCGCCGGCTAGGATGCCGGGATATTGCTTTAAACTCGGGGCTGATGGAAAGGAAGCGGGCGAGAAACGAAGTCGCGGGAGTAACTTTCGTGGGAAAGCCTGCGATGGACAAATTCTGCGGGGTAGATTTTAACGGCGGCGGGATTCTCGGCTGGTTCTTGAGCTTTTCTTCGGAGACATGTTTTTTCTGTGGCAACTCAAGCGTGTCTAGCTAACGCGGAGTCGGAAAACGTGAATGAGGAATGGGGAAATTGATCGGTGGGAGTAGAGAGTGGAAATATAATTCTACTCCCTTTGAATATGATTGCAGTAATCGGACATGAAGACAGGAAAGTTTGACGTAGAATTAAAATCAGACTACTCGACAGGCCTGTAATTTTCTTGACTAAATAAAAGACAGATTTTCAGTAAAACAGACGAAAACTATGTCCTTTATGGCGGTCACAAATAAAATCGAAATTTCACGTGAAATCTGTGTCAGGCTTGCACGAATCACCACGGTTCAAATAACTTCTTTACCCGAGCTAAATATTCTTTCAATAACACAGCCGAAACAGCTGCCAGATAAAACACCGACGAGCATCGACAGGAATTTACAAGCGCGTAAAACGGAAAAACCGGCAGAACTAAATAGTGCATAAACTTTTAAAACCGAGAACAGTGCTTTTCCGATGGCACGGTAAGGGCAGCTATCAAAAGGAAGGACTATCATCGCGGAATATTAACGAATCGCCAGCGCGACAAAGGGTGGAATTTACAAGCGGTACGTATAAAAGTTTCCACACGCGATTTTTTTTTTCACTTTGGGCGACCCCCCAAAAACAGAGAAATAGAAGAGAGACTCGCAAAAAAAAACCCCGCTCACCAAAAATACCAAGCATTCCGAGTTTTATATCCCAGTAGACGAAGCGCCAATAATCCAAAACGATACCGACGAACGATCGAATAAAAACGCAAAAATATTCCCGGCTATTAGCTCGGAGAAATTTTGTTCGCCGCTCGTAACACAATTCGCGAAACAACCGACGTAAAAGCGAGCCCACCCTCTGCGCCGTTGCCCATCGCGGGTAAAAGGGGAGCAGCAGCGTTTCGCTACTTCAAGAGGGAAAAATAATATCCCGAGCAAGATATAAAAATCTCAAGGTTCGAGCATAGTGGAAGAAAAAAATGGAAGGGGAGGAGGAAGACCCGCTGGAAACAAAAGCAACGGTCATGTAACAGCGCGGTTACAACACGGAAAAACCGTATCAGTTATTTTCAGAATATGTACTGAGGAGCGTAGCGCGCGACGAGTCGCTCCGAGGGAAATATTTCCTCCTCCCTATTTCTCTCTATTTTTTCATCCCTTTTTATTTTTATTTTATACCACTGCGTTCGAAACTATGCATACTTGAAGCACGTGCTCCTCCCTCGAGGTGCATCATCCCCGGAGTGCATCCAGCGCACAAAATACTCGCGAAGTATGGATTACCAGAGCCGTTTCCACCCTGCCAGCCGCCCCAGCCCCGCTCCGCTCCTCGCGGCATGGCCGACCAGTGATAAGAACAGCTGAGGAATTAGCGACAGCGCGATAACGATAACTCCCGCCTCCGCGCGACGTAATATAAACGTCAGTGAGAACCAATTACCCCGGGCAGCTGCATTTAATATTCAGTTACACACTAGACGCGGGACTGGGAAATGTTCAATTTTCAATTAATCGTCGGGTTGATTACGAACGATCCATCAAAGTTCAGCTTCGTTTCACCTCGTCGGGCTTCCTCCCTTTTTCTCCCCGCTCCCTCCGCCGAGTGGCTAGCTCGGCGCTCGTGATCTTTTTTTTATTTGTGTACTTATTTGCGGATTGAGTTCGGCGGTTAATTAATTATTTCGACTGACTCCAAAGCTCGTATCTCGCTTACAGGAATAATATTTAATCAATGGCTGCATGCGCAGTGGTACTCCGAATATTTGTTTTCTGCCTTTCGAGCCGTCTGTATAAGTATCGCATTGACGTAGAAGGCTTCGTTTTTAATTTTCAACAATTCAGATGCGGAATCTGCGTGGCGTTTCTTGTTAGGGGAGCCTCCGAGTATTAAAACTGATATTCATTTTTATAGACTGAATATTGATTTCAAAAGATTTGCTATACCGCACTTTTACTATTTCCAGTCGACCTTTTTGCCCCCAGAACGCTGCGAAGGCGTCGTGCTCGAGACTGAAACGTGCTGGTTTATCGTGCGAAATAACCACACGGCAACCAGAAATGGGGCTTATCTGCCGATTTTATCGCGCAAGATGCAGCAATAATCCGGCATTTATCGGGCTCAATCAGATACAGATACGCCCCGGTGTGTGTGCGCGCGGATCTGGCCACGATTTCAAGGTGGAGGTCGCTCGAGCGTCCCCATCTCGGTTCCGGGCTGGTTCCAGACCCTCTTCGAGAGCCGGTTCGATCGACCTCGCTTCCATTTCCATCCGGAAGCGAGGGTGCGATGAAGGGAAATCGAACATTCTAGACATACAGTTCGTTATCCCGTAGCTCGCACCGCGTAAATTCGCGCCGTGCTCGTCCGAGAATTTCAATTTCTCGGTCCGCGAAAAACTCGAAAGCGAGGGGAGGAGGAAAAAACGGGGGAGAGACAGAGGGGGGGGGGGGTGGGGGCGGAGAGCGTGGAGGGCGGAGATTGCACGCGACGATTCAATTTCTTTCGCGAGCACGAGGCTAGCGAACGCGAAACGAACGTTCGACGTGACGTATTTGTACGTGCAGGCTTAAAACGGAACGTAATTAACTCCGTTTCCTGATGCCACGGAACGCGCTCCACTTGCTCGCCTGTGCAGCTCCTTTTATTTCTATGATCTTGCGTAGGGTGACTGGCAATCGGAACGAGCTAAATAGTCTTTTAAAGTTTTTGAGGAAAGTTTAGGATTGGAGGAAGTTCAGCTCCGTTTCATCGAATTTTAACCATTTCGTTCTTCTGTCTATAGTAACTACTTTTACATAGAAGACTTTTACAATTTCCCGTGTATATAATAGGAGTAATTACTCGGGCAGAGAATAAACTCGTTCAACTTTAACTTTAAGGATAACCTCATATCCCTATACCCTTCGATTATAAACTTCCTGTCTGGTCGACTCATTTATTGACCATATTCACTGAACGCCCATAAGCGTTCACCGCATCAGCAACGTTTCTATTCTCAGATAATGAAACTTGAAGGCAACAATTTCCCTCACGATAATTCTTTAGATATATACTGTACAGAAAATATTTATTACATCGCTCAAATATTAAACACGTTATCACTTGTGCCTCTCATATTATTAGCACCAGGAAAACATTTATTGTAATAATATGTAGCTCACTATTTTGGCCAAAATATTGTAAGTTGGATACGAATCATTGCATCAATCATATTACCGTGAAAATTTTGCGTAGTATCGAACAAATATTTTGAATACTGTACATACATTACGTGCTCCCTGACTTCACACAATCATCTTCATGAAAATCAAACGAAGAAATAGTTAGAGAGAAACAACGAGCGTGACAATCGAAAGCTTCACTTGCTCACGTAACCGGGAAAAGCGCGTCGCGTTGTATGAGAGCGATGAACGCCAAGTGAACGATACGAGATTGTAATTTGCGCGATTTTATCATTTCGCAGAGACACGCGTCCCTACTTCTCGTTTTCTCCTCCCACCGGAAGAAGATCGTGCAACCTCGTATCTTTTTTCGCACCCAGCATCGGATCCCTCGCATCTCGTTACGAAATTGCCGACGACAAGCACCGATAGCCAGCGGGTATAATAGTTTCTCCGTCGTGCTCGCCCGGCTGCGATTCCATCGATAGTTTGGGCGCGATGTGGAAAAGGCGTTGCTTCATCCGCGCGGATTAACGAGCAGGGGAGTCATTACAACGTGTAAGATCGGAGATTGCGCGGTGAGGCAACCGGCGCTTTCCATACAAACGTTTTCATGCGCGTTTCTCTGGAAATTAAGCAGAAAGATCGAAAATCTCCGCGGTTTTCGCGTTTGTCTTCATGGGCCGCGCCCGCCGCTGTTCTCTCCCCTGTTCCTTCGCGGTGTTGCTCGCGATCCTTCCGACGATAGCGAAGTTAAAATTCACTTCGGCCGTGTACGATGCTCGTCGAGTTAAAGACCAATTACTCTAATTGGGGGGGGAGTCGCGATGAAACGCGTTGCCTCGATACATTTCTTTGTGATATACGAGGCGTTCTAGCTGCTGGAACGATGTCGAGTACAGAAATGCGTCGTGGAAAGTGTGGCATAAGGTTTTTCGATAGGAAGCTTTGTGTTTGAGAAACTGACAAGGGCAGATCCCGAACCCGGATATTCAAAAAAATTCTGAAACTTTGTGAATATGTAGGGGATTTCCTCCTGATTACAATGCAATTTTTTTTTGCTGCCCAAATTCACTCTAAGGGGGTGTAATTGACCCCTGAAAATCTGGATATCTTCCGTTTTTGTGTTACATCTCGTGAACTGTAAAATAATTTTTTTACCATATGATAGATCTAATTAAAAGAAGTAACTTTCGTCTTGAAACTTTTTTCTATCTCCTTTTTTATCTCTGTATATGTGATAAATTTGGAATGAAGAAGGGTTTGATGAGATCCTACCCCTGTGATAGTCTCCTTCAATTTTTATTCAACTACAGTGTTCCAAAAATGAATATATCTACATAACTTGTTCGTAGATCAAGTCAAACCATTACTCTAACGTCAATACATTATTCTAACAAGTTCGAACTCTAAAAACAATCGTACCTTCTACTATCGAAAGCACCTCAAAACTTCTCCGAATATTACTAAATGTAATCTCCTCGCTTTATCTTCTTATTCTTGCAGAGAATCTGGAATACACTGGTTACCCCCCAGCGATTACAATCATGTTTCGCGAGACAATTGCGACGGATTAATCGCAATAACCGTCCCCCTTAGCGCCGTGGAACTGTTTCACGCGATTAATCATGGGATAATGGGGGCACACGATTTAAAGAATAATTACAAGGAGCAGTTTCCAGTGACGCATCGAGAGGGACCCCTTCGGTTCAGCGACGTCTTCTATAAGCAGATTTATATCTGACCGTCTACTCGCCTATGATTAATGCATCCCCGTCCCCCTCGGGGGTTTCTTGCTCGAGGCGGACCTAGGAGAGAAGCTCCCAGCGCTGGCTTCTTTTGCTCCCTGAATATTAGCTGGCCCTGGCAGCGATTCGTCTAAGGCCCGATTAATTTTAATTGTCGACAAATCCTCGGCTAGGCTACCCTTGGCCCGGGGGAGCAGGGATGCTGATAAATGGACGGGGGTTGAATGGGGGGGGGGGCGTAGAAGATCGCGCTAGCTTAAGGACGGATAAGAATTGATGGATCGGTCAATGGAACTCGGTCTCGAAAGACAGACTAATATCCTATTCGCGTTTTCGTTGTTGGCCCCATCTATCCAGCGTAAACGATTTTTCACGAAGACGTTTGGCGATTCCCGTGGATCGAGGTTGGGCTTCTTCGTATCCTCGATGCGAAGTGATATTTCATCGCGGTGGATTTCGGCGTAATGCACAGCGGAGGATTAGAAAGAAAAGGAAGTGAGCTGGGTAGAAATAGAAATATGATACGGGGGTAGTGGTAATTTGGTAATTGGAGGTGATGGAGAATTAGGAATGCTTAATGGAAGAATGTCCAATGTAGTCTACGATCACTCAAAAGCTTATTCAATACTCAGATAGATCCTGAAGGACAAGCGCGAATCATCTACTTGAATTTTTATGCAGGGGTGACAATCCCATTTCCAGAGTATTTCCAATAGTATTTAAAAATACTATTTCATTTAATGCTTGAATAAAAGACTATTTGAAAATACTATTTCATTTAATGCTTAAATCAAATACTATTTAAAAATACTATTTCATTTAATGCATAAACCATGAGCAAATACTATTTAATATTTACACTCGGATTCGCAAATAGGAAATAGGGGATCGAAAATAGCAGATACAAATTTCAAAACCAAACAAATCTCCAAAATGTCGTTCACTACCTTCTTGAAATTACATATAATCGAGAAAATATTTCTTGCTAGTGCATTTTTTGTGCTGTCAGTCAGTCAGTCATTATTAGAAATACTAGGTATTGTCTGATCTACTATTATTTGAAATAGCATTTTTTTAAATTTCAATGAAATACCCATTTCCCAATAGTATTTGTATGAGTTAGTATCAAAAATATATATATTTGAAATACTAATTCATTATGTAACGACAATTCCAAAGAAAAGTTTATTTGTTAAATCCTGTATCACTCGAAGAAACAAAGATATTTATTTCTATTTATCTATTTCAAAAATCTATTTTCCCCAGCCCTGCCCATTTCACAAAATAACGGACGCCGTCGATGGACACTACTACGACTTCCTAAGAGAGACCACTGGTATAAACAGAACACTGAATCCAAATCTCTTATAACAGACCAACGTCATCTACACGCGACACCAATAACTTCACATTCTGCGTCCATAAAGCAATCCACCCCCCGGCTGAAATCCTAAAACCAGCCATCCCAAAAGGCCATTCCTCGTCACATTGCCCGAGCGTATAAAGACAGCCAAAAATTACCCACGCACTGCGACAAGCAGTCTTTCAAATGCCCGGCATCCGGCAACCCATTAAACATCGAATCCATCTCCGAGGCGAGGGGTCCCGCGCGCGCCACCCCTTCCGGCGCATATTTTTCAAAGTCCTCGTGCATGCAGCTTTTGAAAAAGCCCGTGCCGCGTATCGATCGCCCCCTCGACGTCCGCCTACACGCGAACGCATGCGATTCGAGGCTGCATGAACCTGCTACAAAGGTTAGTGCCAGCGAGCATGAAATAGAATGAAACGCGCTCGGCAGAGGGACAGAGACGAGGGCGGCCGGGGGCGGGCGGGCAAGGGCCGGGGTATGCTCGATGCGGTCTCTAATTGGAGGCTGTTAACGCATAATTAACGTGGCGTTGTTATCCTCCTATTTCGCCCGTGCCCACCACCCCCGCGGCGCCCCCGCCCTTCTCTCATCTCTGTCGCCCCTGGTAGCCCACAAACCGATCTCCAATCACCGTCGAAAACGTCGATATAACTCCCCAGCTCTCTCCCGAAAATTACGGGAAACCAGTCAGCGTTGAAAATGCTCGCTCCTCTGCGTGTTTCGACTCTCCCTCTCCGACCCCCGTCCCTCCAGAAACAGCAAAACCTCTGTTTCCTACTCCCTCTCCCTCGCGCCACCCTCTCGCCCCGCCGTCTGCCCCCCTCCCCCCCCCCCCGTCCCCCCGTCCCGCCGCCGCTGCCTCCGCGCCCCCGGTTTTTGCCGTGTCCAACAGGTACGACGTCCGATCCTCGTGATCTCGCGTCACCTTGGCGAAAGGTGTCGCATGACGAAATCGATCGACGAAACTGAACGTTAGTCGGACGGTTTATTCGGTGAACGGAACCGGCCGCTCGTTTTTCTGCCTTTTTTCGCAGGCTCGGTTTAAGGATTATCGACGGACTTTTACGGGCCGCGAGGAAACGGCGGTCGAGTGGAGTCGCCTGCGGTCGATGATGCCGGGCTCGGTGATCGTTGGCTGTGGTTCAGGAGGAATTTGGCAATAGCCTGCGATTCGACGCGCGTTTCTTGCTGGTCGATCGGAGACAGGCGTGCGAATTATTGATTAACGGGCATCGATGGTCCAAAGAGGGCGTGAGGTACTTGGTTGCCGAAGCAACGAAAGAGAAAGTGCCTAATGTACGGCGTCGTTCTGGATTTGGATAGCTTTAGATGGCGTGCCGTGAGTTCTAAGTCAGTGGGAATTTAAAAGCTTAATTTAATTCCAGGAAAGGTTGATTGTTTTTTAGAATGTGATTATATTGTTACTTTTGTTTCCTCTGAATTCAATTTTGACGAAGGTGTTCGCTTTAACGGGTTATACCTAGTCGTGCAAAAATCACGCGAAAAAAATCAGGCTTTCAGCTTTAAATAGCCGCCATTTTATTTTAAATTAATATTTCCGAAATTCCCTCCGTTAATCAGAGGATACATTAATATACTAAGGAAATCTTTTTTAGTTTTTGATTTTAGATAATTTGGTTCCGAATGGCAATGCTCACCGCAAAACCAACTTTTTAAAAAGGCTTCTTGGATGTCGGTTCTTACTTTATTATAACCGCAAATATTTTTCTAAGAAAGAATTACCAAATATTCTTTAAACGTTGTTCTTTAAAGTGCAGAAAGTTTTGTAAAAATATATGCTTCCACTTTTTGAAAAAAAATTCACGAACATTCGCCTCTTTTCTGCCTCCTGACTAGCTATAGAGAAGATTTGTTAAAAGAATAATGCTAGCGCGAAGTGCTCGATGCTAAGTAAGTCTGGGATATACGATAGTGCTTTCGCGATAAACAGATACTCCTTACACAACTTTACATTGCATTCTGCTGACGGAGAAATTAAATAGCCAGAATTTCAGATAAGAAAGCAGAGATGCGATAAAACGAACCTCGCGTGCTTGCTCAATTTAAATTGCCCGAGATAAGATATCGATGATACCGAAGCATCACATAAATATCCGTTTTTCGAATGACCCTGAACGCTAGCACGTGGTTATCACTGTTCCTGTTGTGTCAGCGCTGGTAGATAACTCAAAACCTCCAAATACCTCCATTCTTTCCACCGCTCTCTTCCTCCCAATTAATCAACTCGAACGTCCGCAGTTCCTAACAAATTTTTTTTTAACAAATCCCCAAGAATTCTCATCGTTCAACCAGACAATCCAGGGACAATCTCAAACACGTCGATAACAGAGGACAAAGGAAAGCCTGATCCAAAGAAGAAATCATCCCACAACGCAGTCGACGTCGACCCAAGCATCGGGAGCCGTTTCGCGGCTGATCGGACGCGGAATTCTCGTCGATTTCGCGCGAGGCGTCGAGGTATTTAAAATTAAATTCACTCGTAAATGTAGCACAAATGGCAGGCTGCCACGGCGAGGCAACAGCGACGGCAGCCAGCGTCCGCCTCTCCCAGCCAGTCTGCCTCTGCTGCGTGTAACCCGGCGCGAAGAGGCGAACGGGTAAAGGACTCGTCGTGGTCAAGGAGAAGAGAAAAATACCTCTAATGGGCATTCCAGTTCAGGGGAGGAAAGCAGGGAAAGGGAGGTGTGTCATTATCGTCGTCATTATCTGCATGGCCCGGCCCGCCTTCCACGTCTCCTCTTCCATCGTCCACGCTGCTGCTGCCTGCAATCATCGCAATCATTCACCTCCGCGCGTTTAAAGACGCGGGGCACTTTAGGAGATCGCGACGAGGCTGAAATCGTCGCGATTGAAGGACCCGGCCGATGGAAATCTTCCAGGGTTCCGCTTCGCAGAGAATTCCGCTTCTTCCCCACCGCCGGGATACTTCGGCTCGGCCCGAAATTGGGATTACGTAATCGAATTATTGCGGAAGCACGCGAAGAACTGCGCTGCCTCGCAGGCGAGCCCGCTCTGGTTCGCGAACACGTGAGAAGCGTTCGATGTAGAGGCATGGAACTCGCCCACCGAGGCTTCGATCCTTCCGGCTGACTCGAAAGGGTGCACTCTACTTTATCGCGTTGCTCTTCGCTGCTCGGGCGAAAAGTTTCCAACGAGGTTTCAGCCAGCAGGTGCTGGAACGGGATATGCTTCTGTATGTCTTCGGTTGAGATTCGGTTCCCGAGTTTTTGATGACTTAGTGAGTAATTAGGGGATTCACGCGGGATGACGGTTGGAGATAGTTTGAGGGCTTTGATTCAAAGATGAACATTTTTTTCTAAGCTTCTGCTTCATTCGGAGGTAGGGCTAAGGTTCTGAATCACAGTTCTGAGTTACTAGTGATAGTAATCCAGAGATAGTTACTAGAGATACAATTACTAACAAGGAGAGGTTTTCGGGTGTCCGCATCCGATTACTTTGGTTTTTGGATATGTTTTAGAGGACCTGAAAATAATAAATGGGTACCTGTTTTTTTTTTTTGGCCTGTTTGCATATTTTAGGGGGTGAAAGCACCCCTCAACGTTCATAAGAAGAGGTGGGAAAGTTCCTATTGTTCGTTTAAAGAATATTGTAACATTGTGTACATTAAGTTTTATTCAACACAAGATTCTTTAAACTAACAATAGGAACTTTTGCTCCTCTGCTTAACCTCTCCTCGTAAATTTCCATAATTCATTCCAACTTTCACCCATATTCCTACTCCAAAAATCCTTTCAAACAGGATAACACCAATTCAGTATCAATACAGTAGAGAGGGTAGCCAAATTATTACACTCAAAACATATCCGACAATATTTGGCATCATTTTAAAATGGATTTTATACGACTAAAAAAAATTTTCTGACAGGAAACATTCTTAGCTTTCCAAAACACTCATGAAAATTTGTCTACGATCATGAGTTCGCAAGTTATAGGTGTTCAAAGTGAAAAGTACCTTTTTTGCTTTGATCGCGAATAACTCGGTCAATAAAAATCATACAACAAAACCAAACAAACGAAATTAAAGAAATTAATGTTTGCTCTATAAGATCTCGTCGTTGGATTTACCGGGAAAAAAAAAATTTGGCCCGTGCATACGTTCAAACTACTTAGGCAAAAAATTCTGAAACTTCCTTTCCTGCGCTTCATCTTGATAAAACAGTATCATAATGGATTAAAAAAGTCCTTGATTCAAGAACTAGAAACTTCACGCTTGAAAAATGCGTTTTTAAATATTTTTTACGACCATTTCTCGCAGACATACAGCCAATTCCATCGCTTAAACTTACAAAATCTCAAACCTTTTTGTTTGAGTATAATAATTTGCCCACCAACCGTAACATTCTACTCCGATTCCAAATCCTGCCAGCCACCTGGCTACTAGTCCACTTCCATTACCAATCCATGCGACTCTAAAACCCCGTTCAGTTATACCTTGCAATCAGCTTGCCAACGGAATAAAGTCTTCGTCGCGCACCGCCCTCAGTGATACAATTTTCGGGATGTCCGTCCATTACAGAGTAACATATTCCTGCAGGTACGGCCGGGCTCGCGTGAACACAGAGAAACGTCTGGAAAACACGGCCGAGAGCTGGCAGATAGGATATCCTCCGTTTCCTCTGCGGATAACTGCGAAAACCACGAGAGCCAACAACATCTACCGTAGCCCCTTGCCAGCGAATTTAAAAGTCTGGCACGTGTTTCTCGGAGGCAACGAGTGCAGCACGGTCGCGGGTGTGCGAGGGCGGCGTGCAGGAGCAACAGAGACGGCCGAAGGGCGCAGGAACGCGGGGACAAAGGAGGGGAACGTCGGTATCGTTTTCAAACCGGACCGGGAAGCCGATACTCGAACCGAGGCCTGCCGTGCGCTCTCGTTTTAATTACCATTTTTCTTCCTCTCCGATTTCTTCGCCACCTCCATCTTCCACCCCCACCCCCCGTTCTTTCGCTGTGGGAATTAACAATATCGGTTTCCGTCGCGCGGTTGGACCGATCCGTCCAACGTCACCCGCGGACACCGTGTGGAACGATCGAAATTCGACGAGAAGGTGCACAGAAAGAATTGGCGAATGAGAAGAAAATTGAGGGAACAGGATTTTTTGGTAGGATCTTGTTTGATTTTGTAGGTGACTGATAATGGTACCGGATCCTTGTAGAATGGACATAGCTTCTGGGACATTTTTTACACTAATTGTGTGGTATTTTGGATATAGTCAGTTAACAAAGACAATTTGGACGATAATAAATTTGAATGAAGCAGACTTCGCCTGTCTGATCTCGGTAATGTATTCCATGAACAATTTCTATGAATTCTAATTCAAAAGACTCGAAAACTTTATCGCAATCTTTTACTTAATCTCCAATTTCCAATTCGTGCACCATCTCAGTTCCACACTCCACTTCAGCCTCAATTTGATCCCACTTCACGAGTTTCAGTCTCGTTCTACTTCAGCTGAAATTTATTACTAACTCGCTAGCAAGTCCGTCTCGATCCAGTACCAGTCCATTTTCACTTCTCCGCCCAATTTCCCACTCCAGCAACACTGCTCCTAGCTGTCCCAGGGAACCGTTCCCTAAACGAGCTAACTATCATTTATTCCCCGCGCCGTTACGTCCGCAAAATAAATACCATGTCACACGCACGGGATTCTACCACAAGTAGGCAATCACCGCGACTATACGAGTCCCACCCAGTGTTTCATCATCTCCGCGGGCTCGCAGCCTCGGTGAAAACAACAGTCTCCCATTCTGTTATCAGCCATCCGTCGTGTCATCGCGGGCGAAACTGTCCCCGCTGACAGGTCGCGCGAGGCGTTCCCGAGGAATCGTTTGCGCGCCGATGGTGCCCCGCGCGGGCGGGGGCGTCGCGGGCACCGCGGCACGATGACGAGTCCCTCGGCTCGGCTTTTTGCATACGCCGCTTGGCAACGTGCGTGACCTAGGCTACCGTCCGTTGCGTAACAGCGGCCGCGCCGAGCGCTCCTCGATATTATCTGGCGGTGTCTAAAAAACCTAATCTCGTTGCTAACCGACACCGTCTAACGGGCAGAGGCCAGCACCGCGCGATCCTCGCGCGGATGAGAGCCCCTGGTCAGCGCACAGCTCAAGGTGAACGAGATTCAAAGTGGCGACGGTGAGCAGCGTGCAAGGGAGAGGGCTCCAAGGGTCCAACGTCCCTAATGCCTGCGCTTTCGTTGCACGCTAGATATGCGAATCTCTCGCTCCTTCCCGTTCCATCCCCTGCCCCGTCGCCCCCAGGTTCGTCGTCCTGCGTACAGGGTGTCCCAGAAGGGAACGGCGAGCCTTCCCGCGGCAACCATGGTCGGCGAGCGGCAGCTGTGCGCGCGATATGCGTGTAACGTTGGTGGAATTGTGCTGAATGCTGGTAAATGGTGGGTGGCAATTTGTGATTACGTTTTGGGAACAGAGTTGCTTTGAATTGGCTGGGAGCTAATTATAGAGGCATTGTAGAAAACACTGCAAGTGCCAAAATTGAACAAAAAAAATTTATTGGAAAATGTTACACGCGCCAATGTTAATACTAAAGTATAGAATTTTATTTTTGGCACCTACAGTGTTTGTAATATTAATTAGATTGGGTAATTGTAAAGGGAAGGTTCTTTTGGTAAATTGATCTAGCAGGGGGGGGGGGGGAGTATCGTTGCTAGTGGAGTAATGAATATAAAAGTATTTGGAAAGAAAGTATCTATAGATATATCAGATTTTTCTGGAAAATAAAAAATTTGAGTCTGAGGAAATATCTTAGAATGAGATTTAAATATAAACATAATGGGACACATATTTTTCAAAATTTAAAGAATGTCAGTATGTTTTGATATACATCATTTTTAATTTAATACAATGCAAAGTTATTCTTGATTTTAATCGAGAGGTGGAAGTATTTAATCGTAACACGTATTGCTCAATATACACGGTGTCCCAAAACATAATACAATAGTGACAGAAGAATTCCAAGTGAGAAAGGCGACGAAATTTTAGAGTACCTAACTTTTTTTTTCGCAATAAGTTTCGTTTTCGAGGAAAAGCACTTTAGAAATCTATCGAGTTTTCTTTGGAAGAGATGTGCAACGTAACGGTTGCCTTCTTTTGTGCCACAGTTTGCACAGATGGCGATTTCTCGCGTTCTTAGAACACACGTGGCAAAAAGCAGGCTGTGCTGACACGTCAGGATGACGTTTTCAGCAATCGACACGCGTCTGTAGAAATAATTAATATAACTCAGCGCCTTTCCCAGCGATGCTTTTGAAAACGGACCACCGAACATCGGATGCAAATTAAGCATCTAAAACTGGATTCCAAAGAAACTTATTCTTCTTAATTTTTATTCTCATAAAACTCATTCAAAACAAGCCTAAACGAGATTCAGAATCAAAAATCTGAAATCCGATTATTCGAGCTACTGCGACTTATTATCTACAAAATGTATTAACTCCAGGCTAACTGTAAGTTTCTCTGTACCATAGTTATACGATTATGCATTAACTTTTCTCAACTCGTATTACACAAATGCACCACCCACGGATTATTAGAGTTAATCAGAATTTACTTTCAGAGCTTATCAGTTACTCGACTGAAAAGCTGCGTAAACAAAGCTCTAGGAATAAATTGACGATATTAAAAATCGCCGATCGCTAGTTGTTGCGCCACAGCTTTTATTTAAAAATAGGCTCTTTCTTTAACTTTCGGATAATGCCCCTCTTACGTAAGAGTTAGATTCCTAAGGACCTTACATAAGTGAATTTTTTTTCCGCCAGTCAGAAGAACAAGCTCGAGAACACGTGTACCTGCCTTTAGAAACACGAAAACACTTGGGGATCGACTGTTCGTCCAGCGTTACTTCGTTGACGTTTCCCTTCCTTAAATGTCGCGTTCCACTTACGGAACGTTATTTTTCTCCATTCATGCCTTACGTAAAGCCGAGTTTACGCAGGTCAGGATTCACGTAAGCCAGCTCGAGTGTTTTCCACGTCGTATCGATGATCGATATCGACAAACTGATCGTATGTCATGGGCGCGCACCGCCGGGAATATTATTATCCTTGATGCGGCTCGATGAGCAACGAGAATAGAAACGATTCCATGTACAAATATCGCGAATTATGCTAATTGCTGTTATGCACCCAGTCGCCGCGTTTCTACGCGAAACTGTTCTATTATTAATTTCTATCCCAAGTACGTACATAACTATCTCAAGGACTGATGTGGTTAAAAAACTCGATATCATCAAAAAACTGAACTAAAAAAAAAAACAAAATTGGGAACAGTTAACAGAAATTATTTTCAACCGTACTTTAATTATTTTCCTTTAATTAATACCTTAATTATTTTCACCTTAATCTCTGTAAAATATAGAACCCCGACGTATGGGCTTTGAATTAAGCTACAGGGAGAAGAAGATTCCCGCTCGCAAGTGACTTGATTTTTAAAAGGGAAAGGAAGTGGAAGGAACGGAACGCGAAGTCTACCGAGGCAATGGTAAATGATCCAAGGACACGGAAGGAAGGTTGAAGGAGCACCGGTTGCACGATTATTCGTATCTACAGGTTGCAGATTCCAAGTGGCGCTGGTATGGTTTCTGGAACAGTTCCAGAACGTGAGAAAAAAAAAAGCGGTTCGCCGGCGTGTTGACCGATAGGAACAAATTAGAATTCGACGGTGAAGTGCGCGCACGCGGGTGCGAGAGGCGACCCTTCGAAGTGCAGTCACAGCCGCCAATTCGTTCCAGGGACGTGGTGGCACAGGAAATTGTAATTTATAGCGTAATCGGGCGACCTTATAAATTTCGAAGCAACAACCGGCCGACGCACCGTTGAAAAATGAATTCTTCGCCGATTGCGAGGCGTTACACGCGCGGGGAACAGTTCGAACCCCGCTTCGCTGGACACACGGGGTGCAATGGTCAAAATAATTGGAGAACAATGCAGTATATTTGAGAGTTATAGATGGCAACTGACTTGGGTGATGGAAATCGTAAAATGGAATAGAAATTGGTTAATAAAGAAATAGAGTAACGCATACAGATGTTGACCCCTATACAATGATTGACCCTCTTCCCCAAAAAGTAGGAAATATAATATAATGCTTTTTTTATATAATAAATATATCTATATTTCGGTGGCCCAGACATTTTTGTTCCAAATACAATTATAATTTATTATATAAAAAAATCATTGTATTACATTTCCTACTTCTTGGGGAAGAGGGTCAATCATTTTATAGGGGTCGACATCTATATGCGTTACCCTAATTTAATTGTTTCTGAGACATATAGTTTCTTTGATGTCGCACTTTTATCCCCAAAACTAAGGAATGATAATTCTGATTGAAATGGGTATTTGAATAATCGTGTGGCCACTTTTAGATTGACAATGAGTAATTTTTACATTTGACACTTTTTAATAAATTTAAATGCAATGGAGATATTGAGATGTACATTTTTGGATGTAGGAGCGTGCGAGGAAGAAATATTGTGACGATGAGTGAATTTGGTTCAAAGAATCCATCAATAAGGAACTCTCTTTTAGGAAAAAGATTAGAAAAGACCTTCCTCTTTAGTGCAACAGTTTCTAACAAAATAAAAGCTTCCCAAACTAAATCTCCAAATTATTTGCCAAAACAAATCCACAATGAAAATCATAGGACTCAAAAACACATTATAATTAAAAAAAAATCGTGTCAATGATTTAAAAAGCGTTACCACTAATTTAACAAAGAAGGATACAGATGTGTACCATCTAAAGACCATTATTTCGAAGAATATTAATCGATATTAAATCTGAATTTCTCAGAGTTGAAACATTTCTGGAGCTGTCGAACGCTACAGCAGCCAAAGCGTAGATTTTAGATTCCTCCTGATTTTTTCTGTATGTATGTCTTGCCGAAGCAGTCGTAATTTTTGATATTTGCTTCCAAGAAGCCTCTCAGAAATAGAAATTTAAACGTGTTTTATTCGTGGCCACGATGTTTTTCGCTGGCTCGCTCCGTTTCGGTCCATAAGGTTTCCACAATTTATATTTACCGTCCACAAACTCAACTAAGCCACCTACGCAAACAACAAACCTCATACATTCCTCCATCAAAATCCTTTATTGTATAATTCTAATCCCCCTACAGTCTCATCGAAGCTATCCCAGAAACTGAAATCGGAAGCTCTTAGTCGCGCGCGTATCAGAGCGCTTTATTCTCTGCCGTAGCGCTGCAGCTATTTTTAAACAGCGAGAAAAGTGAATAATCGTCGTTAATCGTGGCGACAACCTGTCCATCGCGACGAACCGTAACGTAATGGTCGCGATTGGAATTCAACGAGTGGCTGGTAATTATTTTTTATTGAAGAACAACCGGTACTTGACGCGGACTCGGCTGGACCGGCGTCAGAACCAAGGCTGGCCGGACTAAACTTTCCATCGCGTTACGTTATCGTGGCGAAAGAAAAAGAGAAACATCGATCCAAGGCGGCTCGCGGCTGCGTCAAGATTTAAAAATACCTCGGCTTGCCCGTGAACCGAAGATGAAAATACAGAAGAGGAGTCGCGAAGTCACGGCTGGCGAGCGGAGGCTACATAAGCCCTCGAGCGGATCCTCGAAATCGGCGTCGCTCGGCGACTACGCTCCAAGAAGCCTGATGGGACAAGGCTGCCCGTTGCCTCGCTCCGGCCAGCCGACTGTTCTCTGCCTGATAATCTGTCACGACCGGCAATAACGCGTTCGTTCGCCCCACATAATCAGTTTTTTCGGTATTGAAAGGTTGTTTGCGAAACAAGTGACGACGCAGCGTCTCGCGATAAACGAGCGCCAGCTTGCTGCATTGCGATTGCAGTTGGAATGGACGCTGCGCCGGCCTCATCGTTCGGTGATAACGAACTCGGATATCAGGCGCGTGAAAAATACTGCGTATCCCGTAGCGCAACGAGTCGGATCGGGAACCGGCTGCTTAATTCCCAAACTCGTGGCGATTTTTTTTTTGCTCTATATCACTTTCGTTTGTGGAAGCAATTAGAAACTGCAGATTTCGAAAATAATTTAGTATCTTAACGTCACTATTTAATTCGCGCAATAAGCGCACGATGCTTGACCAGAAATCACAGTGGTTTCTACTTTGCTCTGATAAATGGCATAAAATACCTTCATTTTGAAGAAAAAAAAACACTGGTTCTAGTTCATTTTGCAACTGCCAATCCACTACACTTTCCACACCGTATGATTTTTCTAGAATTACTAGGTGGCGTGCTACTTAGTAGCTTGTAAAATGCTGATTACCATCAATCAATTTTGCACGAACCTCCCTGAATCAACTTTCGAAACGTGCGTGCCATTTTTAAAGCTAGAATATTACAAGATCTACTAATCAGAAAATTAATAAGAAGCCCACTTGAACACTCCATAAATATCACTGGAAAGTAAACAGCAAAATTCTAAGTAGCCCATAACGCTTCGTGAAATCTCCACTTATTATGCCCGCTCGAAATTAATTTCAAACACGGCTATTAGCAAAAGAACGCCTCTTTGCGCTACCTCGCTCGTCCTCCATTCGGGCAACGTGCAAGATCAACTATTGGAATAACTGAGCCAGAGAGGGCGGGGGTGGTCGCGGAACGAGGGAGAAAGAGAGACGAAGGTGTAGGAGGCAAGAAGCAGGGAAGAAGGGAAATGCAGCGGCTGGGATGGAAAGAAAGGGATGGAGGGAAGGTGGCAGGCGATACGCAGGCGCGGTGTACGTCCTCTGCGAAGTGCACGGGGCAGGATGCAGCTCGGCTTCAGGGTCAAGGACGATTCGACAGAACGTGCACCCCGGCACCTCCTCCGGGCAAGCAGCGCTCGCGGACAGGAGATCCTTGAAGCTGGAACGCGCAGAGACGATAATCCACGCACTCTGACCCCTTAATGGCGGCCTTACGAAGAGGGACTGCACGTAGCGAATGACATCGAGGGATATGGAGGAATAAACTAATTTCCACGTACCTACTACCAGCCGCTTTTAAAACGATAATTAGCTTCTCAGCAAACACAATGCATGAAATAGAACAATAATTAGATGTACGGGGTGATACAAAAGGAAATGTAAACGATTCATCTGCTAGGAAGATTCCAAAGCGTTTCAAATATACCAACCCGTTGAATTTGTCTCAATTTAGATACTGAATCTTGCCGCCAACGTCCGACATCCATTTCAGGACCATTCCCTTTTTCAATGAAGATCAGTCGAGGATAGATTTCATCTACGTATAGATTTCAAAATTATTTAGAGCCTGTTTCAATTTCCCAGTACAGATTTAGAGATTTAAAGCAAGTGGAGACTTCTGATGAATAGCCTTTTTTAAGAAGCAACCTTGAAGACTCTGATGCCCACGTTCAAACACGTTTCGACATTTGAAGCGGCTTGTTTCTAGCGCAGAGGGTTTGTCGCGTCGATTTATCGCTAAATCGTTCGGCACGATACCGAGCAGGTCGAAGTGGTACGCGATTTATGCAAAATTGTCACGCATTGTTGCCGTATTACTTAACGTGGCACGGCTATTTTGGCGTGGTTACGTCGCCAGGCGATTACTCTGCGAAAGCGTATACGGGGAGCGAGGACTCTTTTGTAGTTGCGTGCAAAAACACTTTTATCGAACTCGCCGGTAATTGGCGTGGCGTGTCGTTTTTTTTTTCCTGTAACCACAGCAAAAATGACCAGCCACGAAAACGTTCGAGGGCCCGATCGGTTTACGCTGTCTATGAGTGCTTTTTAATTCAATCTCGCGGAAGGGAAGCCAAAATATGTGCGGTGCATTCAACGCAAAATGGCGTTTCATTCTGAAGTGGAATTGTAAGGCTTGCTACGGGAAAAATACGTTCAGGGAAAGATTTTAAGGGATGTATTTCAACGAACAAGGTGCTTAATTAATTCCTCCGTAACTCGGTGGATATGCATGTAGTTAATGGTAATGAATCAGGCAAGCCCTACAATACGTTTAATGTATAACGACGAGGCGAATAATTCAATTAAATAGGTGTCGGTTCGGGGTATTGATTAGCAGTCGGTTAATCAGGCTTTGCTTATTACATAATATTGATTTTAACGAAGACCGAATCTGAACAGCATTGCATAATTTAAACGGAGCCACGTGATTCGTCATTAATATTATACCCGATTGCGGGGTTTGAGATTTCGAGGATTTTAAATTGTGAAGATATGTGATCACGACTAATAATACAATTAATTGTGTAGCATCCCTCTGTTTCCTAATAATACTGTATATCGAAAGACGTTACCTCCTAGTTTTCCTAACCCAAACCACTGACCCTAAAGCAAAACACGCTACGAAAAACGAGCGCAATTAATTAGCGACGAATCAAACTCGCCGCGTCACTTGTTTTCGAAAGAATTATTGAACGGCCGAGAATTTGCAATAACGTGATCGTCACGTGGGTGACAATAAAGCGATAAGATACGCGCGAAAATATGAGAACGGTTCGATAAAGAAGCGCAGCGTGTGCATCGAAAATGAGTACACAAGTAGCGTTGGAGGAAGCTCGATCGAAATTCAGCTTCACCCGCTGTTTACCGAGGCCAACAGCGAAACGCGAGTAACACGGTCACGATACCCTTTTAATGCAACAAAGAGTCTCTTTTGCACGTGTCTCCCAGATAAAGCAACGCATGAATTAAAACAAAAGAGAGAGAGAGAGAGCACACGATGTTTCTCCTCAGAAAGCGACACCTCCGGCGACGATAAAGCAATATTTGTTCGCGTAATATAATTAACATTTCAGCGCGCAACAGCCTGCTCCGAATAGCCTTCCCGATAATCGTTATCTTATTTACAGAAAACATTAGGTACTTTCGATGTAGCATCGATCGCGATTAAAATTAAACGATCGCCATCGTCGAGCCACCGGAGGTGTTCCATCTGCGATCACATCCCCCCAGGCCAACTTAATTTACTTAATTACACCGACCCCCACCCCGAGGCGCGATGATTATCTTTCCACGCTCGCGAGAGTGTATCGCGACGATTCGCTCGCCCGATCGCGGATTTAAATACGCTGCACGAGCGCCGCTTTTCCCAGCGTCACGATCAATTAGAAAGTTCCCGGGCGCGTACCCGCCGACTAATTCGTCGCGTCGGGCCCGTCGTATTTCCACGCTGAATATTCATTTAGCAATTTTCACCGTACGTAATATCTGGCCGGCCGGCGTGTATCGCCTGCGCGGCCAATAATTAATTTAACATCGGGCCGACCGCGCGCAAATAACATCGATCGTTTATTCTTGGCCGTGCACCGGTCCGCGGGCCGCATAGCTGGGACACGTCGGTGCATTTACACTGCTTCATCGCCGGGGCGCACGTAAGTACACGCGTTTATCAGATTTAAAAGATGTATGCACTTACGTATGCGCGGCCCGCCTGCATTTCCCGCTAATGCATGCAACGGGCTACGTACACAGCTGTATCTTCGCGGGCGAATCTAAATTTATTGACCGACTGCGCGTGCACGCACGCGGCTCTTCCCGCCGGATCGCGTTCTTTCTTCGTACCCAAGACGGTCGTAATTTAGACCGCTTTTTATTAAAAAAATCTACTATCTTCTTTGTGTCCAGCGAGCAGAAGCTCGGCGAGTGGTTGTTATACAAATATTGTGAAGATGTTAGTTGCGTTATTAGGATCTTTAGGTACACATCAGTTATAAAAGGGACGTCGAAATTTTTTGGTGACAAATAATGATGAATTTTTCTTAGCAGATGCCTCATCTGGATTCCCAGGGTTTATTTTCATTAGAGGACAGAAGTTGCGACCCTTCTTATCGCGACCCGGCAGCAACAAAAATCGCTTTCGACTTCCGTCGAGCGGCCGGAATTAATTAAAGACCGCGAATGCAAACAACTAAACAGCTACGAGAATTCCTCCCACCTCTGTGCTGTTATTATTCAATATTACGGAGCAAAGGTTTCTCCTTGATGAATGCCCGAGTTATTTATTCTCAATGCCGACCCCTGGAAGCCTCTCTTTCGAACGCCCAGAGAAATCGTCCAAGTTCGCGCGATTACGGGAAATTAATTAACTTAGCTGGGTCCTGCTCTAAGGCTAACGGCGGATGCGAATTAACGATTGTCACGAAAAGTGACGTCGCGCCGACGGGGCACAGGCGTGCGCAGCTTTAACCGGAAGTTGCCTCTAACACGCAGCAGCGGCACAAAGGGGGACGCTTAAAAATTCAATGCATTTCAAATTGGTCAGGAATCGTCCCTTGCTCCCGACGGTGCCTGGCCATGGCTTAATTTTCGCTGGCGGGGCTAGTTTTTCGAAGGCTCCAACCTTTGGCCAGCAGAGTGCCCTTTACTTCGACGGTGCTCGAAAATGCATTTGGCCATCGAAAATTTGCAGTGGAACCTTAGAGCAGTTTCTTTGGATGGCCCTGATAGAAACCTTGAGCGTGGAGCACAATTATCGCCGTTTCTGCGGCGGCGATTGATTGCATTCTTATCAAACGCTTTTATCTTGAGAAGTCACCATTAAGGCAAAATTTAAAAGCTGCCTAGAGCATCAAGTTGAAAGGGGAAGCACAATGGTAATTTCATAGTTGGCATTTTTTTAAATATTGTTTTAAATGAGATAGGGTAGGGTGGGGCTAAAAGTCCGGCGGGTAAAAAGTCCCGAATTCAAAATCTTTATTCCTAAACAATGTATTGAGTTTCGCTCCTGAACGTTCGTGCGAATTACACGACGCCTTCGTTATTTTATGTATCGAAAACTAAAAGAAATACGTCGTTTTTATTGTTTTATACGAAGTAAACCACAGTTTAAAAGCGTATCAGCCAAGTGCGTTAAGATTGTATATGTTCCTTTAGTAATTTGTGCATGATATTGTTTATTGTTGAATGATAATATTTTCTGATGTATATATCGCAGAAACTATAGAGGTACCATTGGGGAAAAAAGTCCCTCAGACTGAAAATATATATTTTATCGTTTGTTTTCATAATAAGATGGTTAAAGTATAAAGAAATGATGCCAAAGTCTTTAAATAGTGTTTTTGTTTTAGTTGAGTGACTTTTTTTTTAGTTTTTAGTTCAAAGCGAGCCTCTGCCTTATATTTTTATTTTTTGTTAAAGATGTCATGCTTTCCTTTCAATATTATAAGTCCATTTTGCATTGACAAACATTTTGTGGTATAACTCAACAGAAAATAACAGTATCAACAAACGAACTTCGTGAACGTAAAGCATAATAGTTGTAGTTTATACAAAATAACACCAGATATCTCTAGATTGTTGGTACTAAATTTTACATAGGTTTATACAAAAAACGGGACTATTATCCCCACCCTACCCTACCTATGTATTACAAATTGTTCTATAAATGTTTTAAGCTACGAATAAAATTTTTAAATAAATGTATTATTTATAAATACAGCGCCCAATTTGGCAGAAGGCTCAAACCGGGCCTATTATCTAGTATTACTTTTTGAAGTCAGTATATATTCCTACTTTGGTTGAATTTACCGAGAAGAGTGTGAACGTCATCCAAAGTCCGCGTCTGTTCAAGGACCGTGTTTATACGGAACGCTGGTTGCGACGGATAATATAACAACGCTTAAATGACCGATCTGGATGCTCCGCCGAGCAAACATTGTTCGTCACTCGTCGTAACGAGGATCCTTCTGTGTCCATCGGCTAATAAGCCCACATTAGGCGTCGGTTAGCTACAATTACCCAACGTTAGTAACTGTTTAGCGTTATGCAACGGGCGTGTCGTCGCGGCAGGTAGACATTAAGTTTATTAACAGCCGTGTGCCTATTGTTCGACCTCTGGAAGCGTGGTCTGTGCTGCGATTCGTCCGATTATTGTACCGTGTATTATCGATGGGGGCAGATAACGTAATGGGTGTACGAATAAATTAAATATTCGAGTTACATAGCACCGAATGTTTGTAGCAGGATTCGGGCAGGATTTCTTGAGATCCTTTGCCTCTGAGGAACGTTATACTCGAGACGAAAGCTCGCATGCATTTCTCAATTCTCTACATACGTGGTACCTTTTCATTTTGTGATATTATAAACCTAAACTGTTGCTCATAATTTGTCAGTCATCAAGGTCGTGTACCTTCGCACTTCTAACCACGAGTTTCGCTGATAGAAGTGCCATTTCTGCAGCCAAGTGTTCTAACAGGCCCAGAGGCCACTGCCGGTGTATCTCTGGGCATAACCACTGCCCATGCGAGTCCAACCCCAATTGTTAGGACGATCGAGTCACAGCTGATGACTGCCACCCGGCCTTGCTCGAGAGTCGAAGGGGAATTCTCGACCCCCTGCACAGTTCCACGAGGTAGACAGAGGAAATTCCCTTGTCTAACCCCCATCACCGACACCCTCGCTCCCCATTAAGCCTGGGTGAGGCTGTCACGCTCACAGAACGCTCGCAGTTGAGACCTGCTCGGTCTCAGCACTGGTGAGCTAGCTCAGGTACCCCGGGAACGCTAGTCCTCATCCTGGGGACATGCTTCTGGGGATGAAACGCCCATGAAACATACCCCGGGGCCTGGGGGATGAACACAACGAACACAGTTCTCAAATCTTCAGTTTTGAATACTACAGGAGTCCTGCATGAAAATAAACTTTGGACTTGACTTGAAAATTTCTATACTGACATTGAAAGTTCACTGGAAACGTGGCTCAGGTCCTAGAGCATGAAGACTGAGGGTAGTTTTAAGATCTGCGGCTTAAATATCAAAGAAATTTTGTGTAACAAGCATCCCAGATGAAAAACACTTTCCCACCCAAACCAAGCTGCCTCCCACTTGTGCTCGCCAGTTGCAGGCCTGCTGAAAGACTAGAACCCGCGGGAATTTCCACATGGACGTCCACAGCATAGGAAGCATCGATCGACGCGGATCGCCACGTCTCCGTGGAAAGTTTGACACCGCGACACTTATTTTAGACGCGCTGCATCGGGCCAAATTTAGGACAGCGTGTCGTTGGCCCCTGCGTTTGCACGTTTTACTGCGCGTGTTGCATACTCACGCACCTGTGTCGGCCCACTTTTCCCGGTGTCCTCGGCATACGGGCGAAATCAATCGCCCATGGAAAGAAAACGCGAGGCGCGACGTTCTTGAGGCCGCGGTTTCGCGAGCCTCGACTTGTTTCTCCCGTGATTAAGATATGAATTTTTTACTACGCGCGTATCATTTTCACGTAGGGATACTCTGTGATCTGCACGAACAGGCGAGTGAAAAGTGTGGAATAAAATAGGTTGTTGTTTCTTAAAGAAATTTCTCAAAAACTTCGAATAACATTTCGGGATGCGTCATTCTATTTTCGTCGACCGAAGCTGCTCCTCTCATATCCAATACTGATTTCAATAAATACATATTCATCGCAGGAAGAAACACAGAAGACGATAAAACACTTCTTATCCTTCGCACGGTGAGTGCTACTCGCCAGAACTGCGTGCAAAACGTCCCGATAGAAACAGAGTAAACACTGCGCAGCAGCATTAACCTCGTTCCCAAAATGTACTATCACCTCACTTTTTATCGAGCAAATATTGTGAAAGAAGAGGCAGAACAATCGAGAACACATCCTGAGACGGTAAACATTCTCATTTTACCGAATGACGATCACACCGTCACTGGTAACCGCAATTCGTCACCAACGAACGCATCGAATACAATATTTTGCACTTTACTTTACTTGCCTTTGCACTTTACTTTTACATATGGTATCTAACTTTGATCTTTACAACTTTCTCCTTCTTGCTTTCTTATATGTATTTATGGTTCTTTATCTTGTTATTATTCTTAACGTCTACTGGTGCAATAAAAAATTAATGGTATTATTATTAATATTATTATTATTACTATTAATATTATACTATTAATATTATTACTATTAATATTATAGCTATTAATATTATTACTATTAATATTATAGCTATTAATATTATTACTATTAATATTATTACTATTAATATTATAACTATCAATATTAATACTATCAATATTATTACTGTCAATATTATTAATATCGATATTATTACTATCAATTCTATTACTATTAATATTATAACTATCAATATTATTACTATCAATATTATTACTACTAATATTATACCTATTAATATTATTACTATTAATATTATAATTAATATTATTATTATTATCATTGTTATTATTATTATTATTATTATATTAACCCTTTGTAGTCTTTGATTATTTTACCAAACGTACTCTAGCAATTCTGAATTAAATAAAAAGACGCAATGAATGAACCTGTATTATATACATCATATATAAAAGTTTACACACTCCAAACAAGAGACTCGCCGGACTAAAATCGATATCCCAAACATTTCGTACTATCGCAAAGAGTTAAAAAGCAGGTGTTTCGATTGGTGCGCCGTTCTTTTTTTTCAACACACGACGATCACCATTTAAATCGAACCGTTCCACGCGCTCCGGTCTATTTGGAGGATTAATTCGCCGCGTAGACGAGCATTGGGGTGGGATGTTAAAATTTCATTGTTTCGGGATCTAGCGAGACCGGGCGCTGAAATGGTTTTAGCCAGTCGTCGTAAATAGCAACAGTTGGGAAATTAACATCTGCGGAGCCCGACGTAAATCCATTCCCCCCTACCAGCCCCTGCGACTGCCGATCTTAAAACACGCGCCCTAACAAATTGCGCGCGACCGTAAATCACTGGTCGAATCCTCCGGTCGAAATGTAACGGCGACTATGGGAGCGCGATAAGAATCACTTTTGCGCCGTAAAAACGAAAGTAAACACAAAGATCGACGTGGTTTCGCTTGCCGCTGTTACAATTACAGTGAACTTTTTTTTGTGGCGCCGTTAAGCTCGAATATAACCAGATTCCTTTGACTCGGTTTCTCTGAACAGTTCAAGGAATAAGATGTTTGTAGGTTTATCGGCGGAATATTTTGAGGGGCTTCCCGTCGATTTTATTGCGAATTAAGTATCCTTCTTTTTAGAAAGTAACCCAGATTCTTTTCTGGAACAAAGTGTGTGCGATTCGTTATCTGTAAATGAAGCAAGGTGTGTGCAATGGCGCGTCGCTGCTAAGATGCAACTTTTATATTTTGATGAATTAAATTATGAATCTAAAATCGATAAATTTATTAAATTAGCAATAACGAAGGATCTCCTTTCCTACACATTTCTCTCATGAAGACGGATGCCAAGAATGACGAGGAATCCACTTCGACATGCAGAAAAATAGTAAAAAGAGTCTCGCCAGTAAACTATTCTTAAACTCTTACGAGTAAAAAAATTTCCAAGTGTTTATTTCTAATAAATTTCTCAGAAATCAGAATTAGAAACGCTGTTTCCCGTCTTCAGAACAGCCCCTTCAAAGAATCCCTGTTACGTAGCAAGCGGCGAGTCGCTGGATTCACCGAATCCCCGATCCCGGAAACGAGAAAATAAAGATTCTTGAATTTCACTGGAGCCGAGCGCAACGAAGAGCCCCGGCCAGTATCATTTCGTGAACATGCAGGCACAGTGTGGTTATTTCGTATCAACGGGTCACGAATCTTTCTCACCGGAAGCGGCTCTTGGCGTAACGAGATACCCAACGCGGAGAGACTCATATTCTTGGTACGCAAAGCGTTCAATCTACGCTTCGTAGTAATCAAACATTATCTCACGTGTTCGAATAATACCCAGATATTATAAACAAAAAGCATGATTCCCCGACGATGATTCCACGCGATCTCGAAAACAAACGAGCGGCTGCTTGATAAAAATAAAACGCGCGGCAAGAATGTGCCACGTCTATTATTTATAAAGCGCGAGAACCGAAACGTCGAAAAAAATGTCCACTTTCCGTTCCAATTGCGCGTGCTTCCGTTTGCGCGCGCCGATTGATGCAACGAGGATCGCCGCGATCACGTTGGCGAAAACAAATGCAAATTCATTGTCCGCGCGCACCGTGTGTGCGGTGGGTCGTTATTACGGCAATTAATTAAAATTCCTGTCATTATTCGCCGTCCACCTCTAGCCCTGAAACCATGCGTGAACCGCGGCGGCGGCGACGTCCACGTCGGTCATTTTGCGTGCACCCTCAAAAAGGCCTTCTGTCGTACTTCTGATGACATACTATTGCCATCGGAAATTACCGTGCACGCACGCCAACCGACGTCTCGCGAGCTCTCTAAAACAACCGCACGCGAAAACGAAAAGGCCCCTCTTGCCGCGAAATCCATTTTTTAATACGTTACGCGCAAGTTTTTTTGGTAGAAGTCTTTGTAGAAGACTTTACAGAAGTACTTTGGTAGACAAAGTGTTAAGAAGTCAACGGTTTACAGTTCCCATTGATGATTCTACACAGCTAAATTGAGGGGACCTCTGTCTGAACCTGAAATTCTGGATGAAATTTTTTTATTTTATCCTTGTACGTATCCCACTCTATGGGGGGGCGAAACGTTCATGAGGAACCATATGCCAGGAACTTCACTTCGCTTATTGGAGTTCGGCATTGGATTTCTTTCCGAATATACCGATTTCAACTTGCTGCTTATCTGTATTCTTCCAACCTGGACCAAACCGAATCTCCTTTCCTTTCTATAAATTCCTTCTTTAGCACCACCAAAAGTGATTCGAAATTCGACACACTAATCATCATCATTTTTCCCACTTACAGAGCACAGTAGCAACGAAGGGCTACCTTCGTCCACAAAGTTACCTCGCACGACGTGAGCCAAGGGAATGGCGTTTTCCCGCCACGGGTTCGAAAAGTTGAATATCGGGGGACCATGCGAAAAGTGCCACGTCTGCCAGGGATTCCGTGGAGCAGCGTACACGTAGGTACGTGAAAGTCTCGTGGCTACGTTTGGTTACGTAACGTAACTACGTGGTGTGACGGGGTGGTTGGCGGTGGGCTTTTACATTGCCCGTTTCTGTGCCACGCACCACCACCCCCTCCCGTCATACTTTCGTCGCTTGGGGACAAAAAAAAATCGATAGGCTCTCTCCCCACGGCTCTCCTCTCTCTGTCCCAACCCCCTGCGTCTATACTGCTCCGTCCCCCCCCCCCTCTCTCTCTCTCTCTCTCTCTCTGTGCTCTACCGTGGCCGTAGCTCTCGTTCTCCTGTGTCCCCGGCGCGCGGCGAAAAGGTGTACAAGCGAGTAACAAAGCCTCGGCCTTTCTGTCTTTTTTCCCCTCTCCTCTCCTTTTTTTTTTACGTTTATGCACATTTCCGCCCCTCTCGGCTCTACGCCCGCCTGCCGGCCTGTCTGCTGCTAGCCCACGAATCCGTTAACGCCGAAACACGCATCGCTAACCTTTGGATCGCTCGCAGGCCCTTTACAACGCAACCAACGACCGCCGACCCCCTTCGGGCTCGCGCAAAAGTAAATTCGCAAATGAAACGTGAATTCGCGACTTTGCCGATGACGCGCGCGATCGGTGCACGCGCCAGCCGGGGACGGGTTTGAGGCCCCGTCGCGCGAGAGAGTTCTGCTGCTCGCTATTTGCGCTACAGATTCATCCATTCGGCAGAGAGAACGATGGGTGGAAAACGATGGGGGAGGATGGGAACTATATATATATATATGTCAATGGCTAAGACCTACCCTCGACGTTCCAGTCACTATTATAAATGAACGACAAGCCAAAAATTGCCTGATCTCATCAGCACGGTCTACTGGACCGTTCCTCTTTCATAGACCACGGGGGGAGTAAGAACGGGGCGCGGGTGGTGACTTATAAATCACGTCGACAATCGGGGTTACTACAGCCACCCTTGGAAACCTGTTCCACCGAGCGTCTCGTCGACCATTGTTCCGCTCCATTTCGAACTTTCCTGACCCGATGTATAAAAGGGTCGCGTCTAATCACACGTATCACGCATGTTAATTAACGGGCGGAGTCCTTTATCCGCTGCGGACAATGACGCGAGATAACCGTAAATTGCTCCCAATTTAACAGATGCCCAAACAGGGGACAATCGTTTATCCGGGGGAAAAAGACCATGAGTCCTGTGAATTTCACTCGCCACCCTCGTTAAACAGCTTTCCAAGTAGACACTTCGTTAATGGGAAGGTAAATATTATTGTCACCGAAATTCCCTGATAATGAGGCAAATGTGAAGCTTTCGTTTCAGCTGGGAGAACTTTGCAAAATAGATGGGAGGATAATTTTTAAAATTACTTCCCAATATTCGTTTCCACGGTAAAAGATATACACCTGCTTTGATTTGTAAATTCTTTACGATTAAAATAACAACGTCCATCTAATCATGAGTTACTCCTAGAATCCTCTGTGGATATGTGCTTTTTTAATTTTATGTTTTGCAAATTCTTTCACGCCACGTGCGCTATCTATGCGGAAAGTTTGAACGAAGTCGTTGACACGATAGTTCTGGAATCCGTTCGACAGTGTTCGTAGGCACACTTCAGTGTGTATAGAAGTGAAACAAAACGGCAGATTGAAATAGGATTAAGTTAATGAGATGAATGGAGCACTCACCTATTTTTCTCCAGCTCGTTATGTGTAGTCCTGCAATGGAAAGAACGTTCTTGTTAGACTTCAAAGCAGCGAAACGGTTTACTCGCGAGGATAAGGAAGAGAGAGACTTAAAGTCGCAACGAGTTTAAACTCACCGAGGAAACAAGTTTTCTATCGAAATTGAATGGGGAAATGAATGTCAGGCAATTAGATAACCGCTGAACTGTACGCCTCGATTATCTGAATATATGATAATCGATAGAAATAAATGATGATCGATATTCCACTGTATTAAATATATGTTACTTCAAAATTCAAAATAATTTACGATCGCGATAAAAATTCCTGAGATAACAGAAATGCAGAGTACTCTTACTAAATTATTATCTCATACAACGAATATCGTAATTTTAATCAATGTAAACACATACTTCAAAGAGTTTGTTTTTAAACATCTAAGAACGAACGCTGGTTTATTAAAGAAATTAGTCATTGCGTCGAGGACAATTGAAGCTTCGTTTCATTTGTTTTTTTATGGAAAATTACGCTTTGTAACTTGCAGAATGACAACTGGTTTCGGAGCAAGACTAACAAGGTCACGAGCGTGGGCACTTCAGAATCGCGAACGTGTAATGGAGTGATTTTGAAAATACACGTTGTTGACGAGCCGAAGGTCGAAACTTCGGACGTCCATTGCGAGGAATGATACAACAAGATACGAGTTAACAAGCCGAAGATCGAAAGTTCGAGCGTCTATTGTGAAGAGTGATGATGCAAGACGTACTGTAATCTTGATCTTTGCGATCGTGAATGACCTACTGTGATAGATCGTTGAACTGGTCCTAAACTCGGTCACTTTGCGGAGTGAATTAATATAAAATTTCCTTGTAAACGCAAATCCTGAAGTCGATCTCAAAATGCACGATTATAAAACCTCCTCTACTACTCCATGTGCAGAATTTTCATTTTTCAAGAAAACAATGATACTGACCATTTAATCAACAAATTCCCACAATATTACCAAACCCCCGAAATGCCATGAAAATGAAGAGCCCCTGTGCTTCAAGCTCGTGTTCAGCTTCTAACCAATTTAAAAGCGAAGAAAAGGCAAAGAAACGCTCTGCGAATTAAACAGAAGCAACACGAGCGAGAAGCAAAGTATCGGGGCAAGGTAGAGGAACGAAGGTACTCACCTGCTGCCCTGGGATTTTTTCGTCTTTGGCCTTTTTGTGACCGTCCGCATATCATCGGGTATCGGCATCGTCGAGGCGTAGCCATGTTCAGCTTCTGCAATGACAAACCAATCGTCGATCAGCGCAGAGCCCCGATTGAGCTGCGCGTCGCTGGGGTCGCGCGAATTCCGAGCGGCGCGCTCCGCGGAGCGGCGAAAAAACCCGCGGCGAACATGACTCGCCGGGCCCCGTGCTCGTTAAGCGCGCGTACACGGCCGCCGACCTGGCGGAATAAAGTCACGTTCTGTCTTGCCAGCGTAACTTACTGCGGCATTAAAGCCCACGGCGCAAACACTGGTTCGCGCGGATCCACGGCTTCGGCCATCCCCGCCGCTCCCTCGGAAACGGCGGAATTTACGGCGCGATTTCAGTTAACGCCGCGCACAGACGCGAGCAACCGATTCGCCGTCAAATAAATTTGAAAACGTAACAGCCCGGAGGGGGCGGGGGGGGGGCGGTATCGGGGCCAGGGGGAGCAAGTTTCGCGCGAGATTTCCACGGTGCGCGGCGTCGACGTTCCAGTAACGATGAGCTACGGGAAGGCTGTACCTTTTGTGATGCTGAAGGGGTTGATTTGTGGAGCGGAGGATGATGAGCTTTTTATCTCTGCTGAATTTTCGATTATGAATCTGGATAGGGGAGGGACGTCTCCGTGTCTATTTTCAGCAACAGCGTGGAGTATAGAGTTTAGGGCTTAGGATTTGTTCAGAAGACCGGAGAAAATGTAGACGCTGAGTTTGGTAATTTTCAGATTAACTACAAAAAAGAGGTCTGAATATCTATTTCGGAAAAAAAAGGCAGTAGCCGCAGAAGCAATCTCCTTAGAATCCATCAAAATATTCTACAAGTTTTTTTTTAGAACTCCCTTCGCTCGTCCACCCCATGCAAATAAATCACAGACCATAATTCCCCGCTGAAGTTACTGAAAATACGTGCCCTGCGAGAAAGGAGGATCTTCTACTTGGAGGATCAGGGAAGATATTGATATTATGTAAGTGGACGGACAAGGGAGGACGTAAAGTAAGGACGCCGGGGCAAAAAGCGGACGCTGAGGCAAGGCTAGTCGCCATATAACGAGTGGTGTAAATTATAAATGCCTCCTTTGGCGAGTCTTCGGCCCGATCCTCGTCATCGTACAACAGGCTTAATGGCAGTCGGTGAAAAAGAACACGCGCTCCGCGGCGACATCGACCATCTGTCCCCGTGAAAGAAGAAAAGCGTCTCGCTCGCATGCCATGACCATAAGGCCGCGCTCGCGCTCGCGCGCGTCATGCAAAAGAGAAATTCGCGTCGTGAATGGCGCGCCGAAGTTGCGCACGGGGTGGGAACGGGGGCAGGGGCTGAGGGAGGGTGAAAAAAAATAGAGAAATACGGAAGCAGAGAAGCTCGGTGGAACTCGTTTTTAGAAGCAGCAGAGAGAGGGCTACGGAGAGGCGGCTATTTTTCCAAAAATTCGAACAAAACTGGACACCCGTCTCTCTATGCCCCTGGGAGTCTTTGAACAAAGGTACACGAAGAATGGTCCCGTGATTCTGTTTTTCTGCTTAGTCCTTTTGCTTTCTACTTTTTTGTTTTGTCTTTTCGGTCGTTAACGCTAAGCTATTCGCTGAAAGCATTAAATCTGCCGCTGACGAAGCTCGGCGCCCAAAATGCCAGCTTCGAGGATAAAGCGGACGGTGTGAAAGTAAAAATTTTCGAACCTTTATTTGCTTCGATGCATTCACTGTATAACCCTTAAAGGGAAGGCTTTTTTCCGCCTGGTGCCGCGAAATTCACTCGTTTCGTACTTAACCCGAGGAAAAAAGAGGTAACGAAGAAAAACTGGAAAGAAGTTCCGTCATTGAAGGTACTCGAAGCGTGTTACGATTGGAGAAGAAATAGAAGAGAGAATTAACAAAACATTCCTGGTCTCTTTGGACCACACCGAACAAGTAGGGACGGGATAGCAAGAGGGCGCGTAATTTTCTCGAATATCCTCTGCAGGCTCGTGTGTATTGCGCTCATTAGTGGTCGCGTGTATTTTTCTACGCTAGCTTCTTTTTATTAAACGCCGGCGCATGCGACAGAGTTTTTCTCTCGTTCGACCCGGAATCGACGAAAGGAACCCCCCAGGCCGAAAAGAGTCATCAGAAACGTGCGGTTGAAATAAAAATTTCCACTCTACTCAGCTCTGTGCACATGTAAATTAGAAAAAGAAGAGAGAATTTTCTTTCTTGTCCTACATTCCATTTATCGCCTATTCCCCTCACTCAGAGACAAAAAAGTATTTTACAATCAACTGACTTGAAGATATACAACGGTTGGAAATATTTCATACATGATGTATTTAATTAACGTTGTCGATAGAATCTTATAAAAAATAAAGTACACTTCTTAGAAGAAATATTTATTCTAAAACTTCAATCCTTCATAATGGAACCGCAACTCTTTGAAATGCTCACTACGTGAACATTTCCCCGTTGATTTCGCAAAATATGTAAGAATATATACGGTATACTAAATTTTCGTTGCCGGCGGTATTTCCCTTGTCATTCCGCCACTTCCTCCTCCTTCGTGGAAAATGGAAGGAGAATTGAAAACGCGCTCCCGCCCCACCGAATCGTCAACGGAGCAATTCAACGGGAATCGTCGCGACAAGCCACGAAAGTGTATTCCGTGTTAGGAGCAGCCCCTGTCCCCCAAGTCTCGGGCTGCGCATACGGACAATTTAATTCGTGGGACGCATTCATCGTGAACACGAACAGCCGCGTAACTCCGTTCGTGCCGCGACGAAATTCGCTAATGCCCGGCTGGGATATTAGTTTAACGCTCGTTGAACGCGCGCACTGCGATCAGAGCGTCGAAGCCGATTAACACAGCCGCGTCGAACGACCTCTGAAAGGATTCAGACTCGTGACTCCTCTGTTGAATGGCCGGGGCCTTCTGTTAGCCACGGGGCACGAAAATGGTCGACTGGCAGTGCTCCGAAAATATTACCAGCCGTTACGCTAACTTTCATCGCGGGCCATCGAGCAAAGTATTAACAGGGAGCAGATCTTTTATTAAACGGGGACGACGTGTGCCTTCCACGCGGCGTTGAAATAGAATATCTTTGAAATGCAATTGTTTTGATATTTTAGACACTCGGAGTGGTTCTACTATAGCCCAGAGCTGTACATAAGTAGAAAGCAGGAGTAGATAATAGAATTCTTGGGACTGGCAAAACAGCGACCTAACGATTTATCGATCACTATACGTAGGAATTCAACCTTGCTGCATATTTGTCACCAGAAAACTAGTATACCTGAGTCATCTAAGTGCTATTTATACGCTGACGTTGTGAATGCTTTTTAAAATGAATCTACGAGTCAGAATTTTGGAAGCGGTAAACTTAACTGAAACGTAACTTTATTCTAGAACGAGTAACCTCATTGATAGATACGTTAATCTAACAGAACACACCTTCACTAAATTATCAAAATTTCCCACCCCCTTCTCCACAAATCGTCGACTTTTTCCTATCACGATCTCAAAAGTGGACGCTAACAATAACCGTGGAACCCTCGACATCTCGAAGCAAGTGTACGACGCAGCTTCCACGCTAATAAACGTTCTTTTACGCGGCGGTATCGTTCAGAGGCGTTTTTTAGGGATCCCGTGCCAAATAGGCCGATTAATATAACCGTAACAGCCTTATCTCGCCTATCTTCGGGCAATAATAGTTAATGCTCGATCGACGATTCGCCCTCCGTGATTCCCCCTCCTCGCCCCTCTGGTTCTTACCGACGTGCGGCCAATAAACCGACGCGGAAAGCTCTTTCTGGGGGCCGCTACTCCAGCGTCGAAAGAGTTTGCGCTCGTGAACGGGCACACACGAAACGTCCCTATAGCTCGCCTGCTCGCGTGACGCGAACTTAAACCACCGAGAGATCGATGCACGGTAATGGAGGGAGAAGAGAGAAACAAAGAAGCCTCTCCACCCCTCTCTCTCTCACTCTCTCTCTCTCTCTCTCGCTCTCTCTCTCCCTCCCTCCTCTCTGTTTCGGAGTGTTCGCCGGGACGTGTGCGTCCGCGTGTGCCCGCGCGCGTGCGTGAGCGTACGTGACGCGCGGGGATCTTAAAAGAAACAGGAAAGAATTACGGCCCCGTAAATCTCGACCGAGCCCGTTCCAGAGCGAGCCGCGGTATCGCGGGAAAATGCAAACCAACGTCTCCGCGTTCATTGTGATCCGTGTACATTTCGGTTATTTACGTCACGAGCTCCACCCCTAACGACAGCCAGGGGAATCGGCGAGATCTGTTATCGGGTACCACGCCGAGGTCACGTGACACTGAACTTAACCCGTTCGAATCGGATAACGAGCGGTGCTCGCGCCTGATTCGGAGGCCATAAAAAATCGTATGACAAGCTGCTGGTCGCCGTAACACCGAAGCCGAAAATAGTCCACGGTTAAACGGGTTTCTTTTTTTTTCAGTATTAATTTTGGGTTAATTGAAGACGTTTAGATCCCCTCTTAAAACTGAAGCGTTTAAATCGGATTTCTGTGGTAAGGATTTAAATGTGGTACATACGAACGGATTAGAGGGGCGATTGAATTATAAAAATGTGACTATGTTGATTGAGGAGGGATTCTGTGCTTCCTCCTGAATAGTCGGCGAAGATATTTACATAAATTCGCTCGATAATTATTCCACGTTGATTGTGGGCTCAATTAGAACTACATTAACGATCGAACTTTTGTGGCAAGATCACTAGCGGGCGAGCACGCGATACCAAGTGGCAGCGAGAGTTGGGAGGATAAATAGAAACAATCGGGCTCGCGAAATGCAAAAGGAACGACGGAGGAGCGGAGATAACGCGCGATTCGGTGCGCACACGCGAGGGAACGCAGCATCGGCTACGACGCAGCGGTATTATAAGTGGAGTGATAAAATGAGATCATCGTTACCGCTTCTCGCGCACCGACGCACAAACGCTCAGCGATACGACCTACGCAGCCACGACGCGACACACGCACGCACGCAGCGCCATGCACCGCGAGAAAACAACGCGCGCATACAGGGCGCTTCAGAACTACCGGCGTGGATTTAATTATAACGAGTCATGAAATTATTGGCGTCGTGGGTAAAATCAGTGGTCAGGTATTGCGGAGAATGTTTCAAAAAAGTGTTCAAAATTGAAGTTTGTACAATAATCGTAGATCGAGAAACCAATACTATCAGAATTAGAAGCCACTTCAGATTTTGGTTTTGAATGATTCCAACTCAATGCTCCGAATTTAAAGTCAGTATATGTAGGAACATAGAGTGAGCGAGCGTGCAACTAGTGAACTACAATGTGTGAGTTACAAATCCTTCAAATTTAATAAATGAAAATCTCTACAACCTTCCAATTTCGATGCTTTTGAAATTTAGGATTTTTATATGGCTTGGTACTATTCATTTTAGTTATATATAAATAGAAAGCCTTGCAATCCTAATAGAATTAGAAGTCACAGAGTTTAATTACTGTTTTCTTTCACGTATCGTGAAAATATGACAACGCTCCGAAAACGCACTAATGTGGCGCAGACAAGCGTGCCGCAGGATGCTGACCGTGCACAACACGCAGCTCATAGACATACGACACGTACGACTCAGCATGTAACAGATCCAAGCTTACAGATCCAGACAGCAAAACATTTCAAATTTAGACCTGAGACGCCCTGTATACGTCGGTGTTTACCCGGCGTGGACCGAAAAACGGGCATGCAATACGTCGCGGCCACAGCGCCCGTACACCGTATTACGTCAGAGCGTTCCATCGGCGAAGGTCGCCGCTCCGTTCCGAAACGTAAACGCTCAAGGCGCGAAAAAAAATTCCGTGCCCGCTCGGTGGATATCGGTGGCGCGTACAGCTCATCCTCGATGAGCAGTGCCGATAGGAGAGAGGGGGCAGGTTGGAGGTTCTAAACTGGTCACGCGTCGAAGGAGACGCGAGCGAGAAGATTCGCGAACGAAAAATCAGCGACGCAAGAAAAGGCGTAATAACAAAGGTCGTGGTTCCGAGATCCAGCGACGGCACACGCGCGTCCGTTGCCATGTGCCAATGACATGGCACACGCGAGCAGGGCACAGGCACGTCCAGCCGATGTAACTTGACGGCGTTCGACTTCGAAAGGGGGGTACGAGGGGGAGGAAGAGAAGTAAAAGTATATAGCGCCCGGGGCGGTACTCACCTCTTTCCCTTCGTTCAATATACTCGGCGGCCTGTAGTAGGGCAGCAATGCTCATATTTCCCCGGTTTGGCGTAATTCTGGCGGCTTCGGTTCACTACCTCTTTCCCTACAATCCCCGGCACCACACACCGCGAGGACACACAACGCGATATACGTTCAGGAACGCGCACGGAATAGACCCCGGTAGGACACACCACGGCGATGATCTGTCGCTGCGTTGTTGTTTTTTGGTTGTTGCTGTGATGTTGATGTTGTTGGTCGCCGCTGTGGCCGTTCCCCGAACTTTTCTCTCTCCGCCCGCCGCCTGTGCACGACCGTCTCACCTCTTCCTCCTCTGCCGCCGCCACCTCCTCGTCCTCCTGGTCACTCGTTCGTCCGGCCGTCCGTCCGCGCGCCTCGCTGACTGCGTTCACTTAGGTGCACGTAACGACACGGCACGCGGCGCACACACACGCGCGGGCGCGAGGCTTAAGCCCGATTTCAAACGGGCACTAGATGCGCGGACGGCAAATCGACGGCCAGGACTCACCAACCGCGATAGTCATCAAGAACCGTCTTTTTTTCTCTCTCGCTCGTGATATCTTCTCTCGCGTTCCCACCGCGCGCACACGTATGTATCTTGCTTCCTCTCCAGTCGTTTCTGCCCGCCGTGTCCGATGCAACGTCTCGTGTCCGTTTTTCGTGTTTCGCGCGTCTGACCCTTATGCCCGGAGCTTCTGCGTTCGTTCCCTCCCTGTTTTCCACGACGGCGTGTCACTGTGCTCGTGTTACCTTCTCGTTCTACTCTCCCTCTATTACTATCTCAGCCTGACTTCGTCGGTTCTTCTTTCTTCACCCTCGTTTCACAACATTCACTGCGATCACACCAAAACACGTGAAAAATCAGATCGTCGAGCGCGAGTACCGAGGCAGGGGTAACGACGCGCCGCCGCTCTACACTTCCTTACACGGAGTCGCGTGCGAGCGAACAACCCGAGAGAGCGTATGTTTCGCGTTAGACGAGAGAAAGAGAGAGAGAGAGAGAGAAAAAGAGACAGATAAAGGGAGGGAGAGCGCGGGATAGAGGACAGGCCGAGTGCGAACGGTACAATTGGAAAGAGGCACGCTATAGCGAAGTCACTAGGCGAGTCGAAAGGGTCGAGATTACGCGCGTCGCCGGTAATTTATCGCGGGCGAGCGAGCTGAACACGAAAGAACCTGACCTCGATCGACGGGCCGGTTCGACTGGCGCGCGCGCCCCGAGAAACTCTATTATTTTTGGTCAGAATGCGAGTACCGCGGACGGCCGTGCGGCGTGCGTGTGCATGCGACCACTTTACGTGCCGGCTGCTTGTTTTGTGCAGCGACCTTGAACGCGTAGATCTCGCTCGGGAACCCTAGGAGAACGGGTCTAGATGCCGCGATATCACCAACGCGTTCAAATTAAAGCCCTTTACGACCGACCGGAGCTGAATCCAGCACGATGACTTTCCTCGACAGTCACATTATGCATCGCGAATATTATGACGAATACAGACCTATTTACATTGGCATTTTAAGAAGATCGGGCGCGCGATTGAAAGTGAAGAAAAGGAAATCGGTCAACTTCTCGCGAGGTTAAGATTCCCATGAAACTCGCGCGTAGCGATATGCAAGGTTCGCGCGGCGGCAAGAGAGACGGGGCAGCGGTAACACACGCGAAGCGACGCGTAAAGCCCCGTGTGCCAATAAAACCGCAATTTGCTCGTCAGAAGGAACGTACGCTGTCACGCGCGAAACTACACACGGCAAATCTTCTAGAAACTCGCATGGTACGCGACCGATCGCGACTGTTGGCTCGTACTGGTTTCCCGTTCGCGATGGGCACACACAGAGAGAGGCGCTCCCTCGATTCCGTTCTCGGCTGGACTGCGAGCGATTTTAAGTACACACATGCACGTTACACCGCCAGGCACAAACACGCCCACGCACACGCGCGAAAATTCCGTACGTGTTCCTGAGCGTGTGTGTGTGTATGATCGGTAACGAGCGTGTGGTTCCCATACGAGAAACAACTGCAACACGGTGGGTGCACACGCGTCGACCGTACCGTAGAATGTTGCTTGAATACGCAATACACGCGAAAGCAGCCTTAAGAGTCACGGGAGAGTGTGTGCCGCGTATATCTGACAATACACATTAACGTACTGTTTCTGACAACGTCCTGTCTAACGTGGATACGTGGTGCCTCTCTCTCTCTCGCTCCCGCTCACTCTCTCTCTTTCTGTCTCCCTCTCTCCCACTTTCTCTCTCTCTCTCTCTCTCTCTCTTTGCTCTGTACACATGCACTCAGCGAACGCGTGCATGTGTATGACGTGTAGAGAATCGAGTGTATTTCGACCCTATCGTCCACCTAGTGACATTTGGCACGCCGGATACGTGTTCGCTCACACACGAAAGTAGGCGCAGCTGAGCGACGATGTAAAGAAAGACGGTCACTGCGTGAATCGGCACTGGCAAACACTACTTCTGCACAGGTTTTCGCGGGTACCAGTGAGGGTGGTGGGTGGGGGGGCGGCGAGGGGGAGAGGAGGGCCAAAGTCGGGACAAAGAAAAAAAAAAGGAGGTTCGTAACTGACCGACGACGACGAGCCCACGAGCCCCCGGCGACGACGACGACGACTACGACAAGCCGACGAGCGAGCGACAGCCTGATACCTCCGCACTTCGCGAGCACTCTCACGCATTTATCGATGTCAAACGTCTCTGCACCGTAGAAGCACCAGGAGTCGTTTCTTACGCGCGCCGCGATTGGTCGAGCGGTGCGCGAGTGCACTGCCTCGGCCAATCAGCGCCGACAGTACGGGGCTGCCGTACGAGCCGCCACCAGCACCGGTGGTGTCACGTGAATTTCATGCCCGAAAACAAAACAAACAGCTGGCCGTATTCCTCGTCTCGCTCTCTTGCACGCTAGCGTGCGTGTGTTTTTCATGCACGATATTCCTGGCCTAGGCATCACCCTTCGTCCTGTGCAATGTAGGAAAGTCAAGGAATCGCATGCACCGAATTAACGTGACGATCAAGCTCAATGTTACCGATCTAATCAGGAATCAGCTCGTAGCGACCCGATCGATTTTTAATTCGTTTAAAACCCTTTTCAATGCCTCTTTATAGGGAAGATTTATTGTTTCTCTGTCGAAAATGAATTATGCTTTCACATATATATTAAATATAATGTAATGCCTCAATGGTACAGATCGATATCTTCTCGCATTCGCGATTTTAAGAAAAGTGCATTTGAAAATTCATATAATCGCGCCATCTCCTGCGTCCCACCCATCGCCGCTCATGCTTTTTCAAATTGGTACTTCTGAATCTTCCGCGATCTACGTAGTGTCGAGCATAGCGTTTAAATGTAACGGATTTATGCGGGTGTTCGGCGATGTTTAATAATATTTTCGGGCTGTGACGGTGAAAGATACGTGTGGGAGAAACGTAGGATACCGAAGACTGTATATTTTTACGAGCTTCGTCGAAGGTTAGAGGAACTTTTACAAAAACGCTGATGCGCGCGGGAGCTGATCACCGGTGTGTAAGTTGCATGCAACTTTTATTCATTTGCTTTCCCCGAAAAAGAATGACAATTAAAAAAATGCTAGCTTCCGATCAAATCCTAACGACTTCTATTATACTTCGTCCATCGCGCGATGAAATGTTACAAAACTATAAATAGTATCCATGTGCAATAATAATGATACAGCAGATTGTCCGCAACGTTTATTGATGTCCAACAGTTGAAAGCATTTAGAATTGGTTATTTCCACCCTTTCACATTTATTTCGATAGTGTATATACATTTTCCCGAATAAATTATCGACCGAATCAGGCGGCGTATTATTAGAATGTATACAAGTTACAAACGAAAGTAACCTCTTGAAACATGTTCGGATAATAAAAAACTTACATCAATAATAAATCTAAATACTTCGAATTGCAAACATACATTATGTTTCGAGGTTGTTTCGCGAAACCATATTTTCTTCCTTTTAATTGTTCTTACGATAATGTGCTTTAAAGTGCAATTAGATCGCGAGTACGATATTAAAGTTGATTACCCAATTATTTGTCTTACACATGCAATGCATCTTTCTCAATATTTTTCATTATTTTATTGATTTTTAGAAAAAATATACATATCAATACTTTCTCTTCCCTTTGCATACTGACTTTTCAGAGACATCATCTTTGTAAATAGTTAAATTTAAACATTTTCTCAATATTGCATTACATTCGAGTTATAGGAACTATATCAAGCAACGCCAGCGCGTTTTCAAATATAATTTGCAGTGCATGCAACATGTATAATCTTGCAATCATGGTTGGAATTAGATGATCATATGCCTCCTACAACAAAACAGTAATAAATATGTAATAAATAATTACTCACATTACAATACATATAATATTTTGAATATCAATGGGACTCACAGTTAAAATTCTGGTTCTATGGTAGTAGATACTAAATTTTTGGCACAGTCGTGACAGAAATATGCAAATAACTTGAGGGTTTGTTTGGAACTGAGGTTCACATTTCAAGCAGCTCTTTATCATTTCTGGATACCCAATAATAAAGTTATATATAAGTTCCCATTCTTCCTGGGAATTACAGATCCGTTAACTCAGCAGAAAATTTCTGCCAACTAAGCATGATTAAGTATATTCCTTAAATAAAATACCTCTTGATCTAGTAGAGCAAAATTCACATCATCGATGTTCGGCAAACCAGGATATTCTCCCGCCGACGTTTTGTCATTATACTTTTCGATAATAGCCGTTATCCTGGCAGTATTATATAACACAAAAGAAGCACCTAAAACACTCACACTGCTAGGAATCACGTGTCCATCAATATTGGTAAACACATATTAGCTCTTAAATTATAAAAACCTTTTGTATTCGTAGTACTTCTATCGGTTGCTGAATTACATCCAATGAGAACAGAGCGACTTGGCTTCAGAGAGAGTAATTCAAACGTGGCCGTTGCTCTCGCAATGTTTTCAAGGAACTGATCTTCCGTGTTCACGTCACGCTCCCGCGTTTCAAAATACTTCTGTTCGTTCAGTTCCTTCAATTCCAGGACTTTATTCTCGATATATTCTTTCCACGTTAAGTTTGTCTCTTTAGTATTAAGTTTAGAATTCTTCACAACTCCACATACACACTTTGAGTAATTTTCTTCCACTATTCCTTGCGACTTGGTGGTAAACACAAGTTTAAAATTTGATTTTTCCTCACTCGTTTGGCAACCATGTAAACTTAAAAGTTTCTCGGTGACGTTCTTTATTAAACATAATCTTCTTGTTGTGAGTTCTGATTCTTTATCTTCGTCTATTTTAAAGTGAAACACTTTGTCGATTGACAGAGACTTACCTAAGTTACGTTTGCGTGCGATAACAGTTTTGATGGAGTTTGATGTAAGAGGGAGGCGTTGCAAAAACAAGCAGACTCGTTCATTTTCCAACGTATATCTTTCTAGTTTCACTGACCAGTTGCTGCTGGATGATATTAATAACTGTAGAACCTGTGAAAGTGAATATTTGTTAGTGTTGGAGTTTGGTTAGGTTTGCTTCTTTTACAACAGTTATCTTCTGTTATATTTTACCTCCTTTGCAACATCAGTGCTGGTCTTGTCGCGTGTGTCTCTGCCGTGCTTGTGTAGGAAATGTTGCAAAATTGTTGTACACTTTCCATCGCATGGGTCTCTGTCTTGCAATATGCTTCTCCATACTTTAAGGCTAGGTAAAAAGTACAATTCACCATTTGCTGGCAAGTTGTCATTGCTCACTTTAATGACTGAAATATTTTTGCAAATATTACCGCTTAAATATTGTGTTATGTCATTAATAAGTGCTTGAATGCAAATTGAAGGTGCGTCTCTCATTTGACACTCCATTTCTCAGATATTCTAGTCAGGCCTAGTTTTGATCTGCTTTCACACGTGAGACTATAATGTTCTCAACTGATTTCTTACAAATTTTTGTTAAAACATTTCCTTTAAACACAGAAAGTTTCTTACAGAGTGCAAAGAATTTGGAAAAATTTAGAAATTCGTTTCCTTTTAATGACTTAAGGTCACATTAAAGGATTCCTGTTTGCAGCAAATTTGCATAAACGATTTCTTGTAATGGAGAATTCAGTAGAGCAGAAATATGGTTGAGACATAATGATTTTTAATTGTTTCTTTATTAGAATCACAAGTTAAATTGTGCAAATAAGTGATTGCAAATATTAACATTAATATATTATCAACTATACTTATAAATACGTTTGGGGTATCTTACAAAGTCATCACAAAACAATTTTCTATTTTTAAGCGTATCTAGAATGACGATCAATCGTTAAGTAAATTACTCGGCCGTAATACATTAATTAATACCTATAATGTACATCGTCCTCTTTGATATTAATTATCACATAGAATGGTGGTATTTAACGTACGCTATCGCAGCAAGTTCTTTGCAGAACTCTTCCGTCACGATCACACTTTCGAATAGAATATTCTCCTTCTCTCTAAAATATAACGATAACGTTGTTACCTTTAAATGAATGAAGCACGTACAATACAGAATGGAGCGTGCTCCTTTGTATAACCGAGAAGAAAATTGTTCTTCCTGCAAAAGTACATAAAAAATGTAGAATCAAATTTTTTCGTACGAAGCTCTACTTTCGAGAAAATCGACTTGGCTACTGCGTCTGGATATTATATGTTATTTCTACTTGAGACTTCTTTCACTGCAAAGTTCTGCTCGGAAATCAAAGAAGTATAATTGAATAATACTACATAGGCACTCTACTTTCATATTCCCAATTTTTCAAATGCTTGCATAATATTCTGATTTAATCTGGAAGAAATGATGAACCCATTTATAAACATTCTAATAAGAAACCAAATCACGAATTTTCTCAGACGCGATACCCCAAGTAGAAGCAACCTGTAGTAGACAGACACTGCGGCCAACTCGCACAATTGCTTACAGAATCTTCCAATTTCTTCCAAATGAATTTCCTCGAAAACGAAGCATCGTACGAAGAAACTTCCTTTCACATTTTCGATTCAGATTTATACGGAGAAGTCTCCACTTTTCGGTCATACCACGAATCACGCTCCAAGCCGTAAATTAACTGCCTCTTTACGAATGACTACGTACCCATCATGGGAGCAATCCTCGAGCAATCGTTCTCGCGTCTCCCTCAGCATCCGCTTGTGATCGGGCGTCTTTGGTACTTCGTTCACGAGCTGCTTGACGACTTTTTGCAAGCAAGTGAACAGGCTCTTTGTGCCCGGTGCTAACGGTAGCAGCGGGTTCAATAGAAACTCGTGCAGGTACGGGTGAGGTAACAGCGCCAGCCTCGAGATCACCACAGTCAGCTGCAGATTGATCTCATACTTCTGCCTCGGCACGTTGGCCACCTTCTCGAAGAGCATGGTAATGAACGGACCCATGTAGAACCTTACGGAGCAGTGGTCAGCCTCTGGCCTGGAGTCGGAGCTCGCTGAATCGTCGACGGTCACCGCCTCCAACGGCCAGGCCATTAGCGAGCAGTCTGTTAGCACAGTAGAATACTGCCGCTCCAAGTCAGCCATGTATCGCTCGTAATTGTTCACGTCCGTGTCTGTTTGTAGATAACGCGGAATCAGGGACAGGAAACTGAAACGGAGGTTGACGTTCAGCTTCCGCAAAAGCCAGCGACGTTTAGCTTGTACAGGGTGTCCCGTAAATTCCTAATGGGGGTTTTCTCAATCGAGAATGTGAGTGTCGATTATTCCGAAAACGTAATTTCTGGTTAGTTGTACTAGGAATTACTGCATACCCTGTACAAATATCCTTATAACATAAGGTATAGTATTTTCCTATGCTTCGTTAACATTGGAACTCTGGGAATTATTCATTAATTCGATATTTACCAGTTGACAATTCTGTGAATATTACTGGGCGCCAGTGTGCGGCTGTGGCTCTGCTCGTAAGAAAGATCCAGGGAGCCTTTCTTCTCCCTCTCCCTTTCGTCCTCCTCGTCGCTCCACGATGCAATTGCGCTATCTGCAGCGGTATTATCGTAATAGCCCCGCGCTAATAGGTAGACCAATACGAGACAGTGCAGTATATGCTCGTTCCTCTTCTCTATCATTTCCTCGAACAGCTTCAACGTCTCAAGCGTTAAATCATCGCTGTCCGTAAAACAGTTGTCTATCAGCCTGTGCAACACAGGCGACGTCCAAACGTTTGGTATTTCCGGGCCCCTGTCCTGCCCCACGAGCCAGTAACTCATTTCTGAAGCAAAACAAAGAACTTTAATTTTACAGCTAAATCAACGATGCCCTATTAATCAAGAGTACACCTGCCTGTACAGAGCGCGGTGGACGTTAATTCCTTCAAGCATTTCGTGACCAACGCGGTGATGAGGACAACGTGGTGCTCAGCCAAAGCTGGCATCACGATCCTCTCGAAAAAGTTCACTCTGACGCTCTTCGCCAACGCGTCCGCTACGTCCGGGTATGCTTCTCTGATCAGCTGATTGCAATAGTCGAACCACATGAAGAACGCAGCGACCTGCCTGCAGCCAGAGAACTTCTTCTCCTTTGTCCATGCTGGCGAATCTAAGCCCCACGTCACGTCCACGCCGTCTATCTCGCTTGGATCGACGTGGGCCGGAATGGCATTGAACAGACTCTCCAGTCTGCTCGATATCAGGGACGTTAAATCACTACTGGCTATCATTTGGGAGAACGATGGGTCGTCCAAGGACGCCAGGGCCATTATTCCCTCGCACGCTCTTATCCTCACTGTATTGTCCTGAAACAGATGCTCCCGTTAATATATTTCACGGTGCACGGACTCATCGATCGTTTACCCATCGTGGCACCATCTGATACTAATACTCGGAAGGATAGGACGAAGTGAATTTGATTCTGACCAAACAAATAGATGAAATTACACTTCGACCGGGCAGACGTGCGACTGCTATTTCGTTTTCTAGTATCATTTTACATTGAAGACATCGGAAAGACAAGAAGTTTCAGTCACTTGCCTCATCCCAAATCGCAGCGTAATCGATATTACTATCTCAAGTTTCCCATTCCCTTACCGCGGTATTTATGTAACTCAGCAAGGCATCTAGTAGAAGGCATTTGGATTTCTGCGGCGTCTTTGGTCTCAGCAGGCTCTGATCGTTCTCGGAACTAGCGTCCTCGCAGGCACCGCCGTAATCCACGTCCAGCCTCAAATCCCGGAGGTTCTGCAGGTGCGTGTCTATCTCGTTCATCAGAGCCGGGTCCTTCTGCGATGCCTCGGACGCGGTCGCCGCGATGCGCGGCACAGTCTTGCAGGTCGGTTTCTGTGTGGAGGGACTCGAGGACTGGGACGCGTTCTCCGTCCCTCTGGAAGATACCGACGCGTTCGATTGACTAGAAGATCCATGAACAGTGTCCGCTTTGCTCGACGACCTGTTAGACCCGACAGATCGCCGCCTGTCGCTCTCAGAGCTGAACAGATTCGGATTTATCAGAGTGACCGCTTGGGTGTCCAGCGGCTCGAACAGAGGATTGAAGCTGTTCTTCTTCCTCGCTGGTATGTAAGTGACCTTCTCCACCTCCACGCGCTCAGAGTTCCTCCTAGCGGCGACGCTGTGCCTCTGAACACCCGGGGCGTCGTTTATGATGTTGGTCACGTGGGGGTACTTGCAGACCAGGAAGCAAAGAGTGAGAAGGAACTGGACCTCCTCAGCCTCCATGGGGGACGGCGGGTTGCCATTGCACAGGGCGATCAGCCGCTGCACCGGTCCGTAGATGGACGTGTGATGCAGCAGAGGGTACTTGGACCGTCCCAGCAGCTTCCTCAGGAAGGCCAGGCAGACGGTCCTCATCCCTGGGGGAGTCTCGGCGCTGGCCAATGTGGCCAGCAGGTCCAGCAGCTTGTGCTGCAGCAGGTACTCCAAGCAGGGGCCGGGCTCATTCTCCTCCTTCTCCTCGTCCAACAGAATCTCCAGCAGTCTGTCCAAATGCCGCGGGATGCCGGTCGTCTGTATGGGGACCTTGCAGTTCGTCAGGTGGTTCACGTAGAAGTTCATTAGCTGCTTCCAGTGGTAGGTGAAGTCCTGCAGCGGCGTGGCGGGCGGTGCTATCTGCAATCGACAGGGGAATCATCGTCAGTATCCGTGTACAGAGAGAACAACCGGGGAGGGGAGGTGGTAAATGAGACTCTGGGTCAAGATCGAATTACGTTTCCGCGCAAGAAAAACAAGTAAGGCGCAAAACACGGCGGCTTATTAAACGTGCACATGTTAACGAGCCGCTGCGGCTGCTTGGACAGGTGCAATGTTGGCTTAAATAATTACATAAGCGGCTAAATATAACGAGGTACATTGTGTCGAACGATTACACGGCGTGAGAATGAACGCCAGCTAGGCTGCTGCATCAACGGAAACTGCCACGGTTCGCTGTGTCCCCTTTTTCGCCGGTGGCTAGAAAACGGAGCCAAGCTTGAACTGGCCAGGCAGAGGGGCGAAAAGGAAAAGGAGGAACGAGAGTGTGGAACTGGTTTGACGATGGTCAGATGCACGCCATTCAAATCGATAGGTGGAACGTAAATATATACAGAGGCACGTGTGACGGTGTGGCTAGCAGACGGTCAGGATGCCGCCGTAGCGAAATATATGCAACGCGGCGATCGATGATGCTCGAGCCACTCTTGCATTGTTTACTTATGGCCCGTTTTAAGCAACACGGCGAGGCGTGCAAACGGACGTGCGTTTTACGTGGACGGACGGGAAGCGTGGTGGACGCGGCAGGGACACGGAGCTGGCGACAAATTATACTGCGTCGCTTATCAGGGTTATCACTCACCACGTCAATGGCATTCTTCAGCGCGATTTGAATGCCACTAATCATTTTAGCGCACCTTGCCAGTATTCGTTCGCGTTTAGGTCTCGCTAGGCACGAGTATCTCCGCCCTTCCTCGCACGGTACTTCCTCGTTTCTGCATAATTTCGCATCGTTCAACCGCGAATCCGCCGTACTGTCGCTCACCGTCCGCGACAGCCGAGTCCCTTGCGGCTTTGACGTGTCGTGATTCTGGCTCTTGCCAACTAGAGGGCGGCGTTGTCGCGAAATACCGCGATACGGGCAGAAAAGAAAAAAAATAAATGAGTGTTGTATGCTTCGTCCAGGGTTCCTTAGTTGAACTTGTTAGCGAGCTGCGAGGATATTCTGGTTAGAGGAATTTAAATTTTAGGTGGACGTCTGTGGTAGTTGGGGCTGCTTAGCCCTCTGGCGTCTGCAATGGCAACTGCATTTTTTTTATTATTGTTAAAAAATTAATGGAGATAAACTATTACACAACAGTTCAGCTTTGGTAGTCAAAATTCTCAGGGATCTTCGTCAACTTGATGTAGACTCCAAGATAAATTCATTTCTAAGCTAGTCACTCTGTAGATTCCTCCTAACTCTGAAAATTTCCGCGTCCAACTTGCAGCTGCTAATCTCGTAATTCCTTTTCGCAGAAAATGAAGCTTAATTCTCATTAAATGGTGTTTAAATATAAAGCTCGCTCTATCAGAGAAATTAAACCTCGTGTACACAAAGTGGCAAGGCTCCAGCTGGGATTTATATATACATCTAAAGGATTCCACATGGTATGGTTGTACTCAGCGCGCGTGAACGGGATTTACGATCATTTTTATTATCCATCTTCAACGTGTACACATCTCAACAACATTAACCAGTTCGTGAGTGTAAAAAAAAGTCGCTACGCTCCGAGAGCGACGCCGCTGCTCTAAAAGCATCTCCCCGCTCGTTCCTTATCAATCAAACGGTCCGCGAGGCGCCACAGGTGCGCCTCGTCTCGAACGATCTTGATTAAACAGATCACCCAGCTGCCGCGATAACACAGGCACGTTTACGACGCTCGAATCAGGGCACGAGCGAGTCGCGTCTCTCGAAGCGTGTCATCTTCCTCGCGCAACCCAAGAAGAGGTACATCCGATGCTCGACCAAAATGAACCGTTGCAGGAATCCGAGAGTCTGCGTCAATTTCTCTTTCCTCGCCTATTCTTTTTTTTTTTGTCTCTTTTTCTTTGTTTCGTTAATGCTCCTTTTTATTAAAATACGCCACGGCACGCACGCGTCGACTCTCGATCGGGGGACGACTCTCGCGTGGCCCTCCGCGCGATATCGACGCTGATACCGGGAAGGATACAGCGTCGTCGTGGCTCGTGTACTCACCACCTTCAGTCTCCACAGCCGTCGTAGCATGATGACAAGAGGGCAGGGGGCGAGGCTCGATAGAACGCTCGACACGAGGGCACGGAGATCTCGAGGTAGAACAATATATACAATATATCGCGAGGAATATTGCGCACACCTTTCGTGATATACTGGGTGAATGCGTGCGTACACACGACACTTTTATCGCTGAACGGTCGCGAGGTCTTATCGTAACATTACGACAACAATAAGTACATACAGTAGCGGCGGGGCTCTCTTACGTCTCGAGGAAGGTCGCGCTTTAGCGCTCGGCTACCTACGTTGGCTTTTTTCATTTTCGCCAACCGTCGACGTCACCTCGGCTTTCCGCTTGTTTCGTAATCCGACGCAGGGACGCGCGCTGAATGACGATCAATTCGGTTGAAAATAAAAGCCTCAGGTTGCGTCATCCCGCTCGGCTTGGTTTCGCGTTCAAGATGGAACAAGGAAACTACAGTTTCTCTGGGCGTTCATCTTGCGGATGAACGGAGAAATGATTCGTTCTTATTTATCACTAATCGAAAGATGAAATTGAATAGCTTCGACGACCACCGATGATAGGATACAGCGTTGATTTTATTTACCTGTAATAACACGGTTCTTCTTCATCGATCTCGAACGAACGGAACCGCCCCTCTCGACTTAAGAGAACATCATCGGGAGTCGCGGCTCAAAAATTGCGCTAACATAGTCACATTCTCTCTCTTTTTTTTTTACTCTCAATTTCTTGTAAGTCTTGGCCGCAAAAGTCGATGCGTGATACGAGAGATCGCTCTCAAGACGCTGCAGAACGCGTGCGAAATCATCGCCCGCGTGGTGCACGTCTTCGTAACAACAAGAGGGTTGGGGGTTGGGGGGGGGGGGACACACGTCCAAAGAACGCGAACGTTTTGAGCGCGACCGTGGCCTATAAATCTAAAAATACTTCAAACCGCCTAATCCCTTAAAACGGTACTACTCTCTCTAATAAACTGTTGTAAAACACACTTTCGCTAATGTTCACTGTCTCCCACTATCGCCCTCACATTCGCATACACGCACGCGGGCACTCTCACCCCTTTCTCACTCGCATTCTCGCTAAGCTCTCCCTGCCTATCGCTCGCTCACGCACTCTAAACGTTTACAATAAGATTACTGTAGGATAAAACGACGATACAAATAATTTATAAATCGCTCTATGTGAACCAAGGATTCGCCAGTTCCCTTGCGCGTTACCCGCGAGCTTCCGGAGCGGCTCCCCTTCGCGGGACGAGAAACAGAAGAGGACCTCGCAAACAGAAATGACAGAGCCCACCGTGTTCACTCTTCTAAAGAAATATCCCTCCAACTGGCACAGCCCCGAACAGCTGGCATCTAATTCGCGAGCACTTCTAGCACGTTTCGCGAATAGTCCTCGAAACATCGTGGAAATGTCCGCGAAGTTATAGCGATAGTTTTCAGTCGAGTGATCCATCCACGGAATATAGCCAATAGCAGAGATACGCTGATGTAAGTACGGTAGCAAAAGTGGCGACGCCAATGGAAGTAAGGACACTGAAGGCAGTATATGACGTCCAACTCTGGGACGTGGTGATTCGTTCAATGTGATCAACGGGAGCCTGAATGGGAATTGAAATACTTTACACAACCCTGGGCTCCTCATCTCCCACTCTTCTTCCTCCTTGAAACTTTGCACTGGAAGCGTGTTTACTTTAACGGCTAGTTGAGTTTACGACGCCACTGATCCCCTTCGCACTGGCTTGGTCAATGATAAAGATACAGGGAAGCCGTGGAATCAGCCAGACGTTAAAGTAAATATATTTTCGAATGCCTGTAGTAGAAACGTGGGAGAGGAAACACTAGAAGCTTGGTTGGGGTCGTACAGTAGTGTTTGAACGGTCATTCAGCTGGCATTGATCTCGTTGAAGAATGAATGGAAGCCTAAAGTGAGGCGCCGTGGAGTCTTACTGCTTCGATTTATCGAATTCAGGAGCTGGTTATTGATGTACTATTGATTATACCTTCGTTCTAATTTGGCATCGCATTGCCTAGCTGCACACGCGCACTGTCGCCGACTCGCGGTAACGTTTCCCAATGCTTCGGCGCGTGCACGCCTGCGGTTACCTTCCTGCGACTTCTTTGAAAGCCTTTACCGAAGTGGAAACGCTGGCTGGAACGCATACCGGGAAAAACGATGCGTCATCGGTTGTTACCCACTGAACTTCTATTGGTTATATTATCTGGGCTTTGTAAAAACGAGCAGCGCTCACTCGAGGGTGCCTCTCTCGTGAATAGGCGTATTAATAAATAAATTAAGTATCTCATAGTAACTCCTCTTTTTAAAATGATCTGGGCTACGTTTTTATGTACTATGTACAAGTGTGCTGGTCTCTCTCTGTCTGTCTCTCGTGCTCCGTTTAATGCTCCTTCCATCTCGTAGACTACTTTATTCGATCTCTATTTTATTATTTACCTTCGTACCCAACTAGCGCGCTCTCCTCCTGGCAACTTCTTCCCTCCCTCGACACATATACGCGTGACTTTATGCATCTCTGTGTACGTGTGTGTGTGTGTGTTAATAGCGTGTCAGATTCGTGTCGGTTACTGCGTATAACTTAAGTTAAGCTAAGTTTAATAGACACGGCACAGCCGATTATCTGCGCTCTTTTTTAGCGGCTACCGCGGCGACCAGCGCCGCGCCACGACCGCTGCCGTCTTCCGACAGCATTAAGTTGAACTGCAAAATAAAAAATAAGAATTACTCGCCGGAGTCCCACGCCGGAAGCCTGTTTCGCATTCAGGTTGTAAATCTCATCCATTTGGACAGAAATGTAGGAATATAGGTATATAATAGTGGAGTCTCCAATGCGCATGTGCAAAGTGAAGATGGGAAAATAGATGGGCTTCTTTACTGTGCAGCTGTAACTGTGTTGGAGATTTAGCAATGAAATTTTCATTAGAGACCTCGCTACTCGATGCACCTATATTTCTATTGTTTCTGGGAATACAAGTGTCTTTGGGACCAAAAAGGAGAATGGATTGTTGCTAGTGTTCTCACCTTGTGATCCTGTAACTGCGTGATCTTTTCAGTCATAATATCGTGAAAGTGTGGATGAAATCTGTAGACTGAACCGTCGATACCGACTGTGACATTGTTGGCATCCATTTTGTTAAGAAGAGTGGCAATCCCAGCGCTGGCGAGATGGGCTGCCCTCCTCGACACGACCGAGCAAACGTATTTTACGTTCTCGCAGTCTTGGTCGGTCACGTTTCGCATGCCTACTTCTGCTAAAACTTCGCGGCAGTTCGTGTATTTGCCTTTAGGATCACTGCAACGAATAGATCGAGGGAATAAAAGGCGGAGCTCGAATAGGAAGTCTTGGAAATATTTTAGAATGTTGAATACTGATTCTTCAAAGCAATGGGCACCAGGCAGTGCAATAAGCTCTCAGAGATTTTCAAAGAAAAAATATATCGCCGAGTCATCGTGTAGATATAAGTAGTTGAAATAAAGTTAATCAAACTTAAGTATAATCCTAGTTTTTCACAAATTTTACTAAATTTTACTTAATTGATAATTAAAATTTATAATAAAAAATATTTCACCATATTTTAATTAATCTAATTAAATTTTTATATATTTATTGAATTAACCTTCAATTTCATCAGAGATCTAAGGCTACCTACCACTGGTAGACTTAATTTCTACAAATCTCTGGCAAGTTTAACCACCACGAAAACTTTCAAAAATGTCTAATCGTTTAGGAAATCCCAGATATAATTTTCTACTACTCACTTTTCGATTTCGGATACATATTTGGTGAAGAACTTCCCGCGCTTCTTGAGACCGCTGGGCCACTTGCCACCGAACAGTAGACCAGCGTTGGCGATTTTCTCCAGGACCAACCTCACCAATTCACCCATGTACATTCCAGAGATCATCTTCTCGAACAACTGTGTCGAGGGGTTGATCGAGTTTTCGTCAATGTCACGATCGAAATCTGTCAGGATGAAATCTAGAACCCCACCCTCGCCGAAAGCACCCCATTCTGTGTTGATCAACATATATGGTTTCTCGGGCGAGAAATTTCCCGGCGAGGCACAATCCGCGTTCTCCGTCTTCTCCACGTAACAGGCATTGGAACCCGTTCCTACATGCAAACACAAGAAAAGGGAAGGAATCAATATGAATCTCTGAGAAAAAATTCGAAAACAGTTGAAATTATAATTCCCTTCTCATAAAAGATAAAGTCTCTGTTAGAATATTGGAGAAAAGTACGTCACGCGTACGTGCGCAATATGCGATATTTACAGAATAAGTGCTGAATAATGAATAAACGAATGATGTAGATAAGTTTCTAACAAAATCAGATATTTAGAAAAACCTTATCGTGCGCACTCGAGGAGATAGTGCCATTACGTAAACACTATTTTTATATCAATAAAACTCTCTTTTGCTGAATGAACGCTCACTTCACACACTGAGCATAAAGAAAAACTATTTTAAATAAAGAGTTCCAGATGCTAAATATTCTGTTAATCTCGATTAATATGCAATCAGAGATGGATTTTGAGAATCAGATTCAACGTGCACCTACCGACGATCAATCCAATACGGCAATTCCTGTTTTTCCAGGCGCAGGACATTAACGTGCCAGTAGTGTCGTTCAAAATAGCGCACACATCGATTTTAACGTCCTGTACAACAAATCAAAGTTAGCACGCGCGTTTCACCATTAGATACGATCGGTGTCGCTCGCACGCAAACGATCATCCCTGTCATTGTTTCCCAATCCCGTTACCCGAGACGCGCGGTTCTTACGAAATCGTTGACAAATTTAGATCATATCCGCGTTCATTGTTCACGTGTATTCGAGTATACACTATCGACCATAAGTTCAGTTCGTCGTATTCTTTGCTACATACAGCAGCGGTAAAAAGAAAGCTCAAGCTGCGAACGGAAACAAATAAGATCGTTCCATTAAAAAGAATTGTATCTTAAAATTTCTGTCCTACAGATTGGATGGTTACCCAAAATAGACTAATGACACTGACATAATACGTAAACTCTAGAATTAATTTTTATTACGCAGACATATGAAAATATGAATTTTAAACTTTCCTTTGATCAGCGTTTAGAGTAACAGAGGTGTGATTCATAATAGAGCCATAAAAGAGATAGATTTTTTGTGCAAAAAATTGAATCGACATCGGCGCCTGCGATAATCGAGTTTCAAAGTTCGTAGAATGTATTATTTATATTTTAATGTAAAAGCATATAAAAATTTGAATTTTAAAGAAGGAAAAACTATACTTATGAGCCTCATAGTTTAATTAGCTTCTTTATATATTTATATGATTAATATAGTGATAGTAAATTTTTGTTACATATATATTTCAAGAAAATATTCCTTTTATCAGGCATATTACTTTGTTTAATTAATATATCTGATAAAAAGAATATTAAATGAATTGAAACTAAAGGTTTCTAAATTATAATATAATTAAATTGAATTTACAACGAAGGGTTTTAAATTTTTATGTAATTAAATTGAATTTAAATTAAAGGTTTTTATAATACCCATCTCCTTGTGGCTCACTACCTCTGTTCGTGTATTGTGGAAAGCTGATGGTAGTATTATTAGAAACAGTATCACAGGTTTTTGTGATTTATTCCATGAGTTTATAAAAGTCTTGCCCCTGTTGAAGTATCGACGTGCACATAAACTTATGTGTCTGATAATACGAGTTTTCACGAACTTACGATCGGTAGTGTCTTTACGGAATTATTATTGCCGGAGTTGAAATATCCGTATTATTACAGTAGACACAGTAATCAGTACTGTTGCTATCATAAACCTATTATCTTTGCGTGCCGCGATTCCGAAGAAATTTTCAGAGCACTCACCTTTTGCTTTCCTATCGCCTCCTCGAGGAGGCCGACGACATCCTCGCCCACCACGCCGCTGCAATTGAATCCCTTCGTCCATCTGACGAGCCGGCCATGCGTCAGCCCACACTGGGTCAGCGGGAAACTAAAGGTGAAGCCGAGGGGCAGAACCTCCCCCTGGAGGTTATGCTCCTGCACGAACAGCACCAAACAATGGGCTATGTGGTCGAATAGTTGAGTACCGGTACCCAGCATCAGGCTCTGCGGTATCGCGTAGATTTTGCTCTTCATGTCGAAATTCATGCCGTCCAGGGTGATCAGGAGTACTCTGAAGTTCGTTCCTCCCAGGTCCAGCGCCAGAAAGTTGCCTTTCTCTGCAAACAGGCGAGAAACATGTCTCAATGTTTCATAGAACGTTGGAATTCTAATACATTGACAAATTCTGCTTCGGATATTTAAACATTCGGCGAAACTTCTGCAAATGTGAAAAATGTTCGGTACTTCTTCTTATCGTTCCCGCGAACCTGATACCCTCGCTTATTCGCCCGCTACGAGAATCTTGAATAACTTGAAAGATCGTGGAAGAAAGTTTTCTTACCAGAGCCGTCGGGAAGGTCTTGAACGTAAGTCGTGAAACACTTGACAACGGATTCATGGTGCGTTTTCTTCGACAGACCTCTCTGGATCTCTTCGTTCAGCTTCTGCATGACCAACCGCAGCTGGTCGTTGGAGAGGACGAGGTCCTTGCAGATATCTTTTATCTGCGAGCAAACGAAAATTCGTTGTCATTGATCGATACCCACGTAACACTTCTGGCAGGCGACCTTGAACCGCCCCCCCCCCCTAAATGTTATCTATACAGGTCGTACCAAAGTTGTGGGACAAGGAAGAACATTCAAATCCTTCATGCCAAAAAATTCAAGTGTTTTGTGATCTGAAGCTACATTTTCAAAATAAAAGCGATTCGAATTTAAGTCTCACTCTTTTTATATGCTGAGAGGCCAGATGAATTGGAGGATGCATAGAGACTGTACAGCAACTTAATTGAAAAATGTGTGTTCGATTGCTTCGTTTTTTAATCAGTGTCATTAATATACTGTACAATAGATACGTGTACTAGATTACTTTTAGACAGAAAGAAATAAAATTAAAAACTGCTTATTTGCAATACTATTACCTATTTGAAATACTAGGTATTGTTTGAAATACTATTATTTGAAATACTGTTTCCTTATATTTCAATGAAATACTATTTCTGTATGTAACTACTATTTCAAAGAAAAGTTTACTTGCCAAATCATGTGTCACTCGAAGTAATGAACATACTTATTTCTATTTATCTATTTAAAAAATCTATTTTCCCTAGCAACTTACTCCTTGAAAAGTCTCGCACAAAACTGACGGGGGCATCGTGCCAGTTCTTCTACCACTGACCGAACTCGCTGAACTCTCCCAGCGCTTTCTCAACCATTTACACGCCCCGTATCGTAAATGGTTGTCTACAGAATACAGCTTCTACGTATATAACAGCTTCTACCTATTCGAAATTTGAGGGTAAACACGAGTACCATTGTCGAGCGTAGCTTTGAGCGATCAGTATGGCGAAGGACTCTCTCCAAGGGTATCGCTCGCGATGCTGTATTGTTCAGTGGTGCGGTAGTGATATGAAACGCATTCGCAGTAATTTTACATTTAATTCCTCGTGGCAAAAAGAATTTCCATGCTTCTGCTCGCCCCATACTTTTGGGCCACCTTGTACATCAACGACATTCGTGCGCAACTGCATGCGTTGCATAACTGTGCCCGGAGTGTGTACGGAGAGAAAGAGAGAGGAAGAGCGTGGCTGACATCATTTTATTTATTTTCTCGAAACACGGACATCCCGATCGGAGTGGGCGTCACTTGGGACTAATATGGATTATGGGCAAGTAAGGGAAACTCTACTTCTTACTGTGGGACATTGAATTTTATGCCTCTATTACCAGATAACAGAGTCTGGTAATTACTGAGAGAGCGAAATATTGATTTTCGCAACGCACGCCGAGGATCCGCGATGCTTATTTTAGTAATTGCACGACAGGGACGAGAAAAACATGATTTGAGGACAGATTGATAGGAAGGAGACCTACGATCGTAGTGAATTCATATTTAATTATAATTAATTCAATTTTTCTAAAAAATCCCCTAATATCCTTAATGTTTATTCAGAATTCACTCTTTTATCCAATCCTATTGTTTTATCTATACGTCCTTTCACCAAAGATTGCTCCTTTCGTAGACGCGAAGAGAATACATAAAGATAGAAATTATAGTTATAATATTTCTGGTTCCTCGAACGTTTAATAAATTAACGGGTAAGTTAATACTAATGGTTCACCAGCGTCAGTCGATTCGATGAACACGTTTGTTCCAAGAATTTATTTAATAATGCTGACCGACTAGAAAGTTTGCATGTGCAGTGTTTGTGCATTTCTGCGCGCGCTTGTGTGCGTGCAATCGAGAAGCAGAGCACGGAAGAATCGCGAGCGATAGTAGTGAGTCACGAGAGAGTCGGGGGTGAACCCGGAGTTGAGTAATGGTCGCAGAGTGTCGATTTAATAAGCGTTTGTAAGCAACGTTTAGAAATGTAAAACGAACAGACATCTGGAACTTGGGAATAATTAGGTATACTTAATTGTAGATTCTCAAGGAGCTTGCAGTTAATGATTCAAATTGAAAAAGTAGGTACAATTCTCTTTAAGAAAATCAATACGACCTTACTTTAGCCCTTAAGGACAGTTATCTTTAAACAAGATGTTATCAATGCACAATAATCTCTCTGATTTTCGTAATTTTTAGAATATTCTAAAAAATAATTCCAAGTGTCAGTAATGTATTAAAGATATAGCGCGTTTAATACAACGAGTTTCGTCGAGTGTTCAGACTGTATAGCACGAACAGTTTTCGATATCCTCTAATTATTTTCAGCGGCGCAACATCCTTTCTTCTGCATTGTGATTACCTTTCCTAACGTTCCATAGCACAGTGGGGAAATTTTGCGATTTTATGGCGAAAACGAAAAAAAATGAAATCTTTGAATTTTACAAAATTTAATACAAATCTCAATTGAAGAACTATATCCATTATCGTGGTCAAAACCTCAAAACTTATTTTTAATATATAAAATTCGTTACTTTTACGTTCTGATATAGGAGAAACTAAATTATCCGAAAAACAGCACTTACAAAAATTACGAAGGATAAAGATTTTTTTATTATTAAGATTTATACACTTCACCTATGCAATTATATGCCCTTAAAACTAGTACCCCCAGTCGGAATCGTTTTTTTCTTTGTCAGAAGAAGAAAGGTTATCGCTTTTGAAGACAAACTTTGTAATAAAACAGAGGATCGAAGCTGAATAAAATCGTTTAAAAAAGAATAAAAAGGTTTGTAATGTATAACATGTGAACCAGTCTCGGTCACAGTTATGTCGTATGTTATACAAGACACACTGGATCGTGTTTAAAAAATGCATATAATTACAAGATTAGCAATTATTAGCAATTAATAATTGCATTTATAGAATGAGAATAGTTCAACGTAAAATAGGAATGAAAATCATTGCAGGATATTATGGGATTTATAAGTATTTTATGTAATGAAAATTGATTCTTATATGAAAAGGTTATTTCTAAAACACTACTTTAAAAATTGTATAAATTACGTATTAGAAACCGAAATATAATTATTTTGAGGACAAATAGATATCTTACGCACTACCAGGAAATGAATCCATGCCCTCAAATTATTTTCGGAGCTTTGGATAGCACATTATAAGTGTTTGAAGCAACTTGAAAATTTTGATTAATTCTTTGCGGTCGGTCTAACCTCACATGAATATAAACATTTGCGAGTTTATACGAGCTTTGTATTAAAACATTTAACAGTAAAATTGGAGGCATCTGATGCTCATATTAGTTCTTCAATTGCATTTATTTTTTCGAATTGAAAAATTTATTTTTGTGGTTTTGGCCATATAATCGCATAATTTCCCCACTGTGGCATAGTTTCCAATTTGTTAGTTGTTACTGGAAACAGTGACTACGTAAATTGAAGGTACTCTCTAATGAACCTCATAGAATCATGGTTTCGAATTGAAGAGAGAGTCTAATTCTACGCCAAGAAATAGGATATTTAGCTTCCTATAGAATGCTACTTCCGCGAGAAATTCTCTGGTGATTTCCGGTGAAAGAATTATTCCGGACATTGACCAACTTGGTTGATATTATTTATTCAATAAATAACGACGTTCCCATTTTTTTCAATGATAGTTTACGTAAACTATGGCATCGACGCTGCAGAAAGCGATTGTAAAACGAGCAATCCAATACTTCTCCCCTCCGACCTAAGGGAGATGAGATATCGCGTTGGATACAATGGTTGAACAATAGTAAACACGTTTACGTACAATATCATGAAAAATAATTAGCTTCGCTACTATAAACTGTTTCTTAATTTCCCCGCCGATTTCTTCAATATCTATACCCCACTTCTTCCTAATCACAGAACATGTAGAAACCCATTTTCGTCTGCAACTCTATTAAATGTTTCACAAAACCCACTGTCTTCATCATCCGCTACACAAAACTGAAAACTTCCGAATATACGCAGAGCGTACAAATTAATAAATCTGAGAGATTCCAAACGAAATTGCGAGTGCACAGTTTTCCACGATACATATCTATCGATATTAACAAATTTAATCACTCAAGGCTTAAAGAAATACCCCGTTCAGTCTGTTCTCATTTCTTCCGTCAGAAGAGTGTTGTACTGAGCGAATTTCAAGCTTAGTTTCCTTTCAAAGTAAACAGTGAAAACTCTATATGTAACTTTGTCGACGTGAAATCATTCGATACAAGTGTCTCGGCGTGATGACACGCCGACGCCAATGCAAGTGTTAATATAAGTCGATTAACCTTGACTGCTGCGAATAATGGCTGAGGAATGGTATTCGTTCGTTGGGGCACGGTTTTGCATCAACGTGGATCATCGCAGGTGTCATTAAAGCGGCTTTTGTACCGTCCCCCCCGCGGCGTAATTCGTCGCTGGACGTACTTGTCGTCGCGATCGAATCTGGAGCAAGTATTAATAACGGAGCAGCATTGGAAGAAAGAAATGTGGAGCGACGGTTTACATTCGAGTGACGAGCAATTAGAGCGGTCACGTGGTTGGGAAATATAATTGTTAATTGAGCCACGCGTCACCGGCAGCGATTCCGCCGCGGGAATCGGTCGTTGCTTCTGTCTCGCAGCGATAGAGAGGAGGAAAGCCGGCGTTAAAGGTCGATCAGCTTTTCTACCGGTTCCTCGAAAACGAAGGTTGACTGGGGAACCTGATCGATCGCGGCATCAGGGACGCAGGTTTGCCGCTGTATTAAGAACAGCGTACTACGATGCTCGATTATTTCTGTCCTCCATTCTGTTTTGCTCAGTCTTCTGGCTTGCAAACGCGGTGGGGAATTTCTGCCTACTTTTGGAAAGTGTTGTGCACTTTGGGAAGGTAGATGATATGGAATTGAGAACTTGGAATCTAATTTGTGATTTTTTTATTGAATGTTTCTGTTCTTCACGGTTAATGTTCGTAGAATTCATTTTAGGATTCGTGTCTCTGTTGCTTTGAGAAAATTAAATGGATAGTTTGAGGGTTCCAGTAGAATTGAAATTTGTGGTCCTAGGAAAGAACACAGACAGTTTTTTAAATTCATAGTTGATATCTTTACCACTTTTGAAAAGTGTTATTGTACGCTTTGACTACCTTGCAAGAAATGGAATTGGATTTTAGAATTAGAAACCTAGGGAACCGTGGTTCATCCAGCGGGGATGGAGTTACTTTTTCCATTTCACACTCTGAAACCTTTTATCAGCTAAATCCAGTCTCCTTGCTCTCTTCAGAAAGTGTGAGAGATGTAGTATTTAAAACCGGAATGCTAGTTAGTTATTCCTTCAGAAACACAGAGAGCAGTGATTCCCTTTAGCACTGACAATGAGATAAACTCACTTCTTTCATTCAGTTTTCCTCGACCTTCTATTTCGTAACCGCAGCTAAGAATTTATGCTTCGGTGATTTCTGGAAAGTATTACTGTGTGAAATGGAATTCGACTGCATCTCTGAAAACACGCGAGTCCTGATTCTCTGGTTCTCAAGGCGAATCAACCTTTCTTTTCTCATTCTTTTTCTACCTCCTCTGTTTTCTAGATGCAGTTCAGGGATTTGCGCCTCTGCTATTTATATCCCCTATTAAAGAACAGGAATAGAGTACAGAAATAGGTCCGCTCTTTTCATTCTATTTCCATTAATCCCCGGTTTTCTGAATACGGCTCGGTTGAGTTTAACGTTACTCCCAGCCGGATCGAAGTACAGGAAGCTTAAATTGACTGGCATTTCGAAAACGCAGCAGCGATTCTTTCTTACCGAGGCGAAGTCATTTTTCTGATTTTATTTATCGATATCCGTCATTCCTCGAGAAGTTAATTCATGAGACTTTGAACAGTATGCACCGTGCGTAAATGCATTCATTCGCACGTTTTCACGTTCACTGATTATTCATCTCGGCTCGTGGAAACTAATATGTATACACGCGAGACTGTCAAGTTCAAGTATAATGTAACAGTTGTCAACTCGGTGTGAATTGCGTTCTGCGACATGGCTCGCATAGCAGTTAGTAAAACAGCGATAATATCAAGTGGAAATTCGATTTTTCGAAGGTTCGGAGTACGGAGAATGTTCGCGTTATTAATATCCAGCGTGTTTCTTTAAGTGGCTGGGATGAGAAGAAGATAAAGTGAAAATTTCACTGTTCTCTTTACGAAGAAAACTAATATTTTAGATTAATTTTCAAGATTCGTCCTGAACTTCGAATTCTGAACGTTGCAGTACATTTTCTTTCTTGGTTGGCAAGTATCGATTTGTTTTATTATATGAAAGTGAGTTGAGCAACGTGTAGTCAAGGCTGCACGAGAGAAATAATTAATAAAGCTGAACAGTATGAATGATTAGTACAAGAGAATTCTTGAAATTAATTGAAAATATTAGATTCTTCTGTAAAAGTCAGCGAAACTTATTCCTCCACTGTCTCTCACATTAGTTACAAAAAGAACACTGAATACTCGTAACACGAATATTCAGTACCCATGCATAATATATTACTTGTGACGAGCGAATATTATAAATTTTAAGATATTTGTTCACTTTGACTAGTCGCATAAATTCATACATTTTCGCAATCTATTCCCCCTGCGATAACTAATTATGAGTTCACCGCAATTATAAAGTCACCGACTAATTGCAACTATCTTACCACAGAAACCATTTCCATCCTCCGCCAAAATATTCAGATCAAGTAAAAGGACAAGTAGAAAAGAGAACCGTGTACCCAACTCGAAAAGCACACCTCCAAAATCTACGTTCCGTATATTTACACTCGTAGTGTAACGCCTACTATGGTAATTAGGCGATTAATAGTCCATCATGGACATTTTGCTATTCAAATAGTCGGCCGTAGTGCGGCACGAGCGTTGCGTCAGTTATCGCGACGAACATCCAAGGACGGAGCCGCGGGGCGACAGTTCGCCGCTGGTTCGAAATTCCCGCCAATTCCGTTCGCCGCCCGTTCGAAATTCCCGCCAATTCCGTGCGCCGTTTTCCCTCTTCCTTTCTCCGGGAGACGGTGTGGCATTGATCTGGCGGTGACGTAGCCGACACACCCGCCAGCCAGCCAATGGGGGCTGTTATGAATGAATGGGTACAGTGCATACACGCCGCGTGCACGCTCTACAGGAAGAGAGCGTGCAAAGGCCAATGCACAGTGATTCGTCTAAATGCACGTGGCGGAATGCACGGGGCGAGCGCACGACTACGATACGATCTCTCGCGCGGCTCGAATTTATGCAATAGCTTAGCATGCAAATAGGTACGCGTGGCAAGGCATCAACAATCGTTTCCTCGTCGGAGCGGGCTCTAATAATCACCTTACCGGGAACGCCGATTCCTTCACTGTCATCCGCGCTCGATAATTGCCACTCATTGACGCGGTCGAAATTGCGCTTTATTAAATTCACGGTATATATAGTCATAACGTCAAGGACAAGTGGCGGCGGACGAAAATATGCCTCCTAGGCCGGACGACCTCGTCGAAAGAGCGAAACGGCGGATCGCGGCTCGATGTTCCGCGAAAGCGTCAGCCGCCGCCTGGTAACCGACAAAAACCGTAACCGTCACGCACGTGCATCGGTGCAACACGTTGCGCGAGAGAGCATAACTTTGAATAATGAACGTTGCCTCGTGACGGGGATCGTGCACCTTGATCTTCTCGCTTCTAAATCATTTTCGTGCCGAATTGAAGCGGCGGGCCCGATCGCCAGAGGCGCGGCTTACCGGCGACTTTGCCGCGTGAAACCGTGCAGTCCGGTCGCGTCACCGTGACGGACGAGAATTAATTCGTTATCGGCTGGCTTTCGCGGAAGCTCGAGCGACCCTTATCTGCCTGCAGCGAATTCCACGGAATTCCCCGTTCCTTTCCTCCCCCACCTTACGCGTTTAAAGCCCCCTTATCTCCTGTTACATTGATCACTCGGTAACGATGCGTGTATCGATCGGCGATATGCACATTGACACTCGCGGGCGTACCATCGAGCGTGCTACTTTTCCTTCTTCCTTCCACCAGCGTCGCACAATCAATAGCAAACCGCGAACACATTCTTACGGAGCAACCACCAGTCGACTTCTCACGGATAACTCTCACTCTATCTCTCTCCCTCTCTCTCATGCTCTGTCTCTCTCTCTCTCTCTGTCTCTCTCTCTCTATTTTGCTCACGATAGTTGAAGCCGTCGATCGAGCAGACGCCAGAAAGTTGGACGAATATTTCGCAACGGAGTATACGCCTCTTTATCAGTCGATAATCGTGCACACGTCGCGTTTCACCACCCACCCGTGCTCTTTGCGCATTCACAGATGCGGCAATTACGTTCCTAATTACCCACGTCCAGGGACAATACGATCGTTGTTACGGTTAACCTGGAATCGCGATGACCGCGCGCGAGCACGACTCGGAGACTCGGCACCCCTCTGCCAGTCCGAGCTCACGGATACGAGGGGAGAAGAGAGCGCATCTCTCGTCTGGGACGTGCATTCTACGCGATCCTTCCTCCTCCGTCTTGGGACGGTGAGGAAAAAAAGGACGAACACGTTAACGGAATTCTCGTCGCGAGCGCGAGAGGCGGGCCAGCCGCGTCTTCGTTTACGGTGCGAGCCGTCCGCTTCGTACGTCCTATCTGTTCGTCTCACCTCCTGCCGGATCATGTCACTGGAGGATAACGTGGACGTTTTCATTGCCCTCCCCTCGTCACTGCACCCCGAGTCGCGGCCCTCCAGAAGCTTCGTGTTTGACGCGTTCCCGTGCACGGCCCCACTGGTGAAATCTACGGGTAGGGAGGCACGCGGATGCTACGCGATCTCCTCGTCCTCTGGTGCGAACGAACCCGCGTATACAGACTCGACGGACGCGCGTGACAAACTACGTTCCCGTCCGAGCGGCCACGTACAAATCCTTGCCCACGAGCGTAACCCACGAGCTTTATATCGCGACTGCTGGCACGGAGGCGCCTGTTCCACGCGCGTACCTACACTCCTCCATGGACGAACGTGCTGGCTACGTGGAGGGGCAGAAGGAGGCCATGGAGCAGACGAACGTCCCACTGACGGATTCACCGGCACACTCCCTGGACAACGAGTAATCATCCCTTATCCTCGCCCTAGTATTCTTGGAGGGAAAGTTCGATTTCAATTGGCGCGAACGCTTGGTTCGCTGACCTAGGACGCAGGTTTCCGTGGGTTAAGATGATTAAAGGGGGCTCGTTCTCCTGGGATTGGGGGGTTTGAGTTTCTTCTACCCTTTCGGGAATTTCAGGAGTCTAAGGAGACTGATTCCTATCGAATGATCGTAGGTCTGTTTGAACAGTTCTCGATTATACTGCCTCTTCAATTCAATTTAATGGATGAAATTCACTGTAGACTTTTATTCTACAAAGATTTTAGCGCGCAATTGAGAATCGAGCGATACGGTATCGCCAGTCAATTCATTTTCGGGATTTGTACTACTTGATAAAGCTTGCAGATTGGCGAAGGTGTGTTTTCATTGAAAAACACATACAAAATTGTTGTGAACACACGTTATCAATGATTATCAATGTTCGATGTACTGCGTATCCCTGCTGGTCCCACTGAGTTAATACACAATTAGAATTCAAGCCCCTCGAGCCTCGCTAAATCGAACTCTAGCTATACTGAATAAATAATCCCACGGAATAACGGAACGGAAAGGTGTTTCGGGGCGCCGAAGTGCACGATACGGCGCTGCACTGCGACCATGGGTGGGGTTCAAGGGTCGATGGTGGGGACACGAGAGGGGTAACTTCGCGCTCGCATACTCCGCTGTGACCGAAACATCGCCGGTGAATGTGCTCGTGCTCGAGATGGAGGCTCGTCCTCTCAAGGGCAAAAAGGTCACGCGATTCCTCAGCAGCGAATTTGACAGAACAATTGCATCACACGGTACTCTCTCCAAATTCCCACCCTTTGCATCATCATCAGATACAATCCCAGAACGCCAAACCACCCCTTGATGAGTCTAAATTTCGCAATGTGGATTACAAAAGCTCAATGATAACCGTGTATTGAAATACTCGTTTTATATAATTACAGAAATGATATGATAAGCGGTTCGACCGATCCCCCGTCCATTTCATTCTTATTTCAGCGCACTGATTTCATCCACCACTTCAGAAGAGAATATCGTAATGGGGGTCCCTTATCGCGCAATTAATGGCGTTGGCGCGGAACAGCAGTTGCGTTGCGCATTCCCTTTATTCTCTGGGGATTTCCGTTTCCGAGGGGCAGGCGATATATTTCTGTCCACTGTGTCCCTCGTCGAACTGTACACTGATTCTCTTATTACTGCTATTACAATGGACAGTAAGCACAAGGAACGAGATAAGGCACGATTCTCGATCGCCAACTAAATATTCGATGCCCCATCGATCGCAACGGCTCCTTGGTGCGCAAAGTCGCGTTTGAAATCGTCGGTAGAAATTCCTTCTTGTCACGATTATTAGCGAGCTGCTTCGTGGAACTCGGTGTCGAATAGGAAACGAGCGTTAATTACCACTTCGCGTTGACGAAATTGCAAAAAGCCGTTGGATAGAAGACCGACTCCTGTCCGAAGTTGCGAGATAACGGAGTTGTATTGCATTCTACAGAAATTTCATTTTAAATTATGGACAGTTGCAAGTTCTTGGTTTTATTAACCAGTGGGATATTTCGGGATAATTTTAATAGTGCGAAATGGAAGTGGTTTGTCGTAGTAAAATTGGTTTAATTTTAATCGACTGTATGATGAAATTCGACCTCTGATTTTAGGTCTGAATTATTGTGTGGTGCAGAGCTTGAAGCAGAGTGTGCATTACATCAGACGATTATTAAATAGAAAACGTTAAAAACATCTAAGTGGTATTAACTACTTGGATGTTTATATTCTTGCGAAGTATTTATTCTGAAATCGTTGCCTCAAAATCATCTCACATGTTTTGTAAAAGTGCCCTTCATTCTCTAACCTTGCACTTGAATAAGGTCCTTACAAAAACATCGCGAAAGGAATTCGTTCTTTGAATATCCTCTTCAACGCACAGTTCATTCAAACCGGCCGTCATTCTTCAACCTCTCTCCCGAGGAAAACAAAAAAGACATCGTCCCCCATCCTCTCCTACGCCCGTCACAAAAACCCATGTACCAACAAACGTAATATTCTACGCGGCGTATAAAACGCGATTGCGCAATGGTCGGTAAATAGCGTAAGCCGATGGGCAGCTAGCGCGCAAAATACGCTTGAAAACTGCCACATCACCTTCAAAGAATGTACGAAAAAAGAGGCTTTCCCGTCTGGTCCACAGTACAATAACAAGAATGATACTTATCGTTAACCTTCCCCGAAACACGCAGAAATTGTTCATTCGCATCCGTCCTACGTATCAAGCTACTCGTGTCACTTACTTAATTACCATCACTTTAAGAAAAAAAGAATATCAAATCACTAGCTTTACTACTCGGTTTCGCCCGAAATTTAGATTCTGATTTTATAACAAAAATGATTTATTTTCTTTTGTGAAAATAGTTACATTCATTTGGATTAGTTAGGCATAATGAGCTGGGACACATTTCTCGACCCCAGAGTTTACCGTTCGAAAGTTTTTAGACGACAGACACACTTTCTGCTTTATATATTAAGATAACAGCTGATGCAAACAGAACGTTGACGACTGCATGAAAAAATTGAATAGAAACCAGAGTTGGGCATTATCTAAATAAAAAATGATTTATATAACGTATTAAGTGAAAGATACTTTATCTTTATCCGTTATCGAATAAAGATAACCCGAGTTGCCTTTATACGAGTCACGAATAAAATTTCTATCTTTTATTCGAACTCAAATTTTATATTTAAAATAAATTTTTGCCCATTTCTGGTAGAAACCACAGACTACTAAACCCAATTTTCAATAAAATCCACTTCGAAGGTGAAGTTTAAATTTCTACTCCAGCGCGCGTGCTTTGGAATATTCAAAATCAATGTCCTTGAGAACGATACAATTTTATTCCACTTGTATCGCTCAGCAAGGACCACCCTGTGTTACGAGTCAAAATTAACCCCGGTGTCCCCGGTGCAACCGATTATCAAATTGCACAATCGTGCGAGGGTTGAAGGGGGGAGGGGTGCATAAGTAAGCGGATCACCGCTGATTTGAAGGTACTGGCAATTTCCGTGGACGCAGAGGTCCCGTTAATGCCGAAGCGCGCGCAACGCGCCGAAGAGACGGGCGAGCTGTAAGGGATGACGCAACGGGCTGGCTTTGGACGAGGGAACGAAAGTCGCCGCGCGATTGGTCGACGACGAGGGCTCGAACGGTCGATCCCTCTTCCTTGACGTCATCGACTTCTTCTGGGGAACGCGGGCTCCGCGGAGGACGCAAGGACACGCGAACTTTTTCAATGATTCGTCTGTGGCTTCGCGGGCGTCATAAACTGACGCGATAAATCGTGTCCGAGCGTATCGATTTTCAGGTGGCACGAGGCGTTCTGAAGGCGATGTACCGTCGAGGTGGATGCACTTGAGAGACGTGTTCAAATTACATGTTGTTTGTTACGCGGAATAGAATCGAAGAGGTTGAATGACGAAGTTTGGAGATAAAACAGGATAAGAATTTTGTAAAAACGTGAAGCAAGTGGGAGAAATAATAATAATTTGTATTTGGATTGCTTGGAATTGAGGGAGGAGTTGAAGAAAATGGGGAGAAGCGATTGTAATCCATGTTATTAGGTATTGAAGGTAAAGATCGTTAACTTTCAACGACATAATCTCGGTACCTTATTTTTTAATAATTCAGGGATTTGCAGGGGACGTCAATCGTGCCGCGATCTAGAGTTGCAAATAGCAGGTCAATAAATTGGCCTCTTTTTTAATCAGTCGCAAAAAATTCCTTTCGATGAAGCCGATAAAAGGATTAAAAATGCTAGTACTTTCATCCAGTGTGATTAATCCAACTGGTAAATGTAATGTCGATAAGGATAACGACCATGATAAGACATTGGTATCGTTTATTATAAAACAGATATACGTACGTTTACTCTTTTACTAAACCAAAACGAATTTCATATAACAAAATGAAATAAATTAATGAAACATTCGAATCAAAGTATACTTTGGAAAAATAAATTTTCATCCGAACATTAATACTTTAATCGTCAATGAATTACGTTATAATTCCGTTAAAACGTTTTATAGAGTCATTAATTTTCCGCGCTGTGCACTAGTATAAAAATACTCTTCATGGAATTAAACGGCGAGGATTCCCGCAATTTCGTATTCGGAGTACAGGTTTCGTCATCAACCGCGTAAGAATGTGATCGGCGAACTGAAACGTGTGCGGGATCACGCACGTTCCTTTCCTCAGTGCACGTGACTATCGGAAGTTCTGCTTCACGCTGTGCCCGCTTTTGGATCGTTAGGAAAATCATTTATGATTCATGTATAGTTATTGAAACGTTAAATATAGGTACCTACTATTTAGGAGTTCTATTCATTTGATTCTATTCTATTCACTGTTTTCATCGATCACATACGACCTGATTATCAATCTTCTGGAATTTAAAGTGGAGTTCTTCTTTGACTGATCAAACGGCGTTCATCAAATTGTCAATTGATAGTAGAGTAACTGTTGATTAATATTCTTTGTATTATTGGGTATCTATAGTTAGAGAAAACAATTTCGGTTTGGAGATTTTCAATTAACGACCAATCGTATATTTGATCCTTTCACCAAACTGTTAAAAAATGGAGAAACGCCTTCTTTTCGTTATCGCTGATTAGGAACAAAATCATTGATAATGAGAATGGGTGTGTGAAATCAACGAAGCGGAATCTAGGCGAGGATTTGCACGAATTTTATGGGAGTTTCTGAAAGAACAGCCTCACATCCACGTGTCCTACCTCACGTAACCATCTCCTTGGGATTGAATAGGCATGCTGGATGAGGAACGCACTTGGCCCCCTTTGATGAAGGTTTTTTTGGTATTCAACACAATTCTCTACCCATCAGAAAGTTTCTCAATAATTGTCATATCCGCTTTGTCGTCCAATCGAGTTCATATTTCTACTAAAAGTGGCGAGTACTTAATTCAATCACTTAAAAATTGAAATTCAGTACATTTTGGCTTATTTTATAATTTGATTATTTTCTTCAGCGGTAGCCTTACTAAATATGAAATTCTGCGATTATAGAGCTGATAGATTTGAATACAGTTGAAGCATCCGTGATGCAACCTGTAGCAAGTGCACGGAATCTGATGCAGAAGTGACTTCGAATTGTGTAAAGCACGAATTTAATCTCGATTACATCTGAAAACCGCGATTGCATATCGAAGCACCGGCTCAAAATGATGGAGCCGAAAAATTTCCTAACTGATATCACGTACTGATTATCCATTCGTGAATGATAGGGTGTCTGATACTGATAATGTACAATTAGAGAGGGGTTAATAGATACTCATCTTTCATTGAGAATGGAAAACAAAAACCGCTTCGTGATATGACACCCTGCAAATACCGCTAAAAATAAGTGAAACAAACTTTTGAGGGAAGAGCAAAGGGTGATTACAATCGACTAAAGAGGGAGATTATTGAAAATTATCTTAAAAAAAGCATTATTCAAGACTTCTGTATCGACTAAGAAAATAATCTTCACGATTGAAATTTTAGAAAAAGAACGTAAAATTGGCAAGGAAATATCAAACACTTTCTGTAACAATGACCAAACTAAATTACTAACTAAACTTTTATTCCATCGACAACTTTGTACCATAGTCCTACTCATCCATCGAATAATGTTGAAAGCTAAGAAGATATACGGTTCATTGCATAACAACTTCATAAATTTTCTCACAAACTGCAGATATGTTCATATCTAACGTCTCCTGCATTCCCTCGTCAACAGCTATTTTAAAGCTGTACCATCTCCGTCCAGAACACGGTATGTTTGTTAAACGCATTCCTCTAGCAATGAAAGTGTGAAGGAGTAGCTGTACATTCTCAGCCCGTATTTGGAGCAATCTCGAGCGTGTTTCGAATAAGAAAGAAAGGTCCGTATGACTCTTCAATCCATCAGCACAGGCAATAACACGTCATAAATAACGATACGTACGAATGATCGATGAAAGATGGTTCAGCATTGATTACCATTCTTTCGCAATCGTTCTGAAACGCTTACAGCGTCGGTGATACATAAACGTTCGCGAGATAAGATCGATCAGAACCGCTAACGTGGATTAAGCCAAACAATCACCAAACATTTTCTCCGTGAATTACATAATCCATCCTTGAAATAGATTTAGCTGCGAAGATTCAATTTAAGTCGAGCCTTTATAGAATTGGGGTAGAAGTGAAGCGCAATGAAAGTTTCCCCTAAAGTCTTAGAGACCGTCCTTAAATTACGTAAGGGTAATTTTGGCGATTTATTACTCCCTCCCTCCCCCAGTATAAGAATTCATAAGATTTGATATTGCAACCCCCTCGTTATGTTATATGTTTTCAGTTACTACAATTCTTTTAAAAATTTATATAATTCATTTAACTCCGTTTTGGGAAATTTAAACTGAAACTATTTTTCTGGAACAATAATGATAGAATTTGTATTTATTGAAAATTAGGTTAAAAAATATTACGTAAGACGCTGCCTGACTCCCTCCCAACCGCATTGTAAGAAAATGTAAGAATTTCGTGACCCACCACCCCCCAAAAAAGTCTTACGTAATTTAAGCACGACCCCTTATACAAAGTCTTGTACCAGAGGATAACAAGACAGCAACAATTTGGCAACGAATAGTGAGAAGCGTGGGAGAGTTGGTCAATCGTAAATTGCCGCATAATATTTTTCATGTTCCGTAGCAGCCAACAAGCTGTTAAATATTTGGCAACGAATAATGAATTTTAAATGATGCCACGTTTAAGATGAACTTACACATATAAATGTTATAAAACATTTGTGAAAGCAATAATAACGGTATCCAATACCTACTACAGCTTTCGGTCGAAATTAATCTATTGGCAACTCCACAAGAATATACCCAAAATTTACAAATTTCCATAGGCTCCAAATGATTCACGAGATAATAAAATACGTCTTCATTTATCTTGTAGAAGTGACTCACGCTGAAAAGTCCAATTCGTTGTTAAGAATCAACGTTGCATTGTCTCGAGTTCAATGTGTAAATCTCATTTAACGAAAAAGAGCCCTGCCCTCTGCTAAGTTCGTTTCGAAATCGAGTTCTTTCGAGATGGAGGTTTACACCGAGACCAGGAAGTAAAGTCGCTGTTGATACACTGACAGCAGGGGCGTTCGTCCACAACGTAAATAATGCTTAAGCGTGGCTGCACGATTGCCATTCTCGGAAAAAGACCTATCCTATCGCTGTTCAAGCAACAGGGACTTTGTCACGATCGTATTGTGTACAAGATAGGGTTACGGGCAATTCTCACGACGCACAAGCCCAACTTGAAGAATTTATTAACCCACCAATGGTACTCGACGGTCGAACGTGTACTTCATAGTTGTAATAACTTTTCGACACTCTGCATCTCTTGTAGGTATATAATTAAAGAGTTCATTGAATTTAACGTGGAATGAATTGTTGATCAATTTGAATGCCGATCTGTCTGCTTCTGATACGGCTATGTAGACATCATTAGATTGATGAGTTTCAGTGAGCGCGTATCTTCTGCTACCCTATCTCTAACGATTGGATTGCGCGTAATTGAAACTGAGTTAAAGCCCCATGCCGTATTGCAAAATAAATTAATAACAGTGTCGAGGCGATTCTCGTTTTAGGTCATTGATGTCAGTCGGCTCGTGATAAGCGGCACTAGACAGTCAAGATTTAATTCGCATGTAGTTGTGGATCGTCGAATAGACCTCCTAAGTATTCCCTGTATCGATACGAAGCTTCATTTAGTAATCCGGCAATTGTGTCTAGCGGTACAAAGCTCACTCTTCGAGATACAAATTCTATCCTTTTTCTGGATCATCGTGCCGCAATCTAAATAGGTAACTACATTTGCCAAAATTCCTCAATCAAATTCCTCACAGTTATAGTATTCCATAAATCACACTATGATTTCCCAGCAAAGACTACTCGAACAACTACATATATTACCTACACCATAACACAAATTTGGAAATCATATGATTTTAGCATTCGAGTCCCAAAATGACATTACTGCAAGCTTCTAAATTTCTAAATCTTCTCGCGAGTTCTATTCCTCATTTAAATTCGTACATACCTACCTAGCTCTAAAACATCGTCAATATTTTTCTAAACGGCAAGGTGTCTCGATTTAATGAACAAATAAGTGTTGAGCTGCAATTGGAAGGGTGCAGACCGACATGGGTCTTTCACCTGTCTGATGCAGCGAGGCACGCGAGTTGTGTCACGTGTCTCCGGGCCCTGCACGCGCATACGCACAGAGGATCTATGCAGCGCGTCGATCCCGTGATTGCAGGGGCCTGGAACGGATGCATATCGACTATCGAGGCTTTCGACAACGCAGTGCGTTGCAACGAGACTCTAATACGATGCAATTGGTACCCCGATAGGGTGGTTGACTTCTCTTAACAGGAGTCAAATTGGTCCCCCTTCTTAAACAATCGGCAAGTGAACATTATTCACCGGATGTCGGTGATCTATGTCGCGCTCGCGCGTTTCGAAAAAATTCTCAACATCTGAAGGAAACGTTTAATTAGACGAAACTGCTCGAGGATCGATCTCTGCCGAGCGGTGGACTCCGATGATCCAACCGATTGTCGCCGGTGAGTTTGATAAATCAGCATCTATTTGGAAGTTAAATGTACCCGCGTCGACCTGTCTTCTTATTAACGGGTTCAAAGTTAATTCTTAGCACCAAACTTTGCATTCGAGCTACTTGTGCGATCGCAGCTATGCAGCGGCTACAGAATTGAATGTCCCTTATGAATATTAATGACTGTAAATGCGTATAATGAAGCCTCGAAAGGGTATTCCGAGCGCGGCTATACGGTCGTAATTATTCAGCTTTTTCTTTGCCGCCAGCGTGAAGTTATTGGATGGAGTTCGTTAAAATCGAACGAACTGGAGTGCGTTAAAAATCCAAGTAAACAGAACTCCATTTCGAACGCCACGTTCCCCGAGTATCATTGGATTAAATGCTAACCAATTTGTTTATCCGCTGCGCGACCGTCCGCGCCGCTTTCGATCTTAATCGCCCACCAACCGCAAAGTCAATTAAAACTCAATAAACCGTAACTCATAATCGAGGAAAAACGAACGGGGCTTCTACTCGCGGATTACCATAAACCGTCAGCGTCAGCTTCCATCTTCTGTATTTACTTTCACGACGACACGCCGCGCGTAATCGTAATTAATTGCGATGCGCTAGAACTATCGATTCTGTTTTGATATACCGTATCAGTTACGTAATTGCAATCGCCGAGTTCAAATATCCCGTCGAATAGAGAGGACACGGTGCACTTTGCATCTGCGTATGCATCTGGTGCATGCATCTGGTGCACGCGGTAGTGGGGGATGCATTAAGCTTCTAGGAACAGTTCCTTGCGAACCGATTGGCCAAATTTTTCAGTCTCCTACAAGAAAACTGTCCGCTTGCAAAATAAGGTTCTTCGTGAAATTTTCATTTCGCTGTCAAATGGAACACGTGGGGATGAAAGTGTGTGCAGCTAAAAAATTCAAAGGCAAGCTTAATGTTGTGGAGGATTCGTTTTAGCAAATGTCCTTGGGTTCAGATGCATAAATCAATGGTAGCTGCGCTGTATAATTCTCCTCCCGTGTTCCGTACGTTTCAGCTTTTTAGTGCATTACGTGCATCGCGGTATCTTTTTCCACACAAATTACTAGATACCGTTGTGTGTCGGCGTTATGCAACACCGTGTAAATCCTGCTATTCTCTTAAGCACCGAGGGCTTACATTTGATCCTTCTTTACACCGCGCAGTGGGGCTGGCGAGGAAATAAGTGTTTAATCTGAAAGTGGTATTTTTGCGTATCTACCACTCGATCCCGATAGCCAATGCACCAATGTATCATGCAAAGTAAACATGCAAACAGATATGTCGTATTCATGTTAATTAAAAAGAAAAATTGATCTGAAGTTGACCTTTCGTATTCTAATTGGAATCGTGTCAATTTTCATACCACAGTGTCTCAGCTTATTTGTGGCATAAATACTTTTAGAAAACAGAGACTCATAACATCGGCATTTCTTACTATTTGCGAAGACTTTCTATTTTATATTACTTTTTAATTTTTTTAATAGTTTTAGTTTTTGTATGGACAGTAATATTAACAACATTAAATAATAACACAAGAATAAAATAATAATCGTTACCACAATCGTTACAGAGAAACCCTATTTCATAATTATTTACTGCACCTTGATTTAATTTGTTGCTAAACGAGAACACTTTCTAACAGTGATCGAAGTTCTGGAGCTCTTATTTCTAAAAAAAATTCTGTTAGAACTTATATGTTTCGTTTAAGAAAATATTTGTTCTTGTGGAATTTTTATTGAAAGAAATGTTACCCTTAGGAACTTCTTTAGAAAGTGTTCTCATGGAACAGATAGTTTAGAACCTATATAATAAAAGTTGCATGGAAACAGTTATGTTAGAACATTTATTAAAAAAGTTTCCATAAGATAAAGAAAAGTACTAAACTATTAGGTACTAGTTTTAATTAACAATATAATATTATATTGTTCGTGGTTATAAGAATAGTTTCATAAGAAGTATTGAACAGAAAAGAGAACTGGTCAAGATCAATACCTAAATAACATTTTTTTATAACTTACATGACCGAAATACGTAAAAATTCAATAATATCTACGTAGACATTATCTACGTAGATAAATATTACAATTAATTAACACATTCAGAATATCAATTTAACTTTAATACTTATTTAATATTGTTGCAATACTATTCATTGAATAGTATTCAGTATTTGTTACAACGATTGAGAACTTTTTTAATATTAATGAACAAAATATCTGTTCCTGTTATAGAGAAATTTTTATGTTTATATTTATAAGTTTTTTATGTTTATATTTTATAAGGTTTCAATTAGAACCTATTGAAAAGTTTCAGAACTCTTTCGAACCTTGCTTTCTGATATGAGGTAATAATCGTAATGATTAGCCAGCGTATTGAATCCTTTTGAAATCTGTTGAACAAACATCTTCTTAAGGTTCTTAATGTGGACTAGGAGTTGTTTATGTAATATTACATACTTATTAGTACATAATAATTTACGGGGCTTATTGTTATTTTATTTGTTATAGATGTTTCAATTTTATTAATGTTTCTATCCATATGGCTATTAAGAAGTAATATAAAATAAAAGTATTCAAAAATATTGGGAAACACCGAAGTTATGAGATTTCCCCCGCGATTCCTATGTAAAGTGCCCCACTGTGCACCGTGCCCGCGTGTGCATAACAAACGCATCGATCACGTCCTCGAAGCTTCAAGTAATCGCCTCCTTCGTTTCTTCATCGCAAATTGTATTCTCGCGACATTCTGAGATAACAGAGTTCTTAAAACCAGCAGTTGTGTAATCTTTCACTATCATCTGCTGGAGGTTCCAAGGGAACGACATGGGCATTCAGTATGAAAATGGAAGCGCTAATTGACTCCCACCATATTAAATTGCCGCGTGTGAAGTAGAATCTCGATTATCCCAACTACTTAATTAAATTTATTTGGGAGCAACACGTCCCCAATTATAAAGAAGAAATAAAGCTTAACGATCGAACGATTAGTTTTCATTCTGATTCGACTTTTGAACTATGGACGCATTGTTTCGCCAAGTGTTGCAATTTATTTATAAGCCAATACTACTATTTATCGCGATAAAAAAATTATTTCCACGAAGTTGGACACTATGCGCTCTTTTTCATTTCCACTGCTCTATAACATCAAATGTTCCGCTTCAGAAGACTGGAGCATCGTATGACTTTAGCCACATTAAACTCGATTGGACGAACAAAAAATCCTCTGTCACACGAATGAACTGGGGAAACGTGACAGTGCCTGTGGCAGACTTTTGCACAGAGCGAACACTGCTCGTATCCACGCACACGTACAATTTTTATCTTCGAAGCGAACCTAATTAGCATCGGACAAGGAAGTTTCGTTTCGCGATTACGAACGCGACGAGCGAACAAAATCTTAGTCTTTGTCTTTACTTTTTTTTTAATACTTCGTCGGAGTCTAATAAACGTCAGACGTACGGATGTCAGCTTTCATTTCGTAGCTTAAGTAAGAATTAATCTCCTTTTCGAACGTCACGTGTCGACTTATCAGCATTTTATGCCGCGCTTAACATTGGGTAAATAAATTGAGCAATTGTTTGGTCCCGTTCCCCATTAGCTGTTCGCGAGAAATCCCACAAGAAACATCTTCCTTTTGCTCTGGAAGGCAATTGCCGACGATGCGAATAATTCATGATAACTCTGTATGGAGTTACAAAAGCTTCGCTGTAATCACTTGTTGACATGCTGGAAATGAATTGTTCATTGTTTGAAATAGTCAGAGAATTATCTGCTCAAGTGACTCCATCACTCAAGTAAACATTCGAAAAATTGCGAATAGTCCGATGTGATCCTTCGAAATAAAATAAAACATGAAATGAACCTTCAAATATGGAAATATAGCTAGCTAGATGAATATAGATATATGAATCTGCGTTTGTGACTGATCGTTTCACGTACTGTCAAAACTTGAAGGATTTATTTGGATATAGTATGTTATAGTGGACGACGTTTTCACTGGAAAATACTATAAATTTTCCTTGAAAGAAGTATTTCGAAATGGGTATAAAAATCACTGCCTTGGAATGTTCTGCGCAAATAAAGAAGTAAATACATATATCGAAGTCGTTATTATCTGTGAAGATAATCAAGCATTCATGGTCATCAGTATGAAGTGATCAATTTCAGACGATACTTTCTCTGGCTATCGTTTTCAAAGTATTATAATGCAAAAATGTTTAATATTCTACAAGTCCACGTATTAATTATTAATTAGAAACCTACATCATTAAAAAAAAAGACGTAGAAAAGGCGTCTTAAGAAAATACTGTATAGCAACACTGTGTTTTAGGTAACCAGTAAGAATAAGAAGTGCTCTGATCAGTCTGACCTTTTTAAAACTTAAAAACGTGGCTTTTTTATGCGACAGTCTCGTTTAATTATTTCTACGAATTCGGAACTGCTTTTTCTCTTCAGTTCTTTGAAACTTAGAGTGACGTCGATCGAGTCAGAAAACAATAAACATTGAATGGAGAATGGAAATTTGAAATTACTTAATTGCCTTTTTATGGACGGGGGGCACGCACATTTCAGACTCATTGTACTTCTCGCAGCAAGGTCTGCGAATAAACACCATGACAGGCTGAAAATTTGAATGAAATCAATTGGTTTCTCCCTCGTGAAAAGTACGTCCAGAAGAACTTAACCCCTCCGATCCGAAGAACGTGCCGTGTACGTCAACACGAGCCATCGTATGTGGCCGAGTGATGTTTCATGTACTTAGGTACGTCCTGACTTTGACACTTTTAACTTTTCCGCACTTATATAAACTTACGGTGGGTATTTTGAATAAAAATTATATCTGTATAATATTTTAACATTCTGTACAATAATTTCTTGTGTTCTATACATGTGCTTTCTAATTTTATTTCACAATATGTTGTATCCGAATGTCTACCATTCAGTTTGAGGTTGTGCCGCGTCGGCCGCTATTTTCCGTCGGGTCGGAGGGGTTAAAGAATTGGATCGGTTGTCTTGCAATATACCAGATATTCTCCAGGACCGTAACTGTGCTCCATGTTCCAAAAAAACCCGAGTCAGTTAAGTGCACCGCTCGTAACCCGACAGTTTGGACAAAATGACATTTTCCGAAAAGACTGAAGTCCGCTCAGAACCACCGTTAGAGAAATTCGAACAAATTAATTTAATAAATAACAAGAATGATCGACATAAAAAAAATATTTTCTGACAGTTTAAAGACGCCACCTTATATCCCCAAAGAGTTAAATCCAATATTAACAACAGTCTTTTAAAAAAAAATCGTAAATATCAGTTCCTTTTGGGGCTGTTACACGAGAATCCCCTTTAAGCCTTCAGATCTTAATAGAGGTACCGAGAGTCTCCAATCTTTTTCTTATCTCATCCTCTCTGAATTATTTCCATTATTGAGAACCATTAGACATAAATTATTGTGTAGTAAATAATAATTGTGCTCTGAATCTCCTCCAAGTATAAACTCCAAATCTTAACACACACTCACGCATCAACCTATACTATCTTAAAGCTTCATTTAAACAGAAGTTGAAGCAAAGTATCCGGCATGAAACATGAATCTCGATAGACGTCTGTAACACTATACAATCACTGTTCTATCTCGGCTGAATAACTCCTACTTATTTCTCCTTTCTTCAAAGGAATGCAAGCCGACCCAGGATATGACTAACTCAACTAAAATTCATATCCACTTACATACAAGCGTATCCACCCGGAGCATCACTTTCACCCTAGTCCGAATCCACAAGCGCAGGAGAAATCGCCCCGAAACATTACCTTGCGCAACGCCACTTTCGTTCAAGCTCACCAACTCCAGTAACTGGAGCATGCAGCCACTTCGTCAAAACATTATGCGTCTTTATCTGTATCGATGTCCCATATGCCGTGACCGACGTCACTCTAAATTGCCAACAATTGGCCAGCGGTGTCAGGGGTTACCTTGTCAGAATGCGTCAACCCCGTCGAATCAACTTCCTCGGCTAGCGGCGCGGGTCTCTTGCTGGCGCACTTGCAGATCTTCCTCAGGATCCACCTGTTCCTCGTCTTCATGGTGGGGCCTTGACCTGCTGGTATCATTTGCGTCGCACTACCAGTTGCTGCTGGACACTGGATTCGAAGAGGAAACGATGCCCGTTGCCCTCCTGCCTGGGAGACGAAATGATGCCCGCCCCGACGATGGTCCCGCGACACTTTTATCGACCAGCGGCTGGCGAACACGTAACATGGATCCCGCTGGCCCCGATAAGAGCGAGAAAACCGACGTATCAAGCGCGTTCGCACGGTGTCCCGAGACAGAATTCACCCCCGGAGCCCACCGATCCCATTGCGCCTGAGCGAAGGGATCCCACGGTCAAGGCGCCCCATCGACGCTCCTCTGGCACCAAATTCAAACGTTCACCTTGAATCGGTCGGGTTGTACGTCGGGTCGATGATCAAGTACCAGCGCCTGATATTGTGGCAGATCGCGGCAGAAACTTTGGGATTCGCAATAGCCAGTTGTAATAATTTGTACGTATTCACTGTCGAAACATATGATACCATAATCTAATCTTGCGTAGAAATTGGCTTTGAACTTTATCAGAGAAGGTACTCGAGATGCCTTCTGCAGGATTGAAGTAAGAGGCGTGTATTTGCCTATTCTTTAATCGATCGTTGCGGAAACGAGTTGTGCGTTTAAGCGCCACACTTTTGTAAACTGTTGCACGCATTTTCTCTATTTTACAGCGGCGAAGGTGAGACGCAGAAGCGGCTGATCGATTTCTCGAAGCCTCGAATGCAACAGCGCATGTGACATGCTAGTGCAATCATTAAGAATGTGATATTCAATGATGCGCGCGAGCTTTGCAGAGAGCACGCGCGGCTGTCCGCCAATTTCAACTTAGCTTTACTGACACGCGTCTCTCTCTGACACGCTCTTTCAATGAACTCTTACAACGCCGAAATCATAACGTATGATAAAACCTCCGTGCCGTTAATTACCAGTAAATTCTCCTACAGTAAACTAATATTCAATAACTTCACGCCAACGGTGTCGTAGGTTGAGTTCTGTATTTCCAATATTTGTCGCTGCTCTTTATCCACATCGAAATATATAATTGTTAAAAATTTCACAGTATTTCTATAGGTATCTTTCCAATTTCTAACATGCAACATAATAATAGCTAAAATACTCGACAAACAATTTTGCAAATTGAGAAAAGGAAAGGAAGCGAAAATTTTAGGGAACATTTTTCTAAAAAGAAAGTGTAAATCATCGATGTGGCACTCGCGATCTCTGACGGATACGTCGAGCGAAGCCCATTTTAAAATAAAATCCGAACGGTCCCGTGCCTCGCCGTTATATTTATAATATTCTTACTTTGTTCGCGCCGACGCGTCGGTGTGCGTGAATTGCGTAGGGATTTGCGCCGCGCGAAAATCATGAATGAAAGCTCCGCCTCGCCCCCGTCTCTTTTCTCTGTTCTTTCTCTTCTCTCTCGTCTACGCAAAATCCACGCGTCGCGCGGAGTCACGGATCTGCCCCCGTGTCCTTGTTCGACGATCTTCGTCGGCGGCCAAAAGGAACGCGAGATGGTATTGTTTCGTAACGAGCCCCTCTGAGATGCAACGTGCGGCACTCGACATTGCGATCAGTTGTTGAAAACTGCGTCCAAGATGACCTATTTCTCGACAAACTGGACATTCCTTTAAATAGAGATCCTCCACTTAAACGGGTGCTCGTAAATGGAATAGACGAAGCAATCAGCTGGATTCTCCTTGCTCCTCCAACTTCTTCTTGAATTTTCCGAGCGACGAGTGACCAGTTTACAGTGACCCCTATTGCTCTGTTCTCATGATCTTTAGGTCCTCTAGCAGACAAGTATACTCGGTGTGGTAGGTGTACGTTTGCGATTTAAGTACTTCGCTTTCAACTTGAACAGTGATTATCTTGGCGTCGCATCGTTCGAGTAATCAACTTAGCCGAAGTCGATCTTCGACCTCCCTCGAAAGTTCAACAAAGTGGCAACACTTGCTACGTTGCAGTCGTCTAATTTGTTTGTTAAAACTACCAAGGAACTTGATAGTTTGAACTTGCCCCAACCATTCCTACGTAATTATAAATCCACTGCATTCACGGACTCGCACATCTCGCTCTCCACACCCATACAATCAAGAAGCCCCTACAGAATCACGATTTCTTCAATGAACAGTTCCCCCAAAGACACTGCGAAACGCTTCCATCCAAGCCTGTAGAATAAGAATTGCACAAAACGCTCGCGACTGCCTTGTCCCCGAGCGAACCAATTAACCTGCCCACTTCAATGTGAAGGTCGCGGTGTCAAGGTCGCGAACCAGGATGACGGGGGAGACATGCGTGCACAGCGACTTACCGTCGTGTCTATGTGCTCCCATTGCTCGTCCGCCATGGCACCGAGGTGGTCGACAACGTAGAGGAAGAACGGAAACAGATGACGAACCGCGGCTTCGGATATAGAACGGGAGGAAAGATGCCGAGGTGCACGGGAAAACGGCTCGTCGGTCAGCAACGGAGAAGGCAATCTCGCCGCCCCTCTAGAGATCACTGAAAGCTTACATCACGCGATCCACAAGCCCTACATTCAGTCTACTTCGCGGCTAGAAATACAGCGACTCACGTGTACATGCGAACCTGGGTATTTTGGGCGAGCGGAGGCTAGAGGACTGTTCGCGACTGTACCTCGGTCCCGTTGTCGACGGCTCCCGAGGAGACTTCTTTCAGAGGTCTGTGCAGTTGGCACCCCCAAATGCGAATTTTTATAAAACAACAATGGCATTCGTTTGTCCACGATTTCTCCACGTTTGTACAATAAAAATTCTCGATTGTCCACCTTTCAAAATGAGTGAGGTATAAGGAAATAAAAAACATTTCACCCGGCATACCCATGAAATTTCTTTATTGATTTTTAAATGGGATATGATTGTCCACGATTTGCCCCCGTTTGTTCACCCAAAATTTTCGTTTAGCTACATATGAAAAATAAGTTATGACCAAATTAAGAAAATTTGTCATCAGCACACACAGGAACATTTTTCATTTTCTTTAAAGTGGGGTATGAGTGTCCACAATTAAATGTTTTTTTTAATCCATTCTTCTGAATTTATGATTTAGTTTGGTTATTTTGGTAGATCAGAGATCGATTATTGCTTAAATCATTTTTTTCGATAGGTTTTTTATAGTTTTCAACTGAATATGTATCTTCGCGTGTTTTGCCCGCGCTAAATCGGTTAGCAAACAATGTCAGGATGGCCGAGCGGTCTAAGGCGCTGCGTTCAGGTCGCAGTCCACATTGTGGGCGTGGGTTCGAATCCCACTTCTGACAAATATCTTTTTAATAGTCGAAAGACGTTGTATTTATGATATTTTTTTATCAGCGTATAAAGAATGATGGATATTGTAAATATTTATAAAAGAAACATTAATATTTTTTCGTTTTTACGGGAAGAGTAATATATTTTGCTATTTTATTCCGATTGATTTCAAATAAAAAGCATTGTAAATTGTAATATTAAATTCATTACATCTACGTTTCATGAATTTTATATGAATAATACGCAATTGAATATGCGTCCAGATTATCCTTTTTAAAACAACGCTCTCCTTAGATCTTTTATCTGTTCTTTTATTACTCAGGGGATTTACAGCTTCACTTTCTGTGTCCCTGTTTCCTGATGCACTTAGTGCTTCATGAATATGCAACCAATTGGCAAACATACATCTCTTGTACGTGTAACAACCCCAAAACTTGCTGCTCTTGTAAGAAACGAAAGCTACGCTCCATAGTCTACACGCCAACACACGTTTGAGCACGTATCAGAACGCGTATAGGAAATCACACCGTAAGAAATAAACAGATGCAATTCATAGAAAAATTGTTTCTATTTTCTCACAAAATAGCTTACATTTTAATACATTTGACTTACAATTAGCCTTCTGTATTTTACATCATTTTTACTTGCAAGCGCTCGATCATCATACAAAATCGTTAAATTACGTACATAAAAAAGTTACGTCAACTCGGTTCAAACGTTACATAATACTGGGACATTAGGAAACGATGCTAACATTTTTGATCACACCTGTGCTTGACCAGGGAATAAATTCGCTAACTTTGGCGCGGAATTGGTGGGGATTAATTAGATCGGGAATATCGTTCCCCTAACGTCTAAATTGTCATTCATACATAGTGAACATTCTACTTCAACATACAGACATACCCAGTACCGGTCAAAAGAATATTTAACACTGGTCTTTTACATGCCCCGTGTAACAAACTTGATACTCGGCTTTAAGTATTACGTTGGTATCACTGGTCTACTCCGGGAACCCCTCTAATCTATGAGTTATAAATTTTACGATACAATTCTTTTCAAAGGAAGTATTTACTTTTGTTACTGTTCATAGTTTAAACTTTCTTTTGACCGGTACTCTACACATACATGTAAGTATATTCATTAACAAGTTGCTAGTAGTCGATCGAATGCATCTATTTTTGCGTTCGACAAAAGTTGTCGCCGTGGCTGATTAATCCATACATTCGTTACGCGAAGATTAGATTGTGCTCTTTCAATTTGAAGTAAAGATTATCAACATTGCAATCAGCACACGTATGTACATTCAGTGAATTACCATGGAAACCGTAGCAAACTAGACTTTTTCGACAAATGCATTTCGATCTTTCAGACGTTCATTTCTTTCCATAACGAAGTGCCTTAGCCACAGTGGTCGCTCAGCATCAAGCTTCTATGTACGTGAAGGATTAACTCCTGCGTAAAAAATAGGAGATCCAACAATTTTGGACCTCGATAAAAGCCTTTCACGCTTTCTCAACTGGCCCGAATAGATTTACTACTGTCCAATCGATTAACAAAAAGTAATGGTAAACAATACGATGCATTGTTGCAGATGCGCGGCTGATGCGGTAAAAGTGACGGTACAAGAAAGGCAGAACCGAAATTGCGAAGTGAATAACAGAGTTAATTGTCAACATGGCGGACAGTGATTTGCTGATCACAATTTCGGGAGCCGCCCTCTCGTTATTGTTCTACGAAAATGTTCGTTGCTGCGGAGACCAGGTAAAAGATATCCTTCCTCCATTTATCGTTACCAATAATCCATCATCATCCGGCGCGAATATTTCCCCCAACAATCGCACAACATTTCCCGTCATAACCTCGAACCTAGAGATTCGAAAACATTGAATTAAAAGACGAAAATCTTGTTTGATTCTCCGTATTCCAGATGGGCTTTTTGCTAGGAGAGACTCTTGAGTTCGTAGTGAAAACTTACACGGATGCGGACAATCAAATAGAGACTGTGAAGATACACAACAGTAAATATACTCGGTCGTAGCCTGCCACGGATGCGCCTCAGTCCTTCAATAATGTCTCTGCATTTTTAGATATCGAAACAGTTGTCACCTGCCCGCTGCCAGAGTTATTGCACAATTCCGTCGGCAGACTTAATAAAGAGAAGTTAAAGGCCTTTATGCGTGACCAGAGCAAGCAGGTTATAGGTTGGTTTAGATTCAGGCGAGATACTGGCTTGGTGCCCACTATCAGGGATAAAATGTTGCACAAAGAATTCGTGTCACATTTTTCTGGCAGCAACGGTTCGGAACCGGAGTTCTTCGTGACTTGCCTGCTAAGCTCCTCGATGAGCAGTGAGAGAGGCACGCATAAATTTAAGCATGTCTTTCTCAGACAGAGGAGAGGGTTAGTATAAACTATGATCAATTAATTAAACACTCTTTATTTCGGATCACTAGGTAATCTTTCTTTTACAGGACGTTCGAACCAGTTCCGGTGAGGATAAATAATTTAGGGATCGATCCGTCTATGAAAGATGATTCGGATTACAAGCCTACTCCTATCAGGAACTCGTCGGATACACCAGATGCATTTACTAGACTTATAGAATCTCTGAGGTAAGTTTGCTGTTACATGGTCGATGTTAACAGTAGTGACATTAAAGTTATCTCTTTGTCGATCAGAGAAATGATTTTTAAATATGTGGTATTTAATTGAGAATACTTAAAGCTATCTGTTTCTAGTTTGGACCTCACCAGGACCTCTGGACTTGATTCTGCCATTACTATACAAAAAGCAGCTGAACAGTACTTGAACAGTCTAATTCCAGAATTGTGTAAAACCGACCACGAAGTGGCGGAGCTGGAGAAGCAAGTGAGGGAGTTTAAACTTAACAGAAAAACGAGAATGAATGGTAGTTCGAATAATGTTGATAAGAAGAATGAAATCGAAAAGGATTACCCTGGCAAGGAAGGTTCGAAATCAGACAGGATCTCTCCCTCAAGAATTGAATCACCAGATCACATCTATAATGACAAGCGAACGTCCAAGGATCACTCTACCACCGCTGTATGCGTTTCCATAATATCCACACATTTTCTTCTTATACAGAATTCCACAAAATTTACTGAGTTGAGGTTTTCTCTTTATTCCAGAGTCAAACACTTCCTTCTCCAAAGGCGAAAAATACAGCGCTGTATATCGAAAAGAGCACCAATCAGAATAAATCGAGAAAGCCAAGCGCAGACGCGGCGAACAACACGGTCCACGAATCGCCGCCGCCTGCAAACGCTGCTTCGGAGACGAAGGTGGACGTTGGGGAAACTGTGTCGAATCGTGGCAGGCGTTTCTCGAACATGGAGTCTGAGATCGTGAGGGAGTCGATCTGTAAAGGTGAGACGAACGAGAGCGGTGTGGGTAGAGGCAGAGGGAAATTGTTGCACGAGTCTCACCCTGGGATGAAAAAAGCCAGGAGGACTTCGGGGCCGATGGCTGCGCGAAGTAGCATTGAAAGGACTACGCTCACTCAAATGTCGCGCCAAGACTCCTCGGAGGCGAACAATGTACAAAATACACCCCCCCAAGTATCCTACAATCAAATCGCGAAGAAAAAAATCGACAATACGCGCAAATCGGATTCGACGGATAATCACTGAACGCACGTTTACTGACTCTTATTTTTTCTTTTTTTTTTCAAAAGCTTTGTAAGAATTACACTCAAAACTGTAGAGCATTCTCGCGCAAGGAGATAAAGAATTGACAAAAGTGCTAGGGTGCTTACGCTACACGTATGCGCATTGTAAATATTTCTTATAAGAAACATATACACATATATGTGCATGTATATTAATACTTTTTAAATGTAAAATAAACAGTCCGCGTCTGTACTATACGTAAGGCAAGTCTATTGTAAGGAAGTACGAATCTTACGGGGATGTCGCGATGAAACACTACTGTGCCGTGTTCATAGTATCGAAACTTGTGCTTTACAAAGTCCGAGAGGCATCATAGACTGAGCTGCTAAATAGTATTCGACACATTCTCGTGGCTGTTCTACGTTTAACCATACTTCTTTAAATTCGCATTACACGTGATTTCTTTTATACTATTCTAATAACATTTTTAACACGTCTCTAAGTATTTACAATGCTCTGTGTACCCTTGGTTCAGTTAAGTTCCAATGAATCTCTAAGAGAAATATACAGTATACGTTGTCCTCTTCTTTTTGCAATTGTCTTTTTTTTAAATTGTGCCATTACATTTTTAAGCATTCAACGTATGAAATAAATACATATGTTTTGCATCACCATGTTTTTATAAATATCAAGATAATACATGCGTTAAGTACTTCGTAAGTCTTTCGAATCGTTCTCTTCGTGTGTTAATCGTAGCGTGGAAGTATTTGCGTTAACAGAGGGACTTTAGTTCTTATTTGTACACGGAAATACTGCAAAGGAATGTCGTTAAAGTATATCGGCGGGATTATTCGGGACACCTGTAACTTCCCATATCGTGGCTGCGAGTCTCCTCGAATGCTCCAAGACACACGACGACGTTGCCAGGCCGAGATGAACGCAATAGAGCTCGTAAATTCTGATTTTATTCGATGATAATTTCGGGAAACATGTTTCGGCCAATTTCCTGCGAAATTTATAAAACAGGTGAAGTAAGTGGAAATTTACATCGGAGCTATTAGAAAATTGAATACTAAGTAATATAACACGAACCTGTAATAGTCTCCACAAAATATACCCGGCACTGGAAAGTTCTTCATTACATGATTTAAATAAACTTTACATTTCAAAGGCGAGCCCTGGAAAATATGCAGACAATAGAAACGGTGTACTGTGTCATTTTTTATATATCAAAACGGTAGTATTCACTCACAGAACTGTCCTCGAACCACAAGAAGTAAGCATAATTAAACGTTGTGTCTTTCCACATGACTGATAAGTGCCCTTCTTCCAAGTGCATCCTACTTTGTTTAACCATGTTCCAAATCTACAGAAATAATTTTCGATTAGTTCACGTGAATTTCTACTCTTCCTGGTTTATCAATTTCTCGGATCCTGTACCTTCTTTGTCGTTAGAGCAAGCGTCTCGGGATTCGTGAAGTCTAACGTCGGAGCAGTTAACCGATGAGTAGTTCGATCTATGTAAATGAAGTGCACAAGCCCTGGAAACTCTTCTAGATATTTATTGATGGTTAGGGAAGTTCTCGTAGATTATACGGCATTAAGGAGGTATATTCTTGTACGAAATTTATCAGAAAAAAATGAAAAGAAAATAGCAAGTTTGCGAAAGCATGGAAGTAAAAAAATGTCGAGCAATTGCGAAAGGATATGATCCGAGCGTGAAGTTCTTCAGGGCTTTCACTTTGAGAAAATCACTGAAGTCGTTCAACTTCTGGCGAACAAGTTTGCCTACTGTCGTTAACACATCGATGCCTTGTTTCAGAAAATTCTTGTCAAAGCACGTTAGCCTGTACAACTCTTTCAAATTCTCAATAAATCCAGACGTGTTGGATTCGATCTGTAGGATAGATTCCGGATCTCTGGATTTCAAGAGATCCACGTACTTCTTCCTAACAAACTCCCACTTCACTTGCAGCCTTCTCTGGCACATATCGACGTCGTTGCTGACGTTGGCTCTGTTCTTTTTTATCCCGTCCAAAGCTTTCTTAATCGCCGAATCGAAGCTTTCAAATGCCGGTCTCAGCTCATCGATGTCCCTTTGAAGCTGCAGACCACTTATAATATTCAAATAATGGAAGCTGTCGTACAATCCCGACGACGTTGCGAGATTCGTCACCTCCACTATCATTACCAGATTAATACCATCCGCTAATTCAAAGATGTGAACCGCATTAGCGGTGTAGTCTTGCTCGGACCCAAGTAGAATCAAATTACTATACAGGTCGTGATCCGTTAAAGAGTACAAGCCTTCGTTGATGGAAGAGTCTCTCGATCCTCCTGCAACGAAGCAACATGTCAATGTGCTACATTAACAGAATTCACGAAATCATGTATAAGTAACAGCCATACTGAATAAATTCGTAATATCCTCCGAAGTAGGATTCGCAAGCTTCGCTCCAAAGGCGACTTGTTCCTCTTTGGAGGAGTTACCATCGGGCAGAAGAATATCATTACGGTCATCATCTTCGCCATACATTTCCGCTCGATCGTCTCCTTTCCTCTTTCGATTCACCACCCAACAAAGCAGCATCATCATCAATATATCGGAAGCATACAAGTCGTGAGCATTCTTGCTGGAGTACAGCGAAAGGAACTTCTGTTCTACCAGTATCAATATGTGCACGTTAGAAAATTCAGACTGCGCTTTCAATTTATCGCAAGCGTCGTGTAATACTTTCAATATAGCCACGCCCAAATCAGTATTTATCGACAACTGTTCTATGGCTTCTGTGAGCATACTCTGTTCGCAATTCCTCAGATGCACCCACGCGTCTAGTAAGGAGGAAACTAAGCAGACCTTCTGCCTGCTTATCTTTAATCTGAAATTAGATACATTACTATGCTACTATGTGAATAAAAATTCTTCCTATGAATTAATATTTTTCGCTTACACTGCAACGTCTGGCCCACAGACGTGCCTCACGATCGCCACGCAAACACCCAACGTCCTTTTCATTAATTCCACCTCTTCCAAAGAGATGTAGATGAAAGTGTAACCCATGAATTCGTCGAACACCATGTTCGTGCCGTCGTGGCATTTCATCGACGTGTACGAGTTTCCAAATTGAGAAGCCATTACATGCTGAGACGTAACGATCGGTGAGAATAATTGCATTATAACGTTTGGATTGAGTTTGGAGTCTGCATCATCCTACGAAGAATTTTTATTAGTCAATCTTTTCCTCTTTGTCTGTTAATAATACACAAACTTATATAATTTTCTACGGTGTCTTGTTACTTTCGTAAATTGCATTATCTTTTACAAAACAATGTGGTTTGCAAGATAAGGTGATTATCAGGTAAGCATGAAAGAACTGTTATTTCAAGCAACACGATACTTTGCTAATTCCAGTTAAACAATCCTGATAATGGGACACCCTCTGTTTATATAATAAAAATTAAGAATTTTACATACCTTGCTTTCAGAAATCAAGCCTTGAAGTCTAGCTAACTTTTGTACATGATTCGCGAACTTCTTGTTGCACTTGGTGAACAGGACATCGTTGAGATGATCGAAAATTAAAAGGCCCTTCATTTCGCAATTGAATTAATAATATATCTCTTCTCAGTTACTGCACAATTCTGTCAATCAATATCCGTTAACGCATTACTGTGTCTTTCCCGCTGTTCCGACTCGCGGCACGACGAGCACAATAGCATACGCGGTTCAATTGATTCCCCTGCTACTGTTACAAAAATCTTGTTCAACTTGCAGCCTGAAAAACAAACAAATTTAGTTTAGTCCGTAAACCGACAACTGTCACCGCACAGCGCAGAAACCGACGAGCTAAACTGCCTCTGGTAGTGTATAAATAATCTCTTTATTTATTCATTTAATATAATCACAGACGAGGTATAGGATAGACCTATAACCTTATGGAAGTTCGTGTCGCCACCCAAACTGTCTTACCGACCCATAATTTCAGAACTGAATGTAGTGGCATCTGCTTATGAACAGCGTCCAGCTCAGCAACTACACTGAAAGGCGTTGAAATGCTGAAAGGTGTGTGCGTGCTTGTATACGTGTGATAACTTGACATTCTCTTCGTTAATCTTTTCTATTCCTTTCATAAGTTGTATGCGTCTTTTGAGTACCTTACTAATATAATATTAGAATTATGCAGCGTGTAAGGTTGAATAAATTGTTATATGGTTGCTAACTTCAGTTCAGCTCGATTCAAATTCATTCTGATTCGTCGAGCTATAAAAGTGGGGCGGCTACGCAAATTTGTCTTTATATTTTTAGTGCGCAAAGAAAAGTACGGTTCTTTATTTACAAACAAAAGGGTACCTAATTCTTTTTACCTGTTGTCATTTGTATACGTTTTCTGTAATATGATAGAATTGGACTGCGTTTAAATGTATTCTACATGAAATAACGGTTAAATTGGGAAGATAATTAAATTCTTTATACGTTTCACATGAAATTATATTGTAATATTTGTCGTATTTTCTATACATAATAGACAAATCAGGTTAATGAAAATATTTTTCTTCTTCTTGCAGATTAATCTTGGGAACATTCCTTCGAGGCCAGGAACTTTAAATGAGACAAACGATGGAAAGCTGTCAGCCACAACAATGAACATGAAGAAGATAGTCATTTTATACAAAAAGTAAAATGAAATTATACAATATTGTAACACTGTAAAAAAGGCTTTTCATACAAATAAAGTGGAAAAAATTGGGAAAGAACTGTATTATTATTTACAAATACCTTTTACAAATTCCTATCCAATTCCAAACCTGTGATTTCCATGGTAAAAGGCCTTTAGAAGGCGCAGCTCTTGTTCGTTACTTTAAGGCAACGCCTTCAATGGTGAAATTACAAGATACCTCCTTTCGCTTCATGTTCTCCTGATTCATTTGCTAAAATCTGGCCAAAATTCTCTGAACGCTGCAAAATTGAGATTGTAACAGGAGAACATGATGTCGAAAGAGGTGGCACTAAGTTAGCGCCTTCGTAAAGAGAATCCAAGGCGGAGAACTGTTCGACGTAGAGGCGCAGCGTCTTCGAAAGGTTTCGACGATGAAATTCAAGGCGTACCTCCTTTCGCTTCATGTTCTCCTGATACATTTGCTAAAATCTGGCCAAAATTCTCTGAACGCTGCAAAATTGAAATTGTAACAGGAGAACATGATGTCGAAAGAGGTGGCACTAAGTTAGCGCCTTCGTAAAGAGAATCCAAGGCGGAGAACTGTTCGACGTAGAGGCGCAGCGTCTTCGAAAGGTTTCGACGATGAAATTCAAGGCGTACCTCCTTTCGCTTCATGTTCTCCTGATACATTTGCTAAAATCTGGCCAAAATTCTCTGAACGCTGCAAAATTGAGATTGTAACAGGAGAACATGATGTCGAAAGAGGTGGCACTAAGTTAGCGCCTTCGTAAAGAGAATCCAAGGCGGAGAACTGTTCGACGTAGAGGCGCAGCGTCTTCGAAAGGTTTCGACGATGAAATTCAAGGCGTACCTCCTTTCGCTTCATGTTCTCCTGATACATTTGCTAAAATCTGGCCAAAATTCTCTGAACGCTGCAAAATTGAGATTGTAACAGGAGAACATGATGTCGAAAGAGGTGGCACTAAGTTAGCGCCTTCGTAAAGAGAATCCAAGGCGGAGAACTGTTTGACGTAGAGGCGCAGCGTCTTCGAAAGGTTTCGACGATGAAATTCAAGGCGTACCTCCTTTCGCTTCATGTTCTCCTGATACATTTGCTAAAATCTGGCCAAAATTCTCTGAACGCTGCAAAATTGAGATTGTAACAGGAGAACATGATGTCGAAAGAGGTGGCACTAAGTTAGCGCCTTCGTAAAGAGAATCCAAGGCGGAGAACTGTTCGACGTAGAGGCGCAGCGTCTTCGAAAGGTTTCGACGATGAAATTCAAGGCGTACCTCCTTTCGCTTCATGTTCTCCTGATACATTTGCTAAAATCTGGCCAAAATTCTCTGAACGCTGCAAAATTGAGATTGTAACAGGAGAACATGATGTCGAAAGAGGTGGCACTAAGTTAGCGCCTTCGTAAAGAGAATCCAAGGCGGAGAACTGTTTGACGTAGAGGCGCAGCGTCTTCGAAAGGTTTCGACGATGAAATTCAAGGCGTACCTCCTTTCGCTTCATGTTCTCCTGATACATTTGCTAAAATCTGGCCAAAATTCTCTGAACGCTGCAAAATTGAAATTGTAACAGGAGAACATGATGTCGAAAGAGGTGGCACTAAGTTAGCGCCTTCGTAAAGAGAATCCAAGGCGGAGAACTGTTCGACGTAGAGGCGCAGCGTCTTCGAAAGGTTTCGACGATGAAATTCAAGGCGTACCTCCTTTCGCTTCATGTTCTCCTGATACATTTGCTAAAATCTGGCCAAAATTCTCTGAACGCTGCAAAATTGAAATTGTAACAGGAGAACATGATGTCGAAAGAGGTGGCACTAAGTTAGCGCCTTCGTAAAGAGAATCCAAGGCGGAGAACTGTTCGACGTAGAGGCGCAGCGTCTTCGAAAGGTTTCGACGATGAAATTCAAGGCGTACCTCCTTTCGCTTCATGTTCTCCTGATACATTTGCTAAAATCTGGCCAAAATTCTCTGAACGCTGCAAAATTGAGATTGTAACAGGAGAACATGATGTCGAAAGAGGTGGCACTAAGTTAGCGCCTTCGTAAAGAGAATCCAAGGCGGAGAACTGTTTGACGTAGAGGCGCAGCGTCTTCGAAAGGTTTCGACGATGAAATTCAAGGCGTACCTCCTTTCGCTTCATGTTCTCCTGATACATTTGCTAAAATCTGGCCAAAATTCTCTGAACGCTGCAAAATTGAGATTGTAACAGGAGAACATGATGTCGAAAGAGGTGGCACTAAGTTAGCGCCTTCGTAAAGAGAATCCAAGGCGGAGAACTGTTTGACGTAGAGGCGCAGCGTCTTCGAAAGGTTTCGACGATGAAATTCAAGGCGTACCTCCTTTCGCTTCATGTTCTCCTGATACATTTGCTAAAATCTGGCCAAAATTCTCTGAACGCTGCAAAATTGAGATTGTAACAGGAGAACATGATGTCGAAAGAGGTGGCACTAAGTTAGCGCCTTCGTAAAGAGAATCCAAGGCGGAGAACTGTTTGACGTAGAGGCGCAGCGTCTTCGAAAGGTTTCGACGATGAAATTCAAGGCGTACCTCCTTTCGCTTCATGTTCTCCTGATACATTTGCTAAAATCTGGCCAAAATTCTCTGAACGCTGCAAAATTGAGATTGTAACAGGAGAACATGATGTCGAAAGAGGTGGCACTAAGTTAGCGCCTTCGTAAAGAGAATCCAAGGCGGAGAACTGTTCGACGTAGAGGCGCAGCGTCTTCGAAAGGTTTCGACGATGAAATTCAAGGCGTACCTCCTTTCGCTTCATGTTCTCCTGATACATTTGCTAAAATCTGGCCAAAATTCTCTGAACGCTGCAAAATTGAGATTGTAACAGGAGAACATGATGTCGAAAGAGGTGGCACTAAGTTAGCGCCTTCGTAAAGAGAATCCAAGGCGGAGAACTGTTCGACGTAGAGGCGCAGCGTCTTCGAAAGGTTTCGACGATGAAATTCAAGGCGTACCTCCTTTCGCTTCATGTTCTCCTGATACATTTGCTAAAATCTGGCCAAAATTCTCTGAACGCTGCAAAATTGAGATTGTAACAGGAGAACATGATGTCGAAAGAGGTGGCACTAAGTTAGCGCCTTCGTAAAGAGAATCCAAGGCGGAGAACTGTTCGACGTAGAGGCGCAGCGTCTTCGAAAGGTTTCGACGATGAAATTCAAGGCGTACCTCCTTTCGCTTCATGTTCTCCTGATACATTTGCTAAAATCTGGCCAAAATTCTCTGAACGCTGCAAAATTGAGATTGTAACAGGAGAACATGATGTCGAAAGAGGTGGCACTAAGTTAGCGCCTTCGTAAAGAGAATCCAAGGCGGAGAACTGTTTGACGTAGAGGCGCAGCGTCTTCGAAAGGTTTCGACGATGAAATTCAAGGCGTACCTCCTTTCGCTTCATGTTCTCCTGATACATTTGCTAAAATCTGGCCAAAATTCTCTGAACGCTGCAAAATTGAGATTGTAACAGGAGAACATGATGTCGAAAGAGGTGGCACTAAGTTAGCGCCTTCGTAAAGAGAATCCAAGGCGGAGAACTGTTCGACGTAGAGGCGCAGCGTCTTCGAAAGGTTTCGACGATGAAATTCAAGGCGTACCTCCTTTCGCTTCATGTTCTCCTGATACATTTGCTAAAATCTGGCCAAAATTCTCTGAACGCTGCAAAATTGAGATTGTAACAGGAGAACATGATGTCGAAAGAGGTGGCACTAAGTTAGCGCCTTCGTAAAGAGAATCCAAGGCGGAGAACTGTTCGACGTAGAGGCGCAGCGTCTTCGAAAGGTTTCGACGATGAAATTCAAGGCGTACCTCCTTTCGCTTCATGTTCTCCTGATACATTTGCTAAAATCTGGCCAAAATTCTCTGAACGCTGCAAAATTGAAATTGTAACAGGAGAACATGATGTCGAAAGAGGTGGCACTAAGTTAGCGCCTTCGTAAAGAGAATCCAAGGCGGAGAACTGTTCGACGTAGAGGCGCAGCGTCTTCGAAAGGTTTCGACGATGAAATTCAAGGCGTACCTCCTTTCGCTTCATGTTCTCCTGATACATTTGCTAAAATCTGGCCAAAATTCTCTGAACGCTGCAAAATTGAAATTGTAACAGGAGAACATGATGTCGAAAGAGGTGGCACTAAGTTAGCGCCTTCGTAAAGAGAATCCAAGGCGGAGAACTGTTCGACGTAGAGGCGCAGCGTCTTCGAAAGGTTTCGACGATGAAATTCAAGGCGTACCTCCTTTCGCTTCATGTTCTCCTGATACATTTGCTAAAATCTGGCCAAAATTCTCTGAACGCTGCAAAATTGAGATTGTAACAGGAGAACATGATGTCGAAAGAGGTGGCACAATGTAACGACTCCGGAGAGAGTGAATCGAAGACGGAGAAGTAATCAACGCAGACGCAGTCATTACTTGTGATTGGAAAATATGGGATTTAATTAGGAATTGGAAGATATAGGGTACATTTCTACATTAAATGATGCGTTTTTTCTCTACGTGTGATTTATTAAAATACTCTGAATAATGTACAGTGATATATAATAATTTCATTGTTTAATTACTGAAGTTTAACTTCCACTTAAAAAGGACATATTGTAAATGCTGCACAAGTCCAGTGCGTTTTCGATAACACCCCACATTTTACACAGACGTCTGCAAGACGTCATTGTACGTCCGTTTTAGATCCGGACGGCTTCTAGGACGTCTTTTGAGCGACTTTAGACGTCTGTGTTCTCTCAGGGACCACTTGACACGAACCGACGCTTCCAACGGAAAGAATTGCTTACCTATAACAGACGAATGACACGAATTAATTAAGCATTATACAGGGTGACTGAGAAATCGGTATCAATTGGGTAAAATCGGCGATCAAGGGGTACTTTCATTGTACTCATTATACGCGGTTTCACGTCCCGAGTACTTTCATAAGGGGTGAAATATTCCCTACTATACAGGGTGACTGAGAAATCGGCAACGATCGAGGAAAATCGGCGATCAAAGGGTACTTTCATTGTACTCTTTGAACGCGGTTTCACGTCCCGAGTACTTTCCTAAGGGGTGAAAAATACCCTACTATACAGGGTGACAGAGAAATCGGCACGGATCGAGGAAAATCGGCGATCAAAGGGTACTTTCATTGTACTCTTTGGACGCGGTTTCACGTCCCGAGTACTTTCCTAAGGAGTGAAAAATACCCTACTATACAGGGTGACCGAGAAATCGGCAGCGATCAAGGAAAATCAGCGATCAAAGGGTACTTTCATTGTACTCTTTGGACGCGGTTTCACGTCCTGCGTACTTTCCTAAGGGGTGAAAAATACCCTACTATACAGGGTGACAGAGAAATCGGCAGCGATTGAGGAAAATCGGCGATCAAAGGGTACTTTCATTGTACTCTTTGGACGCGGTTTCACGTCCCGAGTACTTTCCTAAGGAGTGAAAAATACCCTACTATACAGGGTGACCGAGAAATCGGCAGCGATCAAGGAAAATCGGCGATCAAAGGGTACTTTCATTGTACTCTTTGGACGCGGTTTCACGTCCTGCGTACTTTCCTAAGGGGTGAAAAATACCCTACTATACAGGGTGACAGAGAAATCGGCAGCGATTGAGGAAAATCGGCGATCAAAGGGTACTTTCATTGTACTCTTTGGACGCGGTTTCACGTCCCGAGTACTTTCCTAAGGAGTGAAAAATACCCTACTATACAGGGTGACCGAGAAATCGGCAGCGATCAAGGAAAATCGGCGATCAAAGGGTACTTTCATTGTACTCTTTGGACGCGGTTTCACGTCCTGCGTACTTTCCTAAGGGGTGAAAAATACCCTACTATACAGGGTGACAGAGAAATCGGCAGCGATCGAGGAAAATCGACGATCAAAGGGTACTTTCATTGTACTCTTTGGACGCGGTTTCACGTCCCGAGTACTTTCCTAAGGAGTGAAAAATACCCTACTATACAGGGTGACCGAGAAATCGGCAGCGATCAAGGAAAATCGGCGATCAAAGGGTACTTTCATTGTACTCTTTGGACGCGGTTTCACGTCCTGCGTACTTTCCTAAGGGGTGAAAAATACCCTACTATACAGGGTGACAGAGAAATCGGCAGCGATCGAGGAAAATCGACGATCAAAGGGTACTTTCATTGTACTCTTTGGACGCGGTTTCACGTCCCGAGTACTTTCCTAAGGAGTGAAAAATACCCTACTATACAGGGTGACCGAGAAATCGGCAGCGATCAAGGAAAATCGGCGATCAAAGGGTACTTTCATTGTACTCTTTGGACGCGGTTTCACGTCCTGCGTACTTTCCTAAGGGGTGAAAAATACCCTACTATACAGGGTGACAGAGAAATCGGCAGCGATCGAGGAAAATCGGCGATCAAAGGGTACTTTCATTGTACTCTTTGGACGCGGTTTCACGTCCTGCGTACTTTCCTAAGGGGTGAAAAATACCCTACTATACAGGGTGATAGAGAAATCGGCAGCGATCGAGGAAAATCGGCGATCAAAGGGTACTTTCATTGTACTCTTTGGACGCGGTTTCACGTCCCGCGTACTTTCCTAAGGGGTGCAAAATACCCTACTATACAGGGTGCCAGAGAAATCGGCAGCGATCGAGGAAAATCGACGATCAAAGGGTACTTTCATTATACCGTTTGGACGCGGTTTCACGTCCCGAGTACTTTCCTAAGGAGTGAAAAATACCCTACTATAAAGGGTGACTGAGAAATCGGCAACGATCGAGGAAAATCGGCGATCAAAGGGTACTTTCATTGTTCCCTTTGGACGCGGTTTGACGCTGAAATTCAGGATACCTCCTTTCACTTCATGTTCTCCTGATACATTTGCTAAAATCTGGCCAAAATTTTCTGAACGCTCCAAAATTGAAATTGTAACAGGAGAACATGATGTCGAAAGAGGTGGCACTAAGTTAGCGTCTTCGGAAAGAGAATCCAAGGCGGAGAACTGTTCGACGTAGAGGCGCAGTGTCTTCGAAAGGCTTCGACGATGAAATTCAGGGCGTACCTCCTTTCGCTTCATGTTCTCCTGATACATTTGCTAAAATCTGTACATTCGGTGGTCAGTAATAAATATAGAAATAAAGAAATGGGGAAATGGAAAATGGAGAAATGAAGAAATGAAGAAATGGAGAAATAAATAACTTGTTGGCAGAAAAAGCATTAAAATTTATAGAAATAATTTGGACATTGGTAATCTGTGTAGAAGGACCGTGTCAATATATTGTTATATAATAACTGTATTCCTTTAAACAAAATATTTGCAAAAGTATTACAATAACTAGCCAAGGAACTCTATGTTTAGATGCAATTGCAAAAGTTCATTAATTACTATTAATGTTATCACAAAATCGCGAGTAATTATTTAACTATAAATAAAATGCATGCAAGTCATTGAATTGTATAAAAACGTACATACCTGCAGTCCACGTCGCATATGTAGGGGAGAGTCATACAGTACCGGCCGTTTTCAGTTTTTGTACTGTAACTTGGGTTACTGTTGGTAAAAATCAAGTTTCAATGAAGTAATTTGTACTGCAAATAGTGCTTAATAAGAGGAGACGAATCGTTTTTCACAAATTTTATCGTAAAGATTAATAATTCGCAGGAATAAAAAAGTTGTAATTCGCATCCAACGCAAAATTGTCATCCAGTACCGGCCACCCTAAGTTTTTTGTACTATAACTTGGGCTGTTGTTGGTAAAAATCAAATTTCAAAAAAGTAATTTGCAGTACAAATTGTGCTTAATAAAAGAAGATAAATTGTTTTTATTGAATTTTATCATATAGATTAATAATTCCCTGGATTAAAAAAGTTGTAATTCGCAGCGAACAAAAATAACTTTTGTCGTCCGAAACACTAGCGTAAACGATAAATGCTTAGAACTCTGGTAATACTGAAAGAAAAAGAACGTCGCCGGAATATGTTGCTACGGACTCTAGTATTTACTTATTTCTCCATCAATAGTACAGTTAACTAACATTAAAAGCGAGATCTAGCTTTGGCCGGTACTGTATGACTCTCCCCTATATTAATTATAATTATGTAAAGGAATGTGGGGACGCTCTTTGAATAAACTTTCACGCGGTGTATAAAGAATCAAACTTTTATTTCCGTAATAATATCTCACTGGCGTGATTAAAGATCCAAATGAACAAAGATTCCTTCCAACAAATGTCTGCTAATTTCCGCCGCGTAGCAGTTAATACACTTCCCAATGCATCGTACCACCAACAGCGACGGGAAATTAAGATTCACAATTTACAATCATTGTGCTACAATCAATAATTACCCTGTATCATCAGATAACATATGTTCTGTCTCCGAATTAGAAATTTAGACTCACATGGCTCCCACGTATATATTCAAATGTGCTCAATTAATTAATCAACAGTAACCTTTCGAAAATGACGTAAAAAAAACAACATCGTTCATTAAATTTAAATTTTAAAATACAATACAAAACCATACGAACGAATCTTTACTCAAAGACAGTAAACTCCTGATTTTAAACAGTAATAACAGTGACGGTCGTAGAAAACTTTTAACTGAGCACAATGGCGCACCCAGGGGGGTGGTATCCCTCAAAGAAAAATGAAACAGAAGATTAATGTAAGCACCACTGAAGTAATTCAAGAATTTTATTAAAATAAAAGGAAACTGGAATTTATTCTTTAAATCAATTTTTCTAATCACCTAATGAATTTCATTGAATTTGCATTAAAAATATTTTCATCCCCTCAACTCGCCTCCCCCGAAGATCAAATCCTGAGCGCGCCACTGACTCAGCGTCGAGAATATAAAAAACAAATTACGAATCCCTCGTTCGTTAAGTAAAGACTCGTAAAATCGATAGTTTATTGCAACATTCAACACCCCTCCTCGACAAATGTAACGCCAGCTCGCTTAATAATAATAATAATATTCGACTGACAATCTCATCATCGATTATTCAACACTCGAATAATAATCCGAACAGGTATTTAATTTAATGTTCGCTTAGGAATGACGACACAGTCCTCGGTATATAAGTTACACTCGACTAGATTATGCAGTATAAGTCTCTCTACAGATTTTTTTGCATTTTTTCCACTCGTTTTTTTTTTAATATTCTTATCTGTTTGGCTCCGGATCGAAGTCTTAATAGTCACCCCCGACGCCCACCGCGCGCGCGCGGTAGCTAAGTCGCATCCCACGCGACAGAAACAATCTCAATTCTCAATGGCCAAGTCAATTGGACTCTATAGTAGTAATCGTAATAATAATTTATAATTCTCTAGACCCTTCTCTCTCAAGTGCTACTATTTTGAAAGTTCCGTATAAACCCTGCTAAAATTACCACCAACTGCGACGTTGATGCTGCCTGGCCGTCTGTGACTGCACACACACAATGTCGACGCAAATTGGCTTTCGACAACCACCGAGCAACACCTCCGCCCTTTATACATTCAACTTCTCTCGTTATTCGGTTACACACAGTGGCGGATTTGGAGATTTGCCACCCCCAGGCTAACAAGCATTTACCCTTTTTTCTGTGAAAAATCATCAAATATTTTAATTTGAAAGAGTCGAGACAATTTTAAAAATAATTCAATATATGAGTTATTGCTAATTTTCTACTTGAAAAAAAAGTGAATTGTTCTTAAAGTTGTCTCAAGCCTCTGTGTTTAAACCAGTGTTTTTCAACCCTTTTTGAGTCGCGACACCCTTTTATAATATTTAAGGTAAATTTAATAAGGTAAAGAAGACACATTAAAAATAGGCATTTCAGAATATAATTCTAACTTAATGATATCAACAAAAAATACTTCGCGACTCAGAGATGGAGAATCACTGGTTTAAACTTTTTTCAATTTCTTTCGCCCACAATTTGCCATCCTGGGCTGCAGCCTAGTGTTATTTAGCCTATACACAAATCCACCCCTGGTTGCACAGTCGTACTTACACTCTCTTCACTCGCAGTCACAGACATAGGATGTAGAGAAAATTGCATGCTGACAGTTAATGCCAGCCCTGCGACAGACCACGGAAAACGTATGTTGTGTGCGTTGAGAAATCGAATTTAAATAACACCCTCACGATTCCACTTGTTTGTGCTCGCGTGGTATTGTGCTGCAACGTTAAAAAAAATACTTTCGACTGTAGAAAGTGTGTTATCTTTCAACGATTGCAAAGTAACCCTTCGAAGTATCGACGAACGTACCCACCCTCCCTGTCAATGGCATATAAAAAAAGTTCTTAGCCTACGATTATTCTAAATTCTTATTAAATTCAGGCCTATACATTTGGCGCATCGTCAGCGCCGCGAATCATTCTCATCTCGAAAACCACTCTGCACATATTCTTTACGGAGGTTTCTTCGAGGCTCGGTGAACATTCACAGCTTGTACGGTTGAAGAAACTTAACAGTAAAGGTGCGAATCCACGACGAGATTTTACTTGAGGCTTTTCTATCGTGAGACAAAAATCTCAGCGTCAACTAAATGTAGATAAATAATGGAAATAGTCGCGAGAGATGAGATTTTTGAAAGAAAATAAAATAATACAAATATTAAATAATAATATTAATATTATTAATATTTAATATATCATGAAACATGTCTCACGAGAGTCTAATTTCATGAAGCTAATGATAAAATAATTAAAACATATTAAAATACTTGTCTCGTGAGATTGTAGTCTCATGTGAGACGCGATATTTTTGTCGCGTCGTGGATTCGCACCTTAAGAACTCAGGAACGAATAGTTGCGAAAGAAAATTATTTAGATCTCTATACCGTGGAACAAATAACTAGCAACGACGATAACAAACAACGATGTAAGCTCGGTCTAATCTCCTTCGTTGCAATTGGCGCAATCGCGAGAAAACTCAGTCGGGTAACGAATAACAACGACACTCTTTCGCGACTATTCGCCGAATAATATTTCAAACAGAAGCGATCATTCTTACGATACACTGGAGATCGATCGCTGACGACGAAACGAGACCCTCTTCAGTTCACTTTTAAAACTTTATATTTATTAGGACATTCGAGATACTTATGAGGAGCTGAAATGGTAAACGATGCAAGTGCCAGTGGTTAAAATTTTCAAAAGAAACAAAAAACGCATGTCTGTTCATTTTGTCATTTACATTGTTTATCGCTTATTTACAGGGCCGAATTAAAACCTTTAGAGGCTTTATAAGCTTGGAGGCCCCCTAGAAACAGCGTGATGACTTCAACGCAATGTACGATTCCTTAGGAATTTGACTAAAAAGTCTTTCTAGCAAAAGTTAGATTCGAAAATTCAGAAAATCTCTCTATTGCTCTATTATTGCGCTATATTAGCTCTAACTTGCGATAGCCCCAACAGTTGAAATAAATTATTCCAGCAGTTGTAACTTATAACTTTTCCACTAAAAAAATTATTCTTTATTCTTTGGTACTTTGATCGTTTACCTATCACCTCCATCATTATCATCACGCGTTATTCGTTCGAAACATTCTTCGCTCGTTATTACGCGTTCACTTCACCTTATCAAATAGACGTAGCGTTGTTTGAACGCAGCTCGTTGACTGTTCCGAACTTGGTAAGTATATCAAGTATATTAAGTAGGGGCGGGTTCCCCGAGGCGTGGAAACCCTTCGAAATCCAAGTAAGTTTCGAGTTTCGAAACTTTGCACTTTCAGTTCTTGAAGCAAGATCAGCAAAACAGAATCGGCACTTCAAGTTTCGAGAGCCTCGAGTTTCGAGAATTTAAAAATCAACTTCGAACCCACCCCTAATATTAGGTAAATTTTACGAAGTCCAGTTACAAAGTGACACTCGCCTTTTTTAAAAGGAAACTTTACAACAGAAATCTAAATAAAATAAATTAATAACTAGCGTGAATTGTGAATAAACTATATTCGATTACTCATTCAGGAAGAAATGTTTTAACGACCACAAGAGTGTTTTATCCTTGAGCTCTGTCGTTCTGTAAATAAGAATGAGTAGCATCCTTATCTCGCGCAATTTATCCCTAATTGAAAGCAACGGAGAAGCAATAAACGGGTTTAAAAATAATTCCGTTCAGACGTACAGATAACGTTCTATGTTCCGTGGCGAACTAAATACACGTGACTAGAATCGCAACTGTTGCAGGATGTATAGCACCACTTTATGACTGTCCCTTCGTATATTCGTGAGCCAAACTCATTAGAAACAGGCGCCTTTATTTGTATATACGAATTGACTGGCAACACGAGCGCACGATTTTCCCTTGATCGCTAAAACGGTTATTCCAGACACGTTGTCGTAATTCTTCGATCCGATTAACAATTAAGATAATCACCCTCGATCGAAGGTAGGCCTGTCCATCTGCGCGGCTCGCCAGCAGGCAATTATTATGCAAGAAAGCTGGGATCGGTCGGCAAACATGTCAAGCTGCTGTTTCATAAACAAAACAAATCGCGATTTCTACGGAAAATTGTATGTGTTACACTCACTCATCGACTTGCAAAAAAAGTGGGAATGGCTGGTACGATATTTTCAGTGGAAAGGAAACAGAAATGAAAATTATGTTACTTTTGGGAATTTTACAAAACTGTTTTATACTCCAGGTTCGTAAATCCGTTTGCAAATTTTGTAAAATACTTAAGTATTTTTCTAGGGGTGGGTTTCTCGAAACGTGGAAACCTCGAAACCCAAGAAAATTTCGAGTTTAGAGTGTTCCAAACTTTGCACTTCTTTCGTGATTCGAAATTCTCGAAATCCTTTGTATATTCTTACACTTTTGTTTCTATTTCCTTTAACTATGGTGGATAGAGATTTATACAAAAAAATTTTATGGCTCCAGTTCTTACAGCAAAATATTCCACTTACAAGACAAAATCAGCACTTCAAATTTTGAGAGTTCCGAAGCCTTACAAAGCTTCGGACTCGAGTTCCGAGAATTTAAAAATTAATTCACACACTTTGGCGGCATATAAATTGCCCCATTTTTTAGAAGAGATACCGTACTACCCTATTACTAAAAAAATCGAAAAATTAAAATCGATAAGCGAGTGTAGATCTACCATACACGCGTAGAAAAAGCGGCACCGATGTAAAAAACGATAACACGCCTGCCGTCATCGATGGCTCAATAACCCTAACCAATCCCTCATTCATTAAACCGATTCCCATTGATGTGTCTGCTCCAAAATCTCGCCCCTTCGTTTTAGACTTTCAAGAGAAATAAGTGTCGCTTTCGTCGACAAGGAACGTGTAACTGACCCTCTCAACCATTCGCAATGGACGTATCCAGTTTAAATCGCTATGGACGCTACTAAACATCCAAAGTATCGAAAGGGCCATTATTATTCACCACTCCACGGCCCCAATCTCCGAATCTCACTTTGGTGTTTCGATTCCGCGATGCGAACTCTCGAGTATGAAACAGGTTCTAATCGATCTTGCCGTACAAATATGGAAGGATAACCGAAAGATCTCCCTCGACCTCTGCCCCTCCTCGAGCATAAGGTCGAAACTCTCAATACGCGAGGAGTCGAAAATTTCTCACCGTAGATACATACCAACAACGATAGTATTATTAACTCTCTCTTCTCACAAGCTAACCTGTATCGATAATATGAACTCTACTGACCGAGCGTTCGTCAAAGGGACAGAACAAACCTCTCCCTCTCGAGACCTCGGCACTCGAGAGGCCCGGCCGCCTCGGCGAGCCTGAGTCGCGCGTACTCGACTGCTCGCCGAGGAGCGTTCGAGTATCCTCTTTGCTCAGCGGACATACTCGCCAGAAATATCGTCCGGGGGCCGTCGCCGCCGTGTTAGCAACCCGACAAACCACGCTTTCCTTCGTTCTGAACGCGAGAAACCAATCTCGGCCGCGGGCCGAAGGGCTCGTGCACCTTACTCGCTCGACATCAGCTGCACGCTGTCGTCCGCCGATCTGTGAAGCCGTCGAACGTCCGACAGCGAACGGATCGGCGTCGGGTGCAACAACGAGAACGTGTGCGAGTGGCGATCTGAAAAATTCCAATAGAAGGCGAAACGTTTGCGTCAGGCACGCGGCTACGCCAATGGGCCACTACTTCGAACGAGCCACTTATGTATTAGGGATGGATTTCAGGGTAGGGCCGGCGCGAGTATGGTTAAAAAATATGTGCAAGAAAATTTTTGGGCACCCCACATTTTTGCACCTGTTTTCTATTTAATATGTTTTGTCTTTACGAGGTTCGATAAAAAAGAATTGCGTTTATATTTTGTTTATATAAGAGTTGGATTCTTTTATTATTAAGCGCGCGATATTATTTTTTGGCGCCCCTTCGGCTGGCGACCTTATGCGGCGCGTAAATTGCATAATGGGTTCCGCCGGCCCTGTTTCGGGGGCTTTCGAGATCTTGGCGTCTCGGGAAACCCGAGGAATTTTTTTCCGCGATTCGAAAGTCTTTGAAAGTCTCGAAAGCTAGATAAGAGAAAGTATAAATTCAATGGGTAAAGAATCGTCCATTGCGACTTATTCGATGTAATAACAAATACAACGGCAGTTATCGATGAAAATAGCGATGAAGATTAATTTATCAACTTTTGTAGAATTTAGGCTCATAATATTATAATGGCATAATTTTATTTTTTTGTCTGTAACCATTTTCTTCATCTAAACTTCATCTTTACTTACGCATTTTAGTTTGCTAAATCACCTTTTTGTTGCGGGCTTATAAAAATAAATGTTTATTATCTATATTGAAAGTTTGATTGTTTTTAATTTTTCAACCCCTCAACGGCGATCTCCATACGTTGTATGGGGAACAGTGGGACGCGGCTGTTGCGGCGTCCGTGGCCAGAGAATATTGGGGCGCGGCCGCGGTCGTTGAGGGGTTAATTAACTATGTTCCACCAACCCGATCATCCCACAACTTTTACACAGGATAGTTGGATAATAGAGTATTATTCCGGATTTTTTTGGTGGGTGTCACTCAAAGGGTTGTTTGCAAAAACCACCCCAAAGAATAAATTACTTGATTGTTTAATAGACTCTTTACGCTGCTTCTACTTTCGATAAGCGTTGCGATTTGCATCGCCCTTTCCCTTAGAGGGAACATTGCTCGCTATTCTCGTGTATCTATGTATATGGTATCCCTTTCCGTACGAGGGCTTTAAATATTTCATGCTGCCTCTGATAATGAAACTGCGATCACATGCAGGCGCTTGGGTTTCAGGAAAGTGTGAGCACGTGCTGTGTTATGTGCAGAGTGTTATTTGGTGTCTTTTTCTGCGGGGTCGTATTATTTACTATCTAAAGAATAACTGTTTTGCAAGATAATTGTGCTACTGCTTGCAGTGCCGCACCCAGAGGGAGAGGGGGAGAAGACACACCCTCAAAGAAGAGGCTTTGTAAAAAGAAAAGAAACCTGGATTTTATTCTTCAAATAAATTTCTGTAATCGCCTAATGAATTTTATTGAATTTGCATTAAAAATATTTTTATCTCTTCAACTCGACTCTCCCCAAGATTAAAAAATCCTGAGTGTCACACTGACTGCTTTGTATATTTTGTAAATATGATAGCAGAGTACAGTTGGTTGCGTATGAGCAGGCGTATGGTCTACGTACAGTTGGTTGCATAGCTGCAGGCGTAAATCTGGAGATTATAAATGCTTGCCGCTTGAATGTGTAATGTTGAATTTGTAGAATGATAAAACTGTAGCTAATCGCGGATTCATGTGTTACATAAAGAATTTGTATACTACGATGTTTCATTTGTAAGTATAGAATTTCGTACAAAGTGATAGAAAGTAACATTCGTAAGTAGATACGACTGAAATCGATGCCCCGGGAATATAAAAACGCAGCGAGCAATTCGGGGTGACTACCCTACGTGAAAACGAGATCCTTAACAGTGCGTGCATATGAGCCACGAAGGTAGGACATAAAAAGTCGCGCAATGCGACAGCCTGGCACCGATTACATCTGTTACGCGAGTGTATTCAACCCCAACGATAAATCGTTGAAAAAAAGCTAGGTAACCGGAGTATCTCAGAGCTCTCTGTACCTCGCACAACCGGATACTAAAAATTGAACAAAAAGCTGCACCTTTTAATATTCCTTTCACGCGTGGATACGCGAATTATAACTCAACACTGGGAGTTTCAGGCTTAACTCAACCGGCCCACATATTTGTGATTATTTTAAAGTTATTGCGTGGTTAGGCTGACTTTAGTTAGTGGTCCGTATGAATATCTATTATCATGCGTTTTTATGGTTTTAAAGTGGTCCGTCTGAGGGCGAATTCCACTTACGCCCAAAACGCTCATGACCGTAGGATTTTTCCGTTTTTGTAATAAAATGAATATCATAAATTATATGTTCCTGTTTTCGAGTCGTAATTTATAGTTAAAAACCTGAATTTTTTATAATGGCTCTTTCACAGATTTCTCTTCCATATTTCAAGACATTTTCATAAATTTTGGGATGTCAACATCGGGCGTTGCTGGCGATTTGGACGTAAGTGGAATTCGCCCTGAGTAAAGCCTAAAGGCAGGCTCTCAAAACGTCTTGCCTTTTGCCTCGTCTCAGCTCATTTTATTCTTCCCATGCTTTTCTTATTTAGTTTCACAATTTGACTCACACTGAGCCTCGCCTCGCATATTTTGAAGAGAAGAGGCGAGGCGTAGTGTGAGCCTACTGAATTGGCGACTGCACAGAAAGAGGTTCTCTGAACAACTGACCAAACACATGTACCGAGGCAAGCTCAGATAACTGCAAGTACGGAAAAACCGTGGCGACGCGATCCTAGATGTGAGTGCGAAAAGAAGTTGCGCCGAGGCGTAGTGAAAGTCTACTTTAATTCTATCCAAAAGCATTAAAGAAATGTCTCATCGCTAAGCTTATCAACATAAGCCCACGTTCGCCTTCTTTATTTCCCTTTCCCACTTCCATTTAAATTCGCACTTCCAGCCCTGAAACATCCCGCAACAGTGACAACCCGCTCAAGCCGCTGTTTCTAAATTCCCCGACCCCGATCTCGTTTAAAATCTTAGATCCCCCTACTCCTATACTAATTCCACTTAAAACCTGCGAACCACGTAGGGCGAAGGGTAGCCCTGATAAATTACGCGGACGAAAGCACGGGCTGATTAAAGCTGACGAGATCGTCGGTATCGGCGACAGGCATCGCGGACATCGCGCTCGTATCGCGACTCTCCAGCATCGTGGAAATCGATCGGGGGCGTTGCGTCCCGGGTACCGGGAAATAAATTCCCGGCGTGTACCAAGACGGAGAGGAGCGGATCGAAAGTCCTAACACGGGATCAAGCCGCGGCACGCCCACCGGGGAACCGACCATTAATTTATGCGGGGTTAAAAATAAGGGTTGATCGATCGCGTGTCTATAAGCGCGGCATCAAGGTCGCGAATGAGTGTCCAGGACGAATATGTATGAATTCGTTAATGCATCGAAGCGTGTCTCTGTGTGTTACGGCTGGTCCATTACCATATCCCTCCCCGTGCACGCTCGCGTAGCTCGCGATTAAGGACTCGAAGCTGCTTTCCAGCCGTTCAAGGATCAAGCGATTTCGCATGCAAGTGGAACCCGCGATCACGTATTTGCGATCGTTACGTCGTCTGCACGCGGCTATTTGTATGCAATTGGAGCTTTGGATTAAGTACGTCCTACCACTTTGCTGTAATTACAAACTGCGTTTACGCGAGGTCCTTTTGGCAAGCTTTTTAATAGGAGAGATGGCGGGAAGTGTCGTTATGTTTAACTGGGAGGAATATGTGAATTCCTAGTGCTAATTAAGGTCTGATAGTAGTGATAGTATACTCTGCAATCTGAGGGCTTGATTTCGAGATATGGGCGATTGGAGTTTTCCTACAAAAAAAGTCTTAAGGGGACTAGGCAGTCAGAAACTCGATTTTTTGGTGTTATATTTTTTTAAAGTACCATTCTTCCCGAGTAAAGTGCCGTTTGGTTTATGTTAAAATTCGCAAAATTAAGGATTTTACAGCCGAAAAGGTCGAGCGCCCCATAAACCGTTTCGGCTCCAGAAAGAACGCCTACATATCAGACGACTGTAGCACTGTCATACATATGTATATATTATTCAAATAATTTTTTTTTACTGTTTATAGTATTAATAAAGATTACCCAAAAGTACTAGTCACAATTTGTATTCATCTCCTTCTAATTAATTCGCTAAGAATACTTGATTTTCGAGCGATCTGACTGCCTAGTCCCCTTAAGAAAATGAGGAAGATGATTTTTCGATTCCTTTGGTAGAAAGAATTCGCAGAGGCCTGCAATTGTTTGCAAACTACTTTGCTATCTACTAGGGCCAAGCTACTCTTACGCGTTGAAGCTTGCAGAGCAAATATTTGCAACTACTTCGCTGTATCATAGATCTACTGTACATTCGTGTATACAAGCCTCCACTTCAATAAAATGATTAACGACGGTGACGTAACGTATGCAATGCTAAATTCTCTGATAATAGTGCGCTAGAAATGAATATAATAAATAAAGAAAATATCGCTTCGCACTACTGTCACCGAGAGAGAAATGAATAAAAGTGTAATTAAAAGCGTATGAAAATCTTGAAACTTGAGAAACAAGATATGGGACCGTTTTGGAGGTGACGTCGTAAGAATTGTGCACTCTCGATCGTAGAATCGCCATAGAAGAAGCATTTGAAATAAGAATTATATTATCCTCTACTGCAACTGAATCTTCCCCTTTTAAAAATTCCAAAACACACCTCACAAGTTTCACAAGATAGTGTTCTCTCCATCCGGCAATTCTACGAGACGTAACCCCCTCAAACATAAAACTGTCACCAAGTACCATCGGCCACCACCGATTATAAGAAACTAATTTCGTTTATTAAACCGCCAGACCACTAGGCTTACGTATTATATAATCTATAGTACCGAAAGTACACTAACGACGCCTACGTAATATCTATCAGCTACGAGTACAGTGTGCATCGAATCTGTGTGTATGAGAAAGTGTTGATTTTTAAGGAGGAAAGGCAATTCTATTCGATTGGACTCGCACCTCTGATATCCGTGGATGGCTCGCTTCGAGAAAGCTCGTGGTCGTTCCCTCTGTACGACGACGTCTTCGAGGGACTTCTGCAGTGCGCCAACGTGTCGCTCTTCCCGTTGGTGCTCTGATTCTGATGAGGGAAGTGGAAGGTTGTAGTGTGTGACCAGGAAGCTGGCGGTGGACTACGTACAAGGTGCTCGTGCACTTGTGCGAGCGTCAGTGGGTCCGTATCACCTAATTCCTGAAACAGAAGCGGCAATCAACGATGTGGTTAGAAGAATACCTTTAGTGATTTTTACAAAAGTAATATTATCACGGGTAGTTTGAAACTAGGAGAACTATTCTTAAGGGGGTATTACCCGTTTGAACCCTCGGGAAATGTGTACATTTTGTGGATTTTTCTTACAAGTCAACGACTTGATGCAGATTTCCCGTTTTTTTACTATCTTTACGTAGTATTATGAACTACTTAAAAAAAAAGTTTCAGTTAAAAAACTATTGTTTTTCGGAAGTTATGGATACATATCCGAAAGACTTCCGATTTTGGACGGCTAAACGGTGGGCCTGAAATAAGCTGTATGTCGTGTCTGAAATCAAAAACAATAAAATCTTCTTATAAAGTATGTTAATAGCTATCGTCCAACTGAGCCGATTTTGAAAATTTTGAAAAATAAAGAAATGGTGAGAGATCAAACGTAAAGTTACATTTTTCTAAGAGAAACGTCCACCTTTTTTCTTTATAAATAATAAACGGAGAATCGGAATAAAAAAAAACCCTCGTAGGGCGATGTGGAATCTTATTACGATTCTGCATGCAAAATTGGAAGTGAATTGGTTGAACGTAGCCCGAGTTTTTAGGCCCACCGTTTAGCCGTCTAAAATCAGGAGACTTTCGGATATGTATCCATAACTTCCGAAAAACAGTAGTTTTTTATCTGAAACTTTTTTTTTAAGCAGTTCATAATACTATGTGAAGACAGTAAAAAAACTGGAAATCTGCATCAAGCCGTTGATTTGTAAAAAAATCCACAAAACGTACACACTTTCCGAGGGTCAGCAAAATTTCTCGTTAAATAATACCGTTCACGCTTGAGAAAATGGTAAAGTGAAAATTCTACTGTGCCCCTGTAAGAAATGATCTATGGAGGGATTGTGTTTCCCCCGTTCCAGCTGCGACTCCAACTAATTGCCCACTCGGTTATAATAAGACCGCTAAAATCCAGCCGTGACACTGCAAGAGACAGCGGCGGTCGTGACTAAAAATATTTCCAGAGGGATGCCCGATTCCTTTGACCGGAGTTAGGACGAAATGGATCTATTGTAGAGAATGCGCGGTCTGATGGAGAAGAAAGAAGTGTACGCCCTTAGTTAAGGTCGCTTTGTGCGGTATCATCCTCGCGTTATCAAGTTCACGTTACCATTAATAATGTACCGTAGGTCCCGATCGATGTTCCTTTTACGGTCTTATAAACCCCAGCGAAAATGAATCACGGCTCACCTGAGACATGAGTATGGCGTCGTCGGACTCTGACTCCTCTATGGACTCCACGAGGCTCTCGCGACTCGCCAGTACCTGGAAAATAGGAAGTACAACCTTTGAATAATTTCCATCATTTTTACAAAAATAATACAGTAAAATCAACTAAGAATTATTTCCTATCGTGTTTGAAAATTAAATATTCATAGCTGATACTTGCAAAGGGAATAAAATACTAACTAACTACTTACTAATGCTACTACGAAATACTTTACATGTAACACAAGACCATTAAAATTCGTAGAAAGTATCGATTAACCCTGTCGCGAGGAAACTACATACTTTGACTACACAATCGTTAATCTAAGCTTATCAAGCTCCGCGTCCAAGGTTTCTGCCGTTTCGTGGCCGGTTCCCAGTGACAAATAAGGAGAAAGAGGCGTTATTATTCCTCCTCGTCTACCCGCTGGGCAACGAGAAAGAGAGCGATAGGTATCGATTCGGACCTGTAGAAAAGGATTATCCTGTCGACTGAGCCTAAGCGCCTCCATATCCTGATCGATGTTTCGTGTTCTACCAGGTGTCAAGGTTAAAACAGAGTGCGACGGCGACGGCTGACAAGCGACGACGACATCGACGGCCGCCACGCTCAAGGTCGACGGAATCCTCGATACCTGATTGTCATTCTCGCTCCCGCTGCGCCTGCAGGCGTTCGTGACGATCGCTGTAACAGATACGATCGGGGACAGTCAGCGAAATCGACCTCAGACCGCGCTGCCTTCCGCGTTTCAAGCGACGCGATACACGCCGCCGCTCGTTATCGTCCCAGCCAATTACCCTAATTGGGGGATTCGCGATGACTCGGCCGCGTTTCGGTTTTCGGCGCTGCGATTTCTCGCGCGTTATCTCGCCAAGTGGGTGGCATTTGAAATTAAAGCTGGGTCTTCTGATGGGGAAACACGGCGAGAGGGTGGGATTAACTTTTTTTTCGGACGAGGCACCGGTTTTCAGGGAGTCAAGCTTGAAAATTGTGAGGCGCGCTTCGCGCTGAGCTTCGGTTTAAAGGATTTGGATCCGGATCGTTCTTCTTCGTGTTTGTTGGGGAATTGTGGAGGCGAGTTGACGATTTAGAGATTTAATCTTCATGCGCTGAGACCGCGGGTATTTATTATATGTTTTAACGTAGAATTCACGCTGCCGCGAACAACTGTTTTGTTTTAATGAGCACTATACCTAATGAAAAAGGGATAGTTAATTGTGTTATGTGATTAGATTGGAATGAGTTGGTTAATTTCGTTATTGGATTTCTGAGGGTGGTCTCCTGATAATAATCACGTACGGAGCATTTGGGAGCTTCTGGCGGGGGCTGTAATCAAGGAACTCTAATGAATAAACTATGATTGGAATAAGAATATTCCCTCGAGGAAAATCGGAATTAAGTGCTTAGGAAGTCCCTCGCGTAGTACGCGAGTAATCAATGCCGAAAGTAATTTACCTAATCACCGCGATATAGCTTGAGTTTCTATTCGCTCTAAGTGCTCCGTGTATTTCTAAAATAAAATAAGCGGGTACATACTCAATGTGTAAGACATAAATTTCTTAAATTATTGATTTAGTAGAAGAACGATCAATAAAAATTAGATAAGTTAGAAAAAATGCAGTCGGCTCCTCGCCTAAATATACTCCGTATTCTAAGTATACGAAGATGCATACTGGTGCTTAAATTAATCCTTAGTTATTTATTTGCACGCTATTAAAAATACTTTCCCCTGCTTTATCTATTTATGCACGCTTTCCTCCCTTAAGGATCGCTTTGTAACTACTTGCTAGCTTTTCTCGAGGAAAGATTTTCTTCTTTAAATTCTTCGCTCGTGCATATCCTGAACTTTTTCCAATACAGGCGAATATTATGTGTAATATAACAAATTTTTGCTCACGTCAGAAATATTGCACGCACGTGCCTAAGTGTGCTCGAAAAAAGTATAATTAAACGACGAAATTCTAAATCCTTTAATTATATAAATGGACGTTGCAAAGTGTTACAGAGAATTTAATTTCGTAATTTAAAATCCTGCGTTACTATAGGAACTTTGAAACTGTAATATTCTTCACGGCGAAGCGCAATTTGCGTAATTAACACATTTCTTTGCACCTGGTGCAAAATTCCTCGAATCCCATTCTGACTCTTATTGAGCGTTAAAATGCTTGACCGTTTCAAAATCTCGGTGAACTTACCAGCTGTCTCAACCTTCGGAGCACGTTCCATCTCCTCGTCCTCGTTGATCTTCATTCCTACCGTCAACTTCCTCGATTTGAAAAGATTCGAGAGAAACGCTACGCCCTTACGCTTTACCCGATCGTATCGTTGAGCGTTCTCCGACGACACGTGTATCATCATTCGTCTGAAATGAGAAAACGTCACCGCTCTTTAATTCCGAATGAATCCTGGACACCACTAGCCCATAACACCTCTTCACCAGTCATTCCACGCGCACAATTTTGATCCACCATTCCCACAATTATCATCCAAAGAAGGTGAAAGAGCAGTACCTCGTGCACTCGAAAGTCTCACTCGCCATCTACCTCGTATCACTGAGATTTCAATTAAGACTCGAACTACGTTACGGAGCTGCGAGACGTCAACGTCCAATTATCAATCAACGACCGTGCCGCTACCCTAACGATGCAACAACCCTGTGCCGTTCTGGAAGAAGGGAGAGAAGCTCGACGTGGCGGGTCGAGGTCAAGCGGGAGTTTCTTTCGACAAAGGTTCCAAGCCACTCCTAACCCGCTTTCGAGAGGGAACGGATGGTCATTGTCAGAGATAACGAGCAACGTCTATAGACTATACTCTCGCGCCGGTACGCGTCAACCTACGCACGAATGTTAATCGAGGGAGAGAAGTATCTCGCGCGGTACCGCCCCCGAGTCGTGTATCCGAGCCCCTCGATCGAACGAACCTACCACGTTCACCCCGGAAGTAGTCGAGAAACAGGTACCGGGATCGGTACTTTTTCAGCGTGGAGCCGGAGGTCCATCGGTGCAGTGACGTTCCTCAGCGGTCGCATTGCCAACTGCAGCTGCAGAAGGGTGTGCTCCGGCTGCTCCTCGCAGGATTTTGCGCAGCTGCAAGTGGCCACGATGGGGAGCGTGTGCGAGGGAGAGAGAGAGGAAGGGAGGCGGGACGGCAGAGCGTGCGTAAAGCGGCAAAATAAGAAGGAGGGACAAAAAAGAGAGAGGACAGTAGCGGGGCCACCGCCAAGTGTTTCAAAAGTGCCGCCAAGTGAAAACTCCCGGAGGGTTTTTCTGATCCGCCCTTTCGTCTATCCTCTGTCACGCTGCCCGCGGGCATTTCGATCGAAACATGTCCTTACAGAGGAAGAGAGCTCGAGGAACTCGTGGCTTCATTGTCTTTCGAAGTGTACAGGGTAGTTTGTTAATTTTTGGTAAGAATGAGAATCCCTTGGTTTATTTCTCTCGGCTCCATTACTCAGCGATGTTTGCACGTACGGGTCAGAAACATCCCGCAGTTACTTCGAGCGAGTTCTAGGTACGTGAGCGTGCGATAAAGTGGTTCAAAGAGCCTGGCGCGAGGGGGATGATTTACAGCGCACTTTCTCCAGGTGTTCATCACCTTTATGACCTACATTCCTCGTCCAGGTTGGAGCTGCCTGATTAAAGGGAGCCGGAGCGTTGCTATCAAACAGAAGGGCACTGCTTCCGGCCAACATTATGCGACATGAATACCTCTGTAGATGACTGTAGATTACTTCGGGAAAAGAATCTAGCACTAAGTAGCTGCTACTTCCTCCATCGACTTTTTAATATAAACCTGGATTTATCCCTCTGAAAACGGTTGCATCGGGGTGCGCAGGTAAAATATACGATCAGAGAGGACACACAGTTTCTACAATCTTCATGAATAATTTCAGTGAAAGAATCTTGAATACTCGATGCTATTCCATTCAAGTGCTACCAGTAGCAAACTCAACCTATGGCTCTCCCACAAGTGGAACTTACGGTCACTACAGAGACACAACAATTTCCCCAGTCGCTATACAGCTGCTCATTTCAATCAATGAAGCATAATCCTTGCATGCGCTAAGTCTCTACCAAGACCTGACACACTCTATTAATTTATCGCAAGGGTAGCGTCCCAGCATCCAGCGACAGTGTGACACTGCCTGCTACCGTCCAACTCCTTCCCTCGTCCTACCAACCTTACTCCTCTAAAGGGAATCGTATCAGGATGTACGAGGTGAATCTACATAAAAGCGACGGCACACAATCCCCCGGAGTGATTCTCGACTTCGATCAAACATCCCCCGTTCACGAGCATCCTAGACACGCGACCATACCAGCGTAAAGCCTTCCCCGTGGACGCAGCGACGCTGGCAGAAGCCGCGCCAGTCGTCGGGTGTTTTTCCACGAGAGCATCTCGTGCGGCTCGGCGGGCGATCGATCGTCGTCCTCCACCCCCTCGGGATCGGGGACGGGTGCAGGGGCGGCCACGTCACCTTCCTCTCGCGGCGGATCGCGTACTTACATACGTCGGGGCTGCACACGCACCTGGCGATCGTTCATGCTCCCGGCGCGCTGCTCGCCGCCTCCGCTTCCTCTGCCCGCCGACATCCGCGACCACGGAGGTGGCCGGGCACTGGGTTCGCGTTCGCGCCGCGACTACGCCGTTTCCAGCCCGAACGTCGTAACCTCCCCCGTCACAAGGGCCAAACGGCCCACCGCCTTCCGCCACGCGGTTGGCTGCGACCTGGGGCGCGATGTGCCGAGACACGCGCACTTACCCGGCCACCCCCTTCTGGCCGCGCTTTCGCCGCTCGCCTCCGCTGCCTTCGGGAGCACGCTCTCTCTATCCTGCGCCACCCTCGCCTCTTCCTCGTCCTGTCTATTGTGCCGTGGCTTTTCTTCTTCCTTCCTCCCTGCGTTGGTCTTCGCGAGCCTCGCTCTCCTCTTCGTTATCCGCGCCCGGCGCGCGGCAGATCGTGCACGGGAGGAACGGCACCTGGGGGGACGATGGTGGAGGGTGTTTCGTTAGGGGTGTGAGAAGTAGCGCGCAGAGGGTCTACACTGCGTTGTAGTGTGCTGAGGGGGTAGTAAAATGTAGTGGGGTTGATTTATGTGGTACAGTAGGAGATAGCGGGCGTGCATACGTCTGTTGATCTTCGCAGCAATGAAATATGCATGGGAATTATGTGGGATCTATGTTTTAGCTCACGATGGTGTGCTAGGATAGAATGCATTGTCTTCGAGCAGTGTAGTTGCGAGTGTATAATAGTATAGTGAATAAAAAAATTTAAAACAAATATTAAAACTGACTTCAATAAAATAAAAATGCACTAAAAAGTAATAAATAATTTTTTCCTCTATTTAATATACGGATCTGATATTTTTTAAGTCGGCGCCAGATTTACACAGTGCAAATGGTGAGACGCTGACTTAAAAAATATGAGTCGTAGATTAAAGAAGGGAAAAAAATATTTTTTACTTTTTATGGCAGTTTTACTTTTTTGAAGTCGGTTTTAATATATTTTTTTAAATTTGTTTATTTGAAACTTTTTAGTTTTATGTATATTGACACAACATACTGAGGAGTTATGCGGGGATAAACATAACGGGGTTGAATCTATAAACTCCTCCTTTTTGAAGTCGGTTAAAAAGGGCCTGCAGATACGCTTACGTTGAGTGGAGAGAACTTTAAGAATTTGTTAGGAGGGAAATGAGGTTTATCGATACCACGTGCAGCAGCGTGATCCCTCAAAGGTCATCTCGAATTAAGCTTGTATTACGACAGTAATTAATATTTAATATCTGCCGCTTCTCACTTTGGAGGTGGACGAGTTACGAAACGACCTTTGCGCGGTATTTAAAATAGGACCTTTGCCCCTGACATTTTTTCCCAAAATGACCTTTCCAACAATTTGTCAAAGTTTCCGGCAGAAAATAGGAACCGCCCTGTATGACGGCGTAACTTACTTAGAACTCGTTTCATTACTCGGGAAACACTTTAGTTTGGCAAGGAACGGTTTATCTTTCCATCAAGCGAGTCCAGGAACAACTCCCTTTCCTACGAATCGAAGAGTGAAATTTCCGAGGATATTTTAGTCACTCTGATAAGCACCTATCACCAACACTGCAACTTGAGCTTAACATTCAAGGGAACGTATGCATTCTCACAGAATGTTCACGCAGCACCACATTTTAATCAGCAGAAGTATACGACTTGCACTTCGCGCCGCGTTTTTATCCTCTCATTAAGCACGATATTCGATTGCAGCACGCATCTTTCTTGCGGCGAGCACACTGTGCGACTGATTATGAAACACACTACGTACACTCGCCTACCTCGAACATGCACTGATAAGAAATAATCGCAGTAGCTTGGAAGTGAACTCGCGTACAGTAGAAGTTGATTACCTAATGCATGTGTTTTCTACACTCACCGTCACGGTGAAAAGAAAGTTTGAAATATGAAGAGAAACAGAAATATCGTGACTTAGTAAAAAAAAACACTATACTTCATATTCTACAACATTCTACATAGTAAAAGAAAGGATGTTTTAATCTGTTACTCAAAAATCTATAATTTAATAGTATCATTAAAATTAGTTCCGCACATTTATAAAAATATCAATTTTCAAATTTCTTCCGTCCACCACTGTATATTCAGTTTTTAGGCTCATTATCTACTTTCCAAAAATCGTGTTACAATCCTGTTGATAGTTATCGGCGTACTAATACGAACTATCGTTGGATATAAGTAGCTATCATTTCTTATCTGGCTGCACTTTTAAAATTGATAAAAATCCGGTGGCTCAGATTTTTCAGTAGACAAAGTGTTACGACAGTGCCTCTCAAGTTCCTTTCCTCGCGGGGTCATTTGGACGAGGAAAGGTGGGTAAAATTGCCCTATCCACTTTCCTCCACTCTTTTTTCATTATTCAGTGGTATAAATAAAAATGTTTCGCTTACTGAATAAGACACTTTAGGTTGGTCGAAGAATCAAGAGGATTGCTTTGGTAAGTTACGCAGATTTATTGAGTCCCATTTTAGGAGAATTTTAGACTTCCAGTGAATTTTAAAACGGTAAGAAAAAACTGTGGTGAGAAGTGAAAATGCATAAATTTACGTGCGTTTGGAAAGCAAGGAATTTCATTGAGAATTTGGGGTAAAGGATGTAATGGTAAATGGAATTTCGGTTTACCTTCTATTTAGCAGGATGGCGCGGGTGTATTTAGGTAATGCGGTCAAATCATGCTTTGGCAGATAATAAAACGATGACACTGGTGATAACGATTGGGTTCGCCACCGCGCACGTGGAGGATGCATCATCGATTTCTACTCTGAAACGTGAAATATTGCTTTAGAAAAGGTGTTCCTTGTTTGAATAGCATTATCTGCTTCCACGCTGCTCGCAATTTACTGGCATACTTGTTTGAATTGCAGGATATTAGACCGCGAACTGCGTCTTTTTTATCGATTCCTTCGACTCCGTTCGAAGTTCATTAGTTAACAGATACAAGGAAAATTAACCCCTCGCTGCGTCAATGTATTCTCTATTGCAAACAGAACGTGTTGAATGGAAAATACCAGACAGACCACGAGAGAAAAATGCTGACGATACATCTAACGACTATTGCATCGCATTTTAAACATTTCACGAAACTTTTTCTTATATCCTTCACTTACACAAGGAGCTAATTTTCTTTAAATTATTTATCCATTAAAAAGGCTTCATCTTCTACAAACTTTTGCGCAACTATTTTACAAATAAACGGTACAAGAAAGTGTGAAAGTTTCTGTCACAATTTCCCGTTACAAAGTGCGCGAGAAACAAGGAGACACTTCGCGTGAAGGGTCACAAAGTAATCCTTCCCCATTCCGTTACTAATCAATGCTTTATTTTCTGACATGAGCTCGCTCTTAAAAAATATCGACGCTATTCCCAGCGACAGAAGATTTCCATTCATCGAATAGCTCGACACTCTTACGACTATTTCCCTGCAGTTGAATCTCGATTCAGAAGCAAAGGTGATGGTTCCTGAAACGCTTCGATGCTCGCGTACCAAGCCGCGGATTCGCGCGCGTCTTTTGGCGCTCCTCGGCGGGTCGAGCGAAATGAAAAGGCTACTAAAAAAGAGGGGCAGGAAACGAGAGCAGAGTAAGGGGGAAAAAAATATAAGAAACAAAAAAAGCGGAGCGGAACAATGCCCTCTTTGTTCCATTCAACGTTTCTCGCCTCGTCCCGACCCGCCCACGAAGCGCGCAAAAGGAGCGCGCGCGGCCTCGCGCGTGTGTAGCACACCCCAACAGTCGCATTTTGGATGTATTTTTTGTCTTCAGTAGTAAAAAAAATAATATGTACAAGACTCTCGGGAGGGTTTCTTACAAATTACACGCGTCGCTTTCGAATGAAACTCAACCGCTGAACCTTCAGTGTGTCTCACTGTGTGTGTGTGTGTGCATGCTTTTACAAATCGCTGATCGCACAAGAAGCAACAACGAGAAATCTGTGTACTCTCTACTCGAGAGGATCAAGAAGTGTCAGTCGTCTCTCTCTCCCTCGCATTCCATTTTTCTACCTCTCTCTCTCCCCGATATCTACTGGGTAGCAAGTGATTGTATCGTTCGACAGAATCGCAACACGGTCGTGTCTTTCTTTTTATTTTCCTCTGTTTTTATTTAAAAAAATACAGGTCGAGTATGCGATACCACGATTTGTTCGACCGGCCGCTCTCGCCGCGCGGCCGTAAGTTCTGCGATCCTCTGTGGGCAGGGGCGAATGCGTACGCTCCGATCGATTTAGGCTGTGGCTTCCTGGGGCGCCCTGACCTTTTCGTTTAAATAAATCACGGAATTCTGAATGCCTCCCAGTGACAGGATAAAATGAATTGGGAATGAGTGTGGTGCAATTTGAATGAGAAGGGAAACTAAATGGGTGGTCATTTGTTTCTTAGAAGTACCACATATCGATCACTAAAATTGCAAAAAAAAGTGCAAAAAAGATCTATTTATATTACTCTTAGTCTCAGAAGTTCACGTGTCCCGAAAACAAATCACTGGTTTTGGAGAAGCAGATATTTGGAGTAATTGTAAGCTGCTTCGCGTAGCTAGTAATATTATTCTTCAATTAGCAAAAAAAACATCCCCATCGGGCACCCCAGGAATTCATCATTCGCCTCTGCGTGCATGTTACAGATACGTAAAATGAACACTTCTTTTCAGGACAGAGCTGTACCTTCGTCGAGCAGGAAATATCGCGAAGATAATTGAACAGAGGCGTAGGTAGTTAAAGCTATGCAAATCAAGCGAACTCGCGCTATTTAAAACAATAGCGAATTAGTACGTTCCGTACGTCGTCCGACTCTCAGAGATTTCGAAATGCTAACTTTCCTTCGGAACGTCGGGATTCAGCGAACTTATTGGTACTTCGTTACCGCGTTATACGCACGCTAAACGACGATAACATTTTTATCTATTGCCGATCGTTTAAGTACCGGACACCAGGGTCGATCGCAGACGAAGTAGTCGGGGAAGAGTCATCGTGATTTTTGCGGTCTGCCGTGCACTCTGCTCGACGAGAAGTTCAGCGTGTACAGCGACGTTGTAGGAACAGTCCGTGAGAGGTCGATTGCAAAGGTAGAAATAAAAATTAATAAAACAAAGAAGAAACGAAGGATTCGTATGTTTCGACGGGAGGCGACGAAAAGTCCACGGGTTTTTCTGCCAATACGTATTCCTGCGCGTGCCGCTGAATGATACAATGATTACGCGACAGCGATGACACTCGGCTGTTACAATTAAGGAATCAACAATCGTCACTCCGCGTGAAGATTAGGCAACGCACTCGCACATACCTATCGTAATAATATAATCGATTAATAATTACGAATTAATACGTGAATCGGCGGCGATGATAATAATAGCAATAAATTGTTCGTCGCTAAAACGCTCTCTACCGATATGTTAGTCCAAAAAATGTTCTACGACTTCCGTATAAACAGACAGCGACATTTAAACATCATCGTTTATATTATGCGTAGAAATTAATTCATATTTATATGTATAATATATATATAATATATATATAATATAAAACATTTGAAAAAATCACAGTTACTTAAAAACATCTTAGTTCACCGCATCTCCCTTTCACACTATCTCCCAATCTATTTATCTATCTATCGTTCGCCTGTTTCATCGCTCTTTTCCTTACTTCCCTTTTCCTCCCCGCGGCCGTTTTCCCCTGCGCATGCAAATACTTTTACATTTCGTTAATAAGCATCACGAACGGTTTAAGGGTAAATTGTCGACAAATATTCACGCACACTTACACTTGCTTCTAAGTAAAATCGACGTTGCAGCGAAACGGAGAAGACGCCGAAGCGGCCAGGCTCTCCTCGACATGTTAGGTGGCTGGCACACTTCGAACACGACTTCCGGCACAGCTTTCCTCTCGGGCACGTCCGTCTTTCCCTCGCGAGCTTCTTTTTAAACATTCCTTCGCGGGATATCGCCTACCATTCGTTCTTTTTGCATTTACTGAGCTGTAACGTAGGAAATATCCTTCACACTTATCAGTAAGATGGAGTAATTGAAAGGTTTTAAGCTTCTCAATTGTACGATTCACTGCTAAGCGAGAAGATTGATAAATAATTATTTAAAAGAAACTATGTTTTTTATTACAGATTTAAGGAGAATTTATTATGTATTTTTTTAAAAATTCCTTCATTGTTTCTCAAAATAAATTTCATTCGTAATGATGGACATTTCTTTTTACTTTGGTATATAAATCAAACATTTAATACGTCACAGCTCAATAATTTTAAACAGAATTGAAACGGAAACTTCTGTGCCATCACGTACAGTTTCTCAAATTTCTTTTCATATTTCGAATTTATCGTGTAGCTAGTTTGAAAATCTCGAACAAAATTTCGAATACCAGACCTTGACAAATTAGTCTACCGACTGTTAAAAAAGTTTTCCATTTTAATTCGACAATTGTGTACCTCGCTTTAAAAAATAATCGACGGTCAATCAGTGATGAATCGGCTACTATTACAAAATAATATATTAAGATACTAAAAAACCTATCGATTAGGTCATAAGTCTACATCTACATACGTAGAGTATTGTCTACGTAAAGCAATTATCAATCATCCTCTCATTCCATTTCTATAGGTTTCGAATGAACATATCGAAGCGTACAGCGTCTCCATAACGAACAGAAGTTACGATCGACACTTTACCAAAGTGGACTTCGTCAAACTTAGTTGTGAATACACGACAGATTCATCGATACTGTAATTATTCACGTATACGCGTAATATATGGCAGTTATGCAAAGATTTCCACCGTTCAGGCGGAGGAGGGTGACAGTAAGAGAGAGATGAAAGCGTCAAGAAATAGGGAGGAAGAAAAGTGACAGTGATAATACAGGATGCAGCGCAACTAGCACGACAATCGAACAGGAGATGATTCCTCGCCCCAAAACAAGTCGAAAGTGTAAAATACCTTTCCTTAAAAAAAGATTCCTTTTTTTCTTTCAAGAAAATTAACGATGAAAATATATCTCCACGTATGCCACTAATATACTTCAATTAAGTGCATGTTTCACCACACATATAAAAATAATTTAAATGTACCGTCACGTGCTAACCACTTTATCTACCTTGGTCGCTGATAAATTCTTGACTGTCTTTTCGACGCGTTTCGACGCGCCTGAGATCAACAATATTCCGTACAATTTAACGCTGAATAAAATGAAAGTTCTGAGCGCACAAAACCGTGTCGATTTGTCTTGCGTAATCAGAGCACAAAATTCATTGCTTCGAGACGAGGCTCCCTCGATAACTTTTAGTAATTTTTTCCCTAAAATGGTGACATAGAAAAAAAAAATTATTCTACTATTTAGACTTGTTTTATCACAAAGATTCATCCCTCCTGCTTCCCTTGTGCCCCAGCTTGGGTTATATCCCAATAAATTCAAATTACTAGATAGTTTTTCTTCCCTAATATTGAAAGGACGCGTCTTCCCAGTGTTCGAAGACTATCATCTTGAATTTTCATTGAACCTTCGCCTCTTAAGAAAGAGAACAATCAAACGAGGAACGAATTTCTCTAGCCAGCTGGCGTTAGCGAAACGCTAAACCGCGGAGCAAGCATCAAGCGTGGGAGTCGCTGATATCGTGAATGCTGATATCGTTACGGGATACGCTTTCGATATCACAAGACGGATCACAATGTTTAGCAATCTGGCCGCGCGGCTCTCGTTTAATTCGCTAAATCGCGCATTGCCGTTCCCGTCGACGCTGTCGAGCCCGTTTTCTGAAGCACAGGGAGTCCCCGACGCAAGGAAATGATGAATCTCGGCGACCTGGATCCGGTGGCCGACGAAACAACGATAAAGATCCAACGTGGTCGCACTTTTACGCAGGAGAATGTCTGTAAGGCAGTGACAGACCTTCGACGTTCAAGGAGATAGTCAGATTACGGTTAAGTACTGATCGTCGTGATAAGGGACCATCCATCCCTTACGAAATTTCTAATTAAAATTACCATAAAACTCCCCCTTAAATCGGGCTAGAGCCGACAACTTGCACGACCTCCGAACGAAGAAGTTCTCAATGGGAGAGAAATGATTGATGAATTCGAATAAGCTAAAATCAACTCCGATCGTGTACGACGGAGAAGCGTTTCTTACCAACGTAGTAGACAGTCGTTAAGTAGAAACGGGTGAATTCCGACTTGCTTCCTTGCGAAGGGAAACGAAGTAAAATAGGGTAATAAATAGTACGGGCTGACAAACATGAACTCGTTCCTGGAATTCCTCGTCGTCGGACTGTAGGAATTCACCTTGAATTAATTTTATAAAGGATTATCATCGTAGCCAAGACTGAAAGTTGTCTTTTAACTATCGTTACGTTGAAATCATGTAGCTATTGCATAACTTGGCAGTGTTGACACGAAGCGTAAACGAGACACTCATAGGTTGAGCGTGAGATAAAGTGGAAGCCTGGAAACTTGAGACATGTAACTTAAAGTACGATAATAGAAATTGCTAATAATAAATTATATATAGTGGTGGCGAAAAGAATATTTAAAAAAACAAGAAATCGACTGTAACATGAAATTTTGCATATAGGTATGCTATTTTGTTATCATTCGCGTTTTAAACTTTTTTTCAACCACTAGTGTACTCCGTAGTATTCTAAAAGGTTTAGAATGTCCACAAATTGGGCTCTCAAGAAGAGTATTTATTCCTACTATTTGCTTTGTTCCTCTCAATTGCCTAAGTCCGTGATCCAGAAATTAGTTTTTTATCCGTGGAAACGTAAGTTATCTCGAAGAAAAATAGCACAAGTCTCACGTTTCAAGTCACGTTTTTTGTCACACGCTCGTTTCTACTTTGCATAGGACAAAGAACGCGGAGTAAGGAACGCCGCGAGAGATTTACAGATTATTCGACTAAAAAATGCAAAATAAAGCTACGACTGTTTATAAAATTGCCGCGATTACGCAGAAGAATTGAAAATACGTTCGATCCGACTTGGTGAATCGGACTGGAAACTCCACCGGTATTCATTCCGCGCACGTTCGCGCGAGAGCGTATATTAGGATCGCCGCAAGTAGCTTCACTCGTCAGGGATATATTGTCCATGTTCCTAATCGTGGCATCGTACGTCAAATCGAGTCATTAACGATCGTATTCAGCGATATCTGCGGACTGGTGTCGCCGAAGGTTCACTGCCCGCACTGGATTGAGTTTGCACGACATCCCGATAACGATCACAATGAAATCGTAACACAAATGTACAACGTACACGTACATAAAGGATTTAAGTTAACAGGCAACGCTCGGGTTCATCGTCAACGACGACACCCCCGTTGTCTAGCTACCGAGCGAGTCATACTCATAACACGAAATTATTCTCGGGTGGCCGACGTATTATCTCTACAAGTTATTACGCCCTATCTAGATACTTACGCGCTAAGCGTTTGCTCGAAACAAAAGCTGAGGATTAAACAAAAAAGAAGAAGAAAAATAAAGAAGTCCACGGGACCAGTGGTGGCAGTAAACTTCGTTCGTGTCGTGCGTCCCACCCGTGCGAGTCGTCGCGGCCGAGACAGCGAAGGGGCGCGACTGAGACGAAGAACATCGATCAAGAGCTATTTCATTAAGTGCTAGGTCAATTATGTACAAAATCTTTATATATTACATGACGATTCCGATCCGCCGATGATAAAAATCTTGGCCGACGGATGCCCGGCAGTAAAGGAATGGTGTCAAGTGGCCTGTGCACCTTCCCTTAGGAGAGGACGTTGACCTCGCGCGGCGAGCCGCAGACGTTTAGCACGCTGCTCGTCGAGTTAGGCGTGATCTGACTTCGGGCCTCGTTCTGCGCCTGCCGTATCGCCTCCTTATACGGCCCCCTTTTCTTTTTGTTGTACCGCGTCTTCAACAAAAACCGATCCACATTTCAACGTTATCAAACCACTGGCTACAGCCTGTGACGATTCCAGATGGGAAACTTGGAATTTTTACTGATCATTCATTGTACTATGCTAGCGTCGATAAAAGTAACTTCGCTTACCTTGAATGATTCTAAAAATGGGCTCAGCTGGTCGCACGCCATGAGAGAGCTCGTCGAGGACCCGTACCAAGCGACGTGAGCCTGCGGACCAGACGATGTACCATCTTCTTTGCAGGAGACCGTGATACTGAGGACCTAGGTCAACGACAGGTTTATTTTCAGGTGCAATGATTGATTAAAATTGTGGCGAAGTGTTAATCATAGATTTAGGTGACGCCTACCTTTCCAGGCCACCAAGGGAACCCATGAATCTTCCCCCACACCACGTCGCCGACATCCATCCTTCTGCCATTAGCTGTCAGACAATGCTCGACAGGGGTCGCGGCAAGACGCATCATCAGAGGGTGAGACGGTGGCGGGAAATCTGGAGCAGTTTCCCCGGCGTCGACCTCGGGCTCTTGCTCGCTCAATTCGTCGCTGCTGGCGCCGGGGCTCTTGCAGCCGGAGGAGGCATTGCTCACGGGGTAATCGCATCTGGCGTACGCGTTCGTGTTCAATCGCTTCAAGGATATAGACAGCTTCTGCTTGAGGCACTGCTCCTTTATAGCTGTGTACGACTCGCTGCCCGGCAGGACGTTCCAATTCTGCTGATTCTCCGTGCCACCGGATTCCAAACACGGCTGCGGCGGCTGCTGCGGCTGCTGCTGCGACTGCTGCTGACTCTTGTGCTTCCGGTCCTCCTTGTGTTTCTTTTTATGCTTCACTTTATGCTTGCGACGGTGATATGACAGTGTATCGTACGTGGGATTGTACCTGAAACACATAGTAAATACAGAAAGAACGTGAGAGACGGTGCTTTAATCTCGCGCCACTTTCTCCAGCACCTGTTACCGTATCTAAGCAAGCTTCTTACCGTGGGGATCCATTGCACGGAGATCTGGCCGGCGAAACACCGCCAAGCATCTTTCTCCTGGCTTCCTTCTTGGCCTTTTTAAGCGCCCGCTTCGCTGCTTTAGCACTGGCGTCCTTCACGCCCTGCTTCTGCGGGTCCACCTGCTCCTGGCCGTCCTCCTCGCCGTCCTCGCGGAAATCGTAGTCATTCTCGAACGTTCTTGGCAATTCCAACGGATCCCTCTCCGTCTCCGTCTGCCCGTCCTCGGCGTCGTCCGTCTCCTGCTCGTACTCTGGGTCCTGGATCTTGGAGGGTATCTTCAGAACAGTGCCCTCGCCTTGTGCCCCGAACGAGATCTTAATTACTGGCGTGGTTCGGGCTGTCCTCGTCGGATCCTCGAAGACAGTCTCGTCCCACAAGTCCTCCATTGATCCGACAGACCTCTTCTTTCTTGGTACTCGGCCTGTTCTTGGCCTCATTGTCGAGTCCGCCGCGGCGAACGTTTTCTTCTCGTCTTCCTCTGGTATTTTAGCGCTCTCCACCGAGGAACTGCTCAGTCTTCTGGGCGTGGCGCAATACGCCATAGAAGGATTACTGTCACAATCCGTCGACTCCATGCGTTCCTCGCCGGGCTCCATCGCGTTCACAGAGGAATCGCCCTCCTCGGCTCTGTTGTTCCAGTACGACGGGGCGATCTTCACCTTGTCTGTAAAATCGAGGAAACGGCCGAAATTTTATGGGTTTCCAAGGCCAAGATGCTAATGTTTTACTATTATTTATAATAGAGAAATAAATAAATGGATTTTGCTTGTCAGAGGTGAACGTAGAACGTCCATGATATAAGAAAATTACGACTCCTATTGTAGGACACTGACGCCGATTTAAAAGATTACTCGTGTTCTTGGAAACAAAATTCTACCGTCTTAAGTGCTACAAATGGATGACCCGAGATTTTAGTAGCGTCATCCAGTGTACGAACTATTATTAGAGCGTGCTAAAAGATTTACAGAGTTATCCAAGTGACTCCAGAATTACGCGACACCACCCACGCAAAGAGCTCTGAAGTATCCGCGATTTCTGGAGTTATTCCAGAAAAGGGGACAGTCGGTTCGCATGGAAAATAACTAACCGGTTCCTTGAATGGCGTTGCTAATCTCGTTCGGCTGTAGCCGCGAGATTTTTGGTATGAGAGACGGTCCTAGCTTCGACGAATCAGGACTCACAGCCGCAGACGACGAGGATTTCGTTGCTTGGTGAGCCGACGCCGCGATGTTCTCAGACTGACACTCAGAGAACAATATCCTCGAGGTTTTTTGCGGCTGCTGGCCGCAACGTCGATCGCTTCTTCTGGTGGACCCATGACCCGTGACCTAATCAAATTGGAGCGCCAAGTGACATTATCTTCGTTCTTTATTCATCACCATATATTATTCCATATTATCCAATACGAAATGCTTCAAAACAAGTTCTTTTACATTGAATTGACCCAATAAACGAAGTATATTTAAATCAGGAAACCAGTATCTGGACGATGAATTATTAAAAGAGTTTCCAGCTGAAGAGGAAATAGTGTCTTGCAAGAGACCACTTTAATCTACTTTTCCATTACTTAAAAATCAACGGTGTACGATTTTTTTCTTCAGACCTATTTACTAGTTTCTTGCAAGTGTGTTACAATTTTTATTCATTACGTCTGATCTGCCTTATATCTTTTATTCACTGATTACTTAAGTGCTGTTACAAAACAGCATTTTCCCTTGAAGCTACAAATGTTCTCCACAAATTTTGAAAAACCTTCAAACACCATACATCTATATATTCTTCGTATCACCGTGCAGCAAATGTATCTTAATCAACCGAGGTAAACTTCAGAAGGAAATCAGAAAAGTCAAGTACCTGCTGTTGCTGCGGTTGCTGTGGCTGCTGAACGTCGTCGTGCTTCCGTTTCCTGCTGACGTCCACATTCTCGCTGTTCTCGTTGCAGATCGATCTACACTTGCTGCAGAGGACCTGACGTGGCCTGAGCCTGACCGTCGGCCGTGCATTCTTATACCTGGCAGGTGGATTGATGTTCCTACGAAGATCGGCTTTGGCCACGGCCAGCGTGCTCTTTCTCTCCTGGAAATAGCTGAAACGGGCAGCGATGGTCGCCAATTTGTCGCCATCGGGATCTGGTACCGGCTCTGGGGGTTGCACGCCACAGGGGAGGCCTCTGGAAAACACCCAAATCAAAAGACGATCAATAATCTTCCTCTCAATAGTATATAAGTTGTACAGCGTTTTTTTTATTTATTATTTTTATCCCTTTGGCACATGAGAGGAAAAGCTCTGTATTTGGATAGGAATCTTACTTCTACTAATCCTGATAGTGGAAAATGGCTAGTGTTCAGTTACAGGGACGAAGAATGTTCGCTGCTCGAGGTCACTCCCTACGCTACCTCCAATCTAGCGAATCTAATCGCTGCCAGTTACGTTGAAACCGCAGTCTTGGAAATACCGTGGAAAGTAAAAGAAAAGATACGGAATCCTGTTTCTGGAAACTACGGGGGTTGAAGAAAATCGACTGATCAGGTTATCGAATCGGCCGTTTGCTGGCCGACTGCTCTAAGCAATTGAGCTCTCGAAGCAGAACGTTCAAACACATCGACCTTCCAAGTAATATGAAAACTGAGAGGAAAGATACGAGGGTGTGTACCTGAAGACTGTATAGAGGGGAAGAATCGAACTTTTCGTTTGCCAGAAGGCTGATTCACGAGGTACACAAAGTGTATCGTAACACGTGCGATATGAAAGCAGTAAAAAAGCTGATCCCCATTTACGACATCCCTCGTGTAGCATAAAGAATAAGTCCAATAAAGTGCTATAAGAAACTTGGACGTGTAGAAACCTTATCGAACACAACACAAAATCTAAACTGAATAATATTACTGCAATTCAACGCCAATACCAAGTGAAGTCGTCAAAAGTATTAAATCCAAATAGGCTGCAGCATCACAGATAGTTCAATCACAACGAAGCACTCCCTGTCATATTTTATGAAAATCGCGGTGGATTACAGGGAGGCTAAAATCCCCGGTGCGCGTTCCCCCCGCGTTTAATGAAATCTAAGAGGGAAAATGATATTGATCCGGGTAGATCGAATCGCGGTAAGATAATGAAGACCTTTCGTAATGAAAGTACTATTATCATAATAGCCTCCCAGAGTGCATCGCCGGCCGATGAGACACGTAAGCCGCTAACCAGCATCGGAGCGCAGTGAAGTCATTGTGTCTGGATTGCAATTTCGTGACTGCAGCGGAGCGAGGCTCGCGAGAGGCCCCGCTAAAAAATAAATAGAAAGCAAGATTACCAAGTAGACGCGGTGTTCGCCGTGCCTGAACCGAGACATCTTTGTATCTCAGTCGAACGTAAAGGGAGCCTTTCTCTTCCCGTCGAACCCGCCAGCTTTCAGGGAAAATTAGACCACGGGGGACCTCCGCGCCTCTGGCAAACGCGGGGAAGCTAACTTTTCACAGTACAATCTATGCATTTTCAAAGGGACTAACGGGAAAACATATTTCCCCTCTGGCCCGCGCGGTATCTTTCCCGGCGGATCGAAACCGATGGCTCGCCAGCCAATTCCATCGGGAAATTAATGGACGACATCATGCGATTTTCCTATTTCCGCGGAGCACGCCAAGGAAAATCGATCTTCTCTCGCCAGGTGATACGGTGGCAATTTCGTGAGTCTCGCGTGGAGCAACGCGTCACTGATTAGCTGAAAATAATTGCCGGCAAGCGTTCGTATCAGTGGCGAGAGCAGGTCACGAGCTAAGCGAGTTTTTTTTTAGCGTTTTTGGGGGGGGGAGAGGTAGCAGGCTTGAAAGGGGAAAATTTATCCAGGGCTGTGTGGAATTTTTACCCAGCGGATGATCGAAAAGCTGCGGTTTTCGGAAATTCAGTATGCAGCAGCTACTATATTACTTGGAAGCTGCTTGAATTCCAACGAAATCCATCAAACTTCTAGTAAAAGCTATACCATCAATAACTAATATTTAAAGGTCTATTAACATTTCACTGTACCTTGTATATTTTCATCTTAAGGGGGGGCACCACGAAAAGTAAAGGTATGTTTTGAAATTTATTAAAAGCAAACTACGTAATGAATCTTTTTTAAACTTTCAGGATCGTTTTATTGGATATTTAAGTTATATGAATATCTTGTCTTAAATTTATTTAAAGCAGAGTTATAAGCTGTACAGGACCAGTAACTTAGGGCTGCAAAAAAATCCGCTGACATGGTTGAGTTTTCCGACGAAACGGTTCTTCGGAAATGAAAAAAAAAACAAAAAGTATTAGAAACTATATGCGCGTTGCTGTGGCCCGACGGGTTCGATTTTGAAAATTTTGAAAAATAACAAACTGGCGAACCTCTGAACAAAATTGTGAAATGTGGTTCTAGTAAATTAACCTCTTTCGTTGAAAAAGAAATAGAAGGAAACGACAAATCAAAAAAAATCTCCCGGCGTGGCATAGCCATCCGTATATAGTTTTTAAATCATTTTGGTTTGTTGATTTTAGAAACTCCGTTTCGTTAGAAAACTGTCAACCAGATTTTTTGCAACGCGAAGTTACTGGTCCTGTACAGCTTGTAAATCTGCTTGAAATAAATTTAAAAAAAGATATTCGTATAACTTAAATATCCTATAAAAAGTCCTGAAAGTTTAAAAAAGATTCATTACGAGGTTTGGTTTTAATAAATTTTTAAAAATACCTTTACTTTAAAAAAAATAAAACCTCCATACCACATACAAGTTTTCCATCGACAATGACTCACAATCAGTTCGTCGCCACTTGCTGAAATGAGGCATTGGGAACAAAAACGGACTAACCCACATTGAAAAAAAATGAATCTTTCCTAGTTTACATGATTTGTAGACACAGCCTATTGGAATACATTACTGCTACTTACTCAATTTCGCCAAAAAAGTGGATTAATCCGTTTTCGCTCTCAATGCCTCAAATCTTAAACCCTCTTACAAGTGAATCTTTAACTCTCCATCCTCCCCAAAACTCCGAACATCCCCTTATCTTAATACTCCCCCAGCAAAAGTATTCCATGATACTCGAGACACTGCGAAAATATCCCCGCCAGCGACAAGATTTCTACATTTTGAAGTGTAATTCTACCCAGAAATCGGTCGTCCAGGGAAGCGACATCCCCTCGTCGAGGGCCATCATCTCCAAGACGGGAGCGACTGAAAGAACCCGCGTGACGAACCGCAGAGGGACAAAAAACGAGCCTCGGCTGGGTCTCCTCTCGGCTGACCGCGGGTCGGTGCGGTTTCATAACGTCGAGAACCATCTGCGCGCGGTGCACAGAAGCCAGAAGCGCTTGGCTGGCCAAAAGATTATTGGGCAACGGTTCCCAAACGCCAGCGATGCCTGGTATCCTCCTCGTGCACGGGACAACAACGCGGCTACGTGGTGGCGTGCTATCGATTCGAGAGGGGGCGTACAATGAGCGACAGACAAACCCCGATGCAGTATATCCATTAATATTTTCCAGGTCCCGATATGCTCCGAGGGCCTCGAAGCTCGGCCGCGCGGACGGAGGCGGATCTAGATGAATAGCGGAGTCCTAGATGAAAGTCAGCAGCCACCGGCCCCCGCGGAAACTGGGATGAAAGAAGAGGAACCTGCAGCGATCCATGTCGCTGGAAAACCTTCTGGCCACCTCCAAAGCTGGCAATCCGTCTTTTCCCCCGGTTTCCCCGTTTTTCTCTTCACCTCCTTTTCCACCATCCCTGCTCCCGCGCTGGCATATGTGGGTTTCGGTGAGGAATGCCCGCTATCTCTGGGATTATTTTCGCGCGCTTTTGGTTTATTATTCTGGTCGGCTTGAGCTACCGGGGGGGTCAGGGGAAAAAAGTCGCTAGGCGTGGAGTCACGGACCGAGGGAGGTTTAATTTCGGCGAGGACCACGGCTGGGTGGCTCGATACTGCCGGGCAGGTTTCTGCCTTTGGGTTTCTCGAGTCCGGGGAAGAAAGAATTCTATCTTGCTGTGTTTGCTTGGGTCGGATGGTGAATAGGATTCCGCGGTGGGTGGAACGTGGCTGGGGGTTGGAGAACGTCGAGTATTAAGGTGGACGTTGTGATTAGATGGGTCGGAATGTGGTCAGCTGGAAGAATGTTTCAGTGACCTTCTAGGCTTCCCAGGCCTTAAGGCAGCACGACACCTACCACTTTTCCTACTTCCGCGTGAAAACTTCACTTTTTCTCTTCGCGGTTGTGAACGCAGCGGGCTCACGTTCCATATGGGTTTTCAATGAGGCAAAAGCTTCGTGCGCGAGTGGTTCTGGCATTCGTTTATTGTTTATACCCGCGCAGCGTCTTATTACGGCCTCGTTTCCCAGGGCTCCCGTGTCCCAGGGCTTCGTGAGTAATTAAGGAAGCTGCAATTAGAGACATTCTACCCGAAATGAGTAATGAGTTTCAACCGACGGGCGACACAGGCAATACAAACACGGAAAATTCTCGGGCACGCCGCTACAATTCAAACGTGCCCATTCTTCTCGCCGCGTGCATTAGAATTTAACCGGCACAACCAAAAGTGCATAGTTATTGGCGGAAATGTGCGTGCGTGTCTTCCACGCGAGTGGGACACTGCTTTGCATTCACCAGGAAAGCTTCCAACTACTTCAACTAATATATTAATACATCAATATACACGCCATGCACATCTTGTTCTGAAAGCACACGCGGAGCTTGTATGAAACTAAGTTTCAGGCAACACGTCATAATATCTCGTGGTGCAAAGCCACGAATATTTGAAGCTACCAATTCTTAGAAAAATTCGGATGCGAGTGACGTAGAAGCGTCTGACGAAAAAATTAAAATACACTCTGTTCCGCGAAAAAAAAACAAATGTTTATAGCCGCCCGAGGCTGTCAGCGGCGGAAATCTATGTCCATCCACCGAACCAGCTGTGAAAACCCATGACGGACGAGCTTTTCGTCGAGGTCAGACACGCGAAAAAACTTATGAAACTGGTGGTGCATCCAACCGCACGCCGAGCAACGCATACCGCGGGTGAATAATGCGAATGGATGCTGCGGTAATGTGATTTATAGCCGGCAATAAAATATAGGTGATTCATCCGTGAGGAAATTGGGACGTGCAAAGGTCGACTGGCTAGGATTTTTCACGATTCTCGTCACCTTCGACGCGGATGGTGCTGCTCGTCGCGGATCTGTGAGAGGAGATCGGATGTGAAACGATATCAGAAGAAAAACACTGTTTTCTGACGAGTATTTACACGCACCGTTGCTTAGGGAATCGTTATCTACATCCTCTGATGTAATGCGTTACCCATTTCAGAGACGTGCGATTGATAAGAAATTATTATTGTCTAACGTTGAAGATTGCACTGTCACCAAAGAAATCTTGAATTAAAAACGTGCGATTAAGTTTATTTTGATAATTTTCAGCAGCCGGGGCGTAAGTGGGTTTCTTATTCAGTGCAAGCTTCTGCTGGAAGTATACTTCGAATTTAATATGAATTTTAAATCCTAAGTAGTTGATGAAGTATTGTAAAAAGAAACCTCGCGGCGGTGATGAGCCATTTCTTTAGGCATATTTCAAAGGTTTCGTAGAATTCTTTCGCGTAAATGGATGTCATCAATGAACACTACAAAATGTGTGAAATCACCACAAAATTACATTGTTTAAAAAAAAAAACAGTAAATTAATAATCCCATCAAAAAGAAGCCTATTTAAAACCACTGTCGTAAATTAATATTTACAAAACTAATGACATACAAATATTGCGCCAATTATAACAATGGCTATTTATACAAACAAAAAACTTAACAATGGCTATTTATACAAATAAAAAATTTATTACTCCATTATTATTTTTGGCCGGTATTCCAATGATGAATACCGGCCAAAAAATAATAATGGAGTAATACATTTTTTGATTGTATAAATAACCATTGTTATAATTGGTTTCAAAGGATTCGTAGAATTCTTTCGTGTAATTCTTTCTATTATTACAGATTTTTGTAATTGCAAAGCTTCCCTTTGTCTTCAATTAAATCAGCTATTTCCCAGTTAGAATATATGTGGCGTAATTGCTCTTCTGCTTTTTAATAAGTAAATGCTAACTGAATATTATTCTCCATAAGGATCAACATAAAAGAGGCCACATACATTTTCTTCAAAATAATGAATCATAGTGATTCAACCGGTTTTAACAATAGACCAGCTGACGCGCGTGCATACACACTTTCACATGTAAATCTACAACTTCATGCCTCGAATTTTTGCAACCGAGCGGTTATGTAAAACCTCCAGATGGTATCTAATAATTTAGACGTTCGGAAACGTTCAAGCCGAGTTGCGGAGGGATAGAACAGCGGGGACGACGGTACTGCTCCCAGGAAGATAAGAATTCAATACAGTCTAATAAAAAATTCCATACTCCATCAGAGAAATTATCGGGCAGCTTTCTAATCTTCAATAATTCACCTGTTTTCATCGAACAGCGAATTAAAAACATCATAAACTACACCTGATATCTTACTCCCACTTCTAAGCAGTACAAAGACCAATATGTCTTCAGAAAATGAGGGATCGACTCCGTTTTAACATCTTAACTCCACAGATTCCACGTGAAATTCAAGAATTATGGTACAACTGAAGCCAGCTTTCAAATTATAGGCCTCAAGCTGAGAAATTAGTGAATTCATATTCATGTGTTACAGATGTGTTGGCTATCATCTACTGGCTCCGGCAGACTTATTTCAAAGCTGGCGAAGAAGAAAGGGGATTCGACGCGATTCCCCTAAGACTTCCACGAATTTTCCCTCCAGATCTGAACAGCTGTTTTCTATATCCCTGGGTTCGTGCCCGAGCCGTGTAGCAATCGCGAAAGCAAGGTCTCCGGCCTACCGTGCTCGGCTTATATCCGCGGCCGTAACGCCTCGTGTCCAGGCAGTGTGCAAAGAGGGTGTCGTCAACGTCGGCGAGAACGACACCAATTGCGAACTGGCACGAATAAAATACGCGAAGGTATCCCAGGCGGGGCACAAAGTAGACGGCCGCGTGAGCGTCGACCATGGATCGTTAAACTGAAATCTGTTTGGAGCAACCCCGTCGCGATGCCCGGGGTTCAACGGACGGCTTTTATTTTCTTCCAGCTTTCTTAGATGGAATTGTACACTTTCTTCTCCTGCTCCCACGAATCGGTTTCCCTCGACGTGTCTTTGCTGCGAAATGCTCGTACTAACTTGGTGTTCGAACCGTCGAACGTGCTTATTGGGTCCTGGGAATAGCCACCCTTGGTTACTGCAGTGAAATGTTTCTGTTAAGTTCAGTTTCAAATGATTTCTGTTGGACATTTGTTCTCTGGAAGGTTTTATTGGAAAAGTATTACTATATTGCTTTTCTATTCGTGTAAGGAATATTCAATGCATCGATCGAATACTTTTTAATTATTTCCATTAACTTCATCACCCAGCTTCTATAATCACATCCAGAGTTTTAAATGGGGTGGGTTCTATTTTTACTTCGAAGCAGCTTGAACAAGTTTATATTAAGTTAGTCTTCCAATCTTGGAATCTATTTAGAGCTTCTGCTTCAAAATTGGGCCACCTTACTCTTATTTATTCGCATCAATTTCGACCAACATCCACTATTTACCCATCCCCGTGTTTGCTGTGTCTGCAAAGGTGTGGCAAGCTTTCCGACAATATCTGTCTACGGTAAAGTAAAGATTAACAGATAAATACAACACAAGGTTTCTGTTTATAGAAAGCAAACAGAAATAAGTATTTTGAAATTGTACGGTTACTAGTTGCTCGTTTGAAACTATCACTAGGGGACCTTCTTCAAAATTTCAAGTATTCCGAACACAAAATATGTCCAACGACAGACGTCTAACGTTGCATACCTATAACCAAACACTTATGGATGTTAGCGTATAATATCGATCGAATTATTTCCAAGCCATTTCTTTTTAAATCTATCTGTCAGCTTCCGCGAACGCGGCCGTAGTTTCGGGGCGACGTTTCGCATGCCGCTGATTAATCTTCTCCTTTTGGTCCTGATACGAGTTTCCTGGCGCTCTGGCGTCAGATTTTTCAGGAAAAATGACGCAATCGCTGAACTTTCTCTCGCCTCGTCCACCGAATCTACTCCGCACGGCGAAGTTCGTGCCCGCGCTTAAAAATTTACGATGTTGCCAGTACTTTTTCAACAGGACAAGAAAAAAAAAAGGGAAAGAAGAAGAAGAAGGATCGTAAAGTAAACGATACGTATGGGAGAATTATACGCATTAACCTGCAATCAATCATTTTATTCATTCTTTACCACCCACGCTCCTTAGTTCCCCAACTTTTCCAACTGCATAGCTACCACGCAGCGATTATCGGCGTGGAAAACGCATAAAAACATATAATAATGGCGTAGCTGAAGAACTTTCCGGAGAACGGAGCTCAACTGTTCTTACCCCCGAGGAAAGTTTTAACAATAGACTGGAATGTCTCGATAAAAATACCAGTGAAACACGTTTTGTTAAAAGTTCATCATCGTCCGTGTAATACAGCGAAGTAGTATTGATTTTGTAAAGAAACAGTCGTTGTTCTACGTTAAGACCTGAGGAATACGTTTTCAAACACTCCACGTCTGAGATTCTAGTGATAACTTCCACGCAGAACCCAAAACTAACGCATTCTTATTAAACAGTAACTCCACTGTTTTATCATAGAATCTTAGTGTCCATTGTTTTTTAATTAGCAGTTTGATAAGAGCAAAGTGCGAGAATGTTCCGAAAAATGTGTACCTTTCCGTCACTTTCGCCGCAGCTGAGCGACGTGCTTTGTTGAAAATCAATACTCGACACGGAAACGAAACATGTTCCACGAAACATCAATCTTGGTTCCTATCATAGTTTCCTCTTTTCCAAAAAATGCTAATTAATGATTGGTGGGTCTACAGTACATTCTTTCTCTATTTGCCTTATTATGCATTACTAAATTCTTTAATCTCTTCTTCAGAGCATTCTATGTAAAATAAAAAACGAGATCTGGAGATAAAAAATTCCCAACTGCGATATTTTCCTCTTCACCTCAATGTAACTATATTTTTATCCAAGAATCTAGCTACCCCAATTCACAAAGAGAAAATATACAGGGGACTTACTTCTAGGACACCCTATATGCAGCATTTTAAACGTTAAAATGCTCTAGCCCGTCACGACCTTAGTTGCGCGGCCCTCCAGCCCGTATGGCCGCCATGGCCAGAAAATTTATTTCGCCCGTTCGATATTGTACGTCGACGACGTCCACTGAAACCGCAGGCGTATTCGAAACGCTCAGCAAACCATAAAAATTCATAGGTTCGTTAATTCGCGACGCGGTGCTCGATACGCCGAGCGTCGACCGATGGAGTCGCGTTTTAAAAAAACTAGAGAAACGGCGCGGGATTTTTGCGATTTTTTTTCGGAAACTGCAATGGGAACGGTGGCAGTGACGCGGTCAACGATGGGGGTTGAAAGAAATAGTATTTATAGGATCGAAATTGAATCAGGCCGCCGTTGAATCGGAGCTGTTTAAATATAATACACCTCGAGAAAGCGTGCTCGGCCTTTTTAACAGGCCTTCCGCGGCACATTGTTGATCGAATCGTGGTCAATTCCGTTCTTCGTTTAAATTTAAACCCCGCCAGCTTCCTGCCCGGAGACAGAAATTATTTTTACGCGCATCGATTCCATTGTTCCACGGCTCAGAGCGTGTTTTTTACTTGAGATTTCGGGCTGGCATTTTTCTGTATCCCTGTGCATCTCCGTTTGTAATTCTTATGGTAATGAATAGAATTATGGATGACCCCTAAAACTACCTTGGCACATTTTCTATATTTTCGAGTAGTAAATTTTATATGTTTGTAATAATAATATTTTGTGGGGTACAGATATGAAATGTGGCATTAATAGAATATTTTCAAGTGACGAGTAGTGATAAAAGAAAGTCACAGGAAAGCTCAATAAATTCTTTTTTCAAATTCTGTCTCCAACAATTGAAGCTCCATTTTCCACGAGAATATTATTCCATTGTGCCGAAAAGAAACACGTCACGCATTAAAATAGACCGCTTTTTAACCGCAGCATGACTTCCGTCGAGTTGAACTCCTGGGGCCATTCGAGACCCCCGCTACCTCAGACTTCACCAGGTTGTGAATTAGATGTCCTTTCAGTGTACACAGGGAAACAAATAATATTGTTTACCAAAGAAACTCCAATACCCTATGTCCTATACAAAAACGAATAAATCACAGCAATCACTCCAACGCACCAAAATCCCCAAAAAGGAAAGGATGATCAATACCTCTACCCAATTAAAATAGAAGCCCAGTCCAATTAAATTGAAAATATACGTCTAAATGTCTCAGCGCTGCGGAGTAGCGCTCGCTGTACCGGCTCTGTAATTCAATGAAGCAATTAACACTGGGAAAATACCAAAACAGAGATGTAATCGATTTAGGAGTAACACGGAGACAATCGGGACTCGCAAACGACCTGCCAGAATTAAGCTGCTAAAGGATTTATCAATTTATTCCGCACACCCAGCATATTCGACTGTGCGAGCAACGTCCTGATGCCAGTGACAATACTGTATATTGCTTTTCCCTAGTTGAGTCGCTGTGGACGATTTCCACGACGATTTGCAAGGGGAGTCATTAAGGCGACCATCAATCAGGCACCGAAATGACGGTGCTGCGATCCACGTGAACCACGATATGGCTTGCGACAATGCGGAGCCATCCCCATCCCGTTCACCCCAGACCCAGACGACGCGATCACCGCCAAAAAGGACATCCCTCCATGTATAAAGCTCCTTTTTACGGTTTTTTCCTCACAAAGCACAGGGTCCTGCGATGAAGAATAGCTTTCCAGCACGTCCTAGCAGTGCTAACGTAAGAAGAAGCTTACTTTAATGTGCTGCGGGGGGTGGAGATTTCAATCTGTTAAAAAGGGAGATATCTCTTTCCCTGGCACGCACTAACTTTATTCTTTACATCGTTTGGACTGTGTTAGCCTATTCTTGTTTCTGTAAACTGGCTAAAAGATAAGGGAAGAAGAAACGGAGGTTGAAGATTAATCTTGGATCTACATTTATGGTTTGCTGCTTTACATATTGCGCACCTTTACGAGAATATATATCACTAAGAGAATCATAAAAAGCTTCCTATCGGCTTCCTAAAATACTTGCATCCCTCCTCCCCGTTATGCACGCAAAACACAGGATTTTGTAATGGAAATAGCTCTCTCCTGGCTTCTCTAAATAGTTTCATCCCTCTCTGGGGAAGTGGCCACTTCGCTGGTTAAAACGCTGCCCAAAATAGTTTGATAGGCTCTTAATGTTGAGATGGGGCACGGCATTTGGGTTAAGCAGCGCTTTAAACTTATTTCTTCCTAGATTAAGAGCTTCCTCAAATATTTGTGTTCCTCTGCTTCCTTGTGTTCACTAAACATGGGGTTTTGTAATAGAAACAGCTTCCACTTAGCTTCCTGGAAAGCTTTTATCCCTTCTTGGCAAACTGTTTACTTCTTTCGGCAGAGAACGTCCGGGACCGCCCAGAACACTTTGCTGAATTTTTTATATTAAAATGCAAAGTGGCATTTGGTTGAACAGGTCTCTTTATAAAGGAATATTTCTTGTTATTGTCCAGGAACACACTGCTTCCCAGGCGTTCCTTCTCTTCTAAAAATAAGACTGATGACGAATATGAAGACTTTGGAATTGACGAAGCCTGCTCGGTTGGAAGAAAGATGTGCAACGAGCTCGTATTCCCAATTTCCTTGCTTTAATTTCTTTTAAGCCTAACACTTCTGATACGCGAAACGAAGTGGTCGTTAAAGATATTTCGTATCATTCTATCAAGGAGGGGAGGAGAGCTTTAAAACTCGATTGCTCAATATCGTGCCTCTAAATATATACCTAGAGCAATAATATTCATTCGAGAGCCATTAAAGATAACTTCTTCTTCGCAAAGGGAACTAGTCGTTAAAACTTGGATAGAAATTTCATAATAATCACTCGAAGGATACGTCGAATGCAGTGCCACTCGTGTCGGAGCTATTTAGAAGAAACTATCCCCTCGACCAACAACCATAACAATCTACAAAAATGGAGCCATGAAATTTCATATGAAACCTCGCCGAGTATAATCCGCTATAATACCGTTCCTTTCAAGTCTCTGATTCGACGAAAGGCTTTCCTCTCCCGGAGAAAAGCAATGCCGTGGAACCCCATAAAAATTAGCGACTCGGCACGTCGTACATGGATTGCGATCAGCCGTCACGAAGCAGCCCTATTAAGCTCATAACTCAAAGACAAAGTGGAAGAATACGTGCCGTGCACCTCGCTCGTTACAATGTAATTAAGCGTCGTTTCACTTTCACCCGCAAGTTCGAACCTTCCCCGTGGCAACTTCGCCAACTAGCATCAAAGGTGAATAAGGAAGGCTAATTAAGACCGCCTTCACAATACCAGCGCCTTTCTTTCGTCGAATCATTCGAGTGGGATCGTGCAATCTCGGGCTGAAAATTATCGTACCAACAACCATGAACTATGTAATCCGTTATCAGTCATAATCCGCCAAGTTTGAGTCGAGTGTATATAATTAGGGGACCCATGATAATAACTTTAATAATACACACTTGCGTTTATTTATATATCATTTTTATTTCCCTTTCCTTTCGGTAGTTTATGGTTGTCGAAACGAGACTTTTTAATCCACTGTGAATGGAAAGATACTTGAAAAAATGGGGCCATCAAGCCCACCCATGTAATCAGATGTAACGCAATGTTTCTATGGATTTTCGTAACGAAGTGCCTCGGACGTGCAGTGATTGGAAGTCTTTCTAGGCACGAAAGACTTCCAATAAGGAGATATGTCGTTAATAAGGAGATTAAGGTGGAAATGATAACAGAAAATGACGATGGGTAATATTAAATATTTCGTTTTTTAATGCACGGCGTACTAGCCTCCGTTGAATATTCCCGGCCGTTGCGGATTTGAATTCCATCTGCATAAATGTTTATTCGCTCGGCAAAGCCGCTAGCGCTACGAGTTTATTTATTACGAGTTTTGACGGCGAAGATAGCTTTTTACCAACGGGTGGATAAATTTTTAAGTAAACTCCAGGCACCGTCTAAAGATTACGAGTTTCAAGCGACTCGCAGTGTAAACGGTGTACGTTTCTGAAAGAAGCGCGGACATGTATTCTGGTACCGAGAACCGCGGGAATTAGCTTTAGATATTATTTCGAGAAACAGATGGCAATAATAATGATTTAAAAATAATGCCGGCAAGCGACTTGGTTGCGGGACAATAGAGGATGTGAATATTCAAATGATATCTGGAGTTGCATAATTTAATTAATCTTTCGTAACATCGCTGAGAGCAATATTGAATATTAATCAAGTTAATTGAAAATTAAAATTAATCGCCCTGTGGAAAAAAATAAATGTAATATACATTGGCCTCTGCAACTCATCGAACCTTAAAAATCTGAATGAAAAGCTAATTCCGTCGTTCGATAAGAGCTGAATCATGGATGACATAAATATTACATTGAAAAAGAGTGTGCAAAATGACGTAACTCTTCGATGCAAATTGCCGCGGGAGTATTGTTCGCGGGAACGGATATTGCCGTGAAAATTTATAACCTTTTTACGCCTCCCGGGACTAAACAATAAAAGCTTTTGTTGTGCCACAATCCATTCGTTGTTAGCTATAGCAATTTACGTAGCTCTTGCGGCGACTATAAATTTACAGAAAAGTTTCCCCCCATTTTTCGCCATAATGTATGCTGCCAAGGCTCAGTCAGAAACACGTCGGACACCCTCTACACGCGAGCACCCTTTTTTCTGCATCGAGGGGCACTCGAATTTAACACCGTTGAGAAAACTGCATCCCGATGTTCGTCGGACCATGCCCATTAACATTTAATACCCGCATCCAATCGTTTGCCAGATACGAGCCGCGGTAAATTCACGGGTTCGATCGATATGTCGAGCTGATGCGCTCGAGGGGAAGCTTGGAAATGATTTCTGCGGCTCCTCTCTCCTCCGAGGGCGCCGATTTTCGTTGTTCCGTCGCCAGCGGGCCCGCGGATGGTAACGGATCGTGTATTTACACAGCCGTGGATTTTCATCGGGAGCGTCCAGAACACGGCGAAGAAAAACTTCATTTCCCGAAGGAGCTGCAAACTACACCCTATCGCGCGACATGGCGTCGTTGGTTATTTGCGGCGACAGCCACGGGGCTGTTTCCTCGGTTTTGAATTGAAGGAAAAATTGCTCGTCCTCTTTGTTGACATTTATGGATGGAAATGAATGTGGAAGGCAGAAGGTGTTACGGCGATGGCTTTATTCAGACATTCATGCGGGATTGAAGTTTCTATTATGGCGAGTGTTTCTTTGTTCAGGGACCTCCATTATTGGGATTATCATAGCATTGTTGAAATAGAAAGGGTCAGTGTTAATTCTTGGTTCACGTGGAGAGATGTATGAAGAGTTGGTATGATTTATCGCGAAAACGTTGAGATGGAATGGCTGGCAGAACAGTTAGGGGACTTGGGTGTTGGCTAGCAGCCATGACAGTTGAGCTACGATGACTAACACAGTACTTAGAGGATTTTAAAAGCACTTTTGAGAAACTTTCTGTCGAACTATGAATCATATTATAGTTTTTCTTGAATAACTGATAAGAAATAGGTAATAGTGACATTTAAAGTCGAAGGTGCTATGTGGAGAATTTTTATATTTGAATCTGACGAATAAACACATAGCCATTGCTATAACAGTTATCTAAGAAAGGAAACTATCGGGCGGAAAGATGCAGTGAGAATGCAAATAATTCATTACAAAACCAAACGACTCACTTGTTAAGTTCCCTGTTTGCATGTGAAATTCCAAAGGACGCGAAAGCTGTTCAACAAACTATAACCTTCATCGAAGCTGTATTTTCACGAATAAATAGAAAACTAATGGCTAGACTGATGCGTCCGTTTAAACATTACCTATCCGATGTTCGTTAGCTGCACATCTGAGTGCTCAGAGATTTTCAGCGGACAATGCTGCCTTCTTGGATTATGCCGCGTTAATTAACTTTACTTGTCAAGCAAAGGCGAACAGAAAAACACTCTAAAGGCATTCGGTTGTAAGTGCTCCGAACGCGAAACGCCTGTTGCAAAGGCTTCCTTTATTCCCCACACTCCCCCTTTCCCTTTTCCGCTTATCGCGTATTTAATGTCACGATACCATCTTCGCTTTAAACGTGTTTCTATCATTTACCAAGCGCTCGCGTTACGTTCACTTTTACCCTGCGCTATCGATCGATTAAAAGTACATCTTTATTGCGCTCGATTCGTCTTGCCTTAAAATGCCCGCGCCAATGTTGAAAAAATAGCAGTACCCTGTCAAGAACAAAAATCATGAATAGTAATTTCAAAGACTAGCCTGCTCCGCGCCCCGTTTCTCTCCCCCTTGAATTCCTGTAGCCGCAAGAGTGGCGTAACAGGCGAGGAACGTTTCAGTACGTAAATTTAATTTTCCTTGTTTCGTCTGCTCGTCGCGCTCAAACACGTAGAACGCATTCGTCCGTGCCTCTCCCTCTCCGCTTATCCTCATTCATTCCCTAACCTCACTATCCCGTTTTCGTTTACTCTTCCGCTCCAAGTTCGCCAAGTTTTCGCCGCCGAGCGCTTCTTCGCGAATTCTTCGCGCGAGGAATATCGAGTGATCGCTCCGTGCCCGCCAACCACCCGGTACGCGCTCCCCTTCGCGGAGCGCCACTTAATTTATTAAGAGCGCCGTTTCGCTACGAACACCATTCGCGTTCCCAGATTTCGGCGGATATCTCGAATTTCGTGACAGAATCCATCAGGGGACGCCGACGTATTATTAGCGTCCCACGATGATACACCGCTTGCGTAATGGAAAAAGCGTCCGGGACGCGGCCACGAAGAGCGTGGCTGCTTTTTATTATGCCCCGCCACGAGCGGAGTCCGACGTTACGCGTGCACGGCCGACCATCGATCATTTGTTTTGCCGGGAAAATATGCAAATTCCGCAAATGACGAGAGGTTTTAAGGGCACGGTCAGATATCGGGGCGAAGAGGACGAATTTGTAAGAGACTCGAGAGTCAAAGAAACGGGAGGGGGCAGTTAGGGGAAGAAAGAGTAGTGGTGGAGGGGAGAGACACTACCCTGTTCGGATCGATTGAAAATTATATTAATATTCGCCCCACCCGGGTTCGTTCTTCCCTCATCGTGTACCGAAAATTATTCGAGTCGAAGCAGGGACTACTCGTTACGCCATGTACAGGGTGTGTTCTGAATAAGAGTTGCGTTGCGAAGGCTTAAAGGGAATGGACACTTATGTCCAATGCTTGCAATGCTACTTGGAGAATTGCAATTTCGAACATGCGTTTCGTATTTAATTAAATTTTGATGAATAAAACATGTCAGAAGTTTGTTGCAAATTTTATTTCTTGCAAAGATGTGTTGCTTTTTTCTCAGCAAGTGCTTTAAAGAATTTAATAAAATATCTGAAGGATGGAGAGTGTATTATTATTGTTTAGTGCTAACACGCAAACAACAGAGAACACTTCAATTTCTAATCGCCCCAGGGATTCTTGCAAAGCCGTAGCGCAATAAAAAATAAGCTCGCAAAGTTGGATCGCGTGTTTCTGCTACACCCTATAAAATTCTTCGTTTTACGCGAGACACTACATTCGCGCGATGAAGGGAACGAGATTATTGCTCGACTCTTATCACCCGTTGTACGTTGCAATGTAAGCATTATGGTAATATAATTAAACGAGAAAAAAGACCTTGATAAAATCAACTTTGGTAATACACACACGTATGTAATAATTGCGGTGGCTTGCTGTTTAAAAACCACTGAAGTTTAGTATTATTCCCAGCTTCTTGCAACGATATTTTTATAATTTTTATCGTTTGATCTAAGTAGATTCGCATACTGAGCTACAAGTAATAGTATACATATTAATAATGAGTTCGTGCAAAAATAGGAAAGAGAAATTGCTACCCTTATCATAGAGAAGCATCGACGCCGAAATAGACTCTGAAGAAACCTAACTTCAATACTTATAACAAGTACGTGAGTTTCCACAAAAGCTACAACTTCGAAGAAAATGTAAGACCCCCATGGTAATAATCGTTTGCAATTAAAACTGCCATTACGACGAATTATGGAAAGTTAAATATAGAGTCTGTAAGTTCCACGTGTCCCTCACAGAAATCTATGAATTTTCATTGCTACATAACTTTAATTGGTGGTGTTGGATTACAGATAACAGTTAATACTTTGTCACGATCATAGTCGTCGTTAAGGTAGCTACTAGAATCGTGTCCGTGTCAAACTAAACATTTTCACCGCGACAGAGTGAAATCAGCAATGACTGTACGAACAAGGTAGCGTTGGCTGTGCAAGTAGTATGACTCACGGTATCGAAGCCTTCTTCAAATCCACTGGTAACCTGCATCCACTTTGGGGGCGTAAAAAAGATCTTATGCATTCACATGGGAGACAAAGAAGGTGGTTCGGGAAAATGAATCACCTTCCGAAATGACTCAGTCACGCTTATCAGTAATGCACGCGTGTTTTTTTGAAATATAATTAATATTCCTATCATTTGATCCGATATCCACGCACAGTATTCTATCACTGTTATCAGCAGTTGTAAACATACTAATAATGATGAAGCAACGACAGAGACAATGTTTCTGAATCTATGACAAAATTGGAAGCAAATATAGCACCCTTTCCATCACAGATCTAAAATTATGTCTCGCTGAAAAGATCGTAATTTATTCCATGGCAATACCTCTGTTATCGCTACAAGTGGTTTGGTTGCAATATTATCGATAGTAAAGAAGTTAAGATAGTGTGAAAATTCATGGATCTATGATAAAAACTGAATTATAAATATCGCAGTACCATGCTCCATTCAATTGCAATACAATTTTTAATTCAGAACGAAAGTGATAAATGAAAACCCGTAGTTATAACACCTCCCATTCAAATGCTTCTATCGCAATCATAAACAATTGTAACCACATTGACAATAAAGAAGTAAAGGGAGAGGAGATGAAGAGCTTGCAAAACCACAGCAAACGCCCAGAAAACAAAGAGTGGGTACCGATCCCACGCGGAATGGTAAGTTTATTCGTCGAATAAAACAGAATTTTAATGAACGATGTAGATACCCGTTGGCTTATTTCACAATCGTAAAATAAGAGTTCCGAGGGGGAAGGAGAGCTTCGATGTAAGTCACAAGAAGACACGAGTCATCGTAAAACTACTTCCGTTTGCAGAACAAAAGCCGCTTTACGAGAAGACTTACGACATGCAGAGCACGTAACTACGCACGGCCAGCGACTACCCCCTTTTTCCACGTTTCCATGAAAAATCTTGGAACGTGAAACGTATCCTTTCCGTTAAAACAGGACGATTTCGAGCGTATCATGTTTTATATAAGAAAATTCACTCCAACGATCGAGCCGACACCGGAAGTGTCAATGCTTCGCGAGGAACAAGTTCACCAGCATATCAAAACGCCTGACGCTACATGGAAAGATAAGCCTAACGACGCAATTAATCCCAAGGCACGCTTAGCTTATCGTAAATACTAACAACTCGTAGAAAAATATTAAGCAGACGTTCCCCCAACGTGAAGATCGTCCTAACGTCAGTGAGAGAGGAGCGACGGTTAACGGTGGGTTTCCAACGCTCGCCGTCGCTCGCCGTCGGCCCGTAATACGGCCAGCCTTAGCAACTAAACCCGAAATTCGTCAACGAGGATTTCATCCGCTGTCATCTTATCGGGCACGTTTTCACACGTACGCACATCACGACCGGGTATGGACACACGCGAGGGGGACAAAACAATTGCGAGTGGCGAGTTCGCCCCTGCGAGCAATGGCATGACACGCTGGTCGGCTACTTGTTTCAGCCGACGATCGGCCAGCAGGATATTCGTCTGCGAATGAAAGCCTCGCGAACGGTGCAGGGAAGAGTGGCCAGGTAGCAGGACGACGGGATATCAGGTGAACCGGGGAAGGTGGATAAAGGGAGAGGAGCGACGAAGGTGGCACGTAGAGAAGTTGGCGTAAGCAGGCGCGCTTACCTCTTGGTGGCGTCGAGCAACGCACCCTGGAAGCACTTGGCACCGTGGACGAAGGACACGACGACGATGTCCGGTAACGCGGACTCGACGGTCACGAGGATCTTGTCGCCCCTGGCGAGCGTGAGCGCGGACAGGGCCACCGTGTCCGCCGCCATCTTGGCTCGTTAGAATTATTGCTCCTCGCCGTGTCGAGGCCCCGTCGTCTCTCTCTCAGCGGATGACGTGAGGAGCGGCTGGGGCTGCCTCACTCTCCTCCGTGTGTACGGAGGCCATGGGCTCCGCGAGGCATGCTAGGGGTAGGGGAGACAGGAGGGCAGTCTCTCTGGCTGTTTTGCTTGCTCGCTTGCTCGCTCGTTCGCTCGCTTGCTTTCCTACCAGCCACCACCATCAGCCGCGCCGCGTTTCACGTCCACGCACAGCTGGGCACTCGAGCGCCGTTGCGCATGCGTCAAACGCTACCCCCGCCACTCCGCCCCAGGGACGTAACACTATACCGCTGACACCCCGGTTCCGTGTAACATTACACTTGTCGCACAAAATTGTTTCGTGTTACGCAAAGTTAAATGTATCAATTATCCGCGTCGATAGTTTTTTACAACTTTTTCGGCCGTATCTCCTGCGGTAATTTTCACCTGTTCAATTATACGATATGGTACAGTCTTGCAGTGCTGGTAAGCGATTGTAGTAGTAACACGAAAGCTATGGAAAGTAGTACATAAAAAAGAGAAGCAAGTTTCAAGATTCGGTAATATTATCTAACTATGAAACTAATTTGGGTTGATGAAATGTGGCTTTTACATTTCCGACTTGTTTCCCAGATTGTTAATAAAAACACATAATTTAATGAATATTACGAAAATGCAAAAGGCGAACAAAATATTCTATCGACTATGATAGTTACACTGTAATGTACGTATACACAAAAATGAATCTGTAGACGCGAAATTCGTTTGGCGCATCATTTCTACGGCACTGTGTGAGTTTGTCCTAGGGCCGTAGGGAGTGGGCACAGCGCCCTGTTCCTACACAAACAAACCCCACAAAGAGGGTAGCATACGTTGGAAAGTAAAATCTTTAAGGATCTCCCCTTTTTGTAATTGAACGAAAAGTTCCCCTGGCAATTTATCTTATCCGAGGGCAAGATGCCTCGGCAACCCGGTTTTTCGACTACGCTGCTATTCACGCGATTCGTGCCCGGTCTAGATACACTACTCGCAACACACACACGCGTGCACACTTTTCGGAAGAATTCTTTTCTCCATGGAACAGTGGGGACAGCCTGGAAGAATGAGTCTACCTACTCCCTACAGAAACAACTCCATCCAGATCTGTTTCACTAACAGCCTCGCGGTCTCTATTTCCTCATCACTCAGGCATTTTGACATTTGTAACCATTTTTATAGCTACTCCTAGAAAGAGGTAGGTAAGCATAAAGATTATCAGTAATCACGTGGCACTCCCCTTTTCGCTAGATCTGCATATGCTTGGACGTAGCTCTAACAAAGAGGCCACGGTGTCTAATTTTTAAACGATATCGCAGACACGAAGATCTCGACATCTGTTGGTTTAATCAACGTTAATTGAAACATGATTGAATTTATGCTTCTTTTCCAGGAGCACGGTCGATCGGTCTCGCGTGCTGGTCACTGAGACAAATAATAAATGAAATAATAAAGACAGTAGTTTTATTTCCCCAGTACCCTAATACCTGATATTTATCGTGACAGAAACTACCGAGTGGTAAATCGTCCGACGTAGCTTAGTCTATTCCGAACTCAGAACTTCGGCATGTAGCGTACGCGAGGAATAACACAGGGAAATTGTGAAGTTCTGTAATCGTAAAAAGCTTCGGCGGAAGTCCGCAGAGAGAGGCAAGCGGCGGGCCGGGAGGAATAACGCGGACTGAAATTACATCATAAATATTACGAAATAATAATTCGTGACAGTTTTAGCTACAATATGGTGACGCCTAACAAACGAGGTCGAGTTCTACTTTTCGCGTGGCACGGAAGTGTGCAGCTTAGCCCCGGCCTCGTGCACTAACTTTTCGTGCAGCGGCCGCAGTTGCACGGCGTTAGCCACGAAAGCGACCAAAAAAAAAAAAGGAACGACCGAGGAGCAGCGTAGCCTACGAGCAGAGCGAGCGTCGCGAAAGAAAATCACGCCAGGAACATTTAAGGAATTCGACAGGAGCGCCCGTGAACTTGATTTTGTTCGCTGACCCTCCGCACCAGGCGATACTTAAACTTTCTCTGTTTGCTTGCTTCGTTTCATTACGCTTAACAAAGAGGCCTCTTACTCGTTAGTATCAGCGAACGAAACCAGACGTTAAAGGGGAGGGGACGACGCGAGAACCGAGCAACTGTATCCACGTGAGCACAGTTGAAAATCGAATGACGAGCCTTAATGAGCTTTAATCGCACCGACCAATACTTTAGCGGTGCAATTTAGTAAACGGGCTCATAACGTAATAGGTATACGAGGCCCAATCCAGCAAGCGCGTATATGCACATTCGATATTAGCCCTACATTGTCAATATTATTGCGCAACTCAGAATATTGCGCACTCCATATCGAGCGTTTAGGGCGTTCTTCAAACTTACGCGTAAATGGGAAACGTGTAGCCTAATAATCCTTCGCAAACAGAAATGTTATCTTAATGGGAGGTTTAAATGAAAGTGGAACGTGATATCTCTGAGAAACCTGCTCGGTATTTAAAGAGGCCTTTTCGAATTTCGTACGCACAATAGACCATTTATCTACACCATTTTTTTGCTGCCCATGCGTATCGACAAAACCAGACTCGGATAAATTGACAGCTGCCTCGCGTCATCTTTATACATTCAATTATAGCGGTATACCTAACGTTATTTTCAGAATCAACGGTCCGTTACAAAATTATTTAGGAAAGCATACACGTGATCAAAGAGCTACAGATTCTTATCAGAAAGTATTCAAAATATGTCATATCTCAGTGACACGTGGCACGCAGCAATAAGTCAAGTCATAAAACAAAACCTAATACCTATTCCTAAGTTGCGTTAATCGTAAGCCCAAATACGGGGATGGTAGAAATTAGAAATCGTAAAGTAGGAATTGTTCAAAATTATCGATCTTTCAGTTGTTCGCGCGAGATAGAGACATACACTGCCATCCCGAGAGAGAAGAAGGGCGTACGGGGTGCATGGAACGATGATAATACGAATAATAAAGAAATCGACGCTGGAAGGAGAAGCGCAGGGGCGTACCGAGGTAGCTGGCGCCAGCGTAGGGGGCCACTAGGATCAGCTGGCGTGCGCGCTCTCAAACGGTAGACACCAGAACGGAGCAGGCTCTCCAGAAGTGATACGTGTTTTACGGTAAGCAGATAAGAAAAATCGAATTATGCTCGGTACACATACAATGCGTTGCATAATCTGCGATCGTGCACGGGTAATTGGACATGCTGCGGCCGGAGATGCAGGAAAAAAGCGGTATGCTCGCCGGCTACTTCGCGATATTGTTCTTGAATGAAAATGTGCTAGTATTTCGGTGGAAACTAGGTCGTTCGTCGGCAGCCAGCTCCTTTTATTGACGTGGATGGTCGATAATCGCCTCGAACCGCGAAACGTCGTAGTTTCGGAAGGTCCTACTCGAAACCGAAATGACGCAGTGTCTAGTGGTGACGTCACGCGAGAGACGAGAATCGCGAGGCAACATTCGGAGACGTGCCAGACAAAAGCGAGCGGGACACGCGCACGCCGTGTGACAAACGTGCCACCGTCGAGTGTTGATTAGGTTATGCCGGGTTTCGAGAGAAGTCGACGCCTCGCTTGGGCCAGGGCCCCGCGGTACGCGCGGTACGAGTATGTGGATCGGCTATCGGACTCCGACGATGAAACAGAGCGGCTCACGTGCATCGCGATAGTATCGATCGATGGATCGGTTTCGACATTGTCTGTTAATTTTTTATTATAATTCACGGCGCCTGCGTGCTCCTTCCAACTAACTCGCCGAACACTGAACCGCACACCGTTCCATGGGGAACAGTGTCGGACAATCGATACATCGGCACTTGGGTCGCATCCAAACGGTCGTTTAAATGTTCAGCGCGAAACAAACCGAAGAACGCTTGAAATTTAATTCCGGTAATCTTTAAATGCTACGTGGTATCGCCACTCTTTCTGCATGAATACAATATTTAGATATACGATAACAATGTAAAAAATGGAATATAATTGGTAGCGCCTGGAGATGGCGGAGAGAATTTAGCGCGTTTTTATGCCGCGTGAAGTAGAGATTTTGTAAATTTAGTGAGCAATTAATGTTGTAATAAATATTTATAAAATACATGTGGTATAATTGCATGTAATTTCGCGTTATTGTTTATGATTTGTATTATGTTGGGAGAAAAGTTGATATTGCAAAAAGCCGCGCCTTATGAATTACGAAATTTTAATCCACGTTGCGAATTAACCCGTTTAAAATATTCACGGATTCGTAATTTATATTAAAAAGAAATATAGTAGTGTTCTTTAATGGCACAATATTTTGGTTATTTCGGGGCGTCGAGCTCGAGCACTGGCGTCTATAAATACGGTGTTACGTTAACAGGTGGCTAGACAAGTTCACCGTGACGGGTTTTTTTTTGTTAAATATCGCGTTGGTGGTAGGCACCCTTTGTAGAATGGCTCTAAATTGACGGTGTTTCGGATCTGTTGGAAAGGATTGAGGCAACAGTAGCCCTCGATCGAGAAAAATGGGGGAGGAGAGATTGGACGTGGAGAAGCCACTCTGGGACCTCAGCACCTTCGCAGGAAGATGGAAACACTTCGCCTGGATGACTGACTTCCGGACCTGCGTCGTCCCCGAGTCTGAATTGTTCAAAGCGAAGAAATTATGCGAGGACTACAAGTGAGTAGGTACACGTGCGAGGGTGGACGGATTAACTTTCCGTGATTCAAAAATAGGCCTTGTAAAAGGAAACGGTAAGAGTTGATGCTGGAGTTAAAGGAAGAGGCCCACAACTGTCACTGTTAAGAGCTTGTATACCTACTTCTTTCATGGAAAGTTTGTTACAAGCTAGAGAACTACGAGTAAGATATAGATTAATGTGTCTTAGAGTAAATGAGTAAGAAATAAATCCCTCTTAACACGCATGTTTCACGCATTTGCTTAGAGGATTATCATTGCATAATGAATATTATCAACAAATGCACTTTAAAAAGTGAAATATCTCACGGAAGCAACAGCTAGATTACTGGAATAAAATTGGTTCATTCGGAGGAATCTCTTGCGTATTATGGAAGCAGTTGAAGATATGTAGCATTTTAATCTATAAATAAATTTATTTGCGAAAATACGTCGGATTGGAAGAAACTGAAGATGTAGGTATTGAAAGAGATCGCAAGATCACACAAATCAAATCAATTAATAGAAGTTTGAAAATTTTCACACCCTCGTATATCGCCTAATCAAATTATCTCTTTGGAATTCTAATGACATTCGAAGCTATCAAGTGATAAAAATATTGTTCGATGTAAATGAAACCCAAATTTGACCATTAAAGGTCGCTGCGCACTTATCAGTGTACGTGTCAGTTTCGTGCGGCGTGCCATTAGTAAGAAGAAGAGAGCCTTTGTCGTCTCTTTTTCTCACAAATAGGACGTTGGTATTGAACTGACCGGTTCACTGAAAAGTAAGCGACGAACTTAAGTATCATCAACCTCTTCACTTATCCATGTTTTATATTTTTAAATTCTGACCTGACCTCCTCGATCTCCTTTTTAATTTTTCCCTTCGATTCTACGTACTTTTCCAGATACGCTTATCTATGGATCGAAATCGAACAGTCCGTATAAGATATGCGCAGGAATAATAGTTTCTCAGATGTTACGATTCAAATATCTTTTCGAACACCCATTACACGATCTCGACCAACGATCTCGACCAACGATCACGATACAGGTGGTTGACCATATAACTCATATAATAACCGTAGCGTGGATGGAGGAACAATTTTATGAGAAACGGAAGTAATAAGAATGTTGCATCCTATCAAACTTTTTTAATTTTAAGGCTTAATAGGTCACTGAACGATTCACGCTCGAGTTACGGCAAAAAGACGTAAAATCTGTTGGCGATACATCCGTCGTCATTTCTCGAGCGATCGCCTGTCGAATGATTGATTATGCAATTTGAAAACAAATTACGAAATGAATGAACTAAAGAATTTGTGGAAAAAGAAACTGATAAGAACATTGTGTTTAATAAAATATTATTAAAATCTCTAAGACCTGTAGAACTCTGGAGTAATTACTGAGGTTCAAAAAGTCACATGAAATACAAAAACGAAATCTTTAATCTCGTGGAAACAACAACTTTTCATCTCGCGATAAACTTATGTCACTGAATATCGCAGAAACCTCGCGATGTAATTTCAGATTTCTAATGTCTTAAACTTCTGAAGCGTAAGTCAGTGTGTGACTTATAATTATTAAAGGATCACTTATTCAAATGACTTTATGCGCCATTAAGATACGCCTTGCTTTAAGAATTACATCGCGGTACATAAGTCACGTATACACAATACAGGTTTACTCAAAATATTGCTGAATCGAACTTACATACAGCATTCCCCCAATTCCTCACACTTTACAGTCATTTGTTTAATTGCTCCATATTTTATTAAAACAGCAATAATTCTAATCCCACGAAATTCTTAACACAGAATCCAACGCACCGTGGTCGCCCGCTGCTCTTTTTTTCGCGTCTACAAAAATCAATAGTCACTTTATCCCTTAGACTTGGGAAGGAGCCAGCTGGTACAACCCGGGAGCAAATCATCTATGCTAAGAAGCTTTACGAGTCGGCCTTTCATCCCGACACCGGTGACCTGCAGAATGTCTTTGGCAGAATGTCCTTTCAAGTGCCAGGTGGAATGGCTGTAACCGGCGCTATGCTTCAATTCTACAAGTAAATCTTCTCGTTACACGCGCCATTGATTAAACTATAACATATTACCGCCTCCGAAACGGAACAAGCCTGGCAGAATGTAATCTTGAAAACAGGGACCATTATTTTCCTACACCGCACTTTCGTCCTGAAATGTTGCTTATGAGGCGATAAAACCTGAGAATCCAGCAAAAAAGTGGGTTGAGAATGAAGATTTACGACGCCGCCCATTACTTTCACCACTGATGATTTAAGATCTCATAAAATCCGCGGCAAATGCGTTTAATTTTAAACTTTCATCGCGCTCTCCAATCATTTTATAGATCCATCGACTAATCCTACTGGGGCAAACTGGTTGGTTCTATTTAAAAGTTACATTCCGTCAGGGTTGTGTATGAAGCACTTGTGTTAGTTCTTCTAAAAGTTTGAAAAATTATCCTGCTTTCCTCATTATCTCAGAACAACTACAGCTGTGGTTTTCTGGCAATGGATGAACCAGTCGTTCAACGCGTTGGTCAACTACACGAACAGAAATGCCAACAGCCCTACGACAGAGATGCAGCTGGGGGTGGCTTATGCTAGCGCTACAACCGCGGCTATGTTGACAGCGATAGGGTGTAAAACGTTCTGGGCGAAGCGGGCCAACCCCTTAATGGCGGTAAAATTAAATTTTTAATATAACTGGTAACGTTTCGCATTAATTTTCCAATGCACAACATCGTAATAAACTAATCTAATATCTGTTATTTATTCTCAATGGCTTCAATGTGATTTCGTGCTATTAGAATTTCCCTTCGACACTTTAGGGCCAAAAAATTATTAAAAGAACTATTTATGGTGCTCAGTTTGTACTTTGCACCCCTTAGATTCTGCAATCTTCTTGAATTAAGCATTTTCTAAAGAAAGATTCTAATTTTCAGCGTTACGTGCCATTCGCAGCAGTAGCCGCGGCCAATTGCGTGAACATTCCCCTGATGAGACAGAACGAAATAAGCCAAGGGATTGAGATCAGCGACGAGAACGGCAATAAACTTACAAAATCAAAGGTGGGCTGCCTTTGTTCAATGGCATAAGTATATCTAGAGACACGACGTTAAACGCATTCGTTTTAGCTTGCGGCGATCAAAGGCATCAGCCAAGTAGTCATTTCAAGGATCATCATGTGCGCGCCTGGCATGCGTAAGTGCGATGTTGAATTAAAAAGCGAAGAAATGAAAACAGTAGATACTTGGTTTATATTATTGTAATAAAATCTACAATTCTTTTCCTAGTGATTCTTCCACCCATAATGGAGAGATTGGAAAAGTATCCTTGGATGCAAAAGATCAAACCGTTGCACGCGCCGATACAAGTCACGCTGGTCGGCTGTTTGTGAGTATTTTTAACAAAATTTATATTTCCTTTAAGTAGATATCAAATACTGTAACAGCGAATTAGAACTGAGTAAATTATTCTATTCACGTTTCAGCTTAACCTTTATGGTCCCCACGGCTTGTGCATTGTTCCCACAAAATTGGTAAGCTTCAGTGTTTCTCTTCTTTCCGTACGTATAGTGATAGTCGAAGGAAAGTTCCAAAGGTGAACGGTCTGTAAAATACCACAAGTTTACAAGAAGGGTATGTGCGAAAGTCAGAAGATTCCTCGCGATAGCCACTTGACACCAACGCGATAAGGAGACTATTAAAATTGATCGTGTTCAAGGTTAAAGATATCACTTTCGAACTTCCATTTGACTTGATTCTATCCGAATTTGTATAAAGAAGACACTCTTATATTTTACGTTCGCTCTGTAGCTCGATCAAGACAAGCAGTTTGGAACGTTGGGAGCCCGAGAATTACGAGGTTCTAAAGAAGAACTGCGGTACGAGAGATGTACCTATGTATCTGTACTTCAACAAAGGGCTATAATGGAGAAACTGCTGTTAGTCGTGGTAAAAGAACGTTCGAAGGGTGCGCCCTTTGTCACCTTTATCAATTAATATTGGAATTGAAGGCATATTCGTATACAGACACGAAGTTTCGAGTACTTGTAGTTTTCTGCTGGTTCAGAGGATGAAACACGCTCCGCGGAGAGCGTGTGCATACATTACCAATCAACGCGACAATACATGTGTATTTCGAACAAGTTTTATTCTATACACGGCAACATATATCTTATTTTTATGCCTCGCTATTCGGCCCTAACGCCGCAGCATTCTGATACTTAATTTGCATTTCCGTCGTTATTAATGGCCGTCGCCTACGATGAGCTTAACAATTACGAACGTCGACAATACGCATACTGTTAATTAGTGGAACAGAACAGAAGCTTCCTGCGCGCGTGATACTTTAAATAGCAATAATCCCTTTCCACTAAACGCTCAAACGTATTCTCGCAATCGAGTTTGGGGTACATATCATTTAATGAGTGAACGTGCACGTTGCAATTATTCGCTCGAGATGCGTCTTGAAACGACCTTCGATGTTCCATTATTGCTACCTCCCGGAACTTCTGAATGGAATTAAAAATGCTGCCATGTATATTTTAGTAAATATTACAATAAATGTTGGAAAAATAAGTCTGCACGATTCCTTTCATTTCGGAGCCTTATCGATCACACCTCGTCACATCGCTATGTTACAAACACGCGTAACTTATATAAAAAGCGAAATTGTATATTATATATTTGGTCGGCAATGCGTGGCTTGATTCTGCTGCGGCATATAACCAATGCGCTCTTGGATTTCAATCTGCGGCACTTTACCACCCAACGAGGGAGGATTGAACGCCGACTGTCTTTCAGATTCTTTCTTGGCTTCAAGAGCTGTCCTCATCGCCTCGTATTCTTGCAGATCGTCTAGCCGCAAGTCCATTCTCGTCGGGCTGCGTCGTATCATTTTACTGAGAAAAGTTCAACACACCTTTCTTTTAGCATGAAAAAGTCACGCTGCACACTGATCGGTATGTCCGCGGCATCGATACAAACGAGAGCCGAACGAGCGAACCCCCGACTTCTTTCTAATCCTTAACTTTACGCAAACCTTGTGCAACCAAGTTACGTATAAAAAAAAGAGAAAGACATTGCTAATAAATATTTCACTGATACATGTTTCATATTTTGTACCGTTTTATATCGAGGAAACACTTTCGGGATTTCTATTCTCAAATAGTACGCAGTGAATCAAAGTTTGTATTGAATGACTAAAGTTTTGATTAATTTCTAGATCATCTCTCAGAATTGCGGTATTATTGCTGAACAACTTCGTACGATATAACTTTTTTAATAAAGAAATACGCGTAGCTATAAAATATTTAAAATACTACGCTGAAAAATAATTACATACGGTACGTAATTCAATTTTCTAATTGTTTCAATTCTTGAGCGGCGGATATGATTTAATTTGTTGTCACAAGTACTTAAAGGCATACGTACAGTTAAGGATGAAAATAATTAAATTTAGAAAGCAAAATAAAGCAATTTACGAGATTAATAAAGTAAGAGAGAAGTACGGATGTTCAAATTAATGCACTCACTCGATGCAAGAAGAGAATCGTACCCAAGTTTTGAAAATATTTTATACGGGGCACCGGGCCCAAATGCGGACACCCCTGAACCTTAGGTTAAGATGGCGGATTACAAGGAATAGATAACTGGCCAGTAATAATTCCAAAATAAATAGCTCTACCACGAATGCACATATTACTGAGCCACTAATTTTCGCGAAAATGGCATTTTTCAAACGACACTTCGTATGAATCATCCATAGATTCGCACAATTTGCAGAACTAGCGTGAAAATGTGGGTACAACAAGGGATTTGGCCGCCGTAAACACGCTTCCGATCGAGTGCTACAATTTTCGTTAATTCTGCCACGGCGGCAAGCACTCCCCTTTAGTAAATTGTAAATAATTGTAAATTAAGTACCAGGCAACGAAGCGCCAGCACGAAAGGATGCTTTACTTGGAAGATTATGTCGAAAGTACGTAAAAACGAGGCATGCTTTGCTTACCCAGCTTCTCAAGAAAGTTACTAACCTTTCCGAATATACTCCCTCGTGAAAACATGGAAAACCTTTCCCACAGCAAATATCTTTGCAGATATTACATTATCGCACGTAACCGCTTAAACGCTGCCTCTCATTTTACTCTAAGATCAAATACCGTGTTATTTGAGCGAATGCTTGACACACCGTTTTCCACGAGCTTTAGGTTAGTTATATGTTTTCTGAACGGTCAATATCTTTCTTTGCTCATACTGATATGTTTTCAAGTTAAACTGATCTTGCAATACACCATGTGTATAATGCACGGGCATTCTAACGATTAGATTAGTTAGATGAATGTTAATTATTTTTAGGAAACTTATTCTTTTTATTTCATGTATGTTTGGTTATGTTGACCTTCTTATACCATTTCAGTGATCGAGCACCTACCACAAGAGTTAAGAGACCGATTCACAGAAATGAGAGAAATGGACTTAGGTGTACAGAGTACGTGCCATCTTATCTAATAAAGAATCGATGTTTCCTACGTGCGTGATATATTTGCACTCTGTTTACGGATTATGCTCCGATTGTTACAGATTCAATGGACAGTTTAGAGAAAAAAGTGAAGACCTTCTTTTTGAATGCGAAGAAAATGAAACCTAGCGAAAAGGAAGCGGAATACGAAGCCATTAGAAGAGAGTATTATAAGACTTTAGAGGATGCGGACGAAAAGGTGCACTTAGCTAATCAGATGTACGACTTAGTAGACAGATATTTGAGGCGATTAGATCAGGAACTGCACAAATTTAAAATGGAACTAGAGGCAGATAATAAGGGCATCACGGAAATATTGGAGAAGAGATCATTGGAATTAGACCAACCACCCACGAATAGTAGTCAAAAAGAGAATCGATATAGCTTCACACCATCCAGTAGGTCACGGGACAATCACAGTCATTGTAAGTGAATTATTTTGCCCCTCTGATTTATCAATCATCACGTATGTACGTACGAAGGGGAATTTCTATGTATACAACTGTTTTACAGCTCGGGCAGAAAAGAGAAGAGATTCGAATGCATCCTCTACTTCGATAGAAAAACGCTTAGCTATAGAAAAAATTTCACCGAGTCTTCCTGAATCGCGACCAGCTTCTGCAAATTCAGGACCAATTATTGCCGCCACGAGCGTGCCATCCACCCCCGCTGCAATTGCGAATTCCGTCGGCTCCGTGAGTTATAACCTCGGTCACATAGGAGCTGGCGGAAATGCCATAGCAGCCGCAGCATCCCAGGCGATCGCTGCGACGCAGCAAATGCAACAAGGCAGGCGTACTGCCAGTTTGAAAGCCAGTTACGAGGCTATCAACACTGGCGGCGTACACGCGGCCGAATTTAGTAGAGAATTAGCTGGTGCTGCTCAAACCGCTATCGCAGCTATACAGGAAACAAATAAGAAGCATAAGAAGTATGCATCTGTTAGTGGCTGGTCCCGTGACCCTTGTCAACGTATCATTCTCCACGTATCGTAATCGACACCGTCGTTCCTTTTAGGAAAGTCACGCCTGCCGTTCCAAGCTCGAGCGTCGTTGCTGCCTCTGTTCAGCAACCAGTATCACCTCCAGTCATAACCACGAATACACAAGTTGTGGATTCGGATAATACAGATTGGACTTATGATCCAAACGAACCAAGATATTGTATATGTAATCAAGTATCTTACGGAGATATGGTCGCGTGCGACAATTCAGATGTAAGCCGAGTTTCTGCCAATCTTTTTTCCTTGCTTATCGCTCGAGCCTGCATTAACGGGTTCGCACTTCTATTTCTCTGTTATTTTCCACAGTGTCCATTCGAATGGTTTCATTATCCATGTGTGGGTATCACTGCACCGCCAAAAGGCAAGTGGTACTGTCCTCAATGTACATCTTCTATGAAGAGACGCGGAGGTCGGAAAAACTGATTGTACTATAATCAGTGCGAATACAATGAGAAAAAATTGCTACTACCTCTTAGGCACTGTCCGTCAAGTACCAACTTAGTTAGGAAGCTGTTAATTCTGATTTTATATGACTTTTTAAATGTGTTTAAAGTTTAAGTCGTAATCTTAATCTGGTCTTGGTCTTGTCTCATGAAACTTGAATTTCTGTTTTTAAAGCAGAAGGGAGCAGTTTTTTTTACTGCGTTTTGTAGATAAAACGAACGGTAAGGTGGTGCAAAAAGTGAGCTTTGAATAAATTTCGTTCCGAAATGTTCCACGTACGAAGTTATCGCAGAAATATTTTATATACTTTTTGCACCATTCTCTACTACGACCACATTAGATAGTTTCTACGAATTTACATTGAAAAAAGTAAATCTTTCCCCCCTGGGTACGATACAATCAATTGACTGATATACCGGGGGCAATTTCCACTGTGAATTATCGAAATTTACGTTTCTAGTTTATCGTGATGTCAGACAACATTCGTGTATTTACGTACTCCTGTTAGTTCAGACGTGCTTAGTGTCTCGCAGGATTGACGACTATGCGAGCTATAACGTTTTAAGTGTTTTACGCTTTCAGGAAAGAGAGAGAAAGAGAGAGAGAAAAAAATGAAAAAAAGCCGATATAAACAAATTTTGAAAATACTACTTTCGAAACGGAGAAATGTAGCAACTTGGTGTATAAATAAAGTGATCGATGCAGATTTATCTCTTGTCTTATTCCATATTTTATACCTATCCGTCCCATCTATTTCTTTTCCGCTGGAGCATTCTTTTCTCATCCATTGCGATGGAATTGAATTCGTAAATATTGAAAGTTTATCTTTAATTTAATAAAATTGGGATTGCAAAGGCAACTCGAATCGCGATCGTCTCTCATTCGCAACGCTAATCAATTAATTGATACTGCGATGTACTCAACATCACCTACCCTCCTGCAATATAATTTTACCAGACGAATAAAAAAACGCATGCAACTCACCAATTAGCAAAAATAGAAATTGAACACAGCATGCGACGTCGTAGAAGTTATCGACGTGTAAATTCTAGTACCGGCCTGTAACAAAAAAGAAAACGTTACGATTCTCATTGATTTTGAAACAGTAAGATGGAGATTTTACAATTTTAAACTGCAAAGTCTGGTTTGAATATAATCGAGTGGAATAAGATACTTACATCCTCCGAATGTAGTCCTCCGCCCGAAACTGCACATCAGCCGATGCACTGACTCTAATACCGATAACGAAGTATATTTTTAAAAATCAAAGTCTACCACGCGCGATCGAGGTTCATAGAGACTATAATCTCGCGATCCAAGTTTAACATTGACTCTACTCACGCGTGTGGATAAATGTTTAAACAGAGCTACTGTGCTCTAAAAAATAATACAAATGTTTTTACGTAACAAACACCGACTCTAACGATCGCATTGCGCGCGATCACATAGTTTACTGTAAGGGTACAGGAATTCAATGAGCACAGTTTTGTGTCGCGTTTCTTTTTGGTTTTCCTTTTCTTTTCCTATTCCTTTCTTTAGTCGAGCATTTTTTAAGAAATTGTTGCCTTTAGAAATAACTAGTATTATTATATTATAAAATATCTAAGCGCAACCGAAATGTAGTGAAATGTGAGCTATCCCAATTTTTAATTAAAATTCTACGGCTCGGTTTTGAATATCGATAGAAATAAAATTTAAATTGCATGCTTGCAAAAGAAGGCATCGTGGAATATGAGTTTTTGATTTCGATATATTAAAAATTTACCAATCGCGCCTGAAATTCCCCTCAAATTTCTCAAGTGTCATGGCGGCAATAGCGCATCCGTTTCGTTCACTCGAATTGCTTAAAAAATCAGTAACAGAAAGTATTAAAATTTAAAACAATTGCGTGAAAAGAGGTGCAGCAGTTGCAGTCTTCCAACGATTCATTCCAAATAAGTCGCAAAAGATTGTATTTAATTGGAAAAAAACGGAATGAATCTACCAATCAACAGTGGCTATAGAACAGAATAAAGTCGCCAGAGTGGATTAAATATCTCTCATGATATCGAATTAATTTATACAGACAAACAATTGTTAAGCAGACGGAGGTAACTTAATAGAGAGTGAAGGAGAGTAGGAAATGGTACGTAAAATGTTTCAATGTCAACAGGTAAGATTCACGTACCCCGAATTAGCGCTTCGACGTCCACAAAACAAATGACGACTCTTCGCTGGCGAACGCGCCGTGGGGTGGGGTTAGGCCAACTCCTTCCACAGAAATTTCTCTTTCGGAGAAAATGTCGATGCTACTTGGTACGGCACATAGAATAATATTTTCAACACGCGCGACCTAGGTTAAGTCAGGCAATGACGATGGACGTAAAAACGCGCAAGAGTTCACGAATAGTTACCCTTCGTCCATTCACGGTTCATTGACTTCTCCAATGTCCTCTGTACCCTGAACAGTTGTGTTTCTGTTTTTCTGCAATCTGATCCCTTTGTATGACGCAATTCGTAAACAGACTGACCGATGTATATATACCTTAGCTGTGCAGAAGTACGTTTGATGCGCGAATGCATTAATTTTTAGTTGTCTTAACTACGAAAGATTAATTCGCGACTTAGCACGGTACCTTTTCACTGGACTTTAAAGTTTACGAAAAATTCAACTTTGGAGGGCGCTGCAGTAGGCGTCGCAATTAAGAGACGAGTAATAAACGAGTGTTAAAAATCTTAGATTAGCTGAAGTAGCTGTGAAGATCTTATAATTCGTAAATAAATATTTGATTTACTTCGGCACCTCATCACGATCAATTAAAACGGGTTCTTTTCATTAAGATTCTGAATTTTCTCTTGAACAAACGAAAGTTTATTTCAAGAATTTGTATTATAGATGGCGCTGACATCTTGGCGGCGGCGGTGCGCGCAATACGAATTTTGATTTGGATACAAATCAGAAAAGCAGTGTTCGAATTAAAATTTTTGACTGAATACACAGACAAAGGATTGCACAAAACTAACGTGCGATATAAATTTTGTCCCATAATTATCGCTTCAAAATCTAATAAAATTAGAAGACTATTAGTAGTAAGAATTAGAATTGAAATATAGCGGTTTCTTCTGTTTGAGAATGAAGGAAATAATAAGATTATGTATATCCTTACCATTTGGTTTTGCTTATTATTTGTATAACACAAAGTTCTATAAGATGTTACATTTATCCTGCGCTTCGTTTATAAACTTTACCTGATCTTCACTGATGAAAATTTAGTATCGCGTGGGAAGAAGTATAGGTCGGTGCAGGTTGAGAACCGCTGAGAAAGCACGAGGATCGCTGTAATTCACATTACCTTGATCACTTTTTCGTGAAATTACGAAGGGAACATGGCATTGATCGTGGTACCGGTTGCAGTGAGATTTACGCGTGTAACGATTGACAGTTTGCACAATATAAATAAAAATATTTTACTTAGGTAAGGATACGTGTTTCTTAATTTCTTATCATGTAAAAATCGTATGCAGCCCGTTGCACGCGTTTTACACCGTACAGGATAGAGGTTAGATTGTTAAGTAATGCTTCCTTACTAATTGTAATATTCCGTTAGCTCTTGCAATAAAGCCGCGATGCATTCGATAGAAATGATCCTATTTCCTTATTTTGCTAAAGAATTCAGCGAGTTCATAGACTGTTACCTGGTTACGTAGTAGGCAGACACATACGCAATGTTATACCGTATAAAATAATGCAGCGAATAAAGAAAATAGTGTTGACGGCAGTCTGTCTTGTCTCTTGTTTTTTGAGAGCGGAGAAGAATTAAGACCTTTAAAATATCTCTTACGATCGTTTTATTGATTCAAAGGTTATCTCAGCCATCGTTCGTTTCTTGGCAAAAACAAGAATACAGTACAATTACGGAAGAAAAGAAGGCGGATGCTGGAGAGCCGCAGTCTATAGACCCGAAATCTACAGAAAATGAAAGGAAACTGAAAGCGGACGTCGAGCTTCTTAATAAGGAGCTAATAGATCTTAGAAGTTATAAAGGGGAAGTAGAAGACAAATATAAAAGGTCCCTCGCGGACGGAGAAAATCTTAGAGTTAGATTAATGAAACAGATCGAAGACGCAAAGCTGTTTGGTATTCAAGGGTTTTGCAAGGATCTCATAGACGTAGCAGACATTTTAGGCAAGGCAACAGAGAGCGTACCAAAGGATGAACTCACGGAAAGGAATCCACACTTAAAGACATTATACGAGGGTTTAAAAATGACAGAAGCACAGTTGCTTAAGGTAAATGACAAACTGCGACGTACGTAACTACGTTGATTAAAGCAAAGTATATCGGACGTATTGAATTGTTGCTCTTAAATGCTTCTTTGCAGGTCTTTAAGAAACACGGATTAGTTTCGGTAAACCCACTAAATGAGAAATTCGACCCCAATCAACATGAAGCATTATTTCAACAGGTAACATCGGTATATTTAATTGGCTGAAAGTTTTATTTTGTGGGGATAGCGAATATCTAAACAGAAACTTCTTTTCACATAGGAAGTTGAGGGTAAGGAGCCAGGGACAGTTGTAGTTGTATCGAAATTGGGGTACAAATTGCACGAACGAGTAGTAAGACCAGCACTGGTTGGTGTCGCCAAAGGATAATTTAGTGCTGTATGCTAATTAATTTAACAGAGAATGGGAATACATACATCCTTTAAGGAGCACCACTGAAGAAGATATTGGCTACAATTACACTTGAAATTCAAATGTAAAAACCACATGCTGGGTGATGAGTATTAAGAAATTAATATTGAAAGCAAGCGGAGCATACAAATTCTATGAGAAGATAAACTTGTTCTCACCAAGAGTTAGTTATTATTTTATACTTAAATGGCAGTGTAACATATATTTGAACTCTGATGTTTCTTTGATTACTCCAAATAGAGTTACATATATTTAAACAGATCATTCCTTTTATTATACTGTTTTTTTGTATCTATTACATTTTAGTAGAATAATATAGCAAAGTGATATTGAAATCGGGATATTTACAGTATGAGTCGCTGAATAAACAATGGTACAAAAAATAACAATGTAATAGACATTATCATCTTGCAGACGCACTGTAATATTTTACATTTGGCACAGATAATTAGTATACAAACTAACAATTACGTGACTTACGCGGACAGAAGATTTCCGATAACAATCGAAGTGTTAAATGCGTTTAACACCTTTCAAATACCTTATACAAGTCAGGCAAGCTGGCTATTTGTAACAGTGTCGAGTCGTGTGCAAAGTGTTTAGGGGGAAGTAAACTTTCTTTGATTGCAGAATATAAAACATGTTCTGTGATAAACATCCAATCGTGAGTATCGTGTACAGGATTCATTTGACTGTAATATTTCGCCGTTTCTCTGCAAAGGCTTCGAAAACACGATTGTTCCGACGACCATTCGACTTCGGTAGCTAGTCGTAACATATACAGAGGAAGACCAGCCTCGTGTGGAAAATATTTTTCTTGAGAAGGGAAAATAAAATAAATTCTGACTTATATTTCGAATATAAGTAGTTTACCAAAGTATGCTCACCTAATAATACTGGCAATGATTTCAAATATCCTTTCTTGTCTACAACGATTGAAAAATATTCCTTTAACATATCAGCCTTTTCCAGTAACAGCTCTTTAAGACTTGTAGCTAATTCTTCCTTCGTGCCATCATCTTTTGTCCATCCAGCTTCTTCGGTACCCAATCCCAACATAGCTAAATCATACAAAGAGATTGGCTCCTGGAAGTGAACGCAGATTAAAATGCAATAGCGTTACTTTTATTTGCCTTTTGCATACTTACTGAAAATTTTATGATTCCATAGTTCGCAAAGTCGTAAAGTAAGATTTCGTAAAAAAGCTCCTCCCTGAATGCAAGGAAATACAATTGAACTGTTTACACATATTATTTACATCGCGTAAATATTTATAAATGGTCTTACGCTAATTTTTTCGTGTCACAGAGGTATAAATTAACTCCACTTTGAATAAGAGCGGAGGATTGATCTATACAACCAACGAAAGTTAAATTTGATAAAATCTCTCTCAATCCTTCGTGGCATTCGTTTTCTACTTCTTTGCGTAATTTTAAAACGCTTGTTAATTTTACTTCTCTCCTAAAATTGTTTACTGAATAGGATTTGAACTCCTGTGCACTCTTAACATCGTTACTTCCGTTGCTATTAGTGCTCGTAGATGCCTGTACATTTGCGGTCTCAACTTCAGTGACTCCATTATGTTTATCAGTCTTATCAGCTTCTGCTCCTTTTTTACTAGTATTCACCGCAGCCGTTTCCTCTTTCGGTGCAGTTCTGAAACGTTGATACACTTGTTTGCGTACTTTGTCGGCGATGATGTCAATACATTTTTCATTCGTTGAATCATCTGTTATGCTTTCGTCAAATTCATTATCTGTAATATCGAGCATATCTTGCATACTGTTTAGTTTACTCTCATTTCCAACTTTGTTACTTCCTGCAGGTAGACTTAAATTACTCGTGTCGCGTATTATTATTTCTGACGATGTAGACGGACTGTAATCATTTACAATCTCACTCCATGGTGTGGATAAGTGTTCTATTCTCGATATTCGAATGTCCGGAAGTACGTTTTCCTGATGTGCACTATTTATATCTGGCGTTAACCATTCCATTTCATTCGCTCCTTCTTCATCATTGATATTAACGGCATCGTTTTTTTCACCGCAATCTGCGTTTTCATTTATATGTATATCAGACGTAATGTTATCGCTATTTCTGGAATGTCTCATTGCTGAATGAATAGTAAAGTTAAATTTATCTAACTTCTGATCAGACGCGTCAGTTCTAATCATTTCTTGAGGCCGGATTACTTTCGTTTTATCAGTTTTCTCTTTCTCATATTCTGGCAAAACCTCTTTCAAAACCTCCTTAGTAACGTCTGCTTTTGGTAATCGCGCCTGCACGTAGAATGTTCTGGAAGCGCTGTTCCCAGACAATTTTTCGTCCAAAGCGGACTTCATCCTCTCGATGATAGAACTTTCGTGAAGGAATTTTACTTCGTATTTCGTCGGGTGTACGTTGACATCGACGTTCTGTGGATGAATTTCCAAAGATATGTAGCACCATGGATGGGTCCTTTTCGGAAGATAGAAGGTGTAGAGCTCTTCCAACATTTTACGAATAGCTAAAATAAAATATCTATAAATATTTCATCTACAAGAATCGTTTGTCTTAGCACTTTCAAACTTACAGGAAGATTCTACCAATCGATTATTAATGAACAAAAGAAACACCATCCTTTTACTTGTGTAATTCGGATTTGTCATTAAAGCGTGCATACGAAATTTGTAGCTTTCATCTGTGAGTTCCACCTCTAATAACTCACGATAGACTTGATTGCCATAAAGTACTCGTACGTTATTCATCTTCGTTGAATTGTGTGGCGTGCGGACCTAAGTGTTTAATCAAAACTGGTTATTACGTGACTCTGCAAGTATTCCATAACACGGACAAATACCTGAGGCGTTATTTCACCATGTTTCTTCAACACAAATCCTACAGTAGGATTGTGTATAGCATATTTCGTGACTACATCCGTAATTTTATTAAATTCCTCTGACGTATTCGATAAGGCCTTCCTTCGTGTCGCAACGTTGTAAAACAAATTCTCTATCATTATGGTAGTGCCCTGGTTTCCAGCGCATGCTTTGGGTGGTGCTTTAAATTTACTGTCGATATAAGTCGCCCTGCGACGAATGGAAAAGAGTTACAAAAGATTCGCTCCTTCAAATTTTATTATTCAATTGTTTAATGACTTTGTTCACACACTTGTATGCACACTTTTCGTCAGCTGTTTTTGTTGTGATCGTTAAAAGTGCTATGTGACTGATACTTGCTAAAGCTTCGCCACGAAATCCGAAGGTCGCTATCGACCGAAGGTCCTCGAACGTTTGTAATTTGCTTGTCGTAAATCTTTCGCATACGATTTCCATGTCATCCTTCCTGATGCCGGTACCATTGTCTTGAATCTGAGAAGAACATTAAATACAGAGTTCATCGTGGTTACATGTTCGCTTGAATCGCTACGAAATGTACCTGCAACAACTTTAGTCCACCTTCTTTGGCAATAATCTGTATGTTAGTTGCTTTTGCGTCAAGACTGAAATGTTTGTAACAAATTTATTCATGATGCAAACGGAGCACGTGTGATAGCTGTATTATAGAGTTCAAATAGCTAACCTGTTCTCAATCAATTCTTTCAATGCATTCGCTGGTCTTTGAATTACTTCGCCAGCCGCGATTCTGTTAACCACGACCTGATCCAATTTCTTAATTTTCCCTGGTGTGTTCATCGTTAAATGCCACCGCGTCCAAATTTGGATTAAAATCTCGAGACGCAAGACTTGTCGAATATTGCGCTAGATCACACCATAACGATCGGAACACACGCGATACTTATGGTAAAGATAATTAAATTTGATTTAGAAGAAACAAACATTAGATTTGTTATGTGATGAAAGAGTATGCGTATCGTATTTCTAAAAAAAATACGCCGTAGTAATGCAAATTTTCTAAACTTTGCTTTCCCGCCAAATTTTTGAAGTTAATGTTACGTGTGCATGGTGTGCATCGGTTGAATGGAGGTGGGTAGCTTTTATAGAAAGTGTGCAATGGTGTACAAATGTGTTTGTTGATTTCATTGTTTGGTTGTTGATTTCGTTGTTTCGTGTGTACGATTGTGGAACAATCGTAGAAAATTCGACGCAGATAAGAAGGATCCAGAACGTTCGCGCATCAGCATCGATTTTCGTCATGGTTAGACATTCAATGACTATTCGAATTGGCAGTGACCGCTATACCTAGCCAAAGTTATTTTTGCGTAAAATACTCGTGTAGCGTTGTATATGTGTGTGCATATTAGCACGTAGTAACAGTATATCTCGCGTGATGTAATACCTAGCAAGCTACGAAAACAGTTTTATCGATTCGCGAATTCGAAAATTTATCAGTAATGCGTTACGCTCATGGTTATGCTATACAGAAGTAAAATTTGTTTGTGAGGGTTATTTTTAAATGATTATCAAACTGTTCTGAATACATGTACAACCGCATTCGAACTCCTTTCCGTGCTATCAAAAAGTCGAGCCAAGAAAATGTTTCATTCAAGAATTACGGAACTTATTAAGAACAATCCGTACTATTTTTAACACTTTAGTGGTGTTTTAGGCGCAACAGTATTTACATGCAAATTCGTGCATGTAATGTAAACAATATGGCGTATCTACGTGACTCAACACGCGTTTACTGCTGAATAAAAATCTCGTTTTACCATTTGTGGTTCAATTACTTTATTTCTTCAAAATACAAACAATACAGATTATTGCATTTACATTGCCCTTACATTGCACTGTAATAAATCTATTGCCAGAATGCTGCAGTTTAAATGAAGACTGATTTTTCATAAAGCAGAAAGTAGATCTAAGATTTGGAAATAACGTTATTGAATTACTTTCAAATATCACGATTGCAAATAAAACGTTCGCAATTTCAACACGTTATTTCGTATCGCAATTTTGGATGAGGTTCGCCCAGCTCTGACAGAATGTGACATCAATTTTATTCGAATTATTTATAGATTTTGATATCTACGATACTATCGAGGCGCGTAATTTTGGCTGGTCGATTCTCGGACAAACCAGAAAAGATTTAGCGTTCTAATTATAACCGCGATCTTGAATGCAACATGTTCCAGCACCTTCTCGTATGGTCTCTCGTCTAGACAGTTCTCTCTCTTTCTCCCACAGCTCTGTGCCCCACTCCGATATTATCCTTGTTTCTAACACGTCGAGAGCAATGAACCAATGGGAGCGCGGCGTCGAATCGCAGAAGCCACCGTGATTGGTCATCCACAGAAACTTCTCGAAGCGCGAGATTTAGTGTATTAAAGGACGACTGCGCGAGCCGCGCTCAGACATATTTGAGCATCCGAGTGGTGAACACTGTGGTGAAACGAGTGGTGACAAGACTGCGACTCAACAAGTCATACGAATAACGAACGAAATAAAAGGTGAGTGCTTCTGAATATACATATCCTAGAATCAGATTCCTTTGATGGATTTTATTTAGTAGATCTGAATCATGCCGTAAATCGTATTGATACTCGAAGGATGTAACAATTAGAAACGTCACGATGAAGTTGCATCACTTTGGCCGATATATATCGTTCTGTCCTACTTCGATTGTTTTAGAGATTTCAAGTTGAGTTCGTTGAGTTGTACCGTTTGAATCTCGGGCACGATGATTGACCTCGCGTTCTATATTTGTCGATTCAGGTTCGGGTTTCAGTAAAACTGTTAGGTAACGATGAGTTGGAACAAAATCGCGATATAAATCTTGGAATTGGATCGATTGTAAGTACGTAATACTTATGGCTTTACTCAGTAACGTGTTAGAAACGTTCGTAGCCCGAGGCGTCTTCTCTTATTGCGTCGTACTTTCGACGTCGCGTTGTGCACATAGATTTTGTTAGCCTAGGCAGTGAATTGTTAGAATTAAATTAGAAGTTGGGATAATTTCGGGAAAATGTTGATAATGTCATCGAAGTAGATGTTCAACGTTAATGCGTTGTATTATTTCGAGGGGGTCACGTAGTAACCGAGAATACGTTCCAACACCATTCGATCGACACTCGCGAGTAATTTTGAAAAGCAATGCGGTAGGGAAGAACGAATTTGTTTTTTTTGCAGCGAGTATATAAAAACTGTATTCTCGATCGATGCAGGTTCTGACTTGTTTTGTGTTTCGCAGCGATAAAACATGGCGAAAGCTCCAGCAGTAGGAATCGATTTGGGTACCACGTATTCGTGCGTGGGTGTATTCCAGCACGGAAAAGTTGAGATCATCGCCAACGATCAAGGAAACCGAACGACACCGAGTTATGTCGCGTTCACGGACACAGAAAGGCTGATCGGTGACGCGGCGAAAAATCAAGTAGCGATGAACCCGAACAACACCATCTTCGGTGAGTCAATTCAGTATATATATTTTTGAAAACCTTTTTCTTTTGTTTTCGTGTATATAATCATACAAATATATATATATATTGATATATCGATTATATTGACATGTAGTGATATTATTAGAATCTACTACTACTTTATCTATTACTACTTTCCTTTCTTCAATTATTAATAATTAATTAATTAAATTATTAATTAATAAAATTGACAAATAGAAGTGTTATAAAACGTAAAAGTTGCTAATTAACACATTGCTAAATTTTATTGCTTCTGAATAGTTTTTGCAGAAATACTTGCCACATCATTCTTACAATTAAGTTAGCTAATGTAGTCAACACTTTTACTGCGTGGTCATTGGGTCATTATCATTTCATTCAATTGGGTCTTTATAAATCTTCATTTAGTGCTCTATTTTTACTTTCATTATTAGAAAACTAATCAAATCTGAGTCCTTGAGGGGTGATCGAATTTATTACCGAGCTTTTTGAAATGGCTATATTAATTTGGCACTTTGTGTTATGTAATCGTGCAATCATAGTTTATTATATCGACAAACGCTCTATATGTCTTAATCACGAAACGTTACGAACGCCCAAGATCCTTTTCTATATTTAAGATCGCTCTACTTCATCACTGTTTGCATACCGATTCGAGTAGTAGTAGTAGTAGTAGTAGTACGTAATATGTGTATCGCCGCGTCGCAGTTTGTAACTAATCTTACACAACTACCTGTTATCTCCCTCTATTCATTCGCGATACTCACCGTGTCTGTCCTCCTTCCGTTGCGACGATATTAGGTGGCAATGCAGTGGCCTCCGCCTGTTTTTGCGCACTGCACTATCATTTGATGGCAATCTTGCTGCTTCATACTTCTCTTTCAATTCTACCGTACAAACACCTATCCTTCGCATCGGCTCTCTCTCGCTGAGAATTCTTCCGTATGCCTCTGTGAATTTGTGGTATGTGTAAGAGCTTTTTGTGAAGTTTGAGGAGCGCAGATGAGACTAACAGAATAATCGCGTAATTATAGTTTCATTATTAACACACTCACGACCCCGGTTGACTTAGTCCTTGGCTCGCGAGAGGTTTACTCACTTTTATTTTAAATCCGTCTAGATGCGAAGAGACTGATTGGCCGCCGCTTCGACGACGCAACGGTGCAGAGCGACATGAAGCACTGGCCGTTCACGGTGGTGAACGATGCCGGGAAGCCAAAGATCAAGGTCACGTACAAGGGCGAAACGAAGTCGTTCTTCCCGGAGGAGGTGTCTTCCATGGTTCTCACGAAGATGAAGGAAACGGCGGAGGCGTACTTGGGGAAGAAAGTCACCGACGCCGTGGTCACTGTGCCAGCGTACTTCAACGATTCCCAGAGGCAAGCCACGAAAGACGCGGGAGCGATAACAGGCCTGAACGTTTTGAGAATAATCAACGAGCCGACCGCGGCAGCCATCGCCTACGGTCTAGACAAACGAACAGCGGGCGAGAAGAACGTGTTGATCTTCGACCTGGGCGGCGGTACATTCGACGTGTCGATCTTGACGATCGAGGACGGCATCTTCGAGGTGAAGTCGACAGCAGGCGACACTCACCTCGGCGGGGAGGACTTCGATAACCGCATGGTGAACCATTTCGTCCAGGAGTTCAAGAGGAAGTACAAGAAGGATCTAAGCATAAACAAGAGATCCCTGAGGCGCTTGAGGACGTCCTGCGAGAGGGCAAAGAGGACCCTGAGCTCGTCCACGCAAGCCAGCATCGAGATCGATTCTCTATTCGAGGGCATCGACTTCTACACGTCGGTCACCAGAGCGAGATTCGAGGAGCTGTGCGCGGATCTGTTCAGAAGCACTTTGGAGCCGGTGGAGAAGGCTCTGAGGGACGCGAAGATGGACAAAGCCCAAATTCACAGTATCGTTCTAGTCGGTGGGTCTACCAGGATACCAAAGATACAGAAGCTGCTCCAAGACTTCTTCAACGGCAAGGAGCTGAACAAGTCCATTAACCCCGACGAGGCGGTAGCCTACGGTGCGGCCGTGCAGGCCGCCATCCTGCACGGTGACAAGTCCGAGGAGGTTCAAGATCTGTTGCTACTGGACGTCACGCCGCTGTCTCTGGGAATAGAGACAGCTGGTGGTGTTATGACCACTTTAATCAAGAGGAACACCACCATACCTACGAAACAGACGCAAACCTTCACCACCTACTCGGACAATCAGCCCGGCGTTCTCATCCAAGTGTACGAAGGAGAGAGGGCTATGACCAAGGACAACAACATCCTGGGCAAGTTCGAACTGACTGGCATTCCACCCGCGCCCAGGGGCGTGCCTCAGATCGAGGTGACCTTCGACATCGACGCCAACGGCATCTTGAACGTCACCGCGATCGAGAAGTCCACTGGAAAGGAGAACAAGATCACCATCACCAACGACAAGGGTCGATTGTCGAAGGACGAGATCGAGAAGATGGTGAACGACGCGGAGAAGTATCGCAACGAGGACGAGCAGCAACGCGAGAGGATATCCGCGAAGAATTCCCTCGAGTCGTACTGCTTCAACATGAAGAGCACGATGGAGGACGAGAAGCTGAAAGACAAGATCGACCCGGCCGACAAGGAGAAAGTCATGGGCAAGTGCAACGAGGTGATCGCCTGGCTGGACGCGAATCAGTTGGCTGATAAGGAAGAGTTCGCCGACAAGCAAAAGGAGCTGGAATCCATTTGCAGCCCGATCGTCGCGAAGCTGTACCAGGGCGGCGCCGCACCAGGCGGGTTCCCGGGTGCACCACCAGGCGGGCCCACCGGAGCTGCCCCTGGAGCCGGCGGAGCCGGACCAACCATCGAGGAAGTAGACTAAAGTCGTTCATCGTTCAGCAACCACACAACGTCACGCTTCGAATATTTATTTTTAACGTATTTCGTACAGCGGTGACACCTTCAGCTTCTGTGTATTCGTGTCTACTAATATAGTTTGCGAGATCAAAGACTTTATTTCACTGAGAAGGGTATTTAATTTAATAAAGTAATTTTTTATAGAAAGCACTGTGACTGGTTAGGCGCACGCACAATACAGATTGTTCCTGTTGCTAATTTTTAATTACATGTATTTTTGTACGTATTCGTCGATGTTTCATTTCTCACTGAGACTCACCCTCCGGCTTGTAAAACTGCACGAGGATAATCAAGTACGTGGTGATAACGCTGATGAACTGAAAACGGTTTCTTATAATTCAGTGTCCCGCGAACACGCGCGCCTTTCTTCGATCTACTTACCCTGGTCAGCAATGAGTTGTCCATCTCGAAAAAGTCGCAGGCCGTGAATTTCACGCGATGCTGTTGCAGTTGCAACGAGAAATCGTTTATTTCGTTCCTGGCGCAGTCGCGCTCGAAGTTTCTTCGCAAAAGGCTCTCCATCCCGAAACCATTCAGATTCGTTGTGTTATCGCTACAAGGATTATCGCAGATCTCTAACTGGTTCGGTCCGGTGTTACGAAAGTTTCGAAAGGAGGCCAGCCTGTTGAACTTCGTCGCGCTTTGGGCGTTCAACGAGAATTCAGCCATGTGGGGGCCAATTTTCTCTATTTCACGGTGCGTCAGGGTGCACACCCAACACATCGCGACGAACTGCCCCCCGTAAATCAACCAGATCACGTTGTTCAGGAATATGAAACCACTTTTCTGCTCTGCCGCGCTCATGTAGATCCTGAAGAGCTTCGCGACCACCATTATAAACGCATTCGTCGAGCATAATAGCAGATCTATTCCGTAAATCTCGTTCAGTGACATGATTACGGAGCATGCTTCTGTAAAAGAGTCAAGGTTGCAAGTGTCTACGGCTCTGCAAGTGGGGTAGGTCGCAGAACTTCGGAGTTCAAAATACAGTGAGTAGTGATGGGATCCGAAGCACTTCGAATCTATATGTATGACGTAAACGTCCGAACCATTTCGAACATGATTCGAAGCTTAAAAATCTTGAATGTCTTGATAAGTCTTGAGTCTTGATAGGTCGTGAAAGTCTTGGAAGTCTTGAAAATGCAAGACTCCAGATTTATCAAGACTTTCAAGAGTTTTAAGCTTCGAATTTGTCGCCTGATATTCAAGACAGATTCGAAGCACTTCGACGTGCTCCGGATCCTATCACTAACAGTGAGTTACAAAATCATAGGTAAACACATTCTGCATTGTATCTTCATACATTCTAGAAGAAAACTTATTTTCATTGACCTTTTCTTTCAAGCTCGTTCATCAACCTTTCGGTTATCTTGTGCAAATGATTTTGCAACTCACTGTTATTGCTCAATTAGAAAATAGTGCAGTTGCACATTGCAAGTGCACGAACGCTCGTCACTTAGGAACTCAACTATGTCCTCTACCATTCCCCTCTGTGTCACAGCAAAAAAAGACGCGTTCTATTTCGTCATAATTCATCAAGCTCCTCAACAAACTGTCTTCACTTGCCATTGTACAGCTTCCTAATCCTCCTTATCCTCAAGGCCACCCACTGCGCGCCCAACGTTTCGTCCAGTTGCTTGATCGTCTCGTTGATGATTCTGAATCTCTGGCAAATCATATACACGACGATATCGAACACGAAGCTGTTCACCAGTGTCTGCGCGATCGTGTAATAAAGAAGCAGATCCGAGGCGTAGATCTGTTCAGGCGCGGTGAAGTAATAATAGAGAACGTGAGCCGCGAGGGAAACTGGCCCAAGGATACAGACGGTTAAAATGGCAAAAATCTGTCTGGTCTTCACGCGTCTATCATTTATCGGTATCTCTTTGCCGATGTGTTGATCCAACGACTCCATCCTCTTCATCAGCTCCGGCCACTTCTCGTAGTGCTGTATTATATGGTACACGTAGTAATAAGCCGCGATGTGGGAGATGCTCTCGTCCATGCAGTACATGATCTCGAACAGCTTGCTGGTGAACTCTTTGCCGAAGTTTGCGAAGTCTATCGCGCTGAAGGCAACGATCACCGTGCACAGGCCAAAGTGGATCAGACGTAGGATCACCGTGATCGCTATCGGGCATTTCTTTGGCCGCGCTATACCGACGCCCAGCAGCCAAGAGACGTAGACAATGGGGCGTAATGTTCGCTCAGCTGTCGAGGGGTTGTCCTCCACCCTGACAGTTATTTCTCCCTCCATCGCGGACTCGAAGCTACCGAGTTCTGAACCTCCAGGCGAAGCGTGTCGCCTCTAACGCAACGCGGAGCACACTGCGAGAGTGTCCACATTTCCATTTGCCGAGGGCAGGATTCAGATCGCGACGATATGAAAGGATCATGAAAAATTAAGGGAAGCTACTTAGTAAAATTTCGACGACCTGCGGCGAAGGTGGTTTCATTTGGTGGATGTATAGATAAGCTCCACGCACGGAAGGGTTGAAGGGGACGCGGTCTTGCAGAGCGGCCCGTGATATGTGTATATATCGAAAAACGAGCTTTATTTGCCCAACGACTATATTACAATTTTATTATACAGTAAACATTTAAAATGGGATAAAACGATAACGCTGAACATCGACCATTCTTTGGTTTTCCCCTTGCTTTGTTTTTTTTCTTCATTTTATTTCTGTTGGTGTAGAAATCAAAGGCGGCGGGTCGAGTCGAGTAGTTCGGATAATTATTAGGCGGGCTGTGACGTTTAATTACTCTGTGTGATACTCCATTCTCCGTAACAGCGATCAGAGGATCGTTCGGTCACGATCGTCTCGATAAATCGGGTGTGCAATCGTGTTTAGTGTGTTCCGTTGGGTCGTTTAAGTGGTTAAGATGAGAGATCCTCGCTCCCGCGAACGGGGGGGGGAGGGCGGCTTATTGTTATTATTACGTAGAATCGCGTAGTCGCAAGAATGTTCCTTAAGACTCTTCTCTCTACTTCTTTTTTGCTCTTTTCTTTTTATCGTTTTTATGTTGTTTTTATTTAATCGGGAAAGGCAGCGTAATTATTCGAACACGAGACGTCGATACACGTTTGTTTGCTCTCGATCCAAACAGGGTTTTTTTTTTCTCTCCGTCTCTCCTACCCCCTCGCTTCAATGTAACACAGCCCCTCGTGCGTGATCGCTTCTTACGTATACACACGCATATGTATATAATATATATAATCTTTTTTACTTTTAACGATTTTTATCACTACAATTTACACTGGCCAGCCGAGCAACTCTTGTACACCGATAAAAGCAAACCAACTCTTTGTGTCTTAATAATCAGAATTTGGAACGCGACGGAGACGAGAACCACGAGTGTCCTCGCCATCGGGCGTTTCGTGACCCGAAGTCATAAAGCCCCTGAATTTTAGTGGGCGGCCCTGATGACACGAGAAATATTTAATTTCGTAATTTCGACGGTGAACCTAATTACCCGAATCGCGATAAATTATTCCGTACCTCAGAGTTCAAGGGGAAACGCGGCGAAATTAATTTCATCGGTACTCGCCGTGGTTCCATTTAAATTTCGCCGGGGTCCAATCTATAAGAAGAAAAGAAACGGTGGAAAGGCGGAAGGCCGCTCGTGCTTTGCGCAGCTTCTCGCGAAAAAGCGATACAACGGGCTCGTGGTAGTTATAGAGCGCAGCTTTTGTCATTTCTTGCGTGCTTTATTTTTCTCGACGGCGGTGACAATGCGCCGACGTTCTGTCGCGACGCGCCCCGTCCGATACCCCCTATTCCCTCGGTGTGGTTTTTAAATAATTCGTCTAACATTAGAGGTATATTTAGTCTCGACCCACTCGAGAATGCCCTGCCAATTGCTTCTCTATCGCAGCAAACTCCCTTCGAGCAAACGAAACGATTGAACGCGTCGATATATCCTTTGCGTAAAGACGGAATACGTACGTGTTGATTATAAGTGTTTTTTTTTCTGTTTTTTTTTGGGGGGGGGGAGGGGTGGGTTTGGTTTTAAGTACGTCCCAGCGATGTTTAGATAAACCTTTGGCGCAGAACATGTAGCTGCATTCTTACGAATACTCTGCAGCTTTTGTTTCTATGTTTTAATGCCACTATGCGCGCGGATCGTGTGATCGTCGGGAGAGAATTTTTTCAGACGCACCCACGAAATGTTTCACGCTCGCTTTTTTTTTTATTCCCCCTTGCATCCGGTTCGCTTCTGTGCTCGCACTCCAATCGTATCGATCTGTCCCTGATATGTGATTAGAAGTTAGCAAATAGGTGTTTGTAAACGGGTTGAAGAAATCGTCGTAGAAAGTTACAAGAATTAAAAAATCAGATCGTTATAAAACGCTGCGTTTCTTCTATCTCGTTCGCAAAAATGTGCAACACCCGCGTCGGAGGATACTGATAACTAACGTAACGACCACTACGAAGTTTAATTATCCACAGAATCCATTGCGCGAAAGGAAACCTCCGTCCGTCTTACAAACGATAATCGTTATAGAAAAAGAAGAAGGAAAAATTGATATCACGCTGATATGTAAGTAAATCGTAATGGAGCTCGTGATTCTTACTGTGTTGTTCGATCGGTCGCTTAACTCTCGACGCTTCTGAATTTTCATAAAAAAATACTACCCCCGTGCCAATGATCCGTAAGTGCTTAAAAACCTTAAGCCGTAAAAAATGATTTTGAATGTCCATTCCCAACATCGCGGATCTATCCTCGTCTGTGATGTGCGCGCGAACCGTGTCGCGATCAGAATCTACTTTCTTGCCAGGGAATAAGTAAACACGACAGCTCTCGAGTATAATACCAGGCGGCGAGTTTTTAACCTCGATACCTTAAGAACACTACGCATTTTAAAAATCATATCACGCTTTTAAGTACCCAATAGTGGAGGCTCAACATTTGCTACCTACCCAGACGAGGAGACCCTCGATTCCGACCCAGAATCCCCGTGAAATCCTGCTCAACCCTTAAATAACGGCACGTGCCACCCTGATTCAGGCACACCCCCGCGTGCCCGCGCCTGCGCCTGCGCCCAGGTGCCAGGCATGCTCCTGAATTTCACGTATTTTACAGCCGAACGCACGCTCCCATTATCAATCCCACCTTTTACTCTCTTTCGAAGCTGGCTGCGTAACTGCCTGCACCTAGATATTTAAAAATATATCTTTTAGAATAAATAATTCTAGGCCTTCGCGCGTGGCTCAAGCGAAACGTCAACTTTAACGATCCCTCCCTCCGCCATCATTGCACCCTTCGTACCCACATCTTTTTTTAATAGAGCATCACGCGCGGATCTCCGTGCCCCGATGCCCTCCGTGTTCCAGCAGCTGTGTTCTAGGCGCGTGATTCTTAGCCGCGTCGAAGTGGGGACCATCGGTTCGTTTATAATCGCGCTTAACGCGCCGGGACGCGCTCCCCTCGGCGTTTGCGCGAGTCCCGCGGCAGCGTGTTCCGTCCAGTTCGTCGGTCATTGTTCTTAACTACACTTGAAAAATGTCACCGGTGGCGCGTGGAGCGATGTTCGTTTCGAAGATGGACGTTGTCGAGGCGGTGACCACGGGGGCGATTTCCCCGAATCTGCCCCCGTTCACGTTGGTCGTGGTTACGGTGGTCTTCGCCGACGTCTCCTCTATTGCGTCCGATGTGGTCGGCACCTGCTGACATACGGGACATTAGAATCAGCACTAATGAAGCACAGTTAGGATTCGAGCCGACTCTGCGAGCTAAAGACTTTATCGTGTCGCGACAGCAATGCAATATTTTACAAACGTTCGCTGCTCGCGCGGAGCGCCTGATACGCTCGTGTCTGGCCACACACGGACTTCTACTACTTGCCCGTCTCACGTGGCTGGGAACCCAGTGGAGGATCAGAATTCAGAATATCGAAAAGGAGATCTCTTACCTGCTCATCTTTTCGTCAGATTCTACTAAAAAATATGAACATAATCGCACCACATCCCCCTCGAAACCGAACAGTTTCAGAGATGCTAGCTCGTAAAATCTGCAATTGTTCGGCCAGTGAGAGACGGGCTGGTTGGTAAGCAGACAGATTCAGTTCTGGCAAGGTACCTCGTTATAAAACACCTCCTTCCCTTCCTCCACGGAGGGCAGCAGCTCGTCCGTGGAGTGCGGAGTCCTGGGGCTGGGCGTCGGCGCTACCTGCTGCTGCTGTTGCTGCTGTTGCTCCCGCTGCTTCGCCAGCCTGAGCTCCTGCAGTGCCTGCCGCTGCTCCTTCTCGTTCCTCTCCTTCTCGAGGCGTCGCGCGCTGTAGCTACGCGCCGAGGACGTCGAGCTGTGAACCGAGGTTAAGCTAGGGCGGCGAGAACCTATCGGGAAGACAAGGGTTAAAGTTCAGTTCCACGGAGCTCGGCGAACGTGCACCTCCTGCTCACCGTCGCTACTCTAAGTCGCCAGGCGGATAAGTCGATAAGAATTACGAAAAAATATCTAATTTGCGTCTGCTCGGCTAATACCAGCGTGACACTCGCGGGGTTCTTTCTATCTGCGCGACGGAATCCTTCGCTCGCTCGCCTAATTCTCTGTCGACGGATAATGCAAGCTCGATGGTCGCGCCTCGGGGCCGCCGTTCTACAGGCAGCGGTTCGATTGGGGGCCGGTTTCCGAAAGCCGGGGGCGAAGGATCGGTTCAGAGCTGTCGGGAGGCGCGAAGGGGGTACAGAGAAGTTTTGCAGCTGGTGTCGCGAGGTCCAAGGGGAATGCGGGGTGTTGCGTTAGTACTCGTAGAGAAAGGGGGTATCATCTTCGTGTGTTCGGTGTTCGACTGTGCGGGTTGTCATCGTGTGGACATTGGTCACTGAAAGCGAACCTCTGCGCGAACGAAAAGCGTTCCCATCGGCTGAAGCGGATGCGTTATACAGACGGCTTGCGACGCGTGCTCTCTCGCTAATCAATAATGCACTTTTCGTAAAAGGGAAATTGATTGCTTTCAAGCGTCTAACGGGCTGCTGGAGCTTGCGGCAGCTTTTCCACCGGAACATGTATTCTCCGTGTCACATCAACGTTCTCAGAATTACACAGTCAAGGGCCATTGAAGTCGCGTGTTATATATGCAGAGAGCAGATGCTTGGCGGGCCTCGTTACGAGTCCTTATTGATTAACGGCGCATACTAAAGGCGACAGGAAATGCAGCCAGAGGCGGATTTATAGTATATCTGTGTACTGGTCTGTATACAGCGAGTCACAGAATTATTGGCACCCGAATTTTTTCGGCGGACTTTAGTCGTCCCCTTTTTCCAACACCGCTCGGGTTTCCATTCAGCGAGTAAAAGTGCCTCCGAACGTGCCCCTCCTCTCGTTCTAATTGGGGTACGTTTCTTTAGAATACTATCCAAGCGGCTCTGATGCCAGGATCTTCATTCATCTCTCACCCCGCGCTCTCTTCATTCTCGTTCGCCTTTTATCCGAAATATCCTTGTCAAGCTTCTATCCATGCCAATAATCCCCTGACTCACTGCAGCCAGAGAACAAAGCGGCTCGCTCGAAAGGCATGGCTTCGCTTCTTCGATCCATAGCAAGCATATCTAACAAAATAAAGATCCTTGACACCTCTTTGGGCTCGCGAGCTCTTTCTTCCGCGGCTGATGCTCCGTCTCCCCTCGTCACTCGTTTCCGTGAACATCGGCGAACGGACATTAAACCGCGAACCGACGCTGTCGCGGAAGCATCGAGTCTTGCAAGTTTATCGTACGCAGAAAACCGAAGCAGAACTTGACGAAGGCAGTTCCCGGCTAGTGGAGCAGGCAGCTTTCGGTTACGTTTCTCTGCTCGAGTCTCGCTAAATCAAAGCAACAGTTTAAGATGCAGGGGAACGGTACAGCAGCGGTAGCGAGCCTCAAGTACAGATACTGGAACCGCGGTTCTCCGTGGGCGGGGTTGGTCGTGTTTATTAAAAAGGTTCAAGTAAACTCTCTGTAAAGCCGGGCATCGCATGCGATCCGACGAACACAATTAAATGCGTGCGTGTGCAGCGAGCTAGCTAGTGCGTAAAGATTTCGTGTCTCCTCTACGTCTTACCAGAGAACGTTCGTTCGTTAACGAGCAACGAAATCGGCCGCTGCCATCTTGCTATCTCGTAACACACTCGTGCAGCGCTTTGATTATTGGTTGTTTCTTTCTTTCTTTTTTTTTTTTTTTCAACAAAGAACACCGTATTTTGTATTCACGTGAATGCAGCTTTTTTTTTTTTGTGTACACAATCTCACGAATGCCACAACGTACGTGTACCGGTGGTTTTAATCAATCCGGGCGGGGGAGGGTTGGAGGTGAATGTGTGACGAGGTCGAGAGTGATACAGACATTCTGTTTCCCCAGCTAACGTGGCGGCCGGGGGATGTTTCGGTAGCGCCATCACGGTGGTGTCGGCGGAAACGCATCGTTGCGTGAGAAAGAACGAAAGTACAACCGTTCCAAGTCCCGACACTCGGCCATACAACAGAGAAAAGAATGGCCGTTCGTGTACAGGGAACGTGAACGAGATCGAAGGGCAGGCTCGCGTTTCCCTTCTTTCTTCAGCCCTCTCCCGTAAGAAATCGGTCCCACCGCATCGATGGACCTTCGGCGCGACGGGTTGTCAGAGCACGGTCTGGGGTGGACCAGAGAAAAATCGGGAAACGCAGCGGGGAAGGCGGTTACGGGGGACGCTAAATATCAATAACAACAAGCTACGACACAACAGCGACAACGGCATGGTACGACTCGAAGCGCCACCATCCTCTTCTTCCTCGTCGTCGGCGTTCACCGCTGAAGAGGCGGCTCGCGGTCGGACGGGGCGTGAAACGAGCGTGACGGGAACGGGCGGGGGGGGGGGGGGGGAGGACAGATTACGTTTGGAGGGTGAATGGATGCTGGACGGCAAGTATGCCCCTTATGCCTCGACGCAACTCGGAAACGGGACTCCAGAATCCCCAAACGATTCTCTAACGAACTATCAAACTAGCGGGTTACCTTACAAAAAAAGAAAGAAAATCGAGAAAAGAAATCTTCGGCTCCTCCAACTCGGGAATCTCGCCTCCCCGTTGCGTCGAACCTCGCCAGGCCACCCCCTTTAGCGAACGACGGAAGAAGACAGAGGGGGGAGAGACACGGGCAAATAGCAAATTCACTCGAACGAGAAGAAGAGTCACTCGAACTGGGAGAGTGACGGGCAGAGGTGGCGTACAAGAGTGTGAAAGATGCGGGCATAGAAAGAGTAGAGTAGAGAGAGAGAGAGAGAGAGAGATAGAGAGAGAGAGATAGAGAAAGAAAGAGAGAGAGAGAGAGAAGTAGATAGAGACAGAAGACAGACACAACGAAAGAGCTAGAAAGAGATCGTTGATCGTCTACCGAGGCCGTCGGACGATCCCTCAGCAACGTCGCTAAGGGTACGTCGATGCTTGTTCCCGCCTTTGGTCGCCTGCAGGTGACACGATATAAGCAAGATGGCGGCGGCACGTGCCGCACCTGCTCTCGACGCTGGTACCAGGGGACCGCGGCTACCACCGCTGCTCGGCCTCCTGGTGAACGCGTAGGTCAATGGTCCTCCTGTGCTGCTCCGTTGGCTGGAGCGCGAGGACGGTCTTCCACCGTGGAGCGTCAGCGGGATACCTGTTGGATTCCTTCGATTACTCATCCCTTCTCGATCCTTTCGTCAGCGTGTTCGTCGTGAATTCGCTTCCGCTTTTCGTTGACACTAACGCATTCCCTATCGCCCTGCGCATCGGACACCGTCCACCGCAGAGCCCTGCGCCCGATGGGCTTCCGAGTGTACCGATTAACGCGACTCGAGTGGCCGAGCTCGCTGTTTAAGGGGTTATACTTAGTCAGGCGGCCGAAAACAGGCGAATGTTTGTGAATTTTTTTTTGCAAAAATGGAAGCATATATTTATACAGAAATTTTTGCTGTTAAAAGAGCAACATTTAAAAAACATTTGGTAAATTTTTTGTAGAAAAATATTTACAGTTATTTATTTATAATAAAAATACGACATCCAAGAAGCCTTTTTAAAAACGCTGAGCAAGATATCTCAAAAACTACTGCACTAATCTTTCTGAAATTTTCCGGGCTTATTCTTTATATAAAAATCTACTGAATGACGGAGGGATTTTTTTCCATTGTAAACGATCCTTCCGTCATTCAGTAGACTTTTATATAAAAAATAAGCCCACAAAATTTCAGAAAGACTGGTACAGTAGGTTGTCAGGTATGTTGCTCACTGTTTTTAAAAAGGCTTCTTGGAAGTCTTATTATTTCTATAAACGTAAATATTTTTCTACAAAAAAATTACCAAGTATTCTTTAAATGTTGCCCTTTTAAGTGCAAAAAGTTCTGTAGAAATATATGTTTCCGCTTTTAAAAAAAATTCGCTGCTTTTCGGAATTCTGAGTAGATATAACCCGTTAATCGTGGGAATTCTGTGGAAGAACGGTTCGTCGTTGCACTCTGAAGACTGTCGGATGCAGAGCTCTGAAGACCACCGTAGATCACGGTACAGTTGGAGTAGTGTTATTCGGTGTAGTGTTCGTTTGTAATTGGGCATGCAAGGAATGTAATAATCAGGTCGAGTTGGTGTGTCGAATGCCCCCCGGGCTTGGTATCAGTACTTCGATGCAGGCTTCGTGCGCTTCGCAAACGAATAATTATCGATGTCACGTGACGCTGGCCTGTCACGAGGAATCAGGACGTTAGAAATACATGGCGTGCGCTAGCGAGCCTGTTAGACCACGTTGAGAAATATGTGGGACATTTCTTGGAGGATCGATTCTCCTTAATATTTCAGCCGTGTGCCGTTCTGTATTCAAAATTTCCGATTAAATCGAGGCCCGGGCACGGTAAAGCCTGCCGAGCAAAAGTATCATATCTGCGTGTAGGAGCAGCCGTTGCGTATTCGACGGTCTCGAAACGAATGGAACGAGACCGCGAGACGGTAACGTTTTACTCTTTCATCCTCGGATATGAAGTTAGAACCTCGACGAGTCTCCTCTATCGATTATGCTACGATTGCTGGAAATCAGCTTCGGACTGGCCTAAGCGATCGTTAGACTACTACTCCCGGTTCCCCCTCAGTCTCTCCCGAGCGAAGTAGGCCAGAGGCCGAAAATAGACGTCTTCGGAGGGGACGGGGTCCTTCATCGATACTTAGACTTATTGATTTTGCAGCCGAAAGCCGTCGCAATGGGGTGCAGTACAGTTTCGCCGTGGCTGGCCGAGTGGTTAAAGTAAACGGCAAGGTCGACGAACGATGGGGGGATCGTGGCGCGGGCGCTCGATCGTTCCGTTCACCTCCGTCGAATCGATCGGGGGAGGTTTTCTCGGGCGACGGTCGATCTGTTGCTCGGGGGGATACTCACCGGTGTCGCTGGAGAACAGCATCGGCGGCGGGTGATTCGCGTTGGCATAGTGCCGCGGCCTTGAGTACCTCGCACGGCTGAACAACTTGAGCACGAAGCATATCATCCCCGTGAATATCGCTATCCCCGACGCTATGCAGAGCAGGGTCGGTATATCCGTGGTTATCAGCACCAGGTCTGCCAACAGATTGCGACAGGACGCTTCAACCCGTCACCATTTTCCAAGGGGACGAATGTGGACTAGTGCCCTGGTTCGTTAGTAACAGTGTACCCCGCGATGGTTCAGTTATTGCAAGATTGGGGCGGGGAATGAACGGAGAAATACAAGGGCAAGTGGTAAACGTCTGTCATAAGTCAGACTTTAGGTATTATATGTCCTGAACGGGCGAAGGTTGATGGAGTATAGGTACTGTGTCGATCAGTCTGATAATTAGTTGGCACGGTGTACCTTCGGCGCAGAACACCTTCTTGCTAGGCCTAGACAGTGCGACCCTGTGATAACCATCCTCGCAGTCGCACACAGCGTGGTGCTGCACCTGGGTGCAGGTCGAGTGTTGATCCGTAAAAGTGCAAGTCGCCCGATAGAAGCATTGCTCCCCGAGTCGTTTGGCTGGAAAACCGTACAGTCGTTTAATTCCCCGGGGCTCCGCTAAAGGGTAGCGAGCCTTTCAACCCTCAATTGGTAACGTGGCACTTTGGGCTATATTTCTCTGTGTACATATGTCTTTGTCACCGAGATGTCCGCTTTAAGCAACTTGCACGATCAATCAGTGGCTGTTAACCGAATTCTTTCCCCCACAGATATTCAAGTAGAACGCAAGCGGTGTGTTCTATTCCCAGCAATGCAACTGGGGCGATGCGACTTGAAAATTTTAGTATCCCGGCTAACGAATGAAACGCAGCGACAAGCGTTTCGATAAACGAAGTTAGAAATGCGTTTGCGAATCGACTGGTGGGACGAGTGTGACACAAAACATCCTTTCACGGCATGTCGATTATTCACAGGCGACAGGGCCTCCCTCGACATTTATTTTCCCCCCCCCTCGTTTCGCTCGTGTCCGCGTTACCATGGAGTTTTTCATATCGGAACGACCTAGTTGCGAACGAGCGCGTAGCCGTCCGCGCAAAATGTTCTACGTACGTTTGGCACATCCTTTGCTAGGCCCAAGGCGAACTGGATAGAATTTCTCGCACTCGCAGTGACCGGTGACCGTGTCGCAAAACACGTGCAGCAGTTCCGGATTGCACCAGACATCGCACGGCGAGCCCAGGTACTGTCCCTTCGCTGTAAACAGGATAAATCGATAGCTTTCTGGATTATGCACGGCGTCTCTCGATAATAGATGAAATATACACCGTGTTCTCCACAAATAGCGCTCGTATAACATGCCGTATGAGGAGCAATCGTTAGCTCCTTTGTATCACGAGCTCCCATTGCCGGGCACATGAATCTTTTAACAGAACCCCGTGTGCTTGATAGAACTTCACGTGGTATCCGAGTAGGTTACATGCTTCTTTAAATCTACATCCCGTTTTATCGAGCTACTTGACGAGCAGCAGTCATTAAGCTACTTTGCTAAGTGTTTACCTCGAAGAGGGAGAAACTCTGACTGCTGGAGATGTGCGGATTAAATACAAGGATAGAGGTTGGTGAGGGTTAAGCTGTTTCGTTAAACGGGGTATGATTTTTGGCTAGAAATTTTACTGGCGCGTTTGAAAGTGATCGGATACCAGTTAACTCGCTTTGCGCCATAGTAATTGCTACGTACGTCACGTCTCTCGTGCGAATGTAATTAGGAAACTTTCGCGATGAGTTCCCTCGCGTTGCCCCACGGGAAGGTATTTTCAGATGACGAGTCAACTTTCCTCCATCTAACAGGTTAATGTGTGTTTCGACATAGTTCTTCGCAAGTTCCTGCCGTTTCCCTTAGGGATACGGCTCTGGCTTTCACCCCTTTCTCGCAACCCTCCAAGAGTATTCTCAATCTTCGAAAGTTTGTCAGTGGCACCCTTGGTACGAGCAATGTAACAAATTCACCGCAGGTAATACTCTCAAATGAACGACTTCAATTCAAGAGAAGATCAATTTTCGGATGAATGTTCTTTTTAGCTGCTATTAATATAATATTAGACACTATTCTAAAATTCTGTTTTCGTCTATAGATGCATTTCTAATGCAGCAATATTATATATAACAATTTTATTGACAAACAGAATTCTCTGACCAATGTGTAGAACCAAAAATTGTTGCTCCGCAGACGAAATAATAATCACGAACTAGGGTATAACACCACTTTATTCGTCGACAAAGATTTCAGTCTCTTTGAACCATCGAGCTTCGATACCCGTTTCTATGCCTCCTTTTGACGATGCTAGGCTGCAGCCTTTTGTCGCGGGCGTTTGTTTGTCGAGCTGTGAATGCGCGCACATTCTGCACGATTAATGAAGCAAAGAAGCATTGTTACCCTATCCAAAAGAGGGAGGGGAAGGGGGCACTTTTGCTTCAAAAGATGTTTGACGTCGTGTGCCTTTTCGCTAGCCAACTACCACCGTCTTCTCTTACCAATTTCGTCGGCCTGGACAAACGGCCCGTCGTGCCTCGTACGGAATACGAATTTAATTGCTCGCGACCGAGCTGCCCGCTTGTTTAGTAAATTAACGCGCTGAGTTTTCTCCTGCTAATTGCGCGATTTGGTCTGGCCTACCAGGCTTGGGCAGCTTGCCAGACGATTAGCGTATTGATTTCTCTTTAATTATAGTATTATATCGTTATTAAATGTTTCGTAGCGTCAAGGAGAGGCGATTAACTCCGTTGGCAAGCGTTCAGAAGCGTATACGCGACATCCTACAGTTGTGCCTAATTGGGCTTCTTCAATTATACAATGTGGGATGCGCTTCGCGGTATCGTCGAATGCAGGGGTGGCGCTTTGGGTAAACGCGAGAGGAAAATGTGGAATAATACTTTTCTTTTGTATTTTGAGAGAAAGGAGCTTGGTGAGTCGTTAGGTAAATGATTGCGACTTGGATGGTTTTTTCGCTAGTAACAAATTGATAATTCGGAGTGCAATTGAACAGGGTGGATTCTTCGCGTGAAAATGCATCGAAAATGTATAATAAGATTTTCTCATGCAAGATTTTATTTGACAGAAAATCGGGTTTATTTGATGCAGCACGACTTAGACGGAGCGTCTGACTATTACTCGTTACTTCTACTTGCGCGTCATAGCTTCTAAAAATTAACGCTGGTACTGTTCCAGTAACAGACTGTTACATCTTTCTAAATCGTTTACCATTTTCTATTTTATGATTTCTAATACATTTTTAGCTTCTAATCATTCAAACCCTTGCACCCTATTTTCTTTTAATTAGAAAAGATTCTCCACTTCTTCATAGTCCTACTTTTTATAAAAACCCCGTTTAAAGGTATCATATATAATTTTCGCTACACAAATATAATTTTCAACTACAGAATTATTTTAACCACACCGCCTACTAAAACAAACCCAAACAAAAACTAACAAACACATTACTGAATACTATAAATACTCGACAAATCTTGAAGCTCAACTGCCCCATGTAAAAGCCTCGTTCCATGTCTCCACCCCATTTCCACGCGAGGAACTCGCCCCTTTCTCGGCTGCATCCCCGAACTACGCCCTGCACGCAGGACAGAAGATCCTGCGAGGAATTAGAGTTTCTAGCATCGAATCGGAATTGAAGCTCGCCGGGTCGATCGATCGCTCGAACTGCAGATGAATCGGGGGTGGTGTTGCCGCGTCGCATAAATAATTGAGCGCACGGGGGCAGCGGCGATTACGCTTTCGACCTCGTTCGCGAACTTCATGGTGTAACATTCGTGTGGCGGCCCGGTTCGGCGTTGTTCCACGGCGGCTATCGCGCTGCCGTGTGTCTGGGCTCGAGGTGAATGGCGCCCGACAGGAAAGACAGGGATGAATGACGCACGATTACCTCTTCGTTAACTATTTTCCCTCGTTCCCGTTCGCGTCGCAGTGGACAGGGGATGGCGAGGTTCCTTTGAATCGCACAGCGGCTGCAGGCGGTGTGCGAGCTCCCACACAAGCCGACGGCTTGCAGCATCCATTAAAATCAATACCGGCAGCGTGGTTGGCGCGAAAATCCAAGAAGGACGAGCTTCTCGCCCGTGCACGCCGGCGCGCGCGCAGTCGCCGTTTCCGGGACGCGTAATATTTTGTTTTCCTAGCCGTCGGACCCACTTTTCGCCTGAATTCCCGTAATCGCGTTTCCGAGATGCCGGGGAAAATGGAAATTCACTGGGCGCAGAGTTGGGGACGATCTCTGCCCGCTGCTGATCCTTCACCATCCTGTCAGCTCACTTTTGTGAGATGGAGGTTGAAGTTTAAACGAAGGCTCGTTACTCGCGTAATCGTGTTTACGAGGGGCTAGGGTAATTGGAAATTGATGAAGAGTTCTCGGAGCTGATCCCTCCTAGCGGCTGATTTCGTTTGAATCTTTCATTGAATTTATGATTGAAGCTGAGATTGTGGTTCACTATGGTCTCGCACTGCTGCTTTTTCCCCGGACTCGAATTAGCTGGTTGAATCGATGGAAGTTGTGAGATATGGCGCTGAGATATGTAAATGGCTCGTTGAGTGAGCAAACGTCTGGATTGAATGACGATGATGATGGCAACGCGAGTGTTTACTCTGCGAGAAGTGGCTCCGGGGGCAGAGTGTTTGCACGTCTGTATCGAGCAAGCGCGAGGAAGGCGAGGCAAGAATCTCGAGGCACACATGTTCGATCGTCCTTGTTTCGCGAGAAAATAAGATAACGTTCCTCCTACAAAAGGGCGTGTATCGATTGCTAAATAAACTGGTGGTACGTACGCCTGGAAATCGAGGACGAGCTTAAACGCGATGGCAGAAGCAGGGTGCTTGCAATTTCCGAACGTTTTCTTGATCGGAGTATAATTCTATGTACCAGGATTCTTAAACAACTGGTAGCTAATTGTTTAATCCATTTATTATGCTGCTTTCGAGGTGATTGACTCGTGAATTGGGAATGAATTACAGATACTTTGTCCCTTTACTTTGATTCAAAGAGTTCAAGAATTTATATTCCACTCGAAGGATTTAGCTTTGAGTCCACTGTATTCTATTCTATTTCAAACTTGTAGATTCCCTGGCAGATCCTCTGCCCTTTGTAAATGTAATGTAGCAACAATTTTTCAAGCTCCCTGTTCTACTTTCAAACCCATCTATATTTCAACAAATTCTCTCTTCAACATCCAGCACATACCATCGCCACGAGATCAATAGTTATTTTAAACAACACCCCATATAAAACTCATTTCAAAATCGTTATCATTGCCATCCTCGCCCATAATGTTATAGCTACAAAGTATCATATTTCTACTATTTTCAACTGAACTTGATGAATCAGTACTACAACGAAGACTTCCTCCAATACATAGCCTCTACCATCACGTTGGATCTAACCTACCCCACATAAGAGCCCTCCCAAAATCGTTACCACCATCACCTACAACGCCGCAGCGTAGCATCCTCCCCCGACGATGCTTGAAACGCCTCGTTCTACTTCCAACCCCATGAAAACATTACACAAACCTTTCGCTCACCACCTGCCCTATACCATCCTACTGACACCATTCTATACTCCGTTCAATGCCCCACGCAAGAACCCTCCCAAAATCATTACCACCAAGCGATGCCTGAACCTACTCGCACCACCAACCCCATCGCCACCTCCGCGAAAACTTTCCCCAGCATCTCCACCCTATGCAACCACGTCCAGCTAGCTGCATATTCCCAAACGATCCCCCCTACAGTTCCCATCCCAAGATCGTTACCACCATCGCCGCCATCCTCGGCATCCTCGCCCGTGCCGCATGTCCCCCCTCCTGCGCCCGATTCAGGTCAGCAGCGGAATCCATGAATGGTGCCAGGCACAGGTCCCCCGCCACTCACCCACAGTGATGTTCTCCTCGAGGTAGTCCTGGTCGTCGTCGTAGACATCGGCGTCCTCTTCTTCGCCCTGTTTCTCCCCGTTGTAGCTGGCGCCGCGCAAGTCATCACCTGCTAGCAGTCGACGTGCCGGTGGATCCTGCCGCGCGCGGCAGCTGCAGCTGGACACCAGGAAGACGAGGCAGATCAGCAGGAGCCAGGAACGGCAGCAGGTCAGTCTCAGGGCGGAGGGAAGTGCGCTCATCGCCCCCGCGGCGCGAGTCAACCCCCGAAACCGACCACCGGCGGCGCATCGACATCCTTCCCCGTCGCCTGCCCTCCCCCCCTCCCGCCCCCCAGCACGCCCTCTCGCCCTCGACGGCTCTGACGAGCGCCTTATATCGCGCGTATAGCCCCCTGTCGCACTCTGGCCCTACGTTGTTGCCACCACCCCCCCTCCCGCGTCGCTCTCCGCTACTATTCCACACTATCCACCGTTCCCCGGTGATCGCCAGCACCCGCGTCACGACGGCCAGCCACAGCGGACGCGACAAGAGCGGCGGCGAAAGCGCAGCGCAGCGCAGCAACGGCCACCGTTCGACTGCCGGAGAGACGATGTTCCCGGATCCGTGCCACCCGTTCACTGACGCCTTCCTTCCGTCAGCCGGTCGACCACCGTGCGCCTGCAGCTGCGCGATGCCGAACCTCCCCTTTCCGTTACAACCCCTTCCTCCCGCCTCTCTGCCCGTGGCGCCGCGGCTGCCTCCCGCGGCCGCGTCGATCGAGATCACGGCTATGTTCCTCTATCGCCCGACACCGAATCGCGCTCGGTTTGTTACCTTTTCAGCCGGCCACCTTGACACCGGCCCCGATCCGCGAATTCGGTCGGCCGTGGGCGGGCGGCTTTCGGCTACTCAGCCTGCCAATTTCCAGGCCGCGCACCGGCGCGCGTTGAGTGCCCATCGGCGGCTTTCTCCTCCACGAAGGCAGTATCGAGTTTGGATGACATTTCGGAGTGCGTCGAGGATGTCGCGAGGGCTTTGTTCGGAAGGATATTGTTCGGTCTGCCTTCGTGGCGGGCACTTGACGTGTGATGTGTGCAGGGGTGCTTTGGGGGTAAATGTAGGGTATAAAGCTTCGAGGAAGAAACGCACGGGTGTATGGCGCTCGAGGTGGCGACTGTACTAGTCGCAATGATTGGAAGATGGTGTCTTAACACTTTGTAGTCGGGTATTGACGGCTGGCCGAGTGAGTGAAATAGCGGGCTGGAAATTTATTTATTCTTTTTTCGCGTCCCGATAATAATGTGTTAAGGTCGTCTTGGCATTTTGTGGGTTGAAATGGAGGATAGTGAAGGGTGATCTGATGCGCGATGCGCGATACACTTGGGGCGTAGATGCAGGGAAAAGGCAGTGGAAGTAGTAAGTGCCAACGTAGGTCAGACAACGGCGCGACGCTCGCTTTCCTTCGCCTCGTCCTCGCTTCCGTGTTCGTGCAACATTTCCCTCTGGTTTCGTACTCGATTTGTATGACCCTGAGTCTCGTACTGTAAGATGGATGGAGTACAGATTTTTGTAAAATACTCTGATATATTTTCTCGTAAAAAACATCGTTAGAATACAAGTAGGACAACACCTTAAACAGTCAAATCGCATGGGAATGTTTGACTATTGTTTTCTGTAGAGTCTCACGCGTCTTTGGAAACTTTGTCGCGTGCATTATAGTCTGAACAGAACTAAATGGCTGGCCAATGACACTACGGACCTTGTCAGCCGTTTTTCTTCTGACAAAAATTGTACACTCGAAGAAAATTCACTATTTTCAGTCCTCCTTCAACCTCAATCCACGCGAAATTCACTGAGGAGAATCCTCTTCGGATAGCAAGGACACGTTGGCGACAGCTCCTTGAAACAGCGCGCTCTGTACGATCGCTGAGAACAAAACAGTTTCGCTAACTTCTAATCTGAAATCCTGGATCGCAGAAATATTAAGCAATCCTCTCACTTTGCGCGGAAAGGTGCAGAGAAAGGTTGCCATTACGCGCACGTTTCTTGTGACTCATGTTTCAATACTTATATTACTCAGGCTGCAATGTTGCGAAGTAAAATTGGAACAACGAGAAATTTATCTGGCTTATCTGAAGCTTCAGTTTTTCGCGTCGGAAACACCCGACGACGGAAGTGTGGCGCCACGTTTATCATTCGCCGAGTTCCGCCCTTTCCACGCGATTCTATGTTTTCCGAAGTCGAATACCTGATCGCCTGTTCCTCCTTCGGTGTCTACGGATCATGAAGTAAGCCGCTGCCGATGCGATCGCTATTATTAACAGCGCGACCACTGCCAGAGTGCCAGCCATAATGGACACTGCGTCGGTGTTGTTGCGATACATCAGGGTACATGGTGACTCTTAAAACAGAGGAAACTTGTCAGCTGTCCTCGCAGCCCTTTCTACTTTCTCAGAAATTAACTACTGTGACTGAAAAAGTGATAATAGAATTGACACTTGAAATGGGAATCCCCGGCCACTCACACATGTATGAAAGAAGGAAAAGGACAAAAATTTTATGCAATTCTACTAGAACTGATTGTAAATGGAAGAAATATAGTGAAACGATAGTCCTTTGGCCAATTTTGTTTTATACACAACTTCAGACGTTCTCCAAATACTTTCCTATATCGCTTCCACCCACAATATCTCCTCAACATCGGACAAGTACCCGTTTCAACGAAGCATCCAACTGCAGATGCACCATCCACGGAAGGCATAGCGTAGCACAGACTCTTATTACCCACCACCCCGTTACACTCGTAACAATATGGCGCGTAGCGGCGAGCATCCTTCAGTGTGCTGTTCGTCTCATTATGAACGATGACACTGAAACATTAATCTTTCACAAACTCGCCGAATCTACCGAGCTAGGGTAGATGTTTCTATTACTGTGTCCTATATCCATTAGTGTGTTTTTATATTTAAATAAGCCGCACAAAGAAACTCGCAGTAATAAATAAGGAATTAATTTTTTTTTTAATTAAGTTAATGTATCTAGATTAAAATTTTATTTTTCAAATTTATTAGTTATTCATTAAACGGACATTTTACAGATGTATCAACTTGCCCCGCAGTGGGGTAAATTGATACATTTTGCCTTGGTCCAAATACTATTTTTTCATTCATTCTGTGTGCATTTTCTCGAGTTTTCGCTTACTATATATTAAAGAGGAAGGACCAAAGTATATTACAGCATGTTTGTTATTGAGTAATTAATTTAAACAAAAATAAAAAAAATTGAGAACTGAATAACGTGTCAACTAGCCCAGTTTCCCTTACAGTAATAGGAACATCTACCCTAGTATCGCTATAAATGCTTATTTCTCACTCACCCGTGGAGGCTTTCGTTGTCCAGGTTCATCAAGAGGATGCAAACGGTGGGCTGGTCACAGTCCCACCCTGTCCACCCGTAGAAGCACTCGCAGGCTCTGTGGTCGTCTATGCATACACCGTGGCCCTTGCACACACGCGTACACGGCCTGACGCAACTATTATTCTCATTGTTCACGAAGCCAGCGTCGCATCGGCACACATTCGGCGCCACGCACGTCCCATTCCCGCAATCGTTCTCGCAAAAAGGCACACAGACAGTTTCGTTCATCGAAACGAAACCGTCCAGACACTGGCACCGGTTCGGCTCCACGCAGGTGGAGTTCTGGCAGGTCGAATTGCAGAATGGCATGCAACGATCTGTCGAGTCGTGCACGCAGCCCTCGTTGCACGTGCAAACGTTGGGCGCAGTGCAGGCACCGTATCCACCACAGTCGACCTCGCAGGTCGGTTCGCAGATATTAGAGTCGTTGGTCGATGCACGGTAGCCCGGGTCGCAGCTGCACGAGTCTGGCCCGATGCATTTGCCGTGGACGCAGCTCTGGTTGCAGATTGGCTCGCAGGCTGATGCGTGCTCTTCGGTTGTGTTGCTGGGTATCTGAGGACGTGTATAGAAAGTTAGGGAAAATTAATGCGGGGCAATGAAATATTACGTTATATTTGGGAATATCGAAGTGTGGAGGGTCTAGAAATTTTCGTTAGACCAAGTTCGATAGGCGTCTTTTCTGCAAGGGGATGGGAAATGAAAGTACTGTGCGATCAGGAACCTCCGTGCCATAAGAGGGGGCCTGGAGTAAGGGACCACGGAGAATCGGTGTAGCCGTGGTGGTTAACGCTGCTGTTCAGTACGCGGACGACTCGGGTTCGATTCCCGGCGCCATGGCTCTTTTTTTCCGAGGTTCCCTAAATACGTAGGAATTACGTCAGCTACCGATTTCCTACAGTACCAATCTCAAAGCAAATATTGCAAGAAATCTTATCAAATCCTCATTAATAAACCTACACAAGCCCATATAAAACCCCTACAAATTCACACCACTCACTTCGTTCTCCCTTCCGCTGGTATCGATCACTCGATACCCATCGAAGCAGGTGCAAGTGTTTGGCGCGTCACAGGTCCCGTAAGGCTCGCAGGGGATCTTGCAGAAGGGCGTGCACACCGGTTTACCTCCTTCGGTGTCTTTGAGTCGAAAACCCTCGTTGCAAACGCAGACCCCAGGCGCGCTGCAACCGCCATTCCTGCAGTTCTCGCAAATGGGCTGACAGACGTACTTGGACGACTCGGAGGGCCCGTAACCATCTTCACAGACACAAGTATCAGGGGCGGTGCAGGTGCCCCTTATGCAGGGTTCGCTGCAACTGGGCTCGCAGAAACTGTCGTTCTTCGATCTGTAACCCGGCAAGCAGGTGCAAGTATTGGGCGCCGTGCAGGTGCCATGCTTGCAATCGTGCTTGCATATCGGCTTGCAGAGGGACGTGTCCTTCCCTTCAGGTGCATAACCATCGTCGCAGGTGCACTGGTTCGGCGCTGTGCATTTGCCATTCTGACAGGGCAAGTCGCACTGTGGCAGGCAGTTCGCTGAATTCTTCTCGTCAGGTTCGCGCGCGTATCCGGGGTTGCAGGTGCAAGTGTCTGGCGCTGCGCAGTGCGCGTTTAGCGGCGCACATTCCACCGGGCAGATCGGGAAGCAGTGCAGGTTGTCGCCGCTGGTCAACCTGTAGCCGCTGTTGCACCTGCACACATTGGGTATTGCGCAGATGCCGTTCGTGCAGTTGCTGTCGCATCTAGGCGTGCAAACGTGATCTTTCAGCTGCGGATCGTTGGACGGCTCGTGGCCCGACCAGCACGTGCATGTGTTCGGCGAGATGCAGTAGCCACCCTGGCAGGCTTTCGGGCAGATTGGCTCGCAGTGGCTGGTCTGTCTCCTGTATCCGTCGCAGCACCTGCTGTCTGTCATCCAGACCGTCACGTACTGAAAACGATGTAGCCTTGAATGACAGGGAAACCACGCGCATCCACGTACTACTCTGTGGATGCTGTGGAAGCTAGCCAACTTGTTGTACTTTCGTTTATTTATTTGCAAACCCTTTCAAGCATTGAGAAAAGACACTCTGTGTCCGAAACTGCTCAAAATACTCGTCTGACAGTTAAGCACACCTGCAAGCACATTCTCAATCGCCTTTCAGCCACTTGAAATTTTTATTACAAACGCTTCAGTCACATTTTCTTATGATGAAAGTTTCATGGTTAGGAGAATCCTCGGTACCGTAAACAGGGGGAACATTGGCATGCTTTTGGAACATTTTGCTATATAATATAAAAGTGTCAAAATGCATAAAATTGTTTTCTTTTTCCTTTTTAATAGATGTTAAGTAGATGCCAATGTTCCCTCAGGTCACGGTAACGACGTTCCGTGGTGAATTCCTTACGTCAATCCTGTAGTTCACACGAGTCATGATCTTGTAAAATACCCACTTCGCCACCTTGTATGTTTCCTTGTAGGGCACGTACCGTGTCTCCCTTCGACTGGAAAAGGATGCGCTGGTGAATGACGCTGCAGTCGAACCAGATGCACACGAATCGTCGATTTTCTTGTACGTGGAAATGTGAGACGGAAACGCGTTGTAGGGTGAATGAACTTGGCGAAAGATAAATATGTGCGAGCTAGTTGAATTGAATATATTCTACGAATATACACGAAGGTATGCAGCGTGATTTCAGGGGATCGATACGGAGAGAGGCATCGAGTAAAGGCAAATCCAGACTTTGGATGTGCATCGCGGATGATTCATCCACAGTGAATGTGAAGTCATCAAAAATAGAGACTGTCCCGACTTTGCTCACGGGTCACTTGGATGAACTATAGATGAAAACAGTCTTTACACCTTTCACTGTGGGCGAAACATACGCGACGCAAATCCAAATTATAAAGTCGAAATTCGGGAAGCAAGTGCATCTGCTTTCGGTTCATTGATTGTTCTCGAATTTCATACACAGTTACCCTATACCGTGTGCAATATTAGATTAAATACATAAGTCACATCACTAATATCTCTTCCAGTATACCGAGTCCAAAGATCATCTGGAAATTTTAGCAACTCATGCATTGGACACGATACTTTCTAACCACGCGCAAAATTCGAGAAGGTACCAATCGGTGAGCCAAACACTGCACACTGCCATCCTACGTATGTACCACAGCCATATAGAAGTGTGAAGTGGCTTTACCGTCGAATTTAGTCTCAGATACGATTACCATCGAGCTCCTGTGCCAGTTTCGAGCACGACATCCCTACCTGACGTTCATGAGACACTCAGACCCGTCACCGCTCGTCATGAGTATCGTCGCCTCCGTTAGAATGGCCACGTTCAAAAGGACGACGCAGCCGATGCACTTCATGTTTCCCTTTTGCTCGCACAAGGAGGCTGTCGTTCACCCGTGCACAGCTCGGACTGACAAACGCGCGCATCGTTTTGTTTATCTGTCGCTCTGCAACCGGGCTGCTATCGTCGGGAGACAGGATGCACCATATCTTAGGGGTCTGAAGATTTTTTTAGGAATGAATTCAAGGCAGGGACGGATTTGGAAATTGGCGCCCCTAGGCTAAGAAGAGCCTGCCGCCCTTCCCGCGAAATATCATAAAATATTTAAATTTCAATGAGTCGAGGCAATGTTAAAAATAATTCAATATATGAATTATTGCTAATTTGCTAGGGGAAGAAAAAGTGAATTGTCTTTGGAGTTGCCTCATGCCTACGGGTTTAAACCTTTTTCAATTTCCTTTCCCAAAATTTGTCGCCCTGGCCTGCAGCCTACTTTGCTTATATACAAATCCGCCACTGATTGGAGGACGGTCTGGAGTTCGTTTGGAGACAGATAGGCACAGCTACTTTATTATCTTGTTTATTCAGGAATGCTACGATAACTTTGCTTATTTTTATGTAATAATTTAATGAACTAGCATATCAATAGCGTACAGGGACGTCGCTTTAGCAAGGCTAGAGATTGTTGTCTTCCTCGGGCAACAAAGTAGCTTGTCCCTGCATTGAAACCGATGGCGCGTTATCTGCACAGAATCATGTAAATTATGTGAATTTTTAAGAAGTCATTGGTGACGGGCGAAGGATACACAGGATGTTCAATTCTGATCTATAAATGAATGTTCTAAGTGGTACAGTTAAATTAGAATTTGAATTTTGACAGGAAGATCTTTAGCAGTCAAGGATATTTTAAGGCTTCTTATTAATTAGCATTCACTAAAGGCTTTTGTAGCTTGAAATTATTCAATTGTTGATTAAAACGGGACGCTTTGGATTATTAAACTCACTCACCAGGATAATATCTTCCTTCCCTGCGTTTCCGTATCACCAGGTACACTGCAGCGATAGTAGCCACCGCAGCTATTGCGATTCCAGTGATTCCAATCATTGTAACGTAACCTGGCGCCTTCTTCTGCGCCACGCTCACCGTGTAACAATACGAATCTGGAAAGCAAGAAGGCATATCGCAGAATGGACAGGACAGCGTTCCTTACATTCCTTCATTTGGAAAAAGGATCTTTACCTGTACTTATCAAACAAGCAACAGTCTCGTTTCCTGTATCTTCTGTTTGATACTTGTCGAAGCAAAGAGTTTCATTATCAATCTCCTTGAAGCAGCTGTAAGTGCACAATGGACTATCAGCGAGCACGCTAGCAATTGTACTGTTCACCTGGCTCGTGACATCCGTTCTATAAAAAATAAATTAAAAAATTCCGTGGAAAGTGCATACCCGGATTTTGGAATTCAAGTAAGATCGATTAAGCTTTCTATATTTACACATTCGTGGGTTCATCCATAACCAGAATGCAAAACGATGGTTGGTTACAATGTAAGTCCTTCCATCCATAATGGCACTCGCAGGTTACGTTCTCGACCAAGCAAACTCCATGGCCGTTGCAATTATTTTTGCACACGCTGACGCATCCACCGCCGCTATCACTGCTGTTCCCTTTCGCGAAGCCTTCGTCGCACTGGCACTCGCCGGGAGCTGTGCATCTTCCGTTGGCGCAGTTTTCGCAATACGGTTCGCAGACACTCGTGTTCCCTTGCTTCGCCGAGACGTAGCCTTCGTTGCACTCGCAGATTTCGGGTTCCACGCAGCTGCCATTGTCGCATGACGTGCAGAACGGTATGCAAACACCATCCGCGTCCTTCTGGTGTCCTTCATAGCAAGTGCACATATTAGGGGAGGTGCAGGTGCCATTTCTGCAGTCGAGTTCGCAGACGGGTTCGCAAATGTGGGGATCTAGAGCACGATAGCCCTCGTTGCATCTGCAGATATTTGGTGCTATACAAATCGCTTGCTCACCACAGGGTGTTTCGCATACAGGCTCGCAGGTGCTCGAAGACTTCCCTGAGAAACGATAGTCTTTATTGCAGCTGCACTGATTTGGTGAACTGCAGTAGCCGTTTTCACAAGTCTGCGCGCAGACGGGCTTACAGATGCTCGATGAGTTCCCTGAGAAACGATAGCCCTTATTGCAACTGCACTGATTCGGTGCACTGCAGTAGCCATTTTCGCAAGTCTGCGCGCAGACCGGCTCACAAGTGTCCGAGTCGTTTCTCAGTGGTCGATAGCCTCGATTGCACTTGCACTCGTTCGGTGCACTGCAGTACCCATGAATGCAACTTTGCTTGCAGACGGGCTTGCAGAAGTTGCGTTTGGTTTCAGATAATTGGAAACCCCAATAACAGTGACACGTGTCTGGGGAGCTGCAGTAACCGTTGATGCAAGCTTCCTTGCACACAGGCTCGCACAAGTTCCACATCGTCAGGGAGTAACCCTCCTGACAGGTGCATACGTTGGGAGCAGTGCAAGTTCCGAATTGGCAGCTCATGCTACAGGTTGGTTCGCAGACGAAACTGTCCTTTTCGCTGGGGTGGTAGTTCTCGTCGCAAGAGCACTCGTTGGGAGCGCTGCATATTCCGTGCACGCAGGATTTTTCGCAGAAGGGTGCACAGTGGTTCGGATTGCCGTCAAGAGGTCGGTAGCCAGGGTAGCACTTGCAAACGTCCGGGTCGCAGCAGTAACCGTTCACGCAGTTCTCCTTGCAGATTGGTACGCAATTATTGAAGTCTTTATAGGATGGCTCGTAACCTGGATTGCAGCTGCATAACTCTGGGGCACTGCAGTACCCATTCACGCAAGGTAATGAGCAGACGGGCTTGCAGACTGAGGTATCGGCGAAGAAAAATGATCCCTGAAAAGTGAATGGTGGTACAAACGTGTGCTCCGTCACCCTACAAATTAGAACACTGTACTTTCATCTAAAGAATAATAGTACTGCAACATGAACTCAAGGTTCTCTGTGAAGAAAATTCCATTTAGAGCAACATCACACAGTCAAACTTGTGACCACTCCGTGCAAAAATAAAATATAAAAGTTGGCAGAAGAGCTTGCCTTCTTCGACTCACACTTTCAAGCATTTTGCTACTGTCGACCAGTTGGTAGCCTTCGAAGCAGGTGCAGGTGTCAGGCGCCGTGCATTTTCCGAAGGGTTCGCAGGAGACGTTGCAAAACGGCTCGCAGACGTGTTGCATCGTCTCATCTCCGCTGATCCTGTAACCTTCGTGGCAGGTGCATACTGCTGGACCCGTGCAGGTACCGTTCACGCAAGATTTCTCACAGATCGGCTCGCAGACGTAGCGAGAGTCACCCAGGAGACCGTAGCCCTCGTCGCAAAGGCAGGCCTCAGGCATGATGCACTTGCCCATCACGCATGGTTTGCTGCAAATCGGGTTACAGACAGAGTCCCCTTTCAGAGCGTAACCTGCATCGCAGGTGCAGGTATTGGGCGCCGTGCATTTGCCGAACAGACAATATTGATCACACTTTGGATCACAAAGGTGATCGATGTCCTGGTTACGCTGGAAACCTTTGTGACAAGTGCAAACGCCTGGCGACGTGCACTCGCCGTTTATGCAGCTGGGACTGCAGATCGGCAAGCATGTCTGTGGACAATCGGAACGTCTGATAGCAGTCTGGCAGTGAAATCATTTCGTTTAATTGCCCTTAGGTCTCTTTCATATTTTACGCGGGGGCATTGGTGGTGCATGGGATATCCAGGTGGAGAATTCCATTCTTTTTGTTGAATACTTAAGGGGAGGTTCCGTTCTAAAAATCGATTTGTTTTATTTCGTTTTTCGAATGATCAACCTTTTAGGAATATGTATTTAAAAGGAATTTTTGAAATTTGTAAAATTCTCGAAGTTATAGGGATTTGAATAGTGGAAAATGCAGGGGTAACACCCGATCACTCGGCACTCCCGTAAAACTTTAAACGCGTTTTTCTCGAAATAGTGTTCTCAAAATTGGTGGAACCTGTATCTTCAAAAGTTATTATCAGATTCGACTGAAACTTTATTTATTTCGATGAATATATGTACTTCTGGCTCGTGTATAGACCTGTAAAATTTAAAGAAAAGTGAAAATTTATAATTTTTAAAAGCGTTGAGAGGACGACAAGTATATGGAAAAAGTTCAAACTTCAAGTGTCGTTATTTTCTCTAAAAAATGTAATTTTTTCTGGTCTAGTTCACGAGCATGTTTCATGCCCTTTAATAATCTGGCATTGTTTTTTACTTCAGACCAATGGTTTAGGTGCCACAGGTTCCACCGATTTGGATGAATTTATTGACGCCTCGACTTTAACGACTCTGCAGTTCCGTCTGCAATGATTAATTATAAACCAAAAAATGTATTTCTATAGTTTCAGACATCCTTAATTCAATGCAAAAAGCCCCATTAAATTATATGTAGTAGTTTTCCATTAATTAATTCCAAAATATTCCCTGTTTTATGGGCTCTAGACCGGAACAGCCTTTTAATGGGAAACAAAACATACAAGTTAACTTCGACCTAGGTCTATGCATTTAGAAACCACATCTTGCACACTCCATACAGTTTAACACCTCCAATGCCACAGACTTTCAAAATTTTCTATACAACCTTCATAAAACCCTACAAAAGCTTCCAAATTCTCCTACACGTTAATCGATATTCCCTATAGGTACAAACCAAACACGCACATCGAGTTTTGGAGATACCGTGTAACCCTCGTGGCAGGTGCAGATGTTAGGCTCAGTGCAATACGCGTGCAGCGCCTCGCAGTCCCCGTTGCAAGTTGGTTCGCAGGTGGATCCATCCACCCCTAAGTGGTAACCGTTATCGCATTCGCATACGTTGGGCTTGACGCACTTGCCGTGCACGCAATTCTTGCAGATCGGATCACAGATATGTTTGCTGCTGTTAGATTTCTCATGTAAGTCTAAGCACGCGCAGACACCAGGCGAGGCACATTCACTGTTCACGCAAGCAGGATTGCAGACCGGCTTGCAGACATCGTCCTCAGACAAATGGTAGTCCTCGCAGCAGACGGTGTCAGTGCGGGTGTTAACGAAATACTGTAAGAATCGTTCTTGTGATCGAATCGGAGATATTCATTCACCGCGCCCCTAACGACACTGGGCACTCCCATCGGAGCGAAAAGCGCAGTTTCGTCCAGTTACCTCTGTCCTGTAATTCCATCGTTCCTTGGTCTGGTAGAAGATTCCCCACTTGCTGACTCGGTAGGTCTCACGATAGGGCACGCTGTGCGACTGTCTAAAACTGGGGACGCACATAATCACGGTTCCGTGTTAGGAATGGCTCGAGGCTGAGAGTTGAATCAAGGCTCGAGGGTAACTTTGCGTGGTTGTGGACTTACGTGGTTATCTGGGTGCAAACACCAGGTGTCTCACCAGGAAAAAGAGTGAGTTCAGCGGTGGTTGCTCTGAAGAAAGCAGCCCAAAGTACGACGCTCAGGAGATTCATCTTAGGAGCCAGTGGCGCGATCTTGCTTCACAACGTGCATCGATCAACGAGTGACAAAAGTGTGACTACTCACAGATTGCTGCGTACACATCACTGTCGTTCCCTGGCGCTTGTGCATCCCTCCACCCTCCCCTCTCCCTCCCCGGCGCAATCATGTCCTGTGACGTTAGGGACGAGACAGGATGTTAGATGATACGGTGTCTGATGCAATTATCAGGGATTCTTCGATAGCCCGCTATCAGCGACGCTTCAATGATATTTTCCATTTTATTTCCGAGCAATCGTACAAAACCGAAGAGCATTCCACGGTACCGTGGCTTTCCGCCGACGTTACCGGAAGTTACATGCAGAATCGTATACATATCTGATACATATCTCGCCACCATCGGCCGGACAAACGTCATTCGTACAAAGGGTTCTCAGTCGCACCAGTTCACGCGCACCTAATTAACGAAACAGAACAAGGGAAGGGGAATCGAAGGGGAAAGGGAAGAGAACCTATTCGACAGGAACGCATCTCTGCCTGCCCTTCACGCCCGTCTCCTTCCTGTACCCTATGTTGCATATGCAGAAGTTCGGGCCGGAGCAGACACCGTTCGGGCAGCCACCGATGCACACAGGCACGCATCTGGATCGCGTCGGGTCGTGGGGATCTATCGCGTAGCCCCGTTTGCAGGCGCACTCATTCAGCCCGATGCATTCCCCATTTATGCACGGATTCTCGCACATAGCTTGCCCCGTCTGCGTGCCCCACTGCGGCACGCATCTGCCCGTGTCGCGTTCGACTACGAACCCAGGCTCGCAGGCGCAACGGTTGGGACTCACGCACCTGCCGTTCGGGCCACAGCCGTACCTGCATTGGGCTGGGGGCTGGACTGGGGGCTGGGCAGTGGATCTGGGCTCGGGGCACCTGCCAGTATCGGGGTCCACGGCCTGCCCGTAGTTACAGATGCATATATCGGGGCCTACGCACACGCCTTGGGAACCACAGCCGTTTCTGCACTGAAACGACGTCGCGGAGGGGGCGCATCGGCCCGTGTCTGGGTCCACGCGGAAGCCCAGGTCGCAGACGCAGTGGTTGGGACCCGCGCAGATACCGTTCGAGCCACATCCGTTTCGGCACTGGCTGGAAGTGCTAGATTGAGGGGCCGGGGGCACGCAGTTGCCGTTAAAATCGAGGCTGAAGCCCTGTTTGCAGTTGCAGGCACCCGGGGCCACGCACTCGGCGTTCGGGCAGCCTCGGGGACAGTCTGGGACACAGTTGTTGGCGGGGTCGGGGGTGAAGCCTGGAGTGCAGTTGCAGACACCTGGGGCGACGCACTCGCCGTTCGGACACCCTCTGGGACACTCGGGGACGCATTTCCTAGTGGCGTCGATGGCGAAGCCTTGTTTGCAGTTGCAGACGCCTGGAGCCACGCACTCGCCGTTAGGACACCCCTGGGGGCACGCTGGCGTGCACGTGCCGGCCGAGTCGAGGGTGAAGCCTTGTTTGCAGGTGCAGACGCCTGGAGAAACGCAGTCGCCACCGATGCATCCGCCGGGGCAGCTGGGCACGCAGGTCTCTGTGTCACCTTGGGGGTTGGTGTACCTGGGGAACAGTAGTTCGAATGTTAGAGACCTCGTGAAGCTTCTCAGGTTCTTGTAAGGGTAGTTTCTTTCTTCTTTAGAATGTGATCGATTTTCAAGTAGCTGGGTAAATGTGGGTAAAGATAATTGAGGCATTTGATGAAAAAAGGGCACATAGGCTTATCGATTAAATCGACTCAGGCATATGTTATATATATAATATATCAAGGACATTACTTCTCTCGCGTTCAGATTAGCTGGATGCTGTTTTATTACGTAGCGTGATAATCTTTGAAACCGATTTTTTTTAAATGGCATTTTGGCGTATGTACCTACCTATCCTTTTTCCATCAAGTGCCTCAATTCTTATTTCATCTGTTTCATGTCATTACAGATTCCTTATTTAACTTGAAGCCACTTTCTCGAAAAATTCTCAACCATTACTTCCTAATACTTTCGAAATTATACTCCCCAATTACCACACTTTCAACCCACCCCTCAAAATCCATATAAATATTCAGCTCGTAACCTCCGCCATTGAACCTCAAGTCCCAAAATTTCTCCTCTTCGTAACGGAACAGAAAAAGTACAAGAACTCACCCCTCGCGACAGGTGCACATTCCAGGGGCGGTGCACTCTCCGTTGCGACAGTTCTCGCAGACAGGTACGCACTTCTTCGACTTAATGTCGGAGCCTTCAGGAGAGGATTGAAGGGTGAACCCAGTCTTGCACCTGCAGACACGTGGGGCGATGCAGTCGCCGTTTTGGCAGCCGCCAGGGCAAATGGGCTTGCACTCGCCGGTCAATTGGTCGGGGTCGTAGCCTAGCTTGCAGGCACACTCGTTTGGAGAGAAGCAGTACGCGTCCTTCTGGCACTGGTTCTCGCAGTAAGGCATGCAGACACCTTCCAAAGGGATCCAGCCTGCTGGGCAGGAGCACACATTCGGCGCGGTGCATTTTCCGCCCAGGCATCCTTGCAGGCAACGTGGATCGCAGGCTCCCGAGGTCGAGTTCCGCTCGTAGCCGTCGCAGCAGGCCAGAATTGTGATCTTTCCGTTCGTCTGGTAGTAAATATCGTCGAATATGAACCTGGGTACTCGATCTTGGCGAGCTTGTTTGTGACTTTAATGGAACTCGACGATTCTAATTTAATGCTCGAAGCAATGGGACGATAACATTATATGAAAAGAGCATGCGCTAGAATTTCAAGCAAATCAAAGAGTCTTTAGTATAATCCAGATACATCCACTTAGAAGAAATTTAATTCGATCGCGGGATCTATTTTCTATCGATTTCAAGAAGCAGGAATTTCTACGTTCCTATTTCAATCTTTCGTTTATTCCAAACCCGCATTTGAAGTCTCAAGAAGAGCTGTGGAATGTACTACGCAACGAGGGAGTATGGAAAATTCGAAAGCTCAGCGTCGCATGAAAATTCTTCGCGAGGCGTACATCGAACGTCTAATCGCGAGCACTTACCGCCCCTTCCTCGGGGGTGGAGGGAAGAGTATTGCGAGGGAACTGGCCCGTGGAGTTCAATGCCAGCGCATCTGCGTAACTGAAAGCACACACATACGTCGTATGAAAACAAGAGGGAATTCGTGGGCTCACGTTGCCGCGATAAGCTAGGGTCAGAGGTCTCGCCGCTCCAACACTTCAATTGATCCAAACCACGCTACGTCTCGTTTCAGCGATTCAACCACCCGCTTCCACGAGCATTTGTCCCTTTTTTTGGCGAGCACCGCGGAGGCCCTCGTATGAAGTCGAAAGGCTGCTGCGTTACTCACGGTAGGCTTTTGTAGCAGAGGCCAGCTTGGACGGTGCTGTTGATTGCTACACTCTGATTCGGCCTGTCGTGATGGGAACGATGACCGCCTTTGACACCTTCGATCGCCAAAGTGTTAGCGACCAGCACCGCTAGAATCCACGCGCACACGATCAATGATCTCCACATGTTGAACTGGCGAGCGCATACGGACAACTGGTTTCTTATTTTCGGTGCGCGCGCGATGACATCTCCCCTGATAACATTGACGCGGCTGGGGTCAACACCAGTTACCATCTCCTCGATTGGGCTGCGTAGTTGTTCGCAGAAATGTTTACGGATCGTCAGCCCCGCCGCGGCGAAATTGACCGAGTTCCAGGGAAATCGTTGCGACGGCGTACGCCTCCGTCATCGCGAAATTTTTCAACGCGACCAAGCTACTTGGAATCATCCAAACGGAAGGAAATATCCGTCGAGAGCTTACAATTAGTAGCCATGAACCCCGATCTTCGTGATTCAAATTCGGTGTCGATTCTAAAGGACTGGGGTGAACTGCTTCATACTTCACGGATGCTTCTCTGTCCCCTTTATTAAAATCGTAGCCAAGGGCCTGCACGTATAAAAAAAAAAACGGAGCTACACAAATTATTGGGATTAAACTCTAAACAAATCGCTGGACCCCTCACGGTCCAGGGGAACCCGTACGGAAACGCAACGTACTCTGTCTGCGCGCGTTACCTAGCTCCCTTTCAAAGAACAGAAACGTTTCCAACATTGGGCTGGCCTGTTGCCAGTTTATGTAATCCATCGATACCGCTGCTCCACAAAGGATGCAGCTCTGCGCGCGTGTGATAAAACGGCGAGGCGCGATGGTCGCTTGGTCGTCCTATTTTTAAACTACGATAAACCGAGGCTGGGGCTCGATCCCAGTGGCCAGAGGATCCACGCTGGTATCGATATTCGATACGACGGAAACACGCCGAGGTAGAGAAAAAAGGGAAACACCGTGAACGGGTTGGGCTGCTTTCTCGCACGCACGATTACGAACTTAGATTCGATAACATCGGTGCTGTAACGAAAGTGAAAATCCATCCCGGATTCGCGGCTGTTCCGATCGAGTCGTAATAGTCGAGCGACACGCAACTCTTTATCGTTGCGAAGTAGGCACGCTGCTGTTACAAACACGCGTGATTATCATGCCTCCTATCCTAATTACGAGACTATCGGACGCCCTCTCCCCCCCCTCGTTGTCTTCTTCATCCTCCGCGTCAGCTAGCGGCGATGAAAGACTCGGTCGAGCGGCGGCCAGCAGATTCGTGTAACCAACTTATTATTATCGATGATGCCAGCGTGTAAGTGTTAGCCTTAAGCACTCCCGGAGCACGGCCAGCTCTTATCAGGGCTGGCTGATACGCGCGCGCTCAAGTGCGAGCTCCTCGGGCGGCTCTGTGAAATGGATGGTGAAGCGGAGTGTCTTTGGGTCAATGGCGATGTCTTTGGTATTTTTCAGGGTCCTCCTCGCCGCAAATTTATGAGCCACTGGAGTGCGCAGGGAGATTGAATGCGAGGGATTGGCGGTGTTTTGAATACCGAGGGTGTAATAATCGATGATGAAGTAGCGAAACGGGAGTGGAAGCTTCTTTTCACTTTCGCGCTTATAACTAAAGTTTGCTTAAAGTATGCTTATCGAGACTGTCTTACTGTATATGTACATTATATCCGTGGGTGAGGATCGAGGAGGATCGATGTCAAAATTGGCACAGTTGACTAATTGGCGTTAGAAATTTTGTAGAAACTTTATTTAACTAAAAAAAGCCAAACATTGACATTGGCCCTTCTTGATTTTATCCAGGGATATTGCCTTCTGTCTTTGTTTATAGACAACGGAGGCAGTTCTTTGGTGGTCGACTTAGCGGCTTGTAATGTCCTAGGTATTGACTATTTGGCGAGTAAAGTTATTGTGAGCGTGGGGTCGATCTTTACTAAGCTTGTCTCTACACGTTCTCGAGACCCAATTAATTTGGAATTTCATGGAAGTTGAATAAAACTGGAGTTAGAACTCTGGTTAAGGCTACTTTCGTGGTTACTCATCTTCCACTCAGCAGTCCTCAAGAAATAGTTCCCTCCAATCGATCATCCCATCAACATATGTAGCTCAAAAACCGCAACACTTCGAGTACATAAAACTATTATTCCACATTCTACTTCATCCAAACCCATGCCTACAAATTTCAACCCATTAATCTCAAACACGAATCCAAATCCTCCATTCAGCGTCTCCTTCTCCGCAGTAGATTGCTACCTTCATACACAGACCTGCCGGTCTTCGATCTCTCTCCAGCAACTTCATGCAAACCGACCGACAGATTTGGGCAAAATGTAATCAAATTACAAATTACAAATTACGATTAAAATGTAATTATGTAATTGATTATTTTCTGTAATCGTTAATTTAGGTAGTTGACAAAATTGTGCTGAAGATTACATTTTGCTCAACTCTGCCGACCGATAATGGTCGATACTAATCGATAAGGAAGCCACAGCAAGTCATAACTAGCTTGAAAAATAAGCTCGGCGATGCTGTAACTCATCTGAAGCCGCGATCGTCCAGCGTGCAGGAACGAAGCTCGCGGTGCCCGCGGCTGACGTAAATATACTTCGTGGGGGCTCGATGTCCGTGTGGACGTGGACAGGCCCCGAGGAAAAGTTGTCTCGTCGCGGTACACGCCCCGCTGGATAATCTAATCGGCGGTCAGGCAAGAAGCACGCGCAGCTAACAGGGTCGTTTTTGCACGAGGAACGAGCGCAGTCACGTTCAGCCTTGCACGCTGGACCGAGAGCACGCGTAAGGTCGGAAACCAGTCCGGTTGGATTTTTCCTTGATGGCGGACGACACTCTCACATCCGCCTCTGGAATAGCACGCGATCGTGCCGGCGAACAATGGGCACGCGAACGCCCCGGTCGCGACAGCTGTTCCGCTCTTCCGCGATACCCTGCTAGATTCTGTCCCAGGGGGAGGAAAAGCCGATCGACACGCCTCCTTCGATCAATTAACGAAGCCGACGAGGCCGTCGATGGGGCTCCCTTTCTCTGCGCCGAACGTTCGAATGGCTGGCGTCCGTGATCGATGGAGAGGAATGCACGCACGCTGGTCTATCTGGAGGTTGGCTTCGATCGAGTGGTTGATTCCATCGCTGCCCGATCACGCGCTCTTGCGGGGGCGCAGGGGGCTGGATTGTAGCGGGATCTCGTCGTAAATGTGCTCCGTGGTCGCCTCCAGATCGCTCTGCAGGCGGATCCTCGTGGATGGCGGTCGGTCGTAGTGGTCGTCCTGCGGGAAACCTGGAAAAGAGACACTGTTGCGGCTTCAAGTGCTTTGCTGGCGGGGGTACGTGCTCGTGGCGTGTTCGTCGATCATATTTCTTTATTTGGAGGGGTGAGGAGATGAGGGTGTAAACTTGAGGTCTTATGGGACTTAGGTATTTGTCAGTCTTCATGGACATGGCTCGAAGTTGTGAAGGGGTTGGCGATAGTGGTGGTCGTTTAATTTGAACCCTTGCTCTTTATTTGGAATTAGTAATTTAAAACCCATGATGGCTTAGGACGGTTCCAAAGGGTCTTAAGTTTTTCAGATGTCATTACTAATTAATGATCTGCAGATTATCTCGGGTCCACTGTTCGGATAAAGGAAAGAGAAGGGTGCAAAGGTAGTTGGCGTTGACAAAGAATTTCCAGAGATATATAATGAATCATAAGTATCTTACCATGTAGATTGCCAGACACACGGTGACCAATAGTAGCAGCTCCATTGGTATAAATGTTCAAAGGTTCACTATTGAGTATACTCAGCATCGTTGCAGGCTCTGAGGTGGAGGTGAACAGGGGGCTCACACAAATTGGGGTTACTGTAATTTGAAGAAAAAAAGAATTCATGGAAACTTACTCCCTCTCCATGATTCCCCTCATTTCCAGAATCAACGATTCATCGAATGCAGTCGGAACTGATAGTATACAGTCTAGCTTATGACACATAGACTCATTCGATTCCCTTGAAAAGGGGAAAAGCGACGAAACCGTGCTTATCTTCCACGAGTGATCCATGCCTCGGCCACGGTTCAAGACGATCATCAAGATAGCATTACGCGGATGAAATCGAGGTCAAGGACAGATAGGTTTCACCCATGATAGAAGGGAAGATAATCCAGTAGACGGATGAAGAGAAGAAGGCAGATTGACACTCACGTGGAAGAGTACCAGTGACCATCGACGAAATCCTTCCTGCACTCGCGTTCTCCTGGCTCTTCATCCTTTCTTCTTCATAGCTCGAGATCCTGGGATCCAATATCTTCGAATGCATGTGCAGAACTACTACAATGATTATCATTGTCAGTCCCAAACACACGATCGACGCTATCGCAATCAGGGTGCGCTCTGAAGGATATGGACCTAGTTGCATCTCGTCTGTTCAAAATTACCATCTTCTGATTAGTTATAAGTTGTAAGGGTAATATTTTAAAACAGCATTTTTCTGAATCTCGCCCATTGCACCACAAAAAAAAACAAGTAAGTATGTATTAATCTAACACAATCTGATGGTGTAATAAAGACGTATTATTATTATTATTACAATCATAGCTTTCAATTCTATGTAATATTTTTACGCAGAGTGTCTAAGAAATCAGTGGTCTAACTCTGCAAGTCCATTTCATTACTCTTGAGGGGGAATACTATTTTATAGGCTAAAAACATAGCAAAAATTAGAATTTTTTTTTATGAACCTAGCATTTCGATTCATCTGAAATTTTGACCATATTTTTATGCATCTTTGAAGAAGTTGCAGTTTGTTTTTTATTCATTTCTAATAATAAATATAGGAGTTATGCGTCACGCCGCGCAAAACTCGTCGTCCGCTGATGTGCATGATATTTACCTTCCAGGTAATCTGAAACAGAAAAATGAAACAGCGTTTTACTTTGTACATGTGTAGCTTGAATTTGATGAACCAGAATACCGCTAAGTTCTGTTCTTCTTTTGTTACGTAAGAAAATTGGCGCAAAATTGGATACCAAAAATGAAAGGTTCAGACCTTTCAGTTTAAAAACTCTCCACACTGTTTAATAAATTTTTTTCTTTTTTTGCTGGTTCATCAATTTCAAGCTACATATGTATAAAATAAAACACCGCTTCATTTTGCTTTTCAAATTACCTGGTAGATAAATATCATGCACACTAACGGACGACGAATTTTGCGCGGCGTGATGATTGATCCATGCATAACTACTATATTTGTGGTTAAAAATGAATAAAAAAAAACCTGCATCTTCTTCAAAGAGGCATGAAAACATGGTCCAAATTTCAGAAGAATCGAAGCGCTGGTTTCTTAAAAAAAAATCCCAAATTTTTCTATGTTTTTAGCCCAAAGAATAGGATTCCCCCCTTAATTTACAATAGCTTCATTTGCATTAAGAGAGACAAGCTAGAAGGCCCAATCAATTCTGCCAGGCCTCCAACGTGCTCAATATTTATCTCACCTTCATCGGTACCTGTGTGAATATTTTTCACGAAATCGATCTTCGACGAGGCCACGTCCCTCGGACCAACGTTATCGTTCACGTGCACCAGGAACGGAGTTTTCATCGCGAATTTCCCTCGATCCTTCTCCAAATTCCTCCTCCGATCTGGGACAGAAACTAAGACGATCACAGGCCTGGCCGTGTTCGAGCTCACGTCCTCCTGTGGCTGCGTCCCAATTTTAGGATGATCCGAGGTCGTGGTGGCAGTAGTCCCCGTGATGGTCGCTTTGGGAGGATTCGTGACACCGCGATCCCCGTCACTGGCTACGTTTTACAATTCATTTCAACCTCCATGCAAATAAGCCAGCCAGAATAAACAAATTAATCTCGATTCGATCGCCTTTCTACAGTATTTCCATTTACAACAACCGCACGCACGCGATCGTTACATAAATCTATCTGTTTAACCACAGTTTCTACTTGCTCAAATATTTCGCGGTGTTTCGCGCGGCTTCTACTGATCAAATGTTTGCAGCCAAATATATTATGTATGTATGTAGGACCGCGGCTTTCGACCAACAGTTACATCACACGACTAAATACCTCGAGACGAAAGGAATCAATCCGCCGATTACCTTCTGTCGTGGCTTCTGGTTCCCAGCTCGCAGAGGATTCCTCGTTGCGTCCGGTGGTGGTGATATCGAGACCCTCGTTGTCCTCTTCCTCTGTACTTGCGGTGATCGATGTACTTTCAATGGGGACGTGGTCGTCGGCGCATCGACCAGTCTCAGGATGACACTCGTTTCGCTGGCCGCCGCAGTTGCATGGCAACGTGCAGTCTGGGCCCCAGCGGTCGCTCGGGCACGACTCATCGCACCTGCGAATAAAAAGCTGAATTACGTACCCCTGGCGAGGAAATTGCGGAGCCTCGATCATTCCAGGGCTTGCCAGACGTTCGTTTCGATCAACCGGCTCCCCGCGCAGCGTTTATGCAATTCTGTGACAAAAAAAGGCACACGTGGAAATCGATGAAAGTTGCCCGAGACAATAAACTGTTTCCTTCTTTAATCCAGCCCAGGTCTAGATTCTTCTGTCGCGTAACGCTTCGTTAAGCTGATTAGCATGCCCACGGGGTCGTCTACTTCTCGTTAATGGCACCGATAATTGCCACGCCGTGCATGATAATTGCGAGCGGTGACATTATCGAGTCAGCCTTTAATCATGGTGGATTTAAATTCCCCGTGGGTTTTGCTATTTAGTTGCAACTTCTGCTGTGGCTGCGCTCAAATGTGACACGTGTGCTCCAATTATAATGTACTTTTTTTTTAGAAAACGAGGTTGTATTTGCGAAATGAATAATTGTGGAAGTATGGACGTAGGTGGTGGTGATTAAATGTTAAGTAAGAATTTAGCCCACGTACTTCTCGCACTCTTTAACCCCCTCTCTTGTCACACAGAGAGAAATCTATACATTGTAAATGTAACCTTACGTTTTTCCATGTAATCCTGCCGGGCACACTGTATACACGCAGCGACCATTTACGGGATTGCAGTGTACGTCATCGGTGCAGTTGCATTTCTCTTTGCACTGGGGGCCCCACGTCCCTGGGGGACACGCTGCAAACAAAACGGTCCTCCGTCGTAAATTGCGCCGCGTTTCCTTCCGAAGCTTCAAAAATTAACATATTCTTCCCATAAAAATCATTAAACATCCATTAAGATAAAGACTGTAAATTCGGTGCACGTTCCTTGAAACAAATCGACGCTCCAAGCTCCATTCATCTTCTACTCTATTGAATTAATCGAAGGAGTTCCGAAATCGCCCTTCCAAAATGTCCCTTACGAAATTATCAGCCACGAATTTCTCGCAATATTAGCAACTTTCTGACGCGTAAACGACGTTAAAAGTTCGGAAAAAAAACAGGTGATATCGAATCACCGATTTCGGAATCGCGAGGGGCGTTCGCGTGAAAATCATTGGCCGCTAGCACGCGTTCGCGCGATCGTGGAAGGTCGGCCCGTTTCATCGAGCGTGAAATATATCCGGTCTGTTGCGGAGTTTCGTGCTCTCCACGGTTCGAGGTCCGCGAGGCTTCTGAAGGAAACGTATCTATCGCCGGGCAGGCGTGCACGATCGATCACTGTGATCTATTTTTTCGATCGTGGGAAGCGAAAGAATTGGTCGATCGTTTAACTCGAAACAGACACCCAGGCCTTTCTTTGGTTTGCTCTCTGCCCTGGTAGATTAAGCTTAAGTATTTCTGATGATTTGAGTGTATCGTATTAATTTGGTGCATATAATACAAATAAAATCTTTTTTGCATTTTAACTGTTTCATTTATTTCATTTTTTAACCGACTTCAAAAGGGGGAGGTTATAGAATCGACCGGTATGTATTTTTTTTATGTTTGTCTGGAAATCTGAGCCTGGAAATTTCATATGCACCAACCCAATAGCTTATTACACGTTTAATTGCGTAGATTTTCAATGAGATTCGATAGTGGCTAAATGGCTGGTTGCTCTTCAAAATGATTCAGAAGGTAGACTCACCAGTCGCACAGTTGTCACCCAAGTAGCCAGGATCGCACTGGCACTGGTTTGGCGAGACGCAGACACCAGACAGGCATTTTTCACATAGCGGCACGCACCTGATGTCAGTATCATTGTCGTTGGATGAGATCATTTGGTAGCCTTCGCAGCAGTCATTCACGCTCCTGGTCTTTGACTCTGTCTGCAAAAAAGTGAAACGAGATGGGCATGCAGGTTTTTCTTGGATTAAGAGTTGGGAGGAGCGACTACCTTTACTTTTTCTGGATCTATAGTACCTGCTACTTAATCTTCAGGAAATCTATTCCACCTTTGAGAAGTGTAAGGTAAATAGTTCCAATGCTGAGTATAAAAGGACATCTATATATATAAAAGACGAAGTCCTGACTCATCAACGCCCAGCTCAAACCGTTTAACTTTTTTTAAACGGTGATTTCTGATTTTTGGAAATTCCATCCCCAAGGGGGTGAAAAGGAGTAAAATGTATTTTCATGGATTTCCTAATATCTCTCAGGCCCGATTAAATATCAACTTGGTTTTTACTTCAAAAGGTTACCCACATAAATGACTAAATACCAATTTCAGGATTTTGCCATAATCAACCCCTAATGGGGTGGTGAAAAGGGGTGAAATGAGTTTTCATAGAGTCCTTAATATCTATTAGGCCCGAAGCGAAGCGCGTGGGAGAAATTGCTAATCTACTATAAGTAGCATAATTCAAAATAGCATTGGCTGAGTATCAACCTGTCAACTTCAGTTAAACGATACATCCCCCATCACTAAATATTCTTTTCTAACTCCAAGGCGTATCTATAATACACTTACAAACACCACTTTCGCATTTGAAGCACCCGTGTACCCAATCCCATTCCCTGTGTCCCACAATCATCGAAATCGTGGCCAGGCATCTGTTTAATCCAAATGGAGCGCGTAATAATCTCGTATTCAATGAACCAGCGAACGTTACAAGCTGCACGCTGGATAGGGAAATGATTAGGGGACAGAAAAGTAGGCCGTGCGAGCCATCGAATGAGCCTATTTTGGCAACGGGCACATCGAGCGCTTGGAAAGGATCCCACTTTCCTCCAGAACAGGGCCATCGAGAACGAGATCCGCCATGGACGCGGGATCCTAACGGCCAGCGGGGATCGAGAGCGGCCACTCGCGGTGGAAACGAAAGCGAGAGCGATCGAGGCACGTGTAAACGTGTAACGGTTTCGTTCGTAATCCATCGTAAGTGGATACGCGCGAGAAAAGCAACGTCCACGTCCATAAATTACACGTCTATCCTTCTCTCCTCCTTCCTGCTTACGCTCTCCGCTCGGATTCTGCTTCACAGATGTATGCGAACGATCGTTTTACACGCGAATCTAACCGTGACGGCTCTGGTTTTCCTTTTTATCTACGATCGCCTGCTCTTGGTACCGATAAACAATGGTTCGATGTCCTCTCACGTTCTCCAGCAGAATTTTCGTATGTAGGTAGCATGGAGACAGAGATAGTTTTTATTTAAATCAAAATTTCGAATAACGTATAAAAGTTAAAAAAAATATTCGTCATGTGTCGAATAAAGTTAAAGTAACTTTTATTTGATCCATTATTTAAATAATTTTTTACTTAGTTAATGCCCAACTCTACTCTGGGAATGGAAAATTGTCGAAAATGAAGGTTTTTCAGTGAAATTTCTTGTTGTCACTTGTACGTAGCCATTTGTGAGTAAACTGTGTGTTTAGCGAATTAGGAAAATTACTTAAAATGTCATTTGAAAATATAGCAGCTAATTAATGACAACTTTGCCCCCTTATTTTTCTCTTTTAACTAGGCGTGACTGTCTTTACTGAAAACGTTTAATAACCATTTAAACACACAATGCTCAATCATCGAGAACGTTTTCCTTTCATTAAACTCTTTCAGTCAACTTGGGACTACGATTAACAAACCCAGAGAATTCTGTTGCTCGTTACGCATCATTATGAACGTAATGAAGCATTAGAGCAGTTAATTGCCTTTCAAGCTCAGCCAACCCGTCAGGTTCTCCTTATCGCCAGAATTCCCCTGACCAAAGACAATCAATAATCGAAATAATGGATATAAAACGCTCGTCGGCAATTTTCGTTGCATCGAATACTCCAAGAGGATGCATCGCATTTTTGCACGTCGAGCATCATCCACGACAGCGTCCATCCTTATTACAATACCCCGGGGGAAGAGCTTCACTCGTTAATCGTTCGACTGGCATTATCGGCGATTCCCAGATCGCCAGGGCCGATAGAGTCGATTACCATTTACGGGTGACGTTATTCCTGCTCAGACATAATGTTGCAAGTAATACTTCCCCATGGAGGGACTCGTTGTGCAAGTGAAATGACTCGCGAATTAATCACACCGGTTGCCATGCGACCGAAGGAATATATATCATTAAGAGCGGAGTCGAAGCGATCTAGCAGCAGGAACAAATCCCGTGGAAAATAAAAATCCTCAAACACGATTCGATCTGGCGTGGAACGCGGAGCCGAACCCGCGACCCCCGCGCTCCATAAATCATTAGCAATCTTTCCAGTTCGAGAGGAAACTTCTCTTAATGGGCCACACTTTTCAGACACCTTCTACCAGCCATCAAACCCGTCCCATTAAGATGCTCATCGTTTTCGCGGCGATTACGCGAACCCCGGCGCGAATCCAATCGAGGGCCATCGTTTCGTCGATGTGTCAATTAACGGTGTCGTTTCGCGATTAAAGCGCGGCTTCCGACATCGAGCGAAGCCTATTTAAGCGTTCCGAGGCGAGCCACCGCGTTCCAGCGCAACGAGGGAACCTCGATATAATCTATCCTCTGGTTCGCGAAAATGCCTCTCGTCATAGATCATTCGAGCGTCGATCTCGCCGCACGCAGTCCACGCACGTAAGCCTCGTTCCCTGGTTTCCGTGTTTCTCGAATGCTCTCCATTTTTTCCACCGCTGCAGCGTGCGCTCCATTTCCTTCGTTTCGTGTCTTGTGGAGAAGATAGTTGAAGCTGTCCTCGTGGTTGTGTTTCTTTGAGATTCATACGGGGAAGCTGTTGGTGAATTTGAACGAAGGGCTATTTTCCAAGGCGAAGAGGAAACAGGCGCGCGTCGGTTTTCCTTTTGAGTCCTTATTCCCTGGTGATCACTGTTACTTAGGAGAATGTAGTTCGCCCGAACCACTAGCATTTGTTGTAAATCATGTGTTGGAAGCATTGGTTTTCCACGTGTAATGGATTTCTCCTGTCGTTGAAGGAAAGTAGAGGGAAATTAGAGTAAATTGAAAGCAGAGTTGGGCAAAATGTAATCTAATTCCAATTTCCAAATTACGATTAAAATGCAATTCTGTAGTTGATTACACATTATTTTCTGCAATCGTTAATTTAGGAAGTTGAATAAATTGTGGCCAACGATCTAAATTAACGTTTACAAAAAATAATGTGTAATCAACTACATAATTACATTTTAATCGTAGTTTGTAAGTTGTAATTAAATTACATTTTGCCCAACTCTGATTGAAAGTAGAGAGGAAAGTCTTCCCTGACGTTATTTTGTAGTGCGAGTTTTAATTACTTAATGCAATTTTTGCTATGGAATTCATCTGAAGGATGAAATCAGAGGTTCTGAAACTTGAATAATTTTCAAGAAAAAAGCTACGGGTCTATTAAGACTTCTTTTTAAGTCTCAGAAATACCCAAGGTGAGCAGTATCATCTGCATCCTAAAATCGTCGCTATTCTAATTTTCGAAAGAACATCGAATTAAATCACGGAGATAACGTAATGATTGATTTTTTGTCATTGCCTCTTTCTCTAACCTAAACAAAGTTCAGAGATCGTTTTCGTTAACTATGTTGCATAACTGGTTTGTGTGCTGAATCAATAAAGCCACTCGGAGGTTATTATAATTAACAATGACAGTAATCATGGCGATATTTATGACACAGCCGTGGAACAGAAAGTGGCACAGATTTACGTAACACGTTGTTCCTTCCATCGAGTTCCAATTAAATAATGCCACTTAACTATTTTCTGCGGATTCGCAGGCTCGACTTAATGGCTCGCTCGTTCAGTGCTATCGAACCGCAGTAAATACGTAGCTGCCCAAAAGTTGTGCAATTCCGTTGTTTTCTATCGTAGAAAACATCGTTCGACCTCGAGATGTCGATTGACGTGTTACCCCGTTTCCGTCTCTCGTTCTCCCCCTTCCATCGCTCCTCTCTTCACACTTACTTCTTCGGATCCCTTGATACTTTTGAAGAGATTTGCAAGGTTACAAATTAATCTTCGACTTTGCAACCTCTTCAAAGTCTCCTTCAATTGTCTCATAAATGGTTCCTGTTACTTCCTACTTCTAATTGAAATTCTATAGGCACCTCAGCATTAAGTTATCTCCAGCGCTAGCTGGTACAATTCACTGCAACATCGCCTCCAAGTGATTTACCATACTGCAAGCGTCTCGAGTTACCGAGAACATTGACTATTATCCAAGCACACACCATATTAACCCCATTCGCTCAATTGTAATATTATTTCTCTACCACTTGTGCTATTTGACGGGCGATACGAAAACCACCCAGTGTTCCCCTCTCCCACGAGTTTCTTAAAAAATCAATAGGCCCCCGAGCATTGCGAACACCTCGATCACGTCCACCCCATCAGGAGTCTCCGTCCCGAAGTCCAGGTCCTCTCCCACTTCCCGGACCATCGGATAATCATCTCCCACTTCCTTCCTCCTATTAACGTCCCGACATCGCGGCAACGTCAGCCGTCAAACGTCGGTCCCAGCTAGCTGGCGCGGCTATTATACCATTATCAGTTGCGTCCTCCCGAAGCGCGACGCGATGTCCCAGGTCGGATCCGCTCCTTTCGATGGAACAGCCCCCCGTTCCTTTCGATACGCCTTGGTTAGCGGGCGTGACGAAACCGCGCCGAGCCAAGCGGAACCGACGGATCGAAGCCGTTTTATCGTCCGGCGACGATCGAATTCTTCGACCGGCGAAAATTCCCGCGAATCGCCACCGTTCGAAAGTCCTCCGCCGCGGTGCTCTCGCGTGTTGCGTAACCAGCTGCGTAATACGGAGCGATATACGTCGACGATGCTCCTACGCAATAAATATCAAGCTCCAGCCGTGGGAGACTCGCGCTGCCTCCGATATATGGAGCGGCTTCGATGGTGCGATGGTACTTTTGGTACTTTCTCATAGCAGCGTGGTTCTAATGTCAACGTACCCAGTGGCGTGGAAGGTTCTTGAGATGTTAGATACTATAATTCTGTCGAAGAAAACACCCCTAGGGCTTGGGGCTTGTGGCATGGATGACTTTTCATGGAACCAAGTCCCCAAAACGGGAACCTGAGCTGACTCACCAGTGCTGGGACCCTGGAAGAGTCTCCACTGGTAGCATTTTATGATAACGACAGCCCTATATAAGTATAATAGTGGGAATCGTGGTTACACCAGAGGAATTTCTCTATTTGCTCCCTGGAGATATAGAGTTCAATTTTGCAATTTGGATCTAATTGGGCTTAGCTTCAACGGAATCAGAGTTAACTTCGGCTGGACTGTCTAAAGTAACCCAGCTTCTATCAAAGCCTGTTCCTTCGCCAATTACACCTACAGTAGCGGACAAAATAGTTACCTACCACTTTTTCGATTTACTTTATTTTTGTTACTTTTTAACGTCAACTTGGAACTGTGGTATGTGTTTAATATACATATTCTGATTGATAATTTAAAGCTGTGTAAAACCCAGTTAGAATTGAATTTATGTAACTAACAAAAAAATAATTTTATGACATTGAACGGGATAACATATTTTTGGGGCCGACAAAAAAGTTACCACGTTTAGTAACCATTTAGGTCGTCCCAAAAACAGAAGGTGCGAAATATCAGATTTTTTATTACGTTTCAAGTGGGAATTTTTTAACAGTTTTAAAAAGGTGTTGTCGTGTTTAATGTTATGTAGGGGATTTTGTTTATTAGTTAATTAAATACAACTTTAACTGGCTTTTATACAGTTCTCAATTCTCTATCAGAATACGTATATTGGGCACATGCTGCAGTTTTGAGTTGATGTTAAAAAATAATAGAGATAGAGTGGATCGAAAAAGTGGTAACTTTTTTGCATCCACTCCAGAATCTCGGTTTCAATTTTCAGAGCTTAATCTACAGCGCTAGTCTACCACGCAGCATATTTTATTGTCAGGCAGCATCAGACCTAAACCATGTCACTTTTCACTCAGATAAAAGCCAGCTGCGAGGAACGAGCGCATTCGAAGCCAGCTACCTCAACAGTCCACACCAAACTCGACGAGGATCGCGCGCCTACGCGTGAAATTTCTTTTCACGCAGGCGATTTCGTAGATGCACCCCCTCCCCGCCGCTCGCGATTTCCCATTTCAGACCAGCGGTTCTTGCGTTAATATAGCATGCCTATTGCGAAACCGCTCGTTTAGTCGAGGCCTCTTTTCTCTTCCGGCAATCCGTTATCTCGATCGTCGCGGCCACGCGTCTAAGCAGATGCAAAATTCGCGGCGATGCGCGATACGCGTTAATAACGATCGCGATGGCGGCATGCGCGTTTAGGCGTCTTTCAATTCCCCTGGAAAAACCCTGAACTGCGCTGATACACCGTGCACGCAGGCGTTTCCCAGCCGGCGCGTTCGAATCTGCTTATCTTCAATCGGCGGCGGCTAGGAGCGCTGAAATTTCATTGCCCAAGAATTCTTCTGTGAAATCGCATCGATTTTACCCGCCGCCTAGTGTCACGTAAATCTGGAGTACAAGCGAGCAACGCGCAGCTCTTTCCATCCAGCTCCGATCGCATTTGCATCGAACACAGCCGCGCACATTTTCTTCCGGTTCGCCTCGCGCGTCGATGCAGATCGCTTGTATTGCGCAACGCCCGAGTCGATTACTGAGTCATTACCCAGCCACCGAAATCGTCATCGGTATCTGGAACGATGGCGGAGATAAATCAAGCGGACACCGCGCGATTCGCGGCTTAATTGATTTATCCCGGCTCGGCGGTAATTAATCGAGCGGCTCGCTTGTCTCGGCCAGAATTAATCACCACCGCCACACGTTTTCCGCGTGCGATTCCGCGGATCAAGTTGCTCGTCCTCCTCTTTCCTTCGTTCCCCGGCGAACAAAGTGCGTATCACGCGCCGCCGAACGCGTCGAATGGTTCCGCTCCGCGAGCCCTTAACTTTCTTAATTACGCCGGGCACGTACTGGCCGCGCTAATTATTCCCATGGTGGCTGCATTCCGCGAAGAAAGAGCAGAATTATATCACTCGAGCTGTGATTAACAGACGCTGCTACTTTTAAACTTTCCTTTAATTATATTATGCATTCGCCGTGTAACTAGCGGGGAGCGGACGAGATTTGGTCGAAAGTCCGCGGAGCTAGCGGATACCGAGTCTAACATTATATGATTATATGATTGCATGGGAAATATCAATTACCACTTTGTTGGGGAATTGAAGGTTTTATTGCCAGTTTGTTCCTCAGAGCGAAATTTAAAACAGTGAGAAGTGATGGTAATACCACTCAGGCCTCGAGAGCTCTCGTGGCTAGCGAAATTCTTAAGGAGCTTAGAAACAGGGTTTACTGCTATTCCATCTCAACGATCGACCAGGAAATAATTACATAAATCCTCCGAGCCAGCAGTAACGTTAGATTAACGCCATTCCAATGGTAACAGAATGAGGAGTGATGCTTTATCGCCGATGGAGTAATTCGGTGAAGTAAATCTGGCGAAATATTTCCTGCTTGAAAAACCTGTCCTCGCTTGCATCGTGCGCGCGAAAACTGAGCCTTCTTTCGGTCACCCGTCGCTTCACCAATTACATATTAGGTTCCCACGAATGCCCGGCAATCATACATTGCCTGTTACATTAAATTAAAGTCGGGGCAGACGTGAAATCGCCATGACGTATTTGCTTATTTTCAATTTCCTGGCGGGTTTTTCCAGCCGTTTAATTAAACGCACAAGACACTCGCTTTCCCCGCAATTATGCCGGGCCGTTTTATCGACCGCGTGAGCAAGGAAGGCGAAGAAGAGTCAAAACCGGAAGACCCGCTGCTTTATTGCCGCGTGTACTGTGAACGTTACACAGTCGTTGACGGCTTTATTGCGGCTGCTTTCGTCCATCCCCGTCGTTTCCCCAGTCGTTCTGTTTGGGAAAAGGCTGGTTTTCCACTTGGGAAAGTGCAGGATAGTTGGGTGAATTTTTTCCGTTTCGTTTCTCTGGAGCTGGGGATTATTCTTTGGTCGATTTTCGAGGGGTTGAACGGTGATTGTGGAGGGGTGTTTTAATCACAGATGAGCGGCTATGCTAATTGAAATGTCTAATCAGGTGGTTTATGAGACGAAATGATTTTCGTGAGTTTTAAAGGAAGATGCAAAAGATTTTGAAAGATTTCGGGGAGTGGTCTCAATCGTAGGAGATATTTAAGACACTAAAGAAAGGGTTAAAGGAATTGATTAACTAGGATTAAATGCGATACAAATCCTATATGGAGCGAGATTTTCGGAGCGAAATAACCGAGATTTTTCTCATGGAACACCCGAGAATATATCCTTTTGGGTGTTGTGTCAAACTATTTTTTTTCACACCGGTGCCATTTTGTTACTTTTCAACAAAAATTGTCAATTGAGCTAGGGGCTATAGCTACACTCATACAGATTAAGAATCTTTTAGAATTGTTGGTTTTGGATAAGCCTGAGCCGGGAAATCACCTACGCCATGAGCATATTTTTTTTTAGGTGCCATATTGACACTCTAATAAAACAATTAAAACAAATTTTAAAAATTCTTTTTAATTTTTTTGTATAATATAAGAGTAACTTAATAAATACCAAAAAGTTTTATTCCATTATATGTTGCATTTACTGAGAAAAATATCCTTAGAAATAGCTTAATTTTCCGGCGGTTCAAAGTAGAATGACCTCTTAATCTCCCCTTTTCCCCCAAGAATTTTGGTGTGCAGACGCTTCTAGCTGAATTCCACGTGGATTCTATCGGGTTCACAAATCATGTCTGGCATTCGTGACGTAATTGCGAGTCTACCGTCGCGGTATCAATTGCATTAATTAGCGAAAGCCAGCTGAAACCATTCGTGTAATTAAAGTCTATCGCAATGGCAGCACCGTTTGAGTAATATTCGACTGATTATATAGAATTTCATCAATTTATCTTGAACAGGATCCGTGACATCGATTTTCCCCGAATTCAGTAGCTTTTCAATAAATAATCCAGTGACACCAGTTCCCCAAAAATCGATTAAAAAAATTAACCACAGCCACAAGAAGCTATTCCGTCGTAAGTGGAATAATGAAACTCACAGTGCGGGACAGAAAGTTTACTCGGGAATAATTGAAACGTGAATGAGTAGTTACTCACTTTTACGCGATATCGTTGCCTCATCTCTGTCCGCGTCTTCGGGCACCTGGGCGGGATCTGCAGGCACCAGGTGAACGTGTTGACGGTAACCGGCTCCGTGTAGGTTTCCTTCGAGGTGATCGTGTAACTGCAACGTTCGATCAATTAACTATCCGTCTCTCTCGCCGATACCCTTATCGGGACGGCGTCGGCATGCTGCGGGGCCAGGTGACCGCGTAACAAACTGTCTGGGTTATTGTCAAGGCTCGTTCGATCGATAGCGCAGAAAATATTGCCTCGAACTTGGTCGAAATTCAACCGTCGCCTCCAATTCACCTACATTCTCCTTCGGCAAAATATCTTTTCCTAGACCCACGGAAGGGTGCCCTTTAAGAAGCTTCGGCTAACCATGACAACTTGTAGGAGTGATTTATAAAAAGAATATATGCTATTCCTCCAGCCACGTGTTACAATTCACTCTGACAGTCTGCATACGACGAGACACGAAAGAACACTCACTTTTCTATTCTGGGGCACAAGTTGTCCGCTGAAAATATCCTCGGCGAAGATATGATCAGCAAGGAGGTCAGCTGCCAGATCCTCGCGATGCTCATTGCAGCTCAATGATCTCGAACACCTGAAAATTTCCGCGAAACTCAATCCTGAGGCGAATTACAAGGCGACGTTCCTAACCCGAGAATTCTAATTTTAATGAAACTTCGAGTGAATGAAGAATATTGAGTATATTGAAGTATGCAAGGGGCAATTTTTTCTGTGGAAATTCATTTGTGAGAGTTGAAAGCAAACCTTAAAAATATCACGCTTTTTTAATCTAATTTCTTGTATATTATTTTTCGTGCTTTTCTTTTGGTAGTGTGATAAAGTATCAAAACTGAACAATTCTTATAGAAATTGTGATGGACGGGCAAACGAGTGTAAGTATTTTACCTCAAGCTTAAACAGCTTTCATTTGGTTCTCTTTTGTGAATCGAAGTTAAAAATAAAAGTTTCTTTTAACATATCACGTCGAGAATTTAATACCCGCTCTTACGTAGCACTTTAAATATTCTAAGTGTCTTCCTGCAAAACTAGTAATTCTGAGTTATCCTCGTTCGCCCGCCCACCAGGGATTTAAAGTTTACTTCTATCTCGCTCCGTTACAGAGTTAGAGCTCCCCTGTTAGGCAAAAACTTGCGGCCACTGTGTCAGTGGAAACATGAATTTTCGAGACGCAGTTGCTCTCACCGTTCAAGTAAAAGACGAAATATCGTGGCGGACATTCAATTAGCTTCTTGCGAGCATGTCTCGAAGCAACCTGGATGGTCGCCGTGGTGGAGTAAACGTGACGCCAGCGTCGTCTCGCGTGTCATCCTTTCGCCGGAAGCGTGCAGAAATACCGTCTGGGCAGCGGGTGCCGCTAAACGCACAAGTGTCTTGTTACTATTGGTAATGAGAGACGGTGGACAATACGACGTTTCGAGCGTCGGTGTCGGAGGGGGAAGGGAGAAGCGCGAGTTTTCCAGGGAAAGTAGTACGCTGCAGTCGATCGGTCCTGTTCGAGTTTCGACCCAATTACTGGCCACCGATGGGCTCGACGTCCGGCGAGGCTTTGTTTCGAGATCTCGCGACACTTTAGAAAATTTTCACGGTAAAATATTTTCAGGAGATGGTACCGATTTTGTGAGAAGGAAGAGTAGACCGAGGTGACAATTTTTTTTGCAGAAGAATATGTTGCTGCACGGGCTGCTTCTTTTGTGCAAGCGAGGATTCATTAGAAGCGATGGTCACACGTTTCTATACGGTGATTGCGTGGTCGATATTTGACGTAAGAGGGTCGAACGATCCCTTTCAAAGGACGCTCTTCGCGACAGGAAGCATTAAGTTGCTCCAATTGTCTGATTTACTTCGTGATACGACGCGTCTGCTACACATACGGCGGGATGTAAATAACGATACGCTCGGGCAACATTCAGAATTTATTCGAAGAATAAATGCTGCGAGTACTATCTGGAAGCTAATCACGAAACCCATTCACTCTTCGGAAATTCGCCGAGATAGCTACTATCGCGTAGATACAAGTTCTCTGTGTTCTGATCATTCGCGAGAGGAATAACTAACACAGAGGCACTAGTGCTCGCAGAATTCGCGAGAAAAATAATTCATTCTGAGCTGGAATGTGTTTAGGGACCCCATAAAATATTACAATCTTATCAAGTTTCGACAATTCTGGAAGAAAGAATATCTAAATTCAGCTACAAAACCATGCACGGATTTTCACACTCTTCCCCTCGAAATACAGCTTTAGGTTTCTACACCGAGTACACTATGGATCCGATAATAGACGCTAATGTCACAATTCCAGCCGAGGCAGCACTTTCATCTAGTTCTAATGCCACTGACGCTCTATCGTTCTGGGTCGTGTATCTCCAAGCGCCACATATGGTTTACAATTCAATCTCCCTTCTTCCATTCTTTTTACGCACGCCAACCCGCTAGAAGGATCACGAGGAGATACATTTCGATGGCTCCACACGCAGCTGTTACTATCGTGAGAAATTTCTTTCACCATTTACGAAAGCATTGCGCAACACGTTATCGTGTCGCGGCACGGCTGTCCCATGAATGAGCTGTGCGCTGTGCTTCTTATTTATATTCAAAAGAAGATGCTATCTCGCCAGGGAGTTCTTCTCGAAGAAAACCGGACGAGGCTGGAAGATCGGCCACTGATTGCGTTAATGCTTCGATTATCTGCCACCAGGCTTGGCTCCCAGCAGAGATTTACACGGTTTAATTAACTCATCCCGTAGATCTCGCCGCGAATAGGTAATAAGAGGAGACCTTGCACGCTTCGACTGGATAGTAGCCAACTTTTATACGAGATGCTTCTTTGCTGATTTCAAAACTCTATTGTGGTAGAACTCGCGTTATTCGAGTCAATAGCGGAGAACTGGGTCCTTTGCGTAATTTCAGCATATTAAATGGAATATAAAATCGAGTAGGGGAGACCGGGGCTAGTTGATACAGACGAATTATCTCGACACCGTATATATGTAGCTCCAATTGAGCGAGATATATGATGTTTGTTGTTCAATTCTTTCCTACGATCCAGCGTACTTATGTGTATTTTGACGTTAGCAATCATTTTTTAATTGTTTTCGTTTGTATAGAGAAAAAGTAAATAGTTGTGTTTACCTTCCAATCCATCTTGAGACGGTATAGAGAATTTTCTATAAGGTAAGATAATTACGTTTTGTTATTTTGTTTATATGCTCTACATTTTTTTATGGACATGTTTGTATATAATGACTTCCTGTGGGGTAAGTTGATACGTTTTTTCTGGGATATGTTGATACAGTGTATCAATTTTCTCCCACTAATTTTAATTGAATTTTTTCCTTTTATTTTTAGGAAAATGGTTCGAAATTATATCAAAAACACAAATCGTGGCGAAATATCGCATAATATTTTTGAAAAAGCGTGTGCCCCAACAGAAAAAGACTCAATGTCATTAAAGCAAAGCGGAAAATATACAATATTGACAAAATGAGTTTATTAAAATATATTAACAAAATGAACAAGACATCTCATGTTAAAGTGGGATATTCCAGACATTAAAAAAATAAAAATAAAAAGAGTTTTCTATGTTTGTTCAAAAATCTGTTTGGTTTTCTGAATACGTCTTTGTTCATCTTTAGTCAAATTTGTTGAAAAGCTATATAAATTAAAATGATATTTTTCAAATTTATTTTGCCTTCGTGCAAATAAATTTCTTTCTTTCATTTTGTAAGTATTTTCTCAAGTTTTCGCTTACTATATATTAAAGGGGAAGAACCAAAGTATATTTTAGCATATCTGTTATTAAGTAATTAATTCAAACAAAAATGAAAAAAATTGAAAACTGAATAATGTATCAACTAGCCCCGGTCTCCCTTGCACTTATACAAGGCTGAACCGAACAAAATTAGCTTCTGCAGTCGTAATTCCCCGCGCGTGAATTCTACCCACACTTTTTTCTACCATCGATAGAAAGTCGATCATCGTTACGTCTACAGAGTCAGGTGGCATTCAAAGAGCAGCCGGTTACCGCTGGTAATGCGAATTCCTCTCGCAATTGCGCTCGTCCCATCGCGAACCAGGAATCTCCCGGCGTAAGCGCGATGCCCGCATTTCCCTGGCACGTTTGCAAACTACACTCTCGCGTTACATAATCGACACCGTGGACCAGTATCGAGCGCGTTTGTCGGCTCGTTCTCTCTCCTTAATCAAACTCCACCTGTTCCCCAGCCTTTAGCGCGAAGGTAATTTCACGTCGGCGCGGAATCATCGAGAGAGAGGAATTCGTCGCTGGAAGAGCTGGAGCGAAAATTCCTGCACGCGACGCGAGTACGCTCCCACCGCGCCATTCGTAGATTGTTTTCCGCGCGGGTTCTGGCGAGGATGGAATATCGAGGAGCCCCGTTAACGAGGAAATCGCCGGTTTCTCACGGGTTTCCTTACTGCTCGGGAAAATCATAATTGTTACACGCCGGCCACGCAGATTGGCCAAGTTTCAGCAAAGAATCCGCGCAATTACGAAGCCTTGGGAGCGTCGATTCGCTTTCCTACGTGATTCCGCGCGGAGCTCCGGTTCGCTCGACACGGTTTCCATGCGCGGCCGAAGGACACGCGAAAAAGCAGCGAAATTAATCGCGACGTTAACAACATCCGACGCAATTATCTCGTGTCATCTTCGAGCGCGACGAATCCCCCCGCCCCGTGCAGCGCGTTAGACGCGCGAGTGGGCGCGTTAATTAAAATCTCAGCCGGTCGAAACGCCGCGGCGGCGAGCGGTTTAATTGGAAAATCTCTCACGTCGGAAACAGTGGATTTTTCAGCGCGGAAGATGGGCCTCAGCGTCGCTCCGACTCCTACGGCGACCTCCTCGATGGCCCCGGCTGCAATTAACTCAATCTGCCGAGGAAACGCGCACAAAGGGCCCCTGTTGCGGCGTCGCAACCAGCCTCCAATCAAAGTCCCAGCCACGGATCCATTCGCGAGGTTTCGGATCCTATCCGTCTTACGCGGCACGGAAAACCCGCGGCTTTTCAACCACTCGCGCTTTCCCTTTCACCACTGCACAGTACGTAGGTCCCGGACGGCCGAGGGACTCCTTTGTGCCGCGGTGGAGTCGGTCCTCGGGTCAGCTGGGCGTCGCGGCGAAGACGCCCAAGGCTCGGGTGAATGGTGGAAAAGGAGTGGACGTATGTCACTGCCGCTTTCACAGACCGATTCACAACTGGCCTCGCGTCCGTAACGAGCAATTGACGACGCTGGCACTCGGGAATGCACTTGTGGCACAATGAACTCCGACCCTAGCACCGACAACGACACAACCGCGACGGGCCGAAGGTGGGGTCGGGTGAACCCAGAGGGGGCGGTCCGCGTTCTTCCTCAAGAAGGACAGAGAACGGACGGACCCGCGGCCACTCGAGCCTCTGAAGCACCGAGGATATCCTGTACAGGCGTCCACGCTGCTTGCCGAACCGTCGGCGAACCGTGAATGAAGTTCGCTCTGAAGGATGTTGGTTGTATAGTTATCTGTGGCCCTTCGCGGGGTTTAACCCCTGGTCTGTGGAGGGTGGAAGGAAGTATGTGCTGTAAGCTGTAATCTCGGCGAGGTTGTCCTACATACTCATAAGATGAAGAGTGTTTATGCAATGGTACGTAAAGTTCTGGACCGCAGAGCCATTGCCATTTGATTGGTTTGACCTTAATAGAAGAACGGGCGATCTTGCCACGAAGTGTATAATGTAAGGGGGATTAATTCAAATTTCTATCTGCCTGGAGGCATATGTTGAGTACGGAGGCTGAGTAGTTGAAGATTCACTCGGAGATGGAGGAGCTTGATTGAAGGTCTTAATTTGCATGACAAAGGTCTGGGTTGAACGACGCGATTCGTATGTAGGTAATAAGAGCAATTGAAGGGGAACCTGCTTACTTTACTTTAGGAAAGCTGGCACTTTAAATTTATCTTCTGGAGGCCCTGGGTTTGTTTTGATTTTCAAAGGCTGGATACAGTGTCAGCGTAGATCATCATCTGTGGTAATTGTTTTAGTAAATCATCGTTGCTATCAATCAGCTCTATCAATTCCTCAAGAAAACTAGGATCGAGGACAATTCATAGATTGAGATTCTTAGTCCCGCAATCTGAAACGCGATCTCGGGCCCATTGCTGGCAATTATTAGCCCGCTGCGATTATGCAGAATCGTTTAGGCGGGCGGAGTTCTTCGGATTCGCGAAATTCTTGCTCGTTCGGCGATAGCATCTTTCAACGAAATTCGTGTAAATGAAAGACGGAGTCCGTGCGCAGTCGGGGCACGGGCTAGAACTTAAGCGGACTCCAAATGGGATGATTGGAAGGGCAATTCACCGCGTTCCCTCTTGTTCTCCCAGCACGCAGTAGAAGCACGGACGAGCACCGGCCATTTAATCTCTTGACCAACAACATCCGATGAAATGGAGTAATTAACAATTAGCACAGAGGCAGAGGGAGAAATGGAGCTGCCCCTTCGCCCGTCCACGACTCTCGTTAACGAATGCCAACGCTGCATGCGAATATTTTTAAATAATAATCACTTAAAACCAATCTGTAAACAGATGACTCTTAAGCGCAACGAAGAGGCTCGGACGCATTTTTAAAAATAGATTCTATTAAATTTCCGGCTCGCTCACGGCAAGATAACAAGATAAATTACGGGAAACGCCTTTAATTACCGTGTGGGGTCGGTAGCTTCGCATGAAATAAAATTAAAGAAGTAAAAAAAAAAAATAACGAAAATAAAAAGAATTCAGAAATTGTATTGCGAATCAAGATAGATTCTCAGATCAGAATAATCCAGCACAGAGATGTTACAGTATCCTAAATTCGATAAGATCTCCCTCGCATTTAGCTTCGCTGCATATTCACACCAGAAGCTACACCCCGAGAACCAATAAATTATTATGAAGCAAGTATCATGCAAAAGTGAGCCCCCCTCAGCGATCGTTTGCTGCTTCGCCCTCCCCTTTTCGACTGGCCCGCATAAACGACCATTTCCCCGCGGCCCCTCCGCATTTTCCCACGGGACGCGAAACAGGGAAACGCTCTTTAACGCTGCACGAAGTTATTAGCTTCTGCAAGCAACGGGCGCACTCATTCACGGTCTATTGTTCTCGACGGGCGGAGTAGCCGGTTACGCCTGCTAAGCGTTAATCGATAGCCGAGCAGACGTTTGTGCACGTTTCCGCGGCCAGCCCTGCAAATATCGTTTGCAACGGTGAATGTTTTTACAGAATGAAAAAAGTAATCGGGATCACGGATACGCGCGATTACGCAAATTTCTATGCCCGAGACCGATGCCCGCGCATTTACGACGACAGCAAGGTTGCCCTGAATAGCTCGCGCAGCCACAGTCTGTCGTTAAACCGGCTTAACGCGGTTAGACGAAGCAGCGTTATGGTCTTTCATAAATTTCCCAGCAACCCGCGGCCCCGGTCGAAGGCTCTGACCTTCCTGCTTTTCCAAACGTGGCACAGTGTTCCCCGCATCCGTTTCAACATTTCGTTGACACTTCTTGGGAGTGTCTTGGCGTTTGCTGCAGCTTCTTGGGATTCGTAGAAGTTCGCGAACTTTCCTGGTTCCTTGAAGTTTCTTGGAGGTCCTGGAAGTTCCCTAGGGCTTCCCAAAGTCTCCAGTAACTGCATCCAGCCGCGCGCAGTAGGAACAGGAATTAAAGGCAGTCGATGCAATTCTGATTGAAAATCAGGGAAATATTTTCACTGCGCGTTGGTAGGCTTTGGTTCATAAGGAAGAGAATCGATAGTTTCAACGGAGAGCTGAATAAGAATCTTTTTAATAAGACATCAGTTCGGAAGAAACTAGTGGAGGAATTCTGTAAGCTTCGCTGAGAATGATCTGCAACGTTGTTACAGCTCACTCGATCAAAACTTATGCATCGGCGGAATGCCGTGTCGAGGTATTTCTGGCATTTCTATCTGAAAACGAAGGATATGGTCCGAGCGGACGTCGTTAGGCGCACGGAGAATGTAACTTTTAATCGCGATAGAATGGCGACTACCGACGTGACTCTCGTTTTTTTTTTTTGCCCGAAAATGACGCAAGGCTTTGTAATCCGGCTGGCTCGTAAGATTATGACCGGCGAATCAACGGAACGTGGAAGTACGAGATATTGCATAACGATTGCGTTAACTTATGTCGCGTTGTTTACTGTCCGCCGCATGAACATCGGGGAACGTTCAATTAATGTCATGCGCGGTTTTGACATAGGAAATGGAAAGCCAGCGGATTGCATAAATTCGACGCGGCTTTCGGCGACTGCGTTTAACCCTGAAACAGGCTCGAGCTGGGATAATACAGAGGGTGATAGCAACTGAATTTTTACAGAGAGAAAACTCAAAAAGTGATATTTCAAGGGGGGAAGCCACTGTGCCAGTCGAAAATAAAGGCTGTCTTTAAGGGATTATTTTATAATGAAATGTAACTTTCTACGAAAAATTTTTATTGCCAACTGAAAATACATATATTTAACTAACATTTTATGCTTCTATTCTCTTTTGGGACACCAAATATTATGAAAATACACACAAAGAAAAATTAGAAGAAAAAAAATTCACAGTGGCTTCTCCCCTTAATTCGGCTTCATAGCAGATCTTGCTCTGATATCAGTAGCCTATTATTCAGAAAAGGAAATAGTTTCTTCTTATGATATTATGGTCTAGTGCTTGTCACAGTTCGCCTATTAAACTTCCTCGCAACCACCATTCTGTTACATGCTAAAGACCACGGCAAGAGTATCTAACAAAAAATCCGAATAACCTTAAACAATACAGTGCATTTCTGTGCTCATTAAAACCGTCTCTAACAGAACGCTTTCCGTAAACTTTCTGTAATAACGATTACGCTTGGAAATAATTAAGCAGTCCCAGCAGATCGAAACGGGCCGTTTAATTAAGCCTTTAAACAAGCTGTCGGTGTGTTTAGACAAAAAATCGTTGCACGGTGTAAATGAAAATGCTTGTCTGGCTTATGCAACGAACTAGTAGACCACTGGCGGTTTTTCTGCGAATGAAAAAGATGCCAGGGAAAGAGGAAATAATCGTTGCGCAACGAGCCATTATGCGTGGCTTCCGACGTGGCCCTTCGAGGAACACGCTCCGACGATCATAAAATGTGTGAAAAAATAGTGAAATATCCGTCAGACTTGTTATCGATTTAGTTTATCAGGATGTGCCATCCGGCATGATTCTGTAAAACAAACTCCACGCGCACCGAGCAAAGAAGAAAGCAGGAATTACGCATTCGGCGGACATTTGTGGATTTATGAAGCGGAAGCGGAGGATTCACGAGCTGACTTTCGAAACGGAATCACTCGGATGCATAAGAATTTCGCTTTCGCGAGAGCAGAAAATTGTGAAAATTGCATCGTGTACGTTGGCCGGGAAAGAAGCTCGTTAATGAGCGCCACCGAATCTTACGCGATTAACTGCCTTCCCTGCAAAGGGGTTTCGAATCGGAATTAGTTCCCTGAAACGACCGGAGTATCAACTGGGAATTCCTGATCGCATCCAGCTCTCGATCGCGTTCGACTCGCCCCTTACGTCATCGTTTCCTCGTCGCTCGATCTCTTTCCTCGCTGTCTTTTCCTTTTGCTTTCACATATTTCAGGCTCCGACGACTGATGTCGATCGTGTGTAAGACAAGTTCTCCTCTCTTCGAATAAAGCGTAGCTTACACTGCAAGACATGCGCCTGATGGAGCAGAAACGTCCACTAATTACACGCGTGCTTCTTCTCTCTCCCAGACCCTCAAACTCCACTCAATTGCCCCAAGAAATAGCAAAGAAACACCAGAACGAATGCACGACAAATTCCTCCGCATTTCTCTCACTTACTCCGCCCCCACTCAGAAGGAAAATTCTTCACCGCAGAGGAATGCCACCGCGGACGCCAACCGGAAGCGATCTCCGCTCTCGATCGGGGCCACGGTATTTCCTCGCGGCGGCTTTTTCCCGATCGAATTTCAGCGGTACGCGTAACGCGTGCACGCATCGGCCCCGCGGTGACGTTGCCGTCGCGCGTGTCCGCGCGACCAGGTGAAAGTGGACGCGCCGTTCAGGCGAGTCATTGTGCGGACGTTTCGCGGAAGGACAGAGAACTTCCCGGTCTTCCGATTGCGCAACCGAGCGGACCAGTTTTCGGCCAGACGCCCCAACGACCGCCGCGAAATCCGAGTCGAAAGCGAAAGGGACAGCGCTCGCCGATCGAACCGGCCACGTCCGCTCGGCCGGTTCAGAAAAAATGACCCCTTAACCCTTCCGCGTGGCCCCAGGGCCGCGAAAACCGAGGCTCGGCGGGAGATTGACGAGCGAGGCGTGACTTCTCGACACCGTGCTCTTTTCCTCCCCTTTCTTCTCTGCTGGCCGTTGCAACGACCGGCGAAACCCTCCGAGCCTCCAGGCCTCCGCTTGTTGCATGTAGGTACTTATGTACCCGCTTCGCGGCGTATTGACGGCGATTAATGGCCAGATACGGTGAACCGATGTTAATTAACGAGTCGAAGGTAAAAATGCCTGTGTTCATGCGTGGTGAATTAATGGAAGTTAATTAGGAACGTTATCGAGTTTATATAAGGCAGCCGATCGAGGTGATATCGGCGTGGATTCGCACGAGTCGTTGACTGCTTGCGTATTCCATTCAGTTCCGCGTGGAAGTCCGAGGATTTTCAGATACGCGCCCGTTGACGATTGATCGAACCGTGTTATCTTTTAGGAAGCTCGTAGGTCTTGAATGATTCCTTCGTTACACGGGTGAAGAAAAACTCGAGGGGATTTCCCAGATGGGCTCCATGGAAGCACCAAGGAGCATTTCGGGACGTCGAGTTGGAGCTTTCACTGCGGTTAAGGCTCTAATAACCTCAGAGTAGAGCATTCGTATCGAAGGCAGGAACTTGTTGATGGATATTTGCATTAGGATACTATTCCAAGCTGAAATCTAATCAGATCTAAATTAGTCTTCATTAAATTATGTTAATACGTATCGGCTGCGCGGTTATTGTAGAAAAAATCTGAAGAATAAATTTTTTATTCTTCGTTATACGTATCGTAAAGTTTGTAAATTTCTTTAAAATCAAAGTTATCCTACCATTTTTGGCTTATCATCGTGGCGTTCCCCTTAAGAGAGGATTCTCTTATAACAGCCCCCGAAATTTATGATTTTTTAAAAAACAATTATTGTTAATATTGCATTAAAGTCTTCTGGGATATAAGGAGGCATCGTTAAACTTATAGAAAATATTTTTTTTATGTCCATCCTTCTCATTATTTATTAATCATTTCTGTCACAGTCATCTGATTGCAAAAAGAAGAAAATATTCTTAAAGTTAAATAATTTACGCCGGTGCTGGACATAAAATTTTAATTTCAGTTTTTATTAAGACCTGTATTAAATAAAAATGATGCCCCCTTTACGTCGCTGCTAGAAAGACTACACTCCAAATTAAATGTAAGCAACCTTTACTTACCGTCCAGCCGAGTGCGATAGCTGTTCTCGTACCCGTTTCTCGGTGCACCGTTTTCTCGGTATTAAAAGGTACCAGCGTGCGTCGATAGTAATATTCGAGACGCATCGAGCGCGGAAGGTGAGGGGCGATAAGATCGGACACGTTTGAGACGGGTCCAATAAAAGCATCGCGGGCACGTTCGATGGTGCAACCGTTGCCGGTCTTTCGAGCTCGGTCTCCGCATCTTCGCGTTACGCAAGTGGGTGAACCAGTTTCTGGACAGACCACCTTTGTGTAATTATGCCTGGTCGGTTGTCCCGCAAGAACAATGTTTCCGGCCGTGGCCATTCGTGAAAGCTGTCGCCCTACACGCCGCTAGCAGCAACGAAAGTTCGGCCAGCCAGCATCCTCGTAAAAATTTCGCAAGGTATGCGTGCAGTGCACACGTATAGGGAGACATAAACCTCGCCATTTCTTTGGGTAAACCTGCACCTGCCCCGGGATTCCTGTAATTTCTATGAAAACGAGGCGACACAGTCACGTTTTTAGTTGGATTGGTCTAGGAAATATGGGGTTGAGAATGTTAATCTCCAGGAAGCGACATGAATTGCCAAGCACATGCTGAAAAAGAAGATTCTTTCGTTCTATGAATGATTTATACACCTATTCGATCATTTCTAACCAATATTTTCGCTCATGAATAAAACGGCATGGGGAGAGATCTGTGGGGATCGAGCGTGCTGCTTCACGGAAGCAAAATTAGTCCCATATGTGCTCGCTGCTTTCGCTGATTACATATTACGTTAGAAAATCTGCTTGATAGTGGGAAATGTAGGTGATTGTGGGCGGAGTAACTGGGGGAGCACTTAGGAGGAGTTGGAGTTAAGAGTGATCTGCAATGAAAGTTGCTGTAATTTGTGAAACAGTTACTTGGATACTTATATTGCCAATTACCTCGTCGTTTTCTTCGTAGTTTCTTTTTTTAGATATGTTGTATTTATTGGCACACTTAGCTACTTATCACCAATGTCATTTATTACCTTCTCCATACTTGCAATTTCAAGAAATTGGATACACTCTTACTTAGAAGTCAGAAGAAATTCAGTTCGAGTATCTCTAAAAAAGAGGCAACTTTTACCAGTTCGGGAACAATCTTCTAAATACGTGCGACATTTAACAGCGCCGTGTCCATGGAGCGGCTGCTTTTTTCACGTCGCGTAACAACGCTGTTAGTTAACAATCATGGCAAACCAATTTTGGGCCCCATCATCGGGCAGCTTTTGTTCGGGGCCCGTGAGTGCCGCGAAAGTTCGAGGCATAATAGGTTCTGGGCGGTTGGCTCTCTTCATAAACGTTGGCCGATGAAAGAAGGAAGTGAAAAAACGCCCCCCAAACTCTGTGAATGGATCTCGAATTCGACTTACGACACTATCGTTATCAAACCAGTCCCGCTCACTTTTTGCCCCATCGATGGAAATATCCCGAGCGGAATTGCTTCATTCATTTATTTCTCTCCCTTCTCTTGTACAGCTAATCCTTACAGTAAAAACAAATCGCGTTAACAACCGACAAGTCGATAGTGACGTAGAATACGTTCTCTAGTTTCTATTCAGCGAAGATTGCAACGATGTCGTGGAATGATACATGAGATCGCGATGGGCCAAGATCGTGTAATTACTCGAATAATAATAAAATTCAATTAATCCGTAGAAGCGCTTTCAAAACGTAAAATATTAATCTCAAGAACTTTCTCGTCACTCAATAAAGTTTATTGCACTTCACCTAGCAGCTGCAAAATTTTCCAGAGAATGGAAAAGGGAAGGACGGTGGGATATTCCAAATTTCTGTTATTCCTTCAGCATCCCTTCTCGGCCCATCGCGATCCCAAGCCTTCCAAGCGTCGAGAGGTAAGAATATTTACACCGTGGACAGGTCGGACAGGATAACTGCACTCCACGCTTCGCATCAGCTTACAATACGCCCAAATCGTTCACGACAGACGGCTGAACATCAGCTTCCTTACCAAATCGCGGAACGCGGGAAAACGCGACGGGCACGCGAGGCGATTCACGTGCTCGAATTCGCACGACTCGCACGCGAGCTCGTCCACTAATTACACCCGTAGAATTGCTCCGTCCACTGTTCGTGCACGCCTGGATTAAATTAATAATGAATACTTACACGCGGGGCACGCGTCGCCACGCGACCATTACGCGCCCGACTCATCGAGAGCGATGGATTTATCTCCGGTAGCACCGTCGATGATCGATCGAAACGCCCACGACGACGGTCGCCTAATCGTTTAGTAGTCTATTTGCTCCTAACTTTGGCGGATCGAGGATTGTCGATCGTTTCTGTTCCGTGACGTTCTGGGGAAGGGAAAGTGTTTGGTAAAACGCTCGAGGCTACGGGCGCGCTCGGTTCACGAATCTGCCCCCTTTAACGAAGCGCGGAGATCGTTAGCAGAACCGCCGCGACGCCTGGCAGGATCGTCGTTGAGCACGTCGATGCAGCGCCGTTGTAGAACCCGCTTCCGTAGACCTGCAGGCCGGCGGTCTCGATGCTGCGCTTGCAGTAATCTCCGTCTGTAATTAAAGCGAATTATGGTTGCAGGGGCGAGAAACGGCGGCTAGCGAGTCGTGAATATCGTTTTTATCACGTGTTTGTTGGAGGGGTTTGGGAGAAGCGGGGCGAGCTGCAGCAGCGACGAGGCAAGGGTGGAGATGATGGGGGATGATGAATGAGGAACGTTAGGGTGAGAATTTAGTCTTATTACAAAGTAGCAGAATAGTAGGGAGGATAAGAGGCGATGAAGATTAAATTTAGGGGAAGAAGACTCCCCTTTTCAGATCCGATCTCTTCTACCCTTTTCTTTTATGAAAATAAATGACATAGAAGATGCCGCAGACTCTCAACAGAGAGTAGGGGAAATTAATAAACAGAACTAGTTTCAATAATCGTTCAATATTTATCTAGATAGAATCTTGGAAATTGCGAGTTCGCGCGAGGAGAACGTGCCGCCTGGGCCCGTAGATCGTTACGCCGCAGGCCGAAGGAGAAGGAAACGGGCCGTTCTAAAATCCGGTAATCGAGATTGACGGAGAGAAAAAAGGTGTTCTGTCGGGGCATGTAAAGGGAGAGCTTTGAAAGGGGCCACTTTTACCTTTTAACCGTTAAGGGATTGTACCTGGTCAGGAGGCCGAAAAGAAGCGAAGGTTTGTGAATTTTTTTTGAAAAAGCGGAAGCATATATTTTTACAGAACTTTTTGCACTTAAAAGAGCAACATTTAAAGAACATTTGGTAATTATTTTGTAGAAAAATATTTTCTTTTCTAATAAAAATACGACATCCAAGAAGCTTTTTTAAAAACGCTGAGCAAGATATCTAAAAAAATGACAGCACCAATCTTTCTGAAATTTTGTGGGCTCATTTTTTATATACAAATCTACTGAATGACGACAGGATTTTTTTAAATGTATGGTTTCGATTATATCAACGAAAAATGGCTTCATGGTTATCACTAATGACCGTATTTCGTTGATAAAATCGAAACTATACAATGGGAAAAAATCCCTCCGTCATTCGGTAGATTTTTATGTAAAAAATTAGCCCACAAAATTTCAGAAAGATTGGTGCAGTAGTTTTTTAGATATCTTGCTCATCGTTTTTAAAAAGGCTTCTTGAATGTCGTTGTATTTTTATTAGAAACGTAAATATTTTTCTACAAGAAAATTACCAAATGTTCTTTAAATGTTGCTTTCTTAAGTGCAACAAGTTCTGTAAAAATATATGCTTCCGCATTTAAAAAAAAAAATCACAAACATTTGCCTCTTTTCGGCTTCCTGACTGGGTATAACCCCCTTAAAATCCGTGATGCTTTGAGTTCCCATCGGCCTTCTTCGAAAACATTACGTCACAACATACAATCTTTTCCCCTATTACCAATCAATGATCCTCAAACGAATTTTCCTCGTAACCCCCTACGGAAAATTCCCCGAATTTCAAAACGTGGGTTGCTTTGACTCCCCTTCGTGATTCATCCCCTGGCCAATAAAATCGATCCCGAGGCAGCGCCAAATATCCAAGCACCTGCAGTCGCCCAACACCGAAAAGGAGGAAGGAACCTACACGGTATCGCGATCGAAAGAGAAATTATACAACCAGGCCGCTTGCAATTTCTTTCTCCTGGGCGTTACGCGCGAGTCACGTACATCTGCGCTTTCCATCGCGATCGCTTCTCAGAAGCGACTCATTTCCCTCTCTGCCCGCCTGTCACCGAGCCTGCAACAATTTCCCCCTTTTTTTTTGTCACGGCGAAACGACGATCCGGCGCCAGCCGTAAAATTTCACAGTCGATCCCGGAGCGTTACGGACCCTTTCGTTCTCGCGCGAGAGGAGGCGGAAGAGGGGCAGTGGCGCGTACGTGCGGAGCTCGAAAACGACGACGGGTCGCGGGGCTCGGAGGTGTAACGTGCAATGGAAAACGAGAGTCGAATCGAGGGGACTCGGAGGTGCAACATGCGATGGAAAACGAGAGTCGAATCGAGGAACCTGTCTCACGACTCTGGCTGTCTCTCCCTGTTCCTCCTTCTCTCTCGCGTCCGTTCGTTGTTCCACTCTGATTTCACAATTCGCCAGTCCCACGGGGCCAGAGCTTCGCGACCGAGCAGGAACTTTGCATTTCCTCGTGATAAATAACGATATTCATCGGGGATTCTTTTCTTCGAGGTATTCAAGGGTTATTAGAAGCCTCCCCTTAGGGGTGGTATAAGGTTTCTAGGATAATAAGAAGTTCATCCGAAGTTTGACACAACCGTGAGGTGTCTAGAGAATAAAGACACCCCTACCAGCTGACGCTAGCTCCTCCGAGCCTCCAAACGGCTAATTAACAAGAGGACTAATCAATCGGAATCTCGTTACCTCAGACAATTGCCCGCGTAATTAATTACCAGCCAGCTACCTCGCCCCTTTCTCCCTATAATCGTGTCACGGAAGCGTTGCGTAACAGCCGTTGCGAATTTGCGCGCGGGGAATTTGGCAAGATCCAGCGGGGGCAGGATGGAAGACGCGCCACCCCCCGATAATTTCCACGGCGCACGAGATCGTAATTCAGCCGGGTGTCGTCACACAATGAATATCTGTAGCGCTCGCCGGTAACTGGCACGTGGGAACTGCAACCTTCAATCTGTTACGGTAGGAAATTGCATAATTTGTAACAAGTTACGATGAAAGGCGCGCACCCGCGGTCGTTCTCCAGCCGATCGCGCGGCGTCACGTGAATCGGTTCCTTGTTTCCGTCTAATTGCCGGCGAAGGATTGCCCGTGGTGGAGCAGCGCCCCCTCCCCCGGAATCGAGCAGCGAACGCGGAATTGGAAAGTCAACGGTTTGCCATTCAAAGAAACGAAAGCGAGAGATCGGGGAGCAATCGATCCCCGCTGGATATCAATACGATCCGCCTGTTAAGCCTTATTAATGGGGTGCTAGATGAATATCGAAGGATACCGATTGAGTTCTCCGAGCGGCAGACAGACCGTGTCCAGTAGCCTAGATAATCGAGGATCTGTGAAAAATGCGGGATGATGCAAGGGCGAGAATTTTTCGAGCTGTGGGGGTGGGAGTTCTTAAGAGTTAAGGGATGATAGTGGTGTTGAGCAAAAAAGTGACACAGATCGATTCAATTTTAAAGTAAGTACCATTATTAAAAATTCAGTAAATTTCGACCTGTGTCATGTTTTTCCTCGCGGACCAAGCTTTGCACAGAGAAATTACAGCGGTTCAGAAGCGCCAGAGGATCGTAGGTGATAGGAACGTTGAAAAGTGGCTTTCCTACCGTAAGACCAGCCGACGATGTCGCCAGTCCTCAGGTTCTCCGTTCTCAGCCAATCCTCGAGAGGCCTGAAGTACTCCCTGAGCGCGGACGCGTCCAATCTGTCCTCGCCGATGGCTTCTCGAAGCGTCTCCTGCCACGGCGTCGACGAGCCCCTCTCCATGATTCTCCTACGGCCGACAAGAAAACACCGAGTTGCACTTTTTTTTATTCTCCTCTCTAATCCCGACCACGCGCGGACAGCCGTGGAAAACGGAAAGAGGGAAAGAGGGAAACGGGCCGTGCCCCTCCCTTCGTATTCAAATCAAAGGGGAGGGAGGGCTAATTCGCGCGCGTTGTTAGGGCTAACGAGATCGCGGCTTTCTAGCGCGGGCGGTTGCGACAGTGGCAGCACAATGGAAAAACCGCGGAACGGCGGAAAATCGTGGCCTGCCTCGGGGAATTGGAACGAGAGAAAAATAAAGACGCGTAACGAGCCTCCTTTCTTCCACGTTGCCGAGATGTTAATTAGGCTATCTTTGGCAATCGCTCACACTTGAGGGGCGGTCGAGTGTGGCGCTGCGCGTGTCACAACTCTCCTCTCAAACCAGCCGCCTTGCTAAATTCGCTCTGCTTTCGAAAACCCTGAATCGTTCGAGCTTCGTCAGTCCGATCGGGACGTACGTGCTGTATCATTCGGCCCGCGTCGCGCCCTTTGCAAGAGGATGAGGGCTCGCACTTGTGACTTTTTCTGCACTCTTTAAGCGGAGGTCCTCGTCTATAGCCTCCTTGGCTCTATTTTCCGCTGCACAATTGCTCGATCTTCATTTGCAAATAGGAGCAAATTGCCGCGTAATTTCATCGCGGCGTCTCGAGCCGTGCCAGCCGGAGCTTCGAGTAATAATCTCGTCTGACTACCTCGAAAATAATGCACGCTTTGATTCCGACTGGCTACTCCCACGCGAAGACTGTGGTTTGCGTAGTCGGGTGCCGGTTGTTATGGCTATCATTGCTGTCGTCATCGCTGGGCAACTAAGAGTTACGAGTTTCTCAGCTTCGTGATGGGACGAGTAACATTAAAGGTAGCGAGTGGTCCGCTCGTTTGTGTCTTCGGAGCGCGATGCAGCTTGCAAAATTACTTGAAGACTTTAAGAGATCCGTGGCAAGTGATTATACAAGGTCGCCGACCCGGAGGATCGATTAAAAAATGACGATTTCTAAGACATAGCGTGTCAGCGACTGCAGTCATTTAAATACAATGACGGTGCAGCTGCACGCGACGAGGAAAGAAACCGCGCTGGCCTCGTGGATCGTCGAATCACCTGCCAAGCTTCGATCGTTGGATCGAAACGATCCCTCGTTACGGCAATTGATCGTAAAGCTGGCCGAGAGGTTCGTCAGTGGGTTTACGGGTGGAAACGGCGACAGAAGAAAAATCTCAGGAGCCAGACTCATTACGTGATTCGGTTTTACGTTCGAGACGAGGCGAGCCCGTTTCACCCGTTATTCGAGCTTCATGCGCCAGCCGACGTAACACCCTTTCCTTTTCCTCCTTTTCCCTTTCGGGAGTGCAAAACATTACCGACGCAGAGTCAAACGATACACGGGGCGCGTAAGAGGCGGTGTAATCTCGAGACGCGGGTTACATAAAGGGAATTCAATCCCTCACGAGGGATTTACTCTTCCGCTGGCGTCTCGCTGTAATAACGGCCACCGGGAGAGAGATATTAACGCGAGACATTCCCTTTTCTGAGTCGTCCATAGACGGCGAAGATTCGGAAGCCTAGGAACATCGCATAAGAGACCAAATCGACTGTTAATAATTTAATTTCACTTGTAGAATAATTGCGCAGTTACGCCTGGTCGGTTTGAAGATCGATGGACTCGCTCGGCCAGGAGGCTGCGTTTAATCAATTTCGAACGAGTCGAACAACCTTCTTTCGTAATGAGAGATTCCACGAAGCGGGCGGGTGGAAGCTCTTCTTATGTATATGCGAGCAGAGTCGTGGCAGAAACCGGAGGAACGATTTCGCGAGAGGGAAAAGCACGGGGTCGGCGCGCATTAAATCGTGACGCAACGAGCAATTTTTTGGAAAGCGATTCGGGTGCCGGCTCGCTTCCGGTTCCTGCTTAAGGAGGACGCGGGGCTCGTGGGAATCGAGCGGGCAGGCAAAAACATTTCGGTATGCCCCACCGACGTAATTTATATCGATCTCACGATTTCCGGTGCTGGCCGTGTCGGCGAAATCGCCACTTTCCTGCCCCGAGCGCCGATATTTCGCAACGCGGGATGCTGGCTGACCAGATTCAGCGCGCCGAACGCGTCGCCTTGCTTCCACTGACCTTATCTACTTATGGGAAAGTCGATCGTCGCGACGCCGCCGTCCGACAACCGGATATCGCTCCGACTGCTCCAGTTCTCATCGGACTTTTCCTAATCACCGCCTGCCAAAAGTGCTTGTATAATCGTTGCTCGCGCGTAAATGCTCCGCGGGAAGAAAATCTTCTCAATACTCTACAGTAACATTCGAAAAGTATAAGTTCCTCAAGTGCATAGTATTTTTTCATCCGTTTCTCCAATTGGGGATCTTTTGACGTTCCTTCTAAAATGTTTCTGGGTATCTTCTATCTCGCTTCTCTGATTTCTTCCAGTAGAAATCCTCGGCTTGAAGCGCCACGTCAAATTAACTCCTTCAGAAGCGTTCCCTCGCTTAACGAATCCGATTTATCAGGAAGTGCACGGCAAGAAGGTGGTACCTCCATTTTATTTAATTCAATGCTGAACGCGCGGAGGCTGGCTCTATTGTCTCTCCGGGGATCACGAGCCTTAGCCAGCTTCTAAAGAAACCCGATGTCGAATGATTTACATTCGCCTGCACGTAGAACCGAGTCACGAGCGCGTCTACACTCGGATCTACGGTTTTGAGGGTGATCTCTGACACCCCGAGGGTCTGCTGTGGGAAACGTGTGTCATTTGGCTCGAAGGGGGAGTCGATTTTGCACGACACCCGCCCGCTGTTATTTCCTCGCTGCCTGATAGAGACCTTGATGGGCCCGTAATGAGGCCCCGACGCGGTGAACAGTTTCACGGCAATTGTTTCTGTTATTGCCATCATGATCGCTGGAAAACAGCTCCGGCATTTCGCAGCGTTGCTCCATTCCGAAGGGCCTTTCGAAACGTCCGTCGATCCGGCAGCTAGTGGATTCAAGGACGAGCCCCCTCATTTGCATGAATTTCGATCGATCCCCAGTTAATCGCGGCCATTAAATTGTTGATCCAATACGGGATTATGGGATCTCCGGGGATCTGTTTACAGATTGCTCGACAAACAGCCGTGAAATATCGCTTGCATTCTCGAGTTCGAAAGATCGAAGATACTGCTTCTTAAGGATGCAACCCTCTATTTGAGAGAAATATTACCCTACAGTTTGTCTTTTACTTCTTCTTTTTCCTGTGATCTTAAGCAGTTGTCAGAAATAAAAGCTGAAAGATCTTTTTATAATATCGCAGATGATCGTTCGGCTCCCAAAAATATTTACACGGCAGCACCAGGTCCGTGAATTCTTCCTGCGTGAATAATAAGAGGCGATTAATTATCGCCTCCTGAATTAACATTCTCGTTCTACTTACATGCCCCAGCTGCAGCCGTAACGGGCTTACAAGGGACCTGGAGGTGAATAAAGAAATATTCAATTTCCACAGCCAGTCGAATGGCTAATGGACCAACGCGTTCCAGGAAGCTGGAAACGTATCGAGAGGTCTGTCGCTGAGTATGTACCGTTTCCCTTTCTCTCTCCCTCTGTTTCCCTGCCGCTTTTTCTCCCTTGTCGAAGTTACACGGCCCGCGGAACGGAAGTGCAACGCGTAACAGGCACTGCCATGCGAGTTTCTTCTGGTGGACGCGCGGTTTTACGGCTGCAATCGCTTTCGTAACGCGTCCGCGAGCCACGAGCCCGGAGATCGTCCTTCGATCACAGGAAACCGCTTTGGACGCGTGCCCGTCAGATTTCGATCTATCGATCCTCTGGCGCCGCGTCCGCTCCCTCGCCAGGGAAAACGACGACCCTTTTCGCCGGGAAATCGAGTCGACTTCGTCTTCAATTTGCAATTTATAGCAAACACGCTTTGCCTCTCTTTCCTTGAACATGGAGGTTGTCCTAGAATTAAGTGAACCAAACTCCTGGGCCTTATTCTGTACCAATATGAGTGGCTACACTTTTATCTTCAAGTTATAAAGGTTTTTTAAAAAGAAAAGGAAAGATTTCAAGCATACTTCACTGTATAATAACTAAGGTTTTTTAAACAGAAAAGAAAAGATTTCAAGAATACTTCACTGTATCATAACTTATGATTTTGTGACTACATAGTTACAGATTGGTTAATATTGCTCCAAACAAGTGGAAGACAGTTTAATAAATTTCAAGCTAACCTCCGAGAGTTACAAAAAAGGATATTTATGATTTGTGGCGAGAGGTGTTACCTAATCGCTACAGAAATTCCGAAAGAAACCAGATAGTAGATTTTGTAACCGTGGGGACCTCTTGCAGAGTCGAATTTGTCTCTGAACGAACCTGTAGCCTTAAACGTCCCCTCTCATGTAAAGATTACTTAATCTTCGGATAGTTATTCAAGACTCATCGTTCTCCCCAGTTTATCGTTCGCTAATAGCAAGCCCTGCTCGATTAATGCCGAGCACAACTCGGCCGTGACACTTCCAATGATCAAACCTAAAGAAACGATATTAAGATCTATCAAAAGGTCCTTTATTCGTCGAAAACTCCAGCTCTCCCTTCTCCGTAGTTTTATAAGCGATATTTCATAATCGAGACGCGAACGCACGCTCTAAACAGGCAATTTCTCGGCTTCAGATTCTCCCAAGCGATACGAACAATTTATTATCGCGTGCTCTGCATCCTGACAGCCGCATCGCCTTTAATTGCTCCTTCGTCACGATCCCTGCGTTCGTTTTGGCCGAAGAAGAGGGAAGAGAGATTCAGAAGCATCTTGATAGATGGTTCAATCAATCCCATTAACGATCGAATTATCCATTTAAAATTTAGTCCATTGGGTAATTATTTTTCTTCTTGAAAGAAGGATCGCCAGCGTTGATGGGCGAGTTGAGGGGGATTTCGCTGGCCGGCTCACGATTTTAATCAATTCGATAGACCCAACGACATCGATATCCGCCGTCGTGCAACGTGTGTCGTCAGAGAATCGAGAGACGGACGCCAGATTGGCAGAGAAATTGCGGAACTGAATATAGGTTTCCCTCTCGTTGACCCAGATAACCGCGACTACCGGAGATTGTCAAGGGAGGCGATCGAATCGCCGTAAGATCGGTACAATAGGTCTTGGATCCAGTTCTATCCGCACAATATTTTCAATCGGCCACGCGCAGCGTTCGACGTATATGCAACGCGACGTTCGTCGAAGGGTATCTCCTCTTTGAGACGCTCCGGGGGAAGGCCTGCCTCTTCGTTGGACCTTGGCACTCCAATTTCTACGTTCCAATTCGTTGTGTCGTTGCATTGCTAGATGAACACAGCTGTACCTTCCGCTTTTATTAGTCCTTTATTGCCATTAATTCATTCTGCCAAATATTATCCAGTTTGTTTCTACACTTTCCTTTATTTCTCCACATCAAAGGATTCTTCCCCGTTGGGCAAGCAAACACGGATCCTGCACCTTGAAAACAACATTACTTTCACGAAGAATTCCAAGTTCGAGGCTTCGAAGCGGCGGTGCCCGGTGGGTTCAATCGAGAAACTCCATATTTTCCGTATTTCTCAACGTTCGATTTCTGTAACAGCAGCTTTCACGCGAATAAATTACTGCACGTCACAACAATCTTCGTTGTACAACTGTTCTTTAAGATGCACGCCTTGGAAGTCCCAACGATATTGCCGGTGCAGGTGGCGATGTTCGCCGGGTCACGACGAGACAATGTTGAAAAGAGCGAAATTTACCGTTCACGGTGCGAATTAAACATTCAAGAGGCTCGCAGTTATTTTCTGTTCGACGCCCACGAATTGTCACGCAGCGGGCCCGTTGCAAATCGCGGATGATTTATGGTCGATGATCCTTGCGCCGTGTGTCTCGGTTTCCCTGGGCCCCGCGAATCGAAATCTCCTCTTCGGCGATGTGAAACGGACGCAGAACCCCACGCGTAAAAGTTTATCGTCGATTAAACTTTTATTTGTTTGTTCCTTCGAGCATCCTCGCGCGTTAACGCGAAATAATTAGTACTTAGGTAGTGATTATGATTACTTCAACGTGATTTCTAGAGGACATTCACCATCGCCTTATTATTATTCCCGTTATTTTACGACGACAATAAAATAAGCGAAAGAAGGCTCGTTAAAAGCACCATCTGGGACAGAAAGGACTCGACGAAGGCGTATCCCGTCGACTTTTTGATTCTCCGCCGGGTTCGCATATACATTTCACTTTGTAGATCTGTTCAAAAGTAGCATAAACGTCCAGGCTAGTGTCGACATTTATTCGGAATTGATGTAACCGATTGCAACATCCGCGCGGGCCACAGATGGAGCGATATATTAAAATACAGGGAGAAATTGGGGAACTTTATTCGATAATGTCAGAAATGACGCCGATTTTTCAGACATCTGCGGGCTGTCGCCTTTCGTAACTCAGCACCCGTTCCAGCAACAGGAGGATCTCCTCGAATCGCTGATATTTTCTTTTTAATCGAAATCCAGTATTTCCTCGAATAGCGATCGAGCTCTGTTTCTCAAAACCGTGAATTTTTACGAGCCTTTGGGCTCTTGGAGAACGCTCTGCATTAATGTGACAGTTTCTATTAATCAAAAAATGATTCTTTCTTCATTTTTCACTAAGCCAAACCTGGAAACTCTACATCGCTAATAAAATCCAATTAAACTTCTCCGCGCAAGGCGATTATCAGGCACTTCTGTATACACACTGTTTAATTATTTATATAACTCCTTGGAATTATGGAAATTCAGAATAGTGTAGATCCCAATCTATCCTACATGGAATCGTACATTTATATCTAAATTTCCAAGTTTCGTATCGCGAATGATCTACAGCGTAGATCTTATTCACCGCGTCCTTGTTGACTCGTTAAAACAAATTCGCCTCTTTGTCTGCCAAGGTGCCATTTTGGCGGAGCAGGGTGAATTTAGAAATCGACAGGACTTGCGAAGAAGCATGTTCTCTAAGATGGCCAAACAACGACGTGAGTAAATACATTTTTTAATGTCAAACTTGGAAGCAGTCTTGTAGCAGACGTCGATTACCCTGTTCGACGTTAAAACAGAAAAGTTAAGAAGAAGGGACCACGAACTGTGTTTAAACTGATGCTGTCGCGACGTGCGGATTTTTTTTACCGTCAATTCGATTGGGTGGCAAAACCGAAAGTTTGTAAAAAATTCGCGGTCAGCCTTGAATTTCAACCAGGTCAAAATGTCAGGACCCTTTCCTGCTGCGGTTTTTTGATCGCTGACATTCGGAGGAACCAGACCGGATGCCTGTGGTGTGAGCTAACAAGGCAAAAACAAGCAGGATTTTTGTTCCCGGGAGTCATCGGTGTCCTGTCTTTCTCTAATTTATTTAAAACCGTCGATAAACTGTCGCGGAATATTCGTAACGAACGAGTAGTTACGATTCAAGCTAAGGACGAGCTCGTCATTTGCCTATCGCCTTGAATATGTAATTAGAATCTATAATTAAAGAAGCTTGGGCGAGACGAGTTGAGTTTATGCTGCCCGGTATCCTTCCAATGGTTGCTCAATTTTGAACGCTTCTTACACACCAGTCTGATAAGGACATAATGAAATTTCAGAGATTGCACCAGAAATATTCTAAGCATCTCTCGACATCATCTCCCTTCGACTGCTAGTAACTCACGTTGAAGAATTCTGTCGACTCAAGTCGCCGAGCGGTACCCGAAATTTTTGAAAGTAGATGATCGAGTGCATTCCTGCCGCAGCTCCCTGTTTGTCGGTCGTCCCGGTCTCCTCAAAAACACGCATTTTTTTTTTTTGCGTAAAATATACGCTCGAAAACCAGACGTTCCGGGCCAGGCGATAAACAAAATTCAGGAATGCAGTCAAAATTTTCTTTTCGACTCGACTTAAACGTGAACGGTGTGCTCGACGATTTCTGCACTTTTTTCTTTTGCACGAGGATCTAGCTGATTTTAAATAAGGCAGTCCGCGAAAGATGGATTAGATTAAGGTGGAGTAGGTAGTGAAAAAAATTTGTTTCGCGAATATGGAACTATTCTCCATCGATTGTCCAACCATTCGTCCCGATAACTATCGACTTTCTATTAGCGATATTGTTTCCGAGGTATGGCTCGTTTGGTCATTAGATCGCCTAGAACCGAAGGAAGAAATTATTTTGGTTCCCTCGTCAATCTTGTTAGCCGGAGTTACGTTCCCGTTCACGCTTTACGACACTTTAATGACGGCCTTTGCTGGCAGAACGGCACTTTTTTGTGAGAATGCCGTGCTAACGTTGCTTTGCCGTGCTGATAAAAAAGAGGTGGCTGATCGATGCAGTTGGCATCGTACTGAGAGAGTCATTCACTTGGCGGGCCAAGAATAATTCATGCGCCTCGTGCTAATCACTGAATGGCCCGAGGAACGAGGGAACTCAAACATCTCCCGTTGCCTCTCATATAATTGAGAAGTGATTTTTCAAAGGGGCATATTTCCATTTTTGACCTTGAAGCAAATTTTCATGGCATCGTCTTAATAATGTTAAATTACACTCTTAGTGCCACCCAACTCTGCAAAATAGGTTCAATTCCGTTTTGAAAAATTGAAGTGGAAATATATGTTTCATAGAAAAGGTCTGAAACAAAACGAACACATTTCCTATACCTACTATACCTACTAAAGAAAAAAATTCTATGTGGAAATGTGCTCTTTTAAAAAATCACTCCTCAATTAAAACAAATCCTCAATTATAACAGACATGAAAGAAACGCTCACCCCAGGATCCTGCCAGCCTCCGGGCTCCTGTAGAAGTCGCATCTGTGCAAGGGCCTCCTAGGATCGTCGACATTCCTCTGTCCAGCCGCCTGGCAGAGCGCTCGATAAAGCTGGAACTGAAGGACCCCAGCGACGAAATTCCTGTGAAATATGAGAGAAAGCGAATTAAAGCCGAGCCATACGATTTCCATGCGACGGGCCTCGTACATATACGTCAAGATGGCCGACGTCGATCGCGATCGCCGAGGGAAAACGTCGTTAAATAACCACTTCCTCCTCCATCCTCCCTGAACAATGGGCACGGCGGACAACAAGCGGAAAGAGCGATCGGACGAATGTTACTAGAAGAGAGGAGCGTGGAACGTTTAATGACCCCTGTCGCGGTAGCTTTTTCGCGAACGTCGAGGGAGTTCGCGGGGCATCTTCAAGGCCAGTGTCAACGAGGTCGAACCGCCAGCTAGGATTCCTCTGGCGAGGTGGAGCTGTGTCTTCCCTCGATAGATCGCGGGAAAGAGGGAAAGAGAAAGAGAGAAAACGGGGAGAGAGCTGCACGGAGGCCCTGTACGCTGATGTACCTTTCACCGAGTCTCTTCATCGGCAACGACCTTTACGTAATAATGGCGAGACTATCCTCCGCGGAGGTCCGAGCGTTACGTCGCGGGTCTACTTTCCATCGAAACGCGGCTACGTGTATTCTGGAAACTCTTACGGCCGCGATCGAAAGTGAGGAATGTCGTTTGGTTTCGTCCGCTCCGATCTCGGCTGACTTTCGCGTGACGAGTGGTGTTTGCGGATTGATGGAGCATCTTCGGTGGATGGGATGCTGGCCGACGGACTCCGCCACTTGGGTTAGGCTTGGCGTAGGTCTGGGTGCTCTAGGCGCATGGTTTTCTTGGATAATTATATAATTCCGGCGTGTAATAATTAACACTTTCACTGCCACGCGATTGTCCCACGTTCTCTGCTCTGTCGCATTCTTCGGGCACGTGTATACGATTTAATGAGAATTCTTCACGGTTTAATGGATCACTTGTTGCTTTACAGCACTGCTAATGACAGTAATGCGGGTTAGAAGATTGCAAATCTTAAGGGTTTTATTTATTGTGGGCGTTCCAAGGGAAAGTTATAAAAAGGGTTTCTCTTTTAGATAGGTTTGTATTAAATGAAGGTAAATTGGTATCTTATTGGTTGCAATTTCAGTTCCCTTCTGTGCAAAAATTCTTACTCTCACAGCGAGTATAAGATCTTTGAGCAATTCAGTATTTGAGATAATCTGGGTATAAGTCTGCTTTGGAAACATCGTATAATAAAAATCTGAATAAGTGACGTTTACATCCTCGAGCACAAGCAGCATAACAGTGACTGCATTAATGAACGCTGGGGACGTAGATATGTAGGTCTGGGTTAGTTAATTATAGACTCGAGACACTTTATTGCCTGATATTATAGCCAGCTTTCGCGCGACGAGTCCTGCTTTGAAAGTTCTTTCCGCGGATTACCGCCGCTGTCCAATTTTCGATGATTCATCGTTGGCAGAGTAGGAAAGCCGATTACACCGATGGAACTTAGCGCCAGCGAAGGTGAAATTGAACGGTGGCCGAGAGGTTACGTGGCCCCTGTACGAGAATACTCTTTGCCGGTGAATTTTATCGATTGACCTTTGAAATCTGCCCGCGTGGCCGTGAGAATAGGCGAATCGCGTGTATCTGTGCCAGCAGGGATCCGATAGGAGCTGGCGTCTTGGAATTTGTGTCGATATTCAAGGAAAGGAAAACACCTGCGACAATAATTGGATCCAAGGTGAGGCCTTCTCTGTGAATGGCGAAGCTTGTGATTCATGGATCCGCGTTCGAGTGGCTTTTCCACGCTTACCATCTGCGATTAAGATCGACGATATAGCCACGCTCCTACGTTACGCTGAAATTTCGCGAAAGTCGAAGATCGGGTGAGGGATCGGAGGAAAAGGTCCATTCTGTATCGACCGGGCGTTAGATAACGGCTCCGACTGGTTTTAAGTGGGCTCAACTTTCAAATCTCATTTCGCACGTAGCTTCTTTCGTAGAAATCGATCTAGCGAGATTTAACGACACGCGAGGAAGAAACTAGGCTTCCGTTGCCCCTTTTGTTGAAACATGTGGCTACCGACGATCCGCGCGAAGGATGAAATTCATTCTTGAGAAGGATAGGAAGCTTTCTCTACTTAATACATCGTTAGACACTTTTTGGGAAGAGATAGACCGAGCGTCTAGCCGTAGTATCTCATTCGACGAATGCTAATGATCAGGAATTAGATATTCCGAGTGGATCCTTCAGCCTAAGCCCACTCTCGGTTACGTTCTTCGTTACCACATGGCTACCACGCGTACCTCGACTCACCTGCGGTGTCCCGATTCTCGTGGCAAACTAACGTCACAGATTTTGAATCCTATTTCATCCTGTCTACACTATATCGACCAAATCTACTTAATCCATTTGAAACATTAAAACTGACGATACACCTGCACGCACGGCGGCTGTCCCGTTGCATAACAAGAAGGCCCACCGCGAATGGGCCCGAAAATATTTTCGCATTTGCAAGAAACATCCGCCGCGCCTACGTAGGCGTACACACGCGTAGAAGAAAACGGAACCTGGCCGCGAGCAGGGAGAGGGGAATCGTGACGCAGGGACCGCGTGTCTCATGAAAGGGAGCAATAGTTGCACCCACGAGATCTCATCGACGGATAAGTCCTACGAGAGAGCCTTCTTACGTTGCTTGCACGCGTAATCAATCGATCGAGCTTGCCTCGAGAGGAAGGACGAAAACGGGTGGATGAGTGGAGAAAAGGAAGGAGAGAGGATCTGCTGCACTCGTCTGCTCGTCCAGGAAAGACAAGGTTTTTTTTTTTCAAACCCGGCGTGAAATGAAAGAGATCGGCGAGAATTCCTCGGCGAAGTTGCATGAATTTTCGGTGTAGGCTCGATGGAATGGCGGATGCTCGTTTTCGAAAGGCCTCCGAACCTTTCCCTTTCGCGCTTGACAGCTGGGGAAACGGGATGGGATACCTGGAAACCGGGCCAGAATGGGAATCGTAATTAAGAGAGATATTTCACGCGTTGCCGAGGTCGGAATGCAAATTACGGAGGACGCGGCGAAGCCGGGACGGCGGCATTAAATGCAATTTGCGCGGTGAAAACCTGTGCGCTGGGGTTTTTGCGACGTTGCGTCAGATGCGAACGCAGCTTCGAAGGCCTCTTTCGAGGATATCAACGGGCTTTCTTCGTGACGAATGGAGTAATTGTTTTACGAGAGCGGGGAGCTGTTTGGAATGTTCTGTTATTACTGGGAATATTTATTGCATCACTCGAGTAAACACGGTATCAGTTATTCCCCTCTTGTTATTAGTACTAGGAAAATATTGTTGCAAAAGTGTGTAGCTTACTATCTTCAGCCGAAATCAGTTTATCAATCATATTGCCATGGAAATTGTGTGTACTACGTAAATTTCAGAGTGATGCAATAAATATTTCCCGTGTTGTAGATTTTATTTGAAGCCAGACTTTATGCGGTTTAGTATGTTGAAACTCTCTCTCTCTCTTTATGAATTCTTGTTTTCTTTTACTGTAATTTGGTTATTGGGTAGAAGCATTTGTTATACACTATTTTTCCAGAATTTGGGGGGTTAATAGTATTCAGCACTGCAATTTTACCTTCCTAGTCTAGATAATTCAGGGATGCACAACTTGCAGATGTTTGTACCATCCTGTTTCCACAATGGTATGATACAACTTATGAAATTAATGAGACAAAATAAGAAGCAGAAAGTAGGAAGAATGTCTCCTCCGTTTCAAGAACCTCGAAAAGGGAAAGCCCCTATATTTTTCAAATCCCCAAAAGAACAGTAACAATACCTCAATTATCAACCCCATCAGAGACTCACCAAATCTCGGTGAGACTCTGCAGAGATAAGTACCCGCAGAAGTAGTCCCAGCAAAAAGCATTAAGAGGCCTACCTTTTCAAGTATCTCAAGATCACAAACATCTCATGCTCTCCTAATTCCCACCACGGCAAGCGTACCAATAAAAAAACAATCAAAGTACATCGATCAGCCTATGAAATCCACAGCTACCCAACTTGCAACCACCAAACACCTGCCTACGAAAGTGAATACACCAGGTGAACATATAAAAACCCTTCATCCGAAGCATCCTAAGAATAATTCTATACAACCCATGCCCTTTTAATCCCGAACGGAACACCAAGCGGCCGATAGAAATGTGGCCATCGTCATTCTCGTCCAACCCACAACTACCGAACCCGCAGTCATCGAGAACTTGGACTCACCGAACATCTCGGAGGCAGCTATCCACGGAAAAATGACGAAGCCGTACTCGGGTCGTTTGCGCGCGAAACGACTCATACGCGAGGATATCGGTGGCGGGTATCCGCGTAACCAGTGGACGACGTCGAAGGCGGAACACAGTGGGGATCACAGAGGCGGCGAGGAAGAAGAAAACGAAACCTCGTGGGAGAGGGACGTTTTCGTGGGGCGTAGGGGGGACAGGTGAAGCGGTGTGCCCCAAAGGGGAGTGGTAGCCGCGTCGATCGTGGTCGTTCTACGCGAACAAAGAGGTGTAACGTGGGGGGTACACGGGCCTGCTGGGCCCCGGGTGGCGAAGGCGAAAGTATGCCGTGTATATAAGGCGACGAACCGACGGCAATCAGCATCCAGTTCACTTCTGGACGCACCTGGAATATCTCGAGAGGAAAAATGAGAATCCTGGTACGTCTGAGCGTCGTGCAAGCATCGAGCGTCGGGTTCGAGAACCGGGACCGGAAGCCCTCGTTCGAGTGACTCGGCCGGGGAGTCGCGGCAGTGAGCGATATCCACCAGGGAGTGCCTTTCCCTACCGAGGGGGAATTGTACCGTATCCGGTTGCTGGCAACTGGAACGGGCCCGTAGACCCGCGATAGACAGTGATCCCGTGTCCCCTAGACCAATTCCAGTTCTCGTTCCCCTTCAGGGCACCGCGTTAAATTGGAACACCGAAATCGCAGAGCCGTTTCGTAATTGAACAAAACGAGTCCCTTTGTCTATCCTCTGGCAGCCGGTGCCTCGAACACGCTTTCGGTCTCGTCCGCTTTGCTTCGCAACGGCTCGCTCGTTTATTAATCGCGACACACTCACGTTCCTGTGGTTTCCAGGTCTACGCGGCAGCGGTCGCTCTGCTGGTATCGGCTGTATGGGCCGAGGAGGTCGCGAAGACGGCTGAGAAGTCTGTGGTATCTAAGAAGCAGGAGAAGCGGGGCCTGTTGGGTCTCGGCTACGGCTACAGCTACGACGGTGGCTACGATATCGGGGTCGGTGGCCACGGTGGACACGGTGGTCTGGACCTGGGCGGTGGATACGGTAGCCTGGGCCTGTCCGGCGGCTACGGCGGACAACTGCTCGACGGTGGACACGGCGGGCACATCATCGACGGTGGCCATCACGAGCACATCAAGACAGTAACGGTCGTGAAGAACGTCGCTGTACCGTACCCGGTGGAGAAACAAGTACCCTACCCGGTGAAGGTGCCAGTACCGCAACCCTACCCAGTGGAGAAGCCCTATCCAGTCAAGGTGTACGTCAAGGTCCCAGTTCACGTACCACAACCGTACCCAGTGGAGAAGAAGGTCCCGTACCCAGTCCAGGTGCCCGTCGACCGTCCCTACCCCGTCAAAGTCTTGGTGCCTCAGCCGTACCCCGTTGAGAAGCACATACCAGTCCCAGTGAAGGTACCAGTGCCACAACCGTACCCGGTGGAGAAGCCTTACCCAGTGCCAGTCAAAGTACCAGTCCACGTACCAGCCCCGTATCCGGTGGAGAAAATAGTCACGGTCAAGATCCCGGTCGACCGTCCCATCCACGTGCCCGTGCCCGTGCCCAAGCCGTACGCGGTGCACATTGAGAGGCCAGTGCCCTACCCAGTCGAGAAGCACATACCGTACCCCGTCAAGGTTCCAGTCGACAGACCGTACCCCGTCCCAGTGGAGAAGCAAATACCGTACCCCGTCAAGGTACCAGTACCACAGCCGTACCCAGTTGAGAAGCCGGTGCCCTACCCCGTAGAGAGGCCCGTGCCCGTCGAAGTTAAGGTCCCAGTCGACAGACCGTACCCGGTTCACATCGAGAGGCCAGTCCCCTACGCCGTAGAGAAGCCAGTGCCCTACCCAGTCAAGGTGCCAGTAGCTATCCCAGTACACCACGAACCCAGCTACCACCACAGCGACTGGTCCGGCAGCCACGGCTACCATTAAGATCGTCCTAGGGGCGCCCGGTCGTTGCTCGATCGCGCGGATGATCGAGCGGTGACCAGGTCCGCCAAACGATCGGCAGTTTACAGATCACACAGGGAGAACGAACGGCGCCGGACGTGGCACGCGTCGACACACACGCACACTGACACCCACGCACAAGCAGATGCCTCTTTAATCATGTACCTGGAATCACCACCACGGGGAGGGCTCCCGACCACGGTGGAAGACGCTTCAACGGACGACTTCTCACTCTCCACGGGGTGGATCGCGCCGAGACCTGGCAATCGCCCCGCAGCATGGCGACGCGTGTCACCGATAGGATTGCGAAGAGATACTCATAGTTGTGGACCGTCAATTAGCGACCTCTGCTCGACTACAGCTCGCTTATCTCACACTTTTTCTACCGATATAGCAGGATATGTATTTTTTTACGGAATATAAATGTTGATAATTGTCTAAAAAGAAATGCCCAATATTTCACGTGCCCACCCCATTAGCCCTCCACCCTTCGTTCACTCCCTCCGACCTTCCAGCTTCCTAATTCCTTCAAGATACTCCCTATCTCGACGCGCCCAACGAATTCCCACTTCCATTTTCCGGCTGCACGGGCCACTAATGGCCCGCGACGTTTCCAAATGGAACACTGAAGAGTTCTGTAACGATAATTATCGCGTAGTTTCGGGGAACGAGCCCCAGTCCCCACCCGGCTCGGCCCTAGCAATTTATTTTACAAGGTTGTGGAAACCTTCCGCCGCGTCACGATCCAGCGATCGCTTTCTTGCCCAGCCGCGGGTTAATTTAATTAGCAATGCATAGAACGTTTCGCAAGTGGGACGTGTTCGCGGTCGATCGACCATCGAGCATTGTTATCGCGCAAATGAACGGTTGCTCGCTTTCCGTTCGGTGCTTTCTAGCGCGGGGGTGGCTGGTTACGCGTGCACGCGCGAAAAAAGATGGCCTTATCGGCGCCGCGAAATCGGTTGCAGCGACCCAGTTCGCCCCGATGCCAAGGCGCCCCTGCCAAATCGATGCTCTTGATCACCCCTCGCGTCCACGTATCCTCGTAATTTTCAGCGACGTGCCGCTCAACAGCTCCGCGGGCCTCTTCAACCCACTTCTGTTTTCTCGGGAGCGAAGGAGTGCCGGGGCAGGCGAGAGGGTGGCACCTCTATTGCATTCGACCGGGGGAGGACATGTGTACTGGGTGTTCCAAGGCTGTAGGTGCAGATTTGATCGGACGATAGGATGTCTAAGAACGGTTAACGATTCGTATACGAAGTAACGATTCTCGTGGTACCCAGAGTATCTCGAAAACAGCTTTCCCATTAACCTACATTTAGCGGAACTTCTTTCTTTCCTGTTACCTAATCTTGATGGAAAATGGAGACTGTGACGCACGACTGTGCGGCTTTAGTATATGAAAATAGAGTTAATTTCTTTTATTAAAATATTTTAAAGTAGCTACATATCCTTCGTAATGATTCAGTGGAGTATTATAAAATCCTTTTCCCAGGCGTCCTCTCCTACGCACCAAGGGAAGGCAGGCATAGAAGCGCCGTGTTTCGGAACTTCGAGCTGCCGGAAGCTTTAGCAACAATCCAGGAACGTTCAATTACCTTCGTTGCGCGTTCGTTAAGCAACCCGCGTGTACTCATCGTCATCGACGACCGCCCCGGTCCGGGATTCCCTCGCGGAAACTTGCTAACGGCGAAAAACTGGCAAGGAATATGCCAGCGGGGGTTGGAATTCAGGGATGGATTAATTGCTCGGGGGATTAACTCGGATCACGCGCGTGTCTGTTGCATCGATTAGCTTCGCTGCCGCTCAGGGGGAGCGATTTTCCTGGCGGAAGCCGGCGGAGCATGTCGAAGGATCTCGCCTGCAGAGTTAATTCGTCCGCGATTGTTAAGTTCTGCGCTTCGACCCACTTTGGGCCGTGCCCAGGCGGCCACTTGACTCACGAACCGACTTACATGCGCGTCCGTCGAACGAGCCAAGTCGTTACACAATCGTCCCGCTGCCGCACGCGACTCCAGCTGACGTTGAAAGTGAGAGAGACTTGCCTCTTGGTCATCCGACGGGCAGACCGGCGTCGGGAGAAACTCGTGTGACACCGATCCCTTTCCCTTCCCGCGATTTTTAGCGAAACCACAAACGAATTTCTATTCCTTCCCTCTGGTTGCAGCTGGGGGGGGCAGTGGGGGTACTAGAACGTTGGGATTTTTTGAGATTTGGGGGGTGAATGTGTCGAATGGAAATCTGAATTTGATGCTACTCTAATTAATCGAAATTCGGAGAGGATGATTGCGAAATTTATGTGGAGAATATGAAGATAGACTGAAAAAAAAGGGAAGACTTAAATTTAAGTTACTCTGTTTAACTTCCAGCGATGTAAATTATATTAGGTACTTCGTCTCTAGTTTGTTACTTGTGTTTGAAGTAATAAAATAATGAAATAGGACACGTATTATATAATTATTATCTTGACCCCCCTCCCCTCAAGGCCCCGTATATCCTCATTTACGTTCCACGTTCGAATCTACCGCGCTTGCAGCACTTTCACGAACTTATTCCTCCAGCAAGCATCGATAAAGTGGGTGCTCGACATTTCCAGTAACTGGTATATTCGAGACAGTCTGGCTGGGTTATCGCACGATTTCACCGTTTAAAAAAGAATGTGAATTGCGTTTGAACAAGCTCTAAACCTAACTGTCCACTCAGAATTGTACTCGCAGTTCATTGCGTTAGGATAACGACCGCTGTATTATGCAATCAAACGGCCAGTAACCTGCTGTGGGAAATGCTATCGACTGTAGTTACGACAGGCCATGTCGCGGCAAATTACCGGCAATAAAGCTCGATATTCAACGAATCACATAATGACCGATGGCTCAATTCCCTTTGAGCGGCGCCAAGGCATCGAGTCGTTCAAATTCCTCGGAATGAATTCTGTAAAATCGCTGTTCCAAGAGAATCAGCCGTGTTTGGCGCACTGCGCCGTTTTGAAAAGTCGATTAGCGTGCACGCACTGGAAAGTGGAGACGGGAAACTATGTTAAAGACGTGGAACGAACGAGACCCGTGCAATTAGCGTTTCTTTAATCGCGCGCAGTTATTCTCTATCAGAAACGCTCATCTGCGATGCATCGCGTGTCTTTGGGCCATTGCTCAACTAATAAACCATTTAAAAAGAAACGATTGATCCAGTGTCGCGAGGTTTCGCGCCTTTACCAGTCAGCCTTCTCAGCATGGTTGATCAAAGAATTTGAATCCCTTCTTTCACGAAATTTGCTATCACCCCCCAAAATATGGGCTAATTAAATTTATATTATCACTTTCTACATTTTCTACGAGGAAAGTTGAAATCTCGAATCCCCATTTGCCACGATATCTACTTTGTAACGAGTTGACTATCTTCTTGAAATTTTGATATTTAAACACCCTAAACCCCTCGCAACAATCCGAGATCTGTGGAACGTAGGAAATTAAATTTCCGCTCATCCAAGTACACAAGTAGAAAACGTAATCCTAGGAACGCAGAAAAAGTAACACGAAGGTCTTCAAGAAATATAAATTTTCTACTTTTGACAGCACAAACTCTTACGAACCATGGACACGAATTTCCCACCACTTTTAATGGTATTTCGCCAAAGAAAACACTCTCTCCTCGATCGTCTGCTATTCCATCAACCCGTATAGAGAGATTTAGCATACTAATGGCCCCGGCCATTTAAATATCTCCCGCGCGATAAAGGATCGCTGCAAACAAACGGGATCAAGCGTTCACGGCTCGTAATCATCGCGTTTTCGCCAAGAAACCCAAGCAGAACCGCCGCTTTTAACGCGATCATTGTTTTCTCCGAGCAAAAGTATCTGCCGCTTCGGTTACGTCTACGATCTCCAACTGTCCACAGTGCTTGCGATTACAGTTGCAGCCGCGCCACGGTTTCCGTCAACATCCACGCGGCCGTGAAAGTTCCCGGCAATCCGCGCTGTGCCTCTTCCGGCTGCTAGCCGGAAGACAGCAAAAGCAAACGTGTCTCCTAATGATGCTCGTATTTGAAACTTGGACCGTTTCTCCTCGACACGCTCGATTTCATGCCCATTACAGTTGACTCGTACCTAATTACGTCATGATACAAACGAATTCAGAAGAGAAATTACTAGTGACATATTCTGGACATCGGAATAAGTCAATTTACAGAGGGAAGCTTGTCGAAAGCTTCTGTGAAAATGTGAAAATGGCACCCAGTTTTGTCCTAGATTATCTAAAAAAATAGAATTTTTTTTAGAGATACTTAAACTGGAGAATCTTTTCTTGTTTAATTAAAGCTCACGTATCAGCCTCGATCGGTGTCAGATCTCAAAGGTAGCCTGCGCCGCGCGACAAAAGCAGAAAGCACAGGAAACTGTGTCGACTTTTAAGCACAGATATCATTCCGATTGCGCTCCCGCGTAGAAATCGTATACGCAACAGAGATTCGCCGACGCGGCTTCAAAGGACTGTTTCTCCTCTATCCAGCGATCTTTCGCTTTCGATTCGTGCGTGACTCGCATCGAGAGCGATCCGCGGGCCGCGTTCTCGGCGCAGTGGTTTTCAAGGTCGCCGCCTGGAGGCAAAACCGTGTCGCAAAAGGCGTGAAAGATGGATTTTCCGGCGGGACGTGCCCATTCAGGGGTCAGGTGTCGCTCCCTCTGCGGCCTGTCGATCCGATCGATGGACCGCCGTGGCCGGCACTCTCGTTTCCTCGATCGTGCACGCCCTCCGGGGTGGACACTGTCTGGAATAGTTTCACTCTCTTTCGCGAAAGCGATCTTCTCCCCCCGTTCGTAGGATCCTATGGCGTGTGCAGCCTCTGGATCATGGTCGAGGGACGCGTATATAAAAGCTGGCAAGGCCACGCAGCTGATTTACTTACGTCGAGATCGAATCGCGCGATCGGATCCACCCTGGGCAGATCTGTTCGATGTACAGGATGGGTTACACGGTACGTTTCGAGTGTGGGTGATGGTTCGTGGCGGGGTGACTCGGGGAATTGGGGCTCGAGTGGTTGAATACGAGCTGAGGATGTAGGTGTGACAGTGGCTTGTGTGATTTACGTCTTACAAGGGAACACCGCGAACCCGGACTCACCGATTGGAACGCAACTTTGTGGGTTTTTAGAGTGACTCAAAACAAGAACAACGGTGTGTTTCATTTGGGCCCTATCGCCCTTTAAGGGTGTGAAAAATAACCACAAAGTCAAATTGGCACTTCCACTTTTTCGCGTATTTAATTTAAAAAAAGAATTTAAAAAAAAATCTTGAACGAAAAATACTTTTTTCAAAATTTTGTTAACACAAGTTTGCAGCGCTTATTGCACTATTAAACTTTTGTTTGAAACATTTTTTTCTGTCTGTTGTACTTTGAGAGTTATACGCGAAAAAGTGGAAGTGCCAATTTGATTTTGAAGTTACTTTTCATCCCCTTAAAAGGCGATAGGGCCCGAATGAAACACACCGTTGTTCTTGTTTTGAGTCACTCTAAAAACACATAAAGTTGTGTTCCAATCGATGAGTCCGGGTTCGCGATGAGATTTTTAGTAATGTGGCTAGCCTGTGTAATTCCGTGTTCTTTGAACTGGAATGCGGGTTTGATAGACTTCTGAAGGTACTTTATTAGGGAAAGTACCTTTGACACTTTATAGGACTGTCACACCGAGTCTTCATTCAGTAGAAAAGTTTGCAGGAAGGAGAGGGGTAGTTTGATTCTAAGTCACTTTACAGAACAACGCAGCAGTAATCCTCATACTGCTCGTCGCGACGTCGGCGAGTCTCTCTGCTCACCATAAGGAAAGCGAGGCTCCAAGCACGGGGATTCAGAAGTGTTTTAGTCGGGAACGAAATATTCAGGGCCCGGGGAAGAGTTCGAACGACACCTTTCAGAGAAACGCTAGGGGATCGGACTTAACGGAGTCGGCCGAGAAAAGCTGTGCGTATTTCAATGTTGGAAACCATCTAGCGCTCCGAGTCCTCGAAACTTAAGGGGTTGTTCCGGTTAGCGAGCCGATAAATTCAGCGGTTTTCAGGAATTTATTGCGACGAAAATAATTATAGTAATGGAATAAAACTTTTTTCTATTTATTAAACTACATTTCTACGATAAATAAAAAATATAAAAGTAATAAAATTATTGCTTTTAAAATGATTTTGGAAGCGGCCGTGATGACATGTTCAAAAATTCATATCCCGCTCGTGCAGGCGATTTCAGCTGTTAGACTTATCTGTGCCCAAAAATACAAACAGAGACTAGTATGACTGTCGCTATCGCTCGAACTATAATTAATGATTTATCTTCAAAATTAGCAAAGTGGCGAGCAGAATGCAAGAAAAATGTTTCTCGGCTTTTCTCTTTGCTATTTTCGATTTTAAAAGTAGGTTAGACTCAATGAAAACATTTGGTTGTAGTCCTTCGAGAGTCATAGATGTTGCAGAATAAGCAGTGAAATTTATAAAGCAATCGGTTCTATGGATTTTGAGATTGTATCTTCGCAATGTGAAAAAATGACGATTCGAAAAAAACGCATTCAAAGTTTTCATCTATAAAAGCCGAGCCTCTGTGCTCCCTACAAAATGCCTCTGTAGAAGCTAAAATAGTCGGCATTTTCCATGAAAATTTAACAGCACATTCTTGAGGATATGTACTTTCGAAAAATGTTTTTTAAAAAAATCGATTTTTTCAACCCATCTAACCAGAATGACCCCTTAAGCAATTAAATACCACTCAGGCACAATATGAAGAGCATTTAAGAGCTCCAAATACTTGCCACCACCTAACAATTCCTAACACGCCACCCAAAGTACCAATCAGAAAAACTAATTACAGTCGACTCGTACAACGAGCCCCTAGAAGCAGAGCACTTGGAAGACGACCACCTGGACAGTGAGCTCCTCTCCTCCGAGCACCAGTTCGACGAAGATAGTTCCTATTCCACAGGAGACACGGCGATTCCCGAGCACGACGAGAGCAACGTCCCGCTAGGTGTACCTCACGACGGCCAGGTCCTCGGCCACCACGTGCACGAGGACGTGCACAAGACGGTGACCGTGGTGAAGAAGGTAGCGGTGCCCTATCCCGTCGTAAAGAACATCCCGTACCCCGTCGTGAAGAACATCCCCTACGCAGTGAAGGTACCGGTGCCCCAACCCTTCGCAGTAGAGAAAAAGGTGCCGTACCCGGTGAAGGTTTTCGTGAAAGTGCCGCTGAAGATCCCGAAACCAGTGGCCGTGATCAAAGAGGTACCGTACCCAGTTCAGGTGCCGGTGGATCGGCCGGTGCCTGTCAAGGTCTACATACCAGACCCGTACCCGGTGGAGAAGAACGTCCACTACGAGGTGAAGGTGCCGATACCCGAGCCGTTCCCTATCGAGAGGAAGATACCAGTGGCGGTGAAAGTGCCGGTGCGCGTGTCCCAGCCTTATCCAGTGGAGAAGGTGGTGCACTATCCCGTGAAGATCGAAGTGGAGCAACCGATACCGGTGCCAGTGGTAAAGCCCTACCCTGTCCCGATCTCCAGACCCGTGCCCTACCCTGTCGAAAAGCCTGTCCCGGTACCAGTGAGGGTCGAGGTGCCACGGCCGATCCCTGTGCCGGTCGACAGACCGATACCGGTGAAGGTGAAGGTCCCGGTGCCTGCACCCTACCCCGTGGAGAAAGAGGTGCCGTACCACGTGGAGAAACTGGTGCCTGTACCGGTCAAGATACCCGTCAACAGGCCGGTGCCTGTGCACGTCACCAAACCTGTAGCATATCCTGTGGAGAAGCCTGTACCTTATCCTGTCAGGGTACCGGTGCCTGTCCCTGTGCACCACGACGGGGTGCGATACGGGGCGTCCGGCTTGCACTCTGGCTACGGGGAGCATCACGATTGGAAACGATGAGGGGAGATGGTGGGCGGTGATGGAAGAAATTTCAGATTAGGATACCCCTCGGGCACGAAATTCGCGGTTCTTTGGGGAAGAACAGTTTTACTTGGGTTTGAGACGGGGTCGAGGGATGGAGTTGGATGAATAGGTATTATATTAGATGTTGAAATCGTAGGTATTGAGTAGATAGTGCAATTTGTATGTGAATAGGTGGGACGAGTGTTTGTTCACTGTTGCAGTAGTTAAATGTTAAGTAATTGTATTCTTTGTAATGTTGTGACGTTGTTACTGATATGGAGGATTCTTTATGCTGTGACAGAAAGATTATCTGATTCGTTCTGTTTGGAAATGTTGAAATTATTGTAAGCCTAGTTGTTTAGTTGATGTCATTTATAATAATAATGGGGCAAACACCTACACCCTTTTATTGGGATTTGATTTTCCAACAAGTTTTATGAATGACTGCTCACGATATATTGAATTTTATGTTATTTCTGTGTTGCGTAGGTGTAAAGAAACAAGTAACGCCATCTTTCTTTAACTGCAGCTTGCAGTAATATGTATTTCTCAGGAGAACTGCAGCAAACTGCAGCGGGTATCGACGGTATCCTTTCTATTCTAGTACGAGCGTGTTCCGCGAGAGGTTGTACGATGTAAAAATAAAGGAAATTTGTACAAATAAAAGCGCAATTTTTTATCCACTAACGAAGAACAATCTGATTCTATTTATTTAATTTATTTCGACCCAAAGAATACTTCACGATATAATTCGTTCAATTTGCTTTGCGTATGGCCTAGCGTGATTATAAAATTGTCATCGAATTTCAGGATCAGTGCCTTCTTTGATTTGCATTTCAGATCGACAATCTACAATCCTTTCTCCGTAATCGAAGCGAAATCTCTAAGTCACTGGCCTCATTCCAGTCACGTTTTCTTTCGCCCTGCTAATTGCACCGCGACAGATCGATCGTAATTGACTCGTCCAACGCGACATAACTTGTAACCGTGATCAAGACTTTCTACATAATCGATGCCAACACTGATTCGTCTCGACACGACCTAATTAAAGTGAAATTAGGTGCAGGGACGTGTAGAAGTGAAGTAACAATACCTGCTCTTCAGCAATGTTCGATCTTGAAGCGCCCTAGTTTAATTACGAGATATTATTGATGTATTATCGATATAATTGCATGATCGATAATTTTTGAAATATGGAACCTAGAACAAGATTCTTAAATCAATTTGAATCCTTTACGGTGGAAAATATGGGTTGTATTATCTTCAAATACGATAGCTTAAATAAACTCACTCAACCACATTCAATTTTGCCTCCAGGAGTGTAAAGTTCAAGGGCTAATTGATGCACGATGCTCAGAGTTCAAAGGGTTAAATCAAGCATTCGAGTTTGTCTACTTTCACATAGCTTTCTAAACCATTCATAATAAATATGGAAAACTACTAGCATTTCCGTTCGAGAGAATCCAGCCACCCCAAACAGTCCTTCGTTTTCATATAAAATATTTAAAAATTAGCACCCTCAAAATTACAGGTCTTAAGACTTTCATGAGACGTCTACGACATCTTAAGACATCCATTCGACATTTCAGACGTTTTCTTCCGCCTTCTTCGCACAAACCTTGCCCTTGACTATCAAGCAGAGACAAGCGGACTCAAGTTCAACAGCTTCCACTTCGATCGTCGAAGGGGAAGAAAAAAGTGGCGGAATGTAAATGGCAAAACGACCTCGTGTAACTTTTACACCGGTTTTAGTTTCACCGAAGTTGTACGAGAAACTCGATCGTGTATTGATGAACCGAGAAGGAAACGAAAAGACGCGAAGTGGCTAGGCGAACGATTGTTGTCCGATATAAATCCTTCCGTTTTGCTCGACGGAATTGTGTATCGTGGAAAAGGTGCTGGTAAAAACAGTTCCGCGATAGAAAAGTTCTGGTTCCCGGTTCCGGAGGAAATGCAAAAAAAGATGTCTTCATGGTGGCGCACGGTTCGCCTGGTTTTACGATTGCCCCTAGAAAGCGACCACTTGCTTTCGTCTGTCGCAGATAAATAGCCTAGCTGTTCAGTCTGGCTTTTCATGAAATTAATGAACTAGAACCCAATAGTGAACGAGACTTGCACGAAAATACTCACTCAGAAACATGAAGGGTCGTGGTTTCCGCGACTAATCTGCGATGAAAAATGAAATGATTGATATTGCTAATCGCTTATGTAGACTACAAAGTTGTCTAGACGTCTAGAAATAAGTATATTTTTAATTCTAACTCTGCAACCATCGATCCCATCATTTGCCCATACGGATTAAGGGGTTAAATCCATCTAGAGGCCCGAAAAAAGCATACAAGTTCAGGAATTTTTAGGGGGAAAAGTATCTCTGAAAGTTATCTCTGTCAGGTATCCGTGAAATTTATATATTTTTAAAATCTGGTTAAATTTTTGCTTTCAGATGCAGCGTTTGGCCTAAGAAATGTCCACCAGCTAATGCTTAAAAAAAACACGACTCATATCCAAGGCGGTATTTTAGTTAATAATAATATCTCATGAAAATTTAGAATAATATAGTTAAAAGATGTATCTTTAGTAGAAAAACATTGTGTATGATTTTCACTTATACTTTTCCCAAAAAAAATTCCTGAAATTGTATGCTTTTTCCGGACCTCTAAGTGGATGTAACCCTTTAAGTAGCCCTTACTAATTTCTGATATTGAATATAAAGTCGCTTAACATTAAGCGATGTCTGGATTCAATACAGAGTGACACTCGGGAACAAGTGAAATTGTCGTGCAGTAGAAAAGACAGTTATTGTTCAGCCATTTCTACAGGCTATAACGCAGAAATTGATATTCTCCCTGTTACCCAGTATCCAATAAATCTTTCGAGGATTGCTCAACCGAAACCGCAGAGTCTTCCGCGGCACTAATTCGAAGTGCACTAAACTTTTTCCTCTCGGGCTGGTAGAGGCATTTTACGATCTGAGTAATGAGTGCCTATACGTTCTGCATTTCGATGCCGCTTCCGCGGCGTCCAACTCCGTCGACCACTAACTTCTATGGGGAAAACAATGGTCGACCGTCTAACCGTGGATAATAGTCACTAACATGGGCACGGGCAAGTCTATAAAGGTCCAGCTGGTCAGACTGGCGAAAGTCGTCCACGGTATATAAATAATACTGAGGCAGCTATCCATTTGGATTCAGTACACCTTGATCTATCGCCTCGGCTGGAAACGTCTCGTCATGGGACTCCTGGTTGGTAGCTTGACCTTTCAACTCTCCATTTGCCCGAGAATCCGAGAATTCTCCGTCTTCTTTTGATAGAACATTCGTGGTTGCAACGTTGCGTAGCATCCGCTCGAACTGTTTTAGTTTTGCGTTAGACTTTGGTAATTTTTATTTTTATAAGGGAGGCAGACTTTGGAAGTTTTCCGGAATCGAGCATTCGATTCTCAAATTCTTCAACTGTCCAAGTCTCCAATGCACCTCTAGCTAGATTTCTAGATCTCCCCAATGAGGATTACAGTAGAAATCTCTCTCCCAATCGTGCATAATTGATCTCTTCCCAACTTCCTTTCAATCAGCAGCGAAGCGTCGTCACCGTCCTCTGCCTCTCGATGGCCCTGACGTGTTCAGCCACGCGCAGAGAGGACCTCGAAAGGGCCGCAGAGTTAGCAGTGGAGAGAACAGCGGAAAGGGCGGCGGAAAGGGCCGTGGAGAGGGCGTTGGAGAGCGGCAACTCCACCACGGACACGAAGACCGTCCGAGAGACGCACTCCAGCGTCCGGAAGATACCCCGCCGCGAGGAATCCCCATACGCTGACCATTTCAACGGTGCATCCAAAGAGGACGAAGGGGAGCAAGAGGAGGACACCGAGGACTGGAGGAATTACACTACGAGTCTCAGGTCAAAGTCTCCCAGAGGTTGGTCCAGCAAGATGGACGAAGGCTGGAGCAGATTTCCCAGAAGCGACTGGCACCGCGACGCGGCACCTTGGGCTCCTCCCAAGGTGATAACGGTACAGAAGCAAGTTCCGGTGCCGGTGACCGTCGAGAAGAGGATCCCCTATCCCGTGTACAGGCACGTGCCTTACGAGGTGAAGGTGCCAGTACCCCAGCCCTACACCGTCGAGAAGAAGGTACCGTACCCGGTGAAGGTGTTCGTGAACGTGCCGGTCGAGGTGCCTGAGCCCTACACCGTGGAGAAACGGGTGCCCTACGAGGTGAAGGTCGACCGACCGGTGCCGTACAAGGTCGAGGTGCCTGTCCCCCAGCCTTACACCGTCGAGAAGAAGATACCAGTGGAGGTGAAGGTACCCGTGCCACAGCCTTACACAGTGGACAAGGCTGTGCCTTACGAGGTGAAGGTGCCGGTCAAAGTACCAGAGCCCTACGAGGTGGAGAAAAAGGTGCCTGTGCCTGTCAAGGTGATCGTAAAACGACCATACCCGGTCCCTGTACCTAAGCCCTACCCTGTGGAGGTGGACAAGCCGTACCCAGTGCCTGTGGCTAAGCCCTACCCTGTGAAGGTTAAGGTATCGGTGGACGCACCTTACCCAGTGCCAGTGGAGAGGCCAGTACCTATCGCTGTAAAAGTCCCAGCTCCTCAACCCTACACAGTGGAGAAGCCTGTCGGGGTGGAAGTGAGGAAACCCTATGCCGTGCCTCTTAAGGTACCTGTGGACGTACCTTATGAAGTGAGCGTGACGAAGCCAGTTCCCGTCCCCGTGGAGAAACCTTTTCCTTATTGGGTTCAGGTACCAGTACCAGTGAGTCTGGACTGGAAAGGGGGTGGACAGGGGGGCCTGAAGGATAGGAGGGACTCGAACCACAACAGGAAGCGGTCTGGAGCCAGTAACGGGAGTAGAGAATCGAGCAGACATCGCGGGAAGCTGAGCCACGGATGAGCCTGTAGCTTTAGTAGGGACAATTGTATGGAGTGTCTTTAGGTTTCTTATTTATTGTACTGTGACTGAATTACGACGCCACTGGGTCTCTGAAGACGGGCTCGCTGAGGATTTTTCTTCGGCTTTCTTGAATTGTAAGATAGCATGAATAAATTGTCGACTGCGAAGCTTTCCATGTTAATGAATAATATTTTCTACTCGATGGAAATCACGATCTCGCAATTTGGTGGTACATAAATGAATGATATTTCTGTAAGTTGAAGATTGATCGGGGGATTAAACAGAGACGTTTAGCTGCAAGAAAGTAGCCGTTGCGTCAATTCCACCCACTGAAACTTTCCTTTTCCTTCGTTTTACTGCAACGTTGAATCGAAGAGCCTGCTTTTCCATTTAATGAAAGTTTTCCTTGCGATACATATCGCGGGTCGCCAATCACCCACGTGGTATGGGACGTGTTAACGGTTGATTGCGATCGCGAGAGTCTCCCACGAGCTCGTATGCATCTGCCTTCGATGGTTCGCTCCTCGGGAACGGATTCCTCGCGAGGAATATCGGCGAGGCGCGGAATTAGCATCGTAATCGCGAATTCTTCACGCGTTCCGCACGCTGCGACGCAACGGAATACAGAAACGGTAAAATCGAGCAGAGTTAGCTCGCGGCGCCTTTCCCTGATCTCGAGAAGAGCAACAAGACTGGCGGAGAGATTATGTGATAGTCATGTGATATCGTAAATTCTTGTTTAACCTCCCCTCCATGAGAGTGGATACTCTTCTTCCGGTCTGGCAGATTGTACTGCTTCGATTAATATTAACATACGTCGTTGCTTGGACATGTCGCTTCAGAAATTTAATCTTCTTACAGCAGTTGCTATTATACAGGAGGTTCCAAAAATAAAATCATGGAAAACGATTGTAGAAAGTAATCGGAATTTAACAGTAGGTACACTTGAATGACTCTGAAATCAAAAGAACCACAGAATAAGGTAAACTTAGAATAGGGTAAATCCGGGAGACGCGGTCGGGCCGGAGAGTTGGTCGAGTCGCTATATTTCAGACTTTATACGTAAAAATGCGTTAAAGTGCAGACCAATTACTTTTCTAGAAGCCAAACAGTTGAATGAATAGCGTCATTTCGCTTCCTTCTGCGTTTTTCTGGATTTATAGGATTTAAAAGGTAAATTGAGGTTACATTTCACCTCTTTTGTCAAACAGCGGTGTACAGAATCGTATTTAAAATATACTTCTAAGTTTATTTTCGTTTAATGTTTGGGATAATAAGATAGTAGAGATATTGGGGGACAATGCAGCCAAAGTATTTGGCCATACCTTCCTCTCAAAGCTAACGGGAAGACCATCTCTCGCTGTAGAAAGGTGAGGTGGTCGAGTTATGATTTTTTTTATTATTTTAGTTTATTTTTTATTTTTTATTATTATTTTATTATTTACTTTATTTATTCACTTTTGTATTCATTTGCCTTGCTAATCGCCAGTTCACTTTTTCTTTGACGTGTTATTTACTTGTTTAGCGTAAACAAATGAAATATCAATGAATCTGTAGTTGTATTCACTCATAAATAATTTTCCTTTATCCTTTGTTAATTTTCCATGAATAAATATGTGAGTGGTCGTCTCTGCCAACGACGAAAACCATTTCTCCCGGCCTCTCGGGAGAGGTGGTCAGATGTCATGACTTCAGTTTTCTATCCGTTTTACAGTAAATATTGTCTTAAAGCAAATATCGACCAGTTTGTTCTGATAAAATAAATAATATCTATATTAGTATTAATAGCCATTTTATATTAGGTCGACCGCGTCTCCCGGATTTACCTTAAGCTGAAAATTCTACACCAGGTAGCTAACACATAAAGCACAGTCACTTTTGGAACACCCTGTACATACTCTCACTCGCGACAAGTAGCAACGTTCTCAAGTTCAATACTTCCAATAAAATTGCTCCGGAGCTGCAATCGATGCAGCGAACTCTTCCAGCCGATTCCTTCCTCAACAAATTGATCCGTCAGTTTCACCTGATCCACTAAGATCCCCGGCACGCAGACATTCCTCCATCCCCTCCGCTGTTTCACTTTCGTGGCCATCCAAGCGATTAGCCGCGATCGCGATTAAATTTCCACCGTGACGTCCAGGAATCGCGTACTTTTCCCTTCCGCGAGTTCCTTATCTCGCCCGGCATTCTATAACGCTTTCGTGTACACACGCGCGCCGGAAGCGCATGGATTTCGGCCGGAGGCCTGGCTGAGGCCGCGCGTACGCGTAATTAACGTTCATCGACGCGTTGCAAACGCGGCTGTCGGGATCTACGACGATCGATCTTCAGCGCAAACGTCGGCCTCATCCGTGGAGTACAACACGCCGGCTCGTATATCCGACCGTGCCCCCTTCCGTCGGCCAGCTCTCCCTCTTTCACCTGTTTTCATTTTCTTCTACCCTCCCACCTCGCCGGGCCTCTTCCTTCCTCTCGCTCTCCTTGTCCGATCAAAGGACTTCGTCGCGGGCCAGAGGACTCTCAAACGGGAGTGGAAGCGCGGCAGTCGCGCGCTCGTCCTTCCGTGGGGACCGGAAACGGTGGGGGCAGTAGTCCTCGCGAGAAACTTCGGGGCATGGATGGAGCTGAAGAGGGAAAGAGAGAGAGAAAGGTGGCGCGGGGCTCTGATTGTGCCGGGCGGAGTGGACAGGGGAACCGCGAATACGAATATTCGCAGGGCCAGCAGCGTAGGACCGAGCGTCTTTCAGGAATCGTTGAAATGCTTGCTGAAGATCCTGATGGCGTTAATGATGACGAATGCGACGCGGAGATTGAATGCCTCGCTTCCGTTTCAGGGGAAAGCGAGTGTAGCTTTGGTGTAAAGTTTGTAACTGTTACTTAAGATGCTGTTGCCGTAATGACTCCTGGTAATTCGTGTTTGCTTTTGACGAAGAAATATGATGTGCTTTTTTCCAGTGGTAGTGACTCAGGCGTTTTGGGGAGACAAGTGGATCTTGCGTAACGTGTAAAATTATTTCCACTTGAATCGTTTCTTCCTAGAAACTCCTATGAGAAGCGTATTTCAAGCTACAACAGTGAATTCTCGCACCTGCTATCTTAGATCTTCAATCAAGATTAGATGTGCAACTTAGGCCTCATTACTAAAGTCAATATACTTTGAAGTATGTTCCCGCCTAAAGCACCCAGCAATCATCCCACCACTTTTCACGTCATTTCAGTTCAATAAGCCTGAACGACAGCGTCACTGATCGGCTAGATCCGAGTTAGATAAGCGGAGAGGCCCGCGATCGGTGAACAATATCCTGGCGTATTCCGCGGCGAGCGTTCCTTTCACCCTGGAAGAGGTTCCGCGAGCGTGTACGCCAATGGGCGGCGGTTATGGAACCGGCGTCCTGAACCACCTAGGATTTAGAAAAATTCTATAACGTCGCGCGACGAGGAGCGAGCGAACCGCTCGCGCGTGTTTCACTTTTCCGCGAACGTGCACACACGGGGGGCTGGCTCGAGCGAACCGCGGCCGGGGGAAAGCGGACTATAAAGACGGTGGCACCTTGGGGGGAAGTAACCAGTAAAGTCTGGACTTCGACCAGATATCGGAGTGCCCCGCCAGACATGAGAATTTTGGTGAGTACGATCCTGCGGATAGAAGACTTAATTCCCAACTCGAGAGACTCCAATTGAAACATCCTTCTATACCGGGCTCGCGATGGAACTTTGAATAACTATATCTAAACAGCACGATCGGTCCCTAGATTCCCACGATATTCCTGGGCCTGCTGGCCACAGCGACAGCCGGCAAGGCGACGAAGGAAGCCGAGCCCCAAGAGTCGAATGTAGAGAAGAAGCAGGAGAAGCGGGGCTTGAGCCACTTGGAGGGTGGCATAGAAGGCGGTGACATCGGCGGAGGACACGAGATCGCGCTGTCTGGCGGCGACGGGGGTGGATACGAGGGTGGATACGAAGGTGGATACGATGGCGGTTACGGAGGCGGAGGTGGCTACGGGGGTGGAGGTGACTACGGGGGCGGCGGTGGCTACGTTGGTGGAGGCGGTGGCGGAGGCGGTGGTGGAGGCGGCTACGGCGACGGTGGCAAAGTAAAGGAGATCACGATCGTGAAGAGCGTGAAGGTACCGTACCCGGTGGAGAAGAAGGTCCACTACCCCGTGGAAAAGGAGGTGCCTTACCCCGTGAAGGTCGCCGTTCCACAGCCGTACCCAGTCGAGAAGAAGATACCTGTACCCGTGAAGGTAGTGGTGAAGGTACCAGTGCACATACCACAGCCGTACCCGGTGGAGAAGAAGATACCGTACCCAGTGCACGTGCCAGTAGAGCGACCGGTGCCCCACAAGGTCTACGTGCCCCAGCCGTACCCGGTGGAGAAGCAGATCCCTTACCCAGTCAAAGTGCCTGTACCGCAGCCGTACCCCGTGGAGAAGCCGGTGCCGTACGCGGTGAAGGTCGTGGAGCACGTACCCCAGCCGTTCCCAGTCGACAAGCCCGTACCGTACCCCGTGAGCGTGCCCATCGAGCGGCCCTACCCCGTCCACATCCCTAAACCGTACCCTGTACACGTGGAGAAGGCAGTACCCGTGCCCGTAGAGAAGGTGGTGCCCTACCCAGTCAAAGTCCACGTGGAGAGACCCGTGGGAATACCAGTGGAGAAGCCGGTGCCTGTCGAAGTCAAGGTGCCAGTGCCTGCACCGTACCCCGTGGAGAAGCACGTGGCGGTACCCGTCGAGAAGATTGTGCCCTACGCCGTCAAGGTGCCCGTCGAGCGACCGGTGGCTATCCCAGTGTCGAAACCGGTACCCGTGCCCGTCGCCAAGCCCGTGCCCTACCCGGTTAAGGTACCAGTACCTGTGTCGATCCACGGGAGCGACGGTGGAGGATACGGCGGCGGATTCGGTGGCGGATACGGGGGAGGATACGGTGGCTCAGGGGGCGGATACGGGGGCTCAGGGGGCGACTACGAGTCCAGCTTCGGGGGGCACTCGGGGTACTGAGCTCCTGAAGGCGCCATCGACGCGTGATGTCCGCGTGATCATGATCTAATGCTCGCGTCGGTTCTTTTCTTTCTTACAGGCCCGTTGGGCTTCGTTTCCGAGGGCAGCCTAACGGAGGTGTATTTATTGTAACCGATCATTTTGGGAATGTCGCTGGACTGGGGACGCTTGGTACAATTTTAGGCGAGACAGTTGGAGGCTTGGATGATTGGTGTCTTGGGGGTATTCGAAATTGTGGAGATGGACGATGGAGGATCGTAGAAGATACATGAATATGGCTGAGATACCAGTTGTTGAGCGGTGTTTCGTTTGAAATGTCCTCGGAGGGAGGTGTTTCAAGTTGAGGCTGTTCTTCAGCCAGCGACTCGCACTTAGATCGTAGCATTTCGATAACTTTTGATACCTGAGTACCTAAGAAAGTATATTGTATACAGATTGTACAAAGATTCTGCTGGCGATCGTTAGTTGGTGCGACGAACGCCCCTATACCGTGTCTTTCGCTTCTTTCTAATAAAACCAAAGAGCAAAAAGATGGCGTTTTGATTGGAGCCTTCCTTCTAGCTATATCCTTCAAAAGAATATCCTTCGAAGAGCAATTTCTCATGATTTCTTAGGAGTAGCATCCCGAGTTCGCTACCAAAAGCGAACCAAGGACGGGTTACATTGTCGAGGGGTTTCGTAACGGTACTCCGAGGCGAGGAGCATCAAACGCGGAACAGGCGATGCCATCTTCGATTCCGCTTTCGCGATTCGCGTAACGCAACGTTACACGCCCGTAACGACGCTGTTTACCGGGAAAATTCGAAAGCGACCGATCCTGAACATACAGAACGGTTCCTTCGCCCTGGCAAATCCGTTAACGCGGAAGCGGCCAGGTAATTAGCGCAACAAAAACTGCCCGGCAATTACCTTGGCTGGAGTCGAAGAAGAAAGGGAAACTTTCATCAGCCTGCTGCGTGTAATAAACGAAACGACGATCGCGTAACGCGCCCGATCCGATCCTACGTAGTGATATCCCGAAAATTCGATGTCCTAGATGGTACTTGTGTCTCCATCACGATTGACCGTTGGGAGAAAGCTTCTTTCTCCCGGGGCTCTGACGATTTAATAACTGAAGCCAGGTGGCTTCTAATTGCGAACAATCCGGAGTGAAATCTTTCCCTGTGATCGCCAGAGTTAGGAAAACTGTTCTCCTAATCCTCATTGAGGTTCGATGTCACTGATAGCCTTGTGCTACATTAATTATCTAGGGCTTTGGGTTTATTTTAGAAAACTCTTGATAGGTCAAGAATTTTCGACAGTCTTTATAGCGGAAAAGATTAGTTTTTAAATATTCCGAGACCTGGGGTCACTTTAACAAAATTCCCCAGGTTGTTAATGGTCTTATTAATCCTAGGTAACTGGGCTATCAGTGATTATTAGTAGAATCGGTGGTATTAAGTACTCACCGTATGTAGGGGATGTTCGCAGGGATGTGGTACTTGGCCCCAGGGTCGAAATCGTCCTCTGACCTGAGAACTGGAGGCTTGATGCCGGCATATTGCTCCATGAGACGGTGCCAGTGGCAATTGTAGTCCTCTCTGGTGATGTAACCGCGGAAGGCGTCCCATCGCCATCTGTCTATCGCGATGCTGAAGGGCAGCATCACCAACTTGTCCATCGCCAGCGTGAACAGATAGTTAATATCTGCTGTTGACTCGTCGATGTACTTGTTCCCTAGACTCAGGGTCTGGAGATGGCGAGGCGTTCCGATGCTGAGGGCCACGGCTTCGCCAACGGCTTCATGGAAACCTGTGACAGCGAGAAGTCGTCGATAATATTAACTGCTAACATAGTAGTTAAGTTCTACGTAGCTAAAATGAAGATTTTGCAGGATATTCCCTGTTGGAAATTCTGTGGACAGGAAAGTGTACACCTTGGTTGCCTCTACCTCAATTGCAACTCGTTATCTTCAATTAAATTATAATCGACTCGTTCTCAATATCGTTATGCTTGTATCTCTCAGATACAGTAATCTTTGGGGAAAGTGACTGCCAAACGAAACGAATGAATAGTTAATCAATTGAGTTAGCGGAAGCAACGAGCAAATCTTTCGACTTCTTTCACGCCTCAAGGGTGAAAGATAGTGTCGAAGCTTCTCTCTGTAACAGTCTTCTCTCGAGCTAACGCTGTTTGGGTCTGCCTTTCAAATCGATCATCTCCAATCTATATCTCCATCAGTACAATATTCCTGCTCAATAAAAACGAATAACACAATTCTATCGCCGCTATCTTGGACCCAAAATTCTAACCACTTGCAGTTCAAGCTCGAGCTGAAAATCATACATCCGTAAAAAAAAATTCTCGTCCCCTTTCACCGCCTCTAAAAGCTATCTCGACCCAGCGTTTATGGGGCCCCGTGAAGCGCTACGGACAAGGTCGTAGCCGTCGTTCGCCATTTGTCTCCATAGCGCGCTGGCAAGGCGAACGACCGGCCGATGGAACGGTGAAAGCGCGATTATACCATAATAAAAATATTTTAACGATCCCGCGTACAGGCTGTGGAGAGTATTCGCACATCCACTCGGACAGGCCCACCTCGTACTAGCGCGAATCCACCTCGAGCGTGTCGCTCTCGCTCTCGCTCTCGCTTTCGCGCTATTACCTGCAAAAGACGAAGCCGCGGACCGCCTACCGGAAGTCGAGCAGAACGCTTACGTAACGCAGCCGGTGTCGTCGTTTCTTTTTTCCCCAGCGTGGTTCTGTGGCTCGACGGTTCGACGAGCGTGCATACACGATAGTGTTACTATTGGAAGAAAGCTCACTTCCCAGTTTCTTTCATTCGTGCTCGACTTCCGGGGTAGCTTCGATTTAGAAATTTCTTGATTGGTGAAAATACGTTCGGAGGGGTAGTTTGCATTGATTCTTAAGTGGCGAGGATGTGGAACTTCGAGGCGAAGGGTGAATCAGGTATTTGAGATTTTTTTGATCCTTGGCGGATATTATTTTTGTTAATGACTCGGTGTAGGAACGATTAATATGTGATTGAACAGAATGCATCTATTTAGAAGGAAAGCGATTTGATGACTCGATGTTATTAAACACAGATACTCTTCTATATTTAGCTACCAGGGTGATCGTAGTTACAGCAAAGAGGTCAGAAAAAGGCTTAATCAGAAGCAGCAATCGATGTCTAACGAGGGAATAATTTAGAATCTCCATACCTGGATTGGCGCCGTCCCTGAATTCCCGAGGAAGTCCGCTGTATCGCAGGAAGTACTGAATGTGGGCCATCTCGTGGTGCACCGTGATCAGATCCTTCATGGTAACCTTGGTGCACATCTTGATCCTGTCGCGAGCAGCGGGAACAATTAAAGCAGAGATGAGAAAAACCGATTGTCCTCCAGTCGCGTGTAGAGATTTAATGAAGAGCATAATTCCAGTGAATTACCTGTAATCTAAGCGGTTGCAGAAGTCCCAGGCGGAGGCCTGGCAGATCAGAGGTCGATCGCCAGGGTCGGCGATTATGCTCCCAGCCCAGAATTCAGGGGGCATTGCGCTCAGGTTCAAGGACAGATAGAACTCCTCCGCTATTCGGAACATCTCTATCGGTGTGTAACCCTTAATCAAAATAATAGTAGCAATAGTAAGAAACGAGGCTACATTAAAAAGCATAAATAATAGAAGCTTTCACATAAGATACAGAGAATAAAAAATTCAGAAAATAGAATAGGAAATTCTTTTAAAAATAATGAGGCTTCGTAATTCAGTGAAGAAGTAGCAGGATAGGATTGAAAAGCATATCGACGAGAAGAAGCAGGTAGCCTTGTAAGAGGCGTTTCTTAGAAGCATACGAGAATATTACTCCGAACGTTTGCCCTGTCTCTCTCGTGATTAACAGCCTGAGAGTTCAAAGTTCTGCGCAATAAATTCCCCTCACAATGGACAATGAAGAGAAAATAATCGCGACGGAAATAGGTGAGCGAAACACTTCAGAATTTCGCGAATCTTCAATTGCCTCACCGTCACTTTCGACCGGTACCTCTGCTACCCGTTACTTTCGATTTTACCGGGGAACAATAGGCGTGTGCATCTGAATTCGTTAAGCTGCCGAAGTTCGTTCCCCTGATAACGATTACGTAACTCTCTCGCTCTTACTTGTGCTTGCATTTCCTGCGTCACGTCCAAGTAAGTCTTTCCGGGATAGGGTATGGTAACATCGATGATGTTGGTCCACGATTGAGCCCAGATGTTACCTGTCGATATTAATCGCTCTTAATTACATGCCCGCACTGGATTCTCCCCGATAACGAGCACCGGTTAGCGTGTCCGTACCGAGTATGTGAGCAGGAAGAGGAGCATGCACGCCAATCTTCTCGGGTCCGTACAGGTCTCGCAGTTTTCTTCTCACGTACGTGTGCAACTCCTCGTACAGCGGCCGCACAGTCTCCCAGACGTCTTCTATGTCCTGTTGCAAATTCGGAGACTCGTAGGGGAACATCCAGTACTCCGCGGCGTCGGTGAAGTCTGGATAAAGAGGAAAAGTCCTTTACTTCGTGGCTGGATTCCAAGGTAAACTGGAAACACTTTGTACTTGGTGAAGGGACGTGTTGAACATGAAATATATATTGAATTAGAAATATCTTAGTGAAATTTTTATTTCTATTTTTATATTTCAGTATGAAAAATTCTCTGGTTAAGAAAAGATCAGTAGCTTTCTAAATAGTTAGGAATAGCAGCAGGGCGGCCGATGAGCAGTTGCCACCTGGACCCCTGCTCGGAAGGCCCCGCCCAGGGCCCTGTCTTCAAAAATAAATTATGATTTTATCCGAGCACTTATTTTTTCTATACTTTTCTGTACATTTTCCCTCTTTTAGTAAACTACCGCTCCATTTTCCCGAAAAAAATGGGCCCCTCAATATTTGCCACCTGTGCGTTTTTTCTTAAATCCGCCACTGAATAGCAGTAGGTCTATCACAAATTTAATATTCTAAAGCTCCAAGTGATCAAGAGAAGTCAAAGGAATTCTCTCATAGCAAAACAGTTATAAACATAACCCCAGCAACTTTTCAGCCGTCCGAGCATAACTCCCCACTTTTGCATCGTTCATCAACCTACTGTTCAATCTCGCAGCTTCATTATTCAACGTGACAAGCTGCTGATAGAGATCCTTAATCCTCATCCCGCTGCGCCGCCTCCATTCAGTCCAAACGTACTGCAGCTCGTCCCAATCCCTGCTCCTCGCCATTATCTGTGATATATCTGCAAAGGAAGTATCTCCATTTTACAAAGGCCACTTTCCATCGACGAACATCGACGTATAAACTATCCATTCCCCGGCGAAATTGTGCCTCTGATAATCGAACGTTTTCAACCGACGCGTGTCTTCGAGCAGCTTTCACGATAATCGAGCGATCAATTTATCCCCGATGGTTTCTCGCAACACGTGTGATCTAAGCTTCACGGAAATCGAGTTACCGCAACGATTACGGCTACGTGGATCGGTCCACGTTGAAAAGGACTCGAACCGTTCCTCATGTCAATAGCGACGTCTCTGAGAAAGACTTAACTCGATGGCCTCATTCTGTTTCCCTGGATCATTACGTTCGCCGTAATGAAATCGAGTTACGTGTTCGTCCTTCCCATGGCAACGATCCGTGACAGAACGATCTCCCGCGGGCGTGGAAAACGGGCGTTTTCCACGGGCACTTTTCTGGACCGCGCAATCTCTGCTCGAACTGCAGAGGCGCAGTTAAAACCGATTACGTGCCTTTCTATGGCAGTATGTTACGCGTTAGGGTTATTACTGGCGGAATCTGCGAGGGGTAAATGAAGCATAAAGCGAGGAAACTGTTCGGAGGATCGCAAACTTCCGTGTTTCTGCGCTAGAAGATTCTTTGAGCGGCGATTGTTGTGTGGAGTATTGAGAACTCAAAGAATCTACAGAAAATTTCTTTGAATATGTTGGAGGACTCAATGCCTGAGAAATATCAACAGATTTCCTTTCTATTCTTATAATACTGATAAAATACATAAGGCCTTGTTCAGTTGATTCTATTTTTGCTTTCATAGCCGAAGAAAATAGCAACAGTTCGAAGACCTGAATTACACAGTTCTTCCTTTCGATGCATTCAAAAACAAAAGTTTCCTTTTCCAAGGTTTACTAAAAACAAAGTCCCGCTGAAAATAAAATTGCATCGGGCATCCGTTCGACTGTACCGCAACGGGTTACGCAAAGGGAGATTATGACTTATGAGAAAGAAAAGAGAAGTTCGAAATATGGGAAAAACAGAACGTAGGAAACGTAGGAAGAGAGAGAGGGCACGGTAAATTAACTCCCGATGAATTTTCATGAACGCGTTCCGACACGGCCAGGTGGAATATTCAGTGTTCGATCGCGCTTCGCGATTGGAGAGAGGCACTTTCTTGCGCGTAATACTTGAAAACACAACGATCTCGGTGCCGCGAAAATCGTATCGCGTTTCGTTGCATATTTACCTGGGTACAAGCGCAGGCCACACCGGAACGGGTCGTTGTACGCGCAAATGCTAGCCTCGTTGTACACCGCCAGCATGTCGTTGATCACACGATTGTACTGCAACAAATAAATGACATGCAAAAAAGAATAACACCTCTGAAACGCGTTGTTTCCTGTCTTACACCCTCCATCACGGTTTTCCTACATTTCCACGGGCAACTGTTGGGCGCTTTCTTATTTCGCCGAAGAAAGGAAATCTATCCTCGTCTCTTATTTCCTATTTTCTTTCACGCGTAACGGGAGCCTGATTAATCGGCTGCGTTGGGAACAAGACGGAAGTGCAGACTCGAGGGAGTTCAGTGGAGATTGATAAGTGTAATTTGTTCGTCTTTTAAGCGGGGGCCTCTCGGTAACTTTAACGCGTCGAAGCGATGACGCGAGTTAGACTTCCTTTCCTAAGCGCTGGGTGTCTCCTCGTCTTTTCTTTTCCGTTTAGCATCCTCTGCGTTGCCTTTGAAATGGCTTATACGTGTACAATCATTGTATCACCATTAAAATCATATGAGAATAATCTGAATATATACCTAAAGCAAAAAATGTTTGTGTGTTTGTGTGTTTGTCTGTCGCCGAAAAACTTTCGAACGGTAAACCGAAATGTGTCCCAGCTCATTATGCCTAGCTAATCCAGCTGAATGTGACTATTTTCAAGACAAAACAAATAAATAAATAAAAAAATTGTTTTTTATAAAATCTTAATAAAAATTTCGGGCGAAGTCGAGTAGTATAGGAATAATTAGGAGATTATATGTCTACAAGGGGGAGCAATTATGAAGGCCAAAAGAAGTCCAGTATACAATAGAGTGATTCTAGTAAATTTCATTCCGGTAGCATAGGAATAAAAGTACTGCTTGCTTTCTTTAGCACATGATTTTTCTATTTTCTATTTTCAGCAGCATTGAAGTTATAATAAATAATAATTCGTTTTCATTATTTACCCTGTCCAACTGGTCTGGTGGGAGGGCCGATGGTCCAACTACGGACAGATATCTGAGCCGTCGTCTGATGACAGGGTCTGCGATATTATCCTTGTCGATCCTGGATATCAGAAACCAGGCCTGGTTCTGAAAGTCTGCATATATTCGTTGTGCCTCCAACTGGAAAGGAAACGCCTCGTTGTGAATGGAAATCAGGTTGGATCGTCCACTTACTTAGCTTCATTGATTCGTGACTAAAAAGCAGCAGGTCCTGTTACGCGCAGGTCGACAGTTTCTGATAAGAGCGACAGGTAATCTTGTCGGAGGTAACCGTCCGTGCGGAACTGGTTCGAAGCGCAAATCAACGAGCAAAGGGGTTCGCCGTTACAGTTAAAACCCAGCTATCAGAACCTTTCCTGGGATTACAGATAGAAGAAACAGTAAAATAAAAGGGGAAACGCGGTGCAAGGCGCAGTTGCGTACGCTTAGTTGCATAAAAGAAGAATACTCTATGGTATACAAGGAATTTTAAGATTCCATTAGCAAGGAAATTGCACCATATGGATTACCGAAGGAATCCCTGCGATTCTTTTCATCCTCACAATGCCGTCAAATTCTTTAGAAGCAGGAACTATAAATGTATGCAGACTTGGAAATTAACGACAATTTACAATGTTCAACAGAGAAATATTAATACCCCCCAGCAGCGTAATAATAAATGAACCCCAACTGTCTTGCATCCCTTCCATGAAACACAGAACATCTCCATCCACGCGACAGGTTGAGCAACGTCGATGGAATCTCGCGTTAAGCCAGCGTCTAATGCAAAACTCAGCTATGCCTGTTTCCCAGAAAGGAGAAGAAAAGGAGCCCCGATGGCTAACGCTCGTCATTATCATCACGCGACTCGCCTAGCGGATTTCGTGTTGAAGGCTGACGATTTCCGTTCTCGTCGTTCGGACGGTGGCTGATGAGCTCCGTTACGAAATCGTTCGGTGTACCGTCACAATGCTACCGCCTGGGAACATTTCCCGCGGAGGTGTTCGGCCTCTGGCGGACAATAAAGGCCGCCCCGGTGGCAGGGAAATCCTCGGGCACGCGAAACCAGCAGCTGCTTGGTCTGTGAGGGGATAACGCGTTGACGTTTTACGGTCTCATGAGCCGGTTCGTAGAGGAGGTCGAGGTCTCGCGGATTGGCTCCGCCAAGAAACATCGAACCACTGTTGGAAGCTTCCCCTAGGGCCGGAGGCTCGCCATCAAGGGGCGATTCAAACTCCTTGAGGGTGTCCTCAGGGATGGGAACTGGTGATCCCAGGGCACCTGAGCTGGCTCACCTGAGGTCGGGCAAGAATCTCGACTGGGAATCCCCAATAATTTCTCCTTGGTTCAATGAAGAGCTAAGATATTGGGGAATTAGGTTCAGGGTAAGGTGAAAGGGGTGTCTTTTGTGGAATAGTTATAGGGCTACTGAAGTAGTTAAAAAGGAAATTAAAGGTGATTTTAGACAAATAAAACCTCTATGCCTTCCTTGGTGTCTAAATCAGGTGGATGTGTCTACACCTTCCACGATATATCGTTGAAGGATTGAAGAGACAGGAATGAGCTACAGTGAGTAACGAAAATATTCGGATACTTTTTAAAATTTCATAACTTTTTTAGAATTGGTTCAAGCGACGTGACTTTTTTTTTAGAAGCAAGAAGGATTAATTTGGTAAGTGACGTGTTTCGTCGTTTTAAAACAAATGCAATTGGCCGGAATATAACAAAAAATAATAAAGGTCGTTTTTTAAACATTTTTTGTGAGCCTGTAATGAAAATTCAAAAAACCCGTTTGAAATTTTAGGCATGTATATAACTTACTTCAATCTACAAACGGGTTTTTTGAATTTTCATTACAGGCTCACAAAACAAGTTTAAAACACGAACTTTACTATTTTTTTTTGCTATTCCGACCAATTGCAACTTTTTTCAAAACGACGAATCACGTCAATTACCAGAACTAATCCTTCTAGCTTCTAAAAAAACTCATGTCGTTTGGATCAATTCTGAAAAAGTTATGCTATTTTAAAAAGTGTCCGAACATTTTTGTTACTCACTGTATGTATTAGTAATTCACTGTAACTGTCATTCGAGATATCAGTCACACATTTAGTGCCCGAATACTGATAACGGATCCGTAGGCCCGCTTTTTCGGCTTTCACCCAGCAACCGAAAGTTCGTATCAACTTAGGGCGGAGCACATGCGGGTGTTTTGGTCACGAAATTCATGAAACCCGTTATAAGGTTACAATCTACGTTTACAGAAATTGTATTTGGCAATGTAGTTATCGTAAGCGTGTTGGTACTTGCCGCTTGCAGCTGCGTGTACTCGTTCACGTCCGTTTCGTATGACCATTGCGCCACCACATTTGCGCTACACCTTTCGGTACCTAGGAAGTCCACTCTGGCCAGAATATCCTGCAGTTGTGATTCATTCGGGGGAAGTCGCCTGTCGAAATCTTCTCGAGTATCCTCCCTCAGCGGTGGTAGATCCAGCTGGCAGGAAACCAGGGAGAAGAGGGCGAAGAGGATCCAAGTCGCCATGATCTGCGATAAAAGAAAACGTATTTAGATAGATGTTCTGAATAAATTCGTGGCCTTTCAGTACGAAACTAAGGGAACGTATTTTTAGACAGAGTGTCCGCAATTCTCTTCGATGAATATCCCATGTTCGTTGATAGAGGAAAGTTCTTTGACAAGTTGACAAGGGGTTACTGTTCACTACACATATCGCTGCCAATCACTCTTGCGTCGATTCGGGGAAGTATTTATGGCATTGATCGAAGGCGGTCAGCCACAGACAATTGGATATGGCGTGTAAACGATTCGTTTCGATGTTGCACACTTGTTTTTCCCGCTTCCTGTCGAGTATCGAGGACAGTGAACCGGCGGCGAAGGTTTCTAGACCGATTTGGCGTTATCGAAGCGACAGGTGTGATTGCATCGAATCCTGTGTTCGCTCCAGTATAAAGAAAGTGAAGCAGAAAAGGTGGCCGTTGTCATCGATTACTAAAAATCTATTCAGCGTCTTGATTAAATTCGTTGAATCAAGAGGAAAGAGATCGCGGAAGAAATCGTTGCAGAATTTGAAATAACGAGGACACAGGCTAATTTAACTATTACACAGTCGCTGCTATTATCTACATATTTTCATAAATCACTGGCAAACCGTTTATGTGCAATTCATTTGTTTACTTCACGGTCACGTGTTACGTCTTCGCGTTACGTATTTCCTTGCAGCATGAAAGGCTGTTCATGCACGGCAGTAGGTCACCCGCGACCACTTCGAGATCCTGCGACCCTGAACGTTCGATACTCGATTTGATCGTGACACGTGAAACTGACGCGTGAGAAACTCACGTTTATGCGACGTCCGAGGCATGATTCTTGTTTATTTCTCACTTGGCACACCCAGCATCGCACGTCCACTCGAGCTCCCCATTTAAATTCCTCAAGATTCAAGTACAATTAAACGATTACTGTTATATGTTCGTATCAGTGCAAGTAAGCTGACAGAACATTCAATTTTTCGACTCCTTTCAAAGCTTACAACTATCTAACCCAAAATTAAAGACATTTGTGGATTTTTTTCAATAGAAATTGCAGAAAAGAGGGGTTCGCGAAATCCCTCGACTAGGTAGTTCGCTAATACACTTACTAGTCTCTGAAATTTGCATCTCTTCCGAAGGAAGACTGTGAACTTTCACCCTCCACGATCAAGAAGCTCCCCCGCGTGCTTATCACTCTCTTCAAACCTCTACCTCTTCCAAAACCCACGCATTTCCATCCCCCAGGAACAGAAACTCGCAGAGCTCCTCCTACAGCAACCTCCCTGTTCCATCCATCCTTTCAACGCCTACTTGTTCAACTACCCACACACTTCCACCTCCAAAGAAAAGCAAACTCACAGAGCTCCTCGATGTAGACCTCAGCCAAGTTACTCCTATTAATCCTCCCATCTTCTATCCCCAGAAACCTATGCACTTCAACCCCCTAGGATCAGATCCTCGCAATCCCAAAATTGAAACAATACTTCTACGTCTTCGCACACTTTCACCCTCCGCGAAATGGATCTTGGGCCTGCCCAAGCCGGCCGACCACATTCCCCTCCGCACCAGCCGGCAAGAAGTCGATGATCGCGGCTCAAAGAGACTTACGGGTCCTCGCATCCCCAGGTCCAGCGTGATCGGTGGTCGAACAGTTCGGGGGATCGGCGCTCGGTCCACGATCGATCAGCAGAGGAGCGCGTAGCTGTGGACGATGCACGATGACACGACGAGCAGCCGTTTCGTTCTGGAGTCGCTAAAAGCCTCGTGGCCTACCGCAAGTGTACATTTATCCCTGCGAAGCAGTTCGAACGCGACCACGAGGAGGTCATCCGTGGCCAGAGGTGGGGATCCGTGCACACCTCGTCTCCGATGTCGTCGCTTCGACGATGTCTCTAGACGCGCGTGGGAGGACCACGGGAGGGGGGGGGGGGGGGAGGAAGGGACGCGCCGGGAAAAATGGAAGGGCGAGGCTCGCTTCTCCAACGAAAACGTCGACTCTTGGAACAACGTGTGTCACCGTGAACGAAATTGTCCTTCGTCACGAGTGAAGGACTTGGATCGATGGAATCTTGTTTGGGGGATGCTTGGCACAGTTCTGGGGAGGGTTTGTTTGGTTCGAAGGGGTAAACTGGGGTGCGATACTATTTTAAAAAGTGGGAGTCTGGAGTGAAAGGGCAGAGGTTTGAGAAGAGGGAAAGAAGTTACCCTAGGGTTGCAAGTTGAAGGATGGTTGGAAAGGTGGATGACTGGAAGCGAGGGCAAAGATCTGATCGTGAGAGTATTGAGGAAGAATTAAACCTTTAAGTGTCATTTAACTCTAATGGTACACGGTGCTACAAGGAGGAAAATGAAATGGACAGGGAAAATCTGATATCTCGGAGCGGGAGGAGATGAAATTGGTAGGGCAGACGTGGTGGAGATTGAGGAATCTTAGAATACAGAGACAGGCCATGGAAACGGAGACAGAATCGGGTGCTAAACTGGATTGCGAAAGTCTGAAGCTCTCACGTTGACAAGCGTAGTCGTGCTCGTCGCGAGGCCCTCTCAATGAGCCTCATTGTCTACTCTGCGCGCCTCCTTTGCATCTCGTAACAATTTACGATTCTTTCCTCGAGGTCTCAGTCGAACCCAAAAGTTTCCAGCACTTCATACGTCCTTTCTCCAAGTACCAATCCCCAAGTTGAACAATAGTCTGCTCGACGAGCCTGGAGCAACCCTCCAGGGGCCTAAATCCTCTGAAACCCTCGAATCATTTTCCATGAAAGAGTTGGACTGAGTTCTTCAGCCATAATCAATCAAAGTAACAAGTGGAAAAAGATGGATCTAGACGCTGCGAATGATACATCACTAAGAGTAACACGCAGAGATGAAGTCGAGGGTGGAATTGAAGGAAAATGATCGGAGAGACGCTAACAAACGAATACTGATTCCATTCCAGGCCGATTTGCGTACGAAACCTCGAATTCCATGAAAAGCAAAAAAAAAAAGTGACTTGTTAGAATGCGCTGTGCATCGCGCGATGAATCATCGGCCGGCCATCTAATTGCGCAATTATGTTTCCAGAGCTAATCTCATCGATGCCGCTTCCTGCTTCGCCCGAGCACCCAGTCGCGTCCTGAGAATCCAAGCGCCATTGTGTCACCGTCGCATCAGCTTTTAATCCAACCCGTGATTCATAATTTTGCAAGTTTTAATGACGTGGGAAGGGTCGCGGGGTAAAATTGCACGTTCCACCGCCGGCGTTGATAGTCATTGTTCGGGAGGAGTTTTCGACGCGATTAATCGCAATCTTCCGTCTCTGGCGAAGCAAGTGCTAGGTGTTTTAACGCGAACACGATGATTCACAATTTTTTATGACTCTTTATGGGCTCTAAGAGCAACGATTTGCAACGAAACTGTAAATTAATGCCTCCATTGAATGATCGTCTGCAAGATTCCAGTTTCCTCTTTCAGTAGCCTTGAGCAGTGAGGAAGATAGATTGCTTGTGAGAATTTAGGGTAATGCGAGGATACTAATACCAGGGAAGATCTCAGGGATCATTTGTGTAAATATAAATTGAAATTGAACGTGTTTCTCTTCCTCATCCACCGCCTTCAACTCCAGAATTACCAGTTTCGTTACTTTCCCCAAGGAGACACAAAATAACTTAAAGTGTTATTCGAAAGACCGTGGGAAACGAAGCAAAGCAAAGACACCGATTAACATGCACCGCGAAGACTCGTCCAAGGTGATCGTCGTCTAACAGCCACCGGTGTGCACTCGTTTTCATCGTGTTCGATCCAGGAACGTGCGCGCCAACAATGACTAAAACTCGGCCCATTCATCGGCGTGAAAATCATAAACAACCGCGCCCTGCCGTCGAGGATAAGTCTCACGATGATCTGGAACATCGTCGACTTGGATATATGTAACTGCGTGCAGTGTAAGGCCAGTTCAGGAGGCCTTGAGCCACGATGGCGAACCTCTGCCGCGTGCATATGTTTTGCGTGCCCTGTGCATTCCAGGTAACGAGCATACCTGCATACCTGTCTTTGCATAATATATGAATAATATCGTTGCAGTCTGATATAAGAAGTTCTCTGCAATTTCCACTAGAATTTAGCTCCTTGGGGTATGTGCATCTGCAGGTCCTTTGAACAACGTTCACCAGTCTTCGTACCCTTAACCCACCACTTCCTAATCTTTTACTTACAATTAGAATTTGATAGCTCGAGCACCTTCGAGTTAGGTGCTAAAGCTTCTTCTTGAAGCGTTCATCTGTTGATAGAGAGGGTTTTAGAAAAGAGTAGTCAGACTTTGAGAGTGTGCTTTATTTGTCTATTAAGGAAACAGTTCCTTCCCCTGATATAAGCACAGAGTACACCTCAGATTTCATTTCTTATCTCTCATTTCTTATGTCTCATCTCTCATCTCTCATTTTTCATCTCTCATCTCTCATCTCTCATCTCTCATTTATCACCTCTCATGTCTCACATCTCATCTCTCATTTCTCGAATCCTCTCAACTCTCTCTTTCAGCAGCTCGTCAAACCGAGTGTAAAATATTCATGAACGATTCTTAGCTGCAGCGACGTTGAAACGCTCCCGGCTGAAGAGAGATTACGTTTCCCACTCGTAGCTAATTACCAGCAGTCTGGGCAGTCACTTGATCGGCGAAATTGAATTAACACGGAGAAGGACGCTGACGAATCCAGGTTTCAATGCCGCGCGTAAAAGCACGAATGTGCGCGTCCTGCGGCGTCTCTACACAATCGTGCTGGTGCTTTTACTTTTAAAAGCGCGCCCCGTGTTCTCCCAGCGTGCCACTTCGACAATGCTAATCACATCGGGAGATAATAGGTGCGCAGGTCTCACGTACTGGCCGCGATTCTTGGTTCAAGTACGCGAACGTTTACGCGGCTCAGCCGTGCGTTTCTTCGGCCTTTTTACTAGCGGAACAAACGTTTGCTGTTTTTCGTCGATCTTCCATTTCTGAGGTGCAGAGGAAATTGCCCTTTTTACAACGTATCGATCCACTTTGGTATCATTGATTTTAATGAAACATTCTAGTTCTCCCAGTTCAACATTTTCCTCGAAAAATTCATTTTTCAAGGCACTGAGGAAGCACCGTTCACTTGTCTCGTCTATTTTTAGTTCCTCTTCTTTAATCATTTTATGTTAATAAAAGTAGATGGTACAAAGTACTTTTGTTTGTATTGTACACTATTCCTCGCATGAATTTCAACAGACTTTTTAGTGGTGACGTTTCTTTACCTGTTCTCTTCTTTATTCGCTGCAAATGATTAAAATTAGAGGGCACAAAGCCTCTTTGTCTGTGTAAGACATTGTTCCTACTATGAATATTGACCTACTTCTTTTAAATCATGTTTTCTTTCATCTATTTTTCATTTTTCTTCTGTGACTAGGTATATCTGGTTATTGAAACTGGATAATAACTTTTTGTAGCTTCATTTCTTCGTTTGTATAATTCCTCGTTATAGGTCAATGAAACTGTACGATGTAAAACGTCCTTGTCTGCATAGGACAGATCATCTTTCCTCCATTTTCGTTTAGAGAACCATTTAGCAATTACGATTTAACAAGGCGTGAAGCAGTTCTCCGTTCTTTCTGTTTCAAATAAAATACGCCGATGAAATAACATGATAGTTACTATTCATCGCGAAGAAAAAGTTTGAAACGCTCCCATTTCACACATCTGCATAATATCATTCTCGATCGCATAGTGATATAACAATTGCGGTTTGATACGCTGAGAAGAAAGCAGAGCGATTAGACAACATTTTAAATTCCAATTACACGGTTTCGTTCAGCAAAATGTTCTCCACTCGTTCAAGCTGATACCACCGCGATGAAAAACCAAGCACACAAACAAGAAAACAAATTCCAAGGTGGTCGAAAGATCTATCCAACGTTCGCGTGACTCATGTAAAAAACAGTACCATCTATGAAAGAGCAAAAACAGATATCCCATAGAGCCATTTCTGCTGACGTCTGCACCCCCCTCCTGTCTTGCACGCACGATGCAAATCCGCGCGTACCATCACAATGCACCCGTAATTGCATGACAGAGAGCAGCTGATAAAACGTGGGAAAAACGGTAGTGGATACCTGTTACCGGTATTACGCGAGCTGAAGAATTATTCAAAACGGAGCGCAAGGTCGATCAATTGAATGATTGAATCCCTTTCATCGATCGACTCGTCCCAGGTGTCTGGGTGAAGGTTTCCAGCCGCGTTTCAGCGATCGCGGGAGAGAAGGGGTATGAAGATCAACACGGTTCTAAGAAGCGTGTCGCAGTTCCACGGACCTGTCACCTGGATCTCGCGAATCGAGGAAAAAAGTATCGTTGGACGATTTCTTCGCGCAGCAGAGAAGAAAAGTTAATCTCACGGGAGGAGAGGAAAGCTGGAGCCACGAGCATCGGCCAGATTTACGAGACAGGCGCGGGCTTCAAGGCGACCCTCGGCGGTTCCGTTTTCGTCGCTGCTTGAAATTTAAATTAGGACCATCGAGCCTGCCTCCGAGTTGACGGCGCAGCGAGGTGGATCGAGACTGTTTCTGGGCGATTCGTTGTTCCACGGGAACGATTGGTCTCGTGGATGGGATCTGTAACACGAGACAGAGGGACAATTTAACGACTTGATCTTCGTTGACGCTTGGAAAAGATGGTGAACCGTGTACTCTTGGACGTTTCGGACGTCCTAAGAAATCTGTAGACGTCTTAAGAGATCTTTAGACGTCTGAATTGTCTCTAGACGTCTTTAGGAAGCAATACTATTTAAACTGTTATTTCTAGGAAAGGTGCAACCTGACTATAATTGCAATAAAATATAACGAGTACACGGCACATCTTACCAATCCTGCGTATCGCGTGACGCACCAGTGCGCACAACTTTTTGGACACGTACTTAAAGCGGTTTTCTCCGTATTACGCAGCCATTAACGAGATTGCGGGGCATTGTCGCTGCTACGTACTCACGATTCACCTAAATCCCGTCGATTGAGTAATTCAACCTTCCTTTTCCTCTCTACACGCGCGAACACAGAAGCTGAAACTCGGTGAAACATTTATGCTAATGCAGGGCTTATTGTCCCTTGGTCGTCGCAAGTTCTTCCTACTTTGCCTTGCAATTAAAGCCAGTCAAAAATAACCAAACGACTTTCACCTAACGTGCAAATAATAGTCTGAAAAAAGTGTTAAGCTCCAATATAAAGTGTCGAAGTATTGAAAATAGAAGCATTTCAATAAAAATCTGTGTGTAAACGTTAACTATATAAGCAACGCAAGTGTTCACATTCGCAGCGGTATCAGACCCGTGAGACAGCCTCCAACAGGCGTCCATATCACCGATCTAAAGTCGACGATACGCAGCCACTTACCGTAATTAGAATAATTATTAATCACCGATAGGATCTCAGAGAGAGAGAGAGGAAGCTAGGTGACTTATAATGAAGTCATAGTCGCGCGTATCCTGCGACGCGACGTTGCATAAGGAACTGGACTACTATATCCGACTACCAGAAGACCAATTGTAAAGATGTTGATACCTTGACGACCAATTATCCAGGCATGTGATTAGGAATTCTTACAGGCATAGAAATGTTCCTCGAATAATTGGATAGGCGTACGATTATAGCGTTACGAGAGGTATACTTGTGCCAGGAAATGCATATATTATTCCATTTTCGAGATCCTACGTCCGAGCGCGAACAAGTGCAGCTTATTATTTCGTTTTCTTAATTCTGGGATTATTTAAGAGGCAGCTTGCCTCATTGTTCAATTACAAGCCTTCCAGCGTGTTCATTAAACGGATTACAATACTCGCCAATTAAATTCCCAGCGGAACAATCGCGCGAACTTATGCCATCGTGTTTTTCCTCGTCTTCCTGCGTGCGGCATTGTAATGCGTAAGTATAAAACGGATTGTGCGTCCCGCGAAGGACGCCGTTGGAATAAATTTTCGTTCCGGCGATGGTTGTTTCAGAATTAACCAGGCTATAAATCGTTAGCTTGACATCGCACGAGAAACGAGGCGGGCTTTGAGGGATATTTAAATCGAGCCGCTTTTCGTTGGTATCCGGAAAATCATTGTATCAGTTATTACAGGAATTTAGAGGCGCGGCCTTTCGGGTCAGGATCCATGATGGAAATTAACTGGACATCATTGGATGACGATTTTCTCGGATACGTAAAAGATTTCGAAGAAAAGTGTGTTCTAATTTTTCTCCTGTTTCTTCATTCGAGTTCTTCCGGTTATTATCTGATATTAACGTTCAATGCACGAGTACACGTGGCAGAAGAACGTGATGCACCGGAAGTTGAGGACGTATGACGAGCATGCAAAAAAGCCCATTGATGTCTTATAAGAAATGATTGAGTAATGAGTTATGATTCTGAAATTTCAAAGGTGCTTTTAAATAATTGAACGTACAATAAAAATGAATACAGCTTTCCATAAACGTTCCTATATTGTAAAGTGTTACAATGTATAGATATAACTTTTGAAATCTCTTAAAATTCAGCGCGTTAAAAGTTCCATCTATGCATGACATCTCCAAACGCAATAGAATCTGCTTTCATCATATCGTTAGTCAGTAAAAATTTCCTTAACTTTTTACCTCCAGCAAAAATACTGATTCACTCCATATAGTTTGAATTCTTATAGTAAATAGCGTTGTAATCTCATTCCTTTTTAATCGATAACGTTGGATGCGATAGTGCTTCGGTGAGACGCCAACTGAAGCACCTCCACGCGACGAGTTAATTCTAGCACAGACACAGACCAGGAATAGGAGAGATCCATCACGCAATGTAATTTTGTCCAACACGCTCGGGGGGCTCGCGAGCCCCCTTAACATTTTCATGTACGCGTGGTAGGAATTAGAATTCAACACGGGTAAAACTTAGATTATTTGGAACCCGCGATAAAACAATTTTAAGATCGTTTTATACACGTATTCCGTGCAACGACAGAGAAAGAAGGATCACAACAAAACAAGAACACATACGCCTTTTAACCTTCCTGTTCTATTACATTTTACTTAATGCAAAACAAATTTATTGAACATAAAAATTTATATAAACGACACGAACATCCATAAGGTGATAGGTTTATCCTATACCTGGTCTGTGGCACAGACCACAGACGAGGTATAGGATAGACCTATCACCTTATGGAAGTTCGTGTCGCCACCCAAACTGTCTTACCGACCCTTAATTTCAGAACTGAATGTAGTGGCATCTGCTTATGAACAGCGTCCAGCTCAGCAACTACCATTTGTTACTGACATTCCCGCAAGTTTCTACCTAATGCACTGTTTAATCATTCCAGTGAAGTAATAATAATTGGATTCTACTTGCTCCGAGTATTATTTTACCGCCGACATTGATATTTACAGTAAAAACTAATTCATAAAAGCCTCGCAGAACGTTGCATGATGCATGAGTGGCGTGGGGTGCATGTATGCAACTGCAAATCGCATTACGTTCGAAACCCGCGCTGCGAAATAAGATTTAGTCTAGCCCTGAGAAATTTCAGTTTTTAGTTACAAATAAAAAACAGTTTGATGATATTTAATCATGTCGCAATTCAAATTTCGGCAACTTAACATGTGTTTGAGGATGGAATAGAGATTGACGAAGATAGATGATCGCAGCCAATCGGCTCGTATTACTTGTCACGTAATTAATAATTGTATTACAATGTTACTTGTGATACGATTAGTAATTATACTTCAAATAATACAGATTGCCCAGGTCTCACCACGTGGAGGTGCTGCGAGTGGAGACCCGCCCTAACCGCGGCCCATCCACCCTCCTTTTATGCAAAATTTTATTTAATTTCCATAGATCCCCCTGATGCACGGTTGCAAAACGATCCTCGATCGCTCCACAACCGGGCAACAGAAGGAGTCCTTCTGTAAAAAGCTACCGCGATGAAACTAAAGCAGAATTTAAAACATTTCTTTGTTTCTTTCATTTAAAATTAGAAGAATTTTCAGGTATATTTCTACCATGATAATTATTCATTAATTGGGAATGAAACAAAGAAAAAAGGGGGAATATTTCCCAATTAATGAATAATTCAAATTTTCTACTCATTAATAGGAAATATTCCAGTGCATATTTGATATGGATACTTAAATACTAATAATTCCTACGGATACGAGCGCTCGTATTTAATAATTACTACTTATATTTAGTTAAACACTGCAGTGTTTATCTTATTCCTTAAAAACTACTTAATTCTATGTGGCCACTAAACACCTTACCTAACCATATACATATCTACTTAAATTTAAATAATGACCTGCCTAATAAAAATCTGAAATTGTCATGTGTTTCTTACTTCCCTCGATGGACCCACGATGTTACCTGAAACATTTTTAAAAGTATTAATAAAAATTCCTTGAGGTTTCGTTTCTCAAGGATGATGAACTTTTTGCAATATTCTTCACACATAATACTCTGCAACAGAAACTTTCTCAATGAATTAGTACTTACAATCTATCTCGATTAAGTAATGTAATTTCAACAGATATAGTCTTTTCATTGAATCGCTATTGCCCAAATATTGAAATATCACATTTGAAGCTACAGTTTAAAACTCAATATGGAATATCGATTCGGTAATAAAATGAAAGAAGGAAAAGATTAAAAAATACTGCTTCATTATCAGCAGACAAAGTAGGCAATTAACCTTTAGCAATACTTTAGCAATTCATGAAAAAGAAGCTACTAATCATATTACATTTCATTCCGAAGCAATTGATATTCATAATATTAAGCACATTGGGTGCTCTGTTACATCAACTTAATAATTTCCTTGTAGTTTCTCATTAATTGGCATCTTCAAAGTTTATGTATCAATGACTCGACAATCAATCATAATATACAATGGGTAATCAAAAACATTTATGCAAATGTTGAAAATTGGAATAATTGCACTTTACTGCACAGTAATCGAAATTACTTTCATACAGAAAGTAGCAACAACGAGCACGCGTTAATATTGAAAATTTACTATCAATATAAAGTGATGAATTGCATTTACCTACTTTTTCAGTGCAAATTTCCTTTTAATATCATCAAATGAAGCAACAATCGCGGGTGAATTTTGATTAATGCAACGGAATGTTGAAAATTTATAAAAATAAAAAACTACATTTCTTATCAATCTGATAGGAAATACAACGATTGACGAAGTTACAATGCAAAAATCAGCAACGTTAATGAGGAATAGCTACTGCTACTTTTCAAAGACTCTAATTAGAACTTCAATTGAATGGAGGTGTGTCAGAAGTCTGCAATTTCTATTACAAATAATGAATCACACCTTTCATCGCCATTCTTTCAGTCACAGAATAAAATTTTGGAATGCTATTCCATAAAAATTGGAACTTCAAATTTAAAAATATTCTAAAAAAATAGAAAACATTTATCTGCAAGATATGAATATACTTTTAAAACAATATTTCCAGTGACAAACACTCGATTCAAGGGTGGGGAGGTGGTGGTAGGAGAAGGAGGATGGTGCAGCCACTTAGAGCTGCTAGAAAAAATGATGAGTAGCCAGAAGGGCAGCTGATCATTGTCCACTCATTAATGCAAAAAAACCGTGAGTGGACCGTTTCTTTCTTTCGCAACGCTAACTCACTACAGACTAAAATCAACTCCCGAGCATAGTCACTAGGACTTTGGACTACCCGCAGCACTAATTTCTCAAACAATTTCAAAATTCCCGGATGGTGCTTCATTACTGAAAAGTCTACTATACTCAATACAAATCCCGAATAGCAAACGAAAAAGCTACCGAGAACCACCACGTGGGTGGTTTCATTTTTCGCAACACTAATAAAAATTCAGTGCACCTGTGTCTCGTAATACGCAACTCTAACTTTAATTCGTTGCAGCCTTCCTGAAGGCTGTGTAGAGTCCCATATGCAGCAGATCCAGCTGCTCGGGACTCTTTTTTCCCAGGAACATGTCTCTGGACATGTCCCAGGATAGTTTTGGGGCATTGGGGGGTGGGGGTCGCAACTCTAATTACAAACGCGATCAGTCATCATCGCAACACTAACTCAAAAAAATATTAAGAATCAAACTAGGACGAGTTATTAAAAAAAAACGCGATCAGTCGCATCGCAACACTAATAAAAAGAATACCATAAATCAAAAGTAATGCAATGAATCAAACTCTAGTAACTCCAATTAAAAATACAAGAATAATCTCAAAAACAATCGCGATTTTTTTTCGGAACACTACAAGCAACCGCGATCGATATTTATTCGCAACGCTATGCTAGAACCAGACGCGGGGAATGCTTAATTCGCAACGCTAATTCAAACCGTGATCAACATTTAGTCGCAACACTATCTGGCCCCGTAATCTTCTTCGCAACTTTAATTAAAAACGCGGTGGGCTCAATTTCAGGGGAGGGGGTATCGATTAGGGTGGATCGAAATATAGGGGCAAAATATTTTTTTATTATTCATGACTTCTAATAGTGGGCAAAAGTTGCCTTTTATAATGGTATTTAAGCTACCAAAGTTTGAACGCGATCAACAAATTTTTTCAAGTGCCGCAAGCCTTTCAAAAATTAATATTTCAGTAAATATTAATATTTGAAGGGCTTGCGACACCTGAAAAAATTTGATGATCACGTTCAAACTTTGGCAGCTTAAATTCCATTATAAAAGGGAACTTTTGCCCACTATTAGAAGTCATGAATAATAAAACAAATATTTTACCCTTATACTTCGTTCCACCCTTGTCTCGATGGGTCAGCCTACGGCCAACCAAACTACTACTACTACTACAACTACCGGCGAGCATAATGGCAATATAATACGTAAGGATGACCCTGCACCCGAGGATGCAGGGCCATTCTTGGTAGCCCACATGATGTGGCCTTTTCTCTGGCCGGGCTATCTTCGGCTCTTTGGCCACTTCTTGCTTCGGGCTGTCCGCCCTTCTGAAAGTGAATAACGTGCCCAAGCCCGTCCTGCCGACCGCGACCAGCGACAATGTGCAATGTCCCACTGGCGTCAAAAAGTCGACATAGCGAGGCTAGAAGCGAGGGCATACCCCACTCGCACTAGTCTGGCCGTCGACTTTTCTCACAAATTTCCTGAAAGCAGGTCATCGCGCGGGGGAACATGCGATCAGAGAATACGACGACCTGCCCCGGCCCTACCTACTTATATTTAAGTCACACATTCGTACCAGAAGGTAAGTTACCTATCCTACACAAAACCTATATTTAAAAAATATCAAAACAGTCTCTCAAACACAATCATCAGACAACCCACTCCACGATTCTCAAGCATCACCGCCCGGGTGCAAAGCCTACACTAGAGAGACCGTCCCGGGACGACTCCGTCACCCGAGCTTGGCCACAATCACACTCTAATAAATACGTACCAATTTTCACTGAAATCGGCTGGCAAAGGCAGTGACCATTGCGTATAAGTATGATTTACATAGCAATTAATTATTTTCAATTTCAAAGAATGGATTACTTGATAATGTGCATTGTACGTATTAGGTACATGCATCAAGCGTTATTACTTTCTCGTTTGATTGTACGAGATTGATTAACTTTCATATTCCAAGATTATTTACTAGAATGATCATCGTGTGCAACAAGGAATATGATACATTGGTATCGTTATTGCAATGAATAATAATATAATGTTAAAGTTTCGTTAACATGGTCTTTGATAAAAATCTTTCACCGACGCAAATTCCACCGCCTAACCACACAAACACACACAGGTGGAAAATGCGGCGTGCACGATACACTAACGCAATGCCAGCCGCCGACATGTAATTAGTTAGTAAAAAAAGTCATCGTGCCCCATTGCCTTCAACCACACAAGTAACGCATGGGCACGTGGATGAGTTAAAAGGCAATGGGTACGGAAAGATATCCTGAAAATCCTCAACTAGAAAATATGATTAGTCTGTATAGTGTCTAGCGCGCTAATATTCTTTCATTTAACATTATAAAGCAAAATTACTCTACTTTCAACTTGTCAATAGATTAAAGTTTGATAAATAAGAAAGGACTCTACTTTAGATAAAGAAAAAGGACTCTACTCGACATTCAATTAGTGAGAAAAAAGACTATAAAATTGAATTATTTAAGAAAATGACTCTAAAACATGAAGAATTTAATTTTAGAATTTAAAACGGGCGATTCCATCGTCAAAGTAAATTTCATATAGGTAATAAGAAAGTATGTTCTCATGCTAATTACTTTGAATCTGAAATTTGCCCACCCTCAATTGTCTTCTTGCACATGGAAATTAATTATTCTTTGTGTATGCAAACGAGTGACCTTTATAAGAAAGGAATTACACTTGTATGTCTATTATCATCATTTAGACATCAAGTTACTTTTGAACGCGTAAGTAGTATCAGAAAAATAAAAGAAATTCAAGTCATTATAATCGTCGCAATGACGGAATCGGAGGGCATCCGATTTTTGGACTACATATTAAATAAAAATGATCGTAGCTGTGGAGTCTGAGAGTATCAGACTTCTTCGCTACATAAAAATTAGCATTCAGCCGTATTGATATTCATATCAAATATCAATACCTTCTGAGCTGCTATGCATCTTTAGGTGCATTATTTAATAAATATCTACATCAATGAAAAACATTCGCGTTAGGAAACGTTTATCTTGGAAATTATGATTAAAATTTGATTCTATTGAAAAGGCGCGGTGCACAAGAAGACCCTAGCCCTCGTCTAAGAAATACATACACATAAAAAATGTTACAATTCACGGGCATGGTTACCATACCCGCGGTCATTATGCTCGCCAAAGTATACAACCGGTCACTCGTGTCGATTTGGACCAAACGTCCTACGACATGACTGAGTGACCAGAGGAACCATAATGCATGCGCACTCACATTTCGCTGTGCCCCGGTGACGAAGGCGCCAACACCTCTGCAACTGCTCGGGGGAAGTCATCAAGCTGCTAGAAAAAGTCATCAGGCTGCTCAGCTGCTCCTAGACTGTAACGAAAGAACAAAACACGATTATAATTTCTTTCTAAACTTACGATTGTTCGAACTCTAATAAAGAATCACGAAACAATTCAAAACTAACGAAATTTTTTATCATTTAGACATTTTAAGAAAAAAATTACAAAATTAAATGTTAAAAAATAAAATAACCAAATTTTTTTTCTTAAAATGTCTGAATTATAAAAAGTTTTGTTAGTTTTGAATTTCTTGGTGATTCTATTCTAGAAATTAATTTCCTTTTAATTTTTTAATTTTTTGTTTCTGGAATTTTTAAGAATGAACTCTACTTTAAAGGAATTAAATGAAATACATAGATACTTACATCTTTCCAATAATATTCTGCACACAAATCTCCTCTTCAGCTGACGCACTGACTCTAATTTCCGACAACGAGTTTCGCTTTCAAAAGTAAAAAAAATAAAGAAATAGACTATCAACGCGCCCCAATGATCATAATTGTCGAACAAACCGCTGAATCTATTCTCGCGATTCGAAAGTCAGAGCCCCGATGCTCGCAAAAGAATATAAATTGCGTAGAAAACACTGACTCTACCCTCGCGTATCCCAAAATTGTTAACGACACTCTACTATGAGCAACTGTGCTCTTCAAAATGAAAAACTTCGTACGACATAAACACTGACTCTATTTGGCCGCATTGCACGCGGTCACAATCTCTGAAAAATAAGTAGGATAGGAGGGTGGAGTGGATGTGGTTTGATCGAGTGTTTGTCACATGGAAATATTGTTTTTCTTGGAACCAGCCAAGGAACTTTCGCTCCTTGTTATTTAGAATACAAGGTGTGATGCGAAAATACAGAATGCTCGCTCGATAGGAGCAGCTTTACATTTCAGAAACACGATATTATCCAGAATATACTACATCAGAAATAATTATTACATTTAAATGAACCGTAGTAGTGGCTTTCGTCATTAAAGTTGTAAGCACGTTCATGTTATTCGAATAATACTTTAAAATATATCACGATCTTTATAAATATCCAAAATTCATTGCAAGAATCAAAATTCGTTAATTATTCATGCTTGAATAGCATGTCCTCGATCAACTACGCAGTTTCTGTACATAAAGAACAAAACTTGCATCCAAAACCGAACGTAAATGCAATTACACTAGCTTCATAGAGATAGATTCTTAAAAATCATTGAAATATTATTGAATTCTACGTAAACGCGACCGAAATGCAATAGAATTCGATCATTCCAATATTTCGTAAACATCTACTGACGCCATTTTGAAATGTTTAAACAAATTCGACTAGAATTATTGAATTTATCATAATTCAATCTTTTCCCATTTCATCCCGATATTAACCGACTGCAAAGTTACCCATCACCCTCACAGCCAACAATGATTCAATAAAATAACGATAAAAAAAAGTATACCATACGTATTGCCACCTTATTTTCCCAAGGAATGACCAGTCGCCATCCAAGCACCGTTCAAATTAACCGCCAAGTGTCATGGCGTTGCCTGCCCTTTGGTTTCGATTCCCGCCTCAACGTCTGTAACCGAACGATGCAACAAGAGATTGAAACAAAAGCATTAAAACATTCGTAAGGCAATTAAACAACAAATAAACTTGAAATATGCCCGAAAAGGGATGTAATTGAATACCGAGACACGATATGTGTGCACTAAATGTGCAGAAATATCGGTACGAAGGCAACGAAGGGAATACGCGATGAACGTCCAACGGTTTTCTCGCGATATTTAATCAATTTCGGGACGAAAGTGTATTAATGGTAGCAGCAAGTGACGGTAGACAGTAAAGAAGAAGACTAATAATGATTAGAAGTAATTATGTGACGATAGATAATGTAGGCGTACCATTTAAGTATACAGCTATTGAAACGTCTTAATTCAACGATGTCCACAGACCGAATGACCCCCGCGCCCTGCCAATGTACCGCGGCGAATATGGGCTTTGGTGGGGGGAGACCAAGCAGGCCTCGCGAGAGAATACACGCGTACGTATTTACGAAATGTTGACGTATATATCGCGTCTCGTGGCCGAACCGTGTAAACAGAGGTGACTTCTAAAGCTGGCATCGTTCAGTTATAACAAAAGTCGCTACTATGCACACGTTCTGCCACCGGTAAAATAGAAACCCGATAAAAACTTTAAAAACTTACTGGCCAGGAAATGTCGAGGTGTCGATGAATGATCTTAAAATTATTTTAAAACGCAAAATAATGAAAGTGTATTCATATTGTCAGAGTTTTAAATTTACAAATTATGTGAAAGCTTGTGAGAGGAAAGGCATCGGTGTCGATGAATGATCTTACAATCATTTTAAAACGCAATATAATGAAAATATACTCATATTGGCTGTGTTTTAAATAGACTAATTATCTGAAAGCCTGCGGAGGGTGAAGGTATGGGTATTGATGATCTGAGAATACTTTGCCTGGCCACGCCAAGTATTTGACTTCCAGGCCGCGGACATATGTTCTTGTCTTTTATTGTGTTACACAGAACGCCGAAAAGTATTAAAAATTCACGCTGTTACTGAAATTCTCGCAACTTTCTAATGCACTGTTTAATCATTCTAATGAAGAAATAATAATTGTATTCTATTTGCCCCGAGTATTAGTTTACCGCCGACGTTGAAATTTACAGTAAAATCTAATTCTTAAAGGCCTCGCAGAGAGTTGCATGATGCATGAGTGTCGTAGGGTGCATGGATGCAACTGCAAATCGCGTTACTAATGAAACCCGCTTTGCGAAATAAGATTTTGTCTAGCCCTGAGAAATTTATCGGTTCAGTGTTCAGTGAAGTGTGTGCATGTCATAGTGCATATTATTTCGTGATTTCTCAATTCGTGCATCAATTTTGATCGATTACTGGACCATGTGGGAGGCCTTTTAACAGAATTCCACTGAGATATACCCGGTATCTAAAAGACTTTTTCAGAAACTGAATACTTCGTCGATGTTAGTAACTAACAATAAGGGGGAGAAACGAGTATGTCACTCATATTTCTCCAAATATTCCTCCAACTGTTCATTTACCCCAACTTCAACTAAAATGTATTTATACATTATAAATAATACTATGTGATATGTATAAGCATTAACATTCATTTATCGAACGATTAAACATTGAGATTAAAAGAGAATTCATTCGGCGTAGAAAATCATTTGCAAATTCAAGGCTAAATGTTACTAATTGCTTGATATCTCGAGTTGTATCGATCATAGTTAATAATAATTTATACTGGCCGGTCATTGCAAATGTTGTTAACATTATCTAGAGACGCGGTAGCGTCTCGACGCCAAGTACATGAAAGAAAAGACACCTTGTATATGCCTGTCGCTACCGCTATCATTTACTCGTCGCCCGGCTAATCCAACCTAACCTGAAACTTATTTCATTAATATCTCATCACGCATGCAATATTTTCTAAATTTAAAGGCATTTTTCTTACGTAAACCGCATATAAGCTTTCGAATAAGACCAAATTTCAATAAAATCTGTCCACGCATGACAGAGATATCATAATATCGTCTCATGTATCAGTCGGAAACGGTAATTTTTTCTTCTGATTCTGATTCTGATTCTTCTTCTCCAACCAAATTTCGTCAAACATAATACGTATATACGCGTTACACGCACACCTTCAGCCAACAGAAACTAATACATGTTTCGTTCGTCATACGCGTTACACGCACACCTTCAGCCAACAGAAACTAACACATGTTTCGTTCGTCATACGCGTTACACGCACACCTTCAAGCCAACAGAAACTAACACATGTTTCGTTCGTCAAACGCTATTACGTTACCTTCACTATGCAATCTACTCCAAATTTTGACAGCTTACAGTCAGGTTATAAACCTGGCGAGTGTTAAATAAGGTAAGGTGTAATTGCAACGAAAATGCAGTCTCAAACACAAGGTAAGTTGCCGAAATTTGAATTGCGACATGTTTGTATATCATCAAACTGTTTTTTATTTATAACTAAACTGAGGATTTTATGTATATGTAGACCATAAAAAACTTCAAAAAAGTAAAAAAATTACGCCAAGTACATGAATTATCTTTGTAAAAAGAAGTGAGATCCCCATAAAAAACTTTAAAAAAGTAAAAAACAACGCCAAGTACATGAAAAAGTCGAGGACGAAAAAAAGTATTATCAAATAAATATCAAATAAATCACAAAAAAAAGAAAATAATATAATTACAAAATAAAAAAAAGATGTGAAATCAAAATGAGCTGCAAGTACATAAAGGTGCTTTCCAACTGCGCTTAAGATGACACAACTACATATACACAGCTAAAATGCTGTGTTATTCCATTACCCATATCGCGGACATTTTAATTAACCCATCAAAAAGAATCCCATTTAAAAACATTGTCGTAAATTAATAGCTTTACAAAATTAATGATATACAAAAATTGCGCCAATTATAACAATGCCTATTTATACAAAGAAAAAAATGTATTAAATAATACCCATCAAAAAGAATCCCATTTAAAAACATTGTCGTAAATTAATAGCTTTACAAAATTAATGATATACAAAAATTGCGCCAATCATAACAATGGCTATTTATACAAAGAAAAAAATGTATTAAATAATATTAAGCAGATATATTTTTATACAAATAAATATTTTAATACGAATAAATATTTTATTCAAAATACTTGGCGCTGCGCAACCGAAAAAATGTTAATTGACTTAGTCTTAATAATTAACAATAACTCCCTTACAATCTAAAATACATAAACATATACATATTATATATATACATATTAGAAACACAGTCAGATTTATTGTACATATATTTAACTCTAATATCATACGTAGCAAGAAAGAAAGAAAGAAAGAAAAAAAGATTAATGCAATTTATACATATTTATTCTGTTTAGCAACACCAATTCGGGGCGCAGCGCCAAGTATTTTGAATAAAATATTTATTCGTATTAAAATATTTATTTGTATAAAAATATATCTGCTTAATATTATCTAATACATTTTTTTCTTTGTATAAATAGCCATTGTTATGATTGGCGCAATTTTTGTATATCATTAATTTTGTAAAGCTATTAATTTACAATGTTTTTAAATGGGATTCTTTTTGATGGGTATTATTTAATACATTTTTTTCTTTGTATAAATAGGCATTGTTATAATTGGCGCAATTTTTGTATATAATTTATACTGGCCGGTCATTGCAAATGTTAACATTATTTGTCATAGCAATAGCCACTGGAATGGATATTTTAGCGGAAAATCCATTTTTGCCGAAGAATTCGTTGGATTTCGCAATTGTAATTAACCGTCGACCTTGTTTTGATCGGGGGACTTGGTTTCCCGAAGTGTATATAGGGAGCTCACGGAGCTCCATGTACTCAGTCGTCGTCGGTCCTCCGGGCCTGGAGGACCTCCGGGGACCCGGGAACTGCCGAGCCACCGAGCCACCGAGCCACCTGGACCTACTGGACCTACTGGACTTGCTGGACTTGCTGGACTTGCTGGACTTGCTGGACTTCCTGGACTTCCTGGGGACCTGGTCAGGGTTTCAGTCCTGGTCTTTCGTGCACCCCCTCGGCCCCCTGAAATGGATTTCCCGAGCCACCTGGACCATTCGGACCTACTGGACCTGCTGGACTTCCTGGGGACATGGTCAGGATTTCAACCCTGGTCATTCCTGCACCCCCTGGCCCCCCTGGAATGGATTTCCCGAGCCACCTGGACCATTCGGACCTACTGGACCTGCTGGACTTCCTGGGGACATGGTCAGGGTTGCAACCCTGGCCTTTCCTGCACCCCCTGGCCCCCCTCGAATGGATTTACCGAGCCACCTGGACCATTCGGACCTACTGGACAACCTGGACTTCATGGGGACGAGGTCAGGGTTCCAACCTTTAGTCCTTCCTTCCCGCCCCTCGCCCCCCTGGTCAGGGTTGGCTTATTCGGTTGGTGTCGATGAAATTTTCGGGTTCGTTAAAAGCCATTGAAAATGTTATTATTCTGTCAAGGTCAAAACCCATTTTTCTTCCTTTCTAACTGATTTCTTCGATTGTTTTTCATCATCTGTCCTGTTTGATACATTCCTTCGTGGATTTTTGCATGAGTCGTTCTATTTCGTGTATTTCTTCGATGGGTTTGCATGATCTGTCCTATTTCATGCATTTCTTCGATAGGTTTGAACGATTTAATTTATTTGATGCATTTCTTCGATAGCTTTAAATGATTTAATCTATTCGATGCATTTCTTCGATGTGTTTACATGATTTATTTTATTCTATGCATTTATTCGATGGGTTTACATGATTTATTTTACATTATGCATTTATTTTATTCGATGCATTTCTTCGATGTGTTTACATGATTTATTTTATTTTATGCATTTCTTTGATGGGTTTACATGATTTATTTTACATGATGCATTTATTTTATTCGATGCATTTCTTCGATAGGTTTAAATGATTTAATTTATTCGATGCATTTCTTCGATGTGTTTACATGATTTATTTTATTTTATGCATTTCTTCGATGGGTTTACATGATTTATTTTACATGATGTATTTCTTCGATGGGTTTACATGATATATTTTATTTGATGCATTTCTTCGATGGATATACATGATTTATTTTATTTGATGCATTCTTTTGATGGTTTTGCATGATTTGTTCCCTCTCATGCATCTCATCGATCGATATATATTTCCTGTTCTTCTTCATGTAGGTATCTCTACGATGGTTCTGCATGCTCGTGCGTGCTCTTCTGACATTCCAAATCATCTCGATCAGCACCAACCCAATAAGTATTTTCTTAGTTTCCTCTGAAGCCCACCACACCATTGCTAACATAACGTAGTTGGTTGTTTCAGCATTTCAGGTCCACACTCTCGCGGGAAAGGAGTTTAATTAAATAATATATTTAAAAGAAAATAGTGAAAAGTAATAGTGACCAGTGGTAGTGAACGAAGACATCTAAAGAAGCCTAGGTTAATTTATTATAGCATGAAGTATTTAAGGCCCCTTGTAAAATTGCCAAGTAGTTACAGAATTTTATTAGCTTTCTTGATCATTCGTAGGCTCCTCATCCCCGATGAGGAGGTCGCCGCTGCTTCCGTTTCCGGAAGCAAGCGACTGAGCAAGGAATCGGTATGGGTGGATCAGTTTCATCCCCTGGTGTTCTTGTCGAAAGGGAAAAGTTTCGGGCGTAGGGGGTGTACCTTTTGGTACACTGCCTGCGTATGTCGCCTGGTTCGACTTCCCAGTCTCTGTGTTAGACGGCTTGAGTCAGGTCACACCCAGTGTTGCTCCTGACGAGTCGCATCGGTGCAGAGGAATCGTCTGGGAGACGTCGAGCGCTTTTCCCTTTCGACTCGGACATTAGGGTGGTAGGAACTGCGCCATCCAATACTCCTTTCATGCTCACCCGTAGTCTTTCCTTCCAGGCTGAATTTATTTCAATCGAGTGATTGCTTGGCAGTTCCCTAGATTCGATATCTAAACCGGAGGGATCGATGGAACTTTGTTTCCATCCATCTCTTTGGTTTAGTAGGCTAAGGGTTTCATGTACAGGGAGATCGACGGAACTATGATTTCATCTATCTCTCTACGGGTCTCCAAGCGCAGCAACCTCCTCGCGGTGAGACCTGGCGAATTGCCCAGTAGTTGCTGAATTAGCTTTGTTGCTCTTTTGTTGGCTCCTCATCTCCGATGAGGAGGTCGCCGCTGCTTCCGCTTCCGGAAGCAAGCGACTGAACATGGAATCGGTATGGGTGGATCAGTTTCATCCCCTGGTGTTCTTGTCGAAAGGGAAAAGTTTCGGGCGTAGGGGGTGTACCTTTTGGTACACTGCCTGCGTAAGTCACCCGGTTCGACTTCCCAGTCTCTGTGTTAGACGGCTTGAGTCAGGTCACACCTAGTGTTGCTCCTGACGAGTCGCATCGGTGCAAGAGGAATCGTCTGGGAGACGCCGAGCGCTTTTCCCTTTCGACTCGGACATTAGGGTGGTAGGAACTGCGCCATCCAATACTCCTTTCATGCTCACCCGTAGTCTTTCCTTCCAGGCTGAATTTATTTCAATCGAGTGATTGCTTGGCAGTTCCCTAGATTCGATATCTAAACCGAAGGGATCGATGGAACTTTGTTTCCATCCATCTCTTTGGTTTAGTAGGCTAAGAGTTTCATGTACAGGGAGATCGACGGAACTATGATTCCATCTATCTCTCTACGGGTCTCGAAACGCAGCAACCTCCTCGTGGTGAGACCTGGTAATCGGTGAGAATCGAGCCGATAGCTGCGATTGTCAAATATTCTAATTAGATATAAGAATTTCTCTCACCTATAAGCGATACTATGGTAGAATGTAAGAATAAAATATGTAACTTGAAATGTTGTTCGATTGGTTCCTACCGGGCTCCAGAACACGAGTAGGGTAAATCCGGGAGACGCGGTCGCGTCGGAGAGTTGGTCGAGTCGCTATATTTCAGACTCTGTACGTAAAAATGCGTTAAAGTGCAGACCAATTCCTTCTCAAGAAGCCAAACAGTTGAATGAATAGCGTCATTTCGCTTCCTTCTGTGTTTTTCTGGATTTATAGGCTTTAAAATGTAAATTGGGGTTACATTTAACCTCTTTTGTCAAACAGCGGTTGAACAGAATCGTATTTACAATATACTTCTAAGTTTATTTTCGTTTAATGTTTGGGATAATAAGATAGTAGAGACATTGAGGGACAATACAGCTAAAGTATTTGGCCATATTAACTCTTCCTTTCAAAGCTAACGAGAAGACCATCTCTCGCTGCAAAAAGGAGAGATGGTCGAGTTATGATTTTTTTATTATTTTTGTTTATTTTTTTATTTTTTATTATTATTTTATTATTATTTTCGTTTATTTAGTTTATTTATTCACTTTTGTATTCATTTGCCTTGCTAATCGCCAGTGGGTAGTTCACTTTTTGATTGATGTGTTCTTTACTTGTTTAGCGTAAACAAATTAAATATCAATAAACCTGTCGTTGTATTCACTCATAAATAATTTTGGTTTATCCTTTATTAATTTTCCATGGATAATTATGTCAGTGGTCTCTGCCAACGACGAAAACCGTTTCTCCCGGCACCTCGGGAGAGGTGGTCAGATGTCATGACTTCAGTTTTTAACCCGATTTACAGTAAGTATTGTCTTAAAGCAAATATCGACCAGCTTTTCTGAATGAGCATAAAATTCTGAACATATAGCTTTGTCCTGATAAAATAAGTAATGTCTATATTAGTTTTAATAGTCATTTTATATTAGGTCGACCGCGTCACCCGGGTTTACCCTATAGTGTTACCCTATAGAATCACCAAAATCGCATGCTCAAGAAACCGACCGGACGTTGTGGTTTTTTGAAGGACACGGCGGTAACACGCACGTCCTAGTATCTGGCAGAATTTCGCAACCAAGAGAATTGCTGCACGCTAAATTGCCGGCTCATTACGAACGCATTTAGTAATCTTTCAGATAATTATTAAGCTTGGCAGAAATTAATATCAATGAACGATATTAATGGTCATTCTTGTAAAATATAACCAGCCGTGCCGCGACGAGCAGTCGACTGGCGTTAGTTGTAAAATTCATGCATGTACATTTGCACCTGTATATCGTGCACCGGTAATTTTGTCCCCTTTGTACTTGACAAATTATCTCTGCCACGATGCGATTCCTTTTTCGTTCTATCAACTACACCCCCGAGCTACCTATTCTACGTATCGGTCAACCGTATGTACGCTTTGAAGAGCGAGTAGCTTCCGTACCACGCGACCACAGAAATTCAACGAAAATGTCAAGTTTTTTAATCCTTTTACCGCTAATTTTGTATCCTTTCGCGAGAGAACCTATCCATCTACCTCTATTCACATCGGAAGTACGGTAATTATGTATTTCAATCAAGATTTCATGAAAAATACCGTTATGGGCTAGCTGATTCTCAACTACCGATTCGCACGACCGTAGTCTAGATAATTCCCTATAAGTATAATATCCATTCACTCACCACTGCCCAGTAGCCTCGATTCTTGCGCTGAATGCTCTGCCAGATCGTTTGATGCGGTAAATCCGACGAATTCGGCAAATTGAAGTCCATAATCCATGTCCAAGCCGGAACCGTAGTCCTCACCTGAGAATCTCTCGCCTGTAAACCCGTAACCGTTCGCGATCGTATTCCACGCACTTAAAATTCACAAATTTTCGCACTAACACACGATATCACAGAAAAACTTTATCATCTCCCGTTCACGCACGTATTACAGATGGTGATCGCACACTTTTTCGCACTGTGGGGAATAAATTCCCAACCGAAACGCGGAGGACACTCGCGACTACTACGGATCGACTAGACGCTACGCCATTTTTTCCGGAACTGATCGGATCTCGTCATTGTCTTCCCGCGCTTTAGTGCGGTCACGTGACCAACTAAATTTCTACGCACTATATATGCATATTAACGGTTAACACTACGCGAGTCAATAATGGCACTTTTTAATTAGTTTCACGTATGTGCTTACTTGCAATAAGGAAAGCTTAACGCATAAATTTAACGCATTTAATAGAATCAGAATTATTCCAACAAGAGTTGATAACTGTGATAAGTAAAATGTTATGTTACGTGTGAGACTAATGACCAACGGCACAATACCATGGTTGGTGTAGAACGAAGTGTCGCGTCGTGTTACAGATGTTTAGACTATCTTTTAATCTTGATCAGTGCCGAGGAGTTTTCGTTCAAACGTAAATAACTATGTAATTCTTCGAAATAACCTCCAAGTTTTTACAACAGTGATATCATTCTGCTGTAGTTTTTACTAGAAACGGGCAAGGTATCTTAAGCATATTTTGTCTGTTCACATACTAATCGTAAAAGCATTTCGCTGTATTGATATCTCATGAATATTACGTTGTTCGTTACTTGAATATCCATTATATTATACATCGGACGTACGATCGGTTATTTCATTCTTTGATCAGAAAAACGAAGTGACAGTGACACGATAACGCGTTGTCTGAAATTCCAGAACAAGCATTTCGAAATAACTGTACGTCGAAAATACATTGGTCGAAATATTTATGCGGAACTGGGCACGTTCTCCGCGAAAACTAATTTCACTCTATAGAAACTGCAAACCGAGAGAAGCGAAAACGTGCGCAGAGACTAGAGAAAGATAAGCTCAGAGAAGGGAATCGGAAACGAAAGGAACGAGACAGAGATAGTTTGCAACGTGCACGTGCACGCTACGCAGCCTCGTGTACCGGCACAACATTGAAAACGGACTAAAGCGTACTTAGAAACACCGTCGTTTTCACGTCGCGATCAAGTAGAGTTCTACATGCATCAAATTCGACAGATGATCCAAAAAGATGGATTAAAACGCATCAGATCGCCATCCGTCATCCGTTCAACGTTTCGACGATCATTTTTGCCAGTGGATATAACGGCTGATTCGCGAATCGTGTCGTTTAACGGGAGATGTATGAATGCATTGCTTACCCCGTTGAACAGCATTAAAAATAATCGAGGCATGTATGACAGCCTGGCTAATTTCTCAATTCATACATGTACGCCTTGCGGGAGAGTGAGGTTAGTTTTCGCGGAGAACGTGCCCAGTTCCGTATAAATATTTCGACCAATGTATTTTCGACGTACAGTTATTGCGAAATGCTTGTTCTGGAATTTCAGACAACGCGTTATCGTGTCACTGTCACTTCGTTTTTCTGATCAAAGATTGAAATAACCGATCGTACGTCCTATGTATAATATAATGGATATTCAAGTAACGAACAACGTAATATTCATGAGAGATCAATACAGCGAAATGCTTTTACGATTAGTATGTAAACAGACAAAATATGCTTAAGATACCTTGCCCGTTTCTAGTATAAACTACAGCAGAATGATGTCACTGTTGTAAAAACTTGGAGGTTATTTCGAAGAATTACATAGTTATTTACGTTTGAACGAAAGCTCCTCGGCACTGATCAAGATTAAAAGATAGTCTAAACATCTGTAACACGACGCGACACTTCGTTCTACACCAACCATGGTATTGTGCCGTTGGTCATTAGTCTCACACGTAACATAACATTTTACTTATCACAGTTATCAACACTTGTTGGAATAATTCTGATTCTATTAAATGCTTTAAATTTATGCGTTAAGCTTTCCTTATTGCAAGTAAGCACATACGTGAAACTAATTAAAAAGTGCCATTATTGACTCGCATAGTGTTAACCGTTAATATGCATATATAGTGCGTAGAAATTTACTTGATCACGTGACCGCACTAAAGCGCGGGAAGACAATGACGAGATCCGATCAGTTCCGGAAAAAATGGCGTAGCGTCTAGTCGATCCGTAGTAGTCGCGACTGTCCTCCGCGTTTCGGTTGGGAATTTATTCCCCACAGTGCGAAAAAGTGTGCGATCACCATCTGGAATACGTGCGTGAACGGGAGATGATAAAGTTTTTCTGTGATATCGTGTGTTAGTGCGAAAATTTGTGAATTTTAAGTGCGTGGAATACGATCGCGAACGGTTACGGGTTTACAGGCGAGAGATTCTCAGGTGACGACTACGGTTCCGGCTTGGACATGGATTATGGACTTCAATTTGCCGAATTCGTCGGATTTACCGCATCAAACGATCTGGCAGAGCATTCAGCGCAAGAATCGAGGCTACTGGGCAGTGGTGAGTGAATGGATATTATACTTATAGGGAATTATCTAGACTACGGTCGTGCGAATCGGTAGTTGAGAGTCAGCTAGCCCATAACGGTATTTTTCATGAAATCTTGATTGAAATACATAATTACCGTACTTCCGATGTGAATAGATGTAGATGGATAGGTCCTCTCGCGAAAGGATACAAAATTAGCGGTAAAAGGATTAAAAAACTTGACATTTTCGTTGAATTTCTGTGGTCGCGTGGTACGGAAGCTACTCGCTCTTCAAAGCGTACATACGGTTGACCGATACGTAGAATAGGTAGCTCGGGGGTGTAGTTGATAGAACGAAAAAGGAATCGCATCGTGGCAGAGATAATTTGTCAAGTACAAAGGGGACAAAATTACCGGTGCACGATATACAGGTGCAAATGTACATGCATGAATTTTACAACTAACGCCAGTCGACTGCTCGTCGCGGCACGGCTGGTTATATTTTACAAGAATGACCATTAATATCGTTCATTGATATTAATTTCTGCCAAGCTTAATAATTATCTGAAAGATTACTAAATGCGTTCGTAATGAGCCGGCAATTTAGCGTGCAGCAATTCTCTTGGTTGCGAAATTCTGCCAGATACTAGGACGTGCGTGTTACCGCCGTGTCCTTCAAAAAACCACCACGTCCGGTCGGTTTCTCGAGCATGCGATTTTGGTGATTCCGACATCGGCGTACGTTATGGGAGTTATCGCGGTTAACGGATCTTTGTGTGCACGCGAGAAACTCGCTTTTCCACGGGCCCAAAACCACGCTCCCGGTGTACGTTCACACTGCTCGCAACGAGCCGCGTTTACGCGGCTTCAACAAGCGGCGAGGAAGGCGGTTGCATGAGTTCTAACGAAATGATTTCCATCAGCGATGATCTTTTAGAGACAAGTAGAGGAGACCGGGGCTGGTAGGCCAGTTTTTCAGTTTTTGATTTTTAATAAATTATGTGGGCGAAATATCATTAAACCGGTTAAGGTCGGGGCCATATATATTGGCCGGTGAGTTTCGTGAGGGGTATTCTCCCACCACACATTTTGCTTGCCTCGGTGCTCCTTTTCTCAACGTTTTCTGACTCGCTCTCGTTCCATCTGGCTCTCGCCTTCGCAGAACAAGAGTGAGCCAGAAATGGTGGGGATAGTGCCAAGCTTCTGGGGTGTAGAGCAAACCGAGCTGTCAGCGTAGAAATACACGCATCAGAATAGGTGTGCGTTAGCTACGAAAAAATTCAGGAGCTTTATTGCTTAGAACATTGATACTTTCTCGATAGCTTCATTTCGTATTGGTCTACGCATAGCTTCGTAACGCACACAACTATTACGCTAAGGACAAATTACAGCCAAACGGCTAGGTTCAGGTGGAGCCGAGCAGCGTTCCCGTTACCCCACTATGCCCTGCGAGGGCCATACAACTCCAACTGACAAATCCACGATCGTCAGATGGTGGTGGCTGATTTCTCCTCGATCGCTGTTTGCGATAACGAATTCACCGGCCAATATATCTGGCCCCGATCAATAAATAAATTTTAAATTCGCAATTCATGTTTTACTATCGCGTTTCAAACATTCTAAACTACTTTTCTTTAATTTCACATTCTTTAATTTCGCAGTCGATAATTTATCGACTTTTCGGCATGTGCCACTCAGGCGCATGCGCGAGTTTCTTTCGACTTTTCGGAAATTTTTTTTTTTTCAAAATTTTTTTTTTCCGCGGTCGGAACCCTGCGCACACGTCCCCCGGGCACCGCCCAGGCGCATGCGCCAGTATTTTTTGACATTTCTGAAAAAAAAAATTTTTCGAAACATTTCCATCTTCCGCAGTCTGAGCCATGCGCGCACATCCCCCCGGCGCCGCTCGTGCGCATGCGCGAGTATTTTTCGACATTTCTGAAATTTTTTTTTTTTTTCGAAACTTTTCCATCTTCCGCGGTCTGGGCCATGCGCGCACGTCCCCCCAGCGCCGCTCGTGCGCATGCGCGAGTTTTTTTCGACATTTCTGAAAAAAAAATTTTTTCGAAACTTTTCCATTTTCCTCGGTCTGGGGCATGCGCGCACGCCCCCCCGGCGCCGCTCGTGCGCATGCGCGAGTATTTTTCGACATTTCTGAAAAATTTTTTTTTTCGAAACTTTTCCATCTTCCGCGGTCTGGGCCCTGCGCGCACGTCCCCCCGGCGCCGCTCGTGCGCATGCGCGAGTATTTTTCAACATTTCTGAAAAAAATTTTTTTTCGAAACTTTTCCATCTTCCGCGGTCTGGGTCATGCGCGCACGTCCCCCCGGCGCCGCTCGTGCGCATGCGCGAGTATTTTTCGACATTTCGGAAAAAAAATTTTTTTTCGAAATTTTTCCGTTTTCCTCGGTCTGGGGCATGCGCGCACGTCCCCCCGGCGCCGTTCGTGCGCATGCGCGAGTATTTTTCGACATTTCGGAAAAAAAAAATTTTTTCGAAACTTTTCCAATTTCCGCGGTCTGGGTCATGCGCGGACGTCCCCCCGGCGCCGCTCGTGCGCATGCGCGAGTATTTTTCGACCTTTCGGAAAAAAATTTTTTTTCGAAATTTTTCCATCTTCCGCGGTCTGGGCCATGCGCGCACGTCTCCCCGGCGCCGCTCGTGCGCATGCGCGAGTATTTTTCGACATTTCTGAAAAAAAAATTCTTTCGAAACTTTTCCGTCTTCCGCGGTCTGGGCCATGCGCGCACGACCCCCGGCGCCGCTCGTGCGCATGCGCGAGTATTTTTCGACATTTCTGAAATTTTTTTTTTTTCGAAATTTTCCATTTTCCTCGGTCTGGGGCATGCGCGCACGTCCCCCCGGCGCCGCTCGTGCGCATGCGCGAGTATTTTTCGACATTTCGGAAAAAAAAATTTTTTTCGAAATTTTTCCATTTTCCTCGGTCTGGGGCATGCGCGCACGTCCCCCCGGCGCCGCTCGTGCGCATGCGCGAGTATTTTTCGACATTTCGGAAAAAAAAAATTTTTTCGAAACTTTTCCAATTTCCGCGGTCTGGGTCATGCGCGGACGTCCCCCCGGCGCCGCTCGTGCGCATGCGGGAGTATTTTTCGACATTTCGGAAAAAAATTTTTTTTTCGAAATTTTTCCATTTTCCTCGGTCTGGGGCATGCGCGCACGTCCCCCCGGCGCCGCTCGTGCGCATGCGCGAGTATTTTTCGACATTTCGGAAAAAAAAAATTTTTTCGAAACTTTTCCAATTTCCGCGGTCTGGGTCATGCGCGGACGTCCCCCCGGCGCCGCTCGTGCGCATGCGCGAGTATTTTTCGACATTTCGGAAAAAAATTTTTTTTTCGAAACTTTTCCAATTTCCGCGGTCTGGGTCATGCGCGGACGTCCCCCCGGCGCCGCTCGTGCGCATGCGCGAGTATTTTTCGACATTTCGGAAAAAAAATTTTTTTTCGAAATTTTTCCATTTTCCTCGGTCTGGGGCATGCGCGCACGTCCCCCCGGCGCCGCTCGTGCGCATGCGCGAGTATTTTTCGACATTTCGGAAAAAAATTTTTTTTTCGAAACTTTTCCAATTTCCGCGGTCTGGGTAATGCGCGGACGTCCCCCCGGCGCCGCTCGTGCGCATGCGCGAGTATTTTTCGACATTTCGGAAAAAAAATTTTTTTTCGAAACTTTTCCAATTTCCGCGGTCTGGGTCATGCGCGGACGTCCCCCCGGCGCCGCTCGTGCGCATGCGCGAGTATTTTTCGACATTTCGGAAAAAAATTTTTTTTTCGAAATTTTTCCATTTTCCTCGGTCTGGGGCATGCGCGCACGTCCCCCCGGCGCCGCTCGTGCGCATGCGCGAGTATTTTTCGACATTTCGGAAAAAAAATTTTTTTTCGAAACTTTTCCAATTTCCGCGGTCTGGGTCATGCGCGGACGTCCCCCCGGCGCCGCTCGTGCGCATGCGCGAGTATTTTTCGACCTTTCGGAAAAAAAATTTTTTTCGAAATTTTTCCATCTTCCGCGGTCTGGGCCATGCGCGCACGTCCCCCCGGCGCCGCTCGTGCGCATGCGCGAGTATTTTTCGACATTTCTGAAAAAAAAATTCTTTCGAAACTTCTCCGTCTTCCGCGGTCTGGGCCATGCGCGCACGTCCCCCGGCGCCGCTCGTGCGCATGCGCGAGTATTTTTCGACATTTCTGAAATTTTTTTTTTTTTCGAAACTTTTCCATCTTCCGCGGTCTGGGCCATGCGCGCATGTCCCCCCGGCGCCGCTCGTGCGCATGCGCGAGTATTTTTCGACATTTCGGAAAAAAAATTTTTTTTCGAAATTTTCCATTTTCCTCGGTCTGGGGCATGCGCGCACGTCCCCCCGGCGCCGCTCGTGCGCATGCGCGAGTATTTTTCGACATTTCGGAAAAAAAAAATTTTTTCGAAACTTTTCCAATTTCCGCGGTCTGGGTCATGCGCGGACGTCCCCCCGGCGCCGCTCGTGCGCATGCGCGAGTATTTTTCGACATTTCTGAAATTTTTTTTTTTCCAAACTTTTCCATCTTCCGCGGTCTGGGCCATGCGCGCACGTCCCCCCGGCGCCGCTCGTGCGCATGCGCGAGTATTTTTCGACATTTCGGAAAAAAAAAAATTTTTCGAAACTTTTCCAATTTCCGCGGTCTGGGTAATGCGCGGACGTCCCCCCGGCGCCGCTCGTGCGCATGCGCGAGTATTTTTCGACATTTCTGAAATTTTTTTTTTTTTCGAAACTTTTCCACCTTCCGCGGTCTGGGCCATGCGCGCACGTCCCCCCGGCGCCGCTCGTGCGCATGCGCGAGTATTTTTCGACATTTCGGAAAAAAAATTTTTTTTCGAAATTTTTCCATCTTCCGCGGTCTGGGCCATGCGCGCATGTCCCCCCGGCGCCGCTCGTGCGCATGCGCGAGTATTTTTCGACATTTCGGAAAAAAAATTTTTTTTCGAAATTTTCCATTTTCCTCGGTCTGGGGCATGCGCGCACGTCCCCCCGGCGCCGCTCGTGCGCATGCGCGAGTATTTTTCGACATTTCGGAAAAAAAAAATTTTTTCGAAACTTTTCCAATTTCCGCGGTCTGGGTCATGCGCGGACGTCCCCCCGGCGCCGCTCGTGCGCATGCGCGAGTATTTTTCGACATTTCTGAAATTTTTTTTTTTCCAAACTTTTCCATCTTCCGCGGTCTGGGCCATGCGCGCACGTCCCCCCGGCGCCGCTCGTGCGCATGCGCGAGTATTTTTCGACATTTCGGAAAAAAAAAAATTTTTCGAAACTTTTCCAATTTCCGCGGTCTGGGTAATGCGCGGACGTCCCCCCGGCGCCGCTCGTGCGCATGCGCGAGTATTTTTCGACATTTCTGAAATTTTTTTTTTTTTCGAAACTTTTCCACCTTCCGCGGTCTGGGCCATGCGCGCACGTCCCCCCGGCGCCGCTCGTGCGCATGCGCGAGTATTTTTCGACATTTCGGAAAAAAAATTTTTTTTCGAAATTTTTCCATCTTCCGCGGTCTGGGCCATGCGCGCATGTCCCCCCGGCGCCGCTCGTGCGCATGCGCGAGTATTTTTCGACATTTCGGAAAAAAAATTTTTTTTCGAAATTTTCCATTTTCCTCGGTCTGGGGCATGCGCGCACGTCCCCCCGGCGCCGCTCGTGCGCATGCGCGAGTATTTTTCGACATTTCGGAAAAAAAAAATTTTTTCGAAACTTTTCCAATTTCCGCGGTCTGGGTCATGCGCGGACGTCCCCCCGGCGCCGCTCGTGCGCATGCGCGAGTATTTTTCGACATTTCTGAAATTTTTTTTTTTCCAAACTTTTCCATCTTCCGCGGTCTGGGCCATGCGCGCACGTCCCCCCGGCGCCGCTCGTGCGCATGCGCGAGTATTTTTCGACATTTCGGAAAAAAAAAAATTTTTCGAAACTTTTCCAATTTCCGCGGTCTGGGTAATGCGCGGACGTCCCCCCGGCGCCGCTCGTGCGCATGCGCGAGTATTTTTCGACATTTCTGAAATTTTTTTTTTTTTCGAAACTTTTCCACCTTCCGCGGTCTGGGCCATGCGCGCACGTCCCCCCGGCGCCGCTCGTGCGCATGCGCGAGTATTTTTCGACATTTCGGAAAAAAAATTTTTTTTCGAAATTTTTCCATTTTCCTCGGTCTGGGGCATGCGCGCACGTCCCCCCGGCGCCGCTCGTGCCCATGCGCGAGTATTTTTCGACATTTCGGAAAAAAAAATTTTTTTCGAAACTTTTCCAATTTCCGCGGTCTGGGTCATGCGCGGACGTCCCCCCGGCGCCGCTCGTGCGCATGCGCGAGTATTTTTCGACATTTCTGAAATTTTTTTTTTTTTCGAAACTTTTCCATCTTCCGCGGTCTGGGCCATGCGCGCACGTCCCCCCGGCGCCGCTCGTGCGCATGCGCGAGTATTTTTCGACCTTTCGGAAAAAATTTTTTTTTCGAAATTTTTCCATCTTCCGCGGTCTGGGCCATGCGCGCACGTCTCCCCGGCGCCGCTCGTGCGCATGCGCGAGTATTTTTCGACATTTCTGAAAAAAAAATTCTTTCGAAACTTTTCCGTCTTCCGCGGTCTGGGCCATGCGCGCACGTCCCCCGGCGCCGCTCGTGCGCATGCGCGAGTATTTTTCGACATTTCTGAAATTTTTTTTTTTTTCGAAACTTTTCCATCTTCCGCGGTCTGGGCCATGCGCGCACGTCCCCCCGGCGCCGCTCGTGCGCATGCGCGAGTATTTTTCTTTAAATTCTTTATTCTTTATCGTATGGATAGGGAAGTGTCGCCGATGGATTCCTTGGGGTTTTGTGATGAAAATCATACCAAATGTCGTGTAAATGGGACAAATTTTACATAGGAAATAGAAATAGCTTGTGTCAATGTAGTCCGATTTGCATGATATTTGGTATGATTTGCATCAGAAAAACATAAGGAATCCATTCGCGTCACTTCCCTTTCGACACGATGAAGAAAAGAATTTCTTAATACGCTGTAATGGATATTTCACCAATCCAGCTTGCATCCCTCCCAAAAGAACCGGCCATCCGAGCGTAGAAGCAAGTGCGAAATAAAAGTAGCGGTGCGCTTCTCGATTCCGCAGATGTACCATCCTAAGTAGCATTTCTGACGGAAAAGTATTGTCCAGCCTTTGGGCCTGCCATTCCTGGCGTAGACCTTTGGCAGGTAAGTATCTATTTCAACAGGGAGTGCCACCCGTGGCGCCAGTAAGACCGCCCCGGTCCTTGCTATTTCAGAGGGTTTTCTTCCAGTGAAAATTAGTAAATTTGCAAGCGCAATATCTTAAAAACCAGTGGAAATAAAATTTTGGCTTATTGGATTTGTCTTGGAACGCACTATCAACTCAGGTCTTCAAAAAAAATAGTTCAATTTGAAAAACCGAACTTGACCATCGTATCTTTTAAAATAATAATCGAAAACAAAATTCGTTCGCGCTAATAAATTGCCCCCCTCGAACCATGCAATTCCCTATTTTTTTTATATTTTTATCGACAATACTTTAGGAGAAAACCGGCTGTCCAGTCTTAGGTGGGACACCCTGTATATCGCGTCTCGTGGCCGAACCGTCTGAGCAGAAGTGACTTCCTAAGCTGGCATCGTTCAGTCATAACAAAAGTCGTTACTATAAAAGACAAGAAAATATATCCGCGGCCTGGAAGTCAAATACTTGGCGTGGCCAGGAAAGGTCGAGGTGTCGATGAATGATCTTAAAATTATTTTAAAACGCAAAATAATGAAAGTGTATTCATATTGTCAGAGTTTTAAATTTACAAATTATGTGAAAGCTTGTGAGAGAAAAGGCATCGGTGTCGATGAATGATCTTACAATTATTTTAAAACGCAATATAATGAAAATATACTCATATTGGCTGTGTTTTAAATAGACTAATTATCTGAAAGCCTGCGGAGAGGGAAGGTGTGGGTATTGATGATCTGAGAATACTTTGCCTGGCCACGCCAAGTATTTGACTTCCAGGCCGCGGACATATTTTCTTGTCTTTTATTGTGTTACACAGTGTCGCCGTTGCACGCTGCAGGAAAGCACCTTAATGTGCTTGCAGCTTATTTTGATTTCACATTTTTTTTACTTTGTAATTATTTTCAATTTTTTGTATTTTTTTTATTTCATGTACTTAACGTAATTTTTTTACTTTTTTAAAGAAACATTCAGCGAGATACTGGAACTGATGGGTTTTATGACAATTTTTAAAGTCCTCTCTGCTTCAGCACCTTATTGAATTATACTAAGTTACAATTCCTTTGCGAGGTATCCCACGTTACATCATGAAAGCATGTCTTCCACAACTAATGTTGTTGTTTATATATATTTTTATGTTAAATAAATTTTTTTTCCGTTAAATACACTCGAATAGGACAGCAAGGTTAAAAGGCGTATGTGTTCTTGTTGTGACACTTTTTTCTCTGTCGTTGCAGGGAATACGTTTGTAAAACGATCTTTACATTGTTACTTTATGAGAATCATTTGTAAATCGCGGGTTTAATTTCTAATTTCTATCACGCTTAGCGTTACAATCTTATTTTAGACTGAATCGATAACGTTGGGTGTGACACGAAAATGGTAAGGGGGCTTGCGAGCCCCCCGAGCGTGTGACACAAAATTACATTGCGTGATAGGTCTAGCCTATACTTCGTCGATGCCAGGACTTCGTCGATGGTAAAAGCCTTTAAATTTATCATTTCAATGAGGGTTATTTTTAATTCCTACCACTCGTAGCAGTGTAATCTTATTTTAGCCTGAATCGATAACTTAGGATGTTTCACTCAACTTAAAAGCAGAAACGCACTTTACCTGTCATCGCTAACAGCAAGTTTTTAAGGCGCTACTTTCAAACCACGTTCTCCTTCGTAATTTATTCAGGCAGGATCCCAGAGCATTTCACATTATCATTAAGCCGTCAACTTCTGACAGGCAGGTTGGTTGTGCTATCGAACACGTAGTTGCAATCGTCACCCCGGGGCCTTTATTGCAATCATCTGCGTGCACAGTGGCTGGAATGCTGCAACCGTTCAAAGGTGGAGCGTACAACTAATGGAATTTACTGTTACGCAAATTTAGGCGGCTCTAACTGGCCTCTCGATTTTCTCGAGAAAATTACCTCGCCGACCGGAACGACCGAACACGAAAATGTTTTTACACGATGTATCTGTATTGTTATTACTGTAAGATTTTCATTCCCATGCATTGCCTAGTTAGTTAACGACTTCTTAACGACTTCCGTGGTCGATTAATACCCTCGTAGAAGTTTTTTGCAAATTTCCACTATTGTCGAACATTGCAAGGAACGAGCAGAAGCATACAAATTTATTCATCGTTCCAGTAGTAAGGGAAACATAAGAAAATTAAATTGAAAATTGAAACCAAAATTAATTCCACGATGGAAGCTCAACCCATGCAACCCATTGTTCATCAAATCTTCCTCAATTACTTACTGCCAAATACAAAATACTCGACAACTATCAGGCTCAATAAATCGCAATTAAAGGAGTCCCCCAAAGACAGTGACTCCGTTTTCGAAGTAAATTTTGATTCAACACTTCCCACAGATCCACTCCAGCCATTCCTTCCCATTACTACCCGCCCGCAATTTGCTTGTCATAAACTGACCGAATTCCAGCTGTCGAGAATTCCAAAACGATTTTCCGCGAGTGGCGTCGACTTTCTACACAGGCATAATCGGTTCAAATTATTTCAGCAACATTGTTCTGTCTCGGAGTGTCGATCTAGCGACCAGATCCCCTTCCTTCCGGACAGTAGCAGCCTTTCCTCCCCGTTCCATGCGACTAACGAAAAGGAAATTAGGTTGTTACACTGGAATGGCGCCCTTGTACCTCCTCCCTCGCGTCTAAAGTGCCCGCCTGGCGCAATAAAATCCCATCAGGTGTGACGTGGGACCCCCGAGGATGACCTAAAAATAGCTTCTAAATCTAATATCCAGTCCCATCAGCCCAGGTCACGTCGGAGGATCGAATCCATCCCCGAAGCCTCTCAATTCTCTGCACATCCACTTGGAACTCGCGTGGACCAGAGCAAAGGATGATCAGAAACCAGCGAACCAGTCGTTCGATGTTGCTTCTTCTCCCATTCGCGAAACAGTTAAGTGGAAGTGATTATAGATCACGAAACAGATCCTTCGCCAAGGTCCAGCGAGATCGAAAGCTTTCCTGGAAGCAGCGGTCGCGAGAGGGAGATGGAAAATCGGCTAACGAGCCCGTTGCACGAAGGTAGCCGCGTGACCTCATAAAAGGTGCATTCGTATTGCTAATTGCGTCTTCGGTGGGCTGCACCGCCTTCCGAGCAGCAGGCCTGCAATTTACTCGCTGCGTCACGCGCATCGGGCGTCCATGAGCTGAATTCGTCTGCAACGGAAGCCCGAGGAACGTCCACTTCCGGCGGTGACGCGGGAAGTTCGTGAACTTCACCGAACCAGATGGAACGCCCTGCTACTTCCATCGAGCTTCTCCATCGCTCAAGTTCGTCGATCATGAGTCTCGGAGAATAAAAAGGGATCATACGTGGGCTGGGTTCTACAGGGCACACTGATAGCTTCGAGTTCCTTTTCGGTGGATAGAAAGTTGCTGCCTCTGACTCACTCTGTGATTCGCAACCGGAACATAAGTTCCAGGAACGTTTCGGGGTACGAGTCCGAAACGTGACGCGCTATGGTTCCTGGACACGGGTCAACGTCATTATAAATTACACTGACAATGAGACGATTCCGACGTGTCAAGGACCACCAGAAGCGTGGTTGGTTCAAGGACGACCGCGATTCAGTTGGCTACTCTTCGTGAACTGTGTCGCAGCCTAGACTTCGAGTCCATGCCCTCAACAGCTCTTATTCCAATTCGAAATCTGAATTACCATCGATGAACCAATTTCTGCTCGAAATTCAATTGGAGCTGATTGTGGTAACCAATCGTACCGACTTTAATTTTAAGGGTGGAATGCTATTTTATGGGCTAAAAACATAGAAAACTTTGGAATTTTTTTTTAAGAAACCAGCGATTCGATTCATCTGAAATTTGGACCATGTTTTGATGCATCTTTGAGGAAACTGCAGTTTTTTTTATATTAATTTTTAACCATAAATTTAGTAGTTATGCACAATCGACTATCACGCCGTGCAAAATTCATCGTCCGTTGGTGCCAACATAGTACGTGAAGCCTAGCATTAAATTCATTATGCTTTAAACTTTCTTTTTACCATCACTGTGTATTATCTTCCGTGGATTAGTGAGTTTGTAGTCAGAATATTTAGAGATTTCGAGTTATTGCGAAACCAAAGCGTCACGGTGCAAAAGGACGTAGAAATCGACGCGAATGCAATGATTTAAGGCGATGGCTGCAGAAATTGTCGCGAATGGTTAATGGAGCGCGACGTTGTCGCTCAGCCACGGAGATCCCCAGCTGGATAATTAGATCGTTTGAAGTCCGAAGATGCAATTAAAGTCGCGGCGAATGGGAGACTGTACATACAAAATCAGAGTACAAGGTGTTCCTGGTTGCCTTCTGCGCGACCTGGAAAAACTCGAGCAAAATTCTTCCGCCTGGCAGCTGGACGCAAATGACTTCTACGTGGCGGAGGCCTCGCCAGCTGCTCGATAACCGACGATCATTCGACGCTGCTCCGATCGATGATGATCTAATCTGGCTGGAGAAAAAAATATTTTGGTCAATGATAGCATGTTTTAATTGAATCAGTCCATCGGGGACATGGAGGCGAGGACGAGTGTCCCGTTGAAGAAGCTGCTTATGAATATGATAATAGCAAGCGCGAATAAATATAGTTTAGTAACAGAAAAACACTTGTTAATGGGTTTCAGAGCACTTGAGACTGAAACAAACAGTCACGGGTTGCTCGCGAATCTTTTGGGTGAAAGAGCAGTAGGGGTTGAAAGCATAAAAGACTTTATCTAGCATGTTGGTATCACTGACCTATTCTGGGATATAAATTTTAAGATAAAATGGATGGGGCTATCTTATTTCTCTTACCATTGCTTTTTAATGCTACTGAATAAAGTATTTTATTTTTTTAATTTTGTATATGGTAGAAGTGTTTTGTAGGATTAGTCTGAATGTATGTCTTGTTTTATCAAGCATTTTTGTATAGTAAATTAATTTCCAGAGAATTGAGAAGGACAGGAGAAGAAGCTAATGGTATTTCTGGAATTTTTGTAATTCCCCACGATGCGAACCCATTAGGATAATTCAATTACGGGAAAATTAAGTTAGACTGACCGTGGCGCTCGTAAGTCAAACAAATTACGCGGCGGGACATTAATTAAGGCCACGGAGTCGTCGTTGAAATTCTGCTCCTTCAGCTCCATTTTTCCAGTCGCGCTCGTCCAATGACTAAACCTTCGTTAGACTTTCATAAGGATCCTTAGCGATCATCCGCGCAATTAATTTTCCAATTTTACGTCGATACGACCCGCGGTAATTGCACAGTCCACAATCGACCTTCATCCTTCTTCCTTTTTTCGTTCTCCGATCCCCCTCTCTCTATCTCTGTCCCTTCCACTCGATCGAGCTCGCCAATTTAATAACGAGACGAAACGACAGATCGAGGATCGAAGATGCAACGAAGGCCGGCGACTCGTTAAGATCGCGATCCATCAAGGTCCAACGTCCGTGCTTGACCAATCTCAACGTCGCGTGCACAGAAGCAATTTTTGGAAAAGGGACAATGGTGACATTAGTCCTGTACCAGTTTTCTGTGCCACCGAAAGAGATCCAGATATCAAGGATAAATAGAACAAAAGACAAATCTCTGCGGCATGCCAGTTTTTGTTGCTGAATATTGATTCAGGGTCGTGGATCACCGGATCGTATCCCACAAGCAATTTCACGTATGTTCAGCTTTCCATTTGGCGGCTTATTACCTGTAATCAAGTGTAATCTGGGTAACTCGATTTATCGGGGCCACGCAACTCGTGACTGCACGCGTCGCTATCGCATTCTTTCCCGTAATTCCGACAACAAACTACGAACATGAAAGATTGAAAGTAATGAAAAGGCGCAGGGTTTTGTTTATGCCCGTAGAGTCCATCTAACCCAGAGTGCAGTAATTATCGTACAGCTGTACCAATTCAGTGTTTACGAGGGGCGTAAAGGCACGGCACGTTCGTCAGTTACTCTGATAGGTATCGAAATAAAAATTTCAATATCGAGGGGGGCCGATTAAAGGGGAGTTTGGAAACGGTGCACAAAATGCAGAGAGTGTGCTGCGAGGAAGGTGAACGGTATGCAAACTGTTATTAGAAACAGGTTTACAGAGATAAGTGCCTCACGTGATTCCTCGATTGATCTAGATCCCTAATGAGCGTAACAAACTACTGTTTATCTCTGAGTTCATTTGAACCACAGGTGGCAGGGAGTGGATATGCTGCCTCCTAGGCGAATTTTAATATATCTCACGCTCGTATCTGATTTTTGTCGATCATTTAGTAAGAACGCTGCTCGATCGAGCCGAGAGAAATTTCTCCACTAATTTCTTCGTCTTTTATTAAGCGAACCTCGAGACCACGTACAGACAGCTGAGAAAAAGAGGATTGTTCTTTTTGTAACTGCGGGATTAGGCTGCTCCGTGTCCTGCACTTTCCCTCCTGTAAGTCGTTGCAAAATGAAGGGGAATAAGAAATTCATTCTGGTGTTAAGGAATTTTTGACTTGGCAGCAATGGTGAAAATAATGGAGAAAATTGTGTGAAACTAATGGCTGTATGATTCATACCTGGGTCGTTCGCAGCCTTTACACGCGATCTTTGGCATTCGATAAATGAATCGAATTTCGTGGCTTCTGGTTACTCGATCGTTCAAGGACCAACGGTCCTCTCGTGCCCGTGGTATTGGAAAGCAAGGGCTGCCTCCTTGCGCCGAGTTGTGGCTGAAAGCACAGCTAATTATTTATCGGGTTAAGGTCGGCGATTCCATTTTTGACGAAGGTCAGGAAACATTCGCGACCGGCAGCACGTCGCCCATTCGCGAGCCCTTTCTCGTGGGACTGTCCTTGAGAGAAAATCCAGGTGGACTTCGATGGAAGAAGATCCTATCATCCGGGGTTCTAGCTGATCGAAGCAGTCCTGGCGAATGAGTTAGTCGAGGCGATTAGGATAATGAAAATACTTGAGTCAGTGGAGTCAGGCGAATTACTCGAGCCGCTTGACTTAATTGAGATTGGAGTCACTTGGGTTAGTTGAGTTACATGAGATAAGTACTTTGGCTACTTGAGTTACGCAAAGCAGTTATTTCTGCTGGCGTAGGATTGAGATGCATGGGTAGAAGGTTACTCGTGCTCGTTGCTGTGCTGTCTCTAGGATTGTGTAAAAAATTTACGATTTTAGAATCGCATTAAGAGTGAGACTCAAAGAACTTTCAACAGTTTTAGGAGACAGCATCTGGACACACTTTGGAAATATTGGGAACGCAAATATTAGGCGAGGGTCTAAAATTTTAAAGTCTTTTATTTATTCTGAATACTTCCGACACTCTAACTCCAGTAACTATCAGGGTCAAGTGCATACTTCATGCTACTATGGATAACTATAGTCTTCAAATAGTTACTAATTGTAAACCTCGGTTCTCAAGATTTAAAACTACCTTTTCCCACTTCCACCAGAAGCTTACCCTTTCGAAATGCAATCAGTTGAAGGGTGGAATCGTGAAGCTAAACCCCTTAGCCATTGACTTCATTGTTGCGAGCAGAAGAAGGCCATGAAATTCCCTGGAGTCCTCGATGGAGATTCAATTTCCATTCCCAGTAACGAGCTGCACATGCAGATGTCGCGCGGCCTTGCATCAGAGGCGATCGTGCGACATTGCGCGGGCAAGAAAAAGGTTTGCACGATGAGATTAGTTTTTGCCACGGGTAATTTCCGTCTAACGATGCTCAGCCGGTAGATCCTCCGTCCCTTCCGTCGAGATAATCGCCGTCAGATGGCACCGATTTGTTCTAGGGATTCTTCGCCGGAAATTATGCGAACTTCCGAGAACCCTGGCCAGCTATCTCGCGGCCGGTTCGATTAATTGCTTCGTTAAGTGCGATCCTCGACGGCGCTCCACGGTGGGAACGGTGAAAATCGATCCCCTCGAGGACACGAAACACCATGGCGTTCCCCCCACTCGAATTTTCTGTAAAAAGTAGCTCGAAACGCGCTCGACTACATTCGAGTTGCGCAAGTAACCTTTCGGCTGCCAGCGAAACTGCGTTCAATCGTACCGAACGATTTTCTGTAGAGAAACTCAAAAGTGAATAGAAAAATCCTTATGTAATATACATGTCTATATAGTAGTAAGGAATCGTTGCAACTTGGAAATCATTCTTCCATCCAATACCATTTCAAATTATGCAACAAAGAATCGAGCGTTACTTGAAACAGTAATTTGGCCAGTTTTTAAATATTCATAACCAAAGTTTCCCTTTTCAAATATCCATCTCTTGTGCAACAAGGTCGCGGTAAATCGTCTCGTTTAGAAGATGCAGTTGAAACGCAACTGTATTCCACGGCCATCCTTTGTTCTCGTTTTCGCTGCAGCACGATTTCGTTTGAATTTTGGAGGAGGATGGGTAAGAGTCTTAGCTGGCCAGACGGTGCTGGTGCGAATATGTCAGACGACATTAATCGCGGTTACGGATCCGGATTCCGATCGAGAGCTCGATGCTGTAACCGTGCAGAAACGTCAGCTGAGTATCGCGAAGGATTTTAATAGCGACCGGGGGGTAATAGAGGATTATTGGAATTTGCAATGACGATCGCTGGGGATTTCGCGTTCGTCGATGACGGGGACGTGTTCCGTTGTCCTTTTTGCACGCCTAGCTCTGCGGCACGTGGATTCGATTAATAAACTACTCAAGTGTGTAATGTGTACCGTTGATTCAGGACTTATAGAGGAGAATTGGAGTGATTTTATTCATGCTTTTTGTTGTGGATTCGTTTTAAAAATTGGGATGTTGACTGGTTTGGGATTCTATGTGGTTTCATGAATTGAGAGGGGAAGGTGGGGATATATTTGGTAAGTAAATAAATATATTCTATAAATTTATGTTTTGTTCTGTGTGGATAGATTTGTTGAAAATTTTTGGAGATTCTATAAAGATCGGGTAAAGGGCACTTCTTTAACCCGTAGGGCAGTGGTTAATAAAAGATTTTTTTAGTCTATAACTTTAGTTTTAACTGAAGCAATTTTTTTTGTGGTAAGATTTACTGAGACTTATAAATTTTATGACATCTTGACATAAAATCAAATACATTATCCAACAACTGACCGCTATTCAAATTGATTGATTTTGGGGTCTTCTTATTGCATTATCCATGGTATTCTGAAAAATTTGTGGGGTTGGATTTTCGATTTCGTGTTGAATATTGTCCTTTAATTGCTGTAAAGTCTGTGGGTTATTCACGTAAACCAATGCCTTCAAATACATATGCAGCTCCAAAGAGAGAAGTCTTTAAACATTCGTGTAAATTTACATTCTGTTAAGACCACCGACGAATTATTACGAATAAAAAATCGACACAATTTTCCGCCTTCTTGAAGGGCATACTTATTCATCTATCTATATGGACAATAAATTTTGTAAGTCTCTTCTATTGAAATATCAAAACCTGAAAATAAAAAAATTAGGAGCCATTAACATCGGATGATGACTTTTGCGCCACCTGTCACTTCCAGCAGGATATAATTCAATTATATTTTCTTAACAGTCCCCCATATTTTCCATTTAATATATTTAACCAGAACTCGAAGTCTAATATAAAACAGAACACATGTCTGACCATAGAAGCATCCTCTACTGAATCTGCGATCTCTCTAGTGACACACGCTGGACCTCCAAAAATATTCCCCAATTTACATCCCATTTCAGCCACCCCTATTAGCCAACCACCACCGAGCCTCGCCCCTCCAACAAGCCCCTCTTCCCCGGATCCTCAGCCTTCGACATCACCAGTCGCAGCCAGCGATATCGTAATAATCCAAAAGCGGCAAGAAGCAGCCTTGCCGGGCGTCGTCACGATTTCCCCGAAGCGATGGCGACGCGGCGATCGGTCGCGTGGTGTCCCCGGGAGGCAGTGGCCACCTTGACCATCGTCAAGGGCCGGTCTAGGGGGGCCTGGATCCACGGGGGCTGCGGGGCGGCGGGAAAAAAGAGCCACGGTGGCCTCCAGCGGCGACATATAAGTCCCAGGAACAGCCCCCACCTCGCGTCAAACGGTCCCGACACGGCGAGCGCGGCTCATACACTTACGATCCACCTTTTATCGCCACCATTTGGCCTGCACGTTTCGAGTCTCCGACCAGTCTGTGACCGTCCCCCGCTGTGTGCTCCCTTCCATCCAGCGAGAACGTGCCCTAACCTAGGAGACCAACGCACCACCACTGCTCGTGAGGACCAGCAGGAACGAACCCGTCTTCTACAGTCTCAGCCCGACTCGCGCAAAAGCTGATTCCCCGCGGCACGTGGCCTGCTCTATCCGTACACCGTATCACCCGGGACGGACCATGAGGATCGTAAGTAGAATTTCGCGCGCGAAACTCTCGCGGCCGGCCGATAGCGACGGAGGGGGAATGGTGGCGCGGAAGAGACCCGCGGATGGGAAAGGGAGGTTTCCACGCGATAGGCTTCGCGGCGCGACTCATCGGAATAGAGGGGCACGGCGAAATCGGTGGGGGAGACTTTCGCGGGAGCAGATAGCGCGCTTCTGCGGCGAACCAGCTCGCGGGTCGGCTCGATCGATCGATCATTCGGCTGTGCCTTAACGATCGCGCTCCTCTCGGCACGCGACTCCGCGGACGCGAACCACGCGGTGCATCGGTAGACACCTTCGCCCCTGTTCGCTGGGAAATGAGGTGTCCTGTTGGGAGCACGCGAGGACGCCGGTTCCACGGATAGAGGAAGGACCGGACCGACGAGGGAGGACAACATGGCGCTGCTTCGAGTGAGAACACGCTTCTAATCGAAGCTTATCGCGGGCAGAGTGAGCGACTCGTATACTGCGCCGTTTGAATTGTTACTCCGGCCGACTTGCTGGCGGGAAGCATTGTTATTAATTCGATTTACAAGGTCGGTAGTGTGTCTGCAGTTAGCGTGGATCGGAGAATCGTAGCGTTCCTCCGCGATGGAATACACACGAGTCTACCGTAGACTGTGGAAATTACTGTTTGTTCAGGATCGCTGCGCAGCTTTCTTTCGCTTCTTGTGCTTCTTGTTAGCAAGTCGACTTTGTTCCAGCAACGAGGCACCACGGGGTTCGTACACGGGCAGCTAAACCGTAACTCGTGGAAATTGGTCGGCCAGCATCGAGCTACCTTTCACGCCGCGCGGAACTTTCTACGATTGTCCGTTGATTCGAGATTATCGACGCTGTGATCGGTGATACGTCGCGACGCATCAATTCCCCGTGGACATCCTAGCCCCGGCGCGACTTCTACGGGCCAGCAGCGTGATAGCATCGATCGTTAGAAAAGCGAGAGCGTCGGGCTGCTCGAGCTTCTTCGCGACCGCGTAAAAGCGTGCAAAATGCGGAGGGCTCACGTGCTCTGTCGCCACTTTCTACATTCTCCATCCTCGTTTCTCGTACGATCGCCGAGCGCATCAGCATCTCGCCGTGAACTCTATCTGCTCGCTCATCTATATTCCCCGATGTAGCAATTAGGGCTGCAACTGAAATTGCGACAGTCCGCGGCTAATATTATGCCGGTGCTAATTGTGGCGAGGTCGACGGCTCTGGGCTTTCGGAGAACAATACTCATCTTCGTCACGGGTTTTTGTATGGTAATGATAGGTGGCCTGATGATCTTTTGGTAGCCAGTGTTGAAGTGCATTTCAAATTAGAGTTACCTAGGGAGAAACTTCTTTTCTTATCTACTTCTGTTCTTCTCTGCTGATTCTGTCATCTTTATGTTTTCCTGAGTCCAACATTAAATTCACTTAGTTACTCGATAGACCTTCAATTTTAATCAGGCATTACTTCCTACCGTTGCAAAATAGAATATTATGTTGTACCTACTTGAATTCTTCTTTAATATAATACTTCCTCTTCCCACCCTCTTCTCCGCGATAAAAGGTCATCGACACCTTACTCAACTAGGTAAAGCATCAATGAATCAGCATACCCAGTAATCTTGGTGACCGGTTCGAGAGGTCAGACCCATTATTTACGCTGGCAGGAGGAAGGAGGAAAGAGTAATAATAGGAAGAAGTTGAACGGACGTAGTCTGGCGAGCAGGGGAAATCCTCAAACTCGTCCCGTTCATTCACGAGAGCGTAGCCGTCGGCGAGACAGGTCCACGTCCTTGCCCGGGGCTGTCGCAACCTTTGCTGCTCAACTAAACGTGTCTGCCTGACACCAGATCGCTCGTGGCTTACGTAACGAATAACAAGCGGCGGCGTTACCTGTCAGGAAGACGATTCACCTGTCGATTCAGCCACCTAATCGGTGAAAACTTCTCGCTGATTCACTGTTATCGCCTCGTGCATCTCGAGGAAATGATGGTGTAAAAGGTGGGTACCAAGCCAGGCCCGTTACGCTGATTCCTTTTAATTCGTTTTTCGATCATCGTCGATAGGAAAGGGTCGCGCACCGCTGCAGTTGCCCTGACGGGCTTAAAAATTCTGCGGGGGTTGCGCAACCCGGCTGTAAAAGACTTCGTGTAATTTCTTCTGCACCCAGTTTTTTCGCCGTCCGTGCTCGCGGAGTCGGGTGCGAAAAACTCCGCTAACCGTCGGTAGAAATTGAAAACCTCCTGCGCCGGTCACGCGATCGAGATCTGATTGCCTTGCGAAATTATTCGCGGAGATATTCGGATCGAAGAGTGAGTGGATGGTGGTTGTGAAGGCTGCAGCGGCAACGAATCCAGTGATAGGTTTATGTGTGCTGCTGGGGAGGATTGTGTTTGGGGCAAGGAAAATGGAAATGGTCGCTGGAATCGGTGGTAATGATGATGAAAATGGGAAGTAACTTGGTGCTGGTTTGGAATTAATTTCTGTGTGCAAAGGGCTGATAAATTTTCATAGGAGATACTTTTGAGGGGTGAGATTTTATATTTTTTATATATTTACACTATTCCTAAGTTTTTATAGTTTCTTTAAACTATGGTTGCCTTTACCAAGCGAATATATCTGAAATATTAGTCATGAGTAACGCAAGTGTAAAATTATTTTCCCTTCTTCACAATTAATTCGTGTTTTTGCTTGCTAATTTGGGTTTAAGTTGCCAATCCTTCAAATTCGACCACGCAGTCGAGACATCTTTTTTTTCACATCGCATATTACACCCCCTTATTTTGGGTCATGTAAGCATTAAAAAAAAAAAAAAATAGGAAAAGAATTTGTTGTATTCCCAAAACACATATTAATAAATAGAGAAAATTTCAATTTAGTAAACACATTCTTTTTGTGACAAAAAAAGATCTAAACAGCGGTATTTTATCAGGGCGTCACAGTGGAAAGATCCCTTAAGTACTTTGATATAAAGGAATATAAGCTTGTAATTCTGAAGAAGAATGAATGAAAGTGGGATAGAGCAAAACGTTAACATGTGTCTTCAACGTGAAATAAATTTTCAAACTCCCCTCTGCTCGAACGGAACCGTACAAATGACCATTTCGAATGGATTCGATTGAAAATGTGTCCAGCCCTGATAGCGTCACAGTTTTCCAAGGATTCGTCTCGGGCTGATCGACGCGGAACGAACGAGGACTGGTTATGCAAAGCGTATTAGATTGGAATGTTTTGCAACTCGACACGCTGATCCAGAAAGAGCAGTTTTGAGCGAATACTAAATTTATTAGAGAGTCACAAGACGCAGTAACGACTTGCCCTTTAAATGTCGATCGGGGAAACTTTATTACGCTGCCAGATCGAAAAATAGAAAATTCAATTATTCAAAGAAACCTAAGCTCGCAAACCTGATGAATATAAAACCTGCTTGGAAGAGGAAACTATCTTGACGGACAATTTACAATTTTTTCAATTCCGTGAGCTTCATTTCCTTCCACACCACCTCGCGTTAGCGTTCGAACAACGGAGAACAAATTGAGGAACGATGCAATCGCCAGTTTTCTCTGAAAATACGAAATCCGCTCGATCCACGCGAAGGATTCATCGGTCTACATAAATCGTGCTTAGCAGTGACCGTGTCCGATTACTCATACGGTTGGAAGCCCGATTTCATCGCAGTTTTGTCATTCTTTGTTTTCTCTCATCGACAAACAGCGCTGCACTCCTCTCAGCCTGTAAATCGCGTGGTTACGTCAACATGGCAGCTCTGATTTGCGAAAGTTTCGATGACGAGTAGAATCTTCGTATATTTCCGCGTTTTCCCCATGCTCGTTAACAGTTTCTTCAATCTCTCAAAGTTAAAATAAGCATTATCTCTCGTAGACAGTTGAATAATCCATTAGCATGCATTATTCTTAACAATTACTATTCTGGGCCATCTTACATGCGTGCATTTCCATGTTGTGTATTTCCGACGCCCGGTTTTTGTGAATGTTCGGCAATCATGGGACGCGAGCGCCTATACGTGCGCGTGTACGGCTAACAGGTGAGAACACGGGCGCAGCGAGTCAGTCGGGTAGTAACCGCACGAGGAAACACAAGCTCCTACAATTCTTGTAGGCATATTAGCTTAGCACATTCTCTTAATAAATACCTTATTAACCGTTACACACGCACACCATATTGTAACATGCTACACACCTTCGAAACCCCCTCCGAATCTCCCACTCTGAAATTGCAAATAATCCATTACAACATTAATTCACCAGAAGCGAATAATTTCATTAATATAATTCAACCCCATTCACTTCCAGACTCGACGCTCCCCGGGCGACTAAAGCTCGCGTCGAAGCGGTTGCCAGAAAGAATTCGAAGGGAAAGAAGTACCTATCCGTTCACCCGAGACACGTTGCAGCATTTTCGATATTCCTGGTCCTCCAGTGGCGCGCAAAAATCCCCGGTGAACGGTATAGCTTTTCAATTAACTCCTCAGAGAAATGCCACTTTTCCGCATAGCTGTCGAAAGTGTCGAACCGTGACGACGGAAGTGCCCCTCCCTTTCTCGTCGCTCGCAAACAAGTTCAACCCTTTCACGCGACCAGCTGACGTAATAGCGTGGAGTAAGCCGACACGTGGGTAAGGTTCAAATTAATCGTCGGCGGCTAGAGCGGACGGATCGGTTCACGCGCGTCGGCGGAAATGCAGCATTTGCAAACCTGTCACGCTTTCCAATCGGACACCTGCAGGTTCGATTCGGCGGGCTCGCAGGTAACGTCGCCGAAGAGGGTGATTAATGCATCCTATGCTCGATGTACCAACGTGCTACGATACCAGAAAGGACTAAGTTCGCCTGTTTCTATGAAAGATGTCTGAATGGCTGATAATTGCACAAGCGCGGCGCATAAAGGGACGCGATGGCCACGTGCAGAGGCCGGGCGTTCCACTTTCTAATTACGAAGACGCTCGTTTTCTAACACCTTTGGCCCTATTCTCCTAGCGCAATAATTGGCCCCCCGCCAAGGACGCGATCCCACCGCGGGCTTTGCAATAAAATAGGGACACGCGTAGGATGAAATCGCGATCGGTGATGCGCACTTTCACTAGCTGGTATAGTTCTGCCGCCGGGGGCCTCTGAATGGGGACGATTCGCTTTTGTAACCTTTGTGGGGCGCTAGGTGTAGCAAGAAACGAGGGAACGCGGCCCGCTTCGCGCGCCTGCTCCGCTCTTCCTCTTCCTTTCCACGGCCCGCCCAAGTGTTCTGAATATTCGAGAATGCGAATTGGATTCCACTTCCACGGCATCTCTGATTCAGGCGGGAAAGCAGAATTGCCCTGTGTCGTTTCTGCCAAGTAGACGCTCGTATTCTTCGCGATTTTTAGTCAAAGAAGAAATGACTTTTCGCGACGAACAATGGCCCTTTGTTTCCGTGCATTTTCCTAATATCTTCAGAGTGTTACACAGGCGTTATACAATTCCTCGGGGAATATAACGAATTTATACAGACTCTCGTTTCCTCGGGCTCGAGCAACGAATTCCTTGACGCCAATAGAGGTTTCTCCTCGTTCCGGTGGCGTCGTTTCGCCTTTAGAGGCATTCCGTCAAATTTCCTGAACGAACGACCTCGATTACCGCACTTGCCATGCAATCACACCACGAGGTTACCGGAACGACACTGTCCCTGTTCTGTTAGGTTTCAGTCTACGCGATTTTCCTCTTCCCTTGCGAGTTTACGAAGGTCTGCACGATTTATCCAAGTGTGACTTTAATTATTTTCTCGCGATACACGAGTTCTCTGTCGAAATTATCTTCGTTAAAGCTTCTTCCCTAAATTCTGTGAAAGTTAGAGCTTCCACTCCTCTGAAACGGGCACCATTCACTTGCAAAGCATTTACGACTGAATCTTAGCTAATGAGGCAGTGAAAGAATGCAGGGGATTATTATTTTCCTGTGTTACGCCGTTAGATCGACGAATTTCGATGAAAGTGCATTGTGCAAGCAGGAGTGCAACGCTGCAAGAGTGCACTGAGCGCATTGTATCGTCCTCGATGTCGAAATTATCCGCCTAATTCGGCTTGCAAAATGCAAGCACGCGTCGAAAAATCGTGGAATCCCAGCTGTTGACTAGGATCCACATATTTCAGCTACTTTCGTGTTAAATGAATGTTAATTGGTTAATTAAATGGCTCGGTTGAACGGAATCGAACGGGCCTCGTTGGAACTATTAGTGCTGCACGAAACCGTGTCGAAATTGAATATTTCCGTGTTTGTCGGCTTATTAACGCAGCCTTCCACTTTGGGGAATACTTTTTACCGTTTCACTTAGTGATTTGGAAACTGATTTTTCACTGACTTCATATAGAATTTGAGGGTATGTAAATTATTTATGTTGCTTGGTTCGTTACAAATTCACGAAACGAGAAAGGTTTTTTTTATGTTTCACAATTAGTATTCACTTATAGCGAAACTTCTACCGTTTAATGTCGTCATTTGCTTCAATCTTTGCTCTAATCGTTTCAGAGGTGCAATAACCTCTCCTCGAGCCCGTTAAAAAATAGTTTTACGACAAAAGGGGCATTAGTTTACGGCTACCGTCATACACACCCATCGCGAAGTAACAGGGAACAGATAACATTATTCCAAGCACCATGTGGGCGTGTTGTAACAATGGTGTTGCAAGTGCTGTTACGCGTGCATTCCAGCTCGAGTGACAAAAGACGTGGGTGCGAATGAACCGCTCGACTTCTGTGCTCCATTTTCAGCAGGCTGATATCTCAAGTTCTCTGGAACAAATTCCTCGATGCATTTTTAAGGGTAGATAATTCAGAAGCTCAAAACTTTCTTCCCCAAATACTAAATGGGTATCAAGAAAAAAACCACCCGTTCCCTTCAAGAAATAATTCGAAACCAGAATGGAGAACTGTGCCTTTATCTCTCCCTCAAGATCTCAGAAAGATTCAAACACCTATAACTGATAAAAGTCAGATAATTGCGGTATATGAATAATCCAGTATGCTAACGAGCTTAATGACTACTTGAAACACTTCCTCATACAAACAGCGTTACTTCTACAGCACAGCCTTTCGAACCGCCACGGAAAATTGGTTTTCCACCAATTATGCAACGAGCACGTTCGACTTGCAGATGCAACGGAGTTGCATCGGCGATATTAATGGTGCAGAAGGCTGGTCTGAAAGAGAAGGGGCCGTTTCCCTCGGTGTTTAACGCGGAAGCACTCGACTCTCTCGAGTGCGCAGCCTGAATATTTCTATATGCTATCTAACGAATCGGACATTGTGCGCTCGAGACGCATAGTGCATGCGGGATGGAGAAACTTGTGGCGAGGTATGGCAGGATCGAGAGGGATCGTTGTTTTGACGAGAGGCTGCCTTTCTCCTGTGTCCAAGGCATCGGCATATGTACTCGCCGCAAATGGGACTAGCTGTTGCTAATGCGGATTAAAACGATGGCAATAATAATATCTCTATTGCCTCAGTGCCGCGCATAACCTGGGGATTAGTAGATCGAGGTGAAAAGATCGACAGCTAATGTGCAGAGACTGGGTGCAGAATTATGTGAGCATGATTGGAGTAAGAATGAAATGAATTTGAAGATCAAAATTGGAGTAAGAATAAAGTGAATTTGAAGAGCAAGATTGGAGTAAGAATAAGTGGTTAAAGGGTTGAGGAAAGAAGGAAAGGATGAGGGTTAAAATGAAGGAAGAGGAAGAAACTATGTGGAGATATTATAAAACTATAACAGATTATAATTGTAAATAGTGTCTCGTGTCACTGGTGCCCCACGTTGTCTATGGAAAGTAAAGCTTTTATAAAAAGAAGAAACATATACTTCGATTCGATTGTTAAAATAGAGTAGAAGAAAAAGGAAGCTGACACTACGAAAAATTTAACCCACCTTAACTTTCTCGTCATTGAATATTGCAAATCAAAGTTTTGATCAATTATTAATGTTCTACGATGGACCGTAAATTCTACTTTAAAGCTGAATGTAGTGGCAGACACGAAAGGTGGCGTTTGAAATTAGAACGATGCTCTATTGGTCACAGTCGCCCGGTTAGATGCGCGAATCGTAATCAAGATCGTTATCGGGGAAAGTAATTGCGCATGCTTGACGATCCGCTCGGTTAAGTCCACCACGATGTTTATCATCGGTCGAACAATGCTGGAACAAAACGAGTGGTCACTTTCAGAGGTACTTTCGATTGCACGCCCGGGGAATGTCGAAAGGTAACCAGAAAATAAGCGGAACTCAATGTTCTCGGGCGGTTTCGCGCGGATTACAGGGGAAATAATGAAACGTAGATCACCGCCGGTCGTTCATTGATTACAGAATAGAAAGGAAATTGAAGTTCTTCTGGGCAAATTCGTGGCTCGAGCAGCTCGAATATTTCACTGAACGACCTGGTAACGAGCAATAATTCCAGCATTTTTGTCAGGCAGTGTGCAAAAAGAATACTTCTTTTTGTAATCTACAGGAAAACTGGGTTGGACCAGGGTGGTAGAAGATTGCGATGGATTTAAAATAGAATTCTTTGCTGATGACAGTAAAAAGGCTGTGCACAGGAAGACACTAGCTCCGCGCACTCGAGAAAGTGTTATACATCTCCGAAGTTTTTTTTTAAATTACGTTGCTGAGCTCTCTAAGATACTCTCCGTCAGTTTCCTTTAAAAAGTTTCTCTTAAAACTTTCGCTACAATATTGGCTGTCCTCAAACACCTGAGTTTTTTTTCTGGAAGCAAATTCATCATCTACCTTCAAACTTAAATACAGCAAAAGCCCAAGGTGCTCATCAACAGCCTCGCTATACTTTCCCAACACTTCCAACCAGTCAGCAGCTTCGGACACTTAACAAAGTATAAACATTTTCCAACACTCCCTACTTTGTAAGCTCTCTCTCTCTCTCTCTCTCTGCAACAATACCCTCATCAACTAATCATAAAAATTCGATCAGCAAAACAAGGTACCCTTCAGCAATCAGCATCACCATTCATCCACTCTTAATCCGCAGAAGAAGCTAATTACCCAAAGCAAATTCGTTTCAAAAACGCTTCCAACCACTTCAAACTTCCCATCAAATCCTACCAATCCAGAAACATTCCTCCAAAAGAGTTTCAAGCCTCCGTGAGTTCTCTAAACTCTCGCATACATCCAGCACCGCTCCGCCCACCGCATATCTCAGCCGTCACCGTGCAAATGTTCGCCGAAAAACTTTCGCCAAGACCCAGATCACCCTAATCGATCCAGGCGCGCGCGCCAGGCTCGTTAATCCGCCAGTGGAAAACGCTCTAGAGTTCTCAGGTTTCCTCCGCTTTCTCGCCTGCCTGGCTTCACCCCAGGAATATGCAACCGTTGACAAGTATTTCGCAACGATGTTCACATGAATTATACAGCACATCGGTCCTCGAGCTTGCGCCGGCCTAGTCGCCTCGGTTACGCGCGCTTTTCCCTCGTGATCATCGGCGCGTTGGCTCAGATATCGCTGCGGCGTGATCTAACGTCACGGTGCCCGAGCATGTGTGCCGCGGTTTGTGGGCGACCTCGTACCCACAATCGAGCCGACACGCGTCTCTTCGAGTAGTTTCCTCCGCGTTTTAGGCGGCCCTCCAACGCTGCGCGCCTTGGTTGGATGAAGCCTCGCTGCTGGGCGTCGCAGCCTTGGAAGTCGATGGATGATTGTTTAAGTTTCATTCGAGTGACGGCTTCTCCTGGGAAAACATTGTATAAACAGACTCGTGAATGAAAGTAGGTTCTTCTAAATGCTGAGGACACTTTCGTGTTGTGTCTTAGGAACATGTGAGCTGAGGAATCTAGTTGCGAGCTAGGGGCGCACGAGAAGTTTCATTGGTTAGAGTCTGCGACGAGTAACACAGTTTCGGAAGTCGAATTCGTCTGGGGTATTCGCTGTTCAGTCTCTCGAACCTCCGCGTGGTAATATCGATAATCGAGAGCGTCCTTGCGCTCGCCCTGTTACCTCGACCTTGCTTTCGCGAGCTGTTCTCTCGCGGGGCTTGCGCAACCATCCTCGAACTCGGGCTTCCGCGACTGCCAGAAATTCTGCTCGAAATGTCGGTGAAAGGTTCGGGTCGCAGGAAACTGAGGCGAGTCTGTGCGAATCTCGCCTCACGCCGGTGGTTTCGCATTTTTCCAGCGGCTACTCGGTTCCTGGGGTATACAGACACGCACGCGATTCAAGGAAACGGGCGATAGTATCGCGAGGAATTTTTGTGAAGAGTTTTTCATAGCGAGTTCGAGGGAAATTACATGGTTGCAAGTTTAATTGAAGCCTGTGCCAATCAACCAGCAACCCCGGATCGGACTCGCCTACACGTGGCATTAAGCTGTCTTTCCTTCTGTTCCCATCGATTTCGTCCAAAGCTACGACAAGTAAATCTGTTACACTGTTGCTTGATCCCTGAAATCATTTTTCGAAACACTTGGAATAGAAGCATATAACTTCTAACGGGGGTGGTGTTGAAATTTTTTATTAAAAATAATTAATTACCTTTCATCTCAGAGATGTTCTTGTCATATTTGAATTTTCGCAGTATTAAAGCAGACTTCTGAAACGTGTTGCATGACTAAAACCATATAGAGCAGTTAGTACACTTCTTCAAATTTTCAAAGATCATTCTTCATCCCTCAAAGATTAACAAAGAACAAGTGCCATTCTTTCCTACTTAAACTGTACAATATCAAATCACAAATACCTAACTCTCTCAGTCTCTCTAGTAAAAATATTCTCGTATAATATAAGAGCATATACATCACCTGTTTGTAGTACCTACTACCTCCACACTATTTCCAATAACAAGACTCCCAAGAAAAGGGAAGTGTTCCACGTTCCGTTCCAACGTGCATCATCCTGAAATCCTTGGTAATCAGCCTCCGATGACTAAGAAGTAGATGGCGACCAATGGCACATGGTCCGACACACTCTCAGACATTGGTAAAAATGGGTTTCACCATTCCTCGCTGCAGCCGCTGCCACAGTACCGTTTACCACCGCTGCATCATTGTTACTTGCAATTCGTGGCCGACCAACAATTAATCGCCTTGACATTGCGACAGGCTGGCAAGAAATCGCGTCGCTATGACGTGGCTCACCTTGCTTTCGATCCAGCAGAACCGATGGCAGAACGCGTGTGCAGCCCGGCGCGCTTAATTAATCAGCCGTGATCTGAGCGCGCAATTATTCGTCGCGCTCGCGATCGTTCCCAAGCCCGTAACGTGCGCGGAATCCGCGACAGGAGGATCGTAACGCGGCATAACTGTTTCATCAGGCTTTACGTAACGAGAGGCTCGAAGGGAAACAAGAACATCGTTGATTGCCGCGGGATTCAAATCGCATTTTCCCCGCCATTCGCGTAAACACCGGGGCGAAATTTACGATTCGGCTCTGCGCCCGCCATGGAGTTTGCGTCATCTTCATTCTCATATTCCCTTTTTAGGATTTCCTCTGAATATGCGCCTCGTGAAGCTTGTTTGGGAAGACTTCGTGTTAGTCGGGGGAATAGCGATTGGAAAGGTGCAATTTCGGTGGAGATATTTCGCTGGAAGGGCGATTAAAATTTTATTTCATCTGGGAGAGAAGAAAGTGGTCGAGGAAAGTGTGGTCGATGAACTTTTAATTCGTGAGAGGATCGTGACAGTTTTTTTTGTTTTGAAATTTGTCGCTTTGGAGATCGACTTCATAAATGATTTTTTAATTAAAATTCGAGTCCTTGGGATTGTTAATTATAGTCACAGGAAATTTCATAAAGGTGTAATAAGAAGTTTGTGAACGTTCGCTGCTCGCGGCGAGAAGATCGATCAATTAAAATTTTATCTCCTCTGTATGAGAGGAAAGTGTGTATCCGAAGGAACTTACTTCAGAACCGGGCCGTAGATCTTCTCTTTTTAAAACTTCTCGCCTCAGAAATCGCGGTCGTGAGTAGTTCCCGTAATTAAAGTTTGAAACGCGCCTCGAATGATACACTTTCGCTAATAAATATTCGCTCGTCAACGGCCAGCCACGATTTACCGGTACCGGTCGAAAGAATCAATTAAACGGCACACTATTGTACTTCGATTTACCAGGCTTTAACTAAAACAAATCCTGCGAAATGCCTTCGCAATTACGCTCCGCTCCCGTGGCAATAACTCATCCCCGTTAATTTATTAAACGACAGTTTACGAGGAGCACGCGTTTCAGAACGCTGGCGAATGGTAGCGAGAATCGACTTTCGATCGAATAGAAACGTCGGAGGGAACTAACGGCCTCCGAGTGAGCAGTTTGAATGCTGATTTTATTCGACGGCTATTGGCCCATAAATTCTCGTACATTGTTGACCAACGAGGCGCGGACCACTCGTAAAAATTGTCCTGCACCTTGCCTGGCTACTGTATAGGGTGATATTGAACAAAAGGGCTCGAATGTGGCATTCAATTCTTCGTGACAAGAAAATTACAGTAGATATAAAAACAATGGACTTGGATGTGGTTTCATAAAAAGCTTTGTCAATGCTTACAATATTTCTCGTACGATACGATCGAAGCTGTCGCCTCCTCGAGAACTCTAAATAATATATCTGAGGCTTTCAATGCTTACAAACACATTAGCAAAGAAATAGACACTAGTTTTTATAATTGAAACACTATTTATGCAATTGAAGTAATGCTCGTAAAAATCGTATCAAATGTACAGTACTTTAAATTACTTTTTCTAATTTTTTTCCAATTATTTTAAGAATTATATCAGCCATCCATTGCATAGTAGACTTATTCAGTTCAAATTCTAACATAATTCAATGGAATTAGAGGATATTCTGTAACAATGATCTAGAAGAACACTGTAATTTATCTTAGGAGTTTCATCTTTTATTAACCAAGCGATTTGGAGCGTGTAATTTTCGAAATATGTTCGCTAAAATTGTAACATGTCCAGCGCAGTGCCAGCATCATTTTCTATTGGCCACACCGCGTATGCACCGCGCAGATCGTCAATCACGCGATCGCGGTAAACGTTTCGCAGTTACGAGCGTTTTCAAGCGCGCCTAACGAAGCACGTCGCGTCGCGTTAATCATTTTTCGCTGCAGCACCGTGGAATTTGCGTTAATTGCAACCGCGCTTCCGGTTCAACGGGTCTCCGACCACTTTCGAGTGGTTTCCGCGTCGGAGCGTCGCGATTGTACCCCGGGGACCGGGAGATTAAAGACACCTGAAACGCGGCTGGGCGAAAGGGTTTCGATTTTAGTCTCTCGAAAGTCAATTCTTTCGCAAATGGAAAGTAGAAGTGAAAGTAGCCAAGGATGCGTAATCGGGGAGCTTCGAGTAATAAGTCCGCGGTCCTTGATGTGTGTGCTAATCGAAAGAAGAAACCTGTCAATCGTAATTCGCCAGAAATTGATAGGAAGATTGTGCAAATTGATGGTCCGCCAGGCTTCTTTTCGCAACGCAACCAGAAGTGTAAAAAACCAGAGACGATTTGGAGAACCTCTGTGACCTCGTTTGTCGATTCAATGAGGCTTGATAAAAAGTTTCTTCGTCATCTCTTAGAATTAGTAGAAGCTTAGACTAAATTAAGAGGAACTAAGAAATACATGTTTCTGTTGCAGAGAATCCTAGCGGCCTTCGTTTTACTCGCCCTGGCGGTGGCTTCCGCGCAGGACTACAGTCAGCTGTTCTCAGGATTCGGCCCTTACCTCAGCCAAACAGGAGGAATGCGAGATCCACGATCGAACAGGGGTGAGCAGAGAGCCGTCGAGCATTGTTCTCCCCTCCGAGAGTCGAGTAACCTGGTTTCAATCACGCTCACACATTTTATCGCGCGATTATCGCCGATTCCAATCCCAGATCTGTCAGAAGCATTCGCCGGCGAGTAAATTCGCGAATTCGCCGTGCAATTAAATTCTGCCCGCGTTCCCGCCGAGCCGTGACGCGACTGTAAACGAGATGATTATCTAGAGGCGGAGGAAGGTATATTATCGTCGTAATCTAGATATCGAACCTGTCGCGATCCCGTGAGCGATACTTTTACCAGAACAGATTTATATCTCCGCGGTAGACATTTGCTGGCAACCGACGTCCGTGATTAGAGTAATGGGCTCGATGAAAGAAGAAAGCTTGCTTTGGAAACGCTGGAGATTGATTTAATGCGTTCTTCGCCTTATTTCCCAATGGATGATTGAGCAGCAAAGTTAAACAGGGTTAAATTATTAACTCATTAAAATCTTGAAGTTTTACTTGAAAATTATTCGTCAAAGCAAGCCGACACGTGCTTCTATTCTCGGAAAGAGATAAACCGTGGTGCATGAATCGCAGGAAGTCACTGTGAATCAGTTCACGAGTACCGCAATGCAAATTAGCTTCCTAGAGGTGTCTGCTGGTAGTACCTTCTTCTTGGTAACCCTGAGGAGGCACGAAAGCGAAAAGAGAGAGCGGGGGTGTTATTCCCCGCGGGCGATTTGCTCCTTATCTGCCATTCTAAGGTCGCCTCGATTGATCTGACATTTACGACACCACGTGTCGACGCGCACGTAACCAGGATACGCGATCCCCGCGTTCGAGTGGAACGCGGTGCACTGGAATGGGTGCCAAGTTCAAACTCACCTACAATAAATATCACTGGGAAAACGACGCTGACAAAACGCTGAGTCGTGCTGGAACTGGTTGATACCACGCTACTGTGCATTAAGTAACGCGTTCCCCGGTATTCCAATTTTTCCAAGATAAAGTCTCGAAGATATCAGTTCAGCTTCAACGTGCCACTGAGTCATGATTTCCTCCGTCGACAGGCTTGTTAATCGATTCCTGTTTCAGGGAATTATTTGAGGTTGAATGTATGCCAGCATTGGTAGCAGTGATACAGGTTTCGATATTTACAGGGCAGTTTATTAATTCTTGAAAAATTCAAGGCTGTGCTTGTATTTATGCGAAAATTGTCCAAGTAACAGGGTTAGTTACATGGGAATAATATTCCGTTGATATAATTTTTAATATGTTTTTTTATTCTATATTTTCTTCTATTTTTTTGTGTGATTTACTCTTTTCCGTCCTCGACTTTTTCATGTACTTGGCGTAATTTTTTTACTATTTTTAAGTTCTTTATGGGGATAACTTTTAAACAGTTGCGATGAACACGGTAGCTTTGGGATATGATTGGAGAATGTTTGACTGGCATGATTTATTAGATCGATCGATCAGATGTTGGCCACCCAGTGCTGGAATTCCGCAATGATCATAGACAACGGTGAGAAATTACGCGAGCATATTACACACAGCTTCCTGTGACGTGTTCCCCGTGATTAGACACGATTATCCGTATCTTGATGACCCGACGCGAGCGACGTCGATTTATAATCGTCCATGCTGGAAATTACTTCCCGACTGGGAAAGGATTTCCACCGGTTTTCCTTGAGAGACTACTCTTCGAGATAATCACAGACAGAGATATAAATAACCATCTAGACATCTGCCACGGAGGGTGTTAAAATATGAAGGTGGAAATTAATTTTCAAGGGTGGTTGAAGATGGGTAATTAAACTTTTCAAGCTACCCCTGTCCATTACCAAAAGAAATCGGCAAGTAAGGCTTCCATGTCGAATAAATTAAACATCTGTGTACAAATATTAATCAATCATATTTTCAATTAACTGCAACTCATTTCGAAACCACGAAAGTGTGTCAAAATTATACATCGGTCAGGGAAACGTAACCGACCGTTAGACAATCGAAAATATTGCCGGGGCTGTTCCGATCACGATCATCGATCTCGATCATTGTCCCGGCAACCACCGTGAAGGCCAGGCCACGAACCTTTCGCGAGCGATTTTACAATCCCGGAACGATTCGTCCTGGCGAACCGATCTGCGATTTGCTCGAGCCATTCCGATAAGGATCGTATCGCCGAGCAGCGATCGTATCGTCGAGCAGCCGGGTCGTCGAGGTCGTGCCGAACGAGTAGTCGTGTAATTTCATTGAAATCGTGGATGTGTATCGCGACCCGGCGCCGAGTAAGGAAAGACGATGGCTAGGATAATCGCGAGCATTCAGGTTTGACAAGCCGTTAGCTCGGCTGCGTTGGTCGTTCACGTTTCACGATTTTTCGTAAATGGTAACGCTCGTGGGAAGGAGACGCGAAAGGCCGGAGACCCTGTTTCTCATTAAAATACCAACGGTGATTGAAATCGGGACGCCGCGGGTGGAAACGCTGGAAGGTTTGGAAGGGCTTAATGGGAAGTTTGACGGATGACGTTTAATGTTTCGCGACGTGTCTGGTGGCACTCGGGGGATCGCGCTTGCTCGCCAGTTGTGTCAGGGGTCTATTAATCAGGAGGATTCTATTAGTACACTGTCTTGCATGAGAATATCATTAATTGAAAGGTATTTCGCTGATTGACGCGGCGTGTTGTATTCGGATTGAAATCGCTTTGAATGGCAGTGTAGTTGGGCAAGTGAACATCGTGCTCGAGTGATCCTGGCATTCGATCACTCTCTGTTTTCAAGTGATGCGTGGAGTGGAATGTGTGGGCACTCGAAGTTCGATTTTAATTATTTCTACAGAGTTAATTTCTTAATAATTTGGGAGGACTCGTAGCAGAGTGTGGGTGCACTAAATCCCAACTGGTTAATGGAGATTCAACAGCTCCTAGGTATTTAATTCTCGAGGAATCTCTATCGATTCATCTCTTGAACCAATTAGAAACACAACAAATTAATTTTAAATGTTTAAATGTTTAAGAGTCTGGTATCTAGGTTCATGCAGATTTTCTAAACTTAAAACCCAACAATTTCTACACCCTCCATACTCAATTGAAGACCTGGCAGCAAGAGGGTTGCAACTCCATCTTGACCAGTTTCGTGTAAACTAAAAAAAACTGTTTGTAGACATAAAAGAATAATATTATTCTTGCGTCTGCTCGTGATCATTATCTGTGGAAATACCCTTATTTGCAGTTAACACACATTTGAAAGCCTTCTAAAAAGGCTGTTTATAAAGTGGAACGTACTTGCGCGTTTGTATTGCACAAACCAGAGTAATGGGCGCAGGTTCAAAATTTACAATAAATCGCTCATTTGTTATCGGATTTGCATCAAACTTGCGCTAAACGGTGTAAGATTTTTTTTATGAATATTACACGTCATAACTTAAAAACTGTGAAAACTGGAATTGCATCCCTTTTGCTACAAGGTCTTCAATTATTTGCAACGTTTATTCCTACACCAGCGATCCTCAAGTAACATAAAACACACTGTAACAGGATTAAATCTAATGTGGATACACCAAAGCGAACTTCTTATCAGCTCCTCAACCCATCCAAAAATATCCAGCAATCACTTGAATATTAATCATCTCTACATCCTCCAACTTCAACTGACATACTTAAAAATCACCCAAGCCTCTTCTCCACATAGAAATCCACGAAAAAATCTACAAAACATCTGACGAAAAACATTCGTGCTCCAGGTCCAGTGCTGTTCCCGCCAGGGCCTCCTCCGAACAGCGCCGACACGAGCGGAGTGGTGGTGGGCGCGAGTGGATACGGATTCGTGCCACCCAACTCAGGTAAATGAGTTCGGCGTGAAAAGCGGACGCTTTTTCCTTGGAAAGAGCGATCCAAAGGGGGTAGCGACAAAGGCATCGAGTCCGCTCCCAACACGTACCACCAAAGACACTCACCGAGGCGAGGAGTCCCTTTGGTTGGGGTGAAACTAACCACCCCCGAGCACTGGCACGCAGTCGTGCAATTCCTCTCGCCGTCCCTGTGCACCTAACTTGTGAATAAAACGCTATTTATTTGTTGTCACACACGTCAGATCATCCAGCCAGACGTCCCTGTCCCCGTTTACTCGTCTCGACCCTTCGGGCCCTTTCACGCGAGACAGTTTCGTCACTGGTGACAGATATCTTGTACATATTCATACAATCACTACCTTCCATCACGTATCACTAATAAGAAACTGTGTTTATTGAGTAAGTGCGTCAGAAATACCAGTCACGAGACGTGAAACTGGAAACATCTTAAGTGGAAGAGCCTTCGTTGTGCATACGCGAGCGATTAGGATATTAGAAGATTAATGATTGCATCGTAGTTCGTGATTTCGTGGTGTATGTACTCGTTGGCATTTGTTCACATTGGTATTTGTATATTGTAGATCAATTTTGGTTTCAGTGTTAGTGGAATATATTGTCTTTCTACTTTGAAAAGAGAAATGAAAGTTTTCCTGATAATTCTCAGAGTTATTAATATTCCCAGAGATCACGTTTATCGTAGCTACTTTTGTTGAAATTCTTTCTTTTAGCTATCGAACAGACCTCTATTTTTTGGAGCATTGAAACTAAAAGCCGAATCTCAGTTCATCAATAGAACAGTTCATCTGCGCAGAAACTGCAGAGCAGCTTCATGAAAACGATCTTCCTTGCCTCCATTCCTTCAAATCACAAGTGATGCCTTTCGACCATCTTCCCAGTCAAACCTCGGTTGCCTTCGATCATCCTGAATAACGTCAGCAGACGGACCCAGCTCCTCGGCGTGCAGGATTCGAGCGAAGGTCGCGTTCGATCCTTGGCTCGCTTCCGCGAAAGGCTCTCTATCCTGTTCGTGATCGTGAACCCGTCGAGGACGACAATTCTCCTCCTGTCTTTCACTAACAAATGCCAACAACTTCGTAACACTGCCACGAAGATCCAGCATTCAGGGACTCGCCCGAAGGTCCTGAAGCTGCAGGAAGTGATTGTGAACCCGCGAGGACGTGCATTTAACACTAACATGCCACGTAGTCGCGCACTAATCAGATGTCTGTGCTAACTCGAGCTAAAATAATTGGCCCTCTCTAGGCTTGACACTTACTCAGTCTACCTAGTTGCACAAAGTGTTAAAGTCTTGTAAATAAGATAGGAGAGCAGGTAAGTTAATCATTGCTGTATTATTGCTTTTAGTTCCCGAGGAATATTTTGAAAAAGGTTTATTCTTACAGATGTTGCAATATTTTAACATCACTGTAGCAAATAATGTATATAAAAAATTAAGAGGCCCTTTCACATAATATTCGTAGTAATCAAATGAATCTTCTCGTGAAAAATGTATTCAAATCTTGGAAGACTCCGTACAAAGTTTCCTCTAAAATTAAGCTACAAGAAGGATCGAAGAAGTGCCCCGAAATTCAGGCAAATCTGGGACAGCGATATTTCCAATGAAAGTACCCACGGAGCGTCTCGCATAAATTACCTCGTAAAATAATCCATCTGCAAACAGAAGCCCCGAGATTTCCTGTTCGTCGGATTACGGCACGGGGATCTGCAGGATTTCTTTCGCGGCGTGATTTCTCTGGCAAAGCTTTCGCAGTCGAAGGAACGAATAAAAATCCCCTCGACTCTCGTTCTTCATTGTCGAGCCAGCCAATGTCGTGCCTCCTCGTTCGTCAGGCAGATAGCGGAAAGTAGAAAGAGATAGGGGCGACAGGAGTGGAGAGAAGTAGTGGTTTCCTCGAGGAAGAGCCAGCCTTGGAGTGGGATCCACTTGGTCGAGCGAAACCACTTTACGGCGGGTCAGTGAAAGTGTTTTCGCTGACCTGGTGGCTTAAACTCGTTTACGCGTAACCTTACTCGCCTCGATTCGCGTGGCGTAACAGGTGTTACGAGGTCAGCCGGGGCGGTGACAAGGTCGCCTCTTTTGGTGGCGAGATCAACGTTCTCCGCGAGCGAGATCACGGTCAAGTTCGTGATTTCTGGCTTGAAACAGCTCCTTTCGAGTTTCTTTCTCGCGGTGAAAGCGAAACATCTTGCCATTCTCGACGGGGATTTGGACTACGTCCATTCTCTTGTACTCATCTTCTCCATTGTGCTCGTGGTAGTGTGTGATATCAGTTTAAAGACTCTTTACTGTGGACTCTCGTTTCTGGATTGATGTTTCCGAGTTTTCTGTTACTTGTGAGGTCCTAGACAGTGTGAAGAAGGTTCAGATTTGAATTGTAGACCTGGGATTTAATAACCATTCACTGATTCTCTAGGCAAAGATCTGCTTTCTAAACTTTCAAGTTCTTGTAGAGTTTAAAGATGGTGAACTGACTTCTTTGCTTCCTGGACTCTGTTATCTGAAAGTACTCTAAGGAGAGTTTAATATAAATTGAGGATTCTAGAGGCCTGTTAGATTTTGTCTCAACCGAATAAAAGGAACTTAAATTTCAAGATTATTATTATCCTCTCCAAAAGATTTACAAGTTCCCTAAATTTAATCCAGAAGTCATACTTCCTCTACACTCTCTACGAATCGATGAGAAATCAAGGAAATCAGAACACCTCAACACCAGGAGATTTAATAAAAAATCATCTCCCTCTTTACCACCGCGTTTCCCATAAAGCTCAAACATTTAACCCCTCAATTTTCATTCTTCCCCCATCAAAAATGACTTCCCATCTAACACCCATAAAAATCGCTTCGTAGCTGCTTTAACGAGTCCAGAATCCACGTAGGAGTGGACTGACGGATTTATAATCGCTGCCAGACACGATTGTGCGTCATTAAGCTCGCTGGTTGCTCCCTTTATCGTCAAGGCGGTGTCGTTAACGAATTACCCACGGTGCAGCGGGTTCACGTGAAAGGACACGATGCCGCATTCACCGCGCGTACGCCCTGGTAACGAGGAACGGTAATATAATTTAAAAGAATCGTAAGGGCCGCGGTGAATTTTCAAGACCCGCCCGCTGGCATAATTTTACGACCAGCCATCGCGGGTAATCCAAGAGAAACCGAAGTCCCTGGTCGCGGTGCAAGCTGTTCCCCGAATCATTACGCGACACACGCCGTGATTACGAGTAATAACCATGAATTAAATTAACTGGATCAACTACTTGGGAAACCTACCGCCCCGTTTTCTCGGTAGAACGAGCTCCGCGTAGATATTTCGTTGCGCTAATATAGCTTCATTCAATCATGTCTCTGTAATCGTGTGAAACTATGCGGATAATTCTTGTGCGTTGAGAAAAACCTGTTACAAAAGGAGGTGAAAAGAAAACAGAGTTAAAGAAACAAACTAGTTAGCAGCACTGAATAATTAGAGAAAAGGGTAGGTAGCAATCTCCTTCCTTTCTCACTTCTCTCAATAAATAGCAAACTACGGAACCAATTACATCTTCTATCTATCATCTATCTTCCATCTCCAAAATGTGCACACCTGAACGACCCACAACCTCATCCCAAATTTAAATCTAAAAGAGAACGCAGAACATCAAACCAGATTCCACGAACAGCCTCTAGACTCCTCGTAAGTCGATCGACCTTTCTCACGAGAGTGGCCCAGGTTGCGCGAGCAGGACTCGAATCGAACACGGAATGACTTCGAAGCTGGAATAAATCTCCGGCCCACGGAGGCCTTGTCAGTTATGATCGCGGCCGTTGTGTATCTCGCAGGCGTTTTATGCTCGTTAACGCGGGCGGGGGAACGTAAATCTCTGGAATAGCCGTGAGTGATTAACGTCGTGGCGCTTGTTCGAGGCGAGAGAACCGTTAAAAGCGGGGGCCCCGAAAACTTCTCCGCTAGCGGGCCGCCGTTTTATTGCGATAACGCGGAAGATTAACTCCCTCTGCTCTAGCAGATAACAAGCGCGAAGCATAATTTAATTCGCGACGGGGAGGCCGTAAAGGCTCGTTCTCGTTAATACCAGCGACGAAGAGGGGGTGGCCCGTTAATATCGAGATCGCCCGCGGGAAACGCGCTGTCTGCGCGTTACCTCGCGTCCTTCTAATGAGGCCACTGGTCCCTCGCGCTTTCCTTTAGCCACGATACCGAGCTCGGATCCTTTTCGCGGGGAATAATCGGGCGGAAGGCATGTAATTATGGGGGGCTGGGGACAGGAACCGCGGCTCCAGGGGGACAAATTCCTGGGTACCGAGGCGAACGAGCTGGATACATCGGGGACGTCGTTTCTTGGATGGCTTATTGGCGGTAAATGTTTAATGAAATGAAAGTTTAATCGATTCTGTCGGTGCGCGCTTGGGGTCGTGGAATGGACGGTGTTGAAACGGAGGAAAGGGTTTCTAAGAAGGGATAAGATGTGGTGGTTGTATTATTGGTGGGCAATTGTATTGGAAAAATATTTAGACTAATTATATTTTGAATATTTCTCTTCATAGAGAGCCACGCGTGGTTCGATACGCAGTCCAATGCGTGGCTCAATTTTTTTTTTACGATGCTCCGTGTTATTCTGATCGGTAACGTAACCGATTGCAAGGAGTTGTGGCTTGAAGCCTGTATAAAACAGTCGCAATATTTCTAACCGTTATTTTATCTTTCATATTATTATATTAAATACAAATTCAATTACTGAAAGAAGTGTAACTCACTGATCGGACAAAAGATTTCCAACAACTTGAAGTGTTTGTTGAAGGGGAATTAGTTGATTGTTTATTTTGGAATAAGACGTGGAAATGATTTGTGTTTATTAGATGGGGCACTTTGTGGGAAGATTTATAGAAAATTGGGAGTAGATGAAGTTTTGAAGTAGGGTTCATGGGTGTTTGATTCTTCCGCCGTGGGTTTGAGGGATGGTGAGGAAGTGGAGACAGAGAAGATTGGTTTAGCTTTCAGAAATCAAAGAGCTTGGTAGCCCTCGTAGGTTTTTCAGCCGTCCGTCCGCGTTTCGTTACGCTACGTACAAAGAGCCACGACCCCCTGGATGTCCTCGACGGAAATTTATCTGGGGTCGAAAGGGAGGGCGTGAAAAACGGAGCTTCATTTCCAGGGATGCCCCCCTGAGAAGAGAATTCGCCGGTGAAGAACATTTCGGCTAAGTGCTTCACGGGATATTAGCTCGAAGCGTACAAAAAAGATGATGCGGTTCTTTGTATTAAATGTACCAAATACTTTAAGCCAGATAATGCGAGGAACACGTTCTCAGGCAATTTCAAATAACGGCAGACGATGAAAACTTTCGTTTCAAATTCTGTGTATAATATTATTATGGTTAATAATAATGTTCCATTTCAATGGCCCAGGAACCTCACAGCAAAACAGCTTCAAAATAATAAAAGACCTCAAACATACCTACACAATTGCATTTCCTATAAAAAACAAGAACAGTCTCATTTCTACTACAAAACTTTATACAGCTCTAGTTAATACGAAAACCAACTAACTTCTCCATCCCAGAGTACCCTCGGACATCCCTCTAAAATTCTCATAAAATACGAGAAGGGCGGAGACACTTAAAAAAAACCATCCCCCTAAACTACCAGCCGCAGGCTCGCAGCAGCAGGAATGCAAAAATCAGGGAGCCAACGTTGAATACCTCCAGACTAACGTCCCTCTAAAAACTAATCACCCAAGAAACGCGAGCAACAAATAGCCCTGCCTGGAGAACAAGCACTCTCGCGAGCCCGCCCACCCCCGCGCGGCCGAAATTTACGAACAGAGGGGGGGAGCCCTTTCGCAGCCTAATGGAACCCACTCGGCTCTCCCTTGCGCGTCGCGGTTAACTTTATTGTCAGCATCGCGGTCTGCCTCGCGTACGCGCAGCCAGGCGGCTGGAAAAGCGGGCACTTACCAATCAAAGGGAGAAGGCGAGGGGGAACGGGGTCAGTGCTGCGAAGGGCACGGAGTCAAGGTGACGAGGGTCCTGTAATTAACAGCTTTGAAGTGGTCCCGAGTCAGACTTCTCATTAACAGCGCTCAGGTGTCTCGACGATTAGTCGCTGGTGTGCGGACTTTGGTAGTCAGCTGTGGAATCGTAGATGCAAGTCACGCGGGATTTCGCTTGTACGGAGGCTGACACACGCTGGCAACGCCTCGCGAACAGCTGGATCGAATCGTTAAAGAAAAGCAGGGGTTTTTGGGCGTGAGCTGGCAGAAAAGCGATGGATTCTTGTTTGGGGTGTGTTCACACGTGGGTTTGAAAGCTTGGGTGATGGCGAATTTAGTTTGGGGAGCTGTTGCTATGTAACCCTGTAGGGTGGAGAATAGTTTGGCAGAAGTGGAGACTTTAGTTAATGGGATGTGATTTTCAGACGTTTTTAGTTTAGAGAGTTGTCCCAGATTTGGTGGAGGGGTGGTGGAGTGTTTTAAGGGTTGTGGAAATAGGGAGAGGAAATTATCGCTCGGGGTGACTGACGACGCTTCTTTTGTTACAGCTTTTTACAGGTTCTTTTATTATTAACAACGGACAGCGGGCATCGTTGAAGGTGGAAGGAATTTTGGAATATTACGGCTGCTGCGTCACTGACGAGGGGACAATGTGAGTTCCAGACGATCCTCGAGAAACTATCCTGGGGATCTTTGTTGTGAATCGGAGGATCCATAAAGGGAACGATTTAGGGAAGTCCGTGGCCGATATTCTGTGTAACTTAAGAATTTCCCTGGTGTCCGTTGAGTGCCAAATGCATTTCGATTGGCACACAGGGGTACTTGACAGTATTTATGTATTTAGATAGATATGCTAAGCTAATATATTTCGAATATATTTTTGTGATTAGCGATAGGGAGTGAGAGTAGTCGCGTGATCTGTGCTCCATTGCCACAGTGGAACCTCTGTTACCAGCCCTAACACTACACCCTGAAAAAATTGTAATAATTACTTTCAAATTTATACAACAAATTTTATATCCATCGAATCGAGGTTCCGCCGTGCCAAGGCACTCAGTTTACGATACGACGTGGACGCAAACGCGTCCAGCGCGATCGGCCAAAGGAAGTTTACGGTCCAGCGTTTTCTGTTCGCCTCTGAAATCGCAATTACCAGCTACTCGCGCGTAGACAATCGAGACGAATGGCAGGCCACACGCTAGCCGAGCCGTCGATCGTGCTCGGATCATCAGAGCATATATAAAACTCGCTGTGCACACGAAACTTTCTCACGACGCCGCTGTTGTCGATCACTTAGCGAGCTATCGCGATCATAGCAGAGATACTTTCAACGAACGGGCACGGTTCCGTCACTCGATCGCGATTTCTTAAGCCCGCGTATTACTCGCGTGCCTGCCTACGCCGTTACATCACATCTCGACCGAACGAATTCACGCGCCGGCTTGTTACTCATAACTGCACTTGAAGGAGGTGTCTAAGCAAGGCTAGCCGCGAATCTATCCATAGAAAAAAAAAAGCAAAATTCCTCGTCGGATCGTTTACGCGAGATAGTTGCACATTTCGCATGTCAATGTCGAGCGATCACGTCGGTCGATCCTGCGCGCAGGTATCGACAGCTGTACATACAATAATGGTGCAATAAACTTGTCGTTGTTAACGCGGGGGATTCCTGTTTCACGGAGATTGCGTCACCGAAGAAGCGATAAAAAACGGCGGGTTCCTCGATGTCCTAGATGTCAACTGTTCCACGGAGAAGCGAGGATTTCACGGGCTGTCGAGGACACGAGTAAAAAGGGGCCCGCCGTCGCGGACGAATAGAAAAAGGAATCACGGGGTAATAAAGTATCTTGCGATTAAGGAAAGCAATTACGATAAGAAACAGGATGGCCGAGGCGGGGGTAAATCGCTGCATGCCCACGATCGGCCGTTGTTGTTGAGCGGCGCTTGCGAAAGTTCGATGGTTCGGCTCTCGCTCGCGATTCGTTCTAGGTGAAACCGTGTAATGACGACGGGCTGGCGGATCGTGCCTCTGAGGTAATCGTCTATGATTATCGAATCCCTCGTTAGCATAATTACGCGGAGCGCGGGGTATCGTCCTGGCGCGACGAGACGCGAGGCGCGCGCAGGAAATTAATTCGGCGGCGAAATCGCGATCCGCGTGCCTCGTCGGGAACCAATCTGATGGGAAATTAATAGGACAGACGTGTTAGAAACGGTAGGAACGTTGGGGGAATCCATAGACTCTGCTAATGATGTGCTGATGAATGATTTGAGCTAAGTAGTTGTACAGTTTCTTTCATTTAGCGTGTTATTAGTCAGACGATTGTTTAACTAAAAGTCTTTCTTTTGGTCTTATTACTGACACTTCCTACTTTTCTTTTACCGTTCCACGAGTTCCATATCCCTCCTCGTATGAAAACCCTTGGAAAATAGTATGCAGCGAGCACTGCAACGTTTAGAACTATCTTAAACCCTCATAATTCATATCAACATTCTCCTGCTCTCGGTTATTACTCTTCCGCGATCCCAAATGCAACGGAATTGTGTAAAACGTCCATAACTCATCCCGGGGCATCAACACTTCCTCTCCCGTTTCTTGTCTTCAACACAAAAGTAAACCGTAACGCAACGCAATCGTAAAACGCTGATTCATAAGGGCAACACTGTGACGATTCGACATTAAGCGACGCGGAAATTAGAGGGCTAAGCATCAGAAGGCTTAGGAGAATCGAAAGTGCTTAGAGAATGTTAATACTGAGTTGGGTCCCATCGGTAACCTAAATGACGACGTTCCACACGCGTCCCAGACAGCTAATGGCTGAGTCAGCCTAGGTAATCTGTCTCTCGTTAATCATTGACGAGCGGTCCATTAGATTATTGAGATTTGCTGTAGGTCCACTTTGTCCTGGAAGCAGTCTGGACGTTAATTATGAATGGCTTTCTTTGCGCGAAGGGGGACGCGTCTGTCTTGGCTGTCTGACCAGCGCTGTCAATATCTACTTGCTCGCTTGAAGCGCTCCGGGCGCAGCCATTCGCCTGGCAATTTCAAAGATTATAATTATCGGTCGGATTTTGACGTGTTCTTTCTCGTCGGTTTTTAATCTCAATGTCGCCTAAAGGGGTCCTAATTTATCGTCGAGATTTCTGTAATATAAGATGGGTCCCCGTGGCTGGATTTTTATTTGACTTTTATATTCCACGACGCTGGAAGGTGCTTGCCTTCGTTCACAATTCTAAATTGACCCTTACGATTACACTTTGATGCCAGAAAGTTTGCAAGAAATCTTCCATTATTTCTCGTCACTTGTTCTCCGATCAAACCAATCTTAAGGAAGGAACAGCGGCACAGTGCACAATAAACTGGAAGCAGGATCGATACAATTACGGTAAATTGACGTAATTACGTTGGCCGAGCGAGGCACGGAGTTAATAACAGAAGATACAAGCGCGAGGGAAAGCAACGGGAATTGCCAATCGCAGTCAGCGGCGCCGTGTCCCGACTATAAAGTCCACATAAATCTCGAGCTGCTCGAGAAGGCAAGACCACCGACGCTGCCACTGGCATCAATATATTTCTAATATATAATAGAAACTTTCAGGTAAATCGAATAGTATTGGAACCTCGACAAGTTCGAGCATACCACGTAGAATGGAAGAGTGACATGACTCAGCATCAATGTGCTCCATTTATCTACACTATTAATGTAAAATCTGCAAAATAAAATTAGAACCGCGAGAGTATGTTCTAAGAATATTCACAGTTTTTTATACAGCTAGTAACAAAAGACCCATCCAGTATTTTAAAAAGTTCGAGATTCAAAGAATATTGGAAGCGGTTCTACCCTCAAATTCGCTGAGCTTTGAAATCCTTCGAAATTGTATCTAGAAAAAATAGCATGGAGATCTTTTAGCGGTAGACTTTTATCGATGATAGATATGGAATAAGGTAGAATTCTCCGCTTATGTATGATAATAAATCGAAGTGTAAGTGTAAGTGACAGATAAAGTGTTAATTAGAAACTCGCGAGAGGATGAATTGAACGTTCATCGCAGCACCCAGGTTTCCCGCAGAGCGCCGTATCGCGAGCTGCTTTTCCCTCTTTCGACAATCGGTATCGGTAGCTTCCAGTCTACCGAGCAAACTGCCAATCGATTACCGCCAGCTGTGCATTCCGTTGGCCCCGAACGAGACGAGTTTATCGGAAAAGCGACCTGTTCGCTGCCCGTGAAACTCGGAGGATCGATTCCCGCCCGCGTACACAGACCCGCGGCACCGCTCCGATACGCGGAAGTTTGCATTTCGCGACGAGTTCGCCGAGGGAACTGCTATCGTCGATTAGTTCCAAAATACGGGCTCACTGAACCGCGACTGATGACGTATCACTTATCACTGTTCGGCTTGTTATTTGCTTATTACCTCATAACATTTCCTCGTTACATAACGAAATTAATCGCACGTAGCCCGACGGAAACCGCGAACCTAGATGGCTAGCGGAGCGTGCGACGTGTCGATGAGAATGCCGACTCGAGAAGAAATTGCTGTCGCAACTCTGCCCACTTCCGTGTGCCTGCGGGCGACAATGTGGTCCTCGGAGTTTCCCAGTTTCCAGTGAACACGGCGCTACGAATTTTCCCTCGGACTCTGCAGCCGCCGCGCCAAATCGAGGCGGATGGGCGAGCGCCTCGATGATGGAGATTTTGTTTTCGTTGGACAGATGAATGCACTTATGGTGGAAGTACTCTGCGCCAGGTAAAAAGCTGAAGATAGTGGAGTGGACTGGCTGTGGGAATAAAGATCGGCTAGATTTGATTTCGATGTACCTCGACGTGGCAGGAAGAGCGTCGAAATTGAGAGGCTGAAAAGCCGCCAGTGTGATGGATGTCTGAAACGTCGATGAAGCTTTTCGTGGGTCGAGGTGAAGGGTAGTCGAAAATGAAATTGATGGGATGGGGTGTGTTAGTAGTTTATATGCAACAGAATGTAAAAAGGGTTTTAGTTTGGCTCGATTTAGGACTGGATGTGGAAGATGAATCTTTTTGTAGCTTTTGGGAGTGTGAAGAGCAGCTTTGATGGTGGCTTCAACATTCTGTGAGTGGTTGTTCCTGGAAAATTAATTGATTTTTAATGTGGATGATTGAGGATTATGAACTAAAGTTAGATTAATATGTAACGCACGTTTGCTGTAGCTGAGACCAGAACCGAGGAACAGGCGCCTTTCTCTTACCATCGCCGTGCAATATCGATTCGTTCAATCTCGAGGAGCTCTCTCGCGTTCTCCAGCAGATGTCGTTGGCTGTCTGAAATATTCAGGATTTTTGAAATTGTGGGAAATAGGTATTTTACAGTAGTAAAAAGAGTCTAGCAAGCATGAGCAAATGGCCCCCGTGACAAAATTTGTTTTTATTGTTTGCTAAACAATGCTCCTTACCTCACACACCATTCTGTGAATTTTAAGATTTCTACCCTCTCGTTTAAGGATAAAATAACTTCTTTTTTTTCTCTAAACACAGTCTTCTCCTCTCAGACAGGGTTGGTGCTGATTCCATTTTCATCTCTTTCCACTTTCAATTTTCCCTCGCATTATCGTGATACTTTTTAATGAAAAGCACTACTGCCTCTCGAAGAACTTACAACTGAATACTCAATTACGTTTTCATTTCTATGAAGAAGACACGATGTCCACCAACGATTGGTCACTCTGCATGTTAAAAAAGGCTAGTCACCAGCCCCAGAAGACCGTCAGTTGCCCAGTACCGTCAGGTCGACGACATGAAATCACGTTAGCGAAACGGTGAAGCCCATTAGTCAGTTCTGGGGTTGGAAGTGCGGTTCTAGTCTCGGCGTTTTAAGCCCTTGACGCGATTACATCCATTTTAGGAAAGTATCGGGCGTCTCACCGTCGCGATGCAAATACATTAGCATTAGACGCTTATTTCCTTCCTTTCCTTCGCTCCCATTCTGGCAAATCAATATAATACAAACTTCTCTACAGAAAACACTGAAGACAAGCTGAAGCACCTCACAAGGGAAATTTTCAAAATGCACAAGTGCAGACAGTGAATAATTTACGAGATGTGAAATGTTAAATTTTGTATCTAAAATACTCTTTCCTTCTTTCGGCCAAGTAATACTTCTTTCCCTCGTGGTCGCGCGAAATAAATCAGCGACTCTTCATACCGAATTCAGCCATCGCAGATTCGTCGAATGATCGCCAGAAGTTCGTGTCTCCCCCGACGTACACGGGTACACGACATCGTCCCGAGAGCAACCAATCCTTTTCTCCCCCTCTGTCGAACATTCAAAGAAACAGGGGGACGAGAAAGCAGTTGGTAGGAAATCCGCGAGCCAGGCGGCCGGAATTCATTATTAAAAAACGTAGAGCAGGGGCAGGACGCCCTTTTCATCTTCCCTTCGGAAGCTGGTGCATCAATATTCAAGCGGCGATGCGCCTCTTCGTATCGCGACAATGTCAGGTAGTTTACTTTATATTTCACAACACCCTGCCATCCATCCAGCCACCCCTCCCAGCACCGTTATAAGATCCTTATCGCGTCTATTCAAAGGCTGCCGCGCGAGCCTGCGAAAATAGAGATTCGATCCTTTCCCTCTCGCATTTTCTCCCCCTTTTCCAACTCCCCCTGCAGTGCGCCCTCCCCGCGGGGCCGAGGGCCCGTCCTTGCGCGAGGTTCCTTCCATTCCGTGGGAGGAATCGAAAGCGAGTCGGTGGAAGCAGCTGGCCTCTTGTAGGAACAAGAAGGCTCCTGGACACGCGAGAACAAATATGGGGAACAAACAGCGGAGCATTGAATCCACGTTAAAATTGACGAAACTCTCGGTGGCTCCGATAATCTTTGAGTTGTGAGAAGTTTGATGGGGTTGGAGAGGCTCAATCGACAATCCGCGAAACTCGTTGGCTTCTTGCTTTCGTTATCTGGCGTTGAATGGATATAATTGGTGACAAGGTTGGGAGAGCTGTAGGAGTCGTTGACACTGAGACTGGAAGAGTGAAGCGTGTTTCGAGGCGTTGATCTTTGGATTAAATGGAGGCTTAAGGGAGGAAGGGCTGCAGGGAATCAGTCGTTTGTTTTACAAATTCTTATTTAAGGGTAATCCAGGGCGATTTTATTCGCAGGGGCAAGGATCGCGTAGCTCGGAACAAGAATATTCAGAGATGCAAATGCCACTTAAGGGTACTCTGCAGATGCGTGGAAAGTAAGCAAAGTTTTTTCGCGGATTGAACGCCAGGGACGTTTACAGCCGCCGTTTCGGTCCAGGAAATCCACTCCGCTGTCTAGTCTAATTGAATATTCGCGAAGCGGAGTGCTCGAAAGTGAACGCCGCGGAGGATAATCGGGATTATTTCGCGGAGTATGCTGCTGGGATGAAACGCGCTGATTTACGTCCTCGCGACGACGCATTTCGGTTATAATTTTATTTTTTTTCGCAGCGTAATATGCAGTGACGAATGGAATTAGTAATATCGGTGTCTGAATCGACAAAAACACAGCGTAATTTCTGTGATTCTCTATGTCGCACAGACATTGCAGGATGTCGATTGCACGAATACTTCTTCACCCTCAGCTCCTTTCCCTCTCCTCTCGCTTCGATCAATGCGAATTACAACGGGCAGACCCGTAAATCCACGATTTCCCCGACATTAGACACTTTTCATAACGCCACTTTATGAATGTTTGACGTTTCGATTTCGCCCCGCGAGTAGGTAGACCCGCGAAATCTCCGAGGAGCACTTGCGATGCTTTTCAGGCGAGATTCGAAGCGAGCTGAAGGAGTCGCGTTCCGCCGTACTTGGAACCATCTTGGAACGGTGGAACGATCGTTTCGGGGCCGATTCGAAACTCGAGAATGACGGGGAGGAATTAAGAATGGAGGTGAAATATTCGTGGAAGCTTTCTGCGGAAAGTTTTGTGGAAACGATGGGGGAGTGTTCAAAAGAAACAGGGGAAGTTTCAGGATTTGAAAGTTAAGAAAACGATTCATGTTGCAACACAGTTTATTAATAGTAGTTTATTACAAACATTCGTAATTGATACATCGAAAAATTTATTGAATATAAATTAACACGTTCATTTTAATTTCATTTTATAAACATTTTATTGTACAATGAAGGTTTGTGGTTCCTACGTTATAATAGCTGAACATTTAACTTTTGTGAATTTAGCATCTACGGTATAAAATTACTGAGGGTTAAATGAAGAAAAATATCCTGCGCTTTGGAAGCGACGAGACAGGTTCTCCAGTTCTCCCGAGTCGGAGGTCCATCTTGTCGATCGGGGAAAAAGAGATTTACGAGGGCAATTAGCGCAGGCAGCTCGCGAGCGTTTAGTTGAATTTTAGTAGCCATTATCGTAGTTTCCGCGACGTGCGCCTCGTCCACCCCCTCGGCGAATTTTTATTGCGAGTCGTGTCCGCGTATTACCTTCCTTCGGCTTTTACGAGAGCCCGTGGACGACGACCCAGGGGAGAAAAGAGAATCCTGAACGAGGGGACCTACGGAGGAAGCAATTAGTCGCAAACGCAACACGGCGTAACTTCTAGTAACATTGTTGGTCACTTTTATCGCCCACTCGTCGTTTCCTATGAAACAGTCCCCTGTCATCTGCATCGCCAGTGTCGTAGAACACTTCAACGGAAACATCTGCAAAAAAAAGAAACGTTTAAAGAGCTTCAGGCTCGGATCAAAGTCCTTCAAGTTCTTTTTTCATTCAAAGTGTGTTAAATTGTAAGAACGAAGTGTAAATTGAATCCATTGAGTCCTCCCGATTTTACCAAAGAAAATTCATGGAAAATTCATGGAAACGCAACTGCAGGTGTCAGTTAAATCTGACTATTAATCAAGCTGTGAATTATCCAGAGACGTAAATTATATTTACGAGATTTGACGTTATTTAATTGTTGCATAAGGTAGAAATACTTTCCAAGGAACTAATCACGAAACAATTCCGAATCACCCGTTTCTGTGTCCACTAAACTTTATCTTTCCATCGCCACAACTCTCACTCTAACTATAACAGGAAATTTCTCGAGTTTAACATCATTTGTTCACGTGCAAGTGGCCTTAACTTCGTTGCAGGAACGACGAGCGAAACGCAACCCTTTGTAGTCTCCACCCCCGCGCAAACGATCGACGGGCTAGTCGCGGCAGCGTGATTCAAACTATAAACTCGTTTATTATTGGCTTACAGGGCCTATCTCTCTGTCTTCCTCCCTCTAACGGCGCGGAGCGCGATATTACGACATTATTATGGCGGTACGATTGACTAAATCGTCGCTGGGCCCTCGTAACTCGGGATTAGGGCGAACGGGGCGGGCTTAAATCGGTTATTACGTCGAGCAGCCTAGCCGTAAATCGTGTCGACGGTTATTCCACGGCCACGAGAACTAGGAGAGTACATATTCGCGAGCTATAGGGGGTGGAAAGCCGCCCCATCCTTCTTCTTCCGTCACGAATTCCTCTCGATGAAGATGGCCCCCGTCCCATCCCCCAGAAAGTAAGCAAACAATAATAACATCGTCCTCGAAGCCCGGAGGGGTAAAGAACGAAAGGAAGCACGCCCCTCCGGGGGGGGGGGACAATTTATTAATACCACTGGAAGTGATTAGAGGAGGGCACACGATAAGGGAAACTGTTGACTCTTCTGTCGTGCACGTGGTTGTCGGAGGCCTGCAACTGACGTTTCCATTGCAACCGCTTCTCGAGACTCGATTTTCTTCTTATCTAACGTCGATCGAAGATGTCGGTTTTTGTCTTAATAGCTTCAGTAACCTTGTTGTATTTTGCTTAAGCTTCTGAAAACAAAAAGAATGTAACACGATTTTCTGGGGAGGAAATTAAGAAATTTTTTTTGTAACACTTCACGATCATCTGAATATTCTATTCGCATGAATTCACAGTTCTTTGTTGCATTTTCCTGATTTCATAGAAGAATCTTTCCACTCAGCAATCTCGTTGCTCATCGTTGTCCCGGGTATTCCCAGTACAATTTCACTAAAACAGGATAATCCCCACTTTCGAAAAATCCAGACCAGAGAATCCGAAGTCTTGCAGCTCACCACGTATTTCCCTGGAAATCACCGAGAGCCTCGCGTATAACCAAGCGCCAAGTAGATGCGGACGTCCATAGTCCGGCCAGTGGCCGCAAGGGGGCACGCACTAATCCGCCGATGTTTTCTGAAAATTCTGCGCGGGCCTCGTAAATCCTCGTACGTTGGGAAAATTGTTATCGCGCGGCTGGGCAAGTAAATGTTATTAAAATATTCATGACGAGCCCAGGACAAGCGCGTCTCTCCTCCAAAGACAAAAATGGCCGGACGAAAACATGCACGTAGCAGGGTTTATCTCGACTGGAATTCCCTCGCCCCCTCTCTTTATCGACCACCGCGTTTCTCCTTCGTTTTTAGCTTCGTTTTCAAACACACCGCCGCGCATTCTATCGCGCAACGAAGTTCTTTATTTCCCGCGGAGCATCATGTACAAGGTATACAGCTGCTGTTTCTGCAGCAACGTTTTATCTGCACCACCTTTACGGCCCGGGGTTTTACGATACTTCTTTGTTTCGCTGAGCATTTTCCCCCGGGCTGGATAATAAAAAAGCAAACGGGGGTTTGGGAGAAACGTAAGGGGGGAGGCGGATAAAAATTGGAGTCACGGTATCTTCCTTCGTGTTGCTTCTCTCCACGCCCCTCGCTGGGCCGCTGTTATGATCGATGCGATAATGGGTTAACGACGACGGAGCACACCGTCTGGAGAGAAATTATTTTCCCATCTCGCGACCTCTGCTCCGCGGTTTTTGTCTTCGCGCGAGGAACTCGCGTTCTACTGGAACGTAATGGGGGATTGATCGCTCGCAGGTCGAATCGTATTCAGCAGAGGAAGTTGCGGTGTGCTTGGGAATAAATTATCGCGGAGGAATCTTTTTCGATATTTTGGATTGTATTGGTGCTTTTAGAAACTATTCTTTGCCACTTTGAGGAAAGGAATTTGTTGACACTTGCATGGCTTTAGGGTAAAGGCAGGTAATATGAAACATCTGATTTAAAAAGCTTGTCAAAAGTAGGGGAATTGATTTTTTTTTAAAATAAAACTGACATGAGGGAACGAAGGAACTAATGCATAATCATATTTATATAGTCAAATGTAAAAAAATCAAATTTTTGCAATTATAATAAAAAAAATGTAAAGAGTGAAAATCGGCCGTTCGAAAAAATGGGTCCTAATATGGAACACCTAGGAAATTTGTAAAGAAAACTCAGAAATCTTTCCTTTTTTTTTACTAAAAATGAAGATTTATTAAGTAGAAGATTCGTGTGCCCACTGAAAGCAGCGAATACATTGGGTCTACTTTTCATTATCATTATTTTTATAATTTCCATCGCCAAATAAGCATTCCGCATCATCGTCGTCATCGTCATTATCAACTTCATCTATGTTACTCGGTATGTTCCATATTACATTCACACTTGTTCCGACAAGAAATTAAGAATTATACTAAGAAGAAAGTAACTTTATTGGTAAACTATTGTTGAATAATCAAGAACACACATATTTAATGATAAATTATATCAAAATAATACTTTGTAACATACCTTCACTACAATTTTTAACTGTTTGATACACTTTTCAGAAACTTTCAGATGAATGCCCGGCTGATGCTCAATTGTCAGTATCATCGAATTCTTTATCAAAATTTTACGAAGTTCCAAATTATGAGCCGTTCCATATTACCTGTCTTTATCCTATTTCTTTTATGTAGGCTGGAAATTTAAGTGGAAGCTATTTATGAATTATGAATCCTAATATTGAGAAGCAGTAATATTATGTGCAGTGGTTTAGAACGTGCACCCTTTGGTGCCAGAATTCTTCCTACCCTTCCCTCAAAGCAAACTTTTTCATCCTCATGTTGTACAGATTCTTGAAATTACTCAACAGATTATCAACCCCTGAGAAATCTACCCATCGCGAAGGACCAAAAGGACCACTTTCAGCCCCAATTAAAACCTTTCATTGCCCTCAAGAAACCTCCCCGGACAAAATTAAAATTCCTCAACGATATCGAAGTCAGCAACTCCCAAGAAAATATAAAGAAACCCTTTCGAACAGTCTCCACCTCCTAGACAGGCAGCTCGACACCACGAAGACCATCAATATCAATTCCAATCAAATTACCCATTTTTATCTCGTCTCTCGCGCGAGACATTAATAACAGTCCCCAGGTGACGGGTACCCGAGTCTCGATCGAGGGGATCGATCTGTGGGCGAGATCCCCACGGCTATCGAGGGAAATAATTAGCTCGTCGCGGTGGACGAGCGGGAGGCACCGCGACATTTTTATCGGCCCGTAAACGTCGACCACCGACAACGAGGGAAACGAGGGAAACGAAGGAGAAGGGTCCAGGGGCGTCGTTTCGTTTCGTCGCGCGGCGAGATTAACGATTCGGAAAGATAATTCGTCCGTTCGACTGGCTCCGCGTAAAGAAAAGTGCTTGCCGTGGCCCCCTCCGAAAAAAGGGGCCGATATCAATTCCTCCGTCCTCGCCCTTCCTCCCCTTCGTACTCTCCCTTTCGAGGAACGGGGTGGCAGAGGACGACGTCGTTGAATATAGGGAAAAAAGGAGAGTAAACTTAATTCACGAGACAAATGGCGTGCCGTGGATTTGAGGGTAGAAATTGTCTCCGGCTTCCCAGGAGAGGCGTGGAAGCGAGTCCTCTGGCTCGATCGAACCACGATCCTTCGTGCCGTGTGCGCCACTGTATCCCGGCAGGTGTAAGGGAGCGTGACGATCGATTTCAGGGGGTCAGGGTCTGAGTTCAACGTTTAACGAAAGGCTGTAATTAAGCTCTAATGAAGATCGAAACGAGCAGAGCTCGCTGGCTGCTCTGAGGCACAGCTGGCGCTGGGCTGCTTATGCAAATCAGATCCTCGGGAAATTTTGCAAAAACTGCCTCCCCTTTGCGGCGGTTGTTTGCCGGCTCGATAAGGGACGTGGCGCGGGCCACTTTGGGGGATTTATTAATCACCAACAGTGAGCTCCTTCTTTAAACTAGAAGGCTTTAGGGAAGAAGTATTAAGTAGTTCGGAATTTTAGAATAAGGAGTCGTTTCTGGGAACTAAGCTTCTTCTCCCGTGGTGATCGCAGAGGGAGGTCACAGAAAATTTCTGTTCAATTAATTCGAGAAATTTTAACCCAGCTTTTAATTCATCATGCAGGGAAGGTGCCAGAAACGAATGGATTACTAGGAAAGCACTCCCTTATTGGTTGTCCCACTGGTTTCACCACTCCCCGCTCGAATTCCAAGATCTGGAACATTTGTAGCTATAAAGGGATCGATCGCGACACCGGGGTGATCAATTTTGAGGGAGTTGACGCGCCAGGGCGCGATAGAACCACGGGAGAGCCTATTCTCAAAACAAATTACGCCAAGTACATGAAATAAAAAAAAATACAAAAAATAGAAAATAATTACAAAGTATAAAAAGATGTGAAATCAAAATGAGCTGCAAGCACATAAAGGTGCTTTCCTGCAGCGTGCAACGGCGACACTGTGTAACACAATAAAAGATAAGAAAATATGTCCGCGATCGGCTGTGTTGGCATATAGGCTGTGTTTTAAATAGACTAATTATCTGAAAGCCTGCGGAGGGGGAAGGTATGGGTATTGATGATCTGAGAATACTTTGCCTGACCACGCCAAGTGGTTCTTGTCTTTTATTGTGTTACACAGTGTCGCCGTTGCACGCTGCAGGAAAACACCTTTATGTGGTTGCAGCTCATTTTGATTTCACATCTTTTTTACTTTGTAAGTATTTTCTATTTTTTGTACTTTTTTTTATTTCATGTACTTGGCGTAATTTTTTTACTTTATCAAAGTTTTTATCGGGATCTCACTTCTTGTTGCTAAGATAATTTGCATAGGGAATGACTTCAGATAATTTTTAATATTATATGATTATTTACTATTTTTTGTGATTTATATTTACAAATTATCACGGGACAGAATTCAGGATAAATTCAATCCCAGCATCATTTTACGCTTCGATTATCTATATATACATAAATAAAATCCTGAGTTTAGTTACAAATAAAAAACAGTTTGATGATATTTAAACATGTCGCAATTCAAATTTCGGCAACTTACCTTGTGTTTGAGACTGCATTTTAATTGCAAATCAATGGTACAACGATACATATTAGTAAAAACACGTGACATCTCAAATTTTGAAAACTTACCTTATTTAACACTCGCGAGGTTATAACCTGTCTGTAAGCTGTCAAAATTTTGAGTAGATTGCATAGTGAAGGTAGCGTTTGACGAACGAAACATGTGTTAGTTTCTGTTGGCTGAAAGTGTGCGTGTACACGTACTGAGAGTCGACGAACGAAACATATGTTAGTTTCTTTTTGTCTGAAGGTGCGCGTGTAACGCGTATATACGTATTATGTTGACGAAAATTTTGACTGGAGAATCAGAAGAATCAGAAGAAAAATCTTACCGTTTCCGACTGATCCATGAGACGATATTACGATATCTCTGTCATGCGTGGACCGATTTTATTGAAATTGGTCTTATTCGAAAGCTGATATGCGGTTTACATAAGAAAAATGCCTTTAAATTTAGATAATATTGCAGGCGTGATGAGATATTAATGAAGTAATTTTCTGGTTACGTTGTATTAGCCGGGCGACGAGTAAATGATAGCGGTAAGAGACAGTCGACATATACGGGGTGTCGAAACATGTACTTGGCGTCGAGACGCTACCGCGTCTCTAGATTCACATCGATAGACCGAATCGAAGTTGCTGCAGCTCAGTGGACGGTGCCATCCCACCCCAAGCTATGTCAATCCACCCCCTCCGAAGAAATCGAGATCTCTGTTCTGGCAATGGCGAAATTTCGATCGTATCATTGGCGGAATTTTCGCTTCCCGCGTACGATACTGCCCGTGGGAACGCGTCGAACCTTCTACCATCCACCCGGCCACCCTCTCGCTCCCGCACACCCCTCGAATTATTAACCCACCGTTATTGCATAATTCACATTTACGCTGGATCGAAGTCGCGTCGCTCCGCGAGCGCTCGGTGGATCGACGCGTTGAAACCCGCGGCCGCGATCGATACGCGAGCAGACGCAGGGATGCATATTTAGGGTGGAGGGGCCGAGTCGGGCCAACCCCCCCGTTTCGTTTCTCTTTAGCGTGGATGGAAGCCCGCGTAGCTGCATCGATTCAAAGCCGAGCGCGGAGAAAAGAAAACCGGTGTACGGCGTGTAGAAACTGCGCGAAATAGATCGCACGGGGGGTGGGTGGGAGAAGGTGTCCGGGGGTGTTGAATTGAAAGGGAGGGGAGGTATATATCGGCGAGACTTTGCTCGCGACGGTGACAAACGCCTGGCAAACATGGTAGCCGGGCGCGGGGGCGTACGAGGTCGGTGGCACTCGGTTGCGCTCCGGGGTTAAACAGCGGGAAGGGGGTGGGCAGGGGGCGAAAGGGAAACCGGCTGGAGGTGAGGGGGGGCGGGTAGGTAAGGAACGAGAGCGAAAGGAAGGTCGAGACGAGAGAGAAAGCGAGGTGAGCGAGATCGGGGCGTGTACGCGATCGGCTGGAGCGAGATCGGAGAAGGGTTGGCAGCGGCGGGTTAGAGACCGAAATGAGGGAAATTTCGGGGGAGGGTGTGGGGATCAAGGCAGAAAAAGCGTGGAGAAAAATGGACCTCGGACCGGGGGAATAACCTTGATGTCTATTATAGATCAACGGGGGAGACCATCGAGAGCCATGGTTTTAAGAAGCTCCTCCGGCATTAGATAGGGGTTGCACGTCCCATCTTTCCTCTAAGCAGCTGCAGTCGAGTTAGTACAAGCCCAGAAATAGACTCCAGACGTAGACACAATAACAACATAAAATTCAATTAAAAAGAGACATTCCACTCCTCGATCGTTTTCAAAGGGCTGCACAAACACACCCTCGTCAGCCCCTGCCGCAAGCACTCTCGCAAAACCAAAGAACAAATCCTTTCAACCTAACGCTAAGATCCCACCGAACTTCACACCACCACCCACGCGGCCAATACAAATACAGACGCATTACTGCCTAGAAACAATAATGTACACGTGCAATTCAAACGAAATTGATGCTCGCCTTCTCCACCCCTCTCTGAAGTACTTCTTAAACGCGTACTCCCTCGCAATCACACGTGTCCTCATCAAGCCGAAGCCATCCCCCTTGGACCTAAGAGAGCCTGCCGCCCTCGCGGCGGCGTCTCGGGACAGCTGGGAGAGAAAATTCCCGCCGCGGCGATCAAGTGGGGCTAATACAAACACAGACGCATTAATTTTTCTCCACCTGTCTGCCCCCGCGCGCAGGGGTTGCCGGCGGGACCCCGCCCGAAAGGTAGACAGAAAACAGCGCGGAGACGCGCCGGCAGGGGCCGCGGGGGTCGGGAGGGTGTGCGCCGGGGTCGCGTAGTGGGGGTGGGGCGCCGTCCGACGGCCACGGCCACGACCGCGGGGGCTACGGCCGGCCCGGGCGAGACATTGAACTCGTTGCAAGGGTGGAGGACGGGCAACGAGCATCGATTCGTCTGCTCCAGAAACGAACGCACCCCCAGCACCCTGCCACCCCCTCGCGGCCGCCGCGTGGCGCCCCCACGAGTCCACCTAGCCCGCGTGCTTTCACCGTTACCGGGCGAGCACAGAGAAGCGGGTGTGAGGGCGAGAGAGAGAGAGAGAGAGAGAGAGAGAGAGAGAGAGAGAGAGAGCGAGAGAGAGAGAGAGAGAGAGAGGGCTCGTGACACGACCGGGCAACGTGACACGCTCGTTTATTCGATCAACCCCTAGCGCGTGCACGGGGCCAGGCCCGCGGCTGATAATTCGCGAGGCCACGAGATAACGATCGATATCGCGAGGGCGCGTCTCTTTTGTTGACTCGCGCCACCTTCGCTGGGGGAGGGTGCCTCGAATTTGACAGTGGGGCAGCTTCGGTTTATGTAATTTAGGGGGATGATTGTGACTTGTATTCTATGCACCTAGGGATTTATTCGGGTGTATTAGAAGGAGGCAGTAGTAAGTTTAATTTATTAATTTTAATGTTGAAGCTGTTCATCTGAGAGGCCATATTTTCCATTGGTAATTAGTAAATAGTAATTGAAGAACACTACTGGCCACATTCATGGGGTCACATCGCCGAGGGTGGTGGAGGTCTTGTGCCCAGATCAGTGTACCGGATTCTATTCCACGGAAAGGGTACGGGGAAACGAGAACGATCCACGAAACGCCCGAGGGGTGGGGCTATCGAAGATAATCTGGATCGAATTTCCCGCAGAGAGACTCTTTCATAGAAGCTACAGCCGGGGTAATAGATATTCGACGTTTCGACCGGGATAAATGAGTGTTGGGGTGCTCGGCGGGGGTGGAAGGGGAACGGTGTAACAAGTGGGGGCCACCTTTATCCAGTCCATCTTATCGAATGGTCGATTTAGTTACGGTTATGCTAAAAGTAGGGGGGTGTATCTGCATAAACAGCGAGGAACGGCGTTATCCCTTCGTCTGAACAATAAATAAACCCGGGGCCCCCCCGGCACGGAGGCCTTTCAACCCCCGCCGGTGTCAACGCGCGCGGCGATCTCCGTCTGGCGAGAATTCTCGGCCACGTTTTCTCGTTAGCGCGCGTGGCCCGTATCTATCGTGTCCCTTTCGCGGTAGAAAGCTGCACAACGACGGCTACATAAACGTTATGGGCTTGAGGGGCTGGCAACCCCTCTTGGCCCACGCAGAATTCCGGAATCGTGCCGTCTTTCACGCGATAAGGCCTAGCCCGCGCGATAAGATTCTTTTCATGGCCACGCTTTTGTCGGCCCGGGCCGTATATATCCGCGACCACGGGACAAATCAGCCCCGATCGACTTCGGCGAGGTGGGCGGGGGGGGGGGGGGGGGGGGGTGGCCGGGGCGGGTTAATTGCGTCACGGGTGTTCCTTCTTGCTGACGCTCGATAATGGACCGAATGATGGAGATAAGAAGGGTGGTAGATATATTCGATGCGTTTTGCAGGTGGACATTATTCTTTATCTAGCCCTTCCTTCTGCAAAGGGGTGTTTCTGGATACATTTTGATTCCTGAATTTAGAATCTTGGGGATTTTAGTGGACCGATTAGTATTCTGATTATTGTAATCGTTCCTTAGCTCCTAGAAACTTAAGGGGGTATTCCGATATTTTTTTTATGACCACTATTACTAATACTAATTTTTCACGACAAAAAAAATTGTAAGTATAGTTACCAGGACTATTAAGATATTAGGAAAAACTTGTGTACTGCACTTACATTGATTGCCCATAAAAAATTCTGAAAAATTGTCATGAAACTCGTGCGCTGGATCAGAATACCCCCTTATGGTTGTATACCCGTTTGAACCCTCGGAAAATGTGTACATTTTGTGGATTTTTTTACAAGTCAACGGTTTGATGCAGATTTCCGTTTTTTTTTTACTATGTTTATATGGTATTGTGAACTACTTTTAAAAAAGTTTCGGTTAAAAAACTATTGTTTTTCAGAAGTTATGAATACATATCCTAAAGTCTCTCGATTTTAGACGGATAAACGGTGGGCCTGAAAACAGCAGTATGTCGTGTCTGAAATCAAAAACAATAAAATCTTCTTATAAAGTATGTCAATAGCTATCGTCCAACGGGGCCAATTTTGAAAATTTTGAAAAATAGAAGAATGGTGAGAGATCAAAGGTAAAGTTACATTTTTCTAAGAGAAAAGGCCACATTTTTTCTTTATAAATAATAAACGAGGAATCGGAATAAAAAAAGCCCTCGTGGGACGATGTGGAATCTTATTACGATCCTGCATGCAAAATTGAAAGTGAATTGGTTGAACGTAGCGCGAGTTTTTAGGCCCACCGTTTAGTCATCTAAAATCGAGAGACTTTCGGATATGTATGCATAACTTCCGAAAAACAATAGTTTTTTAACTGAATCTTTTTTATTAAGTAGTTCATAATACCATGTAAAAATAGTAAAAAAACGGGAAATCTGCATCAAGCCGTTGACTTGTAAAAAATTCCACAAAATGTACACATTTTCCGAGGGTTCAAACGGGTATACCCCCTTAAGGGATTTTTTTTAATTCTCAATTTATACCTACTCCTTTCAACGTCCACCGTAATTTCCTCTCTCTGCACCCTCCCGCAGTTACCCGTAAAAATATCCACCTCCAAACGGAAATAGAACACATTTCCACCCATTTCCCGAGGAACATTCCCATGCAATTGATCCGAACGATTACGACAAAGGGTCCCCAGGATCATCAAAATTTAAACGCGATAACGAGGACAGCAGCGCGGCAGGGTGGCGGTGGACCATCCAGAGGGGGGCATCGGGGCAATTCAATTTCTCCCCCCGTCCCCCCACCGAGAAGCCGAGGATCGATTTTCACGGAGCAACCGTGACAGCGAGGCGACAACAGCGAGGCGACAACCGACAAAGTTCGTCCGAAGGAAAGGTCACCGTGGGTGCGAGGAGACTGGACGATCGTTTTCGATTCTCGCGCGTTCGATTCCATCAAATATAAATTTAGAAGTGGCGGGCCCCGGCGAGGGGGGATCAAGATATTGCGGTCGTCTCACGTGCCCCTAGAGGGGGTGACGTAAAGAGACGCCCGGCGGATCACCGGTTACGAACGAAAACGGGGGATGGCGGAATGGCTATTCAACGGTTACAACGTTTTTGGTTCACCCATGGGAGATGACCACGGAGGCTCCGCCACGCACCATCGAGCGAACGGTTACGTCGACGTGTCCAGTCACGCGGGAATTATGGGACGACGGTCGTTTGTACGACGGAAACGGAAGTCGGGAGGGGCGGGGTGAGTGTATCGTATCGTGGCGTTCCGACTCGATCGTTTGCGAATAATTTATCGCTCTCTTTTGTGGAACGGCGAGATCGCCCTCTGGCCTGCGTGAAAACAGCTTTCTTTATGGCGGATAATATTTGGCCCACCGCGCTGGGGGACGTTTCCTCCGAGGGGGATGGAAGTTTGACCATGAATTTCATCCGTGCTTGAGATAGATCAGTTACCGAAGGTGGCCTAATGAGATGGACACTGTTTGGCAATCTAATAGCAAGGAATAGAGAAAAAGACGCGCTTTCCTGTTATAAGATTTATTTGTACATTTTTATTATTACAGCGAGTGCTCGAGATACAAGACTGTAGAGTAGAATTACGAGGGAGATTCAGAAGCTCGCGACGATCTGCTCGCGAAATGAAATGTCTTCGAACAATACGAGCGCTTTAAGTAATCCCAACGTTATCGCATATAAAATTATTTATCTAAGAAGGAAAGAAACGCGAGCTAAGCAATTCATATTCCTCCGTGCCACTTTAATCTTCATCCCCATTACTTATTGCTCCATTTTCCTCGCAGAACACAGTTCCAAGTGGAAATTCCTCTGCGGTGCTCCCTAAACGACGCCTTACTGAATTAAATACGCGTTTCTCAGTGCTTCTTTCTCCCCCGTGCTTGATTAATCACCCGTGGAACCGATCCTCTAATTGTTTCGAGCGGCGCGTACGCTTCAGCTGTCCTCTCGTAGTCAGTAAATCATCACGATCCTTGGTAAGTGCCTCGCTTCCTCTTTATAAAAAAAAAACACAAAAAAAAAAGCATACGAAATTTCTCTGCTATTATTAACAGCGTACTTTACAGTATTTTCTAATTCCACTTCCAAGTAGCGTTACAAGCCTCCAAATTCTCAGACAGAACACACTCGTTCCATAAAACGGAATGTCCAAAGCGCAGCTTGGAACGGGGCGTGAAGCTCCAGATTCTAAAGTCCCCAAGACACGTTCGCGCGTCGATAAAATGGCAGCGGAGTGATTGAAAATTTTACAACCCCTGCCTCGAGCGGCTTGATAATCCACTGGCTCAATTCGAGATTAAAACTCGTAACCGTGAATCCGTACAAGCAGGAAATAGGCCAATAAACCATCGAAGGCGCGCGCTACTCTCGGCGAGTCTTACGTTTCATCATCGTCTTGGCTCGATCGGGATCCACGGATTTACACCGTTTCCGTATCGACCGCGCATCGTTTCACGGCCACGGAGGGGGTCGGATCGTAAACTGTCAGACCCCCCCCCCCCCTACCCGAATGGGGGTGCTTTATTAATGCAAACTCTTGTTATCCCCCCCGTGTAAAGTCGTAAAGTGTACGGCTTCTGCAGCTACGCGGCGCCGTTGTAACGATCAATACCACCTCCTCGGCTGTACAATCGCGAGAGGACCGCGGACCCTCCACCCCCGTCGCCCTTGTGTAACGCAGTGTCATATTTCCTTAATCCCTTTATTTATTACAGGCATCGAGATCGAAACTACCGCTCAGATCGAACGCTGAACCGCCACTTCCACCCACGCGAATCGAGCCGACGTTCCTCGGAATTTCTCTCCCCCTTTTACGATCGTATATTACAGTGGAGACTAATTCCAGCCTAGCTTGAATTATCGTTGCTTTGAAAAATGTGCTCCTTAGTTTGGAATTTCCATAACCCTTGGTTTTATTAATCTATTCACACGTAGAAGCTAAATGGTGGCCACAGAAATTGCAGAAAGGGAGTGGAAGCTTGGAATGTATGAGAGGTGCAGTTCGATTTTGTAAATAGAATGGGAATGAAACTCTGGGTTGCTGTAGGGTTCAAGTCACAGTCTTCTAATATCGTATCAAACTCACCATTTATCACCAATTTAATTAACCATCTCGTTTGACGCATAAAAAGCTGCTCGTTCGCTGTTCCCATGTTCCTCCCCTAAGCTCCCCGAAACAACCAGCGAACGGAGGAATGAATCACGGTACGGGGTGTCGATCGTAGCTGCGAGGGGGCGTTAAGCCAATGGGTTAAACAGATTTAAAAAGCTTGAATAGGGACGGCGCTGGATCCCCGCGGGAAGTTCCGCGGACGGCCGATAAGAACGGCATAATAGACGTCGAAACGAACCTTTTTCCAGGGGGTCGTTCTCGTTCGAGACACTCTCAGACCCTAGATCCAGCGGAACCCCCGTCGCGATCTCGACGACGTTCCGTCCTTCGACCTTCCATCCGCCTCTTCCGCTCGCTGCCCTCGCCGGATGCTGCGCCGAACGGTTATCGATCATCCGCGACAGTTTACTCGAGGAGATGGCCACGAATTCGGCCTCGTAAATTTTCTCTTACTCTGACGGTCGAGGGCTTTTTTTCCCCTTATCGCGACTCGATACGACGATTTCGGCACGGCGCTCTAATTTTACTGTCGCCGAGGGTGGTTCAGCGAGGGGTGGGGGTTGGTAGCGGCTCGATATTGAATTTTAAGAGATGGGAGAATTAAATACAGTGTGGAAAATTGGAGTATTGGTTAAATTAATTAATGAAGCTTTGGGTAATATAATACTTTGGGGGAACATAGTGTCGTAGAGGTTTGATGGGTTTGATATAGTTTTTGGTAACGAGTCACGTAAGTTCTTTGGTATATTATATTTATTTTATGTATTTATATATTTATGACATAATTATTAAGGGGTCACTGCGAGATCGTGAAAAATTGTCATTTTTTTAGAATTTATTTTTTAGTGAACGAAATGTTTGACGTAAATAATATTTTGTCTACTTATTAATACACTTATTGACAGTATAAAAACAAATCTGTTTTAAATTTTGAACAGTTTTTTATAAAATATATATCGCACTGAAGTTAAGCGCCTTAAAAAAGTGATGTGCAGGTGATTTCGGGAGAACGGCACATGTAAAATCAAAAATTCAAAGTGTGTTCTAGTCGTTATGAGTGTGGTTATCGTTGGGAGCAGAATTATTTTGACTGATAAAAAAATAATAAGATGACGGAGGTTTGAAGTTTAAGTGTCGAAATACGGTGAATCTATCAATCATTTTGCCTTATAAAAAGTACGAAATTGTTAATCAAAAAAGGTTTCCGAGGTCCCTGCGATGCACACTGATGTGTTGAATAACATGTGAAAATTTCAAATTGATTGGTCAAATATATTTTATACAATCACCTGCACCAGTTGAAAAAATCTTGTTTTGAGTTGATCGAGTTTTGAAATTTTAAAACAAATTAAAACAATTCTTTAAATTTTTGTTGTATAATATAAGAGCAGCTTAATAAATACCAAAAAGATTTATTACATTATATATTGTATAATACATAGAAAAAAATATTTAAAAATAGCTTAACATTTCGGCCGATCACAGTAGAATGACCCCTTAATTACGTGAGATTAGATTTTTATTCAAGATTGCCAGTTGAGTAGATTATAGAGCAAGGATAATTCATCCCATAAACTTCATGTTTCCCCAAGAAATCATTTATCTAAAATTCCAAGGTCCTGGCAAGCAGTGATGCCTGACACTCCGCTGAGGGATCCTCCCTACAGTCGATTTTCCACTTTTTAAGGAACATTTCTACGTGGCAGAAGCGCCGGGAGAAGGGTCGCGTTACGCGAAGTGTATAAAATTTCCGCGGGAAATTGCCCGAGCGAGAACGTTAAAACGTCGGGGCACGGTTCTATCTCGCTTTTTTCATTTCCTTCCGATCGTAAAGCCGGGGAAAAGCGAAGTATCCAGCCGTATAGGAGGATTCCGCGAGGAAGGGTGCGCAGTCGGGGCTGGAACCGTTCGCGGCGATAAAATGTGTAACATTAATGAGGCAGTAAAAGTAAATCCAACGCTATCGTCGGCTCGGCTACCAGCCTGCCCGCGAGCCCTATCCACCTCGCCAGGCCGTCCTCGATCCAATCGAGCAGCCATCTTTCGATCGTCGAAACGGCGGTCCTTCGCTGCTCGTGGCATTTAAAACTCACGAGCACCGTCGTTAGATTGGATAATTCAATTTCCATCGGCCTGAAAAGAGTCCCCGGCTGTATCGGGAATAAAATCGACCTTGAAAGTGCCCACGGTGGAAAGGAGGAATCGGGGACACCCGTCGAACGACTACTTTAATTTCTCAATTACCCCTGATTGGATTTGTCTCCTTTCGACTGTCCCACCCGTCCAACGACGCCCCCTTCTCCTTACGTATTTATCCACCGCCGATCGAGGGTAATGGATCTTCGGCGAAATCGACGGCCAGGTCGACGTTTCTGAAAGCATCGTTGCTAAAAAGTACAGCCTGAGAATAATTCTCTAGGACTCGGTTGTAAAACTCAGAGTAATCTACGAGCTGGAATTCCTTCGCTGCCCAAGTAGACTGGAAATGGGAATTTTACGAGTGCCAGGGGGCGTAGGAACAGAAGTTCTGTGACAATTTCTGGGGAATCTGAATTATGTAAGAATGGAAATTTCTTAGAGATTAAAGTTACTTAGGCATTATATAATAAAGAAATGAAACGGGTGTAAACCAGGATAATTGGTAGAGAAAAATTGAAGCTTGGACCATTTGGCGGGTAAGGAGGAATTCCAAAGTGCCTGGTCAGAATGATAATTTAAACGGGGTGCGAGGAAGAGGGTCCTGTGCGGAGGACGATTAATCCGCCGAGGAACAAAGGGAATAAAGGTTGTAGGATGCAACGCACAGACGTCATCTTCCAGCAAAAAAGCTTCTCCCTGGGAGGCGACCTCGACCAAGGTCACAGGGATTATATTAGCTTCATCTTTGTTACAATGGATCCAGGGCGTCCGACCAGCGAAATCTTAATTAAGCGGCGCGGAATTTTCGCGAGAGAAAGACTCTCGTTTCTAACGAGGAAATTTATTCGAATAAATTAGAGGGCTGTCTGGGAGAATCGGGGAGGGGGAACGAGGAAAGTTGGGTGAAAAATAACGAAAGAGATAAAACTATAAGTACTGCGGGAAACTTTGGGCTCCGTGTCTAGAAATTTCAATATCTGGACAATCTGAGAGATTGATCGTCTGGGAGTCTAATGGGACGACGTAATGACTAGACAGCGGGTCGACGGCTTAGTATCGATTTATGGAAATAATTCAGTACCTGTGATCCACTAACACTCCCTCCAATCAATCGGGCATTCAGTAATTCAATTGTGCCCTAGTTAAGAATCCACCGATTACTGAAGTCCATCAGCCCATTGACCCACTAATTCCTAATACACCAATCCATTAATTTACTAGTCCGCTGGTCTATTAGTCCATCGTCCCAATAGTTCAGCGTTCCACTAGCCCAGCGAACCAACAGCCTGATAGTTCCAGTAATCCAATAATCCCATAGACCCAAATAGACCGAATACTATTGTTATTGCTTGATGGTTGAGAAGGATAAAGACTTCCAAAGAGCAAGGGATAGAATGATTACCAGAAATCAGTAGGCTCACGTGCGGATGGAATTTTAATTCGATCCCACTTTGCTACTCTCTTTCCTCGAGTGTGGCGGCAGCGATTTTAACGTAATTCCCGTTTGCTGAATAATTCATAGACTCGGGAAACTAGTAGACGCGGCGATTTTCATGCAAATTATTTAACGACCCCCCGGATCCTTTTATTTTTAACGAGAGTTCGTCAAAAACTCACTTGGACTTGGTCTCTTTTCGTCTGCGACTCTGTTCGATCCTCTACGCGCCAGTAATTAAATGCAAATAATGGCAATGAACTGCAGCGTAATATTGGTGCAGCTATTGGTGTATTAAGGGATTGCTTGCGTATTCAGTGGCCAAATGTTTCGACGGTCCCGAAAGTTCTTTATCGCAGCAGGAGATTGACACTTTAAACATTAACTCGTTCAGTGACGACGTGAGTGGCAATTGTCATCTATTATTCATTTTTTATCTGTGGTTGACCAATGTAAACGGAATTCTCCGGTGTAATTAACTAATGGAAGCTCAGGGAGGAAGAAAATTCTCATCGCTAAATCACTACTCCCTCCGCGTCAGCGGTTGTAATTAATACAACCGAGAGTGAAGGAAAATTTTAATCCGCAAATGTCCTCAAAATAACTACTAAATCTACCAGTATGGTATACTTTAATCTTACTCCACGGTATATCCTATAGCTCTGTCATAATAATCGTTACAATCTAGAATTGTTATCGCATCGCTGGGACGAGAAGTTGAGTCATTCTCTAGAGATGATTAGCTCGGAGGTTTCCATTAAATTCTCGTTCCACGCGAAAGGGTCAAGGGCGCAGGCTTGCTTAATCACAGATTCCATTGTTTCGGCTACGTGAGGCAATTAGCAGGAGCAATTAATTCCAGAATGTTTAGGGTTGGGCGTGGCACAATTCAAGGGACGAGCATGCGGTTCTGCTCTGTTTGCCGTTGCAGCATTATCTGTTTCTACTTCTAGAGTGCAAGGTATACTGAATAATTCGCTTTGCACAAGAAAATAGCTATTGCCATGTAAGTTGAGTGTAACACACTTTTATGGGATATGAAAGTGAAGTTTCGAAAAAGCCACTTTCCCATCAAAATTCCCACATTCTTTCTACAGCATTCCTAATATATTCCCACATCACACTTCACACTTTGCACTCCACACTCAACAATTATTTACTGACAATTTCAATATTACAGTCAACATACAATTAAATTACAAAAGGTAATCGTAAAGGTAATGCACAGAAAATTGATTGAGAAATGTATAAAAGATCTCATCTAATTAGTAATTATCATTGCTGCTTCCATAATATCAGGACAATGATGAAGCGTGCCAAAGGGTTCTTGAATTTCACGAAGCTGCGAGGCCGAAGCCGAGGACCCGTCTCGCTGGAGAGGAAAAATTGAGATGTGCCCGGAAAACAGGTGCTTTGTTCTCCGTAATAATTCGTCTGCTCCTTCCTCAAACTTCGCTTCGTCTGGGCAAATATAGCTGAATTATCGTAGAGCAAACACGGTCGACAGAGCCGGCAGGTTAAACCTGTCTCGTGATCTCGCCTGGCTCGACATTCTTCGTGCAAACAGCGACAAAAAGGAGCGTAAATCCGGCGGGCTGTTAGACCATTGTGGGCTCTCGTATAATAAAGCGAAATCCTGAAATCGATGAACTCCTGGACAGTGGAGTAACTTGCCATATCTCCGACCTTTCCTGCATCCACGAGAACCGACGTGATTCACAGTGACATGCAAATAACAAGAAACATATAAAGCTCATATGCATTAACTTAACAATTCTATACGTTTCTATACCTCCTTAAATTTCACAAATAACCGACATACATTCTTACATCAATTATCTCGAATTTTCTTTCACGAAAATCTTCCTCGATTGCCTCGTTGCAAAGAGCATGCTCTGGCTCGTTCCACTCAAGCACGCACACTTTTCCCCTTTCGACGCCACTTGAAGGCCCTTAATTAAGACAGGAAACTAAAGAACGCTAATTTCAACTTATTCCCTCCGAATAGTACTTAATACTCACCACTCCAGCGGTCTTAATTTAACCTCCACCCTGTTTCAACAATCGTATCTTCGACTTTCGATGACGCATTCGTGAGTTTGACCATCGTTTTCGACGCATCGGGCCCCGAAACGTTTCAAGCTTCATGGCGCACCCTCCACTGGACGAAGTGAAAATGAGCACGGTCTATTGTCCGATGGGAGGGGAGAGAAAAAACAGGGAAATTTGAAATTCAAAGCCTCGGATTCGCTTCCCTCGTTCTGTCCTCCTGGTCAGGAGATTCGCGGCGACGCCATCGGCTTGAAACCGCGGAACAGGATGATATTCCATTATTTCACGGCCGATGCTGGACGGGCGTTTGTTTACCGTGGCCCTTTTCATTTTTCTGCCTCTCCCCCCTTTTTTATGCAGACAACACAGCGATTCAGACGGCTCGAATGAAAGCGTCGAAACGTTTTCGCCTGGCCAAGGGAGAAGCTCCGCTTTCACGGGCTCGCTCGGAGCGGTTTTATTTTTAATCCGGCGACGATGATCGATGGCACGACGATTAAACAGTTTTTGCACGCTCCTCGCCCACCGGCGTCGATATAACCCGCTCCGCCTTAATCTTCGCTGACTGCTTTATTTTCCCTCCTTTCTTTTTCCCTTCTTTCTGCGGAACCGAGGGGGTCTGCGGTGTTGTTTCTGGAAACACTGGTGGCTTCGCGAAATTTCGCTTCACTTACAAGTGGAAACGAATTCCGTGCGTGGCTGAACGTAGACTTTATCGATGTGCTACGAGGCGGGAACGTGATACTTTGTTCGCGAGCGGTTTTATATTTGCAACTCGTACAGAAAAATATATACAGCAGTATATATTTTAATACTAGAGTACACGCTGTAATTTATGGAATATCCCGTGTTAGATATGTCGTCTAAGTATTTAGAATGTAGCATAAAATTTTACGGGAACTCACGTAGAGATGGGAATTGAATTTTACTTCTCACCAGCTTCGATACCATCTGCAGAAATTGTTCCCCAAGTACCTAACTCGATCCATGTGTCAAAGAGATCCCGCAGCCTGTCTCGAATTTCAAACGTCACAGGTGCATTCTGGCTCCTCGAACAAAGTGGCGCAGGCTCAACGACTGCCTTTGTTCCCGCTCCCACACGGCTGGTTTTAGCGTCGCGAAAAGTTATTGAAAAATTCAATTACTCGGTCGTCGCTCTGTCGCTTTATTTCCGGGAAAATTGTTATTGATCACAAGAGGCGCAGTAGCTCCCTCCTCCAGCGGGGCGATCGCAATTTTTCGCGACTCGTCCGCCGGCGATCAATTACTAACGCGCCGGATGCACGAAATCAATTGTCATTTGTAAAATATTTTCCAACGGCCTCGATATAACGCGACAGAAATTAAATTCCGTTCGAGCGGGGCCGTAAATCGCTGCTCCTTTTCTGTTTCCAACCGAACGACGGGACGTTTGATTTATAAATTGATTTACGCCCGCGGAATGCACCCTCGTAAATTCAAATGGAAACACGCGCGCGGGCTCGCTAAGAAAAACGTCGTTCCAACAGCCGCGATGGGCTAAATTTAAATTGTTTACGCTTCCGATAATTTTCCACTTCCCGAACATCCTCTCTTCTTTTATTCGCGTAGTACGTTTTAGTTGCAAGGGGGTGGGATGCAGGGAGAAATGTCACATTTAATTAACGAGTGGTCCCCGTACGCAATTATCGAAGGCAGTGGACAGTTTCAAATAACATTGTAACATATTCGAGTTTCGTATCGCTCCAAATAAATAAATACACCTCGCAGAAAGTTCTTCCAGTTTGCCGATTCCCAGCGCAAATAAAATAGAAATCGAACGAAAAATTGTTTGAAAATAACTCCACTTTCCACTACCCGTCTTTTCTAGCCTCTGTTTTCGTCCCGATAACCACTGCCGATCGCGTGTTCGTTGAAAAGCGAAACTTTCAACCCCCCGCGGGGCGAACGACCACCCCCCCATTTCCAGTCGCCGAAAAAGGGAAAACAGGAAAAATGAAACGCTGTCGGATCAGCGGGCACCACGGGGGTGATCCTTCGACAATTTTGTCCGCGAATGCACCCTCCCAGCCATGGATGCACCCCGCTCCCTCTTCGTCCTTGGTCCAGTCGGTACGGTTGTTCCTTTGTCGAGTGGCCAGACTGAATATTGGACAGCCAACCCTCTGAATGCCAATGTTGAACATTATTCGAATAAACTCCCGTTTCGACGAAGATCCCCAACAAACAGTAATTCGCAACTCGATACGTTCGTTATTCAAATAATTAATGAACGAATTTTAATGGCCCTTCCAGTTGTTTCGATATACTAAATGCACGTGAGAATTTCCCGTCTCTGCTGCTCAATTAATTTGCCCGAATAATGAACATACGAATATATTTTTGCACACGGTATCAAGTTCCTGACGGAACGAGGAAAAAATGGATTGCAAGTAAAAGCGAAAGCTTGCCAAGAGCGGCACGAACGCGTGGCGTGTACGTCCCTGGCCTTCTCTTCCGTATCGATCACAAGATTGCTCTGCCCGCGGTATGCTAACTATACAGAATGCGTCTAGACTATTTTTTATGCTTATCCCAGTTTATAGGAAATAAAGGGTGGCCACGGACGGGCTGGCGCATCGGTGTCCTCCGGGCAGGCCCTCGGTTTTTAGGATCAGGAAGGGTGGCTTTGCCTCCTGCTTCTCTTCGTTACCCAGACACAGACTTTTTCCTCCCCTTTTTTTATTTATCGGTGGACTAATCTAAGCGAGTGTTCACCCCCCTTCCCACCCCCCGGCGTCTTGTCCAGGGAGATCGATCGAGGGACCGTTTCGTTTCTCCCGATGAACCGCGGAGTAAAAACGACTCCGCTACAAAATCTACCATCAAGCCCCACGAAGAATCAATTGAACTTACTTTCCCCGGAGCAAGGAGATAGGACGTTCGAGAGATCCATTCCAATGGCCCGAGCTCACCCTTGAAAGAGCCTTTATATTCCACCGGCTCCCTCTCCAAAGGGTAGATCCTCGTTGCGGAACAATCTCCGCGAAGCGGCTCGCGACGGCGCGTCTCGTATCGCTCGCTTGTCCACAGGCGAAGAAATATGGCGGTGGCGGGCGAGGGGGGTGGGGGGTGGGCCTTCCTTCCTGCAGAAAATAATGGCGGTGCCGGCGGGATAGACGGTGGCTACCCTTGGGCTCCTCCGCGAGGACAGCCGCGCCGTGGCCTTCGATCGCGCGCCGAGATCCCGCGTAAATCAGTCGGCCAGGAGTCGAGCTCGCGTATAAATCTTGACCGCGACCCGCTTTCACCCCCGGCGGGACCCCGATCCCGGGATTTATCGGCGTGCGGGTCGCGGGAGTGAATTTTACATATCGATCAGCCGACCCTCGCCGTTTTGAATACGTTCGAATTCATTCGGCGGGGGTCGGAATCGAAACCGATGCCGGGGGGGTTGTTATCTGCCCCGGAATGCCCAGGGTTGCGTACACACTAGCCCCGAATTACATTCATTCGTCAATCTGTCCGCCACTCCCCCCTGGGCACCTAACCCTGGCTGAAACCTAATTCGCGTTTAACGTGGCGCGACCTTGAAATCCTATCTGCGCGAGAGTTTTGCGTGTCGGGGGATGATTTGGGGTGTAGGGTGCTGCGGATGGCCAGCGTGGTCAGCGTGGTGTTGGATGGTAATTGCGTTACGCTGTTATAGAGAATCTTGTAATTATGTAAATCCAGGGGGGTGGTTTGAAAACTGTTGGCGATATTAAAAGAGGTTTCGAGTAAGGGTGGAACGGTTATAATATATGAAAGTATTGGGAGGTTTGTGTCGAGAGATTATTAAGCATCTCCTGCACTTACTGTCAACAGAAACACCCTCTGTAACCATGTAAGAATACTGCAAAGTAGATCAGGAAGACCCCAAAGAATAAATCCACTTCACTCCGCCCTGTTCCAGTGAGAAAGAATTTTGGGATCCTCGAAGACCACTCTCTCTTTGATTCATCGCTGTCCCAATCAGAAAAATCGTGGCCAAGTGTTCCTCCCTTTCTTGGTCCTTTTTTCTCCTCCCAGGGAGAAAAACAGCCCCCCTTTCGCGGTGCCGGTTTGCCCTCTTTACCACGAGCTCGTAAAAGGGCTGTTTCGTTGGTCGGTGAGCGCAGAAGCTGTTTGCCTGGACCTTTGTCCGCCTTCCCGACCTCGTGCTGCCGGCATCCACGCAAGAACCACCCCTGAGCCACTTCTAATTATTTACCCTGGCCGCTCCTGAATCACGACGACTGTCGGCCGCACGCAACTGATAAATCCTGCTGTCGCGATACACTTAGCTTCGTCTCACATCCACGTTCACCAGAATCCTCCTCTCCCGACGGTCTGGTGACCCTTTTGTACCCGTGAGCTCGCGGAATTCCACCCCTTTCAGAAGTTGTTCCTCTTCTTTAATTGCGCCGAGATTCTCCTCTCCTCTTTCGCGGAATTGTTGCGCGACAATTTAAGTTTCATATCGAACCCGAGGCAATCCCCGGTAAGGGTGCTAATTTTTCCTACCCCTTTAAAGGCGCTCATTTAACTGCTGCTTGGACCGGGAGCATCGCGGACGCCGAGACGCCGATGGTTGGGACACGTTCAATTAAACTTCCAACTTCCGCGTGTTTCGCTTCTGTGGTAATTATAATTAAAGGGGAAGAAAATATCTCATCGACCCCGTGTCACGGGCATCCACGAAAGAAGCGGCCATTATCCCCCGCAGGGGCCTCCTTAATTGCTTGCCCTGTCAGCCACCGAATCGCGCCAACTGTCGCCCGCACGCAGCTAATAAATTTCGTTTCCGCGGGACGTTCAGCGTGCTCTTAATTCTCGTCGATCCAGCGATAACGTCCGCGCGCTCCACGAAATCGTTCCTCAGCTTCACGCTCCCGCGCTTATCGCCACGCTGCCCCGCTACACCGCCACGCAGGGGTGGGAAAAAGCATCCCCCTTCCGCGCGTAATAAATCGTGGACAGAATTATGAATGGCGAAAGTCTCGCCGTAAAAAAGTCGGCGGCGAGACTGTCGCGATTGAATTAAGAAGGTTCTTAGAGGGGTTCTTGTACACGTGGAGAGATAACGCTAACAATAAGTGGGGCGGAAGGTCTTAATAAACGCGGGTCTGCAAACTAATCGTTTCTGAAATTGTAAAGAACCTTTTCCACGGAGAGACTCATATCTTGTACGTTCAGCTTCGATTTTTCTTTATTTCTGCCTTGTAAAACACTGTACATTACTCTCGTCTTCGGGGTGCAAAAAATTGTGTCTCCATTCTTTCAAGCATCGTCGTAAACGCGACAAAGTTTCATGAAATGCTATTGATCGATTAAAGCCGAGTCGAAGCTGATACCACACCCTCCAACTTATCCATTAGTCCACTAGTCCAATATCCATTAGTATCCACTGCTGAGTATCCCCAAACATCCCGCAAACAATTACGCGTTTAAATTATTCTTCTCCGCGACGAAGACATTTCAAGCAACCCCCTTGGAGAAACGCCCCACCCCCAGTCGATTAAAACCAACTCCCCCAAACTCCATCCAAAATATCACCGGAATCGCGTTATCGCGTCCCCCGAACCACCCCCGAGCTCCCCCCGGCTCGTCGGCTGGAACCCCTTCCGACGTCAGACAGAGGGGCTGGTCGCAGAAGTCGGAAAGAAAGTGCGTGTCTGACTAACGAGAAACCGTTGTCACGGGCCCTGTATATCTCCGACAGGGTTGTGCGCGCGCGGGGGGAGTGCTGGGTGGCGGCCAGGGGATGGTGCGAGGCGCGAGTGAAACTCGGAAGATTCCTCGGAGAACATCCACTTCCCCCGCAGTAGCCCGTGAAAGTGGGTGACGCCACTTTCGCCCGAGAAGATATCCAGCGATATCCGCGTGGGAAAGGGCCAGCACCCTCGTGATTTCCGCCCTCCCTCGGTGTCCTCCGGCCGCCCCCGCGCCTCGCGGAAAGTCGTAATGCGACGTTGACTACACGACAAGCCGATTCGACCGACCCTCCAGCGAATTTATTGCCACGGGAGAGAACTCTTAGCGAAGGGCCGGCCTAAATAGCCGATACACTGGCGATATATCTCTGGCGTGGATCAGGCCGGGTTATTATATTTCTGCGGGTAACAGTGATTTTATTGGGATACCGGGAGGACCGTGGTGCCCTGCCCGGGCCCCTTCACCCTGTCGCCTCCTTATTTATCGGCCTTCCATCCCTTCGCGGCGGGAGGGAGGCGGAGGGCCAGGGCACACTGGCGAACGGCGTAACGGGTATTAATAAACGAGTCGAATCGATTACGGGATTGATTATACCGGGAAGATTGCGAGGACGTTTCTGGGAGCGGTGACGCTGAACGATGAGATTTTTTGGGTACTGGCGGCTCTTCTGTTTCGGGTAGAGACACTGAGGGGCGATTCCTACGCGATGACGAAGGGGAGGCTGGTATACCGTGGATTCTTCTGGATTATTGCCAGGGGATCTTATTACTACGGAATTTTTCGATCACGAATGCAACAAATCAGTGCATTCCTTGATATTGGTATTCGGTATTGATCGAGGGGTGTTGGTAATGCGAGGGGGCAGGGTTTGTAATATGTAGGATTGAGAGCTGAGTTCGCGTATGTATGTAAAACTTCACTTAAATATTTTGTAATGAACGGCGGTGGTCGAAAGAAAATATTCCATTATCGTTAAATTTGTATGTGATAGATTCGGGGGTTGCCAGAAAAAAGTCAGTGGTACCAATAGAGCCGAGTATTAAGGGGGTATACTGGTCTAGTGCGTGAGTTTTATGACCAATTTTCAACATTTTTTATGGGCAATCAAAGTAAGTGTAGTACACAAATTTTTCCTAATATCCTACTCGTCCTTTTAACTATATTTACAAATTTGTTTGCATGACAAAACTAGTATGACATATTTATATAAAGACATAAAGATTGTGTGTTTTGCCATGATAGCTGCCATGATTCTGTTCTTCGTAGACATCTGAAACAAATGATTAATGAAAAATTTTATTCAGTAAGAACATGGCTATCGTCTGGGTCGAGATTATTCATTGAAATTAATTTTTCACAAAATGGCGCCATGTTGAATAGAAAAGTCAGTTTCTTCCACTTCAATTGTGATACTAATTTGTTAATTAGGAAGACAATTTTACAGATATTTTTATAATTTCGATTCAGACAAGAATTACATCGTTTCGAAACATCTGTGCAAAAGGGCATTGACATCGTATGCACTGTTATGGAGATATCACTGCAACGTTATGGCAAAATGTACAATCTTCATGTCTTCATACAGACACGTCATACTAATTTTTTCACGACAAAAACATTTATAAATATAGTGAAAAGGACGAATAAAATTTTAGGACAAACTTTGTGTACTACACTTACTTTGAGTGCCCATAAAAAATTCTGAAAAATGGTCATGAAACTCGCGCGCTAGACCAGAATACCCCCTTAAGGGGAGGTTCCGGTCTAGAGCCCCCCAAAATAGATGATCTTTAGGAATTAATTAAAGGAAAACTATTGTATATAATTTAATGGGATTTTTTGCATTTTATTAAGGATATCTTAAATTATAGAAATATATTTTTTGACAGCACCGCATCCAAATCGGTGGGACCTGCATCTCCCAAAGTTATTATCCAATTCAACTGGAACTTTTTTATTTTGAAGAATATACTTCTGGTTAGGGGGGAAACCAGAAAAAATTACAAAAATTACATTTTTTTAAGAAAATAACGACACTTGGAATTTGAAATCATTTTTTCTCTATATTTTTCGTCCTTTCAACGCCTTTGAAAATGATAAATTTTCAATTTTTTGTATTTTTTTCTGGTTTCCCCCTAGCCAGAAGTATATTCTTCAAAATAAAAAAGTTTCAGTCGTATCGGATAATAACTTTTGGAGATACAGATCCCACCGTTTTGAGAACACTGTTCCGAGAAAAACGCGTTTAAAGTTTTACTCAAATGCCTATAACTTCTGGAATTTTACAAATTTCCACAAATCCTTTTAAACTCGTATTCCTAAAAGGTTGAAAATTCGAAAAATGAAATAAAAAAGAGATCCACTTTTAGACCGGAACCTCCCCTTGAGTCAGTAATGCAGATATGTAGAATTGTGAGTTTCAAACTTTCTTTCAACCACCACTGTAATAGAAATCTTTACTTGCGGCTTCCAAGAGGATTCTCCCACGAAGATCTGCAATTAAGAAGGCAGCCCAGAAAGTGAAATCCCTCCCTCTGCCTCAATTTCCTGATCACTCCTCCCGCCGCTTGAAATTCTTCCAAGGAGTAGTAACCAGTCTTTAACGACCGCTGGCTCTTAATTAGTAAAAGAACTTACAGTATCCTCGATCGACTACTCCGAGAAAGTAGTGCCACCGTCGCCCCCTGGCGGGCACATTTTTATCAGTTCCAGGTCATTTCGCCCTCTCGCCCTTGATTTTTCCTTAATCGCGCATCGATCCAACCCCGGGACCAGCGCCGTTGACCGAAATTACGGTCCAGACGGGGCAAAACAAAGCCAGCCCAGGGGATTACGGTCGCGTCGTCGTTATTATTACATCACGAGGGCGTTCCAGGCCCTAGCACCGCGTTATTCCGATGAAATACCCCGCAGAAAGGGCAAGAAACGGCCAAGGTGCGCCACGCAGCGCGCGATCCTCGTGCGTGCGTCTTTGAATTTACGAAGCTATAATTCAAACTGGCACCCTAACATGATGAGGATAAGTCTGGCTCGCCTTGGGGGGTGCTTTTCTGGCGGTTACCAACGAAAACAGTGGAAGACAAAAATCCTGGTCCCAGAAAATGGAATTAATGGGGGTAAGCGTGCTTACATTTATAATGTAAATTCAAAGAAGTATTATAAGTTTGATTGTACTTGAATGTTTCTAACATCCAAGTTACTGAAAAATAAATAGTTCCTTTTTCTCCCTTATCCTCTAGCTAGAGATATCTTCTATACTCTGTACACATGAAAGTAGGGTAGTGCAGTAGTCATAGAAACGTTAAATATTCAACTCATCTTCAATATTTTGCTTTATTCAATATTCACTTAAAGCAACCCTTCAGCCCATACAATTATCAAAAATAAAGCTACTATGAGAAATATAATTCTCTACGAAAGAAGAAGAAAGAAGAAAGGGAGCAGTGTATGCTGCAGCAAACGGCCTGTACCGTTCTCGATTGGGTTGTACACTGGAGACTTTCCATCGAAGGCAAAGGATTACGTATCGAATAGAGTCCCGAGGTGAGTTCGCCGAAAATTGGCACCAGTTCCGTTCGTTCCGACCGAGACAATGGTGGGCTCGTAAAAACGTCGCGGGCAAACCACGAAGGGCGCGAGGGCAAAGACAATCTCCCGCTCCTTTACGGGGCTATAAATTAATCCACAGGGGCGGCAGGGGGTTTGGGTACCCGAATGTTCTCTCCTCGTAACCAGAGGAAGGGTCTAGCCAGCGGGAAGTTGTACAGCGGGAGAACAAAGGGGCTCTGATCACGGGGCAAGAATGTGCTGATTTCGATAAGTCGCTGGAGCACGACTAACGTCCACTGCGACGATTAAATGTCCGTATAAATTTACCATTATTCAGTGATATACGACACGACCCGATAACTATCATCTTCTAAAGCATTTCCTTCTCCTTTCTTACTTTTCCATGACGTACGAGCGCAGAATCGTGGCCAGGGCGAGTGCTTTGCATATTAAGCATGGCTACCCGTGGCAATCTTTCTTCTAGAAACAGAAATCGTGAATTATACATGTCTGGTACTGCTAGAGTTTTATTTAAAAGCACTTGTTTTACCAACCACACCAATCTGACGCTGGTTAAAATCTCTTCATACTATAAACTAAGTAGATTTCAATTTATTTTAGCACTACTATTATCACAGCAAGTATTTTGCCACATCCACCCCTGTGCCCCAAGATTCTCCAGCGCCCAGAGACCCAGAAATCACCGAACCACTCGAAGGAAGCCCGCAGAGATATTAAGAACAGCAAGATGAAAGCAGAGGCTCGCACGGAATAGGGAGCACGGGGTAAAACGTCACCTTTCCGCGCCCCTTTGTACATCCCCCTGAATGGAGCACGGGAGGCCCGTGACAGGGGGAGGAAAAGGTCCTTCGACTAAATCCTGAGGGCGCAGCATCGGTTGGGCGGTCCCAAAACGGAATTGAATCGACGCGCGTACCCGTGGCCCGCATAAACAGCGGGGCCGAGGGGCGGGGGGGGGGAGGGAAAAAAGCGCGCCGTGGAGATGAGGGTGAGCCGGTTTCAAAGAGGAAGAGGCCGAAAGGAACGAACCAGATAAAACGACGGTATTGACCTAGTGAGGGAGGGACGGGGGAGGAACGAGTCGACGATGGGATAGAAAAGGGAACGCACCACCGTTCCGTCGTTTCCTTTGCCTCTCCGATGGCGCGGTATCGAAGGGCAGACCCTTCGAGTTTCCTTTCCGCGGTGAACTTGCTTCCACGCTGCGCCACCGTCCCTTATCGCTGCTACCGCGGCTCAAAGGGACGACGATAACGGGAAGTTCTATTCCAATTGTTCCGCGTGACCGGTGGACCCTGACGAGACTGTTTCTACGATAAATTTGTTGCTTTTCAAAGGGTGGTTTTGGGGGGCAAGTGGTGGCATATGGTTGACGGGGCTTCGGGGGCTCGCGAGGGAGATGTTTCTTAATTGAATGGTCAAATTTTGGAAGATAGACACTTTCCTTGTATTTTAATTGCATTGTTTTCGCGTGCTTGTGAATCAGTGAGGGTGCAGAGTATAGAAGAAAGTTGAGCGGAGATTTGAATAACACTTAAAATTGTCTAAGTATAGGTACTTTAATTGTGGAGTTGAAATGGCAAACGAAGTAAGTGCCAAAGAAGTAAAAAAATATTTTTTAAGGGAAAAGAATATTTATTCCATGCTGAATACGGTGGGAAACGATGTAAATTATAGAATAATTAATTTTAGTTTGACGGGCTGTTGAAAGATAGATCTGAGATCATAAGTACGTACCGATGTTGCTGTTATTGAAAAGAAAATACTGAAAATTTAATTTCATCTCCTCACTTCTTATTCACTCACAGATTTTATTAAAGTATCACAAGTTCGCTGAGTTCTAAGAGGGTCTACGAATCTTCTAATAGGAACTTGTAAATTCTCTGTTAAATTTCACGCAGGGGGATGAATGTGTTTAGACAGGAAGGGCATTGCAAACGAAACATCCTGTGACGCAAATCATCCCCCGGTCCCCGTCCCTCCGTCGCCGAGTCAACATCAAACGAAGACCTTCGAGCGTTCTCCAAGGACGAGGCCCCAGCGACTCCACTTTCTGCGCAGCTGTTTGAGAATGTCCGTCACGCGCGCGTTAGGAGGCTTCTTGTCTTGTTTACGCTGTCATTCGGCCAACGACGGCCGATTTGAATTCTCACGGCAAATCGACGGATTCCCCTGGACGAAGGGTCGCGCTCGCTTCCCCTCCAAACGAAATTGCTTCGAATTGGGGGTAGGGCACCTTTTATTCCGGCCGTTTCCTTCGTCTCGCAAACGAACCGCTCGGAAATTAATTCGATCCCCGGCGAAATCTATTAGGTATCCACTCTATTCCCTAAAGAACGTGTTCCCGTCCGTTTCGAAATGAAACTACGCGCCGAGCTTTGGCAATTTCTGCCGAGGGGGTAGTGTTAGGGGTATTCAAGAGTATTTACAAGGAAATTGAAAAATATAAATCTTTGAAACTATCCTCTTGGGTTGTAGACTTGATAAGTCCCACCATCTTGTAGATCATTGTTCTTCAAATCATCTTCTCGAAGCTAAGGACTTAGAGATTTAATTAAGACGAAGCTAAAATTTGAAATCTGCCCCTGTTGCTTGATATTCATTGACGACGAAGGAACTTCCAACAGATTTCTCTCTCAGAGTTACATATTTCGTCTAACATTTGAATCAAATTTCTAATAACTCTTGGGAATTTTCTCAACGACCCAATTTGCACATTCTTTTGCGAAATAGAATTCTCGGTACGACTCATAGCCTTCCCCTTCAGAAACGCCGTTGCTGGCAGCAGGCCAGCGAGTTCTTAGCATGTCCAAATACAACACTGGTCCTCAGAATCTCTCCCCTTCCGTTCGACAGGCCTGGCTTCCGACTGGCTGTCACTTTCGACGGTTAACTCGGAAAATCAACTTCCGACCTTCGAAACGAGGACGTTACTAAATTCGATTTTACCGGGGTGGACCCTGTCACGAAAAAGACGAAGACAGTCCAGTAACTCTATTATATCATAATCGTTTCCTCTTTTCACGTCGTGGACACTGCAATGAAACGTACCCCCAGATGTATCATGATAGATAAACTTCATAAACTTTGATTAAGGTGGGGATACAAAAACAATAAAATTACTAACACTGGCTTACGACCCGTGAAATGTCACAGTAAACCCAGAAAATGAAATAAATAAACCAGTTAAAAAGTAACAAATATTTTCCTTCAAACTTTCCTTAGCGAAACGTCAATTGCATATACCCCAATAATTATTATCCTTTTCAGACGTAGCTGATCCTGATTTATTAAAGTTGCATTAAGGTTCTAGTGAAGCGAGTCACCTTTGCAACAGAAAGTGTAACTGATTTCTGTAGAAGGGAGGTTTCCTGTGGTACGGTATGGGGTGAGTCCATAAGGACGGTCTGTATGCGGCAAAACTGTGTAGGTTAGTTAGTCCTTGGAGAGTTTTTAGAGAAGACGTACACAGAGCCTTATGAGAGTTTAGCGAATTTACAAAGAGTCTTTACCCAGTTTTACGAGGGTCTTATGGGAGTAGAACGAGTTTACAGAAAGTTTTTAGAGTCTGGAGAATAGCATTTAGCTTCACGCAGTTTGTTATTGTTACTGCAGCGTTATTTAATATAATTCTGTACACTAAGTACACCAGGTTCCTTTGTATATCTCATCTAAGACCGTCTGAGCAGATAATGTTAAAAAATATCACTCCGAAACGTCGTTCCACGAGGCGACGAGAGTCACGAACGTGAATTTTCAGTCTCAGTGAATCGACTTTTTCGTAGGCAGCTAGATTAAACAACGTAGAACGACGAAGAGGCCCGTAAACGCTGGGTATATAAGCGACTCACTTTTGTTTCGCAAATGACGCTCCCCGTCTCGTAACTACCCCCATATCCGGCCTCTAACGCCGACCTTCCTCCCCCTGGAATTGATTTCATTTTACGAGCCCTCCCTTTCCACGTTTCTGGCCTCTGTGTAATTCGCAACTAGCTGACGAAAACGCTGCCAGCCTTCAGCTGGATGTGTCCATTTCGAGTTGCGAAATTGTTCGCGAGTATCTCAGGAACAAAAAACCAATATACTTGTAATTTCTCTGTTGCGATAAAACTTCTACTTCATTCAAAAAGGGCTGCCACGCAATTTAATCCCCGAGAAGATTATAACAAAGAATATTAAAAGTTGCGTTTAATTTTAAATTATTTCAACGTTTGTAGGATGCTGGAGGTTAGTCAGCGAGTTTGAAATTTACGAAAACCCATAATAATTGCTGTCACTTTTAATTATGCTCCTCGACGTACCCCTCCGCGCGCGCGCACCCCTCGTTTACGTCGCGCGGCGTATTGTTTCGACATATCGGGTTTCGGGTTCGTTATTATACCGAGGAAGGCTTCATTTGAATCCGATCGTTAGCGACGCGAATCCACGCTTCGTATTCGATGGCACTCGAGTCAGGGATCGCTAACGAACTGCAACTTTTCCCATTTAACGAAGACGCTGATTACTGTGTAATCTCGCCCCCCTCGAAATCGATCCGACGGGCCCCTTGGCTCGCGGATAATTAAGCTTTCGCCTTCGGTCGATGCGTCTTTAATTGTGACGGCGCGGTGGGCATGAATATGCAAGGCGTCGTTTTTAAATATCGCCGCCCCGAACCATCCCCTCTGTGGCGCGGGGAGGAACAGAAGCCCCATCGTCGGATGGAGTCGAGCCTGGGGATCTCTCCTGGAGATAACGCGAAATCCGTGATCCATTCGTCTCTCTGTAATTCCTGTTTTATTTTTAACGGAGCGGCCCGCCACTCCGAGGGGATTCTGCATGAAAGTTTGAACAGTTCTGGCTTGCCTGTCGGTTTCCAAGGCGGGAACTCGTGAAGAATTAACGGTCGAGTTGGGGTGACCAGAAACGGGATTGGTAATTGGTTTGGAATGCTGATGAATAGAGGCAACGGTTGCCTTGGATTTTTGGCAAATGGAATTCTCGTGGTGATTAACTTTGACTTTTGAAGAATAGCCTGAATGGATAATTTGCTTATTGCAAAGTCGAATTATTCCTACGATCGGGTGCAAAATTATATGGCAGTTGAATTACAGGTTGGTTTCAAACCTATGGTTGACTTGTACTACTTAGAAGTGAAGTTGCCATTCGATTTGATCTATCAGGAACTATAGTAGCGGACAAAATAGTTACCACTTTTTCGATTTGCTTTAATTTTGTTATTTTTTAACATCAACTTGGAACTATGGTATGTGTTTAATATACATATTCTGATGGATAATTGAAAGCTGTATACAACCCAGTTAAAATTGAATTTATGTAACTAACAAAAAAATTTATGACATTGAACGGGATAACACATTTTTGGGACCGACAAAGGCCACTTTTGGTATTCTTTTAAGTCGTCCTAACAGCAGAAGGTGCCCTCACGAAATATCAGATGTTGTATTACTTTTCAAAAGTGGTAACTTTTTAACAGCTTTAAAAGGGTGTTGTCGTGTTTAATGTTATGTAGGAAATTTATTTATTAGTTAAATAAATTCAACTTTAACTGGGTTTTATACAGTTTTCAATTCTCTATCAGAATATGTATATTGGACACATGTTGCAGTTGTGAGTTGATGTTAAAAAATAAAAGAGGTAGAGTTGATCGAAAAGGTGGTAAAATTTTTGTCCGCAACTGTATGTAACTAGTGTGAAAGTCGCATTGTGATTCCTAGGACGCTCATATCTAATCTATGTACCCTTAATCATTGACTTGTATCACTGAAACACAGAATCATCGACTAATTTGCATTCCAAACTATAACAATTCGATTCCCAGATCTGTAGACTACTAAATTATATCACTGCCTTCCTAACACTCCAGTTAACCAACCGTATTTCACATTTATCCGCCCTCAATGAATGCTGCAAGCTCAAAAAGTGTCATCTCCACTACTACACTCGAGTTCACAAACTTTGCACATTCCTGGAGTGCAATCTCTCGCGTCCCCGTGTCCACAAAACAAGAAAATTCTGAAAGAACAATCCTCTTTTCACCGCATACATCCGCGATTTAATAGTCAGCCCACCCTCGCGTCATCGTTTCCCACTAATGTCTCCCGGCGTCGTTCCAAGCGTCTTTACGCGCAACAGCGAGCACTTTCGTCGCGCCGTTCGCGCGAGCGTCGCCTAATGAATCCGGGCAGCAGACAATGAGCGGGGATCTTCCCAGGGATGGCATTGTGCGACGGGACAATTTCATTACGAGCTGGCAGGCGAAGCTTTTTCAGAGGCGTTGTCGCCCCTGATTAATTTGATGCGCGAGTCTGGGGTCCGGAGCCAGCGAATTCCATGACTGCGATTCTGGGTCGGCGGTGCTCCGTGGACGATGACGAACCAGGTCGTTTGGCGGTTTGAAACGGGTCGTGACGTGGTCGAGGAAGATTTCGTGGGCAAGCTCTTCCTCGGGGGAAGCTGTCATACTCCACGGGCGACTAGGAGCACGAGGTGGAAATTCCATGGAACGATGAATCAAAATTTTTTTGATGGTCTAAAAGAGGAAAGACTTATCTTTCCAAGTACTTTATAAGTCACTTTAAATCCAAGTGGTATAAAAAAAGCAATTCACTAACGCAACACTGGAAATTTTCAACTCGAAATTTGTAAACTTCTCTGAATGAAAAGCTACGACGGTCTGCGCTGCGATTCATCTCATACCGTTGTAAGGTCCACCCGAATGTAACACGGTACGTTGGGTGCATATCCCAGCTCTTGTCTTAAAGAAACAATGATACCCGGTCTGACCCGCGTACCCGATTTTACCCCACTTTCCCCTAGATTTCAGAAGCCAAGATCATTCTACTAAACGAGTGAACCCTAAATAAAATTCCCCACGACTAAGGGAGTCCCCACCCAGCCATCCCTAACCTAACGATTCCCCAGCTGACGAACGATTCACCCACCAAAAGAGCCAGCTAACTCAAGAATCGCTGACTACTATGAATTACCATTCCCCAGGCTCCATCGGCCTGGACAAGACGAATCTCGCACGTCGTCGCGCGAGTATGTCGATTAATTAATCCGCCCAAGGGTGTGGACGAGCGAGCGCGACCGCCCGTTGTGCCCGAGCAGAAGAGAAGCTGACAAATGCGAGGGCGAGACGGTCACGCCCCAAGCATGATTTGTCTCGGAGTTTCCACGATTTTGCCGAATTAATGGGCACACCTGTAGAAGTGACTTGGCTCTTACTTCTCGTCGAGGATCACCTCGAGAGGGGTCGAAACAACCCCCGCGCTTCTTCCCAAATAAATCACCGCCGACCCGTCCCCCCGCCCCCCCCCCTCCTCGTCCCTCTACCCGCCCGCTCCCCCCCCTCCGCGTTTAGTTCCCCTTTGTCCCCGGGAAACGCGGAACGGGTAAATATTCAGTGCGTCTGCGTGTAACATTTATGATAAAGTTCGGCCGGCGCTTTATTTATTATTCATGGGAGGCGGGCGGCGGGGGTTGACGGCGGGCGGGCGGGGCTTGGAGGGCCACTTATACGCGTGGCGGTCGAATTAAAAAAGTTTCCCTTTAATTAATACCGCCCGCCTGTTCCGAGTGCATTCGTCCAGTCGACGCTCGCGCTTCGACGACGGTCGGGGCCGTCGCGATCGAAATTTCCTTCCTTCCAGCCTGCTAATTCTTAAGGAATTCCTCTTTTAATTAGATCGGGGCCGACTTCCGCGGAGGAGGAGGATTATTAATTACCGAGTAAACAGAAGTGTCCCGTTCGCGTGGAGCTAAGTCGCGGGCAGGCCGTTTATGACCGTGGATATTGGGCATTTAATTTAATGAAGCAACGACGACGGGGGTAAGAATAACCGGGAGTCGGGCAACGGTTCAGCGTTGTACACGGAATGAAATCAAATATCATGGAGCAGCGGGCGGAGGATAAAGGGCGGGATGCGGCTGCCGGCGTCATGAACATGCAATAACGCTTACCTCGGCCTCGAGGGCTTTCATAAAAACTAATTCTCCCGTTTAATTTCGCTGCTTTATATCACAACCTCGCCTCTTATTGCGCCGCGTATCTGCGACTCGTGCACCGGCATTTGTCTGGGAACGTCGCGGGAATAAAAGCTGGGGCGGTGGAAAGATGTGAATGCTGAAAGAGATATCTGCACGGGGAAGAATTCTTCAGTTCCTTCAATCACTGCTCGCAGAATACTAAAGGATTCGATGTAATAACGTGGACCGATGTAGACGTTATACGCCAGGTAGCTGGGATACAGTAGGAACAAAAGCAAATGGCTTTCCAAATTCACAACGAAGCTATCCCCACCAACGAAGCTTTCCTCCATCCAAATTCAGGAACCGTTCGCTCTTCCAAACAACACCCACGATTCGCAGACAGGGAAGCGACTGCGCCATCAATCTGATTTTCCTCCGTCTACAATCACACTCAATACACCCCCATAATCGCATTCACCGCCCCCCCCCCCCTCCCCCTACTCCCGCACATCAAAGACACTCGCATTCCCTTATTCAGAAGCCAGTGAATCAAAGCCGAAGTCAAAGTGAACTCCAGCGACGAAAATACAAAAGAAAACTTCCCACCCCGCTTTTCGTCCCCTTTCCCGCGTCCTGTCTCCCCCTCCCCCTGTCCCGGTTTTTGTCTCCGTTTTATCACTCCCCCGCCTCCTCGCCGACAGACGTCCCCCTTCGTACCAGCAATATATAAGTTACTCGCTGCCCGTGGAAAAACTTAATAAAAATAACGATATTACGGCGAAGGGAGTGCGGACGGTGGCGGGCAGCTGTCCAGGCCCGGCAATTACCGTCTCCGCGTTGCAACCTGGTAAATATAACAGCTTGCCAGGTCCGCGACAAGACAGGTCCAGCGGTCCTGGCCAGATATATCGCGCGAGATATTGCCGGGACACTCGCAGCGATCCTTTCCAGGGGCCTCGTTACAGGGACGCCTCGGCGCACGTCGATTCTTATAAGCGACGCTTACGGAGAGGGACGATCGTCGGGGATTATGTGGCGAATTTACTAGCCTCGCCGTCACTGGAGGGGAGCTGCTGGGAATTCTTGGAATATCGGCGTCGTTAATTAAAGGATTACGTGATGGGAACCCTCGTTATACCAGCGAATATTCAGAACATCGGGCGGGGCTTTTTACGATGCGAAGCCCCAGTCCCTCTATCCGTGTTGAATTTACGCGTCGTTGGCCCGCGAAATTCGGGAGCTCGTTAAGACATCCTGTTTCGTGTTCGCCGGTGATCTCGGGATGAAGGGGGGGGGGGGGGGCGGTAGTTTCTTGCGTGGGGAATCGAAGTTGCGGGGACGTTTTAAGTGAATGGTAATGAGGCTTTCCTTTATGGGCCAGTGGAAGTTTCGAGGCGTCGGTGTTTCTGAGGGGTTAGTGTAACGGACACTAGTTGCCTCCAGGGTTTTCTTTGAAATGTGAGTTTGGGGTGAGAATTTTATATTAGAAATATGAGCGTATCTTTGAGCTTAAGTGTGGAAAGATTGGTGGGATTGTGGGGAATAAATTAACACGTTGAATTCACAGTTACGTGGAGTATCTACTGATGTTTAAAATTGGAGAAGAATTAAGCTTCAGGGTAAAATAATTCAATTATTTACCATGAAGTCTAGTTAATCCTATTTCAGCGATTCGATATAGTAGGAGTAACTGAAAGGGAAGATAATCGCTGGTGTACGCGACTACTTCGCAATTTTTGAAAGCCATAAACCAAGTAATTATCCTAAGACGAAATTGGTGTCTGGGCAAAGAAAAGATAAAAGCCAGGGAAGAAGAAGCAACACATAAAAGAAAAAGGAAGACCTACAACCACAGAAAATGGAAGGGAATGGAGCATATTGGCGCTAATTATCAGTAAATCGGTCAAGGGTCCGGGACCGTTTAGATAATCATCTATCGGCTGCCTGTTTGCCTGGAAAAAGGAGGAGCATCCTTTACAAGGGATCTGCCACTTGTCCGACCGTTGGATAGGACAGGTGACCATATTTTAGAATTACGGCTGTAAAGATCGCCGACAAATATTTGCGGTCGTTTTAGGCGAGGGTAAAGGTGACGACACGACGTCCCCGCGTGTAATTCTGGAATTTATGGGCGATGACCAGAGGGCGACGAAAGGGTGCAGGATGAACGATAGCGCAGCCAAGATTCTTTGGGGTGTGGAAGGGACGAGGGTGGTATTAGAAAAGCGATGGTAGCTGTGATATGTTGTCTAATATCCCTCAGATGTTAAAAGAGGAATAATTGTTTATAAGTGAACGTGGAGGAAACCGCTCGGTAAATTCTTCAAGCTAACTCTCAAAGAACTTGACAGGCCTGTAATTTCATTATTTTTAATCGATGCATAACCGTGTTGAAACACGCTTCTCTTTTTTAAAACAACCTATGCGGGCAGACAAAGAGGCTCGACGCATCAAACAGCTTTACCCGCCACGACGCTGTTAGCGAAACGATACTCGATTAGACTTGCCATCGAAAGTGGCTACACTTTGGAGTTTCGCGTGCAGCCCCGTCGACAGCGAGGGCCTGTTTTTCGCGGTAATTGCTTTCATTGGTAAATTGCATCGCGCTGCAGGCGCGCCTAAAAGCGAGCAGTCCGGTGGACGATGACGTTCAAAGCGCGATCGCTGAAGGGAGCTGCGAAGTAGCGATGGAACCGAGTTCGTCAATTGCACGGAACTATTAATTAACAAGTCTTCCCTCTCTAGAGTTAAGTAGCATTTCAAATTATTAAAATTTGACTCAGAGAAATAACTCGTCTCGTAACTTTCACTCGAAGTCTGCTGAAGCAAAAATATATGCAACTAGAATTCGAAGAAAGCTTTGAAATTATTACTTAGGAATTATTCAGTTGATACCGAACACCAACATCCACATTTAATTTCTTTCCAGTCGCAACCACTATTTTTATCTACCAAAGTAACCACGCAGCCTTTGAACTTGTTCCACAAACTTCCACATTATTCGAGGTGCGCTCGGTCCCATCGCTAATTAAAATTATATCGCGGTCTGTGCACGGCAAACGAATTCATTCGGCGGTGTCTGTGGCACGGTTCGCTAAAGGACAATTAATATTCGGGTTTTCGATGTGGTTTTCATTAGCGACGTTGAAATTTGGGAATCGAGGATGAAATCGGATTACAGGGGAAATCCTGCCGCTCAATCGCGACCATATTCTGCAGATTTTTAATCCCAACCGGAAATTATATCGTAACAATTCTTCTTACGCTACAAACCTCGATTCAGTACACTGTGTAATCCACTATATTTCATTTAACAATAAATTAAACCACTGAAACTTAATTAACCCTTTCTCTCAGTCGCCACGTAACGACGAGGAATATACTACTACCTGCTATTACCAAGAATACTACGAACTATGATTAAAAAGATTAAAGTGTCATAACCACTAACTTCTTCGAAGAAGCACCATTATCTTCATCTTCCACCTCACGTTATTCGCTCAGAAAAATTCCTCCCCAGAGCTCGTTAATCACCGTGAACCAATTCGAGGACTAAATATACGCCACAAAGGCCTTCCTCCTTCCACGAGCCGGTTCGTTCCAATTTTGGAGGACAGGAATTTCGCGGGTCTCGTGGCTTTTACTTTTTGCGGGACGCGGTCTAAAACCGACTGGAGAGCTCGAGGGCCACTTCGCGGACAAAGAATCGTATTTTTAACCGTTTCTGGTTACTACACCTTCAGCGCGCCCGCCAGCCGTTCTTCCCTCGAGTTTTCCTCGTTACAAGAAGAGCTCCGGCAACGTTCAAGAGAAATATGACGGGCTTAGAGGCTCCACGCGCACGCGCACGGAGAAACATGGCTCGTCTGCGTACACTTCCCATTTCTCTTTTGTATCCTTAAAATTAAACACATTCGAAGCTTCCTTTGCATCATTATTCCCCGGCGGGTGACAGGAAAATGGATGGAAATTGCGCGCGAGTAAATATTCGGAATGGTGCAGTTAACTTGAATCGTCTTGGGTAACCTTGCAGTTATTATTCTTTCCTGAAATTTATTTTATCCTGAGGATTTAAGGCTTCGAAGTAATTCCAAATATTTTTAATTCTTCTGTTAATGACAAATCCTCTGTTCCCTGTAAAAAGTTCCATCGTCGAGCAGTGCACGTTAATGTGCCTGGGTTCGGGGGAAAAGAAAAGCGTGGTCGCTAGTCGGCGATTAATTTCAAGGGCCGGGGAAGGGCTTTCGACGAATCGACGTCGGTCCCGTGGCCACAAATCACCCGTGGAAACAACGAAACTTTCCGGCCAGGAATTGCTCGCTAAGAGCCATCGTAAATTCATTTCGAGGGCGCCCGCGTAATTTCAGCCCCCGCCGCGGTACTCCAAATATTTTTCCAGCTCCCTGCACCCGAAAGCCGGAAATTTAAAAGCTCCGCGGCGGCGCGCCGCGCCGCTAATCGCCCAGCCCGATGATCCGCTATTCTGCACGCTTCCCGATAATCGAATTTCGCGATTACGCCGCCGATGCGTGCATGTAAACTCTCCGCCTCCTCTTCCCACCCCCCGATGCCTCTCTTTTCCCCCGCGGTCGCGTTAAAACCGTCGAGCCGTTTGCTTCTCGATAAAATTTCGCCCCCGATGGCCGGTGTGGAACTTTGCCGCGGGAGCAAACGCTAATAGTAACGGCGCGGAATTAAATCGAAAATAAATCGACCGTATACATCGGTAGTCGAATATTTCCCTTCCCTAAACCAATATTCATTTTTTCCGCTTGGAAACTGTGGCGGGCACCGAAATGATACAAGCCTCGGGTGGCTTAAAATTCGTGGCGCGATTATAAAATGTTATAAGAGTGTGGAGTGGAGTTGCTTTTCTCTGACGTTTCAATTCTGGGGAGAATGATTTTGAGAGATAGTTTTATGGAGCATGACTATTCGGGCCACCCCGTTTATGGCCAGTAAGATGGGGGACAGAAACTGTTACGAGGTCCGAGCGAGTAAAGCAGCAAACAAACGGGTACCAAAGAAACGATTACAGAGGGGAAAGTTTCATCGGAGGACAGAGTGGAAGTTCTCCGAAGCTGTTGTCTGTTTCTTCGACGAAAATGGGCTATCGAAAACTCGACTGGCAAAGAAAGAGGCGCCAAAGGACGAGTCACTAAAGGAAGTTCGTTCTGAGGGCACGCGAAAGTGGGGATAAAGGAGCTTTAGGCAGAATATAAGCCATCGAGAACTCGTTTGAAAAGAAGGCAAGTTCTAGGAGCGCGATTAGCGACGGGAGAAAGTTTCTTCGGAAAGTGGAGTAGAATTTTGAGGCAGCCGAGTTGATCGGAGGCCCGTTTAAACTCTATTAATTACATATCCCGTGAAATTTCAGACTCGACAGTCCCCAATTTCGAATGCAACGGTAATTGAGTCTGTTCCAGCAAGTTGGTTCAAGATCCACAAGAAGCTTGGCGTATTTCACTTCTGTGGACGTCGCGATTGCTTTACAAATTCTCGAGTTTCCTCGAGAGCGTTCGACGGCGTCTCGATTCGACGGCAAATAACGTGCAGGAAGGCGCGGGAAATTTATCTACGGATTCCTCCAAGCCGACGGGATCCTTTATAGTTGTGGCGCACAAAGAAGACCACTATTTCTCAAACTTTACCACCGACGGCGAAAGCTTGCGACTTCCGATTCGCACGCCAAACACTTTAAATATGTAACTCGGTGTCAGTGGTGCTCGGGTTGGCACCAGGATGTCTGCGACCGAACCTCTGGCTGCTTCGATTTCCCTCGTCGGGACGTGTTTCCTTCTTGAAACTGCGATCGATGTCCCTCGACATATTTAAATAATTAAAACGACCCCTTTCCAAACTTAATTAATTGATCCGCTAAATACAAACTAGTGGAGGTAGTAAATTATATTTATTTATTTATTTATTTATTTATTTATTTATTTATTTATTGTTTGTAAACGGGAAAGAGATCCCATTAGTGTACAGGAGTTAGAGGGTGCATGTTACAACAGAAATTTAGACAGGTGACGCAGGATACATGAAATAATTTGAGTGAGAAGCTCCAGTAATCGAATCAATCGCATATTGTAAATCTTCTCAATGCACAGTTTGATAGAATCCATAAATTCCACAGCCTCCAATTCATCGAGTGTCTTATGTCTGATTAAACGCAAAATCCATACCAGCTTCTGCAATTTTAACAATATACTATCGGTGCTAATGTAACCCAATCACCTTCCACTAGTTCGTAGTTTCGAGCATTAAAGGAACCCCTAAATTAAAGGGGCCAACGTAGCCCAAGTGCGACGTAAAATTAGAGCTCGATCAGGGGCGCAGGAAGGTCCGTAGATTAAAGCTATCGACCGAGAGGGTTTCCCAGCGCCTTCGCCGCTCGCCTCCAGCGAGCATATTACAATAATTGACCAGGGGTTACCTTTGACCCGCGACAACGTGGCCCCGTCCGTCAGGAGACGCCACGATGACATCTCGGCCCTCGGATAACCCAATTTGCCTCCCCCTGACCGAGGGTCGTCGCAGTTCGATGTGTGGAGGGACTCTGCGTCTTCCTCGCGATCGGGACCCCATTCTTCGACGCTAGTGGAACGCAGATCTGCGAGCGGGTTTCGAGGCTGGACAGAGGGTTGGTCGAGTGGCCCGACCCTCGTGCCTCGTTCGCAGAATTACCAGAGGGGCACGAAGGGAGTCCTACAGGGAAATCACGTTGTACGCCGATTGTCAGCGACGAAATTCTACGGGTGAATCCTTCTGGAACTGCAGAGCGAATTCAAAAGCACAATTAAAGACCAACCCAACGAAAACATATCGAAGATTGTACGATTCATTTCGAGCAAGTAGTTTAGGGCGTCATTGGTCAGACACTTCTATATCTCTTCAATTCTACGATACCTTCGATGTTATACAGCTGCAATTTATATTGAAGCATGAAAATCTTCAGTGGATTCAATCTGAAATTGTGGAGTATACTATCTTTAAAATAAAAGCAGACATTCGGGGCTGAATGAAGAATGTCTCCGGCGAAAATGATTTCAGAAGGGAATAACCTAGTGTTCCTCTGCATCCCTCGACTGAGGCTACACCAACCCCTCCGTGGAATCTCGGTTTTCTACACGGGGTGGAGTCATACGCAGACGCCGTTCATCGATAAGGATTTCCGCGGGATAGAGACGACTTCTGGTCTCCTGACCGTTGACTTTCCACCTCTGTTTCGCCTGCTCACCCTTTCCTCTCGTCGCGTTAGGGGATGCAATTACTTAAAGCAACCGCCCCTTTTGCCGGCCGATGAAAAACACCCGCGCCCTCCACGGCTGCGAAGCTCAAATCCTATCCATTTGTCAGCTCGCCCTTGGCCAACGGACGGACTTTTTTTCTGCTTCTGCATGGCCTGGCGAACGGGGAGACGTGAAAGGTCGACAAACCCTCCGCGCTACTCCGGAGACGATCGTCGGCGACGCACGACGATGCTCGCGCGGGGATTCCCTACTTTCATGGAGGAATGAAAGGGATAAATCACCCCCGTGGATTCGGGGGCTGGTCTGCCTTTCCGCGAGGCTCCGAGTGGAAAGGAAGCGACCGAGCGAGACGTGGGCGGGATACGTTCGAGATTTAATCACGTTTCGATTCTTTTTTCCATGCTGGACATTTGCCGGGGTGTCGGGGAACTCCCCTCGCGTCTATCTTCCGATGATAAAGGTTCGAATGTATTAACGCTTTGTGGAGGGGGCTTTCGAATGTTACTGTGACTTTAGCAACTATTAGGGTAGTGTTTAATTTACGTCACTATAAATAGAATAATGTTTAAACCGTCTTACCGACTTAAAGTATTGTTATTTGATCTTTGCTTTTCTCTTGTGCACTAATGGGACTTTATTACAGATATATTAAATAAATATTAAATATCAAATATTAATAAGTGTCATTCAAGGCAAAGTAGATTGTTAATCTTCACAAACTTACATTTCTGAAATTACCTAAATAGTAAGTAGGTATTCTTTAACTATGTCCGCGCATGTGTCTGGTTAGTGACGTCCTAATCTACTGCGCGGTAGCCTAGGAGCCTACATTCACTGTGTGTCTGGAGAATTTGTAAACGAATAAATAATCCAGAAATATTATTTCATACGTCAGTAGCAAATACGCTCGCTTAATTCATCAGACATTACATAAACGACTTAATTGTGGAAGTCCTTAGTAATTCGGTAACTTAATGAGACCTTGGGAGGAAGATTGAGAGGAACTATACACGGCTCTTTAAGCGTTAATCGCTCGTAATCGACGCTTCGTTGCAGGCCAGAACGAGTGTTTCCCTCGCCGGGAGCGGACAGAAATACCATCCAGCCGACTAATCCCTAATAATTCCGAGTGATTTACCATCGATCCCTATCAGGCAGTGGGCCCCGATTCACCGCCAAATTGTTATCGTGCGCGTCTGCTCGCGTCACTAGTCTCCCGGACAAAGTGGAGGCGGAAGATAAAACGTTTTGGTCGGACGGTGGTCGACCCTGGATCCATTAGGGACGAAGGAGACACTGGGGAAAATAACGACAGACCGGACTCATCGGTTTTCGTAGCCCTGCACCGAGAAACTTCTTAATGATCCACCGTAGGAACGGATGGAGACAGTTTAGAGCAGTAACGCGAATTTCCTAAGAAGCATTAGCCGGAGCAATAAACGCCACGGAGGAATTAACTGCAAATCGCTGTGAAACTTCTTGAGGGAATAACTATTAACCGAGCCAGGGTATCGGTGTTGGCGCGATATAGATCGTCGTTCCCCGCGAAAGCAGCTATTATATCTCCGAAAGTGCCCTCTGTAAACTCCACCACGATGATTGCTTCTGGTTACTTTGTTCGAGGGCGCAATTACTTACTGAGAATCGTCCATACTTCGATTTAAAATACATTCAGCTTCCTCCTTCGTTCACAAATCACTCCCCAAACGATGACAAAAGAGTTCCCAAGATTATCATTTGATCGTTAGCAGCAGCCATTCGACAGATGCAAACCCCCCCCCCCCCCCAGAAGCCATCAAACTACACGCAGCTATTTGCAACGATCCACGTCTCCGCGACTCGTGCATCGCAATAAAAGATGATCTCCGGGAGACCCTGGGTTCCTGGGCTCGCTAATTGGCGTGCGACGAATCGCGAACGATCAAGCGAAATTGCCGTTCGCGAGGAGAGAGGAGGGTCGCCCGGGCCAATTAACCGTCTGCGTTCCGAGGAAGACGCGGCTCTTAGGTAAACGCAAATAAGTGACTCGGGAATTTCCGAAGCTGCGAGGCACGAGTGACGAGCAGAGAAGCGAGCGATGACAGAAGGAAGACGGGGCTAAAGAGGCCGTAAACGAGCGTGGGCGGCCGCGGGAGGTGGGGAGAGGGTGGGGGGGGGGAGGGCGGCGAGTCGACAGGGCACGCGGGTTTACATTTAATTAATTAGACGTCTGGCGAGGTACGTAGGCTGAAAGGAAAAACGAGGATGCGGAGCTGACAGTGAAACGCGTTTAAACGCGCGCTTCTTTCATCTCGCGGCGGGCTGACCGCTCGCGGTGAAAGGCTCGCGTGAAAGAACCGCCGAGCGCGTGTGCTCGGGCCCCCTGGAACTTGGTACTCGCGGCTACGCCATCATGGAACTTTGTAATTTTGGTGGTTCAGTCGCCCCTTCGCGTTTTCACTGTGACTCTGCCGCGAGGGTGGCAATCTTTTCGCATTAATATGAATTTCTGGTTAAGTAATCCAGACTGACGGGGCAAAAATAATAATTGTCATACTTGACGAGTAAACTTTGGTGTGTGTGGTAAAAGCATTCTGTTTGAAACAATATACATAGGTACTTCAACTATCACCAATTACCTACTCTTTATTACAAAGAATTTACAATTAATAAACACGAACCTCGGGAATATTAGAATATTAGCTCTGAGAATTTCAAAGCTTTCTCGGTGAACGCAGACAACTCTCGATTATAAGTTACAACACGCCCCCGTGTAATTATCGAAAAGGGGTAGGTACCCCGCGGGATATTTGGCAAAGCAGGGACCGTATCCGGCGAACGATCGCGGAGCTTCCTCCGGCGAGGGAAAAATTACAAATTCAACCGGCTGCTGCTTGACCACGGTCCCTTTATCTGCACCCTCCACCCCCGCAGGGTAATTACTTACTCTGGCGCGCCTCCAAGCTCCATCCCGACCTCGTAAAACGCAAGCATCGGTGGCATCTCTTAATCCCATAAAGGGGTAAATCGCGGGCTATGGCTGGACAACCCCTTCGAGGGCGGCGTAGCCTCAGGGCCATGTTTCGAGCTGGCAAGGACCGCTACACGCGCGGCAACGCGGAACGAGCCGCTCATTATCATAAACGTAACTCACGAGCCGCTACTAGCGCCAGCATCGGATGCCTGGAACGTCGCCAAGTGTCGCGGGAACCGTTGGGGGTTGGTATCTCGAGAGCGAGAGGGTGGAGGCACGAACTGGGTCTCCAAAGGTGTGATTCTCGAGGCTCGGTCGCGTCGCAAGCCGAAAGTGAGGGTCCAAGGTGGGGAGACACGAAGGTCTGACCGATGGATTTTTTAGGGGTGCGCCGGGGTGAATTTGAAACGACGGAGCTGGGGCGTTATCCCCGTGCATCTTTTTTTCATATGGCCTGGAGGATTTATGGGGGCCTCGATGTTGGTGTGTTTGTGGGTCAATTCGGTGGAGAGACTGTCGCCTGATAGACGAAGCAGTGCTGCTTTTATGAGGTACCATGGACGATTTACCCTGTAATTTTGGAGACTGATGAGGGAAAAATGAATGTGAAGTCTGTGAGGAATATTTATGAATGAATTTTTATTTTTATCGGAACCTCCACCTTAGATATAATATTCCAAATATCTATTTTCTTACAAAAGTAATTTTATTACTTCCTTGTCCCCAAGGCAATTAAAGTCCTCGAGATTGGACAAAATGTATGTGGCAGTGTGTAATTGGACAGTATGTGCAAGTTGTTCCATTGGCATCGAACTATCGTAAGAGGATTTTTATGCAAATTTCAGGAGATATCGAGCATCAGAGTGCCCCACGAATTGAACGTCCGATGTAATCGTGCAAAATGGCCGTTCCACCCCATTCGATGTCGCTCGAATTTCCGGTCACATAGTCAAGCAACGACTTTTCCCGCGTATCTCTCGGCAATCTCGGCCATTAAAACGTAACTGGGTCATTAAGCGAGCCTCGTTCTTCGGCTCGTCGTCGCGCGATGAAGAAGGCGGCCTCCTTCCGCTGCTTTAAATGCGCCATAAAAACGTTCCCGATCCCGAAGGCGAGCTTCCTCGGTATATTCTCCTACAGTTTCGCCCGCCAATCGTGGTCCTTAATCGACCAGCTCCACGGGGAGGTCGCGACGCAAATAACTCACCCCATTAGGGTCGATTCTTTAAAATCAAAAGCTTCGTCTCGCCACCTCCGCTCGAGGAAAGTAATTGAATTCTCAATATCGAATCCTTGAACTTTGAGACCTTGATACAATAAGAAGCTTCGCGATGGCATTTAGGGGTTTAATTTTTTGAAAGTTTCTTGCCCATCTATTTCTGATTTCCAATATCTGTTCCTCGAATCTATTTAACTGTAATTACTCCTAAATATGCTTCCCTTTGTACAAGTCAGAACATACTTCTGGTCCGGTTAGCCCCCGTTAAGCGTAGACAGAGTAATCCCCTCGAACTGGTTTCTACTTTCATCTCCCCAGTAAGCTCCGCGGAGATTAAAAGTCGCTGGAACGTCGTGTTCGATCTTCCACCGAGCAAATACGAGCCCCTTTGGCAGGCCCCTTCGTGATCCACCTCCTAAGATTTCTCATGTGACGCGAAGGAAACGTCTCGTCTGGCTAAATACCTCTGACGACGAAATTTTCCCGTAATTAGAGGGAAAACGTCCCCTTTGATCTCCCCCGCAAGGAGAAGCACCGCGAACGAGCTCGGAGATTGCCCTCGCGACGATCGATCGAAATAATTCCGCCCACAAGATTTCCATAACGCGATGGAGCAGGTGATCCGCCATTTCCCAACACTTTAGCCTTACCCACGACAATTAACCGAGAAATAAAATGTCAAACACCACGCAGACACATTTTCCAACGGATCAATTCTTATATCACGCTTATCCAACAAGGCAGATTCAACTCGAACGCTTCAACCCTTCATGCCCGAGCGAGATTTCACCTGGAAGCCTTCCACATCCGGAAGTTAATCGACGCTGAAACCCGAGTGGCGAGTTTAAGGGGCATCGTAGATCGATCTCGACGGGAGTAATCGTAAAAAATGCCACCAGAGGAGAACGGACCTGTCTAGGGTGGCGAGGGAGGCTGTACAAGGGCGAGGGGTGCCTCGACAACTGCGCGTTTCACCTGATAAACGTAACTTCTGATACACGCCCCTCTCACACCCTCGTTCTGTAAGCTCGGCAAGTTTTTCATGATCCTCGCAGCCCCTCGGATTTCCATCCCCCGTTCCGTCACGGCACCCTCGCGCCACGGTCCATTCGCGACCTCCTTAATTCAGGGATCGAATAAGAATTCATTAGAGAGCGCGCCGGGAGAGGAGGGGACGTTCGTTTCTGCCTCGAAGATCGTTCGGGGGTTTTAAAGAAATTAAAAGTTTACTTACTTCGCCGCATGGCCACGCGACAACGCGAAGTGGGGGTCGGATCCGCGGGAATCGAACTCGAGCTCAGCGAGTGGAACTTTCCTCTAATTACTCGGGGATTCTGGGAGGAACTGGAAGCTCGCGAAATTGATTCAACGAGCAGCTTCGTCAACTTGGTGGATTTGAAACTGGTCATCGGTGAATTTTAGGGGGGAAGAAGTTCGAGGCTTTTGGAGCAGGGTTGATCTCTGGGAAAGGGGATGATCGTTGATAATATTTATGCAATAATTTGTGCTCTGCATTTCAGTTTGGAAAAGGAAATGGTACAGTAGAATTGAATTTATGGGGGTTGAAGCGGAACTGTACAGGAGTTTGTTTACCTCAGCTTTCTTATTTACCCTTTTCATTTTAATCTCCAAATAAAGATCCAAGGATTCATCAAACTCTCAATGAACAAACATGCTAATCATAATATCCAATATTATCATGCATCATGCACTCCAAAAATAAGATTCCCATTGCTAAAATACTTCATTAACCCTGCAGCGATCTATCGATTGGCTCCCTTTGCTCCCCCTAAGTGTTCCACTTTCGTTCCACCCCTAAAGAGGACAAATATTTTCTTGCAATATCTCCAAGTCGACAGACAGCGCGTCGTTCCTTTGAAGGCTCGTGAAATTCAGTAGAAACGGTCCACGACCCGTCAGGCACAAGATATCCTTCGACGTACGCCGTTGGATGTTGCCAGCGGCAATACCGCTAATACGTTTCTCGAGGTATCGCCCTACCAACCTCCGTATTAAGTAGGTAGCGAGCTTTTTGCGCGTCTACCGTCGAGGCTTTTCGCCAGAGATCAAAGTCGGATGCCCCTTGGTTTCGTTATTCACCCTCATTTCCAGCGTGGCTCCAAAAAAGTCCAACGCGCGCGCCTGCCTGGCCAAAAAATCGAAGCCGAGACCTCGGAAAACAAGTTTCGAAAGGGTTGATAACGTTACGCTCTGGGAAACATGATTATTTTACAGTGAAGGAGGGGATGTTTCGTGGGAAATACGCGGGGGACATTTCTTCGTGGGTTGTTTCACTAGAAATGCTCTTGAAATTGGAACAGGTCGCAGAAGAAGATTAATTTTTCAAGGAAACTTCGAAGGATCTCTCAAGGGGATCTCTTCTTTGGCTTCTAGACCTTTGAATTTATTAATTAACCCAGCACCTTAATCTATGATTAGTCCAAAATTCAGTTTCACTGTTATCTTTTTCTACCTTCGAGAGCTTGGTATAGCACGATTTTTGTACATTGAAAAATGAAAGGTTTAGAAGGAATGTGAAGGAGTGGGAGACTTCGAAGAATTTTTTAAGGCTCTCGTCTCTCGTTTGATTTCAAGCATAATATCAATGTTCGTAGAAAGTATCGTTCATAATGTACATGAGTGGACGAAGTTGGCCCGCCTTATCGAGCCGTGAATTTTTTACACGGGACTCGATTAATCCTGTTATCGCGCCGACGGCCCTCGAGTTACACGGGGCCATGGAAACTTTCGCAATTAACCCGGGGAGACCTTTTTACCAAGAACGAAATGAACGATCGCGATTATGAAGTTGCTCCTTTCCACGGAGAAATTGAATCCCCCCGTTCCCGGGCGAATGTTGCGCAGGACGAGCCAAGTTCTACTTGCGTCGCTCGTTGACCTGAAACGTCTCTATTTCAGCATCGGTACAGGCTTTCAAATCGTATTAAGCAAATGAATGAGAAGGCAAATAGGTAGGAAAACGGTGGCCAGCACCTTCTCAGCGCTGGATCCCTGAGGAGTAGATCCCTGAGCAGTGGATCCCTGATCATTGGGTCCCTCAACAACGAATCCCTTAGTCATTTCGTCATCTTCGATCTTCGCGTTCTGGAGTATCCAGTCCCTGAAGAAGAACACGTCCGAGTAGACGCCCGGGAAGCCAGGAAGTGCGCAGCCCTCCCCACCGGAAACCACGCCTGACAACACCCCATTGCAGACCATGCCACCGCCAGAGTCACCCTGCAAAATGTTCAACATTGGAATTCATTGAATCTGGAATCTTTGTTATGCTTCGTCGAGTTGAAATGATGAAAATACGAATGGAAAAGAAGCTGAGCAACCGAAGTGACTGCGGCGTAGAGAACCTTCGATAGCGATAAGCCACCGACACTTTGGATACAAGCTTCTTGGAAAAGACTCTCCACAGAAGTTAATCGATCGATAAACTATCGTTGAGAAATTCTCTTTCCTTCTTCTATCGTATATCGACGAATTACTTCAATTTCTCTATTCTGCGTTCTTGAAATTCTTACCTGGCAAGCGTCCTTCATGCCCTCCATGTACCCAGCGCAGAACATCCCCGGGGGCAGGTCCGTTATGTTCTCCAAGAGCTTGAGGCAAACATCCCGTTCCACGATTGGAAGGTCCACGTACATGAGGTCGTTGCTCACCACGGGGAAGTCCTGGACAGAGGAGTCTCAAACGTGAGCCAGAAAGAGAAAGACTCTTTTCACCTACAGTATTCGGAGCTCCCAGAATATAAACCAACCCTCGGAGACACGCCTCGCTGGTGTTAGCAACGTAAGCGGAGTATCGAGAGCTTGGAAACGGATAAAGTATAGAATTATCGTGAAAACTCACATCCGATGGGTAACCCCATCCAGCCACCTGGCAGATCGAATTCGGCGCCACAGTCTTCGTGGAAAGGGGCGCGGCGTTAATCTCTGGCGTGAGCTTGAGCGGTTCCTTGAGCTGCAGCGAAAAAGTTCATGAAAACTTGAGCCGCGGGGAGTGCGTGTAAGTGAAGCGGATCGTACAGTGAGAATGGCGATGTCGTTCTGCAAGGTAGTGCCGTTGAAATCGGGGTGAATGGTAATCGCGTCCACGCCCTTTCTTTGGCCAGCCGCTGTCTGTTGGTTGAGCTGCAGCTCCCCAGCGACCACCATAACTGTCCAGGGCTGTATGCGACCGCCATTTCTATGCCATAGGGGATTTAATTGTACATGGGAAATGGTGGATGCTAAGTGTCATCGTGAAAGAATGTTGGTGGGCTCATTAACGTTAGTTTCGAGGACGTTAAGCGACCCCCTTTAAGCATTCTCTTGGACACCCCGGAGTTTCAGAATGGTGCTTATTTTCTTCAGTAGTGATGCTTAAGTTTCGCCCTCTTTCGGTCTAACTGGTGACGAAGGAATTTTAATATACTCGTGGAAATTAATTTGCGTGGCACCCCGTGTCATCTTTGATCCCATTTTTGGGGGAGTCTGTTATTTAATTATTTAAGCACTACAGTTCTAAGTAGTAATACTGCTATAACTAATATTAAATTAATCTCCCTATTGATCGCAACAAAGGAACCTAGAATACCGCAGATTTCCCACGAAGACGATTAATGCTTATTAGATATTCTGAAAATACACTCACAGGAACATGCAGTGCGCCGCAGTGACGACGTAATACTTGTTGATCACGGATCCCCCGCAGAAGTGTCTTGAATTGTAGCTACGCCTCAGAGATACCTGGACACATCGGCAAGAAATCAATCAATTCCTTTCGAACATCATGAATTATCTAACGCCGTTTCGCAAGACTCCGGAAAAACGTGACAAATATCATCACGTATAGAATGTACCTGATAAGGGAACTGCCTCAAAGCTGCCTTCGTCCCGTTAACTATACGACCGATCAGCCCATATTTCGCCCATTCTACCTGTTCCTCGAAGGACAGGCGGATCTGTGACTCCGCTGAAACACAAAAAACACCATCAGTAAACCATAAATGCCCACTCCATTTCGATGACTTGACCTAGACTAAAGAAGAACAGATTGAGTCCATGCTAGATCCATGTTCCACGTTCGTAGCATAATTTAATAATCAACCATTTGATTATTGCACAAGGAGCCAATTTCACCGATTCCATCGACGCGATATAATATTGACGTCACCGATTTCAACAGCGCAGGCAGCAATCTTATCAATAGGCATGCAAATCGTCAAGCAATTCTTGATACTTTCCTGCGAAATTTCACTAACCATGGACGAGGTTCAGGCTAGCAAGAACTGCTACCACGATCGCGAAAGGAACCAGCCTCATCTTCCCTTCGCTGTCAGTAGTTATGCTAATCGATTCTTCCCCGATCAGTTCCCCTTTCACGGCACTCTGTCGACGTACTCCACTACTTTAATGCCACCGCCTGCTACTCAACTACGACTGGCCGCGATCAGACTACAATGGATAGAGAGGCTCGTTATCAGAGAGACACGATCAGCATTTATCTCACGATATCGGTTATCGGTGACTATCTATCGTTAATTGAATGGCAGCTACTTGCTGTTGGATTATATCTGTCCACCGATTGTCTCACAATCGTGGAAAAAATAATTCGCGAGCTTCTTTAGCACGTTTCGCCAGTTCAAGTTCGAGGGAGGACCTTGAGGGCGATAGAGAATGGTCTACGAAGCTTCTTCGTGGAAGGAGTTTAATTAAAGATAGCAGTGTCAATAGCTTCTAAAGTCCAGGAGAAGGCGTTCTAGTGTTACTAAGAATCGCGTTGATTAGATTTCCGCGATAGCTGCAACGATTGCAGAGCGATGTTGCAGGAATTTGAATCGAGTGAATTACTTAAAAGTGTTTCGCGGTTCGCCTGGAGAACTCTCGATCGAGGCAATCTGGTAGTAAGGCGATAAGGCAGAACGGTGGCCATAATTGAGCATCGATAAAGATCAACGATTTCTGTTTTGATTCTTTATCTCCGCGTTGGGAAACTGCCGCTTGTAACCCGGTTACTCCACAATCGCAGCGACGTAGGAAGCTTCCGGATTTCAAAACTCGATATTAATCCCGTTTGAAGCCACCAGTACAATTAGCAATCGACGTAGCCAATTCTGACAACAATTTTCTACAAACAACCACCCTTGTGATACCAGTCGCCTCATCTGCAGCCCTCCACGGTCTCCGGAAAGGTTCCCCAGCCCTCTCAACCCTGCAGCCTTTCCTCGAATCGATAAAGAAAACGCACAGACCGTAAACAACCCCCCGTACAATATCCCCTGCCGCTCCTTTTTCCACCGAGCTGCCTCCGCGCCAGCAACCACCAATCCCACCGAGCAGATTCTCGTCTTCGCGCCCTTGAACATGTTTCGGGGTTTCCCGTGCAGGATCTCGGCGAACCCCCGATCCCGTTCCTCAGAGGCTGCAGACAGGCGTCCCCATGGATGACTCGATCCTGCCGCTGGTTAATTATCATCGGACCGGTGCTCCCGATGGATCGAACTCGCGACCCCCTCGCGCTAGACAACGAACAGCCCGAGGCTCTCGACTGGTCTCTGTTGGCCACGCGGAGATTGTACACAGGGGTTGCGCGGGCTTGTACGGGGTTGTACCGCCGCGGGGATGGGTAATGGTGGCTCCTATCAGCTCTGTACACTCTCTCCCTCGCCGCCCCCTCGCGCCACCGCGCTGGAGGCCCTCGAAAACCCCGTCAGGAGCAACGATATTCCAGTGAGTTACATCGATGGCACCTGAAACGCGCCAGCCCCCTCCGGACCCCCCACCGAACCACTTTCCATATTGGATACTCGTTCGCCTTCGCTATTTCGCGTCTTCGATGAACGCGCACGATCATCCGTACTGATGATTCTGAGGTGGTGTTCGCTTGGACTTGTCGTTTGGATAAGTTCGACGAGGTGGGTCCGTGGAATTGGGGAAAAGCTGGGTTCTAATGTCTTTGGGTGGAGGCTTGATGCATCGATAGCGCGCAGGGTAGGTCTAAGTGCGGTTGGATTTGTATGAAATTGGTAGTGGTCTTGGAGAATATTTCTAAAAAAAAATACGCGCAGAGTGGAAAGTATTATATGATGCAATAGTTGCTTGAAGATGAAGTTTCGCTTTAGGCGCAGTCGGGTGTTTCTCACAAGTAAACATTCAGTTATAGTGAATGGAGTTTCCCGATTTGGAATATATTTTTTTAAAGTACTCATAGTAACTAAGAAATCCTGAAAATTATATCTGCACTGGGCTTATTTTAAAAACAGCAATATTCTCTTATTTAAGAATAATTGGCTAAAACCTGGCATCCTGGCTAACCTGGTATTTTTTTTTTTTTTTTTGAGTTGCTGAATCCGAATATGATGTTATTTTTTGTGTCAAAAAAATTCCTAAGGTTTATTCCTAGTTCTCTTAATAAAAAATCTCTTTTTTTTTAAATAACTCAAGAAGGAAGGGCCGGAGAATTTTTTAAATAGACGATTTCAAAGTTAACCAAGCTAAGCAAATTATTCTGAAATAAGAGGATTTTGCAGTTTTTCACGTACGTCTCAATAACATAGTAAAATATGTCCATTGCAGATATAATTTTCAGGATTTCCTAGTTACCCTGAGTACTTTAAAAAAATATATTCCAAATCGGGAAGCTCCATTCACTATAAGTGAATGTTTACTTCTCAGTGGACAGCACTCTAACTTCAAAAAATAAAAGAACAATGACGAAGATTAGAATCGCGAGTGTGGTAGATTAAGTAAACTGGAATACTTAACATGCATGCACCGCTAATTTAAACTTTGATGCACCTATGAAGCACACCTCCAAGTCAATTATCATTACTTTCACCAAGGAGGGTGTATTCACAGAACAGTATTAGATTCTCTCTACACTAAAAACTCGCGAAATCCCAGATAAAATCCCAGCCAAGGCTCGGGTCTTTCCCAAGCCTCCTTCGAAAGTGTATCTCCCTCTTCGTCTCTCCTCAACTCCTTCGTCGACGTCCCTCTCTTTCCCTCCAACGTTCCTCCGTATCGGAGACGTGCTACCTCCGCTCGACTCCTTCGAGCCGGATCGTGGAATCATTCTCGATGGAGCCGAGGATAATGCTTATGGGATGTAATGATAAGGAATGCTGCCCCAGGCAGCTGACCCTAACCCTCTCGCAGCCTTGCAACGCTGCGTCTATCGACTAGTCACGGATGCTGAAAGATGCGTGCGTGACACGACAGTCATCGATTCTTGTCCCATCGAAAACAGTGGAAGTTATCCTCAACTAAATCGCGACGTTTTTTCGGATATGAGGAACACCGATGAATGAGATGATTAACAGCGAATTAAAAGTGAACTCCTAGTGGAAGAATGATGAGGATGGAGTTGGGTAATGGAGAGCCTCAAGCATTGTGCCATTTGAATGACTCCTCGAGATTTTTATAAGAGAACTTTGTTTATATATTTTCGGGGAGTCAAGATATAGAAAAGATTTGGTTGATAGAAACTCTGTGATGCCTCCTTCTTACAATCATTTTTTATTCAGATAATAGGAGCTCACGTTGGGATACCCATTCATCTTGCTCAAACGAATACCGTCTCGGTCTTTCTCGATTTATTGTTTGGATTCGAGTTACGCAATTGGATAACAAGAGTTGAGTTGGGTGAATGGAGGATTGAGTAAAACTTCGTTACGATAAATGGAGTTCTACTGTGCGCCAGTTTCTCTCGAGCTTCGTGTCAGACACAGGTGATCCCTTTTCTACCTTCTATTTTCTTCTCAACTCGTTGAAAGTGGTCGCCGCCGACTACAAGTTTCCAATGAACAGAACAGTGGTATTTAAAATTCCTACTTTGAATCAGGCACAAGTGGTGTATCAGGTTTTCCAATCGCACTTTTCTAACGTCTTCTACACTTCTATCGCTTCGAATGGAAAAGAACTGTGATCGCCGCTCTTATCACAGATTGCCCCTCGTGTAAGCAAGTGTAACCTCTTTACTCCTGATTCCCGTTTCTAATTGAAATTGCCGCAGCGCTTTTCACGTGCAGATCGAAGACACGGAAATTAAACGTTACCATCGCGGTGGCAAGTGTCGTCGATGACTGTGATTAATGCCGCAGAAACTACATGCAATCTCGTGTCACATTCTACCCAGATTTCTCGTTTAATAACCACTTGCTCTCACATAACGAGCTGTATTGACCGAGAAACGGCACCAGCCATGATGAAAATAAAACGTAGAAAAACGAAACCCCTTGATTAATAACGTGAATGCAGGTTTCAATTTTGTATCATTCCAGTGGGTGCCACCTTACTGATGAATATTCATCCCAAAATCATCAATCAAGCCTCTAGAAGTAAAAATACCGATCCATCCAACATACGAGTCCCAATTCTGATTTAATCCCGTGACTTTCTAATCTACGATGCATTTAAAAGCGCATCTGCGAAAAAGAGAAGGGACTCACATCGATCCCCAGGAAGTTTCGATAATTGAGCCCCGTCCTAGTGGCTCCCGATTGCTGGAAACTCGAGGGGGAAAGGTGGAGCACACAGCTCGTTATTCCAGTTCCCGAAGTAAAACGGTGTTTGCACGGGGGAACGGAAAAGGTTCCGTTCTGGCTGTTTCCGTCCGTCGTCCACTTGGCGGAGCGTAACGACCAACCGAGCTAGCCAGCCAGCCAGACGATGGACTGGGAACCGTCTGGTAGACCTTGAACGGCCCTTTAACTGGTTACTCCACAGTCAAGGTTACCTTCTTCCTCTTTTCCACGCCGCTGTTCCGCCCGCGGCAGAGCGGGCCGGATGAATAGGGTTGAGAGCTCGCCACTTTATCAAGGCCGTGGCCGGCCTGACAGCGGTGTACAGGGTGTATCAGAACCATAGGCGAACGTAAAAGGCACTGGCACGTGAGGAGACTCGAGAACGACACGATTTGCGTATTTTCTCCCTGACGGCCGTGCCGAAAGCGATGGGACCAAATTTATGCGACGTAAGTGGGTTCTAATGGTAGGCAGAATGTTAAAATAGAACCCTAAAGAAATCACTCTGGTTCAGTTCAAAATACGAATATTGAAAGTTGGCAACAATAATGTGGAAAGTTTCATTCTAAAACGATTTTGAGCAAAGAATTTAAAATGAAATTAGGGAACTCGCATGTAACTGAAAGTTCCAAAACTAAAATAAGAATTTTAAAGAAAATTGAAAGTGCTACCAAAGACCTTCCAAGAGTATTCCAACAGAAGATAGAAAACAGAAATAAAAATGCAGCAGACTCACCGCGAAGGGGTCCGAGTGGGAGATCCCATCGTGCAAAAAATGGCAGCCAAAACAGCAACGGTCCGCGCCACGGGAAGAATCCCGCCGCGAAACCACGGCGAAGATGGTCCTCCGCGAGAGAGTCGCCTCCCACCGAACAGACCACGGAGAAGAAGAGGGCAGCGCAGAAACCGCAGGATCCAATCCTGCCTGTGCGTCATCGAATCGGCTCGCGGGGATCCGGCGAGCTTAACTCCTGCTGTTCGTGTTACGTAACCGAGAGCCCGTGACCTCGATCCCAAGCCTCCTCAGCATCGTGCACACGGACGAGCGGCGCACACGGACGCCTAACCAGACGGCGCAGTCCACCTCCCACAGACGAAACAACCACCTCCGAGCACGACCAGGACCTTTTTGTCGGCTCCTGGTACAGTCGCTGCGCGAAGCCGGGCCTTCTCCTCCAACAGAGCTTGCTCTCGCGAGAGGGAACAACGCCGGACCACTTCTTTCGCTTCGTTTTACCCATTATTCTGTCGGACGAAACGGACCCACCGACCGCTGGCACCAAGCGTTCAGGTTTATTCGCAAGCGAGACGCGATCCGCTCGCTCGTGGGACGCGCCATCAACTGATTCATCCTTCCAGGTGCGCTCATCGTCCACGGTCAATGGTAAGATGATGTACACGGGACACTTACAGTTTTTCTTTTACGCTGTTCCTCGCGTGCTTTTCGCCAATACGCTCGTTACGCGCGGCGCATTTGGCGCTCGTAAACAAGGCTTTCCCGTGCAACCGCCGCGCGGGGCTAATGGAGGCTGATTGTGAATTACGGGGGATGCAGGATACCCGCATAGTTTACGCGGCCGCGACGAAACGCCGAGTGATTGTAAGTTATCGGCAGTTTCGGGGGGATTCGTTGGTAGAGGCGGGGAAAGGAGGCGATTTAGTGGGGGGGTTGGTGATGGCTTGAGAGAAGAAAGGGTAGTTTGTTAGTTTTCGTTGATTTTTCTTATTATGATTTCTCCTATTATAGACAAATGTAATTTTCGTGTGCACTTCGAATGTTAGGAAATTTGCAAGTGGTTTTAGGGGTAGGTGCCCTCGGAAAGGTTGAAGAAATAGGGTGGTTACTCAAATTTAAGGATACATTTTGCAGAAGAATGATCGTTCTAGGTTTCCTTTGAAACAGTTCCATCGAGCATCTATAACGAAAAGCCTTCTTATCAGTTACTATTTTATCAAACTCTTAGTTTTGGATTTAATCGCATAGATCTCTTGTTTCAGCTCCAAATGTCTGTCTGTCTAAAGTCTGGATCTACTAGGTGGCCTCGTGAAGACACTAGTAAACTCATGCATACTAAACTATGCTCACAGAAAAATCCTTCAAGATTTGGCGAAGCATTTTCAGATACAGATCCAGGGAACCACAATCAACAAGGGAAAATTCATGTGAAAATTGTTGAGTGCTCTTTTTTAAAACTAAGCAGAGGATTCATTTCAAATTGCGAAGGTATTTTCTCATACCTACTTATGGTTCTTCCTTTCGTTCATAAGAAAATACAATCACAATTTAAAATAGATCCTCTGCTTCGTTTCCGAAAAAACAGTCTCACAAATTTTCATTTGAATTTCCGCTCTTCGATTGGGGTTCCTCCCTTAAAACTTAGACAATCACAGTCCCCTGCTCCTGGATATGTGGTCCCCGTTCTGCAATCGCTCACCTCAACGAAACCCGAATATTTCAAAATACCAAACACACAATACCATTCCACTGTATATTTGTTTCAAGAATCTTAGCCGCACAACGAATACAACAGAGCGCAAACCGACGATCGCGATCGATGATGGCCCACCAAAGAGATACTCAGGGAGAACAGGGGAGCACGCGGTGGATCCCGGATCGTTGATCGTCCACGGCAAGTTTCACGAGGGGAAAGGTAGCGTCCCGACCAGACACGCTGCTGTTTTTTTTTTTTTTTTATTACCGGCCGCCTCGAGACGCGTGTAACGTGCCTCGCGATCGTAAGCACGGTATTTTTTACCCTCCGCCATGCAGCGTTCGGCCGGAGAGATCGTGGCCAGGTAATCTTCTTTAATGCACATCGGCCATGCCGTGAACGTGACGCGAACAATGGATTCGATCAACGGCCACGGAACGATTCCGGCGAAGCGCGTAGGTATACACGCTCCGTTCCTCCTACGACGAGGGAACTCGTCGCTACGCGTTGATTGATCGCGCGATCGTTATCGCACAGGGACCACGGAGACGAAGGTGGCCCGAGAACAGCGTGGAGATCGTGAAAAGTTTACGAGTCCGTGGGAAATCTCGCTTGGAGGGGTCGATGGTGGCGAGGGATAGCGATTAGCGTGGACCACTTTTCTAATCCTGAGATTGGATAGTAGAATCCGTCGATGACTTTAGGATTCGATATTCAATAGTTCCTCCTTGTTGGAGAAATATTATCCACAGCGTATTCTAATTTTTGCAAACGCTGGATTTATGACATGGAATAATTGAAGATTTCTGGGGGATTTAAAACACGTCTGATGAAGATAGTGGCTGTTTACGTTTAATTTTAGAGGAAAGTGGAAGAACGTCTATGGAGACGTGACTGTCGTCACGCAAAGAAGTGCAAGACCATTGACGGAAATGAAGTGCCGCCTCCTTATCAATAGATAGCTATCGATTAGACAAGAATTATAACGGTGACGGGTTATATCCGTGAATAATTGTGAAGAAGATAGTGATCGATAGCGGGGAGTCTCATGATAGATGCGCAATTCCCTGGACTTCCAAGGGGGAAGAGGAACTTGTCGACAGCCTGGACAGCTCAATCTGTTAGAGTAGTCTGATCCATCGGACAAAAGCGTCCAGTTTCTTACCCCAGTCAGGGGTAAGGCCTCAGGCAGAACACGTGAATAATTCTTTAAGCAAACACACAACTTTTGGAGAACCCTGCAGAAGGTAAATAATCACAATAAAATAAGGAGCCTTACTTTCACAAGCTTTGCATCCTAATATTAAATATCGTTAAAAACAAACATCCTTGCACCTCAGGTCCTCGATTTCAATAACCTTTACGCGACCACTTCGCTCCCACATATCTCCAAAAAGTTAACCAATTCCTTCCCAGTTGTCGATTAACACCACCAGCCCCAGGTGGGCAGAATGCAGATACCGCCGCTGTATCATCTTCATCGACAGATCCTCCCACGCACGGACAAAGCAATAAAATTTCCATGGCAATCGTTTGAGAAGTGCAGTGGATCCCAGCAGCTGCCGAGCCGCGCTGCACTTCACACTCCAGCGCACCGTAAATCAATTGCAGCGGCGGGACCAGCCGCAACACGGTGCTCCATGCGTCGCGGAAGGCCCCGGCCCAGAAAAAAAAAGTGAACTACGGCCAGCAGCGAAACGCGGGACACGGTGAAAGTGTTGCTGCACCGGTCGCAGCTGCGTACGCCGCCGAAATTGCGCGTACAGAGATGGTATCGCTGGCGCACGTAGATCCCATCGACACGTGTGGCTGCAACAAACAGGAGAAAGCCTGCTTTTGGCCGGGTCGACGACCCGCCGGCCGTCGTGGTCCCTTTTCGAAATTTTTCGGGCCCCGCAATTATGCACGCAACGGCGATAACGCGGCGTGCTTCCTGCGTCCCCGTCTGCCGCCCCCTTTTTTCGCTCCTTTTCCCTCCCCCTTCGTGGCAATTTCGCGGATGGCACTTGGCGTTCAACGTGTGAATCAGAGTGTGACGCGCGGAATCTCATCCGGTGGCGGTCGCGGAGTGGAAATAATTCGTAAATGGCGTTCTGTGTCGTTGGAAATGGTACGTGAAACGAATTAATGGGCGGGAGTATCGGTGGTTAGCGTGTCTGGCTTAGCGAGATCGTAGGAGCGGTCGAATTTAATACGGATCTCACTAATTTCCCTCTGAAAGTTCGTTACTACTACCCCTCTTACTACGCCTCTACTAACGATCTTGAATCCGTGATCGATAAGATCTAGCTTCCTGGGAAGCTTCGTGATCACTCGAAAATAAGTTGCACCGTGTAGCTCCTACTTCTTCGTACATCCGCAATGCATTAGCTACCTGTGCCTTAAGCTTTTAGACTTCAGACTGGAAACACCTGACAACTTCATTCGCCCGTAGCTACTACAGGTAAGCGAACAAGATTCTATTTGGTCGTTAGCATCCTGGGATTGGACTATCCCATGAATAAATTTGTCAAAGCCTAGTTTGCTCGAAGGTAAGAAGAACATCTTCCGGAAAGGAGGAACGCTGTTCGAACGAAGATTAATGACACGCGAGCGAAGGCTGAAGAAGAGGACTCTCGCGTGCAACTAGGGTTCTACTTGAGTGACTGGCTCCCTTTAATTAGAGACACCCCAAACCGAAGACGACGCGGTTGTTCTTTCCTCGCCGTTGCCCTGCAGCTGCATCCTGCCCGTGGTGCTCGGGCAGGGAACGGTTGACGTGCATGCGGTCATCAGCTACAATGCAGGACCGCGGCGCGGAATTGCAGCGGAGTGCAGGTGCACCCGCAACCCAGCACATGCCATTAGCGTCCAGACCGCATCCACGCTGATCCCTTTCCCTCTAACGGCAATGCAGCCCGGCTCATCGGCCCCTCCGTGATATCACGGGATACTGATGGCTCGGTCTCCCATGATGCAACTGGCCCAGGACCACCGTTCGTCGGAGAGCTTGCATAATCGGAGACGGGCTTACGGCGGTAATTTCGCTGAAATGATGCAACGCGTGGGCGGTTGCTTCGACGTGGCACGCGATGTAGGTACTTATAACTCTTGAACGCAATACTCTTGCTAGCCTAAAAGTTCCCTCGTCTTCTTATCTTCTTATCTTCACGATTATTCAAGGTTTCCAAGCTCAAAGAAAAGCTCCGTTTTTTGCAAACTCCAAGAACCTACCCCCCGATAAAGTAACACCTACATATATGAAGAGAAAGCGGTCCATTCGTTTCAATCTGCTTAAACGATCGACCTGGAAGAAATCTCGAGCGATTCTGGCCGGGCGTATCGACCTATTTCCCGAGGAGAATTTATCGAGGCGAAGCTGGGATCGTTTTTATCGCGGAGGAACAGGTGCGGACAGGTCCGGGCTAGCTGTGCCGGCGACCGCTGCTGGAGATTCGTCTTAATTCACGTGGAGAGGCCGATTCTCGTTGAGTTCTCCCCGAGCTTAGCCCCGGAATGGGATTAGCCCCTTGGAAAAGCTCCAACGAATTTATCGTCGAAGAGTTCGTTAGCGGGGCAGCGCAAATGAAAACTTATGCCAACGTCCGGGGATCCAGCCGTTGGTATTACGGCCCGGGTTACGATGATCGGCCCAGTGCCCGTTTAAATTGCTTTCTGTCCTGATTTATTGGTATTCTCGCGGCTGCCTGGGATACCGGAGCCTCTAAATCAATTTAACCAGCCCGTGGAACACTTTTACCCCGGTGTCTTAGGCTTATTAAGATCAGATTGCAACTGAGACTCCTTGGCAGCTCTAAATCTGCGGGATCTCTGCGGGGTTTCTATTAGCGACTTCTGTTACGAAGTTTCTAGCGATGGGTTTTTCGTACAGATTCACCGGATTCTTAAATATATAATTTGGTGCTTTCAAATTGTGGGGCTTTATGAAATATCAGAGTTTCTTGGTGTGGATTCTTCAAAGTCATCAAGGTACCAGAAATTCTAGAGTTTTGTATTCTTAGAGCTCTAAGAATTGAATATTTCGGTATTTCTATTTCCAAACTTGGAGGTCCAAGTTTCCATCAGGTAGGGTAGGGTGGGGCCTAAAAGTCCCGATTTTCGTATAAACCTATGTCAAATTTAGTATTAACAATCTAGAGATAGCTGGTGTTATTTTGTATAAACTATAACTATTATGCTTTACGTTCACGAAGTTCGTTTGTTGATACTGTAATTTTCTGTTGAGATATACCACAAAATGTTTGTCAATGCAAAATGGAAAGTCCCGAATTTCTTTTCGTATAATATTAAACTAAATAAGTAAAAAACTCTTTTCAAATCATCAAATATTTATTAAACCAATTCTTTTTGTTATATAATATTGAAAGGAAAGCATAACTTCTTTACCAAAGAATAAAAATATAAGTCAGAAGCTTATTTTGGACTAAAAACTAAAAAAATTCGGTCAACTAAAACAAAAAAAAATATTTAAAGACTTTGGCATTATTTCTTTATAATATATATTTTCAGTGTGAGGGATTTTTTGCTCCAATGGTACCTCTATAGCTTCTGCGATATATACGTTAGAAAATATTATCCTTCAGCAATAAACAATATCATGCACACATTACTAAAGGAACATACAATCTTAACGCACTTGGCTGATACGCTTTTAAACTGTGGTTTACTTCGTATAAAACAACAAAGACGACGTATTTCTTTTAGTTTTCGATACATAAAAGAACAAAGGCGTCGTGTAATTCGCACGAACGTCCAGGAGCAACTGGCGACTCTGTGGTCACTTTTTACTTAATATACTGCGAAACTCAATACATTGTTTAGGAATAAAGATTTGAATTCGGGACTTTTTATCCGCCGGACTTTTAGCCCCAACCTACCCTACCTCAAAGAAACAGGAGTTATCAAATTCTTGGGATCTTCAAAATCTGAACGCTCTGTGAAATTCTCACACATAAAAACAGAAACTCAGAATTTACAAAAACTCGGAATTTTTTTCAAATCTCTAACTTTCTAAATTTGCACAAACTTCGGCAGCCTCCTCTCCCATCTCCTCCCAACTCCAGAAAAATCCAACAACCCTTTTACACACAAACTAGATCCCACATCCTCCCCCTCCAAACGCCTGAAACTCGCAGGATCTGCAGGAATACCCACTGTCACCTCGGGCAACGTTCCCCAAACACAGAGCTCAATATCCGTCTCAAATCCCAGTTCCCTCCAGCTGAAACCAAACGGCCCCGCGCTCCGAGCCTCACTTCCCCCGGATCGTCTGTACCAATTAACACCGACCGCGCTCACGAGCACGTCGAACGGGCAGCGCGCGCTGCCAATAAACCCATCCTCGCATAAAGCACTGGCCAATGTCATTAATCTCAATAGAGAGGCAGTGGGCTGGTAATTAATGCGGCCACCAAGGCCGAGGGCGGTAGACTCGCGACTGAACACGAGCCAGCTGGACGAAAGGAGGCAATGTTCGCGAGATACCGTATCGATGACCGTGGTAATTCGCGAAACACCAGCTGCAGAAGAGACAGGGTAAATGAGAAAACTTTGGCCGCGTAAGGGGAGAACAGAGCTACCCTTAACGAAATTGTATTTACTCCCACGACTTGCTTTTGAGGGGTGTATTATTCTTGCGAGGTGATACTAAAGAGGATTCTGTTCTCCACAGATCTGTATTACCTACTGTGGAATTGCCAGGGATTGGATAATAACATCGACGAAGTGTAGGATAGACCAGGGCTGCACAAGGAGCTGTTTTCGGCGCCTAGCGGCGAGCAACCCACCTGTCTCGTTGCTAAGTTTAGAATCGGTGAGGAGAACTGCAGTAGTGTATGTGCGTGTTCGTAGGCTCGTAGCGTAAGTATGTACGGCTGGGTTCCTTGTGGGGCCCCACTGCAGAACAGGTCCCGTAATAAAATTCAGGGGGTCATGAAATGGGGGGTCACAACATGCGTGTACATATGTGTATATTTATTCATTTATAACTTTCTAACTTTTATAAATGATATATATCGTTAATTAAAATTTGGTTTTCTTTGTATCCGAGTTATTTGTTTGTATAGTATTAACTTTCTAAATATTTTATGTGTCGGGTGAAAAGATAAGTATTATTAGCAATAAATGCTTCATTATCAGTAAAATCGAACCGTCAAGTCATACCAAATGCCGGCAGTTGCAAATGTTTTGGAAATTTCATGACCCCTGAATTTTATTACGGGACCTGTTCTGAACTGGGGCCCCACAAGGAACCCAGCCGTATATACTTACGCTATGAGCCTACGAGCACGCACATACACTACTGCAGTTCTCCTCACCGATTCTAAACTTAACAACGAGACAGGTGGGTTGCTCGCCGCTAGGCGCCGAAAACAGCTCCTTGTGCAGCCCTGCTCTAAAGTCTACTCCATCCACTCGGCTCCACTGCACTCTACAGCGTCGGCCGAGTCGGAGATGCAGATAAGTACCTACATATCTACTGCAGCACAGACGAGGTATAGGCTAGACTTTATTTTTTCACCCGGAAAAAATCCTCCTATGCGTGAAACGGAACAGTACCTGGGATAAGACTAAAATTATGTGTATTTTGCAAATAAATATAATATTGAATAAGTTTGCTTTAAAGTAGTAAGAACTATCGAGTTAATTTAGTGTTCAATTAGCAATTATATAGTGTTCAATTAGCACAAGTAAAGTCTGCCTCTGCGTTGATTAGATCTCCATCTTTGATTCACTCTCCGGAGTCGTTACTTTGCGCCACCTCTTTCGATGTCATGTTCTCTTGTTACGAAGCTCAATCTCAAAGCGTTCTGGAAATTTTGGCCAGATTCTAGCAAATGTATCAGGAGAACATGAAGCGAAAGGAGGTATTCTGAATTTCACCGTCGAAGCCCTTTCGAAAACTCTGCGCCTCTACGTTGAATAGTTCTCCGTCTTGGATTCTCTCTCCGAAGACGATACTTAGTGCCACCTCTTTCGACATCATGTTCTCCTGTTACGAAGCTCATTTTTGGAGCGTTCAGAAATTTTGGCCAGATTTTTGCAACTGTATCAGGAGAACATGAAGCGAAAGGAGGTACGCCATGAATTTCATCGACGAAGCCTTTCGAAAACTCTGCGACTCTACGTCGAATAGTTCTCCGCCTTAGATTCTCTCTCCGAAGACGTTAACATTGTGCCACCTCTTTCGACATCATGCTCTCCTGTTACGAAGCTCAATTTGATCGCCGATTATCCCCAGTCGATACCGATTTCTCCGTCACCCTGTTATAGTAGGGAATTTTTCACCCCTTAGGAAAGTACTCGGAACGTGATACCGCGTCCAATGAGTACAATGAAAGTACCCTTTGATCGCCGATTTTCCTCGATCGCTGCCGATTTCTCTGTCACCCTGTATAGTAGGGTATTTTTCACCCCTTAGGAAAGTACTCGGGACATGAAACCGCGTCCAATGAGTACAATGAAAGTACCCTTTGATCGCCAATTTTCCTCGATCGTTGCCGATTTCTCAATCACCCTGTATAGTAGGGTATTTTTCACCCCTAAGGAAAGTACTCGGGACGTAAAACCGCGTTCAAAGAGTACAATGAAAGTACCCTTTGATCGCCGATTTTCCTCGATCGCTGCCGATTTCTCTGTCACCCTGTATAGTAGGGTATTTTTCACTCCTTAGGAAAGTACTCGGGACGTGAAACCGCGTCCAATGAGCACAATGAAAGTACCCTTTGATCGCCAATTTTCCTCGATCGTTGCCGATTTCTCAATCACCCTGTATAGTAGGGTATTTTTCACCCCTAAGGAAAATACTCGGGACGTAAAACCGCGTTCAAAGAGTACAATGAAAGTACCCTTTGATCGCCGATTTTCCTCGATCGCTGCCGATTTCTCTGTCACCCTGTATAGTAGGGTATTTTTCACCCCTTAGGAAAGTACTCGGCACGTGAAACCGCGTTCAAAGAGTACAATGAAAGTACCCTTTGATCGCCGATTTTCCTCGATCGTTGCCGATTTCTCAATCACCCTGTATAGTAGGGTATTTTTCACCCCTTAGGAAAGTACTCGGGACGTAAAACAGCGTCCAAAGAGTACAATGAAAGTACCCTTTGATCGCCGATTTTCCTCGATCGTTGCCGATTTTTCAGTCACTCTGTATAGTAGGGTATTTTTCACCCCTTAGGAAAGTACTCGGGGTGTAAAACCGCGTTCAAAGAGTACAATGAAAGTACCCTTTGATCGCCGATTTTCCTCGATCGTTGCCGATTTCTCAATCACCCTGTATAGTAGGGTATTTTTCACCCCTTAGGAAAGTACTCGGGACGTAAAACCGCGTCCAAAGAGTACAATGAAAGTACCCTTTGATCGCCGATTTTCCTCGATCGTTGCCGATTTTTCAGTCACTCTGTATAGTAGGGTATTTTTCACCCCTTAGGAAAGTACTCGGGGTGTAAAACCGCGTTCAAAGAGTACAATGAAAGTACCCTTTGATCGCCGATTTTCCTCGATCGTTGCCGATTTCTCAATCACCCTGTATAGTAGGGTATTTTTCACCCCTTAGGAAAGTACTCGGGACGTAAAACCGCGTCCAAAGAGTACAATGAAAGTACCCTTTGATCGCCGATTTTCCTCGATCGTTGCCGATTTTTCAGTCACCCTGTATAGTAGGGTATTTTTCACCCCTTAGGAAAGTACTCGGGGTGTAAAACCGCGTTCAAAGAGTACAATGAAAGTACCCTTTGATCGCCAATTTTCCCCAGTCGATACCGATTTGTCAGTCACCCTGTATAGTAGGGAATTTTTCACCCCTTAGGAAAGTACTCGGAACACGAAACCGCGTCGAAAGAGTATAATGAAAGTACCCTTTGATCGCCAATTTTACCCATTGTACCGATTTCTCAGTCACCTTGTGTAATGGTTAATTAATTCGGGTCATTCGTCTGTTATAGGTAAGCAATTCTTTCCTTTGGAAGCGTCGGTTCGTGTCAACTGGTCCCAGAAAGCACACAGACGTCTAAAGACGCCCAAAAGACGTCCTAAAAGCCATCCGGATCTAAAACGGACGTTCAATTGACGTCTCCCAGACGTCTGTGTAATATGTGGGGTGTAACGAAAACGCACTGGAAGAGTGCATTTACAGCATTTACAATATGCCCCTTTTAAGTTAAACTTAAGTAATTAGACAATCGAATTATTATATATCACTGTACATTATTCAGAGTATTTTAATAAATCACATGTGGAGAAAAAACGCATCATTTAATGTAGAAATGTACCCTATAACTTCCATTTCCTAATTAAATCCCAAATTCCACAATCACAGGTAAAGCCTGCGTCTGCGTTGATTACTTCTCCTTCTTTGACACATTCTCTCTCTTTCGACATCATGTTCTCCTGTTACACTCTCAATTTTGGAGCGTTTAGAAAATTTTGGCCAGGTTTTAGCAAATGTAACAGGAGAACATGAAGCGAAAGGAGGTATGCCATGAATTTCATCGTCGAAGCCTTTCGAAGACGCTGCCCCTCTACGTCGAATAGTTCTCCGCCTTGGATTCTCTTTACGAAGGCGCTAACTTAGTGCCACCTCTTTCGACATCATGTTCTCCTGTTACAATCTCAATTTTGGAGCGTTCAGAGAATTTTGGCCAGATTTTAGCAAATGTATCAGGAGAACATGAAGCGAAAGGAGGTAAGCCCTGAATTTCATCGTCGAAGCCTTTCGAAGACGCTGCGCCTCTACGTTGAATAGTTCTCCGCCTTGGATTCTCTTTACGAAGGCGCTAACTTAGTGCCACCTCTTTCGACATCATGTTCTCCTGTTACAATCTCAATTTTGGAGCGCTCAGAGAATTTTGGCCAGATTTTAGCAAATGTATCAGGAGAACATGAAGCGAAAGGAGGAACGCCATGAATTTCATCGTCGAAACCTTTCGAAGACGCTGCGCCTCTACGTCGAATAGTTCTCCGCCTTGGATTCTCTTTACGAAGGCGCTAACTTAGTGCCACCTCTTTCGACATCATGTTCTCCTGTTACAATCTCAATTTTGGAGCGTTCAGAGAATTTTGGCCAGATTTTAGCAAATGTATCAGGAGAACATGAAGCGAAAGGAGGTACGCCATGAATTTCATCGTCGAAACCTTTCGAAGACGCTGCGCCTCTACGTCGAATAGTTCTCCGCCTTGGATTCTCTTTACGAAGGCGCTAACTTAGTGCCACCTCTTTCGACATCATGTTCTCCTGTTACAATCTCAATTTTGGAGCGTTCAGAGAATTTTGGCCAGATTTTAGCAAATGTATCAGGAGAACATGAAGCGAAAGGAGGTACGCCATGAATTTCATCGTCGAAACCTTTCGAAGACGCTGCGCCTCTACGTCGAATAGTTCTCCGCCTTGGATTCTCTTTACGAAGGCGCTAACTTAGTGCCACCTCTTTCGACATCATGTTCTCCTGTTACAATCTCAATTTTGGAGCGTTCAGAGAATTTTGGCCAGATTTTAGCAAATGTATCAGGAGAACATGAAGCGAAAGGAGGTACGCCATGAATTTCATCGTCGAAACCTTTCGAAGACGCTGCGCCTCTACGTCGAATAGTTCTCCGCCTTGAATTCTCTTTACGAAGGCGCTAACTTAGTGCCACCTCTTTCGACATCATGTTCTCCTGTTACAATCTCAATTTTGGAGCGTTCATAGAATTTTGGCCAGATTTTAGCAAATGTATCAGGAGAACATGAAGCGAAAGGAGGTACGCCATGAATTTCATCGTCGAAACCTTTCGAAGACGCTGCGCCTCTACGTCGAATAGTTCTCCGCCTTGGATTCTCTTTACGAAGGCGCTAACTTAGTGCCACCTCTTTCGACATCATGTTCTCCTGTTACAATCTCAATTTTGGAGCGTTCAGAGAATTTTGGCCAGATTTTAGCAAATGTATCAGGAGAACATGAAGCGAAAGGAGGTACGCCATGAATTTCATCGTCGAAACCTTTCGAAGACGCTGCGCCTCTACGTCGAATAGTTCTCCGCCTTGAATTCTCTTTACGAAGGCGCTAACTTAGTGCCACCTCTTTCGACATCATGTTCTCCTGTTACAATCTCAATTTTGGAGCGTTCATAGAATTTTGGCCAGATTTTAGCAAATGTATCAGGAGAACATGAAGCGAAAGGAGGTACGCCATGAATTTCATCGTCGAAACCTTTCGAAGACGCTGCGCCTCTACGTCGAATAGTTCTCCGCCTTGGATTCTCTTTACGAAGGCGCTAACTTAGTGCCACCTCTTTCGACATCATGTTCTCCTGTTACAATCTCAATTTTGGAGCGTTCAGAGAATTTTGGCCAGATTTTAGCAAATGTATCAGGAGAACATGAAGCGAAAGGAGGTACGCCATGAATTTCATCGTCGAAACCTTTCGAAGACGCTGCGCCTCTACGTCGAATAGTTCTCCGCCTTGGATTCTCTTTACGAAGGCGCTAACTTAGTGCCACCTCTTTCGACATCATGTTCTCCTGTTACAATCTCAATTTTGGAGCGTTCAGAGAATTTTGGCCAGATTTTAGCAAATGTATCAGGAGAACATGAAGCGAAAGGAGGTACGCCATGAATTTCATCGTCGAAACCTTTCGAAGACGCTGCGCCTCTACGTCGAATAGTTCTCCGCCTTGGATTCTCTTTACGAAGGCGCTAACTTAGTGCCACCTCTTTCGACATCATGTTCTCCTGTTACAATCTCAATTTTGGAGCGTTCAGAGAATTTTGGCCAGATTTTAGCAAATGTATCAGGAGAACATGAAGCGAAAGGAGGTACGCCATGAATTTCATCGTCGAAACCTTTCGAAGACGCTGCGCCTCTACGTCGAATAGTTCTCCGCCTTGGATTCTCTTTACGAAGGCGCTAACTTAGTGCCACCTCTTTCGACATCATGTTCTCCTGTTACAATCTCAATTTTGGAGCGTTCAGAGAATTTTGGCCAGATTTTAGCAACTGTATCAGGAGAACATGAAGCGAAAGGAGGTACGCCATGAATTTCATCGTCGAAACCTTTCGAAGACGCTGCGCCTCTACGTCGAATAGTTCTCCGCCTTGGATTCTCTTTACGAAGGCGCTAACTTAGTGCCACCTCTTTCGACATCATGTTCTCCTGTTACAATCTCAATTTTGGAGCGTTCAGAGAATTTTGGACAGATTTTAGCAAATGTATCAGGAGAACATGAAGCGAAAGGAGGTAAGCCCTGAATTTCATCGTCGAAGCCTTTCGAAGACGCTGCGCCTCTACGTTGAATAGTTCTCCGCCTTAGATTCTCTTTCCGAAGACGCTAACTTAGTGCCACCTCTTTCGACATCATGTTCTCCTGTTACAATCTCAATTTTGGAGCGTTCAGAGAATTTTGGCCAGATTTTAGCAAATGTATCAGGAGAACATGAAGCGAAAGGAGGTACGCCATGAATTTCATCGTCGAAACCTTTCGAAGACGCTGCGCCTCTACGTCGAATAGTTCTCCGCCTTGAATTCTCTTTACGAAGGCGCTAACTTAGTGCCACCTCTTTCGACATCATGTTCTCCTGTTACAATCTCAATTTTGGAGCGTTCATAGAATTTTGGCCAGATTTTAGCAAATGTATCAGGAGAACATGAAGCGAAAGGAGGTACGCCATGAATTTCATCGTCGAAACCTTTCGAAGACGCTGCGCCTCTACGTCGAATAGTTCTCCGCCTTGGATTCTCTTTACGAAGGCGCTAACTTAGTGCCACCTCTTTCGACATCATGTTCTCCTGTTACAATCTCAATTTTGGAGCGTTCAGAGAATTTTGGCCAGATTTTAGCAAATGTATCAGGAGAACATGAAGCGAAAGGAGGTACGCCATGAATTTCATCGTCGAAACCTTTCGAAGACGCTGCGCCTCTACGTCGAATAGTTCTCCGCCTTGGATTCTCTTTACGAAGGCGCTAACTTAGTGCCACCTCTTTCGACATCATGTTCTCCTGTTACAATCTCAATTTTGGAGCGTTCAGAGAATTTTGGCCAGATTTTAGCAAATGTATCAGGAGAACATGAAGCGAAAGGAGGTACGCCATGAATTTCATCGTCGAAACCTTTCGAAGACGCTGCGCCTCTACGTCGAATAGTTCTCCGCCTTGGATTCTCTTTACGAAGGCGCTAACTTAGTGCCACCTCTTTCGACATCATGTTCTCCTGTTACAATCTCAATTTTGGAGCGTTCAGAGAATTTTGGCCAGATTTTAGCAAATGTATCAGGAGAACATGAAGCGAAAGGAGGTACGCCATGAATTTCATCGTCGAAACCTTTCGAAGACGCTGCGCCTCTACGTCGAATAGTTCTCCGCCTTGGATTCTCTTTACGAAGGCGCTAACTTAGTGCCACCTCTTTCGACATCATGTTCTCCTGTTACAATCTCAATTTTGGAGCGTTCAGAGAATTTTGGCCAGATTTTAGCAAATGTATCAGGAGAACATGAAGCGAAAGGAGGTACGCCATGAATTTCATCGTCGAAACCTTTCGAAGACGCTGCGCCTCTACGTCGAATAGTTCTCCGCCTTGAATTCTCTTTACGAAGGCGCTAACTTAGTGCCACCTCTTTCGACATCATGTTCTCCTGTTACAATCTCAATTTTGGAGCGTTCATAGAATTTTGGCCAGATTTTAGCAAATGTATCAGGAGAACATGAAGCGAAAGGAGGTACGCCATGAATTTCATCGTCGAAACCTTTCGAAGACGCTGCGCCTCTACGTCGAATAGTTCTCCGCCTTGGATTCTCTTTACGAAGGCGCTAACTTAGTGCCACCTCTTTCGACATCATGTTCTCCTGTTACAATCTCAATTTTGGAGCGTTCAGAGAATTTTGGCCAGATTTTAGCAAATGTATCAGGAGAACATGAAGCGAAAGGAGGTACGCCATGAATTTCATCGTCGAAACCTTTCGAAGACGCTGCGCCTCTACGTCGAATAGTTCTCCGCCTTGAATTCTCTTTACGAAGGCGCTAACTTAGTGCCACCTCTTTCGACATCATGTTCTCCTGTTACAATCTCAATTTTGGAGCGTTCATAGAATTTTGGCCAGATTTTAGCAAATGTATCAGGAGAACATGAAGCGAAAGGAGGTACGCCATGAATTTCATCGTCGAAACCTTTCGAAGACGCTGCGCCTCTACGTCGAATAGTTCTCCGCCTTGGATTCTCTTTACGAAGGCGCTAACTTAGTGCCACCTCTTTCGACATCATGTTCTCCTGTTACAATCTCAATTTTGGAGCGTTCAGAGAATTTTGGCCAGATTTTAGCAAATGTATCAGGAGAACATGAAGCGAAAGGAGGTACGCCATGAATTTCATCGTCGAAACCTTTCGAAGACGCTGCGCCTCTACGTCGAATAGTTCTCCGCCTTGGATTCTCTTTACGAAGGCGCTAACTTAGTGCCACCTCTTTCGACATCATGTTCTCCTGTTACAATCTCAATTTTGGAGCGTTCAGAGAATTTTGGCCAGATTTTAGCAAATGTATCAGGAGAACATGAAGCGAAAGGAGGTACGCCATGAATTTCATCGTCGAAACCTTTCGAAGACGCTGCGCCTCTACGTCGAATAGTTCTCCGCCTTGGATTCTCTTTACGAAGGCGCTAACTTAGTGCCACCTCTTTCGACATCATGTTCTCCTGTTACAATCTCAATTTTGGAGCGTTCAGAGAATTTTGGCCAGATTTTAGCAAATGTATCAGGAGAACATGAAGCGAAAGGAGGTACGCCATGAATTTCATCGTCGAAACCTTTCGAAGACGCTGCGCCTCTACGTCGAATAGTTCTCCGCCTTGGATTCTCTTTACGAAGGCGCTAACTTAGTGCCACCTCTTTCGACATCATGTTCTCCTGTTACAATCTCAATTTTGGAGCGTTCAGAGAATTTTGGCCAGATTTTTGCAACTGTATCAGGAGAACATGAAGCGAAAGGAGGTACGCCATGAATTTCATCGTCGAAACCTTTCGAAGACGCTGCGCCTCTACGTCGAATAGTTCTCCGCCTTGGATTCTCTTTACGAAGGCGCTAACTTAGTGCCACCTCTTTCGACATCATGTTCTCCTGTTACAATCTCAATTTTGGAGCGTTCAGAGAATTTTGGACAGATTTTAGCAAATGTATCAGGAGAACATGAAGCGAAAGGAGGTAAGCCCTGAATTTCATCGTCGAAGCCTTTCGAAGACGCTGCGCCTCTACGTTGAATAGTTCTCCGCCTTAGATTCTCTTTCCGAAGACGCTAACTTAGTGCCACCTCTTTCGACATCATGTTCTCCTGTTACAATCTCAATTTTGGAGCGTTCAGAGAATTTTGGCCAGATTTTAGCAAATGTATCAGGAGAACATGAAGCGAAAGGAGGTACGCCATGAATTTCATCGTCGAAACCTTTCGAAGACGCTGCGCCTCTACGTCGAATAGTTCTCCGCCTTGAATTCTCTTTACGAAGGCGCTAACTTAGTGCCACCTCTTTCGACATCATGTTCTCCTGTTACAATCTCAATTTTGGAGCGTTCATAGAATTTTGGCCAGATTTTAGCAAATGTATCAGGAGAACATGAAGCGAAAGGAGGTACGCCATGAATTTCATCGTCGAAACCTTTCGAAGACGCTGCGCCTCTACGTCGAATAGTTCTCCGCCTTGGATTCTCTTTACGAAGGCGCTAACTTAGTGCCACCTCTTTCGACATCATGTTCTCCTGTTACAATCTCAATTTTGGAGCGTTCAGAGAATTTTGGCCAGATTTTAGCAAATGTATCAGGAGAACATGAAGCGAAAGGAGGTACGCCATGAATTTCATCGTCGAAACCTTTCGAAGACGCTGCGCCTCTACGTCGAATAGTTCTCCGCCTTGGATTCTCTTTACGAAGGCGCTAACTTAGTGCCACCTCTTTCGACATCATGTTCTCCTGTTACAATCTCAATTTTGGAGCGTTCAGAGAATTTTGGCCAGATTTTAGCAAATGTATCAGGAGAACATGAAGCGAAAGGAGGTACGCCATGAATTTCATCGTCGAAACCTTTCGAAGACGCTGCGCCTCTACGTCGAATAGTTCTCCGCCTTGGATTCTCTTTACGAAGGCGCTAACTTAGTGCCACCTCTTTCGACATCATGTTCTCCTGTTACAATCTCAATTTTGGAGCGTTCAGAGAATTTTGGCCAGATTTTAGCAAATGTATCAGGAGAACATGAAGCGAAAGGAGGTACGCCATGAATTTCATCGTCGAAACCTTTCGAAGACGCTGCGCCTCTACGTCGAATAGTTCTCCGCCTTGGATTCTCTTTACGAAGGCGCTAACTTAGTGCCACCTCTTTCGACATCATGTTCTCCTGTTACAATCTCAATTTTGGAGCGTTCAGAGAATTTTGGCCAGATTTTAGCAAATGTATCAGGAGAACATGAAGCGAAAGGAGGTATGCCATGAATTTCATCGTCGAAACCTTTCGAAGACGCTGCGCCTCTACGTCGAATAGTTCTCCGCCTTGGATTCTCTTTACGAAGGCGCTAACTTAGTGCCACCTCTTTCGACATCATGTTCTCCTGTTACAATCTCAATTTTGGAGCGTTCAGAGAATTTTGGCCAGATTTTAGCAAATGTATCAGGAGAACATGAAGCGAAAGGAGGTACGCCATGAATTTCATCGTCGAAACCTTTCGAAGACGCTGCGCCTCTACGTCGAATAGTTCTCCGCCTTGGATTCTCTTTACGAAGGCGCTAACTTAGTGCCACCTCTTTCGACATCATGTTCTCCTGTTACAATCTCAATTTTGGAGCGTTCAGAGAATTTTGGCCAGATTTTAGCAAATGTATCAGGAGAACATGAAGCGAAAGGAGGTACGCCATGAATTTCATCGTCGAAACCTTTCGAAGACGCTGCGCCTCTACGTCGAATAGTTCTCCGCCTTGGATTCTCTTTACGAAGGCGCTAACTTAGTGCCACCTCTTTCGACATCATGTTCTCCTGTTACAATCTCAATTTTGGAGCGTTCAGAGAATTTGGGCCAGATTTTAGCAACTGTATCAGGAGAACATGAAGCGAAAGGAGGTACGCCATGAATTTCATCGTCGAAACCTTTCGAAGACGCTGCGCCTCTACGTCGAATAGTTCTCCGCCTTGGATTCTCTTTACGAAGGCGCTAACTTAGTGCCACCTCTTTCGACATCATGTTCTCCTGTTACAATCTCAATTTTGGAGCGTTCAGAGAATTTTGGACAGATTTTAGCAAATGTATCAGGAGAACATGAAGCGAAAGGAGGTAAGCCCTGAATTTCATCGTCGAAGCCTTTCGAAGACGCTGCGCCTCTACGTTGAATAGTTCTCCGCCTTAGATTCTCTTTCCGAAGACGCTAACTTAGTGCCACCTCTTTCGACATCATGTTCTCCTGTTACAATCTCAATTTTGGAGCGTTCAGAGAATTTTGGCCAGATTTTAGCAAATGTATCAGGAGAACATGAAGCGAAAGGAGGTAAGCCCTGAATTTCATCGTCGAAGCCTTTCGAAGACGCTGCGCCTCTACGTTGAATAGTTCTCCGCCTTAGATTCTCTTTCCGAAGACGCTAACTTAGTGCCACCTCTTTCGACATCATGTTCTCCTGTTACAATCTCAATTTTGGAGCATTCAGAGAATTTTGGCCAGATTTTAGCAAATGTATCAGGAGAACATGAAGCGAAAGGAGGTACGCCATGAATTTCATCGTCGAAACCTTTCGAAGACGCTGCGCCTCTACGTTGAATAGTTCTCCGCCTTAGATTCTCTTTCCGAAGACGCTAACTTAGTGCCACCTCTTTCGACATCATGTTCTCCTGTTACAATCTCAATTTTGGAGCGTTCAGAGAATTTTGGCCAGATTTTAGCAAATGTATCAGGAGAACATGAAGCGAAAGGAGGTACGCCATGAATTTCATCGTCGAAACCTTTCGAAGACGCTGCGCCTCTACGTCGAATAGTTCTCCGCCTTGAATTCTCTTTACGAAGGCGCTAACTTAGTGCCACCCCTTTCGACATCATGTTCTCCTGTTACAATCTCAATTTTGGAGCGCTCAGAGAATTTTGGCCAGATTTTAGCAAATGTATCAGGAGAACATGAAGCGAAAGGAGGTACGCCATGAATTTCATCGTCGAAACCTTTCGAAGACGCTGCGCCTCTACGTCGAATAGTTCTCCGCCTTGGATTCTCTTTACGAAGGCGCTAACTTAGTGCCACCTCTTTCGACATCATGTTCTCCTGTTACAATCTCAATTTTGGAGCGTTCAGAGAATTTTGGCCAGATTTTAGCAAATGTATCAGGAGAACATGAAGCGAAAGGAGGTACGCCATGAATTTCATCGTCGAAACCTTTCGAAGACGCTGCGCCTCTACGTCGAATAGTTCTCCGCCTTGGATTCTCTTTACGAAGGCGCTAACTTAGTGCCACCTCTTTCGACATCATGTTCTCCTGTTACAATCTCAATTTTGGAGCGTTCAGAGAATTTTGGTCAGATTTTAGCAAATGTATCAGGAGAACATGAAGCGAAAGGAGGTACGCCATGAATTTCATCGTCGAAACCTTTCGAAGACGCTGCGCCTCTACGTCGAATAGTTCTCCGCCTTGGATTCTCTTTACGAAGGCGCTAACTTAGTGCCACCTCTTTCGACATCATGTTCTCCTGTTACAATCTCAATTTTGGAGCGTTCAGAGAATTTTGGTCAGATTTTAGCAAATGTATCAGGAGAACATGAAGCGAAAGGAGGTACGCCATGAATTTCATCGTCGAAACCTTTCGAAGACGCTGCGCCTCTACGTCGAATAGTTCTCCGCCTTGGATTCTCTTTACGAAGGCGCTAACTTAGTGCCACCTCTTTCGACATCATGTTCTCCTGTTACAATCTCAATTTTGGAGCGTTCAGAGAATTTTGGTCAGATTTTAGCAAATGTATCAGGAGAACATGAAGCGAAAGGAGGTACGCCATGAATTTCATCGTCGAAACCTTTCGAAGACGCTGCGCCTCTACGTCGAATAGTTCTCCGCCTTGGATTCTCTTTACGAAGGCGCTAACTTAGTGCCACCTCTTTCGACATCATGTTCTCCTGTTACAATCTCAATTTTGGAGCGTTCAGAGAATTTTGGCCAGATTTTAGCAAATGTATCAGGAGAACATGAAGCGAAAGGAGGTACGCCATGAATTTCATCGTCGAAACCTTTCGAAGACGCTGCGCCTCTACGTCGAATAGTTCTCCGCCTTGGATTCTCTTTACGAAGGCGCTAACTTAGTGCCACCTCTTTCGACATCATGTTCTCCTGTTACAATCTCAATTTTGGAGCGTTCAGAGAATTTTGGCCAGATTTTAGCAAATGTATCAGGAGAACATGAAGCGAAAGGAGGTATGCCATGAATTTCATCGTCGAAACCTTTCGAAGACGCTGCGCCTCTACGTCGAATAGTTCTCCGCCTTGGATTCTCTTTACGAAGGCGCTAACTTAGTGCCACCTCTTTCGACATCATGTTCTCCTGTTACAATCTCAATTTTGGAGCGTTCAGAGAATTTTGGCCAGATTTTAGCAAATGTATCAGGAGAACATGAAGCGAAAGGAGGTACGCCATGAATTTCATCGTCGAAACCTTTCGAAGACGCTGCGCCTCTACGTCGAATAGTTCTCCGCCTTGGATTCTCTTTACGAAGGCGCTAACTTAGTGCCACCTCTTTCGACATCATGTTCTCCTGTTACAATCTCAATTTTGGAGCGTTCAGAGAATTTTGGACAGATTTTAGCAAATGTATCAGGAGAACATGAAGCGAAAGGAGGTATCTTGAAATTTCTCCATTGAAGGCGTTGCCTTAAAGTAGCGAACAAGAGCTGCGCCTTCTAAAGGCCTTTTACCATGGAAATCACAGGTTTGGAATTTGGATAGGTATTTGTAAAAGGTATTTGGAAATAATAATACAGTTCTTTACCAATTTTTTTCCACTTTATTTGCATAAAAGGTCTTTTTTACAGTGTTACAATATTGTATAATTTCATTTTACTTTTTGTATGAAATCACTATCTTCTCACATTCATTGTTGAGGCTGAGAGCTTTCCATCGTTTGTCTCATTTAAAGTTCCTGGCCTCGGTGGAATGTTCCCAAGATTAATCTGCAAGAAGATGAAAAATATTTTCATTAACCTGATTTGTCTATTAAGTATAGAAAATACGACAAATATTACAATATAATTTCATGTAAAACGTAGAAAGAATTTAATTATCTTCCCAATTTAACCTTTATTTCATGTAGAATACATTTAAACGCAGTTCATATCACAGAAACGTATACAAATGACAATAATCCAATTATTATTACTTCACTAGAATGATTAAACAGTGCATTAGAAAGTTGCGGGAATGTGAGTAACAGCGAGAATTTTTAATACTTTTCGGCGTACGATACGTAAAAGGGTTCTACTACACGCAAAGTACTAATAATAAACAACCTCTATGTAAACACTCACTCTGAACAAGTCAAACGCATATAAGAACGTACACACCTTTCAGCATTTCAACCCTTTTCAGAGCAGTTCCTGAGTTGAACGCTGTTCATGCACAGAGGCGGCTGAATTCAGTCCTCGAGTTATGGGTTGGGAACATAGTTTGAGTGGTGACACGAAGTCCCATAAGGCGATAGTCTATCCTATACTTCGTCGATGATAATAATTTCTCGTGATCAGTTGCCGTCGATTAGAGGAAGAACGTAAGAGGAGTGTGAAGATCCTTACGACTCCAGAGTTTAGTAGCCGATAGATACAGTTTCTTTTATCAAGATCTACCAATTCTCCCGCAACTTGAAAGCAGAAGATTAGGAATTGCTGTGAATCGAGGGGGCCGTTTCCATATCGACGTTTTCCCTAATCTTCGCGAAGAGACAGTAACTGTCTTAGCCTTAATGAACGACCTCGATCGAGTTCCAGCCCAGGCAATTCTTATCACGAGGTCGTCTGCGCCGTCAATTAACGCCCGGCGTCGTTAAAGGAGCGAAACGCTAATTGCTCGATGCTCGTATCGCGAAATTCGATGGCATCGTTGCTCCCATCCCCGGCGGCGAATCACCCTGATTGTCTAGAACCGACCTTCCGAGAGAATCTCGTTCACCTCGACGTTAACTGCACGAACGCAGTGGAAGGTTGAACGGAATGTCATCTTCGCGTTATACGCGAGTATCGCGGGAAGAACTTGGGGGACCATCTATCGAAGAGTGTTCCTTGGTATACTGTTACATCGTGTTACAGACACTCCACCAATCAGGCTTAAGTTACACTCTGGCCACTTGAGTGAGTGACTTCGACGCGGAACACGGACGTTCTATTTATGTGATAACTAATTTATTCTCGTATCCTCGATGCAATCATGTAATTCGTAATCGAGGAATAATTCTTCTTTTGACATAAGACCACAGTGTCTCTATGCAAAAATGGTAAAAAATCCAGAGAACCTTCTGACGTTGCTTCTGACCAGCTGGCTCCAAAATTTCATGCCAGAGGAACAAGCTCTCTCCCATGGCAATAGTTCTAACCAGGTCTAACCCTTCGTGCCTGAGGACCCTTTTGGCACGAGCGTCGGATTAGATTTAGCCATCGCTGGGTGGAGGCGCGCAGGCTCGCCTGTGTTCACTTCATAATGACTAGGGGGATCCATTGTCCATCCGTGGAGGGGCCGAGGGTCGGCCAGCTAACTTTGCCCCGGAGGTATTGGCAGGCCACGAAGGGATGGGACGTGTGTGTCCTCCGCCGTCCTGGACGAGTTACAAAGTCATTGTTTGCGACGTCCGTTTCGACGCTCCCTGGAGGCACGAGCACGTTATTTTCGACGATGCAGGGCTTCCTCACGACGAATAAAATCGATGGGCTTCCATTCTGCGTCCCGGGGAGGCAATTCTACTAGCATCATCCTCTTTTAAACATCGGAACTTACGTAGAAGCTGCTTGAGCACCCGCGACTAGAAAATTCCAATCTCTCGAGCTCCAGGGGTGAGAATCTTTCAAGTCTCCGTAGTTACACTCCGCGGATCTTCTGGAGCTGCAGAGGACCAGTACCAGCGCAACTTCCGGCGCCGTTTCGATAGCTCGCTGAGGCGCGGACGGTGCGCAGGGGTAAGTAACAAAATTACCGAGCTACCGAGGACAATACAAAGAACAACCCCGGAGGAACGCAATTAAAGCGTCCCGTTTTCCCTTTGACGCCGCCACTCGAGGCACAAGCGGCTCCTTCCGAAGGCCCAGAATTAATTTCCCGCTAAATTGACTCGGCGCCGCGAGAGGAGAGCCCGTCCCGAGGATCGCGTCGCGCGCAATTCTGCCGGAGAGAAAGAAACAATGGCTGCTTCCCGAGCGGGGCCCGAGGGGGTCGGAGGAATATAGTTCCAACGGTCGATTCGAGGTGATTCGAGGTGATTCGAGGCGAATGACGGTAACCTGGCCGTCTGGTCCGCGAGCCCTCGTCGAAACAGGGAGGCGGGGGAGACTGAGACAATGCGGGAAAGTTTCACGACTGACGAGCCCGCGGTTGGAAAAAGTTTCCGCTGCCGATGGCGGAGACCGTGTAGCTGGCCCCAGTGACGAAAAAACGAGGAACTGCCAGGGACAGAGAATCGAAACTTGTGGGCGAGTCGCCCCGGTCCATTGTCGGGGTGCATACAATCGTCGAAAACGTTGCTGGGACGACAGGGGGGTAAGTGCGCGGCGCGGGAATAATGAGGGAAAATGCGCGAACCACGGTTCAGGGGGGTCGTGTGTCTTTCTCTTTTTGTCCGCTTCCTTTTTTCCACGCTCCCTTCATCCGTCGGAGGGGGGGGGGGGGGGGGGGCAGGGAGGGAATTCTGCGCGCCGTCCTCGTGAAATTTGCATGCCGCGGATGTCGCTCCTCATGGATATTTTTCGGGGGAGGAAAGTTGCTCCGTGTTTTGCGAGCGGTGATTTGCTGAGTTTTTGTCAATGGTGATTGGAGCCACGGCCGTGTATATTATTGTTCAAGTAGAAATATTAGTTTCTGACAGATTTGGGATTGCAAGTAGAAAAGGAAACGCAATGCAGTGATAGAATATTTTAAAAGCTAGTGATCGATTGAGGTGGCAAAGTGCAAGTGGCTTAAACACCCCACGAGGCAAGCTTCAGAGTCAAACGGAAGGGATCGAACACCTCGTGAGGGCCGTATTGATCGCGTGACGAATCTCCGAATAGTTTCCAGGGTGTGCACGTGGCCAGCCCAAGCTACACAGAGTTAAACGTCGAACAGCTCGCCTAATTCGCTTAGTCTCCCAGCTTTCGGGCTTCACCGTGAACCACGGTTATTATCGTGCCGCACAAAGGGCAACTGCGACGCAAGCCCGATCGAGGACCCTCTCGATAACGAGAGAGCGATCCCAGATCGATATCGGGCGCGTGGGTGTAGCTCCCTTCGCTCGTCTTCCACGCTTCCCGCGTGTTCGCTAAACCTCCAACGGCGATCGATAAACCCGCTGATAAGGCGCGGCCGATGAAACTCGAAATCCCACTGGTGGGAAATTGTCGGGTACTGTCAAAATAATTCCATGCTTCTCTAAGAGAAGACAAATTTTTAAAATGTATTTTTAAAAGGTATGAGGATCTACCTTAAGATTTATATAGGGTAACGCATACAGATGTTGACCCCTATACAATGATTGATAATACTTTTTTTATATAATAAAATATAATGGTATTCGAAACAAAAATATCTGGGCCACGGAAATATAGATATATTTTATTATATAAAAAAAGCATTATATTATATTTTCTACTTTTTGGGGAAGATGGTCAATCATTGTATAGAGGTCAACGTATGTATGCGTTACCCTACTCATTCATCTTTCACAGTAGAAAAATCTTAAAGGACGAAGTAGAACCTGGAGCCACACGTTTTAAGATAATCTACTCGTTTTTGGGGAATTTTATATTTTGCAGGGTTGCTCGGTGACTTAGCGAGTACCTCCGCAAGTAACCTCCCCTTTCGCCAACTGAAAACTACCCTCCACCCTCGGTACACGGTAACAAATAACAGTAATCCTTCGTTTACCGCGACGAACATTTGCCGGGACCTGATCCAGTAGACGCGGAGTTTTCCATATTGAGGAAAGTGCCGGGAGAAAACGACCCCATTACCCTCAATCTGTCCAAACTCGCCACGCAAAGTACCGAAGCAAGTTCGACCCGGGAAAGGAAACGTTCGAGCTCGTCCTCGAGTTCCAGCGTCCCTCGAGTATCTCCTCCACCCTTCCTCCCGTTTTGCAACCCTTGAAGGAGCCCCGTGGCTCGCCGTGGGAATATTACCAGCCATGCCAGCTCGTTACCGAAACTTCGATGGTGAATACGTCCCAAGAACGCTTCTGGAGACTTCATGCTTGATCGAAGAAGGGTGAAGGGGGGCCTGGTCCTGAAAACTCCACGAAGACACCAAAACGCTTAATTAGAAGGCACGGTGCATTGTTTATTATAATAAAGGTACTTATTTAAGCCGAGCTTATTTTTAACTCCTCGTTTCCTACTATCCTATTATCCCCACTAAGTTCCAACTAGCATTGCGACAGAAATTAGAATCTAACTTTTCAAGCTTACTACAAATTGCTCGAAGTTTCAACTGACAGAGAATTTGACAGGAATTCTAGTGGTTCCCGCCGAAAAAGGCTCCGCGAACTTTCTATCTCCGTGTGCGTTATTCCCCAGTAAACTTTTGCTCGGGGATGATTTTAATTAAGTCGTCGGCGGGCGTCGGAGCAACGGCACATGTGGAGGATGACACCAGACGCGATCCATATTTGTTAATCTATCGCGAAGAAGGACGGAGCGCTCCACGCCAACAAAGGCGCGTCTGGAGCCGGCTGATTAATTTCGCAACGCGGAGAGGCCCGACTGCTGGAATACTGCAAGATAAATGAGATCGTTCCAAGACAATCGAGCGCCAAGCCGATTGCGGGACACGCAACGGCCTCGCTGCTAAGTCCGCCCGAATTTCCATCAATACACGAGAATTAAGAAGGGTGGATACTCTTGACTATAAATCGTGGGACGACGTGCGCGCATCTGATCCGAGGTAAATGCCTCATAAATTTAATCGTGACTACAGAAGGGCAATCCCCTGACGTATTATAACAAACACGCTTATTTTATATTCATTATTTAAAATCAAAATCGCTGTTATGCATGTTAAAAGCAGCTTTCAAGTGTCCTCGTTCGGAGATAAATACTGTACCAAGAACGTCACGCGTCACGATAAGAATCCATTTTACAAGGCATCCAATTTTACACCCTCTTTCCGCCCCCCTCTCTGACGGAGGAAGAAATAAGTTCGTCGAATGGAATCCAAGTATTCCGGTCACGTTCCGCAAGGACAACTACGTACGCGAAATTGCCAGCGAATTCCTATTAAACCGAGCCCTCTTGTCTCTCTGCCGATCTAACGGCTGATCTGTCGGGCGATCTGGGAGAGTCGCGAGCATAATTTCTCGCGGACGACGCGCGTGTCGCGTGTGCTCGTCGGACGGGGTTATGGATCAGGGGTCGCTCGATGAATACGGATGGCGCGATTTCTGGCTTGAATTCTGCTCGGCCATTGTCCACGGCATATTACCCTGGCGAACGCGAACGTCTCGTTTCGGGGATGTTGGCCATCAAGGAGTAACGTTTAGCTATCTGCTTGATATAGTTTGGGAGCTGGGGCTGCTTGAAAGAAGATAATAAAAAGTAATGACGACGGTGGTATCGGTAATTGGTAACAAAGGGCATAGGTACAACTAAGATTCAGATTATGATTTCTTGAATTGAGAGGGTAGAAGTGGTTTAAGAAAACATAGCTTCGAATAAGGAGCAATCAAACACGAGTTCTTGAGCTCTCTTTCTTAAAGACACAGTACTGAAGTAATTTTAAAATTTTCGGGAGCAAATTTAAACGTGCTAAGAAAATAAATCATCGCGAAATGAGAGAAGAATACGTAGCTGACTGTCCGGGAAACTAACCTCGAACAACGGATAATTCGTTCCCGATGACGAATTCTCCCCGGCCAGTATCGCAACGATAATTACACGCGAGGGGGATGAAATGATCAGCTGGATCGGTGGAGCGAGAGGGTCTGGGTTAATATTCATAGAAGTCGGGGATTTCTTGCCCGAACTTGGGATCGTAAAACTACTGTTAACGGGAATCCGAAAGTTGTATTCCCAGCGGCCACCCCCTCATTGGCCCCTGTAATACGAGTGGCGCAGGGTCGACGGCGAATATCCTGTGGCGACGTGGATAAACCAGCAGCCGAAATTGGGTACACGGAAGTTTGGATACACTCGGAATTCCGAGTATGTAGCCGCGACAGGCTTGCGCTGATGCGTCCCATTCGTGTGCCCTCGAAATGTCTGGGGGCATGCCGTCGAGGGGCAGGCGTAGCGGTGCTTTCCCGTGGCTGGCTATGCGCGGGTCTGCTCCACTTGGAAACGTTTCCAGCGAGGAAAAACTTGCCGCCGCTCTCGGCAAGCTATCCGATAACACGACTCCCTTCGATCCCGGAGAACTCGTATCGCCACGCACCTCAGTGATAACAGGAACAACCCTCGTAGCTCCGTTACCTTCAACATCCTAACCACCCCCTGGGATCCACGTGCAGTAAATAATCCCGGAACTTTCAACAGGATCGATCACCACTTTCCATCGCAATTATAATTTCAATTGCTGATTTTCCAGTCGAACGCTGATCGAGAGTGCTCAAGCCGAATATGAAAAACAGCCTTCATTTCGGTGGCCAGATCCCGTAATAGGGGCACGTAGTTCATTTCATACTTGGAGTAGCTCACGCGCCGCGGCCGCGAAACTTATGGCAACTACTACGCCCACGGACGGAAATAAGTCTGCGAAAAAGCAGCGTTGCGGGGGTGGCTAGGGGTGAGCTGGGGTGGATCGAGGCTGGTCTCCATCGGACTGTCTGCGAATTATTAAACATAACGGTGAAATATCGCGGCGGCCGATACGATGGCGGGCTTCGAGGGGGTTGGCGGGCAACGTGAGCTGCTTTCGCAACCGGCCGTTTCGCTTTGTACATTCGACGGTCGGGGGCGAATGGAAGGGTGGCGGTATCGATGCATTCGCCGGCGTTGCGATTATTCGGCCTACGAGAGTGTTTGATCGATGCGAGCGACGTTGCGTGCCTCGGTACGCCGCCTCGTCTCGAATACACGAGCAGCCGTAATGCGTTCATGAATTCGTTTGCGGGGAGGGGGAGCGAGTTAAAGGGGGATAGGGCAGGCTTTGCGCGAGGGTACAGAGGGATGGCACGAGGTTCTTGCAGCTGTGTGAGTGGTAGTTAAGGGGTTTGGAAAGTAATTTTGGAAGGCTTGTGCCTTGTCTGATTAAAATGCTCTTTCTATTGGAGCTGAGAACATGGAGTGTTCTGTAGGCTGATAAAGTGATAGGGTTGCAAAACTGGAATTAAGGAACTTCGCAATTAGCAGAAGAAATATTCTTCGCTATTTTACAAGTATCCATTGTTTCCCATTTAGTTTACAGAGGAGACGTTTTGTTTAACGCGAAGTTCAAACCGGCGGGTCACTGTGTAGAACGTTAAACAACTGCAGTTCTGATTACGGGACTTGTATTTCCCTCGACGGCTGTACTTACGACATATTAGCGACTCCTGAGACGGCCATTATCCGACCTCTTACAACACGAACCGTAATATTAGTTGACGCGACGACTGTCGACCACGAACGACGACTCTCTGCTCGCCGAAGAGGCTTCCTTGCTACTTGAATCGCGATAGCAGCGTACGTGCCACTCGTTTAGATAGGCTTCAGGCTGCGAACGAAGTCCCTCGCTTGTAGCACAAGTGCATAGTTTGTACTGCGTGATGGATGATTGCAGAAATTGCGCCATGAAATTCAAGACATGTGGATCATTATGACCACCCACCTGTGCAAAGACACAGCTCCCGGTCTGCCTAGTGTTTGTATCCAAGTTCATTTCCCGAAACATAAATGACATGAATGCAATCTAAATTATATTCTTCCCGCGTAAGACATTCTGAAGTACCATAAATCTGTTTCCTAGTTTGCTTTCTGCGCGTTTATTTTTTGCACGTTTATCTGATTTTGTTAATATTTCTGTAAATGTTAAAGGGAATAAAATGTTGTTTATACAAAATCTTGTATCTGAGCGTTCGAAAGTAGCGCGGTTTGGAACAACGGCGCAGAGCAGCGTCAGCCGCGTGAAACCGGGAAGACGAGAGGACGATCGGCATGTCGATCGTCACTCGAGAAACGTACATCGAACGAGATTGTTATACAGCCCACTTACATCGATTCTTATTAAATAGTAGGTATTAAAGAACAGCAGTGGTGTTTCATTACATAGAGAATGAGAATAACAAGATCCAATCTAACTCCAAATATCTGTCGCTTCCAAAAACATTACAACCACGAGAACTGTGCCCAAATGAAGTAGAAGTATTAATTAATCCAAATTCTTTGTCCCCGTCCCAGTAAACACTCTTCGGCTATTATATTTCGGCTAATCACATGGGGGTAGCTCGTTCTGTGGCTCACATCGAAAGTCGATAAAAATTAATGTCCCGCGATAGCGAGTCACAAGCGTCTGGAGCCATATACGGCTGCAATCCGATTACGGTCGGCGATGTCCAGGGATCCAGATCAGCCTGAGGCTTTACGCGGGCATTATCCGTCTCTGTATCCTTCGTGCGTTAACCCCGTTACGGGGATTGGCTGAAATCCAGCGGCGCTAATGGCATTTAATTGACCCTCGTCCGAGTGTCGATGCGATTCTCTCGCGTAAACTCCATTCCTAACCCACGTCCACGTTTGCAAAGAAACCCGGCGTTCCGGCTTCACTTAAGTATCCTCCACAAAAGACGAAACGAACAAATTGCAAAAATCAATGAAAAATCGACGTTGGAAGCAAACACACGATTACTCCAACCTCCTATCTTTTATCTACAAACCACCCTTATTTCTCTCCTCGATCTCACACCCCCCCCCCCACCCCACCCCACCCCACCAGATTACTTTCCCGAAGCGAAACGGTTCGATTCGATGGATTCGGGTGAACGGGATTAATTCGTCCGCCACGCGAGGCTCGGGCGATCCAAGGACAGGTCTGGGAGGTCCTCGGGGAAAGGACTAACGTCCGATCTTCAAGATATTAGTGTGTTTATCCCGGCTTTACGAATCCACTCGACGCATTGTCTGTTTCCTGGAGAGCACGCCACGATTCCCGCAGGACCGGCTAACAACATTACCTCGGGATTTGTCTTTGGGGCTGGATCCGGCGCGCGCGTGGAGGACGGAGTGGTTGTATACCCTATTAATATCGCGGCTGTATCGCAGTTTCGCCAGACTACTCCGTGTCGTTAAGGGAGATATACGCGGTGATAAGCAAACAGCCGGTTGCCAGGCCGAACAAGGGAACGGCGGCGACCGTGTTCCTTTGTGCGTCTCCAACTTTATTACCGCCCCCCCCCTCCCGCCGCTAATGGCAAACGATGATCCCGCCCCTTCTTTCGCGGTGCGACGTTACGATCCCACGGAAACGGGAGTAATGGATTTTGCAGCGCGAACGGAATGCGGGGCACTCTCTGCGATTACACGTCGCTGCCTCCGCGGGGGAATTAGCGACGTCTTCGTTACTAAGGAGAATGAAGCAGGGAACAGTGGCACAGACTGGCGAGTAGATCGTAGACTCTAGCTTGGGGAAATCGTTTGAATCCGTGGGGATGTTTTTCTCGCTATTATCGATCGGCAAGTAGCCAAAGGGCGGCTGAAGTTTATGTCCACTGGGCACCGGAGATCGTCAGCTTATAGAGTGGTCTCTAGACTATTTATTTATCAGCGAGAAATTTGATGACTGTAGTTTTCGAGTGGAATAGAAAATAGATGAATTAATATTCTGGCATTCAAACATCGCCATCCCCTGAGCTGAGGGTGAGTCGATAATTGTTTCTTAATTTGGGAGGAGTAAACAGCAGCGATTTTAAAATAAGCCGTTTTGAACCCTCCAGTATCCCTTCGCCAGTATTATTGACGTTCCGCTGTAGAATATTCTCCTCCGGAGACGATAACTCTTGCGTACGTACGAGAGGAACGGAGCCATCTTGAGCACCGTGCACGATTCGTTTACATAACGGCAAACAGAGGCTCGTATCTCCGTAGAACGAAATATAATTATATAAACAACGATGCCAGGCTGCCTCGTAATAACGACGGGAACGGGAAGACCCTCCTTCACCCCCCTGGGGAACGACCCATGCAAGGGCTGCTTCATTAAATGCTCGCCGCCCTGAGAGATCGCGAGGCCCCCTTCCGATCCCGCCGAGGAGAAAAGCCAACGATTGTAATAATAATTACGCGATATTAATAATCGCCTGAGTTATGCAGATAACGGTGCCTCTGCATGCCTCTAATGTGCCTCCATCAGCGCGATAGTTCGCAATTACGCTCGCGAGGGCCGTAAGGGTGCTTCCGACACCCGGGAATGGGGGGGAGGGAGAGAGGGGGGGGGGGGGGAATTAAAATTTTTCCTTGGTAGATCGATAAACCCGAAAGGACGGTGGCTTTTCAGAATGGCAATCAAATGATTATATGAGAAAATTAGGCACGTGTCTGAAAGAGAAACGAAGTGAGAATTAATTATTAGCGAATTCGTGAACCAACGATGGTTGCACTTTGAATTTAAATGTTTTGTGGTACAGTAGATTTTTCTGTTTTATTTTTAACAGATTTTCAACGAAGTATAGAATTTTTTTAACAGATTAAGCCAAACTGTCGCTTCCTCCTTTCACTCGATCGAAACCAATCACGACCTTGACTCCGTTCGACCCTCGAGCCTGGCAAAGAGCTCCCCCGTTTAGGATTCCAAAGAATGAGCAAATGAAAATCAAACGACGGTGGATTAAGAGTCTTCAAAAGTCGATAGAGCCGAGGCTCGCTCAGACGAGCCTCCATCCCCTCGGGGGGGGAAAGGTTATTAATGACGAGAGGGTGACAGCGACCCTGTTCCAACGCTGACACCGGTGTCAGCCGCCTAATGACGATTAATTCAATGTCTTCGTGGCGTGGGGTTGTCTCCGAACGTCAAGACAGGTCTGGGGAGTTTTAGAGGACCGTTAGAGACTGTAAATTAGGGATGGGCGTTCGATACTGTCTCTTGAAAATATTCAGTCTATTCGGCTATCAAATATTCTTAACAGGCGTTCACGTACGTGTATGTGAAAGTAATAGAATAGGTTCTTTACCAAGTTTCCGAGGTAATTCAAAGCGACTCGATGCAAATTACTAATCTAAGTACCGTCCCCTTTGGTCCAATTCGCACCCACTGCTTGGGCAGAGCTGTCCACCGAGCTATTCATCAAGGGGAACGAGCATCGCGTGAATAATAATCGATCTTAGTGCCCTCGAGCTGGCCACTCGCCTCGAGAAAGGCTTGAGGGCTCTATGGGCTCTCTGGGGAGTAAACGTTTTAGAGGGGGCCATTTCGGGAGTAGAAGATCGCGTACTCTTGCCTTCCAAAGCGACTTTCAATACGAGTTTCTGTTTTAAAAAGTTTTACAAATGCCTTGCGAATTCACTGAAACAGTCTTTTGGTTCAAAAACGCTGGATATTCAAATTTCCCGTGGCGATTAAACCTCCCAGCATCCTAAATTGGCGTGAAAATACGAGTGGGCCATTAATCAACCGTTCGAGCCAATATCCCTCTGAATAATAACCGATCCTGGGTGCCCAAAATGGATTTTTGCCCCGGGGCATTTCAGCCCCCTCAGATGCCCTCGAAGGGCAGCGACGACACCCTTACAACGGCGTTGGGTGCATAATCGGGAAATTTGAAATTCCACCCTTCCGCCCGTGCACTTTATCCCATGCAACTTTTATACAACGAGAAAGGATCGGTGCGGGGCTCGTAAAAAATCCTTTGAATCTAGCGAAAAAGGGAACGTACACAAAGCACACCGAAAAACAAAAATCGCAAACAGTCTTTTCAGTATTTTCACAAACTACTCCCAAGGTGGATTTGCCAAGAACCACACTTTATTTTTTATAAGATCTACCTTGATCTAAATCTGGAAGAAATATGCAGAAATGTGTTCGACTTGATAAAAAATTGAAGGAAGCTTTAAAAAAATCTAAATTTCCAAATAACCGTTCTACGCCTGGCTTCGCACGAATAATGAATAACTTAGCTAAAAATTGATTCGAATAACGCCCGAGTCTCGATCACTCAGCCCCAGGCGTCTCACATATTTCGTCCACTCACCCTCCAGCAGTGTTACATATTTTACTCTACATTATTCATCCTCCAACCCCAAGATCCTCGTATTGCATAGCGAGAGGCATTCGCCCTTAACCCGTCGCGAAGGGAGGCTCGCATTCCCTTCAAAAAGCAGGTGCTGCCACTGACCATCCCTCTTTTGGCCGTTAACTAAGATCGTCAAACAAGGGCCCACCCATCGGTCGGCCCTTGTGTATTCCTCCTCGCTCCTTTGTCCTCGCGACCGCCGATGACATTATGCGCGATAAAGGCACGAGAGATTCCGGTAATCCCCGTACGAGCGCCGCCCCTGGAGAACAAAGAACCGCCCGGAATATCAATGGGGTCCAGCGTGGATTTCAAGGAGTCCATTTGGAAGAAGAATCGCGACCCGCACCTCATACGTCATTCCTTTTTCTCTGAAATCTCCAAAAGGGAGGAGAAGGGGTCCGTGTTTTATGGAACGCGATAAAAGTTGCCCGAGAAATTCCTGGAACTCGCGAGTTTTATACTCTAGTAGCCCTCTGCCGGCACTCTTCACGATGGAGAATTTAGGGGCGCTGTTTCGGTCCCCGAAGAACGGAAATATCGATGATTTTCTGATGTGCTGCGGGAGAAGTTTGATGGAAAGCTTCTTTGTTATAGAAATGTATTTTATCTGCGAAGATATCTGGTAGAAGTTGAGTATAAAGACACGCAGAGGGAATTACGAGGAAGAGTCGTAGTATCGAAGTTCAGGTTCAACCAGTCGACGTTTATGAATGAATCATGGTAGGCGCGAGTTCCTGGGAAACAGAGTAACGTAGATTTTACGAGGCAAGCAAGAACGCGACTGATTACTGGCCGCAACGGCGGCCATGAGCAGAGTGAAACGAGGCTTCCGCGTTCCTCGAGGCAGACTGAGCTCGCGATGGACGAGAAATCGAGCGAGATTAACGTAATAAGGAACGCACAACTTCATTCTGCTATATTATTCCTTTACTTACAAAGAAATTTCCCAGTAGAATTAAATTAAAAATTAAATAACGTTTCTTTTTGGTTTTTCTGTTACCATGCAGTTAATTGCAACTGCACAATATTTTCACAGAACCCCCACAGCTGCAATGAAACCCATCCACCTTCGTTGAACAGCTAATTCCGTTTTCCAACGAAACTTGGAAGAACACCCTTTACGATCACCCACACGGGAGAAAGGGCGATCGACGTTTAACGATCGAAAACAATCTAGCGGCTACACGAGCGGAATGATATCGCGTGTAAGGGAGTCGACATAAAAATTTGTGGCCCGTCCTCTGGTACAGGGGTGGCTGAAGAACGCTGATGGTCTCAAGACGCTTCGAATCGTTTCGAGCTTGCAATCCAACTTTCCAAGTTCCCAGGCCCAATAACGTTCAAAATTATGTGTGCTTTCGCGAAGTTTGGCAATCTCGAGTGACCTAACTGTAAGAGTGAACCTTAAAATAGCTTCGAATAAGTTCCAACCACCCTCGTTGCCTGTACAGCTTCTGAAAAGCTTCCCCTTTACAAGGGCTGCAAGGAGAAAAATCGCTGAAATATTATCAGGCACATAACCGGCATATTTTGTACTTTAACGTGGAGCAGTTTGAAGCGGGCTTAACAAATTCGATGGTTTCGGCCCGTGTCGTCCCACAGGCGTCGTTCGTTTCGCTGGCTCCAGCCGCCCTTATAAATTTCGCAACGTTTTATTCTCTCCTCGATCCTTCCTCCCCGTCGTTCGAGCGCGGATTTTTACGACACTCCGGCTCCCCCCTTTTACAGGGGAAGGAACATGTAAATACTTATGACGAACGGCCATACGCGATTTCGTTTTACGAATGCGCGCCACTCGTTCCGTTTCTCGCCAACAACCCCCGACGCCCTGTGCTCGCTTCTATGCACGTTCCTCCACGCCACCCACCCAAGGGGGCGTAAAAAATACGAATTTTACGGCGTCCGGCTTTACGAGAAGCTTTTAGAAATATTTCAGCTGTCCCTTCCTCCTCCATTATCCTTTCCGCTTCTTCCTGTTCCTCGTCACGATGGGCGTCGGACTTTGGGGGAAGTTTTCGAGTAGCTTAAGATGTATGGTGTGAATTTCTTGTTGGAGGATCACGAAGGTTTGCAAGATCCTTCGTGGTGTTTTTATTGTGTAAGGATTCGAGTGTTAATTTAAGTTTTATGCGAAATAATGTGTTACATCTGCACCGAACATGAATCAAATATCTCTTACACTCTACCCCCCATCAACTCGCACAGTTTCGTAAAAGTCGGTGCGTCACAGTTTCTGTGATCTTGTTCTAAGAACCAGCACGAACTCGCAAGTGCCCTAGAAAAGAGGAGCTCGTCAGGACTTAGGTCCAGGGGGCACGGAATTGATTAAAAAAGCGGATGCTTCCAGGAACCGTTCCCCCTGGGACGTCCCTTTTGTACCAACAAACCGAACATTCGATCGAACGTCGACGTTCGAATGGACACGCCGTCCCTTCGCCCCTTCCGTACTCTCACATCAAAGACAGCCAGCTGACCCTACCCTCCTATTTCGGTTTCAATGCTCGCCTATTTGATCTTTCTTCCTGCCTTTACGACCGGGCGACACCTATCGAAACACGTAAACGCGAGTTGAAATCCCTCCTGGCACCGTTTCACCCCATCTCCGCCATTCGCTATACAGCTAGACACTGTCGCCTTCTCCGAGCTAACGGGATCGTTACAGCGAGATAATGCTGGTAACATATTCAGACTGGAGAATAAACTGACGGAGCAGTTGATAAAGCAGCTTCTCTCACACTGGGCACTTGTTTGGTGGGTTCTGGGTGTCAGGCAGATTTTCACAATTACAGTGGAGTGTGTATTAAGGTCGGGGCCAGATATATTGGCCGGTGAGTTTCGTCAAGGGTATCGGTGCTCCTTTTCTCAACGTCTTCTGACTCGCTCTCGTCCCATCTCGCTTTCGACTTCGCAGAACAAGAGCGAGCTAGAAGTGGGTGGGGATAGCGCCAAGCTCCTGACGTGTAGGCCAAACCGAGTTCTTAGTGTAGAAATACACACATCCGAATAGGTGTGCAATAGCTCCGAAAAAAATCAGGAGTTGTATTGGTCAGAATAATCTGAGGTAAATATTGGAATTGGAATTAAGTGGACCATTCACTGATGCGTACTTAATGCTGAGAAGAGCTCGGCGTGAAAGGAGATGTCTTCAGAAAAAGAAAGAAGAATGTTTAGGGTGAACCCTAAAATTACTCAATTGACCAAGAGCGCATGACAGTTCTCAGATAATCGTGGTTCCAAGCCCTGAACTTACCACACGCAGCTGAACCAATGGTTTCAAGTTTTCCTCCCTCAAATCTGAAACGAACGGATGACCGCAATAAATCGTTTTCTTCTGTAATTCAAAGACAGCTCAAGAGGAACCGGCAGTAAACAAGTTCGCGGCTCGTATCAGCCACTCGTGGCCTCCTTTGTCGCCCGACTCGCGCATCCTCGACATCTTCCACCCCTAGGTTCGCGCCTCAGCATTTTCCAGCAGCCGGCCATGCTGGAGCGGCGGATGATCGACGGATCACGCTGGGAAATGGGGGCGAAAGAGGGGCGTCTACAGGAGGGAGGATTCACCCCGAGGGTCCATTGACAAATTTGCCAGCGGGCAAAAAGGCTGCTTGGTATGCATCCCTCGCTCGGTCCATCGGCCATGCAAGACCGACAGAGCATCTTGGAGCGTGAGTGACGTGTGTCACCTCTACTCCTCGCGTGTATCGAGGGATGTGGGCCTCACTTATCCACCGTTGACTCTTCATCAAGTTATTCTTAACGATGTGCGAGCACGAAGAAATCTTCAGGCTTCCAAAAGCTAGGAAACAAATTGTGTAATCAATGGCCACGTTGATTCTCTTTTCTATTTATCTCGACACAACGTAGCTTCTAATATGAATACTTCCATTAACAGAATGTATCAACCAGGAAATTCTCTATTGTAAATATTATCCATTGTAAATTAAAGACTAGTTCACCCGCGGAATAATAATTAGAATGAAGAGTAGAATATTATTTTACACGGATAGTCAATCGTGTATTTAATAGTAAAATTGTATCATATGGTTCAATAAACAGTTTAATTAAAAACAGCTTACGGATTCGACTTTTCCACTCGCCTTCGCGACTCCTCTGGAGGAGCACGGCAGACTAATCTCCCCGCGAGCCACTTCAGTGTGGATATTTCGTCTTTATTGGATCCTACGTTCAATCGCGGGCTCCTCGCGAAGTTAGCCGCCCCCGAGATCCTCTTCGGGGATCCCTTTTAATGGGCGGCTCGAGGAATTTTTATTAGCCCCGCGGAAGCGTCGACGGTGACTAATAAACCGTACCGACTGGATCCAATTGCCGTCGTCGATATCGCCCCTCCGCGCCCCGTGTTCCGGGGAAATGCACCCGTTAATCTGTCAAGGGAACGAGGCGAATGAAACCGAGACGACTAGGGGGTGGAAGGACCGTTGCTTCAACCCTGCGAGGACATCTCCGAGCAAACTGCGCGGTGGCTCTCGTAGCGAGATCCCAAGCGAGAATTCCGCCCGTTACATGAATCAGTTACCGTCTGAAGAGTTCCGTTCGAGGCTCGCGCGCCTCGATTAGAGGTTAATGAACGAATTTAATTTGCCGGCCCATTGCTCGCGAGTCGCGCCCGTTATCGGGTCCTTCCAGAGTCTGGGACGAAACAGCGCTCAGAGGAAAAAATGGATACAGCAAGTGCAACGCGGCGTTACGCGGGCAGCAGGCTGGAGAGAAAGAGAGCAGACACGTGGATGAAAGTGTCCAACAAAGGAGAAGGGCAGGGGATTATAAATTGGCTACTTTGTGTCGCGGTTATCGGGGAGGGGGGCAAATTGCGAACCACCATCCATCCATTTCCTGGACCTGGCCGTGTCTCGCCTCGTCTGCCACATCGTTCCCGGTTCCAGCCCCTTCCCAGTCTGTTCCTCGTCGCTGTTAACAGGTTGGAAACTTGGTTAAGAGCCGTGATTTTTCGGCTGGAAGATATATGCAGAGGCATCGAAGATCAATCATGCCCTCCCCCTACGATTTATCGAGTTTGATGTAGTTCCAACTCTTTGTCCCACGACTTTCAGGGGGTTTTAATAGATGGAGGATAGAGGGAATCTATGTCGAGGAAACTGGTGCACTGGGACGTTTATTGGGGCTGCATTAATTACCTTCGTTAAGGATAGAGTCTCCGCGATTGGCGAATGTGCGTGGTAGGAGAGTTCCTTCGATTTTAGGGGCTCTTGAATATTTATGGTGGCCTAAGGACACAGTCTGCTTGGGTCAACAGCGTGGTAACAGTAGCTCCATTCGGCGGAAGCTCGAGGGGTGTTTTAAGGATGTATTGGACCTATCTTCAAAGTGGTTCCAAGTTGATGAAAATTTGTGAGATTGTTCTTTTTAATCTTCCTGATGTGCTGCGAAAATTTTAAACGAATTCACTATATGGTTGCTGAGTTATAACAATTTTAATTTTCACTGATTTTACACGTACTCTTATGGAAAGCGACGATCTTGACAGATAAAACAGCTGAAAAAATATTCAAGAAATGGTACCAATGTTTTTAATTCTTTTTTATATGTAGTATATAGATAGATGAAAATATCTGCCGAGTTTCAATTATTTTCACTACAGAAGAAATAAATTATAACTTGAGAAAATTGTGAATTCCGGGCATTTTCACTGCCAAAAGTTTAGCAAATAATGCTGAAAAATGCATTTGTAAAGCGAAGAATACCTTTCTAAGAGTAAAAATAAGACTCCAACTGTCGTTCGAGTTCTTTACATCTATATTTACATCTATCTTTACATCTATATTCAACTATTTCAAATTTCATATACTTTTGTCTAATATTGTACGTCCGATACATCCTTATGCGCGTTTGGGGTTGCTGCAGCGCTCCGGCTATCGCTGTAGCAAGGCAGTTTGACAGTTGGTTGAGACAGCTGTGATGGGTGTCGATTCTGATCGACTAAATGCGGCCTGTCGAGATGTAGGCGCACTGAAGTTTCTTCGCGGAAACGGCGATAAAGGCCATCGAGAGGAGGGTGGCTCAGGACGCATCAATGAATTAAATCCCGAGGGTGAAGACAGAAGGCGAAATGGATTGCTCGGACAAAGTAGAATTACCAGTTACACAATGCGTGTCTCCTCTCGAGCGAAGGTTATTCAAGGTGAGAGACGAGCTCGATGAAATTCGAACCGCTTTGAAGATCCCTCCCCCGCGTTGGGGTCGGCCAGGAAGGAGCTCCAACGCTCCGTACCAAATCTAATTTCGATCTCTTCTCTCTGTGCTCCACTGTCCTCCTCTCTCTCCCTCTTTGCCCCTCATGCGTAGTCTAAAACCACTTTCAGCGGGAAGCTCTCCCTTTCGTTGTCGAAACTTTGCACTCCATCGACTGGTAGCTCCGGATTCGGTTGAGAATGTCTATGAACGTGCACACTTGCTTCCTGAAAACCGCGGGGTGCTTTAATTCGTCAAAATGCAATAGAAAAGATTTTCAGAAATTATTTTAACTTTAACATCACTTTAACTTTAGATTATTTGACGAATTAAGTTAATTTTTTCATCCGACAATAATTATTTTAACTTCTATTCATTATTCGAAATTTTTATTTAAGTAACATCTGCGTCGGGACCAATTTATTATTTATAATTCTCAAGTAAAACTGCTACACTTAAAAGAAACCTTAAATACGAAAATATAAGAGCATAATTAATTGCATCAAGCTACTCACTCCCAAGTCATCGTAAATCCCTGAGAGTTTGCAAGCTGAGGGCACCCGTGAATCATTCAATGGTCCCGAATTTCTAAATTAGCTCGGGGGGGCCCAATTCCAGTCGCGTCTTTGATAAATAATAGAAGCAGAGGCACTCCTACGGTCGTGGATCCCAAGCTTCCTCGCCGTTCCTCCGGGAAGTTCCCTTTTCAGCGAGCAAGTAACAAGGAGGATCGTCATTGAAAGAAACGGCCGGGAGGAAGGCTCGAGAGTCTAGCAAAATCGAAGCCGCCATTGTCCGAGTTTCGAGTGACGGGGGTGCTCGCGTGTTTCGAGTCGAGCCACTCCAGCCGAACCCCGGCGCGGATGCTCGATGGGAAATGTCGAGCGCGAACTCGATACACGGGGCTAACGAGAGGGCGAGCCGATCGAACGGAAAGTGGAAACGAAGGGGAAAGTGCAAGTGGAATTAAGCTGGAGAGAGGATCGCCCATGCAGAGAATTCTGCCGAGTGAAAAAGATTCCTGGAGGACGCAGCTTTCCCTTGGGAACTTTCCAGAACCTGCCTGCTTTGTTACTGAAGGTAGAATACACTGATTTTGGGAAAAGCTGGGTGGAGCTTGGGTCGAACCCTGTCCCTCGAGGAGGCACACTTTGAACCTCCTTTCGCCAAGACTTGGTACGTATTTATTGTACCAAAGTAGTACAGAGACTATTTCCAAGGATTACTAGTGTACAGTCGCCACCCTGCTTTTGACATATGTATAAATCTGTTTACATAGGCTTTACGGAGGAATCCTCCACGGTACATATGCTGATAAGTCGTAACAGGGACAAGGGAGATGTTCCAGCGTGTGCTCCCCGTAATAACAAGGCTCTCTAAAAAGAACGGGGACAGCCCTTCCGCACGAGGCGCAGACCCGTTAGCATCACGAGAACATGAAAAGCTCCCGGCGAAAGCCTTTGTAATTCGATTTCGACCGTGTCCCAAACTTATCCCCACGAATACAACGAGCAACGCCCGCGGCGGGGAAACCGTGTTTACGACGCGCAGTTTACGAGAACACGGTTTACGAGCGAGCATACACGCGGCCACCCGTCGCGTTTGAAATTTAACTCGCGTGGACCGAGGGTAGGGCCGAGGAGAGGAGCACGTGGTATCCCGCTCGAAATCGACGCTCACCTATTTCCCTCCCTCCGTTTAGTAATCTCGTAGGTGGTGGAAGCAGCTTTCTTCCCACGAGGAATGCTCACGAAATTAATTGCTCCCCGCGTGGCTCGAGGGGTCAGGGCTCTCTCGTCGGACAAAGAGAAGCCGTCGTGTCCCGATCGTCTCGAGGAAAGGGCCATGCATCACCGATCGGGACCGGGAGAACGTGTCGGGGGCTCGTAATGGTCCGACCTTAATGGCCGATGGATCAAAAAATTTATCGCGCGTCTCGCGAAAGCACGGAAGCCGACTGGGCAATTAGCGAGGCCGGTCGTTTCGGTGAAATAGAAGGCCGACATGCTTTCGTGGCGAGACTTCCTTGCGGGAGTGCAAGTCTTAAACGGAATGACCTTTCTGCTGATGGAATTTGCACGCGCGGAAAGCCGAGGTAAGTCGATGAGGCAGTCGTTGGATTTGTAGATTGAAGGGTTTAAGGGGTCATACCTAGTCAGACGGCCGAAAAGAGGCGAATGTTTGTGAATTTTTTTGAAACAGCATAAGCATATATTTTTACAAAACTTTTTGCACTTAAAAGAGCAACATTTAAAGAACATTTGGTAATTTTTTTGTAGAAAAATTCCGCTTTTTCAACAAAATTAACAAACATCGCCACTTTCGGCCGCCTGACTAGGTTCACCCCTTAAGTGACGTGTAACAGAGTTCGAAAGCAACTACTGTTTCACACTTTGCGTTCCAAAAATTTCTATCCAGGCACTTGGGACTTTGGTATCTTTAGATTATCGCTACACGCTGATTTTAATAATCAAAGATCAAATGAATGAGTGGTTTTACAATGTTTGTAGCATATTAATTCCTATTCTGAAGTCTGGTTAACGAGCACAGCATCGAGCAGGGATATCTTTTCGTCGATCGACATGCGAGTAGTGAGTTCGCGTGTAAAGAATTAATCTGATACCTTTTCGCTGCATTCACTATGTAAATATATGAAGGTGTAGAGATGTGAGGCTTAAATTAATTTTCTTAAATAGAAAGTTATACTTTTACATTTATACTTTCGTTTATGAAAATTAAGTTAATCTTGAAATGCACTTTGAAACCTACAATCTGACACACAGCTACAATGAAACTGTTCGCTTTACAATTTACACTAGACTGTTAATGATACAGATGGCAATAATTTTCACGTGTAACAGTTTAAGTTTTAATTAGAAGTATTAAATAATTAAATGAAAGCTATTTTGCAATTTTGACAAATTTTATCAAATTCCAACGTTCCGAGTTAACCGACTCGTGCGTCTCACGTTCGCAGCAATGAACGTGATATTTGTTTAAATTAAAAAATTTTTAGGATAAAAGAAGCATACGCAGTATTTTTTATTTTTATCTAACTTTCCTTGAGAATGGTCATAATCATTGACCGAAACGTTGGAATTTGATAAAAATCCTCAAAATTGCAAAATAGCTTTCATTTAATTATTTAATAGACCGATGAAATCCACCGAAATCATCTCTTCTAATTAGGAACAATTTTTACGGTCGGAATTCAATTTATTGTAGTTTAAGTTTTAGTAACACTTTGACATTTTCAGTGCGAGGCAACGAAAGGATTAAATAGCATGATTACAGCCGAGCCTCGAACCCAACAAACAGGGGTTGCATTTCTCGTTACCCACAGCTGGTCGATTCGCAACACCTGCTCAATTATACGGTACGTCGCGCCTCGTAATCGGAGATTCATCCGTCGATCGCTGTCGCGGAACCGTCTCTGCACCCCCAACCCCCCAGGGAATATCGTGACTCGTTCCATCCCTTGATAGAGCGTCGGGGGTGTATTGCGAAGGGACTCGAAGTTTCGAATCTCCAAACCCCTAGCTTTCACACCCCGAGGAATCAACAAACACTCGCGACAATATCGCGAGAAAATTGAATCTGCTCGCGATTCAGTAGTATAAGATTCCTCCAGCATTTAACTAAGAAAGTAGGATAATTAACACTTTTAATAAAACTTAAGAACACCTGACATTTTCAAATTTTGCACAGGTGTTGGCATGTTTGGAACAAAAGCAACATTGTGGAACACCTATGTGTCCTACATATTATACTCGTAAAAAAAATGGAAGAATCACTAATCAATACTTACCCCTTAACCACCCGGTAAAAACGAGCGGCTTCGGCGTATAATCTTGAATCCGTCGTGCCCGCGTTGTCTCCGTTCTTCAACTTCCATTCTCCCTGTCTACCCGCCGCCAGGTTGCACGCTTTCCCCTTCGTTCCCTTCGACGACACCGCCGCCCGTTTAATTATTATCAACCCCGCGGCTGTCGGGACGAGTGACGGATGGATATTCGTTTGTGCGACGCGCGACGTGGCGTGTAATTAACTGGCAGGTAGGATCGGCGAGCCGGGAACGCCGGGTTAGGTCTGCGGTCTTCGGGACCCCCTCCTCGCATCGGTGTTCCACCCATTCTCTTTTCGAAAATCGTAGAAATTCGACAGCTCGGCGCGAATACAGATATCGTTCAATGGTCGAATTAGGCGACCGTTAAGGGTGGTGCACGCATTCCAAGAACATGGAGAGGGATGATCGGTGTATGGTAGACGAAATAAACCAACACCGGTGTTCAATTACTTTTTTTTCTTCTTTTTTTTCATGTTTCATTTCGCTTTTCATTTCACCATTATCTGTAGGATAGTGGCATTAAAAAATGTTTATTAATATAATATGTATACTTTCCTTAAAATCATCCATACTCGTATTCTCGTAGCGTAATAATCATAATAATAATATATAATCATTATAATAATAATATATATATATCTATATTTATTTATATATATATTATGTTTATGGTATTTCGCATATAGAGAATAGTCAATTACATAGTAGGTTTGCATAGGTTCTTTTCATCATCCCTTGTTGTTGCTGTTGCATTCATCGTTACCATTATCGTTATTATTATTATATATATTTTTTTTTGTTCATTTAATCTTTAATCGTAAGGTATTCCATTTACTAAAACATATAAAAGCGGTATAAAGCTCGATCCTCACACGCTAATTGTATTTTATCCACCTTTCCCCACCTTTCCATTCTCATTCCTTCGTCGACGCCTTTGTTTCCCTCTCGACCGACACATTAATTATTCGAAATCGCCGCGTCTCACCGCCAACTGTTAGGTCCTCCCTTATCATCCTCCTTTATACAAATCGCCGGTTTCGCGGAAATCTCCTTCTCGCTCGTCCGTTCATATCCCGCTCTCCCACACAACTTTCTCACTCGCAGGCTCTCCCTCTCTCGCACGCTCTCTGTTATTCCTCCCTTTAAACCTAGGCGCGTAGTAATCCGTAATGCGTTTTAATGCTTATAAAGTGTACAGTGTACTTCGTCCGCCAACGCCCCTTTCGAAAACGGAAAGCCCCAGATTTCGCTGCGCCGCCCGGCTCTCACCGACCGAGAAACTGATGAACAGATCGTGAACGGAAAAAGGCGAAGCGACAGGGGGGGGGGGGGGGAAAGACGAGAAACTGAGCCATCCTAGGCGGCCGGTGAGGCGTGGGGGGCGGGAGGACGAAAGGGTCGTGTAAGCCCGAAAAGAAACTGTCAGGACCATATTGACCGTGTCCTCCGCTCTGTTTAAGAGCATCGATTAATTAACGCGAACTCGTATTTAGCGCGACGATGACGACGGGGCTGGAGCAGAACCATCCCTCCGCACACCTTATCCACCAGCCTGACCTTGACCAGTCTGCTGTCTGTCCCTGAAAATTCGGGTCAACGGCCATGCCCGTCCGTCTGCAACGTCCTCGAGTAAAATATTAAAAGACTAAAGACGAGTCGTTCCCTTCGAGACCCTCAACCCCCCTCCTCCATCTTCCGCACCCTCGGAGCACGCGCTAGGCCTTCTTTCTTCCTTTCTTTCTCGCTTCTTTTTTTCAGTTACATCGAGGTCTACCGAGCCTCTTCGTTTCCTTCACTTTAATATTGTTTTTTCTTCTATTACGCTTTCAGGGCTTGCTCGATCGAGGGTGGTTTAAGGCACTCGAAGAAACGACCCTAACACGTGTTAAGCACTAGGCTCTCGATCGACACAGCTTATCGATAATATACTCTTTTTCAACCGTAAATCATCCTCTTTCGTTACTTTCCGCTTCTTCGTGCGTCTATCTTCCCCTCGAAGTCGCTGGCGGGCACATCGCTTCGCTTCAACCCCCCCTTTTTCCCTGCAACACCCAGCCTGTCTCTGGTCTATCTCGACTCCGCCCCCGTGTATGGATCAACCCTTTTATAACCATCCCTCGTTTGGGAGAACGCTTTCTCGATTATTCCGCGTAATTTCGATTTATTCAACGTCGAGCACAGCTTTCATTTTCGTTTAATCATCGCGCCACTTTTGGTCTCGCGATTTATCTCGTGTCATCGCAGGAGACACCACCCCCCCCCCCCCCCCCGGGGCCGACTCCAACGCCCAGCGTCGAGAATACGTCCCGGGAAAGCGATTCTTCTCGATCGACGAGCTCTTTTTTCCAACGTCGAAAGCACGCTCATCCCCTTTTGTACGGATTTTTAGACAACAATTCGATGCCGCCAATATTCCACGCTTCTTCCCATTCACCAGCCACTCACTTTCACGATCGTACGACCTTCGATCTGGCGATCCGATCTCGCGACGATCCCGGTGGAACGTTATTCAGCGTCGCGATTAATTCTCGAACTTAGGGTGGCAATATTTAACTAAACTACAGGAGCCGCTCTTTGGAGAAAATCTCGGTGTCGTCTCGACGCTTGCAAAGAAAAAAATCTCCCTCCTTAAAAACTGAAAATAAACTCGTAGCTCTCTGGAATATAGCACTCCATGGAAATGAACCGTTAACACGCGCCGTTATTGCTTTCAGACCGAGATTTGCTCGAAAGCGCGGCTCCTCCGCGTAAAGAGGGGAAAGAGCACGGAACAGAGGTGCGGGATCGTGGCGAGACAGGAGATCGCCGCAGCGCAGAATCCTCAGCGACCGGATGCCGATGTCGCCCGCCAGCTAAAGGTACAGCGTAGTATCTAATAACACCCGAGTTAGACTCTCGCCCTCAAGCCAACCAAACAAATATAGTCGCATACGATCATTACAAGTACGAATTCTTAAATATCAACTCTTATACTCTAACGATAGAATGATAATTAATAGGGTGTGCCTCGGCTGAGGATACGACCGGAGACGACCAAGGGTGGCGCGCAGGCGCGCCACCCCTGCAACGTCGTCGCCGTGTACAGTTCGCAGGTGTACGCGATAATATTTCTTTCTAACATATATATTATATATTTCACTTCTGCTTTACGTTTTGTATGCTCGAGCAGGTCCGCGCGTGTACAATGGGGCCTGGTGTCGATTGTACACTGTAAACCCTCCGTTACCTTCGTCCTGACCCCGCGACTGGACCAGGTGATTTTTAATCCGGAAGTGGGGACAGAAAAAGTGGATTTTTCGCAGCGAACGTTGCGAACGTTCTGACACACGCTGACGAGGAAATTTGCTCGCAGGTCTTCATGGGTTAGGATGAATTCTGATTATTGGTGAACACCGGAGCCGAAAGTGTTTAGAGTTTAGAGGAACTTTCGGTTGGTTATTAATTATGATTTTCGTTATTTATTGGGACGTAGATTTTGAATGTTGGCTCCAATTGTGCAGTAGGTACGTTTTCGGGTGAAATTCGGAGCTTGGACAATTCCGTAGTCGAGTATCGGATTGTTCCAAGTGAATATTAGAATTGTTACAAATTTCAATACTCCAGTGTAAAGACTGCGTTGTCTTCTTAATTCTTAATATTTACCTAAAGTTACCTGGATAGGATCAAACACGAAATTCCTTTCAATAGTGCATCCTGACCTATCAAACACCAATTCCAGCGGCAATAAACGTGTCAACTTCCGGATATATATTTCGAGCCAGAAGCTCCCTGGATGTGTGCACTGATCCAATTCCCGAAAAACGGCTTAGTCGAAAATACCTGAATTCCCTTCTCGAAAGCTCAGTCGAACTTTTAGACAGACTATATCGAACTGGACGTACCCAGGGATGGTCGATGATCCGGGGGTCCCTTTGCATGCGGATTTAGACCGATAAATCTTCAGAATTCTTTTTGTACGAATCATCGAAAATCGATGAACAAAAAACGTATGTGTGCTCGGCTGACGACGACGAACTACTACTACTACTACTACTACTACTACTACTACTACTACTACTACTACTACTACTACTACTACTACTGCTGCTGCTACTACTATTATTACTACCATTATTACCGCTACTTCTACCTTCGAAACCCTCCCTCGTCTCCTTCCTTCCTGTTTTTTTTTTTAGAGCACTTTTGAATAGATTTTTATCAAAAATATATTCCACATACATGTGTATACTTAATCTCTTCCCCCGCGGCGTCGATCGTCCGCTCGACGCTCGAGTAAAACATACGGATATTCGAATTATCAAGCAACTCTTGAACATTCGGATATAGAGTCGTCGAGCAGACGTTGTCCACCGCCATTTGTCGACGCTCCGTCGCGCCTCGCAGATTTATACGTCGCCGGTCGAGCACGGAGTTCCACGAAAATCTTCCTCGAGATCGCTCACCGAATTCGTTTGTAAAAGAAACATTTATCAAAGGGACCTCCTTGCCTCAAGCAGCCATCCCCCTCTCGCGGTACTCTTCTAGGGCTATTTGGAGATCATCTACAGAAAGATCAGTCTGGAGTCGTCTGTGTAAATGCGTCGAAAACCACGGCGATACAAATTACGCGGCTAAAAATGTCTCAGAAATATCGAAGGCTGGAATAATTATGTTTCTCGAGTCTTATTCGCGGGCAGTTCTGTTCACGGCCCATGGACGCTGTCTTCCGATCGCCGACTTCCGGTCCATCCGTCCACGATCGAAGCTGCCCTGTTAGCATCTGATTTGATTCTAGCCGAAAGTCGCGAGTCCGCCGGCTTTCGATTCAGCAAGAGTACACGTTTCCTCGTCGATCTTCTTGCTGCCCCGGCGAACATTAATTTTAACGAGAAATTTTGCATTTCGGAGCTCGACCTGGGCCATCTGCGATACCATTCTACCACGCCACTTTCCTCGTCGACGATTCGACCGAAAGACAGAGAGTGGATCCGTATTTGATTTGTTTTTTTTTTTACAAGTTTTCTTATTCGCTGATGGAAGTACGACCGAGCAAGTCGCACGGGATGAATTTTACAGATGAGTCCACAGAGGAAACTGGTCGGTAATTGTCAGTGGTTGGTGATTTATGAAGTGTGTGTATGAGCTTGTATATGTGAGCAATATGTGCATACGAATGGGTACAGTGTTTTGGAAAAAAAGAGTTCAGAGCTTGGAGAGTATTGAGTGTTTGTAAAATTCACCAAGGAATGCTTAATGAATTTCTTTTGACAGAAGCCCTGTGATAGAGGATCATCGAAACCGAATACATAATTGATTTCTTTATCTAGATTTAGTAAGCATTCTTTACTGAATTCGGTGAATGCTGTAACACCATCCGAGCTCTGAACTTCCTGTACATACGTGGTATTACTTCTTGTGTTTTCTAATTCGTCGTACGACGCCGGTAATTAACTCTAACTACGTATTCCCATAGAGAGTGCAACGTACCTAATGACGAGACGAAAGGATTACAACACCTACAAAAAGAGACAGTAGTTTTCCTTACAAGGATTAAAATCGATAGTCGTTTATATAAGGAGAGCAGGGTGCATGCAACAAACACACCGAGTCCTAACTACGAAAAGTCGAAGCTTCCTTTCCTCTATACACACGAAGAATTATCTCCCCGGCATGTTCGAACCTCCCATTTCGTTCGACACACGCCTCCTTCCTCGCGTTTTAATTGTACCAATCTCACTTAAGACCAGCTCAGCAGGATTTCAAGGGGCTCCCCGCGAATGTCGCCACCCTTTGCTTTCCTTTTCACCAGGAAAGGGATGGAAACGACACTCGGAGAGTTCGTTTAGAACGTCGATGGAAACGAGTTGCGTACACCTCGAAAGCGTCGAGGATCAACAGTGACCTGTGGATGAATAATCAAAAAATATGTTTCCCTGTTTAGACAGACGTGGAAGAAGCCCTGATTTCTTCGTATCAATAGTCACGATCTTTACTTTTGGGTGGCCCAAGTGTAAATTAGGAAAGGAACTCTGATTCCCGGAAGCAGAATTCGTTGGACTTCCTAGAAGCTTCAACCCCTCTAAAAATCTTATTTTATGATCGACTATAATTCGTGTCTGTGAATTCTGCTTGGAGGAATTGTACTTCCCACAAGGGGATCGCTCCTTTCTAGGCCTTGCAAGTGTTCTATTAGCCCCACAACCTCGATTTCAACAGGTGGACGCAACGACAACGTTCCCACAGACGCGTTACCTGAGAGAATTCGGGATCGATATACAAATCGGGTGAAGCCGCGCCTTAAGTGCTAATGGCAGTCTAGATAATTAACGTACAGTTATTATATATGCTTGCGGTACATAATATAATATGTATATACGTATCGTACCTCGTTAATACGTAACTATGAATGAGCCTAACTCTATGTAAGTATGCGGTACGTACTATATTTATATATATAATAGATCATTTTGTTAATCTTCGTATCGTTATATCGCAATAATTCCTACCACCAGGGGAAAACATCGTTAAACCTTACTCCTTCCTCCTAATATTACCTCTTCATTTCCTCTTCATTCACCCATTTCCCTACTTCAAGCCCAAAGTATCTTACTCATGCACACTTCACCCCTTTCACTCTCTTTCTGTCATAAAATACAAGCACGCATACGTTCGTTCACATTCGTTCACACTCAGAATCGATCACACAATCCTTTCAACACTCTTCATTTTTCTGACTCAAGTCATCTTGTTCCTCCTTCCTCCTGTCGATACTCCATTCGTCGAATATAATTACTCGTTAGAAAAATTTGTACTCTTACACAGGGGAGGTACCGAGCGGGCCGTGGCTCCGCTTCCTGTCACCGAATTTCGGGTCATTTTACGCGCCTTTATATTTTTTCTTCCATTGTTCGCTTCCAATTTTCACACGACAGGGTATAGAAAATTTGGAAAGTTTGATCTTCTTTGGATTCTTTTCTGGGTGCTGGCAAAACAACTCCGATGTAGAAAATTCTGTGCCATTTTTGTTTGAACTTCGAGTTCAAGTTTTCCTGAAATCCGCAACACTGATTCGTTCTTCCAGATTCGCTTTTAATTTGTATCCTTCCAGGACACTGTGCCCCGAAATTCGAGCAACGAAAGCCAGCCAAAGTTCATCGTGCGGAACGCGCCGAGTTGCTGCGACCGACCACGGGAAGATCTTCGAGAAGGTGCAGAGCGTTCAATTAAAAGCTCGCAAGCCTGTTCCTTGCTCTGTGCATTGTTCTGGCGGGTTCTCCAGCGCGATATCATCCTTGCCCCTTTCAGTGGCGTTCTTCTCCAGTGGAAAAAAAGGGAAATAGCCACTCGGGCCCTCTTCTCCCGCGGATGATTTTTTTTTTTCGCTTCCACGGCACTCGAGACGTCTGCCAATTAAATTAAATAGTGTCGGCGAAGGATCGACGAATGTTCGCCGGGCACGGGCCTCGAAATAAAGGACCATCCGTTCCTTTTTCCTCGTCCCTTTTGTCCGACGTCTCTATTTGCAATGCAATAATCGTTTCACGGTCTCGAGATCGCGCAGACAAAACGGCGCGTTTCCTCCTCGTTCTTTCTTCCCCTTTATTCATCCCTCTCTCTTAATTTCTCTCTTTCTAACCGGCGAAAGAAAAAGCGTAGAACGCGGTGGAACGGAAAGAAAAGCTAGTGGTTCAGCCAACGAGAATTCGGACAAGGGCTTTTCCTGGAATACGATTTGGTAAATTCGGTAGTGATGGGTGGAGATCCACTCGTTCCTCGCAGTCACTCGTTCACTCACTCGAGATCACTAAATATCGAGCAGGCGCACTCGCGTCGTCCTTTTTACCCCAATTAATCCACGTCGCATTCCAGTCGGTAGGAACACAGTGACTCAGGAATCTGTTCGCGAGGGGTTATTACATTCTTCCCTCGAGTTAATGTAATCATACAATAAATTTTGCATAGTCACGTTATCCATTGTAATACTAGACAGAATATTAATTCTACATCGACGATAAACTAACCCTGAGTCACTGTAGATGCGAAGCTCCACTGGAATTTCGTGAAATTCGTTTGTCTCTTCTCTCCGACGCGAACGCGCCTGTCTCTTCGACTACAAGCTACACGAAGACTGGGAGATAGCTTCGATATCGCGTATTTAACGATCTACTAGCAAAGGGTAACCTACGTATGTATACTACGACCTGCCGCGAGTCTCGCCGCTTAGAAAACGCCTGCTCCCCTCGCGGGAGGGCAGAGGTTCCTTTCGATCTAGGGGTGGGTCCCTCGTTGAATCCGCGGTCGAAACAGCAAGATCGTGCTCGCTTACAGTTTAAGTGCGATGCGATTATGCGGTGTACGGGTACATAAGAGTATATTAAAGTACTAAGTCATTAGGAGAATGACGTCGATCGAACCGTCCTTGCGACTGCTTCCCGTCCAAGTTTCCTTCGACCTCGCGCGAACCTCGACTTCCTTCTTTCCCCCGATTTCCCTTCGTCATCTTGTTCTCTCGCCCGACAGCCTGGACCACCGACATCTTCGCACTTTCCCCGAGAAACGTTAATTTCTATAGCGTTTCGGTGTGCCATCCGGGAATTTATTTTCGAAGAGGAATCGAGGGTTAATCGTTTCTCGCATTCGAGGAGAAATGAAAAACTATGAAATAAATTAATAAAGCTGTCTTTAAAATAAAAGTTCTCGTAAAAATGAAAGGCTTGATTCCTGTTTTAATCGAAGATCGATACGGAGAACTAGGAAAGGCAAGTTGTCCGTGGTGCAGGGGTAGCTGGACGTGAAAAGACTTTCGCAAATTCGTTCGTTTCTCATCCTGCATCGTTCTTCCTACCGTCAATCAAAAATATCACGGAACAGAAAATAAAGAGAAATGATACGAATAATAATAACAGTGAACGCAAATTCAAAGCGAGAAAGAAGAACCATCAAAACAAGGAGAAATTTTTAAATAAAACTGAGAACTACTAAAAGAAATTCAGAGAAAAATTGCGAAAGATAATGTCGGTGGATACCAGAAGAGATTTCTAATCAGTATCGATGAACAGCGACGATGAAAGCTTGGAGACGCGCGAGGCGGTCCCTAAGAACGCGACGCATATGTAAAAACCGTCGCGTTTGTCGTCGACGAGACAGCACAGCTTACCCTGACGGATTTCGATGAAGTATATCGTTAAGCCTTAAAACGTTAATGGTGTATCGCTTTCGAATACCACGTAGCCAATGATAGGTGGTCGGGGACGCCCGAGACTCCGAACAACTTCGGAGATCCAATCGCCGAGATCCACGGTCAAGCAATTGCCCGCGGATCCAACGGATCTTCACTCCGCGGAGGCGAGTTTTACAATGCTCAAAGCTAGAGAAAACTAGAGAAGGGAAGGAAAAATTGAAATCGAGTTTGCCCCCGAAAATCGCTCGATGGGCGCCCCCAGGGTGAAGAAAGTTTAACCACTACGAACGAGTTTAGACGTTGATTTCCGATGGAGCGGCAATTTTCACGCAATTCTTCTCTCTATCCCTCGATAGTCTCTCGATTCCGAACAGCTCTCGACAAAGTCCTCGCATAATCCCTCCGCGTCACCGTCTCTTCCCTCCTCTTTCACTCCCTCTTCCTCCCTTAAAAAACCCTCTGTCAGTTGTTCCGTTTGGTCCGCACTACCAGCATTGATTATTTCGTTTGCTTTCGCAACGCACAAGAATCGCTTGTGTCTTTTATTTATTTTTTTTTCGTTTACTATGATCCTTATTAAGATTTCGTTTTTCTTATTCATCGTAGTATTTTTTTGGCATCTCCTTCCTTGCTTCCGTGCACTGCCGTTCGATCGGTCTTTCTTCCCTTCCTCCTCCCTCTCCCCTTCCAACGAACTTTATCGTCCATTTACCTTTTTAACGAATTAAGTAGTACAAGCTAGACACGCGCGTTAAGGAAACTATTATATTCTAAGGAAAACGCGGGCTTGGCGAATATGGTGCTCGTCCTCCACGGAATTCTTCATCTTTCATCAATCCTTTCGTCGTTTCGTTTTGGCCAGATATCGGGCGAATCACCGTTTCGCCATCGATCCCGAGTTTTAAACCGCGATCAATGGGGCGAATTCGGTCCCGTTTTCTCCTCTGTTTGCTGCCCTCTGTTCTCTCGGCTTCGGAGAAAGTCCCGCGGAACTTTCCTCCTCGGGTGACATCTTGATTGGATTTTAAAGTTCGACCGCAGCGAGAGAGAGCTGAGTGGAGAATCACCACTCAAGTGTTCTTTCTTCGTCGATCATCGTGCCTTCCCGTAACACTTTCCCTTTCCGTTTCCATGAAATTTCCCCTCCCTCCCTCCCTCCCTGTAACTCTTCCCTTTCGAAAACTACCGAATACGTAACGCGACGCGATTCACTTAAACTAAACTTAACACGAGCTTCTTAGACGAGTTTCAATAAACTAACGCGTTTCAAAAACGTTCGACCCTTCTTTGCCCGATCTCGTCCCGTGATCGCCTCGGCGATCGCTTAAAAAAATAGGGTACAAAAATTAGTCATCTAAATTTGAAGCCTTACCAAACGCTATTACAAAACTCCCCGATCCAATTTTTTTTTTCTCATTTTTTCCCTCCGATTTTTCTCTCCCTTTTTAATAAACACAGCCGAATAAAAAATGCCCCGAAATTTTACCGCCCTTCGATCCCTGATACAGCCAATCGCGATTCTGGCGCCCGATACGAATCCTTCGTTTTACGTGTAAAAAAGCTACCCTAAAACACGACACACAGCAATTAATTTACGCTTACTCGCCGATTTTAAAAAAGGAAATTGCTTATCGTTCCCGAAGACTCGAAAGACCTCCCTCTTCGGTCTCCGTCCCCTTTCCAGCAGCTTCGTCTTCGCCCAATTTGTTTCCTCCTCTCTTCTTCGCTTCTCCGCGGGAAAGAGAGCACCGAGTGTCCTCCGAAACGAGCTCGCCTCGGATCCCCGCGCGATTATTACCATCGTTATTATCCGCGTCAACTGACAGAGAAGAAAGCCACGTCGCTCCGTTTCCGGTGTCGATTCCAGCGAATCTCGCTCGCCTCTTCTTCTCTTCTTACGAGCCGAACTGCGACATGTCGCATTTTTATACGCTGGAGAAAATCGTAACATTACGAATATCCTGTTCCTTGCTCTCCAAAGCTTCCAAGCTCGCAGCCGCCGATTTCAGCGTCGATCTTCCAAGCGTCTTTCAATCGTCCCGCGTTCCAGCATTCGCGAGAAACATCGACGTCCACCATTGTCGTTCGATCTAGCCCTTTGGCGCGTCGTTTTATTGCAATGCTACAGTTAAGTCTAAGGGAAATTCGCGTCAACTACTTCGCAGGTTTGAAACAACCCTCCAGGGGAAAAGTCGACGACTTCCGACCGACTTCCGACGCCTCGCGATGATCGATACGGACCGCTAGAGCTTTATCGCGTTGCGAGAGTGTTTTCAGTGATCCATTCGAGAAATTCGTGGATAGTTTTCCGGTGTAGAGACTACCACGCGGAAAGATGCTGCCACCAAGAGACCTTGGGGTGCGTTATACTTGGGATTATATACGTATATATGTACACACACAGTAAACACGATTATATGTACGAAGAGGAAGGGTGTAGTTGGAGAGTATATAGTGTATCGTAGCACATCCACACGCCATTCAGACACATTGGTTAACCCCTTGAGGAAATTGGCTGTAAACGGGTTTCGGTATATACCAGCGGGGGAGCCTACCAACTAACGATTAATACGCGTCCCGTGAAAGCTTAATTACTATCGCTGCACGCGCCTCCGTTATCTTCCACCGTCCAAAGCCTTCCCCCCTCTTGCATTCTAACCGTCGCCCCTCGCGTGCTGCGTAGCCGGGAGGCAGTTATAGAAACCCTTCGAATCACCTGGAAATCGGTGACGAAGGACTTTCGAGTCCCATCCCTTCGAGGGTTGGTCTTGCGGATCCCCTTGATAGAAATTTCCAAGAGTCCCGATGGTGATACTCGTTCGCGAAATTCTTCAAGATTCTTCTTGCTTTCTTTCGCGTGTCTGAACGTATGTAAACCCGCGCGCAACGCTCGAAGCGATCCAATTAACTGGAATACCTCGCAAGAGGGAGAGCTGAAACGTCCCATCACTAGTCCTGAGAATCTACACGAAGAAAACGGCGCAGAACCAACGGAAAAACGAAGCGAGAATCGAACCATCTTACGCGACGAGTAATAGAATCTACGTACGTGTGTATTATTTCGTGTATATGTGTGTATGCCTTCTCACGTTCTCTGTTTCTCTCACTCTTACCACTCTCTTTCTCTCTCTCTCTCTCTCTCTCTTTCTCTTTCATGCTCGTATAGAATTCCTCATTGCTTCCATTCCCAATAACGAGACTCATTCACTCCATCTCCTCTTGCTCTATCTTCCCAGGGCGCGTCGATCGATTGGATCACGGCTCGTAAAAAAGACGGGCCATCGATGAAGGGAGGAAATAAAATGGGGAAAGTGGGGGGGGTTGAGAAAGCGGGCGAAAGGAAATAAATTCGACGGTGGCCGAGGACCAACGAAAAGAACACGAACGGAGCCGTGAACCAATTGCCTCCGCGCAGCTACGTCGATTAACTTATCGATCCTCCGGGTCTGCGATATCGATTTGCTTATTCGCCTCTCCTCTTGCCCTTGCGACCACCATTTCCCCAGTTCTCCCCGCCGTCCCACGTGTTCCCCCGAGCAGTCTTGAAACACCGAGCGTTGCGGGAAATTTTGAAGCCCCACCAGAAACGAGTTCACCCTCTTCAAGCGCGATTAATACAGACTTTGAATTTTAACACCGTGGAGAAATGTCTGGCCTGAGATGTGCTCGAAGCACAGTGAGAGAGCGAACCGGGTGCAGGTGTGTCGCAGGTTAAATAACAACATTATGTTCCTATGTACATTTGTACCTTAGCCAACGTATCCCCAATCGACCCGATTACGGCTGGGCTCCCAGGGCTCGCGGGCACCCTCGAGATCTTGCTTCCTGCGCCCATCGAGAACTTGATGCTTCGCGAGGGGGGTGTAGATTTTTTTAAAAAAATTTGGAAACTGCTGCAGCTGCGTGAATTATTTTCTGAACGCGAACCACTAAATTTTGCAACGTGCTTTAGGAATTTCTTGAGGCAGCGTGTGACTAAGTATCAGTTTACTTTCAGAGTATCAAATTTGTTCTCCAAGTTCTCCCCGAACTCTCCCCCTCCGAGAATCATCAGCATCGACTTAGCAGGAAAGCTCCATAATTTGGCACCGATATACTAGCTTCCTCGTCCCTCAGCATCCCCGGTCTCTGCGTCGAGAATTCGCAAACTTTCGCTCGCTGACTTGACTGGGAGCCCGGCTCCTTCAATCGTAGAGTGTGAAAGACAGCCGGTGTGTGTACTATTTGCATGGTCGGCGATCGTCGCCCTTGCCTCTCGATCGCCGTCGATAAAATCTTTCCTCTAAACACGCCGAGAGAAGCTCTCCCTCTCCTCGTGGCGAAGTGAAAGGGGGCTTGGAGAATACACCGGTTACCGCGCGTGCCCCTTGGAGAACGAAATTTCCGCCACTTCTCCCGTCTCTTCCCTCTCGGCTCTCCTCCCTAACAATAAATTTCTCTCTCGCTCCTGCCCGACCCTTAGCTCGCGCCGCGACGGCCGCCACTTGTTCCGTCGAGAGGCAAGGCGCGCGCGGGGGAGTAACGTAAACGCCGTCCGCCAGGGAAAAAATGAAAACAAAATCGCTCTCCAGTAGCGCACTCGATAAAATTTCTTTGTCGTTCGTAACACGTTCAGTATTTAACAACACCATTGGGCAATGTACATTATTTAATTACACGCGCCACTCGCGCGCGGCACATCTTTTTTTTTTTCCTTTCCACTGGAATTAATTATCATCGATTTCCCCGTAGTGCTCGTCGGGCGTGGCGAAAACAGTGGCCTCTGAATCAGCGTTTGCGAAGGGAGGGAGTGAGATTTATAATCTGTTAAAACTTAATCGGGACTCGACTCGCGGGAACCGAAAGGATTGTCCGGGGGGATATATATATGTCTAACCCTTCCACCCTCCCGTCCGCCAATTTTCTCCCCGCCTAACCCCCTTTCCCAATTGCTTCCGTTCCCCATCCCCGGACTCGAAACGACGCCCTTCCGGTTCCACGCTCGCGATGGCTCTTTTTTTTTCATAATCTTTTTCATTCGTGTCAATAGTATGCACATCTTTCTTTCCTCCACTTTTTTCCCCCCATCTCTCTCACTTTGTACGTCTTTCGATAAAAAGTCGCGTTTTGTCGACGGACAAGCGCCGCGATTCGGTTAAATGTTTCTTTAATCTTCAACCCTCTCTCACACTCTGTCATTCTCGCGCACCTTCGCTCCCCCTATACTCTGCACCTTTCTCTCGTTCCCTGTCGCTCTTATATGTCCACATTCATCCCCTCTCGCCCTCTCTACGTATATCCGCGCCTAACAGTATTTTCGAGTGGAAAACCGCGTGGGCGCCGCGGGTACGTCGCTTCCTCGAGCACGAATGCCACTTCGCTTCCGCTCGTTTTCCTCCTCGATTTCGGGAGTAATTCAACCTTGGTACCAGCGGCGTCGGAGAGCGATTCTGCCGCGGCGCGTACCCGCGGCTCTCGTGAGTAAAAGATAACGATGATCCGGTAATCGAAGCGATCCAGCGTAGGGTAGAATCGCTGGACCGGGGACAAATAAAGAGAAACTAGCGTGCCACTGTTAGTTGCATACGGTGCAGGAAGAAAAAGAAAAATAAAACGGTAATACGAGGTGCTAACGCGAGAAAGTTCGCGACAGCTGCGCGCCGTTTGTGAACGCGTGCGCGAGTTACGCGATACTTCCGGTTAGAAACCGCGTGGGCGTACTCCTGCCGGGTAACGGACGCGCGTGTATGATCGATCAACCCTCTGGACGCTGGACATCGATCTCTGAAACGATGGCGTCTGGGTTTTCTCGTCCTGCAAGCGCGGTGGGTGTTGGGGGACACCGAAGGCTTTCGAAGTCGAGGACATCCGGTTCTGGGCGCTCCAGAAATAGCGAGGATGTGTCAGAGGTTGGGAAGATGGAGTTCCGAAAAATTTGGGAGTTTTGGGAGGTTTGGAGAAGTGGTGAGAGATCTGATGGAGGTGGAAGTTTATAATTTTGAGGATTTTTAAATTGAGAAATATTTATGGAGGCTTTGAAGATACCAGAAGTCCTCGGGGGCTTACAGATATTTCTGTGGACCTCGAAGAACCTTTGAGGATTTAAGTTCCCGAGGATTTCTAAATCTTCCAGCTTCAGGAATCTCTTTGAACCTCAGGGAACTTGCCCAAAGCCCTTCGAAAGCCTCGCGGTGTCCCGGAACTAAAAAACCCGGGGACCGCTTGGAAAGTGACGCTTCCAAGGGTCCCCCTAACAATCAAGGAAATAATAAACGATCAAACCGATCGAAACAAGAACAAGGAGACCATTGAAACTATTTAGTAAACCGTGATGAATAATTAATGACTAAACGAAAACGCGCGCGATCTTCGCTGGTTTGGGCCGCGATCGAAACTATTTATACGTGTTACATGAATCGTTAAACGAAAAAGAACTATACGTAACAATCGTACGATCTCGGCTGCGAACGATAAATAATCGTTGCACGGTGGGCCGAGGGAAATCAAAGAAGAAACGTCGCCGGAGGCCCTAGCGCGAATAACTGAAGGAAACAAACTGTTTGCAATGCGAGCATTCAGGATTAAATGAAACTAAGGAGGTGCAAAAAGCTGCGAATCCTGGGACGGTCGGAAATCCACGATCCAAGGAAATCGAAGAGACATATCTCTCCTTTCTCATTTCTCTTTCAAATGATCGTCCAACACCGATCGCCCGGGAAGTAGCCTGTGGCACGCGTCATATGGATCGCTTGTTGTATCAATCACAAGAAATTATCACCATATCGCGTGCATCCCTTCCGTCCGCGCGCCACTTCCCCTGTAGCTCAACCCCTCTTCCGTTTCCTCGAACGTAAACTCTGTTCACACGTTGAACTCGCGGTATTCTACGAATCTGCTCTGGAAATCTTACGACTTCTGGCTAGCATTCTTATTCTATTACGGTCGCGTGAATGTTGCCTAAGTTGAGGGCTGCTCTTGAAATGTTTACTTCATTGTCACAGTGGCGAGACCTATTATTAAAGAGCGCGAGTTCTGGGGACGTCTAAGTTTCGAGGAAAGCCAAGCGTTGCCGCTACGGGGAACTGGGCGGCGCCAGAAGAAGACCGAAATTAAAAATGGACTAACGAGCCAGCCTGCATGCTCGATAAAACGTAAACGAGGGAGGCGCTGCGGGAAAAGCTCGAACGCGTTTCTGATCACTGTTCCACGCGGCTCGGCGATCCACAGTCGCTTCTATTGAAAGAGCGTTATATGTATATAATATCCTATATGTGTATGTTTTTTTACCTGTTGCCCCTACGCACGTGTATTATGTACGTATGCGTGTGTGTATTTGTGTATTCTTAGTGTCCCAGACGTAAAAACGACTACAGTGAAGGATCGCGTGGCGATTTCCCTTTAAACGAGCGCACGGTGCTCACCTTCAATTTCTTTCTCAACGTGATTTCCTGTAAAAATCGTCTTAAAATATGAGACAAAGTGTCTTGTCTACTTTGGGGTGAATCCCTTTCATATCTCCAATCGAGAATTTCAATCGTTCGTGCCTGAGAAATGTTGGAAACTTGAAAAGAATAATTTAGAATCGAGAAACTTTTCTGCAGCTTTTTATTAGAAAGCCCCTTCCACTTTGCAATTAGAACTCCCACGATTCTCGAGTGTCTAGTCCCGAAAGCTTGCAGCGTTGCTTATCGAGCAATCGCGGTGGAGTCACTTTATCACCTCCGGTGTATCTTGCACGTTTCACTTTCTATTTTAAGCCCGTTCGTGTGGTTGAAAAGCGCGAGAAGGGATCACCGTGCGCGCTTTTCCTGCATATCGCTGCACGATCGCTCGACGCGTCCCACCTCTCCCGCCACAATGTACAAAAGTTGTACGTAGCTTTAATCGCTAAATGAAAAAATGAATATAGACGTGTTTCCTTATCCCTAAGGAGGCCCGCATTACGAGCCCCGTGCACGCACGCCGAGCGTACACGTTATTCATTTTATACACGTTTAATTATGCGTGGAGTTTCTCGTTACCGTAAATCGTCGTTTATGTATACACCTATAGTTGTCCTAGCACAGCTGTAAAGAGAACCTTACACACTAAAAGACAAAAAGAAAAAAACCGACATATCCTTAATCGTAGACTTCTATAGAATATTTCATAGTTATCTTCATATATATATAATATAATATAATATTTATATTTATATTTATATATACTTTGTCCTCTTAGAATTATTTTAAACCTTGCGAATGTACCGCGTGAAAAAGAACGCCTCGAAGAACAACCGATATATAAATTGCAGGATAAAACTTTTTTTTCCATTTCTCCTCCCCCATTTCTATCACTAGAACGATTCTCGTCCGCCCGCCGAAACGATTCCTCTCTCCCGTCCACCCTCTTCTCACTCTCCTCGCACTTTAAAATCCTTTCTGACTCCCGCTCTTCCCCCTTCATTTTCTAATTCCATCCAGCGAAAAAGATTCTTCTCTCCTGCCCCCTTGCAGTCCTCCTTTCTAATCAAGAGGCTAACACGTGTAACAGAGGGGGTGGAAAGGAGGGTGGGACCCACGATAAGTCCAGAGATGTATCCGACAGAGGTCCGAGGAGAGGAACTCGTCCCGACGAGCGGCGAGCGATATAACCGAGTTAGAGCCGAGTCTCTAAAATATTCAACGAAATTCAAGGATATCTCTTTGGGCGTCGGCCCTGGTCCGGGCCACGGCCGACGTTCGAAACGAAGGAAGTTCCCTTAACTACGTTACACGCCTGAAAAAACCGTCGTTTCAATACAATAAACTTACTATTTATCGATGATTTCAAAACCTTCTCCACCCAATTATCCTCCTCTCCCATTAATGACTATATGCTAAACTCTATTCATAGTTCAACCACTCTATAACCTCTCTCTCTCTCTCTCTCTCGCTCTCTCTCTCTCTCTCTCTCTCCTCTCTTCTCTTCTCTTCATTCCGTCCTCAAGACCCTCCCAGAATCATTTTGTCTCGTATCATTCGCCTTGCTTCTTCTTTGTCGTATCCCCTTGTACAACCCTTGAATCCCTCCCCCCCTCAACGTGCCATAGATGTGCTATTCGATTAATTATTATTAGAAAGATTCACGGACACGACGATTACGATCGATACGATTATCCAGGGAATCGGCGGACACGACCAAGTGGGTTGCTTCCCCCTTTGGGTCCTCCCACGTCGCGATTCCATACAATCTTAGGGACGTTGCCCTAGCTGTGCGTGGTGGGCCGTGTCCACCGAGGCCCGCTGTTCGCTCTCGTTACCGAAATAACACTGACATAGAAAACCGTTCCCCCGATCGTCGTCGCGACGCGAACAGTTCGCGGGGATTAGGATCGTCGCGTGAGAACGCCCCTGGAAGACGAGATTCCCTCGAGGTTTCGAGTGCCCCGTGGCGTTCGGACGATCTTTCTAGGGGCCCACGATCGGGGCAGCTCTCTCTCTGCCCGAGCGTGGGCCGCCACGCGACACCGCGCACGTTCTCCCAAGGGCTGCGTGGATCGAGGTAGATTCTTCAACCGGGGAAATCGTCGTATTCGCCTAGCAGGACGCGCCGGGGGCCCGCGAAGGACGACGCGTAGGAACGGCCGAGAAAATCGTTACAGCGACGTGTTTACTTCGGTATTAGAAAACGGTTATAGCCTATATCCTCGTTAATGTTAGCCTTAGCAAACTACGGAGCGAGTGCGTCGCTGCGTCGACGCGCCAGTTCAAGCGGAGCAAGCTCCTCCTGCCCCCTTCTACCTGGGGACGAAGAGAGAACGAACCTTGGAAACCGATCAAGGGGTATAATCCCATCCTAGACCTGGCCATTCCATCGAAATCCCCCGCGCGATCTCGACGAGGCTGCCCTAGACCGAACTAGGGTACACGTCGACGCGTCGAAGACTGGCTATAATCTTTACAAATCGAACCAGGTGCCCCGAGACGCGGCCGTCCGGCGATCGATCGCTGTGGATCCCGAGCTTCTCCTCCGAGAGGCAGGACCGCGGAACCAACGACCGATCCCCCTGAACGAGAGAGGCCGCGCGCGTGATCGCGGACCGATTTCTCGCGAAAGGAACTTCTCCAACGATCGTTTCCCTTCTGCTTGTTCCTGCGTCGTCATCGAATCCCGCGATAGGAACTGAAAGGAGCCGATATGAATCGATATACTTTAAATATTTATACGCTCGCGTGGCCACCTCTCTTATCGCCCCCCTCTCTTAAACAACGCGAGCCACGCGGCCGAAAATTGAAAACGGTAGGGAGTACAAAAGTACGAAGCCATCGAGCAACGGTCCCCGTTGGTACAAGCGAGATATCGATTCCTTCCCAACGACGCCACGGAACCCGTGCCTCGTACATTCGCGGAATACATCGAACAGAACCGGGAACCTGCGATCGCGCCCCGACTCGCGAAACAAACGCTGGCTCGCGCGCCGCCCATGCGCGGCTTGTTCGCCCGCCTGTCTTCTGCTCCTTCGCCGCGACAGTCTCCGATCCTGTATAACCAGATGATAAGCGAGGAAGCTAAAGAAGGAAACGCGTGAACCGAGGCAGGGTATCGAAAATTCGACTCTCCTCCCGGACTGACATCATTTGGCACTCTGAGAAAAACGCAACGAGAGACCCCCGCGGAATCTCATCCGCGCGCGAACACCCTCGCGACCGGCGCGCGCAGAGAACAAACGAACGGCAGCGGAATACGAAGAAACTGAACGGGCAAACGCGGTCTTCGCCACTGCGGCGATCGGACGATGATGACGCAACGCACTCTCTTCAGCTCGTCGCGTACTCGACTATCCAAAGAAGCAAGGGTTCCAACGCGGGGCGTGACATACTAAGTCCGCCGTCTCACGTCCCCCACCCCCCCCCCCTCTTTCGCGTATTCTTTTTTTTGTCACTTTTTCCCATTTTAAATCCCTCCCCGTATCTCTCGTCCACGCTCCCCATCCTACCGTCATTTACGCCCCCTCTCACGCTGCCCCCTCTCTCGATGCTGCATATTCTACCACAGATGGAATCGGCTTCGACGAATCCGACGCGCGAACCGCCAGCCTCTTTCCGTCGCTCCTTCGAACCTGCCCTTCCTCGCGAACGGGGTCGGGGGGACCGGGGGGGGGGGGGGAGAGAAAAACACCGAGGGGGTGGTTTAGCGCGGCGATCGAGCCTCGAACGTAACGAGGGGAACGATTCCTCGCGTCGCGCTGCAGACAGCGGGGAGGAACGGCGTGGGTTCGGAGGAGTCGACGAGTGGCACGCGCAGCATCAGCTTTTTTTTTTCTCGCGGATCCTCGCTAGAACTCTACGGGACATGTACACGTTTATATAATCTCCTAAATATACTTCCCGGCGTTTAATAATGGATTAAGTATACTTTTAAATCGAAGTAACGTAAAGAAGGTACACGATCGACTATACTACTACCATGGGAAAACGGTGGGCGGTCTGTTTGTGGGACGGCCGCTATTGATGGACAGCAACGACCAGCATCGCCAGAAAAAAAACGTAGATTTTTTTCCTTTTCTTCCCTCTCTTTTGTCTTTCACACGCTCTCTCGCTCTCCCTCACTTCCTCGCACACAGCCACTCGATCTCTCTCGTTCTCACCGAACATTTGGTTCTCTCTCCCACCTTAATTACGTATTTACACTGGCTACCTCGGGCGCCCACGGCTTTCGACAGCCCTTCGCTGATTTTGGGGATGATTTTCAAGTGGCTGTGAAGTCGATGACCCGAGAGGACGTAGAAACTGAAGGTACCGATTTGTGGATAGCTTCATAGAAATTGGGGAGGGTTATACAGGGTGTTACTGGGCACAGTGTCTCACAAATTTGTTCACGAAGGGATGGGAATTTTCAGTTAGATTCCCGTCTTTCAATTCAGGAAGGTAGATAGTTTTAGTGGTATTCGAATTTATGTGAACAAACTTGTGACAGACCGCGCGTGCTGCGTGAAAGAATTGCTGAACGTTGAGAAAAGATTGGAAGGAGCGTAAGAAAGATTTCCTTCGTCAGTTTTCGCGTGGGAGAGTCTTTTACCAATTTTCTTGAAGTTACTTCTGCTCTCTCGTGCCATTTATGTTGCAGAGGATTATTAGCAGGATTGCTGAGCAATTTTTTTCTGCATCAAATAGTTAGGAACACCCTGTATACCACAAGTGAAGAGAAATTTTCTGACTTTTTGGGTTAGAATTTTGTCGAAGGCCGGAAAATCGTTGGGCGCCCGGCCGATCAACGTGAAACCCATCGAATGAGTCGTAGATCCTTAAACAAAATCAACATGGCCGCCGTAAACGTATAAACTAATAAAATGTAAAAAAAACAACGTTCTCGATTATCTAAGTAACAAACGATAGTTCTCATATTCTCTTCCCGCTTTTCGTTCAAAGTGGCCTTTTCCTCTTTTTACCTTTTTCATATTTTTTTTTTTTGCTTTTTCGTACACACTTATATTAATAATAGTAATAATAATAATAATAATAAAAGGAAGTCTGACACTTGTTTCCTTTCTGCGTCTAATGTCAACGTTATAATATTACCTTTTTTCTCGTTTTCTCTGCGATCTTTTTTGTGTTTCCGTCAAACGCAATTCGACTATGGGACGCGCGAGGGACGACGCCGCGACGCCGGGCTGCACTTTCGCGCGATTCTACCGTCCCCCGCCCGGGCGCGGGGCTGGCGAGCTGTAATCGGCTCGCGGAACGACGACGTATCGATCGGTGTATCGCGCTTGCCGAATTTAAGCCTAATTCTCGAATTCCCTTACGCTAACACAACGATCAGAAGACTATAAATTTTCTTAATTTCGAGGACGATTAATTTACAACGCCTACCCTTATTACCTCCTACATCAAATTTGACTTTAGCGCTCGACTCACTCGACCGATCCTCGCCGGGCACGAGCGACCGGCGAATAGAAAAACGAAATTCACGCGTGCAAACCCTTACTAGACGAACATCCCTAAATAAATCTCTCGCTAACTTAAAGAAACGCGACTTTATACAGACACGGTCCCGGGATCTCGTTATCCTTACCGATAATACTGACGATAATATCCTTGGCCTCAAGTCCCGCCAGGAGTCTAAAGAGCTCCAGCGATACGACCCGCAGAGCTCGTCGATACGTCGTCGAGACACGTCGATCTCCCGCCTCGCTTAAGTGATCGGCAAAAGCAGCGGCCCATCCTCGCGCGATCGTCGTCCCCCGTTCTGAATATAAACGTAGATAAACCCTACTTATCGAGGTTGCAAAAGAAAACTCTTAAACCTTATCGCTGCTACGGGAGCTCGCCAGGAACGTGACACTTCCGCTTTCCACTCCGTCTCGAGGTACGCTGGGACAAAAAGAGGAACACGTAAGATCCTTCTGTAAACCAGCAAACCATTCGGGAAATTCTGAAAATGATGGCTCCAGGCACTGTTATAAACTCAAATTCCATGCGCTGTAAATACCGATTTTTCGTGCAAATTATCTAAGAGCACATTAAGCAAGAGTATGTTTTTGATGATGATGCCCAGTGAGAGGACAGGAAAGCTCCATCGTGACGAAGGGTGGCGAGAGAAAGTGTCGTGTGACAGGGTTCTTCCAAGTGTTTTTTCTGTCTTCCTCGGTTTGTCCTCGACGATGATGATGACGGCGATAACCGCTGCCTGATGGAGCCGAAGAGAGAATAAAACGGCCCGACGAGTGTCTCGGAGGATCTAGAGCAAGGTCGCCCGGAGCAGGGAGATGAGTGGGTCGAAGAAGAGGGGACACAGGTCGGTCGCTGTGCTTAGACGCCGGTTAGCTAAGTTCCCTAATGGTTACGGCCACTGGCTGTAAAGCTGAAACTGCTCGCGGGTGAAGCAGGCCGAGAGAGGCTTCACGAAGTGGGCGTCCACGGCTCTGCAATGGGGACAGGCGAAGAAGCGGCTGTAGTCCGAGTAGAAGTTGAGCCGCTGGTGAGGATAGATCAGGGGCTTCTGGCAGCTGTTGCACTGCAACAAAACAGGGGCATATTTTCAACGCTCGTTCCACCGGTCACCTACACATCCGCCTAGAACGCCTGCACTTCGCGGGGATCGAACAAAAGCCTCATCTATCAAAACGTCAACTACGGTGTTTCCTATTACTTTTCAATTGAAGAGAAGCCTCCGATGTAGCTCTAACACGTGGCAGATACAAGTTCGCGAAGGCAATAGTGCAGTGAATAAAAGGTTAAGGAATTCGTGGCTCACCTTGAGTCGCTCGGTGCAACAGGGCATGGCAGCGAAGATATCGTAGCTGTACATGGTTCCGAGGACCAAGCTGGAACCGTCCCAGGGTTGGGTGCAGCAACGACAGCGCACAGGCTGTCCGCCGCTGCCTTCCAGGCAGCTCATGCACACCGCTGACAAGAACTGCGTGCGACCTTCCACCTTCACCTGGAACAACCATTGTCGAGGGATTGGTTCAGACCGATTCACTCACTTCTGCTCACTATCTAACGTGGGAGTTATTATTTTAACGAAATACCTTGGTTAGTATTCGTTTAATGAACGCTTCTACAATCATTCGTGAATATGATTCAGAGCAAAACTCTAGGATCCCCTTTACGCAATATTCGCGAAGTATCGTAGAAGAGTTTCCGAACCGAGGAACGACCAAGTGAAGTGAAGTTCAGAATCAAGTAATTCTTTTGTAGCGAGAGGAACCTCCGTTCGCGAATTTCAATGCTTAGCGTGGCAAACAGAGGAGTTTGAGTTTCTGGACTTACCTCAGCGCAGGCGGGTGAGTGCTGCCTCGGTGACAGGAAGAACGTACCGTCGACCAAAGGGTACCTGTCGAAAACGAGCATGGGCGCGCGGCAGAGGACGCAGGACACTCTGGACCACTGTAGCGCGGCCAGCGTCGACAGGATGAAGCATCTGGTGTCGTCGTTGCCGTGGTTGCCCTCGTCCTCCATCTGCAACAAAGGGAACGGAACGCAAATGAGGCTCGTGTTCCACACAGAACGGAGTACGCGTGTTGAAACGGACGTGGCCGAGAGACAAGGAAGAACACACGGCGAATTAAACCCCACCCATTCGGGCAGAGGATACACGCCGAGCGCACAGCGCACCTCGCGATGTAATTAAGACGCGTTTTTTGTCATTCGGATGGGAAAGGATAGTCGACGATAGCGCTGCCATCAATTTCACCAGGGCGCTCGTAAAGGAACAGTAATAACTCACCGGGAGTAATCAAGAATACTAGGATCAGCTCGACGTTGCCAGAAGGGGTGAAATGAGTTCGCTGGTGGCGAAGAAAGCCGGTGGAGCCGTCGAAGGTCAAGGCATATCCGAAAATACGCCGGAGGAAGCACTGAAGAGACTTTCGATTGGAAAAGAAAGCACGCGGAGAGAGGCGAAGGAGGGACGTTCGAAATGTCACGTCCTTAATGACGAAGGAAGCGGAGGAAAGGAGAAGAGGGACGCGAGACGCGAAGGCAGGAAATGAGAAAAAAGAATCTGGCGAGATGTAGTACCCGTGGCTGAATAACGAAGAGGGAGGGGAGAGGCTGGGCGCGGGGGAGTTGAAGTAGTCGGAGGTTAAGGTCGAGGTAAAAGGTGGAAGGATTTTCTGCCGGTGACGGGGAGGGATACACTCCAGACGAGGACGTTTATAACCACGGTAAATATCCCCCTCCTCCCGCCCCACCCCGCTGCGCCAACGTCTCTGGGCATCGATCATAGAAAGAGGAAATGAGGAAAAAGAGGGAACAGCGGAGTAAAGAGAACTTCTGTACTATCAAGCTTCTGGGGGCGTCTGCGAGGATGCTCTGACATATTTTATTACACTTTAGATTTATAGTGCGAGGAGCGCGATAAAGTAGTAGATACCGCTCTGCGCGGAAAGAAGCCGTGAACAAGAAGTGCATCGGAGAAATTCGTGGCACGTGTGCCTCCTCGATACCACATTTTCCTATCGCCCTTCTCGCGAAGCTTTCCATTATTACAGACACCGACTCCAGGAATGCCCATCACCTCTGCCCCATCGCGGACACCCAAGCTCAACGAATGGACCTTTAATCGCATCCCACGGAGGTGGAAGGACCTCACAGCACGTCGACGACTCGCGGCAAGGGCAAGGACGAGGACCTCGACCTCGTCGATACTCGGGCCTCGATCGACGAAGGAGGTTCGACGAGCGTGCAGCGCTACGTTCCCAGACTGCGAAGAGGTCCTCGAGTGGCTGGAATATCCGTCCCGAGGAGGGATACGCGGCGAGTAGGAGCTGAAGGATCGAGCCACGAATAAGGAGAAAAGGAAAGGGCCCGGGAGAAGGAAGAGAGGCTAAACCGAACGAAGACGGGATGGCTGGAGGAAGGGAAAGGTTCTCGGGGTACGTCCCCATCGACGCCACACAACCAACCCGGCCCGACCATGGAAAGGAGAAGGCCTCGGTGTTTCACTGGCTCGAATAAATAAATTGGATTGGTCTGGCAACTTTTCCAGCTCCTTCGTTCCCGGTTGCAACTGGAAACCGATCGCGCGTGGGTCGATCCGTGAAGCACTTCAACTTTTTACGAGTTCGATTAGTGGCCCGTGGAGAGAGGCATTGTGCCCCCCGTCCATCGCGATTCCTTTTTACTGCCTTTCGCCCCTACAGCGTTCGGCGAACGTTTGCTAGAAAACGCGCTACTTTGTTTCCCTTTCTTCGCGACGGCGGGGCCAGAGAAACAATTTCCTGGGCCGCGTAATTAACGCCCCCCCGGAGCCGGGGGCTTTTAATCGAGCCTCCTCGGCCTGCGGGCTCGGACAACGAGGAGAGAAACGTGACGTTCCAGCGACTGCACGGGTTCAAAGGTTGAGAGCGAACGGTGGCGAGAGGGAGGGGGCGAAGGGAGTCCGCGGAGGGCATAAATCGCGGCCCATCGCTGAGGGAGTGATGGGGGAGGATTAGGATGCCGCCCCGCCGCGGATTATTGGAATTCAATAATACAGAACGGCAGAAATAAATATAAAAATCAGCCGGCGATGACACGCTCGAGAAAGCAGGATAATAAAACTGAGGACGAGTGGGAAGGGAGGAACTTGATCAACTGGCTCCGAACCTACCAATATTGAATTGAAAGCTTTCACTGGGGAATCGTTTTAACTACGAGCAAATATTATTCGAAATTACAGACACAGAGCGCAGGAAAGAATTCATGCGAATTACGAGGAACAAAGTGTCAAGGATCGAGTGGAAGATACTGTCCTCTTCCTTTTCATACGCGTTTGCCTGAAAAGCAATTTCGGAAAGACAGGCCACGAGCAGGGGGGGGGAGTACAATCGAGAGGGAAAAAGATAGAAGGAACCAATGAAAGTAAAACGTACCACCCAGGGATTTGTCGACTCTCCTGCGAGGACGCTCTTATTTAGACCTTAACGTCGCGGTGGAGCAGCCATAGGTCGCGGAACGATAAAGCTTGGTTATATAGACGCGCGTAAAATTCGTTACGATCGACCCACGGTTTGCTTCCGCTTTTGTCCTTACGGCGAACCCTGCAGGCTTCAGCCGTCAAAGGACGCGAGGGAAAATCGGCCATCTTAACCTTCCATTTCATATTTATTGGCAATACTTCGCAGTATAAAGAATCGCTCGCTACTTTCTTGCATAATAAATGAAAGAACAAGTTCGATGTGCGGGAGGCACGCTGGAGTGCAAGTCACACGTGTTTTCCACCACTCATCACGGGACCATTATAATCGTAAATTAGCCCGCCGAGGCCCTCGATTTGTTACTGATAAAGAACTATAGAGAATGTAGAAAGTAACCGCTCAATCACACGTCCCTCGACGTTCTCCAAGTAGCTAATCCCGAGTGATAAATTGTCCAACTCGGTGTCCAACCGACAGAAGTTCCTCCACAGATCTCCAGCAGGCTGTTTCCGCCAAGTCTCATGAAACTTTCACGCGACAGCAGTCGATGTCGCCCGAGGAGGACATAAAGAGACACGAATGAACTGCACCGCGTCTGAGTGACTAGGAAGTTACTCGCTCCGCTTGCCACCTAGTGGGAGGCGCGAAGGAAAAAATCTTGCAAGACGGTCGTGCTCCGCCCGGGAACGTCATCCCGTTGAAGCAAGGCTATTCCACTTGCTGGCTAGAGGAACGAGAGGGCGGATGGATTGCTGGGAGTAGTTAACGCGGCGGTACGAGTTCCAGAAGTGCTCGAGCGGAGGGAAGCGGGCTCCCAGGGCTCTCAGAGGAGGATTTACGAGCACCAGGACAAAGGATGCGCACGTAGGATCGCTGGCGCGTGTCCCGCCGACCGGAAAAAGGAACAGAAGAGGCCCAACTTCTGCGTCTGTCTCGTCTACCCTCTTCCAATACAACTCCAAACTTTTCCGTTTTTCCCTCCCAAGGGGGTGAAGCCCTGTCTCTTGTATCACTCTCGGCGCGAGATGACCCACTGTCCGTTGGATTAGAGCAAAGAAAGGCTCTTTTCTCCCCGGCGTGCTCCTCCACGCGTGAAAATAATCGATGCCTGCCTCTCTAAAGACGGCCCTCGCCTCGAGGGCTTAACGCGACTCGTTCACGATCGAGTGGAGACGGCGGGATTATCGGAGGAGCACGGTGTCGATTCAACGGGCGACTAACATTTTGCACAATTTAAGACTCTTCGGAGGATTTCCTAGGCGTCTAAACGGATGATTTTTTTTATAGTTTGGTGGGTCTGGATAGAAACATGCAATACTGGGGATATCTTTGCAACTGTCACCTACACTGCGTTCCATATATATAAGACTGCATCTATCGACGCCCCTACCGATTTGCGACCGATCTGCGCAGCTCCCACAGATCTGACACACGCCATTGGTCGTAGCACTTTCCCTGCCGGTTTACTACCGATCAACAGTGTATCCCTGCGCGAAACAAGTACGTTCTAATGTAGAACGCAGTGTAGTATTTTAAGGCTTCTTAATTATAGAATCTGAACAGTTTTCCTAGTTATCCCACCGACTTACAATTACTTTCCCCAACGTTTCCCTCCCAGTGACGATTTTATACAAGCATCTACGATACCAGAGGCTCGTTCGACCGAGTAGTCGCGGTATTAATTAATATCGCATCATCCACGGCTCCCCTCGACGTTTGGCCCCTCGATCACGACTCTAACGCGGATAATAAAAGACGCTCCACGGAAACTTTCGCCCCCGGGGCTCCTTTCGCTTTCCACCCTCGGGGGAGTTCCTGGGCGATGTCCTTTCTTCCCGATGCAAGTGACCCACTGTCGTCCTGTTCGTGTGCGAATCGAACAAAGAAACCCTCTTTACGGTGCTCTTCCTCGCGTGAAAATAATCGATGGCCGTTCCACGACTCTTCCTCTTCTTCCCTCGAATCAAGGGGGATGTCGGGGAAAGGGGGACGGGCCAGAAGGGGAGCACGGACAGATATCGGGCGGAACAACGCCCGACGGGACTTCTCCGAGTGAAATTGCGGTCCCTAATATTATTGACAACCGATAGCAGAGAGAGACGCGCGAGTGTCTGGTGTCTGTTGGAGTTTTATCGCGCACGAGGGCGCCGGGGGAAAACTATTTTCCTGGCGCGATAACGCGGCCGTCGCGTCGGTCCCCGCGAAGTAATTTTAAACGGGGAGAACAAGGGGCAAGGGCTCTTTTGTCATCCGATAGAATTCAATTCCAACGATGCCAGCCACTGATAGACGCGAGGCTGCTTTAGGGGGCAGTAAGGCATGAATACGTTCGAGAAATTCACTTTCCTCCCTCAGTGCTACTGGAAAACCGTAGAATATTGGATTACACGGATCCTCTGGCTCTGGGAGACCTAAGTATCTATTATTCCAATGACACGAGAGGATAATAAAAATCATGAGAACGTGATAACTCCACCATCTTAGTGTTTCACTTAAATCCAGTCACGAAAAGCGTCGCCAGCCGTTAGCCCAAGGACTGATCTCGTGTCCAACTTCACGAGACAAAAGGTTCTTTATCAGAAACGACTGGAGACTGCGTAAGCAGCCCCGACAGCCGCGTGATTCAAGGAAATTCGAGCAAGGGGCGGATCGAATATCCCCTCGCGATACATAATTAACGCGCAAGGGGTGAATTCGTCGGAAGGGTGCGTAGGAGCACAGCGATAAAGCCTGCCACGACCAAGAGATGGGCTTTAAAAAAAAAAAAAAAAAAAGAAGGGAAAAGAAAGGAGCACGGTCCCATCGGTTGCACGCGATCGTTTCACACGAGCTCGGCTCGCTTTAGCCTCGCGTCGTCCTAAAGCCAAACTTTGCGAGCCCCAACTCCATTTTCTCCTTTCCAATCGCAATTACGCGTAATCGCCTTTCCACCCCCCTCCCGGAAGTCGAGGGTAAGCCGCTTAGCCGGAGCCAAGGGATTACCAGGAAAAATCTTGTAAAACGCCGGCAAGACTGTCCACCCTCCGCGTTCCTCCCGTTTCCTCCTCGACTGAGCGGGCATCTTGGCGAATAGTCAAAGTCGTTTCCCACGGAGACAAGACCCTGTTACAAGCAACCCTCCCTCGGCGGTTGCCCCAGCAATTAAGGCGCACCTTGCACGCGCGATCCGATCGCAGCGCGCGACATTCGATTCGTTTCGAGGTGGTCGAGGGACACGTCGATCCTTTATGGCCGAACCCGAAAGTCAGCTGGAATAAAAACCCTCCGTTATCGATTCTCTCTGCCTCTTCTTTCGGCTTCGCTCATCCTCGACGGCGTATCCTGGGGACTGTTTCAATGAGGACGCCAGTCACTCGCGGCTATCTCGCCGCGAATCGCCAAGGGCTTTCCGACGAGGCTGTTTTGCCAGGGCTGTCCTTCTCCCTCTCACGCGTGCCTCGCGATCACTCCGCGATACCGCGGGGCCACCCTTTCACGTGCATGAAAAATGCATTTCTTTATCTGCCGTTCACGTGCCGCATCGCCGAGAACGCTTCGTAATTAATTCCACGGCGGTTTCGGGGCGTGCTCTGGCTTATACTGGGTGTCCCGCGCTTCTGAATCGAGGACGAAGTTCGTGCGCTGAGAATGGATGATTTGGAGTGTCGTTGAAGGAGAGCTGCTTGAAAGGGAAATCTCGAAGACTATTTCATTGCTGGGTGTAGACTTGGTGTAGGCTGGGAGATTGTGATCTTGACAAAGATGGATTTTAGCAGAATTTCTCAGTTACTCGAAGCTCTGTTATCAAAGTTTATATTTTGTAGTAGGCGGAGATTGAACTGAGGAAGAGTTTTGAGATGACCTCAGGTGCATGAATCAATAATGATCAAATTTAATATAATTTTTTTATAGTTGCACCATTTATAATTGGAGGGTTCGGAAAATGACTTGCACCTATAATAATAGGCGCGCCCGATATAGCTTTCCCACGAATATATCAGATTTTGATTATTAACCCCATCCATTTTAATTATATTAATAAGAAGAATTTTAAATTCTGGGTCAGGCACAATTTACACTCCTAACAATATTTTCCTTATATATTGCGGAATTTCATAAAGTATAGGAGTAATTAATTTAACTGTTAACATTTTAAACATAAAAGGTGTTTCAATAAATTATGATGAATTTCTCTATTTCAATTACAAAACCTTGGTAATTTCTAAGTGTTATAGCGAAGTAGAAAATACCGCAGACGGTGGTATTTAGCGGGGCAACGCGGATGACGGGGTGTTTTCACGCTCGGCAGCTCGAAAAAATTGCTCTAACGAGGAGATCTCACCAACACCCATCCCCTCATTAAACACCACACCGGCAATTCGTCCAATTTCTATTTGGAACATCTCCCGCCTCAATCGAAACGGCCAGAGAGGCGGCTGGCGGAGCTGTTTCAAAATTAGGGGTAAGAGAAGGGCTTTTTTCGATTTTATTATCTCGATTGCCGACTCAGTGGTCCGAGCTAACAGGCAGAGGGTGAATTCCGTTTGACGACAAAAGAGAGGCCCCCTGGCTTCCGAAGTGGCTCCTCCCCGCGCATTAATTGGAAGGCTGAGATTAATCCAGCATTTCAGCCAGCGATCCCGCGACGAACAACAGGGAAACTGAAGGGAAACCTCGAAATTCTGAGCTCCCAAACTCCTCATTAAAAATAATAATCATTCGATGACGATAGTTCACATTTCGCATTGCCCGTCGAGTCGAGCTTGCTCCATCGTCGACGAGGGTCATTTATCGCGAGATAGATGTCGCCAAAGCGTGATCACCAGCTTACAGAGCAGTACAAAGTATCCACACGCCCAGAAAGAACTTGGAAGTTCGCTAAAATATATCACGAGCAGCGAAGTTACTCCACTCCCTTCTTTTAGGATATACTGAAACACCGATCAGCGTGAATTCATACGACAGATTCTCGACGGTGGCGGCCCACTCCAGACTATCCATAAAAAAAATCTCTGTCCCCGCCACTAAAGGAAATTGCGAGGACGTTCAGGCGCGTTACCAGACGCGGCTATATATCACGCCGTCCCACCGCTGCGCCTCGTTCTGGATCACTTGTACCAGCACTCGAGGACCACAGTGTTCTGGGAGCATGTGTGGAGATTAATTTCTCTCCTCTTCCAGAACACTTCGCGATATAAATATAGACAGTGAACCCTAAACGACAGTGGGCTACAATCTTGTCATTAAAGATGAAAAACTTTAGATTAACACTCACTTATCGAGCACCTGATATACAGAGTATCGAATGATAATTCATGGAGGCATGTACCGCAAAGGGTTAAGAATTCGCACATCTTCGACTTTCATCCCCCAAGCATCTGCCTCAAACTCTTCTCCCCGAAGAATACCTCAACGTTCCATAATACCAGGCTAAATCCAGTGATCAAGCAGCCTTGCTTTCAGCCACCCAGTACACTCGTACAGTTCTCACCGCGTCAGAGTCCCTCCCGCTGAGCACATACAGGAGGGGCCTTCCTCGTCCTTATAAATCAGCCACGCGTCGCCGAAGAGGCTAAGGACGGTCTCCTGGCAGGGCACACACCCCCGCCGTCTGCGAAAGGTCGAATATACGGAATGCCAGATCAGGGGGTTGCGCGTCGCCCCCTACGCAGAACACACACGAGGTTATCCTTCACGGCTCGCGAAGGGTTGCTCGCGAAAAGTAGGCCCCCTTCGTGGAATTTATCGCGCCGCGTCGTCCACGGAGTTATGTGCAGCTCCTCGCGACGGGGTGTCCGCTTCCGTTCGCCTCGTCGTGGGATATTCCACTCGAGGGTCGACGCCGCCCCGTTTTCCTGGGGTGAAAGGAAGAAAGGAAGGAAGCTCGACGACGACGTCACTAAAAGAAAGCAGAATTCTTAGCTTAGAAGAACGAGGCACCTGTCCTACATATTGGTCGAATCTCAGATGAACTTGAAATTTTTCGAGAAAATTCTAACCCCGTAGCGGAGTGTCATTATAGTCTGCAAATGGAAATAGATATCTACATGTTACACAATCTATATAATCCACCATCAGAATCTGCGAAGAACGTTAGAGTTCATCCATTTCAGCGATCTTGCCGGACAGCTGATAAGTCTTAATCAATGAACACGTTCGTTCTCCTGTTCTTTAGAGATTTCCAGATCGTCCCCAGCACGGGCGCTTAATTCCAATCCCCTTAAACCTCGCCAAAGGCGGCGGAGGCCTCGTCGACACGGCGTAAAGCGCGTTCGAGCGGAATCCCCGCGCACCGGCTCGATTTTCGGGATCTGGATGCCTGCCGCGGCCCCCAATGAGGGAGAATGGGGAGACAGTCGAGGAGGTAAGTGTCTCCCGGACGGGAGACAGGTCGGGGCAGACGGCGAGGAAGGGCTCTCGAGGAAATTGTACGGCAAGCGGACGCGTTGCGTACCTGGACGCGGAGCAATCGCCCTAATTGCTGGGCCAGGGCGGCCGGAATACGGGCGGCGGCCAGCACAAATCCGGCGAGAGGAATTGCTCTTGCCTGGTCCTCGGTAATTTCTCCTTCTGTCGCTCGAGATGATCGTCGTCGCGTTCCCCGTCGAACGCAGCAATCGCAGGAAGAAACGCGACCTGATCGTTAGACCCATCTCGCTAACGAGGCCCTCGCGATCTCGAACGCGTGCTGGAGGAATCGATTGTTCCAAAAATTCCCGTCCTTCGAAAGCTTGCATTATCTAATTGATCGTTTAAGGAACTGACGAAGCTTCTGTGTGTGCTGTGTATACCTTGAATTACGATCGTGTGAGTGGATCTAGTTTGATGACGATGTGAAAATCTTAGATTCTTAGTTTCTTCGCCAAACTGGGCAAATTGAATTTTCTGAAACGAATAGAACCTTTCTTCCCGAATTGCGAAAACGATAGCCATCCTCTAGTCAGTCAGCCATTTAATAGCGCCGTTAATCACTACACCAGCTAAGGGCTCGATGAAAATCTTATCTTAAACGGGTAATTAGGCGGCCCCGTGGGGTCGAGGCGTGGGGTACACTAGGGTTTAAATGGCGTTTCCACGCCTTCTTACATTATCGAGAGGCACGCGATACTGCGCGGCCAGGGTATTATTTATAATTTTCCTCCGAGGGGATCGCGTGGCGCATGAAACCGTCCCCGCAATTAAAGTCTCGCGTAGCAGAGACTTGTCAAACTGTAATTTACTTCATCGAGCAATGCTGCCTTGTAATTCCACATTTCTTCGAAGCCTCGAACTTCGTTATGCTATTCTTCGATCATTAGTTCGTGAAGAAATCTTTCGAAAAGGTGAACTTTATAGATGAGTACAAAAAATTAATTATAACTCCCTTCGTAGAGAAGGCAGGCGAGAAATATAACTACAAATCCTATTTCTTTAAAATATTCTGCCCTGAACTCCACATATGATTCCCAAATAACTAAAATTTCAAACTGAATATCGCCAAACCCCTTTTCCCAGCAAAATTCCCCGAAGCATTCAAAACGATTAACGCAGATTAATCGTGGAAAAGCAGCGAAGCTGTCCAGAAGCCTCCGCCAGGCGTGAACCGAGAAATAATCGCAGCACCAGGAAGAAAAGATCAACCCTCGTATATTTCACCGGGCAGAGAGGCCCGGTGCACGGCGTAGCGCGGCGAGCGGCAATAAATCCAAATTCAAGATTATTAATAATGCACGCCGACGAATTGTCGGTGGGCCAGCTTCTCCCTGGCGCAAACCAGTTATTGCTCCACGGTCGTTTATTTCCTACGGGATCGGGGGGGAGGAGGAAGCTGGGGGAGAAACAAATCCGCGGTAACCAGGGGTTGTTGCCGCGCTCTGTCTGTCAAAAATCGCGAACGAGCCCCGGCGTCTGAATGAATAAATGAAACGCCAAGATGCCTGGCATCCTCTGTCGGATGATATCGTTCATTCTGCGAGCAGAAGAGCGGGCGCGGGAGGGGCTCGTGAAAAATGAGCCATTTCTCGCGCGCCGAATCTCTTCGATTGTTAAAATCCTCAGGTGGGGATATCCTGGGCTTCTGTCGTGGGGTGCGTCCTCCAAGTTTTCTGTGATTAAAATTCCAGTTCCTATTGTGACGCTGCCATTCAGAATGCTGATTGAAACACGGAGGATGGGAGGGCTTCTTGACTTCCAACGGGGACGAAAATGTTATTCATGAAAGTCACTTTGGAAAGAGGAACCTGTAGATTTCTGAGATTTGGATTAATTCCATTTGTAACCTGGAGGATACAATATGTTTTGCGTGATGCAGGAGCACAAGGGCGGGGGTTTCCACCCTTAGATGCCCAAGAGAGAAAGAAAGGAAAAGAAGCTTGTACCCGAGGAGAGCTGCACAAAGGATGGCAAATCTATTTGGAGGCAGGGCTGAAATCGCGCGAGTGACTTCAGTGTCGCGAGTTCATCTCCTTAAAGCCGGCTGAAATTATTCCCTGGACGGTCGCCTCTTAAAAGGGTAGCTTTGCTCGCTCTCAGCCGCCATGAAAATCCGGTAATGACGCGGGAAAAGCAGGATTTGCACGAAACCCCCCTCGGTTGGTAGACTTAAGAGAGTCACTCTGGTTAAGAAGCTTTCCCTGCTCTTCGACTCGATAATTTATTAATTGTGATGCAACCTCGCGAAGCTGGTGCTCCGGTTACCCTCTCGACTCGAGAAACAACCAAGAAAGGGACCGTTCGAACTGACAGATTCCGCGAAACGCGCAAGCAATTGGCGTAATTACGGTGGAAGAGACGGTCATTTCTGGATGGAATTGTGGTTAAGTGGAATTACGACGTGTCTTTCAGTGGGAAATTTAAATTTCAATGGGGTTCGAAACCCGTGGGAACTCTCATCCAAGAAGGAGGCTGGACCTCGACTCAAGTTGAATGAGAAAAAAAAAACCTGACAGTGGATAAGTTTAGGATTACTTAGACCCTGCAAGTACTTCTAATCAACGCAGTAAAAGAGAGAATTAATATAATAGAAATGCAAAGTCTGGGAACTCTGAATTGTGGGCAAACATGTTCCCTCATTTGACGACGATAGAAACTCTGTTACGACGTACTTGCTAAAAAGACCGTCCCTTCCGATAGTGAGGGGTGCACACCCCTTTCGAGATGATTTCTCGAAAAGATCAACCCCTTCTCATAACCCTCCATTATCCAGGGGAATGTAGGGTAACGAGATCCACGTTCAGGTGGCCCAGACACAATAATTTCCCTCGAGCGATCGGTTCCTGATTGCTGGGCGTGCCCTGCCCTTCGAAACGACCCTTCACCGTGTTCGACGATTCTGCTGAATCGATATATACGGAAAGATCGCAATCGCGACGGGGGCTTTTCATCGCCTCTTTGCCAGCCCGTTCGAGAACGTCCCTCTTTAGAATACTTTAGATCAGAAAGCGAACACTAGCGCACCTTTTCCTGTTCCACTAGATCCTCATAAATCGCAGCGTCCCGCCAGGTGCTGTTTGTTATCTCCCTGATAAATGGAATTTAGATAACGTAATTGGCCGTGAGACCCTAATTGCTGATATCACATTTCTTTCTAATATACTCAACTTATTATTAATTACCCAGTATTTAATTACCCAGCACGAGGGTGTTCCCAATGAAACCCTGACAACAACCCTTGACCCCTTTTCCCGACTATTCATCAATGTCCACCAGAAATTAGGCAAACCTTAATCATCCTCCAAGTTCCAGCGCCAACCCCTGCGCGAACCGCGTTCTCATCGATCCCCTGGATCTCTCGAGCACGAGGTCGCCCTGGATTCGCGTCACCTCCACTTATCCGGACCGTGGATAGAGATCGTGCCGTGCTCATCGAAGCGACGCGATAAAAACGGGGCGGATACGTTAATCTACGGTAATTGCTAGTGTCGTCGCGACGACAGGGTCCCGTTCTGCGGAATTAATAGGCCGTTTCGACGCGTTTTTTTTTCCGCGGAAGGCGTCCTTGCCCCACGCACGACGATTATCCCGGACCCTGTTGCGTGAACGGGACCATTTGCAAAGCGTTATCGCGATCGTCGTACACCGAGGAGCAACTACTCGTACCGCGGAGCACGAAAACGGCTCGTGGGTGGACGAGCCGCGAAACCATCGCGACAACGCGTCTACGTATTTGCGTTTCACCCAGCTACGCCTACCGTCCCGCCAGCTTCTCTCCGGCCGGCAAAAATCCGCGAGGACAAAGCGCCGTCTTGTTCGTCGACACGGAGAAACTTGATAAACGGGCGGGCACCAACGTCTGCTTCGAGGGAACTTGATATTGACCCTGTAACCCACGAGAACCGCGCAGCGGTTGTCGTGCATCTGATAGAAAACCGTGGAAAGTAGGAAGCTTGAAAGAGGGAACCGTAGGTTGACGATTATGGTATGCTGGAGGAGTTTAGAAGGCTTTTAATGCCATTTGGGAAATTTAAGAACGCAGTGGACGGGGGTGATTTAATAGTGGTGCATGGAGATTATAATCTTGGATCCTCAAGAAGATCCGAGAAACTTTGGGATTGGAATACCGATTATAAATGGATTAAGCAATCGTGATTACGGATTAAGTAGCTCCTTCCAACCGAGGCAGTAAATCGACACTGTCACGTAAATGGAATAACAACTGGCACTTAAATGTCAGCCACCTGAATTCTATTGTCCCGAATACCGCGGTGAATGTACCTTCTGAATCCTGAATTATGCTTAACCAACGCGACTCGAATGTCGAGAGACATGTGCACATCGATCGTAATTATCCAGCGTGTAGTTCAAGCGTCGCGAATCTGGTTTTAATCGATTCGAAACGATCCGCAGCCTCAAACCTGTTTAGCATGCTTTGTCGCGAAAATCGAGGCGATTCGATGGTGAGTTTTACTCGATGAGTTAGCACTTTATAATAGCAGAATTAGTATCTGAAAATCCTGGATTCATTGTTCTCTCGACCACAAGTTACAACAGAGCTAGGGCACACTTAACTTTTTTTCATAATCCCCAGGAATTTACGTTCCGCCGCGCTTCTTTCCCCAACTCTTAATCGACCCACGGAAATCCCAACATTCCACACCTCCATATCCAACCATTCGAGCCTCTGCATTGTTGCATATTTCACTCTACGTTTTCTCAGCTACCCAGTAAAACAAACGGCTTATTAAACCCCGAGACACGCCCACATGCTTCCTCTGAACTCACACACGTGCCTGCGACTGGAAATAGTTCCTCTCGCTAATTCCATCCTGCCCCTGCCTCGCTTCACATATTAATCTCGAGGTTCCATTCTTCGCATCATTTTCACCAGCCTACTTAAAACCACCGCACAACCCCTTCCGAACAAATTCGAGCAATTATCCCCCGGGACAATGAAATCTCGAATCTGAAAAGAAAGAAACACCCGGAGGGAATGTTCCAAAATTACACCTCAACCGCCACCTTTCATAAATCCTCCCCTACCGCGCGCCCCCCCCCCCCCCCCAACCCTCCTCCGGCGAGAACGACTTTAGAACAAGACAGAAACGAAGCGGATGACGAGTCGCCGGGTCTCGCCAGCTCTCGTGCAACGTTCCTCCAGTTATCACGGGGGGCCCCGATAAGTCTCGAAGCGTGGACCGTGGATCGTGGACCGTGGATCGTTCGCGTCCACCCGCTGCGCGCCAGTTACAAATATAGCCGGTAGTAGCGGTGCGTGTACGCAAAACGGAGCGAAAGATATCTCCATCGGGCTCGCCGCGGTTGAGGCTAATGCACTCTAATCTAGCCTGCCTCTATAGATAGAGGCCCCTCAATGCCATTCAGTGCACGTACGTATGCACGGGCTGCACACTGCACACAGAGCAGCGGTCGCGGCGCGGCGTGCAATGCACCGCCGTGAACCGCAGACCTTCGTCGCGCCAGACGGTATCGGAATTATTTGCACGGGACGGCTGGCTGGCTGGATGGTTGGTTGGCTGGGTTGGCCGGGCGGCGGCGGCGGCACAGGGGGCTTTTTACTTTGGAAAAATCCTCGGGTGTTTCCTCTCTTTAATTCCGTGGGATTCCTGGGAGAGTCGGGTCCCTGAACCGCGCCGCGGGATTCTGGCCAGTCGCGCCCTCAATGCACACGTGCTCCGGCACTCCAGACTGACCATTCAAGCTTCCAAACGCTCGAGACATACTACATGCACTACTATAACGGTAGGTAACAGTCGTACGTGGACGTTTGAAGATCAAAGTTGCGTTACACGCTTTAATTGGGATATCTCCATGCGCTGCATTGCAATTTCTTTTATCGAGTCGCTATATTACTTGTAATATCGTTGCACATCCAAAGGCACTCTACATCTGGGAGCACCGGCCTCGGAATGGGGGGGATATGGCAATTTCGCGCGGGGACCTTCTTCAAACTCGGCGACACTTTTATGGAAAGGATGTCAGAAGTTGGCGAAACCCGCGCGCAGATCGGCCGTGAATAATAGACGACGACAGTGCCGCGTGAGCCTGCTCCGCGTCTTATTTGCCGGATGACGCGAGAGGAAAACAGACATGGGTGGGGTGTGTAAAAAGCAAAAAGGGGGGCCCACGTTTCTACTTTACGCGTGGAGTACCTTTCGTTTAATCCGGTTGAGTGCGACAAATCTTTCGGCTCTTTCCCTCCCCTGGCCTTCTATCAGTCAGTTCTCCCTGCGGACTTCTTTCTCCTTTGTCCCCCCGTGGTCCCTTCTTTCCCATTTTCCCTGCATTTTCGTTCCCCTCTCCCACCCCTGTGCCGTCTTTTTCCCAGCCCGCTCTCCTGCTCTCTCCGCCGGCTCCACCCCGTAATCTCTCTCTTCCGCTCAAACGCTCGACGGGGCCTCTTCGTCATCTTCCCCGCTCGCCCGAATGAATATTTAATTCCTACTTATCCGCGGCGGAGGATGGCACGAGCGCGAACAAATAAGCCCGGGAACAACGCGAGGAAGATGTATCTTAATGGTAATCCGTGGAAGACATCTGCGACGTGCCTCCTCCAAGGCATTCCCGTCGGCGCGCCGGTCGGAAACGTCGATATCGGAGTGGTATTCGATACGTGGCGCGTCGAGGGAGATCGGAACACCTCGCGACGCATAACCGCGGTCCATAAAGTACGCTTTCTACTCGACGATCGTGAATCTTTGGACAGATCCTCCGGGGGGGGGGCGTGGGGGGGGGGGGGGGGGGGGATACACGCTTCGGCAATACCGATTCCTTCGCCGCTTCCGAGCGTCCTGCGGAGGATGCGCGACGCAGTTACGATTGAATTCCGTGAAATGCAGCTACGGGCTGAGTGAAATACAATCGTGCGGTTGCATCGACGTAGCTTCGTGGATAACGGATACCAGCAAGTGAAATATTTGAAGTATATCGTAAAGAATTCGTGGCGGGACATTGTTATGCCGTGCAACTTTGCAGGCGAGAAAGATGAAGTTTGGGAATCTCTTCCATGGCCAGTTTGAACTTTCCGAGGCTGGGCGATTCACGTGACGGGATCCAATAGTGCACATAATTCTTGTGACAGGGAGTTTGTTTGAGATTTAAGTGCAACGGTATGAAGCACTTAAGGGGTTATACCTAGTCAGGCGGCCGACAAGTGGCGAATGTTTGTGAATTTATTTTGAAAAAGCGGAAGTTAAAAGAGCAACATTTAAAGAACATTTGGTAATTTTTTCGTGGAAAAATATTCACGTTCATAATAAAGTAACAACCGGCATCCAAGAGCCTTTTTAAAAATTTGGTTTTGCGGTGAGCATTGCCATTCGAAACGGGATTATCGAAAATCAAAAAACAAAAATGATTTCGTTAGTATATTAATGTATCCTCGGATTAACGGAGGGAATTTCCGAAATATTAATTTAAAATAAAATGGCGGCTATTTAAAGGTGAAATCCTGATTTTTCGTGCAAAAATCAAGCGAAAAAATCAAGATTTCAAATTTAAGTAGCCGCCATTTTATTTTAAATTAATATTTCGGAAATTCCCTTCGTTAATCGGAAGATACATTAATATACTAACGAAATCTTTTTTGATTTTTTGATCTTTTTGGATTGTTTTTTGGACTTCTTGGATCTCGGTTGTTACTTTACCATAAACGTGATTATTTTTCCACAAAAAAATTACCAAATATTCTTTAAATGTTATTCTTTTAAGTGCAAAAAGTTCTGTAAAAATATATGCATCTGCTTTTCCAAAAAATATTCACAAACATTCGGCTCTTTTCGGCCGCCTGACTAGGTATAACCCCTCAATAAAATTCCTACTTACAAGGGACATTTCGCAACTGTTACACGCCGATTTTTATGAGGTTTACGTAGATTCTAGTTCTCGAAAAAATATTTGACACCTACTTTCTTGATGGACGAAATGAGGACTCGTTCGGATGAAAAGCAAGTTTACTCCAATATCTCAGAAAGTATGCACCATAGAGAAAAATCTTTTAGACGAAAATGATGTACCTTTTTATAACGAATTCAGCCACTTAATAGGTGTCAAATATATTTTCGAGAACGATAATCTACGCGAAATTGTCCCTTGTTAGTACCAAACTGTAGATAGCAAAATGCAATGAACAAATTTAATTATTATCCCACGAACGCTCCTCCTACAACCCCCACGAAAATCTCGAGAGTCACCCAAATTTCCAAGCCCACTTTCCCATCGCTTTCCCACCTACCGATCGATCCGAAGGTGTTAGTTGCGGAACAGAGGAGAGACGCGTCAGCCCGCGCGAATTACGCGCACGCAAAACAAACGGCCGACAATAATTCGCTGTCGCGCGGGCTCGCGGTGTAATTCCATCCCCCATATTCTCCGGCCGGGCGAAAATAAAGGCGACGTCGGTCCCGCGGCGATAAACTGCGCCGAAACGAGCTGCAGATCTTCCAGCCCACTCTGTGTCCCGCGAAATTGAGAAAAATAACGACCTTCGAAGGGACGGGAGAGGAGGCGTTTCCTGCAACGCGTCCTACGGCCCTGACAGCCGGTGCTCTCGCATTATTGCGCGCATAAAAGCCAATGTCGTACGTTTCCCAGCGGAATGGCGCACCGTCGTCGTTTGTACCTTCTTTATCATCCCCTTTCCAGCGGGTCCGCGCGCGACCCACCGCCCCTCCGTGTCCTCGATCGTGTCCCTGCAGCTGCTTACACCTATCAGCCCAGCCAACCCTTCTCCCATCCCTCCGCGAGGCAGAGAACCAGCAAAAAAAAACCAACGAGCAACGAGAAATTCTGCTCTCCCTTTCGGTCTTAGCCATTCCCACACACCAACGATCCACGAGACGCGCTGCCTGCGCGCCTGTCGCTTGCAAGAATCTAGGAGAACACTGTAAACTACTAGGGGTGTGATGGTTCATAGGGGATGTTTGTTTCGCGAAGAGGTTTTCTGCGTTTTACGGTTGTGTTCGAGGAAACTTGAGATCTTCGGGTTCTCAAACAGAAATTGAATGCTCGTTTGTGAGTTTTTTTTATGGGACAACCACCCCCCGCGATAATTATGCAAACCCTGTAGCTGTTTTCTTGAAAAGTGGTATGCGAAGCGCGCAGCACGTAAAATCAATCACGGCACAAAGGTTTCCTGCTAAGCTCCCTCGTAAGCCGGCAAAGCGCGTTAATCGTCATCCACTCGAAACGCCTTCTCCCGACATGATTTACGCGCGGCTCGGCGAAATTGAAAACGATATTTCACGAAGTCCCGGCGACAGGCCCCGAAGAAAATTACTAGCATTACGCCACCGAGTTGCGTTCGATTTTGACTGGCGTAAATCCGCGCGATACGTCAGCCGAGCGCATAATTTCGCTGCGCAGGTATCGGCTCTACGTCCCGCCTGATATATCCCCGCGAAATTACGGATTCGCGTTCCGTCTGCGCGGCCCGTGACGCGTTTACGGATCGACTAGGACCACCGAAGGATCTATTATTCTTAGGCTAGGGGAAAAGACGCGAGCAGCCATTATGGTAATGGCTGAGGAAGCCTGCCCTGTGTTTCTACGACGATATTTATGCGTGACTGGCTCGAGTTCTACCATTAAACTCTTTCCTAAATAGGGCAGAGGGAAACATGGGTTTCTTGGTGCTCACAGCTGCTTAGGTTTTTTTAAATAAATTCCCACTCTGCACGAATTTTTGCTTAAAGCCTTAGTGCACGTAGGTGCTCCCATTAGGACAGGCTGTCAAGGCTTTTTCACTCGCAACGGAATTTTAATACCGACTGAGGTAAGGAGAGAAAAATTGGGACTTGGTGAATAGAGAGCCTCGTTGCTTGCAGCCCACGAAATCATCTCCGATTAATCCAATCTAATTCGATTAAGAAGAAGTTTATTCTAGAAGTCATCTACCTAGTGGCTAAATCAGCGTTTCGCAACCTTTTTTTGAGTCGCGATTCCCTTTTATAATATTCAAATAAGCTGCGAGCCCTCCCCCATATAACGTAAGGTAAATTTAATAATATATTTCATAAACAAATATTTAAGAATATAATTCTAACTTAATAATATTTAAAAAAAAAAAAAAAAAAAAACTAAAAAAATCCCCCAAAAACCGTGACGACCCCCCAGAAAACACTTCACGACCCGCTTGGGGGTTAGGTTGGGAATCATTGGGCTAGATGCTCATGCGAATGTTGCAGTAGACATTGTCTGTCGTCGTGGAGAATTCTAGCTGCATCTTCCTAACAGTATGGCGCCCGAGCGTTTGAAAGGGCCATTTAGATCGAGCCCACGGGGTGAAAGTGGCATGGTCCAATCTTGCCAGTCGCGTTTCCTCCCCAGGGGAGCTGCCGGTGATCCTTGAGAATATTTTTATGCCGCGTCGTTCTAAAGATAGAGGCAGAACCGCGCCGTTCTTGTCCTCGTGGGCTGCGGTTACACGCGACGACTCGCGATAAAGTCACATCGCGGTATAAGAAATACTCTCACTCGGTGGTGGATGCGTTGCATAAAGGCTAATCTCGATCGTCTCGCGACACCACGAAATCCCGATGATGGTACTGTCGGAAGTCTGTCCGATTCTCAGACGCTAGAAACACTCCAATGGATCTAGAAAATTGCGGCGGCCCTACGATGCTCTGAACTACTTAGTCCACTATCTACGAAAGCGTGATTTCATTATTCCGATGGCATTCTGGATTCCCCTTATCGTGGAATTTAACGACGAGTACCTCCCGTTCGACGAAAGGCAGCCACTTAAGCAAGTATTACAACACGTGATGATTTACGCCGCAGAGAAAGGCCGTTCCGCGGATTTAAGCCGCGCCTCGAGATTGTCCGCGCTTTACGACGCGGCTTCATGGTTGAGAGCTGTTTATATCGCTCCTAAATCCAGGATCTTGGAACCGCGAATCGCCTCTTCAGAACGATACTTCGGTCGGCATACGACGTAGTCTTCGCCCGATATTTATCGATATTCTGAATATGGAACGCTTGAAACGATTATAAGGATGTCATACTAAACGAGAGAATAGGTACTAGGTACGTTGGAAGAAAATCGAGGGAGCACTGACACAATATTCTCGCCAAATCATTTTGAACACGACGGTACATAATATTCTCTATCGCTAATAAGAAACAAATTACCAAGCCGACGAATTACTGGCGCACAAGAAACATCAAATTACAATAATCATCCCCCAAAGTGTGCCCTACTTGTAAATGATGCCACTCCCCTAATAATTTGTTCCCCAAACGTACAGCAGCGAACACTATCGCGAAGGAAACTCGACGAGCGCATAAATGGAGCAGCGTTTCCATGCAAGCACGTTCGCCACTTGCACGTCGGTTTTACGCAAGCCGGGGGAGTAGCGCGCCAACTCTGGATTCCTTCGAAATTGCTCCCAACAACTAGAGTCCGCTATTGTAATATAACCGCGGGTTGCAGCTCGCTTTTCGCGGCCTCGCCCCCTAATACGCCGGGAAACTTCGGTATTAATTAAAACTTGCAGGGAGCAGAGAGTGTCTCGATCGTTCCGCTGGAAACGACGCCGAAGAAGAACAATTCCCATCGCGAACTTGGAGCAGCCTCGCGGCGAAAGTCCAACACGATCTTTTCTCTCCGTTCGACGGCGAGCCGGCCGCTATTTGCGTTTTCTTTCGCGGCGCCTGCTTACATTCCGCCTATCTGCTTTCCCTCGCCTAACAGGCAGCTCCAGGAGATACTTCGTTGACCCGAAATGGAACGTAATTTCACCGGTCTCTTTAATCGCGAGGCTGCTCTCCTGGGACGCCTTCGTATCGACGATGAAAAGCCCTGGCAGCTACACGTTTTTATCAGGAACGTGTAGAGCCGGGCCTGAGGAGTTACGAAAATAGACGTTCAAAGGTGAGTTTTCTGTTCTTGTTTTTCACGGAGCGGCGTTACGGATGTCGTACATTTTTCTTGCTCCGTCATGTAATTTTCAAGCGGCACGAACCGTTTTTATCAGAGGCGTATCAGTCTGCACGGGCTCCACGAAGCCGTCGTCACTTCCAGCTTCTCTACACAGAGACAAGCGCGAAAGGTGTCGACAACGTCGTGGGATAGTCGGTTCGGTTATTTTTAAACCCACTAGGGGAAACTCTGGTTTGAAACTACACATGTCCACGGTTCTTTTGAAGGAATTATCATGTGTGAACGATTTCGGGAACTCAAATGGGTAGCGCATGCTTCTGATATCGTTTTCTAATGGGTCCATTCGATGAGGGCGGAAGCTGAAACGGTGCTACTCTGATGTCGGGAGGAACTACTTGTAGCTAATCCTTTGGATCTTGGGATCTTCAAGTTTTGAGATCTGAAGGTATGAGGGTATCAAGATTGAAGCATCGAGATTCGATCAACGGCCAAAGATTTTCATTGTGATATTGTGATATGGGGGCTCTAAAATTCTGATATATTTCATAGCTCAGGATCCTAAAATTCTGATATTTCTACAGCTTAGGAGTCCAAATTTTGAGATTTCCATAGCTCAGGATCGCAAAATTCTAACATTTTCACAGCTCACCATCCAAAAATTCTGATATATCCATAGCTTAGAATTCCAAATTTCTAAGATTTCCACAGCTTAGGATCCCGAAATCCCAAAATTTCTATAGCTTAGAATCCTAAAATTTTTAGATTTCCACAGCTCAGGATCACAAAATCGCAAAGCATCAAGTCCACAAAACTTCCAAATTACCAAGCTTCAAAACCACTGCTACATACCAACCCCACTTAATTACACCACTGGCCAATAACGCCACCAGTCAAATGACCACGCGTTCCCGCGTCTCCCCGATGACGAGTCGCGCGCGTGAGTCATTGCGCAGACAACAGTGCATCGCGCGTCGCCAGACTTTTCCTTTTTAATCGCGAAGGAAATTCGCGACGGGCGTCGATGGCCAATCATCCATTCGCGCGCATTTGCGATGCAAAAGATGGAACAGGCTCGCGCGCCTGAACTGAAGCGGGACGAGCAGAGGCGAGTAGAGAGTGCACCGGCACGAGGGCCGAGCGGAACGACGATGGCTTCACGGTGTGCCATAATAGCCGAACGAGAGAAAAAGCCATTGTTCTCGCAATAATTGGCCCCCCGTGAGTTATGACACTGGGACGTCGTAAAGTTTGCGGCGACCAAGCCGCGGGCCTTTAACGACTGTCCGCCTTTATGTATTGCACCCTTCGAAATGTCGCCGTTACTTCCCGAGGAACCCTCCACCATCTTCTGCCGCGCGACAAAGTCCCGATTCTGTGACCTCCACGATAGTCAACCCGCATGCGAGAAAGGAAAGATGAAACGCTTCGACTTCGCGACTGGGGTGCTTAGTACTTAGCGCTCGCGAGCACTGAACCGATCAAGCCACTATCATTCGATTTTTATTATAACCACAGAGATCGAAGACTTAACAATTAATTGTACCGAGGAATTGGCAATAAATTTGTCCTAAAATGAATTTATAGAAGGCTAGCGAGGTTCTCAGAGATACCAGAACACTCAGCGTCTCAAAATCCAATGACCAAGCACAAATAGTCACCGCGTGGAATGCAGACCCCGCCCAAAAAGCGATTTCCAAAGAAAGCTCCGAGAAGGCGACCGTTGCGCGAGAGTATCGAAATTATTCCCGACCTTTTATCCGCGTAGGAGGGAAGGAAATATGCGGCTCGCTCAGCCTGCTCGTTCGCTGCTCGTAAATCGCCAGAACGCGCGGCGGTGAACTTCTCAGCGCGCGCCAAGAAGAGAGGTGCGCGCAAAAGATCGGGCAGCACAAGTGCGGCATTAGCTCCGCGGCCAGAAAGACAAGGGACGGACACGTAAAACCGCTTTCCGATTATTCCAGGCGAGCGTGTATCTGCGGGCGGAAGTGAAGGTGCAATCTTCAGGCACAGCTGCCCGATAAAACGGCTGCACGCGACCGACGAGCGTGGAAAAGCTGACCCGTCGACGATTTCGTTTCCACGCGGAACACCGATCGAGAGCCCACTTCGAGGGAAGAGATCTGAGCTTCGGTTGCCGACTGGTTCCTCAGCGCCAAATCTGAAGCTGGCTTCTATCAAGCTAAATCTGCGAAAGAAGATGGGGACTCAAGAGCAATGGGAACAGAAACGATGCATCGATTTGAAAAACTGACAAATAATAGTTTTACCGGTGAAGAAAGTTTATTTCTTTTTTTGTTTGATGGCTATTTGTGCTTCAAAGTTATCTTTAACTCATCGAAATCGATTAGACGATACATCAAGGCAAAGAGGGAACTTTTGATTCTAAAATTGCTACTCTTTCATATAACTTCCATTAGTAAATTCAACGTGCATCCTCGATTAACTGTCTAGTACCGAAGTCTAGTCGTTGACGAAGGAAAATCAACTCCCAAAACTGACAGTGTGCCCGTGAAGCAGTCGCGGCTGCGTGCCCGCGTCAGGTACGGCGGTGGACAAGCACACCGGCACGCTTTTCCGCGAGCCAGCCACGAGGAGAGAGAGCATTCCATTAGCCGCGAGAGATCGGGGCCGGATAATAAATTAAAACGGGCCTACGTGGCCGCAGAACCGGTACTCATCGCGAGCCCCGGCCGTGTCTCCCGTAGGTGGTTCAATTAAACGAGCAACAGGCCGTGCAGAAAATCTTGAAATCAATGCCAATCGAGAATATCCACGGCTCTCTCGCTGCGCCGAGCTGACAACCGCGAGAAATTTTCCGTTTCGCAGGTTTTTCTGCCGAGGAACGAGCCATCGGTATGTCCAGGGTGTCACGCACTGTGCACGAGGGACATTCCAGCCGCCTCTAGATCAGACGAGTCCGGAGCACAGTTTCCACATCCTATAAAAGGATTCGAAATTTGTCACCAAGCAGATTTGAAATGAAATTCGCCTGCACGCAATTTGAAATTCAATTTCCACCGAAGCGGGTACTTTCATATGCGAAAACGCGAGGTGTGTCTCATTGCCGCGCTGCTTTTCAGCATCCGAAGGACATCTGCGAGAAAAATTGAATTTAGTGACCGTGAAACGTGGATCGATAACAGCTGGCCTGCTCGAAGCAGCCCCTATTAATTCTAAAAACGCGGGAGTTTATGTATTTAAGAAACACGGGAGACGTCCTGGACAGTGAAGAGGAATGAGTTAACAGCGAAGTAGAATCAGACTGAGCAGAACAGACGATCTTCACTAAGAGCTGGCAGACTTGACGTCAGAGACTAAATAAAGCTTGCATCGATAACGAGTGGAAGTAAAGCCATTGTCTACAGGGCGCCGAAGAGAAGGGTTCGAGTCTTGGAGACTAGATAACAATTGAGGAACTTGCAGCAAAGAGGGTGCAGTTCTATCTTTACCAGCTTCGAATAAATCAGCAAACACAGTTAATAAAATTATTACTTTGACTTAGCATTGAAAAGAGAACAATAATTGAAAAATATATTTTTTCACGCAATAAGTAGTAGGTATTGAGTTGTCAAGTTTTTATTTCTATTTCTGGCGAAAAATATTCTATAATAAAAATATTAATATTAATACTTTATAAATAGAAAATATTATATTAATATTAAGAAATATTAATACCAAGAAATATTAATACTAAGAAATATTAATAATAAAAAATATTAATATTAAGAAATATTAATATTAATATTATATTTTCACACAATTAGTAGTAGTTATTGAGTTGATCACTTTTTATTTCTATATATAGCAAATTCTTCAAATTTGGGGCTGCCCAAAACAAAAATATTGCACAAGACAGTAATCGGTACAGGTTCAAAATTTCCAATAAAACGATGTAGAATTTTTTTTACGTATATTACACGTCATAACTCAAAAACTGTAAAAAATGGAGTTACTCCCTCTTGCCACAAGGTCCTCAATTACTGAAACGAGTAGAAAGTGTTCAGTGCTGCATACTACAATCTTTAAAACCGAATGGAGACATGAATTCGCTTCATTGACAAAGTAAGTTCCTTTCATACGAAATGTCTCTTAATCGAGCATCTCAGTCGACGGCTCCAGCATCTCGCGATACCGCCGCGTTTCCTGATCACGGCGATCGAGATTCTCCCCTGAACGGGTCCGCGGAGAAAAGGAAACACGACGAGTCGACTTTTTCGCCCGACCTGGTCCCCAGGCGATCGGGGAGCTGGAAAACCAGAAGTACCAGCGAAAAGGTGGCATCCAGAATCATCGGTGAATCGTGTCGTGGGAGAGGAGGAGAGGCGAGGGGACGGCGTGGCAGGAGCAAGCATGCCGCAGACTGGTCTTCGCTCTCCTTTCCCGCCCTTTTCGCTCCTCCCTTTCGTCTCCGCGCCGTTGGAAGATCCACGACCAGACCAGATTGCGAGATCCAGTTGCGCGCAGCGATCTCTCGTTACCCTGGCTGGCGATCAGCGAAAAATCGCGGGACCGACGGAGGGCAACGCCGCGGGGACCAGTCACCGCCAGCAGGACGAACGTTCCTCTTTGCTAATTAGAAGGACCGTCGCGGGGAGCGCGTTATCGAGCCGATGGAGGTTAATAATTTCGCTGCGGCGGGTGAACAGCTTTATCTGCGCCGGAGATTCAAACGGACGACGACTCGAAGAGGGATTGGAAAGCGGGCCTAGTGGCGGCTGGATAATTAAATGCTCGAACGGACGGGAGCGCCTTGACGTCCGCGTGGGCGCGCTGCAACTTTGTAACTAGAATTTCCTATTCGATAGGAATCGACGCTGGTAGCCTGGTATGCAGTTACGTTTCCTGCGAGTTTATATGCTCGGGCGATCAAGGAAACTGGATTCAGGGGACAGATAGAAGGGTCTTGGTCCGCGGGAGAGCGCAATTCCAGCGATTCCTGATATCTAGATCCTGGTCCCGGATTCTCATTACAGAATGAATCGCGCTCGAACAAGATTAGACGATAAATGATCGAAAAGTAACGCCGGCTTGCACGAACCGTAGATACCGCCCGATTTAATTAAACATTTCTGATTCCCTAATACACAGTCGAAGGCGAATGAAATAGAAGGTTCTCGGACACTTTCACCCGATGGACGTTCAGGGTCTCGGGAAGCGGAAAAATCGCGGGATAAATCAACGAACCCACCGAGAGATGCTTCCGGACGTGGACGTATCACGTTTATCCGCGTGCGTGCAACGGTGACCCAGCACGCTGCATTTACGCGGAACAGGCGTGACAAAACGATTTACCTGGGCAACGATACACGAGGCACGCGTGACCGCGTTGCTGGCTGCGACGGCTAAGCCGGGTAAGCCCGGAGGAAATCGCTTAACGATCTCGAGGAACGGTCTGACCAACGACTGGCCGTAACTACTGGCAAATAGAATATTGACTAATTTGCTGGCGGTGTGCGGTTGGTTGCGTGGATCGGCGGTTTAAGCGGTCGAAGCTGGCCAAGGAGGAACGGGGGCTGCTAGATTTATCTGACGGGCCCGTATTGGAGAGGCACGGTGCCCGTAAATTATGGCCCCGGGACTTGAACACTTCCAGAGAGTTAGATACCGGCGGTTCGCGATTGCGTGACCAAGGAACCCGACACGGGGGATAATAAATACCGGATCCTCGCCCAAGATTGTCTTTTTCGTCGCGCAGGTGCACGGGCTGTGAATAAAAACAGCGTAACTCTGGCAAATTTCGGGGGAGAAGGGGGGCTGGAGTTACGTGATATTTTTGGTGCCGCTTGGTATTCTTTGCCGTTGGGTATGTTCTGAGTCTGAGGTTGCGTGGGTAGTCGAGTGTGATGGGTAAAATATGAAAGGAGCTGCTAAGAATATCGGGATATTAATGATCTAGATAAGAAATACCGCGTTGCCTTGTTGTAATTACAGTGTTACATTTCCGAAAGTAGTTTCACGACGAACGATAGGGATCGACTCTACCCCACGCCGTCCGGCGGTATGCGAGTTTCCACGCGTGGATTACCGGCTTACCGCTACAAGCGATCGTAAAGTTGTAACGAGCGATCGTCGTTAACTTCGCGAATTAGCGGCTTCACGTTTATTGGCTGTCGGTCTGGCAACATTTAGAGCGACATGGACTGTTCTTAAATGAAACGACTGTTAGCTTGTATCCTGCTCAAGCGGATAATGGGGCTCCTTGTAAGTTGAAAAGGGGGGGTGAAGGGGTGCTGGGCATTACTTTGTCGATAGTGAGGGCACTTTCAATGTTCCTGATACGGCTATGCTATTCCTGCACTCTGAAAGCTCTGGATAGTGAGAGGATCTCTGGATAGGGAAATTTGTAAACCCTGAGGATCCCTAAATTCTAGAGTTCCTAGTCCCTAAGTACTCTAGATCCGAAATATCTAAGCCCGCCCCGTGATTCTTTGAACCTTGTGATCTCTAAGACATCTGGACCCTTAAATTTCTAAACTCTGGACTCCCCCCAACCCTTGGAATCCACGCCTCCCCCTAATTTCACATCTCCCAAATCTATAATTACGTCAAGCTCCAGTCCCCGAAATTTCTAAACTCCAAGACCCCAAATTCCTCAAACCCCAGATCCTCAAATTTCCACACTCTCCAACTTAAACCACCTCCAACTCCGACACCCTTAGACGCCTAAACTCACTGTATTTCCAGACCCTTTGAACCCCCGCAATCCTCAAAGTCCTTCCACTGCGCCGTTATTCAAGCCCTACTCCTCAAGTCAACCACTCCCTGCAAACTCTCCCACTCTCAAAGAGCTCCGGAACAAAACCTCCACCCTCGCATCCACATCCTGGCCGGCGGAGAAGGAGGTCCACTGACCCCCGGGGTATCCAACAATTATTAAGAATCGGGTAAAACGAATAACAGTGGGGGAGGGGACTGTTAAAATGAATCGCGACGAAGAGCCGCGGCCCCAACGCGAGGAGAGCGAGGAGACGAGACGCGGCTTGAAGTGGCACTCCCTGTCTGCCGACCCACGCCAGCTATCTTTTGCGGCCTGTCACACGATATTATTATGTGCACATGCCCATGTATCACGGGACTACCTGACAGATCGGACTCGTATCTATACGAGGCGGCCCGGCTCTCTCGGCTAGGTGTGGTTGTTGCTCGGTACTAGCGGGTGCTCGTGTGCGTCTGCCCGCCGCGTACGATAAAATAAACGAGCCTGTCCCCCGTCCCTCCGACTCGCTCCTTCCCTCTCACTCCCCCGTGTAGCTTCCACCTCCTCACCTGACCGACTGTGTCTCTCTCCGTCTCTTCATCTCTCCCTCTCTCCTCATCGCCAGAGACACGACTGCACATCGAGGTAACTTTTAAGGTCACAGACCTCGAACCGTGTTCCTCCCGTGTAAGCGAAACGAGGGCGAGACCTCGACAGAGTCCAGAGAAAACCTCCAGCCTCCCCCCCCCCCCCCCCGCCTCTGTCTCTCCTGTCCCACCGCCCCCCTTTCGCGGCGCGTCCCCTCGCCAATCCTCCGTCATCCCGCGAGCAGAGATCAAGAGAGATCTCTCGGGCGGTGTTCTCGAAGCGTATCTCGAATTACAGTTCGGTTACCGATCCCCCAGGCTAGCGACAAGCCCATTCCCCTGTTGGAGGATGACCGGCCCACCTCGGGCCGACGCCGCGCGTAACGCGCCGTTTCAGGGAACGCGTGGTCTTTCGGGGTACGAGGCCGGTCGTTCTGGGAAGGATTCGTTGGCACCTGGAGAACTCAGGGCCCCAGGATGATCCTCTGTGAACCGAGGGAGGCTTGGTGGAGAATCGGGTAGTTTGGACAGCGAAGGAGCGAGGTGGAGATGGATGTGTGTCGATATTCGGGGAGAGGTTAACGACCCCGTTGACGAGGGTCGCGGGCTGATTAGTCACGTAGCTGGCGCCCACGTTGACTAGAAACGAGATACGCGGCTATGCGTTGGAGAGCTGCCATGGGACGGAGAAGCAGAGGACGTAAAGGAGAACTATTTGGACATTTCGCGTCACGAGCCTTGGCTTTCGCGGGCCTGCTTCAAGCCAAACTTCGACATCCGGGCAAACTTGATTTGGAAGGCTTGCAGACATCGAAACTCCCTTATGCAATGCTGCAGTGCCGTGAGATTAGTTTCGTAGAAGACGATTTGCGCGTGTTCGTAATGGAAGATAATTAAAGCACAGAGGATCACTGTTTTGAGAACGTTTTGCTGGGTAAACGCAAAAGGGGACAATGCTCGATAACGTTGGCCGATTTCTCCAGTGCACGGCTGAATTAATGAAGGGGGAAAGGAGAGGGGAATAATAATTTAGCATCGACGAGACCGCTGTTACTTCTCTCGCCTTCCCCTTGATCGCCAACTGATTACAGGTGCGTGCAACTGAGAACCAGGTCCAGGGCCTGTGACGTAACGGTAATTGCACGGACCCTAGGGACCGAGCCGCGTAATCTTCGCGGTGGATCTCGCGATGCGGATCGTAAATCACCGCTCGATTAAGAAGATCTCGTTTCGCAACACCCACCGCGCGGCGGGAAGCCTTTGGGCCAGCCACAACTGAGACGTTCGCTACGCCCTTGGTCCCAACACGAGCTCTCCCCCGCTCTCTCCTCTACTCCCTTTCGCAGCCAGCTTTCTAACAATTACAAGGGGAACTGTAATCTCGTTACTCGAAACGACTTTTCAATCATTGCGGCGGCTGCGACAGAGATTGAGAGGAGAGTCGGATGTTGCCTCGACGGTCGGATCAGAAAGTGGAAAAAGTAAGTAGGAAAAGCAGCCGAGAGCATTACGAGGGGGAGCGCTGTCTCTTCTACTTCGTGGTATCTGTAGCTTTTTAAATTAAAGCTTACGGCTTGATCTCGGTGGAAACCGATCTTGACAAAACTAATTGGAATGCAATGAAACTGTATGTTATATACCGCAGCATCCTCTCCGGATAATAACTAAGAGTAGATGTACGTTGACGTCGAGAAACAAGTAGTACCTACTGATCAAGTTACACGTGGATCGATCGCTATGTTTCCCAACAAGCAATGTCCCGGAGCCCTGCTGCATTTACGTGCTTCGGATGGCAGAAACGTGTCCCAATGGTAGGACGTAAAACGGAGAATTACATCCACAGCCCACGAGAGAACATTCAGAGTCGTAATATGGTACAAGGACGACAACCACCCCCTGGGACGTAGCCAGGCCACGCTCATCGAGGCTTCGTCCTCTTTCTTTCGTTCCTTTTCGTTCCTTTCGTTTGGCCTCTGACGCACATATTGCACAACCAATAACCGGTCGGCCGCTGGTGATTTCGAAGCAGACGTTCTCGAGGATTCGTGACAATCCACCCGAAATATCGGTTATCGATCCCCGCTTTCACCGGCGAACTACTTCAACGCGTCCTTTAATCAGAACGAAATCTCTCGCGTAGAGAGAACCGATCTTACTTGGAATTCCTGCAAAGAAATCCCCGAAGCTTGTTATTCCCAACGACATGCTGGCTCGAAACCAGGTTCTTTAAGCGCAGCGAGATCTCTGATGCAATAATACTTCTCAGAGTATATGAACCAAAAGCATCCCCCCGTACATTTCCAAAAACCGTTCCATTCCATCACAGTTGCACCGGACCGAACAATTCTACCGGGAAAGCCTCACGGTTCCCCGTGAAAGCAACTACCCACAAGGATATCCCAGCGTTCCTTCTCACAAAACTGACCGAAACGCTGCCCATCCAATCCACCAACGACTTTTCCCCGTCGTCTAATCGGATGAACAGCCACCGAGGGCTACTCCAGACGTCTCTGACAGCACAAAGGGGACTCCGTGTCCGTGGATGATTTACTCCCGCCGCAGCGCTGATACCCGTGAAGCAACCGCGCTAATAAAAGCCACCGACATCGCGATTCCGTGTAGCCAGCGCTGGAGAGAGAGTGAGAGAGAGAGTGAGAGAGAGAGGCCAGAGGCGGAGGGACACGACTCTCGTTTCGCCACGAAGGAACAGGGGAACCGGGCGAACGGAGCACATCAGAAGGAAACTACACGCTGTACCCGGCCTCGTGGGACACGGCCGACGGTGCACAGTCCAAAGAGCGCGCGTCAAATTGCGCATTCGCGCGTGCACCGTTCGCCTCTTGCAGCCGACACGCTCATATTTCCCGGTCTTTACAGCCAGGTATAAATCGTGACGGGGGTGGCGCGAAATTACGATTATAGCTAATCCATAAAGGCCACGAGCGCGGCTGTTGTATCGCGCGGATATTGCTGGGGGGGGGAAAGTTCTCCGCGCGAGCCCTTCCGGTCGATAAATCGAGGACAATGAGACAGGATTCGCTGGCACGAAAAGGTTTCCGCGAAAGAAGTCGCTGCCCGCGCGGGGGCAGAGTGTGCTGCTCGCCGAGAACGACGGGTATGGTTTTGCCAGGACGGGGCAAGAAGAACGATACAGGTCCGCCTGTGAAAAGCAGTCGGCCGTGTGCCCACGGTGGAAAAAAGTATACCGACCACTCTTGTTCCTACCGTGCATGCTCGCGGCGGCTTACTCGTTCTAGCTCTCCTGTCTCGAGACGGCGAGATGGGCACTCCTCTCTTAATTAGCCCTGACCACTGTGGCGGAGAGAATGACGGCTTACCTGGAACAGAAAGGAACGCGAAGGTTAGCGACACTTGTCTAGTGAAACGTTCAAGTGGTTCTTGGGTTCTTGGGGAATTGTTGTTTCGGCTGGGGTTTAGATGGGGTTGGAGGGTTTCAGAGGTATCTTTATGCTGCTTTTTGTGTGAATGATTCGTGATTTTGTGAATTGGGTTCGCTGGGGTTTAGAGGTTTTGGAGAGTGCAAGGGATTGTATATCGTCGGTGGAATATAATTGTAGAAGTACATCTTGTTTTACTGTATTATCGTAGAATATTAAAGAAAAGAATTTATGATTTTAGGTAGGTAGCCTATTTCAAAGATTTCATTACAGTAGCACGGAGGGAATAGGAAAGGAGAGAATAGTGAACTGAATGTGACCACTGGATACCCAGTCGTACAAAAACATTAACATTCCTCCTCATCCATATAAGGAATTTACAAGTTAATTACCATTTTGAAATCTGTGGCTTCATTTTCAAGCAGCTTAACTCTAGGAATTCGACTTTCGATGGCCGCAGTTTGAATTCCACTGAGAGTTGCACGCACACTTGTCTAATTAATAGTGTCCCGAATTTAAACTCGAGTATCAAAGAACACTTGTTAAAGTTAAAGGGAATTTTATATCTCTACCACATCAGTACAACAACGCGTCGCGTGGAACGTCCTTCGTGAGGTTCACTCGCTGTCACGGCCCGAATAGTACTACTGAAGAGCGTTTGTTTATATCCTCGAATTCCGTATGCACAAAAACTGTCCGGTACGTGGGCAAGGAAAGTGGCAGAGTCGACTACCAGTAGAACACTATGCTGCCCTCCTTCTTTAAAATGTCCTATCTAGCATTTCGAAATATCCGAGAAAACCGAAGTTTTACCATTTTCTTTGTGCCGTCCTTGTAACAAAATAAATAAATCAGACTTTTTCTAGATCCCTACGAAGCACTTGGGGTTTTATAACTTTACCTGCAAGGTAAAAGACGTGTGGAACTTTAAATATTTCAACTTCTCTTGAAAAATTGGAAAATGCTAGATAAGACATTTTAATTAAGGAGGGCGTATACAACAACACGGTTGCTCGTGTCCATCATTTATGAGGAACTAATAATATGAAAATCTAACTGCGTTCGCCTGTTTCTTCACTTTCACGAATTTTTATTCGCTTAGTATTTCAAAAAATCTTAAACTCAATTTTAATTAACTTCACATACATTTTTGTATTTATGTTTCCTGAATTTCATTTGGCCATTTATCGTTGAAGTTTAAACTCAAATTGACAAATGTTAAACTCCTGTACTTTGAACCCAGCGCCTCAGATTGCAAAAAGGTGAAGTATTTTGGTAATCCTTTTAACGCGAGGAATTTAAATACCCTGCTTGCCGCAAAATTTTAGGACCCTCTGTACAGAACGCAGACCATTGGAATGCCATAAAATACTCGACGCCAGAGCGATCTCCACGACCTGATATACCATCCAGAATCCGCCTATCAAACTTTTCCACGGTTACGAGCGATCGTGGCTAGCTTTCCCCATCCCCTTGCGTCTTCGGCGGGGAACAATCGAGAAACGGCGGTCACCGAGAATAATTCCCATCGAAGAAGTTCGCCAGGGTCCCGTGGAAAGTTGCTTTTGTTCCAGGGTGTTCCCCGTGAAACACCCCTTTCGCTCAGCCTCCGCTAGAAGCGAAATAGCAGGCTAACTGCTAAGACATTTGCTCGTTCGAGCGTGAGGGAAATATCTCTTAGTTTCTCTCTGGCTGTGCAGAGCCCCGGCCTCCTCTCCTCTCGGTCGGCTTGTTTGCCCACCCACACCCGCCAAAAGGGGTGGCCAAAGCACGGTAATGAAAATGGTCACTCGGTCTGTTTCGCAATTCTACGCAACCCCTGACCGCAAGCTTCGTCTTATCTAAAAATGGCCACCGATATGCCCGCCCACCCCCACATTACAGCCTGGTAATAACCGTCGTACTTCATGCCACCCCCATCCGATACACGTCCACCCGACTGTCATGTGTGGCTTATCAGATGGGCCACCCTTTGTCCGTTTTAACGATACCGACCCGCTTATTGCTCGCTGCTGGATTACTCGGCTGTTTATTGAGAAGATCTCTGCCGCTGCTGGCGACCATATCGTGAACGGTGCCATGACCATTCGATGATCTTTCAGAGGTCGTTTCGGGGGAGCCCGAATTTATGTGGGATAGTAATTATGGGAGAATTTTATCTTGATAGTGTGAGGGAGTTATCTTCGAGACCAAGCGAAGAGAATTATGGAACACTTATGAAGAAGTCTCGGCTGTAGACGCAAGACAAATAAGCAGGAAGTCTTCCATTACCTCGACATTCTTGCTCCCCCTACAAAGAGTGCCACCCGAAAATTCCCATGGCTCGCAGTTCACGCTGCAAGAATTCAAAGGCCCGAGAGGAAACCCGACGCTGCACCTGCGATTCCCCTCTGTCCATGCACCGAGGAACACCTTGACTCTGACGCGGCGAGCACATGGCGAGAGGGAAGAAGCCTTCCTGACCCAATGTAACGCGAGATCTGCACTCTGTATCCAAGAATAAACCCCCAAGGCGGCGGGCGAACCTTTCATTACAGCCTCGTAATAACCGACGTGCCATCCACGCTCGGAGCGGCGCAACACACGGATGTACGTGTCCAGTAGATCCTGTTCCTAGATAGGATACCGCTGTTCCTGCGCTGGATCGTGAGGAGAAACGTGCGCCAAGGGAGGAAAGGCGGGGGGGGGGGAAGGAGGGGGTAGCGCAGCAGGGCGGAGGAGGCAGCAACGGCAGCAGCATACGTTGTTCCTCGTGTCGTTTATCACGAATCTCGTCCCATGGCCAGGGACCAGTGAAACAATGGCTGGGTACACGCCTCCCTCTGCCCTGTGCACAGCCACCGATACCATCGTCCAGGAATTAAGAGTCGGCGCGCGAGCCCAGGATATCTGCGAGCCAAGTGCTCGATCGCGTCCGCAGGATCTGATCGGCTCCTTCGCCGGGAGGATATCGGTTTTGGGAAATTGAATCCCTGGGACGGGGCGCGACGTGGCCACAGAAATCCATGGGGAACGTGGAAATTTATGCTACAGGAGGTGTACGAGCCGTTCGCGATACAGGTGGATACTTCGGGGTTTGTGTGGGCTGATATCTGTAATTGATATCGTCTGATACGGCGAGTTATTTGATTCCCCTTCAGTGGAGAAATATGTAGGTACACAGTGTTACTGAATTAGTGTTGTAGGGAGCCTAGTGTTTTTTTATTTATTAAGTATAGATGGGTCAGGTTCAGTTCATAATAAAGTTTCAATTATAAAGAAAGTACTTCCAGCAGGTGGAATTTTATTGCAAGGGAAATGCACAGTGTGGAAGCTAGAGTAAGTAGTCTGAGTCAATCTTCTCCGAGTCCTTCACAAAATTTCCTATTCTACTGAATCGAACGGACTCTCCTATCTACCCCGAACACGGCCACCCGCTCTTCCACATTTGCAAAGAAAAAGCCAGGTTCAAATGAGACCATTCATGGCACAAATATGAGGGTGGCCTCCGATCCAGGCCGGCGCGTAACAGGATACGCAACAAAGTCCATAAAATCCGGCGAAATCCTTCGTCCTTTATCACCGGGCGCGTGATCCACGCGTCGTATTCATTGCCCCGTGGAATGAATAGACTCCATTTCCCGAATGTTCCCGGGCGAATGGAGCTTTGTCTCCTATCGCTAATCCTAGCGGGCCCCCTAATTTTCCTCTACGACCGTTAACCACCTCGTCTTGCCCTTGTCCCGCTGCGTGAATCAGAGAGGAGGCTGCCATCAGCCGTTGGGAGCCGGCATGTAGCGTTTCTCGCCTGGCAGTTAGACGACGCCGAGCTTAATTCCAGCCTCTTATCAGTCAGCACCTTCGACCTCGGGGGACCAACTGCCTCTACCCTTCTTTAGGCGAAAGCCTGCGTCAGACACCAGCAAGCTTAAGAACTTTACATTCGCTGGCATTCCTCAGCGCCGCTTGGACCTGACTCGCCCCGAGATTTCCAGGCAGAAGCTGTGCCCCCTGGCAAGCATTCCCTGGTTTCGCCAAAGTTGCAAATGTAACGTCGTCACAAGCTCGATGATGAAACGCGCCGCGACTAGCAACGCCGCAAACCGGCGAACATAGTCTCCGCGGTGGGCGCAATTAGCAACATTCCCATTCCTTTCCGCAGTTTCTTCCGATTATCCGGCAGACAGGCAGATAAAGCCGCGACTAGGTGCCAACGAAGTCGAAAGCTGCGCCAGAGGAACGAACTCGAGGCTCTCGGAGGAGCCAAGGGGGAATGGATCGAGGGTGGAATTAGAGGGGCTGCGCGGGGGGAAGAGCGTGTAATCCCACCGCTACCAGTAATTAGCGATATTTGCATATCTCCGGCTAGAGAGAGTGTCCTGGGTCCGCGGCAGCGGGGGAAGCAGCGATTTGCATGCGAATGAGCCCACTTCGAGACCCGCGAAACTGACGTTCCCGTAAATAAGAACTGTTTATGGAGAGTCCAGAAGCTTGACGGCCGTTAAACGGCGCGGAGGAGTGGGAGGGGATCGTGAGCAGATTACGAAGTGCCCCATTTCGAAAGGGATTTCGTATTTTGCATGGATGATCGAACGGCCCCTTCGACGACAGGATAAAGAAGCTGCAGCGATTCCCTGTGGCCTCCAAGAGGCGCTCGACGTTTGTGGAACTTGATCTCGCTGCAAATATGAAACGATCGGGGCAGGGTTCGGAAAGAGGATAAGGGCATTCGTTGCGTTTTGCATAATCGCGACATAATTCGCGGGGTTTATCGCTCGCTCGTGTCCCTAATGTCTCGGCAACTTCCCGCCGTCTCCTGGCCAAGGAGGAAGGGCGTCGACAATGCCTCGTTAGTCGCTAATGGGCCCGTGAAAGAACTAGGATTAAGAGTTGTAAACCATCTTGCAAATTACCCGCTTCTCCCGTGCTCGTTGAATCGAATGGCATCGTCGTCGGACGTAAAGGAGGATCTCGGCTAAAAGCAAGGCGAACGAAATTCAGCCGAGGAACTTTGTCGATTCGCAGAGCCTGGATTCCTTCCAACTTCTCGAACATCCTGCGAGGTCCTGGTCGATACACAGCTCTGCTGTCGGGGCTTGTGTTGGAGGATACCGAATAAATAAATGACCTAGTCATAGGTTGCAAATTTTGATATCTGGAAAGATCCAGGAAGGTGACTCGAGGTCGGAGATCTCTGAGAACAGAGTGACGGGCGCACTTTCGGGCTGCGGAAAGTGGAATAGGAAGGTAGGAGGACAGACTGCCGCGTGACGCCGCGGTTTACTGCGAACGGAACGTTGCTCGGTTAATTTCCAGGGAAGAGAAGAGGCAAGTCGAACGAGCACCGGGAGTTCGTAAAGTTCCCCTTTCCCCCGACCCGCGGGGGAGGAGGGGGGGGGGGGGGGGGGGGGGGAGACGCGACCACTAAAATTTTACTGCCAAACGCCCGCCCAATGAATTTGCATGGAAATTCGCAGCCGGGGCGAGACGTACACGTCGTGAGAATTAACTCAGTTACGTCTAATGAGCGGCGAAGACGGCTCGGGGAGGAAGTTGGGCGGGCCGGGTCTTCGAAAAGACGAGTCACAGCATCGATCCAGGACCATTAAAAGCACGGGGAGGAGACAAGATGCTGGAAATTCGCGTCATCAAGCGAACGGGATTGTAAACAGTGGATCAGGGGCGTAAAGGGAGCTTTCAAACGAGCGTGGAAGTTGGATGCTCGATTCGGAGTGTAATACTTCATTTGCAAAGGGGAAAAGCAACGACCCGCAGAAGAATTATTGTTCTGATTTGCACAGATTAAAAAGTCGAGTAACCGTGCTCTCTCTTTTCACTCGCGAAAGCGCGCAGAAGACGCCAAACTGGAGGAAGAAAGAGCGTTGAAACGTGAATGGCCAAGGCACAGCCATTGCTGAAAACGGAGGAAGCCGATTAGTCGGACAGCTTTTCTAGAAGCGAGGCCGAAGAAAGACTCCGAGAAAGAGGCGGCGACAGGCGTTGGTCCCCGGGTGGTGGTTATTATCGGAAACTCAATTATCCTGAAGGAGAATGGGTATTTAGCCGTGTTGCAAAACGAAGGAGGCTAAGCGTGTCACGTTGCCGCGGCTACGTCATCGGAACGAACAAAAATACACTTTAACGTCGGGCCGTTTACGTAACGAGACGCTCGCGAGACTCCCAGCATCCGAAGACAATGGGGGGGGGGGGGGGGTGACGTCGCGTGCGTTTGAAGGGTTCCACGGCCAAAAGAATGAGGGAGGGAAACACGGGAGGCTCGGAACGTGAACGAAGAAAACGGAGAAGAGCATTCTCTCGTCCCACGAGTTCCACGAGTCGACTAACGGGGCTAGGGGAGGGGGAACTCGTTTAAATTATGAAATTACCAAGTCCGTGTAGAAGGCCCGGCCGTAAGCTTCTTATAGGAGTTAACTAACCTCATAAAATTAGCAGGTAGGTGTAAAACTTCCTTCTCCCCGGGAGCCAACCCTCCCCGCGTGATCCCCGCTACCCTGCCAACCCCCTGGCTGCGCCGCTGTCCCCCTTCGTCCCACGCCGTCTCGTCAGTTTCCGTCACCTCGTAAAACCCACAGTCGAGACAATGCGAGCGTACCCTCCTACCCTCCTTGCCCGATGAGACCACCCCCCCCCCTTCCCCTGCAACCCCTTATACACGCGCAGCCGAGACATCCGACGCGGTCCCCCGAGCACGAACCCTTACGTCGCGGTTTACCTTCCTTCCGAAATGTCGTGGGAGGAACGCGAGGGTAGCCGTTCCACGTCGAAATTTCATGAAATTCCAGGGGCAGAGGGTGGCTCGTGGTACCCAGATCGCCCCCCCCCCCCCCCACCATTGGGCGTAGCGCGCGTGGACCGCGGATATATATCCGAGGAAGATCATCGGGGATCGTGCAGGGAGGATTCTGATGCCGGGGATGGTTTATAGACGGAAATGTTTGCGGAATTCTGGGGATGTGAGTCGATTCTTAGAATTCTTCTTGGAATCGTAATGGAGAAGAGTGGTGGACGGTATTTGGGAAGGGGGTGGTTTAGAGGGAATTTTCAAAGCACGAGGGAAAAGTGTAGCTAGGAGGAGAAAAGCTTCTTCGAAGTTTGATTATGGAGTTGGAGGTGAATTTTTGTATCCAACTGCATTCGATGCTACTCTTCGGTAACCACGAGATCGTGCCGCGGAACACACAGGATATCGATTGCCAGGAGACGGGCACACACACCCCCGTTGCCTCGAATTGGCTGCTCGAGTACGTGACTCAATTTCGCACGAGGACCGCGGGGCTGATTTTCACCCCTCGCGAGACACGCATATTTAGAACAAACAGCCGCTGGACGAGCTCTGCTCCACCCCCGTTTTTCGTCCCCTCCACGCTTCTTTTTACTCGCGAGGCTCGCTTTGCATTTAAACACGTAGTTTGCTTAATTTATGCGAGCCAGCCCCAGCAGCTACCACGGAGGGTGAAAGGGTGGCGCCGATGGAAGGGCCGCTCGGTCGGCAACGGGTATGAATAGCTGGGCGAACGGCGAAACTTCGTTCGTTAAAAGGGAGAAGGGAAACGTCTTGCGAGAGGCTCCTTTTTCGGGAAACCGGAAATTCGATAACGACCGCGGGGCGCGGCTCGACGCACGGTAATTAGGGATTCGTCGCGCGTGGGACATTGTCGATGAAGAGAAATCGCGCTGCTCGTTAGTCCGCTTCGTCCTAAATTGCTTTCGTTCGGCCGCCACTCAGCAGTCGACGTAATCGCAATCTGGAAGCTATACGAAGAACGCTTCATGCCACTTGGTGATGTGAATGGTAAAAGATGAATTGATAGAGGACTCCTTCGCAAAATATCCTGTTATAATTCTACAAATTATACGGAATGGCTCTACAAGCTCGTAACACCAGTGGGAAATATGAAAAGCCATTTGGAAGAAGGTACTTTCCCCGCGCAAAAAGGGTCGAGAGCTCGCGAAATTGACTCGTCTCCGTTTCGCAGCGGATTCGAAGCAACCTTGGCTATGTACCTTCCCCGTCCCGTTCTTCGGGAGAGGGGGGATGAAAAGGGTGAACAGCCTGGTCGGTTTAGGGGTAATGAAATTAATTGGCGGAATGTCGGGAGAGGAGGTGGCGGCGTGCTCCTTAAACGAGGGACCTATCTGCATTTTAAATTTCGCGCGAAGAAAACGGACGCACCGCGAATATAAATATGGGGCTGGAACGGGGGCTGCGAATGGGGGCCAGGGGAAGCTTCAACCCCCGAGAACGACCGAATAAAAGTCGGCTACACGGCGCCAATGCGGATTTACTGCGAAATTAGGCCCGCAGGACGCGGAATCTCGGGCTGAGGGAATAAAAGAGAGCCTCCGTGCTGGAAAGGATTCGCGAAACGATGGTAACTTGGGTCTGGAACTCTGCAAAAAGTCAAATGCCACGGCAAAAGTGTAACTTTCCGAGGACGAAAGTAAATACCGCTTTAAAAAAAAAAAAAAAAAAGTATCCGGGAACTGACAATTTTCTTTAATGAAACGTTCGCACCCGCATTTCCGCAGGGTAATGAGGCAACCCCACGCGAATGAAATGCGACGCGGTAAAAACGTTAACCGGGCCAGAGGCGACACGAGCGGTGTTTCATGTTAATAGGGAATGGTAACGGAGAAATTGCATACATATCGCGATACGTGCGCGCGCGTTAATGCTTCCATCGTCAGCCGGTTACACGCGTGCGTGCACGGCGAGGGTTAAGCAGGAAATTGCTAACCGCAACGCGGCCGGGCGCTGTTAAATTCAAAGTGGCACAGGAGAAACGAGAAAGGAGGCGGTCAGACGCGTCTGCCCTGAAGTTGAAGAAAAAAATCGGCCGCCAAATCGAGAGGCAGCGATGGCAACGGCAGTGGCAGCAGCCAACATCGCGCTCGCTTGCCACACCCCGCTATTGTTAACGAGGACACAATGTCGCGTATAATGCACAATGAGCTGTTCCGAGCCGACGCATTAATGCGACGCACAATGATGCGTGCGCGAGTCCGGAACACCATCCAGAGAGGAGAGAGAGAGAGAGAGAGAGAGAGAGAGAGAGAGAGAGAGAGAGAGAGAGAGAGAGAGAGAGAGAGAGAGAGAGAGAGGAGGAGGAGGAGGAGGAGGAGGAGGAGGAGGAGGAGTCTGGGTGGGTGGTGCTCGAAATGAAAAGCTTCAGCTACAGACTTGCGTTTGCCTCCACTTTTCCCCCTTTCTCTACTTTTTCCTCGGCCGTTCCCCTTTTGCCGCACGAAACTGGGGAATTACATGTGCAATTAAAAGAGTTGCGGGTAAATTCACGTCGCTACGCGAGTCTAATTATTATTACGAAGTGGAACCATGTTAGTAATTCCTTTGGTTACACCGTAACTGAATCAATTATAGAAAATATAAAAATAGTAAATAAGATTTTAATAAATATTTCTTCTCCTAGTTTTCCAATCCTCGTGGAAGCTTCCAAAGTTAAACTACGACCTTTCCATCTTGGACCCAACCACAGGATCAAAATCAATTCTTCTCCTGTAGTTTCCCAATCCTCGTAGGAGCTTCCAAAGTTAAACTACGAGCTTTCCATCTTCGACCCAACCACAGGATCAAAATCAAATCTAAAATCAAACCGAAATTAGGCAGAGCAGATTCCATCCGCCTTGCTAAACACATATGTAGAAACCCCAAGGTTTAAAAAAATTCTATCCGTTCCAGAATGGGGAAGGCATCGAACAGGCGAGAACCATAGAGCGAGCGAATAGCGGGAGGGGGACGGAGCAGATTGACGGACGCGTTTATCCGTCGCGGCCGTGACAAGCGTCGACGTCTCGTTACATTTTTATCGAAACAAAGCCGTCGCCGGCTGATATTCAATTTCCTGGCGGCGGAACGCGGGGGGGAACAGTCCCCGCCGTGGACAGGGCACACAGGGAACGGAACCGGCGCGTCGAATTGAAACGAGAACCTACGGTGGCCACCGCCGCTGCCCGTCTGAACGTGACAGTATCTCCAGACACCGACGACGACGGCGACGCCGGTCGTCGCCCCCTCGCGCCAGACCGAGGCTCGCGTATTGTAACGCGTCCGCGTCCACCGATACGGAAGTCTCGCGCAACTTCCTCCGGACAGAGGCGTGATAACGCGACGAGTCGAACAGGCGATCTGACGCTGTCTACGCGCGAGCTGGCGCGTGTTCCGCTTCAACCTCGCGGCTGTGCACGGTGACATAGGGTTGTGGAGGGTTGGGGATGATTGGGGAGTGGCAACTGTGCGTGGTTGCCGTGGATAGGGGCTGTGGGATGTTTGATGAAGTTGTTGGATTCTTCGATTTCTGAATTCATGATTGCTTGAAGGGATTGTTAGAGTTTTAGATGCGCTAGGGGTGAGTTGGTGTTCCAGGGGAATGTAGAAATGGGGAGGGGTCTCGGTCCATTCCCTAGAAGACTGTATTCTTTTGTGAGTACATCAGCAATATTGTCAATACATAATTCATCTATGCACCCCACGATAATCTCAAACCACAGAGAAACTCTGTCCCCATCAAACTGATTTCCTCTGTGACTGAGTAGATCACCTTGACGACTTGTGTGCGCTACGAAATTAGAGAGGAATGCCTAGATATTCATCCTAAAGACATCGTGAACGGAATTTATGCGAAGCCCATTTCTAAGAAAACGTTCGATTTCTGCCGGCGAAAGCGTAAACGGGCAGACTCCGTTTATCGTAAGACGCCAGGAGCACGAAGCTCGGAGGAGAGTCAACGCACTCGGAAGCAGAAAAATGCGACCGGACGCGTGTTTCCTGTCGGTCTCACCGGCGAAAGATTTCGCCGCTGCACGGGGAACCGCAGAACACAAGTCTCGCGTCACGGCAGGCGTTTCGTGAGACGGAACAGTGTGGTTTCAGGCGCGGACACCGTGACGCCGAAAACGCATTCGTTTCGTGGGTCCCCTTCCCCCTTTCCTCCTCCGTTCGCTATTAACAACGGGCCCGAGGGGCTCTGGGCTTCCTGCAGCCCCTTCAGGAAACGTCGCGAACAAAGGAGGCCTCGACGGCGAAAGACGCTCGACCGCGGATGTTTGTTCCCGACTTTCGATTCCAAATTTCTTTCCGTGCCTTTCGTTTTCAGAAGGGGACACGGGGCGTTGGTAGAGGAAACGTTCAAAGAGCGAACGAATACAAAGAAGACATGTTATTTATTATATCCGCGTGCACTGCCGGTCATAAGCATTAGAACACCTGCTGTATTATTTGCAGAAAATATGATACTTGGTTATAAATTCAATGCATTTCAATGCTTTTAGTTTATAATACCGAGGGGGGGGGGGGGGACATTGACATGTTTTTTGGAACATTTTTTTATATAATACTTGCTTTACTACTCGGCTTCGTCCGAAATTTATATTCAGATTTTATGAAGAAAAAAATTTCTTTTAGTTTTTTTTGTGGAAATGGTTACATTTATCTGGATTAGTCAGGCACAATAAGCTGAGGCACGTTTCGTGATCCCAGAGTTTATCGTTCGAAAGTTTTTAGGCGACAGGCAAACACACAAACATATAGAAGCTTTCTGCTTTATACATTAAGATAAAATTTAAGATTTTTGCATGTGCTTTTGTGCACTACTGTACTAAAAGTGTCGAAACGCATACACTTTTTATCCTTTCCCTTCTTTAACACATGTTAAGTAACTGCTAATGTTCCCCCAGTTTACAGTACCATATAAAATAAATTTGTAGAGTTCCTAAATAAATTTGCAACGCTTTCTGCAATTATTCCACACAGAGTAGGTGCCCTGATACTTATGAACATCAGTGTATTTATAATGAATATGCATTCGTACGTCAGGGGAACTCTATGTCTGACCATGAACTGCCAATGCTACTACTCAAGGAAAGTGGAGCACCCTGAAGGAGTTTAGGAACTAAAGAAGCAGCAATTTATGAATGAAACTCGACCTGCTTCGAAGTAACAATTAGTCGAATCCACCGTACCTAACGTCCTTGCTTTGACAGAGGGAAGAATTTGATACGGCTCGTTTTTTCGAGTACGCAGAGTAAAAGCAACGTCCCCCGCCCACGTTTCCCTAACGCGACCGGTAAAGACAAAAGAAAGCTTGCAAATATCTGTGAGATCAAAGCGCAGGGGGATCTCAAGAGCCAGAAATAACCATAATCGTATTTAGAAAGCATCGTGTCCCCCCCTACAAGCTTTCAACCACGTCAAAGGGACACAGGGAGGAATTCCTAAAACCCTGCCTTGCACACGTAATTCGCTAAATTTCCAGCGATATTCGAGAACGACGGACACGCGCGTCACTCGAACGAGGGAGGGCGGCAGAGGCAGGGAGAAAGGGGAAAAGAATGTTCTTAAACGGGGCGGCCGTTGCTTTCGAAAAGCTCTCCGGTGTCTTAATTAAAAGCGTTTTTCGAGCGGCCGCGGGCGCCCCGTACTCGGAGGGCTTTCCCTCTCGCGTTGAGGATCAAGAGTGAGGGGGGCCTCTTTGAAGTTCGATCGTTCTAACAAGATCCACTTCTGACATTAAAAATAAACGCGGGCGAAATCGATGCGCGCCTCTTCGGGTGTAACTTTCGAGGAGAGTCTATTCCTGGCTGAGATATTCTATTCCGTGCTACTTGTACAGTAATATAAAACATTCCGCGAGACTCGAAGCCATCGAGCATTGATTTATTCAATGAGGAGGCACGATAATGCCGCGCATACTCCTTTGAATTTCGAATGCTCGATCCTTAAATCTCGCCGACTCGAAGCTTCAAAATCCAACACCGTGCGCCCATAGCCGACGTTATTTTAGGAGACAGATCCCATTCCGATTTTATCAACGGGGACGATGCATCCCTTCTCGCCGAAGCGAGGTCGAACGTGAAAAGTTTCCTCTCGCCCGTTGCAAAGCCGAAGAAGCCGAGAAGATGAAAAACGTCGAGACGCGCTGAAGAGTCGCGCGTCCGCGGCGTTGTTTTATTACCTCGATAAAACTCGCGCACCGCAGAGGACGCAGGGCCGCGAGAAAATGAATAAAAGAGTGAAAAAGAGGAGGGAAGCCGCGGTCCTCTCCGGCCGCAGTGTACACGGGGACCATAGGAACGAAAGGGGGTAGGGGAAGAGGAGGTAAAAGAGGATCCAGACGCGTAAAAAATGGCGATTGTTAATTAAATCCGCTAAGCCGACGGGGGAACGGCTCAAACCACTCGCCATCATCCACCATTCTATTCTCGTATTTGTCTTGCGGCTCTTTCTCGCGGAAATATTTATACTGCGGCCGGCGAGCGCGCCCCTGCTGGATAATGGACACCGATTTCTCCATTTCCTTTTGGCAATTATTCGTCATCCGTGCGCGTGACAGGTCCTGGCATTATCTGCGGAGTTTTCAATTTCTCTTGAATACCCCTCGCCTTTGGAGCGCGGATCTTTTGTCTAAAAAATGGAGGAGGGTGAAGAACAGTTATATATAACGGAGGAGGATTATAGCTGCGGTCAGTTGGGCCACCAAGGAGTGGAATTACTAATCGAGCCGGGCTCGTAGAAAATGATAGCCACCGACCAGCTTTGGACCACCTCGAAATAGAACGACTGATCGGCCGTCCAGAAGGAGGGCTCTAGGTTCCAGCTGGTACCAGGAGCCGAGATCAAGGTCACCGCTCGAGGGACCGTGGAGAAAAGTATCGACTCCCCGAGGCGGATCAACGGCCAAAGAAGCGTCCATCGTGAGAGTTTAGCGCGATTAGCCGGCGGTATCTCGGGCGTCGAGGGCCGCGCAAAGCCAGTGAAAATGAAACGAAGAGGTGGAAGAGGATTGGAGAAGTCCCCCGTGGTCCTTCGGATTGAATTACCCTTGTATTCCTCCGCGGAACGGGCCGAAAACCGTGGTAGAAGGACTAGACAGAGGAGGCGAGAGAGAAAGAAGAGAGGGGATGTGAGAGGGCCGGCCCTAGGCCACCGTTAATTGGACGGATGATGCCGCTAAATCCCGGGAACCTTGAAAGCCAGAGGAAGTCGAGGGTGGCCAGGCCCGTGTGGCTTTGTCGGAAATTAAAGGGAAAACGGGCGAGAGGCGTAGCCGACCAGCGACTCTGGAATCGGGAGAAAACGGAGCCTATGCAGCCTCTGCTTCCTCGAGGACCTCGCCTAGGGAAAAGGATGGGATGAAAGTGGCGGATCGAGCCGTCCAAGAATCGCGCGTTGATGGTCGTTAATCCTGGAGCTGAAGGTTCGGGGCTCCCTTTTCCCTCTCGAGTGACTCACCAGTCGAAGAAAAACTGAAGATGGGGGATCGGTTAACAGCGGAGAGTAGGTCTGCGTCTCGTCCGCAAGTATATAACTTCGAGGTGGAAGCAACAATGGGAAACGCGAGGCTTCTTTTTTCCGTTCTTTTTATTCGGATACAGAGGGCTTCTATCGCCGTCACTACTTTGACACCCGTCGCGATAACCCTCTGACGCTTGCGAAACGGTCGAACAATAAACATTTTGTCGTCACGTCAATCGCACGATAAGGGGGCAATAAAGCTCCCCAAGTGACGGGCGCTCGTAAAACTAACGGCAATGACCCGGGGACCGAGTTCGCGCAAGTCTTACTGTCTTGTTCGCACTATCGTTGCTCGGGCAGGGATGCTGAGGAAGCTTGGGATTCTGGTGCCCGTATCGCTGCAAGGTCGATTAACAGGTCTGATTGCCGCCGAGCCGTGCGCAACGCCAGCTTCCAAGCTGCAAGCCTCTGGCGTCCGAAAGCGCCGCACACATCAAACCCCTTAAATCAGAGGCGCCCTAATGATCCAAGATCACTAAGCAACTATCTTCTCCCCAGATCCAGCATCCCGAGTGCCTAAATTTCGCTCCCCGGCATTAGACTCTCAGTGAAGCCGCGGTGCAAGGTGCGGATCGCGAGAATCGTCGGCTAGTTTCACGGGAGTCTTCCGAGAATTTCCCTCGATCCCCTTGGAGGATCGCGCGGGCCACACGCGTTGCGTTGCGCGGACCGCGGCGCGCCGGGCGCCGCTTTCCCGCGGAATTCGAGCGTTTCCACGTCGCGGGGAAGGCGAGAGAGGAGAGAGAGAGAGAGAGAGAGAGAGAGAGAGAGAGAGAGAGAGAGAGAGAGAGAGAGAGAGAGAGAGAGAGAGAGAGGCACCGATGAAACGGCGCGAGGGGCTAGGACGACGGGGGGAAGGGATCTGACTAAGTGCCAAGCGGGCAAAAATAGCCGGCGGTGGCGAGGCACGATGCTAAATTCGCTAGGCAATAACGGGCGACGAGGGGATTTCTGCTCCGTCTCTGTTCGCCACGGCGACAACGTGGGACGCACAGCCTCCCCTCTGCCCTCCCCGCCTCTTTTCCCCTTTTACACGGGCTGAATGGCCGTAATCAGCGACACGAGGACAGACTGCCGCGGGAATTTCGGACGGGCAACGGCGAGCCACCGGCGCGCCGCTCGCCGGGCAATGGAATTAACCGTGGATCGCGCGAGATTAACCGTTACTCCTGGGCTGCTGGGTCGAGGAAGCTCTGCCCGCGATAATGCCTCGTAAGCGGCAGAAATTGGATTTCGCGATTAAACGGAATCCCGGCGCGCGGGCGTTCGTTTCTTCGGCTCGATCCGAGCTGCGGTTTGGCGCGCGCCAGCCGAAACAGGAACGCGGGATATTTCCCCGTTTATTTAATTATTCCCGGCACGCTGGCGACGGAATCTTAATTGCCTGAAATTGCAGGCTGTAGTGCGTCAAATTCCGTTGCTCCGAGGGGCAGACAACGGGGGTGACTCGTCCGCGCACCTCTGGAACGTGCCTTTTGGGAAGATCGAATCTCGCAGCTGAAGCGGTCGGAGTGGAATAAGAGAATTACAGGCGGACGGAATAGACTTTGCAGTCTCTTTCTAAACACGAATCTTCGATGCATTGCGATCTGGAATGCTGCATGAAGTCACGGCGGTATCATAAATCCAGCCCCTCCATGCCGCTGACCCTTAACACGCACGCACGCGGATCTAGACGGAGTGTGCGCGTAAATAAATTGAATTATTATCGGCGATCGTTAAGAAAGCCATTAATTACCGTCCACCGCGTTCCGTTCTCTACGCGAATGCCACGACCCCGCGGTGACGCGGCCTTTCCTCGAAGAAAAGCCATCAAGCCAGGTGAGAAGCGGGTTTAACGATCGACGCCTCGAGTCGAGAGGAGGCTCGCGGCGGACAGCAGGACGACAGAATATGCACTTCACGCAGCGCGTCGAGTACACTTCTACCTCTGTTCTCCCTCTGGCCCTCGCTATACCCCCGTGTCGTTCCGTTCAATTCCCTTCTGTTAGCCAGCCCGTGCAAAGGCAACGATGTTGGCCTAGCTGTGCAAACACGAGCGCGCGACCACGTGCAAATGCCCGTCGCCTGTCCACCCATCGAACTGCCAGCCTCGAGTCGCGATTACGCTCGATGAATGGAAGGTTCTAAGCATAAATTAAAACCAGGCGAACTCGAGTGTTGCGTTTCGCGGTTTATTGAATTCCCCGGCGACGGCTGTCCAGCCCTTTCTCTCTCTCGGCTGCTTCGAGCTGCGCTGTCGGACCTCAAGTGTGTTCGTTGGGCGCGAATTTTCTTTCTATCGGTAGTGGTAATGGCGGTGTATGTACGGTGGGGTAATAAGAGGTCGTTCCTTTCGGAGGGATATTCAAGGAGTCGGGGAAAGTGATTCCTCGACAGTTGGGCATTATTCGAATAAATTTTTATGACAAAAATTTCGAATTAAATGAAGTTATTCGAGAATAACGAATAATTTATTCGGAAATTTATGCCCAACTCTGGTCCTCCTGTCAGGTAAGATCGATAATATTCCATGGCTTTTGATATTTTTTGGGTGTGTGAAATGAAAAGTAGTTTTAAGGGGCTGTTTCGGTCTAGAGCCCATAGAAATGGGCGATATTTAGAAATTAATTAAAGGCAAACTACTACTTATAATTTAATGGGACTTTTTGCATTGAATTAAGGATGTCTTAAACTATAGAAATAAAATTTTTGTTTTATAATTAATCATTGCAGAGGGAACTGGGGAGTCGTTAAAATTGAGGCGTCATAAAATTCATCCAAATCGGTGGAACCTGTACTTAGTACCTAAACCATTGGTCTGAAGTAAAAAACAATGCCAGATTATTAAAGGACACGAAACTCGCTCGTGGACTAAACCAGAAAAAATTACAAAAATTACATTTTTTGAGAAAATAACGACACTTGAAGTTTGAAATCACTCTTTCCCTATATTTTTCGTCCTTTCAACGCCTTTGAAAATTATAAATTTTCAATTTTCTTTCAATTTTACTGGTTTCTTCACGAGCCAGAAGTATATTCTTCAAAATAAAAATTTTCAGTCGAATCAGATAATAACATTTCGAAATATAGGTTCCACCGATTTTGAAGAACACTGTTTCGAGAAAAACGCGCTTCAAGTTTTACGTGAGCGCCGAGTGGCCGGGTGTCAAATGCCTATAACTTCGGGAATTTTACGAATTTCGAAACATCCTTTTAAACACATATTCCTAAAAGGTTGAACATTGGTAAAATGAAATAAAAAAAGAATCGATTTTTAGACCGGAACCTCCCCTTAAACTTCTGTATCCAATTAATCCCTACACTAATTCCAGCTTCCCGGTGCAATTTCCTATTTCCCCATATTATTCCAAGGAATATTCCCTCGTTGCTCGTAGAAACGTAAAGAATTCACAAGTAGAGATTCCGCGTTCGAAGGTGCAAGTAGAATAGCAGCGTCTATGGTCAGACCAAAGTCACCTATCCGCTCGAGTCTAATGGAGGTCTCCTTTCCCAGCTCCTGCTCGCCTCTCATTACCCCAGAACCCTCAAAATCATCCAAACAATTGCACTCGTACATCACAGATCCCCGAGACCACAAGTGCCTCAACATCGCCAGACTCCACGCGTGTGCAACAAAGTTCCGTTCTTTTAAAACGCTTCTCGGAGCGTCTGGCACTTTTTCTTCGCCGAGCGGTCGTGCCGCGAAACGGCGCGTCGAATTAACGCGCGCAATTGCGGGGGTGGTTCGGGCAGTTGACTCGGCTCATTGCCGCAACGAGAGAGTCAGCCTAGTTGACGCGGGACAGCGGCGGAGGACGAGCGCGGCGAGGTCGAAGAGAGGGATACGAGCAACGGAACGGCCGCGATTATTGCAAGATTTATTGCTCCTCTTCGTTTCGTCTGCTCTCGAGGAGCGAGAGCAGGGAACAGCACGTCGTCGAGCGAGCGTGGTCTGCTAAAGCCGCCAGTGCTCCTTCCCTTTTTTTTCCGCGTTAACGCTCCGACTTTTCTTTCCTGGAATAGTGCCTCGGCCACCGAGATCGTTAATGCCCTCGCTAGACAGTCCCTGCGTCGTTACGCAGCCAATATTCGCGGAATCGTTAGCGTTTCGAAAGACCTCGGAGCTCGGGCGACACCGGGAGGATCGTCGATGATAGAAATATCGCGGAATATACCTTGATGGCTGGTTATAATGTAACAATAGGAGAAGATGCTGCTTCAAAGAGCTGGATGTGGACAGGGTCACTCATCTTTTGTTGAAGGTACATCATGGTTGACATAATTCAACGAGTCCACGTCGTCTCGCGAGACACGCGCGTGCGATAAAAACTGGAGGAAACGTGAGGACGGCGTATGGACGCCTGGCGAGGTGGCCAATTGAAATTTTCCAGCCATTTGGAGACAATTACAGCCTCCTGCTTCTATGTAGTCTATTTTCGGACCACATCTCCGGCAAGATGCGCCGCGTGGGCAGGGAATAATTGTTCTGCCACGATAAATGGGCAGCTGGGGGAGAGCGCATGGCAAATTGTTGGCGTTGCGTAACCGATCGTACCGGTGATAATAACGGATCCCAGGAACCAGGAAGAAAACGAACAACAGCTCTAGTTTTTAACGAGCTGCCAACTTCCTCGTCGTCGGTTACAAATAAAAATCTCGTTGCTTGCAAACAACGAGAATACACCCCTGCAAGAGGTCGCGGGCGACGAGCTATCGTTCCGGGAAAGAATCGTATTTCACCAATGAAAGCTCCAACGAGTTACGTAAACATTCCCCGCTAAACGAGCACCGATTGCGTCATGTTGTTCTTCCATCCCGAAGAAATTAAAAATCCTTGCTGAACAACTGCAGAGACCCTTGTGCAAGTATCACGAAGAATCGAGGAACAGCCAGAAATTTCGCAGAAATTAATGTCACTCCTCGTTACATCGTTAGAAACAATTGATCGTACATCCTGTCGCGGCTGCTCGCGCGAGGAATACCGTGGCTCGGTGAACAAAGAGCGTCCGTGCGTCGTGCCTCGTTCATTCTTTCAGCCCCGTGGTTCACTCGGTAGCGCGTTTCCGATGACGCGTGTTGCGCCTTCGAAGCCGTCTCCCGCACAAGGCTGTCTTGTCTCGTGTCTCGCAGCCACAATGAAAGCCATTGTGCAGCTCTCTCCTTCGTTCGTCGGACGAGAGAAGCCGCAAGCCTCGCGGTGGAGCCTGTTATCGCGCCGCTGCGGCCTCGCCTCGACGATCGAAACTCGCTCGAGCGTGCCGCTTCTCGCGGCTCGCGCTGCAGAGGCGTCGCTCTTGCGACATCTACGAGGGAACGCCGTTCGTCATCGGGGAAATTGCTGGATCGTGGGCGTGTAACCGGGGTGAAAGGAACCGCCGCCGAGGGGATGATAATGTTTTTACGGCGCGGGCAACGAGGGAAGGGGTGCGAGACGAGCGCGGAATCGGGAGGGTGCGTTTTATGGATTCTGATTAGGGGACTCGCGGGGATCTCGGATGCGAATTCTACTGGAGACGTTTGGTAACGTTTGACGGACACGTGTACCGCTATTGGTATTATTTTTGCTACGTAAATAGGGTAGGGTAGTTATAAATTGCGACACAATTTTTCATCAAATACTGACGAATACTTTATGTATTATTCATATTTTGCAGTTTGGATTATTTCAAACGTTCTCCAGTTTATTGACGAAAAAGGCAGACTCCCGACACCAGCGCGATGCGAAATCACAGTGCACGACTCGCCCGAGCGAATACTCAACCGAATAACACTCGTGACACGCATAAATCTCGATCTGCGGTCGGGAGGGACGACGGTTGGTAATTGTTCGCGCTTTCGATGGGGAGAGAGAGAAATTGCATCGCGCACACCCTTCGCCTGCCTCGGACCGACAGGCCACGATTATTATGCATGGTGCAGCCGGGCCAAAGAGCGTACACGCCAGCGAGTAGACCACGGCCGAAGGAGCGTGATACAGTAATGACCCAGACGAGCTGCATCCTTGTGCCACATGCGGGCCAGAATCGCGCGCGTGCACAGGAGAGAGCGCGGCCCTACGCACGCCGGCGTGCCCACAATCACGCGAAATCGTGGACCGCGTTCATCACGGGCTCTTTATCTTCCCGCTTACTCCCCGACGCCAGTGAATCGTATTTCTTCCGAGCCGATGCATCGATCGACGGTCACAGACGATTTATGCGCGGGGTCAATAAAGAAAGTAGATCGGTCTGAGCACGATAAGACAAGGGGGGTGTAACTGTGCTATTAAGCTTGGAAAGTTGCAGTCGTATTTCGTTACTGTGCGGAGAACACAGCAATTCTGCGAGTGTCTATTATGAACACTTCGTTTTGGAGTTTATTCGTTAGGTTGAGCTGAATTTTGAGATAAAGTGGTGGGGGGAAAATGGATGGTGTATTACAATTGGGCCTAGGTATGTAGAAAGCTAGCAACAACCTTCAATGATCTGAAACGGGGTAAATTATTTTGAAGATTTTAATTGTTAAAAAAAAGCAGCTTCATTTCTATTGGGCATATTTTATTTCTTGTTATTGTTTTACAACGCTTTTAATGGGTTATTTAATAGTGAGTAGTATAATTAATGTTATTTTAAACTCTCTTTGGATTTTGTTTTTTAAGCCTAAAATGGAACTATGGCTTGGTAGTTTTAATAATTGTATAATGGAAGAGTTTGTTCTGTGGGTTGATAATTTTTTGCAGAATAAAGATCACAAAATTGTGGGATCCATACTGCGTTCGACCAATTTTTTTTATGTAACTTTCTGCATAACTAGGCCCAATTAAGACTTCAAGCAGAAGCTGGAGTTCGCAAATTTGGACGAGATTAAAGGGCGAATTGAAGGTATATACCATCACTGTCAGGATTTTTCTAAGAAGCCCGCTTGAATCGCTAGTGGGAAGTATTTTCGCAATAACGTAGCAAGTGTCGAAATCAATTTCTTTTCGAATTTACAGTCGCGATTGCATCGCTCCTCGACTCGGGGATATTTACATTTCAAGCCGTCATAAGGGCGAGGAAAATCGAGCCACCCTGTGGCTGCTGGAAATCAGCAGCTGGAGGATCCTTGGAACGATGAAACATTAGCTGCCAACTTTACCTCCAGTAGGCCTCCAGCCAGCGGGGCGGAATCCCAAGGAATACAGGGGACGTTTCAGCGAGCGGGAAAGAGTAGCTCCCTACTTTTATCCGGTATTTCGCGAGGACGTCTCCGCGGGACGATAGCTGAGGGACGTATCCACGGCTCCGTGAGCCCTGAAGGAAGCCAGCCGAGCGAAAAGAGTAGAATTCGCCGATTAGACATCGCGTTTCCCTCGGTGCGCGGCTCCGAATTCGTCGGAGGGGCGAGGGAGCTCGAGGGGGAAGCTGGGAGCCACGCCGAGGAAAGGCAAAAACGAAGAGAGGAAGGGAACTTTGGAAGTGAGTCCCTGTCTTCCATATCCACGAAAGCAGAAAGGCATAAATAACGCGTTCCTCCGTTCCTTTCAGACGAAACCGGAGGATTCTATACATCTCAACGTCTTCTGGCCAGAAGTGTGCTACCATATCTGGTGAATAAAGAGAAGCTGTAAAGTAGTCCCCGCTTTGACGAACGAATTCGTTAAGAAACCAACGCGTCGAGTCACGATGAAAGAAACGAAGAAGGGGAATCGTTGAGCTGTATCGAGAAGCAGTAGGACAGAATGTTTCCACCCCCACCCCCGTATTCAGGCTACAGCAAAAACAGGAGAAGCTTTCGAGGAGCGAACCACCCCTTCAACCACCACCACCCTCGTTCCTCGTCTTCATCCGCCGCTGGTACAGCGAGCACGACGATAAATCAATCGCGAGATGGTTAAACGCTCGCGCGAAACCCTCTTTTTTCGACAAGGATAGCACCCCACCACCCCCGTTCCGTTCTTCATTCCGCCAGCGTCCGAGATTAACTTCCTCCGAGCGGCGGAAGCATCCGAGCGGGCACGGGAAAAATTACGTATCCTCGGTTATCGCTGTATCGCGGCATTATGCAAATAATTATTCCTCCGACACGGGTATCCTTTCAGCAGCCCCGGGAACAAATATTTGCTCCACTTCCCTCCTCCTGCAGACGCTGTTTCATTCGGATCGTCGTATCCCCGCGAAACGAGAGGAATTTACATTTTAATTGCGACGAACGCGTGGGAGGGGGCTCGAAACTGGAAACCGAAGGAAAAGAAACGACTGCCTGTTATACCTCGCCCTTAACGAATGGGGTGCACGCCCCTGGCTTCGGGGGGGGGGGGGGGGAGGGGGCATTACGATATGACTACCCGGCGCAGTTACTTCTCTTTAAAGTATTTTCTGTTCCATAGCTGTAGACTTTGATACTTGACAGTTTATCGACTTTCTTGGGGATGATAGTTCTTCACCCCCAAAGTGGTTCGATACATCATAGTTAAATGGTAAACAGCTGTATCGAGAAAATTAAATTTTAATACTTTGATCCACCAGTAAAGAAACAAGGTTCAATGAATTTAATTTTCTTATATAATTTTCTTCTTAAATAATTTCTTAGGCAAAGAGTGGGGACATTCCGTATTTTTTTTACAGTGCAGAGTGAATTTCCCTTTTTTAACCAGTGTCTACCTGTACCAAATATTTATAACGTTATCTTAAAGAGGAATTTGAAATTCATAATCCTTTCCGATTCGACAGTTGTGTAGTCCCAGTTGCCACCAACAAAATATACTATAAATCGCTAAATCATGAAAAACAGTCATTCCTCGTTTTTCCCCGTTGCCCGTTATTTTCTGTACTCCACAGTGCGTTCAATTTTCTTCGCAAACGTCGCCCTCTGGCCAGAACTTGTCCCCCCATCGATCAACTCTTTCTCTCTTCAGAAGCCTTGGTTATTACTTTCCCTTGGCAGAGAGCTGGGCAACGAGCGTGGAGATTTACGATCGCGTAAATTAGCCGAAACGGAGTGTGTATCCGCGGCGGCCTCTGTCCCTCTCGGAGAGGGACCCGCGAGATTTCCACCCTTTCAGTAGTCGCCTGGGCCACGCAGGGGGCGAAGAAGAGACCGAGGAAAGAGAGATCGAGTGGCAAGGTTAAACTCTCCCCCTCTTCCTCCCCGGCGCTTTCTCTCGTCGCCTTGTTCTCGAGGATCGCGAGAAGCCGGGGCAATTTGTCCTTCGACAAATTAATTTCTTAAAATATGTAGCCTGCCCCGTTGTTGTAGGCAGCTTTATTGCGCGAATGCTTTATGATCCTGTATTTTTTTCCACCGCCCCCCTGCTGACAGTCCCAGCGTCTCTCGTCTCACCCCCTCGTAGCAACCGTCTCTGTCGCCCCTCGGCGCGTTACTTCCCCCCGCGAAGCGGGTCGCGTAATTAAAAAGTTCCTGGCTGCCACGAATGCCAGCGAGAATATCTCATCCGGCCCTGCGCGAGTAAGAGGGAATTTCGTTCCTCCTTTATCGATACCATTCGTCGTCGGATTATTGGAAGTTCGGAGCAGGTGAACGCTGTCGGAGAACCTGGGGAGGAAATAATCGCTGGAGTGATTGCACCGCGACGTTTGAATTCTTCAGAAATTCGATGGGAAACTCCACTGCAAACGCAGCGGAGAGGCTCGGATTCCTCGAAATATGCCAGCTTTCGGTGACCACCCTACACAATCCTCGAAACTTGCAGAATGAAGCGGACGAGCGGAAGGGATCAACCATCCAGCTAACGTTGCACAAACTTCTCGTCTACAAGTCCCGGATACCTCGAGATCCCCCAATCGATCGACAGTTTTTACCGCGTACCTCGCTATCGACTCGGAGAACCGGTCTCCGGGGCTCGAGAGAAATAAAAAGGATCGCGTGGAACGCGACGAGATGTTCGTGCAGCTCGGGATACACGTTTCTGTCTCGGGCACCGTTATCGCCTCGTTATCCGCGCAAAAATGCCTCAATTTCGAGCGCCGCCCTCCGGGGATGCAGTGGGCGAGATAAGTGTATTAAAAGCTTCGGATAACACCAGACCGTTCGGTCGAAAATCGCATGGGAGGACCAATGGGGAAGAGCAGCGAGTCAGAGAAAGCACCGTGGTCGACTTTTCGAGTCGCAGTCCCATCGACGAGACGATGTACATACATACGTGTGTATATATATGTACACGCGCGGCCCACGAGCAACTGCATTCGGTATGCAACTGGGTCGCTCGTAAATACGCGCCATGGTGACACGTTGGTCGATCTCCTTTAACGAGACGCGATTGACCGAGAACACCGCGAGAAACAAGGCGATAATTTTGCGTGTCCTTCGTCGAAGCGTCTTTTGGAGCCGGGGGACACGCCTACATGTATCTACATATCTCCGACCAAGCGGAAGAGACATAGGAGTACGCTATATATGCTTGTTCGGAATGGTCTTTTCACATTTTCCGTCATAAAGTCGAGTTCTATATTCAAATGCCCGCTCGAGACTTTTTTGAGCTACTTTAAAATTAATTTTTCCTTTTCTGTTTCAGATGAAAAACAGCGAAGATATGGTTGTACAGAGACAGCTGCCACGCAGCTTCTTCTCCGAATTTTTTAATAAAAACTTCGGATTTCATAGACAAAAGTGTGACCTTTCTAATGTATATAATGTTTCTTTGATAAAAACATTTCTCCACCGAAAAAAAAATTCTTCAAGTCCATCCTACTTTTTCGCCTCCTGGATGTATGTTGCCCCTTAATCCTATTCTTAGGGCTAAAAACTTAGCAAAATTTGGGATTTTTTTTTCAAGAAATCAGCGATTGGATTCATCTGAAATTTAGACCATGTTTTGATGCATCTTTGAAGAAGCTGCAGGTTTTTTTATATTAATTTTTAACCATAAATATAGTAGTTTTTCTCCATAAGAAAAAATCCTAAATTTCGCTATGTTTTTAGCCCATAAAATAGTATTCCGCCTTTAAACACGAAGAACTCTAGTGGCCCATGCTCCGAGATGCAGAGATACCTCGAAGCAGCAAGAGGAGAGATTTCAGCGACAAACGAAGCCTAGACAAAGCGAAGGAAATGCAGGCTGCTAATGGACGTCCCCATTCGCGATAAACCTCGATACTGAAACGCGCCCATTGATGTCACGGGAGTATACAGTTGCTTCTTTCTCCGTATCGTTCGGGACGGTGATAAAAGGATTCCGTAAAGACCAGTCGAAACAGCGACCCCCATTGACGCCCTCCTCCTACGTGCTCTCTCTTTAAGCGGGGGAGGCAGGGCGCTAGAGAGCCGCGCGGAGGAGATAGTAGATGCGCGATAGTGGAAGCTCGCAATGTGTATATGCAGCCAGCACGTGAATACACACGGCCAGCCCTGATACCCGCGTTTATTTCTGCAGCCGCTTTATTTATGGAGGCCGATAGCGAGAGCGCGAGGGAAACGGGAATACTTGGCGATCCGGATGCTCGTGAGATCTCCGCGGATAGAAATTAATTAATCGCCTACGGGACACCCTACTTCCTTGCCTCTGCTAAATCGAGAGGCTCGGGACCGTGCCTCCGAGGTCGTCTCCGCTCCGTGAGCAAGGGCCATTCAGAGTTGAGCGCTGTTGCTACGTTCAGTGTGTCACTGTCAGGTCCGTTTCGTCTTGGGAACCATGATCGATGGGAGAGTCCAGTGACTTAGAAGTAGCGAAAGATAAAATCGGAATTGAGAGGAATTGAGTTCCTTTCCTCGCTTGGACCCTTGCGCTTGTAACTGCGCGTCCTGTTATAAGTGGAACAATGTTCTTCATATCGTACCTATGCGAGGATACCGACGTTTTCGATTAACTGTGTACCGAACTGAAAACTTCGGAATAGCCTAAAAAGAAGTCCTCGCGTTCCCCGACCTTCTTTCCTTTCCTAAAACGTCCTGTACACGATCCACAAGTATAACGAGCTACCTAACGATCATACTTTATACAGTTTACCGAGGAAGAGCCGATGAGAGCCAGCGACACGGTGACCTGGTCCCCGTTTCGCAACCGAGTCACCATCGCCGGCGAAGAGGGGGATCGTCGGGCGGCGTGCGTGGTCTCACGCACGGAGCCACAATAAGAAGAAGATAGAAGGGGGACACGACGTGCAAAAAAGCGCGCGAAGCAGCACGCTTTTCGGCTGTGCTCGGCACGGAGCAGCGAGCGAGTCGACGATACCGAGCGGACAGAGGCCATTGGCCCCGGTGCAATGGTGCAGTGTGCAATCGAGGTGGGAGGGAAGAAGGGAGAAGGAGAGAGGATGCAAGAGACACAAAGTATCTGCACGAGCGTTCTCGCGCCGTCTGCCAAGCGATCCGCTCGCGGAACCTTGAAGCGTGGATCGCGCGTGGGTCGAAACGCGGCTGAGCTGAGCCTGGATGCAGGTGAACGAGATTCAAGGAAGTGAGAGGGGCCTTCGGAGAGGGGCGGCGACGTTCACCGTGATGATATCGCGACGGAGCAAGGGAAAACGCGCTATCGGGCGGCGGGAAACGGGTTAATTCCAACTCCAGCTATGCTATCTGAATTCTGCATCAAGGACGAGCCAAATTTTCCTTCGTAACGAGCAACTTTTTCGATCCGACCGCCGAGTATCTCGGAGCCACGTGCAGCGAATTCTTGTTACGGGAAAGGACGTTCCATCAGCAGCATTTCTCTAATCCCCAAGGCAGCTCCATTATTTTTAATCATTACTGAAAGCAACTCGTGGGATAAAGAGACTCCAGTTCCACAGCAAATTGTATAGAATGCCTAGCAAGAAACCAAACACTGCATCGTAAAAATCCAGCGTCGCAAATTTTCAAACTCTCGCGAACCCGGCGGGTAGCGCTCGGTGTTGCGGCGGGGGAGAAACGTAATTTTCTGCAAACGCAAACGTCATGTATAATAAAATGGTTCGATGGAATCGTACCATGTCCTGGTGCAGCAGGAACGAGGATGGAAACTCGACGTTCATGAAATATACAACAGGCGGGGCTCTCCTTCTCGAACGAGTGACTTGGAACTGGCTCTCGGGTAATCGACTGGTCCAGCACCCGGGGGACATTGAAAAAGGACACATGAGAGGCAACGACATCCAGGATCGAGGCTACTTGACGCTCATCTCCATCGTTTCCCTCTGACGACCGCGAAAAATTATGTCCAATATGATTTTCTGATGGAACAATATTCGAGGGGTGGATAATGGTAGTCAAAGGAGTTGCATGCTTAACCCTTGAATGACCCTGGGTGCAGGGTCCATTTTGACCCATAATTTTATTCCTATGCACCTCGAAATAAGCTCCTAAATTAGGTTCTCGTTTATCATTTAAAATCCTCATCTTTTTCAAGAAGTGATACTGATAACACGTGTGTTCTGATATCTTTATATATAAAGCAGAAAGTTTATATGTTTGTGTGTTTGTCTGTCGCTCAAAACTTTCGAATGACAAACTCTTGGATCACGAAATGTGCCTCTCAGTTCATTAAGCCCGACTAATCCACATGACTGTGACTATTTTTACAAAAAAAATTCTTTAGAAAATCAGAATTTTCCAGAACTATACGCTAGTTTTCGTCGAGAGTTTCTTCAGTCTCGAAAATCGAAGGAAACCTTGTCGGAGGGGCAGGAAGAAGGAAATCTGGCTTGCGAGAGTTTCGATCGGCGGTAGACGTCGCTTTCTACTCATTTACTTTCCGCCAGCTCGAAGAAGCGACCGAACGGCGATCGAACATTGTCGAAAGTCGCGACTCTGCACGCATCGCGAACCTGTCCCTCGTTAGAGCAGCCTGTCGCCGTGAAATACTGCGCGTGCACGCAGCTTTCTTTTCGCGGAACGCGTCATAAATCGTTAGAACGTGGAAAAACGCGCCGACTGACATCGGCTCAAGCTACGTGGACAGTTAACGTAAGTGTCCGCCCAAGGGTTCCGCAAATCCAGAATATTCGAAAGAAGAGCGAGCATGTTCCTTCGAACCGAACAACCATAGTAAGTTTTGGTTCCCTGCGATGCCTCACGCGATAATTAGACGAAGAAGAAGCGCCAAACAGCTCCAGAAGAGAAGCTCCCCCATGATTCGTCCCCTCCGTGGTTCCCCAGACGTCAAAGATTCTTCTTCTATCCGTTCCTGATGCCTCCTCGTCGGCGTTCAGAAGTCTGCTTCTTCCCACGAGGAAAGAACTGTGCCCCGGTTCTTGTTGCATCGCGTGAAAAACTCGTCTGATGCCATCTTCCCTAACGTCCCCGTTGTTTCTTGCGAGGCTCCCTTTCCCAGCTAGTTTTCGGCATCGCCATCGAATTTATTCGGTGACGAAGGAAGGACGAACGGATGTACTGCCCCAGGAACCATGGACCACCTTTCCAGATCGCGCTGAGGGAGGATTAACGCTATGCTTTTTTTCGCTACGAGGCTCCAAGGAAGCGCTGTGACTATTTGTTCGAAGGATCTCGCGCGCGGAACGTGCGGCTGCATAAAGCCGAGGAGAAGGCGACGCGACAGCGTGTAGGCAGCGTGACGGCGAGGTCGCCGCGGCCGACCCTGACGGGAGAGGCTTCACAGCAGCATCCATTATTAGAACGACGATACGAGCAGCTACTACGCTTCATAAATGTAAATCTGAATGCATAATCGATGAAAGCGAACGCCTACCGGCGATGGCAACTGCATGACAAATGCACGAGAGAGCAGCGGGCTGGAGAGGGGTCATCGTCATCGATCCACGATCGACGTCCGCGGAGGGAAGGGCAGAGATGAATCCCGATTCGGTGCACGGGTCTTGTCTCTCGTCGCGCCACGCTTTCGCATGAAAATGAAGCTGGATGAAAGACCCAGCAATCGCGGAGGCTGTTAATGAGCGGGTGGTAACAGAGGAGCGGAGAATGCTTGATTTTCGAAAGACTTCGCGGACGATTTTCGAACATTTGTACCGATTGCCAGTGGAATGTAGGAATGCAGGAGGTGAAGGGAAGACGATAAGGTGAAGAAAGGCTCGGCCACTTTTTGCTACGACCAGCGGTTATCGATCAAGCTCATTGATCAATCAGTCGATGTTCTCCGATTAACCCGTCACACGGGTCAACGACCATGAAAGAACGCGTCCAATGCTTTTTCGCTTCAACGGCGAAGGCCTCGTTATAAATAACTCGTCACGCACTAATCTCGCTGATTTTTTCATCTGACATGGGCGGAGCCGGGCCACAGCCGGATCATTGTTGACTCGAGAGACTGCTCCAAGGGCGGGAAGAGCAACGGAGGCGCGCTCTGCGTGGCGGTGCATACACGAGCTGCATAATCCCTGGGTTCAAGTGTAACGTCCATCCTCTGCCCTCCGAATTTTCCGCCCCTGCTTACGATGCACCTCTTTTATCTAGAAATTTTGTTCTTTGGCAACCATGCCAACCTTCCCAATTCGTTATTCAACCCAATTCTTTGCCAACCTCACCTTTCTGCTTCTATCGTCATCCTTTCGAGCCGTCTTTTAATTTAAAAGTAGACGAAGACAGTGGTCAATTTAAATTTCTGATAATCGACGCCTTTAAATTATGACATAACCGCGATATCTAGGGTTATATTTATTTTCAGAATCAAACGAATACAGCCAATCAAGGTGGACGCTATATGCCGCAGCCGCAAAGCTGCGACGGTCCAAGGAAACGCTTTGCAATTTTCAAGCAGTGGATTTCAAAACCAGTATCGTACAAAATAAAACTTCTGTCGCCATAGTGACGCTGTTGATCGTCTGTGCAAGTAATAAAAGATCGATCAATGCACGATCTAGAGCCCCCGGTAGGCTAATTTTCCTAAGCGCGTCACGGTGCAAAAAAGTGTGTTCCATATCGCATTGTTTTTTGCTAAATCTGCACGCCATATGCCCGCTGAATTTCGACGTAGGTCTTTCCTTTGGTCTCGACCACGCAGAAGATGAAGAAGAAAAGAAACAGGACGACAGCCACGGCGAAGAAGAGCATCAGGGCCGCCATTCCAACCAAATGAACCATGGTGGAGAAGGACGCCGTCATTATGAACGACAGCATCCAACTGAAGAAGCCTGCAGCCGAACATATCACTCCCTTCAGATGCGCTGGGAAGATCTCGCCCATATAGGTCCAGGGGATGGGACCTGTTTGCTCGAGAAATTTCGCAGATGCAAATGCAGGTGTCTGAATGAATGATTCGCTAGATTCATCCCCCGAGTGTCCATCAGAGCTGACTGACGGCGTAGCACTTTGAGTGGCGCAAGCTTTCGTGAAACACCGTTGCAAATAGGTCAGACCATTCGAAGTCCGAGCTCCGAGCAAGCATCCGGGGGTATTAGAATATAATGAACGTGAAAATACGTGAAAGCCGTGTAGCAGGTGGAAATCTCTCGGCGCGAGAACACGCTAACTCCACTCAAAGTGTTAACTACTAAACCTCTGTTATTGGAATTTAATGTAATCCTACATGAATCACGCGCGAACTCGTGGGATCAACGAAATTCTGAAGTATTGCGCTTAGAAGGTATATGTATGCACGCTGCTTAAATCTTGCATGCGCTATCGTTACTGACCAGTGCCCAAGCAGAAGAACATGATGAACACGCAGGCAGAAGTGAGCGGCAACCAACCTAGCTGCCTGGCCACCTCTGGAGAGTGGCTCTGCACATAGAAGAAGGTGCCCATGGATAGCAGGCAGATGCATACCATTGATGCGGACACCGTTAGGAGGATCTTTCGACCTAACTACAAAAATCGTCCAATTCCCAAAATCGTGTGATCGCTGGCGCGCGTGTTCTATCGCGTTTCGCTGAACAGCATTCGCAGTGTGAACGGTGTGCTCGTTACCGCGATCTTTCAGGCTTCTTTGCCATGTGTACACAAAATTTCGAGCAAATCAACTCTTCCACTATTGATTTTTTTAAGCACACCGGTGATCAAAGGGGGTCTCGGAATCCCTGAGAGAGACACGCGGCTGGAATCCTCCGTGCCGCGAACGTGTTTCACGATCTGGCCATATTGGGTAGTCCCGACGATCGACAGGCCAGCTGCAAATCGTCGATAAACGAGCACAACGTTCACTAGCTACGTGCAAGTCGAGCGGCTATCGCGGAGGGCTTCGAGTGACAACCTTATCGATCAGCAGGGCCGCGATACCGCATGCCACCACTTGGGACACCCCGAAGATCACCATCTGAATCTCGGGGTCCATGCCGGTGCCAGTATCCTTGAAAATCGTCTCCGCGTAGAAGATGATTACGTTGATCCCGCTGAACTGTAGCGCGCTCACCAGCCCGAACACGACGCCTATCATCTTCAGCATTGGCTTCTGCAGGAACGTCTGAAGCGTCACCGTCTCGCTCGAGGCCTCCGTTATTTGGTCCTGTTCAAGCACCGCGCAGGTTCAGATACACCTGAGAGTCTCGAAGCTGGTTCCTTTGGCATTCCTGAAGCTAGTGGCGCCCAGGAATCCCAAAGCTCGCATTCAAGGGACTGACTTTCAAAATCTGGATCTCCGCCTCGACGTCCCAGTCATGTCCGCGGAGAAAATACATGTCCCTCCTGGCAGCCTCCTCCATGCCCTTGGACAAGTGGTACAGAGGACTCTCGGGCATGAACAGCAGCACGATCCCGGAAACGGCGGGCGTGATGGCGCAAAGTATCGACGTCGAGATGACGTCCCCCGTGAAGCCGCAGCAGTACGCGTACAGGATCCCGATCACGAATCCCAAATGGGGTATGATCCCCAGGGTGCCTGATCGCGGAGCAACGCAGAAGGGAGCTGTTAGGAGGGCTTGGCGATTTTTCATCGGTACCTGTACCTCTGATGTGGCTCTCGCAGATCTCGGCCGAGTACATGGGAGCTAAGACGCAGAAGATGCCGCTGGCGAGGCCGGTTATCAGTCTGCCGAGCACCACCGCGGGTTCATTCGAAATCAGGCAAATGATGAGGATCCAGCCGAAGGTAGAGATAGGGGCGCTAGCCAGCATGGTCCCTTTACGACCCAGCGAGTCGACGAAGAAATGCAACACGGCCAGGCCCAGGGCCGTGCCCAATGGTACCGCCGACGCGATCAAGTTCGTCCCCAACTCGTCGTACCCGTAGTCGGACTCCAGGTTCTCGACGACCGGAGCGCTCCATCCTATGCTGCATCCGAACGCGAAGGATCCCGTGGACGCTGCGGGAAGTATCACCAGTTTGTTCAACCTGGACACCGATCAACCAGCCGCCTCGCCGACTATTACACCTCGGATAGTGACTCGGGAATGGTTAAGTGACTGCTAGAAGATAGACCCTTTCGCGTGATGGTCGCCCGTGATTTCTAGTTCCGACGGAAAGTTAAGTGAAGAAAGAGAAACCTGCTACGGTTGACAAGAATTGAGGAAACCTCCTCTTGAACCGCTTCTGGAAATTCTCCTGCTGGTTGACTACGTTTGCCGTCGCCATGTCTATTGAGATCGAACGTCCAGTTTCGATACGTGGCTACGTTCCGTTGAGTTTCGTTACTGGCCATTATCTGAATTGGAACACGAATCTATTCAAACACCACGAATCGATTTGCAGGGGAGGTGTAACTGGCTACTGGAGGGTTGACACGTCTATCAGGAATCTCAGGATCCCCGATCCTTTGCACTGGACAAGCCCGAAGGGGACAGGGGTGGGCGTCGAAGGGCTCAGCCGCGGAACGATCGGCGAGGTAAGGAAGAAACGAACGTCGAACCCGACGCGTTTTCGCGCTCCAATAAGTTTGTCGAGAGTCGCCGGTGGCCCGTCCTCGGGGCCGATACCTGCGGCCGCAAGAAGAGCCTGGGCCGACGAGGATGACGTTGAACGTAATAGGGATAAGGTCCCTTCCTCACGCCCGGTTACGCCGGCTAACGACATTCAAATTCCATTAGGGCAGCGCGATGTGCGGCTGACAACTTTCGGATTACAGATCGGCTGGCTTCTCTCTCCCCGGCGTGACCGTAGGAGAGCCCTTGTCGGGATAATGGCGCGGCGGGAGAGAGAGAAAGATGAGCGAAGGGGACACGGCAAAGGGCCAAAGAAACGGGGGCGATTAAATCGCGAACGGCTGGAGGTATTTAAATGAGTGCATCTACATTTTAAATATCTCTGGCTGCGGCTGTGGTTTTTAATCGTTCCGCGATCTTAGATATCCGCCGCGCTTCTCCACTCCCGCGGGACGTCGGAGGTAGTCGAGCTCGCGATTTTAATATTTTTCCTTCGCTCCTTTTTTCGTCCAGAGAATCGAGGAAAGTTGTCTCTTGCTTTAATGATAGCACTGTCACGCGAACGATTGTATTTCTGATTGCGTGGGCAAATGGGGTTTTATGAAATTCGTGAATAAAATAGTATCTTCGGTGGGATCGATAATTTGGTAACCGCCGTCCTTCCTCGCAAATACCAGCGATTTCAGACAGAAATCAGGAGTCCAACGCTCGCTGGTTGGAATGGTAACGAGGGCTCGTGGAAAACGAAGCTTTTCCGCGAGGCTCGTCGGTGGAACGAGGCGACGAGAAGATAAAGAAGATGGAAACGAGGCGGGAGCAGCGCTTGATCTGCCTCTTCGATACTCGTTCTGACGAGCAATGCCCACGAATGGAGCTACAGATAACCGATAACGACACGCAGAAACGAACCATGTACGGGAGTCGTCATCGAGCGGATCGTTATGCGACGAGGGAAAACGACACGCTGTCTTGGAATAAGATGCTCAGATTACAATGGTAGGATAAGGAATCCTTGCAATCCCTAGTCTGAAAAGGAACATATGTTCCTCCCCTATGCGAAGGAAGCTTGCAACTCGAACCATAAAAGAACTCCACGCAATTCAATGTGCTATTTTCAACAGATTTCAGGTCTTCCAAAGGTAAAAGGTTCATTTAGTGACGAATAGGGGACTCCTTTGGGACGCGATGAAAATGAACTTCAACCTGGTCTAACGAAGTCGAAATTTTAATACTCTAGAGCTGCAGTCACGATTCGCGAGTTTTCTTAAATCGTAATTGAGGAAGAGCACGCGACGGAGACACGATAATTGCGATATATCGCGGTGCCCCTTTCTCGACTCTGGAACGCGTCTCGTTTTCATTCGCAGCGCGTCCCGCGCTCTGCCATTCGCGACGGGAACAGCCCGTATTTGCATATAAATATAAGTAAAAAGTGTATTTGCATGTAAATGTACGTCGTGGGGCCAGCAGTTGCTCGGGCTCCCCGAACCTCGGGGAAGTTCGACGACACCTCGATCGAAAGTTCGACGATGGGAAAGTGCCCAACCACGCGGCGAAACGAGGCAAATGAAGATACCTCGGCCCGGTGAGAATCGAGGGGGCGTTCGGTTAAGCTGTTCAATTACGAGAGCCGCCCGAGTAACGATAATTCAGTGGCTTCCCTGAACGAAGAAGTGATATACGAATTATCCACGCTCCTAGAGCTCTCTTCACTCTCACAGGCTTTCGTTTCAATTTGATTCGCGCTTGAGTATCAATGTGAAATCACTTTATGGGTAGGTATTAATGGTGTGACAAATTTTGAAGCTTGCCAGGTCTTTGGTCTTGCGAGAAATGAAAGATACCAAAGTGAAGGAGTTCTTAATCGTCTTGATTTTGGTACAGTTTGAATTTTGATTGCTTGGATATGTGTAGCTCTAACCTTGGTTAGCGAAAATCTTCCAACTGTGATAATATTGAACAATCAAGGTCGTTCGAGCAACAAGTATGATAATTTCCTATGATCGATTTGCTCAGCTTTTGCATCGATCATCCGCGAACAAATAATTGCTTTAGACGATAACGTTATCTTGAGAAAAAAACCGAGCCCGCTTCGAGATACAATTTGCATAAACACCCGGAGTATAAAATTCAGGGGTGGACTAGATTCAGTGTCACTGTGAGAAGTGAATTCCAAACGGATTTAAAGAAGAGGCAATATTGAAAAATCTAGGATGTCTCGATACGTTGTCGTACTAGCGCTCCTCGCTGTAGCTGTGGTCATTGTTTGTAAGTGTTTCAATAAATTTGAATATGGAAATAAAAAAGATGTGGACATTGTAATTATAAAATACACGAAAACGAAGTGCCGTTGGAATTTTTTTGTAGACTTTGGAAACATATTAAACCTGTCACGCCATTTTCTATTTAATGAGTCTGGTTTAGCAATTTTTCTGAACTGTCAGAGATTTTTAATCCTCGCATGCCTTATCGATTTTCCGCACCACAAATTTCAATGTAATTTGTGTTCAAGCCTCTGCCAGCACAGGAAAAGGTGGTGCTTCGAAGCCTACAAAAAAGTGCCCCAAGAACGAAGTGTGGTCGTGGTGTGGTAAAAGCTGCGAGGCAACTTGTAACATCTTCCAACCTGGTTGGACAATTTGTCCAGTGTTTGTAAGTTACAGAAACGAACGCTTCCAATCGTGCCTGCAAACACTCATTCTGATCATCGAATTTCTTTTTAGAAATGCTCGAAGAAACTGTCCGACTGCAGATGCAAACCAGGTTTGGTCAGAAACGAGAAGAACAAGTGCGTCGAGTTTGAAACTTGCAAGAACAAATTCGGATAAATCCAGAAACGTTTCAACTTCACAGAACCCTATCTTGCACAGATATATATCGAACGTATCAGTAATAAATATACTTTAAACACGGAAATGCATTTTTATTCACCGTTACCTAGATTCACAATGAATCTGAAGATTTCTAGGTCTCTTCATTCAGAAAATAATATTCTGTTTAAGCAAAGCTATTTTAAATATCGATTAATCTCCTAGCAAATTATGCTAATGCCAACAAACTGTTTGCACAGCTGTCGCGTATTAATCATCCAAGCGAAGCACGGCAAGCATATTTTCTATAGCAGCGTTACTTTGGAAAGAGAAACAAACACCACCGGTAGAAATTTTCATAAAACCTGAAGTATAAAATTCAGGACCATCGACAGGTGTGGTGTTACAAATCAAAGTGAAGTCGAAGCGACTGTACCAAAGAATCCACCATGTCTCCGTACGCTCTCGTTTTGACGCTCCTCGCTGCAATGGTCGTTGTTTGTAAGTTGCTTAAAAAAAATTCTTAACGTCTTTTGGAATGTGGTCTTCCAAGCTTTTTCCTCCAAGTTTAATCTATCTGATTGCAATTAACGCGATTTTGTTCCAAGCTGTTGCAGGTGCCGGTAGTTCCACGACAAAGAAATGCCCCTCGAACGAGGAATATTCGTGGTGCGGAAAAAGGTGCGAGCCAACTTGCAAGGTCCCTTCACCAAACGAGAAAACTTGCCCGGAACTTGTAAGCTTCACAAAAACCTCTCTTCCACAATATTTCCCGACATCTGCAACTCTTTTTTGAACGATACCCGCGACTCCGTTTCAGGAATGCAACCCTCTTAAAGCCGCCTGCCGATGCAAGCTGAATTTCGTCAGGAACGCCCAACGGAAGTGCGTGAAACTCGAAAAGTGTCCGAAGTAACGTGACAAAATCAAGAAGGACAATTTTCTCCGAGTAATAATTGTATGTCCATCTCGGCAATAAATACAGTATGCAAGCAGAACTGCATTCTCTGCTCCGAAGTCCATTGCACTATTTCAAAGTCAATTTATCCAGAAAGTTGGACGTCGAATTTGAACCGAAATGGGGTTCGCCGATGTAACTTCTTGCGCGTACTGATAAACATCAACGCAAGCCCAACAAACGCGCAGCTAAAAGGCAAGTTGCATCGCTGGATGTCGATCAACAATCTAGCAAAACCGGAATTAGGTATCTCCCCCGCGAGGTTGCGAACTTCCGTGACGAGGCGAGCACGAAAGCTCGAGTCGAGTATGCAAAACATCCTCCAACTCGCATTATCGGCGCCGACTGGGAAGTGCACTTTAGGGTAGAAAATATTTCATCGAATCTGAGCCGCGCCTTCGACGCGGGGCGACGCAACAATTTATATGCCTGGAACGAAGGCTCCAGTGGAGGAAGCCTTTATACAGCGGAGCTGTGGTGCAGGCCAGACAGCTCCCAAATGCCGCCCGCAATTCGAATCTCGTCTATCTTTTTATGTACCTCGCCGACAGTCCCACCCAGCTCTGCGCGAAACGAAATACGCGTCCGCGAGGAGCGGAAAAGATGGTAACGTGTAAGGAAGTGCGGAAGCTGGTGGTATCTAAATCGTCTATTAGAAATTAGAAGTAAATCAATTCAAAATTGAAAGATATAGAAACTTTCAATGGAAAGTCTTGCCATGTAAATCGAAGAAGCGCATCCAAGTTTGATTTAATGGCAGCAAATTCTCTTAACCCTGATTTTTTGTATCTTTCTATTCTAAGAGGTCAATGACTTCTCTTAATAAAAATCCCCTTCCAATTTCCTATTCCTTTCTCTACCACAAATCGGCCAGCTTCTGACACGAGCCACCAACGATTTCCTCTCTCATTGCTCGTCGGATTCGTTGTGAAACTAAGTATACGTCGACGAAGGAGAAACGCAGGATCGCTAGAACGGACAGCGAAGCTAGTCTCCGGCACGGCGTGTCGTCCGCGAGCGCGAAGCAGACCTCCGAACAGCTTACATAAGCCGTCGAGACTGACTAGCTTTGCTACCTTGAAGTCGGTCGTTGCCGCTGTCTCCTGCAATCGCTGCACGCCGTCGTATGCATCGAACGTTCTTTACAGCCGGCTGGAAATCAAGACTCGCGCGCGCTGGACGATGGGGAAGCAGAGAGGACAACGGGCGAGTGCGCAACGGATGGATTTCAGTCCCAACGTGGGAATACGTCTGCAGTGGTATCGATCCGCATGGGACGGACGATAAATTGTTGATTCGCGACTCGCGCGCCGTCCAGACGTCGTTAAGAACGGGTATATGTCGTGACATGGAACAATACGCGACATTTGTGTATCATTATCGTTCCTCCCGGCGGATGTCGGTCTAACGAGCCGATTTCTGCGCGATGGGATACCTAACAACAGTCAGCTGGGGTAGTTGCTTCGACTTCGGAACGAGAAGGGTCACCGTCTTCGAATTCCTCAGGCGAATTTTGAAGCAGCAGAGTTGCAAGTTCCAGATATTCATAATTGGGGTAGGAAGACTTTGGGATTTTTAGAGATACTGAGATTTTAGGACGGGGATGTGGGATTTTTGGACCAAGGAGCTGTGGAGCACGGGGACTTTAAAGTTTTAAAATGGACCTCTCGAAGAGATCAATTCTAAATCCTCGGAGCTTGAAGCGTCAATACACATTCGGGAGATTGAGCAATCGAAAGAGTCCCTCCCCATTTTTCAGAGATTTTCCCGGGGAAGCAGACGGCTGGTAGCCGAATTTGTTCGCGCGACTTGGCGCCAAAGGTTCGGGGCACCGTCGAGCCCACCGAATTGTTTCCAGGAATCTGATCGAAACGTCGAGACGACCTAATTCCAGAGGGACGTGGCCAGAGACCGAGTGGTCGTCCACCCTCGCGCGCAATCGATTCTAACGAGAGAGAGGCTTAGGACGGGCGATCAAGCTCGTATAAATCACGGTTCCTTCCCCACGGGGTGTTAAGGCGAACAGGAATGGTGTTACCGATAAAAGTCACCAGGACGAGAATTCCTTTCCCGTCGTTCTGGAAACGGGGAACGAAGCTCGATACGTTGTGCTCGCGCTAAACGAATTACGCTGCTCGCGTATCTCCACGAATCCTGTAGAAGAGATTGTCCAGTGGATTTACCTGCAACAGAGGAAAAAGATAAACCGATTAGTATCGAGTGGACTGGGCGTTCACATGTTTTAAATAACACAAATGTCATCCATCCCTCTCACGCTACAATCTACATAGTTTGTCTACCAGTTTTTCCAATAACCGAAAACCAACAACACCGTTATCGAAGGTCTCACGATCTATCTTAGGTGATCCATCGAGTGAATCCTTTCTACCACTCAATCGATAGAACCTCCAAGAACCCATGAACCATCGAGCTAATGGCTGCGGCGAGTATATCGCGCGTGAAGAGCCCCCCCGAGGAAAAAAGCTGCAAAGCAGAACGCGGATCTGATTTACACCCCAATGGTAACAATGGTGGTTAGAACGACCGGGGCCACGGCGGTGCCTCGGTCAGAGAGAGAAAGTCAGGTTGATTTACTTTTCACGGTTGACCAGCCGACACGATCGCAGGAGCGCCCACGAATAAAGGCGCTCTCCCATTCGACCCGCGGCGTCGATGGCGCGTGAACGGTATTCCCGGTGAACGCGTGTCCGGAATCGAGAATCGAGACACGCGACAGCGTCGATTGCCGCTGCGGAAGAAAGCTCGCGGCCGTAAATTAACACGTTTCGGCTGGCCCGGTTCGCGCGAGGAACGCGTGCACACCTTTAGATGATTGCAGATAATTGACAATTTCGATCCATTTGTCAGGGGGAACGGGGCACAGCTCGGCCCCGCTCGACCGTGTCCCGCTACCATGCGACTCGCGAATGGGAAAACGTGTCCCATAAATTGCGCGCGAAATTCCTCGCCTCTGCAAGACAGCGGCTGGACGCGAAATTTGCATAGAGTACGGCGGCCGGGGAGCTCGGGGTGGAAGGGTAGCGATAAGTCGTGTATTGGTAGAAGGAATTCGAGTAGGCTACGATATCGCTGGAATTATCGGAGTGGGAGCTGGTTGGCTAATACTGATTGTAAACAAATGTGAATAGACGCTTTGGAATCTGTCCTGTTTGTGTCGAGGTGCAAAGTTCGTAGGAATAATACATATGTAATGGTATTTTACAAGCTTCCAAGGCGTCTCCATTTACTGATGCACTAGCGTTTAACACATTGAGTGGCGCAGGGCTTTAAAAACGCTCTTTTAAGGGGTCATTCTATTTTTGAAGATTTTTTTCTCAATATAAGAGTAGTTGAATAAATACCAAAAAGATTTATTTCATTATACGCTGTATTTTCTGAGAAAAAATCTTTAAAAACAGCTTAATTTTGCGGCCGATCAAAGTAGAATGACGCCTTAAATTAGTCAGATTTTGCTAAGCGATCGTTTCTGTTGGAAAAGCTTCATATAAGGAGTACAAAGCGGACTCCGAGCTCGGTTTGTCTTTAAAGGTTCGAGAACTCTTGAGCTGTATATTTAATGATTTCCCGGAAATATGACTGTGAAAAACGGACCAAAATTGTGCACGGGATTCACATCCCTTGGCGTGTTCCGACAGTGGAAATGTTTCTCAGACTTGTGATTTTAATTGCTACTCGCGTGGTTGCACGAAAGTTCGTCGAAAAATCTCTCAGCCTGTAGCACATAACTACCGAGACAACACTTGTCAGTAAACAGACACGATAATGATGCGATAATGATGGTTGAGAAGGGGAAATTTGGGATCCTCTCTAATTCTCCTGTAAACGTTTAAAACTTCTCTTCGTAGATTCCAGTGAAATTACCTTGTCCTACTTAACAGATGAACATCCGTGCGAGTAATCGAACAATGTGTCTTAATTATTTGCACGAGCTTCGCGTTAACGATAAAGTCAACGAACTACCGCTGAAATCAGGTCCTCTGATAAGGAGAGAGCAGAAATAGAAGTAACTTTGTTCGCACGGAAAGTACTATAAAAGCGCGGAGTAGCGATGATTTTGATACCATAAACGAAAGTGATTTCGAAACGAGACGACGAGATAGAACAGAAGAATCGACGATGTCTCGATACGTTTTCGTCCTTGTGCTCCTTGCTGTGGTGATCGCTGCTTGTAAGTTTTAATTAGATTCTCTAAACATCACTGAACTCCTCGAATATCTGATTTCTGTAATGACACGTGTGCGAGATCTCTACTTATTTGAATTAATTGCTCTGTGTCTCGATCGAGTTGAGCAACTGCAACCACTTGAAATATTTTTCAAACTATTACTGTATAATTTTGTAGCAACAGATCTTTTATCCCTACTAATATATAAAAGTCAAACGTTGTCTTTTGTTTATCCTTCTTTCACGCCTAAACGGCTGAACGGATTTCAATGAAATTTGGAATATACATTACATACGCCCTAGATTAGATGATACCTAGGTTATTTATTTTTTCCTTTAGGCTTTTTTATTTCACTATAAATAATTCCCGGGTGAAATCGGATAACGGGTCAGCTAGTAGATTTTCTATTTCCCCAGTCGAAAATAAAGTCCAATTTCCCATATTCATGATAATTCACGCAGTTTTTATCCCAGCTATCGCGAAGAGTACAGGGAAGAATGAAAGCTGCCCGAAACACGAGGTGTCTTCACCCTGTGGAAGACATTGCGAACCGTCCTGCGGAAACCCACAACCGTCTCCTTACACGTGCCGAAGACAAGTAAGTAATGACGCAATGTACTCGACAGCGTTCGCTATTCTTTGAAATATTATGCAACTAGTGCTTTGTTCCAGTCGTGCACAGCCGAAATGAGGGGTTGTCGATGTAAACCAGACTTGTGCAGAAACAGGAAAGGAAAGTGCGTGGAGCAGGAGAAATGCGAGAAGGATCGGTAAACCATTCCTTTCTGGCTGGTGCCTGATGAAAACTCTTATGTAACTGTGTACTTAGTGGATCGATAATAAATACAGTTTGGAAACATAAGTATATCTAGTTGCTATGCTTTGAAACAGAAGATCACCTACCATTACGTAAATGTAGAACGTTCGTGAGCTCACGAAACACTGAAGCATAGGATGCTTTATTATTCAAGCCGTTCTATTATCATTTGAATTTCTTATGTGTGACATATGTATGACAAATGTTGGAGATAATAGAGACGAAACGTTAACAATAATGCTAATGCACTTTGGAAACAAGATTAATGGGCCTCGAAATGCAAGGTGAGTCGCATAACTTCTAAAGTATGTGTTCTAAAGAAATTTGTTTTCAACAGATGATTTTTTTTTCGAATTTTTCAAATGGAAAACTGCACCTTTTTGTATCAAAATTTGAAAGAGCAGTGGATTTTCTATAAGTATATTTCACTAATTATTTGGTTGAAGATAAATAATGCTTAATACTTTCTTAAAGAAAATTCACTGCTCTTCAATTTTATACTTCAGAAGTTATTCGGGGTCGACAAGTTGTGTGACTCACCCTGTGTCTCACATATATGAAACTTCAAATTGAATTTACCTCTGAAATTATACGTACGTTTCATAAAACACCCTCTGTAGTTGAAATAATGGGAGTTGTACTGTCACGCGAGTGCAAAGGCACAAAAGCTACATTGTTAAATCATAACGTGCATTAAGGAACGAAGGGAAAAGGCGCAAATAAAAAAAGGGACCCCATTAGACGAGAGACGCCTTTACCTTCCACCATTACTCTGTTCCATTTTTAACATTTTATAACCGGTTGTACAACGCAGTAACATTTAAATCATTCAACGAAGATAATGCAAATTTATAGCCCTCCCATCAATCACACACTTACGTATCTGCGACCTCGGAAAACAACGGAATATACTTTCAACTGAACGAAGAGAATAGTTTACCTAACGGTGCGCGTGTTCCTGTTTGCAACTGAGGTTCTCGGTCAGCAGCAATATTAATAAAAATGATACTGCAATACATCTGATAAAATTGACGTCCGCAAATGTACGAAGTGACAGTCGATTTATCCTTACAACTTTGACTTAACCATTCCACCGATGGACATATTTTCCAAGTTATTTATCATAAACATCAAATTTGCATAACACGAGGTGTATAAAAACCGGGGAAAACGAAGTTTCGGCATCACAAACGAAAGTAAGTTTGAAACTAGTGAAACGAAGCAGCAGCATTGAAAAGTCAGCCATGTCTCGTTACATCGTCGCAGTAATCCTGTTCGTCGCTTTGGTGGCTCCTGCTAGTAAGTTTATACAGAACTATTCAGCTATTCTTTGGCAGCAATAAATGTTTTCGCACTACGTGCAAAGTAACTGTTGATTTCTACGCACTGTTCAACTTGGTCTCAAAAATTTAACACGTGCATCATATACCTTCGGCGGCAATCAAACGCGTAATTATTATTCCAGTGAGCATTCACCACGTATGCGTTGGCTGGAAGAGTGTAGAGGACGCTTGCTCAACGAACGAAACGATGGCACTGTGTGGACGAAAATGCGAACCCACGTGCCAGAACATACCATCTTCACACGTTCCGATTGTTGAAAGGTGTTCACAAGATGAGGTAAGTGTTCGGAACGATCTTCAATTATCGGCTATTCAGAATTCTCTAACTTATTGTTACTAACTAATTCACGCGATATTACAGCAATGCTCACGTTCCACATCCGGGTGTACATGCCAAGAGGGTTTAGTCCGAAATTCGGAGGGTAGGTGCTGCGCCCCTGCTGATTGCCGACTGTAGTGCTCCACATACTCCGGCTACGTATTCCGACTTATCGAAACTTAATAGGCTCCTATGGTTATCCGTACTATAAAGTAACAGTAATAAACATGGTGTTTTGAACGCAGATTCGAGTTCATTTATTTATGAAATGAATAATGGGAGAAGTAGATATGTACACAATCCTATTGCGAGGCTATTTAGCAGAGATGGGCAAAATTTTTATTTAAATAAAATTTCGAATAAGGAATAAAAGTAGGTTCGTTAACCCGAGTTAATGTTATTCGACACGTGACGAATAATTCTTTTAACTTTTATTCGTTATTCGAAATTTTATTTAAATAAAAATTTTGCCCATCTCTGATATTTGAAGGTGTGCAGTGGAAATTGTCTTCCTCGAGTTCAGCTACTCAAATTATTATAATGTTAAGTAGACGCGAGAGAGTCAGCTAAAATACAGCCCCGAAATTAGAATAGAATAGAATTCCAAGAGAATAACTCGAGGTGTGAGAAACTGCTAGCTATAATATCTACGTTTCGCGTGTCAACGCTCCGCATCGTGTCACGGGGCGATAAGATAGGAAGTGAAGACGGTGTTTCAATATCGCATCACGAGGATCCGTTTATCGCTCACAAACAACACATTTTCCGAGGCTCGTGTTCGTGATTCAGTAGAAAAACAAGCCAACCCCTTGCCCCCGGCGAGAGCATCGCGTCTAACTGAATGAGCCAGAGCTCGCGGCGACGCCTGACGTACAAGTGCCACGCTGTACTATTTCGATTCCCCTTTCGATCGCTCCCGTTTTGTAAAACGCCACGGTCTACTGTTCCCAACGATCAGCGCGAACGGATGAAATCAGGCGTCACGCTGGGAACAACGTTTTCGAATTCCGGATTCGAAGGTACGGCACAAAGGAGTTAATCCCGCTCGAGTTGGCCTGAAAACTCGAGGGGTGGGTTCGACAGAGGCCGATCACACGTCCGCGGGATATCCTTTCCCGTCTGACCTCCATTGTGCACGGGCGAAGGTTGCAGAAGGGTCAGAGTGCTCCGAGGATCCCTTTCTATCTCTTTTACGAGATACACCTGTTTGGGGGCCAAGGCTGCGGGATCGCCCCCCTCCCCTTCTCTTAGAAAGCAAGTCAACCGGATTAACCCTTTCCCTCCGCGGTTCGATAAAACGGACACTTCGGAGAAAACGAGATTTATGGGTGACGTAACACTCTTAACAGCCGAATTAAGGGGTCCGAGGCTGGTTTTAGACGCATCCCGAAGGTAAATTAGAAGCTTCCCACCTAATTGTAAGTTTCAAAGCTGTGCCCACCTAAGTTTGACCAGGCCGGCTCCATAATTAGAGTGATGGATAGGGTGAATGAACTCCGCGATGAGCGGATGAACGGTTCTTCTGCTGGTGTGGAATATGGATCAAGAGAAATTAGAGATTATTATTTGAAATCTAGTGTTTAGAAATTCAGGGGCATGGAAGAATGTACATAAGTGGTGGTTATATGCTGAGTTTAAGAAAGGAAATTTAATTAGAGGGGTCAACCATCAGCTTGGTCGAATTTGATGAGATCAAATTAAATGTGTACGATTTAAACAGTGACCCTTTCCACTGTTTCGTCAAGATCGAACTACAAATGGGTTAAATCAAACGACGAGGCAGACTATTCTTGGCACGATGGATTACGTAGCCAGTTAATTAATACAGGGTCCGAGAGGTGCGTAAAACGTCGACCCTTCTTCAGAATCGACGTTGACGGCCCACACCTATAAAACCGTACTCACCTACAACGTCTGATACACTCCCCGCCTCTTCGTTTTCGGGGGACGAAATCGATTATAACGCGTTCGACCCTAAACGCGTAACTCACGTTGTATAGAGATCTTTCACGCGTCTCAGTCGAACCGCTGGAAAACTTTCCAATCCTTTCTTCGATCTTCTAGGATAAACACGACCCTGCTATCTAAACATTACCTTCCAACGCAAATGTTTATCGATAAATCCAGGAATTTTTCTAGAGAATTCAAAACCTACACCCTCTCTTATTCCCTGTAGGTACATATATTGATTCGCCTACTCAGTATAATTCTTATCATTATTCCAAAATCTGCAAAAAATTGTATAATTATACTCTTATTGACTGTGCTGGCTGTAAATACTCTTTTTTTTTTGTAATAAAGATGATTGGTAACAATATTAATTTCCTAATCACTTCAACATCAATTCAGTCTCAATCTCATTCCAATTCCCTTTAAATTCAACTCCATACCTATCTCAAATGTACTTCTAGATCTCCAGCTGCTAGCGAAATAAAGTCATCATCCCAAAACAATCCCCCCATGATAACTTTCGCGTGACTATCCTCCCAGTGCATTACTACACTCGAGCCTCTTCTTCCTACGACCGAAATAGAGGGGGGGGAAAAAAACAGACACGCGATCGAGAGACAGAAGAACGATCGATAATCGATTCGTCATCGAAGCGCGGAAGTGGACATCCACCGTGAACCAGCGGAAGGGGTGGCTCATTTCCGGCCGAGCGAGTGTTTATTTTTCGTCCGTTCTGTCTGCTTTGTGAGGGAATAATCCCGAGTGGCGTGGATGCAGCGCCAAGACGGCGGAAGTGCGGGGCGCAGGGATTTTCGAGGCGCGGAAATGAGGTGGCTAGGGCAAGGTAAAAAGAAAGAGTGAAACGGCAGAGGAAGGACAAGAGCGTTAAGGAAAAAGAGGGAAGAAAATGGCTGGCAGGGCAGGGACGTCGGGAGCAGCTGCTCCTCCAACGTTTTGCGAATTTCGCTGCGAGGCATTTAAGGCGACTTTCCTCTCCCTCCCCGTCTTCATTTCCTTTTTGACGCGCAAAAACCAGCGCACACAGGCGCCCAGAAGCCCCGCTGGCCAGGTTCACACGCCACGAATGAAAATCCTGCTCCCCTTTTCGCGTTGCCCGAGGAGGGGCTCTCTCTCTCTCTCTCTCTCTCTCGACCTCAGAAAAGGAGCCATTGGAACTTGCAGCCCGCCGTCTCCTCTCCACTTCCTGCAGGATGTTTGCGAATTTCAAAAGCGCCTTTCACGGGGTCCCGAACAGCGGAGTTTGTTGATCATTAATCTAATTCTGCTTTCGAACGAATGTTTCTAGGAAAGCCACCCCCCTTGGAGGGAGGCGGAGTCAGAATCCTACAGTTTCGGATGAAGATGTTTCCATACAACGAGATAAGGGATCTTCTTCCGAGTTCCCGTGCACACGGGGCACGATAAATCCGAAAGAGGAGAACACTTCGGACGATGGTGCTCCACCCTTGCCAGAACAGAGACGTTTTTTTTTTCGCGACTCGCCCCGAAGAAGCCCTCGGGGGGGACGTTACCACCCTCTTTTGCGTGACTCGGCGAAAAGAAAGGGATTCGGATGCAGCAGCCAGAATGTAGATTCTGCGAGGCTGCTCCCTCAGCGCTTTCGTCGCTCTCGTTAAGAGAAAATCGAGCTTTTGTTCGGATAATCTTCCGAGGAACGTAACTTTGCATTCGAAGAGCATCGTCTCGATGGGACGATAACGCTTCTTCCCAACGTAGAAGCACGCTGGATATACAGGCTCTCCTCTTCGACGGGGCCAAGTGACTCTCGAAACGATCACGTTTCGCGTTGCCCTCGGCAGAGAAATTTTTTATCAACGAATCCCTCGAAGTTTCCTTCCACTATGGATGCAGATCGCCGAAGGTGATCTTTTTTGTCGATGTTAAATTGTTATTTAAGTCGTCCCCCTCCCCACGAGTTATGGTTAACGGGCTGGAAAGCGAAGGTATCGGTTATCAACAATGAATAAAGAAATTCAATGGAAACGAATTAGCTGCAACAATATCCGCCTATTACTGTAAATTAGATGGTTACAAAGTGCTCGCGTGAATCATCGTATTCATCTTCTAATAAGAAAACAATCTATTGTTCTGTTGCAATTTCCATGCACCGTGTCAGGTATAAAAGTGGAACAGTCGGTGCTTGAAAGTCATAAACAATTCGATATCAGCAGAAGAACTTGGAACGTACTGAAGAACCATGTCTCGATATACAATTGTGTTGTTCGGCCTGCTCGCTGTGATGGTCGCAGTTTGTAAGTAGTCTTCTAAGGAAGCATCCAAGCTTTTCGTTTTTCATTGCTGATCTTTCGACTAACAAGGGAAGATGCCCAACCCGGAAATTTAAAAAATTATGAATCTTTGGGGATATGTAGGAAATATATAGATATGTATTACGCAATTTTTTTGCTGCCCAAATTCACTGTAAATTTCACCAAAATGGCCCCTGAAAATTCGGCTTTTTTTCTAGAAAAAAGAGATAGAAAATTCGGTACAGATTAAGAGATAAAAAAAGGTTTCAGACAAAAGCTACTTCTTTTAATTAGGACTATCATTTGGTAACTTACAGTTTCTTACAGTTTGCGAATTATAACACAAAATCCGAAAATAGACAGATTTTCAAGGGTCAATTTCACCTCCTTAGAGTAAATATTGAGCAGCAAAAAAAAATCGTAATACATATCTATGTATCTTTTATATATCCTCAAAGATTCATAATTTTTTGAATTTCTGAGTTGGAGATTTTCCCTTGAAAGGCATTCATTAGCTTAATAACTTCGAGCATCTCCATAAATTTGAACGTTTCGACTTCATTTAATTCCGAATCTCGCGTGCTTTCCAATTTGCCACGAAATGACTGACGTGTGTTCGCAACAGATGTCGAAGGTAACAGGAGGTGCCATAGAGAAAACGAAAGCTGGAACATTTGTGGAAAGCTCTGCGAACCAAGATGTAGCGTTCGAGAACCTAATTCCAAACTGTGCCCAGCAATCGTAAGTGTTTAAAATTGAACGTATTCGAGCTACCCCTGAAGTATTCCACCGAAACTTACGTCCTCACGATATCGATTAAATCTGCTCCTAGCCGTGCACCAAGTTAACGGCCGCTTGTCGATGTGACATCGGCTACGTCAGAGACGCGAACGGATCGTGTATACTGCGTAGTGACTGCGGAAAGAATCAGGACCTGGAAGAAGAATCCGAAGAATCCGAAGAATCCCATGAATCCCATGAATCGGCAGAGTGACCGACACATCTACGTTTATGAATCTAATTAAAATGTAACTTGCGAGTGTGTTCTGAACACATTTACGATGACAATATTGTAATTACTTCATGAAGCAAATAATAAAATCCTGTGAAATGGAAATCTGTGTTCCGAGAGTTTACAACGAGTTATTAATAGCTGTATTATTCCTACGTGTTTCGTGTCGTTAAGGGAAAATCAAACTTTTGTTCGGATAATCTCCCGAGAAACGTAGCTTTGTATTCTTTCGCTTTCTTGCAACGTAGAAAGGCACGCTGGATATACAATATGTCTGGTTTTTTCGTATACACGCTATTATTTTTCTCACTATTGAAAAACCGAAAAAATGTTTCATATGAGAGTTGTTTGATTTGATGGGGGAAACTTAATAGAATATTAGAATTTGTGTTTAAACTATTATTTACAGAGATTTCAATACCAATGTGATTTTTTTTTAATTGGAACTAGATATTTTCATTATTGCTACTTTATTTTGTATTTCAAGACGCGTTCAACGATGTGTATGAAGCGTATGTTTGAATAATAATTTACCGGATATTGTTATGGATATTGGTGGAAAATTTCAAGCCTGGTTATGTGGCTTTTATTCATAATGTATTATGTATCGTAGACTGTACCATACGTTATACGTTTTATGAGAAATACGAAGGCCTCGGTTATCAACAATGTGTAATAAAAAAACCCAACGGAAATGAATTATTTCTGACAATACCCGCTCATTAATGTAAATTGGCAGTTGTCAAAATTATGAAATGAATCATCGGGTTTATCTTCAAACGAGAACTAAATTTATTGTGCTGTTGCAATTTCCATGCAACCGTGTCGGGTATAAAAATGGGCAGTGGAAGAACGTGGAACTCAAAAGCCAACCATGTCTCGATATATTGTGTTACTTAGCCTGCTCGCTGTGATGGGCGCAGTATGTAAGTAGTCTTCTATGGAAGCATCTAAGTTTTCCATTTCATTGCTCAAATTGCGACTAACAAGAGAAGTTATGCAACTTTGTGTAGAAGTAGAGTAATTCATCGGAAAGAATATTTTAGGAGGTGAAATCACCCCTTGAAAACATTTTTTTTTTCGTGGAATATCTCGAGAACGGCGTAAGATATCGAAAAGGAGATTAAACCAAAGTTGCACCTTGTTTTTATATCTACAAAACTGCGAATAAATAATTATCGAATTAAGGATTGCTGGTGGGGGCAACTTGAAAAGGGTGGATTATTCTTCGTGTGCTTTCGAATTTTCCACGAAATGACTAACGTGTGTTCGCACAGATGGCGGAGATGAGGAAGTCCAATGTGGAAATAACGAAAAATGGTACATTTGTGGAAGACTCTGCGAACCATCGTGTCAGGATCCATATCGTAATCCTAAATGGTGCCCAGCAATCGTAAGTGTTTAAAACTGAACGTAGTCGTGTTACCCTTAAAACATTACACAGAGATTTACATCCTCACGATACCGATTGAATCTGTTCCTAGGAGTGCAGCAAATTCACGGCCGATTGCCGGTGTGATAGCGGATACTTCAGAGACACGGACAGCGGATCGTGTGTACTGCTTGAAAACTGCCCAAAGAAACAGGATCAGCAATGACCAGCTTTCTTGCAATCGGCAGGGCAACCGAAACATCTACGTTTATGAATTTAATTCGAATGTAGCTTGCGTGTTCTGAAATCTGTTATGAGGGGAATATTGTAATTACTTCAGGAAGCTTCAAGAAGGAAATAATACAATTCTGTAAAATATTGGTTTTGTGTATCGTCAGTTTGCAACCAGTTATTAAGATTCGCCGTATCTGGAGAATCTCTCTAGTTGGTGTTAAATTGTTATTTAATCGCTTATTTTTGCGCCAAGCATCGGGGCCGTCCTTCTACGACTTATAATTAACGGGCTGGATAGCCTCGATTATCCACAGTAAATAAGGCAAGCTATTGGGAACGAATGAACTCCAACAATACCCGCCCAGCGCGGTAAATTGGTTGTTGACTAAGTTCTCGCATGAATCATTGTGCTTATCTTCAAATAAGAAAGAAATTTATTGCACTGCTGAAACTTCCAAGCACTATGTCAGGTATAAAAGTAGAGCTGTTGGTGCTTGATAGTCATAAACAATTCGAAAGCAGCAGAAGAACGTTGAACGTACTAAAGAATCATGTCTCGATATACTGTGTTACTCGGACTGCTCGTAACGATCGTCGCAGTTTGTAAGTAGTCTTCTAAGGAAGCATCTAAGCTTTTCGTTTCATTGCTTAAATCTCGACTAAGGCATTTGTTAGCTAAAATACCAGTGTTACATAGTGTGCAACAGTCGCCATAAATTTGAACGCTTTGACTTCGTTTAACAGTGCACACGTAAATTAAAATTACAGCATTGCACACGTTGGGTCTCACAGGCCTGTATCTCCAAATCTAGGAATGCATAAGTATATTGAGAAAAAAATATTTTTTGTCTGCACGTAATCTATTGCACTTAATCTTTATTACGAAAAATATTAATAACAAAAGGAAACACATACAGAAGAATGATCTTAGAATTAACTCAGTATTTAACACTACGGGTCCTCGTTATCTGAATCTATTTAAATATCATAAGAACTGTTCACTTGAGCACTGTGGGGTTGAAAGTCGAACCTCGTGTGCTTTCCAATTTGCCACGAAATGATACTTAAACGTGTGTTCGCACAGATGGCGAAGATGAGCATGTCTGTTGCGGAGATAACGAAACATGGAACTTGTGTGGAAAACTCTGCCAACCAACATGTGACAATCCAAAGCCCAATCTGTGCCCAAGAATCGTAAGTGTTTAAAACTGAACATAGTCGGCCTACCCCTAAATTATACCACCGAGATTTCCGTCCTCACGATATCGATTAAATCTGCTCCTAGGCGTGCAGCAATTACACGGCCGATTGCCGATGTGACGACGGCTACGTCAGAGACCCTACGGACGGATCGTGTGTGCTGCCTGCAGAATGCCAAAACAACGAGGACAAGTAATAGCAGCCTTTCTCCCAATCGGCGGGGTAATTGAAACGTCTGCGTTTATGAATACGATTAAAATGTAGCTTGTGTTTTCTGAACACATTTACGGAGTGAATATTGTAATTACTTCAAGAAACAAATAATCAAAATCTGTGAAATGGAAGTCTGTGTATCGGCAGTTTGTAACGAAGTATTAAAATTCGATCTGAATCCCCAACTATCAACGAATCCCTATAAATTCAGCAATGCCCCCCCCCCCCCCCAACAACGATGGGTGCCAAACGTCAAAGGCGTTCTTTATAATCGATGTTAAATTGTTATTTAAATAGTGTATTTTTGTGTCAAACAACGGGGCCGTTCTCCCATGAGTTATATTTAACCGGCTGGATTGCGAAGGCCTCGGTTATCAACAGTGAGTAAAGAAACCCAATGGAAACAAATTAACTCCCACCATACCCGCCTATTACTGTAAATTGGCTGTTTACGAAGTTCTCGCATGAATCATCATGTTTATCTACCAATAAGAAAGATAATTATTATTCAGTGTCAGGTATAAAAGTGGAGTCAGTTGGTGGTTAAGTCATAAACAATTCGAAAGCAGCGGAAGAACGTGGACCGTATTGAATAACCATGTCTCGATATACACTTCTGTTACTCGGTCTGCTCGCTGTAATCGTCGCAGTTTGTAAGTAGTCTTCTAAGGAAGCATCTAATGTTTTTATTTCATTGCTGGAATCTCGACTAAGAGATTCGTTAGCTTAATAACGGTGTGCCCCTGTAAACTATCCACGGAACTGCTAGTTTCGAGCGTCGCCATAAATTTGTACCTGTCGACTGCATTTAAATTCGAACCTGACTTTCCAATTTGCCATAAAATGATTAGCGTGTGTTCTCGCAGATGCCAAAGATGGGGGTGAGTGTTGTGGAGCTAACGAAAGCGTGAACCTTTGTGGGAAACACTGCGAACCAACGTGCGAGAATCCAGAAATACCTCCACTGTGCCCAAGACCCGTAAGTGTTTGAAACTGTACATAAATAATCGAGCTAAGCTTGAAGTATACCACCGAGATTTACGTCCTCACGATATCGATTAAATCTGCTCCTAGGCGTGCAGCAATTCCACGGCCGCTTGCCGATGTGACGACGGCTACGTCAGAGACACAAACGGATCGTGTGTACTGTATAAAGACTGCCACAAGAACAAGAACCAGTAATGACAGCCTTTCATCCAATCGGCGGGGCAATCGAAACATCTACGTTTATGAGTTCAATTAAAATGTAGTTTGTGAGTGTGCTCTAAACACTCTTACGAGGGGAATAATATTGTAATTACTTCAAGAAACAAATAATAAAATCCTGTAAAATTGAAGTTTGTGTATCGTCAGTTTGCAACGAGTTGTTAAGATTCCCCATAAGTTCGTCGATAGTTCCTTTCGACCGTGGATAGTGAACGTCAAGGGCGTTCTTCTTAGTCGATGTTAAATTGTTATTTAAATCGTGTATTTTTGTGCCAAGCAGCGGGCCGTCCTCCCACGAGTTATGGTTAACGGGCTGGAAAGCGAAAAGGGCCGCGCGCGAAAAGAACCAAGAGAAGGAAGTTTCGTGGCACAGTCGGCCACCACAAAGACCATCCCCCGCAATATTTCTTGTCGTGGTACATTAAATTCGTGCGCGTTTCCTAACGCGAACGCGTCGTCAATAACGGGGGAATCGGATAGGGCACGCCGTAGAACAGAGGCGATGGGAAACAATTCTATCCCTGCTGATTTTTATTCAAGTTCCATCGTGCGTGGAACAGCGACAGGGAATCAAAATTCGCGATCCATAGCTCGTTAGAAAAATCAAAATACCAAGCCTGTAAATTGGGAGGGAAGTGTCGTGTCTCTCAAGTTTGTTTGGAAGTTCTGTTAGAGAAGGGAATAGGAGCAGGAAGATCGAAAATCCAAGGGAAGAAGTTCGATTCGTCGTTGAGCTCGGGACGTCGACGGTGTCAGTGCCCATCGGCGTTATCACGGCGCGGTATTATCAGCGTCTGGAGCAAGGGAACGCGGTTTTCCCCGAGCGATCTCGCGCGAGACGCGACAAAGCCGAGGCACGTCAAAGGGACGCTAGACAATACTTCGCCTGGGCGTGGTAGTAATGAGCCGAGCTATTCTGGCAGGCATCGCGTCGCTTTGTTCGCCCGCGCATTATTCGGCCGTGCACGCGCTTGCGTATCTGGAATAATCAGTTGCGTTTTCCTGGAATAGCAACGTATTGTACCGTCGGGATAGCACGCCCGTCGGGGCGACGTAACTCCCGCCGAGGACAAAGACCGCGTGCCAAAGTTAAAAGGGCCGAGGGTGAAACAGAGAAGACCGCGACGGACGTGGAACTTTCCTGGTTCCGTAAGGAAGACGATAGGAAAAAGAAGCATCGATGGCAAGGCAGGATTTCCTCTCCCAATCGATATCCCCAGATCGCCCCAGACTCCTTCCTTCTTTTATAGAGCCCCGGTTACGAGCGCCCGACTTTCAGGGAAAACTTTCCTATTAATCGAATGCCACCGTGCCCCGCGATCATCTCCCTTTCTCTGGGCTCTATCTGTGCGCCTCGATCGCGCCCAGACAGCAAGGAAACCGTCTCAATCGCTTCTCAGGAAGTTCCCGCGAGTTTTCTGCCGCGATAAACCCCGTTCCTAAGGATCCCCTTGGACTAGGTTAGTCGATGGTCCTTGGTCGTGTAATGACACTGGATAGATGGCCACGAAAGTTAACAGCGCGGAAGTACAAGTCAGATGCACCGAGGGAAAGGATGGAACGACGCGTGGCTTCGATCGCGTAATTTCTAAGCTACCTGTCATCGGTATAATACAGTGAGGCCGTCAGGAAAGCAGTTGCCTGGAGTAGGATAGCGAGTAATTGGCTACGCTTATTCCCAGTGAATACAAGGATTCGTAATCCTCGCGGCGAGCTTCTCCCTGGCCTCGTGAAACAGTAATCGTTTGCTCAGGTATCGAGGCGCATCCTGGTAATCTCCTTAACGAAGAATCGTCCCTTCTGCCGGCGAAAGAGGGAAATGCTTCCAGCCGGCAGATCCAATAAGCGGCTATCGGATACGCTTGTCTATTCTCCCGAGAGATGAAATTCGTGACCGAGGCGCCGTTCTGAAGGGAGGATCATATAGGACGAAGAAAGATGGGAGAAGAGAATACGGGAAGAAACAATCCCATTCTACCCTGCCGTTCGGGGGGAACCGAAAGAGGTCCCGGATTGAGGACGAACGAGTGGCAGGTGCGTCTGTTTCTAGGATGGAGCCTATTGGGGACCCTTAATACGGTATTTCATCGGTAATAATGCGACCTTCTCCCCCTGGACACCCTCTGTCCTACTGGAAGGAGACTGAAGCGCGATATCAACGAGTTTCTCTTACAAGCAACGTTCTCTGAATGTCGCCGACACGTGGCTGCTGATGGGACTTCACGGACGTCGAAGGCGACCAAAATAATGGGGAGCATGCGGAGTTTAGTCCTGGTAGGTATATGTAAAGTTTAAGGGATGAATTGGGGCACTGAGAGCAAAAGCGGACTAACGCACATTTTTTGCGAAATTGAGTTAGTAGCAATAATGTATTCCAACTAATCATATAAAATAGGGAAATTTAATTTTTTTTTTAATGTGGGTCATCTTCACATTAAACCGGTGGTTATGCTTCACGATATCTAAATTAAAGATGCCCGTACTAAGTTATGTAAATTAATAACGGTGGAAATAGTTGTCCGCTTGAGTTTTCAAAGATTAAAGAAGGTCGAGGTGCAGGGAATGACGAATCCCCGATCCCCGTTGCGTTAACGTCCCAGTAGTACGAGTCCCTGGTACCTGAAGACACGGACTCGAACAACGCCCGTTCCGCCACTGACAAATCCCGTTCCCGAAGGGCATCGATGCCCCACAAAAGGGCTTTTGAAAACGAGGTTACACGGGAACACGTAGGATGTGTGTGCCAGTGGATTTAAGGAGGGTCCAGAAGACGAGCATTGTTCGACGCCAGCACGTGCTCCATTGTGACGATTGCCCAGAAAGAACACTTGAGGACCAGCTGGCTACATTGTCATGGTACAGAGGAGCGAAGTAACGCGCGAGGAAGCGAGAGGGATCCCCTTTGGCAAGCTTCGTCTATCGCGATGGAAAGCAAACAGAAAGGACGATGTAACGCAAGCCTGATCCCTGGTACGAGTCCGGACTGATTGCGCGAAATGAGGCACTCCGAGTTTCAATTTCCGAATCGGGGGATACCGTAAACTCTCCTAACCTTGCATAAATCAAACAACTATCTTCTACTGACGACCTCGGATAACAATGCAAGACAACTGCAAATAAAAGAGCAAAATAAGTTTGCCTGCTACGTGCATACGTACACATAACGACATATGGCGCGCTCGGTTATCAACAGTGAATAAAGAAACCCAATGGAAACGAATTAGCTCCAACAATGCCCGCCCATTACTGTAAATTGGATGTTTACAGAGTTCTCGCATGAATAATCGTATTTATCTTCAAATAAGAAAGATATTTATTGCTCTGTTGAAACTTCGGTCCACCGTGGCAGGTATAAAAGTGGGACAGTTGGTGCTTGAATGTCATAAACAATTTGAAACCAGCGGGAGAACGTGAAACGTACTAAAAAAAATTTTCAGGAAGCATCTAAAGCTTTCCATTTCGCTGCTCGAATCTCGAATAAGGCATTCGTTAGCTTAACCTTCGGAAGTCACACTGGATCAGAATGACCCAAAATTTGACTTTGAGGTAAAATATCTGTGAGTGTCATTGAAAATAGTACTACTGACGCCAGTGGTGCACTCGAGATTTTATCTCGGGGGAGCCGAGCTGAATGGATAAAAATATTTTTAAATGCAAATTCAATAAAATTCATTAGGTGATTATAAAAAATTATTTACAGAATAAAATCCAGTTTTCTTTCCTTTTTACAAAGCTGAGTGTGTCCTGAACACTTTTACGAGGAGAATATCGTAATTACTTTAAGAAGCAAATAGTAAAATCCTGTGAAATGGAAGTAAGGCAACGGGTTATTAAAATTCTAAAGTTAATTTACGGTTGTATTATTCCTACGCGTTTCACCTCGAGCATGAATTATCATATGCATAAACATATTCCAATAAATTTGAATTAATAACTAAAGAAAGCAATCTGCTGAAAGTAAAGAGTCTGTGAATACATGGACAGCTCGCTATCGCACACCAAAGAGACTCAGAATCGTGAATCACAGTTACTATATATAGAAAAAGATTTGTCTTACAATTCACCTACTTCTTTTTCTTACAAAGATACCTTTAACGATTCATGTTTCTCGACTGCCACCGAGACTCGCGAAATACGATATGCTTGCGAAGTTTTCGAATTCGTTTCCTCTGTACCGGCCTCAGGTTCGCAGGAACGCCTCGGTTCAACTGTTCGGTACAACCGTTCACGAGGGAATACAACCCCCCATCGTTTCGTTGCTTACATAAATTGTGGCTTTCCTGGTAATATCTACCAAACAATCTATGCGCGTCGAGTTATCATTCGCTTGATTAGTATTGACACGTGAGGTGACGAACAGAAACCAAAGACGGTGTGTCACTCGAAACGTCTCAAATTGCAAGTAGACAATTCTCTGTCGCAGCAGGCACAGAAGTTTCGGAAATCCTTGGTAATTTCAATGTGTCGTCTGATGAGCATTGTTCGTGGACTTGTATGTTTGACGAATTCAAACAAGTTGCGTGGAACCACGACAAAGAATTAATTTAAGGGAACTGTAACGTCTACAAGAAAAGCTGAAAATTTAGTGAGATTTTTGTGATAATTTTGTCTGAGATTTTTGTGAAAATTTTGTATGAGACTTTTGTGAAATTTTTGTATGATATTTTTGTGGAAATTTTGTAGAGTTTTGTTGAAATTGTCGTAGACCGAGAGGATAGTTGGAAATATTGGAAATTCTAGCATTCTTCCTTGCGTATTCTGAAAGTGGGCGGCTGTATTCGATGGCTCGCGCATTCGTGAAGGATTATCGATTTCACGAGGCACTTACTTGTATTTGTAAAATTCAATTCAACTTCCCCCATATGGCAAAGCGCTGACAGGGGAAGCATTTACGCTTAAACACGCAAACGTCCTAGTAATCATCAGCAACTAGCATCACGATACGATTATTTTAACACGATATATGTACCTGCAATACCGAATATATCCCACATGCCTGCACAATTTCATGAACCTACTCCCACCAATGTTCAACCGAATTTTCCTCCGACCATCAAGGTCCCACCGCATTCCCGCCAGAAAAATAAAATGCCACCTCCAGGAGCCAAAGGAAAGCAGAGACCACCGAACAGAACCAACACCACTGTCGCCCTACAGCCGGAGAAACAATTTGTTCACCAGAAAAGAGATTTCAGGGGTCAGTAAGTATACAAGGCTCCACGAGAAATCCTCCCTCTGCCACCCGAATCGAATAATAACGGAAAAAAGGAACACGTCTACCTCCGGTCCGGTCGAGCATCCTGGAGAAGCCCGGTTCCCTATCGTATTTATGAGATGCCCCGTCCCACCCTCCAAAGAACCAGGGGGTTAAATCAGCGTAGTGGAGCAGCCATCGCGCATGCTGACGTATTCGCTCGCGCTAGCGACGTGACCTGCACGAGTGAGAAATTGCCTGAAAGCTCACGTCGCACGCTCTTCAAACGAGGAAATCCAGGCCCCTTCCTCCCCCGGGCTCCCTTTGAACCTGTCGATCCCGTCCGCAGGGAGAGCCAGGGGGCCCCGGCGCTCTTCGCTTTTCTATCCGTCACACGCGTCGTTTTCTCCTTTTCTCCTCGTTTCTTCCCCGAAACGACCACCGCCCTTCCCTCGCCCCTCCGCCGCTCTGCCCCGAAATCGCGACGCATTCGTACGCAATCAAGCGATAACTCCACTCCGCTCCCTCCGAGGGTGGTTCTCGCCCCCGTCCTCGTGCCGTATTAGCAGCTGTCCAAGTAGATCGAGATCGTTACCGCGCTGACCCGAAATCTCGGAACGGAAACGCAGAGGCTGGATACAGGAGACGATGCTCGGTATGCGCTGCCGAAGGACGCGCGCACGCCTTCCCTTTGTCCCGTGACAATGCTGCGAGATGGCGGGGCCCCCGAGCGTGCGAAAGGGCGAGATTGTATGAAACAACGATTAGCAGGGCCACCCGAGCGTGCACCTCTATCTCCAGAAAGAAACGTGGGGGGTTTGTACGCGTTGACAGTTTCTGCTCTGTAAAAAGTACCCGAAGGATCGATGGAAAATTAATCCTCATTGTCGGGATCCGCGAGGGCCGGAGCTGGTTTTTCTCAAAGCCTGTCAGGGAACGGTAACGAGGATCGGGGAACCGCGACGGTGGCACGGCATGGGAAAAATTCGAGCGAGTTTCGCGCGGGAACGATCCATTATGGGCAAGTTGAAACGCTAATCGATTCCGCGGACCAGTTTCCAATCACCGGCACGGTCAACTTCCCACCGAATACCCGGGTTGTCCGATGAAAAAAAAAGTCATCCCACGTTACGTCACTCGCCATCGAGCGCGCCGCGCGCGAGTCATTACGCAACGGTACCGTCGTGACGGTGCAAGACCAAAAACCGCTCGCCGAGCGCCAACTGGGGTCCATTTTGGATAAAAGCTAGCCGCGGATTTCGCGATCGTGGTGTTGTGCCTTCGTGGAACGGGAACTGGAATGCCCCTCTAGAGATCAGGACGATCGTTTCGAGATTACGTAACGCCGCTAGCACGAGAAACGCTCGACGAACGGAAAACGTGGTGACGTTTAACGTCCCCGGGGCGTCCAAGACGCGTTACTAGGTCCACAGTTTGTTTTCGAATTTCCGTGCGGTCAGCCGTCGGAAAAATCGGGCGTCATTGAGTTGCCCGACTGGTCGCCGATTATTACGCAATCCGCGCGCGAGTAGCCGGCCCGAGGATGCGAAAGATCGACCAGCCTCTGCCCGCGGAGCCGCTCTCCCACTCTCTCAATCGCGTTCCCTTGGCCAGCTCGCAAACAACTTACATAATACCGTATATTTATCCGACGGCACGAGTTTACTGCACCAACGACACCGTTCTCTCGTTTCCTCTCTTTCTGGCGGGCGGGGTTCCGGCACGCGCGCTCCTCGCGCCGGGGAAAAGCGTGCATAGGTACGCTGGCACGTACGTGTTCATTAGGAGCCCGTGGAACACGTGACGCCTGCGTCGCTGTCTCATTAAGAAACAGCCGCTCGTTCTTTTCGACCGTGTGGAGTTATTACTGGCGAGATTGCTTATCGACGTGTCGCGCTGCCAGCGAAACACGCTGCTCCTAATTAGCCCCGGGGATAGGAATCGATGAACCCCGCGTGTCCGTGCGTCAATAATTAGAGCATCAAGCAGCGACGCGTTGAGGAAGTCTCTGGCTCTCCTATGATGGTACCCGGATCTTCCTCGACGCGAGAGTAACGTAACAGAGAACACTGATATACCCGAGCAGACCCAGGCAGCGAGACTTCTGCGCGGCTGATCTAACCGTGCGCCATTAGAGGACGCAGCTAGTACCGCTGTGGAACACCAATGAGTTTGACACACAGGCGTCACGGTGATTCGTAGAATAAAGCGGATCTGATTGCCGCGCGATTGAAACACCATATACCTACTCCGTATTACGAGCAACAACGACGCATAAGGTTCGAGGCTGAGGCGCGTGGAAGGGTTGAAGACACCGCGCGACCTGGCAGAGGCTCGTTAAAATCGGAGGCGGACGGTTCAATCGTTCTCCTTGTTAGCCAAATTGGATAACGAGTCTTTCGCGTAGAATAATTGGCTGGTCCGTGGCTGGCGGAGTCGCGTCGTTGCATAGCGCGTAAGACAATTCCACGACGCCAACGTGGTGTCGTCGCCTGTTTAATCGAGCCTTGACGATGGCTTCTATCGAACGGAGGAGGAGGGACATTATCCGCGGCGCTTGGTAAACACGATCGTTCCCGCCGGCGATGCGTATCGCCGCGCTATAACTCGATAATCAAGTTTTTCTTGGGTTAGGTTAGGGCCGCTATCGCCTGGCATCGAGACGCTGTTTACTACTTCGCCTCTATTCTTGAGCTGCTGGCCGAGAACGTGAACGACGGAGCCGCGCGCACGACGTGCGCCCGTGCCGCTCAGCCAGAGTGTGTGCGAGGTCGTGGGATGCGATAAGAGTCCGAGTCCCTCGTGATCGATTGGCGATAGAGACAGACAACCGCCTCGAAACTCGAGCCGTGCAACTTGGTTCGCCGCTTCGCACACAGCGCTTCTGTCACCTCCCCTCGGCTACTGCTCGTACGTTTGCTTTGTGACAAACATCGAATGAACCTTGAATGAATTCGATATAGAAGTTACTTGGAACGGAGTCCAAGATAACTATTGTGGCTACAAAATTGGTGCAAGCCTTCTCTCTCGACCAGTGGCGGATTCAAGGGAAAAGGCCCAGGTGGCAAACGTTCTGGTGGCGGCATTTTTCGGGAAAATTAGGAGGTCATTTACTAAAAATAGGCTAAGTGTAGTAGCACAGAAAAAAATATGGTGTTTGGATATAATCATATCTTTTTTTAAATAGGACCCCGGGGAGCCTTTTGGGCAGGGGCCTATTTTTCTGGAAAATGAAGAGGATTTAAAATGATGAATTTATTAAACGCAGGCTAAGTGTAGTAGCAAAAAAAATATATGGTGTTTGGATAAAATCATAATTTTTTTGTGAATGGGGTCCTGGGGTGGGCCCTTTGGGCAAGGGGCCCATTGTTTTCTGGAAAATGAAGAGATAGGTAATTTACTAAACGGAGGCTAAGTGTACTAGCAAAAAAAAATATACAGTGTTTGGATAAAATCATAATTTTTAAAAAATTTTTTATGGAGTCTTGGGGGCCTTCTGAGCAGGTGCCGTCCGCTAAATCCGTCACTGCCTCAATCACCCCGCCAAAAACAGCAGCCACCAGATTACCCGAAAACCGTGATAGCTTTGAAGCGCCTCATATTCGCTGTTAAATCCATCAGCAGGATCGTAAACTCGGCTCCCTGGCAAGATCCCCGAGTGTCAGAGGCCCTGGAGCAACGGATCTCGTTGGTCCCCCTCCTCTGTCGATTATTTTCGGGGGTTCATTATTATTCCCCCGGGGGAGCCGGCGGAGCTAAAACGTTGTTATTGCGTGTTACGACGCAATAAGTCCTTAGGTGGCCTCGTGATTCACGGCTCGACCGGAATGGCGAGGAAGGGGAAGAGGACGGAGAGCACCAGCCACGGTCCATCACGTAGCGGCGCGCTGCCACGTAGCAACTTTATTGCGCGCTCGCGCGAACAAGTTCGTAAGAGGAACGTGACGTAACAGATGGTAACGTGGCGGAGACGGCGGGATTGAATCGAAGCAATACGCGTGGGCCCCCGTGCGCCGCGGCCAGAGGCCCCGGCAACGGCATAATGCCGCCTCCCGTCCAACGGAATTGCACACACCGCTAACTAACCTAGCGCAAAAACCAGTCCCCCCAGGACCGACAATCCTCGCCCGAGCAAACAAACATGTTTACAGGCGAACGCGAACGGCCGCGCGCTCCCCGCCGTCACCGCATTGTAATGACACAGATACACGTTTTTACAGATCACCGGTTCTGGGTTACAACGGCGAACCATGAACTTTAATCCGAGCGTTATCTAAACGTCGCCAAGTGGAACTTTGCGATTGCGCCCGAGCTGCAATTTGCTTTTAGCGCCCGGGGCGTGACTTGCCACACTGTCAACCGTGCAGCAGGAATATTTCTCGCGGAGCAAGAATTAGAAAAAGAGGGGGCCTACTGCGACGCCGATCCTATGTTAATACAATCAGCGTGAAAATTAACCTTGGTCATGGCACAGCGTCGACATTAGACAATCTTTAGCTGCGCATATCCTACTGTTACCAACCCGAGCACAGAAAACAGAATTCTATTCGGTCACGTGCAAAGGTTACCTAAAACCTCCCAACTATTTATAAATCCCCATTACCTACTTAACAAACAAGCACACCAAGCACGTACTCTCTTGAAAAAAAAACAGAAAAACCCACGCCGCAATGTTCTAAAAATTCTTCCCACGAGACACGTAACCGTAAACGACATTCCCATTTCGCCGGGGGCTCCGGTTCAGAAGTGATCGACCCGTTCCTCTATTAGAAAAAGATCAGCGGAAAACGAGTTCCGTAATACCATTGTTTTGCGGCCGTTCAAGGAACAATGGGTGCGTTGCATGAAAAGTATGCCTTTATAAAGACAGCCGGCAGGTACGTACCTACCTCGGTGTCGGCTCATCGGGCGTTCTACGCGCGATCCGCGAGGCGAGCCGCGCTGGGACGAGGTGGCGGGCGGGGCGCGGTGCACTTGCATAGAGCGCATAAAATAATCAGTCAACGACCGTCGAGCTCGAGTCGCTGCTTCTGCGTCAGGGTCGACTCGACGCGGCGTGCCGTAACGTTGCGCTAGGTTAGTGATACCGTCCCCGGCGCTATTTACTAGCTCTATTCTTGCGCACGTCCCCCCCCCGAGGCCTGGCGCGACTGATAAAACACGATAGCAGCGCCGCTTACGCCAGCTGCTATCGACTCCCTCCATGGATTTGGATTCTACGCCGCGTACCATCGTGCCACGGCTTATCGGGTGATTACCTTGGGCAAGTTTCCGATAACGTTCCACAGTTTTGCCGATCCGCGGATCGGTCCCGGGATCTCTGAGCACTTAATTAGAATTTTCAGAATGGGTTTTTGTTGGGCGAGAACGCCAGGCATTCGAGCGCCGTGACTCCATTGTGAGCAGGACGAGAAAGGAATCTGTCAGCACGTATTTATGGAGCAACGCGATCTCCTCAAGGCTCCCTTTCTAGAAACGCGTGCGCAAACGTAGCTTCCGCGGCCGTGAGCTCACCTGCATAACGCGAGTCGCGGGGGCATGCCAGGCTCTTGTCACGATAATAACAGTTTTTATCGTGATCGCGGCCGAGCGCCACGATTTCACGTACGAACCGTACTTCGCCGCAGATTATTGGCCATGACGCGTGAAAAACACGCTTGCCGAGCCAAGATACGGCGTATCTCGATGCGATAACGGCAAGGACTTTTGTGTAACAGCTCTTGCAATTATATAAAAATAATCGGGTTGCGTGTGTACAGGGCGCCTAGCCGCGTAACGTTCCCGGTAACACTTCCGAAAGCTGGAAGTTTTCTAATTCTTACATCGCGATCGATGACAAGCCGTGCCCGACGGGACGGCTCGGAGTGTCGTAACGACGCCACTTTTAGCTCATTCGTTATCTCCCAGTCGCTCGTGACTTCTGCTGAGACGGCTGGATTTCCTCCACGGCTGGAGAAGGATTTTTTTTCTCTAGAACGCACGGTTCCCGAGCCCCGCGACGACGAGTGACGAGAATCTTCTCGCGCCGCCAACCGAAAGGAGAAATCTAATTCGAGAATCGCGCGGAATAAGTGACTCCCGCTCTCTAGGAAGCTTCTACCCGCTAATTCATTCTCCCAACACCGGGGCGTGACCGCGGCATTCGTTGGTCAAACTCTTCGCTATTCCCTCAAATATTTGCACTCTGCTTCTGCAACGATTCCGTGGAAATAGCTTCGGTCGTTCGAGTCCGAAGAGGCACGTCTTAAAACTATGGATACCAGGGGAGAAATCGGGAATCGTAGGCATTCTAGAGATTCTGGTTCACGTGGCTTCGCTGCGGAGAAGATAATCCGCGAACTTACGTAACGCGTCGGAGCTACCGTCAGCTTACAAACTCAGCCTGAGCTATTTTGTAATTTAACAGAATCTAGAAACTGGAATCTCCGTCCAGTCACAAGCTCCCAAGAATTTCTCCAGCGAAATGCGCGGAAGAATTCCTGGGTCATCGGCCTGTAATTCATCGAAAAATGCCACAACTGTGTTCCCCGTCGAAAGAGCTGATAAACGTTTCCCGAAGTCCCGAAAAATTTTCGTTCAGCGTGCATTATCGCGGCGTCCATCTGGTTCCCATAAAGAACGGACACCGAAAGGGATCCAGGAACGCGCGGATCGTCGGGAAGTTTTGGATCTCGGGAGAGATATGCTTGGATCAAACGAGCTGGCGCCGTAAAACGGTTACGGGCGTCTCCCGCGGCTGGACACGCGCGTGCTCGGGCCGAAATAAATTCCAGCTAAGTACGCGAAAAGTTTTAATGGGCCCGCGGTATTTACGCCAAGGCAGGGCCCCCTCCTTATTGCGGGGGAATTTATGACGCGACCATGTTCCGCATTAACGGAGAGCCTTGCGTCTCCGAGAGAATAACCGCGGCACGTCAGCAACTTCTACGCCGGTATGCAAATGCTGGAGGTCTTAATGGCCACGTTAAAATTCGAAACGATCGGGCGCGGGGGGGTTAGCGCAGAGAGGGACACTATCCTTGGAATGGTACCAGATGAGTCTTGTTCTAAATGGAAAATGCTCCTCGTGGCATTGGTCGGATCCAAGCGCAAAAGCAGAAGAAACAAAATGCAGATAAAAATGATTACAATCTTTAATGAAGGTGAAATCGAAGAGATTGTAGGAATCTTCGTTGGAGATAAGACTCGAAGGTGAATGGAAATTTTATCCAACTCCGATGAAACGTAGAGAAATGATTTTGTCAATGGATGAAATACGACGTATTGCAGTTGCCGCCAAGTCCACCCACTATTTTCCGCCTATATGTACACATGGCCATAACTGAAGGACGATTTTCCCAAGCGAGTGCTACAATGTTGCAGCTCGATAACTCTGCGTCTACTTTTACCCAGTGCCAACTGACTGGCGGCGCAGCAAAAAGCAGTCGACCAACGTGGAGAGACGGGAAGGCTGCTGGTTATTCTCGCCAATAAAGCGAAGTCGGCGAACGTATAATTGATCCTAGAGCCTCGACCCATGCATCACGGTTGTCCTGGGCAAACAGGGTCCCCGAAATTCGCCGAGACACCCCGAGGGGTTAATCCCGTAAATAAGAAAACAGGGGAGTGGGACAGGGCAACGTTTACGCGACCCATAAAAAAAACTTTCAAACCCTTTGCGGTCCGTTTATTTCCATTGCGAGCGCGGCTTCGTTATCCCCCGCGCGCGGAAAGAAACCGGGACTAAAGTAGCCCTCGAAGGCGAAAAATTGTGACTCCGCGATTGTTTGGAAGTTAAGGGGAGACGCCCCGGACGCTGGGAACCAGCCGCGAATCACGGCGATTCGCGTTTTACGGGCAGCGTCGTGTTGTGGCTCGTTCAGTTTCACGGAGAATTGGCAGCGGAGCGGCGGTGATGCAACGAACTACGCGCTACCAGCGATCGCACAAGTGCGAGTAGAATTCCTTGGCAGCGAGCGCGACGGCATGATTCACGTCACGTTCAACTGACCTACGACAATGTTTCCGCGTCGGGCACGCGATTCGAAAATACGCTCTCGTCGGCTGTTAGCAGGTGCGTGAGAACGTGTCGTGCTCGTGATATCCGCTCGCTGGACTCTTGGTCAATCGACCGCGGTGCTGCGCCGCGGAATTAATACTGTAATAACGCCGTGCGTGGGTTATTACGCGTGCCCTTCGCGCAACTTCACCCACGTACGCCGCATTCAATGAGAGCTGCGCAAGCTTCACCCCTTCGGTGTGGAGCGACTTTGAAACGAGCATGGAAGGAACGCTTGCTTGGTTTGCAGATTGGATAACCAATGGGGAGAGTGTGTCTACTTAGTCATCCTGTAAATTAAAAAAGAGCAAACTCCCTCTAAACAGAAATTAATCAAGCGTCCATTTTATTGATTACGGGCGCCAAGGAACTGCCGTGTTAATTCAAATATGCGTGTCTGGTTAAAAGCTGGTTCTGAGAAAAATAACTTACAAGGAAAGATCCCGAACCCGGAAATTCCAAAAATTCTGAAACTTTGTGAATGTGTAGGGGATTTCCTCCTGATTACAATGCGATTTTTGTTTGCTGCCCAAATTCACTCCAAGGGGGTGAAATTAACCCCTTGAAAATCCCGCTGTTTTCCGATTTTGTGTTATAACTCGCGACTGTAAGGAATAGAAAAAAGTTTCAAGAGAAATGTTACTTCTTTTAATTAGGACTATCATTTGGTGTCTTAAAGTTCTTACAGTTCGCGAGTTATAACACAAAATCGAAAAATAGCCGGATTTGCAAGAGTTAATTTCACCCCTTATAGTGAACTTTGGCAGCAAACAAAAATCGCGTTGTAATCAAGAGGAAATCCCCTACATACCTATTCATAAAGTTTCAGAATTTTTTGAATTTCCGGGTTCGGGATCTTCCCTTGTTAGTACACAAATATCGTATGTTCAATTCTTGAGAAATTTGAATTTTTATATGTTAGAAATAGTTCTCGATTGTTTCTTTATGTTATATAAAAATTATATTTATTTCTATTTTATAACTTTGTCAAATATAAATTTTTGTTCATTGTGTACCATTGTACATTTAAACTTGTATTTCTAGAAAATGCTAAAAATGGACATAAAATATTTGTGCACTAACTGATCGATATATTCAATTTCAATACAGATACGACTCTCGTACTTAATATACATATAGACAAACTATTTTTATGCTTTTTGGCAGCAATGACTTGATTTAAGCAAAAATCGCAGATACGTTTTGACTTATCACAGCAGAGTAGACCAATGTCAGCGTCATTTTGAAAATGAACCCTGACCTACCTACCCAGCTATCGCCCTCCGCAACGAATTCAATGACACACAGGGCGGTGCGACAGAAATCCCCGTGCAAAAAGTCACTGTCCTATCGTGTACTGACAATGGGGGTGTTTACATAACCACCCCCCTCTCCCGTCGCCATTAGCACGTTTGCAGCAAGTTGCGCGGTGCCCCCGGGCGCCCGAGGGAACCGAAACTCTTTGTGTGTCTTCGAGCCTTTGTGTTCAGGCGCCACAGGAACTCACAAATATTTCCCAAAGCTCGCGCCCCGCCTCGTCAACGCGACGTTTCCGCGACGCGTGCACCGTTCAATCGCAAACACACGCGCCACTTCCCTTTGTCCTTTCGCGCGCGGGCGGGAGAACCGCGAAAACGGAAAACGCGGCAGCCTGTGGCGGTTTCCTTTCCAGCCTCGCGACGCCCTTCCCTCTCGTTTGCGCGCCGAGGGCCTGACGGGGCACGCGCCTCTGTCGCACGATAACTCTGGGCGGCGGACGGGGGTGTTGAAGCTGCGGTGATTTGGATGTTTTTAGAATGCTCGGTCACGCGACGGGGGACTTCAAAAGGGATACTGGAAGCAGCCTGAAACGGAGGAAGAAGGAAGGACCTGTTAGGAGGGATGATTGAAAACTACGAACTACTGCTAGGTTGAATCAGTTGTGTAAAGTAAATCGGGGTAAGATGCCAAATCCTGAATGAGAAGAATTGTTTTTATGGATTAAAATTTAGTTTCTGATAGTTTGTTAAATCGTGGATGAGAAGAATTGTTGTTTTTATGGATTAAAAATTAGTTTTTGTTAATTTAGTAGTGTTCGTTTCATAGTATATAATTTAGATAACAAGTAAGCTTTGTTGATTTGATAGAAATATATATATTACATTTTTTATAAATTTATTAAGCAACTATAGGCATCTTCCCCCGACTAACTTTACTACTTTATTCCACAGGGTGAGTCACATAACTTGTTCGCCCCGAATAACTTCTCAATGATTCTATTTTCCGACTCACCCTGTACCTATAGGTAACCAAGTCGATTGAACTTTCTGGTAACGTGAGAGTTTCTAAAAATGAAGCTGTAGTATCATGAAACGCACCCCGCAAATAATTGAATAAACAGATATAATGCTCACAGTACATTCGAAGTGTGCCTAAAATTTTCCAGCCCCCCTCTGTCCCACGATAAAACTGTAACGCTCAATTCCCGTCTCCTTCGTCCCTCGTGTCCCTTTTCTCAACGTAAAAGTGACAAAACGCGGCGATTACGGGCAGCCAGTCCCGCGAGGGTCGAACCGGGTAGCTGATGACACGCCCGGGACCTCTTTGGAATTAACCACCAGCCCGAGGACCGTTTCTCAGCCTGACCGTACGCCATCCCCAGCACGCGGCTATTCTGCACTTTTCCACCACCCTTTCGCCACGTTCTCTCTTTGACGGGCTACGCTCTAGCCTCCCCTTTGAAAGTCCACTTGAATCTCGGGCGAGAAAGCCGTCGTTGCATTCAATCCGCCACCCTTCTTCAAAGCTGCACAACTGAACTGCCTGGCGCGTTAATAATATTCTAACATTATTCCTTCAAAATGGCAATGGCGACACACTGGCAAGAACACGGATCGGGTAGTAGATGTGCCCCGACACACCCTTAAGACCGTGGACGTTCAAAAACCCCATCAACGAGGCGACGATAAATCCCGAGGAGGGGAGAGGATCAAAGCGGCGTTAGAGCAGCGATTTCCCCGATAACGATAACCCATATCCGGGATTACTCGTCGCAATTACTTAACGCCTTAAGACTCCCCGGGTGAGCGGCGTCTCTGGCCCGCAGTTTGCATGCAAAGCAGGCGTACGTACACGCCGGCCCCCCTTGTAAGACGGCCACCGAAGCGAGCTACGTGCCGCGACATCCCCCTTCCGACTTACGGGGGCTCGATTAAACGCGACTTAAACCGCGACTCGGCGAGAGGTGGGGCTCCGGGGCCCGGGGGATTACCTCCGAGATTGCATCGAGCTGGTTCGCGCGAATCGCTGGGACAAAACGGCGATTACGATCGCGATCGGCCACCAGCCACGCGATCCAACGATTCCCGAGACACGGGGGTCCACGGACCACTCGATATCGCTCGCCATCGAATGCCCCGGCTGCGAGCTTGGAAGAGGATCGTCTCCACGATGGCGGTTGGCTCCCGTTCGCCGGAGCCGATACGCCTCGAAGCCGCCTTCCAGCTGGAGCACCGGGCGTCCAAGAATTCCTCCCATAGGCGTTCGTTACAGATTACGCGGCTCGGTGAATTTTAATCGAACACTCCATATCCCGCCGGCGGAATCGCGACGGCGATCGTTCCGGGGATAATCCCGCGACAGCCTCGACGTCGTTCTCCGTCGGTGTGGTCGATTATGGGCGAGCATCGGGGATGCTAGATACAACGGCGTGACTTAATGCAATTCATTTTTATTAATACGGAGAGCGATTGAATCTTGATGGAGGCTGACTCGAGGGGACGAGGATAGTCTAGGTGCTCCATTTAGGAGGCACGAACGGCGCGAGTGTGCGTTGGATATCTGTAGGAGGAGCATTTACGCCTCGACGATCGTGAAGGAACTAGGAAACAAGAGCGACGCGCATACCTGCAAGATAAAAGTCCGTAGACAATAACCGAGCCTGGGACGGATACAAAGCCGCCCGATAATGGAAATTTATGTCCGCTGAGCTGGCTGGGGAAGTGGAATCGCGAGCTGCGAACGTGAAATTCAATAGGGAGATAGATCTAATCTAACACGGAAAAAGATGGCTGCGCAATGAAGCCTTGCGTCGTGAAAGCCGCTCGCGAATCTCTGCTGCTAAGACGCGCCTCAAACCAGTTCGATATTGCAGCTTGAAGATTTCCCAGCGAATTTTCTAACGAACTTCCCGCCTGCGGCTGAGTTAGGAGCGATTGGAAGGAGAGGCTCGTTCACTTTCAATTGCGATCTCGGTTAGCCATGACCTGACACACGGCACTGTCGCAACAGCGACCGAGGAAATCCTTTAAAGCGTAAGTGCAGGCCCGATAAGCATCGAGCGGGGCAATAAAATCCCGAGCAAAGCTGCATAAAACCGATTTTTCCGACACGCCGAGGAGCAGCGGCAACGTAGAGGCGGCGTTTCGCCGCGCAGCACGCTCGATCGCTTCCTTTTTACTCGGCGCGGCCGACGGGGGCCTCCGGGGGTTGGGTTCAAAGCGCTTCGGCCGGGCGATAAACAATCTTATTTATTGCAAAAGCTTGCATTCTTCCCGCGGCAATAATAGCGCGGCGCGCCTCGCCGAAACTTCGAGGGGCATTCACTGTGGGAACTCGGGCTGGTTATCGAGGCGGAGGAGCAGGTAAAAAGGAACGAACGCTGGTACCCTCTCGAGAGCCGGGCGACGAGCTTGCGCCACCGAGAGGAGCATTTTAATATGACAGAATCCTCTTACTGTTCCTTCCCTCTTCCTCCCCGGCTCCTTTCTCTATAAAAAGTTTAATATACCGGTGTTGTCCTGCAGCCCCTCGGCCCCGCGCCACCCCCCTGCTGGCTTTCGACGTTCCCCGAGGACGTTGACTGTCGTCTTCGTGCCGCGAGGCTGGGGGGCGGCGTGCTTAAACCTCGAAAACTTTCCGAGGACGGCAATAAGCCATCGACTCGATGATCCCACCCCCTTATTCCGTTCGGTAAGCCCCCCTATAAATCTTCATTATAGTATGCCACCGAGTCGCGATAGCCTCCGTATAACCGACGAGATCGGATAAAGTCAGCGCCGGGCCGCGATGCCGATGATGGATCGCGGCGCAACTTCGGCATTCGAAGGAGAGGAAACGGGGGTGGCGGAGGGACCCCTCGGCACGCGTCGTTGTCCTCTGCCGTGCCCCGAGACACTCTCTGGTCGACGACCACCGCGCACCGTCGTCGGATCGAAACGTCGAGACGAACGGAGAGCAACGCCTTCGACGCGAACCCGAAATTCAGTCGAGGAGGAGGGGGACTTTGCTGGGGAGCCTTGAGGAAAACCGCAAAAACGCGACCCCCTCTTCCACCGTGGGAGAGCCACTTTTTCTTTTTCTTTCGCCTTGCCTCTCGCTCTTTCTTGCCTTCTACTTCTTCGCAGCCCGTGCCAACTTGGCATCTGACGTTCTCGCGTTGCGCAACCCCGCAGCGAAAACCCGGCGTAGAGGCTACGTCTTGGGGTTCTTTGCTCCAAGAGAAGCCAACGATCTTTCATCAACTGGGTAATATTTCTTCTTTTGAAGGGACTCGAACCTGGACGCGAATACGATCTAATCGATTCACGTGCTTACTTTGGGCGATGGATTGTGGACAAATTCATTTTTATAAATTTGGTGGTTATTTATGAGGGAGAGGATGTAATCTAAGGTCCACTTGCTCCAAAAAGTATGCGTGTAGAATATATTTCTAAGTTCTTCAATGGTCAGCAAGTAGCTACTCCAAGGGTCCCACCCACTTTGCACCCTACTACTTTTTTACATCAGTAGGTCTCTGAGGACTCTATAGTGATTAAACCCATAACGAAGTCGTGAATTGATCGGCGAGGGCTAACATCGATTGAGCGAGAAAGACAGAAAACCACCGCTCACGGTGTCCTGTTTCAGGGTGCCGTGCAGTGGTCAATGGGACGAATGGGAACAGAAGCGAGATACGCTACATGCCCCTAAGAGAGGCGAGGCTCTATTTCCCACGTTTTTTTTCAACAACCTTGCGTCGTCGAAACCTGCTCACCTTCACGGCTGGATGAGTCGACCCACTTCCCTATTTCTGTTCCACTCGCCCCACACGCACGGACAACGAAATAGAAAAGTAGGTTAGGTAAACCAAGGGTTAAAGTAAACGAGCTTCGAACACTAGGGCAAGGGCGCCGAAAAAGACGTGAGAAAATAAACACGAGAGTCTCACTTAGGCTCGTAAATAGCGTGTATCTCACTCCTCAAACTTCTCACTCGGGGCTCTCATTCATCCAATGGAAGAACGCACGAAAACTTCAAGTGGGGACGCCAGTACTTCACCTAACTACCGAATTCATTGCTTTAAGTGGCCAGTTCTGAGGCTCGAAATAGCTCACTTGAACACCTGACGGACATATACATTGATTTTTTATTGATAATCATCGTGAACTCGTCGACTACGGTGGAACAGCACTCGCCAGAATATCTATCACTACCTGTAACTCCCATTTCAATCTTTCTAGTGATGCCACAGATCTTTGCTAATTCTAATCACCTCCACCAGAACAGCCTACTATCTCCTAATAATTTTCCATTTCAAATGAAAGCACGCGCGTGTAATGGCGTAGAACGACGAAGCACCGAAAGGGTGAACTGTGCCGCGCAGTTAGCTGTACGCATTCGCCGAAACTTGTCCCGCGCGCTGTCAACGGGACGAAACGCGGTCAGGAGGAATAACGCCACCCTAACGAAATCCTTTTACACAGCGTGTGGCCGCCTCAGGGTGCTAGGGCGATCCCAGAGGCAGTCAGTCCTTCTGCACGGCAACTCTCTCAGGCGTGACGCAGCCTCCCATCCAGGCTCCTGCTGAAACGGCCTCCTCTCGATCTTCCAACAACGCCACACCGAGAATTCGAAACGAGGACGCGACCCGGGCAAGGTCGTTCCAACCCTGTCCGACTTTACGACCGACGGCGAAATTCGATTGCTCGTGGTAGCTGCCCCCAGCGTCCAGTCCCACGAATCCTTACGCCGGAGCGCAACGACGTTCCCTCTCGTCGGCCAGTAAATTTCCAAGGAGCTTTACAGTCCCGAGGATCCCCCTCGGAGAGTCCTGCAGCGGATAGCGAGACACTGAGGAGCACTACTTTCCTCAGGATTTTGGAAATTTAAACTTCACGGGAGGGATCTCTAAAACGGTCTCCGTGAGATGGATACGGATAGAGGGATCTTGGGGTAGAAGAAGAAAGTTGTGAATGTATGATAATTTAACGTGGGACGAGTGAAAATTATCCGCGCGATGAGAGAGATTTATAGAATTGGAATCGTTTCGAAACGCTTTGAGGTGTTTACTTCCACCCGATCGCCGGCGAAAAATCTGAATAGGTCTGGTTTCGCACCCCGCCGCGGCCAGCCACCGGAAAACGGTGAGAATTGTCATTTGCAGGATGTCCCCCCTTCCCGTAGCGCGTCAAAGGGCCGCCGGCTAATCAGCTCCCCAAACAGAGGCCGAAGCTAATCTTCCCCGTCTCATCAGGGACGGGGGCTCTACGACGCGACAGAAACACGGAGAAGGCGGAGGAGCGAACATCCCCTTGATGTACGACGCTGTTTCAGGGGCTGCGCCCTTGTATCGACGTAAATCGCGCGAAGAGCCAACTCTTTCTGTAAATACATGTGCATTGGTAATCGAGATGCAATGAATTCATAAAGATAAGCTATAGTGAAACACTTTTTAAAACTATAATTTCATTGATACACACCTTGGCAAAAATCACGCGAAAATATCAGGATTTCAACTTTAAATAGCAGCCATTTTGTTTTAAATTAATATTTCGGAAATTCCCTCCTTTAATCAGAGGATACATTAATGTACTAACGAAATCTTTTTTGTTTTTTTTTTTATTTTAGATAATCTGGTTCCGAATGGCAGTGGCCCACCGCATAACCAAATTTCTAAAAAGGCTTCTTGTATGTTGCTTCTTACTTTATTATAAACGTAAATATTTTTCTACCAAAAAATTACCAAATGTTCTTCAATTGTTGATGTCTTTTAAGTACAAAAAGTTCTATAAAGATATCCTTTCGCTTTTCAAAAAAAAAAATTCACAAACATTCGCCTCTTTTCGGCCGCCTGACTAGGTATAACACTTCAAACTCTAATCTACTTAGGTGTGATTTAAAATCCTCATTTCCTCCAAGAAGTAACACTAATAATAACTAACACATAGTGTAAAACTCCTAATCCCAGAGTCAGCGAAAGGGGTTGCATTCCAATCATCCCCCCTAGATCATGAACAAGTATCGAAAGCTGTACAAAGGTCTCCAAGGGAGAAAGTGACACCCGGCGGTCGCTTCGAAGGACATATATCCCGCCGCACAGTGGACGCGAGGCCGCTGGGGGTGGTCTGTTCGGCACGGGAAAAGGAGCCGCGTGAAAACTTGCTCGAGGTCGTTTCCCGGTCTGCCATGGCCGATGCCCGTAAACGGGGAGCCATCAGGCAGACAGCGTCGCGGGTCTGGAGCTCATACATCAACTTAATGCGCGGTTGACGTCCCGCAGGCGTGCGCTGCAACACTCCCCTGACGCGCGGCGACGACAAACCCAGGGGCAGAGAGAGGAGGGCCCTGGGCCCCGTCGTACACAATGGCTTCCGGTTCTCTGGAGAGAAACGAGGAGAGAGATCTGCTACGTGACACGTTAGGGTACGCTTGTACACGGTGTGCTGCAGCGTGTCCTTTTATGGTGGCGTGCGCGCGCGCGCGCGGGTGAGGCCGTTTCTGCGGCAGTGGAAACGGAAAAGCAGAGATAGAGAGAGATAGAGATAGAGAGATAGAGAGATAGAGAGATAGAGAGATAGAGAGATAGAGAGAGAGAGAGAGAGAGAGAGAGAGAGAGAGAGAGACCGGTAGCAATCGAGACTAGAGGGAGGAGAGAACATTGTGCCCTAATCACGCTATTGTCTGGCCGCTGATAGTTGACAGTCCGCCCGGCAGTCCGTGTCGAGGATGACGGAAACGACGAAAACCATCGTTAACCAAGGACAAGGGGGTGGCACGGGCGAACGGGGACCAGGGGTTGCCTGATTTTCGGTTGGACCGGACCGTTTACCAACAAAGGGGTAAAATTGCTCCGGAGGGCTGGTGTGCCTCTGATTACGAGGCTCGTCGTCGTGAAAAGACGACCCCGACACACGAAGGGGTAAGACGACCGGGGAAATTCGAAACTTGCTGGGCGGAAGGAGAGCACCCGTTGGCAACTGCGACTCCAATGTTGCTTCATCTGAGAATCTTCCTCGTTTTCGTTTTTCTTAGGACGCGAATAACTAAGTTTGGGGATTTTTTAGTAGATCTTGTAGTAAGACCATATCCTCCCCCTTTGGTGTACTTTAGAACATGCTACTGCATTTGATCAGCCTGACCATTAATCGATTGTGAAACGTCGAAACGGACCCCAAATTGCCCGACGCAGTGAACGAATATCGCGAAAGCGACGACACGCAAAGAACCCCCGGAGCTGTGTAACTCATCCCTCGAAAACGAGCAAGGCGGATCCCCAGCAGGAGCAGACTACGCATCCTTAACCTGTCCGCTAAAGCGGCGAGGAAAATCGAGTCATTACGTCCTGTTGCTTCCGACAAGGCGTAAAAAGAGTAACAGCCGAGGGCTCGGGGCGCAATGTCGCGTAAAACGCGATAGAGCCACGGTTCCTCTCCCCCCCCCCCCGTGGTGCTCTACCCGTCCTCACCACCCCCCCTCTCACACTCTTTCCCACCGCCAGGAGTCATTACTTAAGATACGGCCTGCGATGAAGGGAAAAAGAGGAAAAGGATCCGACGCAAAATACACCTTTGCTCGCCGCTCTCGTGCCACACCCCTCGATTACGGTCGTTGCGTGGGTCGAGAATGTCGGGTGCGCGCGTAGAGGAGGAGGCGTCGTCGAGAACGAGCCTGCTGAAACGAGCAGGGAAAAGGAAGGTTCTTAAAGTCGGCCGCCCATATCGTAGCGGGCTTTAAACTTTCTCTCTGGTATGCGTACTGGGCCTCCTCTGTTCCTCCCCTGGCGAGCGAGGGCCAACTTCAAAGGGAGGCGTTTCTACGTCTCGTCTCTCTGGGGTAGATACCTCGTCATAATCCCGTACGCTCGGTCGCGTCAAAGGTTACAACGGCACCCCCTTGCCGTCCCGCCGCGAAGCTATCGCGCTCGCGACGCCGGATAAAGCGATTCGTTCTGTACACGCACGGCCGGCAGTCAATAAACTTCGGAGGAAGGAATAAGGCATGGAGATCCGAGCACTAGCGCGGATATTAATACCCGGAGGGATGCATGCATAATGCAACGAGCGGGAATAGGCAACGAGCGCGCGAAGAAGCCGCGTATGGGGCTGATCGCAGCGTGGAGATCTCTGGATGGATTGTGCTAGGTGGTAAGGCTGTTCGAGTACTCGAAAAAAGCGAGCCGAGCCAGACTCGGCTTTTCGAGCCAAGCCGAGCCGAGTACTCGTAAAAACTGAGTAGCTCGAAAGAACCGAGCGGCTCGATAAAACCGAGTAGCTCGAAGTTTTTCGAGCGGCTCGAAAGTACCGAGCGGACCGAAAGAACCGAGAAACTCGAATATACTTCGAGCAGATCGAAATTTTCGACCAGCTTGAAACTTGAAGCTTGAATGTTTCGGGTAATACGAATGTTTAGAATATTTTAGGTTACGTTTATCTACTGAAATGTAAATAATGGTTCTCAATAAGTAATGTAAATAATTAAAATGTAAGCTGTAAATGCAAATATTCTGTAACTTTTAAAAATTAGTACTAATTTCAAATTTTTTATTTAATTTTTTCGTGTATCTATGAACGTATTCATACACTTCTATTTATGTTATCTTTCTTTTGCTCTTACTTTTTCTTTTTTTCTTACTTTTTTACCTTCTTCGTATGTTTTTAACTCTATCGCGCTATTGTTAACACAAGGCGTTACCCGTACATGAATAAATAAATAAATAAATAGATAGATAGATAAATAAATAAATAAATGAATAAATAATTAAATAAATATAAATAAGCGTAATTACAAAGAATCGTGAAGTACTTGTAAACATTCGAATATGTAAACCTTGCATTATTAATTTTTCAATTTCACATTTTTCATTAAATTAATATAAGATCGCAATAACGATCTGCTTGAATGGGGATGGTAAATATTTATAAAAGAACGTATGAAATTACGACAGATTATTTCAATAGATAAACGTAACCTAAAATATTCGAAACATTCGTATCGCCCGAAACGTTCCAGCTTCAAGCATCAAGCTGCTCGCAAAATTTCGATTTGCTCGAAGTACATTCGAGCTTCTCGGTTCTTTCGGGCCGCTCGGTTCTTTCGAGCTACTCGGTTTTATCGAGCTGGTCGGTTCTTTCGAGCTACTCGGTTTTTACGGGTACTCGGCTCGGCTCGGTCCGAACTTCAAGCTACTCGAATATTCGAGTACTCGAACAGCCTTACTGCGCGCACGCCCCCCCCCCCGGCGCCGCTCGTGCGCATGCGCGAGTATTTTTCGACTTTTCGGAAAAAAAAATTTTTTTCGAAACTTTTCCATATTCCGCGGTCTGGGCCCTGCGCGCACGTACCCCCCGGCGCCACTCGTGCACACGCGCGTTTTTTTCGAGTTTTCGGAAAAAAAAATTTTTTTCAAACTTTTCCATCTTCCGCGGTCTGGACTCTGCGCGCACGTCCCCCCGGCGCCGCTCGTGCGCATGCGCGAGTATTTTTCGACTTTTCGGGGAAAAAATTTTTTTTCGAAACTTTTCCATCTTCCGCGGTCTGGACCCTGCGCGCACGTCCCCCCGGCGCCGCTCGTGCGCATGCGCGAGTTTTTTTCGACTTTTCGGGAAAAAAATTTTTTTTCGAAACTTTTCCATCTTCCGCGGTCTGGACCCTGCGCGCACGTCCCCCCGGCGCCGCTCGTGCGCATGCGCGAGTTTTTTTCGACTTTTCGGAAAAAAAATTTTTTTTCGAAACTTTTCCATCTTCCGCGGTCTGGACCCTGCGCGCACGTCCCCCCGGCGCCGCTCGTGCGCATGCGCGAGTTTTTTTTCGAGTTTTCGGAAAAAAAATTTTTTTTCGAACTTTTCCATCTTCCGCGGTCTGGACCCTGCGCGCACGTCCCCCCAACGCCGCTCGTGCGCATGCGCGAGTTTTTTTTCGAATTTTCGGAAAAAAAATTTTTTTTCGAACTTTTCCATCTTCCGCGGTCTGGACCCTGCGCGCACGTCCCCCCAACGCCGCTCGTGCGCATGCGCGAGTTTTTTTCGTCTTTTCGGAAAAAAAATTTTTTTTCGAAACTTTTCCATATTCCGCGGTCTGGGCCCTGCGCGCACGTACCCCCCGGCGCCACTCGTGCACACGCGCGTTTTTTTCGAGTTTTCGGAAAAAAAATTTTTTTTCAAACTTTTCCATCTTCCGCGGTCTGGACTCTGCGCGCACGTCCCCCCGGCGCCGCTCGTGCGCATGCGCGAGTATTTTTCGACTTTTCGGGGAAAAAATTTTTTTTCGAAACTTTTCCATCTTCCGCGGTCTGGACCCTGCGCGCACGTCCCCCCGGCGCCGCTCGTGCGCATGCGCGAGTTTTTTTCGACTTTTCGGGAAAAAAATTTTTTTTCGAAACTTTTCCATCTTCCGCGGTCTGGACCCTGCGCGCACGTCCCCCCGGCGCCGCTCGTGCGCATGCGCGAGTTTTTTTCGACTTTTCGGAAAAAAAAATTTTTTTCGAAACTTTTCCATCTTCCGCGGTCTGGACCCTGCGCGCACGTCCCCCCGGCGCCGCTCGTGCGCATGCGCGAGTTTTTTTTCGAGTTTTCGGAAAAAAAATTTTTTTTCGAACTTTTCCATCTTCCGCGGTCTGGACCCTGCGCGCACGTCCCCCCAACGCCGCTCGTGCGCATGCGCGAGTTTTTTTTCGAATTTTCGGAAAAAAAATTTTTTTTCGAACTTTTCCATCTTCCGCGGTCTGGACCCTGCGCGCACGTCCCCGCGGCGCCGCTCGTGCGCATGCGCGAGTTTTTTTCCAACTTTTCGGAAAAAAAATTTTTTTCGAAACTTTTCCATCTTCCGCGGTCTGGACCTGCGCGCCCAAATATTTATTTCATTTCTTCGTGTATCTATGAACGTATTCATACACTTCTATTTATGTTATCTTTCTTTTCCTCTTACTTTTTCTTTTTTTCTTACTTTTTTACCTTCTTCGTATGTTTTTAACTCTATCGCGCTATTGTTACCACAAGGCGTTACCCGTACATGAATAAATAAATAAATAAATAAATAAATAAATAGATAAATAAATAAATGAATAAATAATTAAATAAATATTGTAATAAGCGTAATTACAAAGAATCGTGAAGTACTTGTAAACATTCGAATATGTAATCCTTGCATTATTAATTTTTTCAATTTTACATTTTTTATTTAATTAATATAAGATCGCAATAACGATCTGCTTGAATGGGGATGGTAAATATTTATAAAAGAACGTATGAAATTACGACAGAGTATTTCAATAGATAAACGTAACCTAAAATATTCGAAACATTCGTATCGCCCGAAACGTTCCAGCTTCAAGCTTCAAGCTGCTCGCAAAATTTCGATCTGCTCGAAGTACATTCGAGCTTCTCGATTCTTTCGGGCCGCTCGGTTCTTTCGAGCCGCTCGAAAAAATTCGAGCTACTCGGTTTTTACGGGTACTCGGTTTTTACGGGTACTCGGCTCGGCTCGGAAACCGAGTCTCGGCTCGGTCCGAACTTCAAGCTACTCGAATATTCGAGTACTCGAACAGCCTTATTAGTTGGACTCTGAGCGTAAGGTGACTCAATTCAGGCGAATATCGCGAATATCAGGGCACTGTGTGCAGTTGATGGCGAGTAGACACGCCAGCGAAGATTTCGTGTTTTCCAAACGTTTTCTTCAGCTGATTATTCTATAAAACCACGCTTACGGATTGTACACGCAAGGACACGCGTCGTCGTGGCTTGTTTTACGCGCCAGGGGGTGCAGGACCGAAACACGTCGCGTTCAGCTGGCGAACGCGTCGTTAAGGACCACCGTCGTTCGAGCAAATGGCGTGGAAAGAGAATGGATAATCGTTTCTCGGAATTGCTTTCCCCAAGGTGGTCCAGGACGCGATCGGGACCGCCGATCGACCGAGTTCCATGCAATCCCCCATGGCTCTTTCCACGCCGAAATGGGTTATGAGGACCGGGCGATCCCATGGCGCGAGGGTGACACGCCGCGCGTCCTCCGCCAACGAGGAAAGAATTCGAGGGCGGAGGGACGGAAGACACGGCCAGACACACGTACAGTGTGTCCCGTAACTGGATGCTCATAGCTCAACTAGGCGGCCCTTCGAACCACATTTTCCGCTGAAAAGTGGATGTAATCGTGGCCTCCATCTGAAATGATTCCGACTACCAGTGGTGTTGCTACCACCTCTTCCAATTTAAATGCAAATAACTGAACCTAGACTTGTCATCAGGCATGGCAATCCCTTGCGAACGAATTATCGAGGTAGTGCAATACTCGAGCAACGTGCATCCTGTCGCGGGACACCCCGTATATCCCACGGTGATGCAGGCGCAGGGGAGGGTTGGGGTCCGCTCGGGTCGCCAGGGTGTCTGCGCTGGATCATCGGGGAAAGTTGGCGACGTCAGCGGAGTCAAGGCCGCGGCTGCGTTGCAGCGCCGTCGCAGCCGGGTGCTCCAGACCTCACCCCTCTTTTCAACCCTTCTTTTCTTCCTACCTCCCTCGGCGTGTACGTGGCCGGCGCACACGCGTGCCGGGAGTGTCCGCACGCACCTAGACGAAAGCATCGCGGCCGTATCTTCGGGAAACAAGCCGCCAACCCTCTCTGCCATCGCCGGGGATCAGCCTGGCCTGGAGGGGCTGGAAGGGGTAGGCCGTGTCTGTGCTACAGCGACGGTCGATAGAATTGTCTGCGCACATGCGCGCAGCCAAAGGCTCGTCAGCTGCGCCATTGATTCCCGCCGGCCACCCCCTCGGCCACCCTAGCCGCCCTCCGTAGACTTAAAGCGGAGAGGGCGGAATATAAAGGTCGCTAATTTGTGTAACGTCACCTCGGGAACACCTCGTGGACGTGTCAGCGCGCTGCCAGATTTTCCAGACGAGCCGAGAACGTAGCTGGCGAACGAGACGAGAGGACCCTTCGATCGAGGGAGACCCACACTCCCTACAGGCTCTCTCTCTCTCTGTCGCTCTCTCTCTCTCTCTCTTGCTCCCGTCGCCAAATCTTCCCCCTGTCGAGAGGGGGTGACCTCCTTTGCCGTGTCTCGTCTCGTCTCGTCTCGAGGGGTGATCGTAGGTCCTGATCTCTCCCTCTTAGGGGCACGGAAGCGTCGAAAAGCATCGGGGATGATTGTTTTCGCGACGACTGTGCACGTGACGCGTCTCTCGTTAGGCGGCCGTTTCTACTCGGATCGCTGATACACGAGGGTGCGGCAATCGGAGATCAATTTGACACGATCCGCTAGGAAAGTCGCGTAGATTCGCCGCGAAGGGTGACATCGTTTCGCGAATTCACGATTTAACCAGAGCTCTCGCGAGCGAGCCGGGGAGAGTTGTCTATCCAGGCGAATGGAACGGACAGGCGATAAAAGAGGCGAGCACCGAAAAACGCTGGCGAAAAGGGAAAGGCGCGGGGAGCAAGGACGAGAAAGCAGGATATTCCCCGAGTACTCCAGGGAAATTGAGATTGGATCCCGCAGGAGAAACCGAGCGAATCTACTGGCGACGCTGCAGAAACGTGGGTGGAGGGTGACTCTTGCGGATAGCCTGGCACGTGTCGAATCGAAATCGGGCAGACACTGGCGAGGGACAGAAGTAGCAGACAGATTTTCTGATCACCGTGAACGGTTATCGATCCTCTTCCACCCTGGATCCACGGACCATCTGCTTCCTCCTCTTTCGTGCACGCCCAGAGTCCGCTTCGTTTCGTTTCGTTCCGTTCCATCGCCTCGCTGTCCATTCTCGGGATTGGAGATCGAAATTAAGCGACGGCTTTTATCGCTACCGCAGCTGGCGTGGTATCCTTTGGAATCGAAGCAAGTTTCTATCGCGTTCACTTTATATCCAGGCGTGAAATAGTGTTAAGGGGGGGAATGAAATGTGCAAGTAAATGTTCCACGTTCTAAAAGCAACCCAGCGAGATGTTGGCGTATTACAGTTCCTTCAGCTTTAGCAGCCCTCGCGCTGACTTCGCTCGCCGTTACCTTGCTTGGCTTCCGAAGTACATCATCGAGTCACGGCGCCGCCGAACGAACCCACCTTTTACCTTCCTTTCCCCGTGAAACTCTAAAAGTTCTCCAACGGGATCCCCCTTCTCGCGGGCATTCAAGAGGCCAACCTCTTGATCCCGCCATAGGAGGAACGTAGCAGAGTTTGAACGGTACCTCGGAGAATCATAACGACCTCTGGCAATGGCGTGCCTCGTCAGGGCTCGCTAATCCGTCAACGAGCTCGCGGCATTCCAATTACAGAGCTTCCACGCGTGGAGCAGTGAACTGGTCGATGCTCTCTTTCAAGCAGTAGGATTCTTTAGGATTCTCGCGGAGTCCATTAATAGTGGCAGGCATGCGTCAATTACAGCGAGAATATCAATTAAGATTCTAATGTACTTAGGTACTACGCCAGGCAGATTAGCAACCACCACAAATGCCCCAAGAGCCAAACACTTCTATAGATAATATTTCATGAATATAATTTAGCCTCCTCTCGCGTAGATTGTATTCAGAAAATATTACAAGTGTTCGAGGAGCAGATGCCATGCATTTCGCGAGTGTACAACCCTTTTACTTTGAACAGACTCTAATAGATTAGAGATCTAGGAGTTAACAAAGCGGACGAGGTGGCCACCTGATCAGCCCGATCGATTTAACGCAGAAACGTGTTCGACCGGCTCGTAAATAACGGCGGGGAACAACGGCGCAGATCCCATTCCGTTCGTCATCCCCAATGGGACCGACGGTTTTGGCATTCCGATGCCGTTCTTGGCCATCAAGCTGCCAGGGGTTGCGGCTAATGTCGTTGATATTCAAGGCTCAAAGTGGCAGGGGTCGCGTTAATGTCACCGGGGGTTTGCTGTCCGGCGGGATGGCGTTACCCGTCCGTGTAGCCGATGTCTGGGTCCATCGAGGGGCCAAGGATAACGCCGGGAGGATTGCCGCGCCATCACCCCTGCCCACGAACCCGCACGAATGGCCAAAAGGGTTAGCAGCCCCGTACAGCCGTTCCAGGGATCCTTACGACGGGTCGGGTGATCCTGGACAGGCTCAACGAAAAACGTAGTCTCGGTTTACCTCGTCGCGCGGTCCAATCCCTCTTCCCTTCTCGACCCACCGTTGTCGCGTTGATGAACGAGGCGAGTGACTTAGGGAGAGAATCGACACCCACATCTCGACCCTCTCTTGAAAAAAAAAGTGTCATGAGCTTCGAATCTGATCGCGCACGATGATCATCAGGAGCATCAACTATGAATTCGCTATTTCTGTGTTCACTGCTCGAGCTTTGGTCCACTGAAAGGAGTTCAGCTATCAATCGAAGGGAGGTCGCGATGGCTTGAGCAAACTGATCCGTCAGTTTGTTTCCCTTGCAAATAACCCGTCAGAAATCAATGGTGGAATCGAGACAGGATCCATCAGACTTTGGCCAGCAGGCAAACAGAGGCTGGGCCAGATATATTGCAACAATCGCCCGCACACCAGCTGTAACAGCCGCGGCACCGCCTACACCGAATTCAGAGTGTTTGTAAAGTCTAGTTTAAGTACAGGGGATCTGTAAACACGGCAACCCACTACCGGCTGATTCAATCTCCCCTGACAAAGGGGTGGTCCTCCATTGAACAGTGGACGCACCTGCGAGTTCGCCTAAGCTCGAGCGATTCCGATCAATCGCGAACAGTGACTGGAAGAATAACATGGAATCCTGTTCCGCGGAAACCCACGCTCCGGCAGGTTCGAATAAAAGCGATTTGCACCGTTGTCCGCGACCAAACGACGACCCCCAGTCTATTCTAAAGCGGCTGGCTCGAGGAATGGACGAGGAATCTTCTTCCGTGAATCTTATTTCGCGGCGACGTGGCTCGGAGTACAGACGAGACTTCTGGCGAAAAGTTTCCCGTAAACATCAACGACTCTGCGAGGAACGGCCCCGACCGTCGCATTGCCCGTCCAACCCGGCCCCTGGAAATCGTAAATTTGGCTGATCCTGGCTGCTTCCAATATCGACCACCACCCACACCGCCATTACCGCCCCCCACCCACCGCCCCTGATGGCGGGCGCCACCCTTTGCCCTTGACATTCAGCGCCGCGGGCGATTGCGAGTCCGAACTTTCCTTCCAACTCTGTATCGTCGCCAGGCTGAACTTTAAATTGCATCCTTCGTGGAAACGGGATTAACCCTCGCCAGCGGGGTGAACCGTGGGGGGCCATTATCGAGGCACCACAACCGTGTAACGTCGTCGCACGAACGAGGGAACTCTGACGATTACACGAAACGGTGAACGATTAGAAAAATTAATTCGATCGCTTCCAACGCTTTCTCTGGTGTTCACTGCGTCACACTTTAGCGGGCACTTGTCGCAGAAAAAGGGACACCGCGACATCTGGTCCGGACGAAGCGACAATAGCGCGTAAATGTATCAATTTGTTCTTCGTGGTGTGCTTTTCTCGAGGACGTTCTCTTAATCTACAGGCCTTATAAAGCATGTTCCAGAGCTGCCATCGATCGAACCTCTCCCCGTACGTGCCTGCTGACGGGGCAGTGGAGGCTGTTTGCTTCTTACACACAATCGTTCGCTGTAACTCGGTTAGAATCTAATTTCGCGAGTGTCGGTAAGTTACGCGTGGTGATGCTCGACGAGGGATGAGTATCGGCTTGCAGAAATACGAGCGGGTACCTGAGACGCTGGGTCCTGCCTCCCCGACTATCTCTGGCACTTGGACGGGGGGGGGGGGGGGGGGGGGGGGTGGAGAGAATGGGCCACCTTCATCTTGGGGAGGACTTTAATAGGATGCCATTCCCCGGTCCAGGACAATGCCTACCATACAGACAAAACTTCCAGGCTCGCCGCGTCCGCAAACGTCCCCCCACCCTCGAAAATAATGAAAATTCGCGGGCTGAATTCTGCGCGCGGCCCTCCACGGCCAGTAACCACCTTCCGAGACCGAAACCTCCAGCGACGTTCCAAGGGGGAACTTGGTGAACTCGAAACTGATCGAACTTGGTGAACTCGAAACTCGTCGAACTTGGTGAACGGAGAGCGAACCAAGTGTCCCGTTTCACAGAGGAATCGTGGAAGGTGGAAAGTGAAAACTGGTTGGAACTTGGCGAGTGTATTGAGACATTCCGTCGAATACGTAATTTAGTAATCTATTTTACAATTGTACAAAGAATTGGAATAGAAATTGGTAACGCGATGCTCTGTTTTCTTTGGAAGTAATCTTACTCTTCGTCAACTCTTAAGGCCGTCACGCATTTTGGCAAACTGCGGCGATACGAAGGGATAAGTTTATAAACATTTGATGACCAAAGCAGAGCACCAATCACTTAATTATTATTAATTTCTTCGATTCGCTTCGCCGCTGTTCGCTAAAATGCGCGACGGTCTTTAAGGTATTCAAAAGTTCCACTTTCAAAGCAGAATTACTTCTGGATCAAGAAAGGTGTGGAGTTAGCCTAGCATCCTAGATGTCCTAGGATTAATCGAACAGGATCGAAAGGTCGTCGCTCGGAGTTGAGAGACGCGTCTGGCCGTGCTCGTGGGAACGTTTATCAGAAAACACGCTTTCCTCTCGCAGACAGTGCGTAGGTACGTGGCATAGCTGGGAGGGAAACTGTTGTTCCCTCTCCTCTCTCCTGACTCCGGTGTCTGGGACGTTATATTGACCTCCCGCAGGCAAATTTCGCCGTTCCGTACCCATAAACGTTCCACGCCGCCCGCCTATCGGCCGAAATAATGGCATAATAAATCTAGCAACTTTTCGCGGGCCACCGTGCCCCGAACGGTTAAAGCGTAGGGCGTCTCGGTTCACCGAATCCCCCAATGGGAACCTATCTTTCTCTCCACCCCCTGGTCGCTATCAAACAATCAATCTGTTTCTGCTGCCGTAGGCGATTACGTTTGCAGTTAATAATTCGCAGGGTTCCGCGTTAATGAAACTCTAAAAATAGAGGGGGGAGATTCGAAACCGTTCGAGACGGTTCCATGGAGGCTCCCGTCCGAAATAATCACGGGGGAGCAGGAGGAATATAAACGGTGTTCTTTGTACGCGGTTGGATCCTTGGGGAATGAATTTAGGGATGATGACGAGTGAGATGTGCCCGTACGAATATTGCGAAACGCTCGAAGGGTGTGCCCTACCGGAGGATTCTATTTGCGGGGAATTCTAGTGTTTCCCAGCATCCCCTTTGATCCATCAACCCCCAAAAGCTGAGGAATTATACGCGACACATCGATCCACAAGTGGGAGAGAGAAACAAATCGTCACGCGGATCGCAGGTCTCAACTATTTCTCTATCAAAACCCACGCCCTTCTCGCCGAGCCTTTCCTGAGGGAGAGGCGCAGAGACGGCGGTAAGGAAAAAGCCGACGGGTACAGACGACGGGGCTCGTGGACAAAGACACTGGGACAAAGGGCAGGGAAGAGAGACGGAGAGAGGAGAAAGGGAAAGTAATACGACCGGCTGGGAAGAGCATGTGTCTCGCGATAATACGTTTCTGCTCGCTCTCTCTCTCTCTCTCTCTTCCTCTTTCTCTTCCCTCCGTTTCTCGATAATTACTTGGAATACCAACACGGGGTGGAAATCCGAAATGCTGTACAGCCAGACGCAGAGAAGACCCGCGGTGGAGTTCTCTCAGGGAAAAATGGCCAACCGATGGACAATCGAGTGGAAATTGATGGAAAAGCGTTCTTTTCTCCGCGGAGGAATAAGGGGACACACGGTCATTAAAACTTCATAACTGCTCGATAATTCAGGGACTTCGGAATACTTCAATAATTCAGTCTTACCAAGGCAAGCTTCCAATGACTTCTGCCACCCTAGATACCCAGCTCCCTATTTCCGAGTCACGATATTCCTTCACTTTGAACTACAATATCGAAAAAGGAGGATAGGAGACAGCGATGGGGATGAATCATCGCTAAAGTTCAAACCTGAGGGGGTTGGAAGGATCACAAGTAGAACACCCCATCGACCAGACATTCGCGAGGTTATCCAGGCTCATCCTTCTCCGCGGGACTTCCTGTTACGCAACCGAATTCGTTGCCCCCCGAATAACGTCACCCGCGATTCGCCCAGCGGGGAAAAGAATCGAGACGCAGGACACGGTCATAGAGGAGCAATCGTATTCAAAGAAAGCGTATCGTAACGGGGCATCAAGGAAGCCAATGTCCCCGGCCGTTTCCCATTTCCATAACGGGATTTTATTTCCATTTTCTCGCCGGCGACCGCCGGGAGGATCGAGCGCCCGGCGAAAACCGTGGCGGAGGGTGTCTGCGCGCGAACCTTGCGGGAAAAAATGGTGAATTTATGCGTCGCCGGGGGTCGAAGGGCGGCGAGTTGGTCGTCGATCCCTGGGATACTCGGCGGCCGTGCCTTCCGAAGGATCAGAATAACGTTCAGCCGGAAAGCTGACATAATGCAATCGAGAGAAGCCGCGCCGGCGCGAGCAACGAGATCCTACGCAGACACGATTTCTCCCCGGTGCATGGCGCAAGAAAATTGAAAACTCGTAATTGAAAGTGGTAAACCGCGTCGACGCTCGATCTCTGCCAGCAGTTTCGGCTCGTGTATCGATCGATGGCTCCCCCGTACGATCGAGTATCCTCGGGCGTCCAATGGAACGATGGATTTTGTAACGCACCAGGAGAGTTCGCGTTCACACGGCTCGTTTTTTTTTTTTTTCGATTTCGATGATACCACAGCTGATGTTTGCTTAATCACTCGCTTGCTTGCTCATCAGTGGTTTCAATCGATTCTTCGAATGGTTAATGCGGGGCGTTTAGGTGGAGTGTCGTGTGTAGCGTTGTTTAAAGCTTCCTTCCGAGGGAATGATTGCGTAATCGGCGGGAAAGCTCCGGGGAAAGGTGTACCGAAATTTTAATTAAACCGTGAGAGGCGGGAACAGTCTGGTCTTATGGTCGCGTTTAAAGGAAGAAATTAACATGTTTTTCCCCGGGTCGCTCGCATGGAAAGTTCCGTGGTGCGCGTCGACGCGAGCTACCCCACCCCTACCGTGTTACTTCTGCGCGGGTTAAAATTAATCGCCATCGAAAAAGAGCCAGACGTCGTTCGAGTATCGCCGACAACGCAGCTGCGTTAGGCGAAATTACATTTCCAAGTACAAAACGGTCTCGGTTTTCGCGACAGACGGCGAATGGCTCACCCCAAACGACCATGGGAAGCTTCCTCTGCAACGGAAGTCCCTTGGAAGTTTCTCTTTACGTTCTGTGCAGCCGGAGAGGAATTGTGTTGATCTCGCGTGGTGAGGCGGAAAAATTTCGTTATCCTTATTTTCTGGGAAACCGTTAGCGACACTGTGCCGGGTTATCGGCTGGTGATGTAATGTAGGATGGTCGGAGATTACGCGCGGATGATTGGAAAAACATGGGTGTATCGATGCCTCGAAGAACGGTCTCTTATTCGTTCAGATATTCAGTAGAAATATTCGTATTCGAAATAGGGCTCCTTTTTTTATTATTATTATTATTTATTTACACGGGACTAGCCCTTGCTGTACAAACTGTACAGGTATAGGTAAATATTGTGCGAGGTATTATGTGGATACAAAATTGCAAAGAATGTCGATGCAACGGCTTATAGTTAATCGGTGGGAATAATTTTATGCACCGCGGTTTGAAAGGCCACTAAAGACTTATTAAAGAAGTCTAACTCTAAGCTATATTTGTTACAGCTTTTGAAAATAAATGGTAGATACCATGTTACATAATATTGCGCATCACTTCTAGATTATAAATTGTAATTCCTACACAAAGAAGACGCAAAGTCTCCAAGATGATATGAGTCATCGAGAGGAAAAACTGATTAAGCCACATTTTTTTGCGAAATTGAGTTAGTAGCAATAATGTAAGTATTCCAATAGGTTGTACTAATATAAAATAGGAAAAATTAATTTTTTTTTCAACGTGGATTTATCCGTTTTTGCTCTCAATGCCTAATATGTGCTCCGTGAACTACACCCTAGTAAAAATGCACCCTCCCAACTGTGCACATTAATAAAACCATACACCTACCTCCAAGAAAGCACCCCAAGACAGCGACTTTCCACGCACCGTCCACACAGAGATCGATTTCAAAAAAGGGCCGCCAAGTCCGGCAGCAAAAGAAAGCAAAGCCAGCCCTCGAGGTAATTACCGCTTCCTCGAGCAGCGTCGAAACGAGAGGAACGTTCTGCCAGGTCCCTGCCGTTAGCGGCCCACCGGCGAAGGGAGGCACAATTATTGAAATAAATAATTAGCAGTGGGTTTTCTCTGTGGCCCAGTGCCATAGAAATCAGCCTCGGTTGAAAGGGGCTGGAGCTTAATGAAAAGATCCGAGGAGGCTGGCTAAGTGGCCACCCCCTACCATCGAGTCCTCCGTGACGAGAGAGGGAGGTTTTTCCGTTTAAGGAGGGAAGAAAGCTGGCCAAGCGAAAAGGGAAGCTCGTAAAAGACGGCCCTGAGACGCGTTTCGCAGGCAGCTCCGATATATAATGCGCCCGCGAGAACGGAAGTGCGCTAGAGTCCACGGTGGCCACTGCTTTTCTCCCAGGGGCAGTCGTCGAGGCCCCCTTTTTCGACCGTTCGCGCGGCTTCTTTTTGCCCGGGGCAGAGACGCGATCGCCGCAGGAAGAGCGACATTTGTCTCGTCGATTATGACGTGGGTCCGCTCTTCTTCTCTCCTCGCCGCCGTTTTTTCTTTCCGCCTGCTCCCCCTCTGTCCCCCACATCGTTTATTGTTTCCTTGCCCCCCGTAGACTTGCAAGCTCCTCGCCGACGCCACGGCGATTTGTCAAAACGCGCGACCAATTGCGACTACGCAAGAAACGCGATCCTGGATTCGACGCGTTAATCTTTGGCTTAGGCTGAATACAGGGGGTTTGGGGGATTCTTAGGGGCGAAGTCGAGGTGGAGGATGATCGGGGGAAAGATCCAAGTGGAGGAATATGAATGATAGAAGCTAATGTTTCTTGGGAATTTTTTTTTCCATAGCAAAAAGGTTTGTTGCACATTAGTGTTTGCTAACCCTGATTAAGGGTGAAAGGTCACCTTGTTACTCGTCTGAGGATGGAGAAAGTAGTGTGTCTTCGACCCTTTCTCTTTATTATTGAAGATACTAACCACTGGGTGTGAAGGATAATTTTAAGAGAAATCGAGGTGCCCCAGTTATCGGCGAGTAATCGTACAGTTTCCTATCAAGTTGAATTAAGTCTCATGCCAGTAAAAACATGGGACAGCAGGACACAAATATAATTCTACTTAAGGGGGTATATGGGTATTTAGGGGTAAAAAAAAAATCGATTTTTTTGTTGTTTATGGTAGCCACAATTCTTCGAAGTATTTTAAGAAAGATTTCATTGAAAAATACCGGAACAGTAAAAAAAGTACCGGACGGGCTCATGCAGGGAAACGCGCCGCGGCGGGTTTTAAAGCTGTTTTTCTTAAAACTGTGTTTTTCAAGACGGTGAGCATCGTAACACGAAAACAGATTGAAACTTTTTGTTCAAATTTTAACTGAACCTACAAAACATTTTTCCTCACAACATGGAACTCGCTCACTAAGATCGCATAACTTTAACAACATTTAAGACAACATTCATCACAAAATTACTTCAGTAAAATCCTTCAAAGTTGATATTTGTTGTATACCTCCGTGAATTTTTATTAAAATTTTTCGACCAAGTTTCACATTGTAGACTTCGACTTAAAGGATACTCATAAACAGCGATTTTGCTTTTAGATGAGTCGGTCAATCGGAATCTGTCACTTTGACATCTTCTATATTAATAACAATTTAATATTTTGTAAACATTCTTATTCATAAATACGTCTTATATCCCTAAGAAAGAAATGTTAAAAGTGCAAATGGTTTAAGTTATTACTGGCACTACAATCTAGCCCAGAAACAACCGTTGATTTCAGCTGTCTAATACCCATGTACCCCCTTAAGGAACTGGAACACAAGTGCAATCAGATTGAGAATTTATCGCGAAACACCGTCATAAAACTCGAACGGTACTCGTTCCCCGTTTCCACCCACGGCCACGAAAAGCAGCCACGCAGCCATTTACGTACATCAAGTTCAGGGCCAAAAATAGTTGAGTGCGTGACGTGGGGGCGAGAAAAGCATGGGGCTATCTTGTATCGATCCGTTTGAGGTAGGTCTTGGCCTCAAGGGAGCCACCAGCCTTATCCCAGTTCAGGGAGGAGCTTCAAGGGCGATCCGAGTCCGAGCGAACGGTCTCCGCGTTTCGAAAAGGTCAATCACATTACCGCGATAAGTGTCTCGTCGAAAAATTCCTACTTAGATATCGACCATCTATGTCGAGCAGTTAACAATGACCCTCGGGCCACTGCAATTACCGCGCTGCCCAAGTTTCGAGTGATTTCGCGAGGGGACCGGTGGAGACAGAAGGGGTTATTCGAACGAAAAAATCGGCACAATTATTTCTGTCTGAAATGCGCTGGTTCGCGAGCCAGCGGGCCGGTGAATTGCGCGGGTTGCGCAACAGGAAGGCGAACGTTTAAGCTAATGACCTTTAATGCAAAGCTCCATTGTACGCGTCGCGGGTCGGGCCTGGAACGAGGGTTAACGGGCAAAATGTACCCATCAGGGAACAAAAAGGAGAGAAAAAAAAAAAGAATGACGGAGGGAGCGGACGAAGGGAGGCGGCAGTGGAGCGAAGGAGAAGGAGAGAAGGAGAGAAGGAACGTCACCCTCGAATGGGTAACTCGTTTCTCGCAGCGAGCCGCCAACTCGAATGTGCAATTCCAATAACGATGCCCCCGTGCGCTTTCGAGCTCTCGCGAAACCCTTTAATAATTCCTCGCGTGAATTGGTGCCTCTCGAAAGTGCAGGCGCTGTTCGAATGGATTTCCAATTCCCGTTTTAAAGAACAATCATAGTCGACAGATTCCTCGCCAAGCGTGCCTGGAATTATCAATTAGTGACGCGGTGTAATACCCCAGCGAGGACCAATCTAACCGAGTGATCTAGGATCCAATCGAAGTTCGATGGGAGGGTAGCAGTCGCTCGAAACATGGATACATCCAGGGTAGTTTCAGTTACTGACGTAACGAAATTAGGGAAGGCCCGCTCCCCAAAACTGGCGGGGAACTCTCGACCGACCAAACTTCCGCGTCCATCGGTTCCCGCTAGCTCTGAATTTAATCAACGCCGCCCAGTGGCGGGTGCAAACGCGTCGGGATTATATTACTTGGGAACTATCTTACGAATAACACGGCGCTCGCCACGCCCGTGGAGAAATTCGCCGAGTTAGGGGTAGCATAGCCCGCATCGATACGCCACCAGCCAATATCCTCTAATCCCGAACACGCGCCACTTGTTATCAATTTTGCAAGCCACGTCCCTTCGTCGCGGCGCGGCTGAAACGGTGGAAAGCGAAAGTGCAAGGGCTGCGGTATATTTTATGCGGAATGCGGAGGTCTCTAGGGCACCGAGTGCTCGATAAATAGGCGCTCCGCAGTTGCGGGCAGGAATTATTCCTGACAAGAGAATGGAGTCGTTCCACTGCCACTACTGCCTAATTGCAACACGTCGGCAGCTGTCCCACCTTCCTACGACTCGATTCGATCTAAATGCTATCGCGAAGCTGTTTCAAAACAGACGTCTCCTTTCCTCTGTGCCCTACCTGACTTGAGAATCGACAAGGTGATACCGTAATAAAATTATGCAGTGGCTGTAACTGTTGCGAAATGACTTCGAAATGCTGGGAGCCTCGAAATCCTACCAGCTCGCAAAGTTCCACGGACTGCAGAGCAGAGTAGCAAGTTCGCAAGAGCGATCAGTCCTCCCACAGAATAGATTTCCCTGGTAAGAAGTCGATACGGTCAGTGTCTCTCGATATCTCTCCTTACACGAGCGTCTGTACCGTCTCTCCCATCGCGGGGAACACGAGGAGCGAGCAGAGCTCTGGGCGACATCGATATCCACCGTTACACGGTGCGCAATAAATTCCGCCTGGCGTTTCCTATTAGCTGCGACTGGTCGGGCCCCGCTGTCGTATATCAGCGTCAGCTCATTGGGAATCAATGTCCATCGAATCGCCGGGTCGCGGAGGATAGGAGGCGGACAGGGGATGGGAAAGATGGTAGCCGAAGGGGCAGAGAGCTGCGCGTCGAGGCACAGAGCCGAGGCTGTAACGCAACGAAAGGTTTTCGACGTCGTCCTTTTAATTAATCTCCGCTCCCTCGACTGCGGAGTGCCATTCAGAACTCTAGCAGGGCACTCTCGCGAGTCGAGGAGGCTTCTGCTTTCGTGGCCGGGAACAAAATACATTTCGCTGCGAGGCCGCCGTCAAAAGGTAGGCGGAGGCCTCAGTCAGCTTTTTAACAGCCACGTTTTCCCGTCCACCGGCTCCGCGGAGAGAGCCCCCCCCCCCCTCTTCGTCGCGCCTCGCTCGTTAGGTCACGGCTGTTCGTTATCGGAGGAATGCACGGTCGAGGTGTCTATAATCATCGGCACCGAGGCTAGACGAGGTCGCTGCACTTGCGGGACAACGGTCGAGGGACAGCCCCGGAGCGAACACGAGCGGCCCGGCCACACCTAGATCTATGAATTCAACGCTGACTACCGGCAGTAACTGCACCGCGGCACGCCACTTTCCCATTTCCAGTGCTCCTCGTGTCCGATTTATCGCCCCGACCCAACAGCAACGGGGCACGGTTTGGAGTTCACAGGGACGCGTGGCGAGAGAACGGACGGTGGGCGTGGTGGGATCGAGGTATTTTCTTAAAGGACGATGACTGTGCCGCCGACGAGAATTCGCGAGCTCCCTTCGACGTAGACGCAGGCGGTGCTGCGTCCAACGCCCACGCGGTACGAATATAAATCGGTGGTCGTGAAGAAAGCCTGGCAGGGCTAAGGAAGAAGGAAAGGGGCGCGGAGAATATGTAATCAATCTTCTCTACGCCATCGTGCCTAAATTTTTCTTCAGATTCTCAGCCCGATGATGTAACTATTCGTCCGCGAGTCTGCTTTATGTAAGAAGCTTGACTGCAAGAGATGGACCATTACGCGGAGACACAGAGTGATAATTCTCGATCATGCTTTAATGAATCTCGGGGGGGGGGGGGGATGAAGAGCGGAGGTCTCCGTGGATAGAACATCGAAGAGGAAACGCAGTCTGGTGGCGCACCATGATTTCCAATTCACGCCAGCAGCCCCCTGGTTTTAAAAGCGACGTAAAACCAGAGGGGCAGGGTGCACGTCGGTATTCAGCGCGCAAAAGGCAAAGCTTGCATTCTGCAACTGGTGAGCGAGAGGAAAGGGCTGGCCACCCCTCGATACGGCAAGAGGCCAGCAATGGTTTTCGTATCGAACACGGCGAGGGAATATTTTATCCGCGGCCGCATGGAATAATAGCCCGAATGTGCGCCGGGAAATATCGAAAACGGGGTGGGGTGGACCAATTTAAATGTACAAGAGGCATAAAAGTCACGAGGACTTTGAATGTCGATCACCATGATTCTGAATTCTAATACATTCGTGGATAAACTGGGAAGCCTGCCGCCGATCTGTATCCTCACAGATTTCGAAATGAGTATGCCTCAGAATCTTGCGCGGTGCACTACTTTTCCCGATGTTATAAACATGTATGCAGGTAGATTTCCCAAGGTGACACTGTGTTTGATTTCTCAATAGTCGCAAGGATGATTCTTATGTAACAGATGTCTGACAGAAAATCAGTTCTATGGATGGTGGGCTGTATTAACCGCACCTAGATGCATGAAAGCAAAACTCAAGTGGCGGCGATGCCATCTACGTGACTCTTATCTTCATCATAGTAAATTTTCTGAATCAGACATCTCACACCTTTCAAGGTATTCGGTGGCCGTGTGAATCGTCGACGACCCGGCAACAAAATTCTTCACGCTTGAAGGCCAGAGGAATTTGGCAAAGAACCCTACGAAATCCCTTCGTAGAAAAAAGAACCCTTCCCCTACGAAATCGAACGCACCGAGACACAGACTGAGGCGTTTCCTAACTGTCCTCGAATATTCGAAGCCATTGAATCGCTCGGAAATTCGCGAGACAGAGGTTGTTACTGGGGACGTTGCTATGGGAGGGCTGCCATCAGTGTTTCGAGGGTTCGAGCGTGGTTCCTCCTGCACCTGCACGCAAAGCATGTGGATTCTGGTGGCAGAAGGGATCGATCGAGCCTCCTTCGTTCGAGTTCTCGTATCTAGGCAATCGGCGAGCCCGCTAACCACTATTATCATCCCTCACACTTCAAGTATATCTTGCAGACAGAAGCGACGCTTCAACTTCTATTCCCCAATCTGTATGAAGCGAAGATCTTCCACATTCCTCCATTCAACACCCGCAACATTAATCAAAAGTAACTCGAAGATGGAGAATAAAAGCAGTAGGGGTTACGAAACTAAAGTCAGCCAGTGATGTAACAGAATCCACAGTCCGAGAAGGCGGCTGAAGCCATCGATGGCGAAGAAAGTTGGCGCGGAATCTGGAAGCAGCTCCTGTTTCATTTTCGCGGGGGGGGTCGGAGGCTCGTAAAATTCCGCGCGGCTTTTCACGCGCTGGAAAATCACTGCCGCGCGATTCGTGGCCGGAATGAAAGGAATCCCACGCCCCGGCTTATCCTATACCGCTGTAAAACCAGCGGAACTGCTCCGCTCCGTGTCCATTGTTGCTTCTAATAAAGCGTGGCCCCTTTTCTGCGTTTGCGAAAGGAATAAATAACGCGCGAGCGTCGTCGGCCGGCGGGAAGTAGAGTCGGAGAGGCTTTTATGGGCTACCTTGCTCGAGTACACGCGTTGCGATGAAAGGTTACGCGAAAGAGCCCCCAGACGTAAAAGGAGCGCCCTACCCGGCCGCCCCCTAGTCGTATTTTACAAAATACAGAACGCGGTCGTGAAGCGAGAGCCGCGTAGAAACGTTCTAGCCGCGTTCGCAAGTCGCAAATTAACCCCTTCGCGCTGGGCAATGTTTTCTTCGACGGCGAACCCACCCCCCCGTCGTATAAGGCACAACGGGGGTGGGTCCGTTATGGTTGCTCGTTTCGAAGCACCGCCGCCACTTGCCCAACTCGAACGGAGTTGGGCGGAGGGAGCAGACCGAGTCTATTCCGCGAGTCATCCTTTCTTTTTTTGTCCGCTCGCACGAGCGAGGCTCTCGAAACGGCGGGCAATATGAAGGTCGAGACCCGGGAGGTGGTCCGTTTTGTGTACGCCAGCCTACAGGGGCGCGTAATGCTTCCCGGGTGGAGGGAATTTTTGACGACATAAATTACCCGGCGTATCTGGTTACTAAATTAATTTTCCCCGAGCGATCCTATTAATCTCGCCCGCCCCGCGAGCCCACCCACCGCCGCCGTCGCGGGCACACGCGATGTAATCGCTCGTTATTGGGCAAATTTACACCGTCCGCGTGTAACCACGTCATTAAATCAATTTGTAATCCATCAATTCTATCGCGCTGCTGGAAGGCACGCAGCGCCGATGGGAAAGTCGGATGGGAAACCGTTTGCAACAGCGGCGCAATTCAGTCCGAGTTAATTGAGCAGTGAAAAATGATATTGTTTCGAAGCACCGTGTGGTACACTTCATTTCGGGAGTTAATTGAACGCCACTGTTGCACGCGACGGTGATTCTCAATCAGACTTCCAATTCACTTGTCCCATCGCAACGTTAAGTGATTCTAGCCAGAGACTAATCATCCACGCTATGACCCATTAAATCTTCGGGATACCTCGTACTGCGATATTAGACACGATAACCCCCAAGTGAATCTATCGTTCGCCGTTCCCAGCGCCCGATTTATTTCCAGCATGCCCCGCTCCCATTAGCAGGATCGAGGCACCTAATTTCCATAATTATTAGCTACGGTCGGCGTCCACCGGCGCCCTGAAATTACTTCATCGAAGAAATCCAGTTGCTTCTTTCCCAGCCCGCTGATAAACCTCGAGGCCCGCGGAAGGACGCGTCGAAAACTCTAACCCCCTATTAAACACGCAGCTTGTCCGACCATAGCTCGCCAGGGTGGCCCAGTGTAAGTGTGACGCATGCAACCGCGGTATAAAACGGAAGGAGGGCCGGCCATAAATCTCTGGGAAAGAGCTTCGGGGAATTTTTTTCCACTTTCGCGGTGGCACGAGCCTTATTGCGTCGTACGTCCCGGCCTGGTACCTATATCCTTCTTCTTCATCGATCGACCTACCGCAAAACCGCGCGTACGCAGCTCTCCGCGTCATCCGAGGACGATTGAACGTTTCTCTTTTCGAAATGCTCGTTTGCACATTGTCGGAAGCGGCGCATCGAGACTACAGAGCTTGGGTAATAATCGAGTACTGCGTCTCCAGTGAGGAACCGAAGGGGGTGAATGCAACACCGAGCAAGGCCGAGGGATGGTATTGATTTTTCCCTCGTATTTGGGGTAGGACGACAGTGTCACGACGCAGTCCAGCCGCGAAAGCATTCGTTTGCCATCGGGGCTGGGTCTCGATGAGGACATGCCCACGCGCATTGGGAAAAAACGAACGCTGATTCACGTTAGCGATTGTTTCCAAGAGGCTGTTGCGTAGATCCGCGTATCTAGATCAAGGATGGGGGCGCGATATACGATTCCGTGGACGGCGGCAAAGAAATTCTGGGGCGAAACTGATTTCGAGCAGCCTGGGCTTTATCGTAGTTGTCGCGTTTAGTGTGGTCGTAAGAACGATGTGACGGGAAGATCAGTGAAGAGATAGAGGGATCTAGGATATCCTTCGGGGCGTAGCAATTGGAGGTTAGTACCTCGAGATACGTCGGTATTATCGCGTGGAATTATCACAATGATCTAAATCCCTAATTCGAGCTTTCAACAATTTCTTAACTATTTTCCTACCATCTATGCTAAAAAAATTAATCCTAAGAATCCGGTTCGAATACCACTATTAATTCGAAGAAACTGCGGCGACATAAATTCCGTAAGGAGGTTTAAAGCTAGAGCACCTCTTCGCCGTGACCTTGCTCTATCGCGTGCACCGTCCGCTTTAAGGAGGTGTTACTATCGCGAACATTCTCTCGGTAGACGCAGCGGACTTTTCGAACGAAGAGAGTATACCGTGTGAACAATGGTGTCGCTTCGAGTACTCACCTTGATGTGATAGGAGTTGAGCTTGGTGCGGGGCAGGCTGTTGAAGGCGCTGAAGTCCAGGCGACGCGAGAAGATCCCATTTGCTCCGCAGCTTTGTCTGCAGCGAAATTTAAAATCGCACATTAGAACAGTTCGGGCATTTCGAATAAATGAAGTAATTTCTGAAAAGCCGCACGAAGGGTATGATACATTCAACAGACTCTTCCCAAAAAACGTTCCTCCTCTAGCAGCCCTTGAAACAACCCCTTTCTCGATGCACAATCATTCCATTTCTCCCGTCCCCTAAGCTTCATAAACCCTCGTCATACGCGTGCATGAAAACGCGAGGGTCGCGTTTTAGGACTCGCGCGTTTATCCTCGCGAGCGGATGAAAACGAGCATGGAGGACGTACATACGTGCGAGTGGAGTAGGCGCCAGTATGCGTGCACTTGTATATTCTGCTCTGTCTGAGACAACAGGATGTAAACCTCCCTGAAGGAAGAATTTACCCCGGAGCAGCGAGCTGGCATCCAACGACGCGTGAAAGTTCGGGATGAGGGGAAGACTTTTGCGACACGATCGAAATGGAATGTATCGAGGGATGGGTTTTGCAAGCTTGGAATCGGTCACTCGTTTCGGTAATGTCTGCAGAAACGACGCAGCGCCGTGGCTCGGTTGTAAGGGTACAGAGTTCGTTCGATTGGAGGCAAGAATACGCGCGTATCAGCGTCTCACCCATGGCTGACTCTGATGTCTGATTCTACTGCAGCGTCTGCGACTGACGTCGAGCCTAATAACGGATACCGCTGGTCCGCCGGCTCCACTGAATTCGAGCGGAATGGATTCGCTGGGAAATCTGGCTGGTTAAGTTTTGTTGCTTCAAGAAATCAGCGAAAAGGAAATTGAAGAATTGATGGGGAACTCTGGGGTAAAAGATGTGGTCATTTTAAAAGAACTTGATATGCTTTCGATAACTATACGATATCATAGTTTTCATTCATGACTGGGTTAACGATTGAAGACTATTACATCTCTACAGTATTGTTAGTAGTAGTATTTCTAGGCGTAGTATTCCTAGTCGTAGTATTCCTAGTCGTAGTATTTCTAGTCGTAGTATTTCTAGTCGTAGTGTTTCGGGTCGTAGTATTTTTAGTCGTAGTATTTCTAGTCGTAGTATTTCTAGTCGTAGTATTTCTAGTCGTAGTATTTCTAGTCGTAGTATTTCTAGTAGTAGTACTTCAAGTCCTAGTACTTCTGGTCCTAGTACTTCTGGTCCTAGTACTTATAGCCCTAGTATTTCTAGTCGTGGCGTTACTAGTCTTGGCGTTAACAGTCGCGGCGTTACTAGTTATAGTATTAGAAGTTCTAGTATTGCTAGTTATAGTATTACTAATATTATTAAAAATAGTAATACTACTTATTTGCCTATTTCTGAACTGAGTGCACTTACTATTATTATTTACTGGTAGTAGAAATAGTGATGTACTACTATACTAATACAGCTCAATTATCCCCTTGAAGATACAAGCACCCCCAGGGTTAGAGACCCTTAGATTGAAGAAACCTCAAGAAAATTCCCAACGACACAAACTTCGATAACTCATCACTCGCCATCTGAAACTCCATACGTCTGACGACCACAGTCGATTACGCATCTCGATCGGCGTGTCCGTCTTCGTTCGACCGCGTCACGGTTCAGTGGAAAAACACCGCGTGAATTTTCGGCGGCGACGGTGCAGGAGAACCCGTGACGATGACCGTGTAGGTCGAGCCGTCGGCGTCGGTGGAAGGAAGTTACGTCAGCGCCAGGAAGGCGAACAACAGGCGAATGGAGAGGCAAGAGCGTCAGGAGGCAGGCGAACCGAGCGCGGCTGGCAATTGTAAGGTGGGGGCTCGACCTTAACCTTGGCCTCCACTCGCGCGAGACCGCCGTCCCTCCATTGTCGTCCTGTGTATCGCTAACTTTTGGCAATGACAATCGGGGGTCACGAAAATATCGCGCACAACCGGCAAGCGTATCGCAACACCGAGGAAAAATGATCGCGGCCCCGCGACTGCATTATGCAACGCGGCCGGTGCATTCTTCCATGGCTTCTCTGAATAACGTAGGAGCCGTGCGTTGACCGAATTCTCGCGATGTATCACAAACACCCGTGCACGGTATTCGAGAGCAACCGGTGCTCGATTCTGAAGTCCTCGAATGGCAAACCAACCGAAAAGCACTCAAACACTCAACAAGGCATATTGAAATTACAAGAATGGAGTTCTAGATTTTTTAGGCGCAAAGACAGCGGACATTCAACCCGGAGGAAGCATAATTGCAAAATCCAATTGCATCCATTTGCATTGTTGCAATCCCGCGGCGCATTTGCATCGTTACAATTGCATATTGTTTCTCGATTGTTGCAACTGCATATCCTACTTGCGCCGTTAGACTCGCGTACGGTACTACCTTTTTTTTGCGCGCGCTCGCTCGCGCCTCACTCGGTTATCATTGCATCTGCATAATCGGATTACAGGAAGTGTTTCTTAACCATCTTTCGCCAATTTCTCCCCCCACCCCCCCTCATTTATAAGAGTACACAGAGGCCCACGCGCGCTGCCGATCTCCGCAATCATCCCGTATAAATTCTGCCGGCAGTCGGTGTATTTACACCCTGCCACCGGAATCGTAATAGCATCGATGATTGAAGGGCAATTCGGGGCCATTAAATCAACGAGCCTACCTCCGCCGTCTCGCACGAAAAACAAGCTACTGCCCAATTCGTCCTGCGCGCCAAACAAGGCTCGTCGCGAAACCCCCATTTGCATACGAATCCTATACCGAAGCCGCATATAATCGTGCGCGCGACAGCCCCGATATTTACGTTCGATTTCGAAAGTCGGGGCCGTCATCGTCTCGCGGGGGGGGGGGGGGGGGGCCGAGACGAGCTCGGCCCACGAACAACATGCAGCTGGGCCCCCCCTCCCCCCGGGTCATTAAATCAGAATCATTCGAACCGTTCAGCACCCGCGTGCTCGCAATTATTTCCAATCAGCCGGCAGCATTTGCACATCACCGTCGCCTCGCGGTCCGGCTCGCGATGACTAACGCCGGTTGCGCAAGCTTTTGCACCGGTCCGCACACCGTCCAATCAATAGACTCGTTATTTCGCCCGATAGACGGCACCGAGGCTGCCCCGCGTCGCGTGTCCAATTCCCACGAAAACCGTCACGATTCGCGACACCGCATCGCCGCAATTAGCGAGCGTGAACTGCCAGCCAGAACTTCGCTCGTGGTGTCCGTGGAGCTCAACGGGGTTGCCCCATTTGCATAGGTACCATTTCGATCGCAACAATGCGTCGAGCTTCTCGAGCCCCGTTCCGTCCGCTTTCTCTTTTAACCCCAGCCTCGTACAGTCGCGGAGCATAATTCGCGTGCAGGAGGAGAGCCCGATCCCACCAAAAAAAAAAAAAAAACGATGGCCAAGTCATTAAGCCGGACGGTATACGCGACGACGTAAAAAAGGAAACGGATCGATCCGTGGTTCAATTTATATTCCGATGGGGAACCGGTTCGCAGGCTGCCCCGGCTCTTGCGTATTATCGCGCGAGCGCTCGGCATGGGAAATCAACGGCGTGGTCCTTTTGGGGCTGGAGGAAATTATCTAACCTTGAGGCGTGAGTAGGCCACACGCTACGCTTCCGAATTAACGGTGGCTCGGAAAGGGAAGCTGGACGTCTTCATCGATGCGTCACGGGGCCTCAAACTGTGCCGAAGAACAGGCCGCATTGTTCTGCCCGCGGGTAATGAGTGCAGAAGGTGTGCACGCGTTGGTGTATCGTTTCAACGAGTGCTTCTTAAAATAGTCCCACTATCGAAGACAGGAAACGCTACGGTGACCGAGCGACGACTATTTATAGTCAATTTCTTAGCATCGTTGCGCGGGACCGATCGCGCCGATTTGAAATTATAATCAGCCAATTAGCGAGGCTCGATCGCCGCGAATATAGAGAGGAGCGAGTGAATGGGATACGGTTTCGAACGTTTCCATGACGTCGCCTGGCAGGCAGATGAACGCTAAAAAATTTTTATTGGTACTAACGAGCGAGTATTTTAATTCGAAAATCGCCGGGCTCGATAATTGAATTCTAGTGTGAAGTAAATTAAATTTAAATAAACTTCGCGTGCCAGTGGTAGGTATCGCGTACAATACTGTACGAAGCTCAAATAGAAGTGACACTGGAAGGCTAAACGTGATGATCTGTAGCAATTAGTTCCGCTCTAAACCGTGACGAAACTGTAACAGTGTAACTCGTCACCCAAGTGTTTCAGTCGCGAACTGCACGGGTCCCGCCTCGTACCAGGCGTCTCGATTCTCGAAAGCACGTGAATCGAGCCTTGTACGCCCCGTCACGCGACGGCGAACAAGCGGCGCGTTCAGCGCGGCTAATAGCTTCAGGTGGATCGTCAAAAACCGCGGGCCTCTGGACTCTCCTCCGAGACCTACCGTTATTTCCACGCCGGCAGCAAAGCCGCCACCCCGAGGTAGAGTTACTAGGAACTGTTACCAGCTTTCGTGGAACTGGTTACGAGTCCCCCGGATCAGCCGACTTCTCCTCGTCCACGCGGTGAATTGCGAAAGAGGCAGCATGCCCGATAGACAGACAGATAAGGCATAGGCCGTACGGTGCACGCAATGTCATGCAACGCGATATATACGAGGGTGTTTGGCGCCCTGCACACGGAACGGACGGGTCGCGGCGGCCCCCGTCATTCATGTCGGCGAGAAAACGAATCGACGATTACGACAGACTTCCTAGAAATCTAAACCGAGTACAGGCGGCGGATTGATACGCGGCGGACGCGTATCGCGCGGTGTCCGGTTGCAAGAACTGATTCGCCGGCGAATACCCGCGTAATACGTGTCTCGTGTTACGGGATCGTTGGAGGAAGGCTTGTATCTCGCCGACTTTTCGATGGAGCCAGCCGAGATCGAACTCGGAACAATGGTGCTCGTTGTCCAGTGGAGGTATCCGCTGACGATAGCTACGTGAAGCAGCAAAAGATTGCCTTCGCCGCGCTCAACCTTCCTCTACCTTGAGCATGGGCCACGGTAATATTGCGTTTCTGTCCGGAGCCCTTGAAAATCCGACATCACAAGGGCTATCACAGTGCCTCGAATGGGGCGTGGAAGAGAAATGTCGGGCGATTGTACGCGAGCCTACTCCAAAAGCGTTGGCGTGGCACGTTCGAGGCGGAGATTTTACGCAAGCGGTGGACTGTCCCCCAAGGAAACGGAACGTACCGGAGCGAAGGACACGTATACGCGTCTCGCAAAGTGATTTGCGAACCTGGTGCGCCGCTGCAAGGACGCGAGAGCCGTACACGCATCCGGGCTGCAGCTTGTCGAGCTTTTCAAGGCCAAGCGGGCATCATCCTTGGAATTTTAATCAGTCCCCCATTTGCCTATCGCTCTAAGCGACCACCTCTCACGTGTATTCGGCAATGGAGGTCCGAAAATCCAACCGCAGCCGGATATGTGGGTACCAGCCGAAGGCTAGCCGCCGCGTATGAAACTCTTCTGGCACGATTGCGACAGATCGATTCATAATTCCTGCGAAATGTTGCCAAGAACACTTCTACTCCGGCGATTAATCTCGCAGCTGAGTCAAGTCTGCGGGCTTTCAAGGGCTCGAGGAGACACATACCTACAGGAACTTCCTACTATGTGTTATCATTTTTGCACGCAGTTCGTACTCGAGCATCCAAGCAGGCAACAATTCAGCGCGTCGCATTCTCGTCCTAAGCTCGGCGCCTCCCCTCCGCAACCGAGACCTGTACATTTCCACTGACCTATTCCAATTCTAGGCTTAAGAAAGTGACAATTACAGGGGATCGTTGACCACCCATCCCGTCGACACGCTGCACTAGCAACGCAGCGCAAAACCGACCGATGAAGATGAAGCCACGCGACCACCCACGCACACCGTGAGCCACGCGTGACACCTGCGTACACACATTCCTGGGCCGTGTGTATTTATAGTCGGTAAACGACTTGTTTACGCAGTCACGTGCTTCTTAGGCGCCTCTGATCTTATAAAAACTGACCTGGACGAGAGAAAGAAGAAAGATGTGGGAGGGAAAGGAGCGTCGCCGTCGTTGGCCCGACCGGGATGAGAGGAGAGAGAGAGAGAGAGAGAGAGAGAGAGAGAGAGAGAGAGAGAGAGAGAGAGAGAGAGAGAGAGAGAGGGAGAGAGAGAGAGAAAGACAGGAGTGCAGGCAACACTCGTGGCTGACGCATTAACGATGTTTTTCACTCGGCAGGCATTTTTGCGCAGTTAGCCGATAAGCCTCTCCTGACTCAGATGCCCTTCCCGTTTCTGTCCTCAATGACAAGCTGCCTCCTCTGGCCGCCGTATAGCCCACATATCTATATTACCCAGCGGCCGCGTGCATCCGAGTAACTCTCCTGCTGATTAAAAAAAAAACAAACCCGCCGCTTCCCGCGCTGGGCGTGTCCCGACGCAGCCTCCCCCCTCGGTTTTTCGCGTATATCTGCCCGTGTGACGCAACCGTGGCGCGCGACGCACAAAAGAGGAATCACGATGGCACACAGCGGCGAGATAACGGGCAGAGTTTGCATTAGGAGCGAGCTGCGCGCGGGGCCAGATAACACCGCTGTCACGCGAGATAATTCGCCCGGCAGCGAAAACGCGCGCGTCAGGGAATATTTTCGCGGCAGCGATCCAGGGGATCTATCGCGGCCGGTGTCTTCTCTGCTATTTTCGAGCGCAGGCTATCTCGGATGACTCTGCCGGTGCACTCTGCTCGCCTACGCCTTGAACTTCGTATGTCGACAGGCATCTACTAATTGCGCGCCAATCGAGATCGTTCATGGAGTACCAACTCCATGTTTAACACACAAGAAAGTGAGTCTCTAGACCGAGATATTCACTTGAACGAGGAATGTTAACTTAGCAAGCACGTGAAATGACTGAGGGGTTACATAGTACATACACGGGACAGACAGGAAAGTAGGGTCTTTGTTACGATTTTTTTCTCTTGTAAAGAATCGTTATATTTAAAAGTGAAGATATACATCTTGTTGTGTATGAATTAAGTTGTATTCTCTTGAAAGATAAATTTAATATCTTACGAAATGGTGCCATAGCAGCCCCTTCCTTCTCCTAAGGCGTCTTGATATTTGTGGTACCAAATATATCTCAGCGATTAGAGCAAAGATTTGAATAAAACTTTACACGAATATTCTTAAGACTATAATCCGGTACTTGTCGGCGCCGATAATGAAAAATTTATTTTTTGCAAAATGGCAGCTACCCAAATCTTCTTTTATTAATAAAAAATAAAACTAGGCACCAATCGAAAAATCATCTCGACAAGTACTAGATTATAGTGTTAATAATATTCGTGCAAAATTTCATGTAAATCGGTCCATTAATCTCTGAGCTACTTTTGTTTTCGCAAATATCAAGATTCCTTTAAGATATTCAAATTTATTTTTCAGTAGAATACAGCTTAATTTATACACAACAAGGTGTACATCTTGATTTTTAAATACGGCGGTTCTTTATATAATAAAAAAAATCATAAAAATGACCCTATTTTAGACCTGTCAAGGGTACATAACCCCTTAATAAAGCCACGCGGGAAAATCGCCAGGCAACTTCGTCCCGATCGAACGGACGAAGCAAAAGAGTTACATACAACATCTGCACCGAGGCTCCGGTATCAAGGATCTAAAGTTACCTTTCCTCGTGTACAGCGCGTGGCTCGGATCCCAACGAAGGTGTCTTTTCGATGCTACGCTAAATACGACGCAGCCCCAAGGCTGGCTGCGGTAACGAGAAGAGAATCGATTCGATGCCTCGGTGCCCTTGAACGGCCTGCACCAGGCCGCCGGGATTCGCTTCACGAATTACGAAGGACGTGAGGATCCTACCAAGGAAGAGTTCGCTTACTACGCAAGGCCGGCGCGGCCAGCTGGCTTGCCGCAATTTCCACCGGCAAAGTATTCGCGCGCGCCGTTCCGCCGCACGGAGCCGCCGAATGGGAAGAGGGAAGAAGAAGCTTAAGAATACCGTGGGCTCAAATCCTCCTAAGGCAGCTAGCAGGTGTGCGCTAATGAGTCGAACGACGATAATGGAAGTCTGGCAAGAAGGAACTCGAACACAATGGCCGTGTCCGGTTCGCCTGGCCGTTTTCACTTCGCTGCGGCTTTGCAAGCGATCTTGTCGAATGGACTCTAGAATCCGTGCGAATTTCTTCCTTCTTTCACCGTTCCGTCAGCATCACTGGCGGGAAAATGCTTTGCACTTCGAAATGAGAGGAAAGGAACGGTCCACTGGTGCGTTGAATTATTCTATTAGGATCAACGACGGGTACCTTCTTCTTCCTGATACTTCAAGTAAGTAAGTATCTACCACGGAACCTGTTGCTCTAACAATATGAGAGTATCAGACTCCATAACGCGTTCAGCTATGCTCTTCGCAGCACTCGCCGCTAGCGAGTGCCTTTCCTCAAAACCAACTGCTACAAGTTGACTGGCGTCTATCGCATGCCCGTCCGCCGAGCGAGCGGCCAAGTCGAGAAAGGTGAAACGAGAATTCCGTGTCTGTAGATTCCGCAGGATTGTGCATGTAGAAGACGATGCACTTCAATCTAACGACAGGCGAGCGTATCTGTCCGCTCGAACGCCACTTTCGAATCGCGAGGCAGGAATCCGCCGGCCGAGGGACCGTTGACAGGATCGTGCGGGGACACCACATCGCCGAGGAATCGGGGGGACCGGTTCTTCCGGTCGGTTTGAGGTTTCCTATTAATAGGCAGCACGAGCACGCGGAATGGCGAACCGGCAAGGAAAGAAAGGAAAAAAAACAACTTTCGCGAATGACGAGGCTCGCGAGGCGACACTGGTCGACGGATACGTGCATCGAATCGAGGATCGAGACTCCCTCGGGTACACGCTGTACACATCGGCAGGAGGCTGCGTGGTGCTGTTGCTTTAATTGTATGCTAATCCCCCTCGATCCAGCGCACAGAAACCCGAGGACCCACGCTAATTAAGCGGATACCGAGGCAAATGTTCGAGCGTTCGGATTCATAAAGCAACGCGACGTAACGAAATCTAGCCTTCGTCGCGGATGATCAAGATCCGAGGGATAATTGAGGATTGGTCAGCGGAGAGCATGAAGGTGGTTCGATGAAGCGCTTGGTTCTTCATGGTGTATGCTACCCTGGTAGACTTTCCGCTTTGGATCCGATGAAACGCGAGTCTTTCTACAATTCGTGGGCGATTAAATAAGGTACCTATGCCGGGGACCGCTGGTGTTCCTTTTTCAATTACGAGGTGTTTAGACTCAGATCTCGTAGAAGTTGGAGGAACAAATTATCATACAACCACGGAACTATCCCACGATGAAGAACCAGAAGAGACCCACTATAGCCTCTGTCCCCTACGCAAGAATTTCCCTTCCTCGAAGCAAACAGATTACATGCCCAACCTACTCAGCAGCGATCAGGTGCGAAGAAGCTCGAACAACACCGCGTAGTCAGACTTACAGGCGTCAAAACTTCCAGTTTGCTCTTCGGAAGGACAGGTGGCTCTTTCCGACGCGTTCCTGAGAACTTGCCGAGCATAATCCCAGTGGTCCCCGAAAGATTTGTCCCCGGAGCCTGAGTAATACCTTCTCCTTCACACAACAGCCGAAACCCTTCTCACCATCGAATTATCGAGGCGAGGTATCGATGCCACGAGTGTGTTTCCCTGGGAAAGCCGAACGGTACACCGAGTCGAGGAGTCGCTCGTGTACCCAGGGAAACCCCTGTCCGCAAACACGGCGACCCTTTCCACGAGTGTTTCGTCAAGTCCTGTCGTCCGCGGGCTTTGTCGCCGGGCTGCCTTTGACACACTGTCGCCGGCGACGGGTGCCCGGGCTTAAAAGCGCGCGATTTCACGCGTCAGATTCAGGAATCGCCCCCCTCGGAAGCGGGGCGGGCACGCGGGGCTAGCCGAGGCGTCGCCGAATCGTTGCAGGCTTTGTGCAACGCCCGAGTGACTCGTCACCGATGCCAGCAACCGAACGGGGGTGGCGAATCGGGGGAGCAAAGTAAACGTCGCTGGCTCGTGGGAGAGGAGCCGCGCTGATAATCGCGACGGAACATTTATATTTGCCTCGGGAGGCTGCGGGCCTCGTCCCGAGGACAAACATCCCTGAGGAGAACCCCCGAGACAGGGAAAACAGGAGTGTATTTCTGGGGGAGCATGACGGTGAGTTTGCAAATAATTATCTGGGAGTGATCTTGCTTGCTTATCCTCCCTTCGAGTCGACCAGCATACGGTTCTGCCGGTATGTATTTACGTCCGTGACGGTGTATTAGTCTTCGGCATAAATATAGAGTAAATGAAAATAGAGAAATGGTGGTGGAAGAGAGTCGCCGCAACTGTTGCGAGCCTATGTAGCTGAGGAATAGCGATGGACGCGATGCACTTGACCAAGAATCCTCGTCCTACAACTCCTACAAGTCACACACTTGGAGAAACCTATCGCGGTGTTCGCCAAGCAGATTCTGCACACCTCGTGTAACGTTTTCGAGAGAGAGAGGGCCAGTAGGAGGTGTTACATCAAGGTGGCGTGAAACAGGTTTCTAAAACACGGTGCTGGAGAGAAGGAGGAACTGGGAAGCGGGCCGGCGATGATGCTGAGGCAGATGCCGCGGGATACACGTCGAGGTGCCTTCCACACGAGGCACGGCGAAACCTCGTCCAATAAGCCGAAATGGAATCAACGGATAAAGAGCTCCCTTCCGGAGGACACGTACGCGTGTGAAAGGAGCCGAACGGTCCGTATAAGGACGCTGCTTGTGGCGCGGGCTTATCCCCGCCGTGATAACGGAGAATGAATCTCGTCCAAGAGAAAGGAAGCGGGGGGGGGGGGTTGGTTGGCATGGGAGGATTACCTGAAAACTCGTCCAGAGGTTAATCCGCTTCGAGTTTGCTCGTACGCAGTTATACGCGCCAACTGAGAGAACTAAGGGGATGGATCCCAGGATTAAGGGTCCAGCACGCTGCTACCGAGCGCAGGAAAGCGCGAATATTCCGGGGCAGAGTTTCAGAAAACGGGGCCAACTTAGCCGGCAGCGCAGATGTGTACCTACGAGATGCGTTACGGTGCTTCCAGCCGAAAAGCCCGTCGCCAGTCGAACTGCCGCGGTTAAAAGCACGGGGTGACTCTATTATCTGCACGTTCGAGGGTTTTGCCGGGAGAGCTGACGAAAGTGCAGTAGGTGAAACGATTATTTCTTCGAGCATGGCTCTGGGGGGGATTCGAAAAGCGCCTGGTCGACAGGGTTGATTATACCTGGCGACGGTATAATACACTGGGGGGTGAGTTGGATTCTGGGACATGATTGGAATTGTTTTCTTTAAGAGGGAGACATAAAGGACAGTTTTCAGTTTGCTGGCAGTTCGAAGCAGAGTGTGCTATGATTCGCTTGCAGTTTTCAAACAGTCTAAAGACAACACTGTTCTAACTAACGCCGGGTGAAAAGCACCGTTGGAAATGGACGAACTTTCTAACAAGGAAAGATCTCGAACCTGGGAATTGAAAAAATTCTTAAACTTTGTGAATATGCAGGGCATTTCCACCTGATTACAACGCAATTTTTGTTTGCTGTCCAAATTCACACGAAGGGGGTGAAATTAACCCCTGAAAATTCAGCTATTTTCCGATTTTGTGTTATAACTCGCGAACTGTAAGAAATAGAAAAAAGTTTCAAGACAAAAGTTACTTCTTTTAATTAGATCTATTATTTGATAATAAAAAAATTACATTTCCCGAATTATAACACAAAATCGGAAAATAACCGAATTTTCAGGAGTCAATTCCACCCCCTTACAGGGTATTTGGGCTACAAACAAAAATTGTGTTGCAATCAGAAGGAAATCCCCTACATATTCACAATGTTTTAGAATTTTTTTAATTTCTGGATTCGGCATCTTCCCTTGTAAGTCTAATAACTACTGTTCACATTGTTTTCAAAATAATCGGTATAATAAACCTAGAATTGTTCTTTGGTAATAATTGCACCAAGAAGGATGCAGCTTCAGCTTTACCAACTTCATTGACTTAACATTAAAAAGAGAGCACTAATTGAAAAATATATATTTTCACGCAATAAGAAGTAGTTATTGAGTTGCTAAGTTTTTATTTATATTTTTGGTGAATTTTTCAAATCTGGAGCTGCCTAAAACAAAAATATTGGACAAAACAGTACTTAATGGGTGCAATCTTTTTACGGGTTATAACTCAAAAACTGTCCTCAAAATGTTCCTCAATTTAGCTTTCGAAACACCTGACAACCCAACTTCAGAGTTGCACTTGTATTCCACGCCCGTTTGAAGGCACCCAGAGTAGAAGGAAATTAGAAACGACGTTCTCCTAAAGAGTTGGAAATATCGCGGGTGCAGCTCCGACGACCTGCGTTGGCCGCAAGCTGTCAGAGAGGCGCCGTTATTGCAGGTCTGGCACAACGCTGCTGCAGGTAACCTTTGTCCGCCGCCTCTAATTAAAAAATTCTTGCTGGCGGCGAGCGAACCTGGAATCGCCGACGGTCGACTCGAAAACCTCGGCGCCACCGAGTCGACTCTCGGTCGATTGGTTTCGTAATAGCTCGTTTCGCGAACTCTCCGCCGTATAATCGCGTGTTATATAACGCGATACGAATTTTGCATATTAAGTCGAGATACCGCTGAAAAGTACACCGAGGTACATCCAACACGGAGCCGTTCCCACGGGCGTAGAGGGACGTGTATTAATTTGCGGAAGAAATTAAAACGTCCGAAATGACCGTCTAAACCACAAACGAAGCCAGAGGATCGTCGTTGCCCGGCGTCCACGACTTTTCGTGTTCCACGAGGTCAGGTTTTTTTTTACAGTTGTGAGTGGAACTGCAACCGAAGCTTCGTTACGAAATCTTGCTCCCAAGGACCACCCACGGTCTCCTGCGGATGATGTCACGCATTCCTCTCGAGACCGTGTTGCTCGGATAAACTCCGATCCGAGGATTTCGTCCAGAAGTGTCTATTGCAATTAATCAACCCCAGTAGCCGTCGCTTCTTTTCTCGGAATATGTAGAAGGACAGAGGGATGCTGGCGAAAATGTATCTCGGGATGCAAGAGCGGCATTGAAAGAGAACGAGCAAGAAAGACCGGCGTCTCGGGAGAGGTAAACATGACGTTAACAAACCAATTAGCAGTAAACCACCCCCGAGCCGGCAATAATTTACACTCGACTACAGGCGATGTAAGGCGTGCTGCAGCACCGTCGGCGGAGGAAGAAACAACCCAAGGTGAAAAGAAGTCAACCTCCCAGAGGCCATCTCCTTTCCTGTCGCGATTCCCGTGCAGCAACCACGAGGGAGGAAAACGGGGAGGAAGATGTGCGAAGGGGAAAAGCGAATATAACAGGATCGCGTAAATAAGGATCCAAGAGTGCACCTTCCAGGTATTACGTATGGCACACAAGCGAGCAGTCTGCTTCTGTTCCTGCAGAAGAACCGATTCCGAATGTTGCTGCTTCGTCCCATCTTATTATTATTATTATTATTATTATTAATTGACGGGAGAACCCTTTAGAATACATAGATTCGTACTTTTAAGTACGAAAGAGAAGTACAGCGTAAGAATAGCTTAAAACTAAAATAAACATAAAGATAAATAAATTCTATAACGAAATAACAAAAAATAAAATAAAATAAAATAAAGATAACTAAAAATAAAATAAAAATAAGAATAAAATAAAATAAAATAAAAATAAAAATACATAAAAGTAAAAATAAAAATAAAAATAAAAATAGAATATAATATAAATATAAATAAATAAAAATAAAAATAATAAGTAAAATAAAAATAAATGATAACAAAAAAACAATAACATAATAGTCGACATTCATCAATACACATTTACAGAGGTGCGTAATTTAAGGAGGTGGCAGTCTCGCAAGTAGCTGAGTTCTAAACGAAGCAAGGGAGGATACGAATAAATCAATGTCCATCTTATAGACACTCTGCTTTTCCCTGCACCGAACCAGCGTCTAGAATAACGAAAGTGGCTGTTGGAGGAAGGAAGACTGCACAGACAAAACACCTGAAATCGGCGAAAGGGCCGAGGACAGCAGCTGGTCAACGTTGCAAAGTGGTTCCTATGGGAAAACTGGCAACTCGCGGTGAAATCTTCTACTTCTAGAATGCTCTGAAAGTGTATCACGTGAGGTAGCAGGGGAATAATGCATGACTACTTAGGTGTTTCTTTAATGGACAAGCTTTCACGGGCACGGATTACCCGATTCTGGGAGCGCGACAAAATCTGACGCGTACGAATTTAATTCGCCGGTTGAAGGGGCCTCGCGAGGAGCTCGCGAAATCTTTGATGCGGTCTTTAAACGAACACGGGCACCTCTCACTGTCACGGCTACAGGAGCTCTGTTATTCGGGCCAGACGGCTGCATTATTCATTTATACGCTCTCCCGACATTGTTCGCCGCTGACACTGTTAGAATATTCCTACCAGAGTCCTCTGGCTCTGTGAACTAATACAATGGGGCGGCTGGGATCCCTTCTCTGCACCGCGGGATCCGGAGGAAGAAGGTTTCCTTCGAAAACTCTAGGCACCTCTCTACGACGACCTGTCCTTATCAGTTACGTATTTCATATCGTCTCTGTTGCGCCTCATTAACAACCTGCACTAAGGGTCGTGTTTCAGAGGAGGAGGGCGAAAATCTTTAATTCGTGAGAAAATGTAGATTAAAGGACGTAAAGAAAACAGTGATTGGCTAAGGAAAAAATTTATGAGATATCCCTATCTTAATTACTTTCCCTTTAAATTGCGTTTCGAAGTATGTAAAGCTTCCAAATCTACAGATTCTAAAGTACTTCAAGTGTCTTAGCGAGATCCTTCCAAGGAGAGAAGGATATCCTTCCTAATTCAATGTCCCATGAAGCCCCCAAATTAATAGGACCCTTCTATTACAGAACACCGTGTAAATGGTCAATATTACATGTACTTGGGCACGTTTCCTAGAGCACTCTGAAGCTAGAAGCAGCAAAAGACGAGCACAGATCCAGCACCCACGCGACCATCTTTCCACCATCAACGACGAACAAACCCGGCGCGATTTAATGACGTAATAACTATCCTCTTCCCTGTAACGACTTTCTTATCCATATGCGACGTACGCCCCCACCGAGGTCAATGCCGAACACCATCGTTAATGACTAAGGATTATATATCGGGATTTGAAATGTTGCTCGGCTTTCGCAGATGATAACGGAACGTGCAATTTATTTCGCCTCTCTCTCTCTGCAGCGATTAGCACACGGTCAGCAGCGATTTTGGCTTCGTAATTAAACGAGCATGGTTGCGTGATTAAAGGCCGTGGCGTAATCTGAGGACACGATTAGGCAAGTGATAAAATATTTGTGCTTATCTTGGGAAACGAGTCGAAGATATTACAGCTGAGGCAAGATTAAACGCCAGTGCAAATGATGGCACAATGAGTTTCTTATTTTTTTAGATTACAGCCGGCTTTTGGGATATTTCTTTAAAAGATACTCTTTGGGTGTTGACTTCTGACCTTTCTGATTTCTTTGATTCGAGGTCAGGTATATATAGCAACAGCATACTGGCTGCACCTCGCCTATTACAATAATAATAATAATAATAATAATAATAATATTAACAGAATTTCTTGATATCGCGTGAAATCGTAAAAAAGAAACTTCCACGTTGACTAAAATGCTGTTTGCTCACCAAATCTCACAAAAATCGAAAGATTCAGGCGTTAACTGATTCTCGTATACCTACCAGAGAATTCCGAGTCCCATACACCTGGGTCCAGAGAGACCCAAGCCCGGTCGTGCAAGAAGTAACACAATTTAGATCGAACAAGAAGATTACGCTATCCAGCGCTAAGATAATCAGTTTCACCTGGCAAAAAAGGCGCTTCCCTCTCCCAGCGCATGCAAATTTCTATATCGGCCGACGTTTGTTTCCCATTCCCGAAAATGGCGGACAAGGGAACCGGTTCGGCCGGTTCCCTCCGACATCTCGTTTCAACGAGATAAACATTTCGGTGATAAAACATTCATTAAGTATCGTCGAGCAGGCCTGTGGCTCGCTCGTGTTTATCGCTCCCGCCGCAACGCGAAACGCCACGGTTTTCCCGCTGCGAGGTTCGAATTCGAACGTCTCCGAGGAAATCTCGCGGAAAAATTATGCTCGAACCGCGCGGAGAGGGCCGGGAAGAGAAAAACACGGTGTTACAATGGTTCCACTGGTTCATGAATGTTAATAACATTCACGAGGGTGTGCCGTTTCGTGGCAGCTTTGTGCGAATCCCGAATTTGCATAAATTTGACAAACAGCTCGTTACGAATTCGTCGCCTTGAGCCTGGCTGCAGCACGCGTGTCGGATCCGCGCGAATTACGCGAGTGTTGGGTCATCGTGCGAAGGCTGTGTCCCTCTTAAAAATACTAATTAGCACATTCGTTTCGAGAGGTTTTCTCTTCGTTTAGTGCCTCCTTATTAACCTATTGAAATCGGCCGGCGGTCCCTGCCCGTAGGCGAGTGCCATTATTAATTTTCCAGTCGCGTTCCTGTTTCATGAATCTAATTCAAGCCCCTCTTCGCTAACAGCATTTCAATAAGAGCCATTATATAATATGCATATAATTCGAATGAACTAATTATCTAATATTCTCAATCCCCCTTCGCCATTGAAGCTGAAACCTCGCGAATCAGAATCGCCTTTCGCGTCGCTGAAGTTTGCCGAAGCCAACGGCTCCAACCGTGTCCGACTTATTTTTAACGATTCCGATGTTTCGCGCAGCGCGCGCCGATACAATCGCGCGTGCCTGCGGCGTAAGCCCATAATCTCGGAGCAAGCTTACGTGGCTCGCGGGGGAGATGAAAGGAGCAGCACACCTCGGCCAAATTGGCTGGTTAAAAATGCGCTAATAACGAAGTCGCCTGGTTATTATTAACCGCGGCACACCGTAGGGAGTTTCAAGTTCGCGGGGCATGCCGCGCCACCGGATATAATAAACTTTAATCCCTTTATAAACTTTCCCGCTCGCCGCGGGCGATACAGCCGCGCCGTTTCGTTCGGGGGAAAGCCGTAAGCCTTAACTAACTGGGCGGCGTTGAAATTACACCCAGGTGGAAAAATAAAGGAAGGGAACAAGGAGATTCTGTAAGGGGCCGAGATACATCGGTTCTTTAATAAGTGGAACCAGAACCGGCTCCTTTATTCCACGATCCCTCTTGTTTGGGAAAGAGACAGCGGAAAAGCTGGTTCGATAATAACGCGAGAATTCCCTCGGATTTGCCGAACATGAGAGAAGGGGTGGCGTGGATATTCCTTCTCCTCGGGGGATTTAATTAACACTAACTTTTTGTAGAAGAAACGCGGGATGGGTGAATGGAATTGTAAGAAAAGTGGGAAACGGATTTCACCCCGTCGGCTTTAAGAACATCCTTGGGGCGGTTTGTCAGCTCCAAGGGTCGAGGTTCAGGGTCAATCTCCGAACTCGTCCTTCCTCACCCGGATATCTCATAAAGCTTATTTACACCGTTACATCGCGACTTTTCGTAACGACTGTTTTTCACCGCAAACAACAACCACCACCACGCAAACTTCCGACAAGCGATCTGCGCGTGAATGCGACTGACCCCTGATGAATAATCGCTTCTGCTGCTAGTAAACAGTTGCACCGTGTCTCGGTAGGTATGAAAATAAGTCTGACTACGCACAATTGCTTGGGGGAGATTGACTTGGCATCTGGTATCGGGCTTCTGTAGTGGATGGTTCTGTTAATAGAGTTTCTGATCAAACGAATCCATTTATGATGCAAATGGGAGCAGGATGAATAAAAACTGGAACAGGTTGTGACTTTTGTGGGAAAATGTCAAGGAAGTTGAATATTTTTTTAGAAGATGCACCGATGCCACTTTTATCACGAGCAACCTGTGAAGAATCTAAGACAACTCTGAGCTACTCTGAATATTGTAATATAACTCTTTCATCAATAAATTGAAGAGTCTTTGTAAAAAAAAACACTGAGGGACAAAATTAAATTTCTTTTATCAGAGAATATTCTACGAGCCAATTGTAATACTATAATATAGAATTTGATTTTTGACACTTAGGTAAAGTGTTTTCTACAAAGTCTCTTCAATTCTTGTCACAAAAATTTGTAAAAATAATGTATCTACTTAGTCTGCGATACGTATAAAAAGAGATCAGCCATCGGACGCACGCACACAGCAACACTCGCCTCGATTATCGAAACCTGTATCGCTTAAGCCACACTTAAAAATACACCCATCATGCAAATACAAAATCTACACGCCTCCTCTATGCGTAATGTATAAATCATTGCGCTATTTCAATACTACCCGAGGATTTTCGTTATTCCCAGCGAATAGAATTGCCAAAGCCATCGCGCCTCGAATACACGATCGGCCCGGCGTATTTCGTCAAGTTCAATATCAATCCGCGCCGACAATCGAAGCGCTTGATTTTGAATATTTATCGCCCCGCTCGGAATATTCATCTGCAACGTGGACGGCAATCGTAAATTTCGCGCATGACGAAAACAACTTTCGTCCAGCCGCGAAGAGTCCCGCGGTGCGATTGATTCCCCGTTTCCGGCACACGATACACGCCTCGCTAACCCTGACATTTTGATTATTATGCATTCGCAATCGGGAGGGGGGTCATGCATATCGGGCGTCGCTGCGAGTTCAGGTTCACTTGGGGCACTTCGTTTGATTCGATTCGCAAAAACGTCGCCAAGAACCGAACGAGGTCAGTAGAGTGGCAACCGATAAACTCGAAAATAAATGTTGAATAATCGATCCACATCGGGGGCATGAAATTTCTTTTCCCCTTTTAACGTAACTGTGCGCTTATTTGTGCGATAAATTCGCGTTCCTCCTTGCCCCGTGTATGGAGATATCAAGAAGTCCTTGGAATTAATAAAAATATTAATTCTTTTCTACAACAAAACTCATCTCGTGAATCAATTTATTCCACAAAAACGTCTCAGTCTAAATTAACGTCCCTCCTAATTTCTGTCTACAAAGTATTTTCTGCCGCCGTTTAAGAACTTGCGACTCGTCTCAGTTTTTACAAATCATTCTATATTCGAGTGCATGCTATTGTACCCGCCATTTCTCTCTTGCAATCCGCCTGACACAGCCGCGAACTCGAGCTCCGTGGCCAGATATAGGTATACCAAAGCCTGAATCTTATCGTTATCACTGGTAAGTTTATACGCACGTCGATCTCGCGGAACTCTGCAACGTTAGACCGTTAACGAGTAAGAGTTCGTTTGCAGGTGCGCTCTCGACTAGCACACCGAGCTGACCACCCGAAAGGAATGAAAAAAATCTCCCAAGTTATTCGAGCGATCGTGTTTCCCATTAGAGGGGCGAAATACTCGAAAGAATTCGACAAATTTACCCACCCACGAAACGTTCCATCCGTTGGACAATATTGCCCCGAACTTCGAATTAAACTCGGAAGCGCGCGCGGAATTTCGCCGTTTCTCGCTAGGAAATTCAATAATTCTTCCGGCGAGAGTGCCACCCTCTGAATCCCGGGCACAATGGGTACAACTGAACCGTCGATTTTTCAAAGATACGCTCGACTCGATGGAAACTACGCCACCGCTAACGTGTCTCGTCAGTTTTTAATTAACCACCGGGGCTCGCGAAAATCATGAGTTTCAGGGCTGAAGCCCGATCCCCATTAGCTCCCACCGCGCCCCGTATTTACCCTTACACGCTTCCCCAACGACCCACTCGTTCGTCAGACCCTTTGAACCCTTTCGAGAAGCACCGCGGATCCCTCAAAGCGATAGTTCTCGCAGTCGCGAAGCATCGAAGTTCAACCTCGACGAATGCCTGGATATACACAGGCTGCTGTTTCGGCAAGGGTGGTCTGGCGTAAATAAAGAATATTCCCGAATATTCGGAGTATGATAGTGTGGATTGCAAAAAGCGAAATGGGGAAGATGGAGGTACGCAACGAGGTTTAAATTACCAAACTTTTTGTAAAACACGGTACACCCTCTTTTCCACCCCCGATGCAAATGGAAGGAAGCTTCCGAAGTTGGGCAACTTATGTGCGAGACACCGTGTATACACGTGGTGGTCTGCAACGTCCCTCGAACGCTCTAATAAGATCGTAAAAACGTGAACAAACAAGGGACCTGCCTCCCCCGCGGATATGACTATACGAACGAGCGTCGGAGGGCATATATCGGAGGAGAGCGAATTCGAGAGACGGCCCTCATCGACAAATGGCCGCCGACTGCGGAACGCTGCTGCTTTCGAGGGTAATTTATTTTTGGTTAAAACGCGAGTAACGCGCAGGGGACAAACCCTCGGGCGCGTCGCACTTCACCGAAAGTGGGATTTATAGGTCGCGTTGCGCCGCCAAAATGTCTCTATGCTCGCGTTGTAACGCGAGGGTGATATCGAGGGGTCGGAGGGGGGGGGGGGGCGGAGTTTCGGCAGGGAAAAAGGGAATCACGAGTGGCATAAATTCGAATCGCTTGCCGAGAAAAATGCCGTTGAAATATCAACGAGGAAGGGCTGCAGGAGCCCCGAAAACGCCCCCTTCTTCCGTTCCAGTTCCTCGCAACGACAACCCTATTATGAAACTTGTAATTCGATGTCGTCCGAGTATTTCTTTACTTCGGATCGACCGATGGTAAACATCGACTATAACGCATCCCGCGGAACCCAATCCCCATTAAATTGAACGGCAAAAAGGGGCCCGAGAATGTGTTGCAACGGTTGAAGATCATCTTGATCAATGAAGAAACTGGCTCGTAAAAATTTTCCAAACTTTCGACTGAGAGTTTCTCATCCCTTCAACTATTACGTAGTTAATTCGAAAATAGAAGATGCACCGACGAGTTGATTATTATCCTTGGAACTGATCACCCGTTCTCCCTCGGACCCAGATTGCATCACGAGCGAATCCATAAAAATTGGAGACAATAACACGGTTATCAAATACTACCTGTCGGACAGGCTTAATGGCCGTGGCGTAGCGGAGATTTTCGAGACCCCTAAGCCTGCAGCGAGCCTCCTTTTCGGCGAAGCAAGAACGAGACCTCGCTGAGGGCTTTTTAACAACATTCCCGGAGCTCGGCCCGTTTAAATGCATCTCGGTGGCGTGATTCCATGCAGTTGGCCTTGGAGGCTGCTAGAGCGTCAAGCTCCTCTCCTCGCTGGCCCTGAGGTGGTGGCCACGGTCAAGGCTACGAGCACCCTCTCTCTTTCTTCTTCCCGTTCCTTCCTCGCCTTCCCTCTTCAGCCATCCTCTTGCACACACCATCGCCCGCCGCTTTATTCGAGCACGCTCCTCCTTGCTGCTGAATAAGCCGGCCTAAACTGCATTTCAGCGTGCAGGGACCGCGGACTAAGAGGTGGGTTACACGAAGATTCGTGTCATCGCGTTCGAAACTAAAACCCCGGATCACCCCCTATTACGTAAAGTTCCATTTCTTAAAAACCGGGGACCGCATCGAAGAAAATTTGCTTCGCAGTTCGATTTTCCCCTGGGGATCGACTTTTGCGGGTGAATGAAATTCGAAGGGTGATTAGGGGGAGAGAAACTCGAGGACCTACAATCTGGTCACGTGTCTCGTAATGCGACAGATGAAAGGGACAGAGGCGTCGAGATAAGGAGTGATTCCGTGGCAAGGAGAGACGTGGTGAAAAATAAAGGATCACGTGACTTGGGTTACAGGAGCGCGCGTGCAACGGGGGAAGATTTCAGCGGGGGCTGCCCATCGAACCGGTGGAAAATAAACAGAAATAGGGCAGGTTACAAGAGACTGTATCTAAATATAGAATACACCATGTGTGCGTGTGTGTACCAATGGGTGGGGCATCGCCGTAATCGTCGTGTTTGTCGCCCTTCGTCTTCTCCTTACTCTATACCCGTAACTCTAGAGGGACAACCTATAAGAGCCGTCTATACAGCGGCACCTATACACCTACGACCTAGGTATCCATGAAAACAGCCCCTGTGTTCATTCATATCCTGCTGAACATGTGTCTAGAAAGTTCCTTACCGCGACATGTGACCAAAACGCCGCAATTGACTTTTCTTTTTCCTCACACAACCCCCTTTTATCACCATATTACGTCCCTAAAGCTGTCGCCTCTAAATTTGAAAGACAAAGAGAGTATAAAGAAGACTAAGAATTTATATTTTTCTTCCCTTTATTGTGTGCACGCTTATTCATTTAATCCAGAAAAGAAACGGTTACGTGGATCGCGAAAAATATGCTACGTAATAAATACGCATTCCCAAAAGTTACGCGGCCTGTGTTCGGATTTCCAACAAGTCCTTCCTGCTTCGAAACGTTCCGATTTTAAGCTGCAACTTTGTTACGCCGCCCGTGATGAAACGGCGCGGCAAAGGAGGCTGACAGAGGATTTTTTCAAAACAGGCAGCAACAAAGAGGAGCTACTTCGTGACCTATCTACCATTTAGATCTGCGTTCCGACCGCGAGCGCCTTTGAAAGAATCGGCAGTATTAAATTACAGGCTCAATTCATGTGTAAACTTCCGCGCGGCTGACTGTCGCGTGCTTTTTCGGGCCGGCGGCGTATCAGCTTCGCTCGAGCGTGCGAACGCCAAAAGCGTTTACCGCCGAAATACGTTATATTCCCCTGCCCCAGCAGAGGACACCCCTTAATTCCATTCTCGCGCACAAAGATTCCGACGTTTCTCGTCTCGCGGGACATAAAAAAAAAAAAACTAAGACCGCCTTCTTTCCGTCATTCTTACAGCCACCATCTGGGCTGCCCGTGCGAAAGTATTTCGCGAAACACACGGCTCCGCTCTCTTCTACACGCGATTATTTATAGCCGCCTATATACGCGCCGCAAGCGCGAAACAACTTCGCCGCCCGAAGAAATGAAAATATCCCGCTCCTCCGCCGAGCTTTTTTATGCGAGCTACACGAAATCGCGTTATAAAAGAAAGAAAGAGGAACGGGAAGCGCGCGTGGTGCTTTCCATACGGAATGCACGCGGCTTTCGCCCAGCTTCACCCCCTCTGTCAACTTACCCCTAAACTTCAACGCGACACACCTTCGAGGGCGTGACAAAAGCTCTGTATCGAAAATCCTCGCGATCCACCGCACCAACCCACTACTTTATCTTCCTCCAGTGACACAGTGTACTAAAGACAATATTCGAGAGAGCTGGCGAAAGGCTAGTCTTCCGAGAAGTAGATACGCGTAATAAGGCGGTGTTTTTTAAAATTGTTGACACGCGATCTACGATGAAAGGTCCATTTTTTACCGTCGTTGTGATCTTTGAGCACTCGGAGGGAGTTAAATCGACGCGTTTTATGATTGCGATGGACTCTTCGAGATCCTAGTAGTCGATACGCTTGAAGAAGGTGAAAGTATCGGGGGTTGAAGAAGGTGGACGGGTCATTAAAATTGCATGGGAGGGAAGTAGATAAGTGTGGAGGCCCGTTGAAGGACACCTCAAGGTCAGCTAGGTCTTTCACCGTGGAGCTGGGAAGATAGAAGGCTTTGGAAAATTCGAACGCGACACGATTGAATATAAATAGGAAGCCTCCAACCGTGGTCTATACAAATTCAATTTTCTTCCAATCATTTACAGGGAATTGTCCGTGGAACAAGGGAACGACCTTCAAGCCACGGCTCGTCTCTCTCTCATCATTCTTATCGTGTTTCAAAAGCGTTTTCTCTTTTTACATAGCGATTCACCCCATTCGAAGAGACACGTTCAGAATGAATTCGCCGCGGTTACGTTCGTCATCTTTCAAGGAAGGACACGGGCGTATGTCACTCTAGTGTCTTGCCGCTGACGAACGTACATTTCGGGGACGGAATTTAAGGCGAGACGTAATTTACCGGGGCGACTTTAATATCATGTGATGAAACGACAAGAAGGCTTGAATGGGTATGGGTAACTTTATCTGCGAAAGAAACGTTCCCCTTATCGACGTCATTGAAAGCGACCGACCGAGGCCAAAAGGAGGGCTCGCGTGGGAGAGAAACGTGACCAATTTGATAAGGGATCGTGATAATTGTATTCTTACACGTTCGCCCGAAGACCACACACAGACAACCATCAGCGGTATCGTGACCAGCCGAGCCAATTATTATTTGTAACGAGCTCCACCGGTCGACTCTCTAACCCTCTTGAATTTCAATCGAATACCGCGAATTTGGAAAAATATGCGAAATGGGGTTGCTTCCTCGCAAAATTATCTGCGCGTCTCCGTTGAACATCGATTGGTGGAATTTAAACTCGCGAACAATTGCGCAAGATGATTTTCTTAATATATATTTATTTTACTGTACTTCACTACCGATCGAGCAAGGGAAATTTTAATGATAATTAGTTATGGATGAAATCAGATTTGACGAATCACGTGACCTTTCGATTTGTACCTCCCAAAAGTTTTGGGTTTTTAAAGCTTCTATGTTCTACGCTCAGGTTTAAAAAATTGTACGGTTTTACCCTTCAAAAGTAACATTTGTAAAGCTGTTTAAATTAAATTGCAGTGCTACTAATATATCACAGGTAAAAATATCCATAAAAAGTCCATAAGGATGTTATTAACTTTGAACATATTATGCAGAGTAGAAAAATATTGATAACACTCTAAGCATCTACCTGCTTACTGACAAATTTAAAAATAGAAATCTCATTATCATAAATGAATATACACATTCGTACAAATATCACAGATACATTACAGAAATTGTTCCTATTATTCTCACAGTGCTGCTAAAGTAACGCATGTGTATAATGTACACAGACTTACGTGACTGTGTAAATCAGGCATTGTAAAAAAAACCAAGCAATTCAAACACCTCCGCAGTTTAGTAAAATGACAGATCACAGTAGAGAAACGTGTGTTTTCATAAAGAAGTTGATTAACCATATCCATCATAAAAGTTTAAAGCAAATATGTATATATTGGAACGATCTGACTGTTTTGCATAACTTTAAAGCAACCGTTAACGAATAAATGACATTTTTCACCAGCTGTATTACTGGAATAACAAGAATACATCATCCTACTTATACATTCAGATTCTAACGTCGGATGAGTCACTCTACACCGTGCATTCAACGAATTGCCCTAATTGTCATCTATTCTTACTTGCTCCGCACACTTATACATCGTCAAAACTCCTCTCCTACCTTGTGTACAGCTAGCCACGAAAGGGTTTGAATGATGAAAGAGGTAGATATAAAAAAAAAAAAAAAGAACTCACCGTGCTCGATCACTGAAGAAATCGACCTTGCTCTTCTTCTTCATGATAGCCTGCGGTTGATGAAGCGGGCTGACACTGGGCTCGCTGGTCGCTGGCGGTGAACTCGACCCGGTGCTGGATGACAGTGAACCGGCCCTTCCACGGCCAGCCTCGATCAACTGCGCCTCGGTGGTGCCCCGACCGTTCGCAGATACGTGATTACCATGCCCAGGTGGCCCGGCCGAGACGGCCAGCGAGGGCCTCGTGTTTTGACGGTTGCGCCGTTTCTTTTTCTTCGCCTCGTTCTCGTCCTGTCTGTTACCGGAAGCGTTGGCACCGCTGCCGGGCGGCATCCAGTCCAGGTCCTTCTTCAAATGGCCGCGACCGCAACGGCAGCCGCAGGCTTTGAACGCCAGATCGTAGCCCTTCTTCGTCCACAGATTCTGATGGCGTTGGCGCTCGGACCAGCTGCGAGCGCGGCCGCAGGTCTTCAGATACGTGAGCACCGTCTGCTCCCAGGCGTCGAAGCACTCGCGATGCATGAACTGGCCGACCGGGCAGTTGTCGTTGTTGCACGTCACCTTCACGGTGTCGTGCAGCGCGTTCAGACGTATCAGCGCGTCGCCCCTTAGACACTCACCGGTCGGTGTGCAGCAGCGGGTCGTCTGGCTCATCAGCAGGTTGTTGTTCTCCATCGCGTCGTTTAAAATGCCGCTGCCGCCGGCCCCGCCGCCGTTCTCCATCAGTGCACCACCGTGGCCGTTCGCGTGACGCCGTGGTGCCATCACTTGTCCCGATGGTGTAACGTGGAACGCGTCACTCGCCGTTTTCGCTCGGAATCTTCTCCTCGGCGCGGCCACGCGGGAAAACGGATTATCGGGTGGACAGGCTGGGTCGCGCCACTGCAGGCTGGGAAACCTGGTGCGGCTACACTTCGTCGCGCAGTGCGCGGCTGGCGATCGACCAATTAGGATCTCGGATCACTGGTTGGCACGACGGGTTCCACGGACAAGCACACCCGTTTATTTCATCTTCACGCAGTTCCCGCGTCTCGCCGGTCTCCTGTCACGAACACCCATTCAACGATCGGATGGATTTAAGGACGTGCTCGGGTCGCAGAGACACACCGCGGAAGTATTTAGTACTAGAGAAAAAAAGCGCGGTAATCTGAGGAGACGATCCGAGCCGGCTGTCATCCAACGATCCTTTTTATCCCCACCCGGCCGAGAAACCCGGGAGATGTCAAGGTCAATGGGCGCCACCGCACCACAGCACGATCCTTGCCGCGTCTAATATTGCCGGGAGGGCAATTTCTTCTTGCCGCGGCGACGATTGTTTCCAGCGCAACGAAGTCAAGGTCAGCGTGGCTCCACTACGCCGCGACGCGGTTTAGTCGGCACGATGTCGGGCGTTTTTACCGGCACGAGAACTGGCCCGTGTCGCGGGTAATGTTCGCAGAATGTCCACCGTGCACTCGGTCGCACGACGATTCTCCGGAGAGCAACGCGTCGTCGGGATGGCTCTCGCCCGAATGTCAGGGTCAACCGGGGAGGGGGAGGGAGGGGGGAGAGGCGCAAAGCGCGCGCAGCGTGCAACGCAATTTCGCGATCGTGAAAAAGTTGTTTCCCGGTGACGCGTCCCACGGCAATTCGTCTCGTACACCACCGCGCGCACTGTAGACCGGCCGATAGACGGCAAGAGGTAGTAGCGGAGAATTTGATGCGAAAATACGTAAGCTATACCGAGGCTCCTTCCTTTTCTTTTTCCTCTCGTGCACACACTGAGAGTCCACGACGAAAAACACTCGCTCGCACTAAGGGTGCACCAGTCACTGAGCACCGGCGACGACAGCGTGCCGGCTGCCGTGGTTCGGCGCGCGGGCGAGCGCGAAAGTGAGGCCCCATTGGGTGAAAGCGAAAGCAGCATGGTGGGGGTCACGGCTAGCGCGCCAATCGATGCGCGCCGTTGTCGTCCCTCCGACGGGCGCACGCTACCGTTCTATGTTCCCCTCTCGCTTCCGCCTGAAACACTGTCCTTGTCCCACTCGCAGATGCCAGCCGCTGCATACGCGAGCGCGCGTTTTACTTTTCGAAGCCGGCGAGCAGGCCTACGAGAGGAATAATCCTCGGGATGCGTGTGCGCGCACGTACGTGCACCGCGGGTGTGTGCGACGCCACGACGCGGCTGCGATTCGACGTGTTTCGACGTGTTTCACTCGAAATGAACTCGCAGGAATCGTAACCAATTTTCAAAATTCTATTCCCGTTCGATCGAATACTGTAGTCGAAGGGTAAGTATAGGTTAGGACAAAACACTAGCGACACCCAATTAGCACAGTCGATAATAGCACTCCTGGGTCAGGGTGGTCAACATGGCGCCAGTCCCGCGTTTTTTTTTTTGCGCAACGATGTTATGTACCTTCGAGCGTAGAATTATCTACTCGGTCGATCGCGTTATTTTCGAGGCGAGGGCATTGTGTCGCTCGAAAGTTTTCGCGAGCTTCTCTGGCATTCGCGGGGCAAACGCGTACGTGTCTAATTCCACGTATGTATTTCTAATTAGCAGTGACTCAGAACGCTCGTTTTAACATGCCAATTATAGGCGGATCTGTTACATTGATGCATCTCATACGTTGTTTTCTCAATTAGTCTTTTCAGTCACGGAACTCCTTATAAAATCGTGTATACGTAATCGACCCGGCCTGCGCAATATTTTCTACGTTCCTCAATGATCGGTTTCGTCGCTCAAGGTTGGCACCGGCGAGTTTTCGTAATCAAGAAACCTATAACTGCTGTTTACGCGGATAGAGTGTCGTTCGAGACCCAGTGCACATAAGTGGTAAGAGGCGTTTACTTCTTTAACACACGGGTTATCGAACTGCAGTGAAACGTCGTCTAGGTTATGTTATCGCATCGCGAAATTTAGTCGTCGAATAAATATTTCGCCTTGGCACGTTGCCAGTCGCCAGTATTTCGCAAACGCGTAGAAACTACAAATCCTCGGTAGGATCGCGAGGCGTTTGTTTTTCTGTTCCCCGTCTAAGGGCGCGGACCATGTATTTCGTCCTGAAAATTGAACATCACGCCGCTTTGAAGCGTGGCGTCGTAGGTATCGCACGGTCTCGCGGTCAGTAAATAACCTATGCATATACGCCGGTGTCAGTGTACTGTACTCGCGACAGTCTCTTTTTCTCGAATGTGACTCCTGTCGTGTGTGCTCTGGCTCGAAGGGAAGCCTGGCTATGAAACGGCTACGTGTCTCGCGAGGTGTAAATATTTACACCCGCCGGCCCTTGGGTATATTACGTCGAAATTCAACAGAGAACTGTTGCTATTCTTTTTGCGTCGCGGACTTGGCTCGGCACAGCCTGTGTTTTTGCCACGCAACCTTTTCACACGTATTTACTCGTACTTTGGCCGCCTGTTCGCCAAGAATTTCTATATTCATTCGTCGTTCTTAGTGTTTACGGTGCACTGACACAGTCATCTGCTGCGGATCAGCCTTTAGGCGAGCTGAGTGCCACTGGCAGCAAAAGCGCGCGTGAAATGTCGAGTCGTAAATCATCTCTCAATCGTTCAATTTTATTTTTACACGTTTTCTGCGATCTCACGTATTTTCTAACAACATTTGCTTACATTGTTTCCCTCGTTTAACTTGGCGATAGAGATAGCGCGGTGTATGTTACGCGTGGGTTGAAAATTGTTTGAAACTACGAAGCTAACCTAGCACACACATATGGTACGTATGCATTCGTCATTCGGATGCATTTTTCCGTTATATATAATCGATATTACTCATCGGTGATGGGTATAATTATCGAGCCATGATGAATGAATAATCGCGAGTGACGTTCTCTCCTGCTTCGTAATTTAAAGCGTGCAAGCGCGGTATTCGCGGAAAGTCAAGCATCGTCGCGGTACGCGGTCGCAAAATAGACCGGCCATCTTTAAATTTAACCAAGGTTGTGGTCCAGCGATCTTGCAACGTTTTATTTTTATTTTTATTCTCAGATGCCGGCCGCTCAACGGACGTCGAGAGCCACTTGACGAGATTTATTTGGAATCGAAGGCGCTATTCTGGACCTACATGACGATCGCCGATGACGTGAGCGCCTGCACATGAATCTTTCTTTCCCGTTTTCTTTTTAGCCGTTATTACATGCATCGAGAGAAATCGCTTAGCCGTGGCTCGTAACGGGCGAGCTCGCGAGGCCGGTCTCGCGAAAAGGCATGGGTTATGTTTACTCGGCCACGGCGCGATTCTGAAAATATCGTGAATGCGTTTATTGATAAATAAATCGGGCCAGCTCTCTTTCTCTTTATCGGGGCTCTCGGCAAGCGAATTGCACAAACAACGCGCAGATTATATATTTAATGGGCAAAGCGTTGCGTTGTCGCTTATCGAAACGTTCGGTTTATCTGCGACGAAGGTCATTAATGGCAGAGATTTCTCATTCGGCGGTGTGCGAAAGAAAAAAAGTCCCCTGGCGCGAGAATAAAATCCACGAAGCACACACTGTAAATGGGGGAATGTAACAATCGTATTCGATTACTTGCGCTGAAAGATTTCAAGGTACTCTTTTAATTAGTATAATCTGCATCCGTGGGGATTCTAGAGAGAGAATTTTAAAGGAAATTCGGCAACGAACGTTACCGTTCTGAAGCACTTATGGGTCACGATAATGTAAGCAATAAATCATTGGTGCTTACACTGAATTAGTCCGTGTATATTCTTTGAATAATTGCCCGTTCACAATATGCTGACGAAACGGTTCATTTTTATCCCATCTCTCCGTTATTCAAATAAACTTTGCTCGCTGCTGGCAAATAAAACGCTCTTAGTTCTTTGTTATCCGAATAAAATGATTTACAAGCGTTCCGCACATTATCAAATTTCCTTCAACTTTGGCCAATATAATCTTGATTCGCGCGTCACGGGATAGCCACGACGATGGCAAAACAAATTAGAAATTGATATTTCCATCCTATAGATAGAAATATCTTTAGTAACTTTAGACTTTGCTTATCAGGTCGGTGTCACTGGCCTGTTATATACAGCGAATCCGCTGATACTTTGCGACACCAATAATAATAATCCAATCCCTTCCCATCGAATTATGATATTCCTCTTATCGCCGGCAACTCGCACTTTCCTTCTAACGGCATTTCGCAAAGCCCCGTGTACCTTCCGCGGCGATTAAAAATCTCGATCGCGAATCTCCACCCCGTTCGCCGTCCGGCCACCGAAGTTTCCGTCCGTTCCCCTTATCGTCGGCCGTGTGTCCTAAATACGAACGTGCTCGTCGTAGGAAGCGAGGAAAAAAAACGGGGGAGGGAGACGATTATCGAGAATGCCAGCGTCTGCGAATTTTTATCACGCGATGCACGTGTTCGTTCGGGCGCGCATATTGCTGGCGATTATCGACACCCACGCGTGCTCGCGAAAGGGCCTCGCGCGGACGAGCGTTCCCAGCGCCGATACGTATTAAATATTAATGGGAAACACGGTGCGCCGACGACGAGACGTGACCCCGATTGCGCTATCCGGCTAGGATATTTGGCGTAATTTTTTCAGCATACTCCCGGGGGAGGGGCGGCCGGGGGGGGGGTAGGGACCGATATCGGGAGCACGCGTAACAAAGAGTCGATTTTGCCCGGCTGTCGGCTCGCGTGTGTGCTCGTGCGACCGAAAACCACGAGGCGAGTCGGCTCCTGGGACACCGGGGAAACGAGATACGTATTAGATTACGTTGCATAATTTTATCGGCGATCGTAAAGCTGTTACGAAACGTGAGACTCCCAATTCTCTAACGACGTGAGCCATAAATAACGCGTGTTGATCAAAATAACGCCAGGCCATCCTTGATTCCGGCTTTACGGTGCCGTCGATACAACTCGCCGCTTCGATTTACGCGGGCCGTTTATTCTACCTATGCGAATAAAAAGGCGTCGCGAAATCTTGTCGAATTGTAGCCGCGTTACTTTGATGTTACTGCCTCGGGGCCTCTGGCACTTGTGTTCTCAAGCACTGCTGCTTGGGGATCTCCAGAATTTATAGTCTCTTAGACTGATTTATTACATATTAGGACTTCGCTTAGAATATGTTTCCTTAGTGTGTCCATCTACACATTCTGAATATCAGTTAGCACTGAAGAAGATTTTAGACTTTACTACAGTAGAGACTCGCAATCGATTTATCTTTTCTCTCCAAAATAATTGAATTTCGAACGTAAACTACTTCGTCCTCCTCAAACACAACACAACCCATCTCTCAGAGATTCTCTCGCCTTTCCTATCCCCAAATGCCCTTCTTCGTAATCTTTCCCAGCAGAAAACCTCGCAGACGAAACACGCGTACGTGACAAAGAGTCACCCTCGGCTTCCTTCTATGCCCCTTCTGTTTTTTGTTTAAACATTCCGCGGCCGTGTGAAGGAAGTTGCCCGGTATTTTACGATTCTCACGTGACGAACACCCGGACACGGCGATAAATAACACCGCGACTTACATACAGCGCGAGTCGTCGAGTGTTCGCACGACGAGCGGCGAATCCGAATCTCCGCGCACAATGGATCCCCCGGGCTGTTTATATCGAATCGTGTAAATATTGCACGGGGGGGGGGCCGCGGTGCATTGGGGAATCCAGGTCAGTCGGTGGTTGAGTTTCGTGGAGGCTTAAGCTGGAGCAGGGTGCAGCAGGCACCCTGGTAACAGGACGACGCGGAGGCAGCCGAGAAAGGATAATCCAGCGTCCTCGAGAGGGCCCCGCATGGAAAAGTTGTTTTGATCGTTTCGGGTTTCTAGGACGGTGGCCGTGAATGAAGCTGGTATACACGGCTCGCTCGAGGGGGTTCGGGTACTCGGGGAGGACCAGATGTCACTGAAAGGGACACGGCCCTTCGCTTCACGCTTTCAGAAGCGTGCTTAGGGCGGCCGATTAAAAAATCCAAGGGTGAGGCGACCGGAACGGAGATATCGCGTAACGGCGGAGACAATTGGCCGGAAGAAAAATTTCTTTCATTCGGAAACAGAGAATCGAGGGGATCGCGCGGGGTATGCATTGTTGCTCCCTTCGTCGAGGGTGCAAGCAAGTAACGAAGATTAATAATTTCCACAATGATTTCCCTGCGCGACTGGCTTGAGCCAGTCGTAGTCGTGTGAGCCTTGGGTGACGGCGTTGACTTCCTGCTAGGCCAGTGGTGGTGAACCTATGATCCGCGGGTCAGACACTGATCCGCGAGGGCTTTTTGAATGACCCACGCGTTGATTTTTATAAACTTATTTTTTATATCATAAAAAGGAAAACAGACAATCGAAAATATTAAAGTATAAATGTCTAATATGTTTATTAATAATGAATATTTCATAATATATACGTGCTTTTCTTTATTCCTTGTTCATTCAATTACTCGGTGCAGAGGCGCCACCGGGCATGGTGCGATAATTCATAGTATCATCCCATTTACATCAATTTTTTGTCGTCGACCTTTATTTTTTGCTCGTCACTTGCAAAAGTAGAAGTTGTAAAACAAAAAGGAAACGTAAACCTTTTTAGAGGATTTTAAAAGTGAGAACCAAAACAAGGGTCAACTGTTAAGTTTTTCTGTTAACAAACTTTCCGTGTTTCCAAATTATTGGTACCCTTTTTACCATCCCCCGCCCTTTCCAAGTGACGCCACTGACTTAGTGACCCACGGGCTAGTATTAAAAAAAAATAATGAACAAAGTTTGACCCACTTCTCAAAAAGGTTCGCCATCAGTGTGCTAGGCTATACGGTACATTTCTATGTAATCACTTTTAAGCCTGCATCAGAGAAAGATTCGTCCGCCGAAAGTTGATAGGTGCGATACACTTCGCAGTATTAAAATCATCCCCCTCAAGGTCCACCCTCTTCGCGACTGATAAACGAGGGAAGGAGAAGGAAGCAACCACCCATGTCCATGATTCGATTCCATCCCCTATGCGCGTGTTGTTCGAAAGGGTGTGCTGGCGAAAGCAGAGATTCAAAGTGCCGTTGCAGTTTTGCGCGGCAGCGGCGCCCGGGTGCGGCGGGTGGAGGCTGTCGGGCGCTGGTTCGCTCTCTGGATGGGGGTTTTGAAGGTTGGGGGCACCGGGTTGACCGTGGGGTGCTGGAAAGCGGGGGTGTAGGTCTAGGTTCAGGGGCGGCGATGCCTGGGTGGGCGTGCACTTTCGGTTTCAGGCTGCGCATGCCCGTTGCACCCTGCTCCTCTTCCCCTGCAGTCGGGGGCTGTATGCGCTCGTAAACTTTCCAGCCACGTAGAATCCACCACCACCCCCGCGCGCAGTCGTTGTTCGTGCTAGCGGGGAGCGCGTCGTGCACGGCCGGCTCTGCTGCGTCGCTATTTCGTACGGATCGAAAATCACAGGGCCCTCGATGGACGAACGGATTCGTACCCTTCTGTTCACGTTTCAATTCTCCAATTCCCTCGCTCCTTCCCCCCCGCGTTCCTTGTGCTTGTTATAAACACACACAGCCATCGAGCAGCGCCAGGTCGAAACGAATGCGCCCCTTTAGGATCCCTTGCCATCGTTTCGGCTCTCGCCGTGCTTACGCAGGTAACTCCTGCGAGAATCAGGACCTTTCCAGATGGGACACTTTCTGTAACCCGCGACTGGTACGTCGAACGTACCCACGCATTCCCGTGTTGTTTGATACCTGGACATTTTAGGTGACATTCTTTTTCTTACTGTAATTCGATTTTCTGATTTTGGAGGCTCTCTTTGTTACTATTTATTACTAGCAAAATACAGCCGCGCTTCGCTTCGGGCATAAGAGTTTTTGGGGACTCCGTGGTAAGACATTTCACCTATTTCACCACCCCCCTAAATCATTAGGGCGAAATCTCTGAAATTGGATTTTAGGGATTTGTTTACTAGGGTAACCTTTTGAAGTAAAAACCAAGTTGATATCTAATCGGGCATGAGAAATTTTGAGATATCCGCGAAAATACGTTTCACCCCTTTTTACCCCTTTAGGAGTTGGTTAGGGAAAAGTCCTGAAATTTGGTTTTTAGGCATTTGTGTGGGTAATCTTTGTGAGTATGATCCAAATTGATATCTAATCCGAAGAAATACATTTTATCCCTTTTCATCCTTTTTCACCACCTCCCTAGGGATTGATTAGGGAAAAATCCTGAAATTGTTTGTTAGGCATTTCTGTGGGTAATCTTTGTGAATAAGAACCAAGTTGATATCTAATCGAGGCTAAGAGATATTAGGGAATCCGAGAAAATACATTTTACCCCTTTTCACCCCCTTGGTGATGGAATTTCCAAAAATCCTTCCTTAGTGGGTGCCTACGTCACGAAAACAATATACCTTCCAAATTCCACGTTCCACATCTTTTTTTATATTGTAATTATTATTATCTTCTATTTTTTCGTGATATTATTTTCTTCTATTTTTTTGTGATTTATTTGATAATAATCTTTTTCGACCTCGACTTTTTCATGTAGGTACTTCGCGCAGTTTTTTCATTTTTTTAAAGTTTTTTATAGTATAAGTTACACTTGAACCCAAAGAGCGTCTCTAATAAGTGAGTACTTACGCCCAAGGTACATTCCCGTCGTAAATCGCAAAGTGTGTTGCCCGAAAGTCCCTTGGATCGTTTTTACGCGACGTTCCACATCGCCGAGAGTGAGGAGATTGATCGAGCTCGGGCGGGATTATATAATTTGCCCAAAAGGGACCGCAGTCGACGTTGACTGACGGTTACGGTTTTCACGAAAGTCGCCCGGGCGATTGGGAATCGTGCCCGACTCCCGCTTCGTTTCTCTTCCATTTATGACGAACCACGCCCCGGCGTGAAGCGAACGCGCCAGAATCACTGGGGGCATCGTATTCCAAATATCAAGGGTTACACGGGGTAATTAATTACGTGCTGTAATTCACGTAGCCCCGCGCAAGCAATTAGTTTCTGGCTGGGAGGCAGCCGTATACGCGAACCTTCCCCGCGGTCTCTCGCGTTCGCGAGAGTTTACCCGGAGAATTTCATTCCGCCTTCAAAGATGCGCATTCCCGCCGCGACTTGGCTTCGCGAAACGGCCGAGTCTGTGATCTCACATGGCCGGCTGATTCCGTTTAACGGATAATTACGCCCCTGCGAGATGAATGCCAAAAGGAAGAACAACAGGCAGAAATACCGAGCGGATCATCAGAATCGAATGCAGAAACTTGCTTGCGAGGCCTCGAGGCCGGTGCAATGAACGAAAATCGACGTATCTGTCGAGCGTGTAGCGGAAAGGGGCTTAATTAACAGCCTTCAATCTACCTGCTGTTCCCGCTAATGGCTGACGTTGCGTGAGATTCCGGAGAAGCGCAGGCAACGAATAATCACGCCGAAACGCCCGGGCGACGGAAGAAAACTTGGATCGCGGGAAAATAAACGGAACCCTCGGGATCATCAAAAAGACCGCGGCGATGTTTCCTCGACGCTGAACAGAGGCGCAGTAGGGGGGCCTGTGTCGAAAAGGCGGGACGAACGGCGGTGTTTTCGGGGCCGTGGTTATTTGTTCACGGTGGACTCGGCTTATTTCCGTCGCTAGGCGAAGCTATTCATAGCGTACCGACATGCAATTGCATAAAGCTAGTGGATACGTTGACCCTAAGTGTTACGTAACCCGCGTCTAGTGCCAGCTATCAGCGGAACGATAACACAGCCGCTCGATAGTTGGCCCGCGTTGTATATATGTATGAGAGAGGCCGTTTCTGCCTAGATCGTTGTATTATTCGCAATCTCTTCGTGCCTTATCTTTCGGCAACGTCCATCGACTTTCGAAGCAACCGTTCCGTTTGTAACGTCGCCGTTACTGCGATCGCGGAGACTGCGCGTCCCATCGGCTCCCCCCCCGTCGGTATCACTCCGGCTCCGTTTTCCCTCGCGTACGTGTGGGAACGTTACGGTAAACGACATCGGGCGGCATCGATACTCGCGGCAATAACGATCCTCCTCGATAAACGGGCACCGCGAACGGTTACGGGTGAAACAATCGGGCAGCGGGATTAAAGTCGCGGCCGATAAGAGCGCGATGACCACACCGGCGAAAGGATTACAGGCATTACGGGACGCCCTCGATGATTCCATTTATCCGGCAGATAACTTTCGCGCGGCACGATCGCCGGCCAAATATCAGGTCATCCGGTGAGTCGCCGGGCTTTACGTCTTTGATAGCTTGTCGCTGCGGCAACGAGCGCGTGCGTGAGTCACTGGAGTGGCTCCTTTGACTCTCGTGTCCTTGCTTGAATTGATGGGACATACGTATACTTCTGGGGAGATGGTGGTTATTTGCGACAGGATATTTTTACGGGCGAACATCGTTGTTTGTGAAGATAACCGGGGTGTTTATGAAGTACCGAAGCTATCGCGCAAAGTGGCGATCTCGGGGGGAATGGAGAAGGTTGTCGGCGAGGTGCGCAGGTCCCACCTGCAAATTCATCGTCAAGGAGCGCAACGATCTACCGGCATCTGGCAGCGCATAGACGTTTAACGCGCGCGTGGTTCGATCGCAAACTTTGCCTCGGGCGAGTTGTAGAAATACACAGCGGCGAGCGAAGTTTCCGACAAAGCGTGTCGGTTCGACGGCTCCTGGAACGCTCGCCAAGATCGAAACTGGGTTACGCGAGGTAGCTTCGAAATAAGCAGGGGCGTCGGCGAAGTGGACTTTGCGGTAGTTAGCCAAACGAGACGAAGCACGAAGTGTATTATAAATGCTCGTGCACTTTGTTGGCAAAAGGGTAGTGGATGGATCCACTGTACGCGCGCGAGTCGATCACCAGGATCTATAATCGCTAAAATACTGAGTCGTTGATGTTTGTAGACTGTTATGTTTTTCGTTATTTTTCTGTTCATTTTATTTTCACGTTATTTTCTATGTTTTTTGCACTAAACTGTTCAAATTTTTGTAATCTAAAGGGTTCTCCCGTCGAATAATAATAATAATAATAATAAAAATTGGAAGGTCGGAGTGACGAGTGGCTCGAAGATGATCGGCAGAGCGCGGAATATTCCGTGTTAAGAATGAAAAGCAAATGACTAGCCTATGAAGCCGCTCGGTGGTCGTCACCCGATTCCCCGGCGATCCCCCCAGCCACGTCACATTTACATTTCTCGCATTTCCTCTGGCTAACCCTCGGTTGCGCGCACGTTTTGTTCGAGAACTGGTCCGACGAAAGATACGTGTCCAATCTGGACCCTTTTGTGCGCATCTGCAGGCTCGCGCGTTCCCGCTATTCAACCGCTGAACTCGGATATCTGACCGCGAGCCTCCTCTCTCAGGGATTAAATCTCCTCCGTATAAATCCGATTCAAACGGGACGACTCACTTTGACCGGTTCGCGTGCGCCTCCGCGGGGTCTGCGCGCCTTTTTTCGGCCAGCCTCGTGTGGTGAGTTTGAATGGAGGACGCGTGTCTTTGGCGAGATCGATTCCGTGGTACGAGATTGATCTAGGAAGCGGGTTTGCACGCGGCAGCCTTAGGACTCGCTCTCCGCTCAGTGGGATTTGTATTCCGGCGAAATGAATGCAGGCTGTTTCGAAACTCCGGCGCCGGGCTTTACTTGCGCGATGGAACTCGTCAAAGGAAACGAAAAGGCGTTAATTTTTTTTTATTTACATTGATCGTAGAGGAAGCGCAGTATATTTGGAATACCAATTTGTTTAAGACGAATACAAAATTACGGCAGAGGATGGGAACAAATAAAACTGCATAATATCATAGGGAAACTAATAAAGTTTTATATTTCAAACTCTCAGTAATAATACAAAATAAAAAGTAACTGGAAATTTGATTTAAATGAAAAATGACATTAGTTGACAGGTCATTAACCCCTATTTTTTACGGTGTTACGAATTAGATAGCGCTAGTAGGGGAACTCGGGGTATTGTGAGCCACTTTTTTTTATTGCTAACAAACTGCTATAAAATCAAGTGTTTCTTCAAATTTCAAAGCTGGATGTTGTAGTATGAAGATTTACCTTTCTTTTAGTCACAATAGTGGAATCGAATATTTGCAAATTAGATGATTTTCAGACTATTACAAAAAATTTGCATTTTCTTAAATCTGAAAAATCTCGGGGAATCGTGAGCCACTTTATAAATTGAATAAAAATGACAATGCTTGTTAGAAAATGTTTATTCACACACACACACACACACACACACACACACACACACACACACACACACACACACACACACACACACACACAAAAGCATTTTTGTACCCCTTTTTTTTACTTTTTAGAGTCAGTGGGTCATGAAACTTGCAGAGTCGAGAATTGCAAAAAAACCGGGGGGTCATTTTTGACACGATCTACATACTTTCCCTCTGTTATGTACATAACAGTCGGGAAAGTAAAATTTATATTGTGCTCAAATATTACACAAACAATCATAAAGAAACATCAAACACGTGAGGTTAGCTCTTTAAATGTCAAGAATCGAGTGGCTCACAATTCCCCGAACCATTATTTTTACAACATGGCCACAAATAAATAACACAATGCTAACTTAATGCCAAATTTCTTTATTATTTCGAAAGCTTGAAGTCACACGAGTATTATAAAAATAGTTACCTGCGTGGATTCACAGAAAAGTGTCACAATAATAGACCACACACGAAGTGAAAATAATACTTCGAGATCAGCCAATTTTTATCTGTTAACAGAGCAAAGTAACGATGCGGGTGCGTACGTTCACTGATCGTGGAAATATTAGCTTATCATAAGACAAGTAAATAACAGTTGTTGGCAGCTGTCATTATTCACTAGGGAAAAAAATATGGCGCTGGCTCACGATTCCCCGTGGCTCACAATACCCCGACTTCCCCTAGTTTATTGGATACTTTCGGAATTCCAAATTACCAACAGTATTCCAAATAGGTATACTGCATTTCCTCTGTTTTATTCTTTTTTGCTATCTTAGCACTATTTCTATTTTGGTCATTTTTGTTTCTGCTCTTAATAATCGTCTACTGGTTTTCTCTATTCTCTATGTAACAAAGGGTTTTTTTCGTATATATAAATAAATAAATAAAAGGGTCTAAGCTTCATCTGGCAGCCTCGTGTGTTTCCGTGCGAACCTTTGAATTTATTCCTCCGTTTGGCTCAAAGAACGTGGCTATTCTCTCCTAAACAGTCCCTCAGCTCATCGATCCGATTTTTCATCGCCCGTATCGAATGATCACTAGCTCTATACACGGTTCCCCCCGTTTTGCACAGAAAACGCAACTGTACTCGACGGAGGAGATAAAAGCAAGATCCGCCGTTCCTCGTAGTCGCGATAGTTGCACGCCGTCGTATTTCATCGGTGGCTCTCGGGTTCAAGGAATCGTCCATGCTTCAGTAGATCCCGGGGGAGAGGAAGTCGCATCGTTTCGTCGTTTATCGAACGTCTGTCTCCGCGGACGGACGCGGGGCAGCCATAACCGCGGCGCGTACACGATAATTGCACTACGGTGATTCACGGCGCGCATTTGTTTCGCCGTGGCCCGAGCAGAGGGAAGAAGAGAGAAAGAGAGAGAGAGAGAGAGTGAGCACCGTCGCCTTAATTGCCGAGCGAACGGATTTATGCCAGCGTACGTGCGCCTCGCCGTGGCGTAAATTTAATTACGCTCGTATCCGGACACCGTGAGCGGGGGTAATTAAAATATTCGGTCGCAACGCGCGGTCGCGTCTTCGAGGAGCGGGCCGCTCCTTCCCCCAGCTTTGCATTTTTCCACGACCAAGAATCCTCCTAGAATCCACCAACCTTTGCTCGCAGGTATCGCGCTCCTTTTCGATCCTAAGACCCTGCTAGATTCTTCCACCTTTTAACGTCGAATCGACGAAGCCAGTGTCAACTAACTCGCCAGACGTAGCACCGGTAGAACTTAATCAAAGGATTGCCGTTTGCGGTCGATCCCCCCCGGACGCTCGGAGCCATCGATTCAGCTAGCAAGCTCGATCGCCGCGAAATCCGCGAAAACGTGATCTGGGATCTTATCTGTTGGCCCAGTGATTTACGATACACGCTGGTGTGTACAATTCGACCGATAACCGGACCAGCCCGAGCACGAGTGCCGCGGCACGAGAGAGCGAAGTGTCGGCCGATCACCGATAACAGCCAGCCATCAAAGTGCTTTCTAAGATCTAGCCGTGGGGTCAGAAGCGGGGCTAGCGACGATTTACGACGCTTATTACTGATAGAGCCATAGCACTGGGGGAGCGAGGCTCGCGTATCGCGAGCCCCGACGCCTTCTTTACCGATCAGCTCGAGATTTTTGGAAAAAACGCATCTCAGAAATAACTGTTGTGTAAGTGGAAGCAAGGGGCACCGAAGTGGCTGTAACTTTAGGCACGGACAATCAGCACACCTTCAGGGGACTTTCACTCTGTGGCGCACTCGGGATTTAATCTTGGGAGGAGTCGAGTTGAAGGGATAAAAATATTTTCAATGCGAATTCGATAAAATTCATTAGGCGGTTATAAAAATTTATTTTGAGAATAAACTCCTGTTTTGTTTTCTTTTTACAAAGCTCCTTCTTTGAGGAGTGCCCCCTCTGTGTGCGCCACTGCTTTCACTCGTTTCTCCAACTTCGTAAATTCGAGTTCCCAAGGAACTGATTCGATGTCGAACGCTCGGTTCCTGCATGTCGAATATCTAGGAATGTTTTCACAGCGAACCGGTAGGCTATTATATACACTGGAAAGTGTTTTCTCGAACGTTTTCCAGGCTTACGTAAGCCGCGCGGCCCTGCGAGCGCCCATCGGCCGCGTAAAACTGCTGCGAGAACGAGAGGACACCATTAGCTCGCGATGTTAGACATTAGGGTCTCGGTCCAGCGACCAGAAATTCGCCCATTGTCGGCCGACAGGGGGAATCGCTGCAATCGCCTTCTCTCCCACGTATCGCGCGAGCATTCGCGATTAGATATCGGGAATCGCCGGGCGACCGTTTTCTAGCTACTAGCGCCGATTAGATAGGACAATAATTGCGGAACAATGACCGGCCGTCGGCCGTTAGCACCAGGACATTGCCGTTGCAGCGGGAGCTCGCCGCTCGAATCGATACCGGGGCCTGCCTACGCTCGTTTTCCCCCTCGCCCGTCGATAATTTCGATACCGAACAAATCGCGATTACGCGTATATACCTGTCCGTTCAGCCGTGAACGCTGAATTTACAGCGCCGGCTTTAACACCGTTCCGCGCTCACCCCTCCTCCCTCGCCACTTTTAAATCGCCCCCACATTTACGGCCGTTCGTACATCTTTATTATCGAAACACCGTTATTTAGGGCCTAGCGGAGTTTCACGGCTGCACCGCCAAGCTTTTCGATTCCACCGACAGTCCTTCCGATAGCGCTAAGTGTTTGAGAAAGTTCCGCAGGAACTGTTAGAGAACTGTGTAGGCGGGGGTGGGTTGTAGCATCGTTCCAACTTAGTTGAAGCTTCCTTGAACAAAGTGTAATTACGCTCCGCTGATTTTTCCACTTAGATCGATTCGTCCGATCGTTCTGCGCGTGGGTGTATTAGAGTTGGATGTTGAGGAGCGAATACATCACGAGATCCTTTCTTAATGAGGTATGTGGTTTATTCCAGACGTTCAAAGGTTCCAGCATCCCCGCAGTAGGTACCCAACCGTAACGCTCCGTAATAACAGTCTGCTTTGGTCGCAAACGATCGTAAAACTGCCTTTCGTATCTCATTATATAAATGCTGCGCGTGACTTTCATCTGGCGAGCGTTGCGTTCTCCTGCGAAAGATGATGATTGTCTATAATCTAATTACTGTTACCTGTGTATTGGGGGGTCATAGCGGAGCCATTAGCGCGGGATACAGTTCCTAAGTAGTTACCCCGTTACATTGATGCGTTTCGCATCAGGATGGGTATGCGGGTATTTCCGCGAACAGATGTGTGAGCTTGAATGGCGCGAGGCTGCTATTGAGGAAGATCTCGGAAGGGTAAGAGGAAACGAGAAGCTTGGAGGACTTTCCCTGACGTCTAATAGCAGACGTTCGATACCCGTCCCTCGGGCGTCCATTCTGTTCCCGTAAGGGAAGAGATTCCGCTCGTAAACGAACTTGCAGCCTATAGAGCCGAGCAGTCGAGGCAGACGCACGCTATCGACCAGGCTGAACGGCAACAGATTGAAAGGCGTAGCAGACAGGTAGGTAGGCCGTGTATCGGCGCAACGCGTACGTAACGGTCGTTACGTTAATGACCAGCCGCGCGCCGGTGAAGTACGTAACCGAGCTTTCGGTCAATAATGAGCATTGAGCATTACGTTGGCGAACGGGAGCCCGGGGACGGGGCGAGACTAATCGATGCTGGCTGCCTGGTGAATTGATTTCTTTTCCACCCGTCGGGGGCAAAAGTACCGTGCGGAAAAATTCATGAGCCTCTAACTGTTTCAATCAATTTTCTAACGCTGTTAATGAACGGTGACGGTGACTCTGGCGTCGCACGAGCATTTGCGCAAGACAATCGCGAAGGTCAAGTGCGTTGAAGAATTATTGAGTAGGGTGGAAGGAAATATGGGGGCAAAATATTTTTTTATTATTCATGACTTCTAATAGTGGGTAAAATTTGAATTTTATAATAGCAGCTTAAATACCATTATGAAAGGCAACTTTTGTCCACTATTAGAAGTCATGAATAATAAAAAAATATTTTGCCCCTATATTTCGTTCCACCCTATTATTGAGAACCTTGCAGGGATGCAGCTCCATCTTTTCCAATTTCGCGTAAATTAGAAAAAACGATTTATAAAATTATTGCTTTGACTTAACATTAAAAAGAGAACGCTAATTGAAAAATTTTTTTTTTACACACAATAAGTTTTTATTTCTATTTTTGGCAAATTTTTCAAATTCAGAGCATTCGTATTGCGCCAAATAGTAAAATGGGTGCAGATTCAAAGTTTGCAATAAATCGCTTATTTGTTATTGTATTTTAACATAAAAACTGTAAAAAATGGAGCTGTACTACTCTTGCTGCATGGACTTCAATTAAACTTTTTTATTGGATTGGAAGGATTACAGATTATGAATTTCTGAGAGGAGATGAGTAGTGGTTTGAGGAATATTTAAACCGAGAATCGTTCTAGTGATTTCTCCGTTCTCTTATGGAGTAGAAACACCTTGAGTTTCAGATGCAGCATTTTTGCGATAGATTCTTTGCGTCTAAGTACGTGCGTAAGCCACTTTCCTGCTATTACGCACGCGAATTGTTCCTCAAATCATCGCCACGCAACCAGCGGTCGTATTAGAAGAGAAATCCACGGCGACTTCCCGCTGTTTCGCGACTATAGTCGCCCCTGCGAAAGCAAACGCGCGATTCTGTGCTAACATGTGTCACGGACCGTAAGCGATCGGTTCGTAGCAGCGAGCCGGCCTAGGTTCGTGGTAATCCAACCTAAGAAAAGGGAGAAGGAGAAGTAGAGAGAGAGAGAGAGAGGCGGAGAAGAGAGAAAAGTGGGACAGAGGATTTGTCGGAGGGCAACGACCCGTCGGCCTAGTTTTAAAATCCAAAACAAACCTGGTGGTCGGCGCGTACGGTCCGAGCTCGCTCGGTTTCTGCGCGAGCGGCGTTCTGCGCGCGCGCACCGGCGAGCTACGGCGAACGTTCCCCTACGCGGCCGCCGTGGAGGGGGCAAACCCCGTGGGTTTCCGTCCCCTCCGTTCGCGGCACGATTCCCGCGCGCGCGCGCTGCGTTTACGAGCTCGTAAAACCACGCGCGTTTTCTTTATCTACGGGAGGCCGTGGCTCCGTTCAAACGATACGGGAAGCGCGATTGAAAAATCCGCCGCGCGATTTAACGAGCGCAGCTGGAACACCGTGGCCCCCGCGAGCTTTCAGTGGGAGGAGCGGCACGCACGATCTCGTCGCCTTGTCGTTGCCTTCTGTTTGGGGAAATTTATAACGGGCCTTTACGACGCGCGTAAAAATACATGGGCGGCCGACACGACCCGGGCAGGCTCTCGGCCGTGTAGCTTTTGGCAAAGGTCTCGCCTTCCCCTGGCGCTCGAGGACAGGCCGAAACACGAGGCACCCCATCACGCGCGAGTCACCGAGGCAACGAGACGCCTCGATCATACGCCTTTACGGCCGGTATTTATGGTTGGAAAACGTTGCCGTGGTAGTTAGCTTATCTATATTTCTCCTTTTGTTTTCAATTCCGCCCCGTGATTCCCGGGCCCGTCGTAATAACTCGGATATCGCCGAGCCAGCCGGTAGCCGTAAACCGAGAATAGCCCTATAACTCGGTTAGTTATGACGTCACTGTTTTCGCCCGATCCGCGAGCAAGCGAAATGTAAAGAACGCGACACGGGGGGATGTTCGCGCCCCATGGAACCTTCGGGGGGAGGGGGGGGGGGGGGGCGGCGGCGAGCGTGGAGGATTGTTATCGCGAGAGAGCGGGCGTGTTGCGCCGCTGCCGCGTGATAGGCCACGTTCTTGTATCCGAGTCTTGGAAGTCGTGTGGAAATCATTAGGGAAATGCTGGTGGTTACGATCTTTGTTTGCAGGATTGCTTGTTGTAGCGATCAGATCAATGCGCTCCAACCATTATACCGAGCTTCTAATTCACACAAGTGTGGACTTTGTTTATACATGCATGTTAAACCCGTCGTAGGCACACTGGGTCGTTTATGTCCATGGCTGTATTTTTTTTTACTGTATTTGACTTTCAAAGAATCTGAAAGAATTATGGGATACTTGTGCAAGTCTCTACTTTAATATACCAGCGTTATTTGAGTCCAATGTTGAAAGGATTAATTAGGAAAAATAAAAATTCGGAAGGAAGTTTAAGGAAAGAGGCAATTTGCCCGGACATAAACGACCCATTGTGCCCACGGCGTGTTAAGAACGAACGAAGTCTTGCAAACCTCTTCACCCGGCTAGGTTTTTAATAGCGCGTCAATTATTCTTGAGGGTATATCTGTCCAGTAGTGTTGTCCGAAAAAGTGGGTAGAATGTTGGAGTAGAAGCGGGCCCAGGAGGAAGTAGGGGTATTAATACTGATGCGAAGCTAGAGTGCCACGGACGATGGTTATAGGAAAGCATAATTCCCCATTGGGAAGGCATCGATTGAACGAAACCTTATACTCAGGCAGGGCTGAAATTCGAGGACGTCACGCTATGGCTTTCTTCCTTCTATGAATTAGTGAGAAGGAAATTCTTGGGAGGCGGACACGATTTCGGGTTGGCAGACGGTTTCGTGCCGTTATTCGGGGAACGCGAATACATTCGGCGGCGTCGTGGGAATCGGGGATATGATTTCGAGGAGGCTAGTAATTTTTAGGGTTGTGGTAGCCAATCGCTTGTATATCGACGAGGCATTCTTCTCCTATCATTTACACGAATAAATGTACAACAACTACAGAGGTTGGCCAAATAATTATACTCAAAACATTTTCGTCAATTTTTGGGATCATTTTAAAATGGATTTAATACGATTAAAAAAAAATCTTAAATCGGCAACTAAAGGTGTCTGAAAGGAAACTTTCTTAGCTTTCCAAAACACTTTTGAAAATTTGTCTACGATCATGAGTTCGCAAGTTATAGGTGTTCAAAGTGAAAAGTACCTTTTTTGCTTTGATCGCGAATAACTCGGCCAATAAAAATCATGCAACAAAACTAAAAAAAAAACGAAATTAAACAGAAATAGTTGTTCTATAAGAGCTGTTCGTTGGATTTGTCGGAAAAAAATTTGTTTGGCCCGTGCATACGTTCGAAGTAGCCAAAGATTCCTGAAACTTCGTTTGCTGCGCTTCATCTTGATAAAACAGTATCATAATGGATGAAAAAAAATTTGAGTTCTTGATTCAAAAACTACTTAGAAACTTCAAGCGTTAAAATGCGTTTTTTAAATATTTTTTGCTACCATACAGATAAACTTATAAAATCTCAAACCTTTTTGTTTGAGTATAATAATTTGGCCACCCGCCTGTAGGTCAATTTACTTCGTCACACATTCTACTGAATATATTCGGATCTGTATCGACTAGTTCCGGTCTCGATGGAGCATTTAACTGGACAACTTCTGAAGTCCGCACAATATTTACACACTCGCCGCAGTATTTAACAAAAAAAAAAACTGGATAAAGCTGAGATTCCACGATATTTCAAGGATATATTCCCATCGTCAGCAGCCACATATCGTAAAACGAATTACCGACATTCCGCGGCAATGCGACAACACAGAAGCAAGCTACAAGAACAGATCAATAAGTAGCACGTCCATTCCGCCTTACAAGTTGGCCGTCGAATCCGTTGAACGATTCAGGCCTCGCCGAAGCGTCCAGCAGAATTTGTTTATGAACAGCCATACGGACTCCATTGTTCGCCGGGGAGGGGTATCAGGGATCGTGGCGCTCTGATTATGCAAATTAGCGCGCATTCATCCGACCCTGGCATTGTTCGACGTTATTGGAACCGTGCGCCGGGCGAAATATAGGCTCGGGAATGCTCCGCGGCGGCCGGCCCGGCGAAACGCGTGTTGCCGATTTAAACGAAACAATTTCGACCGATTCGAGGGTGCCGGCCGCGCGTTTTTGTTGCGGGGCAACAAAAGACGTCCCTGGGAGCCGGCTATGTGGGGCGATTCCATGCTGTGCACACGAGCGCGGGCCCGCGCACCCATACCATTTACCGTCACGCGCAACAATCATGACGTATTGACACGCATCGCTGAAAGCTGACATTTATAAACAGCGTGTCGTGCCGTGGTACACAGAGGCTTTCATTCAGCTCGGGCTTGATTACACGAGTCGCGAGCTATCGGAGAAGGGGCCTTGCGAAATCGCGCCGGTTTCTCGCGGACGGGAGGGACCGGAGCGTGGATGAAAAAAAAAAAAGAGAGAAGAGGAACTGCGACCAACGTAATCCCTTTCTAAGACACCATCTGCGAGCTTGAAACACGAGGCGATTAATTGGATGACTGTGATTGGCTCGACGGCCCCGGGACCCGCGACGCACGCGAACCGGGGTGAATTCGATAGTGTGGCAGTGATTCTGGCAACGTGTGTAATCAGCCGCGGGCCTGTGACTCTGTAATCGAGGATAATCGATGGTAATTGCTAATCACGCTGCGCGGGCTAACGGCAGGTTTGATACGCTGATATTCAGGCACGAATTAGTTCTCGTTAATTCTTGGCAGGCTCTTCGGGGTCTTCGGGAACGGAGTTAGAATTATCCGCGCTCTTCGAGTCACAGCCCGGACGGTTACGTGTGTTCGACAGGGCACACAGATAATTTCACGTTGCTTTTTGCTCGCCTCCATGGTCAGATTAATCAGACTGTTTTCCACGTAATCACGAGTCACCGCTCGAGGGAATCAGAACGAGGAATTCAGACGCGACGCTCGTGAGCGGGCGGTTTATCGTTTTTCCCCGGCATTTCATCTCCGTGGACTGGCGCACAAAGGCTGCCTCGATGGTTACTTACGATAGACGGGGCCTCTCGTAAATCGTGGACGATAAGAAACGATTATTGTCTTGATTGCGATCAGTTACAGGGACCGCGGGCTTCGCGGTAAAGTATGAGCTTTCACGCGAAAACAGGCATTAACCATCTCGCTGGTTAAGGGGCAGGGACATAACGTGGACAGAAGTGTCCATTTTTTGTTATATATACTGCTCGGCAGTATTCTTCGCCGAGTATATGATTAGGTACATATTAATTCGAAAATAAATGTAAGAAGTAAATGAGGCAGAGAAAACAATTTGAATAGACACAATTAGAAAACTTATACCGATGGCTAATGTATTGCGACATATTTTTTTCACGATAAAGTTTGTCCCTTTGAATAGTCACTTGATTATTAATTAATTGAGGGCCCAGTGGAAAACAGGCACATGCCACCGTTTCATGATTTTTTTACCTAAAAATTTTCGTATTTGTTGTTTTTATATAATATTCAAAATACCACAGTTTATAGTTTAATGTTCGTAGGTTTCTATAAAATAAAAAGTTCTCAAAAATATGTATAATTCTTCTTGAAAAAAAATTATGGATCCTTAAGAAACGAAATTTATGCATATGTGGCATGTGTTTGTTTTCCACTGAGCCCCTCAATTGTTAAATTTGAAACAATACGCCCTCTTCTTCCTATAATTGATAATTTGAAACAATGCCATATATGCATCAGATAATACACTATTTATTTTACATGAATTTCGTTTAACTATTCGCGTGACCGATCAGTAAAAAATGCTTCATTAGTAACTATCCAGCTGAAATTTAAAAATGCATCGTGCGCACGGTTTCCTCGTCGACATTCTCTGCAAAAGTATTGGGACTCATTTTCACCTGAAAACCCTCACTTATCCATCGCTAAAATTCTCCTGAAGATTTAACAGACAACATAGAAGTTTAAATTTCCCCAAAACTTTCCCCGCAGAAGCGTTCGCTCAGAAACTTCTGCCCGACTAGAAGTGGCATTCTTCAAAGCCCTGTGCCACTCAAAGTGTCAAAGTTCTTCCCCCGTCCCCCCCCCCCCCCCCCGTTCACCCAGATGAGCCCACGGAACGTCTCCAAAATTTCCTTGCCGATCACGGTGCGCTAACGACTTTCGAATAGCGTCTGATTCACGAGCCAGTTTCCACGGTCACATCTGCTGGCGGTCGAGATGAAAATCTCCGGGGAGGGAGGCAGATTGAAAAGAAGCGCGACGTTTTGTACCCAGCCGTGTTTTCTTTGTCCCGTCGTCGTATGCCTGTTCTTTACGCGGCTGCCAAACGTTCTCTCCCGGCGCGACGATAAAAGCGCGCTAATCGCATTAGCAACATGTGAAGTGCAGTGAACCGCGTGCCTCGTCCTTGAAAGCTTCTCTCTCTGTTTCTCGAGGGTCCTCCAGAGAAAAGGGCCCATCTTCGAGTCCTCGGAGCCGGTGTGAATAGCTGGTAGGGAGCTTTCGCCGCGGCTGCTCGCGCAGGCCCTTCTTCCTCTGCGCTGACGTCACCGCGTACGTGGAATGTAAATAACGGTCGGGGCCACCTACCAGGCCCTCGGTGCCTCTCCCTTGTGTTTTAACGCGGCAAAGGGCGCGACGGACGCGTCTCCGTAGAAGAAGAATCATTGCTGCCATTCGTCTCTGACCACGTGCTACACTCACTGCTACCGAGCTTACGTGTGCAGTATCTTTATCCCCCAGCCAAGTTGTTCCTCGAATTTTTCTTCCGCTTAGAGTAGGTACTTAACTCATCCGGCATGATATAGAGCCGTTTCCAAACGACACGTTCACCCCCGGGCTTTATCGTCCGCCGTTCGAGGAACTGGAGCGAATAAATGCCTCGCGCTGGATTATACATCGGGTCGTTCGAATCATAATTAAACACTCGCGTATCGTTTTTCCCTTTGGCGGTTCCAAGGGCCCCGTCCGCGGCGTCTCGTGGAATACACAGCCATTCCGAGCAAGCCAATTAACTCGAATTAAGGGTACTAATTAACCGAAGGCGCACGCTCGAAGGGGTACACGGTTGTTGGCATCAATGATTCATACCGAACGCTAATTTTCAGCGCGGCCCAGCAATTAGCCGCGGAGTCGGCTTTAATTGATCGACAGGAGTCGCGTCTGCCGAGAGAGAGGAGCCCCGCATGCAGGTTTCGGCTGCCGAGACGCCGGCTCCGTTCAGTCGAGTGCGCGGAATCCAGTCCAAGCACCATGAAAACCAGTCATTGACGTTGATTCGAAGCCAAGATCTAGTCTCATCGCTCAAACTCGATCCCAGCAGATGCAGCGGCTTGTCCCGCCGACGCTCCCCGCCGGTGCAACAGCCACGAGGAAAGAAATCTAGAACGTTTAACCTGGCTTTACCGTTAGGCAATGTTCAGTCTCAGCTGGTCGACAACCAAAACGAGCGGCCCGCCGTTTTCAGGCCTTCCTTATTCGCTCCCCTAATGAATAACGACTCTTTCCAGCGCCTTATTGGTAATGGAACGTCCGACGCGGATGAGAAATAACCATTTCAACGGTGATACATTACTCGATCGTTAATCGTTAGAGCGCTAACCGGCCTCGTCCATAATGCCCCTCGATTCCCCACGCACGATGAAAATTCGACCACCACCACCACGATTTGCCCACTTCTTCCACTCCCGCGTCCAGCAGAATCCCTTTTCTCCTAGGCACTGTTTCCCTCCACCCTGCGTAATTTGTCCGCGAGTTTCTCCGCCGAGCCGGCGATGTTAATTTTCCAACGGTGTTCCGCGTCCAAGCGGGCTGGTTCTTTTCCGCGACGGTTGCGCAAGCGGTCGGGGGAACAAAGACGACTTAATCGTCTACGTTCAAGGAGAAAGTCGATGAAAACGATCGCCGGCACGGTGGCATCGTGACGAACGGGCCGGGCCTCGGAGAGTGGGTCATCGGATAGGACGGCGGTGTAGGAAAGGACAGGATCCATTCATACATCCCAAATTCGGTGAATCTCGTGATCGCATCTGGCCGTTTCCTTTCGTGGAAGCAACCGTTGCGTAACCCCGCCGCGAAAGCGGGACCGTGTGTTGCGCGAACGGGATCGGCGAACGTGTCGCCGAGAGAAGGGGATCACGAAAACGTCGTTTCGAGTGTGTCGAACCGATCGTGGCCTTTTTTTCTGCCCTTTATGGGCTCGACGGTGTGTCGATGGAATAAAGCGACGAGACGACGGCGCGCGCCTTCGTGTATATCGCTTCGTGCACGAACGGTGGAAGCGAGTCGGCTCGAAGCTGCTCGTCACTCCAATTTCGATAATTCCTTGATGATAAAAAAATATAGAGAGTATCTAGCGAGTGAAAAATTGAAATTTAAGTCAGCACGCTGTGGCTTGGAAGACTTATTCGCTGGCCACGTGTGAAGCAACAAGGATGTACAATGATATACGCTGCTCGCGGCAGCAAGAAAGGCGTCGCGCAGACGAACCTACAAAAAAGTCGCCCAGTTTCGTGAGAAGAGTTGCTCGCGGCCACATGCTGGATCGGCAACGAATTCCAGGTCCGTCTGTCGTCGAAATCCGCTCGTCGGGCCCCACGCCACGGGGCCAGCCCGTTACGACGAATCGAGAGACGTTAAGCAGACGCGTTGTTTGCGGAACACCGCGGTATCGTCTTAATCGCGCGATGATTAACGATCCGGCGTGGAAAGACAAGTGCCGTTTCGCTTCCCGTTCGCGAGCAACTTATTACCCGTTGCCGCGCGTCGTTTCTTACGATCCCTCACGATCTTTTTGTTGCCGATACGATGATTATCCTTTTTCTGCGGGGCTTGATCGTTCGGTGTGATAGAAGCGAGGAAAACGTTAATAGTGTTAGCTTCGTACCGCACGCGATCGAATGGTCGAATTTGTCGTGACTTTGGATTGGTCACAGTGGCGCACTCGGGATTTAAATAAAAATATTTTTAATGCGAATTCAATAAAATTCATTGGGTGATCATATTCATTTATTTAAAGAATAAAATTCAGTTTCTTTGTCTTCTTACAGCCCCTACTTTAAGGGCTGCCAGGATCCCTCGGCCCTTATTTTGCAGGCGCCACTGATTGGTCATAATAAATACATACAGTGGAGCACAAAATGATTACCATATTCAGATGTTAACGGGCTTCCATCGCAGAGCGCGAGACCCTTAATCTAGTCCTTGCAACTCTGCGATAACAGCCGATCAGGTTCAGTCCCGAGTGATCTAATACAACTAAGTCACGACCCTCGCTGATAGATATTCCATCGGGGCGTATAGGCAGTTTCCACGATAATTTCGAGTTATGTGAAACACTTCTGAATGGGTGTTGTTCAGCGAAACGTAAAGGAACTTGGCGATAAGCCACGTTTCCGTTCCCTCCGCTGCTCGTCCCGCTATCGATCGGCCAGAAGGAGGGCACAATCGTCAGCGGTGATCTACGCCGGAACGATTTTCCCATTTCCCCATAAAATGGTGCCCGATCGCCGATACGCGGCGCAAACACAATAATTTCCTCGGGACACGGTCTTATCAGGCCTCGCGTGTGTCGCGCGCCCGGACGTGACGTTATTCCACCACGAGCCTTGGAGGTTCCGTCAGCCGTGATTAGGAAGCCCCTGTTGAAATTATCGACCTTCGTCAGCTCGTCGGAGAGCTATCGCCTCTGCTCCATATCCACGGGGGGTATAGATATAGCATCCTGTAACGCTTTATTACCCAATTTAATCGACGTGTTTTCATAAAACTCTTATTCAAACTCGATAATTTCTGGAATCGCACGGAATTCGCAACCACTATCTGGTCCCATTACCGCGCCAAATGAATCAGTAGGAAATACAGTTTGAAATAGTCCCAAATATCAAAATTATTATTAAAAATAGAGAGAATCTAGAATTTAAAATATTTACGATTAGAAGAAAGTTACAGCCGATATCCAATAGGCCATTCGGAACCAGATTATCTAAAATTAGAAAACAGAAAAGATTTCGGTTGTATGTTATTGTATCCTCTGATTGACGGAGGGAATTCCCGAAATATTAATTTAAAACGAAATGGCGGCTAATTGTGATAAACCACGCGAAAAAATCAAGACTTCAAATTTAAATAGCCGCCATTTTGGTTTAATTTAATATTTTGGAAATTCCCTCAGTCAATCAGAGGATACATTAATACACTAACGAAATCTTTTTGTTTTTTGATTTTAGATAATCTGTTTCCGAACGGCAGTGTTCACCGGAAAAACAACTTTTTAGAAAGGCTTCTTGGATATCGGCTGTAACTTTCTTATAAACGTAAATATTTTTCTACAAAAAAATTACCAAATGTTCTTTAAACGTTGCTCTTTTAAGTGCAAAAAGCTCTGTCAAAACATATGCTTGCGCTTTTTCAGAATAAATTCGCAAGCATTCGTCACTTTCCGACCGCCTGACAAGGTATACAACCCCTTAAAAGAATACTAAAAAATTGTCTTCGATTTATCATCTCATTCAGGGCCATTAATATTGATTCGCAAATTCCCTCCCTTCAAGCCCAGAATACTACGCACCACCAATAACCAACCACCCTGCATAGCAAGCTTCCCTCGTTATGCTTGCACACGGTATTTCATTAAACTTCCTCGTTACCAGTTAAAGCCCAGCTTCATTTATTTGCGACTAAGTGTGAAATAAAAGTCTCTGCCCGACATTCGTAGAATTTCGCGCTGGTCGCTTTGGACGCGTATCGCCGAAGCCCGGGGATCGGCCATGTTTCGCTTGCGGGGTGGAAGTTGCGCCCCGGTGGCGCAACAATTTTTCCCGAGCGCACGCTACGCTCCTTTTTACATCCTCCCCCTGTTTTATTTGAACCCCTTCCACGTGCCGCGGGCGGGCAGCCTGTCCTCCTCCATTGTGCGCGGGCTGGCAGAGCCTGCGTCCCACTCTCTCTCTCTCGCTTTCCTTCCCCAACTTTTTCGTCCTCCCGGGGCTTGGCCCACCCTCCCCCGTCCCGGCTCCCTCCCTCCCCATGTTTGCCAGCGCTGCAGTCGACTGCATCGCCGAGACGCAGTACGAGTTTGACCTTCGCTTTGTCCTCCCCCCCGTGACCGCACCCACACACGGCTGGAGGGCGATTATAAAACACGCTCGATCGAGGCGAGGACGCCCTTCGTGCACGCTTCCACGTCGTCCTCCGTGTATTGAGTCGTCGCCATCGTTCCCTCGCTTCGCCCAAACTGCGCCGCAGATCTCGCCGTTTGCTGCGTTATGCCTTCCTTTCGACTCGAGCTGTGCCGAGTCTAGGGGCCGGTGGATCGGAATGGAGCAGTCTTTGACGCAGTGGATCCTTCAAGCCCTGGGACATTTTAATTACCAACAGCTGTTCTCCAGCTATTCGCCATTTAATTCAATGTCCATTTCGTGGCCTAAATTCGCGCAACTTCTGTGCAGCTTATTCCGTAACTATTGGGGCCCAAGGTGACCATTGGATCAGTCTTCTGGTAAGTTTGACTCCGCGGAGCGTGTAAGAGAAATCTCGCGAAGCTTGCCACGCAATCATCACGCCGATGCTTCGTCTCACGATCTAAATTCGTGTTTTCTACTTAGTTAGGTGTTTAAACTGCATCCTCTCCTCGCTGTGAAATCAGTGGTTCTCTTCACGTCCAGCCCCGACGCTTAACGAGCACGGAACGACTGCTGATTCGCTCGAGGGCGTCGGGTTTGTTGGAAATGGTTGCGGAGCGGTTTATCGGCTCTCGGTCGGCGGACAAAACATTTCGTTTCGCTGTTGAATAATACTTAATACGATCCAATCGCGGGGCATTCAGAGGCACGAACGTCGATTCGCGAGAGTGCAGTTGAATGTGACTCGGAACATTGCTCAAGGTCGAGGAGGCGTGCAACGTTAATGGCGTCCAGGGCAAACTCGTTCCACGGAGTAGTACATAATCGTTTTGAGCAGCGGAGCTTAATATGCGGGCTTCGATTGGAGGCCGGCCACGGGAGCGGGAGCGCGATTGTTCGCGTCGCCCGCCTGACAGAAACAGAAATCTTAGCCCTGCAACGCGCGTTAACGCAACAAATTGGATTCGCGACGAAGCGCTTTGTCACGAGCTGAAATCAGGCTCGCGAGTGGGGGGCCGCGAATCGTTGACAAAACGGCCCTCGTTCTTGTAGATATTTAGTTGAGAAAAGCCTCTCCTATCCCCGTTACCAGCCCTACGTGTGTGTACAAGACGGTGCCTCGGCGTGAGCACGAACCTTTCAAGAGACTGTACACAATTTTAGGAGCCGCGCTTAGGGTTACATAAATAGCAGCAGTCAATGGTAACAGGGCGATGACGGAGCACCGCGAAACACGATGACAGCCGTCTGTCACCAGCGCCCTTGGAATGCGTCGCTTTCGCGAAAATCCTCCGGTATCGTTGCAGCGAGCGTTCAAGGAGGCGGGAAAAAACAAACGAGCCTCTCTCGCGTGCTCATCAGCTTGGATTGATGGTCGCGAGGGGTGACAGCGTTTGTTTTCATCGCGCTGGTACTGGACACCCACTTTATCTCCTCTTCTTCGCGGCCGTTTATAAATATTTCGCGGCGATAAGCCCGAGAAGCAAAAGAACCAGGCGATTAGATTAGCTCGGGTGTGTACGAGTTACGAGGATCATCGCGGTGACGCGATGCGTCCAGCGTGGCGTTACCGTGCAGGGAGGGTGCGCGTATATCGTGCATCGAGAAATCGGAAAGCACTCGCACGGGTATCGAGCTGGCGGCGCCAGTAATTAAAAAGAAAGAAAGGCGGCGGCGTTTGTGAGTCACGCGTTCTCGGTGACTGAAATGACGCTAAATCTGGAATAGGCGTGTCCGAGCCGAAGCCGAGGACGCCGACGATTCCCATCATCCTCGAGGAGGAACGCCGCTTCCTTCCCCCCCTTCGATTTCCTCCTTTTCACGCGCTCGGTGGAAACGTGGTCCGATTGTGATTCACCGGCTTACTAAATGTGGCGCAGAAGCTCGCCTTTGCGTAACAAAACGCGTGGCGTTCCTCTCCGAGCCAGGGCCTGTTTACGCGGAATTTCAGAAATCTCCGGCCAGGGATCTGGGGGTCCACGTGTATCCCGAATAACATCCGCGTCGTTAATCACTGGGAGACGAGCGGCAAGGGCGGGCAGGTCACGCCCGTCGGAAATTACGCGGGATAAAAAGACGATCCGTGTGTTACACAGATCAGATAGGGAGGTTTCGTTGGTGGGGTTAAACGGCGATCGCGCGAGACGAGTTTACAGCTGGCCCCGCACTTTGCGCGATCGGGGATCGACGCGGAGCCGTGGAAACAATGATGTCGGTGGGCCGTAAAAGCGCGATACGCCGAAAGAGAGCCGTTTCCAAGAGCAGTAAAAGAAATTAACGAGCGGCCGAAATTTCCTTTCCGATTGCGAGATGCTAGATAACCTCGTCTGCGTGGCTTCCTTCTGGCGGAGGACGCCAGACCGGGCGGCCAAGGAGAAAAGGAGAGAGCCTCTGGCCCAAGCCACTGATTAACATTCGCCCGGTAGCCCGGTCGTGTTAATTATCTCGGTTGCGCGCGATTTTAGCGGGCCACCGCCGAAAAGTGCAGCGGCGCGTGCACTCGCCCGTGTGCGTGAGAGTGTGAATTAACTGCCGATACAATAGCCGACCCGTGCCTTTTTCCGTTGTACGTTAACGCGAGCGCCGGTCAGCCGTGCGCGCGGCATTCCTGTCCGCTATTGCGAGACGCCGGACATGCAGATTTCGAGGGATTTGCGCTCGGCTCGGGGCGGGGTAAAAGTGCATTCGTGTATACAACGGGCACGACAGCCGCTGGGATTTTTGTAGCCCCGATCGTTCGGCGAACATTCGAGCAACGTGCGTAAGCTACGGCTGACGAGCTGCGAATGTGTGTTTGCTCCTTTGAGTGTGCGGTGAGGATGAGCGATGAGTCTGGATGCTTCGTGAAACTTATCTTGGGTATGTAGACACTGGTGGTTCTTATATCCTTGGTCTTCGGGGACGAGCTCTTCAGAATTCTGAGGTACATGTTGGTGAGGTTCCAGTTCAGAAAGAACATAATCACTTTGGCTGTTTCATTGGTTGGGGTTTAAATGAGGAATTACTTAAAGCTGCTAAGCGAAAGAAAAAGAAGTTCAGTGAAGGAATGGATGGTTAAAATATTTTCTACTATCTTCAAATTGTTTTTGCTACGTGCGCATTGAGCACAGGAATTTTTATTATAAAATTATGTGCAGAGACTCAGATTTGTTTCCATGAATTTGTGAGTCACCGTGGAAGGGATGGTAGTGGAGTGATTTAGAAGCCAGATTTATTTCGGTGAGTTATTTCTGTAGAATTTGGGAGTAATAATTTACAAATTACAATGCTTCAATGTATACTGGTTCTTGAATTTTTCAATTCGTAAACTCTGCTTTAATTCCGCCTGATCTTCCAATTTTGTCCACTCGAAGTTTTCCTCCTACAAGCAATCAGCCCATCAGTTCTTTACCAATTAACGAGCTGATGCGTTCACGTTTGATTCCCCTTGACAACATATAAATTACGAATTCGCCAATTTCTCTACAAAGTGTATCAAAATGAGCATGCAACGTTAATTCAGGCCTCCAGACATCTGGACGGCGTGCTGGCAATAAGACGTCAGACATTGCTCGCATCTGTGAGGCGTGTTTGGAGTGCAAAGGGTTAAGCGTTCGGGACGAATCGTCGAGGAGTTAATCACAGGGTTCGGGGGGAGGTAAGAAAGCGGAGCGTAGGATTAAGCAATGCGTCGAAACGATAAGAACGAGGTGAAACGATAATAAACTGGTATGACGAAAGCCGCGGAAACGCTCAATAAAGGGGGAGCGATTGCTGCGCAGTTCTCGCAGTCGTTGGAAGTTGAAATCACAGTTTGCATAACAAACATTAGTCATGGCATTCTTTCGGCTGTATTCCATCCTGAAACGACTCGGGGAACTCGCGGCCACTGGGGGAACACGACGCACCACCGGTCGGGATCAAACTATGACGGCGATTTTTCGAAAACCGCTCGCGCACAGTTCCGTTCTCCCGGTGTCTCGCTGGCCGTGCACTGGGTTCCTCCGCGAGGATGCCGTGAAATCGCGAGGGCAGAGCGCGGTGTCGAGAGTCGCTCGTCGAATCGCAGATGGCTGCCGGAGACCCACTGGCCCAGTTCCGCCCAGTCCGCTTCATCCCCTTGCATCGCTGCACCCTGCTGCATCTTGCGTGACGTCATCGCCCACCCTCGGCCACCCGCGGAGGCTACCCCTTCTGCACCGCCGCCGCCCCTTCCTCGATCCCTCTCGCTCCCCGCTCGAGTCGACTCGGCTTCGCTCGGCTCCGCGCCCCCTCCCCCGCCCTCTCGCCCTACCCCTCTGCGGGGGAAACCGCCCTATACGGAGTGTGAAATTAAAGGTGCCGCGAATTAATACCCCCGCAACTGCGGCAGACAGAGATTTACGACGTTTTATTTGATACAAACTAGGCTATTTACTTTTCGCCTGGCGTTTCGAGTCACTGTTTCCGCCCGAAACATTTCATTCGTAATCATTTTATCGGGGCGCTCCGACGCGCGATTTCTTTCAAACTTAGCATCCCATTCTCAAGCGGAATAGATGTAACAAAAGCCATCGGCGATAAATTTCACCACAGCTGTTTTTTTAAACAAAACTCACGTCCAAGTACGTCCACCGTTACTCGCTTCTCTTTTACGTCGTCTACATTCTATGTAGCACGTACGACCTGTATGCTAAGCTTCATCTTTACTCGACAGCTTTATCGCTCGTTCAGCCGTCGTTTGTATTACGCTCCGCCAATATCTCACTCGCCTGTCCACTGCAAACTGGACGTCCGCTTGTACGGCGTCTTCGAGAGCACCGTCTTATCATCATCTACGTGAACGTATTCCTAGCACCGTGCGTTTAGAAGGATCAGTTTCCGGCTGTGGTCCGAGGAATTGCAGGCGCGACTCGGGCCGCGTATGTTTGATTTCTGATAATATGCGCGCGCCGTGATAAGAGCGCCGGTGGAGGGTTCGGCGAGGCATCGCGCGGAGGCGCCACCGGACAGAAAACCATCGCGATTCCTCGTGATAACGCTGCGGGCTCGTTTTACATTCGACGAGCGATCGGAGCCGCGCACCGCTCGCTTCGATTTCACGGTTCCCCGGCTCGACTACGTCAGCCCGGGTTCGAGTCAGCCCGTTTTAATAAAATGTAGATCACCGGGCCCCGATCATTGTGATTTAAGTCGCCTCCCTGAGGGAAATTATACCGCCAACTATATATATTTCAAGCGCACGACCTTTCCTCCACCGTTATTTATACGTTCCCCAGTCAGCCACTTGGGATTTCCTCGGTTCCTCCCACGGTAACTCAAACACAACGTCCTCGATCGACGTCCCTCGTGCGGCCCCCCATTAACCACACACCCGTGATTCCCACACCACCGAAACTCGTGAAGTCACTCGGTCTTCCCTACTTTTCATTTCATCGCGGGGGGTGACCCCGATCCAACGTTTCACTCCTAGCGCTGGCCAACGTCGATTCCTCGGACGCAATTCTTCCTCATTTAAATCTTCTTCTCAGCCCTCGGAGGGTTGTTAGTAAGAACTTCTTACGCTCCATCAATCTCTAATTTTATAGTGGTGTCTGACCATCCATGCTCATCAGAGTGCGCAGCGCCTGTCGTTTGCCAAATCATTCGTGGCGACTCGAGGAGCGAAGAACTGGTTGACCACGGCTGCGAGCCTCAACCCCTGCTATTTTTCGCGACCCACGCGCTGCCTACGTGCTCGGTGCACTCGTTGCATTCGTGCACGCAGAGGGGAACAGAGTTAGTGCAGCGCGAGACGCTGCCCCTAATGAAACCGGCGGGCCGTGAGCGGGCGATATAGAGAGGCGAGTTTCGCGTGCAGCGGAGGTGATTTACGATGGGACGTGTGTGTTTTAAGCCGGGCTGCATACGGGAGCGCGGAATGTGCGCTTTTTATGGCCAGAAAAGAATGGGCCAAGTATAAAGGCATCGCGCGAACCCCATTGAAATTCAGCGTGCCTTTATGCGTGCACCGGTCGGCCATGCTGGCTGCTCGCCTCGCTACCGGTTTCGTTCCTCTTACCATCGTCTTTCGTGGGACCATCGCCCGGGCCCATTGCGCATCACCGTAACGCCGATGGACAGGGGGAACCGGTGCCCAGCCCGAAAACAGATATGCGCGCGTGCACGCCGCGGCGCTGGCATGTGGACAGGTCGGAGTGCAGCCCCTGCGCTGCATTCGGGCAACCACTGTGAATACGACCGGGGACCCATTCCCAGGGGGCCTCGGAGCGGCTCGATTTCAGGTATCGCGTGCCTTCAAGTAGCAATAAAGCCTGTCGATTTAGAAATTCTTGGATTTTGTACAATCGGTTTATTAGGGGAAGCTTACTTACCCTTCCTTCTTCCAGTCGCTTTTCATCTGCCGAGATTGTTCTCAACAAGTCTTGGTATCTGCATTGTTGATAGCTTTAGCATATTTACCACTGATGGTGTTCACGATGCACCTCATCTCCAAGCTTTCGTTTCCCACGAATACGCTATTATTCTATATTCCGCGATTACATTGACTATGAGCAAATTTTTGGCGAGACTACGTTGCGGCCCCTGAATTAACATACGCGGTAGGGACGCTTCCATAAAAGGATTCTCCGCGGATAGAGTCGATCGCAGTCAATATGGCGCGACAAAGGCGAGGCATATGCGTGCACCGAGCGCATTAATGCACACCACGCAGAATTATATATCCCAGGCGCCAGTGCAGCATGTGTCACCCATTTACTATATTTCATTGCTATGAATGGTTACGCTCCTTTCAGCGGAGCGTAGATGCACCGGGTCGCTCGCGTTCCTCGGGCTGGGCATAAAGGGGCGGTGCAATTTCGCCAGCCCCACGACCTAAATTCGACCCAGCCAGGCAAGGGTACATCTGTGTCCCCGGCCAGTCGATGCATGGATTATAGAGGGTCGTGGCGTGCCTCTGCAACCGTGAATTTCCAGTTTCGTTAATCCGGTTTCTGAAGCTCGCGTCGGCAACTACCCAGCGCGGAAGAAATCGTGGTGCAGCAGCGAAGGGTGCAATTATTTTTGCATAAGGAACCACTATGATTTCATTCGCCTTCTATGCGCGACGCGTTGAATAAGAATCTTCCCTGCATGCGTCCGTGCGGACAAATATATTCACCAGAGTATTATCTAACACATCCACTGTCGCAATAGTATTTTAGCTGGCCTCCCAACTCGATAAAAAATATAGATTTCGACGTTCAACCGTGGGGAAGTATCCCCTAGTTTATTTCTCTGCAATTTCAACTTTAAATTTAAAATCGAAAATTATTCTCGCCCCCGTCTCGCAGACGTCAATGCATAACGATCAGGTAATTATTGAATTCACCTTCAAATGCAAGTGTTCCAAGGTTCACTTCGCCCATGCAGGAAATCGAGTTGCACGCTGACCCAAATACTCCCGGCAGATGCGTTCCCCGTGCGCGCCGCGCCCCAGCTAATTTGAATTTTAAAGCTCGTATTTTATTCGCGCATTTAAACGCCTCTCCTGCGTTTCCTGCGAGGCAGCGCAGCGTTACGGGCTCGGCGAGCGGCGTCGCCGATCATAATTTCGTTCGGGGCATCGCGCGATCGCAAAAAAAAAAAGAGGAGCACGCGCGATCGTGCCTTTACAGGAGGTTCCACCACGGTGGAATGCCACGAAAAAAGGCGCCGCGAGAACGGCCCTGTTATGTAGTCCCGTCGATCCGGGAGAATTTCATCCGTCGTTACTTACGATCGCGCGCGATCGTTTTGACGTCGGCGCCTTCCCTTGTTTTTTTCCTCTCTCTTTTTATTTCCCCCTCGGTTCAGGCCCCCCTCCCACTGCCTCCCTCCCCGCGGGTGGATGGTGCGCGAGCCAAGAGAGACGCGACACGGTCGAACAAAGAACGGGCATAAATAATCCCGAGTTTCCAGCGGGCGTACTGATAATTAGATTCCAAGGACCGCCTATTTTGGCCGAGGAGAGTTACGCTAGAGAAAGAATCTCCCCGGCCGAATGCTCGGCCCTCGCTGTAGCAGCCCTCCTCGTTCCGCTTCTGCCCTCTTCACGACCCACTTTTGTCCCGCTGTTCTTTTTTCCTCTCGCTCCTTCCACCTCCCAACGGCGGTGTCGTCCTCTACGTTCCTTCTCGCCGGTGCCCCCCCCCCCCCCCCTCGCAAAACTTTGCCAGCAGGAGCAAACAAAGAGGAACTCCCACCCTTGGAAATGCGCGCGGCATATTTATGGGCGAAAAGCGTCGTCCTCTTTACCGTCGAAAGCGAACGAGCAGCGGAGACGCCGTAAATGGAGCATGAAGATCGCGAAAATGGACTGAATTCGGGACCGGGGCTGTTGAAATGTTATGGCAGGCTGAGTCACGTGGAGGCTGTGTATCAGTCACTATTGTGTACAGGAAGAAGTATGCCAAACTGGCACGCGTCATTTAACAAGGCTCGAAAGTTTCGCCCAGTGAAATATCGTAGATATTAAACAAATCCCTTAGCATTAAAAGAATATTATTATTATTGATCGTCTTTATTACTCTAATAGAAGAAGCCTGAATATTTACAGAAGGCATAAAAAGGAAGAGTAAAGGCGAGGCTGCAGTCGTGACACTGTTGGCAAGCCTAACCGCGAACTATAAACAAAATTAAAATGGGGAGAACAAAATGAACATTACAAAAAATAAGAATAAACAAGTAAATTAATTTTAACTTAACTTAAGGGTACCACACGTTCCAAACGCTTGAAAAATGCTCGATTTTCATGAATTAAGAAAAAAAATAAACTGAACGACATACAGTAAAAGTGTTTTTTTGGACTTTGTTACTTCATATTTGAAGAATAAATAAAAAATTTATTGTTTGAATTTTATCAATTTTTACCTTAGATATACAGCATTCATTGCACTACTGTAGAAATTAAAGTTCTTGACGGGCACCACTGTAAAAAGCTTAAGTATGAACCGATTTCAAAAAGTCTTACGGCATTCTATTCATAATTAGACTCGCTATCGCCTTACCCGCTAAGAGTAATTTTGGATCACTCATTTTTTTTTTATGGACAGATTTATGCGTAGACAAACTGTTTTTTTTTGCAACATTGCGTTTAAACATGTTCGAAAAATCGTCGGATTGTTTATTTGCAATGAAGACGGATAAGGCGATAACCGTTCACATATATTTTCAGAATATTTTTAGTTTTTTTATTTCAAACGATCCTGTCACGAGTTTCTACAGTGGTACAATCAATGCTGCCTATCTAATGCAAAAATTGATAAAATTCAAACAACAATTTTTTGTTTGCTCTGCAAATTTTTTACAGTATGTTGCCCAGTTCCTTTTTCTTTAATTCATGAAAATGACGTATTCTTCAAGAGTTTTGACCGGAGGGTACCCTTAAAGTAATACTACCTCGAGACTTTCAGCTAAACGTGTGGAAACACAAATGTAACGTAAAGTGAAAAGAATAAAGTACAAAGTAAGAGTATCGACGCATATTTATACAAGCAAATGAAGCTCCCCGTAAATCCCACCAATCCATCCACCTGTAAATCCTCGAACTACCTCCGCGCCAATGAAGCAAATTTCCCTAGACCTGCTAAGCGTCCATTCTACTACCTCCACAATTGGCCACCAACCGAAAGGTTCCTCAAAGAAACGAGCCTGTTCGATGGATTTATGCCACCGAACGACCGTGTCGATTTTACGACGCCCACCTGCCCCTCCTTTACGACCCCGGAGCACCCTGGATGATAAAGCGAATCGAATTTGAACCGCTGCAAAAAATGGCTCCCCCCTCGAGCAGCTTTCCCGAAGACGGCGTTCCATCGGGTGGACTCTTCGATCGAGTTTCCCGCGTCGGAAGGAAAGGGTGCACAGGGGATGACGAAAGTGGAGCCGAACGATTTAATTCCACGGGAGTATCGGTACTTTTAACTGCGGATTTTCAGTGAACAGTGGGGCTCCGCGGCGAAGGGCCCCCCGTATAAAACGCCATAGAACGGCCCTTGCGGTACTCCATTGAACGAGGAAGAAATAAAGTGGAGGAACTCGAGAACTGCTCCAGTTCTGCACAATGGGGCGCAGGTAGCCGGGAGCCCTGCCCCCTCGCTGTCTTCTTTCCCCTCGACGTCTCTCTCTCTCTCTCCCTCCCCGGCCCCCGAGCGGGGCTGTAAAAAGATGCGCCCCGTAAAGATTGTTATGGCATAATGGGAGCGACAATGGCTGGGACTGTTACCGGTGTACCGGTTGCGGTGCAGCGTGCAATCGTCATAAATTCAGCGCGCGAACAGTGCCACAATGCGCGTTAAATCATCCCCGATTCGCTTTTAAAACGGGCCCTGAGTTATTGCCTCGCCGGAGACGCGCTCGTCTTCCAGCCGCTCGACTGATTGTGTGAGAACGTTTCCAACCGTTGCTGGCAGAAAACTCTAATGAATAATGAGTCCGGCGAGTAATGCAGCGGTGTCGGCCGGAAACGCGCAGCTGCGAGCCTCGCGACGTGCTTCCAGGGCAGTTGCGCGTGCAAGTTTGCTAAGACATCGAACTTCCCAACCCTTAATCGTGCCTTTCTCCGAGTGTCTGGATTATCTCGCGCATTCAAGATAATCAAGTGTTCCATCGAACACAATGCCAGAGCCCTCGGATGTTCCAGCTTCCACTTGCACGATCTCCAGGCAATATCCACGAAGGGAATTACACGAGGACCTGTAACGGACGCACCGCAGATAAACCGAACGGGGAATTAAACGGCACGTCTCTCGAGACGATGCCCGTGATATTGATTTTCCTTTCTTGCCAGCGGGGTGTAATAAAGGGCCATTAAAAACGGTGATTCTTCACTCCCAGCAACAGTCCCCTCGTCCCTTTTCTTTCTCTTCCTTCTCGGCGCTATCTCCTGCGCGTATCTTCGCCGGGATCGACGGATCGCTCGCGGGGGCCGTTGTCATCGTAATAGAGGAACTTTTTCGCCCGGTGGAACTCTTTTTACCGGAATCCGCGAGGTCGGCGGCACACATAGGGGAGAGTAAATATCGGTAAGCGGAGTGTGTCTCTCCCGGGCCGGAAATTTCGTTGCTGTCTACTATCTGGCGCGGGTATATGAGAAATACGGGACGCCGTGGCGGGGGTGGAAATATGAGAGGTGTCAGGAAAAGAGGCGGCGGGACGACATCCGACGACGAGAACGAAAGTGATTTAGCCATAAACATACGTGCCACTCGCTGCGACGAGCGGCAGACTAGCGGTGCCGCGGGGGGGGGGGGGGGGGGTTGGAATGGGGGTGTGTCGAGTTAGCTGGCGCGCAGGGGTTGCCAGGGGTTCGCGCGATATTTCGCCGGTTGGAACTCACCGGGGCCACATTTCTCTTGATTTAGCGAAACAATCCGAGCATCTGAATTTCAAATACGGCGTCTGCGTCCCTCCCCGTCGGCGCTCCAGGCCTGCTTCACCCCACGGATGACCTGTGACAGTGCGCGAGGCGCCCGCGAATTAGTTCGCGGAAGAATTCGCCCTCCATTTATCCGCCATTCTCCCCGGCTGGAACCGAGCAATTTCCACGGGTGTCTTCATCCCTCGAGCCCTCCCTTTCCCATTTCCCCGTGCATCTCCGAGGAATCTTCTTTGTTTCATATTGCGGTTGATTGCGTTCGCTCCACGCGTCCCCCAAGAAAGAAGGAAACTTTAGAGCAGCTTTTCTCCTGGTCGCAACTTCGAGCAGGTCTACATTCCAGTGTTGTGAAAATAAAAGAGAGCTTCTCCGAACTAATTGGCGAACACGATACCTAAGGGTTCTGTAAGAATCTCTCTGCCCCTCCAGTGATTCATTTCATTCGTAAACGAAACAAATATCGTCCACGATCGGCCAGCCTGTCGAAGCTGTGTCGTCGTTTCCTATTATCCCCGATGGTTGATCGTTCGCCGTCCCCGTTTTGATTCCGTCATACGTCTCGAGCTTCCGTGGGGATCGCGGGCACCGCGGCGGCGGGTATCGACGCTTTTTTCCCCGGCGTGTCCAGCGATTTGTCGACCGTAATCGTTGTATACCGAAGCGGTCGCCTCGATTAAGGGCAGATTCGTAATATCGCCGCGTGAGGGTTCGCGGCCCATTGAGCAGCCGCATTTCCGTGAAAATAATGACCCAACGCCCCCGGGGTCCTCTCGAGGACCGTTCCTCGTCCCATAATTCCCGTACCCCCGATATCTCCGGCCATCTACGCCCGTCTTGCTGCCCGAGGGGGCCTCCGAGACGCATCGAAAACACTTTCCTCGGCGACGACGCGGGGCACGGTAGCGCTTAACGCCACCCCATTGCGTTTACGTTCTAATTAATTCTGCTGGGGGACGGCGGGCAGCCGGGGCTTCCTACGGTGTCGCAAATAGTTCTGCTCAGATATTCTCCAATAACTATTAGACTAGATGCTATTAAACTAATGGAACTGGTTATTCACGAGGTACCCTGCTAGGCACTCTTCCTGTTCCTCTGCTAACCGTAGTTCGCTCGAATATATTACGCGACTCGGGGATGCACGGAGTATGTATGCACCCTGATAGTTACGCACGTACTTCGTCAGCAGGGGGAGCGTGTGATCAGACCGCGCACGAGTTTCGAATAATGGACGCTGCCTGTCAAAACAGAAGGGTTGAGGACGCTTTTAAACTGCAGCGTGCGTAGAAAGAGCGCACGTGCAGCTCCTGGCTGACCGTGTAGGATCCAAGGCCGCGATAATTTGCAAAAGGGGGAGGCAGAAAACACAGGAGGCTGTTATGCGCGAGCGGCAGCTGGAAGGCAACCAGTTAGCTGTGTTATGCGGGGCCCAAGGTCTCTCCTCTCTCCTAAGGGCCCCTATTACGTATTAACTCGCCCTCCCTCTCTTTCTCTCTCACGCACACAGCCGCGGAGCAATTTACATCCGTCCATTCCTGTTGGATAAAAAGGGGGAGACGTCCTGCTCGACCTTCCCGCGAATTCGCACACGTGCGCGCTTATGTGGGTCAAACTGCGCAGCGTGGCTAGCTCGGGAGATGGCGTAGAACAGGTCCTCTGTTCTCTCCTCCTTTTGTGCCAGCCCCGTTTGTTGTTTTTTTTTTTCTTCATTTTTCGAATCCTGAGCAGCGGGCCAGGAAGTTACGAAACGCGGGCGGGGACGAGGCGCCAGCGCAAGGGAATTCAGTGGCGCAGCACGTGTCCCACATTTTTTTATTTGCCCGAGAGATCGTAAAGGAGTTTGGGAACCGTGGCCGCGTGACGATTCCGTAGAATGTATTTCTGGAGGATGCCCTTGATCTCCCCAACAGATGCTTCTTTACGATCCGCCCGACGCGCGTCTCCGTTCAATTAATTCCTTAAACCGACTTTAAGAACACTGGCCGGTCCTGTCCGATTCGAGGTTTGCTCGTGAACCTGGGTATCGAATCGTTTCATTCGATCCCATTTCTACCTCCGCCGCCTTCTTTTCTGCAGTGCTCGGCTTGCTTCCACTGAGAAGTCTCCAAGTCCCCGGCGTAATTTTTCCACATTATTATTCTGCTTGAATCAATAATCACTCATCCTCCCACTGTGGCACAACTTTTCCTTCAAACTCGTTGGTGGTAGGAACACATGTGCGACGAAAGCACTCGATTATTTTAAACCCTGTCACCAGCTTCCCCGCGCGCACATCCCATCGTCAGAAATCCTCGCTTGTTCCTCTTCGGCCTGACAAATGCCGGGGCCCGCCTCGCGTAGGCAGCCGCCTAATTTACCAGTCGTGATTTTCGCTCGCACCCCACGTGGAAGGGCGCGGAGGACGTATAGAGAGAGGCTCCATCGATGAATCTATACGTACCTCCCCCATCTTGATACGCACGTAGACGCTTGTATATAGACTCTTTCCGTATGACGTATCGGCGTGATTACCTTGATGTAGATCCGCCGCTGCGTTTCGGGCCGATAACGCATCGAGAATACACGCGGCCCCCTTTTCTCTCCCCCTCTGCTCGCCCGTGTATCGGCGAACGCATCGATCATCGTTGCGCCCGCGATTTTTCATCGGGATCCCCCTTGGCAAAAAAAGCCTCGGCGAGATTGAAAAGCCATTCCAGCGTCTGGGAATGCGATAGCGGGCTTTTTCTGTCGTGTCGCTAGCCGAGCTGGCACGGGGGCCTCTCCTCGGGCGAGCTTTCCGCGCTTAGCTGCGATTAACGCGTCGCGACGCGCGCGTTCGTGACTTACGAATTCAGATTACGAGGTTGAGGAATGAACGGGCGTGGTAAATTTCGGGGGGCTCACTGTGCGGCGAACCTCGGGGAATAAGGGGCATGGTGGCTGTTTTAAGTGTGAACTGTTTCAACGTCTGTAATACCTATGTATTTCGTTAAGGGGACATTCTAGTCTCAGCCGAAAATTTGACCATTTTTCGGTGTTGGTTTTTATAATGAAATAAACGCTTAACGTTTTCAAACTTTTGGGTGCGTATTCTACCACTCTTGAAATATTAGAACAAATCTTTGCTGCTTGTTTATTTCATTTGTTTAGATAAATATTTTGCAGTGCAGGTGGTGTCTTCAGGATTTGACCCCTTGCTGGGGGTTGAAATTTCGAACGACTGGAGCATCCGAAATAACAAACCAAACATATTTTTAATTTACAGGAGTTCCTGTATTTCAAAAGTGGTAGAATATACTCCCAAAATTTTGGAAACGTTACGTGTTTATTTCATTATAAAATCCATCACCGAAAAGTGGCTGAATTGAACAGTTGGGCCATTAAGGAGCCCGACTTCTATGATGTTTACCAGAGCTGTGCAGAAGGGGATATTGAGGCAGTAAATGTAGGATGTCCCCTGAAGGGTTAATTCTACTTTGATCGGCCGAAAAATGAAGCAATATTGAAAGATTTTTTCTTCAGTAAATGCAACATATAATGAAATAAATCTTTTTTGTATTTATTAAGTTACTCTTATATTATACAGAAAAATTTAAAAAGAATATTTTTAATTTGTTTTAATTGTTTTCTGCAGAGTAAATATGGCACCTAAAAAAAAAATTTGAAAAAATTCTTAATCTGTATGAGTGTCGCTATCGCCCGTAGCTCAATTAACAATTTTTATAGAAAAATAGCTTAATTTTTCAACCGATGAAAGTAGAATGGCCCCATAAAGAAAATAAGAGTTGTGATGAATTGGGTCAGTTCTCAGTGGCATAGGCTGAGATAAGTAGATTATAATAATAATAATAATAATAATAATAATAATAATAATAATAATTCTTCATTGCACAGTACACTTTACACAAGAAAACATATAAAAAAGCGAGAAAGAGAAAGAGGAAAAGAAAAATAAAATTTAGACTTGAATAGCACATATAACAGTAGAGAAGTGCAAAAGGCGATGTACAACTGTCAGCTGTTGTCAACCTTACCATTTAAAGCTACTTGAAACTAACACTAATAGTGTACACGGAAAGTAAATTTAAACACCCAAATAACGAAATCAAGAGTAAGAACTAACGTCATATGTGTCATAACGTTATAGTGAATGATTTTCTATTTCGAAATTGGAAGAGCTACCAATGGTCATCTATCAGTGGACCCTTAGCGACTCAAGGTTAACAGAATATCGGTCGTCCATTTCCTCCCATATGGATCACCCCGCGTTCGTCTAAATTTCTTCCCCAGGATGGATCCATTCCTCCTCGGCACAAAGCAATAGCACCGAACCAAAACGATTCCTTCCGCGTCTACCGTGAAGCAATCCTGCTCGGCGATTTACTTTCTCCATTCGATTTTATGGAAGCCTCTGAGTCCCGCTGTCCCCGAGCGAACGAATCGGGGGATTCGACGGCCCGGAAGCACGCGTCGATTCGCCTCAAATCGTCCGTGGCTGGGAATTATTGCCCGAAATTACAGGTTTCGCGTGTCGTTCCGTGCTACCTAGAGGAACGTGCGTCACCCCCATAGATCGCCGCCACTCCCCGTGACCGCTTTTCACTCGAAACACCCTCCCCGGTCCCGATGATCGAGCACGCGACTCGCTGGCCGCGCTTCGTGGAAGGGCACGAAATTTTCGACACCACTCCATCGCCCGTAGCCTGTTTATCGATAAAGCTGCGAGCACGCGAAACATCTGCCGCCGTTGACGGGGAAGTGTGCTTCGTTTATAGATCGAAACCTGATTCGACGCGCTCCCCGTGCTCTCTTCCTTTGCCTGCTCGAATATTAACGAGCCCCTGTCGCGATACCGATCTTGGGGATTGAAATTTCTTCGCGAATCACTTCCCGTTTACAGTTGTGTCTTGTACAAAAATTCTGCAGTGATAAAGGAGGCAGAGAAATTTCGCATATTCGATTTAATTTTATTCCAAGATTCACCACCCTCTCTATTCTGCCACGAGTGACTCCCCATTCTGTGCAACGAAACGTCCCTTCATCCCTCCACCGAGAATTGCATTGTACCGCAAATATTCATCCCTCCACTCATCCAATGTCAGAACACTCTTCCACGGATAAAACGCGCATAAACACTCTTGCTCATTTAGCGCGAGATAAAATACGACGCTGCTCGTGGTACCTACTTCTGTATGTATTCGCCTTCTCCGAAGAAAAATATTGCGAGTTCACGCTCTCGCGATTCGTTGGTCGTATAGCACCGCTGTCGTCGCAGAGTTTTCGCCTGTTATCCGAATGTTATATGCATAAGGCGGGCAGGGTAATGCAGTCGAAGCAAGCGCGTGAGTTACGAGTCGTTCTTCGGATTCCGAGACGGAGCGTCATAAGCTACGCAGCCCCTTGGCAAGGGGATCCAAGATGGAGTCGTTTCTGATGGTTTCCGAAAGCCTCCTAAGTCTCTCGGCTGAATTCCAACGGCTGGAGAAGGAACGGACGGAGCGCGTAAACAGACGGGCCCGAGCCTGCATGCGCGCGATTTAAACGGCACCGGAGGAAACAGCCACCTAGCAGATACTATTACTTCCTTCGCGACTCGCGGCCGATGGTGAACCTTGAGGCAGACAAATCGTTATGATCTTCCGAACCGTCGAGCCTCCATTTATCTCTAGGAGCAATTCCATGAAGTGCCGGTTGCACGGCAGTCGGAAGAAAGACAACCACAAATTGCAAACGCTGGCGGATAATGCCTGGCTACGGCGTCGCTGTTATCCCCATTATATTCATTTCGCCATTAGTTTCAATCGAGCGCGGCCACTAGACGCGGCCTGCCGATTGAAGCGCGCGGGGTCATTGGAAAGGGTGCAGTCTCCTCTATCGATTAAATCGATTTCCGGGGCGGCAGATGGTTTTCTTCGACCCAGTTACCCTCGCTCCATTGTTCCTTCCCGCTTTCTACGGACTTCCCGCGCCAGGCCATCAATTTTTCTGTTACCGTGCCGGACCGTGACGCAATCGGCCGACGCAGGCGTTATTAGCGGTGGAACTAGCCACCGTAATTACAGGGCGCTCGCGTGCCGACAAATTTTTATTAGATCGCCGCGGATCGCCGGGCGTCGCGAGGCGCCGTGACTCTTTTGCAAGCCAAGTGTCTGCGGATTCTCGTGACGCCGCGCCGTACATCTCGCGGACCTGCCAGCTCTTATCTACCCCTGCTGTCTCGGCCAATTTATTCGTCGATCGGTCTCGTTTAACCACCGTATTTCATCCCCGTCGCGAGCGGCGGCCGAGTTGCAACTATTACTCCCTTATTTCAACTTGGCTGACGTCCGTGAAACGATCTATAACAAATGGCCTGGCGGATTCTAGTGCTTGTGACTTGCGAAGTCAATGTCAAATGGTCACTTAAGTAGGTGTATACAGAGGGTGGCCAAATTATTTTACTCAAAACATTTTCGTCAATTTTGGGATCATTTTAAAATGGATTCAATACGATTAAAAAAAAATTCTGAAATTGGTAGCTAAAGGGTCTGAAAGGAAAGTTTCTTAGCTTCCCAAAACACTCATGAAAATTTGTCTACGATCATGAGTTCGCGAATTATAGGTGTCTAAAGTGAAAAGTACCTTTTTTGCTTCGATCGCGAATAACTCGGTCAATAAAAATCATACAACAAAACCTAAAAAACGAAATTAAAGAGAAATGTTTGCTCTAGTAGAACTCTTCGTTGGATTTACCAGAATAAACATTTTTGGCCCGTGCAAACGTTCAAACTAGGCAAAAATGTCTGAAACTTCGTTTCCTGCTTCATCTTGATAAAACAATATTATAATGGATGAAAACAAAATTGAGTCCTTGATTCGAAAACTAGAGACTTCAAGCGTTAAAATGCGTTTTTTAAATATTTGTTGCGACCATTTTTCGCAGAGATACCAGCCATTCTATCGCTTAAACTTTTAAACTTTCAAACCTTTTTGTTTGAGTGTAATAATTTGCTGCGTTCCCTTAAATATGAAAGATGGTAGAGGAATGTTGCAGCTTTTAAACGTCCCTTTAACTCTCATTGTATCCCAAAATTGGTGGGAGAAACCTCAACCTTAGTTCTCAACTCTTGAACCTTGCACGTCACGAGTACAAGCTTTTCAATTTCCTTTCGAGGGTGTGAGGCGAGAGTGTCAGATACTGGATATCAATTGTAGTAGCGCCAGCAACGATAGGGATGGTAATTTCGTTGGGTCATGCACGAGTCATTCCACGTCACCTGCATAAACGTTTCTTATTTTCGGTGGGTCACGTGGACGCCCAAGGGCGAAGACTTTCCGGCAACAGGAAATGGTGAACGGGGGAGAGGGCCGGCCCTTTAGCTCCCTTCGGCTCCCTTCAGGCGCCGACTTAATGGCGACCGATCGGCCATACCGTTGTTTACGATTAGGATCGTGGCTCCCAGCCGCTGAGACAGATAGGGTCCCTAGGCCCGCCTTGACACACAGGCAACGCTTCCTGGAATCTAGAATAGCGGTGTTATAACCCGTTTTATGGATTTCGTTACCGTCTATTCGGCCGGTTATTACCTACACGCCGCTAGGACGATACCGCGATGCCTCCTACCGATTGCCTTCCACCGATTTACGATTCTAATAGCGGAACTGACACGTGAAAATGACGTCCTCGGGACTACAATTCTTATTCGCGTGGAAGCTCGAAAGGCAAGGAAAGGTTGGTGTCAGGATTGCGTGGGAGGGATCAGACCGCGCGGTCCTCTCCCTCCATTATTCTACAGGGTAGCCAAAAGACAAGAAAACGCCCACAGAAATTCGTATAATCCACTGCAGTAGAATTTCTCAGTTCATGCATCTTGATCCTAGGGTCTGTCATATCTTTAACAATGGAATAGGGAATAATCCAGCTCGTCGTATCTCCTCGAGTCACCAAACTGCTGCTGCGCATCCATAACTGCTTGCCACTGTTATAAAGGGTTGCAAGCAGCCATTGCCATCTAGCAGCGATGGTGGTCGCTCGGTGTTTAAGTGCTCCTCGCTACCCTGACAACGTTCACCGACGAATTACCATGGAAAATCGATGTAATTGTCCAACTACGGCGGAGGGAAAACGTCTCCGGGACGTATCTCCATGTAAATGGGGACTCGTGTTTTGGGGGCGGTGATTTTACTTTCTTTTTTGGGGGGCGGGTGGGGGGTGGGGGGAGGGGAGAGTGCCACGCGAACCCCCGCTGGTCATGATTGACAGGGGGCTCCTGGAACACGCGTGTCGTCCAACCCCACGGGCCGGCGCGATTGGGGTGAAACGAAAGAGGGAGGGGTGGTAGCTGGCAATGGCGACTCTCGTCGAGGGTCCTTCAACGTTGCCACCCCACTCATTACTTGGGCATTAACGGGGGATGATTCTCCCTCTCTTCTTTCGCGGATTCACTGGTTCATCGGGGCGCGGATAGAGAGGGAAAGGGGGCAGGGGATGAAGTCGAAGAGAGACGCAGGAGGCCCTCTAGGGAACGAGTGTCGAGCGAAGTTAAATCGCTGGATTTACGAGCGTGGCCTTCGTGCCTCGCTCGGCTTTCTCTGTTTCTCAGTTGCGCAGTCGATTTTCATCCATCGGCGTAGCTTCTTGTAACCAACGAATGAAATTCATCTGTAATTAAAGGCATCGATTAATGGAAGTTGTCATGGAAAGGACAGGAGCTCTTTCAACTAATAATTCTCAACTACAATCCATCAATTCTATATTCTAGAACGATGGATGGGTATGTTAAGGGGTTACACCGCAGTCAGGAGGTAGGAAAACAACGTTTTTTTGGGAATCTATTTCAGATAGTACATGCATATTTTTATGCAAAGGTTTTTGTATTCCGATGAGGGACACTTTAACAGGTTATTATATTACGTTTCGGTATAAAAGTATTTAGTTATTGCAAAATTACAACTGATTTCTCGGAAGCTGTTTTTACAAATACGTTTTGCGGTGACCAACATTATTCGGAACTGGGTTATCTGAAGTAAAAAACGAAGAAGATGTAGTTAGTACAATAGTTCATCTAGTCTTTAATCGTTCCGTTTTATAAAATATTAATCTGGAACAAAATGGCGGATATTAAAGTGAAATGATCGATTCGCGTAGAAGAAAACACTCATTTTTCCCCCATAATATAAAAACTATGCATTTGAAAAACAAATGCTTCGATGAAACACCAGATTTGAATGTCTGGAAGAAACCTACAAAGTTTCAGAAAGATTGGTGAAGTAGTTTTCGAGAAATCAGTTGTAATTTTGCAAAAAATAATTACTTTTACACCAAAAAATAATATAATAACCTGTTAAAGTGTCCCTCATCGGAATACAAAAACGTTTGCATAAAAATATGCATGTACACTGTCCGATATAAATTCCCAAAGAAACGTTCTTCTCCTACCTCCTGACTGCGTGTAACCCCTTAAGAAATCGAGGGTGCAGACGACTGGTGACCTCGAGACGAATATATCTCCCTGCGAGGTACTTTAGGTTACACGTCTAGGAATACATACCGAGATTCGTGTGAAAGCAGCACGTGACCCTGAGGATCGAGAATAATCGACCTTGTTTTCGCGATGAAGCAAGGACGCGGGCACTGCAGGTGGCCAGCAGAGGCCGAATGCCGAACACCGAACACCCCTATACAGGACAAAGTGCGTCTTGTTAGATTAGTGGATCGAATAATATTTGCTCAAGCGTCGGCCCGGGCGCTGCGTCCCGAAGCACACGTGACGCATCGGCCTCCGAGAAAGCTTTAATCTCCGTCTGTGGTCGTCCTTCAATTTCGTTCTGTCGATTGTTTTATACCGGCCAGCTCGGCCACGGTTTCGGATGATTCGTCGTCGGCGCACATTGCGCGCCGGATGGCCGCAGCTGCTGCGGTTTCCGGGCCACGATGGCCAGTTGGCCGAATCGTTGCTAAAATTGCGCTCTTCCTTCCTACGGTTCCCTGCCGCGGTGTTGGCCCCGCGTTTAGTGAGCTCTGCATTCCTCGCGAAACTGGCCGTGCCACTGCTCCTGCGGATTTAAACGTGCTCCAGCTAGTAGCTCAGACAGAGCGAGCACGTTGCACCAGTCACGATCTCTACATGAAATTCGCTCTGGACGCGATTTCCATCCGCGATCTGGGCTCGTGTAACTACGCTGCCAGCTACGGATAAGGCCGGCGAACGTAACGTTTCCATGCGTCCCAGGCTGGTTCGCCGAGTAGAGAAAAAGAAAAAAAAAAAAAAAGAATGAAGAGATCGGGATCGTTCTCCTTTCACGAGTCTTCTCGCTCTCCTCGAGAAGAGGCGATGGATTATTGACCGGTACGGTAATACGACGCTAGACACGCGCACCGTTGCGCAATCAGGCGTCGAACCGCGGTCCTTGGACTCCATTCTGGATGGAAACACGCTCGGTGTGCTCCTTGGACGGTAGCTGTGCAAACTGCTGGCCAGTGCCGGCGTGTCTGTAACGATCAGCACGGTGAAAGGCTGCGAAAATGTCAGATCGCTGGCGAGCCGCTGGCCGCGATCGGCAATAACTTCCTTGTTTAGCGATAAATCGATTGCTGCCCCGCGCAGCCTCAGGGTGAAGAACGACGACGCGGGGCCCACTCGGTCCGCGGGACCGTTGCTCGACTGATCGTCCTGGATAATTTACGATGTCGGCGCGTACGATGCAAGCTGGCTGGTACAGGGTGCCTCAGAGCTGTAGGCTCGTGCACGGGGGACGGAAGCGTATTGATCGTTTACGATGAGTTAGGAGAGATAGATGTGTGTAATTATATGTTAAGTTGTTCTTGAGATAGTCTGCGCATACTAATCAGATAGAAGCGAGCAATTATTTAGCAACCAAAGAGGTATGTAAGTAATGAATGGAATATCTCAAAAAACGATTAGTTCTTCTTCACGACTTCTATCGACCAGCTGAATCGGGACCCATTGTTTTGAGACACTCTGTACGCCAACGTCAGACGATCGTAATGGGATTGTAATGGCGCTTGAATCAGTGGTCGTCGAGATTGGAGAGCGTGTAAATTGGAAACGAGGGTTTTTAACGGACCCACTGTGCTCGTTTTCCATCGATTCATAGAGAACGAAGGAGCGATATAGAACAGAGCGTGGTCTAGAAGCTTCCAGAGGTAATTAGGGATCAGATACAGTGACACACGGGCGCGCGAAACAGATTTGTATCGTGTCGAAAATATTTGCCATTAGCACTGTTACAAATATGGAGTGGCGATAAGAGCACACGCAAAGCAGATTTGACACGCGTTACCTCTCGCGGAGCTAGCATATCGTCAACAGGATTTTATCAACGGCTTAAACAAACATTTATTCGTAGCCAAAGTTTATGCGTGATCGCTTATCTTTCGGTTTTTTCCTTTTCGAGCCAAGAACGTAACGAGACTTCGTAACCTGACTGGCTGCACGTTTTGCTAATTCTTTCCAGATTCGGGAGTAGGTATTCAATGATTCTTAGTGACATTTGCAACTGCACTGTATAGTAACTCCGTATAATAACTATTAAAACTGAACTCTTACAACACAGAGTTAAGGGGAGCCCTATTTAGGACGCTAAGAATAAGGTGATACTTGGGAATTTTTTTCTAAAAAACTGTTGACCGGATCGTTTCCAAACTTTCGGGGTGTTTTAGTTCACATTCAAACATTAGATATTCGTTTTTTTGTTACAAAGTGTTCGGTAGAAATGGAGATATATGAACACGTAGGGATTCGCGCGCCGGAGTTGCAAATTTGCGATTATGTTGGAGGCCCCAATTCTTCCCTGAAACAAAAAACCAGGGGTTTTTTTATTTCTCGTATAATTACATTGTTGATGGACCTAAAACTTGTATAAATAAGTTAACTTGAACAACTCTTTTTCCAAAAATACCTAGTACGAAATCTATTGGGGCAGAATCGTAACTTTTTCTTTAAAGAAACCACCAATTTGCCAACTTTTAACTTTTTTCCCCGTTTGTTAGGTACATCGGCAATGCAATTATACGAGAAATATGAAAATCCTTGGTTTTTTATTTCGGGGAAGAATTGGGACCTCCAACATAATCGCAAATTTGCAACACCTGCGCGCGAGTCCCTACGAATGTGTGTTATATATCTCCATTTCTACCGAACACTTTGTAACGAAAAAATTAATTTTTATTCATTGAATATGAACTAAAATACTCGGAAAGTTTGGAAAAGATCCGATCGACAGTTTCTTAGAAAAAAATTCCTAAGTATCACCTTATTCCTAGCATCCTAAATAGGGCTCTCCCCTTAAAGTGTTAATGCCCAAAGTCAACTTAAAACAGAAAAGAAATGATTAAAAAGTTAAAAGTTCGATAAATAACTTTTATTTATAAAAGTTAAAAAGAAGTTAAAAATGTATAAAAGTAAACAGCTTTATTCGACGTCTGCGAAGGATGAATCAAGGAAAAGGGAAGATGATTAAAAATAACTGGCTTGTTTTCTCTCCACTAATTATCTATCCCGTGGAACACACATGCTCCACTGTTCCTAAACACTAATCAAATTGCTGATCCTAACGCGGTGCACCGTTCCGGCAAGGCACTTTCCCGAAGCCTGCCAATTCCTCCCGAAAAATCCCGCAGGTACGTGCTAGCGTAGTCGTGGCAATTTGCTGGTCGAACCGTCGTGAGAAGAAGGCAGGTTCACGAACCTCGAACCAGTTCAAGGATGCACGTGGTTCGCGTCATCGCGGAATACGTGCCGGTACGCGGCGCGAGCGATTGCATCGCGAGAGGATCGACGAGCGTTGCTGCAAACGTGAGCCTGCCAGCCTCGGTAAACACTCCTATTCCGATATTTTATGCCAAGTGGAACGGTCCGCGGCGCGAATTCGCGCGCTGCATGCGAACGAGGATAGGAGCGAGCGCCCGTAGAAAGGGCAACGTACCCGCGGCTCAGCCCCGCGATTGGAAGCTGAACACCGCGCGGGATCGCGAATTTTTCTAGCATACAGTCACCGCGGCTTATCAGTCGCCTCGTAGGAATATCGCGTGCCGCGTATTTGCGGCCGGTTATCGCCGAGGAAGCTTCGCTGCTCCTAGATGGGCGCGTGTGTGCGCAGGCAAATCACCTGGGGATCATTTGAATAGGCATCGTCGCGGGACAAATATTTGCGGCTGTTAACTGATACGAGCTCGTAAATCTAACGCCGAGTGTGGGATTAATACCGCTGAGGTGTTGGGAATAACCCAATACCCAGAGACTCAACGTGTTTGAGAATTTGGTAGTTCTTTGGAGAAAGGCTTGGGATCATGTGAAAATAGCAAATATTCTGGTGGGATTGCAAGACGAATTAAGGCAGTCAGAGCAACAGACCAACCCACATTCAAAAAAAATTTTTTTTTCCTATTTTATATGGTTAGTAGAGCCTATTGGAATACGTTATTGCTACTAATTCAATATCGAAAAAAATGTGGGTTAGTCCGTTGTTGCTCTGACTGCCTCAATTATCATGGAGAATTATGTAGAACTCTGTTCTTTTTCGCTTTTGAATTAAATTCAGATGGAGGAAGCCCTAGAATTTATTCTTCTGTCAGTGAATAAGTACACTCTGCTTCAAAGTACCTACCTATGCAATTTTAATCCTGGCAAACACCTGGTCCCCGAATTCCACGTAGACTTCCAAGTTCTAATTCGAAAATACAACCAGGAATACGGTTTAAAATTCAAAAAGGGAAAGATAAGAAAAACTTCGCACAATATTTCAACCATGTAGGACACCGTTAATGGTACTCCCTGCCATTTTTCTATTACGTGTGGCAAGATAAGATCGAGTAAACGCGTAACACCGGATCACCGCGCGCGCAGCATTGTATAACCAGGTAGATACACGCTAGAAATTAACAAGGGAAGGAATTGTGCACGTGCCAGCCCGCCGTTCGATGTTATTGGCCGAGTCTAACGCCGATGTAACGGTGCAACGTCCGAAGCCGACCACCAACTAGCTCAAGGAGAAAGAACATTGGCTTCGTAGCCAAGAGTTTTCACGCTTCGCGGACGCTAGCCGCCTTCCTACGGTGCACGGTGCCACGATAAAGCACATTTTCGCTCGTCTGCTTCCTTTTCCCTTCCATTCGCCCGCCTCGAGTCGACGCCGCGCGAAAATCGCTTGTTTATTTCACGTCCTAAGCTGGCGAGCGACACGAAATACTGCCGCCTCGCCTCGGACCTTTAATTACGGAGCGGCAGAGGAGAAAGTATAAACTGTACGAGGTAGAAACCGACAGGAAGTCGATAAGAAGGAAGAGTTTAATTCTCTAATAAAATTGGCAAGCCATAAAATTTATGTTTATTTGTATATTTAATATACAAATTTACCGCGTTCTTAACAACACAGTCGAGTTTATCGGGACGATCTTGACACACCCACGTTTTCCAAAGACCCTTGGACCAGGAGTGCCTGATAGCACGTACGATTGCCTAAGCTTCTAACAATCACGTACGTAACGATCATTCGCCGATCGATGGCGGTTCGTGTCGCGAATTCCTGTACACGCGCATCGCCTGCAACGGCCGTTCCATCCCCATTCGCCGTGTACGAGCAGGGGAACACGGCGACAGTTATCGTCCTTGCTGGACGCGCGAAAAGGGTTCTCGCTTAACCCTCGTAACATCGCACTGGCACATGTTCCCCTGGCAACCATAAATAGGCACCTTGAAATTCGGCTGGCGCACCACCGCCGCAGGTGGTGCAGGCTTGTTCTCTCGTACGAGCACCAGCCGGTGTAACGTCGCTCAAAAAGGGACGATGGCTTCCAATTGCAGAATGCCACGGGCTATCCAGGAATTCCGATCTTCTTTTCGCTTTCTCTCGATGTCATTCGACTTCTATGTTGCTGGTGATTCGGTCCAGCTTTCCTGGTGACTCGGGAACCGTCGTTTGGTGGGCAAACTTACTAGAACGCCGTGGAATAAAGCGTCGTTATGTACAATGTTCGAGGTTCCACTTCGCGTTTCACTGGTCCACGTGAATCAACCCAGTAGATAAACCGAATCAGTGTTTCTTCCAAATATTTCTGTCGGAATAGTTATAAGTTGCAAATTTATAAAAGAGCTTTGAACAATTTTACTTGCATTGGTACTTCAAATTAAAAGGAGTTTATCTCAGCAACTTATCTCAGTGGTAATAAAATAACACAATGTCACAAGAGTTGTTTTATTATAAAATTATTTCATTATTAATTTTTTTCTTTCATATTTTAATAATAAGCTGAAAATTTTTTCAACTTAAACATTAATTATTATGTATTTATAACATAGTGGAATTTAAACAAAAAATAAAAATCGCTTTATAAATAACAAAATAACAATTTAAACCTTATTAACGTTATTGGTCAACCAGCCCCGACCGATCATTTTGACTTCAATTATTTATGTATAAACAAAAATACTATGTCAACAGATCGTCTAATAAACAAACTTTAAAATAGTCCCTTAACATTTATTCTATTGTAACTATATAGAGCGTGAAAAATTCAAATCTTTAAGAAAAAATATTTACTTACGTAGTCCATTTTTCGTCAAACGCTGATAACTGTTAAAAAACGTGCGATCGCGGGGTCGGCCATAAATGCATGGCATAGTAGAAGTGACTTCTTTCTACAGTGAATCTTTCCACAGTAGAGCATATGTCGGTGCAAAGTTATTAACAATTAGTCAACCTACCCCTTGAGACATCCAGCCCCGGGCTCCCCTACACACCTTGCTCCAGAATTTCCATATTTCCAAGGGAAAACCGATTTCTCGATTGCTCCAGCATGCCTGCGAACCTCGAAGCTGGACAGCGTCCAGTGTCCACGCGACGGAGCCCCTTCGCGCTGCAACCGCGTGCACGAGTGTTTCCGTGGCAACGGTGAACAGGCGTCCCCGATATTTTGCGCTCGTGGCTCGCAGGTGAGGCTTGTATAGTTTCATCCGCTGAACAGCGAGGCTCGGGAAGCCTCGCGTCTCTTCGTGCTTCTCTCGATCGCGCCGCTTCGGATTAATTTCCAATGGAGGCTCGTAAAAGCTTTCGCCGGGTCAGACGGGTCCCCGGGCACATTCTCCGGCCAGTAATTTCCCGTATCGACCATACCCGCCGAGATTTCGTCGCGTTACATCCACGGGAACGACCGCAATCTTCGTAATGGAGAGGAATCTGTCCCGTGGCGGGTCTGCCTCCGCCAACTTCTTTTCTGCACGGTAAATCGTCTCGAAGAAGGGATCGTTTCCCTGCTCGACTGTCCACCTCCTCGCTGCAAGATAGGCACGAAGGGGATGCAGAACGGGGGATGATTAAACGACGATCCTATTCAGCATAGGAAAAATAGCGGATGCGCCACGCAGGTGATCGTTGGATGTATCAGGCTTCGGGAAGAAGGAATCTTAACCTTTCGTTACCCGCGCTGTTGTAAAAAGTACAACAGTTGTGAATTATTATATTTTTTTCTGATAGAGACCAGGTTTTGAACACTTTTACTAATCTTCTAGCTATGCCTTCTACACTTTATGAAAAATCACCGCATTTTTTACTCCAGTTTTTCAGCCTGGATGCACCAGCGTGGGCAAAAATTCGTTGGCAAAACACATTCCAAAGTGGAAGTACCGTGTGAAAGGTGTCACTAGAGCAATGGAAGTGAATAAAGCAAAACTTATTTATAATAGTAGTCGTTTACTCTGTTACGTCATTTTTCTTTTTTAAAGGCAACCACAACGCTTTTCAGTTTTTAATATAGACTTATTTTTAAAGGAAAGTCGTATTCTTAACTTAAAAAATAGCTCCAGAATACCAAATACAACAAAGAACAGGTAAAAATTTAAAAAAGAAACGATAAAATCGCGATGTAAAATGTACAACGCGCGGGTGACCATGTTATAAAAAAAGGGCGCGGGTAACGAAAGGTTAAGGTGGATTGTGCAGCTCGATCTCAGCTGATGGATGAAGGTTTGCCAGTTGATTATTCATCCCTGTAGGTTTCACGAACGGAATTTGTCCTGGGGTCTTCCATTCAGCTCTGAGTTTTTTCATAAAAGTCAAAAATGCAATTTTTCAAGATTCCTTGAGATCAACAGCAACTATTTGATATACTAGGTCTAATTTCATAGAATGTGTCTATGGGTTGAAATGTTTAATAGCTACCATCAGTTTGAAGAAGGAAAAAGTACCCAATCACCTTCATCCCCTTACGATGTACTTTCTGCACAGATGCGATCTGAGGATCGTTATCATGAACGATCGTGTTTACTCTAAAAGCAATCAACAGATAATCAAACGCATGCACCAACGCACCGCTCTAATCTAGCGATAAAGACGATATTCTGCCGAAGAATCGGTGCACAGATCGAGCTAATCATAACTTCATGCAAACGAATGTCTGTCGCGACCGACTCGTTGGCGAAATCTCGAGAAAAGCCACGGAATTCGAGGCTGATTAATGGACGTGCGCGTTTTAATTGAGATATAAATTCGCGGTCTCGGCGATCCGACTCACGGTCCAGTTTCATTAGAGAATTTAATGGCGACGTCGGTGCATAGTGTCCGATAAAACCGTCGGCGATATCTGTCCAAACGGTCCGCGACCTCTCCGCAGAATTACGTGGCTATCTTTAATCCGTCTAATCGGAAGAGAAACGAGGCGAACGGGGGGAGACGAGCGCGGATGAAATAAATAATTCTGCCGGAATCGCAATAACCCGCTGGCGGGGGTTAAAATGAAACTGCGCCCGTCGCTGGTTCCAGCGATCGCGCGTTTTTATGGCATCCATCCACCCCTTTCTCCTACTTTTTTTCCCAGCGAATTAGCATACGTATCGCGAGTTCCAGCGGATTTATTTCCCGACACTCTGGATCCAGGCGATTATCTTATCATTGAACAGAGTTGCTCGAAAGCTTTATTGCAAAACGGATCGATCCAACGCGCAACCTGACCTCCGATTCGTCCGATGGAGCAGTTTTATTTCCCTCGAAAGAAATAGATACAGAAGTAGATTGATCGATTAATTGCTACCGTACAAAGACTCTCGAAGACGTGAAGTAATCACAATGTAGCCACGATCACCGTGTAATCTCGAGCACGGTGAGATATTTGAGTTTTATTTGTTCGTACGCGACGATCGTTTAATTGAAAAACATCTTTTCAAAGCGGTACCTTTTATTGTTCGCCGGTGAAAGTTTCTAGTTTCGCCAGTGTTACGTCCCAGAGCAGATCACTTTAAGATTGGACATCCTCGAAGTTTCATAGAGAAACACTGGTAGTCAATAATGACTTCGAAATATTCCACTATTCGAAGATAACGAGCGAATATGTGCATAAGTACTGTTTCACAACGTACGAACATAGCTCGGCGAACAGAAGTGTATCCCCGATTACGAGCCAACCGTTTTCCTTCGCTGTCCACCGGGTCGCCTTCGATCAGGCGAGTAGCCTTCGCAGATGAAGCTATCGCGCACCAATTAAATGGAACCGATGGCAATTAGACGCGGTTGCCCGGTAATTAAGTCGAGGGAACGGTGTAGCAGTGTTTGCACGTATTGGTCGAGGCCACGAGGAATCTGCCCCCCGTTATCTAATCGGTCTCTTCCTAATTCGCTATCTTGTTTTCGATCGGATAGAGCGTCCCTCCGGCTGTTGCATAATTTCCCACCCATTGGCTGGATTGACCATTAAGTTGTTTTCGATCGAAGCTACGAATTAGCGTTATCGAGAAATTTGAATGTGGACCACGCGATACGAGCGGCCAAGGACCACCAGCGATCGTTCCAGAGGAAAGCGTGCCCGTCTAGACCAGACGCGGCGCAGACGATAAGTTCCTCGAAGGATTTGCGAAAACGCCGTTATGTAGGCGTTCGATTTCCATAAATTGCGACCCAGCACGGCGACCCGTTCATTCAGACTTTATACGCCCTCTCCGCGGACTAAATTTTCGACCGTAAATGGACCGTTAGGGGCGAGGATCCTTTCTATCGCGCTACTTTATCTCGCGTCGATGCGTCGTACGTTCTCGTGCTCTCCTTCGCGGCGAATCTTCATCCATCATACGCGCTTCTGGCGATTCCCGTTCAACTCTAGCGGAACTGCTCCAAATCATCCGTTATCTCCTATTTGTTCGCCGACCCGGGGATTAACGGAGCGATAGGCAAATCAGCTTTGAATCACTGCGCCCTGACACGCGTTTCGGATTCGCCGCGTTGATTAAATGTTCGATATAAATCCCCTGGATTTTAATGTTACTATCTCCGAGTGCTCGGTTCACTGATAATTTATGCGCACGTCTTCAGGTTATTCCGATCGCTAATGGGCGTGTTTGTCGAGCCGCTATTTCATTGAGCAAATGTATGAGCGTTGTAACTTGATGTCTTGTATGTACGGAGATCCTTTAGAAGGGAATTGAAAAGGAAAGGTAATGCCGCCGATGCCATTCTTCAACCCGAAAATACCCATATCTCCCTTTACCGAGATCACCGATCGGAATTCCATCCGCGTCCGCGGGGACGACTCATGATTCATACAGAAAGGTGTATTGTCCGTGTAGCCCAGCCGACATTCTGCTTCATCCGCGGAGCATATTGAGGCAACCAACCGGAAGGAAACTCGGTTTCAGCGGAATATGCCACGAGTTTCGGCTGTTCCCCGCCCCTATATCTCGTTCCTCTAAAACTGACGATTCAGTGCCACCCTCGAGGGTGCTCGAGGACGGCTCGAAACGTCGCTGATGAAACCGGTCGCACGTGCCACCGATCCTATCCGTCACGTTTCCCTCGCGAGCCGATATTTCGTTTCAGCTCGTTGTATGCCATCGGAAAAGTGAAAATTCAAATGGGGTGAGGAAAAGCTGCTGGTGGATTTATCTTATTTGGCGTTCGTGTAGGTATATTCCCCACGCTCACTGTCCCAGTCTTTTCAGCACTGTGTACTGCGACTTCCTTTTCGAGTTTTTGCCAATTCGGTAGCGTGCTGTCGGTGTCGGTAATTCGTCCGAGCGTTTCGCGATTCGGCGGAGCTGGCTTGTTTGCTCGGGGCGTTAGTTACGCGAGAAAAGTCACGTTTGCGGTGATCCCGATGCGATTAACCCCTGGGCGTTTGCTCGCCCGCCGTGCACACGCGAGTAACGTTGAATAGACAAGCTGCCTGCTACAGAACCTACTGTACGCAACATTAACCTGTGCCTCGATAATTTACCATCCCACCCTCCCTTGATAAATGTGGCTGCACTGGAACCAACTCTTGAAACTTCACCGTGCGTTCCATTGGTCGCTCGAACAACGCATTGCCCCTTTTTGGAGCAGCTTCCGACGTTTGTAAATATGTATCACGAACCGGTGGAAAACTTCGCAAAGTTGTGGTCGAAGGCTTCGGAACAGTTTGTGATGTATCAGCAGAGTTATCCCATTTTGGGGGCACCTCCTGTGTTTCGTGGTGTAGGTGGAATGTTTCATTGATAAACTGTCGATAATTCAGAGACTGGTGCGCCGATAAAATGACCAAAATGTTTGATTTCCTCAACTATTCATTTCGTAAGACGTGGAAGGGACAGGGTGGTCAGTTGTGGGACACATGAGGCGTTTGTGGATGCGTGAGTGAATTATTGACCCGGTGTTTCGACGAGTAGGTATAAATGATGCCGCGGACGATAAGTAATGAAGAGGCACATATGAAATGTTGGCGATAAATAGATAATAAATGGACGTGGTGTGTTTCGAAGGTCGTACGATTTTGTATAAAATCTAGCCTGTTCCTTGGTTTGACATCAGACAGATTTAAAAGTTCGAAGAAGCTACTCCAATAAACAAGGACAATCAATGATGTGTCGCTCCGGTATTCTGCTTTTGCTAGTTGCTATTGCTTGTATTGGTTGTAAGTATCCCATAGCTTGATACAAGAATCGTTATTATACTTAGCAACTTTTCTTCCACTATTTACAATTGTGCAATGATTTAATTATTTATACAGTGAGCAGTGGCGCTATAATTTGTCCCACTAACGAGGAATTCAAATTTTGTGGAACTAAATGCGAGCCCTCGTGTGCAGTCAAACATGTTTCGAATTGCATACAGGTTAGTTGCACGTCCTATGTACATATTTTGTTGCACCAAGAACTCTATCACGCTGATCTCTTTGCCAAGGTTCTTCCAGCATCTTTTATCCTTGCCCTTTGCTATCTCATTTACGCATTAGATATTCTCCACGTGTTCATCTATCTCTCCATATCATATTACTCATACTCATCTCACCTGTTTCCAATTATTTTTATATAGTGCTGTTTAGCATCTGTCTTCATTTTTCCTAAAGTCATACTTAAATTATTTCTAAATAGCAGTTCAAGCTCTAATTATCATCTATATGACAGATACACTCTTAAAATTAGAAATACAGAATAAAGAATACTGGTACCTATCACAGATGATAAGGGAAACATGATAACAAGTCCTCAATCGTTTCCCACTTTTCTCAGCTTTCGCATCCCGTTTGTGTCGATCCAATAAAATTAACGTCAGTTGCACTTTGCTTTTTATTTTTATCGCAATTACGTCTTCCTACATTTCTTGCGCGGTAAAGATATGATTGGTATTCTAAACAAATTTTACCTTGGTTCTCTATAGGAATGCGTGACAGCTTGCCAGTGCAAACAAGGATTCTACAGAAATGCCGATAAACGTTGTGTCTTGGAAAAAAATTGTCCAAAGCAGTGATACAATTCATTAATCGCTAAATTTACTATCGAGAGAAGAAAATTGTAATATTAAAAAATAAAAATATGCAAATAGTTATTCTACGAATCTTTCATCGGGTTTATCCCTCCAATCGTTGTGATTCCATTATTTCCGAACGAAACCTAGTTGTAGCGTCCAATTCGTTAAAAAAAGAAGCCCAAGCGTTATCACCAAGAATGTTATCGGTGACTCATTGGTCAACTTATCTAAACTAAAGACAAATGCGTAGAATCGGTGATTCAACTACGTCGCCCCGAGAAGTTTTAACTTTAATCTGGACATATCGTTCCGAGAAATCTAAAACGCCACAAAGCCATTCATGCTTTCCAAGCTAATTAAACAGCTGGACATATAATCTGCAATCTTACTGTTGCACAAGACAGTTGCACATCGATATCGCGGATGATCGATCAGGTTCGATTTTTCAACTTGCAACAAAGTTGCCTCGATATTTCACAGAAGGATGGCGTGGGGCTTTTAACCCGGATTTGGTAAGGTGGGGTGGTCTCACAGACCCCAAAGATTTTAAATTGAGTATAACTTTTCAACAACGCGTGGAAGTGTTATTTAGTTTGTTCATTATATAAGCTAGGAAGAGTATATTTTTGTTAAAAATTAAAGATGTTTAATTAGTTAAGTATTTTTGGGTAATAAAAATTTAATTAAATATTTGAGTTTTCTATAATACACTAAATTATTTGCGGGGTCTGTGGGACGCCACCTTACCAACGCCGGGTTAAGGAATTACAAGAAAAACCACAAAGTACTTTAAAACATTCTCTATATTTAAACACACATATGAGAGCTTATCAAAAGTAAGCGACACAACGGTTCTTACAACATAACAATATAGTGGGTACCACTATATCTGAGTCAAATTACACATGCTCGAAGGAATCCTCTTCTACCGTACATAACTATCCTGGATATTTCAATTTGCTGAATTTAAGTATCCATCATCGGTGCACCCTCGGTAAGGATTTCTACAGTTAGCAGTCGCGAGTGAGGACACACTTGTTGTCCCTGTTCCTCACGAATCCAGATTTACATTCGCACCCAATATTGCACGCCTGAAATGAAAAATCACACCGAGATTAGAAACATTCTGCGATCAATGGCTATCGAAATTTTTGTCACAGAATCACTTCGATTAATACAATGCACGCGAAACCAATTTCATAAAAATGTGTTTTCCCCACAAAATTTTTTCTGCCACAAAAATATAACCGCAATTACATCACTAACCATTGTGCAGATGGGTGAAGCTGCTTTCTCACACGTGCTTACACACATCGATCCACAAGCGTTGAATACTTCGTTAGGGCCACAGTCCTCGGAGGCCTGATGTTCATGTGGATGCGCACCTGTAAAAGATATGCCAAAGTTTCAAGTATATACCTCACGTGATTTTCGTTCGTGCGATGCTCGGTGATATCGTGCAGCTTTAGAAACGCGGAGTGCCGTAAATGAGAAAGATGAATGAGAATCGAGGGTGTTGAAAGGGTTTCTAGCTACTCACTGGCGACAGCGACAGCCACGACGACTAAGAAAAGAACCACGGCGCGGGACATGCTTGTAGGTTGGAGTATACTGTTCGATTTCCGCTGTTAAGAAACGAATGCTGATGTACCTCGGCCGCTGTCAGCTTTTATATGTTCTCTCTCCGTGAACTTCACTCCGCGGCTTCCCCTTGTCGGGCATGTGTACTCTTCTTAATTTCTACCGCGTCCCACCTCTTCCAGTTCGTGATTTCGTCGTGCTGATTCACGCGGATTAGCACGTACACTCGAGTACGGCCGTGCTATTGATTATCTGATACGATATTTCATTTTCTGGCGGGACAGTCAATAACGCGGGATTGGCTGTGATCGATGCAAGGTGGATAAACGATACTCTATCTCCCGTTAATCCGCGGATATCTGCAATTACAGTTCTATCAAAGTCCCCAGACATCTGTTAGATAGATTCTTTACGCTCTAGTTTATCTGGGCGTCGACCGATTAGGAATAAGTATGTATTTTTGCTCAGCGCTGTGCTGATTAAATGCAACACATTGCAACTGAGAATGGCATAGGGTAGACGTACCATTTGTGGCCACTTTAAGGTATTGCACCAGTATTGGCCACTTCTCAAAAAATATAATATTTTTCCGTGTAAGCAATAAATGTAACCTTATATTAAACGATGAGGATTCCAGATGCAAGTGAAATGAAAACCTAATTTAAAATCTTATCCCGAGGTGTGTACGAATGAAACTACGAGGAAAAATAGATCCACCATCCAATTAATGATCACAACATCCGCCATTCAAGGCTTAAACCTCTCCGCCAACAAAATTAACTTAAAGCGCAGAGACTCCAGGGAAATTTCCTACTTCGCTTTCAAGTCGCTACACCTATGAGACAACCTGCAAAAAAAACTATTGGTTTTTCCACAGAAAAACTGCCGGCTTGCGTATCGTCCTCGCGCAATCTATTAGCGCGTTTCGCGGGTCTCAAAGTCTGCTTTGCATCTCGAAAATTGAGGGGGCGTGCGGAGGACGCGATTCCGGGGAGAACGCTAAGTGGTTCCCCGTGCCCAGCCTGATTATTATTATTATTATTATTATTATTATTATTATTATTATTCATTTATTAATAAAATACAACGATTTTATATTCCTTAATAACTTGAAGAGGCATAGTATGAAGGACAAATGAATTAAAATAAAATAACAAATACTAAGGGAAAGAGGAAGGAAGAAAGGGGAGAAATAAAGTAGAAGGAACAAGTTTTAGAATAACAATAATCCTTCTATTTTATTTCTCCCCTTTCTTCCTCTTTCCTTTATTATTTGTTATTTTATTTTAATTCGCGATATCGTTCCCGCGCGATTCTATTACACGCTTATCGCTGAACGGTTTAATCTGCGAGTTTCTCTATCTGGCGTCCCGCTTTCGTAGTTAGCCGTCGTTCATCGATAGAGCTGCGTCGCTTTTCGATGCGCGCGATTTCGACATATTTTGCGCGGGACAGATAGCCGGGAAAATACCATCAATTAGTCGAAACGGGACGGGGTTACGGTATATCGTGCAGGATAATGAACTATGACCCCGATTTTTGTCGCTGGGAGACGGTGTTTATCGCGTAATCTTGCTTCTAAGAAGACAACCGCGGCCAATATGGGCGCGGTTCCTCTTACTTGGCGAGATTAATTGTTAACTGGCCTCGGGTTCACGTAACCAAAACTGTAAACAACTGGCCACGAGTGCCGAAGGCGTGGGCAAAGATTCAGCTCGCAGGTCAGTTCTATTTTTAATTACTAGCGTCGGTCGTTTAGAAATTTGTTTAGTTATGATGGACGGGGGCGAGGCAGGTTCGTTTCACGGTGAGAAATATGGTTGAAGGTCTGCCTTGGCCAGCAAGCATAACGCAGCCTCGCGTATCAATGAGGAACTATGCGTTCAGTGGCATTTGTAGGGGATTGACGATAATTTTTGCTACGGAATCCTGTTTTCCTTTTTTTTTTTAGGTTTCTGAGTTTCAAGGTACCTCAGTTTAATTGGGCGTTACTTTATTGTGTTTGTGAGTTTACTGTGAATGATTCAAACTCTGGAATTAGTAGAATTTCGAGGTATCGTTTGGAGTAAAGCATTATTAGGACACGGCGTCACAAAAGTTTTCTGTTTTTGAGTAGGGGGACTGAGATTTATAATCAGTAAAGAATGGGGGAATTTGGTGCTTATTGCGTTTCAAATGCTTCTTTTTAAAAAAAATTGTTTACTTTAATTTTATAAAATAATAATTGATTGGCAAGGAAGAATTAATTAAGAAGGCAATGTTATATTTCATCAGATTGGTACATGGTTGCATATCAGCTTCTTATTTAATAAATAATGTTAATTTTAAATTTGTTAATTGAGTTTATTGTAACTATACAAATATTAAAAATTGGCATTATAACAGCCAAATGTTAGGAAGAGATATAGAATCCATGACTGTCAGCATCCATTGCTTTCCATCCAATGACAAATTTTAATCAATATCACGAATCAAGAAGTATTCCAGAAGTATCTGTGAAATTGATTCTCAAAATCGGAAATATCTCGCGAGATTGACACACCACAAATATCGCGATAATTGCTAAAATTGCAATCTAATTATCTAATCGAGGGTACAAATCACCTGATCTGTTGCACCTCGTATGGAAACTTTCATCATGTTGTCAGTGAACATGGCGGTAAATATTTTTCTGAATTTGTAGCTCGTTTCGCGTCCCGTTTTTGTATTAACGATGCGTGATAATTCCGTTATCGCCGCATTTCTGGGACAGCACGATCTTCAACGAGCTCTGAACTGATTGGGAGGTCGTGTTCTTTGACACGCTGAAGATCTACTACAATTTAATATGAATGACCGCGTTTAACGCTGTATATACAAACATAGTTGCAGAGACGAGCGAGAGAGAAGACTATTACACTTCTTTCAGATATAATTTTTTTATTAATGAAAAGGATATGTTACAGGTGGCTGTATACGTATAAATTTTTCAAATGGAAGATATTCTAACGAGTTTTAAGTTTCTCATTTACTATATAAATGATTTTTAATCATTGTGAAGTACATATAACAATGCAATAGCATTTAACAACTGTTTATTCGCGTTTTGGTACAATTCATTTTAACAATGATCCAGTAGAAAGCATAGAGAACTAGATTTGATCAAGAAAAGCAAGAAGTACAGAAGTGACGCCTACGGAGGTTGATAGAAACATATATTGTGTTCCATTGGTGGTGTTAACAATCTTCTTGGCGGACGCAAGTTCCACTGCCGTTCCTCACATATCCATTCTTGCACTGACATCCAATCACGCATTGCTGAAAATAAAGAAATCGATGAATGCGTCGTTTCTATTCAATTCAGATTATCACACTTCAGATCAGTCAAGCAGTATCTCGCTTTTAAGAATCAGAAATATCATTAGACTGTTCAAATTAAAAACCAATCGTGTACATGTCTAAACTTCATTTCGTTAGAATCAAGTAGCATTCCGAGGACAATGTTTCAATCAATATCGAAAGACAGTGAACCAGGAAACAGATTTATGGTACTTTAGAATGTGTTACGTGGGAAGAACTGAATTCAGATTGCATTCATATCTGTTTTGAAAAATGAAGTTGGATACAAACGTAAGTGCAGAAGTCGCTCTTTGGCGTGGCACAGGAGGGTTCACACGCTGTTCCACAGGACTTGAACTCCTCGTTTAACCCACATTGCTGACCAGACGAACCTTGAAGGAAGACGATGCTTTAGTATCACGCTATCTTCCACTTTCTTTCCTTTTAATACAGTAATCGTCGCAGGGTGTCAACGGTCGAGTGCACAGATAAGAAGTATCCCCTTTCTCCAACTCAGAAATTGTCGTTCAACTTTCTGTGAGCATTCTCATCTTCTGCCCTCGAGCGAAGACACCAGGTTGCAACGAGTTAGTGCCAGGTACTTACTAGCAGAGAACACTGCTAGAACTACGAGTAGAACGAAAACGATTCGAGACATTATCGGCTGGTATCGTGGACAGTCGATCTATCACTAGCTGCAAACTCGCAGAAACTACTTCCTTATATATAATGCCTTACGAAGCACTGTACATGTTCTGCTGCTGTTTCTTTTCCTCAGTGATTTTCCTCCTTTGCTGGTCCAATCGTGCAGCGTCTCATTTACTCTTTATGCGCTTCTCCCTCTCGCCTAGGCGATATGTTAACGTTGCACATAAACGAGGGAACCTTGGGACGCGTCATCGACGTGACGTTTGCTTGCTTCGTCAACTATGTTCGAACGTGACCATCGAGTACTTATACTTTACTTTTCCATAAACTGTTTTATGTTCTCAGCTTTTTATTCAGATACATATGTTGTAAAATTTTATAAATTTTCGGTATTTGCATTTCCAATATTTGGATACAAAACACACATCACAGGATAGAGAACTCTGTTTTAGTGTAGGGTTGTGTGAGTATAACTTGATTTCTACATTTCATCGATGGTAGAATGAATAATAGTGTTTCTATTGGCATCCTTAAAAAGCACCTCCATTCTGGTCCAATTATCATATATACACAGCCAATAGGAAACAAGTATTATTCATCGTTATGTGGAATAAGAAGCTGGAAACGAAAACACTTTATGGAAAACTTAAGTTAAAGACACATTCGAAGCAAAGGTCACGTCGACGAACAGGAAAAGCGCGCACATAAAGAGTAAATGAGACGTTCCACGATGGAATTAGCAACAGAGGAACATCACTGAGGGAAAGAGATAGGAGTAGAAGATCGTGTTCTATGTTTCGTAAGACAGTATATATAAGGAAGTGGTTTCTGCGAGTTTGCAACTAGTGATAGTTCTATCGTCCACGATACCAACCGATAATGTCTCGAATCGTTTTCATTCTACTCGCAGTTCTGGCAGTGTTCTCTGCAAGTAAGTACCTAACACTATTCGTGCAACCTGGTGTCTTCGCTCAAAGGCAGACGATGGGAATTCTCACAGAAAATTGGACGACAATTCTGTGTCGGTGCAAGGGGATTCTTCTTATATGTGCATTTGAACGTTGACACCCAGCGGCGGTTAGTGGATTAAAAGGAAAGAAAGTGAAAGATCACGCGGTACTAAAGCATTGTCTTCCTTCAAGGTTCGTATGGTCAGGAATGTGGGCCAAACGAGGAGTGGACAACCTGTGGAACATCGTGTCCACCCACATGTAACGCGCCACCAACCCAGATCTGCACTGCAGTTTGTATCCAAGTTCATTTCTCGAAACATAAGTGATATGAATGCAATCTGAATTATGTTCTTCTCGCGTAACGTATTCTATAGTACCTACCATAAATCTGTTTCCTGGTTTACTGTCTTTCGATCCTTGAATGTGATCATTGTGGGGTTTGAACCTAGCTGAATGATTCCAACTACTTGAGCAAGGATATTGATTTGGACATTTGTCCTCGAAATGTTACTTGATTCTAACGAAATGAAGCGTAGAGACGTAACCGATTGGTTTTTTATTTGAACTTCATGCCATCGATATTTGACGACTGTACAGTCTAATGATGTTTCTGAAGCATAAAAGCGTGATACTGTTTGACTGATCTGAAATTCGATAACCAGAATTGAATAGGAACGACGCATTCATCGATTTCTTTATTTTCAGGAATGCGTGATTGGCTGTAAGTGCAAGTCTGGTTATCTGAGGAAGGGCGATGGAAGTTGCGTCCCCCCAGATGATTGTTAACACCACTAATGGAACATAATATAAGTTTCTACCAACCTCCTTAGGCGGTACTTCTATACTTCTTGCTTTTGTTGGTGAACTCTAGTTCTCTATGCTTTCTTCTGAATCCTTGTTACAATTAATTGTTCCAAAATGCGAATAAACAGCTGTTAAATAATGCTGCATTGTTATATGTACTTCATAATGATTAAGAACCATTTAGCTAGTAAATGAGAAATTCAAAACTCGTTAGAATATCCTCTATTGGGAAAATTTATATGTATGTATACAGCCACCTGTACCATATCCTTAAAGTTAATAAAAAATTTACATGCGTAACACTCGTAATTACTCTAATTACAAGCTACTTGATGGAAACACTTAGCTGTCTCGCGAAGAAATACCATATCATACATAAACTTTCTATCTGCGTCCCCCTTCTACTTATTCAAACAAGGATTCCTTGTACGTCAGTGTCGAATGATTCGCACAGCGACCAAGTTACGGTAAAACTCTGTATATCCATGTCAGTAATAAATTTTAACAGAAAATGCTGATTAATAAATATTCTTAGATGTTTGTAGAATAGATTTTGTATAAACAACCTTTTATTCCCTTTAACATTTACAGAAATATTAACAAAAGGAGATAAACGTGCAGAAAGTATCCGTATAGTTAAATAAAGAATTGATAAACTATGGAAATAAACTAAATATTTAATGTTTTAATAATTTGTGGCATTGCCTTTCGATTTTATAATAGCTCCCGGCCTTTTTGGTATAGAATTTACTAAGTTGGATGTTATAGCTAGCTATATTTTACTCTACTCTTCTAGCAGAGCGGCTTTCAAACTTTCTTTAAATGTATTATTATGATTACGCATTTTTTTGTCCAGATAATCCCATAGATGCTCTTTACTCTTTAGGATTGATATCTGGTGATTGTGACGGAGTTTTAAAATATTTTGGTGTGTTACGCAATAAAATCCACTGTTTCAAAAAAATACAGAAGGAAGTAAAATGACGCTATTCATTCAACTATTTGGATCCTAGAGAAGCTATAGTTCTGTACCTTAACGAGTTTTTGAGCCGGGTCTAAAAAAAACTCATAACCTTATTTTTAACAATTTTATTCTTACTATAATACTTGTTTTCTATTGGCTGTGTAGATAATTATACATGTTATGAAATTGTCGGTATACCGAAGAATTGTGAGTACTTATAAGGAATCCTTGTTTGAATATGTATGTAGAACAGCTAAGTGTTTCCATTGAGTGGCTGGCAATTAGTAAAATTACGAGTGTTCCACATATCAAATTTTTATTAACTTGAAGGATATATTACAGGTGCCGGTATATATATAAATTTTCCAAATGCAAGAAATTTTGACGCGTTTTGGGTTTCTCATTTACTACCTAAATGGTTCTTAATCATGATGAAGTACAATGCAAATTGTTTAACAGCTGTTTATTCGTGTTTTGATACAATGATTCAGCAGAAAGCATGGGGAACTAGAGTTCATCAACAACAGCAAGAAGTATAGGAGCAATGCCTAGGGAGGTTGATAGAAACATATATTGCGTTCCATTGGTGGTGTTAACAATCTTCTGGGCAGACGCAAGTTCCATTGTCGTTCCTCAGATATCCATTCTTGCACTGACAACCAGGCACGCATAGCTGAAAATAAAGAAATCGATGAATGCGTCGTTCCTATTCAATTCTGGTTATCGAATTTCAGATCAGTCAAACAGTATCACGCTTTTATGCTTCAGAAACATCATTAGACTGTACAGTCGTCAAATATTGATGGCATCAAGTTCAAATAAAAAACCAATCGGTTACGTATCTACGCTTCATTTCGTTAGAAACAAATAACATTTCGGGGACAAATGTTTCAATCAAGTACTTGCTCAAGTACTTGGAATCATTGAGCCAGGTTCAATCCCCACAATGAACACATTCAAGGATCCAACGACAGTATAGCAAGAAACAGATTTATGGTACTTTAGAATGCATTACGCGAGAAGAACATAATTCAGATTGCATTCATATCACTTATGTTTCGAGAAATGAACATGGATACAAACGTCACTGCAGATCTGGGGATGTGGGTTGTTACACGTGGGTGGACACGCTGTTCCACAGGTTATCCACTCCTCATTTGGCCCGCATTCCTGAGCATACGAATCTTGAAGGAAGACAATGCTTTAGTATCACGTGATCTTCCACTTTCTTTGCTTTTAATCCACTAACCGCCGCAGGGTGTCAACGTTCAAATGCTGATATAAGAAGAATCCCCTTGCACCGACAGAGAATTGTCGTCCATTTTACTGCGAGCATTCTGATCATCTGCCTTTGAACGAAGACACCAGATTGCACGAATTAATGTCAGGTACTTACCAGCAGAGAACACTGCCAGAATTACGAGTAGAACGAGAACGATTCGAGACATTGTTGGTTGGTGCCTTGGACAATATCTATCACTAAGTAGCTTGAAACTCGAAGAAGCAACTTCCTTATATATGATAGTCCACGAAATACGGCGCACGGGCTTACCTATACTTTTGTTTCTTTTCCTCATTGATTTATGTATTTTGCTGATCCCCTCGTGCAACGTCTCATTTTCTCTTTACGCGCCTCTCTTTCTCGCCTAAGCAATATGTTAACAAGTTCATAGGCGAGGAAACCTTGGGGGACACGTTATCAACTGCGTACTTTGTCAATTGTATTCTAATGTGACCAACGAGTACCTTCACTTTACTTTTCCTTAAAGTATTTTGATTTTCAGCTTTCTATTTCATTTTACCACAATACTTACTTGTTTCCTGTGGGCTATGAAATTTTCGGTGTGTCGAAGAATTGTAAGCACCTACGAGGAATCCTTGTTTGAATAGGTAGAAGCTCGGCTCAGCTCGAGTTTTTTTTTGCGCACTAGGCGATCTTGCTAAATTGCACTTTTTATTTATAATACATTTATTTGAGCTTATTAATGATCATGCTCTGAATTTTTATTCGCAGATTTTTTTACAATCTTTCATTTAAAACTTTATTTTAAAACATGCTAACAATGAAAAGGCCATTTTGTGCTCCTTGTAAATATTTACGCCTTAGGCAGCTGACTAATTTTAGGGACAAGCCAAGCCTGGGTTGAAGATGTGACGCATATGGAAATTTTATTTACGATATGGTATTTCTTCGCGAGGCAGCTAAGTTTTTCCATTGAGCGGCTTGTAATTAGTGCAATTACGTCGTGCGATATTTTATCGCGCAACCTTCGTTTTGTTAGTAAAATTATGGTATCCTTGTCTTCGATTTTCTACGAAACAGGTTCTTTAATAAGACTTCTGAGAAGTTTATTAAGAATTGAGACGCTAGATCAATCGTGACTCGATCAACTTATCGTTTTAATAAACTAGAACAGAATACAGATTCTCAGTTTTTTTAATGGAATAATTTTCAACTTCCATTCCACAAACTGCGGATATTTATTATTTACCTTCAAACCTAGGTTTTCATATGTTATCTACGTTCTAGCGTAAATACGTTATCTGTGCTGTAATATCCCGAATGTACAATGTCATTTGGTACTTTAAGTCTCGTTACATACTGTCACTGTCGACAAGTCGCCGGCGACCATGTCAACAGCGCGTAATCGCCCTAAAATAGCCAGTACAATACGATAACACCTGCATAATACGAAACGTAAAACGTTAAACGTAAAAAACGATTTGTAACAGAAGAAAGAATACAAGTGACAAACTATCCTCACACTTTAGCGTCTGTGTGTTTCATTAAGAAGGATTTATCGCCATAAACCATCTCCATTCATAGAATTACAATTCTCCAAGTACAAAAATTCATTTCACCCTTTAAGATGCAGATTGAACGAAAGTAAAAAATTCTTCATACCCAATATTATCGCTGAAGAACGTATTCCAAGCACACATCTCTGGATAATTGTAATACTTATATCCTGCTTTCAACTAATTGTCCACACTTTCATCCCCACCGTCCATAAGCGATAAGAAACAACTTTGTTTCTCCCTCTCGTACGAGTCTACGATTCCCGTCCTTCTTGCACGCGTCTAAAACACGGCGGTCCTTTTTCCTGCAGCTACTTGTTCACCCTTCTTTTCGCACGACCTATTGACCAGCGATGAAAGAAGAGACCATCGCGCTCGCCTCGTCCATTTTTATTTTTTTATTTCTCTTATAACCTGACACCACTTCGTTCGTCCTCCTTGCACTCGTCCGAGCGTTCATCCCCCTTTTTCCTAGACTTGTTCACACTTTTTTGCCCCCGGATAGTCGAGCAGGGGAAAAAAGACACGTTCCCCGAGGCTCGAGCCTAGAGGTACCCTTTTTTTCTTCGTCGCGAGTACAAGTCCCTTCGCTCTCGTTGTACCTGTTCAGAACTGCGTGTGTCCTTTTCCTAGAGCTGGTCGTTTACACTTTTTTCCCCTGGCCATCGAGCAGCGATGGAAAAAAGAACTGGCTCGCCACGGGCCTAGGTCCTTCTTGCGACCGTCTTTCTCGCACGCGTCTAAAATTACGCACGCGTTTTTCGGCGACTAGTTGTTCACACCTTTTTTGACTCTTCGACCACCGATAAAAAAGGAGACCGCCCCCGCTCAGCGGGACGGACTGCACTTTTTTATGTAAAAATTGTGGAACTTTTGATGTAATAAGTTAGTGGGATGAGTCTTTTTCGAGGTTAAAGCTAAGATTTTGCAGAGTAAGGGAAAAATATTGAAAAAGTATGACGAACAAGTTTTGACCTTGGAAATCTATGTCAAAAGATCAGTGAAGGGCTAGACAAATTCTGCGGCCAGATTTGAATTCAGCGCGTCAAACTCACTAGGAAATGGTGTAGGTATAACAAATCAATAAAAAACTTGAAGGAATGTCAACTTGGACATAGATTTTGAAGGTCAAAACTTGTTTGTCATAGTTTTCCAATATTTTTTCCTTATTCTGCAACATCTTATCTTCAACCTCGAAAAAGATTCATCCTTCTATCTTATTTCTATCAAATGTTCTACGAATTTGATCGCCGCGCTTACGATTGGGCGTGCTTCTTCTGCGTGGAATAATTATTGTTATCAGTAACACGCTGGCATCCTTCGGTATAATTAACTATGAAGAATAATGTGGAGACCGGGCGCCATGATTCTACTTCTGTGATCCATACTGAAAATGTTAAAGGAAGCGGTTTCTTCCTATCCACCAAGTGACCAGTCGAGTCGACACAGCGATTCTCGTCGTATCGATCTGTCAATCGTCGGGTATTGTACAGGCCAGACAATTAGCTGACCTTCGCGTTGGATGGTGTGAAAATGGTCGGGGGAGTTTCGGCTGATTCAATCGGAAAATTTCAGAGAGACGGTTCACTTCATCAGCGTGCAGGAACTGGCACTCATTCAGCCGGTTTCCTGAATTCACGTTTGCTTTTACCTTAAATGCTGTTTCGTCGTCGGGAGAGAGACCAATCGAATCTGATGGAACATTAGCTGTGCAAGTCTACAGTTTGGACATTGCCGAGTAATTGCAGAATACGAGGCTTTGAGTGTTATTGCGAACCAGATTTTCTTGTATATACATTAGTAAAAAGTGATATTTATCAAAACTTTTATACCATTTAAGAGATCTAAGGTTTCTCCGGGTTTTAACACTTTTTTTAACAAATTTTCTTCCAATGCACTGTAGGCGTTTACAGGCCTTTATTTCATATTGCTCGAAGCGAACTGAAGGCGCCCATAGGCGCCCGACGAATCTTATCGGCAATAATTGCAACGAACTTCACTCGCGTCACTATTGTAAATAAATTGTGCTGATAAGAAAAAAAGCTAGGCGCAAATGTGTAATGTGTATAGACTGCGGAAGGCATAATATGTAAAAGAAATTTTGCCGTCGCGAAAGGGTTAATGGATCTCCGCTGTCAACTAACACTCAGACGAATTCAATGCGTGTGTCATATATTCGAAGTGATACGATGTGTCTTGAGCCCATCACTACCAGGCTCTCAGCTCTCGAATGTCTCGCCCCCTTTTCCCTTTTTATTTAACCGAGGCTGGAGTCGGCAATTGAATATCCCAGAGTCAAAATGCTATTTATTATTGAGCACTCGGAGCCAACTTCCGTTTCGCCTTCTTTCATCTTCCCCGCCTCGTTGCGCGCTGCGGGACGGATAATTCGTCTGGATGCTCGAGTGCCCTCCAGAATATTTCTCGTTCCATCGAGTGTTCCCCGTTCTCCTCCGCTCGTTCTCCCCCCGGAGAATCACTTAGCTATGCTGTTCGCGTGTACGTTGATTACAGGAGAAATCGTAGCTTGATAGGCAGCCGTATGCGTAGCTCTGTAACTTTTCCAGGCTGCTGAGGGAAAACGCTTTAGAATACTCTCCCACCCCAGCGATGTCTGCTGCAGAACACAATTAACGCTTTGATTGATTCATCAAACGCTACTATTTGAATCGAAACTGTAAAAAAAGAAACTTTCTCTTCAACGTGCATCTCTGCTGGTGGAACGAAAAAGAGCAGCGAAGCGCGCAATTTTTCCATAGCCCCGGAATCAGGAATTTAATTGCTCGGAAAACTCGACCAGTCAGGTCGACCAGCAACCCTTCGACATTGTCTCGACCGACCTATTCAGCATTTCAGGGTGCCTCGGTGGCTGGGAGGCCACCCCGTCGACGACCAGCAGCCACTGACAGCGGGAAACTCGATTGGAAGTTGTCGGGAGGCGAGCAGGGCCAAGGTTTCCCTTCTTTCTCCCGCCCTCGCGGCCACCCTTCGCTCTCTACTCTACTTTTCACCCTTGTGCAACGTCGCGTCACAGGAGGCCACCGTGGCTCCTTTGTGCCTCTCAAGGGCCACGATTCCACCCTACCCTTAGCGAAACGCCATTCTGACATACTGACCTGATATTAACGCGGCCAATCAACGCCTCTCAACTTCGAACAAATGCTAAACGTTTCCTGTTTTCGAAGGGAGCTCCTCTGGGCACGTTTGTATCCGAGAATAACCCAACCCTTGTCGGAAATTAAAATTCAATGCCTTCATCTCAGGTAGATATACACTCGAAATATAATTGCATTTGAAAGAAGACTCCTCGAGAATAGAGATGACCCACGGAAAAATCTACCGACTAAACTAAATTCAATCCCAATGGTAACTGATATCTTCGCCTGGCAAACCACTTAGATTCTGTGTTCGGTACGTCCGTTACGCGTAATAAACCGCGCGGCTACGAGCGACATTGTCTCGATCCTCCACCTTTCGCAATCACATTACATTTTCCTTGAATCGCCGTATCTCCAGGGGCATCGCGCGCGAACGCCAGCAATCATGCCGCAATATTATTAATCGGTAGCGTCGTTCCGCTGAGTTTTCTCCCGTCGTGTGGGCGCCGGATAAAACCCGCGCTTTCAGGAATTCCCAGCGTCGCGGGACAGCCGCGGAGACAGCGACCTGGTCGAAACTTGTCGCGAGATTATGGCCCCTCCGTCTTCGTGGTTCCGCGTCTCGCGCTTCGATGCTATCTGGGAGTCCTCTTTCATGATACGCGACCCAGCCGCGTCAGGGACTTTCGAGGTACGTACCGCGAAAGCCGAGACGTCATCTGGTCACGCTGGCAGCCAGAGCACGAGCCTGCTTGAGAGGCCGCGTTTAATTATCGCCACCCTCGTCCCTCGTTTCGTGGCGCCGTTAGGCGCAGTCGTTGGTCTTTAATAGAGAGTCTGTTGAAGGGAGGAATGAAGCGAAAAGAGGACACAAAAGAGGCAGGACCGTGGGGATAGTCCTCTGGGGATGTTCGTAGCTTTTCTTTCACCTGGAACTCCAATGGCGTGGGCGTGAGAACGCGCCAAGGACGTTCTCGCGTGTTTTCGCAAGGATATTTTCTGGAAAGCATTGAAAATATTGTCGAAGACATCTCGACTGTTTGCTGTGAAAACAAACCGAGCTCGGAGTTCGGTTTGTATAAGGCTTAACTCAGACAGGCCATTTCAGAGCCTCGTCATAACCACAAAACGGTGGTTGCTTGTGGACGATCATGAATTAATATTATGGTACTCATACGGATCACTAAATTGAACTAAACCACACAGTAACTGGAAAATCATCGTAAATATGTGGTCCGTCTGAGTTTATAAGCCTTAAAGATTCTTGGCAGGAACGATCGTTGGGAAAAGTTTGGCTGACGTAAGGGGGGACCCCACTCTGAAACCACTAACGAAAGACAAACTTGGGGATTTTTTGTTTGCATAAGTAAAAACATAGAGCTTTGATTTTTTACATAGTTTTAAAGCAATTTTTATTTTGCTAGAAATTTTTTTTTTGAAAAAGTGTACAAAATATAATTTTTCAAAAAAAATTTTTTTCTAGCAAAATACAGATTGCTTTAAAGTTATATAAGAAATCCAAGATCTATATTTTTATTTGTACGAATAAAAAAATCCCTAACTTTGTCTTTTGTTAGTGGCTTCAGTGTGGGGTTTCCCCTTAAAAGGGCAATTTTTCAGAACCTTGCGTCACCCAGAGTATTAATTCGGTTTCCATCATAAATATTGTACATATCGATGGCTTAGTGCAAAAACGTTGTATGTCCACTTTTTGCGAAATTTGAATTTTTATATGCAACAAATAAAAATCACATTTATATACACTTCATAAATTTGTCAAAAAAAATTGTTTTCCTCAATGAATATTTAAACCAGTCTTTCTCAAAAAAACGCTAAAAGTGGACATACAACATTTGCACATTAAGACTGTCAACGCAGTGAAATATCGGCTAGTTTGACATAATTTAATAATGCCTACTGCAATGACTTTGTATATACACGTGGCGCGCATTTAAAGAAGCGATAATAGCCAGGCTAATTAGTATTTTCCCGGCGTGACCCTTATTAATTTTTTACTGAACGTGAAAGCTATTATTCTGCCAGCTGCTATCTTGTCCAATAATACTTGATACGCGAGCATCGTTTCGCCGCCTCTGATCACGAAACAACGAAGAAAGAAGGAAACGGGGGAAAGGGGGAATCACACGAACGCGATGCAGCCTTGATATATCGCATATTTAGTTAACTGATCCGACGTGTGACACATTTGTGCGACGTGTGTATATAAAACGACGTGGTTGGCTTCCGCGAGTCAGTTCAGAAGCAAACAAGTCTACAAGTGTTACATCGTAATGTTCAGAATCATGTTCGCGTTATTCGTCGCCCTGGCGGTGTTCTGCTCGTGTAAGTCTTTCGATCGTATGCTGTGGTGGATTCGATCTCTAACATCTCTCTCTATCTCGTTTCGACGCCACGGGAAACTCGTCCACGTCCGTTCAGAAATGTAGAGATATCAGAAGTGTGTTCCCGGGTTCGAATCGACTGCAAGTATTAGAGTGGAATGGTTTCGATAAATGTTCGTTGATTTCTAGCGTCGCTTGCCACCGAGCTTGTCTGCAACAAGCCATACGAGGAGTACGCCTGTGGATCCGCGTGTCAGACCACTTGTGACACCCTGGGCCAACAGTGCCCCATCGTTAACATTGTGAGTCACGTGACGAAGGCAGTTGCGATTCGCTGAAATATCAGTTTCAGTTAAAGGTGCACGTTTCGTCATCGAATATCTGTTTCTAGAGATGCAACGACGACTGCTACTGCATAAAGGGCTACGCCAGGGATTGCAGAGGAGTCTGCATCCCCCAGGAACGGTGTCCTGGCAAACGATGTCCCTCATGTGAGAGGAAGAGTACCATGGGTGCAACCGGGTGGTATTAGCTGGCCTGAACGATCGCCCCTGATTACTGTCGCGGAGAGAATCATTCTGTAAACTGCGGTAATTCTAAATATAGATAACACTCTGCTTGACATCTGCGTTTTTTCAAAGATACGCAGTCGTGTGGCAATAGGACAGCGAATAATTTAGATAGTGTTTCTGGAAAAATCAGTTTCTAAATATCGTTACATTACAGATATCCAAAAAAGTGATAACAATATACCCTTGTTTACGAAGCAAATTGGGTTTCCTTAGAAATTAAATTTTAAAACTCTTATATCGACTGGAAGTACGTATCAAATTGGCTAGGTGTCAAACAGTACTTGCCTAACTATGCAAATAAATTATTTGATTTACATTCCTACTGCATGGCACCTAATTACTTAAAAATCCCGATCTACCCAATTTTGGCATTCACCATCATTCCGAGTCCACGTGAACCCATCGGTGGGTCGATTATCGTGGCGCACAGTCGCCGAAGCGTTCTTGCTCGCAATATTCTCGGCGGTGGAGCAATTTCCAGACCGTAGTCGGCTCTGAACTTTGGCATTCGCAACAGTCGAAGACGCCCGAGATCCTTGTACCCGCGGGAGCAGCCTCGCGTTTACTTTAAGCCGCTTTCGGGATTAGCGAAAGCAGCCGTTGTCCGGCTGCTGACGAGCCAGACGTTGCGGCACGAAGCCGAGGAGGGGCCGTCGTCCGAGCGTGCGATCGGAAAGTCAAACAGTTTGACCAGCATCGGGCCGAAGTGGTGCTCCAATATTTGGATCCGTAATGCAATCCACGGAGAAGTCGACAGCGGCGCGGCGGTGCCTCCTATCGTTCCTTCGTCTCCATCTCCATCGTCTCCCACCGGCCATTGCACAGCTTCCTGGAACGTCGCGAGATGACGATAAGCTTTGCGGGAAAAGACAGTTTCTCAATAAGGTCATCGCTGATAAAAGTTTATCGCGACGCGACGCGCTCTTGTTCTTCGCCTATCGAGTCTCTCTAAGTCTATTCAAATGGCGCACGAAAAGTAATCTGCTTGGGGCAAGGCTGTTTGGTGGTTTGGGACTCCTGTGTATACATCTCCATGCATCTCTGGGGGGTGTAAGAAACACTGTTGATATTTCTAGAACTTATTTGTCAAAGTAGTATAGGTACAGTTATATCGACCATCTGACATCGTTTCCAATAGCCACCCGATCACGAGAGCATTGGAAGCGAGGCAATGTGATTTCCTCGGTCGTGATAAGGGCACAGTCAAATCGCTCGAAGACCAAGGAGTTTTTTGCGAATTAATTAGAGGGAGATGAATAGAAATTGTGACTAGTACTTTTGGGTAATGTTTATTAATACTATAAACTGTAAAGAAAAATTGTTTTGTTAATATATGTGTGGACGCATTTTCTGTGGTATATTCCTTTTTGGAACGAAGCTCAGGATTGAGTGTAAAGACTCTACTTTTTTAGATAAAAAGAAACAGCCATCTTAACGTATAAACCGCCTTCTCCTAGTCGTTATTTTAATACCTTTGGTTCAATTTTATTTTCAAAGGTCCCATCCAAAATTGCAGGTTCTAGGAGAAACACATTCCAAGGAAACCGTTGTATCTTTATTTTTCAGTTCATAATCAGGGCAAACCCAAGGACACTTTTTTAAATACCATTTGACGGGCCATTTCTAAAAGAGATATGTAAACAAAAAAATCCCCAGAAAGTGGCCAACCATATCGGTTCGCTGCGACGACTTGGCGGGCTAATTACGAATTCCGGGCGCGTGCGTGCTCGCGATCGAACGTGTCGCAACGATTTTCTGTGTACGCTCCTCGGGGCCCGCGAGCAATTCGCGCGCGTATGACGCACGCAGGAATAGGAAGGTAGGTCGAGTGTAACGCACACAGCCCCGCTGACGTACGCGCATACAAGCGGAGGCGACTCAAATTTCGCATGCCGCTCGACACGTGCGCCCAGCCGAAATCCCCTTCGTACGACCGAACAGAGAAGAACTCGGGAGGAGAGGCGGAGAGAAGAGAGCCACCTATGCCCCGAGGGGTTGCTCGAGTTCCTACCAGGCATTTGTTTAATTGGGAACCGACATGGCCGCCGCTACATTCAACCACCCCATCTGCGCCACCGCATCGTGAAAATGCGCGCCAGCTCGCACGTGCGTCCGCTTTTTCGCCCTGTGACCTTGATTTTTTTCCCTCCAACCCCTTGTTCGACGACGATGCACACGCGGCATTCCGTCGACGATGGACGCGACTGGTTGCGATTCATGTAACTGAGGGGCGAGAAGGTGACGACACAGGAACTGGGGGAAGCTTTCTGGCTCACGTTCGTGGATTTTGGAAAGGGGGAAATTTCGAATTTATACAAAATAGTTTATGCGAATACTTCACCATTAGTTCTATTGAAAGAATTGTGTAGGAGTCAAGTCTATTGTCTTTCGTAAACCATATTAAGGATATCTCTTTATCATCGGTTTTAACTAATGATGTCCATCCTCGACATATTCTATCATCCCCATTGCACGCGTACCTCGTCGAGCGTTTAGCAAGCAGGTCACGCTGACTCGCAGAAAGTTACGCAGCGGAGGCTGAAAAACCGTGCGACGCAACGAACGTCGGGCAGATTACTCCCCCTTTGTTAGTTCACTTGTCGTGCAAGCTGTTATCGGGAGCGGACCGTCGAAGGGGCGACCGCGAAATTTTCGGCAACCAACATGGCCGCCGTGGAGCCCAACCCCTGCCCCGAGCAGCGACGCAGTTTCCCCTGCGGGCTAGCTAGGGGCGCGTTTTACGCGCTGCGTATATCATTATCGCGGGCTCATTTCTGCTCGATTAGACGCCGTCGACTAAACGCTGGATCAAAGCGACATTCCGCTGTGAAACGCCTCTACCTATAATTCGGTCTTTGCGGGATTTCCTACGACCGAGGGGCGGTGGGATCGACTTCGTTCGCGCCACTGTCAAATGTGGGGCACGATTTTCGGCGGGAGCATATGGCCAGACAGGCGTGCAATTTTTTTTATTCAGCGCTTAGGGGCTGGGGAAATGGAGGGCTGGGTGGACTCGATAATGTGGTTGGAACGCTTCTTTAAGGAAATCTTGGTGATAGTCGTTCTTATCCAAGGAAAAGTCTCTGGAGAATATTTTACTTGTAATTATACCTTGCACAGTTTTAATTCTGTGAAACGACTTGAAGCGTTGGAATACTTCGCGAACACTTGTGAATTCTTGCATCTACTTTTTCTCAATCGATTCCTTGGACAATTGAAGGGTCCATGTAAGTGCCAAATAAAATTTTCAGGAGAGAGAAAGAACTTCCCTGACTTAAAATTATTTACGAAATTTTATTTGTTTTGATTGCTAAACGTATTTAAGTATACAATAACCCAAATGCATCACAAAATTTTCTATTCTTTCAATTAATATAGTCCAAATTCATGAAAAAAGGAATTCTATTTATAGAAAACACTGTGTGTGCTACTTCTTAGTTGTACAGAAAACTGAATGTGCCATTTATTTAAATTTGCAAACACTGTAAGTGCCAATTTTGTTTGTCCCTAGCGGTACCATCGTTAGCCATTATATTGGTAACTTATTTACAAACACTTACCATTGAAACGTGGGACATTTTCCGAATAAAGAATTTTAATTTTGGCGCTTATAGTGTTTTCTACAAGGCCTCTTCAATTATTGTGCAGGCACCTTTATATTTACAACATCCAGATACTACTACATCTGGACGAAACCTGTAAACAATTAGATCACGTTACTAACGCTGTTAGAAGCTGCAGAAACTGGAATGTAAATGGCGAAACTACCCCCCGAGCGTTTTCTTGTGAGCCACAGGAGACGGCCGAATACTTTCCAAGCGACCGTTGTGTTCTTTACACAAATTGAAGGGTGGTTTCTGGAACTCCGCAGAGGAATAAAGAGGGTCCGATCGTATCGTATTTATTCCCGGATAATTAATGAAAACGAGGGGAGAACGGGAGAAGAAAACAGGGTAAACACGGGCAAGCAAACTCTCGCGAGGCTGGCCTCGGACCAATACCGTTTCCACGCGCAAGGTCTCTCCCTTTCTCGACCCGTTTCCCTCGGCCTCGCGGTCTCGGGAGGGTAATTCCGTTGAGTTTTCTTGAGTAGTCGAACTCGACCGCCGGCTTTAACGGGGCGAGTCCGCCGATATGATAATCCCGACGAAATGTAAATACGAGCCCCCGCATGAATATTCAATCGACGCGCAATGAGAGCCGCGCGTGTTTGTTTATGCGTCCAGGCAGACTGTTAAATTACTTAAAAGCGCCCGCGAGCGGGTCGATTGGGGACCAAAGGGCGGCTGATCCGCGGAAACCCCGGCAAAAATCTGTGTAACCTCGTGCAGGGTGTAGAATCACGTACGATCTATTCATGACTCGAATTTCTTGCGACCTGAAGGGAGGGTCAAGCAAAGCCACCACTGTGCTGTGGCCTCCAGAGTCCTATTAAAAAAAAAGTCCAAACACTATATTTTTTCCCTAATTTATAGTAAACTACCTCGTCATTTTTCCCCAAAATTGGGCCTCTCACCTGGGCCTTTTCCCTTAAATTCACCACTGCCACTGTGTGGGGGAAAATAGGTTCCAATTTGTGGTAACTTCTGCCATGTGATTTGACTTTCTTCGGTCTCTTCCGAATTCAACAGAGGCTTTCGTGCTCGAACAGAGGCAACACTACACGTACCTACTGGAAAAGCGAAATTTTCAGTCGCCTAGCAAGTGGCTCGTTAAATCGCTGGGCTACCTTTCTTCTCGATTCGAAGAATCCTCGGCTATTACTCGAAACGAGCGTTCGCTCGTACGAATGATGGACAAATCGATTGGAAAAATGATTGGGTGGTTCGTAAGGGGGGTCGTCAAATCGGCCGGGGTCCGCCGACCGAGGCGAACGAAATAACGGCCGTGCGCAAGATAAATACGTTCCTCTACGTGGAGATCGTTTGACAGGGGAGAGATGCCCCTTTGCGGGAAGGATCGACGCGGAGATTTCTATTAGGCCGCTGGAAGAATACAGATCTACCCCTGGTTGACAAGCTCCTCGGGTTTCATTCCGCAATTAGCGTGTAACAAGCCGGCGAGGGAGCCAGTTCATCGGGAAACGATCACTGTTTCACTGTCACGTACCTGTTACGGCCGAGTCACGAGCCCGTAACGGACACCCTCCGCGGTAATCCATCGGCCGCGCAACCCCCAATGAGTCAGCTGGCCGACTGCAATTGCAGGCCGCGCCGTTTATCGCGTCCGGTCTTTAGTACTCTACAGTCTACGTTCTACATCAGGATCGTGGAATGATACGCCACTGAAAGTGTTCCTGGCGGAACGTTAAAACTCGAAAGTCGAATGTGGGTGAGAAGCAGCCTCTTCCGCGAAGAAAATCGATGGAGAGGCACGCTTGCTTGGCCCTCGACGTTAAGAGGATTCCGTGGCAGGGGGCTGTTAACAGAATTCACCCTCTGCAAAGTGGACCTTGGCCGTGGAGGATCGCGTTTGTTCGCGGAAGTCTGCGAGTGATATCGATAGCGGCGTACACCGGTTTCCACGGCGAGAAAAATGACATTCGACCGAGGAGTATCCACTCGCGGAGATTTAACGGCGGCCCTTCCACGCCTCTATGGAGATCAGCTTGAAAAATTCTCGGAACACTCGCGGCTGAGTGCTGGGGGTCAGATCGCTCGCGAGCGGAGATACATCATGGATGGTAAAAAATTCGAACCGGGGCTGGAATCACTAAAAGCGAAAGCAACTTTCCTTCTATGGGTTCCAGCAACTTTGGCGGACACATGGAACACTCATATCCATGTTCCTCCTCTGGGAACATCTTCTGTGCATTTGGAAGTGTATGCAAACTTCCTCCTGTCATCCACAAGAAATGCTACAGTTTCTAATTTTCTAGCAATGTTACAATTAAGTTAAGAGTCTCATCTATCCCTGTATCGTTCATCGATCGAAGCCCTTCGTTCCTCGAAGATTCCCCGCTGCCATGATCAGAATCCTTGCGAGACCTGCCCCGGAGAGTCACGCATACCGCTAACTACGAGGGGGGAGAGATGAAGAGAAATAGAGGCGCATCGAGCGAGCCGAAATCCTGGCATTGTCTCGATGCTGCGTGCTCTGCTCCCCAATACGGATAATCTCGGATGGCGTTCTCTCCGTTCCCTGTGGGTGGAGCGATAACGCTCTGGAACACATCGAAGGGTTGCCAGCGGCAGGCCCCGCTCGATCCACGGAATTTAAAGTCCTCCTCGCTGTTGTATATAAATCTGAACGCTAAAATCCGTCGATGGGCACTAGACACCGGGGATTAAAAAGCAGGGGCGGCCACGGGGGCGAAAAACTCTGCGCTGCTCGTTTCCCGCGGACTCTGGGGTGTAGTAACCTTCCAATCGGCGATTTCATCGCTGCCTTTCGGTGCTTGTTCTACTCTTCACGCAGAGGGTGAAGTTACATTACGCGGCTACCTAGGCCTAAGCGTGCACTTTCGCTTTCATCGTGGATAGGTTGATTTAGAGGGGATTGCGAGGCATGAATTGGAAAAGTGAGATTCGAGGAAAGATTTGTGATTTATAGATAGGCTAGGGATCATGTCAAGGTGCTTTGACTCGTATTAGGAATTTTTACTATGTGTTCTTAAGGTTACTTAATTTTTTCAGATAATCATATTTTTGCGGTGTGCTTGATCGAAATTATATTTACTATTTATTTGTATTTTGTGAGTTAGAGAAAAATATGAGGAAAGGGATTGTCTTTGGCAAGATGAATGAGTGAGGATGATGATACAAGTAATGATAGAAACTATCGGGATACGGATATTTTATTTGACTGCACACAGACGCCAGTAAGGTAGTTGCAGAACGATTATTCATCGTTTAATCTCTGACAAAGGAACGTCAGCAGTAAGCGGGTTGCAGTAGCCATCTCTCCTCCCGAATCCATATTTGCAGCGGCATCCAGGATCGCAATCCCCTTAGGGAGGAAGAATAAAGATGAATTATAGCTATTTTAACCCACCTTCTTCGTAGTAGAAACGATGTTTAAAGCAGGCATGCTTGGCACGAAATACATGAGAAGTGCATACATCGGAACAGTCTTGCAACATGGAATTCTCGCAAGTGGGTATATACACACGAGGCTCCACGTGGCGCTAGTTCCTCGTATTGACCGCAATGTTGACCTTTCGCCACTGCAAGTAAAAAATAATGTGCATAACCACTTCCACTTCAAAATGGAGTTAGTCCTTACAATTAGTACTCTTTCAGTTAGCAAAATATCCTGGAAAGAGATATGATCATTTTTTAAAGGCAAAATATAAACTTGAAGACCATTTTTTACGAGCCACATTCGTTGTTCTGTTATTCTTACTTCACTGAACATTTTTTTATACGCCTCCACGTGAACACGTTATTTATCTTTTAACAATGCACATTTAAACAGGTGAGGAATATCTCGTAATGTTTATTTAAACGTGACAATGATTACGCTAGCAAGACTGAAACGTCTCAAAGTTGCAAATGCAAGAGTGGTCAGATAAACTGTGAATCGAACGCGATTAAAAGATTGTCGTGTTATTTTTCACCGCCGGTGCATAAAAAATGAAGCACCTTTCCATACGATAACACCTTAACTCTGTGGATGACGCGTTATCAGTGTGAAAATGTCAGTTTAACCTATATTCAAACAAGGTTCAATTACGAGTAGCAAGCATTACTATTCATTAGGCAATTTGCAGTTACGAAGCTTGAAGTAAATATTAGCCTATGCTACTTAACACATCTCGATAGCGACTGAATTATAGATACCTGAAGAAAAATTACACATTCCACCGGAAGAAATTTCCATACAATTTCCACAGTTTTAAATAAAAATGAAACAAACCTGAATCTCTAAAACAGGAACAGAAAGTACAATTGAAATTCAATCTTCATAAAAAGAAGGAGCTCCAGCAGTTCAATCCGCTTCCATTTGCAAAAGCTCCCTCGAAATCGCCGCGGCAAATTCAGGTGGGTCGATGATTCGCGCGCCTGTAAATTTCGATAATACCCGCTCCACGCTGACCGATGTTATTAACGTCCGTTTGGAAATGAATCACGCGTCGACTTAATCACATTAACGATAAACGCCTCAGGGAACGCTGCCGTAACGCAAATATTGGCCGACAATATTTTCTCTCCAAATGCTGTAGAGCCGCCTGTGCGCAGGATCTTACGTGTGTGTACGCTGGTATTTCCAGATCCCATCGATGGAGTCCTTCGGGCCGACAGAGGAGCCGCGTGATAAGGACGCGAGTCGCATTAGCAAGTGGTTTCCGCTTCGCGGAGCGTTGCGTCAGGCGCTATTTTCGACTGCCCGAGTGCCGACACCGAAATCGGTGAGTACCGCGTTCAAACAGTGCGTTTTTATCCTTTCATCGGTGCTCGTTAAATGGCCCAGCTCGCCGCCAAACCAGGAAAATCGTTTCCACGGTTTGCTTTATCTGTTTGACTTTACTATCGGCGCGAGTGACTTGAGAGGAGATACCTTGGACATGATTTCCGCGAACTGGAGTTAAATTCTGGAGGTATTACGTATCTTGTGGAGGGAGTCGACGGTCGATTGATGGACGAAGAGGTTGCGTAGGTTTTTTGTGTTTTGTGGAGTTCATTTCACGGAGGATTAGTACGACCAAACGTACCATTAAATTTTACATTATTTATTCACACCTTTTATCTCTTCTTCAAATAGATGTAACTCGCATCACGGTTAACCCTCTGTGGTCACACCTTTTTATAATCACAAATTGGTCACATGGGGTTCGCTGCACCCCAGCGTCATTTTTAAGTTATCATTTTCATATTTTTTAATCTTTTAATTTTTTAGTAATAATTGTACGTTCGTAATACTTTAATAGTTTTTTTCCTAGAGATGTAAATTTTGATATGTTGAAATTTGTATTTGAAAAAATAGTTGTGGATAAAAGCGATTTGTTTGGTTAAAGTTCACCAAATTTTGAAACTTTATTATCGTGGTCTAAAAATTTACAGAAATATTGGCAAAAACATATCCTGAGGTGTGACCCACTTCGCGTGACCATTAAGGGTTATTGCCCCGAAGAATTTCTCTTTCTAACTATTTTCTAATACACCACGCACAACGGACTTTCTCTTCTAAAAGAAACACGACCACGTAGGTATCGTGGACGAAATCAGAAAGGCCGGGGGCTCAAATCACAAACCGCAGAGAGTGAATATAATATTTCCATTAACAATCGACTGCGTGGCTCTTCCAGCCAAAAGAAAAAAGTCGGCAGAAATTCGTTTCTTTCCACAAAAAAAGTAACGAAAATCCACTTCCTCCTCTCCGCAATGCACAGACAGAAGTTTAAACAGCGTTTGTTTCCGATAGCAAAGCGACTGAAACGTGAAATAACTACGCGTGGCCAAACACGCCCATTACTCTCTTTACCGTTGCAAAGGTGTTGGTAACTTGAACGGCAAGCCATTAGCATTGACGTCGGCGGAAAACGCAGCGAGGTCATCGCGCATCGAACGATACCGCGCCGATAATCACAGCGAAAGGGCTAATTACGACAATAGATCCGTGGTTTGGGATGGACGGAGCAGAGGGGTTCGCGGGGCGCAGGGAGGGGTTAGGGGGGGGGGGGCAAAGGGAAAACGGTGTACAATCGGACCGAGCGGGTGTTTGGCCAGGCTCGAGCCTATCGAATAACTCGAGCCCCGTCCCAGGGGTATTTGCCCGTGGAAGGAGAGAGCAAGGTATCCCTGGCTGTGGATTCACGTAGTACAAATTTAGTAGCCACCCCTGTGTGTACTGTCTTCGGCCGTGTTTCCCTTGTAATCTCCCGAGGGCCGAGCCGATGCACGTACGCTCGATATTCCTTTCCTCCGATCGAACCCTCCGACACGCTTGCCACGGCTCTGGGATTGTTTCCCGGTAATGTCCGACGATTACTGCACGCGTCGGGGATGGAATTCTCTGGGAACAGGGGGATCTGTTTTACTTCCACGGAGGGTATAAGAAAACAACGAGATGAAACATTTGAAAAGTGATGTGAAAGCGTACAGGGTTTATCGAAGGGAAGATAGGAATTAGCAAGCCCCCGAGAGAGTTTCCCGGGCGAGTGGAATCGTCCTCGGAGCTGGTGACGGCTGGAGGGCCGATGGCCGGTAAAAATTGGGCCGATCTACGTGATGAGAATTTAGGGGACGTTTCCCTGGGACACAGGCGAACGGCCACGGGGCGCTAACTAACGCTATAATCAAGTAAGCAGTTTAGTCGAGCGATCCGGTTACGTCGACTTAGCCTTCCGTATCGGCGAGGCGTCACTGATTGGTTTACAGATCTGCTGAGCCGAACTCAGACACGCTCAAAGGCCTCTCTAGTTAGCTCTCGGTCCCTTTTCGCTCGTCCCTTCTCTGCTGTTTCATTAATTTTCCTCTGATTCCGCCTCGCCTCGCCTCGCTCCTCCGCGTTTATCGAACTTCGCCTCGGCGGCTCCTGCACCTTTGACTTCGCAAAGCGGCCAACCCTCCCTCCGTGGATATCCTTCTCAGAAGACGGCTGGGTTACAGAAGCGTGGTCTATAAATAAATTACGATTAATTAGGAGAAAAAGTGAGGGGGGGAGGACGTTCGTAACCGCGTTGATCATTGACCATGTTACCCGAGGAATTATTCATACAAACTTTTGCTTCCTTAAGTATGCGTGCAAAATGTGCACTTTGTGCTTGTTGCAGTTAAAATAATGATAAAGGTAAATACTTTTATCTTGCACATTAAACTTTGCGTGACTTATCTTGGAGGACGTGGGTCTCGTTTGGTGTATCAAGGTTGCTGATAAGACGTTGGCAGATTTTCAAACTGGACTGATATACTTTCTTGGCTTCTAAAGTGTTCTAGCAAAACGCAAAAATGTCCAACCATTCTGCTACCTCGTTCCACTTCTCATTATCTTGGATACTTACATTGAAACGCGTAGTATCAGATAATTTAACTAACCCTCAATTTCTTTTCTTTTTTTCAAATTCAAAATTCGATTCAATTAACTTACCGCGCAACCAAATTATTGTTGATAAACAGGAATATGAAAAAGTGTCCATTATTCGAGTGTATCTACAAAATGAAGTGATCCATTCTCTGCGCATCATAAATTGATTTTCACCGACGGGACGGTTCGCGTGGCGAATCGTGAGCTGCGATGCGTCGGGTCCCAGACAAAAGCCCGCGTAGAGGCGCGTGCACGCGATATTAAAATGCGCTCAAAGGGATGTTCGACGCGAGAGCGACGTGGCACGAGGGTGGCGGATTTATCGGTGGCGAGTAGCGGAAAGAGCACTCGCTGTTGGCACAACATTAAGCGAGAAAATTCATAGGGGATGAAAAGTTACGACGAACGTGTCCTTCCTTGCGCACGTTGAATACCTGGCTCTTGTTTTCATGGCAATAGGACTCTGCGAATCGTTCACCAGCAAAGCAGTTGAGAACCAGAGGTGTGAGGAAGCATAATTCAGAAATGTTTACGTCGATATATATTTCTACTATTCTCCCTAGGCATTACTTATCTTCTTCTTGCTTTTGCTCGCGAACTCTAGTTCTCTATGCGTTCTGCTGAATCCTTGTTAGATAATGCTGCGTTGTTATATGTACTTCATAATGATTAAGAACCATTTAGTTAATAAATGAGGAACTCAAAACGCGTCAGAATATCTTCCATTTGAAAAATTTATATGTGTACAGTCTTGGAAAAACTTACGTCCCCTCGTGCCGCGGCGCTAACCCAGCCACGTGTCCTCTCACAGCCAGCGAGGATCGCAGAGCGCGCGGAACGATTCTAATTTCAAAGGGGGTGTCGGCAGGGGCGCGTCAGATTCTTGACGGACGTGAAAAATGTCGCCCGTATGCAAAGCAAATTGTGCCAGCGCGTCGCGCGTTTCATTATTTCGCTGCAAACGTTCTCTGCAGGGGATTTCCCTCTCGCGGAAAATTTAATTCTCGGCCCGGGTAAGGTCGTCGCAGCCATGCCCCGGGCAGCACTCCCGCCCTTTAATATAAGGTCCCGGGGAGCGTGGCGCAGGGACACCTGCGGTCGGCCCTTTAAAAATGATTAACCTGCAGAAAGGAGCGGCTGGCTGAGCCCGCGCTGACGCTCGATGAAAAATGGATCCCTCCTCCGGCTTTTAGGGCGACACAGAGGCGTCGTTAACTCTTCCTCCCGGCTGCGTACTTACGAGCCTGATTTTTAACGATTTCCCGGGGGCAGGAATTACCCCCTGGATGATTCTTCGCGGCACGTCTCTGAGCGACGGCGTTGTCTTCGGCGAGCTAGTGATCGTTACTTTACTGCGATGCCGGGACTGTCTACATCGAGCATTACCACTGAAAAATTATGGATACTTAAGACAAAATCGGGTGTCACACTGGATCAAAATGACTCAAAATTTTACTTTGAGGTAGAATTTTTTTGAGGCACCATTGGAAATGGTACTATTGTTTAAATATCGTGATGCTTTAAATGGAACTTTTCATAGATTAATATATATTCTACAATGTTCAAACTTCATCTGAAAATTGTTGCGATCTAATTTAATAGATAGTTTTAACACAGCAGCTGATTGATAATTGGCTTCGATCAAATCGACTCAGTGTGACAACTACGTTCGAAAAAATTCTTCTTTAGGGTACTATTTTTTAGTCCATTTGTTTTATTGATATTGAAACAAATTCCATAACTTGTAATTCTTAGTCTAGGGACTTGATTTCATTGTGGAGTTGATATTACCATAATTTTTTAGAATAACCTCGGTTAAAGTGCTCAGTACCTCTGTTTCTCTTATTACCTCCAAATGCGCTCCACTCTCAGTCTCCCGCCAGGTCCCGTTTATTAAATTTGCTTGACGGTTGGCTCCTCGGCCGATTGATCTGCGATCTATCAAACCATCGATACCCTCAGAGGAACAAGCATACGAGCGACGGGTGACACGTCGTTTTGACAAGCGATTTGTCACGCTAACGAGCCTCCATTAACGATCGCGTCTGAAGCAGATGCAGACACACGAGCACGTGTGTCGCGATCGGCGATTCCTCGAGCCGATGCACGCAGTCTGCTCGAAGGGAATTTCGTTGAATTAAACTGAACCTGCACGAGCGTGGTCGAAGAAGTCGGGAGGGGACGCCTTTCAAATTAGCATTTCCAGGGGGAAGATTACTCGTCGCTAAGAATTCTTTTGTCAAAGAGCCACTCCCGCTTCTTGAGAGCCTCTCGACTCCAGCGGCCTCATAATATACTCTATTGATCGCTCGTTATACCACGCAGCCCTGGAAATACACTGCGACGAGCAATCATGCGTCGTATTATCGTGCAACATGTGCCTTTATATTAAAGGAGCTCGTTGAGATCTTAGCTAACGATGAGTTAACTCCCATCGTTAACTCGTCGTCTTACGTTTTAAATTCAACCTTGGCTGCATTTCTATGAGACTCCAGTACCATCCAATTTCTCTAATCATCCTTTACCTCTGCGCAAGGCTACTTTACGTTTCCCAGCTTGAAAGCCGTACCATGATTTTCTATTAGAAGCTTTCCTAGCTCCACAGTGGAATACAGAAATTTATAAATCATGTCCCTCGATTCTCGCCCGAAACCACCCGGCAATCCAATTTTGGGCTGCGCGCAGGGAACGATAGTCGAAAACTTTCCTCGTTTCCTCTACGCCTTCCCGCCCCAAGATCTCCCGTTGCCGCGTTCGATGGAGGAACTCGTTCAATCTCGCCCCATATCGCGTAACGAGTGGACGACGTCCAATTAGCCATCGAGGCATCGTTCGCAAGGCGATGTCAGGAGCGAAAGCAACAGCTTCCACTGGCGCTGGCTGACGCGAGGAACGCCGGCCATTTGATACCGCCGCTCTTCTTGCCCTCCGTTGTCCAGCGAGGCTTAATGAAAACCGTGATTGAAGCTGGTGCACGAGGGTCCAATCGATCGGGCGCGAATCACGGAGAGGGTGTTTGCCAGCCAATCACCAGCCACCATCCGAGGGACGCTTTTTTTTTCCTCTCTCTCTCTCCCCCTTTGATTCGACGGGATTCATGAGTTGACTTTGTGCACAGCGCACCGGCTCCACTAGACCGTCGTCCCTTTCTTTGTGCCCGGGCTAATCAAACTCTTATAACAGCGTCGAGGTGAAAAGCACCGAAATTTCGGACCACCCCGTGGCTCCAGCGCTGTCGTTTCTCGAATGCTGGATTTCTGGGGAGATCGGTTCTTTAGATAAGCAGCCTTCTATTATCCCTCTGCTACTAAACTTCTCAAGCACATTCATCACTATGGTGACTTTTCCTTTTGAGATATTCAACCCGTAATTAAAACGCCGTGATTAACCACATGTCAGACTCCGAAGAAGCATCGGGAATCTCCAATGCTTCCCATCGTCGAGACAAGTTGATTTTGTAACTTTTTTACAGCGAAACGCTCGAAGGCTTGAGGAAGCATCGGCTGCATTAGTTAACAGGTTGATCAACGCGAGTTTATCGTCCCTGGGCGTTGAAGGGGCGGAAGGAAGCACGGGCGGTTGTCGAACGGAGGGGCTTCTGGATAAAATCCTCGAGGAAGGGCACGGCGAGGGGAATCGTAGGGCAAACATTTTTCATCGCTCCTTCCAGAGCTAATAACCTCTGCATATTTGATGGGATTCCATTCTGTTGGGAAAGATCGTTCCCGGAGCACGGCGTTGCGCGCTTCGACGTTCCCGTCGCTGCAAAGGAAATCTAATTTCTTTCGCTAACACGATACAATTTTGATCCCACGCCGCAATCTGAAAGCTTTTATGTCCTCGAGGCGGGGCAGATCCCTGTGTCCTCCCGCCTTTTCACCTTGCGCCCCCTCTTATGTCTCTCCTCCGTTCCTCTTGACCTCCGTCTCGAGGACCCCGTGTCAAATTGACTGGCGCGCCCGACCGATCCTTGTTTGTCTCGGCCCGCGAGTATCGATCCCACGACCATCGAAGAGGGTTTTGTTTCGAAGAATGACAGATAATTTCTTCCTTTCCCTCCTCCGCCCTTGGAGCACCCCCTGTCCCTCGCAGAGGCCGGGGAACCTCCTCGGAGACCGCTCGTCGGTTTTCTTCTGTCTCACGGTTTATTAACTCTCGGTCGATTAGTCGACCTCGTGATATCCTCCGTTAGATGGGTCCTTTGGGATTTACGCTCGAATTATTCTTTCCTTCCTTCGCCGCAATTACTGGCCCTCTATTGGAGCCTTTCTGCAAATGGGAGCTGTGCTTCATTTTTAGGAGACGCGTTAAGTATCGTATACTGAAATGTGATTAAAAGGGAAAATGAACGGTGGATCCAGTCGAATACATTCAATTTCAGAGGTCTGTTCTTAATAGTACTCTCAGAGATTATTCTCTCAGAGTTTATTGACTAATCTATACAGTACATCAGGCACAATTAAACTCGCGGTTTTACGGATCGTTTATGTCTGAAGCAACAGCGCAACGCCAGCCAAGGTCCACTTGGCAGGCTTCTCCTTGGTCTTCAGATTAAATGTCCACACGTAGGTTGGCCCTCGTGTCCGCGTCTTATAAACAGGACACTCGTACATGTTCCTCAAATCCTGCTTATCCTGGGTGATTGCGCGCACGTTGATCACAGGCACCCCTGGGAACAGCTCCTTGGGCTTCGAGTCGACTATGATGCCCGTTTGAACGTCCCATCGCGCGCCTTCCATGAAGATCCCGTGGATGTACGCGCCGTCTCTGGGCGCAGAACTATCACAAAAAAAAAACGCAGATCGAATCTTATTCAATATTACATGAAACGAAATTCTACATCACGCACGTAAACTCCTCTTTGTTCTTCTTCGTCACGTCACACTGCAAGCACATTTTGTCAAGAGGCAGTTCCTGTCTCCTCGCAGTGGACTGCATGATAGCTGTCAGCAGCGACTGAGGATTGAAGAACCCAGCCAACCAGACCGAAGGTGGCAGCTGAAACAAGATCGCCGTGAGTTATTCCAGTTTACTGGTGCATAAATACTGGTACGCTTACAACAAAGTCGGTGGACCAGGTCTCCAGTTCCCTGATGCGCAGTAACAGATCGACGAACCACGCAGCCAGGCCTAGTAACGAAGGGTAAGCTCTTTGGGCCCAGACCGGTGGCACCTGGTCGAGGAACAACGCGTTCTCCAGGTCCTCCATGTCCGACGTGATGGTCAGCTCGCCTTTGAGGCCCAAGTCTAGCTCTCGCAAGGATCGCTTAATCTCCGTGGTCAAATAATTCATTCGCTCGCATTCTTGGAACGCAACGATCACGTACGGCGTTCTCTCCTCCACTTTGCCCATTATCTCGACCATGTTGAACTCGTCGGGCAGCTTCTCCATGATTTCGTCCAGTATGTGCTTCACCTTCAAATAAGTGGTGATAGAACGTGATATCGCTGCTGGTGAATTAAACCCTCACCTTGTCCTCCCTGGTCACTGTTTGCCCGCCGGAGCTGGCTGCATCCCTCGGCTGCATCTCGAACACGGTCTTGAACAGATTCTCGGCTGTCATCGTTAGAAAACCGATCTCCGCGTTGGGGTGCAGACCGTAGAGGTAGGGTGACTCTGGTGGCATCGCCTCGTCGATGTAGGCGTGGTAGCCTGCTAGATCTGTGTTGGGTGGCGCTGGGAAGCCTGAAATAAGATTCCATTATTTATGTTTGGAGAAAGGAGGACGAGGTTTAACTCCCCAGGAAAAATGAACAAATTGGGGAAAACTGAAGTGAAGATAATAATGTGAAGTAAACTGCAAGGAAGAAGAAAGTAGAACTCGACAAGATCATTCTGTAATAGAGACAGGAATGTATTCTACCTGGTGCTAACTGTAGTTCACCGTCAACCAAATCAGACTGCATCAGCTCTTCGAGGTACGAAACACAGAGCCTCCTGTCCCAGTCGTCAGTTATGTGGCCCCCGTACATTATTTCCCCGAACAAGTACCTGCATTGGTTATCCCCATTTAAAAGCAGCCCTGATAAGCTTTAAGAACGCGAAGGCGAACCTCAAGTCCTCCCATGGCACCTTGGACGTCGCTTCCAAGTAATTGTACAACACGCTCACGCTGATGTGCAAGTCCCCGACGTTGAAGGGGTAGATTTTATTCCACCCCTGCGGGCCGAATTTCCGCCTTTCGGCGACCACCGCGTGGAAGTAGCAGAGCGAGAAGAGGATCGCCTTGAACTCCGCCTCCTTGCTGCACATCTCCAGCGTCTCCTGAGTGAAATTGTCCAGCGCCTTGTGCAGGTTCGCCTGCATCCCCGTGGGCGGCTCGTTCGTGATCTTAATGGACGACTCCAGGATGCCCTAATTTGTGCCCGCTTTCAATCTCGCCTGTCGCCTTAAAAGGGTCTGAAGTTACGAGAGACTGAAGTTTTTACTTGGGGGATGATGTGCCCCGCGGGCGTGCTGGCTGGCTCCGCGCTCATGAACACCCTGTAATCCGAATGGGAGCCGTCCGCCGCCATCTCCAGCTTCTTCTCCAGCAGCGGCAGCCACTTCTTCACCAGATGAATGTTCTGCAGGACCACCCAGTGGCCATTCCTCGCCGCCACGTCCATCGCCTGCTCTGCGACCGTCTCTTGACCCTGGCCCAAGGAGACGTTGTGGAAATTCTGGTTGTCCAGGGTGTATCCCAAACGGCGACCCAAGTCCTCCACGTCCTGATTCGACGAGGGGGGGGGGGGGGGGGGCATCAGATACGTTGCGCGCAAGCGGATCTCGTTTTCGTTTTATGTACCTTGAGAGGGTTCACCCCGGGCGAAAGGATGAAGAAGATTGGAGTGGAGGGGCTGGTCTCCTCGAAGGACTTGGCGAACTCCACCGTTCTACCCTCGATGTATCTGGGGCCCAGCTTCTCCTCGATAAATGCAGCGATTGCGTAGGTCATTCTGTCGGGTCGCAGGGCTCTGAGCATGCACAGCCGCTGTATCGTTGTCTTGTTCTTCCACTCCTGCGGGAATTTCTCTCGCTCGGGGCACTCGCATTCCACCAGCTTCTTCCATCGCTTCGCGGAAGTCTCGATGTCCCTGTCCAGATTGCTGTGCACCGGGGAACATCATCGTTTTCCCGGGGAGGATCAAATGGGATTTTTAAAATTCTACTTAACATGCATAGCGCATTCTTCAGTACTTTTATGAGCTTCGAAAGAGTTCTAAATGAACTTGCCTCGCACACAAAATTTTGTTATAAAACTAGGCGTCAAAGATATTACAGAAACAAAGCACGGGAGTACACCAAGATTAAATAAAGGATATTTCAGTGGCTCACCGAAACTCCTCTCGGCTGGCGAGGCTCCTTATTCCGCCCCAGCTGGTGTTGGTGAGGAAGTCGACGGGCGAGGTGACGTGGGGCGTTACGGGGAAGCGTAGAAAGAAGTCGAGCTCGCCGGTGGTCACCTCGTTCCTTGCTAACAGAATCTGGAACGCCATCTGCGACGCGAAGATGAGCTTGTCGCACTCGAACAGCCCCCTGGTCGTGTACATGAACACGGAGTAGGTGATGCATTCGATCAGGTTCCTCACTCGCACGGAAACGTCCTGCGCCGGGTCCGCCTTCGAGATGGCGTTCTGAAACACCACGCTGAAAGCTTTCAGCGAAAATTGATAGATCGGATTGATGGTGTTCAGATCGTTCAAGATAAAGTAGAGGAGAGAGGCCCTGGCCGCCGCCGGTCGATACAGTTCCCTCGCAGCGTCGATCTCGCGGCTGGTGCCTCGCGCCTCCGTGACCTTCAATTCGATTTCCGCCGCCGTCCTCTTGGTCGTCTCCAGGTTCTCGACCAGCGACGTGTCCTCGAGCACGTTGCTGCCCGCCGACGACAATCTGCGCGCGGAATCGTTATGTCGTCGTTCGCTTTTCTTCATCGACAAGGGTGAGATATATATCGGCGGGGTGGCGCGGCAGATGCGGATTCGATACAAGCGGAAGGAAGTGGAAATGGAAAATGTCAGAGGGTGCGGCGTACCTCGACAGGAGGGAGTCCTCCAAGCTATTCAGCGTAATCTTGAAATCGTTCTGCTGTCGGGTGAGCTCAGCCTTCAGCTCCTCGAGATCAGGCCGCTCGGCTTTTACTACCTCCGCGAGCAATTGATCCTCGAGGCCGTCCCTCGTTACCGTGAAATTAATTAGGGTAGTTTGGGCCTGCATCTCGGGCTTGTAATGGGGATTAGCTAGCTTCGTGTGCAATAGTAACCTGAACAGCGGATTGTACTCGACCTCCTTGTCGCCGATCTTAATCGCGCGACCCTTCTTAATCAAGTTCCTGCCTAGGAGGGGGTCCAGCACCGGGTCCACCGTTTCCCCGATGTTCTCCACGAGAACGGTGGCCCCGGTTGCCAGCGACTGCTCGATGACGTCCAAGTAACCCTTCTGCCCTAGCCTAATGACCCTCAGTTCTTCCCCGTACTTCTGCTTGATCCACTTGATTCCCTGGAGCTGGGGACGAGCGGCGATTAACATTTAACCGTTGTCGAACGTGTTCGCCGTGAGCCTACGTACTTGAGGATCGATCATTAGGGGCCAACGATCCGAGTTCGTGAGAATTGTGGCGTTCTCCGTCGACATTCTATCGTTCGGCAGGCCTTCGTTATTCCATTTGGCTATCTGAGTGTCGTTCGTCAGAAGCGACAGAGGGTCCAGCCCCTCTGTGATTGGAACCGTCGGCTCGATGCCTCGCAAAAATGGCAGCCATTGCTTGTGCTGCAGATCCTGGCGGAACTGCTTGGTGAAGCAGCCGACGTAGGAGATGAAGGCTGTCACCAGGAGCACGTCGCCGGGCAACGTGGACGATTGTTGCATGAAACTTGAACGAAGCTTTCGTTATTTTAAGGAATCCTTAAGAATAGTTGATACGTGGCGAAAATTGGTCCTTTAGAGATTATCCAAAGTAGTTAAAAGATCTTGAGAGACTGTATATGTAGATTAGGCAAGTAGAAGTACACACAATCTAGTATTTACGACTTGGAAAAAGTCCTTTAAGGTCACAAGTGTGACTTACTTGGCCACCGAATCTGCCCATCGCACGTTCTCCGACGCCAACCCCCCGACCAGCCTGTTGGCAAGTGCAATAGTAGCATTCGTCGCGTCCGCCTCCTGCTGGCACTTGAGTTTCTCTGTCGTCGCCAGCTCGAAGTCAGCCGTCAACTTCGCTAATTGCTCCTCCAACGACTGTCCCCAAAACAACGCTCAATTTAAACTCACCCAGAGCCACCCCTTCACTCATTCATTAGTGTCTACGTACAACAACTTTGCGCTTGATCACACCGAGCTTGTCTTGAGCAGCGGCCAGTTCAGCGTTCGCTGCTGCCAGGGCCTTCCTCTTGGGCTCCACGTCGCAGAACACCTCGTAGAACTTGATGATGTTAATGACCCAGGCGCAGAGGCCTGCAGCCGCGGCTGACTTCGATCTCACGAACTCCGGTTCGAACTCGGAGTCCTTGAGGTACGGTTGTATCGCCTTGATCACTTCTGGGTGGATGTTCTCCTTGTCGTAATTGATTAGGGCGTCGAGGAACGCGTCCACCTTCGCCATCGTGATCTATGAAACCAAGGATCTGTATGGGTATTCATTTTTCCATCTTCTTCTTGCAATTAATTATACACTCATAGTAACCATTTTACTCACGAACTAACATTCACGTAAATGGTTTTATTTCTTACGTTGCACTTGGAGGAACTAGACAGCAGTTGGGTATACAAGTTCCACAATTAATTATTCTTTCGCATTTACCTGAACGAATCCGTGAGTGACTGTACGTCCAGTAATGTGGACCATTTACATTATCAATGACCCCGGTCGTACCTTGGCAGCCTTCCAGCTTCTATCCTTGGGTACTTTGCCAGACGGGGCCAGAAGGACCATCACAGCGGCTGTTACATTCGTCACAGCCCCAGGAGGCGAACCAAATGACTTCAGCTCGGTGAGATTCGCTTTGTTCAGTGTGTTCAAAGCTTCCTGCGCAGCCAGCAGCGCTGGCTCTGCCTTCATTAGATCTACCTCGCAGTCTTTCTGCTTCTTCAACACCTCCTCCGCTATTATGGCGACTTTGGATTCCTCCTCATCGGCTGCGAGAAACAAAAGACATTTACCCCAACGTCCACGCTTTATCCTCCTACTTTACCTATGGCCTTCTCCTTCTGCACTTTGTCCGTCTCAACGCCGACAATGGCGATCAGTGTATCAGCCGCCTCGTTCTTCTGCTGCAACTCCACTTCTTGATCAGCCAGCTTCTCTTTCAACTTATCCACTTGCACTGCTGTCGATCGCAGCTTCTCCAAACCGTTCTCCAGCCTAGCAACTCGGGCTCGTAGCTCCTTGGCCTTCGTTTTCAGCAGCCTAGTGTACAGACTGATCTGCTCCAGGAAGGATTTCGGGGTCGTGTAGTTGTAGCGACGCTCGTTGGCCAAATAATGCCGGCTGGCCGCGTTGACGCTCGTGTGAGCGTGGGCCATGAATTTCGCTGCTGAATCTCTGTATTTAGATCGTTGATTCGTTAGTTGGGCGGGGGAATCGTTTTTGAAATGGTCTTTGAATCCCTACCTGTAACTTTCTGGAAGCTCGTCTAGCTCCTGCAGGAACCTCTTCGACACGGACATCAAAGCTTCCTGCGGCCATTCGTGGAACCAGTTTATCGCCGTGCAATTTATTATCGCCGGGAACTTCCTCGAGCGCACCCTTAAGGTCGAGCCGACAGGGGAGAAGCAGAGGACTATTCGTAGCTGCCTGCGTACGCGGTCGATGAAGAATTTCCAGCAGTTCTCGCGGGTGTCCAGCATGCCTGCACCCTTCACCTCGTTTCGAACCCCTGCAAACGGCGATTTAGTTCTGTACGTTGCTAATTGGCTGTACAGGGCTTGAAACTAAGAGTACAATGGGACAATGCCTCTGAATCTGATGCATGTCTTAACTTTTTGAATACCCACATTCGTAGTCCACTTTGTGAAAATACAACGCGAAGTGATATCAAGATTGTAATTTTAATTTTAGTGATTAGCCTGGGATGCTGTTAACATTCTGAGTGACGCAAGGTTCTGAGAAATTCGTCGGACTTTTCTTTCGATATTTTCTAGAAAATATTACCGTGAAAACGCCACTAAAATTGTTAATTCTACTCTCTGTGGATTCTGATTCAGCGTAACTCTAAATCTATGAACCTGCTATTATATTCTCCACCTCGTCCTCGGCGAACAGGTCTGGTACCTCGCCAGAAGCGAGCATGTCGTTGATCAGCACGAGGAACTGTTCATTCGGTACCTGCGCGTCCGTCATCAGAAAGACGAGCCCCAAGTTCTTCATGCCCGACTTCGTGTATAAAACAGCTAACTCCAGCTTGAGATCCGTGATCCCGTAGCCCTTCTTCAGCTGGATTTGGAACACCTCCAGGGAACTTATGAAGGCAGCCAGCCGTGACAAGCTTTGCTTGCCAGAACCACCCACGCCTACCAACAGCGCGCTGCCTCTAGGCGATTCTAGAATTCTGTTTATGCGACACACGTGCATCATGGCGTCCTCGAATAAAACCAGGTTCATGGCGGCCACCAGGTCGTTATAGCTGACCATTGCCTCTGATAACAGTCGGTGCAACGTCGCCCAATCTTTCACGGGCATGTACTTTGGCTCCCCAACACCGCCTAATGAGTTTTAGTTTTATACAGTAGTTGTTACTTTGGAATACCACTCTGTGGCATCGTTGCCATGTTTAGAAGTATTTAAATATAGTGGGAGGATAAGGTAGAACTGCTACTCTCTATTGCTATGCTCACTAAGTTTCTCAAACACAATCCTCTTTTTTTGAAACCTCGCTGTATGCTCGCTACACGGTCCAAGAAGCTGAATACTATCAAGACTTGTTCCCTCAGTTCTACGCCCTTTACCTGCAAAGTGGCAGTAGATGTTAGGCTTCTCCAGCACAGCACTCTCGTCAACCTCTTCCACGTTCTTCTTCAAGATATCCAACTGCAACTTAGAGAAGCTCTCTATGTCCTTCTCATCCGTCAACTTGTCTCCATAAACGCGATGGGTCTCGTGGATCCACAGTCTGATGATGTCTATGGGGGATTGCAGGCACTCGTTGCCACTGAACAGCAGCCCTTGGAAGCAGTTCGACAAGTCGCGAAGATTGAAGATGTAGTGGAACTTGACGGCTGTGGGGAGGAACATTTGGGCGCAGCGATGGTGCAGCTGGATAGAGGCTTGCACGATGTTGTTGCACAGCTCAGTAACGCAAAGTGGAAACCTAAGAAGCAGCCAGCAATTCAAATACATTTCAAAACACCTATGAATTCAACGATCAGAACACACCTGTGCTCGATGTTCGACAAGTGCTGCGACAGAATGGAGGAGTAGATGGTCATCAGGGATTCCATATTAGGAAAGCTGACTGCAAACACTGAGAAATGCCTCTGCAGCCTCGGGTTGATCGTGAAGGAGCCAGCTGTGGGGTTCATGCAGCTCACGTACTGGCAGTTGTGAATGTCCTTGAGGGTCAGCTTCGTTCTGTCGTACCAGTGACCATAATCCAAGTACTGGCGAATCAGTGTATGAGGTTGAACAGTCCCATACCCATCGACTTCGGGCATATTCATGTCGTCGATGAAATACACCAAGGTCTTGTTCCCTGGGGGTCCGTAATTTCGCCCAGCCTTCTTCTCCAGCGACTTCTCCAGGATCTTCTGCAGCATCTCCGAGGAGGTGTAGAAATTGAAAGGGACATTGGACACTGCGTAATTCTCTGGCAACTGCAGAAGCTTCTCAGCCATGAGGACAGTCTTTCCACAGCCAGCTGTGCCAACCAGCATCACTGGGTGCCTCTCTGCCATCAGCATGTCCAAGAAGTATTTGATTCTGATAGACTCGGCTGTATAAACTAGAACTGCTTGCAGAGGCATCTCCGGATCCAGCTCAAACTTTGGCAAACGTTGCGTCCATGATACAAAGCTCTTCGTCTCGGAATCGATGTAATAATCGAAAACAGTGCCCTGAGAAGGGAACCTGACCTGCTTGAACTCGTTCGTCCACCATTTACTGAACTCCACTCGATAGTCGATGGTCTGGTCCTGGAACATGGAGGATCCGAACGCCCAGACAGCAGCGAACACGAAGTAGAGCTCGTAGTACTCCTTCAGGAAGTCGGTGGATGTTAATTCTGGCTTGAGGAGACAGTGGAGTAGGTGGCAGAGCATCTCGACGTGCGCCATATCGGCGATCGGAGTGATCTTCTTAAACCTGGTTCTCAAGGTATCCAGACAAGGAGGAATATACTTGTCGAACAGCATCACCAAGTTAGCCTTCTCGATTGGCGAGGTCCTCCTTTCCACCCAGCTGGTGACGTAAGGATTCCAGCCCAGATCCTGAGGGTTAATATATAGAATGCCTGCCCTGGACACAGTGGCAGGAGTGGCAGTCCTCAGATTCGAGATCTCGAAGAGCAGTCTCATCACAGGCGTCAGCGCGATCCTCTCGTTGCTAGCCAAAGTCAGCACTTTATTGTCATCCATCACAGTGTTGAGAGATTCGATCCACATGGGGTCTATGTCACCGTCCAGGACAATCCACTTGGGGTTCTCGCCGCCCAGGTTCGCCTGCTCCCTCATGATCACGGAAAACAAACCGTCCTTCCACTCCCTGGTCGCTGGATTGATGATTCCAAACAACTCGTCGTTGGTCACAGCTTTAGGATTCAGATCGTTATACACAGGCTTCCTTTTCATGTTCTGGTACGTTCTGAACAGAGTCTTCCAGACCTGGGTCTTGCCTGACCCTGCAGTGCCTACAATAAACACGGAGTGTCTCACCTCCAATAGCTCCTCCAGCTGCACGACCTTGAGAATGAACCCGTCTTCTGGTTGAAGCATCAGGTCAGCCGCCGCTTGCTTCACCATTTTCTCAAACTCCACGTCGCGTTTCCTGGGGACGTCTAGTGCGGGAAATAGGTCAGCTATTAGGCCCATGAAGACAGGAAGGTCGTCGGATACGACTTTGGGAATGTTGAAGTCCCTGAGGGCCCTCATGAGCACTTGCTCCTCGGGTCTGCCAGGATCGCCCCGTTTCAGACTTCCAGCAACCACGAGGACGGACTTTATAGCTCGGAGTCCCCAGTCGTAGTGGTCCTGCTTCGACAGTAGCTCCTTGCACAGCGTGTAGAGGGTGATGAACTTCCTCGCCAGGATCCTGGCGTCCTGGAAGCCCTCTGCCACGAGCATGATCTCGCAGATCAACTCGAAATCCGGGACCACCATGGCGCACGGTCGGAATAGGGCCTTCAGATTCTCTGGTAGCTCTGTGCGCCCTGCGTAACCAGGATTCATGGTGATGAATATACCAACCGTGGGTTCTAAACTGATCATCTCTCCCATGAAGTTGAACTTCTCCTTCTTATCCCTGATGGCGTCCTGGATCGACTTTACTTGCACGGCGACTACTGACAGAACCTCCACGGTGATTCGATTGAACTCATCGAAGCAGCCCCAGGCACCTGTCTGGGCCAGCCCTTTGTAGATGTTGCCACAGGATTTGTAATCCATTTGCTCGGAGCAGTTGAACACGTACACCATTATCCCCAGAGCTCTGCCCAGGTCCTTGGTGGTTTCGGTCTTCCCAGTACCAGCTGGCCCCGCTGGACCACCCCCCATGATTAGGTGCAGGGACTGCGTGAGGGTTATGTAACACCTGTCCGTCAGGGGCGTTATAACCAACCTGAATTGAACAGAGCAGTGATGAATTTGAAAGAATCGAAAGGTACATTGTCACGTTCGAATTTAGTTTCGTGTCTGAGCTCCGAGCTTTTCGAGCACTGAATAACGTTTTTATTTGTTATAAACATTGAGAAAGGGTATATTGATAATTTTATGGAAGGGGGAGAGTGGTGGTTGGAAAGTTCTCTCAACAGTTGCATTGATAGTGATTAATATTCTACTTAAACTTTCCACCAACTCTACCACAACACTTTCTAAAATCCCTATAGTTAAATGCTGGAGGATATCTGGATAGAAGTTCTTAAATCCAAGGCTAAAAGAAAAGTCACACGCAGACCCTGACCTGGGCGTATTTCCCAGGTATTCATGGGAGTATTTGAACTGCGCGTCGCAAATATTAGCGAAGCAATCCTTCTCCTTCTCGTCCCAGCGATGACGTAGTTGGCTCTGCCACTGGAACGCCTGTGACGTCTCCACCTTGGACTGCACCAGCTTGGCCACCACGTCCCTCGAGTGCACGTCGATCGTGCAGATGGTCATCACGTTCTGCCTCTCCTGTTTCGTGAGCTCGCCGATCAGCAGCGCGATCAGTGTGCTCAGCTGAGAGATCTGCTTCTTCAAGTAGTCCTTCAGCGAGTTGTCGTAGCCCTCCTCGAGCCTCGCGAACGCGATGTTCACCTCCGTGGTCCACCATATTTGCGTGCCACAGAGGGACACCTGCGCTGGGTAGTCGAACAACCATTGCTCGCGTGGCTTCTCCTCGTAGGACACCACTGCCTCGCTGAAATAGTGCCTTATGGTGACCCTCATCGCTCGCTGCAAACGGTTCAACCAAGTCTCCACTGGTCCCTCGCAGTTCATCTCGCAGTTCGCGAATATCACGTACTCACCGTCCTTCGCGAACATACCTTGAACCATGGTGAATGAATCCTATTAACGCTCTTCAGCATTCAAAATAAAGAAAAGTGTCTAAAGTAGATTCACGCCTCACGAATCTCACCTAGTACTCTTCTTGGCGAGCCGTCATCTACTTCATCGAACTTCAAACGCGCCATAGAGTCGAACAGCTTGGTGAGATGCTTGGCCACGACCTCGGGTTGATTTCCGTTCGACAGAATGTCCAACAGATCGCTGGACGAGACGAAGTAGAACCTTGGGAAGGCGAGACGCTTGGTCTCCAGGTACTCAGCCAGAGCTTTCTCACACAGGACCAGTTCCTTTTGCAGGACATCGAGGGAGGACACGAGGCCCTCTTTGTTCGTCGCCTCGACGACGTTGGGCGTCTTGGACATCTCCTCGGTCATCTGCTTGAACTGCTTGTCGATTCGATCGAACCTCTCCGAGTCCACTGGCAGCTGCTTTCGAATATCCTCGGAGGACGTGAAAATGCTCTCGAGGTGCATCCAGGTTCGCTGCACCTCGAACCAGACGGTGGTCACTTGGTCAGCGACGCTCAGCTTCCTCTGCCAGCTGGACACCTCCTCTAAGAAATGCGCGATGAACTTGGAGGTGATTAGATTCTGCAGTTGCACCTGCGATAGCGGAGGACATGCTTGTTAATTCTGTTCGAGCGTTCATCGGAGCTTGAAGATTATTTGACTGGTTTCACAGAGCACCTGGTTCTCTTCCAAGGTCTCGATTAATTCCTCGCTAGCTCTGATCAAGGTTGCACCAGTCCTAGCGTGGGTTTCCTTCTCGAACTCCATCTTGGACCACGTGACGTTCAGTTCCCTCATGTACTTCTCCATCGACATCTCTTTTACGGCCTTGTCCACGATATTCTTCACTTCCTCCTCGCAGTCGTGGAGGCTCAGCTCGAGCAGGTCCGCCAGAGTGGTGGATTCATCCATAACGAATCGCACCTAATCGTATGGGACCTCTGCTGATTCACTTCGCAAATGTTTCGACAATGCAAAGCTCAGCGATTAATATTGAGAAAGAAACGCAAGGGTGAAGCGAGGCGAGTGAAATGAATACCGTGTTTCGCTTGGAACCAATTTATTCAATGAGGTATAATACAGTGAAGCGTATAACGATCGAGATAATGATGTTCTATTTTCTAAATGTACGAATTGTGCAGCATGCTCTGCTGACATGCTCGTTAACAACTTATTCGTGACGCGAAGAAACTTGCCAGGGAAAAGTGCTTGTACAGCATATTCTATTCTAGTGTTAAGGGTTTGAAAATTAAAAATTGATCAGGAAAATGTTATCGTGCGCGTATTTACAGTGGACTTACGGTCATTTCTGGAGTCATGTCGCCCAGTTTCTGCAACACCGATAGCGTATATACAGCGGTGCAACTAATTCTAGTATCTCATCGTGAGTACATATTTGAACATTTTAAAATATTTCCTAGCGCTTTCATCGCCACGTTAGTATCACAAAAATGGCTGCTCGATGGTATCCAAAATGGGTAGAAAAATGTACAGTATTTTACAAATAGAGGGAGAGATTTTAAAGATATATTCACAGTCCTAAATCGTGTTCACCGTTTTTTGAAGCCTGGCGGTACCTTAGTGCTGTTCATCAGCTGCCTCCAGTGTCTTTCTCGAATCGCGGGGTTCTGGAGCTCTCCAACCGCCCTCAAGGACGTTAGCATGTTCTTCACAGTTCCTTCAAGAGACACGAAGGTGTCCCAAGACCTCATCTCTTTGTCCAGTGCTGGGTATTCCAAGGAATGTGTCAATACACTTGTGTCTGACCACATATTCTTCTATACTACTTGAGTACAAAGTGGTGCTTGGGCCATTTTGGATTCAGACTTGTAGTAAATAGTGACAAGACAGTATTCCAACGAAACTGTTACTTTACAGAAAAGTTCAAAGGAAGAGAAAATTAGAGTTCTAAGAAGAAGTCAACGTAAATCAAAATGGACCCAGGCATCACCGTCCAAGATAAACATCCCCGATTACCAACCCCGAATCTCCTTCGCGAACTTCTTGCATTCAATGTCCATGTTCTCCACGTCGACTTTCCTCCAAGGGGTAGTTTTCCAGCCCTCTATGCTACTCTTAACAATATTCACATAATCCCAGAGCTGCTTCAGCATCCTCAACTCTCTTCTGCACTGCCTCAGCACCTTGAACTCAGGTACCATCACCTCGAACAAGGACGCAGATTCTTGTATATCCTTCATCTGCCTTTCCAGCATCAGAATCTCCTTGTGACCTTCGTCCAAAAGTTCGTACGGATTCTGGCACTCGTACCTGAAGAAGCTGTAGCGTCGAAAAGCTTCTCGGTAGTGGGTGATGGTCGTGTCGAATGCGGATATCCGACCTCTTATTCTGGACACTTCGCCTGTCGTGGAAGTGGGCGATTGAATTTTAAGGAAGCTCGAAGAACGACCTCTCACGTACCTGCCTGCAGGGGGGCCACTTGCTGCTTCACCATAAGGGCCAGTTTCTTCGTGTTAGCCCACTGCTCCGGCAGCTCCTGCAGCAGCACGTTCACCTCCTCGGGGATGTCCTGGTCGTAGAATTTCAGCAGCTCGATCGTTTCCTCCAGTGGCTGGAACATCTCGTCTGTTCTTGGCTGTCTTTCCTTCACTTGCAAAAGGTACCCCATCACGCTGACGAGAGCTGCGTAGTCGCCAGGATGAATTGGTTGCAGCAGACCCTCGTCTGCGCGTCTATTAAATCGATCATATCGATATATTCGTGTGGAAAAGTGTCACCCTAATTTATATCTATATTACCAAAAATTTACAATGCTAATCGCTTTAGCAAAATATTAACTCGCAAGTGAATAAGTCAGTGTGGACCCTCAATTCAATTTCGAACTCTAGAGATTGTTTTTTAATATAGATTAAAAATATTGAAATATGAGTCAAAATTGACTCAGGCATTGCTGAGCGAGGGTTAACATCAACGCTGTTCAGATTCTTAGGCACCAATCACACTTGAAAGATCGGAAACCACGAGGGCCACGAATTTGTAGCTTAATACCCAAGAAAGTGAAAGCTTTCATTTCTATATGGTTAAGACTGGAATACTATCCGACTAATAGAACAGCTAGCTTTTATCGGGCGCCAGGGAGCGGTTCTCTGGAATGGAACACCTTATAAACGATCCCAAATCCGAGAGGCTGCTGGTAACGCGGTCGACCAGATGTCTCTTGAACATGCTCGACCATTTGCAGACCATGTTCAGCACCGACTGTCTGAAGGGTCTCAGGTCTACCCTGAACCAGCCGCAAAACACTTTGGACGCCTCCATTTCCTCGATCTCGAGATAGAGGCCCTCGTAAAGGTCGATTTGCTCGCGGAATTGCTCCATTTTCGGCGGTGACCGTGCCGGCCCCTTGGGATCCTGCGCGGCCACCATCTCCATTTCCTCCATCGTCAATTGCCGGCTATACTCGAGGAACTGTTGCATCACCATGTCCCTGTCGTCCAACCAGAGATAGGCGTATCCTGATAAAATAAGATGACGGAGGATCAGGAGCGATCATGGGGCCACATGTGGACGGTCGATGAGGCTGAATAAAAGAACAACGAGGGTAGGGGTTTGTAGAAGTTTGATTGCTGAAGAAGCAATGACTACTCGAAAATGGCACATGCTATATGGGAGTATGCTATACGATCGAGCAATATGTATATACTCGAGCAATAACTCTTTCAAAGTATTACTTTGCTTAACATATTCTATCAACTATTTTAGCTATTTTATTAGTATGTTATTAGCGCGATTATAGACAGTCTTAATAGCGAAAGGGTTAAATACGAGTCTGTGCGTGGTGCAAGTAGGGAAAGAGATTTCCTGTGCAGTAATAAGTCAAAGGTTTCGAATGGGTGCGTGGTTTAATAGGGAAAGAGGTTTCCTGTGCAATAATAAGTCAAAGGTGCAGAGTAAATATTCTCCCAACAATTTTATTCACCATTGTTTTACACGAAGCGTGAAAGGTACCTTCGAAATTACTGCAGAATTCCGTGGCATCCTCCACGGCAGTTGCCACGTTGCATAATATCTCATTTTTCATCCCTTTTATGTCTGGATCCTCTTCCAGTTCCTCCGCGTACCCTGCAGAATCATTTTTCAGCCTGTTCACCAGCGCAGCCATTCCAATGATATCATTTAATAAAAGAAGAGTCAACTGATCCAGCCCGTCTGGGTCATCGGGTTCCAAGGACGGTACGTAAAAGAGATCTGGCTCTCTGAGCTCCAATTTAGCTTCCAGAAGCGGTTCGCACTGTCCAATCGAGTCCATGTTTTCCACCAAGTACCCTGGCGCAAGAATCAAATCATTCGAACACACTCAAATGAAAAGATCACTGAAAAGTGTCGCAAATATTAACCTAACGAGCATCCCACAGCCCTTCGAAGAGATTCCATCACGATGCCATCGACGTAGGCCACGTATCTCTCCCATCGCTCCTCCATTTCTACAGAGACTCGATAAAGCACCCTGTTCTCCTCCACCAGTGAGTGAATCTGCTCAGCAGCCCTCTGAATCTCCCCATAGCGCTTCGACACTTTCTCCGATCTCTCGTCGAAGGACAGCAAAGAGTCCTTACGCCGATCCTTCCTTTCAATGAGAGGGGTCCTCGTCCATGGCTCCAAAATGCCTTTGATCCTGTCGACATTCGCCTGGGCGGACCTTATTCGCTTCCAGAGGCCCTCGACCAGCTCGCCCAGCTCCTCGATGTAATCCAGAACGCCGTCCGACTTCCAGCACAGTTCCGTCTCTCCCCGGGACACCAGGCTATCGATCCTCGTTATCTCCATCTCGATCAGCTGGAACTCCACCCGCCTGGTCGTCCTGCAAACATTGTTGTACGAGTCCACCGTGGCTCCCAGCTGGCTGCGAAACTTTCGAAACGTCTCCATGTTCTCCGACACCTAAACCATCAAGAAGAAACCATGCATATGATGATTAAAAGGCTTAACTCCAACCTTCTGATCCTTGAAACCAAAAAGGGAAGCACCTTCGTAGCCTCCTCAGGGATGTCCGTCCGCGACATCTGCTTCAAGTAGTTCACTTCCCTCAGAACAGCCAGAAGCTCGGGATCAAAGTTCAACAGCAAGGTGGATTCCCTTCCGCGGGCTAGAATGTTGCGGTTCAGGCCTGCGTCGACTGTATTGGGAACCGTTTGCGCCCATTCTGTGAACAGGTCGTCCTCCTTGTCGCTGAAGATCTTGATCAGCCTCTGGTATCGTCTCTCTATGTTCCGTCCCTCATCGCTGCTCGCTATACTGAAACCGTGCAAAGTCCACTGTCACAGTTAGCAGTCGGTGCCTCCGCAAAAGGCACTCACGGGTGTTGAATGGCCCTGAAAGATTGAACCGGCAGATCGATGCGCTGCCTCAGCATGCTGGTGAAGGTCAAGGCCGCCGCCAGAGGAGGAAGATTAATTAGGGCGCCCCTGGTGCCGCGATTGAACAGCACCTCCACCACCGTCAGCTCCACGTTCAGCAGCTCCAGGATCCTCGAGTAGCGGTCTGTGAACTGCTCCCTTATCACTGGCCTGTCGAGCACCGAGCCTGCGATGTTTATCAGCTGCAACGCGTAAAGCAAGCGTGTTTAATTCGATCGAAGCATCAAGTGTTCTTGTTTAACAGTCTTGGGATTGCTAGGCTAGAGAGTACCTTGAAGACGCTCTCGAGGTTCCCGCAGTCGTCGAAAGCCTGACAGAGAATGGCTGCCAACTTGCTGTCCAGATCGGTAATAGCCTCGTTGAACTTAGCGCAGTCGACGGTGAAGGAATTGTCGTCGGGTTCCAGGGCGTCGTTGGCTCGGACTGTGAATGACACGAACAGATGCTGGAACTCTTTATACACGTTGATGATCCTGGTGCTGAGGGATCGGCCTAGTATCCCGCCGATCTCGATCTTCTCCAGCTTGGAGAACTCCATGACGGTATAGAAAAGCCACTCTATGTCCCCGAGGCGCTTCAGGAAGTCGTCCAAACGGGCGAAAATGGCGCTGGAGTTGAAGGTCCATGGGGGTGCGTGGGGTTTCATCGCTGGCATGTCTTTTCGCAGCTCGAACTCACGCTTGAACTCTTCTAGAATTCCTGTAAAAAATTCGAAACCTTGTTTCTAAAACTAGTCCACTGACATATAGAATTAAATAAAATATAGTTTGTGACACCCACCTCGGGATATCTGCACGCGTTGCAGCGCCTCGTCGACGTCGCTCTGGAAGATGGACGCCGGGTCGAGGAATCGACGCGCCTCCTGTATCAACAGGTTGCAAATCTGTCGGAGCATGATGATCACCTTGGAGGAGCTCTGATAATAGGTGGATTTCGACCAGGCTAATCCCAACGAGTGTATCAGCGTGGCCATTAAGGGCTTAACCTCGGAGAAGTCGACCTCCTCGACCGCCTTGAAGCACTTGCCCAGAGGCGATAGATACAGCGATATCTCCTTCGCCTCCGCCATCGAGGACACCACGTTGTCGAACAGGGTGCGGAAGCAGGGGTAGTAGGCGCTGCTCGTCTTCTCCAGGATACTCGCCATTTTCTTCACGCGGTCCTCTTGCAGCTGATCGTAAATGTATCTGAAGGAAACGCATTATTCTGAACACCGTCATTTAAAACAATTTAAACTCTTATATTTATGATTGAAAATTAATATAAAAAAAAACTGCAACTTCTTCAAATATGCATAAAAATATGGTACAAATTTCAGATGACTCGAATCGCTAGTTTTTTTCAGAAAAAAATCTCAAATTTTGCTACGTGTTTGACCCCAAAGATAGGATTCCTCCCTTAAGAGGAATGTAAGGGTGAGATTGACGTTGATGAAAGAAACATATTTGGCAGAAGATAACTGAGTAATCGTTCTACCTCAAATTCGCTAATCTGGCGGCCCAGTATTCCAGCTCGACATCGGGGGTGGGATTCTGTCCATTCTCGAAAGCAGCACTCGATTCCTGTGTGACGACGTCGTTGACCAAGTAGGCCCATTTGATCACGACGCCCTCGATAGCGCTTTTTAAATACAGATCCACAGATTGTGGTCCCTCCTTGCGAACCAGTTTCTCCACTTCCGTCACCTTCTCCATCCCAGCTGGCATAGGGAGAACCGTCCTGCCGTTCACCTGCCCTTTCACCTACATTTCATCAACCAAAAGTGAATCTTAGCTTCATTCAGAATCATTCCTGAATAGGAGAAGTACCAAAGCGATTTTGACAAAATCTTTATTACTTGGTACAAGGTACCACGAAGAGAGTGCACGTGTCTACAGATGTCCTGAATCGCTACGTCAGGCAGATCCTTGTGGTTCTCCGCTTTGCCCAGCAACGGGGCGAACACGTTGTCCACCAGGGTGGCGAATTGATCGACCACGCGGGGCGATAGATCGCCTAGGATCAGCATAGAGGAGCACGCCTCCTTCTCCTTTGGCAGCGGTATCAGCTTCAGCTTTACCGCGTAGATACCTGAAATGCCACATCATTAAAAAATCAACAGAATCTGCCTACCTTCCTTTACCAAAGAACCTAACTTCAAAACCAATCAAACCCACTCAGATCTCTTCAACAATTCTTCTTCCACTCACCCTTGGTCCTCTGGCAGGGTATAGGGAACGACGAAGAGGCGACCAACTGCGCGTTCGGCGTGAGTACAACGAACAGCGCAGCGGGCACTGGATTGTCCAAGAAATCCAGCACCGCGTTCCTGTACTCCTCGGTGAGCAGCAGCCTGCCCCATTTCTCCGGCTTCAGTTTCAGCGACTTCTGCACGAACCCTCCGACGTACTCGAGCCTGAAGTCCACCGGTCCATCGGGGGTGGTCATCTCCGCGCTCTCTAACGTGAGACGGGTCTCGTATCAGCCACGGCGAGGTATCGTTACCGCGGGCGGTGCAAACGTCCCCTCGTAACGACCGTAACGGCCTTCAAGACGCGACGGGGAAGAGGACGCGCATATTACAGACCAGATAATGCTTGTAAAGGCTTGCTTAACCGCAGCGGCCGGGGGTGGAGGGGGGGGGGGTTTGGTCGTCGGCGAAAAATGCCAATCGTTCGGTGGCCGTCGTGCAAGCAGGTCAAGAGACCAGGCACCGACTGAACCCGCCAGCGACTTGCTCTGGCATTGGCCGGATCGTGTCTTTTCAGCCGAGCCTTCCCCGCTGGCTCCCTATTGTCACGGGACGCACGGAATATCCTGGTGAGCCGCTGACATTGCACGCGATCCCTGGTTTCCGTGTACTGGCAGGTACCATTTTCCTCGGCGATATTAGTCCGCGTTCAGCGACCACGGAGGTCTTCCATCGCGAGCCTTCGATCATCGCGATTGACACGCGAGTGCGTGTACTTTTCTGTGTGTGCGTGTGTGTGTGTCTGTGTTTGGGCATGATGACTGGATCTGTGGATGTTTGACTGGAGCTTGATGGGTGATTGGAAACTGAGATGCTGGTACGAATTCTGGTGTTTCTTCGGGCAGATCGACTCTTCACTGCGAGTTACGGCTACGCTGATAGCCGCTGGTTAAAGTAATTGGAGAATTCGTCGGATGTCAAACTAGTGAGGGTGTACCAGGTATCAGGGGGGATACTTTTAGATTTTTATTTTTCAAATAGCTGTTGAGGTGTTAGAGTACAGGATCTTTGAATTATTTTGAACAGTGTAGTGAGGAATAGGGTAGTTTTTTTGTGGATAGTGGTGTTGGTGGTTCGATTAACCTTTGGGATTAACCTTTGGGCTTAAACTCGTTGTTGATTAATGTCCAAAGACTTGTTAACAAAGAACTATCACATTCACTAATTTTGATTCTTGTATTAAACATAATTGTATTCACAGTAGCGATGTTGTAGCTCAAGAAAGGATAATAATGGTTCGTGTGAAAATGTATTTAGTGGTTGCTTCTTGTGGCATTATAGTTACCACAGAAATAGGCAAATTAAGGTAGAAGTTTTTCAAATAACAGACTTTTGTGCTTCATAACTACTTCTCTGATCATATTCACACATTTCCCACCCCTTTGCAACCCTCTCTCTAATCCACTGCTGTTTCTGCCATGCAAATATGCCTCGAACACCTGTCGCCAGCCAACTACTGTCCCACTCGAAGTACCTCCCACTATATAAGTCTTTAACATATGCAACAGCGTTGATTCTCGATCGATAAAGCGTACCAAAAACGACCTCGCCTATTGTTCGCCAAAAAACGTCACCCTGCTGCGTTGATCCCTTGCCAAGAGCAAGTTAGCCCCGATCAGTTGGATCGATCGGCCATAAAAACTCTGAAATCGCAGTGACGTAAAAATAGGAAGCTTTCATTGCTGCAGCTGTTTGCCCTTGGATCTCAGCCAGGGTAAAATGGTCCGCGACGCTCTACCGCTAGCGCCACTGGCCTACACTTTTAGCAACAGTAAAACACAGCAAACCCATCTGCCACGGAAACCGCGATATAAATAAAAATTCCAACCCCTCTCCTTCTACCCCTTAGAACCACAACATCCACTATTCAGATCCCCATAAAACGTCCACCAACAATATCGATTCCCAAGCCACTCCTCTGAATGCCGTAATCGAGAAAAGTCTCAAGTACCAAGCGCAACGTAAACGCAGCGCGGGGCGATCGGTAAGCTGCTAAAATCCGCGTAAAAACGGATGGAGACGGAGGGGGGAGGGCAGGTTGCGGGACCATCTGCCGGCCCGCAGGCATCAACTTCCCTCGCGGGCAGCCTTCAGACTTTTCGAGAGCGCCGTTCAAACATCAGAACTAATTTCTACCGGCAGATTAGCCGTCCGCCCGTTTCCCGAAAGGCTCGAGATTTTCCGCTGCTCGAGCATGCATACTGACTTTCGAGCGGCTCGCGCGCAAATGGACGCGTGCACGCCGCGCACAAAGGGAAGTCGCCGTGCTTTTCATTTCGCGGACGTTCGCCCTTGGTCGAATTAGGGGCGAGGAGGAGGGAGCAGGAAAAAAAAGGAACCAGCACCCTCGTGCCGCGTCAAATTACATCCACCGGGCCCCCTCCCCCCTCCCCCTCCCCCTCCCCCTCCGACGCGCCACGAATTTTCGTCCTTTCTGGGCGCGCACTCGTGGCACAAATTGGATCCAGCGCGAGGACGACAAACGCGAGGAACGTGGAGCTTCCTCGAGCGCGATCGGTAGCCTGGGTTACGCACTTGGGGAAACAGATCGAAACTGGGGGAGCGTTGCCGAGGATCTTTCGTACTGTCGGGCTTAGTCGCTGTATCGTTTGATAGGATATTCTCGCGCCGTTTGTCCTCCTCTGTACGAAGAATCCTATCGTCGTTTTGTGTGGGAGAGTGGCTGGAAATGTATCGAATACCTTCAAGGATGTATTACTCATTAGGGGTGAGATTTCGGAGGAAGTCGGGGCTCGATGACTGAACAATATAGACTATTTAAAAATTTTAGGGAATCTGGTGTCCCAAATAGAACTGTAATGGGTGGATGCACCATTTGTGGCCACTTTAAGGTATTGTACCAGTTTTGGTCACTTTTTAAAAAAGATATTTTTCCCTGTAAGCAATAAATGGAACCTTATATTTCTAGCGGTATACCAAACAAAGTTGTTATGATGTGAAATTCTCCACACAATAATGATCTGCAAGTAGTTTAAAATTAAGATAATTATGCACGTGGCCAAAAACAGTGCAATGGCCACAAACGTTACATCTACCCTTTTGGGTATAAACAATGAACTTTGGATTGCATTTTCCACGCGATATAAGTATATTTAACTTTCAAGGAGAGTTTCCCAGGTGTCCGCCTCCGATTGCTTTGATTTTTGGACATCTTTTAGAGGACCGAAAAATAAGATGTACGTGTTTTTTTATAGTGGCCCGTTTTCATATTTAGGGGGTGCAACCACCCTTCAGAGTTTATAAGGGGTATAAAATTGTGTTGCGTAAAACTTCATATGAAAAAACATATCCCAAAAACCAAGACAATCGGCACCATCATTCTTCTAAAATCTGAGGGGTGGTTTCACCCCCTAAATATGAAAACGGGCGGCTATAAAAAAAAAACACGTAAATCTTATTTTTCGGTCCTCTAAAACATATCCAAAAATCAAAGCAATCGGACGCGGACACCTGAGAAACTCTCCTTGTTATTGCAATAGCAATCATGAAATAATCCCTGCAATACAATTGAAAAATTGAGGAACGAACAAAAAATGCCCCAAGTCAGTAATACAACTATAAATCGTTCTGAAGCGAAGGTACATACTAACAGTAAATAAATAAAATAATGAATTCTTCGTACACTCGTCATCGATGCATCTTCTCGTATTATTATACTGAAGAGACAGTTAGGCCCCACCCAAAACTCGCGACACAGAATCAACAGCGTCCTCTTAATGGATTCATGCGTCAGTCAAGAGAAAACTACCCTTTTCTTGCCATCCGAGCGACGTCTTCGTCATCAATCACTTTTCCTTCGAGATCTTCCGCTCCCGAATTGAAATCGTCGAGGCACGAGAGAAAAGGAGCCGCTGCTCGCGGTGCTGGATGCCCGAAACAATTTGCCCTGGCGTGGGTAATGATTTCGGACGTTATCTACCCCCGGGGCGAAATTTGTCCCCGGGCCCACCCCCATTCGTCATCCAGGCCTGGCTCCTTTATCGCCAACGCCGTGGATGATCGCGAGCCACCCGAAACGGATCATACTCGCCCTGAACGCTGGGCCTCGGAGACGTTTCGCTTTTTTTGTCTGGCACGACTGTTGACGCTGGAAATTGATGACCCACGGCAGCCCCGTGAGCCCGCGGCCATTTCGCTTTCGAGCTTTCCGCGTGAATAATGCACGGTCGCGCGGCTTCCAGAGTGATTTCTTATTTAGGCAGCTTTTGAACCCGGTGTCATTATTCACGCGCGCCTCGTTCCCCGGCCGGCGAACGCTCGTCCCTCGATACACACGCCTGTCGTTCAAACTTCCACCTTTCCTCCTGCCACTTTGCACCAGCCAGCGTTTTCCAATTTTCCAGTAACTCCGAACGCTCCCAATTTCAGGCTAGTGTCCATTACAAATCGATCTTAAAGGGGCATTCTTCGCAGGAGTCAAAGTATTCCTCGCAGTTTCCAATCGTCAATAATAGCGATGGCGTTTTTACCTTGGCTAAATTCTCCGAAGCTTCTCAGTCAACTCAGTCACGCTCCTTAAAAAATGTATGTGTTCCTCTCCCTCGTATCCGATACCGTGCACGTCGCAGAAGATGTCGCGGACAAGAGTGACTTTCGATTCAACCTTTGCCGAACAATTGATAATCCCGTTGATTCCATGGTGCTCCAGTCATCCGTCAATCTTACCCGAGCCACCCTCCTCGATAGGATCGAGGCTCGCCCACTGTACATCGAGATAAACGATCCTCTCCAACCCACCCGAGATATCCATCTCTTTGAAGGTGCCCGACTTTTGAAACCTCCATCCGTGCGATGGAAACACCCCCATCTTTTTTCTTTTTCCAAAAGTGTATTCATTGCGACGAGGAAAAACGAGTGCAACAAAAGGCGAGGGGAGGCAGGTGGGGGATTGTACGCCGCGCGGAAAGTTGTTATAGTTCGGCGTAATCCGGAAACGTTGGCTGCGACAGAAGGCCATTCTGGAGAACGAGCCGAGGACAAATAAAAGTTGAACAGGGTTCCATGAACTCGACCCTAATCGAGTGCCAGCGGGGGCAAGGGGCGCCGGTGGGTGTTCGCGAAAAAACGGCAACGCATCTGGCGGATCCGGCGGCGGAAAGTTTTTCCGGAGGGTGGAGGGGGCTTAAAGCTTCTCGCGAACAGGGGTGGCAAGATGTCGCTCTGCGAGCATGTAGGCGCATACGGGGCACACCGAGCCACGATATTATGATAATCCCTCCATTGTATATTGACACTCCACTCGGAAAGCGCCGAGGGGGCTGTTAATAAGACGCAACCTTCTGAAATGGAACCGTGTTCGCGGGTGAATGGCAGAGGAGACACGTGTCGCTGAAAACTTCCCTCTTTGAATCTTGTGTGTCTAGTGGCGGTGCGATTCGATAATTGGGGGTGGAAAGGCTGTTTCATAATTAACTCTTTGCGCGCTAGCGGTATAGACTTGTGCAATCTGAAGTATCTTGATGACGATCTGATTCACGATTGAGTTGATTATTTTAACGAGGAGATATGGTGATATATTTAATTATTTATTTCGAAAGCCAGCGGTACTAAAATAGTAATTTTTCTTCGAATAGATAAGAAATGAATTAAATTAATGAACTATGCAAAGGGTTGATCTTTCCTTGGGATCGGTGATCTGTATTTAAACGCCTATTTTCTTGGGGATAAAGTTCTCATATCAGGCAGGTTCTTTATTGTAAATGAAAAACAGATAACTGATCGAGGAAACAGTACAGAAACCACTCCCAAAACGAGACTCGTCTCTGGAAATGCTTTTTCCATATCCAAAGGTATCCTTTCTTTAGTAGGCTTTCTGTAGATCTAGTGATACAATTCCCAAAACGAGTCGACTGTGAGATCGAATTGGCCCGTCGCCAGGTACAGAACCAACGTTGCTCCAGCAAAATCTCCTCGTCCCTCGGTTCACGAGTGTTTCCTTATGAGAAGCGGAAGGCGACGCCCTACGAGGCATTTATAATTCAAACTATCCTCCTTTGCGGTGCGAGAAACGGCCAGCATTAGGGGATCGTGCTCGATGCAACGCTAACTTCCCTGAAAATTTATCATTCTAATTATACCCGGACGCTGGACACCTTTGCCTCTTTTGTTCCCTCATCAGGAACACCAAAATCGTGTAGACTCTATATTCTATATCAATTTTTAATTAATCCTTAGTATTATGTTCTTATCATTAGGCTTATTAACAGTTCCTACTGCTGCCTCGCTTTACTTTCTCTATATGTATTATATCTTCCACTTAATCAATAATAAGGTTCAAACTTGCCATCAGTACAGCCACAGAAACTCTACTTCAACCCCCACATTTGAAACAGAATCCTAATATTCATACACAACTTTAAAGTACCGGGTTCCGGGCATCAACCCTCGAATGCATATATTATCTTTCAAATCTCAAACCTTTTAGAAGCTCCCAAGTTAATCGCCCCCGCGAAGCACAGGATTCCACGTCTGCCGTTGCTGCGAGGGCTTCAAGGGTTAATCGCGAAACGACCAATCGAATATTCCCAGAACGCAGCGGCTATGCAGCGACGAGAATTCGGAGGGGGGGGGGGGGTCGCGTTGCGGGAATATACGGCCACATCGTGTCGTATAATTTCCGGTTCCATTCGAGATGTCTCGCGCGTGCTCCCGGCTCTACGAGGCCGCCCTCGAACGCCCGTCGGATGCTCGGCTGGTACGTCGGTTTCGGGCGTTTTATGAGTTTAATTTGGAACGCAGACGGGCTCGCCCGACGTCGCACGGGGCAGTCTGGGTTAGCTTTCGGTTTCACGGGAAATTCGTCGAGAAATTTAGGACTGGCCCGGGTCTATCGGGGGCAGAGGGGCGGAGGTGGGGTGCGTCGACCCGCGACGACGCGAATTTGGCAACAGCTGCGGTTCCCTCGGAAAACAGCGGTGTCGTTACACGCCGCCCTAAATCTCCGCGGTGCATCGTAATTAAAGCAGTTATTACCCATGCACGACATCGCGGCGGGAAGGAGGGAGGGGGGGGGGGTGCCACTCGAAACGAGCCCCCTTTTCGCAGGAGTAACGATAAAGCGCGCAGCTCAAGGCGCTCCTCCCGCGCGTTTGCATGACTGCCGCGGGTGATTCATCGCGACTATCTTTTGCGCGACGACTTTTCTCCCCCGGCCTGGGATTCTTTGGATGATTCACGGTCGAGATCGTCGGGTAGTTTCGAAGTTGCCGAAGAGGCGCTGCTCGGTCTCCCATTACTAATAACGGATACAATAACTGCTCTGTACGGGGTGATTCTTGAAGAGTCGTTGCTGCGAGTCTCTTCGAAGTTAGAGGGCGCGTGGAACGTTGTCGCGGGCTTTTAATGGCAAGTTATTATCGCGAAGCTGCTCCCGTTTGTAACTTTCTATGGGTATCGTGAAGTCCTTTAGCCCGTGGAGCGTGAAATCGTTGCTGTACTTAATTAGTTCGATCTTGAGGTTCGGTATGATTCCTCTGTGTGTTCTGTCAGGCGCGGTGATGGTCGAAAGAAAGTTTAATGGATATATGATAAAAGGAGTAGGGTAAACTGCACTAATGCTGGCACTGCACTAATCATTGACAATCCTGATTTAAAAGTCAAATATTAAGAAGTACAAGCATAGAAAGTACTTTTTTACAATTTCTTATTTTTCTTTCACTACAATACTGCAAAGCCCAGTAGGTTGAACACACATTAGTTTGCACATTTTACATCTGGCAACACCACAGAGTGGGACAAAGGGCTGAGTGTTAGGCGTTTTCTTAAATTTTTATAAGGGGTAGTATATTTTGTCGCTTTATAATTAGGTAATGGATTGAAATACAGATTTACTAAGTGTTGTAGGTATTTAATAGTGAATGAAATAGTCTGTTTAAACACTTTAAACTTCGGTTTTAGTACATATGTCTTTCCTTCTATATAATCTCAAATTTTAGGCTGTCAATGATTGTACTTTTATGCCAATTTTGGTTTTTCATTGAATATTTTTAAAATAAAAGACTTAATAGGTACTCAAGATGTTTTATTTTAATGCGAAATTCATAATCATCTATATAAATAAAAATGTAAATGTTCGTTTGTTCAAAATCTTAAATCTTCGAAAGTTCTTCACCGATTGCTTTGAAATTTTGACACAACGTTGCATTCGAATACGCGCGTTGGTGTTTTTATATACCTACTATTATATAGATGTCACACCTGTGACAGATAAAAACATTAGAAACGTGCGCTTCCTCTTTTCTTTCTTTTCCATTTAACCAGACCAGAGATGGGCAAAGAATTAGTTGAACTAAAAATTTGTGTACGAAATTTTTATTTCAAATAATTTTTCGCCCATCTCTGAACCAGACTGAGGAACAGCAACGCGTGGTCGGGTACAGCTAGTTCTTAATAATAACTGAAAATTAAGACAATATAAAAACTTCAGAAAAAAGTATAGACATTCCAATTGGGATTTGACTCTTAGGGTGCCAATCATTGTACAGTTTACCCTGCTATGCTTTGAAAAGAAAAAAGAATATTGAATCAGAAACCTAAGAAAATTAGTTTCAAATTTTCCTTTAATCGCCACTGAGTGTTTATATAGAATAATCCTATATATTTCTATTATTCAATTGAATAGTACTAGAAATAACCAAGAAGTGTGTTCATAACACCCACATATCGCGTTTCGGTAAAAATGGCCCTGCGTCCGACCAATCGCTTCCTCTACTACTTGTCGCGCCCAAGGCCCGCAGCCCGCACTCCACGTCCGGTTAATACTTGGACGTGGGGATCGTTAATTCCATGCGCGTAACAGAGGGCCAGAACGCCCGTGGCCTTCATCCGTGGAATAATTTTTCCCCCCTCGTTGGAGTTAATCTTCGTCCGAGCGCTCGGAGCGATCTCGAGAGACCTCGCGTCCCCCCGTCGAATCGTCGATTCCGCGCGCGTCGATTAACGGGAAAGAAAAACGAACGGGACCGATGTAAATCCGTGCACGAACTATCGATCGGGAATTTGAAAAAGGGTCTATTTTCAAGTAATTCCACGATGCTGCCAGGCATCCGCGGAGGGAGGACGAAGGGGCGAGGGAGACTCGCGAAAACGAGCTCGAGGAACGGTACGAAAAATCTCTCCTTTTTCTTCTCCCCTTGCCTGTGGACGGATTTCGCGACGACTGCGACGACGACGAAGGAATACAAAGCGCGGGGGCTCCCGGCCAGCGGGCTCCTCGCTAATTTCCGGCCCGGGTCTGCCGAGCCACGAAAAAGATCATTAAAGTTCGCGTTACCATCTGGTCCCCGCGGTGGCCGCTCGTAAAAGCGGGGCGAATAAGAATGGAACGGCGAAAAAGACGGTGCCGAGACGTTTCGAGCGGCGGAACTTAATCCCCGGGGCCAGAGATATTTCTCCCTGTCGCCCACCCCTCGGAGCAGCCACTTTCCCTGCGAATGCCCTTGGTGAGCGTCTGGGAAATTCTCCAAGTTAAGCTGCAGCAACCTCTCCATTCTCGCCCACTCCGTACCCTCTCTCAACAGGTTACCTGAGTTTCCACTGCGAGACTGCATCCCCTAGGCCTTCGCCCGTCTCCCCCCGGCGCTCTGTCGACAACGACCATCCGTTCCGTCGACGCGAACGAGGAGAAGGATTCATGATACACGAACTCCTTCCCACTTTCTCCTTTCGCTAGTCTTTCTAGGGATGGCGTTGAAGACTCGTCACCTTATCATGCTGGCGCGCAAAAACACTTGGAGGGGGTGGGACTCTGAAAATGGGACGTCTGAATGTCCTTGGACAGGAATAGATTTAATTTTTTTTTTTTTATGTATTTCGTGCGTCAGACCATTAGGTTTCTTAAGTTTCTTTTTCATCGGCCTACGTCCGAACAGTAGCAATGAGATACTTTCTCTGTGAAGTTGTTTATCTCTGAAGAAACCGTGACATTTTCGAGTAGCATGAACAACTTGCACGAGTGTACACAGCGAGTATAAATTTCGGCGAGCCTGGGGTGGATTTGCGCGAGGGAAAGGGTAGCGGAGGGTGGAAAACCGCTGGATCCAGGGGGATTTTTTCTCCGGAAGGAAGTTGGACAGTGGCGTTGCGTGGCTTAGTCAAAGGCTCTAGCAAGGAAAAATGGAACAATAATTGCAGCGACGGCGTGGCTTTCTGCTCGCCCCTTGCTGTATTAAAGGATCAGAGATTCGGGCCTTGAAAGTTTCTCGATACAATATGACGACGTTTGTTCTCAGATAGGCACGGATCTTTGCGAGCGAAAACGACAGTATACCTATTTAAAAGACTTGAAGTATGAGTCTATGCTGTTATTTTCAAAGATCCTTGAATCGAGATTGTGGCTTTAAGTGAAGGGATGTTTTGAAGAGCGTAGATAAGAACAATTATGATAAGTCTTTATTACATTCCCATCGTCATACATTTAACAAAAAAAAATAATAACAGTGCTAAAGTAATACGAGAAGTATAAAAGATAAGAAGAATAAGAAAATACTAATAATAATTGTAAGAAGAATATAAATACAAACATGTAAAAAATATAAAAACAAATCGAGGGTGGCAGGGAGTTGCAGTGCGAATATTCATAAAAGAATTGATGCCAGAATAGTAGAAGGAAAGTTTACTTGGAGATCGATTGTTTAGCTCGAAAGACGCACCTATCTTTCTCTCGATTTCGTTTTCCTCGGGCTCCTCCGCCTCCTGCGAGGGTGAACGGGAAGCCATCATCGATTGGAGCAGCTTCTCGAATTCCTCGAGCTTGTCACCGCTGGGATTCTGCCGATTCGGCAACGGTACCGCGATTTCTTCCCGCGTCGCCGACTTCTCCGACCCGCGGGAACTCTCCACGCTACCCTCGGAATCTGACATCCTTCCTCCCTCGCCTCCAAAGACAGTTGGCACGAATCTCACGCTAACGGGACCCTGAAACATTCATCCACGCGATTGCCCTTCTATAATCCAAACCTCGGCAGTTCCCGAAACACAGTTCATTATTTCTGCCGCATCTTCTCTGAATCGCATACCGATTTTCTGAAAAATTTTCCATACAAAATTGAAGAGTCCACTGTAAGTGCCAAACATCAAATTCTATACTATAATATTACCAATGGTCCGTAGAATATTTTCCGGTAGATATTTTTTTTAAACTGTATATTTAAACATTCCACAAATCCCCAAGATTCATTACGCACGAATTCGACAACCATACCAAAGCATTCGTATAAATCAAGGGTCTGTGATACTTTCACCCCCAAAGCCGCGCACCGCCGTGCATCAGAATCCGTCGGATGTTTTGTACTCTCTTGTAATTTCCGCCCGGGATCAAGCAGATTACGCTCGAACCGGGGCAATAATTTTCAGACCACGGCCGTGATCCATTGCGAAGCTGATTCCTCCAAGGCCGGGGAAGGGCGACGGGTGCGCGACGAGCGGGAAGGAAAGTCGAGCGTGGAAAGCCCGTCACGTCTCGGATGTTAGCGCGGCAGCCGCGGAAAATTGAGCTATCCGCATTCATATCCGCGTGGGTTTACGAGCGAAGCAGTCGCCGCGCTCCTCCCTCAATATTCGGATATTATTCGAAGGTTGTATGCAGCCGTGGCCCTCCCCCCATTCTTCCCCGAGCTTTCCAATACCCGCAGCCGCGGGGAAAGAGCTTTCGATCTGCTGACGTCGAGTCTCTTCTCTTCCTCCGCGAGCTTTCGTCCCCCTCGCGCCGCCCCGCCCTGCCTCGATACCCTTGGGTCTGGCGACGTTCTTTTGGGGCACACTTTGCCCGAGACACGTCCCGCGCCCTCTTATCGCGTGTCACGACGGCTCCGCGTCAGCCGGGCACGTGGGAGCTGCGAGGTGAAACAAGTCCAGACACGGGATCGATGGGCCTGATGGAAATTCGCAGCTTGCTGGGGTGTCTATCCGAGGTAGCACCAAAGCCCCTTAAACGTGAAATAGAGAGGCACATGCTCGAAAAGGAAGTTGATCGATGCACGGTGTTTGCATACGAAGTTTGGGGTGGAGATTCCAGATGCTGGGTTTCTAGGGCGGTTGATCTTTTATTTAGAGCAATCTCGTTGTTCAGAATGTTCGTGTTTTCGAGTGGAGCATTAATGAAAAGCTTAGAACAGCAGTAACGAGGCTTCAGGTCAGCCATATACACCCCATCACATATTCGGAAAATTATTACTCAACGAGTAAGATCCCCGAGCTATATGCTCAAAGGGACATTTGAGACACTTAGTTGACAAGTGAATTACGTAAGTCCGTTTTCTTAGTATTGTGAAAATTGGACTTTCGCGTAATGCTTTATGAAATATTAAGAACAGAATGTAGCTTTATTGTAAGAAAATAAAATGAAAGAATAGTAATTGAGGCATTTGATGGAAAAAGGGCATATACGCCAAAATGCCATTTTAAGAAAATCGATTTCAAAGTTTTCATTATAGTATAACTTAATAAAAAGTAATGCAATTAAATCCAATTTTTTTAGGGATGTAGTTATCGTGTCCTTCAAACGTTCTGAAAACGGAAATCATGATTTGGAAATGATATGTGTCTTTATTTATAAGTTTTAATTTATAAGTTATAATAGGTATATTAAGGAGCTCATTCCTTGCTGGATTCGTCATCACTTTCTCCAATCGCACTAGTTTTTAATGCGTCGAAAAATGTATGATGAATCAGAGAAATAAACTTCAGTAAATAGTCCAAAACCTGGAGCTAAGACACTATTCCAGATATTTTGGCAAATTTCACTTTGCTTGGGCTGTAAAATTGACTCTTATTTTATATTAACATAAAAGAAAATATACGCAAGTTAGATTGGTAAATAAAACAAGTATTCTTAATACTTTCTATTTCTATAATAAACTCATAATTTTCGTAATTTTGGACTTACACCACTTGTCAATTGAGGGGCTCATTTTTAAACGCGTCTCCTTTTTAAGGTTTAAGCACCTTATTCCCAAATTCTAATTAGTTCTCACAAAGGGTGTGGTGATCGCTCGACAAACAATTCCTAGCAACCAGGTGTTGCCACGTGATGACGTGCAAACACTTTCTCATAAAAAATTCTGGCCACTGGGCAGGACGTTCACAAAAAATAATAGAAATGTAAGAATCCCAGCCACGGGTAAAGTCGCCACCGATTCTCCGATAATAAATACAAAGTCGAGTTGGAAGGGGCAGTCGTCGACCTCAGTCGTGTATTTATCCTCGCTTCGAGTGGACGTATCGATACTCCTCCCCGTGTTTACGTTTCCTGATCTACGATAGAACCGTGAACAATTCTTCAATTCCGCGAGTGGATCTGTTAATTTTTCTAGTTCCTCGCGCGCACGTATTTTATAGTGTGCACACTCACCCCCAGCGTGTGTTCTCTGTTTTTCCCTTTTCCTGGGTCACTCGACGCCTGCTTGGCCACCTGACAGGCATGGAATTACGACGCCAGCGTCGCGGCGCCACTTGCCAGTGGTTTTTCGGGGTGAAACGTGCTTGCGATAAGTGGACCTGTCAGGCAAGTGCACGCGGCATTGTAGAAATTATTAGCTATCCTTCTCAATTTTTTGGAAATCTAACTCTAATTATATTATCGTGAATAATGTTTGAGTAGAGCTCTCTGTATTTTTGAAAATATACAGTCACTGTCATTTACTTTCAAAGCATTATTTTTATGTCTGGAGGAAAGGGTTAAAGGAATATGAGCTTTTCTAGACTTAAAATACTTCAGCGAAATAATTTTTTCCCAGTAACAAACTGTGTCCTTCTAGCAATATATAAAATAATAGAACACTGCTCGTTACTTTATTTTAAAATATAAAAAGAGAAAATGTAAATTTGCTGGGGGGGACATTTCTAGGATGTTATCACGTATGCTAACACATTTTAGGTGCTTCCACCTCTTTTACATTTAAGGACGAAATCCCCTTTCCTTCTACTTTTTCGCCATGGACCCACGCGACACTAGAAGAAGATCCTCTCCACCATGTGTGCTCGTTTCACGAGGTCCCTTCTTCCTTCTGCCATCCCAGTCCCTTCTAACGAATCTGTTTCTGGCCAGGAAATCACGAATGGGCTCCGGTTTCACCGTTACACGCTGTAATTTCACCATGGAGCCGCATTATCAGCGAAACATTTCGAGGCTGGGTTTATGGCGTCGCCGGCAGCTACACCTCTGATACGGTTGGCAATAATTCAGCCACAGCCGCGATCGATGCAGCAAGGGTACGCTAATTCTCAGCAGCCGCGTTCTGCACGCGAGACAATAGATCGCTGAGAGATTAAAGGATTTTCGGAACTGTGGACTCGTCTGCGGACTATCGCTGCCGATATTAATCTTTTATTTATCGCGAACAGCCTCCACTGCGACGAGTACCTACTCGGTGCACGTAGAATCGATGAACATTTTTCCATCAGTGGGAACTGGAATTTATGTCGAAGTGTTGCGGGATTAAAAGTTTAAGAATTTAAAAGTCCAAGGGAAAGTCGTAGGGAAAACTAATTTTCAAGCCCCCAATTATGGAATTAAAATTGAAGAGTGGAAGAGTTGAAAACAGTATCGCGAAGCCCCAGAAGCACACAACTCAAGGACTCTTCCGTCTTCGCAAATGATAATCTACGTTCGGATTCTCCTCGAAGGACATCAGCAATATCGTTCTGCGGGCATGTTAAACACTTTGCCACGCACTCGAGCCCCGCAACCCCTCCAAGGGAAAGTCAGAAGCCTTGGTTATAGGAAGGATTCCGCCGGATGAGAATAAGCGACGGCCCGCGAAATGAGTCGGCGATCTCCCCCGGTAATTGAACTCTTTCCCGCTTTCAAGTAACAACCAATTCATTAGGGTCTGTTTGCACGGTTGAAGGGCCCTCGATCGAGGCTCCCGTTCGAAAACGAGAGTGGAAATTTACACGTGCCACGGGCGCAGACTGGCTGCGCAAACAGCCTCTTGTGTACAGCCGGCCGACAAACACGGATGCCATTAATTGCCATTAATTCGGCCGCGTTATGGAGAAGTTGCCAAGTTCCACCTGCGTTTCAAACCAACGACTACCACGGAGAAACCATCCCCCCACGGGAAACTTCGATTGCATCCCTCTCTTTCACTTCTTTCATCCACCGAACTCTCATACACTGTGACCCCAACGCTGTTTAATCGTACGATCGAATAAAGTATAAAGGATTTCCAAATGCAGCGTTGAATGTACCCCGAAGAAGTCTCGAGTTTCTGCTGAGTTTCCATGGAGTTTAGGGGAGGACTCGTAAAAATTGTGGGGCAAAATCGTAGAAGGAAAGGGGTTTGAATCGTGGCGCTGACACTAGCGATAACAGTATTCGCCAAAAGGGGCGTAAAATTAATCGCGGTCAGAGAGAAGCTCCTCCACCCTAGCCGCGCTCGCCACGTACGTTCCTCCCGCAGCTATTACGACGGACTGGCTCTGCCGTGACAATAATAACAGTAACAATAACACCAAGTCGTGCAGCGCAGATATGAATATGTATCAGGTACATCTGTTGCCTCCTAGACCTCCCCCGCGCCCCTTCCGCTGGCGTTATGAGAGGCGAGAAAGGGTGCAGACGCGATTCAATATCAGTCGGTTCCTTCTTCGCAGAAGTTGCCAACCGAGGGAGGCTAATTTCGAATCGGCCTGAGTTGCTCGTATATTTTTCTCCCGTTTCCTGTTCACTCGCCTGCCACTTTAATCCGTCCTCTACTTACAGTCAAATTGTAAGTTAAGATTAAGTATAAGGGTAGAAGAATTTGGGAGAAAAGGGGGATGGAAAATATTAAACTGATTTAGGATATAATCGCTGACTTTAGTGTTAAGGGGAGGTTCCAATTTTTTTACGCCTCCACTTCAACGAATCCCCAGTGCCATTTGCAATGATTAATTACAGAAAGAAAAATATATTTCCATAGCTTAAGGCATTCTTAATACAATGCAAAAAGTCCTATTGAATTATTTATGGTAGTTTTTCTTTAATTAATTCCTAAAGATCACCTATTTTTATTCGGTCTCGAGCCTCCCCTTAACCTTCGCAGAAGAATTATTCCAAAGACATTTCAGGCTCCCCATTCATCAGCGATTTTTCCTCAATCTCTCATCGTTGCCAAGATCGCCCCTCTGCCAGTAAGAGACACAGTGCAAATTTCCAGCAACGCTGGCATTTATCCTGAAAGACGAATTAACTGCGTGCCCGCCCCAGGTAGGGTTGACGTACGCGCCATTTCCGCCGCTTTTGTCAGGAGAAATTCGAGAGATCGGTGCACCGAGGCTTCCTTCCTGCGGCCCACCCTCCCCGGCAAATTATCTTTTCAAACGTCCTTCGCCGGCGCAGGCTGAAGCGGCGAGGAGACGCAAAGAAGGATTTTATCGGGGCGCGGGAATGGAGTCCCCCGTCTCTCCGGCCTTTCAGCAACAAATTAAGGATTTTAAGCCGAAAGTAATTAGTCCCGGCGAACAAGGTGTCACTCCGTGGAAACGAGGAGACGGAGCGTCGGCCCTCATTGTTCTCGCCCGTAATCCGCGGGGAACGTTCATAAGTTTCTCAGCTCGTCTGCGTCCAAGGAGCCGCTCGAAAAGAATCATTCCTCTTCCCGGCTAGATTAATCGTCATATCGACGTGCTTCCTCGCCGTTCTCTTTTCGTCTGGCGTCGAATGCCGGAACGTTGCTAGAAAACGCTGCCTCGCTGAGAGCTATAAACGAACTCTAACTTCGAGGAGGGAAAATTCTAATCAAGCCGTCCCCCGATACTAATAAAATTTCTAGTAATCGTGGATCTTCGCTCGGAGCAATTACTCGCCAAAAAGGAGGTAAACGAATGGAACGTTTGAGAGCGTTGGTGGACGACGAGTCGAGGTAAGGATCGAGAGGGCGAGGGCTCATAATTCGCGTCAACCGACCGACTGATCGTCACAGAAGAATCGCAATCAATTAGAGGGAACTGGAAAAGAGATTACTGGATACGAGCTCTCTGTCCTTCTCCCTTTCCCTTCGAGAGCCAGCGAGACCCGGCGGGATAATCTTATTTAGCCTTTCGCTCGGGGAAATGGATTATTTCGGGCGGCGCTGAAAGCCTCGTGCTCGAAAATCGCGGATCCTCTTTAGTCACTCCAACGGCGCAGTTAGTTAATTAAAAGGTAAAGAGAAGAGGGGGTGGACAGGGGCGATGGGGAAACCGAAGGCTGGCCAGACAGCTTGGGATTTGTATCCCGATCGCGGGCGAACAAACCCCTTCGAGTTTCGCTGCGATTGCGTCGGGATTCCGATGTTTGCGCCGTTTTATTTGCGATTCGCGTCCTCCAGCGGACACTCCCGGGCCCGCTCCCTGCGAAATTACGAGCCGATCCCTTAAAGCTGATGGGTCCCTGGCACTCGTGATTCTCGCTGGCGTGTCGGGAACATTTTTGCTCGTCGGTGATTTAAGGGGTTATTCGCAGGCAGGAGGATTTTTGGGAACGTATTTGAAGAATTAGGTGGGAATTTTTGTACAGAGATTTTTATATTTAAGGAAAGAATATTTTAGCAAGTTTTCGTTTTGTATTTTGGTGCGAAAATATTTATTTAGTTCAAAGTTACAGTCGATTTTCGGAAAACTCTTTTGGAAAAGGTGTTTTGTTTTGACCATTGCTGCTCGGAATGGGGTTATCTAATATAAAAAAATCAAAAATATTTAGGTAGTATCTTAGTTTATCTAGTGATTAATATTTCCTTTTTATCAAATATTAATTTGGGGAAAAATTACAGATGTTTAAGGGAAATGATCGATTTGGATACAAAAAACACTTATTTGTCGTTCATAAAATAAAAACTACGCATTAAAGAAACAAATCTTTCGATGAAGCACTAGATTTGTATGCCTAGAAGAGGCCTGCAAAGTTGCAGAAAGATTGGCGAAGCGATTTTCGAGAAATCGTGGTCACCGTAATCGATAAATCCGTTTTGAGAAAAACGCGTTTAAAATTTCAAGTGCAGTTTACATGAAAATAAAATATTTGCTTCTCAACTTACACAGAATCTTCTATTCCAGGCGCATACAGTAAACCTTCTGCTGCCTCCAAAATGACGAAATCAAAAAATTGTAATTTTTTACCCCGCTGACAGCGAATTGCAAATTGAAAGGGAATTTGAAGAGCGCTATCTTTTCGAAATAATTCTTCACGGTTGCAAGCAATGAAGTTTCATTATACAAAATTTAAAAAGTCTACTTTCATATTTCCAATCCAATTTCAAGTGTCAGCTACTGCGCGTGTCTGACCACATATCGAGTAGTTCCACTTGCCCACATCGGCTTGAAATTCTTCCCTGCCCTTGAGCAATTATTTTTCCAGTAGAATCCTTGTTCAACTTCGAGTGTACAGAGTCCTTTTACTCGTCAAGGAATGAACTACAAGTGTAGATATTTAAAAACAACAAGTCGCCATTGGAAAATGTCAATAATATCCCTTTAAAACTACCAAATACTCTCTAATCCTCAGAAGCTTCGTATCCCTCTTAACTTTAATATTCTACTACTCATTAAAACTACTTTATTCGCCCACCAAGATTAAAGGCCATTCAGTTACACGTCGCCAAAAGCTAGCCACGATATTCCAACGCAGCAGCGTGCGGCTCGCCTACTCTGCGCGGACAAATGCATCGGAACGAGTGGACCAGTGAGAAAGGGAGGGAAAAAAGGGGGCGCGGACGGTGAAAATAAGCGGCTGGCTCTAGATGGGGTGCGTTTATAAGCCGCGGGCTTTTTTGTAGTGCAAATGAATAGGTCGGACCCTCGGTTGGCAGCCGAGCCGGAGTGTCCGAAACTTTTGCAATTTTGCACGGCGGCTGCTGGATGCGTTCGTTTCCCTGAAAAATTTAAACCCACCCCTCGGTACGTCAACGCTTTTTCTCCCGGCCCTCGTGGCAGTTGCCAGCGAGCGGAACGAGCGATTTCGCGGGCGCCGCGACGAAAGGTCGACGGCGGGACAACCCCGTTCGTGTTCCCCTCTCTAACCAGATCGTATCGCGCTGATAATCCCGGATGGTGGAGGAAAAGCCAACGGGGAGGAACGCGGAGAGCTTTCCCTGGCGCTCGATGAGCTGCGAATCTATTTGGCTTATCTTCTAAACGGAGCAGCGCGACGAGACGAAGAGAAAACGTCTCATCCATATCAATGCGAAGAGCCGCCAGAGAAGCAGCGAGGAGAATAGCTTCTCCGACAAACCCACCCCCACGAACCGATCACGTACTCGTTTCCCCCTTCGGTATCTCCACCCCTTCGGCAACTTCGTTTACTTTCGATTTCAATTAAACGGCGCGGTTCTCCCCCCAGGGGCCTCTACCTACCCGCCGATAGGGGCAGTGGGGAAAGAAAGCCGACAGAGCGGTGCAGTTCGCTGGAATTTTTATTACAAATTTCAGGCTGAAACAGTTAACGTGGGTGATTAATCGTAGGAGTACAATGAAAACGGCAATGGGCACGTGTTATACGGTTAGTCGAGACGATATCTCCGCTCAAGACAGTTATTGCGTTGGTCGGTCGAGCGTAAATATCTTTGGGTAATTAAGACAACTTGGTAGATAATCTTTTATTCGTAGTTTGTTGAGATACACTGCTCGAAGTAATTAGGGAATTTTAATTATTTTTTTCGAGTCCAGTGTGGAACTTTCAGTTTCAAACAACTCGTCTTTCTTAGTTAACAAGTTAATATACTGCAGTTTTGTGTATTTGACTGACAAATTTATTCGAGTGGGTGGTTCCCTAATTACTTCGCGCAGCGTTCGAGCTCAGGCGCTAGAATCAGCTTTATTCAACTGACACGATCAGGCACTTATTTCAATTGACTCGCTGTGTCTAGAATCGAACGCAACAGAAGACACGGCTCACTTTTCATATCTCATACAGCGTGTAAGGAAGCATGAGTTCTCCACAAAACGTCGCATAACAAAGCACGAAATTCGCCATTAATATATAAAAATCTGTATCTACAAAAATCGAGGATCGTGTATAATATGTAGGTCGACTTTTCAAACGTACAGTTAATAGCAAACTCCTATTATAAACTATAACAAGCACTTTATATACATAACTACGGCACGCAAGAAACTCTCTGTCTGATAAACGTTTATCCTGTGCGCCTGGGAAGCCGCTTGAATCTCGATCAGAAATATAGAAATACAACAACAAAACGTGACCGTTTGCACGTAATAAATATCTTCTCTTGTACTATCAGACTGGTGTTTTAAGGCACTACCGTTCTTTGCTTCTCGAAAATATCTTTACGCGAAGCTGACTGTCGCGTATAAATAATTCCTCGACTTTCCGATAATTACGCGGGAATGAAAAATGATTCATTCGAAGCTGGTAATTATCTCCACTAACTCCAACGTCGTTGCCGCGTTACGAACGCAGTATCCCAGCGTAAATCATTTTCAGAGCTCGCGAGAATTGCACAAGCATTCATTTACAGTTACTGTAACTTTCATTGACAACAGTGAACAATCTACACGCTTTCGCTTGGCTTTGTACGAAAGTAGAAGGCAGCTTCTCACGCGTACATATTCCTCGGGTAATATCAGATTTTTCTTCGCAGTAGTATCGATAGAACGTCTCGAATTTAAAGTAAATAATTTGAACCACAATACCGATTTCTTTCAAACGTGGCAAGATCGATATTCTATATTAACGTGTTGAATAAACAAACTTTGCAATACTGACTTCTATACAACTCTGTTTAATATACCCAAAAGGTGAGAAGGTAACAAGTTTATTTGAAAAAGAAAAATCAGTGTATGCAAAGTTTGTTATATCTACACAACTGTCTCGTAACTATCAAATACTCTGTGTTTAGGAACTACAAGATCAACTAATAATATCATTGTGCGAAGACACGGTCCACGGACAGGCATATTTCAATTCTTATTAATCATCTAAAAGCTTCGCTCCATATCGTGGTAGCCACGTTTTGAACAAGTACTTTACCCTGCATGAAGTCAATCAATTTCTCAATGTTGTACGTGATTTAACGTTTCTCTTCTGTCGCTGATCAGTTGCCACTGCTATCTCGATGTTTCAATATAGCTTGCCATATCCTCAATTCGATCCCTCCTCTGAAAAAGTCAAATAGGAAATCAGTTGATCGAGCACTTATATTTTACGTGGATCGTCAGGGAAAATTTTAACATTTACCTGAGGTTAAGCCTGCGAATGTCGTCACGGGTGACGTGACACAGAACGTTGTCCAATGTGTATTGCTCGTACATAAACTGTAAATAATGGCAGTGATGATTATAACACTTTATTACACGAAAGAAACATTTTCGCATCAGTTGTAACGCTTACTCTTTCAATTGACGCTTCGTCTATTTGAAGATCCTGTAACCATTCGACGAGAGCTTGGTCTGTACAGGAAATCGAGTCAGACTGCGCGTCGCTAATGATCACTGACACTGCTTGATGAGGTGCATTTCCAGATACAGCAGAACTGTAGCTGCAGGAACGAATTAGAAGTGAACTATTATTTTCTACGCAATGCTTTCTGAAGTTACGAAGCGAACAGAAATCTTACCCCGACTCTTGCCTCGTAATTCTCCTATTAATGTTCTCGCAAAGTCGCGTCAAACTGTTCACCTGAGCCCTTTGCTCCTCGAGAGCCTGCTGCAGCAAAACCTGATACGACTTTTGGTTCTCGATTAATTCTTGAAGCAGTCTCATGTTCTCCATTTTCAAAGCTCCCATTTGATCTCGATACTCCTTCCAATATTTGTTATCGATGGAATCGCCGGTTTTCTGCGATTTTACGGAGTTCACAGTCGACGCACCAGACGTGGATCCTTCTTCCGGGCTCTGGCCATTGGGCTGCACGCGTTCTTGGCCGAGCAGATTGGCGCCAAGCTCTGCGAATCAAACGCACAACTTTTCCTTCGCTTTCACTACTCGAGGCGGAATCATTTACAACAAAGAATCACTAGCTAATTATATCAAACATCAAATTAATATTCCCGCGTAGTAATACTTGGAAATTCTATCTGACGATTTTTCCGAGATACTGGACACTCATGGAGAGCAGTAAACCGGCTTGCTGCGGTCTAGATTCACAAGAGATCCCCTTATTATTGGTGATGACTTTCCTTTGAGATATTTTTAGAGTTGACACGATAATGCGTACCATCTCCATCTGTATCGCACTTGATACGCGTATACAATGCACATCTGCTACATCACCGGATAACGTGGGATCGTGCGAATGTACCGCGTGAAACGAGTTTGAATTTTTTTCTCGTAGAAGGGAAATCTTCACACATTTACCAGGGGACAGTACGGTGATGGCAGCTTGGACCGCATTTCTCACTAAGTTGTCCAGCGCGAACATCCAGTGGGGTTTAATACTGTGCATTCGTAGAACTTCGTTCACGGCTGTTTGGAACAGATAGATCGCCAGATTTAGATGATTGATAGCGGTCGAATCGAAATCCAATTCTTCTTTCAATGTCCGGATAGCTGTCACGATTACTTCGTGATTCTGCTCTGCGATGTAATCCCTCAGAGCGCGCATCAGTAACGCTAAATGAGTCTGAAAAGAGGAGGCGTAAAATCATTATTTACATCATTCGTTTTACTCTATAGTAAAAGTATGATAATAATTACCATTTGGAGAACAGTTTGGCCTTCCGCTTGATTTATTCCTCTCATCCATACTTCACAGATCTTTGCTTCGTCCTGTGTCAGAACTCTGGTGAGCGTCATTCTCCTCTGACTGTCTTTTTTCAATAAATAGAAACCTTCCTGTTCTTCGCCAGTCTTCTGCCCCGGTTGACCTATTTTTGGCAATAGAAAAAGGAGATTACAATCAAATAAACATGTAAAGATCAAAGTTCTGAGTGTTTGTTCACCTCCTAATTCTACTTCTGGCGATAATAATCCACCAGAGGAACTTCTTCTCGTCATGGAAGCTCCCGCTGTGTCGGTTTCACTTGTTTCTATGGATGGCGTATTTCCTATTGCACTAAAATTCCAACAGAAAAGAACAACCTTAACTTTAACGTCGATTAATCCGGCGTTCTTCAGCTTCGAATTTTCGGTTTGCACGATGCGCGTGTCACAAGGGCAAGAATATTTCCTGGCAGAACTTCCGATTGGAAATAAACCTGAATACATATGCCAATCACTGAAGCCATGAGTATATTCTAAACACTGTCTCGAGACAAATACAATAACAGCTGACAATTAAGAAGCGTGTACGCAGCAAGTTACATTGTCGGACTTTTAATACGATTCGATTGTACTTGCTTGCTACACCGAACCTCAATTTATAGCGTAATTGGCTGAAATGTAATTTGGAAGGGAGATTACATATCACGATCGTAAACAGGAAGCTCCATTGCCCAAAACACAAAGCATTGCAAATATTAAGATCGTAGTTAATTCTAATACTGATAAGATAAGTATGACACCTAATGTTAATCGTAATTGAATCTCTTATACCACAGAGACTAATATTGTTACATTGTTTATCAACGATATATACTATTGTTTGTTATATTTTTCTTCGTGGACAGCATTAGCCGTTTATGACGTTAGTACCATACCTGTTAAAAGAAAGGGTTGCACTGGGCATGCTGATGGGAGACAGAAGGTGTGCTGGACTGCGCTCCCTCAGGGGGCTTGACTTTGTCAGCCCTCCACTGTATGTAACACTTAGATTATACTTCGTCGTAATACAATCTTAGCAGAAATGTAACAGCATAGATATTTAAAAAAAAAAATATAACAATTCGAATATAAAATAATTAATAATACATTGTATGCAATGTATTCAGATTTATAACTTGTTTAACTAGTGCTACGCTTTATGCTGAAAAAAAAACATACTGTTCGTCGTATCGTACGCTACAAATTGCTTGCGATAGCATAAAAGCTATTTCAACATGGAAATGGAAATATGAGATCGTCATTTCTGACGGCGAAGCGAGACAATGGACCCTGTGCACAGAACTGAATTAAATAGACAAAACATTTACGTTACCTATCGTCCGATTGGGAAGTCTGTATAGGGGCAGCAGACACGATATGATTGTTATTGGTTTTATCGGATTTTCCTAAACGCTCGAGCCGATCAGCCGGTACTGAGATGCTCCGACTGAAATCTGGGGGCGCCGCCAATCGAGTTGTTTTCTTTTTCCTGCGCGTATATAGGAAAAACATTATTTATAACATACTTGCCTATATAGTAATTAGCACACATAGAGCAGAGTGCATAGATCGATCGATGCGTCCCTTCACCACGGCAAAATTACAATTACAAAGCTCGATTTAAATAGAATCACGTACTCGTTTAAAAACGGATCTTCTAATAACTCAGCTGCGGTTGCCCTTATATCAGGATTCGGCTCGAAGCACCGCAGGATGAAGCTCTTTGCCCTTTCAGTCAGCTCCGACGGAATCTCAGGATGTATTTTATAGTATCCAACCTGCGATAAAAGGGTGAGTTGTAAGTTACACCTAGGAATCCATGATTCCTAAAGCGATTGTAATATCTTACTTTGAATACCGCAGCTTGCGGAGAACCCAGCTCGATGAACGGCGGTTTACCAGTTGCCATTTCGACTATGGTGCAACCCAGGGACCAGATATCCGCCTGTATTTGAAATTGCAACGTAGTAACACTCTCGTTGTGCGTGGGAAATACGGTACATGGAAGATGCAACTTACTGGAGCACCATATCCACGTTGGCCCTTGTCGATAACTTCTGGCGCCATGTATTGTAGCGTTCCGGTGAAGGTTTCTGTGCTGGGGCATAAACCAGCTAGTCGCTTCGACATCCCGAAATCTGAAATCTTCACCACTCCGCTGTACGTATTTACCAACACATTGTCGCCTGAAAATAGTGATCGATTAATGAAAATTCAGGAATCTCCGTGAATAAAATGCGCGCGTTTTACTGCATTTTACCTTTGATGTCTCGATGAACGATCTTCTGATCGTGGAGGTACTTGAGACCTTCTAGGATTTGTTTAGTGTAATAGGCGATCGTGGATTCGTTCTCCTTCAGAGGGCCCCACTTCGATCTTAGCAAAGCTGATAAACTCCCTGAAGAAATGAACAAATGATAGACGCGTTGCGTTTCTTTTAAGGGGGGGGGGGGGCCCTATTTAGGACGGCTAGGAATGAGTAGCTAGTTTTTCTTTGTAGTCCCACCAATTTGTCAATTTTGAACTTTTTTTCGTTTGTTATGTTCATCGACAATGTAATTTTTATTGTTTGAATATGAACTAAAATACCCTGAAAGTTTGGAAAAGATCCGCCAAACAGTTTCTTAAAAAAAAATTCCCAACAATCACCTTATTCCTAGCGTCCTAAATAGGGCTCCCAAATTGTTTCATCATATTTATTCACCTCCAGGAACCTGTTCCATGAATATCTTGAAGTACCCATCCTCGCTTACAGAGCCAAGGTACTGTACGATATTTCTATGCCTCAACTGACTGTGCAATTTAATCTCTTCGTGTAAAGGTTGCACGTCCCCCAGATTTCGCTCGCGAATCTCTTTAACCGCGATTCGAACTTGGGTGTTCAAATCTCGGGCAGCGAATACCACTCCGTACGTGCCTTTGCCGAGCATAATTCGTTTATTCTGATCGTCCAGTTCGTACTCGAACTGTAAGAAGCTTAGCTTTTATACGCGAACTTTACTTAAGAATGAACGTCGGGAAAAAGTATCCACGAACCTTCATCCTATCGTCCGTCATGTAGGCGTCCAAATCTGTAACCATACCCTCCTCGTCTCTGGTCATTTCCAGGATTAAATCGTAAAATCGCTGTCTGCATTGGACAGACGGAAAATACATTTGGAAATCGTCGGAGTTTTGATGTACGTATAGAAAAAGGCAGCGCTCGTCTCTTTTGTACAAGCTTACGCTGCGTATCATGTTCGCGGTGAACAGCCAGTCGTGCACCTGCTTGCAGTTGCTCTTCATATTGTCCAGGCACAAGTTCCAGATCTGCACGGACTTCTCCTCAGCGCCAAGGTTCACGTTCACGTAGCTGGGCATGAAGATCTTCGTCGGCTCCAGCACTAAGAGCTGAAAGCGAAAGCTCGGTGACTAATTCACGTCTTCGCTGGCCACGGGACGTAATAGAGAGTTGCCTCATTTAAAGTCAATCTAAGGATTCTGCGCTAAGAGCAGTTTTATGTTATTCTTACTTTGACCCAAAATGTACAGAAGTAAGCTGCATTGGTAACGCAATATTATAAGCCATAGTCTCCCGAAATTGGAAACTGGATCCTTTGTAGAACGATTCCATTTATCAACTTACTGGAAACCGTATACTGTCTCCAACTTCCGATTTCGTGGCTTCGACAAAGTAGTCCATCCAAAAACTAAATATTTGCTCCTCTGGCGAAACCTCGGCCTCCTCATTCTTTTTACGGAATCTATCTATCAGCGATATGTTCCCTATTGTCGATTTCAGGTACCTGTGGATCGAGGGATTCATTGAAGCATTAATTTTTCACGGTGAGTATCGTTTCGATTCGTGATATTCCAATGGGTTCCCGAGATATGTACCAGTTTGGCGGCTTCAATTTGAACATGCACTCCGCGGCTTGGATAGCCTTCGAATAATCCTCGGCCAATACACTGATCTCGAAGAACGTGGCTACGTCCCAGTAATCCTTTAAGCTCGACAGGCTACCCTTCTTGCCGATGAGATTGTTCAACACCATGCCTATGTGCTGTAATTCCTCGCTCTTTGAGAACTCGTTTCCCGCAATGACCAGCAACGTGGCGAGATTTATTCCAGCGTATTCGTTCGGTTGGACCTGCATAGAGAAACCAATCGGTCAATTCGAATATCATCTATGTCGCGAAGTGAAGGAATCATATATCATACCTCGAAACCCTTTCTGTACCAATGAATCGCATTCTTCAAACTCTCCTCGTCCGTGTGTCTACTTTCTACGAATTGATCCTTGTATATTCTCCCGCACAAACATAACATATCAGGAACATGATTCTCTCGCTTCTCCAACGCCTTCTCTATCACTTTCAACGCCCTTTCCCTGTCGCCCTCTTGGTTTCTTCGGTTCAGAGCGAACGCATACAGGTAACGGATAGCCGGCGTGTTGATGTAATTTTTGTGGGTCGGTATTGTTCTCAGATCGTCGACCAACTGCACCATTGCGTCGTAATCCTACGCATAAACGACCATTTAGAATTATTCCCGTGGTGTTAGTTTTTAAATAATCACCTGTATCTCGCGAAAAGAAATGAGAACGTTCAGCACGACCTCTCCTGACAGAACGTTTGGATCGTCCAGGCGTTTACGCATATTGTTCAAAGCTTTCGAAAGCTCTTCGCCCGAGTACGTCTCGCGTGCTTTCCGCAGATCTGCTAGGAACTTTTCTTTCATGTGTGCTCTGTAAAAATCAGCGTTCTTTGTAAAGTAGGAAATCGAGCTTACGATTATTATCGTAGCGAGTGAAACGTACTTAGATTGTACTTCAACGTCTTGAAATAACTTTTTAAGCTTCAGTGTCAGATGTTGCTTCGGGTCTATTGCCTCCTCCCCAGTAATTCTAGTCGTAGCTGGGTTCGTAGCCACGCACGAACCACACTCCACCACGCGATACGAAACAAACGTATAACTGCCGCATGATAACTGTGATTTATAAAGTTTTGTAGTACAGAAGATGTAATTGTTAGTGGGAACTTTCAGTTTTGCTGGTTACTGTTATTACATACTGTATATACCTTGAGCCTAATCGTCGTTTCAGTGTCCATATCATTATGTAACAAGATATTTTCTTTCATGCCGAAGCTTTCTCTGACACCAAGGTGGTAGAACAGAGCAGATTGCTGTAGCTGAATGCTTAAATCCACAACGGCTACGTCTGCGTTGTAGAATGTATCTAGCACATTCGTTTCTCCGAAATCCAGCTTCTCGAACTGGAAAAGTAACGAGCAAGGATATTTATACCCTCGAGATTAAATTATATAATCCACGACTGTTGAAAATAATTATACCTGTATATGATGCATATTGGCGTTAACTAGATTGCACGCTTGCCTAACTTCCTCCAAGGCTCGCTTCCTCTGAGCCAAGTGTTCTGGCTGTTGCAGGTCTAGGACGCAAGCCACATCCATCTTGGGCCTTCCAGGGATCGTAGTGTGCCCAGAGACGTCGCTGTGCGTACCGATGCTGTCCGTACTAGAAATACCCTCTATAATCACCGATTGCGAAGCAGCTACAGAACATTCCTCATAAGTACCAAGAAGCTTATAATCCCTTGAGCAAATACATAACAAGAGACTAATTACCAGCCATGTCAACTGCATCCCCGCAGTTGGAAATCATGTTGCGTAATTGTTTTGTATCCAACACAATCGTTACTCTCCTTAACTTCTATTTAACAAACTTTTGGAAGCTGTCAGTAGACACAGGATTCATGTGTTTAGCTGTTGCGAGCGGAGTACACAAAGTAGGAACGTGCATGTATTATATTTACTTATATATATAACTTTCGACGTTACCATCGCGTACAAGTCTACAAATGATTGTCTACGGAATAACTCGGCAAATATACGAGGGGAAGTTTGCGCGGTTCGTATTACTATCATGTCAAACACTGTAGATAAGTGGAATCATTAGTGGATAAACATTGTTGATCTCTTGAGAGACTTTGAACCACAGCGAAACAAGAGAAAAACGTAAAAGAACGTTAAGCAAATATTCAGCTTGTGACATTAGCCCGCGCTAGACTAACGCGGATTACATCGAGGATCGTTTTAGGTAACAGAGAACTCACGCGACAGGGTTTTTGTTTTACGAAGCAACCATGCACGAAATACCTTTTGCGGGGAACATCATGGACACTGATGGACACAACCATCCGTTTCTTCTAGAACACACAAATCCGGAGTGGAGGTTGCGCCATCGACGAAGTATAGGATAGACTTATCAACTTATGGGACTTCTTGTTACCACCCAAACTGTATTACCGACCCATAACTCTCTTCATTAACCTCATGAACAGCGTCCAACTCCGGAACTATTCTGAAATGTGTTGAAATGCTGAAAGATGTGTGCGTGCTTGTATACGTGTGATAACTTAACATTCCCTTCGTTAATCTTTTCTTTTCCTTTCATAAGTTGTATGCGTCTTTTGAGTACCTTACTAATATAATATTAGAATTATGCAGCGTGTGAGGTTAAATAAATTGTTATATGGTCGCTAACTTCAGTTCAGCTCGATTCAGATTCATTCAGATGCATTCAGATTCGCCGAGCTATAAAAGTGGGGCGGTTACGCAAATTTGTCTTTAAATTTTTTGTACGCGAAGAAAAGTACGGTTCTTTTGTTTTCAAACAAAAGGGTACCTAATTTTTTTTATCTGTTGTCATTTGTATACGTTTTCTGTGATATGATAGAATTGGACTGCGTTTAAATGTATTCTACATGAAATAAAGGTTAAATTGGGAAGATAATTAAATTCTTTATACGTTTTACATGAAATTATATTGTAATATTTGTCGTATTTTCTATACATAATAAACAAATCAGGTTAATGAAAATATTTTTCTTCTTCTTGCAGATTAATCTTGGGAACATTCCTCCGAGGCCAGGAACTTTAAATGAGACAAACGATGGAAAGCTGTCAGCCTCAACAATGAACATGAAGAAGATAGTGATTTTATACAAAAAGTAAAATGAAATTATACAATATTGTAACACTGTAAAAAAGGCCTTTCATGCAAATAAAGTGGAAAAAAATTGAGAAAAAACTGTATTATTATTTACAAATACGTTTTACAAATTCCTATCCAAATTCCAAACCTATGACTTCCATGGTAAAAGGCCTTTAGAAGGCGCAGCTCTTGTTCGCTACTTTAAGGCAACGCCTTCAATGATGAAATTACAAGATACCTCCTTCCGCTTCATGTTCTCCTGATACATTTGCTAAAATCTGGCCAAAATTCTCTGAACGCTCCAAAATTGAGATTGTAACAGGAGAACATGATGTCGAAAGAGGTGGCACTAAGTTAGCGTCTACGGAAAGAGAATCCAAGGCGGAGAACTGTTTGACGTAGAGGCGCAGCGTCTTCGAAAGGCTTCGACGATGAAATTCAAAGCGTACCTCCTTTCGCTTCATGTTCTCCTGATACATTTGCTAAAATCTGGCCAAAATTTTCTTAACGCTCCAAAATTGAGATTGTAACAGGAGAACATGATGTCGAAAGAGGTGGCACTAAGTTAGCGTCTTCGGAAAGAGAATCTAAGGCGGAGAACTATTCGACGTAGAGGCGCAGCGTCTTCGAAAGGCTTCGACGATGAAATTCAAAGCGTACCTCCTTTCGCATCATGTTCTCCTGATACATTTGCTAAAATCTGGCCAAAATTATCTCAACGCTCCAAAATTGAGATTGTAACAGGAGAACATGATGTCGAAAGAGGTGGCACTAAGTTAGCGTCTACGGAAAGAGAATCCAAGGCGGAGAACTGTTTGACGTAGAGGCGCAGCGTCTTCGAAAGGCTTCGACGATGAAATTCAAAGCGTACCTCCTTTCGCTTCATGTTCTCCTGATACATTTGCTAAAATCTGGCCAAAATTTTCTCAACGCTCCAAAATTGAGATTGTAACAGGAGAACATGATGTCGAAAGAGGTGGCACTAAGTTAGCGTCTTCGGAAAGAGAATCCAAGGCGGAGAACTGTTTGACGTAGAGGCGCAGCGTCTTCGAAAGGCTTCGACGATGAAATTCAAAGCGTACCTCCTTTCGCTTCATGTTCTCCTGATACATTTGCTAAAATCTGGCCAAAATTTTCTCAACGCTCCAAAATTGAGATTGTAACAGGAGAACATGATGTCGAAAGAGGTGGCACTAAGTTAGCGTCTTCGGAAAGAGAATCCAAGGCGGAGAACTGTTTGACGTAGAGGCGCAGCGTCTTCGAAAGGCTTCAACGATGAAATTCAAAGCGTACCTCCTTTCGCTTCATGTTCTCCTGATACATTTGCTAAAATCTGGCCAAAATTCTCTGAACGCTCCAAAATTGAGATTGTAACAGGAGAACATGATGTCGAAAGAGGTGGCACTAAGTTAGCGTCTTCGGAAAGAGAATCCAAGGCGGAGAACTGTTTGACGCAGAGGCGCAGCGTCTTCGAAAGGCTTCGACGATGAAATTCAAAGCGTACCTCCTTTCGCTTCATGTTCTCCTGATACATTTGCTAAAATCTGGCCAAAATTCTCTTAACGCTCCAAAATTGAGATTGTAACAGGAGAACATGATGTCGAAAGAGGTGGCACTAAGTTAGCGTCTACGGAAAGAGAATCCAAGGCGGAGAACTGTTTGACGTAGAGGCGCAGCGTCTTCGAAAGGCTTCGACGATGAAATTCAAAGCGTACCTCCTTTCGCTTCATGTTCTCCTGATACATTTGCTAAAATCTGGCCAAAATTTTCTCAACGCTCCAAAATTGAGATTGTAACAGGAGAACATGATGTCGAAAGAGGTGGCACTAAGTTAGCGTCTTCGGAAAGAGAATCCAAGGCGGAGAACTGTTTGACGCAGAGGCGCAGCGTCTTCGAAAGGCTTCGACGATGAAATTCAAAGCGTACCTCCTTTCGCTTCATGTTCTCCTGATACATTTGCTAAAATCTGGCCAAAATTCTCTGAACGCTCCAAAATTGAGATTGTAACAGGAGAACATGATGTCGAAAGAGGTGGCACTAAGTTAGCGTCTACGGAAAGAGAATCCAAGGCGGAGAACTGTTTGACGTAGAGGCGCAGCGTCTTCGAAAGGCTTCGACGATGAAATTCAAAGCGTACCTCCTTTCGCTTCATGTTCTCCTGATACATTTGCTAATATCTGGCCAAAATTTTCTCAACACTCCAAAATTGAGATTGTAACAGGAGAACATGATGTCGAAAGAGGTGGCACTAAGTTAGCGTCTTCGGAAAGAGAATCCAAGGCGGAGAACTGTTTGACGTAGAGGCGCAGCGTCTTCGAAAGGCTTCGACGATGAAATTCAAAGCGTACCTCCTTTCGCTTCATGTTCTCCTGATACATTTGCTAAAATCTGGCCAAAATTTTCTCAACGCTCCAAAATTGAGATTGTAACAGGAGAACATGATGTCGAAAGAGGTGGCACTAAGTTAGCGTCTTCGGAAAGAGAATCCAAGGCAGAGAACTATTCGACGTAGAGGCGCAGCGTCTTCGAAAGGCTTCGACGATGAAATTCAAAGCGTACCTCCTTTCGCTTCATGTTCTCCTGATACATTTGCTAAAATCTGGCCAAAATTTTCTCAACGCTCCAAAATTGAGATTGTAACAGGAGAACATGATGTCGAAAGAGGTGGCACTAAGTTAGCGTCTTCGGAAAGAGAATCCAAGGCGGAGAACTGTTTGACGTAGAGGCGCAGCGTCTTCGAAAGGCTTCGACGATGAAATTCAAAGCGTACCTCCTTTCGCTTCATGTTCTCCTGATACATTTGCTAAAATCTGGCCAAAATTTTCTCAACGCTCCAAAATTGAGATTGTAACAGGAGAACATGATGTCGAAAGAGGTGGCACTAAGTTAGCGTCTTCGGAAAGAGAATCCAAGGCGGAGAACTATTCGACGTAGAGGCGCAGCGTCTTCGAAAGGCTTCGACGATGAAATTCAAAGCGTACCTCCTTTCGCTTCATGTTCTCCTGATACATTTGCTAAAATCTGGCCAAAATTTTCTCAACGCTCCAAAATTGAGATTGTAACAGGAGAACATGATGTCGAAAGAGGTGACACTAAGTTAGCGTCTACGGAAAGAGAATCCAAGGCGGAGAACTGTTTGACGTAGAGGCGCAGCGTCTTCGAAAGGCTTCGACGATGAAATTCAAAGCGTACCTCCTTTCGCTTCATGTTCTCCTGATACATTTGCTAAAATCTGGCCAAAATTTTCTCAACGCTCCAAAATTGAGATTGTAACAGGAGAACATGATGTCGAAAGAGGTGGCACTAAGTTAGCGTCTTCGGAAAGAGAATCCAAGGCGGAGAACTGTTTGACGTAGAGGCGCAGCGTCTTCGAAAGGCTTCGACGATGAAATTCAAAGCGTACCTCCTTTCGCTTCATGTTCTCCTGATACATTTCCTAAAATCTGGCCAAAATTCTCTGAACGCTCCAAAATTGAGATTGTAACAGGAGAACATGATGTCGAAAGAGGTGGCACTAAGTTAGCGTCTTCGGAAAGAGAATCCAAGGCGGAGAACTGTTTGACGCAGAGGCGCAGCGTCTTCGAAAGGCTTCGACGATGAAATTCAAAGCGTACCTCCTTTCGCTTCATGTTCTCCTGATACATTTGCTAAAATCTGGCCAAAATTCTCTGAACGCTCCAAAATTGAGATTGTAACAGGAGAACATGATGTCGAAAGAGGTGGCACTAAGTTAGCGTCTACGGAAAGAGAATCCAAGGCGGAGAACTGTTTGACGTAGAGGCGCAGCGTCTTCGAAAGGCTTCGACGATGAAATTCAAAGCGTACCTCCTTTCGCTTCATGTTCTCCTGATACATTTGCTAAAATCTGGCCAAAATTTTCTCAACGCTCCAAAATTGAGATTGTAACAGGAGAACATGATGTCGAAAGAGGTGGCACTAAGTTAGCGTCTTCGGAAAGAGAATCCAAGGCGGAGAACTGTTTGACGTAGAGGCGCAGCGTCTTCGAAAGGCTTCGACGATGAAATTCAAAGCGTACCTCCTTTCGCTTCATGTTCTCCTGATACATTTGCTAAAATCTGGCCAAAATTTTCTCAACGCTCCAAAATTGAGATTGTAACAGGAGAACATGATGTCGAAAGAGGTGGCACTAAGTTAGCGTCTACGGAAAGAGAATCCAAGGCGGAGAACTGTTTGACGTAGAGGCGCAGCGTCTTCGAAAGGCTTCGACGATGAAATTCAAAGCGTACCTCCTTTCGCTTCATGTTCTCCTGATACATTTGCTAAAATCTGGCCAAAATTTTCTCAACGCTCCAAAATTGAGATTGTAACAGGAGAACATGATGTCGAAAGAGGTGGCACTAAGTTAGCGTCTTCGGAAAGAGAATCCAAGGCGGAGAACTATTCGACGTAGAGGCGCAGCGTCTTCGAAAGGCTTCGACGATGAAATTCAAAGCGTACCTCCTTTCGCTTCATGTTCTCCTGATACATTTGCTAAAATCTGGCCAAAATTTTCTCAACGCTCCAAAATTGAGATTGTAACAGGAGAACATGATGTCGAAAGAGGTGACACTAAGTTAGCGTCTACGGAAAGAGAATCCAAGGCGGAGAACTGTTTGACGTAGAGGCGCAGCGTCTTCGAAAGGCTTCGACGATGAAATTCAAAGCGTACCTCCTTTCGCTTCATGTTCTCCTGATACATTTGCTAAAATCTGGCCAAAATTTTCTCAACGCTCCAAAATTGAGATTGTAACAGGAGAACATGATGTCGAAAGAGGTGGCACTAAGTTAGCGTCTTCGGAAAGAGAATCCAAGGCGGAGAACTGTTTGACGTAGAGGCGCAGCGTCTTCGAAAGGCTTCGACGATGAAATTCAAAGCGTACCTCCTTTCGCTTCATGTTCTCCTGATACATTTCCTAAAATCTGGCCAAAATTCTCTGAACGCTCCAAAATTGAGATTGTAACAGGAGAACATGATGTCGAAAGAGGTGGCACTAAGTTAGCGTCTTCGGAAAGAGAATCCAAGGCGGAGAACTGTTTGACGCAGAGGCGCAGCGTCTTCGAAAGGCTTCGACGATGAAATTCAAAGCGTACCTCCTTTCGCTTCATGTTCTCCTGATACATTTGCTAAAATCTGGCCAAAATTCTCTGAACGCTCCAAAATTGAGATTGTAACAGGAGAACATGATGTCGAAAGAGGTGGCACTAAGTTAGCGTCTACGGAAAGAGAATCCAAGGCGGAGAACTGTTTGACGTAGAGGCGCAGCGTCTTCGAAAGGCTTCGACGATGAAATTCAAAGCGTACCTCCTTTCGCTTCATGTTCTCCTGATACATTTGCTAAAATCTGGCCAAAATTTTCTCAACGCTCCAAAATTGAGATTGTAACAGGAGAACATGATGTCGAAAGAGGTGGCACTAAGTTAGCGTCTTCGGAAAGAGAATCCAAGGCGGAGAACTGTTTGACGTAGAGGCGCAGCGTCTTCGAAAGGCTTCGACGATGAAATTCAAAGCGTACCTCCTTTCGCTTCATGTTCTCCTGATACATTTGCTAAAATCTGGCCAAAATTTTCTCAACGCTCCAAAATTGAGATTGTAACAGGAGAACATGATGTCGAAAGAGGTGGCACTAAGTTAGCGTCTACGGAAAGAGAATCCAAGGCGGAGAACTGTTTGACGTAGAGGCGCAGCGTCTTCGAAAGGCTTCGACGATGAAATTCAAAGCGTACCTCCTTTCGCTTCATGTTCTCCTGATACATTTGCTAAAATCTGGCCAAAATTTTCTCAACGCTCCAAAATTGAGATTGTAACAGGAGAACATGATGTCGAAAGAGGTGGCACTAAGTTAGCGTCTACGGAAAGAGAATCCAAGGCGGAGAACTGTTTGACGTAGAGGCGCAGCGTCTTCGAAAGGCTTCGACGATGAAATTCAAAGCGTACCTCCTTTCGCTTCATGTTCTCCTGATACATTTGCTAAAATCTGGCCAAAATTTTCTCAACGCTCCAAAATTGAGATTGTAACAGGAGAACATGATGTCGAAAGAGGTGGCACTAAGTTAGCGTCTTCGGAAAGAGAATCCAAGGCGGAGAACTGTTTGACGTAGAGGCGCAGCGTCTTCGAAAGGCTTCGACGATGAAATTCAAAGCGTACCTCCTTTCGCTTCATGTTCTCCTGATACATTTGCTAAAATCTGGCCAAAATTTTCTCAACGCTCCAAAATTGAGATTGTAACAGGAGAACATGATGTCGAAAGAGGTGGCACTAAGTTAGCGTCTACGGAAAGAGAATCCAAGGCGGAGAACTGTTTGACGTAGAGGCGCAGCGTCTTCGAAAGGCTTCGACGATGAAATTCAAAGCGTACCTCCTTTCGCTTCATGTTCTCCTGATACATTTGCTAAAATCTGGCCAAAATTTTCTCAACGCTCCAAAATTGAGATTGTAACAGGAGAACATGATGTCGAAAGAGGTGGCACTAAGTTTGCGTCTTCGGAAAGAGAATCCAAGGCGGAGAACTGTTTGACGTAGAGGCGCAGCGTCTTCGAAAGGCTTCGACGATGAAATTCAAAGCGTACCTCCTTTCGCTTCATGTTCTCCTGATACATTTGCTAAAATCTGGCCAAAATTTTCTCAACGCTCCAAAATTGAGATTGTAACAGGAGAACATGATGTCGAAAGAGGTGGCACTAAGTTAGCGTCTACGGAAAGAGAATCCAAGGCGGAGAACTATTCGACGTAGAGGCGCAGCGTCTTCGAAAGGCTTCGACGATGAAATTCAAAGCGTACCTCCTTTCGCTTCATGTTCTCCTGATACATTTGCTAAAATCTGGCCAAAATTTTCTCAACGCTCCAAAATTGAGATTGTAACAGGAGAACATGATGTCGAAAGAGGTGGCACTAAGTTAGCGTCTTCGGAAAGAGAATCCAAGGCGGAGAACTGTTTGACGTAGAGGCGCAGCGTCTTCGAAAGGCTTCGACGATGAAATTCAAAGCGTACCTCCTTTCGCTTCATGTTCTCCTGATACATTTCCTAAAATCTGGCCAAAATTCTCTGAACGCTCCAAAATTGAGATTGTAACAGGAGAACATGATGTCGAAAGAGGTGGCACTAAGTTAGCGTCTTCGGAAAGAGAATCCAAGGCGGAGAACTGTTTGACGCAGAGGCGCAGCGTCTTCGAAAGGCTTCGACGATGAAATTCAAAGCGTACCTCCTTTCGCTTCATGTTCTCCTGATACATTTGCTAAAATCTGGCCAAAATTCTCTGAACGCTCCAAAATTGAGATTGTAACAGGAGAACATGATGTCGAAAGAGGTGGCACTAAGTTAGCGTCTACGGAAAGAGAATCCAAGGCGGAGAACTGTTTGACGTAGAGGCGCAGCGTCTTCGAAAGGCTTCGACGATGAAATTCAAAGCGTACCTCCTTTCGCTTCATGTTCTCCTGATACATTTGCTAAAATCTGGCCAAAATTTTCTCAACGCTCCAAAATTGAGATTGTAACAGGAGAACATGATGTCGAAAGAGGTGGCACTAAGTTTGCGTCTTCGGAAAGAGAATCCAAGGCGGAGAACTGTTTGACGTAGAGGCGCAGCGTCTTCGAAAGGCTTCGACGATGAAATTCAAAGCGTACCTCCTTTCGCTTCATGTTCTCCTGATACATTTGCTAAAATCTGGCCAAAATTTTCTCAACGCTCCAAAATTGAGATTGTAACAGGAGAACATGATGTCGAAAGAGGTGGCACTAAGTTAGCGTCTACGGAAAGAGAATCCAAGGCGGAGAACTATTCGACGTAGAGGCGCAGCGTCTTCGAAAGGCTTCGACGATGAAATTCAAAGCGTACCTCCTTTCGCTTCATGTTCTCCTGATACATTTGCTAAAATCTGGCCAAAATTTTCTCAACGCTCCAAAATTGAGATTGTAACAGGAGAACATGATGTCGAAAGAGGTGGCACTAAGTTAGCGTCTTCGGAAAGAGAATCCAAGGCGGAGAACTGTTTGACGTAGAGGCGCAGCGTCTTCGAAAGGCTTCGACGATGAAATTCAAAGCGTACCTCCTTTCGCTTCATGTTCTCCTGATACATTTGCTAAAATCTGGCCAAAATTCTCTGAACGCTCCAAAATTGAGATTGTAACAGGAGAACATGATGTCGAAAGAGGTGGCACTAAGTTAGCGTCTTCGGAAAGAGAATCCAAGGCGGAGAACTGTTTGACGCAGAGGCGCAGCGTCTTCGAAAGGCTTCGACGATGAAATTCAAAGCGTACCTCCTTTCGCTTCATGTTCTCCTGATACATTTGCTAAAATCTGGCCAAAATTCTCTGAACGCTCCAAAATTGAGATTGTAACAGGAGAACATGATGTCGAAAGAGGTGGCACTAAGTTAGCGTCTACGGAAAGAGAATCCAAGGCGGAGAACTGTTTGACGTAGAGGCGCAGCGTCTTCGAAAGGCTTCGACGATGAAATTCAAAGCGTACCTCCTTTCGCTTCATGTTCTCCTGATACATTTGCTAAAATCTGGCCAAAATTTTCTCAACGCTCCAAAATTGAGATTGTAACAGGAGAACATGATGTCGAAAGAGGTGGCACTAAGTTAGCGTCTTCGGAAAGAGAATCCAAGGCGGAGAACTGTTTGACGCAGAGGCGCAGCGTCTTCGAAAGGCTTCGACGATGAAATTCAAAGCGTACCTCCTTTCGCTTCATGTTCTCCTGATACATTTGCTAAAATCTGGCCAAAATTTTCTCAACGCTCCAAAATTGAGATTGTAACAGGAGAACATGATGTCGAAAGAGGTGGCACTAAGTTAGCGTCTTCGGAAAGAGAATCCAAGGCGGAGAACTGTTTGACGTAGAGGCGCAGCGTCTTCGAAAGGCTTCGACGATGAAATTCAAAGCGTACCTCCTTTCGCTTCATGTTCTCCTGATACATTTGCTAAAATCTGGCCAAAATTCTCTGAACGCTCCAAAATTGAGATTGTAACAGGAGAACATGATGTCGAAAGAGGTGGCACTAAGTTAGCGTCTTCGGAAAGAGAATCCAAGGCGGAGAACTGTTTGACGCAGAGGCGCAGCGTCTTCGAAAGGCTTCGACGATGAAATTCAAAGCGTACCTCCTTTCGCTTCATGTTCTCCTGATACATTTGCTAAAATCTGGCCAAAATTCTCTGAACGCTCCAAAATTGAGATTGTAACAGGAGAACATGATGTCGAAAGAGGTGGCACTAAGTTAGCGTCTACGGAAAGAGAATCCAAGGCGGAGAACTGTTTGACGTAGAGGCGCAGCGTCTTCGAAAGGCTTCGACGATGAAATTCAAAGCGTACCTCCTTTCGCTTCATGTTCTCCTGATACATTTGCTAAAATCTGGCCAAAATTTTCTCAACGCTCCAAAATTGAGATTGTAACAGGAGAACATGATGTCGAAAGAGGTGGCACTAAGTTAGCGTCTTCGGAAAGAGAATCCAAGGCGGAGAACTGTTTGACGTAGAGGCGCAGCGTCTTCGAAAGGCTTCGACGATGAAATTCAAAGCGTACCTCCTTTCGCTTCATGTTCTCCTGATACATTTGCTAAAATCTGGCCAAAATTTTCTCAACGCTCCAAAATTGAGATTGTAACAGGAGAACATGATGTCGAAAGAGGTGGCACTAAGTTAGCGTCTACGGAAAGAGAATCCAAGGCGGAGAACTGTTTGACGTAGAGGCGCAGCGTCTTCGAAAGGCTTCGACGATGAAATTCAAAGCGTACCTCCTTTCGCTTCATGTTCTCCTGATACATTTGCTAAAATCTGGCCAAAATTTTCTCAACGCTCCAAAATTGAGATTGTAACAGGAGAACATGATGTCGAAAGAGGTGGCACTAAGTTAGCGTCTACGGAAAGAGAATCCAAGGCGGAGAACTGTTTGACGTAGAGGCGCAGCGTCTTCGAAAGGCTTCGACGATGAAATTCAAAGCGTACCTCCTTTCGCTTCATGTTCTCCTGATACATTTGCTAAAATCTGGCCAAAATTTTCTCAACGCTCCAAAATTGAGATTGTAACAGGAGAACATGATGTCGAAAGAGGTGGCACTAAGTTAGCGTCTTCGGAAAGAGAATCCAAGGCGGAGAACTGTTTGACGTAGAGGCGCAGCGTCTTCGAAAGGCTTCGACGATGAAATTCAAAGCGTACCTCCTTTCGCTTCATGTTCTCCTGATACATTTGCTAAAATCTGGCCAAAATTCTCTGAACGCTCCAAAATTGAGATTGTAACAGGAGAACATGATGTCGAAAGAGGTGGCACTAAGTTAGCGTCTACGGAAAGAGAATCCAAGGCGGAGAACTGTTTGACGTAGAGGCGCAGCGTCTTCGAAAGGCTTCGACGATGAAATTCAAAGCGTACCTCCTTTCGCTTCATGTTCTCCTGATACATTTGCTAAAATCTGGCCAAAATTTTCTCAACGCTCCAAAATTGAGATTGTAACAGGAGAACATGATGTCGAAAGAGGTGGCACTAAGTTTGCGTCTTCGGAAAGAGAATCCAAGGCGGAGAACTGTTTGACGTAGAGGCGCAGCGTCTTCGAAAGGCTTCGACGATGAAATTCAAAGCGTACCTCCTTTCGCTTCATGTTCTCCTGATACATTTGCTAAAATCTGGCCAAAATTTTCTCAACGCTCCAAAATTGAGATTGTAACAGGAGAACATGATGTCGAAAGAGGTGGCACTAAGTTAGCGTCTACGGAAAGAGAATCCAAGGCGGAGAACTATTCGACGTAGAGGCGCAGCGTCTTCGAAAGGCTTCGACGATGAAATTCAAAGCGTACCTCCTTTCGCTTCATGTTCTCCTGATACATTTGCTAAAATCTGGCCAAAATTTTCTCAACGCTCCAAAATTGAGATTGTAACAGGAGAACATGATGTCGAAAGAGGTGGCACTAAGTTAGCGTCTTCGGAAAGAGAATCCAAGGCGGAGAACTGTTTGACGTAGAGGCGCAGCGTCTTCGAAAGGCTTCGACGATGAAATTCAAAGCGTACCTCCTTTCGCTTCATGTTCTCCTGATACATTTGCTAAAATCTGGCCAAAATTCTCTGAACGCTCCAAAATTGAGATTGTAACAGGAGAACATGATGTCGAAAGAGGTGGCACTAAGTTAGCGTCTTCGGAAAGAGAATCCAAGGCGGAGAACTGTTTGACGCAGAGGCGCAGCGTCTTCGAAAGGCTTCGACGATGAAATTCAAAGCGTACCTCCTTTCGCTTCATGTTCTCCTGATACATTTGCTAAAATCTGGCCAAAATTCTCTGAACGCTCCAAAATTGAGATTGTAACAGGAGAACATGATGTCGAAAGAGGTGGCACTAAGTTAGCGTCTACGGAAAGAGAATCCAAGGCGGAGAACTGTTTGACGTAGAGGCGCAGCGTCTTCGAAAGGCTTCGACGATGAAATTCAAAGCGTACCTCCTTTCGCTTCATGTTCTCCTGATACATTTGCTAAAATCTGGCCAAAATTTTCTCAACGCTCCAAAATTGAGATTGTAACAGGAGAACATGATGTCGAAAGAGGTGGCACTAAGTTAGCGTCTTCGGAAAGAGAATCCAAGGCGGAGAACTGTTTGACGCAGAGGCGCAGCGTCTTCGAAAGGCTTCGACGATGAAATTCAAAGCGTACCTCCTTTCGCTTCATGTTCTCCTGATACATTTGCTAAAATCTGGCCAAAATTTTCTCAACGCTCCAAAATTGAGATTGTAACAGGAGAACATGATGTCGAAAGAGGTGGCACTAAGTTAGCGTCTTCGGAAAGAGAATCCAAGGCGGAGAACTGTTTGACGTAGAGGCGCAGCGTCTTCGAAAGGCTTCGACGATGAAATTCAAAGCGTACCTCCTTTCGCTTCATGTTCTCCTGATACATTTGCTAAAATCTGGCCAAAATTCTCTGAACGCTCCAAAATTGAGATTGTAACAGGAGAACATGATGTCGAAAGAGGTGGCACTAAGTTAGCGTCTTCGGAAAGAGAATCCAAGGCGGAGAACTGTTTGACGCAGAGGCGCAGCGTCTTCGAAAGGCTTCGACGATGAAATTCAAAGCGTACCTCCTTTCGCTTCATGTTCTCCTGATACATTTGCTAAAATCTGGCCAAAATTCTCTGAACGCTCCAAAATTGAGATTGTAACAGGAGAACATGATGTCGAAAGAGGTGGCACTAAGTTAGCGTCTACGGAAAGAGAATCCAAGGCGGAGAACTGTTTGACGTAGAGGCGCAGCGTCTTCGAAAGGCTTCGACGATGAAATTCAAAGCGTACCTCCTTTCGCTTCATGTTCTCCTGATACATTTGCTAAAATCTGGCCAAAATTTTCTCAACGCTCCAAAATTGAGATTGTAACAGGAGAACATGATGTCGAAAGAGGTGGCACTAAGTTAGCGTCTACGGAAAGAGAATCCAAGGCGGAGAACTGTTTGACGTAGAGGCGCAGCGTCTTCGAAAGGCTTCGACGATGAAATTCAAAGCGTACCTCCTTTCGCTTCATGTTCTCCTGATACATTTGCTAAAATCTGGCCAAAATTTTCTCAACGCTCCAAAATTGAGATTGTAACAGGAGAACATGATGTCGAAAGAGGTGGCACTAAGTTAGCGTCTACGGAAAGAGAATCCAAGGCGGAGAACTGTTTGACGTAGAGGCGCAGCGTCTTCGAAAGGCTTCGACGATGAAATTCAAAGCGTACCTCCTTTCGCTTCATGTTCTCCTGATACATTTGCTAAAATCTGGCCAAAATTCTCTGAACGCTCCAAAATTGAGATTGTAACAGGAGAACATGATGTCGAAAGAGGTGGCACTAAGTTAGCGTCTTCGGAAAGAGAATCCAAGGCGGAGAACTGTTTGACGCAGAGGCGCAGCGTCTTCGAAAGGCTTCGACGATGAAATTCAAAGCGTACCTCCTTTCGCTTCATGTTCTCCTGATACATTTGCTAAAATCTGGCCAAAATTCTCTGAACGCTCCAAAATTGAGATTGTAACAGGAGAACATGATGTCGAAAGAGGTGGCACTAAGTTAGCGTCTACGGAAAGAGAATCCAAGGCGGAGAACTGTTTGACGTAGAGGCGCAGCGTCTTCGAAAGGCTTCGACGATGAAATTCAAAGCGTACCTCCTTTCGCTTCATGTTCTCCTGATACATTTGCTAAAATCTGGCCAAAATTTTCTCAACGCTCCAAAATTGAGATTGTAACAGGAGAACATGATGTCGAAAGAGGTGGCACTAAGTTAGCGTCTTCGGAAAGAGAATCCAAGGCGGAGAACTGTTTGACGCAGAGGCGCAGCGTCTTCGAAAGGCTTCGACGATGAAATTCAAAGCGTACCTCCTTTCGCTTCATGTTCTCCTGATACATTTGCTAAAATCTGGCCAAAATTTTCTCAACGCTCCAAAATTGAGATTGTAACAGGAGAACATGATGTCGAAAGAGGTGGCACTAAGTTAGCGTCTTCGGAAAGAGAATCCAAGGCGGAGAACTGTTTGACGTAGAGGCGCAGCGTCTTCGAAAGGCTTCGACGATGAAATTCAAAGCGTACCTCCTTTCGCTTCATGTTCTCCTGATACATTTGCTAAAATCTGGCCAAAATTCTCTGAACGCTCCAAAATTGAGATTGTAACAGGAGAACATGATGTCGAAAGAGGTGGCACTAAGTTAGCGTCTTCGGAAAGAGAATCCAAGGCGGAGAACTGTTTGACGCAGAGGCGCAGCGTCTTCGAAAGGCTTCGACGATGAAATTCAAAGCGTACCTCCTTTCGCTTCATGTTCTCCTGATACATTTGCTAAAATCTGGCCAAAATTCTCTGAACGCTCCAAAATTGAGATTGTAACAGGAGAACATGATGTCGAAAGAGGTGGCACTAAGTTAGCGTCTACGGAAAGAGAATCCAAGGCGGAGAACTGTTTGACGTAGAGGCGCAGCGTCTTCGAAAGGCTTCGACGATGAAATTCAAAGCGTACCTCCTTTCGCTTCATGTTCTCCTGATACATTTGCTAAAATCTGGCCAAAATTTTCTCAACGCTCCAAAATTGAGATTGTAACAGGAGAACATGATGTCGAAAGAGGTGGCACTAAGTTAGCGTCTACGGAAAGAGAATCCAAGGCGGAGAACTGTTTGACGTAGAGGCGCAGCGTCTTCGAAAGGCTTCGACGATGAAATTCAAAGCGTACCTCCTTTCGCTTCATGTTCTCCTGATACATTTGCTAAAATCTGGCCAAAATTTTCTCAACGCTCCAAAATTGAGATTGTAACAGGAGAACATGATGTCGAAAGAGGTGGCACTAAGTTAGCGTCTACGGAAAGAGAATCCAAGGCGGAGAACTGTTTGACGTAGAGGCGCAGCGTCTTCGAAAGGCTTCGACGATGAAATTCAAAGCGTACCTCCTTTCGCTTCATGTTCTCCTGATACATTTGCTAAAATCTGGCCAAAATTTTCTCAACGCTCCAAAATTGAGATTGTAACAGGAGAACATGATGTCGAAAGAGGTGGCACTAAGTTAGCGTCTTCGGAAAGAGAATCCAAGGCGGAGAACTGTTTGACGTAGAGGCGCAGCGTCTTCGAAAGGCTTCGACGATGAAATTCAAAGCGTACCTCCTTTCGCTTCATGTTCTCCTGATACATTTGCTAAAATCTGGCCAAAATTTTCTCAACGCTCCAAAATTGAGATTGTAACAGGAGAACATGATGTCGAAAGAGGTGGCACTAAGTTAGCGTCTACGGAAAGAGAATCCAAGGCGGAGAACTGTTTGACGTAGAGGCGCAGCGTCTTCGAAAGGCTTCGACGATGAAATTCAAAGCGTACCTCCTTTCGCTTCATGTTCTCCTGATACATTTGCTAAAATCTGGCCAAAATTTTCTCAACGCTCCAAAATTGAGATTGTAACAGGAGAACATGATGTCGAAAGAGGTGGCACTAAGTTAGCGTCTTCGGAAAGAGAATCCAAGGCGGAGAACTGTTTGACGCAGAGGCGCAGCGTCTTCGAAAGGCTTCGACGATGAAATTCAAAGCGTACCTCCTTTCGCTTCATGTTCTCCTGATACATTTGCTAAAATCTGGCCAAAATTCTCTGAACGCTCCAAAATTGAGATTGTAACAGGAGAACATGATGTCGAAAGAGGTGGCACTAAGTTAGCGTCTACGGAAAGAGAATCCAAGGCGGAGAACTGTTTGACGCAGAGGCGCAGCGTCTTCGAAAGGCTTCGACGATGAAATTCAAAGCGTACCTCCTTTCGCTTCATGTTCTCCTGATACATTTGCTAAAATCTGGCCAAAATTCTCTGAACGCTCCAAAATTGAGATTGTAACAGGAGAACATGATGTCGAAAGAGGTGGCACTAAGTTAGCGTCTACGGAAAGAGAATCCAAGGCGGAGAACTGTTTGACGTAGAGGCGCAGCGTCTTCGAAAGGCTTCGACGATGAAATTCAAAGCGTACCTCCTTTCGCTTCATGTTCTCCTGATACATTTGCTAAAATCTGGCCAAAATTTTCTCAACGCTCCAAAATTGAGATTGTAACAGGAGAACATGATGTCGAAAGAGGTGGCACTAAGTTAGCGTCTTCGGAAAGAGAATCCAAGGCGGAGAACTGTTTGACGTAGAGGCGCAGCGTCTTCGAAAGGCTTCGACGATGAAATTCAAAGCGTACCTCCTTTCGCTTCATGTTCTCCTGATACATTTGCTAAAATCTGGCCAAAATTTTCTCAACGCTCCAAAATTGAGATTGTAACAGGAGAACATGATGTCGAAAGAGGTGGCACTAAGTTAGCGTCTACGGAAAGAGAATCCAAGGCGGAGAACTGTTTGACGTAGAGGCGCAGCGTCTTCGAAAGGCTTCGACGATGAAATTCAAAGCGTACCTCCTTTCGCTTCATGTTCTCCTGATACATTTGCTAAAATCTGGCCAAAATTTTCTCAACGCTCCAAAATTGAGATTGTAACAGGAGAACATGATGTCGAAAGAGGTGGCACTAAGTTTGCGTCTTCGGAAAGAGAATCCAAGGCGGAGAACTGTTTGACGTAGAGGCGCAGCGTCTTCGAAAGGCTTCGACGATGAAATTCAAAGCGTACCTCCTTTCGCTTCATGTTCTCCTGATACATTTGCTAAAATCTGGCCAAAATTTTCTCAACGCTCCAATATTGAGATTGTAACAGGAGAACATGATGTCGAAAGAGGTGGCACTAAGTTAGCGTCTACGGAAAGAGAATCCAAGGCGGAGAACTATTCGACGTAGAGGCGCAGCGTCTTCGAAAGGCTTCGACGATGAAATTCAAAGCGTACCTCCTTTCGCTTCATGTTCTCCTGATACATTTGCTAAAATCTGGCCAAAATTTTCTCAACGCTCCAAAATTGAGATTGTAACAGGAGAACATGATGTCGAAAGAGGTGGCACTAAGTTAGCGTCTTCGGAAAGAGAATCCAAGGCGGAGAACTGTTTGACGTAGAGGCGCAGCGTCTTCGAAAGGCTTCGACGATGAAATTCAAAGCGTACCTCCTTTCGCTTCATGTTCTCCTGATACATTTGCTAAAATCTGGCCAAAATTCTCTGAACGCTCCAAAATTGAGATTGTAACAGGAGAACATGATGTCGAAAGAGGTGGCACTAAGTTAGCGTCTTCGGAAAGAGAATCCAAGGCGGAGAACTGTTTGACGCAGAGGCGCAGCGTCTTCGAAAGGCTTCGACGATGAAATTCAAAGCGTACCTCCTTTCGCTTCATGTTCTCCTGATACATTTGCTAAAATCTGGCCAAAATTCTCTGAACGCTCCAAAATTGAGATTGTAACAGGAGAACATGATGTCGAAAGAGGTGGCACTAAGTTAGCGTCTACGGAAAGAGAATCCAAGGCGGAGAACTGTTTGACGTAGAGGCGCAGCGTCTTCGAAAGGCTTCGACGATGAAATTCAAAGCGTACCTCCTTTCGCTTCATGTTCTCCTGATACATTTGCTAAAATCTGGCCAAAATTTTCTCAACGCTCCAAAATTGAGATTGTAACAGGAGAACATGATGTCGAAAGAGGTGGCACTAAGTTTGCGTCTTCGGAAAGAGAATCCAAGGCGGAGAACTGTTTGACGTAGAGGCGCAGCGTCTTCGAAAGGCTTCGACGATGAAATTCAAAGCGTACCTCCTTTCGCTTCATGTTCTCCTGATACATTTGCTAAAATCTGGCCAAAATTTTCTCAACGCTCCAAAATTGAGATTGTAACAGGAGAACATGATGTCGAAAGAGGTGGCACTAAGTTAGCGTCTACGGAAAGAGAATCCAAGGCGGAGAACTATTCGACGTAGAGGCGCAGCGTCTTCGAAAGGCTTCGACGATGAAATTCAAAGCGTACCTCCTTTCGCTTCATGTTCTCCTGATACATTTGCTAAAATCTGGCCAAAATTTTCTCAACGCTCCAAAATTGAGATTGTAACAGGAGAACATGATGTCGAAAGAGGTAACTCCGGAGAGAATGAGTCGAAGTAATCAACGCAGACGCAGGCTTTACTTGTGATTGTGGAATTTGGGATTTAATTAGGAAATGGACGTTATAGGGTATATTTCTACATTGAATGATGCGTTTTTTCTCTACATGTGATTTATTAAAATACTCTGAATAATGTACAGTGATATATAATAATTCCATTGTTTAATTACTTAAGATTAAGTTCCACTTAAAAGGGACATATTGTAAATGCTGCACTCGTCCAGTGCGTTTTCGTTACACCCCACATTTTACACAGACGTCTGCAAGACGTCAATTGTACATCCGTTTTAGATCCGGACGGCTTCTAGGACGTCTTTTGGGCGACTGTAGACGTCTGTGTTCTATCTGGGACCAGTTGACACGAACCGACGCTTCCAAAGGAAAGAATTGCTTACCTATAACAGACGAATGACCCGAATTAATTAACCATTATACAAGGTGACTGAGAAATCGGTATCAGTTCTTATTCATAAAACACACTTTTATGAATAAGAAAAAGGTAATGAAATTATTTTAAAGAATTTTTTTATTATATATCAAGATTACAGTCCATCTGTTACATCTTGTACGTCCATAACACGAAACTTCTCTATGCTCATAACTTCTTTACAAATATATTTTATTACTGCAGACAGTTTTACAGTGTGCTTAAACCCTATAGTGCTAAGTACATAATTATATTATTTACTTATATCACACTGTTTCCATACAAGCGTATTTCTTAAATTACATGCTTTAGTGGCACAAAACACAACAAAATAGGTTAATGATTGCTGACAATCAGATACAATGACAGTGAATGGCGGCCACGTGCAACTGATTTGAGTGCAACGAAGACAGACGCAACCACGCCAGCGGAGTGAGGGGCGAGGAGGGGCGAAACAACGCCATCTAGTGTATACTCAAAACGGGTTGAACTATGTTTCTGCACGGCGCCTATATTACTGTCCACCCCCTGATTCCCAGAGACGTGACGGTTTGGATCTGTAGAGCTCGATCCAACCACTACAACTTGAACAAATCTCTTCACAAAATCCAAGTGGTTGACAGTTCGGAATGCCAGTGTGGTGCGGAGGAGCAGGACCTAAACCATGTGATCTGGCAGTGCCCCCTCACTGCCTCGCACAGAAGCCGACTGATACTTGCTCTCGGTCAGCATGGTTGACAACTGCCTCTCAGTATTGAGTGTTTTCTCTCAAGGCCTTACCTCAAGGAACTAAAACTCATCCATCAATTTCTCCTTTCCAACGACATCGTGGCGTAACTTAGAGTGTATCAATCAAGAAGAAGGGAGCTGAAAGCTCAATTGCTTACACTGCGTTTTTAATTAACATATAGGCCTTATTTATATGATCTGTTAAATTATATTTTCTACAATGTACCTACTCACTCGGACCAATGGGCTCTTTTCAGAGCCTAGGGCCTTTTTTCTTAATAAACGACAACAAGAGATAGAAACTCTGAAGATAAATCCATATTCGTGTAGTGGAAACTACCGACTGAAGGGAATGTAGAATAGTTCTTCTGCGCCCTCTACGTTTAATAGCGGTGATTTTGGGAACTATTAGTGTCCTTCTTTTTCAGATTAATTTGCAATTTGTAATTCGTAGCAAAAAATGTATGTTTGTTATGTACTTATTGTAGAATACGCAAGAATTCAAGCATAAGGAGCAATCGTAACAAGGAATCTTAATTGTATATTCTTTTTATCAGTGTGTTGATTATTTTAATCACAACTAGTTCGACTTTGATAACACTCGTTTACTTTAGAATTGTCTAGTCTAGAAAGACACTTCGCAGAACTTAGCATGTCTATTAGGGGATTCATCCATGGAGCATAGTTGTTAACGACGATATCGAATTAATTAACTCCCAAGTGTGATTGGACGCTAACGCGAGGTCATGGCTAGCGAACTCTACTGTGTAGAACAAAAGTATTTGACGCGTGATAGTAAGAGTGCTACTACCGCAAAACACTTTTGTCGATCGACTAGAGTCGACCCTTCACTCAGAGAGCATATATACAGAGGAGGTCGCCATGCTACGTGGAAGGCGGATAACGAGTTTCTAGGTCACTCGGATTCAATTGCATTGGGTGCTACAGTACGGAGCACGGTGGAAACGTACCAATGAACTCCACGCGAGCAGAAAACCAGGAACACGAGGAGCCTCGATGGCGAATGTATTGCAGGAGGCTACGACTTTTCTACGCACGCATACTCGGCACCCCTGAACGAAAGGAGTGCGCTTGCAAGGTGTTATTAAAAGTAAACATTTATTTAGGATCGTTTTTACACATCAGAATAATAAATGAAAGTTCGTGTACATTCATGTCTGGTAACTCTTAATTCTTCAGTTGTACGATATTTTGTATTAGATACTTGAATTAATTATCCGAGGACAAAGTTGCGCAGTTATTTAGTTGGGTCAAATGTTTTGCTGGAAATAAATGTAAACCCATGTATTATATTTTTTTCTATTCTCAGGAGCAACAGAGATATTTTTAGGATTAATGGCAAAACTGGGATGCTTCCTGTCTCGAGACTCCCTAACTCCCCTGTAGCGCATACAAAATATCATTCGAAATAACTACCCTAATTAATAAAATTTCTGCTGAATTCTTCTATTACGCATGTCCGGTCTCCATTCATGTTGCTATGAAATGTTCAAGCTGCATGCAAATTGGAATTATGTTTCAGATTTGTAAGGCACGTTGTTCAGTGAACTGTGTCAATAGTCCGCTCCGACGGAGAGTAAAGTCGACCACTTCTAATAATAATTCTTGCTCAATGGTAGCAGTAAGTGCAATTGCAGGCGGAAAGGGTGGGGAAGGTGAGCATGATTCGTATGTACGCGGTTTACGAGTGCGTGAAGAATAGTGGGGCGCAATGATGCGCGGAGCGGCCACTCCGCAGCGCTCCCCTTTTATTGAGAGCGCAGAATATGCGAGGAAGTTACAGCTACTAGAATAATTAAATGAAATTTCTTTTATACCGACTGCATACAACACAGGAATCTATTTGACAGTGAAATCATATGGTAAGTGAACTCAAGTGTACTATCACAAGTGTCGATAAGTACGATAATTTCATCAGTATTATCACTAGTCGGTAAGAAAATATAAAGCTCATTGTGTCTAAAATCTAGTTCAGGAACAGATTGTTTCCTAACTCCTTTAGCAAGTCAACTATCCAAATGTGCTTTCTGATTAGAAATACAGAAAATATAACAAATATAATCGAAATCTGGGGATCAATGTTGAGATCATGCTCTTCGCCACTTCTGCAATCCTATTACAGGGGTTCCCCAAAAACTGGCCTACTCCACGATCGACCCACAAACATGTCATTTCTCAGACAGAGTACACGTCAAGCTTTTCTTGAGCTGTTTAATCGACTTCCGCCATTTTTTACAATTCAGAAATATTATATATATATTTATAACATTGAAAATAACTGCAGAAAGTATATTATATAGAAACTACAATTCGATATATATCTAAGTAATATCACCGTAACTTTTCGAGGAATACATTTCCTCGATTGCAAGGGTGAACCATTCAACAAACATGAAATTATTTGGTGAGTTAAGGCGTATGGTAAGAAGCTTCTTAACCGACGGAATTACCAAGCGGACCAGCGTGGAATAGCAGTGACGGACCGTCTACGCTCCTGGGACCAGATGTCTGCCTGATCCTTGGGGAGCCTGACGGTGTAGAAACCGTTCAAGGAACGCATGTAATGCGTGTACATACACGTCACGCCCACTCATCGTCCCTGTCACGTACGTGGCTCGTCGTCATGTACGTGCCCTCCTACCTACATGCGTAAGCGGAAACGACCGTGCATGTACGCTACACAAGTTGACCTTAAAAATGTGTTTGTTCCTCGACGTGCATCGGTGTCTCGTACTACTTGCTCTACGGCAAATAACTACGCGCGGCTACAGAGACCGAGGGCATTCTTTCGTTGGCATTACGTAATATGTTTCATCCGTCGCCTAGCAATAATATATCGCTCGCAAAGCATTCGGAGGAATATTGACGCACGCAACTGGGTTAGGTTCTTACCGAGGTAAAAGAACACGTTTATGGAAGCACCTGTGCTATATGATTGTGTTTCTTGTTGTTGCTGAAAATATGTAGGGATATTAGTATATAAATTACTTAGTGTATAAATTTTTAAAAACTTTGCTTCCACGTGGATCATCTTTCTTCCAGTGGTTCGTGCCAAATTCCAGCAGTGAGTTTTTGTGTTTCCATGCGTCGCCTAAACGCCTACACTTGTATGCTCCTGGTGGTGGATGGAACGCTACCGAAGCCTCTTCGTCACACCGCTTCAGATGTCCACCCCCCACTCCAATTTTCGATATTACACAGAATAATACTGTCATACTGTATTAAAATGATTAAAAATTGTACCGACCTACTGAACAAAATAAACATTGGATATAATTAAGAATAATGACTTAATTTCATTAATCTATTCCAGTACTACGCCCACACAATTCCAACACGTCGTTCCAATCGAAATTTGTGATTGATGATTGACTTCATCGCAACGTAAAGAGGGATCTTGCCCCGTCGCAACCGTAATCCCTAAGGCCGGTCAACGCTTTTTTGGAGTACTGTGCGGGGCAGGTGGATTGGCAATTTTAAAAGATGTAGAAGATGTGCGTTTTGTCTTGGGACCGTCAGCCAGACTTATCAGTAGGGCTATAGCTGACGGCCCCTGCCCTAGACACACGGGGACTAAGAGGAAATAAACTTGGAACTTGTATATAGTATACGATCGAGAGTAGACGGATAGGACTTGCGAGAAGAGTAGACCTCTTGCGGCGCCGGCGGAGACTGACCGGCGCGACCCATGGTGGGGCCAGGATGTCACATTAACACAATTAATTTTATTGTACTCTATATTCTATACATATAGTGTAAATATATTTCACATAAAGCGTTGGCATTACTTCCCCAGAAGTATCTTCCTCGTGGCACCGAAGCTTTGGCCAGCTTGAGTTGCGCCCTTATTGGTACCCGCCTGCAGGCCGATCAACCCCTCGCCGGCTCTCAATTGCTCCTCCGTGAAATTCCGTTTGTTCTCTTCAGCTGGCTTTGGTCCTAGCCAAGGGCCACGCCATTCCGGATGTTTGTAGGTCTGTGAATCAACATTGCATACTGTTTCCGGGGCCAGAAAAAATTATACCAGTTAAAACAAAGATAATTACCGCACGACCGATGGCGAAAATGGTGTTAGTCACTTGCGCTATGTTCTTCCTCTCGACGAGATCCACCGCTTGGAACAGATCCACGTCGGGCACTCCGTATTTCACGCAGGCTTTCTGGAATCTGCAACAACAGCGCGCGAAATGCTATCGTTAAGATAGAAGAATTTGGAAAGCTCCTTCTCAAGAAAAGGAATTGCTAAGATATACAAGAATGTTTGCTTTATCGACTTGGTCGGTAAATGTAGATACCTACTGATGTGCAGAATCAAAGAATCCTTGTAGTAAACACTGTAAGTGCCAAAATTAGAAAAAAAATTGTATTAGAAAATGTTCAACGTGCCAATAGTCATAGAATGTAATTTTTGGCACTCACAGTGTTTTCTACAAGGACTCTTCAATTAATTCTCAAGAAAGATCGCATAATTCGTATCAACATTCCGTATTCCGTTCTCAATTTACAATATATTGAACAATAGTATCAATGATTATTTAGTTAAAGTATTACCAATCGTGATGAGAAACCGATCGTTCACACTTTGTACCCCATAAACCGCCAGAATTGCTAAATATCACCTCGGTTTGCGCGGAACGCTCGCCCGCACAGCCGCCATTTTGTTGGTGCCGAGCAAAGTGACGACTGGTGACGACCGTGGTACGCGAAAAGTGAGGCAGGCCAGTGTTAACGGGCTCTCTGGTTATCAGAAGCGCAGGAACAAGAGGAGCCACGTGCACGCGTAGCGCGACCTCCGCGCTTCTGCTGCTCCCTGCGTAGAAAGGGAGTAACGCGGAGTGGCCGCGCTGCGCATCGTTTGCCCCACTACTCATGAAAGCGCTCTTAAGCATTGAAAACGCGCCAATTGGTGGCATGCGCACGCGACACCGCGGTCAGATGCAGGAGACACGTGCGTACGCTGCGCTGTGCGTGGAGGTGGAATCGCCTAGTCGTTTCTAATGGCTCGAGGATTCAAGTGCACTTTGATTTCACGCAACTTCGTTGCGGTACCGTACGCGGTTGTAACGGTCGCGCAGAGAATGTAGTTAATAACGCGCAGTCATCAGCTTCGTTCGATATTGCATCAAAGATTGAGAGATGCATAGAAGAGTGCGTTGAAGATAAGAGAACCGAATACTGTTTCTGCCACGGACTTGTACAGAGCCACTTGGCGAATATAAATGTAAAGACTGAAAGGCAATGTAATCGACTACTCAGCTTGTAAGAATCGTGGATATAGTGTATAATGAAAGTCGAGATTTGATAATTGTATTGAGACGGATATAGAACAGTGGCATATTTATCTCCATTGTATCCGTTCGAAGTTCACTGCAACGATCCCGACCTCAGACTTTGTTGATACTTATTTACCAGGCTATCAGGTCCGGCGAGGAGGGCAAGCGCGTCGAATATTCCAGCAGCTGTTCTGGGAACGCTCTCGAAGCGAGGGCCGCTCGAGGTCAATAGTCGCGCAACGTTTGATCTCTCGATTCCGACCGAGAGTCGGGTGACCGGGCGCTCTCGACGTCGATAGGTTGCAGTCGAGAATCGCTCGGAAGCAAAACACTGTCGATTGCGTAAAGTCGACTGTGCAGCAAGGGAGCATGAAATCAAGAAAGCTTAACGGTACCTAGCAGACGAAAAACGGCGGGATACCTCCTGCTTATTCATTTCATCCACGCGTATTAATTGATAATCAATTATTCAGAACATTAGTACGCGTCAAAGGGAACGACGCGAGCTTTAAATAGCCACTGACGTAAAACTAGGTATCGCAAAGCTGAATGAGCAGTGAACAATGTATATCTCGTGTAATGGAAAATATTTGAAAATTAATGCTTCCATTTCATTGTAATTATGCGCTCCACGCTATACGTACTGATTTAGATTATCCATCATCTTATAATCCCCACCAGAGGTGTTGATCTTCGTGACAAGTCCGGGCTGCAGTTTGTTCATGAGTTTACAGAGCAGCAGGCCATCACGCAACGCGTCTTCGTAACTCACGCCTAGAACACATGTACGAAATTAATAAAACAAATTAATAAAACCTCTCGCCGTCGAAGCTTCTCAATAGCACCTGTACCACCCCTCATTCTCCCTTCACCATTCAGCGAATTTAATCCAACAAAATAAATACCACCCGCCCCCCCACAAAGCGCTCCCCCAAAACGGGGTGAAAGAGAAAGTAGTCGGCCGACGAAAAGAATGCTGGAGACTACACCAGCACCAGGATAACAGGGAAAAAGAAACCTCCGCCACCCCTCGCGGCAGCGAGGCTGTAAATATCGCACAAGGAGCGCGACATGCGCAGTTCGCGGTCGGCCATCGATTTTTATTCCGAGCGCGCGATTATCGCCTCTCGAACGAACGACTGGTTTTGTTTCTGTTTCTTTTTTTTTTTTTTCATACCACCCCGCCCCCCTCGCCGCGCCGGCCCGAACGGACGGTATCGCCGGCGAAATAATAACGGCGAGGCCTGTCGCGCACCAGCACTCGCTCATGGCGCCCCATTATGCCAAGAGGCTCGCCAAGGGGGCATGGAATTTTTTGCCGCCGGACAGAAGGATCAGGAAAGACCAGCCTCGTCTTCCGTCCGTGGCTTTTTTTGCACTTCGCCGGGGATCTCAATCAACGGCCATCATTGTCTTGCGTTGCCGAGGCTCTCCGCTGACGGGTCTCGTCGCCATTTGAAAGACAAGCTGCATCTCAAACTGCCAGGAGCGCAGCTTCCAGCAGGAGCCTGGCAACCGACGCGCGGTGTCATGCCTTGTATCGTTATGCCAACTTTACCGCCCTCCCCCCTCTCCCCCCCCCCCCGACCCTCTTCTTCATCCCGCTGGTTGACGTTTCGATGTATCGAACTTATCGACGCGACACGGTGCCTGGTGACTGGCTTCGTAAATTTGCACCGATGCGCCGGGCGCGAAAGAAAGCGCTGCAATCGAGTACCACGTGACCCTCGCCTGGCGTGCAGCGTTGATTTAAATTCCTTAAATTGATTGGCCCCTTGGGGTTGATGAATTAATTGTTTAATGAGGGTGTCACAGGATTTTTAAGGTCTTTCAAGTTAGAAATTTAACGAGTTGGCGTAGGGTAGCTTTCTAATTCTGTTGCATTACGAGTCACTACTTGTTATGGGACAAACATGTCATTGAATTGTGTTTTATTCTTGCCAAAGTACTCAATCTTCGCAGTTCTTGAGATTAATGTGACGTGAAAGTGTTCCCAGTAATATATATTCAGTATCTATGAACATGAAATTTACAGAGTTCCTAAGAAAACGAATGAAGCTTTGAATAGCGCCTTCTGAGTCTACGTGAATTGTAAAACGGTATTCACCGTGATTACTGAGAATATGTAGATCGTCGCGGGAATTTATATTGACAGAAATCGTTTACGAAGCCTCGCATAACAAAAACTCAATTATTAAAGTGTTAGAAATCGATTCTACTCGGATCTAAAATTCTAAACAAAATCTCCTTTCGTTCGATAAACTCAGGAAGCAAAGCATCAGCTCCGCAAGAATATTTTCGGACCCTGGAATGCGTGTTAACTGTTCAAGAGACTACTATCCTGATCCTACAAGGACGACGTGTCACGTGGCCCCTGGTGGAGAGGGCACCGCCTCTAATGCCTACCCCAAAATCTGCTCGCCTAATACAAAACTGGTCGTCTGCTTGAATTTTCGATTGACGAGCCTTCGACAGCCGATCGCTTTCAGATACGCTGCCCATCCCCGTTCAATTAACCGTGCACCCACCCCTAAACATTGAAACAATTACCTACAAACAACCACCTACCATAAATTAAAGCTCAGAGAACCCTAAAACACCTACCAGAAATATACATACAATATAAATACGATATAAGGATCATCAGGAAAATCCACTTCGCCTAATAACAAATAACAGTCCAACTTTCAATAAATTACTTTGTCGAATTAGACGCTCAGTTTCCAAGCAGATTAATCCTATTGCTATTTAGAAATTAATAATCATCGCTGACTATTCGTAATTGAATGGAGGTACCTAATTGAGAAGAAAACCATTCGCAGGAAGAACTGCCACTTTCCAAGCGCAACATGTCCAGTCAGACCACGCCAATCAAACTCGTCCAGGGAGCCCCGTAGCTTTTCCACGATATCCAGGAAACAGCCGCGACCGGCAGCAGCATCCAGCCTCTGGAGCTGGCCGCGGTAAACAAACGTGACATGCTGATACGTTCCTGGTAGCGTCGAAACGCGATGAGATGTCGTAAACGCGAGAAGATGACAGAAAATCAATAGAGCGCCTTCGAAGGCCGGTGGCCCGCGGTGCCCGTTGCCAGACTCTTCTCCCGTTTCTTTCGCGGACCGCCGAACGGAGGTGCGCGTGATGATGGCCTGGTATTTTTCAGACGCCCCGTGTCTTATTGCTGTCTTTGTTCCCGTCCGATATCCGTCGAAAAAATATCAGCGCCGCGGCGATATGTATTGGTGGATCGGGGCTGTTTCTCCTTCTAATACTACCCTGATACGTTGACACGTCATGATCGTCATGTCTCGACAGTTTGACGTAAAATCGATAGGTCGCTGCGGGCGCCCGCGGGCGTGCGTGCGCGCGTGTGCATATTTTAATTGCTTTCTGGGCTGGTCTTGTATAATAGTATTGAATTGGAACGGGCGTTGCTGGTTAAGGGGCGCTGCTAAGTGTGTAGTTTGATTTGGGATAGAAAGTAGCTATGGATTAGAATTATTGTAATGTGTAATTGTTTTTAAGGGAGAGGGGGGGGGGGGTAAACCCGAACGCTGCGTAATCGCGAATGCGATGGTTATGGTGTTTTAATAAATAAAAGCGATGTTCCCTCTCCACTGGTTAATAGTTTAGGTCGTATCCAACGCCGGACAGAAAGTAATAAATACAGAACGCTCATGCTATTCAAGATAAACACAATTTATTATTTTTATCATGTTTCAAGTAATATTTTGTCCATATTCAATTGCATGTAATTACTGTTGAATTAATGATACAATTGTTTGTTTTTTTTAAGTTGAAATAAAGCACTTTTTTACCAACATTTTGTGGCCAAGGCGTTGCTTGAATCATGATTTTAACTACTGCAATAAATTCTTTTTTATTTTTTGATGTCGTGGGGTATTGACGAACAAATCGAACGAGGTAATCTCAAACCTTCGAGATTAGCAACGTTAACCGATTTTGATGAAATTTTAAGCATGTATAAAACTTACTTAAATCTACAAAAGGGATTTTTCAATTTTCATTACAGGTTCAGAAAATAAAGTTTAAGAAACAATTTCATTCGATATTTCGACCAATTGCAATTTTTGTCTAACGCACAAGAAGAGGAATTTGAAAAATACATTAGGTATAGATTGTAGCAACATTTTTTATGGGTTCACCATTGAAGTCGCGCTTTCTGTGCGACTTCTGCGATATTTAGCACTATGTTCGTGATTATCCCACGGCAGTCGAGTAATCAAGAACACCAAGTGGATTTTTATTATGATTTTTCAAAAATTCGTCACAGTACTTTATAGATGAATAGTTTAAGTATGTTTGTAAATAATAAACAAATTCATTTCTCACATAGTTTTCGTTTTGTTTGCTTTTTTGCTTAGATATTCGCAATTACCCCACTCTCTCTTATATGACGGACTTGTAATTGTAAATTGACAATGAGTCGGGTGGGATTGGACGTGGGAAATGGTAGCGTAACCTATTGCGTGGTTTTAATGAAACTCGTTACACTGGTAGGGGCGGATCCAGAGGGGGGCGATCGATAGAAAAATATTATTACATTGTACAAATAATAATGATCTGTACAAATAATAATGTAATGTAAAATTAATGTGAATTTAATTATTTGGGTTATAGTATCAGATAGAGATATTAGAATATAAATTACAAGCAAATTTTAAACCTTGTAAAAGAAGGTTAAAAAATGTACTTATGTACTTTTACATATTTCGCCCCCTCCAAGGAAGGCGTCTGAATCCGCCTCTGCACAGTGGCGAGAGACCGCGAGCCAGCGGGCAGTTCCGTGGTCAAAGAACGCGCCTGCTCGGTCTGGTATCGATTTACCGTCAGTTTCATGTCATAAAGACGTCAAACGCACGGTTTTCACCAGGACAACATCCCCGGGCTGAATTTACGACCAGCTGCGAGCAACAGGTCCCGCGGGAAAGTGTTATCGCGCGCGCTGAATCACCTTTCCCTCCATTCCTGCAACGCATTCTACCATAACGCAACTATGAACACGCCAACCTGGAGTCTACAGTCCCTCGATATAACAATAAAATTAAAATACCATCGAGTCTAAATAGAAATGAGCAAAGAACATCATTTCTAAATCTAAGAAAATCAATCAACACTTAAATGTCACACAAAAGGGTACCTAAGAAAGTGGTTAAATATTTAATATAAATATTTCATCGACACTGTAACAAATATTATTTCCCCCACGAACGAAATTACCCATAGAAACACGCGAGCTTGACCGACGAAACCGTATAGATTTATAGGACATAGGCTGCCAGTGCTCACCCCGGAATGAAACATAGCTCGGGGCGGCAACCTGTTGCGCTCGCTCGTAAATCTACCCCGAGGCTGCAATCCTGGTAGGCTTGTCTCAGAATGACGTCATTGACGACCCTTTGACAGACAACTGACATCCGTCGACGTCCTCCGTAGGAGCCCTTCCCCCCCCCATCGAGACGCAGTTCCTTCTGTGTCCAACGCGCATTCTTATTTTCTCAATGTGGCTGGCTGGGAGTGGTGCACGAACACAGTAGCAGCCAAGCCCCGCGTCAGTGTGACGGCCATAAATTCATCTACTACCCCTCCGTGCTACCCTAGTAACCATGAGCTTTCGTGACGTCACGCGACGTTACGTGACGAACCGCTCGACATATCGACAGCCGACACCTGGAACGCCTATTGAAATCGCCGCGAGGAAGGGGTTGCCTTGTTTAGGACTTTAAGGGCATTGTTCCGTGAAAAGAATCGATGCGCGGACGTTGACGTCGACGTGGCGGGCCGGCCATAAATCCCTCAAACGTCTGCTGGTGCCCTGGTGCCGGCAAGCAGTTTCTGCCACCGTGACGAACGGATGACTGACATTTCCCTCCCTCGAAGCCCATCGCGTCTCCCCTGTCCGGCTTTAAGCTACCCTTTCAATAGAATCACGCAAACATGCTTGGACTTTGTTCTGGGAGCGTGGTTGCTTGCACCTCTGTTATCTATTGTGGACGATCGCTAATTAATATCGAGGCGAGTGGCACGATAATGTAAATACGAGGGGGGTGGAGTGTGGGGACAGCTTAATAGACCGTGTGCTCTGTGAGGGGGAAGTCGAGGGGTGTACGACGCAAGAAGGAGGAAAGAAGGAATGACACAGTGCGAGGCTGGTGACTCGGCTATCCGAGGCGATGTATGCGACCCTGGTACATTGGCGTCCTTACGACGTATCATGATGAACAGATGACGCTAAATCAATACTCGTCGTCGGCATGCGAGCGATTGTTAAACGTCGTTTAACGAGACTTGATTATGTGGCAAACTTTGCCCTGTTACGTAACTAGAGACAAGCCGACAATCCCAATAACAGACAATACCACGAATGTAATTCTAAATAACTATAACAAAGATTCTATTTTTAAGTTTCTACAGGTCAAGATTCATATTTAAATAATTATTAGTACGTGTGAAATCAAATTGAATATCACACTCGAGATATCTCACCACTTGTACGTTCCATAATGTCTTGAATGAAATCAAGTTTAATATTCGTTCGGGATAATTCCACGGTCGAGTGGGATAAGACTTCCCCCACTTACTGGCTTGAAAAATGCTCCAAAGTATGTACAAATTGTTACGCGAGGGTCGTGTCCAGCATGCCTCGCGAGCTTCCAGGAGCAGGCTAACATCACCACCGAAAGATTCAGGGATTCTGGAATCCGTCGCATTCCGATCGTGTTATCGCGACGGGGAATGATGTCGGGGGCGAGTCAGAGGCAGAAGAAGTGGTCGACCGCGTTGGCGATCGAGCGACGGTCATCCAAGTTCAATTTTCAGCGAGTCAATAACATCAAAAGCTTCGAGTACCCGGCTCGCATCACCGCGTGGAGCTTTCGCGGCTGGCTGGATGGGAGTGACACTGCACGACGACGCCTCGAGCGATAACCCACAGCACCGTGGACAAAGCCGTCTGAAGTACATTCTCCGATTGGTCCAACATCGCCGATAGCTTGATAGCAATAATTACTCATCGAGTTAAAAAAGAAGGAGAGCTTGCCATTTAAGAAGCAACCTCTGTAAGATCAGTTGAATTCTCCAACTGAGAATTCTATACTCATTGTGGTGTGTTTCTCCACGGAGGCCTTTGTATTTAATTTCTTTTCTGCTACCTAGAACGGTGCGCTCGTGACAGGTGCGCCCCGAATCGACTGACACCAGGCGCGCACTTGGGTAAGGAAGCTTGCCGGGAGTGAAGGAACCTCTTTGCCTGGGGAGCGTCGCGGGGGGTTTGCAGTGGCGCAAAGAATCTAGAAAACGTAGCGCGGACAGCGGGGCGACGAATGTTAGATAGGGATTATACGATTGATTCTTGCGCAAACTGAGACGCGCAATCCTTGTTCCCCAACGCGACGATTGCGTCGACGCCTGGCGTATTTCTTGAACCAGGGGTGCACGTGCGGCACAAGGGTTGCTGCCCGCGTGCCGTTCAATAGGGGTGACTCCGGTGACGTAACAAAGCGCGCGTTTTAGTAGGAGAACATGTAGGAACGGAGGGTGTGCAACTACCCCCAGGAATTCCAGCCGTCAACCCGCTTCCCTGTAGCACCCAACCTCCATTCTTTCCTTCCGGCTCTTGTCACAAAAGACTACCAGCATCAAAATCTACGGTATAACTACTTTTCTTTATGAATCTCTGTAATTTCTAATTAATTTCTTTGAAGCTGCCAACGAATTGAAAGCATTATTAATGTATTTGTCAGGTGTTTTTTAATATTCTTCTCTGTTCCGTTCATACGTAAGGAGCTCCAGTAACTGACCTAGCGAACAAGGTTAACCTTTGCGACGTCACCCAGCCTGACATTCCTACCCGGGCACCATAGCGGTGCAGATAGCCCCGCGTTTATTGCGCGGGCCGCGAACGGGGGTGGTGATATTGACACGCTTTTCGAACCACACCACCTCCGAAGAACAGGAGTTCATATATGGAAGGCGCGTATGCCAGGGGAGTGGTGTCATCGATAAAGTTCAATCAAGCGTGTGCGCGCACCTCTCCGCCAGATCGGGCGATTCTATCCAAGCGTGATGTAATCAAGGATTTCATAGGCATAGATCGCGAAATGTCGAGTTAGAATAGTTAGATGAACGAGATACAAATTGTAGGGAGAAGCAGAAATAAAGCAATGATTTGCAGCTGTGTGGTGAATGAAAGATTATAGTTTGGGTTATTGATTATTATGAAAGAGACGCATGAAAAATCATTATTAAAGAATTTCACAGACCTGGTGGAAACTTCTGTCCAAGTACTGTCTCCATCCATTGCTGGGCTTCCGCCTCCTGACTCGCTTCACGCTTACCAGCAACCTGCGAGCAGAACAGGAAGACTATTTTAATACTTTTTAACATTATCGATACTTCTTCAGCGTGTGTATATTTATGTCTCCCCTGGCGTGATTAATGATGGCCGAATATCTTGGGAGATGGATGAAGTCTTACTTAGATATTTTTAAGTTACACGCTTCCTTCCTCTACACGTGTCGAATATTCATTAAGTTTATTTTTGAATATGGGAGGAAGACCCACGGGGTAAAGTATCAAATTTGTATCGTTTCAAAGTGTAAAAAAATCACACGTTCCCCCTCTCGTAACTAAATAAATAGACGAGAATATAAAACAATTTATCTCTCGCCTGCGCCGATAAATCTGGGGGCAAGGCAATGCCCCCCGCCGAGCCCAGTCGGCTTTTATTTTCTGAATAAGTTCATCAGTTTCCGCAGAAACTTTCAAAAATTGCCGTAGCCGATGGTATTTCACATCGTCATGGCGGGGTATTGGTAAAAGTTTTCAACTAGCAATAATCGCACCTCGGTAGAACCTCATTGGTTACGATATCGCCACTGCGCAAAGCTAACGAGTCCGTCTTTCTCAGCCCTACTAATAATGCCGCTGTAAGCTTTCAGCAGTGAGAAACCTCTCCGGCGCGTCTCCACCTGGTGGCAAGGTAGAGAACTAAAAGAGAAAAGCGCTGATACAGTATCCAGCCCCTGCATCCTACATTCGCGCAAAGTCAAACATAAATAGAAAAAAGTCAATAAACTCGCACGAAGCCAATAAAATCCAACAATATCCCAAATGCAATTAACCATTTCAATTACTAGTTACTACACTACATTTAAAACAGCGCGCACCTATCAATTACCACAGATACCCCTTTTCTATCTAAGAAGAAAGTTTCTCAGCTGTCGCGTGGCGAGCGGTAAACAGTGGATCTGCAATTGAGTGTAAGTAGAGATCGGTTAAGTATTTGCTGGAAATGCATCGTGGCAGGGAAGCACGACATCAGGAGGTGGCGTTTTAAGTTACGCGCGTAAACGACGCCCCGCGATAGTCTTGCTGCATTCTTTGCCCCCCCTTGTACCTGTTGCTCTTCAGGGGGGGGCATTTTTTAAAATCAACCTCTGCCATGCGAATTCGATTTCCGTTGCGCAACTCGAGCCCACGGCGTGCGAGCCTCGGGAGGAGCCGTTCCAGGCCGAGCACGCAGAAGACGTTGCGTTACGATAAACTTGGAAACGGCGTCGATTGACGGGATCTAAACTGGGCGGTGGCCTCACCCTTCGAAGTGGCCAGGGTCCAGAAATTACGGCGGTTTTTGCTTATCGGCGTTTTCATCTGGCGTCGGTCCACCGAGTCGATTAGCCATCTCCTTTTCTTGCGAAGCACACCCACTTGTTTGGGATTCCCAAGGCGTCGCGACGTCAGCGTCAACAATAACGGGCGGATCATCGTAAACGGCGATCACGCGTCGCCGCTGAATAAAGCTGTCCAGGATACATACGCGTTCTATTTCAGCGGATCTAACAGGTTTCATTGTAGGAACGTCGAAACTTCGCGAAGGATGACACGATTGGTATTCTTTTTAAAGGGTGCAAGATTATTGGTGATTCCAATTTTAGGGGTGATATGAGTATTGAGGTATTTAGTTATATCTCGCAAAGTAAGCACTAAAATTTATCGGTTATGCACTGAATTAGTACCTAAATATGTGTAGGAAGACATACACTGCCCTCCTTATTTAAAATGTCCTATCTACCTTTTCGAAACATCCGAGAAAACTGAAGTTTTACCATTTTCTTTGTGTCGTCCTTGTAAAAATATTAACAAATCAGACTTTTTATAGATCTCTATGAAGCCCTTAGGGTTTTATAACTTTACTTAGAAGGTAAAAGACGTGTGGAATTTCAAATATTTCAACTTCTTTTGAAAAATTGGAAAATGATAGATAGGACATTTTAATTAAGCAGGGCAGTACAGAAAGGGAAGTATTTCAGTGAATTTTAATAGTGTACAAATTTATAAAAGTGCCACAATTTTACATCACATTCGGAGAAGGTAAGTCTAATAATTCTGTAAATGCAAGAATATCTACTAGAAATACCTAATTAATGACGTAATTAAAGAATGAAATCGATTCAAATATTTTTCGTAATGAAAATAGCGTTTTTCTTTTAGCAGTATGCGTGTTCTCAATACCGCCTACTGGAAAACAATGCTTTCGATGTAATTTTTGTTACATATGGAATCACCAAATTTGCGGAGCAACCGAAATGAACTTTATTTGTTCAATATGTACATCCGAACGTAAAAAATAAAATATTTTAAAAACCCCATTTCTATACTTCTGTAATAAAAATAAAATCAAAGATTGATAAAAAAACATTTATAGAACAAGAAATAATAAAAGCACATGTGAAAATGAATTTAAAAACTCTTATATACGTGAATTAATCAATATTTCTTGAATAAACGATATTAGGTACCCTTTTTTGAGGACACGATTTTTGCATGGCTTACATTTTTTAATTCCTAATTAAAAGTTTGTAGGTTTCAACGATTCTAACTTATGCCACATGAAAGATGAATAATTTCTCTTTACTTTGAAACGAATTCCATGCAAATATATAAATTATTATTCAATTGACAGCTATTTAACTTTTGCTAGGCGATATTAGGAACGGTCACCTTATATGATGTTGAGTTGAAACGATCATTTCACAGATAGGGAAATGAATCAGATATTAAAACCGAGCGCAGAATATTATACCAAGCAGGTGAGTCTCTAATTATTTTCGGCAATGTATCATCGAAGAGTTTTCGAGTAGGTATTCTCATGTGCAATAGGTATAATATAGGTACGTTTTTAGAGGCTTGCAAGACTTCAAAGGGAAGATCGCGGGCGGAAGGGCCAAGAAGATGAAGAAGGCTGGCGAGACGCAAATACAAGCAGCCTAAATTGCAAACCAGTTATGATGTGTAACGGAAGGGTCTTTGAACCACAGCTGGGAATCTACGGTGAAACTTGCACCACTGCACCCTCCATTCTGCTAAAACCAGTGCCTTCGAGGCTCTAAATTAACCCAATCAAAATTTCTCTGTACTGTAGGTTTAATAAATATTTGTTGATTTCACCGGACATGGGGCAAAAAGTCCATTTCAAATTGTCACACATTTTCTGATATAACTCAACAAAAAATTACACTATTAACCAAGAACTTTGTAAAAGTAAAGCATAAGAGTTGTATTTTATACAAAATAACACCGAATATCTCTAGATTCTTATTACTAAATTTTGCACAGGTTTATATGAAAAACGGGACTTTCAGCCCCACCCTACCCCACCTAAGGAACACATTACACCAATAATAAAAATAGGAGAACTCCCAAACTGTTCGATCTTCCCTCACTGACCTCTGTAAATACTCCACCAGCCAATAACCACGTGTACAAAATTTATATACAATCTACTCGGATACCTTTCCGCCACTTCCCCCAAACAACCCCTGCATTCCCCAAACCACAAAGGCCCTTTAAACCCATTAGAAATCCCCATCTCGTCCAGCAAACGAGGCTGCAGTGTCAAGATCTGGTTACAGGGGCGGGGGTGCGTGAACAGCGAGCGGGCAAGCGGCCAAAAGACACTCGTTCCTGAATGTCGGCGTAAAGGATACGGCGGAGGGGATGCTGGCATATAGCGTCGCGACGCACGGCGTCCGTCTTAGTCTTTGGTCAGCGTGATCGTTCAAAAGTCGCTTATCGGGGCACCTGTGTGCTCGAGTCAAAGTCCGTCAGCGAGAGAGAAAAAAGGGAACAGAGGAAAGCATGCCGGTACGTCCTGGCCAACGAGTGTGCACATAACGAGGGAGCAGTGTTTCAGCCGCGCAGAAACGCGACACAGTAACAATACCGAGGCATATCCAGCGAGCCACAATGTTTAACAAAGTGAAGCTCGAGCTGTCGCGTTAACAGTTTTCTGTTTCGTTGTCGCGGTTTGGCCGCGGTTATTCGTAGCATCCTAATTACGGTAGACCTTGGGCTATTTCGCTCTGGCGGTTCTCCCAAAATACTGGATTAATCTTGACGCGAGGGGAACGCGCAATGTTGCAAAACAAGGGAAAACGCGGCATGCGAAGGGGGACCGTGGTGGTTTAGGGGAAACGGTGATCGCACCGCAGCCGTAAGCATCCGATTTTAGTACCGCGGATGAGCTTGTGTATAGGTCGTTGACGCAATGGGAATCGCGGCACAGTTCTCAAACACCGATTTGCACCGCCGATCGGGTTTGACGTGTAAGTCCGCCCCCGCCTCGCGAGCAGTGGAGTATTTATACCCTAAGATAAATATCCTTGCGTAATATCGACGCTCGCGATTCCTCCGCGCGGAAATAGTAATTTAAAAAGCCTCGGCTGTGCGTCTAGCGGCGACCTTCGGATGTAAATTGAAATCATGGGGTTGGATTTGAATTTAGAATATAAATGAAGCTTTACAGAATTGTAGCTGGAAAATTTAAGTTGTAGGGCTGCTCTCTCTAATTTCCCAAAATTCTAGCAGTAAATCATCGGAACGACACCGTTCGAACGTCGAGATAGTGAAATAATGGCGGGGCAAATGGCTAATTAGAGAGGATGAATCGGGCGCCACGCGAAACACCGTCATTCGGGGTGCATGGGAGATCGGGCCAGATTGTAGCAAAAAAGTTTTCAGAGTGTTTTCTCGAAAGTGTTTTCCTCAATCAGGAAATAATTCGCGTGACTTAGGTACTACTTACATATGTGGTGAACTAATTGAGTGTAAGTACGCGACGAAATCTTGGACACTTAGACATCTAGCTTCATCTTAAACAATTCTGAACCTTTGTTGCAATGTGCCCCTGTCCGGGGTAAATTGTAACACATCTGTTTTACTTATTTAAATAAAAATATGAACATAAATAAACATTTCTAAAAAATATAAATGAAAACACAGATCATTATTAAACATTTGGTATACATGAGTTAAAGCAATCATTGCTTATTCATTTGATTCTATCAAAGTCTTCTTCTACGCTTTCTTTACTTTTCCCTTCATACATTTTTCTACTTTTTGGATTCTCTTTCTCCGGAGTGTCAACAAATACATAGCTTGCTTTATCACTATTTAGAACGGAGTAAGATAGTATCATGTTACAATTTACCCCGGGCCTGAATTTTTTCGCTTTATCTCAGCAAATTACTAAAATACGTACACATTATAATAAACCAATGTGTACTGATTCGTTTGCGACAAAGAAGCAAAAATTCAAACGGTTTCCAATGACGGTTAATTCAAATAAAATTGCTAAGACAACATTTTCTTACGTGTTCTACATACTAAAATTCTGGGCTATAACCACAAAATAAATACATAACGCTCGTTTCTGTCGATAAAACCGACGGTGCTAATATCGTCGAGCGGATATGTCGTACCAGATTTGTCGTTTCAAAGATTTTACTTATGTTACAATTTACCCCGAAAGGACCGAAAGAGCACCCCCGTGCACGGATGCTAGACGTTGACCGATATAACTTTAAATTTAGTGAATCGTTGCACCACGTGTCACGTTCACGAAACGTCCTCGAGAAACGGATACTGATCCCGACGAACGAAAACGCGGCTCCTCTTGAGAATGGGGCTTAAAATACACCCCGGGCGTGCGTTCGACGTGGAACACGTTGCTTGACACTTCGCAGACAGCCTGGAGATTTCCCTGGAAACCAGCTGCCGATCGTCACACTAACTAAGCTGCAATTAGGAATCCACTGGACGAGACACTGGCCTGGCTGTGAAGCAACTCCGTGGCTCTTCGATTTTAGTAACTCGTTTGCGCGTAGCAAAAGTATGGGTAGAAGATACGCGGCTCGAATTTCGCGGAGTATAGAGGCTGATTTCTGCTATAAATACTGATTTATCGCGAACAGACGGATGCCAGATCGCGTTTGCGTCGGTCGGCCCGCTGGCATCGTAAATCAGCTAGGAAGTAGTTAGCAAATTGCTTACAGTACACGCTAAGGGAACACCAGACCTCGCTCCGGCAACTGAAATTATTTTCACCAATTTAATTCAGAGAAACGAGACGAAGGCGCAGGGTAAGGAAGGTTGAAAATCAGTTTAGCTTTAGATAAGCGGCTTTCATTCCACAGAGTCGAAATGATTTTTGCAGCTGCGTTGATAGGAAAGCGACGGAGCAGAAAATCGTTGTCAATCTGCCAAGCGGTGTAATTCCGTCCGATTGCGAGGATTTTACCAGAAATCAGTAGAACTTTCCGGGGTTCACACGGCACGGAAACAGGTGGCCGTCGAACGGTTCTTGCCAGTTTTAATAAAAGCCAACGAATCGGCCGGCGTATTTTATTTCCGACGTTCGTTTTATGCCCCCCCCCCCCCCCCACCGGTAACGTAACACCGTCGCGATCTATTTTCGCACACCCCCGTCGGACGTTTTTATATCGCTCGAGGGCAACACCTCGCTGGACCGCGCCGCGGAAGAGCTCTGAGCTCTTAACGAAATACGAACCTCTGGTCTCTGATTCTCAGGCTCGCAATAAGGAACAGGAAGCTGAGGTGTTGGCCTGGATCGAGGCCGTTCTTGGGGAGAAACTTCCGCCTGGAAACTACGAGGACATACTGAAGGATGGCGTCGTCTTGTGCAAGCTCGCCAACAAACTGGCGCCAGGGTCGGTGAAGAAGATCCAGGCCAAGGGAACCAACTTCCAATTGATGGAAAATGTGCAGAGGTACTGCGGGAGCATCCGCGTTTGTTAATGGAGTCCTGTCATTTTGGTGGTTTTGTAATCGCTCGCGTTTATGTAGATTCCAAGCCGCCATCAAGCAGTATGGAGTTCCGCAGGAGGAAATCTTCCAGACGGCTGATCTGTTCGAACGGCGCAACATCCCGCAAGTTACTCTGTGCCTGTACGCGCTTGGGAGGATTGTGAGTATCTTGGAGCAAAGGTTCTTGAATAAACACTTTGCCTGGCGTGTGGTGTGTTCTTCTAGCGGTATTTTCTGGGAGGCATCGAAAGTATTCCCTCGAGTCTCGCTGAATGAAGCCTCGGGGCGAGTTAACCCTTATACGGAATGTGTAAAGTTACACGGATAAGTAAATTTGGCTCAAATGGACCGAAATCATATATTTACGAGAAACGAGCACATAAAAATAAAACACAGTTCGTTTAATTATTAATTTAATTTGGAATATTTCAATAGTTCAGTATTTTAATATTTTGAGAACTTAAATTTCTACAACAAAAAAAATTAAATAAACTTATTAAAAAAATTATAATTGAAAGATATGAAGGAGCTTCAGGCCAAGATTATAATACCCACATTAGTAAAGGAGGAATGAAGATTTGTGACTCGATTTTTGTTAGAAATGCCGCAATTCCCGTACAAGGGTTAAGTAAAAGTTTCCCGTCAGTGACGATCGCCATTCAAAGTGTTGCTGGTCTTTGACTGTTGATAGGGGTTACTTGCTAATTGCCGCTACGATTTTTCTATTCAGACGCAGAAACATCCCGAGTACAACGGACCTTCTCTAGGCCCGAAGATGTCGGACGAGAACAAACGAACGTTCACGGAGGAGCAGCTTCGCGCGAGCGAAGGCCAACTGAATCTGCAAATGGGTTTCAACAAAGGCGCCAGTCAAGCTGGCCACGGTGGTTTCGGTGGTACTCGGCACATGTAAACGTCTCCTTGCAACGTGCACAATCGCGTTGCTGACGACGTTCTAGGTATAGACACCCTTTTTGCTACTTGCTACCGATCTCCGAGCACTGTGGACACCAGAGCGCGACCGATTTTCGAGATCTCCTCGATCGTCAGGCTCAAAAGCTACGCTCAAAAATCACCTATATCTGCTTTCTTTTCGATGGACGGTGGAGGAGGAGCGTCCCGAGGTCGCTGGGAAACTGTGCAAGCCCAAATCTGTTTGTAGGAACATGTTGCTGGGAATTTGTTGAATTGTAGCGTTCTCTGTGTACGTAAATGCGAGATCCAAGACACAAATGGTGTTGATTAAATCCTCTGCCCTGTAATTATGCATTCCTACACTGTACAATCTTCCACTAAGCACACATTATACACACACACACACACGCGCACACGCGATCCAACACGTACACTATACATATACACACACATTCTTAACACAATTTATACTCACACGCATGGACACATACACTTGATTCTATACAAACACAAACACTTGCTAAGTGCATAATTAACAGAAATGAACTTCTTGGCGAAGATTTTTCATTGCGACACGACGCAAAGTGCCAACAGAACATTTGTCACTAGCATCGCATGAAACAGAGGAGATTTATACGCGACGAGCTGGATCTCGCAGTTACTACAGCATGTGTTGTGAAATTTAGATCTGTCAATTGGAATGTATAATCCATTTTCTAAGATTTGTAATCGCCCTATCGTAACTTGTTAACGATGTGTAAACGGCAAGTGTAACGAATAAAGAGGCAGCGCTGCTATTTTCTATTACCTGTATTATTATGAATGTGGTCCTATTAGGTACTTCTACTGTCCAAGGAAACCCCAATGGCCACGCTAGGCTACCTCCATGTTTACAATAAAATCAGATGAGATGAAGCAAGAAAGAAATCCAATTGATAGACCTTTCTAACGAACGATTTACCAACTAATTATTTTCCACATGACGTTCCAGAAACTGAGATGAAGAAAGACAGGGTCAGAATTCGAGGATCCCTCTGTCTCATGCCAAGTTCTTGAGACATTAATACACACTTCTTTCCGCGGGTAATGTGGCAATAACATCTCCAGCATGAAAATACTGTCAATTAAGTTGCCCGACTGGCAAAACCCGTGGAAGCAACGCGGTGGCGGATTTAACGAGCGGCCGATGCACATAGTGATATAAATGAAATCTGAATTATGTTCTTCTCGCGTAACGCGTTCTAAAGTACCATGAATCTGTTTCCTGGTTTACTGTCTTTCGATCCTTGAATGTGCTCATTGTGGGGTTTGACAGAGATAGGCAAAAAATTATTTGGAATAAAAATTTGGTACACAAATTTTTATTTCAAATAATTCTTTGCCCATCTCTGGGGTTTGAACCTAGCTGAATGATTCCAAGTACTTGAGCAAGGATATTCATTGAAACATTTGTCCCCGGAATGTTACTTGATTCTAACGAAATGAAGCTTAGATTCGTAACCGATAAGTTTTTTATTTTAACTTGATGCCATCGATATTTGACGACTGTACAGCCTAATGACGTTTCTGAAGCATAAAAGCGAGATACTGTTTAACTGATTTCAAATTTGATAACCAGAATTGAATAGGAACGACGAATTCATCGATTTCTTTATTTTCAGAACGACGAAGCAAGTTGTCGCTGCCGAGAGAGTTTTGTGAGGCTCGACGGGCTTTGCAGAGATCCTAAAGTTTTTTGCTCTTGAACGATTGTAACAAAAACAGCTGTTAAATAATCTACATTGTTACATGTAACATATCCTTCAAGTTAATACAAATTTGATTTGTGGAATACTCGTTATTTTACTAATTGCAAGCCACTGGATGGAAACACTTATACATAGCTATTCAAACAAGTATTCCTCATAAGTGCTCATAATTCTTCGGCAAACCGAAAATTTCAAAACATGTAGAATTGTCTACACAGGCAATAGGAAACAAGTATTGTCGTAAGATGGAATAAAAAGCTGAGAAGAAAAACAGTTTACTGGAAAGTCAAGTAAAGATCACATTTGATAATTTTTGTCGACGCAAGCAAACGTCATTTACGTGCAACGTTGATATATCGCCTTGGCGAAAAGGAGAAGCGTATAAAGAACAAATGAGACGCTGCACGAAGGGATCAGCAAAAGAGGAAAATCAATGAGGGAAAGAAACAAGAGTACAAAAACTGCAAATAGAAATAAAACGAATTGAAAATTGATGTAAAAATAAAATAAAGGAAGTAAACATTCAACTCATTGAATCAAAAAAATAGTAATTAAGACCGTTGCAATGATTGAACTTAAAGATAGACACACTGCAGAAATAAAGAAAACCGAAATTTTAGATGTACTTGAACGGTATAATATCGATGTGAACCAGATCTATAATGTTACAAGGGATAACGGAAGGAATTTAATAAAAACAGTCGATATGTTACGGGAAGATTGTGGTTTTGATATTTTTGAAGAAAATGAAAACGAAAATGAATAAAAACATTTAAATACTCAATCTTTGGATGTTATACATTTTGATTCGTTTGGAACAGTGCTGTGCGCAGTTAGCTTGTGAATGAAATGCTTCGAAAAGATGACGCAGTTCAAAATGTTATGAAAATGCGAGAAATGCAAAATTTTACCTACCCCAACATATGTATATGCAAGTACGATTAATTCTATTTTTTATTTTTTTACTAATTTGAGACTTTAGAGTGAATTATTCTGATTGTAAACTCCTAATTATTTATTTGCATACTTTTAGGCATCTCGTTTCAAATTTAAGATTTAAGTATTAAACCTACGATTGACGTTCCAAAACGAGGAATTCCACGATAACAATGTTAGAAATACTCGTAAAATACAAAACCTTTTGTCTACAAAATGAGCAATGCAATGAGCATTTGCCGCCTGGTCCCTTGCCCAGAAAAAGGACCCCACCTTCCAAGGAAAATTATGATTTATCCAAACACTATATTTTTTTTTTGGTTTCCCATAATTTTCACACCACACGCGCGTAAATTTATTTATAATTCTATTACGCATATAGGGTGTCCCATAACGTTTGCCACACGGGTCATTTTCCTGAAATCCGCCACTGAACCAACGCATCCCTGCTAATGTGGGATGCTCCAAAGGGGCGTTATAGTATCGCTTTATCAAAGTCTATATTAAAAATTGAATCCTCCAGGGGCACACGTTTTCGATCTCCATCCCGCTCGCGTAGGCCTCGAGCAGGCCCTCAAGTTGGGCGAGTTAATTTCGGCGCATCAGCCACGGAAATACCGTGGCGGCTTGTTTGTAAATAAACCTTGCCGCGAGACTCGTACTGTCATCGCGACACAATTTTTTTTCATTCCCCCATTTTCAATTTGTTTCTTTTGGAAAGTCAAACGCAACACGTCCGTCGGATCGCGAAACTTATTCGCACTTTTGCTTAGCTTGGCACGTCGCGACGCCTTTGGGTTATTTCTAGATCGTTCTGTAGACTTTAACATCGCGTTAGGATACCCACCCCCATTTTTATCGGTTGAGAAAAATTATAAAATTAATGTTAATGGATCTAATCGGGCTCCTAAGTGGCTGTGTATTACTTGTAGTTGATTCTGTGGTCAAAAGAAGATACATTTTCTCAAGGATCACCTTTTAATAAATGATTATATTCAAAGTGCTATGTGTAGGGATTTAAATAATTTGCCTTGTGTTTTTTTGTTCGATTCAGATTTATAGAAGCTATGGCTGTTAAAAAATTCTCTTACCTACGTCTGGCAAACGCTGGTGCAGACTTCCGTCGCGAATTTCTCCGGAGATCGTTAAAAACGTTCGCAGTGTAAATGAAAATTGGATCGTCCTTCGTGGGAGCGATATGATTGGCCGTGTTCCCGCGTGTAAATCAAATTTAAATAGTTTTAACGATGCATCCAGTGACGCACGGATTAGAAATATTCCAGAATTAGAAGCACTTTAATGAAAGCCCGTAAAAATATTTCAGAGACGCCTGCTGAGTCAGATGTGTTCGAAATAGATGGCTTTTGACTGTGTCAAGGGGAAGAAATTCCGCCTCTGCTCCTGTATTCCACGAACGCGTCGCATGCCTCGCGATACATATTCTGGAAGCTTCGATAACAATCTCCCAGCTCCGCGAGTAGCTCACGGCGCCTGGGAGTTGACAACTCGCGCGACACTGCCGTCGAACTGGACAACGGCGCGAAACAAACAGAACGCCACGCTCGACTGCCACTAAATAGCACTTATCAGAGTGCAATCGTAATTTCGATGAACCAACTTAATAATAAAAACCACAATAATCGCCGTTAATATTACCTCGCGATGAAAAAAAATGTAAGGAAAATTTTGCAGCCCAAAAATGAAAGTATTAAAGCGCACAAAATAATATACAATATACCACCTCGCGGTGAAAAAATCATGCGACTGATAAATGAATATTTTCCCGTTAATAAAATATTATATAATATCATTGATTCTTCTGATTTCAACGACGCCACAGTATTATCGATTTTTCTTCACAATTTTCCATCTCCGAGTGTTGTCACAGTCGCAGTCGATTTATAAGGCCGATACCTAGTCTTTAGATGCACTAAACGCGCAGAGAAGGCGTAAGGGAGCGACAGTTTACTCAGCACGTCTTACCTGCCAAAGTGGACGTCCAGGCATGACGAATGCGGTTGACGGGTGTTCTTTTGCGGTTCAGGAAACGTCGGGAGCCGTCAAGTCGGCAGAGCTTAACCCACTCAAGCACAAAAAGTGTGCGCTTCGGCCCGCGTGCTGCGTATATATGCGTGACAGGTGTGCGCTCGTGTTGGTGAACGTGGGGGCGCTTCTATATATGGACCACTTACTCACCACCCTGGTCCACACGCGGCCACCTCCGCCGATATCTTTTCAAACGCGTTCGTAAAGAGCCACGTGAGCGCTGACTGGAAATAGTTGCGGAGGAACTTTTTCAACGCCCTCTGGAGAAGCCTCTACTCGATGTTTAAACAGATGCTTACGATTTACAAGCTTCTACGGGAGATCGCCAACCCTGGATCGTTGGTCGAACTCGATCTCTTGCATAGAACCGGTTTTGTACTTTAAATAATTATGAAACCGAAATCGATTTTTTGGGGAACTGAATAAAAGCTTTTATAAAAGTTTTGTTCCGTGTTTCTGATTTCCTGTACCTGTTTGGGGAAGTTACTTTTTAGATTGTAGTATTTTATGAGTGGATAAAGTATTGGTAGTGAAGCTGCAGAGATTACGTGTTTGGGAGACGCTGAGATTTCAACGGTAGCGTGGCCGAGCGGTCTAAGGCGCTGGTTTAAGGCACCAGTCTCTTCGGAGGCGTGGGTTCGAATCCCACCGCTGCCATTTATTTTTTTTCTTTTTGCCTCCGTTCGCGGTGATCAAGTGCACGCGCGATTCCTGGATCCGCGTAACCTTCACGGCACGCTGGCGAGCAATTAACGGAAGAAGGCAGTGGTAGCGAGTTCTTTGAAGGTGCAATGGGTTGCGTCGGCACGCGGCGCCGTGGTTCACACCTATTAGAAACGCATGAACAGCAGGAGGTTCGAGCATTGTGCGTCCTGAAAAACCTCACCTATCGACGCCTTTGTGAACCTCGCGGTCACGTAGTCTGGTCGATAAAGCTGCATTGTATGTTACCATTTTTGCACTAACAAATGGGCATCTCATCCGTGGCAAATTTCATAGAATTATAAACAAAACGTTTATGTACTTTGCGGTATAGAGACAATCAGCTTTCACATAGAATTTAGAACATGTAATGTATATTTATATAATACTGTGGAAAGGGTAATTCAACATTACACTTGACGATTTGAATAAAAATGTTTAGTATTTTAGTAGGTATATTGCCTCTTTAATGATCTCTATTTAAATGAAGTTTTTAATCGGTTGGAAGATTCCAGGCAGAAAGAAATGCAGCATGGAGAAGGGTGTGCATGAAATTCTATGCTCCTGCGATCGGATAGAAGCCTGTTACTATTGTTATCATCGGGGGCTAGCCACTCTTGACCGTTTCAGTTAATAGGGTCGATTATTCAACAACTAATCAGTTCTGAAGGAGAAGTAGAACCGAGGAGTAATAATAATCATACCCCCTTCGAAAAAGTACGACGGAAGTGTGCTCCTCGATGATATGTTAGCCTGATCCGTGTTTCATTCTGAAGATGCCACTACGAGCCACACCCAATTGGTGCGCGAGATATCAATACCATTTGCTTGTCTTTTAAATACGTCCTGGCAAGAGTGACTGCAAAAAAGTTGCAGATCGCATGAACTAATTAGGCTGTTATTATGAAATATACTATTTTCATATTACGAAGGGTATTCGAATACTTATCACCGTCTATTATTTAATTTGCAGTTTAAAAATATGTATTCACATGGCAGATGCGTGTTGCATGCTTCGCTTGCCAATGCTCCTAGAAAATTAGCTATTGAAAAACGTTTCTCAAGCGGACTCCGTGGCGCAACGGTAGCGCGTCTGACTCCAGATCAGAAGGTTGCGTGTTCAAATCACGTCGGGGTCAATATTTCTTTTTCTTTTTTAAACTTCGATTTAAATATCCTTTAGTTTGAATGAATCTTTTGCATCGATGCTTCCTGTCTTATAACAATTATTTATATTCTTTTTAGCTGTATCAACTCGTCCCCCTTCTTTAAAATTATGAAAGTATGTTATATATTATTTCATATGTTGGTGCTGTATATATAAAATTGTATAGGCAAAATGTGACTTATTTAAATAACTTGCACGTTATGTGAAGAAAGGACAACACAGAATTTATCAACGTGTCTGCAACGTGTTTTCCTTAAACGCTTAAACTCTTAAACTTGAAGCACGGTGTGTGCTCACATCCCGCACAGAAGACGCGAAGTAATAGGATAGCAGGAACGAACCACATTTCTCCTCTCTCGTACAGTCGAGCGGCATTCGCGCGGGTTGTCTCATTTAGCCCCTCCTTGGAGCAAGGTAACACGTTCGTCAAGGAAGTCACCGTGGCGACTGCCCAACTTTTTACACTACTGCCCTCGTAGTTACCTACTGCTATCTACGTAACCGACTGTTTAGATTCCCCAAGAAATAGAAAATAATGGTTAACGAGTATTTTGTACGCTGTACTTGTACTTGAATATAGTACTTCGTTACCATATTTACATTTTAACGAGTTTCCTAAAACTCTAATTTGGTTTACATTTGCTCTCTGTTATACCAGCCGAAGTCGGCCACGTAAACCACAACCTTACGCACAGTTAACACAATTCGCACTGTCGGTACAATCTCCTCAGCTCAACTGTAAGCACAATCATGTTTCCCTGCTACAATGCACCAACTGATTGAGCCTAAATGATTCTGATTGTTAATCATTAAATCCTCGACATCACCACCTACGATCACCGTGATAAATAACACACGCAACCGATGTTAAACGGGGAACTTAATGTAGCGAAAATTTCATAAGAAATTCTTGAGGTCTCGCGACGCACTGTCCACGAGTCATGACCGAGATATTTAACTGTCATTTTACCCCGCATAAATTGGATCAACCATACGAATGATTTCAATCGCACCCAATTCCAATCAACAAATTTTCGCGACACAATCAGATTTTACAAAAGCCTCTAGCGTTCTACGAAACAATAGCCGACATTTGATCACCAGTATCATTCACGCTTTCGATAAATTACAAAGAACAATGGTGCAGAATAGAACGCTCATTTAATAATCATCGACCGCCCCCGATGCATGTATTCATTCAGCGCACACGTGTATATATCTATCCTTGTGTGACACAGCGAGCATATGACGCAATCGATAATGGAGTCTGGCTCGCCCTCCGTCATCGAGGTTTATCTTTCACCTTCCCGTACGGTGCGCGAGGACTATGCTAATTTACGTGCAGCCTCCAGTAATCTGTAGTTAGCGGGTAGAATGGACATAATCAACAAATTAACCGACTCGAGAGCAGGAGCGCATGAACGACGACGGATAGCCAGCGCGAGCGGCTGTACCTCCGTTCGATTCATGTTAGCCGCGGATTGGAAAGACACAATTTTGAGGAAGAGCCGCGCGGGCCCTAAGCACCTCTGTGACGTAGCAGTACCTTATTGGCCCCCAACGATCTCTTTCCATTGCTTATTGGTCCACTGACTCCAGCGTGGGCAGAATTTCGGCAGAACTGCCGGTCCAACCGCGTCCCCAATCGCAACAATCATCCGTCCCCTTTCAAATTACCTCTAACCTCTACCTGTACGCGCCGCGCCGCGATCGCAGGGCAGTGACACCATTTTCCCCAAAATTTCAATCAATACCGTCCCTTCTACGCGCCAGCACGCAGGTGACACTCTCTGCAGGACTCGTTTCTCTCGGTACCTCCCCCTGATCGGTATGCAGCACCGAAGGTGATCGATCCGCGGCGCATTGGCGGACGGATCAAGCCTTATTACGTTTTCCCCTAAAATTAATGTGCAGCTCGAGGCTCGGGTGGGGGCATTCGCCTTTCACGCAAGTAAGCCAAGCTTGGGATATGTAGGTGCGTGTGCATGGATACACGTCAGCGTCCCTTACACACCGGCACTTCTATCCGTGGCGTCATGAAATTACTGTTAGCCGCATGTGTTCCTGTTGAAAAAATTCCTCACGGGCGAAAGTCAAGGTATGACGGAATATCGCAACGGCCAGGCCAGCCGGGCGTTGGTAACTGCGACTCCTGCTCCCCTGCTACTAGGAGGGGCTTTGTGAGACAACCCGCGCGAAACTCTTTCCAACGTAGGGAGAGAGAGAGCTTCCTGCGCCAGCATGCTATTCGGGTATTTCAGTGCTTGCATGCGGGATGTGAGCATGCACCGCGTGCTTGTTACCGAACACATTGTAACAGTACTGGCGATTAATGACACGTTCACAACGAGATGCTTGCCCCGCCGCTGGAAATATCCGCGAGCATCGCGTACAAAGGGCATACACACGATCTATTAAATCCGTTTAATCGCCTCTAAGTTTTCACAAAATTACCGAACATCCTTGCCAGGATTGCACCTCCTCGAAGAAGTACCATTCCAATGGTGCTTCAGTTTCAGACTTCGTTTAATATTCCCGCATTACGATACAGCAAGTATCTAAATGAGACACTTAAACTGCTTTTAATTTAAAGCTAGACGATAAAGTGGGAGGCAATAACATCGTAAATACACTAAGTAAACGTTTAAACTGGGGCAGGATCAGAATGGAATTAATCTGCAAATAGGATTTGAATAATTTTCGTCCATTACTTACTCGATTCATATGTATCAACCTGTGTCGAAAAGAATTAAATATCTTCGCAGAATAGTTCCAAATCTGATATTCTACGGATTCGATAATCGCATATGTATTTGCATACTTTCTTTTAAAACATTATGCTCTGTAGGTAATGCAGTTTCTTTCGTGACGACGTGTCCAAAGGAAAATACAAACTTGATTTGTAGAATTTCTGTGTGCATACGCACCTGCGGGCATAAGTATGGACCTTCTGTAAATCTAATAAATATAAGCGAGTGTCTATAATGTTAATAGTCAATACTCTACTTCGAGAAACAAAATTGTGGTTAGTGTACGTTACACTGTGTCGACAGAGTAAGTAAGAGGTACGTGATATCTTTAAGAAACCGAACGATTACGTTGCGACGGCGAGTATCAAATTCCGCTATTTCAAAGTAAAATTGAAGATGACAGAGTAACACGAATAAAAGTCAATGAGATAGAATCGATTCTGCTCGAAATGCCCGACACAGGAGAATTCAAACTCGTAACTGGTCGAAAGAAACGCGCATCTAGCGTTCGAAATAACTGCGACTTAAACGTACCTTTGCCAAATAACGATGGTTACGAAAGCGACAGCGACGCTAATTACGAAACACTTTATCGGTAAGACATTGCTCGTATTTCAAAAGTGTGCACGAGATTTCCTTGGCAGGTCCGTTCTGTCGTTCGAAATTACTGGGCCCTCTAATTTCCCCGTATTTTACAACAATTTTCAGAAAGCTGCGCGAGGCAGAGATCGAACTGAAAAGTTCCTCGTTCGCCGACGATGTTTTTCATTGCTTGAGAGATTCGTTGAACGCTTTAGGCGCCGGTGGTATATCTGAAATATTGTGTTACGGTTTGGGTCGTTTCTCCTGCCAGAGATCTTCCAAATATCAGCTAGCGTTACTTCTGTCTCTGAGGGACCGTTACGGCTCTCGGATATACGTGTACGATCCAGTTTTCTCTTCTAAGGAAATCGAGCTTTTGAAGAGGTTCGGTTTTAATATTATAAAGAACAACGAGGAGGGGAAGCGAGTCGTTCGGGAGGATCTAACGCTGGTGTATATGCCGCATTGTTCCCTGCACTTGACTAACAATTTCCTTTACGCGAACTGGAGTAAGAACTTGAGCAGGTGCATTCTTCTGACGAATAGCTTCCAAGCTGTGGCGGATAACTTGATAAAGTCAAGTACCTTCGCCCCTGTCGAATACATTTTACGTATCCAACCGCACGTCACTGAAATCGCTTTGAGAAATAGTTTCGCGTGCGAGGAGGCGTTCAACGACTTAAATATTCACATCTTTCTCGAACGAGATATGAACGCGCTGCCTCGATGTTTCTGGAACAGAGGAGAAGAATCCCGCTACGAAAATGCAGTGGTCGATTATTTCACTGCTGTGCAAACGGGAGAAGTAGATGCTAAAAATTGTAATTATATTTCTAGCCTTCCACTTCACAAATCTTTGATTGTTCATCAGAATGCTAGAGCCAACGCCGCTAAATGTGCTTTCCTTAGAATACAATTATTTTTATGTCAATAAGTAATTTGTTTTGTCTGTTCTAGGCCGCAGCAAAGATGAAACCTAACACGAAACTGATTCGCTCTCTCGTCCAAGAAGTCCGACGAAATTCGTCAGAGCCGATCGCGAAGGATAATATCATGGTGCGTTACATATTGGAGCAGGCGCATTCCCATCGAGAAACCTCTGAAACATTGTGTAAGGCACGTGAGGAGCTGAAGAATTTAGCGGAGACTTACCGCTGCTACTTAAGCTCCCGGCGAATTGGCAAAGAAATTCAAGTTCGGTACACTGGTAAGGGTGAACGGAGTGTCCAAGAAACCGCAGATCTCGTTGGATTTAAATTACCTCACGACCCAAAGTGACCACAGCACGGATCGCCAGGGGACTTAGCGCAGAATTTATTAACTAACTTTTATGGAAAAGTAGAAAAAGAGTGATGTATTGTAAGTGTAGTATAAAATAAAAGATTCTCGATAAAAGTAACACACTTTACGAATACTCCTTGCGGATACATTTGGCTATGGTCGACAGTTGCATGTTACTGGTACCTTCGTAAATGGTACCGATCTTGGCGTCTCTAAAGAACTTTTCTTGCGGGAAGTCGGTGGTGTAGCCTACTCCGCCCATGAAGTCGATGCACTTCGCCGTAACTCGCACGGCCGTTTCTGCGTTCGAGAATGCATGAATACGTGGTATTAAAGATACTCCGATATCGAATATTCTTCAGTAAATAAAAGCGTAGAAAATTACCAGATGCTACGAGTTTTGCCATAGCCGCCTCTTTCATGACGTCCTTCTTAGCGTCGACCAGTCTGGCTGCGTTGTAGACTAGTAACCTGGCGCACTCGAGTTCCGTGACCACTTGGGCAATTTGATGTTGCATGGACTAAGACAGGACGCCTTTGTTACATCTGACGCTTGTTAAGTACACTGCGGGAAATGGTAGTTTGGTATCTTACTTGGAACGAGAAGATATCTTTTCCAAACTGCTTCCTTTCCAAAGTGTACGGTATGGTGGAGTCCAAGCTGCCCTGCGCAATGCCAATCATTTGCGCGCCGATACCGATTCGACCTTCGTTCAAGAATCCAGCTGCATACTTATATCCGTGGCCGAATTGGCCCAAGACATTACTTTCCGGTACCTAAGTGCATAACAAGCGCGTCGAGGGAATTGTTGTTTACATGCTGTTCTAACAGTGGTATCGTTCAATTTACTCTGACGTTATCGAAGTGGACCATGCAAGTGCCAGACGCCTTTATTCCTAGTTTGTCCTCCGGCTTAGCGACCGTCAGCCCGGGTGTGTCCCGTTCCACCAAGAACGTCGTGATTCCGCGGTACCCCTAACGGACAAAGTCGTTATGACGCGTAGCGATAATCTTGGAAAATTTATTTCAATCTCTGCACAGAGTTCATATTAAAGTCTATCGAGCTTCAAATCGGGAGCGGAGCATTCCCCGCGACTTACAGCGGAAGGATCCGCGTTCGCGAAGACCAGGAACAATCCCGCGAGGTCGGAGTTCGAGATCCACATTTTTGTGCCGTTCAGCAAGTAGTCGGAGCCGTCCTTCTTGGCTTCGGTTTTCAAGGCGAACGCATCCGATCCGGAAGCAGGCTCCGTCAGGCAGAAGCTACCCGGCTGAAAGAAGCGCTTGCATAAGAAAGGGGGGAAAAAAAGAATGTGCAAACAGAGTGACGGTTTATCGGACGCCTATTTGTCCGCGATACGATTTATCGCCACCCTTGCGCGTGTACTCTTGACTTACGTAATCTTGAGCTAAACGCGGCAAATATTTTGCCTTCTGCTCTTCGCTGGCGACTTTTGAGATCAATGAGTTTACGAGCGTGTTATGGATATCGACCAGGGCGGCCACTGAACCATCGACTTTCGCCACTTCTTCCACGGCCAATATCGTCGACATGAAATTGCTCCCGCTGCCGCCGTATTGCTCCGGCACCTCGATGCCCATTAACTAAATATTGCCAACGATATTAGAAATGGCGAGCGCTCGTCCGCTCGCTTTCAAAACCAATAATAAGTTCAGCAAGATCAAGCAGGAAGCGAAGATAACGTATGCGCGATTAAAATAATTTTTATGTGCATACCGGTCACGGACAGTCTGCGGTCGTATACTTACACCATTTTCGAACAGCTTTCGTACCATTCCCTCATCCATTTTCCCTTCCTTATCCATCTTTCGTACAAGCGGGCCGATCTCCTCTTTCGCCAACTTGCTCACTAACAAAGGTTTGCAAAAATGTACGCACACGTGTGTAATTTGTAAGGAGCGATTGAGCAAGATCGGTAGTAGAAGCAATTTTGCATGGGCGTAGGTAGCTAGGATTTCATTCTGTGGGGGGGGGGGGTAATAAATAGTGAAACAATTTTTGTTATTGCAATTGAAAGGTCGGATTCAGCAAGGGGACTAGTTCTTGAAAATGGGAAAACTTATTGTCCAAACGCTAAGAAAGATTGGAAAATTAAATGTTATTAAACTAAATTGTAAAAAATATTGTGTTGTAAAGCTCGTCACGACACAATTTAATTTTTTTTATTTTCTAATATACTAATTTAATTTTGGACGAACGAGTAATTTAATTTTTTTTCCTGTGTCAGAAGGGGGGGGGGGGGGCAAGCGCCCAACTCCTGCCCCCCCCCCCCCCTCTTCACTACGCCCATGCAATTTTGCGTCTACTTTTTCCGATCAGGGATAATAGGAAATTAATTACCACTTTCTTTCATCATAAGTTCGTCGTCCGTGAATTGGGACAGCGATGCGGGGTAATCATTGAATCTTAATGTACTCGTGCCCAAGTGCCTTCTAGCGTACGTTTGTCGCGGTATCTGTGATTTTCGAAACGACACTCTGGTATTACAGGAACTACTTGTTATAATTATTACAAATTATTAACGCATAGAGAAATGTCTTTACAAACTTTTCTAACATTTGCTGACCCTACAGAAGGATTTCTCAAACTACGGTGCTACGCGGAAACCTTCCGGGTGTTTTGCCAATTCTTTTTGTTCGGTTAAGTGTATAACAGGTTTTTTTTGCATGTCTAATATTTTGTTGAAGCGTAGCACACGCATGCTGCACTACAGTATTTTTGTTAATTTTAATTGGTGTTGCGTGACTGTTCGTATTGATATTTATTGGTACGCGAAACGTAAAGATTGAGAACCCCTGTCCCACAGTATTGTAAGTAACCATAACAGGTCTAGTAACAACATGATGGGCTCAGTGGAAACCAAGCACATGCCACATATGCATAAATTTTCGTTTCTTAAGTATCCATAATTTTTTTCAAGAAGAATTACACATATTTTGGGGAACTTTTTATTTTATAGAAATCTATGAACCTTAAACTACAAACTGTGGTATTTTGAATAATATATGTAAAACAACAAATGCGAAAATTTTTAGGTAAAAAATCATGAAACGATGGCATGTGCCTAATTTCCACTGGGCCCCTCAATTATTGCATTGTTCTATCCGTGCCATTATATGAAAATCAGGTTCAATAGTCGAGGTGCAAATAATCAGCGATTCATCTTCCGATAGCTATCGCCTCGATCGAATCCTAATATTTACGTGCCACGTACTCAAGAACCGTTTCTATTTCTTGAACCTTCTTCCCTGTCTCCCATTTTATATCAAAACCACTGATTCAATGGCCCATCGATATCGCTACGTTTCGCTGCTCGTAGCTGATCGTAAATACGATAAACAAATTGATGGGCCTCGAAAGAATTTATTTATGGATACGTACGTGCCGCATTAGCGATGTTAACAAGTTCATCTTCAACTTGGGATTCATGGTCGCGGAAGAAATTGGTCCCGATGAAGTTAATGCTCGGCTAAGTACTTGTAATTGATAACGGTGAGCGTAGACGTCCGGCCGCTTAGACGAAAGAATGGAAATCGTTGTTGTCTGGTCCAAAGCTAAACTAATACTGGCTGGATTGCAATGTAGACATCGGTCCTGCTCGGGACTCCGCTCACATTTGATTCACTACCAACGTCCAACAGGTTCTTATGTAATAAGAGTAGAAAAAACAAGTTTTGGTTGATTGGCGAGCCAATTCCGATGATGCATATGTACGTATTCTGTTCGTAGATTATTTTTTTTTTTCGCGCGAATGGTGTGTATAAACAGGCGCACACGCATACGCACACGAGTGTGGACGATTTCGTTATCTTAAAACAGACACAATTGCAATTGTGTAGAAATTATTATTCGAGGTCGGTGTATTTCAAATACATTTAAAATCTTTTTGTTCTTGACGCTCGTAAGACACACCCAGCCTTTTTGTTGAATCGGAAAGGAGATAAGTAGAGGAAAGAAATAAGCTTCTCGTTATCAAACGCATTGTAAATCTCAGCGCTACTTGCGTCTGGAACAGGAGGGAGCTTCGCAACATCGTAACGTAACGTCGGCTTCAGTATCACGTTAATTTATGGTGTCAATCGGGCCCCGTTTAGATCTACAAATGACGTCATGACGCGGGCGCATAATTGATTACTCCTCATATGCCTATATCGGTGTACTTTAAACCGTGCACATGACGAGTAGAGCGGGATAAAAGAGAAATCAACCGGAACAAACGAGTGCGGGGATCCAGGGAAAGTATTACATCGATATGCACTATGCAATCTGTCATGATTTCGTAACGACGCTGGGCGAGGCGTTGCCAAAGGAAAATGGTCAAGAAGAAGCCAAGATCGCGACGCAATGACGAATAATCCGAGTTGCATTGCGTGGCTTCGATACTTTCAATCACCAGTAGGACTTTTAGAAGTTCCACGCGTTATGCGGTGGAAATATCAGTCATTAGAAAACATCGGGAGGGGGGAGGGGGTATAAAGTGTTACAGCCTTATCAGCGACAGTACTGTCTTTAACGTTAAATACCATCGTCATGGACGTAAATAATGTGGGCTGTCCGATGTCGCTGGAGTTTACAAACTTCCCCCACTGTTTCCCATTGTTGCACGCGAGCGACAACCGTGTGTGTGTGCACTCGCTCAAGCGCACAGTAGTGTACAGTGAGAACGCGCCCTGAAGGATCGCCTCGCTTGGAAACGGGCTTAAGTAATTGCTCGTAAATCGCGCTTAGATCCTCCACTTGGAGACGAGCTTTCAAACAGCGCCTATTAAGCCTATATCTATCACAGGAACTACAAGATCGTGATTGTCTCGGATTTCTCCGTATCCTTTCTATTAATCAATCGCATAACTTAATAAAACTTCTGTAATTATCTACAAAGAAGAGTTACGAATCTACCTAATCTCTCCGAAATTCATCGCTGTCCAGCATAGACCAACCGATCTTCCCTTTACACGGTATCATACGACTCCTGCTATTGGTTATTTAAATGTCGAGCGCTCCGATTGGAGGCTGACTTGAGGCGGCAGCCAATCGGGCTCGCGCGCGTTCGAGAATCGATCTCTCGCCGGCGTTCCCCCTGAAGTTTCATGAATCGGTTGCGCAGCAGCGTTGTGCGCACGTTCCGCGTGCTCGCCGTAGAATTAGGTGAAGAAAAGGAACAGGAGATGTAGGATAGAACGGAGAGGAAGGAGAAACAGTAAGAGCGAGTAACGGCAACCGTACGCTACGCACGTTTCGTACTGCCTGGCCGTAAGCGACGGAAAAAGAAGGCTGGGAAGCATGGAGAGTCGCGGTGATCTGTGTGAGATCTGAGTGGAAACGCGAAGCGACAGGTTAAACGGTGGGTTGATCGAGACAGCCAGGCAGACGGTGAACGGAGAGGGCACGGTTTGCGAGTGAGAACGACAAAGGGACAGCGAGGGGCGGCGGTGCGAAGGTGGTGGTGGCAGAAGTAGTAGTGACTAGTGGTGGTGGTGGTAGTACGGGAGTATCAGGAGGTGGAGAAGGCTCGGGGAAGGCTTGCCAGCCGCCGGAAGAGCATCGACGGCGACGGGGGCGGGGAAGCTGTCCACCGAACGGAACGACCGCTCGGTGATACGAACGGCGAGTCGAACGATTCCCCGAACGGATACGGATATACCAACGTTCGACGATAGCCGCTGATTTTCTGCCCAGGTAAGTGATCGCAAGCCACGGCCAGGGAGGCTGTGTGCCTGTCCGCCGACCGTTTCGAGCACCCGCGGTGCCGCGTAGACGCGACAGGGCCAACGCGCTTCCCAATAATTGACAGGAATGACGTAGCGTAAGGGGTGTGTCGTCGATTAGGCGGCAATCTTGGATGTTTCCTTGTTTGTCGATAAACGCTCCCGTACAGGGTTCGATCGCCGATTATCGAGCGTCCTGTCCTCGCCCGGCCCACAATCGACCCCGTGAATGCATTTCAAAGGTGATTACCGTAGTACTTGTTGCGATAGTTACGCCATCGGAAAGCATCACTCCGTGCCGCTGTATCGCCATTTGCATTGTTAAATCATTGACCTTCTTTTCCTCCTGTTTCCCCCCGTGAAAGACAGGACACCTCTGCTACGCGGGGATCGCGTTTCGCACGGGAACGCGACGCCATTCTGTCGTTTCACTTTTTTCCCCCGTTCCCGTAATCATTAATTGAATTACGATGGGCGAGGGAGCGCAACGAAAGTAAAAATTCGGTACGAGCCCGTCGTGCGAGTTCACGGTGCCCGACAGGTCGTGCCTTACTCGTGCATTGTCTGAAAGGAGAGGCAAGTGTGCCAGGACTCGACCCCGTTGATTTCTGTTCCCAGTGTACGCGTCTAATCGATCCGTTAAGGATATCCTCCCATTGTAATCAACAGCAAATCGTTACAACGCCTCGGAGTAATATCTCGCCAGCAGATCAGCGCGCATAGTATCGGCGGGTCTCATCGCGCCGCGACCGAAATACGATTGATCATTTCGTAACGATTAATTCGACCCCCCGATGTCCCCGTGCGTATCTCGAATGCTCTTTAGCGGTTGGGGTTAATCGATATGAGCTGATGTTCATTTGGGCGTATTCGCACGAATAACCGTAGACTGAGTTCGTCTCGACGTCCTTATGATCGCGACATTGTTCCGCTTGCATTCGCGTCGCGCGTACGCCGCGATGCTCACGCACAGCGCACCGGGGAAAAAAATGCCCGCTCCCTTTCGATCTTCCCGCAAAAAAGTCTAGTTTAAAACGAAGCCGCGAGAAACGAAAGCGCATCTTCCAGCAATGAGCGTGTCTCCTCTTAACAACCCGAGACCGCCCGCGCGCAATCTATCGTCGCTTGGAAATAAACTGGCTGGCTCTCTCGGGTTTCGATTCTACAGAAGGCACGTTCACCTGTGTGCGTGCGCCCAAAGTGTGCGTGCGTGCGCGCGCGTGTCGGTTTATCTGCACGGTCTCCTTTACCGATCCCAATACGCGCGACGCTTCGTTTCGATTTACCGGCTAGCTGTACCTGCACATTTTTTTACGTAATGTCCAGCGATTAGTCTCCGGCGTTTTATTGCCGCGGCTGGTGTCTCATTACGTATTTGACGACCACGGGACGCGCGGGTAACGGCTGTCCGTGCGCGATCCCCATCGGCAAAAGTATCTCCGCGACACACTCGGTGGCACGTAAGTAAATTACGGATGATCGATATATTTCTGGTCGCCCTGCGAGAATTGCGTGCTCCTTTGCGGAGACTCCGGCAGGACACGGCTGGCTCATCGACCGAACGTGGTACCGCCCAGCCAGCGATGATAGTGCGAGGCTTTACGTTTTAAGTTATGACATCATCGGGTCGAGAAACAGCGGACACGTCGCATTAAATAGCTCGCGCGCGATACGTACTCGGTCCACGTTATCTTGCTAGTTCGATGCGTTATCGGCTCTTTTTTACTCTCTCGTCTCCACGGAATGGAGGTGCAATCAGCGCTGTCGGCTGCATTCCATTTTTGAGTATCCTTACAGTGCCGTTAAACGTTTAAACGCGAAGTTTTAAATGGAATTCATTGCGCTTCGGAGACAAACTTGACAGCTCCTCGGAACAGGGTGTGAAATAGTAAATTTCGTGTTCCTTTAAGGTACGCGCGCGCGTAGTAGGCCTCCGCTTTCAACAGCGCGTGAGTATGCTTGGCCTTTTACACCTGTAACTGTGTTTTTATATTTCATACTTCCTCTCGGGTCCTATTAACCTTTCGTACGTGCTGCCCTGGCGCATTAAAGAGGTATTGTTACTATCATTAATACCGGTGATTGCAAGTGCCGAACAAGCGATGTTCAATTGGTGTTCGCTGTTAAATAACGTTGATGGACATCAATTGATGGCGCTGTGCTATTTAGTAGCGGCGAATTGTGTATTAAGCAAGATACCGAGAGATTGACTTGGCAAAAAAAAAACAATCTTTTCTCCTCTCTCAAGCCGCGAGAGGAGTAATAAAATTCGTCGGTAGGAACAAATGTGCGAGCGTGTTGGCTGGGTTTTATGCTTCGCGCGGAGGCTCTCTGTCCGTCGTAAAAATCGAGCGAGCCGCGGTGCGCGAGGAACGGAAAAGAAATGGCCGCGAACCGAAAAGTGTATCGATCGTTACGCTGTGCTCGTGGTTACCGTGTACTATCTGCTTTCGTTCAGACTCAAGCGTGGTGTTTGCACCGCGGTTTCGAGTGTGCGCGGTCCTTTTGAAAAACTTTCCTGACGTCACCGTGAAAATTCGCGCTACTCGATCGATAACTTATAAAGATTGCATTCTTCCCTGCTCTCGTTCGTTCTAACGGGTCTCTGTAATATTCCAGTTACCTCGCGGATTGTACGCATAAAAGGGAGTTGGAGTAGCCGAGCACTAAAAGTTTCACTGTTACCCAAGGTTTATTACCATTTAAAATAAAGGAAGTCAAATTCTTTTCCCCTTTCTACACAATCGCGCGTACAATGGAGCCATTCATTCGCCGAAGCACCCGAGACCGACGATAGAGAGGAAACCGGCGGTCCAGGAGGAGCGCCAATAAAATGATTTCTTTACGAAACGCTGCGTCCACGATTCGCCCGTTTAGATTGGGATTCGCGGAAGTTGTGAATTCAGGTTAAGCGCGCACTTCCGAGGTTATGAGCCGCTAAATACGGTTATTAGAAGGCTAATGCATGGATATTGAGCATTTAAAGCCACGCTAACGTTCGCGCAGCGTACGATGCTTCATAGCTCCGGGTCACCTCAGGAAATCTCTAAAAAAAAAACAGGCGTGTTTAATGCGTTCTGCGTCACGCGTCGCGCATGTGGGAACGTAGCCTAAAGCGCGTATTACTATATCGCGTGCTGCAGACGAACGTGTACGTTGCATTCTACTGTTCCCGTTATCTCGTCGCAACAAGTATTGCGCCAACCAGTATCGGAGGCCTGGTACTTTCGTTTGTTCAGCCTTTAGCGTAATATGTGGGACTCGCGTTTACGCAGAGCTCACACCGCGGCGGACTAATCGATTTTTTGCGAGGAAACAGGTAGTTTCTGAATGAAGCTCGTCGTTCCTTTTCCTCGCAAGAAAGGAAATAGGGGCGGACGTGAAGCCGGAGGGCCAGGAACGTGGAAAAAACGCAGGGCGGCGGGATGCTAGCGTGATATAAATAAGCGCGGTAAGAATTCGAGAAAAAGAGAGGTACGATTTCAGCCGCTCTAGGGATTCTTGTCGTCAGTCACCCCTGCTGTCTACGCATTCGACGCCGCGTTACACTTGACTGTTAGCCGCGGGTTTATTGATCGTTCGCTGACTTCTGCCGGTTTTCCGGACGTGCCATTCCCCTTTTACACTTGAAATCGGATAACGGCCGAGAGCAGCGTGCATTAAATCGATGAGACGCCGATTCGTCGCCGGGGACCATAGTGCGTCGAGACGGAACGAACGCCGGTGGATCGATATTATTTCTGTAACATCGACCCTCTCTACTGAATTAGCAAACAAACGCCCTTATGCTTCCCATCGCAATTAAAAAATAAATTCGATATATTTATCTACACATATTTAATCCTTTCGAAATCGAACGATCGCGCGAAGGAGCAGAGTGGTGATATTGATTAACAGATAGGGGGAACAATTTTGTTTCAGTCAGTATCCATCGACGGGGGAGGGAAGAGGAGGGGAAGGTGGCGGTGGCGGAGGTGGTGGCGGCGGCGGCGGTTGAGAAGGTGGCGGAGGAGGAGGAGGAAGAAAATAACGGCAGAGTAATATAAAATAGAGATAAAGCAAGAGAAGCTTAGATAAAGAGAGGAATCGTAAACCTCAAAGATGGCGGACACAAGTCAACAGCAACCGTTGTCCGAGCCACACACGAACGGAGTAGTGGACGGTTTGACGGAGGACGAGAAGAGCAAGATGAGGCCTGCCGATATCGACGCGGTAAGTATCCCCGAGGCCGTTCCTCGAATTTGCTTTCTTGGTAAGAGAAGAAAAAAATATATATATACTCAATCGCGTTCGTTGATGTCTACGTTGCAGGATATGAGGGAGATGGAGAGGAGGAAGAGGGTCGAGATGATGATGAACTCGCGACTGTTCCGCGAGGAACTGGAACGAATTATCGAGACCCAAATGAAGGATGGTGCTGGGCCATCCGGCCTTCTGCAGCAAATCTCGGAGATGATGGGCGCCCAAGGTGCTCGGCTCAATGGGAACGTTTTTAAAAGTAAATTCTCCCTTTGCATCTGGATATTCGAATTCGCCTTCTCTTCTCCTACTTATTCGTTCATCTCGTTGCAGACTCAAATTGCGTGTTGCCTATCAATGATATACGCGGTGTCGAGAGCATGGGTTACGCTAAGGGTGAGAAATTGTTGCGCTGCAAACTATCAGCGGTGTTCAGACTGCTCGATCTGTACGGCTGGACACAAGGTGTCGGCGGGCAAATAACGGCGCGCCTGAACCAGGACCAGGAGCATTTCTTAGTGAATCCGTACGGGTTGCTCTACCACGAAATCACCGCCTCGAGCCTGGTGAAGGTCGATATGCAGGGGACGATCGTGGAACAGGGGACGACTAATTTCGGGGTCCACGTGACGGGATTTCAATTGCACTCGACGATCCACGCTGCGAGGCCCGACATCAAGTGCATCATTCACATTACAACTCCGTCCGTTACCGCTGTGAGTGGCTTTCCCGGCATTCCCTGTAACACTTATCTGTACCAGGGTGTTTCGGAAGTGTAGTTGCAGAGTTAACTGTTTAATCGAACTAATAACACGAGACAAAAGATATTGTATGCTTCTGTGAGAGTTGAAGAATTTGTATTTCTGAAACACCCGGTATAATGAAGCTTCTCTGTTCGCAGATCTCATCGCTAAAGTGCGGATTACTGCCGATCGGACAAGAGAGTATAGTGATAGGAGAGGTGAGCACGCACCAGTATATAGGTGGATCCATCGAGCCAGAGGAGAAGGAAAAGATAGCGAGAAACCTCGGGCCCATTAACAAAGTGATGATGCTGACGAATCGCGGTGCTCTGTGCTGCGGAGAGAGCGTTGAGGAAGCTTTCTACAACGTCTATAACATGGTGATGGCTTGCGAGACGCAGCTGAAGCTCATGCCAGCCGGCCTTGATAATCTAAGCCTCATCTCCGAGGAAACTAAAAAGGCTATATTCGAGGCCTCGAGGAAACCACCCACGCCCCAGCAAACCAGTCAGACCACCGAAAGCTCGGCCCTCGCCGAGAAGCTCGAGAAGCGCTGGCGAATCGGCGGAACTGAATTCGAGGCCCTGATGCGGATGCTGGACAATGCTGTGAGCATTCTTTTTTAAAATCTCCTCGCGTCTCTTCAATCGTTCGATTCGAAAATCGTTATTTCCGTTTGATTTTCTAGGGATTCCGTACTGGCTACATATACAGGAACCCGTTAGTGAAGGGTGAACCCCCGCGGCCTCGAAACGACGTTGAAGTACCACCGGCAGTCTCGTCTCTGGGATATCTACTCGAGGAGGAAGAACTATTCAAACAAGGGTAAGTGTATTTGCCCTGAGAAAGTGGTTAACAATGTCTGCTGGGAGCTTTTAACCACGCGCATTCTTCAACGCTTTCTTGCAGGCTCTGGAAAGGCGGTCGCAAAGGCACGGACAGATCGCGTTGGCTGAACTCGCCCAATGTCTACCAGAAGGTCGAAATACTCGAGACAGGGACTCCTGATCCGAAAAAGATCACGAAGGTAGAGGTCATCACTTTTGAGAACAAAAACGAGTAGATGCGTGGGGGCAAATTTTGCGAGAGAAGCAAAGAACCTAAAATATATATATATATATATATATATATACACACATGAGTAATTAAATTTTTGCGCAAGAGTGAAAGAGTCTTGCGAATGATATTATTGATAAAATAGTATACTATTATAAAAGAGTCAATATCGATGTTCGTCGTGAATGTTTTACATACACTTGTTGTTACATTCCGGATTCTCTAAAGAGCTATTTATCTAGCGAATGAAAGTAACTATCGTGGCCGTTCGTGGTGAGTTGAAATTGTACATGTATCTTTCTATAAACTTCGCAATTCTTTTTTTGTTAAATTGCCGGAGAGAACCGTAATCATTGAGCATAAGGGTCCTTCGCACCCGTCATTATTCGTTACCGTATGTATCTCGACGTTGATGAACGAACGACTGTGTTCAACCCTGTTGCATCGTTTTGCTTGTTGTTCGTGACGCGTGGCAGTCACATTTTCATATTTTTGGTACATTCCAGCTTACAATAGTCTGTTAGGAAATTCATTGCGAAAGCGCGGATTGAGAGGAGGGTTTAGGGAGGGGAGGGGGGGCGCGGTGGGTGGGGGTGGAACATAAGCGCGCGATTAAAGAACATAAACATACTTCATGACTTAAAAGACTGTAGAGATTCCGAACGGGGCAGCTTACACGATTAGCGTGAGATGTAATTCCCGACTAAACTCGTCGCAACGATATATCGCGCGCCTTTCGGTCAGACACTAGAAGGGAAAAAAATCATTGTGAACTTTAATAAATTTTAATGCACCTCTCTCTTGTAGCTTCTTGATATTTAAATAAATATATGTCTACTGTTCATGGTGTACATGTAGGTAATTCTTCGGAAGGAAAGGACCTCTTTTGTTTGATTTTGCCACAGCGTGTGACGGCTTACCGTTTAAGAGAAAGAAAAATTATAAGACACCGGGTTGCACCGTTTCCGCGTATTTGCGATTCGACGAGCTCGAGTCCCATGAGCCACGGATTCGCGTTAATTCTCCTCGACTGGACACGGGCGTTGTTTTAACGTCGTTTAAGACTGTGTATGAATGTGTGCCTGTTAGTCGTCGAAACGACGAACGTTCGATTCTTCGTCCCACTGCATTTACAAAACCAGATCGATCGACCCTGTAAAGACAAAAAGAGATACGAACGCGATCGGTAGACGATAGAAACATCGAACGATTGTTCCTCCTGATAGAAGGAGGAGAACCCAACACTGGCCAGATTAGCCGAAGGACTTGTACTCTCGAATTCGACGGACGATTTGCAAAATTTCAACACCAACGTCATTACACACAGACACGTATACGCCCACACGACATACAAGACTTTTTACGCACAGTGGTAGCAGGCGGTACGCGCGACCTGACCAGCAGAGCAGGCACACATTAGCATACGCAGATTGCGCGACGAAACGAGCTTAGCGATGCTTTTTAATCGGTTCTCGAACTTACTGATGATTTGATGAGATAATGGGGGTCGACTAACGTTCTGGTTTTGTGTGCAGTGGGTGTCAGACGGATCTCCGACCCATAGCAGTACGCCGGTGAAGATCGAGAGTGCTCTTCAATTCGTGCCGAAAAATACCAATCCCAAGGAGTTTAAGCAATTACAACAGCAGGTAAGTACTTACGTGTGAGTAAGTACCCGTTGGAACAGACTATGATCGTTTTTTTTCTTCTTTAAGTATAGCAATTAGAAAGGGACATAGGTAGAGTAGATCTTATTTCTTTTTAGATCAAAGATTATCGTAGGGCGGACAAAATATCGGCTGGACCACAATCCCACATACTGGAAGGTGTTACGTGGGAAGAAGCTAAGAAGATGCAGGTAACAACGTTTCCCTTGATCGAGTAATCGTGAAGTTGTAATGGTTGTAATTTTCCTTCGCGTTTTGGTGAAACGAATTAATAAGAACACTCGTTTAAACGTGCACTAAAGGACGCCACCATCAGCGGAACAGGGGAGCAGGTGGTTTTGGTAGGTGCGGCTAGCAAAGGTATCATTCAAAGAGGCTTTCAACACAACGCGATGGTCTATAAAACGCCGTATGCCAAAAATCCTTTCGATGCTATTACGGACCAAGAATTGGATCAGTACAAGAAGGACATCGAGCGCAAACAAAAGGGGGACCCTTGTGAGTATTTCTTCAAGACTTTCAGATGGTTAATAAGGAAGCTAATCAGTTGTATTCGATGTTCGTTGGTTAAAATGAATGTGGATCGTTGACGATGTTATTTCGTTCAAGATGACGAATCGCAGTCTGAATCAGAGGCACTGTCGTCGTTCAACGTCAGCCGCGCGACACACGAATCAAGCACTGCCAAAAGCCCAATTCAGTCTCCGGTATCGGTGACCTCGGAAACAGAAGAAGAAAGTAGAGACGGTAAGTTGGAATCTCTCCGACAATTTCGTAAGCCCGATTTCCACTTGGAGTAGAAGAATCATTCTCAACTTTTTACAGAACCCCGAGTACTGCGAATAGAAACGAAACAAGTGCCTGCACCGAGTCAACCTGAAGTTGTGTTGAGCGATGGTGAGTTTCATCTTGACTTTTAGCTTGAGCTATCGTTCGCTTCCAAGAACAAAGTCGTCTTGAAAACGAACGAATGGGGGATGTGGTTCATGTATTGGTCAGGGATGGTACGTGGACAGTCTTGTGCCGCGCTGCTTTAGCCTTGCTTTTCTTATTTCTCGATACCTTGAACCTTCATAGTGATTAAGAACGCGAGCAAGTTTCTGTCCACGAGCACAAACCTATTGCAACCCACTAATGCGTTTGCCCTGCACTTTGCCTTATATTTTCATTTTTCTTTCCATTTATGATCACTAACGCTTGCACCGTGCATGCCTGCACACCCGTGGATCCGCATGTCTATTAGTTTCACGTGTGTCCGTGTTCGTCATTTTGTCCTCTTTTAACCCACTGTTTGTTCTTGTTTATTTATTTTTGTTCTAATTCCCGTAACGCACAACAAACGCTTTGCGTCGTATCACGTTACGCATTTCTCTAACACTTACGAGTCGTCGTAGCCGTGTGAAAAGCCACGTAGGTACCGCCGACAAAGTCTGTAGATGAAAATTCAACGCGAACGAGTTCGTCGCGATTGGATCCGTCTCCCTTCCCATCCAGCAGTCCGCGAACGCGACGAGTTTCAGATACACAGGTGTGAGCATCCGTGATCATAACGCGGCAAGTGTCGTCGCGAGAAAGAGGGTAGTCGAGAAACAAAGTGGGGGATAAATGAACGTTTAAAGAAAATCTACAGTATTTGGTGTTTTTTTCGACAATGTGGTTGCAGATCGTGATTGGTCGGGGAGATACTGCGGTGAAAGCGAACACGAAAATGATCGAGAGAGCAGGAACGATGTCTACTTTGCTCGTAAGCGTCGCGACTGCCGAGTTTCAGACATCTATCAGAGCCAGCTGCGTTTGGAAATCGCTCGAAGCAACGTTATCGCTGAACGCATGACGCCGATCATTATCCCCTACACTCCTTCGGCCATTGCATCGAACGTTAGTTCCTTGATCGACTGCAAGTGCAGATTCTTCGAGAATATCCCTATCTCGGTTCAGTCCGAAGATGAAGGATCGAAAGAGGTGCCGGGGAAGGGAACAAGAAGAGATAATTTGAAACAGAGAAGCGAGAGTATTTCTCGTGATGGGCAAGTGGAGGAAGAAAGTAGAGGAACACTTGATCGCAACACGGTCAACGCGAATTCTACAGAACAGATAGCCGATCTCGTTAATCTTATCGATTTAAACGTTCCCTCGTCGAAGACAAGCTTAAGTACACTGTCCCGCTCGGACTGCAAGATCTTGACTAAGTACAGCTTGGACTCCGCCGACATGAATTTAATATACAGCCTCACGCCACATATGGACTCCGATCCTGAAGAAAACACGGACGATATGACTTTGCGAGGATCCTTGTTGTCCTTACCGTCGCTTTCGGAACACAAAAGTGGTAGAGATCACGTTTCTTCGCGATCCAGCGACGAGAAGCAGCGGCAACGCGCATGGGACGAGAAGAGACGTACTTTGGGGGAAAATCGCGAGGCCATCTGGCTGGATCCGTTCGACGATGACGACGGATACGAGCTTTGCAAGATAGCCTCTCCGGAACTGGCACAGAATCTTTCCTTCGATAGTGACCAGTCAGAGGTTCATTCTAATTGCGGATCTGACTTGCTGGAGCTGCCTACTGATACGGTTCTAGAATTGCTCGAGACCAACGGTGACTACTTTCGAAACGGCATTAGCAACAGCGCGAATGAGATTATCGCTGAGCTCGACGCGAACGACACGTACGCCAACATTTCTAGTCTCGTGGCAGAGATCTTGCAAAGAGTCTGCACCATCTGCAGTATACAGTTTCATATCGAATGCAAACCTTTGCGCTCCTCCTCGCCTATAGTCTCTTGCCCACTTTCGATTTTAAGAAATGGGATGCTCAAGGAAAATTCAAAGCACAGGGCAGTTTCTCCTGCGGAGCGACAGGATGGTGATCTTTTGGTTGTACGAGAAATCGTTTATCACGTGATCGACGCGAACGAAACCCCGCTCGATGAGACTCTCAACTATTCTTCCAAGAAAGCTAAAGACACTGCTAACGTGGAATTGAAAGAAGCGCGACATTCTACTATTAACGAGCAGCCAGAGATACTGGCGATTGATTCACCCCCTGGCGATAACGACGAGTCGGAGAAGGAAGTTTGCCAAAGTGTTGAAGTTCCACTGACTGTTACTTCCGTTAGTACTACTGAAATGAACAGGGACGAGGCTGCCAAGACAGAAGTTGAGGCAATCCTTGAGTTTTGTACGATAGCGAGGAGAAAATCTATTGCCGATGCAGACGACGTGTTCGAATTGAATTTTCGAATCGAGACGAACAATAATGCTAAAGCTATCGCTGATAGAGAGGACCCAGTTGAGAGCTCCATTGAGAAGACCGGAAGCAGCGAGTCGAAACCGTCCTCGAATACTGAGAGTACAGATTTTGCGGAGTGTAATGTAAGTTCAGCTAACTCGTCCGAAAACGAAGGTGCTGATATTGCTGAATTGCCGAAGCAGTGTGAAATCTGCGATCTCACGGGGGACTGCAATTGTTACGAAAAGTGTGATGAATGTATTTATTGCGACATGAATCCCACTCAAGAGTATTTGCCACCTATATTCGAAGAGACAGAGACAAGCGGGAGTTTGAAGGAGACGCCGAAGAGATCGTCGCTGTTGAGTAACGACGAGGCGCAACAGAAAAATCGACCTGATGAAACTTTCACGTGTTCAAACTGCAGCGAAAACGGGGGGAGTGACAAAGGACTCCTCGATGGCGATTTAGGAAATGCTGGGGAACTATTCTCGAAGATATCTCAGCTAGAGGATCAAGCACACTTTTTTACCGGCGCGACGATTCTTTATAATGACGCGAGTTTCACCTCTTTGGAAATAGCTCTCGAGTCGACGACTTAAAGATTTGATAGTAGTTGCATAGTTAATGCGCTGATACGACTGCAAGAATGCTTCCTTTTTGTTAAGTAACATTATTCCGTGCATTTGTCTAGTCCTGTCGAAAAGCTTGCTTTTTTACAATCATTTGTATGTTTAATTTGCGACTTTAAGACGAATGTATACCAAAGAGTACGCTTTATTGATTCGAGATATTAGGAGTAAGTAAGATGATATTACGCGTGGTGCTATTTTTGTTTTAGTTTTTATGAAATCATAGTTCCTGTTTCATTCCTAGAATAGTTGCTGGATTACTATTGTTTATTTTTTTATTTTTCTACGATAATTTGTACATCGTATTTGTATGCCAAGCGTATTTTCTTTACGGAATAAATATTGTAACGTGAAAATTGAAAGGGGAAAGATTCAAGCTCTTGCGTCGAAGTTAGTCTTCTATGAAACGCGATGAAAGTACCGAAACGTTCGAAGGTGCAAGAATTATTTGCATTTCCATTTATGAGGTAACGCTCTGGTACCGACGACTCGTCACGCATTTTGCACATTAGCATCCTCGCTAAGCTACGGCACTAAGACGAGATGGGTGTGACCTGGTGGTGTGCTTGACATTATCACGTGTGAATACTTCGTCGGTATGTAACACTTAACACTTTATGTTTCAGGAGAAAATACCGTAAACGGCGATCATTCAGATGCGCATCACAGTACATTTTCTCAAAGTAGCAAAGAGGTTTGTTGCTCGTACTCGTTTATAAACTATATTGTCCTCGAGCTTCGTACAAAGCCCATGATAAACGATATTTTTCTTATAATTTTGAAGAAAGTTCACTTGGAAAAGAATTTTGTAATTTGTATATTAGTAACGTCGAAAGAAAAGGAAAGATATAATAAGAAGCTCGAGGACTCGAAATGTGTGTGAACACGATAACGAGATACTATCGTTTCCGAATATGAAGTCAAGCTTTCTTTCTAATTACTTTTTTTTAACAACCAATCTGTGTTGGACAAATCGCGTTCATTCGTGGCGTGCAATTTCGGGAGCAAGAAAAGGCCCATCGCAAAACCCATCGAAGTAACTCAATGAGTGGCCATTTTCGCAACTCGCGGTCTCATCTTTCATGGTCAAGTGCATTCTCTGGATCATGCAGAAAACGGTGCTTTCATTAACTATTTCATAACGCTGCAAAGAAGCTAGTTTGCCGATAGTGTTCGCTTGCATGAATCAACGAACGATTTTTTTGGATTTATTTTCAATAAAAGTGTGGGTCATTTTTCTAGGATCGATGATACACATCAAAATAATGAAGAAAGTTCCTATGCATGTATGTCTGATAATTCTTAATTATACAATATTTTATATTTCCTAAGCGCCCGTAGTGTGAGCAACCCACCACACAGTCGCGCGCAGCAGGTGGTCCACTACCCTATATTATTTTAAATTTCGAAGAAACATCAGACTCTGAAAAAAATTTATTCGAACCTTTACACTACGCAACTATTTCCTCAGATATATTTTTCTACATTTAAAAGCAACAGAGATAAAAATAATAATAATCATTGAACATACAACCTATACGAACTTTTTCCATTATTTTGATGGTTAGAATCGATTGACAAAGTGCCCCACACTTTTATCAACATTCTGTATAATATTGTGTGAAACGTCAAAGATGGTGGGGATGGGAGGGGGGGAAGAGATAGTGGATGAAAGAGCGAGTGCATGTACTTTACATCTGTCCTCTGTGTTACACAAAACTGGCTGCCTGCATGTGCATGTAAAAAGGTTTATGGTTACGGTTGGGACCTTCCGTGTTAAGGGTTCCGTGTCGCAGGATGTGAGCGTTAGCGAGGAATCGCCAAAGAAGGAGAAGAAGAAGAAGAAAGGCCTTAGGACACCGTCCTTCCTAAAGAAGAAGAAGGAAAAGAAGAAGCCAGTCGAGGCGTAGGTAGTCCGAACTTTGGTACGTACTTGCAAATTACAACGTTAGGATTGACTTTTACTATCATACGATTGATCTCTATGTTGCCCCCCAACACTACACACCCTTGTACCGATTCAACATCCAGTTTCACACACTATTGAACTCTACATGTTTTTCTTCGAATGTTCATTATTCGATGTCGGTAACATTGAACTCTATGCACCCGATCGAGCGGCGAGTCGCCTTGAAGAAGTGCTCGGTAAACAAGATGCGAGACACCTTGCTTACCGATCATCTAGATAGTTGATTCGCGGCGTACCGTTAATTCCTACTTTCTGGAAACGCTAAGAAGACGGTGAAAGAAAGGTAGGCAGGAGGTTTCCACGTCAGAGCATTACTTATTTTCTTAGTGTAGACGAGCTGGCGCTGTTGTAAAACGCATAGACGCAATTTAGAAGCAGTTTCTCTTAGTCGCCAGTTAGAGTCGAAATCATCGCTGCCGCCAACTGATACCGGTCTAGTCGCGCGCGCGCGAATTTCAAACGAGAATTTCATCTACTGATTGATCGAATAGCAGCGTTTATTGAACACCCTTTTTCTTTGCCCTCTACTTGCAGACACTGCCACGAGCAAAAGCTTATCGCAAATAGAAGAACAAGTACCCGAATGAAGATTTAAAACGCGAGACAGAAGAGTCGAAGATCGCAATCGCGAGTCGAAAGTGCATATACAGGAGACGAATGAAGAAAGAAACTAGGAAATAGGAAAATAGACAAAAAAAAACAAACAAATAGGATCGATCGGAAATCGAAGTAACCATGCAACAATCACAGCATCTTTCCAGGACTCAAGACTGCCATCGCATTACGTCTACGATATAAGAAACTATATTGTACTGTTAATGTTTTTACGTTTTTAATTTGTTAAGGCGTCGCGCTGATGTATTTAATCCGCTATTTAATTTCGCCTCCCCAGCCCCGTTTGTGTAATTGCAATAAAACAAAATTACGTCTACAATTTACGACGAAAAAAGGAACGAAAATATGCCATCGTATTAATATATTCACCGTCTCTTCAATTTCTTCGCCTGTGTCGCCGCTTAATACCCTTCCCATCTTTCCGCAAACCGCCGCCTCGTGGCGAGACTTCTATCGTTCAGGGTTTAATAATAACAATATCGTTAATCACGTCATTATTATGTCTTTATGGTTCATTAGTACTCTATTCCGCTCAATCTAGATATTTTTACACCGAACTGTATCAGGTAGCAACCTAAACTCCACTCACGCCAACACATGCTGTATATTAAAAAACATTAATCCGCACCCATAACTTACGCCTATTAATTTCATTAATTTCATAATACAATTAGAAACTCCTAGATCCCACCCCGCGGCTGCTCGCAACAGTGCATCTAACACCATCTCTGTTTCAAACTTCAACACAGTTCCCAACAATGGAAACTATAGAAATATCCTCGGTAAAAAATGGAAGTAGTAAACATTGAAGGAAAAAGACTAAGAAAAACAAAAAAAGAGGCAGAAGAGTCTATATCCAAGAGCATGAATTAAAATGGCGTTAATATTCGACACTACCGTCCGCTTCGGGATCAACCGAATCTAGCCCGACTTCCTCGTAGTCTTTCTCCAGAGCAGCGAGATCTTCGCGAGCCTCAGAGAACTCACCCTCCTCCATACCCTCCCCAACGTACCAATGAACGAAAGCCCTCTTGGCGTACATTAAGTCGAACTTGTGATCGAGGCGAGCCCAAGCCTCAGCGATGGCGGTTGTATTGGACAGCATACAAACGGCTCGTTGCACTCGAGCCAGATCGCCGCCAGGCACCGCTGTGGGCGGTTGATAATTTATACCGACTTTGAATCCAGTCGGGCACCAGTCCACGAATTGTATCGATTTTTTCGTCTTAATGGTGTTGATGGCGGAGTTGACGTCCTTCGGGACCACGTCGCCCCTGTACAGCATGCAGCACGCCATGTACTTGCCGTGCCGAGGATCGCACTTGACCATTTGATTCGCTGGCTCGAAGCACGAATTAGTAATCTCCGCGACCGTGATCTGTTCGTGGTAAGCTTTCGCGGCGGAGACCACCGGCGCGTAAGTGACCAGAGGGAAATGGATCCTCGGGTATGGAACTAGATTCGTCTGGAACTCGGTCAGATCCACGTTCAATGCTCCGTCGAATCGCAGTGAAGCTGTTATCGAGGAAACTACCTGACCGATCAGTCTATTGAGATTCGTGTACGTCGGCCTCTCGATATCTAGATTGCGTTGGCAGATCTCGAAAATCGCTTCGTTATCGACCATGAACGCGCAGTCGGAATGCTCGAGGGTCGTGTGTGTGGTGAGAATGGAATTGTACGGTTCAACCACCGCGGTGGAGATTCGTGGCGCCGGGTATATCGCGAATTCTAACTTGGACTTCTTCCCGTAGTCGACGGACAGTCGTTCCATTAGCAGGGACGCGAACCCGGATCCAGTGCCGCCGCCGAACGAGCGGAAGATTAGAAATCCCTGCAGTCCGGTGCATCGTTCCGCCAGCTTTCGCACTCTGTCGATAACCAGATCTACGATCTCCTTGCCGATCGTGTAGTGGCCGCGGGCGTAATTGTTCGCCGCGTCCTCTTTGCCGGTAATCAGCTGCTCGGGATGAAAGAGATGTCGGTACTGTCCCGTTCGTACTTCATCTGCGAACATGACCTACGTCGGCATCGTGTGTGCGTTTTCGACACTCAAACGAGTCCAATGCGCTTCCTTACCAACCACTGTCGGTTCCAAATCCACGAACACCGCCCTGGGCACGTGGTGACCCGAGCCAGTATCGCTGAAGAAAGTGCTGAAGCTGTCGTCCCCGTATGCCTTATCTGACGGCATCTGACCATTGGGTTGAATCCCATGCTCTAAACAATAGAGTTCCCAGCAAGCGTTCCCAATTTGAACACCGGCTTGGCCGACGTGGATAGATATGCACTCGCGCTGGAATAATATAACGATCCTATTCAGGGCCGGCGTGAGTTACGTGGAACTCCACGTTCGAAAATTTCGAAGGGGTTATACCATTTTTTATTTTTTGCTCGCGTACTACTTGTAACGTTTTTTTACGCTGTTGAAATTTTATATTTTTCTTTGTATTCCCCCCGCGCCCCAACTCCACACTCGGGTAAAAATTTGCTCAGCCGACCCTGATCCTATTCCTTATCGATCCTCTCGGCTCTTCAAACGGAATGCAAAATGTAGGGAACAGCAACGACCATAAACGGACCTCAGAATTCCTCTACTGAGTTATGTAAATGTGTCAAGCTGATTCTCATAAAGCATGGCCGGTCGTTATTCACTAATACTCTGAGCCTTGTTTACACTAGTAGCCACCTTTGTATATACAGAGACACGCTGCAAATGGAGTCACTCGACTACATTTAGCGATCACTTCTATATTACTACGCCGTTCCTGTCACTTTGCCTTCGATAATAGCTGTCCCTTACCATCTCGGGTCTCCTGCGCAGTCGACGAAACTTATAGCGCGGTACTACGTCGGCGAACAGTGATGCACAGAATCTGATAGGTAATGAAAGACTGACGCCGCTACTCTGAACGATTGTGACTTAATGACGCGACTCGAGAACGGTCGCCGGTCGACGCGACGGCCTCTTATATCCTCCGCTTCGCGTCGTCTCAAAATGATCTCCGTGTATAATATCGAGCGAACATCCGGGAAAGGGTATTTTAGTTTTCTGGTAGCCCGCGTCATAGTTGGGTGCCTTATCGCGTAGAGGTGACAAGGTTTTGCATTGTTTTCTTCACCATCGAATCGTTCTCTGATGTTGAGCCCCGTGGCGACACCAGGAATCAGGCATGTCGGTGTGTGCGCTCCCGAACGGTTGCGGTCGCGTTCAAGATTGAATCTAATAAACGGATATAAATAGAGTGTCGCAGCATCGACCAGCTATAGCCAGCTAAACCGTGCGCAGCCAGATGTACGAGAACTTCGTGATGCAAATTCCGCCTATTCTATTTTCTACCCACGTATATACCTTCCCCCCTCCACTACCCACCGTCAAATTGTTCTATTATCCGAGTACGTTATATCCTATTGTTTCTATAATTTATTACTAACCATTTATCTATACACGCGAATATCTACGTGTGTATTACTCCGTGGATGTGGCATTGATTCTATAAGTGACAGTGACTGACCAGTGCATTAGAAAATGGATTTAATCTTCGGTGCCTTCTCTACACTTCCACCTACAGGAAAACTAGTATCGTCATAGTGCCCCTCCCTCGAAACTAATCATATTTTGTCTAAAGCATTTCTCCATGTTATCAATTGTTTCGAAAATATTCGAATCGTTCGATTTGTATATGTAGAGAGAATGCGAGATTAAATTGCTTTCAATTTTGAGTTTCCCCGTTGTGAAATTATTTACGAAGAAATATTAACTATCTTCAGTAGGTGGTGAATTAAATAACGCCACGATCTCTGTCGCAAATCGAAATGCAATAATTAGGTTACGCATGAGGATATAGAAAAAACATTTTGTCAAAATATTCCACGATAGTAGCACGTGGCGACATCTGCGGATTAGAGGATGGACAGAGTTAGCAGATGCTAAACAGTTTGGTTGATAAGCAGTCAATCATACTCAAATTTGAATTTAAATTACATGTTGTTGCAATGAATTTCAATGTACTGATTTAATAAACGAAATTCATAATACGATCCTCTAGGAAAGTTCAAAGCTGTGCGAGAAGATTTTCTACGACCAAGCTACTCCTAAGATAAAACAGAACTCACGGCTATCGGCTCCACTTTTTTGTAATAAATTTTTCAATAAAATACAATGATACTTATATCATTCTCTTCTAGTTGGACTCTAATTTCGCGCGTTACATAAATATAAACGGAGAATCTACTCAGAGCAACTGTGCCCTTAAAAACAACAAAACTTTTACTGAAAGAAAACCTGGTTAAAGTATTGGGGCAAAGAAAATCAGTAAACACAAGTGTTCCCTGTTTTCCCTTTTTTCCGAGGGTTCGTAAAGAAAATACTGCTGTTGGAAATATTAATTTGAATTCGCCTCTAATTTACACAAAATGTGTAGGTACAATTAAATTGTGTATAGACTGTCGACTGTAGATTGTCGAAATGTGTAATCGCGATCGAAATACAGTAAAATGTAAATCATACCTATATTCTATTAAAATCTAAGCAAGATTATTGTGAATAGTTACTTTCCAATGAAAACTGAATAAAGGAACTGAAAAATACAGTTGCCATAATGTTTTCTCATTTTATCTTGGCGTTAAATTATTTTGAAATTTCGTAGCATGCATCGTTACCACCGACAATTCAATAAAAAAGAACCATAGAAATGTATATATAAACATATTACCATTACACTAGTTGTTTGTTACAATAAATTCAACTTCCAGCAATCCTCCGCAATAAGGCGTTCGTTTAAATTTCAATGAAACATCTGTAATAGAAAAGGAATACATATTACAAATAAATGCGAGTAACAATTGCACCCAGAATATATTGTCAAAACCATAATTTGATTCGAACAATGTATATGAATTACTACCACGTGTAAACCCGTGAAAACCGTTCCGAAGATATTTTATAAATTTGTATTTAAAGTCGTATTAAACATAGATAGAAGCGACAATAGAGAGTGAGCGGGAGTGCTAACAGCGATGAAAAGTGATTAAATGTGAACGAGGAGGGTAAACCTACCTTAATAGTCACGAAGCACTCGAGATGTCTTGTCTCTTCGACGCCCACGGAACAAATGGCGGTTCCCGCCAATTCCCGCTAGTTCCCGCTCTCCTCAGGTGGTCACTCGGTAGGGGTCGGAATCGCTCGGTGAGGATCGCTCAAAAGCTACGCCGTCATCAAACATTTCGAAACGAGGCTCTAAAAATACAAAGATGGAAGCCTATTTAACTAATTCTACCACGATTAATGCACACAACCCCCTTGTAACACCGCTGCGTATTTTAATCATACGTCTCTACTTTCGAGAATTAAATAATTCGAATAGAAGCAAACGTTCGTATTTCAAATTTTGAAAAATAGCTGTCGCACCCAATTATTGTGTACAGCGACATCTATTACAGGGAAGCGAAACAAGCCCTTTAGATTTAATTTCTTTCTTACCAACAGAATTAATCAGAATTAATTCTACAATTTGATTTTGAATTCACTATGTAAGTACGTAATGTTATTTTATTTCGATCCTAACAACATTTGATACCTGTAATATATGTTAATCGTTTCTATAAAATCCTCGCAAAATAAAATATGAAAGTTAATTTATAAGAACGTGTAAGAAAATCACCGAGTTCCTATTTCATGTCAGGCAAGTCTAAACGATTAATTTCCCAAAAATTGAAGATCACAAGGTAAGTTATTTATTTATCGAACTCCAGCGTTCTGTGCTACTGTAGCAGTATGGCCAAACCGTTTGTGACGACTGGACATCGCGTATAAACGTAGTTATTAAACAAAAAATGATCAATTAATCTTGTCTATTGAGTCCTGACGCTAATTATATTATCTGCCATATTATGGTATACCTCGACTATCAATCGGCAAGTACTACGCGATATCACAAGCTTGCTAAGTACGATTTGTGTTATAAACATAACCTACCTTATAACCCACGTATATTAAACCCTTTTTAAATTGCACAGGTGTTTGAGGAACGAAATATAAATAAATAAATAAACCTGTAAATCCAATGGTCTTGGTAACACTTAGATTACGTTAATTCCGAATTAAGTATATAACATGGGACGTAGTCGGACACCATCGCCGAGGAGGAGAGACCGATCCAGAGATCGAGACCGGGAACGTGAACGAGACAGAGATCGGCGAAGAAGACGGTCACGTGAAAGAAGAAGAAGGTAACACATCCCGAAAAGTGCTGTTTTCCTTCTGGAATACGAATACGAAATAATTATAGGTCCGTCGAACGGGACCGAGCAAAATCGAGGGACAGAGAAAGGGATCGTGAACGCGATCGAGACAGGCATAGGCGCTCGTACAGTAGGTCAAGATCAAGAGAGAGGGAGAGAGACAGGCCTAAACCCAAAGCGAAACCCGCCACAGCGGAGCGTCCTGTAATCACAGGTGAGTCAAAGGCAGAGGAGACACAACAGCAATCTAGAAGTTATCGTTCTTATATTAATATTACTCTACAGAGGCTGATCTCCAAGGGAAGACACCAGAAGAGCAGGAAATGATGAGGATGATGGGTTTCTGCGGCTTCGATACTACTAAGGGCAAGAAGGTCGAAGGGAACGACGTGGGCGCTGTGCACGTTATTCTGAAAAGGAAGTACAGACAGTACATGAACAGAAAAGGAGGATTCAACAGGCCCTTGGACTTTGTAGCTTAAAGCGGCTTGATGTTACTTCACCGCAAAGTCCTGCGCTTACACAACGCATACAAACGAGTGCGTAATGTGTAAGGTTGGAGACTAGATAAGTCTGCAGACTTCAGATTTTCTGTCCACACGAAGGACTTTCAAGCGAACGGATTCATTGATCAGTGTTATCGATAAAACGATATAACAGCATTGCGAACGGAGCGACAAGGGTTACAACGGCAAGCGCAATCACACGAAACTTTATCCTGGATGTATCGAAAATACAAACTTAAATGTTCACGGTAGAAGTGTTAATAACGAGTGTTTCAATCATCCATCCTCTGCCGCTTATTTGAGGACGCCGTGTCTTCCGTATCCACGCTGGAGTCACCCACGCTCGAGCTGTGGGTTTCACTTTCCGTGTTTTCCAAATTCCCCGGAGTAAGCTATCAAAGTTAGAAAGATAAAAAAAAAGGAGATTTAGTACAATTATTCTGCTCGGATATATCCAGAATGACGTTGGGATTTACAGGAACAGAAGTTATTCTTATTACCAGGCTGACATCCATTCTCTCAAGACCCTCTACCAGTTGTGGATTCTTAATTCTAAAGTCCCTCGTCACGCTGTGCTTAATGTAATTCTCCAATGGTATCTGGTGAAATATATTTCAAAGAGTGAAAACTCCTTTCTAGCTACCAACAAAATTCTTCGTACTCTTTCGCATCAAATACTCACTCCTGTTCTCTTGCCGAGTAATAATACTTGTTTGTTGAATTGCTCGATCTCGTATACTACGCGCGGTATTACTTTGGTTTCCTTCAAAATTTTGTTCCTTTGCGCGTGCGAGTCAGATTTCGAATCCAATTTGTTCTGGTTTTCCTTTAGAAAGCACACGGTGAAAGAAGAGATCAATCGACAACTTCAAATTCGTTTAAATATCAGAGAGATTAAATGATTCGAACTTGATACCTCGACATACGTCACCAAGTTATAAAAGACGGATTTTAACGGTTTACCAGCTAATTGTATCACTTGAATGAATCTGTAAAAAAAAGTTCTATTAAAATAGTTCTTCTCAAATTACCACTGTTTAAGAATTACCATCTATTCAAACCCTACTTGACTGTCTGAAACGCTGCGTTTTGCGCATTCGATTTCGCGTAGAAATATTTTGTAAGGTTTCCAAGCAAATGGTATAAAGCCTGCAAGTTCCTAAACGTAAAATCTGTGCACGTGCCTATTAGTTCGATCGACGTGTTGGCTAATGTGTGCAGTACTTGTATGAGGTACGACAATTGTTTGCACAGATTTCGTTCCTTCTCCCTTAAATTATTGTTCCCTGTTGCAATCAAGTTTTGAATTAAACACGCGAGTGTTACTGAAAAATTCTGTTCGGTGACCTCGAAGTAGTATACTTACAGGCTTCGTCGATTGTTACAGGTGCTCTGCCAATAGCGTCTTCCGCCTTTAATCGTAATAGCAGCCAAGAAGCATTATTCAATTTCTCTTTTATGTAGTCGTTGAACACATTGTACATGTGCACTGCAGTATCCCCGCGTATAATTTTGTATTGTTCATTTGCTGTTAATTTGCTCTGCATTTATGCAACGGTAGAAGTTAGCTTCAGGAGCAAGGAATACAGTGGCGAGCAAAAGTATTCAGCCACCCTTGAAAATCGCATAACTTTTTTTAAATTAACCCAAACGACTTGAGTTTTTTTTAAGAAACTAGAGGGACAAAAAAGTTTTAAAAAACGACCTTTACTATTTTTTTGCTATTTCGACCAAGTGCATTTTTTTCAAAACGACGAATCACATCATTTAGTGACCTGATCCTTTTAGCTTCTCAAAAAAACTCAAGTCGTTTGGATTCATTTTAAAAAAGTTATGCGATTTTAAAGGGTGGCCGAATACTTTTGCACGCCACTGTATGTGGAATGAGTATTTCGAGACTTTAGAATTATCACTTACACCATCGATAGTTCCAACTTTCTCACACAATTCTAAGCACATATCATTTAATGTTTCTCCATAATTCCGGGTATATTTTTCTAAGTATAACAGAAAGTGAGCAATGGCAGGGGCGAGGGAACTTCGAACGCTATCGGTTTGAGCCATATTCGTTGCGTACTCCAGCACCTTTCACCACAAACAGAAACAGTCGTGAGTATAAGAAACGAGTCTCTGACAAAATCTGTAGTGCAATTGATCGATCTACTAACTCTTTCGGGATTACATTTCTCAAAATTGATTTTATACGCGAACTGCTCCGTGATTTGTAACAGTAGGTATGGTATTTTCTTTCTGGCTTCGTCATTTGTTTCGTCGATGATCGATGACATTACGCAAGTCTTTAACGAGAGAACAACTTCCTGGAGTTTCGTATCGACATTCTCTGATGTTAAATTCTTCTTGGAACGTACTTCAATATGAGAAGCAAATAGTATAAAGAAATGAAGTCCACACGTTACTAACTTTTAACTTGTTAATAACACTTACAAATCGTGTCGAGAAATCGTGGTAATTCCGAAGGAAACGTTGCACATATGCAACAACTAATTTCCTTGAAGCACTGCACAGTCAACAGCGTTATCTGTTCGTCGTTCTCAAGCGCATCGTCCAACTTTAACAAACAATACTGATAAATCAGCCTAAATAACAAAAACGAGAAATAAATTATCCCCACATCCTTAAACAGGTACGACTTTTCCCTTTCCTTTGCTTACCCTCCTATTTCAATGTACGTGTCTACATGCTCCTTGTTTCGCGTTTCAGAGCTATCGTTCATGAACGATTTCATGCGTTGCAAAAGTTGCTCACACGTTTGATACACATAGAGGCAAAAGTTGCGGTTCTCTCGAAGCGCGACTATCCCGCTTTGAGTCGTGGAGGATCTCCTGTTTGTAAATCAATTCAATTAGGTATAGAAATTAGATTAAATTAGAAGTAACGTTGTACTCACGAGTATAAAAGTAACAAGATTTGATGTATCGCACTCAAATCCATAACGGTGCTTGGAACTTTAATACTGTTCAATTTGGCGAGTTTTCGCGTTGTATTATTTCCGTCCTTATCTTTCTTAGCTTTACTGCCATCGGCTTTCTTTACTTTTGTAGATTGCTACTGGCATAATTTCAATCATATAGTAGAAAAGAAAAAATAGAAACCGGTCGTGCACGCTACTGTACCAGTTTGATGAAGTCCACCGATCGGGTGTATCCCTTAAACAAATTTTTAATCTTGCGACAGCTTTCCTGATTCCCTTTCGAACATTCTCCCACACGAAACGCTATTAAAGCCTCATAGATGGTAATCATCATACCCACAATTTTTAACTTCACTTGAGACTTGGCTAGATCATCCAGCAGATCTATCCCGTGCTCCTGAAACCATCGACAAGTAAGGAACACTTGAATGGACCTTCGATATCAACGTTTCAATTACCAGATTCAAATGCTCCAATTCGGTGGATGCCATTCTTGTGCACAGAGATTCTAAAACGTCGCGCAACTTATCCAAAGTATTCGACTTCTTCGGTATCGTATGGATGTACATCTTCTGCAGCGCAAATATCATTTCCGCGATAGGTTCTTGCAAAACTACTTCCGCCCCACGCTGGTCTACGCATAACTCGAATTTCACGGGTGGCAAGACATCAACGTCTGTTTCCAAGTAGATATTCAAATGAACAAGAAACATATCTACTACGATCTCTATTATCTCAGGATTCTTTACCACAGCACCGTACAAGCCTAAAAATATATTTGAATATCGATTTGTTGCTCGTTTAAGGAGGCTAGGCAGTCGAAAATTGGATTTTTTATTGCATTTTCCGAAAGTACTATCTTTCCTGAATAAAATGTCGCTTGGTTTATAGTAAAATTCGCCAAATTGTAGATTTGGCAGCTGAAAACGTCAAGCGGCAACCTGTAGCGTCGCTTTTGCCCAGAAACTTTAAACGCGTTTTTCTCGAATATTCTTTTCTCTTCGTTTTTTTCTGATTGTGAACGAATGGAGGTTCAGATTGACTTGAAAAAATTACAGGACGTGTAAAACATTTGCCATTTCGCCGCAAATCTCTGATATGGGCCGTAAAAATTCGAGATTTTCATAAAAAAATTAAGAAGTCACCGGATTTTAGTAACGCACAAGATCGAATTTTTCTCGGAAAAATCGCCGTTTCTCAGCCACCAATCGCATAATTTTTATTTAATTTTTAATTTTATAGGTTTGCGCGGAAACTCTGAATCCAACAAACAAGAATCTCACCTTTGAAATCGGATTACGTTACATTTTAAGACGATATTAAGGCAAAACGACAGAAAAACGTTAAAATGTTTACCCGTCTACAGCGCCATTTTTAAAGTACATATGTATTTCTTACCAATTTTTTTTCAATCTGTATGGTAGTAATAAACATTGGGTAAAAGTATACATCTGGATGTGCTTTCACATTTTTACAAATAAATAAAGGACAGAGTCTCTTTCTCACGAAAAACGACTGCCTAGTCACCTTAAGAAATTAACACGAAATCTGCCTGACCTTGGTATAAGTGTAATCTGACTTCAAATTCATAAGTGAAGCTTTTCTTCAGTATATCCAGTATTTCGTAACACAGAGTTTTGTCGTTCTCCCCGTTTAGCTTCCCTTGTTGCGTATTGCGCTCTAACGTCACCTGAACAACGCAATTAAACTTACCGAAGTAATAGAGTATCTATCTATCCCCAATAAAGGAATTTAGCACCTGTATTTTAGACCTATGTACCTGAGTTAATGTTGACCTGGAACTGGAGCTTATAGCGTACGCCGAAGTGTTGCACCGTTGGCTGAGTCTAAAGCTACCCAGGGTATGCATTTTCGAGTACTTTAACATTTCGAGGAACCCCGTGACTGCCATTTGTCGTTTCGATATTCCTTTCCTGTAAAGCGCTTTCCTCAAAGTCAGAAGAAGATTCTCTCGTATTTTCGGCGAAACATGCATCAATGGAAGAATGGCATACAAAACTTGGCTAGCTACTATACAAGGCAAAAATAGCAGTCGTTCCAGAAGAGTCACGATCCAGATCTGGTGATCCAAGACAATAACCGATAATTCGCGGCACGCGTATTTCAAACAATCTGCAAGATTTATTACAAAAACAGATTAAGCTTGTACATATCAGGATGTAATTTCTGTTACCTATATAGTGAGTCGTCGGTACGCCGCATGCTACTATTTTGTCAACCAGCTCTTGCAACATAAACGCCACCGTTTCATGACGCTTTTTAATTACTTCTCGAATTATCTCCGATCCCGTACGCCACACGACCGTCGCATTATTTTTCATCTTCTGATCCGTGCTCATCAACATAAACGCTAAACCTGTGAGCCCCTTCAGCACCAGGTGGCGATCTTTGTTGCTGCAAACGGAATGAACAATAACACGAACAAATACATACGAAGAAGGAGAAATGCTGATTCGTCACCTGCTGTCTATGACTTGTCGAATAACTCCAATTATGCTACAAGGGCTAGGTAGAAGTTGCCTCAACCAGGCGCTACTTTGCCGTTTCTCCTTGTCCAGGCTGCTGTTAATGATAACCAACCTCAGTATCTCAAAGATCTGTTAAAAATGCAGCTTTGATTAGCGGAATAGAACAGGAAAGAAACTTTTACAGAGATTGAAACAGCCGCTACCTGATCTTCGTATATACTGGAAACCGACATCAATACAGCTAACACAAATGGTTGTAGCGTGTACTCGGAAACATAGGACACGCTTTTAAGGTAACGAATGAAATCTTTCATGCTTTCGTGGTTCAGCTGCGCAGCTTGGTACACATGGTACAGGACAGTGCTCTCCATATCTCGTACCTCTTTTATGCTTATTACGCCTATAAGCATATAACCATAAAGAGACTAGTATTGATTAATACTATCAACCTACTATTCCTATTCACGTACCAATATCGTCAAAACTATCCCTATCTTCCGCAGGCACTGCCTTCGAATAACAAGACTCAAAATATTTACACAGCGTGTGTAAAAGGTATTGATTGTCTCGATCTTTGCATAATTTCAGTGCTTGATACACGAAAGGAGGAACTTGGTCTATAGATACATCAGGCAGGGCACGGCACAATGCTTTCAGGACTTCGTTACGATCAGTCTTTTCCAAAGCCACTTCCCTTTAAATAATTGTATAGAATTAATGACCTATGTAAGAGTTTATTTTCTAAACATAGAGAGTCCGTTTACCCAAACATTTGTGCCAAAGATGGTAAGATATCACTATTCCAGGTACAATTACATATCTCTTTAACAGTTAACGATTTATATTCAGCTCCAGAAACTTCAACGTCTAAGCGGGTAACATATTTCTCAGTTTCCAACGTTTCGAGCAATACAGGCAATAGATCCTTCCAACTAGGGCAGAGGCATTTTATTAGAAATTTATAGTAGTTTGAAAAACGAGCAGGCTGTAACAGGGGAAAGTTATTCCACCTGTGTATTTCGTTGTGGTTGTCGCGAATACTGGCAACACAAAACTCGACCAGTTTAACAAGCTGTTGCTTCGAGTATGTCGGGAAATCGAAGATTATGCGTTTGACGATCGTATCCACATGTCCTGTGGATACTTTAGCTTTTCCCAAAGCCTTCAGCGTAGATTCGATTAATCTACGTCGCTTTAATTGACAGGCTTCTGAATCGGAGAATCCTTGTAAAACATCGTCAAGTAACTTCGGTGCATCAGTCTTGGAAATGCTGCTGCGTATTATCTTCGCGAGCTGTTTAAATGATCATTTTAGCTATCATGTTTTGCGGTCTAAACAACGCTTATCTCTTTGAAGAATCTTATTTATACCTCCTCCAAGTTCGAATCCTGGATAAATGCGCGCAATTTCGATCGATCTTCGTGATCTCTTAGCTTTTGAAATTGCTGGTTCATGTTTCAGGAATTTTAATTAACCGGTGCCACCTGTTGCTTTCAATTCCTTTTTAGCGCGAAACCGGCGAAATTATATTTCCTCTGTGGTGTATCAATTCAACAGACAATTAGTCTGACTTACTTATGCCTTTGATACCGACATGTTGCGATAATGTTTGGTAAAAAGTCGTATAGAGGATGTTTGATGCTCCTTTAGGCATGTGGAAATCAGTGGAAACAGACAAGGTATAGGATAGACCTATCACCTTATGGAAGTTCGTGTCGCCACCCAAACTGTCTTACCGACCCATAATTTCAGAACTGAATGTAGTGGCATCTGCTTATGAACAGCGTCCAGCTCAGCAACTACACTGAAATGCGTGAGATGCTGAAAGGTGTGTGCGTGCTTGTATATGTGTGATTCCGATTCAGTCTAAAATAAGATTACAATGCTACGAGTGGTAGGAGTTAAAGTTAAATGCTTTCGATCTGAATCTTACGCACTGGCGGATTTAAGAAAAAAGGCCCAGGTGGCAAACGTTTCTGAGGGGCCCATTTTTGGATGAAAATGAAGAGGTACTTTACTAAAAACGGGCTAAGTGTAGTAGTACAGAAGAAAATATAGTTTGGTTAAAATCATACTTTCTTTTTGAAGATAGGGCCCTAGGGGGCCTTCTGGGCAGGACCCATTTTTTTCGGAAAAATGTAGTTTACTAAAAAGGTAGTTTACTAAAAAAGGGCCAAGACTACTAGTACGCAAAAAAATGTAGTGTTTGGATACCTATACCTAATCATAATTTTTTTTTTAGTCATGGGGCCCTCTGTGCAGGGGCCCAGGCATCAACTGCTCATCAGCCGCCCTGTTAAATCCGCCACTGTACATTTGCCTCTGCAAAGAATTTAATGACCCTGAGTATTTGTTTCTTTAAGAAAATCGCTTTAGAAACTTCAGGAAAATGTTTCGAAATTGTCAATAAAATTATCATTGGAAATATCGAACGAATATTTTTCATACATTCTACTTCTACTTTTATGATATACTTTATCAGACACCATAAATCAGTCAATCTGCTTCGTAAATTCGCTCAGATCATGTGCCACGTCCGAAATGAGGATTCATTTAAAACAATTCAATCGAAAGGTTCGAATTGTTCGAATGGTTCGAAACTTTCAATACAAATTTCAAACGACTAAAATCACCGTACGAACCAGTTAAGCCCAATTCCGTCGCATGTAAGGTGGCCCAAAGTATTCGTGCACGAGGTAAATTTGTCGTTTCGAAAGCGCGAATAGAGGCCGCGTGGGAATGACGCGCGTTATCGTTCTCATCGGTGTTCCAGCTTGTAGTTTTGCAAGAGGGTAAAGAGGAACAAGAGTAAACGGGATCGGGTACGTTTTTTTTCACCCGCGAGACGGACAGCGGACGTCTTTGGATTTTTAGTACAAGGTCAGGAACTATATGTGCGACGAATTTGTCGGAAGAAAAAACAAAAGTGAGGGTCGGGCGTGGCGGAGAAAAGTCCACTCCAACGATTACGCGTATATTCCTATGGCGAAAGTTTTTTCGAGGCGCTCGCTCGAAACACGCCCTTGTACCCCACCTGATCCCATCCAGTTCGGCGTGGCCGGCGTATCTCGCTCCCTAGCCTCGGCGAGCTATATAAGATTTCGGCTACGAAACCATCGGCACGCACTTCCATTCGTACATCGTTGAAGACTCAACCGATCCACTCCAACTCACAATGTTCGCCAAGGTGGGTGTTTGATCTTGGAAGCTCGACACGCCATCGAGCTCGCCGTATCTCAGGGGAGCTGTTATTAGCTCGCCGATTACAATTCGGTATACTCGTGAGACTAAACTAATTATTACATATCGCATTGTTTTTTGTCGCAGATCGTAATCCTCGCCTGTGCTCTGGCAGTGAGCAACGCCGGTTTCTTGGCGTCCCCGGGACAGTACACCCTGACCCCGACCGCTCTGACGTCCACGTCGGACAACATACTCCGCAGCTCCGGGAACCTGGCGCAGATCGCCACCCAGTCGAAGACTATCTCCACGCCGTTCTCCACCTCCAGCAAATCTGACATCCGTGTGACCAACCCCGGCATCTACGCACACGCTACTCCCCTTGCCTACGCCGCACACGCTGCACCACTCGCATACGCTGCACCCGCCGCACCACTCGCATACGCAGCGCACGCTGCTCCTTTGGCTGCGTCCCACCCGAGCCAGCTCCTCGGCGTCGCTTACTCCCCGGCCGTTGCTGTGTCCCACATGGCCTACAGCAGCCCCATCGGCGTCTCCTACTCCTGGTAATTCGCTTCCCTAAACGGACCTCTGCTGCCCCTGCAGCAATCTCACGTTACCATGCTGTATTTGTATTTCAACTCTATGGTTATTTATTAAATAACGGTATACCTTAAATATGCGAAATGTTCTCCATTTACTTTGTTCCCATTCACACCCTCGGCTAACATAGGCGTTTATTATAAGTGATTGAGGAGTTAACGCGCGGCGAAGAGGAGGCGGTGAAGTCTGTGGACGATTGGCGAACATGATTGACTAGCTTTACTACTCGGCTTCGCCTGAAATTAAAATTCTGATTTTATAAAAAGAAATTAACTTGTTTAAAATTTGTCCAAATGACTTGAGTTTTTTTTTAGAAGCTAGAAGGATTAGTTTGCTAAGTGATGCGATTCGTCGTTTTGAAAAAAATTGCAATTGGTCGGAATAGCGAAAAAAACAGTTAAAGTTGGTGAAAATCACACATTTTGGCAGTTTTCGGCCGAAAACTATGATTTTCACCAACTTTAACTGTTTGTAGCTCATAGCTGCGTTAACCGATTTCGATGAAATTTTCAGCGCGTATACAACTTACTTAAATCTACAAAAGGCATTTTTTAAATTTGCATTACGAGCACAGACAAAAAAGTTGAAAAACACGACATTTGGTATTTTTATCGCTATTCCGATCAGTTACAATTTTTTTCAAAACGACGTCACTTAGCAAACTAATCCTTCTAGCTTCCAAAGGAAAACTCAAGTCATTTGGACCAATTTTAAAGAAGTCATTCTGTTTTAAAGGGTGGCCGAATTCTTTTGCACGCCATTGTAGAAGCTTTGCGGTTTATATATTAAAATAATCCGCGGTGAACGATTTCTGTATACGAAATATTTTAAGCGTTGAAATCTTTGAAACTACTTCTCAAGTAGCTGACAGCACATAGGTGGTCTATTCTCTCATTTATAAATGAGGGCAGTGACCACCTGTGCCCAAGGCAGTTTAACTTCGGCGATCGAATGGAAACCAGTGCTCTCTGCCTTAAGGATGTATCGGACCTATCTTCAAAATTGTACCAGGATGATGAAAATTGATGAGATTGTTCTTTTTAATCTTCCTGACATGCTACACAAATTTTAAATGAATTCATTAAACGGTTGCTGAATTATAACAATTTTAATTTTCATTGATTTACGCGTACTTACTTTTATGGAAAGGGGCGATCTTGACAGATAAAAGAGCTGAAAAAATGTTGAAGTAATGGTACCAATGTTTTCAATTTTTTTGTACATGTATATATATAGATGAAAATATCAACCGAGTTTCAATTGTTTTCACTACACTGTTTTAAAGAAATAAATTATAACTTGAGAAAATTGTGAATTCAGGGCATTTTCACTGCCAAAAGTTTAGCAAATAATGCTTGAAGAAGCATTTGTAAAGTGAAAATACCTTTCTAGGAGTAAAAATAAGGCTCCAACTGTCGTTCGAGTTTCTTACATCTAGATTAACTATGCGTAAGACGTATATATTCAGATATTTCAAATTTTATATATTTTCGCCTAATATTGTAGTTATCCAGTAAATCTACCACGCGGCTTTTATCTCAGAAACAAATGCGCCCAGGTAATTCGGTATTGTAACGATTTCACGTTTATTCGGTGTTCGGTTATTACATTCTGTGACACGTAGATCGCTCGCGTTGACAGCACGTCGCGGACACGAACATTAACGCATGGTTAGTAGCGTGGAAGTATCGAGTCCCCGACGATCCGTGGCCGTTCTAGTAAAGCCCTTAGAGAACCTTGAGTGCCCCCAAGCCACCCAAGCCACCCAAGCCCCCCAAGCCCCCCAAGCCGTTCAGGGCCAAGCCGTTGATTCCCAGAGGACCTGCGGCTAGTCCGGCGAGAGTTGGTCCAGCGCCGAGGGCAGTCAGTCCAGGTGCGAGAACGGCTGCGTGACCGGCGAGAGCAGCTGTGGTCAGCGGAGCTGAAAATGTACGAGATCATGAATTATCGAGCCCAGATAAAAAGAAAATAGAAAAGTAAATCAGATTATTAGCACGGTATCAGTGGTCCTCCTCGATTCGAATTATTGCCGATTTCCAGCTACCACTACCGTCTATTTTACATAACTTAATGGTATCCCACGTATCGTGCGATAAAGCGTATGCTTAGGGAGCAGAGATCAGAACAAGGGAAATTAGAAGGCAAGATTGCAGGAACTGAAGAGAGAATGTGGCTAATTAGAAAAGCGGACCAATGTATCGGGCTCTAGTGCGTAAAGGAAGCGTGTCGGCAAGCGATTGCCAAGCGCCCAGTATTCGTCGATGATTAATTGACTCCGATTCGACATCCGCGATGGAACGCGTGCCACTGCAACAGCCATAGGTCGGTACGCATAATGTAATTAAAGGGTGAGCTGTGGATGTTAGAGGGAAAGTAAGTCGGCACCCTGCGACCAGGTACCTGCTAGGGCGGTATTTGCGGCCGCGATTAGAGGCACGGACACAGCGGTCGCCGTCACGATTCCAGGATTGTTAACGCGCACGTCCGCTTTCCTGACGCTACTGAATGGCGTATCGACGCTCTTCGCGTCCGCCGATATGGCACCTAAGTTACCAATACCCCGTATAATGTTCGAGGAGGACGTCGCGATGGTCGGCAGCGCGACCGTGGACAGAGGCAGGCCCGCTGCTGCTGGGTGCACCGCGACCGCTGCAGGTGCAGTTGCCGCGAGCAAGCCGCCGCCGATGACTCCAGCCTGGCAGACTGCCACCAAGCAACCGCAGATCATCAAGAACTGGAAAGAGAAAAAAATCAAATTTCAAACCGTGAAGTCTTGGGGTCTTAGGGAGTTCCCCTTTGTAGCGGCAAAGAGACAGAAATCATTTTTGTAGCTCACACCTGAAGGGTGTTGTCGATGAAGATAAGACTATGATTTTTCTGTTACAGAGATATCGTTACTCTATTAGATATTTCAATTGAAACACTAGTTCTGACTGTGAAGTCACTACTGATGAATCAAATCTCAGGGTCTTCTGAAGAGAAGACACTAAGTTTTTGAGAAAGGCTTGCGAAACGCTTCTTAGACTCACCCTAAACATGATGATGGAGTTGTTGAGTGTTCTTCTATGCTGTGCAGAATGAGCAAGGGAATTGAATGCACTTGCTAGGCTCCTCAGGGTATTTATACGCGAGTCCTAGTAAGCCTAGCTAGTCTTGAATTATATTTTTTTCCCGAAAACTCGGTATCGAGTGTCGAGCATATTGCACGAATAGTTCATAGCAAGCCGGCATTGCGACACGGAGCTGCAGCGCATTCGATACCCCACTGAACTCGAGCTGATTGCCGCGCGCTCCGATTTTTCCCAGCGGCGGATTCGTTTGTCCGAGGTACAATATGAAACCGATTAAACTAATGGTACAACTCCGATCTCCGTTCGAAAAGGGTTCTTAACATTTCTGAGAACCCTTCAACGGTGGCTGGGGTCTCTGTAGCAAGGAGACTTCGTTTCAAGGGCAACGGCCCTTCGCGTGAGTCATCAGATGAAACGAGATCTCTACGAAGCTAGATGAAACATGAAAGGATGAAGAGACCTAGACAAAAGCTGACTAGTTCACTTTCCAAATGTCCAACAATTAGCATATTTCATCATCCGCGCCGTAAGTGTACACCTACGATCCGAGGGCGAAGGACAAAACGATATTCCTGCGATTGCCCAACGCTAGCGTATCTCATATTGCAACTAGTATGGTTTCGTTATTCAGGCACGCTATAGGGTTACGATTTAACCATCGTGCAGGATCATGCGACGGAAAAACATGATCCAGACATGGATCGCGAGATGGTTTCGTCGCAGACAGTGTCAGGCCATCGCGGAGAACGGTTGCAACTTCACAGCTTGAACGAGAAGATAGCTGTGCCGCTGTTTCGTGAACTTCTAACGAGTCGATTCGTTTTCTTGATGATTACCGTGATATAAATCGTTTTGCTCAAGATTAACGTCTAATCTAGCGTCTAATCTACTTGTCGCAACGTATACAGTGGATCCCTCGACAGGCTCAAGTGGTGTACAAGGTAAGTCACGAGAAGCAGCCTCTGGTTTAACGATACACCGGGGCAAAAAGATCCGATGGGCTTAAACTTGAAGATCGGGATCAAGGCCTGGGCCCACCACGCCCAATCCGCCGATTTGTAAAACGAGCGTTGATGTATCCCCGAACAATTAAGGTGCAATGCTACCCACCCCGCCGAACGACTCGGAGAACGCTAACAGGTTGGGCAAGGTCGAGCAAATATTAAAGTATATCAAGGTTCATCCTGCTTCGCGAAAATGCGCGCAGACTTTCAAGTGTCCGTAACTCTTGCATTATATAAAAACGTATTTGCAGGACGGTAGAATGCAGAAGTGACTCGTTACGAGAAAGTATGTTCGTCCCACCCGAACCATTCGCCTGTTGGTTTCTCGCGTTTAACGCTGACAGTATCTGTTAGTACAATCCTCTAACGGGAGATCTGGTTTTAGGCGGGCTCCTAAACCACCGATTCGCAAACGGCACGCGGAAGTTCCAAGATAATTAATATACCTGAGCCTAGAGCAATAAGAACAGTACGTAATCGGTGATCTAAAGAAGCCCACTGATATTCTATAAAGTCCTCGTGTTCGCTTCTCAACCGCCGCAGTCGATATATCATAGGAATTTAAACGAGAGTCTATAAATCTGTGATCGTTGAAAAAAAAAATCTATAACAGCTGAATGATCGATGGGTCGAAAGGAGGTTTCGAAAGGAGGAGAAAAAAAGTGAAGGATCAGAAAGATCAAGATCAAGATCGGTGGAATGGTAGGGTAGAGAATGAACGTGAGCGCGAAGTGAACGGGAACGCGATCAGACTATTGCGCAATTGACATTGGCAAAGTGTAGCAGTACGGGCACGGCCAAGAACTCCGTGATTTCATAAGCGCGCCGGGGGCGACGGATCGCGTTATACTTTTGGTAAGCCGTCGCTGTGTCTTTCTCGTTTCCTAATCCAACAGCTTTGGATGTGGAACGCCACTCTTTCCCCTCGGCTACGGGCCGGGCGCGCTGTTACGTTCGCGCGCCGCTCGTCGGCTCGAAAAAGAGAAAGACCGTTGCGAAATAAAATTGGCTGGCAAAGTTCGTGGCGGATTTTATAAAAGGAGCAAGAAACGATTCGTGACGACGCGCAGTGTTGCTGGCGTGAAAAGCTTCTCCGATTTATTGCCTCCCTATAAAATTCGATACAATTCGCGAATCTCGCGTCTCTGTAATTCATCAAACCCGAGCGCCATCGGTCAGCGGCAAGAGGAATTCAGCAATTTATCGATTCATGAGCTCCTGCTGTAGCATACCATTCAGAAACTTAAAACAGTCTCGACGTCAGCAGCACCGGTAGCTTCTTGGGTTCCAAATGTATCCGTCGGCCCAATTTTTTATATCGACTGAAATTACATCGTTATGAAAGATAAATATACACCGAGATCAATGAACCACGTCAACGGTAATTCCATTCCTTTGCGCCCGTTACAGAGCTTCCACGTTTCAGAAATGACTGACAATTCAACTGCCAATAACGCGAGAATCGAAACTACAGAATCGAGATTGTGTAATTAAAATCGGCGGACGCTCGCGTACAACGGCACCAGTGCTGCGATCATCGAAACACGGGTATTGATAAGTCCACGATTAACAATGAACGTGAAATTCATTTGGCCGTGAGCCTGCATTCAAACGGAACCTCCCGAAAACGATAAGACTCCGACGAGACACTCAATTACACGCGTCTATTCACTTTCATCCTGTTTCATGTACTTCTACGGGGCACGCATACTGTATAAACGTAACGGACAACACATGAATCTATATAATACAAGGTTATTACTTTCATTTTACCTACAATTAAATAAGGTCAAAGAATTGGCTAAGGGCGGTAGTCGATGCGTTGCAATTAAATTACTTTCAAATACAATCCTTCTCGATGGGCAGACAGACGATCCTTCGGCGACAATCGATAACCGTATCCGATACACGGGGCGTTCGTGTCTATTCCTCTATGGTACAACTGTTACGTCGAGAGCGTCTAAGAAATGTGGCTTTCGCGCGAGATTCTATCGAGTAACGATACAACAACTAAAGGTACGGTAAACGATACATCGTTGCTAAAACATTAAATTAAGGATAGCTGCGAAACAAGCAGGGCGCTCGACACTACGGGCGAGTGTCGCGAACAGGGACAGTTAGGTACAGGTCCAAATAAAGACAGCCAAGATTTCGGAAGCTCCGTCTTTTATCAACACTTGCTTCGCGAGGAGGAGAAACCGCGGAGCAGCTATTAATATAGACGGAGCTTCCAAATTAAATTTAAGAGAAACGTGTCAAGAGGGCAGAGGATGAACTTTACATGGACGTCGGGGACCAGAAGTTCATTTCCCTTAGTTCAGACGGCTTCGCCTGAAATATGTTCGAGTAGACAACGTTAGATTTCCCGGCAGACTTGTCATCAAGCCCTACGTAGGTAAGGTTCTGCGACGATATCGATTTCTTTCGATTCAACGACCGCGATGGAGGGACTGACACGTCTATGTTGCCCTCGTCCTCTTCGTCGATTTTCGGGGCGACGATTTCTCTGGACTGCCCTAGTATGCTACCCAGGATCCAACCTCCTTGGTATTTCTCCCGGTCGGGGAGAAAGGCGCCTGTGAAGTATCGATTCGAGGGCATACGGCGGCGAGACTTCGGCGAGCTGTCCGGTGTCCCTATGGGCGAAGTTAACGGAGTGGCTGGCAATGATTTGCTCCCTATCTTCGGCAGAACCGCGGCCTGGTCGGCCGCGAGAGTCTTCTGGAACTTGTTGGACATTATCTGATTGGCTACGAGGACGATCGATTTCCCGCAAAGCGCTGGCTCGCTGTGAAATCCATCGTCCACCCCTTGGGACTTCGCCTTCGCGTTTCCAAGCGACAAGATCTTCGAGCCCTGCTTGGTTTCGTTGCCTGAAAAACAGAAGCGGACAATGCTGAAGAATTTCCTGGCTGTAGAGAAAGACGCAAGGAAACGCGAATGATCGCTGATGAAATAGAGATAACGTGAGCCACCAGATGTGTTCAGTTCTACTAATCACAAGATCATACAGCGTGAATATGTGCGAGGTATATAAATTATTATGTACTCGTATCCAGGAATAGTACGATAAAGCTAAATATAACTCTTGACTGTAGACGACTAACATTTCGATACAACTACTGCCTTTACCCTCCATTACTTTTCTAACTTAACTTATCGAGAACTATGAGTGGAAATTTAATTGTTCGGTAAATACACTCAATCGCTCGAGGAAACCAATTATCATATACCAGGAAGATCCTTGAGGAATACACCAGCGTGTATACCAACGTGTTATAGATGTTAGCAACATCAATGTAATACCTCTGCTAGCCGCCGAGGCTGGCACGAACGGTTGACACGGCAGGGGATGCTTGCTGAAGTCGATCTGCTGGTTCCTCTTCGCGTCGGGTAGCAGTTGTTGCTCGGACGATTGACTCGTCGACGAGGCGATGTTCTGTTCGCTCAGGACCTCCTTGATGGGCCGGTACTCTTGCTCGACGGACAGCTGATTCTGCGTCTTTGAATATCGTATGTAGAAGAAGCTGTCGTCGTGTGACGGGGGGCTGAACGTGCTGTCGTCGAAATCAAACCTGCGCAGAATAAAATAGAAGAATTATAAGCGGGTAGCGAACGGCGGCAGGTAGAACATCCCGATCGAAACGTCACAAGGAAATTCGATGACACGAGCCATGTGCTTAGTCCTGGCCCATATACAGGTCACGGACGCGTGACTCGAAAACGTCCTGATCCATATATGGCTCGGGGTACTGTGCAACGCGTTAAAAATCGAAGTTCGCTGGTCGGCGGTGCCAGGTTTGTGCCATTATATTACTCGGCATACGTCGCCTCAGATAACTATAGACACGCGGTTATAGATCCTCCCATTCACTGACAGATATCACAGTTCACGGCCACTGAATGATTTCTCTCGGGTCTCTTACCATTCGCGAGACAGCACTCCTGCCACCATGCACAACTTCCAGATTCTAGTAATACAGCGATCCTAGTGCCAACGATGCTTCTCGTACAGCTTAGCCGCGTTACGCGACAGAACGACTTCGAAATTACCACGGTTGCGACCAGCTCGGTCGGTCTGCGCGGCGACGCACGTCACGCGCGCGCGAACGAAAAAAAGACGTTGCTCGAACGGAGCTTGTGACACACAGAGGGGCGGTATACGCGTGTGCCGTGGGGAACGAGTATGTACGGAGAGAGCCACGAGGGCGCATCATCCGTGGACGTTGGTGGGCTGCTCTAAGATCTAAGAATAGCGGGCACAATGCCCGTGCAACCAACTGTTCGCTCGCGTTGGCCAAATTCCGCGTGTAAATATTCTCCGCCGCCCCGAGTGCGCGCTAACAGAAATCGAGTGTACACAATGAGAAATCGATAGCTCCTCAGGTGTTCGCAAGTGCTCGACAGACTCGGGCCGTAACAATAAGTCGATCGATCTGACGCTACTTGTTATTGCAGCCGTAAAATTTCTGAAGACGAATCTCCGTCCCGCTCGCCGGCGATAATATTAGCGTTAAAGCATCGTCAGCCCTGAAAGTGTTTAGAAATCCAAGTCTGATGACTGAAGGAGGATCGAGATTTTGTAAACGTTTCGGAGAAAAGAATAATATACCTATTATCGACCTTTCCTTTCATCCACTGCGGCAAAGATATTCCGCTGCCCAGCGATCTGTCTTGTCTCGTGGATCCCATTTTCGCGGCTTTATCGGACTTCTCCTTCTGTTTCTTAATCGACCGAAAGTTGCAGTTTACTGTCTTGCTGGAGTGGCGGGCTTTTCTTTAACGTAGCGTGATTCCGAACGTGAATTTGAAATACCGGGGGGGGATGTGCTGTCGACGAAAATCGGTTTCCTCCAGAAGCTTTCAGTGGTACAAACCGTCCCCTAGGAGATCAGACTGCATGTCATTCTACCAACCTGCAACAGAAAACGGTGTATTTGTTAGTATTTGCATTTTTACTGTAATCTGCATAATCGTTCGGAGTAATATTTGTATATTTTCGGATTATGGAGCGCCTCGTGTCTCCAATCCTCATTTACAATTTGAAAAGAGCGAGAGTAACCATTAGAGAAATTCTTTTATTTTTTAATTCCGTGTAATTATGTAACTGTGGAAACTGGTTCTCGTGACTTCTAATTGCAACGTCGTTAAACGCGACGTTTCGGAGTAGTGCGCGAATCACTCGCAACGCTCGAAAAAGGAGCAATCTTTTAAAATACTTAAAGAATCAAAATAGACACATACTCGTTATTAGCGGATAAATATTGTGATAAATATGCCTATCAGTTAAATACTTTAGTACTTTAGTGTATCTGATTATCTGGAGCACCACAGTGGCTCAACATTCGAGGCCTAACAATCTAACGGAGTTTTCTTCCTCTGTGTCCTGTTGAATCCGAGTCTAGACCAGTTTTATCTGGCTTGATTGAAAAGTGTTGAGTTACAGTAACAGAACTCTCTTTCGTTTATTGTACGAAAGCCTGAAAAGTCGCTGTGTCTGTTCGTAATCATCGAACTGCTGCAATTTCTAATAAAATGTGTCGCGAAAGATGTACACGTAAAAGAGTAATTGACGACGCGCTTTAATCGGACATATGTAGTGCCTGAAGTGTACGGCTTCCGAGGGACAAATCGTAAAACGCGCCATAGGAAGAAACGAGCACGAAGGAGGAAAAAGAAAAATGATCTTCGTATTACATATCGGCGACTCGAGAATGTACAATTCGATTTCGCGATTAACAATGGCTTTAATCAGATAGACTCTAACGGCTATTGCATCGATGGCACTTGCGACGTTTGCGCATCGCGACGCCTATGCTCGGAATAGAAATATAAACAAGGTGTTTTGCTCAACGAAATGACGCATCAACTGGTCGTGTACTTACTCGATTTTTATGGTACGCTGAATACTGTCGCGAGATTAGTGGCCCCATATTTACGACACTTTTGCCAGACTTTAGAAACGGTAATCCCGTAGTTCTGAAACAACACGGCCAGCCACTGTCCACAACGAATGACACAAGCGGACACAAGTATCACACAAGTACGCAACGCACAAGTTGTGTAAGAACGAGCAGCTTCTCGACTACTGTGCTCCCGTTTTAGGGAGAATTAGAAAGAACTAGAAGGATCTAGGGGAAGTAAGAAAAACACTATGCCAGTATTCGCAAATTCGCAGTCGCCCGTTCAAGATAGAATAATTATTCTCAACGAATCCCTGAATTTCTTATACGCAGGTAGTTGATTGCCGGTAATAAAATATGCCGATTGTATTGGATCGCGAGTATAACGAAATCTTCAATCATATTCACAGCGCTATGAATGGGAATAAGCTGACGCGCAGATATCGATCGACCAATTACAGCGACTTAGTTACTTTTCTCATCGCGGACTAGTGAATTCCTACTTTTCCGGCGTTTGCGCTGGTAAATACTCTTCCGGTTGTGACCGCGGTACCGAAACGTCAACGGTGAGTCCGTTGAAATCCGAATCGGTTCCAATCGAACTTAAATCAGCAGCTTCATCTTCATATTTCGTACCAGCGACGCGTCCGTTTCTTCTCTTCCACGGAGATGCAAATATTTTCCATATTAAGATACAAATGAAAATTATAGTTTTAACTGTGATCATTAACCTGTCTGTTGTTTGTATCAGACAAAGCCACGTGACGCACACTATAGCTCGCCAAAATTTCTGATTTCGGTTGTTGACTCCGAAGCATATTGAACGATCTTTTATGCGCAGGTAACCAGCAGCGATGAAGTTCAACCGACTCGTCACCTCTTCGCGGAGGAAAAATCGAAAGAGGCACTTCACGGCGCCTTCTCACATTCGCAGAAGGCTTATGTCGGCACCCCTCTCGAAAGAGCTTCGCCAAAAGTATAACGTTCGATCTATGCCCATACGCAAGGATGACGAAGTCCAGGTAAATTGTTTAATTTAATTAATTTACTTTCCCGAGCAGTCTCGAGACACGATTTCGTAGAACTTCATTTTCTGAAACATGCGTCTTTTTGAAAAGGTTGTACGCGGTCACTATAAAGGGCAACAAGTAGGCAAAGTTGTCCAAGTGTACAGGAAAAAGTTCGTCATTTACATTGAAAGAATACAACGTGAAAAGGCTAACACTGCCAACGTGTATGTTGGCATAGATCCATCCAAGGTAAGAAGCGATACATTTTCTATAAACGCACTTGTTTAGTCTTAACGAATGATGAACCAAACCATTCACGTAGAAGAAGACACAGAGCTGGACGATGGCATCGAAGCTCAGGGTTTTCCTGTGTTTCGATCTGTCCGTCTCGCTCGGTCTCCTCGATGCAGAGAAATTGGCACTGACATTACGACTCTCCGTTATCTTTCCTGACATCGGATTTGGAATCTCCATTGATTCGAATTTCCTTACTCTTACAGACTGTTATCGTAAAACTGAAGATGGACAAAGACCGCAAGAAGATTATTGACAGGCGAAGTAAAGGCAGACTTGCGGCGTTGGGCAAGGACAAGGGAAAATACACAGAAGATTCGACCGCAGCCATGGAAACTTCGTAAATTTAGACCATATTCCGTTTATGTATTTCAATAAAAATATTAACATTGGAGTCTGTATCTGATCTTTATTCATTCATTCCCCGTAATGGAAAACGGGCGTCGCTTAAACTATTTAAAATTTTGAAACAAAGATTCTTTCTGTTAGAAAAGTAAAATAATATAAAGCAAAAATAAAACAGTGCAGATATTGATTGAGATCTAATTCTTTGAGATTGCGAGAATTCTCAAAATATACAGAAACAGATTAATTACATCAAGATAAATGTTTATAGTCGCCAATATATACTCCTCCGGAGAGAGTGTATGCATTAGTAACCGAGTGTCATAAACGATGAATATAGACATTATCACTGCTCCAGCAATGCACAAAGCAAATTCTAGCTTTGTGCTCTGGAGAAATATTTGCATGAAGCCACCGAGCAGCAGGATCCAGAGTCCGATAAACAACCTGCGAATGTAAAAAGATATAACATAGAATCTTTAGAATAATAAACACAGGAATAACAAGAATTGAGATGTACCCGGAAGTCGAGATGGATAAATCTCGTTTGCTTTGAAATGTGAAGATGGTCAGACCTATCATAACTGTTAGCGTTATGAAGAGCGCTTCGAGGACAGTAGCGACGTCGTACATCGACACTATTATCCCGATAGTGTAAGATTCCGCCAATGTCTGTTACACAAATTATTTATCACTTACGATCAAAGCTACGTATTCCGAGGATGTCTTGATTACTTACGAACAAAGTTAACAGTATCAAGTTAACTGGATGGTCTCTCCTTTTTATGAACAGAGCAACTAAAGTTCCCATAGTTATGACGAACGACAGTAGAAATGTCCAAGCACTAAAATTGCATGATACAGAAATACATTTCTTCAACAGTTTTCCACGTTAAAATTACATAAGATCGAGAAAAGTCATCTTACTTTTGTTGTACGAAAAGTTTTAAGGGTTCAACTGCCATAAACGTTCCAGCTATTACTACCGTTAGTAAAAGTTGGATGCTTAACAAGCCGTACACCTTTCGGAGAAATCCTGCAACACACGCGGCAGCGGAGTTCATGTTACGAGGCAATTGTATTCGATGAGACGGGTAGTGATTTTTAAATCAACAGGCCATCTTCTGACGCCAGTGCAGTTAATCTAACTCAGTTTACCTAATCGTATGTTGATACTGGCATTCTGGACATTATTATTATAAGCAAAATCATTTTTAATCTCATCCGTGTCTGTTTCTTCCTTCCCGCCGCTCTCCACATCCTCTTCGATCAATTTCGTGTGATTGATAGACATTTTTGCAGGCTGGCTTATTAAAACCACTTTGGGAATAGTACCTAAAATCGTATCTTTAATAGTCACTGATGTAGTAAAATACAGAACGAATCAAGTGGAAGTGTAGTGACGATTGTCAACATTGATTATCTCTCGAACAAATTGTCAGGTTATCGCGACACGTATAACTGTGCAATTTCGCGAAAAAAAAAGCAAAGGCAATGACACATCGATGGCTTGGCGTTTGTATTTTACGCTTGATGCACTTTTGCTGTACATTACATTTTTTGACAGTTCTACTCACGTGACAGACGACTCAGAGATCATACATTTTGGAAATTTTATTGCGTGAGATGAGTAAGATAAAGAAGCGATAATTAATGTTAATGTATGATGTACAGACCAATGCGTTTAAGTACGTTTATCCTGTTTCAACGGAGAAAGTTGATTGAACACATCTGCTACTTGGTTACCTTGTTCCTTAGTAGTTTAGGAGTCTTCGGCGATAATCGGTGACCGTCGACGCTCGTCGGCGGCGCGCGATGCTTTTACCGTTATCTGAGGCGTGGTTTAGATAAAAATATTATAAATAATTTTTTATCTTTATTATTTCTTCCCAATGAAGAAGGGTACTGTTCCGTTAAAAGGATTTTCGAGTTCACCTGTTTCCGTGACTCGCGCAAATGCGGGACATTTGAAAGGAATTCTGAACGAGTAAAACAGATGAAATGTTTTTTTGATAAAATATATAATTTACAATATGTATAAATGGGCCTTATAAAATACTTGCTGCTATTATTAATGGCGTATCTTAGGTGAATAATTTGCATTGCTTGTGAACATCTTACGGTCATTGTCATCTCTTGAATTTACTTCCGAGTCGGTGTTTCTACAATGGTACCCGTACATGTCTATTTTATCATAGAGTTTCTGACAGCTTTTTTTTAACCGACAGACTGTGTTTCCTGCTGTGACGTTTCTTTGTCGGGATTACATGATTTTCAATTTCGCTTGCACTTTCCGCACAACTTATCGAATTACTTGTTTGCCGATCCGGTGATTTTTCGAACGACGAATTAAAGATTTTCTGATGAGCTACGATCCTTGCTATTGGCTTAATATTAACTGAAATAAAAAGGAAAAGGGAGAGGTAATGCTTAAAAGTAATTGATTTTGTGAAATTCTCGGTCACTGCATACCTGTTTTATACGGTTTGCGAGATTTGCCAGTACCAAAAACACAGGATACACTATCTACATCATTATACATGATTTTGTATTTCTGCTTTCCAAGCTTCAGCTTTTTGTCCGTCAAAACTATTCTTTTCCCCACCAGTTCGCTTTGAAGCACCTGCATATTACGCGACAGTGTTAAACTCCTGTTTAATGTATTTTCGTAAGTAAACATGTTATAAGTAATAACATACCGTGAATGGAATGTCTAAAACAAAGATATCGTCTTCGTCCTGAATGTCTTTATACGTAAAGGAAGGCATGGCTCTTTCGTCAACTAAGTTCTCCTCCTCTATGAATGCCTGCAACTGCAAAAGACAAAGACATGTAAAAACGGACCTAAAGGTTTAAACATTGAATTTGAAATTCGAAAGGAAAATATTTGTTTGTACATTGCGTGGCCTACTGCGCCTCCCTGTATTAGTTGCTTCCACCATACGTCCATCTTCTAAATTCTCTTCATTCAACTCCTTTTTATTTGTACTTTGATTAAGATTGGTATTCTCTGTGCAACCCAAGTGACTTGATTCAGAGTTGTTGTCTTCCTCGCTTCTTCCTTCTGACCTACTTAGACCGTGAGGTGTTATTCCGTTCAATTCTTTTCTAGGTGATTTCGACACGTGTTTCTGTGGGCTTGTATTAATTCCTGTACGTTTTAATGGCTGCACAGATTTCTCCCTCTCAGATGTTCGCTTATTTTCCCCATACATCTTAGCTGGGTATAAATTTGTTTCCTTTCTCTGTCTTCCCATTCTAAACCCATTATCATACTTCATCAGTCTTTTAGGAAATCGCATCATTACAGGCTTAGAATCTACATCTTCGTCCTCATTGCTCGACGCATCAGAAAGTCGTTTGAGTAACATATTCCTTATATTTCCTGTGTTAAAAGAGGTATCTTCATCTTCGCTGAGGCTGGACTCGCTATCTACGGTCAAGTTTAATTTCCTCAATAACTGCAACCGCTTTTTCGTTAACGGTGATATGCTATCTTCTATATGATCATCCATCTCCGTAGTGTCAAGTACTTCGTCGTCACTGAAATGGTTTGTGCTTCTTTCTACATCTGTACAGTAATTGCTTACTGAATCGCTACACGATATTATTCTATACCTTCTCTGAACAATTTCTGTACAGGTAACTTTAAGCTGTGATCTCGGTTGTGGTACACCGTTCTCTTGGCTTCCTCTCCTATCCTCCACAGTTCGTACTGGAGTTACCATCAATTCTTCAGTAGCCTCTTTGTCTCCTATATTATTCACATTTTCAACCGGAGATGACGCGTCTTTGATATACATTTCATCTTTTATATTATCCGCATCTTCGACCGCAGATGGTGTCGCGTCTTCGATATACATTGCGTCTTTTATATTATTCGCATCTTCAACCACAGATGGTGTCGTCTCTTCGATATACATTTCGTCTTTTATATTATTTACATTATCAACTGTAGACGGTGTCATGTCTTCGATATTCCCTTTGCCTTCTGTATTATTTACATTTTCAACTGCAGCTGGCCTCGTGTCTTCGATATCCTCTTTGTCTTCTGTATTATTTACATTTTCAACCGCAGATGGTGCCTTGCTTTCGGTATCAATTTTGTCGGAGTCGTTGGTGTCCTCGGATGAATCAGTATCAAAAAATGAAAAGCTTGGTTCCATCACAGAATGATTTTCATGATCCGAAACTGTGGAAGTAATCTGCGTACTTTGATAAACTCCTTCAGCTTCAACTTTCACGCTCGTAGAGATTCTTTTCCCATCCTCTGGAAAGTCTTCTCCACTGTCCTCGTTAATACCCGAATCCTTAGGTTGCTGATTTATACAATCATCGGGCGAAGGCTGAATTTCAGGGAACCTATCTTTGTTCTCATTAGCAGATGCTTCGACCTCTGGAGTTCCATCCGAACAGCCAACATGATTCAGATCCAAAGAAATCCCTGTACTCGTACAAGGTTCCTTAATATCCTGAGATAAGCCCAGATTTTCATCGCTTAATACATAGTTCAAATTCTTTTTTACGCTTTCCAGTGTTTTCTGGCTTCCAAATAATTCATAGTTGTGTCTTTCCATTGCCTCAGATCCCTCGCTAATTTCGTCCGTAACGGGATATGTTTGCCCCAACAATTCAGTCTCATTGTTTAATAATTCTTGTTTTATAATACTATTGTGCATTATCCTGCCGGAATCCAGTGTTTTAACAGGCGACTTCGCAGTTTTCTCTGCGATAGGCGCTTCGTTATTTTGCGGGGCTTCATTCTCCTGGTCCGAACTATCCTCTCCCTCGAAAAAGTTACGCGTTGTTCTCGTATCATTAGATACATTAACGTCTTGCTGCGCACTTCTTCGAATGTTATCCCTAAGACAATAAAACGAACTGGAACGTACGCGTTCCTTTCCATTTGACTTATTTAACAAAAGGGAAGTGCTTTCTCCTCTCTTCTTCTTAACGACCTCCTGCCAACCCACATTCATATTCTCATAGGATTTTCTTTTTGGTTTCTCAGTTTCCGCCTTCTTAATTACCTCAGGCTGAACATCATTTTCAGCTGCTACATCGACCTCTTCACGTACGTGGTTTGTATTTTCTACAGACGTATGCTGCATATAGTTTGTTATAGACATATTCGACTTATGCAAAATGCTGTAGTCTTCTTCGCTGAAGCTAACATTATCGTCAGTTTCGCTGTCCTCCGACATTTGTCGAAGAATAAAGGTCTTTAGTTGAACGTACTGGCTGTACGTCCTTAAGTTACGGCACTCCTTGATCTCTGCATTCATAGCTCTGGTCCTTTGTCGCAGTTTTCGGCACGGTACTAACTTATGCACCAACGAGAGGTTTATCATCCTGCTCGCGACAGTATTCCTTACCCTTTTCCAAGTAATTCTCTCGGTCTCCATTATATACGAATATTTATCTCGTGTTTCTGACACCTCGAGTACGACCGGCTAACCTAACACTCGCCACAGTCCACGATCAAACTGAATTTCTTCGCCACATTATTTCAGCTGTATACGTGCCGGTGCATCGATGTATGAAGTGAATAAATAAAAGCTGGTATATCTTATTTAGAATATTCATTAAAGGTGAAGGAGTGAAAAAATCGTAATAGTAAACACGTATATAGGCAGATAGCCTTTAAATCATAACACGCAGAAGAAACAAGGTCCAATAGGCTCGCACATGCCGCACATGGTTCGTGCGCGCCTCTGCGGCTACGCAACGATACAGTTTGTGGAAAAAGCATCGCATGCAATATAGTAATTTCCACCAGTGTAAACTATGGTCATCGATATTCTACTTAAGAAAATTCATTCGCCGAAAAATTTCTGGTCAAATGAGTCCCGGAATATTTCCTGTCCTCTTTATTACAGAATATACGACACCCGGGAAATTTTCTTTTCCGAAGACCGCGTGAAACGCGCACTGCCAACTTCGATCGATGAGATCGATCGAAGCTGTGCCGCGTGTTCGTCACACTTGTGGAATTCGAATCTGAAGTAATAAACCGGACGAATGTGAATCCGATTTGTTAATCGAGAGTAAAGCGAAGCCGCTGAAATCGAAGCCGAAAATTTTCACAGTAATCGCTGCAAAGTGTTGCAGAAGTCTCCCTGAACCTAGAATTTCTCGCAAGTTATTTTATACTTCCCTCCCGAAGCAGAAATACACGAACAACGAGGTTCAATGGATTTGTAACTGAAAACAGCCGAAAGGTCAGCCCGTGGGAAAATATGAAAGGGATTAATTCGAAGGTATGCGATTTTTTTTTGCGCCACTGGCAAGTGGGAGTGGTGGAAAAAAGAACGGTAGAATTACCGAACGTTTGAGATCCACGATAATGATTGATTGCCGCTGGACGTAAAGGGGAAAAAAATCTCTGGTCGCAGAATTTCTGTCAACGGGACATACCTGTGCACCGGAAGTGTGTGAATGGATGGATGTAGGTACGAACAATGTTGTAAACGAAAGAAAGGCAGAGGTGGAGGGAGTGAAAGGATGGAAATAGAAGAAAAGGAGTAAAGCGACTATCAAAACATTTTGCAATTGCATCGAATCCGTGCGACGCACGGTGATCGTCCGCCGCGGTGAATATTCCCGTCGAGGATGTCAGAGAGCATACGGGAGCAGAGATATGTTCGAACGTTTATTTTCGAAGTTTAGTGACGATAGTGATATCGCGGCGTAGGAGAAAAAGGTGCAGGGGCGCAGAAAGAACGCCGTCCCGATGTTGTGCGGCGTAAACGGTCGATAACGAATTTTCTATGGTAATCGATCATCGATGATCAACGTGCTCGATCGCGCTGCGGAAGAAAGTCACTTGGTTTTCGAATACTCGATCGGGGCCCATCGAGAAAAAGTCGAAGGAGCTCGATAATGGGCATGATCTAGGCAGGGATGATCCCAGAGTACTTCTGGCTCGTGAAAGTGTCCGCTCGATGATAAATCGATCGACAGGTTCGGTGAGAGTTGATGAAAAGACGACGTGAGAATGCACCAAAACCGAAGGAAGAAAAAGCGTGTGAATTACGGCGTAAGGACAGTGGAGGTGTTGCGCGGAACGAAAGGGTTCGGCTTCACGATCTCCGGGCAGCAGCCTTGTATCCTTAGTTGCATCGTTCCAGGGAGTCCAGCGGAAAATGCTGGCCTGCGGGCTGGCGACTATTTGGTATCTGTCAACGGCCACAATGTCAGCAAGCTGCCGCACGACGACGTCGTGCAACTGATTGGCCGTTCCAAGGGTATTCTCAGATTGCAAATAGCCGAGAATTATTATTCAGACTCATCGGACGAGGAAGGCGTAGCAACGGTACGCTGCAAGCCCAAGTACACTCATAAACCTCGCACCAGTAACATGGGAGCGTTGCAGCTGCAATGCAGAGTCGCTAAAGTTGTACGAGACCTACAGAGCGGCGCTATGTTCGACTCGACTGGCAGACTACCGAGCGAGTCGCAGGATCAAGGAAGCTATTACGGTTTGCACTATCGCTGGGATATGTCCAGCCCTCTTCCGCCGCCGCCGCCGCCGACCTCTCACAAAAGGGACTCGGAGAAAATAGTGCACAGGACTGTGGTCGGTTACCTTGGAACTATCGACATTCCGAATCAATTGCATCCGTCCTCCATGATGCAGGTAACGTATACGTCTACTAGCATCGTCGTTGAGGTCGCTCTAGCGATTAAAAGACATCGCGAAAGTGTACAGGCGTTATGCTGTTTCACTCCCGTTTAATCTTTCAGGTATTGAGGAAATGCATCAAACGATTAAAAGCCGAGAAGAGAAACCCTACGACCGTGCTGTTAACTATACACGTGGCAAACATAAAGCTCACCAATTCAGAGAATCGTGTCATAGCGGAATACCCGTCTTACAGAATAATATTCTGCAACTCTTTCTCCGAACAAGACAAACAGTACTTCGGCATACTGACTAAATCTGTTAAAGACAAAGAGAATATTGTCTCGAACTCCTGCCATGTCTTCACGATCTATTACAAACTGATCGACCATGCTGTACATTCCAGCGCGTGTAATATATTCGGATTCACGTGCACCAAAACTTCCGAACTCAACGTGTGCCAAGAGTTTCCAGACAGTTGCAACGGCTTGATCGGCGCTATACAAACTCTGTACATATCGGATTCTACTAGCACGGATACAAATTCGTATAATGAAATGCGGAGGCATCAGGACGCCGCTTCCCCGCAGCCGAGTAACTTGAGCACGTCGACTGCTCATTCGAGCAACAGTGACTCTGGGATTGGATTTAAAGATGATTGTGCGAGCCGCTCGGATAAAAACATTGCCCACAATGCCTCCCGAAGAAGATGCTGTGCTGCTTCGGAGTACAGGGTATGTTGATTACAGAGATTATCGAGGGAGATGCCTAGTGTCTGTATTTATGTTCGTATACCCATGGAAAATTCTTAAATTTCGACGTGGTAGATGATATTACTTGTACCGGTAGCTTATTCTTTAGATTGAAATTTACAGTTTCTTTATCGATGCTTAGAGTTTGATGGTTTGAGAGGGGGAATGTTGAGGGATTAGTTTTAATGCTGTCGCTTCAAATGAACCGGAAATCTACTTTCAGGACGCGTGCGAGCATCCGTCGAGAACGTACGGCAACGACGTCGGAAACGTTGATTTGCGATTGACGGTTCGAGCCGTGTCGAACGCGTGCTGGAACGAAACGAACGAGTCCGACGCGTGTAAGAGTAACGCGGAGCTGTCCCGTGAGAGTGTTGTTTTCACCGATTTTTGCAACGGGATGAGTGGTGCGTGCGCGGGGACGATCGAGAATCACGAGATGCATTCCGACGTACAAAAGGGAGCGAAGAGGGGGGACTTGCCCACCTGCCCATTGCCATCTGCCTCTACGGTTAAGCAGGGGTTGGTTAGTACGTCCGTTGGTTCCCTCGCGTCCGTTTGCACCACTGCGATGCTGCACGGTATGGAGGATACCGTCGAGACATCCGACGATCCGATGACGAGATCGAGAGGATTGCTAGGATTCACGGGATTCACCGAATCGATGGAGACCGACACGCGGGATAAATTCAGCCCGAAAGTTTTCTCCGGCATCTCCAAGTCGCTGGTTCACAGCTTCGAGGATCTGAACACCAGCATGGATTACGCTCGACCGCTTTGCCAGACCTATTCGGACAAATCGGATAACTCACGGCCGTGGGGAAGTCTGCAGGAAATTCGGAATATTGGGACCTGCGCGCAGGACACTTGCCTGGTAAGATTTTAATTTTTTTTTAACATACTCCACGTAGGTACTTTGATTCGCTACGGTAAAGCGTTTTACAATTAACTTAATCCCCTCGGCGCGAAGGCTTCAATATTCCGCATACACTGTACAGAGATCGTTCGCTATAGATCAACGCCTACATTTACCGAACACCTATCAATATCCATCGTACGTGTCCTTGAAAATCGACTGCCCGCTCCTAAACACTCGCCATGCCAAAAGCTTCCATTATCCAAACTATTCTACGAAAGTTTCCTTAATAAGACGATGTGAAGTACAGTAAAGTGGGAAATGATAGGAAAGAATGCGCTACGTTTAAACGCGCACGCGTTCGTGCGTGCCGATAGGCGGGTAAACGAACGAGAGAGCGAAAGAGGGAATGAAACGGTAGAGAACGCACGGAGAGGGGCACGGTGTATGTATGAGCGAGAGAACGATCGGGTTTATGGGACGCCGGGAGGGGAGTGCTCGAGACAGAGAGAGAGAGGAGCCGAGCGAGCGGATGAGTGAATGGAAGATTGAGGTTCGCGCGAACGAGCGAGCTGCCGGCCGACCGAATAATTCGAGTACACAGAGGAGAGGGAAAGAGAGAGAGAAGGAAATGAAGTGTACAGGCGGGCACGTACTCGTTAGCAGTGTGCACATGAGAGTGACATGTTGAGACACGAAATGAACGTGACGTTGTTGATCGTAAACGGTTATGACGGTGTCGATTGATGAACAGTGATCGTTGAACCGCGGGCCAGGCCAGGGGAATCCTGCCGATCGAACGTTTCGTGAGAGCTGTTGGCTGGATCGATCAGATCGATCGGGTTGGTTCTGTTCGGTGTACGCCGTGCTCGGCTGGCCCACCGAGTCGACGGGCACCGTGCGCGGAATCACAATTGTCAACGGTGCATCGTTGCAGCTGGGCGGAGCCCTTATTATTACGTATACGGGTCAACAACGTTCGCTGGTCGGGAGCTCGTTCCGATCGGAACCCGTCGCCGTGAAACAATTCTCCTCGCACACGGATTTTCATATCCCCTTTCGATAAATGGGACCGTGGCGCGGCTGCACGAAGGAACACGATCTTCAGTCACGACATGGACACCGTGGTGAAATCGGTACGTGGGGCGCGCGGCGGCTCGATCATTAGGGCCTGCGAAACCATCGTTTTCATGTATCATAGCTATTTATGTCCGCGGAAGTTTCTGTTTTTTCAATTAACCAGATAAGGAAATCAACCTGTCACGTCTCATTTTTGGTATGTCATAAAGGAACGAACAGATCGAGGCACGAATCAATTAATTAACGATCGTCAAGTCGACGCGATACGTCGGTAACGTTCCGAGAACCGACCGCCGCTTCCTCTTTCCGCACTTCTTTTGAATTTTAATGCTATTGCCTCGGTGTCTAATCGGTTACTCATTGCGATAGAATGCGTTAATCGAAGTTCCCGTCGTTGAAATAAGTAAGGAAAAATGACGATCGAAAGGCGCTCGGAGTTATCGCGGCGTGTGAGAATATTCTTCGTTCCCACGGTGTTTCCGCTTCTTCTATACACCGCGATACGTAAATCTGTGTACGTGCAGGTAGGAAACGTCCGGTTTGGTACAATCGGTGAGAATCGTAAAGGGAAACGTGCGCGTTCCTTCCCTTTTGTTCCCTCTAAATGGAGGCACGTACGTTCAGCTCCCTAAACAGAAATACCCGCCACGTATTTTTTTCAATTTTCCGACCCATGTAGCAACAAGTTAAATATAAAATTCGTATCGACGTGATCGCGCACGCGCTAGGTCGCTCCCCCTTATGACTCGTTTAATCTTGATTAACGACGTTTATCAACGAGGTTGTAATTTTTTAATGCTTTTCCAACGCAGCACGGTAGTACAGAATTATGCGACAAGAACACGGACTGCAAGAGCATACATGCGTGGGCCAGCGGCTTCGAGAAATTGCTGGAGGATCCGAAGGGATTACAAACATTTGCGGTAAGACTTCAGATCTCATTGCCTGGATCGCTGGCCCGAATGCCACTTTACGTGTTTACTGTTTTATTAAAGGAATTCTTGAAGAAGGAGTTCAGTCATGAGAACACCTATTTCTGGGCTGCGTGTGAGAGATACAAGGACACTAAAGATGTCGCCATGCGGCGGAAGCTGGCTAATCAAATTTACCAACGCCACTTGTCTATCACAGCGGCTGAACCCGTGAACGTTGACAGTCACGCCGCTGGCCAGATAACTCAAGAGCTTCTCAGCGAAGCACCTGCTGATCTTTTCCTGCAGGTGAAGATGCCTCTCACAGACTTTCTCGCTGTTATTCGTTATTACTAGCCACACCTTTGTCACTCGATGGTGCCACGAAAGCAATCTACGTACTTATTTCCAGGCTCAGAAACAGGTTTTCAATCTAATGAAGTTCGATAGTTATCCGAGGTTTCTAAGATCCGATCTGTACCGTCGTTGTATAGAGACAGGAAGCTCTGTAATTGGCGCGGAAGATTGCGATTTAAATCTCACCAGTTCGCCGAGTGTGAAATTAAAGAAGAGTCACTCAGATGCTGAAGATCGATGTAGGAAGTCTATTCTCCCTTGGAATAGAAAGAACAGGTAACAAGCAACCATTGGCGCGCGACAGAAATCAGTTGGGAGGGGCTTAAACACGATAGATCGTGTTTAAATATTAAGACGTGTTTGTAGGTCCAAATCGAAAGACCGTGGCGAGTCTGAATACAGTAAAGTGCCCAGCAGAAGCGAAACGATATACAAGAGTTTCACTACGATGAAAAGAGAAGCAGAAGGTAATAACAATGACGACAGTATTTCTATATCTAGTAGCAGATCTTCATTAGCGTCATGGGATTTGGCGTTGAGGCAATCGTTTCACAAACACGTGAGTATTATCTCGCTCAATGGCTCCACGTAGCAATTAAGCAGAGATAGAGAAACGTATCGTTCTCTATTTATTCTGGTAGAAGTTTCTATATCAGTTTGCCGCGATACACGTTACTTTGGTATATGCGTTTTAAACGTAGCTTGTATTTTGGCATCGCAACGATAACGGCTCTACGCGTGGATCGTCGAAGCGCGGTCGATAAAAGAGAAACGGTAGCAGGGCGATACATAATTTATTAAATGGACAATTTTACCTCGAATCTACAAAGCTGCTGTATGTGTAACTTGTAGTCTTTATCGTCCTACGAAGGACAGTCGAATGAAACGAAAGAAGTTCGCGCCAAATGTACCGGGTTGTGTCGGGTAATATTACCCGATGGATCTACTACGGTTGTGCCAACTAGCCAAACGGAGAGCATTAAAGATGTGGTTACACGCCTCCTTGATAAACGAGCTCTCCGATACTCTAACTATGACGTTCTAATACTAGCCACAGACGAGGTTTGTGTTCTCTCGTACTTATCTTAACGCATCCTTCGAAATTAATGCTCGATACTAACAAGATTAACTGTTTCATTACATGGGGCACGCGTTATTCTTGGGACGTGCTTGTTTCGCTGCGCTCTACGCATCACGATTCTCCTTCTTCCAGATACGCTTCTGCTATCTAATCAATTTGCTCGCTCGATACGTACTTTCCTCACGCCTAACTGCAATTACTTTACGATAAGAACAGAAAATGGAGCGGTGAAATGGTAGAGAATTTACGTGGAGGTTACACTTTAAGGCACTCGTGCATGCATTCTCCGGCACAGCTTCCGTGGTCACACGCATACACACGAACATTAAGCACACGCGTATATAGTTAAACTCAGCGGGAGCTTACAATTCTGTAACCAACGATTGTGAACTTCAATACCTGTCCGTGACGATTTTATTACAAGCATGGCTCGAGGTATAGCCAATGCTCAATCTCTCGTATTTTTAGACGATAGAGACGAAATATCCATCATCGGTGCTGGCTGGACAAGAAGTGGAAGTGGTTCCAACAAAGATACTGAAAGTCGATTTACCTTCGCGGCGCGTGATAACCGTGGTCGCGCATAAAGGCAGAACCCTGAGAGAAGTGCTCAAGCCGCTTCTAAATAAATATGGTTTTAGTTTGGACACGATTGTTGTGTGGGGCGAGAATCATTGTATTTGCATGGATATGCCAGCTATCGATGCTCCTGCCAGGTTGACTTTGACGAATGTAAAGGACGAAGGTAAAATACGCAGCCAGGGTTGAGCTTTCAGAGAGACTCGGGATACTACGATAGACGCTATAAAAATAATTCTCACGTGTTACAGATCCACAAAAAGAGTTGCACATGATTAAGTATCCGCACGACGTACTGCACAGTCAACCTACTCTAGACGAGATCACCAACAGGGTATTCGAAGAGCTCTTAGTGGGCAAAGGTACAAGTAAATATCAGTACAACGAAGGCTCGTGTAAGGTAATGGAAAGTGTATGTTTAAGCAGTTAGCGAAAAGAATACGTTCAAGCCCAGATCTTCCCCATTTCTTAAGTCCTTCATGCTTTTGTCTAGTCTGACGATCAACGTTCCGAAGGCTCCTCCATTCTACCAAGCAAATTCTTCCTTCGAGACTCAACGATGCATGGTAAAAAGAAGGTACGTATAGAAATCCTTTCGAAACGACTAATCGAAACGTGGGAATGTGTTCTGCGCATCAAAGCAACAAGAAAAACGAGCTGATGCTAATTTTCCGTATGTGTAATGTTCTTATCGAAGGGAAAGTCCAAGTGTAATTTAACCGAAAAAGGTAACCCGACCGATTTTGCACCCGAAGAAACTGCCAAGTCTCATCCTCCTCTGATAGCGAAATGGCGGAACGGCGTGAAGCTCCAATTGCCAGGGAAATTCGACGGCGAAGGTGAGAGAATTTCGTTTCCTCGTTACTAGCGGTAGCTACAGCGGCAATAAAAATCACCAGCTCGACGTAATTCCGTTCGTAGATCTGTATGAGGGTTTGAAACGAGCTCAGAGATCCAGACTGGAAGACCAGAGGGGAACGGAGATAAATTTCGAGCTGCCAGATTTCTTGAAGGTAAACTGAGAATCACGTTCTCCGAGGCTCGTCGGCACGTATCTTTCTGACGACACGATATTCCATCGGTGCACAATAATTTCGTGTCCTTTTTAAATATATGTTATTGTTGAAAGTTTCGTTATGTCGCGCTTCCGACCCTTAAAGCTATGAAATTACTGAGCAGAACAAGGAGAATGGGAAGCCGACGGATCGCAACAAGGTTCGAAGACCTAGGATAATGCCCGCCAATTCCGAGGCGAACTCAAAGTTCTACGGCTCGATAAACGAGCGGCAGAACTGCGGGCACGATCAGGACGCGACGGGTCCATCGAAGAACGGGACCGCGAACGACCGTTTCGCCGGCTCCGCCACTGGGAAGGACTCTCAGAGCTCGTCTCCGGACGGCTCGTACATATTGGACACGACTTTGATAGACGGGGACCGGACGATCGTTCTGGAAAACGGCTCTCGTCCTCGAGCAAACGCTTTAGACAGTTTCGACGCGCAGGCGTCGCCAGCCACGAAATCACCGAAGCCTCCACCCCTGCCGCCGAAACCGAAGAATCTTATTGCGAACGCAACGAAAACTGGGTATTTCGTGCCCTCGAAATCATTACCAAAGTCCTCCCGTGCCGTTCCCCTGAGCCCGACCGAGTCCAGTAGGAAGAATATTTTTTAACACGCCGGAGGATTAATTCGACTTGTCGCAATAGCTGGTACAATTTCTACAAACTGTATTTATGTACGCGTGTTTTCGGTATTTGAGATACGAAGCGCGTTACGAGAAGAGAGGAATATTTTTATACTTAGCTGCGCATGTTTTTACGGCGAAACTGTGAATCCTGGTAAATGTAGACTGTTTAGTAGCACGCGTGTGTATTTACTGCAGCTCGCGGTTCTAGTATAGTATGCAATTCGTATGCGCGATCTGCAGCGGCGTGAGACGAGTTTCTAACGAATAATATCCGACGCATGCTAAGTTCCGCGTTATCGTGCGTTCTCTGATAATGACGTAGAAACTGAGATTTCGTAGATGCCTTCGATTCAACTACATTCAACGTACTGCGTATTTAAATTTATACGGCAATCGTTGTAGTCAATAAATATTTATGATCTTTTTACAGTACAGCTGTTACTCTCCTGGTTATACAGGACATATATTTTATTGTAATTTATAGTCGATGAATGTTGTTACACGCGAACGATGAAAAGAATATTTGAGATTTTATGCGAAATAAATAAATTATATAAACTTTGTTTTACAACTAAGTTCTTTTACATTTATCCTTGGTCTTTTATTATTGCTTTTATCCCGAATTTCATTCTCCTGAGCGTTTAAGAATATTAAAGATGATATAAGATTGTTAGTTTATTGTTTTTTAACGGAATTTAAAATGTTCATTTTACGGACCGCGTAATGTAGTAGCCATCTACCGGTGATGTCTACGAACTAATGTTTTCGTTCGAAATGTGGAACCGAGTTAAAACTTGTTTATTTTTTGGTTTTCACGAATTCTGAATATGCACACGTATTATAGGGCCACTAAAAGTAATTACGCAACAAGTTTTGGCAGCATTATTGTCCATTTACTACGTATAAAAGTGTTTTAAAAATTTGCTCAGGTTATGGACATGCAAATGCTAGCGACACGTAGCGGTGAAAGGTGCAAACTAAACTGGGTGTTAAAGCCTGGCACTGGCGTGTTTAAACGTCCATTTTTGCAAGTCTTTAAATCGCATTTTTAGCAATAAATAAACAGTTTCCTTAATAAATATTATTATACACTGATCGGCAAGGACTCTACGAAAAGATCTAAAATTCCAGATTGCAAATAAAGAAATATATACTCGAGATATTTCTATTCAGGCACCACGACTTTCGGAGTGAGTTGAACTCTCTGTGCCAAATTCAAAATTAAATTTTTCCAAAATGTTGTTTGTACTTTAAGTACTGAAACTCAGAGTATAGACACTTGTAACTATCCCGGATGAATTTTGTTACGATTGCATTTTTAATTAATTAGTTACAAGCAATTATTGAACACCATGCAAAGTGACAGAATCGACGTCAAAACGCGCCAACGCCAGGTTTCTGTAATAACTCGTTTGCCCTTCAAGACTGGCAACTGGGCGTCTTTTAACGCTCAGTTTAGTTCATACGTTTCACCGCTACGCGGCGCTAGCATTTGCGTGCCCACGATTTGAATACTTTATCAGAAGGCTTCTTTAAGCAATAAATAAACAATTTTGATGATGAAAATGGTTACATAATATTTCAACAGAGCCTCTAGAAGACTCGTAGGACCTCAGATTATAAATAAACAAATAGATAAACAAATTTATACATTCTTGCCTATGACATACTTTATTGGCGTATTACACCATCACGGAAAATGAATAAATTATCAATTTTCCAAGAATAATTTATACATTTGCACAATTGCGTTTCAAAATACAAACCCCTGTCTACCTCTCAACATAACGCTTATAATAATTTCCTTTCAATTAATTAATTTCTCATCACATTTCAAACCGCAATTCAAAAACCCCTTTAAATGTAATAAATATCTTCATACTATCCTCACCAATTATTCCATAACTAATATCAGTGCCTCTATAAAATCCCCAAACCCTCCAAATACAAATAAATCGTTCACAGTTTCCTCACCCTAAATAGTAACACAAATCCTAAACTCAAACCAAATAATAATTATAAATACATATAAATATAATATTTCACACAATATTAAAATAATAATTAATGCCTACTCTCACAGCAAAAAATAACCACAACACAATCCCAAAATAAAAAAGCCCACTCCTACCCTCTTTTAAATAAACAAAAAATCAAAAAGAATCTTATAGTACCAAGAAAGAATCAAAGCTACCACCTCGTGTCTCTTTAAAAGAACCAGGATTACCAGGAATGAAAAAATATTTTTCGCATCAATTCACAAGACGGCTATCGGCGTTCTCCTCCACCAACATCCTCCAACTGGCGATCGTAAAGTACAGTTCGTTCCGTGCCGCGTTAAAATAATATTCGCGTTTAAAGCGGCATAACTAACGGCGCTCTGTCACGAGATCAAAACTCGGCTGGGAGACGCGGACGCGACGGAGATGCAGCGGGCGAGCCGCGGCGAGCTGCACAAGGGAGAAACGCGAGCGGCGCGCGGTGCCTTACTATTTCAAGCGAGATCAAACGAGCCAGATTCACGTGGCCATCGGCATTTCTGCCGCATCAAGAGTCGAAAAAGAACGGCTTATTATTCACGAGATGATGGACCGCCGCCTGATTTCCATTTGCCGCGCCTCCTCTCTTTGAGAAGCCACGGTGCAACCAATCTTACGTTACTTCCTACTGTACATTTTTCATCAAGTCTTCTTTAATTCATCCGAAAGAGACACGCGTGCTGTCAAAATACCCACTCGAATATTATACAAAATATTAAACGAAAGATGGAAATAGACGGACTAAATATTTGTCTAGGAAACGTTTGAAAATATATTATTGCAGCACTGAAGTGTATAACAATTCCGTAACTGCTTATTATTTATTGAATTGAAGCGTGTGCCTAACGACGTTTGTTTCGATATAAGGAACGGAGGGAGCTACGAGTGTGGGTGATTGCTATAAGGCAAGGGGGTAGTTCCAATTTTCATATTCCATAGTTTTTTTTATTATACTCGATTTCTGTGACTTGTAGATTTATTCGAATTGAGAAATGGATCGGGAGGAAGAATTGGTGAAACAGTACATGAGTGAACTAATATCGAAGACAACATGTTCGTCCGGAGGGGGGGGGGGGGGGGGTAAAAGGGGCAGTTCCCCCCTTTTTGGGGGGCTTTTGAGAAAAGATCGCTTATTTAAAAAAAACGTTTTTTATTAAGTTTATATTAAAGAAGTGAATATTTATAAATTTCGGACTGAAATTTTTCATTAAATTGGCACTACAAAATGAGTTCAAAAAGCAAACCAGTCTACTCATTTTTTCATTAAAATATTTTTCTTCCCCGTCACCTCAAAGTTGCCCCTTCCGGGAAAAAAATCAACGGACGCCTTTTGAAGACAATAAGAAGTATGTTTTTTTTCTTCTTTAAAGATAGAAGAAGAAGCTTGCCCGTGTTTCTGTATGAAAATTTCTCTGCATCTAGTAGCAAGAAATAGGATTCATAACGAAACGACGATGAGCTGCCTGGCAACAAGTGGATTTGAACCGATGCACTTGGCTGCGCATTGCGATGCACTATTGCGGAAGAACAATTAACGAGTTCATTTAACCTGGATGCGGTGTTCTGCGGCTCTATTAGCTGACTTAGCTTCCTCAGGGACTCGAGGAATCCCCGTTTCCCCAGTTATACGAACGGAAAGCCGCACGTGTTTCGCTTGCTTTTTTTAACCCCAGCATTCCTCCGTTTCTTCTAGGGAGTCGTGAGCGCGACGAAACGATTTTGCGCTGCTCGCCACTCTAGTCCTCGGGGTTCTGGAGTAGTTGGGGACCTTGCAGCAAAAGGGGCGCAACTCCATTTTTTGCAGTTTTTCAGTTATGCACGTAAAACGAATTCTACATCGTTTGGTGCACGTTTGATAAAAATCTGATAACTAATGAGCGACTTATTGCAAATAAATAAAAATAGAAATATTAATACTAATATTTTTATTACAGAATATTTTTTTCCCAAAATGTTGCTGCAATGTACTCAATAAAATTATGGGTCTATCAGTGATACTTGAACCGAAAGTTCAATATTGTTTATGAAAACGTAATTTTTATGAAAATTATAGCAAAAGCACCTACGAAGCTGCCACAATTTGGGAATAATATTAATTTTAGAAGTGCACCTGAATTAGCATTGAAAGAAATTTCAGGATTACAAATGCAAAGTCACAGTGGTTTGTTTAAACAAAAATAGGGACACCTAAATTCTGTTCCCAACTGCGGATAGAATTCGAAAACTATAAACGAAGAAGCTCGCAATGAATTAAAATGGTCAACCATAAGCTACGTTTACAATTTCTTTAGATCCTTGTTCATGAAAGAAAAACGATAAAATCAATTAAGGTGAGAAATTCCCAAGAGTTAAGAAGATCAGCAATTATAGACGAAGTTCGAAAATTCTGCTACAAAAGCGGCTCGCGTTTCATCTTTCCACCCTTTTCCCCGGCATTCCTGCGCTTCTTCTCGAGGCAAAAGGACGGTTTTGCCGCCATCGACGACTTCGTAATTTTAGCGCAATCGTGGATGTACGAGCGGCGCCGTATAAGCGAGAAACGATCATCACCCGAGCCACGGGGAAAAAAAAGAAGTTCCAAGGGAGTCGCGCGGCGCAACACTGCTCGTCGCGATTCGAGAGATAGTTCTTGGGTTTTTGCGTTTGAAATGCTGCGAATGCCCGAGACGCTCACAGAGGAATTGAGTAAATGTTATTTACTCGGAACCGCGATATTTTGCTACGCCCAGCTGGCCAAAGAAAACACCAAGGCAGAATGGGTAATCGCGAAAAAGAAACTTGGACACATTTTTGCTGCTGTCAGAATTTCTGTATCCGTAACGAAGTCGGCATGCTTTTCCTTCTTTTTTTTTTTAAATTGAAACACTGTTTCGTTCCTCATTTTGAGATGGTAAAGGTGGAAGCAGAAACGAAGTACTTTGAAGTGAATGTAGGTGTACCAAAGCATAGTGAGATTTTTAAGAAATATTTTTGCAGAGGATTTGGTAACTCAAGCATCCTGCAACTTTCTGTTAATGATGTACACTATCTGAAGATCTCACTATTGTCAGGGCCGGTCTTCTCTATAAAGGGGACCGGGTGCAGGATATGTTCTGGGCCCAAAACAATTTCGCAACGATAAAAAAGCAGAATATCTTTTCACAGAACGAAATCACGAAAAATGACTTTTTTATTGCCATAACATTAATAATATTAGATTATTATATTAGAAATTATGTTCTAATTTATTTTCTTCTTAATTTTAATAAAATAAAACAATTTCGTTCTCATTTTTTCTTCTTAATTTTAATAAAATAATAAAATTTCGTTCCCTTTTTTGTCTTCTCTTTTCTCTCTCTTTTTTTCTGAACCTCCCCCCCCCCCCCCCTCCTGGGGCTGGCCATGGTTATTGTTTGGTGCAGACGAAGCTCTAAAATGTTTGGCGTATGAATGAGGGAATTTTCGGAAACTAAGTATTTGATTGCCTTGTCGCATAAATTTTTAATTACTCAAGTAGAGGCAGAGAGATGCTTCAGGGGATTTAGACTTTTCGTTGCACCTGTACACGGAGAATCGTGGGAAATCCTCGAGAATAATCGAGAACAGTCGTGAAACGAACGGGGTCGACTTTCGAAAGCGATCGATGCAGCGACCCTGCCGATCGCCACCCGTTATCCTAGATAAAGTTTCCAGGAATCTGGTGAAACCAGCAGCAGGAAGTAAAAAGGCTGGGAGAAACCCGCGAATCAAAATGCATGAGCTTCCTACTCGAATGGATTCCGAGCGGCACTAGGACCGTATTGAAAGAAGAAAACGTGTTAGTCGAGGCGCAAGAACGAAACCAGCCTTGCAAATCGCAACGGTGGAGCACAGGGAGTGGATAAAATGTTAAGGAAGTCGAGCGACACGCAGAAGAAAGCACCAACAAAACTGCACCGTATCTATCGGAATAATGCTTTATCAAAACAAGAATTTTGAAAACAGCAAAAATAATACCATCATTGAAATGAAAGGCGAACCAGTATTTCCTTCATCCCAAAGAAAAAGGAAAAGGGAGATTAATGTAACCACGACTGAAGTAATTCAAGAGCTTCGTAAAATAAATATAAAAGAAAACCCGATTTCATTCTTTAAATAAATTCTTACAATCACTTAATGAATTTTATTGAATTTCTATTAAAAATATTTTCATCCTCTTCAACTCGACTCCCCCAAAATTAAATCTTGACTGCGCCACTGTGAACTTTATCAGACGCAGGGCCAGCTTTTAAAAATGAGAGCATCTATATTAATTTAATCGCATACTTCGAAACAAGTTCAGCAACATTCTGCCATTGAAGATATCCAAGCTCCCACAGAGTTGCAGGAAGATTGCGCCAACGCAGAGGAACTGGAACCGCCACGGAAGCATCGAGGTCTTGGTGCACTTCATTGTCGAATGAAGGCACGTCGAGGGAACCTGGTCTTACACGCGTTGCACGCGTCAAGAGGCACGTCCTCAGTAGTTTCTACTTGAGGAAAAAAGAAAGAGAAGGAAGAGGAACTCGGAGCGCTGCATAAGAAGGCACGAGCGAAGACGACAGACGCGACAACACGCGTGTGGCGCCGCTACCCTCTCGCGCTCCTCCCAAAAGAGGATGAAAGTCTACACTCGACGGCTTTGGAACAATGTCCGCTTAGCCAGATATCGAGTAGGACCCTCTTTCGATCTGGGAGTAGCAGAACGATCTTCGAGTCCCGCCTCGGTGAAGTGGCTCTCACCGAGCAACTTCTTTGAGCGCCGAAGCGCATTCCTCAGGGTGCCGACACTGCCGACAGCCGCGCGAAGTTTCCTCTTCGGGGGAAATAAACGAGCTGAGTTCAGCGCGCTAGAGATTCCTTTTTTTTTTTTTTTTTTTTTTTTTAATTCATTCGGTCGTTTAGGGTTTAGAGAGACTCACTTTGGAGGTTTCCTGTGGAAGCAGCTTTTAGAGAGGGGGTTGAAAGAATTTTGCTAGGATTTCCATGGGAGGGAAATTTCCCTAGAATTTCTCTTTTACATATGTGGATTTATATGGTTTTGTAGTCTGGTTTTTCCTCGGTAGCTGAATGTATTGTAACTCGTTCAGATTACTCGCAGAACGAGGAATAGATAAATCATAGGAAACCTTGCAAAGTGGAGTGAAATATGGAAACTACAAATTTCAAAGAGAATCATATTATTTTTCCCTCCTACCAGGAGCGGATTTGGAGAAGTGATGCCCCTAAGCTGACCTTTCCGTGAAATATTATCAAATATTTTAATCTAAAAGAGTTGACACAATTTTAAAATTTATTCAATATGCCAACTCACATGTGAGTTTTTGCTAATTTGTTACATAAAAGAACAGTGAGTTTTTAAAATTGTGTCAAGCCTCTGTGTGTAAAGATTACCCGGTCAAAACAGCGAAAATAAAAATTTGGTTCTTCCTATTAAATAATGTTTAATATTTTAATCACATATTTATATTAAGTGAATAGGTATATTTATAGGTTGTCGCCGCCCAAAATTTGCCGCCCTAGCCTGCACAGCCTACTTACCCTATTGTATACAAATCCGTCCCTGCCTCCTACTATTAATATAATAAAAGCAAATATTTATTCCAAGATACTTCATCCTAACAATCAATCACCTTTTAACCCTTTCAGAAGTTCAATCCCTCCAGAAGTCACTCACCGCAATACAAACCTACCCTCTAAAAGGAAATTCATCTAACACGTACTATAACCAATTCCATACAACTATTTCCACTAATTCCGAGCACAAAACAAACTATAATTATACATACACATTAAAGAGTGAATTCCTAAAACAAGGCTTCCACTGTGCAAGCCCCAAGGCATCCCTCTATCAAAGATCTCCAAGCTTCCTCTACGCTCCTCGCCAATTAAACTCCCGAAATTCTCCACGGGGGGACAGCTCGTGTTCCGCGTTCCCGCTCGTTATAGCAGCGTCACTCGTGAAATCGCGAGGATCGTTAGTCGAATTTTCACCGGTCGTTCACCGACGCCGATGCAGCTTCTCATTAGGGACGTTTGTCAGTCACCTCCCGAGGCCCCCGGTCCCCCTTTCTCCGGCTCATTTTCCAGAGACTATTCCTGCATGCTCATTACGTTTCCGTCGCGGTCGCCGGTCTAAAAGGGGCAGAACGCGCGGACAAGAACGGCGACTCGCGGTGCACGACGACCCTGGGAACCGTGTTTGTTTGCCACCGAGGGAAATGGCCACGGGTGTCGGGTGGGCAACGAGGACAAAGGAGATTAAGGGGAAAAGGAAGAAGCTGCAGGAGATGTTAATTAGTCGATGTTCCGGGCGACTGGAACAGCAGCTCCTGGCACCGAGCGAGAATAATTGGATGTACGTGGGCTATCTTTGATGTTTCAGCGGTTTCAGTGTGGCTGTGTTGCTTTGAATGCCTCCTGTGGATTGTTCCCTTTGAGCGTTGTCGCTTTTGGCTTCTAGGGAACGTTGTTTTTAAGGAGCAAGGGGATATCGTGATGAGAGTGGAGGAATTCTGGTAATGGACTGGCAAATATTTTTTATTGCGATTCTAAGCATCGCTTATGGGCTTCAATGAGTGGTTTTATACCCATACAGCACACTTCGTTGCAGGAACGTTGCTGCAGTATTGTGTTGCTGCAGGTTGCATTGCAATATTGCAGGAACGATGCTGCAATATTGCTGTGCATTATTGGAGTGGCAACGATCCTGCAATGTTGCCGAAACTTTGCAAAAATACACACCTGCAATATTGCGAAGGCGGACATAGGACTGAACCTGCAACGTCTCTGCAATGTTATGGTGCAACATTGCAATCTTGCACCGCATCATTGCAGAGATGTTGCTGCAATGTTATGGTGCTGTGTGGGTAATAGTTAATAATAATATCTAAAATAATTATAGATACATGCAATTTATTATGAGAATAGAAATTAAGAAGGAAAATAAGATAATTTAAATTCATCTAAAACGCTGATGACAAGAGGCACGTGTGCTGGTGGCGTCACGGGTGGGAAAAAGTTGCAGTCATCTTCCCCATTAAGATTCACGCCGCTTTGAAACGCACGCGCCACCCTCCTGGCTAATAAAAAGTATAGAGATACGGTTTTTCGAAGTCGCTAGGCTATATTTAAACCCTGGGGCACATTGTCGAAGGGTGGATCCTTCCCTTCGCTATTTTCTCCACATTCTTCTTCGCCCTATTCTCCGCGACCTTCCAGCGGGATCAAAATTACCCTATTTCCGGTTGGAGCTCCACGCAAATACATTTCTTTCAATTCAACGAACCAGCTTAGGGAACTACTTTGCTAATATTATAATAAAGAAGCTTTCCGAATTAACAAGGGAATTTTAATGGGGCTTTTCTAGGAAGTAGTTCTCAGGAAAAAGTTTGACACGTATTTTTTAAAAACTCCATCTCCCAAAAAGTGAGAGTAAAGTACCTAATACAATAATTATTATTGGAAGACAAAAATAAAAAATTCAAAATATTCGTACCATCAATTTTGAACCACAGTTTACATAAGTATATAAATTCACGTGAAGATTGCTTAATATTTTGAAAGAAAAATGAACAAAAAAATCTCAATATTGTTTAAAAAAAGAAATTTCCTAAAAACTGAGCAGGGGCTGGATTCGTCTTAAAAAAAAAATATTATACGCTTAATAGTTCTCTAGATATTCCAGAAAATATATTTCCAACCCCCAACTTTAGGTGCCAATTTCACCCCTTCAACACGGACAAATGCCGATAACGAAAAATCCGTGTGACATATTTTTCTGAGAACTAATTCTTTCAAAAACCCCATTGAAATCAATGTTCCTTGTAAGTACAGCTACAAACTAAATCATTGGTCCTTCGAAGCCTTCTGCAGCCACCAAAGAAACCAGCAGTTCAATTATTAAAAACTGACTCCACTTGTTACACGTCTCATCACGGCGACTCTTGAGCCGTTAAATACGACAGAGTAGCATCTGTTACACGGATTGAAATGATTTTCGATTAATAAGTTCCAGCTATTTCAGTGGCCGTAAAAAGTCGCCGACAGTGGCCCACGCAAGGGGAAGAAGAAACACCGATTTCATGGAGCCGGACGAGGAACAGGCCCTTTCCTGGAACTCATGACCGTCTAAATTCAAACCTGAAGGGCAGACGGGACAAGGTCTCCAACAGACAAACCGTCTGCCTAGCCAGCTTCGCGACATTAACGCCATTTCCTTTTTTCAGCGGGGTGAAATAGAGGGACGAGGAAGAGGCGTCGCGCCGCGTCGACCTTTAAACCCTTTTAGCCCTCCTAACCCTTTCTGCTCTTGACGAGCCAAGGACAGTTTCAGCAAATCCGTCCTTCTCAATTCTCCTATCAATTTGCAGACACGTAGCAATTGGGTAGGTACTTCTCGAGTACATTTTATAGTCACACGCACGCAGCTCGTCCTTCAGCTTCGCCTTGCTTTATTTTTCCCCGAGAATTTCCGCGCCAGAGCCGAAGCACGAGTGTAATTTAACCAGTATATTCGCGGACGATGAAATGAGGTAAAATGTATGAGAGAGACGAGCCGCGTCGCGATAGAAATGGCAAAGCACCGTGAGATCGGCGGAATGCTGTAAGTTTACTCCATGGGGGATGAAATTATCGCGCGAAATTACGATGCTTTCGAATCGGGGAAAAATCGCGAGCAAGCAAGATCGAGCCTCGTTCACGGATACATTGATGTTTCTGGTCATTAAAGATGTGCAACGCGAGGTATATTTTACACGGCGCCAGAGTTGCTCGGATGAACGTTTGAGAACTCTGTTTGTGGGCGTGGAGTATTTAGATCGGGATTGACGAGGGTCATAAAGAAATTGTACGAGTTAATTTTCTGGTCGCGGGAATAATTTGTAAATAAGATGGTGATATAAAGAAAATTGATGTACCATTTTCATGTTATAAATTCTATTACTAAATACATTTGAGGTTCATCTAAATTCTGACTTATTAGTTATTATTAGTTTGATAACTAATTCAACTGGAAATTGTGGTAGGGTAAACTCGGGTAAATTGGTGATACAGGTTATTCGGTGATACTTTTCCATTCATCTGTACCTCGAAATTGTCTGACTCAATTTAGATGGAACAAAGGCTAACAGATAGCCTTGATCTTCTAGTTTATGTTTTGGTAAAATAATTAGTCAATTGAAGTCAATTTTGTTCCAGCAGCGCACTATTCGTGAAATTTTTCGCGCTAGTTGCAGACGATCGCTTGTTTATGTATTATATATGCTTTAGAAGATAAATGGAAAGTTCAAACTACATGTAAGTGATGGTAAAAGGACACTTTAACAAGTCTTACTCTTGAAATTATCACACAATAAGGCATCAGTGTTATTTTTGCTTAGGAAAAGTGACTAAATTCTTATGAAGATGTAAAGAAAAAGAATGGTGCAGAGTGGATTGAATGCAGTTTTTGTGGCATTTGGTACCATTGTTCCTGCCAGAATGTTAACAATGGAATTACCTTTATGTGCGATGGATGTGCAAGTGATTCTGACAACGAGTAAAATAATAAATCCAAAATATTCATTTAATAAAAATAATATAAAAATAATATAAAATAATATAAACTAATGTAAACTAATGTAAACTAATGTAAAATTATATCAAATAAAATAAAAAAAGTAGTTGATGGCCATATCACGGGCTAGCGAGAACTATCACCGAATTACCAGAGTACTATCACCGAATAACCAGAGTATGTCATGACAACGTAATTTTGTATATTTTCAATTAAATATAATTAGTAAATTTCTGTTAACCTGTCATTTGTTTCTCTGATGTCTGGCCTATCATTATATCCTAGACTCACTTTCAGAATATGTAAATATTAGCAGTTATTAGAGAAATTCTAAAACTATCACCGATTTACCCGAGTTTACCCTATTCTTTTACACAGGATGTCTCAAAATCATAAGATAGATCGAGGCACGTAAATTCATCGCGGCAAAAATAAATGGAAAAATCGCTCACCATTTTGCAGGCAGAGGTCTTCGAGATACAGGCAGTCGAAGCTTAGGGGCCCGCAACTTCCGGTACACGCTGTTCGAATGGCAGTGGCACGTGCACTCACTCTTGAGAAACAGTAACAGATGTACATCTAGCTTGTATAACGATGCACCGTGCGCCAAAGTTGCACGCTCGCGTCATTTTCGCGATTCTAATAAAAGCAGTCAATATACCCTCGCTTTGACTTTCAACCCCTTCGATTATTCAAGTTTCACTAGTTCCAACATATTTAAATGCCCACGTAAGATGGAAATCTGATTTAAGGATGTATCGGACGTGCAATATCATACAAAAGTATATGAAAATTGAAATACTTGAATATCTACGTCTTACGTATAGTAAATCTAGATGTAAGAAATTCGAACGACAGTTGGAGTCTTATTTTTAATTCTAGGAAGGTATTTTTCACTTTACAAATGCTTTCTCAAGCATTATTTGCTAAACTTTGGCAATGAAAATGCCCAGAATTCACAATTTTCTCAAGTTATAATTTATTTATTTAAAACGGTGTAGTGAAAACAATTAAAACTTGGCAGATATTTTCATCTACCCATATACTGCATGTACAAAAAAATTGAAAACATTGGCATTATTTCTTCAACATTTTTTCAGATGGTTTATCCGTCAAGATCGTCTCTTTCCATAAAAGAGTACGTGTAAAATCAGAGAAAATTAAAATCGTTATAACTCAGTAACCGTTTTGTGAATTGGTTTAAAATTTTTGGAGCACATCAGGAAGATTAAAAAGAACAATCTCACAAATTTCATCAACTTGGCACTATTTTGAAAATAGGTCCAATACATCCTTAAATGCTGTACATCGATAAGAGATGATTTCAATATTATCCTGAATTGGTTTAAAATTAAATATGAAAAGTAACTACGTAAAGGTAGATTATTTATCACAAGCTCTGATCGTTATCCGGTTCGGTAGACTTGATAAAAATTAATTTCGCTTCACTATCGCGTTACTAAAACGACAAATAGCTCCCCAAAGTAATTGTTATCTCTCCCGTGACCGAAGCACTACTGAATGTCGAGCGTGCCCTTGACATTGCTTGTTTTCAAATTCCGCGTACGTAGGTGGGCAAAAACTGTGGTGTAGGTCGCGTAGAATGGTGGGGCGAGGCCTATCGATGACAGGTAGCAGGCTGACGCTTTGATTACCTACGTATAAGCAATGTTTCCGGTGAAGTAGGGTATAAATACACGTAGTTTTTGTGGAAACTTTTCCACTATGGAAATAAAACACGAAGCAGGGAAATACATATAACTTAAAGACGGCGATCTTCGTTTATACGATCTCTTTTTACTGTTCTCACATGCTAGACTCGATGTTAATGTCATAGTACTGGAAATATTTATTGCATGTTCAAAATGAGACTGTTCAAGTTGAGCTACACATTTTTGTAATAATGCTTGCAATAAGAGAGGTATAAGTGATAACGTGTTTAATGTTACAGTGACGCAATATATATTTCCACTACTGTATGCGCATTGATAACGAAGCACACTGTGTCAATAAACTTGACTAGTCTTATCCTACTATTACTACAGTCCTCGATAAAACCCACTTCAAAATTATTGAAAATTCTAAGAATGGCACAATCAGCATGGCGCCTATTCTACTTACATCCTATAACTCGTGTACTTGCACAGATTCTTTCTGCCAGAAGAAATCGATAAGCTCTAAGAAGCCCTTAATTAATGAATCTAGAGGACTATCTGGAACGGTCAAAATTTAACATGATTCTTTGGGAATTTTTTCTAGAAAACCGAGAAACTTTTATTATTAAACATTAGTCTATTGGAAAGAGTACATTTTACGGAGTGGGGTGCATGGATGCAACTGCAAATCGCGTTACGTTCGAAACCCGCGTTGCGAAATAAGATTTAGTCTAGCCCTGAGAAATTTCAGTTTTTAGTTACAAATAAAAAACAGTTTGATGATATTTAAACATGTCGCAATTCAAATTTCGGCAACTTAACATGTGTTTGAGGATGGAATAGAGATTGACGAAGATAGATGATCGCAGCCAATCGGCTCGTATTACTTGTCACGTAATTAATAATTGTATTACAATGTTACTTGTGATACGATTAGTAATTATACTTCAAATAATACAGATTGCCCAGGTCTCACCACGTGGAGGCGCTGCGAGTGGAGACCCGCCCTAACCGCGGCCCATCCACCCTCCTTTTATGCAAAATTTTATTTTCATTTCCATAGATCCCCCTGATGCACGGTTGCAAAACGATCCTCGATCGCTCCACAACCGGGCAACAGAAGGAGTCCTTCTGTAAAAAGCTACCGCGATGAAACTAAAGCAGAATTTAAAACATTTCTTTGTTTCTTTCATTTAAAATTGGAAGAATTTTCTGGTATATTTCTACCATGATAATTATTCATTAATTGGGAATGAAACAAAGAAAAAAGGGGGAATATTTCCCAATTAGTGAATAATTCAAATTTTCTACTCATTAATAGGAAATATTCCAGTGCATATTTGATATGGCTACTTAAATACTAATAATTCCTACGGATACGAGCGCTCGTATTTAATAATTACTACTTATATTTAGTTAAACACTGCAGTGTTTATCTTATTCCTTAAAAACTACTTAATTCTATGTGGCCACTAAACACCTTACCTAACCATATACATATCTACTTAAATTTAAATAATGACCTGCCTAATAAAAATCTGAAATTGTCATGTGTTTCTTACTTCCCTCGATGGACCCACGATGTTACCTGAAACATTTTTAAAAGTATTAATAAAAATTCCTTGAGGTTTCGTTTCTCAAGGATGATGAACCTTTTGCAATATTCTTCACACATAATACTCTGCAACAGAAACTTTCTCAATGAATTAGTACTTACAATCTATCTCGATTAAGTAATGTAATTTCAACAGATATAGTCTTTTCATTGAATCGCTATTGCCCAAATATTGAAATATCACATTTGAAGCTACAGTTTAAAACTCAATATGGAATATCGATTCGGTAATAAAATGAAAGAAGGAAAAGATTAAAAAATACTGCTTCATTATCAGCAGACAAAGTAGGCAATTAACCTTTAGCAATACTTTAGCAATTCATGAAAATGAAGCTACTAATCAAATTACATTTCATTCCGAAGCAATTGATATTCATAATATTAAGCACATTGGGTGCTCTGTTACATCAACTTAATAATTTCCTTGTAGTTTCTCATTAATTGGCATCTTCAAAGTTTATGTATCAATGACTCGACAATCAATCATAATATACAATGGGTAATCAAAAACATTTATGCAAATGTTGAAAATTGGAATAATTGCACTTTACTGCACAGTAATCGAAATTACTTTCATACAGAAAGTAGCAACAACGAGCACGCGTTAATATTGAAAATTTACTATCAATATAAAGTGATGAATTGCATTTACCTACTTTTTCAGTGCAAATTTCCTTTTAATATCATCAAATGAAGCAACAATCGCGGGTGAATTTTGATTAATACAAAGGAATGTTGAAAATTTATAAAAATAAAAAACTACATTTCTTATCAATCTGATAGGAAATATAACGATTGACGAAGTTACTATGCAAAAATCAGCAACGCTAATGAGGAATAGCTACTGCTACTTTTCAAAGACTCTAATTAGAACTTCAATTGAATGGAGGTGTGTCAGAAGTCTGCAATTTCTATTACAAATAATGAATCACACCTTTCATCGCCATTCTTTCAGTCACAGAATAAAATTTTCCAAATGCTATTCCATAAAAATTGGAACTCCAAATTTAAAAATATTCTAAAAAAATAGAAAACATTTATCTGCAAGATATGAATATACTTTTAAAACAATATTTCCAGTGACAAACACTCGATTCAAGGGTGGGTAGGTGGTGGTAGGAGAAGGAGGATGGTGCAGCCACTTAGGGCTGCTAGAAAAAATGATCAGTAGCCAGAAGGGCAGCTGATCATTGTCCACTCATTAATGCAAAAAAACCGTGAGTGGACCGTTTCTTTCTTTCGCAACGCTAACTCACTACAGACTAAAATCAACTCCCGAGCATAGTCACTAGGACTTTGGACTACCCGCAGCACTAATTTCTCAAACAAATTCAAAATTCCCGGATGGTGCTTCATTACTGAAAATTCTACTATACTCAATACAAATCCCGAATAGCAAACGAAAAAGCTACCGAGAACCACTACGTGGGTGGTTTCATTTTTCGCAACACTAATAAAAATTCAGTGCACCTGTGTCTCGTAATACGCAACTCTAACTTTAATTCGTTGCAGCCTTCCTGAAGGCTGTGTAGAGTCCCATGCGCAGCAGATCCAGCTGCTCGGGACACTTTTTTCCCAGGAACATGTCTCTGGACATGTCCCAGGAGAGTTTTGGGGCATTGGGGGCTGGGGGTCGCAACTCTAATTACAAACGCGATCAGTCATCATCGCAACACTAACTCAAAAACATATTAAGAATCAAACTAGGACGAGTTATTAAAAAAACGCGATCGGTCGCATCGCAACTCTAATAAAAAGAATACCATGAATCAAATGTAATGCAATGAATCAAACTCTAGTAACTCCAATTAAAAATACAAGAATAATCTGAAAAACAATCGCGATTTTTTTTTCGCAACACTACAAGCAACCACGATCGATATTTATTCGCAACGCTATGCTAGAACCAGACGCGGGGAATGCTTGATTCGCAACGCTAATTCAAACCGTGATCAACATTTAGTCGCAACACTAACTGGCCCCGTAATCTTCTTCGCAACTCTAATTAAAAACGCGGTGGGCTCAATTTCAGGGGAGGGGGTATCGATTAGGGTGGATCGAAATATAGGGGCAAAATATTTTTTTATTATTCATTACTTCTAATAGTGGGCAAAAGTTGCCTTTTATAATGGTATTTCAGCTACCGAAGTTTGAACGCGATCAACAATTTTTTTCAAGTGCCGCAAGCCTTTCAAAAATTAATATTTCAGTAAATATTAATATTTGAAGGGCTTGCGACACCTGAAAAATTTGATGATCACGTTCAAACTTTGGCAGCTTAAATTCCATTATAAAAGGGAACTTTTGCCCACTATTAGAAGTGATGAATAATAAAAAAAATATTTTACCCTTATATTTCGTTCCACCCTTGTCTCGATGGGTCAGCCTACGGCCAACCAAACTACTACTACTACTACTACAACTACCGGCGAGCATAATGGCAATATAATACGTAAGAATGACCCTGCACCCGAGGATGCAGGGCCATTCTTGGTAGCCCACATGATGTGGCCTTTTCTCTGGCCGGGCTATCTTCGGCTCTTTGGCCACTTCTTGCTTCGGGCGGTCCGCCCTTCTGAAAGTTAATAACGTGCCCAAGCCCGTCCTGCCGACCGCGACCAGCGACAATGTGCAATGTCCCACTGGCGTCAAAAAGTCGACATAGCGAGGCTAGAAGCGAGGGCATACCCCACTCGCACTAGTCTGGCCGTCGACTTTTCTCACAAATTTCCTGAAAGCAGGTCATCGCGCGGGGGAACATGCGATCAGAGAATACGACGACCTGCCCCGGCCCTACCTACTTATATTTAAGTCACACATTCGTACCAGAAGGTAAGTTACCTATCCTACACAAAACCTATATTTAAAAAATATCAAAACAGTCTCTCAAACACAATCATCAGACAACCCACTCCACGATTCTCAAGCATCACCGCCCGGGTGCAAAGCCTACACTAGAGAGACCGTCCCGGGACGACTCCGTCACCCGAGCTTGGCCACAATCACACTCTAATAAGTACGTACCAATTTTCACTGAAATCGGCTGGCAAAGGCAGTGACCATTGCGTATAAGTATGATTTACATAGCAATTAATTATTTTCAATTTCAAAGAATGGATTACTTGATAATGTACATTGTACGTATTAGGTACATGCATCAAGCGTTATTACTTTCTCGTTTGATTGTACGAGATTGATTAACTTTCATATTCCAAGATTATTTACTAGAATGATCATCGTGTGCAACAAGGAATATGATACATTGGTATCGTTATTGCAATGAATAATAATATAATGTTAAAGTTTCGTTAACATGGTCTTTGATAAAAATCTTTCACCGACGCAAATTCCACCGCCTAACCACACAAACACACACAGGTGGAAAATGCGGCGTGCACGATACACTAACGCAATGCCAGCCGCCGACATGTAATTAGTTAGTAAAAAAAGTCATCGTGCCCCATTGCCTTCAACCACACAAGTAACGCATGGGCACGTGGATGAGTTAAAAGGCAATGGGTACGGAAAGATATCCTGAAAATCCTCAACTAGAAAATATGATTAGTCTGTATAGTGTCTAGCGCGCTAATATTCTTTCATTTAACATTATAAAGCAAAATTACTCTACTTTCAACTTGTCAATAGATTAAAGTTTGATAAATAAGAAATGACTCTACTTTAGATAAAGAAAAAGTGAGAAAAAAGACTATAAAATTGAATTATTTAAGAAAATGACTCTAAAACATGAAGAATTTAATTTTAGAATTTAAAACGGGCGATTCCATCGTCAAAGTAAATTTCATACAGGTAATAAGAAAGTATGTTCTCATGCTAATTACTTTGAATCTGAAATTTGCCCACCCTCAATTGTCTTCTTGCACATGGAAATTAATTATTCTTTGTGTATGCAAACGAGTGACCTTTATAAGAAAGGAATTACACTTGTATGTCTATTATCATCATTTAGACATCAAGTTACTTTTGAACGCGTAAGTATTATCAGAAAAATAAAAGAAATTCAAGTCATTATAATCGTCGCAATGACGGAATCGGAGGGCATCCGATTTTTCGACTACATATTAGATAAAAATGATCGTAGCTGTGGAGTCTGAGAGTATCAGACTTCTTCGCTACATAAAAATTAGCATTCAGCCGTATTGATATTCATATCAAATATCAATACCTTCTGAGCTGCTATGCATCTTTAGGTGCATTATTTAATAAATATCTACATCAATGTATGATCAATGATAAACATTCGCGTTAGGAAACGTTTATCTTGGAAATTATGATTAAAATTTGATTCTATTGAAAAGGCGCGGTGCACAAGAAGACCCTAGCCCTCGTCTAAGAAATACATACACAGATAAAATGTTACAATTCACGGGCATGGTTACCATACCCGCGGTCATTATGCTCGCCAAAGTATACAACCGGTCACTCGTGTCGATTTGGACCAAACGTCCTACGACATGACTGAGTGACCAGAGGAACCATAATGCATGCGCACTCACATTTCGCTGTACCCCGGTGACGGAGGCGCCAACACCTCTGCAACTGCTCAGGGGAAGTCATCAATCTGCTGAGAAGTCATCAGCTTGCTCAGCTGCCCCTAGACTGTAACGAAGAAACAGAACACGATTATAATTTATTTCAAAACTTACGATTGTTCGAACTCTAATAAAGAACCACGAAACAATTCAAAACTAACGAATTTTTTTATCATTTAGACATTTTAAGAAAAAAATTAAAAAATTAAATATTAAAAAATAAAATTAACAAATTTTTTTTCTTAAAATATCTGTATTATAAAAAGTTTTGTTAGTTTTGAATTTCTTGGTGATTCTATTATAGAAATTAATTTTCTTTTAATTTTTTAATTTTTTGTTTCTAGAATTTTGAAGAATGAACTCTACTTTAAAGGAATTAAATGAAATACATAGATACTTACATCTTTCCAATAATATTCTCCGCACAAATCTCCTCTTCAGCTGACGCACTGACTCTAATTTCCGATAACGAGTTTCGCGTTTAAAAGTAAAAAAAAATAAAGAAATAGACTATCAACGCGCCCCAAAGATCATAATTGTCGAACAAACCGCTGAATCTATTCTCGCGATTCGAAAGTCAGAGCCCCGATGCTCGCAAAAGAATATAAATTGCGTAGAAAACACTGACTCTACCCTCGCGTATCCCAAAATTGTTAACGACACTCTACTATGAGCAACTGTGCTCTTCAAATCGAAAAACTTCATACGTCATAAACACTGACTCTATTTGGCCGCATTGCACGCGGTCACAATCTCTGAAAAATAAGTAGGATAGGAGGGTGGGGTGGACGTGTTTGAACGTGTTTGTCACGAGGAAATATTGTTTTTCTTGGAACCAGCCAATGAACTTTCGCTCCTTGTTATTTAGAATACAAGGTGTGATGCGAAAATACAGAATGCTCGCTCGATAGGAGCAGCTTTACATTTCAGAAACACGATATTATCCAGAATATACTACATCAGAAATAATTATTACATTTAAATGAACCGTAGCAGTGGCTTTCGTCATTAAAGTTGTAAGCACGTTCGTGTTATTCGAATAATACTTTAAAATATATCACGATCTTTATAAATATCCAAAATTCATTGCAAGAATCAAAATTCGTTAATTATTCATGCTTGAATAGCATGTCCTCGATCAACTACGCAGTTTCTGTGCATAAAGAACAAAACTTGCATCCAAAACCGAACGTAAATGCAATTACACTAGCTTCATAGAGATAGATTCTTAAAAATCATTGAAATATTATTGAATTCTACGTAAACACGACCAAAATGCAATAGAATTCGATCATTCCAATATTTCGTTAACATCTACTGACGCCATTTTAAAATGTTTAAACAAATCCGACTAGAATTATTGAATTTATCATAATTCAACCTTTTCCCATTTCATCCCGATATTAACTGACTGCAAAGTTACCCATCACCCTCACAACCAACAATGATTCAATAAAATAACGATAAAAATAAGTATACCACACGTATTGCCACCTTCTTTTCCCACGGAATGACCAGTCGCCATCCAAGCACCGTTCAAATTAACCGCCAAGTGTCATGGCGTTGCCTGCCCTTTGGTTTGGATTTCCGCCTCAACGTCTGTAACCGAACGATGCAACAAGAGATTGAAACAAAAGCATTAAAACATTCGTAAGGCAATTAAACAAGAAATAAACTTGAAATATGCCGGAAAAGGGATGTAATTGAATACCGAGACACGATATGTGTGCACTAAATGTGCAGAAATATCGGTACAAAGGCAACGAAAGGAGTACGCGACGATCGTCCAACGGTTTTTTCGCGATATTTAATCAATTTCGGGACGAAAGTGTATTAATGGTAGCAGCAAGTGACGGTAGACAGTAAAGAAGAAGACTAATAATGATTAAAAGTAATTATGTGACGATAGATAATGTAGGCGTACCATTTAAGTACGCAGCTATTGAAACGTCTTAATTCAACGATGTCCACAGACCGAATGACCCCCGCGCCCCGTCAATGTACCTCGGCGAATATGGGCTTTGGTGGGGGGAGACCAAGCGGCAAGCAGGCCTCGCGAGAGAATACATGCGTACGTATTTACGAAGTGTTGGAATATCGGTCGGTTATTGCACGGCGAGTGACGTATATATCGCGTCTCGTGGCCGAACCGTCTGAACAGAGTACTGACTTCTAAAGCTGGCATCGTTCAGTCATAACAGAAGAATCAGAAAAAAAATCTTACCGTTTCCGACTGATCCATGAGACGATATTACGATATCTCTGTCATGCGTGGACCGATTAAATGTTGTTGTTTATATATATTTTTATGTTAAATAAATTTATTTTGCGTTAAATACACTTGAATAGGATAGCAAGGTTAAAAGGCGTATGTGTTCTTGTTGTGATCCTTTTTTCTCTGTCGTTGCACGGAATACGTTTGTAAAACGATCTTTACGTTGTTACTCTATGAGAATCATTTGTAAATCGCGGGTTTCGAATGTCTTATTTTTAATTTCTAATTCATACCACGTGTAGGGTTATAATCTTATTTTAGACTGAATCGATAACGTTGGGTGTGACACGAAAATGGTAAGGGGGCTCGCGAGCCCCCCGAGCGTGTGACACAAAATTACATTGGGTGATAGGTCTATCCTATACTTCGTCGATGGTATAACTTTATCAATTTTGGTCAGATTAACTTGACACTTTCAAGGAATATTTTCAAGATGTTGCACAAGAAAATATAAAAATAAAAAAATCGATTTTTCGCAAATTTCTAGGTAGGCCTCCCCCTTAATAAACAGTTAAATCACCAAACCAACATAACCACAGAATATCCTCCACATCCACCTCACCATAATCAAAAATCAGTACGTGTCCATCAGAAAAGACCGAAGAGAAACCAAAACAGCATTTTCCCTTTTCAAAGCCTGATAGTGTCCGCGTTAATAAACGAAATCGCGAATCAGAATAGCATAATGCGCCAATAACGGACCAAGTATCCACCACGATCGAGGCTTGCTAATCGTTGAACAAAGACGAACGCCATGGAACCAACCCCCTTTATCTGGCAGCGAAAAAGGAAGCCCAGGGGCCGAGCACCGCCGTCGTAGCCTGATCCTGGCAACAGCGGCGCGGCTGATGGAATTACAGGCGCGATAAAAACAGCACGGCGGCTCGTAAAGAATAGCAATAACAGATGAAACATCGAGGGAGTAGGTAGCGTCGCGAAATCGTCGATCCCGGACGTGTACCCACATACGTTAATCGGCGTATTTACGGGAGGCTGGAGGCAGGCAACAGGAAAAATCCGCTGGGTAGAGGCGCGGGATGGAAAGCGGGGAAAAGAGCGTGGAACGATTCCCGTAAAGATATCGGCGCAGCACGAGGGATCGTTTCGTTACGCGGGCAATAAAGTTGCTCGGCTGCCGGCGCGAGGAGGGAAAAATGCACGCCGGGCGTTCGGGAAAGGGCCCGGGGGATTATTAACGAGGCGATGCCATGGAAGAAGCGGGAATGGCCTCGGTGCCCCGAGACGCGTGTCATCGGGCGCGAAATGCAAATGCGGATCGATAGTGAAACGCGGCGAGGCGGGTTCCGCGCGCGACGGGCAGGTGTGTCGCGCGACAGGGTGAGAAGGATCGCCGGGGATAAAAAGGAGGGAAAAGAGAGAAAAAGCGAGGAACGGGCTGCAAACGCGTGTACGCGCGCCACCTTTCGCACAGCACGCGTGCAAGGGAACACGTGCTCGACGGTGATTTACGCGGACGCGGATTTAGCGGCGACCCCCGCGGGACCACGGGCATGACTGTGGGTGAGACTTTGCTGAGGAGCTGAGGCTGGTGAGGGGTTGCCCTTAAATGGGCTGTGTTTTGGGAGACTTGGAAGTTAGAAGATGTTAGGGGCGTTTGGATTGGTTTGGAGGTAGATTAGGGAGATTTAGATTCAACTGATTTGTTGTACCATGTGATAAGTATTTGTACTAATACAGGTGTAGGAGGAGAAATTGGAATTTAGAATTTAAAATTCAGGTTCTATGTAATTCCAGCACCTACAAAGATTTAGCACTTTATTTGAATTGGATCCAAAGCAGAAAAGTCTGGGAGCCAGTACGAGCGATGTAGGTGTTCCTTGTGTTGGAGATTATAATTTGGAGAAAAAGAGGGACCCAAAAATGAGGCCTTTTTTCGCCTCTTTTGGTCCCACGATTTTGGAACTGAATTTTATGCCAAACGATATGTTATGATGAGACATCAATCACACGAAATTTTCAAGTCGAGGTGACAATTAGTTTCTGAGATATGGGAAGTCATAGACTTTTATGTCAGTACCATAATTTAAACAATTATTCACAGGGGTTTTGTTGACTGCTAACAACGAATTTGAACTTTGATTTTCAAAATTCACAATGGCCGATTCAATATGCTGGACGATATATTAAAAAAGCACCCACTACACAGACATTTATATTTCTTGAGATTGATTTCTTTTTTCTTGTGAATTTTGAAAATCTAAGTTCGAAACGTTTGAGCTGACGCGTTAACGAATTTTCATTTCTTTGACCTCCCACATCTCAGAAACTAATTATCACCTCAATTAAAAAATTTCGTGTGATTGATGTCTCATCATAAGGTATATATCGTTTGGCATACAATTCAGTTTCAAAATCGTAGGACCAAAGAGAGGCGATTTCTTGGGTCATTCTTCTGGGGCATTACTAGTGAGCAATCTAATAATTAATTGGAAAAATTTTGGGAGCATTAATATTAATCATTCTAGCAATCTAGATAGCAGAGTCTAGAGTCTATCTATGGAGCAGTGTTTCACATGATTTACGAATATTTGAATGGCGACCAGCTAGAATCGAATTTATGGCTAGTTTTTCGACCGCGGACCATTCGACAAGCACCTTCGGCCACGAGCATACTCGCGTGCACGTATGTAAACGGGGCCCATGATTTACGGGACAGCGGATTTAGACCAGTGGCAGCGTTCGTTCGCTGCGATCGTAGGTACGAAGCTCGTGGTGTTCTTTAAATAAAACGCTACGAGGCTTTCAGTATCAGCTGCCACCGGGTATCGAGGCTTACTCGAATATCGGTATTCGCGGGCCTTCGTTGCAGAGACACTTGCTAGCCCGTTAAATGACCATTTTATTCTCGTCTGTACGGTGCTCTAAATAAGCCAGCGTCTGTTCTTCAATCATCTGAATATTTTATGCAAATTCCTACCGATACATATCAGAAAAAGAGATCGATATATCGGAAGAAACATCTCGAAATAATCGGAATTATCAATTTTAGAATCAGTTTCGTTTAATAGTCTTATTTACTTACACTATTGGAAGCACTCGTCTGTTTGATTGTATTTTAACTGTTCGAGCACAGATTTTGTGTAACAGCAGATTGGAGCTGGTGTAATACAATGTCGTCCAAATTAATGCCACTGCCACGCCCAAGGCAGCATCAACGAATCAATCTGTAATCGATGTGAAATCCGGTTCCATCCACATCATGTTCCACCTGGGGCGATGCAATAAAGACATCGTGCAAACGATCCAATGCTGGCCCAACATTAGTTCTTCCCTTCCGATCTCCTTTGTGGAGGATCAGCTTCCTGGAAATCGAAGGATCCCCGTTGGCCGCGATACGGTTTCTTTCTAACGAGCCAATGAGACCCCTTCCTAGGACGATCTGCTCGCGTAGCTAACATTAAAAGTAATGGCAGCAATAAGATCTCTAGACGATGATCCGCGAACGTGACACGAGGTCTCTGTCCTTCGAGAGATGTCGATTGGTCGCCCGTCGTCCATCCTTGGAATCGAAACATTGGTCCTGGAATGGCTTGTTGATTAGGGTGATTTAATGGGACGAGAATCTGCGTTTCTGTTGGTGAATGCTGATACCGTTTTCTAATTGATCGTGACGCTGCTGGATTCAAGAAGTTTGAAGGAAACTTTGATCTGTGGGGCAACAAGTAAGCTTTTGCTTCTTCTTTGTCGAGGCTTTGCGGGATACAGGGTTCAAGTGTTTGCATTTTGGGAATTTACTGTATTTATTGAAGCTGTGTTGATTTGAGGCTCTCAAGCAGAGATGGGCAAAAAATTATTTGAAATAAAAATTTCGTACACAAATTTTTATTGCAAATAATTTTTTGCCCATCTCTGCTCTTAAGTCCTTCATTCTTCACTTCTGGACACCCATAACTCTTCCAGTTCCTAATTATTACACTCTTCAATTCTTCCATTTCCTAATTCTTACATCTTCAATTCTTCGATATCATAATTCTTACACACTTCAATTCTTCCATTTCGTAATTCTTACATTCTTTAATTCTTCCACTTCCTAATTCTTACACTCTTCAAATCTTCCATTTTCTAATTCTTACACTCTTCAATTCTTCCATTTCCTAATTCTTACACTCTTCAAGTCTTCGATTTTCCCATTCCCACACTCTTCAATTCTTCAGTTCCCTGAACCCCCCATTAGCCCTCCCAATCTCCTAATTACCCCCCCCCCCTCATCAACGCCTAAATTTAAATATTTAACAAGCCTCAACAAACAACCCCATCCATATCCTCCACCCAAGGAATCCAAGATTCTCACCCCGCGACCCCCCGTCAATTATCAGGCAAACCATCCCTCCGAAGACTCCTTTAAAACCCCACCACCCTTATCCCAAACAATCCCTTCGAAACACCACAAAGCTCCCTCACCTGAGTTTAAGGGCTCATTCCGGTTAGCGCGCCAAAAAATTCAACGATTTTCCGGAATTTATTGCGACGAAAGTAATTATAGTAATGGAATAAAACATTTTTCTATTTATTAAACTACATTTCTACAGTAAATGAAAAATATAGAAGTAATAAAATTATTATTTTTCAAATGCTTTTGAAAGCGGTCTTGATTTATTTTAGAACCCAAAAATCCAAACAGATTCTTGATCGGTATATCTGTCGCTATAGCTCGGACTATAATTAGTGATTCATCTTCAAAATTAGCAAAAATGCAAGAAAAATAAATGTTTTTCGGCTTTTTCCTTTTGCTATTTTCGATTTTAAAAGTAGGTTAGACTGAATGAAAATACTTGGCCGTAGTCCGTTCGAGAGCCACAGGTGTGCAGAATAAGCAGTAAAATTTATAAAGCAATCGCTTCGATAGATTTTGAGATTTTATCTTCACGATGTGGACAAATGACGTTTCAAGAAAAACGCGTTGAAAATTTTCATCTATAAAGGCCGAGCCTCTGTGCTCCCTACAAAATGCCTCCATAGAACCTAAAACAATCGGAATTTTTCCCCGAAAAATTAACAGAACATTCTTGAGAATATGTAATTTCCAAAAATGTTTAAAAAAAAAATCGATTTTTTTCAACCCGTCCAAAATTAAATAACCCCTGAACGCCACACCGAGCGTGCCCCAAAGACTCCCTCCAACAAGTGGGTACACCATTACGCGGCAATACTGTGCTCGCTTAGAAGACTCGGTTCGAATCCCGGGAGCACGGTGCAGTGACAGTAATAGTTGGACTAACCACTGGACGGTAATACATCAGTCACCCCGCAGGGGAGTTCACGGAATCCGAGCACGGCGGAACGAGAGAGCCCGCGGGGCAGTGAACCACGGAATTTATAGTCGGCCGAGGGGGCAGCGAGGTTGCCCGCGGTCGGAAAGCCGCGTGTCCGAGTTTCCACGTAACGTTTCGGCATCTGAAATAGACGAAACGACGGGGCTCTAAATGCGTCGGGGGCGATGGAGAACGAGCCGCGGAGAAACGGGCGTGTGTCATCGTCTGGCCGCGCGCCGTTACGCTTTCTCCGCGCAACAAACGTTGTACCCCCTAACAAATGTAGAGGGAATATAATAAGAGCCTGGTCCACGGCGCACAGCCGCGTCCCGACGCTTGATCCGCGGCCAAGCATCCATTTTTCTGGACGTTTCTGGCCGAGCTGGCTGCGCTTTCGATTCCGCGCGAGTCAGTATGTACTTTGTGCTGGGTGCTCGTATAAGTGACGTGGGATTTAGGGGGATTTGGAGAGCTGGATGCATCTTCTTCAGAGTGTGAGGCGGAGTGGCGGTGATTCTTGGATGGGTATTAGTTGTGGGCAGAGTAGGTTTGTTTTGGCGGGGAATATTGGGCAAGTAGATTGCGCGAGTGTCTATTGTTACAGTGTCGGTAGGAAGCAGAGTACTTCGGCTTGATGGAGTGTGCCTGCTTCGGAAGTTTAATGTGCAAGTCGAGAGGAAGGAATGCAACTGCAGTGAAACTATATTAGAACACTGTTTGCTAAGCGTCAAAGAGGGTTTGGAGAGTTTAGGTCAGGGAACTGTAGGCTTGGAGGTTTCGTTCTGGAGGAAGCAAGATATTTACCGATTGATGCTGTAGTAGGTGGACTGGGTTTACGAAGTTAACGCCATTAGGGCCGCCTAGAATCACTAGCGAATTTGATTTCTCGGATTGACGAACCATGGACAAAGGTCGCTCGCGAACAACAGGAATCGGGAGGAAAATACCGCGTCGCTCGTGTATCGCTGGTCCCCCGATGATACGTAAATAGAACCGCCGGAGGAGACGTCCAACTGTCTGGTGCGCTCGCAAAAATAGGATTATGTCGCGGCTGTCGCGTGTATCGCCACAGTTACGTAGCCGAAATCGAGGCTGCTGCTACGAGTAGCGTATCAGCGAATTGCGCGTCTTCCCTCTTGTCAGATTCGCTTGAGGAAATGGATCGAGTATCTTATCGGGTGGATTTTTTGCCTAAGCATCGTCAAGGTCCTCATCTGGAAACGGAGATTCCAGGAAAAGGATCTTCAGTTTTGTTGCATTTTTTAAAGATCGATAGTAATGGATTAGGATTCTTTCAATCCCTCCAATTTATGTACAAATATATTTCTTTGAATTTGGGGTGCTTAAGGGGTCTCCCTATTTAAATGGTCTGAAAAGGAGCGCTATATTTGGAATTTTTTTTAAAGAGAAATCCTCAAATTACATTAATTGAAAACTTTATGCCTATATATGATTTTTGTAAGGCGCTCTATTTGAAGCATTATAATTCTGGATATAACCACTATTTTTACATACAATTTTTTTTCATATTCCCTAAAGATTGACAAATAAAGCCACAAAGCTGGAAGTAAATATATTTAATGGATTTGTTTTAAAAAAATTCTAATGTTAGCCTCATTTTTCGCCTGTCAAGGTAGGGAAACCCCTTAAGTAGTCTGCGGTTAATAAACTTTGTACACCTCTGAATTGTTCAAATAAAATCAAGATATTGATGGCTTATTGCACAAACATTGTACGTCCACTTTTAGTGTTTTCGAGATAACAGGTTTAAAGATGCAATAATTTATGAAATAGATATAAATGTGATTTTTATACAGCATGAAGAAACAGTCAACAACTATTTGTTGCATATAAAAACTCAAAATTCACAACAAGTAAGCATACAATCTTTGTGCACTGAGATATCGATATCTACAAAAACAGTAGTGCTTCTTCTTCATCCTCGTCTCCACTATCAATCCCCAAAACAACATCAACTACACAAGGCAGTAAAAATGTCCACGACCAAGAACCTCGATACTACAGAACCTGAAGCACTCACAACCAGTTTCGAAGTGCAATCGCACAGTCAATTGCAAAGTGGCAGAGCGCCCAGAAAGAAATGAAACCCCGACTGTCCATCCGACTAATCAATTCCCGAGTAACAGAAGTTTACACCGAAAGTGTAGTCCTGCGCTACCCTAAATGAAATCAATAGGATCCCATAAAAAAGAGGCCTATTCCTTCTTCAACGTCCTCGCCTCCCATCCCCAATCCCAGAATGGCATCGATGCCTGCAAAACGGCAGAGATTTCCATTAAACCGGAGCACGGATGTAAGAAGCCCAAGGAGCTGGTCCAGCTAGGATGCACGATCATAGACGTCCGGAAAGGCAAGACGACTGAAAAAAATCCCATCTTATGTCCATTATTTCTCCCTCGGCGATCTGTACCCTGCAACCGTGCTCCTTAAACCATCGTGCACGCGGGCTGCGTGAGGCAGTTAGATAAATCACGGAAACACGGGTAAAAATGTCCGACGCGGAATCGAGGGATCCCTTTACAAGACGACCGATCGTCAGACCTTTTTCCCCGCCGATCGCACATCGAGCCTGCTCGCGGCTGCACATTTTTCCCCCGGGCCGGCAAAAAACAACCCTCTGATTTTCTTCGCGACTGCTGACTGATTGCTGAATGGCGATATTGGCGATCCAGCAAAATTGTAAAGCCTTCTTGTTATTCAAGAAGAATATCGAATTCCGCTCGAATAATTCCAGAAGCCATCTACAAGACTAGCTTGACAAAGATTGATTGCTACACGATCCCGTAGAATTCATTCTAAATCATCGTTTTACTTATCTTCAAATTTATTATAAGAAATTTATAAGGAAGCATTCCCACTATGAAAATTCTGATGTCAATGAAACTTCGCGTGAATGTGGAGCACATTGAGAAATCAACCCGTAAGTTATTGCGTTTTTGGATTTGCATTGCACTATTTACAGTGGCCAAATTATTATACTCAAACAAAAAGGTTTGGGACTTTGCGAGTTTAAGTGATGGAATGGCTGTATCATTGCGAAAAATGGTCGCAAAAAATGTTTAAAAAACGCATTTTAACGCTTGAAGTTTCTAGTTTTCGAATAAAGGACTCAACATTTTTTTTCATCCATTATGATACTGTTTTATTAAGATGAAGCGCAGGAAACGAAGTTTCAGAAATTTTTGCCTAGTTTGAAAGTATGCACGGGCCAAAAAAAATTTTTCTAGTAAATCCAAAGAAGAGCTCTTATAGACCAAACATTTCTCTATAATTTCGTTTTTTTTGGTTTTGTTGTATGATTTTTATTGACCAAGTTATTCGCGATAAAGCAAAAAAGGTACTTTTCACTTTGAACACCTATAACTTGCGAACTCATGATCGTAGACAAATTTTCACGAGTGTATTGGAAAGCTAAGAAAGTTCCCTTTCAGAAACTTCAGTTGTCAATTTAATCCATTTTAAAATGATCCCAAATATTAACGAAAATGTTTGAAAACAACAATTTGGCCACCGTCTGTATAGACTAGTGCGATTTTTATTAAAATCAGATTTTCAGGTTGCAAAAGTTTCCTTATCATTTAATCACACTTGAATTACCCGATTCCTTCTCACGCATGCGCATTGGAGCCCTCCCTATTGCTCCGTACACCCGAAGAATCTAAACCTCTCACCCCAAAATGCATTCCGAAAATACCAATCCTCCCAAGTGTGTCCCCTAGGATTATTCCTCCCGTTATAAATTCCCAGTGCTCGCCGAAAGAGTCGAAGAGCACAGGTAAATGGCTCGCAACGTCGCCTGGAGTCGTCCGACCGTCAGCCCTTTTTGTCCTCGAGCTGCGCCGAGGCCGGCTGCAGCGGCGTGCAGATGCATGTCACTTTACGAGCGGCCGCTTTTTTGCCGTCTGTGTTTGCGTTCGTCGTGTAAACGGCGCGAGAGCCGTGTCCGACGGGCGCACGCGGGTGGCATTTATCGTCGTGGCGGGGTGTTGAGCCCGCGAATAATCCAAACTAGCCAGGGCGCCCGTACGAAACGGAGGGGGGCCCCGTTCGTCGCCTCGAAGAACAAGAACAGCGCTTGGGGCAGTTTCGCGAGCTCGGAGACCGCTGGGAATACGAGGACGCGGGCTCGCGTGACGGTTGCGCGTTCCCGCGACGCCGAATTAAAGGGGGACAGAATCCAATGATCGCGGGAAGAATAAAGCGGGAATTTATGGGGCTGTAAATTGCGAAGGTCGAGGCGGGAAAATGCGAGCTGACAGAGGATGTGGTGAAACGGACCACGAAGACTGTGGCTCCCTGAAGCTGCTGGGAATGGGTGATGGTAGATGGAGGAGCAATTAGATTGTGGAGGTGGGAGATGTTTTGGAGAAGGACATCTAAGTTGGCACCGAGAGATTATGGATTTGGAATTTCATAAGTGATGGGTTTAAGGGGTTACATTAGGGTTGCCAACTTTTTCCTGAGAAAATATAAGTAGTACTTTACGGTCAAATGTGATAAAAAATATAGTACATTGTGAAAGAATATAGTATTTGTCGGAGGAAAGTGGTACAAAATAAAATTACATTAATACAACCACATCTAATTTTTTAAATTTGTATTTATAGTGCAATTTGCATTATTAATTTATTAATTTATTATCTGTAACAAATATGTCAAAGGTTTGATTGCACCGAAAGACCAAATTAACATATTCATTCTTTATGATAGATACACTGGTTCTGTTTCTCTCTTCCTGCCACTTTATATTCATTATAGCAAAAATCTGCTCTGTTAAAGTTTAAATTCGCAAATTCAAATTTTGATGCTGCCGTAGAATATAAAAATAAGTAAAAATTGTAGAAATTTATCGACGTATTGGAAATACTATATCTTTTTCTAACAGTATGTAGTACACAAGACAAAAATGTAGTACCTACAATACTATATATTATAGTACGTTTGGCAACCCTAGTTTAGATACACCTTGGACCGTGAAAAGAGGGGACTTATTATGAATTTTTTTTACCTACAATTAATTTTGTTAATTAAAAATCGTAATATGCACTTGAAATCTTATAACTTAAAGAACATCTTCCTAAAAAGAAAATTACGATACTTCGTCTCTTGTTCGCCGTGTAGCTGCTGTTGAACAAAGCAGTATCGCCACGTAAGTATGTAAAAGTAACTACTCACTTAGTCTTTATCATACGCCATTTTGAAAATTGTCAGTTATAAAAAAAATATGAGTGTCTGAACTTTAATTCAATCCCGTAATACAATTTCTCAGACAAATTTCATCAGTCTTTTAACGATTAAACCAAACTGTGGATACTACAAAAAAATCCGTACGATAAAGACTAGATATTGATGTGAGAAATAATCGTGTACAAGTTTCATTCAAATCGGTTCAGTAGTTTTTGAAATATCATTGACACCGATTTGAAAAACGCAGTTTCGAGAAAACAGCGTTTGAAGTTTATGGTACAGGTTTAAAGCAAGATAATTTTTTTTTCAATTTACAAATAATCGTCGATTCCGTGGCCATAGAATTCTTTATTGGAAAATTTGAATTTTCCAACCATTCTACGCGTACTTAATCCTTTAAGGGAGTATTCTCGTCTAGAGGGACGAAATACTCTATCTTCTTTAAAAACGGCTTACAAAATAACCACAGAGTTTTAACCGATGAGCATTATCCACACGTGTTTATTAACATTTCAGTAAGTTGTAAAAAAAAATTCAGAAAACTGTGAAGGTAGTTTTTCCGTGCATCGTCCCTAAAGAAAAGCAAAAAATTGGCCTTCTAGCCGAGAATACCCCCTTAAGCTTGAGAAGCTTTCTATTGGAAGTACATAATTCTCTGTGCCGAGGTGAATAGTGTTGATATACAGTGGTGTATCCGAGCACTAACGGGTCAATCGATACGCCGCCATTACCGGATCAATATTCCATGGAAAGCACAGTCGCCTGGTAAGCAATTGAATCACGTAAGCGAGGCGCCGTCGCTAATGCTTAAAGGGAAGGAGGAGTTGCGGGCGTTTGGTCACGTGGACGAGCACTTCCTGTTAATGTTCCGTCCGCTGCACCGTGTACTAACAACGAACCTCCGTGTACCGACCCATCCTGGCGCTTTGTTACTTGAATATTACAACGTAACGCGGCCATCGTAATACCTTCCGCGTCCACTGCGGCTGCCGTTCCTTACCCTCCAATTAGCTCCTCTAATTCACCCTCCCGCACCACTATCCAACGTCCCTTTCAGACAAATTGCTGCGTAGGAATGTATCCTTCAAGCCCAGCCCTCGCTGATTAATCTTATCTCGTCCCAGGCGCCAACAATAAAATGAAACGGAGAAACGCGACAGGTGTCCTTCACCCTCGGCGGAGGGAACCGATCGGCAATGCCCGACAAGGCCTCAAAGAGCCTTCACAGAGGACGTCGGGTGATCTCCGGGGATTTTCTTTAGCGTGAATCGACGAAATCCGTGCCGCGGATAAAACGAAAGAGCGTGTCCCTGATCCAGGTGCCTCATTAAGGCAGCTGGATCAGGGACAATTCATATGATAATACCGCGGGGCGTTTTTCAATGACGCCACGTCCCCGTGCCTCGGCCCGCCACGCGCAAACTGGTTCCCGATGGGAACTTTTGCGTCGTCTAGTCGCGCTTTATCTTTACGGTTATGGGGAGGCCGCGCCGAACCCCTTGTCCCCGTTTCGCGAGCGCGCACTTTTCCGAATCCGATCCCCCGTAGAGCGATCAGAGGCTGCTTAACGAACCCACGGCGCACAAACCGAAGGGAATTAAGAGGTCCGTCGCGGTTTAATCGTTCCCTTCAACTCGCGGGAACGCGGCGCAGTTAGTAGCCCACGGCTTGCCACCGCAACTTGTCTTCCTTTTCTGGGGGGTTATTTAAGGTCTTCGTTAACGTTCCCTCCCTCTCGTTTGTTCGGCACTGGAAACGCGCGATTGTTGGTGGAAATGATCTGTGATCCGTGGGAGAATTGTAGGCTGATCGAACTGTCAAGTTGGTAGAATGATTCTTCGGTGTTTGGAGGGGTAGGATTTAGGAAAGGGTGGTTCGAGTTTTAGGGGAAATAGTAGGTTTGTGTTCCATCCTTGGGAAGGCTTGGTTTCTTTTATAGAATTGTTTAAGGGGACTACTTAGGCAGTCGTTTTTCGTGAGGAAGAGACTCTGTCTTTTATTTATTTGTAAAAAAAGTGAAAGGAAATCCCGATGTACCCTTTTGTTCAATGTTCAGTACTACCATATAGGTAGATTGAAAAATAATTGGTATGAAATATATATTTGATTTAAAAATGGCGCTGCAGACTGGTAAACATTTTAACGTTTTTCTGTAGCTTTGCTTTAATATCGGTTTTAAAATGTGACGTAATCCGATTTCAAAAATGTGATTCTTGTTTGTTGGATTCATAGTTTCCAGTGGAACTTATAAAAACATAAATTAAAAACGGCGATTTATCCGAGAAAAATTCGTTCTTGTTTGTGCGCTACTAAAAACCGGTGACTTTTTAATTTTTTCATCAAAATCCAGAACTTTTATGGACTATATCAGAGGTTCCACTTGGAATGGCACATGTTTTACACATCCTGTAACTTTTTCAAGTCGATCTGAACCTCCGTTCATTCCCAAATACGGCAAAACCAAGAGAAAAAAAGATTCGAGAAAATCACGAAGGCGAATGCGATGCTTTAAGTTACCGCTTGACCTTTCTAGCTGCCAAATCAACAATTTTGCGAATTTTAATATAAACCAAACGGCATTTCATGCAGAAAAGATAGTACTTTCGGAGAATGCAATAAAAAAATCGGGGATGTCTGCCAACAAGAAGTATGAATTTAGCAAACATTTTGCTGTCTTGGTATTTCTGGGGAAGAAAGTTGCGTACTTCGAGCTTGTGTTTGGGGTACTTCGAGTGTAAATTTCTTCTCACCTCGAAGGTATACGCAAATGTTCGCTCTAAGAAGAAGTTTCTCGCGAGGAAGAACCCTGTGCTATCCTCAAAAAATCTTTCTTTCTTGCACTTCCCTCGAGGGCTGATTTTTCTCAATGTTGCACTACTGAAATCGCACTTTCAACCAAAACACGATCGATCCAACGAAAGTGTCCCTTGAATTCACAACCAGCGTTCATCCTTTCTGCCTCGCGGTTCCCAGCGAGATCTTCGCGCCCAATGATCTACGAGGGTCGAAGATCGAATCGATGGCTCTGCCGCGTGATCGATAGCCGTGGAACGAAGGCGAAGGGAGGCAAAGATCTCTGGCACGCAGACTCCTTTTAATTGGTCGTGGTTTGTTTACACGCGGAGCAAGTGTTAGTTTCTGAACGATCGGCCTTGTAGTCGGCTACGATCGATCCTCGATCCAGCGGGTCCTTTTTTCAGGACGATCGGATGATACCCTGCCCGGCCTGACGATCGGGACTCGTCGAAATTAATGAAGCAATCCCTGCTTTCTCGTACACCTCCATTCATTAATGACACCTCCGACGTGAAATATTCCTCAATTAATTATGATTAATAACGCTACATTACGCGCTTTATCAAGATGTATGTAATACAACTCGTCCCAAGGTACACACTATTAAATCCATGTTATCCGGTGATAAGCGCAACAAAGTCACCTTTAAACACGTTTGCGCGCGCGTGCACAGCGACCGTGTTAAGTAATCTGGATTCTCGGATATATGCAAACGCTCCTGGCTAGTTTCATCGAGTCAAACATACTGATCAGAGATTACGTTAAGGTGGGATCGTTTCCTCCGTCCCTATCACCTGGATTATCACCCGTCGATTCTTCACTCCTGTCCCCGCCCCACCCGTGTTCTACTCCAGAAAATCCATCTCTTTAGCAAACCCCCCTTTTCCACTTCCGTGCACATCCTCCGTGAGCAGCGCTGTAGAAGCTCATCTCATTTATCACGAGATCGCCTCCATGATGGATGGCCCTTTTATGTAAACCGAAGAAAATTACAGCACAGAATGAGTCGTTCCGGTTGCCCCGGTAATTACAAGCTTATTGCCAGCGTATTTGGCTTATCACTTCGAATTACAAAGACGTAATTACAGCCACCACTGTGGATCGCGTATTAATCACGCATGAAGTCCTCCATCCACGTCGCCGCTACACTTTTCTCCTTAATCGATCCGCATCGTCGGCTACGAAAATTAAACCCTCGGGGCTACCACTCAACATCACAGTTTACCTTATCAGCCTTTAACTCCCTACTGAAAGCTTGAAATATCTTGGCCGCATGGAACCCGACGCATAAATACGATCTACAAACGATTCTCGATAGAACCCCGATTATCCCATCGTTCCCTTTCCTCGCACCCTTTGATAACGACGGAACGCGTGCTCTAGAGCACTTGGATTCCGTACAGTTAAAGCCCACTCTGTCCCCCATTTTATCACGCCGCTAATACTTTCTCCCCGGCCATCCTCCGCCAGAACTAACGAGCATTTCGCGAGAATCGCGTAGCTTCCCGTTTAATCTACGCTCATTCCTAATTGAAGTTCTGTGTATCAGCCTCGTTATCGCGTAACGCGCATCATGCCCCGCGTGCCACCCAAAGCCAGCGATCCCGAGGCTCTTTCCCCTCGTGCAGCCCCGACTAGGGGAATGAAATACCTGCGCTGCAACGTATCGCGCGCACCGGAGCCATAAAACGAGTGAAAAGCAGCCCCGCTCTATTCATCGATAGAGTTAGAAGGATTAATATTTTACAAGGGGCTTGATTCACGGCTACCGGAGCGGACGTTTCGTCCAGCAAACAGGAATCCGCTTTATCATCGTCGAAGGGGGCCATATTTTCTCCGGGATCTCTCAATTAGCGAGGGCTACCGACTGGGCGAAGGGTGGTTGAAGAAATCCGCGTTTAATAATCGCGCGAATGAAGTGGAAATTAATTTCGAGAAGGATGGTGGGGGTTGGAGCGAAAAGATGGGAACGGCCGTTGTAATATTGTGAGCTTTTAACGAGCCTGCGGCAGGAATTCCCTGCTTTTCTTCAATCCCCGCATCGCCAGGGCAAGGTAAAAGGCTCGAGCGAGCGCGAATCTAACCTGGAACCTCGTCCGTTCGGCGACTCCGCTTCTAATTACGGCCAATCATCGTTTTCCGCAAGGATTCCCTCGTCCCCATCACGGTCGTATCTCTTTTTCACCCCCCCCCTTTTTTGCCCCCGCGCGCTCGCTGCTCCTTTTCGGGACGCCGATCGGACGGCACTGCGACGTCCAATTAACCTTGCATTTAGAGAATACGGCGGAGCAATTAGTTGAGCTTGCATTTCTTGCCGCAGGTTTCGGTCTAGTTTCGCTGCGATTGCTTTTGCGATAGCTGCGGAGATGCTGGACGGGAGAAGGGGTTCTTAACCTGGTGTCCATGGAATCATTTTTATCATCTCAATATCGGGGAGAATAAGTTTCAGGACTGGCAAGTAGATGGGGTGACTAAGTAAGTAGTTTGCTGTGACACAAGTTCATTCGGTATTTAATAACCACGTGTCCAGTCCTCATTTGTACTGTTGGATGCAAGAAGAGCCTCAGTGTCAAAGGTCAGTTTCGAGAAAAGTATCTGTAAACATTACGAAGTCACCTAGATATTTTTTATGAACAGTGAAGTTGTTGTAAAACCGTCGGTAATATCTATTTAAAATTTTGACATATCTCCTTCGTGGTTGCATTATTGTATTATTAATTCAATTACCTATGTAATAAATGAATCAGTGAATTTAATTTTAATTATAGCCTTCTCAGGCCCTTCTTGCATAAAATTGAGAAACATAGAAAGATATTACTCGAGTTTCCTGTAGAATTTTCTATAAAATTTCCCAAGCAACTGGACGTAAACTTGAAACGTTCAAGCTGCTCGAAGTAGTCCTGCAAAAACACTTAACCACAGCCGCTGAACAAACATCCAACGTCCAGTTGCTCCAAATACGTTGCTATTCCTGCGAGAGTAAAGGGTTTCCCTGTCCGCCAATAAATCAATCAATTATCCCTTGCACCGAGCGATCGGTTAAACGAGACTCGCCCCCCCCCCCCCCCCAATCCAGCTGGGCGCGGTTTTACAGCCCCCTTTACGTCCCTGTCGCTATTCCTGGTGCCGCGGAGAAATGCCTGGCCCTCGTTCGGCCACAGGGAAGGTGACAGGTGCCGAGTGCTTCTATAAATTGCGATCTTGAAAGAAGGAGAAAACGAGAAAGGAAGACGGACCGCGAAGTGAGCCTCGCTATCTTTAGAGGCTCGTGTCCCTTAAGTAGCCTCTTCCACCATTCCTCGTATCTGCGCACATTCTATGTACTTACTTACTTCCTTGCGCGTTCATATCGATCCCCGCTCCTCCTTCCCACTCGATTGCAGATTCCGTCGCGTGGTCCAAGTATCCTCGGTATTTCGTTTCGATAGAATTTCGCGCCGAAGTGTTTTCAACACATGGTACTCGGGCAGGCGAGGTTTACGCGAATTCCATCTGCGCTATGTTTAGCGACCAGTGTCGTTCGGAATCGTAATGCATCAATAAATTGAGCCCTGCAGTGCTACCTCGACTATATCGGCTACTGCGCTTCGCGAATAGCTTCTGACGTTTCTATGTACCTACTTATTATGAGCTGTGCTTGGAGCAGGTTTGCGAAGATTTTATGTTAGCTTTTTAACCTTTTTTACTTTTTACAACATCATGATTTTATAGTTTTTTTTTTTTTTACATTTTTATCTGTTCTTTGTTTCATTTGGTATTCTAAATTTTTCAAGTTAAGAATAATTAAACTTAGTTAATTTAAATTTTTCTAAATTTAAATTTAATTTAAATTTTTCTAAATTTAAATTTAATCTAAATTTTTTCAAGTTGAGAATACTTAAACTTACTTAAATAAGAGTTTAAGATTCTGATTGAAGAGGAAGTTTAGTGATTCCAGGTGTCCGCCTCCGATTACTTTGAATTTTGGATATGCTTTAGAGGACCGAAAAATAAGATATAAGTTTTTTTTATAGCGGCCCGTTTTCATATTTAGGGGGTGAAACCAACCCCCAAAGTTATAAGATTTTCAGGTGTTCATCTCCGATTGCTTTGAATTTTGGATATGTTTTAGAGGACCGAAGAATAAGAAATGCGTGTCTTTTTATTTTGGCCCGTTTGCATGTTTAGGGGGTAAAACCACCCCCCAAAATTCATAAGAATAGTTGGTGCCCGCCTCCGTTTGCTTTGGTTTTTGAAAATCTTATAACCTGAAAGGCTTATAACTTTGAGGGTTGGTTTCACCCCGTAAATATGAAGACGGGCCGCTATAAAAAAACACGTATATCTTATTTTTCGGTGCTCTAAAACATATCCAAAATTCAAAGCAATCGGAGGCGGACACCTGGGAACCTCTCCTTGTAAGTAGGAAGTCACCTAATTTTTTAATTTTGGACAAAGTAGATTATACTTTTTATTCTGAATTATCTCTCTTTTTTATTTGTAGGGAGAAAGTCACAGAGCTGCAAGGGAATCTTCGTCTTTAATTAGAATCGAAGATGGAGATAGTGAAAGGAGGAAGAATTTCTTAACTATTCCAGCGATTACACGGGAAAGGGTCATTCACATCGAGGAATCGATGGTGAATGTATACAGGTTGGCATCGTCGGGGGAATGGAATTATATACGTAGGTAAGTATATCGATTATGAATGGGCCTCCAGGTCCATTCAGCTTGAACGTGACCCAGCCTTGGTCCATCCTCGCCTCGCCTAGGAGCTTGGTCACTTTCATTCCGCCACAGTTCACTTTAAGCTTCTGTTAGAACCACTCTCGCACATAATAATTTCCAACCATTATTATATCTATCCTTTAAAACACTTACCCAAAATCACCATAAATCCTACCCTCTTTTTAACCACAAACAATTACAAATCGACTACCGAAAAATGCCGAAATCTATAATTCTACCACGAATCCTCATTGAAATAAAATGAGACGAAGAACTTCCTACTCCCTTCCTTCAATCTCTGCTCCCCCGACAACCCTTCCGCCCTTCAAAACCAATTCCGCAGCATTCGAAGCAACCTGCACAGACCGCAGCCTCACACTTCGCTCCTCGCCCTGTGCTGGGCTCGAGAGGACAGATAAATAGGAGCAAGAGGACTCCCCTCATCCACAGGGAGTCTAACAAGATACCAGCCGAACGGCCCGCAAAAACGTGAGCGAGGGGCCCGTCACAGATGAAAATCAATCGATCTGTCGAGTCGTAACAGCGATCTAAAGTCCCTAGTCCAGTGTCGTTTTGCTCCTGCACGGGTAGCTGAACACGGCTAGATTAACATCGCGTGTTGCGCCACCGAATCGTGCACGCTTACCCACCCCCGGACCCCGCCCCGGGCCACTCCGGTGCCCCAGGCGATCGCGAGACTATTTCCAGACGGGTTTAATTAATCTTGAACCAAAAACGTCCAGCGGGAAATGGCGGACGGTCGGTCAACCCGCCACCTGGCAGAAATAGCAAGGCATGGTAGAAATGGCTCTTGACGTTTCGCCCTGGACACGGAAAGGCAACGGGGGACAAGAGGGTGGGCAGGATGGGAACGGCGAAATAAACGAGGCGGAGTTGGCACCTGCTCCAACCGAGGACGCTTTCCAGCTCCCTCGATTCAACGTGGTGATTCTGTTTCATTCACAACGCACCCCGTACCCTTCGGCGTGGATTAAGCGCCCGCTGCTGCTCGGGCACAGTCGAGTAGCTCTCGGAACAGTTGTAGAGGCTCGGTTAGGTGAAAACTGTGACGTGGGCTTCGAATGGACGTTGCGTTTCCAAGTATGTAGCCACGGCTTAGTGGATAACCGTCTCTGACTGCGACTAATTATTACGTTTCCTTTAATTATTCTCCGTGGGATGCAGAGTGGTTCCTGGATGGCGGACGGAAGTTCCTGTAAGTGGTGAATACCACTGCTTGGAAATACCTATTTCATCGGTTTATAGGAAGAAAATCGGTTTTTAACAGGACCAGGTCAGCGGAAGCCCGAAAATTGATCTTTCGAAAATCCGCGGTCGGGGGCCTAATAATAATCCAGAGGCGAGTTAATCCGCCAGACCGGAAACCGATTCCGAAATACATCGCCGTAGACTGCGGAAGTGTTCGGTGGTCGGTTGGCGGACGCACTTCCCGTTTACTCTTGCGTGACCCGCCCATCAGCACGGAGGGGCACGGTGGAGATTTTGGGAAATTGCCGTCCGCATAATCGCCACGCGATCCTCAGGTGATTTATCGTGGCCACGCGCCGCCGCTTCCGCCAGAAAATTCGCCCGAACACGCGTCTAATTAGCGTTACGACGCCCTTCAATGAGGAACAGGTTTTCCTGGGCCCTCCGCTGGCAGGGGGGGTCGACCCCTTGGTAATTTCGGTTGCTCGACTTCCAGCTGGCTTGAATGAGAGCCACGTGCCATTACGTGGGCAAAATTTAATATTTTGCATGTTGGGATAGGCGTGAAATATTTTTGCCTTTTTTTTTGGAGTGGTGGGAGTAGTTGTGGAAAATTTTGGTGCTTTTGAGGAGATATAATAGTGGCGTGGAAAATTGAATTGAAGAATTAGGAGATTTGGTTAGTTGAAGGATTGGGAATTCGAAAATTGAAAAATTAGGGATTTATAAATTTGAAGAACGGAGGGATTTGGAACTCGAGGGATTGGGGAATTCAAAATTTGTAAAATTACGGATTTATAAGTTTGAAGAACGAGGGGATTTGGAACTCGAGAAATTGGGGAGTTTGAAATTTGAAAAATGATGGATTTATAAGTTTAAAGAACAAAGGGACTTGGAACTCCAGGGATTGGAGAATTTAGAATTTGAAAAATTGGGGATTTATAAGTTTGAAAAACGAAGGGATTTGGAACTCGAGGGATTGGGGAATTCAAAATTTGTAAAATTACGGATTTATAAGTTTGAAGAAGGAGGGGATTTGGAACTCGAGGGATTGGGGAATTCAAAATTTGTAAAATTAAGGATTTATAAGTTTGAAGAACGAGGGGATTTGGAACTCGGGGGATTGGGGAGTTTGAAAATTGAAAAATTAGGTTTTTATAAGTTTAAAGAACGAAGGGACTTGGAACTTGAGTCATTAAGGAAGATTGAGAGGTTAAGTAATCCGAGGATCCATAACGCGAGAAGTCGTAAAATTACAAAGCACAATTTATAAAACGAGGTAAAAGTAATCGAGATTCCGGGCTATTAGAAGCTCGAGAACGCCAGGTGGAAATGCCCCCTCTACATTTAAACCCCCAAACAATTTGTCTGACGAGCCGTGGCATCGATTCCTCGTTAATCTAAGCACGAAAAATCACGCTCAATAAGATGCCGTGCAGCTTTGCGTTTACGAGGCGATCCAATCCATCAAACGGCTCAATTACAGGGCAATCAGAGCACAGAAGACGCCAAAGGGAGGCATCGAACGGAGGTCCCGAGTAATGGCGGCGTAGGTACTTATTTTCATTCAATCAGGAACGATCTTTGATAAGGCATCCTGATACGTGGCTATTACTAGTGATGGATTCAAGACGCTGCGAGTCATACCAAATGGATCACGGTGGCTTCAAACCGATGCTAGCGGTACAAGAATGATTAAATATTGACAGCAGATTTGAATTTTTACATCCGACCGAGTAATAAGGCTCATACACTTACTCGAACCCCCACTTAACAGTAACATAAGTAAACGATTTGAAAACGAGTTAACAGAAGAAACGAACGACCGTAATTAGCTGTTAATCCGCGTACACAGTCTTAACGATGTCTTCGGCAGATTCAATCGCCGATGCTACACGTAAAATGTAGCACAATTAAGGAACGATTGAAGCGGAGATCAAGCCGTGTAAATATCAAGTAATATTACGGGCGTCCTCTTCCAACACATCCGTACACCGTAAAACTACGTCGAGCAACATTCTTTGCCTTTTCAGGGGAACATCGCCAATCAATGCACGCGCCCGCAGCGATACAAGCAATGCCTTTATCTCCGTTTTATCTGTACCGTCGTCGATAGAACGCTGTATATATTATATTGTCGATAGACCGCTGCTACTTGTTACTAGAAGCGATTTCCGTCGCTCTCTGATGGGGCGCGACAAGACTGCAAGTTTCCCGTAGAGTGGCATCGAAGTTGCACGACAGGACCGCGCTACGTCAATGCAACTCCTAAAGTGTAATGCGGCTGCGAAAGACCCGTGTAACATCTACCTACACCCCGCGGTATTACGTTCCGCCGTCATTCCACATTTCCTTGAGAACAGAGCAGCGGCGATGTTGCGTGACGAGGTTGCATCGAGATACTTTATTCCAAGCGTACACGCGGTTTTACGCGATTCTTATCAGGAGATCGCGGTGGGAATGATACCGTGTACATAATGTCTAGCTTGTCTTTCATTCGGATTTTATACGACTAGGTTGTAAATTGTTCTGTGGGCGTCACGGTTATGTGACATGACTTCATTAAGTTTTGCCAATTTGTGGATCGGCGTTCGTCGATTCCTGTAGCAACTACATTAGGTTGTAGTTGAATGTTATGAGGTAGGATTCCACGCTTCCTTATGGACGGAGAATATTTGCTGGGATGGTGATTTTGCTCAAGTGTGAATGTGGCTTTAGGTGATTACGATTTGGGGATTATGGATATTGTTCTTGTATCTTTGTTGTGGAGTGTCGAAATGTTAAATGTTAAATGAGGACCTTGCAACAGGAGGGGTGAAACTCTATTTTTACTAATCTTTGGTTGGTACTTTACAAAATTATTGCTTTGACTTAAAATTAAATAGAAAATATTAATTAAAAAATTTATCACATAATGAGTAGTAGTTATTGCGTTGATAAGTTTTTATTTCTATTTTTGGCGAATGAATATTCTATAATAAAATTATTAATATTGATATTAATATTTTTATTAATATTTCTATTTAGATTGCTATTAATATTTCTATTAATATTTCTATTAATATTTCTATTAATATTTCTATTCATATTTCTATTAATATTTCTATTAATATTTCTATTCAGATTTCTATTAATATTTCTATTTTTATTTCTATTTCTATTTCTATTTCTATTTCTATTTCTATTTCTATTTTTATTTCTATTAATATTAATATTTTTATTTATCTGCAATAAATCGCACAGCTGTTATCGGATTTGCATGAAACATGCACCAAACGATGTAGAGTCTATTAATATTAATATTATTCTATTAATATTAATATTAATAATTTTATTATAGAATATTTTTTCGTCAAAACTAAGAATAAAAACTTTTTTTACGTATATTACACACCATAACTCAAAAACTGTCGAAAATTGAGCTACACCCCTCTTGCTGCGTTGTACTCAAACATTTCAAGCTTCTTAGTGAATAATTCCTTAATTTCTTTCGCAAGTGGGATCGCGGCTTTATCCATTACTCTCTCGGCCCCCAACTGGCGTTCAACTGTCAGAGCCTGTGCAGAAGTTCTCGACGCTGAAGATAGATTCATTCGATGCGCAGCGATAGGTGGAATCGAGGGATCCGTCAGGTACCAATCGTAGCCCCCATGCACCGACGGAAGTAAAGGAGCGCGGCCCCAGATCGCGACAGATAACACCGAGCGAAAAATTCTCGGCGCTACGGGTGAGGTAGAGCAGCAGGATGAACCCGGCACCGCCTTTTTGATGTCAAACGATCAGACTGATGACGATGCCGCGAATGACACAGGTTAGAAACCTTACCGATCATCCAGGGGTTCCTCTCTTTTCGTGGTGGCCAAGGGGTTTCGTTCCGTTCTAGATCAGACCACGGACAAGTTCCCCCAGTTGCAACGTTTCAGCGACGCGCACTCGTCCATCCAGGGTGTGACGAGCCGGCAGAAAAATCATGGGCAGCGGAAAACGAAGGACGACGGGAATAGGAAGCACCCTGAATGGAACTTGGAGGATCCAAAAGACAATGATGATGGTATGTAAGATGATCTGCAGTGAATATATTGTAGTGTATTTATTTTTTGGATTTAAGGGGGTAGTGTAACTCTAGTGTAATTGCCCGCTTTGCAACGCCATCTTCAGGAATTTATTTAACAAAAACTATAAGTTTATACTGTCTGGAGTTTTGTCTGCATATTAAGCTATGTTTGAAGTAACACACAAAATTTTTTTAATTTCTTTATCGCATTAGCTTCTTCAAAAAATTCTTTTCCGTCGAGTGATGGTGTGGGGACTGTTATAGTCATCCAAAGTGGAAAAACTATGGTGATGTTTAAACGTTATGGTTAGAATCACGGACCAGTTTCTATCTCGAAAAAAAATAATTTTACAGAACGAAAACAGCTAAATTTTTAGCAAAAATCGTTTTTTTTTTTAAATACGATTAATAAAATTCTGCATAATTTGATTATAAGGAGGCCTCTGTGGTAGAGTAGATACCACCTTGAGGACAAAATTCAGCGTTTCTCCCAACAGCCACTTTTTTCAAGGTTCCCGGGTCTCGTGTGACATATGCCGAATATGTCACATGGGTGGTTTCCCCAGAGTCGAGGAGAGTCGAGGCTGCCAGAGCGAGGACATTCGAGGGGTCGACAGCCAGATCTCGACCTTATCGTCCTACGCGTATCTCGGCCCTTTGATCTCGGCTTGCAAGTGAGCTTGTCGATATTCATTGCAATTTCTCAATTTCATCTATCAGATAATCTATCCTAGCCCGCGGTGCTCGCGATAGACTCGATCTAGGTTACATCTAGATTAAGCTACTGTCACGTTGCTCTCGAGGTAGAGTGCGCTCGACTATGTACCTCCCAACGACTGACACTTGTAATTTTATTGCAAGTATTTTTCAAGTGGGGAGGACGTGACGTAGACTGTACGAGTCGAAAGCCTTCCTGGTCAAGTGCTAATGAAAATTTCTACATCACGCGTTGCATTCTCGAAATAAACTTCGCCCCTTTTTGTCTCTATACTTCCTGAATCTTGTATTCTTCATGTTCCCTTCTGAGAGTTCCCATTTGCCCAAAGCTTCGATTTTCTAATATTTTCATCATCTACGTTCTCTAATCCCTTAAATTCCAATTTGGACTAAAAAATAAACCTCTGATTGCCTTTCTTATCCTCCCTGACGAGTCCCACGGATGCAAACGACTGTTCTAAACCCTGTCCCGTTGCTTCGCGAACGAATCGGTTCTGGATCGGCATTCCAGCGCGTCGATCGATCAAAATTGAAAGCCAAGTCCGACCAGCGATCCTTATTGAGCCACGATTTGATGAAACCTGACAGGTGCCGCGGTACAGTGGCCCTTGTGCACGCGGAGTGTCTCGAGAGATGGCTGACAGAATCGGGTCACACGAGGTGCGAGCTTTGCGGATACAAATACGCCACTAAGAGGGTGCTGCGTCACAACATCCTTCGTAGTATCGCGATATGGTTCAATACTGTAATAGTAACGCGACAAGTAAGAGCCTTATCACTCTCTGTCAGATAAAACGGGCCACTTCAATCCCCAATCTTCTGCCCTACTTTTACAAGCCTGCAACAAGTGACTCTTGTTTCTTTTACGCTAAACAGTCCTATTGATAACTGTCACTTTAAACTACGATAGATGCTGGAGAATTTCAGGGATCGATTTAATATCGAAATTGTTGGAAATTACTTTAGTCAGACAATAATTTGTGAAAATATTTCAAGCTTGAGGAATTTAATATAACTTGAAATAAATGATAGCCAACGGTGACAGATGATGGACGATATTTAAAGACACTGAAAGGTTTTAGCATCGCGTCTGACAGTTTCTCAATGTTTCCGCCACTGCAGAGCTCGTGATCTTTCTTAAATCCAGAGTTTCGAAGGGGTTACGAGGGAATTCGAAATCTCTGCGTTTCCTCGTTTCTAGATGCTTTTAGATACCCTGTACTTAGTGGTCACGACACCATTGGCACTATTCTCATGCTACATCTGCGCACTTGCCCTGAGGATGTTGGTGAAGAACGGGCCGCGCGAGATACCCTGGATGATCGTCGCCATGCTCCCCACCTGCTTTCTCACTTTGGTGGCTTACTGGGGTTGGATAATTACTTTGGGCAGGTCTGTCAACTCTTTCATTCTTCGAGAGGACAAATGTCCTCTTAAATATTAAAAAAAATACTCAATCTGATCTTGCATAAATTGAACTTCTTTTACATTCCAACTGTTACCATCTGTTATCACTGACTTTCCAAAAATTATCTTCATTAAATTACGATAAATTATCATTCAAATGGACAGGCTGCACGGTCGTCGATGGCGTCGCTACTGGAGGAATAATTTCGTGATTCGATTGGTCCCCGACAACATAATTCTAGCGGAAGCTAGTGCAAGATTGGAGGGCAGTTCATTAGAGAACTGGCCCCAGGAGGCAGATCCTTGGGGGAACGATGAACCCGAAGAAACAATGGAAATCATCGACGCCACGAATCGAACGATCTAACAAATTCGTTTTAAGTTGCCCACCCCCTGCACGCTCCCCGCGGTACAAGATTTAATTGCAAGTAATTGGATTTCATTCAAACGCGGTACTAATCGAAGCTGATAATTAATCGCCATCAGGGATCATTAATCGCGCCGGATAGTATAAATGTCTCGGCCACTTCCGGATGTCAATCATTTCAGGCAATAAAGTGAAATTAGCTGGCGAACGTTGAGGATTCTTGCGTTTAATTACATGGCCATTTATTGCCAATTAATGGCGATCGTGTTTAATAGTTATGTTAGGGGCGGTTGTTACATCAGTGCCGACGTATGGATATTATTTAATTCAATCTACCGCAATGCTTTTGATTTATTTAGTTACGAGACTTTCTACGGAACTGCGAAATGATGGGAGATAAGATCAAGTGGTATCGCGAGAATTAAGGCTTCCGTTTTTCTGATTCAGCGACGAAGGATATCAAGCTGTGTTTAGCAAACGATGGTGAAATGTATGGAAATATTGGATGAAAAGCAGTTATAGCTTGTCAGCCATCGTTTGCATACATGAATGGGTACTGTCGATTCCACGGTACGGAGAAAAAGGACGCAGAAGGCGACGTGTTGAGGGACGATGTAAATGCAGCACGGAAGAAAGTATTCAGGATGAAAGAAAAACGAATTAACCGGGTAAACCAGCTCCCAGGAGCTGCCCCTCGGTGAAAGATCCCGTTGGATTTCACTCTCGACCGATCGAAAGTTATTACACGAATGACGCGACCCTACCCACTGCTTCGCCGAGGAAAAAGGATCTCCAACTGCTTCCGTCCAGGCGTGATATCTAAATCGCGGCATCTCTAGTCAGGCATTTTAATTAGTCCAACTTCAACTTCACCGGCAGAACTCGAAGAAGATATGTACTTCGATTGGTGATGCAAATATAAAAGTACCATTAATATCACATTTATTTCTAATTCGCCAGTATTGTATCTTAATTTTAATTTAATTGCAATCTAATTTTTTTGCGATTCGATTCCCCGATTCTCTCACTTTCAAAATTTTAAATTTCGTCGACGGAAAATTAAAGATTAATTTTAGTGACAATCTTAGGTTAAAGTTAATAAATTTCCAAGATATTAATAAGGCTTTTGCTGTGATGAAAACCAGTCAGAAGTGGCAATGGTGTATTTTTATAGCAAGCTCTTTTTATTTTACTTTATTGAATATTTGATAGTAACTCGACTGACAATCGAAGAGAAACCAAGTTTTCGTGTCATTTTCTTTTATTTAAAAAAGAACTATCGAATCAATTGTCCGGAAGTTTTGTCACAATTTTCTTCGGTGTTTGATCTTCCTGTTCACAAGATTTCAAAAACATTCGTCTATTATTTCACTCTTAATTTTGTAGTTACCTATATTCCTCATTCTTACGTTTTCCCATAAGAATAGGTACACGTTAAATTGAAAGTTAAATAATTTAAAAACTGCCGCATGAATTTTTCTAAAATTTTGCAGGGGATTTCACTATTGCCTAAAGATTCATTCCCCCAATTTTCAAAGATTTTCATCCGTAAATATCACGCAGTCCACTGCTGCAGAATTGCACCACGCTCGCGCGAAAGATCCTGGTGCTCGATCGCTGGATCTCTTTAAACCCACCGGTCATCGACGGAAGCCCTGAAATCGAAAACGTCTGGACGGGATGGGAATATCGCTGCACGAAATCTCACCGCGGAAATTCCAGTCGACACGTCGCGAAATATTCAAATGAAATGGACGACGGCTGTGTATCGTTGTCATCTCGTGAATTAGGTGTCGCGCACGCACGTGGGCGACAAGCTGATCGAATCTGCAGACGGGTGCAGAACTGATGAGGATCGGGTGTTGATTCGCCGTGAGTTCTTTGATCGCGCTTATCAACGGTTCAGTCGTTACGGTCCCATCGATAGGTATTCGTCTTCTTTCCCCCGTTTCCACCCTTTCCTTTTTCACCATTTCGTACTCGCCTAACGAGCCAGCCTCGTCATTTATTAATGTCCACTCACGCCCGACGATTTAATTAACCGTCGAACGAGCCGTCTACCCTTTTAATTATCTTCCGTATGGCGATCCCACGATATTAGATACTGATCACCGATTGGGCCAGCCACGCTGGGTCGTTAATAGTTCCGGGGTAATCGCGAGCAAGGTGGCGATAGTGGTAGTCAAACGAGTGGGATTCAATGGGAAATGATCTCGAGATTTTTCCAACTTTCAGACGAGGAGTGAGTGAGAAATCTTGAAAGGCACCTGAGTGGTTGATGGGAAATTTGTAAAAAAAATAATGAAAGACAGATAAAACGTGCAACGGAACTATTTGTGTTGATTACGTATTGATTCGAAAGAAGGAGTTGAAACGGTTCTGAAAATAACTGTTTCAAACTGTTATATATCGATTCCGACTGAAAGAGTTACGAAGAACCGATATTCTGAATAACTGTTATAACGAACTGAAATTTCTGACTATACCGATTTCAGTTACGGTTCTGCAGATACCTATAGGCCAGAACCATTTTCGCTGGTAACTGTTTCAAGATTATTTCGGTTCTCATAACTGTTTCGAGAACCGAAACCGATATCACAACCCTTTTCAATCCCTGAAATTTATCTGAGAATAACTAATTGTACAATTTTAAGCTACTATAAAAAGGGAGTTAGATTGTAGAAGTGGATGCGTGTAGTTGGGAAGCATAGCACTGCAGATTCATGGGACAGTAAAGATCAGTCGAGATTCAGTAGAGAGGGAACTAGAAAAGTGGTCCGATACCAGCTACAAACGATAAGATTTCTGAAAAAGGTAGTAGGTACATAGTTCATGGAGCAGTAGATGTAGAACCTTGTCTTTTTACCTTTTCTGGTGTGGCCCAGAATCAGACTACATATCTCTAAATAATTTAAAAGCTCCTGAAACATATGGGAGAATGGTGCGTTTCTCGCGATAAGACCGTTATCGAACGTCACTTCATCTCCTGGGTGCAAATTGGTACATTATGCAAACGAAGTTTTCGACTACAGATATATCGAGACCAATCAGTGCATACCTACGGGTTTCATTAAGCATGAAAGGATCGAGCATACTATGCTCCAAATGTACATGCTGTGCATATCAATTTCACCGGTACACATCGTCATAAAAAATGAAAATTGATGCCTCCAAGAGTTCCAGATACCGATTCACCTTCTTTTTAAGTCAGAAAAGCTTCATTCTTATAAAATCGGAATAAAGCAATCCCATCTCATTAAGAATTCATTTGACTTCAGGAGAGACCCAACGACCGAGGAATCCACAGATAACACAAATCGAATCTTCAATACCTATCATTCCCATTTAATTGACGTCACTCCGATTCCCATAGAATCGATTCTGTTCCTTAGCCGATCATATCCGATTCAGCGGCCATCCCTCTGCAAGAAAGTCTACGCTGCCCTAAGCTTGAATAGCCACGGACGCTAAGTACCAGTAGTTAAATGTCGGATAAACTGCCCGATGGGTGAGCATTTCTGTATTGAAATTCGCATCGTCCGCGGTGAACAGGAGGCCTGTGGCGACGTTCCTCCTTTTGGCGAGAGGATCCGCACGGTCGATCATCGTTATCGCCACGGTTTCTCGTATCGCCAGATACATACCGTAGTAAATAGAGAGCGGACGGAGCGGGACGCGTGGCGAGGGGGGAGGGCTGCCCGGGTCCCCGTGCAATTATGCGAATCTTTATTAAAACGCTGCCGTGCTATCGTCGCCAATTTCACGTGGAACAGGCAGAAAATTGAGTTTCTTCCTCTGACGGAGGCGAGGCCGGTGGAAAAGGGACGAGTGTAACGGCCAGGGCAGATCGGGGGAATGTCGGTGCCGGAAAATAAACGAGCGGAGTTGGAGGAGCGCGGCAGTAGGTGGTGCAAAAGGAGCACGATGACGCCCGGGGATCTGGTTGCTAGCGCGGTTTATTAACCTCCTCCGTCGTTCCTTTTTCATCGTGCAATTTCCCTGGGAGCGAGCGTTACCGAAAATCTCTCCTCCGCGGACGAGGAGGGTCCTTTGCTCGCGATGAAATTCATTCCCGGTACATGGAGCGATGCAAATTGGGGGCAGAGAAAATGTTTTCTTCGTTTTAGGGGAGAGAAAGGAAAAGTGGAATTTAGGTAGTATTCTGTAGGATAGGAGTAGGTGATGGAAAATGATGGAGGGTTCAAGAACTAAGCTCCAGTAAAACAGAAGCATTCCATTAATAAAAATCGGAATATTAAATAAAAATCGGAACATTAAGTAAAAATCAGAATATTAAGCAAAAATCAGAATATTAAATAAAAATTGGGATAGGTATTAAATAAAAATCGGACTATTAAATAACAATCAGAATATCAAATAAAAATCAGAATACTAAATAAAAATAAGAATATTTAGCAAAAATCAGAATATTAAATAAGAATCGGAATAGTAAATAAAAATCGGAACCTTAAGTAAAAATCAGAACATTAAATAAAACTCAGAATATTAAATAAAAATCCGAATATTAAGGAAAAATCAGAATATTAAATAAAAATCGGAATATTAAATAAAAACAGAATATTAATAATAATATATATATATATAATATATATTTTTATTGTTAAGAATAATAATATAATAATATCATTATTATTAATATTAATAATTTTTCTTTTGCGGAAATTGGAAAGGTGCTAAATTTTACATGAAAACCTTTCAAGCAAACAACTAACACGCTTCGTATCCATAAAGCAAATGCCTCCCTAGAACCATGCCCGGCATCTTTACGACAGAATAATTACACTACCCACTATTATCCCCCCCCCCCCGTGGGAACGGGGCATGAGGGGGGCGATATCGACGAGGCGCGAAACGCGGAGACTTTACGAGGTGTTCGGTGGCGAGCGACAGACGCAGCGCGGGACAGGGCTCCTCTTATTTTACGATTGGCTCGAGGAGTGCGTAAAGCCGGCACCGATAAGGCGAGATAGCAATTACACGCGTACTTTCAGATAACTGCGTCCCCGGCTCGCGGGGGAACAATTATACGCGGTCGAAACGGGAATGACGTACGATTATAAGGAGCCGCGATGGAAATTACGGGCGCGTCCTCGACATGCCGGGAGTAATCGATGCTCGACGAGAATCCTCATGGCTCCGCGCCTCGAAATGCGATTAATTAGGCGCGGCCCGATAAATAACTCGCCGGGCCGCGCTGGAAAACTCTTTACGGCTCAATCAGCGTTCCCGCGACTTCGTAAATCATCATCGAGCGAAAAAATCCAGATAGAGGACTCGCGCTTCACCGGGCAAGATGGGCGCCGGTCGATCCCCCGTATCGACGACGACGCTTTGAAATATCGCGCCGGAGCATCGTCAGGAATTTAAATGCTCGCTTAAGGGCGTTTAAGTCGCCGGCCAAATGGGACCAAGGACGTGTCGGTTTCGCCGAGCAACGAAGGAAATTAAAGGTTCTTACGGCAGCGACGGGAGTCGCGGGCTCCAGGTTGCTCGTGGTCTGCTGAATACTGATCGAAATGAATTGCAACGAGCTGCTTGGCGTTTTATAGTTAAGGTATAATTAATTGGCTAGTCGAGACCGCTAATCTTTTCTTTGGGGTGACGCAAGGTTCGTGGATATGTGTAGGATCATCCACAATGAAAGAGGTTTTTAATCAGATTTTGGGGCAGGGCTCTATGATATTGTAATGTTAGGATAAAGAGTACAATGGTTGGCCACTTAAGTAAGAGTGTCACATAAATAGTGAATTATAAATGTGAATTTAGTAAATTTGAAATGAATATCAATATAAATAAGTATGAAAAAGCCCTAATAATCTAAAAATAAATAGAGTTTATAAAAAAAGCAAGAATTTATAAAAATATACAAAAAATGTGTTGACTACGAAGAAATATAGTTATTGGCATGGTCATGACAGTAGTTGTCCGATCGGTTCAACAGTGATTGGCCGCTATTTGACACATAATATAACTTAAAAGAAAATGTTATATGATTTGATGATAGAAATTGGATTAAAATTACTCAATAAAAATGGATTTGTTCATCTGTATATTTTTTCCCAAATTTTTATCCCCGTTTTTTACTCTTGGTATTTTTTACTGTAGGGTAATTCAGTTCTACTAAAAAATTCAAAATTTCTACAATTTGTCTACTAGGTAATCACAATTTAATTTTTAACTTCAATTTAATTAAACAAATTCAGTAATCAAATTAAATTTGAATAATCCAATTAATTCAATTAAATTTCATTTTTAATTCCAATTTAATTAAATAAATTTAATAATCAAATTGAATTTGAACACACCAATTAAAATTTAAATCACAAGAAACTTAAAATATAACTATACAATGTAACATACCTAATAGTACTTCTTCTTTTTGTTTAATTGTACTTTTTATCTAATTGTTTTAATACCGCGAATGAATAGGGGGCCAATAACTGTTTTATCCTTATCATGGTTATAAAATAGTCGCCGACCGCCCGGCCAATTATTGCCATTCAACATTATTCATATGACAGTTGTTGGCTCCCCGTAATTTTCATAATATATGTATAATTTTAACAAATAAATAATTTTTTTATAAAGATTTAACCTTGTTTTATCTATATACACAGAATATGAGAGATATACCTAGATATCACAAATACATTAAAATATTCGAAAACTTTCAACTGTACTCTGATGATTTTTTTATTGAATCGCTGTAATTTTAAAGTTGCAAAGCCGAGTCATCCTATCTGCTTTGAAATATAATCACAGTATATAATGAGTGGAGAAATATTGATTAAGTACATCCGAAGCAAGAAAGTACAAGGAATATGAATATGTTCATTAAAAGAAGCATAACATTGGTATTTCGTTATATTTTTTAATTTCTCAAAATAGGGCCAATCACTGTCAGGTGGCCAACCACTGTACTCTTTACTATTAAGTATCTTACTCGATTTGTATTCTATTAACATTGCTAAGAGGTGTGCTTCTTTCTAAAATTTGTTATTAAAATCAGCAACACCTGGACGTCTACTATTAATAGCAACCTCGATCAATTCCAGTACACCATTTAGTCCCGTATCGTCGGATAAAAGGCCCTCGGCGCAGTATTGACTGCACGCCGTCCCCTTATCTCGTTCGACAAGACTCCTAACGAGGGTTAAAAAATGCGAGACCGACGGGGCGAAAGTCGGGGATTAGAAACCTTGGATTATTTATGCAGCGATTTCACGCGTTCCTGCTCCCGATTCGGTTCTAATCCCCAAAGGAAGCGTATCCTACGTCGTGAAGTCGCCATGAAATCTCGTGTTGCACGCCCACCGCTTCATCTCGAGGAATTTCTGCGCCAGAAATCTTGGAAATAAAAATCTCCTTTGATAGCGTACCTACCTATGCGTAATTGCAGCTGCTTTTATTTTAGTATAGAAACGGACGCTTCATCTGTCACCCAATAATTCGTGTCCCTCGCTCTTTTTACCCTTTCGAATTTACAAGGGCAAGGGCTGCAGTTGCCAGCCGTTCTCTCCACGTTTTTTTTAATCGTCTAGGAGCTAGACCGTCACGTGCCACTCGTGCTGGAGATTCTGGAAGAACCGGATGCATCCACGGTGATGGCGCGTAAAAGATTAATTTCTTCCTCGCGTCGAATCCACGTGGAAGGATCGAGTCGGAGACCTTCAGACGGCACTTCTATTTTCAACTGAACCCCTTGATTGCCGAGGTGGCATCGCGTTCCCACTGCGCACCCATTTTCCCCAGTGTTGTTTCTCCATTCGGCCACGTTGCTCCGACTTTACGACCCTTTTTTTTCTGCGGGTGTCGAAGTAATATCAATTTGTAACACTCTTGATTGTCCACGTGGGGCTGCACTTCCTTTCCGCTACTAATTCCCTAGCTGTCTTCGGTCCGCTGAGGTGACGCTGACACCTCGTCGAAATTCTTACGCGAGCAGAAACAGCTTTGCGTCATCATTTGTGAAAAACTCGTATACGGAATACACCTCGAGTAAATGACAAAAAGGTTGCTCCACTCCCAGCAGAGTTGATACACGATCGCTTGCTGTTGGGACAGTTGCCAGATGTGTCCCTACTATCGAACACCAATTGAGGATCTTACGGTAAGAGGGGTGCAGCTCCATATTTACCAACTTCGAGTAAATTAGAGAAAACTGTTTATAAAATTATTGTTTTGACTCAACATTGAAAAGAGAACACTAATTGAAAAATATATATTTTCACACAAGGTACCTATTTAGTAGGTATTGAGTTGATACGTTTTTATTTCTATTTTTGGCGAAAAAATATTAATATTAATATAGATTATATTAATATAGAAAATATTAATATAAATATTAATATTAATATTTTTATTTCTATTTCCATTTCTATTTCTATTTTTATTTCTATTAATATTAATACTAATTAATATTAATACTATTAATACTAATACTAATTAATATTAATACTATTAATATTAATACTAATTAATATCAATACTATTAATATTAATACTAATTAATATTAATATTAATATTAATACTAATTAATATTAATATTAATATGAATATTTTTATTCTTATTTCTATTTCTATTTCTATTAATTAGTATTAATATAAGAAATATTAATATTTCTATACACTTGTGGACACTGGACACTTGTGGACAATTGTTGAGTGTTCCAGACACCGACCCCTCAAGAAGCCCAAGTTTACAACTCTGCATCCCCAAGAACTCGGTCCAACGAACGTCTCAATTTGTACAGACACACATTTAAACAACTAGTACGATATCGACACTGCTAAATTGTACTCGCGATCGCGGGCGTGCACCGAAAATCGACAGGACTCGTTCCCAGTGCCACGGCCCACGTGAATTATTGCCAATTACAACGCGGACCCTTTCTATCCAGCGCTGCCGAAATTTATAGTCGATGATAAAGGTATCTGGCCGCGGTCGTGGCGGCTGTAAAAGCGGTTTTAACAAGCACAACCACCACCGCCACCGCCGGATCGCCAACACGCGAGCCAATAAATCGGCCGGCCCTCTGGAATCACTTTTGTGAACCCCGTTTCCTCGGCGCAACCAACCCCCTCCCCGTGTCGCTTCTGGCGGTCCCGGCGCGATTTTATAATTGCTTTATGATACTTATTTATCGCGGTTATTAATAAACAAACGGCGCAGACCGGACGCCTCGTCTCGTAAATATTGTAATTAATGCTCGCGATAATTTTCGAGCAACGCCGCCATCAATTCTCCAGCCCTCTTTTACGCGCCGCGGGTTCGCCTCGCCGGTGCATGTTTTTTCTGTGTCGTAAGGGGGGATTTTACAATATCCAGCCCAGTTGCATGGATGGACAACGCTGATAAAATTGGGTAAGGGATCCCGGAGCAGATTATTGGTACACGGTTTCTGTACTGTAGGTATGATTCTGTAGAAAAGCAAATGGGTGGAACGGTATGATGTGTGATGATGGAGTTTGCAACAAATCTGCCGGATCTTCGTCATCGCGATAAATGTTGCAAAATTGAATGGCACTTAACTCCCTCCTCTAATTGGAAGTACATAAATGTTTCACCTACAATTATCAATTTTTCAAGGTGTTAAGATATAATGCCATGGTGTTAAGGGTACAGAAATATCGCGCAGCGCAGCGAGATTGAAAATCGAGTTCTACGAGATAATAACGCATGCTGGCCGGGGGAACGAAAACGATGGAGCCGTGCCAAGGAACACGCTTTAATGTCCACATTGTGTGCGCGGCTCGCCAAACGAAAAGACCAATCGACAACATAGTATATTTAGATCAGTACAACCCCCAAAACTTTTCCACGCTCGCGGGACGAATGTTTCTTGCTGCCATTTTACGTCCGCGAGGATAACGATCCTTCCCTCCATTCCCGGCGCGAAAATGCAGCCAGGATCGCGTATCGCGATGTAGGACACGGTTCGTGGAAGCGGAGTGCAGAGAAAACTTGGAGAATCTCCAGCTCGTGGTATTATCGAGGGTGCTTGATGAATTTATTGCCTCGCGGTTATCTACGGCTAGCTTGTACCAGCCAATTCTTTTTTCCTCCAAGGGAACGGCCGTGGTCCAAGGAATTTTCGCTCGGGTTCTAGGAAACGGTGTGGAGAGGCCAGTCTCCTCGGCGAGGTAAATATTGCGCCGGTTAGATGTGTTCTTCTTGCGACGAAGACCTACCGCAATGTGCTACATGTTCTGCTGAATCTGAGGCTGTTACAGCGGTGGAAGGAAGCGTGGAGTAAGTAGCGTCCAAGTGTGATGCAGTGTACTCGAAGGTTACAGGGGGCTTTGAAAGAGGGCTGCAGTGCTTGCACGTGAATCGAACCTTCATGCCGCGTTCCCACGTGTGAAGATTTAGTTGGGCATTATACGAATCAATTTTTATTCGAATAAAATGAAGTTATTCGAGAATAACGAATAATTTTTTATTCCAGATAAAAATTTATTCTAATAAAAATTTATTCGGCTAATGCTCAACTCTGTTGAGGTGCCGATGCACCTTAAGTCACGCTTCTACGTGTAAGATATGGGCTTCGCGAGATAATTTTTTTACAGTGTTTTTTACTACAAATTTTTTACTCCAAAATTAGGTAAAGGTGGAATTAAAAAATCAGTGTTTTAATTTTAAATTTTATTTTGAAAGAATGACTTAAGACTTTACGCGGCGTTCAAAATTATTTGTTCTTAGTGGGAGTGAGATTCCCTGTAAGGTTTGAATCAAGTGTTAGAGGATTTGAATATATAGAGAATACAAGAAAAAAATTAAACGTAGGGTTCTAACCACTAGACGATCACGGCTGCTGGAGGATTTGAGAGAGGTGTTCTGGATTGTTGATGATCGATAGCAGCGGCGATCGACTTGGTCAGCCAACCGTGGAACCCCTTCTACATAGACAATACTGTGCTGGAAAATGTAAACTTCACTCCCATTCATGATTCCGTCGAATTTTATTAAAATCATCTTGATTCTTATCCGGATCATTTTGATTCTTTCCCATCGTTAATGTAGCAAACTGGAAATTCCCATTAGAATCTAAACGATTCTACACGCTCCTCGTAGAGAGAGCTTGTTATCTAAACGAGTCCCACGAAATTGCGTCGAAGACGTTAATCGCTGTTAGATAAAGAAACCGGTGCTCATCTGTGCAAATATTTCTCCCCTAGCGCGTTTCGTGTTGGTTCTATTACTTGTTCGCGCGATCCTGCTATCTGGCCAGACAAACCCATCGGAGTGGCCTCCATTCGCAAATATTGTCAGGGTAAACACCGGTGCAGCGGGCGAATGCAACATAGTCATCCCTGATTAATCAGAGCCTCTTCGTAATTAACTCTATCATGATGGATCAATACAACGTGAAACTCAATTAGCTTTATCTGTAATTACTAAATAAAGTACAACCAGTTCAAGTGCAATAAAATGAATCTCATGAACACTTTCCAGAACCATACTAATTAAATTGAATAACTTCACAACACACACATAAGTGCTGGGCGATAGCATTGGGACACTTTTAAAACAGAATAACTTTTTAAAATTCGTCTAAAAGGCTTCAGCTTTTTTGAGAAGCTAGAAGGATTAGTTTACGAAGTAGTTGACGTGTTTCAATGAAATGTTTAGCATGTATATAACTTACTTAAATATTCAAAGGGAGTTTTTAAAATTTCATTACAGGCTCAAATAAAAAAGTTGAAAAAGCGATTTTCACTATTTTCTTCGGTACTCCGAACAATTTCAATTTTTTTCAAAACGACGAAACACGTCAATTTGTAAACTAATCCTTCTAGCTTTTCAAAGAAACTTAAATCATTTGGACCAATTTTAAAAAAGTTATTCTGTTTTAAGGTGTTAGGCTCAGTCAGGAGACTGAAAAATCGACAATTTACGTTTGAACATTTGCCATTTTGTCCTAAATCAATATTTCGAAAAACTCTTCGCCCAAAGATTAGATAATTTGATGTATTAACTAAATCTTTCCAAATTTTCGATTTTAGATAATCCACTTCCGAGTAATCGTGGCCACCGCAAACCCCTCTTTCGAACAGGACATCTAGGAGATTGTAAATAACTTGGTTATTAACAAATATTTTTTAACACCAAAATTCAGGGACATAGCTAAATGTACTACCTTCCAAACAAAAAAAGGTTTTTTGAATAAAGTTTTATAGTTTCTGAAAAAAAAATTCCCAAAAATCACACTTTTTTCAGCCTCCTGACTGAGCGTAACCCCTTAAAACCTCCCCAATACCTTTGTCCAGCACAGTAGACTACATATACAGTATCAAAAAGCATTTCCGATTTTAAATACAATTCTCCCAAAATTCCATCACGCTTAACATCCAAAGAAATCTTCCTCCGCAAACTCCTACGCATTTCCTTCAGCTGTTAGAAGCTACCACGAAGACTCTCCATGAATATTATTTCCGAGTGAACCTCGATCGACGGAACTGGTGTTCACAAGTGAGCCCAGTGACGCTCACTTTTCGACCCGTTAATTGGTAAAAGCCAGCACCCCTTCCGCCGGTCGCGTCCGCGGGATCAACGTGTCTTCCGGTCGAAAATTCGATGCGGAAACCCGGTCACGTTTCTGCGCGCGGGCCCGTATTCGTGCCACGTGGCCGGGAAAGTTAAAAAGAGTTGTAACGGAAAATCTGATCCCATAGAGACACCCCGGAAGCGCGTGTAACGGGTGAACCCCGTGGGCTGACACCGCGGCACGGAGGATTCATCTGTCGCCGGTAGGATGGCTTTTCGTATTTAAAATTCTAATTCTCCGAGCCCTTTGCCAGCATCTGCAGCTTCTTTAAATTAGGGGAGGCACGTTCTAGATCCCCTGATTACATACATCGGATCCTTGATTATGGTTTTTGGAGCTGTAAGTGTAATTCGGTTGTGATTCCATCTTTCCATTTATCCTTACGACTTAACGACACTGTCCCAACATAAGCATTAATTTACTAAATCGGGAGTACACCGTGAAACAAGAAAGCTGCCACGAGTGTCTTCATTCCGCTCCGTGACAACGCGTTATTTGCGCCGCGGGGAAGAAACGAAAGACGAAAACTCGGTTAGGAGATTAAAAGACGCGGTAATCACTGGCTAGAGTAACAGCGAGTCGGAATCGTGCGGGACGCGCAAAGGCTGATGAATAAGCGACGCTAATCTGAATTTTACAACGGCGAACAGACGGAAGTGACAGGGTCCCCGTCGCAGCCAGCGCCTCCTCCTTTTTCCGCTCTACAGATGAATATCCTGCCGTGCATATAATCGGCTTGTATTTAACTGCGAAAGTGTATCCTGCCCGCTCGTTAACAACCTAACAACACGAGCGTTGTCGCGCGAGGAACATGATAAGCGAGTTTTTACGCGCGCCGCGTTTTACCGTCCTGCGAGGAGAAAAAGTGTGAAAAATAGCAAGGATGCTCGTTATGTCGCGTTAACCCCGACCTGGTGCGCGTCGCGGCGTAAAGGCGAGATTACCGCTCGTTCCTTTGATGTTTCATGGAAACTCTTGGGGAATTTTGTGGGGGCAGTGGAACTGGTATTTGAAGGTACTGGTGGGGGAGATTCTTTTGGTGTCTGCTTGGGATTCTTGGAGATAAAAGTAGGATATTTAGGTGTTGGTGTTCTTGGAGCGCTTGGATTATTAGTTAGGGAGTTGATATCGCGGAATTGCAGTATTCATATTGGAGAGGTAACATTGGGGTGTAAGTATTGGAGTATTGAGGTATTGGTAGTGGAGGATTTAGGGGTTCCTTCAACTTTGATCGGCCGAAAAATGAAGCTATATTTAAAGATTTTTTTCTCAATTAATACAACATATAATGAAATAATTTTTTTGGAATGTATTAAGCTACTTTTATATTATACAACAAAAATTTCAAAAGATTTTTTTGAATTTGTTTCCTATGTTTTTTTATAGCGTCAATGTGACACGTACGAAAAAGAGGTATGTTCGTGGCGCAAGGGATTTCCCGGATCAGGCTTATCTGAAACAAAAAGTTCGATAAGATTCTTAATCTGCATGAGTGTCGCTATGGCCTGTGGCTGAATTAACAATTTTTGTCGAAAAATAACCGAGATTTTCCTCGGGGAACATTCGAGAAAACACCCTTTTGGGGAACTTTTTCTTTTAAACTGGCGCCATTTTGTTATTTCTCAACAAAAATTGTTAATTGAGCTACGGACCATAGCGACACTCATACGGATTAAGAATCTTTTCGAATTTTTTGTTTCAGTTAAGCCTGAGCCGGGAAATCACTTGCGCCACAAGCATATCTCTTTTTTGTAAGTGTCACATTGACGCTATAAAAAAACACAGGAAACAAATTAAAAAAAAACTTTTTAAATTTTTGTTGTATAATATAAGAGTAGCTTAATACATTCCAAAAAGATTTATTTCCTCAAAGTAGATTGACCACTTAGTTAGGGGGTACAGGACTATTGAAATTTCGAAAAATCGATTTTTTTATTACTATTAATTCTGAAAGTGTCATCCTTTCTAAACGTCTACAACAAAGTTTCACGAGGAAATTTGAATAATTACGGAAATTATAACGTCGAACGTAACTGAGTGCACCGCCGAGTAACGGCCTCGCAGAGCGGTATTGGCATAGGGGACTTAACTTTGAAGCGGTTCATCTCGAAATTACATTTTTAAACACCGTACATCACCGTGTACATCATAACTTTTGAACGAATGAATATTTTCACTTGAAATTTTAACTGGAGGTGTAGAATTCCTTTCTCTATAACATGGAATTTCCGCATCAACATTGGATGTTTGTAACATTTTTTATAAACGATCAAAGACGAATTTCTTCCGTAAACGTGTGGGAAAAAATTGATTCGTGTGTAACTTTCACAATTTTTGCTAAAATTCGTCAGTCATATTCCGTGTTGTAGATTTTGGTGTAGAAATTACTCACCCCAAAGCATTTTGCTTTCAGATGATACTACGTACACCAACTACATCTGTGCACTACGCAGGACCATTTTCAGCGCTAAATAATGTCAACAAATTTGTACATTCCGACAATTTTTTTTTTAGCAATTACTCGCAAACACGTCCACAATAAACGTGTAAGAATTACGGGTAAAATGATTACTTGGTAGCTAAGCAATACAACACAAAAGAAACCATCAATTTTACGTGTCCAATAGTCCTGTACCCCCTTAAGTCACAGAAGTACTGGTATTACCAAAACACAAGAGATTTAAATATTCCTCTAGTGAGACTTCACAAGCTTAAGCTTCCTGATGATTTATACCATCGATGCATCGAGATATTAATGCACTGGTGCATTGAAGCTTGAAATACTGATAAGGCTGATATTGATGGTTCCAGAGACACTGATACAGTATTACCTCGAAACTGATCCAGCGATACTATCACATCGAAACACTGTGGCTTAAACCGTCTAAAAGACACAGACAAATAAATATATCGATGCCGAAGATCTCGAGGCACTTAAACTCTCGATCAATCTATGTGCCTTAAAACAGAGCTTCGCGCACTGAATCTAGAAAGCTGCGTCACTGTATCGGTAATTTATTGACTCGCAGAAGGCACTCGATGCTGAAGCAGACACCGGAACCTGCGCGTCACCAAGCCACTGAAATATTGCAACGCAGAGCTTTAAACCACCACTGGCCATTTAGCTACCGTGACACTGGCGCTTACAATATCGTTACACTCCGCTAAAACCTGAAATTAAAACTCGATACACCGAGCTGTTAAAACCCCGAAGCTTGCCACATTAAGCTGTTAAAATACTGTTGCAATGAAGCTCGAAGAAATTCAGATACCGTAGCGTTAAAACCTGAAATTAGTCTAGCAACTCTCCGGCGTAAATATCCGCGGTATAAAAACGGCCCCGGTGATAAAGCCACTGCCCCGATCCCCCTAAAAAATTACCAAAGAGCGCCAAGCAGACACCACCGAACCGTGGCCCTAAGTATCAGATAAACAGCCGAGCTACATCAAATTAGAAAGCCGCTCGAGAGGGGCCAGTGATACTGCGACAGAATCCCCCGAGACATTACCGTAAATGCCGGGATAAATCAGCCGCGGAAGTGGAGGGGGTAGGCGTCGTGCTGGCCAATTAAATTTTCTGCGATCCTCGAGGGGCACCTACGGCGCCCACCTTTCCCTTTTATCAATTAAAACGATCCATGGTACGAGCGTGAAGCTTTAATTGCAGTTGAACGCGTACTTACAGCGTCGCTGAAATACCGCGCCGCGAAAATCCATAAATACGTTTAACGATAGGAGGACGATCTCCGCGGCAGCGGTCCCACGGGTGCAACGTGGATCGATCGTTCGCTAGATCGAGATCGAGATACGGCTGATTAAATTAATCCTCCGCAGTGGATGGAAGAAGATTCGAGGAACGTTTCCCTCCGCTTGCATTCGCGTGGAGACACAATGATGAAGTGAAAAGTCGATCATTCGTGAGGAATGAAGGGGCTTCGGCGAAAATGCTGGTGTAAACTGGCTGCGGGGCGATCCGTCACGATGCAGCCAGTCGAAAGTTTAAGGCAATTCGGAGTAATGTCCCTTCGCGCGGAGATTAAGGGGACACTGTTAACGGAGACGCTGGTTATTATTTAAGTGCCATTTTAAGCGTGGCCCCCTGTTGGAAAGGTTCTAATTGATTAGTCGGCTACTTAAAGGGCTGGAATTGGTGGTTAATGATTCGTGATACGGAACACGGTTTCTCGTACTTCGCTGCGCATCGGTGTGGACATTATTTACTGTCCCCTGTGTAGTCGCGATTCTGGCGAAATGTGTGGCATTCCTTGGGGATAAGCTTCGTGCTCGAGAATCTCGTGTAGTGTTGCTTGGAATTATGGTTTACAAGATGTTACTGCAATGCGTGTAAAAGCTACAATTCACTGTGCACAGCAGTGGTGGGGAGAAAATTTAAACTATGGACCACAATAAAAATAAAATACATCAAGATACACATTTATTGTGGGGTTGCTTAAATTCTAGTATTAAGTTTGTTAAAAAATTTGATCTAGTCGAGAAAAGAGCACTGATCACACACTCCAAAACATAGAACACGTTTTTTCTTAATTTATTTATAATAATATACCTCTTCATAGGTAAAAAAAAATAAATGCTTTTAAAGTGAAATGTAAACTAATTTTGATTCTACATATATGTGCCATTTCTGTTTTCCAACACGAGAAGCATAAATGCGCTTTGAATAGAAACGACAAATGTAATTCAGTTCTATACATTTTTTACTGGCAAATGATGCTATTTCACTGAAAAAGCATCCACAATTTTATATGCGCTTAAAAAAATTTTTAAAAATGGGATAAGTTATTTATCCCCTTTCAATTTTTAATAGTCGACCTCAGCGGTCGACTTCTGAAGCTAACTGCATTCACAATGAACGCTAAAAGTCGACCACGTGTTAATTACAATTTATCTTATTAAAATTTTGATAAAGTTTTTAAAAGAACTTATTTTAATTATGCATTATTCCTGTCATTATTAATTATTTACCGTTGTTGCACATTATATTTAAAAATAAATTTTAGTTTGTAATACGCACGTACCCTATTTTGAATTTCATATTAAAAAAAGGTGTTCGACTACTAGCTATAGGACCGGTCAACTTTTAGAGTTAAGCATTCGATTATTAAAGCATTCAAACACTTTATTTTTAACGCTAATTATTTAGTTTCCCCGAACTTTCATACTAACACAAAATTGTTAGTAATACATTAAATATATTTGAATTACTTCAATACATTTTATATATTTTATAACATTGATTGTTTATTCTTTTTTAGAACTTTTCATTCGAGTTTAGCTTTAAGTGGTCGACTACTAGTGCTTTCACCCCATAGTAGGGAAGTTTGTCTGAATAAAATTTAATGAGTTCCAGAATTTCAGGACAGGAAACATGATTATTCACCAACTTGTACATGAAAAGCAGATCGAACACAATCCTACACAATTTATGTTCAACTTCAATTAAACTACAAATACTGTAACCATCCATAAGCGAATAGTTGAATGAAATGAATGAAGGAACGGTGAACAGATCTGCCCCTGCACAACACAGCGCCAGAAATAGGAGAAGCGCTGCCTTGAACGTGGAATTTTTTATATAAGAAGGCAGAATGTGGCTCCGCCGAACTCACCCCGCGTTAGGACGTACAAATTAGACTCTTCCCCTTTCACAACCCTTTTTTTCGAGCGTGGCTCGAGACGGACGCGCGACCAGCCTCCGAAAATATCCGCGCGCCGGAATACGAAACCAGAAGTAACCAGCGGCAAGGGTCTGGCATCCGGCACGAGCAACAAAACATAATAACACCACGTGCATCTACTTACACCCACGACAATCACGCGTGACCGTGTGCGTGCTGTGCGTGTGCTCTGTGTCATTGAGAGCACAATTTTCTGACCAAATAAACGGAGATCTTACAAGAAACAGGTACCCACCACCGCGCCAGGAATTCACGCTTCTTTTCCTGGCACCAGCCGTCTGCTTTCAATCGAAGCAGAATCAGTGCCCATCTACTTCTACCGTAACTTCATGAATGAAATCGACTCGACGAATCGATTTGGCGTTTAGGATCTTATTATATATACAATGATTTTTGTTGGAGGAAAAAGAAGGTGCAGAAATTTCGCATTTTGGACGAAGGAAGTATCGGAGTAGGATGTTGCTGGGAGGGCCATTTTTCAGATATTTGCCGATCTTCTCACGGGTCCTGGGGATCGATTAAACCGTGATAATGGGTCATCCTCCGCCACGTGCTCCGGCACGCTATCACGCGTGCAGGCGCGAGCTTTTTCCGGCTGGGGCCCCGATTATCGTTTACACGTTTCGTGCTTATGTTTGTGTGTCAGCGGGCTACACGTGGTCACTGTTTTACTCGTGCCCCGATGTAAACACCGTGTCAGGAGACGTCTCGCGTCGTAACCAGAGGGGCCCCCGCTCGAATCGCACCTCTCTCTTTACGATTCGAATGGAGGCGCGCGTACTTAACGAGCCGAGAGCCGGATGCATATCTGATCGCGTTTAACCCGCCTAATTCGCTGGTTTAAACTGGGTGCAACAGATTCGTAAGCGAGCGTTGATGGTTGGCAGTCTGCATTCACGGCGAGTCCCCGTGGACCCACGAAACATGAGACTGTAGTGGAGGTTTTCTTGGTGCTCGGGGGTTTAAATTCTTCGCAAGTTTTTTAATAGATTTTGGAATGATAAGGAGTCTTCTGAAAGATCTTGAAGCTGCTTGGATTTGGGTAGAATGCTTTAGTGAGGAGGGTAGTGTTGTTTTAAGTAGGTTGAGAGTAGGTGAAAGGCTTCTGGGCTTCTTTGGGACTCTATGAAATTTTTTGGAATTTTTGGAAACGAAAGGAAGTTATTGAAGTCTCTTGGAATTCTTTGGAACTGTTTGAGGTATCGTGGAATTCTTTGGAATTCGTTGGAACTCTTTGAAATCCTTTGGAAACACTCGGAATTCTTTGAAATTCCTGGAAAACCCTTGGAACTTATTTAAATTCCTTGGAACCCCTTGAAATTCCTTGCAACTCTTTGAAATCCCTTGGAATTCTGTGGAACTCTTTGAAGTATCTTGGAATTCTTTGGAATTCCTTGGAACTCTTTGAAATACTTTGGAAACCCTCGGAATTCTTCAAAATCCCTGGGAAATCCTTGGAACTGTTTGAAATCCTTTGAAATTCCCTCGGAATTCCTTGAAATTCCTGGAAAATCCTTGGAACATCTTCAAATTCCTTGGAACCCTTTGAAATTCCTTGTAACTCTTTGAAATCCCCTGGAATGTCTTGGAACTCTTTGAAATCCTTTGGAAACACTTGAAACTTCTGGAAACCCCTTGGAATTCCTCCAAATCCCTTGGAAACCCTTGGAAAGCCTCGAATCCTCTACGACTCTGCTGCAAGTGCTATTTCTATCTCACAATAAGTCTCTAAACGAGTAAGCCAGACCTTGGAATGCTGATTCAACCGATCCTTGGAGAATCTTTAATGCCCAAGCACGTGGATGTTGCGCGACTGAAGCGAGGTACAGAATTGTAATAGTAAGTAGGCAGAAAACAACAAAAATCTCGCGTATCGTACGCTGCTTCTCCTCCCATTCATGCCTCCTTGAATCGATACATAATTAATCGCATAAAATATTCGCCGGTCGTCGGCCGTGCATTACGGTAATTATGAATTATCGTTGAATTGCACGATACCCTCTATTACGCGATGCAATCGTACAGAGAGCTTGAAACACGATAATGATATACGAGGCGTCGTAAATCGTCTCCGTAGCCGAAGGCTAACCATCTATTTCTAAGCGTTTATTAGCCCGCTCTTCTTGTTCGATTCAACGCCTCGTATCTCCAGCCACTCGTGACACACACTATTTTAATGATCCTCCAAGAATCACAACACAAGAACATTGAATAAACCACCAAAAAAAATCCAGCACGAAACCTGTACTGCAGAAGTATATACATACTTCGAATCCTTAGAACCCACAAAATAACAAAACAAAGCTCAGATAAGAGAAATGTCAAGCAACCTCAGTGTCAATCAATCACTAAAATAAGAATCTTAAAAAGCAACTGCCAAGGCTTCAGCTACAAATCTATAGACTCGAACAGAAGAAAACGAAGACGGACAGGCGTCTAATCATCTAAACACGTGGATGAAGAAGAGACGACCAAAGGAGGTCAAGCAACGAGCACTCGTGCAGTTCGGATTTGCTCGAGAAAAAAATACGATGCGAGCTGCGAGAAAGGGGTTGAGGGCTAATCATAGATCGTGGCCGAGGGCGAGACCCAGCCGGCACCGCGATTTTAACGAGTGCCTCTTCTCCAGCGACGGCACACTGAAGAGGGGAGGGAGCGAAGAAAGATCGAGGCTTCTGCAAATTTATTCGATTGCCCGCCACGGCTAACTTCCACGATACCCGCATGCGGCCTCCTAACCCCCTATGGCGTTTATTTATCTCGAGTGTAGAGGCCCCGTCGTCCAATTTGCGCCAACGCCAACCCGCTCGTCCAGCGCACGCGGACACGAAACCATTTCGCTCGTTACCGCTGCTACTATATCATAGCAGATATACTAATCTTTCGTCGCCGCACCGCAGCAGAGTTCTCGGTACCCCATCCTTGAGGTCTAACCTTCTTAGCTGAGCCGAAATAATGGGGGGGGGGAGAGGGGGGGGGGGTTGATTGTGGGAACGCGTTGGTCCAGGTGTTTGGAAGGTGAAGAGGCTGAAGGATCCAGAGTTCATAGAACCGAGGGTCCGTGAAGTTTGATAATCTAGTAGTGACGTTGCTCATAGCTGTGGAACGAGACCAACGGTAAAGCTCGAGTGGTAGAACTCGATCGCGATGACACTGAAGCCGTTGAACTCGACATTACATACCCCCGATGCGCGGTAATTGCTTACTATAATTCCCGGGTTCTAGGACTCCGGCACAAGTAACTGTAGAGTGGTGGAAACCGACCTCGAGGCCCGCAGAGCCAGGGAAAACAGCCGTTACCGATGGAAAATCGTGAAGCTTGCGACCGGTAGGGACAGCTTCCGCGAGACCGTGGCACATCGAGCGCAGAAGCTCGTCGGTTATAAAACCCGTGTCGAGGCGTCTCCAACAAGATCTTGGAAGATAGCGAGACGCTACCGCGGCGTGCCCCAAAGTCGATGAACTTGATAGTAATGACTTCAAAGGCGTCGAACCTAATAGTAATGAAACCGAAGTCGTGGAACCTGATTGCAACGACTTCCAGGTCGTTAAAATCCGATTAAGATGCCTGCGATGTCGTAAAGCGCGGCAGCCGCGTTACCAAACTCATAGAACCTGACAGCGATAACTCGGAAACAAAGAGACCAGAACTTAGGGGGCGTGAAAATGTGCCGGGCTGCCGCGAGAAATGTTCGCCGGAAATTCTGCTCCCCGGAGCTTGCATGCGTGGAGCGCGCTCCTCGATTCCCCCGTTTGAAATGGTCCATCCCTGCCTCGCGTGCCCGCGAGATACTTCCAATATAAGTGACAATCAGACGGCCAATTGTTTCTTCTTTTCAGGAAACACTTGTGGATGGTATATGCGTGTCTATGGGGTCAAGGGTCGTCAACCTCCAGAAACAGTGTACAGCGTCGGTGTACGATAGAGTGATAGTCATTATGTTAAATGGCAATCAGGATAATGCTGTCATCAGCGTTCGTACTAGGCAATAACTATAATACAGCCATTGCGGGCACTCCCGCGTAATCTGGCCAACAGTTACACGAGTTTTCATTGGACACTACCGGGTACGATCGCCGATGGCTCGCTGAGAAGAGCTTGGCGATGGTCCGAAGCATCGATGAAATTGGAATGATAGTATGGTTTGGGAAGTGGTGAAGCTACTGTATGTACATGTTACTGTGGGGCGCAAACTGTGTGCGGTTAGCAGAGACGATTCCAAAGCGGATCACGAAGTATTTAGCTTAGGGGGTCACGAGAGCTTAGAGAGGCAAAAAGTGGAACACTTTGGGGAAGGGATTGAACTGTTGCGTCAGTGAGTAATGGAATGGTGGATGCTTTGTTCTGTACTGGGATCTGTCACACCCTGTGGGGTGTGAGGATGCAAGTGTTATCTGTGGGATGATTAGGTGTGGTAAGGCTGGGTGAGGGAGGATGAGGATTGAACTATGTAGTTTGCAAATTTTTTGTTGGTGATTTTAGGTTCAGTGTTAAAGAATATAAATTTTAGGAATTGCAGGGAGAATTGTAGGTGGGGGGATACAGTAGCGGGCAAAAAAGTTACCACTTTTTCGAACCATCCTACTTTTATTACTTTTTCATATCAACTCAAAACTGCAGTATATGCCTAATATACATATTCTGAAAGAGAATTAATAGCTGTATAAACCCCAGTTACAGTTGAATTTATTTAACTAACGAACGAAAACCCTACATAATATTAAACAAGACAATACACTTTTAAAGCCAACAAAAAGTTAGCACTTTTGAATATTAATAAAAATATGTAATATTTTGTGGGGGCACCTTTTGCTTTTAGGACAACCAAAAAAGTTACTAAATGTGGTAACTTCTTTGTCGGCCACAAAAATGTGTTACCCCGTTTAATATCATCTAACACTTTTGTTTTTCAGTTAAATAAATTAAACTTTAATTGGGTTTTATACAGCTTTAAAATCTCCATCAAAATATGCATATTAAACATACAAAGTCCCTTAAATGTATGGTTAAAAAATAACAAAAATAGAACAAATTAAAAATGTGGTAACTTTTTTGCCCGCTAGTATATGTGTCCCTTGAATTTTATAACGGAGAGATTTATAAAAAATTCAAGACAGTGTGCGTTGTATTTGTATTATTTTTAATTTGTTTAAGATTTGTTAAATCTACTTGAACTTTTGAGTATAAAATAATAGTAGAAAATAAAAGGTATCTAGATTTTTGTGTAAATAAACTCCAAAGGAGACTTTGGTAGATATGTCCAAAATCAGGCATCGATTTCACGTAGGTACGTCTGAAATATAAACTGTTATATCTTCAGTTTCAATGCAGATATGGCTTTCTTATTTAATATACATATAGCTAAACTATTTTTGCGCTACCTGGCAGTAATGACTCAATTTAAGCGCAAGTTGCAGATACGCCCTTTCGAATTAACACGGCAGAGTAGCACACACAAAGAACTCCTTTAATCGCCAGTCTCATCAAGTGCACCATCAGTTACTCGCAGAAAATTCGCTTCTCGAATCGAATTCCCTTCACGTCTGCAACTTCCACGTTGCAATTATCAGTGGCGATGCATCAAAGACCACTTGGCCATAGAGACGACGCTTAACTGTACCCCATTTCGCGCTCCCCAGGGAGGCAAGAAAAATACTGTTACTCGTTCGTCATTCGCCGATCGGGCCGAGTGTGCATCGCATGGAAAATCGCCCCTAGATTCGTGACAACGAACGACAATTGCCCGGCACAACTGCAATTAACTGTGCTCGACGACACTAATAAGATACCACGCTGGCAACCGTCTAATTAATAGAAAAAGTAATGTAAAAATCACGATTGATCGCCGAGGAGAGCTGAAGCACGTTACATTCACGTCGGATCCATCAATGCACTAACTAGTAACCACAGCAGCCAGAGGCTAGTAAAGGAAGAGAAGAACGAGCACAGGAATTCTGAATAAAATTCCACACCATTCATTTACTGGATGCGCAGCATAAAATTTCAATAAAATTAATTAAAATCGTCAGCAAAATTTCACCAAATGATCTCCCCTTTCTTCCACCATCACAGAATCAATCTAACTGATAAAACATCTCATCTCAACCTGCTTTGTCCCACAATCTTTCTATTCTGAGCTCGTGTATTCTAAACGCCCAGTTTGCTTGCCCGCAAAGTCCAGCAGATCATGCTTGGCAGAAGACGTCAGGCCGTGTGTCGCGAGCGGTACCGCCGATGCATAAATCAGCACGCACGTGCATAGATCGTGCTCGTAAAAATGTAGGAGGAGTACTTCCGGCAACGAGAACCGATCGCATATCCGGAAGCAGCTGCGCGTAGTTACGTACAAGCGTAACCCGCGTCACACGACCGATCCTTTCAGGGCGATCGGTGCAGTTGTGGACGGAGCCTTAACCGCGCTCGATGCAGAACCGTGTGTAACGGTACCCGCTCCACTCTCTGTCCGATTAATCTTCATAAATATCGGTTTGATGGACGGTAATAGAATTAGTTAATTGACGGCCAAGCGCACGCGATTAATTTACTCCATGCTACCGCCCGTTCCGTGCCTCTTCCTGGTGGGAATGGCTATCGAGAATCGAAGATTTCCAGTCGATTATATCTACACCCTCTGTGGATCATTTACACATTTATTCTGTGAAAAAATTTGCACAGGTTTTTTATTAGAAATTTTAATACCACATATATTTGCCAGTAAAGTAATTATTTAACAATCAATAATCGACATTTTTGTAAATGTAATTTGACAGGTAAGTACTCTTCAATTTCATTTTACATTCATATTATGTATTGTCAGACTTGTGTTTCCTATTTTGGAATATAGTTGAATCAACTTTTCTGAATTAGCACATGCGATACGAGACACCGGGTATAAATAATATTAATATACCTATGTTACCACAAAGCCACTTGGAGTTGTAGAGGTTTTGCATTTTCACTGGCGTCTTCGTGTTTCCAGAATTTTTCCGTAAAGTGGCATTTTTCAAGGCGCAGAATTCCTCCTCGTGGTATCTGACGTGCGAATCGAATATCCCAGCGAATCTGCTTCCGAGTTGCGATCAGTGATGCACAAGGGGTAGATTTATCATTCTCTTTGCGCGTCCCTGTTATCGGAGCAACGATAACGGAGAGCAGAGGAGGGCGTGGGGCCCGATAAAAGGTGGAGATCGGAATCCGTGTGGTGGGCACAAAGGCCCAGCGGGGCAGCGCGGCGGGCTCAGGTGTTTTAGGGGAATGGTGGTATTTAAGTCACGGAGAAATGCTACTTGCAGCGGCTACAAAATAGGAAGGTAGATGGACGAAGCGGATAAGATTCTTTATTGCCGAGATAGACGGATACAAACAGTTTCACGGGGAGACGGTAACAAGCCCCCGGGCCCAGTGATCGATGCGACCGTCTCGCGATGATTTAACTATCCTCGGTGCCGCGTCGGAAAATAAATGTTGAATTGCAGCGGTAAGGAGTTATGCCAGCGCTCCTAGGAGCCCGACTTTTTCCCCCCGCGGACGTTATGCCCTTTATATCCCAGACACCGTGTATTTATTGCGACCCTGACGCACTGGAAGCTTGACGTTAAGTACGCGGTATAAATAATATTAATAAAGTCGTGCATCAGCGGGTAGGCGATACGAAAAGAGTTGGGAGCCGTGGCGAGTATTTGCGTCGGAGGAGCATGTAGAATTGAGAATCGAAAGGGGCGAAAGGAGGTTGGTTTTTCTCCAACGAAGGAGGTTGGTCTTTGAGGCTGAAATTTAGGGTGTTTAAGATTTGACGGGTTTGTTGTTTATTAGATTTCATTTTAGATTTCAAAGTTTTAAGTTAGGTTTACATCCTCCAGGACATGCCTATACTAAAACTCGCACAGCTCCGCCAATTTTGGTCGGATCAAACTGAAACTTTCGCACAATACTTTTGGGATGTTGTAGTTTAAGAAAATGTCAAAACCGTAAAATCCATTTTTCCCGATTTTGCAGGAGGGCATAACACCTTAATACTTTTGGAATTTTAATTTGTAACAGCTACGTGTAATAATTTGCCAGTAGATAGTAATAGTTCGTTTATTAAGCTCATCAATTTCTTCTTCAGAGCTCAGAAATTGTGAGAATCTAATACCAGAGGTAAGTTATCAGCGATAGACACTTTAGTAGGTAGTAAACTGTCCTTCCATTTATGGACCTTCGATGATGTGATATTTTGCAGAAGGATTCCACACGCTCGCCCTGGTTGTAAAAAAGTTGCGTTTAATCTGAAAGCGCTACCGAAGCACGAAGCTTTACGACTCATTCTGGTCGTTTGATTGAACGGTTTACGACTGTTCTCCACCCTGGAGTGGTATAGTTGGCTACGAGAGATTCTCCCCCGACCGTTTCTTTTTCTTTGTTTGGTTTAATTTTCTCGGTTGGCGGGGCCTAGCCGAAGAGGGATCGGTTCGTTATCGCGAAACACCGGCGTTGAGAGCGAAATAATGCATCGTGGGCACAGATAACCGGTTTTACACGCGTGTCAACGATAGTCAAAGCCCCGCCTTAATCATTCTAATGTGGCCCCCGCCTTCTGCCAGGTCGGGGGCTTCTTATTTCGGCAACTGGCCGGCGAAAATTACGATAAGAGGGTAATCGTTCTCGATGGGACGGTCGCTGGTCGCCCTGAGTTCTCAGATCATGAGGTTTCGTCGTGAGACCCCAATTTCGAAGCCTCCTAGTTTGAAGCTTCCAACTTCGAAGCTTTCAATTCCCAAGTCCTCAAGTTTAAAGTTTCCAAAGTTCAAGGCTTCGAGGTTCTAAGCTCCAAAATTCAATGTTTTTAATTCCCAAGCATCCGAGTTCCAAGGCACTACGTTCTAAGCTTTCAACTTTGAAGCTTTCAATTCCCAAGTCCTCAAGTTTAAAGTTTCCAAATTCACGGCTTCGAGGTTCTAAGCTCCTAAATTCGAAGTTTTTAATTCCCAAGCATCCGAGTTCCAAGCCATCACGTTCCAAGCTTCCAGCTTCGAAGCTTTCAATTCCCAAGCCCTCGAGTTTAAAGCTTCCAAATTCAAGGATTTGAAGTTCTAAGCTTCCAAATTCAAAGCCTCCAATTCCCAAGTCCTCAAATTCTAAACTTCCAATAAATTTGAAGCTTCCAATTCCCAAGCTTCAATATTCCAAAATTTCCAAGTTCCAAGCTCCTAGATTTCAAGCTTCCAAATTCAAAGCCTACAATTTTCAAGCTACCAAACTTGAAATCCACAACTCCCAAGTAAAATACCTCTCAAGTGACACTCTCAAAGTGAAATAACTGGCGATGAGTGTACCACTCTTAAGAAATGGTTAAAACTGAAGCGTTTACAAGAAACGTAGCCTCATAAAGTTGCAACAGCAACGACGTACGGAGTAGTAAGATGTGAAAGAAATCGATTTTGAAAGTTTCCAGGCACGTCGAGCAAGGATACTTTGCCAATTTATAGCACGATGCACGGGCACGGTTGAAGCTCGTCGATCGCGATAAATCTTGATCTTTATGGTGATCCAATGCCCGCGCCACGTGCTCTATGGTTATATCCGCCCACTTTTGCCCCCATCGACATCCGCCCTCTCGCGATACACGCTATTTATTTTCTCATCTTGGCCCCCACGACGGGCGACTTTTTTTTATCCTTCTTAGCCTCCCCCTGCCCCTCTGGATTTGCCGGTAGATCGCAAACTGTTTTCGTTTATTTCCCTCCTCAGCCACGCGCGATTTTACGTCACTGCATCGAGGAAGTCATCGAGGAATGCACCAGTGCGTCCGAAATTTTTCAAACTCAACACAATCCAGAATCTATCCAATTAATTTCAATAAAAAACTTCATAAAGTGAATTAACTTCAGGCTTAGACACCAAAAGGTGCAAAGTTATTAAATATCCAAGCCCTTCTTATTCAATAAATTCTAAATAATTTCAACCCACGATCCCACTTCAATAATTAAAAAAACAGCATCACATTGACAAACTCTAAAACGACTCATTTTCATAAACTTCTCTTAAATTCACCCGCGTCATAAATTCTTCAAATCTCGAAGGGGAAGATATCACTTTTTCCCAGCGAACCGGCCAAGATCCGCCGATCATTTCCATGCAGTGGCATTCTCGACAGATTAACGAGGAAAGGTTCCAAAGAAAGCGGACAAATTACACGGCAGAAACGAGCGGTGCTCAAGGCAGCGCATCAATTTATGGCGAAGCAAACAGCACGACGGGTGAAGCTCGCATTAGCATAATATGGCGAGCGATCGATTATTTCAATAAATGTAATCGGAACCAGCATTTAACAGAACTCTTTCGACCAGGGGTAATGACGACCAATCACGAGCCAGATGGGAAATAATGAGCCGCGTTTTGCATTTCCTATCCAGCCCTTTACATATTCATTGTCGCGCTTCTTCCTCGCCCAGCTTCATTAACGTTTTTACAGGCCCCAGCCTCAATTTTCCTTCCTTTTTCTCTCATATCGACGTGTTTGGAAGCGGAACGACTCGTGCCCTACGTAATTTATCTTTTAAACCACTCTACTAGCTTGCACCTTCGACGTTTAACATCGAGTCTCCGACTAATACCCTCTTCTTCTATTTGCAAACATTTTTTGTCACTGTTTTATGAATCAGGTATAACCAGAAGTTTATATTCTAAATATATAAAATTATAGTATAGTATTAAATGCAGTATCAATGATTGCTGATAGGAGAAAGTGCCTTACATAATCCCTTTTTTGAAAGTACTTCTTCGAGTCCCTTACGTAATCCCTTTTTTAAAAATAGTTCTTCGAGTTCCCAGTTTCAGAAAAAGATGATGATTTATTTGAACCGTCGCCAATCACGCAAGATTAAAAAGCATCAACTCCTTCCATTGAATCGACATCCCAGCCAACGTTTCCAACCCACACTTGCATACAAATTTCAACCTCGGACCACGCTCTAATTCAAGAGCCACGTTTAAATATAATCCTTCCATAAAATCCACCTTTGAAATCAAAATACACCGCGAGGAACTTTGCCACTCGTTTAACGTCACGTTTCACGATCAAACTAAATCAATTCAAAATTTGTGGAGTGGAGTGCCAAGGAACACGCGTTTTCTTTTCGAAATGGAAGGAAGCGTTTCTCGTTTTACGTGTTCTCACCCTATATTTTTTACACTTTTGCAGATATTATGGTTGGAATCGTCGAAAGAAGTAAAAAAAGTCTTATCGTTAATATATAAATTAAATTTTCAACAGTTCATGAATTAATGATTAGTCAATCTATTCTTCTCGTTCATTTAAATAAAGTCTGACGCATGCATCTTTTAGAGAATGCATAAACGGGAGGAGTTAATTTGTAGTTCGATGTTTTTTTAAATAATATAATTGCTGTTGAATAGGATTCGCAATCGAGTGGCAAAGTAGAATGGATGTTGATATTCTCTTTCGTGTGACTGTACTCACCGCCTAGCACCTTCCGCAGAATCCTGACATGTTTTTGTCCCATTCCTTCTGTTCCACCGCTAGTCCTCCTTTATTCCGACACTCGGTGGCCTCCTCTGGTTTCCACTCCATTAACCTGCCGGCAAACGTTGAATGAAAAAGCCACGATTTTTCACCTGGGCAAGTATAGCTATTACGCGTCCAATTACGGTCGCGCTGCACACTGCTCGAAATAATTAGGGGATCTGGTTTCCGGACAACCCAGGGGAGCGAATCGTGTGTCAGGGATTAAACGAGCGTCCTGTGTATTTAGTGGGATAGTATTTTTATTGTGTGTTTAGTATAGTTACACGAAACCTTCGAATATCTGAATAAAATGTGAAGCCCGTGTAATAATTAAAAAAGCGTGGATTGAGGCACGATTAAACTTAACAGTGCAATATTATTACCCATGTATTTCGGGCTGGACGATATAGGTACGTGTAGGAAGATAGTGGTTAACTGTTCAGTCCGCGATGCATGAAGATAAGATAATACCGAGGAATAAGGATGAAACATTTTCCTTGAATTTTTATTATAATACACGTGCACAAGTTAGACCTCAGCAACCTTAAGACCATTGGCTATCAGCAAAGTCCACGATCCCCACGCATCACTCAGCCTGCATATACATATATCCAGCAACGTTTCTTTCACGGTTCACAAACAAGTAAAAGAAAAGAGCAACGAAGGAAGTTCTCGTTTTTTATATCCTTCTTAACGATTAAACTTAGTACAGGCGGATAAAAAGGAAAAGGTAGCTACCATTAGGTCCCCACTACTTCCCGACCTCTATAAAGCACAACGAACTATCACTATCATTAGTAATCGCCCAAAAATTCCCACTTCCTTAATAATACCAAAAACAAGTTTATACTAAAAATTATCTGAAATTACAAAACGAATCCTTCTAAAGCCAAAAATCAAGTCAACGACGGACGAAAATCATTCCTCATCGCTCTTTCTCAATGCTCCAGCGACGACTAGCTACAGGCAACAATGCTGCCACAATGCGCCGAGCAAGCCGAGGAGACGAAGCAGAGGAGGAATAAGAAAAAGAGCATCGAAAGAAGCACTAGTATTCTATATTCTTCCTAGAGACTGTACCCACCTTCTAGCACCCTCCTAGGGTCCACGGGTACGTTTTTACGTCTCTCTCCCTCTGTCTATTCCCCCCTGCGCGCTGTCCTCCCATCCATGGTGCCACTCACCGGCCCTGACTCCTGCCGGCTCGCCGTTACGCTGTTAAACGAGCGAATCGCCAGTAGCTATCGGCGCGAGCGCATCTGGAAAGAATAAAGTACACGTTACGAAGGGTAAGCAAGCAGTCGTGCAGCAATGCAAGCCGGGTAACGTAGACTGCATAAGTAATAGGGCCGCGGGGGCCTCCGCCGGGGTACACCGAGGATGTTCCTTCGCGAGGAGGAAATCGAGTGGACCATCCCCCCCCCCCCCCCCCCCCACCCCGATAATTTCCACCGGGAAACCCTTCGGCCGATTGGTGCCGTTTCCACGAGGATCCGCGGCCGGACAAGCCCGAGACACGCGAAACGCGCGAGTCGCCGGTCGAGGAACCATCCGTGCGTGTCGAGGTGGACGAATGAACGCGAGCGTACAGGCTGCTGGGAAACCGTGGCCCTGCACGCCGTGGATTGATAATATATATCATTATTGTTGATTGAAAGTCAATGGAGGGAGGGAAAGGTTCTGTTCGTGGGAAGCTGCATAATTTATATAAATTCTTTTGGAAGTTATTCTAATTAGTAGGTTATTGTTAGGTAAGATGTTTGCACAGGGTGCTTGTTGAGGATTCATTTTGGAAATCGATGGGGGTGTTCCTTCCACGCCTAATGTTTCAGAATAAGTCGTTGGTGTCGTGTAACATTGGGATGAAGAAGAGGGGTGGTTTTTAGTTTAAGATTAATATAATGTGTTGTTTGTGTGCTGTGTGAATGCAAGGTGGTGGTTATTTTGTTTATTATTGTGGAAGAGGAGTTAGTAGGGTCCGCAACAGCGGCGCACCCAGAGGGGGTGGGGCACGGGACTCTGGCACCCCTTTAAAAAGGAGCTTTGTAAAAAGAAAAGAAAATTGGATTTTATTTTTTAAATAAGTTTTTACAATCACCTAATGAATTTTATTGAATTTGTATCGAAAATATTTTTGTCCGTTCAACTCGGCTGTTACCAAATTAAATCCAGAGTGCGCCACTGGACCACAAGATCACATTCCTTGAATTAAGGGGTCATTCCGGTGAGACGGGTTAAAAAAATCGATTTTTTTTCAAACATTTTTCGAAAGTACATATCCTCAAGAATGTATTGTTAAATTTTTATGGAAAAATTCCGATTATTTTAGCTTACACAGAGGCATTTTGTAGGGAGCGTAGAGGCTCGGCCTCTATAAATGAAAACTTTCAAAGCGTTTTTATCGAAATGTCATTTTTTTCACAAAGGGAAGACAAAATCTCAAAATCTATCGAACCGGTTGCTTTATAAATTTTACTGCTTATTCTGCACACCTATGACTCTCGCTGGGACTAAAACCAAGTATTTTCATTGAGTCTAACCTGCTTTTAAAATCAAAAATAGCAAAAGAAAAAAGCCGAGAAACATTTTTCTTGCATTTTGCCCGCCATTTTGCTAGTTTTGAAGATAAATCACTAATTAAATTCCGAACGATGGGGACAACAGCCTAAGTCAACAGCCTAAAATCGCCTTCACGAGCGAGGCATGAATTTTTAAACACGTCATCAAGACCGCTTTCAAAAGCATTTCAAAAGCAATAATTCTATTACTTCCATATTTTTAATTTACTCTAGAAATGTAGTTTAATAAATAGAAAAAAAGTTTTATTCCATTACTATAATTATCTTCCTCGCAATGAATTCCTGAAAATCGCTGAATTTATAGACGCGCTAACCGCAATGACCCCTTAAATTTCGTTAATCATCTTTAGTACCTACGTCTATCCGTAATCTACCCCCTAAATGATGTATCCTTATCACGTTCAGATTGAGAGAAATTAAAATTTGCGCCATACCACGTACCATTCTCCACGCTACATCGAGATTACTCCCTCCGCAGCGTCTCACCAATTAAAATCCCAGTTCCCTAGACGCCCCAAGCCTGCGTCACTTTCCTGCTTATTTTATTCCGCGATGCCGATATTTACTGCCCTCTATCCCATTAACACGTGCACCAAAACTTTTTGAACGATAATGTATTGCCGGAACGTCCCTCGCATGTTCCTGTAAATTACGACCCAAGGGAAAACAAGATATCTCGAGGGAATCTACGAGCCGCGAGTTAAGAGACGCTGGCACAAAGTTATTTTCTGCAACGAGCCGATACCTCTTCCCGTAGTAAGGCGCAATAATGATAGCCGCCAGTGGATCACAGGCAGATTATTCCGCCGCTGGATAAGAATGCCAACAACGGGCCGTCGAAGCCCGCGGAAGGCAGCGGACAGAACGAGGAAGCGAAGGATCTGCTCGGGATCGCATAACATCAACGAGATTGAGCCGGACGTACAAGGATACACCGGTGTAATAGCGCCCTGCCGCCTGCCACGGCCGGTGCAATCCGCTGGATATCCGTAGAATTTTACGAGCAGACGGCAAAACAAAACGCTTTATTTATTCAGCAACGTGATTGAGGCTTAGATCGACTCATTTCGCGATCCGAGTGAATCTATAGCAGCGCCACTTGCCACGAGGTAAAATCACGTTGCGGTCTTTTTATAGCGAGGCGCGAGGATTTTTAACGACAGAAGGTCTACGGAATTGTATCACGTTGGAGAGGTTGTTGACTGGCGTGGTGAACGCGATATTGGAGTAATGCGATGGGAGTTTTTGCGAGAAACCGCAGGAGCTTCCCGTGGCAGTTGATAAATCTACATCGCGTTCGTGTTCAATGGTACGTGGATCATGGGACACTTGGAGTTGGATTATTAATAACCCCTCCGCTTGGGTGGAAATACAGATAGACTTAGCCTATTAATAATCCTCCACTTGGCTTAAAAAATCCATCGAAATGGGACTATTAATGATCTACTTGGATCAAGTGATACACTTGGGCCACTAATATTTAACCCCCCGCTCGAGGCAGAGCATACTTGGACTCGTACTACTGGTAATCCTGTGGTAGCATCGAAAGTTATGTATTTCTACTTGTAGCACACTCCTGGCTGCTCTAATAATAACCCTCCGGCTGGACCAAGGAGCATAATATATGAACCACGGGCATGTGCAGCCCGCGGTAACCAGAACAGAAGAGTTGAGCCAGAAAAGGGCAAAGGGAGCGAAACACCAGTGGCCATTATCGCTTCGTTCCTTCTACAAGCTTCTGCCTGTTCCCCTAATCGCCGTTAAAGCGAGGGAAACGCTTGCCCCTGACGCGATAGCAATAATTTACCGGACGGATAATAGTGACAGCCGGCAGAAACGAACCGTGTGATTACTGTTTAAGGGAGGAGAGGGCTTATTAACGAATAAAACGACTGATTACCGTTGCCGGCGAGGGCGGCCGGTGTAATCGGCGATCCGTGGTCCAACGGCCGATTGTGCCTGGCCGAGATGGAAGATAATCCCCGAAGCGAACAGCCATAATAATTCCGCGGTGGGAAATAATTAAACGCGAGCGCGCCTTCTGTTCGGGAGGACGATTGACGGGCAGCCCAGCGATAAATCGTTTCCCCGCCGTGTCGAGCTGCTGCCCGCGAAACCGCCGTGGAAATTCCGCCTCGGGATGCCGGGACGTGCCGAACGATTACACGCTCGATCGTTTTTCCCTCTGCGCCGTCGATTACCCACGATCTGCATGTTAGATTTCGTGTCGCGAAATTATCCCGTCGCCTACCGCTTGCGGACGGCACGTCCACGTCACGCTGGATCGCTGATGGACGGCGACGAAGAGATAACAGGGGGCTGGGTCGAGGGAGGTGGACGGACACGAGATCCCTCCACAATGTGTGCAAAATAGTTGATTAAGGGTGTTAGCTCGCGGAACGGGTTGGGGAAATGGAGGTGGAAGAAAATAGAGGAAAGCTGGAACGGTGATTAGAGGCGAGGCACCGGGAATTCGAAGAATGTGGGAACAAAGTAGAAATAGAGGAATAACACTCGTGCGGTAATACGTGGAAAGATTGAATGAAAGATTGAAAATTGATACACTGGGAATGAAGTTACCACTTGTTGCGTAATTTTGCATTTCATTTCTTTACTGCAGCGAGCTAATGGTCCTCGGAAACACCCTCGAAGGGGGTATCTGAGTCGGTCATTATTTGAATAAACTTTTATTCGAAAAGTTCTCGAATAAAAATTTCGATTAAAACAAAATTAATCGAGAATAACGAATAAGTAATATATTATAATATAATATACATAATTCCAAAAGACTTGATAAAGTCAATGATGAAATGTCAACGTTTGCGACAATACCTCTTCTCGAAAAGAAAACGACGCGATTGGCACGAAAATAATGGAAAAGAAACGAAGAGGCTTGGCGAAGGAGAGTTCGAGAGTGGGCTCCTAAAAGGGCGATATCGACAGGGCGATACGCCCCGAAGGATTCCGCTTTAATATCTGCTGGCTCGCGCAACCTCCGTAATGGCCCTTTATGACGGCGAGGAGCGGCGTTTCGCGGTGTAAATTGCACGCTGCCTCGATTTACGAGGCGAACAGTAATTTCCACCATCTACGCTGCTTCGTATGCTTCTATGTAGCATGCGATGCGCGCACCGGCCGATGGATGCGCGACAGAGAGAGCGAGAAAGAGGGAGATCCTGTTCCGGTGTTCTGACCAAGCGAGCTAGGCGAAATTGTCCCTCCCCGCGGAATTATGCTCGCCATAAGGATGCAACCGGCTTCCAGCAGGATCCACGCCGACCAGGAATCACGCACGAGTCGCGTATCATTAAAGGCACGCGCGGAATTCGCGGACAACAGCCGGCATCGTCACGCGAAACACACCTCCCTTTATGAGAAACACTTCCTGCGAGGGCACGAGCTCCGTTCCCCGCGATTTTCATCGTGATTCAGTGTGAAATTGAATGATCCTTTGGATTACGGTGAGAATACCAGAGTTTATTGATAGAAGAGGGGGGGGGGGGAGGGAGGGGGGTAAAAGGGTTTCATGTCGTGTGTTGAAAGGGGTAGTTTTTTGGGGGGAAGGTAGATTGAACTTTGAAGTTTTCTTCTGCTTTCTGTCACAGTGGAAAATTGAAGAAATGTTTGGGTTTCTCTGAAGTTGAAAGTGCTTATCATTGGATTTGATAACATGGGGTGGTTGAAATTTGGAAAGGAGTGAAATGAGAAATGTGTTGAAGAGTTAAGGAAGTGGCATTTACTTGGGAATAATGGAAATTATTTGTTCACAGTCTTACTTTCAGAGGAAAACTTGAATTGATATACACAGATTCTTTTGATCAGAAAGTTACTTAATTTATTGTCCAAGTAACTTAACTTGGGTGAATAGGTTCCTATCAATCATAGAAGATTATATTTTACTATTTTATAAAAGAAGAAAAGGAAATTGAATTAGGTTTGCTACATTTGTGCGCGCAGGAGTTAGATGAACTGTAATTGCATTTCCAGGACGCGCTAATTACACTCGCAATAATTATACCTACGATCACGAATAAAGCAACGGCGAGTCATGCCATCCACGTCTACACTTGCAATCATACACAGAATGACCGCAGCTTGCACTATCCGTAATAACAGCCCTAAATTCCGCTAATTACGCCTGCAATCTTTGGCTGCACTAATTACATCAGAGATCATACCTGAAATGACTGCAAACGTAAGAACATTCGCTACCGAAAATAGAACTGGATTAAATGCAAACCTTAATCTACATTAATTATTCTTATCAAGCATAATTCAACCTGCAAGTTCCATTACTCTTAAAATGCCCAATTATCCAGCTTAAATTCACTCGAAATTACGACAATGAATAACCTGCGATTATCAGCAAAAGAAACAAATAAACAACCTCGAATTCTTTTCTTTTTTTTTTACACATAAAAGTATTACGCTTTAAAGTTTAAACCACAGTTCACAATTTAATTACCTACTAAAAAAATGACCAAACACTTCAAGCACACAATCAGCATTTAAAACAATCGCGACCCTTTGAAATCCGACCAAAATAACGTCACCGATTGGCGCGCCATCAATCTTCCAACCATGCGCAACCGGAAACGTCATCGTCCAGCGAATCTCTCGAGCCAGGGGAACGAGTTCTCTCGAACGGGTGGCGACGGGGGTATGGATCAGGCGACGGCCGCGCTGCGGTCCGTTTTTATGAATAATTCATAACTGCGCCCGATAATCCGACTTCCCGCGGAAAAATATGAAGAGATAATTAAGCAGGCGTTTAAAGGGTATCGACGGCAAATACCCGATGATTAATCGGGAATTACTTAAGTGGCGGTTATTGATGAGGGAGCCGAGAGTGCCGCTGGTGAGATGTTTTCGCGTAATTCAGGCACCCGTCGTTTCTTTGGAGGGGCAAGTATGCAGGCATTATCATCACGTGCCCCTATCGATCAGGTATACCTGACTCGGTTTTCTGCCGAAAGTGAGACTCGGAGATTCTTGGGGGTTGAATGGCGAGTAATCGTGGCGCTACCAGGGGCCAGGTAACGAATACTCTTGGCTCGAGTGTCGGTGATTGGAGCAGAGCCTGGGTCTTTGATTTTGGGCAGTTCCCCAATTGGGGGTTTGCAGGGCAGTGATATCGCGTGCATTTGGCGAATTGGCACGTTCGGGTCGGCGTTGTATAGAGACATCAGCCTGGCACTTGCGAATTCGAGACACGAAAATGAGTTTGGGGCTTGGAGGGGTTGGTGTTCTTGCGTTTAAGGTGCGAGGTAGGTAATTTGTGGAGTAGAATCATTACTTTGGAGTTTGAAGCGGACCAGAAGTAGTTTGGGACTGGTACTTTGAATTTGTTAAGCTGCGAATTCAAAATTTTGGTAGAATTGAATAAGGTAGTTGACCCAGGCACCGATAATAGGTACCTAGTCGTCGATAATTTGAATTAATATTGAGATTTTATAAGGGTTTTTGAACAATATTGTGTAAAAAATAAAATTGCAAATTAATATTTAAGTCTTTATCTACATATATCATGAATTTTAAAGTGATTTATAAATTACATTTATAAACAGAAAAATGATGAAAAGTAACTCATTTAGATTCTCGGTATATCTTGAATATCGTTAGCCATATCGTCTACTAACTACGTATTGTTTAAGGCACGCGTGACGAAAAATAAATTAGTTTGAGTGGGAAGAAAGGTTCTTGGAGCTTAGTGAAATCGACTTTAAGAATCCATAAGACACAATAAAAAAATGAATTTGAACTTCGAATTAGAAACCTCAAGAAGCTGGTTCGCCAAGCTCCATGCGCCCCGAATGATCGATCCAGATTTCGTGTAATAATAGGAAATTGATGTGGTGAATAAAATAAATCTGCATCCACACGGACTGTTAATTATTAACTCGAGTAACGCACAAGATAGTTAATAAAAACCAAGGCATGGCAGTTGAGAATTTTGAAACACGCGAGGAGTTGAGTGTATGAAAGAAAGAGAGCTCCACAGCATTGAATAACTGCAAGTGTATTGAAGGTAATTGAAAGAAGGGATTGCAGTGGGTTGATTAAGGGTTGATTAACGAGTCGTCCAACTAGGAAATAAAATTTTATCACACCTCCTGCGATTTCACTGCGCATTATACGACACTCTGAAAATTAGAATGATTGAGTGGTAGGTTGATGCTCAAAAGTGTGGTATTTTATAGGAGGAACAGGAGCACAGAATAACTCTGTTTTCGAGTATATACAAATTACCAATGTACCTTTATCAAACTTACAATAGCAAGAAAACTCCTCCCAAAAGAAAACACCTCACATCTGCTCCGAATTAAAAAAAATCCACCAAATACCACATCTCCACAGGAAAGAAAATTCAAAAATATATATCCACTCATTATCATAATCCACCTTCACAGTATCACAATCGAACCCCTTTGAAACACAAACATACTGAATTATTCGCATCTGCACCGTGGTATTTCGCACAGATATGCCCACATTGTAGCAAGAAAGACAATACATTCGTCTTTGCTCCCCGCGAAAGCGTATACACAGAAAGTAAATTATTGCGCGTACGTCTCCGAGTGTTTAATGAAAACCGGCCACGGTGTACATGGGAACACGCGGCTGGCGGTTAAACAATGATAATTCAAGCGGCCGCGAGTGATTTGCGATTAACGGAGAGAGGAACGGGTGTTCATCCTCGAGGCTGGGGCGCGCGTAAACGTCGGGGGCGTGACAAAAATTCACCCGGTGCACGCACGCTCGTAAATTTCCTGGACGCTGGCTACGGGAAAGTGTAACGTGACGTGAATTTATCGCCGGCGAATTCGTGGATCACGGTGGACACAGTTTCTGCAGCTATCGTCGCGGAAATTCTGCTGCAACGACCGAGCTGGCTGGCTCGAATCGCGAGAGATGGTATTTGGATCTATTCAAATTCTATATGTCGAAAAAAAAATCAAAGTCCAGTAGGATAGGTTAATTTGGTGATAAGAGAATCTCAGGATTCTTGTGTAAGGTGCTTTCTTTGAGAAGGGGTAATAAAGTTTATTTGTTTTTTAAGTATTTACAAGTTTAAGAGAAATAAAGAGTTTAAAAGAAGTAGCCAGTATTCTGTAAAAAGAATTGAAAATATTTACAAGTTTAACATTTACAAGTTAAATATTTATAAGTTTAAAAGAAGTAGTCAGTATTCTGTAGAAAGAATAGAAAATATTTACAAGTTAAATATTTAGAAGTTTAAAAGAAGTAGTCAGTATTCTGTAGAAAGAATTGAAAATGATAGGAAAGTATTAAGATTAGGATGATATTTAGTCGAAGAAGGGAGAATTTAAAAGGGGGTGTAAATTAAATTCGAAGTGAAACGTGCATTTCTGAATGATCAAAATTTGGGGAATGAATAACACCAGTGACACTAATGCTTTGTTCTACAAGGAGCAGACAGTAATAGATAGTAACCAACTGTAAAACGACAAGGGAATTAAAAAGCCTCCCACTTGGAAGGTGTCCATACAAAAATTAAGATCGCGCAAGGCACAACTCGCCGCGTGTTTCGCGCGAAATAAAAAAGTATGGCCAGCTAATGTCATCGTAAATTTGTGGTGGCTGACATGGGTTGGCCCACTGAACATGTCGCCAAAATATACACCGACGGTAATTTACTCTCCTCGGGCTGGTCCAAGAGAAGATTTCGCGCGCGACTCGTGCAACGATTCTGCAATCGTGGAAAACACACGTACGTTCTCGGAAAAAGTCGCAGACTTCTTGAAATTAAATTTTGAACGAACAAATATCCCATTCGAGATTCTGAACGGAGATCAGTGGAGAAACGAGTTGGAAAATAAAGGAAAGTTCAGAAGCACGGTACAATCCATTGAAAAGCAAAGTGGCACACCCTCGGGATGCGCTGCTTCCTTCGTTCTATTCTAAGGATCGCGATAAACGATTATTACTTCATCCCCCTGCCTGCGAGGAATGAGAATCACTCTTGGACGCTTCGTGTGTGGCAGCGAATCGACGTGAGTCCCTCGAAGCGATTAAAATTGTACAAGCGAAACGTGTTCTGCAATCAGCCTGATCGTCAAGACGTATTTGGAAAGAAAACGACTACCAATAGAAGATGTACATACGTATCTATCAATTCATCCTCTTTCGCCTTAATTACCATCACCATTAAATCGAAAAGTAGCCTTACTCCTCGAAGCAAAAGGTCACAGATTCGTAAAAACAAAAACTAAGGTATCATTCACCTTATGCAAATGGTCAAACTGCAAATTTCTTTCAATGATTCATCAACAATTGAACGTGAATTGCCACGTGCCGCAAATGTTCACTCTCTTCGTCGAATTAAATTAAACATAAATTGCGGATTGGAAGCTCGTCACATGGCACAGAGAGGATTCTCTATGATTCCACGCTTGATAACTTTCATCCAGATGCATTACCTACGATCAAAGTGTTACTAATTACAAGGCTAGAGCTAGTGTTGTGCATATAGCCAGCGGCTGTAATTAATATACGTCTGCTGGATCAGTACCGATTTAATTAATAGCGGCCGCCGATATTCTGCACGAGATCGGTAATAGCGTCGAGCATGCGCAATACCAGCGATTAAATGCAAATTCGCGGGTAGATCATCGTTTCGTTCAGGCTGCCTGAATTATTTTGCCACGTCTCGCATCCGTATGGATGACAAGACGCCACGAATTTACGTACTGGTTGGCAGATTATCGATTGGGCCCTGGCTCTGGTGGATGGCTCTGAGCAGCATCGGAATTATCGGCTATAGAGACTGACACGTAGAGAAGGAAACCCCATCATCGCCGTAATTTTAATGCCGAGGTCCTGTGAACTTGCGGGAGGAGGCAAGGTGCTTCCGTTTCTTTGAGGTGGCGATTACCTTTCTCCTCGATTGGGCGATCTACGTTATGGGCACTTGGGGTATCAACAATGTACACTTCGAGATACATTAATTCGAGCACTGAGAGTAATGATGGAAGAAAAAATAGAAAGGTGAGTTATAGGAGCAGCAGGATTGGACGAGGGGAAACCACATCCTGTGTAATCTATAGGGATCCTAGATCGTAAATAATCCTCTTCCAAGCTACCAGTTTCATTAGAACACTTCCTCTCGTTTTAATAACATGTTGGACCCAGGGTATATGTGTATTTCCCCACACTGCCACGATTGCCACCCACAACCACACCTAAACCACCAACTAATAAAGAAAAGCTCAAACCTCAATAAAACACCTAGAAACCAGAGATGGGCAAAAAATTATTTGAAATAAAAATTTCGTACAAACCCTCAACCAACAAAGAATTGAGTCAATAACCAAAGATCTAGCGCCCCTAGGCTAACAAGTGTTTTCCTCCCTTTCCGCGAAATATCATAAAATATTTTACTTTAAAACAGTGGCGACAATTTCAAAATTAATTCAACATGGCACCTCATATATGAGTCATTGCTAATTCGCTATATGAAAAATAAGTGAATTGTTTTTAAAGCTTTCTCAAGCCTCTGTGTTTAATAACTCTGTGAATAATAACAGTAATTACAATTTTAAATTTATTATACTGTTTAATTTTAACAATTAAGTTCTTCAAAATATTCACCATTACGAAAAATTAATTATGAAGAAATCTAAATTTATCAGAATAATAAAAACTAACCCAACTTTAAAAATTACAAATAACTCTTTAATTAATTTGCCTTCACCAATAAATATTGATTCCTGATGAAACTTTCGTTCAATTTTAGAAGTTTATTTAATAATTCAAATTATTTCTGGTATATTTTTTTTCTTTACACTACTGTCCAAATATTAACCTTAGCCTTTGAAAGAATTATTCATTTTATAAAAGATGTAAACTTAGGATGATTAATTCGTTTAATTCATATAAACGGTGCATCTCTATATTTTATTGCTATATATTTACATGCAGGTCGAGGAATTTATTATCATGAATGAATTTAAGGTGGATGAAACCCTTCCCCAATTTCTTTTGCTCAAAAATTTGACGCCCTAGGTTGCAGTCTGTTCAAACTATACCCAAATCCGCCCCCGACCATCGAGCCACCAAAAACCACCAGCCACAGGAAAACGAACCTGGTGCAAGGAACTCACCCCTAGCAGCACCCCCAATACGAAAAGACGCGTATGGGACGAAAGGAGCAGCCACGAGGACGCACCGACGCCTTTCCTAAAGCGGCTCGACTAAGTCCAGCTCGTTAATTGCCGCCTTAATTAGTTACGCCGCGGCGCGGTGTAACGAGCGGTTTCTGTGGCGGCTGTAGACCGGTCGCAAAAAGGCGGGATTTGCATAAAAGCGTACGCTCCGCTGGCGGGTGTAGGATTCCGTGGGGTACAATTATGGTGAATTTATTAGGGAAGTGGTTGGCCGGGCGTGCGCGTAATGGCCGTTTTCTAAATATAGGACGCAGAGGCAACGAGGACGAGCGCTGGTGGCAGGAAGAGGTGTACGACGAACGTGTCGTAGCAAGGCTTCCTGCAATTCACGGACGGGAATGAGGTATTCGTATGACCGGGCATGTGCCTGCCCTTCCATTGTCATCGGCACCTCCCGCGCACGCCACCCTCCCCTGCTGTCCGTGGCTTTCGATCGCCGGGTTAATTAAAGGATTTACTTTCGCCACGGGCCACGATCCACCATTCGCATCTGGGTGGACGTGCACTGGATCGTGAACGGGGTACAGGTGGTCTGGTGGTCGGAAAAGGAAATTGGTGTCTTGGGTACCTCTGAAGGGCAAATGCGTAAGTATGAATGCAACGAGGGGGGTGATGGATGATGGGGGGGAGGATTGGTGGTTTATTTTATGAAGAGCTTCGGTTGGGGAATGAGATTCGGGGACTTGGTTTTTGGTAGGAATTAATAGCCGAGGTACATTTAGGATTTAGGGGTACAGGTGGTTTGGCGAATGGAAGAGGAAGTTGTTGGAAATTGTTTGAGAGACTTTGGGAAGTTGGAGGCTACGGGTTTACGTTCACGATTTTTGGAGCAACGCGAGTGGAAGCTTGGATTTTCGTTCAAGGATATTTCTGCCGCTGTGTAGCAGTCACTCGGCGTGCTCACAATTTCAGGACGTGCACTGAAAGCCTCGTGTAGTGATTTGTAGATCCGAGTGGAAGCAATTCTTCATGATGACTCGGTGGTTCCTTGAGTACTGACAGAGAGGGGTGTTCTTTATTTTATATTTGAAGGGCATTTCTTTAAATTCCTAGGGCGATAGAATTGAACAGCGCCAACTCTTCTATGAATTCTAAGGAAAGTTAATGAGTTAAATATTTTGCAAAAGTGATTGCACCAATAAGTCTGCATGGTACAGTGAATAGTGATTTGCTCTAATACTGTGCAAGGCATTTTTAAGAAACTGAAAAAGTATATTGGCGAATGGTGCCCCCCGCAATTAGGACGTGTTTCGAAATCTGCAGTCGGGCCTAACCACTCACGTGCAGAGAGAAGAGAGTGCCTGTATACACGGGGAATAATTAATTAGCGGCATTCGTTTCGGCAATCGAAAACAAAGATGGGCGCTTGTATCCGTCGACTGGTGACAACGTCTCTAGCATCTTAATCGCCACCTTCCTGTATTGAGACATTAACTAAAAACACTGTAACTATATCACGCACCTATCAATCCAAGAAACCATAATCTCTAACTTTACAGCAATTAAAAATTTCTCTAATAAATAGGTAATAAACGAAATGAATACCACACTGTTACAAATTTAATAACATGGACTCTCATATTAGGGTGGTCCTTATTTTTCAACTTTTAAATTTGTATTGTCTGACCCTCTTAAAATCTTCTATTTTTGACAAAAAAATATCTTCGTGTTTTTTATTTGTATATTTTGATATATAAAGGTCGCTCAAGGACTTTATATTTCGCACGTACCACAATTGTTTGGCAACTGCGACTTTCCATAATTGTCACTTGTCAATTTTAATGAAACGGGGCCCATATTTATATATCAGAATCCGAAACCATGCTTTTATATATGCGTTTAAGAATCTGAATAGAATGTACGTCAGAGTTTGTGTCTGCATCTGATTCGAGAGCTGCTGTTGAGAGAAATTTAAATGTGCATATAAAGCCTTATGCCACATCACAATACAGTAGACACTCGTTATAAACCCGTTTTGTCTATGCGATGTGTGCCCGAATTTTAATGTAAATTATACTCTCACTTAAAAGTTAATAAAATTATTTTGTCCATATTGCAAAAATTTCTATCAATTTATACTAAAATAGTAATATTTTATTGCCATTTAGCGACCTATAATCCTTAATATATTTAACAAAATTTTATACGAAATTCTTTTAAACTATTTCGAAGCTCCCGAGAGGGTCAGAAGAAATTTTTAAAAATGTTGATTTTTTGCCATACATGTAAGGACCACACTACTATCATATTTAAATTCCCCCACCCCTCCACACAAGCACGCGCAAAAAAAGGAAAAAAATTAGAAAACAAGAAGAGACACCAATAACCCTGAAGGATTTAATACTACATAAATTGTATCGCGAAATTAACAAGTGGAGGCCACGCGCGCTCCTGCAGCCGCTCGAGGAAGAAAAATGGCCGCGCATCCGGCCCAGCTGATTCCGAATTCCGCGCGATAGCCAAGCACCGTTGACATCTTGATTTTTCGAGTGGCCCTCCGCGACCCTTTCCACGAACCGATGAATCCTGATTTCCAATTCGAAGGGGTTGACCGTCGCTCGACGTGAGGATCCTGCCGATCTACGACGTCGACGAGATCGCCGCGAGATCGTTCTCCACCTCGAGGAGCCCAACGGCGAGCAAGAATGCCCAAGGACGAATTATATTTAGCCGCCACCGAGACACATCCAAGGATGAGATTTATATCGATGAATCGCGTTTAATTTCGCCCACGCGCGCGGGGTGCATCAATTCAGCACCGGCGATCCCGAGCGTCTGGTGCGCCGTGAAAATTCACTGAGATAGATCTCAGCGTTCCTCCTGTCGCGTTTAAAAGCCCCATCCTTCCGTGCCCATTCACAATATCCGGAGGGAACGATCGTGAGTAATCGGGACACTGGTCGCTTCAGAACTCCCGCTGACGCCATTCAACGAAATTAATTGGGAACTAATTGCGGATCGAAGCGCACTTGGTGGTAAGATATGATACCCTGGCTGAAGTTTCACGTGTAGCTACAACTGTGCCAGAATTTTTTATTTCATTTAAATTCAAATTAACCACCGAATGTCTCGTGCCTTCTCTCTCATTAAAGTCGCCGAAGGTACGACTGCTACGAAGGCTGCAGTGTTTATAATGCTCGGTGATTTTAACGAGGGGATAGGCGTGGGGTTAATTCTTTTCAAATTTTAGAATATTTAGAATGAAAAATTTTAATGCAATGGGGTGTGAGTTGTGTTTCGTATAAAAATCAGTCGGAATTGTTGAGTAGATGTTTTTCGAACAATGCATCGATTTCGAGGAAAATGAATTTGAAATTTGGTTGGTACATAGTTTGAAGCAGTTCGTGAAGTGTATAAATAATTATTTATAAAGTCGAAGGGTAGAAAGGTGTAAGTAAACTACAGGGCAAGAAAGCTAATTAGCTTTCAGCCGGAAGTGTTGCAATTGACTGGACTGTGTCGAGAACTGGCTATGGAAACCAATGAGTCGAAGAAGTTTTACGTCACGTCGCTGGGTATTATATAATAAATCGTAATTAGACAGTGTGAAGGGAGGGAGGGTTGGTGAATATAATTTCAAGCATAATTCGCGCTGAAACACCGCGGCGCGTAGGTAATTGGTAACAGCGTTGTAAATTGTAATTAAAAACTGGCTCTAGAAAAGTAGCGATTTCAAGGGTAATGCTTGCGTTTATTCGACAAGAGTTACAGTGGCGTTACGAAGCTAGGACAAATTTTGCAACGTGTTATTGTAAGCCACACCGTAAATCGCAATCATAAAACGCCCTGGGGGAGAATTAGTTTCAAGGATAATGAGCGCCCGATTAAATGAAACGCGCAGTGTCTCGACCAGTTAATGAAATCCTTAGTTACCTTGCGTGAAATTGGATTATACGGATAATGAGTTAACACTGTGGAACGCGTGACAGGAAATAGAATGGAACAAACCTTTAATTTAAATTTATGATTATCAAGTGGAATACAAATTGGAGGATAAATGGCACACTTTCGAGTTCTTTTTTATTTAAAATTGAAAGTATCAACAGTAGGGGATTGGAATTCAATTTGACCGCATTTTTTTTATATCTTGCTTCAATTTAATTGTGAAAAAATGTTGGGTGGATGCAGCCCTCTGGAAGTGTACTATTCTCAGCGACAATTTTTGTTGCCCTTTTAACTGGAGGACACCTTGAATCGCGCCAGATTTAGGATTTATTCGAACGTTTTCGGCAAGGGGCTGCGCCTTAAAAGATCGCGGCAGGTCGTTATCCGTCGTAAATCTTGCCTCACCCACGCGAAATCCTTCGCGAAGGGACGCAAGAAGGAAGGAAGGGAGGGACACGGAAATAGAATCACGAGGGTGATAATTATTGCGAGCGATCGCTGCCCACGTCGATTTTTCACACGTCCTCGGAACATCCAGGAAGGAGATGTCAGAGAAAGGTGCAAGCACGTTTCAAGTTTCAACCCTTGGATAAAGGATCCTAGACTGACTATTGGTCTCAAACTTCGATGTAACTTACAAACCACTGGAGTTACTCCGACTGAACTCAATTTAATCAAGAGTACCTTAATTCGCTACCTACTTAATGCAATACCTCTCCATCATTAAGGAGCTAGGCTACTTTGGAAGTCCGAAAATCATGTGTAAGTTACAAAATTTATTTGGGCGAAATTAGAAAATAAATGGAAAAACTTTTTTAAGGGCTCTTTTCTACATGCCCTATGGTATATAACAAATTTCGGTTTTTTTATTTCGGGCAAAAATTGGATCCGCTATGATGTACACAATTTGACAACTCCGGCGGCGCGACACTACGAAGATACACCAATAAAACAATATTAAATGAATTATTATTGAATAAAAGAAAAGTTTTCTTGATGTCTGAATATATCTACAGCAAAACACCCTTAAAGTTTTGGAAAGATTCTCTTTATATTTGTTGAGAAAATAATTCTTAAAAAATCACCGTGTTTTCAGTATCCTAAACCAGGTTCTTCCTTTAAAACACAGATCATGTTTCCCTACACGATAGCAGTCCATACAATTACGACTGCTATTAAAAACTTTCAATAGAAGCTACTGAAATCAATAAATCACCGTGAAACGGATGAATTATCGTTGGAGAAACAGATTTATTTAAAATCAGAATGCTGAAAGGAGAAACCTCTGGTGTCAAAGCGAATTTCCAATCGAATAGACCAAGAAGCAGCAACTGATCGAGCGCCGAGTTTGCCAGTGGGAGCAGAACGAATCTCCACAATCGTTTCATCCGTCAGTCCAGGTGTTCCCACGTTCCTTTCATGGTCTAACGCAATTTTCGCTGGAACGCAACAAGCGGCAGGCTCGCGCCGCAACATTTCTTACAAATAAGGTGTAGAACACGCTGATGGAACGCCGCGACCAGCAGGTTGCAATTCCTTCTGATTTACGGCACCGTCCCCGTCCACGTATAATCATTGTGTTGGTTATGGCCACCGTCGTGTGTCTACTAGCCGCTGTCAATGAGGTGCTTATACCACAACTCGCCCATTCGATTTTATCGCGTAATCGCCGCCGTAAAACGTAAGCGCTGTGTACGCTAGGACGCGAGTAATCGCGTGCCGTGCCCGTGGAATTCGAGGCTTCCAATCGACGAGTTGCGAAGAAGCAGCGCGATAAATTGAACGCAACCCGCCCCCATCCACTGAGTAATTCTGTGATCAATCGTGCACTACGCTGTTCATTTTGCCACGTTCCTCGCTTCAGTCCTACTCCGCGGTCATGCTAGCAGCGAGGATTATTACCTTCCTTTGTATCACTCTCGGAAAAGGCGTCGGATTGGTTTCTTACAAATTTCTAATCGACTCGGTCGTTCCCTCGTTTGCTCTATAAAACGCAAGCTCGTAGCCAAAGTGCCACAAATCGTTCCTCTCGACGTGCCTACGCCTCGCCCATTTGCAATTTAATTGCAGACGCGGATAGAATCCGTCGACGACAAATTACGCCAGCGGCGTTTGTTTGCTCGGCTCAGCGAGGTGGGGGAGATCGTTTCATTGGCAGGAAACGATGATTGCGCGTCTGAGAAACGAGCAGGAACGTCTATAAATTGAATCTCATAATCGGGGGAGAAATATCGCGATGGTGCGTGCGAGGCACGAGCAACGATCGCTCCAGGAACCTTGAATCGGTTGGATTGCACGCGCGTGATTATTTGAACGACAGGGAGTTCTAGTTCCGCACAGGTGGAGGGTCTCCTTGTTAATGACTTTATTCACGAGAGAGGAGTGATTTTTGACGCCCTTGTGGCACGAGAATTCAAGGCGTATGTAAAAGTCACTGGTCGTTTTAGGGATATAAATATGTAGTTTCTGGTATCAAATTGTACTCTGATAGATTATATCTTTAGATATCGATTGGGGACAAAATTAATTGAACAAATGTGGAAGTCACATCGGTCGATTAGTAATAATTTTAAAAGTCACTGGTTGTTTTAGGAATATAAATATGTAGTTTCTGGTATAAAATTGTACTCTGATAGATTTTATCTTTATATATCGATTGGGGACAAAATTAATTGAACAAATGTGGAAGTCACATCGGTCGATTAGTAATAATTTTAAAAGTCCTGAGTCTTTTATTTCTCATTCGACGCGCTCATATTCTAAACACGTGTGTTTGTATCAGTAAATTTTCAAATTTCGAAAAGGTAGGGTGAAGGATCTCAACCAACCCTGAATGCTTCTACAGTTAATTGCTTCTTGAAGAGAAAAAAAAGAGAAAAACCTTCTATATCCTCATATACCTACCCTCCTCGCTATCAACAATTAAATCGATTAATTTGAATGATTGCAAGCAGGTGCGCACAGAATGCCCACCACTGCCGTGTGACATGGTGGCATCGCAAGCCTCAGACTGTCACAGATACGTGACGCCTGGCAGCGACTCTTGCTCAACTGCTCTCGCTTTCGGAGCAGAAGGTTCTAGCTAGCTCTCCCCGGACTCGGCGGGGCAGGTTTTTTCTTTGCAGAAGGAACATCTGCCTTCCGCGCGAATAATGGAAACTTATGAAAGGCTCGTCCTTCGACGAGGAGCTGGTGCGAAACCGTCGAGAGGGACCGTCGTGACGTTTTTGCTTTTGCAGGAATATCGAGCGGAATCCTTCCTCAGCGTCGCCAAGAAATCCGTGGGCGCGACCCTCTAACCCAGTTCACACGAACACCAACTCTTTGTTCCAGTTTCGCCGAGGGACTAGAAAACGCCTGTATTATTCAGCCCAACGCGCGACACTTCGATTGTGCTGAATTTCTTTTCACCTGGGGAGAGAAACGTGATTTCTCGTGCCGTGGGTGGATATCCTTTGAAAGCCTGATTCCAGCATTCGACAGTTGGTTCCATATCGTGAATTCTATATGGCCCCTCGGAGACAAAGAAACTTTCCCCTTTAAAGCAAAATCTGTCAAGCTTGTTCATACAGATTCAGGGAAATAGAACAGCCACGCGAGATTTGAATAGATTCATATCACCTGGAGCTATTTCTGCGAGTATTATCAAATACAAAAAATGGTAATAAAAGAGTATTTTTAACGTTGCAAAGGAAACGCTGCAAGTTTCATGAATCTTGAGCGAAGAAGGCTATCGGGCAGTTTCGACGGTCGCCCCGACGTCCTTCCATGCGAGCGATGGAAAAAAGGAACATCGTTTATCGCGGGCGATCATCGACGGGCCGCCAACGATGAAAGTGGAGCCGTGTTCCACGATACAAGGCCCTTAATCGTCGTTGGTTAACGCTAATTAACAGTGAACCTGACACTCGCTTGGAGGAGGTCAGCGGGATCCTCGCGAGAGGTAAACGCACACGACGTAATCGCGCACGCGTAATTGCACGTGCGTAATTGCGCGCACACGCGAGCTCGTTCCGGCTCTGCTACCCTCCACCGAGGTTTCTGTTTCGTTGGGCAGGTGCGCTCGTTCGAGTATGTACCGCCGAGCATGACGAACGATAATTACTCGTGCTCGCTCACCTGTCCACGTTCCCTTCAAAACAAGAGGGGAAAAATGCGCAGAGACGGGGGGTGGGGGGAATAAGGTAGAAACCACCCGCTAGACGTAGATCGAAAATCTAGCCGGTTTTGAATGCAACATCCCGGGGAAGATAAAAGCAGAGGAAGAGAGGGAATGAAGTATCCAGGAAAGATGAAGTCCCGGGCATTTAATTAATTAGATACCGGGCAGCAAGATCGGAAGCGGCATATTCATGCAGCGAATTTATGGATATGCCGGGGGCAGATAGACAATCTTGTCGAGTCAGATGATTCCCCGCGATCCGGCTGACCCGGCAGGGTGGTTTTAAAAAGGAGAAGTGTTTCAAGGTGGATGCATTAATGACGCTTGGAGGATAAATTGCAGGATTTTAGGGGCGTAGGTTCTGCACACGAAGCAATGAAAAATTGCGACGCTTCCATGAATCAAGCTTCTAGGGGTAATGGGTTATTCGTTTTAGCAAAGGGAAGGAAGTTGCTTGTCTGCGGTAGCCAATTTAAGTTGAATTTTCCCCCTGTAATACGCGTTCACGTGGAATATGGAAATTTTGTTAATACCGCCTGGCGTAGAAATGAAATTCGTACTGTTCACACCGGGCCCCCTCTTACTTATTAAAACTTCAAGTTTCCTTGAACATTATTGCGCAATTAGAGCAGCCCACGCGGGGGGAATCCTTTCCGTATAACCGAGACCGTGAACGCATACGTTGCACCGAATTAATCTCTAGCGTTGCTGAAATGAGTTGCAACTTCGTGCTTCCGTTCGCATGTTTTACAAATATTGCATGTTTCCTCCCCGACCCACAGGCTTTTGATCGCGGGCTGATTAACCATTTTGCTTCGACGCCGGAATGAAAGCGCACACCGTTCGTGCCACTATGTATCGTGTGAAATTCAACAGTGATGACAGGAAATTTTGAAAAGTAGGCTGCTCTTTTCTGTAACACTCACGTGCGAAATAAACACAAATAAACCCAGTCGAATACTCATAAAGTAACCGACTTCAATTTTAATAAGAAATAAAAAGAATACTCTCCTTCTTCTAAAACAGAATGTAATCCATACTTCTGATTACAACAACACTGCTTTATTTAATCGATTAATGTCCCATTACTGTATTAGAAACTCGTGCAACATCGAGCCACAAAGTTTTCTCAGAAGTAGAGAAATCGTGTTGCGTAGAATCAGCGTGAAACGTGAAACACGACACTGCCAGAGGTTTCTTTGGGAACAGGGATCCTGGAAGATCCTCGATCCCATGGAAAAACGACGATGGGGTGTTATAAGCGCGACGAGGTCGAACGAAATGTATCCGGGCGATGACAACCAGCTGACGAACGCCAGGCCGCGACAGCTTTATACTTTCGTCGTGTTTTCCCCTCCTGTCCCAAGAATGATTTCCGATTTCTATAAATTATTCGACAAGCGTTCCAGCTCCTGGGGCAACGATAGGCGAGGAACAATATTTTCCTTGCACCCGCCGAGGGATATTTAGACTGCTTCCAACTGACAAATATTATGCTATCGCGTGTGCTTGAATAATCAGACGGTGTGACATTTCTCCTTCTGGTCGGTCAAGGGGAATTAAAATGTGTATACCATGCGTGTTAGTTTAAATAATTAAACACCTGCTGGTGTAGGGTGACTAAGGGCAGAATTAAATATTCAGCGAGTCTGATATTAGTTAGGGAGAGGTCCGTCCTCATTTAGTTAGTTGGAACGTAAGATGAACCATTTCCTTTTTCGTGGAGGACGTTTTCCGGCCCGGTGCAGAATCACGGCCACCAGTTGGTGCAGAGGAAAGTCCGCTGCTGCTGGGTCTTTTTATGAGAAAGACTTTTCTTCCGGCACGTCTCCACGAGGAAGAACACGATACGCCCACAAAATCCCACGGTCCATACCGTGAAAATTGGGAAAATCTTGGAAACCTAACTGTCCGTGTTCCGATTTACAGGCCCGTGATATTTTCAGAATACTTCTCTTTTCGTTTCTCTCCAAAAAACGAATGGTACTTAAACGCAAGAGGCACTAAAATATACAAACTTCTGTTGACTCTTTTTTTCTTCTATTATTTTATGAATTATAACGAAAGAAAAGGTTAAAAAAAAGAAAGATAGAAATAGCACTGCAGCGTGAAGTTAAAGTGAAGGTAAGTAGCTCTCTCGGTTAAAGGAAAAGAAAAGTAGAAAAGCGAAGTAAACACTCGTGACTCGTGTCCGCTTCTCCCCTGGAGAGTGGAGACACGCTTCATCTCTTCAATGAGTATCCTCACGAAATCCCAAGGACACTCGCCAGCTATCCTCCATCGGGACAAAACGAGGAGGCAGCTTTCCAGTTGCAGGGGAGTCTCCAACCGGAAGCGATGCATCTCCACAGATATGACTGCTGCATCGCAATAAGACCGAAACTTTGGCTCTCCCCCCTTAGACCCTGGCCATCGAGGGCTGAATTCGAAATTCGTTTTAGGGGACAGGTTCCATCGTCTCACGGAGTCTTGCTGTAGTGAATACGACGAAAAAAACTGAAGAAAAAGGAGTCAAAAAGCGTGACGGAAAATTGCAATTACACTTTCTAATTTCTTCAAATCAGTAATTAAAATTCCCTAGCTTTCTTGATAAACGACTTCACCAATATCCGAACAATTTCGAAGCCATCACTACTTCGGCAAAAATCCTCCCGCAACTTCTTCTTATAATAAACGGTGGAATTAAATAAACGTCGTTAAGCACAACTTGGTGGCCAAAATAGTGGACAATTGCAATTCTAATTCCTCAGAGAATAACACTTTTGACATCCACCAAAACTTCAAACATCCATACACCCCGCCAAAAATTTAAATTTCCCCAATTTCGAATGGCACCCCAAGTGCTGGGACTTTTTCGTAATTCGTTGGATGGGTTTCGAGGCGTCTCGAAGCCCATCGCTAATCCACGGTTGTTGACCGTTGTCGATGGACGATGGACGCCGATGGTAGGCCCCGTCCGCGCTAGTCACATCTCCGTGCGTGGCTTCCGGTCATCCTCGTTGCTTCCTTCCATCGCTAATCACCCGTCCCCGTGGCTAGCGGCGTCCTCGCCGGGTCAGGTGGATACCATACGAGCCCCATGGGAAAACCATGCCACCGTTGACAGCGCACACATGGACACCGACTCGCTATACTCGTTTCAGTCAACTGGAAGCTGGACCAGCTTCGTCGCCGACTATCAAGCAGGAAACGATTTCACGGTAGGGCGATCGCGATTAAACTAGTTCACGCGAACATTTTTCCAATGGAAATACATCTTTCATCGGGGGGACTCGCGCGTTCCTCTTTACACTTTCGTTTGATTTTTTTTTTATTCTCGTTGCATTCCTCGAGGAAATGGGAATGGAATTAGTTGCTTGATGGTTAGTGGGGGTTCTATGGGGTTCGAGGATTTTTGGTAGTGGGGTTCACTGATACGTGAAATTGTGGAGTGGTTGGTTGGTTGGTACTTGAGGAGCAGTGAGTGGAGCTTGAGAATTTTTTATTACTCATGCACACTTTGAAAATATTCGTCACTTTGTATGTGGAGATTTAGAAAATTCAGAGATAACTACTTAGTGGAATTCCACTCAATTGATTGCAATATTTTTATTTTTTGGAGGGCCTTTTATTTTATTAATTATTAATTTAGCTCTAGCCTGTGTCCTTCACGCACTAGTCCACCCTCTCAAGAATGTTACTAATTTAAAAACGGTCAATTATATAAACACTTAAACGAATGGATGCTGTAAGTACGCAGAAAGATTAAATTCATCGAACGAATTTCACAAGAAGAAATTCAGTGGTCCATTGAGTAACGTGTGGCATAACAAAGGCCTGGTTCCAAGAATTTTCGCGAATGGAAGGAACGCGTAAACGCGTGCTACGAGGCGTTCCTTCCAGTAGGTGCGCATCGGGGCAACGTTTATTATTAACTCTTTCGAATTGAAACATATATCCCTTTGAAGAGAGCAGTCTTCTTTAGTAACAGACTAAACAGCGGTTCCAGGTACCGAGCTCGTGAAAAAGCGCCGTTTCACCGACTCATTTCAGCGTGAAAGCTAAACGCTGTCATAATACGTCAGGGTAGTCAGAGATTCAGGGTGCATCTAACTTTCTGGGAAACTAGTGTTTGGAGCGCGGGAACGCTGAAGAAAAAGCCTCGGTCTCCATGAATTTGTCAAAAGAAATGACGAAACTTATGAAAAAAATCTTCAAGGTGTCATTGTATGGGGAACACAAACGCGATTGTCCCCAAATTACCATTGATGCAAATTAGAACTGCATTATCCGAATAATCGGATATTCTAATAATTTCGAATAATTCGAATAACTTAAATAATTTCGAATAATTCGAATAGCTTAAATAATTTCGAATACGAATATATTTCTTCGAATAATTGTTACAACCCTAATGCAAATAAAAATTCAGGGACACTGATACACTTTGAAAAACATCTTAAAAATAATTTTTACACCACCTTACTATCCTAATTAGTGTCTAATCTGGAACAAATGAAAAGAAAACTGGTAAAATTTTTTCACACCCTCTAACAAGTACCTATATATCTCCCTACCACCACCCTTTCAATAATGTCTATCAATGCTCCCTCCACCTTTTCGCTAAAGGGAGTCCAACTATCCCTAATACACTCGATGTCACTGAAACTCCCAATTCAACACTCCGTCGCGCGCAATTCTCTCCGCCGTTCCTCCTCCAATCCTTCCTGAATCCCGTCATGCCGTTTCACCAGGCACCAGCGTGGCCTGCAATGAGCCACGATTTCACGGCTCATTAAATCGCAGCGGACAGCATAATCATTGTCATTCCCCATTTAGCCGCTCGCGGGCACGTGCTCCGATCAATCCTCGCGAAAATAGCCAGCTCGTGTCCAGCCGTTTCGCGAGCCGTCGCCACGGTCTTCCCGCACTGGGTATCGACGTACGAGCGTCTGTTTTCCGTCTTTATTTTCCACGCTAAATCGCCGGCGATTTTTCAGCCACCGTCAAAACAATCGGCGCTCGACGCCAGTGTTCCACGCTCTATTTATCGAGAATGAACATCCCGGACGGATTTATCGATGTAAATACGACGTTATGGAGATAGCGAGGTGCTGGCAAGAGACAGTTGGAGAATCTTGTTTGTTTGTCAGTGGCCGACCTGGCCGAGTGCATCCCACTGTCGTTCAATGGATTAGCCGGCGCCGAATTTAGGAGGCGATTACTCCTGGCTGGAATTCACTCCAGGGAGTGGAAAATAATGTTCTAAATTTACACTATGCCAAGTTCACTTTCGATCGACTATTATCGCGCAGTCTTCGGTTTTATTCGCGCTGCCATTTTCGTCCAGCTGGGAAACTGTCGATAAACGTTTTCTTGGCGGAAGTGGGGCAGAGTTATTCTTGAAATAAAGGAATCTAGACCATTTTTAATTAGAAGGCGAGTTATTTTAGGTATTTTAGTTAATATTCTGCAAATTCTAGAATCTTATACTGGAATGAATTTTAAATAGAATATGGGTTAAAATTATTTCTGCGTGGCAGAGTCGCATCTTATCTGCAGCCTCGGTAATCTGCTTGTTAATTTCTTAATTATTTCGTTCGTTGGTGGTTTTCCCCCGTTTGTTATCTTGAAATTCGTTCTGCGCAAGTGAAGGGAGAAGAATCGTCGTTATAATTGGGAATGCATCTCGAAAGCTGAGACGCGTCGCGATATTTAAACGATTATCGAAGAGGAGACGGCCAAGTGCCCACTTCGCGCTCGTATATCCAGCACGGTACTTTTTCCATTCGCGTTTCAAGTGGCTCAACATCCGCTGTTAATTGCATCCTGCGATCGCTTCAAGGAACACGATGCAAAACGAATTCCCCTGAACTTTCTGCGATGTCCATCTGCGCGCCGGCTATTCGTTACCATTGGCGAATCGAGGATCGTTGCAGGGTCAATAAAATTTATCCGTCCACTGCATTAACCGCCCCTGCGCCCTCAGCGCATTTTCCTTCGCGATCGGTGCACGAGCACGGCAATAACAATTATTTCCTTATCCACCTTCTTAGCCAGCTTTGCTACGCATTCACATTCCCATTTGCTATCATTAAACACGCAAAAAACATAGCCTGATAAACACTATTTTAAACCTCCTTTGCGTGCCGCAGTCGGGCAAAAAGGCACATTACCTTCAATTTAAAACATTTTATGGATCCACAAAATTCCACCAGCCTAAGGCACAGTGCTCACTGTGCTCACGAGGTTGATAAGATTTTCTGAGAACCCCATTCCGAAGCAATCGCGAGCTAATTGTAATTACCTATGCACTTGTTACTCGTACCTATATTTTGAATTAACGAGGATGTATCAGTTCAAATGATAGTTTGTTATGCATTCAATTAAGTCGATATTAGTTATCGATTTGCCAGCTGTGACGTAAAAGCCGATACCCTGAGGACGATGTGGGCAATTTATTTTTCAGAAAAATTCAAGAGGAATTCAAGAGGAAAATTCACTTGTAATTAAGACAATCAGTCGAAGATGCACGGAACAGGTTTCGCTTTTGATTACTACCAATCCCTTGGATACCTCGATTTCTCTCGATAATTATTTTTACAGGATTCCAGAGGCTGCGGGTGTATTAATTAACAATCCAGCCGCGTGCACAGCAGTAAATTCGTGATATCAATTTGAAATTAACTCGGCTGTCCCGCTCGAGTACCATGGAACCGTGACATCCTTTGCCACGAGGTTTTATCGTGATCGGATTTATATGTACACTCGCGTTTCATCGTACCCCTTCTGATTCGTGATTTGCATAAATGATGAAATTGCTTGGTGATAATTAAAATGATGTGACAATATACCCGTTCTGCCGTTAAAGGTAATTGATGAACGTAATTCGGATTCAATAACGCAGCCAGTGGACGTTGCTAACGAGTGCTGTTAGCCAACTACCAATATTTCTGGTATCCGAAAGAGGAGGCAAGAAATCAATGGGCGACGATGTGGCGTGCTTTGTGCACTCTTCAAGAATTTCAATCAGGTTCAAGTAACTATTTTCAGTTCTGCAACAATGATGGCATTCAATGCCCGCGGCATCAAACGTGAAATCGATTTTGAAATCATCGAGCAGTGAAACATTTCCACGAAGTAGTTTGAAAACGTCAGAGCAGTTATTTCAAAACTTCCTCCGTGTGACTCCTAATCTTCATTTGTGTGTACGAATCCAAGCACGCGGTCGTTAAATTTTACCGTTCGAAAGCCAACAGTGTGCGCCACTGTTACCGAATGGAAATTCCCAAATTTCCACAGTTTTCAGTTTACGCGCCTCGACAGATTTGTCTCTGACGTCGATCGGGGATTTATTCGAAAGGGGGCGTGGGTGGATACAGAAGTTCTCCAAACTGCGCGACTCTTTTCGCCCCTTGAAAAAATAAGAATCGAAGGAAGCCGCGGGGGAAGGAATGACGACGTGCTACCGTGTTCCCAGCAGCGTGAGACAATTCATGGTTCTTGCTCGATGACAGCCCAAACAGCCACCAAGTGTCCCACTGAAAGATTTTCCTTCCTTTCGACCACGAACCATGACTGTCTCCTCTCCCCTTTTCCTCCTATGGTTTCTTCGAAGGATTTTTCTGAACTTCCCGAAACACTGGTGCCTCGAACGAAGAGGTGTGCAAATTGTCACATTCGTCTACCGAAGAACGCCAATTTGTCGTGGTTAAAAAGTTAAAAACCTGTGACCAGTTAATGACAACTTATTCATTTAAATTCAAAAGGAACAATTGAATGACACTAACGAAAATTTAATCAAAATTTGAAAAATTAAATGAATAAAAAAGTAAGTATGTATCTCAACAAATTTCTGAAAATTGGATCAAATACGACCTTATTGCGACGCCGAGACTAGACACAATACCTTCGGTGTTTGCCAGGAAAGATATATATAAATGTAAACACGCTGACGCCACTCAAAGTGTCAAGAATCATCAGCAATTAATGAATCGTTCTACTTGTGACCCCCGTCCATTTCATACAGATATCATTCGAACTATTATTCCATGCTCAAACTAACCAGATCAGCCTGAATGCCTCCGATGTCTATATTAACGCGATGATATAGAGTGACAACTGTTTTCATTATGCCCAGCGTTCGCGGCAGAGTGCAGCGGAAGATGCATTCGCGTTCTTGCGCGCCGCAGTTCACTGTCACGCGTTTCGAGGCATAGCCCCGCTGCTATTTATACTAGCAGCTAATTCGTTCCTCCTGCAGGGCTGAATGGGAGATCGAGGAGAACGGATTTAAGGTGTTCTCGATCAGTGACAACAACGAGCCGTCAACGTTGACACGCGGTGGCTTTAAATCAGCTGCCCTTGTCCCTCGACGTTCACTAATTAGCGGGATTCCCTGGTGCTGGTAATAATCTCCTTTCCTTCTGAAAGAATCATTCCCAACTCCCTTGGAAGCATTATTCTAAGTATGAAAGTTGATGCTCTATTTTTAAATATTCTTTTCCTACGCCTCGGTTTGAAAATGTCTGTGGACTGTCGATTGATCGATTGTCACTGATCTCGAGTTTCGGGGAAGTGGGAAGAGGAAGGAGGAGATATTTCTCACCTCCTCTATTTTATTTTTTGCACGACTCCTGGAAACAGCTGGATGCCATAAAGCTGCGGTCAAACAATTACTCGTGGCGTAAAGACATGTATCGAATGACACTTTCGGCTGCCAGGCTCGAGCTTTTGGCGATTTTTTTAGGTCAACTTTCACCTAATTTATGTTCCCCTGGGATTTCCGGTTGGACCCTTATCCCTTAAGTCCACAAACACGTACGTTGACCGTTGTGGTGAGGCGAAGCGTGGTAAAATGTGCAAAGCTGTTATTTTTCAATTTAACAGTCAATTTGTATCCCAGAGTAATTATCGTCTCGAAGATTACTATGCATTGAGAAGTGAGAGTGGGAGATTACAAAGGTGGCCCTGCTGGCCCCGAAAACGCGTTAAATAAATCACAGCGGGGAGAAAAAGGGTTGACTTAACGCCACTCCATTTCTCGGTGGCTCGAATTGCGCTAATGGTACACCTTCGATGAAATACGAGGCAAACAAACAGGCGATCGTGTGGCGTTTTAAAACGTCAGCCTGTACTTTGAATTAATGCCTCTATCAGACAAGGGGGGACACTAGAAAAATCCCTCCCACCCACCAGGCCGTAAAGTAAAATTCTTCGGCCGTTATGTCGTAACGCCAAGTAATTTCTTTGTAAGCGAACGACCCGAGAAATACGACTTTACGAGGAGCCCATAAACATTCGTTCACGAGTACTCCGTCCAAAATGGATTCTGAAGATTTTCCAAATGATTACTACTTACTTCGAAACCAGAAGCAACCATTAGGTCGACGCAAAAGTTCCTTCGCTTTATCGAAGTAAAGATAGGTACATACGTTACACGTGCTTTTAATCAAAGCGGTTCTCCTGGCCATCTATCAATTTTTGCCACTTTTCTGGTAAAAGTACAAGTAGGTGTAGTAAAAAAGACATTTCTCCATAGACCTAACAGTGAGCGAATGAACTTTTGCAACACATAACACAGTGTTTCCCAACCTTTTTTGAATTGCAATCTCCTTTTATAATATTCTTAAAATATTATATTCTTAATATATATTCATGAATATTAAAATATAATATTTTATAATATTCCAGCTAGTGTAGGATTTTTTTTATATTTCAATTATTCGATTTTTACAAGCATTTCAATGCAAATTTTTATGTAAAAAATTAAAGTCAATTCTTCAAACTGCTATAATTTCCAAAATAATTCGAATTTTGAAAAAATCCTATGCTAGGTGGAAGATAATATATTCAAGTTTATATATCTTTTTTGTATTTCCGTCTCAGATGATCCAGTCATTCCCGGGAGTGTGGGCCAGTTTTCTTGCAGTTCTCCGGGAAGCCATTTTGTACAATTTTTAATAAAAAAAAATTTTTTCCTAGCAAAATAAAGGTTGCCAAGCCCTATATTTTTATTTATACGAACAAAAAATCCCTAACATTGTCCTTTGTTTGTGGCTTCAGGGTGAGGTCCCCTTAATAATATTTAAAGAAACCAAAAAAACCGTGGCGATCTCCCGGAAAACGCTTAGCGAGACTCACCGGTTGGGAATCACTGGCCTAATAGAAACTTCTTCGATAACTAAAACATAAAAATCTCCATCTATTTCACTTGCTCGTCTGAAGATTAACCACCTTCCTTAATAAATCTCCAACCACCCATTAATAGCCTGCAAAACGTTCATCCTCATTCCCATCACTGCGGTTCCCTCAATCTTTAACCACGACCACAGTCCACGAACATCACGTTTTTCGCCGCAGCCTAGCATTTCCTCATTCGAGGCTCTGCCACATGGTCCGTGCTGTTCTGTCTAGACATGCCGCGCAGTTTATGATGCATCAGGTAATTATCAGTTATCTAAAACGTCCGAGGGTGCCCCGTCGAATTACCAGACTAGAACCGAAAGGTTCGTTAACGGCAGCTGGAGGCGCCGTTTTCGCGGAAGCGGTTTCGCGATGCATCCTTTCATTAGAATCGCAAACAGAGTGGCTACCCTCGGCTGTCAAGGGACCCGCGTGTAATCTATCGGGGCAGAGCCGAGGAGTACAGCGGTGGATCCCATCGATTGCACGTTACGGTTGCTCCCAGCGGAGGGACACACGGTGGTTATTCAATCCGGGGCCCGCTCTATCGGGCGACTATCGCACGAAAATGGCCGGCTCTTCACGATTCGCTGCGGGCACGGTTACTGACTTCTACGATAATAACGGGAACGATCAGCGGCGTTCCTGAAACGGTTGAAACTGCAGTGGCTGCAAGGTTGCAGGCGGGGCAGCAGGTAATTCCGTTTACGGACGCAACCCCTATTTTTCTTTCGTCCCTGGAAGCGTTTCCCCTGCCTCCTGAACACGTTTCTGACATGTGCTTGCCGCCAATGGCCGCCGTTCCTGCTTCCCTGCCAGGATAACCATAGGCGACACACCAACGGGCCTGCTCCCTTCGCCGTCCCATCGAGACACTCTCTCTACCCGCTGGTTATTTATAGAATGAAACGATGACTGGGTTTAATCGCAGTGACTCGCGGACTTCGCGGACACCTATTATCAGCTTGTTGAGATTCTATCGAATTTCTGCCAGCTGAGATTCGGGATTTTATCGAGGCTGCGGGGAGATCAATGTCACTAATGCAACCTTTGAACAAGTTGATATATCTCATTTCTTAGCAAAGTATTCTTCAACTACCTGCTGCAACACCGTTGGCCTGTTCTCGAAACCCAGCCATCTTGATTAAGGGGGGAGGCCTACCTAGAACGGCCGTAACAACATGCTGCTTTGGGATTTTCTTCTGGAAAAACTGATGAAGTTTTATTATTGAACTTTAGTGTGTTGGAAAGAGTATTAAGGATATTTTAGTATTTTTTGGGGTAAAAAGTATTGAAAGGTTTGTGAATTATAGACGATGCCCTTTGCGGTGGCAACCGTAACTCGGTGCAGGATCATCCAAAATTGGAAATTCGATTTTTATCTAGGCGCGATCGGCCCGTTTTTGGGAAAATTATTTTGAGACGAAATGTCGGCTGTGCAAAGTTGAAGCATTGATATTTGGCAAAAAATTGCTCGTTTTTCGAGTGTAAAAAAAATTTAGGCAAAAGAAATAAAAAGCTCCCGATAGCGCTTAAGATTTTTTACCCTAAAATAAGCCTGCAAAGCCTCGAGTAAATCGGTTCATTAATTTTTTAGTTACGTGTGTCCCCGACTTTGAGAAAATGATTTTGAGGAAAACGCGTTTAAAGTTTCGTTTCTGAGCGCTACATTTTTGATCGGATTAACTTGACACTTTCAGGGAATACTTGCAAGATGACGAACTTCAAGAAAATGTAAAAATCGAAAAATCGATTTTTCGAAAATTTCTAGGTAGGCTCCCCTCTTAAGCGATTTCAACACGCACGATTCGATCTGGATGAACGTGCAGGGATGCGGTGACAAGTAATTGAGAACCTTGTAGCGAGAGGGGTGCAACTATATTTTCGATTGTTTTTGAGTTATGACGTGTAATATAATTTAAAAAATTCTAGGTATATCGTTTGGTGCACGTTTCATGCAAATCCGATAACAAATGAGCGATTTATTGCAAATTTTGAACCTGCTCCCATTACTGTTTTGTGCAATATTTTTGTTTTGGGCAGGTGCAGATTTGAAAAATTCGCCAAAAATAGAAGTAGAAACTTATCAACCCAGTAACTACTACGTATTGCGTGAAAATATCATATTAATATTAATATTTCTATTTCTATTTATATAATATTATTATTTCTATTTCTATTTCTATTTTTATAATATTAATATTAATATTAGGCAATATTTTTATTATAGAATATTTTTTCTCCAAAAATAGAAATAGAAACTTATCAACCCCACAACTATTACTTATTGTGTGAAAATATAATATTAATATTAATATTTCTATTTCTTATTATATAATATTATTATTTCTATTTCTATTTCTATTTTTATAATATTAATATTAATATTGGGTAATATTTTTATCATAGAATATTTTTTCTCCAAAAATAGAAATAGAAACTTATCAACTCAATAACTACTACTTATTCTATGAAAAATATATATTTTTCAATTCTTTTTAACGTTAAGTCAAAGCAATAATTTTACAAACACTTTTTTCTAATTTACTCAAAGCTGATAAAAATGGAGCTGTATCCCTGTTGCTGAAAATTCCACATCCTGCAAAACAGCTGATTCCATAACATCTCCTCCGCACAAGCGCACCCCGTGCCAACATTTCCATATCCCATTATCGCCACCGCGAGCATCCGCGGCCGCGATCGACAGCGATCCCGCGCGTCGCCTTCGCCGCGGCTTTCCTATCGCGGCGATTTCCATTTCCCATTAGCGTCGCAATAAATCTCGCGTAGTGGCGCGAAAAGTGTCGCGTACGGTGGACGCACGTGCGCGTGTAAGGGCACCCACGTATACGCGTGGACCGGCAGGAGGACAAGGAGGAGCCGAGCACGGGGGCAGCGGAGCCCGCGGTGCACAGGCAGAGTAGGAGAAGGCGCAAGAAGAAGAGGGTGGAGTGGGGTCAAGTTTTGCTTGCGACCGGCGATGGTGGGGCTGAGGGAACTACGGTAACGGGGGTTGGCGGAGGGAGGCCGTGGACGAGCGGTTATTTCAAGCGACGACTCTTCTGGCACTTCGCCCCGAGCTTTCCTCGAGCGCATCCTCTCTCGCCACGAAGCCCCGCGTAGCTGTGTCGGTGTCGCCCGCGACGGTAGCCGCAGTCAAGTAAGTCAGTCAGTCAGTCGCCGGACAGTCAACGGAGCCAGTAGCCCAGGGTGTCGCCTCGCGAAGCTTACGAACCGCGTCGACCGTGGAAACCCTCCAACAGGGGGGTGGTTCCGTGGGCCCCGCCGCGAACAAGACCTGTCGCAAGGGATTCCAGCACCGTTCAGTTTTGGATCTTACGTACCGAGAACAGTGCGCCCTCGTGAGGAACCTCCGCATACGACCCAAGTGATCTGCTCCGAGTGTCAGTGACAGGGGACCATCGCCGGGGAGGGGGGGGTTTGGAACAGGTGCGATCGTTTGTGTTGGTTGATAGCTGAAGAGACACGCGTTGGGTTGAACTAAGGGTTGGGTCCGGGGTATCGATGATAGTGGAGCTGTCAGTGCGTACCAGGTTCCGTAGCCAGGATTTCGGTAAGGAGTTTACTGTGGTCGGAGGTGGACGTGGTACACGGAGGATGGGACGGGCGAGAAAAGAAGAGGAGGATTTATAACGGCGCTCGGCTTGGACTGAAATAACAGGAGGAATGCGCGCTCGGTGAATCAGCTTCCTCCGAGAGAGAGAGTGAATTTCCTGACAGCCGCCACGCGATCCTGGATCGACGCCTGGATACGTCTCCTTCCTTCCCTTCTGCCCTGATCCAGCCGACACCGCTCGACGGCCCGCCTGGATCGCACTCCTGATCTCGCACGCGGAGCAGTGAGAAAAGCCAGAGCCGCCAGAGGCCCGGAGACACGGGGGCCTTTTCAAGGCGTCCAAGAGCTTTTCTCGGAAAGGAGATCGCGACTGGTGAGTAGACCGAAGTCGTTGCTTTAGTTAGCTGCGAATAGCGCGGCGGTTCGCGGAAACGGACGGACTTCTGGCAAAATTTGCGAAACTCCCCTGAGCAGCATCTGGGGATCTGTTTGTTGACGCGTCGGGGAACGTTGCGTGACTTGCTACACGTAGTGGAACGGATGTGTCGCTGCAACGGAGGTGTAGCTTATGGTTCGGAGCTTTGGAGATGATAGAGGCTTGTGGGTGGCTGGCTTGGTTCGTGGTATGATAGTATGGTATGATAGTAGTAGCTAATTTTGGGAGACGAGGAGATTCTTGGGAAGAAATAGTTCGATGGGTTAGGCTAGAAAGCTTTCAGTTGTCATTGTTTTGACACGTCGATCAGAGTTGGGCATTAACTAAATAGAAAATTATTCAAACAACGCATAAAATAAAAGTTACATTCACTTTAGATTATTTGACGAATAAAGTTAATTTTTTCAATCGACAATAACTATTTTATGTTCTGTTTGTTATTCGAAATTTCTATTTAAATAAAACTTTTGTTCGTGTCTGACGTAGATTCTGTCATAATATAGTCAATTTTTAAATGTTATGCATTAATCATACGGGCTTTAGAGATTCCTACTTTTGCTAAACTTTGAATTCTGCAAAGAACTCTGACCACAGAAGATGTTAAAACAGAGATCCCCATTAAAAGCTTTCGTGACAAGATAAATCATGATAAATGTGGATAGCTATTTCTACTGTTAGTGGAGTCTGCTGCTGTCCAAAGAACACTAATCGCCAAAGCGTTTAAATTACAGCCTCGTACGATAAAGTTACTTTGGTGCATAGACAATGCGATTAGATTAAGAAACAAAACAAGCGACGAATTGTCAAGGACGTAGCATCCCGTTTACCAGGTTCGAGTGATTCATTGAAAAAAGACATCGATGCCCGAAAAGCGCGCTTCCGGTCCCGCGCGACGCGCTTCCGGTGGACTTGGCCGCGCAATTTCTTGCTCGTAACGTAGCGCGAATATGGGACGAAAATTCGTGCGTCACTCAGCCAGCGAATTATAGACTGGCCAGCGTGATTTAATCTCGAATATTAACGCTGTCAGATAGTCAATTAAGATGCATATTTAATCGCGAATCGGATGTCGAACTATCGAATGCTAAATTACCGCGTAAATTACTGCTTATTGGGAACCAGGCGAATTATTTATGTCACTTTGTGTCATCGAGCAGTATGGAAATGATTACTTTGCTGTAACCGATCTGAAACGAGTAAACGAGATATGTACATTCTATCTATTCGAACATATCGATTAGTAATGGAGAATGAAACTGTTGAATAATGCATGAGATTGGACTTTCAAAACAACTTCCACTTTCTGCTTGTATTTTTGGTCTATTCGTTTTTATTTTGTTGTGTGTATTTCTGTTCTTTTATTTTCTACGTTCAGTTAGGATTGGTAAAGTTATTGCTATGGTGTAAAGAAGACGATATTTCCTTCCCGTTATGGAAGAAGGAAGTGGCATTCACGATAAATGTGAAGTCACTTGTAAAATCGTTCTCTTCTAACATTTGTGTACAACGTGTAATTACGTTGTACTTTTGCTGAAGTGGCTGTATCTTGATTGATGGCATCGGCATGTGGCATTCTTGTCGCCTCAGACAAACGCACAGAACGGAATAAAGTGTTCCGCGAAGCCGCTGATAAAGCACCGTGACTTGCCTAATCGGATTCTATCCAAAACAAAACGTTTGTAGAGTGAAATCCCTGGGGAGCGTGTACAGCGAGCCGGTCAAACAAAGTTCATCGGCAAGTCGATCTTTCATCCCCATTTCTTTTTGGAAATAGAAAATAAAGGAAATATTAAAGCGCGCATTGCGATCTGAAGGCACGTTGAAAATGCCACTTGGAAAAATACTCCGGCATCGGCGATTCGAAGAAACAAACGACCGTTGAAGTGGCTGCAAATCGTAAGTCGCGAACGTTTAAAAGAAAATACAAGAAGCCTACGATGCAGCCACTTGAGACGCGTGTTGCGAACTATCGATCTCATGAATTTATCGTGCGATCGCTTCAAACTGGAGCCACGTCTTTCGCCTGGATTACGCTCGATGCCTATCGCGTATGAGGATCTACGATCGGCGATCCAGACTGACGTCGCTTCGCGATTTCGCATCGTCATAGATCAGACTATCGATAGTGAACCCGCGAGTTACTTTGGAGACCGTGAAACATTGTGACTGAAGGGAGGTGTGGAATTAATTTGCTCCTTGAAACGATAACTCGCTGATAGTTGATTATTCAATTAATTATTCGACTGCGCAATTAGAAATCCAAGCGTCAGACATTCGGAAATTATTTTCTCGATTATTTGGGCCTAGGACAGTTTAATGATAGAACATAGATAAATTACAGCTTTTGAAAGTTTTGCGTGTAGGTGGAATTCTTTTAAAAAATGTCCCAACGATTCCCCAGCACCCAATCTATTTCAGTCAGAGGTCCGAAGACACAGTGATACCACTGATGACTTTCCTAGCTGCCGTCTATTTAAGTTGTCATTTGATCGTGTCACGGATGTCTGCCAACCACAGCCTCAATTGGTCAGCTGATCGATTAAAGAATTGAGAGGAGGGTGCTCCAGACGATGCTTAGGTGTTAGCTAGTCTATCGGCGTCGTACAGACTTGGATCAGCTCTGTAAATCCGGAATTAAGTCTTGCAAACAGTAACTTGAAGCAAACTCGAACAGGCGCCGAAAATCCTCCACTCAAGAATCCAGAACCGTTCCATAAAAGTGTCACAGAAGTTCCCTAATTAGAAGGCAGCTTGGAACGAAAGAAAGATGGGCCAAGGGGGGAATAATGTCATCCGATATCTCGATCGAGTGTCTCTCACCTCGCCGTCGATTCGGATAACCAAACCGCTGCGAGGACCACAATTAACTTACGTAATTAATTTCGTACTCCTAAAGGGCTACGATAAAAATCTCGCCCCGAGAAGCGAACGCGTGGAGGATTTCGGTAGCCGGTCGTTCGCATGGAAAGTGCAGCGAAATTACCCCAATTCCCGTCGTTTAGCCATCCTACTGGCCCGAACGTTCGTGGAGAGAAAGATCGGCTGCGTGCAGAGGGAAAGAGAGGGAGGGGGGGGGGGGGGGCAGCGGCGACGGGGGAAGGGTAATTTATTCCGGCTTTATTTAATCTCTTCCCTCGCGTCTCAACGACGCGACTTGCTAAGCTCTTTTAATCCAGATTCTGGATCGCGGCGAGCGAACGCGCGCGAGAAGAGGCTGAGAATTTGTTTGTTCTAATCCCACTGTTCGTAGAATTCGATTATTTTTCACTGGCCGCTCGTTACTTCGGATTAGATCAGCCTGCTGCTGAAAGCGGAGCGGCCTGATTTGAAGAAGACGTAATGTTGGTAACGTCGAGCGCGTTTCGAATCGTAATACGTGTGTGGTTGCAAGCGATTAGGAACAAATGGAGATTCTGAATATGGAGGATGGAGTGCTGAAGCTGGAGACTTGGGGAAATTGAATCATTTTAGTAGATTGGAATGGAGATGTAAATAATTCTCTCTGCTAACGTAGGGTGAATTTATTAGTTAATTATTTAACTCGTGGGGTAGGGGAGGGTTGCCTATATCGTACCACTTAAGACATTTTACGTTATATTTCATATTTGGTAGTAATTTGAACGCAAATGACTATTGGATATTGTAGCTTGATACTTTAGCCACCTACTATTATACGCTTAACATTTTGTTCCGAACAAATTAATATGTTATTAATTGTTTTGTCACATACTGTAAAAGGTACGATTTAGGAAACATGGTCAATTTATTTATAAATATCAATTTAAACTTTATAATCAATGTAAAAATACAGGACAAAATTGCATTGTTTGATTATTATCAGCTAAAATAAACTTGTAAAAAGTTACATCAATCATACCTGATTTTTTAAAATGTTTATAGCACGCACAAAATTGGGTGTAAGCTTAAAAGGTTTTGTTTCTATATCTTATTTCGTGTTTACTTGATATTTTTATCATCAGATGTCGTTTATATTCATTAATTATTGAGAAATTGATGAAGTACGATTTAGGTGACCAGTACGATATTGGCAACTCTCCCCTACATCATTTCCAGGGATCGAATGAAACTGTTAACTTTTATAACTAAAAGTTATTTATCGAACTTTTAACTTTTAAATAATTTCTTTCCAGTTGTTAAGTTAACTTTGTACATTAACACTTTAACTCTGTTGTAAGACGTCAGTTTTAACAGTTATTTTATGTGCGATTAATAAAAGTTCTGGAGGATCATATACTTTGGAACAGATAGTTAAGAGTTAAATGTAAAAGTTGGGAATATTTTTTTAATTAGTATGATTTATTATTAGTATGATTATTTTCACCGAAACATTTAAGGTTTCAACTTCATATCTATCTACCCCACAATTTTCAGGAAATCTACTTGCCACAACTTTCACTTTTTCAGAGCAGAATAAATGCTCCTGTTTAGCTATAACTTTTCTCTACTCTCAAGAAAATAAAAGTTTCTTATTTACAGAAAAATTTATACAAGGAAAGTTTCAGTTAATACACTGCATTTTATAACAGGTTTCTGGGAATAGAAAATACAATAATCATAGAATTACAGTTATTTCATAAGTAATTGAAAATTTTAGCAGTCTCATTCGACCCCTGGTCAAATCCTCAAACCCAAAATTCTACACTTGGAAGCAGTAAAAAATCTCAATACACATTTCAAAGAAATCCCTAAATTCCCAAACTAAACGTCACGTCACTAATTCAAATTGCAGCATCCATCACACTGGATACCCAATTCAGTATCGCAAATCCTTCAATACACATATCGATCAACTTTTATCGTACAAAATGAGTTGGAATTAACCTGCATCTCGAAAGATCGATCGAAGCTGACAAATGCCGAGGATATTACAACCGGAAGTCCTCGGGGGGTCGACGAAACAGCGAACGAAAGAGGGCCCACTTTCTCCTGTATACAAGTACTTTCCCTTTCCCCCGAAGAGGCGAAATTCCACCACGTTCTTTCATCTTCTCCGATCTCGCGCCATCGAAAAGGACGCGATGGGTAGCCAAGTGTCCTTGAGGTGTCCGAAGAGGGTTCCGCGATTGCCCAGCGGGATTCGCGACGGTGTGGATACGCAGCTTCCGGTGTTTACGCGAGCGAAACGCGGAGAGGGAGCGGCCTGGCCCGCGCAAATGATAATATACACGCGAGATGAATTACGCGTACGTTCCTCTAGGCCGCGGCAGTGATCGCGTGGATAGTGGGTTTCGTTACTTCCGGCGATGCCGCCGCAAATCGACGGGGACTCGGGTCGCCTGGCAGATTAAACACACGAAAACATAAATCACAGGCGTAATGAAGTGGTGCCCTTTTTGCGCTCGTCTGTTTGCTCGGATGAGATTATCCTGGGCTGTAATTTCCTACCCCCTCCACCGCCCCTTCGATAAAAAGACTGTCGTGGTCTCTAACGACGACGGATGGCCTCGAATTTATTTTATTCCCGAGACGCGTCGGAAACGAGGTTTCCCGCCGTTTCTGGCTAAGGTCGTGGCATCGAATTGAAAATTAAAAATCGATGGGTGTCTGGCGATTAACGCGGAACTCTGACCTCGATTCCGATCGCGGAGATTTTATTGGACTGCTACCGTTCTGGTGGACCGGAAGTTTTCGTGATTGTACTTAATTGTTTTGAGTATAGACAGCCGAGGAATATTCTTTCAAAAAGCACTGCTCAAGTTCGTAAGCCTCGCTGTTCATCATTATACGTCTGTTTTACGAAGCTTCCGGTTGCCTGCTGCGTAATTCATAAAAATTCACTCGTAAAAACGGAAGGCTAGCGTTGAAAACTCGAAGAACCGTGGCAGTCCGGGGCGTAATTATTATTCGCTTATAAATATACGTAATAAATTACAAGCGAGGCGAGGAAACGACTCACCACTGCTGGGACTGGTCAGCAGAAGCTGTCCGGGAAACGACACCGTCCATTTCATTCATATTTACTCCCAATAACTGAAACAAAGAAAGGTACAATGTGAGAAGACACATCCTACTAGTATAATAAATGCGAAAGTGTGTGTTGGATGTTTGGATGTTTGTTACTAAATCACGTCGCAAATACTTTAGAACCCTGCGGAAAAATATAGGCTACTATGAAATCTGGACATCCCACGCCTCCCCCCTTATCTCACCCTCTTGACACTCCGTGATAATCGAAGTTTTACCCAGGCAACGCCGGGTCCTTTAAGCTAGTATTAAAATAAATTGAGGCTACCAGCGCAATAGTGGCCTAACCCTCAAGTTTTGCTGGATCGACAGCCTAAACCACCTCTTATTCAGCCAAATTTGAATTCTATAGTGGCTTGAACAACGTTCAAGCCACTACAAAAAACGTATTTTTGCAATGAATATTTTGTTGATTTAGGTCGCGCAAAACTGGCCTATGCAGCATTGATAATTATTTTATATACTAATAATACACACCTTAGCAATTATATTTTTAAAAAAATCATACCTATGTACCTAAAAATAGAAATTAAATCAATGATTTTAGAACGACAATAATTGCATTAGCCGTCATCTCAAAATAAATATTTTTGATAGTCTCAATTGAAGAATCTCCAAAACTCCTTGCCTTCGAACCCTTTCAAGCAACTTCCCGCCTCCGTCTAACAAGCAAATACGAACGTGTGAAACCACGAAGAAGTACTAGTAGAAAGACACTTGACTCCTAGATAACATTGAAGAAGAATCCCACGACGAGGATAAAAAAGTGCGGCTACAAGTGCTTGTACATGTATACATAGATCGTTGAAAGATCCAAGTGACTGGCATCGCTGAAATCGCGGGTCCCGCGTGCAAGTGCGCGAGATGATGATCATCGGCGCGGCGCACAGTGGAACGCATTGTGGGGCCGTTTCCTCCGAGCTTCTTCGTCTCCTTAATCCTCTTCTGGATCCTCTTCTCGGGCTGGACCCCTTTTCCCTCCGCCGTCTAGCGATATTTCATGAAACGGTGGCCTAGCCGGCGAGGCCCAGCGACGGACAGAGAAACGAAATCGCGGCTGGGTAGCCGGGGGGAACGGCAGAGGAGAGTGGACGGTAAAGTAAGCTCGTAAGAAACGAGCTACGATTTATTTGACAGATCGCGCCGACCGCGGGCGCTAGAGTGGTTTATTTTATAAGGCCAGATTGCCGGCCTCACTTCGTCGGAATAGAATAATGGACGTTTCTATCCCTCCTTTGAACGTGTACGCCCGCGACACCCTCCGCCCCGGCGGGGGCCCTCTTCTTTCGTTCTTTCCTGGCCTTCGTCTCGAAAGTCAAGTGCAGTTAAGGGCCACTTTTCGTCGGACATGGCTGCAGCGGAGGACGCTCAGGACGAGTCCGCCTGTGTCCCCGTTTAAGGTGGCGTCCGTGGGAAGAAAACTCCTTGCGACGCTGGACGGAGCGAGGTGTTTCCTTGAAACACGTCGGACTTGACGAAGGAACGACGCCTTGGAAGATTTTTGCAATAGCTGGGAGGATTGGGACGTGGGACTTTCTTGAATGCAGAATAGTTTCATTTAGATACACCAATACTTATGTCCTTTGAAGAATCTTTCTTCTAATTTTGAGAGAAATATGAGGAATTTAATACTTAAAGATTATTTTGTTAGAGGTGATCGGTTGGAAAGAACTGACCAATTTGAGGCGTTTTTCTAAACCTTGCGCTACTCAAAGTGTTAATATACCTATTTCTCGTTCTTTGATATTATGTTAAGTGTACAGTGCAGGATCAGTGTAGTAGCAAAGGATCATGAAAATAGATAACCGATGAAAAAAAGTATCTCGAGTGAAACAGGACACTGAGGCAAAGAGGGCGTCGCGACGGAACGCCGTAGCGTGTTCCGCGTGGGCATTTACAGAGGGCCGAGTCCGGAGAGCGGCTTTTCAACGGTGGCGTACGCGAGCCAGGGCGCAACTGGGACAGAGGTTTAATTAGAATTTAATTAATTACCAGCGGCCGGTAGCTTCCTAAATCATCTGGGTCTGGAAAGCCAGCAGCGCTGGCTCCGCCGTAAGCCGCGTCGCCCGGACAGAAAAACCGACGAGCACGAATGCAAATCGCCGCCGCGACGCTAATGCTGCTTAACCCCGTGGTAATTGTCAGCGCGGAAAAAGAGGAGAGACGGAGGAGCGTAATTTATCGCGGCACCGCGCAACCGCGGGGCAGAAAGAGAATGAATCGGTGGAATAGAGGAAGCGACGAGAGGAAAGGGGTGAACGAACGTGATCAATTAAGAAGACACTCGAGAGAGGGCATGTTTTTCTTGTGACCGATGCTCGGTAGCCGATCGTTGACGCTTCCATCGCTCTGGTGCGCTCCACTTGTACCGATATAATTATTATGGAACGTTTCGACTTCTAATGCGCACCCCAATGTCCCGGCGAGCGCCAGCGGGCTTTAGGATTTAATTAAATTGATTACCATCTTGTTTTTCCTTTTAATTGAGGCTGGAGCCTCCGTGACAGAGATTCAATGGCACCTTAGCACAGCTTCTGCATGTAGTGACTTTTTTAACCGACTTCAAAAAGGAGGAGGATGTATTTTTTTTTGTTTCTCCCCGCATAACTCCTCAGCATATGCACCGGTTTTGATGATCTCTTTTTTATTCGAAAGAAGGCGAGGTGGTTTCATCCCGTACTGAATCAATATTAGCTCAATATTTTGCCAGTTTTGGTTAAAAAGGACTATTGTCAACTAATTATTATTATTTTATGCACGTACGAGCGTATTTCCTCAGCATGTTGTGTCAAGATATATATAAAAAAACATCAAATAAAATAATTTAAAAACTAATTAAAACCAACTTCAAAAAAATAAAAATGCACTAAAAAGAAAAAAATAATTTTTTCCCTTATTTAATCTACGACTTTCAATTTTTTTAAGTCGGCGCCAGATCTATACTGTGCAAATGATGAGGCGTCGGCATAACAAAAATTGAAAGTCGTAGATTAAATAAGGTAAAAAATTATTTTTTACTTTTTAGTACATTTCTATTTTTTTTTTAAGTCGACTATAATGTTTTTTTTAATTTTATCTTTATAGCGTGAAAGATTCTCTGCTTCGATACTATTTTACAGAGAAACTCCTTTGGAAGATTTGATTCTCAGATTTAGAACTCCACATGATGCATTTGAATCGTAATAATTTATCGAATCAAACATTTAGGAATTTGGAAATGAGTGTCCTTTTATAGAGGAGCGACGAATTTCATAATTACCCTTCACCCTTTTCACCCCTTCTCTCCCTGCCTCATATCCTGTCACCAACCTGTTTCAAGCTCCTTCAGAGCCATGTTTCATCGACTCACACAGTATCGATCACTATTTGCATTTTGCATCATCATCGGTTCCCCAATCATCGTCAGGCTCCAAAGAAACCACTGCCCACACGTGCTCGCGGTTATTGTCAGGAAAGGTTGAGTAGCTAATATCGATTCCTCTGCGCATCCTCAGCGGATTTTTCTCAATTATCCTTACGCTCCACGCCCAGATAAATGGTCGCTTCCTTTTCCTACAATTTTCCCGCCAGTTTCCCGCGCGAAATTATCTCCCCCGAGATGATCGTAGGCAAGAGAAGCTCGCACCGATAACGAAGATGTCGATTGCCGTCGATTGATGCCCAGTGCGTTATCGGTGGACTTAATTTATCGATGACGCGGCTGTTCGAGCACCATTATTATTACTTGCGGTAATCGCGGCTCGATCGTCGCATCTACGGTTAATAGAGTTCCAGGCGGCTATCACTGGGCCATTTATCAGTCTAATACCTTCGATAATTATTCACCGATAAAAACGTAGGCGGCCCAAGTGACGCGTAATTGATTCCCAGGTGGATGGATGAAACAAAAACGCGCGAGCAGTTTAATCGATCCGCGTTATTAGACTCTCAGCGTGACTTCCGGAAGGGAATTAATCTGTTGCTATCGCGACTTTGTAACGAATTTTAATGATGCCAGGAATTTATTACACGGCTTTGATTATAGCCGGTTTCTGGATTCTTCTTTTAGAAAGGCAGCTTTGAAACACTCGGCGGCTGTTGCTTTCGTAAATGCACAAGTACGGGCCGCGTGTTATTAATAAATTTGACGGCACCGCCGTTTATTTTCGACACCACAAATCCTCGGGACGACGCGGTTAATTAAAAAGCCACTGGCCCGGCCCGTCGCCGTGAAAAAGGGCGGTCTTAATTGATACCTAACGAGGTGCTACCAAGACGAATGGCGGTGGCGTCGATCGACGCTGGATTCCGGAATGCATTCACCACGTTTCGTCACGTTTGTACATGTTGGACAAAGACGCGGCGCAGTGTCCATGAATCGAAGCGTAGTCGAGGAAAACACGATTGCCTTACTTGTGGATCAATGGAAGAACACTTTGTGAGACGCGCTGCAGCGGAGATGAGAAATACATACGATTGTCCTACTTGTGGATCAATGGAAGAACACTTTGTACAGTCGGCTGAAAAGTATCTCTGCAAATACCACAAGGGAATGCTGGAGAATAGTCCAACTTATTTGCACAGTGCTTGTAGACTATCTTGTAAATATAATTTACGTCTTTATTACACAGAATGAAAGGAGGTACAAAGGAAGAAACTTGTATGATATGGAAAAGCAAGGTTCTATCGTGGAAAACTTAACCTCACGGAATTTAAAATTAAAACTCAAAACTAAGCCAAAATCTAACGTTAATAAGTTAAGCCCCTTCTGGGTTATCATATTGATTATACTGAATAGAATTCGGAAGGTGGATCAAGTGAAAAGCTGTGACCAATTTCGGGAGAATAAAGGACATAGATTCTGGAGGTTTGAGATTTAAAAAAAAAAAGAAGGAAATTATAATTGTGAATAGTTTACCTTCGCCCTAATAGTGGCGCAGCAAGAGGGGTGCCAAGTACAAAGAAGAGTCTTTGTAAAAAGAAAAGAAAACAAGCTTATATTCTTTAAATAAATTTTCATAATCACCTAAAGAATTTTATTAAATTTGCATTAAAAATATTTTTATCCCTTCAACTCGGCACTCCCCAAGAATAAATTCTGAGATTCCTGAATGCGCCACTGCGCCCTAATATTATATTATACTATATTCAAGAAACATAACCAACGATCTGAACTTGGACCATTCTCCATATATTCGTCATACTTCCTGCATGTACCTATTAGCGAATTACCGCTGGGAAGAAATAATAGAACGTGTCAGGTTCCCAAGGACAGCCATCTGCCGAAGCCGAAGGGAGAGAATGATAATAACGGGACCAAAGAAGTGATTGTCGATCGACGTTGAATCGACGCCATTAATCATGTAAGAGAAGAAAAGCCGCGACGCCGGGATGCATCTGGCTGGACGTTTTCACGCGACGCGTCTATTAATCGCCGGCAGCGGCCGAGAGCAAAACGGACAGCCGTTTGTCAGGGAATTAAAACGTCCCGCGGACGCGGCGGCTAAATCAGAAGTCATCTGTCTTCGCTTATGTCGAGCCTTATGCGCCGCACACACGAGATTGCGCCGATGCAACCGCATCGGCGGTGGCTCCGCTCGCGAGTGTTGCAAGGCCCCCCGACAGTCGGCGGATTCGATAAATCCTCGAGGACGTTGCGTGCCCCTTTCATCCTAACACACCCGTGAAAAAGTCCCTTTGCAAGCCTCAGCACTGAGGACTCGGTGCAGTCACTTTGCATTGTGCGATGTGCAGCGCACGCGAGAATCGCATCGCTGCAACTCGTGGAGGTCCTGTTAGGAGCGCTGCAAGCTTCGTCATGGAGGCACGAAGGATTCAATGAATGACGAAGAATGCCTGTTTCTAATAAGTTTATCAAAAATGTCTGTGGGAGCTGGAAGATCGTGTTGCACCACTCTGGATAAGAGATTGCATTAACCCTTGAACAGTTATTTAAAATTGTGAGACTGAAATGGAAAATTGAAATGGAAAATATCGATTTTTTTTATGGAAAAGAAGAATCTACCTCTATTTAATTTTCTACTGATTTATTTGATAAGTATAAGGAAACATAAGAAGGCGGCCTGAAGTAGGTAATCCACAATAAATTTTTGAAGAGAATGTTTGATTTTCTCAGAAGAAAACATTAAAATAATTTTACTATTAGGAAAACACATGGTTGCTAAATAAATAGTTAAATATAACCAGGCGATAGAATTTTCTTGGGAGTTAAAGGTAAAGAAATTGCATTCGTAGGGATTTTGCTGGTAATAGGAGCTTCATACTTGGCTGCAGGGATCAATGAATTTTTAAAGAAGTCTAACTTGGAAACTTGAAACCAATCGCGGGAACGTAGCACGTAGATTGCTGTTCAGGGGAACATAGAGCATAGAGGAACAATTTACCCATGAAACATGAACATTGAACCCCCAGACATGGTTTCCTGATAAAAGCCAGCTCTCAAGATTAGAATGTCAGCCATTGGATTAGCATTTGGACGTCCAGCTATGCTCGCCGCAGGAAATTGATGATATTGTTCCTACCTCTTGATTGTGCAAAGGAGTCGAGTGCCCGGAGAATAAATTCAGCTGCATTTCGCATACAGACCTCAGGATTTCGCTGCGCCGAGGTATTATTGGACGACATCCCATCTCGTTAACATAGAGATGCCTGTTGATTTCGAGCGAAGGGATTTTTATATTTTTAACACTCTTGTGGCTTCATTTCGAAGGCGCACAAGTGACATATTTACAGCAATGCGTGGCAGTGTAGTGTGTACTGCAATTCCTATTTCTAAAGAACCTCTGTGTCACCCACATTTAGGCGTTTCATTAAAACTCAAGAAATTCAAGCTTCACGTGAAAGAGTTCAGCGTTACTAGACGATGGCTAGCGAGGGCGGTGAACTCAGCGGAGGCGCCTTCTCAAACTTCTTCCCCGCTCTTGGCAGCAGACGAGCGTGGCTGACGTCGATATTGCATCGAATTTCGAAACGAGCAGCTCGCCCGTTTAATCCCCGCGTCGAATCGTTAATTTGGCCCCGATCTAATTTAGCCCTTTCCACGTTTCTTGCCCTGCGAGCTCGAGCCGCTGCGCCCCAGATCGAGATAATGCGAATTCGTTCCGATCTCTCGGCCAGATTGCCTATCCTTTATTAAAATCTCCTCGTGCCGGACTCTCCTACCGATAAGGTCAGCGTTGACGGTGGCGCGGACCTGTTAGGCTCCGTTTACGCGAAATACTCTAGAATTTCATCGGGCACTGCGCGCATCTCTCGGCTGCACTTGGAACATCTCCCAAGTGGCGTTCTAGTTATGCTAATGCGTGTCTCGGTGCGCTCTGAGTCAGACGAACGAACTATCGGCTAATTGGACCACCAATTAGGATTTCAGAAGCTTCTAAAGAGCCGTCGAATCGAGTTTCACAGTAGGGACAAGATCAGCTTGCTAGTTGAGCCTGTACTTCCGTAATAGTCAACCAAAACGGCTCAACATTCCGGATCTCTTTGTTTCACGAAACACGGACACCGCGCGCGTCTTCGTCTTTTAGCTGCACTATTTATTCCACGAATGTTCTCCGGGGAACTCAGCCTCGAATTGGATCGCTGATGTTTGTCTACTTCCTCTGTAGCTGCTCGCGTGTCGCTTTGGTCGGCACCATCACGAAAATAAATATGAAACAAAGAAACTCTGAATTCATGGGGGCATCATACTGGAGTTATATTTGATAGAATCTTATGAAATTATTTCAAGCTAACCTTTGGATTATTTGAAGGGTAAGAGGAAAGACAGAGAATGCCACAAAACAGCTTTATCGAGAAAATTAAGTGGTTTGTTCCAGTGCGGAGTGGACATTTCCTGTTGTTAACCAGTAGACCAAAACTTTAACGTTATCTTGCGGAGGCATTTGAACTTTGTAATACATTGCGATTCGACAGTTCTGTAATCCCAGTTGTCACCAACAAAATATACCAAATCCCAAAATTAAGAAAAATGGACATTCCTCGTTTTTTCCCTTACCCTTCATTCAGTCAATTTTTAAAATTGCATCAAAATACAATTGCTAGGGGAAAAAGCTCGGGCAATCTATACTGACTCTAAGCATCTCGGCTGAATCAAGGACCCGGCGAAAGGTTCGTACGCGTCGCGGAGGATCGCAGGGCCCGGCAGATTTCCGCGCGTGCACGTGCACGCGCGCAGCCATGCGAGCGCAGTCGCGCCAGAGCTCGCGGTTTAATTTTATCGGCTGAAATCTGAATTCGCTAATTGCCGCGCTGCCTGGGCACGAGGGGCGTGCGTGCGAGACAAAGCGGATCGCGGGCCCCGGAGGAATGGAACGGAGCAGCTCCTTAGATGCTGAAGGAAGCAACGACGCCGGTTAACACAGAGGAGTCGCGGACGCCTCGCGCGCTGGAATCCCGATTATCCGCAGTCCTGAAGGCGGCGAGTCACGGAATCACTGTTCCAAGAGACGGGAGTAATGGAACGAGCAACTAATTCCGTGTAATCTTCGATAATTCCTTGGCCTCGTGCTACGAGCGACCAACAGATGTGGATAGGTAACTGACACTATCGGAATGGAAGATCGTGTTCACTGGGAGAGGATTGATTTGTAGAGCCAGGTTGACTGAACGCTTCGCAAACACGAGACTCAACATTTTTTAACAAATCCGCATTATTATTCCGCGATGCAAATGGAAAAATATTACACACGATGGTGATTAATGGTATCTTTTATGTGCCTACTATGTTCGCATCTAAGGAACTCAACATTCTCATGAATAACACAGCGCCAAAGAATGTGCAATAATTATGCATCGCGTGCACAATTTCGACGCGTCGTCCCGTTGATATTTTGTACATAGAAAACGTCAAAGGTAATGTCACAAAGTCTCCGAAGTGTTTATTTTAAAAAAGGGACAAGGTTCACTGGCAAAGTTCGCTTCGCGCAAAATTGAATACCGTAGCTTAAATCCGTCGTCGTAAAATGGAATCGCAGGATCCATCTGTGTTCCCTGCGAGCGAAGAGAGTGTCAGCCGCAGTTGGGCCAAGCAAATAAAACACCCTCGCAGGCGGGCGCGTTTAAAGCGTGTTACGGTGTTGTTCGCGCGTGGTCTCGCTACTTTTCGTCGCCAGGTGGGCCTCTTCACGCGTGCCTTTGAGCGCGTGCCACGAGAGGAACGATCTCGGCGCCCCCCCCCCCCCTCCTCTTTCCTCGACCCTTGGAGGGTCGTTTTTATGAAGCTCCCTCGCGCCGGCGAAACAAACGGACTGTTGCGCACATACTGCGAGACACCGTCGCTTCGAAAGGCTCGCGGCATTTGTTTGGACAAGAATTATCGTTCGCGAGACTTAGCGGCTCGTTGCCGAGCCCGCCGGAGTAAGTACATGCATCCATCGAGGGTGGAAGAGGGTGTATTTTCGGGGCGCGCGCGTAAACCACTCGCCGCGCGAGGTTTATTGTTACGCGCGGACTTTTTATTTACGAAGCGATAGCTGTGCCCTCGGGGGAGAGGCGTCGGTTGCGCGTTCGCGACGAAACGGCTCGCACGTTCCACGGGAGAGAAAAGAGCAAGGGGAGAGGGTGGGCTCGCGGACGGGGAAAAATGGAATCGACGATTAAATCAACACGCGGCGCACGAGCCTAAGTACTTCCTCTTGTTACAAGGGGGCCTGCTGTATTTTTAAAAAGCATGTTCGCGGCTCTCGTGTACGCGAAATCGGTTACACGGTGTAACGCCGCGACGTGACCGCGCCGCGGATTCAGCCAGTGGAACCGCGCGGCACACGACGCCCCAGCGATGGGGTCGATGGTGACCGGGTGGGTGGTAGTTTTGACGACTGTGACTTTGGATGATATAGCAGAAATGATTTTAATGGCCTGCTGGAATAATTTTCTTCTTCCAAGAGAAAAATCTGTTAAAGAATTTGCAATTTTTAATGTGGAGAGCAGAGCACAATGCAGAACACCATTTACGAAATTTAAACTGTTTTGGATATTGATTTTAAGAGGGGAATCATTTTGATGTTTTAGAATACCTAGTAAATAAATATCGTACACATGAATTCGGCCGGCGAATTTTGCGCGGCGTGATAGTCGATCATGCATAACTACTATATTTATGGTTAAAAATTAATAATAAAAAAACTGCAGCTTCCTCAAAGATGCATCAAAACATGGTCCAAATTTCAGATGAATCGGAACGCTGGTTTCTTAAAAAAAAAATCCCAAATTTTGCTATGTTTTTCGTCCAAAGAACAGGATTCTTTTTAAACATCCTTTTAGTCACCACTGTAGTTCTTCAAATACTAGTCAGAAATCGATTTCATTGGATGATGGTAGGTTCTAAAGCTGCAAATCCACGACGAGACAAAAATATCGTGTCTCGTGTGATACTATAATCTCATGAGACAATCATTTAATTATTTAATTAACCTTTTTGAATATTTTGTCATTTGTTTCATGAAACGAAAGCCTCATGAGACGAGTTTCACGATATATTTTCAAAAGTCTCATCTCTCGCGGCAATTTCCATTATTTACATTTAGTTGTTACAGAGATTTTTGTCTCACGGTAGAAAAATCTCCTGTAAAATCTCAACGTGGATTTGCACCTTGAGAGAGCTATCCTCGTGAGGATCGTACCCATCGCTACGCAGAGCACGATTCTGCTTTAATTCCTCAAACAGATCCCGGATAACAATAGCCAGCAAAGAGCGCGATATCCGCGTTTACTCGACCGTGGACGATTTACGTATCTCTCGCGATTAGTCGGACTTCCTAGTCGACTTTGACCGTTCCCCGTTGCCCGTCTATCCCTCGGTGTTCGCCCGGCGATTAATCGGCTCTAGAGCTGATTTCGTGGCCGATGCAACGAACGGAACACACGATCTATCGTGTCGCGAGCGAACGCCGAGCCAGCAATTCTCTCCAGCGATAGATCATCAATATTTATAGCCAGTGGCCACGAGGAACGCCTTGTGAAACTATTCGCGTGGACATGGATAATACCAGCCCCTAATAGTCTGATTGCATAATAATGCTGACCGCAACGCTGCGGTCTACCGCGAGTTAAGAGATGCCTCGGTGACTTCCCGATGAAATCCTTTCCCTCTCTTTCTCGCCATCTTTCCTCCACTCGATTTTCAGGGGAATTTTATGGCAAGATTGCCTTCCACTGTTGGATTAACCAATAAGCAAAATAAGCACTTGGAGTATCAGGAGACAGAGGGGAACACCATAGAAGTTTTCTGAATTTTAAAATCTAACTTTGGTTAGAAACACTTTTTAGCCCAATTATCGAAATGAAGTATAAACTGTAAGAGGGACTGTTGAAGTGTCTTTTATCGTCAGTTTTGGAGCTGTGGTGGGATGATAAATTGGAAGATGCTGAGGGCCGTAAGTGTTGGCGAAGGAAATCATATTTCAAAACGATAAAATGGTTGATGGCCCTGGAGGATCGTTCCGGGGTCGATTCAAGGAACAAACGGAATCGTATGGCAATTACGAAGCGTCGTGTCAGACAAGCAGAAGCGAAGGCCCTCAGGAGCCTTCCAAAGAGAGAGACTCGCCAATCACTCGACCTCGTTGCGCTCATTCCGCCAATTACTGTACGACGATGCGTGGTGGATCGTGCGCAGAAGACGAAAGGATCTGTATCGGTCGTGTCTGCAGGGATTCTCAGAACGAGCTACAAACTCACGTGGATAACGGAGGAAGAAGATCCTTCCGCATAAATTCATCCCCGAGGAAACTTTTAACGCGTTCCTCAATTACTATGAGAAGCTATGCAATAAAACGGAAGAAAGTACGGTTGAAAGTTGCGCGGAATATCATCCTGCTGGATTCCACACTACATGGTAGATTTTAAACTACTAATGATACTAACTTGTTCCATATCAGCGACTTTGTAGATTGCTAATGAAGAAATAAGGATCTTCAACCGATTATAAGACTTCACGAACAGAAGAAGTGAAAATATGAGAACAGGTTACTTACTTAGTTAGTGAAAGACTCTTAGTACTCTTAAACAGCTCCATTCCTACGAAATTTCAGAACACGAATACCTAACTATTTAACCATCTCCAAACCTGAAAAACGTGAAACCCAGTGACGGATTTAAGAGGGGATTCTCGTCTAACAGCCCCAAGAGTAGCTGATATTTCAAGAATTTTTTTGCAAAAACTATTGGTTATATTGGATTAAACTCTTTTGGGATATAAGGAGGCATCTTTAAACATGCAGAAAATATTGTTTTTATGTCGATCCTTCTTATTAGTTATTGTGGAATCTTGTCCACCTCTTCGACGATGTAACTCCTGTTGGCGGGTTGTGTAGCAACTATCACAATCATCTTATTGCAAAAAAGAAAAGAAGTTTCTTAAAGTTACATAGTATACGCTGGGATTGGTCCACTTTAAAGAGAAAAAAATTAAAAATTGAAAGAGTTATAGCGTTTCAAAGAAAAGTAAGTTTTTTCCTTAGACAAATTTTTCATATTATTCTTAATATCTATAAAAAAAGTATTATAAATGAAAATTAAAATTAAAATTTTAGGTCCAGTCTCAGCGTAAATTATTTAACTTTAAGAAAATTGTCTTCCTTTTGTAATCAGATGACTATGACACGTGCTAAATCTGACGCCAACGTCGTCGAAGAGGTTAACACGATTCCACAATAATTAATAAATAATAAGAAGGATCGACATAAAAGAAAATATTTTCTGCAAGTTTAAACATGCCTCCTTATATCCCAAAAGAGTTTAATGCAATATTAACAATAGTTGTTTAAAAAAAAATTCATAAATTTCGGGGGCTGTTACACGAGAATCTCGCTTAATGGGCGGCTGATGAGCAGTTGCCCCATGGGCCCCTGCCTAGAAAAGGATCCCAACTTCAAAAAAAAATTATGATTTTATCCAAACACTATATTTTTTCTGCACTACTACACATAGCCCATTTTTAATAAACTACCTCTTCATTTTCCCGAAAAATGGGCCCCGCAGAACGTTTGCCACCTGAGCCTTTTTCCATAAATCCACCACTGTTGAAACCCGATGTTCCGTGCTGGTCCTAATACTCCTAATAACGATTACAAATTTCGTATCAGCAGAGAAGCACAGGATACCGTAAAAAAATCGTAAAACGTCCGAGGAATAGGACGATGAGAAATCCTCGCGGCAGATTATGGTTGAGACGCTGAGGCGTCCCCGTGGCCGGTTACGGGATCGCGATAATACGCTCGGCGTGGCACGCTTTTACGAAGGAAGCCACGCATTCCTCGTTATCCTCGGATTGTTCTCTAAAACGATGAAACAAGTAGCGGGGCATGCATTAATCATCATTAAAAGCCGCTGGCACCGCGTTGGAAGCCGCTGCCACGAAATAATGAGACCGTTCTGCGTCGTAGATCGTACGCTTGCCTCCTTAATCTCGATTGGCATCGAATAACATGGCACGGCTACCACGCATATTTTCATCCTCCACTTTTTCCTCTACATATACCGCACACACACACATAATACCCGCAGACGTATATATTTTTTTCTAAACGAGGCTCGACCTGTCCACAGCTCGAGCGCGAGATTTTATCGATGGAGCGAAGCATGCCGGGAGAAAAGCTGGGACCCAATGTTCCAGCGATCTCCCGGGGGGAATGTATTCGCCGGGACTTACCGTCAATTCCGGCCGATTAACCGTCGAAATCGACGACCCAATTGATCGCCGATTCGAGGGCCCCGGGTTCTGGTCATCGGTCGCCGGCGCGTGTCGCCCCACCATCGATCTTCCGCCTCGCCGAGAAACGGCTGGCCGATGAAAAACGACGAGATAATGTTTCCCTTTCGTCGGCCAGATATATCTGTCGATCATAATTCACTTGCTCGCGGAGGAAACGCTTGCTAGAGGTGGGCATCTGCTGAGGGGTGGGTGAAGAGGAAGAAAGAAGCACGGACGTAGGCGAGAGCGCTGTTGTCTGTCTGCCACCGCGAAACGGACACTCCCGCAATCTTTTCTAATTATCTCGTTCCAGCGGGCATCGCAGCCCCGTAATCGGATATGCTAATGGGCAACGGGGAAACGTAACGATGTTACCTATCTTTTTATGTCGCCCTGCGCACCCTCCGCGAGCGCCCCGTCGCCCGCGGCGGCGTTACATGCGCAGCCAGTCACGACCACCCCGTGCCCTCTGAGGGAAAAGAGTTACGCCGGCCGAAGTAGCCACCGTGTCCACGCGGAACGGTGATCGTTGGCCAGATCCGCGGGAACCTGTTACGATTCACCTTCGATATGAAATATCCCCGGTGTCAGATTGCACAGGTGGCCGCCCTTCATTTTCCGTTAATTAGCGCGTATCTCGATTTACTACCGGGGTGGCTTCGTTGCCATTGAATGGCCGCATTAGGAGCGCGGACGTATCGATCAAAGTTCGCCGAGGACACGCGGGGCCGGTGACGGCTGATTCAATGGGAATGGCGTCTATGAGGCGTCGATTCGGATGCACGGAGCCGTTGCAATGAGTGGATTGATGGGGGATCGATTGGGGTTCCCGCGGCGACGTGAAACGATTTTGATGGTGAGGATGTTGGAGGGGGAGGTTGGAAGCTTTGGTGATGATTCCGATCTAGGGGCGCGAGCAGGGCAACTGTCCAATGCTGCGAATTTTGGGGGCGACAAAAGTGGTAGAAAGAGAAAATTGAAATTAATATAAGTGTTGCGTGTTGATTTTTTTAAATGTTTTATGAGTTTTCTTTAGATTTAAAAAATAGGTAGGTATCTACCTCCTACTTATATTGTAAGTCCGGGAGAGTTCGACCACTTTCTGGAAAAGAAATTGTAGCATCGTTGTTTTTCACATTTTTGTCGTTTTATGCACATTAAAGCAAAGCCCAAGAAATTTAGAGTATATATTAATTATAGTGTGCGATAATTTCAAATATTTATTTTCATTTTCAACGAAAGACATTGGCACTGCAACTGGTCGGTCTCACCCGCATGTCAAGGGAGCGATCGACCACCTTATAAAAAAAAATTAAAAACGAATACATACATATTGTTGGTGTTACACTGTAATTATATGCATATTATATCCCCAATACCGGAAGAGTGTAAATAATATTACCTGTTTTTAAAATATCACCACCACTGACCACTGTAACTTGGTGTAAAAACTTTCAGCCTAGCATAAAGTCTTAACTGTATCTTATAATTCAAATATGGATTTGTGACAATGGTCAATGTGAGATAAACAACAAGCGCCTTCATTTCTTTTGTGTCAATAACACACAGTGCCCTATCTTGCGTCAGTCTTAAAATATCAACACTGGCAGGACTCTCCCGGTGGTCGAACTCTCCCGGACTTACCCTACCTATATTGTACTGCTTCTTTTATGAATATTAAATTTTTTATAAATCAAAAAATTATTTATAATTAAATATAAAAATCATTTATGCCCAGAGCGACGAAAGAGCTAGATCGGGCCCTGCTCCGTGGATGTCGAATAGTTTAAGTGTACATTGGATTCAGGATCCATTCTACCTATAATTTCATTTGAACACATTTCAGAATATTATATTGTACTGTGACTTTAGTGTGATTTAAAATCCTCATTCCCTTCAGGAAGTAATACTGATGATAAGTAGTTCACAGAGTTTAATATTTAGGGTGGGTCAAAATGGAGAATTGTGTGTTTGAAGTGTTACAAGTTTTAAGCTAGAGTATGTTAAGTGGAATTTCTGATGAGACCAGATAGCAGGAGTAGATACTACTTCATCTGTTGGAGTTTGCTTGTATTCGGAGTATTATAAATTGCCACAGAGGATAGGAATATATCAAACCAGTGCATACTGTTATTCCTAATAATTTATAACAGCAAGGTGTCAGGATTAGTTGGTCATCAGGGTCTGCTGAGTACCCCTACTGATGAGCTCCACTAGTAAACCTTGAGCTCAACGAGCAAATACCTCATCCTTTTTCTCCTTCCCAGCTCCCAACAGATCGTCATAGTAAAAGGAAATGTATAAAAATAGCCCGCGCTGCTGTTTCTAATAATTTATAACCAGCATCTGCTGAGTAGGCTTGCTGATGAGTTCAGCTAGCAAACCCTCGACGACACGGGCATGGAAAGAACTTGAAAGAAGGAGAAAAGGGGAAGGATGAACATAGTGAGTTTCATCGTGGACTTATCACTGAAGATTCTTAAAAAAACCTAATAACTATGTAGTTGAGATTTTACACGAATCGAGGCTTCAACTACGTTTTTCATCAAACACGAGCACACGGTGTTATAACTTAACCAATCTCCGTAATCCCCAAAGTAATAGAACAAGAAACAGCAAGCTGCCCATATCTCCTTAAACAGAATCCATCGATTCATCAGGCTGCAATTACTTTCCAGCTCGGCTGCGTAAGAAGCACATACCATTAACACCTTCGTCGAAAAAAATCCGTATCGCACATCAACCGAACAGAAAGAAGGTAGCACACTCTTTATATCGCGCTGCATCATCACCTTGGAATAATTAAGCGATCGCTCGATCGTTCGATGGTGCGCTGATTGCGTTCCATGCAAACACCCCAGTGTCAGCCAGAAACGTGACGATAATTGTACCTGAATAATTACGATAAGCCGGGGCGAATCGTGATCAAATCGTACGACTCGGGGCACATCGTTCTCCCCTTTCTTTCTATCTGCATTTCGACGTACAGGAACGCGGTGTTATCGCGATACGCGTAACGTTCCTCGTGTACAGCCTCTCCACTGATAAGATCAACGCCGGCCGAGTACCGAAACTTGTACGACCGCGTGCGCTGGCTGGTTCACCTTATCGCAACACACGAGCTGCCCCTTCGGAGATTACATTGTGGCAGGCCTGTGGAACCTCTGTTTGATTGAAACTGGTTGCCCCGCTTCAGGGGCCACCGCTCCCTTCTCGCGGCCTCCTCTCCGCACCTGATTCCCAGAATAATTGCTGCCGAACCGATACGATCAGCGGGCACCGATCGATCGTCTAGACGTCTCGCTCCACCTTCTTTTTCTCCGACGGCTACCGTCGCGAGGTCTTACTCGAGATTGCGCGCCGCGAGCGGCGAATAATGCTGGACGGAGGACAAGTACTAAAGGCTCAAGACCGCATTACATTGACGACGATATTAAACTTTTATCTGCCAGTCAAAGTATAGAGTACTTGGTGGAAAGGTTAATCGAGAGGCACATTTCAAGACCTTTGTACTTCTGGGGCACTGTGCTCAGGCATATAGACGATACTTCATTTTATGCTCACGGCAGGTATAATCGTGGCATGGCAAGAAATAAAACGGATTCCCTTCAAAGTAACGCGACGGCAGGCGTTGCTACGGGTTTAAACCCATCAGCAGTGTACACTGCTAAAACCTTCCTCCGCGCTAAGCTTCCACTCACCGTCCACGGAAAACCGTGCGAAATTGTAATCTCCTGCAACCTCTCATCGCTGCGCTCGTTGGAGACTACTCGACGTAAGCTCCGTCATAATTATAATTGCAAATTCCTCGCTGCATCAACGGACACCGCAACACCTCCGTCCGAACCAAATGGAGCACTGCTATAAGACCCATGAGCTAGTATTGTAAACCTTTCACCAAGGCAACTAAAAAAGGAACTACCCTAGGAGCGATCTCGGCTCAGATAGGCGGTGTTCTAGGAAGACCCGTGGGTCCCTCAGCCGACGATCAATAACGGCGAATCGAGCCGAGGAGGAAACTACTTAGTGAGCGTATCAAAGACAGTTCAGGGGACAGCGACGAGTTATCCCTGCTGGTACTTCTCGCGATTGAATCGTGCCGCCTCTGCCCCCGATGTATCTTTAATGCGACCGCCATGGAACCGGTACGTCCTCGCGTGTCGTCTTTACTCTTTACTCATTCAGGGTGGAAACCAGTTTTCGTCGCGGTGGTCCGGCTGACGCGCCTGATCGCGGGCCGGATAAATAACCGCTCGTTACGGAGAGGTGGCGCGTCCACGGTGCCTCGCGACCCACCGGGAACCAGCGAAACTCTCACCCTCTTGCGTGGCCGAGAGCTGATCGAGCCGGGGTGATCGGACGAGATTTGGGGAGGAAGATGGTGGAATGGGATTCTATCGACGAGGCGCGAATCGAATCGGGTAGTTCTGGGAGCAAAGTATTATTTGGGAGATAATTGAGTTGCGGGATTGAGAGTACCTTCGAGTCTGTGAAGGCACCTTCGGATTTTTGGGATTTGGTATTTGTGGGGGAAGAAGGAAGAGGGGGTGTTTATAGTATAAATTTTATATTTGATAGAAAATTATATAGGTATCAGTTTTCATAGGTATCAGAGGATTTGTATATTTTCATAGTATGGGCAAAATTGTTATTTAAGGGGTTATGCTTTTCTTAGTCAGCTGGCGAAAGGGAACGCGATTTTCGGGAATTTTTTGTGGAATGTCTACTGTATATTTTTTTACAACTATTCGCTTATTTTAAAAGTATATATATGCCGCAATTCTCAGTAATTTTGTTATAGGAAAACATTAAAAAATTAACGAATAACAGCTATTCTCACGGAAGCGGTTTTGATATCGGTGAGGAGGATATTTTGGAAACCGCTGTATCGATTGGCCTAAACTTTTGCAGACTTCTTTTATATAGTAAAGACTAGTAGATGAACGAAGGATTTTTTATTTTATAAAAAACTCTATTTTTAATTAATGAAAAACGAACGATTCAAACTTCGAAAATTCGTGGTTTTGCGTTAAACATTTTGTCAAAAATCAACTTTTTGAAAAACCCTTCGTTCATCTACTGAATTCAACCATATATTAACAGAATTTTTTTGAATTTTGAATTTTAGATGATCCGGCTCAGAGAAATCATGCTCACCGCAAAGTGCCTTTATCAAAACAGCTTCCGCGAGAATGGCTGTTATTCATTAATTTCTTAAAAATTTTCTATAACAAAATTACTGAGAGTTGCTGCATACGTACTTTTAAAATTAAGCGAATAGTTGTAAAAAAATATACTGTAGATATTCCAAAAAAAAATCCCGAAAACCACATTCTTTTTTGTCAGCTGACTAGGCATAACCCCTTAAATTAAATTTCCAATAACAAATAAATGTTACAAAAGTATTCCTCATGTGTCGAACAAAGTTAACTTGGGTTAACGAACGAATGACGAATTTTTTTTTAACTTTTCGTTATTCGAAATTTGATTTAAATAAACATTGCGCCCATCTCTGTTTCATAACACCGCATCCCTGAGCGTTCTAGGTTCTAGCGAATATTTGAGGCATTGAGAGCAAAAGGGGTCTAACCCACGTTGAAAGAAAATTAATTTCTTCTGTTTGATGTGATTAGTACTAACTCAGTTCCGCAAAAACTGTGGGTCAGCCCGCATTTACTCTGAATGCCTCGTTTTCGATGTCCTCGATCGAATACCCCTGTTTCGCGGCATTCCACGGAAACGAAGTGCAGGTTCCCCAAATATTTTCTCACGTGCAGCTGCCCTCGATCCCGCGGCCCCCACGAATCGCCGTTTGTTCATTGTGCCCAGCAAACAAGCGCGTATTGTCGCTCGGGCTGGTGACCGTGAATCGGTCATTGTGCGACGTTGCGTCGTGAGCGTCGGTGCTTATGTCACATGTGGGCTCATTCTAATGTAAAAGCTTGATTTTACGGCTCATTGTCGCGAGCGCGCGCGCGCAGGATGAGAAAGAAGCGACCAGAACGCGTCGATTGAACGACCCCCGTGGCCAGTCTGCTGACTTTCCAGCGCTGCAACGTTGTATCGTCAACGTTGGATGACGGCGTCCCGCGATCATCGAGTATCTTCTAGAGATCCTTGTAAAATTCCTCTATTAGCTCCCTTGGTTGACGATATACACATTGGAGAGAATCGTTGGGGTTGGAAGGGGTGAGATTCTCTCACCAACCCTGTATTTTAATTTTTAAAAATAAATTTCAAAGCACCGACTGTGTGGTGAATAAAACATTCTTGATCATCGTGCGGTGATGTCAGTGTTCCAAGATTGTCCGTACTTATTCGTAGCCTTGATGATTCTTAACGAAGAGCGTGTTAAGACCCTCGCCAACTTCCTCGAAGAAACTTAAATTTTCCAGCTCCCATTTTCACGGAAACCAATTATCAAATCTCCGATACAAGTGAGAAAAGGAAGCTTCCACTAATGAAATAATAATCCCCAGTTATGAAGCAGCAGGAAAGAAATTCCAGTAATTTCTCAAATCATTCGATCATTCCTCGCACCACCAAAAATCCACGGCTCAACGACCTGTTGCCCTAAAAACTCCTCGCGAGACGCAGCTAGGAGACTGCAAAACAGATTCCCATTATGGAGAGGCGCGACGTTGATTGTTAGCAAAACTGCACGGGGTATTAAATCACGGGTTGCAGGTAATGCACGGTCAGGCGAGCGTGAAGCAGCGTTTGACAGCGTTAGAAAGATCGCCGCGACAAATGATCCTCAGTTTCCCCCGAGGCTGGCTATCTGGTCGCCGAGGCTACCAACGTTCGTTTCCTCGGCTTGTAAACGGCTTGTCTTCCGCTGACAACAGTATTTGTCTCTGCGGCTCTGATCGAGGAGATTTATACTGGCCGCGGAGACATGACTGGCCACATACAGGGTGTTCGTTAAGGCACAGAAAACGAGGTGGGATGTTCGATCTCGAGCTGCAGTTAGCGCGCTTAGCAACAGTGAACCGAGTCTTTTGTGTGGATGTGTCTGAAGGGAACGAATGATTTGGTAGTGAATAATTCGTAAATAATAAGATTCATTGATAACTCTATCTCTTTGCAAATTTATAATTTTAATGTTACTCCAAAATTTCTATCCAAACTTACATTCCACTTCAGTTTAGTTAAATAGTAGAAATCTACCAGGGTCAACGTGTTCAGAGAAACCTGAAGGATGAGACAAACTATTTATTTGTTCCCCTAACCGTCTCCACACCTAATCCACGCGATTACTATTCATAGAAGCATCTAGAGTCCACCCTGTACGTCCACCACTGGCATTGAAAGCGTTCTTAAATGCTCAGGGAATAGCTTTACTAGGAAATCTGGTGATGCAGTAGCTCCACCCCTTTAAAACGTATACTCAGCCGCGTGTGCTACCTAGGAGGGGCCATTTTCCTTGCTTCCCTTAGGACCAAGCTATTAGTTACTAAATTACTGAGAGCCTCCAAACAACTTGCCCGTTCGACTTGGCGTAAGTGCTCCTACGAACCTGCTGCCTTTGTACCCAAGTTTAAAGCCCGCAAGGACAGAGAAACACCCCGTATAAGGGGACACGGTCGTCCAGGTGATAGTAGCGGAACGAACCAAGGGGGGTTACATCTCGAACGGCGATAATGGTGCGCGAGTGAAAGCCCGAGCTGTGGGCCCATTGTGGCCGTGATTTTTGCTTTCCCTTGGTGGTCCATCGACGCGAAACGCAACGGTTGATTAGCATAAAACGCCCACCGTTCGCTCCCCGGCCGTTTATCGCGTGCCGAACCCTCGTTCGTGAAGTCACGGCTCGATTAAAGCCGTTCCTTCGATGGAGCTCCTCTCGCCACGATTATCGTCGATTGTCGCGGAGTCGTTGACGGGCAAAAATTAACGCTGCCCGCGGAACTTTCTTTATGGAACTCTCCACCGACCTGGGGGAAAGTGGGTGTCTGTAAGTGAGCACTCTGACACTTCAGTCGAGAAGATTGTTTCCAAGGAAAAATAAAAAATTGGGGTGAGGAAGAGAAATTAAGTGTGAACTTTGTCGTAGAATGGTACGTATAAAGTACAACTTTTGATCATTTTCAAGTGGCTGTATCTCCGCGAAAAATGGTCGCAAAGAGTATTTTAAAAAAGCATTTTAACGCTTGAAGTCTTTAGTTTTTGAATCCACAACTTAATTTTTTTTCCGTCTATTGTGGTACCGTTTTATCAAGATGAAGCGCAGGAAACGAAGTTTCAGAAATTTTTGCCTAGTTTGGACGTATGCACGAGCCAAAAAAAATGTTTTTCAGATAAATCCAATGGAGGGTTCATATAGAGCAAACATTTATCTTTAATTTCTTCTTTTTTGATTTTGTTGTATGAATTTTATTGACCAACTTATTCGCCATCAAAGCAAAAACGGAACTTTTCACTTTGAACGCCTATAACTTGCGAAGGCATAATCGTAGAACATTTTTCACGAGTGTTTTGGAAAGCTAAGAAAATATCCTTTCAGAACCTTTAGTTGCCAATTTAGTGAGATTTTTTAAAACAAAAATTTTGGCCCGTGCATACGTCCAAACAAGGCAAAAAATTCTGAAACTTCGTTTCCTGCGCTTCACCTTGATAAAACAGTATCTTAATGGACGAAAAAAATTTGTTAAGTTTTGGATTCAAAAACTAGAGACATCAAGCGTTAAAATGCTTTTTTTAAAATATTTTTTAAAATCTTTGGAACCATACCATTGAAGCTGATGTAGCTAAGGATAAGTAACACAGCATATGAATTACGATGAAATGAAGACAAGTCATTCGAGTCATTAAGAACCTTAATAAGCCAGCTAATAGACAGCGAGCGGTATCCATGAAGAATCTTTGGCGTACATCGATATCCTAAGGCCAAGTTACACGAGAGAGAGAGAGCGCTCAAAGCGTAACACGAGTCAGTGGAGGAGTGCTTCGCCTGGAGAGACGAAGGACACAGCAACTCCGTCATCTGCTGTGCATTATTCGAGAGGAGGTTCATTAGAGGACTTCCTCCGCGACGGGAGGGCCACCGTGAATGATTTTCCGGTAATGGCGGCCTGCTCGAAACCATTGGCAGTCCTCCCCTGCTTCTCGGAACAGTACAGAATTGCACTCAAATGCACGGTTAAAATAATAGGCGCTTTGTGGAAAAATCGAAAACCGCCGGCTTGTGGTGACTTTTATTACCTTCCAACGGTTTCCCGATTTATTAGGGAATTTTAATGACTCCACTCCCTCAAACGTGTGAAGTTTCAGTGAGTCGTTGGAAGAATTTGAACAGTGTTGATTGAAAGAGACGAGGAGAATCACCATTTTAATACTCATAGATTAATGGCTATATTTCTAAATAAATTGTTAAGAGCACGCTGCAGGATAGGCAGATCACTTTCATTGTGTCTCAATGTCGGACCCGTTAATTAAGCAACTTCTCTTTAAGTTATTATTAAACTGCCAGGATGATTGGCACCGTACACCCAACGCGGTGGCATTTTCAATCAACGACTCAACTCGCCTTCCCCACTGAACAGGTCGAATAAGAGAGAATCGTGAACGCGCCAAGCTACCAACGTCCTGCCATTAGAAGGGGGGTGGGAGGGGGGGGGGGAGGCGTTATTCCGAGGAGTAGCGGCTAATAAATCCCCGTGGCCGTCGATTTCGAGAAAACGGCTACAACCGACGGTTCTTCGGTTTTATCTGATCGATTCCAGCGGAACCGGCGAGCAGCATTATCAAATAGACTTCAATGAGAAACGCGGGTGGCGCGATGCGGCAAGGGGCCTCCGCTACTATCGTCCCCTGATCTCGCGGTGCCATTGTAAATGCGTTCACGTAATTCAGAAAAAGTTGGCGTGTCCGTTTCGTGTCGGGCATATATCGGCGACGGGGCCGTTTCGAGTACCCGTCCCCCCGCGCCCCGAATGCACCCCAACGGAAGTACGTCGTGATTTGCCGCAACGCCGGAAACGGCGCACGTGCGTCGTCGTTTTTGTAATTCTCATTCAGCCGCGTTCCGAGAACACCGTTCGGGAGATGCTGTTCACTTATCCACGAACAATAAGCACGCCAAAAAACGTGGTCCCCGGGAAGGGGGTGGGAGAGAAAAGAAAATACGGCATCGAAGTGGCCGAGAAACGGGGGAATGAAAGGATTCTTTACAGACCGATAATTGCGTGGTTACAACGTTAAAAGGTCGTTCACCGATTCATTGTTCAGCTAGGTCAAGAAGAACGCCAACGCCCGTTAAGCAGCGCCCAGGAATTGACACTTCGCACCTTTCGCAAGATGACGATAAAACTGGTCGTTCGACGCGTGTAATCGCGTTTCACAAACACAGCGAATGCCTGCGGCACCGGCGAAACCAATTGCAAAACGAATCGCACGGGCGTCTCCTTAAATGTCCATATTTCTTCCCGATCGCAAACTGGTGACGAACGCGAGAGCGTTTGGAGGTACATGACCCTCCGAGACTGCCACGGGGTTTAAAGATCGCTTCAAAATCCCCTTCGAACATCTGACAATATAAATCAATAACTTGCTGTGTATAAAATAATGCATCGGGAACGAAATATCCACGGCCCAATATTTACAAATTTACAAATTCACAAATCACCCTGCACTTCCTCCACCAATTTCAAAGCTGACTAAAAACAAAAAACATCACACACCCCCCCCCCCCTGTTCCTCCACCCCATTTCCACCCCCCATTTGAAAAAACCCGCAGCGCAGAAGCCTGCACCCCGGTGCACCGTAGTAGCACGTGAAGTCTCCCACGTGTGGAGCCGATCAATGGCCGGCCAATCGGTGATCAGGGCGCGCAGAACAGCAGCAGGCAGCGCGCCTGCGTGCATGCCAGGTACGGCACGCGGCGGGCCACTGGCTGTCATACGAAAACGTGCCGCTGGCAAACAAAGGTCGCGCGGCCGGGCTTCTCTTCAGCTTCCACTCGTGCGGCCCGTGCTTCCTCGAGACCCCCGGGGTCAAGAGACCGTGTCGCCCGTGCCCTGTCTGTCTCGTGTCGTGTCTTCCAGCGTCCCTCTCGGCCGCAAGTGCCCGCCAGCCAGCGCTCTCCGTCTCTCCCGTCAATGGACACGCGGATTATGCATCTGCTTGATCGCCCGTACGGCCACCGTCTACCCAGGAAACCGTCCATTACGGGCGAACGCATGTAGCGGCTGCTTGAACCGACGGACCGAATCGAGGAAACCTCTGCCTTTGGGGAGCGCTTGTTTGCGAGCGATGCTAGTGTGAAATGGGACTGAACTCGGGGCAGATGGAAGATTGCGTCGGGGATACCGCGGAAAGTTGATCGATCGAGATCGGTGAGTCGGAAATGATGGAGGAGCGCTGGAGTATATTGCTTCGTTGTTGGAGCTTGTGAAATTTTTTGATCGTGCAAATTTCTGCCACCGAATCAGTCAGATAATTTTATTTTCAATTGACAGTTTGGTCGCGCTTGGAACGTTCTGTCTTTGGTACATTTAGAACGTTATAATGCTCGTCGCGTGTTGCATCGGAGATCGCGGGAACGGCACGATATCGCGAAGCCTCTGTACCGTATCGCGATCCAAAGTAACCAGTAAGAGTTACAGGTATACTCGCAGTCGGACCGAGAAAGCCCGTGGAAAAGTGTCACTTCATTTAACGGCACTCCCTCGTTTTTCTCATGCCACTTGATAGTGGTCTTATCAAGCAACCGGTCGCAAGAAGCTAGCGATACGCGCGCTTAATAAAACACGTTCAACCTGGCCAGAACATTGAAACATTCAAATAAATTTCGCTCGCAACGTTTATAAAGAAAACCGTCGACAGCAACATCGGTTAAATCTGGTATGTAAACTGGTTTCTACATTGCGGTTATTACATAGTTTGAAACAATTCTTCTACACATTTGCTCTTCGCAATTTCAAACCAGAAAAGAGAAGAGTCCTCCGTCGACCTCGTTCGTTTTAACGAATCTATTTCTTGCCGGGTGGTGTCCCAAATTTTTGCGATTCCTACGGGGAAAATAAATACGAGCGGTCGTAAAACAAGGAGCAAAAAGAGCGCCCATTGCTCTTGTTTGTTAATGAGCCCGAGAAGTATAAAGTTTTAGTGAGTAACGAAGTGACTTGGATTTTTTCCCGTCGGAGACACAAGGCGCGCTCTGTCCTCGACGGGCCGAGCAATTAGAAAAAATGCTTCCTAGCTGCAGATGTTTCGGGTGACAGGAGGATGAAGCCTAGGTCACAAAGGCACTTCCCTGAAGAACGGAGGCGCCGGTGGCGCGTAAAACGAATTTTTCGGGGTGCAAATCGAGCAGACGGTGACTCGAAAAAAAAAACAAGGTACTCCATTCTCCGGCTCTTCAGCAAACGTTGGGCACTAAAATCGTTTAAGGTTCTTCGGCATATACGTTGGAGACTGGACGTACTTTTCGGTGCTCGTTTTTCCGTTATCGATGGAAACCTTGATTTTTCCCAATACATCGCGTGTTCAGCGAAGATATTTTTAGATAGCGTCACTTTGTGTACTTTCACTTCCTACGCCGTTTATCATCCACATTTATTTGCATTGGAGCACGGAAGTTACGGTGATGCAACGTCTCGCGTGTCTCAATTATGATTCTTGTTTAATCGGCAGAGATTCTGCTCCTTTAGGTGTGCTTATTTTGTGTGATAAGAATTATTCGCGTAGCAGGCGAAATAACACATTTTTGGTGGGTTTTTTTTTCTCGTCAATATAAACTCCCAATTTGTACAGCTATTCCTATTTTAATCGTGATGTAATTCACCGAAAAATTAAATTTTTAGAAATAAATTTGATGGCTCACATGATGGAGTATCTGTATTTCTTCTACAAAATTCAAAAGAATTCCTCTGTGATTTGGGGGGAAGAGGATTAGGGGAAATCCTGAGGATATCTCTGAAATTAGCAATAAGTTTGTTAATGTGGCATTACGGCGGTGGATCAGATGGCGCCAAACGATTGACGTATATCCGTTTGAATTAATTTATGATTCCTTCGACGGGAGTTGGTGGTAATACCGGTATTATACAGGCATTAGAGCGATGTGCGCGATTATAAACGTCGTCCAGTGACATCATACCGGTTATTAGCAGCATTCGAGTTTCTTTTTTGGTCGCGGCGTAATCCTACGAGACTACCAGTATTTTATCAGCATTCGTAATACCGTTTCGATCTCTGCTACTAAGGATTTTATTGTAGCTTAGTCAATATGCTTCCCTGTTCTACAGGATGCTCCAAAATACTTGACGCAGTTCGTGGTATATAACAAAGTTGTGTTTGTACTTGGAAATAAATTTTCTGCAATTAGAAATAGTGTAGATTTTGTGAAGATAATTTTAAATTATACTGGGTGCTTCAAATATATTCCAGAAGTATACGCTATGAAGAATATTGAAAATTTACTTATTTTTCTCGCCGAAACAGGAGAGTATTTGCAATGCATATAGAATCAGGGATATTCTATCACTAATGTGATCACTTTGTGACATTCTATTAGTATAATAATAGCGAAAGAAAAATACCACAATTCTGAATTAGTGAAGTTCTTGCAATAAAGAAAGATGCATCGTCATTGTTTTAATGGAGCCGAAATCTTGGCTCCCTTAAATCACTGCATTTTTCAAGATAAATCGTTCTCACTTGAACTTGAACCCTAAGCTAAGAACATCGTAGAAGAGCCACGGCAGCGTTCTTGTGATAGTCCAATAAAGCTATCAAGCATTATCTAGACCCGGCCGCACGAAAACGTACCTGCAACCGTGACAGGAACATCGTACCCGTGATAACACTCCCACGATAAACTTTGCCTGAGCAAACTGAAGGTAGAGAATTTGATAAGTGCGTTTCGCTGCGTTATCGTTGGGAAGCGCACAGCGGGGAGGGAATTTCAGAATATTTCTGTTACGCTGCAAGTAGTAATAGTCGAAATTATTACATAAGCTGGGCATAGAATCTACGAGGGAATGTGCCACAAGTAGTAATGATCGAAATTACACGACGGAGCAGTGAGTTAGGAAACCTGAAAGTACAAAACTTCCTTGGTTCGTAAGCCTAGCCTAGGAATCTAAGAAGGAAGCTTCTACAAGTAGTAATAACCGAAATTACATTATCCAGCGGTGAAGGCAGAAGCTAGCTCAGAACTTCTCAGGGTTAGAAGCTGACCCTGCAATTTAAGATGGAATATGCTACAAGTAGTAATAACAGAGATTACGCGATCAAACATTACGGGTTAGAGACCTGAAAGTTCAGAGGCTCGTGGATTCCTGAACTGGCCCTAGAATGTTTAGACAAAGAGCCAGCTCGTCAAAGGCGTCCCTGTCCGTTTTAATTCGCCGGTGAATTCATCGCGCGATCGCGTTGACGACCGTGGGCTTAGAATGAATATTCTACTATCGCGCGCCGCGCTTCCCTGTTCACCGATCCCTTGATTCTCATTCGGAACCGACGCACGTTCCCCGAGTCTTTTGTTATTCACGCGGGTGTAGCTTCGAGCGTCCCTTTTTAGCTACCCAGCCAGCTAAACTACCACTGCGCGACGCCTCCTTTTTCTTTTCTCTTCACATATCAAAATAAGACATTTGGGGGAACGACGTTGAGGTCCTCCTTACTTGGCAATGCTTCGAGCCTCTACGTGTGCGCGGACACTTAATGAAGCCTGTTTAGAAATTTCGATTGGGCCTCTCGATAGTGGATCTACCGTGGAAAATTTATTTAAACGATCCTTTATTCTTGAGGGAAATTCGGAGGTGATTATGACGTTTTGGGCTGTTTCGAAAGTACTCATGAATTGGTAAGAAGGGATTAGAATGCAGAGGTAGTTGCTTCTTGTGGCATTGCATTCCCTAGCTTGTGTCCTACATTTTCCACGCAACTTTGAATAAGGAGTCATGCTCCCTTCCACTGCACTATGAGTTTCGAGTGATTCTGAATCAACGCTGTTTATCGAAGTTCGCCATGTAACTTACGAGGGAATACCCATTTTGTCGATTTTTTACAAGTCAAGTTTTTTACAAGTTGTTGTACTATGTGCACATGGTATTATGAACTACTTAAAAAAAAAGTTTCAGTTAAAAATGTATTGTTTTTCGGAAGTTATGGATACCTATCCGAAACTCTCTCGATTTTAGACGGCTACACGGTGGCCCTGAAAAAAGCTGTATGTCGTGTCCGAAATCAAAAACAGTAAAAATTTTGTATAAAATATGTTGATAGCTATCGACCTACGACGCCTTTTTTTCATTCTGACCACCCGTTTATTATTTATAAAGAAAAAAAAATGACTTTTCTTGTAGAAAAATTTAACTTTATCTTTGATATCACCATTCCTTTATTTTTCCAAATTTTCAAAGTCGACGCTGTGAGTCGATAGCTATTAAAATATTTTATAAAAAAAATTACATATTAAAATATTTTATAAAACAATAGTCTTTTAACTGAAACTTTTTTTTAAGTAGTTCATAATACTATATAAAGATAGTACAAAAAAGGAAAATCTTCATCAAGCCGTTGACTTATAAAAAAATCCACAAAACGTACACATTTTCTTTACGTTACATTCTTCCTCAATCTGACAGCAATAACCAAACTTCTAATTAACTAATTCATTCAATATCAAGTACTCCTACATAAAATACAGAAATCACTGATCTATGAAAAAAAAGGAGGAAGAAACAACTCAAGCCCACCATTGCAATCACCAATATCAAAATTCTTATCTAACTTAATCCCACCACGAAACATGTGATCTAACAGAACCACCCACTCCCATTTTAAAACCCTACCATTTCAATGAAACAGATCTCTCTGCCCCAATCACTGGCCAGCCCAAGTCAAAGCTGACATACGATCGCAAGTCGAAGCATTCCGTTCCCGATATAAATATTCCAGGTACGTGCCAGCGGGTGTTGGCCTCCCTTCCCTCCTCGCGAACCTCGGCACGTCCACCAAAACGTATCGCTATGCGCATCACGGTGATTTTCTATCGGCGATCGCGAGAACCGCCGAACATGGCGAGCAACGACCCAACAAGTCGAATCCGTGGAGACCGACTGGGTTTCGTGGCGATCTTGAACGGTCTAACTCGATCCTTTCGCGTCCCCGCGTCAAGCGCGATCGAAGCGTAGAAGAGAAGTACGCAGCATGACGCTGTGCCGTTTCTGTTGAAGCACAAGGGACAAGGGAAATGAACTCGTTGGCGCGCAGCTCGTTCCTCGAACGGCAGCTTCGACTTCAGGACGAGCTGAGAATATTCTTTTGCACGCGACTCCTTGGAAACGTAAACTGGTACAGGAGCAGTTATAAGTTTAGGGGAATCTGGAACGAGAGCTGAGGGCGTGGGTGAAGAAGTTGGGTGAATTGGGTCTGGTGGGACGTGAATTTCAGGAGTCATATGAAAGAATTGGAGAGGAGAAATTGGAGACGGAAATGTCTTTGGTAGAAGGGAGATTCTGTCTGAAGGGTATTAGGCAGTCGTTCCTGTATAAAATGAAGCATTTCTGTTTCAATTAATTACAAAGAAACAAATTGAAACTGAGACATAATTGAGTTCACAAAATATGTAGTTTCGGACCGGACCTAAATTGAAGTTAATGAAAACTCTTATTCTTTGTGAAAAGAAACTAAACCCTCCTGATGAGGTTTTACCCTCCTCCAAGCCTCAAAAGTAGAGGTTTTATAGTTTATTTTCATAAAAAATAAGAGCTTTTATTAACTTCAATTTAGGTCCGGTCCGAAACTACACATTTTGTGAACGTGCTCGAATTGGATTTGAATCGATTGGAACCTCCGTTTTTTAATTACCACTGCAAAACAAAATAGAGTTTTTTAAAAAGCCTCTTTAATGATCCATCTGTAGCGTCATATATAATGCATATTTTTTACTAAACAAACAAGTTTTTTATAGCTTATGATGTTAATAAACTTCATACCAAAGAACAAGTCTCAGTTTTAATTTGTTTCTTTGTAATTAATTGAAACAGAAATGCTTCATTTTAAACTGGAACGACTGCCTAGTACCCTTAAGAGGGCTGGGCAGTCAGATCGCTCGAAAATCTAGTATTTTTTGCGAATTTGTTGATGAAATATTAGATAATTGAATGCGTTTAGAACTGTGAGTAGCTTAAAGATAACACTTAGAATTTGTGAAAGAATTGCACAGAAGATCCCAGTTTTCAGTAATGCCTTTCGAACCAAAAAAGTGCAATTCGAAAATTAGGAAATTGTAGGCGCCGTTCGTCCCTCCGCGGGCCAACACTTTAAACCCATAGCCCGCTGACTCCATCCTCGCTCATAATTCATTACACCATTTCGGCCGCTTATATTACACACCGGGGCGCCTTGTTCGGAGTCGACCTGCCTAATTTAATGCCGGTATTTAGTCTACGAGCCCGAGCACGCGCCAGAAAAGAAACTCTGACCTTATCCGTGGTTCGAGCATGTAAAACCAAGCGCGAGTCCACTTTCGTGTTTCGAAGCAGGTTGCTCTGCTCTTGTTTCCCTCCAAACGAATAAGCCTTTTGTTTCTCGACCGCGTGGCTGTGAGATTTCAATCCTCGAGGCGATGAATATCGAAAAGTTTTAAGTAGGTACTCCCACAGCCCCTAATTGAAACTTTCTGTTAATTTAAACGTGCATCGTTCTCGATTTGTTGACAACGTAATATCAAACACCCCACATTCGACCAGACCTGTATGGTAATTTTAGGAGATACGAATCGAAAGTCACTTTCGCTGAGTGTCTACATACCAAACAGCTAAATCAATCTTTGCAGAGGAAAAAGGAAATGCAGATGCAGGGGCATTGGATTAAAAGCCAGCTGGCTGACTCACGGAAGGCGCGAAGCAAACTTGAGCGCGTTTCAAACGGCCCCTGTCGAGATGCAAACATAATCCCCGGTTAATTTCGAGTATAAAAGTTCCTCGGACCTCTGCCACCGTTTCTATGGTACTGGACCACTATTTCCCTTCGTTTTTCTGTTTCCCTTTTACGAGCACCCCTGGCTGAAAGCGCCAGTCTAGGGCACGCGAGGAGTGAAACGCGACCAGCGTGAAATTCTTGCGGTTGTGCGACGTGAAAGGCTTCCACCTCGTCGCCGCGACTCCTCGCTCAGTAAAGTTCCTCAAATATTGATCGAGAACCGCTTCTTGCACCGTCCGAGGCTCTTCGAGACGCTTGCACATCTTTGACAATCAACTTGGATGGTGATCCCTCGAGATTTTTTAATAACCGTAAGAGGCGTTCTATGGACGTGCACGATGCATTCTATGGCTAAGTGCACGGCAAATACGGGACCACGCCACTGCAAATAACACGTCCATGGAGATCTGACAGTGGAACACTCGAGTTTTGTTGTTGCATTCACGGGGGATGCAAATGGATTCGAGTGATAATTCCTCATGAATTTCTCACGATAGATCGTGATTCTTGCAAGTGAAAAGTCATTATGGAAATGGATTCTGAGGTCCAACTGTTCCGTCTTCTGCGCAGAAGCTTCGTATTCACTTTAATTATTTTTGTTTAGAAGCTTCAGGTTTCTCTCGTGTGATGTGTTTGGGGTTTTCAGCGGAATGCGAGTCAACGTTCGTTGAGGATGAAAATGATAGAAATGTATTATGTTAACATGCGAGGGATGGATGGTCGGAGGGTAACCAGCCTGAAAGAATATTTGTTTCTTTTTCGGTGAAATCGACGAGAAGGGGGACGGTTCGGACCACCCACGCCTCGAACGCTGCAACTTTCTCTCCGTGGAATCGAGTCCCATGGGGTTAGAACGGATATACACAGTAAGCGGCTTACTTTCAAGCATCGACACCCTTCCGTGTACTTTTCGGATAACGCCGACTCGCGCCAACCTGTTGTTTCGGGATAATTCGACGGGACAATCGGTTTCCGTTTCACTCGAGCGCGATTAAAAGGGATCCGTGACTGGGCAAATTGCGGGGGATCATCGGATGCTAATGATACTCTTACTTGCCGTCTCATTTCCGATCCTCTGGGTGGTAGAGATGGTGATTTCAGATATCAAACGGCAGGATGAATCTCGTTTTCATGCGAATGAGACTGTGATTTCAGAGGGGACTTTATTTCCACGCGATGGGTGTGGAGTTGATTGAAATTATGACGTGAAATAGGTGTGGACAGCAAAGTGGTTCCAAGTTTGAAGATTTATTTGTAAAGCTTGATTCTATACGAAGGGTAAGGGGGGGAAACAGGGAATGCCACAAAGCAGCTTTATCAAGAAAATTAAGTTTTAATACTTTAGTTCATCAGTAAAGAAAGAAGGTTCAAGAATTTAATTTTCTTATGTAATTTTCTTCTTAAATAAAAGCTTGCGCTTCGGCAAAGAGTGGGGACATTCTGTATTTTGATCCAGTGCAGAGTGGACATTTCCTGTTTTTAACCAGTAGGTATACCAAATCTTTAACTTTATAACACTTTGTGATTCGACAGTTCAGTAGTCCCAGTTGCCGCCAACAAAATATGGTATAAATTGCAAAATCACCAAAAATGGACATTCCTTGTTTGACCCTTCACAGGCATTTAAATTAAATTAAAATTAATTTCACCTCCCGATTAATTTAAAATCCCATTTCTCCCTCCTTCATTTCATATTACATCACATAATGGAGACCAAGCATTGTGTAGCCCACAGGGCATCACCCTCGGTGTCCACTGGAAAGCAGGAATAACCACTCAAGGGAGCACATTTCAATCGGTGGACAGAGCTACAGGCAACATGTCAAGCCTTTTAAAATGTTTTTCCACCGCGAACCGTCCGCCAGAATCTCTACCCCGTCGCCGGCAACGTGTCAACGCTGAAAAGTTGCTCTAAATGTGTTCCAAAGGCGGCTCCACGCATCGCGTGCAAGCATAACACGGGATACACAAAAGGGACCGAGGAAAGTGTGAGGGCGCGCACCTACGTCGAAACGTGCCCGCGTAATCATGGGAAGAAAAGATTCGCCGGTTGCCGCGCGTTGGCGTGAAATAGTGACAAGACGGTGAGACGCCCTGCGAGGCCAGCCAGCGAGCACGTGCTTCCGGTTTACGGTTCACCCCGTTCTCCACAGTTTATGGTTTACAATTTATGGGCCGGGGCACGGTTCACAGGAGCCCAGCCTTCCAGAAAAGCAGACTGGTGCACCTTCTTGGTTTGGTCCTCCCCCACTCTCGTTCCTATCTCTCTCTTTTTCCCTTTTTCTCATTCCCTTTGATCCAACGCCGACGCGGTGGGTGGACGAGCTTTCTCAACCTCGAGAGTCTAACGAAAAAGACTTCGATTAGAAGAAACGCGACTAAAAAGGGGAACTCCACCCCCCCCCCCTCTGTTCGAATCAGTTCATAAATTTGGTCGACCAGAGGATACCAGCTTTTGTTATTCTCGAAATCGACTCCATTATTCACGACTTTACACCTCCTCTGTTCCTTTTGGGGCGAGAAGCCGCGATTCGGCACGTGAATCACGAGATTTCTATTCCAGCTTGGCTGATTTATTCGTGACGGACATGCTAAGTAGTTATATGCAATGATGTAGTGGAGTTGTGGAGGCATGTAGCTTTGTTTAAGTTTGTCAGAAAGGGAAGGTTCTCGGATTTTTTGTGGACGTCGAACGGGGACCATTTTGCTTGGGCCACGAATTAGATACCTTCGGAGAACGTTGGGTAGCTGTAATACTAGAGCAGAGGCATAGGGTACACTTGCTAGACTTTGGAGCTATCAATTTCTACCCTTGCTTCATTTAAATAATATGGAAATGGGAGATGTTCCAGGGAGATGACTGTAATTTTAAAGGGTTCTTCCAGGATTCAATTATAAAAGTGCAAATGAAAGCGTTCGTTGCTTCGACAACCACTAACGAAACTTTCCTACTATCTACACTGTTACCATACAAAAAATATATAAAAATAAATTTTTAAGTTCAACGATTTTATTTAAGTAAGATTTTATTTCTAGTACTACACTACTACAGTTACGATTGTATGTCACTTTAAATAAAATCGTGGAGCAGGATATTTTTTTGTACCACTAAGTAGGCAACGCATCGACTTTTTGTTGTTTTCGAGAAGAACGCGAATTCAGAGATGGGCAAAATTTGTATTTAAATAAAATTTCGAATAAAGAATAAGAGTTAAAAAAATTATTCGTCATTCATTCGTTAACCCGAGTTAACTTAATTAGACACATGACGAATAGTTTTTTTTAACTTTTATTCGTAATTCGAAATTTTATTTAAATAAAAATTTTGCCCATCTCTGCGCGAGAGGCTGACTTCAAGTCGATTGAATTTGTGATTAGGGGTTAAAATTGTAGTAGATGCAATTCTTTCACGTGGATGAATCTTTTTAAAAAAAAATTATATTATCATATAACTATCTACGCCTGCAAAGTTTCAAGTCTATTGGATTTATGAAAGTGTGTTAAAATTGAGTTACAAGATTTCCACCAAACAAACAGAGGAGTGAAGCTAAATAAAATCGTTTAAAAATCGAGTGATCCACCAGGCGCCACATCCCCCTCGATACATGTCGCCGTTAAAGGCGTCGAGCCACCGTAAATCCCACCGTGAGATCAATTTACCCTCGATCCTCGCGGCGCTTCCTCAAGCATCGATACCGATTTTCCCTCAAACGGGGCGGCAATTAGCCGTGTTATCTATTCCGTCCCCGCGTCTCCAATTAACGGAACAATGAAGCTAATGCCCTTTCCGTGTAAACGAGCCTCGGCCTCGTGATAGCGAGTCTCGCGCGTCCGCTGGCTCGTGAATCGAGGAAATCAAGAAACGAAGGGAAAAGGGCGAGAAATCGCCCCGTAGGGGACTCGGAGGAGAGAAGAAGCTACTTTTCTCCTCTTTTTTTTTTAACCGCTCTACCCATAAAATTCACTTTCACACGATTTTAAGAGCTGGCGGGGGAGAGCGTCGGTGATTTACGCGAGGGGATGTTGTCGCTTCGGTATAGGAACAACTCGAGGCTCTTTCACTAAGGAAAATTCTTTTTACAAAAACCCCGGCACTTTTCGATATCTTAGAGGATCTACGCGTTACGCCCAGCCCGGGACAAGTCGTACATCCGTGGATCGGACAAATTGAATGAAATCGCTTAGGCCTGTTTCGGTCGTGGGCGCCTCGACGCCTTCGACCACCCGTAATTATCGTGACGTAGGTCGGGGATTTGGTGGCGTCGAGTTGCGCCAGGTTACTAATTTGGTCCTCCGCGCCGACACTCGTTTCATGGTATTTATTAACCATCGCTTCGGATTGATCCTGGAAAAAGGTTGGACTCAATGCAGCAGAAGATAGCCATGTGTATTGGGGTAGCTCGTATTTTCGACTTTTGAATTTTCTTCGCAACACCCCCAGAATAATTGCAATTAATCAAAAAAAATTGTTAAGTTTGAGCTCGATTGGATAAGGGGAAAAGAGCCCCTGGGCCCTTAACATTTAAATAATTACTACCTCTAAGATATGGATTTCATAAAAAAACATGTCAAATAAAAGTTGTAGATCCAGACAATGAGCCTCTTTTATGTTCTATTACTTTTTCTCGTGCGACAAACGGTTTTCGAAAAAAGTCCGGAAAACTGGAAAAAAGCGAACAAACTTTTTTCCCATTTTCAAATTTCAAATGCTTCATGTACACTTTTTATTTATGAAAGCTAAAAAAAAATCAAGATACGTTCTAACGAAATGGAGGTTGGTGCTGGTGGTCGAAAAACGAGGGAGGTTTTAATCTTTTGAAAATTGGAAACAGTCTACTGGAGCAAAACGAATCATCGAATTCTTCTCATTTTAATTTAAGCTTCAGTGTGAACGAAGGCATGCTTGGTGTACATATATTCATCAGGTGCCTTTGTAATGTAAAAAACACTTTCTTCGCCGATTCTATTTACCCGACTCTTTGTCTCCGGGCCCCGCCCCTCTTTCGAAAAAAGCCGATCTCCAGCGGGGCTTTGGCCATCGGCCAGGCCCGAAGCTGCATGCGACGAGGACAGGGGAAACGGCTTCGGATGTGCCAAATTGAAAGGCGGCCCTGAAAAGCGTAGTTTACGCACGTGCTGCGCGAGGGGACGTGATAAATTTTTATAGACCAGAGTTGTTTTCGATCGATCGTGCACCGCTACCTCGCGTTGCGGAATGAATTGTTACGCTTGAAAATTAGGCTGACCGTGATGGATGCCAATGGTTCGAGAACCTTACAAAAATAACAAGCTATTTTTACTTTTGCCCATCGTGCAGGCGCGCACGGCGTGCAAAAATTGTATCAGAATTAGACTTCACTCGACCGAAGTCCCTTCACCACTGCTCCTGAACTTAGAACTGATAATTAACGAGAATGAATGGTAAATCTCCATGGATCTTTCCACCTCCATTAATTAAATATCTACTAATAACCAGGCCACAGTCACCATAAAATTTACGACCCCGTCAGAAGGTACGATTATATCCTCGATCATCGGATATTCATTGCATATTAAACGACGTGGAAGTCGTTCCTCTGCTCCTGCCAAGGAGACAGCTTCCTGAGATTTATTTTTTCGTCGCCGTTTTAACGAGCCTTCCTCAGGGATGCGCGTTCACAGGCTTCCTAGCAGGATTGTTTTCTTTGAAGCGTCCTAACGATCCCCAAAGGTGCGCCTGTCGTCCCAGCAGCCAGCCCTATGAAAATACACCCCGAGGGAAAGGGGGAGGAAAATTATGAATCCACAGGCGACGATTAATATTCCAGCATCCCCAACAAGGGTTGAGGACTCTCTCACGAATCCTCGGGAGGAGGAATTTCCTTTGGGCCCCGTCACCTGTTCGGGGGACATTCTACAGAGGAAAAGACACGCGTATTCCCCGCGTCTCTTCTCCTTGCCTGCTCATTTTTCTCCCAAGGAGATTTCCGTGGAAAAAGTTGCCCTTCGGAGGCGTCAACGGCGATGGGGAAAGGTTCCAGGACGGAAGGGAGTCGAATTTCAGAATTCGCGGGCCTTTGTGGTCCTTTCCAGAAAGTCTGGCCGCCAGATTGAGTCAGAGGCTGTGGAGTTCTGTTTCGTAATGGCCACATATGAGGCGACTTCCTTTTCTTTGAATTTCTCCAGTTACTGAATGACTTCTTTTAATTAATATCTCACAGTTGCTACTCTTTGTGCTCAGTAAAATTGAAAAAAAAAAGAACAGTTGGTTTATTTTTTTTTACTAATTCGTATGAGTTTCTTGTTTAACTTCTGCGTGAATTTTAAACAACATTTGTTAAGAGGTTTTCGATGGTCATAATACGACAGGACGAAAGTCACGGTCATCCCTTAAGGAATTCAAATTTAGAGGCAGTCTGATGGTAAGCGGACCACCCGAGGTCCTTGCTTAGCATAAATTTCGGGGATGGGCAGATCCTCTTCTTGAGATTTGTCGAAGGAAATCGGCTGATTTACGCACGCAGCCGGATCGAAGCGGCCGTCGATGTACCTCGAATATGCGTCCGACCCATGTGCAATAATTAATGACGACAGTAATTTATCGGGCGTCCGTTCGATAGCCAGGCGTGGACAAATTGGAAGAATGATAATCGAGTGAATAACGAGGGACGTAGGAGGTGCTAACCAGCACTTAAAACACAATCAAATCAGCTTTTCATATTTTTAATACATAACCAAAGAGAAACTGCTCCAAATACTGAACTTTTCGAGTCAAAATTTGGGGACCGTTAAAAAAGTAGGAAGAAACTACGTAAACACGATATTCTTTTGAGATCAACGACCAGAAGAATCCCGATAAAGACACCAGGCAATGATTATCCAATGAAACAGGTGAAAGGGCGCGGCGAGAATGATTTCGTGCGCACTGGATCAACGTTACGAATCGTGAATAGGTGGTTAATCTTATCAGATAGGAGGGAACGGGCTCGCCTAGCCCCGCAGGATCGAATACATTATCTTATTTACAGACAGGTCTACGGTGGAAAAGTTTAACGCTCGATAAAGCGTGAACGCATAAATGAGAGGCCCGAAATATTCTATTTCCGTGACGCCCTATTATCGTCGGATGACTCCGCCTCGGGCCACCAGGCTCAAATAGAATTTTAATTCCCCATCGAGCCTGCTCCTGGCCATTTCCGAGCTTTCTAATGCTCCTTTCAACGCTACGCTACCTTGCACACTCGCGATCACCATTTACGAATATAAATGTCACATCATCCTCCAAACGGAGCGGGTGTTTCAATTTTTTTCTGACGTCACAGGAAGTTATGGAAACTTTTCTCTTTCGAACGAAATTTTGTCGTGCTGGTCCGGTGATCGAGTAATCGAATTTTTTAAACGGAAGGGTGTGTCGCAGGGGTGACAATGAATCGGTTATACTGGCAGGAATAATCTTCGCAAATCACAATTATGCAACCGGAGGGTTGGAGAAACAATAGGACATAGAATTTTAGTGGACGCGTGAGTCCTGAGTTGCTTGGAATTTTTAGGCAATCCATCCTGGACAATTTGCGAGGCCACAAGGTTTAAATGTCCATTTGGAAACGCTTTGGTCGTACGCAAACGAGCGTGACTGACGGTTGAACGGGCCCTATAAACGCGTGTAGCTAGAAGCAGATCTCTTTTCGAAATTTAAGACTCGGAAACGGTGGTTTATGCGCTTCCGGCGTCTTTAATGCGATCTCTACGGAGGCGTTTCAAGGATGACATTAAGGCAGGCGGGAGTTTTCGAAGCTGCAGGGTGATTTCACCACTGTAATAATTTTCAATCAGCTCAGCACCAGGCAGATTGCATTCTGGGCTGGTTGACTGATTTGTTGGCAATACAGGGTTCGCGTATTTTCTGACCCACTGTGTTGCACACAATTTCGATTAAATTCTTGGAGTGGAAGTAAGGAGATACCATAGGGTGTGTCTGTTGGACAAGTTTAGAAGAAGTTTATAGCACAGGGATTTTTCTATTGTTCACAGAATCGAATTAGAATAGATTTTATACAGAATACTCAGTATTTTTCTAATCTGGTTGTGAAGTATCCTGATTCTATTCAAATTTATCAAAATTCAATTGCTTTCTCATCTAATAGCCATGACGAAAGGAAAAATCCTCAAGCTCAGGAACCACAAGCTTCTAAACACTCCTAAGTCTACCTACAAATCGAAAACACAGAATTCTTAAAGTCTACCAAATTGGGTCCTAAAAATCATCTTAATATAAAAAGCAGAAAGCTTCTATATGTTTGTGTGTTTGTCTGTCGCCTAAAAACTTTCGAACGATAAACTCTCTGATCCCAAAATGTGGCTCAGCTCATTATGCCCGACTAATCCATATAAATGTGACCATTTTCACAAAAAGAAACTAAAAAAAAATGTACTTCTTTTATAAAATCAGAATCTAAATTTCGAGCGAACCGAGTAGTAAAGCTAGTTGACTATAAACATAAAAATTACAATCACATCGCCCAATTTACTCGACCTGTATATCAAATCTTCCTTCCATGTACACTTCCCCAAATCATCCCTCATGTCGCCACTCGATTAAGCCAACAACCCTTATCACACAACAGAATCAATCACTAAACACCTACAGCAGAAATTCGGGTAATCAAATTACTAGAATTGAGAATGAAAGAAGGCAAGAACCTTCATTCCACTTTGAAATCTGTTTCCGTCGATGACAGGAGGCAAAGTGGCTCCTTGAATGTCGCAGCAGGCACGTGTTCGCGAAATATGTACATAGGTATATTGTGAACGATCGATGGAATCCAGCGGCCAGCCTGGCTCTTTATAAATAGAGGCGTTTAAATGTAACCCACGGACCGGTTTCAAAGAGGCCCCATAAAGTAACATCAGAAATCGCGGCAACCTCCGACGCGTTTCTTTTTCGCCATCGCGACCAATTGTAATAAATCGAAGGGGGAAAAGGCGCGAGCACGTGGTTCACAACCGCTGGGATTATTTTATGGAGCACTAGCGAACGGTGCGTCCACTGTAAAGAATAATAGACCGCGCTCCTGGTACGGGCCCTAGAAAACACATGGCCGCCTCTTCGTTCCTATCCAGGCGTCGAATTCGTGCACCAGAACACGTCTGGTTGCATCGCTGCACTCGGCCCCATAGATCACGCAACGCTGCACCCATAACTCGCTCGACTTGGAGCATCCCCTTGCAGGATACACTTTTCAGACCTCAGATTGGGGGCTGGGTGGTAGTGTGTTAGGGGGATTCGAGGAAGCACTGGGGACGTGGTAGGGTGCTGTGGTTGGTGGGTATGAATTTTTATTTTAAAAGTGGGGAAGAGAATTAGTAATTGTGGTGATTTGGGAGGTTTGATTTAAAATACTACTGTAGTGGTATAAGTATACTATCGCTCGGGGTTTGTGTTCTTTGAGAATAAGGCGAGAATGTTCGAGGTGGGATATAGATTTTAATATAATGTATCAAATAAATCAATTTTTTATTAAAATTCATACAAATGATATTAAACTAGCTTTAGTACTCGGTTTCGCCCGAAATTTAGATTCTGATTTTATAAAAAGAGATTTTTTAAAATTTTTGTATGAAAATTTTCACATTTATCTGGATTAGCTAGGCATAATGAACTGGGATACATTTCGTGACCCCACAGTTTACCGTTCGAAAGTTTTTAGGTGATAGACAAACACTTTCTGCTTTATATATTAAGATTTTTAATCCTCCAATTAAATTTCAATATAATCTATCAAATTATTTCATTTTCAATTAAAAATCACACAAACTATATTCAATTTTTAATCCTCCAATTAAATTTGAATATAATCTATCAAATAACTTAATCTTCAATTAAAATTCATATAAATTATATTAAATTTTGAATCCTCCATTTAAATTTGAATATACCTAGTGTATCCAAGAACTTAATTTTCAATTAAAATTCATATAAATTATATTAAATTTTCAATCCTACAATTAAATTTGAATATAGTCTATCAAATAACTTAATTTTCAATTAAAATTCATATAAATTATATTAAATTTTCAATCCTCCAATTAAATTTGAATATAGTGTATCAAATAACTTAATTTTCAATTAAAATTCATAGAAATTATATCAAATTTTTAATTCTCCGTATTTTTATGATACCATCTTCCATGGCAGATGTTATCCAGGGTCTGAAAATAAACAACCTTGTCTGGCTTCTGTTTCAGGGATTCACTGATGCCGCGCCACTAGGTACACGCTACCTGTCGTCGAAGAAGTCGTCAGGATGGCGATCACAAAGTGTCTCATCCTTGGGATACTCCTGATCCTGGAGATCGATGGAACTAGCCAAGGACAACTGGTTCGACTAGGTGAGCAGTGATAACCGTTTCTCTGGTGTTTGCACATTGTGGCTCGTATGCGTCCTACGATTGCGTAACTTGGTACGAGCAGGGACTTTGAGAATCTTGTCAAAAGAATGAAAAACACCACGTACTTCCATTGCATCGAAATATTCCTCGTGGCTGTTCACCAGGATAAACCACTGCTCACTGCTCTGTTTTGCATGGCCTCGAAATAACTCTGAAATGTCTATCACCAGAGGAAATGCTTTCCCTTTCCACGAAGCTTATCAATAATGATACTACGGTTTCCTACGGCAGTTGATATTTGCACACATATACTTAGAAGAATGTGTCAGATAATGAGTTTACTCGATTCCATTTACGAGCCTAATAGAAATAAGTAAGAAATGCAGCAAGGCAAGGAAAAGAATCTTCGCATAATGAAAGTTCCTTCTCTAGTAATTCCTTTCAGGACATTTCCAAGATTCTTTCCCTCCAAGCAACCTTTCACTAAGTGAATTCTTTTTGCGAGAAGAAAAACAGATTAAAGAGACGCGTGGGGGACGCAGAGCACGCGCAAAATCGGCGAGATCGTTGGGATAGCAATCATCGTGGCCATTTCTCTGCGAAAGGAAAAGGGAAATGAAAAGCAACGAGGTCGAGGGTAGCTTTCTCGTCCGCGATTAAGTTTAGCGCCCGAACGTCTACTTTTGGCGACTCTTCCTCATCCGTTCGCCGGTGCTAAATTTTTCGCCCCTCGGCCCGGGATTCTCGTCGCTCGCCATCGAGGAAACCGCGTGTAATGTTCGCAGATGCGAAAAAAGGGACGGGCTTGGGGTGGTGTCGCGTTCAACGCGAGAGCGGGGCATCGATTTCCAAAGGAAAGTGCCGGGGTATTTTCGTGGCGGCAAATAGGAAAACGAGGGAAAAAAATATGGCTGGGAGGACGAAGGAGGCAGGAAGAGTTTATGATGATTCGAGGATCATAAAGTACGAGATGGCTCGATCGTAAGGAGAGCTATCGTATTGCAACTGCCTGCCAGGGTGTATTTTTAATCTCACAAGCTGCGAGAAGGGAAAGCATTTCTGCGATGTAGCGGATGCAAAGAAACGCGAAATTTAAACATTTCTCCAAGGTATACACACACTTGAATTACAGTGATCACGCTTCACGATTTCGACACTAGTTTCCGCGAGCGTAACGATGCAACTTTGTTTGATATTTATTGCCGATACTACACCATTCAAAGATTTCAATTTTAATCAGAATTCCTGTGCTGATAGTTTTTGAAGAATTCTAAGTGTCAAAAGAAGGGAGCACGATGTAGTTCCTTCAAAGGCACGAAAGAAAGTAAGGAAAGACAAAACACTACAGGAGTATTTCGAGAATTTCTGTCGACGAGATTTTCCTCTCTGCTCGTTTCTCCGTCGTGAAACTTTCCGATCGTTGGCGCACGGCGAGGCACAACGGCAACCCGTCTCGCATAAACGTCTCCCAAAGGTACGTGGCGGTATTTCGAGAAATCTACGCCTCGAGTAGTTACCGATCGATCCCATAAGGCGCCCCTTTTGTCAGCCACGAATCTTGGCTTTTTTCCAGTCACGTAATTTCCCGGCCGAGCCAAGAACCGTGTTACAATTTAATTAGGCGTCGCCTTTCGCGCAACTGTCCCTCGCGATTACAGTTTCGTTCCCCTTTGCCACGCGACGCTGCAGAATCCAACTCGATGAATAACGTTTCGCGAGGGGAGCGCCAACGGGGCCCCTGGGCTGAGCAGATTTCTGGATGCACGAAAATGTCAGGCGACCCTTTAATCGCTAGACAGACGATTCACGGGCGAATCGAGTATTTTTAAAACCTGCACAAAGGGAAGGACGGAGCCCAGACAGAAATAAAAGAGCGTCCTTTTGGGGAGGCCCGATGAGGGAAGTCCATTTATGAAATATGGGGTGCAAGCTAATTCCACGTCTCGGCGAGAAAATGTGTTCAACATTTTTACATTATCGTACCATCAAATTTATTTCATATTATATCGTATGAAAATTTAGAAAATTCAATAATGACAATTTCTTTGAGGATTTTAATCTCTATTTAAATATAATTGTAATTACAAAATTCCATCGATACCCTAAGATCGTGATTCTTCTGAGAGAAAACCATCATTTTAACGAATCTAACGATAGGAATTTAGAATCGCTTAGGTTTATCGAGATCGTTAAAGATTTCCTACTGCAATTGATTAGAATACCACTGATTCCATGGAGAATTTAGTGAACGTTGATGACCATGTCACGTTTGCCGTTTCATTTTATTACCATTTTATGAAGGTTTCCCTGGGCAAAATGGAAATATCGATTTTCAAGGAAGGTTAAAGTCGAATTTCCTCGGGCGACCGATGGAAAACCCGCCGGGCCCCCAACATCTGGCGCACAGATTTCGAGGGCCGCATTAAAATGCTTTCTCTAAACGGTATTTTGCTGGGAGCTATGGCGTTCCGTTGGAATTTCCGGCAATTGCACACGTGCGCCTCCGCTAAAGGTATATAAAGTATACAGCCTGGCCATTGTGCGCAACAGCGGGTACCATATAAACTACCTGCGAGCTTTCAGGCATTTTACAATCCCTAAAATGGTATAAATCACGGAGTACACGTATTCCTTTCACCTGGGTCTAGCCTGCGAGCCCTGCGGAATATCTCAACTTCAATTATCAGATTGCAGGGAACACTATTTCCTGTTCCATCGACCTGGCGAAGGGGAGTTAGCGGTGGATGAGAAACTATTTCCTCTTTTATAACGTATCGGGTCCTTAAATCGCGATTAAATCGTAAAGTTAGCACATGAATATTCTGATCCCCACAAAATAAATTATCAAACAGCTAAACTTTCGAGACAAAATTAAATTAAATCTAGTCTTCAGTGTCTCGAAAGACCAGATGCGAATTTTTGCGATTTTTCGACTATTAAATTTTTGTCTTTTCACGAAGATCTCGCCTCATCTTTTCAAAAATTCGATCGCGAGCCTTCGATATCGGGTGGAAATCGAGGGGGAGGCCGCAAGTCGATCGCAAGATCGTCGCCTCCTGGCGAAATCTTCGTTGCGTCGGTGATCCCCGGCGGGGACAAATCGCGCTCTCCGCTCTGCCATCTCTTTCATTGTCCAATTGGTAATATCAGCCGCTATTACCCTGTTGAATACATTTAATAGACAAAAGATTGCCAGAGGCTCTCATTTCCAGCCCGTGTGATCGGGAGCAGAGCGGCCACGGGCCCGTGGAAACGCGGCCGACGGGGTTGAGAATATCATCGAACGGTTCGCTAATAACGGGCGAGCCCGGCTGTACATATGGCATTCAATGACCGGGCAATTGGACAATTGAGCTCAATCATAATAATGCATACATATATCGCGTCGCGACGCTAGCATTTCGGGGCCTGTTATCAATAAATTTATTTGCCGGAAAGTAAATTCACCGCGGACGTTCACGTCACCGGGTTCGGCAATTTTAAAGAAGAAAATTGTTCTTTCCTCGCATTGCACAGTAAACTCCTCTCATGCTTTCGTTTATATGAATATGTACACACAATTTCCACGAATTCAATGCTTATAAAATTCTTTACCAAGAAAGAGTGTCTGCCTTGGTAAAAAAAAACGTCTCTCGGACGATTATATACTTTTGTAAGAGTCGTGGAATGTATTAGTACACTGTTTTCATTTAGAATCCCAGTGGTTTCGAAGCTGTGCGAGGATCAGACTGACGCTGTCTTCTATACCATTCCTTTTTCTTATCTTAAGCGACTTTCCACGGCAGCGTTTGATCACAAGCGAGCAAGTACACTAAAGACAATTGACACCTATCAGATCCTACGTTGTACAGTCTCGCGGCTCGCGACCACCCCGTCGTAAAGTCGCCGGGGGACGAGAAGGCTGGCGTGCGCGGCGATATCTGGCGATGTTCCAGCTTCGAGGAACAAGCTGAAGTGCCGGCTGAAGGGACACATGCACACTTGACCTCGGCCAAAGCTGCTGAAGCTTAATTACGATTGTGTCTGGCATCGGTTAGAGAAGGCAGCCAGGCGAGCCGGAGAGCTCCGTACGCTCATTAAGATAGCAGCCGGTCTTAAGCACTGTCCCTTAATCTCCCGAAAGGGATCATCCTTTTTAAGGTATAATTATGCAGGCAGCAGAGCGTGGCAGTGTGGGCTCGTTTTGTACCTGACCAGCCCCGAGAGTCAAACCACCGCCGTCAAACGGTGGAACGTATCTATCTGTCAGCCTCCGAGCCATCTCTCCCCCATCGCTCTCTTAAGCTCCCCTCTGTGGACCCGTTGTTTTATATCAAACAACGGGGGCCGGGGTGGAATCTTAATTAGAACGTCCGAGACGTCTGGAAACGGGAGACGAAGGATATCTCCGTGGTATCCTAAGTAGATGCACCCAGTTCTCCTGGGAACCTTCGCCCGGGATGGCGTGGCACGACGGGGGAATCGGACACGCGATAAAAGGGTGAAGTATAACGGGACACCTGTTGTGCCCTGTTGGCCTGATTCCCTTTTTTGGCCGGGCTCGGGTGACCTTGTCCCCCCCCCCCTCTCGTGAACGGGGTTGGGTGAATTTTAAATCGTGGGAGGGGTGGGAAGGGTGCCCGAGGGGTGAGTCTCCTTGGTAGTGAGAATTGCGGAGGATGGGGCCAACTGGGGGATAGAAGAGTTGCTACATGAAGTGTCTCTGAGGAATTTTGTTTATCGGGTATTGATGAATGGGAAGTCGTTAAGTTTGGAACGAGGAATTGGTAATGCGTTGATTTTCTTAATTATTCAGTCTTGTCATACATTATCGACCATCGATTGTTCATTAAATAAGCCGCGTGTGAGTCACGCAAGCGACTACCAAATTCCAAGATTATTCAAGGACGAATGATGAAATCGTGATTGCACTTAATCGAACGTTATATATCACTCGTCGTTAAGCTACCGATCTTGATCCGAGAGGAAAAACAATACCACGAAAGCTTCCTCTTTATATTATAAACTAATGACTGCAATTTAAACTGAACATAGTAGAAGCACAAAAGATTGCTTCATCGGGGAGATAAGCTAATAATCCTACCTCGGAATGAAAAACACCAACATCCCATTTTACAAGATCAACAGAGCACTTCTAAGTCCTTCTTAATTGGAATTCAAGTGGAATACTTCATATTGGAGCACAGGAAATTCATGAGAGACAGAAGCCACCGATCTCGATTCCCCGGAGGGAAGAAGCGAAGCTATAAAGAGCTTCTAACATCCAATCTCCACTTTGTAATCGGATTGATGCATCGAGCAGCCTCTAATCCGCTAGAATTCGAGCCGCCTGTATCATTGGCCGTGTCGAAACGTTGGGAATAATTTCGTCAGAACGATAAGCGACGACTGATCTCCTTGTTCCGCGATGGAAGAAACGCAGAGCCGTGAAAGGGTTCGTGGTATCGGGTTTCGGCTTTGTGTCGAGTTAAATACCGTACATTCGATCCCCGGCCGGTACATCGGGCTAGTTGAGCGCGAAAAAGAGCCACCTCTGGATCAGATCGTGGGATTAGGAATCCAAGATACGATCTGGACCGCGTGGGATAAGCGTAATCCGATCCCTCGCGGGGCCCGTCGAATTCTGTCGCCCCCTTGTACGACGCCCTTGTTCTTCTTTGTCTCTGGAGTCGACTTGAGAAATAGGACAGCCTCGGACGAATTAATCTGGGTAGTCTGACTTACACGGGATGATAACGATACCTAATTTGTTTTTGTTTTTTTTAAAGTAGAAAGTGGGAGGAATAGATCGTGGGGACGTTGTCCTTTGGAGACTTTAGGGAGCAAGTCGGATCGTACAAATGAAGTGATAGTAGCACTGATATGTATATGAAATATTGAGAACAAAAACGAACTAATACACATTGAATAAAAATTTAGTTTTCCTATTTTATGTGATTAGTACAGCCTATTGGAATATATTATTGTTTCTAATTCAATTTCTTCTCAATGCCTCACATCATCCCCAAATTCATGAGCAGATCTTATATGTTCTCATTATAACTTCACTAAGTAGCAGAGGTGCTTTAGAGAATCATTAAATCGTTTCACCACCTTAAGGGGGAAACCTATTCTTTGGGCTAAAAACATAGCAAAATTTGGGATTTTTTTTTTAAGAAACCAGCGCTTCGATTCATCTAAAATTTGGGCCATGTTTTGATGCATCTTTGAAGAAGCTGTAGTTTTTTTTAAATTCATTTTTAACCATAGATTTAGTAGTCATGCAGCAAAATAAAACGGCGTTTCATTTTATACTTATGTAGCTTGAATTTGATGAACCCGAATACCGCTAAGTTCTGTACTTCTTTTGTTACGTAAGAAAATTGGAGCAAAATTGGATATAAAAAATTAAAGGTCCAAAGCTTTCACTTTGAAAACTCTCCACACTGCTCAATAATTTTTTTTAATATTTAGCTGGTTAATCGATTTCAAGCTAAGTACATATATGTATAAAGCAAACGACGACGAGTTTTGCGAGGCGTGGCGCATAACTCCTACATTTATTATTAAAAATGAATAAAGAAAAAACTGCAACTTCTTCAAGGATGCATAAAAACATGGTCCAAATTTCAGATGAATCGAAATGCTAGGTTCTTAAAAAAAAATTCCTAAATTTTGCAATGTCTTTAGCCCACAAAATAGTATTCCCCCCTTAATCCAAGAATAAGGGGGGACTAAAGCTACCCTTGAATTGGAAATCGATGGCAAGAGTGGACGATCGAAAAAGAAACTAGCCCACGTCCGAAATAGACGTGCTTCTGGTAAACAGAGTTGCTTCGCCTCTGCGGCCGCGCGTTGGATCGCGTGGACACGCCAGTGACCGAGGTTTCCTAGGCGGTTCACGGTGTATTTGAAGAGATTAACGCCAGCTCTTGGCCGGACCGTAGCACCGGACCGGATTGAACGGAGCCGTTCGTCACGGCGTGCCGACGAAAATGAATTCGCCGTTCGACGCGCGATGCCTGGCCATCGGTTCTCATTACTTCGAGGAAATGTCACTCGCGAAAAAGAACCTTCTTGGCCCTGCCCCGGGGCCGTGATTAACGAGGAGCTTAATGGCGCTAACTCCACCAGTCGCGGATCACCTCTGGTGCATCATCACTAATAGATCTCCGCCATTGCTCCAACTTGCACGCAACACTTTCACCAATTCGCACTATCGGAAACAATAACGTGTTCCGTCAGTGACGCTTCGCAGATCGCTGAGAATAGTACAATGTAAATAGGGGGTGGACTTGTTTTGAGTTCATTAAGATAGTTTCAAAAGCGCGCGCCGTGTGCGCGCAGCGCGAAACCGAAATGCTATGCCGTTTCTAAAGATAGAGAGGAGTGGCTGGAAAATTGTAGGGATAACGTAAACCGCATCGATTTTGATTGTTTCTTTTACACTTCGGTCTAGTGTTCTGCAGAGCATTTCGCCCTGGGGCCGCCTTTGCCATCGAGCCCCAACCCAACGATAATATAATAATACAGCCGAGTCGGTATCTTCTGTAACGTTCCGCGTCTGCTTTCCCACTGTGCCCTCGAATCCCGCGAGTCGGCTTCCACGATTTTTCAACTCGCGCCGCGGTGACCAGAATCAGCTTTCTCGAAGAACACGGCGTAATAAATAACCGATATCTACGCAACTAGACCGTGGTAGACATTTGCACCGCCGATTGTTGAGAGCGATAGGGAATAGGCACCACGTAATATATTTTTGGCACGCTTCATTTCAAACTGCGCCGCCAAGCAATCCATCATTCGCCATTTCTGCACTCGCATCGGCTCTACGTTCCCAAATTTTTCTCCGTCAATGGAAACATACTAAAAAATCTAAAAAAAAAAATCCCAACTCTGTGAAGGTCCGCCAAATTATCTTTCCCATTTATTTTCCTTCGGAGAAACGATTATGGAAGCTGTAGAAGTTAGAACGTAGCTCTCCCCGCCGCGGATTTTCGGCAATAATTCCTGCTCTAAATCGGAGCAGCTTTCGCTTTGGAAAATATTTTGAGAACCGGTCACGAGCGCCTCGCGGAAGCGTGCGCCGCTGGTAGCCGCGCGAAAACTTTGAAATTTAATTTACGAGCGACGCGTGCTGTTCCCGATAAATCCGCGGGGCACACGGGAGCACCCAAAGTCACGGGGCCTTTTCGGGCGATCGGAGATTTATCGCGCGTAATTAATGCACCGTAGGAACCGTTCGTCTACGGTACAATGTTATCAGCCGGCCGCTTTCCCACCCCGCGGGTTAAATGATTGTTCCTCGCAGCTCTAACTAGAGTGCTTCTGCTGAATAAGGTGAAAACAGGCGGTCGTATATTACTAAAGTAACTGTTCCACCGCGCAGCAGTTACATTAAGGGAAAATTAATTGGACCGGGTCTGGACTTCGTTATTCCTTATCCTATCCAGCGGTGTCTATAAATCCTTGATAATGCTGGGCGTGGATTCGAGGAACTTGGACTTCATTAGATAACATCCCTGGAATACCACGGTAACTCCCGTCGGTGAAATAATCGGTAGCGCATACATTTTCACGCGGAAGATAATTACAAAATTCTTTCTAGAACGAACACGCGTTAGAAAGCCATTTAGGGTTTGAAAGTTGTAGCTGCGTAGGCATTGTATTATACGGAAGCAGGTAGGCTTTGTTGCCAGAAGACTTTGATCAAGACAAAGAGAAAACAGGAGGCCAGTCGACTCGCCACAGGATGGCACGGCAAAAAGGTGCACGTCCCGAACCGGGACACGAGTAAATAAACGTGGAAGCTCGGTCGCGTTGTGAAACGAGGGAGATCCCCGCCATTAGCTAATGGCCGAAGCACCCCAAACGGAACCACCGCGCATTCTCACATCCTATTCGAGCTAGGCGATTTTCGACTGGAATGCTTCCGTTTGTACTTAATTAATAAAACACATGCCTCTTTCGACATCGTTTAAAATGCCCACTCGGTGACTCCGTGCACCACGCCCTCTTACTACAAGCCACTTGAAATGACACTTTCAATTCAATTTCCCCGCGAAGTTTCAAACGTCACGTGCCATGTATTTAATTTATTATACACGTGAAAAATAGACACCGTTTCTTTGGTAAGGAACATCACAGAAGCCAGGCTACCTTCATCTCGGTCGACCCAGTCGCTTGCCAGAATTTGTTTACAACGACTGTTGGTGTCCGTGGTTGGCCATTTATCCCAGCAGGCTTGCCAGTATCCGCGCGTTTTCGCGCTAGAACTGGCGGCCGATGAAAGGAGAGAGTTGAACGGGGGGACAAAGAGAAGAAGCCTCTTGAAATATGTTTATCGCTATTCCTGGCTGCGTCTGGACCGGAGCAGATGGCCCGCGTGAAGTCACGCTCGGAAATCGAAGTTGGCCGCGAAGCTGTCGATAGCCTGGGAGAAAGATGCAGCCCCGAAAAAAAACCCCACTTTCGATTCCCCTTTGTCCCTGGATTCGGGACGTTGATCGAGCGACGAACGCGGCGGGGCTGGTTGGCTCGTTTGCCCGTTTCTTGTGTACTCGGATCAAACAATTTGGACCCGGCGAAGGGTCGGGAGGCGCACGTGACGTGTCCGAAAAAAGAAGCAGCGACGGAACTCGCGTGGAACGACAATAAACTCGATCGACTTCCGCCGTGAGAGAGGTGGGAGTGACTCTTGGGACAATTGGTCGGTTGTACGCGAACACGAGGCTGGCTTGAGGATGTTTAAAGACGAGACAAAAGGGACAGGGTGGGGGCCGAGGTGGAATTGAAGCACTCGCGTGCAAACTTTGCCGCGGGAGGAGGAAGATCGTACGGGAGCACCATGTCCAGGAAATCGTGGGCGAGTCGCGGAATTCGCACGACGAGATGATAAATATACGTCGTCCCCCGGCTGTGCTAATTACGGAGAATTGTGCACTCCGAGCTCTGATAAGAACAGAATGGGCGGGCAGATCTCGGAGTGTCCTGATCGTGGTTTTATCTGGCGGTGTTTGAGTGAAGCTGATGGTGACTAGGAACTTCTAGCTCGTTTCCCAAAGAACTTGGGAGGATACAGAAGAGAGAGAAGTACTTCAAACCTCTTTCTAAGTCGCAGGATGAGATTCCACTGGCTTGAAGTGGAGATTGGTACCTAGCAGATACCTAGAGACGATCTAGGCAAAGAAACCCTCGATTTCGTGAGCGAGGACAGGCTTTCCCAAAGGGAATCGCGTGATGAACCGTAAGCAGACGAGAGAAAACACCCTCGTCGGGCCTCTAAATTTAGTCTGACGCATTCTGGCGACGGGGAAGAGGCGAATCGACGGGGGGGAGGGACGAAGGGGCGAGATGATTCCAGATGGAACGTCAGAAGGGACAGTGTCGCGATTCGTCGCTGGCTGCTGTCCAAATGGCGACACCTTGGCTTCATGAATGGACCACGGGGGAAAACGAGTTTCCTCGGTCAGACGTGCACGATTTTCGTGAAAGGGAGAAGCGACACGCTGGCGGGCCGAGCCAAGTGTCGAGCTTTCGTTTTGCACGATCAAACGTTGCTTCGCTGTTTCTAGCTTGATGATCAAGGTCGGGCTGCAGTCGAGGATGATTAAGCGCCTTCTGTTGTGACGACACCAAAGCACCTTATTGTATTATTCCCTTTGTAACTTTATTACTATACTTTCATTTTTATACTGCAACCCCTGAGCTTCTTTCAATTTGCTGTTCATTCCTTCGTTACTTCTCACTTCCACTAATTATTTCTATTTGTATTCAGGCACCTAAGCCAGTATTACCTAAGCAGATATATCTACAAGTACTGAACTTGACCAATTTATTATGCGAAGATTCTTGCATCGAGGTAGTTTCGATAAACTGTTCACGCGAAAGTCCTTGCTCTGCCTTGGATTCTTCCATTTGAAAGTTGACGCGCAGAATCGAACGCTGCGCGCGTTTTCTTTGCGCAATTTCGCGACTTCAATCGTACCCGCGGTTCGCGGAAGAGTGAAATTAGAAGCCCACGCTTGCCAAGCGGCGAGTTCGATTTATCTCTGTGAAGCTGGTGTTTAGGAAGCTTTAACGTAAATGATTAGCCTCCGTCAAAGTTGAGCGACGAAGAGTTGGAGAATGATTCAAAACATTCTACTAGAAACTAGAAAGTACCCACACATCCCTCTTTTGTTTAAAAGCCAAGTGCTCCTTGCAAATTCTGAATCGAATTTAAACATAGCCGAGACTTCGAGCCAACGTGTTCCTCCCTAAAATGTAAGAAAAGCAATAAACTGGAGACTTGTCAGAACACGGGACTCTCCTGTTGCAGATCTAAATCATACCGACGTGGTGGTGGTGCCGATAGGCGAGAAGCTGATCTTACGGTGTTCCTCGAACGGTGAAACGACCTGGTACAAGGATGACGAAATATTTCGACCACCGTCGCCCAGGGTGCGCCAGATGAAGCAGTCGCTGAGATTCAAGTACATCGAGCCCGAAGACGCCAGCTCGTACGCCTGCCGCGTCGAGACGAGCACGGCGATCGAATGGAGGAACGTGACGATACGAATCGAATCCTTGCAGAACGACGACTACCAGCACGAAATCGACAAGCTGGGGAGCACTCTCGGCGCCCATCGAGCCGACGAGGAAACGAACGAGTTGGAAATCGAAGCTAGAAGTGAGTAAATAGAAATAATAGTGTTTCCCAAACTTTTTTGAGTCGCGACCCACTTTTATAATAATCAAATAAACTGCAATCCCCAGGCTCCCTCCCCCGTGTAAGGTAAATTTAATAAGTTAAAGAAAACACATTAAAAACGGGTATTTCAGAATATAATTTTAACTTAATAATTATTTAATATTATTAAGCTTTTTAATTTTTTGACCAGCTTTTTCTTTTTTTCATCAATGAACAATCAGTGTTACCTACATAATTAATAGAATATAGCGATGTTAACCATATTAAAATAAACAAGTGCTAAGAATCCTCAACTAAAAATAACCGCGCCGCCTCCCTAGAAAACACTTTGCGGCCACAGATTGTGAATCACTGGAATATTCTATCAACGAACCACCACCTTATCGTTCTAAACCATTTTCAACTTCGAATGGCGACTGGTTTCAGATCTTCCAGAGACACGATCGTTGCACCTGGACAGCGAGACGGTGGACAGCGACCTGGAGAACGAGAAGTGCGAGAACGAGACCGCCGGTGAGCACAACAACACCATTCCAGAGCGCGCGCCTTCGTTCAACAAGAACGTGGAGATGCCGAACGTGGTCGTGAAGCCGGCCGGGAACATGCTGCGCCTCCGGTGCCCCAGCTTCGGGAATCCCAGGCCGAACATCACCTGGCTGAAGAACAACGAGGAGCCGAAGAGGACGCTCGGCGTGGTGATGATCACCAAGTGGACGTTCAGGCTGGAGGACCTCGTGACCGCTGACAACGGGAACTACACGTGCATCGTGTGCAACTACCTCGGCTGCATCAACCACACCACCAAAGTCGAGATTATAGGTGAGTCTGACTAACTACCAAACACGTTCAGTTAGCTACAGAAGAAAGTACTGTTCCCTACCATTGCCTTCGAATCGTAAACGGCGGCACGGTGAACGGCGATGCTTTCCTCTCGGATGAAAGAGCGGAGGTTCAGGGAAGGGTGCGTGTTTTTAAAACACCGGTGATTTTTAACGTATCCATAGAACGTTTCCCACACAAGCCGTACATCAACGTGGATTTCCCGAAGAACGTGACCGCGGTGATGAACAGCACGGTGACGTTCAAGTGTCCGATCGTCTCTGATCTCGAGCCGTTTATACAGTGGGTGAAAGTAGTCGAGTACCCGGGTGACCAGGAGAATTCACCGAACGGGACGCTGCTGCAGGTACCGCGGCCCGTTATTGCTCTCGGTGGTGGAGGTGTTCCTCTGTGCCTTCTTGGCGAGCTGACCCGTCGTGGTTTAATCACGAACGAATATGCACCACTCACGTGTTAGGAGTGAACGATTCCTCGAACGATTCACGCGGCCACTGAACGATGGTGGAATTAACCAATGGTGGAGGGAGAGGAGATGTCGTTTAGCGAAGGAACATTGTGTCTATCTAAAAGATTTCAGGTGCTGGCTGACTGGGGACTACTCCGTAACGATGTCGTTTAACGTTTCAGTAATATTCTTGTCTGTCTGTTCTGAATAACCCCTCCAGGGTGCTGGTCTCCTTTGACACTGTCTAATTCCTCTGGAGCCGAGGTCCCTTGGGATCAGATTCGCGGTGATAGTTGGATAAGAGTTTGGAAACTGATCCCAACGGATCCCTCGCTGATCTCTTCTCTAATCTAATTCTGGAGCTCGGTAAAAACGGTGGTTGGGTCTATTTTTTCCTGTAGAAAGCGTGAAACACCGGCCGATACTGACCAGACCGCCGAAAAACACGACCGTCTTGATCGGAGGGCTCGCTACCATGACCTGCGAGGTGCTGTCGGACGCGCACCGCCACCTTGAATGGTATCACGGTTATCACACTTCTTTCGACACTGTCAACAGAACCAATCAAAGTTTCCGGGTGGAGGTGAAGGTAGGCACGTAGAGCTATTCGAAAGACTGCATGTGTCTCTGTGTCTGTTCCGTATCTTCCTCAATGCTTTCTCTGTTTCTGCTTCTGGTACTGATCGAATATCTCGGCCACCTGCGTTCCTACTTTAACTATGGACGTATTAACTGGTCTCTGTGAGTCTACAGATAATTGGGAAGTGGATTTTACGAGAAGATTGTGAGTTGAGGAGGTGGGGTGAGAGTTTCTCATACGAGGCTTTGTTTCTGAGGTGAATCACTTTGAGTAGTTGTCAATGGCCTGTGGATTGAACTGGTGACTATTTCTGATGGTGTTTGTAGATTTACGAACAGTGACAATATTGGAGGTAGTGAAGTCCAGTGTCTTTTGTCGTGTTTACACGGTTGTATACTGTATTCCAAAGTTCAAGAATGGTCGGTGTCTTTCAGAGGTAATGCCACTCTAGAGCCCGGAAAAGCAGCCTGATTTTGAGAATTTTTTATGCGAGTATTGTGAATGGAACACAAAATCTGTTTGAAGGCCTTTATTGTACATACCTTGAAGTATGATTGCAATTTTTTATATTTTTTTTTAAATACAAAATCACGGCGCCACAGCTCTGCAAAAAAAGCTTCTTCTGAAAAACAGCGTTTCGTGACCGGAATGATTTCTCCTTCAATTTTTTACCTAGAACAGAAAACCAAATTTTTTTAGTTCTATGTTAGATTATCTTGGGAAGTACACGAGGAAATTAAAAAATACTGTTCTTTGTAAGAATGGTGCGTGATTGAACAAAACGTTTCAACAATTTCGAGGTTGTGACAGTTCCGTGTTTTGTTCAATCACGCACCATTCTTATAAAAATCTGTATTTTTTAATTTCCTCGTGTACTTCCCGAGATAATCTTATATAGAACACAAAAAATTTCGGTTTTTGTTCTAGGTCAAAAATTGAAGGGGAAATCTTTCCGGCCGTGGAACACTGTTTTTCAGAAGATGCTTCTTTTGTTCAGCTGTGGTGCCACTATTTTGTATTAAAAATTTTTTTTTTTAATTGTAATCATACTTCAAGGTATGTACAATAAAGGCCTTCAAACAGATTTTGTATTCCATTCACTGTACTCACATACAAAAATTCTCAAAATCAGGCTGCCTTTCCGGGCTCTACAGTGGCATTACCCCTTAATTATCTTTAATTATCTTTTTAGTAGTTCTTCTCAAAATCAAGGCTTCTTATGTGACAAATTGTACCCCACACTTTTGACTCATTTTTTCATGTAAAATTATCAGCTTCTCACTTGCACTGTACCACCAGTTACACGTGTAACACCTGTGTGATTGCTTTCTCTGTAAAGGCGAGTCTATCTCGCGATGCATGGTTTACGTATAGCACTCGACGACCTCAACTACTGATCTTTCTTCCGTAGAATGGCACGTACGTGGAGAATCCTGAGGTGCTGACGTTAGACAACGTCACCGAGAAAGACGAGGGATGGTACACTTGCATCGCTCAAAACACTCTGGGAGAAACGTTCAGCAGCGCCTATCTTCGAGTAGTGGAATGTGAGTGAGAGTTTTCGATTCTCTCTACAACTTCTACCGTCCAGTTCGACCTTACACCTTTACCTCTGAAACACCTTCCTCACTTTCCTCGTTCAATTTAGTCTAACACCCATAGTTCTGAAACACCTCACTGTCTTCTCCTGTCCAGTCCAAGTTTAAGAATTTAGAGACCTGCATCTCTCGAGTCTCCTATCATCGTAAATCAATGTTCCTATTCCTCCAGTTATAGATGACGACGGAGTGCCCCTGACCGCAAAGCCGCAGATCCTCGTGAACGTTCTGGCCGCCGTTCTGTTCATCTTCTTCGCGGTCGGCGTCGTGGTGGTCATCTACATCTTCCACCGCCTGAAGCGCGAGAAGATGAAGAAGCTGCTGGCCATCGAGACCGCCCGCGCCGCGGTGGTCACCCAGTGGACGAAGAAGGTGATCGTCGAGAAGCAGAATCTAGTGAACTCGCAAAACGTCCAAGAGCCATTGCTGATGCCTGTGGTGAAGATCGAGAAGCAGAAGTCAACAGTGGCCGCGGAGGACAGCAACGGCGGCAGCATATCGGAGTACGAGCTTCCCGTGGACAGCGCCTGGGAGCTTCCCAGGGAGCAGCTCACCCTGGGCAACACTCTCGGGGAAGGCGCGTTTGGGAAAGTCGTTAGAGCTCAAACCAACACTGGAAAACCTGGGATCCCTAGCGTCGTTGCAGTGAAGATGTTGAAAGGTAACTTTGCGACTGTATTCGAAAGACTTGGAAGCCTTCACAGGTGGGGTGATATAGTTAACAACCAACGAATTCTTGTTACAGAGGGTCACACGGACGCGGAGATGATGGACCTGGTGTCGGAGATGGAGATGATGAAGATGATCGGTAAACACGTGAACATCATCAATCTGTTAGGTGCCTGCACCCAAGGCGGGCCTCTTTACGTGGTCGTGGAATTCGCACCCCACGGAAATCTCCGCGATTTCCTCCGCGACCACCGACCGTCCTCGGGTTACGAGCCAACCATTGGCCAAGAGTCCAAGGAGAAGAAGACGCTCACGCAGAAGGATCTGGTCTCGTTCGCGTACCAAGTGACCAGGGGTATGGAATACTTGGCGAGCAGAAGATGCATCCACAGGGACCTGGCCGCTAGGAACGTCCTTGTCAGCGACGAGTACGTTCTGAAAATCGCTGACTTCGGTCTTGCCAGGGACATCCACTGCCACGATTACTACAGGAAGACCACTGACGGCCGATTACCTGTTAAATGGATGGCGCCTGAAGCGCTGTTCCACCGGGTTTATACCACTCAGTCCGACGTGTAAGTTGATACTTTGATATTGATTATAGAGTAGGTACTTGAAGCTTTCACGCTTGACTGATTCTTTTTATTCGACGCTCCAGATGGTCGTACGGAATTCTGTTGTGGGAGATCATGACACTGGGTGGTACCCCCTATCCGTCCGTACCATCCGTGGAGAAGTTGTTCCAGCTACTGCGAACTGGACACCGAATGGAGAAGCCGCCCTGTTGCTCCATCGAAATGTAAGGATACTTTTAGGCCCCTGGGATTTTATCGTTGCACTCGTGTACTACGATCTAAACTTATTATCTTCGTGTAGATACATGCTGATGAGGGATTGCTGGAGCTACCAGCCCAACGAGAGGCCAATGTTTGGGGAGCTGGTCGAGGATCTTGATAGGATATTGACGATAACTGCGAACGAGGTAAGAGATCATTGAACCCCCAAGGCTTCCAATTAAAACTCAGCAATATCCTAATATTGTGGGATCAGGAAACCCCCCCTAACATAAGAGGGGGCCCAGACCAAGAGATCTCGGAGAGTCGCCGTTAGCCGTGTTTCTCTTTTTCCGTGGCTCCCAAAAACGTAGGAATATTACGTCACCGATTCCTACAATATATTTAATTTTAGGAATACTTGGATCTCGGTCTCCCGCAACTAGACACACCGCCCTCCAGCCAAGAGTCCAGCGAAGCTGAGGACGACGAGGGCGAAGAGAAGTTTCCGTACTTGCTGTGAAGCTCGAACGATTGAACGTTCATCGACGAACGTGTGTTATAAAACGTCACTTTGCAACACGTCCAGAGAGAGCAACGAACGAAAACGAAGTAAGGGAGAGAATCGATCGAGATGAATGAAAAAGGGATCAAGGGACGCTGGTGTATGGAAGTTGATCGACTGACCTAGCGAACACGCCAAATAACATAAATCAGTATTGACCTGTTAGCTCGTACACTGTTAGAGTTAAGGAACGACGGGAAGAGAATAATTGTCAATCGCAGAGAAAAAAAACTCCGGCCTTCGAGGAGACTGATTTTCTTAACCAAGAGAGAACCGCTGTATTTATTTTCCTTGTACCGTGCGCCCTGGGAAATCCGTGTTCAGAAACGAGCCACGAGTCGTCGCGAACGGACGATCCGCAGTATTTGGGCGCTAACTGCTCCAGAATATTTTTCTACGTTACTCAGGTTTCGAGGTTCGTTCGATCGATAGGGGAACAAGATACGAAACACCCCTCGAACATTTCGTTGCACCCGCCCGCACGGGTGGGCATCCGAGGCGCCCTAGGTAAAAGTGTTTTTTACGTCGTCCAGTTTGTACATGTTGTTATACCGTGCCATTGATAAGTGCCTTTGGAACGCGAAGATGGAGATTCCAGGTTCCAGCGGGGCTTTGTTATAAAGGAGGGGAGAGATGGGGTACGGTGTGCATCGCACACGGGGACTCGATGATTGTCCTGGGAAGGATGTATGTATCTCGTTACGAAACGTGTTTATAACTAGTCAATTCAATGAAACCTTGTACGTTTCTCTGTAACATAGTTTAACGATAAACGTGTATGTTTTAAGCGTTTCTACGTAGAACGGACTTCGGTGGACAACGACCGCGGTTTACCCGCGTAGTTTCTAGGTTTTATTGTAGAAAGAAGCGTTAGTTTTGTAAGCGATCCCGCGAGTCGTTGGCGTTTTAACGAGCCCGCGAAATTGACCATTTTTTTTCTCTATTTTTTTTTGTATGTTTGGCAAGAACGTCTCGTTGATGCTCCAACGGCGATGGACACTCGGTGGAAACGGGTCGAGGGATCATTAGAAGATGCATTGTATAATTTTTTTACCGAAACAACGAGTGTTTTGCGCGCGAAGGAACGCCAAATTAGATCGTCCACGTCGATGCACAAGTAAAGGATGTATAAATGATGCATGCGAGGGAGGCGTTTAGTAGTAGATAATTTATTTTCCCCTGTATATTGATCACTTAGGACGTATTTAGGATCTTTCTTCTTTTGTATACTTTCGGAGGTAGCGATCGTCGACGATTGTTTGTAAAATATGATCGCGAGTCGAGGTCGATGGGAGTATGAGAACTTATTCATCGGGAGATTCCTTTTTCTCATTTTTTTTTTTCTTTTTTGTATATAGCACCAACTTGTTTATTTAAAAGTTTTCTTTCCTTCCCTCTTTTGTTACCCAGCACACCTAAAGGTAGCCAGTAAACCAGCATTTACCAAGATAGAATGTATTGTATAGTCTGCGCAAATATTGGATTATTATTGTAACGTGAGTTTCGTCTCGAATAAATCACATCGAACTGTACCCACATCACTCGATATCTGTGACTGAATTTCCAGATATTCTAGCACTCGAATTTCCAAAACTTCGCGTAAGAATTCATAAAAATATCAATATTCCACCAAAATGTTCGACCTACTTTTTAAATATCTTTAATTTCCCTATTCGAAGACTTCATAAGCGTAACTATTCAAATTCTCGCGTTAAAAAATCCGTGGAAACGAATCGTCAAAATTTCGATTTAACCTTTCCAACGATTTCCCGCGCAAGCCAAACAACAATACGAAAGAAAGAAGTAATCCAAAACGAACGCATAAATAATAACCGAATAATAAGTAGCTAACAAAATCAGACGAGCAAAAATACAAATATCGATGTTCCATTATTTATCGAGCTCTTAATATAAACCCGAATAATGCACCGCGGAGCGAATAATTAGGTTGAAAATTGCAAGATACAAAAAACCTATGCATAATTTAATTAATATGGATGAGCAAATCTATTTAAGACCGTGATTGATCGAAAGACGATATCAAAGCCCCCCCACCACTTGACGGGACCGCGTGTCCACAGAAAAGTTAACTGAACGTCGCCAGATGGTGTTGATATCAGTTCGTTTTGTTGTCATCAGCCACATTTACACTAAGTTGTTTTTAACAGGTTTTTAGTGGAACATTTAATTTTCTGTTCCTCCACTTAGCCTCGATCAAACGACAGAAGATGCGAAGGATCGTGCGGTCCGTTTACACAAAATTTCCGGACGAATAACACGAGTGACAGTCGCCGTTGCGTACTACACTCGACATCCAGGTTAGAATTCGATAACCCACTTTTTCCGCGGCACAGAAATCTCCCCCTTCTTGTCAATCGTTAATTAATGCCATTTATCTCGTCCCACGATACGCGGCGGACACGTCCGACTATTTCACAACACGAAAGCTTCCATCAAGTTCACAGATTACAGGCTTTTCAACCTTTCTACCATACCGCCTTAACTTCATTATTTTGCCAATGTTCTCCCACTGATTCCGTATATTAAAACGCTGCGAACTGTCGCGCGTCGTCTGAATCGTAGAACGCGATGGCTCTCGGAGCGATCTCGCTCCATTGTAATTCGTCGGTGCTCGCATGGGCTGTCTCAGGTAGCAACATTTATTAAATGGTGATTACCGGTGCAATGGAGAGGAGAATCAAGTTGAAGACACTGAACAGTCACATAACGTGCAAGATATGCAGAGGCTATTTGATAGACGCTACCACTGTCACTGAATGTTTGCACACATTCTGCAAGAGCTGCCTAGTGAAACATCTGGAAGAGAAGCACACCTGCCCGACATGCCAAATAGTGATACATCAATCACATCCGCTCCAGTATATAAGCTTCGACAGAACTATGCAAGATATCGTCTACAAATTAGTTCCTGATCTTCAAGAGAGTTAGTAGCTTTGCAGAATAGTAACAAAGATTTCCGCCTAAGAAATCGACAACGGCAATTGTGGATGTTTGATCGAGCGAATTTCCTTTCAGATGAAATTAAAAGGGAAAGGGAATTTTATAGAGCCAGGGGTCTGCCTTGCCCGAAAGACGTCCTACCAAACGCGGGAGAGGTAGAGGAGGAGAAAGCGACGGCAGACGCGCACGCAGAATCTGACTACCACCGTACCGACGAACAAGTACAAATATTGGAAATAGTACGAGGATCTTCCAAGCGATCCCTCCGCGATACTAATCCGACGAACTTTCTTTGCAGGTGAATGTGTGTTTGGAATGCATAAATACAAGCTTGAAGACTTTGAAACGGAGGTTCATTAGGTGCTCTGCCCAAGCGACTATTACGCACTTGAAAAAGTTTATTGCCAAGAAAGTTCTAAACGGGATGGAAAAATATCGCGATGTAAGTAAAACGATGTGGGATTTTTAGCGCGGTGTATGACTAATCCATCGGTGTGCTTCTTACAGATTGATATTTTGTGCAATGACGAACTGTTAGGTAAGGACCATACGTTAAAGTTTGTTTATGTAACGAGATGGAGGTTCCGGGACCCACCCTTAAGGTTACAGTATAGACCACGAATAGACATTTAAGGCTGCTGTTTCTGTGTTCGATACGCGATGAAGAAACGAAAGCACACAAAGAGTCTGTACCTACCTTGTACGTTTCCTGGTTCTATTCGTGTATTGCCCCGTTGTAGTACTTATTTCTGTGTTCTCGCGCCGGCAAGATCCCCCGGGATTAAATTCCGTAGCGGGGGCGGATTTCTTGCGGCAAACAGGGGGACGGCTTCTAGACTTGTATCTTCCTACCGTATCACCTTAAACAGAATACCAATAGTCATTAGCACGATGTATTTGTAAAAATAGGGATTTCAACGTTTGTACCCTTGATTGTCATTTCTGTTCTCTGTCTAATTAGCGTTTCGAATGGTTCCGCGCGCGCGTCTCAAGTGAGTTACATTAACTCAACCCTTCTTACGAATTTGGTGCGTTACTTCTTTACGTATATGAATCTGTGTAAAATGTAAGTAGACCAATGAGCGGAATGTGGCACTACGCGCGTGGGAGGAACGTCTACGTTCGCCCGGGCAGTGTCGCAAAACGTGCTTATGAACGTTTTGGTTAGCAGCGTTCCACGCCACCGGTCGCGACGTGGGACACCTTGAGTGTTCTTTTCACGAGCATTCTTTGTTCTGAGATACGAAAACGCCGATTAGTGTCTTTCGCGAACGAAGGTCTGTTGCTTTTTCGTAATCGACAAAACGGAACGAAGTGTCGCCCTTCTTCGTAATCTTAAGACCCGCGAACTTTTTTTTATACATACCCCGATTGTATATAGAATATTTTTGACAGAATTCGGATAACATTGCGCGTAGACGCAGCTTTGTATTAGGCGAGAGGGAAGTGGAGGGGCGGGGGTTAAAAGAAAAAAGAAAAAAAAGAAGAAGAAAACTGGGTCTAAATGCGAGAGTCTGGACCCCTTTAACTTTGTATGTTTATGCACTGTACACATTCTAATTCGGCCCCGAATTTCTCTCAATGCCGGGCTACAAAAGAAGAATTTTATCAGATGTGACATATTTTCTCGAGGTGATTTGATAAGAACAACGACGCGTATTGAGCGAAACGCGGGGCATTTCTCGCTTTGTAGTAAATGAACTTGTTTCATCGGACAATGTAAAGCGAAAACCGTGTGATTGTATATAAATATTCTAGGGAAATGAAATGAGATTGACTTTACAAAGTAGCAGCATTTCATGAATGCTAGGGCTTGTATGTTGTACACTATGTGTGTATCTCCATAAATTATTAAATAAATATGTTTTGTACAGTATCGATTTAATTAACTAATATGAAACCTAGTTGCCTAAAGAAAAAAATGGTCTAACAGCATTTTGTTCTTAATAAGTTCAATTTAGAACGAAGCTTCCATGAATCGTAATTTAAAAATACCGCGCTTCGAGTAACGAACTTGTGAAATCAAAATGGCGTCGCAAGCGAAGGAAAACTTGAATTCCACCGAAAGTTATCAAAAATGACGAGAAATTATTCCAAATAAACCTAACGAATAGTATTTGGTTACTCTGATTAGAAGAGAAATGTGTTAGGAGAACCAATTTGCCCGTCCGTGACTAAATAAGGCATTCAAAATTCGTAAGACGACTTCAAAATTATCTAACACTACGTGATCACGAAACGCGTCATCGCAAGCCATCGACAGAATACTAATTTCGATCAAACGATTCGAAGAGACCTTGTCCAATAATACTACTTCAAAGAAAGCGACCAAGATCAATCAATGCGCATTATATAGTCTTTGAAACTTCAATTTGAACAATTCATATACGTTTCTGTGACAAAAGGTGCCACAAAATTTCCCACATATTTCGAATGCTCATATTTCTCGAATATTTCAGAAAAATAAGTTTCAAACACCCAAAACGTGAAGAGTGACACTCCCGGGTGACACTCATCACAAATTAATAGTTAAAATTCAAAAACTTACATTAATTTTCCCACTAAATGCACAGGAAGCTACGACCCGGCCACACCGTCAAATAGAACGCGACTAATGGCCGAACTACCGCGCACACGCAAACGTTCAGCGCGATTCAAACGAGTCGACGCATGCGCACTTGTTGTGCAGGCTGAAAGGCTACGGCGCACGCGCGGCGCATAGTAGGATAGTCTATCGTCACTGCGCTGCTAAACCACAGAGAGCGTTGCTGCTGTTGTCCGGCAGCACGGGGAAACGCATTTGTCTTGATTAATTTCCAATGATTTTCGTTCGAGGAGTGTGTGCTTTTTTGTGTGTGTCCTACGTGCAGTTCCGTAAATAAATGAATTTACAGAACAGCCTATTCGCCGAGGAAGTGGAGCACGACGTGACTCTGTTTTCAAGGGACAAGAGACGGAAAAGGTAGGAGTCAAACGATCACGTTTCCTGATGCAACGACGCGCCTTTAAAGGTTAGATCAGAAGTTTCTCGCAACATGTTTTCGAACGTTGACCATTACTTTCGATTTCTACGAATGTTTACCACCGTGAAAATCGTAATGCTTTCCCCCAGGCGAGGTCGGTGAACTTGTTGCCTCCAAGAATATACCTCGGATATCTGACGTCTGTCATTGAAACGGCGAAATACGAGATAGGACGTATCGTAAATATCATCGGTCTGACAATACGCGATTCTATCGCAAGCGGCTAGGGTGACCGTTACGTGGCTCGTGGTTGGGTTAGGTTAAAATTCTCCGTACCCGTGACGTGCAGTTCTAGTGAGATTCGAAGGCGATTAAGGCAGTCCTTAGGGCCTCGAGGAACAGTTAAGGCGATACCCTACAACCGCTGAAATGCGTGCAACGAGTTATTCTCTTCTTTTACGGTCTCCGAGCACGGGGTTTATAAATATCTTGGTCTGAAGGTAAATGTCTGATATCATCATATTCCAGGCGACGGTCGTAACCGCTCTTGCGTATTTCCGATCATAGTTCCCGTTACGTTACCGGATTCCACGCTTTTTTTTTACGTGGCCCGCGTACTTCGAACGCCGACACGTTTCTTTCCTTCCTTCCCCGGCACCCCTCTATTTTTAGCAAACTGCATAACGTTTTCGGGAACATAAAAGAAACGCGAGTGCACTGGCAGCTTGCCGAAGGAAAATAAACGAGCATTTAGCGAGTGAATGGTTTTTATTTTATCATCCGATATTGGGTTATAAAACTATTCTTAAGTAGCGGATGTTGGTTAAATAGACCGTCACAGGCAGCGTAACTTACATCCGCCGCTTGATGGTGGAAGAAAATTCCTACGGAATGCGAAGTTTAATGGAACGTATTATCTCTATCAGTAACAACGAAAGCGGTAGGCTACATGTTAGAGATTAGGATCCCAATACAGTTTACTCTCAAATTGCGTTTCGAAATGTAAAGACTGTACAGTGTGTCTCAGAGGTTTCCGTATAAACTTCGCCAGTGTATTCCGTACGTGAAGATATTTATTAAAAAGTTATAACAAATAAAACAATTTTAAAAACCCTGACGGTTTTTTAAGCGTCGGGTTTTTAAATTTTTTTTATTTTGTACTTTTTAGTTATGGCCGCACCCTGTTTAGTTCGTTAAGGGAAACACTGTCGTGAGGGTTGTTAAGAACTTTCCTCGGATCCAGGTCACTAATTGCGAGTCCTTCCCATTTTTTTATTTCTACCTCACAATTTTGAAAATTATATATCGTAGTACATTCGGAAGGTCAAGACAGTTCTAAAGACACCTCATTTGTCCAAATCGATGTATCCGTACAGGCTCTAGAGCGTAACATGGACATACAAACATAGCCTGATAAAACACAATACGCTCCTTTGCGTGCCGCAGTCGGGTAAAAATATGAAACGTGAAGAAACGCCGTACCTACCTGCATGTTTCGAGTTGTCGCCCTGTTTATCGATACAAGACGATTTGCCGTCGTACTGAACCGTCTACCTCCAAAAACAGTAAACATACCTCATATCAACTGATAACATAAGCATCTACGTGTCTCGCCTTATCCTGTATTGAATTAATAAAAATAGTATCATCGTGTCTTTCAAGTTTCATATTTTTGTTATACATTTTTAATAAATACTTCTATGTACGGAAATCTCGGGGACACCCTGTAGACTTCTTCTCTGATAGAAATATTGTAACTGTATACATAGACTTCCAACAAATTTGTTGCATGTTATAGAGAAGAAAATAATTTCGAAAGCGGTAGTATTGGGAGCAACACTGCATAATTACTGAAATCGCGAATAAGAGGCTGACCGGTGGTTTTAAATGCCTTCTGCAGAACAATTGCCAATCTATTGGACGCGGTTGCACACTTGGCGTATGTCGCTCACGTAGCACGCGTGATTACGTGAACCACGCAACGCTTACGAGGCAGCACTCTGTTTCTTCTTTGTAGTTCAAGGCTTGTCGATTTGGTCGTCGTCGGACGTAATTAACAGATCGAACTCGCGATAGAACGATCCAACGGCCGGATCGCGAGGGGTATGCTCGATTTGCTCGCCTTGGTAATGTCGATTTCTTTTTTCCTTCGACTCTCGTCTAAGTATAAGGAGAGGGCGAGGGAGATGTAACCGATTTACCACGCTACACGCTTCGCTCCACACGAACGGTTGTTGAACATGTAATTTAACTACCATATAACGTAAAACACTGCTAAAGGTGAAAATCTATCTCCCCTCGAGCCTCCTCGTGAAATCTTTTATTTACGTTTCGTAAAAGCTTCTCCTCGATCACGATTCCTTTTATTCAAGCTAGGAAGACTTTCCAAATACAACATGCTTCGAACTTTAAATATATTAAAACAAAAATTTAATTTCAACCGGAAGTACTGAAAAGTTACTTTCATTCGCAAGCACCACAACGGGTGCGGCGCCACCATCCACGATTCAAAGCAAAGTGCCAAATTCAAATCACCCTCAAATCATTGCGCACTTTCCAATTTCCTTTTCTTCTCTCTTTCGTAATTTATTTGCGCAACGTAGCTGTCAGAAGTAAAATTATTATCACGCACAATGTTCCACTTTGCATTCTGCGCTATATCTCCCTTTATTTTATAATGTCGAGCATGACGAGGCCCGGTTTCGCGCGAAGTCATGATTACGTGAAAAGTTAACGGGGTCGTATCGCGGAATGCGGCCGAATCGTCGGCGTTATTCGGGATGCGGGGATGCCTTCGATTTCAGGAAACGAACGAAGGAGAAAGTGAACGTTATGTAAAAGTCAGCCGGCGTTTATCCGTCGGTAAATGCGCGCCGAGCGGCCCGAAGCAAGGCGGTTACGTTCACCGCCGTCCACCGTCAGTCCAGTCTCACTTTCAGCCGCGATCGTAACGTGTTCTTTTCACTTTTTCAAGGGTACTCGTCTTTCCGCCTGTAAACAGCTATCGGAGGTTCATCATACACCAACTGGTGCAGGAACGTTTCATCGATCTGCGCACGTTCTCGATCGGCCAGGGCTCTGCTAGGCGAACCGTCGTCTGCTACAAAAGTGACGTGATAAGGTATCTGAACGTGCCGCAGTGCTGGAGTTCATTCCATCTACAGTAACGTGACGCGCAGCTATGTCTTACCGCCTCCCGCGAATTCCAGTCAGATCCGTTCGTTCTCCGTCGGTAATAATTCCGAGAATGCGGTTCTGTTTTTAACAGTGGAACATTGACAATACACCCTGTATCGCTGAGTGTCTGCTGTGTTTAAAAATTGTATCACGCGCCTGCGGTAAAGTGAATGGTTTTTATGTAACGATTGTGCGTACCGTTTTTTTAATTTCTTTTATTATGGTTCTTATGTAAAGCCGTTGGGGGAGCTGGAGGTTCCGGGAAACTTCTGTTTGAATACTTTGTGCAAGATGGAGGTACAAAGTTGAGTTTTAATCGGTAGTCAGATTTTACGAATGTGGGACGGGCTATAAATTGTGTCGGATTTATCAGAAATTCACGGGCCTAATACGATTATGAAACGAGTCTACCGCAGTGGAATTCTTACGACGTAGCGAACGAAAGTGAAACTGACCGGCTCAAGGTCGCGTCGCGGGTCATCCGGATATGCCCCGAAGACCCGTTCGATACTGCGAGAAATATTCGAAGAGAGTTGAGCGGCGTTTGATTCTATTGTCTTTGTAATTCAAGGGATCCGATATTGAATGGTGTGCAGTGTAATTCAAGCGCGAAAGTTAGCGACACGCTGCACGAGATGGGCGTCGAAGGACGACGATCGCCCTCCGCCTCGCCAGAACATGTACGAGTTCAGAGACACGGTAATTAAAAAATAGAAACTTTTTCTTACAATCTGCTGATCACGAATGGTTAATTAAAATGGCTCTATTTTCGCTTAACATTGCAGTGAAGTCGGTCCCAACGGTTGAGATTTACAGGCCGCCAGCTGCTAGGAAAGCAAGAAGTGAAGTTCAAGCAAACACGGACCAAGTTCAGCCGCAACCAACTGTCGATTCATCTTCTACCGTAAAGTAAGAAATCGTAAATAATTCTTATCAATAACACGAGCACTGTTTGTTTGAACATAAATGATCTAATTATCTATTTATACTTGCTAACAATATTTATTATATGAATTCAAGTTTTAAGAATAGCACACTGTCTAACATATTTCACCAAGCCTGTATTATTTATTAAGGACTCCGCGCCAGCGAAGGCCAAACCGCGCAGTGTACGTCCCGCGGCATCGTAGAAGCGCGGAGACCGAAGGAAGTCCCCAACCCGCGGAGCCTACTCGAACGAATCGTACGGTGAAAGAGAATTTAACATCGCCCACTGTTTCTCATGGACAATCAAAGCCAACTAGAAATCCGAAAGAACCGGATTCTGAGAGGCCTCAGAATGCGGTGTCCGTAAAAAAGGGATCAAACGCAGGCTCCGACAAGTGTCTGAGCCGCTTGGAATGCGAAGTTAGTCGGTGTCTTGAAACGGGCTCGAAGGATCAAGTCTCCTTGAATTCCCCGATAATACCTCGCACGAAAGCTTGCAACAAAGAAAGGTCCGAGCGGTCGGACAGCGTTAAAGAGAATGTGCCAAACGAATCGAACAGTTCGACCGCTCCGGACGCAGTACGCGAAAGGACGGATGCATTTCCTTCGGAGACTGCTGCGGAGGAGGAAGTATCTAGTAACTCTAGTGAAAATAAGGATAGTTTAGAATCCGTTGAAACATATGTATATAGCGAAGTTAATGTTGACGAGAATATAGAGAGATCTGATAAATATATGGACAACGTTGTTACGATTTCTTCAACGTCGAATAATAAGAAGAAGAAGAAAGAGAGGCTCTTAAATAAGGACGAGATAACGAATAAGAAGAATACTCAAAGGATACGTCGGAACATGGTGTCGGACGTTCTGATTATCTCGGACGATACGCAAAAGGAGTCAGAATCGGTGGAAGAAGTCCCTCCGACCGCTATACCGCTGGAGAAGAAAGTGAAGAAAATTGAAAGGCAGAAAAGCAAGCCTGCACCGCCGCCTTCCCCGCCTGTTACAAAGGTGAATAGAGACGAATGCGACTGGGACACCTTGTTCGACGACAACGGCGAATGTTTAGACCCGTCTCTGATAGAAGAGGCAAGTACTTATATTTCTCTTCTCGCCCTGCAAGGGATGAAATTTGTTTTACAGTAGTTTCGTTTTCAGCTAACAACAGCGGTGGGCGATGTTGTGATAGAGCAGCCGAAGAGCGATTATAAATCGTACACCAAGCACATCGAAGTATCCAGCGACGAATTTGCTCATGTTATAGAGATTTACAATTTCCCGTCAGAATTTAAGACCAGCGATTTGGCGGCTGTCTTCAGTCCTTTTAAGAACAGCGGCTTCGAGCTGAAATGGGTGGACGATACGCATTGCCTCGGAGTCTTCAGTAGTCCTCTTGTTGGTAATTGAAAACAGACCACGATTATCCACTAAGACCGGGACTATTTGTCGAATTTTTTAATATAATTCGAATATCCAAGTATTCGAATATTATTCGAATATTTAAGTATTCGAAGAGTATGGTGTGAATTATAAATCAAGTTCTTCAGGTTCATTTGTCAGGGTCAAATCTTGTAAGCTAGCTAATTTTGACCCTTTTTGAATAAATCAGTATTCGAATAGTATTCGAATAATAACATTCGAATACTCAAATATTCAAAGTTGATTCGTAGCATTCGAATACTTGTAAAATATTCGAATATTAAATTATTCGAATAGTCCCAGCCCTATTACGCACGCGTTGTAATTAACGCGTACTTAGCAGCGCGTTAATTTCCAGCTGCCGAGGTACTTGGATCGGATCATTCCTTTGTTAAAACGAGGCCTCTAAGCGAGGCCACAGCCTTGAGTAAAACGAAAGCGAGAAGGAGCGCGGAATTTCTGCAACCTTACAGAAGTCGCCCAGAAACCTGCGCCGCGTTAGCCAGACGATTGGTCACTGGTGCTCTAGGCGTGAAATTGGCCACTGCTAGGCAGGAACGCGAGCACGAGAAGAATGTACTACGCGAGGCTAAAGGTAAATATCCATTTCCAGGCGTATAAATTTGGAGATCGATGGACAAACGCAATACGAAGATTTTTCCTTTCAGAGAAACGTAGGCTAGCTAATAAACAGCGAGAGGATGTCTGGGAAGGCATAATTCCTGAAAAGTAGCATTGTCTGTTGGTAATATATTATCATTACGTTGGAAATAACTTGCATCGTATGTGCTTTGCCACATCTACGTGCATTTGTGCCTTACTCATCTATCTTTCATCTTTGACGAAGTTACTTGTCGAACTGATTTGGCTATTGGTTTCTGGGAACACGGGATGACTTCCCAATAGATGAGTGCGGCATAGCGGGTACACCGTAATAATGGATATGCTTGCTTAAGGCTGGTAAATGAGTATCCAGTGTTTCTTTACTTTCTACATATATATACACACACACACACATATATATATGTGCATATCAGAATATGTCCAGACCAGTCGAACGAGCGTGCCTGTTGATGTAGTTGAGCTAATGGGAGGGTATCGAGTATTTTAAATATGTCTGAGATTAAGGCGATTCACAGCCCGAACATTAGAATACTTCGTAAGCAAAAAAAAAATAGAGAGACGTTTTACGATACCGTTATTCGTACCTCGACAGTTGCCTCTGTTATAAATTTCTATGTAACGAGAAACAATACTGTGTTGTGCAATGATGAATACGTGACAATAAGTTAGAATCGTAGAAACTAATGGTATTCTTTACATATTACACGCGCGACTGCGTGCACATACATCGATCTGCGACAGTGATATATGTAATCGAGACGTGTCTTCACAGAATTTATTGATTTCACGATGGATGGGACGGAAATCACGCCGGCATTTCATTGTCCCTTGTGTAAAGCGTCGCGTCCGCGAACTACGCCACCCGTATCCGTTACTTGGATGTTAAAATCTGATGCACAATTGCGATATTTACACAGGTATTACAGATTTATCAAGAGAAGAAGAAATGAGGGGAAACAGAATAAATCACAGATTGTATTTTTATATACAATTGTTACCAACAGAGGAATAAAACTATGTATCGCCAAATCCTAGTCAATGTACGCAAGGAAATTATGTTACCTATATTGTATGTTATATTGCCGAGTTTTGTCATGGTCTGACAAGAGGATTTAATGACGAGAAAAGGAATAAAAAAAATATTTTACGTACCACGCTTCTTTATGTATATTTCCATTCGACTTGCAATCTAATCGCATTTCGATCGAACGCTAGCGATTAAAATCTTACGCTGAACAGACGTTTTCTTTAAAAATGGCAGTATTGCGTACTGTACAATGTGTGTAGCGGTAAAAAGTGTCGGTTTTTTTGCAGATTGCAGCACGGAGATAGTATATATTTAAATGTACAATAATCAGATGTAGTACAAATTGTGATTACCACTTCCCTCCTTTCTTCTTCTTTTTCTGTTGAACTTTCCGCTGTTGCTGTCGCGGCCCCGACGTCTCCACGGCCGGGCTGTGCCGCGGATTAGGAGAAGGTTTGGCGTTGGTAGGCATCTTAGTGATATCACTGTAACACGACGAAAGCCATTATCAACTGTGTCGTTTTATACTGAGAAATAACATGCGTGCATAATTTTAATACATACTAGAGATCACTGGCTCCCGCGGCAGCGCCCTGGGTGCCCTTCATCGCAGCGTCCCGATTTCTTCTGTCTCGTTTCTTTCTAAATCCACTGCGCTCGTGTCTGGGTAACCATCGTTCGGGATCAGCTGGAATATTTGGATCGTAGAACTTGGGCAATTTCCCTTTACGCTTGCGCTTCTTCCGTTTCTTTTGCGTCAGATCAACAGCTGGTTTGCTAAACAACGAAATCGGTTTCTATGAGAATTACACGAACAGAACGTACGACCAGGCTATCGATAGTTAAGGAGAAACATACCCCGGGGATGGTTCCACCTTCTTCTTGATCACCTTGGTACCAATCACCCAGTTGCTACTCTCCAATCCGTCGACGTCAGTTGTCTCAGCTAGATCGTGAAGCGGAGGTAAGCGCTTCGATAGCAGTTGCGCCTTTTCAGGGCAGAACTGTACGTAGGCCACCACCAATTGCGCCAATGTCTTTTTATCCGACGGCGAAGCGTCCACCATTTCCTGTAGAATGTCTGCCGCTACCTTTATTTCTCCTCCGCGTAGGTAGAAATCGGCTGCCTGCCGCCATAATTCTCCGAGATTAGCGGTGGTTTCCTGAAAATAAATACCGGGTAAGACAATCATGCGATGAAATTAAGAAAGCGAATGAGAATAAACGAGCTTGCCTTGTTCTTCTTGTAATAAGTAACGGCATTCGTGAGAGCAGCCGACGCCTTCTCGCGATTATTGTCAGCCGTGTGGAGAGTCACGAGCGCGCTGACTATGCCAGGTAAAGATCTGTCCCTTTCGTTCAAGTTCTCTAGGATCTCGATCGCCTCTTGCCTCTCGTCCTGACTTAACAGAAGCTGCACGCAGACCAGCTTCAATGGCAACTCTTTCTCTCCGACCGCGTATTGCGTTAACAACTGCGCCGCTTCCTTCGCTTTGCCTTCTTTAGCAAGTTGCAATGCTTTAACAAACATTGCATCCGCAGCTAGCACGGGATGCTCCTTGGCAAGTTTGTTGCAAAGATGTTGGCATTGATCTACCTATAAACAAACGGAATGTCTAGCGTGACGCTGATAATGGCAATAAAGCAGCCATCGAATTTATACCTGATCAGTATATAAAGCCAGTAAGCACTGATTGTACGCGATATTCCTTCTCTGCCTGGAAGTTAGTTTGTGCTCCAAACTGTCGTGAGTAGCGCTCTTCATTCTTTTCTTGCTATCAAATACGTTCTGATCCTTATTCAGGCACACAAGGTTATTACTTGCTACTGCCACTAAAGCTATGTCGTCCGGTTTCGCTTTCAAAGCAGCAGTGTAGAGCGCTTGAGCCTCTTTCTCGCGACCTTGCAGCTGAAGACAGCATCCCAGTTGAACCCTAATGATCCCCAGCTCATCCTCTATTTCTTCTTCCGCAACTCCATCTTCCTCCAGACCCTCCTTGCACGTCTTCTCCGCCGTTCTCAGCTTCTTCTCCGCTTCCGCTAACACCGCTTTATCCCCTCTGCTGCCTTGTGCGATTAAACGGCAAGCCGCGTTGTAGGTCAGTTCGTACGTGTCCTCACGCAATGCAGGAACTTCTAAATCCTGTTGAAACAGCGCATAAATGATGAAAATATAAGGTGTCTTTATAATTTCAATTATTAGAACTTACAGAACCCTCGGTTGCCAAGTTGACAACTACTGCCGCAAGGTTTGCTTCCCTCTCATCCTCGTATTCGTCGTGAGAGTTTTTTATAATGTCTCTGTACACGGAGAAACATTCTTCGTACTTCTCAAGCCGGTACAATATCTGTGCTTTGAGTTCCTTCAGTTTCAACGAAGGATTCTGAACTACTTCCACCACCTTCAATGCTTCAGGCACTTGGTTCAGACGGTATAAGCAGTACGCTTTCTCGAACTGCAAGTTACTGCAAAGAAAACGCTTATTAATTTACGACGGACATTCGAGAGATTGGTATTTGAAGCAGGAAGGTTCGGAGGAACACTAGTGTGCTATTGTAACAGAGAGTGTTCGTACGCTGCGAGCCTCGGGTTTCTGGAGATGAATTGGAGAGCGTCGTTGAATTTGGACAACTGAATACAGCAGATAACTTTGCATTGGAAAGCAGCTTCTTCATCCTGGGCAATCCCTAGAACTGATAAATGTTTTTCTTTGAGTACATGCTGTTCGCAGGAAGTGGAGCACAGGTTATGCTAAGAGTAAATTAATTAGATTCTATTCGATTTTGTAGATCCGCAGACTCACTTTTATTTGCAGCTTTCAGGGCCCTCTCGTATTCCCCGGTTTGCCCTAATTTGTTTAACTCCGCGTAAAGCGCAGGGAGATTGGTCTCCCTTGTGGCCATGTTGTCTACTTTGTGCTACGTCCAACGTGGAACCGATTTCGCAGCTGAACACGGTATCATACAGTGGAATTTGAAAGGAATAGGTAAGTGGGAATATAATATATATTTTGATATAAATTTCTATCGGAATAGAGTAGCAAAAAGATATAGTGTAATTATTTTGGTAATCGGTTAATAAATCTCTTAGCATAAGTGGAATATATGTATACAGGACATAGATTTGCATAAATAATTTAATTGAAATATAGTATTGCAATTGCGAGAATCATCGAAAGCATAAATAATAGTTAATATGAATATTTAAAGTTAAAAACGAACAATGGAAATGACGAGGAAATAATTTCCCGCTCTTTTTCATAAGCATACACACATTTGCGTTCGATTTAACACAAAGGATTTTTAATATTTATTAACAAATCGGATAAGGCTCGCATCGTAAGCTTATGGGTTTTATTTAAACAATATAAATGCATGTACATTTATTTTTAAATGCATAAATATATATCTGTGGCACAATTGCCCGCTGAAATTATTAAATTACTTATTTATATATTTATTCGTTTGAGTAGTCGTGCGTGTCATCTAGGTCTATTATTATACACAATTGTGTACGATGATACTATTGTTAATTAATTGTTTTTTTAACAATCATTCAAAATTTGATTAAATTTTTGGACCCCTGGCGCCACCTACTTAGTTCAGTGTTTCGCTATTATATGGCGCCAGTGGTCCGCAAATTAATATTCTTCAAATGCCGCGAATTAACAATCTTATTGTGGAACGTGGCGAAATGAATCTAGAAGAGTCGCGGGGTTCATCCAGTGCCTAAATAAACTAATAAATCATTTATAAAGATGAGGGTGCCACTTCCTTCACTATTTCATTTTGTTACACAGTTAACTCGTGGTGCATTTGAAACGACTGTTCGACTAGGTCAAGAAGTTAATTATTTTTCATGAAGAAAGTGTCGATTAGTCACCATTCAATGCATTTTTTTTTAGAACTGCATCAGTTTGGTAAGCATTAATAATTTACTTCAACATTTTTCCATACTCGCTTCACAATTTATATTTTTCAACACAAAATCATTTAATTAACCACCGATTGGTTACATAACGGGTTTATGAGTGGCACGACAGTATCTACTGGGTACAGAAGCGTGTCGTTGTTTCTAACCCCAAACAAACTAAGCCAGCCCAGGCTTTGATCGATCATAACATATTTTCAGAAATTTTAAATATGACGTACTTAGTTTATTCTTTTCGTCTCGTTCCTCGCGCAGATAAGTATCAAAACGTGTCCTCAAATTACGATTTTACAGTGGGTCATTTAAAAAATTGCTTTTTAATATCCTCTTGGTTTTCCCACGAAATATTCGTTTCGGCGATTTTTTCCGCTTTCGCACACGCAATTAATTTCGATTATTCGGGTTTAAAGGAGAACTGTCTTCATTGTCTACAAACTGCATACAAATGTAACGGAAAAAAAAACAGAATTAAGTGTTATGTAAGGCTAACAAGTAGAAATACGATGACAAATCTGACAACTTAATTCACGAACCAGCGGTTTATGATTCTTTCAAATCGAGTTACCTGCTGTTATAAGTAAATGCAAATTTGCTGGAGTTCCGTGGCTAACTAAAATTTTCCCGAAAATTGCGAAGCATTACAAGAATTTAATAACAAATAAAAACTTACAAATTCACCACAAAATTGTAAAGCATTTTACTAAAATTTAATAGCGAATAAAATCTGCCAAATTCTCAACAAATTGCAAAGCATTACTAGAGTCAATCAGAAACTAAATATTTAAGCAAATTGCAGAGGATTATCAGGGTTAAATGGAGAACAAACAGTTGCAACAAAATTTGCTAATGGTTACGTTTATTTTATTCAATTTCGTGTACAAAACACTTGATGCCAATTAGCAATACCAAATTCGCACAATTACGTCGGAGTCTGCGCCTGATTTTTTTTCACGTCCTCAAAATGCTAATTCTGAAACGTGGACGCTAATTGTTCCGCGATCAGACAGTCCACAAAGTTAGCGGCCTTCTCACAGTCGTTAGCACCCCCTGAAATTTAACATTTCAATCGAATCACGCCAGAATTCTTCCTTCGATAGAATCTGTTTAACCACGTAATACTGCCCTTACCTTTATCCTTGCATTTCATGATTCTGTCGTCGATCACATTCTTGGGAACACTCCCTAGTGCGTGTTCCTTAGCAGCCTCCACATTGATAGAACCATCTTGGTTCATCTGTGACAAAATAAAAAATTAGATTCCGCCTTTTTAATAGACGATTCTACTTGATTCCTTAAAACATTGACTGCCTCGCGATCATCTGATAGTTCCGCCACTTTCCATTCAAAATATACGAAAGGCGACTAAGGTTCATAGTCCAAAGGTACATTATTGGAAATTAATATTAGATCAGGCACAAGAATGTAAAATTAGTTTCACAAAAATAAGGTGAAATATCACACTAGTAAACTAGTTATATGTTTATGTTGTCCTTCTTTTTCTAATATCATAATAAAAAATATAAAACGATGAAGGAAGTTTTGTTACTTATTAACTACTAGATTTACTACTCGGCTTCGCCCGTAATTTAGATTCCGATGTTATAAAAGAAATTTTTTTTTTATATTTTTTTTGGGGAGATAAATAGTCACTTTCTGCTTTATAGTATAAGATATTATAATGTAGGTCCAGGCAAGCCAAAAGGTTGAACACCTATGTATTAAATACATACTTTTCTTTGTCACATGGAATGTTCCAAGGATTTATTAACTTACAATTCCAAGCTTTTTCAATATGCACGCCATGAAACATTCGAGTTTTTCGTCCCTCTGGTAGCTAGCCCCTTCCTTCATTGCCTTTTTTATTATCGCTGAGAAATTTATGCAAATTTAACTCCTCTTCCCCTTCTTTACTATACTTAACTGTACACTTATTTTAATTTAACTTACTATCGTCAATACCGGTTTCCACCATACACTCGTCTGTATAACGCAGCAGTTTAGTTACCTGCCCCGACGTGATGTCTGCCTGAAATGTACGAAGAGGATCAACGGCAATTGAAATGGCAAAAGATTCTACTGTAATCTCGAACCGCAGGCTATGACTCATAAAATCGATACAATGGACTCTCTCTCTTAAGAGAACAATTTGCATAAAAATAATCTTACCAAAGCACCACTCACGCAGAGAGCCACTATAAGGGCGAAAGTCTCCATGCTCAATTACGAACTAAAGATACCAGCAAGGTACCCATAGAACACCTCGATCTAAATGCCCCGACGCCGTGCACCAGGAGTCTTTATAGCTGGAGCTGCAATTACAATCATCGTTATCTCGACACCTGGTCTGCAACTTCCCTTCCGTCGCGATAATAACAATCATTTCTTCTTCTCGCCGTGCCCCCGTATTTTGTCTTTAACAAAACACTATAATATGGGACAATTGCGTAATAACCAGGAATAAGGATGCAAACAGGCGTGGACTCGTTAACATTTTATTTCTTATTTTTATTAACCGATCGTTACATTTACGTTCTTGGTGCCGATTCTGCCAATAAAATAGAAGCTCCATGTGGAGATTCGTAATTGGGTGTATTACGATTACTATTCCTTATCGGTTGATTCTAAAAGTCACGGTGTATCGGGGATTTCTAAGGCGACTCCGTTAGGAACGCAGCATATGCGGGTGTGCCCTTTATTGCTCTGTGTGATCGCATGATTTGCGAGCGCGAGTAATCGCTCGTGATCATAAAAGAATAATTGCGAGATTGCCGTAGGAGGTAGGAAAACGAAGGACGTTTCCGTTGATAGGAGAAAATGGGGAACGAAGTTCGAAAAGTTATCGGATAAGGAAATTATCCAACTTTAATTTGATATTAAGTTGGTAACGAGAGGAATTTTGTCAACAGCTGTTTGCAGGCGCAAAAGAACGCGATATTCGCGAATTTTTTGTGGAAAATCTAATGTATATTTTTCACAACTATTTGTGTATTTTAAAAGGGTATATATTCGGCAACTTTCAGTAATTTTGTTTCAGAAAAATCTTAAGAAATGAACGAATAACAGCCACTCTTGTGGAAACTTTTTTTTATAAAGGCACCGTGGGGTGAGCACGATTTCTCCGAGTTCGATTATTTGAAATCGAAAACTGAAGAAGACTCTGTTAATATATGAGTTTATCTGGTACTTGAACGAAGAATTTTTTAAAACATTGTTTTTAAACAAAATCGCGGCAGTTTAACGCAAAAACCCGATTTTTCGATGCCTGTATTGTTCGTTTTTCGTTAATTAAAAATAGAGTTTTCATCGAAAATAAAAATCCTTGGTTTACGCACCAGATAAACTCGTATATCAACAGAATCTTCTTCACTTTTTGATTTCAGAGGATCCAGAAATTGAGGCTCGAAGAAATCGTGTTCACCCCGCAGTGTCTTAATAAAAATAGCTTCCGCGTGAGTGTGAGTAGCTGTTATTCGTTCATTTTTCAATATTTTTCTATAACAAAATTACCGAGAGTTGCTAAATATATATATTTTTAAAATACGCAAACAGTTGTAAAAAATATGCATTAGATATTCCACAAAAAATTCCCGAAAATCACGAGTTAAGATTAATTACATACTTCAATGTCGATTTAGAAACGATGGTGATATCGTCAACGCGTTTCTTCTTCACATTTGATTTCCTGTAGTCTTGTAATCAGAGGAATAATGAATAATGTATGAAGGTATCGGGATGAAGTCTGTTCATTGGCCTCATCTTTTAAAAAGATATTTTACTTCCTGCGGTAGAACGCTTCTTTTACACTAACTTTAATTATAGTTTAAATTTAAAGTGCTGCGTTCCGTTAGCTACACTTCTCCTGATAAATTCCAAAGAATACTTCGCATATCGTCAGAAAGATGTGTTTATTGCATTTCAATCGAGGGAAGCGGAAAGTAGAAAATTACGTAACAGGTCAGACAAGTAGCAACACTGGTCAGGCGATAGATTTATCTTTATTGAGTGTTGATAGAGGAATATTTGTATCGCAGAGAATAAGTGGAAAAGTAGTCACCACATACTGCTTACTACTGATATGCTAATTTATTATATCTACAGATATATTGCGCCGATGTGTTGACATGTTGTATCACTTATTCCTTCGCTTCTCAAATTCGCTACTTAGTTAAGTACATTGAAGGACTTGTGCTCCTTGAAACACTTCAACAACTTAGCTGCCTTATCGCAATCGTTAGCACCGGCTGAAACAATATTATTAATTGATTTAATAACTTATGAAGTGAAAATTCTGCTTGGAAATTTGAATAGAAACAGTAATCTTGTAATAATGAGGACACTCATTATTAATACTGTTACTTACTGGTATCTTTGCATTTGCTGATAATATCATCAACCTGGTCTTTGGCAATAGTGGATGGCGCCCTTTTCCTGGCCGTTTCTTCGTCGAAATTTCCCTCCTGGTTCAGCTGTAACACAAATACACATTATTTTCCGCCACTCTGCATGTAATTCCATTCGAACAATCTGGTTACTTACGATTCCAATCTTCTTCAGCATACAGGAAGTGAAGCACGCCAATTTCTCGTCGCTTTCGTCAGTATTGCCTTTCTTCGCGTTCTCTACCGTCTCTGAAGAACGAAAATCGCTTAATTTCATTACTGCCGAACTATTACCAGCATTTGAATGCAAATATTTTAATAATCTGTTTCCTTGAAATGTAATTCCGATAATTTCGTAAATATTGAAAATTGCTTCGTTTGGATCCTTATTAATTTGTAAAAGGGCAGCTTTCACATCGTGAAGATTGTGATAAATTTATGAACCTGACTCGTTAAAGCCCCAAAAATACTTTAATTAATCCTTCCGTTGACTGTTTGCAATTATGTGTATGTCGTTATCTTCAACTTACGCGGATCGACGCCGCTCTCCGTGATGCAGGCACCTTTGAACTCTGTCAGTTTGGCCTTTTGTTCGTCCGTAAGTGCCTGTGAAAAATATATAACAGTTATATAAATCAATGTTGCGGTATCAACAGATAGCATATCCATTCTACACAAGTGAAGTATTTTTGAAGTTAGTAATTAAATGATTATTTTTAAATGGCAACAGTTTCGCTAAGAGAATCGGATATCTGGCGATTGTTTTTTTCAATATGCTTAATAGTTTTCTATATTGTATTATCATTGATTATTTTTGGTAATTGTATTATTGAATTGTGAAAGTAATAATCTGTTTTTAGCGACGACTTTATTTGTCAGTTTTTTTTTTATCAACGAAGAGCTGCTAGTTTTTTTAAACATTGTAAGACGATGGAAAGAGAAAGAGAAATCTGTTAATAATAAAATGATCGATGTGTATGTGTTACAGTAAATTACTGCTAATATTTTTCTAATTGCAGCTATCGTCACGCTTGAGCGACAGGGCGACCGTAGAAAGCCAAGTGTGTGCAAAGAAATCTGTGTAAGTTTGACTAATTGAAATCGAAGGGCAGGTATCATTTAATTAAAAGTTATTATAATTTTCACCTTTTTAATATACGAGTTTCTTTTGTTTCAAGTACATTTACGGTTTAAGGGGAGCAATTAAGGGGGGATTGCGCCTTGTTTGGCCGAAAAATAGGTAATTCTTTGTGAATTTTTTGTACCAAAACGGCGCGACATATTAATTTGAGGTTTGGTAGGCTGTTTTATTGTATATTTAGCTATTGTTCTGAATTTTTGTGTGTCAATGAAAATAAGAATATGGCATATACAGAGTGCTGATTGAGAGCGTTGAACAAAAATCGGATGGTCCTGGCGTTGACTCTCTCTCTGGCGGTCCTCTCTCTGTATCTGCTATGTTTTTTTTTCACTGTCACACAAAAATTCAGAACAAAAGTTCGAGATACAATAAAACAACCTGCCAAACCTCAAATTAATCTGTTGACCCATTTTTGTACAAAAAATTCATAAAGAATTACCTAGTTTTCGGCCCAACAAGGCGCAATCCCCCATTAATTAAATATATGAAATGGTTAATATGATAAATATCTGAGTGTATTCTGGTTAACATTACTAGATTTGTTAGTATCATTGAATGACGGGGTTATCACTTAATTTTTCTAGAAACACCGAGATCTGCTTATCTCTCCTGCGATACATTGAATCAGCCGCGAGCAACGTCTGTTCACTTCTTCAATAAATTGTATAAACAATCTTGAGAAACTTTTTCTTCATTCAAGTGTTAAGAAAAGAACATATATTCTTGTATCACTGCTAGGGGTGGGTTCGAGCCTAACTTTTAAATTCTCGAAACTATTGAATCCCAAAATTCTTGAAACTTGAAATGCTGATTATATTTTATAAGAACTGAAGTGAACAAACTTTTTACATAAATCTCTACTGACCATAAATAAACAGAGTAAAAAAATATAACAATATACAAATTCTCGAATTCTCGAAACTGGAAACATTTTTCGGTTCCGGGGGGTTGCTACCCATCCCTAATTTTGAGTATTCCGCAGTACAATATTCTAACAAGCACCCGTTGCTTCTTCGTTTCGAGCTGTAGAACGCTGACAAAGAGAGGCTACAAATTTTACCAGGGCACCGACGAAGCAGAGGGCAGCGACTACGAAGATGGTCTTCATGTTTGTTTTGGTGCTGGGGGATAGGCTCGTAGTGGAACTATGCCAAAGACAACTCAAATGCGCAGAGAGAACTGAACGAGCATCCGATGCCCCCATGCGTTTTTATAGTTCTGGATCCGATCGCCTCGTAACACGACCTCCCCGAACCACCGATGTGTCATGATTTCTCCTACCATCAGTCAAGACCAGCGATCGACTGTTTTTTTTTTCGGTTAGAGGCCTCCCGATCTTTCGCCTCCGGCTAAACCATCCTAAAGCTCGTCGATTACATAACGCAGGATGCTATGGGGCTCATCCGCCTTAACAAAGGTACAGCACATTCGTTCCTTCTTTTTTCACACCTTTTTTTTCTCCCATTCAAACACCCGTGAAGAACTCCGAGGCGGAAACGAGCGGCACCTTATACAGGTTTAAGCTTCCGCCGCTGTGCTGCTTGTTAATCAAGTATGGTAATATGATTCATCGATTATAACGAGTAATTCTTGTTTATTTTCGATATCGTCGCCACCAGCAAAGGGAATAGAGGCAGAGCCCGAGATTCTCGAGCATCTGGAGATATTAACATTAATGAGCACTCCATAAATGACCGTGATAGTGGCGAGCAGATTACCGATACACGGATTAGATGACGCCTAGGCGAGGAATGATTAAATATTCAATACTTCACGTTCAAGCAATGCAAACAAAGCGAACGGTCTCTTTTTTACTTGTTTATGAAGAAACCGAAGGAAAAGTGTAGCATAGGGGACTGATTTAAATAGGCGACAAGCGGGAATTAAAAACTGTTTTTTTAATGAGTAATGAGTAACGATCGTCTGTCAATTATATATTCGAAATCACCGTGAATTATCGAAACGTTATAATCGAATAGAAAAAATAGTGGCTCGGGAGTTCTTCCCCTCTGAAAAATAAAAAAAAATCGAAGAAGCCGTTTTTGCCTCGGGTAACATCAATAATTCATAGGCACGAATGAGTATCGGTATTAAATTTCTCGCTGTGCATGTTATCGAATTTCATTGCTAGATCGATTGACGAGAGCGCGTAATTTTAATTTTTTCTAAATCTCCTTGTGGCACTCTCTTGATCTTCCGGGAAGGTCACGGTGATGTGATTGACTGTCACATACGTGCTTGGAAGAATCGGTGGCGGTTTAACACAATCGATTATGTGTTTTAATTAACCGGTGATAGAGCAATTCTGCTTGCAGATTCGCGTTCAGGGCGAAAAACTATACAAGAATCACCCAGCGGATATTGCGGACCAAAAATCGTGTTGGACAGTGTTATTGCTCCGGCAATATTTTATACGCTAGGGGAAAAAAGCCTGTGAAAGATTTCATGGGAGAACAGTTCTATAGTTTTTTACCGCTAAAAAATTGCAGAGAAAAGCATTGTTTTCGACGTGCCCATCACTGGCACGAAATCTGTATTCTTAATTTAACAGGCAGATATGTGACTGTAATAACACTGTCCAACAGTCACTTTGTTCTGTAACATTCAATAACCGTTACTTATAGATTTTTGTGCGCTGAAAACGAATCCAAAAACCGTTTCTCGCCATCACCCTCGGTTTTCGAGAAATTCGATTTTGAAAAAAAATGCAAATTTTCAACTTTGGACATCTTTTGTGTTGAAAGAGTAATAGTTATTCGGTTGCTTGTTCCGTCAAATTATTCTATGAATCCTCGCGAACACAAGGATATAAGTTATTATTGAATTATAAACATTTAAATGTGTTTAAACAACGATCAAAGGGAAAAGGACGCCCGAAATGCACAAATTTTTGCAGATATCTTTCTATATATTTCAAAAACTAACGGTGTAGGAGAAAATCTGACTGTTCCACGCGATGCAGCAGGCAAATTTCCTTCGGAAACCATCAACACCTTTTGTTTTCAATACAGAAACGAAAGAGTTTGGCAAAACGAGCGGCGCCGACAGTGGTAGTGAGCCGAACGCAGTATAGTAATACGATTATTCCCATGGTATTAAGCTCAGTGCGACAGAGTAAGTGATAACAAGTTCGTGTGGTTTCTGAAAACCCAGTCATCGAATAGAGCAGATGATAGTGTCATTAGCTGTTTGGCATTAGTGGCTGGCGTTAATAATGCAGCCTTTGTTACGCGCTAAAAATTGCTGGACGATGGCAATTCAGAGGAATCGCCGTGCTCGCTGTTTCTGACGAACGTAATTACCTTAATAGACAGTGATACTGTAATTTTCAGCATAATATTACTCCTAACGATTTGTGGCACGGTAATTGTTGCATACGCAATTAGCGATCGGCGATCCATTCGTGGATACAAACTGTAACTGTTGCATTTTAAAGAGTTTCCTCGACTGGTTCGAGGCAGATGTTATAATAAATCATTGCGCGGAAATTTTCCGCTCGATGAACGCCAGTGTCTAGATTCTAGATTCGTTTCCATTTAGTACTTCACTTTTCTTAAGGCGACTAGGCAGTAAAACCGCTCGAACACTAAGTATTTTTTTGCGAATTAATTACAAAGAGATGAATATGAATTGTGACTAGCACTTTTGGGTAATGTTTATTAATATTATAAACTGTACAATTTTTTTTTATAATATATACATGATCTGTAGGCGTTTTCTTTGTGGTTTTGCCCTGATTACGAAAAAAACCAAGGTTTGGAACGACTTGTAATTTTTACAGCATGTTCAAAATATATTCCATTTTGGAGTGGAGCTCGGGATTAAGTGTAAAAACTCCAGTTTCTGAGATACAAAAAACAGCCATCTGTGCCACCCGAAAAGCGATTTCTCCTAGTCCCTGTTTTAATAATTTTGGTTCAATTATTTTTTCAGAGGCCCCCTCCGAAATTACAAGTTCATTTTTTAAAATACTGTGTAAAGAACCTCGCGTGGCGCCATTTGCAAAATAGATATGTGGACAAAAAATATTTTTGTACTCTACGCGATAGTAATAAACATTGTATAAAAGGAAAAGTCTATGTTTGCGTTCATCTCTTTCTAATTATTTCGCAAAAAATACTTGATTTTCGAACGATTTGACTGCGCTAGTCCCCTTAACTATACTTCAAATGACGCTGATAAAGTTACCATACAACTTTGTTCCATATTATTAACACGAAGCTGTAGGCCAGAAGTCAATCTGCTCATTTCTTTAATTTCGCATTGTTAGTTCTATTATCGTTTAGTCTGCTCTTTAACAGATCCATAGATTATAATTGAATACTGTATTCAACTCGTTCCTGCAACGTTTGAAACTCTATTCAAAACAGTATTAAATAATAACTGCAGCGAGACTGATCGGTCCTAAAATTAAAAATTCCCGCGCTAAGTTTGAAGCCTCGCGACTGCTGGCCGGTGCTGCCCCCAACGCGATGCCACGTAACTAACCGATGCGCTTACTAGTATGCACAAGTGATACACACGTACCCATACACAAAGGTGCAGCTAGCCGTTGCGCTACGGAATATTAAATTAGTTGTGTGTAGTATGAAAGTACAACTGCCAAATTGCCTTTCGAAACATGGGAGATAAAGGTAATATACTGCTATAAAAATTCACGACCGTTATCACCATCCCTCGTGGACTCTTAATCGCGATTGAAATCCATCGTTCAACAATGTACACTTAGCAGTACAATGGTGCATCGTTAAACTTGAACGCGTTCGAACTAATTAACCCTTCGAATTGATTAGACACCAGCTGAATTATTGCCTCGACGAAACCTTGAACGTCTCGGTGCATTCCCTGAAACCGGTTGTGCATTGACATATTAGGTTAGGATACTCTCGTAATTGGGTCATTTGAAAGCGCGCCACTTCGAACGTGCCAGCTATCGAACGAACGTTGTTATTCTTCGTTGGCATAAGAGACTTCGATTTTTCGAAATTTTCCCGCGTTAACTTTATTGCGTGCAAGCTTTGTAGGTCTCGTCGCTTTCCTTAACATTGCGAAGCTCGCGAGAACGTACGTAGCCGGTGGTTAATATCTAATCGGTGGCTGAACATTTTTTTACCATTGCGAAGGTGGGAAAATTTATCAGCTTACCTTAAACTGATAAATGTTATTTGCAAAGTAATGCAGTGCTGTAACATAGCACCCTTTCCCATTGGTGTTTGACATTCTATAGAATACTAAACTGAATTGAATTATGAGCTTTCTTTGTTTACCTTCTGCGCTTATCTGTTTCGTAATCGACCATTACGTGAACAGTCTCATAATACATATTCGATCTTTTGCATGGCCTCGGCATCGACAATAGCAAGGCTTGTATATACCATATCTAGACACACCACTAATGCAGCAAAGTGGTCATTAGCAGTGTGGAAATTGTGCGCAAGGAATAATCGAAATGAACGTTGGAAGTTGCGAATTTCCTTAAATGTATTATTACGAATCGAGATACCATAAACGTTTCTATATATATGTAAACACGAACGGAAATAATAGGTTAGAGACAGTAATCAAAAACGGAGAAGACTTGACATAGTTTCGCCGCAGACAATTAATATATCTGCGTATTACCGAGTAACAATTATTGCTAAATAGTTACTGGGAGTAAATATAGATAATGTTAACATTACATTAATTTGTGATATTATAATACTTTATTGTATATTTCGATGCAGACAATTGAATTCTCGTAACCGTAGATTGTTTCGATTTATTTCTGAAACTGAGTACGATATTATAAATCATGTTCATGAGCTCTCAACGAAGCAACATCTCCTGCAAACGTGAACACGAGGAAAACTTATGCCAGTCGCGAAAATCCTTGCGCAAGAAAAGAAAAAGCAATATCAGTTAGTTCTCCCTGCGAAATTATAAATCATCTTCCCGCCACTTAAAGTTAGGTTAACTAACCATGCCCCGCATAGTTCGTAAACAAAGAGTATTTTCATTTTTACTTTACCAAAAATATATTCATACGAGATAATAACTTACGACCTATATTTTGAAATAAATTATCTTATGGTAGCGTAGTTGTTACAAGTCACTTTAAATAAATGTTTCTTGTACACTAAGTTACTAGTAAGTGTCACGTGTATAAGTTAAAATATTACGCGCGAAGTTTGAAGTAATGTTAACTAAATATTAGGTGTATGTCTTAAACGCAAATGTTTATTCACTACAGCGAGTTAATGCTTTGTTTAATATAAAGTATAACGCTTAACAATGTATTAACTTAGCGTAGAACTAACGTTAACGACACGCGTCCGTCTCCTTAGATTAAACTAGAAAGAGATCCCGGAGAGACTGGGCGTGAATATGATAACGATTCGTTCCCCGCGAATTTACGTAATTTATACTCGCCTCGTGATACATGTACGTTTATTCGCTGATAAAAGAATCGTATCCAGAACATCACGTGCACTTCAGCGGGGGCAGCGGCCTCGGGAAAGACAACAATATTATGATACAACCGCAACGACATGGACAGATAGATGCTCATCTTGGATTTTTACAGCTTCATCACAGGTAGTGATTCTTCAGCCGATCAAAATATTATAAGAATGATACATAACACCCGCAGCAGTTATATGCTTTCTCTAATCAATTATATTTCGTAGATATCACGTGGAATTCTCTGTCCCCTGGAATGTGTGTGTACACGGCGACGGAAAGTCCCTAGCACCAGCCATAGTTACTGGAAGAGATAATCCTAATTGTCGGATTATCGACGTGGGACAGGAGAAGGACGGCTTAAGGTGGAGAATAGTTCCCATTGCGATTATTAATAATAACTACGAGTGTTTAGGGTCTTTGTTTTTCTGTGACAGGCTGAAGGTGGAGTTGCTGGCGTACAAGGAGAAGATACTAAAGGACGAGGTGCAGATAATGTGCTGCAACGCCGGGACCCCGTTGACGATCCAGCTGAACGCGCGCGTCTTGGGAAAAGACAAGGGCACGCCGCTGCTGAGGAACGGCATACGCAGCATCGCCGTGGAGGGTTCGGACGAAGATGAGGTCTCCGAGTAGATCTGGCTGATACGATATTGTTGCTCGAATATCTAAGAGTCGAGTGTTTCTTTCACAGGTGCTGGGTACGAAACTGAGGGCGTCGCTGAGCATGCAAAATCGACAGAAGCTCTGAGAGGAGGCTGGCGACCTGGCTCACAAACCACGCGTCCATTTGGCGACGAACAATGCAGGGACTGGAGCTGACGCGCGAGGACATATTTCGAGCGTTAAACGTGCGATTCGTTGCGAGACCGTCTCAACGGAGACACTCCGTCGCGATCGGCGATCGGTGATCGTTAATTCGATCGATATAAGCAATCAAGTGTACACGTCTTAAATCTAAAGCGTAGATAAGCCTAGACGCAATCCTATCGCACCGTAAAACTGCACGATGTAACTGTCGAAATACGCAATGTTCAGCGAAGGGCGCATCCCCGCCGACGAGAGGACCGTACGGAACTTGTTTCTCTTTCGCCGGGGTTACACGGATGACGCCGGCGAAAGAAATAAAGCGTTCCACTAGTGTTGGCCTTCTCGAAGGGTCATCGTCGAGGCATGCAGCAACGTGCAACCGCTATGAGTACCGCATTTGCCTAATGTTCACCTCTTGAACGAGAACGTATCACGCAATGCCTATAAAATCTACATACACCTTTTAATAATCTGTCGTCGGTCTACCTGCAATAAGCGAGATGATATTTTATGATCATTTTACATCGAGCGTAGGCTTTAAACTGTTAATCAAAAGTAGTAGAATACGATCTATGCGAGCGACGACGCTGTTTTCTAATTCTCCTGCCAAGCTGAAACGAATTATATTAAAAACGAACGACTTCAACGAAACGTCTTGCGTTCTGTCTGCGACCAACCCCCGTCACTCGCGCCGCCGTACTGGGATCGTCGGTCTCCCCGCTTTCACAGGCACCAAATCGGTATCGCTTCGAAAGCCGAGCAACGCGTAGAAACTCGCCGTCAGCACCGGAAGCTCGACCTTTTCATGGGAATACCGGTCGGCCCGTCCACGAATTCGCAGATATCGAAGCCGAGCCTTGCCAGAGGATGGCAGTTGCTTTTAGGGTTGCCCCACTTGCCTCGGAAAGTCATCCAGCTAGGCAAGATGCTATTGTCCTCCTTCAGAAGCATCTCCGTCTTCTTCCATGTAGGCCAGGCGGTGCCGAAGCCGCTCTCGTCGTACAAACGCGGCAGCCTGACGAATTTGTGCTTCCCCGGCGCTGTCCAGAGCCCGTGCGACCCGCGCGCGCTGAACAGAATAGGATGAGAGCCACCGGCGGTGAACACTCTTTCCGGGAATATCGGCTTTTGGAAGATGCCCTTTCGCGTCTCTTGGCTCTCGTAGACGAACGTGCCGCTTCGTAAGTCGTAGCGATAGAACGCTCCCGCGTCGTGCGCGGACACGTACATCGCTAACGGGTTATTATCGTCCTAAACAGAAAGGAATTACTTCAATTTTCATTACTACACAGGGTGTTCCTTTATCGAAAGGGCCCACTTTGCGATTGACTTAAACGCCGCCTATCTGACCTTGTCCCTATTTATCTTTACAGGTGTAGTCAAGAAGATTCCCACTCGGAAGACGTCTATTAGGAACTGATTGCAAAGAATCAGAATAAGTGTACGTGCCATTGCGTTGAATCCAATCGGAAAGTGGGTCCCGCGTCCAAGATTCATACAGCGCATGCACGGGTTTCCGTTGAATGGACCCGAGCTCATCTACCTTAAAATACAGGCTCATGTGTTCCCAATCGCCCACGTGATTGCCGTACTCCTTGAGTGTCCCGAGGCACATTCCACCTACGGTCGGTATCGGCCAGCTGCCAAAAAATCCGAGATCCAGAACGCAGACTGCCTTTCCCTCGCTGAACGGATAGAACATCCAATAGGTCACGTGAAAGTGCAGCTTCCTGTTCCCTTTACTCCTCTTTTTCTCGAAATCCGCGGTCTTCTGCGGGCAACCCCGTGCGCGATCGTTGAAACGAATGAATGCCACGAGGCTCCCCGTTCAGCTTACCTTCGCGACGAGTTTAGAGTCCCCCGTCCGCGCCTGCCCCGGCAGATCGTTCGTTAGGATCATCGACGAGCCGGTATCATCCGTCTGAGCCGCGTTTCTCGAACGTGTCGACGGGTCGGCCCCATTTCGCCGCGGCTTCCTCTCCTCCGCAACGGCATTTGGCCGTATCGCGTCCGCGGGGGATTCTGGAACGGCGCAGTTCTTGATCACGGCGTAGATCGGCACCGTGCTGGCCGGCTTCCGGCCGTACAGGAACGACGAACGATTCCCCAGCAACACCTCTGCAGACGTGAATTTACCAGCATTGAATTTGCAGAGAACGCACGCGGGTCAGCGATCTTTGAATCTCCCAGCGGGACATCGTTTTGTATCATTTACCTACGTCGATTCTGGTGCGAAGATAATCGTCATCGGGCTGCATGTTGTCGAGGAACTCAGGCACCCCGAGCGGCAGAAACAGCTCGCCAGGTGCCAGCCATACTAGTGGCGCCCAATCCCTTACTAATCCATTCACTGTAATCAGAATGAATAATGATAACAGAGTATATGTTTAAAGATGCAAGGTACGGGGATTTGGAGGCTGACTTGGACCAACTCTTCAGGTAAAAAAAACGTCAGGTTTCCCCGCATAACTCCGCAGCATATGGACCGAGTGTGATGATCTTTTTTTTTATACGAAGGAGTACTGAATCAATATTACCTCAATATTTGGTCAGTTCTGGTTAATAAAGACTATTGTCACCAGATTATTATTATTTTATGTACGTACGCGCATATCTCCTCAGCATGTTGCGTCAGTATATATATATAAAAAAAGATCAAATAAAAAAAATTAAAGAATAAAACCCACTTAAAAAAAATAAAATTGCACTAAAAAGTAAAAAATAATTTTTCCCCTTATTTAATCTACGACTCTCTATTTTTTTAAGTCGGTGCCAGATTTACACAGTGGAAATGACGAGCCGTCGACATTAAAAAAATTGAGTTGTAGATTAACCTTTCGTTGACACACTTCCCTTTTCGATGAAACTTTGACATATCTGAGTGGCTCACACCTACGGCAATTTTGACCGATCCCATTCCCATGTAAAGAATCCAATTATTATGAAAAAAGCATGGATCCATTTTAAGGTCCCGAGAATGTATTCCAAAACTTTTTTAATAGAATTTTATGCCAGTTTTTGTAAAAAAACGAAGAAAATCTTTAAAAAAAAATGTAACTTTTACAAATTTCAATATTTGAAGCTAAAACTCTACAGAGTTGATGTTCGGATATAATATTTTCAGAGAAAAAATAGTTTGTAAGTCGGCTTTGGTAAAAAGGTATTTATTTTGCATATAGAAGGTACAGAGCGTCAAAATCGTCTTATGGTTGGCCAACACCCAGAGTGTCAACGAAGGGTTAAATAAGGGGAAAAATAATTTTTTACTCTAGTACATTTTTAATTTTTTGAAGTCACTTTTAATTTTATTTTTAATTTCTTTTTGTAAATATTTATTCAGTTTCCAAAGCTACATGAATTCTGTATAATAACTCAGGAATCGCCACAAAAAATAAGGAAATGTTTTCCAGGTGTCTCATAGGAATGCTGATGCCGTTGCCAAGAATACTATAATATGTTTATTAGAAAGCCTGTTCCTCTGCGCCTCTCGTTTCCGTATGTGGTACATATATTTAGGTAGCAAAAACGAAAAGCCTAGGGGGATTCTGCTTTCATTGCATCTCGAGTGGGCAAGATTATTCAACGGGCACGCGCCTGTGTGGCTCGTCCCACACACTCCCACACGCAGGTGCAACTCGAACCTGCTTCAAGGAATTACATCGCGCGAGATGTACACACGGCATGTAAGTCACTGGGTACGGCCCCGTTATACGCTCGATCCTGATCGGAACAGCTTAAAGCTTCCTCGCTGTTTCCTTCTTTATCCCATCCGAACAAGCAACTGTTATGCTACGCACTCCCGTGTGTAGGTATTCTACGGCCGGCGAAGAAAGCACTGTTCGTTTTGGTATCGCGCCCAGGAAAAAGCTTTCACCCGTTGTCGTCCACGTGCACGCCGATTCACTGCTACTCTCGGCTCGGCGATCGTAATTATTATGTACAATCGATAACACGAGCCTGCCATGTGCAGCGTTACGCCGCGTTGCCCATTATACTTCCGCAATTAACGAGCAGGCGGCCGTAAACGGGAACGGGCTCGCGGCCGTTTCCGCGGAGCGGTTTTCTCGGCTTTGTCGCTGCGTTAATTATCTTGCTGTCTGCCTTAGATCGCGATGATATAATTACACACGCGCGTCTAGACGCCTTTGCTCCGGCCGCTAGAGAATCATTTAGGAGCCAGATTTTTTCACCGAGATACGCTGATGAACATGAGGGAGAAACGAGAGGTCGACTGTTACGGTATCCCGACATTAACTGCTTAAGTTTCATCGCCACAGTCGGAGAAGATAAAAATATTTATTGCAGAGATACGTTTCCATGGAAAAATTAGCTGCTCAAGGTTTAATATTACAGTGGAAGAAGAAGATGGTAAGATAGAGCGGTGGTTGGCGAACAGGAACTGAGTTATTCTACGATGTAGACCAATGTAGACCAATTCAGGATAATTGTATCAGACGTAACTATTCGAGGATCCCTGCGAAGGATAGGCAGTCATTCGAAACGAGTATCATAGTATCTTTGTTTCTCGCAGAACTTGAGGATGAAGAAATGTGACGCGAGGTGTTACCAGTGTTCTAACGCAGTTAAGTTCGTGTCGTGGGAAGGAGAGTGCAAGTTTCGCTGGGAAGCAATGCGCCTTCCCAGAAGAAGAAAATAAAGCAAAGGACGCCAGTAAGTATACACAAGACCCGATTTAATTATCGCCCCCTGGCGTGTGTGTGACACGAGCGAAATCGAAGATTAATGGTAACTCGTTTCGGCCTGCTTGACAATCGTGAAACCGGTCCGGATAAATGGGACGATCGATTTTCAGCCTCGCAGCGATCCATCGCCGCGCGAGTTTTGCCCGTGAAAATAGACCGGCCGATTTCGATGTAAGTCCACTTGTTGTCTCGTTACCACGGCCGTGTTAAACGGTCGCAATAGCTCGCACCACCGATCGCGTCGCGCGGAGCAATTTCACCGTTAATCCAGCAGCATTCAACTTTGAGCCGAGTTAGCACGGTGACCCGTGTCCCGATTCGAGACTTCTTGGTACCACCTCACGATCTCCCCGGCTACTTTACAATAAACATTCCTCGAAGGTAATTCACGAAGTAACAGCCGCGAGGAATGCCTCCTTTCCGAGGTAGAATCAGTACTTTTAAAGTCTGAGGAAAACACAGTTAACTTGATATTTAGGCTACAGCTGAAAAAGAATTTCAATTAACGCACTCTGTGCATGGCTAAATCCTGCAGCCTTACAACAGCTCTGTTCGTTTCCGTTACACTTCTCTAAATTGTAATTACGATAGACACGAAAAGATAATTCCTACTGATCGCAAAAACTGACCTGCTATGTTAATACTTCAGAATTCTTCATGCCGCGGGCCTTTGTTTCTCTTACTCTCCGTTAACTCGTTCGAATCATCGAAACCGGAAGTAAATTCATCAAAATAGAATATCGTAATATCGTGTTTCAACTTACATTACAGCTTATTTAATCACATTACGAAGAAACATTTCCAGTCAAATGCATTTTGTAACCAAATATAATAACAAGATAAAGGAATACAATTTAAAAATACAATTGGATATATTAGCTGCTGCACGACGCAAGTATTCCATTAACCCATCTTCAGATCCGACATGTTCGATTATCTCAACCAATCGCAGCGCGAGCTACGTAAGACCACCGTTTCAAATTTTTCGATATATTAGTCTCCCGTGATCGCGACAAGTGCCCCGGTTACGGTACGTGCAGTGGATCTTCGAAACACGCGATGGATCTCGCGAAAGGTCGTTCGTTGGGACCGCGTTGTTGACGTGCTATTATATCTCTTACCTCGTCCTTCCTCGACAGTATCCGGCGAGCCCGCGATCATACGAACGATACACAGTATCATCAGCAAACACTGCATCGTATTCGACTCGTGCGCGCATTTTGACGACGAGTGTCGGGAAGGCCGCCAGCACACACGAAATTCTTAACCGTCTGTCATCGGTTTACGTGCCATTTCCCGCCACCCTCGCATCCCCGTGGCCACGGGCACTCTTGTATCACCGGGGAACGCCGAGACTTTGAGGTTAACGATCGACAAACACCGATCCTCCTGCTACCAGCCAGAGTGCTTCTCAGGTAACTGACCGGTTCTTTACGTTTCCCCATGCCGTTCACTGGACAAGCATCACCGTCGCTTACGGGCATCGCGCGGCACGCTGTTACGATCGCGACCAGGGGAAATGCAAACATGCCGAATTAACCCTTTGTACGCAACTGGAAAGTTTGAACAGCGGATTGCGGGCTTTTTACTTATCTCGTCGCGGTTGGTTATGTACCTGTGCCATGAAAGGCTTGGGAGACTTTACGAGAAGGGAATAACTTCTCATGGGTGCAGTTCTTATTTCGAAGAAGATCGTTGGATGGAAATCGTATAGAATTCATGGGTTTTAGTAGTTTCGGGGTGTTTCAAGTTGAAACTTTCAATGGTTTTAGAGGCGAAGCGTTGCATTCGCGAAAATTCCTCGTAACCCCTTCCGCGGGTAATTTGAAAATTGTAAGGACGCCGTGTAAAAGAAATTTGAAGTAGGAAATAGATTATTGTTAATGAAATAGCTAATTTTTATTATAGATTAATGTGAGGTTTTAAAAGAAAGTCTGTTAGATATTTCATTAGAAGCGTTAGTAATGAGTAGCTATTGCGAAAGGGAGAAACAAAACGAGTGAACCGGAAACGGCGGAGGCTATGTACGATTAGTGAAAAGGAAAGTGCTTTGCGCGCGCAATCGCGACGGGATTGTAGGTATTCGTAGATGTTATATTCGTGGTAGGTATGCTTTTTTCACGCGTGTGCAATATATGTTTTTGTAGTGTTCGTTCTGTTTTGTATATCTGACTGAAATTTTGTTAGTGTTTTTTTCCTGTGACGCACGGTTTCATAAGCGGTTCACGGGCCGTAAAATTACTGTTATACTATTAAAGTTACCGCGGCACAGCTTTCTCTTCCGTAAGCTTTACACTGTCAAGGACGTTCGTTACATGTACGAATATTACGAAAATGTTAATACCGGTATAATCTGTATAATGAAGTCAAAAAGATCGGTGGTTCATAAAATCTATTTAAATCGTGTTTACGAGGCGAATTAGGTTTTCTAAATTCTCTTGGCTTAATTTTGATCACATGTTTTATTCCTTTTTCGTACAGAAGCATAGCTTAATTTATATGTTCGATCACACATCTTAAGCTACTATACAAGCTGACAACAATGCATCAGTCCGAATATTACAGTTTCCAATTATTGCCTTAAAACTGTTAGCTTAAGCTTTTACCTTAGCTTTCAAGTTAAAAGCTAAATGAAGTACTCCCATGAAAAGTTGCTATTACTGATTTAATTAACATGATTATGTTAAATACTACAGATTACTTCCTCCAAATTTGGACAATGCAAACAGATAACTACCGTATGTTATGAAAAAACGATGATGATTTAAGAACCTTGTATAAAAGACTAGAAGTTTTTCAAAGTCTTTTAAAAGAAAGATACCGCATTTCCACAGATTTGATTGACGAAGTTTAACGCTAGTGAAACTTTGTACAAATGATGCAATGCAAAATTAATTATATAATGGTTTTTCATTCGATAATTTTTTAGAAACTTTTTTAGAATTTTTTTTTGCCTCATACGAGAATCTAATCACTGCGTGTACATCATTACTTTGCAAAACCAACACAGTAGATAATTAGGAACTAAAGTTTTATTCAAGTATTATTTTTTTAGCATATCGATTAATGGACTCTAACTTCGACTGAAACTGTGCACAACACTTGAGAAATTATCATTTTCAGTTACAGTATTTGTATCCATAATATAAGTGATATAAAAAATTATAACGAGTACATTACGAATAACTTGCTGCTGTAGAAATAACTTTTTGTGAAACGCTATTTTAGAATTGATTCTCTACCATAAGTTTCATTCCATTGTTTACAGTTATTTTTGAAATATCAAAACACTTATCTATAAAACATGTTCAAACAGGAGTATGAATCTTACAATCACGATTTTATGGAACTAGTACAAGAACGTTAACAAGTTTATGTATGCAAAACTATTAAATGTATCCATTTCATAACACGTTTGCATGTTTTAAGTCGATTCTCACGAACTTCTCAGCTCTCTATTTCTCTAAAATTTTCGAAACAGTGGTTAGTAACCCTGAACTACGATATAAAAACATCGCATATTCCATAGCTCAAGGAATATGTAATTGTATTTATTAAATCACATCTGGCGTAACGTACATAACCGTGTAACATGCAACTTAACCAATACGCTATTGCATTATGAATGTCTTACCCCGACGCGAAGGAGCGACAAAAATTTTATTTTATACACGGTGATTGGATATAAAATGTTTCTTCACTTCGACTTCCCCCGAGTCTACACTTAGTCAAAATATTTTAAAACTCAAACTTCAGTTAATCGTTATTAGTATTCGTAACTCTCGTAACAGCATTTCACCTCCGGCACAGTACAAACTTCATATCGATTACTTTCGTGTGTCTACATCGTGTGTCTGCAGTTTGGGCATACTTTCTGTAAAACATTTGAAGCACGTGTATTTATCGTGTCGCACGAATGATCGAATTACCGAACACGCAGGCACAAAAGGTGCTCCGATCTCGTGAAAATCATCTACGATACGTTACTCAGTTTACAAGAATTACCTCTATTGCTTGACTCTCCCATTTCTTGATACATTTCTGATGAAAAACGTGTTTGCAATTAGGCAGTATGGTGGTTTTATCGTCCTTCGATGTGTCTAAACATATTGAGCATTCCGCAGCTTCGTTCAACGTGGAGTATGTTCCTCGTCTTCTATGGCTGTTGCTAAGAACACGGACAATACATTTCTTTGCAATTATACAAGAGTTTCGATTGATTTGCTCCCAATCTGTGAGCGGTATTATCGTTTACAACGTGCCCGTTAGTTCGGGGCGCTTACTTGTTCCATGTATTCGAAGGTTGACAGTCTGGCGAGTTTCTACCGTACCCTGTACTGTATTGCCCAGACTGTTGTTGTCGTTGCTCCTCCTCTTGATTGCTCGCAAACATGTAGTATAAAACGGCAGCAATACTGGCGCCGATGAAGAAAACTGCTATGCCTGGATACGGCATTTTTTGTCACAGAGAATTAAAATAACTACGAGAACACGTCGCGGACACCGACAGACGAGACGCACGATTGTTGATTGTTTTACAGGGCTAGCTTATAAGAGCATGTTGTATCTTTGCGCTTCGGGCGTAATGGTATCGGGGCACGTAGGGAAATCCCTGTACCATAAACACTTTACAACGCAAAGGATACTAGCCCCCGATAATATGTAATAACAGTCCCTGTCCCCTTCTTCACTACCGAATAAATAAAACACAACACATATAATCGTACACATACAACACATGTATAACGGACCCGCGTTATTGCCTGCTGCGTCAACAGACTAGCCAACAGAAATTTCGTAACTAGAAATGGCAATACTGTGAGTCGCGTGCCACGCGATCTCTCTCCGTTTAAAAATTATCGACATTCATTTAATACAGAAAAAGACACAGGCGACTCGTGACTTTGTGTATGAACTTGTGCTGGGCGCATTATCGGTAATACTTTCGAATATCTTTCGCATTAGAATTACGTTCCATTTGCTTTTACAGGCGAGACACAATAGAAAATTAAGAACTAGGGGAAAATGTGAAATGAACCAGATACTAGGATGTATGACATGTTTATGATAAAAATAGAAAAACTATTACGGTAGTATTCTCGGTGCGATCTATTTTGAATGATCATTACGTAATAATAAGGTTATTTCATGCATAATGCGTAGTTTTTTATTTATCAACAGTTATAAAATGATACATCATTCGTTATTTACAATTAATCTCACTATTCAACATAGAAAAAACAAATGTCTACATCCGTGCACGTTGTCGGATATATTTCGACGTGTTTCCCGTGCGAACATTAAATCCTCTTTCAACTGGTGTTATTACACGCGTATCGAGTCCAATCATAGACATATAGATTGAGCGTAAACTGATGGAGGGGTGGTGAGGTTCGCGATAAGGGGACGATGCGGGTAAATCGGGTAATTCAGTGGTTATGCATGCTGAAGCATCCGAAGCAGAGTTACCAGGAAAATCCCTACGTAGTGGAGGACACCTACAGCAGTGCGGTAAATGTGTGCGTGATGACGACCAATCGACGCCAAGGTAGGTGTTCCCTCTCCACTACGCGCACGTTTCTCCTTCGCTCTGGTAGGAATTTCCTGGTAACCCTGTTCCGAAGGTAACCGATGGGCCCGTAGCTAAACGTCCAATGGTGCTGGAATCCATCTTCCCGCAGTCATTCTACAAAATTTTAGAAGGGGGACAGTACAGGGATTTCCCAAGAAGAATGGCCAGATGGAAATGGATTGTCTAAACCGCCATAGTAACAGGAACGTACTTAAGTACAGTTGTTTGCACGTAACAATGCCTCATCACGGGTACAGGTCATCGTCCGATACGGTCCGATACGATTGCTTGCAGATATTTTTTTACTTGCTTACCAAAAACATACGCCCATCATGATTTTCCACTAATAGTTCGTTTCAAATCTGGCAATCCAATGGTGCTGCAGAGTGTGGGGGGGACAGTGTAACAGGTGTTATCGAAGAGATCGAACGCTCCATGGACTGTAGTGCCGGCGTCTGTTGTTTTATCAACATGTGTCGAAGGGATTGCGTTTCCTCTCGAAGTGTCATTAATTGGGCCCTCAAAATCGCGTTTTCGTGCTCCAGCATGGTCGCCCGCAATGCAATCTGCAATACAGCTTCAATTTAGACACTTAATCTAGAGTTTTTATGTCAAAGTTTCGCATATTCAATTTCGTTGGGAACTCCCCAAATATTAAGTCTCGGGCCAGAGTTGGGCATTAGTCGAGCATCCTAAACATTTTATAAAAATTTTATCGCTTCTTCCATAACAGCCTGTGTATAAGAGCGCAAATTTGATTTCAATTTTTTCAAAAACCATGCGGTCAGTCGACTTGAAATTCTGACACAATGCAGACTACACTTTGAACGTTAGATTAAAACACTTTTCAAAGATTTTTCATTATTTTCTCTCCGGTATCGATCCTCCTTAACAGGACAGCTGGTGAGCAGTTGCCACTTGGGCTCCTGCCCAGAAGGCCCCATCTCAAAAAAAATTATGAGTAGGTATAGGTTTCCAAACACTACATTTTTTTCGTACTACTACACTTGATGCGTTTTTATTAAACTACCTCTTCATTTTTCCGAAGAAATGGGCCCCTCAGAACGTTTGCACCTGGGCCTTTTTTTCTTAAATGCGCCACTGAACGCGAATCTTTACTCACATGGTCTTCCCGAATTTTACGAGCATCCCGAGACTTTTTGGCCGCTTGATTATTCCGTTTACGCCTCTCGTAATATTTGTCGTCCTTCTGATTGTCTGGAATCGCTTTTTTTTCACTTCTGGGTCGTCGGTGCAGATTCGTGATACCGCTCGCGTTCAGAAGGTGCCGAGTCACCACGTTACCTGTTTTATCAACGCTTGTTCAATCGGGTACTAGCTGTTTATTAAAGTTTCTTTTCTCGTCAAAACAAATATTAACATTCAATCAATGTTAACATAATATTGATCGAATGTGCGTTTTTCTAATAAATAATAAACAATAGCAAAAACAAATTGCTCCGGGTGAGGATCGAACTCACGACCTTAAGATTATGAGACTTACGCGCTGCCATCTGCGCTACCGAAGCATTTATAACCGAGGCTTTTTGTGTTGTTTAAATTTTATTAATACTTACGCTTTATTCAGTGTAACTTATTAGTGAGACATTAACTTACCCGTGTTACTATTCGAAAATGGTTGCGGCACGCTTATGGATTGCATCAAAGGTGGCACGGTGGCTAAAAACGGAGGTTGAAGCAATGACCCCGAAAGTGAAAATGCAGCTGACACTGACGACGGTGGTATTGGTGGTGATGTCCGGCCGATCATAGTATCCGGTGCATTAGTGTTCACTAAGCCATCAGGATTTCCGAAGGTGTAGTCTCTAGAATTGCATGGCTCGTATCTGCAAAAGTCTGCCAGTCGATCGAATTTAATATAATTTCTAAATAGTGCTACTATATATGTTTGAATAAGGGTACGTTTATGTTGGAGCTAGGAAAGAAACTACAAGAGCGTCGATCGGACGCTTTTATCGTTGGTCATCTCTTACAAAACGTAGATCTGCTCGTTGCTCCAATATAAACACTTCCACTATAAAACAATATAATGTACTTCGATGTTTCGCTCTTATCGTCGCTCTGATCGTTTATCGCAGCTCCAACATAAAAGTATCTACCTTAAATTATGTGTTTGAATTGCGGTAGAGGAAATAGGGTAGGGTGGGGCTAAAAGTCCGGCGGGTAAAAAGTCCCAAATTCAAAATCTCTATTCCTAAACAATGTATTGAGTTTCGCAGTATACTAAATAAAAGGCGAGAAGAAACGGAGATGACCACAGAGTCGCCAGTCGCTCCTGGACGTTCGTGCGAATTACACGACGCCTTTGTTATTTTATGTATCGAAAACTAAAAGAAATACGTCGCCTTTGTTGTTTTATATGAAGTAAACCACACTTTAAAGCGTACCAGCCACGAACGTTAAGATTGTATGTTCCTTTAGTAATGTGTTCATGGTATTGTTTATTGCTGAATGATAATATTTTCTAACGTATATATCGCAGAAACTATAGAGGTACCATTGGGGCTAAAAGTCCCTCAGAATGAAAATATATAATTTTATCATTTGTTTTCATGATAAGATGGCCAAACTATAAAGAAATGATGCCAAAGTCTTTAAATAGTTTTTTTGTTTTAGTTGAGCGATTTTTTTTTAGTTTTTAGTTCAAAGTGTGCCTCTGACTTATATTTTTATTTTTTGGTAAATAAGTCATGCTTTCCTTTGAATATTGTATACCATTTTTGGTTTAGTAAATATTTGTTGATTTGAAAAGAGTTTTTTATTTATTTAGTTTAATATTACACGAAAAGACATTAGGGACTTTCTACCCCATGCAATGGGGGCAGGAACTCCATTTTGCATTGACAAACATTTTGTGGTATAACTCAACAGAAAATATTAGTATCAACAAAGGAACTTCTTGAACGTAAGGCATAATAGTTTGTACAAAATAGCACCAGATATTTCTAAATTGTTAATACTAAATTTTATATAGGTTTACACGAAAAACGGGACTTTTAGCCCCACCCCATCCTACATGGCTTACAGAGGTGAAATATATGTTACATACTCGAACTTCTACTCGTTGCCATTCTCGGTCGATATTTTATTTATTTATTCAATTTTCTCGATAGCATATTAATTATCATATTTTATTAAGTCGTGATAGAATGGGATTATTAATAAGAAATTGGGTATTAACAGCCCCTGTGGCCTAATGGATAAGGCATCGGTCTCCTAAACCGGGGATTGTGGGTTCGAGTCCCACCAGGGGTAAATCTTTAACATTTTTTTTTCATGATTCGTGGCTTATAGAATTATTTCCATTTCTCATTCAGTATTAACTTAGTGCCAGTTAGGTTATTGAAAATTAAACGCCCCTGTCGTACAAATGAATCGTAAAAATGAAAAAGTCACCCCATAATTAATTCGATCCTCCGTTTTTAATTAATGTTTTATTCGGTGCAGTGAAGGCATAATAGTTTCAGTAACGTTAAATAAATTCATGTTCTCCATCGATCGTTCAGCCCTAAATAAGCAACGGGTTGCGTGTTCTCATGGAATCTTTGTCAGTTCACTGTGTAATTTATAAAAGCTGATCTTACTGCGCTCTTATCTTATTGACTTCTATCATAATCACTAGAATTGACATTAAAGCATATAATTATATAATTGCATAAACTTTATTTAATAGTCGCGGAAAGGGAATCTGGCGCAGGAGTAAAAAAGGAGATAAATCGGTGAAATGAAAATTAAGCATGAAGTAGGCGTAGATTAATCGCGAGGCTAAATTTAAACGTTAAAAAAAGATAAACCTTCCCCGTGACAATGTGTCATTGGCACATTGCCGTGACCAGGATTCGAACCTGGGTTACTACGGCCACAACGTAGGGTCCTAACCACTAGACGATCACGGCTACTGAAGGAGTTGGAAACGACCTAGAAATTAGCCAAGCTTGTTTACAACGTCGGCCGACTTGCTCACTTATCTGTGACTGAAGACTACACCGCGCATTTGCCAGTTAAATAAAACACTAAATCCCAAAAGCAAGAGAAAATATAAAACAACGGTTGCATATCTAAACTTAAAAGCATCAATTCTTGAAAAAAAAAAATCCTCGAAATTACAGGTGACTATTGCAATAAGCGACGAAGAGAATGAAAGGTAAGTATATTGCGATTCAAGCATAAATATGTGAAGTTTCTCACGATTTTCTGGTAGTACCTACCTGAGGTCGGAGCGAAGAGGCTGTAACTCCGCAGAAGGTGCAGCGCAGAGAACGCGCCGGACACTGTGCTTCCGGTACAAATAGCCCTCGCGTGCGCGTGTGAGCTCATTCCTTCAAAGAGTCGCGTAAACCTGGAGTACCATCAGACGATCCTCTTCATCAACGGATCAACCAAATGACTAATTAATGAAGCACAAAGAGCCCGGCGAAATCTACCAAATTGTTCTGCAAAGAACGATTCCGCATTGGACCCATTAATTCCAAGGAGCCCTTCCTCAATCGCCAATCAATATGAACGGAAAAACTGTGAACCGCGTCGAAAGTTCTTCCTCTTCCGCATGTCAGTATCGTTGATCTTCAAAGGCCGCGGTTTCCATTCTCAATCTCCTCGATTAAAAAACTTGCATCCGCTTAAATGTCGAATTCTAGGATTCTCCTCGATTCAAACTCTTTCCTCGTCAGAGGAATCCAGGATATGTTCCTTATCGCGTCTTCTAGAAGCTATCTTCGTGTATCTTCCTCCAGCGAAACACTTTCTTGGAGGATCCGACTTGTTGGCGACCACCCTTCGCCTACGCGACTTCGACTTCCCGCTTCGACCCTGTTGACGTTTCATGTCACGTGCTGCTCTGCTGCATACCTACCCTCCGGAAGAATTTCCAATTCGTCGTTCCAAGGGGTGGTTGCCGCCCCTCGGTGCATGCGCGGTGCCGAGCGGAGCGATTGTTCCGCCCCCGGAGTCATTAGGGGTGAGCCAGCCAGCAAGTATCTCGAATGGTCAAGCAAGGCGATAGCCAGCCAAGCTGGCCAATCCCATGGATGTCAGCCCCATGGACAGTAAATTGATCACCCTTTACATCCCGTATCACGACCCTAATCTTTGTTCCACTGGGTCTCGTAGCTTGCATGACCGAGTGACGATGAACATTTTTACAGGCCCTCTCACTTCTGTGAGTCCCCGAAATTCGAATTGGAAAGAGCATTCTAACAGTTTCATTTTTATTAGACCAGATTTAGAAATGTTACTCTGTACGAATTGCTCGAGTTTTTTGGTAGCAGGGTTTATAATTTATCGAGGCTTCTTCTATCGTTTTGGGAGAGTACGAATCAACCTTCGACTTTTAGCAAAGTTCCCCCCGCAGTCCGCGACTATCTGCAATCGTAGTTGCATATGCAAGAACGTTCCACACGCGTTACCTGGCCAGACAGGAACCAGCTACGTGTTGCTAATGCCTCTGGGACAATCGTCAGCTGACACTTCCATGCCACCTACGAATGTTCAATGCGAGGGGCAATTATTACGAAGTAAATTAGACGGGGTTAAACGTCGTGGGGGATTGCAACATTGATGAGCTGGACGAAAAAGAATTTTAAGCCCCGAGTCGACCTCATCAATGTTGCAGCCCTCACTTCTGCTGTGTTCGACGTAGCTACCAATTAAATGGTCGAAAGATCGATCGGTTCTCCCGGGGGTCAAATGCCTTGCAATGTCGCGTCCAAGCTCTTTGACCTTCGACGTTCGAACATCCTCGGGGAAATGGTGATCGATGGTAAGTAGCGAAGGAAATTCGGAGGCACTGCGAGTGGGTAATTGTTTAAAAAAATTTTATTGCATTCGAAGTGTAGAATATTTTGCGCGTGGGTTTGCAGCGGTAATTGTGCGAAGGAAGCACGCAGGTGTGGCGGTGATTTAAGGCGTAGCATGTGCTCCTCGTACGCGAAACGGGGACGAGGGATTTAGATTACGTTGCCTGCTCGAATTTAACTTGCGGGGGCCGCGTCGTGGGGTTAAATAACGCCATTTGTTATCGTAATATCTAATTTGGCGGTGAAGGGTGATGCGCCTCTGCCATGTGGCAGTGATCTCACGACTCAGTACAGGTGTCTTAGAAACGGCAGCTAGTTTCCGTAGTTTTACCAGGGGTGCTGAACTAATCGTAAGAAACGGAATGAATCATTTTCACTACTAATTTATCTAACCTCCCCAAACTCATTTACATTTACCCTCGTCAGCAGTTCTTCTAACAGTCCAATCACAGACTAATAATCCTCGAACAATTCTTGACATAGGAGAACTATTTGAGATAACAGTCATTCCACCAAAATGTTATTGCGAATGAATGGTCGAATTGTTCTTCGAAATCGGTTGCTTCTTATTTTGATTTTCAAGCAACATTCGGCCCGCTCTGTTTCCTCGGGGGTAACGAGGTAATTGCGTTGCGTATCGTCGATCGTGAAAGTATTGTATAAACGCGAGGCCCGGAATCATTCGATCAAGCCCTGTGACGTACTTCCGCGGAAGCAGAAACAATCAGCGAGATTGTACCGACATTACGAGCGGTGTACTCGTCGCTTTGTCGGACGCTCGTTATCATTATGCGGCTGGATTCGCGATAGCGAACGCCCCCGCGATCGCCCGGCCTCGGCTCTTGCTCGCTCAGCCAGCTCGTGCGAACCCAAACACCTGTCCGCGACCAGCGGGTAACGTGACATCACGTCATGTGACCTGGCGAGTCCTCCGACGCACCCCCGAGCCCCGCGACCCCATGACGATGCGCGACCTCAGGGTAATCTGCCTAATCGCCGTCCTGGAAACGTCGGATTACACACCCTGACGATATCTCCGTTGCTCCGTACAGTGCGGGCTCGAGAGAATTTCGAGGGATTTTTTTAAAGTGTGTAGAACGCTGGCGAGCTTGAAATGGTGGGGCAGGATCTGTAGGAGGGGTGAGCTCTTAAGGGGGTAGGTTACCCTCAACAGCTCAAAATCAGGCCCTTCTTCAAACGCATATTCTAAAGTAATAAATGAATATGGAGATAATTTTTGTTTTAATTTTTAAGCGTTAGTTCGTTGACTTTAATGCGCAAGAAGAAAGATTTAAATATATTTATAGGGAAAAAGGCAGTTTTATAATGTGTAAGACAGTCTCCATCTTGTGCGGGAAGCAAAATTTTGAGAAACAAATTAATATAATTTTTATGTTGATGTTTCTGATTTTATTCTTTTTTTTTGTAGGAAAAATATTTTTTATCTTTTTTTTTAAGAATTTATATTGAAAATGTGCTCCCAATACATGGAGGGAAATATTTTACTGCAGCTCGCTGTAAATTTTCATTCAAATCGGTCGAGCGGTTTTCGAGATTTTATGTTCACCGTTTTGGAAAACGTAGTTTCTGGGAAATCGCGTTTAAAGTTGGACATCGTTATATGATCTCATGTAATTCCTTCAATTTTTGGAATTTTGGGGCCCGGTTGCGCTTAGAATACACAGAAAATATGTAGCAAGCGGAATATGCAAACATCCTAAAAACAATTTTCGAAAATTTCGAGGGTAACCTACCCCCTTAAGGACGTCAGAGTGACTTTAGGGAAAATTTCTTAGGGTTTCATAAACTCTGCAGGGTAGTGGCGCACTCAGGATTTAATCTTGGGGGATGCGAGTTGAAGGGATAAAAATATTTTTAATTTTAATAAAATTCATTGGGTGGTTATAAAAATTTATTTAAAGAATAAAAGAACTTCTCTTTTCTTCTTACAAAGCCCCCCTCTGGGTGCTCCACTGCAGCAAGGTAATATATTCCGGTTTATTGATAAGGATAAAATTTGTACATCCTTGCTACCAAGTTCTCCATGTTCTCTAAGTTTGAACTGATGGAAGCAGCCTCGCATCTGGTGGCTTCAACAAGTATTTTTTATCATCCCCAGCGCGCATGGAACTTGTTCCCCGCTCCTTCGGTTGCAGAGGTGATGAACACGAAGTAAAATCACGCACAACACCGTGCTCCCCCCTCCGTTGTACACCTGAGAACGACAGGGCGGCGAGGGGGTCGCGTGTCTAGCCCTTAATTTCATCCACCGTCCCCGTTTCGCCTCCTTCGCTTACGGAGGCACGGATTCTCTCCTTTCACCCTCGCGGCGAGTCACGAATCGCGACGCCCGGGGTTGTTTCACAACTCGAGCAAAGTTATCTCATCAAGTCGTCACGAGGACGCGGCCGCCTTCCTTCCTCCTCCCCGCGGCTGCTTGCAAAAGATACGATTAAACTTTTCTTACTTTACAGCCTGGGTATTTACGCTCTCACCCCCCTCCGGCCACCCCCTCACTCGGGGGTGTGTTCGGTGTCAGGTGCACTGATTAGCGGCTTTCCCATATTTCGAATCTCGCGGTTTTGTAAGGGGTCAAGGGAATTTTTGCGAATCCTCTGTTCCTCCTATTTTTTAAGGGGACTTTCTCGGCCGCGAATTCGGCCACTTTTCGGTGATGGTTTTTGTAATCAAATAAACACTTATCGTTGTCAAACTTTTGGGGGTATATTCTACCACTCTTGAAATACAAGGAAAAATCTTCGATGTTTGTTTATTTAATTTGTTTAGATAAATATTTCACAGCGAAGTTGGCGGCTTCAGAATTTCAACCCTTACTGGCGGTTGAAATTTCGGACGGCTGGATCGTCTGGAATAAAAAAAAACAAACATATTTTTAATTTGCAGGAGTGTGGCTATCCGGCTTACTTCGAATATGTTAACTTTTTTAATATTTTCCCACTTTTTTATACCGATTAAGTATAGAAAAGAAATGCCACCTGCGGTACTTTCAACTTTGATCGACCGCCATTTTAATAATTTTTGGCCAAAATTTTTCTTTCGCGGTAGAATACACCCCCAATAGTTTGATAAACATTAAGTGTTTATTTCATTATAAAAACCATCACCGAAAAGTGGCGGAATTTTCTGCCAAGACTGTAGAATATACCCTTAAGTTGTTTTCGGTGGTTATATTTAATTTAACTCTTTTAATGGGCTCCTAAAAACTGGCTTCTTCTTTTAGGAATAGGGTGTTACGTGTTATGATGTTACTTGTAAAGTGGCCTCAAATGATTAAAGCGTAGGGGCCGAATCATGAAGGTGTATCTCAGGGTACTAGAAGTCTGTTGCGATTTTCCAATTTATCTCTGTGCTTCATATCGATAGATTGGATCCTTCAACAGCCAGGACTTAATCATTTAAGGTATTTGGTCCCTTGGATCGTGAAAGCCGTACCACAGCCTTTCGGTTCCCAGGCTGTCGGCAAATTGTGGCTTACCGCGCTGGCACGGTTCTTATCCGCACTCGTCCAGGTAATTCTTAGCAGGCCGACTCGTCGCTGTTATCAGTCGAGAAATAACCACCCACACCTCCCACGAAATGCAACGGAAAAGGAAGGAAAATTCTGGCTTCTGTCTGGACTCGTTTCACTTCTCAGTTTACTTCCGCTTTCGCGATTTTACTTCCTCTGCTTCGCTTTTGTTCCTGCAAATCCCTTCGCTGGAGCTGTGATAAAGCTTGCTGAAAATTAACGAGTATATCGAGACAATTTTATTGAGAACCTTGCAGCAAGAGGGGTGCGGCTCTATTTTTTACAATTTTTGAGTTATGACTTTGTAATAATCGTGAAAAAATAAAATTCTACATCTTTTGATGCAAATCCGATAACAAACGAACGATTTATTGCAAATAAATAAAAATATTAAATTAATATTAATATGTATATAATATTATTATTATTTGTATTATAGAATATGTTTTCGCCAAAAATAGAAACAAAAACTTATCAACTGTTTTTAATATTAAGTCAAACTAATAATTTTATAAACAGATTTTTTTATTTACTCAAAGTTGATAAAGATGGAGCTGCACCCTTCTTGCTGCAAGGTCCTAAATAAAATTCAAAAGACCACAATTTTCCACGCACTCGAAACTAATCCCTTAATTCTGAACTGATAAGAAAAAGATCATCAATTTCTATCATCTAACTCAGCTTGAAATTTAATTCTACTACAGCTCAGCGTTGCCAGAGATCCCACTCGATTCCTCAAGTGCCACATCAGGGTAAAAGGAACAGTTTAGAAAGTACACTTCCACGCACAGCAACCTGGCAAACGTTAGTTGACTGTCGGTGGAAGAGAAACGGCGTGTAATTCCATTATGATGTTATTGAAGCGGCAATAGACGGCATACCATGGGGCTGGATAATTCGCGGCAATTTGAATACAATATTAGAGACTCCGTTGGGGGAAAAAGCGCTTCCGTGTATAGGCAGGCGTTCTCGGATGGTTGTTATTAATATTTTACGCGCGCGCGAGCTCTCCCTTCTGCGATCAAACGCTCCTCCTATTTTTTTCCTCTCCGGCTCAACACACCGCCCCCTGGACAGGTAGCATGCTCCCGTACTGTTATTTAAATTGCAAATCGATACCGCTGCGTAGAAAACACAGACGAAACCCATTCGCGGGCGTTCATGTAACATGAAAGCAAGATGAACCCGATAGATGTTAACCCTCGGAAGACGAATGGTGGACATGGTCGCGTGAGACGAATGCGGGGTCACTTTGACCCATAGCAACATTTCTATGGTACACCGATTTCGCGGAGGAATTGAATATAAAATGAATTAATTAATTAAAATTATAATATACATAATTGTACATAAATAGGTAATTAAGAAATATATAGAAAAAATTATTTATGCACATTTGATACAATAAAATAGCTGTATCTCCTGTACGATTTTTATAAATAATTTTACTGAAATTTCGGCATCTTAAGCCGGGAATCCAACTGGAAGCTAAACTAAGATATGGTATGCTATGCTATGTTTTAGCTTAGCTTTTGGTGGAAACGGTTCCATAAGAGTGTATTGAAACTAATTCTTTTAAAACGCAGCATGGCATAGCATACATTAGCTTCTAGGTGGATTCCCGGTTTTATACTAAATTTTTAGTCATTGCCGACCCAAATATAACATCGTGATTGACTTTGTCAGAGTTGGATCAAAATGACCCTGCATTCGTTGTACGAGGATTAACGAAAGGATCTAAACTGGCCTTCCAAGTTGATCGCTAGATTCGGGACATAGGGTTTCTGTTTGAAGAACAGTTTGAAGATCGTTAGATTTATGCTAGTGTCTTCATGTATGTTCGCTATCGAGGCTCCACCATAAACGATAATCTACAGATTCAGGAGATCAACACAAAGTACAGGTTATTTTCCCAAAATTCCCTTCATCTTTACCGTCACTCACTCAATTCAACCATGAAAAACTCGATATCAGACGAGGAGGCGAACAAAATGCTCAGTGAAATCCTTGAGGAGGACGGGGAGCGAAGTTTGCACGACGAAGACTCAGAAACCTGTACTGCGGCTTGCGCGGAAGATAATTCTACCATTGAACAGGTTGAGACTAAACTTCTAAACGTGTTCAAAGAAGTTTGCCGTTTAAATGAACACTAGTTCAAACAGAAAACTTTATTTCTTAGCTAGAAAGTATATGGTAAATTGAAAGCTTCCTATAATTTCCCCCTCGTCTACTGCCTATAGACAGACACATGCACTCCCTTTTCCTCTTTGACTTATTCCACGATTATTTCGATAAAAAATTATGCATATCAGACAGTCTAAAGTCTAAAGACTCTAAAGCATTGTGAAGGACACACACCCCCAGACCACAGATGAGTGGCGGGTTGCCACTCACCAGGCGCTCGTGCTCCTAATTTTCAAAGGTCTATAATTCTGTTTTACGACGTCGTATGACAAAACGATACAAAGAAAAAGTGTCTATTTTTTCGTTCCTTAAAACATCCCAAATTACCCTATACAACATTTTGAACAATTAATCGCCTACAGTCCTACACGGAGAATCATGCGAGGCAATAAGAGCAAAAACGGACTAACCAATATTGAAAAAAAAATTTCCTACTTTATTAACCTACTTAATAATAATCAATTATTATTATTTTATGTGCGTACGCTCATATCTCCTCATTATGTTGTGTGAATATGTGTAAAACTAAAAAGTTAGAAATAAGAAAATTAAAAAAAAAAATTAAAACCGACTTCGAAAAAATAAAAATGCACTAAAAAGTAAGAAATAATTTTTTTCCTTATTTAATCTACGACTCTCATATTTTTTAAGTCGACGCCTCATCATCTGCACCGTGTAAAACTGGCACCGACTTAAAAAAATGAGAGTCGTCGATTAAACAAGGGACAAAATTATTTTTTACTTTTTAGTGCATTTATATTTTTTTGAAGCCAGTTTTATTTTTTTATTTTTATGATTAGTACAGCATATTGAAATACATTTCAACCTCCCACCACTGTGCATAAACTCATCCATAAATATCGAGGAAAATCTCTTTATTAGCCGCAGCACGTTAATTGGCAAAAGTTACGCGGAAAGCCGGCAGGCACCCCGCGCAGGTGAAACGCGACTTGACGGGGTGTGTTGTTCGCAGGAGCCATGCGAGTGCATGCGAATCGCAGTGAACGCGTCGAGATTCTCGTTGCGGGTGATGGAGGCGATGCGTTCGTTGCAGCAGGACGAGGATGACACCCTGCCGACCTCCAGCGTCGAGGATATCGTCGACTATATCGAGGCAAACTATCGCGACGACGGTGACCTTTACGCTCAGGTGCGGACCGCCCTGAAACAGGTCTGTTCCCAAGGGTTAGTTCTAACGTCAAGGCGAAACGGCGAAGGAAAACGCGGCCGGGAAGCGTGTCTCGCGTGAGACACGATCGCGTTTCAAGGGAACTCTGCAAAACCGTTTATCTCGTTCGAAGACCGTGCTCATCTATCGACCGATCCCGCAGCTCCGTTAATTCTAACGTTTCTGTGACGCAATTCGCGCCCCGCGACGTTACATTCCCGTCGCAATTGCTGTGATTCATAGTAGTTCATAGTACTCCCAACTGGTAGGATGATTAGAGAGATCCCCAGCTGAATTCAAATAAGAATTTCCGCTCTGTCTTTGTAGTCTTGACGAATATTTAGGTCGAAGCTTGCCTCGCGTTCAGCCTGCCAGTTGAGGATCAGCCTGTACCAAACTCTCATGGAATCCCGTAACAGATTCGCCATGGAATTGCTGGAGAACGAGTACCACTTGATCGGGCCAGGCGCCATCTCTATGAATCGTACCACTTGCTTGAACGACCGAGACGATTGCTTGCTGTCTTCTCCGGTGAAGACTCCTCCCAGTCGTCGGAAACGAGACAGCCCTGAGGACGACTCTTGTGGCTGTGAGACGTCCACAGCTGAGGAATCGGGGCTCGCGAAGAAACGTGGAAGGCTCTCGATTGGGGACCAGGCCCTGGAAAGGGTTCTGGAAGGCAGAGTGGCTGGAAGAGGAAGAGAAGAGGATGCTGGTTCTGAAGAAGCTTCGCGGTGCTCCTGTAGTCGGAGTTTAAGTAACGAGGACGCGGACAGCTGCGTGTGTGTTCCTCGGGCTGGTCCAAGCGCTAACAATGCTTCTATGGTGCAGAGAAATCTGCGCGATGTGCAAGGAGGGGCAAGAAAAATTGGGAATGGAAAGGATCGCGAAAGAATTTATTCTGGGGCAGGGGTTGGCGAAGAAGGGAGATCGAGATTGGCTCAGGATCCTCTGGTAAATACTTTGGGCAGAAGAAGAGCTGGTAATAGAGATGGAAGCAGAAGGGTAACTGAGGTTGCTGATACAGCGGGCGATGAAAATGCAGGAGGCAGGAAGGGAAATGAGGGAGAAGAGTCTGTAACTGATGGATCTATATCAGACACTGGCAGGGATGTTCATCAGAGGTCCTCCACGGGGTCCAGGCAACGCGAGGAAGAGCTAGAAAGATGGATAAAACGTTGCCAGGAAGAGTGTGAAAGACGAAGAAAGCGAAAATAAAGAAATAATAATTAGAAATCTATGTATATTCTAATTTTTTACAGGTAAAGTTTGCAGGACTGTTGCATTCTTAATCAACTTCTCCACTAATTTTTTTCAGAGAACAAGTGTATCTAAATTTCATATTCTTCCGGATAATCAGTTTCTCCATTTAAATTTGTAACCTTCAATGTAACATTCTTAAGAAGATGAATTGCGTTTGCTTTCGTAACTTATTCTATTTCATTTTTCTAATTTCTTTACATCCGTTTATCACCGAGGCGTAACTTTAAATTAGAAGACAGGCGCAGCACCCTTCCGGTTCGGTCGATAGGAGTTAAATATCCGTTATTCACGGCGACTGAAAGCACCTTGCGCACGTAACACCTCACGTCTTTTGTCTCTGATTATTAGAAATTTATTAAAAATACTTGGACCATGTGGAACTACGTGTTCGATTAATTGTTCCAACCTGCATTTGAATATTTGCGCGAAGGATGAATACTTCGCCTTCTAGTGTTTCTTCTGCGGAATTTATTCCAAGCGCAGTTTCGTTGCTTTCGATCGCTATCCGAATAAGAAACCTTTCTCAAGTACTTGTACACCAAATCAGTAACGGTTAACTTTTGGACCTGCCGTTGTAAATGTTGTCCAGGATTTTTAATACCAGATTCTAATCTAATTAGCAATTTGAATTATTACTAAAGGCTAACTATCGGCTGCCTTAAGGGGTTACGCCACCCTGAGACGCTCGAAACTAGACGATTTTTTTTGCAGATACTGTGAGGTTGAAAATGATTTCTTTACTTGTTACGTGTAGAGCATGTATTAGTGCATATATTGTATAAATACTATATACAAATATTGAAAAATGGCCGAGTTATTTGTTGTCCCGCGAAGCTCCTCCGCGTGAGCGGTGTATCAAATATCTCCAAAACCATTTTTCCGATTCATTTCAAACTTCGTGCACATATTCTTAATGGTATTATCTACAATGTAGCAAATCATTTTTTTAATGCGATAACCCATTCGTATATAATAAATGTTTTACGTTCGTTTTGTCAGGTGAAAAACGAATAATTTTCTTCACCTTGCTCTCATTTGTGCAATAATTTTTTTTGTCTCAAGTCAAGTCTTTTTAATATTTTTGTACAATATTTATACAATATTTGCGCACTAATAAATGCTCTACACATAAGAAATAAAGCAATAATATTCAACCTCATAGTATCTGTAAAAAAAATTCGTCTACTTTCGAAGGTCTCAGGGTGGCGTAACCCCTTAAAACTACTCACATTGCTCCTCGTTTCTTCGATCTATTCTTCGGTATGGTGAATGGTCCCATTCCGATAACCTTTAGCTGTCACTGCCATTTGAAGTATATTTTACTACATTTCATTTATTCAGAGAAATGTAGAAAGACGGGAATTTTTTAAATAGAGAATTTATGTGATCAATATGGTACTAGTTAATTTGATATCATTTTTATAAAGCTGGAAACATTTTCTTTAAACACAGACGACGTATAGGATAGACTTTACATCTTACGGGAGTTCGTGTCACACTTCGGGCGAATTCCACTTACGCCCAAATCGCCCGTAATGCCCGCGGCTTTTGTTTAAAAATTTATGCAAATCTGAAATATGGAAGAGAAATCTGTGAAAGCGCCATTATCGGAAAATGCAGGTTTTTAAATATAAATCACGACTCGGAAACAGAAACATAATTTATGATACTCGTTTTATTACAATAATGGAAAATTTAGATTTAAACTACTTTTCTTTAATTTCACAATCTTTAATTTCACAATCTTTAATTTCGCAATCGATAATTTATGGACTTTTCGGCATGTGTCACTCGTGCGCATGCGCGAGTATTTTTCGACTTTTCGGAAAAAAAAATTTTTTTCGAAACTTTTCCAATTTCCGCGGTCTGGGTCATGCGCGCACGCCCCCCCGGCGCCGCTCGTGCGCATGCGTGAGTATTTTTCGACATTTCGGAAAAAAAAATTTTTTTCGAAATTTTTCCATCTTCCGCGGTCTGGGTCCTGCGCGCACGTCCCCCCGGCGCCGCTCGTGCGCATGCGCGAGTATTTTTCGACTTTTAAGGGTAGAGGTACGCCTGCTTGTCGAGAGTGACACCTTTTGCTTTTGCTTTCTCTTACAATTAACTTCATCGTGCACCGTGTCGTTTCTCATTTAGCATACTTTTAAACACTTGTCATTGTGACCGTTCTATTCCCTACTTTCAATTCTCTGTTCTTTCTTTCCGGAAATATAATTCGCTCTCGGGAGAGATCTTGAATTAGCACAAGATGCTCGGGCACGATACACTCGCCTGTGCAAATTGTCGGCTTTGTGGTGGTAGCGCGCATTGCAGCTGCATGTGATTTAATTGTGAGGCGGGCTGCTGTGAGTCTGACCCTCTCAGGCGCGGCCCCGAGCGGGAACTCCCGTTAATGGGGGTGGGCTGGGTGAACGGTGGTCGCGTAGTAGCGTTTTGTCTGTGCAACTGCAATGCGTGACTGTATCGAGCAGCTCGAAATCTCTCGCGATGGTGAATCCGTGTCCGTTTGTCAATTCTTTTTCATCTCGGCAATGAGATACTTAGAATCTGTTTGGCACTTGAAAACAATGCAAGCATACCTTTATAATATACGAAAGAAATTGTAATCGTATGTATGCAGAAAGATCGAACGAGAACCTCTCGTCTATTTCTCTCACGTGTGTTTGTTAACCCTTTGGACTTTAAAGTAAAGTCTTTTGAAAGAATTTTAGTAGCCTTTTACCGTATATTGCAATCTCAGTCCGATGGGTTAATATACCGAAGCATAGTCTGTTATGCTTCCACAGAGTGGTGTGTGTGTGTGTGTGTGTGTGTGTGTGTGTGTGTGTGTGTGTGTGTGTGTGTGTGTGTGTGCTGCGAAACTTAGAAAACTTGGGCAGGCAAGTCTATTTTTAAGCGTCCCATCGAAGATTCGCCGAGGGATTCGCCGAAGGGTTCTCTGGTGAATTCTTTAAGAGATTCACTCTGAATTTTGATTCAACAAAAATTTCGGGTGGAATTATATCTGGGTTAAGGTTTACTAACATTGTAGAGTAGAATTAGACTTTTTTTTCAGGCATTCTATGCTATTAGCGCCCAACGAGGCTGCTTCTTTTTCACATTAATATTCGTAATTATTATGCGCCCAATGAGGCTGCTGTTCTTCCGTCTTGTGACTAGGCATCGTTAAGCGCCCGTAGAGGCTGCAGTTTTTTTTTTTTCATTAAAATTGAAAAGCATGAGACGCACAAAATGGCCACTCCTTTTTCCTATCAATGCGACTTGCAAACCTACGATCTACGTTAAGGGCCCAGATCGAGCCAATCTTACGTTCAGTGAGTTTTGTTCGGTCTAGACATCTAATCAGAATTTTATTCTGTTTCAGATAGGTATTTCGTCGATCGTTTTACGTAATTTATTCTATTTCATGCATTTCGTACATGGTTTTGCTTGATTCATTTTATTTCATGTCCTGTATTTTATTATGTTCATTTAATTTCCTTCCATGCTGGTCCCACTATTACTAACATAACGTAATTAATTGCTTCAGCTTTCCAGGTTCAGCCCTTCGCGGCGAAGAGATTTAATAAAATAATATATTTAAAAATAAAAGAGATTGTGAAAATTAATAGTGAAACGAGATAGTGACAGAAGACATCTAAGGAAGCCTAGGCTAATTTATTATAGTATGAAGTATTTAAGGCCCCTTGTAAAATTGCCAAGTAATCGCAGAATTTTATTAGCTTTGTTGCTGGTTTGCTGGCTCCTCATCTTCGATGAGGTGGTCGCCACTGCTTCCGTTTTCGGAAGCAAGTGACTGAACCTGAATTTGGTACGAGTGGATCAGTTTCATCCCCTGGTGTTCTAGTCGAAAGGGAAAAGTTTCGGGCGTAGGGGGTGTACCTTTTGGTACACTGCCTGCGTAAGTCACCCGGTTCGACTTCCCAGTCTCTGTGTTAGACGGCTTGAGTCAGGTCACACCTAGTGTTGCTCCAGACGAGTCGCATCGGTGCAAGAGGAATCGTCTGAGAGACGCCGAGCGCTTTTCCCTTTCGACTCGGACATTAGGGTGGTAGGAACTGCGCCATCCAATACTCGTTTCATGCTCACCCGTAGTCTTTCCTTCCTTGCTGAATTTATTTCAATCGAGTGATTGCTTGGCAGTTCCCTAGATTCGATATCTAAACCGAAGGGATCGATGGAACTTTGTTTCGAACCATCTCTTTGGTTTAGTAGGCTAAGAGTTTCATGTATCATCTATCTCTCTACGGGTCTCGAAACGCAGCAACCTCCTCGTGGTGAGACCTGGTAATCGGTGAGAACCGAGCCGACAGCTGCGATTGTCAAATATTCTAATTAGATATAAGAATTTCTCTAACCTAAAAGAATAAAATATGTAACTTGAAATGTTGTTTAATTGGTTCCTACCGGGCCCCAGAACACGAGTATAGTGTTACGTTAGACGGATAAGTGCAAGTTGGAATATTTCAGCGAGATACTGGAACTGATGGGTTTTTGACAATTTTTAAAGTCCTCTTGGCTTCAGCACCTTATTGAAATATATTCCTTGGCGAGGTATTCCACGTTACATCATGAAAGCATGTCTTCCACAAATAATGCTGTTGTTTATATAAATTTTTATGTTCAATAAATTTGTTTTGCGTTAAATAAACTGGAATAGAACAGCAAGGTTATAAGGCGTATGTATTCTTGTTTTGTTGTGATCCTTCTTTCTCTGTCGTTGCACGGAATACGTTTATAAAACGATCTTTACATTGTTACTCTAACAGAATCATTTGCAAATCGCGGGTTTCAAACGATCTAAGTTTTACCCGTGTTGAATTCTAATTCCACGCGTAGCGTTACAATCTTATTTTAGACTGAATCGATAACGTTGGGTGTGACATGAAAATGGTAAGGGGGCTCGCGAGCCCCCCGAGCGTGCGACAGAAAATTACATTGCGTGATGGGTCTATCCTATACCTGGTCTGTGGCAGGAATTACGTGAATGCAGGTTAATTTCGAAGAAGAAATTTGCTTATCATTTATTACCTGTAGACGATACAAACGATATTGAGTGGATTCTAGTGCTGATAAAAGCTGCTAGTAGCGCTGTTATCCCGATGACATTAGTTTACATCATGGTGGTATTGTAACGAATTGCAACTGTCAACACCGATCGGGGGAATAATGTCTCACAAGGTGATATTTCGTTATATTTAGGAAGAAACATTATTAATCTTCCGCGGATACTACTATCGCGTTTCAACGCACATTGCCGCGCATACGTAATTCAAATGTTCATCAGCTGTCATTATAATTTCACGAGCTTGACATATCCACCTCGGGGTTTCATTTAACTATCAACCTCGAATCTATTGACTTTTTCACACGGCACAAAAGTGACACGTAAATGCAATCACGTAAATATGACGTGTACACTTTAATGAACTTTTAAATCACTTCCGTCGCTGCGTTTCAGGGAGCAATTAAGAAAGTGACGACCACCAAGGATGCAACTCTGTCGAATGTTAAGTCCAAATCCAAAGGTTCGTCTAGCAAGGAGACGGAAAGTTCCGACAAATTGGACTCAAAACCGACGAGAAAGTCTCAGAGCAATGATCGGAGAGGCGAGGGCGATAGACACTCGAGATCGATGCAGAATGTACAATCTAGTAAAACTGCTACAAAGCAGTCGGCTAGATCGTCTCAGAACACGTCTGTCAGAGAAAGTTCAATCTCTGCTTCGAAATCAAGTGCCAGTATTTCTAGAGCATCTTCGAAAAGCATGTTAACATCTAGAACAGTGTCTGATACTGCAAGAATGCTGAATATTAATGCAACCAGGAGCAGTAAATCTACTGGAAAAATTCAGAGCAGTTATTCTGAGAAGAGAGGAATCAGTACGGTGTATATACCACAGTCGACGACAGGCAAGCTTAATGCTAAATCGGCCAGGAAGAGTACTTCGTCAGTGTTGAGGAACGAAGAAAAAACGAGGGAAAGTTCACGAACAGAAAATGAATCGAGACTTAAGTCCAGACAGCGTAAACTGTCCAGAACATTGAGTCCAAGCGAAGTGAAGATGTTGCACTCTGCGGCGTACAGATCGAGCTCCGCAAAAAGGGTGGATCAGAGTAACAGGAACCAAGCAGAAAGAACTCAAACGAATGACGATTACGACTACGAGGATGATTTTGAGGTAAAGCACAGTAACGAAGTCGGATAATTATAGATTGCAAGCGTTTGATTAATGGAAATCAATTTACAGGACTATGAGTCTGATTTTCAAGAGTGTACGGATAGCGAGACTTCCGAAGTGAGCGAAGAAACTAGCAGCAATCACGGTAACTTGCCGTTGGACCCTATTGAATTGCATACCGCGAAACAGGTACTGAGCTTTATTCGATTATAATATACTGTCGTAGGTGATGATAATATTTTAAATTATCACTCTGTTGCAGCGAAAAATTGTGAACAGTTCTGAGCAGCCGAAGGAAGAAGAGCATATGCATGATTCCGGTCATTACGAGCTGACGGAAGCTAGGAGAAGGGCAGCAAGAATAGAGTCAATTGCGAATGATCCGAAGCTTTCTTCTCTTCTTGAATTAAGACAACCAGTTAACAAAGCATATAGGTTTGTCATAAATAAAATCAAGTTTCAGGATTAAATAACTTCTGTTGTACTGTGTTGTCTCGTTATTAAACGTCTGTACCATTGCTGGATAATTACGCATGTGGTTCTTTTTAATTATAAGGTGTTTTTTTGAGGTGTTTTTTTTCTTTTTTTTTTTAACGCAGCGAAGACAGATTATCGGAAAATAAGTCGCTACCATTATCCACCGACGAAGGCTTCGAAGACAGTCGCTCCGGCGATTTCACGAAATCGCCGCCGCTTTCACAAATTTCATTCATCGATTTTCGTAAAACCAAGGAGAATCAGAGAACGAAGGTAATGAATTTTGAATGCCGTAGAATGATCGTATCGCTAACTGTGATTGTTGCTTTCAGAAATCCAAGAAAAAGTGCTTGAGCAGGGGCGAAGAGTTACTGGAAATGATAAAGTTAGACGTGATGGAGTGGTCTCTTCTCGAATGTTCGCCTATACCATACGAAGAGTTCATTAGAAACTATGGAAAATTAAATGCTCAACAAGTGTGTCGATTATTAAACCTGCATTGCAAGTTGAATTATTGAATACTCTTAGGACATCACAAACCTCGACAAATGTATCGATTTTTACAGATGTCCACGCAAACTGGCGAGGACAACATCGACGTGGAAACACAAACGGACAAAATCGTGTTCAACAATAAGTGGACCCAATTTCCAATAACTTGTAGAAGCAGCTTAAGGACCAAAGAGGAGTTAGATTTATTTCGAATAGTACGTGGGACCGTTACGACATCTACGCATTAATATATTAATCGATATTAGTAAAATATTAAAATGTGTAGGATCAAATCGGCGTTGGCAGCGACAATGACATGGAAACTGCCAATTCCGTGCCATCGCCATCGTTCGACATATTACGTTTAAATGATTTCTTAAATTGCGCCGGGAGAGTAATGTTGTCGTTGTTAGAAGAAAGAAGATCCGGTGGGAACGTTTTCAAAAGCGAGGGGCAAGTACCGTTCAGTGACGGTGTTGTCAAGCTTTCCATAAATTCGGTAACATTTCTGGCTGGCAGGGCAGTGACGATAATACACTGTTCCGATGTTTTAAACAAAGTTTTGCTGACTATTCATTCCCCAAGCGAAGAGGTAAGATTCTGTTATCCAACGTTCACATCCACGAAATCGATGTAAGACGGTATTTTAAACAGGAAATCGAGACGTCCAGCAAACAAGACTACATAACCGATTGCTGCATTGGGTGCGTCTGGAATATCTCGGAACCCTCGATGCCCATCAAACTATTTTACTCGGCTTGTCCTATCACCGCGTGTTGCTTTCATTTAACAAATTACAATGTTGTATTCGCTGGACTGCAAGATGGGTATGCGATTTTACCACTAAATTAATCGTCACGATACAGATTAATACATTAAGGCACGCTTTAAATAACAGGTCGATAAGCCTGTGGGATTTAAAGGAAGATGAAATGTGGCATCAGAATGTTACGGATAAGGCCAACGGATTAGATTGGACGATACGAATCCCGACTTATACAACGTCCGCAAACATGGAAGTCCATGACTCGCAAATTGTTGCAATACGTATATTATCCAAGATCGAAGAAAAATCGCTGCGGCGTAATAATCAATTTGTACCGATTCAGGTTCGTTAGAACTCCTTCTTTCGCAGACATTATAATATAATTATAATGATATTATCTGTAATAGATATTATCTGTAATCTTATGCGTACTAATACCTAAACGACTAACATCTTTGTGTTACCTAAAATGCTAGATATGTAGTTTAAATGAGAAAGGTTCTCTTATTATATGGAGCGTTTTGCACACAATGGGAATAAATGTCGACGATTTAGGACTGTCGCATTGGGGTAGTATAAGGCTCGTTAAAAGTCAAGAACTTCTTTTGCAATCTCTTAATAATAAAAAGTAAATATTCTCTAACAATTCGTATACTGTATATTAAATATTAATCTCATTAAAACTGTTCAACCCCTCAGAAGGATCAATGCAACTGCATTTATCGACATGCACGTGGATCGCGTTGATAATAATAATCTTTACATCGTCACAAACAGTAGCAGTGTTTTGCACGCTACGTGCATCGGCAACAAAGCCAGCCCTGCCGTGTATAAAACACTCGACACTAGTAAGTTACCTGGTGATACTCGCATAATTCTTAATTCACCCGTCACTAATTTATTGCACTTCGCATTCCAGGTCCATGTGGAAACGCGACTTGCATAGACGCGTGTCCGTTTGAACATTCATTTTTCTTAGTAAGATTCTTATCTATATTTTTATATTTCGAGATGGAATTGCTACTAACGCGAGCTTCTTTTAAATCGCAGGTTGGTTGCGACGATGGAACCATTCGGTTACATTCGGGAAATATCGAGAAACCACTTTTACAATTGAGAGACGAAGACACTAATGAGATGATCAAATCTGTGCAATGGTCTAGATCGAAACCATTTACAATCTTCGCGCTGGACAATAACTCACGGTAACAGGAATTGGCAAAACCCAATTTCAATGTAGATAATAATTTATTCAACTATCGATATTTCAGCGTACGTGTATGGGATTTAAGTATTAGCGACATATATCCAACGTACACGGTGAATATGGAGGAACACGGGCACATAAATAGTATGCAGCTATCGTCTTGCAAAACTGAGCGAGATATGGCTCATCAGTATTTGGTGTGTTAAATTTTCTACACTTTACGATTGATAAAACTACGATATACATAATCGCGTTGTCTTTCAGGCTCTTGGGACGGAATCTGGGAACGTGGAAATCCACAAACTGAAATCGGACTTTCATTATTCTAAGAAGGAAAAGTATTTGCAGGAATTTGATACTTTTATGCGATACATCGCGGTTTTATAATCGCAATAAGATCGTTAATGGGACATGCTCCAAGGAATTTAATTTTTTTTTGGGTACTTCCAGTGAAATGGTACATATGCTTTTTATGTATTCGACATTTACTCGGTACTTAGTTAAAGGACAATCTTGTAAGCGCAATAACAAAACTCTATTCGACTCAAAGTACAAGAGAATCTCGGCAGAGGTACTGGATTCGTCGGAATAATAATTTTTACACTATTGTTCTAACTTATCGAGGGAAAGCGATGATTTGTACAAAACAAGTATTATTTATTGCACGTTATTCACAGGAACAAATCCGTCCACGAATTGTATACAAACATTAGTTTTGTAATGTAAAGAGATATTTAAATAATACACTATAAAGAAAATCGTTGTCATGTAATAAAGTTTTATTACGCTAAGTATCACATTATCTGCGCGCGGAGCTGCGTGTAAAAGAATTTATACAACGATGGAATAATGGAAGGGTGTTAACAATTAAGCACTTAGTAGCTTACTTACAACGTGTACCGAAATATATATAAGGATCACGTTACTGTAACAGAAACTCCGATTTCTTTCACCGCTGCAGGGAGTTCGCTTCGCCATAAAATCATCGATGATGTCGTTGTAGCTTTGCTCTTTCATTTGATGGGCGCCTGCTTGTAGATACTGCGTTTCCCTCTGTGAAAAGAAAATCCTCGTTTGTTTTCGATATCTCGCGCCCACTTGCAGGGCCGTCTTAACAAATTTGAGCGCCCTGGGCTAAAAAATTTTGACGCGCTAGCCCCCAAGGGTGCAATTTCTTCGCAATCGGTGCAAGGCAGCACATCACAACCCCGGGTCTCCACCAAGGCAAACACGAACAAAAACAATGCCCGCGAAAAAAGCATTTCAACATATTTGATTCTTGAGCGCCCGTGGAAAAGGCGACCCTGCCCACTTGCGCCCGCAACGAGCCGCTCCACGAATTTCTACAAAAAAATTTTACGTTACGCGTCAACCATGTGCGATTATTGCTCCTGGATCGACCAGATCCTAGCGAGGATCAAAGCGGAAACAACAAAACCGGAGAAAAAGCCCCGCGTGCACGTAGATCCGGTCGTAGCAGTTCACGGAGGTGCAGGGAAGATTCCACGGAAGAAACGCGCACGTATGCTTCTCGAGGTTACCGAGAATACTCATTTGAAGAATATAATTAACGAAGAAAGAATGCTCGCGAGGTAATAACCAAACCACGCGACTGAAAGTCTCTGGAAATCTGCACAGGTGAAGAATGCAGCGATCGAGGCGTACAAGGATCTCATCAATGGTCGCTCAGCAGTGGCTGCAGTGGAGAAAGCCATTTCTCACATGGAAACTGAAGCATACTTTAACTGTGCCAAAGGAGGTTCTCTGGACGTTAACGACGAGGTCGTTACGGACGCTGCTATTGTGACTAAAGACGATGCTGGATGCGTGGGTGCTGTTCGCGACATAGAACACCCTATCACCCTAGGTTCATTCTAACTTTTACATTAGAAGACTTTCCAATCATAAAGCATTACAAACCGAATATCTAATTCGATAATAACAGAGACTAATCCCCGAAACGTCGCGTATTATACAGCAAGGAAAGTATTAGAGAACACGGAACACGTGTTGATCGTTGAAAACGGTGCGCAGAAGTTCGCCCTGGATAACGGGATTCAAACTTTGCCGCCGGGTAGTTTGGTTGCGCGCGAATCCGTGACGTCGCAGGATTCGGGGGAGGGAGGTGTGTGCTCGTTTGAATCGTGCACCGCGTTTTGTCGCACACGGAACTCGGACGACGATGCACGTGACGCGAGTGAAGTGAAGAGCTTCGCCGAGGGCGAAGCAATAAGTTGTGATTCAGAATGTGTGCTGACGCGATTCTGCGGAGGAGAGGCGCCTCCTTGCGACGCGTTCTCAATTGATTCGGAAGATCTGATGGACGCGTGTACTATTCTACAGGTTTGCTTCACTATCTCTTTTCGCGATTCAAGGATTGAATAGTATATACAGTAATGATTCGATGGACGTGAGAAAATCTCTTCGATCCATAGGCGTTCGCGGGGGGGGGGGGGGGGGGGCAGTTGCCCCCTGGCTTTTGAGAAAAATCGCTTATTTTTCAAAACTGATCTTTATTAAGTTTATACTAAAATATATTAAATTTCAAATATTTTTAAATTTCGGTTTTAAATTTTTAATTAAATAGGCACTATAAATGGGTTAAAAAAGCAAGAGGGGTATATTTTTCGTTACCATCATCCCAAAGTTGCCCTCCCCCCCCCCCCCCCCGGGAAAAAGTCTCCGGACGCAACGATAAGTCATCTAATGAGAAATTAACTTCTTATGAAAATTTCTTTAATATATTATCATACTTTCTGCTAAAAATAAGACCAAACGCGACAATTTGCATACTTCCACCGCCATTTTTAGTAGAAACAGAAATGTATTGCCCCAGACTTGACTAACACACCGACGTTCCGATCTGATTTCGAAGCATTACTGTGTCTGCACTTTCAAGCCGTGGTATCTAATAAATTAATCGTAAGATATTCACGAACGAAGGCTGGCGCGGTCGGTGCAGTTGCGTTCGATCGAAAAAAACGGTTGGCAAGTGGCACGTCGACGGCGGGAGAACCTGGCAAGCCGGTTGGTTCCATCAGTCCGATTGCCACGGTAATTGGTTGCGGCGTTTACGCGGACGAGCACGGCTGCGTTTCCGTTTCTGGCAACGAAACCGGTATCTATTGCCACGCACCGGCGCGGAGAATAATTCAAAGACTATCTCGGGACGTGCCAATAAATTGCGCGGTCAACATGGAGCTGGATAGCCTCGTCGTGGAAACAGGAGACGTTCGTATAGGTGCCGTTGCATTAAGCGCGATAGGTGAGCCCTGCATTTCGTTTCAATGCACGCACTTCCCGTGGGCTTTGTGTCGGAAGGGTTGCGTCTATTACGGTTCAAGGCAGGGTGAAAAGTTCTGCGAGAAGGTAGAGATCTTAGAGCGACCCTTAGACTGCATGTGCAACACCTCCGACGATGATTAAGAAACACTCTTCTTATAAAACTTTGTAGAAGCTTAATGTATATCAACGTTTGTACAGATTCATTTTTTGGGATAATATTGATATTTTTGGTTATGTGTCGCCTTCTTACCGACTCAAGATAAAGTAATGTACTTCTACCCGATCGGTAAAGAATTTTTTAAAATCGACCGTACGTCATCCCTGCGATAGTGGCGATTCGCAGAACTATTTTACCGAAGTATCTAGATTACCGACAGACTCTTAATGTTTATCTTCTCACGTACCGGAAATATAATGCTGCTGTTCGAGTCGAAGGGTCCGTACAAGGAGAACGCTAGGATCTTGGCCTTGGTGCCTCCAAACAGCTCGTCCATCTCCAGCAACATCGAGTAGATTTCTTCGCGTCTTGTGGTCGTTAAATTCTCGTGCACTACCACCTGCGAATAAAGCATAGTCTAATACAGGCTGCTAGCTAGATAACTTCTCAATAGTGTCTGTTATAGGTTACCGCGCTTAATGGGGTCCACGTGAGCAGGCACGCGCGATCCTCGTCGACATCCGCTTCATTGAGGCACAGCGTCCGATACCCCTTGCTGTTGGCGTTATCGTCGTGACTTCGTGATTTTAAATCGCCTATTACGAAAAACATATTTCTTTTCTTTTGTAATGCACAAAGCGATTTCGAAACCAACCACGGAATCCAGGGGCGTCCGCAGACTTTTTTCCGGGGCGGGGGGGGGGGGGGGCAACTTTGGGATGATGGTAAAGCAAAATATACCCCTCTTGCTTTTTTTAACCCATTTTATAGTGCCAATTTAATTAAAACTTTAAAACCGAAATTAAAAAATATTCCCTTTTTTAGTATAAAATTTAATAAAGATCAGTTTCGAAAAATAAGCGATTTTTTTCTCAAAAGCCGGGGGGGGGTAACTGCCCCTTTTGCCCCTGCGGACACCCATGACGGAATCATATATTCGAGATGCCTACCGGTCTTTTTCTCAATGTTCTTCAAGTTGACAAAAGCCACGTCCCCAAGTCCAGATGACAAACAGTTAAACGCTCCCAAATCGTCTGCAGATTTGTCCGCTATAAATTCAGTTCGCTATTTAATTAGTATCTCGAGCGCTGCCTCGCACTGATTACCGCTGCACGTGTTTACCTACACTGTTTACAGAGGGAATATAAATTAGGCGGAATCTCCTCGTGGCTATCATTCAAACCGAGGACGCAGCTCTCCCCGAAAAAGCTCGCTACCGCGTCCGCGTCGGAGCAGCCGGATCTGGTCCCGGAGATATTCCTCAGAACAGCAACGAATGTGTTCCATCCTGTAAAAGTGGAACGATCGTTAAGAAGAAGCAGACTTTTAATTAATTCATTCGCAGGGCACCTTTCACCGTGCAAATTTCATCGAGCAGTCCATTAACTTTTTAGAAACGAAACTCGCGATGTTACCGTACGCGGCACAAAAACTTATCCTCACCGACATCTCCGTATCCCGTGAAGCATGCTTTCGCTCCCTTTAGGTCCCTCAAGCTCTTGAACCGTGAATCCTCTTTCACGACCGCTGCTATCCTGTTGAACTCGGCATTCTTCTTCGGTATCGCCTGGACGATCGGTTTCAGGCCCACCCTGAAACAGTAGTCTCAGCATCGCTTCGCCGTAAACACGCGTCACTCTATCTTTGCTCACTTCCTGGCGTCCAGCAGCTCGTCTGGCCTGGCTACGAACACGTCCGCCCTCTCCGTTTTAATCGCCTTCAAGCAGGACGCGCGTGTCAGCTCCTGGATGCAGGAGATCGCCGGCTCCACCCCGTAAACGATGGAGGCTTCCCTGAGCCAGCGACACTTTCTGTCCTCCAAGCTTGATGCCACGCACCATCGCACTCTCCTTGAAGGGCGGCAAGTCGCGCGGTTGTTCGCGCTCATGAAACCAGAAACTACGAACAAACGTCGCTATCAGGGACGAAGAAGTTAGTACAGTTTAACCGTCAATTGAAACTATGCTCCATTTTTAATTAAATTCTATTTATTGCCCATTCGAAATTCAGCTCTGAAACACTCTGCGAAGATGGAGCGCGTACATCAGAGTAATCAAATGGCAGTTTCTAGAATGGCGCAGGTCACTTTGATACCACTTTGAACAAATCGTTTGAAGAGTAAGGCAAAGCGGACTCTCTGAATCCATGTAGGGTAATCATGGGAGAGACGCCACACTTTCGGTATTTCAAAGTTGTCGGGAATAATATACAGATTTGCCGATTTTATTTCTTTTAAACGCGAACGTGTTATTACTTTACCTGAATAGATATACCTACGTCGTGTTGCTATCATAGTAGTTAAAAATTTATAGTTTTTCATGATATAACTTTTGTTATATATTTCTCCGATTCGATTATATTTTATAACTGTATAAAATTAAAATAGATTTCATTTTACTTTGCTCTTACTATTTTTTAAATAAAAAGTTTAAATTAACAGGATTAAATGCGGCGTCTCTCCCCACAAAATGATGTTTCCGGTGTTAATTTTTTAAGGGTGATAAATATTACAATTCTGATTTTCTTCGATGCATAATTTCATTAATGTGTACGTATCCTTGGAAAAAGTTTTCATTGCAAAATTTAGATACGGTGACGATTGTCCGTAAGCTGCGGCAACTCTCCCACAATTACCCTACCACGCGGGTAATTTGCCCCTTGGCAATATTTGTAATCAATCCTTGTTAATTACATCTTAGTAAGAAGTCCTCCGGCGCTTCCAGAGTATCAGTTCTCACCGGCGTCGGGTGGTAATCCTCCAGCAAGTCTCGCAGCATCCAGTTTAACTCGTGCTCCTTCGAGACCCTCATCATCTTCTCAACCTTTTCCGCTTTCTCTCTGGCGACAGAAACATAGCCGCTCGAAACGATGCTTAGCTTGTCGGCGCCACCCTAATATCTCTACTAACCGTCTAGCAACGATCACTGGCCACGGTCTCGTGATCCACACGCAGGGCTTATCGAACTTCATGGGCCTCGTTGTGCCATCCGGGCAAAGGTAATTATAATTCTCCTTGTCGATCTGTAGATTCTGTCTCCGGGCACAAGTTTTATAGATCGTATAAGATATCATCATATTAAAAAACGAAGAATACACTGCTCCACCATGGTAGTAAACACTTGGTCCACTCTTTTCAACACTTTGAGTGGGGCGAAAATTTTAAAAATGCCCGTTCGAGATGGCCTTCCGGAGAAAATCCTGCTTAATAAAAAGTTCGGATAAAAAGGCTCGGATAAAAAAGTTGGAAAGCGAACTTCACTATTTTCTTTGCTATTCCCACCAATTGCAATTTTTTTTCAAAACGACGAAACACGTCACCTACTTAAAGTAAACTAATCCTTCTAGTTTCTCAAAAACACTCAAGCCTTTTGGACCAATTTTAAGAAAGTTATTCACTTTTAAATGATGTCCTAATATTTTAGTGATTTCCAGAAAATATGACCGTGAAAACGCATCGACGCCGCTCAAAGTGTTCAAACCGTTTAAAGTGTTGAAAAATGTTTGAATCACCGTGCATGAATTTTCAAAGTAACAAGCGATCCCCCATTTATTTTCAACACCGCGGAGTAACGTGTACAATACCCTCACCTCGAAATACTGGATGGTGTCGTCTAATCTGACCCACGCAATGTCGCCGGCGTTATCAGTGAGGCACAATAAAGCACCTTCGCGGCCGTGATACTTATCACTCGTGTAACAGCCGATCGGATTGTCGCACGCGGCGCAGAGATTCCTGTACTTGGATTCTGCGAGAAAGGAGGACCGGGATGTGAATCGAACGGGTCGGCGATACTCGAAACAATTATCCATCGGAGTGCATACTTAATTTACTGTCGTACACCGTGTCCGCGGACCAGGGGCCGGCGATACAAGCTGCCTCGAAGAAGTTCGACAAGCCGGTCATTCTGTTCTCCAGCAGGGTCATCTGCGGGTCGCATTCTTTGGGAATTATCCACTTCTCGAAGTACTGTAATCGAGGTACATCAATTTCGCTTTGTAAACCCACTCGTCTCTGGTTGAAACGTGTACGCTCAGCTATTTCGCAGAATTGTATTAATACATTGCTTCAAGCATGTAACTTCAAACTTAAAGGCCACAGGGTATGAAATTATCGCAGCGAGTTTCGGTGGGACTCAAAAGAATCGGCAGACCGCCGGCTTTAAAATGAGCTTAAGACAGTGATGTTCCAGTTATCTCTCACGGAGATACAGCGAGTTGAAGAGAAAATGGAATTTGTGCAATTTTTAAGCATATTTTGGAAAGGACATGAGAGACCGAAATTTTAACCGAATCGAAAAAGTCGATGGTGCGTCTTAAACAGGAAAGACTGATCTTTCTATTGCTTTTTTCATGAACGCTTTACGATAATTCCTTCGCTTGCTAGAAGCAACTAAAGTAAAAAAAAACGGTTTTTGCTTCAAAATTGAATAACTCGGTCAAAAAAAATCGCACAAGCAATTTGATTACTCTCTTTTTACACAGGAAAGTAGCCGCTTTCGACTGGTGTACATGGAATTTGTGTAAAAAATTTCATACTCCCCGTGGAACCTTCGCAAGTTGAAGAAATTTTTTTAAAATTGACCAAGTGCTCTTTATATTGTTATAACTTTGCCGAAAGGCAGTGTATCTAAAATCTGAAAATAGAAGCTGAAAGTAGGGATTCCACGCTATCAAACCATATTTTCAAAATATCGATACGATTATTTTTGCCGGAGTTATGACCATGTGAACTTGCCCCTATTTTTCGGGTTAATGTAAGGACTGTAGTAAGTTACTACTAGTAACAGGGTCCGCTCGCAGCTGGCCACTCTCGAAAGAGTCCCATCGCCACCGTCGCGTTTTCTTTTCCAAACCAGCGGGAACATTCTCGCGCCTCTAATAGCAGCCAGATATAATCGCGGTGCGAAATAATTGAGCGTAATGCATTCACACCAGGCACATCGCGCACGGTGGATTGCCGCGGCGATAATCACCGTGGAGAAAGCTTTGGTCCATTCGTTACTCGTGTCAAATCCAGGATGGCAGAATCTTTTCCCTTTAACGTCCCATATACTCTTCACGTCCTTGTTCACCACGACCACCATCTCATACCGCTGCTTCCCTATTCGCGGAAACGACAGAGAATCCCGATTCTTTAACCGCCAAGGACATTAGAGATTACAGAGTTAATCGCTTTGCAAAATTACCCTCTGGAAATAGCCTCAGCTCGTTCGTGACTAGAACGTTGTACTCGTTGTAAGCCGACGCTGCAACGAGATCCTCCGGCTCTAAGACGGTGAAATCATCTTTGCCTGCCACCAATGCCCGCAGGCAATCGAACCTGCGTAATTCCATTTCTCGTTAAAACGATAAGCCAGGTGATTTTATGCACCCGTTCCTTGCGGGCTTTTGGATTATAGAATTTGTCGGGGCTTTTACTAATTTGTTATACTCGCCTATCGTATCTTATATCACAGTGTATCTGGCTCCTGGTGGTCACCAACTTCTCGCAAAGCGAGTCGATCGTTTTTGTCCGGCGCACGTCCTCCGCCACGCACAGCTTCACTGAAAATTTCGTTGTTCCCTTTTTCTCGTTATACCGCCGTGTACAACACAGTGCAATTAAGGGGGGACCGTGTCTGACGACTTGGCGATGGTGTGCGCAAATTGTAGTGGTCAGAGTAATTGGCGTATCGCGTTCTTGTAGCGTTTAGGTGAATGAACTAAATTACTAGGATGGGTAGGAGATTATTCAGTTAACGCAGCAGGCGTTCTGATGATTAATATGAGCTGGCGATAACAGGGATGACACCAGAAGATGTTAAAATTCCAGATTTTAGGTAACAGTTAGGCAACCTGCAAATTCAGGAAATTATGCAACTTTGTGTGGAAGTAGATTAGTTGATCCGTAACAGAAACCTATTTTTTCTTGGTGTCATAGATTTTAGAGGGTGAAACCACCCCTTGAATTTCCTTTTTCGTGGAATATCTCAAGAACGGTGAGAGATATCGAAAAGATGTTTGAACAAAAGTTATGTCTTTTTTTATATCCACAAAACTGCGGAAAATAAATTATCGAATTAAGAATTGGTAGTGGGGGTAAGTTGAAAAATATTAATTTTGCGATAATTACTTTTACGCAGTTTTGTAGATATAAATAAAAAATGCTACTTTTGTTTAAACTTCTTTTCGATATCTCTCACCAATCTCGGGATATTCTACGAAAAAGAAAAGGGATGATTTCACCCCCTAAAACCGCGCTGTGGCACCAACAAAAAATAGCTTCGCCTTACTCATTAACTACTCTACTTGCACATGGAGTTGCATAATTTTCTGAATTTCCGGCTTGCGTAACATCCCTTGTTAGTAAATAATGCGCAACGCGAAGCAATGTAAATTATCACGATGTTAACGTATACCATTTCGATCCCATTAAGGTTCGTTACTCACAGTCTTCAGCGTGGACACGTGGCTGGAAGAAGAAACTGAAGAAGAGTAAACTGAACAGTGGAATATCCATTTTCAGAGGCCACCCAACGAACATCATCTCGAAAACGAATCCCAGTCACTTTTAATACTCTTACAACAATCACTAATTTCTCATGCACAGCTCTCTTCTTTTCCCCCAGAAGCTCGAAATCGCTGTCACAGGGTGCACACTAACTTCATTATCCCGCGAATAGCATCACTTATCACGTTATCCTCCCCGAGATAATGGCCACAGTTTGGTAAACATACAGATTCACACGTTACTCTAAAGCCGCTTCAATAAAACACTACCGCTGACCGCTCCGTGTTAACGCAAACACTGTAACGCGGTCGAGCCGAGGGAACTTAGCAATGCAAATTGGACGATCTCTTTGACGAATCACCGACGCGAGACTCCACTCCGATTGAAGTTAATACCTCGCGAGGAACGGTGCTTTTAATTACAACAGGGCGAATCGCATCAGTCCCCGGAGTTACGGAGGCAACGTCGTCCCCGCGAGCACTGACGAAAGTCCCATCAGCAGGACTCCACCGGAGGCAGTAACTTCAATTAACTTTGAGGAGCCACCAAGGCGAGGTCAGCCGAGCACTTTCCCCTATCCTTGAAAATTCTCACGACGTGGCGTGAAAAAGATCATGAAGGAAAGGGAGCTAAGCGACCCGTGATGTCACGTTTAATTCAACCGTTACATATCCGGTTTTCCTTCGCTCGACGTACCCTTCTTCACTGCCGAATACCCGTCCGCACGCGGCCACTTAGCTGCGCGTCTCGCACGGCCAGGGCGTTATAAAATAGAAGACCGGGCGGCGAATGCGAGCAGCTTCGCCTTCCGAGCGAAAAAGGAATGGGAAAAAATGTTTGTGCGAGCAAAGGTCGGTCGGTTCGGCGACGTCGGCGCGCGTACAATCGGACGACCGCTTTCTGAAACTCGACACACGAGCACGGGAATTCACCGCATGGTGCCCTTGGACAACTTCGGGCCTTTCCTTGTCCGTTCGATGCGTAACGCGAGCGTTACTCCGCGTCGACTGGATTAAATCTAACGATGCTGTTGACTGCAGATGCGACCGAAAGTCCAGTAGGGAACTGGAATTATGGGGCCTGGTGGGAGACGCCTTCGTAATGTACGAGCGTGTATGCGTATGCAGAGGATGACGTTAACGTCTGCCCGACTCGCCGAGCCTTCCCGAGAACCAACCGTTCGCGGAGATAATTCGAGGTTGTAGATAGTTTTTGATAGCTTGATCTTTCATCGACAGGCTTCGTTTGCTCGGTAATACGGTATGTCGCGAAACATTTTTGATAAGCGTACACTGTGACAGATGAGACAAAGCAGAGTGGAGATTTATCTCGACACGTTTCGCCGGCGAGTATTCGCCGTCCTGTTTTCCGCGTACTTCCCCGATGAGTCTCCGATGCGTTGTTCGTTAAATAACGCGCGCGCGCAGCTTGAGAACAAACAGCATTGTTGCCTGGCTGTTAATTACGAGATAAGGTGGAGATTAATATCGGGCCGCGTTTCCTGTAGCATCCTACAAATTTTCTAGCAACAACGATCTCTGTGTGGAGGTATACACAAGGCTCTTTGCGAAGGGATCCGATTGTGAGAGTCACCCGTCAATTGCTACTGAATTAGTTTAGTAAACGCTGCAATTGTCACAGACGATTGCGAGCGAAGTATTTTCATCGTATGCTGTATCAGTCTCTTCGAACTGGACGCGGGCGGGGTTATCGCTTGCTCCGCCGTTTTCCTGTTGAAATGTGTAGAAATATTTCGATGGAACAGGGAAAGTTAGAATAGCCCGTCTACTGGAAGAGGTGCGATTGATTATCTATTTGAATTAGGACTGCGACTATTTGTTGAATTTTTCGGTATTCGAAATTCGAATACTTCAGTTGGAAATTATTTGGCGAATATAATTCAAATATCCAAGTATTCGAATACGGATTCGAATATTTAAGTATTCGAATACTATTCGAATATTTAAGCATTCGAATAGTATGGTGTGAATTATAAATCAAGTTTTTTAGGTTCATTTTTTACAAGCTTTTATTTAGTTTCAGTTGTGAGTTCGTTAGTTTGTCAGGGTGAAATCTTGTAAGCTAATAACTTGATTTATAATTCACACCATACTATTCGAATACTGATGTATTCGAATAGTATGGTGTGAATTATAAATCACGAACTCACTCGAAACATTCGAATAGTATTCGAATACTTAAATATTCGAATAATAACATTCGAATAATCAAATATTCGAAGTTTATTCGTAGCATTCGAATACTTGTAAAATATTCGAATATTAAATTAGCCCTAATTTGAATATCTTGAGATATATCGGTTTGCTTAGGTTAAAATAATAAAATAGAATTTTTTTTATTAGTATTTCGATTACTACTGTAATAATTGAATAATTTTAAATACTAGGAGGTATGTATGTACCTTGGTCGCGTGATAATAATTATCTTCTGCCGCGTAGAAACACTCATACATGCGACAGAATAGCTAAGGTTTTTTTAGCTGGTTCCTAGGAACTTCGAATGTTTACGAATAAGTCTACAACTCAGATAATTTTAAAATGATCTACTAGTACTAATAAAATTACTAATTAGTACTCGAAATAATTGTCGAGTAATCAAGGAAATCGAGATATTCAACGTGCTCGAGATACCCGATGAATTGGAAATACTTTATGTATTCGGAATGCTTAAGATATTATTTTACTTATAATCGAGTTATTTAGAGTGTTACAGACAATGGCGCACTCAAAGGGTAGGGGAGCAAGGGGCTCTGGCACCTTCCAAAGAAGGAGCTTTGTAAAAAGAAAATGAAACTGGATTTCCTTTAAATCAATTGTTATAATTACGTAATGAATTTTATTGAATTTGCATTGAAAATATTTTTCTCCGTTCACCACGGCTTCCCCCAAGATTAAATCCTGAGTGCGCCACTGGTTACAGAATAATTTAACTACTCCAGTTACTACTTAAACAGTTTAGCTCCACGCAGTACTACTCAAATGTCTTAAGTACTCGACTGCGCTCAGTAAAACGGATTTTACTCGATTCAAGTTTCAAGTTCCCATACTCCTTCGTTTCCATCTCGCTTACAAAACCTGTAAACTCGTCTGCAGTGTATTAAAAAACGAAATGTATGCCTGCGTGTCTCGGCGTTATAGATGTTCTACGGACGAGATAACTTTAATCAGTATATTCATAGAGGCATTTGCAACACGTACATACATCAGAGCTGCGTAACTGATAGTTGAAATGCCGCCGATGCTCGTGACGCACATACATATGTACTTACCTACTCGCGATACTGTTACATTTCAAATTATCTCTCAAATCAGTGATAGGTGAGAGATCATTGCATAATACCTTCATTACCATTTTTTCTACGACGCTGTACTTTTAATCTACACGCGATGGCTGTATATTATCTCCGAGGTGTCTGCAAAATTTCAAGTGCATATTGCATTTATCCCGGTATGAAATCACTGCTCTAATTTCTTCACGAATTGTTAAACTTACGAAATTAAATTTAAAAGCTGTGGGAAAAAGAACGGAAGCAAGTTCGACCAATCGTATTCTGAATACATCAGGTGCGTGCGTCTGTAACAAAGTGCCTCGTCGTCATCGTAGCATTGCCAAATAAATATTCATATAAAAATCTCTATCGAAAGTCTCTAATTCACTTTTATAATAAAAAAGCAGTACAATATACTTTATCTTAAATTATAGTAGGATATCTCCGAGATAGAACTTATAAATTGCATGATTTAATCGATTATTTTACAAGTATTCGAATGCTACGAATAAACTTCGAATATTTGAGTATTCGAATGTTATTATTCGAATATTTATGTATTCGAATCCTATTCGAATATTTCAGTATTCGAATACTATTCGAATATTTCAGTATTCGAATACTATTCGAATATTTCAGTATTCGAATACTATTCGATAAAGTATGGTGTTAATTATACATCAAGTTATTAGCTTACAAGATTTCACCCTGACAAACTAACTAACTCACAACTGAAACTAAATAAAAGCTTGTAAAAAAATTAACCTAAAGAACTTGATTTATAATTCACACCATACTATTCGAATACACTAGTATTCGAATACTTGGATATTCGAATTATATTCGCCAAATAATTGAGCAACTGAAGTATTCGAAAACCGAAAAATTCGACAAATAGTCCCAGCCCTACTCGGAACCCTCTACGCTACGTCACTGCCGCTTTCCCGAGTTCACGTACTTTTACACACACTTGACAAAACTATGATTATTTATTACATTTCGTGTGATACGAGATACGATGACGCATGCATTAGAACTACGCCGCAGTAGTTCAATAGCACCAGTTGCATTTAAAATGCTTGCTGCCAGTGGAATGGAGAGAAACTCAATGTTTTCTCGCGTCTCGTCTCTGTCAAACTGACAAAATGAAACCTGTGAAAGGACGGTCATAATCGCGAGAAACAGATTTTATTTGCTAACGCATAGCGTGTGCTGATTTAGTTTAACTTCAGCAGAGTAAGTTCTCCCGTGTGAAATGTCTTCGTTTCAATTAGGCGGGATTATTTCTGTAGCGCGAGGATGGAGATAAATTATAGCATGCGCTCGATAACAGTGTTGAGGAGGGTATTTGTTCGCCCATTGCTTATCAATAAAGCAAGACAGTCGGAAGAGATGATAACGATGAGGTCTATCTAAATAGTGTCATACGTCGAACCTACATCAATCTCACATCTCTCGTCACACATCAGAAGTACGCGAATATACCCTTTGTTGAAATTTGCAAACTGTACTTTTGGGTGATTCTATATGCGACACAGTATCTCGCCTTTTACCAGAGTTGTGTTCGATATCCCCATAAGCTTTAATCTCGTCGTTATCTTAATACGCCTGCTGTATATCATTTATTGTGATTTCAGGGACCAATTTAATATTCATCGTGGCTTGGACCAGGCTCCGCGAAATAGGATGAGACACGCGAACCAAAGCTTTCTAACGTGCTAGTCATTTCGGAATCAAAATGGGTGTGAAACTAAATTACAAACAGCTGCCTATAAAGGCACATTACTTTTTCTTCATGGCGGGTAAGCAAAGTTACGATACAACGTTACACTGTTTTCTTATACAAATAATACTGTAATATCGTTTCTGATCGTAGCAATGGGCCCGATTCTGCCGTTCTTTCCTGTTTACGGCAAACAACTTGGTATATCCACGCTAGTCATGGGCAGCATCACAGCCATCTTACCGATCCTGTTTCTAATCGCCAAGCCAGCCTTCGGCTTTGTCGTAGATTACTTTCACGCGTGGAGGAAAACAATTTTCGTGTCGTTACTAACGGTCACAAGCGCTAGCTTCATTTGTATGTACTTCTTACCTGCACTTCTCGGCCCAGTCTTACCGAATAGATTCGATAATGTGTCCTGTAAGTCGGTGCCGTATTGTTCGAAAGAGGTAAACTTTTAATTTATAGAAACCTGAAGTCAAATGTTTTTGAAGGTTTATTTGCCTCGGTGTTCTTCGTTTTGCTTAAATGTTAATCTAGGATTTTATACTTATTCCAGGGGATTCCGGCATCAGATTCGTGCATAAAGGGAATAAAGCGTACGACGTGTCATTGGAAATGTACCGATGATACCTTTCCCATGTCGATACAATTCCAAGCGCTTAAAGGGGCAGCGAGTTTCTCATCGAATACCACGTGTGTTTATGATGCAACTACTGCCGTGCATTGTTTTGGCAATACTACCTGTGACGTTACCTGTGATAACTTCGAAGGCAAACATTGCTTATATGCATCTGCGACCTTCTGGGGCTTTATTTTGTTAATGTCTCTTGGCACTATTGGCTTTAATGTGTCTAATAGTATAAGCGATGCGATTTGCTTCGATATATTAGGTATCGCTGTTTTTATAATATCATCTCATATATACAGTGGCGGACAAAAGGAAATTCACAACTTTTAAAATCGCATAACATTTATAAAATTCGTCCAAACGACATGAGTTTTTTTTGAGAAGCTAGAAGGATTAGTTTGTTAAGTGACGTGTTTCGTCGTTTTGAAAAAAAAACGCAATTGGTGGGAATAGCAAAAAAAAATAGTAAATGTCGTTTTTTAACACTTAGCAAATTAATCCTTCTAGCTTCTAAAAAAAACTCATGTCGTTTGGACCAATTTTAAAAAAGTTATGCGATTTTAAAAATTGTAAACTTTCTTTCGTCCACCACTGTAGCTCGTGATATTATCCACTGGTTTTTATTAATTTAGTTAATTTGCAGGAGAAGGAGGTCAAATGGGATACGGTAGACAACGGGTATGGGGGACCATAGGTTTCGGAATCTCTGCCTTTTTAGCTGGTTATGCGATAGATCTTTGGTCCGAAGGAGAAGTTATAAAGACTTACACGCCAGCGTTTATGCTCATCTTTGCGTTCTCATTTGTCGATATACTTTGTTGTAAAAAGTTGGACGTGAGTATTTTATAAGATACGAAAAAAGAAGCAAATTTATTTCGTAACTGCCTTAATCGCACATAATTCACGTAAGATATTTCTTGCAGCTACCAAATATGACAGGGTCAGAGAGTATATTGAAAGATGTCTTCCAGCTTTTAAAGCTAAAGCCTATAATTATATTTCTCTGTTTCGCAACAGTCGCTGGCATTTTCGACAGTTTTATAATCTACTATCTATTCTGGTGATTCTTTAAGTATTTAAACTGATTTATTGTAGTATAACAGAATGTCGATACAAAAATGTAGTTGTGTTCACATAGAAACTAATGCTTCTCCAACAGGTACTTAGAAGATCTGGCGAAGGCAACGGGTCACATGGTTCAAATTAAGTTAATTGAAGGTTTGATAGTTGCTGCGGAGACGTTGGGTGGCGAAGTAATATTCTTTTCTTTCTCTGGTATTCTTTTGAATTATTTTATGATATCTACTTGTCGCTTCCACGTAATTAGCGTACGTTTCTCATCGGTTTGTTAACAGGTAAGATCCTGAAGAAGCTAGGATTCGGATACACCTTTACATTCTGTTTCGTCTGTTATGCGTTACGACTGGGGTTGATTTCCTTGGCGTCTAACCCGTGGTGGGTAATCCCAATAGAATTATTTATGCAAGGACCTACTTACGCGCTTTGTTACACGACAATCGTTGCATACGCGAGCAAAGTATCGCCACCTGGTACAACGGCCACTGTTCAGGGAATCGTGGCTGGCATGGACGACGGTTTCGGTGAGATTCGAAATATTGCCAGTTGTTTAAAATATGGATTAGTTAACGTATAATTTGTTCCCGTTTAATTTCAGGTTTCGCGTTTGGCAGTCTGATAGGTGGAATTTTGTACGATTTATATGGAGGCGTGACTACGTTGCGAATATTCTCGTCAGTCGCTGCTGTAACTGCATTACTATACCTAGTTTTGCACCAGGTGTACTTAAAGCATGTAACGCCAGGTAAAATACGAATCTGTCTTAAGGGGACTAGATAGTACATTTGGAAAATGCAATAAAAAAATCGATTTTTCGACTGTCTAGTCCCCTTAATGGTTACTCGACGGATCGTTCGAAATTTCTAAATGTTACACTTATCGCAGACACGAAGAGGAATGTGGAATGGAGGACGCCCGAAGAAGCGAATACCGAATGTGTGACTGTTGATAGCTAACTGTACAATTGTATAGAATTATCAAATCGAACTGAGCTTATTTCCAACGGAAATGAAATTTTATATGAACGATACTATGAATTGACATAGTGTTATTTACCAGTGAATGATTACTGTGGGTATAATGTAATAAGCAAATTACATTTTTATGAGATTATATCTTTATACCACGGTATAAACTTTTATATTATAAATTAATCTTAAATTATGTAAATAACAAGATTTTAAAATCTGTTAATCTGGTAATATGACGAAGAAAATAGGTTTGCAATTTTTACACCTTTATTGTCAAATACAAACTATTATAAAATAAAAAAAGGTTTGATAATAGACTGGGAATCTTGCGTCTCATATTATAATCCTGCGGCAACTTTTACCAATACCTTTTCCGGTATTCCAATTCGCTGTGCCGCAATTATTTAGTGATTTTTCAGAATCACGATTTTAATTCATGCACTTTTCACAATCGTTTGAGCTGAGTGTACCAGAGAATAGACATTTTTTATTAAAATGGGTAAAATAAGTTATTAAAATAAGCAACTAATTAATTAGAGACTTCTTTTGATTTCTTGCTCCATATCCAAAGAATTTTTGCAGCACGTGAAATCAATCGTGCTGCAAACATAATTTTATAATAGTGTTCATTCATTAGCCTTAAGTGTTCGTTCATTGGTGCGTTTACCCTATCAAATTTTTTTCAACGCGATAATCTACTTCATTAAAACAGCGCATAAAGGTCCATTTATACATATCCGTTCCGGGTCCGTTCCGTTCCGGCGTGCCAGTGGTCAGAAGAAGAGGGGCGTAGAGGGTCTCTTCTTCTTACCACTGGCACGCCGGAACGGAACGGATATGTATAAATGGACCTTAATACCGACATTACCGACGTTCCGAAGCTCCGATCGGGAGTTGAAATTCTTCGGAGTTAACAGGAACACATGATGATGAAGGAGGTAGGCGGTGGGTGAAGTGTGCGAGAGATATATATATATATATATATATATAGTGTGCGACGAGGACAGAGATAGGTGGCGTGCCACTAACTTTGGTTATGCGTGCCTGATACTTTTTCTCTCCTGGTAGCAGGAGCGCATGATGCAAGGAGGTGGCGATTAGAGTGAGAGAGAATGCTATTTAAAAGAAGACAAAGATATTCAGAACGTGCAGGTTTCTTTAATTCCAAGTATCGCAACTAGAGAGCGCCTCTTTAGGTTAATAAGTATTCAATTTAAAATGAAACGCGCGCAAGACTTCCCAGATAGCACGCGACGTCTACAAGCCGTCTTTAGAACGTCTTGAAAGTTTGAATCTGGGTTATTACGGAGAATAGCGAAGAGTGCATATTTTTCATTCGCACGGTTTTGCAAGTTGCACTGTCAGATAGATAACAATCTCCGTCAGAATCCGTCTAAATCGAATCGACTTATTTCAAGTATCGTTGGTTCGGTCTAGTCGGTTTATAATTTTAAGAAACTTCATGACACGTAGATGTATATTGTATAAAAATGAAGGAGTTGTATATAATTTTTACAGCTTCTCCAGATACCACGTAAGATAAGATATACTTTAGTTTCATCACAGACCTCGACTGTGGTTTCATTTCGTACCGTCGATAACACTGTAAACTGATTCCATACTCAACCGATAACGTTCGGCATGAAAATTCTAAGGGAGCTCGCGCGCACCCGAGTCAGCTGATAAGAATTTACATCAGATATTGTATCTATGTGTCTGTAATCGATGGAACGTCGAATGCCATTAATCTCACATTTCAAGAAACACTTTTCTCCCGCTCCCTAATGTCGCGTCTTGTTTCCAGCGGCGGAAGATGAACGTGGAAACTTTTGGGCGCGATAGTTTGCGCAACTTTCAAGTTTCAACTGGCTAGTCTATTCGCGGTCGTCACGTGACAGATTCGAGAAAAATGACAGATGCTTGGCGTTTAGACACCTTGCCATCTGACGTTCTCATCTTAATTTTCGACTACTGTCATGCGTTCGATTTGGTGCGACTCAGTGAAGTATGCACGCGATTCTATGACATCATATCCGAAGATACGCTTTGGATTAAAAAGAGTAAGCAGCCAGTTGTGACAAACCAGGCTTCAAAAACATTTCGCGAAAGGTGCGTTTGGTTATGTTGTTTTTCTACCACTTACCAGTAAATATTCTTAATGACATACTCTCATTTACATTCATTCGCATTTACATACTTCACGGCGATCTGAAAAACAACACGCGTGTATCGTAACGCGAAGGATATCTTGAAAGCTCCAACTACCTTGGTTCTTTTCAAGGTCCAAAGTACCATCGGGGAGGTTGAATCCTGTACACACTGTCAAACATCTAAGATTATTTCAATTTCACAGATGCGAGCCGCTGGTATGTCTGCGCAGAAAGTGGCACGTTTCGCAGAACTGGCAATATGGCAAGTACGAGAAGAAGGTCCTCTTCTCGCACAAGATAAAGCTGATGCCATGGGTCCAGTTGACCGGGGACATTCTCTGGTGGAGCGGCGGATACCAATTGCGCGGTTTTAAACGCTCGAAACCTCCCTACGAGCGCAACAGTATCTTAGTTAGCAATAATATTAGGAGCGACATATGCAAGTTTATAGTTAGAAACGAATGTATCATCACTGGCCACAGGTGCGTGGCGCTCGTCTCTGCGTAAGGCGAGTTACACCTAGTAAATCGACAAACTCTTTGCAGAGACGGCAGCCTACAATTTCGGATAAAGTCGAGATGCAACGAACGAATAGATTTCTACTGCAGCATAGACAGAGCTCACTCTTGCGACGTGAACGCTGTGGATGAGACTAGCAAGGCGATTATATCCGGTTCCGGAGACGGAACGGTGAAGGTAGCTTTCTTGAATGTAAAATATCGCGGCGAATGTTTCGTGTATTTTCTAATATATGGCACTAAAAGATGTAAATATCTAGATTTGGGGACCTGTTGGACAGAGAATTTTAAATTTACCTTTAGCAACTATAAACATTGCAGATAGAGTGTGGTCCCTTTCCGCAGATCCAACAAGCAAAAGGGTTGCTGTTGGTTCGGCTGGCAATAGTGACAATCCACCCCTTCGTATATTTGACCTTGAATGGTACGTTACAATTTTGAAAGGAATGAAATATAGTCGTTGGAATTGTAATATACCGACGCGTATTGCGTATTCTCAGGGACACGAAAAATCAGATTGTGTAACAGATATTTTAGTTACAGCGAATGTGATATACTAAAACACAATTGGAGGAGAGGAGCAGGAGTGTTAGACATGGTTTGGGATAACCCACACGTTCTGCTTACGTGTGGCTATGACACATACATTCGGAAATGGGATATGAGGTATATAATTAAACATGTAAAAGCCCGAATCGGTAAATCTTAAGAATTACCGGTGAAAGCTAAGATTTACTAACCAACTTTGTAAAAGCTCAAGATAACGTTCCCACTGGGGAGGTGAAATCTCATTTAACCAGAAACAACTCCGACCAGAGCGTTGGAGCGGAGCTCGGAGCAATGGGATTTTGCCCGGAGCAGGAGCGGAGCCGGAGCACGGAAAATTTTTACTGCTCCACTGCTCCAGATTTTTTTTATTATTTGAATTTTATTTTTTTTTATAAAAGCAGATGAAAGAAATTTTTTCAAATACTAATTCTCAATTTTGTTCAAAGCTGGAGCAAGTATGTATTTTGATGTCGGAGCGGAGCAATTAAAAAATTGGTCTGCTCCAATCCCCTCACTCCGACAGTCGATGCAAATGAAAACTTAGAACGAGTGGATTTCCCTAGAATTTTCCGAGTTTTCCTTTGCATCGATTAAATAAGAGTGCGTCAATGCCGAGTTTACATTCTTTAATCTACAATTTCTAAATCAGAAGTTTACTCTTCTACTCATACGTTAGTTGGTAAATCTTAGTTTTTACCGGTAGATCTTAAGATTCACTTATTTTCGAGCGTTCACAGTAACAGATACACCGAGTACATTTCGGAATGTTAATAACAAAGCAATGTTAAAACGATTTTTAGACTTGATTTTATCGAATTTGGTTTTAGAACGGGAACGTGTGTGTATTCGTGGCCAGATCCAACGGATGCGACTTTGTACTGTTTATCGTCAGATTATTGTTATTCTATGATCGCTGGGACTCAGTTCAACTGTAAAACTGTCCTCTGGGATCAAAGGCAGAAAAACTACGTACAAGTTAGTTACTTGCTTCAACTATTTCTCACGCTGTGCTATTTTCTACGATACTATTTATCTTCTTCTTCCTGCAGCTCTATTTCCTGAACCTCTGCAGAATGTCGAGCCCCGTTTACGGTCTAAGTTTCGACAGCAGTCATTTGTATGGAGCGACGGATCAACACTTAGTCGAACTCACATTCTCAGGATATTCTTACAAAGAGACCAATTACAAAGAAATTCTAAACTACGAGCAAGTCAGATTGAATTGGAACAACGCGAACTGGACTGTATAGAACGAATGCACAATCAAAAGTATATTAACTAGTACAAAGTATGAATCGCGTAGACCGAAGTACTTTATAATTTCAGCTATCCGGAAAGTTTGAGTCTAGGTAAAAAAAAAAAGGAGCACTTTATATTGAATAATTATCAACACTTTATTCGGTCAACAAGTATTACTTTCCCCACGATTTATTTAAAACAATGATTATAAAATATAAGAAATTCGTAACAAATCAGGCTACCTCCAGATGGCTTCGAACTTTCTCGTCTAAAAGTTTGCGTAACTAATTCAATTAGTAGGGAATTCTTACAAGCTGGACAAGCGCATTTTCGAGCGTAACCGGGATTCAAAATGTAGGAATCGACGAGTACAGAGAAATCAGAATATTATCCCCGCACGCTTGGCCAGCTTTATTAAAGATGGCTTTAAGTATGATATCCCGAGATTTTTAGCAAAACTGGGCAAGCGTGCGAAGCTAATAATTCGATAACTTGTTTATTACTAGTCGGCAAGGATATTTTAAGCCGTTCCCTCCAGCAGTCGTTTGCCCAGCTCGTGACTTCCCACTGTAAGGGGATTTATAATACGCAAAAATAAATATATTTATGCAATTAGATTTAACATGTTTGTTCCTTCAGCCCATTTTATAATTTCACAGCGAAGAAGCAGTATATTGTATTCATTATATATTTACTTCCTTCACTGTTATAGCGGATATGGATGTGATCAGACATACGCTGTAAATCCAAACCCTAACTTAAGTAATTAAGTAACCTCTTCCGATAACGCAACTCATATTCCGCTATCCGTGGAAACTCTATCAAAGCATCTTCCTGACCATGTAGTTTAGAATGCCGCCGTGTCTGAAGTACGTTAAATCCACCTCGGTGTCGAACCGTACTATTGCTTCGAAGCTCTTCCCGTCATCCGTGGTAACGGTAATGTGCTGGCCAGGCTGGTAATCCTCGGGGACTGCTATGTTGTACACCTCTAAACCGGTCAACCCCAAGGACTCCGCGGTTTGCCCGTCCAGGTATTGCAGGGGAATAATACCCATACCTACCAAATTTGACCTGGAACAGTAGGGGAGTGTAAATAAAATGTTATTAAGCGTGAAACCTTTTCAGGAATTTCGCTTCGACGGCTATAAAGATCCGGACTCCGTGACGACATTTCAAACACAATTTGTAATAATACTATGACATAGCTCCTTCGTAATTTCTGTGGTTGTAAGGAAAAACGCCGCACGTCACATCTTGTGGACTTACATTGTTTTGCTAAATGCGTATGAATTGAATATTGGACTTCGGTTAAATTACATTATTCTTTTGAACATATAAAATTTGTTCTCATGCATTTTTTCCTGATAAATACATAAATCCTCTATTCTATTTACAGCTGAATTATTGCATAAACTCGAATTTTTTTAAATTGTGACATGTGGCGTTTTTCCTTACAACCACAGATTTTACGTCGCGTCATATCCCAATATGCGCTCGTGCAGTAAGAAGAAGGGATATTATTTATTTAGAAAAGAGAGAGGACAAAAATTTACCTATGTATTCTTTCGTAGGACTCTGCTATAACTGCTCGAATTCCAAGAAGATATGGTCCCTTCGCAGCCCAATCTCTGGAAGATCCAGCTCCATAGTCTTTGCCAACCAGAATGATCAACGGTGTCTGCTCCTTCGCGTATTTTTCTGCCACGTCGAAGACGTCCATCTACAATTCCATTGATAATTACGCTCGAGAAGCCTGCGGTTGTAATTGAATTTGACTTTAAACTTTTGACGAACCTCCTCGTTAGTCGGAATGTGAATTGTGCGTGGTCCAGGTTTCCCAACGAATTTGTTCATTAGACGAATGTTGGCGAACGTGCCCCGTACCATTACAGCGTCGTTGCCTCTGCGCGATCCGTACGAATTAAACTCTTTCGGTGTCAGTCTACAAATTAAGAAACGTTTGAAAACCAACAGATCGGGCGAGCCATTTTCCAGATATTCGTAATTATTTTTTTAACGTACCCGCGGTCCGCGAGGTACCTCGCAGCTGGGGAATTACGCGCGATACTTCCAGCTGGGCTAATGTGATCCGTCGTAACGGAGTCCCCAAGATTCAAAAGAACGCGTGCTTTCCTCACAGGTTCTATCTTCGGCAATTCCTAAGTGTAACAAATAATTTGATTAAGTAACAAAATAGCTATCTTCCGATAAACGCAGGAATTTTCAATTCACCTTTGTCAAATCATCGAAGTAAGGCGGACTTTTGATGTAGGTGGAATCCGGATCCCATGGATATAATATACTTTTAGGAGCCACTAAATTTGCCCAGCTTTCGCTGCCCTTCTCTATCTTGCTATAAACTTCTTTAAACATAGCTGGAATTACATATTTCTGTTCTACGGCTTGAATCTCCGTTCTGGTGGGCCAAATGTCTTGCAGGAATACTGGAGTGCCATCCGCTCGGCGACCTGAAAGTGTTCGATCCTGTATCCCCGAGTCATATTTTACGTGAGTCACACTTTATGACGAGGTGCAATTATTTACCCAGCGGCTCCGTCTCGAAATCTATGTTCACTGTCCCAGCAATAGCGTAAGCAATTACTAAGAGCGGCGACGCCAGGTAATTCGCCCGCGTGTGAGAATGGACCCTCCCTTCGAAATTTCGGTTGCCAGACAGCACGCCGCAGCATACGAGATCATTCTGATTGAATGAAAATCATGATAATTAGAGAGGCAAAACACATAAATATTTTTATTTACTCTTCTATCCGGTAAAAAAGCCACCGCAAAAGAAGTGGCGAATGTTTTATTGACAGAAATGGGCAAACTGAGCTGCGCATGAAAAATGGGGAAGGTAAAAGGCCGAAGCTTTACGGTGCCCTTACTTTTTCCACAGTTTCGGTGATGACGTCAAGAAGAGGACCGCTATTACCAATACAAGTCATGCACCCATAGCCGACAATATCGAATCCTAATTTCGACAGATAGGGGACAACGCCGCTTTCCTCCAGGTAATAAGTGACCACGCCTGATCCCGGCGACACGGAGGTCTTGATGTAAGGCGGGACGGTCAAACCAGCCTCGACGGCCTTCTTCGCGAGGAGGCCTGGAATTTAATCAATCTTTAATTTTACACGTCGTGTTAATAAACAGGGATGGTGCGATCCTCCTCGCGATAACTAGTGCGATGAAGTGTACTGTAGGGTGTAGTTACAATAAATCTATGGATTATTTTACCTGCTCCAAGCATAACGCTGGGGTTGCTAGTGTTAGTACAGCTAGTAATTGCAGCGATGATCACGGAGCCGTGCCTCAATTTGTAATCCTTCCCCTCGAATTCAAACATACCCACGGAGTCCAGCTTCTCAGGGCTTAGGCCGAACCCCTTGAATCCTACCTAAACAGAAAAATGGTTTATATGCAGTACAGCCATTATATAATTTCAAAAGCAGCTCTAATCTTTCGTGCATTTTTCTTAAAATGTAATTCACGCTTGGTGCAGTTCACTTTGCTACGATTGTGAGATTATTTAGTATTACGAAATGAACGATTCAAGTATTCCTATATTTTTAATTCAGAGCTCTCTTTTGTAGCTTCTCCCGTGCTAAAGAATTAGTCTACGCAGTACATTCCTTCATACAGAGCCATACGAATCCTTTCGTATAATCGAAGATTGATGATCCAAGAATGTGAACGACCTTTTTGCATTTAGAATTCATTGTCCGACGAATGATTCGCTGAAGAAGCATTCTCGTATTCTAAACCCGGCGGTTCTGCATTTGCTGGAACGTTCGATGCTCGAAGTATGAAAGTATCGTCGCCCCGGGAATGCAACATTAATCGAATCTAACATATCTGTAGTATTTCGACGAAGGTGGAATACATTGCCGACGCTTCGGCTTATTCCAGAAATTCGAATATTCCCTCAAATTGCAGTGCTCATTTAGAGGATCGTCCGAGGGTCATTTAGAGGCATAATTACTTCCTGAAAGGTAAGCCGATCTACGTCATTGCCTGAGTAGCCGAGGGTATCCCTTAGCCTGCGAGGGTTACGGATTGTTTTGGACAATTAGACGGTCGACGTCATCGCATGGGCCTTTCCTCGCGTCCAGGTCTACTTTCACCATTCCTTTGATTTCAGTTGAGCGGGCAGAATCTAAAGGGACAAACGAAACCCTTCGAGGGGACACGTTTACGTTTACTGCAATCGACGCCCAATGGCCCGCGGAAAATCTATCGGCGATATTCAAGCATTATTCCCAATCGCTAATTGCAAAAATGATTTTATATGTAATTCTGAATGCAGAATATCGCTAGAAGCAATTCCGGTTAATACGTTGGCAAGACCGATCGTTGCAATACGAAGCACGGACGGTAGTTTGCAATAAAATGTGTGAGCTTCGCAAAATGAATGACTGTTGTATCAGCAATTTTAGCGATGCTGGCACACGACGTTCATAGCTTCATCGAAGTCAGTTGCTCACGTTCTTCGTGAAATTCTAGATTGATCGATCACTCGTGGTACGTATATTATATAACTCTCTTTTCTTCTTTCAACCAATTACTCAGTTTTCTTATCATAATTATATAGATTTTAAATCCTGAAAACTGATCACTTTGAGAATTATTTATTACCATTAAATCGAACGAATTGCAAATGTTGGAAATGAATTATTCACATTTTCAGTCGTTATTAATCAGCTCCGCTATTTTTTGAAATCTTTAAGAAGCTTAACTTTCGCTTTTCGATTCTGTAGCTCGGCAAGAATGCTTCCGAAGGAAACGAGACCGAGCAATTCTCGAATCGTCTAGATCATTGATGACGCCCGAAAAAGTCGACGGTAAAAGGGCATTGAATTTCATGCGGCAGGAACGTCAGCTCTCTATGATTCACGTGGATGAGTTTCCAGCAAATGTCCTTGCTGTGATAGCAGAGTAATGCGAGTCCACTGTTGAACATCTTTCAATAGAAATCGATCGGTCCTGTGTTTTTAAAATGCGTGAAGCGCACGTCGCCGCTTCATCGCGTTCACACCGAGCATCGCTTCCAATTTCATTCAACACGTAGACTCTCCTTTTCCCAATTAAATTAATAATCCACGGGCACCGTGAAATCCCCATTAATTATTCTCTATTCGCATTTCATTGTGCCCGTAATCCTCAAACTTCTAAGCAAAATGCTTCAAACGATCCAGCTTAAACAGAGAAACAAAGCTCTTACCAAATCTTCGGTAGCATCTCTTACATCGAGTCTTTAGTAATTCCTACCAAATCATTGGACAATTTAACTTGCTGGATATTCTCAAAAGCAATGCATAATTTCAACCTCGTTGTTTACAGAATAATAAGGATGCATGCACAGAATTTTCCGCAAGAGAATCTTCATCGTCCACCCGAAGGTGTCACGAAATTTGTGGAATGTTCACCAAATCGGCGAGGACGGTGCACCGCTTGGCCGAGGAGAGGGGGCTGCCAGAGAACGTATAAATGTGACTCGCCTAGCGCGGAAGGTCACAGTCTGGAATTAACAGTGCGTACGGTCGATCGCAGTCGTGATCCTCGTCAGAGTGCAGTTCTCTCAATGTTTAGAAATTTAGTAAAACAGTGGTAGTTCTCCTTCGACGTTCGTTCTCCCAAGAGTTCTTAGATACATCATTTTTCTGTATAACTCGAAAGTTCGCCAAAGAAGACATTAGTCTCCAGCGTTATCTCCCGGGCCTTCGCGAGTTTCTCAAGCCGTTCCTGTTGCGCAGGGTAAACGAGGCGGTTGTTGGATGAAATCTCGTCCGGTGTGGTTGGAATAGAAAGCCTCACCGGGTAGGATTCATCCAATGTTCGCCCCTGTCCTTCGATCCCCTAGGAAGCTGCGCGATCGAGAAATTCAACCCCTTACCTTGTTACCAGGGACGTAGTATTCGTCTAGTGAAACGTCGAAATGAAGATCGTGACTAGATCGAAATACTCGTCCCCGATATCAAGATTGACCACCGTGGAAGGGACCGAGCCCCGACAGGCTGAACAGCAGCATCCCTAACGTCCCGTTTATTTTTCTTTGGTGATCTAACTGTATGGTGAAGCGAAGGATCATAAAGCTAGATCAGCAAGGCAAAATGTACGAGACATTGCCTCGTGGTCCACGCTCCCGAACACCGCGGCGCTATTCACCAGTGCACACCGCAAGGTAATTCTCTTGTTTCTGGTGGTCGTCGCGGGGAATTACGGCTGCAAGGTATCGCTTTTGAATGCACACCATCAGATAGTAATCGCTTCCAGATGGAAGAGTCCGGAGGAACTCTTGCTGCGATGTGTCACCCTCAGAGATTCATATCACAGCAGTAGTTACCTGGGATTTTTCCATCTCCCTTCGTCACCATTCCGACCACAGCACCTCGCGCTTGCACACGAAAATGACACTGGTGGAAGTACAGCATGGGATAAACGTGATCCCGTTTGACGGTAATGATCGATCGTCACTGGGTTATGTTTGTCCCATACGAGTACTAACTGATCATCGCTCTGCACTTTGGCCATTGAAACTCTCTGCATGACTTATGCTGGCATGTCGGTACGGTACATTAGTGTGTTGATGTTTTAAAATGGTTTTGTAAACTGCGCCCACCTTATTGGTAAGGCAGTTCCTGAAGTCGGTTTTCATATCCACGACGGAGATGCGGTCGTGGGGCCTCTTCGGACCACTAACACTGGACACCACGGTTGATAGATCCAACGTGACCACTTCTGAGAATATTGGGTCCTGGTTTTCGTCGTCGTAGTCCCTCAGCATGCACACAGCGGTGAGATACTTCTCGATTCTATCGATATGTTCTTCGCATCTACCTGCAAGACGCGTTTTCACGGATAAAAGCCGATAGCTTCTTTTTTTCTTTTTATTCAAATTGATTCTCGAGAGGGACTCGGCTTTGTTAGCTTTTCTGCATACCTGTTTGTCTCAGATACAACAAACTCTGCTGGTCGACTGGGAAGAATCCAACAGTGGCGCCGTACTCTGGACACATGTTTGATATTGTAGCACGGTCCGCGATGCTCAGCTGAGACACACCTGGCCCGAAAAATTCTACAAACTTCCCAACTACTCCAATTTGACGCAGATTCTGAAAGTACGTTGCTACATCAGTTAATAAAGATTTCTTACGAGTAATTATCAGTCCCCGAATAGATTCCTACCTTCGTGATTGTGAGGACAAGATCCGTAGAAGTAGCGTACTGATTTAAGACTCCGTCTAATCTATATCCCACAACTTTTGGCAGCAACATCGACAAGGCTTGTCCTAGCATAACAGCTTCCGCTTCGATCCCTCCGACACCCCAACCAAGCACGCCAAGGCCATTAATCATGGTCGTATGGGAATCTGTTCCAACTACGCTGTCAGGATAAAGCAACTTGTTGCTATCGAACACAACTCTTGCTAAATATTCTAAATTCACTTGATGTATTATTCCACTTCCGGGAGGTACGATCAGCATATTTTCGAACGCCTTCGCTCCCCATTTCAAAAACATGAATCTCTCCTTGTTCCTCTCGAATTCGATCTCCTCGTTCTTCTTCAAAGCATCGTTGCTAGAATAAAAAAATGATACGCTTATCAAGACTCTGTTATCTCCCACACATTAAACCGAACTATCACCGTCGCTTTGAATATCAACGCACTATCTTTACGCTCGTTTCGGTCCCGAACAAAACATTTTTCGGACTCGGATCTGATTACGTAATCAATTCACAGTGGAAGATAGATCGCGTGCCAATATTGTGCCTGTTTTTCATTCTTTCAGTTACGCCGTTCGATGCAACAATTCGGAACAACGACGTACCTTCTGATGAAATCAACTTGCACGGAATGATCGATCACGAGATCCGACGGGCAGATGGGATTTATCTTGTCCGGATCACCTTGTAGATTCTTAACAGCGTCTCTCATAGCTGCGAAATCTACCACCGACGGTACACCGGTGAAATCCTATTTGAAATTAAAATTAATGGTAACAGCAATTCAATAACTCGTCGCGTGATGTATTATAATACTATGCGCACCTGTAATATGACCCTAGCTGATTTGAAAAACACTTCGACTCCTTCTTCGAGAGCCTGGTTATTCTCCCAATCCAAGACATTTTCTACATCGCGCTCTTTTACTTGAAATTTGTCGCAGTTCCTTACGGCACTTTCCAAGACCACTCTAATTGAGAAGGGCAGCCTGGCTACATAAAGATCGCTAATGTTAGAAACTTAAAATGTTTACTACAGAATCCGTTTGTCAGATAAAACTTTCATACAATAATAATTACTGACACACTACAATGTTAAATGTAAACATTCTTGGATTCAATGTTAAAGCAAAATGAAATAATAAATAATAATTTCCAGAAACGTACCATACTTGTTCCCAAAAGAGCTAACGTCATAGTACTCATATTCTTTGGATCCAATTCTTATAGTTTTCAGCAAATGCTTGTACGGATTTCGGCCTGAAACAAATAAATAACGGACATGTACCAATACCGCTGAACACATAACTTGTAAAATTATTCGGCATGTGGTCTGTATTGACTTGTAAAACGAGCGAGCGTGCGATTCGAACAGTTGACAAAATGTTTCGAAACACACGAACGCGTGAGGAATATTTGTGCAACACACTTGTCAAATGTAACAGGTGTCACGATTTCATTATGACCCCTGCACGATGCACTTCTTACTTTGGACTCGGTCCTTTCTCGAAGTACACGACAAGGTGACAATAAATTTGATATTACCGCAGGTTGTCACGGGAAAATAACGAAGGAATACAGAATTTAGAAGCGACTCGTTCCGGTTTCTTCTTAAATTAGAGCACTAGCTGCATGACGTTAGGGAAATTAAAATATTACGTTGGATAACGCAATACTTCGATGTTTTATACAAAAGACGATTGGATCGTAGAAATGCTTCTAAGATTTTGTTTATTATTTAACGTAATTTGCAAGCTATTTATTGACACAACTAGGAGCAACAAAGGCACACCTTCACACTTACCAGCCATGATTGTCACTGAAATAGTCACGTCGTCCAGTTCGCTAGCGATATGTATTATTTATACATGGTGGCACAAATATTTTCAACTTCCCTCTCGCTAATGAAACTTCAAATTTTCAATATCTTATACACCTGTAAACGAGAAATAAATAAAGAGAATGTTTCCCCATTATATTCTACCTTCTCCCTCTTTCGTATTTCGATTTTATATTATCTGAATCGTAATATTCCACTTCCAAAGTGAAAATAGAAATCCTTGCGAAATATTTTATATTATACTTGTTTCGGCGACACCCTACTGTTAGAGAATCGATAACGAATTCTCGAATTCCTTGCGATCTATCGAACGATTCGATGGAACTGTTTCTGCTGCTGCGATTGTTGCCTCTACGAGTCATAATATTTATGGTGGATACGTCAGATCAGATTGCAGTGAATAAATTGGTATAAATATCCGATTTGTAACAAGCATACTCGGCGAATTTTCGACCGAAGCTACGAAATGGAGAGGAATTTAGAAACGACGCTAGATGACGTGTAAGTTAAATACGCGAGGCAATTGCTCTTGTAGATCGGGAAACTGTGAACAAGTCGATGTTTACATTCTCGAAGGCGACGCAAGTTTTTATTGCAAATCGTCTTTGTTCACTGACGGGGAATAATTCACGGTCTCCAGGTCGAAGTTGTAGAATATTTAACGATTAAACTCTCGTTTGTGGTGAACGGTAATGTTCAAATTTAATGTAACACTTGTGTTTAGAAATAATACCGAAAGTACGATTGGTTGCGTCCTGGCTGATGAAGCGGGATTGTGTTTGGGAGGTATATTCTTTTTAATCATAACTAATACGTAGAGTGATAAACAGGATAAAAATAATACGAATATGTTTAGTTAAAGGGGAGGCGTCCATCGACAGCGCTGGAATTCTTGTGGCTATTGCCGACCAGGTCGCAAAATTGGAGCCCGAATCGCCAGCCCCAATTGTGTCGTTTCAGAATGATAATAGGTAATGCGGGGAGTTTTTGTAATTTAACATTTAATGATCGATGTATTTAGAACATTAACATACAAAGTATCGAATTATTAACCAAGAAATTCGATCGAACGATATTGAAACTGAACGAGTCTTTGATATAAAACAAGTCGCTGAACTTAATAATGAGAAATATAAATGATTTTGCAGGATGTGCCTTATACAACGCAAAGGTCGACTAGTAGGTGGAATTTACAAGCATGTCTCTGTATAAAATAACTTCTGTTAACGAAACTAATAATACTGGTTACCTCTAAGCTAAGATCCGTTATGTTTAAACTCATCCTGTTAATTGTACGCACGCTTAAACTGAATAAATAATTTTAGTTGACGTAGGGAAATTTGAACTTGTACTTGATTTGAACTATAACAGTGTAGAAAATACATAATTATTGAACTTTATAAGATTTACATAACTTTCGCGTTGGAGCACCTTTGTGGACAATTTGTATGTAAATAAATCATCGCCGTTAACAAAGTTAAGGTCAGTCGCTCTTCTTGTGTCTGTTTCTTCTCTCGTACCACTTATTCGTTCCGAGCCTAATCAGGTCGTGGTGCTCGTATATCCAAGATACAAGTATCACCGTGAACATTATCATTCCAATGATCAAGTGGCAGACTTTCTGATCCGGGAAACAGTAAGCCTGAAGCATAAATTACGTGAAATGTAACGCGAGACTTTTCGGTGATGGGCGGAGAGCGAATAGATGATTCTTTTACATGGGAGACAGTGGTGATCAAAGCTGCTATGAGGAGGGAGGCTGAAAATATGGGCTTTGGCACCAAACCACGCAATGGACGGTATATCGTGTCTTTGTATCTTCTGTTAATGAAGATAGTCGAATGCAGGATCCTTAAGCTCATGTTCACGCAATTCCCGAGAATGAAACCAACTGGTCCGAACCAAATAGCAAACAGGTACGATGCGCCCAGGAACGCGATCGATTCGTAAATCATGATCCAGTTGCTTTTATTTATAGTTGCGCTATCGGCTGTGGCATTGGTGTAACATTCTGTCACCCCATTTATTCCCAATAGTAAAATGGCCAAGCAATGCGCTCTCATTAAAAGTATCGGCAGATACGAAGTTAATTTCGAGCCGCCGTACAACCACAGCAGTGTGCTCGAATACGACTGTCCGAACACTAAAACGACGAGGCCGATAGACATAACAGCCGAGCATAAATGCGTGAGAACATTCACGCTTTCCTGAACCTTCACCTGGAACACACGGTTTAGATTAATCGATCTGTGATAAATGCACGCGTGGCACGTTTCGAATCTTCCAATTGATACCTACGGGATTTTGATCGTTAATCGCTTTGTCTCGTTTGACCATTTGGGTGAAATAGAAGTACCCGCTCTCCTCTATTGGACGGAAAATAAATCTGGCCGCTAGAGACCCGAGATTATTCACAATCTCGTACGTTCCCTTTTACGAGAAAGAAGAATTAAGTTGCGAAAGCAGGATTATAATTAATTGCTTAAGGTGAAGGTAACATTTACCTGCTCGGTAAATGTTAATACTGGCATCACCGTCATTATTAGCCTTTCACCTTCCGTCAAAATTTGTTTCAGAATCCCCTGTCTGAAGAAACTCCATGTGAGGATAGTCAGCTTCTTATCTAGATAAGATTCCTGAAAAGAATAGCTTTAGCGTAAACGTAATATGCAACGTATACACGTTCGTACGTACTTTGTTTTCCAATCGGCCAGGCAGAAAGTCCGACACCGTTTGAAACGGAAATTCTCTGACAACGTATTCGTCGCTACTGTCTTTCAACGACATTCTTCGTTTCAATTTACACTTGTTCATCTTTTTAATATAATAATGAAAATAAACGTAGTGACTAGAAGTATAAAATATTGCTGCGACTAGCTGCGCCACGCCGAATGCAAGCAACGCGTTGTCTGAGTTATAAAGTATTAACGGGACAAATGTCAAGGTTCGAATGGCGATCATGATAGTATCCAGTATAATCTGAAACATTGAACAGTTAACATTTCGAATTCGTTTGAATATTTCTCGACTGATCTCTTACTTTCAGTCTAACGAATAGAAATGCACTAGCGACTAGCTGAACAATCAGAGATGATAATTCAATGATGCAAGATAAAGCGACTGCCCAGACTGCGAATGTGTAATATGATGGTAGCGCTTCGGACGCTGTTAAAACAAAGAGCCAAATGTATCCGAACGTTAAAGACATTGCGAGGCATATAGGAACCCTGGAAAGATATTCGAAATTTAAGTATCCATAGAATCGTATAAATCGTAATGTGTATTAATACATAATTTCAACAAACTAACGTCATCCATAACAGGTTTACAACTTGCGCCCAATTATGCTCTGCTGTATTAGTTAAACATGCTTTCATGAATGGCTCTCGAGATAAGAATAGGATCATCGATTCCAAAAGCAGCAGCCGCACGTTTATAACTCCTAAAACTGCTTGACCCACGTGCCGTACGACGAAAGCATTGAGAATAAAAGTAACACCTCGACATAATATCTGCAAGAAATCATTCAAAATCGTTTTGTTCGCATATTTCAATTCCGCGAAAATACGACTGTCCGGAAATATGGGTGACAGTGAAATAATTTATATTTATAAATATGACATAAGTTTTCTATAATAGATCTTACATGATAATCATTAAGATAAGATAAATGCGTTAGTTAGAATGGTTGTTAAGTTGGGAAAATACCTGAAAGACAATATTGAAGGAAGCATTTTCCAAGCTGCTTTTCAAAATGTTTTGTGACATTTTTACGGGCGATCAAGCTCAGGCATAAATCTTTCGAGATTCCCGCCCTAAGTGGTGCGAATGAAATTCGAGGTTATGTGAATCACTGTAATAATACCTAAAACATGAAATCAATCATTTTTCGCAGATTTCCTTCTCGCTGCCGACTGACCGGAATGCAGCGAATACAAAAGCCAAGAATTTCCTCATACTGCATCTAACAGCTTTCATGACGTAATTGGGTTCATTCTCTATTTATGCGCGTATAGATATGTGTCGTACCTAGTTATTTTCTGTTATGCATCTTCATCCATTCCTGCGACAGAAAAAACCATCCCGAAGTCGAGCATTGTTGATTACTTTTTACGTTACATGTTTTCATTTGTTTCCTGACATCTCTCGTTTCGCGATGCGTATTGCAAGGGAAGAATTGATAGTCGCGTGTTTCATCTAGGAACATTTGAGATCATTTCTCGACTTAATGCAGGTTAATAATTAAACTCATCAAATCATTGTATTTAAGTGGATAGTTATTAATTATCACACTGCTATCAATCATTCCGTGTTTACATGTTATGCATGAAAATAGTACTTATTATTAACTTATTGCGAATTGATTATTCCCGCCAGTCGAGCCCGACTCGGCGAATTATAAAGGGGGGGGGGGGGGGGGCAGCGTAAATTTTTGTATAAATTTTTGTGCGGTTTTATTAACTACCTATTTCGAAGAAAACTGAGTAAATTTCCTTTGTTTTAAATGCAGACGTAGAATTGAAAGTCATAATTTAACATGCAAAATATAGTTCGAGTTAAGGAAATTTTATTTCGAGTTGTAGAGGTGTTTACAGCGGAGCGGAAAGAAATGAAGAAAATTTTCGTCTTATAGAGGTTTTCGAGTTGTCAAAGATCGAGTTATCGAGGCTCGACTGTATTAGCATATTTGCTAATAGGGTATTCCCTGTCACGGGCATATCAGTGTATTGTAATATTTATAAGAAATATGTGAGATACGAATGTTTCTATTCTATAACAATCTAGTAGATTATAGTAGAGGATGCCGCATGCTTAAGACGATCTTAATTCTTAAGAATAAGCAACAACTGTGAATACCGCCCTTAGAAAGCTATGTAAACTTGATATCTTCATATGCCTATGGTTTTTACGGTGCTGGCTCAGCACCGTTCCTGACCGTTCCCAACGGTGCATACATCTATTCGTGCAGTGCTGGGACGTATGTACGGAATGGAGAAAAACGTACAATGTTGCAAACCGAAATTGAAATTACTAAAACTGTCAACTCTGTATGCGAAATGTGGTGAATGATGGAAGCATGTGTAATATTTCAAGTATTTTCTGCGTAAGAAACCTTTTAGTATTATTTTCGAGATCATACAAGTTGCTATAATTCGTTCTCTGTCTGTTCTAGGATGTGTGGATCATTCTTCTGTTGACAACAACCTCACTGCATCAAATAAGGGAAAACTAGTATCAACCCAAGAACCCAACCCAAGAGTGATTGTTTACATAGAGGGCGGGCGTTTGCTACGCTATGATTTGGCTCGGCTTGTTAACCACTCACGCGGATATCTTTCCGAAAGAATGGTATTTCTTCAAAGCCCGTGTAAGTTATAAATTACAAGATGACATTGTTTATTATTAGTACTTTGCGTGTAGTAGAACCTTTTTACGTATCGTACGCCGAAAAGTATTAAAAATTCTCGCTGTTACTCACATTCCCGCAACTTTCTAATGCACTGTTTAATCATTCTAGTGAAGAAATAATAATTGGATTATTGTCATTTGTATACGTTTCTGTGATATGATAGAATTGAACTGCGTTTAAATGTATTCTACATGAAATAAAGGTTAAATTGGGAAGATAATTAAATTCTTTATACGTTTTACATGAAATTATATTGTAATATTTGTCCTATTTTCTATACTTAATAGACAAATCAGGTTAATGAAAATATTTTTCTTCTTGCAGATTAATCTTGGGACCATTCCTCCGAGGCCAGGAACTTTAAATGAGACAAACGATGGAAAGCTGTCAGCCTCAACAATGAACATGAGAAGATAGTGATTTTATACAAAAAGTAAAATGAAATTATACAATATTGTAACATTGTAAAAAAGACCTTTTATGCAAATAAAGTGGAAAAAAATTGGAAAAGAACTCTATTATTATTTACAAATACCTTTTACATATTCCTATCCAAATTCCAGACCTGTGATTTCCATGGTAAAAGGCCTTTAGAAGGCGCAGCTCTTGTTCGCTACTTTAAGGCAACGCCTTCAATAGTGAAATTTCACGATACCTCCATTCGCATCATGTTCTCCTGATACATTTGCTAAAATCTGGCCAAAATTGTCTGAACGCTCCAAAATTGAGATTGTAACAGGAGAACATGATGTCGAAAGAGGTGGCACTAAGTTAGCGCCTTCGTAAAGAGAATCCAAGGCGGAGAACTGTTCGACGTAGAGGCGCAGCGTCTTCGAAAGGCTTCGACGATGAAATTCAGGGCGTACCTCCTTTCGCTTCATGTTCTCCTGATACATTTGCTAAAATCTGGCCAAAATTGTCTGAACGCTCCAAAATTGAGATTGTAACAGGAGAACATGATGTCGAAAGAGGTGGCACTAAGTTAGCGCCTTCGTAAAGAGAATCCAAGGCGGAGAACTGTTCGACGTAGAGGCGCAGCGTCTTCGAAAGGTTTCGACGATGAAATTCAGGGCGTACCTCCTTTCGCTTCATGTTCTCCTGATACATTTGCTAAAATCTGGCCAAAATTGTCTGAACGCTCCAAAATTGAGATTGTAACAGGAGAACATGATGTCGAAAGAGGTGGCACTAAGTTAGCGCCTTCGTAAAGAGAATCCAAGGCGGAGAACTGTTCGACGTAGAGGCGCAGCGTCTTCGAAAGGTTTCGACGATGAAATTCAGGGTGTACCTCCTTTCGCTTCATGTTCTCCTGATACATTTGCTAAAATCTGGCCAAAATTGTCTGAACGCTCCAAAATTGAGATTGTAACAGGAGAACATGATGTCGAAATAGGTGGCACTAAGTTAGCGTCTTCGTAAAGAGAATCCAAGGCGGAGAACTGTTCGACGTAGAGGCGCAGCGTCTTCGAAAGGCTTCGACGATGAAATTCAGGGCGTACCTCCTTTCGCTTCATGTTCTCCTGATACATTTGCTAAAATCTGGCCAAAATTGTCTGAACGCTCCAAAATTGAGATTGTAACAGGAGAACATGATGTCGAAAGAGGTGGCACTAAGTTAGCGTCTTCGTAAAGAGAATCCAAGGCGGAGAACTGTTCGACGTAGAGGCGCAGCGTCTTCGAAAGGCTTCGACGATGAAATTCAGGGCGTACCTCCTTTCGCTTCATGTTCTCCTGATACATTTGCTAAAATCTGGCCAAAATTGTCTGAACGCTCCAAAATTGAGATTGTAACAGGAGAACATGATGTCGAAAGAGGTGGCACTAAGTTAGCGCCTTCGTAAAGAGAATCCAAGGCGGAGAACTGTTCGACGTAGAGGCGCAGCGTCTTCGAAAGGTTTCGACGATGAAATTCAGGGCGTACCTCCTTTCGCTTCATGTTCTCCTGATACATTTGCTAAAATCTGGCCAAAATTGTCTGAACGCTCCAAAATTGAGATTGTAACAGGAGAACATGATGTCGAAAGAGGTGGCACTAAGTTAGCGCCTTCGTAAAGAGAATCCAAGGCGGAGAACTGTTCGACGTAGAGGCGCAGCGTCTTCGAAAGGTTTCGACGATGAAATTCAGGGTGTACCTCCTTTCGCTTCATGTTCTCCTGATACATTTGCTAAAATCTGGCCAAAATTGTCTGAACGCTCCAAAATTGAGATTGTAACAGGAGAACATGATGTCGAAAGAGGTGGCACTAAGTTAGCGCCTTCGTAAAGAGAATCCAAGGCGGAGAACTGTTCGACGTAGAGGCGCAGCGTCTTCGAAAGGTTTCGACGATGAAATTCAGGGCGTACCTCCTTTCGCTTCATGTTCTCCTGATACATTTGCTAAAATCTGGCCAAAATTGTCTGAACGCTCCAAAATTGAGATTGTAACAGGAGAACATGATGTCGAAAGAGGTGGCACTAAGTTAGCGCCTTCGTAAAGAGAATCCAAGGCGGAGAACTGTTCGACGTAGAGGCGCAGCGTCTTCGAAAGGTTTCGACGATGAAATTCAGGGCGTACCTCCTTTCGCTTCATGTTCTCCTGATACATTTGCTAAAATCTGGCCAAAATTGTCTGAACGCTCCAAAATTGAGATTGTAACAGGAGAACATGATGTCGAAAGAGGTGGCACTAAGTTAGCGCCTTCGTAAAGAGAATCCAAGGCGGAGAACTGTTCGACGTAGAGGCGCAGCGTCTTCGAAAGGTTTCGACGATGAAATTCAGGGCGTACCTCCTTTCGCTTCATGTTCTCCTGATACATTTGCTAAAATCTGGCCAAAATTGTCTGAACGCTCCAAAATTGAGATTGTAACAGGAGAACATGATGTCGAAAGAGGTGGCACTAAGTTAGCGCCTTCGTAAAGAGAATCCAAGGCGGAGAACTGTTCGACGTAGAGGCGCAGCGTCTTCGAAAGGTTTCGACGATGAAATTCAGGGCGTACCTCCTTTCGCTTCATGTTCTCCTGATACATTTGCTAAAATCTGGCCAAAATTGTCTGAACGCTCCAAAATTGAGATTGTAACAGGAGAACATGATGTCGAAATAGGTGGCACTAAGTTAGCGTCTTCGTAAAGAGAATCCAAGGCGGAGAACTGTTCGACGTAGAGGCGCAGCGTCTTCGAAAGGCTTCGACGATGAAATTCAGGGCGTACCTCCTTTCGCTTCATGTTCTCCTGATACATTTGCTAAAATCTGGCCAAAATTGTCTGAACGCTCCAAAATTGAGATTGTAACAGGAGAACATGATGTCGAAAGAGGTGGCACTAAGTTAGCGTCTTCGTAAAGAGAATCCAAGGCGGAGAACTGTTCGACGTAGAGGCGCAGCGTCTTCGAAAGGCTTCGACGATGAAATTCAGGGCGTACCTCCTTTCGCTTCATGTTCTCCTGATACATTTGCTAAAATCTGGCCAAAATTGTCTGAACGCTCCAAAATTGAGATTGTAACAGGAGAACATGATGTCGAAAGAGGTGGCACTAAGTTAGCGCCTTCGTAAAGAGAATCCAAGGCGGAGAACTGTTCGACGTAGAGGCGCAGCGTCTTCGAAAGGTTTCGACGATGAAATTCAGGGCGTACCTCCTTTCGCTTCATGTTCTCCTGATACATTTGCTAAAATCTGGCCAAAATTGTCTGAACGCTCCAAAATTGAGATTGTAACAGGAGAACATGATGTCGAAAGAGGTGGCACTAAGTTAGCGCCTTCGTAAAGAGAATCCAAGGCGGAGAACTGTTCGACGTAGAGGCGCAGCGTCTTCGAAAGGTTTCGACGATGAAATTCAGGGTGTACCTCCTTTCGCTTCATGTTCTCCTGATACATTTGCTAAAATCTGGCCAAAATTGTCTGAACGCTCCAAAATTGAGATTGTAACAGGAGAACATGATGTCGAAAGAGGTGGCACTAAGTTAGCGCCTTCGTAAAGAGAATCCAAGGCGGAGAACTGTTCGACGTAGAGGCGCAGCGTCTTCGAAAGGTTTCGACGATGAAATTCAGGGCGTACCTCCTTTCGCTTCATGTTCTCCTGATACATTTGCTAAAATCTGGCCAAAATTGTCTGAACGCTCCGAAATTGAGATTGTAACAGGAGAACATGATGTCGAAAGAGGTAACTCAGGAGAGAATGAATCGAAGACGGAGAAGTAATTAACGCAGACGCAGGCTTTACTTGTGATTGTGGAATTTGGGATTTAATTAGGAAATGGAAGTTATAAGGTACATTTCTACATTGAATGATGCGTTTTTTCTCTACATGTGATTTATTAAAATACTCTGAATAATGTACAGTGATATATAATAATTCCATTGTCTAATTACTTAAGATTAACTTCCACTTAAAAGGGGCATATTGTAAATGCTGCACTCGTCCAGTGCGTTTTCGTTACACCTCACATTTTACACAGACGTCTGCAAGACGTCAATTGTACGTCCGTTTTAGATCCGGACGGCTTCTAGGACGTCTTTTGGGCGACTGTAGACGTCTCTGTTCTATCTGGGACCAGTTGACACGAACCGACGCTTCCACAGGAAAGAATTGCTTACCTATAACAGACGAATGACCCGAATTAATTAACCATTATACAAGGTGACTGAGAAATCGGTATCAATTGGGTAAAATCGGCGATCAAGGGGTACTTTCATTGTACTCATTGGACGCGATTTCACGTCCAGAGTACTTTCATAAGGGGTGAAAAATTCCCTACTATACAGGGTGACTGAGAAATCGGCAACGATCGAGGAAAATCGGCGATCAAAGGGTACTTTCATTGTACTCTTTGGACGCAGTTTCGCGTCCCGCGTACTTTCCTAAGGGGTGAAAAATACCATACTATACAGGGTGACAGAGAAATCAGCAGCGATCGAGGAAAATCGGCGATCAAAGGGTACTTTCATTGTACCCTTTGGACGCGGTTTCACGTCCCGCGTACTTTCCTAAGGGGTGAAAAATACCCTACTATGCAGGGTGACAGAGAAATCGGCAGCGATCGAGGAAAATCGGCGATCAAAGGGTACTTTCATTGTACTCTTTGGACGCGGTTTCACGTCCCGAGTACTTTCCTAAGGGGTGAAAAATACCCTACTATACAGGGTGACAGAGAAATCGGTAGCGATCGAGGAAAATCGGCGATCAAAGGGTTCTTTCATTGTACTCTTTGGACGCGGTTTCACGTCCCGAGTACTTTCCTAAGGGGTGAAAAATACCCTACTCTAAAGGGTGACAGAGAAATCGGCAGCGATCGAGGAAAATCGGCGATCAAAGGGTACTTTCATTGTACTCTTTGGACGCAGTTTCGCGTCCCGCGTACTTTCCTAAGGGGTGAAAAATACCCTACTATACAGGGTGACAGAGAAATCGGCAGCGATCGAGGAAAATCGGCGATCAAAGGGTACTTTCATTGTACTCTTTGGACGCAGTTTCGCGTCCCGCGTACTTTCCTAAGGGGTGAAAAATACCCTACTATACAGGGTGACAGAGAAATCGGCAGCGATCGAGGAAAATCGGCGATCAAAGGGTACTTTCATTGTACTCTTTGGACGCGGTTTCACGTCCCGCGTACTTTCCTAAGGGGTGAAAAATACCCTACTATACAGGGTGACAGAGAAATCGGCAGCGATCGAGGAAAATCGGCGATCAAAGGGTACTTTCATTGTACTCTTTGGACGCGGTTTCACGTCCCGCGTACTTTCCTAAGGGGTGAAAAATACCCTACTCTACAGGGTGACAGAGAAATCGGCAGCGATCGAGGAAAATCGGCGATCAAAGGGTACTTTCATTGTACTCTTTGGACGCGGTGTCGCGTCGCGCGTAAGATTCGTATGGGTGAAAAATTCCTTACTATACAGGGTGACTGAGAAATCGGCAACCTATGCGCCACCAACGCCACCAATGTACGCATTAACTGAAACGGATCGGTTTTCTCTGCTGTCTGTGCACACAATGCGCGAAACGGAAGAGACCCTCAGTGTTGTTGTGTATTTTAGCGGTGATCTTAAGATGACAACGCAGGTTGGAGCCCGTAGAGCATTGAACCGCTCTGCTCGTCGGAATGTGGGTATTTCAAATAAAACAAAGTACAAGAAACTATTTATGAGTTAAGTTAAACTTTAAACAATGATGTACAAACGTTGCACAATCGATTGCACAAAAAAGAAACTGAATATATACTCAAATGAGGGGCAAACTTTTCGGAGGTGTATCTTTCGAAGGCGTCTCTGTAATGGAGAAGTATTGAAGGGAAAGTCGCAGCATTGGTTCGCTACTTTAAGGCGATGCCTTCGGTGTTGAAATTTGACAAAAGCGCTCCTTACCTGTAAAGCAAAAATATACACGATTAATAATCGTACTACTTACAGTGCGTAATTATTACTAATTACTGTAATTACGCACAGAACAGGGTAGTTAAAACAAATCTCCTATACCTCGTCCCCATCGTCACCCAGATAGCACAACGTCTAGTAAAGTCTTAAAGACGTCTTAAAGACGTCTTGTTACAAATCAAGACGTTCAGACCTCTAATGGACATAAACTAGACGTCTCTAAGACGAGGTGTGCTATCTGGGCAGTGTTATTGTTGTTCATGTGGTTTTGCCTGCACGGTATTTTGAAATGGTTGTGTTCAGATGGCGTTGCGAGAGAGCTGTTCGAATATTTCCTGTAGTAAACCATCTTGGTTTACTCAGTTCTATCTAAGAGTCTTGCTTGGTTGCTGGCGTTCAAAGTTTTTCGTGTAGCGGTTTAGAGAAACGTTCAATAGTTTATTACCAAAGACTGTGAAACAATACCCTTTACGACTCAGTTTTATATTATTTAGTAAGTTTAATAAATTTAGATTATACGCACTCACACTTCAGATGCTTTTTTTCATCAAATATTAATGACGCCGCCGGAACGTTGTTTTGGTTAATTCTTTCCTCGAAGTTCCATTCCTCTTATACACTTACTGTTACCAATTACACATTATTAATACGCACGATATCTATTTCATTGGCCTTTCACTGCACAGATCAGCTTTTCTGTAATTCCCATTATTAAATACATCGTTATAAATCTATTTGGAAATCGCCTGAATACTTATTCTGTTGATTAGATATAACATGGTACGAGGTGGTCGTGGTGGTATGATCAGAGGAGGCCGAGGTGGTATGGGCCGCGGAATGGGATTCCCGAGGAAGCAGTTCCTTCCACGCCTCCCGTTCGACTACACGTTGTGCGAAGCTGCATTTCCACGCGTCAAACCTGCCCCGGACGAATCAGATTTTCAAATGGCACTTTTGCGGAAGAACACAGACATGTGTCCCACGCCGAAGGAGCAAACTTCCATTTTAAATCTTGTAACTAAGCTACAGAGTGTGCTTGATAACTTAATAGTCGCTCCAGGAACCTTCGAAGCCTGTGTGAGTATAACTTTCTCCTTTAATTCCATGCTACGCGATTAGTTTATACTGATCGACCTGCGTCCACAGCAACTGGAGGAGGTGAGGCAAGTCGGCAGCTTTAAAAAAGGAACAATGATCAAGGGTCACAACGTCGCCGACATCGTCGTGATCCTTAAGACACTGCCTACTAAAACAGCAGTGGAAGCGCTCGGCACAAAAGTCAATAACGACTTAAAAGCGGTGAATCCGAAAGAAATGTTCAGGCTCACTCAAACGGAGCGTGGCTTCGATATCGCTAATAACGAAGCTACCGTGCGCGTGTTGATCACTACGCTACACCAAAATCTACGGAAACTGGAGTCCGACCAGCACTTGGACGTAAAGATATGCCAGGGCCATCTTGCAGCCATCAGACATTCCCGTTGGTTCGAGGAAAATGCTCATCATTCTAGCATCAAGGTTTTAATAAGGTTACTTAGAGACCTACGAAGCAGATTCGAAGGCTTGGAGCCATTATCTCCGTGGATGCTAGATCTGCTGGCGCATAATGCCATAATGAACAATCCCAGCAGACAAGCGTTGCCAATAAACCAAGCGTACAAGAGAGTGCTTCAGTTGCTCGCTTCTGGACTCTTTCTTCCAGGATCTGCTGGTAAAGCGCATTATATTTTGCTTACACTCTATGTTATTATACTTAAAATTAACTATTTATAATCATATTTAGGTATTTCTGATCCCTGCGAAGGTGGAAATATTCGTGTACACACGGCTATGACTTTAGAGCAGCAGGACTTGGTGTGCCTCACAGCTCAAACGTTGCTACGTGTCTTGTCTCACGGAGGATACAGGCCATTGCTCGAGGGTACCAATAAGCTCGCCGTAGAGATGAGCGTGTGGGCAGGCGGTGTGGTTGCCAGTCCCTTGGATAAGGCTTACGAGCCTCCTACGGAGCAGGAGCAACAAGAGGACATGGACGAAAGTAACGAGGAGATGATAACGGAGAGTACTTAACTCTTAAGCTGACATAGCTCCAAAAATTCTTCGGACACCCGTCTTTTGCGACAGCATCAAAATTTTGCACCATCTTCAATGATAGCAATTTAATCGTACTCCATATTATTTGATAGAAAAGTGAATGTATTCAGTATTGTAATGACGCATGACTTTCTATTAACAATAACGTAATTACTGTCGTCGTTTTTACATAATGTAATTGTGTGCTTGTGTACGTAGCGTTTACAGACTTGTAAATTGCGATCTTACTCGAATTTATAATTAATAAAGACCGAATTACATCTACACACCGATGTTCGATAGGTAATTCAGCATCCTACCATCTTTCCCGAATTCCCCATAGTTAAAAGTTTCTCAGCACTTCGCTAATATCTATTTAGTAACATCAGTCGCGGTAGACCGAGACGCCTTCGTATCGGTGCATCTCGCTGGCAGTGCTGGATACGTTGCGTAATAAATAATAAGATTGCATCTCCCTTTTCTAAAGCCTATCGCGAGCAAGGATCGTTTTCCGGTGTCCTATTCACACGAGCACAGTTTACCGATCGATCGCCGGCACCTGTGCGAACCGGTATTCTGAACAATTTCCCTTGCGGCATGCAAACGCAGACCTTGTACTGCTCGTGGCCGGGCGGATTTTGCAATAACATCGGCGCGACGTGAATATTCTCCACGTCCATGAAAACACCGTCTTTGGCCTCGAAGACGATGCTTCCGTTCGCGCTCTTCAGGATGATATCAGTGTCCGCGCTCCAGACTATATCCTTGCTTTCCATAGTCGCGCCCTCCGCGCCGTGCAGGGAAATCTGCTCGTCGGAGTTTACAGTTAGGCTTTCATTCACGGGCGACGTGATCCTGTAGGTCTCCGCTATTTTCACGTCGATCTTCTCGACGCCAGCTGGTAAACCGAAGTTCGGAAAGTCCGTGGTGAAGTAGATAGCTCCTGTGCCAGGATCCTTGATCTCAAACGACTCCATCTGCGACATCGCGGTGCCGTTTGGCAAGACTATCACCTTCGCACGCGTCTTCTCGTGCGCACGACGATTGTTCACGTTAATTTGCACGCCGGCTTCGTCGCCAGTGATTTCCATCGGCTCGTCGCCGTAACTCTGGCAAACCCCCGATTGCAAGCACACCTGCGAACATAACGGTTCGACGATCGTAAACGCATATACCCTTCTCCAGGTATTTATGGTTAATTGGGCATTGTGCAAGGGTATCCGACCTTATCCAAATCGGTCTTCCCGTAAAATTTTACGAGATTCTCGTCCGGTATTACTTCCATCGCCTCCATTCCTTGGCTAATCCGCAACACTGCGATTAAGGTGATGTTGAGGAAGAGATTACAGAGGCCAATTATCGCCAGGATTAGGGTCAGGATCCACAGGCAGTAGTGTTGTTTCAGTGATTTCTCATTGGACGCTAACATCATTCGGGATGAAACGATCGCTGTCCGATTGACGTTCTCAGAGCTGGAACGAGAGCTCGTTGTTGTTATAGTATATAGTTATAGTGATTGTAGTTGCATTCACCTTGCGCGAACGCTGTTGTAACTGTTCTGACGAACGGAGGCCCCGATCAGAGGGCCGTCGCTGTTCGACAAGTTGTCTTCGGCTTTGGAAACCGACGCGGAACCGGTGTCATTGCTGCATGTGTTGAGGACGACCGACATCGAATAGTGCTGTGAAACAGGGCGCCTTACTTCGTGATATTAATATTTAAACTCAAGTATCTCCGAAACTAATGATTTTTGGGTTCATTGATAAAGAAAATTATTTCCTCGGATCCATTCAACTTTGGCTTGAAACATTATAGTTTCGAAGATAATCGCCTGGTGTAATTTAAATGGGACAATCGAGCACTGTCCATTTTGCAACAGCGAACGAGTCTCACAGGTCTTGGACGTTTCTACGTATTTTATATTTGAAAATGGATTACTAAACTTTTTATCCAAGCGAATATGAATCGTGTAGATTACCTACCTTCAGGTAGTGCTTCAAAAAGAATTCTAAGTTTCGACGATGACAGCACTAATACGTTCACGTCGCGCACACTTAATCGTTCATCTCGCGTTTGTGGTTATTGTTACGCGCGTGATTGTTCGCCATAGACCTGCGAGACGATTCTTACCTCGGCCACGATCAGTACAGGACTTTAGGCACACGAAAATAGACGACCTGTGGTTTCACCTCAGTTTCGAACGAATGCACGAGCCGAGTAATGAAAACTAGGTAAAATCCGCCGGTCGGCGCTTGCGCGTCTAGAGATCAATGCGATATGTTGTCCGGAATACCTCTGTCCCCGGCGTGTTCGAATTTTTATAATTCATTTGTTTCCGTCGAAAGCTACAAAATATGAAACTAAAGAAACCTCGTTGCGATCATAAAAACGAACCAATCTGCTGAAACTGTATAACAGAGATGTATGAGTGTTGGTATTTCTGTAAGCTTCTTCAGTGATCGCTGCAATGAAATAGGTGTCACGGGATTATGTAAAAAATGTATTTATTGAAAATTCAAGCAGTATATTATACGGAATTGGGCCAAACGACACTCTCTATCCATGGTATGTAATGATAAACTCGGGTGTATACGCCAGGAATAATGCTGCCGCAAAGGCTTCCCAGACTTGTAACGCCGATCACGCTGTACATGCAATTGTAATCGTTGTTGTAGATCGTCAGTGGTCCGCCGCTATCGCCCTGCAAGCACAGAAATAACATAATTAACGCTAATTGTTAGAAAGTAAAGTATCAGTCGGTAAGTGTCTTAAAATGGTGTCGATATGTAGACAAGTGATATTAAATACACTGGTTTACCGACTGGTGTGCGCCTTGCACTGTGCTCTGCGAGTAAAACAGAACGATTTTGTCGGTAATTTATCTACTTGAGTCGATGGATAAAAGCGGATGTTACCGATTGATGATATTAGAGCAGTGATTCCCAACTTGTGGATCGTGAAGTGTTTTTTTTGGGGTCACCAGTTTTATATATATTTTTTAATATTATTAAGTTAGAATTATATTCTGAAATACCTATTTTTAATGTGTTTTCTTTAACTTATTAAATCGACCTTATCTAATATGGGGGTCGCAGGTTATTTGAATGTTATAAAAGAGGGTGTCACGACTCAAAAGAGGTTGGGAAACACTGATATAGATCCTTACCTGACAAGTGTCTTTTCCTTCTTCGCCGGCGCATAGTTGCGATTCATCGCTGATGCCGCGTTCAAGTTTAGGTTCCTGACTGAAGCTTCTGTTACATGTCTGGGCAGATACCAGCTTAATCGTGACTTTCAACAAGTCGTTCGACCCTTCATTGTCAGCTATACAAGGCAGAAAGTTAAAATTATGTATTGTACTGTAAAAAGGTTGGGTTAATAGCAGCAGGAACCTGTAATTCGCCTTTTGCAATAAAGCCCTTATAATTATTATTAAAACATTTCGGAACTGCCGCACTTACCCCAGTCAACAACCCCCCAGCCAGTTGCAAGTGCCTTGCCGTCATTACCGAGATCTGGTAAGGAATACGCTAAACAGGAGGGTCTTATCCACGCGTCGAATTGCACGTCCCTCTCTAATTTGAGGAGCGCGATATCGTTGTACGCGGAAGGCCACTTGTAATTAGGATGCTTTATCCTTTTATCGATCCTCAGGTTCTGCGGTTTTGCATCGTCATCCGATCTTACGAGGTTCAAGTCACCCAGTCGCACCCAATTTGCATTGCCCCTGCGAGGAACACGAATTATATGGATACTTTAAAGTCCGTCGCGCATTTTGTCGAAGCGTAGCGCGGCGAATCGAAGAAATTAATAATAATTAATTAATTGTCGCTGCGCTTCGGTCACCAATTGTTTATAAACTTTTCTCTTCGTATCGCAACGTTTCGCCAAAAGGCGCGACGGCCTTAAATAGGCTCAGAAACATCACTAGTAAACACCAGTTATTACCGACAGTCGATAGCGATACATTAACATCGATGCTAAGCTATTCCGCGTAGTGTAACTCTATCGTTGCTACCGCAAATAATATACGCACAGATCCCTATTGCAGATACCCACCAGTTCACACTGTAGAGGCAGTGAGCCGCAGTCAGCACGAATCGTTCTGAGATCAAGGTGCCACCGCAGGACCATTGAATGCCCACGGTAGGCGAGTCGTATCCAACCGCGGCCATGTGTGGAAATTCTTTCGGGTCAGATTTTGTGCCGCCGACGATGAGCTTGCGAGTTTTAATCGCGCACAGTGAGACATTCACTGGCTGCCGGTTGGCCGTCAAGATCGGCGGAATTACAGTTGCGTATACCGACCTTGAGTATACCTCGCATTCTAAAACGACCAATTCAATGGACCATGAGTCTTAACTAATTTTCCAAACGTGAAAAGAGGCGACAACGTTTCTACACGTTGCGCACCGACGATTAAATGCGCTCACGTGCTCTCGCGACGGCGCCCCTGCCGCCGGTGACGACGGGATTGCCGGTCACCGATTGAGATCCCGCTGTCACCGATTCACCGGTAGGGCAACAGACCACCGGATCGAAGTTGGAGTAGCCGCACACCGCGCGTGGAGGATTCCCTTTCAGGAGGTCGTCGTAAACTGATTGGCACTCCGGCAGCACTCGGCAGATGCCAGGCGCGCGGTCGACGGTGCAAGCGTCGCCTGGAAATTGCGAGTGTCAGATAAAATTGATGAAACACTGACTGACACGAGCGATGAGTGCACGAGGAAAACTCTCAGGTATAATTAAATTACAATTAAAGTGATGTATACGCTTGCGAAGACGGCGAAATCTTATCACCGCTGCGGATGGGAAAGTAATACCCGTTATACTGCGTCGGACAATGACACTTTTAGGAGATTATAATATGTAACTAATAGCGGATAATTCATTTTTAATAGTTTCTTAATTGAAATAAATTTCATTTTAGCTTAGCAATCTTAAAACGAATGAGAACTTAAAAAATTAAAATGAATAATCCACTGCTAACGAGAATTGATAATTATTGATAGTACTTAATATTTTGCTTGAATAACAACCGAAACTAATATTACCGGATTAAAAATACTTCGCGTTCGTGGAACACAAGTAACTGCGTCGCGATTCAAGGTAATTAATCAAAATCCGCGTGATCCTGCAGTCGATTAAAAAACTTCGGTTGCATCACAGAAAGAATATCATAATTGTTACATACAAGTTCCCTAAAAAGTGTTCTATGTTCTAATATCTCAATGACGAAGGATCCAATAAATCAGACTTCCCTTTTCCAAGTACACCGCTCTACATTTCTTTTATCGATCGCGACGAATGATCTGCATACCTTCCTCCGCGCCATTGGATGCTGGAAGGCTCAGGAGCAACAGAAGAGATGCTGACGAAAGCAACGCCGTCGAGGTTGACCGTAACAACATTCTACTTATTGCTAGAACGCTGTTTCCGTCCCGGCAATTTCCGCCGCGCATCAGCTCGCTCACTAGTTCGTGTTTCCCTGCCTCCTTGCTTTTGTATGCCCCACCACCTCCTTCGTCCACACGGCGCTCGTGGAGGTGGAAACGACGAGCCAGGAGGATGAGCTCGTCATGCCTTTATTTCTTGAATGCGACGCAGCGGTCGCGAGCGAACAGGTCGAGCGAGGCAATAACATTTCGCGGTTTTCCTTTTGTCGCCGAAGGGGCAGCGACGGCTTGAAAATACTGCTGGCTAGTTGCAAGAACATCTTGCCTACGCTGGGGAAAATGGGCGGTCGAGCGACGCCAGAGCGAACGGCAGCGTCACGCCAATTATATTATCATCGACGAAGCACGCAGCCTTTTTTATTTTTCTTCTCGTCCTTCTCTTCGATCGGGAGAGCCCCCTTTATTTTGTGCGTACGGTTGACGTCGCTTGGCGGAAAGGAATCGTTCCACTTGGCCGTCATCTAATTAATGGTCTTCGAACAATCTCGCGGGGGCGGTTGGAGCCGGAGGACTTCCGGAAACCGAGCGGAGTTTGAACGCTGCTTGAGATAGCATTGAACTGTACCATGGTATGCAAGTTCAACTGTTGCTTTATCGTGGCGACAGTTTGTAACCTCCCATTGTCATTCTGGGTCGATTAAACGTCTCATTAATGTTTAATGAACAGTAACCGTCGAATTCGTTGCTTGATATATTATACGGGTTAACGGTGTCATTACACTCATCGTACGTTTGGGGCTTTTTTTCTGGCGCCCCATTAATTCGAAGATTGCCTTTAGTGGAATCTGATTAGGTAGCCAATTTTGTGGGTTTTTAGAGTGACTCAAGACAAGAAGACTGTACGTTTCATTCGTGCCCAATCGCCCTTTAAGGGTGTGAAAACTAACCTCAAAGTCAAATAGGCACTACCATTTTTTCGCGTATAACTCCTAAAGTAGAAGAGGCAGAAAAAAAACGTTTCAAACTAAAGTTTAATGGTACAATAAGCGCTGGAAGCTTGTGCTAACAAAATTTTCAAAAATATTTTTAAAAAAAAGAATTACCTGGCGAAAAAGAACTATTTTCAAAATTTTTTTTAACGCAATTTTGCAGCGTTTATTGCACCATTAAACTTTAGTTTGAAAGCAGAGTTTAAAAACCGTTTTTTAAATAAATTTGTAAAATTCGAAGACCGGGTTTTAAATTTAAAAAGGCGGTGTTACATACTAGAAATAATATGCAAAAATTAATTAATTATTTAATTAAAACCGTTAACATTTTCACTTGAAATCGCCTCGAACACAAGCATATTGTAGTAGGTAACAGTTTACCGTAAAACTAATCTTCATGAGTTCATATTTTCTGAAGGAAAATACTAAATGAAATAAAAATTTATAATTTATATTTTGTACGGATTTTATTGCTAGTTATTTTGTTGTTTTTTTTCATTTGGTTTTGCATGCAAATGTATTTTATTGTGTTATATTTTTGTAGATCATGACATTTTCAAAAAGTGTCATTTTTGTAATTTTTTCTGGTCTAGTCCACGAGCGAGTTTCATACCCTTTAACAATCTGGTATTGTTTTTTATTTTAGACCAACGGTTTAGGTGCTACAGGTTCCACCGATTTCGATGAATTTTTTGACGCCTCGACTTTAACGACTCCCCAGTGCCGTCTGCAATGATTAATTATAAAACAAAAAATATATTTCTATAGTTCAAGACATCCTTAATACACTGCCAACAAGTCCCATTAAATTATATCTAGTAGTTTTCCTTTAATTAATTCCTAAACATCACTAATTTTTTGGGGCTCTAGGCGATCGGACAAAAATGAAACAAACTGTTCTTCTTGCCTCGAGTCACTCTACAAACCCACAAAATTGCGTTCCAATCGATGAGTGCGGATTTACGGTGTTCCCTTGTTAGTCATTCTACTGAAAAGCATTTCCTCCCTTCTAGATATCCAGAAACAGTTGCGCAGCTCGGTATCCTTGGTAAATTATGGCGCGCACGGTAATAGGTACTGAGAAAGATATGCGGATAAGATAGAATTAATGGCATCAAGCGGTGAAGTACCATGACAAATGAGTGAACGTCAATGCACCCTGTCCTTCGACGAGTTTGAATCCTAATGGCCCTTCGGAATCTAAAGCCCCTCGATTACTTCTGCGTCGAATGATTCATATCGGGATCTTCCCCGATCTAAGATCGCACGCCACTCCGACTTCCCACGACTCCCCGCCATTCATTGCAAACATGCAATCGTATTCCCGGTTGACGCAACTCAACGCCACAGATGCAGGGATGATAAACTCCACCGTGGTATATGTAACACTTCCCACCTAAACGTATTTTATTGCTAATTATTCTACTTATAACACATTAGCGTATTTACAATTCGGTACCTGAATATACATATTTCATATAATGAGCATCTTGTGTCATCCGACAAAGAATAGACGCGCTCGCTTTCAAACAGCAACGAATATCCGCAGTCGTAGTATCAATCAATCAATCAAATAATAATAATAATAATAAAAAAACATAACAGCGATCAATAATCGATAAATAATCGATAACGATAGTAACAAATAAAAAACACACGATTAAAGACCCTAGGCTAATGTCGGGCTTCGAGCGCTAAAAATAGAGGAGCGTTCTCTGTTTAAAAATACAACGCGAAGTGGCGTTCTGACGTAGAACTCTAAAGCAGGGGCAGGGGTGGAGAAAAAAAAAGAGAGAAATAAGGGACAAGGGTGTAGAAACTGTGATACGCGTTTCGTTGCAAAAGGGGAACTTCTCGTAACGATCTTGCGAAGAAGCCTGGAACGACGACCTTTCGCGAGTTAAACTCAACGCCGGACCTGCCGCGGCAGAGGACAGAGTTTCGCGTGAAACTTTCAACCCCAATCGCTCCTTCATCCACTTATATATATATATAAAAAAAAAAAAAAAAAAAACAGGAATAATCCGTAATAGTAAACGTTCGCGCGTGCGAATTGACAAGTTCCATCGAAACTCGATCTCACATCTCTTATAATGATACTATTTACAGTCCGTACCTGCGTCGAGTTATCAGTCTTACGGCTCTCAAGAGGAAATTGTACATTTACGTCACGGGCGTACGCGTCTTTTTCCTTAATGGTACACCGTTCTCGAGGCGGTAGGAAAACCAGTTCGGACGAGTAGCGCGCGTTTATCTAAAAAAAAAAACGGATGCTCGAGTCGCGGTTCACGCCTGTTCCTTTCGGTCGCGCGCTCAATTCTGTCGATTACAGTCGGGACGAAGTCGAGCGGCCGCTCAAGGCCGCTGGAGGAGCTATCCCGCCACTCCTTTAATATATCTTTCCCCGATAAAAAACCCCCGGTTATACTCTCCGGTCACGGAAATGAAGACACTTCCGCAAATGAAGTAGCGATCGTGCAAATCATAATTGAGAGCAGAGGCAGCCTTGAACGGGCGATCGGTTTCGTTCCGACTACGGCGCAGTATAGTATACAGACAGCGGGTGAAATCGGTACAGCGAACTCTTCGGGACGTAGCCCGGCGATATTGCAGCCTGAAAGCCTTATTTCTATTATTGGACGCTTAACTTATGAGCTCGCTGTACCTGTTTCACGAATAATAGACTCCGGTACGGTATCGCCTAAGCTGACCGGTCGTTTGGTTCGCGTAGATACTTGCGACCGAACGTTTACATGGCCCGTTTACGTTCGCTTGCTCGGCAGAGGTATCGGTTCAGGTGAGCCAGGCGCAACGCGACCGGAAGAGCGGTCTTCCAGACTCTATTCCAAGCTCTATCGAACGAAACACCGCGAATGTAACCAGCACAGTACGCTTCTCTCGGTTCATCGAACTTGTTGCACTTTATCTGTCAATATATACGCGGGTATATATGTGTACATAAATATCGCATCCGTTTTATACAGAGTGTCCTGCACTCTGCGGCGCGGAGGGACGACGCCTCGTTCAGAGCCAGTCTCGAAAATAGGAATCACGTGCTCGAGCGAGGAATCGTCCCTCGATGGTAGCTTCGAGTGCTGGACACCCTGTATGTATTAAAAAAGAGAGAGAGAGAGAGAGAGAGAAAGTTCTATTGCACTCTATGTATCAACAAAGTCGTAATTCGCTTATAAACATAATTATTCGCATCGCTATCGACACCTCTTCTACATTGTACGAGCATAAACACGTGTGGAAGATCAAGATTCGCCTCGTTTCGGTATTATTCAGTCGTTCGAGTGTGTTCTTCCGTGAAGCAGATTTATTAACGGCAATCGATCGTGTAAAAAATCTGGAATGAATCGAGTAGAGGATTCAGTACGAGTGAGAACCCGGGGAGAGTTGTTGCTTCGCAATTGAATAGATAATATCACGATGGCAGACAGGGGGGATCGCTGCGGGGAGCGATAATCGAGTAATTAGACCGATAGTCTTGGGCTTTCTCACCGCTGAAATTAAGAAATAGTAAGTTATACAGTGGAGGTAAATCGAAATGGTCGAGCATAACATAGTTGAGAATTTAAAAGGAGAGAGAGAGATATATATATATATATACTGAAGTAATGATTTCTCATTGCTGGCAGGGCTATTCGTCGAAGGAATCTGTTCGCTAAACGTCTGGACAGAAAAGATATCGACCGGTGAGTTGTGCAATCAGATTACGGAGTTAAGTACAAATGATCGTCGATGAACACTTTCGTGGGCACGGGTGGATCTGCAAGCACACCATACAGTAATAATAATAGTTGATCCTCTGCTAGTCCATTCATTAAAAAAAAATCGAAGATCCAAAGTCACCTCTGGTCGTCCTCCTACAAACTACAAAACCTTTCACACCAATCGGCACATACAGCAATTATTTACAAAATTCGTTGTCACGCTTATCAAAGGATGCACAACCGTGCGTTCACTCCATCTGTTATCAGAACTCTCGGCAGAGTCACCGACTCCCCAGGAATCGTTTCATTATAATCTCAGTCTACGATAGATAAAAACAATGATTTCGAGCGAAGGAATGCGTGGAGCGATGCTTCTCTATGCAACGCGAGGCTTAAGTACAATTTAAAAAAAAAAAAAAAAAAAAACCAGTCCGAATAGGAAACTAAGCAACGAGACCTAAAAGAGTTACGTGACCCCAGGTACAATTACAAAAGTGGGATTATTAAAACGACGTTAAAAAGGAACAGATGATCGAGTTCACGATAGAGATCCTGGTTTAATGTCCAGCAAGAGCGGAGTATTCCAGCACTCCCCGCGGAGAGCGTGTCAAGCGATCGAGGATGCCCCTTTCCTGCGGGGTCGCCGCAAAAAACCGACTAAGCCTGGACAAGATCTGGACCGCACGAAGCGTCTAAGATGAAAGGGTTAAGTTCCTGCGAGTCCTCCACCCCTTGGGAGGATCCCTAATCGCCCCCAGCGTCGTTACTCTACAACCCGAAGCCCTATCATCCCCCTGCGATCGCGCCTACTCGTCCCCGGGAGTTCGCGTGCCACGGCAACGTCCCTGCGAAGAAAATCTCGTTTCCTGAGTATTTGTCTTGTCCGTGCATGAAGCTTAAAGCCAAGAAAAGTTGGACGCGCGTACGAGCCGGTCGTACGCGGCGCGTCCAATGGTCATAGCCGCGCATTCCGTCATGCGATAATAATAATACATAGGCTCACTTATCGAATTTCTTCTTGAAACTGCCAGAGAAGAAAGCAAAAGGGAGTGGAATAGAATTTGGCGCGTCGAGTATGTAAAATTGCCTCGCGTCGTGGGAAGGGTTCTAAAACACGGACAGGTGGAGAAAACGGCTCCACGGTCTCACAGAATATTATCAATCTGCAGCGAACTCTTTCCACGACGGCTCTCTATCGACACAGGTACACTGATTATCATGTTTCGCCTGGATTACGTGCAATTTCGTCGCTGAACCGAAACGCTTCAATCGATAAGATACGCTCTCGCGCTTTCGCAACGGCATTATTAATTCGGAATACGCCCGGGGGAGAAGCTTTTAATCTCCGCTTAAATCCGCGACCGAGATAGAAGCTCGCGCGGCGGATACTCTCTCAGTCGGCCGGCTCGTTGGCGACATGCGGCGGAAAAATGTGCGCCCGCGTGCATACGGGAATCGCGGCTCGCTGACGGAACGAGGGCCGGGAAATACAGTCGCGTACGCGAGAGTGTGGAACAGAGGCGAGAGTGTCGGACGCCCCGTTGCTAAATCGTCGGGCAAGTATGTCCCGCGCCGTTAGTGATTAACGCGGGCGAAATAATCTGACGTAACATTTTGCCCTCGTTGCAGTGCGATCGTGAAAAGAAACGAGACACCGGCCACCGGTCGGGCGATAGCTTGAGGAGCTGATCGGATCGAGGGGTTAACGGTCAATTTTCTTCCCTCGTCGCTGCGCGCGAACACCGGCGCTAATTATCGTGGCTGATACTACGCGTCGCCGAGCGATTACGTTCGAGGCATGTCGCGCGGATTATTTAACAAACGGTCCAGCGCCACGGTGAAATACGCTCGCAAAGTTTATCCTCGCCCCTAGGCTCGTGACCCTTTGTTTTTTCCTCGCTCGGAACCGCTCGCGCGATTCTCGTCCAATTTCTTAAGATCAACGCTGCTTCCCCCCCCCTCCCCCCCCCCCCCGCGCTACTTATCAAGAGACTACACCTCGGCCCGCCCTACCCAAGAGAAAACCCACTTAAAGAAGAAAAATATAGTAAAGAGAAAATTAATCCGTGGTAAGTTCGTACGGCGTTGAAAGGGGATCGCGGGAAAGAGGCGTGGAGCTGTAGAGAGACAGTGACAGAGAAAGGAAGAAGGATAGAAGTTAAGAGAAAGAGGAAACCCAGCGAGATTTGGTCGACTCGAAGGTGCAAACTTATCTTGACGGGCGATCCTCGGCTCGTGGTTCGAGCCCAGTTCCAGGAAAGAGGGAGAGGGGTAGGAAGACGACGATCGAGAAGAAGACGCACGGCGATCTCCAAAGAGGCAGCGACGTAGGAGAGCTTTCGGATTAAGCATCCTCGATGATCAACCCGCGGCGCGTTCTGCAAACCCTGTCGCACGGCTACTGTGTCTTCATGCTCGCTTGCGTGCGCGTGGCTCTGCACGTTGCAATCTGAAAATTGAGAAAGGAGAGCTGTTAGAGGCTGTTTTATTTAACGAGGAATTATTCAACATGTCATGTTTGCTATTTCACCCTAATTTTTAACAGACTTCCAAAAGGGGGAGGTTATAGATTCGACCCGTAGGGGAGTGTTGCCTATATCGTACCACTTAAGACATTTTACGTTATATTTCATATTTGGTACTAATTTGAATACAAACGACTATTGGATATTGTGGCTTAATCTTTTAGGCACCTACTATTATATGCTCAACCTTTTGTTCAGAACAAATTAATTTGTTATTAATCTTTCTGTGACATACTGTAAAAGGTACGATTTAGGCAACCGGTCTCCTAAATTGAGGCAGTCGGAGCAACAACGGACCTACCCACATTAATTTTTTTTTTTTTTTTCTATTTTATATGGTTAGTAGAACCTACTGGAGTACGTTATTGCTGCTAATTCAATTTCGAAAAAAATGTGGGTTAGTCCATTGTTGCTCTGACTGCTTCAATTGTACCCCTCGGTTTCCAAAATCGTACCTCCACTAAAAATAGTATCAATAACAAATAGAGTGGCGAATATTCAACATAAAGTAATGATTATTATATAGTTACATATGTATATGGATCACACACAGGCTGCAATAACCTATGAATATGATATACGTACATAACCTATATAACATACGAGTTGTCAAATCCTACTGGTAGGATTGTAGTGGTACGATTTAGGAAACATGATCAATTTATTTATAAATATTAATTTAAACTTTATAATGAATGTAATATGTACTTAAAATGAATGTAAAATATTCTACATTAAACCCGCTTTTAGAAAAATACAAAAATACAGGACAAAATTGCATTGTTTGATTATTATTAGCTAAAATAAACTGGTAAAAAGTTACATCAATCATACCTGAGTTTTTTTAATGTTTGTAACACGCACAAAATAGGGTGTAAGCTTAAAAGGTTTTGTTTCTATTTCTTATTTCGCATTTACTTGATATTTTTATTATCCAATGTCGTTTAGATGCATTAATTACTGAGAAATTGATGAGGTACGATATTGGCAACTCTCCCCTATGTATTTTTTTTTCATGTTTCTCCCCGCATAACTCATCAGTGTATGGACCGATTTTGATGATTTTTTTTTATTCAAAAGAGGACGATGCTGGTCCCAACTAAATACGTGTCCTGATTTTAAATGTAAAGCTCGACGATATATATTTCTTCAATATTCCTAATTCACCTTTATATTCCTTCTTTTCCTTATCTCGTCCTTGTCTGCCCATCTAAGTTTATGTTTTTCTATCCTAATGCGCTCAAATAATAATTTTTCTCTTAACAAATTACTCCTAATTTTTCTGTTCTTACTTTTCTTCTCTAATTTTAATTTTAGTTATTTAGTTACGGTTAGGCTTCTAACAGTATTATACTCCAGCCTCGCCTTTTACTTCGTTATTTTTTATGTATTACGTTCTTTGCATGTGCCAAGTAATAAAGACGAATAATAATAAAAAAAGTAATAATATTAGCCCCAATATTTTGCCAGTTCAGGTTAATAAAGGCTATTGTCACCTAATTATTATTATTTTTTTTATGTACGTACGCGCATATCTCCTCAGTATGTTGTGTCAATATATATATATATATATATATTACAAAATTTTAAGAAAAATTAAAACCGCCTTGAAAAAAATAAAACTGCACTAAAAGGTAAAAAATAATTTTTTCCCTTATTTAATCTACGACTCTTAATTTATTTCAAGTCGGCGCCAGATTTACACAGTGCAAATGATGAGGCGCCGACATAAAAAAATTGAGAGTCGTAGATTAAATAAGGGAAAAAATGACTTTTTACTTTTCAGTGCAGTTTTATTTCTTTGAAGTCGATTTTATAAAATCCATCGTACCCTTATTGCAGATTCTGGTGAATCAGTCCGTAACTTAAATTTGATAACGCATTCCTCGGAATGCCCCCTTTCTCTCATCGCCCACCCTTCTCTAGACATATTCAATTGTACTGCAGACTCGCGCCTATCGAATCGCGACAGATTCCATAAGTGTTTCGTTTACTCGCAGTCGCGGGAATCTCCGTAATTGCTATTTTGTCATGGCAAAGGTCGAAAGACTTATCGATGATGTAATTTTGGTAATGTTATCGTGTCGCGGAATTACGGCTCTCCCGTATCGATACGAGACGCTCGCGACTGATAAATAACGAGTCCATAATAACACTGTGCACTCAATTAATCATAACGCTTCGAGAGCATTTTATTTGACTATCATTGCTCGAACGAGGAAGCTGCCACGATAATTTTCGAATTTATTTTTAGCAGTGGCGGCTAATAATAGTTTTAGGAAGCAATTTCGACTGCGCTTCGATAGCGGAGTTAAACAGGGGAGGGGGCGGTGGGGGGGGCGGGATTGAAATTCGGCGGAGGAAGAGAGCCGGGCGGATAGAGATCGATATATTCGTAAGGGCGAGGGCCGCGAAGGGGCCACACTGTTCGAAGTATCGGAGAGCCGAGATTACCCAGTCGGCCCACACGTCTAGACGTCTTAAAGTTTTTAGAATGCTCGCGAGGCGTGGTATGGCATGACTGCAACGCGGCGCGATGCGATATATACGATCCTGCGCCACCACTTTTCACAACCACGCCTCGACCGGTATACACGAGATACACACAAGTACCCTCAGCATCTTGCGCGAGATGTTGCCTCTACGAAATTCGATTTCACGAATCGCGCGAATACTTAATCCCGTTACGCGCCAAGAATCTCGATAAACGTTCCTAATCAATAATCATATTTACCCCTTCTAAATACACGAGTAATCCATGATAAAGATCTGCTACAGTTACCGTTATCAAACGTACTGGGTTCTATCGATCAGCTACTCGACTGAAAGGCGAGCCGCAAAAATTCGCGCAATTTATCAGGCCGCCACCTGTTGCACCTTCCAAGCCGCGCGATAATGTAGGCCGATTCAACAATACCGCCAAGTAGGTTAATGCGCGCGCGGAGAGGGTGGAGATTTCGCAAGTCTCTGGGTAGATCTCCAGCCAAGATGAATATAGACGCGTCGCTCGTCTACGCGCCACCTCGGGGATCGGTATTCCCAACATTCGAGCTGGTTTATGCTAATCCGCGCGCACCGTGCATCCGGCATTTGTCTGTCAACTGGCAGTAGGCCAAGGATCCGACCGTGAAAAATCGGTCGTGATCTACAAAGTGCTCGGGGCGCTCAGAAATAATCGCCGCGGTTAAGATATTAGGCGTGGTCCCCGAGCGATCTCCGGCGAGGGTCAGAAACGGGAGCGGTTTAAAGTGTAAATAAGAATATTTAGAAAAATCGGCGCGCCTAACGATGCAGAGGATTCTTATCCCATTCGCTCTCCGTTATCTGGCGTTAATTCAGATAGCCATGCAATCAATTAACATTTGTCCCCGAGCCGATGCAAGCGATTTTTTTTTTTTTGAAATCACTCGCGACAAACCATGGAAAATTTCTCGACGATAATGCGTCGCTGATCGAAGCCACGTGACCTGGCAGAAGTTCGGGCTCAACTTCGACGTTCCTGACCCCGAGATGCACGGCGACTCCGAAATGGCGAGACGAGAATTGCAAATGTACATTTCATATTTCGAAACCGATTATAAATGGAGGCTAGACTTCGTTTTCTGGTGTAGCGTGGTGCTCGATGCGCACTGCTGCTCGTAATTATTAGGATACTGGTTGCATATGCGTAAAATGGAGATAATATTTTATACGGATTGAATATTTTTCACAGCTTTTAATTTAAGATACCAAATAAATAAAGTTCTTCGATAAATTTACAGCAAGAGTGCAGCTGCATCTTTATCAAGTAAGAATAAATTAGAAAAAACTGTTTATAAAATTATTGCTTTGACTTAACATTGAAAAGAGGACACTAATTGAAAAATATATCACGCAGTAAGTAGTAGTTATTGAGTTGATAATTTCTTATTTCTACTTTTGGCGAGAAAATTTTCTATAATAAAAATATTATCTAATATTAATATTAATATCATATAAATAGAAATAGCAGTAGAAATATTAATATTAATAGTATTACATATTAATGATATTAATATTAATAGTATTACATATTAATAATATTAATATTAATAGTATTACATATTAATAATATTATATATTAATAATATTATATATTAATTTTAATTTAATATTAATATTTCTATTTTTATTTATTTCCAAGAAATCGCTCATTTGTTATCGGATTCGCCAGAACCGGTGCAGAATTTTTTTTTTACGTAAATTACACCTCACAACTCAAAAACTGTCAAAATTGAAGCGAAAAATTAATCTTAAGGCTTATGAACGTTAGTGTACGTTTGCAAATATTTTCGCAGCATCCGTTTTTGAATCGCCTTGTACACTGGTCGAGGCCCGCGCCGAGGGGAGCGCGAGGCTGCCTTCAGCCGAGAGGAACAGAGAAGAAAAATCGACGAAGACGAAGGAATGAATGTATCTTGTCACGCGTGGTAACAACCTTTAGTTAAGGCGATTAGAGTCAGGCGACTCGCCGGTCGCTGCTGTTATCGTCCACGCCACGGCAGATTGTTATTTATAGAGAGAAAGTATACGCCTCGCGTGCACACAAGCACGTACGGTCTCGCGAAAAAAGCTGGCTAGGGCTCCTCTGCCGAGTTTCCCGCGGCTTTTCGGCTGTAGAAAGCTGCGGCTCCCCATAAAAAGCCAGTGGCTCCGCGACTCGAATCGCAAAATTATTTCGGCCACCGGCGAATATTCGTAATTCAGCGACTTGTACGCGGCGCGAGGCCTTTGTCTCCTCCTCCTCCTCCTCCTCCCGCCCTTCTCGCTCCTCCTCCCTCGCATCGCGAGCAAGGACAAGTCCATAAAAATACTATCTCGCGATCGCCCGCGCGCGAAACACGAATACACTTACATCACGCGCGCCTTGGCATTCAACGAGCGGAGTAAAACGATTGATGAATATTTCAGCGAAATTCCCCGGTTTTAGAGAATAAACCAGAAAATGTTACGCAACCACAATGTGGTTAGACTTCCGTGCGATCAAAGTGGAGTGCATGATTCCAAGCGCGAATCAGCTTGAGGCACAGTTCTAGGGCTAATGAGCTCGCGTCTGTCGCCTGCTCTCATTTTCACTCAATGGAATTAAATTGAAAACATTTCTCAAGACTAAATACATGTTTATCGCATGATCATCCTCTTAAGATAATCTTCGAGCGATTAGGCGGAATACCTGTTGTATGACTGATAAGATGGGTTCAGTCATGCGTCAGCTATCATACGTGACTGCTGGCGTCACTTCCAAGCCGTATTGTTATAAAACAGTAAATCGCAAGATCAATAAAATCCACTTATGAGTTATGACACAGTATAGAGTATCTCTACGTCAACCGATCCTCGCGGAATTACACATTTAAGCTCCGTTCATTCTAGAGTCTTGTTAACCCTCGATTGTCACAATGGGTCAGCCAATTTTAAATCAGCTGCTGTTAACTATTATTAAATTAAGTCGCCAGAAATCGGAGATACAGTTTGAGCATTATAGAATATATATTCATCGTTGAAAATTAACATTAAATTCGGAGATAAAGTTTGAGCTTTATAGGATATATATTCATCGTTGAAAACTCATTTAAATTACCATCATGTTTTAACAGTGGTGACATTTTCAATGATGCCTCAAAGATACAGAGGAGGACGAAATGAAGTTTGCATCGTTTAAAATCGCATAATTTTCATAGAATGGGTCCAAACGACTTGAGTTTTTTTTTTTTGAGGAAGTAAGAGGATTAGTTTGCTAAATGACGTATTTCGTAGTTTAAAAAAAATAATTCAATTGGTCGGAATAGCGAAAAAAAAACTTAAGGTTTTCTACCTTTTTTTCTGAGCCTGTAATGAAAATTCAAATATTCCGTTTGTAGAGTTAAGTAAGTTGTATACATGCTGAAAATTTCATCAAAATTGGTCAACGTTGCTCTGAGCTACAAACGCATAAAGATCGCAGAATAAGGCCGAAAATTGCTGATTTCGGGAATTTCGAGATTTTCGAACTTATTCTGCGATCTTCAAGCGTTTGTATTTTAGAGTAACGTTAACCGATTTTGATGAAATTTTCTGTATATATACAACTTACTTAACTCTACAAACGGGATTTTTTTAATTTTCATTACAGGCTCAAGAAAAAAAAAGTTTAAAAAACAACCTTTACTAATTTTCCCGCCATTCCTACCAATTGGCATTTTTTTCAAAACGACGAAACACGTAATTTAGCTTCTACAAAAAAAAGTAAATTCGTTTGGACCAATTCTAAAAAAGTTATGTGATTTTAAAGCATGTCAACTTTCTTTCGCCCGCCACTGTATTTTACCTCGATTCGAAATTGTGGGCAATTTCGACCGACTGTGACAAGGGCGCGTCCCTAAATTACGTAACGGTAATTTTGACGATTTCTTACCCCTCCCTCCCCAGTACAAGAATTCGTAAGATCTGATATTCCACCCTCCTCCATACATAATATTTCTTACATTTAATTTTTTCAACTATTAAAATTCTTTTAAAGGTTTATACAATTCATTTGGCTCGGTTTCGGGAAATATAAAGTAAAAACTACTTTCATGGAACATAAACAATAGAATTCGTATTTATTTAAAAAAATTAGGTTAAAAAATATTACGTAACACGCCACCTAACTCCCCCCTCCCCACGTAAGAAATAAAAAAAATTCCCTCCATCCTCCCACCCCCGAAGCCTTACCTACGCAATTTAAGGACGATCCCCGAACCAAGGGTGACCAGCGAGCGATCATCCGCGCAGAAATCGGAATCAGTGTCTGATCCAGACGAAACGTCGCGGCGGTATGGAACAAGACCGACTTACCACAAAAGTAACGCGACCAGTGGCTACGTCCCCCGCGCTATCGACCTCCGATCGTGTCTCTCCCATTCCGTGGAAGCCTGTCCTTCGAGTCCCAAACAGATTAGTCGTGCCTAACGTGTCCGTCGTTCTTCCTTTCTTCCGCCAGTTATTCTCTTCTCAGGTTCCCTGTTGCTGGGCGCCGGCCGCGCGGCACAGCCTCCGTCCCGACGGCCGCGTGCCCCGCGCGCCGCGTGTACAGTGCGGCCCGCCTTGTCCCGCGTGATCTACGCCTCGACAATTAACCAAGTAGACCGGAGGAATTCGTACGGCATCGTACATCGTTTGACGAGGGCGCCCCGGCGAGGAGGCGGATTCACCAGTACGGGGCGTCGTTCGCGAGGTGCTGCCAGGACGCGAACTCGCTCCACGTGCGGACGTTCGCTCTGGTGGCGTCGGTGATCCGCGGTATGCTGTCCCGTATCCCGTTGCTCGGGAACCCGTCGCACGCGGTGGTCAGGATATCGTAACGTTTCGGCGGGGCCCGTGGCTGCAACACAATTAACCGCCTTTTGAAGGAGCCAGCGCGATCGGGACGGATCGCCGCGCTCGCGCTACAAAACCCAATGAAGACTTTCTCCACTATACCTAAGGCGGTCAGAAATCTGAGGAGCCTTCTCCGCAACGAACCGGGCCTTACATCCACAAATTCGAGACGGTATAGAAATTGCCATACAGCGTTTCCATCGCGCCTACGGTACACACCTCTAGCTTTTTCCGCACGATGAAGTTCTTTCCCTCGTTGTTGTCCCAGTACTCTTTACCGTCCGTGCGGTACCGCACGCAGAACTCTACCAGGTTAGATTTCAGCGGCAGGGTCAGCCGGAAGCGAAATGTGTCGTAGAGTATCAGGGCCGGGGCGCCCGGTTGCTCCACGTAGGTACAGTGCACGTCCTCGTGGGTGCTCCAGGAGTCGTTGCTAACTCTGACCACCACCTCTTTGTCGTAGGCCAGGTTGCGCACCTTGATGGTGCCGACCAGGCAGTGCTCCGACTCCCGCAGTATCACGTTCTCCAGGCTGACGTTCTCCTGGTCCAGCTTCCGTCGGAATGCTAGGTAGTCGCTGGCTGGCTGGGGGAAGGTTACTTGCCAGGGCGACGCCACTTCCGTCGGCTCGTCGTTGTCGATCTTCGAGTGAAGCAGGCGACCGGTCAGCCCGGCCAGGTAAGCCGTGCTCCAGAATGGTGGCACGTTGCTGGGCTCGGACATCACGCGGACCTGATGAAAGGAAGGAGAGTTATTGGTTAGTAAAGTTGGCTGTTTATTCGCGGTGTTGATGAGGCGAACGTGAAATTACAGTGGCCACACGGGCGATGGATATGAGAAGTGGGGCTACTTGGAAAGTCCAAGGAAAAGAGAACAGAGAGGTGATTATAAAATGACGTTATTTTATTTTCCTTTCACAATTAAAGAGGTAAGGATGTTCGAGGATGAACGTACTTGGGTGAGGGGACGACCACGGTCGTCGGCGAACACCACCCTCTTTTTCTGCTTATTGCTGCCATCGTTGCTGTTCCTTATGCTGTCTATGGCGAGAGAACCCGACGACAGGCATGGCCTTATCCTGGGTGGCACCGATCTGCTGGTAATCGACGGTGCCGTTACCACCAGGGGACTGTACAGTAGCGAACTGTATACTGGAGGACTGTGCCCCAGAAGCAGCTCAGCGGGCATCGCTATGGAACACATTTAGGTCTGCAAACAGAAAGCACGAGGTTTAGTTACATCTTCAATGTGATTCACGTTACGATTCATCTTGCATTTCAATTTACTGGCTTTTCGAGACAAAGAATCTGAGTGATCCGAGGAACCTTTCGATTTAAATCTGTGTGAGCTAGCTTTGCTACAAGGCTTCGCCCGGAATTTAACATAATATTATTTAATTTTTAAACCTCCAATTCAATCTTAATATAATTTATATAAAAATATTTACCTAATTTTTAATTTTTAACTAAATTTAGCATAAAATTATTTAATTTTTGAACCTCCAATTCACTATTAATATAATTTATATCAAAATATTTACCTAATCTTTAATTTTCAACTAAATTTAGCATAAAATTATTTAATTTTTGAACCTCCAATTCACTATTAATATAATTTATATCAAAATATTTACCTAATCTTTAATTTTCAACTAAATTTAACATAAAATTATTTAATTTTTAAACCTGTAATTAAAGCGCAATATAATTTATATCAAAATATTTACCTAATCTTTAATTTTCAACTAAATTCAACATACAATTATTTAATTTTTAAGCCTCCAATTAAATCACAATATAATTTATATAAAAATATTTACCTAATCTTTAATTTTCAACTAAATTCAACATACAATTATTTAATTTTTAAGCCTCCAATTAAATCACAATATAATTTATATAAAAATATTTACCTAATCTTTCATTTTCAACTAAATTCAACATAAAATTATGGATTTTTTAAATCTCCGATTAAATCTTAATAAATTCTGATTTTATATTTTTTTGTTTTTTTTTTTGTGAAAATAGTCACATTAATCTGCTAATGAGTTGAGGTGACATTTTGTGGTGCAACAGTTTGCCGTGCGAAAGTTTTTAGGCGACCGACAAGCACACAAACATATAAATAAACTGCCTGCTTCACATATTAATATAAATAGATTCTTTCCCTTCAAATTGAATGCACTTTAAAATTCCAGAAAATTTTACAGTAACGCAGCGCCGAATTTATTTCCTGCAGGATTCTTCGCGAGTCTTCGGATTCGTTCATCGCGGAGTTCCCTAGTCGCGGACCGGCTAACCAAGACTGTGCACCAAGTATTCCGCTTTCGCGGAGGTGGTGACTCGTTTAATAGCTGGCGGACAGCCGACGATTGCCAAAAGCCTCGTGCACGGGATTACGAGACCACGCGTGGTCACGTGAACCGCCGAACGGCCCCAAAATTGACCACGCGTACTCTTTACACAGTAGGCAAATATTTAAGCGAGCGCGTGCAAAGGTACAAGGCGAAAGGGGACTAAGTCCATCTATACGCTCGAATGAAACATTATCTGCGGATTGCAGAACACTGACTCGGTGTGTTGACCGACTTCTGACTACAAGTAGTCAGGTTTTTTTTCCAAAATAAACAGAACTAGAAATCCGTAATGCCTTTCATCGAGAGATCCTTCATCACTGATAATAACAAATCAATATTGCAACCCTGTTCTTAATTGACGAATACATGAAAATACCTATCAAGAGAAAGTCACCTAAATTTTATTTAAATGAATTGAGACGTACCGAGCAGTTTCTAATCCCTTCGCCTAAACCTCTCCGAACAATTCCAACGCGTCAACGTTTCCATCACGGCCGCCACTAAAATACTCCCGACCTCCAGCCGCCACCTGTAGCCGGCAATTAGTCGATAAAGCCGTGCCCGCCAATTAGTAGCCGCCTAAAGGACAACGCGGCGTCGCGGATTTCGTACGACTCTATCGCAATAGGCGATCTTTTGCGCGTTAGAATAAGCGCGTGTAATCATGTTACTCCGGGAGTGGAGTTACCGCTCTTAAAGTGTGGCAACAGTAGTCTCTTCTCCCGTCCCCGGAGACTCGCCAGCAAACCAGACCCGACATGTACCAGACCGGAACCAAACAAGCACGCGTGCACGGCTAAAGAATCAACCGGTATCATGAATCGGATGTTTCGAGTTTCAGCTACTTGAACCTATATCGCCCCCGTGGACTGCCGCTTCAATTCTACCAGGCTCCTCTCGGCCGATTTATCGACAGGATCAACAATAAGGTTATCGTGTTCCAATGGAAAAAAACAAATAGATACCACGGTATCGTTCGATTTTCGCGAAACGATTTCTTGCTTCCGTCTAGAATTCTAGATTCCTCCGTCTCCTCTCTGGAGTTGGGCGTTAGATAAATAAAGGATTATTTAAACAACGGATCAAACGAAAGTTACTTTAACTCTAGAATATTTAACGAATAATCTAAGTTAATTTTTTTATTTTTTTAACTTCTATTGGTTATTCAACAATTTATTTTTCAAATAAAATGGTTGCCCATCTCTGACCCTCTTTAATTCTCTTAGAGGCGCTGATTTACCCCCTTCTTTAGGGGCATAAACAAATTGTTGTGTCTAAGAAATTTGTTTATGGTAAAGGCTGGACATGTGACAGGAGGAACGGAATATTATGCAGCCCGTTGATGCTCGAGTGTCGCGAATAACTAAAGGGGTAGAGGTCAACGCAAACGCTTAAGTATAATTTATCGTTACACGACCAAAGCCCAAGGGTCAAACTGTTTGGTCTGCTAAAGCGACCAGAAAGGGGGAAAAAAAAGGAAGAATAACGCTTATCGCAATTTTCTGCATAGCTCTTGGTGACACTTTCGACTCGGCTGTTCCGCGATCGGCGCGAGGAGCGCATCGGTTTGTGTAACTGCACATTTTTACAGGCTTATCTCGATGAGAATTCGTTCCGTTAACTCAGCCCATCAACAGTAACACCAACAACAAAACAGTCGTAATACACTGCGAGCGGATTTTTTCCTACCGCTATTCAATGTCAAGCGAACCATTGCTCAACAACTATTTTCCAGCTGATAATCGATGAACGGAAAAAAGGATCGAGTTATGCGCGGCAAGTGTTCAATAATGAGCACGCGCATTCCGATGAAATTTGAAATGAAATCGATCTGCGTACGCGCGAGGGAGAAACGCACCCCGGAGAAGCTTCGCCCACACCTTTGCAGTAATTATAACCCCTACACCCTTATTTCTAAGCCCCGGTGAATTACGGCGTTGGCACATCGATATCAATTTCTCGACGCAGAAATTTTTATCTCCGCTGATAAATTCGTACCCTCGGGTCCATCGCGTCGCCTGTACGTTTCCGTTTGCAAGCAAAACATTGTCCCCGCCAATTTATGCCACGGTCCCTGCCTCTTTACGCGAGAAAAGAAATCGGCAAAAACCTGCGATGCCACGGGAGACACTGGGCCACAGAGAAATATACAAATCCTCGTCTCCTGTGGTCGCTGATAGACGCGGATGCAGCCAGCCTGGCTCCTCCGTCTAAATTATTGCCCGAAAATGTGTTGCGTCAGAAACCCGTCGACTGACGTAACCGCGTCGCGTGTAATAAATCTCGTACCATTTACGACACATCGCGCGGGCAGAAAAAAGTCCGCGGCAAAAAACAGGGAAACGTGCTCGTGAGAGAGAACTGGCTGTTGTCGAAGGACGGCGGGGTTGATAAGGGTTCTGCCATCGGCGGACGATCTGCGGCCGCGTTCCCGCGGCGATGCACCGTTCGGCCGTGATATTTCATAACACATCGGGAGATTACTCGCCACGAATAAGTGTTATAACTATTGTGAATCACGGTGGTGAACGGGACACGACGACCGCGAGATAACGCCGAACCGTCTCTCAACCCAGACGAAACAGTGTTACGATTCGAGCGTCCTGCATGGCTGCGCAGACTCCTTGTTTCAGTGGCGATAATTAATCGGGGAGCTTGCGGCGAGAGGGGTGCAACTCTGTGTTCGACAGTTTTTCAGTTACGCGTGATAGACGTAAAAAAAAAAAAAAATTGTACGTTTCGTGGATGCTTATGATAACAAATGAGCGAGTTAATGCCGATTTTAAATCTACGATGGTATTTTACGTGAGATAAAAATCTCAGCAACAAATAAATGCAAATAATGGAAATAGCCGCGAGAGATGAGATTTTTGAAAACATATCACGAAATTTGTTTCAGGAGAGTATAATTTAATGACAAAATACCTAATTATAAAATATAATAATAATAATCTCGTGGATCTGCAGATTTACTGTTTCGTGCAATATTTTTGTTTTGGGACAATTTGTTTTGTTTTGTACTCGCCAGAAATAGAAATAAAAACTTATCAACTCGGTAATTGCTACTGTATATTTCTCAATTAGTGTTCTCCTTTTAATTTTATCTCAAAGCAATAATTTTATAAATAGTTTCTTCCAATTTACTCGAAGTTGGTGAAGATGGAGCTGCACCCCTGTTGCCGCAAGGTCCTCAATTAATTCTCGGTACTATCATCTCCGCTCACGGTTAGCCGAGTGGCTTTGCACCAAACGGCACCGCCGAAAGGGCCCATTGCAAGGGGCGCTCGTGCGGCCACGGAAAAAGCGTGCTCGCGTTTCGCGACTCGGTAAAGAAAATTGCGCAGCCGTCACGCTATTTCGAGCACACCCCCGGTTATATTTAAACCCGCGGATCTTCTAAACGTTAGATACACCGAGACGAACCACGTCCTTGGAACACGTCCAATTGTCTGACTTCTAAGGCAGACGCGAGCAAAACGCTTTTCCTGTCGAGAATCGAGAAAGTGACGTGGCTCGGTCGTTCTAGAGCAGAGTTTCCCAATTGGGGGTGTCGCGACACGAATTTTATAGCTCCGTGAAAAGTTACCAAACACTAAAAATATGTGTGAATTATTCAACGAGAAACAAACTTAACTGCAAAATTTAAAAAAAAAACTTTTCATGTTGGGGGTTTCGAGAGAAAATTTATTATGGGAAATATTGCTTTGGAGCACTCCAGAGCAGAGTTGACAATTTTCCGATTATGTTTTCATTATTAATAGTAAAAAATAAGAATCGCGAATAAAACGAAGTTATTCGAGAACGACGAATAATTTTTTATCCGACTAAATTTCGACTCGCCAGATTACCCAAATAGGGCAAACGCACCAATAAACGAACACTTAAGGCTAATGAATGAACACTATTATAAAATTATGTTTACAGCGCGATTGATTCCACGTGCTGCAAAAATTGTTTGGATACGAAGCAAGAAATTGAAAGAAGTCCCTAATTAATTAGTCGCTTAGTTTAACAAATTATTTTACTCATTTTAATAAATAATGGCCATTCACTGGTACGTGTTCATTTACTGGTACATCCACCCTACTTTCCAAATCTGCTCTAGAGTCTAGCCTCAAGATTCCCGAGCCACAGAATCCTTCTGTTGGCTTTTCGACAGCACTCTATCTGCCGTAAAAGCGGGGGCAACCTGTGCGATCGAAAGGCACGGTATATGCATACCGAACGCGTGGGACCAAAGCGCGAGAGGGATCCACGTGTAGGCCATACAAATTGACTCTCGTGAACGGTACATATCTACTCACCGAGCGGTTCGCCTAAAATAACAAGTACGGTGAAAAGCTCGATCCTCGGTTTGCCTTTTCCCCCGAGCACACTGTGTTTATCTACTATTCTACTCAATCACTGAAATTTAAAAGCTTTCCCGCCTGGCATTTCGCGTCAGCGTTTATTTCTAATCCGCGCCCGCAGAGCGCACGCGTGGATTCACCCACCAAGTCGCGCGCCGCCGAATAAAAGACTTATCAGTTTCATCATTCCCGCCTCGGCCGGGAATGGAAAAATTTCGTGCCCGAGCGAAAATGCTCGGCGAGCGAAGTTGAAGAGCACTGCGGTACGCAGCGCGTTCCCAGTCCTCGAGTATCATTGATAAAATATTTTTAATCCACGGGGCGAGGGCGATTACGGGGAATTTATATTGAACGGGCCTTCTTATCTAACCAGCGGCGCTGGGGCGAAAAAAAGAATGCGGCATGTTCCAGCCGCGAGCGCTTTCAATTATAATGAAATTCACTTCTATTGTTGTTAATTACTATCAATCGGCTGCGATAGCCGGGGTCGCGGGTTATTGGGAGTCACGTGCGGAATTAGACTACGACTAATCCGATAATGGCGGAAAATAAGCCGGAGTCCTTGACTCGTCTTAGGCGACGGAAATTTCGCAAAAGTCCCGCTACCGGAAGCAGTTAGCGTCGCCTGATAGCGCGCCGCCCAGGCGATAAACCCTTCGGGGGGCCAATTAATTGACCGTCGGATTGGTTAACAATCGGCCGCCCGTCGCTGATGACTCCGTGAAAATTCTGAGAATAAGAAAAAGCATCCCCTCCGATTGGTTACAACGGTGAAAGACATGTGACTCGGGTATTGTGACGAAATTAGCCGGGGGACCCAGTGTGGAGAATAAATGTGTATCGGTTGGAAAACATAGCGTGACTCTGGGCTATCAAGCTGCAACCGACAATGCCCGCGGATAAAGCATGACTGGCATTAATTCGGGCCCCGGTATCGATGCACTTCTCTCCTCGCTAATTAAACGATCGTGCAATTAATCTTGCGTGGGCGCAGCGCGTGGCCAGGGAATGTGTGTTAATGGTGTCATTCAGTCGCTGTTACGTTAACGACGCGATCCAGATAATGCGTAGCACGTGTAAATTATTACTGCCGTCGTAGCGCGTCGCCTGCACCGCCCTCCCCCCCCCCCAACCATTTTTACAATATCGATAGGGAATTATGTAAACGGCCCGGGCGTTACGCAATCGATCGATAACGGTGGATTGATACGTGAGAATAAAAAGTAGAAGACGAAAAAGTACGTAACATAACGTAACATAAGATACAGGAAGGCAGAGGGGTGGGGACGGGGTATAAACACATTCGAAGACCTTACTGACTCGTCGAAACCTTTGAGCATGCCTGACCTATGATAATGGTGGCCGGGGGAATTCGTATGTGGCCGATCGGGCGCGGCTATAATTGTATATGTATCAATAATAATTTATCTTATTTCATGACCGGCCTGTTATTTAATATTACGCGAACGGGAGCCTCGCAGCGATGGGGCTGAATTTTTCGCCGGCAAGAGATTCCCTGTATCGAGCAGAGAGATTAAGTGATCGACAAACAACCGTAGAATCTCTCTCGGTTCTTTTTCCTTTCTTTGCGCCGCCAGATTCGCAGATGCTGTTTACTCGGCGTAACATAAACATCTGATCGGAACGAACGATCCACGGTGCCGGGCGGTATCGGCGCGACCCCGACCGGTTTACCTTAACGCGCCGCGAAAAGGAAAAAGATGGCAGGCCAAGTGGCAGTATAAATAGCGCCGGATACAAAAGAGAAACCGGTCGGCGAAATTTGAATATCTTCTTTTTTATAGCGCGAGTTTCTATCACGCGACGACAGTACACACGTCATTAACAACAGCCTTGGCGAATCTGTGTTAACACTCCTGCATCCTTGGGCGATCTTTCGTTAAGCCTGGCGCGCGCGATAAACCGTTGTATCTGATCCGATATCGGGAAGCAGGAAGTACGATCGGCGGTCTGTTATTAGCGAATGGAAAAGAGAATTCGCAATCTCGAAGGTTATTTCTATATTTAGAGAAACAGAGGAATTATTGCAGAGGTTGAGAAAAGAAATAGATAAAAGAAATTACGACACGTTTGGCTGTCCCGAAAAATCGACCGGGATCGGTAGAATTATGTGGGGCCATAAGCTTTCTCTGCGTCACATTATGCGCGTGACGGCTAGGCGCCACGCCACGAGCCGAGCACGTGAGTGGCTCGGTAGGAATATTTCTGAAAATTTTATCGGACGCGTCACGATTGCCAATACTACCGCCGTTAGAGAGCCAATGCGCAAGAGAGGCGAGTCGTAAAAGATCTTGGAGACCGGTATTTTTCAGCGATCGAAGGCGCCACTGAGGTCGGATCCTCTGCTGTTATCGCCGTCGCGTTTCTGGTTCGAAGCAGCCCGATAACCGACATATCCTTGCCGACGCTACACCCTCGAGCGCGGAATCTTACCGGACAAAGTTTAATCGCCGAAACCATACAGAAAGACGCAACATGTCGCGTAGATCGCGCGAGATGCCTTTGTGTACCCGATAAAGCGAGAATACCGTGGCTAGATAAAACGATCTCGACGGTAATGGTGCGCGCGGAGTTGCCTCTTCTTACATCGCCGACGCCCGGGGGCCTTTTACGCGATTTTCGGGTCGCTCCTCCCGAATTATTTCCCTCGGACAGACTCTATTCACCTGGCTAAACGCAACAGCCACAGCTCCTCAGCGATACAAACACCACTAATTAAGATCGGAATCGCAGTCTCGCGAAAAATTGATTCGATGGCAGGAAGATAAAAAGAGCGTGATCGATCGCGTGGTAAATTTTGCAGAATTTCGAGAGCGAACAACGTACGATTTCATTATAATTGTAAGCGATAAGAAGAGACGATGCTCAGAGATACGGCTCGCGACACGATTAATGCACGCACGAGGCGATGGGATTCTATATTTACGCGGCTGATAAGGGCAGATTGCTCGTTTAGAATATAATTACCGCGAGATACATCGGGATCTTTGCATGGGCAAATTGATAGCCTCTTGACTCTCGCTGATTTGTATGTGGAACAATAAACTATGGAGACGGTTAATACATAGCCGGCATACGGCTCTATGTAAATCAGGGGATGTCACGTGTGCCGTGAATACGCGTCGTCGTAAATAATTCCTGGCATGCCTCGCGCGATGCGGTAATTCGTCTTAATTGGCGTATCGTGTTTTTCTCCTATACGTTGCAGTTTTACGAAGAGCGCGGCGAGGCACGTGCCTGCGCGAAAGTTGTACCTAGGGCTTCGGAGGGTGGTGCTGACCTACCCCAGCCGGGGAGACGTTGCGCGTGGTCGACGCATCGCCGTGTGAATTTCAGATAGAAAGAGCCGCACCGCAAGGTGTGTCATAATATCATCCGTGAGTCACGTGCGAAGCCTGGCTCCCTAAACCAAATAATCTACACACTTTTAAAAGCAACTGTGTTATGTAAGAGGCTGGGAGGGCGACAAACTCTGCCGTACGTTCACCGTGGCACGTTATTTCCCTCGGCACTTATCGACTGCGCGACCGCGCACTTCCGGAAGTGCTGCATCAATTTGGAGGAAAGATCAATACGGATTATTAATTATCAGATACCATCTCGGACTTGTAATACTTCTTTAGAACGTTTCCGATAAATAAACATTTAAATTGCGGGTCTCTAAAGTGCATTGTTGCTAGTAATACTAATGTATTTTAATTTTAGGCGCAACTCGCAATTGTTTGATTTTTAAAATTGTTCGTTGGGGGGGTATCCGCATAACGCGCCCCCGGAGTCGCTGCGATCGCAAGCATTTTCTCCGCGCTTTCTCCGGAAGTGCATGTGTTGTGGTGCGTAGGAATTGTACGTGCAAACAATTCATCTTGCGCGCCGCGATTGTCTCAGCAAGTAGGCGTCCACGAGAGACGAGTGACCGGAAAACGTGCGTACCTTTGCGGGGGCACGAGAGCACGCGGGCACGCGGGCATGTAAAAAGAAGCAAAATGTATTTTAAAAGAGCGGTCAGGCCGGTTGCGCGAAGAAAACTGCCGCTAACGAGCTTCGAGCGCAGTCCGTGTTCTATAATTCTACACGGATAACGCTACTTTACTTTACACTTTCAGCTCGTTCCACAGACACCACTCGACCAGAAATTCCATTTACAGATTATGACAGATGCTTGAAATATTCTAACCGTTCCCTGATTAGAGGACGAATTCTTTAACGAGCTTGATTTCGAGGAGGAAAAAGGGAAGCAACGTTTGTTTATTGTTTCCGTCGCGCCGCGGGGCCAGGAGCCAGCTAATCGGCCCCCCGTTCGAGTCATTCAAAACGTCGCAGATTAAACAATAACGCTGCTAATAACGCTCTTCCCGCCCCCGTAACTTCTAATCGAGCCGAGTCCGTTTACTTTCTTTGCCCCGACGATAAAAGCGCTTCTCTGAAGCGCAGATAGCCGATGCAAGGCTTTCTGGAGCTTTCGTTCCGCTCGTTCGGATCCTCTTGTTTTTATTATCAATCGGTTATCTAATACACGTGGCTCGGGGGGGGGGCCGACGTGCGCGCCGGCGTCTCGCCTTGCTCGCCACTCAATAAGTTTCGGCTACTTGTTAATTTTGGCAAACGATCGCGATACACGGTACAAGATAATGTGCCACGATAAACGCCGCGTGTATTTTTCTATGCGCCGCTCGCGACATTCCTCGCGGGCGTTATCTAGCTTTGTTTGTAAACAAAGGGGTCTCGCTCGCGCGCGAACGATAATGCCGCCAGCGACGGCGGGGACTATAAATGAACTTTTATCGCCAGTTATAGCTACATAGTGCTGCAACTCTGCGACCATACGCGTTTCCGTTACATAAGGATTGTTGCAGATGCGCGCGGCGAGCGGCACCGTCGCGTGCACGGGCCATTCCGATATAGATCGATTTGCTGTATCACTACAAGTACCCGCCGGACGGGATCAGAATCCGCGGAGACGTTCCGAAACTTTTTAACAACAATGCCGCGCATGCTGCCACTGCAGAATTAGCCGAAGCTCGCCAGTACGTCAACTCGGTCGATAACGAGGATCCAACAAAAAGTGAAAGTCAACATGGTACTTACGAATTTTTTTGTTAACTGGAGAATCGTTCCACCAGAAACTGGGATGGAAATCAGGTTTTTCCTCTTCGCGCACGGACTGTCCCTTTCCGTCGCTTGGCGCCTCCTCAGCCTCCCTTCCAAAACATCCGCAAAATTTTTCGGTAATAGTCTTCTCGAGGCTTCCTGCCCCCTTGACCCCGAGTTCGAGACGGGTCAGCGATTAATATCTTCGTTATTCGGCGGGCAAGCTGATCCCCGAGCGGTCTTCTTAAGGCGGTTTAGCACATCGCGTTTATACGCCGGCCGAATCTCTCCTTAATTTCTCTCGCGCGTACATGGAAAATCGAACGTGACCGAGACGGACCGTGTGCGAAGTTACCCAGCGTATGTAAACGAGGAGACGGGTGGACGGTTTTTCACGTGGCAAAAACGGCGCAACGCATCGCTCGTGCCCGACTTCGGAAGTGTCACGAGTCTTGGCTCATTCTATTTTCTTTTCTTTTCCGCGCGACACTTACGGACTATCTCCGTGCAGTGGTTTTCTTTTCTATTTGACGTAGAAAGAGGATTGCGAAGTACCTCTGTCACCGGCGCGAATCGCGCTGTCTGACCTCCTCCCCGGTCCGACTGCGTCTGAGGCAGTCTGAGGGGACCGGCGTGTCACCCGACAGTATGTCGCCGCGAGCCGGTATCCAGCGTGGGGCGCACGCGCAATCCCGGCCTCGTGCGCTTCACGTGATTACCACGGATCCACGAATCAGAGGTCCGTGGATCCACGTGTTTGCATTCTTGCACGGTGCGGACGACAGACTCGGTTCTTTAAAGCCAGAAGTTAATAGGGACCCAAGAAAAGAGCGAGACAAGCAATCGCCATGCCGCACCGGTTTTCACCTTAATTTTTATCGCGATTCCTAGCCAGACACCTCATAAAAACTAAACCCCGAATGCCGATAACGGCGCGTCCCATTGAACAAGCGGCAGCTCGTTCGACTGGGAAGAAATTTCTAAAACAAACTATCCAATGGTTCATTTCGAAAAGTGGAGAATGAACGCGCGTAACGTGTCTTGTAATTGTATTGACAATTCGAGCGAGAAATTGGAGAATTCTGTAGGGTATAATTTAGCTTGAATTTGAATTTACGATAGAACCGGAAGTCCTGCTCCTGTTTCCTGCAGAGTGTGTGTATAAACTGTGCTGGAGAATGGTTGCTTTACGTGGGAAGATATGAAACGAATGTACGGTGACTATTATGCGACGTGCGTTGCGAATAATAGCACGTTTCAATTTTCTTACGAAAAACAGCATGATTGTCTTCGTTATTACGAAAACTATCACGTTTCGATTTTTACTGCGAAATCTAGCATGTTTGAGCGATTTGCCACGATAAGTAGGACGTTCCTACTGTAGCTATGAAAAGTAGCATTTTTGGATGGGTGGCCACGGAACATCGAGTGCAACAACTTAGGGTGAAGACACCAGTAGTTGACCACTTTTCAGAAAAACATGAAAAATAAGATTTTTAGAAGTGACGATCGTTTGAACGAAAACCTTATGTTTCATGTTTTTCTGAAAAGTGATCAACTACTGGTGCCTTTACCCTAAATACCTTCCGACGCGATTTTTATTTAGCACTAACTCGGTAATTTATTAAACATTAAAATACCATACTAAAATTACGTAGATTAAATTTTTCATACGTGTTTCCTTTTGGAGGTTAGACAGAGTTATTATTCATTAACCAATATTTCCAAAAGCTGAATTCTTCGATGCAAAATGCACTTGAACAATTTAAACTAACCACACGCCGAAACGTGATAGTTTCTGCAGTTCAATCCAAAACGTGCTATTCTTCGTGGCGAAACATTATAATGTGCTAATTTTCGCCGCAAATTCCCAAATGTACTATTCTTCATGGCGAAACAGTAAAATATGTTAGTTTTCGTGGCAGAAGACCGAACGTGCTAATATTCATCAGAAACTATGGAATGTGCTTCTTTACGTGGCGAACCGAAACGTGCTGTTTTTCGTAAAAAAAATGAAACGTGCTATTTTTCGTAACGCACGTCGTATGGAAGTTGTATGAAATAGTACCGGGTTGTTTACTCTCTAATAAGTCTCCTTATTGAATGACGTAATCCCCGGTGACTATTCGACCGGCATAATTGGATTTCAGGGGTACCCTTCGTCATCATAGGGTTCCGTCCAGGACCATGAATCATGGGATGAACGAGCTATTTATTCTGACGTTCCAAAGATTAAGAATGACACTTGAGGGTGCAAGGGGTGTTCGAATATTACGCGTGTAAATTGTTCTAATTTTCCCCTGATAAAGATGTACGACTTTTACACGCTCGTACACCATAGGAGCACGGCAAAATTCATTTGCTTCTTCGTCATTGTCGCGAGCATGGGTAAACGCAGGTATAAATAAGCCTTGGTAACACGACACCCCGTCATATTTCTTCAACGAGGTCCATTATGCTCTAGCGTGCTCCGTTAAGTCTATTGTTCCGGTGCAACAGATTACAAAGGCCCAACACCTGATATATCTCGTTTTCGGACACGTCACGCGGAATGTAAAGAAACACGATTTCGTATAACTGAAATAAACGAGCGGGTGATGGGTCTTTTTTTCTTCGTATCGCTATCACTGCCGATTCTGTACCGGGAATCCGTCAGTGAACGAGGAAATGACGAAGAGAAATATGAGAACGGAAGGTAGCGGTAAAAAGAATTTTTTTCTCCTCTGAGTCAGTCCATTTTCCTTACAGTTAAAGCATAATCAATCGGAAATGTTCGTTGATCGATGCGGGCTTCGAATGCAGCGCGACACGTACACACACGCAAAGGGCAGGGATTTTACACGTTAAAGTTTACAGTAACTTGGTTCATTCACGTGTTTTACGCAAGAGTGAGGATTTAACAAACATGGATTTGTTGCATCATCTTGAGCACTTACTTAACGAACACATGCTAGATGCATATATATATATACACACGCACACGCACATTTGTTCTATGTATACATATATATAGGATATATATATATACACCCATAAATAAAACCGTCACCTAAATAATTATTGGGAGTGTATCGCGGTAATATCGGAAACGTTTTTTTTCCTTGTACTCAGCCACTCATACGATTCTGTTATTCGCGTACCTTTTCCTTATTTCTTCCCCCCCCCCCCCCCCGTCTCGTTCGAGTTGCAAGAGGTGGCTCCACGTCACAATTTACATACGTACAAATAATGCGGAGCCGCGAATTATTTTAAGCAGAGATTATTCCTATTATTTAAAAAGATCACTTCAGCGATATCAATAAATAATGGTAAGCATAGCTTTTCTATTTATAGAGTCTCCCGTCGAGCACGACGTTCCGTGTAACAGAATAAAATGCTCCGGATCACGATAAATACGCCCCGTGTGATTGGTAGTGAAATAACTTACACACGCGCAAGGAGATGCAGTGATTTCGTTGTGTACTTCAAAGGACAAAAGCGTAACTAAATAACAATTTCTTTATCACCTGAGAGAACTCAAACCATACCACGTGTATGCAATCAGTTATGCTTCGTTGGAAAGAAAAAAGAAAACGTACGTACAATAAATTGTACGCGTATGTACAGTATTCGAGAATTACTACGAGCTTATAGGAACCCTGTTGACAATATCCCGGACACGTATGTTTCATTCCATGCCCGGGATTATCAACCGAATATATAAAATACTCGCGCGCGCACATGCATGTTAGAGGTAAAGTCTAAAACCTAATTAATTAAAACGAGCTTTGCTCCTTCGAGGGGATGAAATGAAGATTTCTATGCGAGCGATGTAAATACTAAATATAATACCTTTCGTTGTATCGATCGTTTTTCAGCTCTGTCTTTGACGTCAGAAGGATGGAATAGCATTTTGTAACTCTCCACGAAAAGTCGACTCTCCCGCTGGCCGCGTGCGAATACATATTTATAATTATTTACAAATCAAACACCTGCCCCGTAGACTTTACCTGTAACGCATACGATTAAAGGTTCTCGCTTTAACCAGCACAATTGTTTTGTTGGGAATCGGCACGGGCGCAGAAACGCTGGTGCCTTTCTTTCAAACGACTCTTCCGACAGATATCATATATCACACTATACTCGGTGCGATAATTAAAATTTACTACATGACTCGTAAATAAAGACAAACGTACGTTTGCCGACACACAGATTTTACATTAAAAAAAAAAAATCGTGCTGGCCTTGGGCATCTCAATTCATGCTTGGTATATACACGCCGCGGTTAATATACATCCATATAATCAGTCATGTATACGATTGCGCGGTCAGATCGGACCGTCGTATTATCACAAATAAATGCTACAAATTAAATGTCCTATCAATCGTCCCTTTCAAACAAATCCACCGGATAAATATTGATAAAATTCACCTATCACTGCGGCTTACGAAATTCGTTAGAGCGGTCATCATGCTTCAGCTAAAGGAGATAAAAAATGGAAGAATTACTCCCGAAGGGAATCGGATCGGTTCGAATGATTAAGACAGAGTGCTGCAGGCTCGAGGTCTCTGGCAGCAGCAGAGGCTTCGCAATCTTGCCGCAGGGCTAGACTCTTCTGATCACCGTTCCTCCACACTTTCGCTTCCGCCGCTTTCCTGCTGCGGCCTCGCAATTTGGTATGTAATGAGATATTCCGGATATGCCTGCTCGCCTCTGTAGACGACGTATTCGGGGAAAACTAAGCCACCTTGCGACGGCCTGCCCATCACGCTGTGGTGGCCCGGCGGCGCGTGGGCCATCTTCATCGCCGAGAATTGCAGGAACGACTTGCCCAGCGTGACGCGGCAGAGCAACAAGTGCCTGGAAAATGGCGAGCGTCGCATAGAGATCACGATTAAAGTAACTGAAGTAATTGGGAAACCTAGTGGAGGCGTGGATTAGTGATCCTCTAGGTAGCGATCGGAAAATGTGTTCCGCGTTTTCTATTGGTCGACGCCATTGGGGTCAAAAGCGGAAGTAGAGGGAGCAAGTAAATAAGTAGAAAAATAAAGAGATACTGCTCGCACTTAATTGGTACGTGCCTAGCCCCACCACCGTTTATCTGCGTAATTTTTCCTATTGGGCGAAGCAATAGCATCTACCAATTAGATTCCACAACGTTGAGCGAAAAGTCAATGAAGTCATTCAATTGTATTTATTATTCTAAATGTATGTTGAAACAAATTTATTTACTTTCATGTTTAATGTAAGGAATTAATATTTCCTATATTTTGCCCTCCTTAGTTAAAATGTCCTATCTAGCATTTTTTCATTTTTCAAGATATGTTGAAGTATTTGAAGTCCCACGCGTCTTTTACCTTTTAAGTAAAGTTAGAAAAACCCTACGTGCTCCATAGTGATTTAGAAACAGTCTCGTGTATTTAACCTAACTGCTTTCCAGATGGTTAAAATATCCTACCTAAAACAATTAATTAATTGGTACGTTAATGATACATTACCTACTGGTACACCTATTACAAAAACTTGTATTAGGCTGTTACGAAATAATGACAAGATGTTTTAATTTGAATGAAGAACGGCGGAAGGAAATGGCAAAACTTCATTTTTCTAGGTTGTTTCAAAATGCTAGACAGGACTTTCTAAAGAGGGCAGTTTTCATTTAAAATGTGCCCGCCGATTTGTGACTACCGCTTTTGACCCTAATGGTGGACACATTTTCCGATCACTCCCTGGAGGATGACTAGCGTGACTTAGATTTCAGCGCTATGGTGGTAAGTTGGCAAACTATTGAAAGTAGGTCCGGATCTCACCAAACATTCCGAATAAGTATTTATTAATCGAATAAGTAAAAATTTAGTGTTGAGAAAAGTTTAAAAACACTCGTTTTTCCCAAGATGTCTATATAAACACTGATAATCATATGGACTTCGAGGGATTTCGACCTACTCTCAGTAGTTAAATTTTCTGTCACCAGTTGGCGTATCGAAATTCTAGGTTTCCCAATACTCTACCTCGTAGACTCACCTGTGGCAGATGTAGCAACTTCTGTCTTTATGAGCCGGGCATCCAGTACCGCCGCATATCCCGTACACGTACTGGTTACTCTTGCTGCTGTGCTCCGCGAAGTAAATTCCAGCGCCGAACATGCCGCCGATGTAAGCGTGCCGTTCGTCGAAGCCTTTCTGAACGATCGCGTTGATGAACGGACTGCCGTGGAACAGCATTCGTTCGTTTGCCTGCGGCAAGGTCGACCCGGGAGTGGTCCTAGAGCCCGTACTCGGGGAGGAAGGTGCTGCCGCGCCGACCTCCTCGGCCACTTCCTGCCTCCTGTGCGCGTAACGCTCCCACAGCTTGCGATTCTGCACTTTTTGTATCTACGTTTGGAGAGGATGATTAAATCCAGAGGACTGTCGCTCTTATATTCTGCGGGATAAAGTGTAACGTACCCTAACTATGTTATATCGAGAAAATATTCCACCGGAGTGACCGTTGTCTCTATGCTGTCTAATCGTGCTCTGCATTTCCTCTTCGACAGCCAGGAACTCTTTGTCCTCCGCTAGTAGATCCACCAACAGTGTCCCGGGCGTGATAGTTGGTTGCCAAGGAGTGCCGGCGGTGGTGTTCAAGAGCTTCTCCATTCCCTTGATTAACTTATGCCTATAACCGTACGCGGACACGCCAACTTGCTTCAAATCCTCGTGACCCATCTCTGCGAGTATGTCTAGCGTGATCTGTTCGCGTTCGAATAATTCTAACAGATGTTCCAAGCCGAGGCTCTGGAGGAAGCCAGCCACGGTCGTGATCGAATTGTCTTTGCAGGAATCTTTGGAGTCTCTTTCGGAGCACGTTTCGGACGGTGGCATTGGGCTGAGACAAGAAGACGGCCTTGCAAGTGGCACGCACAATGTCATAGCTGTTCCGGAGGGCATGATGACGGTTTCTTGGGTGAGCGGTGGCGGAGGTGTGACTGGAACTGAATAAAACAGAATAAGCACGAGAATAAATTTCTGATCGATGTATATGATAAGTGAAATACATTTACCCGCGACGATACTGGGTGGCCTGCTGTTAATAGTGTTATTCCCATTGCCGCTCAAGTTAATGGCAACTCCGACGCCACTGTTACCGGACGGTACCGATGGCACTACTTGCTGCGAAGCCATAGCATCCTGCAATAAGCATCTCACATCGTCGGCGCTAGCCAAATCCACGGGAGTTTGACCTTCTTGATTCTTTAAGAAAGGATCAGCGCCGTGCGCTAATAAAAGAGCGCACAGCTGAGTCCTCCCCTTCTGCGCTGCTTCGTGGAGTGGCGTGAAGCCCCATTTGTCAGTGGCGTTTACCACGGTGTTGTATTTAATCAGTAACGCGGCAATGTCCAAATGACCGTAGCTCGATGCATTGTGCAACGGTATCAATCCTCCTTTATCCTGAGCATTCACGTCCGCTCCGCGTTCGAGTAAAAATTCCGCCACTTCTAAATTATTGTAACCCGCTGTGTGAAAGTACGATTTGGTTAGAATATGCAGGTAATGGAACAGAAGGGGTGTACGAGGAAAACTATACGAATTCTTACCAGCCAAGTGTAGCGGAGTACTGTTACGGCCTTGCGCGTCCCTACAATTGATATTGTCTTGCGTAACGAGTCGCTGTACTCTAGTTAAATTGCCTTTCTTCGCTGCGTCTAGGAGGGCACTGTTTCCTCGCAACAGGTCCGCTACGTCCTGATCACCGTCCCTCACCAGATCCAAGGGCGTTGCTCCGTCTCTGTTCTTTTTAGTAGCATCCGCGCCGTGTCTCAATAGCAGGCGCACTATCTCGTATTTCCCTTTAGCTGCCGCCTCGTGAAGGGGGGTGAATTTCCATAAATCCGCGACATTCACCGATGCACCGTGCTTCACTAACAATTCCGTTACCTCGTAATGACCATAAGAGCAGGCATTGTGTAAGGGAACCAGTCCACTGAAAGTAGAAAGTTAAATGTTTGTTAGCTATTGCGTTTAAATCGGGGGGAAATTTTGGGGAGCGGTAAATTTTGGCGCGCGGCAAAATTGGGGAAGCGACAAATTTTGGGACGCAATCAATTTTGGGGAGCGATAAATTTTGGGATGCGGCAAATTTAGGGAGCGATAAATCTTGGGGCGCGGCAAATTTGGGCGAGCGACAAATTTTGAGCGAATGAAATTGGAAAAGGTTTAAACACAGAAGCTTGAGTTACAAGCTTTGAGTTAACTGAATTAATTCTGAAATTGTCTCGACTCCTATAAATTAAAATATTTGATGATGACTTTGCGGAATGCGCGGCAGCCGCTTGTCAGCCTAATATATAAATCCGTCCCCGGTTCAAATAATCAAACACCGCGCGAAAGTAAACGGCAGATTTGAATTAAACGAACTGACCCTTTATCTTTGGCGTGTACATCTGCTCCATGTGCCAATAAATATTCGACTACAGGCACTCTATTGAATCCCGCTGCAAAGTGCAGCGGCGTGGAATGCCGCCCATCCAAATCGCGGCAATTAACAGCGTGCGGATTTGTTTGTAAAATTCTTTCCACCGCTGCTAGATCGCCGGATTTACTCGCTTCCAACAACTGCGCCTCCGCGTCATCTGTCCCGCTCGGCGGATCTATAAAACAGAAATGAGAACAGATGAATTCCTTGGCTGAAAGGAGCACTTTTTTATCTGAGATATGGTAGACTTCGAACCTTGTAGTATTTTAAGGACATTTTCTGCAGCTAATTGCGCCGCGGTATAGCCCTGAAGCGATACTATAGATGGATCAATATTGTACGATAACAATATTCTGCAAGCTTGCACATTGTCTTCTCTAACACACCTGTTCATGTACAACAATGTTTTTAATGTAGAAAAAAAAAAGGTCAAGCATCTTTCCGCAAAAAAAAAAATAATAATAGAACGTCTCGAGCGTTTTTACGATTCACGGTACCTGTGTAGTGCAGTTTGCCCTAATCCATCTAAAGCATTGACTTTCGCGTTATGTCTAAGTAGCACATCCATTGCATCGTAATGAGAGTGATCAGTGGCAACATGTAGTGGTGTAAGAAAATCTTTATTTTTCTCGTTTAAGGCAGCATTTTTCCTAATCAACGATTCTATTACTTGTTTTCTCTTGGGATAAGGAGATGCAACGGCGCAGTGCAGTGATGTGTCCCCGGTATACGGGTGTTTAAAGTTTACGACTTCTTGGGACAGGTACTTTTTTAATTTAGTTAGATCTGCCTGCCTGCAGGCATCCAAGAGGCAGTGTCCCTTGTACTCGTCTACAATTAAAGTGTATCTAACAAAGTCATGTTCTGTGTGTATTCCTTTTTTTTCATGAAATATGGTATAAAAGCAGCGGACGTACATGCTAATCTCTCTTGCAATTCCAATGTCGGGGCCACGTCAATGGCGCTCTTACTGTGGCAGTTCAATTGCGTCGGATCCGCGCCCTCGCTCAAAAGTAACGAGCAGACCTCGGCCCTGGATTTGCTAGCGGCCTCGTGCAGCGGAGTGAATGCCCACAAGTCACTGGCGTTAACTGCAGCACCGTGCTTAAGAAGTGCTTCGGTTACCTCAAAGTGGCCGTACGAGCAAGCATTGTGAAGTGGCACGAGACCTCTGTAACATTCCCAATCGAAGGAGAAATTACTTCGCGCCGTTCTGTATCGCGTACGCTTTGAGACTGAAAATAGTTACCCTTTATCTTTCGCGTGCACATCCGCGCCATTCTGCAATAAAATCTGCACCACTCTGGATCTGTTGTAGCCGGCAGCTAAATGCAACGGAGTAGACCTCCTGCCATCGCTCGCGTGGCAATTTACATTTAAAGGATTCAGAAGTTGTAAAAGACGCTCCTCGTTTCCCGACCTTGCCGCCTCTAGCAATTCATCCTTCTTATACTCTCCTGTTAATACTGGTTTAGTTACGGGATCTGCTAATTCTAATGCTGTCTTTCCTTCAGTATTTCTGATATTTGCATCTGCTCCGTGCTGCAGCAGAGCAATACATACATCTATTTTACCCTGTCAGAATAATCAGAACAAGGTATTTAATAGCATCTCAACACACGTATTAATATTCGTATACCGATTAGACCGCCGAGTACCTTAATCGCAGCCTCGTGCAGCGGAGTGTAATTCCAATTGTCTCTGGTATTCGGGTTAGCCCCAGCTTCCAACAGAAGTCTCACAACATCGGAATGTCCGAAGGAGCAAGCATTATGCAAGGGATGTAAGCCGCCGTCGTCGCGTGCTTGAATAGACGCTCCCGCCGAGAGCAAGAACTCCACTACGTCTCTCCTACCATAACCTGCGCGTTAAAAACACAAAACAGTGGGACTGAATGTTATTCCTCCAACTCCGACGACAAGCGTCGCATCGGCATTAACGTCCGCTCGCCGAAGAAGCCTGCGCGAAATACAACTGCAACGAAATTGTCTTTCAAATCCGATACAAGTACATTGGGTTTCTCAAGGCAGTTATTTAAATTGCTAAATTACAACACCGAGGAGTCCGCCTTTGAACAGTCCCACGTTCGCGAGACCGACGTTAATACATCGTTCTCTCGGCCTGTCGCGGAGGATCGCGATCTGTCCGCGGTGTTTCTTCGGCGGAAGAAGGCTGAGCGAGCTGTTAGAATAAATGAGCATACCAGCTGCAAAGTGTAGGGGGGTGGACTTGCGTCCGGCAGTGTCTCGAGCATTGACCGTTTTCGGTGTAACCAACGCCTTTACCCTGGCGAGGTCTCCCGTTTTGCAGGCCTCGAACAGCTCCCTCAGGGGATCCGCGTTCACCGATCCCGACAGGGAATCGGGATTTGTTAAAGTCGATCTACGTCCTGCCATTTTACACCGCCATTTTCACGCCACTGTCCGACGGATACACTTCACTGGCTCATTGTGTGTTGAAAGCTTTCACGACGGCACGGAGATGAGTTGCTATGGCACAACCCAGTGGCGCCGCCACACACCCAGGAACGTTCATTTTTTCAAACTCCACCATACGCAACGCGGCTCTGGCCCTGCAACAGGATAATGTAGAGACATCGATGGAAACAAAATGATTCTTATTAACTTAATTAATTTCATGCCCCGATCTGTTAGACACGCGTGTCTTACATCTATTACACGGCGTTCGTGTACGATGTAAGACGCCGTGTGTTGTGTACAAACATTTTTTTACCCCCAATGTCCTTTGAAAGAATTTATTTGCAGGATTTTGTATTTTGCGGGCAGTGGGCTAGTAGAACTGGTGATTGCATTATGTTGATAGATGATTCATTTTATAAAAATGTACTTCTGCTTATGCAGGCTGTGCCTGCATCCATCGAATGTATTAAGCATTTTAGAAAGGTATCTTTGGTGTATTTGAAACGGAGCGATGATCGTAATAATCGCTGTTCTTATAATTGGTCTATTGAAATTCGTAGGGAATGTTCGATAAAGCTAATACCGCTGGTTTCATTCATGTTTCTCATTATTTATTGTCCGTGCACAATGCGCAGCGCTTTCGGAGAATGGTTGCGTGGCCAATCGTTCATAAGACGGACGAGAAGCAGTATCGTGCAGAGCTAAAAGCTTATTTGGAGATTCTGGCAAACGACAATTTAGATATTAAGTTTCCGCCGATCCTTGCGTCTCACTTGCTGCAGGCGGGAGGGACAAAGTTCTTAATTATCATGTGGAAGATATCGGAGATTAGTCTCAGAGCTTACGTTCAAAGGAACTGTGAATACTTGATACAGAAATTAGATTAAATGCGAAATTAATTTACGTAGGTAATTGTTAACACGATTCTTTTTAGATGAAACGAAATTACTGAAAGCGCCCAATTTAGGTAACAGTAATGACGTAATTCAGAAGTATTTCAGTAATATAAATCTAAAACGAAATATTGTGATTTCTCAGTCCCGTGAACAGATAAAGCGGACTTCACGAAGCTTTGAAAATTATATGAAGTAAAGCTCATTCTTGTATATATTTGTAGTAGACATATGTACAGTATTATATACAAATTTATCTATTTTAGAAACGAATCTAATGATTTAGCAAAACTACAAACTGATATTTTTGATGCAAAAGAAAATATGGAGAAGTATGTTCATGTTGCGCCGGTCAATTCTTTAATTGTAAACCGATTAACAGATCCTGATGATTCAGAAATTATAGATCGTTTGTATCTAAGATTATAAAATTCGTTTAAATATAATTCTAACGTTAAATTGTATTTCATCCAAATTTAAATATTCCAGTGTGGAGAACAAGTGTTTATCATAGTATTAAATTTCTGCAACAAAACAGTTCAAACTTAAAGAAATTAAAGTGGCTGAGCAATTCGTTACGCATTCTAGTTTCGCATTTATGCGTCGATTCTAAAACTTTTGATGGCAACGACCTTCCAAAAGTAGATACCGCAAGAGAACTGCTGTGTTTAAATAACATACCGGTATTGAAATTACTCTCTGACGATTAATAATACCATTAATAATTTTCTAATTCGTGATGCATTTTATTTAAAGCGCATTAACGATGGACTGTACATGAACGACTGCTTAGTATTCCACACTCTACTAGCAGCGTTTACTCAAATACTAAGCCAACTACAACGCTCCTTGAAAATACATATTTTATCAGATTTATCAAACTCTAAAGCAAAAATTACCAAGTGTTGCGAAACAATAAAATCCATTGAGGAAACATTTCGGAAGCATATAGAACAAGTTTCTGATATGTCGTGCCACATGGAAAGCAGTTTCCAAGAGAAGAGTACTGGGATGTCTACGACGGAAACAGATTTTCTTTATTCTATCAGTCAAGAAATATATTTGGCTCTGCCGAAGCTTGATTTTTTCACTAACGAATGGGCAAGCGAGGAGAAGTTATTCCAAAGATTATGCTTCTCTCCGGAACAAGGTAATAGTTGCTTTACAGCGACATACAGTGGCGTGCAAAAGTATTCGGCCACTCTTTAAAATCGCATAACTTTTTTCAAATTAATCCAAACGACTTGAGTTTTTTTGAGAAGCTAGAAGGATTAGTTTGATAAATGATGTGATTCGTCGGTTTGAAAAAAATGCACTTGGTCGGAATAGCAAAACAAATAGTAAAGGTCGTTTTTTAAACTTTTTTTTGTGAGTCTATAATTGAAATTAAAAAAAAACCGTTTGTAGATTTAAGTAAGTTATATACGTGTCTAAAATTTCATCAAAATCGGCTAACGTTGCTCTGAGCTATGAACGCTTTAAAGATCGCAGAATAAGGTTGAAAATCGCTGATTTCGGGAATTTCGCGATTTTCGACCTTATTCTGCGATCTTTAAGCATTCATAGCTCAGAGCAACGTTAACCGATTTTGATGAAATTTTAGGCACGTATATAACTTACTTAAATCTACAAACAGGTTTTTTGAATTTTCATTAAGGGCTCACAAAAAAAAGTTTAAAAAACGACCTTTACTATTTTTTTTTGCTATTCCGACCAAGTGCATTTTTTTCAAAACGACGAATTACATCATTTAGCAAACTAATCTCTCTAGCTTCTCAAAAAAACTCAAGTAGTTTGGATTAATTTTAAAAATGTTATGCGATTTTAAAGGGTGGCCGAATACTTTTGCACGCCACTGTACGTGGATGATTCAGTTTGCTATCTAAATTATTTTCAGGGAAGTACAAGCACTTGTTTAAAAGACATACACGTAAACTGTTCAATTCGCCTGAACAATCAACAACGCAATTTCAGTTGAATAACACTACGGAAAATGCGAGTTGGAAGTCTCCTCGGAGGCAATCATTAACTTCTAAAGGGAAATCGCCTAATCGAGTACCAGTCTCTCCGAGATATTCTCGGTTATTTTCTTCCAACGAGTTTAAAAGAAATCATGTCAACGGTTCGTATTAAAATGTTCGTATGTACTAAGAAGTTATCGATTTATTTAATAACCGAGTTATATGTTTTCAGACAATAACGCAGCATCCACTCCAAATCCATCAGAGATAAATAAAACGCCAAAGAAATCTAATATCAAGAATCCAAATACAGAAGGACTAAACATAGACGCTGCGATGAGAAATATTTTCGATCTTTCTTGTGAAATTACGAATGTTGTAACGTCTCTATACAAATCTGAATCAAACAGCAATTCGAAGTGATGATCTAAAATTCGATTTGAAGATTAACAGCTCTACAGTGATTGAGGAAAAATGTAGTATTTGCGAATGATTTATGCACGTGTTTTACAATTGTAATTGGAAAATATATACTCATGACTATCTTCTGCAACAAGTTTTCTGTACGTTTCATTTTACATTACGTAAACAGTTATTAACCTAAAAAAAAGCGCTCTCTAGTTGACACCCGAGAAAGTGAGAACTAAAGAAAACCGCTCGTTCTGAATATCTTTGTCCTTTTTTAAATAGCATTCCCTCTCGCTCTAATCGCCACCTCCTTGCATTATGCGTTTCTGATACCAGGAGAGAAAAAGTATCAGGCTTGCATAGCCAAAGTTAGTGGCGCGCCACCTATCTCTGTCCTCGTCGCGCGCGCTATTCTTCTCTTTCGCACACGTCACCTACCTCCTACCTCCTTCATCGTCGTGTGTTCCTTTTAACTCTGCTGAATTTCTGTTCCATTCGGAGCATCGAAAACTCGGTAAGGTGTCCCCAATTCTGCTCATTTCGTATTTTTCTTATTATTATAAGCGTTACGTTTGTAGTGTAGTTGCAACCAAATAATTTCGAATAAGAATTGCAAATAACACGAAATAACGAATAAATTTTTATTCGAATAAAAATCCATAATTCATCGAAAGAAAGATCCATAATTCATCGAAAGAAAGATCCATAATTCATCGAAAAACCTGAGTATAAAGTACTAAAGAATCAAAGACAGCATCACGTTGATTGCAATCGTCTTCAAGAGCCGTTCCTAACTACTTAATTATAGCCGAAATAATTACAAATGCTGTACACTGTACAGGAAGGTAGTGGAGGGTCTACGTTTTAATATTCAACTTAAAATTGCATAAATTTAACTCGCAAGAAATACGAAACTCGTTAATCTTCCGATACTGTCCAATGTTCAAAAAATGGCGGATTTTACTATCTCTGTCCTTGTCGCGCACACTTCTGCTCTCTCTCTTTGGCGCGAGCTACCTCCTACCTCCTGCACTATTCTGCGTTCCTATTAACTCAAGCGAATTTCCTGATCAGAACATACGTAAGATGCTTAGTTCACGCCTTTGATCTTCAGAGGGCCATGACGTTTCGGCGTCGGTAAATTAAACGACTGTTTAAAACGGTATTTAGAGGCATAAAATAAACAATAGCGTTGCAATTATCGTTCGCGTTCATTGCATCCGTTGCATCGCGCTTGACATGCGTGCGAATGTGTTTTTTAAACTCTTTTTCTCAAACCAAACTGGCGATAACCTTGCTCCGAACCGTGCGCTAGTGAAACTCGCGTTCAGCTGCACGGAAAGATAACCAATCGATGCACATCAATGACGACTAACAGTAAAGGTAAAGCACGATTGGTCAAAAGCTTAATTGTTGGCTAATGTGCGGCCACTTGCATCGTACGGTGCAATCAGTGCAACTGCACTCTGTTTACATGGTTCTCGTCCCCTGCGCTTCGGAAATCTGGCCTCTCGCCGTCGATCAGAGCATTTCAATGGAAACTTTCGTTTTTTAGAGAATTACTATCGATCTTTATGAGGGCTAGCGTTCGTTCAGGCGAAGCTCTTTTGCTAATACAATGCTAACCTGTGAAGCGCATGGCTGCCTCTCCAATCAGGATACGAAAGTCGAGGGGAAAGACATCTCGTTCTTTCCTTTTCCCGAAGACGTTGCGTGAGTATTTATTCCCTTTGTTTCTGTCCGAGCTTTAACGCATCAGTTCTACACGCACTGAATCCCGCTTTCAGTCAAAGGAATCAATGGTTCAAGAACTGTCAGTTAGACGATACCGTCGAAAATAATAAACTGCTCTACCTCTGCGAGCTGCATTTCGAGAAAATGAGCGTCGCTGGTACAAATCAACTGAAACCCAACGCTGCCCCGACTATTTTTGATAAAGTAGAAGGTACGCGCAGTGGCAACAAGCTGCCGTTCATCAAACACCTTAACTCTTACCGATGTTGCAGACGGACAGAGAAAGCGGAAGGCGGAAAGCATGCTTCAAGACGAGTCGCCCAAGATCCCGCCGCTAAAACAAAAGAAACTGGACAACGATTCGCACAGTTTAGTAACCCCGCCGCAGAGTCCTTGCGTCCAATTAGTGGAAAATGTGAGTAGTTTTGTTATTCTTCTAGGATCTACGTGTTTAAATCTCAAGTTCGTTAAACGATTGCGACGTTGCAGGTCGAAGAAATGAACGGGGAAGATAGAACGAGTTTGTCCCTCAACCATGGAGCTTCGGTAATAGAATCTGCCGTTTCGAAATCTGAATTGTGTCCAGATATAGAAATAGGAAAGAGATTGTTCCGTTTGACGATACAAATAGACAAAATATACGGTAAACCGTGCCCGAGGTCGAGGAAGCTCATGATATGGGAGCAGCTGAAAAAGGAGAAGCAACAACACTCCGGGAATGCGGAGAATGTGAATCAGAGGGATCAACCGTTTCAGAAAGTTAATAGAAAAGCTGTATGCGTGAAGGGCGGATGCAAATTAAAGAAGTCTGTCTACGAGTCGCAGCCAGCTTTTCAGTGCGAACACTGTGATAAATACTACGTTATGAAGAAACGTAACCAAGAAGGGAAGAACAATACTTGCAGTATATTCCCATCTTCGAGATCTCTGTATCCTAACACTAAAGCTCAGTTTGTATGTAATATGTGCCAAACCGAATGCAGCTCGCAAGTGACTTACGATAAACACTTAAGATTACACGTTAGTAAGGATCCGTTGTATACGTACAAGTGTCACCAGTGTACAGAAACGTTCAAGCTCAAAGAGGACATGAGACAGCACTACTTAATTGCCCATCCCTCCGTAAAACTGCAGAACACAATTTTACAAGTGACAACGCCACCTTTACAGCAACCGGTGTCTCAGAAGCAAGATTATCGTTGCGTCAGTTGCAATATAACATTTAGGAACGATCAAGCTTATAGGTAACACCGTAAGCTCGTATTACAAAACGTTTTGCTATCACAGATTGTAATTTTTTAATATTATTGCAGGAATCATATAAGCTCTCATAAAAAGAAAGAAGGCTTGAGATGCAGTATCGGTGATACGAATAATATATTCCCAGTACCTAATCCGCTAACCGGTAGCCAGATAGGTATTCTCCGGGCCGTGAAGTTCAGCTGCAGAGTGTGCTCGAAGGAATTCGACAACGTTGCCGAAGTGGACAAGCACACTAGGACACACTTAGAGGAGGACAACGAAGACGAGCGAAAGTGCAATATCTGTAAAAAACTGTTCAAGACAAGTGCGCAGCTCGCGGAACATTTGAAGTTTCACCTGACGCGCACGCACTCGTGCCCGGTATGCTCGAAAGCGTTCATCAACAGAACTACATTGAAAATACATTTGAAAACGCACGGCGAAGCGTAGGTGGCGCTAAATGAATTAGAACGTTTTAACGCGAATCTAACTCGATCTCCGTTCTAAGGGTGGCGGTGATTGAGCGTTTTATCATGTTCGGCTTTTAATTCGTCCACGGCGATATGATTGTGTCGACCGCTAAGGTTCCCGCACGAGGAAATCGTTTGTATAATGTGTACAAAGCTGTTTGTTAATTTTCTTGGCGTTCGTAGCCAATGACGAGCTAAATGAAAGATTATGTATGTTTACGATGAATTATTAAATCCTTGAGTAGCAACGCCCGTGGTTTTCATTCAACACTTCCAACCGGAAATTAAATGAAAAGAAGGATAGATGAAAATTAACTACTATCGGTCTGAAAAAGAGATTGTGTTCGTGTACCTGTTGTGGCGTGCCGCGTTGTCGAGTGCGTTTCCCATTTTAGACCGTAGAAATAGATTCCAGCGGACAAGTGTAGAACATTGTCGTCGATGACGGCGTGAAGGCCCCTCAAAGTCACCGCAGAGATTGGCCCAAGAATGTAGATAATAGCGCGCGGGCTCCTTTGAGGTGCGCTCGTCGTTGCTGCTTCGAGAACTGATTGAACGCGAGTAGAATGATCCTGATTTTCCCGAAAAGGGAAAACCTTCGCCGGTCGTCGGGGTGGGTGGGGGTTGGGGTAGGAAGGGAGAAGGAAACGAGGGCAAACGACCCACGAAGTAAAAGGGAGCCGACAGCCGACACCCAACCAAGGAACAATCGCGGCCGATGTTCACGGTCATCCTGTCAACGGGGACCACTTCAAACGTAGCCGGCCTCAATGTGTTTATTTGGCCAATGTCAAATTTACTCCGTGGAGAAGCAGAGCTCCTCTCGACGCCCTAGCTAGCCTGTCGCTACGGCGACACGCCTTGCTACCCCCTGACACCCCCTCCGCTGCTGTTTCTCTCGCCTTCGAAGTAAAATCGGATCGTTTTGTTGCGCCCGATTATCGGCGCTCTCGGGGCGTGGCTCGTGTTCCCCATTGTCGCGGCTTCTGACTTTTCTCCACTACAGAAAAGGTACTTCGAGTATGTACTTTCTCTATAGTGGGAGTTCTCGGTAACGCAGCGGCGATGCGGCAACCCCAAATGATTCGGGGTGTAAGTTGTTTGTCTTAAGGGGAGGTTCCGGTCTGAAAATCGATTTTTTTTTTATTTCATTTTTCGAATGTTCAAACTTTTAGGAATACGGGTTTGAAAGGATTTTTTGAATTTCGCAAAATTCCCGAAGTTATAGGCATTTACACACGCCCGGCTACTCGGCACTCGCGTAAAACATTAAACGCGTTTTTCTCGAAAAAATGTTCTTGAAATTGGTGGAACCTGTGTCTCCAAAAGTTATTATCCGATTCGATTGAAACCTTTTTTATTTTGAAGAATATACTTCTGGCTCGGGGGTATCATTTTTAAAGGCGTTGAAAGAAAGAAAAATATAGGGAAAAAGTGATTTCAAACTTCAAGTGTCGTTATTTTCTAAAAAAATGTAATTTTTTAATTTTTTTTCTGCTTTCCTCTCTAGCCAGAAGTATATTCTTAAAAATAAAAAACTTTCAGTCGAATCGGATAATGACTTTTGGAGATACAGGTTCCACCGATTTGGATGAATTTTTTGACGCCCCGAATTTAACGACTCCACAGTTCCGTCTGCAACGATTAATTATAAAACAAAAAATATATTTCTATAGCTTAAGACATCCTTAATACACTGCAACCAGTCCCATTAAATTATATCTAGTAGTTTTCCTTTAATTAATTCCTAAAAATCGCCTATTTTTAAAGGCTCTAGACCAGAACAACCCCTTAAGGGCGATAAAGTTTGTACATTTGAATATAGCAGACGACTGTATCGCAAAGGTATTATTATACATTGACTTGGAAGAAGTTACCAGATGTCGTTTAACTCGTATTAAAGTCCACCGTATGTCCGCAGGTATTTAGTAACGCTCTGTCAGCCACAAAATCGGAGACGACAGTCGGCCAGGTATCACAGATATAAAGAAAGGCACTCTATAAATTCGCTATGGTTTTCCACAGTAGCCAAACGGACCAACCCTGTGCGCGTACTGCTCACGCAGTCCTCTCCGAGGGTTCCGTGAAAATTAAAGGCAACGGCGTGACAAATCGCGCGATTTTCCGTGAACGACGAGAAAATCTTGTATAGGAGGAGCTCGGAGTACATTTTAATCAGCTCCCGTTCGAAATAAAATCCGGGTTGCTATATTCATTAATTATTAGAATGAAACTTTGTCTGGGGGAGGTGTGATAGTTTAGAATCGAAGTGAATTTTTTGTTTCAAAGAAGAGATTCAAATATAATTAATTTTGAAGGAAATATGTATGAAGAATTTTTCTGTTATCCTTCAACCCTTCGTTAATCTCTCGCACTACTTGATACTAATATAAACAAGGGTATATATGTATCTCATTCTACCCCCTTGCAATGAAACTCTGCAAAGATACAAATTTAAAGAAGAAATAAAATAAGAATACAAGCTAAATTTCTCGCTCCTGTTGAAACTTTCACTTACAATTACAATAACTGTTTACCCAATATGCTTTGAACTTTGAAGACCGAGCAGCTCGATTTTCACCTTCGTTTCACGCTATCAGTGGCAAATTTTCCGCTCCCCTCGCCGCGGTAATTCGACGATTTAACGGAACGATCGATTTGCCGCGTATTTGCGGATTCTTCACGCGGCTCCGTTTTCGCAAAAGATGCCGGAGCATGGCGACGGAAGTGTCAACGAGGATCGGTGAAAAGGGACGCCCCGCGGTGAAAATTGCACGCGACACTTGGCCGAATATTCTGCGAAAGGGTTGCTTACCTAGCGAATATGCTAATTCACAGCGGCGTCTGAGTGACCGGCATTCGCGGTCGGGAAGCTATTTCACGATTGTCCGGGATCGTCGTTTATTTGGGCATCAAAGGGCCGGCGACACCGACGCAGCTGCGTTCCTCCTTGTATCGTTTGCAGCCACAATGCGTCCTCCTTCGTAATCGACAGGAATGGCACGTTGATCTTTGCATGTCTTTATTACGTTCTGCACCTTCATGGACGTCGGGACCTGCGAATCGACAAAGGAAATATTAGTGTTTGAATGAATGACGTGGATGGTTATTTTTATTAATTATTAATCTGTAATTGTCAGGAAGTTAGGAGTATTGGGTGAATGGTTATTTCTTTTTTTCGGGACGTTGCTGAGGTTTGAAGAATTTTTTTTCTGTTCGTTTGCTGTCTAGAGGCTTGAGGGGTTTTTGAATGAGAGCAGGGAACGCGTGTGCACGCTTGCTTATAAGGCAGAAAAGCGTGAAAGATTGTGCGGTGACGTTGTTCGGCGGAACAGCGAAGAGAAAAGGCGAAGAAGAGGAAAAGAATGAAAAGGGAAACGGGGAGGCGAGCCTCTCTTTTCGTTGCGGGCACGGGCCATCTGGCAGAACGATCTTTTATAGGATCTATCTATCCCGTGTCCTCTCTTCAATGAAGGAGTCACTCGCGTGGAAGTTTCTGGCCCTTTTGATTAATAGCTGCCGCGATAAAATGCCTCGATCGTGGCCACGATCGAACAGCAACGGCGGAGATTTCGGAATCGAGATGGTTCGGGGGAAATGCAGAAGTTTGGTTGGTGATAGTGGCAATTCTAAGTCGTTCGCAATTTTAACGACGGCAATTTTATTTTAGTGCCTGCGATTCTGAGAAGTTGCCTTTTCTACTTAGTGATGGTAATTTGAGAAAGTGCAACTCGGACGGTTGCAATATAGGATTCCTATTGTAATTGGAACGCTTGCAATTATTGTGATTGCAACTCGAACATTTGCAATATCAACGCTTGCAATTTGAACGCTTAGCAATTCTAAGAATTATTACTTTAACGCTTGAAATTTTAATGCTTGCAACTCAAACGCTTGCAATTCGAACGTTTGCAAATTCGAACGATTGCAATTTTAAGGCTTGCAACTCTAACGCTTCCAATTCGAACGCTTTCAATTCTAATGCTTGCAACTCGAACGCCTGCAATTCGAACGCTTAACGATTCTAAAAATATTACTTGTACGCTTGCAATTCTAATGCTTGCAACTCCAACGCTTGCAATTCTAATGCTTGTGACTCCAACGCTTGCAATTTGAACGCTTGCAATTCTAATGCTTGCAACTCCAACGCTTGCAACTTCAACGTTTGCTATTCGAACGCTTAGCAATTCTAAAAATTATTACTTGAACGCTCGCAATTCCAATGCTTGCAACTCAAACGCTTGCAATTCGAACGATTGCAATTTTAAGGCTTGCAAATCCAGCGCTTCCAATTCGAACGCTTATAAATTCTAATGCTTGCAACTTCAACGCTTGCAATTCGAACGCTTAACGATTCTAAAAATTATTACTTTAACGCTTGCAATTCTAATGCTTGCAACTCAAACGCTTGCAATTCTAATGCTAAAAATTATTACTTGAACGCTCGCAATTCTAATGCTTGCAACTCGATTGCTTGCAACTCTGATGCTTGCAACTGCAACGCTTTCAATTCTAACGATTACAACTCAAATCCTTGCAACTGAAACATCATACATCCCCCATCCTCCCACCTCGAGTGCTTGCAATTCAAAAAGTCCGAGACTCCTACACATTACCCATCCCAAACGCTGACAAATCCAGATCAATCATTCGATTTCTGCCAATTATAAATCACCATAAAAATCTCCCACACATGCACCCCTAATAGACCATCAAAACCACAGATTTTCTCATGATGCCCGAATAAGAAAACCGCGGACGTGCGCGCACTCGAGGCTCGCGAGCGCGTGGGTTTTTCCCCGAGCGGCGCGCGATGACAAAGACAACTTGTCGCTGCGGCGAGGGGTGGAAAAAAAATGGCATAAATCATTGACGGGTACCAGCCGATGAATCCCGTTGGGTTCATCCGAGTGGAAGGGGCATAATCAAATTTCAGCCCGCCATGCAAGGGGCGGCGACTCTGCGGTTGTGCACACTTCCGAAGCTTTTCTGCTTACCAGGAGGGTGGGACTCGCTCGAGGGCTATTATGGGGCTTGCCTGGGCTTACCCCTCGGCTACTGCCGAGGAGGGACTGGGGTTGTATGACCAGCCGACCGTATAGAGAGCCCGAGGATTGCACCCGACGTGACGCGTCGCGACGCTTGCGTCGGACGTGCCGTGTGAACTTCGTGAAATCATCCTTCCTGCACCCCTTAACCTTTTCATTTTTAATGCAAACACAAAATCAAGATTACAGGAGCAAGGGGGGAGAGGGGGGTGGGGGTGGGGTGGGGGTGAGGTGACATCGTTGGTTTACTTTTTGTCTGCAAATATTATAGAAACTGCAATGTTGCCTCTAAGTGATACTTTCTACCTTTTTGGATCTTTATTAAAGAATTTATTAAGAAAAGAGGAGCAAACATTGCAATTGTCGAGGGACGTAAATTTTGTTAGACGTCGCTGAATATTTTTTACCAGGTTGTACAAATGATTTGAGGGGTGGCACTGGGAAGCTTTACAGATATATTCATTGTATCCGACGTTTTACCTCGTCGCTTTTCGACGACTTGGAGCAGCGGTCGAAAAGCCTCCGTGATCGATGATGATTGCTATGATCGGTCAGAAATTTATTTCCCATTGTTCAATGGGCGCTCGAACGGGCGATCGTTCAATTTTAATCGTCCGCGTGCTACAGTGGCCACTATTCCACCTCGGGAACATAGATTTTTTCAGGTGGGAAAAAAATTTGTCGCCCTGGAAAATTGTGACAAGATCCTACCGATATGTATCCACCGATCCGTCATTCGTTAGTGACAGAAGTACAAGAAGATCTGACGAGGCACCCACGGCTGTTCGATTCTTTTTTACGCGGCTCACTGAGCACCTATCCAGTCCAGAATTTGGCAAAAAAAAAATTTCCAATGTGTGTACAAATTGGAAGGTGGAATAAATTAAAGGGGGTGGAAAAAGGGAAATATAGTTTTCCTTCAAATTTCCATGCGGAAGGCGTGAACTCGAACGTTTCATTGTTACCGTAACGAAATTTACCTGATTCCACCTGTTTCGTTCTCGTAATAATGCTCGTCACCTGGAAAGATAGGTTCCGTTTTCCAGGAACAATACTCAATGTTTTTATCTATTGTAATTCTAAAAGAAACACGTGCCACGACCTTGTTTCCACGCACCTTAGCGCGTTCGCGAACTGGGATTCCCAGAATTCGCGAACCATGTATAGGGGGGTCCATTATTAGTGACAGGACCTACGAAGAGGTCACTTCTTCACGTAAAACTGAGTTCAAATTGCAGAATAACGAGCTCGGAATTTAAGATTTACAATGATGATGATTGCAACTCGAACTCTTGCAATCCTGACGATTGCAATTTGAACGCTTTCAATTCTAATGTTTGCAACCCGAACGCTTGCAATTCTAATGCTTGCAACTTCAACGCTTTCAATTCTAAGGATTATTACTCCGATGCTTGCAATTCTAATGCTTGCAACTCGAACGCTGCAATTATAATGCTTGAAACTTCAACACTTGCAATTCGAAAGCTTTCAATTCTAAGGATTATTACTCGAACGCTTGCAATTCTAATGCTTGCAACTCGAACGCTTGCAATTCTAATGCTTGGAACTCGAACGCTTTCAATTTTAAGGATTATTACTTGAACGCTTGCAATTCTAATGCTTGCAACTTCAACGCTTGCAATTCGAACGCTTTCAATTCTAAGGATTATTACTCCGACGTTTGCAATTCTAATGCTTGCAACTCGAACGCTTGCAATTCTAATGCTTGCAACTTCAACGCTTGCAATTCTAATGCTTGAAACTCGAACGCTTTCAATTTTAAGGCTAATTACTCCGACGCTTGCAATTCTAATGCTTGCAACTCGAACGCTTGCAATTCTAATGCTTGCAACTCGAACGCTTGTAATTCTAATGCTTGCAAATTCAACGCTTGCAATTCGAACGCTTTCAATTCTAAGGATTATTGCTCCAACGCTTGCAATTCTAATGCTTGCAACTCGACAGCTTGCAACTCCAACGCTTGCAATTCGAATGCTTGCAACACAAACGCTTACAATTCTAAGATTATTATTACACCGACGCTTGCAATTCTAACGCAAGATTTACTTTCACTAAATCTTATTAAACCACACTAACGCTATCGATATTATTTATAAAGCAGAAGCAATCAAGCCATTCACAACATTATTCCACACTTCCCAGATATTTAGACCATCCTGTACACGCGAGTTTGGACAGACGTTACTGCTTCGGAATTTTATCGCCTATTATTCTAACCGCCAGGAAGGTCGAGCTCGTGACACGTGCTTTGTATCGACATTTCAAGCGAGTTTATCTCGCGAAGGTCGGGTCTTGTACCAGAGTCGCAATTCTTTCGGACGTTTGCACAATCGTTGCATGAACCGATGATCGTCCGATGGAAGACAGCGGAAAGCGGAAACGGTCGCTGGACAAAACGATCTCGAGGCTTTTCGAACGTCGACCTGCGTTAAAACTCGCTGTTATGACGTTCTCGATGGAAAGTAAGACGGATCGAGGGATCCTTGGCGGTGAATTCTCCAGATCGACCGATCCATCACAGCTTCATAACAGAACGCTCGCGTCTCCCTGCTCGCGCGACGAAGAAGGCCTCCTTGTTTCCTGGACACACTTTCCGACGCTTTTCACAAGGAGTCCAACGACTCTTTGTGAACACTGACCATTCTTCTCGAAGCAATCCTTTCAAAGTCCGCCGATTTTACGCGAATCTCGGGCAACTTCCTTTGAAAAGTTTAGCGTGGAAGAAGGAACGGTTTTTCTGGCATCTTTATGATGAACTCAATGAACTTTCGCGTCACTTGTTGCGAAATACAGACCGATTCCAGTTGGACAATCTCGATTTCTGTACTCCTCTGAAATTTATAGAGAAGATTTGATAGAAGTGTGACATGGTAGTTCTATCAAATCTATAAATTTCGAAAGTGTGGTTTACTAAGTAAGACATGGTAGTTAGTATGAATATAAAACCTTGGAGAGCCTTCAGTTTTTCCACGAATCGGTTTATAGCCTGCCATATTTGGGTTATTAAAATGTCCCCCGTCACGCTGGATCGCGGAGAAGCCCGGATAGTTGGCAGTGAAGTCAAGTTAAATGACGTAGGAAAGGCACCTACACCGTTACACGTAAGCGATGATTGCGGCGTACCTACCTGAGTCGCGCGACCAGGTAGAACCCTACGCTGCTTTATGACAGGGATTAGAATAATCGGTGTATTTGGTGTCGTTTAGGGAGGATTACGATGGCATTCGTAACCTGTATGATTAAATTGGTAAGCCCCGGCACGCTGGTTGGAAACAATTCCTGTATGTCCCCTGCCTTCGAAGATTATCGTACGTCACGTGGCTGTCGACCTCGATTATTTCGCGACTATTGTTCGAAATTTGAATTCAGTTATTGCTCGTTGGAATTTTGCTTGATTTGTGAGGAAGCTCCAGGTCGTGCAGTGGAGGGTAATTAACAGGGACTGTGTAATGGCGCTTTTGGGAATTTTGGAATGCCCTGTTATATAGGAGAATTATTGAGGGATTATAAGAGTTCCTTTTGATAAAATTCTTGGGTGTTTGAATTTCGTACTGTCGGCTAGGGACTGCATAGGGGAGAGTCATACAGTACCGGGCAGCATACAGTACCTGCCAAAGCTAGTTCTCGCTTTTAATGTTAGTTAACTGTACTATCGATGGAGAAATAAATAAATACTAGAGTCCGTAGCAACATATTCCGGCGACATTCTTTTTCTTTCAGTATTACCAGAGTTCTAAGCATTTATCGTTTACGCTAGTGTTTCGGACGACAAAACTTATTTTTGTTCGCTGCGAATTACAACTTTTTTAATTCAGCGAATTATTAATCTTTATGATAAAATTCAATAAAAACAATTTATCCTCTTTTATTAAGCACAATTTGTACCTACTGCAAATTACTTTTTTGAAATTTGATTTTTACCAACAACAGCCCAAGTTATAGTACAAAAAACTTAGAGTGGCCGGTACTGGATGACAATTTTGCGTTGGCTGCGAATTACAACTTTTTTTATTCCTGCGAATTATTAATCTTTACGATAAAATTTGTGAAAAACTATTCGTCTCCTCTTATTAAGCACTAATTGCAGTACAAATTACTTCTTTGAAACTTGATTTTTACCAACAGTAGCCCAAGTTACAGTACAAAAACTGAAAACGGCCGGTACTGTATGACTCTCCTCTATTTATATTTTACTATTCATTCTATGTTAGAATTAAAGTTGAAATGACTACTCATTGTTAATTCTAGCAGATGGCAAATAAATGAGGATTATATTTGAAAGTAAAAAATGTATAAAAAAAAATTTGTATGTTGAACGATTTTATTAAAAATGCACTAAAAACTAAAAAATAATTCTTTTCTTGTACTGCAATTTCGATGGTGTTTTTCACTTTAATTAAAATTGTGGAGCAGGATTTTTCATGACAGAATATGAATCAATTTAATACAGCATCTGAATGAATTTGTAATTGCAGTACAAGAATAGAATTATTTTTTAGTTTTTAGTGCATTTTTAATAAAATCGTTTAACATTAATTTTCTTTTATATATTTTTTATTTTCTAGTTTTTAGTGTTTATGGATTTACATTTCGCAGCTCAGACTTCTTTAGAAATATCTTTTATTTAATTTCAAATCGCGATGCGACTAGCGACCCGAACGGCTTTTTTTCGTTTTCGTTAAGAACGCGAGTGGCTGATTTCAAGTCGTTTGGATTTGTGGTTATGGGTTATATTTATTGACGACTGGGTAATTTTTTCACCAGCTCAGGGTTAATTTTTTTTAAAAATATTGTATTGTCATCCGAACTACGCACGCCTGCAAAGTTTCAAGACAATTGGAAAGTTTTAAGTGGGTTAAATTTGAGTTGCCAGATTTGAACCATACATACAAACACACATACAAAAAAAAACAACAAGCAGAGGATCGAAGCTGAATAATAATAAAATCGTTTAAAATTAAAATAAAAAAAAGGGGACTATTGGTCGTTGTCACATGAATCGTAGCGTTTTCTGAGCAGCAGAAAATTGTTAATAGGAATCACCAATAGAAAATTGATAGGAAATCGGTGCCTCGAGTACACAGAAGTTACTAGAGTTTGAATACATAAGAAAAATACCTTGTATCTTTATCTATCCAAATATTTACGTGCTCAAATACGAGGCCTTCTCCAAACAGATCATTCAAACCTGTTAAGCAAACCTCTTTACTGCTACAGTAATCTTCTAACTACAGTCGCCGATTACGCTGAACGACGGTGAAAATAATTCTGTACTTTCTCCTAATACTAAACTACCGAAAAATAAACACTAAACAAACCACAGATCAAGCATGTAATAAATCGATTCTCCTCCTTCCCCAATCATTTCCCTAATTCTTTCAAACACCATATCCTATTCACACACACACACTTCTCTAAGCTCAGCAACTACTACATTCTTTACCCGGATAATTATCTACAAAGAACAAACATTTACTCCTCAAACTAAGGACCAAGTTACCAAACATTCCCAAAGATAAGAAAACCAGGAGCTCTATACCAGTGGCGCGCTCAGGATTTAATCTTGGGAGGAGACAAGTTGAAGGGATAAAAATATTTCTAATGCAAATTCAATAAAATTCATTAGGCGATTATAATAATTTATTTAAATAATAAAATCCAGTTTTCTATTCTTCTTACAAAGTTCCTACTTTAGAGGGTGCCACGACCCCTTGACCCCCTAGACTGCCATCCTTATTTAAAATGTCCTATCTAGCATTTCGAAACATCCGAGAAAACTGAAGTTTTATCATTTTCTTAGTGCAGTCCTTGTTTTTTCATTCAATTTAAAAAATGTAGTCGTTATTTTGTAGTTTAATATAATTTTTTGTAATAGGTGTACTGGCAGAAAATGTATGATTAACGTAGAAATTAATTAAATGTTCAGATAGGATATTTTAACCCTTCGTTGACACACCTCTTTCTTCGATCAACTTTGACATACTGGGTGGCTCACACCCAGAGAAATTTTTGAACGTCTGCCATTCTTATCTGAAGAATCCCACCGTTATGAAAAAAAATCATGGATCAATTTCAAGGACTCTAGAATGTATTCCAATAGTTTTTTAATTGAGATTTTACCACAGTTTTTGTAGAAAAATTCTAGATTGCCACATGTCGAGAAGAAACGAAGAAAATCTTCAAAAAATTGTAACTTTTACAAATTTCAATATTAAAAGCTAAAAATCTACAGAGTTGTTGTTCAGATATAATATTTTGAGAAAAAAAATAGTTTATAAGTCGCCTTTGGAAAAAAAGGTATTTTTTTTACATATACAAGGTAGGCTATTTCGGTAATTGAAGAAATAGAGATATTCCACCAATATCCTTCACAACCAGAGTGTCAACGAAGGGTCAACCATCTCAAAAGCAGTTAGGATAAATAAATTAACTGTTTCTAGATTTCTACGAAGCACGTAGGGTTTTCTAACTTTACTTAAAATGCAAAACACGTGTGATACTTCAAATATTTCAAGATTTGTTGAGAAATGGAAAAATGCTAGATAGGACATTTTAATTAAGGAGATCAGTATGTGTGCGTCACTGCTCTATCCAAGCATCCTACTTCTAAGAGTCTCTTTCACTAATCCTCCCACCCCCTCAACAGCACAAAACTGCTGTAAAACAATTCCCTTATCATCCCCGACGCCAAGAAAACAATCCCCATCCCTCATCGATCTTCCTGATTATCTCCAGCCTCTTTTCTGCTTACCCACGAATTCGCGGGTGCGTACGCGTGCAAGGATATCGCGTAGTCGTGTAAACGTGGGTGAACGAGATGATCGGACGTGGAGAAACGGAGTCGGCGATGACGTCGTGACGCGAGTGCAGCACAAAAGAGCCGCCCTGGTATCAATGGTGCCCCAGGCCCGGTTTTGTGCTTGGCTCGCCCTCGACGAAGGGAAATATAGGTGACAACGGAGGCAGACGGGTATGCGCTCTTCCCGAAGGGTAGTTTCGACTTGGAGTGTTACAATAAATCAACGACGCGCTTTCGCGGAGCTCCACCCTCGTAACTCCTGCAGAATGCGTCCCCCCATAGAGGACACGGCGGGCCCCGTGCGATCGGCGACTGCCCGTTTCATTGTGTTTAAAGTGCCCCGAAAATCCAGCCACCACGAGCACCGTATAAACAATTTATCGCTCGCTTCCTGTCGCGCGCTCGTCCAACGGCAACAACAGTCCTCGGGGATCGATTGATAGGATTCATTAGACACGGCCTCTCCTTCCCTTCCCTTTAATTGCACTTAATCGAGCCACGGTTGCGACCACCGCGCTGGTTTCAGTTCGCTGCAAATTCGACGATCAATTTTTTTAGCGGACGGAGCCGCGCAAATCGATCGGCGAATTTAGAGCTGTCGCTTGGTCGAGGGACACTGATGTAACGCGGTGGAAATCCACTCTCGGGAAGGTCGGATGCTTTTGACAGGGAAGCGGGATTATTTTATGTAATGTTAAAGCTCGAGATGGGAATCGGTTTTATATTGCGATCAGTGTTTTATTATTTAGGTCGATACTAATTTTGCTAGTGATATTTAAGAAGAATTTTTATAATTTAAGCTTGGAATTTTCATTTCTTGACATTAAGGGAGAGAGAGATAAAAGGGGCAGGTTTTATAAATGGGATGAATCATATTGCCAAAATTCTAAACGCATTACACTTATCTACAAATTGTTTTCCTGTTTAAGGCAATATTAACATAAGTAGTGCCTAGATTGCAAGATAAAGTTATATATTAAGTATATAAGTATATAAATTTTATATCGTTAAAAGAGCAAATATTCGCCTCAAACGAGAATAAAAAGAGAATTCTAAAAATAACGAGTGCTGTGTTTGTGAAGAAAACTTTGCTACCAGTAAAGAAGATTGGTTGCAATGTAAAATTTGCGAAAAGTGGACCAATGAGTCATGCGGAAGAAAGGGTGTAGGTATTAATTATATTTTAATAATTCATCTCATTTTTGTTCTCAATTTGTTTATTTTTATTCACGTGCCCTTTTCATGGCGTCTAATGTCCCATTTAAGACTACCTAGTCGAAATTTTCGACTTATTTGAAAATCGAAAATTTTATTATTTTGCCAGATATATTTATTGAAGGCCAATAAAAATAATTACTATTACTGCCGTGTTAATTAGAAAGGGCGTATCTGGTCAAAAGATGGTTCTGAGATAAATGACTTTTAGTATTCTGTGCTATGCCATCGGTATGCTATTATATAAATCGGATTAAATTAAATATTAAATCTGGATAAAAATGTATCTAAATATTTGTGACAAACCCGGAAAATATTTCATAAGCTCCAAAGGAAACTCTGGTAAATACGCTCAAAATCAGGCACCGATTTCAAATACCTCCGACATTTGAATTGTTATAGGTATCTTCAGTTTTAATACAGATTTGGCTTTCTTATTTAATATTCATATAGATAAACAATTTTTCTGCTACCTGGCAGCAATAACTCAATTTAAGCGAAAGTTGCAGATACACCCTTTCAAATTAGGGTAGATGCGCCAGTAAATGAACACGTACCAGAGAATGGACATTTTTTATTAATATGGGTCAAATAAGTTATTAAAATAAGCAACTAATTAATTAGAGACTTCTTTTAATTTCTTGCTCCACATCTAAACAATTTTTGCAGCACGTGGAATCAATCGCGCTGCAAACATAATTTTATAAGTGTTCATTCATTCGCCTTAAGTGTTCGTTCATTGGTGCGTTTACTCTAACACGGCAGATTAATGGACTTGTGTTTTAAATACCAATTATGATATTATCAGAAATGGATGATAAATAAAATTATTCATTTATACCAAATCTCCCTTACGTCTACAAAACGAATTAATTATATAAAATTTATATCATTTTACTAGCAGAGTACCCAACAAACTTCCATAATATCTATTTTTAAGGATGAGCCTATGGAACGTGATTTCTAAACGGCACCCATCGCGATTACTTGTTTTGATTACGCTGCTACCAGTGCCTTCTCGCAAAATCTAATCAAATTCCTCTCCACCCTTCTGAATCTAGCCCTTCGTTCGTTAAAAATCGCCCAGCTGGTTAAATTACCGAGATGTAGAATTCGTCGCGGATAAGCGGCGGACGTGGCGCGAGGCAGAGAAAAAAAAAAAGGAGGCAGACGAGAGGAGATCCTCGATGGCGAGATGGGCCCGAGAGGGGTTGCAAACCCTCGATGCCATTGCTATATCGTTCTATACGCTCTACCAGGCCTACCCCTCACCGCCTCCCTTCTCGCCCCCCGACATTCGCGGTTCCACAGCCCGCTCACTACCCCCGTGACAAAAGGGCGAGAGCCCCTTGGCCGTGGCGACCGATTAATTCACGACAAAAGGGGCTGCGTATCGCGTAGCGAGCCCTCCAACGGCCCCCTAAAACCCACCTTCGGCCTTACTGCCAAGGGCGCCCTTACCCCCTCTCCCTGCTACCTCGTGCAACCTTCGCTACCGAACGACCCAATCCCGGCAAGAGGGTGGGAACCACCACCGGTATATAACCCTGGGGTGAGCCTGGCCCGGGATACAGTACTCTTCGAGATTTCCTGCTCGGCTTGCCTCGACCTTCGCGAGGAGTCACGTGCAACCGACGGCCTGCACCGCGAGAGGCAAAACGTGCTACCTTCGTCACAGATACGCGAGTTACAGTATCGCCGACCAATCTTTAAGGAGAACTCTTCGGTTCCAAGGGGTGAAGAATGTGCGACGCGAACAGCTCGAGTTTCTTCAGGCCGTGGAGCATCGTGGAAGCCGACGCGAACGCGACTGCCGAAGATGGCAACGCGGAAGGCAGGAGCTGTACGCCGAGCGTGAAGCAGGAGGAGGACAACGAGAGCGACGCGTCGGCGTCCACGTACGGCGAGTACAGCGCGACGAGCTCGTTGGAGAACGAGGTGTCCTCGACCCGCGCCACCATGAAGAGGCTGCGGCAAAGGAGCAAGTCCTCGGTGGAGGCGACCAGCAGCTCATCCTCCGTCAGCAGCGACTACGCGGCCCGCGGGAACAGCCTGGACAGGCTCAGCAGCTTCGTCCTGTCCTCGCCGACGATGGAGAGCTTCGCCGTGGCTCGGATCCTCCCGCAATCGCCGGCCGTCTCTGCTGGCATCCCCTCGCTGGTGGCGAACGGCTGCCCCGGCGCGAACTCCGCCTATCCCGTGGACTATCTTCAGAGGATTGCGTTTCACCCAGTGAACTCGTTCCAAGCTATGAATAATGGGTCGGGTCTGATGCCGATGAACGTTGGGCAAGGCGGCCCGCAAGCATCTGCGATCGCCACCACGGGGCAGCCGTTCTGCTACGAGTACCGCGGTGTCGCGCGCATACCCCAGGAGCTGTATGGGTCCACGGTGCAGCAGGCCGTGGAGATGATCCACAGGCAGGACGTGGCCGCCAAGCAAATGAAGAAACTGCGCCCGAAGAAGTTCAGATGCGATCACTGCGACGTCGCCTTTAGTAATAACGGACAGCTCAAGGGACACGTTCGTATACACACTGGTAAGCTTCGTCTTCGGGGCGTGTTATTGTTTGAGTTGTGTAGGTTGGGGCATGTTTTTTGCATGCAACTCGAGCAACGGGCGAGTCGTAACTGATGATTGGTTTCGTGGTTCTTCCTTTTGCGATTCTTTCGCGGGTATTACTTAGATCCGTTTTGCTTGGATTTCTGGAGTTTATTGTTTGTGTTAGAGTTCACTTGGGTTCGGTTGAAGATTGCTGCTAGGTGCTAGATTTAGTTGGAGATTCTTTTAATAATTGAGGACCTTGCAGCAAAAGGGGTGCACCTTCGTCTTTAGCAACTTTGAGTAAATTAGGAAAAATTGTTTATAAAAGTATTGCTTTGACTTAGGATTAAAAGGAGATCACTTATTGGAAAATATATATTTTCACAGAATTGATATTGAGTTGATAAGATTTTATTTCTATTTTTGGTGGAAAAATATTCTACAATAAAAATATTAATATCAATATTAATATTAATATTTCTATTAATATTTCTAATTCTATTTCTATTAATATTTCTATTTCTATATCTATTTCCATTTCTATCAATATTTTTACTTATTTGCAATAAATCGTTCATTTCTTATCGGATTTGCATCAAACGTGCACCAAACGATGTATATTCTATTTTTACGTATATTACTCGTCATAATTAAAAAACTTTTAAAAACGAAATTGCACCCTTCTGGCTGCAATGTCCTCAATTATATAAACTGTAAATCCCACATGGAATCTCGTGTTTGGACTGTGATTCTTCGAAACCCATAGATCCACGGAGATACGTGGTTACTATTTTTTAAACACATCTGAAACTATGTTTTCTGCTTGTTACAGGCGAGAGACCGTTCAAGTGCGACGCAGAAGGATGCGGCAAGTCGTTCACAAGGAACGAGGAGTTGACGAGGCACAAGAGGATCCACACTGGTCTTCGACCACACGCCTGCATTATATGTGGGAAATGCTTCGGCAGGAAGGATCATCTGAAGAAGCACATGAGGACACACGAGAATCGAGATCCATATCGTCTATCGGCGACGGCGTTGGGCGTCTACGCCATCGGGCACGCGCTACCACCCCCGCACCCCCTCGCCCCGTACATGTATCCGATTTGACGTGGCCTCGGGGATTCAATTGTGTTCGACTTGGATTATATCGGTGGTGTTTGTAAATAGTCTATTTTCCTGATTAATGTTTACGAAGGATTATTTCGAAGATTAATACCTGCATGTATATATTAGAGCTGTTGATACCCGGGTACCCGTGAGATACCCGGGAAAAAAAAAATTCCCGGGTAGGCGCTACCCGGGTAAAATACCCGAGATACTCGAGAGTCTCGAGATCTCACAGAGTACCGTTTCATAATTGAAGCCACAGTGAGGCATCTTTCTGACAGGCATCGCTCCAGAATTACGTTCTGTACTCTGTAAGTTCTCGAGATTCTCGAGAGTCTCGGGTAGTTTTCCCGGGTAGCGCTTATCCGGGAATTTTCTTCGTCCCGGGTATCTCGGGTACTCGGTCCACAGCTACAGCCCTAGTATATATCAGAGTATATTTTTATAGAAATCAAGCCAAAAGAGACGATGTACTATTTATGTATATCGCAAACACGGTACAATCGTCGTTGCCTTAGCGCAGGGGTGCACAAGGGAGCTGTTTTAGCGCCTAGCTGCGAGCAACCCACCTGTCCCGTTGCCTAAGTATATATGACTGGGTTCAAGTCATACCAAATGCACGTACACTACCGCAGTTCTCCTCACCGATTCTAACCTTAGCAACGAGACAGGTGGGTTGCTCGCAGCTAGGCGCCAAAACAGCTCCCTTTTGCACCCCTGCCTTAGCGGGATGCTCCTGTGTTTTGTGCAGGGCCATCGGCACGCTTTCGTCAAGAGCTCGTCAGAGTGAATTTGTATTTTTGATACGACGTTTTATGCTTACGGCCTTGGCGAGTAACAACCAGTCTTTCGTATCTAGTCAAGCAAACGGGATTTATAATGTATATATTGTTGTAAATATCAGATGTTTTTATACTATACACGTGACACAAAGATTATATAATTCTGGACGAATAAATTGTTATCAATTTTGAATAATTTGCGAGTCTCTCTGCTGAAGAAATACCCTTTCCCTTTAATCGACTGGATTAAGTTAGATAATATGGAAATGGAGAAAATGGTGGTTCAGGAATCATTCTGAGGACTTGGAGAAATAAATAAATTATCGAACTCTATGAAGAATACTAAAGAATTTTAAAGACAGCTGACGAACAACGTGTTTTAATGAAATTTTTATTTGATTTAAAGAAAGTATAACTTTTCCAAGATAGAATAGATTCATGCTGCAAAAGGAAATTCATATATTTATCCCTACCCCTGCTAATATAAAGAGCGAAATAGGTATTGTTTGATTGTTTGTCCTTCTTTCACGCCTAAACGGCTGAACGGATTTCAATTAAATTTTGAACGAACGTTACATACATTGCATTATTTTTTTAGGCTTCTTTATTTTGGAAATATCATTAATAATTCCCGGGTGAAGCCGGGTAACGGGTCAGCTAGTTAAGAATATTACTTTCGTGGTTAAAGTCATCGAAGGCACCACCATTTTCCCGACAATTAAGTCCAACATGGCGTCACCAGAACCCTCCGCGATCCCCAGCCGGGGGAAGATCCCCTTCCCGCGTTATGGGGTGGCTGCCATAGAAGGGCTGGCATATGAACGGAACGAGGGTTGCGCCCTTTCGCTCCCCGGAAGGGACGTTTACCGCGTGCAAGCCTATCACTGACCTTCTTCCGTTCCCTTTTTTTTTCGCTTTAGATTACAATACGTTCTTGCGGGACTGCTCGTGGTCGCTTAAACGAATGTTTCGGTTGACTTCGGGGTGGAAGTAGCGAGGGGTGGCTGGCACGTTGCGAGGAGGGAGAAAAAACTCAAATTCAATTAGTCCCCCAGCAATATTTCGCGAACTCCTAAATTGCACGAGAAAGGGAAATTGGCTTAATATTGGATCCAGCGAGTTTTATAATATTTCGTGGACAGTAAAAGTAGCGTTGAAAATTATATTTTGCGAAGTTCTATTATTAGTGGTTTAAGACTTGATAAGAAACCACTCGAGCACGAACAGATATCCCGCTTTCGTGGGAGGTTCTTCGCGATAACTTTTGTTCGATAACATTTCCCTGTGTCAGAACGAAAGTTCAATTGAGCGTGCAAGCCAATTGATTCACTCTATCTTACACTTAGTGTTCCTGATTTCTTAATATTTTTGGTGTCTCGGGACATCAAGGATCAGATCATATTTCTCGAGAATTCTTAAAAATGTTCTTTTGGATCTTTTTCAAGAGATTCTGGATTATGCATGAGTTATTTAAGCGATACAATAGTCTTATATCTGCTTTTCGATTTTTCTTCTTTAATAGCAACAAGAAACTCGTTACTTAATTCAGTACACAATTTTTCTAAATTTTTAGATAAGAATTGAAGAGCATCTTCTGTACGTTGAATCTTCTCTACTGATTGTGGGATTTTTCATTGTAATTCATATAGCTTCTACTGTCACTAATAATTTATAATTTATTATCAATTGTAGATGTGTTTATACGTTCGCGATTAGTTGGAAATTCATTTCCGCAAAATAAATGAGATTTATAATAATTTTCCAAGACTTAAGTTTCTCGTGAAATACTGTAATTTATTTCTCGAGAAATAAGGAATAAGCAATTATGAAATTTCTCGAAAAACTCTCGAGAAGAAACACTGCCTACGCTAAAGAATAATTTAAAACCACGATTGTCAAACACAGGAAATTTGCGTTACTAGGGTCCACGCAAGTTAAGATTCGCGTGGGCTCGGGAAAACTCGACTGGTATAGGGATTAAGTGCATTAAATTCTCACACTTGGACACGCAGATTTCCAGTGGCGTGGCGGGGTAGCTGCAACCCCCGCTGTGACATTCGTTCGAGCTCGTTGACACCCCCCTACCGATCTGCAGATATATGACAGCCGAGGCCTTCTGACTCCTCTCCTACCGCGCGATTCTCTTCACCTTCCTCTTCGACTTCCCCTTTGCCAGCCACTTCTCCCTTTTCTGTGCTCGTCTTTCATCAATTTTATAATAATCATCCCTCTTTTATTTGTAGACCTGTGATGCGTTGTGAAAGGATCTCCTTTTATTCCGTTCAGTTAGTTATTAACGAAGATACTTTTCCTGATACAATTATCTTTCAGTTTGATTTATATCCTATTTCTTATATCTTGTATTTGTTGCACATTTTTTTTCTGCTCCGTTTATCCGTTTATCCATTTTTTTTTCTGCTCCGTATATGGAACAGTTCTATTTTCAGATTCACTTTAAAGATTCACTTCTTCTGGTAGGTTAATCAAGCTTGGGACATCCCAAAGTCATATATGAGAGAGAAGGAGGGAGGGATGGGAGGGGCAGCTTTGGTTTTATGGCCAGGGTTAAACGATCGCTAAAACGTGCCAAGGATTACAGGGATCCTCCGCCTCCCTAATCTCGGATTACAGTAGCCCTTCGGGTGCTTTACCCGTCATTATTTGTATTCGACCACAAAACAAACGGGTTGTTCAGCGTTAACGCGGCCTCAACTGACTTTCCGACTGCTTACCTGCGGTAATCGCTTCTTTGTCCAAACTCTCCCTTCGTTTGCTACCGGAGGTGTAGTACTTTTATCCTGCGGAGCGTGGTAATTGCTGTGAATATAAACATACTGCTGGAGTTCGACGAAATTAAACAATCGCTACTTGAATTAATTATACTCGAAGAGCAGTAGTTACTATTTGGAAATCGGTAATGTGCGATACTCAAAGGAGAATTAGAAGCGATGTAAAATGTAGGTGTGAATGTTCCGATATTTCTGGGCCAGCGAAGCAACAGAGGGGTCCAGAAGACTTCGACTAACTGCTATTACTCGACAACATTAGGGACATTTCCCAAAGACCGTATTCTCTATTCGGCGCCCCATGGAAGTCACTGTCAGTCGCGACTACCAAAAGGAACTGGAGAATCCAGGGGAACAGGAAGAACGCCCGTTGCGAAGACACCGTTAATTTTATTTCGCGTGATTCAACGACTGGCCAATAGGTCAACACTTGCCTGCACCAGCGAACTTGCTGGCGTTCCGAGTGTAAACGATTCGCTTCATTCGAGATAAGCAAGATGATAATGATTCTATCGAAGATAAAGAGTTGCATCCGTGTGTCACGATTTCAACATATCCATCAACGAAGATTCCTCGTTCTAGCAATACTTAATCCCCTGATCTCCTCTTTGCACAGCTGTTGTATAAATCGGATCTGTTATTAAGAGTTCAGAGTATGGGAAAGGTGGCTAAAACAATCCCTCGGGGTAAAATGATTCCTGGCTGTTCTGCGGCTATTAGTGGTGCTATTTCGCCATATCGATGTATAAAAGTTAAATATCAGCGCTGTGTGTTCCAAACAAGACAACATCAAAATTACTGCCTTTTATCTAAGGTGTTTTTTAATGTTGCGTAACTCTTGTCATAAACGGCTTAGTCGCTTAGTGTGACAGCTGTTTTTATCGCAGATTTAATGACAATTTAATAACAAATTAATGTATGTTTCGTTATCGGATATAATAATTTGACTTTATATTCAACCACTGAATGTGAGTTGGATGTTTGGGGTCATATGATCCTTCTCTAGGAGGGTAAAATGATCCCAGGAATCCCAGGGGGTGCGCGAAAAAATTTGAGTCTGTGAAGGTGATTTCATTTTCTTATGTTTGTTAGTTGATTTTAAGTATTTATAGGGTAAACCAATCAGTAATTAACCGCATACCAGTGAATGCCCATTAGGCAAAGAAATGTAAATTATAAATTTAAAAATATTATATGTTTATAAATGGAGTGCAGTTGCACTTTTAATATCCCATATTTTTAGTTACGCGTATTAAGCAAACATTAATAAGTACAATTCTTATTAAAAGTATGCGGTCATTTACTGGGCTTCTACACGTTTCGCATTTTACAATCGTTTTTTTTTTTTAAATTGCGATAAGAATAAGTAATTATTTTTATAGAAATTTCAAGAAAAATAAATTTAATTGCAATTTCAACAGTTGTTTTGTTGTTGTACATAAATATATTCAAGTATTAATTTCAAAGGTCCATAAATTCAACAATTCGGTCATTCACTGGTTGGTTTACCCTACTCATTGATTATATACCAAAAATTATCTAAGATTTGATTTATTTAAAAAATTCTTTTAATTTATTATGTTCGGATATTTTGTGACTGAGTTTAATTTCCGCTTTTATTTAAATAAATCAATGATAAAAAAATAATTCCACAAAAAATGATCCTAAGGGTCCCTCGTAGGGAAAATTTTATACACATAGGTGTACAAATGCTCCATTAGTATGCCTTCACAAAAATGCTAATAAAAAATGTAATTGACCAGGTAGCTAAATTTGATCTAAGCCAATAATAAGGTAAATAAACTAACTTAAAAAAAAAATACTTTACTTTTATTTAAATACTGTGCATTTGTATTTTTTATATGAATTACCCCTTAAGGGGATCGTTTTAGACATCTTTCCACTACGTTGCAGAGTATGTTACAAATCTTGCTCTATCCCTCCCCATTCCTCGCTCCGAATTGCGACTCTGTCAACAATTTTATCTGCAAGATTCCCCTCCCCAAGGTTTTCCAGCGAATCCGCCGTTACCTGCGCTAGGGGAACGCGTGGTCCCCGGGACTAGTGGCAGCCACCGCGGGTGGTCCTGTATATCGGAATGTTTGCCCACGTCATTGTTGCGTATCCGACACTCGATACGTTCCTCCCTGTCCTGGCCCCGTTTAAAAACCGTTTAGCCCCTAATAGCTGCCCCCCGTCCAGTCACCTTTCCTCTCCGCAGAGTCTAGGACTCCGGGTTGCCTGCTTTCAGGTGCCTCGGCGACGAGCATCCTCGCGCTCACCGGCACGCTGGGCACACCCGGGGCGCGTTGACTCGCTGATATATGGATCGCTCGACGATCCGCCGTTCGAATTGTCCCGATAGCTTCTATGCGATCCGCTGAATGTGTCGGGACAGATCCTAGCTGGGAAGAGCTTTCAAAGGAAGAGGCCCCAGCCAAGCCGTTTCCGTGAGAGCTGCTCCCCCTCCCGCCCCCCCCCCCCCCGCGGGAGACGTATTACGGATAAATATTTTGTAAACGAAGAGGTACGAGAGCTGTGGAGGCAGTAAACGTCGCGGGGCATTCATGCTGGTACAACTTACATGGAATTACGTTCTTTTTCGGATTACAAGATCTAACATCGGGGAAAGTGGGGTATAGTCGGGTAGGCGGGTCAGACTGTCGTAGTTTTTCGTTCGGAGAAGTTTGAAAATTTCGAGTTGGGAACTTCCAGTGTTTTGTTGCAACGAGAGTTTTATTTGTGATTTTTGTTTACTAGGTGGATGACTTGAAATAAATTTATGTAGAGGTTAATATTTGTTGAAATAACTTTCTTAGCGACTCCCGAAATAATAGTTATAAAGTTTTTATAATTATATGTATTATATTTCATGTGTTTTTTAATAGGTAAAACAGGGAACTTGAATACTTTTGAGAAATCTTGTTCTCCTGTGAGCCAAATAGTTTTTTCGAACAAGGACTCTCATGTTCTGATTCTCTAAGGTCGAATTGAGGGCACAAGGTAGTCAAGTCGCTCGAAGACCAAGTATTTTTTTGCGAATTAATTACAAGGATATGAATACAAATTGCGATTACTACGTTTGGATAATGTTTATTACTATTTTAACCCATGAACAATTTTTTTTGGTAATATGTATATGTATACATATATGTACCGGTGCGAGATCGCAACGATGCCGAATTTCTCGGCTGAATTGACCCATAATCTGCTAATTTCGTGCCCGATTAGATTTTTCATTCTCCACCGACTCGCGTGGCCTTCCTCCTCCTTTCCTCATTGCTACCACCGCGATTTAAAAATAAAACTGACTGTTGGGCACATAGCAAACTAATTAAATTGTTATTTGTTCAAAGGCAAGTGTTCAGTGGAAAACCGTGGGTACGTAAATCATTTTACCGATTTATTTTAAGTGGAGTAGAGAGGTGTGCGGGTACCCGAAATGCCGGGACCCGATTTGCGATTCGGGAGCCGATTTACTTGCTTAAAAATTCGTATTCGTACATCTGACCACACTGCGATTTTGCAGTCTGAAAACTGACCTGCTTTTCCTCCACTGACAACACTGTCATATTCCCTGTGTTACTCATTTCACAAGTTTGCTATTACTCGCTGCAAATATGTTTTAGAAACGGACAACTCTTGTGTAACTAATATGCAGATATTATCTGGCCCAGCAGATAGCATTTAGGTACGTGGCACATATGCAAAGCACGAAGTCGAACTGTAATTTATATCTGTCGATAATTGACCTTTGCAACACCTTCCGAGATATTTATCGTAATTGTAACCTTCACTGAACTAAAAAAAATATATAAAAACAATATTTTTAGGCTAAACGATTTTATTTAATTTGATTGAAAATGCACTAAAAAATAATCATTTTCTTGTACTACAATTACGATGGTGATTTGTCACTTTAAGGGGGAACAGTGGAACACCATTGTGACGGCCGGAAAAGTAATTGTAGTATGTACAAGAAAATAATTATTTTTATAAATATAATTATTAAATAAAATGGGGGCCTTTAGCTGTTTTATGAACGCTGGCATTCACACTTGAGCATTTATTTCATTAGTATAAAATGAGGTATTGAGAACAAAAACGGACTAACCCACATTGAAAAAAATTAGTTTTTCCTATTTTATATGATTAGTTCAGCCTATTGAAATACATTACTGCTACTAGCTGTTTGTCCACTGTAGGTGTCCCTCTGTTTCTTCCAGCTAATCTCGAAAACCACTGGACGGAGTGTGATGCGGTTTGCACCGTTTATAGAGCATTTCTCGAAGAAGCTTTGGGCGTATGAAACATTAACCTATGACGAAAGAAAACCGAGGAGTGGCGATTTAAGTGAAGCATTCGTTGAGAATGGGCTATAGGATGTAGCAGCCGTGACGCAGTCCGTCCAGTGGATGTCGAGATTAAGTAGCCCGAACAAACAGACAGGCGGCTGCCGGGGACTTTATTTTTTACTATGTACAGATATACGTAACCAACATAGGTATAATGATGAAGTTTGTGTAAGAGAGCATTGCATAATAATTAACGGAGACGCCCGTTAATTTTAAAATATTAATGCTGATGTTATAAATACATATGTATAAAAAGCCCGGGCAACGGCGGCTGCTTTAGGCTAAGTAGTTCCTCGATAAATTAGATAATTTCAGAAATCGCGGTGCTACTTTAGTCAACGCAGCGACTTTTTGTCGTTTCCGAGAAGAACACGAGAGTTCTTGATTGGATACAATTTCTTTCACATCAAAGTTTATTTTACCATCTCACTTTCTGCTAGCAGGAAAAACACATTAAGCATTCAGTTTTGTCCCATTTCCCCCTACCTAAGTCTGGTGATGATGACACGAATGTTTTAAAGATTCTTCATAGGGACACTTTTTACGATAATAGTGCAAATTCTTGGATGTTATACAAGATAGTTTGTGGAATAAAGTAGACGAATATACGTTCTCCTCCCTGATGGATTTTTATTCTTTATTTTCATGGTATAATATAAACATGGTATAATCTTAGGATCGTTGCAGCTCCTTTTTAATTAGTTCGTTGCTTGATACACTGGTTCGCCCATCCAGTTCCCAGATGGACCATAGTTGCACGCCACGTAGTACCTGTTCCATCCACCCTCCTTGTAGACGATCTTCCCGCAACCGACCTTCTCGGTGTCTCCCCAGACTAACTGAGTGTAGTGGCCCACATTGTTGATGGTCCTGTTCGCGATCATTACATGAATATTGTCAGCTAATCGCTCTTAATTATCGACTTACGAATTATCGACTTACGTCAGTTTCTTCACCAGGTTTCGGTTCATGTCCTTCACTTCGTTGTACCATGACATAACTATGTCGGACGGTTTGGAATGCTGATCCCCGCTAGTCATCGTCATGCCAACGTTCTGGCCGACTGCGAATCGATCTGCAATGGGACTTGTTAGAAATACGAAGATTATGATTAATCAGACTACCCATTAATTCACGCCTTACCGACGCTTCTGCACTCGTCGTGCCCGAAATCGCATTGATTGACCCACCTCTGGGCTACCTCGGCCAACTCATCGTCCCAGGACTGAAAGAACCGTCACTTTATTAGCGAGTTTGCACGATAACAATGCTACTCGTAGCCTACGTTTCCTTTCCAGAAAATATGAACGCGGAAGCACGCCAAAAACTTGGCACAACTTATTGGGCATAACGAACGCGATAGCTTTCGAAGAATTGAGAATTTAAAGTGATGTAGGAATAAAAGGTTGATCCTACTTTTTGGAACCCTATTTGAAGAGCAAATCTGGCTACATTTTGGCTGTATGGACGTGGTTGCTGTATTTAAATATTTGAAGGTGACTGTGATCTGGTAGTTCACACTGCTAGAAAATGATGGAAAGGTGAGTTCGATGGATTAATGGATTGTATTGTTAATCATACCACAGTCTTCATGTTCGAGGCTGCAGGCTGTGGACCTGGACGTCCTCTTGTCTCCTTGCCAGCGGCCACGAATTGCCTCAGCTCATTGTGCTTATTAATGATCTCCGTCTTGTCGGCCTCAGTGAATCCAACGGAGGAGACTGGGCCACATGCTGCCGCTGGTTTTGGATTCTACAACGATGTGAAAAATCTTTCGTGGCGATTTCCTATCACAAAAACACCTAATACTCCTCTTCGCAGTAACGATTATGAACAACACGGTTCACCATACAGAATCTTTATTAAAGCACATTTATCCGCCACTTAACATTTCTCAAAAATATTTACGAGTCTCAAAATGCTATGTCTAAAATGATAGAATTTCTGAATCTCACACAAACAATCTTTGAAACCCTGCAAAATTCTTGGTGAACAATTTTCTATTCGATCTATATTACAATTTCATGGTAAAAATTGTTACGGAATAACTACAGAAACAGGTTGTTTTTCATACTGACCGGGTACTTGCACAGGGTGTGCACGTCGGGAAAGCACCGATTGTTGCTGCAGTCGATGGCCAAGGTGGAGGCAACCAAAAAAGCTGCAATCGCAGCGACGAAAAGGAGACCGTTCATGGTAGCGTTCACTTGTTTCTCCCTACAGAACTCGTTACCTGTCTACTGTGGATGGTGTAGTACTAAATCGCGAACGACCACGGGCGTATTTATCAGCCTTCTTATCAGTCGCACAACTAGGTTCATTACAGACGTGCGATGCGGCGCCGTGATATATGACAATACTGCCGCAAAATATTGAGTCACGTGTAAATCTCCCTATATACATATATGTACCGGTGCGAGATCGCAACGATGCCGTATCGCTTTGCCTGAATTGACCCATAATCTGCTAATTTCGTGCCTGATTAGATTTTCCATTCCCATCGCCTCGGGTGGCCTTCCACTTCCCTACCTCATTGCTACCAGAGCAATTTAAAAACAATTTTAACTGGTGGACAGCCGCAGAGCTGGCAATAAAATTGTTATTTATTCAAAGACAATGTGTTCTGCAGTGGGACACGATTTATCGATTTATTTTAAGTGTGGTATATTTCATCACGTCCTTGCGGGTCTTGTGTGCTTTTTGCTCTTTGTATTAATAGTTTAGTAAGCATAACAATAACTAATCCATCGCACAAGCAGCAGACTTGTGTGTATGTATGTGTTTGATCGAGGGTCAGTTGCAAATTTAATTTGCTTTTATCGATTTGTTTTAAATAAAATGACCCCTTGACTAATAGTGAGTTACTAATTATTCATTATTTTCTATTATTGTACCATTTTGTCGCGGCAGCCGTTCGTGGTGTTCGTACATAAATAGCTCCTTACAATATTGTATTAGCCTTTGCTGATTTCAAGCGACCTGGAGAATAAATACTCCCATCAATGTCAAATTTATTCCACGTTCTTTTTTAATCTGCTAGCAGGCAAATTTTTAATACTACATATTTGTAGCATGTTAGAAGCGGTGCGAGTTAGTTTTTAGCGAACAGCTTTTTCAGAAGTCTGACGAATTACATGCTTTTCCTTCACTGATAACACTATCATTTTCTTTGTGTTTCTCATTTCACAAATTGTATTCAAGAAACTGCCAATTGGGCAACTAACATGTAGATATTATCTGTCTCAGCGGATACCATTATTTACATATGTATGTCAAGTTAAACTGTAATTTGTATCTCTCGATAATTGATCTTTGCAACACCTTCCGCGATATTCATCGTAATTATAACCTTCATTCAACGGAAAAAGGCACGTCTCGATTCAGTGTCGAGATCAAAATAGAGCGAATGAAGCTGAAGTTATTAAGAATATAAGAGAACCACTACTTTTCTGTAACTGAATCTTGCAATCTACTTCTCAGCATTTTTTACAGACCTACCAAATATCTGCCTTTCTAATCGGCGCTTGCGTTAATCTACGTTCTACTATATTTGACAAAAAACTTCTCTCTTAAGGGGGAACACCACTGTGACGGCCGGAAAAATAAGCCATTTTTAAGAATTTTTTTTCAGGAATAATTTACAGTTTTCGTAGCAAATTTGTATTACCTATCTTTAGTACACTGTCTTAAGAGACTATACAAAAAATAAATAAATAGAAAAACATCCATAAATTTTAATATATTAATTAATCTTCTAGACCCACCCACGCGAGCCGGTCGAATGTGTAACTATGGAACAGCATGTCCGAAATCAAATTGAATTTTTTTTTTATAAACTATATGAGTGTAGTTTCCGTTGTACGTACGGATTCTTTGATTGAAAACAAATTTTTTTAAATACGCTCGGAAAACTGTCCATCTTATTCGCGGATTTTCGAAACTTTTCTTCTAAAGCGCACCATTTTTACAAAAATAATTTGTTTAAGAAATCGGTACGTACAACGGAAACTACACTCATATAGTTTATAAAAAAAAAATGAAATTTGATTTCAGACATGCTGTTCCATAGTTACACATTCGACCAGCTCGCGTGAGGAGGTCTAGAAGATTAATTAATATATTAAAATTTATAGATGTTTTTATATTTATTTATTTTTATATAGTCTATTAAGACAACGTACTAAAGATAGGTAATAAATTTTTTCTATGAAAACTGTAAATTATTCCTGAAAAAAAATTCTTAAAAATGGCATACTTTTCCGGCCGTCACAGTGGTTTTCCCCCTTAAGAAACTCGCCACATAATAAACGCAAAAGTAGACGCCCCAATTCATCCGCGCCAGAGTCAAATTCAGAGAATTGGCAGTTAAACCCAGCAAACACGCCCAAACAGTAATAAACCTTAGAGTGCCATAAAGCGGCACTCGTTGAAGTGACCCACGTCCTAATTCGCAGCCGTCGAGGTTGGTACGAAATCGAGAGATTATGGTTTTACCACCCACCGTAGACCCTCGCCAGTCCAACCCACAATTAATTCTGGACAAGGAGGACCAACACTCCACAGCTAGTGGAATAATTAATCCTACCAGCGGTTATGATCACTGACGCACTTTTATTACCTGAGTGTCGTTCACGAATCCTCGAGAAGGGATTCTTTGACCCACGAACCCCGTAAGCGCCTTCCAAAGTGGGAAAAGGTAGATCGGAGGCACGCAATTTGAAATGAAACATTTAGCCCTTTCCTTCCCCCAACAATTACTTTATTATTTCCACGAATAAAATCGCGTTTGCTATAGCGTTGCATTACATTATCGAGCAGTGGCGATCATTTTACAATCCTACCTGTGTTCCCGATGCCTCGACAATGGAATCTTATCTCGCAACGCTCCCGATGGCCATGGAGAAATGTGGCATCGGGAATTACATTTATCACCATTTCAGCCCATCATTATACACGCCGTCGGATGAGCTGAGCTTTCCTAGCCCTCCCAAGATAGTCGGGATTCCTCGATCTCGATGTCAGGTTACACAGCCTCGCTGAAATATCGCCTGTTCCTTTCGATCTCCTCCCCACTCACGCCGCGCCTGGTTCTTCTCTTTTCTTAATTCTCTGACACGAAAAAAAATGGGGCCCCGGTGGGCGGGTGGCCGTTGCCTGTGCTTGGAAAAAGAGTGAATGGATCGATGTCCATTCACCCGCGCACCTGACTCCCGGCTCTGGTCGTGAGAATCGCTTCACAGATTTTTCCACATCTTTCTCTTCGCGCCTCTCCCCCGTCTTCATTCAACGCTGGCGAGCAAACGATTCTCTGCTCCTCTTTTGCGTTCTCGAGCAGAAGCTTGGGGGGATCCGTTGCATACCATACCGAGCAAAAGAAGAGAAGTGGTCGCAGAGGACACGTAATTGTCCGTTCGAGGGTGAATCTCGGTCACTGGCTCATACCCATGTTACCGATCTTAAGCACCACGGTTCTTGAAGAGTGCATGGTCCGCGGAGGATAAATAGTCGTGGAGGAATATCTACGCAGCTTGGAGATAAAGTTGTGCCTATGCAATTTTTATCCGCACAGTTTCATTGGAAAGATTCCAGGATTGATATCCTCTTTCGATAAGAACTTTGTAACCTTTCTGTACGTATATGATGATTGTTGAACAACAAAAGAAATTGTTGGCCAAAGGAAGAAGATCGTTAAGGTGATCTCTGTTTCATGTATTCTAGAATCTTCGATAATTACCTAGGCTGTTGTTTGGAAGAGGGTAGGCATTCCAAAGCTGGTGGTTCCGATCGTTGCTTCTCGAAAGCTATTCAGTTTGAAACAGATCAATGGATGAGCGCTAAGGCGCCCACGCCCAAAAAGGGGCACGTTCGGCACCTGTCACTTCCACGCAGTTAAGTCCCATCGATCCTGCAGGCTATACCTGGTCCGAGGCAAATTGCTTGAATGGGGACTCCCGACAATTCCTCCCCGAGAACACTTTGGAAACTTAATTTCTTACCTTAACGCGATAATTACGAGTCGATTGGGGATGATGAAAGGCCTCGGTGTTTTCCCTAGCCTTTTGTACAATCCCTCAGGTAGAGAAAACTGACGAGTTGTATAAAAATGTGGAAAATGAAGAAGACGCCTTGGTTAACTCAGTCGCAAATGTTTATAAATTGTGGATTAATCCCTTCCCTTACTATTTCAGCAAGTGGCAAGCGGTCACTTCCTTTTCCTCTTCAGTCTTGAGAATACAGACTCCACAGCCTAAGCCAACTTCTCTTGCTTCATGATCTCGCATCGTCTCTGCATCGACCACGGTCTGGGTGTTCTAAACTCGAAGTCTATATTGTACCCGTCGTTCACGCGGCTCTTCTTCCTCACCCTCAGCCGGAATATGTTCGGATTCTCCTCGACTTTGGGCGACACGTCCGTCGTATAATTAATCTCGTCTTCATAGGAGTCTTCTTCTTCTTCGCGTGGGCTTGGAAACAACGTGACCGTACGAGCCTTCGAACTTCCAACTGAGTCTTCATCTTCCTTCGCAGCCTGCACGGCTTGCTGTGAATCCTCGGTGCAGTCGCACGGAGGATCGTACTCCTCGCGAGGAAGCTCCTTCTGCGTTCTAATTACCACGCGGTTGTTGTTGATCACAGCTTCGAACTCCTTGTAAGGCAGTCCCTTCTCCGCGATATCTGAGCGAACCTTCTGCGTGACGAGGTCTGAAGACCTGCTCGCAGGCTTTGTTGGACAGCACGGGGGTGGTGTTTGGATCTTCGGGAGCGAGGGCATGGGTCCCAGACGAGGCCTCTTGCAGCAGGAACATTCTGGAGATGTTGGCAGGCCCGGGCGTTTGGCTTTCGTTGTTTTACCAGAACTGCAGCATGGCGAACAGGGTGGCTTCTCTTCTCTAGGAGGGCAGCCGCATTTGTGAGTCGCCACGATCATTTTCCGGGATTGTTGATCTTATTGGGGAGATTGAGGGGGGGTGCCGAAGGTGGGACGTGCACGTGACATGACAGAAAAGTTTTAAAAATATTGATAAGGTGTTGGAAACGACTCCATGATGGAATGTTTCGCTGCGTGCTCTGAACGTATCCGAGCTTGCCAGTGCTGCGAAGGAGTTTCTTTGGGGAGATCGATTTCTAATCCCTCTAACCCCCTTGCTCCCTAAAAATGTCTCCAACAAGTCAGTTTTTTTAAATTCAAAGTTCCACGTAACACGCCACAGTTATTAGATAAAATATCAACAATGCATTTCTGTCCGTCGATGCCACCACTGCCCTGCCCTCCAGAGGGCCCACCGCCCGAAGAAGTGGAGGATGCTTTCTCAAAGTACTATCGCGAAATCGGGACGACTATGCTCGGCAATCAGCTGATAATTCGCATGGAGAGGGAAAAGGGTAAATCGAAGAAAGTCCACGAGTGGGATCCACCGTGTGACTGCGACGTGGTGGAAATACAGAGGCCCACGAACAAGATGGGGCCCAAGATACTAAAAGGAGCTGATAACAATCGAATCTTGTTCCGCGTGCAATCCAGATCTCATCTGGCGACGAGGGATGGCAGCGACGATTCGCCGCAAGCTATCTCCTACGAGGTACAGTGGTATTCCAACATTCAATTTCCGTCTTTGCCATGGTTACTCACGAGAATTTTCAAAAATGAAAGATCATTCGATGGTTCCATTCAAAGTCGTCACTATTTTTTCAACAGAACTACGTGTTTTAAATACTGAATCTAAAATACATCCTGCGTGTGTCATAAAAAATTTAATTTTCTGGGAATTAACAAAACAACCAGGTTCTCTTCACGATGCTCCTCATATTTTTACTTACAATCTTTTTTATAGTCCTAAAAGGTGACAGAATAAATCTACAAACGTACAAACTGATACGTGCAATACTTGGTTTCCTTTTATTCCTGAAATATTCAGTTTTTTCAGCCGTCTCACTTTGAAGACAACTTAAGCCGACGGTTAATTGCTACGCGTGAATTAATTCGTTAATTTAGATTGGCGGGTGCAAGGGAGGCCGATACACAAACGACCAATGCAGAACGATCACCATTCATCCCTCCCTAAACAATCCAGGCCGGCAGGAGGTGCACACGGATCGCGTGACCGAAGGGGATGAAAACGTGTTCATGCTGAAGGTGAAGAAGAAGCCCGAGTCCCCGGACAATCCCAAGCGGCACATCGAGTTAGAATTAAGAACACCAAGACCACCGACTCCGCCACCGGTGCAAGCAAAACCGAGAGTGCAACTGGTCACGGAGAAAGTCCCGGAGACGAAAAGGGAGGTTACGCGGAAACATAAGAGACGAAAATAAGTGGTTGCGAGTTTCAATGTTTAACAAACCCCTATAGATTCACACTTTGCCGCCTTATCATTTCCGTTGCTTTGGCGTGTAAGTACATACTCACAACTCCAAGCTAATGAATGAGCACGAAGAAGCCAGTAACAAGTGTATAAAAGAGAAGAGAAGATCAGTAGGCTCTTTTCGAATATTCCAAGTGTACCCAGTTTCCTCAATGATTCGCCACTGAGCATCCTCAGGACGCTCAGGGAGCATTCAGGGTCCCTCGAAGGATCTCTGAATGAACTTCCATCGACGTGACTTTCAATGAAGTTCGCGAAGCGCGAACAGGTCTGTAACAGCGCGTAAAACTGCACGAGTCAGGCAGTTCATTCATTGCTAGCCGTGGAGAATCGCTTCGCCACGGCCAGATGAGGCCATCTTTCGGCTACTCTCTCCTTTCCAGAGGTTGGACGGTCATCGAGAAGGCTTCTCAATGAGCAACTGGAGGAACGTCTCGACGATTGATGGCGCTGTGCATCCCCTGAGACCGCTTTGTCGCCTCTCAAAGCCTCCTCGTAATTGCCTCTAACTCCTTCACTCGCCTGTAACGCTGCCTCGTAATGATCGAGGTGAATGACGGAGGCTGAATGCTGCCTGCCATTGAGAAATTTCGACGGGGACCCCGCTTCTTGCATTTCGACGGCGAAAATCGCGGGAGAAGTGGAGTACGAAACCCCTTGGCAGCAGCTTTTACTTCCACCGTGTTATTGTAAATTTGGGAAGCAAAGGAGCTGATTTTGTGGCCCTCTGAAGTAAAATTCTCACCCCTTTGTCACACTTTTCGGTCATAAGCCATAATTTGTACAGGGAGTATATATCATTAAATCATAAATTATTAATATAACTATTTCGTAGTCTTTTGTTATCTTTTACATCGCAGAATGATTAAAATATTCGGCTGATTTCGATAGTTCAACTTTGGACGCCCGACATTTTGTTAATTCTTCATCAATCTAATTAATTTTAGTCCCCGCCATAGCGACAGTCATACGGATTAGAAATCTATTTGTTTTTTTTTTTCTTTCAGACACACGGCTCCTCTAAAATCGACATCGCAGTCGAGGCGTATTTTATTTTACAGCGCATATCACACCCACTTATTTTGGAGCAAGCAAGCATTGAAAAAATATGAAAAAAATAATTTTGTATTCTCAAAGCACGTATTAATAACTAGGAAAATTTTCAATTTATTAAACACATTCTTTTTGAGACAAAAAAAGTTCCAGACAGCGGTACTTTATCAGGGCGTCACAGTGGATAGACCCCTTGAGCTATTATTTACAGAGATTTCATTATCAATGTAATATTTTTTAAATGGAAATATCTATTTTTATTATTACCACTTTATTATGCATTTCAAGGCGCGTTCAAACATTGAACAATAATTTACCAGATATCTTTACGAATATTCGTGACAAATTTCAAGCCCGGTTAGGTAGTGTCCTTTACTTATAACGTACTACTTAGCTTTATTACTCGACTTCGTCCAGAATTTAACATCAAATTATTTAATTTTTAAACCTCCAATTAAATCATAATATAATTTATATTAAAATATTTACTTAATCTTCAATTTTCAATTAAATTTAACATAAAATTACTTCACTTTAAACCTCCAATTAAATCTTAATAGATTCTGATTTAAAAATATTGTCCTTTTTTTGTGAAAATAATCACATTCATCAGGATTAGCCAGGCATAATGTAGAGCTGAGGTACATCTCGTGACCCCGGAGTTTACCTTTCGAAAGTTTTTCGGCTCCAGCTAAACACACAAACATATCAACCTTCTGCTTTATATTTTAAATTCGACAAGTGGATCTATTTCTTTCTGAACACAACGAGAGCAAAGTCGTCCCGAGGACTCCTGACAATGAGTGCCTACAGGAGGATCCATTCACAGTGTGATAGCTAGGTGTGACAGGATTATTAAAAAAAATATAGAAGAAGCTGGAGAGAAGAGACAGGGGAAGAATACAGAGGGTGGAGGGTTCATAATCGCGATTGTCGTGGGAGTTCATAAAGGTGTCGTTCGAGCTGTGTGGTCGCCTCGCGCTGGACAATGCCGATGGCCAATAAATTAGGAGGCCACGGGAAAGGACATGCTCTCTTGATGTACGAAAAATAGCGTGACACGCATGCTCGCGGCGGTAGGTGGAAAAGCAGCCGCTTTTTTTCTACACGACGATGAGGCCCGACCCAAAGAAAACTGTCTGCGGTCACCGGTTGAATAGGGCGACAAGTGACCGCGATATTATACGTGGGACGAATCTCTTCCCGAGGGAGAAAAGGATCTTCATGCGAGGCAAGATGTCCGCCGCGGATGAAAGAGAGGGGGCGATAATTCATGGGGCTGTAGGAGAACGTCCCAGCTACTAAGCTACCACGGATTTTCGCACGGTTCCATTCAAAAAGGCAGTTTATTCTTTCAAACATTTACTAGAGATCGATGGAGGGCAGCATTGTTTCGCGTAACAGCAGAGAAGCTTTCAAAAAGCTTCAATGATTTTAATAGGGTGGATGCACCATTTGTGGCCACTTTAAGGTATTGCACCAGTTTTGGCCACTTGTTAAGAAATATAATATTTTTCCGTGTAAGCAATAAATGTAACCTTATATTTCTAGCGGTATACTAAACAAAATAGTTGTGATGTGAAATTCTCCACGCAATAATAATCTGCAAGCAATTTAAAATTAAGATAATTATGCACATGGCCAAAAACAGTGCAATGGCCACAAACGGTACATCTACCCTAGCACAGCTAAATCCCTTTCAATATTAATTACAATTATACAGCCATTCTGCCGTAGCATCTTTTACGCTGAAACGAGGTTAGTGGCGTTTGCATAACTTCCAGCTTCCCCATGGTAATCGTTCCCTTAGCCGAGGGTGCGGTCCCAGAGCGGAGGATTCGCACGTCCGCGGCCCCGTGGCGTCGTTAATAACGTTAATCGTCGACAATGCGCCGGGACGGAATAAATAAATCGGCAGGTGGTGGGAAGCGCGCGAGATCGCCGAGGGTGGTCTTCGGTGGCTGTGTCATTGTGACGATATCCTCACCGCAACCGAAATCCGACGACACGTCTACGTAATATCATCGTTATAACAGAGATGCACCCCAGGCTCGGGGATATCGTGATTCCGTTTTTATATATTGCGGTTACGCGATCCCTTTGTGCCGCGTCTTCTCTGGAAAAGAGCCGGCAGCGGGACCCCCGTGGAGGGGTGGTCCACGTCTCTGCGGGCTCGGGCGATTCCACCGCCGCCCCTGTCGACAGCAACCCGTGATCGGTACACCCTTGCGGCGTATATCTCGCCCCCCCTTCTCTCTCCTCTCTCGTGCCGCCATCACGCACGCGTTATGCATCCCGTTCCGAACGGACCTGGGACAAATTGCTCCGCTTCCTATCGCCGCGAAGTGTATCGGGGGTAGGTACCTGTAATTTATGGTGGATGTAATGGATTGGCGGTTGAGGGGCGACTGTTTCATCGCTCCACTTTGGTTGATCCGCGATCTTTCGGTACGTAGACGAGATATTATTTCGCTCGATCTCTCTTGACGAGATAAATCTAAAAGGCTAAAGGGTCAGGCTACTGTAAAACGGTCGGAAAATCGTAATTTTTGCGAGTTCAAGGGGGCAGCCTGGTGTAGCGGGGCGAAGAAATCCATTGTTTTTTAAACGATTTTATTCAGCTTCGGTCCTCTGTTTGTTTGTTTGTATGCATGGTTCAAATCTGGCAACTCAAATTTAACCCACTTCCAACTATCCAATTGTCTTGAAACTTTGCAGGCGTGCGTGATTTGGATGACAGTACGATATTTAAAAAAAAAATTAACCCCGAGCGGGTGAAAAATTTACCCAGTCATCAATAAATATAACCCATAACCACCGATCCAAACGACTTGAAATCAGCCAGTCGCGTTCTTTACGAAAACGACAAAAAGGGGGGCCGCTATTCGCATCGCGATTTGAAATTAAATAAAAGATATTTCTAAAGGAGTCAGAGCTGCGAAATGTAAATCCATAAACACTAAAAACTAGAAAATAAAAAATATATAAAAAATTTTTTTATATTAAACGATTTTATTAAAAATGCGCTAAAAAAATCATTTTTATCTTGCACTGCAATTTCGATGGTGTTTTTTCACTTTAAATAAAATCGTGGAGCAGGGTATCTCATAACAAATTCATTTTGACGTTTGATGCTGTATTAAATTGATTCATATTCTGTTACGAAAAATCCTGTTCCACGATTTAATTAATGTGAAAAAACACCATCGAAATTGCAGTACAAGAAAATAATTATTTTTTAGTTTTTAGCGCATTTTTAATAAAATCGTTTAACATAAAATTTTTTTTTTATATATTTTTTTCTTCCATAAATCAATAGTGATAATATGCTCCCAAAGCCGCAAAACAAAATTCGAAAAATTAAAGCGGATATAGCCGGTTTTGCTACGGAGCGCCAGGTTACCAGAAAACTTGAAATGTGTTTTTCTCGAAACGACAGTTTTACAATTTGCGGGCAATGTAATTACAAAAATATTCAACCAATCGATTTGACCTTGTGCATGGATATTTGTGAACATTTTCTTTACAGAGCTTAGTTATTGGCATAATGATATTGTTTAAATAAATAACTTTTTTTAAACATTTAAGACAAAATTTCGTTGGAAAAAGTGATTTTTTTTCAAAAGGCCGCTATTTGTTCAATTTTGCATCTTTTAAGTTATTAATTTATTCGATTTGTGCGTGCACTCATAAACTAAACAAAAATTGTTCGATTTTTGATTTTAGATGAATACAATAGACGCTACGTATAACTCTGTTATTTGCTGCTCTTTTTTAATAAACTTCTTTTTTTATCTACCTTAATCTGACAATACAATATCCTGAAAATTTCAGGAAGATCGATTAAATACTTTGTTTAAAAAAAATTCCCGAAAAATGTATCGATTTTCAGTTAGTTACACCAGGCTCCCCCCTCAAGGGGCAACGTACACCTAAACAGGAGGCGAAAAAGTAGGCTGGATTTGAAGAATTTTTTTCGGCGGACAAATGCTTTCACCAAAGAACCGTTACATGCATTAAAAATATCATACTTTTATCTATAAACTGTAAAATTTTCATGAAAAAATTCGGAGAAGGAAAGTGAAACGAAAATAAAATTATTCTCCCCGCGAAGAATCATTCAATGTCGCGTCATGAAGGTAGAAAACCGTTTGCCTCTTTGTTCATCGCTGGGAATATGCTCGGTCGCTCGTCATATATTTTACAATTGAACCGGCGTGTCTATCGTTCGACGTGTCTTGAAATTGACGGGGCCGACCAGAATCATCGTCATTCGGATGGCCCCTAGTGTTCATGCCGCCCCGTCACCATGCTGGAGCCGTTGATAGTGCTGACAGTGTTGAATTGCTTCTTCATGTTCAGCTCGACCGCGACGACATGCGCGTTATGGTAATCCGCCACGATTTCCCTGACTATTCGCCTTCTCTACCCACCAACGATCGGCAGGTGGCAATATCGCAGCCATCGGTGCTGCTACAAGAAGGCCCCCGCGCAGCAGGCCGCGAGGCAAGCTCTGTCCAAGCTGAAGAGCTGCCACGCCTCGAAGAATCCAAAGAGGGCTTCCAGCTCGAAGCAGGATAACCCCGGGAATGGGGTGGATCGCAGCAAGTCGAACTCGGCGTTGAGCCGCGACAGCAAGAGCAGGAGGAGGCAGAAGAGGAGCTCGAGCATCAAGTACCCGGTGCCCAGTGAATCGCCCAGCGAGGAACACGGGAGCTCGATGTAAACGGGCTCACATCGTCTACCTAAGGACTGATCCAGGGACACGTATTTCCCTTTCTAACGAGGGGCATTTTGTGGGTCATGTTTTTAGGGACAACGTGGGAGAGCTCGATGAGAGAACGGGGATGTCGGAGGCGTCGCAGACTGGCAATGACGTCAGGCCGGCGGTGGTGATGGAGTACTCGACCGTGCAGAAGATCGTGCAAATTCTCGACGACGACACGGACCTGATCGCCACGAAAATGGCCATCAAGGACCTCCAGGCCAAGCAACACGCCGAAGAGATGAAGGCAGAGTTAGACGGTGAAATTAAGGATAACCTCGAGCGTCCATCCCTGCCTGCGTATACACCGTCCGAAAGCTAATCTCATTGAATGTTGTACGAAATAAATGGCAGAGTTTTTATAAAACATTTGATTTATATTTCCGTTTATTTTAAACGGGGTTTATTAAATTAGGCTGTTTATTTTAAACTTGGTATCTTCGATTTCAAAGAGCCACAGAAGTTGGTCATGCATTTTGTAAGTTATTATCAAGCGTTACAAATGTGGTTCTTCATGATGGTAGGAATTTTCTCTTTCATTTAACCCGCGTTCTTTGAAAGATGGTTGTTGGAATACTCTTCGTTGCTTGGAGTTCCTGTGCAATCTTTCGTCTGATGATAGGTCTCCAGATGTCCGAGGTATCGAAGGGTCGGTGGAGCTCAAATGGCATTGGATAATTCGCGAGACTTTGGCTTTCCTCCCCGACTTTTTTAACTCGCAGCACTCGCTGGAATCGACTCCTCTGGGGCAACCAACGAGTCTTGGGAAACTTTAAGATAATGGATAAATTAGCGGGCGAGGTTAGTCGGAGCTTTCTAAATTGTTTTTACCAACTGGAGAAGAGAATACACCAAATGCAGGTTATGCAAACGCTGTTGCATATAGTGAGGCAGTCCAACATTTCGCATGCAGTCCGGGCCCTTTCATTTCATTCCTCGTTTCGATTAAATTTCTGGGTAATTCCACGGGTTTTAGAGGCGACAGGATTTCCTGTGTTGCATCCTGTCGGCGAAGCGTTGCAAACTTCCGTCGGCAAGAGTGTCATCTCGTGCGAGCTGTATTGACTAACACTTCAGGATGGTTTTCGGGAGGAAGATAAGACGAAACTGAACTAACTGTGAAACGTCCTACGCGCTGTTCAATGTCTGTGTTATTTTCACACTTTCCCCTCCTCTTCTCCCTTCTTCGGCAATGCACAGGGTAGCCTATTCCACGCAAAGCTACGTGTATTCTTCTGCAGAAGCTCAGATTTCGTCGCAGGTACTTCAAATTTACTATACTTGTATTATTTCTTTGTGGGATGTTCATCGCCAAGTTGACAGAATTTTTGTCTGATTCGTGAAAGAGAAATGAAAATGGATTTCATGGTTTTCATTCAATATTCAATTATATCCAAAGGGTTATTTTAATTGAAGCAAACGTAGGATTCCGGAATTTAAATTCCTAGAGCTGTTCTTCGAGCTTTTAGAAGATAGATGGAACGTTCCCACGAGACACTTTGGATTCTTTCTCCAGTGCCGATGAGTCGGAACCAAGTCACGTAGCAGTACTAATGCACGTTATTCCGAAAATCGTGCACGCGACGGTGCTCACACGCGTCTGGAGAAAATCCTAAGCGTTTAAAGACATTTTTCTACGAAGCCTATCGGTTTTCATTCGCGATGGTAGGGGTAGGGATCAGAGTTGGGCTGAAAATGTAATCTAATTACAACTTACAAATTACGATTAAAATGTAATATAGGTAGTTGTCAAAATTGTGGTCAACCACCTAAATTAACGATTACAGAAAATAATGTGTAATAAACTACACAATTACATTTTAACCGTAATTTGTAAGTTGTAATTAGATTACATTTAATTACATGTAATTAGATTACAAAGCTTGTTTCAAAATGTAATCAAATGACCAATATCTCATCAACTCGTAATCGCATTTGTACTCACATGCTAAATGTACTAGCATATTGCATTCGATAACCATGTAACTCACTTTTAAACGGTAGATATGCGATCATCTAGAAAGATTTTCTAAATAGAGGAACGAAGATTTGAAACGAGATTTCAATTCGGAAAATACAACTTCCGTGGAGGACAGACATGTGAATTTAGATAATGATTATAATACATATGTAAATACTAAAATCACTACCGTGGCATCGGCTCATCGTCGTATTTAGTCGTTCACTACACTTCGTTGCAACAATGTAACGAAATGCATTAAGTCATTGAAAAATCTGTTTTCGCAAGCACACACAGAATTTCACGTTGCAACGTTTCGTGGAAAATTTTGCGCTCTCCTAAACGCATGTATTCGTACTTATTTACCCATCTAATGTGGATATTTAACAGACCAACTTGGCTAATGAGGAGAGTCTGAAACAATAATTTTCTTCTTATTCGAAAATTATACTGAATATAATGGGAAATATTATATTCTGAATTCGACGATGCATCGAACACAAATTACGGGAATATTGCAGACATAATACAGGTGAATTCGAGACATCGATCACCGTAGAATACAAAATACCAGATTATTCGTCAATTGGTATATATATTCCACAAGAGTATTCAGTATTTCAAATGCATTTCAATTACAAAGTCATTTGGATGTGCCTAGGTGTGTTTGGTGGGGAGCATTGTGTGCCCTGGGCCAGAAGAGAGGAATGGATCTGCTTGGAGCAGATAAAAATGCGGACAGCACGATCGAAGAAGCGGAAACGTACGCGTGGTGCGGTTTGAAGACGTGCTCTACGCGTTGCACGCGCGTTCGACTACGCAGATTTTTTGACACTTTCTACAAATTTGTGCTTATTCTTCAGTTCCTAGATTCCTCTGTCGAGCACTTGTCCGGGGTGAGTAAAAAGTTTAAAAGACTTCCTTCTAGATTCTTCGATCTCTTACAATTCAGTGGATAGGAAAAGTTTGTTTGGTGACTCTCGACTGTTAAAGTAAAAAGAGTAGGGTAAACCAACCAGTAATTGACCGCATACCAGTGAATGACCATTAGGCAAAGATAAGCCAATTATAAATTTAAAAATATTATGTTTATAAATGGAGTGTAGTTGCACTTATAATATCCCATATTTTTAGTTACGTCTATTAAGCAAACATTAATAAGTACAATTCTTATTAAAAGTATGCGGTCATTTACTGGACTTCTACATGTTTTGCATTTCATAATCGTTTTTTAAAAAATTGCGATAATAATAAGTAATTATTTTTATAGAAATTTCAAGAAAAATAAATTTATATGCAATTTTAACAGTTGTTTTGTTGTTATACATAAATATATTCAAGTATTAATCTCAAAGGTTCATAAATTCAACAATTCGGTCATTCACTGGTTGGTTTATCCTAGTGTGATTCGTTGCAAGTGGAGTTCAAGTAAATTTCGAAAGCAAAGTGCATGGATTATTAATAATTCTCTCTTTCTATCTGCCTTATTTCATTCAAGACTTCTTCGTAAATCAATTTGACGATTGTGGTAGATTTATTGAATGTTCATTAAGTCAAATTTAAAGCTCAAAGGAAGGATTAGATGAGTCAAGAGATATTAAATAAACTTTGCGACACAGACATCGATTAACCCCCATTGTAGCTTAATATATTAAAGCAGAAAATGTTTGTGTGTTTGTCTGTCGCCTAAAAACTTTCGAACGGTAAACTCTGAGGTCAGGAAATGTGTTCCAGTTCATTATACCTAATTAATCCAGATGAATATGACTATTTTCCCAAAAAGAAATAAGTAAATTTTTTTTTATAAAACCACAATCTAAATTCAGGGCGAACTCGAGTAGTAAAGCTAGTAATTTATTAAAAAAAATAGACTTTTTCACTTAACAATGCACCTTTCATCTCCTCCCCATTGTTTACATCCACCGTACCTACTTTCTCTTCTGCATCGCAATCTACTCGATTTTCACGTCGCCCCGTTCGATTCCATTCACGTAGACGCGTCCACGCACATTCAAACGATCTCCAATGACCATGTTGCACGCAATTGTACGAGCAACTGCTTAGCTCTCTTCTATAATCGATCCAACGAACCTCGATCCACTTACAAGAATGCGTGCAGCCGAGATTCAAGAATGTCGCAATGCACATCGAATTCTGGTCATGCGTTCAATCTATTTCCCCGAGGTGTCCTCTTCCTCGTAATCGAGTAGTCGTTTCACCATCGGCGAGGTTCGATAGTTTACGAAACAGTGCTCGAAAGAACGGAGACGGAGTTGCACGCGTGACGGTGATAGATCCCGGTGCACCCTGAAGAATACATTTCCGCCGATAAGCGAGGGACGTTCGATTCCCTATTTAGTTTGAAAATTCTCCAGTGACTGGACCTTCGAGAAAAATTTCGACCGTGGAGAATTTATCTTTGAAATTGGTGGGAATTCCTGGGAATGTCTTCAGGATCTTCCAAGCCTCCGAAATCAGAAATCCATTGAAAATTATTTGAAATCTCTGAAAGTGCTGTGGACGTACGTGCTTACAAACCTCGGACCTTTCAAGAATTTCATTTTGAAACTCCAAATATTACTTAATCGAATATTACTTAAAGCGACATAAAGCGCCTTGAGCCCACGACACAATCATGCTAATTGAAACGTAGGGTTCGAGGCCATCTCTAGGAAAGAGGAGTCGAGGAGACATTCTGTCCCCGTCCTTTGCTCGTGTACACTTCGCGTTATCGATATATTCCGCGATTAAAAGCTTGTCAAATAGTGATTGTTGACGGATCACGGTGTGGCGATTGCTCAGCCACGTATTAGCACCCGAACAACCGTTTCGAGTGCTAATGCGTCGCAAATATCGTCAATCCGCGTTGAAAGAATCTTGAGCAACATCGGAAGAAGAACATGTTGAAAAGGCAAGGCGATAGAATATCAATCCACTTCACCGTGGAATCCGAGGAATCCCTGGCGAACGTTGCACTTCGTTCGCAAACAAGTTCGCCAAAGACGTGTAACTAGGATCAACATTGAGTATGTTATTTCTGCGTTGGTTGCCTCTTTCGTTCAAACATGTCCTCGCTGGAGCCGATAGTATTCCAAGAAGTGATTGCAGCTTTCGCAGCTCGTTACGAGGATTCCAGGGATCGTAAATTATCTGAATAATAATAATGGCTGTTGCTACAGATGGGAATAATTTTTCTCAGTTTTGCGTGTCGATGTTTAAGGATCCTCCGCAGAATATTGTATCGAAGAGTGCAAAGGCTGAGAATAATTAATATATCACGGTTGATACTATCTATTATAATGTATCTATCCTTTAATCTATCTATTAATATCTATATCTATCTATTAAAATCTCCAATTATAATGACTGGCAGAACGATAATTATGCTGGGTTCCAAAGTTCGTTCAGGTAGGCTTGACGTTGAAAGCTAAATTTGCTTTTACAGTTCACGATGACGCTGTTACCACCGACTGTCAAGCAACAAAAACACATCGACGAGGAAGTTCCACCCGACCCGGAGGCGAGAAAACGCGACGTCGCGGCGATTCGCGAATGGCTGTCGAAGCAGCCTCATCTGCCTAATCACATGGGTTAGATTTATTAAAATGTCCACATTGACATCGATTTTGCATAGTGTTTTCACCATATTTTCACTAATTCGCTGAAGGCTTGTTCCACGGTGGAAATTCAGAAAAAAGTAGATTGCGATTATGAAGTATAGAAAAATAGTTGTGTTACTTGTGTTATGTTCTTCAAAACTTCAGCTTTTGTTCTATTTCGATTTCGATACTGAATAGAATTGTGAAACTCCTCTGAGTAAAAATTTCGTCACTTTTTGAGAAAACTAAGAATATTATACCAAAATCTAATATAAACTTCAGCTTTTATTCTATTTCGATTTCGGTACTGAATAAAATTGTGAAATATCTTTTTTCTTTCAATGAAAATTTCGTCACTTTTTAAGAAAACAAAGAACACCCTATCAGATCAAAATCACATGTAAAACTTATTCTGCAACGTGTACAAATGAAGGGAATTATGAGTGAAAATGGACTTCTCCACAGAAAGTTAATTAAACGTGCATAAGGAAAGAAGTTAAGAATGTTTCTATTTCGCCAACGTTTCAGACGATGCAAGGCTCGAGAGATTCCTGTTCGGCTGCAAGAACAGCCTGGAGAGATGCAAATTAATTTTGGAGCGATACTTCAGCGTGCGCACCGCGATGCCTGAATTCTTCTCTGTGCGCGATCCGCTTTCGAGAGAGATTCAAGAGTGTTGTCGAGCGATGTAATCACCTTCTCTGCCTTCCTTATCACTGTCAATCAGGGACAGCTGATTCTGAGCAGATTTCGACGTTGATTGCCTTTCGATTCGTTAACAGACACTACTTCGTTCTGCCATCGTTGACGGAGGAGGGACATCGCGTGACCATTTTGGGGCTGCGGGACACGTCGATAGAGAAATTCTCGATCCAGGCGATCTCCAGGCGGATACTCATGGTCATGGACACGCGCCTCATGGAAGAACATTGCTTGTCGAACATTATGGTCATCGATCTTCAGGTGATGAGACGATATGCGTTATTTCTTGGCTCAATGGGAATATATTTATTCTATTTATTTTACATAATCCTTACCTCGTCGCTTCGGATTATTTCCTACTTTATATTTTCATATATGTAAGAGTCTATCTATATCTCAACGTCTTGTAAAATACCTGTACATATAGGTACTTTGTGCCTTTATATATCTACTTATATGTTTCTATCTCTATATTTTATTGTACTATGTTATTCCCATTCCCACACTCCTATCTTAAAATCTAAGTTCTTAACGGGTTAGATACACCTAGAATGGTTAAAAAAAAAAGTGATGAAATTTCTCTCAGAAATATCCTTTTCTGTTCTTCTGAGAGAAATTTCAGCAGTTTTTTAATGATTAATAACAAACTGTGGCTTTAAAAAAAAAATCGGTATGACAAAGACTTTAATGTGAGGAATAATCGTGCCAAGTTTCACTCAAATCGGTTCAGTAATTTTTTAAATTTCATTGGCAAGGATTTGAAAAGTATAGTTTTGAAAAAACAGTTTTTAAAGTTAAAGCTACAAGTTAAATCAGATAATTTTTTTTTCAACTTACAGAAAATCGTCGATTCCGGGGCCATAGAATTGACCTTCCTTTGATGTAGCTTCTGCGATTTCTTTATTGGAAACATTGATTTTTTCGATCATTCTGGGTGTATGTACCCCCTTAATTCTCGTTAAGAATTATAGTTAATGCAAAGCTGTCCCCTGTTCGACCTAGACTTCGCTGATATTTGGAGAAATGATTGGAATTATTCAGGGCTTCAGCGGTGTACACTTCACGAAGTGCAGCCCAACGCAGAGCATCCTGAGAAAATCGATGCTGGCTGTGCAGGACAGCATGCCGCTGCGTCTTCACAGGGTGCACTTCCTCCACGCGCCTGCAGTCATCGAGAGCATCCTCAACATATTCTACCCCCTTCTGAAAGCCAAGCTCGTCCAGAAGGTGGGTGAAATCGATGAACGTGATTGTGCCCGGTGAATGGTCCTTCTGTTCCTTATACTTCGCGTTCCTTCTTATTCAAGTTTCGCATACACACCGGCGGCGGGGAGGAGCTGCACCCCTATATGAGCAAGGATATATTGCCGAACGAGTGGGGAGGCAGAGCTGGCACCTTCGACGAGCTCAATGGTTCGTGAAACTGAAAGCCTCTGCTATGTGTGGCGGTTTTTAGCATTCTGACGCCTCGCGGTAATCGATACAGGCTACGATAATTATTTAGTCAGACGTCTAGAGCTCCCGCTCAACCTTCAACACTCCACAGCAATAATACATGGAGATCTCTAGATAGCTAAACATTTTTCAGGCAGATTTTTCATTCACGGAAACTGCTTTCAGATGCATGGAGGAAGAAAGTCGAGAAGAACAGGGACTGGTTCCTGCGGGAGGAGAAGCTTAGTCGATCCAACGAATGCGCTCGACTGCCTGAATGTAAGTCGAGGGTTTTAATGGAACTGGAAGGCCTGCAGGGCTCGTTTAGGAAACTGAATATTGATTAGAAGAAGCAGAGTGTCCACGACGAAACGATTACGATTTTATTGAACGATCCGTGAACACTCTGTGATAAGTTATCACTGGTGGGATTTTGCAACGCTCGCCAGAAGATAGCGCCACAGAACACATCTGAGTCTAGGAGCAGGTTCTGATGAATGAGGAGTGGAATCGATTAATCGATTAATTTAACCATGGCATTAATGTACAAGGTACATCAGAGCTATTTTGTGTTAAATATTTTTTATACTGCACCTTGAATTCAAGTTGTGTATTCGTGTATTGGTTATAATAAAGCATTTTTGTACGTCAATAATTTGCCCACGTGTGTTTAATATGAAACCTGTGTTGGAATAATAATTTCCTTCCTTTTTATACGTTCTCGGGCTGCCTCTACTAAATAGCAACGCATACAAGATTCTGATTAGAATCGAGACCGTGTAGAGGACTTTCCGCACGGTTCGTGCCAAAATACAGGTGTGGCACGAATGTAACGTTGTTGCAAATATATTGGAAAGCAGCCCATGAGATAGACTGCCAAGTAGAATCTTGCAATGCAGTTCCTTGCTGCACAACAGGGGATCCAATACGATTTGCAACAAAACACTGTGGCATTAATCGGACAGCAGTCGTACAAGAACCGACTGGCACACTTTGCAGATGTTGGATCCAGTCTGAATATAATTTGAAAGAAACATGAAGGAATATGTTGTTGATAAAATTCCCACAGCAGGAACTGCAATTTCAAAGCAAATCATGAACTGGATTCTAAACTTCTGAGGTAATTAAGGGGATGCTCCGGTCTCGAGCCCATAAACATTGGTGATTTTTAGGAATTAATTAAAGGAAAACTACCGAAGATAATTTAATGGGAATTCTTCGATTGTATTTAGAATATCTTAAACTGTAGAAATATATTTTTCTTTCTGTAATTAATCGTTGTAAATGACAGTGGGCATTCGTTGAAGTAAGAAACATTGCCAGAATATTAAAGAGCATGAAATTCCCTAGTGGACGTAGCTTTAAAAATTACAAAGTGACATTTTTTTACGAAATAACGACACTTGAAATTTGAAGTCACTTTTCTCTATGTTTTGCGCCTTTTCAACAACTTTAAAAAATACGAAGTTTCAAATTTTGGAAATGTTAGAGGTTTCTCCACTGCATAGAAGTATATTCTTCAAAATAAAAAAGTTTCCATCGAATCGGAGAATAACTTATCGAGATATTTGTTCCACCGATTTGAAGGCCACTGTTTCGAGAAAAACGCGTTTAATTACGTGAGTAACCGGGTTTTATCTACACATTCGCCGCAACTGAACCGCCTATAACTTCGGGAATTTTTAATATTTCAAAAAATCCTTTTAAACACATATTCTCAAAAGATTGAAAATTCAAAAAATGGAATGAAAGAATACTACTTTAGATTCTTCGACATTTTTAGACCGGAACGTCCCCTTGACTAAACCACATCACTAATTACGAACTGTATACCCAAGAAGATCACCCCAAAAAGGAAGTATGTCAATTACTTCTGGCCCTTCCTTTGATCATGAACTGAAGCTGTAAATTAGATCGTACCTATTCATCAAGCGGTTCGGTCGAACGATTTAAACCAATATGCAGTCTTTTGTCAGGCTGGTACGCGTCGTGAACTACCCGCTTAATAATGGCACCATACGTCCACCTCCAGACACTTAAACACCGCCTCGTTCGCTTCAACGTCTGCCTTCTTTCGTGCCCGTTTAACAGACTTGATAAGCTAATCGTGGCTCGGGACAGCAGGATTGCCAGGAATCCCTTTCGACTGGTCGCGACGAATGCAATCTCGCGGTTCTTTGCTCGAGGCGTAATCGCGACTCACTTCTAAAAGGCGCATCAGTCGTTCACGCTTTGTCGCGCCGAGAAAAATAACCGTGGTCAATTATCGTACCGAGGAAATATTTATTGCAGCACGCGAATAAACACGTTGTCACTTATATCTCTTATTATCAGTACTAGGAAAATATTATTGTAAAATTTATTTATTGCAGAAATGTGTAGCTTACTCTAGTGAATCAAATAAGCTGAATGCTAATAAATAAATATTTATAGTATTGTAAAAAGGAGCGCGTTTTTAGTGTTATTAGTATTATTATCCAGGTGAAGTACCCTTTAATTTGCAATAGATAAATAATACGCGGGTCGCAGCAGTGGCGAGTCCAGAGGGGGTGCAAAGGAGCCCAGACACCCCCCCAAAAAAATCAGAAAGAAGATAAATGTAACCACGACTGAAGTAATTCAAGAGCTTTGTAAAAAGAAAAGAAACCTGGATTTTATTCTTTAAATGAATTCTTGCAATCACCTAATGAATTTTATTGAATTTTCATTAAAAATATTTTCATCCCTTCAACTCGGCTTCCTCCAAGATTTAATCCTGAGTGCGTCACTGGATCACAAATTTACATGAAAGTAAATATGAGAAAATTCGTTTGGCTTCCACCTTATAAATTTCATGATTTTATTGAGCACAGATCGAGCAGCTGTATTTCAAAATCCACTGCATGTTTCAGTGGTAGCTGAGTGAAATATGCACTTCGCAAGAGCTGCTCGCATTCGTCGAGCAGTTATTCCGACGTCCACCGACGCGTATAAACAAATAATGGCCGTTGCGTGTTTCTGAGCGGGCGAATTAAATAACCGCGAGACAGGGCCTTGCGTTACACAAGCATTATGCCAATTACACGGGCGTGCACGTTCTTAACGAACCTGAACAGCCAATTAATTGATTGATTAAACACCACTGTTTGAAGGGATTGCGTAACGATCGTTTTGCAACGGGCATCTTTGCTCGTCAAACATATCAAGCATTTCAAACGCCCAGTCTTCGCGATGAAATTTACTTCCAAAGATAGTTGGTACTGAACAGTCGTTTTTGTTGAAAATTAAGTATTTCTTTTTCAATTAATTACAAAGAAATCAATTCAAGCTGAGACTTATTCTTTGACACAACGTTTATTAACATCATAAGCTATAAAAAAAACATGTGTGCTTAGTCAAAAAATATGCATTATAGATGACGCTACAGATGCATGGTTAAAGAGGCTTTTTCAAAAAGTTTATTTTGCTTTGTAGTGATAATTAAAAAACAGAGGTTCCAACATAATGTGTAGCTTCGGCCTGAATCTAAATTGAAGTTAATAAAAACTCTTATTCTTTAAGAAAAGAAACTAAAACCTCATCTTTGTCTAACGAAAAACGCTCTTCCTGAAAAATGGCCCTTTCGTAGCTGTAATTTTCATAAATTTGCTTCTCTTATAGCTTCACTGCAGAACCAGAGGCGTTCTGAAGTAGAATTTATAAGCAGGTCGCTGAATTTCGTTTCGCTTCGACAAAATCGATGCAAAGCATAAAGAGCTCTTTTAAAGTGAACATGTTTTTTAATGCTTAGGTATGCTGTCAAAGAACAAGTCTTAGCTTCAATTTATTTCTTTGTAATTAATTGAAAAAGAAATGCTTCATTTTCGCCGTAAGTAGCCTTAATAGTGAAAATTTCTTTCAACCAGTATATCTTCGCATTTCTTTCTGTTTCCTTAATCAAGGCGAGTTCTCTCGACTTCGCAGAGAAACTTGCTTCCCTCTAATTGAATCCTCAAGGAAATTAAGTACCGCGTAACGTTTAATTATGGGATATCAAAAGCAATAGCTTCTCCCTGTTTCTTACCTATCAAGATGATCCAGGTTTCTATATTTTTAACCACCTCATAGTATTTTACATTCGTTGCTCGAGTTAATTGAAATTGCTCGCCGGTAAAATGGTGAACACAAAGGATTAAGCACAGTCGGATCCTAAACGAACTTATAATTTTGACGACCCCTAAAAGGTTGGTCTTAAGGTAATCGCTTAATTCAACTGATTAGTCGAGGGTGGCTGCGATAGCAATATACGTATACAACGTCCCTGTCCTGCCGCACTGTACAGGCGGCAGGGTGGATTGATTTTTCGCCCCCTGACGTCACCACGAGGCCAGCATGCGCGTGGTGGTTGAACGAATCGTCGTGGCCCGTTCCGACGCATTTTATTTCCCCATCTGCACGTCTATTCTGCGTACCACCTGGACCGTATTCCCTCCCATGGAACTCTTATCCGAATAAACGCAAGTACCATAACGCAACCACTCTCCTACCAGCCGACATCTATGAGCATTGCCCCGGCACACCAGCACCCACCCTCGAGCCAGCAAAAGAAACCATTTCCCGAGAACCTTCCCTGAAGACCCCCCATAATTCCTTCCGCCGGTGTGCTTGACCGAGTTAGCCCCAGGTGCCCAGCTAAGAGCCGCGAAACAGGGGCAAGATTCTGCGAAGTCAACTTATCGCGGAATCGTGAAGCGGGCCCTCGACGGGCGATAGGGAAGGAAAGCGACGAATCTTCCAGCAATTCCCAGCGTGCCAGCGATGAATGAGCACAGCGATCAATCGCGGGGTGGCCCCGCTGCCGCGGCGTTCCACCAATCGAAAGCAACCTCCGACCCGATGAACCCCGAGCCGAGTGGTCGAAACGGTTATCAGGATCCCGGAGGCGAGGAGAGAGACTTACCGCCGCGGGGAAGGAGGGCACGGTGGGTGGCAGAGGGTGGCTGTGGCTCGGGAGCGAAGCGGTGTACACGCTGGGGGGTCAGAGACGAGTTCATTGAGTGTCGCGGGCGGCTGGCTCGTTGCATCTACCTCGAGCCCCGTTCCCCTTGGCGTGGACGATCACGGTTCCCTCGTCCTCCGGCTGGCTCGAGGGAGGCAAGGCAGGCCGTGGACGATCGGCTAACTAGCCGTCTACCTTGGCGCTGGAGGAGCGGACACGTGCGCCGTGACGGGGACGGGCGCGCGTTTCTAGGCGGCTTAACGTGCTCCGGTTTCGCGGCGACGCTTTCGATCGTCCGGACAGGAGCTGGGTCGACGGCGAGCAACCGGCGGCGCGGCCCGCAGTTCTCGCGTTCCCTTGGCTCCGCTACTATGCAACCCGCCAGCAGGCGAGTGACGTACAGGAGCGAGGCCCGCAGTCCCGCTGGATTCCGTCCCGTCGAATTGTTGGACGGTTAAAGGACCCAGGCGAGCCTGCCGGTAAGAGGACAAGGGAAGTGGGTGCGAGCGTATCCGCGCGGAGCGTCGATCCAGAATATCTAGATCCACGAGGGCGATCCGGAGTCGGCTGCCTCGCTTCACCCCCCTCGTGGCATGCACCTCCCCACTTCTTCGATTCGCCAGGACGTCAGCTGGAACTTGCGTGGTGCGTCCCGGGTGTGCAGCGTGCCGCTGCAGCGTCTAGTCCATTGTCGCGGCTCGTGAGACTACAGGGGCAGGGTGCGAGGAAAGACGAGCCCACGGTGAAGGGGCGTCCACGGCGGCGCCGCGATTTAGACTCTCTGCCGTCAGCTTTCCAGTCAACTCTGCCGCGCGGTCGACCATAGTCCACCGCTGAGGAATATCTACACCGCGAAATTATCCTGGGAAGCGCGAGTTTACGGGTCGTTCTGGGTGAGGTGCGTGCGGATAAACGTGATCCCACCCGTTGATTGGCCTGCCCTGCGTGGCGCGTACGTTGCGGACGCCGCGTAATACGCTCCAGCTCTCCAAGCTGCACGCTGGTACCCCGTTGCGTCGAAGGAGCCAAGGGAGCCGGCGTCACCATTGTCCGCAGCGATCCGGAGGGTGTCGGTGGAAGCGGTTGTCCACGGTGTCAGGCTCTGAAGAGGAGCTCGAGAGGACGGGGCACGGAAGTGGACCTGGCACTTGGCGATCGAGGAGTCTCTGGTAAGCCCTCCAATATCAAGCTTAATTATCCTTCAGCTGGGTCGTTGCTGTACCGTCTCCTGTATCAGGAGCATCTACGGTTGACAGTCAAGTGTACGTCGTTTCAGGCTACAAGAGCATTAGTTTCGCGATGAAAAGCACTGCCCTCGCGAGAACACAGCTCAGACTGCTCGAAGCTTAGTTCTCTCTGCCCGTCTCTGTCTAACCCCCGCTGTTACTTATGTAAGCAGCTAGTGTCCCTGGCATGGCACGAAGCTTCCAACGATCGCACGTGGATTCTCACCCTCCCTCGTGCTCCTCTCCCTTCCGGCCCTTGCTGTCCGCCCCGGGTTAGAAATCCTCTGTTTCATCTTCTGGTGCAAGATCCAAGGGCCTGTGCCCGCACGTGCCTCGCGGATAGTCTCGATGACCAACGTCCACTCGACCGATCGACCAATTAAAACCTCAAGGATGCTCTAACTGACGAACGATTTCACAAGCTCCGTGAGCTTTCTGTATATTTCTCCAATTCAACTCGTCACGGTTGCAATTATTCTCAGAAGCAGATAGCGCGGAGCCAGCGGTGTATTATACTTGAGTGCCCCTTCGATCCTACCTCGCTGAGAATCTTATTCTAACCCCTGCCCTCGGCTAATCTTAATCCCTCGCGCCAGTTCCCAGTGCGCGGTGATCGCAGTGGAAACAAAAGCGTCGTCCATGATCTACCCACTGCCCGGTCCGTTGCAGAGGTCGGCAATAAGAGCGCCGTTTACTTAATTAAGGTTCCCGACGCGCGGCTCGTTGACCCCGTCGCAATTCTTCGACCTGGATCGCCCTTCGACGACATCGATTCAACGACAGGCAACCGCTTCCTGGCCGGGCCTCGCTCGCCCCTGCCCCAGCTTCCGTTTTTCTTCCCTTTCAGCCCGTTTTTCGCTGACCTCCCGTCGGCCTGTTCTGCAATGCGTCAGCAGACCGCGTCTGCACGCAATACGTCGCAACGGGCCGCGGGTCACGTTGCTGGCGTTCCTTCCTTTGCCTTCCAATCGCCCAGCCTCGACGCTTTCAAAGCTGCGTCGTTGATTCAATCATCATAAAAGTCACGCTATAATTGGCCGGTTTTCTTGAGTAGAGGAACGCTTGATGGATGCTGATTCTCGATCCCCACCTCCCTGTGCTGCTGGGAGGTGGTCAACAAGTTGGGAATAAATCGTGCGTTGAATGGATTCCTCCGTATCGATTGCTTTGTAATGAATTAAGCTCCTCGATTCTTGGGACGGATCTGACGAGGGAAGATCCCCGAGCCGGAAATTCAAGAAATTATTAAACTTTTGGGATATGTAGAGGATATATAGATATGTATTCTGAAATTTTTTTTGCTACCCAAATTTACTCTAAGGGGGTGGAATTGGCCTCTGAAAATCTGGCAATTTTCTGATTTTATGTTATAACTCGGTAGATACTTTAAGGGATAGAAAAAAAGTTTTCAAGCAAAAGTTACTTCTTTTAATTGGGACTATCATTCGGTAACTTAGAGTTCTTACAGTTTGCGAATTATAGTAAAAAATCGAAATTAGCTGGATTTTCGGGGATCAATTTCAACCCCTCAGAGTGAATTTGGACACCAAAAAAAATTGCGTGATACATATCTAAATACCTTTATCATTTTTTGAATTTCCGAGTTGAAGATTTTCCCTTATGAGTAGTATGTTCTAAGAAAAGTGTACGTATCATTTTTTGTTCGTTATTGATACTAGATCTGTCGAAGGAATTTTGGTAAACGTCGACGAGGGAAGAGTGGGTGTTAAAGGCGCGACAGTGTGAGAAAATAAACTCGTATGGCAAAAGTGAGTGGCGGAGGGACTGCGTCGTTTGTGACTGCGTTGCACCCCCGTTTACGAGCGAAACGCAATTACCCTGGCATCGTTCGCGCCCATTGAGGTCATTAATTTAACAGCTTCGTCAACACGCTGCAGTGCAGTTTCTCTTTGCGGTATATAATAAGCCCAGCGACGACACGTCGCCCAGACAGGTCAAAACAATCCTCGAGCGCTGAATATTTCTGTTGCCCATCCTGTCTGATACGTTTCGCGTTAAATCACTTGCTGACTGCTCGTCGAGCACCGACCTAGTTGCGAAGTTTCATTCAAGTCGGTGCGTAATGCCTCGAGTGTTCTCATTGTGAATGAACCGGGATTGGAATTAGTGGTCATCTTTATGGAAACTGAGACGCCACTCTCTACGTGGGCACTCGGTTCGCAAACTGCACGGGAAGCGTTAATACGAAATGAAGGGGAACACAGTGGACTTGGAGAATTTCTTTAGAAAGACAGCTGCATGCAGAATTGCCCATTATTCGATATAAAATGAAGTTATTCGAGAATAATGAATAATTTTTTACTGAAATAAATTTTGATTCGGATAAATTTTTATTAATTTTATATAGAAAAATTGATTCGAATAAAAAGTTATTCGGTATTCTTGAATAATTTCGTTTCATTCGTATTTCTTATTCGAAATTATTCGAGAATAACAAATAATTTTTTATTCAAATAAAACTCGTGTATTACATTAATAATATTAATCAATATTGTTTTCTAATTATCAATTAATATATAAAATTAATAAAAATTTTCCTTTGCAGCGAATTTATTATTATCCAAGTAGATCGCACAGAAGTGGAGATAATCGAGCGAAGAACTTTTCAGCGTAAAGGAAGAGGTGAAGTTCGATGAAAATGCAGATGAAACCTTATATTCGCGATAGCAGAGCGTCTAAGGATGAGCAGTACAACAAAGAGGGCCGGTGATGACTCAGAAAATTAGTTTTCAGCGTTACAGAAAATAGAACTGTAAGTGGCGGTCGGTCTGCTAAATAGGCTGCAAAATGTGTCATACTTAGGAGCTAATTTCCAGGACACAGTGCACGTATAACGATCGCGCGATAAGTTCAAGTGCAGCGGCATCGAGCCACTGTCCACTTTTCCTGAATCGTTGATCGTTCCCGGGCGCACGGTGATTCGGACGTAAACGCCGACAAACTTTATAGCGCCCGCGTAATATCGGTAGACGTCACAGATCGATAGAACAGTTGACAACACTCGGCCAACTGCATACAACCAGTAACCCGCCCAATTATCGATGTATAAATAATTATTAGGTAGCTACCTGCCGTTTTCACGAACTTTCATCCGCGTTTTCTTGCCTCTGCACCAAACGGGGAAAGAAAAAGCACTTTGGAAAAACTTTCAGATACGCAAGGCTGAATCGACATGCAACGGGCACTGAATTCTTGGATCTCCTCGGGAAATTTACTAAATTCTCAGAATACTGCCTTTTGCTCCATATTCTTATAGTATAGGTGTATGTACTTTTCTTTAAGGTGTTTGAAAAGTTTCACGTCATTTAGACAGAGAAATGAAATCGTTCCCTTAATGAGTAGCGTGGCGAGTGATTTTTGTACCAAACATTTCTGTGGCTTACGACTTGTGTTTTGAAAATATTCAATCTTTGTTTTCAAAGTAAACATTTGGGAACTCTATGATAAAATTCAATGCGATAGCAGAAATACCGAAAGATAACAGAGGTGTCTATAATTAGGGTTTATACAAAAACCGACTTTTGAAAAAACCGGTTTTCGAATTTTTACAAAAAAATATATATGTAATTCAAACAGTACAAAAATATATATATACATTTTTTAAAAAAATTCAGTTTCTTCGATATTTATGGAATTACAAAAATATAACAGAATAAAATATACTCTATCTAATATTCTAAATCCGTACAAAATATAAATTATAAATCTTCATTTCATTTAGTATTTTTCATCAGCAAATATGAACTCATAAATATGCTTGTGCCCGAGGCGATTTCAAGACAAAATGTTAACCTTTTCAATTAAATAACCAATTAATTTTTACATATAAATTCTAGTCTCTAAAACCGATTTTCGAATTTTCCAAATTTACCTCATAAACGGTTTTGAAACCCGATTTTTAAAACCCGAGAAAACCTAGTGCGTATAAACCCGAAACACTCGTCAATCAAAAAAGTATCTCGTACGGAAAAGCCTTAATAGACTAAACGCTCGAGTAAGGCTGGCGCGGTGGAAGTAGAATAGTCGGTTTATGAACAGACTGAAGGTGCAGTAGTAGAAGTAAACGCGAAAAGTTAGGCGTGCACGAGTGAAGAAACCCGCAACTATAGAAGCATAATAACAAACTAAAAGTAAATTAGCAATCTCCCTCGAAAAGCTTTATTGTACCTCAACATTCTCTACGTCTCTTGCAACTTATACCAAACAAAGTTACACGAACCCCAGATACATCTGATTCCAAAGCCTGGAATATTCAAGGAAACGGGGGACACTTAGCTACCACACAAAATTTAATAATTTACACAGAGACATGATCGCGACTAACGTCCAAACTCGTAACACGAAAGACTATAAGAAAGCCTCGCATTATTATCACCGTCCCCTCGACCAGTGAACGATCGATTCTCGTCCAGCATGTTGCAGCCCTCGTTGATTGATAGGCGGATGCTTGTCGCTGGAATGGATTCATTCATAGACCAATTCCCAGTGTATCGACCGACTGATTTTCGCGTTCCCTTCGATCTCCACGTCCCGCTGGTTACGCCGTACGATCACACAGATACTGTCTCCCAGCGTCGTTTATCGACACGACGGCTTCAAGCAGAGTTTTACGGTATTCGTATCGGAGATATGATAACGCCCCCGTAGTCACGCGACTCTCTGACCTTTCGAGCCTCCATTTATCTTTCACAATAATTATTAAAACACCACCTGGGACACCCATATCCCACTGGCATCTGCTCGATCTACGCCCAGATGTCAAACCAAGCCTCCCAGGCTCAGCTTTCATATAAAAACCTACATACCGATACTTAACCCACTGTTTCGCTAGCTGCTCGGGTCAGACGTCGCCGATCAGCCCCCCGCGTTCGATATTTAAATCAGCCTATGTATATTTCACGACTGTGACGGATCGTTGCGGGAATACGCGGCTGCGGGGTCTGGCATAAATAAACGCTGGCATGCTTCGCGGGAAAGGTAGGCTTTCCTATACGCGACTGGACGCAGCGTCAATAACTTCGACGTCGATTTTCTCGAAAATGAAGCGCGACATCGAGAAAAGTTACTCTTTCTTTTCGACTTATACTAAGTAAATAAGTCGAGAAGAAGGAACAACATTTATCGATATCGCGCTTCGTTTTCGAGAAAATCGACTTTGAAACTCTTCGCGTTGCGACCTGCCAGCCGCGTGTGGAAAAGGAGGTTGGCGAAAGGTGGACTCGTTCGGGGGATGGTTTCTATGGGTGAACGTAGCGTTCACGCGCTCGTTCAGGGTTAAGGTGATATCGAGATCGAGGCTGAAGTTCCGAGGGGTCGATACTAAATATAGAGGAGGCGCATACGGGGTCAAATCAATAGGCATTCTGCGTATACATGTATATGAACGGTGCCTGAACGTCTGAACGTTCCACGGAGGGCTTAAAATACCGACGCCTACGTGAGCACCGGTGATCACCGTGGAAGATCCCGTCTGCACGTGCCCAGACGATTATCAGCGCTTCGCTATCGGCGCCCGGTGATTGGCTGCGCCGGGGGCAGCGCTTTCATTACAGTTTTTCGCTGCCTGTGCCCCGCTCGCACGCAACCCCGTCGCTGATTAACCCTTTGCGGTGTAATGAGCTTTTTATCACTTCGCGCTAAGTAGAGGAGATGCAGGGCCAGCGGAGATCCATTATCAATACGTTACTGATGGCAAGCAGATTATGAGCGAGTGGAATTTTGTATAATCTTTGGCTGAGTTGTTGATGAATATAAAGCTGAGATCGTGTTACTGTTTATGAAGCTAATATTTAGGTTCTTTTATGCTTTGATTAACTATATCATATTTGATTGGACTTAAGGGGAAGAAACAGGGAATGTCACAAAACAGCGTTATCGAGAAAATTAAGTTTTAATACTTTAGTCCGTCAGCAAAGAAGCAAGGTTCAATGAATTTAATTTTCTTATATAATTTTCTTCTTAAATAATTTCTTGTTTTCCCTTGACGATAGAGGATTGTGCAAAGGGAAAGAGTGGGTATATTCTGTATTTTGTTCCAGTGCAGAGTGGACATTTCCTGTTTTTGAAGGGTTACATACATTCTCGGCGCCTAATAATTTATCACTTTTGGGATTTTTTTCTCCAGAAGTGTGAAATAAATTGAAAATTGTATAATTGTATCTTGTTCTTGGGACCTTTATTCATATAAAACAAAATTTATTTCACACACATTTGTGAATATTGTCATAGATTTTAAAATTTTTAATTTTTAATATTTTTTTAACATTTAAAGATGGAAATTGTAAACGAAAAATCGACTGCTTTCTTCAAAATGACATAATTTTCTTATTTTATGAAAATTAAAAAAATTGGCTCGATGGCCATTAGAGAATGTCATTCTGTATAAATTAACGCAAAGTTCATGAAAAAAGGTTGTAAACTGTCGAAGTTATCATGCTGATAAGAAGGCCCCCTGCTTGGTGCAGAAAACGAACGACAATATATGACAAAACTGTGTCAAATAATTTTTTTATACGAATAAAGGTCCCAAGAACAAGATACAATTATAATTTTATTTATTTATTTCACACCTCTCGAGTAAAAAAATCCCAAAAGTGATCAATTATTAGGCGCCGAGAACGTATGTAATCCCTTAACCAGTATACCAAATCTTTACCATTATCTTACAGGGCTATTTGAACATTAAACCCTTTGTGAGTCGACAGTTCTGTAGTCCCAGTTGCCAGCAACAAAATATGCAATAAATCGCAAAATCACGAGAAATGGACAGTCCCTGTTTTTCCCCCTACCCTTCATATACATCTTTTGAAAAATTTCAATTACTTCCGCTGCATATGACTTGGCAGAGAAAAGTCCCCACACCCACTGACACACAAAATCAACCAACCACCATTAAATTTCAAAGTACCGCAGAGGGTTAAGGAGAACTCTAGTGCGGCAGACGCAAGAGCCCCAAAAGACTCAATTACAAGTTACCTGCATAAAATAAGTACCCACCTAATATAATTTCCCCAGCGATCGTTCGCACGCGATGCAGCTCATATCAAGCGTGCACCCTTCGGTAAAAACACGATTTCTTTCCTTCTTTTTTCCTAATCGCCCACTATTCCAGCAACGGCCGAGTCCTTTCTAGAATAATTATTAACCCGCCGAGGGCATAGCGTGCATGAATCGACTCACCGCCACGTTCCGCGATCTCGGTTCAGTTGCAGCATCGTAGACAGCGCGATCCAGGCCCGATCCTCCGGCTGAGGTCGGATGTGGTGGACGTGCCCTCCAGCAGGAGGAACGACAGCGGTAGCGCCGACGACGGGGGCAGCATCCAACGGCGACCTGGCACGTGGAAGGGCTCGGTGGATGAGCAGGGGTGACTGTCGGTGATGGACAATGAGCAGCCGCATCAGGAGCTGGTCAAGTGCGTGGTGGTGGGCGACACGGCAGTCGGAAAGACCAGGCTGATATGCGCGAGGGCTTGCAACAAGCACGTGTCGCTCTCGCAACTCTTGATCACCCACGTGCCCACCGTCTGGGCCATCGACCAGTACAGAATCTACAAGGACGTAAGTGGCACACTCCCTGGAAAATAAACGAGACGATGCGGTGTATCGTGGGAGGGGCAAGAATGTAGGGGCTGAAGAATCAAGGTCAGGCAAAGGGTCTTTTTGGTTGATACAGCACTCGAATCTCGAATGTGTTAATTCCCTCGCGATACACTGTTTAACTTGTAATTTGTAACGAAGAGTGAATAGAAAGCTTTGCATCATTTTATTATTTTTACAATTATTATTTACAAAGATACATTTACAATTATTAAACCGTTAACTTCGAACGGACGACTGGCTGCTCAGGTGTTGGAGCGGTCCCGGGAGGTGGTCGACAACGTGAACGTCTCGCTGCGCCTCTGGGACACGTTCGGCGACCACGAGAAGGACCGTCGATTCGCCTACGGCAGGTAACACATCCATCCACCCAGAACACCTCTCACAGTGTTGAAACGTTCAACTCTGCCCGGACAGATCGGACGTGGTGCTGCTATGCTTCTCGATCACCAACCCCGTCTCCTTGCGGAACTGCAAGGCGATGTGGTACCCAGAGATACGAAGATTCTGCCCGCAGACGCCAGTCCTGCTGGTGGGGTGCAAGAACGACCTGCGGTACATGTACCGGGACGAGACCTATCTCAGCTACTTCCGCGATCGAAGCCCCTTCGTGAGGTAAGCCATCACCTTGCGTCTCACCCTTCGCCGTACACCCGCAAGACGCTCCTCTAAACTACGATCTCCTCTCTCCGCCGGAGCTCTGTTGAATGCATCGATGCTTCCTCGATGACCCCTTTGGCAAAGTGTGTCAAAGTATTGATTCCGCGGTCTCCGCAGGCCTTCCTGATCGGCTGCTACTTTCGCCACTCTTAGCCGGCGAAACAGCCACAGAATCCCTGTATTTTTCATCGCACAGGAGCATCCTCTGCGCAAGGCACGGTTAATTGTGTCGCTCGCGTGGCATCGAGTTCCATTTAGGGACGTTAAAACAGGATGGAGCGAACCTTGGCATACGGCTGGAGGCTTCCCAAGGGACCCTCAAAGTTCATCGTGACTTTCAGACACTACGCCATTACCGTCCCCGTTATCGTTTTATGCATGTCGATAGGTTTCATCTATATTGCGCTATTAGGATACGGTGATGTTTTTATCGCGATCGTGGTCCCCAGGGCGACGAGGAAGAGCGACCTGGTGATGCCTGATCAGGCTCGAGCCGTCGCGCGGGATCTTGGCGTCTGCTATTACGAGACCAGCGTCTTCACGTATTACGGCGTCAATGAGGTGTTCGAGAACTCGATACGAGCCGCCCTGATCGCACGGCGGCAACAACGATTCTGGATGACCAACCTCAAGAGGGTGCAGAGGCCTCTGCTTCAGGTATGGAGTGTCTAATCCTCGGTATATAGGTGTTCAACGGTTTCTTAGGCATTTTCATACTGAGGTGCAACAGTGTAGATCATGTCCCAATATTCGTGAACCTAGATTTTTTCAAGATTCCAATTTGCATTAATCACTTTGGGAGCATTGAAAGTATTGCTCCTCCTGAGACGAGTTAAGTAGAACTTTAGCCGATTTAAAGGGATATTTTTTCAATCTTAAGCCACTCAGAGTATTCGTATCAGATTTGGGCAAATTTTATTTCGAATAAAGAATAATAAATAAATCCCCAATATGTATTCGTGAACAACGAATAACGATTTTATTCGACGAAAAATTATTCGTGAATAACTAATAAATTTGTAGCGTTATTCGAGCCTTTATTGGAATAAATTTTTATACGAATCAATTTTTATTTTAATAAATTTTTATACGAATCAATATTGATTTGTATAAATTTTTATTCGAATCAATTTTTATTTGAATAAATTTTTATACGAATAAATTTTTATTCGAATCATTATTGATTTGTATAAATTTTTATACGAATCAATTTTGATTTGTATAAATTTTTATTCGAATCAATTTTTATTTGTATAATTTTTTATTCGTTATTCTCGAATAACTTCATTTTATTCGAAACTTCTATTCGAATATTATTCGAAGCAGAATTTATTCGAAAAAATTTACCCGAGTAACGCCCAACTCTAGTTCATCTGAAGTCCGTTTCATTAGAACATAAAGTTGCGAAGCTCCAATGTTTGCATTCAAGATTGATTAGACGATTACGGTAATGGAAACGTCACTCTTCATCGATTGTTCTCGCAGGCACCGTTCTGCCCACCGAAGCCTGTTCCACCGGAGGTATGCCTGGCGGCGAGCACGTACGAGGAGAACATGAAGACCTTGTGGACGAAGCCGGTGCATACTGACGTGACTCTGATAGCTGGCAACTGCTCGTTCTCATCTCATCGGTGCCTTCTGGCCGCGGCATCGCCGGCGTTCCATCGACTCTTCACCATGGAGCTGATTCAGGAACAGACACCCCGAAGCTCCAGCGAATCTAGCATGGTATCGTCCAACGTTGCTTCACTCTTCTGTATGTTTCTTTCTCCCGTGTTCCCTTTATAAGACCGTGCCACTTGTGGCTTCGTTAAGGTGAGCACGTTTGGCGAAGCAACCGTAGGCGATTTCAACGACGACACCGAGTGCCTGATTCGTATCGATCAATCAAAACCCGCCAAGTGAGTTTATCCTGCAAATCTGTCGAGGGTTCGACATGCTGAATGCGATAGGATTCCGCGTATTTGTAACGTGGCGATGTTGCAGGGTCTGGGAGCAACTGAAACGGCGCTCCAGCTTTCAAGTACTGCCCACCATGGATAATCAGAGGAAATCGGCTGGCGCCACGAGGGAACTCAATCATCCTGCCTTCCAAAATATTCGTGTGTGCCTGGTGAGGATCTTGTGACTGTAGATCACAGTAGATCAGCACTAGACCCTCTAAAAGTGGAACTTTCTTTCCGCGGATGAATTTGGGTATGGGCTAAGTAGGGCGGCAAATTTTGGGGAGCAATAAATTTTGGGAAACCATCAATTTTGGGGAGTAATCAATTTTGGGGAGCGACAAATTTTGGAGAGTGATAAATTTTAGGCGAAAGAAATTTGAAAAGGTTTAAACTTTAAACACAAAGGCTTGCGACGACTTTAAAAACAATTCACTTTTTTTCATGTAGCGAATTTTGAAATTGTCTCGACTTTTTTAAATTAAAATATTTCAGCTTGTTAACCTAGGGGCGCAAAATCTCCAAATCCGCCCCGTTTCTTTCGCCAAGAGAGTTCTAAATTAAAATCTGAATATTTCTCAGTTATTCACCAAGATCCTATCCTTAAGCATGCCTTAATCAAAGCTTCGTATACAATAAAGCCGAAATATCTCCCAAGTAAATGCAAGTGTTGAATCATATCCATGACCTGAAGCTAAGTAGTGCATTTTCTTTGTTACCAATTTATTCACGCCTCCATAGATATTAGATAATCATTTATCAGCAAAAAATCTTAAATTTCTCTATTTCTCGACGATTTCTCTCTCCTCCATTCCGTCGAATTTAATTTACAGACCGAGAGCACAAACGGAACGCAACAACCGACGACAGTGGTGACCCTGTCGAAGCTGATCACGCCGCAGGCTATCCAACAATGCTTGCAGTTCATCTACACGGGCAGCTTGGATAAACGATACCACGATCTGCAAGTACGTTGCGTTGGTAGTATCTTTGATAGCGTCAGGCACACATAGGAAGCCTTTTGCCCTGGCCGACGGGATTAGGTTCTTGCACACCGATCGCGTACCGTTTTCATTGCTTACATGGTCGTGGTACGAGCTAGCTGGTGGAGGGGAAGCTAATCTTTTTAGGAAATTAGATCAGCCCTAACTATTGAGTGTGTACCAAAGAAACGAGGAATACTGTCGAGCTGCCTAACGCTTGAAAACACTCTGCATCGACCAACGAATTTGAATTCTTAACGAAGGAAGATCTTGCTACCTGTACTTCGTTTCACTTTTAAGGGGTAACGCCACTGTTGCGGCACATAACGAAGTGTACCTTTGACAATTGTTTGTAGGTAAACAAAGAGATAAGTCGAAAATTTGTTTAAGCACCTTTATTACACGCATCTTAAGAAGTCTCAAGCTATTTTTTTTTCTTTTCTTTTCCTCAAAATGGCACTTTAAACGCGTTTCTTCTCGGAATGACGTTTCGCAAATTGATTTGCAGCATAACTTGAACAAATTTTATTCGATTCACTTGAAATTTTTAGAGTAGCCCCTAAATTACATTCTCCATAGAAATACGCACAGATTTCTTGAAAACTTTTAATGATATAAACAATTTTTTAGCTAGAAAGTGAACTTTATATTCAAATGCTTACCATTTCTAAGCTTACTCAATATTTTACAATATCGGTACTTATTTCTCCGGAAAATGTACTTTAGAAGCCACTGTAAAAATTTAAAGTGAATCGAATAAAATTTGTACCTATAAGTTATGCTGCAAGCCAATTTGAAAAACGTGGTCCCAAGCAAAACACGTTTAAAGTGCCATTTTGGAAAGATGAAAATAAAAGAAAAATACCTTGAAACTACTTAAGACGTGTATAATAAAATCGTTTAAACAGATCTTCGACTCATTTCTTTGTTTACCCACAAACAATTGTCAAAAGTACACTACGTTTTTATCTCACTACAGTGATGTTGCCCCTTAATTAAAAGAATACACGGGGACAGTGTCTACTTGTTTCTAAATCAAGCCTGTCCACATCCTACCCATTGTTTGCTCGAATCGTGAGCTTGAACACGGCGATACCAGTGCGGTACAGGCAATTAACGCGGCTCTATTCTTTCAGACAGCTCCTATCGGGCTTCTACTGGTTAGTACAATGTGAAATACGTTTGCCGACACGAGCACACGCACAAGCACGCGCACAGTAGTACCGTACATAGCCTCGCGATGGTTATTGATTCATCAATGAGCCAGCTCCCGGGTAATTAAACCGCTAGGCCATTATCACAGTCATCGTCATTCTGGCATGTTACTTTCGTCCCTCGTTAGCGAATCCAGCGAGCTAATTCGACCGAGTAAAGACATGAATCTAGTGTCACTTAGAAGTGTCCAGGCGGTAGCTGAGACGCCGATCACACTTATAGATCCAATCTCGATAGCTGCTCATAGAAGATAGATAGTTGGACGAGATACAGTGTCTCTAGGCAACGCATGAACCTCATTGAGCAACGAAACTTCATCCAGACGATCATGGATGCATGGAAACGCTTCCAATCGTTTTCATCCCAGTGTTCAGGCGCCCAACTTCAGAAAAGAGTCTCATGTCGATCATTCCACGCTCGTGCTGTGTTAGAAAGAGGGGCGCCGATCGATTTTAGCCCGTTTTCGATCGCAGGAAATCAGCCAAGCGGCCGAGTTCTTGGAGCTCCCTCAGCTGCTGATGGTGCTGGGTGGCATACAGATGAGGGAGCAGTTCAACAGCGATCTGAATAATCGGTACAAGCAAGTGGTGAGGCAACGGTTGGAGGACATTTGCCTGGACCAAGGTAGAGCGTCGAGGAGGTTTAAACGATCTCGGGGACATCGGTCCGGATTAATTGTTCCCATTGATTCTATCTTGAGGCGTGATTCTTTCAGGGCTCTTTGCCGACGTGGTGTTCGACCTGGACGATGGAAGCGTGCCAGCACACAAGGCGATTCTCACTGCCCGATGTGACGTAATGAAGGCCATGTTCTCTGGGGATTTCCGTGAAAGTAGCGCGAAAGTGGTGGGTCCCGTGAATCTTCCTGGATTCGATGGGTCGTTGCTTCGTTGTTTTTAAACTTGAATTGTATCCCACCAACAGATAGTGTTTCCTGGCGTGCGCGAGTACACGTTCCATAAGTTGCTCTGCTACCTCTACACCGATGAGGTGCCAGCGATTTCCTCCGGCAGGTGCCTGAACCTGTTGGAGCTGGCGAATCGCCTCTGCTTGCAACGGTTGGTGAATCTAGTGGAGAGCAGGGTGATCGAGGACCTCGAGAGGCTGTCCCAGAACGAAGGGAACGAGGCTGTGGAGAACTGCCTGAGGCTCTTGGAACCTTGCAAGGTCAGCTCTTGGCTCTCAAGAGACCAAGATAATCGATAGTGTAATGATTGAAGATTTATTCCGTAATTCTTGGCTTTCAGTTACACAATGCGGACCAACTAGCCGATTGGTGCATGAACCACTTGTGCGTCAACTACAACAAGCTTTGCAAAATGTCACCGAGAAGCGTCCGACTACTTCACCCAGAGAATCAGGAGTATCTGAACGAGCACCGATGGCCTCCAGTGTGGTACGGGTTTAAGTATTAGATCGCGGTTATTGCTAAGGAAAAGACTTGCCAATTCACTTGCAAATGAAAATACTGGAGATTTCTGATGTGTATGGTTATTGAGATCTCTTCGTTTCCTTCGATAAGATCCACGGAACTCTAAAGTTATGGTGGATGCTCTTATTACGGTGCCTTTTTATTTAAAAGAAGCCGTACAAAAAGTTTCGCGTAAATAACTAAGGAAAGAATTTTTTTAGTAAAGTCAAACTATTAATGTATGTGTTACAAATGGGAAAATTGGATTTTCAAACAACTGAAACATAGTAAAACATTTTCAAAAATGTACATGAAGATTACGATGGATTACCCAAATCCTTATCGAAAACGGTAATAAATTGATAATTATCATGATTTGCACCCATGGAAAGTGTTAATTATATCATAAAAGCTTCTAATTTTATGAAAAATTAGCGAAATGAGCACTTTTGAAACGTTTTCGTATTTTTTAAAGTGAAGCCACTAAGAAGGCTAAACCTAACCTTATTTTCCTTTATCGTAAAGAAATGGAACGCTAGGGATTCTAGGGAACGCTATTAAAAAATGACACCGTAATTGGGAGCACAGTAATAAGGACAACGCACTTTTCAAGACATAGTAATTGGGACACAAGCATGTATTTTTATTTCCACTAAAAAAATATGAAAAATTAAGCTTTTTAACCCCCAAAAATACCTTAATAAAGAGAAAAGCTCAAAATACCAATATGAATTTTCACCAAGCAAAAGCAAAGTAAGAGAAGTCAGTAATTAAATCATTCATGAGCAAGTCGGCGTCGAAGCACAGTGATAGGGACATCTACCCTACTCTTAATTTAAAAGGCCACCTGGTATTAGTGGTCCACAATGGACTCAAGTTAGCGATTGCCTCGTGAGAAATCACAGAATCGAGAGCTAAGGTAGCGTCTGTCCACCAGGTACCTGAAGGACTACGACTACTATCAGAAGTGTCTAGCCGAACGGGACCGCGAGAGCAAGCCCACGCTGAAGAGGAACCGCAACCAATCCGGCTGCCTGTGCTTCTCCAGCTCCAGCAAGACGAGGAGAGAGAGCTCGACCAACGGTGGCACGACATCGTCGGCGTCGAACGACGCACAAGCGGAGCGTCCCCTGTTCGACGCGTCTATAGAATCGGGCGAACAGGTCGTATGACAAGAGCCCAGCGGCTTAAGCCGCTCCGTCAGATTCATTCTGATCCTACCCGTGCTCATGGTCTTCATATGCACCATTTTTACTATTTTGATACTGCTACAGATTTATACGTAAGGGAACGTTAACGAAACTCCTATGGGACGAGCTATGCGCACTAAATGCACCACGGTGCCCCGAAACGGGCCCTCGTGGCCTCTTTATCAATCGTCACACGCGACGAGATCGAACGTATTTCTCGGTGACGGGAAGTCCAATCAGTTTCAGGCGTAGCTTTTCTAAGAGCAAGCAAGACGAACTGTCCCGAGAGATCGGTGTATTTTTTGTACGTGAAACGCCCCCTCAACACGGGGTGAAAGCCGACTTCGCGCCGTCGTCAGACGACATTAATTAGACACATGCACGGTGCATCGTTCAAAGAGGACTCGTGGATGGGCGTCCATCGTTTCTAAGCGAAAAAATAAATAACACAAGCTGGTGCCTTTTGTTGAAGACGAGTCTTTGCCACTGAAACGACCGTAAGGACACTTGCTGCTAGCCTGTTAACGGCTCCCTCTGTCCCGGTGGTTCTGAATTAATTGCACGAAGCAATGTGTATCTACTCGTGTATGCACGGCGATATAATTGAGGAACAGCAAAAGAGAGGGAACGGTGGAAACGAAAGTCGAAGGCAACCCCATCAGACGTCAAGAATCGCCATGGTTTTATCGATGCGTGTTAGACTGAAGGAAACGAGCAATAGCTTTAGTCCCTAGTAGTGCGTAAAGATACTAAACGGTACGTATAATGTTTAAGGAAGATAACGCGAGATGTCGTACATGTGTCACGTGACTCCATAGATATATATGTATATATATATGTAGACGGAGCGTAAGCTGGAACTAACTACCGACGAGAGAAAAGTAGGATTGGAGAGGAAAAGGCAGAGGTTTAGTTACGGGCGCTTCGGTGAGCTTCGGATGCATTCGGCATGCATAACCACGGAGTTACCCGATTCATCTGTATCGCTCCCCTCAGCTTACGCTCCGCCTATACATATGTGACTATGCGTGACTCGCCACCACGATCTAAATGACACTCGGATTTTTACGTCGCTCGCGAAGTATACGACGACGGGCCCCGCCTCGCCGTTTCACTTTCCCTTCCACGAGCGAGGTTACAGTTACTTCCTGTGCACCGAGGCTCCGCCGTGATTTCTACCATTTTTTCTAACGGATCCACGGGCTGTAACGAAATTACCATCGGTCAATCGACGATCATCTTTTAACCGGAGGAGTCGCGTGTAGTTCGATCGGCGTTGGGGAGGGGGGACTCTGTCCAATAACAATTGCAACATATCGAATCACAGTGATGGGTCACTGCTACGGTTTCTAGACGCGACTATAATCACCGCGAGAATAACTGCTGCGTAGGTAGCGAGAGAGTTGAGAGAAAGGGAGGGAGAGAATCGTTTATGTTTATAATGAGTATATGTTACGCGTATATCTAACGCTCGTAGGGCATAGGGAGGCGCTTTCTCGGGAATATGAAGACTAGCGTACGTCATCGCACATGTTCCCTGGCGACCTGTACTTTCTAAGTGCACAAATCGAATCTCGCGCGCTGGAAGCGTAACCTCGCGTCGCAACAGTAAGCCGTGATTCCGCGGACGATCTACTCGGTCGGGCACGAGGCGACCTACATTATCCGCCACTATTAATACTCGGTAGGTCATCCTTCGCCACTTATCATGCGAGAAGAGTGCGCCTGAATAGAAACGAGGAACGAACACGTGGGAGGGAAACGATGAATCACATTTGAAATAACAGACACAGAGAAGATAGAGAAATAAAGGTGTATAATCGTAAGATACGCTACTGCCCCCCCCACCCCCCTCCGAATTGTAAGAAATTCCGTAATGAATGTTGAAAAAAAAAAGTGCGAGAAATGGCGAGGATGAGGATAACGTCCCACTTGTACGCCACGTCAATTTCGATGTCAATGTTAATCCTTTGTCGCTCGTAAATGGATATTTTATACTGACATTGGTAATCGTAGGATTAAGGGTGCAGCCGTTGTGCACGACGGCAGATACATATACGATGATAGGGTATTCGAGAATGCTAATCTTTCGCGCGCAGTTTTCAGGTTAAGTTGAATATCGGTCCACGCGTAAGAGGCATTTGCGAGCGACAGTGTTCTCACTCCCGAGGACGTTCGGGCGCGAAATTCTGTGTTTAAAATGCGGAGAGGTAGAAGTGTCTCTTACCGGAACAGATTTGCGAAGTAAGAATCTCCTTGGCTTCTCACAGTACTTAGGCGGCCACTTGTTTCGAATTCGGTACTTCAAACACAACCGCGCTCGCAAAGCCTGCTATTCAAAAGTAACGAACGGTTAGCGCAACATTTGCGACCTCTGTCCCGAATCGTATGAACTAATCGGTTTCTATGAAATATATGAAAAAGTATGCAATACATTGCCAGCACGATCGAGAATATTAAACGTAAATATCGGTTAAGAAAGCGCAAGATTTTCGCAGCGTTTCGTATCGCACGTCTGTATCGACGAATAAAGACGTTCGGATATCTGAATATTTATACGGGAACGAATGTTTATAGCACGTTAAAATTTGATTGTTTCGATGTATTCGGAGGATCGTACGGTGAACGCGGTATCAATGGTTCGCGTCCAATGAATATACTCGTTAGAATTAATTTGTACGACTCAAATTTAAATCACGATTTATGTTTCGAAACTCGAGCGGTCCCGCATCTGTTGCTTTAATATTACTCACATTTAACGACGAGTTCTTTCTATTTTCTATTCTCCAAGCTCGTGAACACACTTTCAAACACTTGTATACTGATAGTTACACGCGCCGCGATTTAACGAACGTTTAATGGAAGGCAAAGGGTTAGTACTACCTACTGGACTCTAATCGCATCAAGATTTTCTAATTCTCTATAGAAATTACGTTCAAAGATATCTCGAGAATCACGCGGAACGAAATTTAAAGGTAAAGGGCGACGATTGTTCGGGCCTCAACTGACAATCCAAACTGATTTGCGGATATCTGTATATCGCGATACTGACGACATCTACGACGAATATAATTTTACCCGCCTAAATTCAAAGCTGTGTATACGTATATATGCATGCCGCTTCGAAAAATATGAGTTTTATCTTAAGCTAAATTTTAATATTCTATTTTCAAATGCACAGGCGATAAATAAATCTAATTTTTAATTAACATATACAGTCTTTTTAATACCACGACATCCATTTTATCCCACAACGTTGTTTATAGGTTATTTTTTAATGTAACGACGTATGTTGATTCGAAAAAATGAGTACCTAATTCTTCATTATTTAATTAAGAAATATTCGATTTCTTTCGGTATGATTTCTATTTAGAATTTAATACAGTCAGGTGTACAAGGGAAATTCAATCGATCAATTTTGTAAACGTTTATTTTTTATGCAATTTTAATAGATATGCTATTGGAAAAGAAAATTGAATAAAAAATGCAGCAATCTGGAAAATGTGTGAATTAATCTGTGATGATACACAATCCTTGTGTAAAATGTCTGATGTAGTATTCCTTCAATTGTAAATTCATGTTCTATTTACAAAGTGATAAAAGGCACAATTGAATATAAAACTACAATGGCGTCGATAGCGTTACCATTGATGATTTTATTTCATCATAGAGATCTTTATAATCCTCGTGCTCCTTAATGAGTACCATAAGGCTGCCTCTTTTGACGCCCATCGCATTACCGATATCTTGCCTCGAAGGGGTATAACAATAAGGAATGCTCTTATCTTCGCAGACAATCGGTAAATGACACATAATTTCTATGGGGAAAACGTCTCCAGCGAAGACGATCAATCTATGAAAAATAAAATACTTTTCACACATACTTCCTTACAAACAATACAGAATTAACCCTTTGTTGACACTCTGGGTGTGAGCCACCCATAAGATGATTTTTAAGCTCTGTACCTTCTCCAATACGTAGATTCTACGTGGAATATCGAGGATATTCGTGGAATATCTCTATTTTTTCAATTACCGAAATACCATATCTTGTATATGCAAAATAAATACCTTTTTTCCAAAGCTGACTTACAAACTATTTTTTTTCACAAAATATTATATCTGAACAACAACTTTCTAGATTTTTAACTTTTAATATTGAAATTTGTAAAAGTTAAAATTTTTTGAAGATTTTCTTCGTTTTTTCTCGACATATGGCACTCTAGAATTTTTCTACCAAAACTGTGGTAAAATCTCAGTTAAAAAACTACTGGAATACATTCTAGAGACCTTGAAATTGATCCACGATTTTTTTCACAATGATGGGATTCTTCAGATGCGAATGGCAGTCGTTCAATAATTGCTCTGGGTGTGAGCCACCCAGTACGTCAAAGTTGATCGAAGAAAGAGGTGTGTCAACGAAGGGTTAACTATCAATCTTGAATGAAACTTTAATTTACCCGTGTTCCCCTTTACGAAGGTGCTTCTGAACGTCCTTCAATCCATTCCGAAGGTAAGTTTTGTGCTTCGAAGCTGAAATGGTTATGTTACGCATTACAAACACCCCACAAATTTTATTATAAAAACGAGCACAATAAAGCAATCTTCCGAATATTTTTACACTTTAATAATCACATACCTTTCTTTATACACTTGTAAATCTTTTTTGTTAACTTCTTTGGTGCCATAGGCTTAGCTATAGCATTTACAAATTTCAATTTGTCTTCGTAACTGTTTTCCGCAACGTCTGCGCCTTCGACTTCCTTTACACTATCGTCGACTTCCATTTTAATTGACACTTGCTCCATTTTGCACGATAGCGATGATTATTCCCAGGGAAAAATTAACTTTACTCTGTCCACGTGCTTTCGGAGCCCATTTACAGGTTCGATGCGACCTAACACCAACACTGACAATATACCAACCTAATCCGAGCACAGGCGTAAACTGCACTGTGTCAACAGAACGGATTGTAAAACTTGACTTTGAAGTGAAATAATGCATTGATTTGGCATGTGTTAGTTTGAAATCGCAAAGTTTTTCGGATAATGGTATTGTTCGTGTCTTCGCAACGGAGAAATGCTCTTGAATTTCTGTGATCCCCGTTTACGACCAGAAATCCAGTGCAGTACCGTCAGTACAGAAGGATACGAGGTCAGCAACTTGATCAGTGATTCTGACAAAGGTTTCCTAGCGTATGCTTGCATCAAACCCCCCGTCAACATTGATATTACTTTCCTCTGTAACATACACATCAATCACATCTTGATCTGGCCTTGCGTTGGCTCGCAGAAGTCTTCCGGCTTCCAGTTGTACGCCAAAACGAGCAACGACACCAGCGTGCCTTACGGTTTGCTAGCCGCTGGATTCTTAGACCACTCGAACGCAGGAGTATTATTTTATCCATCGGACGTTAATCATGAAACGATCGCTGCTCCGCCAAACTTCTTAAAACGATATATAAAACCATCGCTGCGATATTTAGCGACTTACATGAGTAACTTGAGAATATGCATATGTAAGACGGAGAATTCGGTACCTGCGTTAGGTAAAATTGAAGTATGGGGCACTGTATCGCCGCGTTGCGGGAAAGATACGGTGGCTAGTATATATACTTTGTGGTCGAAACAGCATACTTTTGTGTGCGAGACTACGGGAAAGTCTGAGACCACTAGCCCACCTGTTACTGTTGTAACTAACAGGTTAATATAAAATTAGTTACGATATATAGCGGAAATCTAATGCGAATTATTCATTCTACGAACGATTGTTTCAGGGAGGAGAATTTAGAATCATCTTTACAAGTTCCCGAGTCGTTTTTAGATGCTATTACTTGGGAAATTATGACGCAGCCTATCTTGTTACCTAGTGGAAAAATAGTTGATCAAAGTACGTTACAAAAACACGAGGAAACCGAGGCTCTATGGGGAAGGAGACTGACTGATCCCTTCACGGGTATACCGTTTAGCGAAGATCGTAAACCAGTCATAGCGAGCGCCTTGAAAATGAGGATAGACAAATTTCTGCTGGAAAACAGCAATGCGGAGGAAATTAAAAAGTTGCCAAGAGTTTTAGGCCGCGCAACAGCTTCGAACGTAATGGAGGGGAAGATCTCAGAGATCCCGAAATATTTATTAAAGGAGAATATAAGTAACAGTCCAAACGACGTTAAACCCAAATTGCATTATTCTACAACAAACGCGCAACAAAGTAAAAAATTCTGTCACAAACTGCCAGCTGCTGTAATGTCTCACAAGCAAAGTGCTTCTACCGTAGTTAAGCCGACAAAGAGGAGAAAGACTATTGATTCTTCTGTACAAATACATGAAAACAGTGAAACAGCAGCAAAGAGTGATAATTCTACTCAAGTAGTCAATTTAAATATTGATAATACTACGAATGTTGATGTTAACGCAATCGTGCCTAATTTAAGGCGTTTCAACAGTGTTGCAGAAAAGAGCGATGCAGTTCCTAAATTAAATAGTTGTGCTTGTTGTTCCGATGGAGTTTTTTATCAACTTCCATGCAAGCATGTATTATGTAGGAAAGTCTTGATATCTATTCAAAACAATCAATGCACATCCTGCAATATGTCCTATAAAAATGGCGAAGTGAAGCGTCTTCACGAATAAATTAAATTGCATACACGTGAAGAATAATAACAGCAGAATTCTTTTAGACACATTACGTCCTTATGTTGTAAATAAAATGTAATGTTGATTTTTAATAAATATATAAAATTTTTTACACTTTATTGTGTTCTTATCGTGAACCCGCAGTTCACGCGTACGAAACTTCTAACAAATGATGACGCGATACGTAACAGTGAAGTTACTGTAAATTGTATTTATAAGTCACAGAAATTTCCCGTTTACCAAATATATACTATGTTAACTATGTTACAAATCCTATGCACTTCATTCATAATTATTATAATCTAAAATGCAACATCATACGTGTGTAATACTTGAATTTCCATACATTTCGTAGCTTTTCTACGATATATACATTATATATTGCTTACAAGGGAACACCGCGAACCTGGACCCACCGATTGGAACGCAACTTCGTGGGTTTTTAGAGTGACTCAAAACAAGAACAACGGTGTGTTTCATTTGGGCCCTATCACCCTTTAAAGGGGTGAAAACTAACATGAAAGTCAAATTGGCACTTCCACTTTTTCGCGTATAGCTCCCAAAGTACAACAGACAGAAAAAATGTTTCAAACAAAATTAATTAATGGTGCAACAAGCGTTGCAAACTTGCGTTAACAAAATTTTTAAAAAAGTTTTTTTTTCGTTCAGGTATTTTTTTAAACTCTTTTCAAAATTTTGTTAACGCAAGTTTGTAGCGCTTATTACACCATTAAACTTTTGTTTGAAACATTTTTTTCTGTCTGTTGCAGTTTGAGAGTTATACGCGAAAAAGTGGAAGTGCCAATTTGACTTTGAGGTTAGTTTTCACCCCCTTAAAGGGCGATAGGGCCCAAATGAAACACACCGTTGTGCTTGTTTCGAGTCACTCTAAAAACCCACAAAGTTGCGTTCCAATCGGTGAGTCCGGGTTCGCGATGTTCCGTAGTTAGTAAATAATAGACACGGAAATGTTTTCAATATACAAATTTCTCTTATAAAAGTTGGAGAAAGCACTGCTCTTATAAAAATGCTTCTCAGATTGTGTATATTGTCGTTGATTCTGTATGTAGCAACGGACCAGAAGATACCGCACGAAACTCATAAATTTAAAAACGATCTATCGTATATTTCGCAGAATGACATAAAAAATGTCGCGCCAGATATATGTACACGTAGATCCTTTCATAACTGGGGCGCGTCCCGGGCATCATACTCCTTAGATAATTCTTTAAAATTCGATGCGTAATACTAATTTATCACTTTTCATTTCTCAAAAATATTAATGTCACCTCTGAATATACACGAAAAACATCCAGCACGTTCAATCTTCTCACTACAGCACTCTAAATCCGCTACCCTGACTTTGCCGCTTGGCGATATTGAATAACGATAATAAATAATTACGTGAATCAGGAGAAACGTAAAAGGTGAGGGTGCGATCAGAATGGGGAGCAGTGTTTTCAAAAATATCAGACTGCCCGTCGCTATTTGTAGAAACGCTGGCTAAACCAGTGCTACTAGTTCGAACGTATTCGGCTACTCGCGCTCGCATCTCTTGGTCCATCTGTCGGGAGGAGAGTTTTAATAAGGATGTGCATATGCTATCCAAATACATAATAATAAAATATACTGTACCTCATATGGAGCGGGTGACACAGGCCTGTTGGTTTGCGTTGTTTCAGGAGAACAGTACAAGCATATTGTCGAATCCACGTGATGGTCAGCACTTGTCAAGTCTTTCAATAAAAATATCCGCTCTACATTGTCTTCGGCTGCGTTAACTAGTAACAGTGCACGCCTGGTTAGAACCAATGTTACGGCGCGATTACTGCCTTGTTGAATCACATAGTCCGCGTTGGTAACGTGTAAAATATTCCCGTGATTGTTCTCAAGTAAAGGTAACAACCACCAAGCGTATCTAATAGACGCATTGTTGCTGCCGGTTGTATATTGGACCACTGGGCGTTGTCGAGGCTGTGGAGCACATTTGTTATGAAGTTACTTTACTACATGACCCCTGAACAGTATTTCGTATCTATTAAAACAATTTACCGAGGGCAAAGAATTCCAACCAGCGCCCTGAAGTAATCCCTGCCCTGTTAGTGCAACTAGTTCCGCAGCTCCACTCAAAGGTTTCGTTACTACCCCAACCAACCCAAGTCCAACCCCAGTCACAAGACTCTTAGTTGTTATTTCCCCTGACCAAACTTGCTGCAATGGGTGATGAGCAATGCCCGCGACAGCAGCTAAATAAACAAAGCATTAAATGTACAACTGTTTCAAGTACAATGAATTGAATAAATACTTAGTATCACGTACCAAGAACGCTCATTCCAAGTCCAGTCAAGCCCTGATAAAGTCCTTGCGCCATGCCTTGAGGACGCATCCTCCGAGACTCTTCTTGCCTTTGAAGATGCTCTTCATCCAGCGTTAGACGATCCAAGTTTCGTGCCACGCTAGATGCGAGCTTCGTCACAGAATTTACAGTACCTATGTGAAATGCGTTTCTTTATAAAAATCCTGAGAAACTGCACGTGTTTCATCGCCAGCTTATTTGTAGATGCTAATACCTGCAGTAACGTGTCTCATTAAACTGGCAGAACCATGTGTTATTCCAACAATAAAACCCCATGGCCCTTGCAGTAGACCTTGAAATGGTAGAGAAATAAAATCTCTAAGTCCTGAACCAAGAGCTTGTGCCAAGCTTCCTGGCGAACCTAGTATTTCTAAAGACCCAACTACCCAACCTGAAATGAACACCATTCGGAACGTTCAGGTTTAATGCTCGTAGTATTAAAAAATGCAGGTAGTTTCGTTTTTATACCTGCTCCAAATATAGCACCGGATAAATAATGCATTGTAAGTGCATTGCCAAGTCTGTACGGTGTTGTTAAAATATTCTTCTTCTCAAACGTTCCAAAGTACAGAGGGGAATGATCCAAAGCCACGTATAAACGCACAGAAGTGTGGACGCTTAACAAGATAGACACTGGTTCTATCTTCAAGTTTTGTAGCCTCAATGGGGTGCTCAATATTTTCGCATCGACCATTATGTAATCGGGGATGTACACGCCACTAGTTGAAATTAACGTCGGTGCTTCTTTTACATCCTCCAGTGCTAAAAATCTCGGCGGTACCATCGAAGTTGCATAATTTAATAGTTGAGTTATGTACGTGTCTTCAACGTAAGCACTAATTGGTGCAATCTTTATGTAGAGTTCCTTCGACGCTGAAAACGTATTATTGAAGAGGAATTGAATTACATAATAAATGAGAAATGTATAAAAATATTAGAGCATGTTGTTAAGGTGTCATTCTGGTAATCACGCCACAAAATTCGGCAACATTCAGGGTTTTTTTTCTCAGTGAATACAATGAATAACAATGTCAAACTTTTTTTTCATTTATTAAGCTACTTATAATGTATACGGAACAATTTTTTAAATACACTTTTAATTACGTTTTTTCAATGTTATCTGGAGTGAAAAATCGCGACTTTGAAAAGACAACGGGAGTGATTTCAGATCACAGATGCATATGAAACAAAAAAACCAAACTGATTATTAAGCATTATGAGCACCGCTATTGCAGGTGCCAGAATTAGCCACATAATTCAAAATTTAACAAAATTGCGCGCAACTTCAAGACTCGAAATTTTCCATTTATACTTGAAGTTTGAATGCGCGCAATTTTGTTAAATTTTGACTTACGTGGCTAATACTGGCACCTGCGATAGCGGTACTCATAATGATTAAGAATCAGTTTGGTTTTTTGTTTCAGATGAGTCTGTGAGCTGGAATCACTCTCGCCGTCTTTTCAAAGGCGCGATTTTTAACTCCAGAGAACATTGAAAAACACAATTAAAAGTGTATTTAAAAAATTGTTCCGTATACATTATAAGTAGCTTAACAAATGAAAAAAATGTTTGTCATTGTTATTCATTGTATTCACTGAGAAAAAAAGCCCTGAATGTTGCCGAATTTTGCGGCGCGATTACCAGAATGACCCCTTAATGTACCTTTTAACTGTCCCTGATTCTCCAGTACATAGTCGATCGCTATTAAAGAATTTTCTCTGATCTGTTCTAGTTTATTCATTAAACAATTGTTTGTATAATATCCCGTTTCCCTCGTAACAAGTGGACTTTGGCTTATCAACACCACCGGAAAGTCGAAACCTCCTTGATCGAACAATTGATTGTCTAGTTGCAGATCGCCTATAAAAGCGCGTACATTCATCATTCTGGATCTTGCAGCGACCGTGACTATGACATCAGTCATAGACAAACTAGCGACTTCGATCCTCTGCGCATTTTCATTTATATCGTGCATGATGATAATGGTAACTCCACGGAGGCAAATGGTTGCGGAACCTTCTTTGGAAGTAGTTTCTTCAGTAATCTTAGCGTCGTCGTTTCTGCCGGTGTTTATATCTTCCATGTTCGTCATCAGCTGGCGCAAATTTATTCGCGGAGGATTTACAGCTTCTGTGGATAAAGTATCGTCTTGGGCTGAGAAGAAAGTCGTCACCGACGTCGAGCTGTCAGAACTTTGTACATGTATCATCTTGTCGTCTTCCAATTGATCGGAGATTCTATTGTACACCGTTTCTACATCTTTCGTGTCATTTTCTTTGCGCAGAAGTCGACTCCTAATATCTCGCGCAGACACCTCCACCTGTGATATGGGAACGATGCTGATGAATGTGGTGTAACAACGATTCTGCATGATCAACTTGACATCCCCGTAAGATGGTAGTCTCACGTATTGATCTACAGGTACAGCTGATATCGCAGACAAGTTTATTCCTCTTGACCATCGAAACTCTTTGTTCTTCATTTTCTGATCACTGTAACTGTTCGTTAAAGCAGAGAATAATAGTATATTCGCTATATTTGGTACAGGCGTATCAGGTAATCTATTGCTGATGGATGGAAGGGAGTAATGGCAAGTTGCACTACTTTCGACCTCGCAGATCCACGTGAAGTGAGAGGTGTCTGGTATTATTCCGTCCGCTGTTTCATTGGCTTGGCCCAGTAAAATCTTGAAAGCGCACGTGTTCTCGATCAGCAGTTGAGGATGATGATCCACGTGAATCATTAGGTATATAGTACCTTTATCCTCTTGTGTCGTGATAACTACCGGCATAGTGCTGGATCCATTTGGAATGGCAACACACTTGCGACTCATAACTTGGTCCACTCGAATTGGACAGGACCATTTATGTCCTAAACTCAAAGATACGTACAGTACGAGAGGCTCAACGATGTCTTCCATGTACAACGTGTACCATTGTGTGATAGGTATGCCCTGCTTCTGATCTTCCGATGGCGAGATGTTGAGGCTGTACAGAGTAAGATCGTCGGGCAAGTCGATTCTAGTTGCATCTTCGTGCACCGCCAACGTGGCGATGCAAATTTCTTGGGAGGTTAAATTGCTGATAACGTGGCTGCTCGATATTCGAATGAGACGCATGTCTTCGTGCATACTCGAATTGATGTTCATGATAGAGACACCGGAGCCGCAGTCGACGCATGTTTTAATGTTTCCTTCAACAGGAATGAGCCCCCCGATTCGTGGCATGTAAAAGCTTTGGCTCCAGTCAGGTCGCGCCAGTTGGAGAGCCGGGGACGTATAGAAAGTGTCGCCGATACCAACGCACAAGTGGAACGTCCCTTCCAATTTCGGTGGCGTTACAATACCGTAGTGAGGAATCTGGCAGAGTTCCACGTCCTCCGACACGAGGGACACGTGGCATCCCATAGAATTCAGCATGAAGCACCAAGGTTGCAACTCCAACAGCAAGGTACTCGAGACCAGTCCAGCATCCTGATACTTCACTTGCACATGCGTTTGTGGCTGCTCCGCAGATACCCACTCCTCTATCTCGTCCCCTTGGAAGGGCCATTCTGCATCTTCCCTCTCGCATTCGAGATCCTTTAAAATGCTGTCGATGTCCTCGATGTCGGGCCTCCTGAAAAACTTCCGTTGGTCCACCGAGCTGTAGGATAATGGTACGTATGGATTGGACGTGGAAACTCCAGACTCCAATTGGAACGTTAGCTGATGGAAGTGCTCGAATGTCCCAGGGCAGTACAGTTGTTGCCGTTCACCACGGCCGTTCACCATCGTGCTCAGAGTTATTTTCAACGAAGGTGTATCCATCTGCACCCTAGCTGGTACTGGCAAGTACGATCGGATCATGTAAAGTGGACTGAGCACAGCCAGCACTTTCGTTCTGTCCTGAATCGTCTCCGCCACTATTCGTACCCAAATGCTTAGAAATTGCCCGCGCTCTTGCAACGGCACTTTGACCAGCCACGGCTGTCCCCATTTCGCATTAGGCTGAAGAGGAATGTCCCCTGTCCACGACAGATTCGGCACGTTGGTGAAACGTAGACGTATCGCCATTTTCTTATTCCCGTCAAGTATCACGGACGGCGGGCGACTTTGCCCAGAAACCGGGTACACATCTTTCAATACAGTTACCTTCGACCCGATATCCGCCTCGTACTTGACTAATTTCATTTCAAAATTGTCGATCAATTGATTGGAGATTATAAGTTGACCGGAGAACGCCACCAGCTTCTGTGTAGCGGAGAGCGATGTAACGCTAACGAACGCCGCCGCTTTCATCACAAAATTGTTAAATTCCACCGCTTGTATTCCATCGGTGCCCACGGAGAATGGTTTGCTCCACAACCAAGTGTTGTCTTCTATCGCTATCCGTATCATTTTGTTGCCGATATGCCGCCAGGAGTAGAAGGTACACTGCCTGCTCTCCAATAATATATTGTCTCCCGTGCCGCTTTGGCCGAAGAGGATAGGTACGTTGCTGTCGTTGGCTATCACGTAGCGAGTGAATAAAATCATATTCTTGTTCTCCTCTTCTAGGAACGCGAACCACAGATGCGTCGACACAGCAAGCGTGTGCGTTATCGTCGGTCCCAGCTTCAACGAGAATGGGCTGCACGTCAAGGATATGTCCGTTTTGTCGGATAACGAAAGCTGGAATCTTGCTTCCAAAGGGTCTAGTATCTCCTGCATGGTTAAATGACTGTAATCTAGTATGTGCACGCTGAATGTACCGCCAATATCAATGAGCGTCGAGCCATCTATCCACCTATTAAATACAAGGATAGCTTCCTTGTGCTCCAAAGTCATGAAGCACTGAGTCTCGGGTATCATACCCGTCAAAGTATAGTTTTTCAACGGTGCCTGCAGCTTTTTGTACATGGCCGTGTTAACGTGATTATACATGGATATGTGAATCGCCCCGATATTCAGCGCGGCTTGTATGTTGGGTATGATTGAAGAATTGAAGTACGAATCGATGCGCAAGCATGCCGCGAGGACGCGGGCCGAGATTATCGTCTTTGAAAGCGGTCGATTGCTACTTGACAGCAGGACCACGCGCCATATGCAGGCTACTGCCCGTGCTGGGGATTTCTCAGGTAGTTCTAAACGGTACGAGTCCGTTTCTGATAAATAGAAATCGACGTAGCGTTGGTAAGACATGTGGCAGTCGCTCCAGTATTCAAGAGCGCAAGGTACTTTCTCGATGTAAGCGCTATCAGAATCCAGTGTCTAGGAAAAGAAATTCTTCTTAATACAGAGTATTATTCACGGCTAAAGGTCTGGGAGAGAAATATTCAGCTTACCTCGAACGGAACTGGCGATACATGTATTCTCGTCAACGTTCTTGGTTGCGGATATCTCCAAGCCATTGATTGTTGCGGGTAGGCGAAGAACACAACCTGAATTAAACAGTGTGTCAAGTAAATTTATCAAAAATTATAAACGTAGATGTATGAAGAAAGAAATATTGCTGAACTTACTTGATACGGAAAAGGTAGCTCGTCAGCATTGCCGTTCACAAATTGGAACGCACCTGCTTTAAGATCGTCTTTGTAATGCTGCTCGGTAGATAGTACAATCTGTTTCTCATTGTCTTTGCATTTCGAAGGAGAAGCTTTCATCTCGTTCAACAGCAACTGACAGTCGTCCGTGACGTTCTTTATAATTTTTATTTGCTCCGGACCGAAATCTAAATAGAGACTATCGCTATCTGCCTGTATCTGAACTTGGGGAATGGAGTCAGCATTTTGCCAGGGCTCCCACAGCAAACAAATCGTGATGTTGCAACACCATGGATTCAACAGGACCTTTATATTGCCATTAAGAATCGCTGAGACGATAAACGAATCTATGGACGAGTTAGAATATATTCTGTCGGGTCTAAGAAGAGACGAAATGCTCCCGGACAACGAAGCTAGACTAATTATTATTTCTGCGCTAGAATCAGTCTTTAGAGACAACACAACTTGCTTTGTACTTATACTTAAATCAGGCAAATTGATCTTTCTCGGTTTCGCGACTGACGGTATCTTTGCATCGTCAAACTGCTCTGTTGGTGTTTCATATTGGTTCATGTAACATGATAATATCTAATAACGAATAAGGATTTAATCAATTATAAAGATACATACTTGGCTGATATTTATAAACGTAATATGTTACCTTATTTTGCATAACGTATATTTGACTGAGTCTCGATAAAGAGAAATAGATTTTTGTAGGTCTGCCCATATCTATGGAGAATTGTGGATTCTTTCCCAAAGTTTTTTCGTATTTCATTGTCACGAACGACGGAGGGATGCCTGTGTCCGGGTGCAAATCACCATTTTTCGTTTCGATCATGAAAACTCTGAAATCTTTTTCTGTTGGTATCGAGACTAATACTTGATTCTCCTTTTCTCCAAGTGCCATGGTCATATCGAAACAAGATACCTGATACAGTACACAGATGTCTATTAAAAAATATTTTCACAGAAACTGTATTCTCTTTGCTTGAAAGTTAGCGTACTTGTATTTTCTGCGATGGATGCTGCTGCGAAAAGTAAAGATTTGGTTGATTCACCATTATGTACAGTAGAGGTAGTTTCTGACTTTCACCCTCGTCCTCCTCAATTTCATTTATATCCTGTATGAATTTTATCCTTCACATTACTGTTCAAACGTAACGAATAGTAAAACGCATGTTTTATTAAATAATTACTCACGACTTGATATTCGGTGGTTACTTTCTGAATATCGTAGAGTATGAATGTTATTTTTCCACAATTCACCAAGAATTCAAACGGTAGGAGCACGGAGACTTCTGCGGGTGGCGGTTTACCCTGGGAGAAGGTGTTGTTTTTGATAAAATAAATGGCTCTTTAAATACTTGGACCAATTTAAACCCATGATCGAAACTTACAATAATCGTGGAATTTACGCTAGAAGTTTCAAAGTCTACACCGCTATCCTTGGCAAAGTCAATGTCTATATCCTCCGAAGTCTGCTTTGTCCAAGTGATTTGCTTAATGCTTCCTAAGGTGGCAGGAAGCTGTTGGGATGTATTAATAGATATATCTTTGTATCTTTCAAAGTTTCCCATGAATAGATTCCTGAATTCGTCATTTAGAATCGAAATTAATTGAATTTGATCTAAGTTTATTGTCACTTCGATGTCTGTGATGCAATTCACTTCGACAGCACTTCCACATACTGTTATATCTGGTTTAAATATTACAGGCGGGGCAATGATCAAGCACAAATCAAACCTACAGTGCATATTAGTGTTGTAGATTAGAAATATAACATAAATAGCTGATTTATATCGTCATTCAATTATTACGTACTTCGATAATAATGGAAGAGTGGAGAATTGTTGCTCCAAACTGCCTCCATGTCCCAGTTTGTTCCATTCTAGTGCGGGGTTCTCGTTCATAGTATAAAGATACGATTGCGACATTTTCTGCGGGCGAATAATTTAATTAACATTCATACTTCAGAAGCAGTTATGATCGCACAGCAAATCTTTCCAAGACGAACCTTATTTATACTCATTTGATAATTTTTCCAAGTAGTTGTATGAGCACATATGCCTTTTATGTTAATCTGGTATTGCCGATCTTCCACGGCGGAACCCGGGATACTTAAAATATTCGCCTGAGCTGCGAGTTGGTAGATGTCTAATCGTAAAGGCGTTCTGCAAATCGGATTTTCTGCGTGTGGAGTGATACGAATTCCGTCCAACTGCAAATCGAATGAAATTGCAACAGGTATCCTTTTCCATTAGAAACTTACGCAAAATTGTATTACTACCTGAATCATTACTAGATCGTGTTGCGGTTTCAGTTTTATAATGTTCGAGGCTGGTAACATTAGTCTGAAACCTTTAAAGTCTAGATATATCAGTGGCAAAGTTTCGTTGTCGAGACGGGCAATGCTCGATAGACGTGGCGCTACATTTTGATCAGAAGTTTCGGCCGTGTCTTTCTCAACGGATTGATAGAAACAAGTAAAAGGCTGTATTAATTGCATGTATTTGCTAACTACAGTGAGTGGCAGAATAATGTCCACCATTTGCATTTTGACAACGACTTCAGAAATGTAAGTATTAGAAGACAGTGTTGCTTCTGCCACTGCATCTTTCTGAAAAAATGAGAAGTGAATAGAATACATAATATATTACCGATCTTCCCGTTAATACCTTTTGACTCTTGTGCCGTTTATATGTACCCCACCGTGTATGAACGTTCCCCGACTTTGCTCTAGTCAAAGTGAAACTCAGGAACCCAGAATCATCACCCTTCTCTAAATTATCCTCCCTCCCGCAGAGTATCGCGCCCACGTATTCTCCGATATCCCAGGTTGGCGAGTTTGGTGCTCTGTAAAGAAATGCTTCTTAATATTTCTTACGTTAAAGTTACAAAAGCTATGTACAATTAAGTACCTCGTGTAATGAAACACTGTGGCTGTTGTGATTTTGCTTTTCAATTTAAGGTAGACAGGCTGCAAGTCTAAAGAAGTAATAATATCTTCCAGTTCCAGGACTAGTTTTAGCGAAGAGGTGCTCTCTTTCTCCGTCACATACAGTTTAACTGCAATTTTCGTTATAGTCCACTGAATCCACGCTGTCAAAACTAATTCGTCTGTTTCTAGAAAAAGATTAATATTACGTTGAAAACGGAATTGAAAGTAGGTTTATTTATAACGTACCTTGTATACTGTCGTCTTTCGAGGTCGAAACGGTTGAGTTTGTAGTTGTATCTTCGGGGTATAGTAACTGTGTCGGCGTGGATGGAGTTTGTGGTATGATAGGGAGAACTACTTGTGCCTCGGGATTTATCTGAGTACTAGCTACGACGCTTTTATTAGCAGCGGCTGTAACTCGCAATACGCTTAAAATACTTGAAATTATTTTGCTCATGAAAACTACCTGAAGCAAAGATATATTACGCAATGATATGCAAACGGTTGGTGCACTTTTCGTATATCGAATATGAAGTTGTTCTGCTATAATACCTGCTCTTCAGAGATCGAAATGATAATAGGAGAATTGTCAATGTGAACACAAACGCCCAACGCGGCCAATGTGCTTCCTCCTGATTGAGACGTTATGATTTTAGTTGTAAGGGCAACCGTAGCGTTCAACGACACCTTTTTAATGAAGTTCTTCTGCCTGTGTTGGTGTAACATGTAACAATGAAATTCAACAAGGCTCAACGTCCATGGGAAACTTTGTAATTCTGGAATGAATTACAGTAGGAATAACATTATTTTATCGATTATACAATTGGCATGCTTCTTATTTTATTCCTCACCGTTTGTCCACATTGATTTTGGCAGTTTCACCGGTAATTCTTGAAGATGAGGCGCGAGCAACTCGAAATTCACGTTAGACGAGTGAACGAGAAGAGTGGGTAATTTGATTATCAATATTTGTAGATTATCGTCGGTTTTTAATGCTCTATCCTTTGCTTCTTCTATACCTGAATAATTGTATGAAAACAGGTATTACGGATAGTTAAGCCGGGAATCCACCGGGAAACTAATCTAACAAGTGAAGATCCTGAACCCAGAAATTAAAAAAATTCTGAGACTTTGTGAATATATAGGGGATTTCCTCCTGATTACAATTTAATTTTTGTATGCTGCCCAAATTCACTCTAAGGGGATGAAATTAACCCCTGAAAGTTCGGCTATTTTCCGATTTTATTTTGTAACTCGTAATCTGTAAGAGATAGAAAAAAAGTTTCAAGACAAAAGTTACTTCTTTTAATTAGATCTATCATTTGGTAAAAAAATTATTTTACAGTTCACGAGTTATAACACAAAATTGGGAAATAACCGGATTTTCAGTGAATTTTGGCAATAAACAAAAACTGCGTTGTAATCAGGAGGAAATCCCCTACATATTCACAGTTTCAAAATTTTTTTAATTTACGGGTTCGGGATGTTCCCTTGTTAGCTTCCCGGTGGATTCCCGGCTTTAGGAATATATATATATCGGTTGATTGAACTATCTGCCTACCGTATGCGCCAATACCACTCATCGTGGTCGACGGTATGTAAATAACAATATGTCCAACACAGCCACTTAACACAAGTCCACACCACCATGGGTACAGTTCTGCTAATCTGGCCAATATTCCCAAATTCTGTAAGTTCTACCATAGATTACTCCTTTATAACTAATAAATATATACCAGAACTATTAACAGAAGAAGCTTAAATACACCTTTAAAAGTCAGACAACTCGAAATTCCATAATTATGCAAACATGTACCTGCATTTCACCTTCAGTTTTGGAATCACGTTTCTTTTGAGTTTCGTCATTCTGTAAAGTCTTTGACTTCTCTGTCGCAACGACCGATTTCCGTTTTTCCTTGTCCGAAGAACTGTGCACGCTTTCGTGCAAACTGGGAAACGTTTTCTTTTTCGTGCCAGCGTCAGAGGACGTGCCTTCGAAATGTTGCGTTTCCGGCCGCGTCGTGCACAACGTACCTAAGTTGTAATACGTAACGCGATACTCCAGCCATTTAAAAAGCAATGGATCCAGCGAAGCTCTGATGTCTGCCATTTGAAGTGAGATTAGAGGCGGATGCGTTTGCTTCTCGACATCTTTTGGAAATTGTATCACGACTGTTAAAAGCGATTTATTTTCTATCTCGCTGGAAAGACATAAAAATTATCGTTAATACAATACTTATGCGTGTAACACTTCGGTATATACCCACCCGTGGATATTGCTCTCTGGACCAGAGAATATAAATGCTTGTTGCGACTCGTTCAAAGCGAACATCTTCACTGAACTCACATCGATTCCATTCGAAACTGTAACTAAAGATGACAATTTCCTGCAATTTACATTTTCTAATAACAACTCAAGATATATGGGATCTGAAATATATAATCAAATTAAATATCTTCAATCGATCGAGTGGCTCTTAATAACAGGATCCATGCTGGCGAAGCACATACTTATTTCTTGACAGGCATCGTTAAATAAAGAGGAGCACACAAGAGGATTCGTTGTGTCAGTCGGATTGAAAATCGAAGATAATATAGACACCGCGACCATCATCTTCGCTTTTGTCCCAGTAATTGTAATACTGTCCATGTGTACCGAATATGTTTCGTGTATTAAGTCGACGTTCCTCCAATACTGCGGATACAGCAATTTCTTTGCATTGCATTCAACCGAATAAGGCATTATTATCGACGTATGGCAATTTTTCATTAAGTAAAGTTGACTTTTTGCTCCGTTTATCTAATTTAATATTATTATTATTATTACTAAAGGAAACGATCAGGCGTATAATATTCTTGGCTTCTATGCTACCTGTAGGGCGATAATCTTATGGCACTGATTGAACATTTCTGTGGAAAGATCAGTCTGTTTTGATGCACACGCTGCGAGTCTGAACGGATACAAAGGCTGCAGCATAGTTACTATTGCTTCGTCACATTCGATACTCATGAAAGGGTCGTCTGTAAGAGCAGGTGTTAAAGGTGTCGTCTGTTAAAATAATAAGAGTCGGTGAATAAAGCGAACGCTATAAAGTACGTATGTGTACGCTGGTGCGTTTAAAACGTACTCGACTGTCGACAATTTTTCTCTGCCGCGGTAGTCCAGTAACGGAATGATCTGCTAATTGCAATTGAAGGGACGCTCTCACTATCATCAATTTTGTCTCGACCATAGACACATTTTCGCGTAGAGCTTCGTATTCTTCCAGCGTGACTGGCGGAAGCTCATCCACGAGCGGATCTAATAATAATTCACAAATAATGATTGCCCGAATACTTTGCGGATATGTAATGCAAGCATAGTTATATAGATACTAGGTTGGATTAAAGAGTCTAGGTACAATAAATATTATAAGTTTAATTAGATGTATAAATATGCCTGAGTATTTAAGTAAAAGAGGGGAAGGGAGTAGCCAGAGCGAGGTGTGGTAATCGCGAGGTGAATAACAGGTACTGGATGAAGGAAGAAGGGAGAACATGATGCGGGCTATGCGAGAGAGGACCGGGGACTTTGAAGCACCTAATTGAAGACTGCACGGAAACAGAGTGACCAGGATTCAATATAGAAAGGGTATTAGAGGGGACAATAAATGGAAGCATAATAGGGGTGGCTGAGAGAGATAGAAAGGAAGTTTAAAAAAAGAATGGAAAGATGAGTTAGATTTTTAGTTTATAAGATAGAAGGAATGTCGGAGTGGATGGATGGACGAATGAAAAATTGTAAAACCAAGTCCTTTTCAAGGCCGCAGAGGCTGAAAATAAATCTTATATACATATATATATATATAGATACCTGGCTTCGTGACTAGATACGGATTGTAATCATAATTTGCAGCAGCTTGCTTTATTGTTTCGATACGATGAAAAACACCTGAACATAATCTAACAGTTAAATCACCTATGATGTACCTCATTACTCTACGTTCGTGAAAGTTGCTGAAAAATTGCATACATTCAGCCACTTTTGTCTTAAGTTTCTCCTAACGATACTTCAATCTATCCTAAATACCTGTATTCGAAATTGGCTCCAAGCTCCGTCAGTCTCTCAGGTGTGATATCATCAGGTAACTCCACGCAATGGACGTAGTCCATAGCAAATGCAGGGCAGCGTTCTATTAGCCGTTCCTCTAAAAATATTTTCTGTTAATTTACAAACATATTATACATACATAAAATTAAAACTTGTTACCTGAAACTGTATTTAGATAATAATAAATTCCTTGCTTGTAATCTCTCTTTTTCCCTTTGTTTTCCACCGAGTCGTTGTCAAACAATGAATCTTTTAAATAATCAGTATTTAACTTTCCAGCTACTAAATATAAGGGCGGCTGGAAGGGATAGCTTGTTAACTTAGAATTTACTTTGAAGCAAAATTGCAGAAATGTATCCTAGAATATTACCTGTGCTCCGTCCACCACTTCGAGATGCCCACAGCTACAAGTACCCCTTGGATATATACGTATACAACCCATTCCGATTTGAAAACTAGTCATCGCAATTCCTTGAAGTAATGTATCTACCACTACGCCGTTTAATCGCAGTGTCAAGAACGATTTATATCTGAGCTTACGAGATTTATAAAATAACTGCTCCTTAACATTTTCAACCGTCTGAAAGTTAATTTCTCGATATATAGGGTTTGTCAATGGCAAATTCAAATAATAAATACTGCTTCTTGAGTGTATACCTTGAAAGTTAAGGTAGTATCTTGTACGTATACGCCTAAATGAATAGTGTGTCCGGAATAAGCCATTTGTTGTTCGGTAGACCAATCGTTATCCCAATCGATGGGCAACAGAGATGATACCATGTTCCAAGCCCATCCGCCCCACCCTGTACTCTCCGTACCAGTGCCAGTTACATGATCGATCATATCGTCTGCAATATTGTTAAATAGTAATAAGTATGTCTATAACAATGTACGAATACGTTTTATGGATTCGTATAAAACCTTGAATACTGTCTTCCCTCTCTTCTATAGATATTAAGGATTTTTCTCTGCTAGATGCAAACTGTTTCGTTTGCAACGCCATTATCAACGCAGCTAGCCTAAGCAACATCGGTACTTGCTGCTCTGTTATGCTGAATTCCATTTTTTGGCAATGAAGATCTAAACGTGTAATGGAAGCTTTCCTTGCGGTGTTACTATGATAGTTTATGATTAAGCGTATTATAACGGAACATCGATACAGAACAGGATCCTAGGGCGTGGAAAGATACATTTGTATATTTTGTTCTGAAGAATTGATATTCTAACGTGGAAGAAGGTGACTACCTGATAGATTTCTATTTTTCCAGAAGCATCCATTTTGTCTAAACATAATGTTAGGTCTTGAATGGTAATAACTTTCCTAAGCATAACTTCGTATGCGTTGACATCTGGAAATATATATTACTTTAACGTGTACCAGTTTATTAGCGTTTCATTTATTATCGTTCGTGCGATAAGAGTTATGTACCGGTAAATGCTGGCTCCCATTTGTTATCAACAGTTTGCATACTTAGAAATCTGACATTGACACTGAGAACAATGTCTTCTTCCACATATTTTAGAATTAAATTATTACAATTGATTGTTATATTATTTACAACTTTTGTTACTATACTCTTTATGTACCCAGGCGGTGCCTCTTCCCTGCGAATGAAACGATATATAAATAGTTAATTCTATATGCCAGGGGTGTCGAACTAGCGGCTCGCAAGCCGCAGTGGCTTCTCCTCTTCGCCTGCTCCGTAGAGCCGTAGGAGGGCGGCCCCCTTCACACCTACTTCACTCTGATGAATTTCTCCTCTGGGTGCCGCACTCTCCCCCTGCCGGGTCTCGTGCAACGCCTGGAGAAAAATAAGTAGGGGAACTGGCTCAACGGAGGGTCGACTCGTGCGGCTCTCGGAGTGAGGAAGTTCGACACCCCTACTGTATGCTATTATCCAACAGCAAACAATAAGATTTTACTTACTGCGGTAGGTCGAGCCTACTCTGCAGTGCAGTAGTACTAGCTTCCACTTTATTATCATCTTTTAATTTTAAAATGCATTCTGCGGAGAAAGATTAAAGTTTTGTTTCCTCATGCTTAATATTATTTTCAAATATATAAATACAGTCTTCGATGCCTACCTATGGTGTTAATCGTAATAACAATTGGCTCCGAAGTAATTTTCACCCACGGAACATGAATGAGCAACTCGTGTATGTGGCCACTAACAAAGACGAATGGAAGATTAAGCTGCTCCTCCAACACTTCTAATCTCAAGTCAAGATTCTGAAATGATGCATCACCGCCCCACAAAGACACCTGAAACGTAGAATAGAACGGTAAGAAACTGACTATTTTGTATATACTATTTACATAATTATGTGAATCGTAAAAGATTATCCATACCTGTGACTGTTCCGGTTTGAAATTTTTCACATACTTTTCAACGTAACTAAGTATCACTGGTGTTATATACGATTCCAATTTGAACATTGTGACTGACAATTCAATGCATTCCACATACTCTCACAAGTCGAATGAATTTGTGCAGATATAAAATAGTCCCTTTTAATAGTTTCTTCGTTGATCTCTTAATTTATTAAGCACGTCTTACGAATACATTGTTTCAGGAAATAGAAAACACAGTGGTAAGAAAAAAGTTTATCTGAAAACGAAATTATTTAGATACCAAGAGAAGTAAAATTTTTGTAAGTAGAGGAATCTAATACATACGAATCTACTGTAAATATAAGGAAAAGAGGAAATATATAAATGCTTGTAGGGAAAATGAAGTAGGGTGAACAGAATCAGTAGGCATTTCAGAAACTGTTTTTATTTTCTTCTCATTTCTATGCTGAGTTAACATAACTTACTGTCTTTCACAGAATTATCAATGCGCTATTATACAATGAAATAGGATATTTGTGAAATACATATTAACCTTAAACTGGGCATCAGCAGTCGACCATGCATCCGAATCAGCTATAAAAATTTGTTTCATAAATACGCATCTTGCATGTCTTTTTAATGAACCATTAGATCAAAGGGAAAGATCGATGTCACTTTGAATGATTTAAAATTGGTCGTTTCTCGGCTGCAACTTCCTGTATTGTAAATATAGTTTTATTTATCCTGGCCGCCTTAACCTTTGCAATTTGACGTGCACTGCAGCTGCATGTGCAAAGTCAGTGAAACGCGCAGGCGTGTCATTAGGATTATAAAGATTTGAATGAAACTCACAAGGGAACACCGCGAACCCGTACACACCGATTGGAACGCAACTTTGTGAGTTTTTAGAGTGACTCAAAGCAAAAACAACGGTGTGTTTCATTTGGGCCCTATCTCCCTTTAAGGGGACTAACCTCAAAGTCAAATTGGCACTTCCACTTTTTCGCGTTTAACTCTCAAAGTACAACAGACAGAAAAAAATGTTTCAAACAAAAGTTTAATGATGCAATAAGCGCTGCAAACTTGCGTTAACAAAATTTTGAAAAGAGTTTAAGAAAAAAATACCTCAACGAAAAAAAACTTTTTTCAAAATTTTGTTAACGCAAGTTTGCAGCGCTTATTGCGTCATTAAACTTTTGTTTGAAACATTTTTTTCTGTCTGTTGTACTTTGGGAGCTATACGCGAAAAAGTGGAAGTGCCAATTTGACTTTGAGGTTAATTTTAACCCCCTTAAAGGGCGATTGGGCCCAAATGAAACACACCGTTGTTCTTGTTTTGAGTCACTCTAAAAACCCACAAAGTTGCGTTCCAATCGGTGAGTCCGGGTTCCCGGTGTTCCCTTGTCAGAATTAAAAGCTGGAACAGACACGTCTAGTAATTTAGTCGAGTAGCGAGTAATTTAGTAATTTAGCATTGTTTTAATTAAACTACTTGACTAAATTTTAATATCCACACACGAAAAATTACTAAATTACTCGCTACTCGACTAAATTACTCGACGTGTTTGAATCAGCCTTTACATATAAATGTTTGACTTTCGCGTATATAAATACATGTATGCATCTAGAAAATGTTTGTGTATTTCAGATATTTAACACAATAAGTATATGTTTATGTAGGGTGAATTCCACTTACGCCCAAATTGGCGCCGATTTCGCCCGCAACGCGCGTGATTGACATTCCAAAATTGATGAAAATCTCTTGAAATATGGAAAAGAAATCTGTGAAAAAGCCATTATCGAAAAATATAAATTTTTAACTATAAATAAATTACTTGAAAACAGGAACATATAATTTATGATATTTATTTTATTACAAAAACGGAAAACTCCTACGGCCGTGGGCGCGGGCGATTTGGACGTAAGTGGAATTCGCGCTTAATCTTCTACCATCGTGTGTCTCATTCTTATTTAAATCCCTTGATCCATCATTCCGAAATTATCGTCTTATCCTAATCGTTGCAGACAATTTTTGGCACACCCTATAAAAATTGTTCGTCCTCTTCCCTTCAAATTTTTATCTATCCCCTGATGTCACGATGTTCAGTTTGTATCAAATGCAATGTATAGTAATTTCCTCGGCATTTGTGCATCGCGTTATTCTTTAAAATAATGCCAAACGTAACTGCGTATTTTGCATCGCGGGATTATACAAAGCCCGCGATTGATCGTCGTATTGCCGAATTGTTAAAAAGGAGAATTGGCGTAGAAAGTTTACCCACAGAAACTTTAACAGAACGTCTTGTATGTAAAGCATGCGAAATTATTATGATCATTGTATCAGCGTTCTCTGTAATTTTAATACGATCTATGATAGTTCTTATTTCTGTTCGTTTAGGCAAAATTTAAAGAGAACCGGACTGCTAGACAGGGATTGTTGAAAGCAACACACCGACAAGTCTTGGAAGTGGTGGCTTATATTTTAAATATAGATACCGATCTCTTGGAAGAAGGAGTTATAGATAAAGATGAATATATTAATGTATTTGATAGCTTCTTTGCCAAAAATGGAAAACGCGCAATTCTTATACATTTCCAATCTATGGAACCTCCGCCGTTTGGTATTACAAGTCACAGTGTTGTCGTATATACATACTATCTTTCATCACTGACTTAATTAACGTAAAATTTCAAATAGAATCAGGACGGTGGAGTCCGCAGTATGAACGAGAAGATCTGGTAATACGTAGTTGCGTTACCGATGGCTCTACCGAAGTACTTTCAGGCAAATGTGTCATAGTTTACAGATTAAAATCAGACATTGATTTCGAAACCAAACATCTCCTCGAAGTACGTTTCGTGCTGGATAACGCAGTCTTACATATAGCTCTATATTCTATTTAAAATTGCAAATAGGAAACATTTTATGCGTACGCAGAAGTCGATCCTACATCCCAAAGTGCGCTCGCAGCCATATCAGAGTTGATTTTAAGATTAAATTTACCAGCGATCACTTCAAATACAATATGGGGTGAATTATCGAAAAATGAAGCTGGCGAGAAAGTGAAGAACAATTTTATTTGCGATTTTAGTGACTTTTGCGAATTTTTAAGCAGTAAGATATTGAAGTTTATACCCACGCGAGAATGCGTATCATTCTGCGTAAGATTTTTTATATTCGTTTTAGTGACCAAGATAGATTTAGAGAGCACAATAAAATTTGAAACTGACTGGGAGATATATAACAAGTACTTAGCATCGCCGGAGATGAAAGTACAGAGCGCTACCAATCCAGTAGCCATCAATGCCATAGAAAATAATGTTAGACTGTGGATGATATCTATGGAACGGGTAAAATTTGCTATTCTTCATCTCTACTCTGGATGTATTATAGAAATAGTAACGACTGCTTAATACACAGGCTGTTGTCCGGAGCCAACAGTTGCGCAGAGAGACTGAAACAATGGGACCAAAAGCGGAACTCACACATTGGAGAAGATTACTCGCCCGATTTTCATCGATAAGTGAACACATCAAGTCTCCCGTTGTTCAAGAATATATAAGTTTCTTAACGAGAGTGAAGTCGAAACATATAAAAGTATGTCTAATTGTAAGCTGCGATTACATTCGTACAGTTTTCTGCATTCTCTTCTAGAAATGGAACGTATTGGAAAATCATGTTAGAACGATACAAATTCTTTCGCAAGATAATGTAAAGTATCTGTATGCGTTAGAAAAATTTACTCAGCCTTTGTACAGGCTTGATCCAACAAAGATCGGAGAATATTTACCTCCTTTAATGTACGCTATACGAATGATATATGCTGCATCAAGATTCTTTAATACGAGAAGGATGGTTACGGCAGTTTTTGTGAAAGTACTACCATAAAATTGGATGGAAAATTATACTTCCTGTTTTATATCTGGATTCTATGTAATATGTATGAGATTATTAAAAATTTCAGATGACGAACCAAATGATTTTAGCATGCAAATTTTATCTAACGGAGGATGGTAAAATAAATATTTGGAATGAATCTAAATCTGTTATGATATCTAAAATAAAGGCAAGTATTTTTATATATATAGGATAATTGAAACTAAATCTACAAATAGGATGATAACTGTTACATAATTTTGTCATTACAGGACTGTAACAGATTATGTGAGCAGTACTATCATTATTACAATGAAATGTGTAGGCAAGTAAGAGAATCTGTTGATGAAAGGCCTTTTGAAGTATCTGAGATGTACGTTTTTGGGAAGTTTAACACTTTCAAATCGAGGATAACAAAAGTTAGTAACGGATGTATATCTCAAAGGAGGTAACGGTCTGCCAAGGAGAGTGATCGCAAAGAAATTAATTATGTTTCAGATTATTGATGTCCTCCAGACAACCTTAACGTATTCCATCCTCTTCAGTTCTGCGATACAAGGGATAAATGTATTTGCAAATAAATTTTCAAGCTTTTTCCAGGATATAGCATCGCAAGATTATGATCCATTGGATCATAGAAAGCCATACTTTGATGCTGACTGTGATAAGTTTATGAAGAATGTAACAGAAGCAGAGACGGAGTTAAGAACTTTCTTTTATAAATGCGTTTCTGAAACACCAAATATAACAGAAGCATTGAGAATCGTTGCGAGGTAACATTAATGGTCGTGTGTAAAAATTAATTAGGAATGATTATGTTACATTTACAGTTTCTCCTTTATATAGATTTGAGAAGCTACAGTTCAAACATCTGATGATCGACAGGAAATACTTAGAACTTATAACGTTGTTTCAAAAAGAAATTGAAGATGTAAGAGATCGTTACAACGAGGATAGATCAGATCCACCGTTACCACGAAACGTTCCACCAATCGCTGGTCGTATCTTATGGATTAGACAGCTCTACAGGCGCATTGAAAATCCAATGGAAATGTATAAAAGATGTGTGAGAGTGCTTAGTCACGACTATATGCAAAGATGTATCAAAATTTATAACGCTTTAATCAGCGTTTTTATACATTATGAATTGATATACCATAAAGCATGGTACGATTCCTCAGAAATTGTAAGTTGGACATGATTATTACATAATTATAACAGACACTATATTTATTCGTATTGTTCAATTCTTCGATTCCAAGGTTCGATTGGCATTAGCATCGCCCATACTTATACGGCATCCAGAGACGAATAAGTATCACTTAAACTTTGATTTGTATATTATCGAAGTGATACGTGAGTCAGAACATATGGCCAGATTTGGATTAGAAGTGCCAGATTATATACAAATAATAACATTCTGTAAAGACAAGATTTTCTCATCGTACGAGATAGTTAGAAAATTGGTTGAAGAAAATAATACATTGAGGTAAGCCTCTTTCATACTTTCCTAGAGGCATAAAAAGTAACTTCAGATCTTACTTGAAATTGCAGGCAAACGATACCATTACTGTTTCTAAATTTAATAAGAAATGTTCTGGTTAATCTTGAGATTGCCTTTCAACCTTGCCTATCTGTGATGACATGGACATCTTTGAACATTTCTGAAGTATGCGAAGGAATACAGCAGGTCGTCGCGTCCGTGCAAACTTTTGTTAAAGACATAAAGGACATGAAGGAAGCGAGGGTCGACGAGGTGGTCGAATCCATTTCAGAAGCTGTATTAATTAGACTCGACAATTATCCGAAACAAGCATCTGAGCTTTTAGACGATAATATTGCCCATGGAAGTAGAATGGTCTCTGAGATTGAAATAAAATCATCGGCAGCAGAAAAAGCTGTTATAACGATCATCAATAAGTTCATGGATTTTGTAATTGACGAGTCCGTTCAACATACTAAATACAATTGGATGGATCCAGATAAAGTACACAAGCACGTCTCGCATACAAAGCTAGGGAAAGGAAAATATGAACCAGGTACATATGTTCTGTCGCCTGTTTCAGGTACTTGTTTTATTAGTCGTTAATAATATTCTACGTTCACTGAACAATTGCAGGATTTGCTCCAATTGAAAGAACATACAAGGTTCAATTACACAAAGTGCATCAAGAGTGTATGGACTTATTCGCATACTTCAATAGTAAACTGGTAGAAGCTTTATTAAAATCCGCTAAGACGTCCCTTGACTTATTGAAGAAACAGATTAGCATTATAAGGTTCTACTAATTTCAATTAGAGTTCCATAACAATGCAGCCATACAGTGGCAGACGAAAGAATGTTTGCAACTTATAATCGCTGATTTCCGTGAACTTCGCGATTTTCGACCTTATTCTGCGATCTTTAAGCGTTTATAGCTCAGAGCAACGTTAACCGATTTTTATGAAATTTTAGGCACGTGTACAACTTACTTCAATCTACAAACGGGTTTTTTGAATTTTCATTACAGGCTCACAAAAAAGTTTAAAAAATTACATTTATTATTGTCGTTTGCTATTCCGACCAAGTGCATTTTTTTTTTCAAAACGACGATTAGGAAACTAATCCTTGTAGCTTCTAAAAAAAACTCAACTCGTTTGGATTAATTTTATAAAAGTTATGCGAATTTAAGAGATGTAAACTTTCTTTCGTCCGCCACTGTATTTAAGAATAATTGTGACATTCTTTATTTCCGTAACTACAGTTCTTCGACGATAGATGAAGCGAGCGGACAAAGTCCAATTTTGTTAAGTACATTTGTCTTACAAATACCAAATATCGCAATGGTGCCTTCAATAGAGGAATTGCAATATTCCTTTGGGAAACTAATAATTATCGTTCTAGAGAATTATAAAGATATTATCGTATGGGGACAACGTTATGCACCTCCTAAACGAATGTCTGGTGGCGGTGATAAGATGCCGCCAGGTTTGTTTTTTATAATAGCAATGACGAGCCGTAGAGCTTTTTCTAAATAATCACTTTGTGCACAGCGACGAAGACGAAGCGGAACAAGTCGCTGAATAACTACTATCCTATAATATCCGATCATAAAGAGATAGTCCGTAGTGTAATGAGTTTGCAAGGTGGAATTCTTGCTTTAAAAGATGACATTACACAAATTGAGAATGTATGTCCATTTTCCTTTCTTTCTTGTCTGAAAGCTGTAGTTTGAATATCTTTCGTTCGGCTAATACATTATTTTGCAAGCAGGAGTATTTACGGTATTCCTACATATGGACCGAAGAGAGAAGCAACATTATTCAGAAGTTTGTGGATTCAGAACCCATCACTCAAGAGATCAAAGAGAAGTTTGTAGAGTATGATAATTTAGTCGCCGAAATAGAAATGTTACCGAAGGGGCACATAGTAGGACCGATAGAAATTAATACGGGTAATGAATTCAGTCGTCCCAGGATAGGAATTCTTACAACAAATTCTTCTAACAGATACGATATGTTTCAGATAAATTAAAATTGGGGCTTCTAGTTGAAGCGCGTATGTGGAAATCATTGTTGGGTCAAGTGTTGTCCACGACCTACAAGGAGAAGCTGAAGAGGATTACCCAATACATCAGTGACAAGAATAAAATTTTGGCTAGAGAGATAAAAGACTTGGAAGATGTGAGGGTTGCTATGAAATGCCTGGGCGAAATACGAGAGGACTTTATATCTTTGGACATGGAATTGATATTGATAGAAGAAACATATTCGTTAATGGGAGCATTCCAGGTCCCTTTTTCAAAGGAGGAACAAGACATCGTGGATAGCCTTCGATACAACTTTACGAATATGTTAAATACGGTACTGTTCATGGAAACGATCATAATTGCTTGTTACAGTCGTAATATTTTAATAAAATTCTCTACTTTACAAGGCGAAAGCAATCCAAGCCAGGATATGCGAGATGCAAGCTCCATTGAAGAAAGAGCTGACGGATGGTGTTGCAATTTTCAAGCAGGACGTGATAGAGTTTGATCTTGATTTCGAGCTGAATGGTCCAATGGTCGAGGGCATACCAGCCAAAGAAGCCAGCGATCGGTAATATTACCGTATAGTATTGTTAAAGTTTAAAAGTTTCGAATCATTTTCTTAAAGTAATAAATTTCTTCCAGACTTATTCTGTTTCAATCACGTCTCGAAGACTTGTGGGAGAGGTATGAGACTTACAGCAGTGGCGAAAGTTTATTTGGCATAGAAGTAACAGAGTATCCGGCTCTTCACCAAAGGAAAAGGGAAGTCAACTTGCTGCAACGATTATATTCCTTATATCTGCAAGTGAATAGAACTATCAACAGCTACTTCGAAATACCTTGGTCCGACATTGATATTGAATCCATAGTCACTGAATTAGGTGACTTCCAGAACAGGTAAGCTTCAGTTACCGTTGTTCTTTCACGTGAATGATGAATAAATCGTGCCTGCGTTTCCTTTCAGATGTCGACGACTACCGAAGGCTATGAGAGATTGGCCAGCGTATATTGATTTGAAGCAAAAGATTGACGACTTTAATGAGACTTGCCCTCTGTTAGAGATGATGGCAAATAAGGCAATGCAAGGCAGACACTGGGAAAGAATGTCCAATCTGTGCAAATATGTCTTTGATGTCGATTCAGAGACGTTTACGCTGGCGAGCGTAATGCAGGCACCTCTGTTGAAATACAAAGATGATGTTGAGGTACCGTCTGACTTACAACACACAGTATCTTCGACGTGTCACCAACATCTTCATGTGTTAACAGGATATATGTATCAGCGCGGTAAAAGAGCAAGAAATAGATAGCAAATTGAAGCAAATAATTGCAGAATGGGCCACTGTGGATTTGCAGTTCTCTCATTTCAAGCAAAGAGGGGACTTGCTCCTGAAAGGTGTAGAAACGGCTGAGATAATATCTCGACTCGAAGACAGCTTGATGGTGATCAGTTCACTCATGGCAAATCGGTATCGAAAATGCTCATCGTGCATTTGGCATTTCCTCAATTAACAGAAGAAAGAACACTTATAAATTCTATGCGTTTTCCTTAGGTACAATACGCATTTTAAAAGGGAGATCCAACTGTGGCAAAGCAAGCTGAGCAATACCTCGGAAATCTTAGCAAGATGGCTAACTGTGCAGAATTTATGGGCCTACTTAGAAGCAGTGTTCATCGGTGGCGATATATCCAAGCAGCTTCCGGCAGAGGCAAAGCGTTTCAACGTAAGTGACTTACTCAACCCGACATCTACGATCATCCACTATACTTGGAATTTATTATTCTAGAACATTGATAAAGCTTGGGTGAAGATCATGTATCGAGCACGCGAGAGGCTGAACGCCGTGGAAACTTGTACCGGGGATGAAACAATGGCCCAGTTTCTGCCACATCTATTGGAACAATTGGAATCCTGCCAGAAATCGCTTAGCGGGTAAGAAAATCTTCGGGAAGCCTGCAATGCAACCGATACTTTAATTTAAACTCATTCAATCTCTACTTAGGTACTTGGAAACAAAGAGAAGCATATTCCCAAGGTTCTGCTTCGTGTCAGACCCTACTCTGTTAGAAATACTTGGCCAAGCAGCCGACTGCCACACCATACAAAAATATCTTGATGGTTTCTTCGACAATATAGGAAGGGTAACGTTGCTCTCACTGAAAGCACGCTACGCTCCTCTATTTGGACTCAATTATAACTCCGACTATTTTCATTTGCAGCTGGAATTTTCGGAGAAAGAGTACGAGAAGATCATTGCCATGTACTCGCGTGAAGATGAAAAAGTGGTGCTGGAGAAGGAAGTTATATGCGCAGCGGGTGTGGAAAACTGGCTGAACGTATTGTTAAGCGTGCATCAACTGTCCATAGGCAGTGTAATCGCGCAAGGAGTGCAAACTCTGACTTCTGAGGAGTTCGATCTGATACAGTTGATAGACAACTCGATTTTACAAGTATTATCAACATCTCATCTTATTTTAGAATGGTTCACCAGGTGTTCGCTATTTCGTAGGTGGGTCTATTGGCCATGCAAGTTTTGTGGACCCGTGACTCCGAAGTAGCCCTTAATACAGCCAAAAGAGACAGGACGATAATGAAGAGAACGAATCAGTGGTTTATGGATATTCTGAACAATCTGATCGAAGTGACGGTCAAGGATTTAACGAAATACTCCAGAGCAAAATACGAGGCTTTAATTACGATACACGTGCACCAGAGGTTAAACAGACACGCCGACATCTCTGATAATAACAACGGAAGAAGTTACCAGTTTCTATTCAATCTTCTTCAGAGACATATTCGACGAGCTGTGTCGGATGAGGATTCGAAACGTGCTGGACTTCGAATGGCTGAAGCAAATCAGATTTTATTACAACAGCGAGACAGAAGACATCCCTATGAAGATCACGGACATAGATTTCATCTACCAAAATGAGTTTTTGGGCTGCACCGATCGCCTCGTTATTACACCGCTAACAGACAGATGTTATATTACGTTGGCGCAGGCTATAGGTGAGATTATCATAGCTTTCGCTTTAATATAACGGTGTAATGATGCTCGATTCCAGCGACAAAGACTCGGGAACTCGTGTTTCAGGGATGAATTTCGGCGGTGCGCCCGCGGGCCCAGCTGGCACCGGAAAGACGGAGACCACGAAGGATATGGGCAAGGCACTTGGGAAATACGTGGTCGTGTTTAATTGCTCCGACCAAATGGATTTTCGGGGTCTGGGCAGAATATTCAAGGGATTAGCGATGTCTGGGTCGTGGGGGTGCTTCGACGAGTTTAATCGCATCGACTTGCCGGTTTTATCCGTGGCTGCACAGCAGATTGCGATCGTGCTCACAGCTCGAAAGGAAAGGAAGACGAATTTCGTCTTCAGGTACACAGTCTACCCTTATCCCTGAGGAAGATTCGACTTCCGCTTATCAGAGACACGCATCTTAATCCACAGCGACGGCGAGGTGTACCACTTGAACTACGAACTTGGTCTCTTCATCACGATGAACCCTGGCTACGCTGGCCGCCAAGAGTTACCGGAGAATTTAAAGATACAATTCAGATCTGTGGCTATGATGGTTCCTGACAGACAAGTAACAGATCCATTCAATTCATTGATTTTCCCATTCGGTACACGAGATTCTCGTTGTCGTTCGATCAGATAATCATAAGGGTGAAACTAGCTGCCTGCGGCTTCAAGGAGAACGTTTTGCTCTCGCACAAGTTCTTCACGTTGTACAAGCTGTGCGAGGAGCAGCTCAGCAAACAGGTGCATTACGATTTCGGTCTGAGAAACATATTGTCGTGCTTGCGAACCCTGGGTGCGCAGAAACGAGCGAACCCCACCGACTCCGAGGAGACCACCCTCATGAGAGTCCTCAGGTAAAGGGGGATGACGAGTAGATTCTGTAGGACTTCCCACGCGTGTAACATTTCTTGCAATACCATAGAGACATGAATCTATCGAAGTTAGTGGACGAGGACGAGCCTCTGTTCATGTCCCTGATCGAGGACATGTTCCCTGACATCAAGCTCAGGACTCAGACGTACAAGGACTTGCAGAAGGGGATACTGCATGCGACCGAGGTGCTTGGTATAATGAATCACGCTGAGTGGAACTTGAAAGTGGTTCAGGTAAGTCTTCATCGCGAGCTATGGATCATTCAGAATTTAATCTTCCTTCGTCGTCTTCTTGTTCCCAGTTGTACGAAACCTCCCTTGTTCGCCACGGTCTGATGGTGCTCGGGCCAACCGGGTCGGGAAAGACTCAATGCATGTGGGCGTTGATGAAGGCCTTAACGGAGATGGGCATGCCTCACAAGGAGATCAGGATGAACCCAAAGGTCCACAGCTTTTCCTAGGCGTATTAAGGGGATAAGTTACCCTCAAGAGCCCTAAAACAGGCCTTTTTTCAAACGCAAATTGCAAAGTGATAAATAAAAGTAGAGAGAACGCTTTTTTTTTTTAGTTTTAATCGCTATTCTATGAGCTTTGATACAAAAAAAGAAAAGTCTAAATATCTAGATGTACATAAAAGTTGTGAGTAAAAACGTAAAGGCGTGTATGCGGTGCACCGTTTGATGGTGAAAATAAAATTTCGAAAACCGCTCCAATGATTTGGATGAAAATTTAATGGGAGATACAGAAAACCATTCCCCACGATATGTCGGGAGCAGATATTCGAGAAAAAAAATAATACAATTTTTATATTGAAAAATACGATTTTATCGATTTCTTGATAATCTCGAAACTCTGCTTTTATCTCGAAAATCTGCTTCCGACACATCGTAGGGAATGGTTTTCTGCATCTCTCATTAAATTTTCATCCAAATCGTTGGAACGGTTTTCGAGATATTATGTTCCCCATTAAACTCACCTAACTCACAACTTTTATGCACATAGAGATATTTAGACTTTTATTTTTTTGTGTTAAACCTCATAGAATAAGGATTAAAGCTAAAAAATGTTCTCTCTACTGTTACTTAACACTTTACAATTTGCGTTTGAAAAAAGGCCTTCTTTAGGGCTATCGAGGGTAACCTACCCCCTTAAACTGTGGCTAACGAGACTCAAAGCAACCGGTGTCGCCTTGCAGGCGATAACTGCGTCCCAAATGTTCGGCAAGCTGGACGTTGCGACGAACGATTGGACAGACGGCATATTCTCCACGATATGGAGAAGATCCACGTACACGAAGAAAACAGACAATCTCTGGATCGTCCTGGATGGTCCAGTGGACGCGGTTTGGATCGAGAACTTGAATTCTGTCTTGGACGATAACCAGACCCTGACGCTGGCCAATGGCGATCGCATAATCATGATGCCGAACAGCAAATTGGTTTTCGAGCCCGATAACGTTGATAACGCCTCGCCAGCCACGATATCTCGCATGGGAATGGTGTTCATCAGTGCCTCCGTTCTGAAGTGGAGTCCTATTCTAGAGGTGGCGTTGAAGCATTGTTGACAACCCGTCGATTAATTTCCATTATCATCCACTTTCAGGGATGGTTCAAGAAACGAGCAGCCACGGAGGTGGAGACGCTGCGCGCGTTGTTCAACAGAATCTACGAAGACGCCCACACTTTCCTCCAAACACGACTACCCGCAAAGATGAGGCTCTTCGAAGCTATGTACATAAGGCAATGCATCGATTTGCTGGAAGGTTTGCTTGGTGAAAACGCCAACGGATCGAGTACGTTCTTCCTACCCCTCACGATTTTTCTTACACAGAAGAGGGCTTTCCTATGGGATTTATTGTTCTAGGAGTGCTGCCGGACCACCATCTCGAGAAGATATTCCTGTTCTCGGTCATGTGGAGCCTAGGGGCTGTGTTGGAGCTGGAGGAACGCAATTCATTGCAGAATTTCTTGATTTCTCACCAGTCCAAGTGTAATTGGCCCAAGTGCCAGGTGATTGAGTGGTGAACCATAAACTTAATAAAAGAAGAAGAGTAATGAGAGGTTCCGCTGTAGGAAGACGAAACAATCTTCGAATATATGGTGGCAGAGGACGGAGAATGGATGCATTGGTCAGAAAGGGTGCCAGAGTTTATCTACCCCCCAGACGAGGTCCTGAAATATTATGAAATCCTCGTCCCTAACATAGACAATGCGAGGACGTTGTTCCTGGTCGAAACTATAGCGAAGCAAGCAAAGGCAGTGATGCTGATAGGTATCTCCGCCACTAAATCACACCCCAGTCCAAGGATTTTGTTTCTTTATACAGTTTATTCAATCTTCGGTGTACCCACCTAGCTTCTCCTTTATCCCTCCTTCGTTTCATATTGAAATCGCAGGGGAGCAGGGCACCGCGAAGACCGTGATGATCAAAAGCTACATGTCCAACTACGATCCCGAGGTGCACGTGCACAAATCCTTCAGCTTCTCGTCAGCATCCACCCCAAACATGGTTCAGGTACCTCTGCCTCCAGATGTAAGCTTGCGAATGGAGATGAACGTACCTAAGCGAAGCGTATCGATGTATTGCGCAGCGTGTGTTCGAGAGCTACGTGGAGAAGAGGGTGGGTACCACTTATGGTCCACCAGGTAGTCGACAAATGACCATCTTCATCGACGACATCAACATGCCAACCATAAACGAATGGGGGGACCAAATCACGAACGAGCTCGTCCGTCAGCTGATGGAATACGGAGGCTTCTATTCCTTGGACAAGCCAGGAGACTTCTGCATTATACAGGATATCCAGCTCATGGCCGCCATGATCCACCCGGGCGGTGGCAGGAACGACGTTCCTCCGAGACTGAAGAGGCAGTTCAACATCTTCAACTGCACGTTGCCGTCGAACAAGTCGATGGACACGATCTTCCGTGAGAACCATTCGATACCTACACATGCTTGCAGGGTTTCAGGTGCATGGACGAGTGTTTATGGTGCTTGCAGGGAGCATCGGGATGGGCTACTTCTGCGACACCAGATTCGACGAGATCATCGTCAGTTTCTTGCCAAAACTGATACCCCTGACCAGAGTCCTGTGGCAGCAGACGAAGCTGAAGATGTTACCGACACCGGCCAAGTTCCATTACGTTTTCAACCTGAGGGACTTGTCCCGGATTTGGGAAGGGATCCTCAGGATCGAAAGGGCTGAATGCGATTCCATAACGAGATTATTGAAGCTCTGGGAGCACGAATGCACTCGCGTGATCGCTGATCGGTTGGTTGCCTTATAAATCTAGAAGACGCAACGCTTTCTGATATCGAAACACCATGGGAACTGTGCCTTGTTAGATTCACGAGCAGCACGGACACCGAATGGTTCCAAGCCACCCTGAGGCACACGGCGGATATGATGCTGGGCCCTGAGTTCAAACACTATGTCGCAACGGAAACGTACTTTGTAAATTTCCTGCGCGAGCCACCAGACCCTACGGGAGACGAGCCAGAGGACTTCGTGATAGAAGCGCCGAAGATCTACGAAGAGATCCCAAGGTGCAATCTCCGCGCAAGCTTGCTCAAACTTATTGTTAGAGTTATTCTGGTAATGTGTTTCTTTCTCAGCTACGATGTTGTGATAGCGAAGGTTCGACAATATATGGACCAGTTCAACGAGTACATCCGTGGCATGCATCTTGATTTGGTGCTCTTTCACGACGCTCTTGTACATCTGATGCGTGTATCGAGGATCCTCGGAGTTCCCAGGAGCAACGCGATGCTAGTGGGTGTCGGGGGATCGGGCAAGCAAAGTTTAACAAGACTGGCGTCCTTTATCGCTGGGTTCAGTTTCTTCCAGATAACACTGTCTAGGTGATTGCTAGAGGAATACTTATTTTCAAAAAACATCTTTGCAGATTGTTTCTGATGCTTCTGCTGATTTACTGTGATCACATCCCCCTCTAGGACTTACAACGTTGGAACTTTGGTAGAGGACCTGCGAAAGATCTATCGCACGGCTGGCACAGGGCCTGGCAAAGGACACACGTTCATATTCACCGACAACGAGATAAAGGAGGAAGGTTTTCTGGAGTATATTAACAATATCCTGAGCGTCGGAGAAGTGGCAAATCTGTTCCCAGCCGACGAGCTCGACGACATCCAGACGACAGTCACCCCGTTCATGAAGGTGGACGATCCCAAGCGACCACCAACTCCAGACAATCTTTACGATTATTTCATATGGCGTGCGCGAAATCATTTGCACATTGTTTTGTGCTTCTCACCAGTGAGCAGTCTTTCAATGCCTTCGTGCCTACTTTCGAAGCCCAGAGAGAAACCTAGCAGAGGTTTAGTGCAATTCTTCAACAATTTTAAACACCGTTGCGTTGCAGGTCGGCGAGAGGTTTAGATCTCGAGCACTGAAGTTCCCTGCCCTGATATCCGGCTGCACGATCAACTGGTTCTGGAGATGGCCGAGGGACGCCTTGTACGCAGTCGGAGGGCACTTCCTGAAGAGGTTCAAAGTGATTTGCACCCCAGAGGTGAAGCAGCATCTGATCGAAGTGATGGGGGATATGCAGGACGATGTAAACGATGTCTGCACGGAATACTTTGATAGGCAAGTCCACGTGGACCTCGCCTGATCTCTTCTCATTCATCACTCTTATTCATTTAGATTCCGAAGGCAAGTGTACGTGACTCCAAAGTCATTTTTAACATTCCTGGATGGGTACAAAGCGCTGTACAAGCAACGTTTGAACAACATCAACGTCCTTGCGTTTCGTATGAGCAACGGTTTGAGTAAATTGGTGGATGCTGCAGCCCAGGTCGACGAGCTGAGGAAGGTGTTGGAGAAGAACCAGCAAGAGATCGCTGGGAAGAACGTGCAAGTGGAAGCTGTTCGTATCTTCGCCGATGGATTAAGTTTACCTTCTTGATTTCACAGGCTCGAGTTTAACACCGTTTTGTAGATCCTAGTTACCGTGAACGAGAAGAAAAGGGAGGCAGAGACAGTGAAGGCACAGGTGCAAGTCTCCAAAGACAGCGCTGAAACTCTTCTGAAGGTGATAGCGAAGGAGAAGGCGGTAGCGGAACAGAAACTAAAAGTGGCTGAGCCAGCTTTATTGGAGGCGGAAGCTGCTTTGCAAGTCAGGCTCGTTTTCAAAAAAAAATTTACCAAGCTCGTTTTAATTGTTTTCAAATGATATGATTAGTCTTGATTCTCTTTCCAGACTATCAAAGCTGCTGACATTGCCACGGTTCGCAAGCTCGGCAAACCACCCTTCTTAATTACCCTCATTATGGATTGTGTGTTGATACTTTTTGGAAGGAGGCTGGAATCTGTGAAGCCTGACTACGAACGACAGTTTCTGACACCCTCTTGGTCAGACGCGTTAAAGGTACTATTTTACTAGAATGCAAGATGCGAATGTAAGATGTTTGGAATATAAAATGCGAGTTATTTCATCAATTGTAGATGATGGCAGACACCAGGTTCCTGTACAACTTGCAGAATTTCCCCAAAGATAATATCAACGCGGAAACCATCGATTTAATGCAACCTTACTTAAACTACCATCTGTACACCTACGAAGCTGCGAAACAAGCTTGTGGAAACGTAGCTGGTCTGATTCAGTGGACCATTGCTATGGTTACATTTTATGGGATAAACAAAGACGTTCTTCCTCTGAAGGTGATTGCTATTATTGATCGGTAAAAGAAGAAATGTAATACAATTCTATGTAGATTCGCGGTTGCATGAAGAATATGTAATTCATAGGCAAATCTGGCTGTACAAGAGGGGAAGTACGAGCAGGCAAACCGACATTTAACGGAGGCTGAGAATCTCCTAAAAGCCAAGGATGAAGATCTGAAGGTGGTGCAAAATGAGTTTGATGCAGTGATGGCGGAGCGACAAGTAATTAATGAAACATTCTGTGTCGACGCAATTGAGACTACTATGCGAGGCTTCTATTATTAGGAAATAGTTGATCTAGCTGAGGCTTGTCAAGCGAAGACAGATACTGCGACAGCAATGATCGAAGGGCTCTCTGGCGAGAGGGTGAGATGGACAGAACAGTTAACCACATTCAAATCAGAAACAGACCGTCTTGTCGGAGATATGTTAATTCTAACAGGCTTCCTATCATACTGCGGGCCCTTTAATCAGGAATTCAGAAATATGTTGCAACGAAAATGGTACGATTTTATCCAAGCCAAGAAGATACCAATCTCCCTTGTCATAAATGTTACAACCGCTTTAACTGATACTGCTACGGTGAGTAATATGGCAGAGAGCCTGTTGCTCGGTATATTTTGCAATTAATATTTATATGTACTTCCTTCAAGATTGGAGAGTGGAGCTTACAGGGTCTACCGACCGATGACTTGTCCATTCAAAATGGAATCGTAGCAACAAATGCAGCCAGATATCCTCTTCTAATTGATCCACAATTGCAAGGCAAAGCGTGGATCAAGAACAAGGAGGCAGAGTTTCATTTAACGGTGGAATATGTTTTTACCTCTTAAACCGATTAGCTTCCTGCGCACTGCAACAATCACATCATACTGCAATGTTTGATTTCAGACCACTCTACTCGCTGACAGATACTTCAGAAATCATTTGGAAGATTGCGTGTCTCTTGGCCGTCCTTTGCTTATCGAGGACGTAGGAGAAGAATTGGACCCTGTTTTAGATAACTTGTTGGAGAAGAATTTTATAAAGATAGGGACATCTTTGAAGGTAACACAACCGTGTCGATACCATATTGGGAGACAACTAATGCGCATCCGAACAATTTTAACAGGTCAAGTTGGGCGATAAGGAAGTAGATATTCACGAAGACTTTAGACTTTACATCACTACGAAGCTACCAAACCCATCATACACGCCCGAAATATTTGCCCGTTCTGCTATTATTGACTTCACTGTCACTATAAAAGGTAATTGAAGTAACCATGTCTTCCAGTGGAAGAATGAAGGGCGGTTCTGTAGCATGCATAACATTCCTCCGTTCCATTGTACAGGATTAGAGGATCAACTTTTAGGAAGAGTTATCTTAACAGAAAAGAGGGAACTTGAGACAGAGAGAACACAGTTGATTACAGATGTAACAGCAAACAATAGAAAGATTAAAGAATTGGAAGCTAATCTTTTACAGAAGTTAACTACTGTAGAGGTGCGCACTCATTTTTTCACTTTAAGTACACGTATCATGTAAGCTGAAACTATTAAGTTTGTTATCATACACGTACAGGGTCCTTTAATAGAAGACGTAGGATTAATGTCGGTGTTGAACATTACAAAACAAACGGCAGCTGATATAAACGAGAAGTTAAGTATCGCGAAGGACACGGAACTGAGAATCGACACTGCGCGAGAAGAATTTAGACCAGTCGCCACGCGCGGCAGTGTCCTATACTTTTTGATTTGCGACATGTCCACCGTAAATACTATGTACCAAACGTCGCTCGTTCAATTCTTAGAACGCTTCGATCTTTCTATGGAAAGGTACGAACAGTCGATCCCCTTGGGAGATACATATAGATTACACGAGTACAAATGTTCTTCTTCGTTCTAGATCTGAGAAGAGTCCTGTTAATCAACGAAGAATAATCTTCATTATCGAATACCTTACTTACGAGGTATTCAGATATAAAGCTCGAGGCCTTTATGAGATCCACAAATACATGTTCATCTTATTGATGACGTTGAAGATAGATTTGCAACGCGACACTATCACTCATGACGAGTTTCAGTACTTCATCAAAGGTGGTGCAGCCTTAGATCTGAACACCGTCGAACCGAAACCTTGTAAATGGATCACTGACGTCACTTGGCTCAATTTAATTGCACTGTCCGCTCTAAGGCAGTTCCAGTATATTGTTTCTCAAGTACCGGCTTCTGAGAAGATTTGGAAACACTGGTTCGATAAAGAGGCTCCAGAAGAAGAACCACTACCAGATGGATACAATAATTTGGACACTTTTCGACGTCTGTTACTGATAAGAGCCTGGTGCATAGATAGGACATTGTCGCAGTCAAGGAAGTACATAGCCAGCTCGTTAGGAGAAAGATACGCGGAGCCTGTGATTACTCTTCTGGATGTAATGCACGCCGAGTCGAGACCAAATACGCCGATGATCGGCTTCTTAAGCATGGGATCCGATCCAACGACCAGCATTGAACTGCTTGCCAAAAAGCTGGAGCTTCAGTGCAGAAGTATATCAATGGGACAAGGGCAAGAAGTTCATGCGCGAAGGTTGCTCCAAAGTGCGAAAACTGAAGTACGTTTACGTGAAAGGAATGTGTGAATCAGCGAATTAAAGAGACAGCGAAAACTTTTAGCAATAAAGTGTGAACTTTCAGGGGTTCTGGGCTTTGTGCCAAAATTGCCACTTGGGTCTAGACTACATGACGGAGTTGGTTACTTTTATTATGGAACTTGACGCGCCTCACCCTGATTTTCGTATATGGATCACTACAGAACCGCATAAAGACTTTCCCATTTCCCTTCTTCAAATGTCTATAAAATATACCTACGAACCACCGCAAGGTACAGATACTTACAAGGAAAGATCCTGAAGCCGGAAATGCCAAAAATTCTGAAACCTTGTGTTTGCTGCCCAAATTTAATGTAAGGGGTGAAATTGACCCCTTAAATTCCGGGTATTTTCCGATTTTGTGTTATAACTCCCGAACTGTAAGAACTATAAGTTACCAAATGATGGCCCTCATTAATAGAAGTAACTTTTGTCTTGAAACTTTTTTTCTATCTCTTACAGTTCGCGAGCTATAACACAAAATCGAGAAATAGTCGAATTTTCAGGGGTTAATTTCATCCCCTTAGAGTGAATTTGGGCAGCAAACAAAAATTGCCTTGTAATCAGAAGGAAATCCCCTACATATTCACAAAGTTTCAGATTTTTTTTTTTTAATTTCCGGGTTCGGGATCTTCCCTTGTTAGTCTACTATCTTTCTACATCCTACATAAAATTATTTTATTTCAGGAGTAAGAGCGGGTTTACTTGCCACATATAGCGCTATGAGTCAAGATATGCTAGATCAATGTGACGCTGTACAGTATATACCAATTATGTACGCAGTATCATTTTTACACACTATTGTACAAGAACGGCGAAAATTTGGACCCCTGGGTTGGAATATACCGTATGAATTTAATCTGGCAGATTGGCTGGCATCATGCATGTTCATTAACAATCACTTGAGTGACGTTGACGTAAAACTAGGAATAAGTTGGCCGACCGTACGGTAATGAATGGGAACTGACTTTAATCAATTCAGCATGCTGGATAATAAACTATTTATTAACTTTTAGATACATGATAGGAGAAGTGCAGTACGGTGGACGCGTGACAGATGATTATGATAAAAGACTACTAAACACATTCGCCAAACTCTGGTATTCGGACGCGCTGTTCACAGAGGATTTTGTATTTTACAAAGGGTATCCGGTTCTCGTGTACAAACAGGTTTCAGACTACTTGAAAGTACTGGACGAAATGCCTACTATAGATCCACCTCAGGTTTACGGTCTGCACAGTAACGCAGACATTACGTAAGTTAGAACGCACTGCGCTTAAGTATCTTGTAAATACATTTTATTACAAGAGGTCCGTACTATTGCAGCTATCAAAGTAATACTACAGAAGCAGTGTTAGACACTATAATATCTGTGCAGCCAAAAGAAGCAGGCGTTGGTAGTGGTGAATCTAGAGAAGTGGCAGTGGCAAGACAAGCGAAAGAAATGTTAAAGAAACTACCACCAGCTTACGATCCGTTTGAAGTAAAAGCTAGGTAAAGCAGCGCGACTGCACTTTACAACAGTAATCATTCTTACAAACTAATTCAATCTTGTGCGACACAGATTGCGGATATTAGGTGCTACCGCATCCATGAACATTTTTTTGAAACAGGAAATTGACAGGATACAAGTAGTTATTAAATTAGTGAACGTTGTTCTTAAAGATCTTCTACTTGCTATAGAAGGCATTATTATAATGAGCGAGGTAATTCTTTAAACGATCGTACACCGGATCGCATCGTGATAAGTGAATAAATTTAAATAGGAACTCAGGGATGCTTTCGACAATATATATGACGCCCGGATACCAGCAATGTGGAAAGCAAGATCATGGGAATCTTCTACCCTTGGATTTTGGTTTACCGAATTGTTAGACAGAAACAAACAATTCTCCACTTGGTTGTACTCTGGTAGACCGGTAAAGTTCTGGATGACCGGATTCTTTAATCCCCAAGGCATGGAATAGTTTATACATACATCCGTAAAAAGTAACAAATCTTATGAGTCATTCTCGTAACAAGCTACAAGCATTATCACACAGGTTTTCTAACTGCAATGCGACAAGAAGTAACAAGAGCTCATACCGGATGGGCTTTGGACAACGTAACGCTGCATAATGAAGTTTTACGTTATACAGCGGAAGAAATAAGGGTGGAGCCTACAGAAGGAGTTTACGTGTATGGATTATATCTCGAAGGAGCTGGTTGGGATAAAAGGAATAACAGACTATGCGAATCATCGAATAAAATCCTATTCGTGTTGATGCCGATAATCCATATATTCGCCCTGTATAACACCCCCGATAAAGACCCAAAATTATACCAAGTAAGCACACGTAATCAGAGAATTGTTTCGTTAGTTAATACTGCATCAATTTTATAGTGTCCAGTCTATAAAAAGCCACAGAGGACATACGTGCTACTGATAACACCATTGTGGCTGCAAACGATTAGACCACCTGAGTTTTGGGTCTTACGCGGAGCCGCATTATTGTGTGATATTAAATAATAATGTTCAATAAAATTCGCATTCTCTTTTGAATCGATGTAATTCGTACAGAAACAAAAATTGTACATTCTATAAGTCGAAAGTTCTTTTAACACTTAGCGAAGCCAGACTGCTGACCAATGATTCAGATTGGTGTTATTGCTATACCTGCTTACTTCTTGATCTCAAATCTGTTTACCCAGGTAGTGACTAGGAGGCTAATGTCTTCCAGTTGTCTAGCTTTACAGTGCCGAACACTTCTCAGCTCTGGCAGATCTGTCCCAATCATCGGATCAAATGGCTCCAACATCATATAGTTGCGATTAATGTGGGCGTCCCAACCGGCAGGAGCATCTCCAGCTGCAGTTGTGTAACACAACCCCTTAGCCGTAGCTGTGCGCTCCCTCTTCATGCAGAAAACACCCAGTGTTGCACACTGAGCACTTCCCAAAGCGACGCTGCTTTGTATATTACCGTTTATAGTCGCCAGCCGTTGAGTGTTATGGGCAATAGTGTCTACACCAGCACTTTGGACGCACACCCAGCCAGACACTGCAGCATTTGGTCCATGTGCTGGTCTTCCATACACCATCCTGTACCTATCAGCGAGTTTGCTGAGATGTGTAGAAACTCTACCTACCAGTATATGGGACCATCTGAGTCGACCTGCCATTGTATCATTATTTGGGAAATTCTCCTCTAATGACTGTAATCCGTTAAGAGTTAAGTGCTCAACATCCCAGTATCCCAGCAGATTTCTGTTGGGCAAACAATTTACGGGGAACGCGCCATCAGGCAAGGGGTTCCATGGCCAAAAACTCGAGTAGTGTTCTGCTTTATAGTTTCTTCCACGAGACAGGATGTCACGTAGGGTGAGACGTAACACTCGTAAGCGTTATGACTATGCTTAGTAATACGGCCGAAGCTACCAGAGGGTATCCCAGATACATTCTGGCATGCAGGAATAGGGCTACATGGTACGCCACCATCGGGAAGGTTGAAATGAACAATACCTCCCTGTGGGGTGTTAGCATTTGTCACCATCTTAAAGTATTCCGCTATTGGAGCGGGCACAGTCATATCGAGGGGAATCAGATTAGCAGGGGATTCCTCATTGGCAAATCTGTCGTCACAATTATTAACTTTAACGTGATCGATAATTATGGCATTGAGCATACCAGTGTATACGTGCTGGAATACACAGTATGGTACCTCTCGCCTGAGGTAAGGATCAATCGCCTCCAGCTTAGCGTTTTCGGCGTTCTGTGTAACACAATAAAAGACAAGAAAATATGTCCGCGGCCTGGAAGTCAAATACTTGGCGTGGCCAGGCAAAGTATTCTCAGATCATCAATACCCATACCTTCCCCCTCCGCAGGCTTTCAGATAATTAGTCTATTTAAAACACAGCCAATATGAGTATATTTTCATTATATTGCGTTTTAAAATAATTATAAGATCAATCATCGACACCGATGCCTTTCCTCTCATAAGCTTTCACTTAATTTGTAAATTTAAAACTCTGACAATATGAATACACTTTCATTATTTTGCGTTTTAAAATAATTTTAAGATCATTCATCGACACCTCGACCTTTCCTGGCCAGTAAGTTTTTAAAGTTTTTATCGGGTTTCTATTTTACCGGTGGCAGAACGTGTGCATAGTAGCGACTTTTATTATAACTGAACGATGCCAGCTTTAGAAGTCACCTCTGTTTACACGGTTCGGCCACGAGACGCGATATATACGTCAACACTTCGTAAATACGTACGCGTGTATTCTCTCGCGAGGCCTGCTTGGTCTCCCCCCACCAACGCCCATATTCGCCGCGGTACATTGGCGGGGCGCGGGGGTCATTCGGTCTGTGGACATCGTTGAATTAAGACGTTTCAATAGCTGCGTACTTAAATGGTACGTCTACATTATTTATCGTCACCTAATTACTTCTATTCATTATTAGTCTTCTTCTTTACTGTCTACCGTCACTTGCTTCTACTATTAATACAATTTCGTCTCGATATTGATTAAATATCGCGAGAAAACCGTTAGACGTTCGTCGCGTATTCCCTTCGTTGCCTTCGTACTGATATTTCTGTACATTTAGTGCACACATCGTGTCTCGGTATTCAATTACATCCCTTTTCGGGCATATTTCAAATTTATTTCTTGTTTAATTGCCTTACGAATGTTTTAATGCTTTTGTTTCAACTTGTTGCATCGTTCGGTTACAGACGTTGAGGCGGGAATCGAAACCAAAGGGCAGGCAACGCCATGACACTTGGCGGTTAATTTGAACGGTGCTTGGATGGCGACTGGTGATTCCTTGGGAAAAGAAGGTGGCAATACGTGTGGTATACTTTTTTTTATCGTTATTTTATTGAATCATTGTTGGTTGTGAGGGTGATGGGTAACTTTGCAGTCAGTTAATATCGGGATGAAATGGGAAAAGGTTGAATTATGATAAATTCAATAATTCTAGTCGAATTTGTTTAAACATTTCAAAATGGCGTCAGTAGATGTTAACGAAATATTGGAATGATCGAATTCTATTGCATTTTGGTCGTGTTTACGTAGAATTCAATAATATTTCAATAATTTTTAAGAATCTATCGCTATGAAGCTAGTGTAATTGCATTTACGTTCGGTTTTGGATGCAAGTTTTGTTCTTTATGTACAGAAACTGCGTAGTTGATCGAGGACATGCTATTCAAGCATGAATAATTAACGAATTTTGATTCTTGCAATGAATTTTGGATATTTATAAAGATCGTGATATATTTTAAAGTATTATTCGAATAACATGAACGTGCTTACAACTTTAATGACGAAAGCCACTACTACGGTTCATTTAAATGTAATAATTATTTCTGATGTAGTATATTCTGGATAATATCGTGTTTCTGAAATGTAAAGCTGCTCCTATCGAGCGAGCATTCTGTATTTTCGCATCACAAAACAATATTTCCTCGTGACAAACACGTTCAAACACGTCCACCCCACCCTCCTATCCTACTTATTTTTCAGAGATTGTGACCGCGTGCAATGCGGCCAAATAGAGTCAGTGTTTATCACGTACGAAGTTTTTCGTTTTGAAGAGCACAGTTGCTCATAGTAGAGTGTCGTTAAGAATTTTCGGATACGCGAGGGTAGAGTCAGTGTTTTCTACGCATTTTATATTCTTTCGCGAGCATCGGGGCTCTGACTTTCGAATCGCGAGAATAGATTCAGTGCTTTGTTCGATAATTATGATCTTTGGGGCGCGTTTATAGACTATTTCTTTATTTTTTTTTTACTTTTGAAAGCGAAACTCGTTATCGGAAATTAGAGTCAGTGCGTCAGCTGAAGAGGAGATTTGGGCGCAGATTATTATTGGAAAGATGTAAGTATCTATGTATTTCATTTAATTCCTTTAAAGTAGAGTTCATTCTTAAAAATTCCAGAAACAAAAAATTAAAAAATTAAAAGGAAATTAATTTCTAGAATAGAATAACCAAGAAATTCAAAACTAACAAAACTTTTTATAATTCAGACATTTTAAGAAAAAAATTTGTTAATTTTATTTTTTAACATTCAATTTTGTAATTTTTTTCTTAAAATGTCTAAATGATAAAAAATTTCGTTAGTTTTGAATTGTTTCGTGATTCTTTATTAGAGTTCGAACAATCGTAAGTTTAGAAAGAAATTATAATCGTGTTTTGTTCTTTCGTTACAGTCTAGGGGCAGCTGAGCAACCTGATGACTTTTTCTAGCAGCTTGATGACTTCCCCCGAGCAGTTGCAGAGGTGTTGGCGCCTTCGTCACCGGGGCACAGCGAAATGTGAGTGCGCATGTATTATGGTTCCTCTGGTCACTCAGTCATGTCGTAGGACGTTTGGTCCAAATCGACACGAGTGACCGGTTGTATACTTTGGCGAGCATAATGACCGCGGGTATGGTAACCATGCCCGTGAATTGTAACATTTTTTATGTGTATGTATTTCTTAGACGAGGGTTCTTCTTGTGCACCGCGCCTTTTCAATAGAATCAAATTTTAATCATAATTTCCAAGATAAACGTTTCCTAACGCGAATGTTTATCATTGATCATACATTGATGTAGATATTTATTAAATAATGCACCTAAAGATGCATAGCAGCTCAGAAGGTATTGATATTTGATATGAATATCAATACGGCTGAATGCTAATTTTTATGTAGCGAAGAAGTCTGATACTCTCAGACTCCACAGCTACGATCATTTTTATTTAATATGTAGTCCAAAAATCGGATGCCCTCCGATTCCGTCATTGCGACGATTATAATGACTTGAATTTCTTTTATTTTTCTGATAATACTTACGCGTTCAAAAGTAACTTGATGTCTAAATGATGATAATAGACATACAAGTGTAATTCCTTTCTTATAAAGGTCACTCGTTTGCGTACACAAAGAATAATTAATTTCCATGTGCAAGAAGACAATTGAGGGTGGGCAAATTTCAGATTCAAAGTAATTAGCATGAGAACATACTTTCTTATTACCTATATGAAATTTACTTTGACGATGGAATCGCCCGTTTTAAATTCTTAAATTAAATTCTTCATGTTTTAGAGTCATTTTCTTAAATAATTCAATTTTATAGTCTTTTTTCTCACTAATTGAATGTCGAGTAGAGTCCTTTTTCTTTATCTAAAGTAGAGTCCTTTCTTATTTATCAAACTTTAATCTATTGACAAGTTGAAAGTCGAGTAATTTTGCTTTATAATGTTAAATGAAACATACAGACTAATCATATTTTCTAGTTGAGGATTTTCAGGATATCTTTCCGTACCCATTGCCTTTTAACTCATCCACGTGCCCATGCGTTACTTGTGTGGTTGAAGGCAATGGGGCACGATGACTTTTTTTACTAACTAATTACATGTCGGCGGCTGGCATTGCGTTAGTGTATCGTGCACGCCGCATTTTCCACCTGTGTGTGTTTGTGTGGTTAGGCGGTGGAATTTGCGTCGGTGAAAGATTTTTATCAAAGACCATGTTAACGAAACTTTAACATTATATTATTATTCATTGCAATAACGATACCAATGTATCATATTCCTTGTTGCACACGATGATCATTCTAGTAAATAATCTTGGAATATGAAAGTTAATCAATCTCATACAATCAAACGAGAAAGTAATAACGCTTGATGCATGTACCTAATACGTACAATGCACATTATCACCTAATCCATTCTTTGAAATTGAAAATAATTAATTGCTATGTAAATCATACTTATACGCAATGGTCACTGCCTTTGCCAGCCGATTTCAGTGAAAATTGGTACGTACTTATTAGAGTGTGATTGTGGCCAAGCTCGGGTGACGGAGTCGTCCCGGGACGGTCTCTCTAGTGTAGGCTTTGCACCCGGGCGGTGATGCTTGAGAATCGTGGAGTGGGTTGTCTGATGATTGTGTTTGAGAGACTGTTTTGATATTTTTTAAATATAGGTTTTGTGTAGGATAGGTAACTTACCTTCTGGTACGAATGTGTGACTTAAATATAAGTAGGTAGGGCCGGGGCAGGTCGTCGTATTCTCTGATCGCATGTTCCCCCGCGCGATGACCTGCTTTCAGGAAATTTGTGAGAAAAGTCGACGGCCAGACTAGTGCGAGTGGGGTATGCCCTCGCTTCTAGCCTCGCTATGTCGACTTTTTGACGCCAGTGGGACATTGCACATTGTCGCTGGTCGCGGTCGGCAGGACGGGCTTGGGCACGTTATTAACTTTCAGAAGGGCGGACCGCCCGAAGCAAGAAGTGGCCAAAGAGCCGAAGATAGCCCGGCCAGAGAAAAGGCCACATCATGTGGGCTACCAAGAATGGCCCTGCATCCTCGGGTGCAGGGTCATTCTTACGTATTATATTGCCATTATGCTCGCCTGTAGTTGTAGTAGTAGTAGTATTAGTTTGGTTGGCCATAGGCTGACCCATCGAGCAAGGGTGTAACGAAATATAAGGGTAAAATATGTTTTTTATTATTCATGACTTCTAATAGTGGGCAAAAGTTCCCTTTTATAATGGAATTTAAGCTGCCAAAGTTTGAACGTGATCATCAAATTTTTTCAGGTGTCGCAAGCCCTTCAAATATTAATATTTACTGAAATATTAATTTCTGAAAGGCTTGCGGCACTTGAAAAAATTTGTCGATCACGTTCAAAGTTTGGTAGCTTAAATACCATTATAAAAGGCAACTTTTGCCCACTATTAGAAGTCATGAATAATAAAAAAATATTTTGCCCCTATATTTCGATCCACCCTAATCGATACCCCCTCCCCTGAAATTGAGCCCACCGCGTTTTCAATTAGAGTTGCGAAGAAGATTACGGGGCCAGTTAGTGTTGCGACTAAATGTTGATCACGGTTTGAATTAGCGTTGCGAATCAAGCATTCCCCGCGTCTGGTTCTAGCATAGCGTTGCGAATAAATATCGATCGTGGTTGCTTGTAGTGTTTCGAAAAAAAAATCGCGATTGTTTTTCAGATTATTTTTGTATTTTTAATTGGACTTACTAGAGTTTGATTCATTGTATTACTTTTTGATTCATGGTATTCTTTTTATTAGAGTTGCGATGCGACTGACCGCGTTTTTTAATAACTCGTCCTACTTTGATTCTTAATATTTTTTTGAGTTAGTGTTGCGATGATGACTGATCGCGTTTGTAATTAGAGTTGCGACCCCCATCCCCCAATGCCCCAAAACTATCCTGGGACATGTCCAGAGACATGTTCCTGGGAAAAAAGAGTCCCGAGCAGCTGGATCTGCTGCACATGGGACTCTACACAGCCTTCAGGAAGGCTGCAACGAATTAAAGTTAGAGTTGCGTATTACGAGACACAGGTGCACTGAATTTATATTAGTGTTGCGAAAAATGAAACCACCCACGTGGTGATTCTCGGTAGCTCTTTCGTTTGCTATTCGGGATTTGTATTGAGTATAGTAGAATTTTCAGTAATGAAGCACCATCCGGGAATTTTCAATTTGTTTGAGAAATTAGTGCTGCGGGTAGTCCAAAGTCCTAGTGACTATGCTCGGGAGTTGATTTTAGTCTGTAGTGATTTAGCGTTGCGAAAGAAAGAAACGGTCCACTCACGGTTTTTTTGCATTAATGAGTGGACAATGATCAGCTGCCCTTCTGGCTACTCATCATTTTTTCTAGCAGCCCTAAGTGGCTGCACCATCCTCCTTCTCCTACCACCACCTCCCCACCCTTGAATCGAGTGTTTGTCACTGGAAATATTGTTTTAAAAGTATATTCATATCTTGCAGATAAATGTTTTCTATTTTTTTAGAATATTTTTAAATTTGAAGTTCCAATTTTTATGGAATAGCATTCCAAAATTTTATTCTGTGACTGAAAGAATGGCGATGAAAGGTGTGATTCATTATTTGTAATAGAAATTGCAGACTTCTGACACACCTCCATTCAATTGAAGTTCTAATTAGAGTCTTTGAAAAGTAGTAGTAGCGATTCCTCATTAACGTTGCTGATTTTTGCATAGTAACTTCGTCAATCGTTGTATTTCCTATCAGATTGATAAGAAATGTAGTTTTTTATTTTTATAAATTTTCAACATTCCTTTGCATTAATCAAAATTCACCCGCGATTGTTGCTTCATTTGATGATATTAAAAGGAAATTTGCACTGAAAAAGTAGGTAAATGCAATTCATCACTTTATATTGATAGTAAATTTTCAATATTAACGCGTGCTCGTTGTTGCTACTTTCTGTATGAAAGTAATTTCGATTACTGTGCAGTAAAGTGCAATTATTCCAATTTTCAACATTTGCAAAAATGTTTTTGATTACCCATTGTATATTATGATTGATTGTCGAGTCATTGATACATAAACTTTGAAGATGCCAATTAATGAGAAACTACAAGGAAATTATTAAGTTGATGGAACAGAGCACCCAATGTGCTTAATATTATGAATATCAATTGCTTCGGAATGAAATGTAATATGATTAGTAGCTTCTTTTTCATGAATTGCTAAAGTATTGCTAAAGGTTAATTGCCTACTTTGTCTGCTGATAATGAAGCAGTATTTTTAAATCTTTTCCTTCTTTCATTTTATTACCGAATCGATATTCCATATTGAGTTTTAAACTGTAGCTTCAAATGTGATATTTCAATATTTGGGCAATAGCGATTCAATGAAAAGACTATATCTGTTGAAATTACATTACTTAATCGAGATAGATTGTAAGTACTAATTCATTGAGAAAGTTTCTGTTGCAGAGTATTATGTGTGAAGAATATTGCAAAAATAGGATTTCAGGCTCATCATCCTTGAGAAACGAAACCTCAAGGAATTTTTATTAATACTTTTAAAAATGTTTCAGGTAACATCGTGGGTCCATCGAGGGAAGTAAGAAACAATTTCAGATTTTTATTAGGCAAGTCATTATTTAAATTTAAGTAGATATGTGTATGGTTAGGTAAGATGTTTAGTGGCCACATAGAATTAAGTAGTTTTTAAGGAATAAAATAAACACTGCAGTGTTTAACTAAATATAAGTAGCAATTATTAAATACGAGCGCTCGTATCCGTAGGAATTATTAGTATTTAAGTAGCCATAGGAAATATGCACTGGCATATTTCCTATGAATGAGTAGAAAATTTGAATTATTCACTAATTGGCAAATATTCCCCCTTTTTTCTTTGTTTCATTCCCAATTAATGAATAATTATCATGGTAGAAATATACCAGAAAATTCTTCCAATTTTAAATGAAAGAAACAAAGAAATGTTTTAAATTCTGCTTTAGTTTCATCGCGGTAGGTTTTTACAGAAGGACTCCTTCTGTTGCCCGGTTGTGGAGCGATCGAGGATCGTTTTGCAGCCGTGCATCAGGGGGATCTATGGAAATGAAAATAAAATTTGCATAAAAGGAGGGTGGATGGGCCGCGGTTAGGGCGGGTCTCCACTCGCAGCGCCTCCACGTGGTGAGACCTGGGCAATCTGTATTATTTGAAGTATAATTACTAATCGTATCGCAAGTAACATTGCAATACAATTATTAATTACGTGACAAGTAATACGAGCCGATTGGCTGCGATCATCTATCTTCGTCAATCTCTATTCCATCCTCAAACACAAGTTAAGTTGCCGAAATTTGAATTGCGACATGTTTAAATATCATCAAACTGTTTTTTATTTGTAACTAAACTCAGGATTTTATTTATTTATATATAGATGATCGAAGCGTAAAATGATGCTGGGATTGAATTTATCCTGAATTCTGTCCCGTGATAATTTGTTAATATAAATCACAAAAAATAGAAAATAATCATATAATATTACAAATTATCTGAAGTCATTCCCTATGCAAATTATCTTTGCAAAAAGAAATGAGATCCCGATAAAAACTTTAAAAAAGTAAAAAATTACGCCAAGTACATGAAATAAAAAAAAATACAGAAAATAATTACAAAGTAAAAAAGATGTGAAATCAAAATGAGCTGCAAGCACATAAAGGTGCTTTCCTGCAGCATGCAACGGCGACACTGTGTAACACAATAAAAGACAAGAAAATATGTCCGCGGCAAAATCACACGTATACAGGCACGCACACACCTTTCAGCATCTCAACACATTTCAGTGTAGTTGCTGAGCTGGACGCTGTTCATAAGCAGATGCCACTACATTCAGTTCTGAAATTATGGGTCGTAACACAGTTTGGGTGGCGACACGAACTTCCATAAGGTGATAGATCTATCCTATACCTCGTCTGTGGTTAAAGTGAATGGTTACTGAATGATTTTTAAAACGTTAATGGTCCAACCAGGTATGTATCTAATTAGGTAAAACTTATGAGTCACGAAACTCTTACAGTGTGTAAATTCTTTTTCGAAAATGTCAGCCGAGTAGAAATTTATAAAGTTCCAGTAATACTTTAATGTGAACCGAGATAGAATTTCGAATACTTCGCCAAGGATTTGGAACTTGGGATATATCAGTAAGAGGAAATAACAGAAAACACGCAGAAAATTTTCAAAATGACATCTTTTCGAGTACTTCACTGAAATATTCCAAGTTCCACTTACCCTTCTATCTTAACACTATAATCGTATACTTACAACCTATAAAAGTATTACGATTTAAAAAAAATCTTATATATAATTAGAATATTTGACAATCACAGCTATCAGCTCGGTTCCCACCGATTACCAGGTCTCACCGCGAGGAGGTTGCTGCGTTTCAAGACCCGTAGAGAGATAGATGGAATCAAAGTTCCATCGATCTCCCTGTACATGAAACCCTTAGCCTACTAAACCAAAGAGATGGAGGGAAACAAAGTTTCATCGATCCCTTCGGTTTAGATATCGAATCTAGGGAACTGCCAAGCAATCACTCGATTTAAATAAATTCAGCAAGGAAGGAAAGACTACGGGTGAGCATGAAACGAGTATTGGATGGCGCAGTTCCTACCACCCTAATGTCCGAGTCGAAAGGGAAAAGCGCTCGGCGTCTCTCAGACGATTCCTCTTGCTCGGATGCAACTCGTCAGGAGCAACACTAGGTGTGACCTGACTCAAGCCGTCTAACACGGAGACTGGGAATCGAACCGGGTGACTTACGCAGGCAGTGTACCAAAAGGTACACCCCCTACGCCCGAAACTTTTCCCTTTCGACAAGAACACCAGGGGATGAAACTGATCCACCCATACCGATTCCATGTTCAGTCGCTTGCTTCCGGAAACGGAAGCAGCGGCGACCTCCTCATCGGGGATGAGGAGCCAACAAAAGAGCAACAAAGCTAATTCAGCAACTACTGGGCAATCCGCCAGGTCTCACCGCGAGGAGGTTGCTGCGCTTGGAGACCCGTAGAGAGATAGATGGAATCATAGTTCCGTCGATCTCCCTGTACATGAAACCCTTAGCCTACTAAACCAAAGAGATGGATGGAAACAAAGTTCCATCGATCCCTTCGGTTTAGATATCGAATCTACGGAACTGCCAAGCAATCACGCGATTGAAATAAACTCAGCAAAGAAGGAAAGACTACGGGTGAGCATGAAACGAGTATTGGATGGCGCAGTTCCTACCACCCTAATGTCCGAGTCGAAAGGGAAAAGCGCTCGGCGTCTCTCAGACGATTCCTCTTGCTCGGATGCAACTCGTCAGGAGCAACACTAGGTGTGACCTGACTCAAGCCGACTAACACGGAGACTGGGAATCGAACCGGGTGACTTACGCAGGCAGTGTACCAAAAGGTACACCCCCTACGCCCGAAACTTTTCCCTTTCGACAAGAACACCAGGGGATGAAACTGATCCACCCATACCGATTCCATGTTCAGTCGCTTGCTTCCGGAAACGGAAGCAGCGGCGACCTCCTCATCGGGGATGAGGAGCCAACGAAAGAGCAACAAAGCTAATAAAATTCTGTAACTACTTGGCAATTTTACAAGGGGCCTTAAATACTTCATGCTATAATAAATTAACCTAGGCTTCTTTAGATGTCTTCGTTCACTATCACTTTTCACTATTTTCTTTTAAATATATTATTTAGTTAAACTCCTTTCCCGCGAGAGCGCGGACCTGAAATGCTGAAACAAACAACTACGTTATGTTAGCAATGGTGTGGTGGGCTCCAGAGGAAACTAAGAAAATACTTATTGGGTTGGTGCTGATCGAGATGATTTGGAATGTCAGAAGAGTACGCACGAGCATGCAGAACCATCGTAGAGATACCTATATGAAGAAGAACAGGAAATATATATCCATCGATGAGATGCATGAGAGGGAACAAATCATGCAAAACCATCAAAAGAATGCATCAAATAAAATAAATCATGTATATCCATCCAAGAAATGCATCAAATAAAATATATCATGTAAACCCATCAAAGAAATGCATCATGTAAAATAAATCATGTAAACCCATCGAAGAAATGCATAAAATAAAATAAATCATGTAAACACATCGAAGAAATGCATCGAATAAATTAAATCATTTAAACCTATCGAAGAAATGCATCGAATAAAATAAATGCATCATGTAAAATAAATCAGGTAAACCCATCGAAGAAATGCATAAAATAAAATAAATCATGTAAACACGTCGAAGAAATGCATCGAATAAAATAAATGCATCATGTAAACCCATCGAATAAATGCATAGAATAAAATAAATCATGTAAACACATCAAAGAAATGCATCGAATAAATTAAATCATTTAAAGCTATCGAAGAAATGCATCGAATAAATTAAATCGTTTAAACCTATCGAAGAAATGCATGAAATAGGACAGATCATGCAAACCCATCGAAGAAATACACGAAATAGAACGACTCATGCAAAAATCCACGAAGGAATGTATCAAACAGGACAGATGATGAAAAACAGTTGAAGAAATCAGTTAGAAAGGAAGAAAAATGGGTTTTGACCTTGATAGGATAATAACATTTTCAATGGCTTTTAACGAACCCGAAAATTTCATCGGCACCAACCGAATAAGCCAACCCTGACCAGGGGGGCGAGGGGCGGGAAGGAAGGACTAAAGGTTGGAACCCTGACCTCGTCCCCAGGAAGTCCAGGTTGTCCAGCAGGTCCGAATGGTCCAGGTGGCTCGGGAAATCCATTTCAGGGGGCCGAGGGGGTGCAAGAAAGACCAGGACTGAAACCTTGACCAGGTCCCCAGGAAGTCCAGCAAGTCCAGGAAGTCCAGCAAGTCCAGTAGGTCCAGTAGGTCCGAATGGTCCAGGTGGCTCGGGAAATCCATTTCAGGGGGCCGAGGGGGTGCAAGAAAGACCAGGACTGAAACCTTGACCAGGTCCCCAGGAAGTCCAGCAAGTCCAGCAAGTCCAGCAAGTCCAGCAAGTCCAGCAAGTCCAGTAGGTCCAGGTGGCTCGGTGGCTCGGTGGCTCGGCAGCTCCCGGGTCCCCGGAGGTCCTCCAGGCCCGGAGGACCGACGACGACTGAGTAGATGGAGCTCCGTGAGCTACTCATATAGCCTTTGGGAAAACATGTCCTCCGATCAAAACAAGGTCGACGGTTAATTACAATTGCGAAATCCAACTAATTCTTCGGCAAAAATGGATTTTCCGCTTAAATATCCATTCCAGTGGCTATTGCTATGACAAATAATGTTAACAACATTTGCACTAACCGGCCAGTATAAATTATTATTAACTATGATCGATACAACTCGAGATATCAAGCAATTAGTAACATTTTGCCTTGGATTTGCAAATGATTTTCTACGCCGAATGAATTCTCTTTTATTCTCAATGTTTAAATGTTCGATAAATGTTAATACTTATATATATTACAAATTAGGATCCAGATAACAATAGAGTAACTATTATTAATTTACTAAAATATTTAAACAGTGTATTAGAAACTGTATGCAATGTTTCTGGACTTTAACTCCCAGTTAAATTTAATTCTGACAAATTTTAACAATGTTTTAATTCTCGTTCCCCAGGTCTGAGGTGCCCCCCTTATTCGGTTAGTGCCGATCAAATTTTTATGTTCATTGAAAGGCATGACTACTTTTTCATTATAATTAACTAGCAAAATACCCCTGCTTCGCTACGGTATTGATTGGTAGTGCAGTTAATTTTGATTAGTACTGCAGTTACATAATTTTAACTATTCTACCAGGGCGGGTCTCCACTCGCAGCGCCTCCACGTGGTGAGACCTGGGCAATCTGTATTATTTGAAGTATAATTACTAATCGTATCGTAAGTAACATTGTAATACAATTATTAATTACGTGACAAGTAATACGAGCCGATTGGCTGCGATCATCTATCTTCGTCAATCTCTATTCCATCCTCAAACACATGTTAAGTTGCCGAAATTTGAATTGCGACATGTTTAAATATCATCAAACTGTTTTTTATTTGTAACTAAAAACTGAAATTTCTCAGGGCTAGACTAAATCTTATTTCGCAACGCGGGTTTCGAACGTAACACGATTTGCAGTTGCATCCATGCACCCCACGCCACTCATGCATCATGCAACGTTCTGCGAGGCTTTTATGAATTAGGTTTTACTGTAAATATCAATGTCGGCGGTAAACTAATACTCGGAGCAAGTAGAATCAAATTATCATTACTTCACTGGAATGATTAAACAGTGCATTAGAAACTTGCGGGAATGTCAGTAACGGCGTGAATTTTTAATACTTTTCGGCGTACGATACGCGAAAGAGTTCTACCACACGCAAAGTACTAAGGTAACAGTACCAATAACTGGACACGTCCCAATACCTGGACACCAATGACATTTATATTTTTACTAAGCTTCATAGAAACTTTAGAACAATATTGTTGGGAACATATGTTATTTTGTAACTTGATCTCTTATATAAAAAATTAAGAAAGCCCTAGATGTAAAGTTTAATATATAAAACAGTCTTTAAATATTGGAGGTGCATGCACTCGAATTCTGCGTAGACGTCCCCCCGGCGCCGCTCGTGCGCATGCGCGAGTATTTTTCGACTTTTCGGAAAAAAAAAATTTTTTCGAAACTTTTCCATCTTCCGCGGTCTGGGCCCTGCGCGCACGTCCGCCCGGCACCGCTCGTGCGCATGCGCGAGTATTTTTCGAGTTTTCGGGAAAAAAAATTTTTTCGAAACTTTTCCATCTTCCGCGGTCTGGGCCCTGCGCGCACGGCCCCCCGGCGCCGCTCGTGCGCATGCGCGAGTATTTTTCGACTTTTCGGAAATTTTTCGGAGAGTGAGTTCTGGAAGGCCACGTCTTGACTCAATGGGATCACCGTAAGGAATTTTGCTATTGGGTAGGCCAGAACGGTCACGAAGTATATACATTCGCAACCGGAAACCTCTACACACAAATTAAACTACTTTATTTGAATTATGTTGAAAGGCGTATCGATATGTTTATATTTTTGTAATCAATTCATAATAGACAATGAGTAACATTCCAAGAATTTAGCTACATTTTTTTGAATGCTTGATAGGTCTGTCGTCTTCGTTAATTAGTACGAAATTTCGTATTCCATCGGTCAACTTGTGTTATTAAAACAATGTATACAATGTAACAACTTGTGTTATTAAAACAATGTACGTTAATCAGGGGATCATTTGTCACGGGGAATAGATTGAATTCTCCTTTTGAAACTGAATATCGTAGCGTAAATTCAGTGCATGAATGTCTGGAAATGTTTTTTATTATCATCGAATAGGAGGGAAGAATTTGACTACTACTTCGTACGAAAAATCAACTGGAAGTCGAAAAATCAACGTGAGGTCAATCAGGTTAGTCTGAATGACCATGTACGTTTATTCTGGTTTCTTAATTAATTATGGATCTTCTCAAAGAAATTTATGTACTTTTGCAATTGAATGTTATAGTTTAAACCCTTAACTGTTATCCTAGATCGTATTTGCAATCATTTCTGTCATAATTAATTAATTATTAACACCCATTGGTCCCGGGGGGCAGTCGTTTGTAAAAACTCCCTTTATTCAATGAATTTTGCATTTTCTACAAATAATTTATATACACTTTCACAATTGGATCTTAAAATATAGATCAGAGATTACATTCCTATAAAATATATATTATTTTCATTACAATTAATTATCAATACTTCTTATGAACCGTCACAGTAAAGTTGACGCAGATCTGCATAAATACTCAAGTTCCACAATAAATTGCGAATTTCTTAATTTATAGTGTTCTATATACGTGCACAATAAATATATCCTATGTTCCTTATTTTACTTGTTCTTCAGATCTTCACATCTGGTTATCACTTTACAGATTTCGTCGACGGATGTAAAAATTGTTCGTGCAACGTTTTATGAATTCTTTCTGCTTTTTGCAATCCAACGCCGGGACAGAGAGCCAATGTATTCGGTTTTGCCTTTATCAGTTCGCTTAATGTTCCAAAGGTCGATAAAAGTGTTGTGGCGTCTGTTTTATTAACCGATCTTATGCTCGTCAAAGCGTTGACCAACTGTAAAATGTATAAAAATAAGTTTCATGTGCCATCGACAATAAAAATAAATAATTCTACATAAATAAACCTTAATATATATATATTACACTCATACCTTTTGGTACGGCGCAGTGTCACTGCGTTCCATAATTGCGTCAGGTGGTTTGTTTTCATAAATTTTATAAGTTTCAATGATTTTACCAGCATCCTCCGCGTTCCAAGCCAACATCAGCGTCAAGTCTGCGAGAATGCACATTCTCGTCAAATGTTTCAATGCGTGATGAGGGTCCGCCACGTCCACCTAAATGGTTCACCAACATATACACGTTTCGTGAATATTGTGTATTCCTAGCTGGACTGAATTACAGAATCGTAATTATATTGCACCTGAACTAAGAGCACTCTAAGACTAAACATATTTCCTAGGGACTTCAAGCGTTCATGAATATAATCCGGATTAAGTTGATGATAACGTATAGATAAGAATAAAGCACAACTAGTCCTCCCCATTATATAGTCCGGCACAATCTCAGAATATTCCCAGGCAACGTTTGTTACAAATTTCAATAACGGATTTCCTTTCTACAAAATAATCTCCATATATTAAAGTGTAATAGAATATACTACATAAAAACAAAGATACTTCTATCAACGCACTTGTTTCAAGCTGACTAAAAGTGTATTGAATTTCGTAGAGTCCTTCGCATTCGAGGGTCCAGGCACCTCTTCCTTATAAAATGCAGACTTCTTCAATTCGCTGAATGCAGCTGTGTGCGAAAAATTAATAATATTTTCAATACTGATTAACAGAAGTAATTGGCAACAGGTAAATGACATTCTACAATGAAACTCACATTGGAAAGCAGAATCATTCTTTGCTTGTTTAGGTGGAGAAACATCATTGTCAACTTCTTTTCCTTCCATTTCGTCAGTTCCTTTTTATCTAATACACAAGTTTTCATTTATATACTTCTGAATTAGGAAAATAGTATAGTTACAATACAGTAATGCCTTAATAAGAATTTTATTTAATTACAATACATATAATAAATAAAAATAACTAATTGAAACAGATGCGAATAATTTAAGCGGAATGTCAAATAAACGGTAATAGCGTGTTAATGCAAGAATGTCAATTAGATTTAATTCTGTTAAACATATTTATCGATACACTCTGATTACAGTACATGTCATTATATGTTGAACAGCTACCATGAACAATAATTAATATATTCGGTTATGTAATCCGTGCTGCAATCGTATCGTACGCGTTTACTGTTTACGATTGCGAATTGCGAGATTGTTGTTAAAAGTCAAGCGCAGAAATTGCTTTGTTATCGTACATTATACAGGGGTTAGAAGAGGTAACACTTCTATTGGTAACACTGACAATTGATAACTGATGACAGATTAACTTCACATATTTTCGTGATCAACCGATCCGTTATTTTCGTTACATGTTTCTGTCAATATTTTATGATTAAAATGGCGCAAGCGTTTATGTACATTTTCGTGCACCCGCGAATCGCTAACGCCAGATCTTTGTAAATGTAACTGGAGATCGATATACATTCGCAAAATATAACCTAAGCTTTTTAAATGAGCAAAGAAAAGGCAGAGACCAAAATCGTTAAACATCTTCCTTTGAAGGATGTCGGCATTTCGGAACCACGAGCACGGTTGAAGGCTCTGTCGGAGACTGCCTCCACCGTAGAGATGGATCGTAACATTCCTCCGCAAAGGTATCAGACTTCATAGGTATTACGTTGCACGCGTCACGACTGCATAGCTTCTAAAAATTATTTCTCTACACTTATTCACCGTGCGATTACAATCTTCTTTTATGCATCGCAGGTATTATCGCTCTGGCGTGGAGATGATTAGGATGGCAGACGTGTACATGAAGGAGAACGAACTCGAACATGCGTATACTTTATATATGAAATTTATAACGTAGGGCGCATTTGTTACTTTAAAGGAAATTAAGCGACGGATCTGATTAAATGTGGTTTCTTAGAAGAATATGCTGTTACAGGATTTTCGTTGAACAAATAAGGAATCATCCACAGTATAATACGGTGGCGATAAAAGATAAAGAGCAGAACCAACAAGCTCTGCGTAAAGTAATTCCCAAGGCCGAGGAGTTGAAGAAACAATTATTAGAACAATATCAGTCAGAATTTGATAAATATTTACAGGATGCTAAGGAGCAGGAGAGAAGCGAAAAGGAGAGGGCGAAACAGGAGGAGCTAGAAAAGTAATTTCTAACATTCTAGCGATCGATAAATCGTATCAAAGTCAAACAGTTCGATTAATATTTAGATATTAATAATAACGTAATATTTGCTTAGATTAAGGGAAGAGAAAGAGAGGAAGAACAAACTCGCTGCGCTAGCAGCTGCTAGAGCAGCGAAGGCTGCTATGAGCACTACTATAATGTCTCCCGAAGAAAATAAGCATAAAAAAGTTATTAGCGCAACACCGGAATCATTATTAAGCCCATTTACCGACATAATTCCGCAGACATCTAAAGATAAGTGAGTACGGCGCATACGAATATCTAATTCTCACGCAGCTGTGCTAAAATTATTGAATTAAAAAAATATGTTTTTTTTAGAAAAACACCTACTATAGATCGTACTACAAAGCCTTCTGTCCTTATGAGCGACAATCTTAATTTACGAGACATAGTATTACCGACAAAATTAATGCACAATTTCCTCATGTTGGCTTTTAGTAACACCGCGAATAATAAAGAGACTTGTGGTATCCTAGCAGGAAAATTGGAAAGGAACAGATTATTAGTAACTCATTTACTAATACCCGAGCAAACTGGATCACCGGATTCCTGTGTTACTCATAACGAAGAGGACATATTCGATTACCAAGACCAACATAACTTGATCACACTTGGTTGGATACATGTATGCTACTTTTTATATTATTTAACAAATGTAGGGGAATAACGGAACAACGCGTTTTTGTTCAATTTCTTTTTACCTTTAATAATGTACTACTAAGCTCGGAGCCAGATATATTGGCCGGTGAGTTTCGTGAGGGGTATTCTCCCACCATACCGTTTGCCTGCCTCGGTGCTCCTTTTCTCAACATTTCCTAACTCGCTCTCGTCTTCGGAGAACAAGAGTGAGTCAGAAGTGGTAGGGACAGCGCCAAGCTCTTGACGTGTAGGTCACACCGAGTTCTTAGCGTAGAAATACATACATCAGAATAGGTGTGCGTTAGCTCCGAAAAAATTCAGGAGTTTTATTGGTCAGCAGATTGATTCTTTCTCGATATCTTCATCTCGTATTTTTTACGCATAGTTTCGTAACGCACACAACTATTACGCTAAGAATAAATAACAGCGATACGGCCACGTTCAGGCGGAGCCGAACAGCGTTCCCGTTACTCCATCATACCCTTCGGGGACCACGCAACTTTAATTGACAAATCCACGATCGACAGATGGTGGTGGCTGATTTTGTCCTCGATCGCTGTTCGCGAAAACGAATTCACCGGCCAATATATCTGGCCCCGACCTTACCTTAACAATTCCTTTAACCCTTCGTGGTCACACGGGGTTTATTGCACCCCAAGAGCAATTTTCGACTTGAAATGTCGCACCTTTACGTCTTCCAAAGGGGATTTATCGCAAAAAAATAATATAAATTTTTTTAAAAAACCGGCCTTTACACAACCATGGAAAATTTGATCATATCAAAATTCACATTACTAGAAAAAGACTCTGAGACCATGACTGTATAAGTATTACGAATGTACAATTATCACTGAAAAGTTAAAAGATTCAAAAATACGAAAATGGTAACTCAAAAAATGACGCTGGGGTACAGTGAACCCAGTGTGACCAATTTGTGATTATAAGAAGGTGTGACCACGAAGGGTTAAATTTATCAATAAAGTAGAAAACAATAGCATAGTTTAGAAAGTAGCAGTTATCTGAGCAGCTATGTAAAAGAATATAATTTACCATACTTGAATTCTGTCCTTCTCCATGAATAGAATAAACGTAATTAAAATTTTACGCTAGAACTTAAAATAACCAGTAAGTTCAAAGAATTTGCAAATAGAAGAGATACTTGTACTTCACAGACGCATCCTACACAGACTGCATTTCTGTCTAGTGTTGATCTTCATACGCACTGCGCGTATCAGCTTATGATGGCAGAAGCAATTGCCATTGTTTGCGCGCCCAAGTATGACGAGTAAGTAATACAGCTTGAACTTCAAAGAACTCGTAGCTCGCAGCTTCTATACCTCGGAAGTATGTTTCCGTTTCTTTCAGGACAGGCTTCTTTATTCTGACTCCAGACTATGGATTAGATTTCATCGCCAATTGTAGGGAATCGGGATTTCATCCGCATCCAAGTGAACCAGCATTGTACATGGTAATTATAATTGAAAATATATCATCGATATGTACGCTGTAATTTGCTTTCGTGCTGTACACTGAAAGGTCCTTTTTCAGAAAGCGAAACACTGTAAACTGGATGCAGAAGCGGTCATAGAAGTAGTGGACTTAAGAAGGAAATGACATCTTTCGGATGTAATATATTACACACACGCATTGTATAACAAGTTATACATTTAACTTGTGCGCGAGAGATTAAGCGTACGCAGTAAAAAATTGAAAATACGTTTGCTTACATGAGAACCTACAAGAAATATTGCAACCCAACAGTTGCAAAGCTTTCAATATTTTTATGACAAAGCATTTAAGAAGTCATTAACGCATTTAAAGATGCATTTGACAATGTATTAAAGTTACTTAGTAAAAACAAATCGATCGATCGCATGAAACGATTAGATATCTACACGTTTTTACTACAGTAGAGCTTCGATAAATTCTAGTAGACGGCAGGATTAAGTTTTATTTAATTTTATTTAGTTAATAACTGTAAATCGTAGTGACTGAAAATTAATGAAGTATTCACCGGAAAAGTGTAGAGGATCGTTTAAGCCGAAATGCACGTATTTGTTTTCTTGGATGTAAATAATAACTTGATTTTGCCTGTATATGACTTAAATAGAAGTAGATAGGGGGAGTCGGGGCACTTTGATGCAGGGGGCACAATGAAACATTAATATTATCTTGATATCTATAGGGTATCATCTTATAATCTTATATCATCTTTCAAGATCATAGAGTATACTGTTTTGTGATCATTTTTTGAACTTCTGACTGTTTCTAGATATCAAGAGAATATTAATGTTTCATTGTGCCCCTTGCACCAAAGTGCCCCAACTCCCCCTACGTCTAAAAAAAATAGGCGCAAATGTGCTTCTGTTACTTTTTTTTTATAAAGCTCATACCTATCCATCCAAATGATATGCTATGATAAACAAGAAAATAAATATACAAGTTCAAGCTAAATCTTTATGAATGTTAGTGGTGTGCAAAAGCTGTCTATTTATAAGTTTATGTGCCTTTTCGGGAAAAAGAATGGTGTTCATCGCGCTAATTACATGGAGTATGTACGATGTTCAATTGTAGATATTGCATGACACTCTCAATTAGCATTAATTATGATCGCGTCATGCAATAAGGTTGCTTTATTACATAAGGTCGCGATTGAGAAGTCAATAAATACATTGACACACTGTGCTAGTCATAACATAATGTACATGGTGTGCCATTTAAATCGAGCCGCATAAATATCTTTAAAACTATTAGTGATATCGATCTATTCTCGCTAGATTACGGCCCACTTGAGATTACTCGACTTTTCTTTGAATCGTTTCGCGATATCGCCAGTAGTTGCAAAGTATCCGCGTCGATCGGCTTGGAATGGGTCATCCTGTACAGATTCTGCTATAAAATATAATAATATATAGAAACTGATATATCAGCTTGCGTGATACTTCGTTACAATTTTCGTCGCGATGCTGTATTATCACGTTGTATTCCAGTAATGCATATTGTGTTAAATAGTGGCAATTGTAAAAGGTTCGTACCAGTAGGTAGCTAATACATGTTCTGTGTACTTGTACGTCTAATCACACGCTTATTATTTACGAGTCCGTATTCTTTCTGTTTCATAAATATGCAAATAATTCCTACGTTTAGATACTAGCGCAGATTTATTAATGCTGCTTTGCGATTCCGCGTTTAACGATTAATTTTCGTTAGGTGGACATTTTCGACACGGAGTCGCGATTAAATATAATAGATTTATTAATTTAAAACCTATCAATGTAAGAGATGATTTATTACACCGCTGGCCTAATTTCGTGCGTATATCATGAAATAGTCACATGTTAGTGAGAAAGATTTATATTTCGCTAAAGAAAAAAGAATAAATTATGAGATACTTTAGCAAATGGAAGTTCCGTTATTTATTCGGGGGAACTGTTCGATTATTCAATAAAGAGTTCATATTTTGTTAAGAACGCTTTTGTCTTTTGCTTGGGAGCTTTCGCTGGAGACGATTTATTATTCGCCGACGGGAGCATAATAAAACAAGATCGCTTGTAAGAAGAAGAAAAAGAGGAAGAAATTATTCAGACCCGGGACATAGAATTGTAAAGAAAGCCCATTGTAAGGTACATAGGAGTAGTTCGTGAGAATGCTTCTCGCCATTCACCTCTCCTTGTGTATATCGAATTACCCGCGTTGAAGGGTTTCGCGCTTTGCAGGGTTTTATCGACGGCAGGGTCAATCTATTTTTACGCGACGGCTTATGCGCTCTTCGCTTTGCCGCTTACGGGGCAAACGTAAATCACGTTTACGTGCAAGCATTTTCTTTCTGCACACCCCTTTGCCCTTGTAAATAATATCTCAGATGCGACGGAGCAATTTCACGCGGGACACCCTGTGCATTTCTACATCCATACACAGAGCACACGTTGACACACATCGATCCTCGAATTTCGCGACACCCGGTATGGCACATTGAAGCTTTTACAGGTGACTAACTTTTTCGAAAGGCAAAGGGAGACAGTTCTAAATAAATCTGCTCATCTTCACAGCCGTGGAATCGCTTGATTAGATGCTTAATTGTGCGCGACGAAGTAGCAACACACATTTCTAGATTCAGCTGCTCGACGTCCCTACATGGGTTTCAGGAAATTCCGCGAAATCGTGTCAAGTATATTTCCGTGCCGCGTGAAAACCGCGTTCACTCGACCTCGTGGAAAATCTTCGATTAAACGACGATAGATCAATCACCGTGTGAATAATGTAGAAGCTGGAATGATAGTGGAATGTCGTAGCAACTCGAATATCGTGACATACTTAAAAGTTATAATAAAGCATCCTTTTTGTTTCAAAACCACTGCAAACCCAAAGTATAGGAATTTCTTTTAATATTTTATATTTTGAAGGAAAAAATAAATAAATGGTCTGAATTCGACAAATATTGGTGCCTGTGGTATTTACACAAATGAGAACTATTTGACGCGAATGGGATGTACGGAACGGCCTCCTGCCTTTCAAGCGTAGTCGATGACGTATAAAATCCCTGCAGGGTAAAACGCGACGACGTATGTGTATACGCGCGTACGATTCCTTTTGCTGTACGTTGCCTATAATCTCGTTGTTACCGGTTCTCGCCATTCGATATCGATCAGATACGCAAGCTGTGCGGCGGGAATAGCACACGTGGATCTATATCCCGGGAATGTAGTAAAACGATTTGTGCTTTAATGTAGGTAAAAGTCAACGTATGATCACCCTAATGGCCGCGCGTTCATTGACGATTCAGCGATTACGTAACGTTAATTACCATTAATTACGCGATCCGTGAGTCTAGACGAGTGAATGTCATAGCGAAAACGAAATAAAGTTTCTAAAATAAACGACACATTCGCAGTGTCGAATACATATTTGCGAATGTCAGATTCTTAATATCGTAAAAGTTACATAGTACTATAGTGCACAGTAGCCAAATTGTTTGTGTTTAACCGGCAGAATTCGATAGATCGTGGCCTTACGTGGATCTGCTACTCACGATTGGACCAGCAGTTTCATCAGTCGATCGTAATATCCAATCATGCTGCAAGTATGCCTGCACAATGATTTCATTACAAAAAAATACACAGAACAGCAAAGGATGTCATTATATTTTCGCCATAAAAACTTCCTCCTCCCCTCCTCCCCCCCCCCCCCACCATGTCGATCTTAACCTTGTTCCAAGGAATTGTCGCATTTAAGATTCCTTATCACCCGAGACAGTGTGCTTATACAAATGGTAATTTTAGTGGACTGATAAGTAGCTACCGACGAGTCGCTTATCGAGACATCTCCATCTTTCACGATACCTTCGCACATGCCGCGCATTACTCTAGCCCTCTCTTCTTAGCCTGTCACTCCTATAGTACCTCTCGAGGCGCGTAGAACGTGCAGTACGCTGTTGCTCTCGAGGGAAGAAACAACTGACGGTGCGGTGCAAGTCGGTCCGCAGACACGTTTCAGTTCGTCAGCGTAATTAAGTACACCTGTACCGTAATCCGTCTTGCGACATTAAAATAATAACGTGCGCCACGATCGATAAAAACGCTGCCTTATAAAACATTCGTTCGCCACGTGCCTAAAACTACCATTCAAAACAAACAAAACAAAGAAAGGCTGCAGCTCGCTTGCCATTAAAGGTGACTATAGCGCGAATAGTATCTAAATAATCGTAGTGTAATTCTTAGTGAACGCATCCGATGGTAACTGGTACATCGCTGAAGTTCGGAGGCACGGAGTTTATTTAAACGTGTCCACGTCCTCGTGCAACGTCGAGGTAAAGATTGTGCAATTGCTGGTGCTCGTAGCGTCGTCGATCACGCGGTGTTTATTCCCAAAAACTCGCCCGCCCGAGGATGTGTATCGAGGCCTAGCGGCCGTTTTCCCCGAAGTAGCGCGTAAAACGCGATCGAGAGTTCAAAAGTGAGCGGCGCTAGTGGAATTATAATACGTGCAGGTTTTCTCTTCTATCTGGGAAGGAATACGGAGCAATTGTAATGCAATTGACCGTGGGATGCTGTAACTGGTTGGAATATCGGTGTAATCGCGGCCGAATCGTGGCGTCGCGTGTGACCGTGTGACAAATCGCTGGTCGGTCGTAAAAGTTCCAACGGCTGCCCGTGTCCCTTGGCTCCCTCTCTAAGCGCATAACGATTCCTCGCCGAACAGTTGCAAATAGAGAAAAAGTGGAACATTCTACTTTCACGTTCGACCAAAGGTATGCACTTTTAGAGCGTATATTATACGCCCGAGAAACAGGCTAATCCTTCTCGCCTCTCATTCATTCTCATTTTTCATTGATTTAACGTTATTGAAAGCAGTGGAGGGATTGCGAACGTAGGGCTTTAGTTTCATCGAAACGCGACACGATCGAGGGTATATATGTTAACGGTTATCCGTTTTATCGGCTCTGTCACTTAATACGCGCGATAAGGAGGCAACGTGGTAATTGGATATCGTAATTATCGACACCACCGCCAAACAATTCAGAGCTAATTACGATTATCTGCTGCTTCCTTTGACGCACGCGATAAACGTGGGAAGGGATAAACAATAGGAGACGTAAACGTTGAGCGAGTAATGGTGAATTTTAAATAAGAGATACCACTTTTGTGAACACATTTTCTTACAGTGCATATATTCAGTTATTCTCGTTTACATTGTATGAAATAGTACCGTTACATTGTCACGTAATTGTATACGTTTCTAACACTGCTGAAACTTTACCTTACAAATGCTTATACAAAGTATTCGCGTGATGCTTTCCACATGTCACGACTTTACAGTAATAAACATGCACGGACAGGTACAGCAATTACGTAGATTATGTTCTTAGCATGTCATCATTATTTCCGTAACAAAATAATTTACCAGGAAGATAAGCTTCATTCAAGAATGTCAGAAAAGCGTAAGGAAATTTCCGTTGGAATTCGATTATTTTCTCGTAACCTCTGTACGTTAGCAGGATCATTTAACGGACAATGCATTCTTTCTCACGGGCAGCCGTTGATTCTTCGCGGATAACTCAACTTATTTCTCATTTCCTGCACGGCGTGCCTCGTTAACGCGTGCCGTGCGTAGCACCGCAAAAATCTTAGCGAGCAGCAAAGCCGGGGAAGGAGATTTATGTAACCTTGTCATAGAAATCTGGCACGTGTTCAGTCTTGCGGGCTTCTCCGCGGCCGCAGAGGATTCTCACCGAAATTAGGAGTGATCTTCGTTTCATGAAACGTGTTTGTTCGTCGCCACGTCGATGGACGGTGAATGACACCGGGCATTCATTCGTGTCGCGTCGATCACCGATGACCAGCACCGTTACCTCCCGAGTAAAATACCGTAGCTTGCATTGAAAATTGTCTATCCTCTTTCTATACTCATTGATCTTCGTCGAACGCATCACGCGTAAATAAAACGCGTTTCTAAATGAATTAATTTAATAATAGGAACTTATGCCCAATTGCGGTTTTCGTGTATCCAGCGCGACATTTCGATACCGTTACTAAATAAAAGATATCTCATTTGCTGCACGTTTATATACATATATATACAAAGTCATATCACAATGAAACTTTTCTTCCCTTTTAGCAATAAAATTGAAAGACTATGGTCGCGGAGGGCTTTAAGCGTGAGTCAGCGTACATTATCATTTATATAATAAGATAGTCGATAACGGTGAAAAATGGCGACAGCAAATATTGGAAAACCTAGTTTCGTGCAATTTGATATTATAATTGAATTATGCAATGTATCTGTGTATTGAATAAGGAGGATCAGGCGAACTACATCCGGCTGTGACCGCGTTAAAGAACGTTTGTATTCTCGCCGCGGTAATGCATTTACAGTTCAAAGGAAAAGCTGATGCAGCGGTTTCGCGCGGGTGCAGAACGTTTACAATCTATTTCACGCATCCGCGTAACAATGAGACGCATTTTTAGCCCTACTTTGACACGGAGGTGTATATCTTTTTTGTATGCAAAAGAGATTTTTATGGAAGTTTCCTTTTGTCGTTAAAAAGGTGTACACAGTGAGCCATAGAATGCGTAAATGGAAACTATTTGATGACTTGGCTTCTATTATCCCTGAGTCACTGAAGGATATAACAAACTAACCGATAGAAACTGTCTACCAACTATGTCCAAAATAAGATAGTCCTGTGCAAAGGCTGACTCACCCGTTCTGCAATTAAAAGCCCCGAAGTCTTTTATATTGGGAAACACAATTCGTTATCAATGAGGTGTCTTTACGGAATTATCCATTCAGAATTATTGTACACACATACACCACCATACATCATCTTGGATCAGTGGCACATTCGGGATTTAATCTTGGGGGAAGCGAGTTGAACAGATAAAAATATTTTGAATGGAAATTAAATAAAATTCATTAGGTGATTATGAAAATTTATTTACAGAATAAAATCTAGTTTTCTCTTCTTTTTACAAAGCTCCTTTTTTAGGGGTGCCAGGGCCCCTTGCCCCCTCTGAATGCGCCACTGTTTTAGATACATATTTTGTCCCATTTCGAGTTCTTCACCTTCTTTCATTTAACTCGAATTTATTTCATTGATAACACCAAATTAGTTTAAAGGAAATTGCTATTCGCGAAAACGGTGGTTATTATTAGTTTTGCAATGGAACAGTAACTTGCACCTACAGAAAAGTTTATTGTTTGTTTAGTTTATCTAAAGTGACAGATAAAAGCGTGGTAGTGTTGGAATTGATAATTTCGATCTGATTCCAGGTTCGATTCCGCCAAGCGATTAAAAGCGGAAAACGATAAAGACCGTGACAAAGGAGCGCGCACGAGAGCGCAGAAGTTCGGTGAAGTTTAATCGTGTAAGAGTAAACGGAGGAAGGATCGCGAGTGAAGATGCTTCAGTGGTCGGTGATCATCCTTCTGACCGTGTCGATGTTCGGTAAGGCGGAACTGGAGGAATATTCCTTCTTCCAGGCAAAATAAAATGTATGTTCGATCGCGATACACCACGTGTAAATGTGGACTGTATATCATTTGATATTTAAACGTACGCGACACACGCGAATGCTAACTATAGATGTATGAATAACAAAATATGTGCATACACGTAAGGGTCGAAAGTTTCTGATCTCCAAGGCTCGTTTTATTTTTAATATCTCTGACAGCGCTGAGCTCTGAATTAAAAAAAAAAAATTTAACTTTGCGAATATGTAGGAGATTTCCTCCTGATCACAACGCAATTTTTGTTTGTTGCCCAAATTCACTCGAAGGGGTGGAAATTAACCCCTGAAAATTCGACTATTTTCCGATTTTGTGTTATAACTCGCGAACTGTAAAAGATAGAAGAAATGTTTCAAGACAAAACTTACATATTTTAATTAGATCTATCATTTGGTAAAAAAATTATTTTACAGTTCACGAGTTATAACATAAAATCGGAGAATAACCGGATTTCCAGGGGTCAATTCCACCCCCTTAGAGTGAATTTGGGCAGAAATTCCCTACATATTCACAAAGTTTAAGAATTTTTTGAACTTCCGGGTTCGGAATAGTTGATACAATAAGTAGTTTCCCAACCTTTTTTGAGTTGCGACCTCCTTTTGTAATCTTAATATATGAAGCAGAAAGTTTCTTTGTGTTTGTCTGTCGCCAAAAACCTTTCGAACGATAAACTCTGGGATCACGAAACGTGCCTCAGCTCATTATGCCTGACTAATCCAGATGAATGTGACCATTTTTACAAAAAAAAATTATAAAATCAGAATCTAAATTTCGGGTGAAGCCGAGTAGTAAAGCTAGTATTAAAAAAATCTACGACCCCTACCGTATAAACTAAGGTAAAGAAAACACATTAAAACTAGGTATTTCAAAATATAATTCTAACTTAATAATATTTAATTATCTTATCTAGTGCAATAACCAGCTCTGTCCTTTTTTTTATAAATAAGAAATCAGTGTCACATCATTAATAGAATATGGCAATGTAACAATATTAAAATAAATTACTGCTAAGAATGTTCAATTAAATAATATTATAATATTCAATTGGTTGATTGAATAATTGTGCTATCAGTCGGCAGAGTGTGTCCAGTATTACAAAAAGATGGTCACGACGATGCTGCGGCGAGCGCGAAGAATGCGACCTCTATTTCAAGTAACAATGGTACCGAAACGAGTAAATCCTCGGTGAAAGCGGCGGAAGATAAAAAAGGTGGGTAGAGCGAAATCTCTTAACGACTTGACCCTTTGTGTTCGCGTCAGCCTCGGCTGGAATTCAAAATTCAAAAGGTCTCGCTGCGCATCGGTCTCAATTGCAACAGGAGCGATTACCGTGGGAATGTATTCAGTATTTTACTCTTGTTTATAACTTAGAGACGTTGGCCGGGATCAAAAGTTCCTCGCCGTTGAACAGCACGACGAACGGGACTGCAACCATGCCGCTCGTAAATGCAAACGAAAAGCACAATTACGATTCCACGAAGGAGCAAGTGGACATGCTTAATTCTTACGTCACGCCGCATGACAGTGGCGAAGTTACGGATGAGGAAGCGCAGCCGAAGACGAGTACGTATCCACCCTGAAACTTTCGATATATGGAAGTTTATAAATATATGTGTAGAGAACTTGCAAAATACACCCGCGCTTAGCTTCGGGCCTAAGAGATATTAAGGACTGCATGAAAACACATTTCACCCCTTTTCGCCACCCCTTTAGGGGTTGAATAGGGGAAAATCCTGAAATTGGGTTTTAGGCATTTGTGTGGATAACCTTTCGAAGTAAAAACCAAGTTGATATCTAATCGGGCCTAAGAGATTTTGAGGAATCCGTGAAAATACATTTCACCCCTTTTCACCCCCTTAGGGGTTGAATAGGGGAAAATCCTAAAATTGGGTTTTTGGCATTTGTGTGGATAAGCTTTCGAAGTACAAACCAAGTTGATATCTAATCGGGCCTAAGAGATTTTTAGGAATCCGTGAAAATACATTTCACCCCTTTTCACCCCCTTAGGGGTTGAATAGGGGAAAATCCTGAAATTGGGTTTTTGGCATTTGTGTGGATAACCTTTCGAAGTAAAAACCAAGTTGATATCTAATCGGGCCTAAGAGATTTTGAGGAATCCGTGAAAATATACAGATGAAAGATGAATGAAATGTGTTTTGCTTTGTGTTCTAAGTAGCACCTGCAACAAACACGACTACCGCAAGCAACAAGACTGAGGCGAGCAGCACGGAATCTCAGACAGAGAAAACTATTCCACGTAAAGATAAGGGAAACAGCGAGAACAAAGGTGTGGATCCTGTTATAGTTCCGTTAAATCGTACTGAAAACGTTCACGACACAACTTACGACGTTGCATTTACAGAAGCCAGTCACCCTACGAACGTGAGCGATTCAGGTATGTACGAAACTTCTACCTACCGCGATTCAGAGAAATCAATCGCATAATCTGCACTGGGTGTTCTTTCCAACGCGACTGTACTAAATATTTCCTTTGCTTTCAATGGCTTTCGTAAGTCTTGTCAAAAGTATTCTTGTCTACGGTATTACTCGTAAGTGCAAGTGCGATTAGCACGAGTAATTGAAGCTGTTAAACTCTTTTCTAACCACAGTTACCTTCAGGCGGCATATAAATATTGTTACCTTTTAGGCACAGACTCTAAACAACCTCCTAATCAAGCTGAAGTATCGGTTAGCTCGGTAGTACCGTTGCCAGCAGACAATACTGCAAGTATAGGGTCGCAAGATATGACTGGACAATTGAAGTCTTCGGATCAGGACCGTAACAGGCGGATGCCCTCGGGAATGATAGCATTAGTTACAGCGATAAGTTTTGCTGTAGCTATTGCGATAGTGTACGTTGGAATGATTGTTTGGAGACGGTACATCGAGTAAGTGAGGAATTGATTGTTCTGCAGTTACTATCTTTTAATGTTTCAAGATAATTTTAAGTGAGCATAGAACAGTTAATTGTTTCATTGAATGATATTATTCTAGATATAGGTACGGACACCGAGAGTTGCTTGTTAACGAGCTGGAGTTCGACACCAATGATTTGCGTCATTTTGAGGTGTGTATTAGGGTGGCTCTTATTTTCAACTTTTGAATTTTCTTCGGGGCACCCTGCAGAATAGTTCCAAGTAATTAAAACAAAATCTGTGTAAAGTTTGAGCTCGATCGGATAACGGGAAAGGGTGCCTCTGGGCCCTTAAACATTTAAATCATTATTTAACAGCTCGCAAAAATATCGAGAATATAGAATCTATGTCATCGATATTTTTGCGAATTTCAGTCCCAAATTTTCAGGAAACATTCATGAAATATCAAACACTGAAGATAAGAAAATTTTTTTTTTACCCTTTAAAAAATAGTCCTTGAAAATAAAAATTCCATTTTCTTTGTTCGCCTTCGTAAATAAAAAGTGTTCTAGAAGCATTTAAACTTTCAATTTTTTTTCGAAAACCGTTTGTTGCACGAGAAAAAGTAATAGAACATAAAAGATGCTCCTTATCCGGATCTACAACTTATGTTTGACATATTTTTTTATTTAATCAATACCTTGGAAGATATTATATAAAATCGACTTCGCGAGCTGTTAAATAATGATTTAAATCTTCAAGGACCCAGGGGCACCCTTTCTCGTTATCCGATCGAGCTCAAACTTTACACGGATTTTTTTTTAATTATTTGGAACTATTCTGGAGTGTGCCGCGAAGAAAATCTTGAAAAAAAATTTACCAAGAGTAAATAACAGCAACCCCAGTGTGTATTAATTCAGACCAACTCGTGACGTATCAATAAAATTCTTCGATTGTTACAGCTGTGAATCCACGAGAGCAGAAGCCCGCGGAGAAGAGACACGATTCACAGCCGAGGCTGATACCATATAACTATTAAAGATTCATTGATCTGTGATACTAAGGACATGCACTGCGCCTGACAGTCGACAAACCAAATATATTTGGATAATATTATACATTTCTTGTAATGTAATTGTTTTATATGTATACAACTCAGTTTTGTTCAACAAGTTGGTCGTTCATTACTCCTCCTGTAGAGATTAAAGTAGCATTACTCTGCTGTTATTTATAATTTTTGTTTCTCGTAACGATTACGACGCGCAGATCGTTGAATAAACTTGCAGGGCTCTGCAAGTGTTTCATTAAAAACAAATACGGGTGCTAGAACGAAATGTATCAGTTCTAAAGTAATTACGAAACGATATATACCCTCGTTGCTTCGTAGCATTCAGAATTCTTGACTAATGTGTGTTATAAATTACATTTTTATAATCTAGTACTGTCTTCATTTTCTTTTGTATTGCGTGTGACGAGCATGTAAATATCTGTACTCAAATAAACAACTGGATTATTTTTTTAACGAACAAGTCTTTATTCTAGATCTTCAGAAATTTAAGGTAGAACGAGGATTTACATACTTCCGATAAACTGTGTCGATCGATCGTAAAAATTACGCATATAAAAAGTAACACGAGCCTCGCATAACTTATACAATTATTGATCTAAACGATTTTCGCAACAATATATTTATTTATAAATTTGTTAAATCACATTCTAAAAAATAGGTACAAGTAACAAATACATATTTCACATCCTGTATTCAGTATTGTTCTCTTTTTTTAGTATTCAATCTTTAACTATATTCATATTCCCTTGTATATCTGTCTCCTATGAGATGCCTACACTGTTGTTTGCAGAAATGCTTTTCTTTTATAAATTATCGGTGACAGTAGAAGTGGCAAGTACAACGACACTGATATACTCATTTGCTTACATTAATCTTTCTTCTTTGTAACTACAAGTGGGCCCACATTGTCCTCCATTTCCTGATTATGGCGTCCATGGGAGCCGTCGCAGTATGGCCACTAAAATACCAATTAATCCCATTGTTAATATCAACCAGCTTGAACCCTTCGTTTCATTAATATTTACATACACGAATTTATCTCGCAAAAACATCAAACGGTTATATAATCATATGTTTCTTGGACTTATTTTTGGATGTAGTTAATGTAGGTCAGTTACAAGGTTCCTCTGAATTTCAGACAGCAGATAAATATGTTATACGCAGGGCAATTAAGGGACTCACATTCTCGGACCTCCAGCAGCGACAGAATACAGCCTTTTCAGCTATGTCTTCTATGTCAACAGAGTCTACTACTTTGCTCACATCCTTCTTTATGGAAAGATTCACACGTCCGCATGGCTGAAAGAAATGATTTACATATCATCAAATTCATGAACAAGCATTGATAAATCATAAGTCTATTCAATATTGAAGTATATACTTTTAATGTGTATATTTTCTAAAGGCGGATTCGCAGATTTATTGAGACAGTAGTTACGTAATCGATAGATGAAAAAGTGAAATACACCGTAATATGCTATCTTAACGTCCTTGATACTCTGGTAGCAGGTACATTATTACTTACAGGACCTCTAGCCAGCGGGCAAAATGCTTTGTAGGACATGTAGCCGAGTCCGGCTAACATCGCGCTGGGCGGAATTAAGGCGATCCAGTCTCGCACTATACGAAAACACAGAATTCTCGTGATCTTAAATTATTATCAGTGTTCGTTCGAACAAAGTGGTACCGTAGCGATTTGCAGTATCATACTTCGAGATTCGTTTCCGAATTCTGTTCGAAGTGATGTCACTGAATCGTTTAATATATCGCGAGTGTATTGCTCGATTTCTTACCTCCCAGTCGAAACCATCCTCCTATAGATTCTGGAATAGGTAATCCAGACAAATAATTAGGAACGGATACCTTGACGAGATGTGCAAGTGACTCCATGTTGCTACTACTACTGCACGAGTCAGATTACGAATCGGATTTGAACGCAACCACCTTGAAATTTATACTTTAGAATTCTTGCGTTTAATTCCTTAAATTATGAAAGAAAACTGGAGCGTTAATAGCAGTCGCAGGTATTGCTAGGAAATTGCTATTCGACGCTAAAGATGCGGGTAACAAATTATACTTTTTATATTCGTAAGATCGTCGTGACATGAAGGGGCGGAGGAGGAGTGGAGGAACTGATCACGCATTATTTTTATTAAATCTCCTGAAATAAAATATCATTTCTCGCTATCTCGATAGATCTCTTTATTACATTTATTCCTTATAAATTACAAAAAACTATACACGCATGATTCTTCTTGCAACAAGCATTCCCCAGGGTAAGTAAGTACATTTAATCTAAATGCAAAGAAACTGCAACTACCTGTTTTACTACTAAGATCAGTATAAGATCTAATAATACATGTTCGCATTAATGTAAGCACTTTATCAGTCGCATATTTCCAATTGCATTGCCGGTAGATTTTGACCAGCGCAGTGGCGCAGGTGAAGGACCGGTGGGAACGAAGAATTGTAAAGCAATGAAATATGTATAGAATAGGAAGCGAAGCGTGGAATGACACGCGTTTCTGGCGTTTCAATCGACGATTGGTAAGTCGAGGCTCTTCCGTGAATATTTATTTAGCAAACGCAGCATTGCATATGGCAATCGTTCGAATAGTCGCGGATTCCGTTATTTGAAAAAAAAAATGTGAGGCTAGGTGAGAGCTCGCGAGAACGGCTCGTTTTCAGCGGCCCTCTGGCGGCGAGGTGCGTCGACGTTGGCACAGTGGTTCGGGATGCCTTGTAGGTGGCGCCATCCAGTCGTGAGCCGTACGCCGGGCAGGGAGGAGGTGCCCGCGTCGTCCGCAAGGATACGTCGTCGGTAGCCGCGACGCCGCCGCGGTTCGCGCAGGCACAGGTACGAAGTGCGCGCGTTTTCGAGGCGGTATCCACGGAAAAGCGCAGGAGTGGCGTGTCCAGCCGTATCGTTTCTGATATCACGGCCTGGCCCCGTCGTCGACCGGGATAGGTGGTAGCGTTAGTAGCAGAAGGTTCGCGGCCACCGGCGGAAAGAGGTTGGCCCAGGAACGAGGGGGGAACACAGCGGTAGGGAAGAGATAGAGCGGTTGTATCGCGCGGTGCAGTGCGAAAAGTGTTCGCGAACGGGGCCCCCCTGCTTCCTCTCGCGCGCGCTCCCCTACATGTGTGCGCGTGCATGTGGGTGTGCGTGCGTGTGCCCCGAGCGAGAGAGACCCCGCGTAGGGAACGTTGACTAAGTGACACACGCACACACGGTGGTTGGAAAGGGGATAGAGAGAGAGTGAGAGAGGGACGGGAAAACACGAGCTGCCGGGATAATCCTTGTACACGGTGTGCGGGTTTCGCGGAAGGTGCGTCAAATGACAGTGAGGTGATCAATGTGCTTGAAACATGGCTGAGGAGCTGGTGGTCACCCTGAATCGCGGCGACTCGTCCGGATTTGGGTTCTCGCTCCTCGGTACGGCGGGCCTGCCGCACGTCATCTACGACATCGTCGAGAACTCGCCGGCAGCGAAGAGCGGCAAGGTGAGTCCAACCTGCTCCGCGATAGCACGATCTCCTATAAAACCGCCGTGTATACCGTCGGCATTGGCCGCTGGGAATCCACCTAAAACCCTCGGGTACCTCGGTCCGATGGCCACAGCAGTCGATAGACCGGTTAATATAAACATTGCTAGGCCGACTTCGATCGGCTCTCCCGTACGTCGGGGAGTGTGTCGCTAGGTATCAGTGGTTCTAGGATAGTCGGAGACGCAGTTACGAAAGAGGCAACCCCATGGGCACGGAACGTACGAGTCGCTCGGAAATCCTGCGAATGCAAGGGCCTGAAAATAACGCCCGGTGTATATCGACCCGTGTTATTATCGCGAGCACCCTCTGTCGCCCCGTCTGTTTCTTCCTCGACCTCCGATTACTTTTTATTCTCACGCTTCGCGAGCCGTGCGCCAGTGCCTCTTTCTTGTGTATATACAGCCGTCTTAACGCAGACGGTACGGGGCGGGATGCTGATTGGCTGGGTGGGATCGGTTTAACGGCCACATTCCAGCCTGTCGGTCGGGGTCCCTCTTGTCCGTGTGCTCCCTCTTTCTCTTTCTTCCTTTCTTTTTCTCTTTCCCGTTTCCTGGGGAACGTACCCCTTCTCAGTGGCCGTACGAATCGGAAAACTTGAATCGAGTGAGCCCCCGGCCTTTTGCGCATTCTTCCCGTCGAGTGTCTCGTTCTTTAACGATCTCTCACGTCCGCGACGAAATAATTTTAAACGCAGCCATGTTTATGTGCTGGAATAGCGAGACGTCTATCTATGTGCCTTAGAATCTTAGAGGATGGATATTTGCCACGATGCACGGTCCGTTCTACCTGACTTTGTCAGGCATTGCGCATTTCCCTTCGATATTTCGAATAAACTGCGTTCTATTGTTATGGCAGTGTCTGGTCCTTTGATCGCGGCAAATGGACCGAATCGCAGGCCCATTGACAAACAATAGCAGAAAATCTCGCTGCATAATTTCGTCAATTTCGCGGGGGGGGGGGGGGGCAGGAAATGAATAAAGTGCAAGGCAAATGGATCATTGTTGCAGTTCGAATCAGCGAGCGTTGCACGGTTAAAGCGATCCCATCGGCTTTAAATCATCGAAACTTATTTCCCCTCGGCTCGAGCATGCGCGTCGTTAACCGATTGCCAATTTTTCCTTTTCGCGGTTACCACTCGTAATCTCGCAAATTGAACGAGGGCCTCCTTCTCCCCTCCCGGTTTTTGCGCAGAGAATAGATCGATTGCTTTGTCGGAACTGGTTTCCGATAGCTGGCATCGGCGAAGATGCGGATTTCGAATAGCAGATGCGGAATAGATTAACCGACTAGAGCAGGGGACCAGTTTCGAACGAGCCGAGATGGGACAAGGGCGCCGTCGGGAAAGATTCTTTAACGGTTCTTAAGAATCGCGCATCTTTTCTCTGACTGGAAAATTCACACGTTTATTCGCTTCTTTGTGCATGAAACGTCTAGCAGCACGTAATTATCGGTTACACCGGGTAATTGAAGGGCAAATTGCCGTCTCTTCGGAACGTGCACATTTTCGCTGATTCTAGAAACGTGCGCCAGTCGCGAGCAATCAAAGCGAGTGCCCAAAAATTACTGAACCGCGCATGCGCCAGCTTTTTGTATTCCGCATAACTGTCATTCGCGAGAAGAATGCGCGTAACAAAGGAGCGGCTGGTCATTACGCGTGATTGGAATGTGTCACTGTATATGTTCGTCCGTCTTTTTTTTTTCTCTTCAACTTTCGGAATTCTTGAGGCACTTCTGGTCCAAGCGGTCGAGTGAGAATGCTGATTTCTCGTTCTTGCTCGAACACATTAATTCTATACGGCTGGTCACTTGAGAGACGCCTCATCTTTTTTTAAGCATATGTATTTCCCGCTTCCTTTGCGCATGAATACGAGTAGATGTTTGGAATATTCAAAAATAGAGAGAAATATTTAAATTGCAATGTCTCTTTTTAGGTTTCGATATCTTTCAATCCTTACTTAATTTATGTTTCAGCTTGGTAGTTTTATATTCATTTCGATCGCCACTTTTTCCTACTCAATATTTAATATTTTTACAAACATCCTTTAATTTTTTGCAACGGTGCTTTAAATAGCTTTCATTTAACATGAACAGAAACCCCATTTAAGTAAATCTTAACACGTTCGTGACTGTATTCAAAACGAACGCGTAACATTCAGGAAGCGTCGTATCGCATTTTGATTGCAGTATGATTCATTGGTGTACAAGACTGCTGGTGACAATTAAGTCATCACGATTAATATTTTGCATAATTATCGGCGCCTTCGGGAGCTTTTCCGTGTAATTTCTTTACCAAGTTTTGCTCGGCGCGCGTTCCGAACGTTAAATTCTTGTAAAGAAATCGAAATTCATCGAACTGGGTGTTTTCTTTTAATTAATGTGGCAGCACAGTGAGCTTCGCCAGTTGAAAGCGGGTTAGGCCAGTATATCGGTAGGCAGCCACTCGAGATTCATTGTTCGACTGGTACAAAGAACGCGTAATACATTTTGCATTGTTCAACCGACTGCACAGGCTTCGCTGGGATTTTTAAAATCGTTTTTCCTCTCCTAGCGACGCCGCTGAAATTGGGGGCGAAACGAGATCCGCCGTATATGCGGTGTTTTAAAACTACGCTCACGGATTTAATGATTTTGTGAATTATTTATACCTATTTAATTTGAATGCGACGTGTTAGTAGAAAGCTAATACGCGAGAGCATTTTCAAACGACTTTTTTCCAAGCTGACGCGAGTACAAATTTTGATGGTACTTACATTTTAACAAAATTTATTTCGTGAATCCGTGAGTCCATGTAAATTATTTATATGCTGAATAAAAAATATTTTCTGAACGTAAAATGCAAGCCAAATTCATAAAAGATTTTTTGAAAATAAATACAAATCGTACTTGAAAAAGTAATAATATTTTATATTAAATTGTTAATATGCTGGATAAAAAATATCTTCTGAACGTAAAACGCAAGCCATATTCATAAAAGATTTTTTGAAAATAAATACAAATCGTAGTTGAAAAGTAACAATATTTTATATTAAATTGTTAATATGCTGGATAAAAAATATCTTCTGAACGTAAAACGCAAGCCAAATTCATAAAAGATTTTTTGAAAATAAATACAAATCGTAGTTGAAAAAGTAACAATATTTTATATTTAATTGTTTATATGCCGAATAAAAAAATATAAATTCAAATTCATAAAAGATCTTTTTTAATATAAATACAAAAATAAAATAAATAAATTAAATCTACGAACAAGGGTTTCACTGATTAATGTTTGGAAGTATTCCAGCATTCGTGTCGGGTAGCTTTTCTTGACCACTCTAGCAATCCAAATTGTTCTTATTCCCAAATCTGATCACCCGATTCCCGTCCATTCTGCAGATAACGAAACTAAGTTCGAGCGATTAACGTGGGTCTGCTAAAGTGGCACACAGAGAAGTGTACACACGGCAGATAAGAAATACGCGATATACCTCTATCGGGCGCACTTGCGAAAACAGTTGCAGGCAAACGTAGCCCCCATTACACATTTTTTCATTAATCTACCCGCCGGTATAGAATTACGTTCGCTTCTTTTTTCGTATCGTTGTTTTACGACTTCTTGATTACGCTGTTTAATAATTCACCTACGGAACGGGCGTTATGCAACGGCGTTGCGTGATAACGACAGAAGAACTTGAAGTTTCTCGGCGGGTACGAGGCACGCGAGCAACCCGACAATTAGTTGAACGCGCGTACACGTCGTCGAATTTCTCGAATTTATCGATCGATCGCCCCCTTGATAGCCTTAAGACGAATGTTCCTCCTAGTTTCCATAATTAAAGCCCTCGTGTGTGCGTTGTGTTGGGCCTGATAATCTCGCTTGTCGCTCCGGTTAATTGTTCGTTACTCAGTGGCGGCTGGGAAAAGAGGAAATTGGATTTATAATTACGGGAGCAGAAATACGACGAAAGAAATTGCCAGAGAATATTCCAGTCTCGCACCGAGCCGTTCCTTTTCATCTGTGCACTTTATTTATTGTAGGAAACCGTCGAGGGTTGAAAATAGGGCTCCATATTGCGCGCAGGTGTTACGTCAGAGGTTTCTGTAAAACAGAATCTGAGACGGCGTCCTATCTATACTCTGTTTCAGCAATATCAGATCGTCGTTACATCAATACTATCTCGCACAGTGTACTCCTACCTGACGTATTAATTTCCGTAGAATTTCCACCGGGGTAATTCGATCTGAATCGATCACGATCGAAAGTAGAACGTTGCATATTCCTCCTTGTCTCAGAGCGCGTGTGAAACTGCCTGGGGTCTTGAATGCTTCCAGAGCGTCGAATATCAAGCGAATTATTCTTAGAAAATTAAATGGAAACAAATTTCTCATGCAGTCGTACGCACAAAGTTACATAAAAACATCATGGACCACAATGGAACCGAGTAATGTCGTTAAATAATGTACACTTAACTTTGAAACATAGTTGGACAAAGTAACCACGTTAATATAACGAACTCGATTTCTATTAAGTTGCTACACTATATGAGCGAAATATTAATGGGATATAGCACAGAGTTATTAAATTATTTCGAACGAGTTTTTAATCTAGTATTAATTACCTATAAGTGTTTCCATATTTCTTGAAAGTCTCCTGTATTTTCGATTCATTGTTTGACGAGGGATCAATTCGTGATCGGTGGTATCGGGATTTACTGGACACCGTGTATTACGAGGGGAATAAACGTATTCTGCGCACCGTGTGTCGCTTCCCTCGTTAGGGAAAATGCAATTGCAGCGGGCGTCCAAGGGCGTTTCTTGCTGGCCGCGTGGACTCTACGGCGTGGCACGCGCGAGAACGCGACACGCAGATTCGCCCGGTGCGTTTTAATGGGGTTCTCGTAACTTGCATTTCACTGGCACAGATACTTGGCGTGCCACCACGCCGGTCGTTTTTTCCCCCCTCGGTTCTACCTTCTTCTTTTTTTCCGCGGTGACCAACTTCTCCTCTCTCCCGTTTCTCGATGCGCTTCCTCTTGTGTCCGCGGGACGGAAAGGGGTCAACGACCAGCGAAGAGTGGTATTCTTATTTCACGTTGTCGCGCGAAGGGGCCGTCATTTACTTTTTCGTCTGTACGAACCGAGATCAGCCGATTGCCATCTGACGATCCTCGGTTGAAGTGTAAATTCGAGTTCAGGGTTCCTCGCCTTCACTGCAGGGTGGCAAAACTTCGGATATTGGCGCAATTGAATGCTATCGCAGCTAAATATAACCGATCTGACAGCTATACATTGTACGCGTTAATTTCGGGTACGGTTACTGTCGAATGGGGTAACTTTGACCACGAAACTACATAGGTATTATCCTCGGACAAAGTGCCTTGGATTTGGATAGCTTTAATTGCCCATTTCAAGATGCAATTTGTCTGGGAATGCCCGTGATACAATGGGTACTAGAGAAATTTGCTTTAAGATCCAGTTTTGTGGTCAAAGTTACCCCATTAGACGGGAAGGTTCAACCTCTGGTTCTGTAGAACATTGTAGTACATTCTCAATCGATTGACCACTTAATATAAGCAGTCACAGTAACGAAACTGTTAATAAAACAGTCGTTTCATGAAGGAAGAAATGTGTCTTAATATCAACCTTAACAAACAAGAGACTGTGGCATATCTTTTGGTATCCAAATTATGTGTATATACCAGTAGGGGTGAGATCAGCGTCTAATTACAAATCAGTCACAGATTAACCGGTCTTCGAGCTTCCAAGCACTGCCTCGTTTCCCCAACTGGCATCTGCCTCCCGTCCTTAAACTGTTTCTTTGCCTGGTGGAGCGGATCGCGAGGCAGGGTGGAAGGAGAGGAAACAAAGCGTTGTAGCGTTCTGTTTCTTGCGCTCGTCTTTCCCCCCCGGCCCACCGTTTGGCACGAGACTTGAGTGAATAGCGAGCAAACGACATCTGAAAAACGAAACGCGACGCGCGTCGCTCTGTATTCTGAGCGCGACGGCGGAGAAAGAGGAATAGGAGAGCGTCCGCAGCGTCGATGTGCCCCTCTCGGGGTGAGGAATCACCGATGTAAATACCGCCTTATCTCCGGCTCATGAATAGAAACGTTAGTAAGAGAAAAAGGTCCCCGCTGATACGAGAGAACGGCGATACTCGTTGGCACGGCCCATTGTGGAATTATCGCATTTTTTTTAGCGATAACTGCGACACTTTTACTTCCTTTGGCGAGGCTATTAATCCAGGGGTTCTTAACCTCCTTTCCTTTGAATTTAAACTCCCCGGTTGAACTGGGCTACCGATAAATTCGCCGAATATTTGTGGCGAAATGTGTACGTTGCCTCGATAAATGTTTATCGTAAATAAAGGGCGCGCTGGAGGAGGAGCTAAGGAAGTAGCGTGATCGCAGTGAATTCGCCGCGGAAAGTGGATTCAACGATGTTTACGAGTAAATATCCGCCGGCTGCAGCGTCATCTCCATCGGAAAAAGATTTTCGAGGCTACTATAGCTATTGGGGTGAATAGAGTGGCCCCATACACTGTTTTTATTAACACTTACACAGTGAAATAGGATTTTAATATATTTTCACTGTTCCTTAACATATACTCGTTAATATTTACAATCGATAAATATTGTGAGAAAAATAGTGATTCATTTTTCACATATGAAACCTCGCAGTTATATTTTTCAGTGGTCGTTGATGGTATAAATTAATTAGATATCTGGCGTGTAAAACAACAGCACGAAGCTGTTTTCCTCCGGTAAATATATCAGCAGAACGAAGCGATAATTTCGTTGGGGGTTTGTTTCATAATGGCGTCCTTAGGACCAGCTCCGTGGAGGAGGCTCGCCACGGAAATGGGCGCAGCAATCTTACAGGTGTATTATATAAACGCTGTTCAGGGCGGTATTTTTCAGTAGACACTCAGGGCGATGCACTTAGGTACCGCTGGGAAAATGAGAAAGTTTTAAGAAATATAGTCAGAGCAACTTACGGTTCTACATTAACGGAGCTGCAAGGTACAACGAACTTTAGGTTCAGTTCAGTAACTGTGCGAGCTTGTGTGATAAATATTCAAGTAATTCTGTATAAGAAGTGGCAAGAAAATGGGCAATATTAAGAAAATTTTTTGAAGAGAAAACAACTCTGTATGATGATTCTGAAATTCATGGTGGAAGAAAGTTTAATTGTAGCAGCATTCTGCAGAGCAATTTTCAATGAATATTTCAAAATTTATACTTATGAATTATAAAGGAAATGAAAGATTAAGGAACGTGGTGTAGCTAAATTTAAATAATAATTTGCAAAGTAGTGTAAGGTTAATGAATCCGATTTGTAAAACAAATTCTTGCCTTTCGTTTTGCATTTTATGCAGGACTGTCTTGGAAAGGAAGACTACTACAGGTCTGAAATGATGGAAGGACGACCCTGATAGTGATTGAATGGTCGTGTTTACTGGCACGAGTGAGCCAACAGCCATTATGTTCTGTACTGTACAAATATTTAGTGAAAGGATAGCTTTAGTACCTGTGTTTACAACCTCTCATGCTATCGCGCGTATAATCGTGGGAAATATTGTGAAAATAATAGTCTCAGGCTGAAACGATTTTCTCGTTGAATAAAATTCGGGAAATATGAGCCTGGTGGTTCTCTGTAATTTTTATCCAAATGGTCGCCTCAAATGTATTCAGGTCATTAATGTTAATTGATGAAAATCGAGGCAAACAAACAATGGACGATGGGGAGAAAATTGAGGATGCTGAAATATGTAACGAAATTGAAGTTAATAGTATGCGATGTATAATATATCAGAGAAAATAAAAGCGTATAAAATGTGAGGGGTGCTTCACAATGGAAACAAAATACAATTTAAAGATAAAATATAATTGAACCGCAGAGTGAGGATTAAAAATAATTTTTTCTGAAGAGGACATACAGGTTCTAAAATTGGAATATTCAGTTTGAAGTAACTACTCGTTGCTTTCATTCAGGAAATAAATTATTCAAGGCGAATAAAAGGTGAATCCTTGATATATAAATATCAATAGAGTGATATGAAAAGCGATTGAGCCTATGGTTTCGAAGCACAACAAGCAAGAAGAGGCACGATAAGCCAATCGTTTACGAAGCTTGCCAAGTAATTCTGAAAAATGGCCTTCCTTTAGTCTCTCTGGTTGGTCTCAGTTTACTCGACGGGAAGGAAGACTTCTTCCTCGCTGGCAACGGGAAGAAAAACGATTGACCTGGCGCGCACATATATTCGAATCTTCAGTCCTTCTTTTCGCGTTAGCTCGATGGCTGCTTTACGAGGTTGAATCGATTCCAATTCTCGTCGGGATATAAAGCCATTCGCAGGTATCGAGACAGGCGCTTCTCTTTCTCCTGAAGAATCGTTTCTGTCTTTATGGAAACTAGGGAGAGAAAGTGAGAATCGGTATTCACTGATTGGAGCTCAATTTGAGACAAAACTTAACAAGTTACAGTTGAAACTCCATGGGAAATCCAAAGGTGCTCAAGAATATTTGACGAGTCCTTGAAAAAAACACTGTCAGTGCCAAAAATCAAATTTTATACTGTAGTATTGCCATCGGCACGTGGAACATTTCCGGTATTTTTCTTTTAATTTTCGCACTACAGTGTTTTCTACAAGGACTCCTCAATTGTTAACTATGAAATTCAGAAAAATTCTGATTTCCGTTCTTACACTTTCACCTAGTTACGAAGCGGATGTTCTCGATTGAAAATTGATCAAACTTCAGAATCAAGCTCTCACATTTCAAACATCAGAAAACTTTTTTGCACCTTCTGTACCCAACACCGAAGTCCGAACTCTGAATACTTTAACCCCCTTAATTAACGTTTCATCAGACATCGGATGCCTCGCGTACCTTGAATCTATCGATCCTCGAAATAAATGGTAATGGATTCAAATACGATACGTTGATTATTCAGAAAAATTGATTATCCGAGCACAGTGTCTATCGATTAACACAAACAGTCCAGCTCCTCCGAATTGCCCAGCAACCGAGGTACCCCCGATCGCTCCGAGCAATAGATTTATCCCCGCGATCTGCCATCAGGGTTTCTTGTTATTGGGGAGCTCGGCGCGCGAAAGTGGAGGTGCAGAGAAATACGGGGGCGGTCTGAAAAACTCGAGACAGAAGTGTGTTCTTCACCGTTCCGCTACGACCCGCGGGCTGGAGGTTCGTGCTTTATTTTCATACCCAAAGTGGAGCATCGATTCCGCCCATCGAAGCCGATTTATACTTATATCCACCGAGGGGGTGTGGAAGATGAAGGGTGCTCCGGCACCTGAGGAACATCGCGCCGCGATAACCGTCTGCTTGGCGTCGTCTGGCGTCTCGGCGACCTCGAGCCTTCTCGATGCTTATCGATAAGAATCGACTGCTCCGCAGGGTGCAGCTAATCTCCGTTACCCCCGCGCCGTCTGGGGCATTGTTCCGTGCCCCCCCCCCCCCCCCCGCCGTCGAAATCAGACTGGATCCATTCGACTCGAAAAGGGGTCTCTAATTGGAGCTGTGTCTCGTTAAATTCGGCACCGTCGAAAATATTACAGCGGAAAAGCCCCCCCCCCCCCTCCCTCCCCCTCCCCCGGCGAAATGCGACCCGGAGCTGCGAGAGGTATTTTCCAGATGTTTGAAGTTGAAGTCTTGACACGAAAGTTGGAGTGTTCTCCGCCGCCGTGGAAACTTCGCTCTTTGACTACCGAGAGCTTTTGAAATGGAAGTCTGGAGGAATTTATTCCGCGGCGGAGAATTCGGCGTAGAATGAAAACTGTGAAGTGTATAGGTCCGGGACAGTTGGTACATCTTCCATAAAATGGCTATTGATACTGATATTGTTTATCTTGTCAGAATGAAGCTGGAGTGTTCAGAATTTTAGGTTGATTCAGAAAATGTGGACGATATTTGCTTTCAGATAATACTTGGCAAAAATCTGGTTGTAAACTGAAGTCGTGGCATTTGGCCATTTCACCCGAGGTGTGGGGAGAGATGGTTCGCGTCTTTGGGAGAGATGATCGACATAATTATTCACGGGAAAGTAACAAAGAAGGGAGCAAAATTATTTACAATTACGCATTTATTGAAATTTAGTTTTTGTTTGCTCTAAACACGTAAAGAACACATGAACAAAAGGTGAAGTAGAGTAGTGTTCTTCAACCGTTGGTCCGTGGACAAAAATTGTGGGAAAAAATTCGCCCGATTCACGTAGTCGCAGCATTAAATAATAAAAAATTAAATTAAATAAAATTGTATTTCTATAACGTTAGATTTAATAAATAAAATACTATCTATATACATTGGTTTTTATTTCTGCCTTAGCTGCCAGTCGGTCCGCGAAGTATTTCTCCTATTTTCGCCGGTCCGCAGGTGTAAAAAGGTTGAAGAACGCTGAAGTAGAGTATAGAGTGTGGAATATAGCAACTGGACCAACTCTCTTGCCGTACTGACAAGGGAAGATCCCGAACCCGGAAATTCAAAAACTTCTGAAACTTTATGAATATGTAGGGCATTTCCTCCTGATTACAACACAATTTTTGTTTGCTGCCCAACTTCCTTCGAAGGGATGAAATTAACCCCTGAAAATTCGGGTATTTTCCGATTTTGTGTTACAATTCCTGAACTATAAAATAATTTATTTACCAAATGATAGATCTAAAAGCTAACTTTTTTCTATCTCTTACAGTTAGCGAGTTATAACACAAAATCGGAAAAATAACAAAATTTTCAGGCTTTAATTTCATCCCCATCGAGTGAATTTGGGCAGCAAACCAAAAAATTGCGTTGAAACCAGGAGGAAATCCCCTACATATTCTCAAAGTTTCAGAATTTTTTGAATTTCCTGGTTCGGGATCTTCCCTTGCGAGTCACCCAGCCTTACCCTATCGGATTAATCAAGTCTCAGACGTTCCCCCAATATTTTTGTGCCCCATTGTACTTGGTACAAAAGTCGCAGTTATTTCCCGTGGGAAAAAGGGGGCCCGTTAATTCGACGGCGAGTCGCCTATCCGAACTCCGCGTTTCCCAGTCGCGCGGCGCCCGCGCGGCACCCGTGCCCCCGGGCGCGGGCGGAACGATCGAACGTGATAATGAGGCAGCGGGGAAAAGTATTAATTAAGGATCACCGCGACGGTGGCACCACTTTATCGGGGAAAGAGGGCATCGTTAACGTTCCGCCGCGGTTTAACGAACGACGCGGGGTCTGAAGAGCTCTGCGGGCCAACGGGGGAGGGGGGGGGGCAGAGAGAAAGAGGGGGTAGGGGAGGAAGCTGAACCATTATGTTACGTTAACGTAACGCTGCTGGGAAATGGGTTAAGGACGTTAAGGCCAACCCTCGTCACTGGCTGGGAAATAGTGGGAGCAGACGGAGCACACCCTATGGCGATGCTGTGGCAAAGAGAGGCCTCCGCGAGCAGATCTACAATCGGTTAATAATCTGGGGCTGTATATAAGGTAATTTGGGAGTTGACACTCTGGGTGTGAGCCACCCATAAGCTGACTTTGACGATCTGTACCTTTTTCAATACGTAGAATATCCTGGATATTCGTGGAATATCTCTGTTTTTTTTCAATTACCGAAATAACCTACCTTCTATGTGCAAAATGATTACCTTTTTCGAAAGCCGACCTATAAACTATTTTTTTTTCTCTGTAAATATTACATCTGAAAAAATAAATCTGTAGATTTTTAGCTTCTAATATTGAAATTTGTAAAAGTTACAATTTCTTTAAGTTTCTTTTCGTATTTTCTCGACATATGGTAATCTAGAATCTTTTTACATAAACTGTGATAAAATTTCAATCAAAAAAACTATTGGAATATATTCTAGAGGCCTTAAAATTGATCCATATTTTATTCATAACGATTGGATTCTTTAGAGGAGAATGGCAGTCGCTCAAAAATTGCTTTGGGTGTGAGCCACCCAGTATCTCAAAGTTGATCAGAAAAATAGGTGTGCCAACGGAGGGTTAAGCCTCGCCTGACAGTGTCCGGGTCTTCTTAGACCCAATCATGACTACCGTGCGCGATAGTAAACAGTGGTAACTCGTGATTGAGAAGTGTAATAGAGAAATAGTAGCTACTGAATTTCCTGTGCGCACTACAGCACTGGTGGATAAAGCTTTTGAATCTGTAACGAGTTTCAAAAAACGAGACTTTTATCCTCAGAGGTATTTTTATTTCATTTTTAAAGTTGCATCAACCCAGTTGGGTCATTAACAGAGTTACGTTAATTTACAGAAGAATTAAAATAGACGTAGATATTAGATTAGGTTAAATTTAAAACAAAATAAATCAATTTTTTTACATGCTTCAAGAATTTCAATACCCTTGAGCATGAAGTTGCAGTTCGAGTCACTTCTGTAGGATTTACATTGAATTGGTAGAATCTTCTTTCACGTTGATATTTCGGGCACGATGTGACAATGTGTTCAATTGAATTTATTGCGTTGCATCCATCAGAGGTATTGCTTTAGACTTTAGAGAATGTTTGAGTTCGCTGTATCTGTTCCCCCAAGAATTCATGCGGCAATAGTTTCGATATTGCTTGGAATATTTAGAAAAGTTCAGAATAGATAGTGCTTAACCCCTCGAGGGTATTTTACTTTAAATCTCACTACGAATTAAAGCGGGTTCAGACGCGTCCAGTAATTTAGTCGAGTAGCGAGTAATTTAGTAATTTACCGTGTTTGGACACGAAAATTTAGTCGAGTAGTTTAGCAAAACAATGGTAAATTACTAAACCACTCGCTACTCGACTAAGTTACTGAACGTTCCAGCATTTAAGGCTTCTAAAACTGAAGAACGTAGGCACCTGCTGTAGGTGTTTGATTACTCTATCGCACAATCTAGTAGCACTAATAATACTATCACCGGTTTCCCCAGTTATTCTGACCACTGTAGCATGAATAATAAATGAACGCTCAAAGTTGGGAACACCTGCCTCGCGGATTGATGAAATTCACAAGTCGAAGCGCAGATTAGCTGCGGCGTATTCATAATGGTCAGCCTCCGCCAGGGCGGTTTCGTTCTATCTGCTGCCGATTACGTTGCGTAAACACGAAATAAAATAGCCGGGGGTTACGTGTGCACGGCGGTGCACACCGGCTCTCAGTAAAGTTACAAAGTGACCTGCCTCTTACTCGAAGTGAAAGTAGCTGCACTGGAACGTGTACAAATTGCATCGATCAATTGCTCTTACTTGTAGCATATGCATCACGCTGGATATCAAATATAAATAACTGCAACTTTTGCACGAGCAGAAAAAGGCACCACTCGCCTGTAATAAAATTCGAAATAAATATCCACGAAAGCACAGTTTAATAATAACAACGAATATGAAACGAATCGCAGCGACACTCGGAGTAGCTCGACAGACTCGAATCTCTTAAAAAGGTTGGAGCGACTCAAGTATCGAGGCTACTTGATAGTTCCAAGTATTCAAAACGCCAGCTTGAATCTCTCGAAAGGCCGCCGATCAGCTGGCAGCACGAAGGTTAAATATATCTGCCTCGCATTTTGCGCTTAAAGTCAGCTCGGCCATTAAATTATACCCAGCTGAAAATCAGCCGCTGCTGCCTTAAAACGTTGCATAGATTATTTATTGTGATAGCTGGCACGCAATCGGCACGGTAGGAGCGCGCGCGATAATGTTGATCTTGCATAAAAGTGGAACTGTTGCATGGCGCGTTACGTGCAGTCACCGGGCTTTTGAAGCGGGAGTTGGTTTCGAGGGGAAATCACTGTAAGGTAGGTTCCATAATCGATACGTTTTATTATGTGATTAAGCGGGCGTCGCGACGCGCAAACGGCAATAATTGAGCCTTAATTGCCAATCGAATTATCGATGCCAAACAGCCTATATGTGGCGCGACACACGGACCTGCTTTTCTTTCGGAGCTCCAATTACCGTTTAATTAGTCATTATTTTTGCGCACTGCGCCGATGGTACCTGGGCCACGTTGCCGCGCAATTTTATTCCTCTCAGTTGAAAACCTAGTCCCCGTGTAATCATTTCGATTTATTTAAAATTCAAACACTGAATTCTGGTCTCAGGGTACACAAAGAAATCAGAGCTCTGATCAAATAGGGGCGTTACGTTAAACTTTTACGAAATTAAAATACTCGGTACATCCCAATTCTCGCAGGTTGATGTCTAAGGCAGTGATTCCCAACCCGTGGGTCGCGAAGTGTTTTCTGTGGGGGCACCACTGTTATTTTTAGCACTTCCTTATTTTAATTATTAATTTAGAATTATATTCTGAAATATTTTTCATGTGTTTTCTTTGCCTTATTAAATTCACCTTACCTTATACGGAGGATCGCAAGTTATTTGAGTATTATAAAAGAGGATCGCGACTCGCAAAAGGTTGGGGAACTCTGGTCTAAGGATTCCAAGATGCGAAACATCAAAGTGCAGGAAGTATAAGTAATTCATAATCCTTTACTACTTTCGCGGCTCGAATTCTCTCAGGTAATGCTCCTTGAGGCTTTTCGGTGTAAACTTTGTCGCCCTGGGACAGCCTCCCGGCGAAGTGCTCGAAGCAGGATGGGGCTGTAATTCCTCCAGGCCCCGGTTAGAATTTGAGAAACTGCAAATGCCGCGGCGAATGTGCGCGGAGGCCTTAATCCGGGAAGTAAGGAGGCAGTCACGCTCGTATCGGAGTTCCAGTCCCAGTTTCTGCTTTGCAACGTGAAATCCACGTCGCATAGGTTGATAAGACGATCGTGGAGTCCCGGGCTATCGGATTCTTAGGATGCCCGCGTGTTTGTACACCAGATTCTTGCGACGTCGGTGGGCGAGTTCCGTCGTGCGTTATTGGAAATGCTGTTTGGATGCATCTATCCGAGAGTATTCATTTTTATGCGCGTCGATGGTACCGAGGACAGTCGAGTGCCGCTATTTTTAAGCCTGACGAAGCTATTTCTCGGCCTATGTATCACTTTAACGCTGACTTTTAGGAAACTTGAAAGATTCAATTGCTTCCTGCACTGCGCAGCTCACTTGCCTCAGCTTGTTTTATGATTTAACTCCTTGCCTAATAACGGGCACACTCGTGGCGTTGTTTCTTATATTTGAGGTGACGTCGTTACGTGGTTGAATTTGATAAAAAAAGAAACAGAATTCTTGACACATCTTTTTCGAAAGGTATAGCCGAATAAGTATGGTACAAACACGCTAAAACTGTAAAAATATTGGCCACTTGATAATTTGAATATGAAATCGGTATTTTTAATTTTTCTGAATTTTTTAAAATTCGGTTTTGCAACTGAAAATTCTGAAAAAAATCACAAATGTGTACACCGATGGGAAGAATGTCTCTGATTTTTTTTTATAATTTTCTATTCAATAGGACAAAAGTAATGGAGCTTAAACTGCAAATTAAGTTTTACCCCGTAATTACCCTAGTAGTAGGGGTATCGGGTTGATACTTGGCAGAAATAGTTTTCTTTGAGGAACCTATCGATTGCTAGCAGACACCAAGTTCAATTTAGTTTGGGGGCACTTTTTACCATACTTATTCGGCCGAAGTTTTTGTTAATTATTGACGTATTAAAAAAATAAGAAAAAAGTGTAAAATTGATAAACTTACGAGTCTTTAACGAAAAAGTTACGACGGTAAAATTCAGACGTTTTTGTGCAAAAAAAAATGGTTTAAATGAATTTTTGCATAAATGTTTTTGATTCAACGAAAATATAAATTCATGCCAATTAAGAAAAACTTCGGCCTTTTTATTTCAGGCAAAAATTGGATCCGCTGAGATACATACAATTTGACAACTCCGACAGCGCGGCACTACGAAGATATATCTACCAATAAAACAATATTAAATGAATTATTATTGAATAAAAAAAAAGTTTTCTTGTCTGAATATACAGTAAAACATCCTTAAAGTTTTGGAAAGATTGTCTTTCTATTTCTCGAGAAAATAATTCTTAAAAAATCACCATGTTTTCAGCATCCTAAACCAGGTTCCCCCTCAACTTAACTTTAGCCATTTTAGTTGGCTTTTCAAAAACACCCCAAGTTAATCAATCTCATAAAGAATAACCTTCTAACAGATCATGCCACGATTCAATAGACATGCACCACCTAGTTCACGAATCCTTAAGCCAGTAATTGGCGCAACAAGTAAAACGATTTATGCAAAAAGATCCACCATCGGAGCGGCGGATCTCCACTGAGAAGAAAGGAAAGATACGGGGCGCAGCTGAGGGCGGGGTGCGCGATGACAATCGTGAAGTAACCATTTTAACGAGTTTACTCCGGCGTTGCATGCGCGAATCGGGATAATGCGAGTGCACTTACGAAGTTATACGGCCGTTCTCTCGCTAAATTTAGTCTCCCGCTGCGGGGAAAAAGGAGAAAGAGAGGAAAACGACGGATGGTAAAAGGCCGCGTAAAAGCGAGAGTACATTGCCTTCTCCCCTTTCTCGCATTCTTTCGCGCCATCGCGGCACGGTTTCGCGAATTTAATAAGTTCAGAGCCGCCGCGAGTGCTCGCCTGGCTAAAAAATTTTCCGGGTCGACAGGGTCTCCGCCCGGGCATGAAAGACTGTTTCTTCCCGCGCCGCTCCTTCGTCCGCGTATTTTTCCTCCCCCGCTTCGGTTTTACCGCAGCAATTAGGTACGCGAAATCGCTTAGCCCGCCGGTGACGCTCGGCAAACGAAACGCGGGAAGCGAGTGAACGAGCTACGTGTGCCAGACATTCATTAGTCGCTTTAATCCGAGGGTGCTTCTCTTTTTATTCGTCAACGAATTATCGAAATAATAAATAGATCCTCCATTATAGTAATAATTTACCAATGAGGAATCAGATTTAAATCATTCTCAGCTGATACAGAGGCATTTAAAGCTCTCAATAGTAGCTATAGCAGCACACTATACTCGATAGTAATAACTCCTAATACTACACTGACAGAGACAAGCAATCTTTCTAATTGATATTCCAATTTCTTCTATTTGCATCGAAAATACTTTGCAAGTAATATTAAAAAAAAAAAAAAAATACTTGGGACGTTGGTACAGAATTGAAACGGCAGAATCTTGAACACATTTTTCCGCCGCCTGCGAGAAGACGAGTCGCGAAGGGACGATCGCACGCGTCGATTTTCGCGAGATTTGCATCGTACATCGGAAAAATTGGGCTCACGGAAGTGGAACGAATTGCAGGCAGAGTATTATGCTGCACACGCGAGCGTGTACGGTGGATGTGTGCGCTTGCCGGCAGCCATGAATATGCATACACTTATGCGCGGGGCGCACGGCACCGAGCAAATTCGTGCTCGTTAGTTTCAGCCAGTTGGTGCCGCAGCCGCTGTTGCCACGTAGCTGGAATGAAACTGAATCGGGCAAGAAAAATGGGAATTCGATGATTCGGGGGTGACACCGCCGCACGACGAATCAACGAGGACATTCTAAACAGAATTTTCGAAAAAAGTGCACGTGCTGCACGGTTGCAAATTTCTTTTATCTACAGGGAGCCATTAATTATTTACTTTTATTTATTTTTTGCCTTTCTTTAGGGACGACGCAGAAAAAAGTACACAGTTTTTACCGAAGAGTATTATCCACACGTATTTATTAACATTTCAGTAAGTTGTGAATTTTTGTTTAGTCATATGTAATAATAATTAATGGAGATATGGGCCATATTTTAAAGCGTGTGCAAAAAAAGTTGCCTGATGGTACACACGATTCCGGCTGTTCCGTTGATACAATATAAAAAAAAAACAAAGGGATTCGTAATCAGTAAGAGGGCCTATATCCCTATTAATTATTATTATACTCGTATGTGCTTGAAATTTTTTTTACACCTTACTGAAATGTTAGTGGATAATGCTCATCGGTAAAAACTGTGTGGCTATCCTTAAACAGGATAGAGGATCTCTCCCTTCTAGACGAAAATGCTCCCTTAAGTGAAGTTAATAAAATTTGGGACAATCGTGATTTGGAAACCGGTGAATGTTTGAATTTTATTGGACATGATGTAGGATATTTTGACTTTTTGAAATCCTATGGACGGTGGATGTGTTGTAATTGACTTTTTCGTATCATTGGTGTGATACATGCTGCGAATATATTTTTTTTTAAATCAAACGAAAATCGGGGCTTCGTGTGAATTTGTACGTGCCGGTAGTTTTGTGGAACTGGAATTTCAATCGAGCAATTTACTTCTCGCGCAAGCAAAACAATTTCATGGTTTGCTAGAATCCTCGAAATGGAGTTGAAACGCGAGCTACATGGTGCGGATACTTCTTTTCACCTGGCCATTTTGTGTGCCGGTGAATCGATGAATTCGTTTCACGCTGGAGAATTTGACGGCAAGCGTTTGATTTATATCGCGCCTTATTCGTTCATTACCAGGAACGGCAATTAGTATCTCAAGCAGAAGGCACTCAATTTCCTTCTGTTTATTCCACATCAGCTACCACGAGTCGCTACAAACTTAAATCCACGCAACTTCCACAATAACTTAGTTCTATTTCTTAATTCTACTTTCCTCATTAACCCTCTCTTCCTATAACTCCCCCGACCAACCAGACGGAAAGTCAATTACCAAGAAAAAGACCGTTCATTGCGCCAACTCTTTGAACAATCCTAAAAACAATTCCTCTTTGAAATTCTCCCCTTTAAAATCTGCGTAACAATTCTCCCCCGTTCTTCCCCCTTTGAATCATCCGCTGTAAAAGTGCCGACATAAAGCTTGACGACCGTAGGTCGCATTAATCCCAGCGAATGATACTAATTTTCCTGCCATTACGGCTCACGGTCGGAGCATCTTGCTAGCGACGTATCAGATCCCCTGCCGGTTCAACTGGAGCCTCCGCGACTACTTTGCGCTCTATTGCGTCTTCCGTCCAGGCAGTCGCGTAGCTGACGTAATTGGCCGACACGGTCGTTCCTTGCTCCTAGGAAAATGTTGAGCTTTCCGAGGTCGTTGGGCGGCTGGCCGCAAATAGTGGGATTAGGGCAAGTGGTCCAGACAGGGCCGTCGTTCCACAGCAGATCGAAGCCGCCGATCCTGGTCTCCCTGCCGGTGAAACGGCCCTCGACGTCGAGGACGCTGAGGGTGTCGTCGATCAGGTCGAACTTCAGGCGATAATCGTCGCTGTCCGTGCCGGTCAGGGCTGGCGAGGCGTTTACCTCTAGCAACCAAGGCGTCAGATCCTCGTCGAGCAGTACATCGTAGCCGTACAGCTCGAAGGAGTTCCTTCCTTGCATTATCACCGGCTGCACTGCCAGCAGGCTGGCCATTATCACGCCTACGAGGTTGCGTTTATGAGATTGATCGAAGGCTTTACGAGGCGAGGCTAACTAGTCGAAAGTGGCCTCGGAGATGCCAACAGATGGGATCGCCTACTAAGAACATTGTGTTTTTCTGTTCGACAGCCTGCGAAGCTTCTTAGGCAGTCTTTAGCGATCTTTAACACTTTGGCTGGCTCGGGCGTGTTTTCGCGCCGAGGGTCTTCCACACTTTGTAGGATTTTCGCGTGCTTTCGCGGGGATATTTTCTGCGAAGCGTTGGCCGGCCTGAGAGCTACCGTATATTTACTTTGAAAACAAATAGAGCGAGGCGTTTCCTTTCCAAACTTTGCGGAAAACTTATTTGATAGAGGCGATCACTCGGGAAGGCCTGATCGACTTGGAGGGGAATTTTCAAAACCCTGCGCCACTCAAAGTGTTATGTTCGGTTGGTTATGTTAGGGTGAGAGTTCGATCACCGGTGAATCTTAGAATTTAGGAAAGATTGTTAACGTAAGACGAGAAATGTCAAAAGATCGCAAGATCGTGGAAGAAAAATTTCATAAAGTTAGATAGAAATTTATTTTGACGCTTGATGCTGTATTAAATTGGTTCGTATTCTGTTACGAAGTAATACAATAAAATGGAAAAACACAAAAACCGAGAAAAAATGAAATTTTAGTGTTTTCACACGATTGTCTCTAGCTTCGGTATTTATCCATTGATTTGCTTCGGTAGCAGCTTGTTTTCTTCGTAAAAGTGCAGACTCAACGTAAGAAATGAGAAACTCGGCCCATTTTTGCGATTTCGATTTTTCCCAGATGATTAAATGAATTTTCGATTTCAATTTCGGTCGAAAACTTTTTTCACATATTTCCATCGATTTCACCCGAGCTACTAAACCGATTTGAAAATTTTGTCAGGTACATTTGTTGGTGATTCATTTATCTTTAATTTGGTATATTGTTCGACCATTTCGAAAACGTATCCATAGAATTTTTTTTAGACCTTCTTTTCGGAATCAGTAGACCATGTTACATAAGAAATAAATAGTGGCATCCGTTGCGCAATTTTTTTTTATTTTGTAAACTAGTGCTATCTAAGTTTAAAAAAATTTCAACTGGAGTTACATCGTCGAAGAGGCCACACAATAATTAAAAAATAATAAGATGGATCGACATAAAAAAAATTTCCTGCTAGTTTAAAGATGCTTCCTTATATCCCAAAAGAGTTTAATTCAATATTACCAATAGTTTTCCAAAAAAAAAAAATTCACAAATATCAGTTACTTTTGGGGCTATTTGGAGATTTACCGCTAAATTCTAATAATCACCAATCTTCAAACTTTTACCACAACATGTAGATATATATGAGTCATTAATAAAAAAAACGCACTAACCCACATTTTTTGCGAAACCGAGCCAGTGCCGCCGATTCCAATAGGCGACAGTAGTCGTATAAAATAGGAAAAAAATAATTCTTTTTCAATGTGGATTAATCCGTTTTTGCTCTCCACGAGCCAGTGACAAAAGCAAACTGACCAGCGATACGTTGAAACAGAGCTTCAACAGGCTCCACGCCGTGGCGAGCGGTGAGGTACTCTCTAACCCTGATCAAGGCCCATTTGCAGCCCCTCATCAGATTCTCCCTCCTATCGTCGCTGCCGGTCTTCAGCTGTATCGCCATGTTCGTCAAGTGCACCCTGCTGTCGTCTATGTTCTCCAGGTCGAACAGTTCCCCCGATAAGCGGGCGAAGCCCTCTCTGGCCAGCCAGGCTTTCAGCGGGTGGAACGAGGTCACCAGGGCGTACATACGTAGGTCGAACTTCCTTCCTGCAACCGCAGTGGGGAACGTTTACAAACTTACGGCCCAATTTGCTGCCGACCGGGCGGCCGATTCCTCTCGGAGGTATCTACAGCCTCTAAAGCCATTCGGCGGAGTGGGTGCTTTTGAATCGTTCGACATTCAAGCTCTTTCTCCTCCCGCCGACGCCATCGCACAATGCTTTCTTCGCGGGGCTGGCTCCTCAGCCCTCCGGGGCGCTCGGCGCATCCGTGGGTATTGAGGCGTCCTCCGCGACAACGCCGGGCATTCTTCGTCGCGATAAGGGCCTGAAAGCACAAACGGCTGACGCTGGGAAGCACGGACCTGCCAGGAGGTAAGGATTCTCCACGTATCTCTGAACGATGAAGGTCTCCGCGGGTATCTCCGTCTGTTGGGGCCCGAACTCCTTCGCTCTCCATTCGGCCAGGTCCTTCAGCCTCCTGAACAGGAAGATCCCCTTCCCCTGCGACCGTCCTGCCGGCTTCACTATCCACGTGGCGCCCGGCTGCTTGTGGTACTCCTCCGCGAACAGCCTGTAGTCGTTCGGCAGCTCGAAAGTTAGCGGCATCGAGTCGCACAGGTCTGCCTCGCCGGGTTTCTTCGACTTCAGGAGCAGCTTCTTGTAGCGCTTCAAGTTTCGGTGGAGGAAGTTCTTGCGCGTCAGCTCGTAATGGTTGCGGAAGTGGGGTATCTTCTGGTATGGGGTGAGCTTCGAGTCCAGGGCCTGGCGAACGTCGCTGGTCTCGCACCACCACAGCTGCCAGCTGGCGTCGCTGGGATCCGTTACCTTGGCCAATGAAAAATCCACGCGGTGCAAACCGGCGCAGACTTATTACAGTTGGAACGGAATAAATCGGCCGTTCCAGATCGCTACCGCGGCTATCAATCACGCTAGACACGAATCCTCGCTTTTCAAGTAACGGGCTTCTGTGAAACAACTTGCTCCTCCGCTGAACGTGATACTCATTCCTCAATACTTTATGTACTGTTGGGTTGCAGCAACGAAACAGAGCTGCGCGCTGTTAGTGCCAATCACACAATGTCGTTCATTGCCACCCTCTATTGACTAGGGAAGCTCTCCAACCAGGAAATTAAAAAAATTCTTAAACTTTGGGTATATGTAGAGGATATATTCCTATATAGGGTGAAAGCACTAGTAGTCGGCCACCCTCTAGTAGTCGACCACTTTTATTGTTTAGCTTAAGGAAATAAGTACTGAAATAAAGCATTTATTAAATGACAATTTTATATTTTATTTTGAATTTCTAACTTTAAAATACGACAAAAAGCGCTCTTCGTAGGTAAAAATAATAAATGCTTTGAAAGTGATTTTTAAACTATACATTTTTTACTGGAAAATGATGCTATTTCACTGAAAAAGCATCAACAATTTTATATGCGCTTAAAAAATTAAAAAGAAATGGGATAATTTATTTATTTATGGGATGTCGGTAACTGGACCCATCATTCCCTTTCAATTTTCAATAGTCGACCACGTGTTAACTATAATTTGTCTTATTAAAATTTTGATAAAGTTTTTAAAAGAACTTATTTTAATTACGCATTATTCCTGTCATTATTAATTATTTACCGTTGTTGCACATTATACTTAAAAATAAATTTTAGTTTGTAATGCGCACATAACCTATTTTGAATTTCATATTAAAAAAAGATGGTCGACTACTACCTATCGGACTGGTTGACTTTTAGAGTTAAGCGGTCGATTATTAAAGCATTCGGACACTTTACTTTTAACGCTAATTATTTATTTTCCCCGAACTTTTATACTAACACAAAATTTTTAGTGATACATTAAATACATTTGAATTACTTCAATACATTTTATATATTTTATAACATTGATTGTTTATTATTTTTTTTTAGAACTTTTCATTCGAGTTTAGCTCTAAGTGGTCGACTACTAGTGCATTCACCCTATGCATTACAGAATTTTTGTTCTGCCCTTATAAAACATTTACATAGCAAGAAATAATAAAAACACATGTGAAAATAATTTTAAAAATCCATATATGTATGTATACATGAATTAATCAATATTTCCTGAGTATATTTTCCGTGGCGACATTAGGTACCCTTTTTCAGCACTCGATTTTTGCGTGTCGTACGTTTTGAGTCCTAATTAAAAATTTTTACGGTTTCAACGATTCTAACTAATGCTACATGAAACATGAATAATTTCTCCTTACTTTGAAAGAAATTGCATACAAAAATATCAATCAATATTCAACTAAGAGCGATTTAATTTTTACTAGGCGACATTAGGTACGGTTACCTTAATCTTTAAATATTGTAATATTGCGTCACAAGTAACCACGTGTGCATTACACCTCGTTTCATCTGAACCCAATTCTTCGTTGCCTAGAATAACTTCAGCCTCAAAGAAACCAATCTCAACGTGACTATCCACCTCTATCTCCCTGAAAACAAGAGATTATCCCCAGAAAATTAAATCCATTTTCCTGCAACCACGTTGGCCGCGTTATGTTACAGTTCTAATCTAGGATGATGGCTCCCATTGTCGACCAACGAAACAATGCTGCTTTCCCCGTAATCATGGGCAGGTAGACCTCAGAGCTAGGCACTGCGCTTTTGACACTGTTTTGTTCGACGGAGGAGCCTTGAAGGGATATTCGAGATACGCTTGCAGCTCCTCTATAGGGAGGCCCGTTAAGGTTCGCAGGCATGAATAAGGGAGATTCCATTACCTGGCTCCATCCTCTGGCCAGCATCACCCTAACCTGCGTCGAGGGAAAGTCACAGCGGAACCTGATGACCTTGTCGTCCCCGTTCTGCTTCTTTTTCCCAGCGCTGATCCTCCTTTCCCGTTGAGGAGGCGAGGTCTCGGTGGCTGGCTCAGAGAACTCCCGCCCCGGTGCCCCGTTCCTGGACATTCCTCCGCGGACGGGGCACTCGGAACGGTCGAAAAAGGAACACTTGGCGTCCAGCTGGATCGCCGCAGCCAAATCGCGTCTAGGTTAACGCGGTGGGCGCGTTTAGCTGCGGATTTGATAGATCGATCCGCGTGACGTCCTTCGGGCAAGTTCACTCGTCGCGTTGCGCGAGTCGGTCGATCGTGATGTAATCGCGCGTCATGGCTGCTTCTGATTACGTGTCGCAGTTGGATTACTTGTTACGAAGTGCTGGCTGGGATTTGAAGGGAAGGGGGTGTGGTGGTCGTTGATCGAAGATAGCATTCGGTAACTCTTTGCGAGGTATATCATTACGTACAGTAGGTAGATCTTTTGTGGAAGGTTTCATGGGGTATTTCGATAAGTTATTCAACGATTTTATAACTTTATTCGAAGTGGAGGTAAGGACGTGCGAATCCTTTCTTCGAGCTCTAACTTTCGTTGTTCTGCAAGAAGAATTCAAGGTTAAACACTTGGGCTTTTGTTCTTTCTTTGTTTTTAATTAAACGATTTCCACTTCCAACTATCCAATAGATTTGATAGTTTGCAGGCGTACGTAGTTTGGATGACAATACAAAATTATTAAAAGAAAAACTGAGGGGTTTAAAACATTACACGGGCATTAATAAATATAACCTATAACCACAAATTCAAACGACTTGAAATCAGCCTACATATAACCACAAATAAAACTTGGACACTGAAAAGCAAATAATAAAAAAATATATAAGAAAAATTTGATGTTAAATGACTTTATTAAAAATGCACTGAAAACTAAAAAAATAACTCATTTCTTGTACTACAATTTCGCTGGTGATATGTCACTTTAAATAAAGAATCATGTGCAACCAGAAGTCGAAGTATCGGTTGACAAATCAGCCGACGATTTTACAAGAAATGAGTTATTTTTTAGTTTCTAGTGCATTTTTAATAAAATCGTTTAACACAAATTCTTTTTTTATATATTTTTGAATACCATTTCCAATATTGTACTGTACACTCAAAGAAAACTACAAACTAATAGAGCAGCGTTCCCTAATTAAATTTTGCCACAGAACCCTTCGAAACTCTTTAAATTTTTATAATAATAATAAAATTACAAACAGTGCGCTGACTCTAATTTTGCAGTCAGCTGTATGTTTCTGGTTGCATAATTTACACATTTTGTAATATTTAAATTTTATTATAAGAGACCCTAAATTTTGTATCAAACAACCCCAATTGGGAACCGCTGCAGTAGAGGGAAGTCTGATTGATGTCATCTAAAAGGTTATCCGATTAAAGTTCACTAGCCCGACAATCGCATTCTCCGCTCTTCAGCAGCAACAAGCATCGGCGTGTTCGGTAATCACGGTGCATTCGAAATTAATCCGTCAATTGGCACGCCGGGGCACCCATGGGAGCCTCGCTTCCCCTCTCGCGGGCCGGGAGCAGAAAAGAAGCTTACATCCTATCAAGCCGTTTCATCCTCACTTTACCCTCCACTTCCCGCGCGGCGCAATATCGCCGGCAATATTCGCCGCGAGCGAAGCGCGGGCCAGAGATACTATGTCCCGAAATTTCGTGAGCCGCCTCCCCGACGTGTTTAACGATAACACACACGGCTCAGGGTAAATAATACAATGTACGTGCCAGGAATGGGGATGTGCGCCAGTAATAGATAATGTGTACACGCTGTAACACAATGCATTATCTATTTTCCGTGGGGCATTCTGGGGAGGAATTCATCAATTAAAGTGCACCTTCAACGCGATGATGTTACACCTGTTCGTTCATTTTTTAAATCGCCTGGGCATGCAATTCCCCCGAGTAGAATAAATTGTAATTCTGTTATTCCTAAACCAATTAATATGCATTTCACAATTCAGCTGGCGTCACAGCTTGGCTCTCTGAGTGGAGCAAGGTTCGAGGTAATAGCGTTTCAAATCGATCAAGCCGTTCCAAGCGGCAGTACCTAGTCGAGAAAATTTCGCTTATCTCCCCCTCGAGTAAACATTCGTGCACACTCGATGAATACTTTCGATGCTTTCCAGAAAATATGAACGGGAAAACACGCTGACGCTAGTGAAAGCGTTGGTACTTTCTTGCTAAGGCTATGGACGAGATGAATCTCCAAGAGTGGGAGGCATAATTAAGGGGGAGCCCTAATCGACGAGTGAAAATTCCTATGAAAATTTGTGAGATTTTTTTCTCCGAAACTAAGCAGAGGATTCGTGTCAAATTGTGGGGTATTTTATTACACTTATGCACAAAAGAAAAAATCTTTAGGTAGCAAAACAAAACTATTCATTCTTGTTAAAAAGTACGTATATAATATTACTAGCTTTACTACTCGGCTTTGTTCGAAATTTAGATTCTGATATAATAAAAAAAATCATTTATTTATATATATATTTTTTTTTTAAATAGTCACAATGAGCTGGGACATATTTAGTGACCCCAGAGTTTACCGTTCGAAAGTTTTTAGGCGACAGACAAACACACAAACACTTTCTACTTTACATATTAAGAAAAATACCCTTTTTCTATACTTAAAATGGTAAATTTATTACCAAATTTTCATTTTGACTGGTTTGGCAGTTCCAGTTTTAAGTAACACATGAAACCTTTGAGTAAAAACCTCAAAATTTGTTTCTACCTACCCATTACAGCATAATCAGTTGTGCTTAGGTCTTCCTGCATTGACGCAACAATCCCTATAATCATTCCCCGCTACTGCTACCTCTCCACATTTCATCTAATTAATCTAATTTATTATCCCGTGTCACCACACTGGTCAGACTTCCTGCATCCATTCATCGAGCACGCTGAAGCCTTCGCCGAGCTTTGGACGTGGGTGACGTGCCCGCGTCCGCGTCACCGAAACGGTTAAAAGGCACCGTTATCACGATGGCATTGACACGGTATCAATGACCGTGGTCATGCATCTTCCAGGGAATCGGGCGCCCTGTTATCTGTCCCAGGACTAGCGGCACGAGCGGACAGACAGAGATAGAAAGTGAAACGCGAGACGGAAGAGCGCGACGAGACCGCAGAGCGTTAAACGTCAGGCGGAAGCAAGCGGTGGGCGATAACGCCGATATAAATAGCTATTATTTTCCACCCACGTGGCTCCGTATAGCGTGGCGTGACGATTGGTTCTGTCGCGGCTCCTCAGTCGGTACGCGGTCTCTAAGCGCGCCGAACCCTCGCTAGTCTCTTCGCGAATCGCAATCCCGGAACGCGTCTATTAAACACGCCACTCCTAATAGCTGAATAGTTCGACGCACCACACGGGCGTTTAATATTTATTCCTTTCTATCGCGCGGGGAAAACATTTCCATTGTTCCGCGAGCCACCTCTCCAGTGGCGGATTTAATTAAAATCACCCAGGTGGCAAACGTTCTGTGACACCCTGTATATGTAACAGTATTACAAATAAATTTACTCGCGCGTTGGTATGAAAATTATAGGAAACAAAAATAAATATACCAGTGAATGACTATTAGGCAAAGAAATGTCAACAATAAATTTAAAACTGTTATATGTTTATAAATGGAGTGTAGTTGCACTTTTAATATCCCATATTTTTAGTTACACGTATTAAGCAAACATTAATAAGTACAATTCTTATTAAAAGTATGCGGTCATTTACTGAACTTCAACACGTTTTGCTTTTTGTAATCGTTTTCCTTAGAAATTACGATAAGAATAAGTAATTATTTTTATAGAAATTTCAAGAAAAATAAATTTAAATGCAATTTCAACAAGTTGTTTTGTTGTTATACGTAAATATATTCTATATTATATGTTCGGATAAAATCATAATTATTTTTGGAATATGGGTAGCTGACCCAACTGCCCATCGGCCGCCCGTTATATCCGCCACTGCACCTGTCGCAGTCGCAAAGCGGAGGGGTCAGAATAATTGGCCACCGAAATCGGAAAGGGCGATCGATTTCAGGGGAACTCGAGGGGGAGCGATAAGACTTGATCAGGGGGTAGCTGAATTGGAGGGATGGAGTGCGTACTCTTCCACGTTCAAGGGTGCACCGGTGCACGCGTGCATTACGCAATGGTATCGCGCCCGGTCGATGACCAGAGCGTGACAAGAATGACACGTCTACCTGTTTGTCGATGGCGGCGGCTCGCGTGCATAGCACCCCGTGGCATGGCCAACCATTCCCACTGACAACACGTGACTGCAATCGGTATCAATTATCGCGTGCGGCTGCAGCGCCCGTTCACCCGGAGCCCGTGTTTCCATTGGTCCTACGGCCCGGCGCACGGTTTGTTTGAGCCCTAAATTGGATTTTGGGCGCGTCTTGGTTGGCTCGTCGCAATTCTATTGATGGATTAACGGGGATTAGTTTGCTGCAGTTTTGTCGCGGGTGCCACTGTTTGGCGGAGTGATTCGGTTCAGCCTGGCTTTTGGAATACATTGTTTCTCTTCTCAGGGGTGGAGGACAATTGTATTAATTGTATTAATTGTATTGGTGGGAAATAATAAGAATTGTAACTGTTCAGTTTCTTTCTTTGGCGTAAGTTATTAGTTTGTTAAAAAATAGATATGATGCTATATTATACATAGCTTAAGGGGAGGGGTTTTGCTTAGCAATTTTTTCGTTTAAATAAATTTTTGTTATTCTTCATAAGATGTGCAACAAATGCCATTAATCAGTTTTTCTATCGAAGTCATTGTTTACAAGGAAAAAATTGCTAAATAAACCTATGATTTTCATGCGTCCAAGCTCGTGGCACCTCCCCTTAAAAATACATCTCTGTCATTGATTTTGATTGGACTTTTTCTTCACTTATTGATCAGCCTTCTATTTTTAGCAGTGAATTTTATTGTAATTTATTACCCGCAACTTGAATCGACGGATAAAAATAGAATTACAATCTTTCCCTGCCGGTGGCGTAACCGGAGACCTTCATTTGCAAGACGTTGACTCATATCTGCGGTTGTTCTACTTGTATTTGCGGTTCCACGGGTGTCGCACCACGTGTAATTGTTTCATTTGTGGTTGCGAGTCGGTGCTAGGTGGATTCTTAGACCTTCGTATTCTCTCCGATCGAGCAGAGATACTGGAGCGACCCTGGCTTGACGTCACACCAGCCAAAACCTTTTTCAATGCAAAAGATTATAAGAATAACGGATGCTAATATATCCCAAAGCTGTTCCTGAATAATAAACGTGTCCCACACAAAGGGGACAACAAAATCTATGTATAATATGAATCTAAACTCTGATGTACCTCACAGGCACACGTAACCGCAACGCTTCTCGTTTCCTTTGACCAGGGAGGGCACTCTAGAGCCGCAAAAGGTTAAGATAAAAATAAATATGACGTAGAAAAGAGCCATAAACATTTCCAAGGCCCCAAATTGATACTCATTTCCACATCCACCAAAGACCACTTACACAAATGAAATGATGGAACCTCGAGCTCTCAAACTATAGTCTAACATCCAGATGCAACAGTGATACCGTGCCAGTAAGCAAAGGATAAAGAATTAACAACGCAGCAGAAACAAGAAAAATCGATTGCAAGCAAATACTGGTTCACCTCACAGTCTTCAATACCAGCTACTCTGCCCGTCAAATCCCCTCTGATAATTAATCAACCAGCCCCCGACCCCGCAAATCGCTACAAAAGCTGAAGCTCCGACGAAAACAAAGGAAGCAAGCAATCAGATTGCCTTCAAAGTTCCATCTAATTCCCAATCTCGGGGCAAAGGCGACGCTCCCCCCCCCCTTCCTCGTCCTCTCGCACGGGCTTCTCAAGCTCAAAGAAAACAGCATCGGTCGCGCGCTCAAAGCAAGAAAGACGCCAGCGAAAATAACGGAGTGTTTGCCCTCTTCTGCATCCGCCCTCCCCCCTTATTACGATTCGCGGCTGGATATCCATTTTTATGAAGCCAAGAAACTTCTTGCAACCGCCTGCGCTCAAAGCGGCCTCCCCCCCCCCATCCCCCCTCCCCCTCAGCCGTCTCGACGAGCACTTTGCTCGGCCCGTCGGATACGTTCGCCAGGGATAGGATCGATATGGGGACGTCGCCGGCGAGAAATATGGAAATTCGACAGGCCGGCTAGACGGTGGCAAGGAATAATGTAAATTCGATCCTGGCTCGGCGTATAAAGGGAGGCCTTACGTCTTCCTGGCTCCCCTGACGTTAATCTCGCGTGCGAAGCCGGCTCGTCCTCGAGGACGAGCCGACGTAGCCGTTTCCGTGATGACGAATCAACGCCAGGTGACTCACCGTTACGCCGTCGACGCGAATTCGTGGCTGGGCTTGATCAGTGGGGCTGTCAGGCACACGTCGTGACGGGAATACTGTTTGGGCGTACATGCAAGATCGAGACAATCCCACTATGTCCTGCGAAAATTTATGCAAGGCGCGAACGGGCTTCGACACCGTGGTGATGAGGAGGGTGGGGGGCGGGGGGGATGGGTGGGTTTCTCGAAGCGTCGAAATCCCTCGAAGCCCAAGAAAGTTTCGAGTTTTGAGAATTTCAAGCTCTGCACTTTCTTTTGTGATTCGGAAGTCTCGAAAGTTAGATAAGAAAAAGTATAAGATTGAAGAATATGGAATCCTTCGCAGCTGCATGGAGAATTTTTATATTGTTATTTTTTTTTTTTTTTTGTATTTTCTGTAACCAGGTAGGGTAACGCATACAGATGTTGAGTGTTGACTAGGGTTGCCACCTTATCACCATATAAATCCCGGAGTGCCACGCATTGCAACCCGGAGATTCAAATATAAACCCGGAGATGGAAAAAGCAAAAAAAAAAGTTTTGTTCTTGAATATCCGGAAAACAGATGTGGAATTCTTTTAAGTTCAAACAATTCAGATATTTAAAAGTATCTGTTTTTTTAATTAATAATTTTTATTATATGTAAAATTGATACCATTATATAATACCACAATTTCTTATTATCTCTTTTGTTTTCTGCAACCCGGAGATTTTTCCAGTATAACCGGAGCCCGGAGATTTGCTTCAAAACCTGGGCCAAAACCGGAGAGGTGGCAATCCTGATGTTGACCCCTATACAATGATTGACCCTCTTCCCCAAAAACTAGGAAATAAAATATAATGTTTCTTTTATATAATAAAATATATCTATATTTCGGTGGTCGAGATATTTTTGTTCCGAATATAATTATATTTTATTATATAAAAAAACATTATATTATATTTCCTACTTCTTGGGGAAGGGGGTCCATCATTTATAGGAGTTATCCTATGGTCAATAGAGATTTATGGGAAAATTTTATTGACTTCAGTTCTTGAAGCAAGATATTCTATTTAGAAACTTATTTGAGAATTTAAAGATTAGGTTCGAACCCACCCCTAGTGATGGGGGATCAGTTTACCTGGATGGAGATGTATAGTTTTGGATAAGCTTTTGTTTCAGTGGAGGTTAGAGTCTGTTGGTGGATACTGAGGGTTATTTTCTAGTTGGCCAATTTGGGTGCTCGATTTGTTTTAGACAGAAGGGGTAGTTGATGTGGCGTGAGCGGAGGATTCGTGCTTGGTGTGCAGTTGGAAAGGAGGGCGAGCATAGTTGATTGTTCTTGATTCGAGTAAAATGGAATGGAGAAGCTTGGGAGAAATGCAGGTTGTGAAAAGGGATGGGAAGTTCGAGTGTAATGATAAATTGTTTCGTATACTTTGCTGCAAGTGTTTGGAACACAGGAAATTGGACAGCTGGAGGGACGTCGTTGGGAACTTTTCCCGTCAACCAAGTCGATATCTTTTTTTCAGCCTGACAGGATCTTCCCTCCAATGCTGCGCGCGGAAGAAGCAGCTCAGGTGCAGTGGTGGGTGTAATAAATATTAAACGCGATATTTATTGCATAGATATAAGTAACTTTGATAGTTCCGAGGTGTAATTTCTTATTTATTCGTGACACCCTTCACATTGTACACTTTTAAACTTTATTTGCGCCGCGAGTTGCACATGTGGGAACGTGGCTTTACTGCATTCTGCGTCACACGAGGCAAAAGTGATAGCGCGGCTTAAAACGCTCGAAAAATAGGTGATTTTTATGAATTTTTTACAAGAAGGGGTTATAATAAATCCTAAAAAATGTTTTTGGATTTTATTAATACATTCGTTAGGGTTAAAAAAAAATTGTTTCTTGTTTTTGGTATCGATGTATTCTCTAGGTGGCGCTTAGTGCAGCGCTGATAAAAAAAGGTGCCCAAACGGTTACCATAAAATTTACACACAGGATCGTCCGAAATAAAAAAACGGGAAAAAAGTTAAAATTTATATCAGTGGCTGTCGCATTATCCTCTGTTGCGCAAAAAAAAAAAACACAAAATTACGATATTTGGTGCACATTTGAACGAAATAGTGCAAAACAGTGCAGGTTAAAAAGAACCCGAGTCTCAGAAAATTATATTAGAAGATAATACGATAGCGAGTCCAATTACGAATCAAATGCCTCAAGTTTTTTTTTTAAATCGGTTCTAAGTATCTGTTTTTGGCGATGCTGTACTAAGTGCCACCTAGAAAATATATCAAGCTTGAAAACACGTAAATAATTTTTTTTTTATATCCTAACAAGTGTATTAATAAAAGCCAGAAACATTTTTAAGATATGTTATAACTTCTTCTCGTAAAAAAATCATAAAAATCACCTATTTTCCAAACGTTTTACCCGGATCCTAAAATTCAGAAGTATCTCCTACGAAAATATTAACACCTACAATTGACAATTATACTAAATAATTACCGTTACAATCTTTTCTTTGCCCACCAAAAATTTTCAAACAAAGGATACTGAATTATTCGATAAACGATCTCAACGCCACCACATTACATTTGATCTGTTGCCCGCAGACGCAAGATTGCCATTTAAAATTCCAAACGCCCGAGGGGACCCCAGGGAAGATGACGGCCGACCTTGAAACCACGCGAGAGAGACGCCGCACGTTATTCAATGATCGGAAATGGGTCGTCAATGATGGTTAACCTAACGGCCCTTGTTACGCAAAACAGTGACCGTTCACAGCCGCGTCGCATTGCATACATACGAAAATGTGCTTCCTTTTAAGAAACTATTAATAACCGTTGCTCCCGAGACACCGATACGCCGCGAATAGCGTTTCGCCACAGTCGATTACGCTCCATTGTAACTAAATTACCGATGCACTTGCTGCTCAATGAAATTTCAGCGCGTCCATTGTTCTCGCAGTGATAATATTATCAACGATCGAATCGATTGCGTCGCGAATGCCAGGCGAGAGCTCTCGCAGCCAATCAGCAACAAAATTGCCATTTTTCAATGAACGTCTCAGAACTCGCACGGGAAACGATCGCTTAGAATTCAAGGATCAATAGAGCTGCACATCGAATCGGGAAAGAATTGAAAGAAAGAACCCTCATTTCACGGAGAGAAACAATTTTAAATACCCCGCGCGCATTTCATTTGCGAGAATTATACGAAAAATTTCACTCAGCCCCGCCGTTCTCTGCCATTCCGCGGGAATATTTCTAAATTGAGATAGATTGGCAATATCGTGCGCGATGGTGCGCACGGTACCGGGCGTTTTTGCGCCGGCCGATGGCGAAAAGCAATTTTAATTAAAGCTGATTGCCAGGTGCCAATTAACGCTACCATTCCAGCCGCTGACCAAAGACACTAATGTCCTGGACATATCACTTTTCCCCCGCTGCCAGCCGGTGAATCCGGTTTTCATCGAATCATTGGACACCGCGCCCAATTTCTGCGGCATTTTAATTGAATGAAAAGTCTTCGCCCGTTGGAGGATCACAGGGTAGACATCGGCGGGAGAAAAAATCGATAGGGGACGTTAATCGTGTTACTGGCCCGATCGTTCATGTAAAATCGCATTCCACCACTGTGAATCCGAATTTGCTGCAGTTCCGGAGCGTTAGATTCATTCACAGGCAACGTCCAGATACCTGAATTAACCGATTTCCATGCGGCTTAGTAATCACTCGAATCAGTTTTGCAGATTCGGTCGCTCGTGGAAAGCTATTGGTGCGGATTCTGTAGATTGTAAATTATTCGGGGCGATTCAAGAGAACAGTGGCCGCTTTGACTTGACCCTATCGCTCTCAAGTATTTCTGAAAACGCTCCAACTTGACTTGGCCTGTTGCGCGAGTTTTGCAACGAACAACGTCATTGTTAAGATTGCGAAGGTAGTTCTGACTGAAATGTCAGTGGCAACTGGTTGAAACAATTTATGCCTTGTGGATTTCTGTACAAATTCATATTGAAAGGGTTTAGCTACAAATGGCAGCTTTGTATTGAACGTCCTGTGAACCTGAAGCCTTATAATGGAAACCTTCCCTGTTAAATGAAACAACGGAAAGAGGATTCCTACGTAGATAGTTTAATTAATCTCTTTTGCTTGGAGAAACTTTCAGATACGTGTTTAACATGCTTCAACTGCTGGTTTTAGTCCAAAGTGCCTTTCACGAGTTTCACGTTGATTCCTTTGGTACTACACTCACCTATTCCTTTCGTAATCCCAGATTTGTAGGATAATTCCTTGGCACGTATAGATCAGGGCTGGGACTATTTGTCAAATTTTTCAGTATTCGAATATTCGAATACTTCAGTTGCTCAATTATTTGGCGAATATAATTCGAATATCCAAGTATTCGAATGCTATTCGAATATTAAAGTATTCGAATACTATTCGAATATTAAAGTATTCGAATACTCATGTATTCGAATAGTATGGTGTGAATTATAAATCAACTTCTTTAGGTTCATTTGTCAGGGTGAAATCTTGTAAGCTAATTTTGACCCACTTCACACCATACTATTCGAATACAGCAGTATTCGAATACAGCAGTATTCGAATAGTATTCGAATATAGCAGTATTCGAATATTATTCGAATAATAACATTCGGATACTCAAATATTCGAAGTTTATTCGTAGCATTCGAATACTTGTAAAATATTCGAATATTAAATTATTCGAATAGTCCCAGCCCTAGTATAGATGAGCTGTGGTAACTTTGTTGTGGGATTAGTGTTCCTCAAGCACAATTGCATCGCAAGTAAAATTAGGAGACTTGGGAGGTTTCTCGAGCCAGAGGTGGTCACCTCTGATGGCAATTGCGCAAGTTTAAGACCCTTCTTCTGCTCCACTTCTACATAATGCAGTTAATCCATTAAATTTTCAGGCAGATACAGCCACATCCGTGACTCCCGTTTCTAGTTCCTCCGCCATTAGCACTGTTCCAAGACTCATAATTTTCCCCAGAACATTAGAAAACATTTCTTCTCCAGGCTTGTAGATACGATTAGGTGGGATGAAAGGGACATTTTTGTTTAGGACCACATAGTAAAGGAACTAAATAACCATTCGAGTTCTAATTGGTACCATTAGAAAGGCCAGTTATCTGGCTATAACAGTACACAGTCATATTAAGCTTCTCTCTATATTTACATGTCTTATTTTTCATTTTCTAAAAGAGTGTGTTTTGTCCCTTTCATAAATTAGCTGTATTGAAAGGGACATTGTTGATTATGAAAGGGACAGTGTAATAAAACAAGGTAATATTAATATTATTCCTTTAACTATTATTTCTGCTGATACCGAAATCCCAGTATTGATGTCGACAAGTCTACAATTCGACGTTTTTCTCAAATTACATAAATACCACGGCATTGCAAAAATATTTGTAACAAACTTTACATTAAGCTTACATACTTAAGTAACAAAGAATAATGCTCACATTAGAAAACAAAAAATAATACTTTCATTAATAACCAAACACATATTCCTTAGATTAATCCAAACTATGCTAATTAAAAGATCTTAATTGGCACGAAAATTAATCAAAAACATCTTGATGTGTGGTAAATATTCTTTTATTAACAATGTTCGGTTTATCATAGTTAGATTTTGAAGGGAACACTTTGGAAAGGGGTGTCCCATTCATAAATATGGCATCACACTTGAAAACCTAATCTCTACAGTTACAATATTGAACAAAAGATTATCTAACATATACCTTATCATTCCTGAATAAATATCACTCCAGATGTAATAATAAAAAAATCAATCATTGGTAACAGCACTTGACAAAACGTTTCAAGAAATCATAAAGAAAATTTGGGCATGCATCAGGGTTGCTACAAAATGAAAATACTTTCGTCATGGAAATATCCTTCATCTTTCAAATAATTGCAATGTTCCTTTCAATACTTGTCCCTTTCATCCCACCTCTCCCCTACTTTATCTATTTCTCTACAGAATAACAATTAATCAACTCAAATATTAATACACACACAGCCAGGACTGCCAAATTTTTTCGAAAAAAAAAAAGCCACCCTCTGCCATCAGTATTCCACCACAAAGCCACAATTCTATTTTCTTCAGTATATTAGAAAACATTTAAAGACTCGCAAATGCAAGTTTCTCCTCGAAGCACGTAGCTATATTGTTTGTTTTCTGAATAGAAGGCTGTACTAGCGACGCACGATCCTTGAGTCGCGTGTACGTGCCCCGGGGTGCGTTACACGCGACTTGAGGAGCAGCTTAGTTGGACGCCGGCCCGAGGAAAGTCAATGTCACGGCAGACAAAAATACGAAGCTCGGCTGCCAGCAAGACGCTGTCTGAATTCTAATCCGTGACCGAGATTCCCGATCAGTCGCATCCCCGCGTAGTTGTTGTTCCTAGTGGGCTCTCTCGGCCGCAGTCGCATAGTTACGCCGCGCGCCTTTCCGCCAAATGCCCAATTTCGCGTACTGCCTCTGGTGCTGCTGCCGTCCCCTTGATCGATACTTGTCGCGACGCGGCGACAGGTTCGATTACGTCGAGTATACATCCCTGTACCAGGTGATAACGGTTTTCTCGAGTGCCCTGTCGTCTAATTAACGCCAGCTATTAATTAATTAATCCACGATCATAGTCGGGGACTCTTTTCTTTCTTGATAGAAAGCTAGGAGCCACGCGTACGTATACGTAAATCCAGCGTGAGAGTCGTCCTGCGTTTCTCCGCTGGACTCTCCTTTAAATTCCCTTCTGACGATCGACACATTGTTTTGTGATTAACATCATCGCCGTTTGCATGTTTGCGAGACGCTGCTTGCCGACGGGCGCCAAGTTTGTGTTGCGCAATTGGTTTCGGGGTGCAAGGATAGTAGTAGTTCAATGTTTAGTCAGGTAGCCGCCAAGGCGATTTATAGCTGAAAGGTTGGCTTAACACTTTGGGTGCTGCGAGGTTTTGAGAAATGCCCCTTCAAGGCAAGCAAGCGCTTCCGAATACATACAATGTGATCGCTTCTGCCGGGAAACTTCTGCTCAACTCGCGCCGAGCAAATATTCGGGACACTCATTGTCAGACAATACTTTGGATGCTTTTCAGAACGGATCGATGTGAAAATACATTGTACGCCAAAGTAGGAGGCGAATCTGTTGGCGTTAAAACATAGTGGCAACAGGCAACGTTAATACTTCGGACAGAGTTCGTTCGCTATGATTAATTATTGAGTTATTTAATTGTATAAATAATTTAAAGTCAGCTGAATTCAGAGAAGCTGAATTTGTTAATAAAGTGGTAGTTATGATACTCTTCAAACTTATAATTGGTATCTTGCTTTTATCTTCATCTTGCAAAATTAATGCACGTCAGCTGAGACTATCAGATAAACGAATCTTTCATTTCCGCAATAATTGCTGTGATATCAATTGCCGCGCTTCGTCGAAGCTTGCAAGATAACTATACAAGCTGTTAATTTCTTGAATTCTCAGAATGTTGCATAAATAATTTAATAATATAAATTCTTTAGATTAATCGCTTATCCGCCGTCACTGAAATTCCAAAGAACCGAGTTTCATTCCGCATCGCAGGGCAGGGGAAACTGTTGCAAAGCGTAATTGCAGGTGCGGACGGAAATTCGCAAAGCCGCGCTGGAAAGCGGCGAGGACCAAACTGGAACCACGGTTTCCAATCCGAGCGGGGCGAACTTCTCCTGTGAAATTATTTCGTAACGTTGACTCGATTCGATTTCAGACTTTCACAGCGTGCCACTGCGTAGGTGAACTTTCTACGGCGCCCCTGTCCGACGATGTTTTCGTTAAACTCATCAGGACGACCGTTGAAGCGTTACTTAACGAGGTCAGGATGAATTAAGCCGCTGACGCGAGCCTTTGTGGAGCAATAAAGCTATCAGGCGATGTTCCAAGACCTTTTCTGCGGCACAACTGTCTTATCCCAAAAGAGTCTTCCTACCAAGCCGCAAATTGATTTCGCAAACTTGCTTATATCCAAAAAAAAAATATTTTTGCACGAGAAGAAGAAGGAGAAGAAGAAGAAGATCATCAAATTGTACTAAATATCCCATCCCCATTGACCAATCCATTCTATTCAGAGATCCAGAGTCCCGCTAATTGCAAGATATCGTGTCGCATTCAAAGCGGAACACAACTGAAGATTAGATCCGACGGAGAACAATCATCAAGCTTTCCCAAGCACGAAGAGATTCCATCAAGCATGGCTCCTAGATCACAATCACCCCCCCAGCCACCCACGTTGTCGCGACAAGCTCTTCAATTAGTTCTGTCCATGTCAGCCTCGAAATCTTGATACCATTGTTAGTCGATCTCGATCACCGCAGAAATATATCGTCGCTGGTGGAAAGGCTGCTCTCCGTTCTCGAAACACCACCCTCCAATTACCCCGTGCCCCATAAACAGGGGGATGCCCGCTCGTGTCCGCCCTGGCCTAGTCCCCCGAGCATGTTTACAATTCCGCCAGACAATGCACGAATTTCGGACCCGGAGGGTCCTCCCTGCTGACCCGTTTGTAGGCGAAATCTATTACAGAGCGCATCGACGTGCAGAGGAGCGGGGTGCAACCCTCGAAATTGATTTACGTGCGACCTTCGTGTTCTCCAACGCCTGCTGATCGATGCGCGAAATCGTGGCGAAACGGCGCGACAGGATCGCGGTGCCGAACCTCCGCGCGCACGACTTGCCCTAGGCTTTGCTACTGACGTATTTCAACGCGCATTCGAAGATTCGCGTTTGTATTATTTCTTTGCGTTGAGTCCAGCTGGCAGCCGTAACTGGAGCGTGATTTATAGGAATAGATATACCTACACTATTGTTCAGAAATATTAGGATACGTAGGTAGGGGAGACCGGGGCTAAAAGTTCCGATTTCAATAAAACATAAAAAATGAAAATGGAAAATAATGTAGTTATTCTCTTCACTATTTACTAATTTCTTGTAAAGTTTATTATATTTTATGATTTTAAGCTTGTATTTAATATATTGTAATAGGTTTTTCATGAAAAGTAATTTATTTGTGGCTGGTCGAAGCGGAACTTCTTACCCCTTTATGGGGCAAGTTGTAATCGCATTGGGGTAAGTTGTTACTAAGATATAGGAGTTGCCTTTTAATGAAATAATTCATTACCTAATGAAATGAAACAGAATTTTATTAATAATGCTTATTTAGGAAGGTTCGGATCAACAAAAATGTATTATCTTTAAAAGAAAACCAAAACAATATAATAACCATAAAGATTATATTTGGTATAAAAATTCAAATCTACAAATCAGTCTTACATTCAACTGTTTGTGAGTACCTACTTATTGAGATTTGTACTAGTAGTCTACAGCGGCTTCTTGTCCAGATTGTAGTTTTTTAATAACTCTCGATAAAGTCAAGTCGCAGATACTAAATTCTCTAGCGACAGTTTTTTATCTTTATGCATAACTTCGATGGAAATGGTGCCCCTTTCCGCCTTTCATTCATATGCTCGCATCTTAAAACACTGCAGGAACAATTTATACATTCGCGGTAACAACGTGCCCCAAATCACGGTAACAACTAGCCTTTATCGACAAATGTAGCAATTTGAGTGATTATTTTGCTTATACATATATTGAAGCGATAAACACTACTACGCCATGTTCTTAAATGTCATTTGATCCATAAGAACGAATCAATCAACAATATCGACGTTAAATAATCGAAACAGACCAAAAAATAATGATAGAAAAATATTTACTAATCTGGTACGCGACTAATTAAAATGGGCGGCAGAGCGGCGTGATCAACTCACACGAAAAAAATAATTTAAAGTACAACGGTCTTTTCATCTTGAAGATAGAACCGTCGGAACAACTTACCCCCGGAACTTTTAGCCTCGGTCTCCCCTACTCTGCGTGGAAAAATGTTGGAAATTTTGTTGAAGAGAAATTTTATTTATTTAATTTTATTTTAGAAATGGTACTTTATTTGGGATTTTAAATTAGAACCAGAATCTCATATTTTGTGCAAATAATGCAGGTGTCCTGATACTTATGAACGGCAATGCAGGTGTGCTTGTGTTTCTGTTACGTTGTCAGGTAGTATTTTGTTCCATTAACGAGTAAAATAAAGGGCCAGCTTCAACTCTGTTTATTTAGAACTCTGCACGATAAGAGCTCCCGACTTATTGTCACTCTACAATCAAATTCGCTTTTAAATTAACACCCTCTGTGGCGTCAGTGTGTTTTCTCATCGAGGGATTTGCGTGCCGTGCATGGGAGGCGTGTTTTCACGTCGATGTTTTCAGGGAAGCATTGGAAGTGTTGTCCGAGAGTTCTTGAATGTTTACTTTGAAAACAGACCGAGCATGTACATAGTTCGCTTTGAACAAAACCTCCCCTGCTGGAGGGCTGACCGACTTAGAGAGTGTTTTTCAAAGTCCTGCGTCACTCGGCGTTTTAGAAAGATATCGAAATCGGTATAGATTTTACTTAAGTAATAACACAGCTGGTAATGGCCAGGAGATTTGGCGCACCTAGGCTAACAAGCGACTGTCGCCCTTTTAATCTGAAAGGGTTGAAGCAATTTTAAACTCAATTCAATATAACAACTCACATAAGTTATTAATACATAAACATTTTATTCTAGAACAGAAATCAATGCCATTATAGTTGATGAAAAAATAAAAAGTTGCAGGCAAAAATCTTTTTCAATTTTTTTTCGCCCACAATTTGCCACCCTAGGTCATAAATCTTTTCTTGAGGACCACAATACACTTAATTATCACAAACCTCGTGTACTTATATGGCGAAGACAGTGCTGATTTAATAAACACAAGAGCACAAAACAAAAGCAAACAAAGGTAAAAAAAAAGTACCTATCTAGTGTGGAAAGGCTAATCTTTAGCTTTGCGAGCAGCGTGGCTAGTCATTATCATTATGTTGTCAGGAGATTAATGATAAATCTTCTATTCATGGGTGCAGGTAGTTGTCACACTTTCAAACCAACGTAGTCATTCTCCGTGCACAGAATAATCCAAGTTTAGAGGCGCGTATAACGCATCAGCGTGTTTGCGGCCTCGCAGCGTTGAATATACCATGGACGTTGAAATACGACGAACGTCACCGTGCAATTGCAATTAAATTACCGAGGGAATTAGCCAGCACTGCGGATAATGTACCCGTGAATACGGACTCTCGGGTTATGCGGACAAACTGGCCAGAGGTCACCACGTATATATCAGAGATTTAAGTTTCCCAGGCCTGAGGAGCGACGACGTTGGTACTCTTTCCATTTTATTAAACACTTTTATTAAACGAAGCCTACGAAGGCTTCGCACGTACGATAACACACGCGCGGTCACGGTAAACAAATTACTAATGGGTAATAATAATTGATGACCAATTGTCAATGGTAATGGTAACTGATGACTAAACGCCATTTATGCGTCGATATTCCTGCTGAAGGATTACAAACAGTGCAGTGTGGAGAATTGGGTAGAAATTTAAATTCCATTAAGGGGTTACATACCTTTGACAGCTCGGAAAATACGGTTGTTTTTATGATTTTTTTTTTATATAAAGAAACGTTATATTTAAAAATTAAGACATACACCTTTTTGTGTATAAATTAAGCTGCATTAACTTAAAAAAGAAATATGATAACTTAAGAAATTGTGACATTGCAGCCCCTTCCCACAAAGCGTCTTCATATTCGCGGTACCAAAAATATCTCTGAGAACAGCGAACCGATTTGAATAAAATCTTGCACGAATATACTTATGACTTGTCGAAGCCGAATCCTTAAAAAATTATTTTTGAAAAGAATACTGCTTAATTCATGGATATACAAAAAGATGTACGTCTTGATTTTTAAATATACCATTTTTTATATGAAAAGAAAATTAAATTTTCCAACTAAACCTCTTAATGCAATTTTAGTTTGCGAATTAATTAAGCAATGGTATGATATCCTTAATTAATATCAATTTGTATTAAGGGGGGGGGGTTCTGCCTTGTGGGACCGAAAGAGAAGGTGATATTTGCGAAGTTTTTATAAAAAAACCGTTGAACGGATTTATTTGAAATTGGCAAGTTGAAGTTGAAAAGTTGAAGTTGAAGTTGAAAAATGATTTCTTGCGATCACTTAACTGAAAAATGGTCCCAATACATGCACTTCATCGTTGTTTTTCCAAAAAAGCCAGACGAAATATGATTTTCTCGGTGTGACGTATACGTCAAACTCGGCTTGTACGGATTAAAAAAGCGATATTTTTTTCATAAATCAAATTTTACAAGCATTATTCTTTTAGTATAACAATTAATTTTAAAAACATAAAAAAAAGAAAATAATTTTACTCTCAACTGTTTAAAGAAAACAAGAGCAACGGTTCAGGTTTTCGAAAAAAAGCCAACATGCATTTGCCAGAAACGTTCCCATGGTCACTGTAAGCATTATTTACAGCGGTAAATGCATCAGTGGCTTGCATCTCGAAGTCATTTAGAAAACTGAATCGTTTTGGGACCGAAAATTATCGACTATCGATTTTTTTTATACGCCTGAAAATGATGTGACGTATACGTTACACTGGGCGCTAAAGGGTTAATCTTATGTCAAAGCTACAGCCATCATCCATATTCATTTTACACAATGATGCTGTGCATTGCAGACGAAATACTTCTAAATGCCTCTTACTTCTCCGTACAAGTTTCTTATTCTTCCCCTCCGCGCCCTTTACGCGCAGCAGCTGCTCCCTTATTCGCACCAGGCCAAAGAGAAAAGAAAGAAGAATCGGATTTACTCGTTCCAACAGATCCCACTCGCTTCTGGTCTTGCCCCCCCCTGACTCGCCATGACGGATAGCGCCTCGTAAACAATTTCGATTTCCAGCCGAGCTATTTCCCCGGAGGGGCGGAAAATCGCGATAGTATAGGAAATAGAAGAACTAAGGGGAACGGTTTTCCAAAGGGGCCCGCGGAAGTTGGAGCGTCCAACTGCTAAGTAACTACCACGCAGTCGTATCTCACCAGCGGCGGCTCAAGTGCGCTCCGCAGGCTTCCTTATTTCCTCCCTCTCGGTCGAGTTATTAATATCGAGTAGCCATCGGACGGAGTAGAAAGTCGCGTTTCAAGTAAAAACGATGACTCAACTATCATCCACTTGCCTTTCCCCCTTTTTTTCCTCCCGCGCCGTTAAGTAACGCAGAAATCCTCATTGTCGGGGCCGAGTCCGTTTATTCGCTTGCCCGTTTCCTCTCGATCGCATAATCGCGCCGCCGCGCCGTTGTTGTTGCTGGACAACGACTACGCGGGTTATGTAAAATACGTTCATTTCCTTGCCACGGTCTTTCGAGAATGATAATGCAGAGATTGCGCGGCGTTGCGCAAGCACTAAAACCGCGTGGAAAATTGGATTTCCATGGCAATGGGAAAACAGTGTCTGATCCCCCTGTTTTCCACTGTGCCGTTAAGCCAGGGGGCTCGAGGGATTGTTACACGTGGGTATTATTGCTTGAACGCTCCGCGGATCAAGGGAGTGGATATTTTATCTCCATTTACAGGAATAAAAAATATATCCAACCACGATCCTAACCACGTTAGATAAGTGTTATTCAAACAACAGTTTCACCCCCAAATTAGGGTTGCCACCCGCACTTTAAGATAAAGTATCTTACGTTGTTATACGTAAATGTACTCTATACTTTTTAATAACAATAAAGTATCCGAAAATACTTTATTTCACGATTAATGATTTAATAGTTGCTAAATATACGCAAGCCGTGATCATCTCAAAGTAATTTCTTATCTCCTGCCTGTTCCTGCCACCTCAGCATTTACTGAGAAAGTTTTCTCTGACAGGAATGCGCAGTGGCAGGATGAGAGAAACAAGACATCTGTTAATTTAATAAAGAACGAATTATTTATATATTTTTATATGAATATTGAGTGCGATAATACCGTTGAGTTATTTAAATAGAATAAAAAGTTGCTGTGTAATGCTAAGAGCAATAAAAAATATGTTTCGAAGAAGTAAAAACTAATACGATTAAAATGTACTTTTAGCTTTTTCAAGCGTACTTTTATTATACTCTACTAAAGCAAATTTACATTATTTCCCTGTAAAAAAGGTGGCGACCCCGAATTCCCCTGCCCTTGAAATGATTACCTCCTCGTTTTTTCTTCACCCTGAATAATCGCAACATGTGAATAGTCATCGAACGCGCGGTGAGGTGGCTTTAAAGTATTTAATTTCAAGTTTCATTTTCTTCCTTACTATCTTCCCACTGTTATAACAAATACGTGCGTCTGGAACGACAATTAAAGCCACCCAAATGGTAATTCCCTTTTTTGCCGCGAGTATCGAGTGAACGTCGAACAACAAGCATTGAAACGAATCACCGATGAATTGATCCACGGACTTTGTCGTGCGCGGTGAAATTGCCCAGGGGGTAGAAAACAAACATACCCTCCTTCGCTTTGAGGGTGGGGGGGGGGGGGGGGGGGGGAGGGTCGCGATTCGCGATACCACCCCGACCAATTGATCCTTCGGCAGAATGCGTTCTCATAGAAACGGTGTCTGTTGGTTTTGCAGGTCGAGGCCGGTGACGTCATACTCAGGGTGAACGAAGTCGATGTCAACCGATTCAGTACTAAAGAAGGTAAGAAGAGACCGACCTGCTTTAGCGCTCGTGATATAATGCACATCCGACGGCGGAGCGCGCTCGTTTTTCTCCACCTCCGTCGGCCGGGCATCGGCTTTTTATGCGCCGGGCATCGAACGCTTAAGCCGGCACCGCACTTGCGTCCGAACGGCAGCCTCGCGTAACATGGACGGTGGATCTCGCGGTGGAATGAAAATTGGAAGGCTCGAGGCGCTCGGCGCGACGCGGCCGCAGAAATGGATTTTGGAAATTTATTACAGTGGACACGGGGAGGGAGAAGGGAAATACGGTTTCGCCTAACGAAACGTTAAATTAGGCTGCAGCCTCCATAATTCCCGTTTGGGTCCTGCTTAATCCGGATTATCGGGACTCGGTTGTAAGGTCGTTGGAGTAGAAAATTGATAAAACAGCGCTGAATCGGATCTGCATTTTGGTAGGAAGTTTGATGCTTCAGGAAATTAATTTCCACCGCGTTTTATTGGATTCGTTTAATTAATTATGGGAAGTGTTGATTTTAAATATAGAGGTGGGGGCAGGTGTAGTGGAATAGGTGGCATGTTCACTGCAGTATGTTACTGTGAGAGGGATTTTCGGAGATTTAATATAGCAAAAATCGGGTGCGCCGAAATGTGGGGAGTTGTTGGGTGCAATGTTGGTATTTGGCAGTGGCATCAAAGGGATGCTGGGGCCGCATAGTTTGAGCACGGGGTGTGGCGGTGTGCGCCGTGTCACTTACACCACCGCCTGCTCGTATCCCTTCTTTTCATACAACGTTCCTTATACAGACCCCAAAAGCAATCTAGGAATCCCATTTGAAGGCACGGAGCGCGAATTTAACTCTAGCAAGTTAGCTCTCTGGGCTTCTATAACACGATGATGTTACTATATACTGAAAATATAGTCGAGATACTACTCGCTACTCTGATATAAGTATGGACCCATCTTAACACTGTAATGGCACAAATGCGAAAGCACTGGAAATCTTATGATCTTCATCTTTCTATTTTGCCACAAGCGTGTACCCATCTTTAAACGTTTTATCATTGTAATGATGCTTACATCCACCACATCTCTTTCTGAAAATCTTACAAGATTATAATTGAATAATTACCATAAAATTAACGGCTTTATGATTGGTTTATAGTTTTATTTATTTATTATTGTTAGGTTTTTAGGGTATTTCATAACTTACAAGGGAACATCCCGAACCCGGAAATTCAAAAACTTATGAATCCTTATGAATATGTAGGCGATTTCCTCTTGATTACAATGTGATTTTTGTTTGCTGCCCAAATTCACCATAAGGGGGTCAAATTAACCCCTGAAAATCCGCTTAATTTTTGATTTTGTGTTATAACTCGCGAGCTATACGAACTTTAAGACACTAAATGATAGTTCTAATTAAAAGAAGTAACTTTTGTCTTGAAACCTTTTTTCTATCTCTTACAGCTCGCGAGTTATAACACAAAATTTCAGGGGTTAATTTCACCCCCTTCGAGTGAATTTGGGCAGCAAACAAAAATGGCATTGTAATCAGGAGGAAATCCCCTGCATATTCATAGTTTCATAATTGTTGGAATTTCTGGGTTCGAGATGTTCCCTTGCTAGTTATTTTATACATTGAATGCACAGTGGTTTCTATATAAAATTCAACTTACTCCTTCATCAGTCTTGGTTTTTTAAATCTCTTCCTCCACTATTAAGAACATACACAATCTTTTCTGCCATTTTCAAAATATAATATAATGTTTGTGGTTACTTTGCCACATTTAATTCTAAACAAACCACGACAGTGAGTACATTTTTAAACTAATTTAGTATATGCTTGGGTAACTCTAGGGAATTAAATTTCTTTCATTTCGAATTCATTAGACACAATTTCCTAGATAGAGATAGGAAATATGTCCGTTTTGTTTGAGACTAAAAAATTATTTCGCTATGTCATCAGACAAACTTTATATATATTTTTATTTCATTCTTGCAAAAATGACTTAAATCTATTTTGTAGTGTATCTTGCCACTGTGGAATGTATTTTAAAATTATTAAGTCAATGCCAACAAAATTTGCCTTAAAGTCAAAAACGGAAATGTGCCCTTTTGAAAAATCACTTATATAATCTGAATCTCGTTAGACTCTTCATAGATAGTACATATATCTGCAATTTTATTGAATCAATAATCTTATTCCAAGAGACCTGTGCGACTACGCACCGAGCTTTTACGAAAATCAATCAGATTTCTGGCAGAGTTTCAACAGATTCAATCTCGCCCCACTTTCACTCCGGCAGAAAGAAAACACGAATTTTCTCGTTGGCGTAGGCAGTCGTGGAAGGTCGTCGCAATTAACCTCGTAATTATCGTATTATGTTCGCGCGATCACGATCAACTCGCGAACGAGGCGGCTGAAACGTGGCAAGGATCCGAGTGAAAGTCGATCCAATTTATCCCTCGATCCTTTCATCGCCTCGAAGGCCAATGAAATCGGTCAAATATCGGGCCGATCGAGAAAAATTCCACGCGTGCCCGTAACGAAACTCACGGTGGGACACTTGCTCTCCAGTGGAAAATCCACGAGGTCGCAGCGATCGAGGCGAGATCGGCGATAATTCGTGGGAAAACGCTTCGACCGCTTTATCGGAATATTTATCGGTCTGCAGGATTTTCAATGAAACTTTGCGCGACTCCGAGCACGCGTGTCTTTCCAGCAGGAAAATTTATGCGGCGATTTCCTTCGTTTAGAGGGAAACGTTTCTCCGGGGAATTGAATTTCATGCGACGACCCCTCTTGAATGAAATTCTTGCCTGCATCTTCGGGATCCGGTATATTCAAAGCTGATGGAAGGAGTAATTTAGCGGTATAGTTAAATTAGTTCGCCAATAATCGATCTGCAGTGAGGAATAATTTAATTAAATTTATATAGAATGTTTGCTGCGCGATGCTCATTTCGCGTGATCGCGTTTGTCCTGTTCCCAATGTTCCGAATTTATCGTTTTAATTCGCGAGGAAATTGGTCAAAATTTGCGGAATACCGAACAGAATGGCCATCGAAATTGAGCTGGATAACACGAAGGAAAATCGGATACGTAAGCGAATTAACTTTCTTGTTAAATCGGTTGCAAGTGGGGAGCTGTTTATGCACGGTCCTCGTCTTTGTTTTTTAACCTTTCGATCTTTCAACCGTCTATTTATCTTGTAAGAAATTTTCCACGTCACAGGAAAACGATGCATTCATAGAATTAATGGACACGCGGATAATTAATTTCAATCGCTCGCAATAGAGATTACGTGTTACAGAGTTGGATTAATTTTCATTAATTAGGGTCTTTCAATCTTCCTCAGTGATTTCGTTATGGACATAACGAACTACTGTTACTGTATTTAGATATATTAATAAAGATGACTAGCAACTATGTGTATTCCTCGTTTCGTTGTGTAACTGTAGAATAATGTGATTAACACAATCTGGTCACAATCAAATATTCGATTTCTATTCTCCTATTTACTTTTGTTCCCCCACAAATTTCTGACTGCTGAGAAACTCCATTGGCATTAACAGCGTGGACGACTGAAAATAAATAGGAAAAGAGATTTCATTCGACTCGTCCTCGTAATGAAATCCGAAACAGAATTACGCACAGAAACAGGACTAGGGTCGCTAAATCGCAAGTCCAAAGTTGCCAGTGATTCAAGTAAGAATCCAGTTAAGAGCGCCGGCGAATCTCGGGGGTTGGATGAAACGAGTAAAAGGAAAGTTTCGCTCGTGAGTTACAGCCGAAGCTTGTTTCCTCTTCGGAGACGCTCTCGTTTCGTTAAATGAAACCGAGCGCACGAATTTCCTAAATGAATCTCGTTCGTTATGATCGCGTTGCGTTCGAAGTATAATATTATACAGGCTTCGCCGAGAGTTAATCGACAAAGTTTTCCAGCATGATGGCCAGGTCATTAAGTAATAGTCACGAACTCCTCTCAACTCATTCTCGGGCTTTAATGAATTAGAATATGAAGTTTTACCAGGTCGCCTCTGTTCCCCTTCTTCATTTGCTAGATTTTTATTTCTTAAAAATTTTGAATCTTATTTGCATAACTAAGTTATCTCGGAGTTAATGCAGTGTGTGAAGGATTTTTGCTGGTAATTGTTATCAAATTGGTGATAGAATAATATTATCAGAATCAAGTTTACTCACGTTTGAAGTTTGATTAGAAAAATGATAATAAATTCTACTGTATTATTCTTATTATTATTATTATTAAACGGGTAGTCACCCTTTGGTTACATATACAGTAAACGAAGGAAAAGCAAAGCTATAAGTTATGACAGACTTATATTGAGAATATATATGAAATTTATTCTTATGCATCCTTAGTGCAAGAACAATGCAGTATTATGCTGGTTATCCTCCACATTCCCAGCGAATGTCTCTATTGCATACATAATTATATAATTCTATACACGTTGAGGATTAAGCACAGAATGTGAGAGATGTATTGAAACAGTTATCTCCAGATACGATCGATACCCACATCGCTCTTATCAAATCAGTTGCATGTGTCAGTAGAGCAGTGAATGATTAATGAAATGCCTCAATAAATTCGCGACATTTCAATCGCAATTATATATCAATCGCACACAATCTCTTCAATATCTTATTTCTAAAGCATCTTCATTACCAGTCGACTGATTAACTTATCACCCCCCCCCCCCCCTCTCATACAAATCCTCATTCTTTTAAATCTCAATCTTTTCGGCTTTCTATACCCAGCTTCTATCAATACAAACCAAAAAAAAAAATTGCCACAATAAATTACGGTTCATTCCAATTAAAAACCGCGAATAATTACACCCCCAAAAGCTTTATTATTCTACATAACAAACTCCCCACACGGCGCATAATATAAATCCTAATAAAGAGTGATTCCACACCTTCCTCAACAGCCTGCATGCCGCTATTAAGCGGACGTACCCCGAAATGAACCCCGTCAGCCATATTTGGATTAAACGGCGTCAGCCCGCGCGAGCAGACGTGACAGTTGGTATTAAAGGGATGGAAGGGCGAATTTCCCGTTTTACGCGAATTAATTGTAACTCGAGGATCACGCTTACGCCCCCGGAACGATTAACCTCCCGCCAAAATTACGGCCTAGAGCCCCGTCCTTCTGCCCCGTGGGGGTACGTCCAAACATGGGGGGGGGGGGGAAGACTTTGCTTCCCCTTAATCCACGACGGCAACCAGCCCCGACCTATCGCAACGATGCCAGAGAGTGGCGTCTAAATTCCGTGGTGGGGAAGACGCGACGGCTGGATCCGCCGTAATTCCCATTCCCAGTCGCTTTTCCACCCTGCTTTTTCGGGGGGGTCGTTGGACGGGGCTGGTTCCTTTTACGAGCAGGCCAGTCGCTCCGCGTCCTTCGCCTTTCATACGTTTCTTCTCTCCGTTCGCTCCAGCCAGCTTCGTTTTTGTGTTCCAGTGCTGAAATGTCTGCGGCTCTCGTCGGACCCAGTCACCCTGAAGCTACGAAGGGGTAAGTGAAAAGCACACCTGCAACATTCTTTTACCCGCTTAATGGCCGCGACACGCTGCTCACTTTCGATTATTCGGGACCAATGGGGCTTGGGGGGGTTGTACGAGGTTTGGCTTCTAAGTTAATGCTGGCTGAAAAATATTCTCAAGGATCTTGTAGTGAATTATTAGCGATTTTTTATTCGTGGTGGTGTCACATTTGCGGATTAGGAACCCTGTGTGGTTTGGGAATGAGTAGTGTGTGTTTAACGCACTTAGGGCAGGACTGTGAAGTTGAAATCCCCAAGTGTGAATTTTTATAAAATGGAAACAGTTTTGTTCGTTTGTCATTTTTCTATCTAAAATTTTCGTTTGTCCACCCTTCAGAAAGGAGTTATAAAGAAAGTAAAATGAATGAGTATTAATCTTGACTGCATTTTCTTCAAACTACATAGGTACTTGAATCATTCGGATGGGGAGACTTTTGACTCACTCTGTATATAAAAGAAAAATTCGGTTTATCAGCACGTTCTCTATTAACTCGTATACCTAATTTTTTTGGCCAACCTGGATTAAATTTTACATAGGTAGTTGGACTTTCCAGACTTCTGCGGAAAATCAACACTTCTCAGAGGAGTCAATGTTTTTTTTTTTTATATTTCTTTATTAATAAGTCGTTTCTGCTAGGTGGGCAAACAAAAATTGTGGGTGGATAAACGTGGAAAAATCGTGGACAAACGAAGAGTTTCTATTTTATAAAAATGTACACTTAGGGCACTGTTTTCTCCACGTTATTTGGCAATGTGTCTAATAACGAATGTATCTTTACCTAAGGGAACAGTCTCTCTGCAATTTACTGTGATTTGAATGATATTTTTTAACCCATTACTCCTTGCACAGTAATATGTTAAACACTTACAGTGAGCCATTGAAAGTTTCACAGAAAAATCGTGTTCAAAAGTGAACTGTACCCTCTCCGAATCCCGTGTATAGCTATAAATAATTTATCACAAGAATAATTAAGCAATAGAACTGCATATAAGTCCGAGCAGAAAGCAGCTCATGATTTATCCTTTCAGAGGATTTAGAAAACCTCGAATTCGGGTTTCCTGTGAAACTTTAATTACCACGTGCCATGTACGTTTAACATCACTCGAAGATTAAGATTGATGATCCAAACCTGCTGCAATTTTTGCGTGATAACTTTCTACCATACACCCTCCCAGTCCTTGAGCCATTTCCCACCTCCGCCCTTTACATCTATTTCTTGCTGTAACAGCCTGTTCCCGCGACCACCAGTCACGTAACACCTTCATACAAACTTTCCAATATCTTGCTAGAAAATGGATCGCCCCGGCAGACTATACCTACCTTAAAGGTTCGCTTATGTAGCCGCGAGAATCCGCGACATTTCCCCCAGCTTTCCCTGGGCAGATGCTGAAACTCGCACGCACTAAAATCGCCCCATTCACTGTTTGTCGAATCACGTTGCCGCGCGAGTCGATTCGTTCAGCGTAAATACGGAAACGTGCAATATCAGGGGACAGTTGGCCGCGTTGCGTGAGCGGAATCATTGTGTAAACTTACCGCGGGTCTAGATACAACGGTGGTTTACAGAACCGTCGTGTCTGCCGGATTTACAGCGGATTATCGTTATCGCTGCACGCTCACCTTGAATCCATTGGACGGCCAGGCTGCCCTGTGACGGGGGCAGGCTCCCCCTCGCCTGATGGAGTTGTCGTCGAATAACCCGATGACCCGATTAAATAATCACTCTGTCAATTTAGCGAACGGCAGGGGGAAAGAAACTGTACCGTGGCACAGTTCTGCGGCGGGGGTTCGGGCAATTGGGGAACCGTGATCTAGGGGGATTGGAAAATTTGCCTGGATATGCTTACCGCCGAGATACCGTCGCCTGTTCGACGTTCAAGCTCAGTTTAAGTTTCAGTTCAAAGCAGCTCGAGGGCTACGTTAATATAATTTCCAAACTGCTTCGAGGATGTTAACTAATTCAAGGTTGGAGATTCGTAGGTTTCTGTTGGAGCGGTGTAAATTGTCCTCTATTACGCTCACTTCTGTGTCTTTTTGCAGAAAAGTGGCGGAAGGTCATGGATAGAAAAGGAAAATTGTTTGATTGAAAAGTTATAATATTGTTTTAGCTTTAATGAAGAACTTCTGCGCCGACCTAATAGAAAGTTTTTGTAAATATGAGGTAGATTCGTTAAATTGATGGGTACTCTTGGATTTTGTACACTTTGTTTTATGTTAAGAAATAGAAGTGAGTCTTAAGAGGAGCGTTAAAATGTGCAATTAGGCTCACCGGCTTAATGATGAGAAAAGTGAGAGTCGATGGCACTATTCAGGTGTTTGGCATGGTTTCTCGGGTTCAGAGGCTCTGCCGAGTGAAAACAATGTGCATTTGTGTTGCTAAAGATTGTATTTATTGTGTAAGCTACGGGGAATAAGCACGGAATTCTGTTTCATTTGTTTGAGTATTTTGGATGCCAGCTTGTGGAGAATAGTTAAGATTGTTGGTGGTCTAGGGTGAATTTCATAGAAACTGAAAGTTTCCTTGTCAACCCGTGGTTCGCCAGACGGCCACTACAATGGGTAACACATCTCCGAACTTTTGTTCCCGTAAGTAGCAAACTTTTAGAGATATTGCGCCAAGTTATCCTGAAAATGGAACTTGGCTGAAGCCACGGTGCTTCACATTTTGCACTGTAACGTCCAAAGTACTTCGACTATCTCCGCAAATGATGTTGCAAATTAAAGAGGAATATCTATCCATTAATCTGACCCCAAAACGGGCAAAAATTGCTGAATAGAATCTGCCCTTTTACATCGATGACCCCAGTGTCCACGAAACAGCGCAGCGCTTCAAATTTCGCGCTCCGTCGAGCGTAATAGCTCGAATATCGAAACGAGCGAAATTGCAAATTCAAGAGAATGCTCAAAAATTTCGAAAAACTTCCACGGTAGTTTAATTTCATAATCTCATAAACCCAGTAACCAGAATTCTCACAGTTCTTTCTCAAAATGAACTTTTTCACAAGAAATAACATTACAAAAATATTTTCTAGAGAGTCAAAAAGGGCTTCTAAATCTTCTACCTTCAGTTGCAATTCTGTATTTTCTTAGCTGTAATTGGAGGAACTGGAGAAGTCGAGAAGCAGTACCGAATCTTTTAAAAATCGTTTATAGTCGCGACTCTTTTGTAAATCTACTAAAGAGTGCATCCTCTAGAAGAATTGCTACTTACCGCGCATAATGTGACGGCGAACGTGCAGTTAACGTATTATCGATTGCCAGTTTGCTAATCGGCTTTTCTCTGGCAGCGTTCACTGACCCAACCGGCGACTAATTGGCTTTTCTCACTTGTGTACGAAAGGGATTCACGGTGTCGAGGGAAAGCGACATATCGATTTAAAACGTGCATTGAACGCCAACAACCGATACCAAGTAATCTAGCATTCATGAAGTGAAAAAGGGGGAAAATGCAAACGATTTCATTTACCGTTTCGTCGACGCTGCTATCGGCGTGACGTTGCTCTCTCCGTTGTGAGTAACTGCAGTTCGATAGTTGGAAATTGATTGGAGATCGGTAGGCCCTGGAAGTCTTACTAATTATTAAAAATTGTAAGTGCAAGGAAAAGCTATTTAATCGTTCCTACGCTGCTCCACACACGAAAGTTTCGTATTTTCCGCAATAGAAAAAATATAAAATTTTAAAATAAAATAGATTAGTATCGATGAAAAATTGGAAAAGCCAGTGAGTATTTCATATACGGGTGTTTAGCAGAAAAATTTATTAATAGAACACAATTCTTATTACAGTTTTAATTAAGGGGGTATAACCGTTTGAACCCTCGGAAAATGTGTACATTTTGTTGATTTTTTTACAAGTCAACGGTTTGATGAAGATTTCGCGTTTTTTTATACTATTTTTACATAGTATTATGAACTACTTTAAAAAAAAGTTTCAGTTAAAAAACTATTGTTTTTCGGAAGTTATGCATACATATCCGAAAGTCTCTCGATTTTAGACGGCTAAACGGTGGGCCTAAAAACTCGCGCTACGTTCAACCAATTCACTTCCAATTTTGCATGCAGGATCGTAATAAGATTCCACATCGTCCGACGAGGGCTTTTTTTATTCCGATTCCCCGTTTATTTTTTATAAAGAAAAAAGGTGGCCTTTTCTCTTAGAAAAATGTAACTTTACCTTTGATCTCTCACCATTTCTTTATTTTTCAATCTTTTCAAAATCGGCTCCGTTGGACTATAGCTATTGCCATACTTTATAAGAAGATTTTATTGTTTTTGATTTCAGACACTACATACAGCTGTTTTCAGGCCCACCGTTTAGCCTTCTAAAATCGAGAGACTTTCGGATATGTATGCATAACTTCCGAAAAACAATAGTTTTTTAACTGAAACTTTTTTTTTAAATAGTTCATAATACTATGTAAAAATATTTAAAAAACGGGAAATCTTCATCAAGCCGTTGACTTGTAAAAAAATCCACAAAATGTACACATTTTCCGAGGGTTCAAACGGGTATATCCCCTTAATGCTTCGAAGCCTAATGACTCCACCGTACTTTAGATCATTAAAGAATTAACGATTCAAGAAAATCTTCCAGTAGACTTGTACACATCGTTTTAACACTTAGGTATCGATTATTCCACGACGAATTTATTACAGCATTAGATCCTTAAATCTTGACGCGTTTAAATGAATCGTTGTCAGGTGGTAGAACTTTATTCCGTAAAAGGTAAACTAATTGCAGCGTCCACTGTTGATTAATGACATGACGCGGTGCGGTAACATAATGACACAATGCCCGTGTCGTTTTGCCTTTTTCCCGTCGCCGTTCGCCATAAATTGGTCAGAGTTTCTCGGGGACGCTAATCGCCCGTGATTAGCCGGTGACAGTTTAATCCTCCCTTGGGGGAAACGATGGAGCAATGCGTGGAGAAAAATTGCGACTTACGTAAGATTAATGCGAGATTCCGGCGAAATTAAAAATATTATTACAGCTGGTATTTGCAGGTGATATTAATTTATAACTCCCATGTGTAATGAAACAGCCAACTAATAACTGATAACGTAAAGCTGTTAAAATTTGATCAAATTGCGAGCAATATAATCCAATTTAATTGAAAAGGATTGACGCACTGAAATTTTATCCAGCCAATAAAATATTTCGGACATTTGCAATCTGATTTTATCTCGAAAGCCCCAAAGTTTTCTGACCAAATTGAAACATTCAATTTTCCACCGGTGCCCGCGTTTTCCAAGTCCTCGAGCAGCTTTGCTAACTACGTTCAATCGTGGCAAATTCTTGGGGGAAAAAAGAGGAAGAAAAAGAGATGAGGACGTCAGCCGAGTCTATGAAGCTATTACGTCGTTGGTCGTATCCTCTCCCGTAGACCGTGGCCAATCAATGACTCACTCTGATAGAAAATTGTTTGTTATCTCGGACGCATCGTTTGATCGTTGGCTCGTGCGATTAATTACGCCGCCCTGGACACTCTCCCTTTTTCCCCGGGCACGTGTGAACGGCGACGATGGTAGCCGTCTCTTTTAGAGCCCCCGACGACGCTGCAGACCAAGGTAAAGAGCGGAGTTAGCGCGTGGTGACGCGATGGCGTTTTCTATGGGTTATTATCGCGCGATTCTATTATTACTATCAGGTTCAAGTGCGCCTATACGCGTCCAGCGTGGTTCTATCATTAGATCAGTATCGCGCGAGAGTTCAGTCACCAGGGCCGAGCACGAATGCGTTCTACTGGAATTAGACGCGTTGACGATTCAGCAACATTTAATTGCTATGGTGTCCACGGTGTTACATGGATCTTTATCCACGATGCCTCGAATTTACCTTAAATGGAACTTGTTTCCCTGGGGGAGAATGGTAAAGGTGGAATGATTAAGGAGTTAGGATCCTCTTAGCTTTAGCTTCTCAGATTTAAGCACACTGCAACCTCCACCTAATACTACCCTAATTTTGATCAGAGGTGGGAGGTTTTAGTAATTTACTCAGAATATATCGGGCCCGATTGTACACAAAGATCAGAAACATCCAAGTGTCCCGTTTTAAGGACGAAGCACGAACGGTAGGGCATTCCTCGTTGCAACTCTTCCCCTTGCGAGATCATAAAGTCTCGTCGAACAGTTCCTCGACGTAAACGTCAGCCACCGCTCGTGGTGGTCGTAGTGTCCCCTGGACAACCGCCTCCACGTCGTAGGCGTCCGCGCATTATTTAACCGCGACACCTCGTCCCGTTTCCCTGCCACTCGTAAATCGCGTTCCAAGTCAACCACCCTCGGGGATCGAACTCGCGTCTCCTCGCCTCTCGCGCCTTCCACGGCGACCCGTTTCCCCGCGGGGCAACCCCGCAGAAGTTGCCCACCCTTCGGCCCCCGCGGACTTTGAAGTCGTCCACGCGCTGACTATAAATTCTCCCGACGGAGAAGAACGAAATAGCCGCGGCGGCGGCCTTTTTAATCAGACTTCATGCACGCCCGCCGAAAGAGCTGTCCCAGTTACTCCCGCTCGCTGAAAATACGCGCGATTCCTCGCCGCACGTCGCGCGAACGAGATTGAAAAACTGGGGTGGCGGGACAGCCGTAGGATTGGAACAGAGACGTGCCTTCTGCCCTGGAACACCTTTGTCGCACGAAAGATATGCGCGTTTCCGCGCGCTCCGTTGATGAATCGCCCAGTTGAATCGGGGAACTGGGGGAATTGGGAGGGTGCTTGGAAAAGGGCGAGATTTTTTGAGGTTTTGAGGAGTTTGTGGAGTTTCTTTGAATTCGGAGGCTTCTTGAAACGTTGTCGAGGGGTATTCGACGAGGAGTTCTCACGCGAATGATACTACAGTTTTTATTTTAGCTCTGTTCTCAGTACAGTACAATTTTATTCCCTTCTTCATTTCATATCACACTTTTATTACTCTCAGCATGCACTCGGAGCCCACATTTATACTCATTTTACACAGGGCAAACACACCCATAACAAGTACATACTGTAGAAATAAACGAAAAAAGCCACGGAAAATGGGCCTCGGGGCGGTGGGATTCGAACCCGCGATCTTAGGATCCGCCGCGCACTGGCCAGCCAACTTACCAACTGCGCCAAAGTCGAACCCCAAGATCTCTATGTTCCAAATTCCCTCTTAAGGGGGTTCCTGATCCCTATATACAAATGAAAGAATTTCCCGTGCGAATCTGCGGGACGGTGAACTGGAGAATTGTCTTTACCATGTTGTGGATAAGATACCGTTGTCATTCCCTTAGATCCCGCAATAAAGGCGCACGTGCGTCGCCTGCTATCGCCTGGACAGCTAGCGTGCGACGAAACGGACTCGTCCAAGATCTCACACGAGGCGACAACCCTCGCGAATAACCCCAGGGCCGTGTCGTCGGGCAACGGCGAGGACACGGGATCCAGGAAACCACGGACGCCAGAATTGCCTGGTGGATCGCCGCAGGAGCCAACCGGCGCAACGACGCAATATGCAACCAGAAGCAACGGCTCCTACAGCGACGCTTCCGGTTCCTCGGAGCTGGAGGCGCTCCTCCCTCCGATCGACAGCTTCAAGGAGGAGGAACGAGCCCAATGGGAGCCTCTATCTGGCGACAAGTTCACCAGGCAGAAGAATACGCCTAGGTACGTGAGTGGGATAACGGTGACCTTTATAATCTTGGTATTAGAACATATTTCCTCTTGTGTCTGGCTGTGCTTGTGGTATTAGGTACAGTATGACGTTCACAGAGGCGGATCCAGAGTAATAAAATAGAAAAATATTATGATATTGTGTATTATTTGGTATAAATAATTTTAATGTGAATTTAATTATTTAGGCTATATTATTAGATAGAGATATTCAAATATAAATTACAAGCAAATTTTAAATCTTGTAAAAGAAGTTTAAAAAATGTACTTATGTACTTTTACATACTTCGCCCCCTCCAAGAAGGCTCCTGAATCCGCCTCTGGACGTTCAACTCTCTGGTTAGGGGTGGTTTTTACAGGCTTCCCGGGGTTGAAAGGTTTGGGCACACTTATCAGTTCCGTGGCGTAAGAAGATGAGGGGAGTAGAGGATCTCTTCTTACACCTCTCTTTAAACACCAAGAAGTCAGTGAAAACCACCCCTAAAAAGAGAGTTGAACGTCCTACTGTACTTAATACAATAAGTACACCCAGACATAGGACGTAAGAAGAGATCCTCTGCGCCCCTCTTCTTAACAGTGACACGCTGGTACGGAACTGATGTGTGCCCAAACCTTGAGTGTACCACTAGTGTGGCCCTTATTTTCAACCTGCGATTTCTTTTGCTCTCACCCCCCAATATGGTTCCATTTCATAAAAAAATAGTCCCTGAAAAAGATTATTGCAATCGGGCAACAGGAAAAAGGGTGCCGACCAGGCCTTAAAGTTTAGAATTCATCAATGGTTTGAATTTGAAGAATTTCTCGAAAATGGTAACCCCTATGGAAATTTTGTTCAAATAATAAGAAAAGAGCTTTTAATTTTCTACAATTATTCTATATATAATTTTTTCGTACATCCAACCGTTTTTTAGATAATAGCGTTTGAATATAGAGAATCGCGCGTCCCACCTGTACGGCGTGACGTATTGTCTATACGCGCGTAGTGCGGACCTCTCTATATTCAAACGCTATTATCTAAAAACTGGTGTGAAGCACGAAAAAATTATATATACAGTAATTGTAGAAAATTGAATGCTCTTTTAATATTATTTCAACAAAATTTCGATAGGGCTTACCATTTTTTTTTAGAAATTCTTTAAATCCAAACTATTGATGAATTCTAAACTTTAAGCCCTGGTCGGCACTCTTTCCTGTTGTCCGATTGCAATAATCTTTTTCAGGGACTATTTATTTTATCAAATGTCACCGTTCTAGGTGGTGAGAGCAAAGAAATACAACAAAATTCGACATATATAAATTAGAGCCACCCTAGTGTACCAGCCAGGCGCGAGTAGTACCATCAGGAATGCATACTATACTTCCTTCAGTAACTGTATTATTTTAAAACTCTCTGAACATTGACCAAATACGTGTTTCCATCATCCATGGTTTTCTCCATCCTTTCTTACAAATTGAGCAAATCTCTTCCCCTTAACTGGTTTGATACTGATAGAGACAATGACGTGACGCAGGTTCGAAGCCTACATGATGACCGGCGACCTGATGCTGAACCTGTCTCGCACCCAGCAGAGCAGCGGCCTGCTACCGAAGCACCAGAAGAAGGTGGACTCGCTGAGGTACAACAATCATCACACCCACCATCACCATAATCACCACAATCACCACCATCATAACTCGGTACCTACCAGTCCTAACGAGATGCTGGGCCATCACCGTGCTTACAAGTGCACCGGTTCGAACTCGGCCAGCACCTCGCCGGTAGGGATCAGCAAGCGCGAGAGCGGCCAATGCCCCGGCCAGAGCGACGCTGGCAAGCCGAACGCCGCGAGTTTCGGTTACTCGAGCGGCTTCGTGCGCACCTCGCGCTCCGAGGATCACCTGCAATTCCAGAAGGACCCGTCGATGAGCGCGGTGGACATAGACATCGACGACGACGTCACGTCCAGCCTAAACACCCTGCTGGACACGCGGCCGGACAGCGGCCAGGGCCTGTCCAGCGAGCGGATCGTCTGGACGTACAACGCGCCGGTCAGCTCGCCGTCCGCCTCGGAGCGCACCTCGTGCTGCCAGAACGGCAGCTCGTCGCAGTCGTCCTCGAGTAGCTCCTCGACCGAGGGCACTAGCCCCCAGAGATCCTTATCACCAGCCTCCCCAACCTCTGTCTCGTCCTCCGTCATGTCCTCCAATTCTGGATCCCGTAGGTTCCCACCGCCGGTGCCCACGGGCACCGCGGCCGCGGCCCTGGGCCCATCCGGCGACGGGACCGCGTCCTCCGCCTCCGGCCTTCATCCCACCAACGGTGACCTCAGCCAGTCCGAGGCCATCAGCAACATGTCCAGTCCCGACTACAACGACGAGGAGACTATGGACATACTCAGTGCCCGCGATATCATGATGGTCAGTGATCCGAGTGACAGTGACTCGACGATACTGGCCAGCGAGCCGCCGCAAAGGAGGCTGAAGAGCGCCTCGCAGGCGGCCACCGCGTACGCGACCGGCCAGGACGCCACCGAGCACAGGATAGTGATACAGGTGAAGGGGCCCGACAAGGACGCAGCGTCCGCGAGGAACACCAGCCCCAGGCAGAACAGGCGGCGCGGCAATCCTAGCATTCCCGACCTGGTGGCACCGTCCGCGGCGCCCAGCGCCGTCCAACGATCGTCCGCTGCGGCTGCTGGCAACGTCACTCCCGAGTTCGTTGGATATCAGGTGGCGTATTTCCACCCTAGTCTTTAGGAATAGCTATCGGTGGTCCCTGCTTCTGGGATGATTGAGGCGTAGCGACTGATGAGAGGTGTTTGCTGGGTAGCTTTGTACAGGCTTGGGTGGGTTTAGAAATCTCATGGTGAAGGAGGTTTGGAGGAATTGGCTTTACATTGATTATTCGACGATCTTTTTATTGGGAAATAGCTTTACTACTCGGCTTCGCTCGAAATTTAGATTCCGATTTTATAAAATTTTTTTTTTTATAGTTTTTTGTAAGATCACATTCATCTGGATTAGTCACATTTCGTGATCCCAGAGTTTATCGCTTGAATGTTTTTAGCAAATTATTATACTCAAACAAGAAGTTTAAGATTTTGTAAGTTTAAGCGATGGAATGGCTGTATCTCCGCGAAAAATGGTCGCAAAAAATATTTAAATTACGCATTTTAACGCTTGAAGTTTCTAGTTTTTGTATCAAATTTTTGTTCATCCATTATGATACTGTTTTATCAAGATGAAGCGCAGGAAACGATGTTCCAGAATTTTTTGCATAGTTTGAACGTATGCACTGGCAAAAAAGAAAAATGTTTTCCGGTAAATCCAACGAAGAGCTCTTATAGGGCAAATATTTTTCTTTAATTTCGTTTTTTTTCGGTTTGTTGTATGATTTTTATTGACCGAGTTATTCGCGATCGAATCAAAAAAGGTACTTTTCACTTTGAACACCATTAACATGCGAACTCATGATCGTAGACAAATATTCATGAGTATTTTAGAAAGCCAAGCAAGTCCCCTTTCAGAACCTTTAGTTGTCAATTTAAGATTTTTTTTGTAATCTTATTAAATCCATTTTAAAACTATCCCAAAAATTGACGAAAATGTTTTGAGTATAACAATTTGGCCACCCCCTGTAGAAGCTATCTGCTTTATATATTAAGATTTAGTGAGAGACTAGACTGTTGACCGCAGCCATTCTTAAACCTTGTAGCTTTTAGCATTGACTCCGTGAAATTAATTGAAAGAGCAGCAGGTTCCCCATGTATTAGTCTACTAACATTTCAGGAGCTAAAGGAGAGCGAGGACGAGAAGGATGCTCTAAACACCGGCAGCTACGACGACAAGCACAGCGGCGCGTCGCCTCCCCAATCCGCCGACGAGGAGAGTGACATCGAGAGTCTGCACAGCTTCCACTACAGCCCCAAGGCGGTGGACTTGCCATCCGCTGTACGATTGGCCAAAAGGCTATACTCTCTGGACGGGTTCAAGAAGTCTGACGTCTCTAGGCACCTTAGCAAAAAGTACGTGGGCCATTTCTGGATCAGAATCCTGCGAAGCCACCGTGCCCGTGTAACGTTCGGCGATCCTTTTCTGATTGCAGCAACGACTTTAGCAGAGCGGTAGCCGAGGAATACTTGAGATACTTCAGCTTCGAACGGGACACGCTGGACGTGGCTCTCAGAAAGTTCCTTGCCCAATTCTCTTTAACAGGGGAGACCCAAGAAAGAGAGAGGGTTCTTGTACATTTCTCCAAGAGGTTTCTCGATTGTAACCCGGGCGCATTCAACTCTCAGGGTAAATGCTTCTCACTGTCCCGGGGTGGGACACTATTCGGTACCATCAGCTTCTGATCGTTTCTGTGGATTCACGTTTTAGACGCTGTTCATACCTTAACCTGCGCTATAATGCTGCTCAATACGGATCTTCACGGCCAAAATATCGGCAGGAAGATGTCGTGTAACGAATTTATAGAAAACCTCTCGGAACTAAACGACGGCGATAATTTCCCCCGGGAAGTGCTGAAGCAGCTTTACAACGCCATCAAATCGTACCCCTTGGAATGGGCCTTGTAAGTTCATTTAAATAACTACTCTCCAAGTATGTATCGAATATTATATTAAGAGACACGTAGTTTCATTTAAACAAATTATGTTAAACGATTGGATTAAAAATGCACTAAAAACTAAAAAATAATTATTTTCTTGTACTGCAATTTCGATTGTGTTTTTCACTTTAAATAAAATCGTGGAGCAGGGTATCTCACAACAAATTCATTTCGACGCTTGATGCTGTATTAAATTGATTCATATTCTGTTATGAAAAATTCTGCTCCACGATTTTATTTAAAGTGAAAAAACACCTTCGAAATTGCAGTACAAGAAAAGAATTATTTTTTAGTTTTTAGTGCATTTTAGTCAAATCATTTAACATACAAATTTTTTTCTATATTTTTTATTTTCTAGTTTTTAGTGTTTATGGATTTACTTTTGTCGTTTTCGTAAAGAATGCGAGTGGATGATTTCAAGTCGTTTTTATTTGTAGTTATGGGTTATATTTATTGATGACTGGGTAATTTTTTCACCCGCTCGGGGTTAATTTTTTTATTTAAATATTGTATTGTCATCCAAAGTACGCACGCCTGCAAAGTTTCAAAACAATTGGATAGTTGGAAGTGGGTTAAATTTGTGCTGCCAGATTTGAACCATACAAACATACAAAGAAACAAACAAACAGAGGATCGAAGCTGAATAAAATCGTTTAAAAAAAACTGTGCACTGTGTAGCTTTGTAATATAAAAAACTATGGTTTCCAGTGGCGCACCCAGATAAGGGTCTCTGTAAAAAGAAAAGAAATCTGGATTTTATTCTCGAAATAAATTTTTATAATCACCCAATGAATTTGATTGAATTTGCATTGAGAATATTTTTATCCGTTCAACTTGGCTCTCGCCAAGATTAAATCCCGAGTGCGCCTCTGATGGTATCTGAGTTCAAAATCACGATTTCCTTTTATCTATATTATATTCGAAAACGATTCACATCGCGCACTGTGGAATAAGTATTAATTAAAGCATGTACTTTATTCAGGGACGAAGAGGGTGATGAGACTGCGAATCAGGCGATTCAACAGGGTGATGGTCCAGCGATACCTGGAACCGGAAATCCGTTTCTCGACGTGCCAAATGTTACGGGTGCTACGGAGTTCAAGAAGGGTTACGTTATGCGGAAATGCTGCTACGATTCCAACGGAAAGAAAAGTACTTTGTTAACAACACAATCCCCCGCGAACAGTAAACCGTCCTCTTACACGGAGTGTGCGTAATGTAGACGTAATATTTTCCAGCTCCATTCGGAAAACGAGGCTGGAAGATGTATTATTGTACATTGAGAGAACTTGTATTATATTTGCACAAAGACGAGCATGGCTTCCGTAACGATAGTTTACACAACGCGATACGAATCCACCACGCGCTGGCCACCAAGGCGTCCGACTACACGAAAAAGCAACACGTCTTCAGGTTACAGACTGCTGATCAGGCGGAGTATCTCTTCCAAACGAGGTGAGCGGAGTCGCAGTGCTCTTCGTTAGCCCAATATTCTTTTGAGATACAAGTTGAAAACTAACGGGAATTTTCAGTGATTCCAAAGAGCTGCAATCGTGGATCGACACGATCAATTTCGTGTGCGCCAGTTTCTCCTGCCAGCCTCTAGCAGGAGCCGTGGGCTCCCAACGAAAGTTTCAACGGCCTCTCCTCCCTTGCAGCCACACGAAATTATCTCCTGTGAGTAGACCCGCGCGGTAGAAGGGTTCGGAACAGAGCGGTGGTTGCCTCGCCGTCATGCAACCGAATATAATCTGTTCTCATTGTTTCTCTTTATTTGCAAGCCTTCCTCTACTATCCCCGAAGCGAACTTCGTTCTCTAAGTTCCCATATCTTCGAAATGGAATACGGCATTGACAATAAAAGAGATTATCCCCCTTTCGGACACACAAGATTTAGAATCACCGTGCAGAATGTAGCATACGTGTACAAGCGGTTCCCCGGTATCGTCTTCGAAAGTGTTTTAACTGACGGTTTCTTGGATGTTTTGGTCGTGTTGCCAGAGGGAACAGTTACGGGACCACGAGGAAAGGGTTAGCAAGTTGGAAGCCGAGCTGGAGGAGCACAGGCGACATCCACCCGAGAGAGGGGCGAAAGCTCTGACTGTACAAAATTATAAGGAGAAAGATGCCTATTTACATCACGAGGTAACGACCCATTTAAATCTACCGATTTATCGACGTGGATTTTTCAGGTTTCCACGCATCGAAAAATCCGCCCCTAATATTTTATTTAATAGGAAAGTCGAATTGAAATGCTTCTGGTAGTTCAACGATATTTTACTAACTCAATTAAAATATCATACAACTCTATGATCACAGTTACTCTGGGAAATTAGTTTTTACCCCGACCGCTAGAACTTTCTAAAACTTGATATGCGTTAAAAATGTTTATCGAGCGAGCACGCATTGCGTAACTCCAAATAAGAGAAAGAAAATTGAGCCGCGAAGAGTAAGAGGGCACCGCACTTTCACTGCAGTGCGTTTTATGTTTCTTCATTCTTAAACCGTTGCGTAACCCGAACGTTGGAGTGCTGTTCACGTATTTAAATTCGCCGGAATTGTCGCTTCGTGCGAATGGGTAATCACTAGTACAGCGAGGTCTCTGTAATTTCAAGGGGACCACTTATGTTAACACAAACATTACTGATCATATTATTCATTCAGTGCCAAAGCGTTTCAAACAGATATAGGAGATACTTTTATTCAGCTATGTTATGCTTGATCAACTCTTCTGGATATACAAAAAAAAAACTGAAAGTCCTTGACGACTTATGTGTTTCAGCTGAAGAGGTACAAGACGTACGCATACCTGCTAAGGTCGAGGCTGGCGTTCGCGGAGGTGGAGCCGTCCTTAGTGGAGAGCAGCATCGGCGAAGTGGACGAAGGTAGCGGGGCTTTGCTGAATTCGGACGTGGCGTTAGTGCCGCCGCCGGTTCCTGATCGACCAGCCATAAATAGGTACAGTTACAGGGCTGCCATTTACAACCGTAATCTGCTAAACGGTCAGGACTACGGCGGGGACATTGGTTGACGTGTGATGGGTGTCTTTTCAGCATGTGTGGTCTAGTCTGACCTGCGTACGTACGCAGGCAGAAGCAACAGCTGAAATTTCCAAAGGAATATTAACGAAAAACCTAACGATGTACGCGACGCATCACTTGTTAAGTACTGTACTTTACTGTGCCGTGTACTCACACTTCTCTTTTAATATATCTAATCGTGATCTATCAGCGGCCATTAAAACCAGGTACAGGTGGTCCCCGGTTGTATGCGTGCCGATCATGCCCGGCCGCGTGGATATAAAGAGGGAAGCTTTGGGGGTACTTGGCGCCAGCATTGTTAAATCGACGAGCGCGCAGTGAACAGGACACTTGGAGAGCGAGCGATTTTACCGAGCACTCCGGAATCAATTATCCGCTAATGAAAGCTACAATGTCGGTATACATTTCATTAGATCTTGATGGGGAGTGCTACACAATGGGCGAAGTTCTCTCGATGAAAATGCGGCGCGACCGCGTTCGGGCTAATTTCGTTTATAAGTAATAGAGATAATAGAAATCGACCACAAATGTGGCGGGGGTGGCGCCCGCACGCACAAAGCGGAGGGGAATGGCACGCATACGGCGGGGGACTACTGTAGTAAGTGAGTAGCATTCGTACAGCGCTATAACACAGCAGCAGCATACAAACTTTCGTACACTATTGTCCGGTATCGATTTCAATCGAAGTTTCCTTTTCAATTGGATTTTATTCATCGTCGCTCAAGTATCACGTTTGTCGATAAGTTTTTATAAGGATCCATCGATGAAGCATTAATGACGGCTGCTGTCTTAAGCGCATACTCGAAACCGATTAACATAAAGTGGTGATTGGGCGAGGGGATTCACACCTAACTCAGTATAGTGTAAATGGTTCACTAATTATACCCAGTAGATCGTTAAAGTGTTAAAAGAAAAAGACTTGACAAGGCCCGATTAAGACTCGTGCCTTGAGCTGAAGATAAGACCAGTTACGTATAGGACAATTCTGATTACCGGACGAGACGGTGTTCGAATGTTGAATAACAACACGGCTACGGAACGGATAGATAAGTGTAACCGAACGTTCAATTAATCTCAATATAAGACTACCTGTATAAATGAAAAGCCGGACGAGAACGAGCATATGTTTATTAAAACGAACGCTACCAGTGCAGTTTTTAACGATTGAATCTTTCTTAAATGTATCGTGAAATCCAGTCTAATTTTTCTGTATTAAAACCGTAGATGTATAGGGAGAGCATTCGTAAGACAAAAGAAACGAAAAAAGGGGGAAAAAAGATATTGTAAAATCATTGGCGCACGCGCGAAACAACTGTGCGGTACTTTTTGTTGCTATACCGAACTGTGTCTGTCTTCGTACAAAATATCTTACTCGAGCATCCCTTCTCATGCTTCTGGTTTCCGCTTTACGTTCGCTGCTAACATTTTATAACATACTCGGCTAGCTCGTGCGGTGGGTGTAAAGAGTAACGCGCGCTTCTCCTGCTGCTTCGAAAGATTCACCGGGAACAGACGCGAGTACCGGTGCAGCTTTCCTTTTTTTTCTTTTTTTTTTTCTTCAGTTTTGAGTGCTACTTACTGGACGAAGCATAAAAGGGCTTCGGATATCTCCACGATGACTTAAAACTTCCAGATTTTATTTTTTATTTAACGAACGTCATTCAAGGGACTAGATTCCTTTTATCAGTAAAGTACTTTCCCGGGGAATCAGATGTTTCTTTCGTAGATTGTAAGTTCCGAGCGTCGGGCTTGTAAGCGCGACGGAGGAGCAACGCGAGTGGCACCTTGCAAAATTCTGCACAGTGATGGATTCCAAAGTACTTTACGTTTATTGTTGACTATTTATTTAACGGTTATTTATGGCGGGCATGAAAGTTGATGTAGGGTAGAGATACTTTTATTTTTTATGATAAAGTTAACCGTACGTTTAACCGAGTCGCGTTTCTTCATTGATACGATGATGTGTACCGATGATACGAGGATCAAGGATGTCTTGTTGGAAAGGAGTTAGAGCGCTCTGGCTGTCTTTGGTTTCATTGTTGTTTTGCAATGAAGGCGATTGCGCTGAGGGGCTAAGGGCTGAGATACGTTATGGAAGTCAAGACTGGATAAAAAAAAAATATAAAAAAAAAGAAGGAACAAACTATTTACGCGCATATTTGAATTCGATTATGGCACGATCAAATTTGTGTATCAGCCATTTTACAAGTGTAAATGTACGATATATTTTTATATTTGGTATATTTGTCGCGAATAGCCCGATCTATTCTATTTTATCTGCGCCCTCGATTTCCATGTGTTGCGATACGACAATGCTCGACGAAGAATTTTATCTTTATAACGAAGAGTGTCATTGGATCGCGTACGTTTTTCTGTGATCACGTTGCTTTACGTTCTGTAAATTGGTTGATACGTCAACGAAGGGAAGGGGGAGAGAGAAAGGAGCGTCACTTGGTAGTTTAGTTAACGAGACGTAAATCGCAAGAGAGGATTTATAAATCGGATCTTTCGTTGCTCGTGAGAATTAATATCGCAGATAGGACTACGTAGGCCTCATCTTATTCTAATCACTGTTCTGGCATTACGTTTAGATGCATAAACAGTAGCAACTTATCGAAATTATTCTAGCCTTTTTAAAACGATTATACAGTAAACGTATATGTATACATGTATGTATATATCGCCGTGCATATATAGAAATATATGTATATGTATACGCATAATTGTTGTTGCATAAAAGTATTACGTAATAAGCCAGATGCTTCAGATTCTATAACAGTTTTGAATTTAATAGCAGCTCCTTTTGTCGATAGAAGCAATAAAAAAGAAAAGGTTCTACATTCTTTCTTAACAGATTTCTTTCAGAATAATTATAATACGCCGTTTGACACGCGAGAATTTATTAGCCGAGTTAATTTAAAGCAGTTAGCTGGCGCAGTATCTGTTAACGCCGCCAATTGCATTCTTTAACCGTCAGTGAATTCTACCAAACTATCTGGATTGACTGAAGCGTTCGATCTAAGGATAAAAAAAAGGCATTTGTAAATATTACGTAATCGTTTTATGCCAAAGTGTTCTGTATCTAAGAAAACGACACTGTACTCTTGGGAATCCAACGTTAGGACCCCGTTAATTTTCTTACCTTTCAGTTGAACAATCAATCAAAACGCTACGATTTTCCGTCAGTGGTTGCATTGAACGAAGTTCACCTAGCGATTTCGGTATAACATTTGTATTATAAGTTGCAAGCATCTTCTTAGGGCAGACGTTCAAACGAATCTGTTGGCTAGTCAAGTTAACGTTTTTAGACATGGTTCCTGTAAATCGTGCTGCTGCATCAGTATCTACGAATACGTTGATTTAAACATATACCAGCCAAATATATATTTCGTTACTTTTGTATTTTTCAATGTAGATAGCCGCTTCGATCCTCCGTTTACTATCTTTATTAATATCATCCTTTTGTATCGTTCTCGAGAAGTCGTTCACTACATCTAATCATAGTGTACACTAGACCCCTTGTACATAAAACTGTATTATATGTGGATAATATAACGATTATTATAAACTATATAATGCTAATGGCAATAAAAATAAACAGTCTCCAGGATCATATAGATTCACAACTTTCATATGCGAATCCCAAAGTTTCAGATGCCCGTAGGTACATCTAACACGGTATTATTTATATATATTTGCATCTGCATTTTCTCCTTCAGCGGTCGCATGCCAGAGGTGCATGTCGCCAGGCGTTTGATAGAGCATGCACGAATGCTTAGTCCTGCATATTTCCCGCAAAGTAATTACATACCTGGTGAGTTTGTACACGTAAGCATTAATATTCCATTATCTTTGGTTTAATGTACGTAACTAGACTTAAGCGCAGTAAGAAGTTTTCTTTATGCTAGAACTTTCCTCTGCACGGTTGCTCGAAGAATGTTTCCAAGCAACTTTCTTAAATAACACCGATCTGCTAGAATTGCATGAACTGCGATCATCGCGTAAGGAGTTTCCCTTTCGATTAACATTAACGTACATATAGAGTATTATTTGATTCCTCTTTGGTGTAGAATTTTATGATTCTCGGGTGAAAGCAAAATTGCACAAATGAGCATGAACGCTACACTGTCCCATTTTAAATGCAGATTGTTGTATAGATTCGTATTACGTACACGAGAGGAGAAGATACTCTGTGTTCGTGTCATTAACAAGTTTTACTTTTCCAAAGTGGAAATAAATAAGTTCTGCATCGTGTAATTTGTTAAATACTTATTTAATGATTATATCAATTTATTGCATGCGACAGGATTGAGCCAGCGTCATCGTGAACGAAGCCAGCGAGCCATCATCAGAACTGTTCCGATGGCAACCGGAGTTACAATTAAGTCTTGCGTAGCAAAGATTCTTTGAAGATTTCCATTTCGTGGGGCATATTTATATCGCAGACTTTAGCAAAGAAGATTATTCTTAATGATTCGAGGAAATGATCTACGGAATAATTGCAAAAGAATTTCTAATCTTGGGATACGTTTATTTTCAACGATTACAATACTCAAGTTCCATAAAGCTCAATGCAGAAAGAAACTTATCGCGAGTCCATCATCAAACAAGTCCGCGACAACTTCATTATTAAACTAAAGACGCAAAATCAAATTATGTAGTGTTGTTTCGAGTCTACTTAACAAGGAAACGAAATTTTGTAGCTATTTTTTTCTGCAAAAAGGAAGTTTAAAGACTGCCCGAGGTAACGAAAGCATAAGTTATTTCAAAATCTCTGCGTGCGCCGAGGGAACTTAACACGATGTTAAGAAATTTATAATGCATCGGCACAGCTACGAAATTTAGTGTGAGGTTTAATCGGATTAATTGTAATGTGAGAGGCATTAATCGGATTAATTGTAATGTGTAACAGCAGAAGATGTCGCGCGACGTAACGCGGTTTTCGTGATTCGCCTGGTCAGTTAAAGATACTGAGAAAACCCTCGCTAGATTCCTCGTGTTAGAGACAATTAAACAATATACAATCAACGTCAAAGTGTATACGTTAGTCGCAGTGCCCATCGATCGTATGGATTTATAAAATTTGTTAAGCCGTTTTATAGTGAAGATTTACAAACTCGATACATGGTTGTCTGAATGGCCGTAGTAGACGGAAGTGTTTTATAAGCGTTGTACCTTGTTTCCGTACTTACTTTAGTTTTAAGGATAATAATTACGTTCATCTAATTGTACATAAGTTACTGTAAAACGTTAGACCGCCTTTACAATTATATCGTGCATATATGCCAAAGAATCGCATTTAAAAATACATTTTCATTACAATGTATTTCTTACTCGCATTTACATTCACGAAACTCATCGACCGCATTATTTCCGCTTTTGATATATTGTAACGCATCACTTCGCTATCTCTGTCTCTCTGGTGTTTATACAAGTATACGCGTTACTTTAATGAATATACAGATCCCTTTTATTTTTTTCTCTTGCTTTATTTCGATTGAATTTACATAGTAAGTATCGCGGTACTGAATTTTTTCGAAGGCTCCGTTGAATTTGTTCGCTATAAACTAATCGCGACTCGTCCCTGTTGTCGAATACTCTCTTGTATATATTGTTTTAGTTTCTTGTACTCCTTTTTGTTATACTAACCGAAGAATGACTGTGTACTGTCTGTACATCCAATATATTCCTTTGTAAATATTACTATACAACCATGGAAATAAAATTGTGAACACGAAATGTTTTAATTTGGCTTAGTCATTATTGTTGGAATATGAAGTATTCCATTTAGTCCTTTTCTATGAGGCGTTCAGATTATGTTCGATTAATTCTTAAAGATTTCAGATGTTTATCAAACATGAGTGTAAGATATAGAAGTTCATTTACGATTATAAATAAAAGAATTGTGTTTGTTTTTATAGGAGATACTTGTTCTTCAAACTTATTGCATCCCTCAGAGAAATTTTAATAATTAATTAATTGTGAAGGAAATAAATGCAAATACCACGTAGAGACAGTTAAAAGTCTATACTTTAAGATTCAATTGCGAAAGTATATAAATTAGTTGTAGAAAATTGGTAATTAATTAAAAAACGTGAGTGGATGAACTAAAGAGCTCGATATAATGAAGATAGCGTCAAATTCGTTATCAATGCGAAAGATAGTTAATAATTAATTAACTATAAACAAAACAGCTGCAAATACTGTATAGGAAAGTAGTCAAGGGTCTATATTTTCTGATGCGACCGTAGAAGTACATAGATTATTGTTGCAAATTAATAATTCATTAATTTTCCGCGATGGTACAACACAAAGTGAACAGAGGTTATGTGGAAGAATTGGGAACAATATAAATTTGTTTATTTATTTGTTTATTTACAATCTGAGGTCATAGGATCCTCCTTGATGCTTCCCCGGGCATTATGCAATCATTTTCAACAATGAAATTGTTTATTTACTGCTTGAAAAAGGCTTTTAAAATTTGTTCGATTTATGGACACAAAAATGCTAGCGGCTCGTAGCGGCGTAATTTGTAACTACAAATGTGTGACGTACACATTGACACCATATGGGTGTAACCGCAGCCAAAGGTGTAGGATAGACCTATCACGCAATGTAATTTTGTGCCACATGCTCGGGGGGGCTCGCGTCACACCCAACGTTATCGATTCAGTCTAAAATAAGATTACAATGCTACGAGTGGTAGGAATTGAAATTAAATCTTATCGGAAACATTTAAAATCTAAAATGGCATGAACGTTACGATTAATTTCAAGAAACATGTTGCATAATTCCGTTTACTAATACATTTTGATAGAAGCATAATTTGCATTTATTTCCATAAATTTCGATCAGAAATATTATATAAATACAACCGCGTAACAAACATTGTAATCTCTTAGATAGGTTATATTCTACATGACAATAAATGTTTATTATCTATTTTGTTTTTTACGCTACATTTGTAAACTTTTTATGCCTTAACATCCTTTCGAAATATTATTGTTAAGCCGTAACGGTATTTTTATGAAATAGAGAAATGTAATTATGCATGGTTAGGAAATCAAAATTTCCATTCGCACGAGAATAGAGATGGCGATACATGCCAATTGTATCGATATTTCGTATCGATATTTATTTATCTCTTATGCGTGAAACGGAACAGTATCCGGGATAAGAATAAAATGCTGTGTATGTTGCAAATAAATATAATATTGAATAAGTTTGCTTTAAAGTAGTAACAATTATCGAGTGTATTTAGTGTTCAATTAGCAATCATATTGAGGACAGGTTAATTAATTCGGAGCTTTCGTCTGTTATAGGTAAGCAATTCTTTCCTTTGGAAGCGTCGGTTCGTGTCAACTGGTCTAATGAAAACGCATTGGACGAGTGCAGCATTTACAATACCTATATGGTGTTTAAATAGAAGTTAAATTGAAGTAATTAGACAATGAAATTATAATAAGCACTTCTGTACTAAGTATCACTGTACATTATTCAGAGTATTTTAATAAACCACATGTAGAGAAAAACCGCATCTTTTAATTTAGAACTGCACCCTATAACTTCCATTTCCTAATTAAATCCCAAATTTGACAATCACAAGTAATGTCTGCGTCTGCGTTGATTACTTCTCCGTCTTCGACTCATTCTCTCCAGAGCTACCTCTTTCGACATCATGTTCTCCAGTTACAAAGCTCAATTTAGAGCGTTCAGAAAATTTTGACCAGATTTTGGAGCAATGTATCAGGAGAACATGAAGCGAAAGGAGGTACGCCCTGAATTTCATCGTCGAAACCTTTCGAAGACGCTGCGCCTCTACGTCGAACAGTTCTCCGCCTTGGATTCTCTTTACGAAGGCGCTAACTTAGTGCCACCTCTTTCGACATCATGTTCTCCTGTTACAATCTCAATTTTGCAGCGTTCAGAGAATTTTGGCCAGATTTTAGCAAATGTATCAGGAGAACATGAAGCGAATGGAGGTACGCCTTGAATTTCATCGTCGAAACCTTTCGAAGACGCTGCGCCTCTACGTCGAACAGTTCTCCGCCTTGGATTCTCTTTACGAAGGCGCTAACTTAGTGCCACCTCTTTCGACATCATGTTCTCCTGTTACAATCTCAATTTTGCAGCGTTCAGAGAATTTTGGCCAGATTTTAGCAAATGTATTAGGAGAACATGAAGCGAAAGGAGGTACGCCTTGAATTTCATCGTCGAAGCCTTTCGAAGACGCTGCGCCTCTGCGTCAAACAGTTCTCCGCCTTGGATTCTCTTTCCGAAGACGCTAACTTAGTGCCACCTCTTTCGACATCATGTTCTCCTGTTACAATCTCAATTTTGGAGCGTTGAGAAAATTTTGGCCAGATTTTAGCAAATGTATCAGGAGAACATGAAGCGAAAGGAGGTACGCTTTGAATTTCATCGTCGAAGCCTTTCGAAGACGCTGCGCCTCTACGTCAAACAGTTCTCCGCCTTGGATTCTCTTTCCGTAGACGCTAACTTAGTGCCACCTCTTTCGACATCATGTTCTCCTGTTACAATCTCAATTTTGGAGCGTTAAGAAAATTTTGGCCAGACTTTAGCAAATGTATTAGGAGAACATGAAGCGAAAGGAGGTACGCCTTGAATTTCATCGTCGAAACCTTTCGAAGATGCTGCGCCTCTACGTCGAACAGTTCTCCGCCTTGGATTCTCTTTACGAAGGCGCTAACTTAGTGCCACCTCTTTCGACATCATGTTCTCCTGTTACTATCTCAATTTTGCAGCGTTCAGAGAATTTTGGCCAGATTTTAGCAAATGTATCAGGAGAACATGAAGCGAATGGAGGTACGCCTTGAATTTCATCGTCGAAACCTTTCGAAGACGCTGCGCCTCTACGTCGAACAGTTCTCCGCCTTGGATTCTCTTTACGAAGGCGCTAACTTAGTGCCACCTCTTTCGACATCATGTTCTCCTGTTACAATCTCAATTTTGCAGCGTTCAGAGAATTTTGGCCAGATTTTAGCAAATGTATTAGGAGAACATGAAGCGAAAGGAGGTACGCCTTGAATTTCATCGTCGAAACCTTTCGAAGATGCTGCGCCTCTACGTCGAACAGTTCTCCGCCTTGGATTCTCTTTACGAAGGCGCTAACTTAGTGCCACCTCTTTCGACATCATGTTCTCCTGTTACAATCTCAATTTTGCAGCGTTCAGAGAATTTTGGCCAGATTTTAGCAAATGTATTAGGAGAACATGAAGCGAAAGGAGGTACGCCTTGAATTTCATCGTCGAAACCTTTCGAAGATGCTGGGCCTCTACGTCGAACAGTTCTCCGCCTTGGATTCTCTTTACGAAGGCGCTAACTTAGTGCCACCTCTTTCGACATCATGTTCTCCTGTTACAATCTCAATTTTGCAGCGTTCAGAGAATTTTGGCCAGATTTTAGCAAATGTATCAGGAGAACATGAAGCGAAAGGAGGTACGCCTTGAATTTCATCGTCGAAACCTTTCGAAGACGCTGCGCCTCTACGTCGAACAGTTCTCCGCCTTGGATTCTCTTTACGAAGGCGCTAACTTAGTGCCACCTCTTTCGACATCATGTTCTCCTGTTACAATCTCAATTTTGCAGCGTTCAGAGAATTTTGGCCAGATTTTAGCAAATGTATTAGGAGAACATGAAGCGAAAGGAGGTACGCCTTGAATTTCATCGTCGAAACCTTTCGAAGACGCTGCGCCTCTACGTCGAACAGTTCTCCGCCTTGGATTCTCTTTACGAAGGCGCTAACTTAGTGCCACCTCTTTCGACATCATGTTCTCCTGTTACAATCTCAATTTTGCAGCGTTCAGAGAATTTTGGCCAGATTTTAGCAAATGTATCAGGAGAACATGAAGCGAATGGAGGTACGCCTTGAATTTCATCGTCGAAACCTTTCGAAGACGCTGCGCCTCTACGTCGAACAGTTCTCCGCCTTGGATTCTCTTTACGAAGGCGCTAACTTAGTGCCACCTCTTTCGACATCATGTTCTCCTGTTACAATCTCAATTTTGCAGCGTTCAGAGAATTTTGGCCAGATTTTAGCAAATGTATCAGGAGAACATGAAGCGAATGGAGGTACGCCTTGAATTTCATCGTCGAAACCTTTCGAAGACGCTGCGCCTCTACGTCGAACAGTTCTCCGCCTTGGATTCTCTTTACGAAGGCGCTAACTTAGTGCCACCTCTTTCGACATCATGTTCTCCTGTTACAATCTCAATTTTGCAGCGTTCAGAGAATTTTGGCCAGATTTTAGCAAATGTATTAGGAGAACATGAAGCGAAAGGAGGTACGCCTTGAATTTCATCGTCGAAGCCTTTCGAAGACGCTGCGCCTCTGCGTCAAACAGTTCTCCGCCTTGGATTCTCTTTCCGAAGACGCTAACTTAGTGCCACCTCTTTCGACATCATGTTCTCCTGTTACAATCTCAATTTTGGAGCGTTGAGAAAATTTTGGCCAGATTTTAGCAAATGTATCAGGAGAACATGAAGCGAAAGGAGGTACGCTTTGAATTTCATCGTCGAAGCCTTTCGAAGACGCTGCGCCTCTACGTCAAACAGTTCTCCGCCTTGGATTCTCTTTCCGTAGACGCTAACTTAGTGCCACCTCTTTCGACATCATGTTCTCCTGTTACAATCTCAATTTTGGAGCGTTAAGAAAATTTTGGCCAGACTTTAGCAAATGTATTAGGAGAACATGAAGCGAAAGGAGGTACGCCTTGAATTTCATCGTCGAAACCTTTCGAAGATGCTGCGCCTCTACGTCGAACAGTTCTCCGCCTTGGATTCTCTTTACGAAGGCGCTAACTTAGTGCCACCTCTTTCGACATCATGTTCTCCTGTTACAATCTCAATTTTGCAGCGTTCAGAGAATTTTGGCCAGATTTTAGCAAATGTATCAGGAGAACATGAAGCGAATGGAGGTACGCCTTGAATTTCATCGTCGAAACCTTTCGAAGACGCTGCGCCTCTACGTCGAACAGTTCTCCGCCTTGGATTCTCTTTACGAAGGCGCTAACTTAGTGCCACCTCTTTCGACATCATGTTCTCCTGTTACAATCTCAATTTTGCAGCGTTCAGAGAATTTTGGCTAGATTTTAGCAAATGTATCAGGAGAACATGAAGCGAAAGGAGGTACGCCTTGAATTTCATCGTCGAAACCTTTCGAAGACGCTGCGCCTCTACGTCAAACAGTTCTCCGCCTTGGATTCTCTTTACGAAGGCGCTAACTTAGTGCCACCTCTTTCGACATCATGTTCTCCTGTTACAATCTCAATTTTGCAACGTTCAGAGAATTTTGGCCAGATTTTAGCAAATGTATCAGGAGAACATGAAGCGAAAGGAGGTACGCCTTGAATTTCATCGTCGAAACCTTTCGAAGACGCTGCGCCTCAACGTCGAACAGTTCTCCGCCTTGGATTCTCTTTACGAAGGCGCTAACTTAGTGCCACCTCTTTCGACATCATGTTCTCCTGTTACAATCTCAATTTTGCAGCGTTCAGAGAATTTTGGCCAGATTTTAGCAAATGTATCAGGAGAACATGAAGCGAAAGGAGGTACGCCTTGAATTTCATCGTCGAAACCTTTCGAAGACGCTGCGCCTCTACGTCGAACAGTTCTCCGCCTTGGATTCTCTTTACGAAGGCGCTAACTTAGTGCCACCTCTTTCGACATCATGTTCTCCTGTTACAATCTCAATTTTGCAGCGTTCAGAGAATTTTGGCCAGATTTTAGCAAATGTATTAGGAGAACATGAAGCGAAAGGAGGTACGCCTTGAATTTCATCGTCGAAACCTTTCGAAGATGCTGCGCCTCTACGTCGAACAGTTCTCCGCCTTGGATTCTCTTTACGAAGGCGCTAACTTAGTGCCACCTCTTTCGACATCATGTTCTCCTGTTACAATCTCAATTTTGCAGCGTTCAGAGAATTTTGGCCAGATTTTAGCAAATGTATTAGGAGAACATGAAGCGAAAGGAGGTACGCCTTGAATTTCATCGTCGAAACCTTTCGAAGATGCTGGGCCTCTACGTCGAACAGTTCTCCGCCTTGGATTCTCTTTACGAAGGCGCTAACTTAGTGCCACCTCTTTCGACATCATGTTCTCCTGTTACAATCTCAATTTTGCAGCGTTCAGAGAATTTTGGCCAGATTTTAGCAAATGTATCAGGAGAACATGAAGCGAAAGGAGGTACGCCTTGAATTTCATCGTCGAAACCTTTCGAAGACGCTGCGCCTCTACGTCGAACAGTTCTCCGCCTTGGATTCTCTTTACGAAGGCGCTAACTTAGTGCCACCTCTTTCGACATCATGTTCTCCTGTTACAATCTCAATTTTGCAGCGTTCAGAGAATTTTGGCCAGATTTTAGCAAATGTATTAGGAGAACATGAAGCGAAAGGAGGTACGCCTTGAATTTCATCGTCGAAACCTTTCGAAGACGCTGCGCCTCTACGTCGAACAGTTCTCCGCCTTGGATTCTCTTTACGAAGGCGCTAACTTAGTGCCACCTCTTTCGACATCATGTTCTCCTGTTACAATCTCAATTTTGCAGCGTTCAGAGAATTTTGGCCAGATTTTAGCAAATGTATCAGGAGAACATGAAGCGAATGGAGGTACGCCTTGAATTTCATCGTCGAAACCTTTCGAAGACGCTGCGCCTCTACGTCGAACAGTTCTCCGCCTTGGATTCTCTTTACGAAGGCGCTAACTTAGTGCCACCTCTTTCGACATCATGTTCTCCTGTTACAATCTCAATTTTGCAGCGTTCAGAGAATTTTGGCCAGATTTTAGCAAATGTATTAGGAGAACATGAAGCGAAAGGAGGTACGCCTTGAATTTCATCGTCGAAGCCTTTCGAAGACGCTGCGCCTCTGCGTCAAACAGTTCTCCGCCTTGGATTCTCTTTCCGAAGACGCTAACTTAGTGCCACCTCTTTCGACATCATGTTCTCCTGTTACAATCTCAATTTTGGAGCGTTGAGAAAATTTTGGCCAGATTTTAGCAAATGTATCAGGAGAACATGAAGCGAAAGGAGGTACGCTTTGAATTTCATCGTCGAAACCTTTCGAAGACGCTGCGCCTCTACGTCGAACAGTTCTCCGCCTTGGATTCTCTTTACGAAGGCGCTAACCTAGTGCCACCTCTTTCGACATCATGTTCTCCTGTTACAATCTCAATTTTGCAGCGTTCAGAGAATTTTGGCCAGATTTTAGCAAATGTATCAAGAGAACATGAAGCGAAAGGAGGTATCTTGTAATTTCACCATTGAAGGCGTTGCCTTGAAGTAGCGAACAAGAGCTGCGCCTTCTAAAGGCCTTTTACCATGGAAATCATAGGTTTGGAATTTGGATAGGAATTTGTAAAAGGTATTTGTAAATAATAATTCAGTTCTTTCCCAATTTTTTTCCACTTTATTTGCATGAAAGGCCTTTTTTACAGTGTTACAATATTGTATAATTTCATTTTACTTTTTGTATAAAATCACTATCTTCTTCATGTCCATTGTTGAGGCTGACAGCTTTCCATCGTTTGTCTCATTTAAAGTTCCTGGCCTCGGAGGAATGTTCCCAAGATTAATCTGCAATAAGAAGAAAAATATATTTGTTAATCTGATTTGTCTATTAAGTTTAGAAAATACGACAAATATTACAATATAATTTCATGTAAAACGTATAAAGAATTGAATTATCTTCCCAATTTAATCTTTATTTCATGTAGAATACATTTAAACGCAGTCCAATTCTATCATATCACAGAAAACGTATACAAATGACAACAGGTAAAAAGAATTAGGTACCCTTTTGTTGGAAACATAAAAACCGTACTTTTCTTCGCGCACACGAAAAATTTAAGCTGAACTGAAGTTAGCGACCATATAACAATTTATTTAACCTTACACGCTGCATAATTCTAATATTATATTAGTAAGGTACTCAAAAGACGCATACAACTTATGAAAGGAAAAGAAAAGATTGACGAAGAGAATGTTAAGTTATCACACGAATACAAGCACACACACCTTTCAGCATTTCAACACATTTCAGAGTAGTTCCGGAGTTGGACGCTGTTCATGAACAGTGGCCGCTAAATTCAGTCCTCGTGTTATGGGTCGGTAATACAGTTTGGGTGGTGACACAAAGTCCCATAAGGTGATAGGTCTATCCTATGCATCGGCGACGGTGTAACGCATTCTTTAACAGACACATATATGCCATATGTGGTACAGAATTTTAGTTACCAATTTCGGCGCTACGGGCCGCTAGCATTTATGTGTCCATGAACTGATCTAATGTTCAGAAGCATTTTCCAAGCAATAAATAAACAATTTCATTGTTGAAGATGGTTGCATAATGATCTGGGGGGCCTATGATCTTAGATTGTAAATAAACAAATAAATAAACAAATTTGTATATTCTTCCACATATCAATTTGCAACAATAATTTATTCACTTTTACTGTTGCATCTAAAAATATAGACCCTTGACTATTTTTCTATATAGTATTTGCAGCTGTTTTGTCTACAAATAATTAATTATTAACTATTTTTCGCATCGATAACGAATTTGACGCTACCTTCATTACATACTCAGGTTTATTAATTAATTACAGATTATCTACAACTAATTTATGTACTTTTGCAATTGAATCTTAAAGTATAGACCCTTGACTATGTCTCTTTGTGGTATTCGCATTAATTTTATTTATAATCAATTAGTTATTAATAATTTCTGGTCATTATTAGCATATTTATCGCAGGGAGATATTTAAACGATTTTGCATGTACTACTTTATCCAAAATTCAGCAACAAATACTTATTTACCTACCATAGATTCAGAAATGAATCTAAAGACAGTAATGGTATTCACAGAAACATAAGATATCAGTAGATTTTGTACGGATTTATTATCGTATAATGAAATAGTTATAATTGTATATAATTCTAAATTAGATACTGTTACTTTACATAATTCATCTGGTGATTCAAAATAACATGGACCTCTACTTATGTACAGATACAGTGCAATGTATATGCAATAATAATTAATAAACGATTTATATTACAATATCGGTCAACAGGACGTTGACTCTACTCAACATACAAAGATACAAACTTCCTGTATACATACACACGACCCATAAAATTTGTATCGCAATTATACCGTGTCGTGTCCTCAAGTGTGTCTTCCGTAATATACAAGCGATCAATATTTTCCTATGTTTTGTAAAGTAAAACTAATATTGTACAACTTTGGAGGAATGTTGTGATGGCATAGCACCAACTTCACTATGAATCAATTAGTCAAACTGCAATGGCACTTTACAAATTAAATAATGTGTCTATAATATATATATATAATATTTATATATTTATATATTTATATAATTTTTTTCTTCATGTAAAACCTACCCAATAACGTAGTAACAATAACAACGGTGGATCGAGCTCTTTAGTTCATCCACTTGCGGCAGTTAGGCGCGCCACATGCGCATGCTATCTTGTGCTGGTCATCTTCAATGTCGAATTTATAGTCGTATGCCAGCTGCAACGTAACAGTACCAATAAATATATTTACCGAAAAAAGAAACTTGAATTAATAACTCGAAGCAGTGGCGGATTTAAGGAAAAAAGGTGGCAAACGTTCTTATAGATGAAACTTACCTCCTCGCCACGTGAGATTCTTCGCTTTGCAAAGATAATGATTCTAAGATCACGCTCAACCTCAACGATCTCAGCGACACAATTTGGGTTGCAAGAGTGGTTGATGTACCTTGCAAGACCTCCACACAACGTTGCATCGACCACTCTCTCTTCGTCCAACCGGAACATATAAATACCACGATTCTGTAACAAAAATCTCCATAGAGTCCCCTTCCGCAATTCAACATCTAATTACACAAACTTCTCCCATCAAAAGCCACGTACCCTTGCTTCATACTGCTTCTCCCTAGTTTCAGCCAGCTCGGTGCGAATGATCTCCCCGATGTATTCGATGACCATAGTGTGTTTCTCCAGGTCGCGAGCAGCGTAAAGCCCCAGTCCTTGTATCTTGGAGCGCGCCAGGTACACGTTGTTGCGCCACTCCTGCTTCATCTTCTTGTATTGCGAACTCTTGGAGTGAACGAACTGCTTGGAGTAAGGGCAGGCCACCTCGCCGGCGACTGTCGCGGTCGGTACAAAGGTTGCCCGCGCGGAAGAGCCTGTGCGCTGCGTGTGCGGCCTCTTCCACGGGAGCTGGTTCCGCAGACGCGCCTCCGTTCTCGCGCTGCCGGTGGGATTGATCGCTAACGGTAGCTCTAACAGGGGGTTCCGACCGTACTTGAATCTGTAATCTGTCAAGGTTTCGATGCCTGGAAGACTTTCGAGAACACGAACGACCGCTGGCTCGGTCAGCCCGAACAAATCCTCGCCGGAGACGTAGCGCGGGAACAGCTGCACGCTGTGGGTGGATCTTCGTAATTCGGCGAGCGGTTCGAGGATCCGGCTCCAGACAGCGCGCGGCGTGGCGTCACGCAGCTCGACGTCCTCTTGCAGGGGCTCCTGGACCAGCACCCTGAACTCGGGCCGACCGGAGACGTCGTGGATGGAGCAGACGTAGCGGCACCGTTTGTTCGGCCTCCTCATGCTCCAATAGAACCTGACGATCTTGTATCCGACGGGGTAAATGTAATTCGGCGTGTGAAAGTTGGCCAGTTGATGGGGGAGTAGCTGTCCAACGCTTAAAAATATTAGGCTCCCGACTCTCAACAGGTGATTGTGCTCCGAGTGATGCATCACGGCTGCGACTTGTCTGTTCTCGTCTCGGTTGACGTACACCCTTCTGTACACGGAAAGCGTCGTCAGTTCGTTATCTTTCTCGTTCTTTTGCACGTGTTGGGCGCAATAGGTACTCTGAAAGTATCGTGAAACGGGCCCCCATGAAGCTTAACGTTTACGGTCGCCGCTCGGACTTGCGATTGTTAATGGACGATCGGGTGGTCTTACCTTATTCTTATAAAAAACACAGCCATCTTTAACGGCGCAGCCAAGGTGATACACGTTGGTGCAGCGCATTTTAAAACACTTCACTGTAGCTCCCGGTTTCTCGCAGACGATACAATTTAATACAAGACTATGCTGCAGAGCGGTATCGAGATTCATCAAGGCACCATTTACAGTTTCGTACACATCTTCCGACCAAAGGGCGCAGTTCAAGTGCACCCATTTGTCGACGTCAAAATTAAGTAGCCTAGCGGGGCCGTCCGCAGTACCGTCACCTTGACTGTGGCAGAACATGCATCGTCGACTGTCTTCCGTTTTAGCGGGCACTACCGTCACCCCCATACGGAAAAGCATCTGTAAAATCAGAATAAACGAGCGTTAAACCCTCAGAAATTGAGTTTTACTCCAAGGGTGATTTAAAGCCCTAGAGCAAGTTCAGTAAAAGTTTGTTAGAAAATACGTTGTAAACTTTACACGTTGAAAGGTATAAACCTGGGTATTCTGAGAGTTTCGCGTTATATAATCGTAAATTCTATAATTATGTTTGTTCGTACCTCCGTGATTTCTTTGTCAGTTGGTTTCTTGTACTTCGTGGGAGGTTGCATCGAGCCAACAGTCCAAGTTTTGTACCGTAAGCCTCTCCATACTTTCGTGGGCGGTTGTGGTTCAGTCGATGATTCGTTCGAGGATTCCTCCGCGGCCGGGTGTTTCTTCGGCCGTTTCTCTTCCGTTGGTTCCTCTTTCGCCTCTGGGATGTCATGTTGCTCTTCCCTCTCTGTTTTCACTTTAATCTCCGGTTCCTTCTCTATATGATCGATCTCCATACTTTCAATGCTATCGACCGACTGTTTCACCACATATTTCTTCCCCTTTTTAAACTCGTCCTCCAATACCTTGGCATCCAGTTTATGACATAGATGGTCCACTATTGTTGCGGCCTAAGCGGAAAGATACATATGTCACTGTTGGAAAAGCTTTTAGCTTCCACGATAGTTACCTTATATTGCGTATTCGATGGCGTTCTGTGTATAAGGGCGAATTGCATGTAACAGGCTGCTGAACAGAAACATAATTCGTCGCCAGGCTCTGCTTCCTCTTTACTTAAAAACGGTAAATCCGACACTTTCTTCCTTATTAAGCTATTCAATATCACAACCTCGCAATGACGACAGAATTTGGCAGCGCCATTCAAAATACTTTGTATATCAATTGGAGCTGTGGACGCATTGAAGGGATCGATTATTCAGTTGCAATAGGCACTTTATAGAAATACTTTTTAGACGCATGTCGAAGAGTGATAATTTTCATTGAAGCAATTAAGATACACACCTCCCTCTTTACCATCTTTTCCCTTGGTTCTATAAAGACCCAATTTCTGACTAGGGGGAGTAGTGGTACGTTCTACTATCTGGTAACCAGTGGGAGGAGCTATATTTAAGATATTAGCCAAATCTTTAAGTACTCCCATTATGTCGTCCGCAGCCTGACTGTTCAAAGTTAATGTAACCGTTACGTTGCCGTCTCGCAGAGGTATTGGAGGCGATTTTCCGAGTCTATAGAAAGCCAAGTATCATATATTAGAGACTCTATTTAGTACAATAACAGAAACTTATATAGAACAATTGTGAAAAGTTTGAGAACTATATTTAAAGGGCCGTTTCGCGTACCTTGGTATTCCTAGATTCTCTTTGTCCTGCTTAGCCGTATCTTTTACATAAGCGGGTTTAAGCCTGATTGGTATTGGGGAGATTAAAGGTATGACAGGTGACACTCGTTTCAGCCAATCTGATTCTTCGTCTGATTCTTCCTCGATCAATCTCAAACCTGGGAAACGGTGGATGAATTCCGGAATAACGCATTCAGGCGAAGACGAGCTGACTATCGTATCGGGAGAATCTACATCTCGGTTTGCTGACAAAGAATTCTCCTTCTTCTCGTCCGCTGAAAATTGAACACTCGTGTTATTAATCGTTTCGCCGCGCAGCGAGGCGAAACGGAAATAGCGGAGCGCTTACAATCATCCAATTTGAGGGGTGGAAATTCTTGATCGTAGAAGCCTCTCTGTGTAGAAGCAGGTTGTTGGGGTGGTAAAGGTTCCAATTCACCAAATGGCTGTGTGTTGTAGTGGTCAGACACACCCGGCAACGTAGCTGACCCGTACGAACCCACTAAATCACCCGTCCTGGTGTTATAATCCTTCTGACTCCCAATTTTCGTCAAATCGCCCGATCCGAAGATGGGGCACACGCCGTAATTCTTGCCTAGGAGGGGTTCTAATACTGCCATCGGTTGAAGCTGTCGCAATTGTGTCATTAAATTGTCAATAAACGTGTCATAATCCTCGTCCAAGCGGGACACTTTCCTAGGACGCTTCTTCTGAGGTGCTGCCGCCGCGTCCTTTCCCTGGCTTTGTTTCCGTTTCTGTTGATATTGTCGCCTTTTCAACTTCTTGAGATCTGGAACCAGAACGAAATACCGCTAAGTGTTTAACTAACTATATGTTTAAATTCAATACAGCCCAGGGGGATGTTGAATCGTATTCCACGTACCAGTTTTGTCGTCAATCGATCCGTCTATAAGCTCCTCTTTGGCAGTAAGAAAGTCTTTGGTATCGGTTAATTGGGTAGGTGTACCACTAGATAGAACTTCATCAAGAACTTCCTTTTTGACTTCCACTAAAGGCACTGTGTGTTGTGCATTCGCACCCTGTGACGCCTGGGCTTGGTGACCCACAGTATGAGACACCGTATGAGGCACTGATGGCGGTATTGTGTTAACATGTGGGGATTGTTGCTGGGTCGGAACAATGGATTTCGGAGTTAATGGTATCTGGGGTTGTTGAGCTGGCTGTGTTTGTGATTGGGCGGTCGTGACATTCGTCAGAATCTGTGTCACTGGGACAGTATTGGATACTTGTTGTGTCGCGGGCTGCATGTTTTTACCAGCTACCGTTGTCATTACAGGTTTCGTTTGCGGCATGACTCGCGAGGCAGCCATAGTAGCTGGCACGCATTGTTGCTGAACTGGGACACTGTTGCTAATTACACAATCGTTCACAGATTTCACTTGCGGTTGGGCGCTGATCAATTCTTGTTTAATAGGAGTCGTCGGTTCGGAGGTTTTCGTGGTCAGCGATGGTACTAGCTTGGTCACCGTGGTCGTCAGTTGTTGATTCCCTTGGGTACAGACAGGAGCGGTCTTCACAGGTTGCTGCGCCGTCAGCTGTTGCTTCGCGAAGCTGTCGACCATACGTTGCTGCGACAAAACTGGCGCGGCGGTTGACAATGGCGGAGGTGGTTTCGGGGGTTCTTCTTTGGTCGGCGGACTTTGCACCTTCAAGGGTGTCACTGACTGTGATAAAAACGACGTTTCCCTGTTAAGAACTTGCTTATTGCTGGAGACTTTAGGTGTCGGAACTTCGTTCAGAAGAGGTGGCAAGACGGAGAACGGAGTCGGTGGCACGGGTCTTGCCAATTGCGCCTCTAGCGACGGTACTAGTGGCAGACTAGGGCCTTGAGAAGAACTAGAAGACAAAGTGGTGGTTGCGCATGCAGTGTTCTGTAGTAATTGCTTCAACAGTACATTCTGCGACTCCTCCATCCTATGCGAACCGGGAGCGGCCTTGCTTATGTCTAATTCGGATCTGACGGCCGGAGGTTTCTCGAGCACGGATTGCGGTTTGCAGTTCGATTCTTCCGGCTCCTTTTTCGAGGGTGTACTTTGGGCGAGCCTCTCAAGGTCAGCGTTTTTATTATCCACTGACAAATGACCGGGCGGCTTGTACTGACTCTGTCCAGATGTAAGCTGAGAATGTAAAAGTGTCGGTGTTTGAGACAAGGTGGATTGCAATATACTAGTAGTGACGTTGATGCTATTGGTACTAGTAGTGACTATAGGGGGTACGATAGTTCTGACACACTGCATGGATGTTGTGACTGTGGTCGACGTAGCGTTAACGACAACGCGAGAAGCTGCCGCCGAGCAACCTGAGCTAACTTGCAGTATAGCTTGAAGACTCTGGGTGCGTTGCACGGAAGTTGCCATAACGGAGCTCAATAGATTACTCGCCTGGGTAGGTGCAGTGTTCGCCCGATGACCAGCAATGGTGGATTTCGCCGAGTTTGTCCCAGCTAACATGGCGTTTAGCATCGCGTTTGATGTGATCGAAATTCCTGAATTCGTCGGCGGTCTGGGGGTAATCACAGATGATGTTTGTAGAGAAAGATTACTGCTAGGTTGCGGCTGTATTCCACTGGAAGTGACTCGTAAAAATGGGTCCGAAGGCGTGACTTTACACAAAGTAGAAACAACGCTTACTGTAGAATTTGTACTTTCTTTTGTATGCGGAGTATAACTAGTCGTCGTAGCCTCTAGATCGGCCTTGCTCGCCGACGTAGGATGAGAGCCGGTCATGCACGTTTGCAGCCGAACGTTCGTATTACTATGCAGATTATTTACAGGGTTTGGAGAAGACGTGCTCGTCGTGGAGAGTATATTCCCGACTTTCGGGCCGGCGATCGCCGAGGATACCATAGTAACGATAGCGGTTTGATTCACAGTTGCACAATTTTGCGAATGGTTGCTCTGCAAGGAGGACAGCAACGTTCTTAACTGGTGCGAAACATTGGCGACGTTTGACGTTAATTCAGTGGGTTTCGATAACGGAGAGAGATGAGGCACCGTTGTTGTACACTTTTGCAGCTGCGCTATAGTGCTAACTACCAACGGAGCGCTTTGTGCCGGGATTGGCGAGCTCTTCTTCGGCGCAGGTTCTACAGGCGGTGGACTTGTTTTCTGTGGCTTTGGTCCTTTGCTTTCATTCGACAAAAGGTGTTCGCTATCCGAGTGCTCTTGCTCTAGATCCATCAGTGAGTCTTGGAGAATATTCAAAGGCAATGTGTCTAAAGGTGTCGGCAACTCATACATCATACTCGACTTCCTAGATCTGTCTTCCTGGAGGATTTCGCTATTGGCCATTTCTGGCTTAGACGATATTATATTATGCAGCATATCCAATATATCATCGGAGGATTCTTCCATCATGCCCTTCTCTTCGTTAAGACAGTGCTGTACATACGGCTTGCTTGCTTCGATGTCTGCGCACAATTCGTCGTGCTTCCTTTCTTTTTGAGGTGTGCTCATGTTAGTGCTGTTTGTGATGCTCGGTTCAATTTCCTTTGGTTTATTGTTCATCCTTTGCGGTTCAGAGGTCGTCACACTCTCGTCTTTGCTCTCGTTCTCGACCGGCTCAGAGTCGTTTTCTAAAATATTCACCAACGATAGATCATCCGTGACGGGCGATATCCTCTTCAGCGAAACAGCATCTGTTTTATTGTCCGCGTGAGAGTTCTCCCTCCTTATGGTATTTTCGGCAGGATTGTGAATCGCTTCAAGCATGCTCTCCAATTCATCGGTCGTGTTCAAAGGATCGCTTTTCTTATCGTCCAGTAATGTTGGTTCCTGGCCCACGTTTGAACTCGTCGCCACATTCCCCCTCAATGAATCCACGTTGTTCTCGTCCAGATTCTTCCCCGTGTGATCCGTCTCATCCTTGTCGTTCTTTGCCTTGCCAGCTTTCTCGAAGATCTCTACTTGGTTCTCTTTTGTTACCACTATGGAATTACTAACGTTCTCCCTTTTAGGCAGATCGGGTATGGACATTTTTGGCGTAGACAGCGTGACGGACGTTGGCTGCACGGTCAGAACTAATTTCGTAGGATTGTTTCGCGTGTCCATTGCACTTGTAGTAATATTCTGTATAAAACTTGTATACTCATTCTGTACATTAGGCACTGATGATGAGATCTTGTCCGAACTTGTCACTTGATGTCTAGACATTTCTATGTTTGGCAAGCTGATCTTCGATAGTGGCTCCGCCTTCAACGTGTTCTGCAGTGAGCTAACTTTGATGTTCTCCAAAGCTGTCTGGCTTAATTTAGCAGCGATTTTCGCGTCCGCGACGATGCTCGCCATGGTCGACGGCAGGTGTTTCTTATTGTTGAAAGAAGTAGACATCGTGTCTTTTGTTATGCTTAAGGTCGTAAATATCGGGGTTGATTTAACAGCAGTGTCTGCCGCTACTGATGCATTGGTAGTCGTGGTAGCTGTATTTACATTGTCGGTACTAATATTTGTACTTCCAGGAGTAGAAGATAAGGGAGCTGTCGATCTGCACGCGGACGACACCGCGACATTCGCGTGATGCACGCTTGACGGTGGAGTTTGATTGTACAGTACTTTGTCAGAGAACACAAACGACGTGGGGCTTCTATTTTGCTTTGATTCTTTCTGCGATTTTGATTGATCTTCAGCGACGCTCTCCGAGACAGTGTTTCCCTTCGATGGCTCAGAAACAGGAGCAGCGTCCATTTTCTCGGCTTCCTCTGTGCACGACTCTTTGGACAGATTATCCTCGGGTGACTTCGTGCTAGGATCAATGATCACCACTTCAGACTCACTGACGAAGGACACCATCAGATCTTGCTCCGGTGATTGGTCCATGTACGATCCAGGCGAAGGATCCACGTGAAGCTCTTCCTGATCAGGCGATTCGGGTGTATCGGTGACCGCGACCAACCTCTTCCCGGACTGCAAAGTTCTTACTATGTCCAGCCTCAGGCCCTTCTTATTTCTCGCATGGGATGGTACCAAGTCTTCGTCGCTGAGGATTGGCTCGTCGGTCTGAGATTCGGGATTTTCAATTTCTAATATCTGGACTAAATCGTGGCCCTGGCTACCCTCGTTCACCAGCGCGTGGCAGAGAGAATCATTGCTATCCGCGGATAAATCCACAACCATTCCAGGCTCGAACAGCACGTACTCCTCCTGCATGTCGCCTTCCAGTGTCCCCGATATCACGTCAACCAGTTCCGAGTCCCCGAACTGATCAATCACCGTGATGTCGTCGCTGTCCCTTTGCGCCGTGGAACTCAACGTCACCTCTGTATTCACTATAGTTTTATCGTCATCGTAATCGGTGGTGTCAGGCATCGGTTCCATTTTGCTACTCGGGCTCCCCAAAGTGAGCGGCCCGTTGTCAGACAACGACGTCGCTTGCTTCGCTTCTATAGTAGTCGGCGGCGTTTGTGGCGGTGTGTGCGAGTCGTCGTCGAAGTCGTTGTAGTCCGCGCACACCAGAGAGTTAATTTTCGACTGCGGTATGCCAGTTTTCCTGTGCATCACCACAGAGGTATTCGGTTTCTCGTCCATGTTCAAAAGATGCGATTCCGAGGTCTTCCCTTTACTGGTCTCCGCTTTCGTCGACCACATAGGAGAGCCACCTCTGAGTCCAAGTTTAAAATATCCAAATCGCCCGAAGCCACCGTTTGCGAAGGGTAGCGGATTCAATGGATTATGTGGATTCCCTCCACCCCTATTCGTGTGATCCGACGAGGGTGCTTGCTCCTGCGGGAGAGACTGTTGTTGGTGCTGATGCTGTTGATCGCTGGAGACTGAGATATTGCTTGAGCTTTGAGCTGCGTAAGAGCCGTGCGGCGTGTGAGGCGTATGAGGTGTGTGCGGCGTCCTTGGTGTTCCTGGATTCTCCACGCTCTGTGGTCGATCCGGCATTGCTGGGCTGTTACCAGTGGACTGTCTTCTCTGCATCTGCATCGGGGATCCGCCAACCATTGGGCTCCTTGGCATAGGGGAGCTGGGTGGTTGTGACGTTGGCGGGTGATGCGTGTTGTTCAGCTGATGCTGCAGCATCGGCGACGTCGAAGGATGATTGCGAGACATCGGGCTGGGTGGCTGGTACTGCGCTATCATCGGCGAGTTGGGTGGATGCGTGTGAATCCTGTTCGCGTTCATTGGACTAGGAGGCTGAGAAGTTTGGCTCAATTGTTGTTGAAGCATAGGCGAGCCCATCGTTTGCTGGACCATGGGACTACGAGGCATAGGCGAACTCGGCGGTTGCCCGTAAGTCTGCTGAATTTGTTGATGAAGCTGGGGGCTCGGCGAGTTGGCGGGTTGGGAGACCATCGGCGAACTCGGTGGTTTCTGCATCGTATGCTGCTGCTGAGATTGCTGTTGCTGCTGCTGTTGCTGTTGCATTTGCAAGAACTGTTGCCTCTGCTGTTGCGCTATCTGCTGTTGCTGTTGCTGCTGTAACATCTGCTGTCTCTGCTGCGCCATTTGCAGCGTGCGCTGAGTTATCGCGTTCTGTCCGTCCTGGAGGATTCCAGTGTTCTCGTGCTGTTGCTGAATGATCTGTTGCCGCTGAAGCATCTGCTGATGTTGTTGATTCATTAGGGTCTGCTGCGTGGGTTGAGGGCTTCCCAGAGGAGAACGTTGCCCGTATACGATCCCTCCTTGCAGCTGCATCCTGGGTCTCTGTCCAGGTTCTCCTACAGCGGGTGGACGGACGAAACGTTGAGTGAGATTGTGAACTCTAACTCCTTGATCGCCGATGATCTGTTGCGTGGCGCGTGTGTCTGGCGTGAAAGCGCCTGGACTCGTCGCGAGCCTGCCAGTGATTATCGCCCGATGTTGCGGGGACGTCATCCGAGTAGCCGAGGGACCGCACATCCCAGGCGACGGCATTGCACCGGGGCTGAAAGGACTCTCTTCATTCTGTGAATGTGGAGTTCCAATTCTCGGGGACTGTTGCATATTGTGAGGCGACATTGTCCCTGGATTCCCTGACTGTGGATTACCAGGACTGTGTTGCAGCAAAGGTGGATTGGGACTGTGCTGGATGATGGGAGTTGCCGGTGAATGCTGTATCATACTTGTGGGGACGTTTCCAGGGCCTGGGCTTTGAGAAACGACCGCAGCAGGACTGTGCATCGGCGACTGTTGAGACGGTGACATCAGCGGCGAGCACGGCTCGCTGCTCTGTTGCTGCGGCTGCCGTTGCTGCTGTTTGCTGTGATACTCCTGTATCAGCATCCCGTGCTGGCGGGTCTGCTTGCGACTCGCGTCCAGGTGCTTCTGCAGTATCGCCTGCTCGCTGGATATACGCTGCAGCTCCGCCGCGTCGTTCTCCGTTAACTCGTTCCCGGACTTTCGTAGCTGTCGCTGTTTACTATTGAGGGACTGTAAAATTACGAGGGAATTTAACTGTAATGAATCTCCACCGTGCGAAACTATAAAAACGAAAACACCGCAACATAAAAACATTCTATCCTTACTTTTCGTATTTTACGCAGCTTTTGTACCTCAGTTTCGTAACACTTCAGTTGCTGTGTCAACACTTGATGCTGATGATTCAGCCACTGCTCGTACTGTATTTGCGCTTGACGATCCTGTTCGCTCGTAATAGTCTCTGGCGGCGTAGGTGGAGCAGGAATCTGGGAGATATTGAACGTGGCAACCCTCGCTGTGACAAATAGAAGAAGATTATGCAGAGGATTACTTATTAAACGGTCGGTTAGTTGTTAATGATGTTTGCGATACTGACGTTCAGGTGGTGTTTGCGTAGCAATCGGTTGCCTTGGCACTTGGGCTGCTAGCTTTGATGCGTCCGGCACCGTTTGCTGCCAACTGGTACCTGGAGCGGATGGTGGTCTTGGCGTACAAGGTGGCCTAATTACAGGAACTCCTCCAGGTACTGATGTAATTCCTTGTGGAGGAGAAGCAAGAGGTGCAGAACCCAAAACGTCTGCTCTAAATCTTTCAAACTCACTGTCGCTAAGAAGAGGTCCTCCGGAGTTTGTATTATCACTCTGCTGCTGTTGTTGTTGCTGCTGCTGCTGTTGTTGTTGTTGTTGCTGCTGCTGCTGTTTCTCCTGCTCACGTTTCTCTTGTTCCAGCAGTTCCTCCAGCAACAATGGTTGTTCCTGTGAAAATGACTACTGACAGCTTATCTAACTTTCAACCATTTAATAGGGTATTATGAATTCAAATAGAGAAATAAATATATTTGCCTTTGGAATGTCTAATTTATATATTACAATCCTACGTCATTACATATTGAAACAAAGCACACCGATCATTCTAACGAAAGAATACGAGCATGCAAGTGTCTTATCTTTACACTTTCATTAAAACTCATAACATAAATATCAGTTAGACAGAAATAATGATGTAGGAATAGAAACGCAAAGTGAACCTTTTTAACTGTTTTTAAGCAAATATCAATGATACATAAAGTATATGACAAAGCCTAACGTATTCCTTATCGATAACATGCATGCACACGTCAGAAATGCAACGTATTTTCTTAAGGGTTTCATGAAATTTGGTGACTGCCAAACAAAACGCATTGCAATTGGAACAACTGAGTAATATTCAGACTTCTTTAAGCGCTATATTAGAATCTTTGGTATCATAAGAAAGGATCTTCTAACAGAATATAGATGTATCTTGCAATTACAAATAGCGCAGTAACGATCAATTAAAGTGTAGATAAGTGTGTTGATGCACAGAGAGCGCATCTCAGCAATGCTCGAATATGTAAAGTTTCGAATTACGTTGCAACGAAGCTTGCAACCGGTAATTGAATTATAAGTAGAGGGAAAAGAATAGTGCAGAAGTACTGAAAAACAATCAGGAAGGCAATCTCTGATTCTTAGTGTATCGTTGCAGGTGATACTTTGTGCTGAATGCTGTAAATTCCCCAAGTCTTGCTCACCTGCAGAAGCAAGGGCCTTCGGTGAGGGTGAGGTGTCATTGCGGGGGTACCAGTATGTACCACGGGGGTCATTGGTGGGCCCGCCACCGGTACTGGGTGCCCTATATGGACCGGGGGCCGCGTCATACCCCGCCCACCTGGGCACAGCCCCATCTAGACATGCACCAACACCAATGCATTGCAAACACCCAGGCCAAAACACCATTTTACCAGCCAATACTCTTATATTAAATAAATTACTTGCCTACACCTACGTTCATAGCAAATTCGAGATCTCCTGTGCTCACTCGGTTATACTATCATAAACAGAACTCGACACCTTGTATCACACAGTTACGTAACTTCAAAATGCTACAAAGTTACAGGATTAACAGATCACCCGGCGTTAAATACTACGCCCGCGTGATCATTCGTATACGCACGCATAGATTCGTATTTAGCCAGGATATTATTGGTAAACGTGTTACAGAAATGTACGTGTACATATAGAAACTCGTACGCGATACGTTTTGCGATTGGTATTCATGTCTGTCACGGTGAATTGGCTGTAACAACTTGCGTTATGTACTTCGCGAAGCGTTTATCACTCGTCAGACTGCGAGGAATTTAGTCTCTCAATGTTAGAGGAGAAAATGTGTTAGATGTAATTGCGTAAAAATACTCAAGATTAAAGCGATGCAAAAGTTTCAAAACATCAAGAGTATATGCGACGTGTACAAACCTGTATAGGTCCGGGATAAGGGGGTGGTGGTCCGGGATACGGAGGCGGTGGCGGCGGCGGCGGCGGCGCGAGCGGCATACGCGGGCCGATCATGTGATTCACGGCAACCACTCTGCCAGCCACGTTTGGCACGCCCGCTACTCTCATACTCAGACCACGTTGCTGCTGTGACACTGGAATAACAGAATACGTTAAAAAAAGCCGCACTCGATCGTCTAATTGCAACTGTCCGCGACGCGCTTACCTTGGATATGCGTTTGCGGTATTCTTTGAGGATGTCCAGGGAACGTGGACGGATAGCTGACCGTAACGGTGTTGGCCGGCGTAACAACGCCCACCGCTCCATTCAGCGACACTAAGCGGGTTCCTGGAGGCACAGGTCTGCCCATCGCCGCTGCTTGCTGCACGTGCTGGTGCATCTGCTGCTGCACGGCAACGGCCTGAGCGTGCGTTTGCGGCAAAATTGCGGATGGTTGCTGCGGGGTTTGTGATGTTACTGTAATAGGCGGCACAGTTTGCGGTTGCGTTGGTGCGTTAGATGTTTCTGTCGGCGCTTGCACGGTAGTCGTCGTAGACGTGTCGCTGATATCAGTATGCACCGCACTTGCTGCGCCCAGCTCCGCCGATTTCCTCTCCTCATCCTTAACTTCTTTCTTCTGCTTCTCTTCCTTCGTCTCTACTTCAACTTGCTCCAAGTCTAAATCGAGTATATTCGTCTTCTCGCCACCGGTTATGTTATCTAGTTCGGGATCGGCGTATTCCAAGATATTGAAATCTGCTCCCATTTCGGCTGTAACGAGACAAGGTTTGAAGATTATATTTATATTCCAAGTTGAGAGATAGATTAGACAACACGAATTTCCCGTTGAATGAAATAGTTCACTTACCAAGAAGCTCGTCATCGTCGTCGCCTAAGTCTCCTAATATTGCACTCACGCCCTCGACCTCAACCATCGGTGCTCCCTCTTGTTCTAATTTCTCAAGCTCTGCAGTGACATTGTCCGGAATCTCTGAAGGTTCAGAAGGACTGACAGTAGCTTCACTAACTGTTGTTGGTATAAGAGGCGCTCTCACCATCCCCTGCGAACTTAACATTCTAATTCCTTGATTCAAGTTATCCTGCGGCGTTCGCACTATGTGTTGCCCCATAGTTTGTCCTTGATTGGGATCTGTAAAGATCACGAGTAGTCTCAATAATCAAGTACTCATTGCTATTCACATGGTACGATTGTAACATAAAACGCTTGCATACCTGGAAACCTTTGTTGTTGCAAGACATCGTAAGGCTCTGCGATGGAAGTCCTCGCAGTTGGCATACGTGCCTGCAAGGCCTGGTTTGCTTGAAAGTGTTGCTGAGGTATCGTCGCAGCTACCTGCGGTCTTTGCAAAAGCATTCTGGTTCGCGGATCTATGTTCTGCACCCTGGCATCTACGTTTCCCGCCACAGGATGCCTCGCAGTTATTCCTGTAACAACAAATAACATATCCATACATATACCTTAATAAATTAATAAAAAAAAGTGGCGCGCACGTACCGATTTGATTCCTTATCAAAACATTCGGTTGAATAGGCATCCTGGGTCTAACGATACCAGGGGGCAGAGGATGCCTGAAAGTACCTTCGCCAGTATTACTTGCTGCTTGAGAATGTTGCGAGAGCTGCACGTGGCCTGCGTCAAATTGTTGTTGTGTGTTCTCGGAGTTGTTCGGACCATCTGGAAATCGATACAACCGCGTAGTATATTTGTAGTCCTGCGAACGTTTCAATGCTTAACGAGCAATGCACCTTGATTCCACGCGGGGTTCACGGGTTCCAGTTTCTTAGTAAACTGCTGTCTTTGCAAGAGGTCGCGCAACTGTCTAGTCACTTCTGGCTGTTGGCTGAACACTTCAGGCGGCTGCGGCTCTTGTCGGGATTCTGGCCTTGGCGAGGTATAATTTGGAGCAGGAGAGGGTGTGGGTGGTTGACTATTATATGGATCAGGTGTACGAGACGGTGCATATACGTGAGTAGCGGGGCGAGTAGAGGGAGCATTAAACATAGGCCGTGGTGTACCTGGAGGCTGGGGGAACACATCGCTTCTGGGAGACGTGGAATACGAAGGTGTGCCAGATATTTGTAACCTGGGTGTTTGGGAGCCTTGGGAGTAAGCCTCGGTATTGTCGAAACGTTGAAAATGATCCTGTGATTGCGAGGAGGCTGGAGACTGCGGAAAATCGTGGGGAGATTGCGGGGCTTGCGGTGAGAACGGGGAGGGTGGTTGCGTGAAGTTATTTGGCATCCCAGGCCTAACCACAGTCCCAACTGGGCGCGTCAGCGCTGCGCAGGGTTGATTAGGTAATCGTGGTATACCCTGATGAGGACTTTGAGGCGCTAATCCTCGTGTGACTTTTACAGGAGGAGCCGCAAATGTGTTACGCGATCCGGGAGATGGTGACGCTAGAGGTCCCATATGATTTCCATCCTAGAAAATAATTGTTACAGGGTATCTGCAATGGGGAGTCTTAATTTTTATATTACAGTGACCGCGGGAAGGCTCTTACCTGTGCCGTGGAGACTTGCAATTGTGCTGTTAATCCTGTAGTATTGTCAGGGTTTATCTGAGTGGTATTGTCTTCACTTATTTGTCTATGAACTCTGGCAATAGCTGCTAAGGGATATCGAAAAGGTGAATGCAAAGTCTAAGTTGATTTTATGCTACATACAGTGGCGTGCAAAAAGTATTCGGCCACCATATAAAATCGCATACCTTTTTTAAAATCAATCCAAATGACTTGAGTTTTTTATGAAGCTAGAGGGATTAACTTGCTAAATGATGTGATTCGTCGGTTTGAAAAAAATGCACTTGGTCGGAATAGCAAAAAAAAAATAGTAAAGGTCGTTTTTTAAACTTTTTTTTGTGAGCCCTTAATGAAAAATCAAAAAACCCGTTTGTAAATTTAAGTAAGTTATATACGTGCCTAAAATTTCATCAAAATCGGTTAACGTTGCTCTGAGCTGTTAATGCTTAAAGATCGCAGAATAAGGTCGAAAATCGCTGATTTCCGTGAATTTCGACCATATTCTGCGATATTTAAGCGTGCATAACTCAGAGCAACGTTAACCGATTTTGATGAAATTTTAGACACGTATATAACTTACTTAAATCTACAAACGGGTTTTTTGAATTTCCATTACAGGCTCACAAAAAAAAGTTTAAAAAACGACCTTTACAATTTTTTTTGCTATTCCGGCCAAGTGCATTATTTTCAAACCGACGAATCACATCATTTAGCAAACTGATCCCTCTAGTTTCTCAAAAAAAAAAACTCAAGTCGTATGAATTAATTTGAAAAAAGTTATGCGATTTTAAAGGGTGGCCGAATACTTTTTCACGCCACTGTATATTTAATCGAATGTCCTGGGCATACCATGCACGCGTTGTTCCTGAATAACTTGCTGCTGTATCTGCGCTTGCTGCTGGCGCAGTGCTTGCAACTGTTTCCACTGACGTTCTTGTTCAGCTTCTCTGCTCGAACGATCTCTATTGGAAAGTCTCTCTTGCTCCTGTTAAAAACAATTCTATTAGAACCACGAAACCGACCGTAACGGAAGATCATTATATCCTTGCAGCCACTGTCATTAGAACACATAGTAAGAATTATCAAATAGCAGTTGCATATCTTTACTTTTAATGGAAGAATATAATGATCTCTTTTTCTTTGAAGCAATGTAAAGAATATACAATAAGGCAAATTGACAGTCAGCCAAAAGTGTACTTTAAGTTTTAACATTCAGGTAAATAATAGCATATTACTAAATTAATATAATTAGCGAGATCTTAATATTCCTGTGTGTGCAACACTGTTATAATAATAACCAGCCACCATCTAGAATAAACAGTTTGTAATCAAAGGTTCGTTTAAAAGGAAAACCTCTCTTTTACCACACAGAACACCCATAAACATTCAGTTTAGATTAATTTGTGGTAGTCTTCATGCATTTTATCACTGGACATGGAAAAGTATGTAGTTCGTACCGTTTCAGTACGCGGGCAAGATAACGCTCTGTTACACATAAACCGAATAAAATAAGAAGAGCATATTTCGCAACTTCGTTATGTTGGTAAACATATGTGCAATATCTTGCACAATTTAGGTTTAAAAATCATTCGTTATTTCAACCACGTTGTTAGCAATCAAAGATTCCGTCTATGTTATCGAGTATTAATTAACAGTAGTAAGTTACTATTTAGCGGTAACACTATAAGTACAACGAGTACAACAGCTGTGGTACTAAAAGACACAAAAGCTGCTGAAAATGTAAAAAGCAACAAAAGTTAGTTAAACTAACTATAATACATGGCTGTAAATGGGAAACAATGTGCTACATCGCAACAAACATCTACCAATAACTCATAGTACAATCCATAGAAAGCGATAATACTTATTTGAGGAGCACGGGACGGAGGAAATGTCGAATTTGTTAAAAAAAAACATTTGGAACGTCAAGGATCGGGAATAAATAAAAAAAAGAAATGTGCTACCAGTTGCCTTCAACATGCCACATACAATGTAATAATTTACGCAAATAATGGTACCATAATCCAGCATAGTATATGGCCGTCTAATAAGGATATGTGTGTATATATAGTGAAGTGTGCCTGACGAATCCAAATGAAATATCAAATAAAGATAATACATTTTAATGTATGCAAAGGCAACGTGAAATCAATCCATCATTACAGAAAACCAACGGTCTGAAACACGATCCGTTACACCACGAGCACGTTAGAACAGGGTACAAGCTATTCTCGAGGTACCAAGTGTTTCAGATCTTTGGCAGGAAGAACTAAGCTATGACTGGAAATTGTTGCAAGACACTGAACTACGTGATAGTATGATAATTTCTAATGATTTCTGCTCTAAAAACGGATAAAGGAGAACTAAATGTTGATCAGACACGTGGCACAAGGCAAGACACTAGAGGCACAGAATAGGTGGCTCACCATAGCCGGGGACTGTACAGGTACAGTGTGAATAATTGCAGTGGGTGGCGGATCGTAGTGCTCCTGGCTGAGGGAAGGGAGGGTGCGCATGATTTCAGATGGGGTGAGCACTCTAATCTGGTGGTCTACCGAGGATAATTGGCGTACAGGACCTACCCCCACCACAACGTTGGCAGTGGGGGACGCCTGAGAAATGCTCAGACTGTTAGCGATTGTACTGGTACTGATCGTAATGTGAGCAGGTGTAGGACGTTGCTGGGATGGTGGTGACGTTTGATGCTGCCCTTCACCGGCGCCCGTGTTGCAGTAAGAAGAAGAAGAAGAAGCAGTTGCTGATGTGCAAGGCGTGGCTGGCGACTGAGCTACTCTAGCCTGGCTACCGGTTATCTCTTGGTGTGCCAGGCTGTTAATGGAATTTATAGAATTCACAGAGCTGGGCCTGGGTGAAGAAGAAGGGGTCGTGGATGTTGGAGAAGGACTCGGGGAAGTAGATGTTAGCTGCTTCTGCGGTCCCTGCACCGCACACACCTCCGCATGATGATTACTGCTAGCTGTAGATACTGTCACTCCTGTCGCGGACACAGTCATTCCGTTCTTTTCCTGTGACTTTTCACTGCCCACCGAGGTCAAAAGTCCGATCTGCCTTTGGTTGGAGGCCATAGCTACTACTGGAGAAACTTGAGCTGATGTCATAGTTGTGACAGGTTTGGTGATGATGGTAGGTGCACTTGTTGCAGTGACTGGGGTTGTGCTTGGTATATCCTTGGATATCTGTCGGTTCAAGGGGTGCCTCGTTCACACACTTACGTTATAGTATTCATGGCTTACATATTTCCAAAATACATCATACAAGGTAATAGTGTAAATTCAATTCTCCAAAGGATTCTAAGGAACTTCCAAGGGATGCTATTTAGGGGGAGACTAGATTTAGACTTGATAGTCCTAAAGTATCAAATTAGCATCTACAGTTCTAATGAAATTATATGATTTTGGAAGTATGGAGTTTGTTAGAGAAACGCTTCAAATTGATGTCGAATCGTAAATATGCTTCCGTAGGTGGGTAATTAAATAATGCGGTAACATTCACGAGGATGATTGACGAGTCGGCACAGTACGTCGTATGTAAAATTCATGTACAGTAGTGTGCTTTAACGTAGCGTATAGTAATCCGAGGAAATATCTCGTAAATGAAAATTCCAGTTCTCGAAAGATCGTGTCTGTACTTTATCTGGATTCTCGAAATGTATAAGATAATTGAAAACCCTTAACAGCTTCAAGTATAGATATCGGACATAAAGGACAAGCTGTTAGTTCGACCTGTGTGTTAGCACAAGACATCTTTGAAGATGATGAAAATGGATACATATCACATAAAAGATTCACGCTTTCTCTAGCACTTATATTACAACTAACGCCTGCAGAAACTATTCCTACCTGTTGAGTTTTTTTCATACGAATCGCAGCTCTGTTATCCCGCGCCAGTGTTAGATAGGGAGCCTTCTTGTCGTTGGGTAACGCGCGCCACTTCTTCAATATCTGTTTGCATCTTTCTGACCAGGCTTAAATAATACGGTTAAGTATACGATTTAGTTAAATAAAGCTTGTATACAAATTGAATGGACTTAAACTGATATATCAATTGCCATAAATACCTGGGTACTCATTTTTCCATTCTGGGTGATTAATATTTGCATAGAGCACAGAGGATATAGTTGCCCCTGTACCCAGAGCTTCGTCGGCTTCCATTTTAAGATTACTTCTTTGGTTGTATGAGATTGTGGTACTGCCTGTTGACGTGGTGCCCTCGTCATCAGGATTAACCCACGGACTCGGTGGTTCAGAGAAAGCAGGACTAAATTGTGGGCTACTGTGTAGCGGAAAGTTGACGAGTGTAAATTAAAGAGGAAATTACTTGGTTTTTACTTTATATTACTGTTCTCCGATGAAAAGAAGTCGGTTGAGAAACTCTAGGGTCCGAATAGTATATCCCTATTGGCTGGCGCGACAACGTCGACGAATACAAAGTAAGCAAACGGGACACGAGCGGCGGGAGCCAATGCGAGCGAAGAAGACTTCTTTTCATCGGGGCACAGTATGTACAAACGCGAACATACTTGCTGTACTCCGAATGATATGGGGATGGCGGTGGAAAACTCATCGGAGAATTTAAGTTCGATTGACCAACGGGAGGCAGGGTGCCAGGTACTTGAGGTCTCGGTATGGGCATCGTTGTTTGTATACCTGAATATGCGAGGTTTATTATAATAACATACATATATTTTATATCACAGCTATGTAATTTAGAGATTAAGTGTTTACCAGGATGTGGCGAAGGAGATACAAGAGGTGTTGTCGTGGACGACGGAAGTGGAGCTTGAGCTTGGACAGGAAACACTGAGGATTCCTGTGATTCTTGAGATTCATCGGTCAGGACTCCTTTGAATATCTCTTCGATATCTTTACTATCCATATTAGGTAATCCTGAAAAGTATAATCAGTAGTTTCTATAGAATTCGTTATACGGAACAAAGACAAACAGTAGTAGCTTACGAAATGTACCTGTATCTCTGACCATTGATTCCAGGTTGAAATGTGGACTGAGAATGTCCGTTAGTTCGTCTTTAGTCGTCCCTGGTGTGTCATCCAATTCATCTAACGCTTCGCTGGCTTTAGCTAAATCCTCGTCTGGTTCATTCATGATAGTATTCACAAGGTCACTATCGAGTAAGTCACCGGAGATCGGTAAGATGTCACCAAGGGCTTCCGTATCGCTACCGTCGTCGTCCATAATTTCTTCCCGCTTTATAGGAGGTTCCGAAGGCGCTTTCTCCTCCTCTTTCTCTTGCTTAGCTTTAACTTGCTCCATAGCTTTCAGTTCATCCTGAGACAGTTGAATGGTATCCGCGTTCCCAGATACATTCCGTTCGCTATCCGATTCGCTGCTGCTCTCCAGTTCCTTGTCTTTGGTAGTGTCCATAAGATCCTTGCCAAAGAATGCCTCTTGCATATAGAGAGGAAAACATTCAGAAAGTTTTGTCTTTGGTTTTCTTCTCTGCGGTTTCCTGCGCGGCTTGTCGTCTGCCACGCTAACTGTCGAGTCGGACGGCTTCTCAGGATCCCCTTCTTCCTCTTTGTCCTTGCGAGTGCCTCTTAGTCTGACGATAAAGCCTCCGATGCCTAACTTCTGCAAGTTACGCTGGCGCTTGCGTCTTAAAATCGGTATCCCGTTCTCGGTCGTATAAATACTAAAGCCTTCCGGCGGCGGTTGATCGCCGCGAGGTGTCCACACCATGCCCTCTTTGAGTACCTCTGTGGGCTCGTCCTTTATATCTACTAAATCCATTTTCCCTCCGTTTTCTTCTAGAGAATTGTCTAAACTGCCGCCGGCTACTACGGATTCTATCGTGGCCATTATATCGGCCTCTTTATCGATCAATGGGTGCAGTTTTCTTCGTTTCTTTCTTGTCTGCTGGTGCTCGGATGTCAGCGATTTTATGTGATTCATGCCAGCTTCGGATAAGTAGACACCGTCAACCAAGTACTGCTGAGGGGAGGGTTTATACAATTCCGGACTGCGTGATGTTGGGGGTGGAGAACGGGGATACTTATTTGGTTGCGGTTTAGGTTGGCTGCATATAAGATGCGGCGGCGGGACGTCCCTTGGTCGACAAAGTATACAAATATAGCCCTCTTCCGCGCATTTCTCGGCTTCTACTTCGCTCTTAATTGCGTCGCACACGCAATGCAACCACCTTTCGCACTGAATGCATTGTATTATTAGGTCCCCTTCATTGTACGCTTCTTGACAAGATATGCAGGCAGTGTGGGACGCACAAGGGCCACACTGTGTGTAATTTTTCTGCCAGCTGCTATTAAATCCTGGATCGTTCGAGCCGCACGTTTGGCAGTGCGCGCACCACTTGCACTTCCAAGTACCGTGCGGCACGTAATCCAGCGGCGGGTCCATGCAGTAAATATGATAACTGATATCACAGTCATCGCATAAAATCAGACGACCCTCGTCATTCCTTTCGCCGCATCCCTCGCATACTGTACAATCAAGGCACCGCCAACCCTTCTGTAATATTACTTTAGTAACTTTCACATTAGCGCAGTAAGGGTGATAACATTGACCGCATTGTGCGCAGGCAATTAAACACCCCTCTTGGTCAGTGCCAATTGCACCGCACATCACACAAATGTCTTGGGTCAATACGAATTTATCTTTTGCAGAACATAATACAAGTCTATTTTCAATGCCCGGTTCATCTTCCTTTGAAAATGAGTCCGACATTGGCCTCTGAAATAGTAGAATGATTAACCGTAAAGATGATTTATAATTATTTTTAGAGATAAACAACAAGGGATCATTAGAATAAAATGTATACCTGTAATCCTACACCAGGTACTCCGAAGATACCTCTCATCTTTGCTTTGGGCCCTCTTTTCCTACCAAATTCGGTCATCTTCTGCCGCTTTTGATATCCAAGTTTACCGATGCCTTTCGGTCGGCCGATTATTCCACCTCCGAGGCCCAGTCTCTTCTTTGCGATCTTAGACGCACAGAACGGTTTCCCTTTCCCAAGACCTATAGAATACAGTGCTTCTTCTGATCCTCCTTGATAATCAAATTCCGACGAGTCTCCATCACCATATAAACTTTCTTGCGACGCACTTAAACTTAAATCCCCACCATACTCATCCATATTATCTTTCCTTTTTACAAGTGCCATATTTTTGCAGTGTAGACAAACATATTCATAGTCAGGTTTAGCTTCCTTACGGTGTTGGTAGGTTAATGGATCAGCCTCAGGGTCACAGGTACCATGAACAAACTTTTTACATGCACTACATTGAACCATCTCTCTATACGCGGCAGCCCGATATGCCTTTCTACAAAGGGGACACGAAAAACCTTTGTTCCTTTGTTGGTAACACGAATCACATACGGTGTAATGGGAATGCCACCGTGATGATAGACCAGCGCCTGGTGTACGGGAACCACAGTCTGTACATACACGGCAGCACTTACACTTCCAACCATATTTAGGTATAGATGTAACAATCGGTCGTAAACAACTAGGATGATACGCTTTTTCACAACGTTCACACAACATTACTTTTGAAACATCTTCCGGTTGACGACACACTTGACATACTCTGCAAGATACACATTGCCAGCCAGCCCGTACACCAGGCAGAAGTGCCAAACCGACACAACTGCCGTGGTAGTGTTGGCCACAGATGGAACACATTACTAGGTTGGAAACATCCCCCATTCCACAGCATTGCATACAAGTAACATCACCGCTCACTAAAATAAGATAGTACGCGAAATATGTACACCAAGTTATTCAGTCGAAACAGAGCTATAGAGACGTATGAGCTTTACGCAGGACTTACACAAAAGTGGAACCTGCCCCAGATGCTGGCTGCAAAATAGGGACAAGCTTTTCGTATCCTGGAAACAACTTGAGGCTGCGGCGCATGGTAAATGAAAATAACGATTGCACGATGCCACCTGTGTTTAAGGGCAATATTGTAATCCAACGTGTTCCGGTAGGTAATAATAAGAAAGTAGTAGAAACGGGGGGCTCACTTTGCAAGGAATTCCAGCTCCATAATGAGAACAATAAGCACATCGCCTTGACGAAGCCTGTACTATCGCTGGGCTTAGCATTTCTGTTGTTAATTCTTGGGTACCGCTTGACCACACGGCACAAGATTGATGAACGTAATAGTGCCCGGTTGATTCGAATAATGTTCCTATTTCAGGTTCCTCTGAATACCCAACGATAGTTAATTCCTCCACTGGTTCCGTAAAATTTGTTAGACTAGTATTCCTAACAGAGACAGTTCAATCGCAATATTAATAACTAACGTTATCTGAAATCCAGAAACTTTAGAGAATCTGAACAGTACCTGCACTTAGCTAGACTCTTTTGCCTACGGCAAGTCACAGCACCAGGACCTGCTGCACGCGGACTTTTGTCTCCAGTAGATATATCAACAAGATGGTCAGTTGTCTCGTCACGATTGGTTGATTTTTCGGGGGTAAAACCTTCGGGGCAGGTAAATCTCAATAATTCGCCCTGACCTAGTTGACTTCGTTCACCCAAATTACACAAAGCACATACTTTCCCTGGCCTAAACACATAAACAGCGCATTACAATTATATTCTATTAAAACATACAGGGGTAAGATATTAAATATCCTTGCCATTGTTCCGGAAAATATGGTGGTTCTTCTGGTGCCGGCATGCATCTCTCGTTGTTAGACGACTCTCCGTCAGGAGTAGTATCTTCGCCGAGACGTAGAGGACTCGGGGACTCTGAATGTGTATCATCATCCTTACTCTTAGTACGACGTGGCACGCCCCTTGCATATCCAAGACTGAATGAGAATACATCGGTGTACAATCGTTAAAGACTTTTCGGAAATGGTATTACAGGAGGTCGTAAGTAGTTCTTCCCGCGTTTCACTTTGATGTATACACGCAATACTAACCCTTTGCCCCTAGTACTTCCTCTTCCGAAAGGTCTGCGTGTACCTCCGCCACGTGTAATCCCAGGCGGCCGTTCTTTTCTAGGTCTACCTGGACCCCGCCTAATGTTCAAAGGTTTCCCTCCGGGAAGTGGAAATTTCTGGTACCGTAAAGGATCATGAAAAGCTTCATCTGGGGTTACTGCAAGAGAAACAAACTTTTGTGCTTCCTCTGAAATAATATGTAATTTTTACAATAATATCCTATACCGCGGAAGCTAGTAATTATCGAACGGGGACTGGTGTACATCGTGAATTTTGTTACGGCGACCGAGACGCGTGTACTTACTGTTACCAGGAGTTGTTGGTGCAGGGCCGAGCAATTGATCTGAATTTGCTGGAGAAACAGGAATTCCTGCTGTTTCCTCATCTTCGTCTTCGCCGTCGGAAGCTTCATCTAATTCCATTTCTTCCTCACCCTCAAGACGCTCTTCATCATCCATGGCACCTCCGCTAGACCTGAGTTGCTATGTAATCCTGGTTACATTGGAAGAGATATTAATGTGCCTTGACTTCTCGAAAAGATCATATTTGTGTAAAAAAAAATTACATCGATCTTCCCAAATTTCTATCAAGATTATAGCATATTGAACTTTTATCAATTACATTAAATTTCTGTCTTTAATCTTTATTCCGCATGTACACGTATCAGCATTAAATTCAAATTCAGGCTTTACATATTAAATTAAATGGTGTTAAAGCACCATAGATTTTCGTAGAGTAGCCTTTAGATATGAAAATAACATGAAAATTTAATAAAATTCGGAATATGTAATTACAAAAACTCAACTAATATAGATTGATTTTGACCTTGACTGCATTTTCAACTATTACATGTCATGCTTTTAGAATATCTAAAATAAAACACTATATATTTTCACTGATATAAGATTTTGCCAGTGTCAAAACTGATGGAGTAAATGAATTGCAATTAGCTCTACAACTTCTCTCTTAAGATTAAACACATCTCTTTCAATACAATAAACATACTTTGCAAATACTATGGAATGGCACCAAATACGAATTCCTGGTAGCCCGGATAATTTTGACCGGCGGTAAATGAAAATTTCAATTAATCTTGGCGGCTAGTAACGTTCGAGATCCAAGCTTCTCGTTAACGAAAAAGCACTTCCGAAGCTGGTATACTTTGGTCACAGTCGATCAGCTTTTGCAAAATACGAATCGGAACGTCGAACGCCGCGCGCCATCGACCCGCCGAGGATCAAACAAAAATATTCACCGAATGAAAATTCACGATCCAAGTAAAATTTACTACGTACGATCCGTGTAGAAACGGTGTGCAAAACACACCGATCGTCCCTTGCGTGTCAATTCTTATTTCCGCGGTCGTATTATAAATCCCCATGGCAATGTAATCTTTTGCATTAAAAAATCGGTTTCCCTTAAAACAGCGTTTCGTTGATAATGAAAACACCGACTCGTGCATATCGGCCCGAACTCACATAGCTTTTAATCTCTTTAGAGTATAGAGCTCAGCCAGCTACAGCAGGATGGCGTGCCGCTCGGCAATCGGCGGTCATTCCACAGTGGGGAAAACCGAGGCACTATGATCACCGAAAAACGCCACTTTTCATCACCGACGGAATCACAGATAGTCCTTGTCACCACGGGCTGTATCACCACATACGAGGCATCGTCTCCCCGTTGAATTGCCGCGTGCACAACGAACTTACGCTAAATAAGGTGGAGGAGAATTTTGTTGGCACGGCCTTTACGGCGACAGTACGCCATTGCTATGTCAGAGTTTGCAGGCTATAAACATACCCGGGGCCGCCCGTAACCACGCCGGATCACGTACCTTCCAGTTACTGTTGTCTCCTTAGCAGTTTCATGGCGGCTTTGCACGCGGAATTGTCGGGATCCTCGGTGAAATTCGCACGGCTCATCCAAGTAAACATCTTGTAGTAACAGAAAAAAATGTCACAAGCTGCTTGAACGGAAGAGTACGCAACTGACGAAGCGCTAAAGTCACGGAGTCCGGATGTCGGAGCGAAGCCAGAGCGCGCACTCGCTTGGACGGGTGCACGGTGCTGCCGCCACTGCGCAGCGCACGGAAATGCTTGGAGTACTTCGTTGCGGGGGATCGAGGAAATTGTGCTCTGCCACTGGCTGCATAAGCGAGTGCATAATAGTTTTCGTTTAACTGCATGAAGATTCTACTAAACGGAAGATGGATCTACGAGACCGCAGCGGCGCTGAGGTAAGATTCCCGGAGTGAATATAGTCGTTCAGAAAACAGTAATTTCGTTATTTAATGGGTACAATACTTGGGTACAATACTTGCTACGCGGTGGATGGAATTAAAACAACGGTGAGGCTATAGTGTGTTGATTTATGTATTGTCACTATGATGCATACAGTTGGTACTCATTTCTGAAATGTCGCTACGAAAATCGAAACATCTAAGAGGGCGCATACGCTCATGGTATCCTTAAATACAATAAATCTGCCGCAGCGACGAAACTTCTGGCGTCCCGTGCTCTTCTAAGAAGTTCAGTATGTTTTCCATAACTGCAAAACGAAAGTAATTGCTGCACAGCCATGGTCGGTAGTTCAATGCTTTCGGTAGAAGCACGAGTGAGGTATAGGATAGGCCTAGCAACTTTCGGGAGTTCGTGTAACGCGAACTGAAATATCGACTTCGCGAAAAGTCGATGCTTCGTCGCGCACTCTACGCTAAACAACGGCGATCCTGGGAATTGCATTCAAATGAATTACAGAAGCCGGTAAAGTGGCGTTGCGGCGATATTCTATTCCGAATCGATAAGGGTGCGTGCGACAGGAAGGTGGTATGAAAATTCACATTGGATGCGTGGTCTATACTATAACCTCGTTTGTGGTAGAAGTGTACCTCGTTTATCTTCCGTGTTCATAAACATGTTCACGATCGAGAACCGTTTTACTTGACTAAACGACTTTAAGAAATTATTGACCAACTCTGTGTCATTGGGAGTGCAGAAATGCTGTTCCAAGCAACGCAAAATTACGCTGAACATATTTCCATCCAACTCGCTGCCTAAAACTGATACATTTCACGTTGAAATAAATTTTATAATTCTTGCATTTGCATTGCGTATACAAACCTGCGCTCAACTTATCGATGTTCAAAGATCGGAGCAGCTGGGCGTGCATTTTCAAATCGGTATCATTTTTCAACGATTGCCAAATGCGCATAAACTCGTATCCGTTTTCGATGTTTTTAAAATTCTGAAAATTGTAATGGATACCATTAAGATTTCTTATTTTCTCTTTCATAGATATAACTGAAAGCGTTACCATTGAAATATGTTTTTCCGCTTTGCTAGTTTTATTCTCATATTTATCGGCGACTTGTATTTTCCTCGGCGATAATTTCGTATTAGAATTATCTTCGCGATATTTATTCGCATTCCTAACATTCGATTCCCTCGTCATTTTAGCAGCGTCATTTCTATTTTTATATATGGTCTTGCACAAGCAATCTTTATTTTTATTGCCCGCAGAATTATAATTGCAAGCCTCGCTTGGCAGTTCCTCGATAATAACTGAACTACTTCGCTTAGCAGGCATTGCATAAGAGAAGATTGACTTCGGTTTTGTGAATGAGGAACTTTTTTCTTGGATCGATTTTGACACATTATTCACATTGGGCGAAGAGTGCGTAGAATTTTTGGGTGGTTCGATCTTTTTTAAAACATCGTTCTTGGTCGTTAGTTTTTGCTTAGTTTCGTTTCCAAGACAGTAATCTGCTTTGAAGTGTGGCCTGGGCCTCAGATTTTGCGATGGGCCTGGCGCTCTATCGCAGTAACAAATACTATTTTCTATATTGAACTTCGACTGGAATCCAGCATTGGGATTTGAATTTCTTTCGACTTCATTGAACGTTGAATCTTCAATTGTGCTTTCTTTCTGTTCTTCAATGGCCATTCTACAAAAATTATGTTCCAATATATCATCTTCCGATGACAGAAATTTTTATTTTATTTAATATACCTTATTTTCCTAGATTCGCAAGGTTTTCTCAATTTCTTCACTCCGGCTATCGCGGCCGAATTGACGGGTTCCAATTTCAAAGCAGCTTCGTAGTCAGCCAACGCCTAGATGATAAATTTTGATTTGCTGTAGAAAATAGCGTGTCTACGAAGAATTTTAATTAAATCATTATTTCTTGCTCCAAGTACCTGCGCCGATTTTTTAAGATGCTCTAAAGTTACGGCTCGCCGGAGAAGTGCTTTCACATTTCCATGCTCCATGCTTAACACTAAGTTGCAATCGTTGAGGGCATCTTTGTAGCGTTGAAGTTTAATAACTAAAATCATACATACGCGTTTTAGATTCATTGCCACGGAATTAATTTGCAAAATGAGTGAATGAAATTTCTCACATGTCATCGCGCGATTGTTGTACGCGATTATATTTGAGTCAACTCTTATACTAGTATTATAATGTTTCAGAGCTTCTTCGTAATCCTCTGCTCTGAAGGCCTCGTTCCCCTTTTCCCTTTCTTGTTCTGCCATAACGTTTATTTCGGTCCCAGTCAACGACGCTATAAAAACATCTTTGTTTTGTAATGATACATTGGAGAAAATTAAAAAAAAAACTGGGGGATCGCTTATTCAGATGAATGTGGATACTCAATTTTTAAATTGAGTTCTTTAAGAACATGATCCACTAATTGTTTTTGCGGTATATTATTGAGGCTGTAATTAGTACATACATTTGTTAATGAGTACGTGTTTCTCGAGCTTCTTTTGCTTTGTCATTTCTTTCTGTTTTTGTAGAAGTCTCTTAGCTTCGACTTGCTTTTGTTCATCTCGTATATCCATTTTATTTAATTCCGTATCAACATCGTATTTATCCCAAGCAGCGTAGTCACACGAAGCGGTTCGTTTAGGTTTACCACTATTTTTCGAATTTTTCGCTGTTTTTTTCTAGCCAAATTCGGAAAGAAAATTATTACTTTGGTAAATTTATTATTATGCTGAATATTTTTGCATGTTTTATCGGGAGAAATATAAAAATTGTAGGATATGATGGAGGATAAGTGAATATACTTTAACAGATTCTTCTTTAAATTGCCGGATATCCGGTTGAAAAAGTGGTTCCGTAATTAAAGCTTTTCCTTCCTCCAAATCTTTCTCGCGAGACAGCATTTCGTTTGTCCAATCGTTAATGTCTTTATCAATTTCTTTGCATTCGCTCGGACCTAACATATTTCGCATGATAACCGGTTCCAATTTCCTCAAAATTACACTCGTTGGCTTAACATCGGCCAAACGCGTTTCCGCGTGTTTCGTTAAATCTGGATAAATACCTTCTTCGCCGGAACTATTAATAAAGATATAGATTAAATCTGATAGCGAATTTATCAAATATAGAAGTTATCAGAGTTCTCTACAGATACAGCAAAAGATTACGAATCGATGATATCGCTAGGGATTCGTTAAAGTTTGCCTCCCGGAAAATTGAAAACCCCGCCCGTATTGTAATTTGTACTCACCGCAGTATAGTTACTATGCGCTCCAACTTCTTCGCATTCTTGCATTCGGAAATGTATTCATACGAGAGATGCTCGACCGGTATGTCGTACCTTTCGAGCAACGACTTTTTATCAGGTTTCGCGGTGCGAATTATATCCGTATCGTTCGCGTCCATGACGGCAAACAAAATAACCGTGTTGATAGGAAAAAAGAGATTCCCTTCTGTTAGAACCTAATTAATTCGGTTGCCATGGGCGCACGCATACTAAATTATCAATTTCACATAGCTTATCCACATGGATACTTGCGAACGGCTCGATCGATAAGGTAGGGAGCCTTTCTTATGATGCGTTTCCAACGAAAGTACAACGGTGAACGTGCAGTGGCGTGTGCATAGGACGCACTCGATCATTCCCAAATCCACCGTTCGGTATTATACCTAATGATTTGCTAGTTTAAGACCGTTGCGCGAATGGTTAATAGATGGGCATTATTCACACGAAACTGCACCCATTTTGTATTGAAATTATCCCCTTCAAATTCCTCTCCACTTCCTAAATAATACATTTCCTAAATTCGCGACTGAAGGTCCCTCTGTGATTCTCCGCTCGAATCGCGTGTAACGAAAAAGCTCAGCGAGAAGTGGTTCGCTAATGGGGCATTATCTGAAGTTATCATCGGTGAAAAGCTCGTTCGATCCGATAACGATAGTGGGATGATTCGCGGCAGACGTCGTGGCTGTAACGAAAAAACTATTCGCATAGCTGGCCGTAGTTGCGCGGACACGCGCGTGCATACTAGCGCTGGCGCATTGTGTCCCCGCGCTTACCTGTTAACACGGCAGTCACCTTGTAGCGCGGAGTCGGTACGCCATGCCATGCCGTGGCTGAGGCGTGCAGTGGGCTGACCGGAGAGTGCATATTAGACAGCGCGAGCCGCTCAAGCTCGAGCATTCGCCGGCGAGCGCTCGGTGAGATTGGTGCGGCGGTGTTTTCGTGTAGCTCGCGCGCTCGATCGTTCTCATTCGCGTACTCGTATACATCGGTGAATCTCGTTCTGTTTCGTATCGTTCTAACACGGAACAGCGGGGGAAAGAAAACGATCGAGCCATTGTGGTTTGCCGTAACGGAAGACTCACGATCTCGTCGCTGTGTGATATCTTTTAACGCAAGTGGATATATACAACAGGTATTTACTTACGTGCGAATACCGTGCTCGTTGCGTCAAATCATATTGCATGCCATTATTGTCCGGGGGAGAGTTCACTTCCTTGTATAAACATCGATCACATCTGCGCGCTATTTGATGTTTGCAGATGATGGTCGACCTTCTGGAGGTCGAGCTGATAGGTGATTCAATGTCCTTCCAGTTACACCTGAATTCTCGGCCCGAAACGTCGAGACAGTGCTCGTGTACGCGTGTATTTTCGAGTTAACCTCTTCTCGCTTGACGCGTCCCCACTGTGCTACAGTGTGTACATCTGTCATCTGGCAGGTATGATAAAGAAACCGACCCGCGATAAACCCTTTCATCGCCGCGCACTGTTTGCCATGGAAATTCTGGCTTTAATCGCACGAGGTGTAGCCGTTGCTAGTAAACGAATATCGTTGAGTCGCGTCTGTGCACAATTCTTATGTATGGAGTGGTATGTCTCGAAGAATAATGTTATTCGATAGTTTTCGAAACAATAACACGCGCTGACAGGCGGTAATTTGCGTTATATAATCTTACGAATAAATCGAAAAAAGCAAATCATAGATTTCGATAAATAAATCATTTGTGAGTATAAAACGATATGGCCTAAATCTGATTTTTCTCGTTTCAAGAAATAAATATTGGGGTTGGTGTATATAAAATACAATGTTTCGAATGTTTGTTTATTATCTGGAATGTATGCAAATTTTCGAAAAGGATACTCAGTTTCGTAATTGACATTTCCGATTTCCCTTTGCAAGTATCTGTCACGTCCGAGAAATAACTTCCTGGTAACAAAAGCTGAATGAGGAAAAAGGCGGGAAACACAGATTCAGCATTTAGAAGAATACATGTCAAAGTCAAAGATATTTTAACCTCGCGATATAAATACAAGATATTTTAATTCAATTTATGAAGTTTAAATATAAATTACATAGTCTGAAGTTTTGTAAGAAAAAAACGACGTGTGTCAAACTAATAAAGTAAAATAACAAATTCCGACATAGTGCTCTTGTCAAAGTAATTACTAACAAGTGAATAAAATATAATCGGCAACAATAAAATCGCTGAACAAATTTATCATAAAAATATTATATTACTGCAATAATTAGTCCAATTACTTTGACCAATTCGAATTCCATTATCTCGAAGCTCTTGCCCGTCAAAATAACATGTTGCGAATATCGAGTAACTTCGAGATCGATTGGTAGCGCTGTTCCCGCGGAATTGTTGCCAGTTTCTTTCTGGCCGCTAAACCGCGCGCGGTTGAAAAAATTCGCCGCGGAAGGGAAGGCAAAAAAAAGATTGGAACGGCGCGACGCAGGAATTGCGAGAGAGCACGTGGGCGTTGCTCGAGTCTAGTTGTGCTCGCAGCTCGCTTCCAGTGTTCGTCTGCCCGTCCGCGGGAGCGAGCGGCTCTCCTGTTGGTGCGCGAGCGCGCGCGCGCGCGGCACACACACGCGCGCGTCAGGCCTTCTCTTTTTTCGTAATCCGAACGGAGCCGACGTTGGCGGCGCCAAGCGAGAAGAGAAGATGAGGAGAGGGAGGCCGTCGACCCGTTATAAATGGAACTAGCAAGACAGCATTTCTTGAATCGTTTCTTGTGTTATTATTCGCAGCGTGTCGGCGCTCCGGCCAGCCTGTGTTTTCCCGCAACGCGACCGGAACGCCGCTGCCCGACGACCACGGTTATTACTGCCGTGGACCGGTGGACGAATACGCGGCGACGGTGGAAAGTGAAGCTTTCGAGAGGAAGAAAAGAAGAGAAATCGAGGGACGTGGCATTTTTCGGCGACGCCGGCGGGGCCCGCTCGTTAATCCAGTGACTTTCGACGCGTTCGACGGGACGCGTCTCTTTTGTAAACATAAACAGAGGAACCCGTTAAGGGGGAAGGAGGGGGTACCGAGCGTGGCGGACCGCGGAGCTCGGAAGCGCGGAAGTGGCCGAAGTTTGAAAATCGTGCGCCCTCGGGTCTAGTCGTCGGAATTCGTAGTCGGCGTTCCGCGACAGCTCCCGGTGTCGCCGCGGCGTCGTTTAAATTGGCTGCGACTATCGGAGGTAGACGTTCGTCTGGATTTGTTCGCGCGAGGGCCGCGACAGCCGGCCAGTGAATCACATCCGAGCGACGTTTCGAAAGATCAAGTGTCGTCGCGTCTAAAAAGGTGGCTGTTACTCAACAAGCTTTATCGCGCCGTTCGGGAGCGTGCTCGGAATGAACGTCGCGTTCTCAAGTGGCCCGTGAAGTTGTCCCTGCCGTTCGAGCGCGACTATTGGAAACGACCGACCAACGTCGCGAGTGCTACTGGATACTACGCAGTACGAGGAAAGGAAATACAGAGCTGTCGACAAACACGCCGCACAATCATCAGGCGTAATCTGTCTTCTTATCGCCGTTGCAAAATCATTTGACTCAGTGCGTGTTGACGAAGAGAGGCGATTAAACGCCTCTTCCAGTACAACTGTTCCGTCGAGGTTAGGAACAGTCTTTCTTGTATACCGTTGCTCGAGGGTCGTTTAGTGGCGCGCGTGTGCTCCTTCGAATATTTCTCCCGCGTGTGCGCTATGAGCGGACTTTAGCAGACTTTTAAACGAAGTACGGGGAAAGTGAACAGTAACGCGAACAGTGTCGAATTGGATAGCGTATGATGTGCAAGCGGGGATCGAATGACACCTAACATCCGCCTCTGATGACAAACGTCAACAGGATCCGGGTGGTCGTCCTCGGCGGCCCCAGAGTCGGAAAATCAGGTAACCTAAAAAGTTTATTATCCCGACTATTTAGTATTATGATATTTTACGTTGTTTCAATGGTGTAATTCAGGAAGGAAGCTATAATATCTCGATGTATTATCTGTATGGCGTAATTCGTAGTATAATTGATAAGGGAACGATTCTTTTTGGAAGATCAGTTGTGGAACTTTGATACGTGCATTCGATTATAACCTGGGAAAAGCATCTCCCCGTAACTCTTTATGTTTATTTGCATTTATGCTTGTAGATATTGGCATTAGGATAATGTAACTCTTATCAGCTTTATTGTTTCAATGCTCAGCATTTATCTCGCTGTTACGATTACTGCGTATGCTCATTGTGCGCGCGCATCTGCATCCGTTGTCTCGTATTCAAACATTGCGCGCCAGAAGTGCACGCTCAGTACATTTTCAATATTAATTTTCTCGTAAATGAAGCTTTTTGCCAAAAATATATTCAATCTATTTTCTCACGTAGAATCGTTTCTTTGTACAATTTTATCGCGGAATGTTTTGTAGAGGTGAATATATATTACACAGAATATTAATCAAACTTCAAATTTTTAATGCTCATATTTTAAAAACAAAGCCCCAGATTACAGAATATTAAGAGCATCTCTACTTCTACTTCCTTCACCGTAGAAAATCTCAATGTCAGGCACGTTTCATAATTTTAGAATACCCTACATAGATTAGTAGATTATTTTTAAACACGGTCGCACTTGTGCAAACCTTCTTCCGTTCTGCGAAAACTAATTGCCTCGAAGGTCGCATTACGACCGTTAAGGCTTCAACTTCCAACTTTAGAGACTAAATGCGAAAATAAATTAAAAATAATATAAAACGCAGCCCACTTCGTAGCGGCGTCTTTAACGTAAGACACACCTGAGGCGGACGCGTGATTGCGTTATGATTATGGAAAAGTACGTCCCGCGGTATGGATGTAAACGTATCGGGTAGGGTATTAATTATGGCGGACAGTACTAATATTGTGTCGTGTAAAGCGTGTAATTTCTGCGCGTCTATCTAATACCGCGGCGACGGATTGAATGAAAGTGCCGTTAAGATGAATACGTATAGTCTTGGTTATAATACAGTGCATTAGTTAGCCCCGACAGTCGTACGACGCGTACAAAGCGAGTAAACGAAGGCAATAAGATAGTTCACTGACCTCGAATTAATCCTATTAATAAGCCACGGAACTGATACCGCGAATGAGGCGTAATTTCTCTCGTCGTGCGCCACGGCTTAGTCCTTTTTCTGTCAATAAGCCTTGGATTAATTGCACGTTATTAGAATTGATCTTGAAGGGTGGTCTAAAAGTAACCACAAATCCACTGAAGGTTGGAATGTTAATAATCTGGGGATCTTAAGATTCGATTAATCTAAACTTAATCCAAGATCTTGATGTACTTAGGCCCTGTTGATGAAACTTATACAGTATCTTCTTATTGATGATACTCTTCCGCAATTAGGCAGTAGCATCACTCGAATGTTAATTGTTCGCTTGAGTCATGCTTGCGATTCGGAAAAAGATGTGAAAGCGATAAGGAGGCATGGGCAAGGTGACTTCAATCGCGATAATGATGATTCTTCTATCAATCAAAGTATCGATCATTCTTTGCGGGACAATGCACTCTAATGGTAGTTTGAATCACCCAACAAATATGCGTCGAAGCGTATCGACCTATGTTGCAAGATTATAGTTTGTGGTGCGAGGAAAGTTAGCATGTGAGGATCAGATGTTGAAATGTGGAGGAATTTAAACGAAGTAGAGAACTCCAGCGTCCCCATAAATTACTCAACGCTCTAACTTATTCTACATGTTTTCATTAGATATCTTTTTTCTCAAAAACACGTTTCTTCGGTTGCCTCACAAGAGAAGATCCAGAAATTAAAAAAAACATGGAACTTTATGAATATGTAGGGCATTTCCTCCTGATTACAACGCAATTTTTGTTTGCTGCCAAAATTCACTCTAAAGGTGTGAAATTAACCTCTGAAAATTCGGCTATTTTCCGATTTTATTTTGTAACTCGCAATATGTAAGAGATAGAAAAACAGTTTCAAGACAAAAGTTACTTCTTTTAATTAGGGCTATCATTTGGTAACTTACAGTTCTTACAGTTCGCGAGTTATAACAGAAAATCAGAAAATACTCGGAATTTAATGTGTCAATATCACCTTCTTAGAATGAATTTGGGCAGCAAACAAAAATTGCGTTGTAATCAGGAGGAAATCCCCTATATATTCACAAAGTCTCATATTTTTTTGAATTTCCAGATCCATCATACTCTCCGTTTATCTACAAACCCCATTCCAAGGGCGACGATTATACTTAAAAGGATATCCCGTCGACCTTTCCCTTTTTCTCACATCGACCATTACACACGTGGTCCAAAAATTCGTTCTCACACAGCCCTCTCTCCCCCCTGGTTTATATCGTCCCCGAACGGACGACCGTTTGATCAGAAAGCGGATATTCTCGGCGAGAGAATCCGTAAAAGTCGTGAGAGAGCCCGTGTCCTGGTGGGTATAATAAGGACCTACGTGGACGTTATCGGATATCGCACGAGAGTGGTCAGCAGGTCGTTGAGCTACGAAAAATCCTGCACGGCAGCAGCAGGTTGAGAGGAGATCTGGACATCCGATACATCCGTTCTGTTACCGAAGCACACACAGCTCCCCACGTTCGACCTTACCCCTTTCATGCCGAGTTTACGCACCGGAGTGCTTTCCTCCCTTATCAGCTTCCGGCGACCGTTTCTATACACACGCTTCCACGTGCCCCCCAGCAGGACAGTAACACATTGTGGAGGCCTCCTGTGTAGTTGAATTAGCGGGATCCGTAGTTCAGATGACGAGATTTTCTTATTTACCCCATTTAGGATGCACCCCTCTTTTTTTCGTTTCTTATTAGAGTCACTTGATGTAGTTTTAGGTCTCATTTTTATTGCAACCTTTTATTCGTCTTCAAGTGTATAATACACCTGTCAATTCCTAAACAACATTCGTGAATCACTCTGCATACTATCAGCATTTAGTTCTTCGTTATTTAAGGGGTTCTCCCTACTTTGACGGCCTGAAAAGGAGCGCGATATTTGGGATTTTTTAAAAGAGAAACCCTTAAATTATATTAATTGAAAATTTGATGCCTGTATTTCTACATATTTAGGCAAAATTCTAAAAAAAATCAATTCAAAAAGAAGCGGTACCTAAAACTTTAAACGCGTTTTTCTCAAAACGACGTTTTTCGAATTGGTTAGTATACTATTTACTTCAAACTTGGTATATGTATATCTTCAATAGATGTCCCATTCTCGTTGTTCCTAAAACCAAGTTGATTTTTGCAAAATTAGACTTTTGCGACTTAAAAAACCAGCAATTTTTTTTGCAAAAATCGATGGCTGTTTAACAGACACTGCCATTTTTTTATTTACTTTTTAGTATTTCTCATTTAATCTAGTTCAGACGATAGCCACACTCATGCAGTTTACATAAATGTTAAAATTTTCTATTTCAGACAACTACATTGACAGATTTTATGCTAACCACGCATATGATTTTTGTAAGGCGCTCTATTTGAAGCACTATAACTCTGGATATAACGACTATTTTTGCATGCATTATTTTTTCCATATTCTCTAAAGATTAACAAATAAAACTACAACGCTGGAAGTAAATATATTTAATGCTTTTGTTTTAAAAAATTTCCAAAGTTCGCGTCTCAGCATCTTCAACTTTTGAAACTTCATAGTACCAATTAACTATTCTTCCATTATTTAGAAGTGGTATGGATCAAGTATACAGTATCTACTACTCTACTACTCTGAAGTTCAGTATAGAAACCTGGTTCAGATTTCAGAATCGAGGAATAAAAACAGCTGCGTCCCTTAAGTCCTCGATGTTTCATAGCGCAGTGAATTGAAGGAGCATGATTTGCGTTCTATTAAATTTTACAGCTACCCATGTAGAAGAGAATGGGAATTATAGATAGCTGAGGGGTTATAGGTACTCGAAAGTTTCGCGGTAGCGCATAAGTAGTATGCAGACTGTTTTGCAGAATGCGTTAATAGAAAAGCTCCTGGAAGCGACGAGAAGCGTCGATGATCATGGTTAGGGCCATTTATCTGCGTTAACGCCTATTGAAGCGGCAATTGGAAGCTGGTGCGCATTTCCATGTCGCGTGAAGTATTCATAAATTCATTTGGGCTGAACGACCCGCTTTATTACCAGCGCGGTAAAAAGCACCGGCAGACAGACAAAAAAGCAATACCGTGTCTTGCGTTCTACATGCTGTAATCGTTATTTTATGCCGCTCAATTTCTCCGTCGTGGTCTTTCTTCTTTTTGCGTGCTGGTGTTTGATATCAACGACGATCTTCAGATTGAGAAAGGAGTAATAGTGCGTGCGTTATGATTGCGGAGGAGATAGAATGGTGTAGGAAGTTGATGGTTGGGAGAGTGGTGAGAAAATTTTGAGAATCTTTAATTAATTTGATTAAATAAACTCATATGGAATTAGTTATGTAGAAATAGGGGTTTCTTGGAGTGGCTGAGAATTGTTTGAAATATATAATAATAAAGCGACAAGTCATTCTGAAATTAAAAATATTAGCTTCTTCCTTAAACATCCTCCTGCAAAATGAGTGTTTGGAAAAAATGGTACCTTGGAGAATATCTGGAAAAAATTCTTTCCAACGTTGTACCACATAAATAAACACCCCCCTTGCAGAGGAAGGTACAGAGAAAACAATTGTATTTTTAATTTCCACATAACCAGTAAGAAGTGCCATTAAAAAAATCACAGTTTTCTTCACTCAGTAATATTTGAAATTATTTAATCTTAATACTCTTAATTAAATCATTCCACCTTTATATATATATTTTTAATGCTTTCCTGGTTTTTCGAATTAAAACCCGTGACGATATTTCGTTGCAAGGTACCCGCAAAATCCTCAGCTAGTTGTTTCAATATTTCACAGCGGTCAGGCGCAGAAATTGGCGGGAGATTTTTTTCCCCTGCCCGAGAGAATGAATTTCGGCTGCGCATACACGCGCGTCTATTTCAGGAAACGCTGGTGCATAAATGAGCATATAAAGAGTGAATCAGCGATTCGCGACGATTTATTATCGTAGCTGAATCCTCTGGCCCGAAGCCTCCTCGTTCGTGCATCTTGATTCATACGGCTGGGTCGAACCCCGAAGTTGCAAATATGAATAACCAAACAGGATGATGGAGTGACCGAATAAAACGAGCGTCCATATTGTATGGGGGTCTTTGTACGATGGCTGGAAAGAAGTCGGGACGCTGCACGGGTCGCGTTAATGAGTTCCATGTGGAAGATAATTGTTTCGTGCGGTCGTTCCTGGAATTCCTTTCCAGTTAATATTCTTTTTCGGAATTTCTCTGCACTTGGAGGGAGGGAGGGGGGTGGGGTGGGGTAATATAACACTGTCCGCGATAGAAGCAATTCGTGGTTGCCTTATTGCAGTTGAAAGTATTCAATGAATGTTTAGAGTGAATTGGAAGTTTCTTCAATAACTATAATTCACTGCTGTAGAGTAATTGATAAAAATGTTAAGAATAATAGTTGGAAAGATGGAGAATAAAATAAATACATATATAAAAAATAATTTATCTAACTTGATCAAAAATGCACTAAAAACAAAAAATAATTCTTTCCTTGTAACTACAATTACAACCTGGTTATGATTGTATTTTCAAATCTTTTCAGAGTAGAACTAAAGACTGTTTGAAAGTGATTTGAACATGGAGTGACAACTCTTGCAATTGTTTCCAGGGAACCAATCAACTAATTGATCGATATTTTGGATTTTCCTCTCTTATTTCCAACTTTTATTCAGAATATTTCTATCCAACTACGGAAGCCTTCTCAGCTCCCATACAGTCTACACAATCATAGAAGTTTTTCTATCATAAAACATGAGACATTAGCAAAGACCAAGTACCTACATTTGCAAAGATAGCAATGTCTCAATTCTTGGCACAGATTTTCACCCGCGGCTGGGCAACAAACTCCCTCAATCGATCGCACAAGGGCTGTGCCATTAGCACGCGAGGGTAAACGAGACGGGGGATGGCAGAAAAGCGAAGGATGGTGTTGCACTGTAGCACCGAAGCCCGGTGGATTCGGGTGCCCGAGCTCGAAATGCAAGTGCAATTACTGCACCCACTTGCATTCGCTGACGCGCGATGCTTGTCTGTGCACGGTGTGTACAGTGGTCTATAGATAGATTCGCGGCGGATAAAGCTCTATGCACGTAAGAAAATAGTAATTACGGGCGCGATCACCGCGGATAAGGGGGGCAAGGTGGAAAAAAGGGCCGATTCACGGTGTGGTGGATGCAGCGAACCGCATCCTCTGCTCGATACGCGACTCTCGTCCTCTTTGGGCTAACCGCGGCGCTGCTTCGAGGATTCGATACAGGGTGCTTCATAACACAAGGTCGTTGCTTCAGGGTTGATTTTAACGGGCGAAAGTAAAGAGAAAAATTCTGTCCACTGTCATTCTTGAATGATTCTCTGCGTGGAAAACTGACACCAGGTCATTTCTGACTCAACAGATGTTTTCATTATATTATTATATATATTTTGGATCTTCTGAGGTAGTAAATGGTGACGTATGTATATTGTTTCTACTGTGTTGAAAAAAGGAATATATTTGCAAAATATATTTATTCACTATTTATTTTATTTATGAACATTGTGTACACGAAATACTAGCTTTATGATATTTTTCATATATTTCACACATTCTGTAGCGTATTTATTATCTACATATTCCTATGCAAGAAAGAAAGAGTCAGAAGTTCTTCTAACTGCACTATTAGTTGGCGCATACTATACTCATTTCATCACAGAAAAATTTAACAAATTTTTACATACATTGCATATCGTCAGGAACAGCTCGAGTATTTTTGCACCCTAGGCGAACTTTGCAAATTGCGCCCTTTATTTATAATACATTTATCTGAGCTTTTTGATGACTTTCCTCTGAATTTGTATTCGTACCTTAAAATACTTCCAGTACAACTTGTAATATATAATTTAAAACTTTATTTTAAAAATGCCACCAAAGGGAAAAGACCATTTTACGCCCCTTATCAACTTTATGCCTTAGGCCAGTGGTCGGCAAACTGCGGCTCTTTGGCCCCTTGAATGCGGCTCTGCCACAAATGATTACAATTTAAATATTATCAATAAATAAGATAATTATTAAGTATGATATCAAGTTTTATTGAGTGTACCTATAGTTTAATTAAGACTTAAAACTATAATTAAAGTTTAATAAGTTAGTAAACAGTGTACCTACCTATATAGTTTAAGTTTAAGAAATTTGGCTCTCGAAAGAAATCTCAATCGTTGTACTGTTGATATTTGGCTCTGTTGACTAATGAGTTTGCCGACCACTGCCTTAGGCAGCCGTCTAATTTTATCTACAGGGACGAGCCGGGCCTGCATGTCGTATATGGTTCATCCACAATGGCCCTCCACTTACTTTAAAACCATTCCCACCTAAAACTCTCTCTGCACCAGTGCCCATTCCAAACACACATATCACTCCACCCAAGATCTCCACAATTTCCACACCAGCTGTGTGAAAAGCCCCTCCGCGTTATCACAGATCCAGCTTCAGCCTCGTCACGAGGATTCCCCGCGTTATTCCGAGGAGGGAACGAGTCGTTGTCACCGCGGCACGATTAAGCCCCGCGACTCCGGCTATCTGGCCGTTTATGAATTTGTTTAACGATACGCATTATCGTGGAGCGCGTAGCGCCGTATTTACAGGGGCCCACTCTCCCCTCCTCGACGGCGGGCCCCCCTTACCCGCGACGTTTTCGAGATTTACTCGATAAGCCCCGCTGACGCGTTCAATTCAGACTTACGAAGCAGACGAAGGCATTCACGAGGCTTTCGTTCAGTGGTTCCCTCTGCCGCGCACGAGACACGGGGCCCCAACAATACCCCCGTGGCCAGAGACTCACGTGCATGGATTCTGGGATCCAGCCGCCATAAATTTCTCGTCGCGCTCGGTGAACTTCAACGTATCGGATACGTGTCTCGAATTTCCCTCCCCGGGGTATGAACTTTCGTCGGATCCAACGGCCGGAGAGTTCAACACGTATTTTCGTTCGGCACAAAGGGTACAAATTGCGGACGCTTGAAATGTCAGAGTTAGCTACGCTGGCCCCTGGGGCGAACAAAGCGTGCCACTTTGTGGCAGGGGATTTCGCCGAAGAACGCTCTCGGTGAGCTTTTTCGTAGCCCCTGGGATTGACATTGTGGGTGGTTTTGTTGCAGGATGTCGGATTTGTGGGGCATAAAAATACATACCTGTATTGGAGGAATTTGGATTGTTTGATTTGTGGGTGTAAGGGTTTTAGTTTATTATTGTTTTGTGGGTGAGGGGTAAGCTTTTGGTGAAACAGTTAATCGTAAGGTATGCTGGTTTCTTCAAAATAAATTAGAATTTTGGTTAAAGGAGATTAAGTTTTAGGTTTGTTCCTTCTTTTTATTCTAGACTAATAATAATAGAACAGAAATTGGTGGCTTAGTCCTCTGATCGAATGCTCGCATAATTCTTGAAATTTCAAGTTTCGAGTCTTCTCTAAAGAAATTTCGATTCAAACAAGGAACACTGAATTTTTGAATATTTGAGAATTTGAAAGTCAGCGTAAGTGTCACTGCCCTGTCCCAAGTAACCAAACTCAAATTCTACGCGAAACCTGAATCCAGTGAACTAACACAGAGAAACCTTAAAATGTTGAAGTTGCAAGACTAAAAATTCCTCATCAACCGAAATTGGGACACGGTGTTAAAAAATCCAACACGCTGCTCCCAGCAATGAGTAACACCACGCCGTGCACGTCTGTTAATAATACAGCCGTATTACGTCTACCCGGTTGCAATTAACGTAACAACCGTTGTGCCAGTTGCCGTTAATGCGAGGTTGCTAATAACAGCGGGTAGATTTCGCGAGGAAAGCGGCTATTTTTAGAAGGAAAGAAAGTTGCTCGTTGTGGAAGGAAACTTGTCTCCCCTTCATGCCGAAGAATCTAAGAGCCAACCAAAAAAAAAAAAAAACAAAAACGAAAGAAAAAAAATGTAAAAATCGCATGAAATACGTAATAACGATAATTAATGGCCGCGATATGCAGGAAATGTCGTGAAAAGGAATGCCCGTATACTCGTCCAGGACGTTATGAATGGCACGAGCACGTTGCACTTGCGTCCGAGGACGCTCGCTTCATAAATTTCTTCGTTACTTCGCGAAACGTACGAGAGGACTTAACATGTCGCCGACGTACGTATCCTCCGGTTCGACCCCTCAAGACTTATTGAGTACATAGATCCGTGCTGGCCCCGGTACTCGAGCACTCCTATATACATCGTTTATAAATCTGTCGTCGCGGCAGTTGGTCGACTAGCAGAGGCCGCGCGAGCTGGAACGCGGGGGTTGGCAATGTGGAGCTGGACCCGCGGAGGGAAGCAGCTGGTTCACTTCGCCCTAGCCAACTAGTGGAGCAAGTGAAGTGAACTGGTCAGTCGAAATTTATGGGATTTCGGAACGGTACAGGGAAGATGAACTGAAGTGTCTTCGCGGTAAGCCATATACTCGGGCGATCTTAAATCACTATACATAATAACTAGAAATATAAATAAAACATGTCTTGCTACTCTGCTTCTTTATCAAAATCTGTGGGGCATCTTTGATTATTTAAATAAAGCATCTATACTTTATTGTGGAGTTGGATAGACTACGTTGAAAAAATAAACAAGCAAGCTAGAAGGTACATGTGATTTTCTCGATAGTCACATTGATTACACTGAAATTTTGTGGGATCAGAAAAACCTCATAAGAGGAAGTCCGGAATGTAGAGACTTCGGAGGAGCAGCGTTGGTGAAGTTGATTAGGCGTCTGACTAGAGCGCCGAGGATCCGCAGATCGCGGGTTCAAGTCCCATCGCCCGAGGATCTTTTTTCCGCTGCTCCCGGAACACACAGGAATTATAAAACCTATTTCTATAATTTGATCATCAAATATTCGCAACGGGTTCCTCTGAAATTTCCTATTCCATTTCCCTGTTTCGCTAAGAGACATTATACCAGGCACGCGTAGGAAGAAGGGTAGTAAATAATTCGTGTACGCGGCACGCTTCCCTTCCCCACGAAGGGAAATTAATTAGAAAGGCAGGATCGATGGTCGTATTCATGCTGGTGGCTTAATTGAATTTTCGTCGATTCCCTGCAGGAGTGGGCGTGCACCTTGTAACGTAGACACATCAAACGCAGGGGGGTAAAAGCGATGGTGGAGCGGGGCATCACCGTATATACGTCATTAGTGACGATAAAAGTATTCTCTTACCTGTACCACACCTCCTGTCGACAGCTCGCCGACGCGAGGAGCACGCTAGCCGCTTCTTCCTTTCTGTTTGAACCCTGCAATTTGGCGCGAACCGAGATCGTACCATCGTATCGATCCGTAATTACACGCTGCAACAACCTAGCACCTCGAAAAATAGCCTACGAGCCGATTCCCCACGCATTGGAAGGGAAGGCACGTTGATATGACATGACAAAAAAAAGCGATTGATACGATGTAAAGGTCCCATCGGCCGTTGGCGAAATGAACGCAATAGAAGGGAACGCGTGAATGACGCACAGGCAAGCGCGGTACTTTCTAACAGCTGAGAAACACCTGTCAAATTTATCGACGTCAATTAGCCTGCTCGAGCAGGAAAAGCGTGTTAATTATTCGCGATGTGTCGTTACACTTACAACACTACTGTATCAGCTACTACAAATAGTCGACAAGTGTTCTTGATTGGCATTCTTATGGCAGTTCGTCATCGATTCGTATCACAGAATTCTTGGGGATTATTTATCTTCACTTCCAAATCTGACAGTCGCTTGTCAGAGGTTTCTAAAATTCATCATGAAATAGAACTTTGAATACTGCTACTCGAAAGCAGTCTCCACTGAAAAAAGTTTATCTGTTGAAATCAAAGTATAATCTAGTATAATTAATGAAAGAAAAAATTTAAAAATGAAGACTACTTAGTGTTCTATCGCACCTTCAACAAATTCTTTTCAAAACACAACTAAGCTGACATTATGATTTATCCCATTATTAATAGTCTACAATTTTTTTACCACCTTACGTAAGTACTTATCGCATTACACAGGAGTAGAATGTACGTATATTTACTATTTTTAAGCAGTCATTACGCATTTCACACGTCTAATTGCCACTCACTTTCCTTTCAGCTGTGGTCGTGCGGTATTTGACGAGGCGATACATCGGCGAGTACAGCTCCACCAGCGGTAAGTCCCATGGATAATTACACTTTCCCTTTCTTCTTCAATCACTGCATTCTTACGATCTCCAGCCCTCGTAACCGCACGAAAATCAAAGAAACCATCGTCCTCTCTAACGTTACCTTCGTCCACACCGCCCCTCGTAATAGCATTCCCTGATCCAGAAGTATGTGGTCTTAACAGGCTGTGCAGCTTTTTGCTTCGCCCCAGATCGAATGATTACTTGATTACCAGCACCACTTTGTGCCGCAGTCGTGCCCCAAGCCTGGACACTCCGCTTTTTGTCACGTTAACGCGAGATTACGTTTTAATGATATAGCGTACTGTGCAGCGTCTCATTGACGGAGGGAAACGTCTGCGGAGGTTGTTACTCCGTCGATGAGTATACACATGCGCCAATTCCACAGGAATAAACTCTTCTGTCATGGCCAACACGCCCCGTGCCAGAATTTTCACTTTTCAAAATCAGAAGCTCGGGCTTTTAAATTAGATTGCATTGGGAATATTAAAGCTGGAAATCTGTGTGATAGCTAAGCTAAGCTAAGCTAAGTTTTAAAAAAGTAGCTTCAATACTAAGAGGAATCCATCTCAAAGCTAAGGTAATCTATGCCATGCTGTGCTAAGTTTTAAAAATAAAAATAAAACAAACATAAAACAGTTCAGCTTAGCTTCCGGTGGAAATGGTGCCATACTGTGTTGAAACTAATTTTTTAAAACTTAGCATAGCGTAGCTTAGCTTAGCGTTTGGTGGAAGTGGTCCCATAATGCATTGAAGCTATTTTTTTAAAACTTAGCATAGCATAGCTCAGCTTAGCTTAGCTTAGCTTACCTCAGCTTAGCTTAGCTTAGCTTTTGGTGGAAATGGTCCCCTAATGCATTGAAGCTGATTTTTTAAAACTTAGCATAGCATAGCATAACTTAGCTTAGCTTTTGGTTGAAATGGTTCCATAATGCATTGAAGCTTCTACTTTAAAACTTAGCACAGCATACTTAAGCTCAGCTTTCAGGTGGATTCCCGTCTTTAGCCCTCCATCTAGTCCCGCCATTTAAATATCAACGCCAAACTGAAAGATATATCTACCTGCGCGCTGGATGAAATCATAATTTCTGATAAATGTCGTTGTTCATTGATGATCCATGTGCCCCGGCACATGTTAACGCTGCTTCGATCCACGGTACCGTGGAATACATCGGTATGGTATCGATAATGGGCGAGCTTCGTGGAGAGGAACGCGTTCGAGGAATCGCTGGATTACAACGTGGGTCCGTCGGTCCCCCCTTTTTGCAGCTGCCCCTCGTTGGAAATAACAGTCCGGTTCTAAAAGTAATCGTTGCGGTTCGCGAGTACAAATTGAACGATCGCGCGAATGGGCCTGAAAGCAGAGAACAACTTCTTCCCCGCGGAGTATCGAATTCTCGGAATGCGGACCGCAGCCTGACGGCGTATGAACGCGATTATCTAGGCTCCTTACTGCGGAGTTCCAGTTCCCTTAAAGCCTTAAGCTATGCATACCGCGAGTCGTGCCGTGCAACGACAAGATTTTCAAGAAGATTTGCCCTCCCCCTTGGTTTTTTCCTTCCTTTTTCCAAGGGGACCCGACCGTCCCGGGTCTCTGTCGTTGGCTGGTGCTGTAACAGCGTGTGGTGCATAGGAAATGCGGGGGCTCGGTGAAATATCGCCGGGGGTTGCTGAATTTTTGCATTGCAATAAGCGGGGAATTTGGGAAGATTTAATAACGGGAGACTTCTTTCTCAAAACCGTGTATTTATAAAATAGTAATTTAAATGTTACAGAGAAATCTCTGCCACTTTCGCTGGCACAAGGGAACAGTATTCTCGATTTAATTATAAATAAAGAAAGGATTCAGGAAACCAGTGAAAATTCTCCCCTTTCGTATAATTAAAATCCAAAAACAAAATAAAGAAATGCCCAAGGCCTAAGGAGTTCTTTATAATCCCTACATTCAGGATTGAAAAGCTTCCACTTCCACGAATCCCTGCGCAGACTTCCCCCACGTGAGTCAGCTTCACTCCCGGTGCCCCTGCAAACTCGCTAGATCGTTTTATCTATCGCTCGCATTATTTCAATCTGCGCGGCGCGGATCTCGTGGCGCCCGCTCGTTCGCCCCGAGAATTCAATTTCCTCTGGCCGGTGTCGTTCACTTCTCGAGACAGTACAATGGTCCATTTAATAGATCGCTTTTGTTAATCGCCACGCCATTATCGTGCCTCGAAAAACGCGCTCGGGTTACGCGGGGCTTTTCATCACCTCCAGCGGCTCGGCCCAGAAGTGGCTGGTTGTATTATTCCGCCGGCGCCGATGGCGCGATTTATTTGAGCGGGACCGTGAGAATGGAGGAAACGAGAAGCGTGGAGGGGCCTCGCCGATCGGCAACTGCCCGGCGCAGGGGCCCGCTCGGCTGCCAGTCGGCGAATTTGTAATTCCCGCGAGCCTGCAATGCCGCCAAGCGATATGAGAGATGCACGCGCTCGCGCGTATAATAGGCCACGATTTACAATCGCGACCATGCCTAGGCCCGCGTCTCGGTTTTCACTCCGGTAAATAATAGAGATCGCTCGATTTCACCTTCTCGTTTTCTGACGAATGTATTACGTTCAGCTGCTCGCCTACCTGCTCGCCCCTGTATGCAACAATTTACGATTCTCCATTAGTGTTGGTGGATGCTGGCTGTTGTATCGGCGGCTCGAAAGGCTGTGGATGATTTGTGCTTGCGAGAGTAATCGTCTGTAAAGTAATCTGATTTTTGTGTAGGTGTGTAAGAATTTTTTGGATTTCATGGTTTGGGCTGTGGAGGGAAGATTCTTGGATGGGCTTTGCAAGGTTTTTTGGGAGGGGGGTGGTGCGTTTGCGGTGTCCGTGATTGGCGGAGTTATTTATTTGGGGAGTTGATAGGGTTATTAAGGAATTTCTGGCTTCAGATTGGAATTTTTTATTTATTTATTTGGTAGGAATGGTGGTGGTTTAATAGAGATAAAGTTTTACTTCGATCTTTTACTCGATGATGCAGGCACTAAATAAGTATAGAAGTTTGGAATAGGGAAATATTAATAATTCATTTGAGTGTACGAATTATCAGTTCTTCTACTTTTGCAAGGTTCAAGGGGTTACGCCACCTTGAGACGCTCAAAACCACTAAATTTCACGATTTTTTTTTATGATACTGTGAGGTTGAAAATTATTTCTATACTTCTTATGTTTAGGGCATGTATTAATGGATATATTGTATAAATTTTTCACAGAAATATTGAAAAGTGGCCGAGTTATGTGTTGTCCCGCGAAACTCCATCGCCGTTACGCACATGAACGGTGTGTCAAATAATGACGCCCACGTTCATCTGAAATTAGAAAGACCACGATCTTATTGTTCAGTGATAAAATATCTACGATGTAGCATACCGATTTGAGGAAAGAGAATTTATTGTACAAATGAGAGAAATATGAAAATTAGTATTATTTTTCACGTAACAAGGCGAGCGTAAAACATTTATTAAAAACAAATGGGTTATCACATCAAAAGAGTTGTATGCTACATTGTAGATATTTTATCTATGAACAATAAAATCATGGTCTTTCTAATTTCTGATGAACCTGGCCGTCATAATTTTATACACCGCTCACGCGGAGGAGTTTCGCGGGACAACACATAACTCGATCATTTTTTAATATTTCTGTACAATATTTATACAATATATTCATTAACACATGCCCTAAACATAAGAAGAATAGAAATAATTTTCAACCTCATAGTACCATAAAAAAAAAAATTCCTGAAATTTATTGCTGGCTTGCTCGTATCAGGGTGGCGTTAATCCCTTAATATTATCAAGACGAGACTTATGCAGCTTCTATATAGCTAAGTTTGAAGCTTCAAGTTTAGAAGGAGATACTTCTACCGAGAGGTGGAAGAATTTGAAAGCGTTTCCATGTTACGATTCCCAGAAATATTCAGATTACAGCAAGTAGCAGGGGGAAGGAATAAGAACAACTACCACAAAGAAGATGGTTTCATGTTCCAAGAGGGTGTCACGGACAATTTCATCTGTAACCACCTTTGATGTTCCACTTCTCTTTCCTTTCCCCATCATCCTCTGCCTCGTTCACTCTACGTCTATTTCTGAGTTGCACATTCCATCCGCTACCCACGTCTCAAGGTCCACTGGAATCCGCATTTTCAAATTGAAACAGAACTCTTCGCAGCGTATAATAATCCCAGAACATTTCAAAGATCCCCTGTTCTAATCGCAGAGCAAATATGTCAAGCTGCAAAAAGTGTCGCAAGTCGACCTAGCTAATTTTTTTACCCCCATTGCTTATCTATTACCTTCTCTATTTACCTGTCCCGCTTATCCACTCTGCATCTGTCCCCCTTGCACGCTATTTCTTCCTGTTACACTCCGTCTCTCCTGTTCCAATAAGCAGCCAGGGAATTCGCCAGAGGGGTAGAGTACCATTGTCTGCAACTCGCAGCAACAACCTTTCAAGACCCCCTATTTGCATGACACTGTAGGCAGGCACTCGCTGAATCGCCACAATAGAATTCAGTTCGTTTGTTCTTGATTTTGCTTCGTTATCCGTGGCACATCTGAGCCCGCGAAGAAGATATCCCATTTTGATTATCTCAGAGTTATTATCCATTATCTCCTTGAATCGCGAGCGGGCGCAGAGGATCTCTCAACTGCGAGCGGCACCGCAACACTCTGGCCGAGAGCCCATTATTTCTGAAAACGGCGCTAAAAAGAGTCAAGGGACGATGATTATCCCATTGTCCCGTGGAGACCTCTTTGCAGCCGAGTTTCACATAGCTGCAGAGGGGGCGCCGACGGAAGGGGAAGAGAAACTGGCATCCATTTAACTCTAACACGCGAGCGCTACATCTCAATCCCGTGGACGTGTTCCGCGGCAAGATTTTTCCCGGCGTCTACGAAAGCGCGCTCGCAACAAAACTCGACGTGGTCGTGGTTAATCGCTGGCGGAGGGAAAACCATGGCAAATGGCAGGATACAGGACTGGTAGGCTGTGCAGCGATGGATCTTTTCCACGGAGGCCTTGGGACTTGGCAGACTTGAGAGTAGTTGCAATGAACGCGAGAGATGTACGAAGCACCGGGTGGATTAAGAAAGTATTCATTGGATTAATTGTACGAAGCACACCAAGTTGCTGGTGCACTTCATTATTGTAGAGTTGGTCAAGATTATTGCACAAAATTGCACTGAGAAAATTATGTCAGGGTAGGCTTTTTGGTAAGACTTGTGTGTTCGAGAGATTGCAGAGGTGAGGAATAGAAGTGTTAATTTAAATTAATTAATTAATTTAGTGTATTGAACCGATTAATAACTATTTCTGTGATACCAGCAATGCTGCACTTTGTGCAATTAGTTCAATAAATATTTTGAACACGAAGCGGTAGGAATTGGAGTTGGTACTGGATTAAGTTTCACTTGGTATTGATAAAGAGAGATTCCTAGGTGTAACGCTGACTTTTGTCTGTCTTGTGAATCAGTAATGAAGTGCAAGCGATTGGTGACGGATTGGAATTGAATTCGAGTAGAAAGTAGTGATGGGTTTAAGGGATTATTGAAGTAGGAAAAGCGACAATAGGATAGTGTGAAGTTTAGGAAGTTTTAGGAAATTTTGCATTAAAGTCTAGATAAATATGAAGATTACGATGATATAGGGTTCATAGAGTACTAACGCCACAGTGTTGTTTGAATGCAAAGAAATCCAAAATTGTGGGAAATATCTAAATTCTGAAGTCACTAGATTAGGGATCCGTAATTCAGAACTAATCCTGGATTAAATTTCCCTGGGGATTCAATTAATAATTATAGATACAGTACTAGTAATAATAGCTCAGAATAAATGTTAAAGAAACTACAGAAAGCAGAATACCACAGCACCAAAATAATACAAGCTTCAACTGCCTAACAAAAATTTCGATCCGAACCAGTAACATCTAACCCCTTCCCCAAACACTCCAGCACTTTTGCCAGTGCAGAAGAGATAATCAAGAAACTACTCTTGCACCATTATCCAGCCTCTAATCCAAGAGCTGCATAGCGAAAAATGTTAATCATGGCGCCTAGCGAGGCACGATGGGATCTGGAGGGCATTGTATCCGTTACAGAAATATACCAAAAGAGGTAGAGGGTACTAGAAAGGGAGAGACACGGAGCAACGCCAGTCTGAAGAGAGGGCGGAGATTTAAACACTCGATATGAAATAGAGCCTATGGGGAGGGCCCCGTAGAATGCAGATCTCTCCCATAACTCATGCAGGCTACCTTGCCATAATAATTGCCGTGCACGCTCGGTGGATGCATAAGCTATGACGACGAAGCTCTTGGATATCCGCGAGCGGAAAAATCGCCGAGGCAGGTGTGTCCCATCGTCGCGCGGTGGCTTTTTCCATTGGTAGATGCGAGACAAAGATACTTTAATTAATGTCCCCCCCGGTGTATCTCGTGGGCCTTTGGACTAGTTTCCAGCGAAAACCGGGGCCGTTTTCACGGCGGTGCCGTTTGGAGCGGCCTGTATACCGTTAGAAGGATACTTTTGCTGGATAGTTGAAATAAAAGTCCTGTGTGGATGTATTATTCTATACAGAGAGACGGGTAAAGGGTGTGCCCCTTGGGTTTTATTTGTCGGGACGTATCGTTTTACGGATGTTGTGTGGGTATATTGTTGGTTGAGGCAGCGTTACGTCTAATGAATGATAATGAATTTCTTGAAGTGGAAATGGGGGACGTGGGGAGAAGGTGGAGCAGGGTTTGGTTGGAGGATGAGGGAGAGTGTGATTAGTCGAGAATTTGCAATTGTAGATGTGTAAATGCATTTGTTTTTTTTTTTTAATAATTGAGATCAAGAATTGTATATTTTATATAATACCTAGTATTTTTATTCAATGAGACTTGACATTTAAATTATCACAATTCTTCTATCTAATCATTTTTGGAATACTCAAAGATCCGCATAATTTATAAATCCAGCGTTGACGATTCTGCAGTAGAAAATTAGGCCGCAAGGGCCAATTTGTTGGAGCAGAAAAGCAACCTCCCATGACCCCATTCCAGCCCCGCATTTTGCCAATAAGCATCGCACTAACTGACCTCAAGTAACGCCGGCTTTTCACACCCTTCCGCTCGGATAGTCAGCAGGAATCGATCACGTCCAGCAGATCGATTCCAGGTGAACGGTTGACGTGGAACGAAAGCAAAGTCGATCCGGGATACACGCGACCGCCTTAACGATGGATATTAATTAATTTCCTGGGAAAATTGCGGGTAATCGGCGCTGGACGTAACCAGGAAGCGGATAATCTTGTACGTTGCACCGACCGAGGCGGGGCGGGGTGGGGGGGGGGGGGGTAATTGCTTAATCGACCCTCAAAGTTGACTTGGGTGACGCTGTCAGCGACGGGAGGCAGGGCTCCGTAACGATATCGATGAAAAACTAGAACGAACCCGCGTGGCCAGCACGCGGCATAAATGTTCACTTCACCGTCCATCGCGACAATTATTTTACGCTCCACATAGATTATGCCCACGGGCCCGTAAAATGGCCAGGATGCACTTACCGCCAGATCGAAATTCTAATGGCTGCGTGGCTGAGGGAACAAAAAACTTATGGTCGTCCATGGCGTGGAGGTAGACCAGTGCTGTTTTCAGACGTTTCATTTATATTTTTGGTGAAATTTGAAGATCCACGGGAGTTATGAGGGAACTCAAATTACTGGCGACTAAATTTCAAACTCCATTTTTTATTCGGTACATTTACAGAGGGTGGCCAAATTATTATACTCAAAACATTTTCGTAAAAATCTGTGAATGTCGTGGTTGTAATTAAAGTAACAATGCACGGATGTTATTGTTTTTTCATTTATTGATTAGCTACAACATCTGGCAACATTGTGAGTAATTTTTCAACATATAAATCTCGTTTGTTTTTAAAAGGGCGGGGATAAAATTATTACAAATAAGACAAAAATAATAGAGAATATCATCAGAGTATGGCAGAATATTCCAAAACTGCAGGAAGTAGCCGCAGAATGCATTAAAAACAAGCCATGCCGAATCCAAGCCGTCATAAAAGCTAAAGGCGGAGTCACTAAATATTGAGTAATTGTATTTCTCGTACAATATACCTAAATGTATTTAATTTGAATTATTAAATACATATACTAGTATTAAAAAATGATATTATAACATTAAAAACGTGACATCTATTTTATTCCATCGCTTAAACTTACAAAATCCCAAACCTTTTTGTTTGAGTATAATAATTTGGGCACCCACAGTATTTATTTATCACATTCAACCCTACAGTGCACACGTAAATTAAATTTACACCATTGAACACGTTGGGCCCACAGGCCCATATCTCCAAATCTAGGAATGCATAGATAGTTTGAGAAAAAAATATTGTTAGACTGCACTAAATCTGTATTAAAAGAAATATGTATAAGAAAATAAAATACTGACCAAATATCTCTTTAACACTACGGATCGTTACCTGAATCTTTATCAATATCACGAGAACTTGGGCCTGCCAGGTCCCACGTGTGCACTGTTCATAAAACAACGGACAAGATTGATCCAAGTTTTCCCAGTTCTCGCTAACGGTGGCGCCACATTTAACCTCCTGCAGGAACAGGGATACCTGAAACTTAAAGTAATCTACTTAACAAAGAAGCCCCTAATTTGTGACGAACCCCCACCTCAGCCTCCCTTTCACTGCATCCTCGAACCGTGTCATTTCACCTCCCGGACCCAAAAACGCGAGAGTCTTCTCGGGTAAGTAGCCCGTCGTCGCTTCGAAATCCGTCCGCATAACGGTGGTACGTGATCCATCGATCCGCGGAGTGATCTATCGAGCGATCAGGATGCAAGATCTAATCTCTCCGGAGCGTGTGTTTCCCGTGGATCCGTGGACAAAACGTTCCCATCCACGAGACGACCGACAATGCGCCGGGAGGTGGGACGCAGGGGGTCCCCGCTTTCTAAATCATCGTACAGAATTATTCCACGCAACGAGCGCCACTGGGGGGGGGGGGGATGGATTTGCATTGTTAATCGGAATATCGAGGAGCAATGGCAAGGAGCTGGCGCGATCCGCGGCGGAACATGAGGGATACCGATTATTCGATGCCCCCTTGGTAAACGGTGCAGGCATAATGGGATAGTCTCGCGATCATCGTCTCTTAGGAATGACCGTGTCATTACCTATTCACAGCCGTGGATCGGCGGCCCCGTTCCCCCCCCCTCTCGGCAACGAGAAATCAAATTTAATTCGGGATCTCGTATCCTTCTGATTGGCCATTACTTTCTACCATGAGATTGTTCCGCGGGGAACGGTAATCAATTGTAGGAAAAGTGGCCGGGCTCAGCGACGATCCGAGATAAGCTTTCGTGCGGCCGATTGAAAAATCATGGGAGTTTCTATGGGAGAGGTGGATGGAGAGTTGGATGTTGAAAGGGTGACTCGTGGATGATTGATCTATGCGTGTGGCTTGCGACACGGGTGGAGCCGCGGGGCGCTGAATTTGGGCGATTTCTGTTTGGTTGGCAGGTTTTATCGAAGTGGATTGTAAAGGTGGGATTCCACTGAAGCAACGCAAGGCAACATGTCGCACGCGATGAGTGCGATAGTGATTGCGTGTGTTGCATGGGAAAAAAAGATGCGGCGATGTTGCCGGTTGCCAGAAAGTTGCATCAGTGGAATCCCAGCTTAAGACTTTCAGAAACCGGAAGATGAAGCACCATGAAGGTTGCTGCGCTTAAGCATCACGTGTGGTTTCTTGACTCAACCGGTGTCATTTTTCTGTTTTTCTTAGAGCTGTATTTAAATACAGCAGGTATCAAAATTTCTTCGACTGTGAGTTCAATAATTTATTGTGGTGGGATGAAAGATAGTAAAAAGGAAAGCACGATACCCGCCTTAGCCCTCATTCCTTAGTTTCCCAATTTAGTTTGTCCCTTGGTGTCGAATTGACATTGTCAGAGATTGCAGTCAGTTTGTAAGCGTCACAACGCCATGCGTCTCGTCACAAAGCCAATTTTCACTTAAAAAAAAATAAAGTTATTAATTCACTATTCAACACGACATCTGTGTACAAGAAAACAGCTTATTTAATTAAAAAATCAACAGACATAATGGTAAAAAGTTAATATAATGAAAAGATAAATAGTATTGACTTTGCAAATTCTTTTATTGAGAATGAAAAATGAAATTTCTGTATATTCAAGCATGCGATTATTTACGTCGTTCATAAATAATATAGCCTCACGAAGCTTCAGGTAAATTTACATACATATGTATCAAATTCTCAGAAGGGACGGTTGGAGTTAGTTGGGTAAACCAACCAGTAATTGACCGCATACCAGTGAATGACCATTGGGCAAAGAAATGTCAATTATAAATTTAAAAATTTTATATGTTTATAAATGGAGTGTAGTTGCACTTTTAATATCCCATATTTTTAGTTACGCGTATTAAGCAGACATTAATAAGTACAATTCTTATTAAAAGTATGCGGTCATTTACTGGGCTTCTACGCATTTTGCATTTTATAATCTTTTTTTTTTTTAAATTACGATAAGAATAAGTAATTATTTTTATAGAAATATCAAGAAAAATAAATTTAAATGCAATTTCAACAGCTGTTTTGTTGTTATACATACATATATATTCAAGTATTAATCTCAAAGGACCATAAATTCAACAATTCGGCCATTCACTGGTTCGTTTACCCTACACTCAAAATCTTATACAGAAAAATGGCACAAAATGTTCATAAACTCCTCCCCTCTAAACTGAGCTGAAAACACCTTGCCCAATCCACCCAAATCAATTTCAATAAAAGAGGCATTAGTACCCACATTCAATAAGTCATAAAGAACAGATCCGCGACAGCTGGCCTGCCCATAAATCACTCCTCTCTGAATCTCACAATACCTACCACCCCATCAACCATCTCAGAAATTTCACAATAGCCCCTCTCCACTCCAACGTCCAGCCTCGAAATTCTAAAATTTCAATTACCGATCGGCGTTTTTATCCTCCGATCGGTCATCACCCACGCGGCCAGCCCAAGGGAAAATTTCTGGCCCCGCTTTCACCGTTCGAGGGCGTGCTCTTTGGAAAAGTGATTCCCCGTCGGTGGCCGCGGACGAAAGTGCTCACGGACGTTCCGTGTGCCGGCCAGAAATCGCCTCTGCATCATCGACGTATTTCCAATTCGTTTCACGCGTGACGCGCCGTCAGAGAAAGAGAATATACGATCGCATGCGAGGTGGCCGGGACCGATGGGATCGCCGGCGGATGTAAATTTCCCCGACGATAAGGGAATCTCCGCAATTATCCGCGGCTCGGTCACACGTCGCAGCCTGCGAGTGGCTTTTGTCCGATTTCTACCGAGTTACTCGTCGATCTTTCACAAAAAGAAAAAAGAAGGGGAAAAGGAGGAGGGAAAAGAAAAGACATCGCCAGGCGTCGAGACTGATCCTTATCTCAGTGTGTTGGAAAAATTGCCGTTTATCCGCGAGGATCGCGGTGGGAAACGAGCTGAAAGGGGGACGAAAGCTCGGTGCGCCAAGTAAAACGTCTCGTCGGTTGGTTTATCCGGGCCTAGCATCGACGGCCAGGCCTTCAAAGAATTCCGAGGCCCTTGTACGCATCGTTTTAAAACGCTCGCTAGGCCGTACCCTTCTCGGTTACCGAGATTCTTTCGCTCGCCAACATCTCGACACCACTTTTTTCTACCTCCTCTCCGCCTGTTTGCAGTAAATTTTCCCGCTCAACGGTTGGCCAAATCGCTTCCCCATCGGCATTGTCCGGCAATAAAAGTTTCTCGAGCGTAACGGCCGCTAATATAACGAGCATCCTTATTTGCCTGTCTCGCCACGCCGCTACCTGCACGAGGTGTTTACGCGTTTATTTAGCGTTTATTTATTGCATCTGCTTTGGCCGAGGCTACTGTGCTCGTGGTAGATTCTCCGGCTTCGGTTCCCTCGCTTTCCCGCGCGAATCACCTTCGCTGGTGGGAAATCGGTTTGGGAAAAATAGCGAGTATGATTTTGCAAGGGTGAGATTTGCTCTGAGCTTTTGTGTCTGCAGATGATCGATACTCGCGCGGGTGATGGTAATTGATTATATTAAAGGTTGATTAGAAATTAGGGGTAGCGAGGCGTTTTTTTTTCTAAAAAGGATGTTTTAGTTTTAATTTTTTAAAGGTGACAAATATTACAATTTTGATTTTTACATTGCGAGTAGTAGCACAAGATTTTTAATTAAGAATATCTATTGTTGGATAATTTTTTCCATTGCGAAATTTAGACACGGTGACAATTTTGAGTAAAGTGTGGCGTCTCTCCCATAATTTCCTTATGCCAGAACCAAATAAGGCGATTGGGATCCTCATTGTGATAATTTTTGCTAGGTTCTGGAATATTTGTGAGAAGTCTGGAATCGATATTTCATTTTCGATGGGAGTTTTGCACGTTTGGGTGAAGGGAACCTGGGTATGAGAGTTTAAAAGAAAGTAGAAAGTAGATGACATCAAGTACGTACAAGAATTTCTTTAAAAATGAATTCTTCACTTTCGATCCGTTATTATTCATGAAAAATCACACCTTCCCTAATTATAGCCTACCATTGGTTACCACTAATCTTAAATAACAAGATAACGAATTTCATCATCCACTGCTTGGGGCTTAATTAGTAGTTCTCATCTACATAATATGTAATAAGTCCATAGTTATCGAGCAGAAGGCGTAACCTGCTTTAAAATTAATCTTTTGACAATCAATAAAGAATCGAAGGTACATGGATGTGGGGCCAAGGCGAAAGTTACAGCGTCATTGTCAGTGGACGACGTAATGACAGAGCGGCGCGACGCCCCGCGTCACCGAGTCAAATCGGAATTGTCGTTGCTAACTGGTTCGGGACTTTCGCGCATTAGCCGCGTTTTCTATTCACGGGAAACTCTACACACGATACATCACGACAGTGCATGAATATTCCTTTCCTTAAAGCACCGAGTATGTTTACTTCAGTGTCTCAGTAATTCACTATTCGATTTAGTACTGGTTTGAATAAAAAACCGAGTCAATAGAAGTCCACTCTATATTTCTTCTCTATTAAGCAGAAAAGTACCAGATTCTCTTTGAAACACAATTTAAGAGACTTTGATGAAAACCTTGAATGTGCCAAAATTAAAAAAAAAAAAATACTATAGCATAGAGATTTAATGCAATTTCTTTTTGTAAATAAGCTACCAATGATACTAAAAAAATTGTACGTCCAACACCGTAAACCGGATTGTCACTTACAGTACTTGCAAATTTAAATTAATGGCACTGAATGGTATTTCTACAAATACAATTCTTTTTCTATAAATTTGAACTATATTAATGCCAAGAATACACAATTTTGTGATGTATTTGGGTTATTGCATACTTAAGCGTACCTATTTAGCAATTAAAACAAATGAAATTTCGCAAATAATTTGAAGTCAGAGAAGTTTTTTCTTCCTCTTGAAAAATTCGATTTTTGACACTCACAGTGTTATTCTACATGGACTGAAATTTTCTTAAATTTTTGCACCAGAGCTCCCCTTCTCAATTTCCATTCAAACCATCAAATTTCAAATTCCTCCATCGACGTCTCCCTTTCACGAGTTCCCCCGTCGCAGTCAGGAAACAAACGAAGGACTTAAATCACGCGCAGACGTCGAGGAAGGAGGAAGCCGTGATCGCGGGGTTTAAAAGAAGGATCTCAAGAATTAACACGGTTTTACCCCAGCGGCCGTTTCTCAGTCTGGCCGGCATTAATATCACCGCCAGCTACGAGATCGATCTCTGCCTCGGTATTCAGTTTCAGTTATCGTTCCTTAGATCACACGGACCAAGGACGCTAGGCCAGATCCAACGATTACTCGCTCGCTAACCAGCCAGGATCTCTCTCGATCCTCTCGAACCACGAGCGTACTGACGGATCGATTTCATTATCCTTGCCGAGCGAGCTCGTACGTCTTCTGGCGCGCGGGGCTCCTTTCGCTAGGGCTGTTCGACTAAACGCGGCGATAGCGACTCGGGAATGCCCCTGCCTATCATTCATCAGCGCGTCAGTGTAATCTCGTTCTATCCTCTGTTACAGATTTCCTGTACCGGCACAGCGTTACCATCGATAACGTTAGTACGGAGGTCGAGATACTGGACACTTCCAGGTGCGAGGTAAGTTCCTCATGTTTCTACATTTCGCCTGGTTTCGCCCAGCTCCACCGTACGGCCTCCCATTTTCGCGACTCCTTCGCGATCGCTGCCGGTTAATTTCACTTGCTCGAGACGAGTTTATGGTAATGAAACCACGGGGGCAATTCTAATCTAGGAATGTGTTCTTATTGACTTTCTTTTCTGCGAAAGCTGTTTGCAGTTTGCTCGAGCCTCGAGGAGTGATTTGGTAACATATCAACTCTTATCCTTCCTTTGTTTCATGGGTCCATTATTTAATTGTGCTTGTGATTTTGGTGGCACTGGAGATCCACCTTATAACACAAATAGAAATGTTGGTGGTGCAAAGGGAACTGCATACTTCACTACTTTCACAAATAGGTAACTTAAAATTTAGGTATTTCAATATCTAAAAAAGTAGAAATGGAAGAGTTCACAGAAACATATTTCCTTGATAAATCGACGGAGCTTTCGCGACAGTTCGCAGCCGAAAGCTGCAGCGAAACGAAGTCATTTCCAGCATCTCCAAGCATGTCGAATAGAAACTTGCGCCGCGATATCCTTCTCGCATCAAGATCCCAGCAGGCGTGGATCACAAATTATCCGAGTTCTTCCAGCAGAAAAAAAGTCCCGGTCTAATGATCCCGGTTTATTGATGGATACGTGACGTGGATTGGCGTTAAAATCTCACTTGAACCGAGAGCGCCGCGAAAATGTACGTTTACGGCTCGCGTACGTCCATTCGACAGACTGATTTGCCCGCGTGAGTTATGCCTAGTCGCGAGCTGTTTCGCGCCAGCTGTAAATTATCCGCGGGTTGCAACGGGATCGTCGGCTTCGATTTCTGTTTTACGCTGGTAGCGGGAACGGCCGGCAACCGGTTGCCCCGCAAATCGTCCACTTTCCGCACGAATCTGCCCTTGCATCCTGGTGCACGGGCGAGGCGGGCCGTTCCGAGGGGCCCCCCGTCTAAATATATCTTCTTCGAAACCCCCGAGGGCCTCGAGGGGCCCTTAAGGGCCACGTCTGTCATACGTCGACCGCGCCGGAGAATAACAAGCCTCACTCGCGATCCGCTGCTCATCCTCCGTCGATTCTCGTGCCTGATCTTCCGCCGACTGTTTTTCGGGGAGATTTTTATATTACTTGTTGGGCAACGATCGTATAGAGAAACTGGGGAACTATGAGAGTGCTTTAGGAGCGTCTTGGTTATAAAAATTACCCTGTTTTCTGGTATGTCAAGGGCATGTAATCGTTTAATGGTGTATTCTCGGCTGAAACAATTTTAAGGTTATTTTGGGGAATTTATTTTGAAGAAACGAATAATGCCACAATATTGGCGTTTTGTGCTGATGGTTATTGACACTTTAGCTATTACTAGAATTTTTCTTAATTGATCATTGACAATATTTTAAAAATTACAATAGTTTACAGCCATTTTGCGCAGCAGAGGTCACTATTTTTTTCTTATGTAAAATGGGACGCCGATTCCGAAAATAAGGTCTAAAAAATTTCTATGGATACGTTTTCGAGATATCGACAGGTGAACTTTGTACCTGTCTGTTTTGTTACCGAGAAAAAAATGAAATTTTAGTGTTTTCACACAATTGTCTCTGGCTTCGGTATTTATCCATAGATTTTCTTCAGCAGCAGCTTGTTTTCTTCGTAAAAGTGCGGACTCAATGTAAGATATGAGAAACTGGGCCCATTGTTGCGATTTCGATTTTTCCCAGATGATTAGATGAATTGTTGATTTCAATTTCATTCGAAAAAATGTTTTTTTTTCACATATTTCCATCGATTTCACACGAACTACTGAACCGATTAGAAAATTTTGTCAGGTACTTTTGTTGGTGATTCAGTTATCTTTAATTTGATATAATCTTCGACCATATCGGTCATTCGCAACACGAGATATTCGGAATTAAGTGGGACCACCTTTTTGACAGATAGGTAAAAAGTTCACCTGTCAATATCTCGAAAACACATCCATGGACAATTGTCTAGACCTTATTTTCGGAATCAGCGGGCCATTTTACATAAAAAATAAAAAATAGTGGCATCTGCTGCGCAATTTTTTACTTTTTATTTTATACACTCGTGTTATTATAGTTCGCGCATTTCGAGTTTCATAAATTTTGTCTCTTCTGGTCGCTCGAAATAAATAATGCATAGTCCATTTTAAACACAACGAATGTGATTATCGTCACACATGTCTAGAAGAGTAAACTTGGTATTAAATAATGTGTAATATTTGCCGTAAAAGAAATTAAATAGTGTCAAGTTACAGCTCTAAATATAGCAGAGGCTTTTCTAATCTAACAATATCAAAATTAATCGTTGCTACTTCTCAAGCAACAGTGGTCCCACAGTGAAACCACTCCAAAACAAACACAATTCCTTCATACTTCAACAAGCTTATCAAATTGCACAAAATTCTTTCCCAAAATCTCGACACCCCCCCCCCCCCCCCCCGCCCCTCCGTCACTCGACACCTTTACCTTCCCCAACAAACCCACAAAACAAAAATCCCAGGCCGTTCACCTCCCCCGTCTCAATTTAATCGCCCTCGTCGAACAGCCAATAAAACGAGCGATCCAGAGCGTCGCGAAAAACTCAGAGGCGCGCGTTCTCCGGGCCCATTGGGCACGGTGGCTGGCTTCTGGTGCGCGCGTCGGGGTCTCCAATAGTCAGGGGCGCTGGACATGTTTAGCGACGAGTGTCAGGGGCAACGCGACCAACAAAATCCGCATTCTAGCCACTGTGTTCGCGTACTCTTGCTGGCATAATTTCTTGCCCGGCTCTGTTGGAAGCGTAGCGAAGCCACCGTTGGCGCGTTCTTTCGCCCCAATGTTTCCTTTTGCATCTTTCCGAGCCTCGCCCCGCGACATCCCGCCTTTTATATTTATCTTCCGTCGACGGCCTGTAAACACGACTATTCCAGCTTGCGCACACTCCCGGGCCACGGCTGAGCCGCGGGGCACTTTTTATTCGTGCCCCCCCCCCCCCCCCCCTTTTTTTTGCCCCCCCCCCCTTCAGGGGCGGCGTTAGACAGGCCGATGCTCATTGTGAAAGTCACGATGAATCATTTGCGGCGAGCGCTGGGCCGCGGGTTTCGCAATAGGCCGCTTTTCATTTAGCCGGATCCTTTTTTGCACGGGAAGAGACGCGCGTCTTCCACGAGCCTCGGCTGGCCGAAGAATTCGCCCCGTGGGAGGCAAACAGTGCCAACCACTGTTCCCGATGAAGTTGTACGGGCAATCGTATCGGGCGCCTCCATCGAGGGGAAACTTTCATCGTTGATTGAGAGAAGAATGAGTTCGATTCTTTTGCGCCGCGGAGGAAGAGGTCGCGAATTGTTTTCCGATGCCGCGAGATGAATGAAGGAGATAAGTAGGGACGGGGATAGCGGCTGTCTCTTGTTTCACGGTGGAAGACACGGGAGTTCGTGTTATAAGTAGTAGAAAGTACCGAGTGCAAATACTGAGGAAGAAGTTCAGCTGTGGCTGGGGCAACGTTAACTGGTCGCTCGGGGCTAGGTATTGAGAAACTTATTCTCTCTGCATTGTTCGCTGATTTGCTAAAAATCAGCTGGAATCTCCTCTGCGGTTCGCCAATGACGTTAAGTTGATCGCTATTTAAAATAAAAGTCTCTGTGAGTTTTAAGTATCTAGAAGATAGTTTGTAATATCCTTGCGAATCCTCTGGGGCCTGGGGCTCGTTTCATGGGCATTTTACACCCCAGAAGCATGTCCCCAGGACGGGAACTAGCCTTCCTGAGGTACCAGAGCTAACTCAGTGATGGCAGAAGTGTAAGAACTCATTCGGTGCAACGAGGTAGCTGTTTAGTCCATACAGTATAAGAAACTTAAAAACATTAAGGCTCCAAATCTTGAGAGTTGGGACCCCTGCATACAACTAAGCTTTCCCCTCAATTTATTTCGCCGTATTAATTAAAAAACCTAGACATAATAATAATGATACGTCTTTATTACATTCCCAAAAACACAAAGAGAAGTATTGGACGCGACTGAACAATTTGCTGCTTTTAAGTCTAACCCTAAATCTAGTATTTAAGTCCAACCATTTATATCCAACCCTAGGAACATGAATAACACCTGTTCTTAGCAATCTTCCCATAGTAATTCCAAGTACTTTTCATTGCATTCTATACTACCAAAACATTAACGGAAATACCATCAAACTCCACAAGCCACCATCTTCTTTTCCACGCGGCTCTTCAACAAGCCACTAAGTGCGGCCAGCGAAATAAGCAGCGTGCACACTCACAATCGAGGCGACGTGACCTTCTAATGCTCAATGATTTATACACGCTTTTTTCCCCGAACGATTCAACTCGACGGAGCGCGGTGGCAATAATTTACGATGCCGAGAACAATGGCTTCCCGTGGACGGTTAATATAAAAAGACCACGGCGGAATCTCAATGAGGATTCCGCTCTGGCTGCGACAGGTGAACACGACGATCCGTGAACGTGGCCTCAACCAGCCAGCCAGTTGGTCGAGTGAACCAGCGCCTGCGCGCTCGCCAGCACAAGCGCGTGCAGCCGCGCTCGCCTAGATTCGAATTTAAAGGCGATCGTTATTCAATTCAAATACGCGACTAACGGGCCTTGTCGTAGGATTTCCGCTTCGACGTGTTCGCGTGCAGTTCGTTACCGTATTCCAGAAGAATCGGGTTAAGGAAGGTCAGGTCGTTGCGCGATCGGCCTGCGACTGGCCGATTCCGCGGAGGATTTGGGTTAACCAAGGTCAGGTCGGTTCAGAAGGAGCGAGCGCGCCTGCTTCGCCGTGATCGCGTCCGACATCTATCGTCGCGATCCTATTTTCGAATTTTCCGCGCTTTTGGCAGTCGACGGCCTTCTTCTCGCGTGGCGAGGGCTGTTAAGGAATGCTTCTCATCGGCTGCTTCCTGCGTGGTGAGAAAAGATTGCGTGGTGGAGTGTGTATTTAGTGTCTGTAGAGGAGGAACAGAGAATGGTTTTTTAAGGGTTTAGTGAATTGTTATGGGGGTGGAAATTTTGGGATTGATGGAGGCTTGGACGTGGGAACTTTTAGGGATGTTTGAAATTAATTCATAAGACCCCTTCGCAAGAATATGTTATTTATTAATTATTCAGGTATTCACTAAACCTTCTTATTTAAAATTTAGGATAGAAACTTACTATTAGTAACAATTTGGGGTCTGATGAAGTCTCGCAGTTGAGCAAGGGCGTCCGGAGACTTTTTTCCAGCGGGCGGCAATTTTGGGATGATGGTGAAGAAAAATATACGCCTCTTACATTTTTCAACCCATTTTGTAGTGCCAATTTAATTAAAAATTTAAAACAGAAATTTAAAAATATTCCCCTTTTTAGTATAAACTTAATAAAGATCAGTTTTGAAAAAGCTGCCCCTTTTGCACCCCCCCCCCCCCTCCGGACGCCCATGCAGTTGAGAGCTTTTGGCGGTGTTTGCTATTTGGAAGAAATTCATTAAATCGAATATTCCCCGCGGATCAATCGATTTTATATATTAGGTTAGCACATATTATGTGTCCACTTCGATCGACAACCAAGGTCACGTAACTGTTTCAAAATCGAACGTACGTGCCCGAGCTACAGTTACTCTCATTAATATTTGGACGTCGCAGTGTTTCTACGTTCGTCGCAATATCCGTTGAAAAATCACACCGACAATCGAGCAAGCCCGCTTGCGTAAAACTACATACCCCATTTTCGCTGTTCTTGCTCGACGAAAAAAACCGTGTCAAAATCTACCGTACAGCTACGATATAACAGTCCGCGCGTCCGGATTCCGATTGGAATCCCATTTTTCACGGATCGTTTAAGGATCGAGATACGCTGCAGCTGATTAAACGAAAGAAAGAACTGCTATGGAGTGCCGCGCACCGCGCGTATATATTCTCCCGTCTCCAAATGGGAATCCAACGTATTCCTTATACGCTCCGGTGGTGTACGCACGGTACACTGACTCGTCCCGTCTTATTCGGTAGCCCCGCAACAAGACACGATCGAGACCAGGTTGTTTTTAGCAAACTGGTTTTTCTACCCGGGGCTTACAATTACTGGCTTCCTTTTTTGCACTGCTGCCCTCCCTTTGCCCCCTTCCAAATGTTTGCACCTGTCGCTTAAAAGGCTGCGAGCCGTGGGCCAAGAGCGGCATACCGGGCGTTTTCGGGATTAGTCCTTGGGACGCGCCAAGCTGCTGCGAACTTTTCGAGCGGAACTCGTTGCCCGGCGTAGTAGAGCCGCGCTCGGCGATATTCCACGATTCATTCATAAAATCCCGAACGATTCATTCATGGCTATCTGGATTTCGTGGCCACGTGGTGGGTGCTTGATTGGATCAGGCATGTTACGTATGCGGAGAGTGAGAAAAAATGGAGGGAGGCTTTGCGCGTCGAATTAAGTCGAGGCTTGACAATAAGTTTTTTTTTAATTTAGGTTTCGTTGGTGATAAAAGCTTCCAGTTAGGATTCCACAGTTTTTGTACTTATAACTGTATAGTGTAGACTGTCAGACACTTCGAGGTAGATATAGTAACAGAGCAAGACACTCTTGGAATTGAAGTATTGATAGCAACAACGGATTAACCAGTCGCGGATTTAACAGGGCGGCCGATGAGCAGTTGCCGCCTTGGCCCCTGCCCAGGAGGCCCCTCAGGGCCCCATCCTTAGAAAAACATTATGATTTTATCTAAACTATATTTTTTCTGTATTATTATACTGAGCCCGTTTTTAGTAAATTAGCTATTCATTTTCCCGAAAAATGGGCCCCTGCCCAGAAGGCCACCTAGGGCCCCATACTTAGAAAAACATTATGATTTTATCTATACTATATTTTTTTCTGTATTATTACACTGAGCCCGTTTTTAGTAAACTACCTTTTCATTTCCCCGAAGAAATGGGCCCCTCAGAACGTTTGCCACCTGGGCCTTTTTTTCTTAAATCCGCCACTGGGATTAACCATAGTATCTACTCGGTAAATGAAGAAATAGGCGATTTAAAAATAGGGTTCCAAATGCACTGTGTTTTACTATTTACAGGCGTTATTGTCAGTGCAGTTATAATTGAAGTGCCCTTGGCACTGTAAGTGCCAACAATCAAATTCTACACTACATATAGTATTCCCATTGGCACGTAGAACATTTTCTGATAATATTTTTTCAATTTTGCCACTCATTGTGTTTTCTACAAGGACTCTTAATTTTTCGCTTCTGATACTATTCGAAATTCTTCTTAATGAAGACTTAATTAATTTCACAATTAATTTTAATAAGCATTGCACACAGATGTCATCACAAAATTGCAATGCAACAAGTGAGTTTGTTGTGCAATACGGTTTTAAATTTAAAAAAATAATTTCTCCTATTTTATATGATTAATACAGCCTATTGGAATACATTACTGTTACTAACAAGGGGACCTTTAGGTTTGGCAATTTCAGAAATTTTTTGAAATTGAAGTGAAGGTCTTCATTCGGACATTAATTTCCCAAAGCAGTAAGACGCGCTTCACAGCAAAATTCGACAAAATCAACTTTGAAAAATTCTGAGTTCCCTTATATACAGGGTGTTCCTCTACCTATGGATACTCCAGAGGGTGATTATACACGCAAAAATAAGACGAAAATCAAAAGTGACGAAATTGCGGCAAAGGCTTCGTTTTCGAGAAAATTTACTTTTAATTTCACTTAACAAGCGCCTACGATGCTCGGTGTATTCAGATAAAATTCATACAAATCTCAATTGAATCGCATACAATTTCGCAAAAAATTTTCCCCTTCGCAAAAAAATGCTCCGTTTAATATAATAACTCTGATCCCCGATGAGCCAACGAAGCTGATCTCCGTGAACCTGAAACCGTTCACCTGAATGTATTAAGAGATAATCTAATTACACCAATTAAACGAAAGTCTGCTATAAAGTAGCCGAGCGTGCGGCCTGTTAACGCGATTCTATTTGTACCGCGCACACGGCCCCGTGGCGTGCGTTTCACACATTCGTGGAACGCCATTTCAATGGCTACAAGTTGCACCATACGGCGCAGCACGATGCACCGCGGTGTAAACAATGCCCGAGCGCATCGGGAGAGCGTCGCACACAGACGCGTCCGGGGATGCATGCACCGTTACCGAGTAGATTCAATAAATAATACGATGCAGGAAGCCGTGCCACCGATTTGTATGTGCGCGCTTACCAGCCCGCTCTTGGGCCCGACGATCGATCGTTCGGCCGCGTATCGGCCCTCGAATCTGACGATCATTATCGCCCGGTTATGCAATTTACCGTTGACAACGCATCCCTCGCCACGCGAAAATCTTATCACTTTCTAAGACGACACGGCCGTAGAATCGGAGGCTCGCCGGATCGCCGGAGATTAGCGTTCTACACGAGGGGGGACTATGGAAATGATGCTTGAAAACGGTGTCCTGTTGCTGCCGGCTAATCAAGCCTGCATTATTAACCGGCTGCACGCCGGGCATACCTTTCTGGTAGACCGAAGGTTAAGTTAATGCTAGAGGACGCTTTCATTAAGCACCGTGAGAATGGACGATCTTGGTGATTTGGAGGATCATTTCGAGGAGAAATATTTCTGGATAAGTTGCAGCGAGAGTTGAGTTAAATTAATGGGTGCTTTAGAATTATTGAGGAGTTGAAATGGTAAACGATGTAAGTGCCAAAGAAATGAAAAAATATTTCTTTAGTGGAAAGGGATGCTGAATAAATTCCATGCTGAATATGGTGGTAAAAGCTGTAAGTGTTGGAATAATTTATTTCAGCTTCTGGGACTGTAGTAAGATAGAGCTGAGATCATAAATACCAACGTTGCTGTGGTTGAAAAGAAAATACTGAAAATTTTTACTTACCTACAGCACTTACATCATTTACCATTTCAACTCTGCAAAATATTATAATTGTCATTAATCGGTGTCTTTGATGAGATTTTTAACATAGCCCTAGTAATCTTTAAGCAACCGTGGACCATTTATCCTACTATATGTTTCAAACCTCGCAAGATGTCTTACAACTCCACCAAAAGAGGCTTTCGAATGCACGATAAATTCCTTGAACAATCCTCTAGTAGTCACTAAATCAGCCTATAGGTAGTCCTGCACTAATACTTCAACACATACGCAGTATTCTTCAAATTAATCTGGCCATTTTGCTTGATTGTACACGTGGCAAACCCTTGACTGCTACCATTATTCGGTTTTCCTGCGCAGTTGCAACATATTGCTGCAAAAATATCGCCGGTTTATCGGTGTTTGCAACACAGTTCGCAGCCAGCTGAAATTTATTCGACGGTGCTGCACGGGAAAGGCACCTGACAAAATCCGCAAGGCGCGCGCGATCGGTTAATGAGGTCCCTATAGAGAAGCAAAATACGAGGCACCAGTGTCAAGATTAGGCCAGCCAGTGCCGTTCACAATAGGATTTTATAGCGGGCGCGATATATCGGCGCAAACGAGCTAAAGTAACGCTGTCGGATAGCGGATTTAACGACCGTCTGGGCCCCCATGTATAGCCGCGCGTTCGCTTCCGAGCGCACCACTGCCACACTGATCCACATCGATATCGATCTCCGTAGATCCTGTTCTTACGCAGACGCTTGGCCTGCGAGCATTCTTGTCGCTCGCTGTCCAGTGTAACCAGAAATTGCACTTTGCCATTCGGCACGACCGCCTAATTGATGCACGGATACGGGAAAGGAGACGCTGCGACGCGGTTTAACACTTCGCAGACGGATCTTGGGATATACGGGGTGGCGCCGAACTAATGGTAGAAATCCAAATGGGGTGAATACATAAGGAGATGGTTTGATTTGGAGCTCGGTACTCAGGAAAAATGACTTTGAATGCGATTGCTAAGAATGCATGCAATAAATAAATGGAATAATAAATATACTGCGAGTGATAATGAATGAAATCATTCTGCAGAAATAAGTGGAAATTGGGGAATAGACTTCTCTCAATCGAGACATGGCTTTTGAAGAAATTATACATTTCGAACTGGATTTTCTGGAAACAAAGCCTGGTTTGGAGAACGAGTCATTGTACAATTTTGATTCATTTTTGCACATGGACTTTGCTAGTTTCTAATCAGGTACACGCGTTTTTGAATCGATTTTGTCGGAAAGAGAATTTTAATAAGACAAAGTTTTATTATTATTATTATTCACAAACGGGTTAAACCCATTATCTGACAAGAGTACATAATATTTTGTGTCTGCATAGATTGAATAAAAAAATAAATCTACATAAATGCATCATATATCAAAATATACCTAATTATGAAGGAAAGATGGAAAATAAATGTGAAGAATGACAAATGAAAAGTGAAAAATGTACAATGAAAATGAGGATGAAAATAAGAATGAAAATGAAAATAGAAAATACATACATAGAAATAGAATGAAAGTGAAAAGTGAAAAGTGAAAGGTGAAAGTAAAAATGTATCAGTATACAACTTAGTTTTAGTTTTAGTCGCGTTAACGGATTACCAGCTATTTTGATCGTTCGCACTGTCGCAAATTCTGTGTAATTTCCTCTTTAATACGTCCGCAGAATCATTTGAATCAGCGTATAAGTTTGCTTGTTGTACTAGCCGGTTAATCTGATCAGAAGATCCATATTTCGTTTTATACGTGCTATGATAGAATAAAGCTTTTTTCCTGCACATTTTATTGTATATTTTCTAATTATTTCTGCGTTCAGAATCACCTCGTTGCGTATTGTGCCAGCAGTTCATTGACACTGTATTTATTGAGATTTTGAGATAAAAAAGCCATCCTAACGAAGACTTTTTTTTGTATTATTTTAGTCGATCTATTTTTCTTTTCTAAAATTGCATCCCAGCATATTATATTATACAGTAACCACTTTCCCAACTTCTGAGGAATACCTAAATAATCACATTAGCATTAATACTAAAACAAACAATAGTTAGGTAATACCTTACTTCCACCTTAACATACTAATTTCCCCGCCAGCAAGGCACCCGCCACTTCAAAACCCAATCAACTAACAAATAATCTCAAAACAGATCTGATCAATCAATACCCCGCAGCCGTCCAAAAGGTCAACGCAAAGCTACAAAAGTCCCCCTATCACTGCGAGAACCAGGTCGCCATATCGATCATCGCCAGACGCCGTTCCATAGACAACCATGAAACGCAATTCACGGCGACAGAACCAACAAGAGTCATTCGCCCCGCGCGCGTACCTGCAACGCCACACGAGCCAGAACGCGCGGACTAAAAGCTGCGCGAAGTAAAATACGCCAAACGAGCCCGTCCGCGGGCTAGACGTTAACAGAAATGTCAGCCGGCAAGAATGGCCAATTATCCTCGATATTAAACAGCCGGGCCGCGGTGAATGCAAGCTAATGCACGGCTGCCCCTTCTCCCCTCCGCGAGAGAAAAAAAAAAAATGCCGATTGCGCCACGATGCAAGCGTTTCGCCGGTCCTGTTTCATCGTTTTTAATGGCGGATCCGCGGTTACCGACGCGCCGGCAGAAGGGACACGGGAGCAGCCAGCGTGTAAAAGGCACTGGGACAAAGTGGCGAGGGGGGGTCCGCGCGAAAGACGGACGGTAAAGTGCATAAGCCATCGTGCGCAGGCGGTGTAATCTACCCAATTATCCGGCCGGCGTGGTGGAGCGCATCCATTCATTGCCCGCCGCGGCAGATACACCGGTGGATACACGCTCTCTAGGCGTATCTAGCGGCGTGGCGGCGCGTAAAGCCGGCCTCGGTGCCGGGCATTTCGACAGGAAGTTTATAGGGGAGAGGTTGGCGGGTACGTGTGCCGCTTAAAGCGCGCATAACCCGTCCTACCGAACGCACTCTAATCTACCAAATTATCCATCGGCCGGCGTTTCCACGTAGCGTTTAGTCGCGAGTATCGATCCGCGAGAGGATAGCGGTTGCGGCCGGCTGGGGATAGGCGTGCTGGAGCGTGTTGAAGCGTGGCCGATTCTTAGAGCGTGGCCTGCGCCGCGGAGATATCGGTGGCCGCTTAAAGTGCAAGGATCCATTGAATGGCGTGTGGTGAACGGCCGCGGTGGTTCCGTGACTTCGAGCCGCCCTCTCCGGGGGTGGTCGAGCGGAGGGTATCGACTCCAGGGGACTGCAGTTGTTGTTAAGATACGGGAGAGCGCGGGAAACGGAGGTAGTGGTTGATAAGCGGCTGCATCGCTCGTTTTATGGTGTGTTTCGTCTGTTTTCAGTGGATAGAAGAAGGGGGAGGGTTTTCTCTGGTGGGGTGCTTGGGGTCTGGTGGAGGTTTGAGGGGTTGGAGGATGCGTGCGTGGTTGGTGGGTGAGGAAAAGATTGATCTCTGAATTGGGGTGGTGCAGGTGTGGAAGGTGTAGAAGCAATTTGGATATTAACTGTCTTTGTTGGATTTTATGGTTTTGGGTTTATTTAGGCGTGAGGGGATTTTGGAATCGGGGATAGTTGGGTGTAGGAGTGTAAAGTGTAATACACTCGAGTACTAGGGTGTAGGACTTTAGGAGATAGAATACTTGGGTATAAAATATTAGGGTGTAGGATTTTAGGAAATAGAATATTTGGGTGTAGAATATTAGAGTGCAGGATTTTTCAAGATGGGATACTTGGATGTAGAATAGGTACTTGGATATAAAATATTAGGGTGTAGGATTTTAAGAGATAGAACACTTGTGTATAGAATATTAGAGTGTAGGATTTTTCAAGATGGAATACTTGGATATAAAATATTAGGGTGTAGGATTTTAAGAGATAGAACACTTGTGTATAGAACATTAGAGTGTACGGTTTTTGAACATTGAATACTTGGGTATAGAATCCTTGGATATAAAATATTTGGGTGTAGGATTTTAAAAGATAGAACACTTGGGTATAGAATATTAGAGTGTAGGGTTTTTGAAGATGGAATACTTGGGCATAGAATGCTTGGATATAAAATATTTGGGTGTAGGATTTTATGAGATAGAACACTTGGGTATAGAATATTAGTGTGTAAAATATTTGATTTGTAGTATCTTAGAAGATAAAATACTTGGTTATAGAATATTAGGCTGTAGGATTTTAGGAGATAGCCTACTTGAGTACAGAATATTAAAATACAGAACATTATTTAGAGTTAAATAATATTTCTACTAGGTATATTTGAATATAGAATATTCTGAAATTCGTGTATTGGAAGTGAAATATTCGGATATCAATTTCCTTCCACAACGACCACCTCAAATTCAAACTTCACGTGTCTCCGGTCCAGACCAGTCTATATATTTCAAGCATCCTAGTCGCCACATCAATGGCGAGTGCCACTCTAATACGGTAGGCAGTTTCGATTCACCTCATTACATGCGCACCTTCGCGCTCCATCGACGGCCATCTTGAAACCACGACCCTCTGCTCCCCTCAGGAGTTAGTTGACCGAAACCTAACCGCGAGGAACGAGGCGGAGGTTGTCGCGGTTTCTTCGTCGTGATTTCTGTGCCTACCTGCAATAACAAAACTTTGCAGGCAGTTCTCACCTCGAATAGTATACCTCCCTCTCCTACCAATTTCAGTGTAAAATGAGGGAACTGATGTTTCTAAAGCTACAGCATATTCAACCAACATTCAATAAACAGAAAATATTTCTTCAGCTCCTGGTGGGTGGTTCGTTCTTCAACGTCAGATATTTATTTCATTTTCCAATTGTGGAAGCCTACGAAAAAAATCTACCTCACCTGAATATAAATTATTTCTTCAACACCTGGTTCATGCATCATTCCTCAACAATTCATACTTCCCAGTTATTATCAGCAATTTAACTACATCCTATAAATATCCCTATCACATAAAATATAATATATCTTTTCCTCATCTTCCACGTTCATCACCCCACAATACCCAAAATTATAATATCCTCACTACCCGTCCGAGTAAATTTTTATTCAAATAAAAAGTGATTCGTTATTCTCGAACAGCTTAAATAAAAATTTATTCGCATTAATGCCCAACTCTGATCTACGCTTCCACACAGCGATCAAATCACTTTCCCAAAGCGCGCACGTCCAGCGAAGAAAATCACCTCGCTCCAGTATCATCGAATCACATGCCATTAACTCTTACAACATCGCCCCGAGTGTGCAAAAAAAACGATGGAACGCGCCGTGAAGCTTCTAATCAGCGCGAAGAGGGTCAGCGCTTAGATCGATGCTGTCTACGACTATTCATGGAACAATCGATGATTAATGATTCCTTGATCGGCCCGAGGGGGGTGGACGAGCGGCGGCGGCGGGGCGGGTGGGGGGGGGGTGGTGGTTGTAAGGAAGAAGAAGAAGAAGATTAATTAAGTTCTAGCACGGACAAACCAGGCATTTACATCGGTTAAGCCGCGTAACAAGAAACATGCAAGAAGCATCCGCGGAGAATTTATTGCTCGGGGCCCGGCTCTGGGTCCTCGTGTCTTGTGAATGCGCCTTAAGGCGCGTGCTGCTGTCAAGGCGATCGCCGCGGTGACAGTCGGCACGGTGACTGTCTTCATTCGTGATTGACATCACGATCGCGGTGCGCTGCACGGTGTTCCTTCTCGCATACGACCAGACGAACGACACAAAAACAGCTGGCGTCGGTCCCCTTTGCTTTCAGCCTCCGACCACGTGCCCCGGACGCTTTTCTGCGCTTTTTGCGCCGGCGGCGTTCGCGCGGGGGGAAGTAAGAATGGTCGGGATACCGGGCTGGAATTGAAAGTGGCTGAGGAATGGAGAAAGAAGAGGACGGATGATTACGCTTAGGGGAGCGGGGTGCCTGAATAATGAAAAAGAATATTACTGTTGGTCTCTTTGTAAATCGTGTGGTGAGTGGAGGAAGAGTTGTTACATTTGAAGGGGAAAGTATGATAGGGGATGATGGTCATTGGGGATTCTTATCTGGTGGAGCATATGTATACTTCGATAGTGTTTGAGTTAGAGAGGAATCGAAGAAAAATTCAGCTTATGGACTTACGTCACGAGATGTCCGATGCTAGAGATTCTCACATGTTACGCAGGAAATTGAATGTCTGAGAGAAAGTCCGTATGTAAAAACAGCGAAGGTACTGTGCACGATAGGTGATCTTCTCTATTAAATACCTTAGGATATATGCACAATAAGTAGTACATACACAGTTTCACCGTCATAAGCTTGAAATATCTCTTGGATGAAGTATATTTCATAACTTCAATCACTATCTCTACGAATGATGGAAGAAGGTGAAACAGAGTTAAGAAGAGTGGTGCAATGTTTAAAAGAGTTCATTACATTCATCATTGAAAATCTCCTGGAAAATCGTCATTTTCATCAGAACATGCGTTGAACAACCCTCTGCACTCCAACTTAAGGGGGTAGGTTACCCTCAATAGCCCAAAATCAGGCCCTTCTTCAAACGCATATTTTGAAGTAATTAACGAATATAGAGATAATTTTTGTTTTAATATTTAATCGTCATTTCGTTGACTATAATGTAGAAAAAGAAAATTTTATATATATTTACAGGGGACGAAGTTATAAATATAAATGTGAGAGTGTGTACGCGATGCACCGTCTGATGGTGAACTCGACTGTGGACAGGTGATTTACCTAAAACACAAAGTAAAGGCATTTTTATAATCCGTAAGACAGTCTCTATCTTGTGCTGGAAGCAAAATTTTGATAAATAAATTAATACAATTTTTATGTTGATGTATTACACGATTTCATCCTTTTTTTGGAGGAAAAATATTTTTTTAACTTTCTTTAAGAATTTATATTGAAAATGTGCTTCCGACACATTGTGAAGAATAGTTTCCTGCACCTCTCCGTAAATTTTCATTCAAATCGTGGAGCGGTTTTCGAGATTTTATGTTCCCCGTTTTGGAAAACGTTGTTCCTGGAAAATCGCGTTTAAACTTGGTCATGCAGTTTTGTCGTCATTCGATCTCATGTGTATTTTTGGCTGTAATTCCTTCAATTTTTGGAATTTCAGGGCTCGGTTGCGCTTGAAATACATACAAAAGGCGTAGGAAGCGGAATATGCAAAAACCATAAAAACTAATTTTCGAAAATTTTTAGGGCAACCTACCCCCTTAATCAGAATTTTGAATAGGAGAAAATATAACATAGGCACTGACTGCAAAATCAATCTCTTCAACTCTACAAATCGCAAGTCCCTTCCATTGCACAATGTCTAGCAACACCAGTATGCAAAATCAACTTCAACTTCGTTTAAGTTCAAAGTGTTACACACCGACCTCCTTCACCCCCGAGTTCCTCCCTGCGCCCACCGCTCCCCGGCACCATTCAATCGCCCCGGCAATTTGCGAAACGACAAACGCTCGTCTCCATCCCCCATTGTATTTTAATCGTCGGTTTCGTAAGTGCATTCTCCGCGTCCCTGCATCATAATGCGATCACGGCAGCGCTCAGCGTCCACTTGATAAGCCGTACGTGCCACCATTAGGCGGGACGATAATTTTATTTACCGGGTTGCCGGGGCACGCCGGGCCAGGTCCACGGCCGCTCCAACGGTGGACGAGATAAATGATGGGAGCGCGCTCTTAGGGCTCATTTGCATCGAAGAGGGGATCGCGCCGCCACCTCCGCGACCACTCGAAATGATTTATACCGACTTTAATCCACGCGGACGTTCCAGATCCCCCCGCGTCGATGCCCCCGCCCCCTCCCCCCCCCTCCTCCGCGCGGGTCGCATGCGACACGTTGACAGGCCCGGCCCCCCGCCGCCGCGATATTTATGAAAGTCAACTCAATTTTCCAAGGGGCTGCCCCCCCCCCCCCCGATGTAACGCGGAAGCGAAAGTCCCGCTAACATTTGCCCCCATCGAAAAATCGCCGCTTCTTGTACTACAATGCATAGAAAGCAGAGTCGCGAACCGAGCCTGCCGGAGGTCGAATCCTCGGTTCGGGTGTACGAGCGTACGTGCGCGCACACGTACGCGCGGGCACGTAGAGGCCCCGGTACCCGCCCAAGCTTCCGAGGCCTCTCTCGGGCTCGACTCGCGGTCTCCTGGCGCACGATCGATCACGAGGATCGCGGTAGGTGTTCCAACCCGGGTATAATAATAACCGACTAACAAGGGCACTAGAGTTCAGGTAGGCGCTCGAGGAGGCTGCGCCACGTAGGAAGTCGAGCAACAAATGGGTAGGTGGCTGCCGAGCTCTCGGGGCCCCCTCGACCTCGTCCTGCCACGATTAATATTTCCATCGTGCATTGTTCCTCGTCACGTAAATCTCCGCGGCCCTCCTCCCCCCCCCCCCCCCCCCCGAGATAAGGCTCTTTGGAAACCGTCCGTAAGGTCGATTTGTATCGTTCAGCGAACCTCGCGGCGCGGGGCACCGCGCTCGGGAAATCGGCTCGGCCGCGGCTCCTTATCGTCGCGGCGTTATCTTAGCGGAAGACGCGGCTTCAGTTTTCACGTATCGATCGGGGAGATCGGCGGCCGGATTCTTTGCGTTCAATTCTGTGCTCACACGGAAATGAGTAGGAAATGGAGCTGGATCGAGTGGGTAGTGCAGTTGGGTCGATTCATTCTTCGGCATCTGCTTGCAGTTTTTTGGGGGAAAATTTTGGAGGATATAGTAGGGGTTTAATTGAGGGGGGGCCCCGCCGTGAAGCCACTAACAAAAGGAAAAGTTACGGATTTTTTTGTTTGTATATATAAAAAGATAGGGCTTGGATTTTTTATATAGTTTTAAAGCAACCTTCATTTTGCTAGAAAACATTTTTTTTTATGAAAAATTGTACAAAATGACGGCGGACAAAATGGCTTCCCGGAGGACTGCAAAAATACTGGCCCACACTCCCGGGGATGACTGTGTCATCTGAGAAGGAAATATAAAAAAGATTTATAAACTGGAATATATTATCTTACACCCAACATAGGATTTTCTCAAAATTCGAATTATTTTGGAAATTATAGCAGTTTGAAGAATTGACTTAAATTTGTTACATAAATATTTACACTGAAATGCTTGTAAAAAATGGATTAATTGAAATATCAAAAAAATCGTATTCTAGGTGGAAGATACTTCATATATTCCAATTTATATATCTTTTTTGTATTTCCTTCTCAGTCATTCCCGACAGTGTCGGCCAGATTTTTTGCAGACCTCCGGGTAGCTATTTTGTACAATTTTTCATAAAAAAAATTTTCTAACAAAATAAAGGTTGCTTTAAAGCTATATAAAAAATCCAAGCCGAATATTTTTATTTATACGAACAAAAAATCCCGAACTTTGTGTTTCGATAGTGGCTTCAGGGTGGGGTCCCCCCTTAAGAAAGTTTCTCCATTTCCTGTTTTTAATCGCTCCTCTTTTGAAGATACGCTCTTTAATTAGGTACTTAATGCTTCTAATCTTAAAAGATTAATAACTCACCACTTCAAGTACTTAAGTTATATTGAAGGGCAAGACGGCTGAAGAGGTCTCCATTAGAGCTGTAATTATTCGAATATTCGAATATTTGGAGTGATCGAATTTCGAATTGTACCGAATAGGAATCTAAACATGAAATATTTTATCACACCATTTCGTGAAATTCTTTTCATATTGGCATTTACAATTATTTACTTTTCAATCGAAAAATTTGGAACTTTATTAATCTCTGGCAAAATTTATACACTTTTAAATGAAAATAACCTTCAGTTATTAATATTATTATTCTAATAATGATACCTATTCGGTACAATCCGAAATTCGATCATCCCGAATAGTCGAATATTCTAATACTCCTTATTATTCGAATACTCTTGATTATTCGAATATTCGAATACTCCTTATTATTCGAATACTCTTGATTATTCGAATATTCGAATACTCCTTATTATTCGAATACTCTTGATTATTCGAATATTTGAATATTCTTAATTATTCGAATATTTGAATACTCTTGATTATTCGAATATTCGAATACTCCTATATTATTTGAATATTCGAATACTCCTGATTATCCGAATACTCTTGATTATTCGAATATTCGAATCTCAAATTCGCATCCTCTTTTATTCGAATATTCAAATATCCGAATACTTACATTATTCAAATATTCATTACAGCCTTACTCTTCATTCGCAGATTGCTCTAAATTCCAACAGTTCCTTTCAGACTAACGAAACACCCCACAATAATAAACTATCCGCCTAGCCCAAAAACCTGACCCTCTCTCCACACCCACTGCAACCCACCCAAAAGCTTCAAAACTCCTCAGCAAAGACGCGGCAAGCCCCGCGAGTGCCCAAGTCACAACCCCCGGGCTACTGCGCAATGATCATCTCATCATCTCGAGCGTCAAAACCCCGCCAGGCAGCGTATAATTTGATACACGTGTCTATTTACCAGGCTCCCATAGAAATCACCGTCAGCGGATGATGTACGATCAGCCGGAAGACGTAGATCAATCACAAACGTCGCGCGCAACGTCGTCGCGGGAAAAATCCCCGGCGGAGGTTCGGCCTGTCGTGTAGAAATCATTCGACGCCGTCCGCAGAGGGCCCCCCCCCCCCCCCCTGTCTTTCGTGGATGCACCACGCTGCGAGTCCCAGGTGTGTTCTGCCGGCGAGCAATCGAGGAGCCTCTCCGTGGCACACTTCCCCAATTCTCGCATTGTTCTTCATCCGCGTGCACGCGCTCGAAATAAATCTTTTCGGCCCCGATGGGCAGGGACGGGGGGGAGTCGCGCAGGTTTGTTACCGGCCCGGTGACCAGGGAGGAGGGCCCCGGTAATTGCGATTGCTTTTCGTGGGAGGGCCTTCGGGTAATTGATAATTAAACGCGCGTCGTCCAGCAGGAAGGACCGAATTTAACGACGTTGTTTCTCCACGGTGCGTTAATAATCCGATAAATCATTGTAACGGATTAACCTGGCCTGCATCCAGGTCCCGATTGTCTGTCAGGGAACAGTGGGACGGCGACTGTGGATGTGTGTGCCGCAGCGTGTTTCACTCGGTGCGAGTCTTGGCTGGGATCTGTTGAGATGGAGGTTCTGTGTCTCGGGTTCCTTTTTCTGCTTTGCTCCGGCGGCATGTGGGAGTTTATTTTGAAGGTGTGGAAGGGTGAGGTGGGCGAGTTGGAGGGAGGAGTTGGAAAGGGTTTGATTTGGTGTGAAGTTGTCTGTTTTTTGGTTTCGACTGTGGCTTTGAGTGGGCGTTTTTTTTTGGCACATTTTCTGTCGGCTGTTTAATTTTGTGCAGTGATGAATCAGTGATGTTTGATTTTGAATATTGAATAATAGTGTTCTTTTGAGGATTTTGATATTAGTTTCCATTAGTTTATGGATATTGATGCTCGCGGAATAGAATTTTATTACAAAAGTTCCTCTCTTAATTCTCACGAATTTTCCATCTCATCAGACAGCTAACCCCAACATTGATCCTCTCAACACAAACATCAAATTGGCACACAGATTGAAAAAACACACCTACCCTTGCCTAAACAATTTAAAGTCACGGGCTCAGTGAATTATTCCTGCACATTTCTTCTGCTGAGCTTCGAGTCGTTACCCGCCGCAAGAATAAACTTTAAAAAAAGAAGCAGCTTCTAAAACGACCCTGTTTTCGCTATTTTGAGACACGCGCGTTCCTGCTTTGGCGCATATCATCGCGCTGAATCGTTCCGGTTTATTTTTGCTTTACGATCCACCAGTCCCTGTTGTTGTTTTTTCAAAGCTTTTGTCAAAAATCTCGCTGATCCCAGATGATCAAGGAACAATGAGACGCGCTGGAAAAAAATGCACTCGTCTGTGAGCTTGTGGCAGGCAAGAGGTTAAAAACGGTAACGATCTTATTTCTGGCGAACGTTCGATGATATCCTCTTGTGGCGATCGTTATATGCGCGACGAACGATCGACGCTGGGAACTTTTGTCAATTATTGCTGCTTTTTATACCTGCGATTTTTCCTCCACGTCGGTCACGTGGAACTTTAGGGGAACATAATCTTCGGGTTTTTACAGCTTTCCTCGCGATACCGCAAAAATAACACGTATGTACGCTTTCACGCGGGAGAACAATTCTTTTGTTTATTTTCCAAGTCAAGATAAATCTTTTCCAGATCGATGCTTTATAAGAGCACAAGATCGTAATGATGTTGAATCCAAAAAGCAGTGCAATTGCTGTTTGTTCGACCTGTATTGATCTTCTCCTAAATTTCTCTCTAATAAGTTCCTTATAATAAGATCGAATCTCGAAGTAATCCCCATCAAAGTTTTAAATATAAAATATTCTTCCTTTCAACGTGGAACACGCGAGCCCCGTGGAATTCGCGAAAATAGAGTTTTGTAGAACAAGACGAACAGATAACTGCTAAAAAAAAAAAGCAGCAAGCATCGGCAGCCAGCGTCGTTGACGGCCATTGGAATTCCACGGACGGTTCTCTTATCACGGAATTTTCATGCCGCCGTACAAGTGTGCAAATAAACCGAACGAACGTCAAAGCGATCCGATATCGCGTTAAAACGTTTCTTCGGCGACGTCTTGTCTTCCCCTCCGAAAATAGCGATGGCAGCGCACCGCGAACAAAGACCCTCGGGAATCATTTTTCATCGCAGAAACTACGAGGGGCAGCGCTAAAGGGCTCGGAGCATTAATTATACCTGCAACGACCTCGTGACCTGCTGGTAATTAAGGCCAGGATAATGGGAAAAGCGCGACAACCATTTTATCCGGACCTCCACCCTGTGCAACCCCATGGAAGAATACTTTATTTTGTTCTACGAAGAAACAAGGTGGAAGTTGAACTTAAGTAAACTTAGACCACCTTGGCCAGGTCAAGAAACATCGCATCTTTGAGAATTTATTTCTAAGTGACAAAAACACTTTTACCGATAAAATTTTTTCCAATAAAGATTGAGGCATCTTTGAATAATATATACGTAAATCTGCTCGAGTCAATTTCACTCGCATTCCACCTTCTCACCTCAAGTGGAGGGAAGAAGGTGTCCAGGCGAAGATTTGCTTAATTTTCATGGAAACGGTCGATGTTCGATATATATTTCACTCGGGTCTCGGAGCTGGCCTCCGCACGCGGAATGTACTGTTATTCTTATATAGACGTCCAGCCGAGCAGTATCACCTGAAAGATAGAGTATCGCGTGCGGCGTGTGGGTGTCCCGATGCGAATTTAAAACAGTTTCGGTCCGCGGACCGCGCACTACCTGACGAAGCCAGACGAATGAAAGTGGCGTGTAACGCGATACATAGGCGAAAGGTGGAATATCTTGGTTCCATTGAACTCGCTGCGAATCAACGAAACTGGTCAATGGGCATTCGCGGCGCATCGAGTGTCGCTGGACATTGTGAAGCTGATCCGACTTCCGCTTCCACGGCACTCGCTTTACGACGATCTCGATCACTTTTTCTTCTTAGACCTTCACTCTTAGGCTGGCTTGAAGCTAGTTTAGATCGAAGTTTGAAGGGAATAGGCTTGGTATCAAGAAGTGGCAGCTTGTGGCGGACAAAAGGGTTAGAGAATGAGATTTGCACTCGTGCAAATCAATTTTGATTTTTGGTACTGTTCCTGCAAAATTTATTCTGTTGATGATGATCTGAGAATTCTTGAGAGAAAGTTGATGTAGGGTAGATGCACCATTTGTGGCCACTTTAAGGTATTGTACCAGTTTTGGCAAATTCTTAAAAAATATAATATTTCTCCCTGTAAGCAATAAATGTAACCTTCGGGCGGTATACTAAACAAAATATTTATGATGTGAAATTCTCCGCAGAATAATGACCTGCAAGCAATTTAAAAATAAGATAATTATGCACATGGCCAAAAACAGTGCAATGGCCAAAAACGGTACATCTACCCTAGTCTTTAGAAATTACAATAGAATCGAAAGGGTATGAGAGATTAGAAATCATTTTTATATTATTTTTCACGATAATTGAATAAGAAAATGGTATCTTGTTCAAGTACCTAAAGTAAATTATTATTCGTAACTTCAATTTCGAATAGAATCATCAGACGATGGTGACGCTTTTTTCCCTTAAATTTTCTCACTTCCTTGCACGAAATAGTGTATTTCCGTTGACCTGAGGAATCTCGCTTCCCGCGTTCCAGCCCTCCCACGCGCGCGGAAGCGCTCGCATCACCTGTTCGTAACGCGTATCTCAGTCAGGTAGAGCGTCCTCTCGGGTAAAAAGCTCGCGTAATTTCTTGCGGCATTGTGATGACGATTCGAGATGCAAGTTTAACGGGTTCCTCTGCAGTCCATTTCCATCCTCCTCGTTCTTGCTCGAAGCAACGGGTTTCGTTTACGACCGTCCAGTATCTATTTTCTGCCGGCTGTGCGCGGAGGACCAGGCGGGGGCGTCGCCCCAGGGATCTTTCGCAAATTCGTCAGCATTAAAAAGGAATGTTTAGTGGTAACAAAAGGGAACAGAACGATTTTCTTAATTAACAACTGTGGTGCCAGTTTATTTCAGACTACCTGAACCTAAAGCGGGCCCCACACGATGAGATTTCTCTTGAGCTTAGCCTCATAAATTATAATTCTGAACTTAATTATGATGAACATAGTTCTGATACTTCACCATGACCATTCACAGCTGCTCAAACTCTCGATCCAGATCGCACCCTTGCTGCACGTGCCATCATGCACCCAAACTCCATTATGCAAACTTTGAAGAACCACGTTACCCTGCTCCGCACAAACTACTAGAAATTTAATTCATCTTCGGGTATCCCAACAATGTCCTCAAAGGATAGTATTATAAAAAAAGAAAGCTTACAGGCTAAATGGTTGATCGTGGCGATTCCATGCGCGGTTCGAGTCGTGCAATTAAGACGGTGACGAGGAAAGGGGGCAGCGTCGTGACGCTGTGAGGCGGAAGAACAACGTGGCAGAGATGAGTGGGCGGAGATGACTCTCAGAAATTTTGATTTTAGCGGCCAAAGGGGGGGGGGGTTGCGGAGAGAGCGACCGCCACGGTGGATCGAGTTGTAAACGTCCCCGTCGACTTTATGAAGAGTCATTCAGCTTTTCCCTCCCCGCGGCAATAAAACATTTCCTTGAGCGCGGCGGGTATTAACCGCCTGGTAATCGGCCCACCGTAAATCTTACCGCGCCGCGCGTCTCCCCGACGCCTGTTTAGGAGATCCTGCGAGCGTCTGTCTTTCTTTTGTTGCGCAACGCCTGTGCCATTGCTGGATAGACAGATGCACAGGTGGCTGAAACGGTGCCAGGAGACGGTGCCTTCTGCTGTCTCTGCTTGCCGGAGAAATCCTTTCTGTTTCGGAGATTTGGTAATAAGAGGGATGAAAGTGGGACTTAAAGGTGTACTGAGCAAAATGGTGAAGTCTCCGGGACGAGCTAAGGGGTGGGAGTGAGACAGAAAAGAATTTCCCTGGACGATCTACCAAATATCGAAGCTAGGTGTCGCTACGATCGCAGATGTGGCGCTGCGGGCGGTCCTGCGCTTGGGCATGCGCAGTTGGGGACCTCTCTATTGCTTGGTGCACCTGTATAATTGTTTGCAGGGTGTAAATTGATTCTATGCGAAAAAATAGGAGTTTTGAATACTGTGATTCTGTTTTTAAAATATACATTTATTTAAGGGTGCTTTCGTATTCTCAACTGGTTTTTGAAATTCTGATCCTTTTGAAATCTTTTCGCGATTCTTACTATCCATCTCGCGCAAGTTACCCTGCTTCATTGATCGGTTGAACGCACGAGGTGTTGGACTCTGCAGCTTGCTTTCACAGAGCTGAATCGAGTGGCTACACTCGTGCTGTAAAACAGAGATAACGCGGTGTAGCGAAATTGCAACGATTCACTCTGTCACCCCGTTTCTCTTTTCCCATCGCAGACATCGGCTCGTTGCATCAGTCGTAAAAGTTGCTGTTACCGCTTTCTCGGTGGTGGGCAGGTGGAGGGGGAGGAGGTGAACCCGGTAGGGAAACGGTATCGTTGTAAAACTACAAGTAATAACACTGTAACTCATTGTCAGTGGCCGAGTAATAACAGTGGCTTCCCGCGGAGGCGGTTGTACGCCGCTTTCGTGGAAACGTGTCCCGTCCAGGAGGGTTAAAGGGAAAAGAGAAAGACACTGTGCTGCGTTGTGGTGTACCGATCATAGGCGTACAGTTTCGGTTAAAGTCTGCTTACTTTCGTATTAAAAAGAGGAAGCGCGGAATTCAAACAACCATAAACTGGAGAGGAACTTTGGTGCCAAAAGTGGGTTTGCTTCATTGTATAGGTTCAGAAGATTAATTAAAATCAAAGAAACTCGAATCTGTGACGTTTGAACTCGCTTTGGAGGAGCTGGAGACTATTTTACAGAGACAACAGAGATTCTTCTGCAACTGTTTATGAGATATACACAGGGATAGGTTTTAAACAATTTTTCTGAAAGGATTAGTCTCGCCAATTAAATTGTTTCGAAGAAAATTCGTCATTAATTCCAGAGTGCTAATTAAACGCAGGTTTTTCTACCGAATTTTTCATGTCACGTAACTAATTCAGTGTGCTCGAAGTGAATTAAAATTCGCAGTATATTCAAGGGAACATTATCAAGTAAACTATCTCGAGAGTGCAAGAGTTTCTTCCACAGAGCTTACTCGACGTTCCAAAGTTATCAGTCGTCGTTAATTATCGTGGAAGTGTCCAAGGAAACTCGGCACCCCGTAGCATGTCGTCGTTAATGTACACCCGCATTTTTCCCACTCGACGCCTATGCCTTAGTACTAAGTACATGCACTTTGTAGTTACATTGTACACGCAGCCAGTTGCATAAGACTGGCCGAAGAGAGGGACATTCACGGCGTAGCATGACGCGGCTCGGCGATATCTTTTCTGCATCCAGCGTGTCCCTGAAGATCTCTTCCGTAACGAAACAATGCCCCTTTTCAAGGGCAGCTATCTAGCGCTTAGAAATACCAGTCACGTGGCCTATTACTCGGCAGGATTGTAATTAGAGGGGGCCGGGGGGAGTAGCCGTGGCTGAGATCTTTCTGACTGCCTTCCGCGACAGATGCTTCGACCAGTCCTAAAGTTCACGCGGGGTGAGCTTGCTCCTTAATGAAACAGCATCCTGTGAAATCTGAGTTCCACTAAAAATAAAAAAAGAAGGAACAACAGAGCTTAGTTATGCAAGAATAAAAAGGATCGCCGGTTGTTCTGATGATCCAGATTTCGAACCTTGATATTTCCTTCAACTCAGCATCGGGGATGGAAGAAACACAAGAGTGTACTGGCACCACCCTCGAAGAATCTCCAAAAGGTCACCACACGAGTGCATTCACTCAATAGATCCATCATATTGCGCCCCGGACCTTAACCTAATCACCAAAACTTGTTACACCGCAGCAAGATCGCCACCAGCCTGCAGATCCGAAGTGTCGGAGCGAAGAGCTCTCGTTCGAGGAGGTGGAGGAAGCACAGGGAAGAGCGGGCGGGCACAAAGCTGCGCCGTGCACTCGCGGGTCGCATTATTAGCGGACAATATCGCTATTCGCGCGAGCGAATAGCGGCGGATCGTTATCTGCGCCAGGGGACACGAGGGAACATAACTTGGCCGAGACGATCGCCTCTTATCCCGCGGGATCGCGTGGGCGTTAAAGCGCGCGGTTCTCGCCCACCTGAATCGATTTCGAATGGACAGCTCGACCGTCGTTGCCTCGCTTCGCCCTATCCAGAGTGTCCTGTTAACGGTCGCGCCGTTAAAAGGGAACACCGTTCCCTTTTTGCATACGCCCTTTTACGACCTTCCGCGTGTTCCTCGTTCGGCGTGCAATGGATGGGTATCAGAGGATAGTCGCCAGGGAAGACAGACTGCCTGGGTGACTTTGTCTCGCTGGTACGAGTAGGTTATTATTATGCAAGTTTAATTGTACGTGAAAGAGAGGAGTACCATTTTATGAATATTAGAGAGAAGATGTGGTAGAGTCGTGAGACTTCCATGGGGTATAACATGTAATGGTCATTTTTGGTGTTGTAAATAACTGGGATTGGGATCTTTTGCGATTGGAAGTGGAGACTGAATGATGAGTGTGCAGGCTTTATTTTAGTGAAAGGGTAGAAGGTTGAGGGGTGGCTGGGGAAACTGTGTTCTAGTGATGGTATGGGATAGTTACAATAGGATGATAGGATGGGTTTTGGAGGATGCAGGTGCTAAGAGCTGAGGAGCCATTGGTTTCTTGAAATATTGGTATGTAAATAATTAGGAATGAGGTTGCATTCAATGAGATGATACAGTGATGGAAATTTTGATAGTCTTTGAGAATTTTCTGCGGTGTCACGGTTCAGGTCCTGTGGTACTGCAAGTGTGTTCTAATTTATTATGTAGATTGTTGGCTGCAGTGTAATTATTGATGACACCACGCGATTCTGTGTGGTATTGGGATTCGCAGAAACAGAAAATGCTGAGGAAGGTGAAGTTTATTGGGATATACAGTGACATATTTTATTAACACGCACATGAGTGCAATTGAATTAAGTAGGCCACAATTATTTGAGTTTCCTTGTGCAATAATTTTTCCATCGAAATCGTGTATTACATGCAAAGTGGAATAAATTGCACGTCATGGAATTTTCACAGAAAATTTCTCATTTCTCATGAAAAATTGTGGACTACCAATTTTCTCGGAATTAATTCAAGACCCGTTACCAACACCTCCAATTCTACTCACAGCACGTAGTATTCTAAACTTAAACCTGCTACCCATCTGCGACTTCAAACAAAACGCCCCAAACTAAAAATACCTTCAAAAACATAATTCTTCCTCAAAACCACTCACTCCCCACTCGACCACCCACAGTTCCCATTTCATCTTCGCCAATAATCCGCAAGTAGCTCGTGTTTACCGAATTCCGCGCGATCCCTTTCGCCGATTTGCATAACATCCCCCCCGCTTGTTTCCACAACACCGCTCCGTTGTCCATCCGTCGCATCGGCGGAATGACTTTGTCAGTAATCAGTTTCGCGGCTTTTCCAGGAATTGTTATGGTATTCAGGCGAGCGTGGCGTTGCCACACGAGCCGCGGGACGAACTTACGTACCTTTCCGCGCCATTTCATAACACATGGAGCTATTACGTCGACGGTGCGTGCAGCGCGTTGCGCAATCAGATGCACTCGCCGATTCGCGCACGCAATTCCGGCATCGCGGACGATCTCTCTGCCTCGAATACAATCGATCGATAAATATTTATAAGGAATCGAAGCCACCTTTCCGTGCACTCCGCCCCCCCCCCCCTGGCGTTTCGTCGCGGTGACGCGCGTCACGTCGCCGTTGCGGATATTCGGCGCCAGGGTTCCGTCGCCGTCGCTTCGAAGTGTGACTTTGAGAAACGATCGGCGATAATGAGCGTCGTAATTTCGTTTGCAGAAGTGGGCTTGCCCTCGGGCGCAAAGAACAAGCTGGTGGCAATCGTGAGTAGTTGGAGGAAAGGGTTGGTAAACGCTGTGAAGTGGTCGTTGAATCTTTTGGTGATTTAGAGGTGGAGGTTTGGGAGATTTTATTGATGTGAAAATTTGGTTTTGAATGTTTTGGAAGGTAGGACGGTGGGTGGCAAATTTAGAGGTTTTTGAAAAATAAAGGGGGAACTGGTTGAACACTTTGCTTCTAATGAGGAAATTCCATTAAGTTATCAAAGTTCCACTGAGTCATCGTATATATAGAATGATAATAATTATTCTTTGGATAGTGAAAACAGAAGTTAATTGCTGAGTGACACAAAGAAAGAAAATACCTAATAGAAATTTAGGTATTCCTCGGAGAATAATCTGAGAAATTCCTGAAAATATCCCAGATATTACTCGCGAATCACAAAAGTCTCGTCTCCAAATGCCCCAAATCTCATGCTTACCCTCATCTCTTTTATTCTTCTTCTTCTGCTTCTATCCAATATATATTTCCCTTTTGTATCCAACAAACTACAAAAGCCCCCTTAATTATATCCCAACCCCTCCACTATTAATCCCTCTCTAAATTGCCCCGAAACAAAATCATTTATTACTGCTTTTCGTAAAAGGAAAACATCATGTCTCTTTCACTCGGTGTATCAGCCTCAATTCCCCATCTTCCGTTACTCCGCGATATTCGAGCCCCATATGGATTAATTACGCGAGGATGCCTAAGCAATTGAAACATCGACGCGTGTAAAAATGGGGAAGAAGCTGAGCTTTTACGCTCGCACGCTCGCGATTCGCCTGTGTGCCCCGCGCGTTTCCACGCTCCTTATTTACGAGCGCGTTACACGCAATGTTAATTCGACAGATTTGACCGTAAATAACGATCGTAAATACCTGGCTGGCAGAGTATATATTTATCTGCGGCTATAAAACTCCGTCCCGCCGGATGTGCTGGTACTTCGTCGAAGATAGCTGGAATTTACCATCGCGCTAGCTACAAAGATTAACGCGGTGAATTTCGTCAGGCTGTGCTTCGCCTCTGCTACACGTTCGCGGATGTGCTCGTCCAGGAATGCGCAGGCGTACCGGATGCGAGGGTCCATTTTTGATTACTAACTGTAATTTAGAAAAATCGAGGAGACCTTGGTGTTACCTAGACTCTAACTCCTAAAAGAGGGTTATTTTGATGAGAAGATTCTGGCTTATTTTTAGGGACACTTCACCATGTAATACCCAGGGTGGACCCTGTAGCCTCCTCTAGTTATTCCAAATAATTCTGGTAATACCTTCATTTATATAAAAAATAGATTTTTTGACATAATCAAAGAATGAAATTTTTTTTTAAATTTTAGAGCTATTTGTTTCTATAGCACTCTCAATTATACAAATCCCAGAATACTCAAGTGAAGTCCTCCATTAATCTCCCAGAGAAACGAACCCCATAAATGGCACCCGTTGCACAAAAATAAGCTGCACATTCCTCCATTCCTTCCTCACCCGATCACTACGCTTCCACGAAGTAGATTCGCATATTTCTTGTCAGCCAGCCGTCCACCTCATTTCCCCCGTCAATCACAGTGGCCACGATCCCCTGTGCCATCTGTCCCTCTTCTTGCCATCCGAAAAGTCCCTCTTTCGCCGTGACAGACGTCCAATGGCTCCCCCGTGGACCCCATTGAACACCAATTATGGCCAGCCAGAATGCCACCCGGCGTTTAGCGAACCGAAAGGTTCACGGCCAACGTTCACCTTCGTCGATCCCGCGAGACTAATGCGCTTAGACCTTCCTCCGCAGCGATATATATCCCGATGATCACGATCCCGTCGATCCTGTTCCCCGGTAATAATTACCCGGCCGGCTGTCAGTGGCAGGTCAATGGGAAAGCATTGGAACGGGCACGAGAATCGACAGCTTCCGCGGGTCGTTAAACCTGAAACGTTCTCGCTGCCGTGCGGCTCGGTGGCCCCGCTCTTTTCGTCGTCGTGATCGATGCATTAGCAATTAGCACGGCCCCCCCCCCCCCCCTTCACTCTGGGGGACTCTCTTTGGTCCAGAAGCGCAAGGTCGGTCTCGGTTCAAACGTGAATTCAGAGCTGCGACCGGTGTGCTCGGTGTCTTTGGAAAGTTTAGAGGATTCTGGGGAGGGGGATTTTTACGAAGTGGTGTGGGTGTGTTTGGGGGATCTTGGAAATGTGTTGAGATTGGAAAATTTGGGAGGTTGTATTGCGGACAGCGTTTGATTAGGTGTTTGACTGTGATTGGAGAATTTGGGATAGCAGGTAAACGTGGAAAAGAATATATATTCTATTTTTAGTGTGTAAGTGTTGTATTAGTTCAGTGATTCCCAAACTGTGGGTTGCGAAGTGTCTACTGCTCACCACAGTTATTTTTAGTTGGCGATTTCTAGCACTTATTTATTTAAATTTTTAAGTTAGAATTATATTCTAAAATGCCTATTTTTAATGTTTTCTTTACCTTATTAAATTTATCTTACATTATATGGGGCTCGGTAACACTGTATTAGTTGCAAGAGATTTGTACTCGTAAAATGACAGTCGTGGTTCCTGAATTATTACTATTCAGGCTTGAATTAGAACGTTTTTGAAATCCAGCTAAGTAGATCGTTTGATTTGACTTGGTAGTCTCGTATCAAACATTTCTCCAAGATGGTACTCGCGATTCTATTCTCTGGACCGAAGGAGAAATTTCCCGAGGCCGTATTTTTCGGAGCCGGCGATTTCACCGTCACCAGAAAAACAGCATATCCACCGTCGAATAAAAATACACGATGCCTAACAAGCGAGTTTCCGTTTCACGTTGTTCACAGCGGCTAATTATCGCGCACATCTTTTTTGCACGCTCCGATTGCCGTGAGAACGCGAATGCAAAAGTGTCCGGGGGGTACCCTGTGTTTCAGTATTTGGAGACTTGTTCGATAACCGCGCTACACGATAAGCGAACATAGAGAAAGAGGAAGAAAGTTCGCAGTATCGTCGATCTGTTTCGTTACCCATGTCGATACTCGGTAAAATAGAGGTAGTAATCGGTACTTTCCAAGTGTAATTAAATTCTACACGAATCAGCAATCTCTTAATTGCCGAACAATTCCTCATTCTTCTAAAAGACGAGCCTACTCATCCCTCAGACAATAATACATCTAATTTCTCCTCGTATCACACTTAAAACCGAAATAACTTTTCACACGAACCAACTAGACTTCAAATATCCATTGCATCTTATTCAGCGCGACAAAATAAACAAAAAATGTAGAGTAACATTTTCTCCTACGAGGGACCTTTTCCAAGAAAACCAACTTCAAAACTGCATGCTGTGCGGCGGACAAATTGAGCCGACCGCGCGCGCGTTTGCCTTTAAAGACAATTTTCTCCCAAACGAAGCCCTCTATCAAAAAATGGTACTCCACACTTTCGACGCAGTTTTAAAAGCTCTATAATCTACCGAGCTTCGTATTTCGAAATAGTCACCTGTCTCTCTGAATTTGCGCAACTAAGGGTTAGCGTGCAACAGGAGGAAGCGAAAGCCTCTTTCCCCTTGTGCAACGCTGGAAACAATCGAAACGCCGCAGTTCCTTCTCCCCGCGAGACCTCGGAAGTATTTTAGCATCGACGTTCGGTCGGAAGGTCAGAGGTGAAGCTCCGAGCGTGCCTCTCGAAAATAGAACGGGGATACCGGTTAAACCGTTTCTATTTCAATTATCGCGGTGCCACGGCTCGGCTCGGCAATTTGCTGGCGTTAATCGTCCCCCGGATCGCCGCTTGAATTATAAATTCGTAATGTCGCGCGCTCGCGCGGAGAGCAAAGTGAAACGCCGCGCGAGCATCACGGATATCTAGATCGGGACTTTCCAGGCACTTGTTCAGGAATGTTGATTAACGTGTTAATTAAGCCACGCGCCGCGCGGCGAGAGAGGCGGGGTGGGGGGAGAAAAAAAGTATGGAACCAGTGGGAACTGGCGGGTTAAAGGACGTTCGTTTTCGTTTCCACGGAAAATTCTGAAGGACAGGTAGGGTCTTGGAAAAGCCTTCGCGTCGAAAGTGAAATCGAATTCCCTGCATTTTAATGACTTCGTTAGGGAGAATTGGCTCGGAGTTGCGCGTCGTTTCGTTCGGCGACGACTTACGTAAGTGGCGACTGCGTGAAAAATTTCTGTAATTATCGACGATATTTTCCGAACTTTCTAAAATTTCTAGGTGTTACGGTGGCTTGACGAGCAGAGCTCTGCGGTAAAGTTATTTCGCCCGGAGTCTCGAGGGAAATTAGGGGAGTCGAATGATCTTCATATTTTTAAGGAGCCGTTTTTTAGGGTAGCTTGTAACTTTTTTTCCGTGTATATTAATTGATGGTTCCGTGCTTAACCAGATCGGATCTTCTCATTATTGTTCCAGGAAAATGGCTGTCTTTACTCCCACATACGATGGGGCGAAGCTTTCGTCGTCGTTTACAGCGTGACGTGCAAACGAAGCTTTCAGGAAGCTCGCGGACTCCTGAAACAGCTCGCTGATTTACGTTTGCCATCTTATTTCACCGCTCTGCTGCTTGGCAACAAGAGAGATCTGGATCATGCTCGGTGAGTGATCAGTCGAATTTAATGCAAAGGAATTATATATTCAATTATCTGGATTTTTCGATTTGAAAATTTTAACACAGCTTCTGGTGGCGTTAAAATATTTGAATTTTTCAATTTCCTCATTCTTCTTTTAATAATCCGAATTCTTTTAAAATTGAAGTCAAAAGGAAACATATGGCAAAGATAAGAAGCGAACAGAAAAAACAATTAAATTAAGGAAAGGAAAAACAATCAATGAAAATGTTGACTGACTTATATGTAAGGCATAACTACAATATAATACAAAAAGAATTTCAAGAACAACTCGAATTTTTAATTTCATACAGTACTTATTTTGGTGGGGATAAAATACGTTTACTGAGGATAATAAATCAGGGAAAGATATTCAAAACATTGACATCACAGAAATTTTTGGTTCCAACTAAAAACATTTATTCTCCATCAAAAGAGACATTTAACTAACAGATACATGTGCTATTCCCAATTTCCCTCAACCCAAACCCTCCACAAACAGTAACACCCACCACGTTATTGTCAATCACACCAACCAGTCTCGACCAAGAGCAACTAATCACCTCGCAGCATCTCCCGATTCTCACGCGTCAGCTTGCGCTCGAGTTCATTACGAACCCGTTAAACATAACGAAATATATGTATAACAGTTTGCAGCGGGTCCATCCACGCCTGCTCTCATCTGACCCGTTTCCCCGCGTGGCCCGTCTCCTCGACACACTTTCCTCCCCTTATCGCTTCGATTGTCATGTAATTGAGGCCCGTTGTTTACGGGCGTCCACGTCGGAAGCACAGTATCACCGTGGCCCGGCCCAGCAACGGTCCCGAATCGCTGACTTCACCGTGGGGCCCCGTTGGCGATCTTCCCTGCCATCGGACGCGCGCCTCGTCCCTCATTCAATCTCGCCTCTCCGCTTGGCTCCTTCTCCCTCTCTGTCACTCCGCCGGCTCGCGATCCACGGTGCCTCTACTTTCATCCATGTGCGTGTTCGGCCTATTAATCGGGCAGTTCACTTTCGCGGCGGCGGCGTAACAGGATCTTCGCGAAACGTTTCCTAGACCGAGGCGAGATTTCGCGTGCGCCACGCGATTCGCGAGCCACCGTTCTCGGCCCGGCAGGCTGCCCCTGTTCTTTCCTCCTCTGTTCTTCTATTTTCTGTCACCTGCTCTCTATCGTCGCGCAGTTAGCACGTATCACCTGGAACGCCGCCGGCCGAGAGATGATCGCCGCGGTCGTCGTCGTCGCCGCTTGATTCCGCCAGGATCGGTGCCAGCGCGTTGTCTCTCGCGGCGTGAAACGCGAAACGAGGCGCCACACCGACCGCACGCAGGACACCAGAGACCGTTTCGAGCACGACACCCGGTAGTGGTCGAGTGGTCGCTCACCTAGAAACCGTTCACGCGATCTCCGCTTCGAGACAGATCTGTTTACGCGCCTCGTTTGGCCGACTTGGCTCCAAGACGCTCCACGCCGCACCACCGCTGCTTCGTTCATTTTAGCTCTGCTCCTCGGGGGTATTCACCCTTCGCGATTTCTGTCATGGTAGAGGGGCGCATTTTCTGTGGGTTGAGGCAAAGTTGCAGGTTCCAGGGGGGTAGTCTTGTGTTTTGGATTGGGGGAAATATTTGGCGGAAGGATTATTTGGTGGCACTGGAAGAGTTATGGAGGTTCAAAGGATAACGATCAGCAAAAGTAGGCTTGGGTGGTAGGGTAGAGATAAGATGAGGTTTGAGAAGGGAGTAGGGGATGATGATGGTAACCTTTGAGTGACTTGCTGGGACAGAAGCTCGTGGGAGTGTTTTGATATATTTTATTTATTTTATTTGGCAATTTGGTATTAGTAATTTCAGGTCCTGGGCTGTGTGGGAATGTGACCAACTGAATAGAGTTCTGCAATAAGTGGTTAAGGACATATTTAGAGGTTTGCATATTTGAGAATATCAACTTCTACAGAAAGGTCACTGTATCTCTGTAAAGCACAATACTGTTGATGGATATTGTAAATTTGTAAAAGTGGGGTACTAAAAGGTAGTATTTTTTTCTCATTCTTTTCTCCCTCTGATATAATTTTCATTCATCTTCTTCTACCCCTTCCACCATACAAAGCAATAATTTGCGAAACTCAACAAGAATACGAATACTTCAAAAATAGTTCGTTTGATATTCATCGATCTTCCTAAATTTCACTTCTCCATATGCTATTCTTCGAAGAAAGACCTAAAGAACCCAATGCTGATCGATAACGAATGCCAAAAAGGAAGCTGCAGGCGATTAAATTCTAATTTCACTTGGAGATTGAATTTGACACGAATCGTTGCTCCCATCCGCGTACAGAGATGCCAGTGACACGTAGGTGAACCGGATATCGATATCCCTTATGGGCTGCAAGCTCTGGAACAGGAATTTCCTGGGCGATCCCCGCAGGAATGCGGATCGTCGTTAACGAAGACACGTTTCTCATTTTTCCACCTCCCCGTTCGCGTTCCTGTATTCATTTACGAAGGTTTGCATGCCTGGCGAGACCCGATGGATGATCAAACCTGTGCGATGATATCACCGTGACGTTTTATGCACTTTAATAGTATTTTCCACCCCTCGTTTCTTTCTCGTCAAGGCCACTCGAGTTTCCTCCTTCGTAGGTACATCTTTCTTCATCTTTTTCGTAGTGGATTTCATCGTTACATGCTCAGTCTCTCGATCTTCTATCTGCACATTTTACGGCTAGGAATTTTGGGTCTGCAATTTAACCCTTGAACGGCGGAAGTCGCGGGGGTCAACTTTCACCCGTAATTAGATTGATACATCTCGCAAGGGAAGTTAGGCAACCCGAATTCTGAAAATTATGCAAGTTTTTGTGCAAGTAGAGCAGTTCATCTGCAAGACAAACCTATTTTTTGTTGGTGCCATAGTGCGGTTTTAGGGGCTGAAATCACCCCTTGAAAAAAGGCAGAATTTTATTTTTCGGGGAATATCTGGAGAACGGTGAGAGATATCGAAAAGAAGTTTAAGCAAAAATTGCAGCACTCATTTTTTTATATCTACAAAACTGCGTGAAAATAATTATCGAATTAAGGATTGGTGGTGGGGGTAACTTATAAAGCATGGATTTTCCCCAAGTATATTAAATCTACACCTTTCTGTGATCTAAAACATTCTGATTTTAATGAAACTTCGTGTGTTGGTTCAAGGAGCAATTTTTTTCTGCGGAAGGGCCCTCAAATTGAATTAGATTTTCATTCATCGTTCCCTTTGGCGATAAGAAATCTTAATTAAAAAATTCCCCTCCATTTGTAAACCTAACAGTGTCCAACGAAAGCAATCTGAACCAGACACCCCTTCAAAATGAACTACAAATCACTGTCCCCCTCCCCCTCTCCGCCGTCTCACAAGTAGCTTTTCGAAGTTCCGCTGAACGCCGCAAAAGCCTCGGTTTTTCTCCTTTCACCTGTTCCCGTGTCCAGCTCCAGTGATACACATTCGATTTAAAGGCGCGCCTGACGATCGTCCGCCACGATAACCTCCCCCAATTTCTCTCGCCGCGGACGATAGAGAGAAGCAGGCGGATCCAGATCGATAGAGCGATCTCCCGGCGAGGAGCGCTCGGAATATTCTCTTTAAAACGGAGCGAGACGCGCGGAACAGGTGTGGCGCGCGAGTTTCGGCGCGCAGCTTTGCGCTTTACGCAATCCCGTTCGCCCCAAGTGCATCACCACGTTGCGTGATTAGGACAGGAGAAAGCCAGGAAATCGTACGAACCAGTCGCTCTTTTTCCCGCTCCGCGAAACATTTGTGATAAAGATTGGCCTGAGCGCGGCAGCTTATTAACCTTGGCGAACGGCGCGCGTTCAGCGCTTCTGCGCCTTTGACAGTTAATAGCAATGAATTCCTGGACGATAACGTTCCACGACAGTTGGAATGGGATTAACAATTGTGTTGAAACGACGGATGGTAGGTAGAAATTTAGAACGGGGGAGAATTTTTGTTAAATTTTATTAGTCTTCTTCGTTTGAAGTATTCAACCGTTTCGCTGGTTCAAAGTGAAATTGGATTGCTGCATTAATTTCTTGCAATCAGCCTCAGCAACCTTCTCAAGAGTTGATGGCTGGCAAGTGAAACTTTTATTCGACTATCAGACGAATTTCTACCGCAGGATGATAGAGTGTTCTACAACCCATCAATCACACGCTGCAACTTTTAAAAGTACACCCAGCAACGGGAAATAGAAGGTTATCGCAGGGTACAACGATAAGGACCAGCGTTTGCCAGCTTTCTCCCGTACGGCGCAAAACACGCAAAGCTGCGATGCACTTTTGAATCGCATCGGAGGTGCTTCGTTAAACGGGACGCAAAAGTCGCCGAGCCTCTCGTGAAACGAGCAGAATTGGAAGGAATTTTTCTGCGGCAGGCTGCGAATTATTACTTGTACCTTTCGAACAGTTGTTCGACTCTGGAACTGTGAATCAACTTCTAATTAAGGAAGGAAGCTGACGCGTCTTACGCACTGGCGGAGCTAATACTCCTCTTCGGTGAAGCCAGGTAGGACGTAATTCCGCACCTCGGAATTTTTCGAGTTAAGGGATTGCCCGCGGGAAAAGTGCGAAGCTGCATAAAAGTTAATGGCCTTTTTCGCGTGGCGGAGTGAATGGTTGTTCAAGTTCAGGTATAGGGAAGGATCGTTTGTGGGTTTCTTGCTCGACACGCGTCTCGTGAGAAAACGTTTCAGGAAGTTGGCAGCGCCTTGCAACCTTCCACCTTTAGGAGCCTCGACGAGGCTCGTCATCAATCACCTAGGGATTATCTTTCGTCACTGTGCAACCTTTTGTCCACGGCTAATCTAAGCGGTAGATTAACGTCCGGATCGCGAGAAACGGCGTTTTGTATTCGCCTGCTTGCGGTTTTTATCGCATCAAATATCACTTAGGTAGAAGGGGATTTGTTGGAGTCGCGAGGGACAGTTTAACCCGCGTTCGATCGGCCTGGATGAAGCTTCTGATCGTTATCGATTTGCTTCGGAGAAACGAGTGAAGAAATTCGCGGGATAAGTGTTTCTGCTGAGTTTCTTTTCGATATTCGATTTTAAAGTTTTTTTTTTTTCAAGGTGCAAGAGTGAAAGGTGAGAGGTAGTATTAAATTGATAGTTCCATCTTTCGAGTTCCATCTTGATCGAGGAAAACTCAACGTGTCCTAGTATTCGTAGTTTGCAAACTGGAAGCTATTAATTTCTTCAAATAATCTAATCTCAAGGAACCAAGAATCACAGATGTTTAAAAATTCATTAAACCAACTTCCTCAATTGTATTCTGCTAATAGATCTACTCCGCACAAAATGGTACCCCTTAAGTATCTCAACTGTTTAAATTAACTTTGCTTAAAAATACCCCACGATTTTCAATTCTTAATCGCTCAGCCCCACTATTCGAATCAAGGAGATCTTGCCATATTCTTCTGATAATTTTACTTCCCAAAAAATGCGAAATAAATCCCCCCCCCCCCTAAAAAAAACACTGCCAAGCCATCAAGCTCCGTGACAATTCACAACTTCTTAAATCATCTTCACCGAAACATATCCCTCGATTTACAATGTTAATTGTAAATCGATTGTTAAATCGCTGTAACGCCACTCGCGCCAAGGAAAACCTGCCCCGTCCGTTTTTGCAGTCCGGCTCGAAACGCGGCTTTCCAAGCGCGCCGGCTGGCTTTTCAGCCTCGCGAACCAGTTTGTCAGCCGTGGCGAGCGTGGCTCCGAGGGATTCGCCAGCTGATATTTCGCGATAAGTTTATCGATGTACGATATTCGCGGCCGGACGCCGCTTCGGATGTATCTAAAGCGGCGATAACTCGTTCCCGAGAGAGTGGTTTCACCAGCCCCGCAGCAGCCGGCTTCGCTCTAATCTTTATGAACTCCATTAAGACGGTTCGAGCGGCTACCGGGCAGGAAGGAGGCGAGCGCACGAAAAGAATCGACCCAGCGATCTCCTCTCCGCGTTCAAACAAAACCGAGGAGAAGGAAAGGAAAAATGCCGGTCCCGCGGCGTAAATTTAATTAGTCGCCCTGGCGGATTATTGGCAAGAGAATGGCTGCTCCGAAACGGGAAAAAAAGGCTTTGGATCTCGAGGCGGCTTTACGCGATCCGAGCAGCCTTCTCGATTGGTCCGTGCGCTATTCGTTGCGCCGGACAGTTGCAGTTCTACTTCTTTTCCCACTTTCTTTCGTCCTTTTTTTTCCCCATCGCGTGCACTTGGACGTTTCTTTCTCGTTTTTGAGCGGCGGTTTGTTGAAATTGCGGCGCGCGAGCAGTAAGCTGGCGCCAAGTAGAAAGCACGTGTCTGAGGCAAATGGAGGAACAAGTCTTGCGGCCAGATATGTAGGTGAACAATGTTTTGATATCAAAGAAAGGAGTTGCTGAACGTCACGGATTTTCTGAGAACCGTGCTGGGAAATTGTCTAAGAGGAGAGGTTTGAAATATTTGAGAGATTTTATGGGGAGCTCTATGGAGCGATAATGGAAAGTTTATTGTGAGTTTTGGGTTAAAATAAATTAGGCGTTTTCACGGTGAATTGACGGCGCTTGAAAGTTTAAGTCAGTTTAATTGCAGGAGAGTTATCAAAATATTTGTAGAATTTTTCTAATTTTCAAGTTGCAAGAATACGAAAGTTCCCCTCAATTTATAAATTTATTACATTCAGTTAAATTTCGGTATTAGGGAAGCGATTTTATGCGCTTTCTGGTAACCAGTTAAACGGTCCTTCATTTTTCTCTAATTTCTAAGAAACTACCTTACACTTCAGGAACGAGTGCGTGTCTAATATCAATGTAACATGTAATTATCTCATAAAAAAAGAAACCAGGAAATCCTTGATCCTGATACGCGTCATTAACCCAAAGATTACTGCAAAAAGTTTCTACATCCAATTAGAATGAAAACTTCGATATTACTTTGTTACAGCGTTATAACCGTCTATACTATCGTTATAACTAGCCTTTCCTCCATTTCCTCAAAGCTAACGCGTTAACTGCACTGGAAACTCGCCAGGGACCACCATCTCGAACTCATAATTCTTCCTTACAACTTCTGAGTTATATCACTGCCATTAGAAATAACATCAACTTGTTAATTAATCTTCCAACACACAGAACCTTCACTAAAAACATTCCTTAAAAAAATGTATCCTTAATTCAACGAACAATGCGCAGAGATGCAACTTCTCTCCGTCCCTGAACCAGAACTCCGCTGCACCTCTGCCGACCTACTCGGGTCCAGGTGCAATCTGTCGTGGCTCGTCGTTTTCTTAAAAGGTCTCGCCGTTTCACGGATGTATCCCGATCCGTTCGCGGAGGCTCTGAAATGTCGAGCCTCTCCCCTCGGCCGTCCTTCTCCCACCGAGGATATTCAATTTTCCTGCTGGCGGATCGTGAGAGTGCGCGGGGAACGACAGGCCTCGAATCTGACGCCGTTCCTCGTAAAGCAACGGATCGCCTCGTATAAAATAAAAGGGGACAGATTAACGGCCGTGAACGTGGTGGCTGGCTCACGTGTGCATGCATACGAGACTCGTGCGCGCGATTAGAGGTCCGCGCGCGCGCGCGCGGGCCCTCCCACGCGCCGCGGCTCTGAGCCCCCTTCGCCCTCCGTTCCATCCGCCATCGACGTCTCGAGAGTATCGTGTGTTCCGGCGAATTTAATTGCCTCCATAAATATCGCGGCGGAGCCGAGCCAGCGGGCTGATATACGACGGAGGATCAGCTTCTACCCCTCTTCGTTACCCCCGGGAATCGACCATGGGCGTCGAAAGACTGCGCCCCTCGCTGGTAATGAGGTTGTTACTACGAAGGGGATGCAATGAGCACGAGACACTTGGGTGGGGATGATGATCTTGATCATGAGATTCTTGGGGCGGAAGGGGGTCGCGAATTTCTTACGTTTTCTTTCAAAGGAGGGAGAGGGAGTTAGGTAGCACTTTAAGTAATATTTTTTAAACCTAATTTCCAGTATGAGTAGTATTAAGAGTGATGGTGGCCATTATTCTTTGCTCTCACACCCTAATATGGTTCCAGTTCATAAAAAAATAGTCCCTGAAAATGATTATTGCAATCGGAGAACAGGGAAAGGTGCCGACCAGGCCTTAAAGTTTAGAATTCGTCGATAGTTTGGATTTCAAGAATTTTTAAAAAATGGTAAGCCCTATCGAAATTTTGTCAAAATAAAACTAAAAGAGCATTCAATTTTCTACAAATACTGTATATATAATTTGTTCGTGCTTCCAACCATTTTTTAGATATTATCGTTTGAATATAGAGAGTTCTGCAGTTTGCTCGTACCACCTGTATAGCGTGACGTATTGTTTATGCGCGCGGACCTTTGTATATTCAAACGCTATTATCTAAAAAATGGTTAGAAGCACGAAAACATTGTAACTACAATAATTGTAGAAAATTGAATGCTCTTTCAGTTTTATTTGAACAAAATTTCGATACGGCTTACCATTTTTGTGAAATTCTTCAAATTCAAACCATTGATGAATTCTAAACTTTAAGGCCTGGTCGGCACCCTTTCCTGTTGTCCGATTGCTATAATCTTTTTCAGAGACAATTTTTTTATGAAATAGAACCATATTAGGGGGTGAGAGCAAAATAAATCGCATATTGAAAATAAGGGCCACCCTAATTAGTAGCCTAAAAATCGACGTTTCAACGCACACCCGAAACTGAGTTAAATGAATTATATAAACCTTTAATGGAATTTTAATAACTGAAAAAATGCAATGTAAAAAATAAAATCTTACGAATTCTTATACTGGAGGAGGGAGGGGATAAGAAATTGCCCCTTACAAAGCTTTCCCGTTGCTTTTCCCACTGGGAATTCTGAAGGAGATCCTTGATCAGGGGTAGTTCCTTGATTCATCAGCTCCTTTCCCGTGCATTAACCCTTTTCAAGGGTTTAAAGGGTCGTTTGTGATGGAAGTGTGCGTTTGTTTGGTGCCTTAATGATTAACCGTGCAGTTGATTGCAAATGATACAAGGTGGTGTTGAGATTCATTAGAGGTGCTTGTGATAAGGATTATAAATACCCAATGGCGGCGTCCAGGCTGGCGGAATTCCAGTGACTCCGGCGTTCTTTCCTTTATGCCAGCGTTCACTCACCTTCCGCCGCTTCCGTTCAGCCGGAACGATGTTTGCCAAGAAGTCGTGACCCGTCCACTCGCTCCCATCCTCCCCGCGGACCTTGACAGCTTCCGTTGATCCCCGGTGACGCCTTCTTTCCTGTCCCGAAAATTTACGGGCTCCGCGTGTTGCGAAAGAAGAAGCGTTCACCCCCTCGCGGTCCTCTATTTCTTCCTCAAGCGCGGTCGTTTCGGTGCTTGGCAGGCTCGCTGACCCGCACCGCCTCCATTTTGCTGCATCGGGGAACACGAAATCTGCAGAGGCTCTTTGTAACTTTCCTTTCTTTGGTTCGTGATGCTCCAGTGGAATTGGGGAAATACTTAAGTTACTCTAAACAGAAATTTAAGTAATTTCGTGAATTTAGAAGCGGAGAAACTAAGCAGTATTTACAAAGATACTGTAGAGACCGTAAAGCGGAGGAATATTGGCATTTTCTAATATTTTGTTATGTAATATAAGAATTAATATTTTTACATTTGCTTTAACCCTTCGTGGTCATACAAGGTGTATCGCAACCCAGAATACATATGTCTTTGCCAACATTTCTGTCAATTTTTAGATCTTAATAATAAAATTTAAAAATTTGGTGAATTTTACATTTTTAACCTCCCCAAAAATCACTTTATCCACAACTATTTTTTCAAATACATACTGCTGACATTTTGTAAAATTACCACAGGGCTCTACAGATCTCTCGCGATTAACAAAGTATCCGTGAAAGTAAATATTTAGTACACTACACCTTGCAATCCAAAAATCAAAAAATTCCTCATCAATTCCCTGTTCTCCTAAGAGCAATTAATTACAAATACCCGAAATGGCACCTTCCTGTTACAGAGAGGTGTGCGTGGACGAGGGCCAGCAGCTGTCCCTGGCGCACGGCTGCCAGTTCTACGAGGTGAGCGCGGCGGAGAGTCCGGCGGGTGCCGCGCTGGCCTTCCAAGCCCTCCTCAGGGAGGCGAGGTCGGTGCAGCTCCTGCGGGCGCTGCCCATCCGCCGGAAGCTGGGCGTGCACTCTGTCTCCAGGGTGCTCGGCACCATCTTCGGCAAGAACACCACCAAGGACCGAAAGAAGAGGCCCTCGCTGAGCATATGACGCCTCCTCTGCGCCCTCCTCCTCGGAGGTCGTGACGAACCAGACAGGAGAACCGACGTGGTCGTTCTCAGCAGCAACGTCTACGCGAACCGCTGACGGTGGCAAACCGAGAAACGATCCTTCAACCCTGAAGCGGGCGGAACCAGGCTCCTGCAGAACGTTCTCGCGACCGACGCGACGCGTGGCTTGCCTCACCGAGGACGACAGCGGAAGCGGACGTTGGACTGCGGCAAGGTAACCAATCTCCCTCAAGGGGCTTCTAAACACGAGGGATGCCCTAAACGAGCTGGGGAACGCGCTCGTCGGCGCCCCGTGGGAGGGAGAGGGTGCAGGAGGCGCGCCTCTGGTGCAACAGCATTTCGGTCCACCGGGGGTCACTGACGAATCTCGACAGGTCGGGGTGGACGTGCAACGACGATGGACGGGGACTCGAGTGGGAATGTCGTATCCTGCTCGTCAGCTGGGGGACGTTTGCTTGGCATTTGCGTGAGATCCTCGCGGCAGAGATGTCTCATTCGGCATCCAGGCTGAGAGAGAAACATTCGTGAGAACACGGCGAATCGGACGGGCCGTGTGAAAGACTGCTGCGACCGTGGAAACGAAGAGCGGCTCGCCAAGTTGTAGTAGAAACGACGCGGGGTCGGGGAGGGACGTGTCCTCCTCTCGATTTCGCCAGCTCTCGTCAGGCTCCATTTTCTCTCGGTTCTAACTACGAGTGTGGAAGGGTGGTTGGATTCCCGATGGCTTCGGTAGGTGATTCGGGGGCACGCGCGCGACTGCGGCGCTCTGAACGTTGTAGGTTTATGTGGCGTCTGAAAGGAGGCGTTCGCTGCTAACTCTCGTCGAGGGAATTTCGTTGCGTGAGATTGGCACTCGGAGAAACCGTGGCCGAGTTTCTAATCGATGGATCGCGCCGTTCGTTTCGGTGGTCATCGAACGTTTCTCTTGGTTTATTTATTGTTCCGTGCGGGATTAGTTGCAGGGATATGTTTCCAACTGTGAGACTGGAATTTCGATTGAGTAAGGCTTCCTTGATGGACGGCTCCTCGAGCGCTCGGAACGAGATACATGAAACGTCTACGAAGTTGCCATTTTTCGAGATATTTATTTCTTTGTATTTTGGTGGAGAAATACATGGCATTTTACTTATGATATCGGGCTATTACTATATTTATATTCTTTTTAACCTTTACAGGGCCGGGCTGGCCACTACAGTGGCCACCTAAGAATTTGGATACTTTGCCGGCCATTTTGGTGGTATATATGCATAAATTTTAAGTAAATAAAATTTACAATTTCAATGAAAGAAAAACCCAGCCCTCGAAAGGTTAAGATTTTCTTTTTCGTTATTCGAGTGAAATAAGTCATTCGAATCGAATTTCAAAATCACGAAAAATGATCGAGGAGTATAAAAGTTATCAGTTAGTGTGAACATTACAATTTTGTAATACAGAATTTGATATGGCACATCGCAGGGAATTGGTTAAAATAAATTAATAGGAAATAGTTTGCATCAACTTTAGATATCCCTATTATATTTATAACGTTTTCTTGGAGCATCAAAAGGATATTGCCAACTACACTATAATCACTATTACAGAGCATAAAACTTCCTCTAATATTTTGCTTAACAAAAAAAAAACAAAAATGGGAGAAACTAAAGTACAATGTGAAATGGGCCTTCACAGAGTATTAAAATCCATAATTCCTTTATTCTATCTACCTCCCTCAACAAAATTCAAGGAACACCCAAAGTGTTAAGATTCGAGCCACTTCATCGTTGTTGCAGGCATCGAAATCGCCAGCTATCTTGTTTCGAGCGCTCCTGTGTATTTATTTAAAAAAACGAACGTTCAGGATTTCGAAGCCTCGTCTAATTATAATTTCCGCATTGGAAGAGGTGACACGAACAACTTTTTATTTCAAGCATGCAAACGAATCACCGAACTGCGAGTGTTCACTGATACCGAAACGTACCAAAACACTGAGTCTTTAAAAATATTTTTCGCATAGCTAGATTGAGAATTGACAAATATAATAATTTCTCGAGGATATGCGGATGGATCTGCTTCGCGTAAAAACAGAATTAGTCGAGTTTTCGTACTTTTGAACGCTCGTTTGCTAATAAAAACCGCGCTACTCGATGAGAATATCACGTTTCACGTTCCGCACGTGATACTGCGCTCACATTGCCCGAGAATGTGAGAAGCTTCGCCGATTCTGAGCTCGTTTCTCTGCCACGGAACCGGAAACGAGCTCTGAGTACAGGGACTTGGAGACGAAACCCGACAGTCTTTCAAACTTCTCAGCCTCCGCCGAATGAAGAGAGTTCATTCGCGCGGAAAGCGCTGCAATCTCGATTCTACCGTGCGCTGTCCTTCGCAGAAGACGAATGCGTATAGTCCACGGAGGCTATGCAGTGAAAATTTATGCCAACGCTGTGCGACGTAACTTCCGAAGCTTTATGAAGCACATAAAACAGGACGGACTTTATAGAGGAAAACAAAGACGCGTAAAAAGCTTCAGCCACGGGAAACATTGATTTACACTCCCATGAAATATTCGGATATCAGAATCACTTCCTCTACTATAGATTACACTAAACACAGCTGCCTTTGTTCCGCGTCAGTTCTGGCGCTCGAAGCTCTCCGCAGCCACGCGTGCTCCTCCAGAGTGTCCAGCGAACCAACAGAGTCCTCCAACCGAATCGCAACCACCATCGTCTCCGTAATTCCACGGTGCCGGTATTAAATAAAACGGGACGCGAATCTCCCCGTGATCGAGCTTCCGAGTTCCAGGGCGGATCGATCATCGACAACCTTAATGTTCCTACTGAAAGTAGCCTAAGGTGTACATAGCGCACAATTCACTTTTGCTGAGGTATAGCTCTAAGAGAGAATCGACGGTTCGATTTAACGAATAACTAAGATTAATGGAGAGGACGATGAAAGGCCTTAGCGGGACGGACGCGAGATGCTTGTGCACGTTTGCTCGCCGCACGGCGCGAACGTCCAACCTCGTGGCTCTTGTCCCCGACTGTGACCGAGGTCGGAGCATCCTTCTTCTCTTGTAAATCGTTCTTTTCTACGTACGCTAGCGACCGGCGAGGTCGTGTGTTAAGGTTCTTAGCGTAAGTCGTGTATTGTATATTGTTCAGTGCCTTTCGTATCGTCAGCGTTGCACGTCGGGCGTACGAGCGCCTTGATCGCTCGTGTCGGCTACCTTTTCCGCGCGGTCTCGCCTTCGTGTCCTCGCCTGTGCCCTCGCCTAGGCGCCTATGTAATGCCGGTGTTTACCAAGCGAGCATGATAGCCCTGAAAGTGCTGTGAATATATATTTTTCCTCGCGCGGTCTCTCTCCGTTCTCCTTTTTATATTTTTATACTTTCGCCGGGCGCCGGATTAGCGAGTCCTCTGTAGCTAGCGAGCGGGCGGGTCCGGTAAGTGGGACGGTAAATATTTGCGCAGCGTCCCGCGCGTACGATCCGCCGGAAAAGTTTCGCTCGGCGAGGCGAGACACCGCGCGAAAAAGGTTCCTCTTCCCTCGCCTGTTACGTGACGACGGATGAGAGAATGTGCTTCCAGAGCGTGCCTAAATCGATACATTCCAAAACGTGCGCGAACGGCGGAGATAGTATAGTAATATGGGTGGTGAGTGTGTGCCTGGCGGTTTTTGCGAATTCTGGCCGATATCGATCGCTGTATTTTAAGTGCTAGTCACTTGTTATCGTAAATTGAGAAAGAATAAAATTCTTTTGTTAAACTTTGCAGGATTTCATTCCCCTGCGTCGATCCTGAAACCGTCAAGTTCCCTTCAACTGTCGCCCTGCAGCACGATGGTGAGTCTCCAGAGGTCGTTTGATTATTGCCACGGGATCTGTATTGAGGTATTAGTCGTAGAATAGAAATTTAGGTCTATTGAGTGGAACGGAATTCTTTTTTATTGAAGGGTCAATTTTTTTGTAAGTCAATTAGGTATTATTGTATTATCCGAGTATCACTTCGGGATCTATTTGCTGGTTCACAGTCTTTCACTCAAGATTCCTCACTGAAATATTCATTTTCTAAATTTGGCTGGTCAATTTTTTCAAATATGAGATCTCTTTTTGAATTTAAAGCACAGTGTCACTTGAATCCTTGAATTCGTTATTATTTTAAACTGAGAAGCTTCATTTCTCATTGAAATATTAATTTTATAAGATAGATTGTCATTTTTTTCAAACATGAGATTTCTTTTTGAATTTAAGGGGTTCTACACATAGTCAGACGGTCGAAAAGAGGCGAATGTTTGTGATTTTTTTTTTTTAAAAACAGAAGCATATATTTTTACAGAACTTTTTGTACTTAAAGAGTAACATTTAAAGAACATTTGGTAATTTTTTCGTAGAGAAATATTGACATTTATAATAAAGTAACAACCCACATCCAAGAAGGCTTTTTAAGAATTTGGTTTTGCGGGGAGCACTACCATTCGGAACCAGATCTAAAAAAAAAAAGATCTTAAAAAAAAAACAGAAAAGATTTCGTTAATATATTAATATATATTAGTATATTAATGTATCCTCTGATTAACGGAGGAAATTTTCGAATTATTAATTTAAAACAAAATGGCGGCTATTTAAAGTTGAAATCCAGATTTTTTCGTGCAAAAATCACGCGAAAAAAATTAGGACTTGTAGTGTATAACCCCTTAAAGCACAGTGCTACTTGAATCCTTGAATTCGTTATTATTTTAAATCAAGAAGCTCGTACCGCCGCGTTCCATTTAGCAAGTCAACTGGATACACTTGCACAAAAATTTATTTAAAGCAAATACTTTCGTCGAAATAACAATGGCATATATCTCCGCGGGGGTAAGAACAATACAAACACCATCAAGGCCACGCCGAAGTATTCAGAATACTGTGTCTTGTCCCTCGTTATCCTCGAGGCAGTGTGTGTATTCAAGGGGCGTCTTGAAAAATCATCGGTCGCGGCAGTCGCAAAATTAGACGACTCGTGCGGTACAGATGACGGGACAGCGGATCGGCGTGAATCAACAACCGCGATGGACTGACCGAATAACTAGCGATTCGGGCCAAGGTTTCGGGTGCAACACGTGTTTGTCAGTCGCGATACAGAAATAAAATACGGCTCCCGCCGTTGCTTCTCGATCTGCATGCATTCGGGCTGCAACGATGCCGCGATAACTCGTCGCGGGCAATATCGTTTCTCAATGAATCCCCTGCAAGGGAGAAGTCCGGGGAATAGAGAGCAACAGCGAGATATACATCGTACAATCCCTACAGGGTGTTTTTAAATTATAGACACAGACTTAATCGACTAGTAAAACGTACAAAATAAAGAAGAAGAGTCTTGTCCAACATACACCCACGAAGAGATCACGTCGAAATACTCGGCTTCTCATTTTGTAAACCAAATTCTTCGTGGGATTATACATAAATAGATAAGATGACCATTCGTTGTTGATTTCCGGAGATAGCCTTCGGAACACGATTTGTGTCCGCGGCAATTTTTGTCCCCAGTTCTGAATTTAAGGTAATCATTCGTTCCGGATTTTCGGCGATGTTAATGCTCTGAAAGTTTATTTTTTCGTGTGAAGAATTCGGTTGACGAAATTAGAAGCTGAATACGTATTGAGTGATTAATTTGTGGGTTAGTGTCTATTAAAATTCTTTCTCCTTGTTTTCGCGCGCCTTATCGGCCACTTGAGCTATCCGTCTACAACTCTGACACACCCTGCATACAGAGTGAGGCAGAAGAAAAAAGACAGGGCAGAGAGAGCACACCGAAATAAGCAGGCCGGTATTTCGGCATCCCCGCTGCGTGAATCACGGATCGTTAATAAATTTCGGTGAAAAAGAAACGCTCGCATCCGGCGTCGTTCGTTCCCTGGACCATGGCTGCTGGTACGTTGCTCAGAAAACGGAAAAAACGAGCCCCCGTTTCGTGCACGGCCCTTTATGCTGCAGCGTGGCTCGATCATTGGTAGGCATTCCTGCTCGCGTGCTCGTTAGACGATTTATCGTTGCTAAATGTGGTCTAACATGAACATTGAGAGACGTGTTCGAACACTCGGTGTATTGTTGCTAGCTTGATTGCTGGACAATCAACTTTCACCGGGTCGAGCGCGGCTCGGACGAAGGAAAACCCATTGAAGCACTCTTCGTGCTCTTCAAGCAGCTTCGAGGAAACTTACGTTTGTTAAATTTGATGTAAAGCGAGTGTACAGAGGATTTATGGGAACATGGGGCATCGAATTAAGAAGCAGAAGTGCGCATTTAATTTGAGACTTTGAGAGTTGCTCCACCCTCGAGGATTGGCAATTGGTAGTTATGCAGGAAGCTATCAACCCTCAATGATCTGAAATTAGTTTGAAGATTTTAATTGTTAAAGAAAGTAGCTTTATTTCTGTTGAGTATATTTTATTTCTTGTTATTGTTTTACAAATTTTTTGAGGGGTTCTTTAATTGTGAGTACCCAGTATAATTAGTATTATTTTAAATTTTCTGTAGCTTTTGTTTTATAAGCCTAAAATGGAACTATGCCTTGGTAGTTTTAATAATTGTATAATGTGAGAGTAGTTCTATGGCTTGGTAATTTTTTGCAAAATAAGGATTATAAAATTATGGGATCCATACTGCGTTTAATAAATTTTTTGTTATTTTGGGGGTTGGTAGTTTACTGCATAACTACGAAATATAAGGACACAGGAAGTTAAGAGTATTAGAATAATTATAATTCATCGTTCCTCTTCATTTCTCCATCTCCAACTACGAAAAAAGCAGTCAAGTCGCCTAAGACATTACTCATCGTCCAATCAACAGAGTAAACACAAAGAGAAAATAGAAATCGAATCGAGGGCTGCTTTCTTCCCCAGCCACCGACATCCTCGGACTTTCATCCGCGCCAGAAATGCAATATGGCGCGGCAGGGACGGCGATTTTCCAGGCGACGTTACGAGGTGACAGGTACAAGGCCTGAAAACGTGATCAGGTTTAGGATTTCCGAGGGGTTGGACTCGTTCGCGTTAGAAAATGGCCCCCCTCGCGGGCCCGGGTCGCCTCGTATTACCTCGCCGCTTTCGCATCCTCGCGCGAGCCTGCGCCTGGCCATCTTGTCGCTGGGGCCCCCCTTTGGACAAGACAAACGGTCCGTGCGCGCCGATAAAACGATGCCCGGTGCTCGATTTATCGCCACGAAACGGTGCACCGCGGCAGGGACAATGTCTGGACAGCGCCTCGTCGACCGCAGTCCCGGGCGGCTCCAATTTGCGTATTTCAGGCCGCGAAATTGGAACTTCAGAGGTGCGTGTCACGTTACCCGATAAAGCGGGGCTACGTGTCCACCGCGTGTCCCTTCCCTCCCACGTCGCTCGATATTATCAGTCACCATTTGCATTAATCGACTTATCGCACTGGAGCACACCGATTCTCGATTGAAGCTACATTATCTCGGTTTTTCTGATGCATAGGGGCGGATTTGGGTGTAGGCTAAGTAGGTTGCAGCCCAGGGGGCGAATTTTGGGGAGCGGCAATTTTAGGGGATGGAAAATTTGGTGACGCGACATATTTTGGGGAGCATCAAATTTTGGGGTGCGGCATATTTAGGGGGTGACAAATTTGGGGAGCGATAGATTTTGGGGAGTGTCAAATTTTGGGGAGTATCCAATTTTTGGGTGCGGCAAATTTAGGGAGCGACAAATGTTGGGGTGCGGCAAATTTAGGGAGCGACAAATTTTGGGTAGCGGCAAATTTGGAGAGCGACAAATTTTGGGGAGCATCAAATTTTGGGGGCGACAGATTTTGGGGAGCGATAGATTTTGGGAAGCCCCAAATTTTGGGGAGCATCAAATTTTGGGTAGTAGCAAGTTTAGGGGGCGACAAATTTTGGGGAGCGACGAAATTGTGGGGAGTGATAGATTCCAAGAATCGGTAAATCTGGGGAGCGATAGATTTGGGAGAGTGACAACTTTTGGGGAGCATCAAATTTTGGAGTGCGGCAAATTTAGAGCGACAAATTTTGGGGAGCGAAAAATTCTAGGGATTTTTAGGAAATTTTTAGGAATTGGTAAATTTTGGGGAGGGAAGAATTTTGCGGAGCAATAAATTTTGAGGAGTGGCAAATTTTGCGGAGCATTAAATTTTGGGGAGCGACCACAGGACCGAAATCAGTTCCCATCAGTATCGTCACTGTCGAAATAATGAATGAATACCCAAAAGGGCACAGCTTACGCCGAGAATCCTCCAGTAGTAGGACTCCAAGGTCCGAAAGCTTCAGACATCTCATTCAGTTCCCAGCCGAACCACACCCACTTGAAGCCCACGTTGCAATCGTCTTCGGAACCAGAGTCAGCCTCTAGTAGCTCTGTCAACCGAGCCTCGTTCCGAGAGCCCAGTTATAATTCATTCTACCTGATTTCATGTATACTGAACACGAGCTACGGGGGTCTGCCGGAGTCTGTTCGTGTAAACGAAATAACCGTACGGTCGTGCTCGGAACGAGCGATTTACGCGAGCAGACGCGGCGATACACATCCTTCTTCCGACGTTAATCGCGGCGGTTGCCCCTCTGCGCTCCCGTCTAATTAATGGCGCGCTGGCTCCGGCACGATTAGAAATTCAGAATGAGCCGCGCAGCGAGCAGATCGCCGGTGACCACCTGCCGATCACGAACCTAGAGGCCGCTTTCGACAAGGACGATAACGCTGGCCACCGTGGAAAACACCGGGGATAGAGGAGGACAGGCTGGCGGGTGGAAAGGAGACGACGGTGGAGGATCGAAATCGCTGTCTACCACGGCGAAAGCGACGGTTTCCACCAGCGTCACTCGACTCCGCGGTGAAAACGATGCCTGGGTGATATTCCTCTAACTCCCATCCGCCATCCTCCTGCTGGATAACTCCGTCCTGAACACGCCATTGTGGAGATGTAGACTGAAGATGGGTGTACCACGTTCTGGGTTTATAGTAGGTACGTTAATTGCTGTTAAGAATGAGAAGAATGATGTACTTGAGGATAGATTCAACAGTTTTCTCGCGAATAGCCTTTGGGGTATCAAGTTCGTATTGACTTACAATTTGGAGTATCTAATTTTTAAATAGACGATTCCAAAGATATCCGTAGGGGAGACCGGGGCAAAGGGAACCTGGGGGTAAAATGAGCATTATTAATTTATTCTTTAACAATAGAATATATTTACAAATTTTGGTGACGTAATAAATGTGTGTAATAACACAATGATAATTATGCACATTCAGATATCGAAAAATGGAAATTCAGTTGAAAAATTAAAAATAAAGTTTTAGAGACTTCCAATTGGTTTTCTTTCAATTTAACTTTTTGGATAAATCAGTCTTAAATGTGTTATTTTAACTCCAATTTGTTTCTGCGTGTTTATAACAAGTTTATAAACATACGTGTACACACGTTTGAGAAAACATTAATCCTAACCTTATTAAATAATTAATTTTCTACTGAGTACACATTCGGGGCAAAGTGTAAGTACGTATTTTATTAATAATTATGTACGTATTTGGTTTAGTAATAATATGTCAGACTATTCATGTAAACAAAGTTCATTTAAAAACTCATTTTCAGAAGAGAATGTGTTTACACAAAGTACAAAGTTACAAAGTACAAATTATTAACGTTAAACTGGTATTAATAAAATATATTTTTTAAAAAATAGTTGAAATAGTTTAAAAGTTCTAATAAAGTTAATTTTATAATTATATCCTTCATTAAAACACGTATTTTATTCCATCTCACTTTACCCCATATACGGGGTAAAGTGGTCGTTTTGGCATTTTCTTTTCAAGTTGAATTTTAATATACTTTAAGTTTATTTGAAGTATTGCCATTCGTCCTTTATCAATAGTAATGATCAAATTATAATATAAATCTATTTCCACACATTTTTATTGAAAGGGAAAAATTTTATTCGACTTCAAACTTTTCTCGTCCCACATTGCCCCGGTCTCCCCTACCACAATTCCAACTATGGATCAGTCGTAACAAGTATACTACTTAGAATTCGAGGAAAATTCAATTCAAATCCAAATTGGCCACCTAAGTAATTTTCCTTATCTACAAACTAACAATGTCTACATAATTGCTCGTTATTTTTTAACCACTCTTATAACCATGCCAGTGCATACTCTCCACCTTCTCATACCATTACACAAAGCATATGAGTCCCAAATCCAATCCAGTACGAAGCATCCCAAATGTGTCCCCCAAAGAACCTTTCGCTGTGGCAGATTTTAAAACCAAATAAATGGACCCCAGCTACCAACGAGGACCCCGGAAAGTGTCCCGCGCGAAAAGAGCCTAATCATGCGTCGGCGTCGGCGCTTGGAAGCGGTATTGCACCGCGCACGGGGCCCGGGGCCCGGGCCCAGAGCGCTTGCACTGCTAGCAGCGTAAATGCAGAGACATGCGCGCGGCGCAGGACGCCTCGTCGGCGGCTGGCCGCAGTCGTGACTGGCAAGGTCGTAGGTCGGCTCGCTGCACCTTGCACCTCCACCTTGGATGGCAGAGGGAACGAACCGCGGCGTGTCTGGCCGCGGGCGAGAGTTGAAATTTAATACATGCGCATAACTCTCGATAGTACTCCCCCCCCCTCTCCCCCCCCCCCCCCGGTTCCCCGTGGGCTACGTCGTCATCCTTCTAGCTCCGTAGACTGAAATCCACCTAGGGGGATCGTCCGTGGTTTATCGAGAGGGTTCGAGGGGGTCAGCCGTGGTTTCTACCGCGAGAGCCTTTGCCTGTTTGCAGTTCCGTCCACGGAACACGCGATCACTTTCGAGAACTTACGCGTTGGGGTTTGGGAAGGATTTTGTATACTCGAGGGTGTAAGGTGATTCTGGGTTTGGGAATGATTGCCGGCTGTTCAGAGGGAGAGTCTTTGTGTTATGGTGGGTAATAAGTGTGGTTGTGCTTTTTAAATTTGAGAGGCTAGAGGTGTAATGGGAGTGTGTAGAGGAGGGGTTTTGAATTTAGGAGTTCACTGCGTGAAAGGGAATACCAAAATACGTGGACGCGAATGTTTAATCTCGGAAATGACTATGTTATCGCCACAGTATCGCGCAAGTTAGACCTCACTCTGGTGTCGGGCCTTTAGCAAACGATTTGGGAAGATTCTGTAAGGGGTATACTTGCGATTGTATCTCCGCGGTGTAGATTTCTCGGCGGAGAACTGGAGAAGTTTGTGGACGTCGAATACAGGGAATCAGTTTCAGACACTTTCATTTTTTAAGTGGTTTGGTAGAGCTCTGCCTTTTTGACACTTAATACTCTGGTGTGCGCAGGTCTTTTGGTGGCTTAACTCTGTAATCTGAGAAAAGTGGGTTGAAGTTTCAAATATTGAAGCTGGAATTATTAGGAATTCCTGAAATACCATTCAGGAATAATTCATATACAAATTGAGATGAAAAGCTGCAGTTGAAAATCATACAAACTAACTTTAAAGAAACTAAAAAAATAATTTGACTGAGTGAGTAAATTTCAAATTGAGTGACACTTAGACAGAGACAAATTAACTCAAATTAAATGAAATGAAAGCAAACTAAAAGCTGAACCAATTCAAATGGACCACGGATCACACGTTCCAAGATTATTCGTTCCTGCTCCCAAGTATCTTGATCAACATTCACACCTTCCAGCGAGCTCTGCCAGCTAATTTTCACTGCTGCCTGCAAGGGGTGTGGAGAACCCCGCAAAATCCAGCGTGCCAGTCATAAATGGAGCACCGTGGAGTCGAAAAATACGTTGATGACACGCCTGCACCAACCAGGCAGCGTTCGAGCGCAGCTTCGGTGTGTTCAGACGTATCATTAAGGTAAATGCTTGCTCGCCCGTTTACTCACTCACAAGGGCGAACCCTTTTCGGCTGAGAATGTTCGCGGACAAACTCGATGAACAGTGGTTGGCGAGCACACGGGGATGAGAAACGACTAGTGATAAATCAAGCTCCCGGGCTAACCGTAAACGTCAGAAGCAGTGACCTTCGGACGTGGTCATTTTCAGCGGGTAATCACGCCTGATGGGCCTAGTCAGAATTCACTAAAACGATCCCCGACCGTGTTCCAAGCATCTGGGGAGAGAAATGCAACGCGGTGGTTTAGAGGTGTTTGAAGAAGCACGATTTCTCGTGATATTAGCAACGTTGTGGTCTCAAGAGGATTTATTAGCCCAGAGAAGAGTAAATTTGTAGAGGCTTTTCAGTGATCCATGGTTTCCTTCCCCTTTCCGAGATCACTTGTAAATAGTTGGCGATGGTTTATTCAGATTTGAACGTCTATCAGTGCTGGGAATTATTTTGAATGTTTATTTTGGAAGATAAGACATCATTAAATCCTTATATTTTTTCAATTCTGCTCACTACTGAATATGTACTGTAATCTTGACTATCTTCTTGTAATAAGTAAGTAGATTCTGCTGGCATTTTTTCCATGGTCGTCGATTTAATAGTGATAGACGATCTCGATACCAAGTCGCGTTTAATCGTTAATTGGCTTCGCAGGTGCAGCGATGCACCCGCATTCCAATCGCGATAAGAGGAGATCGCGGTGTTTGTGTTTAACAAAGCTTATTATCGTGGACGAGTCAGGAGTGACAAGAATGTCATATCAAGCTCGAAAATCGTATTTCCCAGATAACGATGCAGATTGAGCAGTTTTCTCGAACAATTATCGGCATGTTTATGAATGATCCAGCATTAATATCTTGATAGCTGTTGGCTGAAAATTGAATTCAACATCATCCTGACAGCATCCACTGATCAGTGACGATTGTGTGAGATCGATTCTAAAATAGGCTGAATTTCCTGTGAATGGAGGATTTACCCACTGAGATGTTTCGTGGAGTAATAATCTTTGAAAAGAAAAGAGATTGTTAGTGATTTATTAATTTTCATGTAACTTATTTTCCTTAAAATTATAGTGCTTTATTACGAGCAGACATTGATTCCAGAAATTTGTATAATTATTGAATATCGTGATGTGGCTTTTTCCAATGCTAAGATTTTTTCGAAAACTTCAATTTTATGTGGAACAGTGAAAGAAATTTTAATATTCTATTTTCGAGGATTAAGTTAAAATTTCGAAGTATTGTTATGCAACAGTGGTTCTTGAAAAGTGGAGATCCTAATCTTCCAGCACCAAATATAGTATGAATCAATTTTAATCTTATTCTGAGAGCCTTTAAGAAACCCCACAGTTTTTCTGTACATACATCCTGAAATTCCGCATCCACGCTACCGTATCTCAAGGAAACATTTCCGTATTTAACGCAAGCACGCGGTCACGCGAAAACAATATTTGCGTGCGAGAAATTCTTCCAAGAAAAATGGATCAAACTCCAGCATTGTTTAAACATTCGCCGCATTCCGGAGGCATCATGAGGCAGCGCGTCACTGGCCAACTACCTGCGGCCAATAACAGTGACTTACAATACCTTTAATCAGGCTTTGCAAATATTTTCGCCACCGAGGAATGAAAGGAATCTGTTTCAACTATTATCCAACGCGACCATAAATATCGTAATATCGCCAGTGTATCAATTTTCGGAAATCCTGCCAAAGTCTCTTCAAAACACCTGCCAGAACCTGTGGTCTCTAAAAACTTCAATCGTTCAACCCGCTTTTCCGAGTCCACCTTAATTTTATTATCAAACCACATCATCATTCTCTGTGGAACAGAAAAAAAAATCGACAGCTGAATACTTTACAATTCTTTCGACGAGAACAAAGTCTGAACGATGCCAACGAACTCACTTGGCAAGCTTTTCCAGGGAAATGGCGTTAAATTTAGGCAAGTCGGGTCGAAGATCCTCTGTCGAATATAATTCCCTCGGTTGTTTAATGGAGAAAGGAAGAAAGGAAAGGGAGATGGAAGACAGATCGAAGCTCGGAAAGGGAAGAGATTCTTGATCTCTCTCAGAGATCTTGTTCAAGTGTTTGGTTGGCGGTGGCGGGTATACGCGGGGTTTCGAGAAATTCAAGAGAAATGTGCGCAGTTGGTTGGCGGGCGCTAATAAACAGCTGGGAGGATAGCGTAATGCTAAATCAACGGGCGGAAGTGGGATGCACGAATATTTCTAATTAACGAAGCATTACGGAATCAATGAGGCAGGGAATAATAAGTGCGACTGGTATTCCTGGCCATATGTCGCAATAAACGTGCTTTTAATCGTCGACCTGGAATCCCGTGTCCAGGTGATCCTGAACGGAATAATTAACGCGCCGTAACTGTAACGTTCCAGTACAGTTGCGCTCATTTTATTGGGAATTATTCCGGGTTGCTTAGGAGTCACTAACTGACCTGGGTCGCTCTGGAGGATACTGTTTTTTTAGTGAGTGATCGAAATTTTAATTGTTAAATGTCGTATAATTGAATGTTTGGTTATAAAAATTGTGTTGTTTTGTGGGGGAATTGTTTTGATAGGAAATATTGAGCAGGTTTTATTTTTCATTTGGTACAAGGAATTTTTAACTGAATATTAGAATTGTTTTGTGAATTTGTTTATCTCTGTTTGGTAGGGATTGTTTTATTAGTGTACAAGGTGTCGTGGGTGTTGGGGAAATAATTTGATTCAGAGATGGTTGAAGGAATTGGGATAAATAACAAGAATCAAAGTAAAGTTAATAAATACGTAACAGCAGTGTCTGCATGTGTTTTTGATACGAATAGAAATTAGAAATGAACGAAAGGAATCTATTCTTCTCTAGCTTTATGTAAGCCTGGAAATAACACACATTTGAGTTTGTACAAGTATTCGTGGGAACGGAGAAATTAGAACAATGGCGTTGGGAAATTGCAAGTATAACTTGCGAAATGGTGCTACGAATTTGTGAGTCTAATCAGTTTACTAGAGCAAATGTGCGAGAGAAATCGCGTGAAGTAACGAGGGAGCTGTAAATTTATTATTCGTGGGGAAGCTGAAAGAAAGTATATTTATGGAATTTAATGAAAGTGCTGTCCTAGTACTTTTGTTTGTAAAACCAGACTTCAAGCAGTTTCAAACTTTCAAAATCACTAGACTTCTTCAGCTATTGCATTAAACGTGTGCCTTTTGTTGCAAAATTACCATTATCGTAATCGCTTAATCGAAATTAGTACAGAATGATGAAAAAATTTAATAAATGCAACAAGTGACAGTCTCCCTATACTCAAATAGTTTTGACTGCAATAAAATCAAAGTCACTAAGGCAGAGCTGTGAAAGAATTTGAAGAATCCAGCAGCATGATTCAATAGCAGAAACATTGCGTTTTATTATGCCGTAAACCTTGCCCATGTTTGTTGTTACTCGTTACAAATATATTTTTAGAAACTGGGCAATTGGAGTGACGTTGTTGTAACGTAATAAAAATTCCACGAGTATTTATTACTAGTTTTCGCGAATATCCCCAAAAATAATAAACATCGGCGGCGCCGCTGAGATCGGCAGTGTCGCCAAGAAATTACGTCAAACGGAAATACTTTATCATACGACCAAAAAAAAATATCGCGCGTAGACAATCATTGTAGATGATTTAGGGGAGTTTCCAGTAGAGTTCTTAAAAATAACAAATTCGTTTAGTCAATTACAGAAGTTAAATCAAGTCAAAGAAGTTAAATCGCAATTAAGGGGAATTATTTATTTGGTGGAGTCAGTTAGGTAAAATAATTAGAAAATCTGTTATTCGAATTATTTTATTGCCCATGAATGTATTCAGTACTTTTACAACATTCAACAGTATTATTTGAAAAATATTATCTATTGCATTAAAGTAGGTTTCTTTCAATTTTATTATCCAGCATATTTTTCTAATTATTGAAAAGAGTACAAAGAACATGCAAGTGTTTGTAACAAAATCCCGTCAAATTGAATTTAAACTAAAACGAAACTAAGGCTCAAATAATAGTAAAATCCGCTATATGATGCACGGCCGAAAGCTCCGAATGAAATTCACCGTTCATTCCCCTCTCTAGCACACGTGGTCGAAAGCAAGTACCATCTGAAAATAATCCAAGTGTCCCGTACGTCATGTCCGCCCTCTCAATAAATAAAATCGTCAAAAAGGTGTCTCATAAATTGCGGGGAAACACACCGTACGTAGAATACGCAGTGTGTTCCGGAAATAATTGAGAATGAATCAGGCCATAAAATTTTATGTGTGAAAACGATTTCCGCCCAAGTTACAAGCAGCCTCTTCTTCGGTTACAATATATTCACACTGCGATCATAATTCACTATCAACGCAAAACGAATGACAAATAACATGTTTATCTTTAAATTCGCCAAATGTCCTCTTAAAACTTTATAAAGTCAAAGGTATGTTATCTATACTATTATTAAAATTCGACAAACCCTACACAAGACCCTTAAAAATTGAGTAACTTTCCCCCTCCCTGCGAATCCCCTTCAAATCTAGTAACTTCCCCCTTCTCTCCATCCCGCCCCCTTCAAATCTAGTAACTTTTCCTCCCTCCCAACCCCTGCAAATCGAGTAACTTTTCCCATCCTCGCAACCCCCCCCCCAAATTTAGTAACATTCCCTCCCCTCCCAGCCCCTTCAGTTCCACTAACAATACGTTCATAATTCCGCATCCTTTCCTTCCCAAACTGCAACAAGTACCCCTAAAGTTATACCACTCGGCTCAAGAGACAACCCCGCATATACCACCCAGGTGGCAAGCTCACCACGCGGGAGATTGAAACGGCTCCGTTGACACTAGCCGCGAAACAGATACATATTTCCGGGGGTGGAGAAGGGCGGGGGGGGGGCAGAGGGGAGAGGCGATTCACCGGGCGTTACGCGTAACCAAGGATCAATCTATTAATCGTTCGTTGATCGCGCGACGCGGGACGTTTTAAAGCGCGCGCATTCAGTCGGCTCTCGCGCGTCTCGAAATACGTATCCGGCCCCAGGAGGCGGTCGCGCGACGTTTTACGATCGTAAACGCCGCGTAGGAGGCTGACTGGGCGAGGAGCGGCAGAAAATACTAGGGCGACGACGAGCAACGTCGAATACTTTCGCTCCACCTCGCCCTGTCGCCCTCTCCGTCCCCCCTTTGAACCCCCCCCCCCCTCCCCTCTTCTCGGCCGACGGGGAAGACGACCGCGGGTACTCGTCTCCGTGGTCGTAAAATTAGAAACGCCGCGGCGCCCGGCGAGGCGCCAGTTTCCCGGCCGCTCCAATTCGCTCTTTGACATTTCCGATGATAACGACGGGGGTTCCTGACATTTTCCAAATCCACCCAGGCGTCCGTCCGCCGCGCGCAGTTTATAATCCTGGAGCCTGGCGTCTCGTTTCAACGCGCTCCGCCGTTGATATACGCCTGTACACGCGCGTGTTTACATACTTTCGCGGGCGCTAGGGTGTCTTCTTCCTTTTAGGCCTCGTATCCGCGGGGAATACCTTGAAACACTTGCCGGGGGGGTTCGGTGTGCGTGGGATTTATCGGAGGGGCCATTTTATGGATTTAAATTCTTTTGTTCTGGAGGTTGCTTCTTGTTTTAATTCTTTGATTGGTCACTGGTGATGGGAAGAAGGGAAGAAGTTGTTATTATTATTATTGTGGCTGCCCCAAGTGGATCGCAAAGTGTTTTCTGGGGGGTCGTCAGGATTTTAAACTTTTTTTTTTTAATATTATTAAGTTAGAATTATATTCTGAAATACCTATTTTTAATGTGTTTTCTTTACCTTATTAAATTTATAATACCTTAAATTGGGGGGTGGGTGAAGGTTATTTAAATATTATAAAAGGGGATCGCGAGTCAAAAAGGGTTGGGAAACACTGTTATTACGTTATTATTATTCGTAGAAAATAAATGATATAATACATATAGATGAGTAATAGTAAATGTAAATCTAGAGTATAGCCGAGGCTGCAGTAGCAGTAGGTACTGTTAATTAGCATAACCATTAACTACCTAAAACTAAGAACTAAACTAAAACTAATAAAAATAAAAAGAACTAAGGTTGCCTACACACAGTTAAAATATACGATTGAGAATTGAAGTTGTTTGAAGACGGGTTTCTAAGGGCGTAGATACATGTACCTGTTCCGTATGTTAATCATTCGATTCATTCTTTTTAGGTTTGAGTTGTTTTTCTAAGTTTCCAAGCGCCGTTTGTTTGCGAATTGCTAGGGAGGAATAAATTGTAGGAACTGGTGCTGTGTTCCGTATATTTTCTGGCTAGTAGGGAAATCGTATTTCGCGCTACTTGTTTGCGCATGTTGAGGAAAGTTTGATTTTAAATGCTACGCGGATTAAAAATATCGAAGGTCGAGTACATATTTGTTTCCAGGCGAGACGGTGCAATTTATTTGCATTGTTTTAAGAAGCTTTCTATCTTACGGATTTTGTTTTTCTGATATCACTTGCGGCCGATAAATCGACGAATTTCAGCTTTAATCTATTTCCATCGAAGATCTTTTTCTTCGTCGAGAAAATAATTCCTTGGTTCTTCGATCCTTGAAAAAATCAGAGCGATTGCACCTTGGTACCTTTGCGTCTCTACACGCTCTGCTTATACGCAAATGCCGTTCTACCGGTGGTAAATAAAGTAATTACAGCAACACAGGAAACTGTGTAATTAAACGACACCGAAGTATGCTACTCTTTTGCATTCGTGCACGTTAATTGATAGCACACTTCTAATTAGCGCTAACGCAACAGTGTAGTGCTGGCATATGGTAATATGGCAGCATGTAGGACTAAATAAAACGTCGAATAGGGTCTCCAATAAACGACCACGCTCATAGAAACTACCGCGACTAAATTGAACTCGGAAGTTTTCCCTTGCGCAAAAAATATCTCCTTGATATGTAAATTAAAATTAACCACATCAGGAAGATTTTGTTATATAATATAAAAATTAACATTTTTACAGTCGCTTTAAATGTCCTGTTACACTTTTGTGATTGTACTACAAGTCGAAAATGCATAAATTTTTATTTATTTCCTAGATACATTAATTTCCTATGTTACACCCATCACGGTAAACAATTTATATAAATTTTTCCAAACACTCATAGAATTCTAAATTGGTGTCCAAATATGAACGAACTTTTATCACAGTCTTCACAGATACGTCGCTTTAAAAGTAATACTAAAACGATCCCCAAACAAAGAGCACCCAGAATCATAACCACATCCGCTCTCAATCACGACCCCTTTCCCCCAATTCTCCTTGGGCCTCCAACACAAGAAAAATCTCCAGCGAAGAATATAAAACTGGGCCGATCGCGTGTGCGCCGAGCACGTTTCACCGCGTATTAATTTAGCGGCCGGGCACATTCGGCTGTGCCCATAGAAATTTGCGCGATAAATCTCTTATCGCGGTGGACAGGCACTGCCTACCGTGCGACGGTCGCCGTCGTTACCAGGCCGATATCTTAAGAACAGTAATTTTAGCCTCTGCTTTACGACAGTCTTTTGCCTTCTGCGCCGTGCACCGGCCGCTATTTATCGGGGCCCATTGTTCGGCGTAGAAAGTCCCCGCTGGTGGATAATCACTTCTAATTATCACCGGTCCAGAAGCACGATCGCGATAATCGTATTTCCTGAAAATAAACCCTGCCGCGCGCGCGCGGATCGACGGCCGAGGCGGTCGCGCCCGGGTTTCACCAGGAAATCATTTTCGCGCGTGTAACGCGGATCCGCGGACTTTTCCTCCGAATCCAGCCAGCGGGCCCGATCTCGCGTTGGATCCTGTACAAGAGCCCCGCCGCGAGAAACGTTGTCGCCGCGATTATGGCCGGCACGCGCGCTGCACGCTCATTATGCCCCCGCGATTACGGGATTTGCTTTTATTAATAAGATCGGAAATTGCGCGACCGGCTGTAATTCGAGGCGGCTGGATAGCGGGCCGTGTAGCGCTACGTCTGGTACGTTGTATTATACTTACGCCCAGACACCGTCTGGTGATTTGGGGTTGCGCTAAAACGGCGTGGAGGAATTCCGATCGGCGCACCGTGATCGCCGCGCTTGAGCAATGGCTAAAATAGTCGCTCTGTGCAGCGTTAATGTACCACCATCGATTCTTTTTTACACGCAGTCTCTTGGATTTGAGGATCAACTTCAGTAACGTTAAAAATAAGCGGAAACCTTTGAAAATTGTAGGAACGAATATTGATGCACTAGCCAACCCCCTGTAGAATTTTAGATAAATTGATTCGGTAGTTTTTAAATTATTTCATTTTTAATTTAACATGTATTCTTATGGGACAATGCAATATTGAGAAACATAAATACAATAGAACACTGAACAAAAACTAAACTTAACTAAGTTAACTTTTGGCTAAGATTGTCACTGAAATTTACCCTCAAAGATTTGCTATATATACTACATCGGTGCAAAGTTTGTCCGCTTTATTGAACCACAGTCTTTGTTAAAATTGACAATATTATTACGTGTGTTTTCTCAATAAAATATTTTCCTTGGCTATCTGTGACCACGGGTGATAGCCGCGGAACCGTTTTTAAGGAAAGTTTTACTACAAAAAAAAATTAAAACCGAATTCAAAATAATAAAATTGCACTAAAAAGTAAAAAATAATTTTTTCCCTTATTATTTAATCTACGACTCTCATATTTTCTAATTCGACGCCAGATTTATACAGTGCAAATGATGAGGCACCGACTTAAGAAATATTGAGAGTCACAGATTAAATAAGGGAAAAAATTATTTTTTACTTTTTAGTGCAACTTTATTTTTTGAAGTCGTTTTAATTTTTAAAATTTTTTTTTTATTTTAAACTTTTTAATTTTATATATATTGACACAACATGCTGAGGAAATCTGCGCTTACGTACATAAAATAATAATAATTATGGCCCATATCCTGAAGAGTTATTCGGGGACACACAAAAAAAAAATACAAACGGGTTGAATCTATAACCTCCTCCTTTTTGAAGTCGGTTAAAAAGTACAAGTAGGCGTAGTGGCATTGAGCGAACGAACTTGTGCACCGACCTAATTATCATACACCTTTACCACCAATTATACTCACATTTCCGACAATTCAATTCCAACAGCAGTCATAACGCGAGAACGCAATAATCGTCCCCCGATCGTGCCATAAGGGGAGCGCGGTATCGGTAAACACTCGGATAAGCGCCTAAATCGTGGAACGATTAGGAAACCGCAAGCGACGGTGGCGTTACGTGCGCCGATCGAGTTTCTCTCGTTACGCCTGTTAACAATTAATTCGATCGTTGTCGCGGGGCGCACGCTCTCGCGCCGCGGCTCGGAAAATCCGGCCCGGCGTAAAACGGCCGAGTAATGTCGGCTAAAGAAAGAAGCACGTAAACGACGGGCACTCTAACGAAGCGATAGCCGGCCTCCGCGCGTAATAAATACGTACGGCGGACGTAGCAATAAACACGCGCCTAATTGCTGGCACTCGCATTCCGCCGGGCGATTTGCATTTTCGCGGCAATTATAATTCCGCCGCGCGCGGCAACCTGCGCCGATTAAGCGAGAGGTGTCGGGTGGTATTTTCAGGCGATTTCGCGGTCTCACGGCCGCGTCGTATCCTTATTACCGACTGTCTATCAAACGATCGTGGAACAAGCGGATTTGCGGCCACCTCGTAAATTAATCGTGTTCCGCGCCCGAACTTGATTAGACCGTTTTCCCCCCGCTGTTTTATGGTTCGTTTAGATTTTTAGATATTAGCCTGACGCCCTGTCGTTTCCCGCGATTGCACGCGGTTAAGTAGGGATCGTTTCAGGTGAATGTTGTTGCCGCGCGAAGGAACGGTTCGAACGCGCGGCCGCATCCATCCACATGGTCAACATCGCCGTAATCGTTTCAGATTTTCATCAGCAACGGGATTATTGCATTTTGGGATTTCGTTCGGGGGCCAGGAAATTGATCGTTGACCTATTTCGTCGGTGCGAATTGTTCTTTGGCGAAAGGAAATGGAATTTTGAGGTATTTCTGGAGGTTATTTGGGGTGGGAGTAGGGACGGTTTCGAAGCTAATTTTTAAATTGTCGAAACTCGGATTCGGAAGTTTGTGGGGCTTTGAAACTCTCGGAATTTAAAGGGCTGAGACTGTTTTGTAGTGGTATCTTGCTTTAAGACCTGAAGTCAACAAAAATCTCTATTGGCTATGGGTAAAAGAAATACAAACAGAAATATAACAATAGGTATACAAATTCTCGAGGCACGTTGCGAACGATTCTTTGATTTTATAATTTTTTTATCAGGGTTTCGAATCACCAAAATAGTGCAATGTTTCGATTTCTTGAAGCTCGAAACTTTCTTGGGTTTCGACGCTTTGAAAAACCCATCCCTGGTTCGGAGGATTGAGCATTGTATATTTTTTTATTTTATTTTATTTTATTTTACTTTATTATACGGATGACTCCTTTTATATACAAACACTTACCATTAATTATCGTCAGGAAATAAATAGGAAATTATTCAGTATGAATTATAAATGTATAAATGGAATGTTCTTTTCGTTGTTGCAATTTAAATATCTCAAGTACAAACCTCATAATTTTAAGGTTGTATACCTACATATGTATAATTCTGTACAAATTTTTTTTCGAAGGAGAAAAGAGTTTAGTACCATATTTTTTCTGTAAAATGTGTCTAGACATCTGTAATCTCAAGAAATTGATTTATCAGTATTGACAGGGACTCGATGTATAATTTCGAATTTTCCGTCTCGAGCAGGTAGAAATTCAAACCACTCCATTCGTCGAACTTGTCATGGTGCAAGGAAACGATGCCTGGAACGATTAATGTACGAAAACACGCCGCGTTATCCCCTCCACTTCGAATTAGCACGGTTCCTTCACGAATGTTTACATCAGAGGGCAGTCTTCCTAGAATCATCCTGCCGATAAGACGTATCGGCACTAGTCCTTGGACTGTAAGTATAATTTTCAACAGAACAACCTGGAATATTTCTACCCTTTTCCATTTAACATTCTACCGTTCTGCTTAACTTGTCACACGTTTAAAACATAGTACTATTAATTAATCAATTCGAACCTAATTACATTCATTTGTAAAAGTAACATTTCGCTTCTTTTCTTTATATCCCAAAGCTTTTCCTACATTTCTACTGAACAATTTTGAAATGTCTACAAAACAATCTATAATATTTATTCAGATCAATACATTGTAAGGTATAAACAAGCATGTGCTTATGTATATTTAAAGGTGAATTGTTTTTTATGTTTCAGATGTTTCGTAGTTGAATGAGTGGTCGCGTTTCCGCGCTGTCATGTTGGTCGCGCTGCTTTTGATTATTGAAATCAACGATATGTTCGAGATTCTCGTTTCCATCGAGCGTAACAAACGCGAGTGAACACGTTAGCTTCTGACTTTTCGGTGGCGCAAGAATGAAACTGAAAATTGTTTTCATTCGGTTCGTGATGTTCAGCTTTTTCTTTTATTCGAAAGTTTCGCGGTCGTAAGCGGTTGTAGAGTGAGTATTTGTTTCCTCGGGAAGTTTATTCGAAAGAGGCGAGAATGGATTCAGTGCTACCGCGCGGCTTCAATCTTTTTTTTTTGTGGCGGAGTCGTTTCTGTTTCCTTTTACACACAAAATTCTGCTCGCGGGTTATTTCAAACGCGACTTTCGGCTGGAACAGTTTTTTTTTTGCGTTTCGTTGTGCGCATTGGTATTCGAGCAGTGAAAATAGCCGCGGCTAAAAATATGGCTGCTGGATTCGATGGTAGAAAGAAATGTGAGTATGTTTCATTCATGCAATATAATTTTTGTTATAATAATTTTGTGATTCTGACATCAGTTTATTTTGCAACAGAATAGTAATTTATATAGTCACTATTCTTTCGTAACTATAAGCGGTTTATTATCTTCGATAGCAATTTAATTATTTTATATTATTTTTTTAATAAGTTATTATACAATTTTTTTTAAACTTTCAAGGTTTATTCCTTCATAAATATTATGACAACTTGCGCGTTGCTTTTAATCAAATAATAATAATAGGATTATTTCAAATTTTTGTTTTATAATCTTGGTTTCAGTCACAGATGGGCAAAATTTTTATTTAAATAAAATTACGGATAATGAATAAAAGTTAAAAATATTTCGTCATTCGTTCGTTAACCTGAGTTAACTTTATTTGATACACGACGAATAATTTTTTTAGCTTCTATTCGTTATTCGAAGTTTTATTTAAATAAAAATTTTGTCCATCTCTGGTTTCAGTGCAGATTTCTAATGTTACATTTATTATGTTTTAGACTCGCGATGATGTTCGAAGATGTAAGCAGTGAATAGGATGTAGCAGACAGATATACAGCAGGAGGATGCATGTATAACAGCGCAAAGAGGTACCAGATGTTCACCGATCGGTGAGTTGAATTCTCTTAATTGTTAATGTGAATATGGGTTTCAATGTTTATGTCTTTGCACTCCAAATTGTTCTTTCGAAATCAACAGATATTTTGCTTAATGCTGCACTCATTATATACAGAACTTTAATATATTATTATTGTCATTATTAATTAATAACTTTAAAATAGGACAAAGTATAGAATAGTTATTTGAGAATTAGTAATTTGTTCAATTTTATGAATAGTAAATTCTCCTACTTTTACAAGATTTAATGATATTATTATGCAACTTTTATTTAAACCTTAGTGTCCCTCAGACGCATACTTGGAGTGCAAAGAGTTACAATTGATGAAAGTGTTATTATTTGATAAATGATGAACATAGCTCAATTAAAAGATAGAAAGTTTTTTAAAACGTTTGCAGATTATTAAATATTGTATTTCATATTGTTTGCTAGCTTTTGGTTATTTGTGCAATTAGATGCAGTCAGATAGCTTAATACATTTTCACTATTCGAAGTCTGAACAATAACGAGTCGGTTCAAACTTAATTATTTTTTTTTGTTGCAAGCACTATGTATAATTTATTTGGAATATTGTAAATAATTCTCACAATCTTATGCTTAGAGTAAGATGTCTTTTCGAAACAAGTATTCCTGGAATTTCTGGTATTGATTTATCATTACTTTTTATAATTGATAAAGGGGAGGCTTAGGATTCTTCGATTCTTTCGTACGAAATGAATATTATATTCTTCTCGAGGATGGGAAATTATATCAGAAAAAAGTATTTTAGAAATAACTTAATATTAACCACTGTAATTGCATGTAAATTGGTAATGTTTTAATACATTTCGTTGCGTGATAAAATCTTTAGTATATAATATTAAAACTAAAGACAGGAATATTACAAGCAGAAAAATAAGCATTGAATATCGTATTTGTACCGTGGGGTATATTTTGAAGGACAAACAAAGCTACTTAGAATTCTAAGAACTCTGTACTCCGTACGCGAGCCGCAAACCCTTGGCTTCAATATTTACAACCTGATCAAAACAAGTTGCGAACACGTGCAAAGAAAAGAGTCTAGGCAAGGTAAACAGGAGCGAACGGCACCCGTTACAAATTTTGTTGTTACTGTTTGCTAAACAGGGCTCCTCACCTGAACAACCATTCTGCGCAGTTTCAGGTTTCTACCTTCTCATTTAAATATAATATGGGGGCGAAAGCCCTCAATTTTATCATTTTTTTCGGATACTCCATACGATAAATAAATTAAACAAAAATTATGTGTCTCTAGATATGGTTTATTCCTGTGGTATTTCTTAATGCCTCAGCCTTCAATGGTTTTAACATTCTCTCCATCTGGGGAAACAAGGTGTGTTGGCATAAATGAGAAATAGGAGGTAGGACGTAGGAAATTGAGAACTACAAAGTTGGGAATAGGAAATTGAGAAATAGGAAGTGGCGAATAGTAGGTTGGGAAATAGGAAATTCGGAAACAGAAAGTTGGGGACTAGGAAATAGGAAGTAAAGAAATTCAGCTACACAAAAAGTGCGATACACATCTGCTACAATCAATCATAGCACACTTAGAAAAACTAATGTGAGTCATTTTGACCCCATTCTACCCTCAGGGTTAGCAACATCCTTCACTGTAAGATTGTACCAATTTCCTGGGTGCTTTCACCTAAACTCCATCTCATTTGTCCATCATCCCAAGCTGGATCATTGCGGTCGCACCGATAAACTTGGGGATTACCTCGAGTTTATCGGAAGAAACTATGACAGAGGGCGGGAAAGAGGGATCTTTATTCATCAAGCGTCTCACGAGAGATTCGAAAGATCCAGCAACGGTTGATCATCCAGGTAATTGGCCAGTATTGTTTGTTCATGGCTGACAGAGTACGTTAACATTCCTCGTTGCGGATGATTGGTATGCTTTCACCTACACTCGGGCAAGTGCTCATTGTCTTAAGCGTTCGGGGCTGGTTTTCCTCGTCGATCTTCGAACGACAAAGCGCTCTCTGTTATTATACGAGCTTGTCGATACGCGGGGAAACTCGGCGAAGTCGATTTCTCGTGATTAGGCGGAACGCAAAAGAAAATCGTTATCGCGGGCTTCCAGAGCCGTCGATTTTCGTAACACTCTCGTTGGACTCGATTCCACCCACTTTCAGGTAGACAATTTTTATCAAATGGTACAACTAATTGGAGTACATTTCTTTTTCAAAATGCTTGATTTCTTGCATTTTTATGCGGATGCAGTTAGGACTCTTTCTGAACAACTCGGTGTTTTATTTGATCGTAAACGACTTTCTCTGCCTTATAGCTTTCATTTTAATACTTCCTAGTGTTAAATTTCATTCTAGACTCAGTACACATTTTACAAAATACCTACACTGTAAAAGCAGAAGTACTCCTTCCATCCTTTCTACTCTATTCATTCTCTAAAATTACGCACACGACCTTCGGTTATTTTAATTAACATCCACGAAAAAGGTTTCTAGTATCAATTATTAATTTCGTGCATAATCCATCTCCATATAACAACTCAATTTTCTGAAGTACCGCCGTGCTAAAGCGGTTAATATCGAAATCCTTCCACTTTTAGAAGTTTACAGTATCATATCACCTTGGCTACCATGAATTTGCAATTCAAAATATGATACATACTGTAGTGCTTCCATAAATTTCCCCGGAAATTTTGATCTTATTTACATCAAACTTCCTCCAATTACTTTCTGCGGTTGCAAATGAATCACAAAGCTTGCAAATGCATCGCAAAGCTGACAAATGCATCACAAAGCTTGCAAATGCATCACAAAGCTGACAAATGCATCACGAAACTGGCAAATGCATCACAAAACTGGCAAATGCATCACAAAGCTGGCAAATGCATCACAAAGCTCGCAAATGAGTCGCAAAGAAAGGGGTTAATCTCACAACCACTTTGGTTGCCTTCTTATGTACCGTTCTTTGCGTTGTATTTCACTGTGTCCATTCGCGGGGCGTCCCGACTTAGCAGTCGCGTTTCTGGTGCTTTCCGTTTGAATGTCAAGACTCGTTGCGCAATCCTGGCTGCGTAGCAACTGGGCCAGGCAGTGTCTTCTCGAAGAGGGCTCCGACCGTTCGCATTCTTCGGTGTCCAACTGGCTGGCACGATCCGAGCAATATCTTTCGAATGTTCCCTCGGAAACAGCTACCTCGACATTGTGCATGATAGAGTGCTGCTATCGGTTCGAACGGACCCGTTGAAACTGATTCATCAGACTATCATCAGCGTACCGTTCTATGGCGCGTTGTACAAGCGACGAAAGCTTTCTTCAGGAAGCTATTATTTCTCGGTCTGTCTACTTTGTTGTCTCTTCGGCCGACTGGAAATTACATTACAGTCAGGTGGATAGGAACGGCCCACGATAGATCGTATCGTAAATCGTTGCAAAGATTTTCATATGTTGAGCACGTGACGTAAGTCTCCGTAATTCACCGTGATGTAACAATCGGCGTTATGGAATGATCGAATTATTCTGTCGAGGTAATTCGAGGGTGTATTGCTTTGAAATTGAAGTAGCACTCAATTTCTCCTTTGGGGTACATTTATCACTGTTGCCACTGCTAATCTGTTCTGGTAAATCTTCCTGTTTTACATAGAGAGATGCAGTTTCTTATTGTCATATCGTGGAATATTGCCAATACTGTATTAATAGTAGAACATATAGTTAACAAAATTTTCGAACTGCCATTGGAATCTACGCAATGATATTAGTTTTTGATCTATGCAAATAAGCATATTCATCTTAAAAGCTAGTCATACTAGTTCCACCCCATTTTCAATATCTCCTTTACGCTGATTTTCACAGCCTCCAAACCAAATTTCATCCAATCGCTTCAAGCCTCAACAATTAGCAGAACCCTTCCACCAAAGCTAGCACCGAAACAACATAAATGTTCTCCTTAAAGCTCCAGTTTCTGAGAGAAACAAATTTCCCTGGAACAGAATTAGAATTCCCATCGTCCCCCTTCGCTCTCCTCGCGGTCGTGCCGCGTTGCACGTGAAAAGCCCGTGGAACAGTTCCCCGAGGAGGCCGAGTGGTGATAGGCGAAATCAATGAAGAAAGAAAGCAAGGCAGAAAAAAAGGCTCGTCAGCGTATCGAGCCAGCCGCCCTTTCGCCAGCGTCGATCTTATTGTGCTGTGTCCTGGTCTCGCGGTGGCGGTTTCTACCCCGCGGCCTCGGATAATGCGATTTCCGCATATTGTCTCGCGTGAGCGGCCCGTTCTCGCAAAAGCCCCTTTATAAAGAGCGGCTCTCTCATGGGATCACGATTATATTGTTACCGCGGTGTACGTACACATAAAGCCCGCCATCCATTATGACCAGCGAATAAAATAGAGATGTATTGTCCTTATATACGCGGCAAGTTGTACGCCCGCGAGCGTACCGCCGCCATTTATTATTAGTTAAATAAATATGCACGTCGATACAGCGCCGAGCGGAGCGAGTGTGTGTCCACCTTGCCCGCTCTCCTGACCAGGAAACGCGAGCTGCGCTGACGTTTTCCTTACATTTCTTTCGCGATGAGCTGTATTTTCGATATTCATACTCGTGATATTATAGGTATGCTTCCTTTTTTTTTTTTGCAATTTGATTTAGTTTATTAAAAGGTGATTTTGTCAATCTTGCCTTACGGTGGAATTATTTTAGGAGGTCCATGGGTTTTTCTAAGTACATCAGGGGATGCTATAATTATATTTGATTATAAATAGTGGTTTCTACAGTTTTAAAGGATTGTCTGCATTTCATTATTGCTATTGTTATTCTATTAAATTAGGTACAGTGTTTTGCTACTATTTTTCACTACCTCTAAGTGGTTCAAATTTCGTAGCCATTGAGTAGAATTTAGGAGAAGAACTTCACGACTAAAACTTTTAGGCTATATTATTACGTATTTCAAGAAGTGAACAAACATTTTTTTCTATAAAAATAAGGCTGTAATTCAAAAATTACAAAAACCAAGTAGTTTTGTGTTTTTAATAAAATTACGCTATGGATGGCCTTCCAATCCGCATTCAAGAATGCAAAATTAAGATAATGATGAAGTGTTCGAAAAAATAGTTGCATTTTCCACTAACAAATTTCACTTTTAATTGTGCAATAAAACATATTAAATTTAATAATATTATTCCGGATTTCTCACGGGGGTTTGCTCACTTCTCAAAATACATAATAATATAGCCCGGAAGTTTTTAAAAGATCGCATGTATAGTTTCCTTACAAAAAATTCCGAAAAAAAAGAATCTTGATTTCTGCCTATTACACCAGGTTTCCCTTAAGAACATCCCTTCACCTCCAAAGTATCCCCAAAATATTCCACTGCATTTCTTCCGTTCCCCATTCAAACCACCATTTCCCCATTCAATTGGAAAGTGCCTCCCCCTGGAATTCCCAATTGCATCCACGTCGAGGGGCTTCCTGCTAGCACGCTACCACGATAGAGCCAACGTATTCCAGCCCATGGCGAAACAGGTAGCTCGCGTTGGATTTAATTACTTTCACCGCGGCCAGGCTGCCCCGTAGGAAGTTAATTAATTTTTTCCCCCCGCCCCTCCCGCCCCAACCGCCCCCCCCCCCCTTGTTCGCCATCGATCGGGCCCGGCGATCGCGCTCGTTACCAACGCCTGCGCCCGTCCAGGGGGATCTAATTCGTTTAGATCCCGGCTCTCTGCGTTCCTCCGATTGTTACGGGCCGTGGTCGTGGACCAGTCGGCCGACTCTCTGCACGTGCCCCTTGTTTCTCGCGGTCTAATGGAAAGGCAATTAACGCCGCCTTTTATCGATCGGGGGCCCGGTTGGCTCGCCAAGGCGCACGGCAAATACGGGGAACCACCGGAAAAGATGTCGATCTGTTACGGTACATGAGAGCATTCCGTGGAGAGAACGCTTTCGATTGTTAGCGGAGTTGATAAAGTTATCGCTCCGGGGGCAGAAGAGAAATTAAATTGGGAAATTGCCTGCTCGCTTCATGTAGCAGATTCGAATCGTAGCGAGTTAACCCCGATGATCCCTGACATTCGTGTCTGGCAAGGCCCCATTTTCGAAGTGCATCGTGTAATAGGCTTTTTTTTTTTAGGTGTATTGATGTTTGATGTGTATTTAGGCTTGGTTGGTACTTTGGGTAAGGATTTGATGGGCGATTAGACTTGCGATTGGTGTGGGTCTGTAAACAGTTTTGCTGATGATTGTGTTAGTGTTAACCCTTGAAGGCAAGTGTAATAGTTTAGCGTAGGTATATCGGGTGCTGGGTCCAGTTTGACCCATAATTCTTCATGTGCGCCCCAAAATAATATTTCGCATTAGATTGAAATTTTGTTATGGTTTAAAATTCGTATCTTTTTAAAGAAATAATAGTGACGAGGGATTAATAGGAAATTAATAGTAATAATAGAAAATCGAAACATTCAAATTTTGCAAGATATTTTGTACGAATCGTAAGTACACATTACACAGTTATCTTTTCACTTATTTATAATCATTAAAACATTAATAAGAATGGCAAAGTCAGATGTGATTTCAATTTGAACTTCTCATTCCCGGAAGCTCCATTTATAATTTTTACCGCTCAATTCTATCTTCCACCATCGCCCGCTCACTATTCGAAAGTGCACGAGGATTCCAAAAAACCGTTATCGTCGTGAGTGCACTTTATTCGGCAGACAAAATTCCGATAAGCATCAGAGGATTTCTAAATAGTACCCAGATTGTGAATTGATAAGGCAAACATTATCGAGTTTCCGGCGCCGTTATTTTGCGCCGCTATCGGCCAATTAAGCCCTTTTTTCACGCGAGGGCACCGCGATCGAAGAAGCGATCGTAATCGACGGATAAGGCGGGGGACGATAACGATAAAGCTCGAGTAGCAATTTCACTTAACGAGATTGTTAACGTGTCCTTCGGTGCCGCGTTTGCGTTAAGCATCGCAAAAAACCATGGGGATTCACGATTGCTTTTAGAGAAAGGAATGCGCGTGCGCTCGCGCGCCCGCGTGCACTCGCGGCATGAACGTATACAGGCGGTGGGTGACCTAGAAACACATTATCGCGATATGTTCTGCTCGTCGACCCACTGACGTGACACGCCCAGCAATCTGGATCGACGTGTATACTCGATGGAATTGGTATAGTGATCAATGAGACACTCTCGATTGGTACGAAATTTGAATCTCTTCGTTGGTGTATTGAAAGTAGTATAGGCTAGGAAAAAGGGAAGAAAAAGCACCCTTGTTTGTTGATTTTGTATTCTTTTTTTTTTATCAGATTTTAGGAATTTTCTTGGGAGTTTTATTAGAAAAATAAAACAAAATATTTATTACACGTGACTTATTATTCGATAAACTGCACGAAAAATTTATTTACGATGAGTTTTGTATTAAATTATTTATGATTTTTGAGGTTCTTTAGACCACTGCAGAAGAAATGGTCAGCATTATATATCTCCTTTAAACATGGATGGTTCGGAAGAATAAAATGATATACTTGTGAAATAATGTTGCTATTATGGGCTGACGAGCCATTTTTTTTTATAGTTTGTTTAATTAATTTCTTATGCAGAATTGCAGAACTAAATTCTGCATGAAAAAAATTATTTAATTATAAAATGTCATAAATTGCTTAATTTTTTAAATTAAAAAATTTGGTAATGTCGAATACTTTAGTATTCTGTTTTATTTTTGTCAATAAAACTCCTATTCATTTTATCCGCGGCTAAACGTATGTAACCCCTTGAGTACACCTTCTTTCATTTGCTTTTATTACTGATTTTGTTACACTTGAGTGTCCCAGGTGATTGAAATTCTTGCAATGTTTTTATATAACGAAGTCACTTCGTTGCGTGATTATTAGCGATGGTGATGATAATGGAAATTGTTGATGGTTTCTTTATTATAATTTGAAGATTGTGTCGAATGTTAATTAGCGAATCAATGATTCTGCATTTGACACTGCACACTGCAGTTTACCTGGGAACTTTGATTTATTTATATATTTTCTTTTCTTTATGCAATGATCCCCCACTCTCGACATCATGAGCTCGATGTTTCATTGTAGATCTGCCAATGATCGATAGAAATGTATCAATCTAACTTCGCCCAGAGTCAACTCAGCGTCGTCGAGCCGAATGCGGCGAGCCTATTCCGAGCCGATCGATCTTGAAAATGGGTGCCCGATATAGCTCGCGATATTAAATATAATCGTCGCCAGGCCTCCAAATATATCCATCTGTTTGTTTGATTGGGCGACTTTTGGCTCGCGTGGGGCGTCATCGGTCCACCGATAATACGCGGAATGGCTATTTTCGCGCGGAAATCGCCTGGAAATAGAACGAATCTCTATGAGGCTTAGCCGAGAAATAACATTAACCTCGCGTGTGCTCACGTTCAAACGAGACACGCTGTTTTCTGTGTCAATACGCGGCAGCAAGCCGCGCACGTGACGCGTTCCTACCACCGTTCAGTACTATGTACTCGCGCGAAGAAGTTCCACGTGGTTTGGATGAAATCTGGCCAGCGAGCGCGCGATGAAATACGGCGGGTTGCAATATGGAATTCCGGCGATTAGGCGATAACGGTTGCGATAATTATCGCCGCATAAATCTGTCCGTGGCTCTGCGCCGGCTCTTCTCGGAAGCTAATCTGCCTGTGGAATGGAACTGGAGGAATCTCTGAAGAACGACTCAATTTCGGAGCTGGATACAGGGAAATGGCTGCCTTGGACTATGTAGGGTCGATGATGGTATTTGGGATTAGCTGGTAAGGTGGATTTATGAACGTTGGGTCAGAGGAGTACTTAAGAGGAATGGGTTATTCCAGCGGAGAGTTTTCAGGTGAGCTCGGGGACCTTGGTGGATTTAGGTGGGTGTAGGTAGCCGTGGTTGGATCTAGGTAGATCTTGGTAGACCTGGGTGGATATAGATGGATCCAGATAAACCTAGATAGACTTAAATAGACCTAGGTAGACTTAGATAAACTTAGGTAAATTTACGTGGACGTTGGTGGACGTTGGTGGACCTAGTTGGATCTAGGTAGGTCCAGATAGTCCTAGTTGGATTCAGAGAGATTCAGATGCATCTCTGTAGACTTAGGTGGACTTAGATTATCCTAGGCACACTTTAGTCTTTTTTTCCGTGGAGAAATCCTCATGGACACCCTGGCACTCTGGAGAGAAGACCGGGGTAGAGTCGGATTGCTACCGGTTGAAATTTCACAGTGGTCATCCTCGCCGCGACATAGAGAAATGCATACTTTAGCTATACCTACTATTACTGCACAGAAAGAAGGCTCCTGGCAGGCGGTGCAGTCCGCCGCTGTGACGATTGGTGTTTGTCACCTAATTGGGCACACTCCTAAGCACAGTGCACACGTATTTTTGTTATTGGCGGAATCGGCCGCATCTACACTAGCGGACAAAAGAGTTACCCTTTTTCGATTTGTTCTATTTTTGTTATTATTTAGCATACATTTTGAACTGTGGTATTTGTTTAATATGCATATTCTCATGGAGAATTTAAAGCTGTATAAAACCCAGTTACAGTTGAATTTATTTAACTGACAACCAAAAGTTTTACATGACATTGAAACATTAGCACATTTTTCAGGGCCGACAAAGAAGTTACCACTTAACTTTTTAGGTTGTCCTAACAGCAAAATGTGCCCCCACAAAATATTAGATTTTTTTTATTAATGTTCAAAAGTGGTGACTTTTTGTTGGCTTTAAAAGTGTGTTGTCTTGTTTAATGTAGGGTTTCCGTTTGTTAGTTAAATAAATTCAACTGCAACTGGGTTTTATACTGCTTTTAATTCTCTTTCAGAATATTAATAGAAGTAGGCTGGTTCGAAAATGTGGTAACTTTTTTGTCCGCTATTGTACTTCCTACATACACACAGGCGGCGTTCAGGTGCAGCTAGCAGCGAAATGCACTGCCTGCCGGGGGCCTTCTTTCTGTGCACTAATAATATGTGGTCCTAGGTACACTTAAGAAACATTTACAACGTCCACCTCATTATATGACTCCACAGACCTGACCAACACAAAATTTCCAATTTCCATTATGTACTCAACTCAAGAAAAGGCAGGTCCAAACTCACCAATTTCGTTGTCAAGAAGTACATGCATTCTTGACCTACACTACTCGATCACGTCTTTAATGGAAGTTTTAAATTCGATCATCCCCGGTCGCGGCTGTACACTACCGTACAGCCAAGAAGAACTGTTCGCTAAGGAAATATACGGACAGGTTAAAAGGACTGCGGTTCCCAAGCAATGTTCCAAATTTTTCTTCAGATTCGTCCTGCGCTTCGACACGAAGAGGAATGTCGCGTCTATTCTCTATCAGCCGTCTAACGGTAAAATCTGCCCGACTGCATTTGCGTACGAAAGACCTCCGCGAACTAACGGAGTTAATTAAAATCGTTAAGGATGTTTTGCGAGGCCCGTCCCTTCGGCTGTACATGGATTAGCCGGAGCGATCGTAGCCGTTGGTGAAGATCCACCGGGTCTTTTTCAGCCGCTCCCGTATAAAATTCCTTTTCACCGATGCACTCGCTTCTTTACGATGCATTCATTAAAGTTCGTGGATTCAGCTTGCTCGGGCCTTTTTCCTTCCACTTAACGAACGACTCCCATCGCGCATAAACACGTGCATTAGTTATTTAATTAATCGTTTCCTAGTATTCAGTTCCGCGAGCTGAGATTGTCGAATGAAGAAGGCAGTTCTCTATTTCAGAAAATTAGAGAACACACATTACTTGAAATATTTATTGCGTCATTCTCAAATTTACGTAGCAGGTACCCTCAACTTATTTTGGCTAATATAGTGAGCTACACATTTTTGCAGTAAATAAATTTTGCAACAATATTTTCTTAGTACTAATAATAAGAGGGGTAAATTTAAGTGTTATCGAGTTTATTCGAGTGTTCCCTTAAATATTTCCAGTAGGTACTCTAGTTTCTAAAGGGTGGAATATTATTTTGAATTAACATAAACAAATTGCAACGTGCATAGTATATTTTCTACGCAGTTTGGTAGAACACTCAGATTTTATCCTTCCATTTTCCTTCCAAGAAGACTCACAACCCTCCATACTCACCCTTCATCTGAGATGACACATTCAATTTATAAAAAAGGATTAAATAACATTGACTGACTATATTTAATACAATATAATAACGAAGATAGATAGAAGCACAGATACATAGTACCAGAAATTGTTTCATCCCCTCCTGAAATAAATGAAATAAGTGGCATTTAAATTACAAGTAACATCCCGTAATTGCCAGGGCCGAGGGTGAAGGCTAGATCCTTCCACTATCAATGGCACGATATATCACCCCGCGAATTGAACCACCAGCAACGTCATCTCGTTCCTCCAATCGCCTCCACGTGTCTCTGTCCCAGCCCCGATAAAAACGCGGCCTGATAACGTTCCCGGAAGCGAGCATCGTTACGGGGAAAGGAATTGCGAGATTTAGCACGCGCGACGATCCGGTTCGTTACGAATCGTCGCAATTGCCCCGGGACACTCGTGACGATTTTCACGCTTATCTTTATAGGCTCCTCGTTCCGTCTCCTTTCGTTTCCCTTTCGGTGTGTGTCGACGATACCGCGCCGATCTATGGTACGTAGAACCGTTCAAAAATACCTGGAGATGCCGAACCACTGACTATTCCACGGCTCGAGTCCGTAAATCCTATTAATAGGCCAGTTTGTCAAGCGTTGACTAATTTTTCTCACGTAGCGACGTATCAGGTGTTCCATAAATCTTGCCCCGCTCTCCGATGGAATGTTCATCGAAATACATCGAGACGAGTTGCTCTTCAAATTTCGAGGAACATAGTGGATTGGGAACTACACAAATTCTCTGAATATTTCGTTTCGAATATACATGAAGCGAGATGTCGAATATTGGAAATAAATTATATTTTGAAATTTGAAGAAATATTTCAAGTTTTAGTAAACGTTTCTCTTGAAAAATTGTCTCGGCTTGAACGTGGTAATTATTCATGGAGGGAATGTTTTCATCTTCGTGGCGCCATGCGAAAGTCTCAACGTTCCTGCAGTGGAAGCATTAACAAAATTGGATTACACGGTCGGCTAGTCTTGAAGCACTTCCTCTGGTCGGATAGCAAACCGCGCCGCTGCTTTTGTCGTTACTCAACTGTCGCGTATCGTGTAATTACGGCCAGCTCTCGATCGCTTTCATGAATTGCACGGCGGGACAATTCGAAACGGTGTAATTTTATGTAGAAATATTCTCTGATTTGAAGCTTCGTTTACGAAGAGGGTGACTTAAAATAATTGTTAAATTTTGGTGAGAATTGAATGAGAGTTGGAAGACTGCAGAAGTAAACGTGGTGCAGTTGCAGGTGATACGAGTTAGTACTTATGGAAAAGTGTGTCGAAATTGGAGAATAACTCTTTTAGTTTGAAGGAAATAAAATAAGAAGATTAAACAGATTTTAAATCAAATGCACACGTATTCCATAATTTTCAATCATTCTTGCACAAGTATTATTTCACCCTTAAAGGGAAGATCTCCAAATCGGAAATTCCAAAAATGATGAAATTTTGGGGATGTGTAGAGGATATATAGTTATATATCACGCATTTTTTTCGCTGCCCAAATTTACTGTAAGGGGTTGTAATTGATCCCTGAAAATCCAGTTATTTGCGGATTTGGTGTTATAACTCGCGAAATGTAAGAGGTGGAAAATAAGTTTCCAGGGAAAAGTTACTTCTTTTTATTAGGACTATCATTTGGTGAAAGAGATACGCGAGTTATAACACAAAATCGAATAATATCCGGATTTTCAGGCGTCAATTTCACCCCCTTAGAGTGAATTTGGTCAGAAATAAAAATTGCGTGATACATACCTATTCCCAAAGTTTCATAATTTTTTGAATTTCCGGGTTGGGTATCTCCCTTGTTAGTTGCACTATAAACCACCCCCTCAGTCACCTATACTCATACTTTTCAAACCCCCAAACCAATTTTCATCCACAAACAAAGCCATAAGCAAAACAATATTATTCAACCTTTTCGACTTCTTTCACAAGTACATTCATCTTACCCTCAGTTGCACCCTAATCACCCCTCAATCATCACCAGTCTATAATAATAGTTTTCAAACACTGCGCCTCATTTTCCTTAAAAAAAAAAAAAACAGTACCACGAAGTCAAAAATAATTATTCCACATTTTCAACACATTCCTTCGCCAAAAGCCACCCCCTCCGCGTTTCGACCAGTACTCCCGTGCCACCCCGTATATATTCCACATTACAGGAAGCAGAGTCGCGCGTTACTTCTATCTCGTTAAAAGCTCCTCGTTTAGCCGGATAATTTCGTTACTGCGCGGCCAAGCTGCTTCCTGGTTCTACGGGTGACAGCCGGACAGGTGCGTGGTGTCTCCGTTTCGCTCCATTCTGATGTCGTCGCTGCCCTCGCTACTCACGTCTGTATTTCGCTCAGAAAGTAAGCCGATGCTATCGAGGGGGGCCCCCTCGCGGTGTGCGCCGGGGCACGGTGCATTTGTAAGTGCAAGCGACTATAAATAATCGGCGTCGTCCTCGCTACCTGCGCTCCGCGTCGCTCGCTGTGTACGGGCGCGTGTACACGGCGAACGGTCGCTCGTAAATCCGCCTTCCCCGTCGGCTGCTCGCGTATCCAGGGAGCGGAAATTAGGATCACGGAATTTGGGTTGGAAAACTGTGAATCAGTTCCACTCGTTACCCACTCTCGTTGGCTTCCTCTGCTCTGAAATCTTCCCTTCCTCCTCCGCCGGTAGTGAAGTTTACCCTTTGCACTTCAATTTGACCACTCGTTAATGGAAAATCAATTGTTTAATTAAATCTGCCAATCAGGGATATTTGGAAGTTTAATTTAACTTTGGTGTGGCTGAAAGCAGTGCAAGGGGTACGCAATGTAGCTTTCTTCTGAAATATTAGAAAGTTTCTTCTTACTCTATTTCTTTAGTACACTGTAACGTCACAGTAAATTCTTCCTTATCGGAAACGCAGAAGCGTAGCTATCACATTTCCATGAAGTGCCTCTCTTCCTTTTTCCAACAGAACATCCGTTCCTGATCATACGCTTTACCTTCAGCGAATTAACTTTCACTTACAACAATAGCGAATTCTAATTTTCCTCCAATCGGACGGTTGCTTTTGGTCGTGACGCTTTATTGTATGAAAATGAACGTGTTTGCTGCATGCTACTTCCGCGAGGCATAAACAGGAAATGGAAAAGGTCTGCTCCAAGTATATTCCAAACCCGTTGATTTCTATTTTAGTATATATGTAGGTATACAGTTTAGAACGAACCCGTTTCTCGTTGGAAATTACTTTAAGATAAAATATAGTGTTTGCAAATATCCAAAGTATTAGTACAAAATAATAATTATACATACTGTGCGCTAATTAAGTGCAAAATTTGAACAAAATCTGTGCCCTTAATTTCCTGTCCACCTTTTTAAGAATCTAAGATTCTAAGATCCAAATTTCCTAACGCTAAGCAATAAATGCAATTGATCTTGTCCCTCCATGCAAATAATGGACAACGATGCCAACGATAGTTTGCATAAGAACAAGCTTAAGGCTGGTTCAACTGCCATTTTTCCGTTCTCGGTCGGTTACTGCTTCCGTTGGTCGGCTACAGTGTTGCTGGCAAGGTGGCAGCGATGTGATCTACCGTGTTAATACTCGACTGGTTCGCGGACATGCGATAAAAGCGATTGCTTTAAAGTAGCCTCGTAAAGATGACGGACCCCCCGAGGCACCCCTTTTAGAAGATAACGAGGCGCCCCCGAACGATTTATTCTTTGCAGGCTGGTCTGCTCGAAAACCAACGCCACGGGAGTGGAGAATCGGTAGTCGGTTGCTTCAGCTTGGAATTTTTTCGCTAGATTTATGCTGATCTTCGTTATCGATCGAAGCACCCTGGCCGCTGCGAATTTGTCCATTTGTTCTCCCGCGGCATTTTTTGCGGGCGAGGAATTTGGCGTGCAAGCACGTTAAAAGAAGAATTATTAGAAAGGAACAGATTTTAGTAAAATATCATTTAATTTAATTTCAACACTTTTCGACCATCTTCGACAAATTCGTGCCGTCTAATAATTCAGTAGCTTTATTTCTACGCATCTACATAGGGGCCGTTCTTAAATTACGTGAGGGTAATTTTGGCGAATTCCTACCCCCTCCCTCCTCCAGTATAAGAATTCGTAAGATTTTATATTCCAACCCCCTCCTTACGCAATATCTTTTGCATTTAATTTTTTCAGTTATTAAAATTCATTTAACTCGGTTTCGGGAAATATAAACTAAAACTACTTTTCTGGAACATTAATACCGAATAGAATTTGTATTTATTGAAAATTAGTTCAAGCCCCCGCCCCTGTAAGAAAACGTAAGAAATTCGCGACCCCCTCCCCCAGAAAGCCCTACGTAATTTAAGGACGACCCCAATATGCAAATTGAGAAAAGATGCATCTGTACCGAATTCTCCAAAAATAATTGTATTTTTCTCTAAATCTTCGAAGAATTAAAAAAATCATTTTGAAGCAGAAAAAGTACCTACATTAATATTGTATTACATACCTATCTAAATATAATTACGTCGCCTGGTACATCCACATTATAAAACTATAAAATAAAAGAATAATTCAATCGAAATTAAATTTATTCTTCGAACCCCGTTGCTCGCGGGAGTGGGTGGAGATGTAGCAGTTACCCGAAAGAAATGCTGAAGAAAATGTGCTCCAAAGACCACACGTGGTACCTGGGGGCCACTGCACGTACCTGATCACACCTACCTACCGTGCTCATCGCGCTGTAAGAGATACGAGCAAATTCGTTACCCGGCCCCGTGTCCGATGTTCCTATCGTCCAGGTCATTACTCATTCCCACGGTGCCCTCGTATTCACGCGGGCACATTTCGTCGTCCCCGTGTTGCTCGCCCGACGTGTTCCCCCCCACCTGGCCCGTATGAGGGCTTTATATTGATTTCACTTCCACTGCCCACGTTAATTTTCTCCGTGGCGCATCGGTCCACGCGAAGCCGGCCGAAATTAAGAAAAAGTACCGGCCCAATATTGCAACGTTCTTTACGAAACGTCCATTCACAAATACGAGCGGGTGAAAGGGCTCGTGTTCGTGCAACCTCGACGCTCGTAAAACTTAGAAACTCTGGATTTCTGTTACAACTGGTCGCTCTCCTTTCTTCGGCGCCATTTTGTAGACTTTTGGGCCAGTAATTTATTGGGAAACTCAAATGGGGAGTGAATCTACAGATTTCTGTTAATAGAACTAGAAATAGCTTTAAGAATGTGAAGGTTTTTAATGGTGTGATGGTTTCTGTGGTAATATTTCGTTGGGGAAATCTAGTGGAGGGTGAGTTTACAGATTTCTGCAGAATAGAAATGGGCCAAGTTATGTAGAAAGCTACGAACCCTCATGATCTGAAATTGAGCTTAAGTTTGGAGATTTTAATTGTTAAAGAAAAGTAGCTTTATTTCTATTGGGTATATTTTACTTCTTGTTATTATTTTACAATGATTTTTAATGGGTTATTTAATAGTGAATAGTATAATCAATATTATTTTAACTTTTCTGTAGTTTTTGTTTTTTAAGTTTTAATAATTGTATAAGGGTAATTCTTTGGGTTGGTAAACTTTTGCAAAATAAAGATCTCAAAATTATAGGATTCGTATTAACTAATTTTTTATTATTTTGAGGGTTGGTAGCTTTCTGCATAACTTAGCGAAATAATCTTTCTATGGCATATTGAAGTCTTTGGATGCAGTGTTAAGGGGATCCTGAAGAATAGAAAAATTTATAAGTTGTTGCACGTGTTATATGAATTTCTTCGAATTTTGGGTTTCTCTGGCTCTCCGTGGGTGGGATTATAAAAATTTGATGGAGAGGATGCAAAATCGACGATGATTAATGCATCAGCCAGACTTCCCACCTTGGCAATTTCGTGTCACAGAAACCGGATGCGGACTTTTGATACAAGTTTCATCGTGTCGCGTGTAGCAATTTGGCTGGAATTTGGGATACTTGCACATGCAAATTTTAAACGTCGCGTACAGGTCACGGCGGGACGGACATTCGAGAACAGGGACACCGGGTTGTCGAAATTGTTGCATACGTCTCGCTGGGAATTATTGTTCCGTATGTGTTTTCAGGAACGAGGAACCTTCGCGAAATCGAGGTGCTGTGTACCATGCAGATTTTATCGCGAAACCGAGGATCTGCGAGGGAGGGAAGCGCTCTTGTTGCGCTTATTTCGTTCCCAGAAACATGGGCAGCGAGGGGCTAGGGAATGATAAGCATCGGGCTTAACGAAATTGTTATCAACCGTTGGAGAAGACTTCTTTGGGAATTTACAAGTCGCTTTTGGGGAACAGCATTTGCCACTTGTAATTCTTGATGAACCTTTTGCTTTTATTTTTTATAAACTGTACATCTAGTAGAATTCTAGTAGAATAATGAGAACTGGACGAATTTCTACTTTCTTTCAACTTTCTTATTTTCCTTAATTCGATTAGAATCTTCATCTTCCACCAAATTCTTCTTATTTTTCACTAATTGTGCTATGCTAAAAAAGTCAGATAATTTTGTCAGTCGACGTTTTCTACAATCTATGTAAAATGAAACCACAAATCAAATTATTCTCAATTTTCATTCGACTATCATCGAAAACAAAATACCAGGGCAAAGAAATTTACAAAGATTTTTGAAAATAACATCATGGAACACGATTATAAATCCAGTGTTCTTCAGCTTCCTCAAGAATTCACTCGGAGAACTGTAATAAAAATTGGGCACACAGCATAGCAAGAAAACAAATGCATAGTTGTTTTAGGAGTGAAGTCATTTGGATGAGATAGATCTTTAGGTGGAACAACGCAGATTTGGAGATGCGATGATTCAGGTTGCGAATATCACTCCCACCTCAGTGCAGGATTCGGCATCGTAAGCAAAGGAACCGAAGATTGATGACGCTATTTGGGTAATCGCCACCGTCGCGAGTGACTCGGTGGTTTCTGAATAAAGAAGAATCACCTCTTCGAGGAGAGGACGTGAAAATGGTACCTGGACGCGGCTGAATAGCGGTCGCACAAATCACCGACGCTTGAACGAATGGGAAGAATGACCCATTTCCGGTTGCTACCATATACGAACCTTGACTCATCTCTCTGGACGCTGTGCTGCTTCTTTTCCTTCTTCTTCCTACGGTTATTGAAAATGAAACCGGTTACTTTTGTCTTCAGCATCCTACTCCTATATAAGCTAGCGAAGGGATACAGCCGGTTGGGCGAAAGTGAGTTTGATTTGGTAATCGAAGCGTGCTGGGGATCGATGCTCCAGCAGCAGCTTTGTTAGGCGGGGGATTCACGGGGCTCGGGTTTCTTTGTGAAGTCAGAGACGAAGGGTGATCGAGAAAAATTGAGGAAGAAATAAGAAAACAAATTTACTGTAAAAAAGGGGAATTAAAATTGAAGGGGAATCGGATTTCTGTTTTAAGAAACAAATCTCCAGTAGAAGATTAATATTCAGAGTTTAAATAGAAGTCGACGAATAGGAAAATAGGAGCACGATAAGAAGACCAACTTTCAAAGGGCCACTTTCATTTTTTACCTCTAAACTATTTGATATCTATCAATAAAAGGAGTTCACGATTCAGTGGTTAAATTAACAACAGCTGACAAATCGACCTCGCCTGTTGCACTCTACTTCTACTTTTCCATATACATAGGTATTATATATTTTCTAACTTTACTATTTTTTCCTTTCTTATTTTCTTATAGTACCTATGTATTTAGTTTTTTTCGTCTTGTTATTTTCGTGATGTCTACTGCTGCAGTAAAGAATGATTATTATGACTATTATTATGCATGAAAAGCCATCGAAGGAATTAAAAACACCGGATAACTTACTCCAAGACCTACACTCCTAATAAAAACAAAACCATAACTATAATTTTTCGTCGAACCACATCAGCCCTCAAAGTTAACCCCAACACCACCAATCGATCCAAGAAAATATAGCACGTGGAGGTCCAAAAATCCACCTACATCAACTATGTATCAAAAAAAGCTGAAGCTCCATCGATCGACCCAACGTCATCGACCGATCGAAAAAGAACAGAGCCCGCGCAGGTTCGCGGCGCGCGAAACGGGGTTAAAAGAAGCTAAAAAAAAGCTGCCCGGCGCGCGCGCGCGCGCGTGTGTGTGTGTGTGTGTGTCGAGATAGGGGGGCAGACGGCATCACGCCGGAAGAATTTAGTCGTGGTCTCGCGGCGTGGTTATTATGCCTGCCTTAACGTTCCTCACATTCGCATTCGCCTGCCCACGCAAGGCGACCGCCCCTTTAACATCGCCGGTATTCGCCTGATTTATGAATGCCCCGGCTATATTTAACAGCGTGTTCGCCATTGAAGACATGCCTTAGGCAGCGAGGCAAAGCCTGGTACCGTCCGCCGAGGAGATGTCGCGCTTACGAGAGACGTTAGCAGGGTATATAGATGTGTACGCCGGGCGAGAGGACGTAATCCCACACGTAACGCGGTATCCTACGCGGCCCGCGCACCGTCAGAAACCCCGATTCGAAATTTCGACGGCCCGAGGAATCCCTGGACTCGTGGGAATCGCGCGGCGGAGCTTCGCCGTTGGTATGTCGGTTCCGATCGCTTAATCTTCGCGCAACGGCCGATGATTGTGTTGTCGGGCTCGGTTTGAGCTGTTGGCGGTGCAGCCTTCTGTTATCCCTGAGTCACTGAAGGATCTGACCGATAAGAGCCGTCTAAAGGGTATGTGTATGCACGCACGTCCGAAACGAGTTGCTCATCAGTGCGTTCACTTTCAGTTTCTGCTGTTGAGTTGGTCTGAAGCGTGACTTGCTCGTCCAGTGAGCAGGGGTTGTGATTATCTTTTTGGCAGGAAGTCTTAAGATGGGTGGATTCTAGAGAATTGGATCTTTAGGTTGTGCAGGGTGTGTTCTTTCGGGGCTCGGGTCAAAGTTTGATGGCTAAGGTTTGTTAGGGTAAAGTACTTAGTGTCCTTTCTTAAGTCCTTCTTGAAAAGTAATTTTAAATTTTTAATTTAACTCTTCATGGTCACTGTGGGACGAATAGAACCGCCTTTTAACTTTCGAGCTTGATACCGGTAAGTTCCTGGCTTTGAAATAGCATTGACCTGACATTTTACGGAAATTTGAGGCTTCCTCTTCCGGTAGAGACCGTCAGTTTTTAATCAGAGCGTCCGTTGGTGAGTGGCAACCCTTACAAAAACATTCAGACCTCGAAATAAATACCTTTTCTGAAACGCACACTATGAAACTATATATTTTCGAAAAATACTATATCTAATTAGTATCAGCCACAATCTGTACGAAAATTAATTGAAAAATAAAAAGTTTTATTATTGTTTTAGTAAAAAAAAACTCATTTTTCAGGACTTCATACCCTTTCTATTTTTATTACATGTTGTCATTTGATTTCTTACTAAAACGCGACTGTTCCATATTCTACAATGTTCAAAGTGTGTACTATAATTTTTGGGACTCAATTGGACTTATACAGTTCATACGACAACTGTTTAAAAATTGGCCGGGTCGATCAGACCCAGTGTGATCACCGCGGAACTTCAGATAAGTGTGACCACGAAGGGTTAACTTATTTTTCAGTAAATCACATTCAATGTCAAATTCCAATCCAACCCTCCTTTCATACTCCCTTTACCACCCCTTATTTTCTAAGTCTCGACCTGAAACTGCCACAGATATGTACCATTTCTTCATATCAACCAAAGCTATCTAATCTCCCACTATCAAATTCCCTGTCATTCCCTTCGACATCCCATCGCTTCCCACAGACTCCACACATTCTACGCCAGTCAAGGAATCCGTTTCCATTTATAAAACAGAAGTTGATACGTGAACCCCGCCACCCAATTTATCTAGTCGCGTGAAATCCTCAGATCCTTCTTCTTCGAGGAGTGACCGTGAACGTTGCAAGACCAAGCATTCGGGTACTTCTGACGTGACACAAGCACGCACACAGCTCGAGCATGCACGTGCAACTGTGTGCGTGCGTGCACGAAGGACCTTGATCATCGAGAGAGGCGTGTACGATTCGTAACACCGTGGTCCAGCCACCCAAGTGGCACACTTCCCCAATTCCGCATTGTTCTACAACGGTGTTCTCGAATCGAAACGCAAGATACGAGCTAGGCTCGATAGTAGGTCCGCCGTGTGTCGGCGCCAAATATGGTCCCGGCTGTTGTTTCCACTCAGGCAACCTATGCACTTCTTTTTCCCGGCTGGCCATTCTGCTCGTCGACCTTCGATTGCATCGATTTGCTTGCTCCAGACGGCGAATATTCTGGCCCCTCCTGCTCGTAATTTATCGACGGCTCGTGGATCACGACGTGGCACGGTGCCGCGTTTAATTCAGCATTGGGTGGACGCTGACAAGGCTTGTCATATTATTCATTACAAAAGAAGCGCGATTGTATGCGCGGCGAGCCCTGTTGATGGCGTCAAAGCTGGAATGGGGAATAATAACGGTGATTGGTATTTCTGATATGTTCAGATGCTTCCCATTTTTCTATTCCCTTCAAGCCCACGTTGCCCCTGTCAAGTGACTATATCTGAAACGCCAATCCACGAGGAACAGAAATATCTCCTGTGAAAAGTGTCCAACACTTTATCTACCGCTGTCGCGTGTACGTAACTTCGCGATTTTCATCTATCATCGCATCTCAATCTAAGAATTCGTATTTATCACCGATTCAAAGTATCACTGTATCCTGTACCATTGAAAGATCCCCTTCTATTTATAGGATACAGTGGCGAAGATTTTCGAGAATTAGTAATTCAGAGATTTAAAAAAGATCAGCCAGAGAACAGAAATAATAGAAATGTGCCGCAAATAAAGTGGTCGGGGACGAAATAATCAGACTTCGAGACATCGATTTGTGGCGTTCGGGTGGATACCATGATTCGCGTTACGCTGCTCTAATCCAGGTAATACCTCGAGCCATGGTAATTTGCATGCATTAAATCGATCGAGATAAGGATCGCGGCTGGTGCTCGATAGCGTTATCCTGGATCATCGAAGAGCGGTATCGGATGTCCCATTACGCGTGGCACCGGCGTCCCTCTGCTCCTATTCCTCGTCCAATCATAAAGCCTGTCCATCCGTCGCCGTCCCTGTGCATTGTGCGGCGCGTTTCCTTTCGTTCGCTGCGCGAGTTATTCAACCGCGAGCTATTCTCGTCGCTACTCTGGTCGCTGGAAAAAGAAAGGAATTCCATCGTTTTTCAGAAGCCGGGCCGAACGGTCCTAGATCTCGCGTTGAAGTTTTAATTTGACGCTACTAACAGTTTCGTGGCGATGGTGATACGATAGACAGAATATCGAACCTAGATGTATTTGCAATTGTTGAGATATTAACACGCCTTGTGATCGTTATAGAGATTTTGTTGGATGCCAGCTAAACGCATCAGACAAACACCCTAAGAGTATATGCCAGCGCATCGCGGCTAGTCATCTTCGCAAATATTTCGAAGAGCGACAACTTTTAGTCACTATCATCGACCCTTGCGCCTTCCACAGTTCCTTCCACGTCACCCTTATCTTCTCTTCCACAACCTCGGTACATATGTATTCCAAAATCCTAAGATCAGAGCATTCTAGAATTTAAAGGGACATTCTGGTAATCACGCCGCAAAATTGTTTATTTTTCTCAGTGAATGCAATGAATAACAATGTCAAACTTTTTTTTCATTTATTAGGTTACTTATAATGTATACGGAACAATTTTTTAAATACACTTTTAATTGTGTTTTTCAATGTTTCTCTGGAGTTAAAAATCGCGCCCACGAAAAGACGATGGGAGTGATTTTAGATCACAGATTCAGGGGTTGTCCTTAAATTACGTAAGGCTTTTAGGGGGAGAGGGGGTCGGGAATTTCTTACATTTTCTTACAAGGGGGAGGGGGGAGTGTCAGGTAGCGTCTTACGTAATATTTTTAAAATAATTTTCAATAAATACAAATTCTGTCATTAATGTTTCAGAAAAGAAGTTTTAGTTTAAATTTCCCGAAACCGAGTTAAATGAATTATATAAACCTTTAAAAGAATTTTAATAACTGAAAAATTCAATGTAAAAAATATTACGTGAGAAGGGGTTGCAATACCGAATCTTACGAATTCTTATACTGGGGGAGGGAGGGGGTAAGAAATTGCCGAAATTACCCTTACGTAACTTAAGGACGACCCCTCATCTGAAACAAAAAACCGAACTGATTCTTAATCATTATGAGTACCGCTATCGCGGGTGTCAGAATTAGCCACGTAAGGCAAAATTTAACTAAATTGCGCGCATTAAACTTCAAGTATCGAAATTTTCCATTTCTTCTTGAAGTTTGAATTCGCGCAATTTTGTTAAATTTTGACTTACGTGGCCAATTCTGGTACCTGCGGTACTCATAATGATTAAGAATCAATTTGGTTTTTTTGTTTCAGATGAGTCTGTGAGCTGAAATCACTCCCGTCGTCTTTTCAAAGCCGTGATTTTTAACTCCACATACCATTGAAAAACACAATTAAAAGTGTATTTAAAAAATTGCTCCGTATACATTATAAGTAACCTAACAAATAAAAACAAAATTGACATTGTTATTCATTGCATTCACTGAGAAAAAAACCCTGAATTTTGCGGTGTGATTACCAGAATGACCCCTTAAGAGCGGAATCACTGTCAAACTCCAAAACAGTACTTTTAAAGTAGAAACCTCTTGCAAACACTTAGAATTATTTACCGCGTCGCACTCGACTCCCCGGTATCCAAAAATTTCATAAACTATTTGCAACGCGAAAATGAGATTCCACAAACCATTTGAAAAATAAAATCTAGGTGTTGTGTTTTATGAAGTACAAATACCACAAGCCTCCGCTTCTAGCCACCAAATTCTATCCTCCACATTTTCTCCAAACACCCTGTTAAAAAAATACCACCCTCCTTCTGAAACGCCCTATGTAGCTCCTACACAAACCCGCAAAAAAATACCAACCCTTCTACCCGAACCATGCCATGCCGATCAGTTAAAAATCAAGGCGCTCTTCTAAATCCACTTTATTCACTGAAACCACCCCTGAAGCCACATCCACACCGTAAAGCACACCCTCTATATACCAGACCACTTTCCAGCAACCATCCCCTCGCAATAAAAAGCCACGCCAAGCTTCTCCTCCAGCACGGTCAAGCTAGTCCCACCGTTAATTACAATTTCAAAAGGCGCCTTTATCAGTGGCGCACCGTCGTGTGATTAACGCCGTGCCACTTTGCGCGTAACGCCGTACGAATTATTCGCTCGTTATCGCGGCTCATAGCCTCGTGATGGCTCCTCGCTATTCTGCGAGCCGTTATCAGAAGAGAGCGAGAGGAGTGGGTGCGCGGGGGGGGGGGGGGAGGGGTGGGGCAGCATTCGTGTCATCCGCTGAAAGAGCTGGCTCTGTATCGAGATCTACATAGTTGCATAACTTGAACTGGCCATCGATTCTCGGAGGCGAGCGAGTTGCAGCCGATCTCGATGCCGGCCGAAGGAAGGGGCGAGGGGGGGGGGGGGGCGGCGGGATGGGAAGAGGGGGTCCAAGAGGCGTGATGAGGCCGGTGCACCCAGCCCGATGTCCGATAACGAACCACCGGCGCTTACCGCCGGCAGAAAACGATCTCACTCCTTAACTGTCTTACACGAGATCCTCCTTGATGCTCAAGGCTCTTGCCAACCACGTGTTGCACCGCGATCTCTTGTTCAGCGAGATCCGCGAAAGCTTCGCCGATGGTTCCTTCGTGGCTCGTCGCCTGCATGTGGAAATGGGGAGGAACGGGGATGGAAGGAGGGTGGTGCGGCGACGGGGGATTGTGTAATTTGGGCTTTGAAGCATTTTATTGGTAATGGAGGGAGAAGTAAGGAAGTTGAAGTTGAAGCTTTGAAGTAAGAGGGATTTTAAGTAATAGAGGAGGTTTACTTTTTTGTGTTAGGTATCGGTGAAGAGATTTTTTTAGATATTTTGATTAGATTAAATTAGATCGATGATGAATTGCATTTGCTCGTTTTAGTGGAGGTGTGCTTTTAGTTTATTCTAGTTTATAATTTAGATTAATTCCTGAGTTTAGTTCTAGGTTACTCGTGTATCAGGCTTCGTCTTCGTTGAAGGAAATTCCGAGTTAGCGGTACGTCGATCTACGCTTGTTAATGAAATAGTTATCTTCACTATCTTTCCTCAGTGTTACGTTTCACGGGATACTTGGCTGTTGTAACAAGAAGGTGATGTGGCTAAGAATAGATACAGATCTTGAAAGAGCAGTTGCCTTTGCCTAGACTCTAATCGGGGAATTAATCTCCAATTGCTGCAAATTTTGCATAGAGGGAAATCTAAGTGAAACGATGTAATTAACAGCTTCGGTGATCTATTACATTTTCGATTATGTTCTATGAAATTAAAGATTCATTCTCGAGGCATTTCCATGGCACTCCGGCTACACTGTACACAAAGATATCGCACGAGATAAGTGTTCCTGCGCGTACTATGTACGCGATAAAGTGCAAGTGCATCGTGGGTATGCGCGCCTGTTGCATCGGTTATTTTAATTGGCCGCCTCGTGGTATAAAGGACGCCTCTGTGATCGCCGACAACGTTGGTTAATTAAAAAGACGTTAAAGACACCTTCCTCTGGCTCCTCGAGATGCGCGCCCATGTGACAAGATGGAACTGGACTCAGGAAGAAAGTTCTTTCGCATGACTGTGAAAAAAATCAGGCTGCTTCGATTTGCGATAAAATATCAGCGTTCAGAATTTGAATAAAAATTATTAGAGTTTTGTTAGTTAAAATGGGATTCCATATTTTAAATTCTTATCCATCTAAGGCGCGTGTAAATTAATGTATGGTGCCAATTAGGGAATACATTTCCTTTAGTGACCGTTCGTTTGTATTTTTTTTTTCTAAAGTGAGATTTGCACGATTTTGCTTCATTCATTTATGTAGGTACTTGAATTAAAGTCAGAGAGGGGTAGGGGAGACCGGGGCTGGTTGTCTCAAGGGGTAGGCTGACTAATTGTTAATAACTTTGCACCGACATATGCTCTACTATGGAAAGATTCACTGTAGAAAGTAGTCACTTCTACTATTTTTTAACAGTTATCAGCGTTTGTCGAAAAATTGACTACGTATGTAAATATTTTTTCTTAAAGATTTTATTTTTTCACGCTCTGTGTAGTTACAATAGAATAAATGTTAAGGGATTATTTTAAAGTTTGTTTATTAGACGATCTATTGACATAGTATTTTTGTTGTACATAAATAATTGAAGATTATATAGATTATTGAAGTCAAAATGATCGTTCGCGGCTGGTTGACTAACTTTTAGTATTTATGTGTACCAAATAATGCTCTTTGCTTTAAAAAACACTGAGAGACATTTCAGATCTCTACCTCCTTTCGTTAGGGTGATATGGGGATAACAACCCTAAACTTTACACTATATTATAAATACATTATAATTAATGTACTATAACTAAGTTGGAAAAAATTTCAGCTTATTATTAAAATTTGAAAGAAAGAAATTAATATTTTATAATGAAACAACTCTTGTGACATTGTGCTATTTTATTACCACTGAGATAAGTTTTTAATAACATTTTCTTAACTGATTGCACCTACATACAGTCAACCTACCCCATACTGTGAGTCAACCAACCCCGACCATGGGGTTATTTAAAAAAAAAAAAAAATCAATTAAATACCTTAATTGTTGTCACATTGAGTCAACATTAATAATTTAATCAGATAGCCAAATGTATGCCCTATCAAATATACTAACCGGTTTAATGATATTTCGCCCACATAATTTATTAAAAATCAAAAACTGAAAAACTGGCCTACCAGCCCCGGTCTCCCCTATACTCTAATGGAGACTTAATATTCAAATCTCCGATGCTTAAGTTACAGAACTTGAATTTATAGTATCATCTTTAGAAGCTAATAAGTACCTTCGTTATCACTTCCTCTTTTCCATCGTACATTTTTAGCAAGCGTCTATGTACATACATACCTAGACTACTTCTTCCTCCACGAACCTTCATGGACATTCTCCTATCCAGAGTTGGGCAAAATATAATCTAATTACAAATTACAAATTACGATTAAAATGTAATTGTGTAGTTGATTACACATTATTTTCTGTAATCGTTAATTTAGGTAGCTGACAAAATTGTGGTTGACTAATTTAGGTAGTGGGCAAATTACAATTAAAATGTAATTTTGTAGTTGATTACACATTATTCTCTGTAATCGTTAATTTAGGTAGTTGACCACAATTTTGTCAACTACAGAAAATAATGTGTAATCACCTACACAATTACATTTTAATCGTAATTTATAATTTGTAATTAGATTACATTTTGCCCAACTCTGCACCTATCACACGCTCGAAACCAGTAAAAATCAGAAACAGTCTATGAAATACCTAAAAGTCACCTTTTCCACCCTGCAATACCACGAATTCCACAAGACCTCCAAACAGGAAGCTTCGTCAAGCAAAACCACCTCCTCCGCAATAAACCTCGCCTTTAAACCGCAAACTTACCGCTTGCGTGTCGTACCCTTTTGCATAGCCAATTAAACAGCAGGCTTGCACACAGTGTAGCTCAGGGGAGAAAAAAAGCCGTTCGAGTATTTTAATTAGACAGGCTTTAGGTGTCGCGGGATAAGATTTTGCGCGTACCACCAAGGTACTCGCATACCTCGAGCCAACCAGTTCCGGAAAAACAAGAGAGAGAGGGGCGGGGGGAGGGGGGGGAAAAGCGGCGATCCACCGCCGAGCGGGCGCAATTAATTTCTATTAATTAGATCCCGGCGACTTGGCACGGTGGAAAGTTCCCTGAAAGATGACTTATTACGACGTGGCTTCTCGCGTGCGCGACGTGCATGCGGGCGATGATTTGCGGCCGCCTGTTTTAATTGGATTGCCTCCTTTTCACGTGCACTACCTACTGGCCACTCTCGCTTTCGCGGACCTTTCTTCATCGGCCACTAGAGAACCCTTCGTTTCTTGTGTTATACCTCGCGGAGAAAATATGGGAAAGTCTTTAACAGTTCCCACAATCCACTTCTCGTCAAGTGGCTCTGAAATTATCGTGTACATATTTCAACAACCGAATATGAAAGAAGAGTGGGTGGAGCCCAGAGATGGGCAAAATTTTTATTTAAATAAAATTTCGACTAACAGTTAACAAAATCATTCGTCCTTTATTCGTTAACCCGAATTAACTCTAATCGAGTTAATCTTTTAAATTTTATTCTTTGTTCGAAATTTGATTTAAATAACAAAAAATTCTCATCTCTGGTTGAGTCATCTATGATGCCCTATGAAGAATTCTCTGAGGATAGGTGTGACTAGATTCGGGGTTTCATAGATGATCTAGTATCGGGGTATTGCTATTAACTAGCAACGAAAACCTTTTCACTGACTTGGTTTTTCACCCTCATCTGTTAATTCTTTTTGCAAATCTTATTATTGCTCGATACGACTACCCTTCCCATGTGTACTCCTACACGCGGGATCGTGGCTTAAGGCCTACAACGCCGATTGTGCACGCGCCCTTATCCCTCGATTCGCACGGGACGTGGGCGCGCGATTTTTCCCTCTCGGCGTCGATTTTAATAAGGAACAACGACGACGAGACGCTGTTATGACGGCTCGAAGGTGGTGCAGTAAAACCGGGTGATAAAGATACGTGCTGGGCGGGGTGCTCGCGCGTACTCGCGTGCGTTTCGCCTTCGCGAGCCACCACGGCGCGCGCAGATACTGTTACTAAGTGTCGTAAAGTTTATTGTGGCGACTTTGCGTCGTGGTGTGGGTCGCGGATGAATTCATTGTAGGTGCCTCGTTTCCAAGCCTCTGCTAGCCGAACGATCCAGCCCCGTTCTCGGCGCGCAACTGCCCCAACCCCCTGGCGCAAGTGTCGTCCTCGCGAAATGGGTCCTCTGCTTTCGTTGCTTAACAGCGATTATCAAATTGCAATTTCTGAGAAATTCGAAGCAGGTTCCATTTGGGTGATTATAGATGCGTGAAGGGGTAGAGGTCTCCTTGTTTCATGACAAAGGGTTAATATCGAAGAAAGTAATATTGAAAGTGAGGCACGAGGATATTTGTAGAGGTACAAAATATTTTTTATTTGAGTAAAATAGATCTATTGTTGTATAGAGTATAGAGTATAATTTTTCCAGAGTGTAATGGTAATTTGAATACAGTGACGCACTCAGGATTTAATCTTCCCCAGTTGAACGGATAAAAATATTTTTAATGTAAATTCAATGAAATTCATTAGGGGATTGTAAAATATTATTTATGGAATAAGATCCAGTTTTCTTTTCTTTTTACAAAATTCTTGAAGTACTTCAGGCACGGTTACATTAATCTCTCTTTTCCTTCTTCTTTGGGGGGTGCCAGGGCCCCTTTCCACACCCCTCTGGGTGCGCCACTGTTTGGATATTAAGAGTTTTTCTTGTTTCCATCTTGCAGTGTTAGTTGTGTTTTAATTTAAATTTCGTTCTATGATTCCAGTGTTAGCATGAACTTTGATTCTTTCTAATTTCAAATCTCTCTATATATATTTTACTTCCCACGAAATGTAGGTAAATATCTTCTCAAACGACAAATCCTACAACAGTCTATAATAATAATAGTAATATGAATAATAAAAATAGAAAAGTGTAGTAAACGCCCATTAAATACCGATTTTGAGTCTTGTCCACCACTGCCTATTTTCTCCAAACACACATACACATTCAATATCGCTAAAATACCTACACAGTTACCTTGAACATTTCCTAAAATTCTCTCAGCGAAGCCTGCTAATGCCCACCACAAACGAACACACAAGAGCGGACAAAGGAAAAGCACTTTTTTCTTCTCCAATAACGCCGACAGAATCTTCCTGTTCATCAGCATCCTTGGGGAGCGAAGTTCCGCGCGTATCTCAGCGCGAGTACACGCATCGTAAATGCAAATGAAGGAGGACAATAAATATTTGCCCGCGTCCGCGACGGGGAACCGTTCGATTTTTCGCAAACAATTTCGCAAGTCGATTTTAATTGTCGTGGACCTCGCGCGTCCGTGTTTGATCGCCGAAATTAAATACACCTTGACACAGATGGCCGCCCCATGTCTTTGGGCCTCTTATATAATGTTTTCGTACAAGTCGCGCAGCAAAATCGCGGATCTCGCCGCGGATTTACGGGCGTAAAAATATCCCCGTGTTTATCGGAGTACCGAACGCACGTTGGCCCGCGAACGCGTGCTTTCTTCGATTTTCATTCCTCGGAGCTTCGAGGCTTTAAAAATCGTGCCGTCGTGGTTGGGAGCTCCTCCGCTGTCGATGATAATTGCAGAAGACGCCCGTGATGTCTGATTGGCACCTTGTTGAATCGTAATGATGCCCGCTCAATCAGTCGCCATTCATCGCGACTGCAACCACGGACATTGTTACGTTGCAGGCTAGAAGAAGCACCGCCACTGGCCAAATATTTCGGTCGCTTCGGCGATAATTGCTTGGCGATATCGGAGGTGCCTGGTAATAACAAATAATAACAGCTTGGAAATGTTGCGCGCACCGGTAGAATCGATAAATATTCATAAGCTTTGCGCCTTACACCTGAGGCTTCTATTAAATTTCTCCTCACTTCTGCACACATGCTGCAAATCTACCCCCCACGTGGTCGTTTGCACTCTGGTAGACTGTGCAGCGATGCTCCTAGAAAAAGACGATATCTGATAGAGGTTTCGTGTCGGATGGTTACGACTCGAACGTCGAGGGAAGTCCAAATAGAAAGAAAGAAGTGAAAATTGCAGCCAGAACTAATCGGGATTTCCGATCTATCCGACATGCCCCGAACACATCGTGTGCCGAGGATTTTTGCCTCTGACACCGATGACCTTTCGATCCCTCCTCCTATCCCGTTAAGCGGTTGTAAATTAATTTCGTGTAGAACAGCTCTCGACGCAGCCGCCTACGAGGCCCGAATCCTTTGTTCCGTGCACGATTGATCGGTGCCTCGTTAATTCTGTCTGCGATCAGTTAGCACCGTGTCGAATATCTATTAACATCCTCTTATCTTGTCCTTATTCCCGGCCCTCTTTCACGGACCCTCTCTACCCAGAAGCATCTCGGTCTATCGTGCTGCTGGACCTTTCTATTTGTCCACCGCAGAAGTTCTGATTTTCTGAGTACCTGGCGTAGAATTGACAGGCATGGCTTTCCTTTATTTCGTAGGTAACTGTGCAATTTTGTTTCCCAAGTCTATTAAAATATTCGTCTTCGTTTTAAAGGGTTATTGAATTGAGAATAGACCGTTTTCTAGATATGTAAATTTGTATATGTGTAGTTGAAAGAATAGTTGTGGGAAAAGCGATTTTTTTGTTAAAATTCGCCGAAATTTAAAATTTTAATATTGAGGTCTAAAAATTTACAGAAATATTGGCAAAGACATATATTTCTAGGAGAAAATTGTCTGTGCGATACACCCCGTGTGACCACGAAGGGTTAAAGGTATCTTTAAAGGAGAATTAATTTCCTATTTTCTGTTACTATATGGTTTAAGGGGGAATCCTATTATTTGGACTAAAAACATAGCAAAATTTGGGATTTTTTTTTTAAGGAACCAGCGATTCGATTCATCTGAAATTTGGACCATGTTTTAATGCATCTTTGAGGAAGCTGTAGTTTTTTTATATTAATTTATTATTAATATAGTTGCTTAAAAAAAATTCTAAATTTTTCTATGTTTTTAGCCCATAAAATAGGATTCGCCTCTTAAGGGAGAATCACATTTCTGTTATTAAGATTCTTTTTCCATAACTCTTGTAGCATCCTCTAAATCCAACTTCAGATTTCAGAAGAATTTAATCGATAATGGACAGTGATGTCTCAAGCAATTCCATATTCTTATTTTCCAATTCACGAGTCACGAACTTCACTCTATCTCTATAACACAAATTCTTCATCATTTTAACAAAGCGATAACCGCAAAGCACCCGCCTTTCCTATTTATTAATTAAAAAATCTGTATCATTCGAAACACTAAGTAGTAAAATCCAAGAAAGCCCCTTCTAATTCGTATAACAGTTACATTATTTTCTCCATCCTCCCCCCTTTCTTTCGAACCACACCTACTCCATTTTTCGTTCATTAATTTCCTTCGGAAACGACTGTCGATCGCCCCCGTGAACGTCCCCTCAGCTGCCCCGAATAGCTCTCGAGAGGGCGAAGCTTCCACGCCGACAAAGAAGCTGTGCGTGACTCGCCGCCACGAAAGAAGCCTAATTGCTGTCCGTCTAATTGTTCCCCGGGCGTTTAAGCGCGCTTAAGAAAGGAGGACGGTTACGTAGGAAACGCGTTTCAACGTAATGCACTGCAATCCCACGGACAACGTCCTCGGCTCCAGGACGACGACTGTCGTAAATCGGGAAGATCAGGCGGAGGAGCCCTTTCAGGCAGAGGTTATGGGCTCCCGTAGGCGTTTCGCGGGTCCCTGCGCGGTTTACTTTATTCAACAGCCTGGAATTTCCATCTTTACGACGCGCGCAGAAGTAGACGCGGCACAGAAGTCCCCTTCGCGCGACAGACGCCGCTTTTCCCTCGAGTAATTAACCCTTAGATGATTGATGCCTTTCGAGTATGCTGTATAACGAATATGGGGTCCTTTTTTGTGTATTATATAATTTCACTCAAGCGTAGGTATTTCAGAATAAGCTTTTATATTAAATTTTGACATTGTTGGAATCTAGAGATTCTCATTTTTTAAGGGCTTACAGGAACCTTGACGGACCGGAAAATAGGGATACCTTTATTATTTTTTTTTCATATAAAAAACGTTATATTTAAAAATCCAGACATACATGCTTTTGTGGTATAAGTTAAGCTGTATTCTCATCAGAAAGAAATTTGATATCTTAAGAAATCCCAACGCCTCTTTATAATGACAGCATTTGCGGTACCAAAAATATCACAGAGATTATTGGACCGCTTTGAATAAAATTTTGCACGAATATTCTTAAAACTATAATCTAATACTTGTCGAAGCCAATTCTGAAAAAATCTATTTTTTGAAAAATGGCAAATACTCAAAGTCAAGCATGTAATTTTCGACCTAAGTTTTCATGTTCTTTTATTAATAAAAAAAAAACAACCTCGAATTGAAAAATTTGGCACTTGCTAACAACCAAAATCTCATTTTTGGAAGAAAAGTACACTTGCTCAGTTTAGCCAACAAGTCGACGGAATATACATACATAAATTCTCAATAAAACCGATTGAAAACTGCTTATGACACGTACCTACAAACACGTAGAAGAGGATCGCGCATTTCACACTTCATTCTGTCGCAATTTAAACGTTTCGCGTTTACGCACTAGTCTAGACGAAGTACACCTTTGAAGAAGTAAATACCGGATACATTATTTCACTTGCAAATCTGATCCATTAGCATCGCAGACATCTGTGTTGCGTGCGGAGCATTCATTACTTTGCCGAAGTCGAGGATGCACGCGCGACACGAGCCCTTCCAACGGGGAATCCTTGCTCCTAGACTTAATCGATACGATAAGAAACGTTTCCCTTATTTAATGAAACCTGGCCATCATTATCTAATTTCATTCTGGATTGGCCTCATCAGCACGGCCTCGTGAAATAACTTATCCCACCCAGTCGATTACTCGCAAGCGGCAGGTATTCGATTCAAGAATTTCACTGCCATTTATCGCGCGGCTCGTAAGCAGCACCCAATCTGGATTTCTGTTCTATACGAGCGATGACGTACGATCTGGAATCGTTTGAATGCAGGATCACTACCGACGGGAGTTAAGGCGCTAATGACACATATTAAATCAAACGCCCGTTTCTCTGAGAGGCTTGATTACCAGATCGATAAATTACAAAGTAAATTTCAACCAGTCTCACTCTTCGGGATGGAAAAATCCTGGTCGAAACCTGTTCCACCAAAGGACGACGTGATAGAAGCTGGTACCAAAACGGCGCAGCCGACTTATAAATCTAGTTCTGGTTGCGTAACGTCCCTGTTACACAGTCCCGGGCTATTCAATTGTGGAAACAGGTAACGGTACCACGTGAATGGCAATTGTCGGCGTCCCGTCTCGATTCCGTCGAGCCCACTTTGCCAAATGCAGCATCGCCGGCGCTCTCGTCTTGGGGAGAAACTCCGCCGTCTCCTCTGCTTAACGCAGGAACCCAAAGGTTTCTCACGGTACGATAGAATCGCCTTTACAATTTGTCTTACGCCTGAAATGTCAGCGTGCAGCGACAGGTTGGCGGGATGATGACTTACTTCGTACGTGAGTGCTCGTCGGTGAAAGGCTGCTTTGAAAAAGTCAGTTTACGTTAAGGCTGTCCGAGTACTCGAAAAAAGCAAGCCGAGCCAGACTCGGTTTTTCGAGCCGAGCCGAGCCGAGTACTCGTAAAAACTGAGTAGCTCGAAAGAACCGAGCGGCTCGATAAAACCGAGTAGCTCGAAGTTTTTCGAGCGGCTCGAAAGAACCGAGCGGACCGAAAGAACCGAGAAACTCGAATATACTTCGAGCAGATCGAAATTTTCGACCAGCTTGAAACTTGAAGCTTGAACGTTTCGGGCAATACGAATGTTTCGAATATTTTAGGTTACGTTTATCTACTGAAATGTAAATAATGGTTCTCAATAAGTAATGTAAATAATTAAAATGTAAGTTGTAAATGCAAATATTCTGTAACTTTTAAAAATTAGTACTAATTTCAAATTTTTTTTCTTCATTTTTTCGTGTATCTATGAACGTATTCATACACTTCTATTTATATTATCTTTTTTTTCCTCTTACTTTTTCTTTTTTTCTTACTTTTTTACCTTCTTCGTATGTGTTTTAACTCAATCGCGCTATTGTTAACACAGGGCGTTACCCATACATGAATAAATAATGAAATAAATAAATAAATAGATAAATAAATAAATAAATAAATGAATGAATAAATAATTAAATAAATATAAATAAGCGTAATTACAAAGAATCGTGATGTACTTGTAAACATTCGAATATGTAAACCTTGCATTATTAATTTTTCAATTTCACATTTTTTATTTAATTAATATAAGATCGCAATAACGATCTGCTTGAATGGGGATGGTAAATATTTATAAAAGAACGTATGAAATTACGACAGATCATTTTAATAGATAAACGTAACCTAAAATATTCGAAACATTCGTATCGCCCGAAACGTTCCAGCTTCAAGCTTCAAGCTGCTCGCAAAATTTCGATCTGCTCGAAGTACATTCGAGCTTCTCGGTTCTTTCGAGCCGCTCGAAAAAATTCGAGCTACTCGGTTTTATCGAGCCGCTCGGTTCTTTCGAGCTACTCGGTTTTTACGGGTACTCGGCTCGGCTCGGAAACCGAGTCTCGGCTCGGTCCGAACTTCAAGCTACTCGAATATTCGAGTACTCTACTATCAAGCATTTTGAAACAATCGAGAAAAGTGAAGGTTTAGCATTTTCTTTGTGTCGTCCTTGTAAAAAAAATAAATATATTAAACTGTTTCTAGATCTCTACGAAGCTCGTAAGGTTTTTTAAGTTGACTTAAAAGGTAAACGACGTATGGTACTTTAAATATTTCAATATTTTTTGACGAATGGAAAACTGCTGGATAGGACATTTTAACTAAGGAGGGCAGTATAGCCCTCCTCGTAACAATCTGATGCTCTAAGATAGCACAAGAGTCGTTAAAACTCTGTACTTTGCAAATTGGAACTGAACACCTTCAAATCTGTATATTTTTCTTTTTTTGTCTCTCCCATTATATGTATAGGTTCATTATATATTATAGACTACCTCTTACTCACAATTAGCTATATGCTTCGTTGTAACTAAAGGGTACTCCCCGTTAAATACATAAAATCGCATTCTCAAGCCTACAAACTACAAGAACATACCAAAATTCCCCTTCGCAAAATCCTCTTGCCCTAACCCTTTCAATTCCCAATCACTGAATCTAATCTATGAAATTTTTCTTCTCCCTTGCAAAATTAGCCACCTGCATTCCAATTCCAACCAAGAACCGTGTTCAACAGCCTCATTAACCCTCAGCTAATACAAGCAGAGAACAAAATTCCACTCGCCTATGTCTACCTGTGAAAGACCGAAGCTCACGGTATCCTAATTTCCCAATCTAAATAGAAAAATAACTGTAAAGGCTCGGGTATCCAGATGCGGATTTGTCGATTTGGCGTCCCTAAAGTAACAAGCGCCTGCCACCCTTTCGGTGAAATATCAAATATTTTAATTTAAAACAGTCGAAAAACAATTTTAAACTTAATTCAATATAACAACTCAGGTATGATTTATTGCTAATTTGCTAGATGAAAGAAAAGTGAATTATTTTAAAGTCCTCTCAAGCCTCTATGTTTCAACCCTTCCCAATATCTTCCTCCCAAATTTTCCCAACCCCCAAAATTCGCCCGTGCCCGTATCCAAAACCCCCTATTAACGATCCCGGCGAAAAGAACCCAGTGACGATCCCTTGCGGAAAATGTCGCCGGACCACACGGAGGCGCGTAGATCGTTTTACATTAATCGGATCCCGGTACACGGCTGCGCAAAGCCGCTCTCAAAGGCCCGCGCGCCGCATTACGCCCTCGTCGACACGTTGCACGCGCGTTACGGCGTAACGTGTAAAACGTTCTCGCCCGTTGCTGTTACAAATTACGCGTTACAAGGAGAGCGGCGGCCGCGGCGCGTCCGCGCGCGTGTGTACACGCTAATTAGGACATTTGTGCTGACTTATCGCGACATTACATCGCGGGGAACGAACGTGATCGAGATAGAGATTGAACCGCGCCACGGGCATTTATCATTCCGTTTCCTCCTGCTCCTTTTTTTTTCGGGATCATTATGTCCTTGATGCTAGAACGTCGCTCGCCTGCAGTGTACTCTAGACGCGGCGTGTTCCAGCCGACTCGTGTGCGCACTTTGGGTGACAGAAACAGTTTCGTTCGCGAGATCTTGGATTGCTACGACGGTGGACTGGTACGTGGTGCTTGTCTCGCGGAGGATACCTTGGCTGTATGATATACACGCGCTGATAATGGTGGATGTACATTGTGTTATGTTCTACTACGAGCTCTCTGCAAATTGCAATTCTGTTTCGTCCTTTTAACGCTATGAACGCTTGTACGCAGCTACCCTGTGCGAGAAACGCGCATGGGCGTTCAGGGAGTATACATTATATATATGCCTGGAGGATTTCCGCACGTGGAGTATGCTTCGTGTTTTAATATTCGAATTGAAGGGGTTCAATTAATTCGGAAAGCAGAGGCTGTGAGTGTATTTGTGTTCTTTAATTTTCGTAGAAGATTCTGAGAAGTGGACGAGATCAGTGTACGTTGGGACGAGAGATTTCACTGGGGCTATTTTCATGGAGGACCTCGTTAAAGGAAAAGAGTATTGAGAGGTGCTCGATCGTGTCGTAGTTTGATTTCGTGTGGCTTCCTCGAGCCACGAGGATTCGTTTGCTCCGTCGACCTTATAATTCCACGAGGTATAATCCTCGGCTGGTACCGAGGATAATCATCAACATTAAAGGAGAATCCTCATCGGAGGTTACGGGGAAACGACGCGGCCTCTGCGATGCTGCGCCGCGCTTAAACATTATTTTCGATAATCAAAAGGCGCTGCGCGGACGTTCGTGAAAAATATTTGACCGCCGAGGATCGATCTGCAGGGGTACTATGTAGGGACAGAGGATAAAAGTCCCTTCGAGCCCGCACGTGCTGCGGCGCCGATACGTGCCATTCGGAGAAATGGTACATATTCGAAGAGGTTCGCGCAGCATCCCAGGCTTCTTCGTGAAATTTGACTCTGCTAAATGACGGGCATTAGCGAGCTGCATTACGTTGATGAACGTTTAGAGACTTTCGTTTTGAGACTTCTAGCGATTAGGGAAAACCTGTTGAACTTTTCTCATTTCTTCGTGAACTTTAGAACCGAGGAACCTGAGGAACAGTTGGTCATTTTTAAGAATATTTAGAGGATTGAATAATTCATATAAAATTGTGATAGTTACATTTTTAATTGAATGATCTTCTCTGTCTTTCTTTCAATACTTTTTCCTTTAGTAGTTCTATAGAAATAATAATTTATACTATCACGAATTTCGAAAAATGCCCAAAGCGTCTAAAATTCCTAATTTATCCAACGCGTTGAAATAACTGTAAACTCTTTCTGTAGCTCCCATAATTCCAGTGTTGCGCAGCTTGTGTATCATTACACGAAATCACTATTTCGTTAATTAATTAAATCGACTGTTCGAAGATCGTATCGCGTACAAAAGAAGAAGGGAACCGCCTTCGACTTCGATTCAGGCCCCCAAGAAAGAACCATTGTACGACTGATGCCCACGGCAAAAGCTTATAAAAAGGGTTTAAATGGGCTATGGAATTAGCCTCGTGACATTATAATGAAGACGAGAGCCAAGACTAATGGCGGCGAAGTGACCCACACCGTGTACCAACGGAGCATTAATCAATGTCCCATGCATCCGCGGGAATGCCACGGGACAAAGAGCGTTTAACATTGACCCCGTGGAAAACTTCGAGAAACATCGGCCACCGTCACCGTGACAAAGGATACGATGTTGTTCGACAAAATAGGCGCATTACCATTGCATCTTGTAAAAGAAGAAATATGAAAGAAATCGATGGGACATTAATCGTTTGAATGGTAGGTTCGTTGGATGTCGAGAGAATATTACTTTCAAAGGACTCTGTTATGAAGAAAGATGTGACAGAAGATGTGCAACTGGAGAAATACACTAATCCAATGAAAATTATAGTGTAATCACTGCAATGTCCGTACAAAAGTAGAAAGTGTGATCACTTCATATCACATTTATATAATTCTAAATAAATAAATTGACGATCCATCTTTAGATAACACAATTTTTTCATTCAAAACAATCTACTTATTCATCCAAACTATCAACAGCAATTTGCAGATGTGTGAGGTGAGTCCTTAAAGATGCCAAATGAATGGAAAGAGGGCATAAAAGAGTTCAAGGATTTCACAGCAGAGGTGGGCAAAATTTTTATTTAAATAAAAATTTCGAATAAAGGACAAAAATTTTAAAAAATTATTCATCCTGTTTCGAATAAAGTTAAAGTTAATGTTGAAAATTTTATTCGACGCTAAAGTTGAAACGCTCGGCGAATAAAAAATCAACTTTATTCATTATTTAAATAATTCTTTATTTAGTTAATGCCCAACTCTGATTCACAGCTACAGCATTGGCAATAACCATTGATAATACCTAGCTAACAAACAATCAAGCATCCAATTCCACTAACTCTCACAGAGGTGCAAGTGATGGCATGTTGACTCTCCGAGTGACACAATAAATACGCTATTTCCAGAAGCTTCTATATTAAAACGATCTTTTTATCGAGCAGCCCCAATTCATAACCGTCGTGCGGATGACAAAAAGCTACCTGTCCACAGTGGCATGCCAAGACACTCAGTCGAGTCGAATCCAGCTCGAAGAAACGGCTCATTGGCAGTGGCTATCGAGTCGCCAGCAACGTCCTCGGGAACGCTCCGAACGTAACTCGACCAGCCATCATTTAGAGAGGCATCGCCCCTACAGAGGAGTCGCGACGCTTAACCGATGCGCTCCGTTTATCACGCGCGACAACGGAACGTCTTTATAACGCGGACGCTAATTTATCGCGCGGACGCTAATTCAGCGCTCGCGTGCGAGAGCGTTCTTGAGAAATTGCTGGCCAAGGAACGCCTAATCGCGCGATCACTACGAATCCCGCCGTATCGTTTCATCGGTGCCCCGTGTCAATAGACCATGAGCTTGCTAATTCGTGTCGGGAAGGCATTCCTCGAATTCACTGATTATGCAACGCTCCGGTACTTTCATTCAGCCCCCCCATTACGTTGGCTGTGTACTGTGTTAGCGAGGATGAAGAATACGTTGCGTGTACAAAATTATTGTGATTAGTCGCTCGACTGTGAAACGAGATATTGGATTGAAATGGGAATGCTTTGATCAGTTTATGAATCGCTCGATTGGAGTGATTGGTTTTTGCAGCCGATGCCGGGGATCCGATGAAATTGAAACGTGACACTGCTTGTGGGAAATGGAGGCTGTATTTTTTAAAGAAATTGGAAAGTGGAGAAATGATGACTTAAACTATGATTAATTTCATGTGGAATATAGGGGGAAGGCACTAGTAGTCGACCACTTAAAGCTAAACTCGAATGAAAAGTTGTAAAAAAGAAAATAAATAATCAATGTTATAAAATATATAAAATGTATTGAAGTCATTCAAATGTATTTAATGTATCAGTAAAATTTTTGTGTCAGTATAAAAGATCGGGGAATATAAATAATTAGCGTTAAAAATAAAGTGTCCGAATGCTTTAATAATCGACCGCTTAATTCTAAAAGTCGACCGGTCCGATAGCTAGTAGTCGACCACCTTTTTTTAATATGAAATTCAAAATAGGTTAGTGCGCATTACAAACTAAAATTTATTTTTAAATATAATGTGCAACAACGGTAAATAATTAATAATGACAGAAATAATGCGTAATTAAAATAAGTTCTTTTAAAAACTTCATCAAAATTTTAATAAGATAAATTATAGTTAACACGTGGTGGACTTTTAGCGTTCATTGTGAATGCAGTTAGCTTCAGAAGTCGGCTGCTGTGGTCGACTATTGAAAATTGAAAGGGAATGATGGTCCAGTTACCGACCTCCCATAAATAAATAAATTATCCCATTTTTTAAAATTTTTTAAGCGCATATAAAATTGTTCAAAATTAGTTTACAAAATCATAGTTACAATCAAAATTAGTTTACAAATCACTTTAAAAGAATTGATTATTTTATTACCTATGGAGAACGCTTTTGTTGTTTTTTAAATTTAGAAATTTAAAATATAATATAAAATTGTCATTTAATAAATGCTTTATTTCAGTACTTATTTCTTTAAACTAAACAATAAAAGTGTTCGCCTACTAGAGGGTGGCCGACTACTGGTGTTTTCACCCTATCATTTTCTATTTCATCAACATAGATGATACCGAATGGGAAATAAATAATCGACTTAATTAGAGTCACTTACTGGAGGTCCTTAATTAAACTGTCCTATCTAGCATTTTTTCATTTTTTGAGAAATGTTGAAATATTTTAAGTTTCACACGTCTTTTACCTTTTAAGTAAAGTTAGAAAACTCTGCGTGCTTCGTAAAGATTTATAAACAGTCTAATGTATTTAACCTAACTTCTTTCAAAATGGTTAAAATATCTTATCTAAAACAATTAATTAATTGGAACGTCAATAATACATTCCCTATCGGTACACCTATTACAAAAAATTAAATTAGGTTATTACGAAATAATGACAACATGTTTTAATTTGAATGAAGGAAAATAAAGATGGTACAAAGTAAATGATAAAACTTCAGTTTTCTCGGTTGTTTCAAAATGCTAGATAGGACATTTTAACTAAAGAGGGCAGTACAGCTAAAACTTGAAAGAAGAGAGCAGTCAATTACCTATATGTATGTTCAGATATTGACAAAGTGATGATTCACCAGAGTTTGCGCGAGAAGGTGAGAAATCACTTAAAATTTTACGAGAAGCTGACGATTCACCGGAGATTTTGCAAGAAGCTGAGACACCATTTGAGATTTTCAGAAAAATTGCGAAACCACCCTCAATTTCACACATTGAGAATAGGTGAACCTCGAGCACCGCATGGCAAGTCCTGTCCAACTCGTCAAGCTACGTATTATCAACTAGCCTCTGGCATACATTTATAGACATATGCAAATACTGGCCAGTGATCTCACCGTCCCTTCGCGTTTCCTGTATCCCACGTACAGGCCACGGCCCAACAGTCCCTTCCGCCTACCTCGATGACGTGACGTCTTCCTCGGGGTTAATTTATCGTTCGGACGCTAATTCAGCGCTCACGTGCCGGCCACGTCGAGAAAGTCCGATTACGGAGCATTCGTTCGGTCATCGCGGACATCAATGACTCCAACGTGCGCGCGTCTAACGACGACGCATTATTCTGGGCCCGCGAGGAAACGCCACGAACGGATTATCCACGGCGACAGCATTCGATCTGGCGGCCTCCCACCAAGTACAATGCCGCATTATTGCTTTCAGGATTTACGACTGCCGCGGCCTTAATATTAAAATTGAACAGGAACGCCGTTGCACGCTCCATCCTTCGGCGCGACAGACTCGACGCCGTAGCGTTAAGGTAGGATTGGTGTAGCGTCGGGATTAGTTGGCGCATTGAGAGCAAAAGCGAACTAACCCACATTTCTTGCGAAATTGAGTTAGTAGCGGGGATCCAAAATAACAGTTATTTTAAAATCTTTTTGGGAAAAAGTTATTAAGTAAGAATTAATTTTCTTTTAAATGGAAGCCAGTTATTCAATCTCAAAGAAATTTCTTAAACAATGAAATAATTAGACAATAGTTTTGTAATTAATTTTTTTCATGCTGTCAATAAATAGAAAATAGGTCAAATTCATTTTTGTTCACTGTGGGTTAGTCCGTTTTTAACCGACTTTAAAAGGAGGAGGTTATAGATTCGACCTGTTTATATTTTTTTGCTCTTTTATGTTTGTCCCCGCATAACTCCTTAGGATATGGGCCGATTTTGATGATTTTTTTTTTATTTGAAAGAGGACGATGCCCCGGTGGCCCCATCCTACACTGCATCAACATTGGCCCAATATTTTACCAGTTCTGGTTAATAATAAAGAATATTGTCACGTAATTATTATTATTATTATTTTATGTACGTATCTCCTCCGCATGTTGCGTCAATATATATACAACTAAAAAGTTAAAAATAAAAAATTTTAAAAAATTAAAACCGACTTCAAGACAATTAAAATTGCACTAAAAAGTAAACAATCATTTTTCCCCTTATTTAATCTACGACTCCCATATTTTTTAAGTCAGTGCCTCATCATTTGCACTGTGTAAATCTGGCACCGCCTTAAAAAATACGAGAGTCGTAGATTAAATAAGGCAAAAAATTATTTTTTACTTTTAGTACAATTTTATTTTTTTGAAGTCGGTTTTAATTTTTTTTAAAAATTTTTTACTTTCAATGCCCCAGTTCAAGAAGATGGATTTTTATTTTGTTAGACCAGTGAACTACATAAGTATTTTCCTACTTGAAGGTAGCCAAAGAAATAGTCTATTAAAAAGATTCTTAAATTCGTGTTTGGCCATCAATATAGAGCATACTAAACCCTTTAAATGTCACTATAGAAAATAACCAATTCAAATCAGAAGATAGCGAAAACTAAGTAGTCAGACCTCCCATGCAGTGTGTAGGCTAGGAAACATTCGTATTGCCCGAAACGTTCAAGCTTCAGGTTTCAAGCTAGTCGAAAATTTCGATCTGCTCGAAGTATATTCGAGTTTCTCGGTTCTTTCGGTCCGCTCGGTTCTTTCTTTTCCCCTACTGTGAACCCAAAACAAATTACAAAAAAATATCGTAAATTCAGACAGAAAGCTTGGGGATTGAAACATATTAGTTCCTCCATCCAAGTGCTTCAATCATTGCGAATAGAGTGCCAGGAATGTTCGCTTCCTTTTTCCCCATTTTATTCGCCATGCAGCGCGTAGATGAGACTTTCAATCAATTCCCTTTGGAAGTAATGAAATTATTAAAGTTTTTCTCCGCTCGAGCCCGCGAACATGGTGGAGGATGATGGTCTGCACCTTCGCTTCGTACATACTTAAGTTTTTTGCCCAGACAGTGCCAACAAGACGGCGCCAGGGAATTTCTCATGTCGGGGAGCGTGTTTGCCGGCAATTAACAGGGATTCCAACGAAATGAGCCACGTCCAGTGTACCGACTGCAAATTTATTTTCGGCCAGCCTCATCGCGGCGGCTCGCGCAAAATCTTCGGTGAAACGCGACCCTCGGGGTCGCGACGCTAAAACACAGGCGATCGTTTATTAGTTGATATATCCATTATCGTCTAACACCGCGGCGGATAGAATAACGCGTCGAGCGTGACAGCGTCGCTAAATACCGCTGCCCTAACGAGTTTGCGCGTTGTTTGTTGGCGTATCGAATTCTTCCCCCGTTACCGCAATGTGCACTCGCAGTCTTGCAATAGATATTTCTGTCGCAATAACTTTTGATTATTTTATCTCCTCAGGAGGACGAACGCGTAACCATCTCACGAAAGAACTTCGATAAATTCTGAGGTTCAAATTTCAATAGGCTTCTGTATTTTTTTTTATCTGGGATTGAACTCTTCAGCTGGGAATTCACCTGGAAGCTAAGCTAAGTTATGCTACGCCATGTCTGACTGTGCTATAAAACATAAAAAAAATATATAGCACAGCTTAGCTTAGCTTTTGGTGGAAACGGTTCCATAAGGATGTGTTGAAGATAATTTTTTAAAACTTTGTATAGTATACATAGCGTAACTTAGCTTAGCTTCCAGATGGATTCCCAGATTTCTCCTGGAAAAGAATCCATTTCACTGGACGGTTTTCTTCCTCGTTAATTTATCTCGTTGATGCCTCTAAAGTAACAATTTCAGATCATGACTAGATCGACAAGCGTAGAAGTTTAATCTAAGACGTGTATGAACAAAATTGAGAGCCAAATGAAGTCCAAGGGTTGATCATTTGCATTTTGAGTATACCCCTCAGCCCGACCAAACTCTGTATTAACCCTTTGTTGACACTCTGTGTATGAGCCACACATAAGCTGATTTTGAAGCTTCTATGTATATGCAAAATGAATACCTGTTTTCCAAAGCCGGCTTGCAAACTATTTTTCTCTGAAAATATTACATCCGAGCAACGACTCTGTAAATTTTTAGCTTTTAATATTGAAATTTGAAAAAGTTACAATTTTTTAAAGATTTTCTTCGTTTTTTTTTCGACACGTGGTAATCTAAATTTTTTTACAGAAACTGTGATTAAATTTCAATAAAATAAACTATTGGAATACATTCTAGAGACCTTAAAACTGACCCATGATTTTTTTTATGTCGGTTGGATTCTTTAGATGAGAATGGCAATCGTTCAAAAATCGCTCTGGATGTGAGTCAAAGTTGATCGAAAAAGGAAGCGTGTCAACGAAGGGTTAAAGTGACGTACTGCCCTGTCCCAAAATTCTGTATTTAAGTGCAGCATTGACCAAGCGATTTCTGACGAACCGACGAGCGAGTATGTACAAATGTTAATCCTGAGTTACTGCACCCTGCGCCTCCGCGTGGCATTACACGCGTGCAGAGGCTCGTCGATTCACGTGATATGTCACTGGTCAATGGTCGCTGTGGATGAAGGGGCACGTGTATCGCGTTTTAAGGAGCGCGTAATGGACAAACGGCTCGCTGACGGCCATTATCCTCGAACGATTGGAAAGTGTATTGGCATTCTGTGGCTGCTATGGGGGGCATTAACGGGAGGGATCGAAGGGCCCCGACAGCCAGCAGGAATTGTGTAAGCGGTGTGTAACGTTGCCCATCTCTTGTTCTTCGTCGACGACCGTTCGAACAGTCGGTAGAGCAAATAGAGGAGAGATCACCGATGGGGAACGATGAGCTTTCTTGCGGAGCTAATGGGGAACGTGGTCCACTGCGTGTGTGATATTCAATAGCTGTTGCTTGCCTGCGTGACACGGATGCCCACGTGGAACGGATCGTTCCAAGCAGGTGGATGGTTTCATAGAATGGAGAGTGAGGGATGAAGGAAACTCTGAGCTTTTAATTAATGACACGGTACATTTCACTATGTGCGGGGGAATATTGGAATTTTTAAGTTCTTAAGTTTCTTTAATTATTGATATCAAATTAATGACAGGGAAGCCGATAGATTGGGTAGATTAATTAGAGCAATTGTTTATTGAAAAATGTATGTATATTTTAGAAGTATGACGGTACATAATGAAACGGGAGTTAATGATGAAGGAGGCGTGTATTTTGTCCAGTAATGTGGGGAATTGCTACTTGCAAGTGTCTTCCTCGGAACCCAAGGGATATTCTCTATCGTATCTCTCTAATAGCTTAAGAAAGTATTCCAAACGTTACCTGGCACCTCGATAAAACGTTCTCTGTCTTATCTGGCTTAACAGGCGAGGGAAGTGTCTTGAAGTAAGTTCCATCTATCCTAATAGGCAAAGAAAATGTTCGTAAGCAACGGGCAAGGGAAGTGTTCAAAGTACCTCTATCTACCCTAACAGCCAGTAGAGATATTCTAATGAAGCACAGTTTATGGAACCATTTGGAGCATTAGCTTCAGGGGGGAAAGAATCTGTTGATACCCTGGATAGCTTAGATAGAAGAATCGTTTTCAAAACAGAATCTGTTATTCCAATTTGCCTTTGCACGTACCAAACTGCTATAGACGTACTTCTAACATAATATAAATCCGGAGGCAAAAGTTTCATAGAACCGATTTTACAGGATTACATATATTATTTAGACTGCAGAATAAAATTTAGTAGATTTAGATTTTATATAGAATCTACCACATTCCACAACTATTCCATAATTATTTCATACATTTCTCCCTACGTTACACAGTCAATAATAATAATAATACGTCTGTATTACATTCCCATCTGCATAGAATTAACAAAAAATAAACCTTGCTAAAATAATATAAGCCAATTTGCACGAAGAGATGTAATGGGCGAGATTCAGCAATTTGCTGCTCTTAAGTAAAACCCTGAGAATAATAACAAAATTCTAATAATAACAGAAAAGGAATATAAACTACTAATAATTACAAAAATAAAATAAAATACAAAACCGAAGAAAAACAAACGCGTTACAGCAGGCACGGTCAACCTTACCACGAGGCTAATAGCACTAACCAATAAAAATTAATCAAAATATTTTAGTAACTAAAGAAATACGGAAAATTAAAAATTGACATGGATAGAAATCGCCTTATCCCCTTATCGCTTTATCCAATGCTCCCCTTAGCTCCCTCAAGTTAAAAGCACTCGCAAATATACAATGATTATTTAAAAAAAACTTTATTCAGACTCTAAACAAGCCAGACATAAGCACAAAGGTCGAGGTGCTTTCGAAGCCAGGGCGAAAGTAGATGTTTGCCCGGAGGTGTGTACGTTACCTGGAAACCTAGACGCGACTTAAATGACGCTTCCTTCTCACGTGCTTGACGGTGGTTGCAAACTTCCACCAACTGTTTAGTACCGCGGGGGACACATTCGCCGGTCGGTTTATTTGTACTGCAGAAGTGCGTGTACAGGTGCGTATGCAGGTGAATTGCTCGGCGACGAGAAAGGGCCGAGTGTGTACTCCTTCCCCGTGTAATGATGTTTGTTTTTCCGCCGTTTATTTGCCGAATGCTCGCTGCTCCTAGGAACTGCTCGATATTTTTTCGATCCCACGGGCCCCGCTTCCACGAAACTTACGCTAATGGACGCCTCCCGGCAATATTTTAACACTTATTAAAGGGGGACGATAAAATCGCGTCTGACTGGGGAGGACAGTCGTAAAACGCTGGTTAGCTCGTTAACCCTTCGAGGACCGGTAGTTCTAATGCAGATAAGTTATCTCCTCTTGCTAGCGTGGAAACGTAGTGAAAGTTCGTGTATGGGGTACTCCCAACTTGAGTGATCTATTATTCGTCGGAAGCTTTGATGGAGTTTAGTTGCGACTTATCAGACGTTTAGAGCTGCGTTCGTTTGCTATGAATGTTGCTGGATGTTGGAGTGAATAGTCATTGATTGTATTTGTGAAGTAGGGACTTGAGTGATTGCAAGCGTTTCTTCCAATTGAGGATCTTGCAGCAAGGGAGGTGCAGTTCCACCTTTACCAACTTCGAGTAAATTAGAAAAAACTGTTTATAAAATTATTGCTTTGACTTAACATTGAAAAGTAGGTATATATTTTCCCAGAATAAGTAGTAGATATTGAGATGATAAGATTTTATTTCTATTTTTGGCGAAAAAATATTCTATAATAAAAATATTAATATTAATATTAATATAATATCTTATTAATAATAATATTTGTAATATGAATATGAATATTTGTAATATTAATATTAATATTTTTAATATCAATATTTTTGTTATAGAATATTTTGTGGTAAAGAATAGAAATAAAAATTTATCAACTCAATAACTGTTAATGCTTAGTAATACTTTGAGAGTTCAAAAAGAACATATTTTATTAATATCTTGATACAATATTCAAAGTTCTATTCATCCTAGAAATACAGGAAAATATTTTAACTCTTCTCTCTTCTAATACTGTACAGATTATTTGCACGGCGCGCTGCCAGCGCCTCTGGTGGCGGTTGAAATAACCCAATCAACAAGACGACGCCGGCGACCACGCGTTGTTCGTTCTTCTAGCGATAGTCATTATTGAAAGAACAATAGTCTCCGGTGCAGCGAAGTGTTTTTTGTTGCTAGTGTGAGCCGTTTGTGGCACAGAAACAAGGAAATAAAACAAAGCTCGTACTCAGTTACATAAGGAAGGGAAGAAGTGTATTTAATACGCTGGGCCAAAATTTCGGCCTAATTTTCCTGGATCCTAACCTATATCGAACATGGTCCTTCGAGCCGGATAATTCGCGGCGCATCATACCAACGAGCTATCGTTGCGCTATTGGGAACATCACTCGACAACGAAGTTCCAGTCAACAAGGGGTTCTGCAGATCAGAGGCTTGACTCCACGTGCGTTCCACCGCAAGAGTCCGACGGCGTCCAGAAGCATTTTCGGATTCCGATGTGGACATCAGAGGCTCTCGGATTCCGGTGTGGACATCGAAGCAGCGTCGTGTTTTCCAACGACGAATCATCCGCCTGGTAATTGAGGATTCCAACATCGTCGACTCAGGTAACTGTTTTCTGTTATCACCAACCGGATAATTGCCTCGATTTCGCAAAATGGCCCCGCCTCAAAGCGATGAGCTTTGGCCAAAATTTCGGCCTAGTGTATTAAATACACTTCTTCCCTTCCTTATGTAACTGAGTACGAGTTTTGTTGTATTTCCTTGTTTCTGTGCCACAAACGGCTCATACTAGCAGCAAAAAAACACTCCGCTGCACCGGAGACTATTGTTCTTTCAATAATGGCTATCGCTAGAAGAACGAACAACGCGTGGTCGCCGGCGTCGTCTTGTTGATTGGGTTATTTCAACCGCTGGCAGCGCGCCGTGCAAATAATCTGTACAAATACCCTAGAAGGATATTCTAAATTCTTTCCACCTGAATATTTTAATGAAATATTCTGTGCTCTAAGAACAGAATCTGTGATTATAAATCTAACGCAATGGATTTAATAACGTGGTGACTCGTCGTTAAAGATTTCCCCCTGTACCACATCTGCGGACCACAAATACTGGGAAAGTTTGAATTAGCTAAGATTCGTACCTTGCAGCGTAACTTTCAAGCTCACCACTTTCGTAAAAGGAAGATAATTAGATTAAACGAAAGTCTCTCAAAATCCATCATTTATCATGTACCGTTACGTTGCCCAGAAATCTATTAATCACGATACCTACATATTGCTACTTCCGAGTCACTCTACTTTACCACAGAAGCTGTCCTTTTTTCCTTTTACGATTCAGTCTCCAACATTTCCCTCGCCTTTTCATAAATGTCCCACTGCCATTTCTACAAGACTCATCATATTTACAAATCAACCATTCAGCTGTAATTTCAAACATCTCCGCCCCCCCCCGCCCCCCTTCCCCCTTTGTCCCCTCAGAAATATTTCCGAATACGCAATGGAAATCGAACGTTGGCGCGTGGCTTAGGCGCGTGCCTGGATAATGCAAACCTGCGCTCGGTTTGAAAAACTAGACGTGGTAAATTTTGCGAATGTGACGAGGCGACGATAGGCGGTTTTGTAACTATCTCCTTGGATTTACGTAAACATCCCCCACGGTGGTTCGTTGCGTCTATTTACGGACACGATCGACGATTAACGCCGTTCAAGTTGAATTTACAGAACTTGGGGGAAAAAACGCGGTACGATTACCGGGCGAGGATTAGCTCGACTCGAAATTGACGTTTCCGGCCGCGCCTGTTTCCACCGAACGCTGTTCCCTCTGCACTATGATATTCTATCACACTGACACTGATATCGTGAAAGTAATTCCGTTTACCCGCCCAGTGTTCACTGTTCAACAGTGCAAGATATTCTTTACCAACCACTTAGGATTCACGATCTTCCCAGAGTTCGTAGTGAGGGAATACTGGGGCATGCATGTACAGAGTGGAATGTAACACGAGTGTGTCAAACTTCAGGGGTGGATTCAGCGCTGAAAAGCAGTAAGAAAAGTTTAGATAAACATCTTTCTGAGTTACAGCGAATTTTATTTTATAGCTACTTGTATCCGTGTATTGAATTTTAATATTTTTAATACAAGGTAAAACTGCATCAATTGAAATTTAAGTAGTTCGTTTTGGGATGTCATAGAAATTAAATAAATAATAGGATAAGGAGCTTCCAGTTGGTTAAAAGACAGATAAGAATTATTTTGTGCAATGTGAACTTGGGTTCCCCACGATAAATTACAGAATACCACACGAATCATCTTTCAAGCCCGTGGGTATAGAATTACTGGCGGAAATTTCAGGATTCTGGAAGAACTAGTAAAGTTTCAGTTTCCCACTAATGTTGGAGGCAGCGGATCGAACGTTACGATAAACGATTCGTGCCCGTTCCCCTGGAATTATTCGGTTTTGCATATTCTCGGTGAAGCAGGTTTATCCGTGCGCGGGCGATGGAAAAAGTTGAAAGGCTGGAATCGGAATATAGAGCCGTGAACACGGCATTTCACTTAGCGAAACAAATATGTAAATAGTGGTTGAAGCATCGGGTTCAATGGCCCCTTTCCACCTCGAAAGCCTTCCTGGGCATCACGGTGAAAACCAAGGTCACCATGACGGTTCCTATCCGCCGCTGATGGAAGCGGGGACCCCAACGAAGGCAAATCCGAAGCGTACGCAAATATTGAATCTTTGCGATCGCGCTTTAACGCAGGGCCTTACGAATCGTCGAGTCACGAAGGATCGCTTTGAGAAAGATTCAAAAACTTTGCGGCTGACTATAGACAATGGACGAAAACGGTCATCGAAACGTATCAATTATATCATAATAAATATAGTTTAACTCGGTAGGTGTTGATGAATATATTTATTTGAGGGTGTACTATACAGGTAGTGATCATAAAGCAGACGAAACTCTGTGTTTGAGGCATATAAAATAATATCCTACTTAGATCTACACTTGCGGAGGTAACTTTTAAATTAATATTCATAATCTTTACAAATAAAAAGAAACCCATGAATTTTACATACATAGAACTATCAATTAAGGGTTAAAGAATATCCAAACATTAACTGCGTTATTACTAAGTATCGACTATATAAATAACAGTAGCTTCGCACTGAACTATTTATTTGGCTCTTATTTCATCTGCACTGGAAGTGCTCTACTACTAACATCTCCTCTGTCCGGCGCCTTCGTAGCCAAAACAGTTCCCAGTAGTCTCGATAACAGCTATCAAACATCACGTTTATCGAACGATTAGTCGCCTTTGGACTCCTTCTAAGAATCACATCGATATTGGCCTTGGTTTCACGAAAGACGAATTCGTTGGCGCCAGGAAAGCGAAACCGCTGCGTGGCAAATATTGAATTTGCGGTGACAAGGCTACGCGTGGCTGGACTGCGTCGAACGTGAGACGCGAAGAGCAGGATCGTTTTCTAACGACTCGAGAAAGAAGTCGAACTGCGACGTGCAATTGAATCGAAAGATTTACATAATTTAATGTCAATAACGATGAATATTCATAAATATAATCTGCAACGCTGAAGTTAAATTATTGAAGTTTAAGGATTCAAGAATTTATGGGTTCATGGGTTCATGAGTCACGAGTTCAGGGGTTCATGGGTGCATGTATTCAAGGATCATGAGTCACGAGTTATGAGTCATGAGTCATAGGTTCAGGGGTTCAAAGAATTGATAGCTTGAAATCTCAAATTAATAAAGATTCATGTGTAATGGTATCTGAAATTTTATACTTGAAGATGTAAATCTAGTAGCTACTACTAGTAGACTACTACTTATTATTAGTTCAATGCAGGCATTCGATTACCTCAAACTCCACACAATCCAGCTTTAAAAATATTCTGTTGTAAAATCCTCAACTAATATTCACATATTTCTACTTGCACCTTCGCAACTTCAAAGCACATATAAAACTAGTGTCCACAAAACTTTAGTTCCAAAATCCCAGAAGTGCAGTACCTATACACCAACTTGCTAAGAGAACCATGCGAAGATTCGCATTGAGCATTTAAACAGAACCAAAGGTGAACTCGAAGGCCTCCATAATTCTCGATTCAGAAACACGTTAAAAGTGTCACGATACGATTGATGAAGCTTGTCAGTGGAACCTAGAAAGAATGGCTCGTACATAGTATGCATCGTCGAGTAATAGAGAAAGTTCATACTCAATTAACTCTCCCTTTTAAAACAGTTCGTAATTTAGACGACGTTAATGTTTCCGCTTTTCTATCACTCCTTCACCTGCTCTCACAGCTTCCAAGTAGAAGTCGCTCTTTTCTCAGCGTTGCCTTTTTATCCTCTCCCCGATCTATCTGCGTGTGACCAGCGACGAAAAAGTGAAAACGCCTTCGCGGTGTTAACGAACACTCTCGTAATACGCACTTGACACGTTCGTCAACCCACGGACTTTGTCGAGGGCTCTGCGTAATCCTCAACTTCCTATCGTAAACTCTTCGCCGAAGTTACCTACCATTTTTTGGGCGCAATCGGTTTACCCTCGCTTAAACGAAGCTGATCGTCGAAATTATAACCCAACGTCGACAGTAACTTCGTACGTGCTTGCGCAGGGTATAATCAGCTTCATTAAAACCATCGCGAAATTAATCGTATTACGGAATCAACCGAATCCCCCTAATAAAATCGACCCGCTTCTGCTGGTCGATTAAAACGTATACTTTCCGGAGGCAAGAATGGCGACTTTAGATGCTCAATATTTTAATGATACATTGCCCGACGGCGAGCATGCTAATTTAATTAATTAAAATGGCCAAGTATAAATACATAATGAATTTGCACTCGAGGAGGCTTCGTGTATTATCTTCGGATGTTGTTGCATAGTAAATTACGGTGGACGGGATTTACACAACGAAGGGAAGTACCAGACAACCTCTCTTCGATTACTTAATCCATATTTCTTATTCAGCGAAGAAAATTGGATTCATTTCGAGAAAGAAGTTTGAAAGTGGTCATCGTGTACTCGGGGTGGTGAAGCAATGAAATGAACACTAATGTATATTTCCTTGAAATTACATCAGTTACTATATTCAATAATAAGAACATTCCCATTCAATTTCCAATATTTTACGAAATGTGGAATGTACTTTTTTAGAATCGGACAGTGAAATCGCGATTCGTTGGCGTTAGGAGGGGATTGTTGAGTTAAATGCTTGAGGAACGTTTATTAAAGGGTTATACCTATCCAGGCGGCCGAAAAGAGGCGAATATTTGTGATTTTTTTTAGAAATCAGAAACATATTTTTACAGAACTTTTTGCACTTAAAAGAGCAACATTTAAAGAATAGTTGGTAATTTTTTCGTATAAAAATATTTACGTTTATAATAAAGTAGCAACCCATATTCAAGAAGCCTTTTTTAAATTTTGGTTTTGCGGTGAGCACTGCCATTCGGAACCAGATGGTCTAAAATAAAAAAAAAACAAAAATGATTTCGTTAGTATATTATTGTATCCTCTGATTAACAGAGGGAATTTCCGAAATATTAATTAAAAACGAAATGGCACCTATTTAAAATTGAAATTCCAATATTTTACAGTTAAATATAAAAGCTCATCGTATTAAAATCACCTTTAAAACAAATTTCAATTCTCATCCTTCCAACATCCTCACTTTAAATCCCTGCTCCTCCAAATTGATATTATTTCACTTAATCTGAAACAGTCCCTTCCCTCCAAATTGAAGAATAAAATCGACCTCAAGCTGCACTTAACCAAAATCCACAATCGCGGCAAGAATCTCTTCAATTAAACAGACACTACCAATACCACTTCAACCGTCCCAGTGGATGCTCCACATTTTTTACAATACAATCACTCATGGACACACGCCGCTGGTGGGTACGTTTTTATCTGCAGGGCCCGGTCCACGTGGCGATCCTCAACACCCTGTATATCGAGGAACTGGCCGGTGGTCGTGCTCAATTATAACGGCCCCGCACGAATATGCGGTTTAAATTGCAGGTTCGCGTCACCTCGGCCGCGAAAGAGACGATTTCGGCCCGCGAGTGTTGGTTCCGAGTGATCCGATCAAACGTATCTCCACGCGTGCTCCATCGTGATAGCTGGCCCCGGGTCAAATAATCCGAGCCCCGGTTGCCCGTTATATTCATCTTGACCTAACCCAGAGACGCGCGAATCAAGGTAAAGGGGGACGCGATAACACGCGACAGGAAGGTAACACACACCGTCCAGGTCCAACAGTTGCCGAATTGTGTTACACGCGAGGGAAAGAGACGGAAGGGACTGTCTGCCGACTGATAAAGAAGGATAGCCAGTCGGCGATCGCTGGCTACCGGTCTTGGACGAAACTCGTAACTCTTCTTCGAACCTTCGTTACGATAAATACACACGGATTCATAAATGTTTGTTAATAATCGAGGAAGTTAAGAATCTGCTCGCTGAAGGATTCATACTTCATTGTGGATCAGTGTGATTTTTATCCTTTGGGGAGGACTCGTCTGGCAATTTCTCACAGCTTCGTCTAAAACATTATGCATCGCTGCATTCACTTTTTAATTGCATTTCAAGCTCGCGATCCGTTTCAGTCTGTGTATTAAAGATCTATTTCCACTGCGAGGTGGGATATGAAATGGATTCGAGGTTGCTCAGCGAGGCATCAATTCGGTCGAGGCGGTCGAATCTCTCAGAAGCGATTTCCCAGGGACCATCGGGCGGCCTGGCCCGCAAGAACGAAAGAGTCAAACGACCAGTCTGCGAATCGACCTAATTTCCATTCCCCCGTGTGCAGCGGAGGAGCGACGGCCAGCGGAATAGGAGGTCGATTTCCTCGGCGGGCCGAGGCTGCGGCTACCTGGCCACCTCTAGAAACCGATGCTGGTTTAGGACCGTTTCCCCGCCATAAACATCTCTGTCGCCGATCTATTGTTCGCCACGCGGGACGACCGAGAGACCGCGCCATAAGTCATTACACGTCGAGAGGTTGATTATGATCTCCATTGTAGCGAGTGCGCGTGAGCATTGTTCGCCGAGCCACCTGTACCCACCCGTGGGCCCTTTCTGGCCGCCTCCTGGGACCGACGGACTCCTAGAGCCGGGCATTAGAAAGCCACACGCCGTTTACACCGGGCATTTCCATTATTCAACGAAACCAGAAGGTACCATCGACGTTTCCACGGCGCATAGGAACACCGTCGCCCGGGCAACGTGAGAACTGGGGACGGGATTAGGAGTGTCGAGGGTGCCGTTCAAATCTGATAAAAGGGGGCCTGAATCTTGGGTGTTTGCAAAAATAAAATGGGAGGTCTGTTTGTGGACCTAGGTACTTGGGAGTGGAATTCGTGTCTGGAAATCTGGAGAAATGCATTGAGAATTTGTTCGAGGACTTGGAAGGATCTCTTGGAAGAAGTGCAGCAGAATTTGGTTGAAGTGGAATTGGGGGATGATATTTTTCAGAAGGGTAGTTCTAGTTATCTTCTGGATTTAAAACAAAATTAGCTTTATTTCTCAGGGTTTATGCCTCTGCCGTTAGCTGGTGTTAATTTTATTTACTTAAGTTATATAAATTCGATGTTTGGTTGTTTGGAAGTGGAGGCTTTATTTACTGCGTCTTTTCTTCCGAAAGTCTCGCGAGAGACGGAGTCGTTAATCTTATTGGATTTAAGGCATTGTGATCCACGGATGCAAATGTCGCGCTCGATCGAGAGCTCGCTGGCCCGTGAAGGATCGTAAGCTCTCTTCTTCGTTTCCTGGATATTCAGCACGCAACCGAACATTCTATTGAAATCTGTACCATCGTAACTTTCGATCTTGTCTGTGTCCGTTTCCGTCCAGGCACGACGAACGTCTCTGACTATCACCAAAGATCATTAACAAACAGGATCCACTAAATTCTTCAATCTTCACTAATATAAGTAACGGAGAACGATCTTAAACAGAAATTTTCACTTCTCTGCCCTCTCAAGCCTAATTCGTTTCAATTCCCACAATTTCCATCATAGCCTTCTTCTCACCCCATAAGTGGTCTAATAATAATTAACAAAGATAATAATTACCAAAGAATCTTAACCACAAAATTAAATTAAAATAGGCGACACACCGCCACACTAGGCCCCAAATAGAGTTTATCCCATCTAAATAAAACCTTGCGCCCGAGTGTTGGCCAGGAAGTCAATGAGAGCTAAAGGAAATCCGCGCGGGAGTCCACGAATAGAACGGGCACTGTATTTAGATTCGAATTCGATTCGAGCCCGCGGAACCGTCCGTCTTCCACTTTTTCTCGCGCCTCTTTTCCTAGTTTATTTTCCTTCCTCTCACAATGTAGCGAATCGAACGGTCGGTCAACAAACGCGCGGAAACGTTGCTAATATTAATTCGCGCGAGCGCTGGCCCCCGGTGGCGTTGGATAAATCTCGAGGGCCCCCGAGTCGATGACTCGCCGCTCCCGAAATTCGCAAATAGCCGCGATACAAAATAGCCTTCTGTCCCATTATTCGCTGGCTCCTTGCCGCGAACCGGAAACCGGTAAGTTCCGGGCGAATCGAATGGTGCCAATCGATGTTTATTGAGTCTCCGTCGGGGGCTTCGAGGCTCTCCTCAGACTGAAGCTAATCCAGAGACAGCAGTGTTCTCCGATCGGCTCCGCGGTAACTTACACGCCTACCTGAAGGGATAAGAGCGAGACGAGGTCGAGATGGAAGCTTTCCTTGAATCCCCGTGACAGAGAAGGCGCTTGGGATAAAGTCCTCTTGAGAAATCGTGTTTCTGATGGAGTGACTGGGTAACGTTTGATGAGGAATTTGGAAGATTATTTCGTGTAAGAATTATTGTAGATTTCGAAGTAATTTGTTCATTTAAAAAGGGGGGAATCCTATTATTTGGGTTAAAAACATAGCAAAATTGGGGATTTTTTTTTAAGAAACTAGGGATTTGATTCATCTGAAATTTGGACCATATTTTGATGCATCTTTAAGGAAGCAATAGTTTTTTTTTTATATTAATTTTTAATAACTAATATAGGATGTGCATGATATTTATCTTTCTGGTAATCTAAAACAGAAAAATGAAACGACGTTTCACTGTATACATATGTAGCAATAATTTGATGAGCTAGAAAAAAATACAAAAAGTTTTTGGGGAGCGTGGAGAGTTTTCAAATTGAAAGGTCGGAAACTTTCACTTTTGCTATACAATTTTGCGCCAATTTTCTTATGTAATAAAGAAGTATTTATCGGTATCCTGCTTCATCAAAGTATAAAGTAATGTTTGTTGGACATACAGGCCAAATTTGAAGGTAATCGGTTCCGTAGTTACAGAAATATCGTGCACACCAGCAGACAACGGTGGCCTGCCGGTCGATCATGCATAACTCCTATACTTATTATTACAAATTAATTAAAAAAAAAAACTACAACTTCTTCAAAGATGCATAAATTCATGGCCAAAATTTTAGATTATTCGAATCACTAGTTTCATAAAAAAAAAAATCTAAAATTTCGCTATGTTTTTAGCCCACAGATTAGGATTCCCCGGGGTACATACCCTTGCCAGGTTGGAAAATAGAGTCACTTTCATAATTTTTTTTTCATATAAAGAAACTTCATATTTAATGTTTCTTTATATGAATAAAAAATGAAAAAAATTACCCTATTTTCCGACCTGTCAACGGTATCCACCCCCTTAAGAAGCAATTCTATGGGGAGGCTCAAATTCCACATGCTACAAAATTTTGAATATCACTATTAAACTTTGTACTTTAATTTGTACTCTAGATTTATCTCTCAGAGTGTCGACATGCAATTACTGATTAGCCAATATTTATCCCTAAATGATCATTTTTTATTTGGCAAGGATGTTCAGGAAGTATCGACTTCTCTGTCCATCAATTTTTCCATTTACCACAAGGCCAGCTAGCACTTCGATGGGTATCGCGTGGTAGCGCCTCACAAAACAGCTTCTAAATTAGAAGATGCGCGATTAGCTGGTAGCTGGGCTACCATCAGGTCATCTGGGAATGCATATGGGAACGGTCACATGGTTTCTGTTCTCCTTGCTCGCAGCGAAGCAATATTCCTCCCGTAATTTATAATTCGCCACCGACAGATATGGAGTCCCATCACGGCGGTCGTAATTAAATCTCGCCTTCCACGGCAATCGTGGTTTCTCCTGTCTCGTTGATAGCAAGCGTTCTCTATCATTTCCAGGTACGCTCCTAATTTCATTCTACGAACACGTTCCGCCAACGTGAATCTACACGCCATGCAACTCGTCTGTTTTGATGCTCGAACACGAACACCTTTTGTCGAGCATCCTACGCCCCTCGGAATTACCTGCGACTATTTTTAAATGAATTTCGAGTATTAAACTCTTATCTATTCGCTCCTCAGTGGAGTCTTCTGTTTGTGAAGCCTAGCAGAGGAGTATTGGCAAATTATTTAGAGGGGATTCTGGTCTAGCAGCCCCAAAAGTAACTGGTATTTAAGAATTTTTTTTAAAAAAACTGTTGGTCATATTGGATTAAACTCTTTTTGGATATAAGGAGGTAACATCGTCGAAGAGATTCCACAATAATTAATCAATTATAAGAAGGATTGACATAAAAAAAATATTTTCTGCAAGTTTAAAGACGACTCCTTATATCCCAAAAGAGTTTAAGGCAATATCAACAATAGTTTTTAAAAAAAAATCACAAATGTCGGGGGCTGTAACACAAGAATCTCTCCTTAATACTACTTCCCCAAATGCACACATTTAGCGATCGCAAATAAGCATTGCCCAGGCACAGCTACGTCTAAATCAGTATGCAAATGAAATTTCATTCAACACCCGTATCATTTGTATCTACATCCTGCGCGGTATCTTCCCTGCTAACACAAACAGAGTTGCAATCCACCGCAACACCCCCAACACAAACCCAAGAGTTGCCCATATTAGCAACGATCCCAAGGTCATTCCCTTCTGCCTTACACGTACATATCACCAGAAATAACACCCTCGAGCGATCCCGAGTCCACCACATCCCTCCGACGCACACGTTCCAGCGGGTGCAAGGAACAATTAAGAAGACTCACGAGCCTGCCTCACAAAAGACAATCGTAAATCGACTCGCCGCACCATTAGCAGCGATCTTCGTACAACTTGCTGCGCGTGTTCAACGTCCCTCGAAATGGCCAAAACACCGGCGAAAAATACGAGCCACCCCGCCACACAGGAGTCGTCTCTTTTGCCCGTCGTTTCGAAAGCAGCGGGCGGGAGAAGCCCTGCCAGAAGTGCATTAACTTACTCTGCGATCTTTCCTCGGCAAGCCCCCTCCTCAACGGATTATTTGTCCCCGATAATGGCCCGCGGAAAGAGCGGAGGTTTGCGACGCTTAGCGATGCCACTTTTTCTCACCCCGAGCGCCGTCGCGATAATTCAGCGACGGTGGCACGCGCGAACAAGCTGCGCCCTGGTTCATACGGAATTAACGGGGACTCGGGAGTGACCTGCCTTTGAGGAAGACTTTAATTCCCCGACGTTTAAGAGGCTCTCTAACGATCGTTACGACGGAGCATTAAGACGCTCCACGCTGAGCCCTGCTGTTCGTTAGGGGGGGGGGGGGGGGCGGCTTGTTTAAGCCTGCGGAACGCTCGTCGCCGAGGGAGGGCGCCCGTTTATTTAATGTCCGCGGTGCACCGAGAATCCGGCTCCGTGCAATAATAACGCGGTATATAGGCGAGGGCACGCGTATCTTGTTAACTTGCAGCATGCACTGCGCTTGGAAAGGTCGACTTTCACGATCGAGGAGCTGGGGTCGTTGGATGTCGTAGGACCTCGTAGGACCAACGGGAGGTCGAGGTGGAATGTACTTTTTTAGAATCGGACAGTGAAATCGCGATTCGTTGGCGTTAGGAGGGGATTGTTGAGTTAAATGCTTGACTTGAATGGTGTTGGGACAATGGACAGAAGGAAAGAAAAATTGGTTTGCTCGAGGAACGTTTATTGAGAGGTTATACCTAGCCAGGCGGCCGAAAAGAGGCGAATGTTTGTGATTTTTTTTTTTTTTTTAAATCGGAAGCATATATTTTTACAGAACTTTTTTCACTTAAAAGGGCAACATTTAAAGAGCAGTTGGTAATTTTTTCGTGGAAAAATATTTACGTTTATAATAAAGTAGCAAGGCATATTCAAGAAGCCTTTTTTAAAATTTGGTTTTGCGGTGAGCACTGCCATTCGGAACCAGATTGTCTAAAATAAAAAAAAAACAAAAAAGATTTCGTTAGTATATTATTGTATCCTCTAATTAACTGAGGGAATTTCCGAATTATTAATTTAAAACGAAGTGGCACCTATTTAAAGTTGAGAACCTGATTTTTTCGTGCAAAAATCGCCCGATTAGCTATAACCCCTTAACCTTTCTAGGTCACAAGGGGTGTAGCGCACCCAAGGGAATATGTATTTGCCAACATTTCTGTAAATCTTTACACCTTAATAATAAAATTTAAAAATTTGGTGATGTTTAAGAAAAAAAATTAGCTTTTACCCACAACTATTTTTTCAAACACAAATTTCAACATATCAAAATTTACATTTCTAAAAAAAGACCATTATAGCATGCTTGTATGTATATTACGAATGTACAATTATAACTAAAAAATTAAAATATTCAAAAATACTAAAATGGTAACGCAAAAATGACGCTGGGGTGCGTAGTTTAATTTGTTAATAAACTTTACCGGTAATAAAACTGGGACACAATTATTTCACAGAGTTTTTCTGTGAATCCTAACAAAACCATTCGTTTCATAATCAATTTATTACTTATCCATAACAATTAGCGTATCCATGCAAATTGTAACCAATTATCTAAATTGAATTTTGTAGATTTTCTCGGATCCTCAGTGACATCCGAGTCTTTCGTTTCTCCTGGCTGAATACGTGCACGGCCAGCAGGCTTCTCGTTTCAGTTTCTTTTTGTTCAAGTTCCGTGTCACGGCGGATATTTTTGATTCTGCGGTATGCGATAGAAGCTAATAAATCACGATCACCCCTCCACAAACGGGCCGAGGGAAATGATGCGACTGTCAAATCTCCGCTTTCACTGCATTTGTACGTGACCCACAAACTCTGTTCTCGTTCGCCGTACGTCGGTGTGGGTCGGGGCACGCACAGGTCGGCCGTGATTTACCGTCGAAAGAATAAATTGGCCGCGCGCGAAATTTCGATTGGCCTTTAGCTGATTTTTACAGCGACCCGAGCGGCGAGCGCAAAGATTTGAAAGCTCCGCAATGGGACAGTGAAACCGCGACGTTACGACTGACGGATTGCGCAATCGAATGTACCGAGGGGGTCGATTAACGATAAGTGGAATTATGTAAAAGTCGAATACTCGAGGAGCCGGATACTTCAGATGGAGTAGCGCGGTAATGGACAAACAGGGGATACATTTTTTAGACTTTGGGAGGTGAATGGCAAAACATCGGGTGTTCAATTGTTTGCTTGCTCTTCAGGAGAATATTCTTAGAAAAATTTGAAAATTCGGAAATCGCAGTTTAACGAATTAGCAATTTGGCGACATCGTTATTTATTTAAGTAGCAGATATTCCGTTATCTTTTAATCTGTAAAGAAAAATTCTGAGTAAGTCCACCTTCCAATTTAAATTTCTTTTTAGACGTTTTTATCCTCTTCTTTGACTGAAGAAAAGTGCTCATTATTTCCCAAAGTCACTACCATAATTACAGTATTACTACAGTTATCACAACTTTTCTAACTATGTCTAGCCATTTTGTTGCCACTGATGAGCAATCTCCTTGGATCTCTACTTGGTAACTACAATAAGCACAGTCTACATTCCTATTATAGCTTTTCTTGTATTAAGAAAAAAGTATTACCTTATTTCTCAGATATCGTTAAGGCATTTTTACACGAGATTCTTTTCTACCATAAACATGTACACCCACATATTTCCCACTTCTTTTTATCCCCGTGAAATATAGCCTATCTCTACCAAGGAAATACATCTGAGGTAACAATTGAGAGTCGCAGAAGTGTGAAAAGGCCTTTATCCTCGGCGGAGGCGCTCGCGTTGCCAGCGATGGGTCAACAATGCGAACGGTGATGCACGGCGTTCCTCAGGAACGTCGGGGCGTGAAATATATTTTATTATCGGGCAGCGAGAAAAATGATAGCAGTGTCAAATCTCTGCTTTCACTGCGTTTGTATATGACCCAGAAAGAATTTACATACGGGGGCCCCCGTGGCCGGTGTGGCCCGTGAGGCACAAAGGGGGGTTCGACCGTGAATTATCGGCGCTGAAGGGGACCAGAAACGAGCACGCGCTCGTGCGCTACCGAATGCTCATTACCGAGCGACGTTCACCGCTGGGGAATATCGCTCGTGACTCATGCCACGCGAGTAAAAACCCCGAGTAATGAAGTACCGCGAGATGAACAGGGCAGAGAAAGATTCGGCTTACCGAATCGGGACCACCAACTTCGAGGTGAGCTGCGCGAGTCATTAGAAACGCGAATTTCGGGTGGTATGGCTTTTGTCTTAGGTGGGATTCTTATTTGAGTTATCCTTTGAAGGAGATTTTAATGTGAGCTGCCATTTGAGGGAGCATTTGGTCTGTGGATTTTTAGCAGAGTTGGGCAAAAATTTTATTTAAATACAAATTTTCAAGTTAAAAAAGTTATTATCGAATGAAAAATGTAACTTTAGGTATTCGTCAAATAATTTAAAGTTAAAGTAACTTTTATTTGACCCGTTATTTAAATTATTTTTTATTTAGTTAATACCCCAATCTGATTTTTAGTTTATTCGAAATGAAAGAATGAGACTAAGGGGTTTGAAACTTTTTTCACATATTTATTGGTCTTTCAAAAGAGTAAAGATAAATTTGAATGTTATTACGTCATATGACTTTTAAATTATTAGTTATTTTCTACAGCGTGTCCAAAAAGTATTTTCTCCATACCTTCCAGGATTAATATAATTAAAATCACAACCACCAACAATCCTATCACAACGAATAAATATTAACAATGTTATACCATTACCTAAATGATAATTCGCTTTCCTCAATTCGTTTATTGTCCACTCGAAAACTAATCGACAAATTTCGACGAGCCATTCAAGCCGTTCAAGGAAGACTTTGAAACGACACACAGACAAATGCACACCTAGCTACGGAGAAGTATGCTCTGACCGAATTCTGCGATTGTATAAGGCATTGCGTGAAGATTAATCTGTGGCTGGAGGAATTCGTTTCACCTCGAATACAAAAGCATCCATCATAGCAGGATCAATATTAATGCCGCGGTTCGTCGTGCACCATGGAACACGACGATTTGATCGATAAGAATAGGCGAAGCGACAGTGCGTTTTGCCGCGAAGGGAATCACGGCGAACAAACGGGCATATGGACGATCAATCGAATAAATCCCCTGTCACCGCCTGCTGAGAAAACGAATTCTCCCCCCCCCCCCCCCCCCCGTTCATTTGGTATTCAACGCGACGTTCGTGTCGCGTTTTAGTGCCAATCTAACGCTAATCATCGTACGGAATGGGCCGCACGGAATACGGAAATAATCGGACGAGAACGATAAATCGACCTCTCAGCGATATCTATCTCAAAGGGGAACTACAAGTCCGCGTTCGCGGCGTTGTACATTATCTCGCTAAGAAATTGGCGAACAGCGGATTTGCGGTTAAATTATTCACGAGGCTGTTGTTGATCTCTCTATAGCGGAAACTTAATCATTCATACGTGTAGTTGTTGCAAAAGAGTTTTCTTTGTTGGGACCGATAAATCTGCGGAGGGACATGGATTTGTTCTATATTCTGGCCCGTAGAAAAGGTGACTTTGAGCAATTTCGAAGCAAAGCACTAATTTATTACTGATACTTATAATTACTAATAACATAAAAATTTTACAAGGCCGTCGTTCTATTTTAACTGAAAGATTTACACCTTGGCAGTTTTGGTTAACTTATTACGCCATTATATCTTACAAATTCTAATTTGTAAAATATTATCAAATACTATCAACTTACTACAAAATTTTAGTTAATTTATCACAATAGTTATAATACTTTACAAATTATTTTCCCCCTCTTTCACTCTAATATCTCAAATAAAATTCAGTCACTCTCAAAACGGTGTAAAAAAAATATACAAAGAAAATTAAAAATTACAATATATTACTTTCCAATTAATAATAATTCCGATTATAAGCAAAAAAATAATAATTTCTTGGAGTTACTTCATCACTTTTCACGGCTATCTTAAAGGGTTGAAACGATCGCGCGAAGCCCGGAGCGACAAATAACTGGAAAGCAGAACACCGGGCGTATCAATTTCCACTGAAACTTAAGGTGATTTCATTCGTTGATACATCATACACTGTAACCCATTCGGGAGAAGGATCGTGGCGCGCGCGCGGCCGCGGGACGCCAGATACGGAAGTAATCGAAGAAGAACGATGAAGCGGATTCCTGAAGGTAACCGGGCCCCAGACGACGAGAATCCATCTCTGCCTTTCGCTCACATGATTTCCTTCCAAGCTGCCCATTCGACGGGCCTTGCCTCTTAATTAATTCCCTTTCGACCGAGATCGTCCGCGTCCAGGAATCGACGTATCCGCCGACGAAAATGGCACGCTCATACGTTACCAGTTTTATCGTCAACAACGTCTGCTGAAAACGCGTGGATCTTTTACTTTGAGATGTACTTTGAATTATCGTAGTGGGAGTGGTCTTGGCTGGATATTGAGTTAACCCGGCTCTTGGTAATTAACGCGTCAGGGAATGTCTCTTAACGAGGGGGCGAGTTGTTTGGCTGCGATCCGATTAATATGTTCGTCCAAGGACCTTCTTGCGCTCGGGAAGATAAGGACACTGACACAAGTGGCCAGTGTTTTAAATAAATGTGAAAGAAATTTGCATGCTTACCCCTTCGCAGTCCCACGTCAAAAAGTAACCGGATATGAATTTTATTTCAGTGATTTTTTAAATACTTTTTCCTCCCTAATTTTCTTAATTTAAGAAAATTTTAAAGGGTTAATCATATCTTTGTTTACAGAGGATGAAAATGAGATATAAACCTACTTCCAAATCACCTAAAATTTAGACCATTTCTAAAAACTTAAATAGTCCTGAAAAGCGAAGTTTTCGAAATACCAACCCCAGCATCTCCCTCGAAATTCTCGAAACCTAAGCTTGCCCCACGACCTGGCACGATATCCCGTATCCAGCAAGGATCTGCAAATTCCCTCCGCGTTTAAAGGTAACCGTAAAGCGGCGGAGCAGCGTAGATGCAGATCTCCGTAAATAAACCTGAACGAGGGAACACTCTCGCGTGGACACCGGACTTTAGAAACAAATCAACGCAGGCGGATCTGAAGGTGTACGCTTGAAAATAGCCTCGGTACCCCTTTGTTCCCCCCCCCCCCCCCGGTGTCCGGCTACTTTGTCCGTTCGGAGCCGGACAATCGCGTTTAATTGTCACGAGCGAAACGGCATAAAGTCGGCGCGCTCTCCTTGGTCCCGGCGCGGTCCTTGGTAGGAAAAGGAAGAAAGCATCATCCCGCTGTGGCGCTACGGATTTTTCCTGGCGCTTAGTGCCCGGTCAGCCTTGCTCCGGGATCCTGGCGATGGCGCCGCGCGAGAAATTTATCGAGGCGACTCGGTATACCCTTTTCGGTTGTCCTCCGACGCGGGCAAACTTTTTCAGTCAAATGGAAACGGCTGTCAAGTTGGCCAATAAATTCCTTGCCTCCTATCTTTCTGCTAAATTCCAGTTAAATGGTAGGAACAAAGTGGAGAGGCGGGCCGAGCGAGCATTGAACGCGAGAATTATTAAGGACGCCGACGAAATGTTTATTACAGTGGAGACTTATGTCCCCAGGCGAAAAATGATCGTTATTGTGCATTCACGCGGTCGCAGAAATTCGGAGGCGACGATGTATCCGTCGGCGCAGCCACGAAACTTGGAACCACCACCCCGCAGCCGTTCCCAGTGGAGGGATCAAACGGCGAAATAAATCAACATCAAGCCGCCTGGCACTCGATTTGTTCAATCGTACCTCGCGGTTGCTGAAAAATCGCCAACGAAAGTCCGCCTTTCTCTGCCGGCTGCGCGCGTTTCATTACCGCATTAATTGGATGGTATTTTTTTAACGGTCGCTCGGAGGGGCCATTAATAACGGCAGACGGAACGGTGCGCGAATCGATAATAAGTTCGCGCGTAACGTTGCACGCGCGGGCCCTCGCTTTACGCGATCGGCGATTTTCGCGCGGCGAGATCGGTCTGGCGCGGCGGCCTAGGCCTCTCTCGAAAGTCGAGAGGTCGCCGGAAGTTGCCGGTGCCGAGCCCACGGCACCCGAGTCCCCATCGATCTCGCCTGGATCGATGAATAGGATGATTAACGTCCACCGGCGGGGAATTTTCCAAACCTTACTCCTACGCGGCGGAGCCGGCCGCGGATAATTATTAATTAGAGATCGGTTAGCGGGGGTCCGACAGGTTCAACGGTGCCACGTGATGGCAGATCGAACGCGATAAACACTGGTTCGCACGGGGAGCTCGCTTTTCAAACTTGTGTGAAGTCGGAGGAGAGGGGGGGGGGGAAAGGATCTCTTGCTGGGATGGATTGGGTATGGGGTGATTATGGGAGAGATGCCGCACTGGAAAGTGATGAGAGAAAAAATGGTGTTTGTGGTTTCAATTTTTTAAGGGTGATAAATATTAAAAATTTCATTTTTCACTGCAAGTAGTAGCTGAAGATGTTCAACTAATATCTGAGGCAGTCAGAGCAACAATGGACCAACCTACATTAAAAAAAAAATTGTTTTCTTATTTTATATGGTTAGTAGAGCCTGTTGGAATTCGTTATTGCTACTAATTCAATTTCGAAAAAAAATTGGGTTAGTCCGTTATTGCCTCATCTATCCTTAGAAAAAAAATTCCATTGTGAAGTTTAGTGACAGTAATAATTTTTTATAAAGAGTGGCATCTCTCCTATAAAATTACCCTATGGAAATTTATTTTCGGGAAAGAACACTTAAAGTATTTAGTGATAGGTACTTTTGATATTTCAGTGAAATTGATCGATTATCTTTTCTTATCGTGTCCCGACTGTAGAACTATGGAAATTGAATTCCTCTTGAATTATTAGATATCTCCTTAAAGACGGGGTGTTAAAAACTTATGAATTTGAAATACTTACAATCCAATATTTGTGAAGGTTTTTTTTATTAAAGATTCCAATATACACAATTTATTTTAAGATGTTATCAAGGATTGCAAAATTTACGCAGCCCCTTTAAAATTAGAGGACATTTAAGAAGAGTGTTCGATAAAAGTTTATCTCTTTCGCAAAAGCCCGCGAGTCGTCCTTGGGGGAGCCTCGAAAAACTTCAGGCATCTCGTAAAATCAGCCACGCGGCTCGTCGAATTCGTATTCGCAAAAAAGTTTCTCGAAGTCGTAATTGCGCGTCGTAAAGTTTCACGGGGACGAGAGTTTACACGAAGCCGGAAGTCGGGCGCTCGCTCGCGCTATCGATACCTCGGATATCGCGGGGATCCGTGACGTCCGTCGAAAGTCCGCGCTGTCAACCATCGACCGTCAAACATTTTCACTTGCCCCCCTGATTTCTTACATAAAATCCACGACCGTAAACCCCGATGAGAATGAATGCTTCCATGGTCCTGTTTCTCCCTTTTCGTCGTCCCTCCATTTGCATTCTCTTGGCACATTATTTACATTTTACGATCTATTCTTGAATATCTACGCGGAGTGAACGCAGTGGGATAAGGTCTCGCTTCTGTCTTCCATTTTCACAATTCTTATTTTCTTTGCTCTTTTATTAAGTACTTACGAGGTTAGTCCATTTTTGGAGAATTAGAAAGATTGAATAATTCTTGACAGTTGTGCTTCCATAGCAAGTAGATTTTCCAATCACCTGGGTGGCTTTAAAAAATGTCATATTATTCTGTATAAATAAAAAAGTTGAAGCTGTTACTTAAAAAAGATACTTTATGTTATTGAAATGTTAGTATCAGTAGAGAAGTTATGCTCAACAAAAATGGCACAAATAGAATAAAACTGCTTCTCGAGAATCACCACTTCAACATTTCAAATCGACAATTACTGCAAGAAGTATGAGTAAAATTTCCTTTTACAGCCATAAACAAACTACCTACACACAGTTTTCACTTAAGTAGGATCATACGTATATCTCAAGCTCGATCCAATTTTTCGCTCGATAATCCAAAGCGAGCGCTAACAAATAAAGAGATAAACGTTTGGCAGCGAGATTTCTTCGGTGCATTAACGTCGAAGGGGATGTTTAAATAACAGAAATCGCTCGGGCAATCCGTCCTATCGTTACTTTACTCTCGCGGCCGCAAGTGGGCCATAATGTCCCAATTTCTAAATTGTGACGTTAGGCCATGGAATTTATTTCCAGAACGATTATCGCTCGGATGGAAATCGTTTGACTTTCCAAGTGAAACCTGCGCGAGTGTCATTGCCGAGTGAAAACGCGAATAAAATGGATTTACATAATTCAGCTTGAGACGTTACCGTCGCGCTATTGTATAAACGCGCGAGCGCAGGCGAATTTCCTGGTATAATCTCCGTCTGCCGCGCGAATGCCACCGTCCGCGGCTTACAAATTAATCCGTTTCCTTCTGTCCGTCAATCGTCCGCGGTTTCTCGCGGCCATTCGATAAATGGCACGGCAAAATGGCGCCAGGAAGATAGTAGAAATATCATGTTGCTATGCAAATTCTGTCCGTCCAATCCTCGCTGGATGCAAAGTAAGAGTAATGGAAATTTGTATGTAGGGTATCGTGGGATTTAACGGTTGAACTGTATCGATAAATCGCATGGACGAAACAAACTGAGGACATTTAACTACATCTTCCCATATTTCTTCACATAGAATTTATCGTTCTACGAATTTATCTTGCACGCCTCTCGCGTGGGTAAAATGTTTAGTGGCACTTCGAAATGGATCGAAGTGGAAATGTTAATCAGTGTGCGTAAAGTAAAATTAATGAGGATCTGTTCGGCTGATATGTGGATAAGGCTTCGTTTCATCCTCTTCGTAAATGGGAATTTTTTGATTATCTTCTGTCAGTCCGGACGAGATTCCTTCGTTAAGGCTGATTAAAGGCGCCAAGCGATCTCGTTCGAGATTTACAAATTGATTCCCATCGGGATCGATCGGGCACACTTCAATTTTTCAACCGACACCGACCAAGCCGGGGCAACATGCCCGAGTATTCCTGCTTTAACGGTGCTTCCACATAACTGGCTCCCGGTTAACACATTTTAAAATATGGAGCAGATATACGTGATTAATCGTGCTAGACCGAGTAACAAATTAACGCCGCCACATAACTGATTTCTAACAAATAATGATTTCGACAGGACTATCAATCGTCGGGTAGGAAAATATCGCCAGGTGAAATTTCTCCTGCGCTGTAATTAACTACGATTTCCTTGAATTACCCTACCATCGTGCACTCGCGATGCGTTCTTTAAACTTTAAATGATCTCTTAAGACAGTTTAAAGTTAGAACTGGTAGGCATTTTAATTGATAATTCCCCAACTTTTGCTGATGGGAAGAATAAAAGTTTTGCTTTAGCAGGTTTCTATTCTACCCAAGTATATTTAAATTTCAAACTATGACAAGGAAAGCATTCCAAAAGGAATTTAGTTAAATAAATAAAATTAGAAAAAGGAAGCACTCAGTCTTCTGACAGACATAAATCACTGAAGTATTTCACTAGCAAACTTCTTCCTGAAATACATTATTCGTCATCATACTTACTTCTTAAATCAAAATTAGAATCTGCACAAAACCCAGAAATTGTTGGAACAAAGAAATTACGTAGCCAAAACTTTACATTTCTGCCTATTACATAAGGACTGTAGATCTAAAGGTTTCCCCTTTACACTACCATCCTCTAAACTCTATTCCACTCCACACTCCACCACGAAACTGTTACAAAACATCTCCCGCTTTAACAACACAATTGAATTTCAATATCCCTGTGCGTCACTGCAACAGCTCCCCATAAAAAATCCATCAACGCCCATCCGACACCATGCTCCACCCAGAAGCTATTACCGAATAACATTACAGCGTAACAATATACATAATTCGACTTTGATGTCCCCCGCCAGCTACCAGTGACGCTAATGACCAGCGGTGTGGTTACGAAAGCGTCGACGACGATCCTCCGAGTCACGTGGGGCCGCGTGCTTCCGCGGTCGATTAACGATTTTCTCCGAAGGCCCCGTGGTCGTCGCGTTAAGCGCATCATGGAAATAATCGCGCGCTTTTTGCGTCAATTTGCCCGTGGTGCAAACGTTAGCCGAACCAGCTGGCCGGCTTTAATGCACGGTACACCGCCACGAAGCAAAGACATCAACCAGCACATCTCGGGCCCCCGTTCGTTCTCCAGCTTCCCTTTCCATCGGTCGCCAGCCGCGCTTACCCCCGGTCGTTTTAAAGAAGCACCGCAAAGTACTTCAAACATTAAGGGATCTTCCGAGTTAGCGCGATAAATCAGGCCCGGAGATAATTGCTTGCGTTCACCGCGACGGAATTTATTCAAACTATTATAAAGCACTCCGGGCAGTTGCGCTCGATCGGTACGCCCGGCCGTTTCCTCCCTTAAGAAGCGCTTTATAGAGCTGGCTCGAGATTAAACGGAGATTTATTTCGCGCCTCGGTGAACGAACTCTGATTGCTACCGCGGTGGGGCGTTGTTCCGGCGAAACTTTATTCGTCAGGTTGAGTTACGGGTGCGTGGTGGATTTCGTAGTTGCCAGTTGGTGTAGAGGTGATTTCTAGGAGCGGGGTGTGTTGTTGACATTTGAGGAACAGGCATCGCTGCGGGGTCGATCAGTTCTTCAGTCAAGCTTGACGCAACCGTGTTTGTGTTCGATTGTAGGGAAGTGTGATATCGTTTTCAATATTTAATAATGTTTTTATTCTTGATAAGGGAGAAATACAGCGAGGGAAATTAAAATATATGTGTGTGTGTAGATTGTTGTGAAGTTAAGCTTAGGAATGGGGGTGTTGGTAAAGAAATTGTGAAGGGATGGCTAATAAAAATATTTAATAAAGTATTTAATATATATATTAATCAAATATTTAATATAAGGTGGAGGCACTAGTTAGTCGACTACTTAAGGATGTATCGGACGTACCATATCTATGTCTCACGCATAGTAAATCTGGATGTAAGGAATTCGAACGACAGTTGGAGTCTTATTTTTAATCCTAGGAAGGTATTTTTCACTTTACAAATGCTTTTTCAAGCATTATTTGCTAAACTTTTAGCAGTGAAAATGCCCAGAATTCACAATTTTCAAGTTATAATTTATTTCTTTAAAATGGTGTAGTGAAAACAATTGAAACTCGACACATATTTTCATCTACCCATATACTGCATGTACAAAAAAATTGAAAACATTGGCACTATTTCTTCAACATTTTTTTAGATGGTTTATCCGTCAATATCGTCTCTTTCCATAAGAGTACGTGTAAAATTAGTGAAAATTTGAATCGTTATAACTCAGTAACCGTTTAGTGAATTCGTTTAAAATTTTTGGAGCACATCAGGAAGATTAAAAAGAACAATCTCACAAATTTTCATCAACTTGGCACTATTTTGAAAATAGGTCCAATACATCCTTAAATCTAAACTCGAATGAAAAGTTCTAAAAAAGAAAATAAACAATCAATGTTATAAAATATATAAAATGTATTGAAGTAATTCAAATGTATTTAATGTATCAGCAAAAATTTTGTGTTAGTACAAAAGTTCGGGGAAAATAAATAAATCAGCGTTATAAATAAAGTGTCCTTAAGCTAAACAATAAAAGTGGTCGACTACTAGAGAGTGGCCGACTACTAGTGCTTTCACCCTATATTCATTAAGTAAGTAAAATACTTCGGTCCGTGTAGCTTACCATTTTCAAAATTCAGGAAAATTATAGAAACTATCAAAATACAAGTAAATAGAAATTGGTTGAAGGGATTAGCAAATTGTGTACCTAATTTTTTCATCTCAAGTAAATATCATCGGGAGAACTCAATGAGATTGACTCACATGCGTGGAGTGTTAAAGTTTGCGAAAACAGCCGGGAGTTTTAACGAGACTGCCCTCGCCACGCAACAGAAACATTACAGCCAGTAGGAACGGAAAGAAAGGGAGAAGAAAAGGCTGCTAGAACGACTCGGTACTCTTAATCTCGCTGAGCACCGATGAAATATTACGAGATCTTCGAATCGACGCGATGAATCAGCCGAAGGGATAATCACGCGAGTATATCAGCCGTAAGTATTCGCGCGATAGTTCGTACGAGTCGTAACCTTCAACGTATCCCGTGCGTTATGGTAATAATAAAATAAGCTCTCGCATGAATTTATTGGCTAATTATCCGCTTATCCACCTCCTTCAGCGTTATACCAGCAAAATTTCATCGGCCGCGCGGATTTATCGGAAACGCTCGACACTCTGTAGTTTTTCGCGATCCTCGCGTGCTCGAAGGGTTTAACTTACGATCTAAGCGTCATTTTTCTTGGCGACTTAGGGCTTGTCTGAGGGGGTGATTAACGTTAATTCTTTTCTGCTCTTTAATTCTCTAAGCTCGAGAATTAATTTAAGTATGTACCGTGAACTCGAATCTTAAGAAGATAAGATTTTTTCAGAAGTTTAGTAGAATAGTGTGCAATTAATATTATTGTATTGTGGACTCGGTATACTGAACTTCTAAATTTTATAAAACTTTGTTAAAGATCAAGTTGAAACGAAAATAACGCTAATAATTTTCAGCGAAATTGATTATTCTTCGACAGTGGTGTTTTAAAATTCATATAAGAAACTTGAAAATTTCCTACTGCGGCAATATCGTACATTTCGATATAATTCCCTGCTGCAGCACGGTGTCAATGAGAATTTTAAAGTGTTTTTACTCGGCGAACTTCTGACGCGAATTAAACGCTTTCCTGCTCCTTTCCAGAGGTATATTTTTCGAGCACTTCCTCAATTAAACACCAAGCGTAAATTAATCAAAGATCCCGGTGGTTCGAGGTCGGTGGTACGCCGCATTAATCGAATCCACCACGATTTCCCCAGCGCTCCTCTAATTAATCTAAACCCTCCAACGGATAATCAAAACTCTGTGGTAACGTACAGTATGGAAATCAGCGATTTTTCCGTACCCCCGTGACACGCGTGCGGCCACGGGCTCCTCGTCGTGTAATGAAACACGTAATCCCTCCATCTTGGGAACGACGCATGCTCCGACGGGAAGATAATTACGCGCGTTCCTAGAGCGCGGCACGGAGGAAGACGAGGGCACAGCCGCAATTAGGCGTTGCACAATTCCACTGTCGATAATTGAAAAACCGAATTCCTGGCTCAGGCGACCCAGCTTATCGGTGGAAATGGAAATCTCATCAAGATGAGAATCGATTTTCCCGCAACGAGACTCGCCGAGGGGAGGATGCGCCTTGAAATAATTACATAGCGTTGCTAAGTCAAACTACTTGTTGCCGGGTATAGAACACGATCCGTTCGAAGCTTCAATGTGGGTATTGGTTATGCCAGATTTCCAGGACCTCGATATCAAGCTGCAGTGGTAACTCAATTGTTATCTGTACAGTGATTCTGAACGTGTGTGGACATTGTTAATGACTTTAATTATTTCAAAGATTGGGTGTTTAATTCCGCCTCGTACTTATGTACACATCTATAGGTATATAGGACTAAAAGAAGATGAAATTTTGAGCTTAACTTCTTCATAAAATATTGAATACTCCACTTCTTAAGGGGGTACTCTATCTTTGAGAATTTATTTAATAAAAACTATAAGGTTATACGATCTGGTGTTTTGTCTGCATATTAAGGTATGTTTGAAGTGATACTCACATTTTTTTTATCTGTTTTATCATTATACAGATATCGTCGGTGGCGCAAGCTTCTTTAAAAAAATTCTTTTCCGTCGGACGTTAGTCTGGGAACTGTTCTAATCCTCCAAAATGGAAAAACTAAGGTTTATTTTCTTTATTATATTTGTCGCGTTGTTGGAACCTCTAACAATAAAAATTTGCAGAAAGACAGCAGTTTGAAAAACATGTTTGATTTTTGCTGATAAATTTAGTTTCTCGTTCTGTAGAATTATTAATTTTATACTATATAGAGATTCGTCCGTGGTTCCAACCATAGTGACAAATATAATAAAGGAAGTAAACCTTAGTTTTTTCATTTTGGATGACTAGAACAGTTTCCACACCAACGCCCGACGGAAAAGAATTTTTTTGCAGAAGTTTGTGCCACCGGCTGTATCTATGTATATGTGCAATAAACCAGATCAAAAAAATTCTGAGTATTACTTCAAACCTTCCTTAATATGCAGGCAAAGCGCCAGATAGTATAAACTTATAGTTTTTGTTAAATAAATTCCCGAAGATGGTGTTGAAAAACTGGCAGTTACACTAGAGTACCCCTTTAAACTGCAGTCACCACTCATCTCATCCATACAGTACCTAACTCCAGACTTGTAGGTAGTATACATACCGTAAACTGGAGGAACATTGACATATTTTTTGGAGCATTTTGCTATATGTATAATATAAAAATTAACATTTTTACATTTGCTTCAAGTATCCTATCGTAACACTGCATCTTTTCTGATTGTACTACAAGTGTCAAAATGCATAAATTTTTATCCTTTTCCTTCTTTAATATATGTTAAGTAACTGCCAAAATTCCCCCAGTTTACGGTACGTAGATATTTCTACTAATTCTCAATTATTCCCCCGATTAGTTACTTAAATCATTTTAATACTTAAGTATTAGGTACACCTTATGCATCTGGCCTAATCATTTTCAAAAGTTTAACTAACAAACGCAGTGACACCAACATCGTGCGCTCCCTTTACCCTAATTATATTTCTCCATTCGCTTCCCAAATGATCACCCACGAAATGAATCTGAAATTTCGAAGCTGCTCGACGCAAACCTTCTCCCCTTTTCTTTTCAACCGACTTCAAAAAGGATTATTATTTTCCTTTGTCACGATGCCTGGTGAAACCAGAGATCTCGCGCGGCTCCGCGAGAGAGCACCCGAGTCCCTGACTCGCTTTCGAAATCGCACGTGCACAGGCCGCAAGAAAAAGTCCCCCTGGGACGTTCCGGGAACGCTTCGGATTCGTTCTTTCCCGCAGGCGTCTCTCGATCACGGCGTACCAGGAAGTCCGATTACGATAACGCGGCGCCACGAGCCGAGACGTCGCGCGACCCGCGACCAAACTCCATGGAAAAGAGTCCTCGCCGCTCGCTCGATTGTTGTCCCGTGCAAATTTACAATCAACCGGCGAACCGGTTCTCCCGGGCTTGCCTCGTGAACCGTCAACTCCTGGTAAAATTATGTGCAAGTACCTACGTACCTCGAATTTTTCCTCCCGTTCCCTCCGATCGACGGGGACAGAAGGCATTACCGTTTCTGGCGCTCAAGTTTATTTGCTCTGCTTTGTGATGGAGCATGGGAAACTGGGATATGGTTACAAGAATGGTGAACAGTTGTAAAAGCCACTTAAAGGAAGGATCGAGTGTCGTTTAATTATTAAATCATGGTAATTGAATATCTGTATTTAATTCTTTCGTATTTTAGACTTTGCTTGTTAGTTTTCCACTTAATTAGTATGAGCGAATTTAATTTAGTGTGTGGAGGAATAATTGCTATCGAATGCGTCATTGAGCAAAGTGTCTATTTTTCTGGTTGATGGTATTAATTTTTAAATATTTGTCTGAGGATATTTACATTGATCTGCTGCATATGCGTCAATGAGATACGGTATTTGTTATTATTCGGGCTTCGTCATTACAGCATCCGCGAATGTAAAGACAGACGCCGGATTTGGGAATTTTTATTTTTAGGGAAGGATTTTCTTGAATAATCATTTGAGTAAAATATTAACGTTCGCTATATTTAGCTCGCAGTTATTCATTCTGAATCTAATTTACTACCTGCCACTTGCCGTATGCAACTGCGGGATCTCTTAAATACAGATTTAAAGAAGTTAATGCAAATCGAATGGAAAAAAAAGTAGTCTACACCAATAACTAGGTTACACTGGCGAGTAATAAATATGTGATTTATAGACTGAATTCAATGAATTATTCAAGTGGAGTAAAGCGATCTGTTGGTCGCGGACAATTTATCGCCCTCTCGGGTATTTATTATTCATTATTTCGAATAAAATATGCCCACAGTAGCCGGCACGACGATTCTTATTCAGTATCGATAATAAACACGACAAAGGGGGCGGTATTGCCGGATGCACAGTAACCGGTGTAATTTACAGGTGCACGATTTTAATTTCAATGGGAAGCGACGCCGTTCGCTGCCTTTTGGAAAATATTTTATCGCGTAATGGCCGTGCTGCTGATCTTGCTCCACCCCCACGAATTTATCGGGAGCATCGTGATATATTTTTTGGCTCCTCTGTTACATTTGCATAGCCTCTACAATATTACACAGTAACTAGGATTTATCTGTTTTCTTCTTTATGAACATTTATTTTTCTTTTACACTTGAAGCGGATTTTTGAAATTATTTATGTAGCACCTTGGAGATTAGATAGTGTACCATTTGGTGACGGAAGGTTGGAATAATTATAATATATTTTAAGCGAGGGTTTTCTAATTTGATCACTTGGGAGATATGAGAAATATTTAGGGGTTGATAAATTATTAAGGGGGTATATGGTTATTAAATAGTTAAAATCAACGGTTGGTTCTGGGCTAAATTGTAGAGCCAGTAATAACTTAAACCATTTGTTCTTTGTTTAGGGATATAAGACGTATTTTCAAATAAGAATGTTTGCAAAGTATTAAAAATTAATTAATATATGAGATAACACGATTTCGATTGACCGACTCATCTAAAATCAAAATTTATTTATATCAGTATCCTTTAACTCAAAATCTACAATGTGGAACTCGGTCGAAAAATTTTAATAAAAATTCACAGAGTTATACAACAAATATCAAGTTTGCAGGATTTTACTGAAATTATTCTGTGATAAATGTTGTCTTAATTTCTTGCCAAAGTAATGCGATCTTGGTGAGCGGGTTCCACATTGTGGAGAAAAGTGTTTTGCAGGTTCAGTTCAAATTTAAAAAAAAATATCGATCCGTTCTCGAGTTACGATGTTCACCGTCTTGAGAAACAGTTTTGAGAAAAACGGCTTTAAAGCCCGCCCGTTACTTTTTACGCTGGAACTTTCTCAATTTTTCGAATTTTTCAATAAAATCCTGTTTAAAATACTTCTAAGGCTTGTGGCTATCATAAACAATGGAAAAAAAAATCAATTTTTAACCCCGAAATACCCATATACCGCCTTAAATACAGTAAAACTCGTATAGAATAATAACGAAATACAAATTTTTATTTTCTACTAAAAATGCACCTCAAATAGTTAATTCGGTTAGCACAATAGTTGACGACCCTTCTCAAACCTAGAGGAACTCAATCGCCAGGAAGTGTCTGATACTATTTCGCCTGTGAAGTGGCCGTCTCTGGCAGGCAGCGGTAGCGCGGATAATTTATTTCTGCGCTCAATGTCGAGACACGGGAACCTGTTCAAAAGCGTCGATTTCACGTCGACTGGGAAGCTCATCTTTGAACCCTTTCAGTGATGCGATCGCCGAAGAAGGAGGAAGCGTGGCGCTGGGTGTTAACCTTGTCACACTTTGCGCACCTCCGACCTCGTCTTATTAGTTTGGCACGCCTGCTCGAGGGATCATAACGCGCCATATAGGAGCGCCGGTGATCGAAGACGGGCGCGGATAAATGGACGAGGATCGATCGTATCTCGTTCAGCCTGTACACCGAAAATATATTCGTCGAATCGGCAGCTTGAATCATCATCAACGACGGCCATCCTGCTCGGATTGAATGGGATTTCACGTCTCACCATTCCTGGAGTGTATTTTCAGAACGTTATTAATAAGATACTTTCGGTATGTCGAGATGTGGTTACTTTTTAAGTTTCATATTATTTTCCTGCTCGTTTCTTATTGGGGTGGTACAGAGTTGGGCAAGAAATTATTTGAAATAAAAATTTGTGTATGAAATTTTTATTTCAAATAATTTTTTGCCCATCTGTGGGGTGGTAATAGGAGAATATATTCTACCTCTGTAAGCACGCTTGCAGAACCGTTCATCGTGCATATAGGGAGGGAATTAAATACTGTATAGGGAATTAGGAGGGAATTAAATACTGTTTATTCTGTGCAATTAAAGGTGAGAGAATTAAAGATGCAATTAAAGTTGCAGTTCAATTTGATAGAATATTGAAAATTTCTTTGTTCTGTGAGCTAGATTTTTTTGTATTGTTAAGGTGGGAAAGGTGTCCCGTTTTTGGCGGAGCATTGGGTATGTTGCAATTCCAAGGATTTTCGAAAATAAAAATTACATGAACGCTTTCGTTTAATCTGACGGCGCAGTTGGTCGTCTAACGTCTCGTTTCTCGTGCTGGCCAGTTTTTAATAACTTTCACCCGCGGGCGAGCGTCACCTTATCTTTACGAAGCCCATACGGTGCGAAATGTAACGGGGACATCCGAGGTGAAATTGAAATCGCGCTAAGAATGCACTAATATTTACGCGGTGGGAGCATTTTATCGGCGTTGGTCCAAGAGTGCGCCAATAAAACGTGCGCGTGCTCGTCGAAATAAATAAACGGAAGAAAATCGGGCGCGTTCCGTCGAATGGGACGATTTAAGGCACGGGGTGATCCAGAGAAAGGGATCGAAGAATTTTGGGAACATAAAGTACATTCAAAAATAGCTGTGAAATTTTCTAATTAACAGGAATTAATAAATCAACCCTTATTCTGTTCTGACTCTGTTGCACATTTATGTTTCTCTATAAGTACATAATTTGTTGTATTCGGATTTATTATAGAGAAGAGTTGACAAAAGAAGGGAAATAATTCTCTGAACCTGCATGACTGCATTTTATTTGATTTTTCTGAGTACTATGATCTTCTAAATTCTTCCACCCTCTTTTTAGATCACTTTGTATAAAATACAACCTGGAATATTTCGAATCATTAACAATAAGCTCCAGCTTTAGATATGTCATGTCCCTTTTTCTTTTTCCTAGACAAGGATGTCTATTATTCTTTCTCTTCTTCACTTTTCTGTAAATAATCGTTTTCGTTTTAGATTAGTCTCGCATTATGTCAGCTGCCAAATTATATCGTACACTGGACGATACCCCGCGCATTGCGTTGTTTTATTACCGATAATTCCATGCAATTTCGCATTGACGATTTTACGCGGAAAGTTCCGCGGCGTTGCCTTTAAGTTCACTTTCCATTCTTGCTGCGCCTCTAATCGCCGTTTCGGCCGCGGTAATAGAAGGAGTCATTATTGTTAACGTCATTACCCGCGTGGTAATGCGTGTCTGCGTCCATACGACCCCGCAGTTTTTCCATTCTACCCTTTTAACCTAGTGGAAAAATGGCTGCGTTGGTCCACGTGGAGTCTCGTTTTGAAATTCCCTTCCTACCTTCTCTTTTCTTTCCCTTGTTTTTCTACTAGCAGTAATTCTTTAACTTCACCGTTCTATTTCTTTTAATCTACATAATTCACTTTCAGTGTTTCGTTTCTATTGCAGGCTGTGCCATTTTAAAATTCTTAGAATTTATTTAGAATAAAATATTTTGAGTTATTAGAATGAAGTTCTGTTAAATTATAGAGCCAGTTTTAGCCAAAGTAAATCACAACTATTCTCTTCTCGAATATATGTTCATGTAATTATTATTCAGTATGAACTATTTGTTAAATATCTCTGATCATGAGACACCACCTTAGATCTGACATCAGAATCACAAACCCTTCCCCTCTAATTTGTAACTTACCATATTATAATATCTCAGTTGTGCCTTCGGGAGGAGTAGTGAACGTAATTATTAGTTCTCAGGGATGAAGAAGAAAAAGGACAAATTAGACACTGTGTTTGATTGTCAGAGACTATCTGGTTCTGTCTGAACCCCCTCAAGGCCTGAGGACTTGTCCTCAGTCGGGCTTAGCGACCCCGGGGAGCCTGAGCTATCTTATTAGACCTGTGTTATAATATAATATACTAGTGTAATATAATATAGCATAGTGTTGAAATCGTGCAAGATAAATTCTGCGACTTGCAAAGGCCACTCTATATCCTAAATTGTATCAAGGGAATAATGGGTTAACATTCCCCTGCACCTTACAAAAAAATCTTCCTCATAAGACCGTGTCGACACAGAAACTCCTCAATCGCTTGCTCTACGATTTTAATCTCTCAAAGGCAGTAGTAAAGTAGTTAAACCCAAATTCGTGGGGTGCAAGTCTTCGAGCTTATCTAAAATTATTAATATATTTTAGCTAGAACTCCCAACTTTTATTTTACAATCAACTACCAGCCCGTTAACTAGACATTAAAACTCCTAACTTCAACAATCCTATTACATACAAAAAATACCAAATATCTTCAATGATATTGAATGGTGTATATGTCCTGTCAAAAATCATCTGACAGACTTCTGTACTCTGATAAACGTGGGCACCGTGCCCAAACCTAGTGGTCAGATAAAATTTGTCCGTGGCGTTGAAGAATACTCAACGACCCGCCCTTTGATAACGAAATATCGGGGCTAAGTACAGCGAGATGGATTTTTCGCGATGGAAAAGGAGCGAGGCTGGCGAATCGCATCGGTGGCGAACGCGCCGGTGCCAAGCTAAGCCAAGAGCGAAATTAATAGCCGACTTGTCATAACAGGCAACGATAGGAGCCTCGACAGACCTAAGAACCGGACTTCTCTCAGTGCTCTTAACGGCGGATATACATCGAGCCAAGCCGCGAGCAATTCCCCGTGACGAATTTCCTACGTCAACTCGCCTCTCCAGAGACTGGGTCCCCTTTGGCCGAATGACGTATGCAAATCAGCCCGCTGCACCGTCTGTCCAGGAAGCTAGGCACCTCGGAACCCCTGCACCACCGTCGCGTCCCCTTTCCACCCATTTCCTCTCCTTCCTCACCTCCGAACTGCCTTAAGTCCAAGGAATTACGAAGCTGCGGAAATCGCGAGTTTGTTTTTAATTAGAGTTGAGACGTAGGATTTTGCTATGAGGCTAATTCTATTTCTATGATTAGAATATGCTTTGGGTTTTGCAGAATTAATTTCATTGACTTCCAGTTTCCTCAGAATTTATTGAATTGGCAAACGTCACTAGTTATGAAATGAGATTTGACTATTTTTTCTCAAACCTTAGAACACATATGAATAGATGATTCCATCATACTTATTCTAACAAAATTCCACCTTTCTAATTCATTTCCCCAATTTATAAAATTAATTTCTTCTTTCTTCTTCTTCCTCTTAACTTCATCCCTACCACACCCGAAATATTTCTTCTTACTCTACACACCCAATAAAATTCGAATCACTTTAAAAATACAACCCCGTTGGGTTTAAGACACCCCCAGAAATAATGTCACATTTGTAAACACTCCTGTATCTTTAATTTTCTATCTCCACGCGTTCGTCGCTTCGATTCTCCTTCGTTTCCCTTTTTCCCCTGATTCTCCTGCGTGTTACAAGCAGTCAATCGTCAGGGACGGCAGCCTCGCCACGGAATTATCCGCGATTATCGATGTTGGTCACGAGATATCGCTAAATCCCGCGCGATTCGACACGCGGACAATGCGCGTATTTGCCAGCTCTGATTTAAATCTTCGCCGCGCGACTGTTAGGTGCGACTAATACGGGATACCGTACGGTCGATGGTGAAAATTAGAGGGGGGGGAAGGGGTGGGTGGAACGATGCGATTTCACGTGTAAATCGCGCGCCAGCGGCACGGCTGTAATTGATTCTGACAAATGGCAACGAGTTTGACACGGATTATATACAAAGTTTCAGTTTCGATTATCTGCGCGGCCGATCGTGAAAAATCGTGAGAGCCGCTCACCGTGGATGTGGGAAAGCATTAAAAGGGAGGTGTCCGTGGAATAACGTCGAAAGTGTTATCGATCGTGTGTAATTGGATTGGATTACACGGCGTTCTTTCCAGCGTAGAAACAGCGAGAGAAACTTCTCGTATCTCCCGAGATCGAAGTGCTGCGAGCAATTTCATTCTGAACATTTCGAAGCTGTTCGTTGCAGCATTGTCCGCTTGGTCGAACGTCGTTTTGCCTGCTTCGAATTCCCCTGTAATATCCATATTTTACTTTAAGGTAAACTACTCCCGGTCAAATCGCGCGAAAACATAGGTGACTTTTATGATTTTTTCTAGAAGAAAGTATACAATGTATGGGTCTAAAACTTTTTGCACTTTATTCTGCTACAAATGTAGAGTATAAAACAATTTTTTTATTTCATTTTTGCCCACCCCTGCCACTGATATGCATTGCGTGCTGCATCGTTGTAAAAAAAAGTGGCCTGCACTGTCGCCACGATAACTTTAGACAGGATCGTCCAAAATCAAAAAACCAAAGGTATTCCTTAATTTCACATGTGTGGTTCTCGCGCTACCCTCGGGCAGTGTTAAGAAACAATTGGGCGATGATTGCCAAATGTTTAAACAATAGGGTCACCGAAACATGGGTTTTTCCCACAAACATGTTTCATAAAAAAAAATTGAGTGTATGAAAATTTGCAATAGAGGGTAACGCGGAAGCCAGTGTAATTACGAGTAGAATCCTGTTTGAATTTTTAGATTCGGTCAAGAATTGGATTTGTTATCGCGGCGATAGTGCAAACCAGTTTTTTTACAACGATGTAGCACGCAATGCATATTAGAGGCACGGATGGTAAAAAGTGAAATAAAAAAATTGTTTTATTCTCTACATTTGTAGCAGAATAAAGTGCAAAAAGTTTTAGACTCATAAATTGTATACATTTTTCTAGAAAAAATCATAAAAGTCACCTATGTTTTCGCGCGATTTGACCTGAGGGTGCCCTTAAATTCCATGGAGTACACGGTTATTTAACTCTCCGTGTTATTTTCACTATGCAATTTTTTTCCTTTTCCAATTTGTATCACCTACATAGGAACGATTATTCACTTCTTTTCGTCACAAAAGACTAAGAATGAAAATAGTGTAAAATCTGCATTCCTATCTATCGATTCACTTCTGTAGCTTCCAATCAAATTCAAATTCAAATCTCCACTGCATTGCTCGCGATTAGAAACCCTTCCTAACGATTACCAATTACAAATCTACTCAACATTATATACCATCGAACAGTCCTCAAAAAAATTAGAAGTCCTCGAAAGTCCAATTTCCACCCTTCCCTTCACAAAACATCAAATTCTATCCATAGACATCTGATCCTTCCCGAAAACTTTAACGCAATATCTATCAAATCTCCACCAAACCCTGACCTCCAAAGAAAGAATTTCATCCCCCTTTCTCAGCAACGAATCGAACGCAACCTATCCAACACTTGGCATGGGTCACCCTGTATATCCGCACGCGACGACCACGCTCTGGATTTTCCATTTCCTAGTGCACCAACGCGGTCTGGGAAATGGATAGAGCACCGGTCGTGACGGATAGAGTCGCGTTCGGTTCAGCACTTAAGCGCGTTACGCGACTTTTTTAGCGAGCGTATCGACGGTTTCCTGGACAGGGGCGAAACCGGTGGTGCTTGTTCGCCCGATACATATATTGATATTTCAGTCGTTCGCCAACGTAATCGCGGGTATGACTTATAGCCCGCCGTTAATTTGTATATAATGGCAACGGCCAGATACCGGGCTCGGTGTCTGCGCGCGCGTCGGGACACGAACAGGCCGCGTAATCGCGCCAGATAGTGTCGATACCGCGGGATGATTAATACCTAGGCGTTTCTACGATTTCCGCGGAAACCGGGAAAAGCGTCGCTCGGGCCATTTAATTGCGAACGATCGTCGATTAATCAGCGACGTTCGCGCCTCCCGTTGCTGGCTCCTGCCGATGTTTCACTACTTTCTGTGCGGCTGAACCCTTCGCGCTGCTACCTATTCACTCGTCAACGCTTTGCTCGACCCTTGCATTTTTTAAATGCAGATCTTTGGAACCACGCACAATTCCCTAAATTATTATTTCCTAAAGTATTCTTTACTTATAAAATATTTAGTGATTTGAACGTTTACACAATAATAATAATATCGGTATGTACCTTTAAATTAAACTTCAGAGTGCCTGAGAGGCATATTTAGAGTAGAATATTTGTTTATTATAGAATACTGGAAAGTAATACAATTGGTATAATATCAGGGGTTGTTAAAGTCGATATCAACATCGTATATGTTAAGTGTTGGCACCAAAATACATATCGTAGAATCAAAGGCTGTGAGGAGCTGAGGTAGCGTTGAAGTTGCAAGTGTCAGATATCTGGGTAGAGAAGTGTCAGTCTAATTTTAATGTACAGTTGATATTCCACGGCCAATCGCAGACTTGTTCTTCTGGGTTGAAGTGCAGTCTATACCCTTTTCTGTACTCTGGGCAAATCATTTGATGCCCAATCCCACAGAAGCATGAGTAATACTTGGTGCAATCGCTCTCGTGGGCGATGTTCGTTTGGTTCACGCAGCTATCAGTCGGGCATGGCGGCTCGGGCTTGTCCTTCACAATAGTGGTCACTGCCACCGTGACGAAAAGGATCATTAAATATACGCCTGAAATTCGGAAGAAATTGTTATTAACGTGCATTGCATTCCTGAGGAATTTTTTATTTTTGTTCTTCCCTTTGGCTATTAGTCGATTATAAATTTGTTACGATGGAAGGATATTATTTTATGATAATAATTCGTGTTTGGTATGTGTACGTGGAATAAGTGACAGTAGGGAAGAATAAATATAAAAGGGTATAATCGAGGACCTTGCAGCAAGAGGGTGCAGCTTGATTTATTTGGAGCAAACATTTCAGTTTCGTTGCCACATGGCAGGGAACATGTTAATGTAGTGCAAAGGGTGAAATTTATAAAAAATCAGAGATTCAATTTGTTGTTATTAAACCTCTTCATTCATCCCCAGATTCACCCTAGTAATTGTAATCAAAAGACACTAGTTATCTACAGTCACTCACAAATTTGTTAACGCAAGACTTATTTTTTATATTAAAATCACGAGTTAAGGGATGTCAATCTATCCATCAAGAAGGATAAGCAAAGTAGTGGCTATCATAATTAGTCATTCTTCTTAATTTATATGAACTGTGAATCACTGTATATATCTCCATTTTACTACCATTTATATACGTAGAAATGCAAAAATAATTTTAGAGAGTAGTCCAGTTTTGAATCGACCTTATTTCGAAAGAGAATTACAAAGTAAAGGGGTGAACGCAATTGTGTACATTTTAATTGACAAAGGAGTCCATATTGAAGAATCAACTGATTTAATAATTAAACCAATTTGCATTCTAATTTTCTCTCGTCATTCGAACCCTTTTCATCAAGAACACTTCCAAACTCACAGAATACTTACACTTCATGTTGAGGAGCAGGTAATCACTAGATCTGAGAGTCTGACTGATGTATCTGACTTACGCGAATTCGCTTTTATAGCCTGAGAAGCCTTATCGGCACCCGATTGTGTGGGCTATCACACGTAACACTTGTTCATTTTCTGAGTGAAGGTTGGGCTCTTCAATTTTATTTACCTTTTACCTTATTCTTAAACCTCATTCCTTTTTATCTAAAAGAACACGCTTCCCATTTCTTCAACGAGCAGTGACCACTCTATTATCCTACATTTGATTTAACATTTAAATCTTTTGCATTTTTGCATTTGAAACACTGATTTCCTACAACAAGGATCAATTTCCTACATCCTGTAGAAACACTCATTTATCACGCATCTATCTTGATAACTTGGGTATTCACAGTGATAACACACAATCGATTAGAATAATACATTCTCCTCGACATAAAAAGAAGGATGGAAGTGAAGTACATCAGTCCTCGAAGTCGAACAAGAAACGCGAGAATGACTGCAGATATCCTTTCTGCCGAGCAGCCACGCTAAATTATCGAGTTCGCGGGAGAACCTTTAACGACGCAATTTTCGCCTAAGGATGTGTATCTCTTTCGTTTATGGATCGCTATAAAACTGGGGAGCGGTCGATTCAGCTTCACGGAAACCAGTCACGGTGCAAGTGAAGTCCCCGCCGTGTCAGTGATACTGTCATCATACTTAGCCCCTGCAAAAACCGTAATTGATTTTTCAACATCCCTCGAGCTGCAGCCCACGGAAAGAAATCGTGTTCACATCAAAGGAGTCGTATTTGCACCGACAGCAAATTGGTGCAATAATGATAGCAATGAGGGGATAATAATTCGAGAAATAGTGGTATACGTGGCACGTTTTTAGACGTTAAATATTAATGGGGTGAGCACTTCAATTTTTCTGGGCGTGGGTCGAGTGATGCAACCCAAAATGGGCACGTTGGCCTCTCAACCTATTTTCCGGAATCAATTTGTTTGTGGCCACAGCATTCTTAAGGGCCGATAACAGTGGCTTTATCAATTTTATACAGAATTATCGAGATACGTGGCTGGGAAGCTAAGTAGCTCTGTTTCGGAGTTGACGCGTGTTCGTTCGTTGATTCTTTTGGTAGAGGAGTATCTAGTTCGAGTTTTAGTTGGTTTAATAGTAAAAAGAAGGAATACTACAAATTTAGATGTGTTAGAGTGGGTGATTAGAGTTGACCGTTTATCTAAATTCGTCGAGTGATAATGCGTTGAGATAAGGTATGGATAATAGAGGTTTACTGATTCCCCTCTCGAGCAATGGCTTCTTACTTGAGTAACAGGGTTTTAACAGTATGCCAGTCAATTTATAGTTGCATCAAATTCATTTAAGTACGCAAAAAAAGATCACTCTGAATAATTTTCCAAATTCTGTCATACAGAATATCTTTTTTAATCCTTAAAAATGTAATTATTAATCTTCAAATACTATTACAAATACTATTAGTACTAAACCTTCAGTCTTAAAGAAAGTAAATTACTTTTTAACTTCGTGCACTTCAATTAATTTTTTTCCTCTCGTCTATCGATCACAGATCTACCAATTAACGCTGTAGTTATTACATACTTACAGAATATTGGGAATAGAAAAATAATACACTATATTAATTCCAAAATCAATAATTTATTTAATTTTACCAATCTTGAATTCTTCCATTTTTATAAAATAACTAACATTAATATCTTTAATTTAAAGTTTAGGGTGTCTGCCTGGTGTCCAAAGGGTTGAAGTCGGTATGATTCTATGTCGCGACGAAAACCAGTCCCCCGAGGGTGATCTTCCAAATCGATCGTACTCAGAACCACGTAATTTGTAAGCAACATATCCGGCGGTGTAATAAAGTACCGAAAGTCGGCCTCGCGGCGTGCGCTTATCGTGCCGATTCCTCGTCGCGCGCAGCACTTTCGCCGCCCCTGAAAAAATACAATAAGTTATAGATCGGGGAATGACGGACGAGTGGTAGTCCTGGTGGCGCGTGGAATTGTAGGTCATTAGGTGGGAAAATGAGGAAATTAATTTAGTAGTACCTAATTAATTTCGGTTATCACCGTCGAGGTGATGAATGTAACTCGTATCAGCCTCAACGAGAGATCAAGTTTTGGTACCAAGGTGACTAGATTTTTGCTGGTTTTTGAGAGATTTGTCAGAAAATTTCCATATTAAAGGAAATGCTTAAATGCCACGATATTAAATATATTGAAGTAAGATTAGTCGGGTGCTAGAAGCATTGGAATTTATTATTATTCTTCTAATTTTCGTTGTTTCTCTTTGCAAAAAGTTGTCGAAAAGAATCGAAAATTGTATACAAATTCCAAGAATTGGAAGAACACATCGATCCTTCTACATCTCCTGCTTCACAAATCCTCATGCAATTCCTCATGCAATGCAGGATCCGATTTAAATAGCCTTTCCGCCGTTCTGGGCAAAAATGATTTATGTCGCCCCTTGTATTTAATTATAAATAATTATTTTAAACTACAATATTTTACATTAAGCGAATTTTTTTGTAGATATTTGTTGAATAACGGAGGCCTTTTGTTTTACAAAAAAATTAATATTCATATAAAACAATAACGAAACAAAATGAAATATATAGGTAGGAGATAGGTACCTATTTTTTTAAATATAAAAAAAGAACAGCTTTTATAAAATATTTTAAAAAATCATTAAAAAAAACAATCTATACATTTGCCACTAAATTCAAACACGTATTACCTATTTTTTTTACCGCATTTTCAAAATGTTTGACTTTTTTTATTGATTTTAATTTTCCCTTTCTCCCAATTTTGCCGCTCCCAGCAGTTGCCCTACTTGCGTCCGCCTAGATCGGGCCCTGCAAGTAGAAATATCCTGAATTTCTCTCTGGTTCGTTGAACCACCATCGTTTCAATATTATTAATCCTCTTCTCCATATCCACATCTCCATCTGCCATAAAAGAAAACAGGAGAGCAACGAATCTCCCCAATGATTGCTCGATTTCCCCGGCCCGAGCATCGGGGATTAACGAGGGCCCCGCCATTTCCTATTCAGCCTCGGCGAGTGTGATGTTTAATGGGAAAACGGTGGCTGAATTGTCGGTCGACTCGCTAAACAGAAGCGAAGTATCCATAAAATCGCGATAACGACGCTTTTCAGAACTTTTTACCCTTCGGAAGTGTGCAGCGCGCTAATTTATATCCGCGCTCCGGCTTGCCCCCTTCGTTTTTCCCCCCTTTTCACGCCCGTTGTCTCACCTTCGGGTTATCTTCCGCTTCTCTCTTCCTTTTTCGAAGCAGCCTGTACCTTAATACGCACGCTGCGCACGAAAATATCCTTACTTTCTCCAGGACATCCCGGACAATAAGAGGAGCCCGCCGCGTTAATAAAATACGATTGATGGCGTTATAACGGGGTGCTTTTAGGCGCGAGCGATACGAGTTGAAATCCTCTGATTTACGGTCGTTCGTGCGACTTGCAGCGAGTTTTCTCACTGTCAGGCTGCGTAGATTGAAGAATCAGAGGATTCTCGAAGTATATTCGATTCGAATTAGAATATTCATGCATCTGTCGGACGGTTGCTTTAATCAATCGAGTTACGCGGAATTCGCCAGGAATTCATCTCCATTAGGAACGCATTTCTCCCCAGTACTGACGTCTGCCGTCGTAAAACATTCTATCAGCGAACGAGACAGACTTCGAACGCCACTTCCTGAAGCCTCGGAGTTCAAAGCTCGTCCCTGCGCGTGTCATAGGGCGCATTGAACGCTCGTCAACGTCGTCTCGCGCGTTTCCGTGGCGGATCATTTAGAAACCGGGGTCTACCTCCACGGACTCTGACACGGAGACAGCGGGACAGGAGCGATCACGCGAATCGGAGGATAAATCACTGTAAATTAGCTGCTTAGAGAACCTTTAATGTAGGCTTTATATTAGACTATTCCATTCTTGCCGTCGTCTTGTAGCTAATTATTCCTCTTATAGTTTCATTCAGGGAAACTTTTCACTCTGGAAATGCAATTAAAGTCTTCAAGTGTGACGTTGCTACGCCATCTTGATTCTTCATTGACGCGAATAGTGCTGCCCTCTCTGATCCATTCACGGTGTCATTTCATATTCTCAAATATTCTTTTCGTCAACTATCATCATCGACTGAGATGTGCGCATTAAAAAATAAAATTAAAAAAACAAAAACCCTGTATTAACATATTTTATACATATATAAAAGAAATTTCATTTTTTAAATGTAAGGTATTAACCTAATAGTTTGAATTAGCTTATTTATATATTTATAAATTGATATAGTAATAGTAAAAATTTTATTATATATGTATCTCATAAAAATATTACTTTTATCATATTACTTTGATAAATTATTTTAAAATTTAATTGGAGGTTTAAAAATCAATACAATTTATGTTGAACTTAATTGAAAAGTGAGATTTATACATTGGACGGTTTACAAAGTTTTCTATTTACACGCGAGATATATGCTAAAACTTAAGGAAGTCAGTTCGTGGTGGTACACCCGGTATTATCCAATACGTACTCCCACGTAAGCGGGACGGGAAGGTCAAACACGGCAGCCAGGAAAAATCTCGCGAGTCATCGATCCATGCATGACATACGCGACTCCTGGCTGCCTTTATATTTCTCTCTGCGGGTGATATCCCCGGCCTTCCATTTGGCAGCATCGGCAGCAACGATTACTTCCTGATGAACGACGCCGAGAGAGCCAGACAGACGTCGCGCGAGCGACGCGAAATCGCAGGTATCGCGTGTCCCAAGCGATAGCTCGTTAATGTGTTTCGGATCGTCGTGTGCACTTCTAAATTCATCGTACAGGGTGCCTCTGAAACAGTGCCACACTATCTGCGCGAGGATTCCATGCATCGGATCTAAGGAAAACAGTCCTGGCAACTGTGGATCTACAAATATAGTTTCATGTGGATCACCAATGGCGGATTTATATACATATAAGGCGGCAAATTTTGAGCGAAAAAAATTGGAAAAGGTTTGAACACATAGACATGAAACAACTTTAAAAACAATTCGCATTTTCTTCATGTAACGAATTAGCAACAACTCACAAGGGAGTTGCCATATTGAAATAATTTTACAATTGTCTTAACTTTTTCAAATTAAAATATTTTATGGTATTTCGTGGGAGATGTTTAGCAGCCTACTGGCGCCAAAATTCGAAATCCGCCCCTGTGGATATGGGTCCATAGTTCAATTTTACCAAAATCTGTGACACACCTCGATTTAGCATGAAATAAACCAATAATTTAACATTGTGATCTAGCTTTACCATTACCTTTGATGATCCTATGGGGAGCAAAAGTTCCATGGTAGAGTTATAAAGTGTTAAGATTTATCAAACTTGAAAATATATTTTGATAATTCAGTGAGTAGACGTAGGCCTTCGTGTTCAGTTAGCTGAGATTAATTCTAAAGTTTTTAAAATAGCACTCAAACGCTTAGGAATTAATTCTCCGGTTTGTGTGCACGTAAATCACATTGTCCCGTTGAACAATAATCCACGAAAGGGACCAACGTGCTCCGTGGATAGGAGACAGAAAAGAATGGAGGCAAGGCGCACCGGAAATGGGAGTCGCCATTGCACGGTTACATAAATTCGTCCGTGTTGCGTATTCTCGGGCTAGAATGCAGACGAGAATGTATCGTTGAACCACGCGATCGTGTGGGTGAACCTGTTGAACATAATTGGCTCCCCCGTTATTATTAGCTAATAGATTTTTCCCCAAGAATTATTTATACCCTCGGCTGACAAAGTTACACGCTCCGCGACAACAGCTTAACCGTTAATATCTCTCTTTGCTTTTATTCTGCGCAGCTTCAATTTTCTGCGTGTTGCATTACTGCAAACGAATGCGCGAAATCGCGAAATCTAAAGCCACTTTGGAACGTGATATCATCTGATTTTCAAATTAAAAATATTTAGTATTATTCGACTTTTCTCGATGAGACCTTTCACCTTTTTTTAATTACAAATCACATCTCAAATTGAACATTATACTTTTTTAATTATTTGCTCAATTTTTGTCCTCTTTTCTACCTTCCCAATTATTTTCCTGGCGAATCGTGTAGCTACCACGTTACTAGTGAAATTAAATACTAGTAAGCAGTATTTAAGCAAATGCTATTTAAAAATTCGACAGAAGATCGTGTTCTGCTGGCAACAAGACACCATCACTTGTCATAGAAGCATTCCCAGTTCCTTTTCCTCGGGAATCATGTACTACGTCCTGCGAGCGAAAAAAATCCTGACAGAAGATCGTGTTCCGCCCGCGAGAAAACACCGTCCACGCGTGTTCGCGGTCTTCTTGTTAGGAGGAAAGCGGGAAAGTATCGGCTGCAGCCGAGTGGCGGATTTATATTTTGAAGAAGTTCGTGTAACTGTCCGCGGGGCAGGATCGTATAGAAATCGACGGACGGGCAGCGGCGAAAAATCGCCAGTGAGAAATAACGGGGAAACACGTGCGTGCAACACGGCCGCGGTGGTATCGAATCGAACGATCGCGGACCGCTACCTTGCCAATTACTTAATCGTGATTCGCACAAAAGCGGCGTCGAAAGGATGAGACGATAACGGACGGCTTAGAATCGCTCGAACGGGAATGCTTGAGCTTCTTTTTCCAGCCTTCAACTTCCTCTGCTTTAGATACGCCGGACACTTTAACACGCGACTGTGCCGCGTTCTCCGTTCACACGCGTTTATTTCAATGCATATTGTCGGAAACACGAACATTTCATAGCTCACTGATGTATCATACCAGTTCTAATAACACTTTATTCACGGGCAATGCCACGATAAAAGGCCAAAAATGGTAAAATAACTTTGGAGGTGCTTTTAAAAAAAATTATGAACTTCATTAAAAATGTAACGTAAGGTTCTTATGATATGTATAAAAAAGAACAACAAATCATTTTTTTTAGATTTTTTTAATACAAAATTACGGCACAATGGCTGTACTAGCCGATGCGTATTTCCTATTTGAGTTATTCCGCGGTGGAATTTTTCACGTCCACACCATTGGACCTAGAATAAAAGACAAAAAGTTTTGCAATCCATACACTAAATACCAGAGAAGTACCCCTGATTTTTGCAAAATATTGAAAACTCTTTTTCTAATTAACATTTCTATAAGAAATTTTCTAGCAAATTGGAATTGTTTTCAAATGTGTGCCATTGAAATCTTGGGTGTAAAGTCTAAATTCGTCTAAAATCTAAATATTTCAATGCATGTATCTATATACCTATCTTCATTTTGACGACAAAATAATTTACCACCTAGGTACATTTTCTGTTAAAATACTTTTAGTGAACCGAACAAAGAAGCACACACTTCGATTAATTAGTCCAAGTTCACGCTGAAAGCAACCACTTATTTCCAATGCCCATTTACGAGAATTATAGTTGGACGTGGAGAACAGCTCACAGTAAATCTGCACAATTTCTTTCGTGCATTTTTTTTTTGTCTTTTGTTGTGTTATATTATTTAATACATTGTTTTTCTTTGTATAAATAGTCATTGTTATAATTGGCGCAATTTTTGTATATCATTAATTTTATAAAGCTATTAATTAATTTACGACAATGTTTTTAAATGGGATTCTTTTTGATGGGTTAATTAAAAAATGTCCACGATATGCGTAATGAAATTTATGAACACAACATTTTAGCTGTGTATACGTAGTTGTGTCATCTTAAGCGCAGTTGGAAAGCACCTTTATGTACTTGCAGCTCATTTTGATTGCACATTTTTTTATATTGTAATTATATTATTTTCTTTTTTTGGGTGATTATATTATTTTCTTTTTTTTGTGATGTACTTGCAGCTCATTTTGATTTCACATTTTTTTATATTGTAATTATATTATTTTCTTTTTTTGGGTGATTATATTATTTTCTTTTTTTTTGTGATGTACTTGCAGCTCATTTTGATTTCACATCTTTTTTTAGATTGTAAGGGAGTTATTGCAAATTATTAAGACTAAGTCAATTAACATTACATTAACATTTTTTACTTTTTCATGTTTCTTTGCCTTTTTTTATATTTATTTTTTGATACTTACCCAATCTACGCCACTTTCGCAAGCGACACTTCTCGAAAAGCACGAGCCCCGCTCGCCGGAGAGTTAATGGGGCCTAATTTTCCTAATCACACGCCTTCGACCACCGCGTGCCCCCTTGAGGCGTAATCATTTCAATCCCCCACCCCCGTTTGCTCGCGAGGTGTCGCCCCGCCATTGCGAAATATGATTTACGCGTGGCGTCAGCCCGCTATTAGTCCGCGATTTAACCGTGAACCATTAATCTCGTTTCTTGGCGGTGTGGCCGCTTTAATCTCGCTGCCCGTGCTAATATTTGATTATCGACTTGCACCCGGCCAACGTGGCCATTTTCGACGCTCGACGTCGCGTGGAAGCATCCATCGGCCTCCATTCTCACTTTTTCGTCCTCATTTTTCTTCATTTTATTTATTTGCCTGATAATAAATTGGCTCAGGTATTTCACTCTCAGTCGATGGATGGATAGATGGGTTTATTGGCGTGGAAGAGTAGCCCTCACAAGATTATTGAGTAATGGCACTGTTAACACTCGAGTGGCAATGTATTTTTCAAAGTTAATTGGCATAGGTGGATGTTTTCCTATTTCACATTTCAGTGGTTCAATGTTTTCAGTGTTGGTCTTTGGTATTTCTAAATAAGAAGTTAGGGTTTTGGGAATTACAATATAGTTCTTAATAATTTATTTTGTAATTGGGACAGTTTTGAGGATACTTCAGAGTTATGAGAAGGAGGAGGCACTAATTGGAGTTGAATGATGCGATTTTATAACAGTTGTGACATTTAAAAATTAAAGAAACACTAAAAATAGTAGTAAGAATATAATAAATTATGTTAGTATTAGTTATAGTGATATTAATTACACAGATAAAGTGTGTGAGGTGTGATCAAGAAAATAATTACATAAATCCTTTATGAACCAATAATGTGTATTTATATTTAGAAGCGTCAAGGTAATCTGGTGTTTCTTAAATGAGACCCAATTTTAATTTTTTTTCGGCCACTTACGAAATATGTGGAACACCCTCCGTTTCAGTGAGTCATAATGCGACGCCCTCGTTTTGTCGCGAATAATCTGGGGAATCATAAACAATCCTGGCGCATAATAGTGTTCACACTTGCGCAAGGGACGTACTATTAATTGCAAATAGCGGGAAACTCTTGAGTAACAGGATTTCTGTAAATTCGGGGCAGATGGGACTAAGATTGTGATTCCTCCATTTTCAAAAAACCATACTACTAGGTATTATAATAATGAATAGAAGAGCGTCTTCCTTCCCAAAATTCTTAAAATCAAAGCATATTTGGGTCGCAAAGTTGCACTCGGCGAATTAAAAAGCGAGAAACTCTCGCTGCTGCGACCCACGTTTCAAGTTTCTAAAAAGGTTGTAGCCATTCCTTCTCTTAATTAAAACCAGCATATTTGGCTAACCGAAGAATATTATACACTTTAACTAGTACATCTCACATGTTATCTACAAGATTGATAGAGTCTCAGCTTTCAGAATCACATTTAAATACAACATTCCATAGAAAACTTCCATTTTGCCATTTCGTCCTATTTTCGCAAAAGCCGCGAGTCATCTTATCTGCACATCTCTGCAAAAGAAACTCTATTCTCTCCTCTCGTCACTTTCGCGTGCAGCATCATTCCACAATATACCATCCATCAGAATGATCCCTAGCTTCTCTAAAAACTAAATCCAATCTACTTCAGCATCAAAAGTCACAATCTTCCTCGAACTCTTCCTCATTAATCACAATTTCTCTCTCGAAAAATCTGTCAGTGTCCCCTGCGATCTGTCAAAATTGTCATGTGGTCGGCTGATTTTTCATTCACCGTCTGCACCGAACGTCGAGCGCGTGCAACACCCGCTCGCAGATTACATGGTCGACGCCAGACACGCGACACCGTTTCGCGAATAATTTTACGGTGTTCCCTTGTTATTCTCGAGTTCGCTCGCACGACGTTGACCCAGAAACGAGACGTCTTCTTGGCGTTAGCTTTTTCCGGATTTATGCCGCTCCAATTTCACGCGGCTCCCTTGTGTCATTTCTCAATGGCCACTTTACACGACGGTGACATAACGCGGCTTGGTCTCGGGCTTGGACCCCCGCTCCCTTCACAGAGTATTTTCAATACTCTATTGCGAGCACGTGCTCATCCTGGGAGTAATTGGACGCCTGGATGCACTGCCAATGCCACTGTGAGACCGGCCGAAGAGCACTTCTCGCGAAACTGATCACATTGTAGTTTTTGATGGAGCACTGCGTTTGGAGGATTCTTGGCTCTTGCTTGGGAAATGGGGGATTTGGGAGAATTTCTTTTTGAAGAGTGTGATGCTAGCTTGGGGGGGGGGGGAGGGGGATTAAAAGTGGTAGAAGGTGGATTTTAAATTCTCAGGTAGTGGCTAAGAAGTGAAGGAAACACATCTTAGGGGTGAACATAAATTTATTAAAAAAGCACATGCTGTGTTTGAATAGAACTTACTAGTCTGATATTAGTCAAAGGAGTTAGAAATATTTTTCAACAGAGCTGTAGTAGAAGCAAAAGATTTAACTTCTTCAGAGTCAGTGCCTTATTGTCAATCACGATCCCCGGATTTTGTACTTTGAAGCTTCCAGAGGTGTCATTACTGTAACGTGATTTTCAATTTCTTCTTCCACGTATTTCTTTCCTTCTTTCACATTTCCGAGGCAACAGAGAGGCGAGAAACGAAGGACTGATTAACTAACCAAATGAAATGAATTTAGTTTCTCAGAAGACCATGGTCGATCGAAATATTTTGCTCCTACTGTAGTAACGCCATTCTTCCCGTACGTGGGTCTAACAAAAGAAGCGGCCAAGTGGTACAAGCCGTTTAAGGGTTTGAGAACTTCAACGAAATTACATGGAGGTTCCACGAGTCAGGCGTGATCCTGCTGGCCTTAACAGCCCCGTGACATTCGACTTCCAGACGCCATAAACCGCGTCGAAGCTTGTTCTCTAGTTGTTTCCTTCGCTTTGTGGCCCCGCCACGCAGAGAGGAAACAAGAAATCCCTCTCGAGACGGGGAATCCCTTCTCGGGAAGACCATCTTCTCTGTGACATTCGTTTCCCTCGAGCGTTAATTAACTCGTTGAGAATGGAGGATGATCCAACTTGTCATGTGTGGACGTCTTCAATGGGAATGTCTCAGAATTCCAACTGGAGTTCTACAGGAGGCAGTGATTCAATCAACTTCGTTATTTACTCTAAAAAGTATTTTATTTTATTTTATTTTACCTATTTTATTTTATTTTATTTTATTGTTTGTAAACGGGAAGGGGTTCCCTTTAGTGTACAGGAGTAAGAGGGTGCATATTAAAACAAACAAAAAAAACGGTAACCGAAGTAATCGCATTAAATGAAAGCTATATTGCAATTTTGAGAATTTTTATCACAGTCACCGGTTAACCGACTCTTGCGTCGCACGTTCCCAGCAATGAACGTGATATTTGTTTAAATTAAAAATTTTCAGTATAAAAGCATACGCAGTATTTTTTCTTTTTATCTAACTTTCCTTGAGAATGGTCATAATAATCAATGACCGAAACGTTGGAATTTAATAAAAATTCTCAAAATTGCAAAATAGCTTTCATTTACTTATTTAATAAACCGAACCATTGCGCCGAAATCATCTCTTCTAATTACTACAATTTTTACGATCGAAATTCAATTTATTTTATTCAACACCAAATATTCCCCACGCTTGATCTGCACTTAGCAAGTCCACGAGTTTCATGTTTTTTCCAAAGATTCAAATTGAATTCTAATATCCTCTGCTAATGAATACTCCTACAAAGAAACACCTATGCACCAGAAGCAATGGATCCAGCACTCGACTGATCCACAAGGAAGAAAAGCCAGGCACTCTTTAATCAGCGCATTAAAATTATTAAAAATAGTCGCGGCTTATCGGTGGCCATCGGTAAGGCACAGATCATCGTCAGCAGCATCTTCGGTTCTGGCTACTTTCACTCCCACAAGATAATCAAGCGTCGAGCCATCGACGCTGCACGCTCGTCGTCGATCCGTCCGAGATATCAACGGCCGATAGAAACGTCATCGTGATACGATTAATCGCGAAAAATGCCCCAGGGCTCGAGTAGGCGCGGAACGCTTCCCCGCAAACGTGATTGGCCATCGCCAGTGTCGTTGCACCGCGGTGCATATCAATTTCAAGCCTGCAGCGAGGCGGCGTGCTAATGAACCGCGGAGTGCAGTCGCAAAGCGAGCGAGCCACGCCGATGCAATACGAGACTCGGTCCCCTACTTTCTGCAGGTGTCTCGGCCAGTTCGTTAATCTTCGTAATTAATACCCTTTTTTTCTTTCATTTTTCCAGGCCCGACCGGCCGGGCACGAATTAATGTTGACGTTCGAAACGCGCCGTGGATCGATACGTCTCGCCTGGACCCCTCATTAACACCCAATTTTTATTGATACGAGGACGGCATTTAGGCGAGTCAATTTTTAGGATCAGCTGGCAGATCGATTCCCTGACTTTATCAGCGACTTTTTGGGTGCAATTAGTGTTGTATTAATTCGTGAAGGTGTGGTGGATTGAAATTGTTGGTCGTTGAGAAGTTCATAGGTTGGATCTATTTATTTGTGAATTCAATTAGGCTTCCGGTATGATAATTAGTAATATTCCTTTAGTCTGTAAATATATTTTGTATTACCTAGTTGAATATATATTAGGAGAATTTATTGTACAAGATAAAAAATTAGGAATGCTACAGGTTCATATCTGTAAAATTAAGCAGGCTACGAGATTTTTACTTTTACACTTTATTTCCTTAAATATATTTCTTGACTAGTGAAATGACCATTCGGAATCCAATTCACTTGAATTTTAGAACAAGAAAATGATAAGTAAGGGGGAAGAAAATGATTTCATTTCCAGAGCAAGTAGAAGCAGCGATCAAGTAGAATACTCCCATACATGATCAGACACAGCACAATCCTCACAGATCAAACTGAATAGCACAAAAATCACTGCGTAAAAAAGCCATTTTAATATTAAATACAGTACACAAGCACAGTGAGTGATCAAATTATTACAGTCACAGTACGAAAGATATGTTTGTCGTGTTTGTGTAGAAATAAAATCATCCATGTGACAGATAATATTGCCAACAGTATTTCCAACTAGGTATGTGTTTGCAATTTACAAACACGAATATTTCATAATAAAAAATAATAAGAATTCAGTGTAACTAAGTAGGTTTTCATTTAAAAATCAATTGCTTTAACGTAAAATCGCCAATTTATGTAAGTGGCTCTAATACAAATTTGATGCAGGACACTAAATAATAGTAACCACCCGACTACGCCATCATAAAACAATAACCCCCGCCATCTTCCACCCCCAATTTTTACAAACAACACTCAGGACCTCCATAAACATCCAAACCTCGCAATTTCTTCACCCCAGCCCCTTCCTCCCCCGAAATAAATATCCCCGCGTGACCCAACATCAATACTACCGTCGTCACGAAGGGCCAGGAAAGGGGGCACGGGAGCATCGAGAGCCCGCCGATATTTATTAGGTGCATACGGCTTTGATATCCTCGTTTGTCATCCCGCGGTCCGCGAGCGCAGGTGCAACCGCGCCGCGGCCAGAAAGAGGCGCAGCAGCGCTGCAGCTAGGCGTTGCACAAGCCGCGGTCGGTACTCTCTTACGGTGTCGTGCTCTCGCCATAGATTCAAGGTCAACGCTGATGTATACGAAGATCAGGAGTAGCTCGGGGAGAGGTCGTCGCTCGATCCTGATTAATGGCTCTCGAGATCGAGCGACCACGTCGCGCTGCGGACCGCTCCAGGCCTTAGTTACGTATCGTCGCCTAAGTGCATTGACTTAAGCGAATAAACTGCGCCGCGTGCATCCGCGACACCTTGCGCCCGTTGCATCACGATCGCTGCAACTGGGGGATATCGGGCGATCGCGTGGACCCGCGGTATCTCCTCCGCGTAATTATTCGGGCCTCCAGATTGGTGGCTGTGGGGGATGCAATTAGGGACTATCGGGAGTTGCATCGAGCTTTCATGGAACTTGTTTGAATGGATAGTGTAGGGGTATGTACTTTTTGGAGCAGCAGTGTGGGAGCTGAAGGGATAAAGTGATTGAAGGATGAATGTATAATATTTTACCTTAATATATTTTGATAATGAGAAGGCTGTTTTTTTAGAGTTTGTAGTTGTAAGCTTGAATTTTTTAGGGGTTTTATTGTGTGTACCCTTTGGGTTTAGTGTTATGTATTTTGTTTGGAGTTATATGTAAATTGAACAATTTTTGTAGTTTGTAGGTCGAGGTTTGCTTCTCACTTTTCAAGCTCTCATTTCGAAAGCGTGTGCGTATTCAATTCCAGTTCTAGTTCTCTGTTTACATACTATCTGCTCATTTTCCCTGAACAGATACTAGGACTCCACTCGATTAAGGGGCCATGCCTAGTTGGGAGGCGAAAAAGAACGTTATTTTCGGGAATTTTTTGTGGAAAATCTAGTGTATATTTTTTACAACTACTTGCTTATTTTGAAGGTACATATATTCAGCAACTCTCAGTAATTTTGTTATAGGAAAATATTAAAAAATGAACGAATACCAGCCACTCTTCAGGAATCTATTTTTTTTAGGGGTCAGCACGATTTCTTCGAGTCGGATCATCTGAAATCGAAAAGTGAAGAAGATTCTGTTAGCATATGAGTTTATCTGGTTCGAGAACAAACGATTCTTTTTTTTTATGAAAACTTTATTTTTAATTCACGAAAAACGAACAATTCAGACATCGAAAAATAATGATTTTGCGTTAAACAGCCATTTTGTCTGAAATCATTTTTTTTTAAATCCTTCGTTCAGAGACCAGATAAACTCATATATTACTAGAATCTTCTTCACTTTCTGATTTCAGATGATTCGGCTCGAACTGTTATTCATTAATTTCCTAATATTTTCCTATAAGAAAATTACTGAGGGTTGCTGAATATATGTACTTCTAAAATAACCAAATAGTTGTAAAAAATATAAATTAGATTGTCCACAAAAAATTCCCCACAATCACATTCTTTTTCACCTGCCAACTAGACATGACTCCTTAAAATCCCCAATGTTACTTACCTTAATTCCATCATTATCGAATAATTTATGTCAATTAAACGTTTATCCATCGAGCTATCATCACAGTTCACAAAAATCCCCTGCCATTCCACATTTCCAATCATTTCTATCAAACAACCCTCCATCCCCTAAAGAGCCCCCCAATCATCCAGCACAGTTAAGTCAACGAAGACGCACGGACACTTGCGAACCGTTCCACCACCCCGATGAATAAATCTCGCCTGCTCTCCTGGAAAGTATGCAACCGTCCAACATGACTTAACCATTAACCGTCGCTCGAGCTTCCAGGGAAACCGGCGTTCCAAGGATCCTACCACCGCGCTAGGATTCGACCACTGGAGTCACGGCGCCGGGGGGAGAGGGGGGAGGGAAGAGGGCGCGCTGTTAAACCGCGCAATTCGCGTGTATACTTACGCAGAAGTAACATTAAATGGACACTTTCGCCCCGCGCCCGCGTAAGAGGCCACGAGGAGTAGCCTAACAGAGGTCGTCACTCGATCCTGATTAATGGCTTTCGGGATCTCGCGGGGCTGTAAACAGTATTAATCAGGATCGAGTTTACGCCGCGCGCGGTCGTGCCACGAATCGCATTAATCAGGATCCGACCGTCAGACCGGCACGAAATATTCATTTAGGTACGTGTCCACGGACGGCTGCTTGGCACGGTGTTATTGATTTACGGCTAGCGACTTCCGAATGTCCAACAGCTGGGTCCAGCGATAAGCGGCTCCTCTATCGCCACTTGAATCAATTTCCTTCCTCTTCGTCGCTTTAGCCCCCTTAAGTATCGGAGGAATTATAGATTTTACGGATTTAGTTGCGGGAATGCAGTTGGGATTAGAGGGTTGTTATTTTTGTTTGGGAGCTTTGGGTGGTGCAGTAGTTGGGATTTAATTTTAGGGTTGAGAAATGTGGTCCTCTGTGGGCACTTGAATTTATTTCCTTCCTCTTGATCGTTTTAACCCCCTTAAGTAGTGATCGTTTGCTGATTAATTATTATTGTATAGGTTGGAATGTGTTGGTATAAAAATTATTGGATCATTTAAATAGAGTTCTAAGTCTCTTTAATGTGTTTGTATTATTTTTGCATTTTAAAATTAACTTAAGTAAAAAATAGAAAAATTCACACGTCCGATTTATAGTCTTGTTATCTACTTAATCGATTTACCTTAATTAATACCGATGTATCTGTTGTAGCATATGCTTCACATTTCCTAGATAAAATTCCCCAGCTAACCGTATTAGAATTAATACTTTCGAACGCGACCAAGGAAATATTACTTCATTTTTCATACGACTCTCATAAATATGTATTATACCGTTTTGCATGTTAATAGGCGTCGCGAACGAAAGGTTTGCTTTGGGATCGCTTAAAAACTACTTCTCGTTCTGCTCGATAATGATCCTTCTATGATAATGAATGCGATAGCAATGTAATGACTATATTACGCTCGCCGTTCGATTGAGTTTGCCAACTGGAATTCTCACTAATTTATTATTCATTAGCTCCAATAGATATCTCCTACATCAACTTAATCCATCAAATTGCCATCATAAATGTGGTGTATCTTGTTCCTTAATCCTTAAATATTACAATCAACTTCAACGCTTAAAAAATGTATTAACTCACACAATTTTCCGTACAACTCCTAGAATTCTTAATTCAACGTATCCTATTACACCTGTATTAAAGTGACTTACAATTAGAATTCTTCTAGTAAGTAGAAAATCATTTCTCCAATATACCATCAATTTTTCTATCACATCTAAACTAAAATAGGGTGAAAGCACTATTAGTCGACCACTTAAAGCTAAACTCGAATGAAAAGATCTAAAACTAAAATAAACAATCAATGTTATAAAATATAGAAAATGTATTGAAGTAATTCAAATGTATTTAATGTATCAGTAAAAATTTTGTGTTAGTATAAAAGTTCGGGGAAAATAAGTAATTAGCGTTAAAAACAAAGTGTCCGAATGCTTCAATAATCGACCGCTTAACTCTAAAAGTCGACCGGTCCGATAGCTAATAGTATTCGACCACCTTTTTTTAATTTGAAATTCAAAATAGGTTATGTGCGCATTACAAACTATAATTTATTTTTAATTATAATGTGCAACAACGGTAAATAATGAATAATGACAGGAATAAAGCGTAATTAAAATACGTTCTTTTAAAAACTTTGTCAAAATTTTAATAAGATAAATTATAGTTAACACGTGGTCGACTTTTAGCGTTCATTGTGAATGCAGTTAGCTTCAGAAGTCGACCGCTGTGGTCGACTATTGAAAATTGAAAGGGAATGATGGTCCAGTTACCGACCTCCCATAAATAAATAAATTATCCTAATTATAGTATTTTAAAGTTAGAAATTTAAAATATAATACAAAATTGTCATTTAATAAATGCTTTATTTCAGTACTTATTTCTTTAAGCTAAACAACAAAAGTGGTCGACTACTAGGGGGTGGCACCCTACTTCCTCCACAGATAAACAAAAATTCTTCTCTACTCCTCAAGAAGTTTTTAAGAATCTACCTTTATCTTTCATCTTTCTTCTACCTTCCTTCACACCCTCTTATCTTCTCAACACCCTCAAGCAAACAAATCTCCTCAACCCCACTCGTTCAACCTCAACAAGTCACAATTTCTCTACCATTAATTAACCTACCCCCAAAGCACCCTCAATTTCCTCAAAATATACGTCACACGCTACCCCCAAGCACCCCTAAATTTCCACAATTCCCATCTCATCCCATATCAAACTAACCCCCACGCCCCCCGCTGGTAATAAACTCCTTCCCTTCCAGCCCCATAAACTGCCTCGAAATAAGTCCCCGTTCGAAACGATTCGCCATCGAGAGCACCTTCTGACACAGTCACCTGGCGGCCATTGGACCTTGAGGCTCGTGCAACGGCAAGAAACGACCGGTATCACTCGACGAAGCGAAACGTCTCGGGACGTCTGGCATTCTGCTGCAATTTTACAGCTGTCCTTCGCGAACGATGGAGCCGACGTCCCGTGGTGGTCGTTTTCTCGGCCGTCGTTGCCTACCGCGGCGAATCGATTTCACGAGGAGCGTGCCCGCGACTCCGACAATGTTGTCCGGGGCACGCAGACGGGCCCAGGCATCTCGCCCTGTTTGTCGGTTTCGCGGGTACGGGAATTCGCTCGAAACGACACCCGATCGTCGGCACGACGTCTTCCTCGAATTTCGCCGAGCAATTCCCAGCGATTCGAGTGGCTCATTTACGGGTAAAAGTCCGAGTAACGGGACAGGCTGGTTAACCCCTTAAACCTTAATGACCACGGTGCATTCGTTTCCTGGGCCTTCCAGCGTGATGGGGTACGAGGATTTCACGGTGGTGCGATTTTCATTTTTTTTGGAAACGAAATTGAAAGGGGTTAGAAAGCTTTAGGGGCTTTCAAACTTCAGTTTCTCCCTTCAGTTCTGCTCTCGGGAATTATAAACCTATTTTTGGGGAGCTTTGCTTTATTTCTAGGCAGCTTTTTTACGAGCAAAATTGAAGAAAGTGGGAGAGAAGGGAGGGTTCTAAGAAATATATGTGTAGTGTTGGAGAGGTGAACTGTGGAAGTATTGAAAAAAGGGGAAAGGAAGGAATATTCGCAATCACTATCAGTTCTAATCCCGGAATTATGAAACTTATCAGTTGATTTCTTATAAATAAAATTGGAAGGAACGAGGAGAAAAAAGGATGTTCCTCCAAAATACGTCTACAGTCGTCTGTACTTGGGAGCAGAACTGAAGGTAATTGAAAAAAAAGGGAAATGGAAATAAAGTTCCCAGCCCCTTTTGCTCGCAGATTAATTAAATAACATACGCTCGTATCACTGGGAACGTTTTCCAGAAACTACCAAAGTAAGCTGTCAAAATCTTAAAACCTCCACAAAAGTATTTCATATAAAATTTTATATATTTTATAGAAAAATTGGTGGTAACCTTCTGTATCAAAACTTTGATACTATGGTGTAAATGTGCAAAAATTACGTTCTCTTGTTTATACTGTGCACAGCTTCCGGGTGTAGGCTACGCATTTCGAATACAAAGAGGTCTTGAGCTTAGTCGCGAGGATCATCTCGACTGAAGCGAACCGAGTAGATCATCCGAGGACACTGTCAAAACATGTGATGGTTTCTGCAATTAACCGACCGTGTCTAATGGCGTGCCTGTACCGACTGACTAATGACACGATTTCCACCCACGCACCAGCCAAGATATCTCGATATCTCGAGCGTAATTATGTCCACGCGCGAGCGCGACATTAGCGTACAATGTTCCATTGTTGGCGTGGTCGTGGTCTGGCGGATTTCTAAGCGACTGCCTACCGTAACGCCTTCCTCGACGTCCACTTCTTTCACTCATCGAACAGCTTCGCGCAGTCCATTTGCGCTTCTAATTCGAGGGATTATGGGCACAACAGATGACTTCCTATTAATATTGCTAGAACCGTGTAGCGGTGAAACCCCCTTCATTTTCCATTCACCATTTCAAGGCAGGTTGAGACTCTAGCTTCCTGAACCTATTCTTCTATCCTTATAACGGGGATTTCTAAGAGATTCGATACTTCACTCACATCATTTTCTTCACATTCTTTTTGGTTAGTAAATTGGAGTAATATTATTAGAACTATCAGAAATAATTCGTCAATTTCACTTAGGTATAGTGGAACTTGCAATGATATATTAATATCGAAACATTCTTTCATAATATTTCACCACTAATCATAGTAATCTTCTGCACAACTACCAGCCCAGATAATAGTGAAATTAAATCAGAAACTTTTTTCAATGAAACAGTGACCAACTCCATTAAATAATACCACCTTGCAAAACTCGTAGAAAAATACTTGAGCAATTTTCTCCCACCACCTGAAAATTAGAATCCACCCTATATATTTTTACATTTTTTCCCCTTTCTTACCCTTAAAAAAATATATTAAGCAGTTGACTAGAACAGATTCGAATCTCGTCGCGTTTTGTTTCCATCCGAGAAAAGGATTCCCTTCGCGCCTGTTGTAAGCGAAACGGCCGACACCGGCGACTTTGAGGGTGGCAGTTTAATTTTCGCGACGCCTGTAAAACCACACCGACCCGAGGCTGTTTCCAACGAGGAAAGGTCATCGCGCTGATACATCTCGGCACCGTGGACGTCTGGTGGTTAACCAGAGGCTCGCTCACGACTTGGCACTTCCATTTTGGTCCTCGCCTCTCGTCGCAGGCTTCGACGAGGGTTGATATGCGACACGGTGGCTTCCCGCCACGTTCAGATGATTACACCACCGCCAAAACGGAACTGGCTTTAACGATTCCACGACCTTCGCCCTTTGCGTCCTTTGGGAGAAGCTGGCGGATCGTCGAGGATTCGTCCTTGGAGTTTTTTAAATTACCGTAACATTGGTGGGCGTGAGTTACGTTGGGCGTATAGTGTTATGGAAGTTTTAGTGTCGGGGTAATTTTCTTGATTCTAAGACAATTTTCTGAGGAGTTGCTCTTTGCAAGTATAATGTCGTTGACAGATTGAATGCTTATATGCATTCTGAAGGCATTTGGAGTCTTTTGCGTTACTCTTTTCAATCAGGTTCTTTAACTTCATTTAATAATGAAGTTGGAGAACCTATATTAATGAAGTTAGAGAATCAGTATTAATATACTGATCGGGAACTGGCAGAAATACAGTAGATGCAATATAAGTTTAAGGAAATAAATAGTGGGAGTCGATTTCAAGTGAGAACAATAGAATATTACTGAGAATAATAGAATATTACTGATAATAGTAAAATATTACTCAGAATAATAGAATATAACTGAGAATAATCAAATATTACTCAGAGTAATAGAATGTAACTGAGAATAATAGAATATTACTGAGAATAATAAAATATTACTTCGTAATCTAAATTACACAGAAATCCTGAAATAAGTATAATAGTTAAAAATCGAGGTAAGGTATTGAGAAATGAATCCTGAAGTTTGCCTTTACTCTGGATTTTCCTCTTATTTTATCACATAGAATACAGTCACCCATTTAATTTTCTATTCTCTATTACCGAGCACCCTGTGTATAAGTTCAGCCGCCACTAGAGTGGTCCTCAGCTTCAGGTAATTCGCAATGCCACTGGACACTTACGTGCTCCATCTGCAAAGGATTACAAAAAAATTGCATCCTTGCCACGGAAAATGTCGATGCTCAGCGAGTAACGAACCGAAGTAGGAACACGGCGCGGAGCCCGCGACAAGGTGGAACGTAACGAGCCGGCTGTTTAGAGAAAAAACGTCCCGGCTCTCGAAGCGTATGGTAATATCGACAAGGAATAAAGTGCTGCGGAATAGAGATATCAGTGAAAGCCGATCGGTCGGTGATCCGTACCACCGAACCGATTATTGTTCTCCGCGGGCGCACCGATGTGTCCGAGTCATTGTTTTCGCAACGTGTAATCGCGGGAGCGAAAAATCGCTCCCCCACCGATCCTGCCCCGAAGGGGGGAGGCACGCTCCAGCGATCTTGCATTGGGAAACTTCCTTCGATCCGCGGGGATTATCGAAAGGGATATCCAGCTGCGCGATTCTTCGCGTTCCTCCGCCGAAACTGACGATAATTCACTTTCGGTAGACAGTAATCCCGAGAAATCTCGTGCAGCCTTGGAAAAGTGAGATCTCGCTGCGTTCGCCTGCTTGGTCATTCGGCCGTTCTTTTTTAGCTGTATTTTAATTATATTTTAATAACAAAGGATCGTTTGAAAAAGTTCTGTTCCATGTTCTTTATTATGCATGGATTCAGCAGGGTTTATCTAGTTTCACTTTATACTACTTCTTTTCCGGAACCTTTTGGGTTTTTATGGATGATGGGGGATGATTGTTGTATAACGATTTTTGGGCAGGATTATTTTAAACATATTCGTTCATAATGAATCGAAGTTGTAATGTCATTTCAGGTGGAAATTATAAAATAAGTAGATACAAATTTTGGGAAGTGAGGCCTTGCACTTTTATTTTATTGGAAATTATTGTTGCTTAGAATTATAGTAAGCACGTTCCAGATAATCAGTTTAAAAAAAGAGAGATGAGGGAAAAATGAAAAAAGAAAAATCTTCAGTAAAGAAACAGAGCCCGACAACATTTTTCTGATCTTGATTAATTATATATATAGTATTAGCAAACGATCAGAATCATGCAAATCGAACTATTATCAGCGAAACTCTCCTCCCACATGTTTTTGGGTGTACGACATATCGAGGCAGGTAGAGAATGCTTCAAAGGTCAGTACTATTTCGACTGCGCGAGTGATAACAACTACTTAGCTCGTGAATAGTGTCCTGTGACTTGGTTGTGGCGCCTCCTGACAAACGTCGACGTTTAAATATAATTATAGCGAATCATTAAAGTGCGTGTTTGTAAAAAGTGTTTGATATACGAGAACAAATTGGAAATCTAGTGACTGAAAGGAATGGGAAGGAATGTTTGTCACGAGGTTTGATATAGAATTGCTATTTTACAATAATATTGGAGTAAGATTATGTTACTTATTTGTGGTGACACAATTTCATTTACTAGAATTCAGAAATTTAATATAAGTTTCTTAAATATGTACTATTTTAGTTCCTTCGTTGTAATTAATTTAATTACACTAACTGAAATCCATTAATTTCTGTGAAATGCTGTATTAAAAATACTGCACATATTAAACAATTGACTTAGCAAAATGATTCATTCAATTAAAGTGTAGAAGACAAGCAAAGAGTAAAAGTGTAAGGGAAGGGGGATCGTCTATGGTCAGACGCGCTTGGCAGACCAATATCACTGGAGCTCTAACTCTCTATAGCTCTATAACTTTTTGCGCGTTCATTAACGGAAGAATTGTTTCCAGTGAAAGTTAGAGAAATTGGTGAGAACTTTATAAACCTATAAAAATTTCAAAGTAATTCCATTTAAAATTCCTAATTTATTTCTGTGTGTATCTTCTCAAGAGGAATACAAAGCATTGTATATAAAATACAAAAGACCTTTACATACCATGAAATTTAATACCGAAATATTTACCATCAATAATATAATTATTAGATTTTCAACAAACTTAATAAAACTGTGCATGCTAAAAAAAAATCTGAAAATCAATGCACACCAAATCGAAACAAATAATCAAAATCCAGAACAAACTAATTACCCAAAAATGCACTCAAAGTATAAATACATCACAGTCCACTGTATAAATCATTCGAATTTCGGTAAAGAAACATTTTGCAAGATTTTTACAAATCTCATCGCGGATTCACTATCGCCTGCAAATAATTTATTTTCGCGCGTGTCCCGTTATTTACTTGCCAGCGGGATTAAACCTCTGACGAATGTTTACATACGATCTAATCCACTCTGGATGATTTACCGCCGGGAATAGGATTTTGACCGAGCGTACGAATTATCTTCCCTGGCTTCGAGAATTCGCGCAGCCGGTCCACCGGCGGGAAATTAAGTTAGAGGCACAAATTGAGGGTCCGCGCAGCGAGGCTTGCTAAATTCTTGGCAGAGGCCGAGGCAGAGACGTATGGGCCCGATGATTCATGAAAATGGGTTAAATGTTAATGCTTCGGCTCGCTACGGACACGACTCGACGGAATTCGAGTGATATAACACTCGCGAGTTGACGATCGAACCGTGCCCGAGTTTAAATTTAATCCCTCATTTTCTAACGCTTGAAACTCTGGTCAGTTGGAACGTGCCTCGTCTTCGCCGTTCGTTTCGCACGCTTCATTTATAGTATGTTATGCACATAATATCTATTTGAAGGGGGCATTTGTTAGAAAAGTTTTGACATTCTTGTAGCTCGGCAGATACATTTGTCGCAGGGCTATTTATTTAGAAGAGGCTCTCTGTGAAATGGGGTATAACTCAATAGTAATAACTGGGGTATAACTATTCCACACTTCAGACTTAAATTAAAAACTGTCAGAGAACAGGGATCCTCGAAATTTTGCGCTGTCAAACATTGTCACCTAGAGTTATAGTATATTTTAAAAATCATCTGCACACCCCAATCGAATCACTGAATATCTTTGACTCCCAAGCTCAATGAAGCCATCGTGCCCCATAAGTTTCCATCAGGCTCCCAAAGTAATCAAAGCGAAGGTGCCATGAATCGATCTCCCCCGTGCAGTGCCATTCCAGAGTCAGTGTATCTCGTAAAGAGAACAGGAGAAGAGAAGGTCGAAGGAAATTTGGAAAACAAGGGGAAGTTTCAAGTTCAAGGAACTCGCGGTGGGGACCTGAAAAATGGCAGGCAAGTCGTCGCCGCAATTTGCAGGCGAATGTAGGCCAGGCACACACAAACACCGTGCCCAAGATTAGGATAATAAATACGGCCGAGGTGAAATCATCCACCGTCCCGTGGCTGACCTTACCGCCGTTTCCAAACCACGAAGAAAAGCGGCTCTACACGCTCTCTCACGACGGCACCCTCCGCGCGTTTTATAGACGTAACCTACATTTTACTCGGCGATGCTCGTCTTTCAGCGAGAAAGTCGACGGGAGCACGAGTCGTGAATATATAATCAATTTTTTCCTAATCATCATCGGTCTCCTTCGATACGATTCTGGATTAGAGATGATGGATGTTTGGAGAGCACTGGCTGACTCGAAAGAATTTTCAGGGAAGCTCTTTAACTGTGAGATAAATTTGGAGGCTTTTGGAACAGAATTTAGTAGCAGATTTCAATATTTCAGTTCCATTTATATTTTTGTGGAGACTTTTATGGAAAATGTATGTGGGATGGGTTGTTGGTGAAGTTTGACATTGCATGGAACTGTGTGCAGGATGTTAGATTGCACGTAGTGTTGTATTGTTTGGTGTGGATTCTTGTCAGTGAGTGATAGCAGTTTTCTGCTTTGTGGTTGAGATTTGCTTGTAGCCAGAATTTCGATGCATTGCGAATATTATACTCCACTAATTCTGTAGTCGCTGGATTGATATTTTCAATACATAAATATAAACGTCTTTAAGGTATAAGAATAAAATAATGAGAGATTGTGATCATGGATAATTGAAACGAGATAAGCTTCACAAATGTTTGATTGCTTGCATATCACAAGGTGGTTCAAGGCAGAGTAATTCAAACATTATAAAACTCAGATGTACTCTCCAGTTATGGTAAATCTGCCACCCCATAATTCTGCTATAATTTAATAATTATCCAACGTTTAATGATCTGATATCAAAATAATTCACATAATTTGGAGTCACATACAAATAATTTAAAAAATTCACATAAACTCGAGTTCCAATGTTCCGATGTCGACACCATTTCATATTTACACATTTACTTATATTTTTTAAACAACGCACCGGTCACCCTATCGAATACTAATTGAGTAATATTGCACCCTCCCGCTGCATGGATTCGACCCAGTGATAGAGCCATAACTCCGAGAACTGGCCAGAATTGATACGACGCGCCGTTTCGAAGCTATCTTCTTCGAGGAGTCGCGGGAAAAAAATCGGAAACGCGGGAACGTTAACGTCACCATCATCGTTCCCCAAGAGAAACGACGCACTGAATCCCAGCCCGTGGAACGGGGATCGGGTTTCGCAGTTAGCGGTCTAGATTTGTGTAAAGATCTGTCAAGTTCGCGAAACGAATGCCCGCCAGTTGGAAATTATGGGAATCTAGATTCCAGGCCTGGTAAACGCTATTTCAAAAGCGCTAATTAATTTTCAACGCGGCCATCTCTTGTCCTCCCATGCTGCCCACGGCCGTTGCAAAACCTACGAGCGTATAATTGCCGCGCGAAAGATTATCTTATCGGGATCTCGTGGGACGCGATAAAAATATGAACTTGTTCGAGAACGATGAGGATTTAACGGCGCGGAGAGCTCGAAATTGCGTGACGATTGAAATTAGGAAGCATTCGAGGGGCAGTTACTGCAAAGTGTCTTTTAATATTAGGTTGCATTTTATTTTGACTGTTAATGTGCTTGATCAGTGCGAGATACAGACTGTGATGTTGGAAAGTGAGAGTTACTTAGTCGACTTTAACGTGTGGAGAGATCTTTTATTGGATTGGAATGAGGAGACTTCTGCAGTGTGAGCTTTATAGTTTGTTAAGAGGAGAACCTACTTAGGTTAGAAATTTCACAATTCCACTCCCGAGTTGCATCAATGATTAATCAATTTCTACGTGACAAACTTGAAATTTTGCAATTCAATTTCTTTTTTGTATTGTATAAATATATATTAAAATACCCCTAAAGTTTCAGAGAGATCGAATCTATTTTTCTATGTTAAAAAAATTCGTGAAAATTACCTTTGTTTCAGCGTTCTAAACCAGGTTCTCTTAACTCTTGCCTGTAAGCACAAGAGATTGAAACTTTTTTATTTCTGATATTTAGGTTTTTATAAAGAATTCAGAATTGAAAGCTGCTGTTTCTTTTATTACAGAGTTTCACATGTAAATTCTCTCTGTAAAGAGGATTCGTAAACTCTTTTATCATTTTGCAATCTAAATTCTGGGATTCTCAACTTCCCCTCAGCTAAATCACACGACTCTCCAAATTCCCATACATTCTACTGTCAGTGGTAAATATATTCTGCCACATTTCCAAACCTTTTAACCGACATCTTCACTGCCCTCAACAATTTTTATAATCCCCAACACGTTCACTCACCAATCTCGTTTCCAAACAAATTCCCCCGCCAACCTTTCACTTCCATAACTTCCCAAGGCTTCACACAAACAAACGACACTTTCTTCAGCGCATCAGCAAACCACATCCCTGCATAAATAATAACGCTGCCTCACTTCTCCGGTTCCTCTTCCTTTTTCCCCACACCACGGATACTTACCTTCCTCCCCTTCTAATATGCAAATTAGCGAGCACTTATCCGGCCGAGCCATCGAGCATCTACCGTGCACCGGGTCCGAACTCCCCCGTTGTATTTGCTCCGCGAACTTTGTCATTAAAAGCGGCACGTTGCTGGTTCTCGCCCCGTATATAATTTATAGGTACGTACCTACGCATAGTCAAAACGCGATACGATCAATCCCGTCGTATTAATACAACGCCGCGGTCTCTGTATCGCCGTCTCTGTCCAGCCACCTACGCCCTATCTCAGCCCCGAGATTAGATCTGGCTCGAAAAGTTCAGCTGGGAAATTGTGTGTATCCCCCGAGCGGGTCCCGTGTCATCGTCACTCACCCGTTGCACCGCCTATGCGATCGTTCCGCGGGACGAAATGTCATCGTGCGTCGGATCTGGGCCCCTTATTAACAGCGCCTCGATTCACCGTTTCCGCTGCTAGTTGGAAGAGATCGTGGGCACAGATCCACGGGGATTCTTTCGGAATGTATGGATTTAATATTATACTGTACATCGCGACGATAGTCGATATCGATCGGCACCGTCGTGGTAGTTCTGTTCGTCGTTACGGTTTTAATGCTCGATTATGTAATCGGTCGCGGTGATAGTGGTTCATTAATGCTTCTATCGTTGCTGCGATCGGTACTAGTGTTGCTGGCACTAGTTTCGCCGCTTTCATTAAGTAATAGCCGTGGCAGCGAGGCGGTGGCAAGGGGGAATGGGTGTGATATAGGATGGATGAATGATTTTGCGTAGGTACTTTTGGTGGAATATGCTGTTAATGTTTTAATTGATAGTATTGGGATGGTAGTGTTTTGATTACTGTGAGTGAGGACACTGGTATTGTTGCTATTCTTACTGGAGATATAATTGATACTATTATAAATATATACTTACTGTTTCGTTTCTTACATTTACTTAATTTAACATTTTTTAGTGTATTATAGTACTTGTACCAAGGAATTTAAAGTAAAGAGATGAAGTTCGTCTCACACAAAAACATCTCACTGAAGAAGTTTATTATTATGGGTAAATTTAAAATTTTTGAAAATTTTAAAATGACTGGTGACAAAGTAATGCTGTTTTTAATCCTGAATCTGAAAGTATCTTTAGAAATTGATTTGACTGAGGTTTAGCTACTTCAAATCACAGTTGAAGAAAGTGAAAATTAAGTAAGATTTAACTACTAACTACATATTCATGTGAGTCTTGCTTACATAAAAGCATGAAAATGAAAATAAAAATATGTGGAAATTAGTGTTTATTACATTCACATGAAAATGTATGGAAATTATTACAAAATGAAAATATGTGTAACTTTAGTAAATTGAATGCTATTTAACAAACTCCACCAAAGAAGCGATATCTTCTTTACTTCTGTTGCGGTTCATAAGCTCAATTATTTAAAAAAAATTCTAATAATTTTAGTATTTTTTTCATTTTTTTATAATTTTAAATGAAATTCCAACTAGGTAAATAATATATTACCCAAAATTTAAAGGTACTGGTTAATTTTAAACCTGAATTTGTAACGTTTTCTTTCCACTAATCGTTTTTAAAATTGAAACACTGAAAAAATTGACACACCCTATTCACTATCAACCTCACCTCAAGAACTAAAAAACTTCAAGGTCCAGGAAATTGAAACTTTCTCCCGATTAACTCTCAATTTAATCTCATTTCATAAATGCTTGACATCGTTCCTCCAATGAAAGGAGAATAAAATAATGACCCGCGGATTTCACAAGAACAACCCCCAGGACTCAACAACGTCCATCGATCCACCTCAATATTCATGAAATCCTGGAGCCTAGGTCAGTCGAATTAGGAAAACAATTAGTACCGCGTGGTACTAGGTGCTCCATGGAGGCAGAGAATTACTCGTTGACGATGTTCCAGCCACGCTGCCCGCTGGGATTGCATTAATCTCTTTCCAGAAGCGGTACATTCAATTGATACTATCTCACGAATCGTGGTAATAAACAACGGCATGTTCGCGCAACGTACGGCCAAAGGAGAAACGCTCCGCGTCGAGCCGTTCCACCTTCCTCGTCCTTCCCGTCCTACATCTTCTTTGTGTCCTGGACGACGCGCTGCGCCGAGAGCGGACCAGGGTAACGATGGGGATCGAGTTTTTTTTTCTGATCCACGCGGACGGACCACGGACTGAGTCGTTCTACTGTGCCCTTTCGTAACCCCCTCGAAGGGGATTACGTCTGCCATTTTATGCTGGAATAATTTTACATTTAGACTTCCGAAACTATTATTACTGCTTTCTCATTTCTCGTTTACGTACACAATGTTTGTTGTTCTGTCTGTATAAATATTACATGGCATATACTTTGTTCTCAATGGGCTTGTCCTGTAAATAAGTAAATAAATAAATAGACTGTTTACTTCTTTAGGGACTAGATGTAGTGTAGTGTGGATAATAGGAGCATGGTGTGCTCAAGAGCGTCTTGCTGACACGTCACGAGTCGATATACAGTCGAACCTCGATAACTCGAATCTCAAGGGAAGGAAAGGGAAAATTTCGGTTTGTCGAGTTGTAGAGGTCTTTACAGCGGAGCGGAAGGGAATGAAGAAAATTTTCGAGTTATCGAGGTTCGAGTTGTCGAGGTTCGACTGTATAATAATAATAATGAAAATGGCAATGATAACGAGAATATAATGATAATAGTATTAGTATTTTAATATTATGCAGTGTGGGGAGTGTATAGAAAATATTTTTCTTGTAGGGGAGAGTTGCTAATATCGTACTGGTCACCTAAATCGTACCTCATCAATTTCTCAGTAATTAATGAATATAAACGACATTTGATGATAAAAATATCAAGTAAATGCGAAATAAGAAATAGAAACAAAACATTTTGAACTTACATCCCATTTTGTGCGTTATAAAAATTTTAAAAAATCAGGTACTTATAATAATCAAACAATGCAATTTTGTCCTGTATTTTTGTATTTTTCTGAAAGCGGGTTTAATGTAGAATATTTTACATTCATTTTAAGTACATATTACATTATATTATAAAGTTTAAATTCATATTTATAAATAAATGGACCATGTTTCCTAAATCGTACCACTACAATCGTACCAGTAGGATTTGACAACTCGTATGTTATATAGGTTATGTACATTTATCATATTCATAGGTTATTGTGGCCTGTGTGTGATCCATATACATATATATATGTAACTATATAACAATCAGTACTTTATGTTGAATATTTTCTTCTCTATTTGTTATTTATACTATTTTTAGAGGAGGTACGATTTAGGAGACCGGTTGCCTAAATCATACCTTTTACAGTATGTGACAAAACGATTAATAACAAATTGATTTGTTCTGAACAAACGGTTACGCGTATAATAGTAGGTGGCTAAAAGATCAAGCTACAATATCCAATAGTCATTTGCGTTGAAATTAGTACCAAATATGAAATATAACGTAAAATGTCTTAAGTGGTACGATATAGGCAACCCTCCCCTATTTGTCTTATAGGGGAGGTCTTCGGTCTATCGGCGTTCAGCGCATACTATCAATAAATGCGAGCAGAGGATTTCCGCACGCGAAGTACGAAAAGTGTTTCAACCTCTGTACCTAAAGAGGTAATCGTTGTCTGAAATATGTGAGAGTATATTTCTTTAACTTGCTATTTCTTTCTGTGCTTGCTAAACCAACTAAAAAATACCTACACACTGTTCCCCACACTCCTAACATCTCCATTAAGACTAAGGTCCGAAAAGAACTGAATTCTAAACAACATCCTTTCCACCTAGAAACCACTGCACAATATCCGTGTATCTCTCTATCTAGATACACGCCACTCGCGTCGACAAGTGCGCGCCGGCAGGAACACGATTTTTATCCACCGATCATCATCGATGGCCAAGGAAAGGCCCATTGAAAAGTTACTGTCGGAACCAATCACCGGGTGGATTCATTAAGCACCGACAAGGCCGCTCGATTTCTTGCGTCGATCATTGACGATGCGTGCACACCTGAATTGACGAACGGCACGTTTCCGCAGGTGCAGCGAGCGCGCCGCGGTGTCATAGCCGCGGAAAGAAACGAAGAAAGGCGGAACGGTGAAAGTAGCGACGCTTCGATTACACCGAAAGATTAGCCATCCTGGCTGGCTAATCACGAAGTTTCGGATTACCTCAGGGATATTTAAGGAACGTTGGACCACGCTGGCCGGATATCCGGGTGCCCCTGCCGGATATACCACGTCGATGAAACTTGATTCGTTGGGTGGATGCCTGGTCTCGTTCCACGGTATTGTATCGGGAGTTTTTACGCCGCTTAATAGCACAGTAGATAACGAAGCATATGATAGGCGACGCGGAGAAAGGACAGAATTCTGGCGGTGAAGAAAGTACCTAACTAACGTGGCTCTATTTGCCAGCTTCGACTTGGTTGCAGGGACTTTGTATGAACATTTACTTTTAGTTCCGCAGCGGTTGGGGAAATGGTGGAGACCGTGCAGAGTGATGCAGAAGAAGGGTTGAGATATTTCGGAGTTTCTTGCACCTGCAAAATCGAAAGCGTCCGCGCACGGCGCGACCCACACATTCTGAATTTCCCACAAAATCGGGAATTTTAACTAGCCCGCAAGCCAGAACGAGTTTCATTTTTCCCACAAAACCCAAAATTTCGGGCTTCCCCGCAAAAATCATTTTTATGGGGAAAAGCAAGTTCGTTTTGGTTTGTTGGCCAATTGGAATTCCCATTTTTTGTGGGAAAATCAGGATTTGTGGGTCGTGCCGTGCGCGGACATTTTCGTTACGACCCACAAAATTGAGAATTCTTAGCCACGTTGCTACAGTCTCGGGAGACGCGTTTTGTGTGTTGTGTGTTACAACAATTGGCGTTGTGATTGGTCTTGTGTGGTGTGCGATGTATACTATGCAACTGGCGTACATCTCACGTGGGACCTCTGTGCAAATAATATATCAGAAATGTTAGAATATCTTAGGAATGATGTAATGATTGATTAGAAAGCACAAATAGAGTTTAAATATGGTGGAAATACTAAAAACTACGCTATACATTTGAACGTCACAAATAATACATTCCATGTTAACTTTAACTATTTGTGGCGTTGATATTGTATTCAATTTAGAATCAATAAAGTTGAATGCAACAGGAAAGTGGTATGAGGGCTTTAAACCTCCCAAAACTCTTAACAACCATACCAACTCGAAAATCGGAACCAGCGATTGTAACTATATATACATATATATATATATATATTTCAATGCTATCGTTGTATCATTCGATGTATCGTAGGCCCACAATCATATTTCTACTCCTCTGAAACGTTTCGAGTGAAATCCCATCAGTAGTGTTCCGAGAAATCGTAAATAGAGATTAGGAGAGCAGCGATGCTCTTAAAGAGAGAGATTACCACGGTCTCCTGTTCCATACAGCAAGATTCGTCCGCGTGTGGCAAGCTTTTTGGCCTCTCCTGGAGGGCCATCATAAATTGACACTTTCACGGTAATGAACCCGCACCCGGAAGAAGAGGAGACGCGACCGTGGCGAATCTACGGTGCCAGAAACGCCGCGTTTATCACGTCGAGAGACTCCTGGACGTTCGATGATAACGCGCTACAATCCGCACGCGAAAGGAATTCTTTGGAGCCGCACGATAAAAAATCCTGTTCTCCTTTCCAGGCCGTGGTCGCGTTTTAAAGACGGGCACCGGTTTCAACCCCGTTCCGTCGATGCGACTTGACTGTGTGATTCGAGAGCCGATGATTGAACGCGACACGATGGCCAATTGAAGTGAACACGCGGAACGTTTTGCTGGGAAACGATGATGGATAAATTGAATGGCTTTTATTACATTGAAAAAGCCATGCCTGCGTGTGGTTCCTGATATTGCTAATGCAGAAGATTATGACAGCGCGATTTAAAATTCAATGTTACAAGTATTATATGCTTAGAAGTTTGATTAATGTTGGAGTCGCCTTCTGTGCTTAACGATAACAAAGTTTTATCTCGTTGAAATTGAGACTTGGCCTCTGATATTTCTGAATAATAAAAATGCTGTAATTAAATTTAGGAGAAGCTTCTGGCTTTGTGCAAAGTATTGCCTGAGATTTCTATGAGTCTCTATTGAACTCTTATTTCCTTATTTATTAACGAAAATTAAAAATAATTTCAGTCTTTTTATTAATAAGAAATTACTTTCATCTTTTCGTCAAACACAAAACAGATTGCAACTACATAATAAGAAATGTAACTAATATGTCTCGGTTCAATCCAAAAATATTCCTACCCTTTTCAAAATCTTTCACAGAATTTAAAACCAAGTAAAACATATTTAAGACGTATAGATATTAATCACCAGAGGCCACGAGGAAAGGTAGGCGTCCCATTATTTCTCCGTAAGCATACATCTCAATCCATCATCGATACCCGAGCAAAAAAAGGTGCATTAACACCTATCAACTCCCCGAGTGGAAAAGAAACCAGCAGCAATGATCGGCTGCGAAAGCTTATCGCTTAACAGCTGGCCAAAATTCTACGATTCTCAGAAGCGACGAGATAGGCACACCGGTAGGCTGAATACATTATATTATAATTCGGATCTGGATCCGTGCTTCTGTCAGCTTGTACGGTTTGTGAGAAAATCTTCAATCGAAGCGTGCTGATTCGATGTAGGAGATTGGCGAATATGGTACTAATTGGCATCAATGTCAGCGTGGCTCTGCGTTCAGCGATGGACGTCTAATCGGTACCTTTTATAAATTTGTAATCGACTCGACTACTGCTTTGTCTCGAATCACTTTAAGGTAACTGGAATATACGGTGCTGAATGAAGGAATCATAATATCGATAGTAGTGTCTGTATTAAATTACATTAAAATTACAGAATACGTAAGGGTTTTAAATAAATGTAACAACTTGTTGACAACTTGAAACACGTTTCCACGTGTTTTTTTAAGTGTAAAAGGGATTTAAATTTGCAACTTCGTCCAAACTGGTGAGATTATTCAACTTTTGATTGAAAATTTTTTTTATATCTAAAATAGAGTTTACTTTAATAGAGAATTACTTAAATATTGATTATGTATTTAAATACAGAGTGTATCATCTTACAATTAGTAAATGCTCGAGTTGCATAGTGTATACTTTTTAAGATCCAATTATAAAGTCTGGAGGAACAGAAAGAGGAATAGTAACTTGTACAATCATTTATCTATTTCTAAATTCTAAAGAATTGGTACTTTCTCAACCTCATAAGTATTCAAACATCACTGTGCTTTGGATTCACGAATACATAAATAAAATACTCAAGCACTCGAACATTCCTATTATATTTCAAAAATGTTGATACTCTAGAACTGCTGAAACAATAAAATACAGAAAAATTTGGAAAGTATGGTAAACCTATCAGAAATAAAATTATCAATATACACCTCACATACAACACAATAATAGATACAATGCAAGGAGAAGAAAATCACAAAGAAAAGCAAAATAAGACGATCCCCTACAAAGGGCGAGAGATTCTCCAAAGAAGATTTCGCTGTTGATCCAAGCCTCTTAAATCTAGTAGCATACGTAACCAAAAAACGGTAAAAACTTCAACTGTAGATTTCCCCTCAGACAGCACGACACACTCCAGCTGTCCAGCATGTGCACCCTTGTCGCGAGACACTCGCTCTGCACTCTGGACTTTCACATTCTGCCAGGCTCGCGCACGAGGCCCATAAATTCTTATTAGCGATTAGCCCATCCGAAATGTAATAACGATGCCATGGCGTGCGGTTGGATGTATCATTAGCCGATGATAGACGACGCGTTGCGCAATTAACAATTACCAGCGCGCGCTGCAGCCGCGGAATGAGCCTCCCCGGGGTAATGCAAATTAACGGATCACGCTGGCCATCAGGGGGGCAAGAAAAGTGAATCTCGCGAGCCAGAGCGTTGCACTTCTGCCTGTCCAGAAGAAACATGTTGGAAAAGATGAGAGAAAATTGTCTGACTTTCAATGAAATTGCCCCTTCTTGAAATTTAGATATGGACTTTATAGTCCATCTGATATTAAAATTGTCGAATATAAAATAAGTAACGTTTTGACAGCAGTAATTTTCAACAAAAACTGTGAATGTTAAACTCACGAAGTATATAAATATCAAAGAAATGATAAAGTTTCCAAATTTCTTAAAACGACGAAGAAAAGTGTTTTAGTAGAAATAAATATTCACTGTTCAAGTTCGAATGACAAAATATAAGTTTTATTATAGTAGTAATAAGTAATTTATTTTTCTACATTGAAACACACGTGACATGGAAAGTTAGTATTAAATTAGTCGGCAATGAGCATAACACTCGGATTTTCATACGTAACAGAGTCGTGAATAAATTACTACGATCGCCTGTCGTAGCGGCGCCAAGTTTTTCAATATCGACGATTTCGAAAGGATTCGATAATGCAAGTCTCCTGAGGTCGACATCAATTCATATCGACGCATAATTATGAACCGACCGTTGCATTAGTAGTCATCAAAGGCAGCCGCTGCTAACAACAAATCCGCGGCTTTCGCAACCCGCCCACTTTTTCACGATATTTTTCCTGCCATCCGCGCGGCTGTAAGTAGTACAGATCAATATTTAGCACGCGAGTCCTCGAACAACGGTGAAGGGAAAGGGACAGTTGCTCGACGCTGTTACGTTACGCCACTGTCAGTAACTTGGCAACTGACAAATGATGAAATTTTCATTTGGACTTTGTTGAAGTTATTGTAAATTTAAAATAGAGTTTAGTAGGGATGAATACTGTGGTAAAAAATGAAGTTACTTTCCGCAAATATGTACGGTGTCCTTACACTTCAAATATAAATATTAAGACCTCGTTCACATTAGTCAAGTCGCTTGAATTCAAGTAACTTGAAACTACATTACCAATGTGAACCTGTTATTTAGTTGTCTTGAAATATCCATTCAGGATTCTTTCAAGCTTCAAGTAAAGTAGAGATTCTTTCAAATTTACTTGCCTTGAAATACAACTTGAATAATATGAACGAGGCTTTAAGCTCCAATGTTTATTACCTTGAATTCCAACTGATCTGAACTCGACCACCCACTGTCCCCACCCTTAATTCACCAACAAAACGAATCTTTCCCCCACATCACCTTCACTTTAAATAAAACTCGCCCATCTCGTATGATAAACAGTAGGTATTCCAAATCGCCGCACACGCCCACTCACAATCAGTTTAAATAAAAGTTCGCCCAGCTCCGGTTGCAGCACACAGGCAAATCCACACTTATGCAAGTGGCAACCTGTACTCCGGGCGGCCTGCGACTCCGAGATCGCGGCTAGCTATTTTAATTAACAATTACCGCAACCCGTAATTACCGCGGACACGCGTATCTGTTCCTCGCGCGTCACGCGTACGCATACCAAAGCCGAGTGAATTAAACGGTCCGCTGCACGCGACGAAAGGAATCGTTCCTATCAATTAGAGGCCTCCACGAATTTGATACTTTCCTCTCCAGCGAATCGTACCGTCTTCTCGCCGTGGATCATCGATCACTTCCGATCGATTAGCCCGCTCTAACCGAAAGTCATCTGGACACGGCGTGGCGGTCGGGAGGGCGAAAGAAAACGGGCAATCGATTCGCTCCGATATCTCAATGCGTCCGATGCAAAATGTCGTCCTTTTAACGCATCGCTGGAGCGAAAAGACGTCCCCGAGCCCCGAAACCGACTGCTTATCGCGACACAACGTGTTCACCGTTGATCAACCTTCCCTGCCCCTCCACTCCTGCGCCGCGCTGTTGTCGGAATTTCAGCCGCGGAAAAGAGCCCCCTCTCGGTCATCCCCCTCCTCCCCTTTGCCACGGGGATGAAGAGTAGAAAGGAGCGCGGTTTTCTCTCCGCTCTGTGCGCCGCCACGAAAACTGTAGGTACACGCGCCAGCGTTCTTTTTTGATGCGCGAGACCAGTGAAAGTTTATAATTGATCGGGGATCAGCAGCGCCCGATGGGATTTCGTGCTCGCCGAGAAAAAGGAAGGAAAAGGTGGGTGGAGATTTTTAACGTGTACCGGAGGCGTGAAAGGCGGGCGAGAGCAACCGTGTTGTGAAATTGTGATGTTAAGTCTGGCGGGTTTGGCGGATATAGATTGTGTGACATCAGGCTTCAAGTACTTTCTATCTGGAGTTACGGTGGAGATTGACTTGATGTTGTTGATACAGGGATGGCAGAAGGGTTGCAAGGTAGACGGGCTATGGTGGGTGGCTAAATTATTATACTCAAACGAAAAGGTTTGAGATTTTGTAAGTTTAAGCGATGGAATAAAATAGATGGCTCGTTTTTAATGTTATAATATTATTTTTTAATACTGGTATATGTATTTAAGAATGTAAATTAAATACATTTAGGTATATATACATTTAAGACTATATTGTACGAGAAATACAATTACCGTTAGCCTTTAGCTTTTATGACGGCTTGGATTTGGTGCAGCATGCTTTCGATGCATTCTGTGGCTACTTACTGCAGTTTTGGAGTATTCTGCTATACTCTGATGATATTCTCTATTATTTCTGTCTTATTTGGAATAATTTTATCCCCGCCCTTTTAAAAACAAATGAGGCTTATGTGCTGAAAAATTACTCACACTGGTGCCAGATGTTGTAGTTAATCAACGAATGAAAAAACAATTACATTCGTGCATTGTTACTTTACTTACAGCCACGACTTTCACAGATTTTGACGAATTTTTTTTTAGTATGATAATTTGGCCACTCTCTGTAAAGTACCACAATTCAGTCTCATAAGCTATTGGGTTGGAACAAAAGTTTGTAGCTTTTTTAAGTAAATTTCAAAGGCAGTGTTTAGATATTTGTATGTGGATTCATTCAACCACGTAATAATATGTACCATTTTGTTCCACCTTTCAGAAATATTGTATGTTTAATTTTTGTGAATTTGTGAAAGTCAAGTGTGGAAAACCGTTTTGTTTTTCGAATGACATTCCAGCAAAATCAATGGCAACGAATAAAAGATTTTCATGGGTATTCTGTCATATATTTAGGTACGCTCGATTCAAGAGCACCCTTTTATTTCTACTATTATAAACAACTTTCAATATTGAACTCACTTTAAAAAAATATAAATTGTACCTAATATGGAATATGTACCAAAATCAGGTACAATATTTCCATGGAAAACGAACATTTTTTGACAAAAATCACAGCTTTCAAATACTTATGAATATCAATCACAGGCAAGTGTGCCAACAACAAAGAAATAAGCATGGTAAAATAGTAACAAATACGAAACAAAAACATAAAATTTACGCACTGTCAAAAGTTTTCGAAAAAATGTGTGAGGTGCCAGAATCAGAGAGTGAGATAGCCTATAGCCGTTTCACTGATGTTCCCTTGTCAGATTTTGAAAAATGGCACTATTCCATATTAGTTACACTAATTGAATATTTAGTTACCTTCTATGTATTAAAAACCGTTACGAACTTTTATTCCAACCCTTAGTACGAAACAAGTACTCCCCAAAAATTAAAAATATAAAACAAAATTGTCTCCACACTTCACTTGCCTTTCTAGATGGTGCTTGGGAGCTTAGAGATCCTTCTTTCCCCATCCTTGCCGGTTACAACACTTTCCTCTCCCCTTTAAACGTTTCGACGGTCGTGTAGAACGCGCTCTTACATTTTTATGACGCGTCGTACGTTCCCCGACCGCGCTGTTCAATTTACACTGTTCTTTCGCGGTTCGCGGTTGATCCTCGCTTCTAAGATGATCATGCACGCTTCTACGCGGGCCCGCGCGCGTGCTTGGAATGCCGCGTTACGGCGCGATCTCGCTCGCAAATTTCGCTAATGGAACTGGTAATGGAACGTGGATGCGATTTTCGGCGCTCTGGCACGCGGGAGCATTGCTGGCGTAACGCCAGGCGATGTGTCTCCGAACGAAGCAAAACAACAACGATATGGGCAACGCTTTCTGTTTACATATGCGTTTGTTTCATCCTCCCTTGCTTTCTTTTGCCGCACCACGACGGCGGTACGATTAAACCCCTCGTTGCAGAAACCGTTTCACTGTGGAAAACTGGAGTTATTTTGTCAATAGTATCGATCTTATTTTGTTTTGTTAGAAGGAAGCTTGTCAAAACTCTTGTGGAGAGAGGTGGTGGTGGTGGTCTCCTCTTTTTATGGGCCTGGGGGTTTAACACCCCTTGAAAACGATAATAAGAATCTCTAACTGAGGAAGTAATAAGTACTTATAAATAATGGTTTTCTTCAGATAAATTGTACTACTTTGATACTTTAAGAGAAGAGGGATTTTTTTTATGGGGGTTGTGGAACGGTTGGAAGGTAGGAGAAAAAGAAGAGAGGAAGAAGAAGGTGTTGTGTTGTGTTTTTATCAAACACCATATTTTTTTAGATAAATTATATGAATGTAAACATGCAAGAAGATATTTTATTTTGAAATCAGTGAGAGTGAGTTTCGAATTTTATGGAGGTGATTCTGAACCAAAAATATGCCACAACTGTAGGCCCGTGTTTCATGATAATTATTCATATTTTACACAGCTGGGGAACTATCAAGGCAAGAATTCGTATCGCTGGTAAATCGAGAAAGAAGTCGTGGGTGTGAGGTGCGTGGTAATATGGCGGTGGCGTTGCGTTTCCACGACGCGAGGGGAATGGAAAAAAAAAAAGCGGCGAGAAAGATAGATGGCCCGATGGATAGGTGGAAAGAGAGAGGCGAGATAACTGGCGCCAGCGCTAATAATTTCATGGTAGCCGTTGCAAGGCATGCGCGCCGCCTCCTAATCGCTTCTATCGTTTAATCGCTCGAACGTGTACGATCGACAGCCGCAAGTATACGGTTGCAGCCGCTATAGAGGAAACGTGTCGCAAAAACCGAGGCAGCGATGGATCGATCCGCGAGCCGCGGGAAAAATTTAGTCGCGGCTTGGGGCATTTTCACACGAGACACTTCTGCAGCCTGTAATTTAGGATATGCTCATTATAGAAACGGCAATCATTTCAGGAAACTAGAAAGATATATGTGTTAATGTTTTAATGAATATTTAATCTCGCGTGTAAAGATCCTTGTTTGACTTTCGAAGCGATGTTAACCCTTCCGGTGTTGCGAATAGATATTTGTGTGATTGGCGTACGCAGCCTGTGCGATGAACGCCTATAGGCGTTCGCGCTAATGGTTAAGGCATACGAATAATGGATTTCCGCACGGGGATATGTGATGTGTTTGAAAGTGCACGGTAAGAGCATCTTATAGAATTTGTTTCTAGGGAACTGTCCGGTTTTATGGATATAAGTATTTCCAAGGGAAATTTTATGAAACAAATTCGAAGACGTTGGAGGCATATGTATGTGTGAACTTTGGTGTGATTTATGAGGAAGGAATATGTTGTTGTGGCTTCTGGAGGAGCTACTATGGGGGATGAATGAATACATTCTCTAACGCAAATAATGAAAATAGAAATGACAGAAGCAGGAAAATAAGAGAAATGACACGAGTAATATAGATAACGAGTATCGGATATAACACATGATGCAAGCAGCAATTTTTCTCACAATGCTTCATTTCGCGCACAGTCATTTTGCAATGGACAGGCTGGCAATGCTTCTGACGCATGCAAAACCGCTAAACCGTTAAACCGGTGTTTTTTCACCTCTTTGTAATGTCAGAGCCCATTGAAGTAGTTACAATGTTGATGAACGCCGATAAATCAATACATGCTTTACAATGCATTCCTACTTCAAATTAGAAACTATATTATTAAATAAATAAAAGAAAAAAATCATAAAAGTAACGACGATGAATAATTGTAAAATTATTGACACAGTAAGAAATCCGCTTACATCCATTTATGAAAACCCCTCATAAAACACCTACCATCTACTCTAATATCGAAGTTCAATCAATTAATCATTAACCTGAATAATTCTAAATAGTCCCACGATTTATTTTACGCACCCCGCAAAATTATAATCAAACTAACACCGAATGCCAAACAACTAGAGCAACAGAAAATAACAAACACAGCGAGTAAATAACCCAAGGAAAAAAATAACGATGACAATGGAATAACAAATAGAGAATACAATCAAAACTTGATATTTTATCCCAAAATTGTAAATAAAAATCTATTTGGTATAAAGAGACTGTACATACAGGTACCGTTAACGATAACAATGTAATAGCGAAACAGAGATGGCTACGCCAATGTGGCGCACGTATTTTCCATCGTCGCGATCATGTGTCACAGTGGTGGTAGCTGCGATATGTCCACGTGTACCTTGTACTTACGTTGTTAGAAAAGACGCACGCTCGTTGAGTGGCAAGAGCAATGGTGAAACAGAAGCAAAACGAAGGCGGCGAAGGGGCTCTCCATCGCGCGATTCCGTTAAAATTCTTGCGCCGCGTGTCGTCGCCGGTGGTTGCGGCCTTAATGTCGATCCTTCCGAGCGCCAACTACAACTGACACCTTCGTCCCGATAATACACCTTCGATATCGACTAATATTCTCATCTTACACTCGGGGACAATTGATGTTTCTTCTATTTATTCGCCGCATACTTTTTGCAAATTATTTCATTGGTTCAGTGAGATGCATTTAGCCCCCCCCCCCCCCCCCCATCAATCAGTATTCTCTGATTTTGGAGTTTCTTATTCCCAGATTAAATATATTATTTTAAATAGAAATGCATTCATTTTTATTTGAAATCAACACCAAATATACTTAAGGCAATTTGTTCTTCAGAAAAATATAAGTCCACATAAATTCCACATCACTTTCATGTGTTCATTCCTTTTCTTTTCATTAATAAATAAAAACTAAAAATTAGTAGATGTCCCGTTTTGAGGAAAAAAATAAATGGTCACCGTTATCCATAACCCTCTTCAATTCTTGCTAACTTAAAAAGTAAATCCTGTATGTACAATGCAATTTCATCTATCCTTTGATTTACATTTTCCTCAAAACAAATCGCCCTACACTCTGTATTGTACACTTCAAAATACAAAGCAACTGACTCCCTAACACTAAGTAATACATATTTATTCCAACAAAGGATGCTCCAGCCACATCCACCCAGCACCGATTCACCAAGTTCCCCGTTCAGATTCCCCGAACAGCCTCCCGACTCGATCGCATTTAAATTCGATGGAAATCACGACCGACTCGCGGCAGGCGCGTAAATCCTGCGGCCAAAGGCAAGAAGGAAGAGGACCGGGAGAGCGTTACAGCGACGGCAAAGTGTGTCTCGGTTTGCGTTTCGATTCGTCCCGCGGAATCGTCAACTATAATTACCATATTCTTTCCCCCCCCCCCCCGCTGCCCACGAGAGCCGGTTTGCCGGCGGGGAAAAAAAGAATCGCGGTAATTAAATTACCGAACAAAACATCTGCATCCTCTTCGCGAAAGAGCGCAAATCGAGCACGGGCTGAGCGTGTCACGCGAGCGTCGCTCCCCTCCCCAATAAAATCACGCTTCGATTCCGCCTTGTGCTCCACATAAGCCCGGTGCACGCCGGCCGGCCATCCGTTCCGCGAGATAAAAGCAAGAGGAAAGGAAAGAATATCGAGGGGGAAGAGAAAAAAAAATCGATCATCGCTTTACCGACGAGGACGATCACAGAAACTAGGATGACGCCGAGGCGGAATCGTGATTGCCTGTAATTGGAATGCCATCCGGGCGGCGGTCGATTGATGAACGACGAACTGGCCGTGGATAGTTATCGTGCATCATCCTCGCGAGCGTACGTGAACTCGCGCACTCTCCGCGCGCGCGGACGCGGCGGGTACGCGCGAACAAGTATAGAGGTCGGCGCAAGAACGGCGGCTCTGGGCGCGATGGCGTTGGTGGGAGATTCTTCTGCAGTGAGGGGAAAGATTTTCTGATAGATTCTTTCCGAACTTGAAATGGAGAACGCGTATAATTGTGAAGGTACGTGAGCGGATAAATGTAGACTGTTCTACGGGAATGGAGGTTTGGAATGTTTGCAAACTTAGTTACATTATTGGGCGCTGTTGATACTATATTAATAAAAAATAAATAAATATATATTCATTTAATTTATATATAAATAATATATTAAAACTAAGCAAGGTTTTTTTAATTGTATTAAAAGTTATTATTTATGTCTTTTATATATAAATTATTATAATAAATTATTTTTATATATGTTTGTTTATATATATATATAAATTATTTATATACCTATATATATTTATTGATCTAATTTAAATTATTATTGATAGATTTATGGAATATATTGAACTAAATTAATTATTAATTCAATGAACCCATAAATAATCTATATATATTATCAAGTTCGAAAGATTTATTAATAGATAATGATATTCAAGAAGATAAATTTTGCGTTCAGTGCTGTGGCGGATTTAAAAGGGCGGCTGATAAGCAGTTGCCGCCTAAGTCCCTACACAGAAGTCCCCGGGAGGGCCCCATGACCCCAAAAAATTATGATTAGGTATAGGTGTCGAAACACTACATTTTTTTGTACTATTACACTTGGCCCGTTTTTAGTAAACTACCCCGAAATTTTCCCGAAAAAATTGGCCTCCGCCCAGAAGCCCCTCAAATATTTGTGTGTTTGTCTGCCCCTAAAAACTTTCAAAACGTGTCTCACCTCATTATGCCTGACTAATCCATTTTCACAAAAAAAAACCCTAAGAAATTTTTTTTTACAAAATCAAAATCTCGCGCGAAGCCGAGTAGTGAAGCTAGTACTAAATAAACTTGACAGTCTATGGAACCATTAAGAGTACCAAATCCCCTCCACTTTCTTCCAACCTCCCCCACCACACGTCCCCACTAGCTCCACTTACGTTTGCGCGCAGAGATCCGCGCAGAAATACGCCAGAAAGTGCAGCAGCACCCAGTGACAAGCTCGCGAGGCTCGCTTTCAACAGAAAACGAAGGGACGCTGAGCAGCCGGCGAGGAGGGGGTGGCAGGTCGCGTGGCAAAACGAGAAAAGGGGTCTAAAAGTATTCAAAGGCGTAACGCAAGGACGACCGCAGAATCGTGGATGCACGCGCGACATAAACGCGATCCCGCGAGCGTATAAATAAGCAAAGTCGCGCTGGGAGTCGGGCGCGCGAGCAGTTGCCCGCCGCGTACGCCTCGTGTCCCGCGATGGAATCCAGTTTGCCCGGCAGTTTTTGCAAAACCGACGATGTGCACGTCCAGAGCACTGATTCCCGGACAACGTGACGCAATTATGCAACCAACGGCCTCCTCTCCACCTCTCGCCTGCAGCCCCCTCGCGGAGGCCTAGGCCACGATACTATCGTTGACCTTGAAGGGCCCTGCAACACCGTCCGGCCTCTGCCTCGCTGCGGCGTCCTTGCGCAGCCCGGCGCATCACGAATCGACTTCGGGACGCGACACTGGGTCTCGGGATCCTGCCTCCCTAAGCGTACTATACGGCTGGTTATTGAAATAAATCGGCATAACGCGCCGTCCCAGCCGCGACTTTATTTAGATTTCGCCGTATAATACGATCTTACCCCGGCTGAGGGGGGGCGAGCGTCCCGCGGGGGATCGGCGGGGCAGCCGCGACGGGATTAAGCCCCGTGGAATTCGATGTTTATGCCGGCCACCGTCAATGGCGCGGGGAATTCGGTCTTATTGTAACGGCGAGGGCTGCTACAATGTCCGACCGGGAGACAAGCTAATATAATCGACGCCAGGCGCCGCGAGGCTGTTAAAAACGACACGTTATTATCGGCGCCCGTTCTCAGTGCGGGGGGATCAAGATTTTTAGGTCTGCGGCTGAGGGGTTATTCGGTGGGACTGGTTTCAGGGGCTTGAGAAGCTCGAGCACGTGGAGGAGATTGCATTGGGGGAGTGAATATTGTGGTGGTTGGGCATGGAATTGTCTTCTGGATGTAATAGTGATATGGGCGTCCACGGGGAGAGGGGCAAGTTACCATTCCCTGGCTTGAGAAAAAGTCGTGTATTTTTAAATAGGTAAAAATAAAATAAAATATAAATGAATAGCGAATATTTTTAAATTTTAAATTGACGCTACAAAGTGGGTTTAAATATGCAACCAATCGGCGCCTGTCAATTTGACTATTCCTCAATGTTGTCACTATCCAGTTGTAAAATTCTGCGGACGCCGTTGAATGGTGAGTGATTTTGGTTTAAGAAGGGGAATGAATGGGTAATTTTTTCCATTTGTTCTATTTTTGTTATTATTTAGCATACATTTGGAACTATGGTATTTGTTTAATGTGCATATTCTGATGGAGAATTTAAAGCTGTATAAAACCCAGTAAAGTTGAATTTATTTAACTGACAAACAATAGTGTTATATTAACATTGAACGGGGTAGCACATTTTTGGGGCCAACAAAGAAGTTACCACGTATAGTAACTTTTTAGGTTGCCCTAAAAGCAAAACGTGCCCCCACAAAATATTAGATTTTTTTTATTAATCTTCAAAAGTGGTAACTTTTTGTTGATTTTAAAAGTATGTTGTCTTGTTTAATGTTATGTAGGGTTTTTATTTGTTAGTTAAATAAATTCAACTGTAACTGGGTTTTATACAGCTTTTAATTCTCTTTCAGAATATTTATATTAGGCACATACTGCAGTTTTGAGTTGATATTGAAAAGTAATAGAAGTAGGGTGGTTCGAAAAAGTAGTAACTTTTTTGTCCGCCACTGTATGAGGATTGAGTGGAGGTAGGAGGTGAGAGATGGAGTAATCAGGGTAGGGAATGGGGTCTGAAGTTTGAGTTATAGCAGGGCCATTGCAATTTCAAATGCAACTGACTATTTGGCTTCGTTTATCCATGTGCAAATTATGTGGATACTATTTTTGTTACTAATAACTGCATTCACCTTGCGTGAATTATGCAGTGGCGGACTGGCCAGATGGCAAATGGGCTCTTGACGAAGTGGGGCCTATTAAACATTGTAATTACTAAAAAGTATACGTTTGTTTCAGAAAAATTTTAATTGTACTTTTTTGCCAATTTAGTATTTTTGAAAATTTGAGTTATTTCTTGTGGGTGGGTCTCGTTCGTCTCCTGGCAACCAATATTTTTAGACACAGTCCGTCACTGGAATTATGTATTCACTAGTCTCAAACCTATATAGTGACTTTGTCTATTTTAACTAAATGTACCTACAGCAAAATCCAGTAACCTCGGTATGCTTTTGTTAAGTCTGTTGCGTTTGAAGTAAGCAATTAATCAAATGTAAATCACCCAACAATAATTCCTCGCAATTATTCCTCGGACATTGTGCAGAAATGATTAAGTGATATAAATTACCTTACAAAGAGACGCGTGCCTAGGGAGCAGGTGTTCATTATTTCGATGTTTAAATAATATACCTCATTTGCAATAAACGCCTAATCGCTGGAGCACGCTCGCCGAGGCACCTACCGTGTTGCCAGCAACCAGGCGCGTTTCGAGGGGCGAATGCAATCGCGCCGGTGCATTCGATTGCATTGTATGTTAAAGTGTTAATGTATAGCATTACGTGGAAATTACAGGTGGCTCGACACGAATCATGAATCTAGAACTGTTAATTTACATGCTGCGCGGAATAACGATCTTGTCGCAGCCTTTGGTTAAGTGGATTGCCTAATGGCGCTTTCAATTTTTTGTTCTGATCTAACCGTTTGATACCTTGCGCATGCAGCGCAACACCTTTTGCGGATTCCTTCGTAAAGCTGCTAACGGTGCAATGCCTACTTAAAGCTCCTCGTAAACATATCTTATTATAAAATTGAATTGCAAACCCGAAAAATAACAAATATTTTATATACATACTTCGATACTAGATGAACGTATCTAAATTTGCTTCAAACCTTAAATCATAAGAATATAAAAATAAACACTTCTATATTTATAAAAACATAATCTACTTAACCCTCCGTGGCCACACCTTATAATCACAAATTGGTCACATGGAGTTCACTGACCCCGGCGTCATTTTTAAGTTACCATTTCCGTATTTTTTTATAACTTTAACTTTTGACTGCTATTGTAGGTGTATTCGTAATACTCGTACAATTATGCTCTAATAAATTTTGATATGTTGAAATTTGTATTGAAAAAGTACTTGTGGATAAAAGCAGAGCGTTGGAGCGGAGCACGGAAAATTTTTACTGCTCCAATTTTTTTTATTATTTGTGTTTTCTTTCATTTTATAAGAGCAGACGAATGAAATGTTTTTAATAAATACCAGTTCTCAATTTTTCATCATTGAAAAAATGTTGTATCGCAGGGCCGCGCAGCCCGGTGTTAAGAAGGCATAGTACTTTCTTTGCCCGAAAATTAAGCATTCTTTATAGATTTTTTTCTATATGAATGAAAAGCTAGAAACTTGTGGCTTGTTGCAAATGGAAGATCATTATTTAAAAGTATTAAAACAATTTTTATTTAAAAAAAAAAAGCAGCAGAAGTGGAGCTGGAGCAAGTATTTTGATGTCAGCAAATTGGTCTGCTCTAATCCTCTGGATAAAAGCAATTTTTTTTCGTTAAAATTCGCGAAATTTTCAAATCTTACTATTAAGGTCCAAAAATTTACAGAAATACTCGCAAAGACATATCCTGGGATGCGATACACCCCTTGTGACCACGAAGGATTAAAGTAAAAAAAAAAACTGCTCAAACAAATAGATATACCCAAGTGTCACCTACCATACCAAACTTTCAATATTCCTTTCATCTCTGGTATCCAATCTCATTCCTCCAATCCCAAGAAACCATCTCCTAATTACTTCCATCAATCACTCAAGCCATTCCATGCCCAGCGCAACTTGCACTTGCAACTGCAGCACCTTTATAAAATACCCCCTCGCGAACACCACCAGCCCGCATCCCGTCACCCACAAATAAATCGCACTGTTATTACCCGTTCCCCCAAAAAGACACTCAGAATCGCCGATTCGCAAGTTGCACCCCCTGCCAGCGCGCAGCGGCGGCCCGTAATTGGTCTCGAAACCGATCGTCATCGCGATACAACAAAGGTCGAACGGTAGCGAAGTGTGCAGCTGGTCGGTTGCCGAAAAAAAAAAAAAACGAGCAGAAAGGAGCGGAAGGAAAATGAAAAATGAACGGCGGGGAAAAAAGGTACAGGAGGAAGTAGCGGGGCCAGGACAGCCTCTGCCCGTAACACCTGCTGGCCGTGTCGTAACTTGTCTGACATCCTCATTGCCGAAAACAGAAGCTGCTTGTGCCTGGATCGGCCGGGTATACCGGTATCTCATAACGGCCTGCGCCGCGAAAATGGTGTTTTAAATTGCGCCGTGGCGTTATATCGACGCCTTATTAACGCCGGGGACAGCCTCGCCACTGGAGAGCGCGTTGCACTTCTTGGAACCCGCTCAGGAAGCATAGTTTCTCAAAACATACTATATATATAGTGGCACTCTTCTCCGCGAATAAACACCATACACGTGTAATTTTACCATTTTCATTTATTACACTCCACTTGATATCTCATTTAAAAATAAACACGGTGATTGTAAGCTCAACCAAAATTTTTGCAATTCGGAAGAGGAAGAATGGGTGATCCAGAAAATAGTACTATTTACTTTTGCAGGGTACAAGACAGTGGCGCACTCAGAGGGGGCCAAGGGGCTCTAACACCCCCAAAGGAAAAGGGGAAGATTAATGTAACCACGACTGAAGTAATTCAAGAAGCTTGTAAAAAGAAAAGACAACCGGATTTTATCCTTTAAATAACTTTTATAATCGCCTAATGAATTTGACTGAATTTGCATTAAAAATATTTTTATCCTTTCAACTCGGCTCCCCCAAGATTAAATCCCGGGTAAGATAAATCCGTGGTGCAAGATAAATTAACAAAAATAAATAAAATTAAATACCAAAAGGCCTTGTGCCCATAAAAAGGAAAGAAGCGTGTCAGATAGAAGTTCAGCTGGATCCGAGAAATCCTCTTATTCCGCGCGGAGTAGTCTACTGAAGTGGTGGTAGTTCCCTTATCGCCCGTCTTTTGAACTGAAACTTTCGTTGCCTGGCTGCCGTAGAAAGGGGAGCACTACGTGCTCGTAGACTCGGCGATCCAGCGCTACCAAGTGCACTCCGATACGCGCTAGAGGAGGCGGGGTGGCTAGGATCTCTGCGGTCTGCTACATCTATTTATAGCGTACGCCATACTAATGCATATGCGCCTATGCACAGCGCTAACACCGCGCAGTCCCGAGCATAACGGGCTTTTACATGCTGCACTGGATATTCCACGTGGGCTCCCCTCGTCTACCCCCTCTTAACCGACTCCCACCACAGTCACCTCTTTCTCAGGATTCCCTGTTTCTCGTATATACCTCCGGCGGTGTGTCCGCCGCGATCCCCGCTCGCGTACACGCGTGCGAACGCACGTGCGGCTGCCTCCGAGAGGAATGCACCGATCCATGTAGAGATTTATGCACGGCCGCAGCTTTCCAGCGTGTAAAAGTCGACCACGCGGGCTGGGCGATTTTCCTACGATGCGCCGATCATATCCGCGCAATTTTTATTAACGACTTGGCGACTTCCATTGGCTGCGCTCGATGGGAAAAAGTTGTAAATTGAAGTTGGGGTGAAAGGGGGTGGTGGATGATTATTGTAGGTGGGAAGGATGTGGGTACTTCTGGTGCTGGGATAAGTGGTGACATAGTAGAACGAATTTTATCACAGTATCTGATTTACTGAACTTGGTGCTGAATATTTTTTTTTAGATTAGTTTCTTCTATTTTTTTGTGATATTACTTTCTTCTAATTTTTTGTGATTCATAATCTTTTTCTCATATTTATATTATCTTCTTCTATTTTTTTGTGATTTATTTGGTAATACTCTTTTTCGTCCTCGACTTTTTCATGTACTTGACGTAATTTTTTTAGTTTTTTTTTTAGTTTCTTATGGGGTGTGATTTACTGAATGTGTTGCTGAATTTTTTGTGAATGAAGTATGCTGTTTAAATTGTAGATTAAAAATGCATAGGGTGTTCTGTTTTAAACTATTAATAGTATTGAAAAGTGGTTTAGGTGAAAGTTGTACGATTTTAAGGGGAAAGTAGTTTTTTTTAGAGGGGGAAGCATAGAAGAGATGTGAAGTTCAATTGCGCGTTTTTAAATGGAGTTATATGTTTCTTAATATATTAATCGATGCAACTTTTAATTCACTATAAAAGAATTAATATTGGAATACTTATACTGAAAGGGTCTTGGATTAGGAGATATTTTAAGTTAATTACAAAATTAAATATCTCCTAAACTTGAGGGGAGGTTCCGGTCTAAAAATCGATTCTTTTTATTTCATTTTTTTTTTTATGTTTACGTGTCATACGTGTATAACATGTGTTTAAAGGGATTTTTTGAAATTCGTATAATTCCCGAAGTTATAGGCATTTGAGTAGCGGAAAATGCATGGGTCACACCCGGCCACTCGGCGCACACGTAAAACTTTAAAGGCGTTTCTCACGAAACGGTGTTCTTTAAATCTGTGGAACCTATATCTTGAAAAGTTATTATCTCATTCGACTGAAACTTTTTTATTTTGAAGAATATACTTCTGGCTCGTGGAGAAACCAGTAAAATTTTAAAATAATTGAAAATTTGTAATTTTTAAAGCCGTTGAAAGGACGAAAAATATAGGGCGAAAGTTATTTCAAACTTCAAGTGTCGTTATTTTCTCAAAAAATGCCATTGTTTCTAATTTTTACTGCTAAGTCCACGAGCGAGTTTCGTGCCCTTTAATAATCTGGCATTGTTTTTTTATTTCAGATCAATGATTTAGGTGCTACAGGTTCCACCGTTTTTGATGAATTTTTTTACGCCTCGACATTAACGACCCCCCAGTGCCGTCTGCAATGATTAATTATAAAACAAAAAAATCATTTCCATAGTTTAAGACATCCCTAATACAATGCAAAAAGTTCCATTAAATTATTTGCAGCAGTTTTCCTTTAATTAATTCCTAAAGATCACCTATTTTTATGGGCTCTAAACCGAAGCAGCCCCCTAAACTACTATTCTTTCAACACAAATATTTAACATTTTTTCACAGCTTTGTGGATTGATGCATTAAAATGTACATTCCTATGTAATTCTATTTAAAAAATCCAAATTGACTACCACTTCTCATCTACTCCTCCATCCACAAAGAAATAATGCACCCCAGGCAATGCCCTTCCTTCAGTTTCAACTCTCCAACTTTCCTCTTAAACAATTCTCAATATAAAAAATTATTTAGAAGATATTTAACTAACACCTCTCGACTACTAAATAATTCAACAAGTACAATAACTCCTCGCCACAAATATCCCAATACCGTAACCCCTTCGAAACGGTTTGCAAAGCGAGTAAAACAAAGTTACAAACTATAAAGAGCGAATTAACGTTCAGTCTTGAACGCGTGATAAACGACTTCGCGCCAGATATCTAAATACCGCGAATCTTCCGAAAAGGAGAAAAAGAGATACCTCGCCGCACACCCCCCCAGGGTCGAAATTTACGTTCGATTCGCAACTGTCGCGAACGAATATAAGAGTGTCGAGGAGGAGCTACGTCCGCGGGACCTCGGGCGTTATAACTTCGGCAGTTGTTACTTATAAATTACCATCGCGGCAGTTATAACTCATAGATGTGTACGACGCCTTTATAACTTATACCCCGGCCCGTATAAGTTATAAACGCGGTGCATGTAATTTATATGTTACGACTGGCGATGTTATAAAGCCACGGCGAGCCAACAAACGGCATTATTTAATGCGAGATTAATTCGCGGCGGACAATCTCGCGACTCGTCTTCTTTCTCATCGTAATGATCCTCGGATCCATTCATCCGGGGCCCGCATGTCGTTTTGTATTGGTTGCCATGGTTCGATGCCGCGCACGGAGTATTTAAATAATTTGTGAGTGATCCGACGTCGTATGACTTGTTTCCGTGTGTATTGTTTAAACTCGGTGGAAAAGTGGTATTCCGACTAATTGTATTTTTTTTTTCAAAACGACGAATCGTGGTACTTCTCAAAAAAAAAACTCATGTCGTTTGGACCAATTCTAAGAAAGTTATGCAATTTTAAAAGTTGTAAACTTTCCTTCGTCCGCCAGTGTGAGTGACAAAATCTTCATTTCGCGGAAGCTATGGGTAAAGTTAAACCTTCGTGGTCACACTTCTGTAAAGTTTCGCGGTGGTCACACTGGGTCCAATCACGCGGCTGATTTTTAAACAGCTACCGCACGAATTGCAGCAGTCCAATCGAGGTCCAAAAATTATAATACACACTTTGAATAATGTGGAATATGGAATACTCGCGTTTTAGTAAGAAATTAAATGACAACGTGTGCCAAAAAATCGGAAAGGGAAGCTAGGAACTTACCGGTATCAAGCTCCAAAGTTAAAAAGCGGGTCTATTGGACCTAGTGTGACCATGAAGGGTTAAAGTGTGATAGAAAAATCTGTATAGGTACTTCGTGATATAAGTAACAAAATATAACTTCAAATTCAACTTCAAGCCAGTGAAAAATGCGAAAAATGGACCATTTCTCGTTTTTTCAAATACAAGTAGGGTTTGTTTAAGTTTAGAGCATAAAACTTAACTCACTACTTACACATCACTACTGTCATTAAAGGAGTACTTGTGACATATTTTCTATAGATAAATACAGTTCTTATCTATAGCTTCCTGTAGTTATGTTGAATTTGGCAAAAAATGCATTTGTACCACTTTTCCACTGACAAGGGAACACCGCGAACCCGGACTCACCGATTGGAACACAACTTTGTGGGTTTATAAAGTGACTCAAAACAATAATAACGGTGTGTTTCATTTGGGTCCTATCGCTCTTTAAGGGGGTGAAAACTACCCTCAAATTGAAATTGGCACTTCCACTTTTTCGCGTATAACTCTGAAAGTATGAGGTACAGAAAAAAATGTTCCCAACAAAATTTTAATGGTGAAATGAGCGCTACAAACTTGCGTTAACAAAATTTTGAAAAGAGTTTTAAAAAAAAAATACGTGAACGAAAAGAAACTTTTTTCCAAATTTTGTTAACGCAAGTTTGCAGCGCTTATTGCACCATTAAACTTTTGTTTCAAACATTTTTTTCTGTCTCTCGTACTTGCAAATAATTTGCTTTATGAATAGAAAATGAAAGAGTGCATCGAGGAGCAAATTTTTTGCAGAAGCAACTCCCACTTCTTATCCCAAAATTTGTATAATCTATAACTTAACACGCTTCCTCAAATTAAATAGAAATCTCTTTACCAAAAGGAATTTGAAGTTCCATTGATTTCTAGCCTCCCTTCCACCTTCCCTCTTTCCCTCAAGCTCAAAACTCACAAATCATTAAACCAGTGGCGCGAAATACATTATTTAAAACCTCTCGGAAGCAAGTGCGAGGATTACGAATTTCCAAAGGCCTCAATCACGATGAATTTTCGAAACCCGATGCTCGCTGATGCAGCAGAGATAAATGAATATTACTCATCGGTGTAAAAGCCCTTCAACGTGGTCAATTACTGTCATTACGGGCGTAATAGAAAGAAGCACGGCGACGTACGATCTCGAGGCGCTTGAAACGACGACTGAACAGCGGCGGGGAAGGTTTTTCACGGGCTATCTAACGAGATTTGCTTTTTCACGTGGCGAGACCGGTCACGGTGACGGTAAATTGACCGATAATGTTGCCTGGCACTGATTGCTGGATAGCAATGATGGATGCACGAGGGGCGCCCCTCGGCGCGCTCTGTCCTTTACCGTGTACGCCAAGGTCGCTAACCTTGCAGAGCCCTCGGGTACTCTTTGGCGCCACACTCTCCTCGTACTTTTAGCCTGGCTCCGCGTTGTTTGCGGCGGTTGTCCCTATCGCGGACAAAACGCCACGCCGAGCCTGCTCGGACGCGGCGGTTCTTCTGGGGCTACCATCCCTCCGGGACATCGGGGATTTATAGAGAGGAGAACCAGAGCAGAATACGCCTGTAGTAATCGATAGGAGCTTAGAGTAGAATCACTTGAAATTATAAAAGCAATTCAGTTGAAGCCTTTTCCTCTCAGTGAGCTGATTCTGCGAAGGAAAAAATGGGTGGTAATGTATAGAAAAAATTAGGAAACTAGAGAAATTTGAATATTAAAATGTGTGGATAGAAGAATCGAAAAATTTTATTGTAGAGTTAAGAAGTTGAAAAGTGGGGTAATCGAGAAATTGGGGATCTGAAAAATTTCTAAACTCAAGATTTAAACCCTTGCTTATATATTTCGTTGGACGTGTACTGATTTAGTAACTCGTGGTTTGATAGATGTAGGTACGCATGTAAAGTATCGAACAGCTCGCTGTAGACGGAAGAATTTTTTTGCGATTTCTCCGCCACTGAAATTCCAGAAACGTGAATGAGAACCTTAGCAAAATAAATCGGTGTCAATCAACAGCCGGAAGGTGTATGTCTTCGGTCCTTGATCTCGTTCCCTTTTAACAGCCGCGAGTAAAATCCTCTTTTTTCCCCCTTTTCTTTTTTACTTTGCTCTTCTTATTATCGCTAATATCACTGATCGCACATCGCTGTTCCACTGAAACCATCGCGGAATGCGAGCCGCTCCGATTTCAACCGCAGTTCGACCAGGCAAAAATTCTTAACATTACTAAAACCGGCCGATGAGGTTATCGAATCGTCCAGCTTTCGTATCGGCCTGTAATTACGAGACGCAATTACGTAAACCGCTTTTTTATCTCCGTTAATTAGCCACACACGCTTTCGAGGCTGGATTATAATCGTAGATTAAGCTCCGTTTCTGCTCGCCGATCGAAACGATCGGAACGATCACGATCCACGTCTGCTAATTCCAAACTACATCGTAAAACCTACATTCTTGTATTATACGTACATTCTATGTACACTCCATCTTTTACGAGTAAAAAAGAACCATTTTCCAAGATTAAAGTAAATGAACGAAGTTAAATGATTTGGAGATTGGAATGTACCGCCATCTATCCGTGACTGAGTGCTTTGCACGAGCATTCGTCGGATGATAAGCTAAAGAAATTATTGATAGCAACAAATGAAATTGAAGACAAGCTAGAGAATAACCTTAATATGAACTGTAAATTCTTTTCCAAAAGGTATTCCATACCATCGCCGAAGTATAGGATAGACCTATCACCTTATGGGACTTTGTACCACCACCCAAACTGTATTACCGACCCATAACTCGAGGACTGAATTTAGCGGCCTCTGTTCATGAACAGCGTCCAACTCCGGAACTACTCTGAAATGTGTTGAAATGCTGAAAGGTGTGTGTGCTTGTATTCGTGTGATAACTTAACATTCTCTTCGTCAATCTTTTCTTTTCCTTTCATAAGTTGTATGCGTCTTTTGAGTACCTTACTAATATAATATTAGAATTATGCAGCGTGTAAGGTTAAATAAATTGTTATATGGTCGCTAACTTCAGTTCAGCTTAAATTTTTTGTGTGCACGAAGAAAAGTACGGTTTTTATGTTTCCAACAAAAGGGTACCTAATTCTTTTTACCTGTTGTCATTTGTATACGTTTTCTGTGATATGATAGAATTGGACTGCGTTTAAATGTATTCTACATGAAATAAAGGTTAAATTGGGAAGATAATTCAATTCTTTATACGTTTTACATGAAATTATATTGTAATATTTGTCGTATTTTCTATACTTAATAGACAAATCAGATTAACAAATATATTTTTCTTCTTGTTGCAGATTAATCTTGGGAACATTCCTCCGAGGCCAGGAACTTTAAATGAGACAAACGATGGAAAGCTGTCAGCCTCAACAATGGACATGAAGAAGATAGTGATTTTATACAAAAAGTAAAATGAAATTATACAATATTGTAACACTGTAAAAAAGGCCTTTCATGCAAATAAAGTGGAAAAAAATTGGGAAAGAACTGAATTATTATTTACAAATACCTTTTACAAATTCCTATCCAAATTCCAAACCTATGATTTCCATGGTAAAAGGCCTTTAGAAGGCGCAGCTCTTGTTCGCTACTTCAAGGCAACGCCTTCAATGGTGAAATTACAAGGTACCTCCTTTCGCTTCATGTTCTCCTGATACATTTGCTAAAATCTGGCCAAAATTCTCTGAACGCTTCAAAATTGAGATTGTAACAGGAGAACATGATGTCGAAAGAGGTGGCACTAAGTTAGCGTCTTCGGAAAGAGAATCTAAGGCGGAGAACTATTCAACGTAGAGGCGCAGCGTCTTCGAAAGGCTTCGACGATGAAATTCAGGGCGTACCTCCTTTCGCTTCATGTTCTCCTGATACATTTGCTAAAATCTGGCCAAAATTCTCTGAACGCTCCAAAATTGAGATTGTAACAGGAGAACATGATGTCGAAAGAGGTGGCACTAAGTTAGCGTCTTCGGAAAGAGAATCTAAGGCGGAGAACTATTCAACGTAGAGGCGCAGCGTCTTCGAAAGGCTTCGACGATGAAATTCAGGGCGTACCTCCTTTCGCTTCATGTTCTCCTGATACATTTGCTAAAATCTGGCCAAAATTCTCTGAACGCTCCAAAATTGAGATTGTAACAGGAGAACATGATGTCGAAAGAGGTGGCACTAAGTTAGCGTCTTCGGAAAGAGAATCTAAGGCGGAGAACTATTCAACGTAGAGGCGCAGCGTCTTCGAAAGGCTTCGACGATGAAATTCAGGGCGTACCTCCTTTCGCTTCATGTTCTCCTGATACATTTGCTAAAATCTGGCCAAAATTCTCTGAACGCTTCAAAATTGAGATTGTAACAGGAGAACATGATGTCGAAAGAGGTGGCACTAAGTTAGCGTCTTCGGAAAGAGAATCTAAGGCGGAGAACTATTCAACGTAGAGGCGCAGCGTCTTCGAAAGGCTTCGACGATGAAATTCAGGGCGTACCTCCTTTCGCTTCATGTTCTCCTGATACATTTGCTAAAATCTGGCCAAAATTCTCTGAACGCTCCAAAATTGAGATTGTAACAGGAGAACATGATGTCGAAAGAGGTGGCACTAAGTTAGCGTCTTCGGAAAGAGAATCTAAGGCGGAGAACTATTCAACGTAGAGGCGCAGCGTCTTCGAAAGGCTTCGACGATGAAATTCAGGGCGTACCTCCTTTCGCTTCATGTTCTCCTGATACATTTGCTAAAATCTGGCCAAAATTCTCTGAACGCTCCAAAATTGAGATTGTAACAGGAGAACATGATGTCGAAAGAGGTGGCACTAAGTTAGCGTCTTCGGAAAGAGAATCTAAGGCGGAGAACTATTCAACGTAGAGGCGCAGCGTCTTCGAAAGGCTTCGACGATGAAATTCAGGGCGTACCTCCTTTCGCTTCATGTTCTCCTGATACATTTGCTAAAATCTGGCCAAAATTCTCTGAACGCTCCAAAATTGAGATTGTAACAGGAGAACATGATGTCGAAAGAGGTGGCACTAAGTTAGCGTCTTCGGAAAGAGAATCTAAGGCGGAGAACTATTCAACGTAGAGGCGCAGCGTCTTCGAAAGGCTTCGACGATGAAATTCAGGGCGTACCTCCTTTCGCTTCATGTTCTCCTGATACATTTGCTAAAATCTGGCCAAAATTCTCTGAACGCTCCAAAATTGAGATTGTAACAGGAGAACATGATGTCGAAAGAGGTGGCACTAAGTTAGCGTCTTCGGAAAGAGAATCTAAGGCGGAGAACTATTCAACGTAGAGGCGCAGCGTCTTCGAAAGGCTTCGACGATGAAATTCAGGGCGTACCTCCTTTCGCTTCATGTTCTCCTGATACATTTGCTAAAATCTGGCCAAAATTCTCTGAACGCTCCAAAATTGAGATTGTAACAGGAGAACATGATGTCGAAAGAGGTGGCACTAAGTTAGCGTCTTCGGAAAGAGAATCTAAGGCGGAGAACTATTCAACGTAGAGGCGCAGCGTCTTCGAAAGGCTTCGACGATGAAATTCAGGGCGTACCTCCTTTCGCTTCATGTTCTCCTGATACATTTGCTAAAATCTGGCCAAAATTCTCTGAACGCTCCAAAATTGAGATTGTAACAGGAGAACATGATGTCGAAAGAGGTGGCACTAAGTTAGCGTCTTCGGAAAGAGAATCTAAGGCGGAGAACTATTCAACGTAGAGGCGCAGCGTCTTCGAAAGGCTTCGACGATGAAATTCAGGGCGTACCTCCTTTCGCTTCATGTTCTCCTGATACATTTGCTAAAATCTGGCCAAAATTCTCTGAACGCTCCAAAATTGAGATTGTAACAGGAGAACATGATGTCGAAAGAGGTGGCACTAAGTTAGCGTCTTCGGAAAGAGAATCTAAGGCGGAGAACTATTCAACGTAGAGGCGCAGCGTCTTCGAAAGGCTTCGACGATGAAATTCAGGGCGTACCTCCTTTCGCTTCATGTTCTCCTGATACATTTGCTAAAATCTGGCCAAAATTCTCTGAACGCTCCAAAATTGAGATTGTAACAGGAGAACATGATGTCGAAAGAGGTGGCACTAAGTTAGCGTCTTCGGAAAGAGAATCTAAGGCGGAGAACTATTCAACGTAGAGGCGCAGCGTCTTCGAAAGGCTTCGACGATGAAATTCAGGGCGTACCTCCTTTCGCTTCATGTTCTCCTGATACATTTGCTAAAATCTGGCCAAAATTCTCTGAACGCTCCAAAATTGAGATTGTAACAGGAGAACATGATGTCGAAAGAGGTGGCACTAAGTTAGCGTCTTCGGAAAGAGAATCTAAGGCGGAGAACTATTCAACGTAGAGGCGCAGCGTCTTCGAAAGGCTTCGACGATGAAATTCAGGGCGTACCTCCTTTCGCTTCATGTTCTCCTGATACATTTGCTAAAATCTGGCCAAAATTCTCTGAACGCTCCAAAATTGAGATTGTAACAGGAGAACATGATGTCGAAAGAGGTGGCACTAAGTTAGCGTCTTCGGAAAGAGAATCTAAGGCGGAGAACTATTCAACGTAGAGGCGCAGCGTCTTCGAAAGGCTTCGACGATGAAATTCAGGGCGTACCTCCTTTCGCTTCATGTTCTCCTGATACATTTGCTAAAATCTGGCCAAAATTCTCTGAACGCTCCAAAATTGAGATTGTAACAGGAGAACATGATGTCGAAAGAGGTGGCACTAAGTTAGCGTCTTCGGAAAGAGAATCTAAGGCGGAGAACTATTCAACGTAGAGGCGCAGCGTCTTCGAAAGGCTTCGACGATGAAATTCAGGGCGTACCTCCTTTCGCTTCATGTTCTCCTGATACATTTGCTAAAATCTGGCCAAAATTCTCTGAACGCTCCAAAATTGAGATTGTAACAGGAGAACATGATGTCGAAAGAGGTGGCACTAAGTTAGCGTCTTCGGAAAGAGAATCTAAGGCGGAGAACTATTCAACGTAGAGGCGCAGCGTCTTCGAAAGGCTTCGACGATGAAATTCAGGGCGTACCTCCTTTCGCTTCATGTTCTCCTGATACATTTGCTAAAATCTGGCCAAAATTCTCTGAACGCTCCAAAATTGAGATTGTAACAGGAGAACATGATGTCGAAAGAGGTGGCACTAAGTTAGCGTCTTCGGAAAGAGAATCTAAGGCGGAGAACTATTCAACGTAGAGGCGCAGCGTCTTCGAAAGGCTTCGACGATGAAATTCAGGGCGTACCTCCTTTCGCTTCATGTTCTCCTGATACATTTGCTAAAATCTGGCCAAAATTCTCTGAACGCTCCAAAATTGAGATTGTAACAGGAGAACATGATGTCGAAAGAGGTGGCACTAAGTTAGCGTCTTCGGAAAGAGAATCTAAGGCGGAGAACTATTCAACGTAGAGGCGCAGCGTCTTCGAAAGGCTTCGACGATGAAATTCAGGGCGTACCTCCTTTCGCTTCATGTTCTCCTGATACATTTGCTAAAATCTGGCCAAAATTCTCTGAACGCTCCAAAATTGAGATTGTAACAGGAGAACATGATGTCGAAAGAGGTGGCACTAAGTTAGCGTCTTCGGAAAGAGAATCTAAGGCGGAGAACTATTCAACGTAGAGGCGCAGCGTCTTCGAAAGGCTTCGACGATGAAATTCAGGGCGTACCTCCTTTCGCTTCATGTTCTCCTGATACATTTGCTAAAATCTGGCCAAAATTCTCTGAACGCTCCAAAATTGAGATTGTAACAGGAGAACATGATGTCGAAAGAGGTGGCACTAAGTTAGCGTCTTCGGAAAGAGAATCTAAGGCGGAGAACTATTCAACGTAGAGGCGCAGCGTCTTCGAAAGGCTTCGACGATGAAATTCAGGGCGTACCTCCTTTCGCTTCATGTTCTCCTGATACATTTGCTAAAATCTGGCCAAAATTCTCTGAACGCTCCAAAATTGAGATTGTAACAGGAGAACATGATGTCGAAAGAGGTGGCACTAAGTTAGCGTCTTCGGAAAGAGAATCTAAGGCGGAGAACTATTCAACGTAGAGGCGCAGCGTCTTCGAAAGGCTTCGACGATGAAATTCAGGGCGTACCTCCTTTCGCTTCATGTTCTCCTGATACATTTGCTAAAATCTGGCCAAAATTCTCTGAACGCTCCAAAATTGAGATTGTAACAGGAGAACATGATGTCGAAAGAGGTGGCACTAAGTTAGCGTCTTCGGAAAGAGAATCTAAGGCGGAGAACTATTCAACGTAGAGGCGCAGCGTCTTCGAAAGGCTTCGACGATGAAATTCAGGGCGTACCTCCTTTCGCTTCATGTTCTCCTGATACATTTGCTAAAATCTGGCCAAAATTCTCTGAACGCTCCAAAATTGAGATTGTAACAGGAGAACATGATGTCGAAAGAGGTGGCACTAAGTTAGCGTCTTCGGAAAGAGAATCTAAGGCGGAGAACTATTCAACGTAGAGGCGCAGCGTCTTCGAAAGGCTTCGACGATGAAATTCAGGGCGTACCTCCTTTCGCTTCATGTTCTCCTGATACATTTGCTAAAATCTGGCCAAAATTCTCTGAACGCTCCAAAATTGAGATTGTAACAGGAGAACATGATGTCGAAAGAGGTGGCACTAAGTTAGCGTCTTCGGAAAGAGAATCTAAGGCGGAGAACTATTCAACGTAGAGGCGCAGCGTCTTCGAAAGGCTTCGACGATGAAATTCAGGGCGTACCTCCTTTCGCTTCATGTTCTCCTGATACATTTGCTAAAATCTGGCCAAAATTCTCTGAACGCTCCAAAATTGAGATTGTAACAGGAGAACATGATGTCGAAAGAGGTGGCACTAAGTTAGCGTCTTCGGAAAGAGAATCTAAGGCGGAGAACTATTCAACGTAGAGGCGCAGCGTCTTCGAAAGGCTTCGACGATGAAATTCAGGGCGTACCTCCTTTCGCTTCATGTTCTCCTGATACATTTGCTAAAATCTGGCCAAAATTCTCTGAACGCTCCAAAATTGAGATTGTAACAGGAGAACATGATGTCGAAAGAGGTGGCACTAAGTTAGCGTCTTCGGAAAGAGAATCTAAGGCGGAGAACTATTCAACGTAGAGGCGCAGCGTCTTCGAAAGGCTTCGACGATGAAATTCAGGGCGTACCTCCTTTCGCTTCATGTTCTCCTGATACATTTGCTAAAATCTGGCCAAAATTCTCTGAACGCTCCAAAATTGAGATTGTAACAGGAGAACATGATGTCGAAAGAGGTGGCACTAAGTTAGCGTCTTCGGAAAGAGAATCTAAGGCGGAGAACTATTCAACGTAGAGGCGCAGCGTCTTCGAAAGGCTTCGACGATGAAATTCAGGGCGTACCTCCTTTCGCTTCATGTTCTCCTGATACATTTGCTAAAATCTGGCCAAAATTCTCTGAACGCTCCAAAATTGAGATTGTAACAGGAGAACATGATGTCGAAAGAGGTGGCACTAAGTTAGCGTCTTCGGAAAGAGAATCTAAGGCGGAGAACTATTCAACGTAGAGGCGCAGCGTCTTCGAAAGGCTTCGACGATGAAATTCAGGGCGTACCTCCTTTCGCTTCATGTTCTCCTGATACATTTGCTAAAATCTGGCCAAAATTCTCTGAACGCTCCAAAATTGAGATTGTAACAGGAGAACATGATGTCGAAAGAGGTGGCACTAAGTTAGCGTCTTCGGAAAGAGAATCTAAGGCGGAGAACTATTCAACGTAGAGGCGCAGCGTCTTCGAAAGGCTTCGACGATGAAATTCAGGGCGTACCTCCTTTCGCTTCATGTTCTCCTGATACATTTGCTAAAATCTGGCCAAAATTCTCTGAACGCTCCAAAATTGAGATTGTAACAGGAGAACATGATGTCGAAAGAGGTGGCACTAAGTTAGCGTCTTCGGAAAGAGAATCTAAGGCGGAGAACTATTCAACGTAGAGGCGCAGCGTCTTCGAAAGGCTTCGACGATGAAATTCAGGGCGTACCTCCTTTCGCTTCATGTTCTCCTGATACATTTGCTAAAATCTGGCCAAAATTCTCTGAACGCTCCAAAATTGAGATTGTAACAGGAGAACATGATGTCGAAAGAGGTGGCACTAAGTTAGCGTCTTCGGAAAGAGAATCTAAGGCGGAGAACTATTCAACGTAGAGGCGCAGCGTCTTCGAAAGGCTTCGACGATGAAATTCAGGGCGTACCTCCTTTCGCTTCATGTTCTCCTGATACATTTGCTAAAATCTGGCCAAAATTCTCTGAACGCTCCAAAATTGAGATTGTAACAGGAGAACATGATGTCGAAAGAGGTGGCACTAAGTTAGCGTCTTCGGAAAGAGAATCTAAGGCGGAGAACTATTCAACGTAGAGGCGCAGCGTCTTCGAAAGGCTTCGACGATGAAATTCAGGGCGTACCTCCTTTCGCTTCATGTTCTCCTGATACATTTGCTAAAATCTGGCCAAAATTCTCTGAACGCTCCAAAATTGAGATTGTAACAGGAGAACATGATGTCGAAAGAGGTGGCACTAAGTTAGCGTCTTCGGAAAGAGAATCTAAGGCGGAGAACTATTCAACGTAGAGGCGCAGCGTCTTCGAAAGGCTTCGACGATGAAATTCAGGGCGTACCTCCTTTCGCTTCATGTTCTCCTGATACATTTGCTAAAATCTGGCCAAAATTCTCTGAACGCTCCAAAATTGAGATTGTAACAGGAGAACATGATGTCGAAAGAGGTGGCACTAAGTTAGCGTCTTCGGAAAGAGAATCTAAGGCGGAGAACTATTCAACGTAGAGGCGCAGCGTCTTCGAAAGGCTTCGACGATGAAATTCAGGGCGTACCTCCTTTCGCTTCATGTTCTCCTGATACATTTGCTAAAATCTGGCCAAAATTCTCTGAACGCTCCAAAATTGAGATTGTAACAGGAGAACATGATGTCGAAAGAGGTGGCACTAAGTTAGCGTCTTCGGAAAGAGAATCTAAGGCGGAGAACTATTCAACGTAGAGGCGCAGCGTCTTCGAAAGGCTTCGACGATGAAATTCAGGGCGTACCTCCTTTCGCTTCATGTTCTCCTGATACATTTGCTAAAATCTGGCCAAAATTCTCTGAACGCTCCAAAATTGAGATTGTAACAGGAGAACATGATGTCGAAAGAGGTGGCACTAAGTTAGCGTCTTCGGAAAGAGAATCTAAGGCGGAGAACTATTCAACGTAGAGGCGCAGCGTCTTCGAAAGGCTTCGACGATGAAATTCAGGGCGTACCTCCTTTCGCTTCATGTTCTCCTGATACATTTGCTAAAATCTGGCCAAAATTCTCTGAACGCTCCAAAATTGAGATTGTAACAGGAGAACATGATGTCGAAAGAGGTGGCACTAAGTTAGCGTCTTCGGAAAGAGAATCTAAGGCGGAGAACTATTCAACGTAGAGGCGCAGCGTCTTCGAAAGGCTTCGACGATGAAATTCAGGGCGTACCTCCTTTCGCTTCATGTTCTCCTGATACATTTGCTAAAATCTGGCCAAAATTCTCTGAACGCTCCAAAATTGAGATTGTAACAGGAGAACATGATGTCGAAAGAGGTGGCACTAAGTTAGCGTCTTCGGAAAGAGAATCTAAGGCGGAGAACTATTCAACGTAGAGGCGCAGCGTCTTCGAAAGGCTTCGACGATGAAATTCAGGGCGTACCTCCTTTCGCTTCATGTTCTCCTGATACATTTGCTAAAATCTGGCCAAAATTCTCTGAACGCTCCAAAATTGAGATTGTAACAGGAGAACATGATGTCGAAAGAGGTGGCACTAAGTTAGCGTCTTCGGAAAGAGAATCTAAGGCGGAGAACTATTCAACGTAGAGGCGCAGCGTCTTCGAAAGGCTTCGACGATGAAATTCAGGGCGTACCTCCTTTCGCTTCATGTTCTCCTGATACATTTGCTAAAATCTGGCCAAAATTCTCTGAACGCTCCAAAATTGAGATTGTAACAGGAGAACATGATGTCGAAAGAGGTGGCACTAAGTTAGCGTCTTCGGAAAGAGAATCTAAGGCGGAGAACTATTCAACGTAGAGGCGCAGCGTCTTCGAAAGGCTTCGACGATGAAATTCAGGGCGTACCTCCTTTCGCTTCATGTTCTCCTGATACATTTGCTAAAATCTGGCCAAAATTCTCTGAACGCTCCAAAATTGAGATTGTAACAGGAGAACATGATGTCGAAAGAGGTGGCACTAAGTTAGCGTCTTCGGAAAGAGAATCTAAGGCGGAGAACTATTCAACGTAGAGGCGCAGCGTCTTCGAAAGGCTTCGACGATGAAATTCAGGGCGTACCTCCTTTCGCTTCATGTTCTCCTGATACATTTGCTAAAATCTGGCCAAAATTCTCTGAACGCTCCAAAATTGAGATTGTAACAGGAGAACATGATGTCGAAAGAGGTGGCACTAAGTTAGCGTCTTCGGAAAGAGAATCTAAGGCGGAGAACTATTCAACGTAGAGGCGCAGCGTCTTCGAAAGGCTTCGACGATGAAATTCAGGGCGTACCTCCTTTCGCTTCATGTTCTCCTGATACATTTGCTAAAATCTGGCCAAAATTCTCTGAACGCTCCAAAATTGAGATTGTAACAGGAGAACATGATGTCGAAAGAGGTGGCACTAAGTTAGCGTCTTCGGAAAGAGAATCTAAGGCGGAGAACTATTCAACGTAGAGGCGCAGCGTCTTCGAAAGGCTTCGACGATGAAATTCAGGGCGTACCTCCTTTCGCTTCATGTTCTCCTGATACATTTGCTAAAATCTGGCCAAAATTCTCTGAACGCTCCAAAATTGAGATTGTAACAGGAGAACATGATGTCGAAAGAGGTGGCACTAAGTTAGCGTCTTCGGAAAGAGAATCTAAGGCGGAGAACTATTCAACGTAGAGGCGCAGCGTCTTCGAAAGGCTTCGACGATGAAATTCAGGGCGTACCTCCTTTCGCTTCATGTTCTCCTGATACATTTGCTAAAATCTGGCCAAAATTCTCTGAACGCTCCAAAATTGAGATTGTAACAGGAGAACATGATGTCGAAAGAGGTGGCACTAAGTTAGCGTCTTCGGAAAGAGAATCTAAGGCGGAGAACTATTCAACGTAGAGGCGCAGCGTCTTCGAAAGGCTTCGACGATGAAATTCAGGGCGTACCTCCTTTCGCTTCATGTTCTCCTGATACATTTGCTAAAATCTGGCCAAAATTCTCTGAACGCTCCAAAATTGAGATTGTAACAGGAGAACATGATGTCGAAAGAGGTGGCACTAAGTTAGCGTCTTCGGAAAGAGAATCTAAGGCGGAGAACTATTCAACGTAGAGGCGCAGCGTCTTCGAAAGGCTTCGACGATGAAATTCAGGGCGTACCTCCTTTCGCTTCATGTTCTCCTGATACATTTGCTAAAATCTGGCCAAAATTCTCTGAACGCTCCAAAATTAAGATTGTAACAGGAGAACATGATGTCGAAAGAGGTGGCACTAAGTTAGCGTCTTCGGAAAGAGAATCTAAGGCGGAGAACTATTCAACGTAGAGGCGCAGCGTCTTCGAAAGGCTTCGACGATGAAATTCAGGGCGTACCTCCTTTCGCTTCATGTTCTCCTGATACATTTGCTAAAATCTGGCCAAAATTCTCTGAACGCTCCAAAATTGAGATTGTAACAGGAGAACATGATGTCGAAAGAGGTGGCACTAAGTTAGCGTCTTCGGAAAGAGAATCTAAGGCGGAGAACTATTCAACGTAGAGGCGCAGCGTCTTCGAAAGGCTTCGACGATGAAATTCAGGGCGTACCTCCTTTCGCTTCATGTTCTCCTGATACATTTGCTAAAATCTGGCCAAAATTCTCTGAACGCTCCAAAATTGAGATTGTAACAGGAGAACATGATGTCGAAAGAGGTGGCACTAAGTTAGCGTCTTCGGAAAGAGAATCTAAGGCGGAGAACTATTCAACGTAGAGGCGCAGCGTCTTCGAAAGGCTTCGACGATGAAATTCAGGGCGTACCTCCTTTCGCTTCATGTTCTCCTGATACATTTGCTAAAATCTGGCCAAAATTCTCTGAACGCTCCAAAATTGAGATTGTAACAGGAGAACATGATGTTGAAAGAGGTGGCACTAAGTTAGCGTCTTCGGAAAGAGAATCTAAGGCGGAGAACTATTCAACGTAGAGGCGCAGCGTCTTCGAAAGGCTTCGACGATGAAATTCAGGGCGTACCTCCTTTCGCTTCATGTTCTCCTGATACATTTGCTAAAATCTGGCCAAAATTCTCTGAACGCTCCAAAATTGAGATTGTAACAGGAGAACATGATGTCGAAAGAGGTGGCACTAAGTTAGCGTCTTCGGAAAGAGAATCTAAGGCGGAGAACTATTCAACGTAGAGGCGCAGCGTCTTCGAAAGGCTTCGACGATGAAATTCAGGGCGTACCTCCTTTCGCTTCATGTTCTCCTGATACATTTGCTAAAATCTGGCCAAAATTCTCTGAACGCTCCAAAATTGAGATTGTAACAGGAGAACATGATGTCGAAAGAGGTGGCACTAAGTTAGCGTCTTCGGAAAGAGAATCTAAGGCGGAGAACTATTCAACGTAGAGGCGCAGCGTCTTCGAAAGGCTTCGACGATGAAATTCAGGGCGTACCTCCTTTCGCTTCATGTTCTCCTGATACATTTGCTAAAATCTGGCCAAAATTCTCTGAACGCTCCAAAATTGAGATTGTAACAGGAGAACATGATGTCGAAAGAGGTGGCACTAAGTTAGCGTCTTCGGAAAGAGAATCTAAGGCGGAGAACTATTCAACGTAGAGGCGCAGCGTCTTCGAAAGGCTTCGACGATGAAATTCAGGGCGTACCTCCTTTCGCTTCATGTTCTCCTGATACATTTGCTAAAATCTGGCCAAAATTCTCCGAACGCTCCAAAATTGAGATTGTAACAGGAGAACATGATGTCGAAAGAGGTAATCCGGAGAGAATGAGTTGAAGACGGAGAAGTAATCAACGCAGACGCAGGCTTTACTTGTGATTATGGAATTTGGGATTTAATTAGGAAATGGAAGTTATAGGGTACATTTCTACATTGAATGATGCGTTTTTTCTCTACATGTGATTTATTAAAATACTCTGAATAATGTACAGTGATATATAATAATTCGATTGTCTAATTACTTAAGTTTAACTTAAAAGGGACATATTATAAATGCTGTAAATGCACTCTTCCAGTGCGTTTTCGTTACACCCCACATTTTACACAGACGTCTGGAAGACGTCAATTGAACGTCCGTTTTAGATCCGGATGGCTTTTAGGACGTCTTTTGGGCGTCTTTAGACGTCTGTGTGCTATCTGGGACCAGTTGACACGAACCGACGCTTCCAAAGGAAAGAATTGCTTACCTATAACAGACGAAAGCTCCGAATTAATTAACCAGTCCTCAATATAATTGCTAATTGGACACTAAATACACTCGATAATTCTTACTACTTTAAAGCAAACTTATTCAATATTATATTTATTTGCAAAATACACAGCATTTTATTCTTATCCCGGGTACTGTTCCGTTTCACGCATAAGAGATAAATAAATATCGGTACGAAATATCGATACAATTAGTGATCCTCTATTTAGAGTGTGATCGGAACAATGTATTTCGTCGCTGATTGGTTGCTGCGATTTGGAGCAAAAGCGGAAGTAGACAGAGACAGAAACTGTAAAATAGAAAGAGACAGAAATACTGATAGAAAGAGGCAGAAAAACTGATTAAAAGAGACAGAAAAACTGATAGAAAGAGACTGAAGTACTGATAGAAAGAGATAGAATGAACGGTTAGGTTATGTTTATTTCCGGTTTTGCTCCAAATCTTGAAAAATGGCTGCAGTTATACCGATCACTCCCTGGAGGATCACTAGATACAATTGACATGTAGCGCCATTCCTATTCTCGTGCGAATGGAAATTTTGATTTCCTAACCATGCATAATTACATTTCTCGATTTCATAAAAATACCGTTGCGGCGTAACAATAATATTTTGAAAGGATGTTAAGTCATAAAAAGTTCTCAAATGTAACGTAAAAGAACGAAGTAGCTAATAAACATTTATTGTCATGTAGATTGTTCGAAGTGACAGAAAATATAACCTAACTAAGAGACTGTACAATATTTTTTACGCGGTTGTATTTATATAATATTTCTGACTGAAATCTATGGAAATAAGTGCAAATTATGATTCTATCAAAATGTATTAGTAAACGGAATTATGCAACATGTTTCTTGAAATTATTCGTAACGTTCAAGCCATTTTAGATTTTAAATGTTTCCGATAATATTTAATTTCAATTCCTACCACTCGTAGCATTGTAATCTTATTTTAGACTGAATCGATAACGTTGGGTGTGACACGAAAATGGTAAGAGGGCTCGCGAGCCCCCCGAGCATGACACAAAATTACATTGCGTGATAGGTCTATCCTATACCTGGTCTGTGTCCATACTCCCTCTGCGACAATAACACATATATTTTGTTTCAATAAACTCTGCGAACACAGAACAATAAACATAATCTCACCCAAATGACCATAGCTCTACAAAATGTACGAAACATCCTTGGAAGGGGAATATAAGGAACACGAAAAAGTCCCTAGTTTCCGCAGACCAGTAGTGGCCAGACTCCATCTGGCGGCGATCGACGCAATCAGTCCCACCCACAAGATAAAACGACAGCAGTGAAGTCAGTGCGCGTCGTCGCGAGAGGTGCGCGCATGTTTATTTAAAGCTCGCTGGCGTGTTGGTACAATTGCGCGCGCAATGAATCAGGCACCAGTGTCGTGTATTCCAGCCGGGAAGATGTCAAAGGCGAAGAAAGTACTGGACGAGGCCCGCGAGATCCAAAATCCCGAGCTGGATCTCGCGGACAAGGGGATCTCGACGTTCGAGGAGATGCCCGGATTGCGTGAGTCTACCGTGCCCTCGTGGGCCCAGTTTCCCCTCGCCAAATTAGGCAACTTGTCTTGACTGGTTTTTTGGAGCGGACGGAAATCCGAGGAGGCCATTTGTCACTTGCCCGCGAGGTGGGCGTGTCGGCGCATGCGCGCCAGATTATTTAAAACAACAACAATAACACGAAACACCGACCGGAAAATTATTAAAATCAAAGCCCTACCTTCGTAATCTCACGAATATTGGAATTAATATAAACAATGATGTCATCGTTACCGACGTTAACGAAAATAATAATTAACATTATTCGAAAATACAATTTTGTTTTTTTAATTTGTTAGATTTTAGAATGTACTGAGCGTAAATTTGAAAATATTAATTTAATGTCTCTTGGTCTTTTCTTGCAGTTAGCATGATAAACATCACAAGGCTGACTTTAAGTCACAACAAGATTCAAGGTAAATACCTTTAGCACGGTACAAGTTGAATACACAGATTGAATTACTTTAGAAATCCCTTTTTTGTGCAGCTGTACCACCAGGCTTTGCGAATTTGGTTAATCTGGAGATACTGAATCTGTTTAACAATCATATTACCGAGCTTCCCATCTCGCTTTCACAGATGCCAAAGTTGCGGATTCTCAATGTAGGGTAAGCTCTCCTTTGCTCGTTGCTAGATGCATTACTCTTTTATAAGAAACACTTATGCAGCTGCTTGAATAAATTTGCAGAATGAATAGATTGGACGTGCTTCCTCGTGGGTTCGGCGCTTTCCCAGTATTAGAAGTCTTAGATTTGACATACAATAATCTGAGCGAGAAGAATCTACCTGGAAACTTTTTCATGATGGGTTAGTAGACAGTTGGTATTTTAAAAGTATGGTTTTGAATGACAACGAAGCTGAAATGTTTGTCTTTGCAGAAACACTGAGAGCGCTTTACTTGGCGGATAATGACTTTGAATATTTGCCACCAGAGATTGGAAACCTGAAGAATTTACAAATTGTGGGTAGAGAAACACTTTTACGATCGGTAAACTTATGCTTCACTTTCTAACTGTATTACAGCTTGTGTTGAGAGAGAATGACTTAATCGAATTACCGAAACAAATTGGAGATTTGGCACGGTTGAGAGAATTGCATATACAGGGGAATCGGTTGACAGTGTTACCGCCAGAACTAGGTAAGTCGAGTACTGTATCAATTATACTGAATAAAGCATTGTTAGTTTTGAAGATACTGGGTGATACTTTTGGTGATGATTGTCTTACAGGGAATCTGGACTTAGTGAGTAACAAAGCAGTGTTTAGGATGGAGTTCAACCCTTGGGTAACGCCGATCGGCGATCAATTGCAAGTGGGCATATCTCACGTAATGGATTACATTCGATCCGAAACATATAAATAGTGAGCGTTAAAGATTCTTGTATTTTTAAAGGCATTTTCGCGCATTTTGTCGAAGCGCGGCGAAGCGAATCCAAGAAATTAGTAATAATTAATTAATTGGCGCTGCGTCTTCGGTCATCAATTGTTTCTAAACTTTGTGCGTCGTGTCGCCGCGCTTCGAAAAAATGCGCGACGGCTTTAAGTCTAGTTTAAATTAGTCAAGTAAGCGGTACAGTAGAGTGGCGAGTGTGAAAAAGCATATTTAACTCGACTAGTGTAAACAGTTGGTCGAGTAAAAAAGTCGAGTAAACTGGCGTGTATTAACTGAGTCGAGTGGCAGAGCCGACAACATAGTAGCTGGGCCGAGCACTGCGCTCAGTTCACTAGGCCGAGTTACTTGACTAATGTAAACTAGGCTTTAGAGCGGATAGCATAGTAGCTCGCCTACTCGCCCTCCCCAACCGCAGCCGTAGGGCGGTGACACGGCTGACACGGTAAGAATCTACTCGCTTTCCGCCAAGCACGACAAAGACACGATGTTGACCCGCACTAGCCATTTCTTCTACTCTCATACTAAACTAGCATAAATACCTACACCAAAAATCGAGAGTGAGTCGACTATTGGGCCGAGTTACTTGACTAATGTAAACTAGGCTTTATGGAGCGTTTGGACCAGTGGTGAGCAACCTTTTGTCCAAAGTGGGCCACAAGTGGAAACCTACTACTCTACGCGGGCCGCAATATTAAATACATAAATATAACTAATCCGATATCTTTTACAGTTCAAAAGATATATGCCAATGTTCAGGCGGGCCTCAGGTCAGCGGCTGGCGGGCCAAATGCGGGCCGCGGGTTGCTCATCACTGGTTTAGACAAAACGAACGAACGCTCGTTTGCCCCCCACTTCGATAAAATTCGTTCTGATTTAGTGTAAATGGCAATCTTCAGTTGCAATTCTCCAGCACTTGAATTTTGTCGATGTGGGCGACGAGCATTCGTTCGATTTTTCTAAACGCACCTTAATACGTATTGTTGAATGAAACTGATATAACATCATGAGAATGTTAATTTCTTTTCAGTGTATATAATCGACACCAAAACGCCAAAGGTCCACCACCGCCAATTGAGAACGACAAGAGTAAGAAAGTATCCCGCATGCGTTGAAAATGTAACAAAAATACGTAATTAACGCTCGAAAGATATAATTCTGAAACTAACTCGTAACGTGAACTGTTTTAATACACTCACTGCCAGTAACCTCGTACCGGAATTATACCTGCAATGAAAATGGTGCCTTAGCTAATATACGACTAATACAGAAGTCTATTTTTATCATGCATTTATAAATAAGTTATGCATTACAATCGTGTAATATATTATATTATCTGAATCTGTTAAATGTACTTCCAATACTTTTATGACTGCGTAGCAAATAATTTGTGTAATAAATTATACTTTTGAATGGAGCAACTGTTACTGATTACTCCAAAGGGGATTTTAATAAAAACACCCTTGATACCTTTCGAGTATGATATCGATTTTTAACAATGCCATCTCTCATTTTAAGTTACCGTTAATTTTCTGATCTTTAACATAGTTGCACGTGTTACATTTTATTGCTTTAGCAGGTAATTTGTTGGAAATAATAATTAGACCATAATGGCTAGGGAATAACACTACTAATTTTCTTTCGTAAAATTTATGTTTCCTATTGCCATGCATTAAAAAATGATTTTCATTTATTATGGGCACCTTTTAATAATTATTCAAGCGTGGACACTGCGTGGATGAACTTATGTTACTAAATTGCATTGTGCGATTTAAAAAAAGTAAAAAATTAGTCGACGAGGATGGGATTCGAACCCACGCGTGCAGAGCACATTGGATTAGCAGTCCAACGCCTTAACCTCTCGGCCACCTCGTCGGTGTGTACAATCTGGAAAACTGTCCTTGGAACAGGGGTGAACACCCTTAACGGCAAAAATACAATTTTTCCAATTAATAGTGCTAAAAGCTTATAAAAATCCACGAAACTTGTAAAAAAGTACTTCGTTTTAAGCCCAAATAAATTGAAACTAACAGAACTCGTTTAGAAATTTAAGGAAAAATAATAATATTAATTGTTAATATTTTATTACGATATTCTACCTGATCTAATTATTGTATATCGAATTGATAGCGTCGAGTAATTGAATGTATTTGTTTGATAAAATACATATTTGTATGTTGTTTCAATAACGACCATTATTTTATGTACTCGAACGTATTTGTAATGTGAAAGTTTAAATTGAACACATGTATTTATAAATTATTAAAAAAATAAACTCTATATAATAAACTCTATAAAAAATATTCTTGTATTATCTACCTAAGTTTATTTAAAACCGGCCCAGAAATCGAATCGTTTCAGTTAGCAAAAATGCATTAGTATACATAATTCATAATATAAATTATCTTTTTTAAAGAAATGCATAGTATAATTTAAAAGTCAGATCAGCGTAAAATCTTTCAATAAAATTTATTTTCTTATTTTGCTGCTTATTATACTGTTTTCCACTATTTACTCTTTGCTCCTAATCAGATATTAAATAACCCTGGCCTCCACCATCTATAAAACTGCATCCCCATTATTTAGTATCTTTTTAAAATATGATACCAAATATACCAATGCATTTCTGCGCGGAAATTCATGATATTCAATCGAGACACCAGTGTTATACATAAAATGTATACATTTTATTATAATTGCGATTGTTTCCCAGCAACGGAAACAAAATTCCTTAACAGGATGTCTCGTTTATTCAGTTGCATTCGGCCGTTCGTCCTGATAACGTGATTTTTTCATCTCATCCTCCCTTCCATCGAATTTCTAAGGAATCGCCAAAATGGTAATCGGACTTCTATCTTACAATTGGAAATCCAATAATACTTTAAAATAAATACACATTCCGAGAATTTAATCAGCGACCCTGTCTCAACCGTGATAACAGGGCTAATAAAAAAATATCCCCTTTAACACTTATATGTTCAAAGTATTACTGGTGAATTATTATTTTGATTTAAGCTCAATTAGGATTTGATTTAAAAAAAAAAATTGCTTGATTTATCAGCGTGAAGTACTGTCAGTCCACATTGGCCAAGGTGGCGTCCAAATGGGCAACGCTTGTTGGGAATTGTATTGCTTAGAACATGGCATACAACCCGATGGCATGCTCCCACCCCAGAGTTGCGCTACCGACGAGGGTTTCCAGACTTTCTTCAGTGAAACCGGGGGTGGAAAATATGTTCCACGAGCGGTATTTTTGGACCTCGAACCCACAGTCATAGGTAATAATTAATATTAAAATACTATATCCGTGATAACTACATTCCAAGCACCGGGTTTTTAAATTTATCAGTAACTTTGTAATTCCTATTTAAGTTTGATATACAAATTCAACATTTTCGTTATTCTAAATTAGAATTATCGCTATTCACCAATCGTTTAAATATTCCGCTAGTATAGTTAATATTTAAATTACTTTAACATAATTTTATAATATGGGGCAATTTTATATTCCAATTTCTAATCAACTGAGCTAAGAAAATTTCTGTCTCCACCTAAACTACCCTTCAACACTCCAACCACCATCCATCCCCTAACAAATCAACAAACATATTTCCTTAAATCTACCAAATATACTTTCCAATCACCCCCAACTTCCAAGATCCATTCTAAACCAATTAACTACCCTCCCGCTCCAGACGAAGTGCGAACAGGGACCTACCACCAGCTCTTCCACCCGGAGCAGCTCATCTCAGGCAAGGAGGACGCCGCGAATAATTACGCCAGGGGCCACTACACCCTAGGAAAGGAGATAATCGACCTGGTGCTGGACAGGATTCGCAAGATCGCGGACATGTGCTGCGGTCTGCAAGGCTTCCTAATCTTCCACGCGTTCGGCGGCGGTACTGGCTCTGGGTTCACGAGCCTGCTGATGGAGCGTCTCTCCATGGACTACGGGAAGAAGGCCAAACTGGAATTCGCCATCTACCCCTCGCCACAAATATCCACAGCGGTGGTGGAGCCCTACAACGCGATCCTGACGACCCACACGACCCTCGAGCACTCGGACTGCGCGTTTCTCGTGGACAACGAGGCGATCTACGACATTTGCAGGAGGAACTTGGACATCGAGAGGCCAACTTACACGAACTTGAACCGGCTGATCGGTCAGATAGTCTCCTCCATTACTGCCTCGTTAAGGTTCGACGGAGCGCTGAACGTCGATCTGACGGAGTTCCAAACGAACCTTGTCCCATACCCGAGGATCCATTTCCCCTTGGCCACGTACGCGCCTATCGTCTCCATCGAGAAGGCATATCACGAACAGCTGACGGTGATGGAGCTAACGTCGTCCTGCTTCGAACCAGCTATGCAAATGGTCAAATGCAATCCACAGAAGGGGAAATACATGGCATGCTGCTTATTGTACAGGGGCGACGTCGTCCCCAAAGACGTGAACGCCTCCATAGCGACGATCAAGACGAAGAGGGCGATACGGTTCGTCGATTGGTGTCCCACTGGGTTCAAGGTACATTCTTCATACCAGAGATGTTTAAATAAAAATTTCGAATGGCGAATAAATGTTAAAGAAATTATTCGTCATCTGTCGAATAAAGTTAACTGAGTCGAATAAAGTTAAAGTATAAAGTTAAATTTTGAAAATTTATTCGACGCTCAAGTTGAATAAATAAAATCAACTTTTATTCGATCCGTTATGGCTTGATACACCTTTTCCTCTTTGTTCTCTTCAAATTTAACTTTCTTTTATTCCTTTTAGTCGGATTTATGAGGTTCGACGAGTAAGTTTGCCAAGGGGGTGAATTATTTTTTTAAAATAGGGTGCTCCGATTCTGCGCCCCGAATTTGTTTATTTAAGTAACTCAATTGTGCTGAGAATTGAGTTTCTTTGCTGTCAGATTATTTGAAATTAGTCTTTGGATAGTTTGGACAGTTCTAAAAGGGTTAATTAACTTGAATGTTCTGGGAATCTGAAGTTTCACCGGCTTTTAAGTAATTAAATTATAGGGACGACTCCATAATGATATTAGTAATCGTTATTGGGTTAGCAGTGCGTATTTATAGATAAAATACTAATTTGATTCTCAGGTGGGTATCAATTATCAACCACCAACAGTGGTGCCAGGCGGTGACCTGGCTAAAGTGCAACGAGCTATGGCGATGCTTGCAAACACGACTGCAATCGCGGAAGCGTGGACAAGGTTGAACAGGAAATTCGACCTAATGTTCGGGAAACGCGCGTTTGTTCACTGGTACAGTTGCTAAACCGATTGCTACTCTATAAACAAACCTGAATTATTATTTCCTACATTCTTCACAAATTTCGAAAAACGTTGGCATTGAAATACTGTGTTCCTTCTCGACAAATTCCATTTTCTAAAGAGGACATCAGGAAAAAATATTCTTTCTATATACATCACAAAACGACAAATTTTTATTCAAAAGAAATTACTACTATGGATAAGGTAAATAGATTTTTTTTGCATAGGTACGTCCAAGAAAGCATGGACGAAAGTGAATTCAACGAAGCCAGAGAAGATTTGGCAGCCCTAGAAAAGGACTACGAGGAAGTTGGCATGGACTCGACAGACGCTGGCGAGGGTGAAGATGAAAATTAAAGACACAAACTTTTTCTTTGACGTTTTGTCAATGGATCGATTCAGGAGGACGGACGAATCATCAATTTTGTACAAATTTACATATTGTTTTCGTTAATTTTGTTTGTACTTGTCCTGTACATTGTTTTAGTGATTATTTATTTTGTAATGTAAACGTATAGCCCTGGGCATTTTTTAATTGTGAGAATAAAGTTTTTCTTTGTATTTAAATTACATAAAGGGTAGAATTTTACGTGGACGAACCACAGGTTTGCTAACAGCACACGAGGGCGCTTGGACGATCACTTATCCGAGCATCAATCGTGCCCAAGACAGCTTAACTTCGGCACTGAAGGAACCGGTGCTTTCTGTTTTGGTATAAAGCCGTTGGCGCACCACAAATATGCAATCTTTTATTCGGAATACGAAACTAAATAGGAGGATATTAAGATAAGAAATTTAGACAGTTTGTAAAGTATCTGTTGAAGATCTTTGTTTAAAGTATTTATTTTTATTGGAGAATCTTCAATAAATACTTTACAAACTGTTTAAATTTGTTATCGTAATATCCTCTCGCGAATGGGCAAAATTGTTTAAAGAGACTATATTTTCGACAATTAGGCCGATTTTTAGAATAAAAGCAATTCTATGCAATTTACTAGTAATTTAAATTATAGGATAATTGTCAGCCCATGATAATATTATTATAACCACTTAACTATAATGGGACGGGTTTGATGGATCAATTAGCTTCGATTCACAAATCCTAAACGACTCGAGCTACGTTTTCTGATCTGTTAGACTAGTTTAATGGTCTGCAATTGCGTTATTAGGTAGCTGGAATTCTACATCATCAGATATCCAAGTGTTCAACTTTAATTAAATATCAGCTTCTTTGAATTTATCTACTTTTCTATTCTATTATGTTATTTTCTATTCTTCTATGCTACTATTCTCTTATTTTGCTATTCCATTCTTTTAATTCTTCTATTCCATTCTTTAATTCTTCCATTCAATTCTTCTATTCTTGTATTCAAATCTCATCACCGCTAAATCCTTCATCACCAAAATCACCTGTACAGATGACCAATTCTAATAATCCTCAGTTTAACTACTTGCAATTTGGCAAAGACATCACCTCAGCAGATATGCCACTATTCAGTTCCATCAGCAGGGATTCAGGTACATACGCAGGAGAGAAAGGTGAGCAAACTCCAAACACGTGTCGAGGTTCGCAGATATTACAGGCTTTTTATTGTGTAGAACAGCACGCGGCTGGGCGAATTATATTACATATATATAAATTTGTATCGGCATCTTTACAAGTTAGGTTCACGGTGAGAACTCTTATCGCGCATAGAGACATCTTTCGTCTTTGCAAGAGGGGCTGGGCATGGGAGGGACAACGCATCATTTTACTCGCGACTGGACAGCACACTCGGAACTCAACGAGACGGAGAAAAGACGAGCGGCGCACACGCTGCTGCTCCATTCAATTAACCCACCATCTCCAAGCCGCGCGCGTATTGTGCGTGCCACGTCGAGCAATTAGCAAAACAAGAAGAAGAAAAAATAGGATAAATAAATGAAAAAGAATACCTGTCAGGAGGACCTGGAAGAGTCCTCCTTCGACAATAGAAAAAAAAAAAAAAAAACAGGAAATCTCGTACTCTGTGGCTGCCAACGCACGCTCGCTGATCAAGTTCGTCGAAATTCGCAAAGGGTCGCGTACAAAACAGTGGGGGATTGGGAGGGAAGAACAGCGATAACGACGAACGTAAAAACACTGATCGATCGGGGGGTATACACATCGATACACAACGATAATGCTGACACGACGACGACGACGACGACGACAATGACCCGGCTTGACATCAACGAGAGCGTCTGTGCATCGTTAGGAACATCGTTCAATCCGGATGCGTCCTAACGTTTCTTAGCAGCGTCTCTTCCAAACGAAAAAAAGAATACGTTCGATCGAACCGTTCCTGTTTTCTCTTCGTGGAAATTAATCGGAGGGAAGGGGGGGGGGGGAGATGGGAGGATCGATCGTCGCGGAAATCTCGCTCCGACACCTCTCATCGACGCCGAACGCGCGACGTTACAATAAATTCTATCGTTAATAGCGTAATAATCTAATAAAAAGAGCTCGCCGCGGCTGGGCACGCGCGATAATTTGCAAATTTCCATCCTTCCGTTAAAACTTTGTATATTTTATAAAATTTCATCTCTTCTATCTCTCACTCTCTCACTCTCGCTCTATTATTTATTCACTTGCTCTCCCTCTCACGCGCGAGTCATTCGCTTTCTTCATTAAGATCGCCTCCTCTCTTCTTGTCTTCTCTATCTCTCTCGAGCCACCGCTCCTTCTCTCTTCCTCGTATCTCATCGCTTCTTTTACTTTTTTTTTCGATTGGCAGGCCAGTTAAAGCTGCCGCTCGCTGGACTAGAGATTTTCACTACTGCTTTATTGCGCATCCGTTTTATATCTCGAGAAGGACCATCTTTTCTTCTTCGCACTGTCGCTTCGCTCTCGGGTATAACTCTGTCAACGGCTTAGGAATACCACCACCCCAATTCTCGTTCCTTCTAGGGGATGTTCAGCAATATGGTTCTCTCTCTCTCTCTCTCTCTCTCTCTCTCTCTCTCTCTCTCTCTCTCTCTCTCTCTTTCATTAACATACTTTGCAATTCCACTGTCTCTTTCCAGCGAAGGAGAAGATCTGCTCGACGCTTCGCTAAAGATTCTCTTATCGTCGGATTTTGAGGACCTTTCGCGGGAAACAGTGAACGAGCAACTTCGATCGGGTTTCGACAACGCTTTAAGATTCTATTTGTGTGATTCTATTCAATTTGTTGAGTATAATTTAATTAATTTGTAAAACGTTTGGTTTGCTTCTTCGAGCAACCAAATACACTTCGGGTGTCTTTTCAGTTCTAAGTTGATACCATTTGTTAACGAGAAAATGGTGAAAATTTGGTAAGAGTACATTTATAACGTAATAGAGGAGACTACGCGTGGAAGATGATGAGTATCGACGCGATAAAAGTTCAGAGAAACAATTACGAAAAGGAGAGCACCTTTTACAGGATCCAGACTCTGGTCCACTTAAATATTGACTCGAACTACTTAAATGTAAACTACATCATTACTCCGATGCCCCTCAAACGTCGCTTAAATTTTAACAAAACTCCTGCGAAATAACTCATACACGTAACGCTTAAATCCACAGCTCAACGAAACAAAAATTTAAACCTTAACATTCTAAGAATTCTAGTACTCATCACCCGCATTTGAATCTCAATTTCGCACACATCTCCTCCTATTACCGAAACTAATTTGCCTGAAAGCTACCAGGCCAACTCCTCTACATTGCAATTCTCACACAACTTCGCGGACCACTGTTGCTCGCTGACACGTTCCCGCCCTACGTTTAAACTCTAGCGCCTCCGGGCGAGGCGGCAAGGCGCAGGGACATGTTTTCAGGAGACGAACTTCTGGCCAGGATGATCCCCGTCGATCGAACGGGAAAGTAGCTCGGCGACGAGCAAACTGTCGCGACGACGACGATCACAGAGAGACGCGTCGACAATGTTTAATTAAGGCACGGCCTCGAGGAAGCTCGCCTCTCGTCCGCCCGATCGTCACAGGATGAACGACGCGCCCGAGGGGCAGTGAAGGGAGGAACGTCGCCGCCCTTGGCGCGTCTCGCTGCTGTACGAATATAAAGTGATCTCACACGTGGGGGAGGAATCCTCGCGATCGAACGGGCCGTGGAACGAGATATCGCCAGGGTCGTTCCGCGGCCCGTCGCCTTCGATTGTCCAACGGGGGAACAGCGGCCACTCGCCAAAGCAGACTGCAACGCTAACCCTGTTAACTGGCTCATCAACCAACCGAATTACCTTCGAGACGATTACTCCTTTCGGGCAAGAAGGGAGGCAACTTTCACGACGAGGTAACTCGTTTTATCCCGCACAGGGGTAATTTCGAACGAGTCACCTCGTTCCCTCCAGTCAACAGGCGGATCGTGTGTTGAAAGTGTAGAGACATCGGTGACAAGCGGCCACGCGAGACGCTGGTAGATTCTATAAATCGCTTTTAGTCCATAACAAGTGAGGAGCCCAGGTGCCAAGCAGTGGATGGACCAGGTAGGATCGAGCTTTCGGATCCCCAGAAGTCCCCTAAGCCTCGCTCGGAGTGTCCCGGGCATCCCAGTGGCATCGAATATCGCAGTGCTCGCGCCGTTCGGCTGCCGGGCTCCTCAAATAATTTCTTTTTAGTCGTCAACACTGATAAAAGCCTCTAAAACCCTTTGTCGCCTTTCCTACGAGCGTCTACGCAACCTAATATAGTAACTTCGCTTGTACTCTTGTCGTCGATACAGTTAGGAATACAGCATGGAGGTCTGCGGTTAAAGATATACATATACAGCGTCTCTTTGGGCCGCTTCGAGATGGATGGTTTCTTATCTGGCACGTTGCAGTCGCTCGTTGGCGAGCCTCTGCCCTCTCAACGGCAATCGAGAGAATCGGTGAGGTCCGGGGAGGGGGGCGCGGACTCGGTGAAAAACTTGATAACGCTACGACTAAACGCATATCAAAAAACCATCATCGTCCTTAAGGCTGGGCTGCGTGGAGATAGTGCGTGAGCTCTTTTCTTTTCCTTTCTGTTGCAGAAATGTACGCAGAACGGGTGGGAGAACGGTAGCGTTCGTTTTCTTTGGTAATACGTACGATTAAAGCGTAGTCGTCCTACGTTGTACGGTTTTAAGTGAGTGGGCTGACTGCGGGGCTCTCCGCGCACCTTTCGCTTACACCATACGTTTATCGTTAGTTTATATCCAAGCGTTATTGTCGAGAAAGTAAGAAACGAGAAGGGCACGCGTCTACGGTCCGCCTCCGGCCCGGGTTATGGGCGCGTATCGTCTCGATGCTGCACCGTATCGGGTGCGCGGTCGCTCCTGGCCACGATCGGTAGGAAGCGAGGGGCGCGCGAACGAAGAAGGGGCGGAGAACAGACGAACCGAGGAAAGGGTTTTAAGCGAAAAATCGAAGTGTCTAATCTACGCGCCCGGTTTCACTTCGGGGCGCCTGGTCTTAACACGCAAAACAGATTCGCACTACGTAATCACACGAGGGGGGTTTCTATTAAATTAAGGTGTCAGGATTTACACGGTCGATCCCGACGGGACCGAGCCGCGTGTCCGTATCGATAAAAATAATTATAGCGAGCGTACTCGCCGTAGAGTCTACCCTCGATAAGAATAACAATAATAATAATAATGTAATGACCACTATGATGTAGAACCGTACTAATTAATAATGTTACTAATAATATTAATAGTAATGAAAATAATAATAACTAAAGGCTGAGAATATTAGCGGTAGTAAGGGTAATGATAGTAACGGTAATAGTAATTGGCGATGGTAGCAGTAATAATATATAATGTCGATTGTGAAAATATCTAAGATCAATGTTACCTTTTTTCTCTTTTTCTTTCCCTCTCACACACACCCTGTTTCTTTCTAGTTTTTCTCTCTCTCTCTCTCTCTCTCGCACTCATACGCTCGTTCTCTGGTCACTCCTCTCCTGTTCTCTGGCCGCTGGGTCCGAAGGGAACGAAAACTGTCTTTTTGCCCAGCGACACTGTGCGATATAGTTCACCCGACGTCGGGACTCGGGGACAGCGAATCGCCGATGATCCAGGGCTATCGTCGAGTCTAACAGGGGGAGGTGTCCCGTGTTCTCGTCTCGCGATCGCGTCGGTACACGGTGGCAGTGAACTCGCTGTGGATGCACCCTCGTCATCCCTTTCATTTAATAAACGTCCTGATTGATGAGAGCCAGTGGGCTCTGCTTTCCAAAGTCCCTCCTTCGTTATCGCCAATAATCCTGAGATAGGGTTGCCCCGACCGTTGTCGGCCTCCGCTCGACGATTCTCAATGAACGATCGACGAGCTGCCCGCCCGGTTTTGGGCGGGCAAGCAGAACCGGGCAGTGACGAATAAGTTGAGCGCGCCACCGCTCGGGATACCGTGCACGTCCTGAGCGCGACTCCCTCGGAGACGAGAACAACGAGAGTAAGGGAGAACCAGTCGACGACGTGCTCGGAACACTGGCCACAAGTAGAGAGCACGCGTTCGCCTGTTCGCAGAGGGGGGGGGGGGGGCGAGTCAACGAACCAGGAGACCACGTCAGCCCTTGGAACTGTTCCTTCCGCGGATTGCCGCCGTTCAGGATCTGTAAATACGGATCACGTCCCTGATAGGCGCCCTACAGAGCGGGCAGTGACCGCCGCCCTTGCCGCACCACTGCTGTATGGCGCATGGGTAACACATGCACACGTGTCCGCACATGTAGAGGACGCTGTCGATGCTTCTCTCGTAGCAGATGGAGCACTCGCTGGGCTGGCCGGGCGTCGGCTGGAGTCCCTCGCTCCACTGCTGCAGGTGGGAGGACGTCTGTGACGAGAGAGTGCCGTCGAGGCTCTGATAGTTGACTGGCTCCACGTAGGTGGAGGAGCCTGTGCTGGCCATGGTGCCGGTCAACGGCGGCGAGGATTGTCTGGACGAGCTAGGGTGCGACGCTGACGCCACGGCGGCCGCTGGAAGGTGCACGTGAGGATTTCTGTTCCCCGCGGACGTGTAGGTGGGCTGAGGGGTGGACGACGGGGGCGTCGGATAGCCCGTCTGTGGCGGTAGGTTCACCACAAGGACGGTACCACCGCCGACGGCTGGCTTGAACTGAACCATCTCGGAGAATCTGGAGAGCTCCGTGGCGGCGTTACTATGGTTCGAGTGTTGCTGTTGCTGCTGCTGCTGCTGAACTATGGTAGCTGGCGACGCGTTGCTCTGTCGTTGTCGTGGCGGCGACGTTGGCCTGCTAGCTAGCATCCTGACGCGCTGGGTGCTGCCGTACACGTCCACGAACGCCCACAGCTGCAGACTCTGGTCGACGTGCATCACCACGTTCGGTGGGCCGCCGTTCTTGCTCATCTGCACCTCGCCGAAGTGCGTCACCGTGAAGGCTATCTCGTCGCCGGGCTGGGGGCTCGAGGCGACGTCCTTAGAGACCACCCAGTACTCGGGACGATCTAGGAGGAGGTCACTGTCGCTCGGCAGATCACCCGCGGTAAGCCGAGCCGGGTCGCAGGAGGTCAGGCCCAGGGCAAGGGCGCCGACGTACATCGGCTCCGTGGCGAGGATCTGAACCACCAGGCGCTCGCCGAGCAGCAACGGTCGGCCCGTGAACGCGTACCCGTGACAGAATTCCGTGTCCGTGCGCGTCGCCACGCACTGCTGATTGCTGAAACGGATGTTCTTGCCTCGGGTCCTGCAACGGAAGAAACCAGGAAGCGGTTAGCGAGCTGTTTGCTGCGAAACCACCCGTGTACTGCGGGTGGAAGGTGAGCAAGGAGGCAGCGCTGGGTAATGGCAGTGGAGTGTGTTGAGTGGTGAGAATCAAGAGCGCAGGTTAAGTTCTATATAGACTTCAAGAGATTGGCCACTCAAAGTAATCAAGCGCTTCAAAATTCAACGCTTTATAAGCGGCAACGAATACATTTTAGGAGTTGTACCGTCGAGGTAATGATGCTACGTATCAGCAAAGGAAGAATCAAACATATCTAACGACGCAAACGTCCACCACGTTGAAGCGCCCGGGACAACCGTGCACCTGCAGCCTCAACTGCTCAATCTCAGCAATCTCGAGGTAATGCCAGGCTCGATTAGCCCGCATTTGAGGTAACGAGACAAAAGGATTACAGTATCTTGGGTACTCACGGGTGGAAGGGTAACGGCGTGAAGATGACACCGGCAGGCTGAAACCTGAGGCCGGGCAGCTCGACGTCGGGCTCGTGATGGATCGACATGCTCTGCATGGTCGGCACGATGATCCTCTCGACGTCTCTGCCTGCGTTGCTGGCGTCGTCCATTGCCGAGTGCCTGCTGTGCTGTGCATTGTCCTCGTTGCTGTGCTCAGCGCCTCTCCTGATGTTGTTGAAGTGTTGCCTGTTGGGATCGACGAACTCGATCGCCGTGCTGTTACCGTACACGTCGATGATAGCCCACAGAGGGCTGCGGGTCTCCACCCCGCTGAAGAACAGGCCCCTCTCCTCACCGTTCACCCCGAAGTGAACGTCGCCGGCCGACGTGACGTAGTAGAACAGCACCGTGTCCCTTTCGGCGAACCTCTCGGCGAGGGCCTTCGCCCAGTAGCCGGGCTTGTTCGTCAGGTCGGGGCAGGCGTACCTTGGCAGGCCGTTCATCAGGTTGATCGGATCGTTGCTCGTGAAACCGAACCGTATCACACCGCTCCAATTGTCCGAGATCTCCAGGAATTTCACGCACACCTGAAAGCACAGACGGGGGGTTTATTATAGGAGGTGTATATTGTAATGTAATTTGGGTGTTTGGATTTTTGGGCTTCCCGCTGTAATTGTGTATTTAATCTTGTGTCATTTGAGTAGGATGATGCGGTAGAATTGGGGGTGGGAACTTAAGGAGTTTGTTCCCTGCACGATTATTGTGTTAAGTTCTCTGTGGGGTATTAGATGGGATAAATAGTTGAGATTTACGTGTCTTTTTTTTTGGTAAGGTATTGAGGAGTCGTTATGGAATTTGAGAGAGATTTGAAGAGTTGATAGAATACTATTGTAATTGTTGTGATCCTTGCGTGGAGAATATAGGTTAATTTAAGGCTTTCAAGTACGAGAAAGTTACTTTTTTAGTCAGTAATGATTTTCTAGAATATTATGTTCTGTTTTGTAACTTCATATTTCATAATTAACTAGAGGGCCAGTGTACTGACAGGCAGTATAAGGGTTAGACAGAGAATACATAAAAAATAGGAAATTCTTCAGAAATTTCTAGCATACTATTAGAAGTCGATATATCAAGAAAGACAAGCCAAGTAGGTGTCCCTCGTAAGGCTATAGCCTACAAATTGGCTATGAGGATCCTTTTAATGACGGCCTGAGCTACCTGAACACATTGACCTTGTATTCCCAGAACTCCATTTAAATTACTTCTTTCATTTTTCTCACACTTGAAAGAACCACACAGGGGCAATATTCTTGGAACCATAATTAAAAAATGTCGGTCACTCTTACAGTACGAGCACGATTTCTTTTTCTACTAGGAAAACCTATTTGCACAACACGACTCCACACTACTCTTTCTTTATCCTTGAATCGTCATAAATTAAACAATAATAAACATCAAACACTTGACAGACATTTCTATCCCCCAATACTATAATCTTCAAATTTACTATAATCCCCAATTAGGAAAGCTGAATGAACGCCACGGAACCACGTGGAACACCGGCTAACGCCAGAATTTTTCACGAAAATTTCAGGTCCACCTGTTCGACGATTATTCAAGATCACGACGAAAGAGGAGACGCAATGGGCGAACATGAATTTCGAATGATCACGACACCTGTGAGACACTGTTAGCGGCGTCACGCGAATATTGATCGCAGCGTTGCATAATTTAACACCGGCCGTCTATGGGTGTCGATTCCACGCCGACGACGTGGAATTAAATCAATCTTCATAATCCTCAAAAGCACATAGGAACCCTTTCCGAGCCTTTCGTCGCGCAGCCGTAAATAATCAGGCGGATCATTGAAAGTGCATCGCTGCACCCACGTTTCTTGTCGCATCCACGAAGCACGCGTTGCATTTCACCAATAAACGTCCCTCGCAAAAGTCAGTGTTATCTTAATCGAGATTCCCTGCTTCAATAAATGGCCGCGGTATTGAAACCAACGCTGCGAATATTATTCTTGCAGCGTGAAAGTAATAGGGTCAATTGCACCTTGCTGATTTTATTCAGAGCACACTTTTACCTCAGCTGTGTGCAATTTTTAATTCGAAGATACCGCCGCAGATTTCGTCGGATCGATGTGGAAGAAAAGGCACTTTTTCGCTACCAAGTTCGGCGGCGTTATGTCACAAGACTGGACGTGACGAAAATCCTAAAGACGATAGTTAACAGGGGGGGAATAGTTGCGAAATATTGAGTTCACGTCGAGCGATGTTCCTTTTCCTAGGACGGAGAGCCTTCACCGATGGCTTTGTATTTTTCGACGAGCTGATTTTATATGAATGACCTGATTTAAGGACGTTTCGAGGGAAGAACAGTAGTTTGAAATCAATGGGGGAAAGTGTGGATCTTCATTGATTTTAAAACAGTGCTTTGAATGAGACGAAATGAGTATTAATAAATTAATATTCAAATTTTTTAGTGGTTGATTTGATAATGTATGAATAGCAAGATATGAAATTTCAGAATTAAGTAGATTGATGTTATCAATTACAATTTTAAATGTCTTTCTAATACTGTTGAAAGTAATACGTGTTTTTCTAATTACTAGTGTCGGCGATGCAATGAAGTAAGAAATAGTTGCAGCCTTGGAACTTACATTCCGCTGTGCAGTAAAAGAGACTGTTCATCCTGAAGAGTAGTAAACCCACGTATCTTTATTAAAATGTGCATATAGTTTTTCAAACTACTATCTTATACTTTCTCAGTATGTTAAACATGAAAATAAAGAAACCTACTAAAACAATTTGTGTACTATTAAATTCCTGCGGCTATCTTCACGTTCCATCTGCTCCTAACCCACAAATTCTTAGCAAGACCCACCAATAAATCTCCCAATATTTCTTAACTCCCAAATTCTAGAAGACCCAGTGATCAATCCTCAAATATTGAAAACAATTCCACTAGGGTTTATACAAACCCGACTTTCGAAAAAACCGGTTTTCGAATTTTCACAAAAAAAAAAAATAATTAAAATAGTTAACAAATATTCATGCTTATTTTAAAAATGTTCAGTTTCCTTAATATTTATGGAATTACAAAAATATACTCTATCCATACAAAACCAAATAAATAAAATAAAAATTAAAATAACTGAAATCCGTACAAAATTTAAATTATAAATCTTTATTCCATTTGGTATTTTTCTTCAGAAAATATGAACTCATGAAGATTAGTTTCACACTAAACTGTCACCTACTACAACATGTCAACGTTTTTAATTAAATAATTAATTCATTATTACATATTAACTCTAGTACATAAAACCGGGTTTTTAAATTTAAAAAACGGTTTCCAAATTTTACAAATTTATAAATAAAAGCCCGTTTTTAAAAATCCACAATTCCACTGATCCCTCATTGAATCCCAAAACTCTCCCAATTCCTACAAGCTCCCAATACCGACCCCCGAATTCCTAAATACTCAGAATCACCTACACTCCCATCGTCCAACAAAGCTCGGCGACAGAAAGCACCAAAGCCGCGGCAGCCGCCCAGAACAATCCACCTTTACCCGCAAACACGTCGGCTAATCAACCTACCAACGCACCAGCTGAAACACCGAGCCTCTCGAAGCACCCAGGCAAACAGAAGAGGCCAATTATCCTCGCGCCCAATCTAGCACAGGCCGATCATCGCCACGCTACCAATTAACGCCCACCCAGCAGGTTCGCGATGGAGCTCGATCGGAGATCGTTGCCCGCCGATGAAAATCCGATTCCAAGGCGTTTAGTGAAATCCACGTGGAGCCTTCGAGTGCCTCGCCCACGCGACTCAGCTATCTCCTCTCCGGACAGAGAGGAGCGAGTTCGATGAAAGGAGAGCGTCGACGGGCCACGCAACTCCGTGCTTGTACGTAAGCGCGCTCCGACGTGTTGCTACGCGGTCGATTCAACCCGCGGATGGACAAATCGGTTATGGACGGTTGTTGCTGGTCGGGGAACGGGCGAACGCTAAACCGTCGGCCCACGTGGAAACCGCTGTGCCTCTCCTCAGGGTCGTTCGTCGGATCGCGCGTCGCCGCGGTTTAATAGACCAGCGAATGCAAATGACTGGGTTCACCGAGTGGAACAAAAGTCACCCGATTCTCACAATTAACCGCCGCTCTGGTGTATACGATTTACCAGGCGACAGGTAGGAACGAGGAAACGCGGGAAAAACGCGGCTTTCTGGGAGGGGGTAACGCGAGGCGAGCGGGCTCCAGAGCTCGATTAATTGCGGCTCGAGAATCGGTAATGAGATAGGATTACGCGTGCCGTTGGGTGGGGTCTGCGCTGGCTGCAATGTTGTGGGAAAATGTGCTTCGTGTTTTGACGAGTAGTTTTAATGGAAATGACGTTTCTTGGCGATACTAATAAATGGTTCTGCGTGTGTTCTTTGTGGGAAGATTAATAATTTATAGTTGGATTCGTTGAAATTATATTGAGGAGATTGGTTGTTTGAGAATGGTCTACCTTGGTACTTTCTGTTAAGTTTAATGCGGGGAAGAATGTATTAACGACAAGTAATTGGTTTCGAGGGGACAGAATGATAGCATCACGTAAAATGTACCTTTTCACCAACTCGAACGGGCCTCGCGCTGAACGTGACACCCTTGCAGAAGCTCTCGTGTCTTCTGGCGATGGTCCCGCCATTGCAGAGCCTGATATTGTCACCATGAACCTGATGGAACGATAGTGGTGGGAGATTGTTGGTGCCTGCACTGGATGATCTTGGTGCTGTAACAATAAAAAGAAAAGCACACGTTAGTTAAATACCTACATAGAATATTCCTTGTTCTACACATGTATAGAGAGAACTAAAAAATGTTGAGAAAAATGCGGTTTATTTGAGAGTGATATTTGATGCCGATTTCGGCGAATGTTGTCCAGATACTACCGCTCTGTGTAACCGAGCACTCGGGTCGGTCACGAGAGCGAAAGTGTGTGTGTGTGTGTGAGTATGTGGGTATGATGTCGCGAAAAGTAAATAAGAAGTCAGTCAGCTGTTGGAGAATGTTCCAGGTTTCTTGAGGATGATGTGAAAAGAGAGAGAGAGAGAGAGAGAGAGAGAGAGAGAGAGAGAGAGAGAGAGAGAGAGAGAGAGAGAGAGATGATTCTGTCGAGACAACACATGAATCAAACCCTCGAGCCCCTGTCCTTCGCAAAATTCAAACAACTTTAAGCCCTTAATCATCCCCCTTTTAATTCATCCTCAAGTATCAACAACAGAATCATTAGTGCCCTCTAATACCAGTTTACACAAGCCACACGAAAGGAAAGGGATTACACTTCAAGGAGACCCAGCAAAATCTGATTCCAGGAACTCGAAGAGGGGTTTTTGTCGAAGGGTCTGGTCCAGGTTAATCCCAACCCAGAAGTCAGGTTTTAAATAGCATCACACAATTTCCCAAGGAGATTCCAAGCTGGTAATTAATGTGGAACGCGTGGAAGAGGGCCTAGACCTACTCCGAAAATATACAGAGGAAATGTAGGTCCCTTCGTCCTCCACGCACAAAGGGAGGGAAACCGGTGGAGGAAAAGTGCTGAGACGCTAGCGATCGGGAAATTCCTTCGAGGCAGTCGCTTTGCATGAAACAAAGGCGGGGAAAGGGGAGGGGAGGGAGCGTGTCGGAGGGAGAAAGGGGAAAGATGGAATTCGATCGAGAAACTGAAATGCAAAACCACCTCTCGAAGCAGGTCGAGCGTTTCCACTTCGGTATTTCATAACTCCGACTCGCCGATCCGGAATATGCGGGAATACTGCCAGGATATTCCCAGGGTGTGCACAGGATATTCCCAGGCCGAGGCTGGGACGCGGCTGATCCCAAATATTCATATGAACCCGCAGGACAATCGGCCCTGACTGACGAATATCGATTTCCAATCGCTTCTCTTCGCCGGTTATTGGACGGATATCGATTTTTCGGAAAATTTCGGATATTGCTCCTTTGCTAGCGAATGCCAATGAAAATGGACGCACTCTAGTCTTTCATATTCGTGGTTTTATGGAGTAATTAATACTGGTAATTGGCACTTGGTGGCAGTTTTAGGCACTTTGAGTAACGAGGTCGATTTGATATTGTGGTAATGGTGGAGTCTCAGGAAGTTGATAAGACTTGATCAGTGGAATGGCAATCTATAGAGATAAAATTTTATCTGGTTCGTTCGTGGTGAAATTAATTACAAACGATCACAGATTATAATAGTGGATAAATAAGTTAAATTGAAATAAAAATGTCACTAACAAAAAAGCTTCTATTTTTATATTCTACTGGCGACAAAAACGATTTAAAATTAATAACACTATACTCCATAGCAATGTAATTTAAAACCACTCTGCCCTGTCAACACAAACTAAACGCCCATGTATACACGCTATTAAATACACCACTCGCGTAACCTAATCTGAAACTAATCCCATCTCGCAATATCACACTCAACAAACTCAAAGTCTCCAAAATAAACAAACACAAAGCTCTGAAACATCCCCAAAAATCCACCCCCAACACTTTCACCCCAAAAAAAATCACTAACTATCATAGCACAACTAGTCACAAAATCCTTTCCACCAACAAACACCCCCAAAGTGTGCCTCCCTCCAAAGCTGTCAGAAAGTTGCTTTCCCTCTTCAATAAAGAAGCACACCGACAGAATTGTCACGAGAGAACAATGGCACCGCGACTAATCCGTGTGAAGTGTCAAGGAAGAAAAGGAGCCAGCAAAGGAGAATGGAAATTTAAGAAGCACGAAATGGCCCACAACCGCCACGAGCGACAGTCCAGTTCCGACTGACTATCGATACGGGGACGGTGGCTGGTATCTCGTAGACGGCGATATCGTACGTGCGCCACGCACCGGAAACCGCACGTTCCGCGGGCGGAAGCCGTCAGAACAGAAGGCGCATCGTCCCGAGGCGATACGCTTTCTCCGCGAGCGGATGCGCGCCGAAACCGCCGCTAACAATGACCAGGCGAAACAGGAAGCAACTCGAGGCGAGGCGTTCGACTTTTGCGGGGCTTCGGCGGCCGTTTCCTCCGGGCCCGCGGATTGGCAGCACTGCCAAGAGTGGCGAATGTTCCCAGGCGTCGTAATCCCCTTTCGCGGGCCACCTCCAAGTGGGATATATCGAGGCTTGTTGCGAAAGGAAGAGACATTTCCATTGATTTCAGACGACTTCCGATCCTGGCCGAGTCCCTTCGCGAGAACTTCTGATTATTAATCTTTGGACGAGGGATTTTGAATGAAATATTATTTGACTACGTTGTAGAGAGTCGTGGGACTTAATATTGATATTTGTAAATTAATATGGATGTAATAAATATGTTTTCTATATGAAATGGAATTCTTTCTCTTCCTTAATAATAATTAGAACGGTTCGATAAATTGCAGAAGACTTCATACGTGTTCTTTTCCTTTTTTTACCTTCCTTATTTTATTTCTTTGTGCAATAAAGACGCTCAATAATAATAATAACATTAATACAGAAGTTATAAATAGGAATTTGTTAAATTAATTGAACCCCCTTCAGAACCACCCGCCCATCCACAAGAGAAAGTAGCATGCGTCACTCAAATAAATAATCATGGGAAAATAGATTTACTTGAAACATTCCAACACTGCACCTGCCCCAGCGTGCAGGCAAATTCTTTGCCAAATTGCGCTCAGAAGCCCACGCTTCCGCTTCTTTGCAGCCTCGATTCCGACCTATCGATATAAGCCACGTAACTGGTCACCTGGGATCACGGAAAAATGCCGCGTAACGCGGCAAGAACTCGTAGACCCGCATTTTAATTCGAGCCGCGATTAATCCGCTAACGAACCGAAACGCAGCGCTGGCTCGCGTCGCCAGGGATCAGCCAAGGCAGTCACGATCCATGGATCAGCGGGAAAAATACACGCGGACGATAGGTTTCTCACGGTCCGGCTAAGGCGCGTATTATGAACCAGTCGGTGGCGATTGTAATTTCTAATTCATCCGTCACCCTGACCGAGCGTTTTCGTTTTTTCGACCGTGGCGTACCGTTACCGCGCGCGCACGCCTCGTGACGCTGGAAACACGAGGCTGCCTCCACCGTTTTCCAAGATTCCACGGGAATTATCGCCGAGGGATTGTTGCAATCGTGGCGCGACCAGAAACGATCGCGTGTACCCGTCCAACCATTCTTCCTCTTTTTTAGCTCTTCCACTTGGAACTCGAGGCGCTTTTGTGGGGATGGAATATCGGTCAGCTCGATGGGAAAGCACTCTCTGTGTAACTGTAAGAGGGAGAGGCGCTTCCTTTCTTCTGGGAGGTAGCTCAGGCTGGGGTTGGTCGAATAATCTTGGAACTTTGCAGCATCGAAAACTGTGGTCGAGTAATTGGTCAATTGGAATTTCGGTATGTACTCGTGTTTGAAGCTTTAGAGTAAAAGTTGGTTTCACCAAGATTTATTTACACACTTCAAAATCGCATAACTTTTTTTAGGATTATTATAAACGACTAGAGTTTTTTTGTGAGGGTAGAAGGATCAGTTTGCTGAGTGACGTGTTTCGTCGTGTTGAAAAAAATTGCAATTGGTCGGAATAGCGAAAAAAATAGTAAAGGTCATTTTTTCGAATTTTTTTCTGAGCCTGGAATGAAAATTCAAAATTTTCGTTTGTAGATTTAAGTAAGTTGTATGCATGCTAAAAATTTCATGAAATGCGGTTAACGTTGCTCTGACAAGGAAAGATCCCGAACCCGGAAATTCAATGAATTCTGAAACTTTGTGAATATGTAGGGAATTTCCTTCCGATTACAACGATTTTTTGTTTGCTGCTCAAATTCACGCTAACGGGGTGTAATTGACCTCTGAAAATCCGGTTATTTTTCAATTTTGTGGTATAACGCGTGAACTGTAAAATATTTTTTTTTACCAAATGATAGATCTAATTAAAAGAAGTAACTTTTGTCTTGAAACTTTTTTTCTATCTCTTACAGTTCGCGATTTATAACACAAAAACGGAAAATAGACGAATTTTGAGGGGTTAATTTCACCCCCTTCGAGTGAATTTGGGCAGCAAACCAAAAGTGCGTTGTAATCAGGGGGAAATCCCCTGTATATTCACAAAGTTTCCAAATTTTTTGAATTTCCGGGTTCGGGATCTTCCCTTGTGAGCTACAAACGCTTAAAGATCGCAGAATAACGTCGAAAATCGCGAAATTCCCGAAATAAAAAACTCAAGTCGTTTGGACCAATTCTAAAAAACTTATGCGATTTTAAAAAGTGTAAACTTACTTTTTCCGCCACTGTATGTATACAAACAATAACAAACATTAAGACAGATGACGTTGGGTACATAAAATAAGATCGAAAAAAAAAAACAGAAAAAAGAATTTAAGCTAAAATGGAAAAAAGCTAAAATCAAAATATTTAAAAAAATCCCATCAGATATAATTTCTCATTCTTACCCCGAGCAGTTGAGTAACTTCAAAATTCACAATTTTCTCATTTTCAAAGTATGAATAATTAGGATTCGCTAAATAATCGAGAACCAAAATTCTGTTAATACCTAAAACACTAGAAAATGATGCCGTTATCTGTCGAAAGCCTCAATGCACTGCCACCTTGCACCACTGTTACCAAGACACGAGGGTAAATTGTCAAACGCCTAATGACCATTCGAGTCTGCCCATTTTGCTCCACCGCAACTAAAAAATTGTGGTTCGTCTACGGCGCGACGTAGAAGACCCACCCTCGTCTGCCGCGTAGATAAAGTGGCAGTCGCGAGGGGGTAAATGGAATCACGGTTCGTTTGATGGGACAACGAGCGAGAATGACGAGATGCAACGGTACACGATGGTGGATTCCCACGGTGAATCGCGGCATTATGAACTGCGCCGAGGAAACACGCCTCGGCGTAGATAATCGTCAGGATCACCAAGGATGACGTCTTCTGCGTCTTTTCAAACGGTTCCCGCGTGAAATCGATGGACACAGTTGGACGACGCGCGCCAACTGTTGCTGATTGCGAGCTCAGCTGTTCGAATAGAATTGATCTACTCTACCATCATTCTTATATGAATATTATTCGTTTTTAATTTTTTTGTCTCATTTTGAAGATTCTGATAGTTTTTAATATATTTCTAAATTTCAGTTTTAGTTTTAGTTTGTACTATACTATAATCTAAAAAGGGTACTATACCCGCGGAATAATAATAATAATAATATTGTCGATGGTACTGTAAATCGAAATCTATTGAAGTCTATTGAAATCTATTAAAGTGTCTGGAATGCATATACAAAGTAATTTTTTTAATGGAAATTTACGTAACAAGAATTAGGTCATTCAAGGATGCGTGACAGTAGTGAATAGTCACTGTGAGAGATCGTGAATCGATCTTGAATCAGATCGTCGATCAGCCGAGCCAAAGGAGAAGCCGCATTGACGATTGCATAGAGGTCACCATCGATCATCGCGATTCTGCCCTCCCGACCCCGACCTTATCGATCCTGATGATCGACGCGGGAACGCGGGCACCGTTAATAAGCGTTACACACGCCTAGCAAGCGTTTAATGTATCGTAGTAATCTATCTGCCGCACGAGGGCCGAGCAAATCGAAGATACGAGCGTCAGCCTACCAGAAGATCAATGATCCACCTACCAGTAGTTTACAATAATTTCAATATTTTGGAAGTCTGGGAAATCTAAAATTCGAGAATCTCTCAGATTTGGAACTGTTGGATGTTCCACTAAACAAAATTCATTTAATCATTCTAAATACTTTAACACCCACTTGGTCCCGCGGTTCAAGATGATTCTTCAAATGACATAATTCCCAACAAATCAGACGCGAACAAAGGCACACGAACCACGGGGGAACAGAAAATTACAGTGATTACGGCGTTGATTATCGTTGCTATAACCAGGTTACACCCCCCCCCCCCCTTTCTGCGCTAGATTTTCGCGCGAATTCTGCTGGTTCGTGGCGCTGAAAAATTACGACTCCCTCGGTCGATGCTACGAGGCTCGCAGTAAAACGGTCGATTTTTCTCGTTCGACCTGACGTGCTCACTCTTGGATGAAATTGAGCTGCATCCGGAACCGGTTGGCGCGAGCTCAGCTGACTGAATCGCTTTTGAGCAAAGACGCCCGCGAGTTTTTCGAAACAGGAGGGTTAAAACAGAGAGTTCAGAGGGGGGAAGGTTGTAGACAAGGGAAAGCAACCCTTAGAGAGTTGGAGATGCTTGAATATTGTTGTACTAATAGGAGTTATCTAGTTTCAGAAAATAGAAGTGAAAAATTTATTATTGTATTGTCTGAAGAAAATTAGCTACTTATTACAAAATTTGTTATTTAATTATTCCACGCCACCAGTGACTTCTACTGATGATTCTAAAAGATTGAAGACTAAAAAGTCTAGTGCAGAATATTTAGTTTATTGTAGTTTGATGCTACAACAATAATCAAACGAAAGATTATGAAATTTCAACAGTGCAAAGGAATAAAAATTTTATCGACTTTAGGATGAAGATCTGCCTGTAAAATGTTTAAGAAAATGTTATCCAGTGAGCAGATTCAAAATTCCAAAGTGAAACTTGAGTCATCTGTCGTCAAATTGGCCGTAGCCGTGGAAGAAAACGTTTGGCCGGTGAAAGTGAGCCAGAAAGCATAACAAAGATACGCTTGCTCGGTTGTTGGTTTACTGGACTGTAATTATTGCTCGACGATGAAAAGAATGAAAAGTACACTTTGTGCTGATACGCATCTTTAAGGAGAATGATCCATTTGTTCACGAAACGAAACTGTTGCAGGATGTACTATAAGATGAATTTTGACTTTTTTTATCAGCAATCAATGTTTCTTCTGCAATCCGAAGACACATCCACTTTCATCTCTTCAATTTCATTGTTAGATAAATTCATAAAAGAAGTGTTTAGTCATTTCAATTGAGCAATCCTTCCACTTGCATTCTGTTTCGTTAACACTTTTACTGATTGTGAGTCGATAAAAATACAAGCACACTCGAAAGCCTTCAACAATGATTATTAGTTAATCTCGAAAATCTAGAAATCTCAACTCCACAGAAGGGAAGATTCCCTTTACTATTCTCTACCTTTAAACCTTCAGTATTTAATAACTAAACAAATCCCACATGCGCTGCAAAATAAGAATTTGGATTCCATCTAAAAGCATCCATACACTATCGAGAAATTTCTCAAAGGTCCCAAGCACAGTGCACGCCAAGAAAATCCCATTTTCTTCTCTTCAGATCCACCTTGCCTTTAAGATCCACCCATCCCTCCAGGCTCTCGCCGCGACTCCTCTACCGCGGCGTAAAACCCGCGTAAAACGTCCCCGTTTCGCGGGTTTAATCGCGAGCGCGAGTTGCTAAGTGCGAGGATCGATCGTGCACGTAAATCGCGACTCTCAATGAGAGCCACGCTAGTAATTGGTCTATGCCCGCGCCTATGTTGCCATTCGCCGGTTCATCTCGTGGGAAACCCGTGACACACATTTGCACGGAAGTGTACCTCTCGGCACCAGCGAGCATGGATCCTTGCATCTGACGCGTACACCAAGATCCTGGCGATCTACCCGCGTGGATCCAGGCGGAGAGCCGCCAAACGACTCCACCTCGCCTGCTGGTGTCACAGTTCTACGTAGGATAATATCAGTGGCTGCTTTCATTCACTCTGGTGGACTTCATTGTTTAGTGTGCGTTTCGGGACGTGGGCGAGTTTTAGAAGATAAGAAGAAGGAAGGAAAAATTAATTGTATTTAATATTTAACCCTCCGTTGACAGCCTGGGTGTGAACCACCCATAAACTGATTTTGACGCTCTTATATGTAAAATAAATACCATTTTTCCAAAGCCGACTTACAAACTATTTTTCTCTCGAAATATTATATCTGAACAACAACTCTGTAGATTTTTGGCTCCTAATATTGAAATTTGTAGAAGTTACAATTCTTTAAAGATTTTCTTCGTGTTTTGTCGACATATGGTAATCTAGCTTTTTTTTGTTGCGAAGACTACCTATGATAAAATGTCAATAAAAAAACTATTGGAATACATTCTAGAGACCTTGAAATTGACCCATGATTTTTTTCATAATAATTGGATTCTTTAGATGAAAATGGCAGTCGTTCAAAAATTGTTCCGGATGTGAGCCACCCAGGTATGTCAAAGTTGATCGAAAAAGGGGGTGTGGCAACGAAGGGTTAATATTTAAAGAAAAAATTATGAAAGAAATACAGAAGGAAACTAATGCAGAGGGAATTTGGAAGAATATATCTTGAATACAGATATGTGGTGATATTTTAGCTAGAGACTTTGTTATTTTGGAACACTCGGTGGATAGTTAACAGATAATTTTTTGTTAATATTTATATTATTATAACAGCACCGTTAGTGGTGGATAGTTTTTTATACGCGTACGTGGATCGAAACGTAAAATCAATGAGAAAGTACATATATCACCGTTAATAGAAACAGCCACTATCGTTACCTGTTGTAATTATGATCTCCAATTATATTGCCTATCATTATCTAATTACGATAGGCATAGTTATCTCTGATCTTCCTGTAATTAGCACACATTGCAAGGTCGATAATTTTATTAGACAGGACCGTATGAAATGTTCGGTTTCTTTCGATTCTATTTGTACAGAAACGTACTTCCTTTCTACGATTACTTGATTATGAAGATTAGACGTTTTTTGAAAATGGTTTAAATGATAAATTGCAAAGATTTCGGTAGAAGCTTAAGAAATTTGGGACACGCGATTGGTGTTACAAGGGGGAAAGAATAATCTAGATTCATTTCAATTTTATCTTTGATCTTGCATGAAGAGTCAGGAGATAGTTAAATTCTTCCCCTCCCCTGCTTGTATTTCTGTTGCAACTGAGAATTATAGATAGAGTGGAGCACAGAGATAGAACGCTAGTCTGTTTTTATCGGTTAAACTGTTATTTAATTATCAGGATTTATGTGAAAGTGGAATTTTGAGAGTGAAACCAGTGATAAATACGTAGGCTCTTGGATCTGTTTTGCGGAGGTGTATCAAATCGGGCGAAAATGGAAATACAACCTCCTTTTTACTACGTCCCAGCTACAGGTGAAAGTAATCATCGGTAGAACTTTTAGTCACACAATGTTTAGTAAGCAAGTTATCGCGATGCTTACCATTTAACCAGAAACTTAATACAATTAAGTTAGACTAGCAAAGAAGCAACGAGGAAAATAACCATAATTTATAACTAAGATATCGCAAAACGAACTTCCTCTCATGGAACATGTAAGGAAACACTTTCCAAAAAGTGAAACCGCGTAGGCGAAGCTCCTCAGCTAATTAAATGAATAATTACAAAATTAGAGGATTAGATATTCCGTTCCTCGAAACAGCAACACTGCAAAAACGAACAAATTTCACTCTTTCGAAATTAATAAAAACCCCACAGAATTCTCACATGCTAATCCACCACTTCATCAAAAGTTATAAACAAGTCCTTCCAAACACAGTGTCTAAAATTTGGCCAGTCTAAATTTCCTTGCCAACTAAAAATCTGCATATCCTCAAGCTAGTTGATTTCAACTATTTCAAGACACATGTTTACCTAGGCTTTTCCACTGCATTTAACAAGTTCCATTAGTCTACTTCGAGTTCTGCTTCTAATTCAACAACAATCCCAACCTGGCCGGATTATATCGTTGAGTCCCCGCCTCCCATTATCACCGCGGCAAAGTGAAAGTAATTTGTTGCAGAGGGAGTCGTGGCGTCGATGTAACAATGCCGCCTCCGCGATGTGAACGCGATGTCCTTTGCGCGATGTAAATAAACGGAGCCTTGACCGAGCTGGCGCCCTCCGTTCATTGACTATAATAAGGACTATTCCTGGGCCCAGTTGTCGGCCAGCGTAGTAGAAAACTGCGAATAGTATGAATTGCGCCGGATTGGCGCATCCTGATCTATGCCTACGAGGAGTTCGACGAACCCTGCCTGGCGAGCGAAAGAAAATTGCCCTGACGAGAAAAGTGCCGGCTAAATGCCACTTACTGCCAATTGTTTTATACTTCAGGGTGGGTATCATTACATGGTTCGATTTGAAGGAATAATTGATGAGGGAGGGCTGAGTGGCCCAGGGATCTAAGAACCTACGGAGCCTGCGTTTATGGGATTATTGATCTTCAATTTCTGATTTATCACGCGTTTCAATCCTTGTGTGATCCCGCTAGGTGGAGGGTAAACATACGGTTAGCTAGACTGGCACCGGCATTTCACATTCCCATGCTTCTGGTTTTTGTCTATCTTCTGTGTAGCGAGATCCCCGATTTGATAAAAGCCCGTTGGCGCGTTCGTAGCTTTAATTTGTTTGGCGATTGTTTGGCGAGGATCTGTAGTTGTGTGAGAACCGCAGGATGGAGGAGGTTGGCTAGACACTGCTAATCCTTCAAGCTTCAATGAAACCCTGCGTTCCTGATGTGGCAAACACGTGACTCCAATCAGTAGGATACTAGGATGAACGCATCTGATGTGTGGTCAAGGTTCCTTGTTATGCCTACGTACGATAGCAGTTGGGTTATGAATTTTTGAGGATTATTATTCTCTTCGGTTAAAATGTAGATCTATGATTTCTTCAACTTCCACTTTAGAACTGCTACTGCTTCTAAGTCGAGTCTAAAACATGATTTCTTAGAATTTCACTTCGGGATTCCCATTCCCTCAAAACTCACTTCGCTATGACACATTTCTTCGACTTACACTTCACTACTGTCAATTTCTTCGACCTTCACTTCAGGATTCCCATCCCCTCCATTTGCACCTCAGGATTTCGCATTTCTTTGACTTCCACTTCAGTGCCCCACTGAATTCACATTCTCTCTACTTCCACATATCTATTGCCAATTCTTTTGACTTCCACTTCAGTATCCCTAGTGCATCCACTTCGGTACTTTCCATTTCTTCAACCTCCACTTCAGTATTCCCATCTCCTCCACTTCCACCTCTCTATTACCAATTCTTTCGACTTCAACTTCAGTATCCCTACTGCCTCCACTTCAGTACTCTCCATTTCATCAACCTCTACTTCAGTACTCCCATTCCCTCCGCTTCCACCTCAGTACTTCCCATTTCTTCGACCTCCACTTCAGTATTCCCATGTCCTCCACCCCCACCTCAGTATTACCAATTTCTTCGACTTCGCCTCTCCAATGGCACGATCCAACACAGCCACTACCTCGCCCCAAGGCCTCCGCGAGGAGACCTCGGAGTTCCGGAGCGCAGGGTCGTGTGCGTCTCGAGGATGCGCCGCTTTCAACGAGGCGGGCGTCGCGACCCGGCCGGATCGGGCACTCCAGGTACTGTTAAGCAGCACTGCCACGCCGAGGAAGTCCGAGCAATGTCGAACGCGGCGGCATAGAGCTCCGTGTGTACAAGGAACGTACACACAGAGGAGCCAGGAGGGGCCTTGTTCCCACGCCCGACGCCGTGATCTTTGCCGAGCTACTTAGTCCTTCGCTAGAAGGAGCTCCCCCTCTCTCTTTCTCTCGTTCTGTCGTCGTTCCGCTCCCTGACTCACCTTTCGATGAGCCTCACCTTCTCTCTCTGGAGAACGAGACCCCTCTACCAATGCTACTCTCCTGTCGCTATCCTGAAACCGGAGGATACCTCTTGCTCGACCCCCCCCCCCCACCCCCCCCGGACGACTATGTGGGTTACGTAAGGTGGCAACGCGCGAGCCTCGCGGCACGTTCGAGTAATAATAACGCGTGCGGGGCGCAGGGGGGCCTCGGTGAACGGGAACGGGGGCAGAGAGCGAGCGAGAGACCAGGGAAAGACGGAGAGAGGAGCTTGTTCAGGAGGACGTCCGGTATTTATGGTTCTGGGAGGAGTGGTCGAAGTGGAAGGGGTTGTTTTTGGGATCGTCTAGCGGTATTTTGGGGGTCTACTGGGATTTTTGCAAGTAGGTACATTGAATATTAATTATGTGATGGAAATGGTAGGAATAGAGTTTGGGAATTATAGTGAGTATCTAATTCTAAGCTGAGTAGTTTGTGAATTAGAATTGAACAATTTTCAAATTAAAATTTAATCCAAAGTTATTCAATTTTAAAAGAAATCAATAAATTTCCAACCCCCAACTCTAAGCTGAGTAGTTTATGAATTAGAATTGAACAATTTTCCAATTAAAATTTAATCAAAAGTTATTCAATTTTAAAAGAAATCAATAAATTTCCACCCCCCCCCCCCAATTCTAAGCTGAGTAGTTTATGAATTAGAATTGAACAATTTTCCAATTAAAATTTAATCCAAAGTTATTCAATTTTAAAAGAAATCAATAAATTTTCAATCCCCAATTCTAAGCTGAGTAGTTTATGAATTAGAATTGAACAATTTTTCAATTAAAATTTAATCCAATGTTATTCAATTTCAAAAGAAATCAATAAATGTTCAACCCTCAATTCTAAGCTGAGTAAGTTTGTGAATTAGAATTGAATTACTTTCCAATTAAAATTGAATCCAAAGTTATTCAATTTTAAAAGAAATCAATAAATTTCCACCCCCCCCCCCCCAATTCTATGCTGAGTAGTTTATGAATTAGAATTGAACAATTTTCCAATTAAAATTTAATCCAAAGTTATTCAATTTTAAAAGAAATCAATAAATTTTCAATCCCCAATTCTAAGCTGAGTAGTTTATGAATTAGAATTGAACAATTTTTCAATTAAAATTTAATCCAATGTTATTCAATTTCAAAAGAAATCAATAAATGTTCAACCCTCAATTCTAAGCTGAGTAAGTTTGTGAATTAGAATTGAATTACTTTCCAATTAAAATTGAATCCAAAGTTATTCAATTTTAAAAGAAATCAATAAATTTCCACCCCCCCCCCAATTCTAAGCTGAGTAGTTTATGAATTAGAATTGAACAATTTTCCAATTAAAATTTAATCCAAAGTTATTCAATTTTAAAAGAAATCAATAAATTTTCAATCCCCAATTCTAAGCTGAGTAGTTTATGAATTAGAATTGAACAATTTTTCAATTAAAATTTAATCCAATGTTATTCAATTCCAAAAGAAATCAATAAATGTTCAACCCTCAATTCTAAGCTGAGTAAGTTTGTGAATTAGAATTGAATTACTTTCCAATTAAAATTGAATCCAAAGTTATTCAATTTTAAAAGAAATCAATAAATTTCCAACCCCCCAATTCTAAGCTGAGTAAGTTTATGAATTAGAATTGAATTACTTTCCAATTAAAATTGAATCCAATGTTATTTAATTGTAAAATAAATCAATAAATTCTCAACCCCCAATTAAAATTTAATCTAATCTAAAATTTAATCTAGAATGTGATATAAAATTAAATTTCTGTGTTATAATTGGATTCCAAAAGTGGAAGAAGTAATAAGAATTTGGTGTCTAAGAATCTCCGCTTCGCATCCCGAATAAGTTAAGCGATGAGGAATTCAGAACAGAATTCAAAAACCGACATCACGCTGGTAGACAGCGAATAAGGCGACTAAGGAAACGGAGACCTCAACGCGTGGTCAAGAGATGATGTTACATTGCAGTGGTATCCCTCGGGGAGGATGAAAGAACGAGGGAGAAGGAGAGCGCCCGAGGATGCAGTACGGTTACAGCAATCAGAGAGGGAAGGAAGATGGGAGCAGCTTGCGTGCACGTGATGCACGATCATAAACAATCGACAGATTAAGCTAACATCCCCGCACGCGAATGATTAGACGCGAACAGGGTCTTCGAACTTGAAGGAATCGCAGGAATGCCGAGAAAATCGATGTACACTCCTTCGATCAATGTAATCTCGAATCTCTGCGCCGATAGCGGGTCTGGGTTAGGTCTGCGCGATCCAGCAACGTCTTATCGACGGTACCCTCGATAAACAACCATAATTTCGTCGGTACCTTTTCTGCTTTGAAAATGATACACCGGTGCTGATCTTCGTATCACGAATGTCCAATTTGAAAGCAAACTAGCAAACCTATTGGAAAATATCCGAAAGAAAAACGCATTTTACTAATAATATTATTATTCTTTGACACACGCTTTAAACGCAGTGCTCACAGGAATGCACTGAAAGTAGGTAGCTCGAAATGCAACAGAAAAATTCGCCATCAACTTCCCAACTCTTGTTAGTCTGTTTGAAATAATCCAAGCTCGAGTAACAGTTCACGAGACATTATAACCGAGTAAAACGCGAGTCTAACAACCATGAAAATACCATCCTCGCTTTAAATTCAAGCTAACGTACCCCACTAATTAAACAGAGCATGCTACAAAGTATAATGAGAGTCCGTTTCACCTATAACCGAACCATATCACCGACACAGGCATCAACCCTTCGTCCAGTAAAACTAGCTTCTACCAATAGTTTTCATCCCCCTTTCCTCCATTCAATTTCGAACCCCTTGAAAAATCCTCCAAGCTCCAAATCTTCAACCCTTCAAAAGACTCTCCCTTCGTTCCTCCACCGATGGCCACAGGATCGGCAACAAATGTTACGCAAGAAAAGTGTTTCCCAATCAGGGACCTCGAGCCCCCTGGAGGCTCCCCCTGGACACCCTCAAAGTATCCACTGGAAATACCACGGGACGACAAGTGCATATTCCCATCGCGGCGTTTTTAATGCGGCCACCACCACTGGCCAAGGAACAATCGGATTAACGAAGTTAAACGGGTAGGGTGGCGCAAGAACCGTCCCCTTTATTCCACCCCCTGCTTCGGATACACCCTCACCCATCTGCCGGGTTTCGCACGTACAGGCTCGCGGACGGAGCTGCGGGGGTGTCCTTTTGCGGAGCAAGGAAAACAAGAGGCTTGCTTGCTGTCCTGTCGGCGAGATTAACCGTCCTGCTCGGGCCTCGAATGGACTTTCAAAGAGGGAACGCGATCGGTATCGGTGTGGTTTTGGGGTGAAGCGATCGATAAACAACGGTGACGCGGGCTTTCCTTTGGATATCGATGCAACGGTCGTGTTTGAGGGATTATCATTGTGTTGGAAGGGGAAGAGAATGTTTGGAGGGTTTTGTTCTCTTTCTGCTGGAAATTTTTAGGCGGAGGGTGGATTGAAAATTGGGGGTGTGAATGTTGATCGAAGTGGAGTTGGTGGAAATGATGGGGATGTTGGAAGCTTCTGTGTGCTAATTTCGAGTGGGATAATTCTTGCGTTGAAGAAATAGATACGTGCTGGAAAATAACTTTCCATGGATGGAATAATTATTTTAGGACCTTGGAAGTTTCTGTTGTGATGTTATTTGGAGCATCTGAGTGATTAATGATAACAGGTTATCAATCAAGAATCTGAGAACAATCTATATATATATATATATATATATATATATATATAGATTGTTCTCAGATATATATATATATATATATATAGATTGTTCTCAGATTCTTGATTGATAACCTGTTATATATATATATATATATATATATATATATAAAAATCGATAATCTCTAATGATGAAACGCCGATACAGTAATTCTCACACCGTAAAGATACCACTCCAAGATTAGATTCCATCGATGAAGAATCCTATTATCGTATCGTTAACCAAATACAAAACAGTCATAACACACGGTATCTAGATCTTCCACGAGTTTTTCTTTTTCAAACAAAGTCCCTCAGCACCATATAATGTGTAATAAATTTCTGCAGTAATATTATTACACAGGGTTCGGTTGAGAATCAGCCTACCTTCTGCATTTACAAGCCCCTTCTCGCGATATGCATATTCCATTTCCACAGACCCGTGTTCGACCAACTAATTAAGCTGGGAACCAGCTAATTAGTATACATACGTTCGCCTACAATTAATTCGAACACGAATATATCCGGTAACCTCTGACGGAGCTCCGCATTCCGCCGTGCAATTATTACTTCTAACTGTATTTCCCAATATTAATAATTTACAAACCTTTCGAATCTAGAAATCTCCGAATTACATCTTCGATCTGCATTATTACGGCGAAACCAGTTTCTTCGATACGTAGTTTCGTAATCGTGACGAAATGAAAGGATTCCTATTAATCGTTTCTAGGTTCCGTCGCGGAACAAACAGCGCGCGTAGTGTCGCGAGCAATGACTCACGGGGCGCGCGCTAATGGAATTCCACTTCCTCGCGCGACAAAGAAACGCGTGTCTCGGCCCGTTGTCACGACGAGCCGTGCTTAGCGCGCTAATTTCACGAACTGCCCGGTCGAGAAGCGGATCGCGCCTCGCTCAATGAACGATACCCCTAACCGTTCTACGGAAACACAAAACGCTCGCGGAGAGCTGGTCCGTTGCCTTCGGGTATTCGAAAACGGAGGGGCAAACGAAGAAAAGGCCCTGATTCACCGACAATGTCTTTTGTTGAGGTACGAATAGGCCAGCTGAAGGAGAGTCACTTCGTCTTTTTTTCAGTTGATTAAACTCCTTTTATGAAATTTTGAATTCAGCCGGGACTTGCAATGCAAATTTAGAGCAGAGCTACGGTTAAAGAAATTGCGAAGTAAATTTTTTTCATATCTTTTCGTATTGTGTTAATTACTGTGATTAGTTTACTAGTAATTTTGTTTAAAAAGTAAAACTATAGAGTTATTAACTATAGTATTATTAGTAATTTACTTTAAAAAAATTAAATTATAGTATTATAAGTAATTTAGTTTAAAATGAGAAACTATAGTATTATTAGTAATTGAGTTTAAGAAATAAAACTATAATATTATTAGTAATTTAGTTTAAAATGTGAAACTATATTGTTAAAAATAATTTAGTAAATTTAGTTTAAGAAATAAAAGTATAATATTATTAGTACCTCATTTAGTTTAAAATGTGAAACTATAGTATTATTAGTAATTTAGTTTAAAAAGTAAAACTATAGTATCAGTAGTAATTCAGTTGCAAAGTAAAACTATTAAAAATTTCACTCCAAAATTTGAGTAAACACGTGTACCCTCCACGCGGGTATGCGAAGGAAACCGTTTGTGTATTTATAAACGCGCTGCCCGCTTAGCGTCACATGTGCAGTACCCGTGAAAGTACTCCAAGTCTTGGCGGGAGATGCCCCCCTCCGACAGAGGGAGAGAAACAAAAAAGTATAGACGAATATGTTCTGTACTCACCGAAAGCATTTCCCGAGAGCCTGAGTCTGGCTACCCTGGTGGCCCTATTGACGGTCAACGGTCTTCTCGGCCGTTGACAAGACAGGGACAAAGCCATCGATGATAGGTATTAGGTAGCCGCGTTACGAGAATTCAATAGGAGCCCGCGTATTTCAAAAGAGGAACTCTCACGTTTCTTTCCCAAGCACACTTCGAAGCCTCCAGAAATAGGAATTAACTATTCCAAATATCTCAAGCTGCAGCATTAGCGTTACTCCAATTTTCCCTCTAGAACGCGCGTTGGTTCATTAATCGCGCTAATCAACCGCCATTTGCCGCGACCTTCTAACCTACAAAAGTGTTCACAATGGAATTTCCAAGTGACCAAACACTCGTCCATCTAATCTATTATCGACACAACAGTTCTACGATATATGGAACCCGACTTTCCTCTGTTACAAATAAAACTCCCCGAAATATTACTTCGAATACTCACGGAACTCAATATCAACTTCATCCTTCTGTACGCAAAGCATTGATTCTTGATCCGAAGGATATCGAAGTGCTCGGTATATCGTTTCCACAGCTCGAGATATCGAGAGGTTTCAGAGAGGGAGATGGCGCTGCGCGGAAAGCGGAAGGAAGGAAGTGGCACGCGACCGTCCCATTCTGTCGCCTAGGGATCTCCCGATCGAACAAACGATAATAAAACCGAACAACGGCGGTGGGGAGGGAGGAGAGGTTTTCGGAGGAAAGGAACGCGAATCTACACGGAGAAGCCGGGAAAAGGCGGGCAGCTTGAACCGCGCCGCTACAACGACTGGCTTCGTTGCAGAAGCAAACTCCCCATCTGCTGTGGTGTTCGTCGCTGCCCCAACTCCCTGCTGTCATTACGCGGCTGTGTCTGTGCCAGCACGCCCCTGTCCGTGAGCGTACGTGTGATCATGCGCACAGCCGCGGGATTCGTGCGTGCCGGCAGGCGGAACGTTTCTAACCTCTACCGAGCGGAAAGGTTGCGGTGAAACGAAAAACTCGGTATATAGCGATGGATATCGCTCGCCTTGCGGGCATATCTCGCTGATAAGTCACTGTATTTTATCTGTCACCGACGACAGCGGCTTCTCTTTGAAAACGAAGCTATTACACGGTAATTAAGACGGGAAATTTTCACGCGAGCCACTACGCGCGGAAGGGCTTGGCCTCGTCGGTAATGAACGTGCATTGTTTTACCGCGGAAATGATCGATAAAGAAGAGCGTGCTACGAAGGGAAATGGAATGTGCAACTGGACACTCATTGGGCTTTTATCGGGAATTGTTACACTGGGCCTTTCATTGGCACTTTCACTGTTCATAGAACACTTCCGATCTTTCTTTTCTTATATTCCTATGCAAGACTCTTATGTATTATTCTATCGCACCACAATGGCGGGGGTTTTGAAATTTCAATTGGAACGGAGTTTCAATATATTGGAGCTTTACCTTCTGATAACTTTTATAGGAAATTATCGTCAAGTTTAAATTGCTCGATAACGTCATAGAAGTCTGCAATTTTACCTGCTGTCGTTTCAAGGATCGGTAGAAAATTCAGATCTTTCTTGACCCAAATCCAGACTTTTCAATAACGATCTCTCGTCGCAGGCAGCCGCGCGCGTACGTGTACAGGTCTCGTGTGCAAGCGTACGAGCAGCGTGTATGCCGCAGCTGCAGCTGCCTGCAGAAGCGGAACACTGGGCTTTGGGGATGGCAACGGTTGCGCACCACCTGGCCTCAGGAAGCCAGCACCGGGCCTTAGCATTGGCGTAGACTGCACTCGAGACGAAAGACCGGAAAAAAGGGGGGACAGGGGGAGGGGGCATAATAGAGAACCGACTTTCAAAATTCCGGCACCCTGCTCGCGCACCCCTCAACCCTCTAAAAATCGATCGATCGCCCTTCTAACTTGTATGTACCTGGGCTTCGTCTCAAGGACACACGTCGCCCATTTTATTTAACCTATATTAATGAAACTAATTTGTCGATATATTAATTGGAATATTAAATTAATCAGAAATAAAATGTATTTATAGACTGTATGCTAATATTGTATTAAATTTTGTTTGAATAAAGATTGATACTTTAATTAATGTTTGTTATTATTTTCCCCTGGGTCTGTAAAAATAAATGATGACTGGATCCTTGGTAGATCTTTGTCCCCATCGAAACGCGTTTTTGGACTTCCTTTTCGAGTCCGTACGTTGGCGCCCCTAGTTAACTTCAAGTGGGCATCTGTGTGCGATTCGTCACCCGTCGGAAATAACTTCTTGGAATTTTCAAAGGAGTTATTTTTGTACCATATAAGGGTGATCAATTGTAATTAAAATGTCTAAATACTGACTACCGAGCAGCTGATAATTAAAAAAAGTAAAGAGAATTGTTTTACATAAAGTTCTTCGCTTATTAAGATGTTTTCATCGCTCGCTTCGTGTTTACCTTCGTCACTTCAAGTCTGAATTATTCGATTCTCTTTATAGGTCGATTCTTCACGCATCGATGGACGGAAAAAGCTTTATTGATAGGCTACGTTTCATTACGCTGCACCCCCCTCGGACAAATGACGCAGCACGCAAATTTTCCCGCTTTATGAGCCAATAATTTTCACGGGGTATTACCATACTTGATCCCATTAATCCTTACGAGCGTGATAAGTCAGGATCGGATTAGGGGTGGCGGGAACCCCAGCAGGCATTACAACTACTTAATAGAAACGTTAGCCCGGTGATCGCGATCGCCCCCAGTTTTACCCACAAAATAGAAATCGAGCAATCGATCATGAAATTCCCTTTCTAAAATTCTTCAACACCCATTCACCAAATTAACAAATTGCATTCAAAATTCACTCGTTTCTCAATCAGTGAGCATTTGTATATTCACGCTTTCCTTTATTCCTTTTCTTTTTCTCCACGTCTTTCTTTCTCAATGCGCCGTTCGTTTTTCTACCTCATTTTCTAATTAATTGTACCATTGTAATTAAAATTAGAATTAAATTAAAATTTCCAGTAACTATCTTTAATCATTTGAAAAACACTATCTTCCAAAGAAACTCATCTAAATCCAACAGATCCTTCCCACCCCTATTTCACCACTCAGAATCCACACCGCAGAAGATAAAACAGTACCTATGTACTCCGAGGAAAACTAGCTACGATTGAATGAGCGCAATTGAACATAAAACTGCAATTCACCCCGGCAGAGTGAACAGAGGTTGGGGGGAGGCTGCGGTCGCGGCGCATCCCCTCAAGAAGCAGAGAGAAGATCGAATCTACGGAGCATATTCTCCAGGACCACGGGACCGACTTTAATTCCCATAAAGCGACGAGGGAACTCAGCCCTGGCCATCGAATTAACGCGCTAAGCTGCTGCGACGCAGAACTTCTATAGAATTTCCACAGCGGCGAGCTACAACAGGATGGAGGGGGTGGAGGCTTGCGCAACCCCTGTGCACCACCCCCGCGCCCACCATACGCCCATGGGGTTTGCGCGTTGATATCGCAATAGAAGCTGTATCGATCCCGCCCCGACACGAAGCCGGCTGTTGTCAGGGGGTTGATAACGATATGCAAGCTCTGTAGACAGCGGCCGCTAAAAGCTACGCGAAGCTCCGAGCCTCTGTCGCCCGCTGGCTGGATACACACGCCACTCCCTCGTGGCAATTTCAGCCATTTCTACGAGCGACGAAAAAGGGAAAAAAGTCCACTGATCCTTTTACAAGGGAATAAATGTTGGAATTGATAATGGCAAGGGAGGGATTTGCCTTTTCTTGGACATTTAAAGGGAGACTTTGCGAGGACGGAGGTCTTCAAATGGGGGATGATTATTACTGGACAGCTAGATGGAAATATTATTTTTTTTAAATAAACTGATGCTAATATTAGTTAACTTTTATACAGTAAAAGCTAAGGGATGAAAAATAGTTTAATGTTCTCGGAACGAACGATTTGGATATTTTTATCTTCTGTTTGAATTATTCAAGAAGTCCACCTTCTTGTGAAGGTGGAAGAAAGAATTTTTAAACGGTGAAAGGAAAGTGTCAGATAGCACTGAAGTTTTGAGATAGTGAAGAAGGATCTTTTTCGATAAGAGCAATCGTCAAGTGTTGGTAAATGTTGAACGGAACGGAATAATATTTTCATTTTCTTTCTGTCCGAGCTGCTCGCGAGGGTGGAGCCTTTCAGCGAGCGATGAGGTAAATTAGTTTGGGAAAACGTGAAACGGAGAAGTGCTCCTGGTGTCGGCGGATCGATAAGCGGACTTCGATGGCTTTCGGAGGGCCCTGTCGATTTATCTCGAGCACTTTCCATTTACGGTTGTCGGTAGATTGGCGAACGATACGCTGGCAGGTCGGACAGAAATTAGAATGCACCGTTTCGGCCAACAATTTTCCAATTCTACTTTGTTCACCATAAATGGAATTTCAAAGTTCTTCTACTATATAACGTGCAAACCAATTTTCACTAGCAACTGCAGTTTCTGACACAATTGACTTCAGATCACAGTTCCACCGTGCTTCGCGAAAACTTGGTAAAAGGCCACCGAAGCGAATCGAATTTCCATATCCGCGAACAGATGGCCGTTTCTGCGCGTGCTCGAAGAAAGGAAAAGGCACCTTGTTGTCATCAGGATTTGCATGTGAATTCCCACGAGCTCGGCATACGGATATTTTTTGTTCCACCGAACTCCGGGGACCTATTCCTCGCAGGAAGGAAGGAAGGGAGCAGGAAAAGAAGGGATCGTGTGCGAGGGGAAGAAGCCGTTCGAGAGACCAGCGACTTCCCCTCAGGATATTGTGGCAGATGGACTATGAAGCCTGTCCTCCTAAGATCCCGATGAATCCATGTGCCTCAAACTTCATCAACGAACACTTAAAAATACTTCCCACTTTCAACTTCCTACCTCAAGTAGGTATATTAACCATTAACTGTCAATCTAATCTGTCAATTTATCGGTCTACTGCGCGAAGGATAATAAATTTAAAACTTCAGAATTGAAATATTCTTAAAAACCCCATTACAATTGGAATAATTCCCACAAATATGATACAAAAAATATAGAAAACATAATTCTAAAAAAAAAAAACAACAAAATGTTCCTTTTAAAATCCCAACTGAATGCCCAATTTTCACCCTCCATATTTTCCTCTGCGTTTACCCTTAAATGACAATATTCTAATTACGCTATTCCCTGGCAAATTAAAAAAGAAATGGGTTGATTACTCTATGATAGATATTCCTAGAATACCTAGTTGCCTCAAAGGAGATTCAAATGTTCCAAGAGGCTTTCCTTCAGTGAGAGATGAAGGAGAACGCTTTGAGGCATCTCTAGGCTGATCGTCTTGGATCGCGAATTAGACGAGAGTCTCCAACGAGGAGGACCTTAATTTACATAGAGGCCGGGCCCATTAACGAGGACAGTTTAATCATCGCAGGACGAGACGAAACTCCGTCCCTCCGCGGCTTGAGTGGCTTTTTGATGCTATCTCGGGCTGTACGTCAGTGTCGGGTCGGGTCATTCGAGTTTCCAGGTTGAGAAGAAAAGCTGGTTAAGGTATAATTGGAGGACAACGGGCGAAAGAGGCCGACGTACACGAGGCAGATTAAGACAGCGGCCTTAACGTCTTTTACTCATCCACCGTCTATTGCTCTCGTTGGTGTTCGCCAAGGAACTTTCTCGGTTTACGCGGGGGTCAATGGTTCACCGTGGTTCTCAGTCGCGATGGAGATGGACCGAGGAACGTCCGATGGCAACGGTTTATCTCGCATTTTCTTGATGACCGACAGTCCAGTGAAATCATCTTTCAAAGTTGAATATAATTTACCCTATATCTTGTTCAAATTTTCAGCTACTTAAATCGAGTCCAGCTGCTGCTTTAATCAGTAATTGTTAGCTTCTGTTTTTGAAATCGTTGATTTTCAGTTTCACTGATTCAGAGGGTGGAAACTTTGTTTCTGAGTGGTTTATGAATGAAATTTAATGAAACTATTGTCGAGGATTATATGAGTCTTCACAACTGTTTAGATTCAATCCTCGTATATTTTATGAGATATTCTTACTTCTATTTTGAAGATTTCAACTTTGAAACATTTTACACATAGAACTTCTTGGGAATTCGAATTTGAATGAAACGAATGAGAAGATTGGAAGTATGTGAAAATATGGATATAGAACTCTTCCTTGATACTTTTCGTCTTTCTCCTCTTTCAATCCTCCTCGCGTTAACACATTCTAATAGTCGTTCAACTTCTATCAAGCTACTTTTCACTGAATTTCACTAAAAGAAAGTCGAAACTAGCCATGCGACGAGGTTCCCCGAATTTCCTCCCGAAATATATAATCCTTGCCACCAAAGCAATCTACCGAGCCTTTCAACAATAAATCAACCAAGTTCAAACCGATTTCGCGCGCCTGGTATATTTCACCACCCAGTCCACTCGTGTTTCTCAAACCGCCTAGCTCGTAAATCCCGCGTTAAACCGAATAACGATCGCGACGACGCGTAAAGTTCGAGTTAATACATCGTCCATCTGAATCGCTACACGCAAGCTAACAATTCACCACTGTTTACCCCAAACTGGCGATATTTCGCGCGACCACCGTGAATCTCTTGATTTCACCTACCAGTCTATCTCCAAAATGGAGTTGAATCCAAGGAATTTTTTAGTTTTTGCCATTAATTGCTACTGTGACTGATTTACTACTTCGTTTATCATGGGACAAAATTGCAAATTCGATTATGGAATACAAGGAACTCGAGTAAATCCGGTTAAGTATTGTTAAAGGAGCGAGAAATGCCAGCTGCTTGCCAGAAGGGTGTCGATAAAACGCAGCCTTGAACACTATCTTAACACACGTGTTCAGTGGTATTTTGGAGTTTTAGTACCTAAGTCGTTGGTGTTTTATGCAAATTATGGTTTCTATAAATACGAAGTCAATTTGCAATTTGAAAGGCAAAAGTGTGGCACTGCACTTGTGCTTTGGATTTCATTTAATTCCGCTTTGCAAGGTGGGGATATTATTTAAAGCTGAGTAGTTTTGGAGGTAATCGATTCGAGATGAATTTCAAATTTAATTTGAAGACTTTGAAGAATCTATAAAATAGGTATTATTTTAGAAAATTGGGTAGCTCTCGGTTTGCCGCGATAAGCACACCAAGGTTCCCCGAAACGTTATCGAAAGTGAATCTCCGTGGCTAGTATATAAAACTAAACACTCGTTCCACGGAGAGGAGTTATTTCTGAAGATTACCGTTTCAATCTCGCGCACTGTGAATCAGAAATGAGGAAACGTAATTCCGTCTGACGCGCTTTCGCCGTTACGCTACTCCATTTACTACTGGCGACCAAAAACATTTCATGTCTATACGTTTCACTTATTTCCTTAGGTATGCAAGACGCTATTTCAAAACCTTTGGAACGATTGGAACTCGATGCAAGCTTCTCTTCTTATAATAATATCTGTGGTGCCCAGTGGCGGATTTAACAGGGCGGCTGATGAGCAGTTACCGCCTGGGCCCCTGCCCAGAAGGCCCAATCAAAGCCCCATTCTTAAAAAAGAAAATTATAATCTTAACCAAACACTATATTTATTTCTGTACAATTACGCTGAGCTCGTTTTTAGGTAACCACCTCTTCATTTCCTCGAAAAATGGGCCCCTGCCCAGAAGGGCCACCTGGGGCCCTATCATCAAAAAAAGGAAATTAATGATTTTAACTAAACATTATATTTTTTTTCTGCAGGTATTAATACACTGAGCCCGTTTTTAGGTAACTACCTCTTTATTCCCCCGAAAAATGGGCCCCTATGTTCAAAAAAAGGAAATTAATGATTTTAACCAAACACTATATTTTTTCCTGTACTAATACACTGAGCCCGTTTTTAAGTAACTACGTCTTTATTTCTCCGAAAAATGGGCCCCTGCCCAGAAGGGCCCTCTGGGGCCCTGTCTTCAAAAAAAGGAAATTAAAGATTTTAACTAAACACTATATTTTTTTAGTACTACTACACTGAACCCGTTTTTATGTAACCACCTCTTCATTTTCCTGAAAAAAATGGGCCTCTGCCCAGAAGGGCCACCTGGGGCCCTACCTTCAAAAAAAGGAAAGAATGTTTCTAACCAAACACTATATTTTTTCCCGTACTACTACACTGAACCCGTTTTTAATAAACCACCTCTTCATTTTCCCTAAAAAATTCTTAAATCCGCCACTGGTGGTACCCCACTTTTGAGTCTTTATTTCGATTAACCCCATCACATGAGTAATTTGCATTCAGCTTCCTTATCTCCTGTAATTAATTAAAATACAATCCCACTGGCCATTTGCTCATGCTCGACTAATTTGTTCCCAAGAAGATCATCTTGACTCTTCCACCGTTTCATAACTCTTCTAAATCCGACTTAGTTAATTCGCTACAGCACTGGCCAGCTATCAGACTCAGGATCCCCGATACAACGATCACAGCGATGATACTTGCAATTAGCGAGGATCCTCTGGCGGGGGGGGGGGGGATGGTGGCGGCGAGGAGCCGCTAATTGACGCAATTACAGGCGTTCCTGCGAACTTCCTGTGATTAACGGCGACGGCGCAGGCCCTGCTGACCAGAAGGGGCAAACGCGTGGGCGGCCAGCAGACGTGGCCGCGTTGAGAGGCACTGATCGCCAGGCATCAACGTCCGCGGCTGATGCTTGAACTTTGACACGTGACAATTAAATCATCTGGCTGGTTCGTATTCAACCATCCACCCCCCGTTCCTCTGTCGCCGAGGCGCCACAGCGGCCAATTGAGCGTGGGTCGCGACCGCTGCCCCTTTCTTCCGCCCTCCTCACCACCCCCACCCCACCCCCCCCCCCCCCCCCGTGCTGGTGTCAGCCGCGCGGAAGGTGGGCGAGCAGGAGGACGACGCGCTATCAGCGAGAAACTGGCAAGAATCAGCCAGTTTCCGGTCATTACCAACGAATCCCTAACCCGTGAACTCGCGAACTTTTTAATTGGTGTCTGGCCACTTGGCGAGTTTCGGGAGGGGAGTACTTCAGGAGTGCTGCTTGAGGGCCTGTGGAGGAGGAACTTGTTTGGGAGCACGGTGAAGTTTTAGTGGATGAATCGAGTGAGAATGAATCTCAAGGGTCTGAGAGAAATTCGAGGATCTTTTACAGTCGCCAGGGTGGTCTGCTGAATTTGACTTTGTCCAGCCTGGGTTTTTACTTTTGTTGTAGTCTTTCAAGTGATCTCTGAGGTAATGGTGTGGACGCTGTGATGCGAGTTTGGTAGTGTTTGATAAATAATTGTTTTGGAGCGCGTAGTCTTTTTGTTGAGAAAATATTTTTACCTCGGTCAGACTGAAAATAATGGCCTTTCTGGAATACTTTTATATTCATCAGTGTGTAATATATAATACTTTAATGCTTCTTGTTGTCAAATTACAAGGCTGAAGGTCTAGCTGTACCTACATATTACAAAAAGGCTGCGACTCCTCAGTTTAATCGAGGTAAACATTTTGTATTTTACAAAATTGTAATTTTACAATTGTTCTGTGACGTACAGGTTCACACAGAAGGAATATGGAGGCTGTATGCAGTTAAGGATTCCTCAGAATATAAGTCTACATTCTCAGTATGCACATAAAAATATAATTTTCAATTTTCTTTTCACCACCACTGTATATGATATTCAAATTAATATCAATTTTTAATATTTGTCTTATTCGGTGATTATGTGCCATGGAAATAATATGCGCTATTCACTTCTTTGAGGTTCGCGAGCTTACAAGAATGAGGCAAAAAGAACTTTGAAGATTCCTTGTTGTAGATAGTGCTGCATAATTTTCGCGACTAAGTAGTCGCAAAAAGTTTTCCATGCAAAGAATGGAAAACCGCGTAGTTTGATAATCTCGAGGCACTTAGACTCGCTACACGCGCATCTACCTTTGACCTATGAATTATTCAAACATCATAACCGTACGTTAACCTGCAAATATAATAAATCTACTTGCTTTCACGTTGATACCATCACTGCAAAGTTGCCACTTATCATTCCGTTGCAATTAAGTTGTTGCAACAATCTGCCCTCGTAATTACATTGCAATTAAAAGTTGGAGCTATATATGCATCTACAGTGTAGATTACTCTAAAATTCAAATCCTAATATAATGCTCATTGAAATGAAATATCTTTTTAATACTTCAAATGCTCATTGAGCATGTAAAAATTGATAGAAAATCTTTTAATTTACTGAATTTTGTTTCTAACTCTTTTCTTATTAAATAGATCTGAAAATGTTTCACTCCGTGTTCGACATTACAAATGTAATTAAAACCGTCTACTTTTCTTACAACAAACAAAGGAATCAACCCCTAAAAAACTCATCCAGAACAGACGAGCCGTAAAAAAGCATCAGTGCTCCACTCGACCCGTTCGAATCCCCGCTTGCGCAAGGAGGATTTCGATTTGCGGTTTCGCAACATTTGTTCCATTAAAGTCTAGAGGCAACTCCGCGCTCCCAAGAGTAATATGGACCGCGAGCGAAGGGCCCGAAGGGGACGCATCCCTTAAAAAAGTCAGTCTCAGAACGGGGGCTAAAAGAGCACCATTGTACTCCCGCTAACTAACTCTGTCGCAGGGAAAATGATTCATCCCCCTGTGGTCGGTGGCCGATAAGGCGAGACGAAGACTAAACAAGTGACGAAGATAGCAAAAGCACTCGAAACGAGAACGTAGAAAATATTCTATTCACACAAATTATCAGAAGGAATACCTTGAAAAGTAAACATCAGTTATAAACTGCGTTAAAATGGTAATTTTTGTTTTAAATAATATTGAAAACACTGTGGAAGTTGAAGTCCACAATTTGAAAATATTCTGACCTAACTGATAATTTTAATTCACAATTATTATGCATTTGGAGAAGCACGAGAAATCGATTTGTTCATCGTCACAGTTTCAACTTTACTTACTGAACTAATTATTGAAATAAATTAAAAAAAAAAAAGAACCTCACATCTGTTATGATTTCAACTCCATTTATGTTCATTCAGCGTCTACTGAGTCACTGGTAATATTCCTTCGAAATAAAAAGTTGCAAGTGCTTTCCGCCTCGATAGGAAAGAAATCAGCACGCCGATTACTCATGGTTGCTACGGCGTATCACAAAGTATGACTCTCGTCGACGAAAGAAGCTCTCCTAGCACGAATTTATCGTGCCGAAGCGCAAGACCAGCAAGACACTGTGGAATTGACAGCCAGAAGCCCAGAAGCTGCCAGGCGAACACTTTCGAGTTGAAAAATGGCTTCATCGGTGTCTCAAAGTTTGGCCCATTAAAAGCACGCCGCTTCTGGGTGCAGTGGAGCAGCCGCGAAGAAAGAAGGAAACCGTAAAGAGCGGCAACCTCGATAAATCTCGGCGAGGGTTTTCTTGTAGTCGAGTTGACGCGAGGAAAATGCATTGTTCGAAACGTCTGTTCCCTACTGATCCTGGACAGTAACGATTACCAGTTTCTATTTACAATGCTATTCTTGCAAAACCCACTTCTTCCTCTGCAATTTCATTATAATTATATTTTCTAAACTTGTACAGAGAAATTAGAGATTTATGAAGAGATTAAAAATTCTTATAATTAGAAATTGCAGCTTTTGGACTTCGATTTTGAAGAAAAAGGAGAAAGTACTCTCGACTAATGCAATTATTGAATGTATGCAGAATTCTTCAACGTCAGTTTCAAATTTTTTAATTGGAGTTTGAACGAAGCAGATTGGAAATTAAGTTTCAAAGATATAGAGAGGCTTGATTTTACACAGATATTCATCAGCAACTTTCACTTTTCCTCAGGGAACCGCTCTCAATGAACCCTACAGGAGATAAATATACATCTTCTACGTCAGAATCGATATACAAGACGGAGAGGATCGTTCCACCCTTTGGCTCGAGACTCCACCGAGGGCTGCTAATGGTTACCAAATGAACTGCTCGATAGCTCTCCTAGCTCGTTTATACTCCTGGCTCGGTTCTTCTGGAAGCACTTCCATCGACGACAGATGTTCGCCAGCTCGGACGGAGCCGCTCCCAAGTCAGCTGGCAACTCGTTTCGACGATGGAAATTTATTTTCACCGGGGGCGAGTGTGCTTCGATGAGAGGAGAATTAGACGAGAGTCTTTTAACGCAAAATAAAGTGGTATTTCAGAAGTTTTCTATCACGATGAAGGAATACATTCACCAAGAAGATCAATCTTAAAATCAACGCACTTGAAATCCCAAAAGAACGCAACTTTGATAAGCACACATCTTAGTTAAAAATTCCTAGGGATGTAAAAATACATTCTATAAACAGTACTCGTAAATCTTTACAATTAACTCTGCTCATATTCATTTATCAACCCAAAGCCTACTCAAAAGCTTGACGAGTCACCTAAAATAACCTACAATTCAATTATGAGCCACGATGCGCTTTGAAATGGACTTTCCTTGTATTCTAAAATATTCCTTTGTGTCGGGGTATTATCGGGAAGATCGCAAGGGCGAGGATCAAGATGAAGGACTCGGGAGATTTCGATGCACATCAAGACGAGGAATTATGGAGCATAAAAAGCAAGTTTCAGGGCGCTTCGCGGATGAGCGTCTCGACTGGCTGGCCCCGCGAATTTCCGCGAGGGCTAGCACGTGCGCAGGTTGGAAGATGGTGGCGAGTTTGTTCGTGTGCCCGCACCATTAAGTCCCCGGTGGCGAGGCACTTCCGGCGCGCGCACCACGGAACGCACGTGCTGCGGGCATGGGGTGTTCACGCACCTTGCTTCCGCGGGCTCCAAATGCATGTATCTCGGGATACGATCCCATCGTTCGGCCGAGTTTCCCTCCCCGGGATCGCATAATTTCTTGCTGCCACTCCGTTTTCATTGCTGCGCCGTCGCTCCTCGCTGTTTAATGGTTTTGTCCGAGAGATTAGAGGAAGCAAAATGATAGGGCGCACCTAATACGCAACTTGGGAGTTAATGACGGTTGACTTCTGCCTCCTGGGAGCTTAGCTCACATTAAATCCTCCGAGTCCCGCGATTTTCTCGTAATAAAGCACGCCGCACAAGCTCCATACGTTTTATTCCTCATAAAATATTCTAAATGAAAGAAACCCAGGTGAAAAGGGTCCCGGAGGAGCGCAGAAGTTCAGAAACCTCTTGTGAAAAACTAGGCATCAGCATTGTTCAGGTACGTTGCACCGATGACGCCAACTTCCGCACAGTGATTCAGCCCCGCTTCCGCTCCCGTATCTCCCCGCCCGGAAGTTCGAAAAACTACCAAATACCTGGGGCTAAAAGGTGCCCAAGGGGTAGTCGGAAATAGATCGCGGAAAAGCGACGAGGCTGAAGCCTCTCCTAGCCCTCAAACCTCAAGTGTCTCAGCCCAGCAAGGGAACCCTCATCAGGAGCACCCAGCTCGCTATCTAAATCCTCGAGCATTAACATCCTTGTCAGGCCCAGGATCTCTAATCAAATCTGCGAGATGCTGATTTCAAGATTTAATATCGGTTGGTCTGTCTTTAAACCAGCACCGGAGACCAAAGAACCGTCCTGTTTCGGTGAGGAATGCTTGCTCTGTTTGCAGAGGAGCTTGCTCGAGATAGCGAGCGATTAGCGTGCCAGTGGGCCAGCGAGACGGTAATCTGCTGGCTGACTCTTATCTAAATGTACGACAAAGCTCTCGGAACGGTTTCCAGGGTAGTGAATGGAGGGTCCTAGGAAGCGGTTCCGGCCCAGACAGGGCCCCGGAATTTCCGATCCATCGAAAACGGCGCGGTGGACTTCCCCCCGATTAAACGGTCCTCAGCGCCAGCTGACAGGGCACGCGGAACCGCCGGCAAACCGGTTCGCGAGACGTTTGTGGGAACAAAGACGGGTTTCATTCGCGATGCTGTGACGTCACACCAGCGGAAAGTGGGTGGATGGGTGTGAACGCACACGGACGCCCGCGAAGAGGAGCCAGTGAGGACGGTCAGTGATCGCGATCTCCGTTCGAGGAAGCTGCTTCTTCGAGGAGGCTTCTGCAACGGGATGGAGAGTCCCACTCAGGGCTGGTGCAACTCTTTTCCTTGATGATGAAACAGGGATACTTGAATGCTCGCGACGTTTCGTGATTATGCGTAATTCACAGTCGGAAGATTTTTTGTTTGAGATCACCGGAGTGCTCACTGTCAATTTTGGATCGCGTGCACACTCAAATAGAGAGATGATAGGTGATCTATGGGTTTTAGTTTTAATTTAGTTTTAGCTTAGCTTTTCTTCTCTATAATTTCTTTTATAATGTTATGTTCTGACACCTATACAGAGTTTAGCATAACAGCTGCTATGCCTGGGCCTCGCTTTTTCACAATCCTATCTCCTAAATTAAAATAAAAAATAAAAAATCTGTTACCTATACGTGGAAATGAAGAATAAAAATTACCTCCAAGTTGTATTTATAAAAAGTACGCCAATATTTCACGTATGTATCTACGCAAATGTGTCGAAGAGCGCGTGGCGATGTTCAAGAATTCGGAGAACGTGGATTCTTTATAATATAAAACTGAATCAACATGGTGGAATAGCCTTTTCTAGCCCAGCCTTTCCGCTTCGAGGAAGAACTGATTCCGAGGAGTCCCCGATCACGCGTGCACTGTACTGATTTTGCTAATCGACACCATCAACAGCCATTCTGTTGGCCGCTCGGCCCGCTAAGTGTTTTGCAACGACAACAAACCAGCGTGTCCGGAGTCTCGATCGAAGCCACGGGCAGGTTATTGTTCCCCATCGATCCAAGCTGCCCGCGGTTGCGTAATCCCTGTCCGCTGTCCAGGAGTTTCGTCACGTTTCCAATCGACAGCTCACCGTTCGACCTTAAACGGCACATGAGTCACGGCTAGCCGAGAGAAAGAGAGCCCTTTTCGCTGTCTGGGAAGCTGGGGGGCACCGTGCTGCAGGCTCGGCTCCGCTCGGGAACACGTGTCCGACCGTTTTATCCGCGTGTCGCGGGATGGTCCACCTGCGGAGCGGGCCGCAACTGAGAATCTCTGCGCGCGGGTGAGCCGGAGTGATTCACCCGCGGCAAAAAGAGGAGGAAAAACCGCCGAGGAGGGAGAGCACGAGCAACGGAGAGGAATAACCCGCGCTTACGCCAGAGAGACTGGGCTCTCTCGCTCGCGCGAAGATCAACTCGCCGGGGACCCTGGAAGAGTCTGGAGGACTTCTTCGTCCCTGGCGATTCGTTCCAGTATTTCCTAGGTCGGCCAAGTCCTTTCGATCACGTACGACGCGCAAGAAGAAGAGGACCATGATGGGGGGGGGGGGCACAGGGGAAACGGTGTTTCCAGCTGTAAGTGCCTCCTGTGACGCGGTTTTGCGTCGAGATCGCGGTGAGCGTGGTTACGTTTGAAGATGAACGGTGTAATGGGTTGAGCAAACGAGCTGGTTTGGAGCTGGAGCTAGGGGCTGAAGCTGGCGGTATAACTTTGGGATTTGTTCTCGGTTTATCGAGATCTTTGGAAGAACTGAAATTGGAATTCATTGTGGATAGAAATTGGAAGAGTATAAATGTTCACATTCACGAATTTTCCTTTACTAAAGCGCTCATTGATTCGTAAATCTTCAAGAGTGCAGAGGGATCGCTAACGACCTGACGTTTTTGCTTAAGATTAGTAATGGCTTAGTGTGCATCCCGCGTGTTATTAGTTTAGTCAATTTTAATGTTCCGGAACGTGCTATCAGGCATATTCTGCTCTTTAGACCTCGCGTCTACTCCTCCAGATTTGGCCTCACCGACCTCATTAGCCAAATTTGAAAACTGGCTAACATTAATTATAAGGAGATTTATGCATACTTTTCTGTTTTCATATTCATTGTTGTACTCTACATATTTCGTTTTTCTCTCTGTGTCACGTCTGTCTCTACTATGCATCGTTTACTTCCAATTCTGTTATGAAATGGATCTTACCCGTGCATATGAAATAAATAAATAAATCAATAAGATTGATTTCAATGCTATGAAGAATTACACAGATTTTGTACCATCCCAACTATTTAAGATTATGTATATTAATATTAATTATTGGTAAAATTGATTCTGCACGTGACACATGGGTCTGTGCCATTCAAGAGTGAAAGACTCCGCGACAAATACACCAGTCAAGCAGTTGTCTATCATCTCCTCCACCCAGTTCACTTGCTAAGAAAAGAAGAGAAACGTATCAAACTTCGAAGCACGCTCGTGCAACCACGCCGCCCGTCGTCAATTCGTTTTCCACCCCCCCTGAAACTGTAAGTTTCCCTCGCCAGCGATTCCTATTTCCGTCCACGATCTACGGCTCCTTTTCATCGATCGCAGAGGCCCCATCGAAAGTGAGGCCCGCTCCTCGGGTTTATTGTCCGGATAATGACCGTGTGGCCCGTTGCGATTCGAGCGTCCAGGAGCGAGAGAGAGCGGGAGGAAGCAGTCCCGTCGTTTGTTGCAACGTGAGCCCAGGTAAAAAGGCACCAGCAGCAAATTTAAAGGCTCGTCAGCTGTTCCAGGGGCCGCTGGTCCTTGCGGCCGTTTCGACAGAAAGAGGAGAACCGTGTCTCCTCGTCACGGCGGAGGCGGAGAAGGAAAGAAGGGCGGCGAGGGAGAGGTGGATACCGAGGGGTTCGCCAGGCACAGCTGCTACCCCAGAAGAATAATCAGCCCGGGATGCGAATTCCGTGAGACTGCAGCCGTTCTGACGCCACGATTACGCCAAGTCGAATGGACCGTCCTCGTCGAGCCTGCCGCGTCGCTTGTGCTAGTATTAAACTCACCAGGCGAGACGCTTCGATTCAAAGCGTCACCGGCCAACTTTTCAGCTTCCAGATTTACTGGCGAAGGATGAAAGAAGCTTTTCGCCCGAGGGAAATTGATTCCGGTAGGCTGGAAAGCCTTGGCAGGGAAATGGCACTTTACTATTTTTTAAAGGAGGTTCTTGGAAGTTGATGGATGTTGGTATGTGTGCGGTTCAATATGTTTCATGAAGCTGATAATTTAGTGGGGGGAAGAATGTCGAATTGAAGAGAACTTGTAGAAACCACTGTATGTAACAAAATTAATTAAAAAAAATTATCGGGAACTTACAGTGATTTCTACAAGGACTCTTCAATTTAGAATTAGAAAGAAAGTGAATTTGATTTGTGGATGCTAATATGTTGCTGAGGAAATATAGTTTTGTATAATAAAATAAATATACATATTTCCTTCACAGTGAAGCTGCACTACAGCAAAAACTTTCAAACAGCTGATATGCTATACACAGGCACGACTTTTTATTACAGTTATTCCTGCTTCCAGAGAGAAAGCCTCTACCCTCGCAACCCCATGTTATTCTCCTTTGTCTGGAAAAATGGAGAAGAGCCTTTTCCAGCAATTTTTATTCCCCCAGACCTTAATAGGGAGCAAAAACATGCCTCCCGTTGATGAAGCGGAGAACGGAGCAGATTTTTTGAAAGAGGCGAGGAAGGGAATGAAGAAAAATGCGAACGAAATCAATGTTTTGTGGACTACACGCGTAGAGCTCGGTCGATGGGAATTTTTTTTAACGCGTTTAAAGTGAACACGGGTCAGGGACCTCCCACAAAGGGCCAGGCGAAAAGAGTCGCGCAGCGTTGGTCTCTTGAACCTCCGCCCTTTAAGGAAAAGCTGTTGACACGTAAAAGCGAGCAACGCGAAAGCAAGGGGAAAAAGATGAAAAATGGAACAGCTGTGACCTTTAACACGGATGCAGGACGGGGGATCGTTAAATTTCGGGATTTCCCTGCTGGCCTGCAGGCTTTTGATGGGAACCTTTTGTTTGTAGCAGGGATTCTCAGAAGGTGATTCCTTTTACCAGCAAGGAACACGTTTAAAATTTATTATGCACAGGAAAATTTCCACCTTTTTTAGCCTTCGACAACTCAATGAATTGTTTCCTTCATTATTTGATTGGATTAATTAGAATCCAAGCAACAAAAATCACTGGCGTTGTTCTTGTTAATCGTTTAGCGCTGGCACGTAGATCCCCTTGAAGGAAAAATATCCCGATATTTTAACTCCTGGTTGCACATGGTGCCCCAATATTTTATTTAAAGAGAGAAAACACCATCGAAATTGTAGTACAAGAAAATAATTATTGTTTAGTTTTTAATGCATTTTAATTTAGTTTTTTGTGCATTTTTAATAAAATCGTTCAATTATCGTTAAAAATAGTCTGAATATTTATATTTTTATATAACATATTTTGATATGCATAAAATCCTTCTTCAATGAATAAAACTACTCTAAACATGTGCAACTTAATCCGGCGCAAACAGGGAATTGCGAGTGCGACCTGCGAAACAGGAAACAACGGTTAATATGCCTCGCTATTTCCCACCAAAATCTGCGCAAGAGGCTCGTTCATATAAACAACGTTAGTCAGAACGAGAATTGAGAGACACTGGCATGGAAGGTCGAAGAATCATCGAGGAAGTAGCTCTAGATTTCGATCGATCGATTAGAATGGAACGTGAATGAGTGGGGCAATAGAAGAAGGACCTCGTTGTGTGATGTAACGCACCGTTCCAATACTCTTCGTCGCTACCACGACGAATCAGCCATTGCCTCTTGCTTGTACTACTTCCAACCATTTCCATTCCCCCCGCAAAATATCGCGAATTAACATACCCTCCCCACTTTAACATTAGGTACATCCATTGCAATAGGAACAATCGATCGCAGATTCCAGCAAAGCCTAAAGCATCAACTCGCGACAAAGCGAGCCCAGCAACCGAAATCGCGCGCGGCAGAGGTGGCTGGCCGACTCCCAGGGGGGCGACCCAGAAAAGTCGAAAGGCCCCGTGCTCGCTCGCTCGCGAGGGGATTTTTCGAATAATCGGCCACGACCCAGACTCCGTCGGAGCGGGTCCTTTGTCCCGCGTGCATTGTCGCATCTGAAATTCGTGAAAGATTCGGTGGTGCGCGCGGACGCTCGCGGGGGAGGCGCGGGCCGACTGGCTGCGGAAGACAAAAGTCGGCCAGGGAAGGAAAAAGGGAGATGGAACGACAGGGAACGAGAGAGAGAGAGAGAGAGAGAGAGAGAGAGAAAGTGGGGGCCGAGGGGAGAAGGAAAGAGAGAGTTTCCACTTCGCGAGAAAGCTGTCGCTGACAATGGAGGGCCGTTCTTAGGAAAGGGCTCGTCGCGTGGTCGGGAACAACGGACATCTGATGAGAACGGGGTGCACGGGACACAGCGGAAACAGCCAAGGGTGATACGGGGGAGGGTGGTGCGGACAGAGACGGAGACGATGCACCGCGACGATGGAGAAAGACACGGGGAATTATCTTTCTCTGTCGCGGGCCGGCTCTTTGCCCGTCTCTCGTCGGCAAATCATCCCCCATTCAGGGGAAAGTCGGTCAACGATGCGCGCCGACCGCGCGACGATACAAATCCACCGCCGTTCCTCCCTCTCGAACCCCCTCTCGTCGTCGGTGACGGTAGTCTGGCGGATAAGCGCGATATCAGGCCGTTGTGCGCGATGGAGGGCGACGGAAATGAGGGGAGCCGCGGGGGGGGGGGGGGGGGAGGCGCGCGAAAATAACGGAGGAAATGACGACTCCTGCCGGCGCGGACTCTTTTCCGCGACCCACTTTCGCCATTGTGCTGCGAGTCCTGCTTCTAGCTGGGGCGGAAGCTAAGCGACGTAATGGAATATTAATATTGGGGATGCGCTGGGGAGGTTCTGTCTTCTAAGCTGGGGCGAAGAAAAGGGAAGATCGCGTCGCCCCTGATCGAGGGCATGCGAGAAGCGTTTCCTTCGGGGGATGTTACGAGGTTACGGGGGAGTGGGCGAGATTTTGGCAGCGGTTTTTGCGCTTTGGGAGAAGTTTAAGGTTTTGGAACGAGATGGGCAAAATTTTTATTTAAATAAAATTTCGAATAACGAATAAAAGGTAAGAAATTAACCTGGGTCATTCGAAATTTTATTTTAATAAAAATTTTGCCCATCTCTGGTTTTTGACAGTTGGGTGGATGTTTTTGGTAAGTATCGATTGAAGAAGGATTTGTTTAAGGGGTTTGTAGGAATTAATGGTAATTAGAGGATATTAAATTGATAATGCAAGTGGAAATAGTGTAGGTATGATCTAAAGCTTGTGTCTTTTTTGTTGGGACCTATTAGAGTAAATTATTGTTCTTAAACTGGTGTGGTGATAGTACATTCATATTTCGATAAGAAGGTTTCCTCAGCAGGATGGACTTATTAAGGTAATTCCTAACCAACTATGTTAGTCAAATTAGAGTTGGGTAATAAACGACAAATATAAAGTAGAATGATACTATGAAAATTATGATAATAATTTTTAACATCATGTATATATTTTAAACAGTTCAATGTTAATATAAATAATTGTAATACGAAAATAGAATATTAAATTTAGTTAGCGTAGTGAATTGGAGCAGCAGATCTGACAACGTCGCATTCATTCGGAGCCTTTTATAATTAAAATGTCAGAAAAAATGTTCATATGAATCTGAATCTTCGTTCGTTATTTAAATGTCTAAACATATCGATTGTGCGACTTTGCCATATTCACTGCTCTACGTAGTTTCTAAAAAATTTTCACGTAAATGTATTTTTTATGGGCGGTTACGAAGAAACCATGTGGTCAATTTCGCTGAAATAAATAAATTCATTTTGTGATTTTTCGATGTACTTTGGTGGCAATTTTGGTACCTACACTTCTTGAATAAAGTTTTCCTGTTTCAGCAGAAAAACTGAAACTATAATCCTCTTTTTCGACTCTGCTATACGCCACTGTGTTAAAATGCATCAACTTTAATTAACAATTTCTCAATAACTATGTGGTAAATAGATTTTAAACATTGTAGAAGGGTTTCTTGTATTCCAAATTAGTTTTGAACGAAATTTGAAAGAATTCTTGAATTTAGTAGATTATTCAAAAGTGTTGCTTCAAATTAAATTAATAAAAGATGAAATTTGAATTCTATTCAATTTTGAATATATTGAAGTGTACCAACATGTCCAGATTTCAAATTGCAACATAATTTCAGAGTGAAAAATTCATTATTTTATTATATCACAAAACTGCTGCACGCTGGGTATTTATTTTTCAACAAAAACACACAGTGAGGTCCGCACGAAAGCTGCTGCAAGCGCGTGAACAACATACTATAATGAATTTACGCTCAGACCAGAAGTTAGTTTTAAAAAATCCTCCCTCATTAGGGGACAGAACTTCTCCAGCGACCTAGTATATAGGTTATCGGATTTTCCGGAAATAACCGACAATCTTCGACGTCCTCGGGATGCGAAAGTGGATCGTGGAAGTTGCGCTAAGAATACTCCATTCACGATGCAATCTATTCGAAGCTTTTTAACGATTCGGTAGATTCGTTCCTTTTCAATATCCGAATTCGCGATTATCCCCGGGCATAGTGCACTTGGAATTAGGAGGAGAAAGTGGAGGGACGAGAATGGAGGAGACGCTTGCATCCGTCTCTGGAGCATCCATCAGGAATCTGACCCAGTTGAATTTTTCATCGACTTGAAATCAAGGGAGAAACGATGCAAATGCATTCCAAGACTATTAAACATGGCTGGAGCTGCCCGGTTGCTAATAGAAACATGTAGTATTTATATTCAATGCTGCGTCACTGGCTTTTTTTTATTTTCTCTCAAGAACCTTTCACTCGAACGCTACGTGGGAACGGCGATTAAAAATAAAGGAGCCAGCGAGCTTTTATTTTATAACGATTATGCAGGTAATGTCTCAGAAATTGTGCACCCTTTTAACGACCTCCGAAAGCCCCGCGTTGCAATTAAGGCTCAGATTCGATTATTACGCTCGCTCTGAAGGAACAAACATACCCCTTCATTCTGTTGTGCGTACTTTATGCTGTTAAATTAAATGAGAGATCAGTTTTCCATTTAGAGAAAAACGTAAAGCGATGCTCAAAGATTTCACGTACACGCAATTTAATCATCTGCTGGTAGCAGCAGAGTGAAGAACATAAATAATTGCGGAGAGATTAAACACCGTAAAATTAGTGTGAAAGGTATGTGGAACGCTGCGAGGAGATCGAGTTCCGACAAAGCTGCACGAGGACAGCTTCTAATTTATTATACAGATGAATCTTTTATCTCCAGATAATCAGGTCTTTGAAGCACCGACGAGTGTACCTTATTCGAAATAAGGTCGTGCCGCATTTTAAGAAGAATTTCGTAGGCAAATTATCTACAGAAGATGTGAAGTACAGAAGGCCTTGGAGCTATAAAAAAAAGCCACGTGGCTTCTGTCGTGAATTAATGCAGCCTTAATTAATTCCCTCATTTAATTTATATTTATATTCCATCCTCTGCGTCACAAAATTTCCACAATTAAAGCGATCTTAAATCCTTCGCCGTTCACCCCACGCTAATTCTAAATCCCAAACTTTTAATTACATTCTTCCCATTCCTCAATGCACTCTAGCCAACCCGCGCCAGTCAATCTTAACCCCCAAGTCCACCGTCGCCAAGCTACAATCAAGTTTTTAATTTTCCCCAAAACCACTACACTTTCCATCATCCCCCCGGCTCCCCGGCCCCGCCAGCCCACACGCGTCTACCTTTATCTCTACGGCTGCATCAATTTTCCTCACCTACAGCCGGTTTCCACCCCACGAGGCGGGTGCACGCGAAAGGCGGCGCGCGTCGAAGCAGAATCCGTCCGCGAGCTCGTCGCTGCCTTTCAGCGCGCTGCACTTGCACGCCGGTGCACCCTGCGCCGAAACGTTACACGCGTGAGAGCCGCGACGTAGCGCTTCTGTTGCGACGTCATCGGCCCTGCACTCTTGTCCCGCGTCGACAAAAGCGCCCGCTGGCCAACCCTCTCGCCTCTCCTTGGGGCGGCCGCTGGCCAAGACCGGTTCCGCGCGACAAATTACGGCCAGATTAATCTCAAAGGTGACAGGGAACGGCGCTTCTTACGTCACCGTCCACCGACGATGAAACGGCTCATGGATCTCCAGGGGGTGAAATTCGGTGGAGAGCAAAAAGGATGGCTCTGGGTTCTTACGGGAATTAGTTACACAGAATTTGGGAGCTGGCAATGATTACAAGGTGCAGGGAAACCTCGATTTATAAGATGGAATTAATATCTGCTGATTATTGTAAATTTGAGGCACAAAATTTCAAAATTGGCATGCAATTCTATTATTGTAGAAAAATGGACGAAATGTTCATAGAGACGTAGTGTAATTATGCATTTTACTGTATTTAATATCGTAGGAGAATAAGGATATTATAAAAAAAATGGAGGATTGCATGAGCTTGCGATGAAAAAACTTTTTGCAATATTTTAGATGGTTTTAATACATTTTTGGTGGCTGAATTAGAAAAGTGTAATACAAATTTTGCAGCACGTTTCATTTTTCATTACTAATTTCATTCAAGCGGCAATTATATATTAACTCTGAGGTTATTTTTGGATTTAGGAGTCTAAATTCCTATAAAAGCAGCAAAAGTTTTTATGATCATTAATTTTGCAGCCCCGTGTTATCGGAGGGTTGGATTTATGGGGTGGTTTTAAAATAGGAGATAAAAGTTGCTGAGTCTTTAAGGCTATGTAATTTTTAATCATTGTGAGAAACTTACAAATAATTTAAATTTCGTAATTTAACGAAGTTCGAGTTTTGAAGGAGTTTGTGGGAACTGAGATTGGGTGAACATTGAGGGTGGTCAGGGTGAAACAAAATTTTGGTAGATACCTAAACGCATGTAATATATGACTATCTGAATGGTTGGGTAAACTTTAGGATCTATGAATTGTGCGTTGTACCAACGAGTGTGATGGTAAATTGTAAATATTTATGACCTCAGAGAGAGGAATACACGATAGTATTTGAGGGAAGTCTAGGATAACGCTCGGGCCTTTAGAATTTGAGAAGGCACGGGAATCCGTTTGAAACTATTCAATAATGTAGAATTGTACACGATCAGCTGATCGCGATCCTAATTAATTCTCTAAATCTTGCAATCTTTAACTACATTCTCTTAACGAGTCATGCTACCAAACACTAACAGTAACAACCAAGTAATACCATAATTTCCTTAGTCTCTAGTGATTATTAAAAACATTGCCACGAAGTTTAGCTTTACCACCCGTTTAAGAATAAAACAGAAGCTCAAACATCCACCCCACTATCCCATAAAACCATATACATTCCTCAAGTCCCTAACGTTCTTACGCAAAAAAAAAGCAATCCTTTCCGCTGACAAAGCAGTTGAACCTCCAGGAAAACCCTTATCGAAACCCTGCCACCCCTTTCAGAACCGCGAAGGAACTCAACCCCCCCCCCCCAGCCAACGACCCCTGAAATTCCTCGAAGCCGCCGGCAGTCAGCTGTTGGAGCCGCAGCGACTGCGACCAGGTTAAAGGACCCCCGATCCATCGCTCTATCGACAAGAAACTCCGAAGGATAAAATAAATATGGGGGTGTGGCTCACCTAGGCCCATCTTGCGCTTCAGCTTCTTGAGCACCTTCATTTTGCTGCGCAGTGGTGCCAGTATATTGTTGTCACTGTTGTTGTTCGGCTGTTGCAGCTCTCCGGTGGTGTTCTTGCCGTTGGGGTGATGGTGGTGGTGGTGCTGGTGGTGCGCGTGGTGCGCCTCGTGATGATGATGATGGTGGTGATGGTGGTGGTGGTGTTGCTGCTGTTGCACGTTCGCGCCGGGACTGGCGAGCTGGCTGCTGCAGCAGTGACAGGGGTGGCTTTTGCTGCCCTTGACCGCGCACTCTCCGGACACCCCCATAAATGTAGCCGTGGTGCTCTCGAGGTGACGAGAGCGGCCCTGAGATCCGTGGGGGTGGGAAACAAGGGGGGTGGGGGTGGGGGGTGGGGGGGGCGGGTGTTGGCCGCTATACGTTTCCGAGGATGTGGCGAGGATAGGATCGAACACCGGCTGTTTCACTGGTCGCACACCCGAGCACACTGATTTAGTCGCGGTGCCTAGCCACGGGGTAGCCGGCCTACCATGCGGATATTATTGGGGAGCTGAGACCCGCAGAGCTGTAGTGACTTCTCCCGGCACACACTGAGCCTGACTTCCTCGGAGAGCCTCGCTAGAGTACTATGCCCCGGGAGGCTGGGGATCGGACGGTGAACCGCGTGACACGAAGGGCGAGATACGCGGATGCGGCGACGCGCGACTTATGGGCGCCTTCGTGCGCCTCGAGCGGCCAGGGACGACTGACTGCTGCTCCGGCGAGCGCCAGAGTATCGCCGAGCGGCGCGCGAGCCATCGACCAATCGCTGACGGCCTCACCCCACCAGGGATCCTTCGACAGCGGCCACGCGTGGAGGGGCGAGTGGCACCTGGTGGACAGCTGCCCCTTACCTGGCCGCGACACACCGGGCCACCCCGTGCGCCAACGCGGGGAGGCCGGGGTGGAACTCGGCCGCTCTGCCTTCTCCTCGACCCGAGGAGGCGCGCGGGGTTGGAAATTCGAACTGGTCGCCGACTGCACGAGCATTGATCCAGCTAGACGCGATTACTTTCTTCTTCCTTTTTCATCTCCCTCGCTGCCGCCAGCTTACACAGTCGCGAGCACTGAAAATCGCCCGCAACTCTGGCTTACGGATTGCGATTCGTAAAAAATCGACCGCCGACTTCGAGTGTTCCGAATGAAAATATGGACCTGGCCTGTTTTCGCGGGGGGAATATAGGGGGTTGTGATAAACTCGATGCTTTTTACTGACTCAACCACTGTTTTAGTTGTTTGTAGGGGGGGGGGGGGGGCGCAAAATCACGACGTTAAGAATAAAGTCTCATAACTTTGACATTATTAACCCTTAACTGCTTTACTGTTTTTTTTTTTTCAAACGTAGCTGGGGTCGTGGCAGACCCTAAATATAAAAGGACACAGAAATTTGTAAAGTCGACACTAGATCAACCTCTATGAATGTTTTATTCTTAGGTAATGTATAAAATAATAGAAACGTAGAAAGTTAAACTATTATTATAAAATTAATTAGAAATTCAGTTTATAATCTTAGACAACCAAAAATTTTGCGGCAAACTTTGCGTGTTTTGGGTCATGACTGACCCCAGGATACCAGATAAGGGTTAAGTAAAAAAGAAATTGCAATTGGAATTTATTAGAATAAACTTTTTTTAACCGACTTCAAAAAGGAGAAGGTTACGTCACGTATATTTTATTATGTATGTTCACGCATAACTTCCGTATAGGTGCACCGATTTCGACGATTCTTTTTTTATTTGAAAGAGTATGAAGAGCCGGTGGTACCATGTTATTTTTTTTTATTATTATATAGATACTCTAGAATTATCAAGAATTCCAGTTTTAATGTATGTTAGCGCATAACTTTGTGACGCGTGGACCGACTTGGATGATTCTTTCGTTGTTGTATGAAGTATGGTACCATGATAAATGTTATTTAACCGACTTCAAACAAATATCATTAAAAATTAAAAAATAATAAACTTTTTAAAAGAAAGTAAAACACTGACTTCAAAGGTGTGCTAAAAAGGATAAAATAATTTTTTTTTGAAATCGGTGCCAAAATAGAAACGGAATTAAATAAATTTCTAAACCTTTATCAATTATAGTCCATTAGCATACTAACGACCGGGAATTAAAGTGCGCAAAAATTAAGTGGGACGTCACGCGTCGAGCTGATTTAATTTTGTTTCAATTTTGGCACCGATTTAAAAAAAAATATATTTTATCCTATTTAGCACACCTTTGAATTCGGTTTTTTACTTTATTTGAAAAAGTTTATTATTCAAATAACAGTACATATCCAATTTTTTTAATAGAGGGAAAAATACAAAAAATAGTGTTTTAAACTATAATCCGTTTTTGGGTAATTACTTTGCGTTGATTAATAATAATAGAATTGGCATGCCTGAGTCAACACTTATCTTGAATGAGAAGATTATAATTGTCAAGGGGTTGAATTTTACACAGAAGGGAAATAAAAGTATAAATAGTCTGGAAACACTTTCCACCAATCAGATTGAATCCCAACACACACGGTTCAGTGTTACGAGCTATAAATCAGCGTCGCAAGTGCGTGCCCAGGCCTTACCACCCCCTCATCGTTCAACAGCTCGATAGTTATTCCTCGAATTTCCACTACCGTGGGTAGTTTTATTTCACGGATAACATGAACTCTTGGAGTGAAACTGCCAAACTTATAATCCGGTCTGGTGATACGGGACTATGTAAATAAAGTCGTAGAAACATCGCGGGTGAAATATGGTTGGGATTCTGCGTTGAAAACGGTCCAAGTGGCAACGCCCGTGGTCATGAATAATGCAGCTCGCGAGAAGTGTGCACACGTGGTATACCCTAAGTAGAATTCGGCGTTTCTGGCGGGGCAGAACGATTCTCCGAACACTGACAATAAGTTCGCCAGGTACAACACACACGTTGAATCTTCTTTTTAATTAACCCTTTAATGAATAACGACGAGACTTTTTTCTTGCTAATGCAAAGAAAGATCCGCGTATTTCGGAGCAGCGTTTCGTTTAACCCGTTACGATTCACTCTCCACGCGGTTTAACGAGGCAAACTGCAGTGGACCTGTCCACCGTGACGACTGAGGCTTGTTTTGGTTTGCCACTTCGAGTTACAGGATCGAAGTACAACGGTAGAAATATCGTGTTTCCATGGGACTCGGGATGGGTTTCTCGTCCCATGACAGAGCAACGACGGTGACGTTCAGAGACACGGTAAATTGCACGAAGAATGGGAGGGGGGGGGGGGAGGGGGGAGAGGATTTTTGGTGGATGTCCATCCATTTCAATTGGCTTAGAATGAAAATTTTTGTAATTTTAGAGGGATTTGTGAGATTTGATATTTGAAATTTTAACTCTGTGGAAGTAATACTTTGTCAAAGAATTTTGAATTTACTGCAGCATATTTGTTTATAAATTTTTGTATTTCTGAGAAATATTTTGATATTGGGAAAAATGAGGAATTGATTTAACGTGTGTTTTCAGACACGTTCGTTTGTAGATTGAAGTGGGACACCCTGTAAGAAGATGTGAAAATAAAAGATCATTAATCACCTGATTGGAACTGGTTCTATGCGTACTGGACTCTTAGGTGGCCCGAATGAACACGAAGAGACTGAATGTATACATTTTTCTATACAGGTACCCTTATAATGCTGTTACCTTTCGTAACAGTTTAATAAATTTCAATTCCCCATTCTTCACACGCGCATCGCTTGCCTCGAAATGACGTCGATGCGGGCTGTAAACCCAATAACGAAGATATTCACGCAACGTCACAATCTGTGGCATTCTTTGTCAATTAACTACATGAATCTCCTTCTTGTTATATCATTGGCGAGATTGAAGAGTTTTACATTTCTGTTTCTTTGGAATTTATATTCCCCTTCTTCGATAACAAAATAGCTGACAATTCTGTTAGATCATCCACGTGAAATCTAGCACCAAAATTTTACTAAAATACCTACTGCCACAGTACGTTAATTAAGTCTACTCGAAAAACAGAAATTAAGTACCTATTAATCTAAAAAAACAACTTCAAAGACACGAACATCAAATACTAGTTAATTGAAACGTAAAAAAATTAGTGAACAAACCGACACAAGACTCCAAAAAAAAAAAAAAAAATAGGTATCCTCTCAAATAACAGCTCATCAATTATTAAAAAAAAAAAACAAAGCGATTACAGTAAAATAATAATTCTAATAAAACAATACACAATTAGATAACCAAAGAATACAGGACTGCTTTATGACCCATGTTGATTATTTTTTTTATTAAGCATTCTTTACTCCTTTCACTGAATATTCTAATCCCCCAAAATCTCGGACCCTTCTTTCTTAACACCCTATACACAGCAAAGAACATTCCAACACCGAAAATCGAATAAATCCCCGAAATTCTATTGCGCACAAAACCAGCACACAAGTGGCGCCAGAAAGCACGATAAATAAAATCGAATTGCAGAGGATCGCGGCACACAGAGACGAATGAAACAGAAGGACGAAACGCTCCCTGCGGAGCATCGTTCCCTGCTCCACGCAGGAAACCGCATTGCAGCCCTGAGAGTCCTTGCATCCTTCCAGCAGGAGGAAACTCGATTTGCGGAGCACTCGGAAGGAGGCGCGCACCCGCGCGCAGTTACCAGGGCAAGGAGAAACGACATTAGGGACGGAAATTAGATCGAAACGGAGAGAACGTGAAATCGAAGGTGGTATATAGCTGGGATCGATCGGTGTCAGGAATTATCCGCTGGAAATCGATACTGGTATTGCGCCGGTCTTCGTTGCACTTGCGCAATGCGCATCGAATAAGTAGTGGGATCGGATGCGAGCCGATGGAATGCGTATCAAGGTTGACGTGCTCAAACAATGATTAACAACCATCGATATGGAATGTCTTCGCCTGTGTATATGGTGTTTGAGACCAATACTGTTTTAGTATACGGAGTCTTTCAGTTTAATGTACCAGGAGTTGTAAGTTATTTAATTCTGCCATGGGCTTTAGTTTATTGTTAGCTTGCATTTGGCATGTGTTAATTAAAGAATGAGGAACAGAGGTATTAGTAATAATTTAGAAAGTTGAAAGGGTCTTTAAGAAATGAAAATGAGAATGGGTGAAATAAAGTCTCGAGGTACGTAGGAGGGTTAATGATAACAATTTTTGAATTTATGTTAACTTCTTTAATCCATTACTGAAGGATTAATAGACAGTCTGCTTAATAACTTTTTTTAAAGAGTGTCTTTAAGCTAGATGCAATTACTTCTCAACTTTAGTTATATATTTTTATCAAACTGGGAATGTTATTTTCAATGATTCAAGTTTACTTTTATTACTAGAAGCTTTGAGATTTCAGGATTATTCTATTTAGAGTAAAAGATCTCCATGCAATTTGTTTATGCATCCATTTCGCCCTCAGCAACGGGTTAAATTGCAAAGTCGAATGGGGGGAGGTTTTACAGTGTCGTCCAGGGAAACAATCACCGAGAAAGACGTTTTTAGACCCTTATTGTCGAGGGGTGGCACCAGTCCAGCGCATTACGCGACCCCTTGCCTTCGATCGTGACTACCGCAACCACTATGCTCACCCCATTCGATTTCATGTTACTATCACATCAGAGGATTCCTTCTGGTCCCTTAAATCCTGTCTTCCTTCGCGGTTCAACGAAGCTACGGAAGCAGATTGCACAAAGAAGGTAAATATCAAAATCCTTTCTACAAGTGTCATACTACCCTGTGATTTATATCAAAATATGAATCACTTCAGCTCTTCTGTTACAGCTAAAGAAATCTAATTTAATTAACTATTAAGATTCTAACACAACTGCTATTTTTCTTTGTGTAGCTGATGGAATTCTGCAATCTAATCAAGTCCCAAGGTGTCAACCAAAATTCTCGAACTTTTTCAGCAAAACTGATTACATCATTACACGATAAATATTTATTCTTCCTACGAGTTTCAATAAAAAGTAAAAGCAACAGCCAAGTTCACTTAACAACTCCACCCTCCAAAAGCCCTACATGTACAATGCATCTCTTCAGTAATATCTTTCAATTTTCCTTTCACTCCTTTTCTATCCAAGCACAGAATTTTTCATTTACAATTCATGCCCCGTGCACGCGCTTCAGTTTCCCGGCTACCTTGTAAAATGCGTGCCTCCGCGACCAGCAAGCAGCGAATTAACGAGGTGCCAAATGTACACAGAAGCGTGTACAGTTACGCGCGTATTAATGATCGAGCGTATATGCAGCGGGTCGCGTGCACCAGCGAGCCACGTTCACGTGCACAGAACAATGCACCGTTTTTAGATGCGCGCAAGCTGGAGGCATAATGGCTGGATAAAAAGCAGCCAGTTCGAAGGAAAACTAGGCCCGCAGGATTTAACGCAATTATTCTCCAATTTCGCTCCGCGGGCATCCCAGCAGCTAACTGCCCACTGTATTCTAATTAGCCGCCTTGATTGGCGATAGACGGAGATCAGCTCATTGTTGTTGACGAGTACGGGGCTCCCTCCCGAGGAGTTTATTGAACGAATGTCGGGCGAACGGTGGGCTACAGTTAATTTACTGTAATCTGGAATATTTACTTGGACGAAGTGTGCTTTATTAATGGTGCAACTGTGTCTTATTAATGGCGAATTTTATTCAGGGATGATTTTAAAATTATAAAATGAAGAATGAAACAGCTGCTACCAGGGGGGAGGGGGCAAGATGTTTCCCATTTCACGTGGGAAAAGCTGTCGAGCACGAGTGTCTACAAGATAAGTGAATGCGAGTTACGAAAGGCTCATTCATTTTTTACTTCGACGGGGGAATACTGTTTCAATTACTCGGCCCATTGTTTCCTCGCAAGGCGGTGTGTACAACTATGCGTGAACTGTACAGGATGCTTCTGAAGATGCATGGCATCCTGTATCGGGGAGTGCAACCGAGAACGAAATTAATTTATAGTAGATTACCGTCGAGTTGACCGAGCTGTCGATGAACCTGGAAATTTAATATTCGAGCCTTGAATTGGGGGTTGAGTTGGACCACGCTTTGAAATTATTTATTTATTTATTTATTTGACTTGTACGGGTAAAATCCATTTGGTAACAAAAGAAATGGAATAGGGTAAACCAATAGGTAATTGACCGCATACCAGTGAATGACCATTAGGCAAAGAAATGTAAATTATTAATTTAAAAATATTATATGTTTATAAATGGAATGTAGTTGCATTTTTAATATCCCATATTTTTAGTTACGCGTATTAAGCAAACATTAATATGTACAGTTCTTATTAAAAGTATGCGGTCATTTACTGGACTTCTACGCGTTTTGCATTTTATAATAATTTTTTTTTAAATTACGATAAGAATAAGTAATTATTTTTAATTGTTATTTCAAGAAAAATAAATTTAAATGCAATTTCAACAGTTGTTTTGTTGTTATACATATTTATGTTCAATATATTCAAGTAATAATCTCAACGGTCCATAAATCAGAGACCAGAAATAACAGTTATTTTTTAAATTTTTTCGAAAAAAATCATTGAGAAAAAGTTAATTTTTATTTAAATGGAAGTCAGTCTTCATTAAATACTGCATAAATTTCCCAAAAAATCAAGTGATTTAAAAATATTAAGATTTATCTGTTTTGATTACTGATAACCATTATTGTCAACGGAAATATTTTTTGGTCACTAATAACCATTATTGTCGACGGAAATTTTTTTTGTTACTAATAACCATTATCGATGACCAGATTTTTTTTTGGTTACGAATAACCATTATATGACTACCCAGACCTATTGTGGAAAGCTACCGCTCTATAGACGCTTTCCTTAAAAGTAGAAGGAGAGCCGTTGAAAAAATCGACATCCTTGCAATACAAATTAGCCAAGTTACATATCCAATTCATGGAGTCGGTGTTGCCAAATCTGGAGGTATAGGCTAAATATCTAAATAGCAAAGTTTGCCAAAGATCCGGAGCATTAAAATTGATTTGGCTGATAAGAGAGAGACTACACACTAATCCATTAATGCGTTCTGATCTTTTTATCATTTAAAATCCTCAACTGTTTCAACAGATAAATAATTAATATAGCTTGATATTTAGGTTACATCCTCTACAAATATCAAATTAAATACAAACCACCCACAACGACGTGCACATCCCTCTCGACTGTTATCTCACAATCAGAGACAAGCAGGAAGTCGACCCCGTGCTCTCGAAATTAAAACCACCCCCGCAAATCTCGCCCCGCTGCAGAGCACAACTCCTGCAGTTCAAGATAATCGTAAAAAGTGTCTCGACGAGAATCTTCCTTCGAATTTATCAGAGGCAACGGCGGTTCCGTGGCATTCGTTTCGCCCGCAGCACGTTGTGTCGAGGACCGTCGGGGCTAGCAGAGCGAACGGGGCGAAAAAGGGGCGCCCGAAGACGGGATCGGCCGTAATTTCGGGGATTCCGGCAATTCCACGGGCAGGAGATGGCGAAACTCGTAAATCCAGGCGACTGCCCCGGCCTCGAGGAAACGGAGACACGCCTCGGTTGTTTACTCGCGCGAGCAGAGTCTATTCCAGAGGCGTTGCAGCACGCCGCGGGGAGCGTGTACTTGCAAAGCGTTTTATCGCGGCGGCAATTAAACGGGGACCAGAAACGGTGGGAAAGATAATGGTAATTTCTGCTGTCGGTTCCCTTGAATTGTTAACGGGGAACCAACCACCGTCCACTCGGCGAGACGTTAAATGGAAACTTCGTAACGCGCCGGTTTCGTTCTATGTGTACGGGGAAAAATGGGAAAACTTTTGCCGTTGGGATTTTCTGAGGTTACGTATGTTTAAATGGATATGTGGAGAAAAGGTGGAGATAGTTTTTGGAGGAATGAAGGGATAAGTAGTCTGCCGTGTTAATTGGACTGGGCGTATCTGCAAGTTTTGTTTAAATAATTGAGTTATTGCTTCCAGGTAGCACAGCAATTATTTATCTATATGTATATTAAATAAGACAGCCATATCTGCATTAAAACTGAAGATATAACAGTTTATAGTTCGGACGTATTTGAAATCGATATTTGACTTTGGGTGTATCTAACAAAGTTTCCTTTAGGAGTTTATGAAATATTGTAAGTTTGTTTGTTACAAAAATTTAGATACCTTTTTATCTAGATTTAATATTTAACCTAGTCCGATTTATATACCAAATTATAGAATACAATTATATAGCGATTTATAGAATACAAAAAGTCGAGATGCGCCCCTTCGAATTAAGACGACAGTAGTTTAGTTTAGATATATGTAGCCCTAAAGTGGGGATAATGAATTTATAGAGGTGATGAGTTTATAGGTAGAGTTGCCATACGTCCCTTATTTCACTGTCCCCGTGAAATATTTTACAGAGTAAAATAAACCATTACCTACCCACTTTTTTCATGTTTTATTTATTTATCACTTAAACGTTCCGTATCAATGCTTGGCAATTATGGCAACCCTAAAAATAAACCACTACCAACCCACTTTTTTCATGTTTTATTTATTTAGCATTTAAACGTCCCGTATCAATGCTTGGCAATTATGGCAACCCTATTTATAGGGGAACTTAACTGTGAACGTGTGGAAGTTTCTGTGATTAGAACAAAAACGTCAGAAATTTCTCACTGCAAAACCTACTTAAAAAAATCTACAATTTTCCCATTTTTCTTCATCATTTATGTATAAAAATCACGAGTAAGACTTTATACTTCATTATACACATACCACTACTTAATAGTAACTTAAATAGAGAATATAGACTCTCTTATTCGTCCTATATCCCCGTTCCCAAATTTAACCAGTTACCTGAATCTGCTAAGAAACCATACACGAGGGGCATCCCGAGCGATTCATCTGCTTCGAATTTGCATTTTATCGGAAGCTGCAAGGGTGTATTAGCATTGAAAGAGCTGAGACGTCGTTTGCAATCGCGCAAATCACGTCTGCTGCTCGGGGCACTCGATTACTAATTAAGTACACGCGAAACGGCGTTAATACGCGAGGACACTTGGAGGCAATTATACATAGGGACATCGTGCACACCACCGTGCCCAAGCATGTAATATAATGATCGGCCTGCGGAGCCAGCGTAGTCTAATCGTACATTGCCCAACGGCGGTTACTGAGGAAGTATAACGGTGGTACGCGAACCTTGGGATTATTAATTCGCTGTAGGCTTGCACGTCGAGCAGCCAAGTTTCTCAGCCTGCTACGTGATTAAAGGAGAAATGGGAAAAGATGGAAATCGCGAGGACGCGGGCTCGCCTAGGGTTAGCACGCGCTTCTGCGCGCGTTGAAGTCACTCATAAGCATTCTCGTGTGAAATTGATCACACTTGAATGATCCAAAGAAGACCTGTGAATTTGTGAATTTGTGTAAAATATTTTAATCGTTTCGTTAAAGTAGTTTTTAAATTTTTAAAGTTAGTTTTCTTGAAGTAGTTTCCCAAATAATTTTTTTAACTTCGATTCGCTATTCGTAATTTTATTTTAATAAGGAGTTTGCCCATTTCTGATTCTGAATATGACTTCACTCATGTAGGAAGATTTTCTTTTGTAATTTTGGATACAAATGTAGAATCAGTTTGGATTGCAAGGGATTCGAAATTATTTTATTTTGTATTATATTGTTAGGATAGAATCTCTTCTATCTTTCAGTAAATTCGAATGTAATACAAAATAAAATAATTTCGAATCTCTTACATTCCAAACTGATTCTACATTGATATTCAAAATTACAAAAGAAAATGTTCCTACAAGAGTGAAGTCACATTCAGAAACAGAGATGGTCAAAATCCTAATTAAAATAAAACTACGAATAACGAATCAAAGTTAAAAAAATTATTCGTCATTCGTTCGTTAACCCGAGTTAACTTTAATCGATACACAAAGAATAATTAAAAAAAAAATTTATTCGTTATTCGAAACGTTGTTTAATTAAAATATTCGCTCATCTCTGCTCAGAAATAATCTCCGCGACTGAATTCCACGAGAATACAGTCGCCACGCGACCTCGAGGGGTGGAAACGGCGACAAGTGGCAGTTCTCGCGAGTTTCCCCGAATGCGAATCACAACGAGCAGCGTAAAGGTGTGCCGGGTACCCAGCATCTGTCCCCCGCGACGTCTGGAGGCTCGTGGTGCCCCTCTATCTCCTCGGCGCGGAGGAGTGCAGATGCGTTTCCTATGGGGGTAGCCCCGTCGGCGGGGACGCGTGCATATAGCATAATGTGAAATAGCGGAAGCACGAGGCGGATGGCAGGAAGTCGGAGAGACTGGCGCGTGCGCACCCCCCATGAAAACATAGAAGACGGAGGCATTTTAGAGGTGTATTGTCGGCTCGGATTACTATGGGGCAGTGAAGGAGGGGTATGGACTGCGGTTCCCCTGGACGGTTGTCAACCTCCTGGTTCCGTTCCACCAAGATTTAAGGGCACCTCGATGGCTCGTGATCTTGACGGGTTTCTTCGCTGGCAGAGTTACCGTACTTGCCAGTTTTATCCCCGCAATTTCATTACCAACGAAATTGATCCTCACCTTTACTGCTTCAACAAGTGTGCAGCACGCAGTGTAGTTCTTCTGCGTTCTAGCAAAACACTACATTGAACTTTTGGGGAAGTTACTGTTATAATAATATTCCGTTATTAATTTCAGGCTAATGAAGTGGAATATAGATTTATCTATAGATTAATACTTTGACGAATAATTGAAGAAATTAAAAAAGATCGACATTAAAAGTATCACTGTGTATTAAGGTAGGTGTTCAATTAATGAAATTTAACAGAAAATGTGTGGGCGATGCTACGAGTTTGTTTAAGGTATGATAGCAAAGATTCATGACATGAGTGATAATGTTTAAGGGAGGCGTTATGCGGGGAGGGTTGCTGCGGAAGTTTCGGTAGAGTCTTGGAGATGAGAACCGCAGTTTTATAGGACATCCCTTGCAATCCATTCCAAGTTCGCCGCCCCTTCTTCGGTCGGGGGGAGACCAACGTACATCTGACAGAGCCATTGACCGAAAATACAATCTTTTACTCGGGTTCTTATTTCGGGAAGACAGACGGGCTGCCAGACGCCGAGAGGGCCGAATGCGCCCTTTCTGCTGGACAGGCAATTAGGAAGCCCTTGAGGGAACAGTACGACGTGTTTGCCCATTCAGAGAATGGAAGATAGAAGAAGGGAAATGCAAATCATGGAATTCGCGATATACGTAAATGGAAATTGGTACTCCGAGTCTCCGTAACAAGTGTTACTCGAGAGAAACTAAAGTTCGTTCGATGTAAAATAATTCTGTACCTACTCGTGTTATTGTAGATATATTTTTTTGAAATTTAATAATAAAGAAATGTAAATGTCTTTTGAAGTAGATTTGTAGATACTCCAAACCGTTATTTTTGTGTAATTAAATGTAAAAATGGGGAATCTTGATATCGTTACAGGATGCGTTTAATTTATTCAGTTGGGAGGTGTAGATTGCTTGAGATCGGAAACAAATCTAAGCAATGCTGACACATCAGATGGTAATTCGAAGGATTTATATTATTTATAAATTACTAATATTGTCTTACACATATTATTATTATTATTATTATTATTATTATTATTATTATTATTTCGTCTTTATGACTCGTTAAACAAATAAAAAAAAGTAAATAAGGAGAAAGTAAAGGCGAAAGTAATATATAATATGACTCGCAATTATTCGAGCTTAAGTATACCTACTGTCACGTTACTCCAATCCCTTAATTACAACTTAAATCACAATTACCCTTTTCCCTTTCCTACAATTCTAATTTTCACGATAGTACGTCAGTCGATCAAGCAACTAATCTACCAAATGATCCTGCCAGGCATTCGAGAAGTCCTTCTGAAGTCTTATATTCGAAAATTGTTATCTACAGTGTGATCGATAGATCGTCAAATTCGATCATCAGGTGTACTAGCAAAGTGGCTCGTAAAAGTATTCCTGCCAGGCAGATTCTACGAAAAAGTGGATTTTACAACACACGACGCCCTGAGAAACGCGACCTGCTGCGGAAACCTCGTCCAAGGAAGCGGAGATACGGTCCGCAACTCGAAAGCGGAATCGACTTTGGCGTCGAAGGGGCAATGCGTCCAGCGATTCACGAGCCGCTTCGAAGGATTTTGGCGTTCACGCAAAATGTGCAATTGTTTTCCACGCATTCACCGAAGACACGCCGCTGTAGCCTCTCTGCTTTCTGCAGTGACTGACTTTTGCAATAAACATGGTGCAATGCACTTTTCCTATTTCATCGACAGATGCATATAATGTGCAATACGATGATTATGTATTTATTTTTAATTACAATTGTCTCCATAGTAAGTAAATTTTTGTTTTTTTATTTTAAAGAACCGTTTCGTCGGAAAACCGTCAACCATGTAAGCGGAAATTTTTTGCAGCCCTAAGTTACTGCTCCTGTACAGCTTATAAATCTGCTTTAAATCAATTTAAAAAAAACATATTCGTATAACTTGAATGTCCAATAAAAAGTCCTGAAAGTTTAAAAAAGATTCATTACACGGTCTGCTTTTAATAAATTTCCAAAGATACCTTTACTTTTTGGGCCATTACAGTGGTGTCCCCCCTTAATGAATTTATTTATGAGGAAGAAAATGTAGTCCCTATTATTTGTTAGAGAAAGGTAAGAATAATTGATATAATTAATTGAATTCAACATTTTCATTGAAATCCTAAAAGAGCTACAGTCTAACCCAGTTTCTAGAATGTGCCAGCGCAACAACCATAATACACTTTCCTGCGCTGCGAAGAGGTTCGCTCGCTCGAGCACATCGCGTGAAATAAACCCTCGAAAGGTCTTCGCCATCGAAGACATGGACCTCTAAACGAAGTTGACCTCGTTGTACAGCAATCATTTCATTATCGTCCAATTCTCTGGCACATGAACGCCCGTGGGCAGCTACGTGCAAGCATCATAAAAAGAATCTTCAAAGCGAAATTCAGCAAAATTCAAAGCGAATACAATTAAAAAAAAAACATTAAAATCACGCTTGATTAAAATTTAAAAAGCTCGTTCGGGCTCGACGACCCGCGTGATCCGGAGGCACCGATAGCTCACTCGAGTTAGTGGCAGATCCACGTGATCCGGAATCACGAAATAATCCCAACGAAGGCAATGAGACGTCGGACCGAGCGCGATAGAACAGGCATCACGAGCTACGGACTAAGCAATTAAAAGGCAAAGCAGCTGCATACGGGCGTCGTCTCCCGCGTAAGGATCTTTCAGGTGCTACCACAGCTTCGAGACCATACTCTCCTGTGCCGCAGTTATGAACAATGCGGACAGCACCTGCCCTCGCGTGACAGAAAGCTCAAAATGTTCACGGGATACTTGCGCAGACAGCGCGCCAAATTTACGTCCGCGGACGATGCGGGTCGTTCCCCATCCGCGCAAACGAATTCATTCCGGGAAATTTACGATCAATCGCATATTTCAATTTTCAAGATTACCCTGTTAACGCAATTGACAGAACCACTGACACTCGCCTGCCACGAGGCAATCTGCGTCTTTGTGCCAAGACGACGTGCAAAATGGCACCTTATCGCTGCGCGGAGAAGTGGTATTGAAGATTTCAAGGGAATGCCTGAAATAAATCGAGATCCCTTTACTGAGTAGTTGCCCAGTGAATTTAAATACAAAAGTTACTTCGATGGAAAGCGAAGAGATTTACTACGATTCAGATTTATTTCAGATGGAATTAAACCCGTTTGGATGTGACATTTTTTAAGCTAGAATTCTTACATAAGTTATGTAGAGAATGCAGAGTATTGGTATGTCATTTTTGGACCAACCTGTACGGTTTAAAAAGAGAAGGGAAATTAAAGTACACGTGCACCCGGGCGATTTGCTGCGCGCGATTAAAGGCGTGACACGAATTAAAGGAAGAAAGGTTTTCCCGGGAGAAAAGCGCGGAGATAGAGGCGTCGGTTAAGGGACAATCGCGGCGTGTAATCGGCTTTTTTGGTAGCGACAAAGAGGACTATTATCTCGTTATTCAAATAAACCGCTTATCACTGGCTGCGATTGAGCTACAGGCTGGCGCAAAAGCAGCGTTCCACTTTCAAACTACCATGGTTTTTTTAATATTCTATTACGAGAATATCGATACCTGTGGCATAAACATTACTTCAAAAATTGGGAAACCAAGAATTTAGATACGCCAACTAGTGACAGAAAATTGAACTACTGAGAGTAGGTCGAAATCCATCGAAGTCCATATGATCATCAGTGTTTAAATAGACATGTGAAAAACGGGTGTTTTTAAATTTTTTTCAACACTAAATTTTGATTAATAAGTATTTATTAATAAATTTTGATTAATAAATTCGATTAATAAATACTTATTCGGAATGTTTGGTGAGATCCGGACCTACTTTCAATAGTTTGCCAACTTACCACCACAGCGCTGAAATCTAAGCCACGCCTCCACTAAGTTTCCCAATAATATTTTCTTAAAAAAAGCAATTACTCTTAGAACAAACTTTTTTCTCATTTAATTTTCACTCCACCTTACCGATTATCTTAAAAAAATAACAAAATTCCTATAAAAGGTTGAAGTCTCTTATTCCCCAGAGGTGAATTTAAAGGAAAATGCCGTTTAATAATTCAGTATATTATTGTATTTAGTTTTCTATGAGAATATCGAATTGATTTGGAATATATAAGAAAAATCGAAGCAACTGAAGTTTGGTGCTTTGTAATTATTGCTCCGAGCAATATATTTTTTATTTTGATTCATTGTATTTTTCATAATGAAGAAAGAAAATTGTAGGTTCTAGTTGGGGAAAGACAATATGTATTTACGCGTGTAAGATAACCGGTGCGTGGTTTTTGCGGTTAAAGTGGATCAGGTGCAGTGGTTGGAACCGTTACGGACGCTAAAAGTTCGATACCGGAGCGAGATATGTCGCGAGCCTGTGACATAATTAAAAAGTCCTCGATATCGTGCGCCCCGATCGAAGGGAACGGAAGTAACAGTACGTGTTGTAGGGTTAACGACTGAATAATTAACTTGATTCATCGTTTCGGGATTAAAGTATCTGAATAAAATCGGCGACATTAAGCCGACACTAACTAATTATTTTTTATGAACAAGATTTCTCAGATCTGCAACAAATACGTGTTATCTGTACAAAAAAGTCCAATGAAACAAAATTTGAGATTCAGGTAGAGTCTAAGTGTAAATAATAGATAGGTACAGTCTTTAGGGGGTTGATAAAATTGTCTGAAAAGAGGAAAATACGTAATTGGAGATTATGTAGGGGAGAGGTGCTATAAAAGGGGCAATTTTATTTAGCGTTCATTTCTGATAATATTATTATAGGTATTTACAGCACAAGTTTATTAATAGGAAGTATGTTTATTGGCCTTCAATAAAAATATATTGCAAACTCATTAATAATAACAGAAAATAACAAAATCTTCGATTTTTAAATAAGTTAGAAATGTTCCTTTCACGTTATGAAAATAAACGAAATGAGAACAAAAATGAGATGAATTATTAAAATATCATTAATGGCAAGAAATAAATTCCACTGAGCTAATAAAAATTGCTTTCCTACCAACTTTCTCTTTCTTCACAAATCGATCGAATTGAAAAATGGACTTTAACGTAATTTCTAGAAATATGTACCTGTATACTGAGTACATATTTAACAAATAATTTCACAGAAATATGACTTTCCTCGTGCCTAAAGAGTGTCTGAATTCCTTATCTTTATTTGAGAAATAAGTGTAGGACGTTCCACTTTCTAGAGATACTTTTTACAACGAAGGTGTCCTTGTACACTTTTACTGGCTAATAAAAGTGTTAAAGCCCGCCTTGCTATATTGTTTATCAATCCACAAAGTGGCAGCAGCATTCACAAATTAGATTCTCTCAACATGTTGCGCGAGGCAGATGTTTGATCTTGGAAGATAGAGGCTGACTTCCATCCCCCAAAAAATGCTGTTAGGAGGAACAGGTGCATGTTAAAAAATCCTCTTCGAGTTTCAGAGGTGAACGGTTGCATCGAGAGGTTTAAAACTGCCTATCCCGCTCGCGAGGAATATTTTTCGAAAGGGAGACGGATTTAGTGGCGAACGAAAAATAAAAGGAAGTTCGAAAAATAAAAGGAGTCTGGAACTTTCGGCGTAGCCTAATCTTAACGTCTAACATTCTGCAAAGAAATATGATTATTGAATGGAAAAGAAACCTCAGACATTATCACATATATTTAGCATTCTCTGTGATTATTATTTTTGCACTGAATATTCTAAATGCAGTGAATTTCATTTTTAGAAATATTTATTATTACTCTTCAGGCATTGGATTTAAAATATAAATTTAGTATCTTTGAAATATTTCTATATTCATTACCTTCACACTTGTCATTATTTTTCTCAGAAATTTATTGTAACAGTGTGCATTCTTTTTTGTGCAATAAAATGGTACCTTGTTTTACTTTATAGCAAGGATAGTTTGGTCATTTATTATTTACACAGAACCTGGCCCTTTCCATTTAAGTTTCTCAAGCCATGCTTTGTTGCTCGCATCGAGAAATCCTTACAGCCAGCGGAATTCGAAATTTCTCAAACGTAATGGTCCTTTAAACAGTTTCCAACGAGGGAGGAAGCTTTTGTGAGGAATTTTGGCAAAGCAAACGACAAGAGGCGTGATCCCAAAGGATCAAGGCGAGTTTCCAAGAAGAGAAATAGTTTTTGCGACCTTCAAGATTCAGCAGGGTGGATTTCACCTTCCGACAAGAAGAAAATTAATTTACTAACATAAGATTGCAAACATGAAATTTAGAAATTTACATCGGGAGTGCTTGAAGAATATTTTCAGAAGAATAAAAAATTAACGCCAAAAAATCTCCTAACGACAAGCTTCTCAAAATCAATAAAAATCATCCCCGTTCTATTCCACCATAAATTTTTCCCCATCCCACATATTTCCTAGTAAAAAATAGACGCGTACAAGAATACAAACAAACCACCATCAAAATTAATCCGAAATCTGTCACGAAAATGTTTTCATAAATATATCTAAGTTCACTAGCACTGTCAATATTTCCCATCGTTTGCAATCTGAGTAATAACCTAAGATTTCCCCGAGCCTAGGACATTGTGCAAGAAGCTTTCGGTTCCGCTCCGATACCCAACAGGGAACAGAGATTCTAAAGCTCGACGCGAAACCTTTTAAATGTCCCCATTCTAAACTGGCGACGTCTACGCAACACTTTTCCGCCTTCGAGGAACAGCTGAGTTCCGACCTGTCTCTGACTTTAAATCACCGTGCAGGTAAAAAGTCGGACGCAACGGACTTAGAAGTCGGCCGGTGCAAGGAAAACAGACCCAGCTGAGCATTCCCGGAGTTTCCTTTTAAAATCAGATGGCCCGCCTTTTAGAATCACGGGGACGAACCTCAGGTTAACGTTCCGCGGGCTTTTCATCGATTGAAAATGCTGTGAAGAAACGTCACACGCTGGCAAAGGCGTTCGTACCTAAGAAACACGTTTGGTATTATGTTCCTTATTATGAAAGGACTTGCAAACGCAAGGGAATAAAAATCTGGCGTTGAAGACTAGTCTAAAGTGGGTTAAAGAAAATGTTATTATGAATCAAAGCTGATTCGAGGGTTAATCGAGGGAGTACTGAGAGAGTTCTACTCCTGTCGTCTCACTTTTATAATTATATATGTATTAATTATAAGAAATTCTTAACCAGGAGCCTGTTGCTTTGAAAATAAATAGAAGACAGATGTTCGATGAATATATTAAATATTATATATAAAATAGTAATACTAATGGTAATAAGGTTTTTCAATTTTGTGAAATACGTGGCTCTCCCCCCGTTATCGCGAACAGGGCATTGAATCCCCCGTTACCGAGTAGTTATCAATCCACGCGATTGATCCGTTGATCCCCGGTCCCCCTTTGTTCCCGTTCGTCGAAACCCATTTCCGTCACTCTTTATTCCCCGTTTTACGGGGCGGAACTTTCTTGGCTCTCGGTGCATGCGTTTGTTCTCGGCCGGCTCGACAAAGGTGCCTCGAAAAAGAGACGCGGTGGCAGGTGCGTACGCGTGCCCGTCGTCCAATGGGGCAACGCCGTCTGTTGCCCCGTTCACCGTCTCGTACACGGCCCCTCTTGCCTGTGTCTTACCTCGGCGCAGAGAGACGGAGAGAAATCCAGACGCAGGGGCCGAGAGAAAGGGAGGGGGAGAGAAATCGAGGGAGATCGGAAGAGGAAGAGAGAAGTGGAGAGGCGGAGAAATTGAGGGAGAGAGGAATCGAGGGGATCTACCGAAAGAGGGAGATAAAGACTGAGAGAGGTAAAAAGATTGGAGAGAGATCGAGAGAGATCAGAAGGGGAAGAGAGAATTCTGTCCAGAGGTGGGCGGAAAGAGAGGGCCGCGAAAAGAGGCAGATAAATACTGAGGGAAATGATGCGAGGGAGAGAGAAAGAGAGAAACGCGAGGGAGAGGAAGACAGTGGAGGCAAAAGCAAGGGAGACGGCGAAAACGGACACGGTGCACCTTGCGCGCCAGTCTCCCGAATCCCATTGACAGAATTCTCCCCCGATTACGTTTCCTCCCGCGGGCCACGTCGTCCTTCCGAAAAAGGGACGACTGAATTAATTGCCAGCTTGGGCGAGCGTGCCCACTATGTGGGCCACGCGTGTCCTCGTGTCGAATGAATTTACCTGATACTGTCGCGGAGCATGGTGTCGAATGCTGCCCTTTTACATGAGCGAGTTTAGTGCATCTCGAAAAAGGACGGTGCAAACTTTTAGGGGCTCGCAGTGGTTTCCTAACGGAAGAGCCTTAATATACGGTGTGTACTGGAAATATTTAGTACATCACTCTCAAAGTCATGTATTATGAAACAATCTTCATAATTATATTATTGATAAAATGTAATTGTTGTTGGTATCCAATTTATTTTAACCAAGATATCGAGCATTGTATGCCTATTCAACAATCGCTCAAAAGTACTTTCCAAATGTATTAGTATTAACTAATATTAAATATTAGTTAATACTAAATATTTAAATACTAAAATATTAAATATTAAATATTCGGCTAAATATTTAAATACTAAAATATTAAATATTTAGCTAAATATTTAAATACAAAAATATTAAATATTAAATATTTAGCTAAATATTTAAATACTAAAATATAAAATACTAAATATTTAGAAAAATATTTATAATAGTAAAATATTAAATATATAATATTTAGCTAAATATTTAAATACTAAAATATTAAATATTAAATATGTAGCAAAATATTTAAATACTAAAATATTAAATATTAGATATTTAGCTAAATATTTAGTTAATATTTAATTGACACTAAACTTTAGTTAATTCTAACTACTTGAGTATTTAAATATTTCAATTTATTTTATTAGTATCAACTAAATATTTAGTACGAAATAAATGAGGTGAAAGTGAACACACGCTATACATTCGAGAGAGGCAACAAATAATTCCAGTACTGTATATACGTATCCTCCAACGATAACGCATATCGAAATACGAGCGATGACGGGGCAGGATCATCGAATAGTGCAATTTTTGGTTGTCGGATTTCAAGACCGATATATCTGATTTTATCACTGACTCGATGACGTATATTTATGAACACGTATATTTATAGACATAAACGAAGCGGTCTTCGAAAGCCCACGAATTTTTTTACGACCAAGTGCTGAAATCTGCCTCGAAATGGGAGAGGAAATGACGCAGAACACCTGCTACGGGGATAGCACAGTGAACCTTGCACATCCCGATATCTATAACACGCCACGCGTGAATTAAGGCTTTTCTACCTCCACGAGCAAACGCACCCGACATCGATTTCCCCCGAAATGTCCATTCGAGACAGGATTATTACGCTTCCCATTCATTCCATTTACTCTTCCGCGAAAAAGTACCCTGCCCGAAGCTACGTCGGCACATGCTGCACGGAAGGTAAAAAAAGTGACTCCGCGTATCGAGGGGACGCGTAATTTTGCGTGGCCCAGCAATTATGTACGTCTTTCAGCCATCGGCGCGTGCCAATGACAACTGCAACGATCGAAGGCGAATCGAATTGGCCTGAAACGGAACGATAGCAAGCGGTGTTCAGCTTTCTACGATGTTACGCGGGAATTCGTGCGAAGAACGGGCGGCAAAGCGACAACCGTAAAGGAAATCGAGTTCGCGAATCCGACAGGTGAAATGCGAGCCTGATCCACCGACAGGAGCATCGATCGGCCTGCAGGATCCATGGTACACTCGTTGTCGTCCACCTCGTGCTGGCTGCAATTGTTTCAGAGATTTCTGACGAATGGGAAGACAGGGGAACTTTGTTACAGACTGTTGAAACCATGCCTTTGATAAGAAGACTTTCGGTCTGGAAATTTTTATAAAATACAAACAGTTTTCGCGTGTTCAAACAAAATTTTCGTTTAAAAAAAAGTTATGACCAAATTAAAAAAATTGCGATCAGCACCCCTATGAACATTTTTCATTAATTTTTAAGTGGCATATGATTAATCGATATTATGAAATATTATTAAGTAATTGTTTAAATTTCTAACTCGATTTTGTTTTGACTATCAATTCAGGTAGCTTCTGTAATAGAAAATTTTATTAAAATTCAATAACAATTCTCCTATTACCCTGTAATACATCAACAGAGGAATTAAAGTAAAAAAACATATAAAATGGTATTAATAATTGAGCTCAAAGATAAATAATTGATGATATGGGAACTATTCTTACTTTTATAGAATATTTTGAAACGATATCTGTTCATTTTATAGGTTTTTTTAATTTAATTTGTCTGCTGATATATTGCAGAGAGACAGGGGAATTGTTATTGAATTTTGATGACTATGAATTATTTATAGTCGCCAAAGAATTCATTTATATTAATATGGAAGTGATAAAAAGATCGTTGAAAGATTATTAATCTAATTACATATGCTGAAATTATTACTGACTACCCTATTATTTTAGTATCTGATCTGCATTGGGATGCGTGAAGGTCTGCTCGAGCTAGAAACAGTTGCTGCAACATTGTCAGTGTCCATATGCAGCACCTTCGATAAAAAAGGAGCTTCGTCCGATATACTTCATCACCATCGCTGCTTGCTGCGGACTTCGCAGCTGTGCTGATCGGAAGATAAAACTTCCAAATTTGCAACACGGTAATTCACAAAATTACCGAGGATCGAAGAAGCTGCTGCATTACCAAAACAAGATGAGACACGGAGAAACTTCTTGTAAAAGTAATTATAGGTATGCTTCAAGAAATTAGTATCTCCTATAAATTATATTCATCGATCAACTCGCATTTCCGAGAGTACTAATTCATTTTTAAACTGACACACACGTGGTGAAAATTAACTAAATTTATAATCTTAACTAACCCCATTAAAAATTTGTCATTACATTAAGGGCCTTTTCCTGTGGGTCACGTTTGGTATTCCTTCCATATTAATTCATCTATTTTTCCCTATATTATTTAAACTATTATTGTCTCTACTGATTGTCTCCACTCTATATTATTTAAACTATTATTGTCTCTACTAAATATATTCCAAATATTTCCACGAAAAGTGTCCTAACAATAATTATTTCGACGCTGTGCGTAAAACGCCTATAGGCGTCCAGCACCTATGCTTAACAGATATACATAGAGGATTTCCGCACGCCACATTTGCTCAACATTTTAATCCCACCACCGAAAGGTTTAAATATTGAAAAATACACCTATTGAAACCGTAAGAAATTTCGCAATCGTTCGACATGTACGAAATAAAGGTAACAGGATGGTAAAGGTAGGCTCTGCAAAGAAACGTTTAATTTTGGACCATCGAATCGAACTTCCAGGAGTGTTCACCCCGCAAACAAGCTCTCCAAACACTCGACAAAGTCCTGTTAACCGTGAACACGCTGCGCACGCCGACGCAACAGGCTTTGAACGCGGAAAGCAGGGAACGTGCGTGCAGTGTGCACGCGCGTAACATAATCGTGCACGAGGAAACGCAATTTCCACACGCCGCAGATCAAAGTGAAACAGTTTCAATGCGTGCACCTCCCCCCCAGCCCTCCACAGACGGCCCTCGAGTGGATCGAAGAGGGAACGGGGCTTCGAGTGGAGGAAGATAAAAAAAGAAGGAAGAAAAACGGGAAGGAAAAAAAGAAGAGGTGAAAAAAGAGAAGCAAGTATTCGAGCTCTTTTTCCGCCAAGCACCCTTCAATACGCTATTCTGCCCGCGATACGATCACCGGTCCTGGCAGACCTTCATACAAATGCGACTTCGATCTTCCGAGGGAGGCCCGTGGAAAAGCACGACGGTCATTAATCCTGACGTATCCTGATCGCGTGCTGTCGCACAATACATGTTATTTTTCTGCAGTTTCACTTTCAGACGCGTGGCTGTGGTCCTCGCCCCTTTTGTTCCTCTGTGATCTTTTCTGCTTTGTTCGTGAGAAATGGTAATGAAGTCACTGCTTTTGTTACTTTTCATTGGTGACTGGGGGTGACTTGATCCATGTTAATTGCTTTATCAGCTGTTTTATATAATTACTCACAAAATTATCCGTCCACCACATATGTAACACATTTTACATATATTAAATCGAGTTTAAATTTCAAAGTAAAAATTTTGTTTTGGGTGCATTCAATTGACAAAATATAGACAGTTTATTTAAAAAAATATTATCCGTGGAAGTAGCAAAGATCATGTAGACAAATATTTGCCCAAATTCAATATTTAATTTTAAGAAACATAATTACAGTAAGTTAATACTTTCCTAATATTCCTGCAATTACCTATATTATAAGATTTAGATTAATCTATTATGCATAGATTTAATTTTCTGTGAAATTCGGATTTATGTTCTTCTATAATTCTAGAACATGTTCTTTGAGCATTTCTTTGGTAAATAGTACTAACTAGAGATATATTAATAGAGGCTTATACTAATGTAAATTATAATGAGTAATTCAGAATGTAACATTAGTTAAATAAGTAAAATGCGTTATACGTATGAGACGCGCAGAAACTTTTGTGAGTAACTTTGTGCACGATTCTACAATTTTGATATTACGGAGTAAGGATCTGTTATAGTCCTACATATTTAAATAAGTTTATTACGCAAATATTGGTAGTAGGAATGTATAATATAAAAACGGAGATTACTGTTAATAATATGTAACTGCAAATATTTTCAAGAATCGATGAATGATAAGGTGTTAATGGATTAAGCATCGCACGTACCCTTTCCTATTTCATAAAAGAAACCTTAGAGTACAGAATTATTCAAATTGTACTTTAAGCTACTCGATCATTGCCTAGAATTTCAGTTTATAACTTCACCTATCACGAAATTTCTTAAGGTAACCCTTAATTATAAATAAAAGCTCATGCTCTCGAATAAAATGATTCTCTCACCGAAATCCTGAAGTCATCACCCACGTAAAAGAACCACACACACTAGTGACCGGCGGTCGTCAGTCTCTTCACTTACCTGAAACAAACAAAGGCCTTCGCAGTTAGTACAAGAATCGCAAGACTCGCCCCGAAATACGCATACACCTAAATCTTCCGAACCGAGCGTCTCGTGCGCGGATAAATCAATCGCGAAACAAGCAGGAAACGTGAAATACTGGTTTCCGTGGCAGGCACGCGACCCGGGGAATGAAAAATTTCAATGTGCAACAGGCGAGGCCCGATTGAAAAGGTGAAAACATCTGGCGCCAGGTTGGCTCATCCTGCACTGTATCGGAATGTCAAAAAGGGCAGGGGACAGGGGTACGAATATATTTGAATAAAACCAAAGGTGGAAGAATGCGCGTCCCCCTTTCAAATCGGGCACCCTCCCCTAGTCGATGAAACCAGCTGAAGCCCCATTTCAACCCCCCGAAACTATTCCAGAATACTACTTAGCTAATGCTCCTGGTCTAATACCTCAGTGAACGTGATTCTCTGAATCGAAAAATAACGCGCTACTGCTTCAATGAATATCGCAAATTGTGAATCTAAAGAGTCTACCTGATTCACTACTACAGTGGTGGTCAGAAGAAAATGTAAAACTGGTCTATTCTGGGTATAAAATGTATTTTTTACTACACCTATGTACTTTTACCAGAAAAGTGGCAAAAGGTTATAAATAGCCAAGGGAAATACTTTGATTAAAAGCACATGTAATATATTTTTATTTTTGCTTCCTGTTCCTCGAATCCTGTTCGTCAGCCGAGAGGAGCAATGTTCCCCAGCGTTGTAACTCCGCGTGAAACGGAATTCTTCTAGGCCGACGGAATTGCGGGATGCTACAGGTAGCTGGGGAGGAAGGCTACGCGAGCAGAGTCATAAACGCAGGGTCGCTAAATGAAAAGCAGCCGTTCAAGGCGTGAGGGACTTCGGCATGTGGTACCCAGGTGTCAATTTAGCCCTAGATGCTCCCCGTGGAAAACCAGGTGCTTGAGGACGTCCGCCGATACACGAACGTGGATTCAATAGATTCCCCGGTTGAAACCATTGATTTTGGCAAGCCGCTGATCATATAGAAGGAACACAGCTGCGTGCCAGAAGTCGGACGCCGACGGATTCGGGAGACACAGGAGTGGGTACTGATTTCTGAGTGGTGATTTCGCGCATACATTTTTCTATCGAATTAACTGCAGTACTGAAAATATTTATTGCCGCACGATATTTATTGCAGCTAGAAGAACATTATTAGCGCGGAAATGTGTAGCTCGCTATCTTTGTCGGAATAAATTGGACACGAATCATTTCGCTGCGAAAATTCTGCGTGTATTTCTCATTTAATTTGGGTGACTGTTTAAATTAAATTTTATACAACACAAATGTTAAACCAGACAGGAGACAAAACTGCGTTTTCCACGCGATCCTCTCAGCTGCCTATCGATCCCCCGGTTTTTCAGGGCAACTGCTGCACCGAAAACAGTTTGCAGAGTAACTGAATAGCCACGTGGCTTATCGACAGGAAGCAGCCTTTTTTTTTCATTAACCATCCCCCATGATGAAGTTGAGAAATCCGATACATTAACGGACATCCAAATATTTCCAGATGATCGATGGATCTGTCTTCTGGGGCGCGTTTAAACGTCGTTTAAAATGTGAAGCTCGTTGCAGCCACTGTGCTCCCAAAGATAGCAGATACAATATAACATTTTCAATAATGGTGAATAAAATCACAGTGACCTAGTAAGTCCACTATTAAACTTTAATTATTTAAATAAGGAATTTTCAACAAAGTTGTAAGGAACTCCCACCCTTAGAGGATATCCCACCCTAGTGAGGTTGCTGTTAACCAAATTGGCGACTCCTCTCGCAGGCGCAACAGCGAAACAGTCGACGACCCCGCCTTCTATTAATTTTTAAGGGGCCCACGTTGCGTGCCCCGTCTCCTTTGTCAGACAATAGCTCGTAAAAGGTTGCACAGGAGTAACAGGTTGCAGAGGATACGGCCAAGCACCCGTTGGTACGCTACATAATTAAGAAGTTCGAGGGGTCTCCCGGAGGAGGATCCTTAATTCCAGCGAGGGGTGTCTAGCTTTTCAAGTCCTACACCGCTGCAATTTGCATAATCGTGTAATTATGGAGATAACCTAGTTCGAGGCGATGGCTCACTTTAGGGCTTCCCCTCGTCAAACAATTTTTGACACGGGAAGCGCGTCTCGCGAGATCTATCCCTCGTTAACGAGAATCTCATTATCAAACACTTGTTCCCTGATTCTGCATTTTCCACCGTCATTTCGGTCGCTGGGTGAATCTTTTTATATGAATTTAATTGCCCCCCGTGATCTTGTAAAATGGTGGAAAATATGAGGGAATTATCTTCATTGTGACGTGCGCGTGATAAATTATGAGGATATTAATGAGAGACAAATTTATGTTCTGTATACTTTGCGACGTAATTATACGGTAATTTTATGCGCTCGGTGTAATCGTGTGCGGTGCGTTGTAGTGATATTACTTGTATTTGCACGGGGGCACGTGCCCGAGAACATTTGTAATTGACTCTGCCCGAGCTGTATCGACGTATCGACAAGACGCCGTTGAAACTCTGTACGAGTAATAATTGTTGCAGACGCGGCGGGGTAATTTAAAAAATTACGCACCCGGACACCTGTCCCCTCGATTCGAAATTCTGCAGTTGAAATTACAAGAGTGTTAATGCTCGTGGGTAATGGGGGCTCCTGAATGCCCCAGGGAAAACCGAAATGGAAGGTCTCGGAAACATTCTCCAGGAGCATTTTCAATTAAACGCCATGGCAAGATAGTATCTACAATAAACTAACTCTTGATAGCAATCATTTAATCTTCCAAGCATGTAACCCTCCACGATCCTTCGAAAATAATTTAGCATGCAACATTTAAACCACTTCGAAGCTATTTTATTGAGAATAAAAAATTTAGGAATATGCTACCTAAAACTTTAAGTAATTCCATGCGTGACGAATTCTAACTTATGAATTAACTAAGCTGTTAAATAATAGCAATTCTACACCCTAACTTCAAAATTTACGAAGTGAAATGAAGAGAACGTATCTACCAAAGAGAAACACGAAACGAACTGCGTTTAGGTGATTTCAATGCCCAATGAAACGAAATTACTTAGTACTTAACTGTCTGGTCCCCTTTGAATAGCACTCAAGCTTTCTACAGACCAGCAAATGAAACATCACAAAATATACATAGCTCGCATTCTCGGTTATTGCAATTATAGCACTTTATCACGGAAAACGTCAGCGAATCGCTCGATAAGTCGCAGGGACGCTGAGAAATCGCCCGTTTCGCCCGAGATAATTTTATTAAAGCGGTTGTTGCCAGGCGGAGGTGCTCTTCCTCGCAGTCAGGGAATGTCAGCTGCCTCCTGGGGTCTCTCCCGACGTGTACAAGCCAGACGCCATTGTTCGATCAACAATACACAACCGAACCGCTCACAACATATCCCATTCATTTCATCCACCCACTTTATATTACCCCCGGTGCCCACCCCCGACACGGATAAGGGCGAAACAGGGGGAGGGGGGGGGGGGCGGGAGAAGGGGGACAACGAGGAGGATGAAGAAAACGCCGTGTCCGTTCGGTCTGCGGAAGAAGCCGTCACCCTCTTCGGCAAACCCCTTTTTTTTTTCCTTCGTGGATTTCTCTTCAGACTGTACGGTGGTTCGTGGTGCTCCCTATTCGCGACATTTTTTTACCTCCTTCGCGCGCAATGTATATAGGTACCTACGGCAGCTCGTCGAGGGATTCGGTGGCGTTCTCTCGGTTACAAAAGTGATTCGAGGGGAACGGAATAATAAAGGAAACGTATGGGTAGGTGTACTGTTGCAGAAAGAAAAAGGGAGTACTTTGGAAGGAACTGAGGGATTATTAAGAGCGCTGATTGTATAAAAATGGAATTACTTGGGGGAAATGAATTTCTGAATTGTGGAAGGCTTCTTTGTGTTCTTGTATCAATGTAAAGACGAAATGTTAAGGGGTCTCCCTAACTTGGCGGCTTGAAAAGGAGAGCGATATTTGGGAGTTTTTTTAGAGAAACCCTCAAATTATATTAATTGAAAACTTTATGCCTGTGTTTGTAAATATTTAGAGTACGTTTTAAAAAATTTAATTAACAAAAACGGAAGGTAAAACTTTAAACGCGTTTTTCTCAAAACGATGTTTTTCGAATTGGTTAACATGATATCGCAAAAACCAATCGCCCGATTTACTTCAAACTTGGTATATATCTTCAGTAGATGTCCCATTGTCGTTGTTACTAAAAGTAGGTCGGTTTTTGTAAAATTAGACTTGTGCGACTTAAAAAATTAGCGAATTTTTTGCAAAAATCGATGCCTGTTTTAGACGCTGCCATTTTCTTCTTACTTATTAGTATTTCTCATTTAATCTAAGTAGTTCAGACGATAGTCACACTCATACAGATTACACAAATTTTTTCATTTTCTATTTCAGACAACTACAACGGCTGATTGTATGCTAACCATGCGCATATAATTTTTGCAAGGCGCTCTATTTGAAGTACCATAACCCCGGATATAACCAATAGTTTTGCATACAATTTTTTTTTCATATTCTCTAAAGATTGACAAATACAGCGACAAAGCTGGAAGTAAATATACTTAATGGTTTTGTTTTAAAAAATTTTCAAAGTTCGCATCGTTTTTCGTCCGTCAAGGTAGGGAGCCCCCTTAAGTATGCATGTAATGGGAAATATTAGTTGAAAAAGAATTAATATAATCTAAAACTTCTTACTATTTTTGAAAATTAGCATCACTCCTATCGAAGGCTGAATTCAAAATTGAAATAATTATTTATGGCGACCATCCTCTTTCTTCATAAACTTTCAAATGAACAGCACGTACTTTGGGTTGCTATTTAAAGAAATCTATCACCTCCCAGACTTCGTAAAATGCCATTACTAATTTGGCTCAACCCGAAACTGCTCTGTAACCGAAAAATAAGAAACGACAGGTACCTGAGTGCCTTGAACGTGTTCAACCTGAAGGCTGTCGGTGTCGTTGCACCGACTCGTCTTGTAAGGATCTAGGAGCCTAGGCCCATCGTTTAGTGTCCTGCGATCTTTGTTCGACAGAAGGAACCGAAATCTGTGGACCACGTGCCTAGGAGACCCTCGAGTCAATGAAGCGAGGAAACCGACGGCACGTTCCTGAAATTTTTCAGGTAACAGTAGAGGTACTCCTTTCATGCGAGGACACGGGGGTAGCCAAGCTTCTCCTTTCTTCGGAATTCATCCCCCGTGAGGAGTCTCAATTCCCCGATATCGTTACTGATGACATATTATAGCCTCCGTGATCGACATTCTTCCTTTCAAACGCAGCGTTAAATAAAGGCTTCAGAACTGGGTCACTGCTCGTGAATAAGAAATCAACGACTGAGGTAGAGTAAAGGATTTCACAGAAATCTGAATTCCCTATAACGGATTCATTTCTTTGCATCTCTCCTAGAGAAGACAATTACAGGAGAAGCAATTTTCATTCATACTTCGCGACCATTAATCTAAAAATATTCCAAATGGCCTGTTAAATTATGTAATGACGATAGTTATTCAATCAAACCTTCTCCACTCCACTCCAAATGGTTAATTATTTTCATATAAATTACATAAAGATTTAATTTGAGGTTTAAAAATTAATATAATTTATATTAGATTTAATTGAAAATTGAAGATTAGATAATTATTTAGGTATAGATTACATTAAGATTTAAATGGAGGTTTAAAAATTAATATAATTTATGTTAGATTTAATTGAAAATTAAAGATTAAATAATTTTTAGAAATAGATTTAATTAGATGTTTGGATACTAAGATTTTATTGGAGGTTTAAAAATGAATATAATTTTAGTTAGAATTAATTGAAAATTAAAGATTAAGCGGTTAGCTTTGCACCTAGTACCCAGTATTTTACACACTCCCTCCCACAATTTCCTCCAGAATCTTGCCAGACAACAGCCATCCCCATTCCCAATTTCGTCCAACCGAGCTCCCAGTTCCGGTCGAAAACCGCCTCCTAATAACTCGCGCCTGCGACCACCGATTCGAAGGGAATCGGCAACTGTCGCGCGGCCATAAAGCCAACGGATCGTTAAGATCGATTGTCCCGATGTTTACGAGCTCAGGAACAAATGGTGGACGAGTCTGGACACTGGTCACTCGGCCCGGCCGATTCCGAGCGGTCCAAATGATCCATTGTCCCGGGTCCAGGCTCACAAAGGAAGCAGTCGGCGTCAGAGGCGATCTGCGGGTAAATTGCATTAACGAGTCGCGTTTTTTCTCCGTCCCGAGCGCGATTTTTATCGGCTGGACAACACGTGGCCGCGGCAGGATGGCCCCGTTAATAAAGTGGAAAGGAGGCGAGCCGTACGGGCGCAACTTTGTTCCCGGGCGGAGAGCCCGGCACGCGCCAAACGTGGAGTCAGCTGGTGATGATCGGCGCGGCGGGCGAACAGGTACCCATACGATGCCCGGCGCGTTCGACAGCTTTTTATCTCGAAACAATATCGCGCGGTATTTCGAAAACGTTGTTAGCCGACTACCGAGACACGGGCAAATGGCGAGGTGAAAGGGACGAGAGGGATTCCTGTACACGCGCTCCTCTGCGGATATGGAACGAGATCGGCGGATCGATTGCGCGAGTGTGCGCAACATTTGCCACGAGATCCCGGGCAACACGGCTGGCGTAGAAGCTTAGAGGAATTTTATTCTGAACGGTATTAGATTAAAGGACGAGTGGGAGTAAATTCTAAGTAGGATAAGGAATATGTTCGTAGCATCTATTACCCTAGAAAGATCTAAGTGTAAGCTACGCACTGCTGATAGCTATGTATTTGCAAATCTTATCCCAAGTAAAGGAATTCTGTAATTCCGTGGACACTAGCAGAGCAACCCTCCACATTTTTCTCATCCTCAAAATGATCCATTCCCCTGGAATCTAGGAAGATAAGAGGAACAAGTTCAACGCTCCCCGACTTCTACAGTACACCTCAGTCTCTCTCCTCTTCTTCTCCTTCTCGTCATCGTCATCATCGTCTTAAGTGTCTCCTACACCCCGTATTTATCCCCACCATGGCGGCCGGATAGCCACGCGCCACCATGCTCCATTGTCTTCTCACCAACAGTCTCTCTCCTCTGCCTCTCTCTCTCTCTCTTCCCCTCTTCCGCGCCGCATCCTCCCGTTCCCTCCACCGCCGTTCTCCTCTCTTTCCCTCCACGATCCTTCTCCCGAGTCTGAAATTTTCAACATCTGTCGAGCCTCCTACCACCCTTAATACGTTCACTTGGTAACAACGCCATCCCCCCCGTTCCTCGGCTGTTTCCTGTGATCCCGAAATCCCAGGATCACCGAACCGGGTACGGAGGAGCGAGGCGAGCGAGCTGCACTCGACTCGACCTCGTCTTTCGCTCGACTTCCACCAGCGAGGCAATCCGTTGCCCGACGAATAGTCGACTGGACTACTGAATTATGCATGGCGCTTCGCGGGGCACAAGCGGAGGCAGGAAACGGAGACAGGGAAACGCTGGTATTATCGATACATCCAGGATCGTGATCGGCGGCGTTAAATAGCTTTAGAATAACCCGAGATTCAAGGTGGAATCTTGGAAACAGGTCGCCAGTAGTAGTGCTAGTTTGTGCTTTGATTCTACAGTGCTCTCCGTATGTATGGAGAGGTTTGAAGAGATTAAACTTTGATGGCACTTTTAAGTGGAATTAGCTGCTCTGCTCCAGCTAATGTCACTGATCTAACTCTGGTTCTAAGTAAATATAAAGGAGAAAGGTGTACAACGAACCGAAATGCAGAAAGCAGATTTCCAATTGCAGATGAATCCTCGGTGTATTTCAAGAATATCCAGTCCCATGAATAAACACCGAATCAGTCATTCTTGCCAAAAAAATTCTCGGAATCACTAATAATTTGTACTCAAATTTTGTACCGAATAGAAAACGATTAAAGTTATCGTGAAAGTATCTCTAAAAAAACAACCTCTGAAACTTGAATCACACTCCTCAACCCCTAAACTTATACATACACTGCTGTTCGCAAGTATTAGAACACCTAATACTCTCCACCTTCTACTCTGTGTAGAATGATTGTGAAAAACTTTGGAAATTTTACTTATAATTTTACTCACTTTAAATTAAGAACAGTGAAAAGTGTTGAATGTGTAACAAATACCCAATTTTCTGCAGATACAGCAGGTGTCCTAAAACTTATCAATAACAATATACCTCCCACTAACACTAGAGACCAAAAATTCGAAACTCAGCGCATAAAGCTTGCCCCTTCGACGATCCCCATTCTCCATGCCGTCGCCTGTCCCCACGGTAAACCAATTCCCGTGGACTGGCAGCTTCGCCAGGGCAAAGCTCGTGGAGTTGATATCGACTTCGCTAGCGACTCGCTAAAACGCCTCCTATCCAAGGACCGTACCGGCCAACTTTCCGCGGCATTATCATTTAATTGCTCGGCGTGTTTCTCTTCCGTGTACGCCGCTGTTTGGACCTGTCCAACGGACCAGGAGGCAATTCGAGGACGTCGGGCACATCTGCCCGTTCGTGGCAGGTGGCGACTTATCCGCTTCTCTTCTGCTCCTCTCGCGCTCCATCGCACGCTGCCCGTCCCTGTCTAGAGCACGGCGCCGTTGTCGTGTCCCCTCTCTCGGTCCCACAGGCTGGGCCCTCTTTAAGCGGACGAGCCACGCGACAATACCGCGGCAGGCGCGTGTCAGCGTTCCCACCTTGGCGGGGAGACTGTCGTGTGCCCTCGGTAGAACGGCCCGGAGCTAGTGCGCGGCTTGTAATTATCAATCATTAAAATTGCTCCGCGGTCGTCTGCGATGGGAGGAGCTTTTCCTTTTTGCTCTTGGATCAGAGGCGACGGGGAATCGGTTCTTGGTGATTCAAGTTTGTTTGTAAACGGTGTGCTTGCGTTGGATCACGAGGGGCACTGATATTTCTTGGGAAGGAAGATTTCTTGTGCGAACTTGAAGATTTTGCAGAAACTTCTTTAAACTTGGAAAGTTTACAGAAACTTCTTTAAACTTGATAAGTTTGCACCAACTTCTTTAAACTTGGAAAGTTTGCAGAAACTTCTTTACACTTGGAAAGTTTACACGAACTTCTTTAAACTTGGAAAGTTTGCAGAAACTTCTTTAAACTGGAAAAAGTTTGCAGAAACTTCTTTACACTTGGAAAGTTTACACGAACTTCTTTAAACTTGGAAAGTTTGCAGAAACTTCTTTACACTTGGAAAGTTTACACGAACTTCTTTAAACTTGGAAAGTTTGCAGAAAATTCTTTAAACTGGAAAAAGTTTGCAGAATCTTCTTTAAACTTGGAAAGTTTGCACTAACTTCTTTACACTTGGACAGTTTACACGAACTTCTTTAAACTTGGAAAGTTTGCAGAAAATGCTTTACACTTGGAAAGTTTGCACAAGCTTCTTTAAACTTGAAATGTTTGCAAAAACTTCTTTACACTTGGAAAGTTTGCACAAACTTCTTTAAACTTGAAAAAGTTTGCCGAAACTTCTTTAAACTTGGAAAGTTTGCACAAACTTCTTTACATTTTGAAAGTTTGCACAAACTTCTTTACACTTAGAAAGTTTACACGAACTTCTTACAACTTGGAAAGTTTGCAGAAACATCTTTACACTTGGAAAGTTTGCCGAAACTTCTTTAAACTTGAAAACTTTACACAAACTTCTTTAAACTTGTGCAAACTTTCGCAAACTTCGATAAGAGTGAATAAAAAGTTATTGAGGAACTAAAGGATGCTCGTGGATGGAAAGTCCAGTGGGGTTAAACATTATCTTTTGCTTTTCAAGTTTCAAACACTGGTAACCTTTCTAGGGGGTTGATTGATACTTTCGCTATTAGTAGGCAAGTCTTGCAGATTTACGTGTTAAAATAGTGGAGCTCCATTTGTCTGAACACGGTGGATACAACGGTACGTATATCAGGTTCCTTGGGATAGTAAAAGTTCATTGATGCCTCTCCTATGAACGACAATTCACAACTTCAAATATAAATACAATTCCCGGGAATGAAGCTAAACAATTAAAGCTTCCATAACCCAAGAATCTAACCCCTCGAAGAAAACGAATCAACGTAGACTTCAAACCAATATCCATACCAAACAATGTATAAAACCACCCCACTGCCATTATTTCACCTGCACCTGCCTGCAGGTAGAAAAAAAAAAAGGAATAATCGAACCTCGAACTGCCTGTCGTTTCTTCGTTAACGTTGGCATTTACGAATGCCTACAATAATATCCCTCAATATTTCCTGCCGCCGTCGAAATGAAATAATCGCGCTTCAGATGAACAATAAACGCCAGCGACGCAACCCTCGCGCCTCTTGCCGCGCCTGTGGCTTCTGCAGCAACGTCCGCGCGCGTCTTTATTACGAGCTTGACAAACAGGTGGTTGAAAAAACATTTCTCCTCGAGTCATTCGAGGTATGCGTCGGAGCACGGGGCAGCTCGGCTTGTATTTACAACGAAGCAGGTGCCGATCAATTTTCCACGGCGCAACAATGCCCGGACGGCCCGCGACGGCCCAGTTTTGTAATTCGGCGTGGCAGGCGAGCCCTAGGCCCAGCGAATTCGCGCAGACGCGGGCGACTTCCGCGAGCAGGCGGGGAATTATGTCAGCGAACCGACGGAACGAAAATGTCACGCTGTCATCGGTTCAATTGAGAAACGTGACGCGCCAGGGAAACGGACCGCGGGCCATCAGGAATTTTTAAACTCGCTTAAATTTAGCACGGCTCCGCGCGTCAAGCGTTCACCTGCGCGGGAGCGCGTGCGCGACGCCATGCGCGCGAGCCCATTTCGAAAACACCCTAATTACCGCGGCACGCGTATCGACGAAAGAGACGCCAGAGTTTTAATGAAATCTTGTGACGTCAAGCTGGTCTAGTATTTTGGTAAGGAGACTTAAAGTTTCTGCTACTTTGTGACTTGCTTTTTCACGGAGATGGAATTTGTGGTATTTTTTTTAGACGGTGAGGATTTAGGAGAGTATTTAAGAATGATACTGTTGTTTTCGTGGGTGACTTAACTTAATTTTAGTTCACACAATTACTACTGAATCACACTTATATTCTTTGCTTCTACGTATTAAGATCCATATTGTGTTTTTTTTTTGCAATTTAATTGCAATGGGTGAGAATTTTCCTCCCGATGCACCCCGCACTGCAGTTGCAACATTATCAACAATCCATGCATGCATTGCAAATGTACATTCACGAATCATCAAGTGATACATATTATTAAAGGGTGAAAGTGTTAATCTGTGTACTGTTTACATATGTTGCATTAATGGTACTTAATTGCTACGTTCTTAAAATGTTGCAGGAGAAAATTAATGTTCCTCTCGTGATAAAGGTACGTTCCGAAGCATGGCAGTACAACGGGCACGTGCCCGGAATTTATGCAACAAACGATAAGATAAATTACGAATTGGAATTGGGTTCCTGTAAAATATGTAGCACAGCATGCTCGTTACGCAAGGAAACATTACTCACATCTGAAGAGCAGATTATAATAATCCAAGATAATTGCGAACTGTCGCCATTTGGTACAAAATGGGACTTGCCACTCGGTATACACACGTCTGCTGCAACGAATATTTACACTTAATGAGTAGGTGCTCAAAATAATCTCCACACGGGATCGATGAATTTGGGGACGCCTAAATAGTATTCGCAAAAATAAGGATGAAGTGTCAGACCAACATCGAATGATTTTATATTTCTAAATCTAGGCAGAGTTTATAAATTTATTGGATTGGTGCATATGAAATGGCCGTTTCGCGTAGGGAAGTTTAAATAAAAATATAGTTTGCCTTTTAACTATTATATCCTTTTTATTGTGACATTTCTCAAATCGTAGACCAGAGTTAGCAATGGTTATTGTATCCCCACCATAAACAAAGAAACTTTTGCGCTATCCAGGATTGGTAATTTCATATGCAACAACCCAATTCTTCAATAGTTTTCTTAATTCTACATATGAACGTCGAAATAGTCTAAATTCTTCAACTTAATTTCCAAATCCCCTTAAATTCGTCAACTTCTATTCCAAATCCCTCTAAATGCTTCAACATCTTTTCCAAATCACTCTAAATGCTTCAACTTCTTTTCCAAATCCCTCTAAATGCTTCAACTTTTGTTTCAAATTCCTCTAAATGCCTCAAATTATCTTCCGAACCTCTCTAACTTCTTCAACTTCTTTTCCAAATGCCTCTAAACTCTCCAACTTCTATTCCAAATCCCTCTAAATGCTTCAACTTCTTTTCCAAATCCCTCTAAATGCTTCAACTTTTGTTTCAAATTCCTCTAAATGCTTCAAATTATCTTCCAAACCTCCCTGACTTCTTCAACTTCTTTTCCAAATGCCTCTAAACTCTCCAACTTCTTTTCCAAATCCCTCTAAATGCTTCAACTTTTGTTTCAAGTTCCTCTAAATGCTTCAAATTATCTTCCAAACCTCCCTGACTTCTTCAACTTCTTTTCCAAATCCCTCTACATACCACCCCCTCTATTCCTCCATCATTGCAAGATACCCAGCATCGCCGAACTAATCACAGATCACATTCCCAGTTACCAAAAACCCACAACGAAATAATGTCAAGTACCCCAGCACCCAAAAATAATATCTACCATAACTCGTCGATTATGCACCCAAAACACGAGCCACTTCCTGCCGGTCACGTGAGAATCTTCGCTTATGTCACTTGCACCGCTCCTGGCGCACACCCAATTAGCGGCCCTAATTCACAAAGGGCCAAAATGGCAACAATCGTCGAAATTAGAGCTCATAATGGCAAATTGCTGGCATTTGCCTGGGTCGTGTCCACAGACTGTTCCAGCGGCGTCTTTTCGCCGCGCCGGCTGCCAGAACCAGAACGGACCCTCGTTCGCTTGTTTCCTGAGAGAAGAGGAAGAGGCAGCGGCGAATCCTTATTATTGCCGAGTGAATGCGAAATCCAACGCGCGATGTGGGCCGATGCACCCTTTCGCAGCACAATGTGCAGACGTCCACCGGGCCCTGCACCCCACCTCCACCACCGCCTCCGACATATACAGGGTGTCCCCTAAACTGTGGTATGTACAACCGGAGGAATGATAATCCTACATGAAAAACTAAGTCCAAAATATAGAATAAAATTTTCCCACAACACGCTTAGTTTTCTAGAAAATTAATTCTAAATTTCCGCTAGGTACGAATGCACTGTAGTATGTAGTTTTAGGTTCCCCTTACCTCAGCGGGCCCCTCAGGCGCCGAGAACTGACCCCCGGTGCACAAGTACAGGGCTAAGATTGAAAATCAATTTTCCAGAAAATTAACCGAGTTATGACAAAATTTTATTCTATATTTTTTATTCATTCTTTCACGTAGAATCAATACCTTTCCGCTTGTACCACCGGTTACGGGACACCCTGTATATCGTCGTCCTCCCGTTCCTTACTTTCTCGACGGACAATACGAGAAACGATCGCGCGTCTGCGTGCATAAGGGCGCCGCTGAATCGGCCTCGGTGACGGATACAATTTTCCAAACTATATCGAACCCTTTCACGTCTGGAGGCAGCTGATCCAGGACTTGCAAACCCCCGATCATTGTAGGTAATGCGAGTAAGCAGCGCTGGATAAACCACATGTCGTTCGCAGAATTGCTACATCCTCGACAAGTGTGAAATCGAAATATGTAGCACCGAATGATTGTACCAAAATTTGTGCCTTTCGTTTTAATAAAATAATATTTGGATAAATGCCACGTTATGGGGTATTTAATATAAATAGTTAAGTGGAAGGTAAAGGAGTAATTTTGTTTCCGAGGTGTTTGTGACATTTTTTAGATCTGAGATGCTTGAACAAATTAATGACTCGTGAGGTGAGTTTATCAAGACTGAAAGATTTTGAGCAATTCTAAGCTTTCTAAGCTTGGTGCGACCTGAAGCAGACCGTACCCATCCGCACTTATCGCGCAGGAAGAAACGATTAAGCCTCCACAGAAGAGCGAAAAAAATTCGTCTCACTGTTGGTTATCGTCCGAGCGTGAATATCCAGTGCGTAGCCATGTAGAGGGTGGAAATCCTCGCGACGACAACGATCAAGGGGTTAATTCAAGCCATTAGTACTTGTCGCGAGGAGCAAGTGCTGCGTTTCCCACTGTTTGTTCCAGCGACTTCGCTGAGTCGATGAGTTATGACATTTCGAATGCGCGGAAGCGTCACGTAGCATTGTAACCCTTCCACAAGGGTGATACTTTCGAAAAAAAAATGCCATAAAAAGTGCACAAAACCCGGACAACCCCAAATGTATCTATTTCAGTCATATGGGGTGGTGAGTCGAACGAAGACATGAATTGAGAACAAATGCATAAAGCTTCTATTCATCAACTATAAGTATAAAATATAAACACAATTGAAACGATACCCCAATGCTTTTCTCTAAATAACTGTAGTTCAAATACAGATGACTAATTTTCACTAAATCATTTCAATCTTCCCTAATAACATTTCTTAACTCAAAAGATAAAATATAATATATAATATATAATAATTCTTTATGGCAACAATAGATATTACGAAAATAATGGGAATATAAAAAAAAACAAATATGAAAAAATAGTAGAGTTAGAAATTGTATAGTAGGGGAAAGGTGGGATAGTTGATGATAGGGGATACATGATCACGTCAGTTTTTTAATTAATATATTGGCAATTTGTGCCTGCTGTCACGTTATCGTGGTAATGTTTGCATTATCGCAACACCTCATGTTGCAGTTTTCTTTCGGGAGCATACTTAGAATAATGTAGTTAGTAGCTTCGATCTTATTTGCAGCCAAAAAGTAAATATTTCGGTTACCTTGATCTTCCTCCTTTTCGACTGAATGTTGCATTTTCAACGATTTAAAATATATTAAGTAAAAAAAGAAAAGCCATTTCTGGTGTATTAATGCTATTTATTGATCGACCACCATTTTCAAATCGAGTGCATTGAGGGATACTTGAACAGGTGAAAAAGACCCAGAAAAAACCGTAGAATGACCAATGAAACAGACAAATACGGCAAAGAAAGTGAGAAGGAAAATCTTTTCTTCATCATCATCTGAATTAGATGATATCTAACAATAAGTGAAATGTCATCTAAGAATGCATTACCGTTGTTTTATGTTATAGAGTTTTATGTCATTCTTCGATTTTATTTTTTCAGCAATTCTTTCAAGTTAGTTATAGTTTACTTTCCATTTATGATATTCCCTTTATTTCATGTTATCGACTAAGATAATAAATATTTTTTAGAAAATTAATGTATTATTCACTCTTAAAGGTCACTGATCAACTCTCCCTAACCTTTTGATCAAGTCTCCCCTTTAGTGGGGGATATTTGCGCATAACGTCACTGCCGGAAAATGTTTAAATTCAGTCATTCAAATTAATTTTCACCTCTCAAATTTGTACAAGTACATATATTGAGAATACTCAAAGAATCGCAACTTAAGTAATTAAATAGAAACAAAGCAAACCATTATTATTATTTTAATAAAATAGCAAAACTGTGATCAACTCTCCCATCTTTCCCCTATATATAAAAGTAGAAGTAAAGTGCAAAAGGCGTGGTCCATATATAAATACCTAACCCAAGTTACGTATTATTCCCACTAGGCACCACATTCCATCCCCCAAAGAACAATAAGGGGAGCAGAAACTAATTTTCCCTTAAAAAAAAATTCACATATTCTCAGATTAAATGTCGCGAAGAATCGTTGGAATATTCTTAAATCGCACCACGTGTAATATCAATTGAAGATATTCAGCAGCATCCAGCGAAACTTCCACCTGGTAGCCGCATCTTCCGAACAGATCGATACCGGCTTCAAGTTCAAAACGAAGCACAAGCTTTTGTTCTTGCCCGCGATTAATTATGCGCGGCCACCCTTGGCCGCAATTAAACTTCGAATTTCCAAGCGCCCGCCGTGCGTAAATGTCAGGGTCGACGCACGAACCGGGGAGGGGGGGGGGTCGGTGGCTCGGGGGTGCCTCGCGAGCGCAAGGGTGAACGGGATAAAGGAAGGTAAAATAGCATTGCGAGAGAGACTTTTATCCCTCGTTAAGGGAGGAGGATGGTAACCCTCGCAATTATAGAAACCACCCTTCGACAAACTTGATGGGGGTGAAGCGCGGCCGTGCCCTTCGAGAAAAATTTGTGCGCCGACAGGAACGGGGGATTTAATACCCCGTTACCAAAAGGGTTTCAGACGCGTGGGTTTTGTCTGAAGTTCAGATAACGTAGACGCTGCATTCAATGAGGAAAATAACCGTCGAACTTAATTAACGAGCTTGCATTATTATCACCATAACATTATCGTTTTTAATCTATTACTTTAACTTAGAGTTAGGCACATCATATCTTGGAAGATAGTTTCCCCCTCCCCTTTCCCCTTTGAATTTAGTTCACTCGCGCCGGATTAATGAGATTCATAAAAAATTCTTGCTCGATGCAAAGTATTCGGAGACACGAGATTGTTAATACCGATTCATAGAGAGCCAGTGGACGCGTCCAAGCGTTTCCGTGACCATTGAAAACGGAAACCGCGAACGAGACAGCCGCGAATCTACGAGATGGGAGTGCGAAGGGAGGGGGACCGGTTCCTAAACCGTCGTTCCCTCTTAAAATTAATCCGCGAGGGTTGCAAATAGCCTCTTTGACGAGCGGCCAATTCTCTCGCGCGAATCGCGTGGATGCCACTCTCTGCGTACTTTCGCCTATTCTAACGAGGAGAAGACGGAGAAGAGGAAACGAGAAGAAAGAAACGCAGACGGACACGACGCGTGCAGTGGTATAGAATCAATTTTTAGCCGGCCCAGAGCACGACTTTCTCCGCTCTACGAAATTCCACCTGGGACACTGTTGTGCACGGCGGCAAACGAGGCATTTCTCTAATTCACGGAATTTATTCTGCCCGCGTGAAATCATTTACAGGGGTTATACAATTGAGGTATTCGGATTCGGTTCGGTTGTTGTTAAGGTGGATTTACAATGCTTTCGTAAAGGATGCTTCAAAAACAAGAGAGCAAATTATATGTTATTGAAGGAAAGGGGAATGGAAAATGAAGAATGAAAGTTTCTAGTGTAAAATGCTGGATTTGTGATTATTTCGAAAATGAGGAACACTTAGAGTAAAATGTCTAACGCATGAAATGTGAAAGAAAATTGTAGCCAAATATTCTGAAGACATTGAAACACTTGCCAGTATATTTTTGACAAGATAAATAATTTTTTCCAAATTTGATAGGTATTCAGTAGTTTCGTTTAGAGGGCAGATTTTTTGGCTACAAATTACTATTCTGTGTATATGGTGTAGACATATATATATATACTTAACTGCACGTAGTACTTACTATCAAGCTAGACTTACTAGAAACCGAAACCCCAATAAAAAAAAAATTATTCTACCTTTATTCGACTTATATGTTCGAGAGAAATCTCTTTCCTTTAACATTTCCCTAATTCACAGCTCAAAGAATCTACGGAAACAAGGAAAACAGAACATAACTACCCTCCTTTACCCTCCTACTCAACTTCCATCTCAAAGACTTGACTCCCTCAAAAATTCATTTCACGAAGCTTCCCCATATTCATATAACAATATAACAATTTTAATTTTACATATTATATCTTTTCATTTTATTATAATATGCCGATCGGTTACCACTACATAAATAAATAAATAAATATTTTTTCCCCGACCGTTCATAACCCTACCTCATCCATCAAATTCTCCCGCATTAATTCTCCCTTTCTCCATTCCATAAATAAATTATTCTAAACAAATCTACATTCCCATATCTCCGATCCCCCACAAAATAATTCCCCATACAAAAAAAAAAAACTCCACCCCCGCATCCCACGAAAGCCGAAAGAAGAGATTGAGAAATTTCGTAGCGGACACGGTGACAGGTAGAACCTGATGCTATACCAGTGCCGGCGAGGACGAGGCGTAAAGCTGGCTTCAGCGACGAAGCGTCACCGAAGATGGGGTCCCGGCGAGTGTTAGCCGCGCGGTTCGCGCCCCGTGGCACGAGAGGAACCTTTTCCAATTGACGTCATAGACGCACTCTTTTGCCCTTTTTTCCTCCCCCTTTCGTCCTCTACGCTCGCGCCCCGCCGCCCTCGCCCCGCACGCCCCACCGCCGCGGCGTGCAACGGGTTAAGAATACAGCGTGGCGGGATTACTTTCGGCCTATGTGTTGCAACGTTCTGCACTGGGAATAGCCGGTGGCCAGGGCTGAATTAACGACCGCTATCGGGACTATACATCTGTGTTTTGTACCCGCGTCGTCGCCGGAATTCGCCTCTTTCCACATTCTTTCGCCCTCCCCCGATACCTCGCGGCTCGCCCGCGCCCCCGTTTCCACCCCTCGACGCCGGGCCACCATTTTTTTCGCCGACTTCACGCAACCACCCTCGCATACCGAGCTTCCCTAAAAGCACTTTCGAGCTTGCCTATCCGGGGTTCTTATCGCGTTGCACGCTTTACAAAGAAAACCCAAGGGGTTGGCGGAGGAGGGTAGGTATGTTGCAAGTCCCTTCAGAATTATCTTAACTTAATTTGGGGGGAACTTTGCGGTCCCAAAATCTGTTATTTCTTTGCTGTCTTTACTTCGATCATACTGGGCCAGTGCAGAAGTTCGTTCGCGCAATGCTAGGTATAAGGAAATGTTTTTTTTTTTACTGTAAGGTAATTAGGGGAAAGATGCCACGCAACCGTAACTCAGAGTTTATCCAGTAGATGTAGGGTAAAGGCAAGTAATCTGGAACGACATGTAATATGGAACTTCGTAAAATTTCGATAAAAAAAATAACGAACACTTCGGGCAATCGTGTATACTAGATCTTCATTTTTAGTAAAAAAAAAAAGTAAAGATTTTTCAGTTTTCTTTACAAATGTTTCAGGTTTTCCATATTAGTTACCATTTTTTTTTTAACAGCTGATTTTCACTCTTTTCAGTTTTTGTTTTTATTATAATTGCAAAACAATGGGATTTTTTTACATTTGACTATGTAAATATGATTATGCATTACTTCTTCGTTCCCTCATGTCAGTTTTATTAAAAAAAAATTCCCCTACTTTTGACAAGCTTTTGAAATCATGAGAAGAATTGTTGTTTTGATGGGTCAACATTTAGCCTTTGTTAATTTAGTAGTATTACTTTCATATTATATATGATTTAGATAACAAATAAAGTTTGCCAATTTGAGAGAAATATGTATATTAAATTTTTTATAAATTTAATAAGGAAACTTAGGCATCTTTCCTCCAATTACCTTACCTATTTGTACGTTTTCCAGAAAAATAACAACAGCTAGATAACCAAGGGAAATGCTTAGTTTTCTAGATTAGAATACTAGATTTTTTCAATGTACCGTACGGTTTTTATCACATTTTAATTAGTTCAATTTTTATAAGCCTCCAAAGTCGAACTGTTTCAGTGGACAAAAATAAAATTCCTTTACAAAGCCGCCATTTCCTCCCTTTTTAAGATTATTACATAACGAATAAAAAATTCTTATTTCAACTCAAAGAAAAATTGATTTTCTCCACTGTAGCGTACGATAATTTGATTTTCCAATCGCTTTTGGTGCTGGCCAGCTGACACGACATGGCGATAAACAATACTATATATCACCGCCATTTCAAAACTTTAAGTAATAAATAATGTATGAAAATAAAGTTAAAATGTCGCCTAACATCTCCCAAAAAGATTCCGATATTTCACTGAAAAATTACCTGAGAAAACAAATTTAAAATTCACAATCCATCTAGGCCTACAAAGCGGTGTACCCCGTTAGAAAAGCATGTAATTTATTTTCACATTTTGAATAAAACGAACGAGCTTTTGCAGCGACCTAATAAATATGTGTGTTTTTAAAGGCCACTTGGAAGGATCACTGATTTATGCGTCGATTCGTAAGCTCCCACGCCACTCAATTAAGGGACGTCTGCAGGGAAATCAAGAGCCGGATGCACCGCCATAAGAAACCCCCTATCCCCGTGCACGAAAATACCCACCGTGTTAAGATACACGTGAGCCAGTACTCCATATAGAAAAAGCGACACGTGGTTCAACTATGCGTATGCCAACACCGCGTATTTCCGTGTTCATATGGGCCATCGTCCTCGTCGCAGGCGCCTCCTGCCCGCCATTAGGCCCCTTAACACGAGCGCTGACGTTCTCTGATATCGCGTTTAACAGGCGCCTTTAATTCGCAATAAACTAGCGCTCCGCACGAATCTCGAGTTCGTGCCTCTTAAAATTGGGAGATCGACCGATGCGAGCTTACTCTTCCTTTATTTCGCAGAAAGACAGTTCTTCCTTCGTTTTCCTGTATTTCGCAGAAGGTTAGTTCGTTCCACGTTCGACATCGAGAATGCGATGATCCTCAATATTAATCGAAACCACTAAAATTCTTGGTAAAAATGTTGTCAAATTTTTAAAGGTAATTTGATAATGGGAAATACGAGATAACAATAGAGGTATTTTTATTACAGTCGAACCTCGATGACTCGAATCTCAAGGGAAGGAAAAGAATCTTCGAATCTCAAGGGGAGGGAAAAAATTTTCGAATCTCAAGGGAAGGGAAAAAATCTTCGGATCTCAAGGGGAGGGAAAAAATCGTCGAATCTCAAGGGAAGGAAAAAATCTTCGAATCTCAAGGGAAGGGAAAAAATCTTCGAATCTCAGGGGAAGGGAAAAATCTTCGTTTCGGCTTATCAAGTTTTCGAGTTGCAGAGGTGTTTACAGCGAATCGGAAGGGAATGAAGGAAATTTTCGACTTATAGAAGTTTTCGAGTTACCGGGGTTCGACTGTATTTAAAAAAACTCAGGTGAATTACGAAATTGCATCGACTTTCGAAGAATAAAGGACAGAGGAGCAGAGGCACGTCAGTGGATGATTGTTTTTGTCGAAGCAGAGTGAATCAGAGAGTGACTCAGCAAGAGGAAAGTATAGTCCTTACATTTTAAACAGGTGATTCCTCACGAACAGTATCACTACATTGCACAACTGACGCAACGATAAATATTCGCGTACCCAGTATCGGATTCGTGAATCTTCTCTTCTTATCCCCGAAGTAACTAATTTATTCTTACGAGTGTTTAACAACCCGACAGGTGTAGCTGACAATGGAGTATCGGGCCATTTGAAAAAGTGAGAAAAACTGCGCGATAAAACGTCCATGAAATAAGAAAGGCTACTCATAAAGGTAGTAGTTAAGACTCGACACGTGGCAGTTTTCCGGGACGATTTGCATTTCGCCCAAGTTTATTGACGAACAACTTTTATCGGCTGGCAGTTCGCCTCGACGCGAGACAAAATCGATGATTTTACGTTCGCGGAACCAGAAATAAGCCGACTCGGGCGTAGAATCTCGTCTTCGACTCGCGCTATTTACGAGCAGCTGTTAATCCCGCGATCTTATTTATTTACGATGCTGGGTCAATTTAGATTCGTTCCTGTTGCAGAGCGGAAAATCGGGCTCATAAAACATTCGCACAATTCTCAGCTACAGCAAATCAGTTAGCTTAACTTTCTAAGCACAGTAGCACAGAAATAAATCAGCCCAAAGTGTACTAACACCTAGCTTTAAGAAAGACTATCAAAAAAGCTCGAACAGAAACCTCATTTCTCTTTCATTATATAGGCTAATTAGTAATAATAATAATAATTTATTATAGACTGCGTCTTAGCTATATGCTTCGTTGTAACTAAAGCCAGAGTTGGAGAAAATGTAATCTAATTCTAAATTACAAATTACGATTAAAATATAATTGTGTAATTGATTACACATTATTTTCGGTAATCGTTAATTTAGGTAATTGACAAAATTGTGGCAAATTACCTAAATTACCGATTACCGAAAATAATGTGTAATCAATTACACAATTACATTTTAATCGTAATTTGTAATTTGCAATTAGATTACATTTTGCCCAACTCTGGCTAAAGCGTACTTCCCGTTAAATAAATAAATAAAAAAACCATCCAATCCACAATTTCCCAAAGTGAAGATCTGTCAAATGACTCCCAATTGCATCCCCCCATATCGAACAAGTTTTAATCGATACAGAGGTCGATCAATCTCATTTACCACCCGAGACTCGAATTTCCCAAACGTTCCGCGCGACTTATCCGCATTTCTCGCGTTTCACTTGCGGTTTCCATCTTTCCATTGATCCTCCCGTTCTTCCTGCTACCTGATCGCGTCCTTCGGCCCAGCTGGACGACAAAGGACGTCGCTCAGGTTGCAGGAGCCGCCTTCCGATTTGCGCCACCGACTCCTCGAGGCAACAAAATCTTTTTTCACGTTGGACGGGAAAGCGGTACGCAACTGGGACGGTTTAAATCGCGGGCAGCGATTTTCCGAAGGGCTCTTTAAAGTGGCGTGCTCCAAAGGCGAGTCATTGTGCGGGGCACTCTGTCGAAGCTAGAGCTCCAGTCGACGATCAGCTGGGCAGAGGCCGCGTGGGAGGATCTCCCAGCTGAGATTTATAGATCGCCTTTCTCCCGAGGAAATGCCCCGACTGTCGCGCGAAACGGCTCCTGTGAATCTGGGCAACTCGATCATCCAGCGCAGCGTAAACACGCGAACGAGTAGGTATATTACGATTGGAATTGCCGGGATTACGTGAGATACGCGGGCTCTCAGTGAAACGTAACACGAGTGATTAACGAGGGCGTTTCGGTGGCTTTTGATGACAGAGGGGATTGGATAAATTGATACTTCTGAGATTTTCAAGGATTCTGTGGGAATAAGAGCAAATTGAATTTTCTGGAAATTGCAGTGGCCTCTTGGATGAAGAGGCCCGGGATTTTTTAAAGCTTGCTTCCTCTCAGGGGCCTCCATACGATTATTATGCCATTTCTATTTGCAAGACTTTTAATTGTTTTCAGTGATAAAGGAATTATATTCTAAAATTGGGACTTTCCCTTTTAACGGTTTACAGTGCCTATGAACAATTAATATGGAAGAGGGGAGATTGAGGTAAATCCCATGTGATATTTAATTCCCTGCATGATATTTCCGCGAACAGCTTGAAAGTGAGTCCCGCGAATTTTTTTTAAATATTTCAAGTGTATGCGACTAATCAATGCAAACATCAAAACATGTTGACCCTCGTGGTATTTCCACTTTCAATTGTGCGTCGAATGAAACGAACGTCATCGATACACGTCAGTGGAATCCGAAATGCTCTGACACTGATACTTTTATATCCTCTGATGCCATATTTCCTAAACTAAATTTTTCAATTCTCTTATATGTACTTGGCTGTTTCCTCGCAGCCCCAAGTCTCGTTAAAACATCCTACTATACGAAGACATACTCCATCAATTACAACTCTCGACGAAACTTTTTACTTAGGCATCCCCGACTTCCTGATCTCGCGACCGGCTGCGAAACTTCGCCTCGCAGTTAATAACCAAGTCTCTGAAACTTCTGCCCGCATTTAATTCCGCTCGAAGAGTTTTCAAACTTCCCCTAGTAACTCGTCATTTTGCGCGGGGATACGGAAAGTATTTAAATACGTTTATTTTTAAGCCATTCCTCGTGAACGCCTTACGAGATTGTGTCGCAAAAGAATTACGAAAGTTTCAGACGATGAAAATAAAATTTAACAGAAACGATAGGTATAATGCGGATTCCACTTACGCCCAAATCACCCGCAACCCCAGTGATTTTCATTAAGGTAGGCTTTCCTACACACGACTGGGCGCAACGTGAAGAATTTCAAAGTCGACTTTCTCGAAAATAAAGCGAGATATCAAAAAATTTTATTCCTTTTTATCGACTTATTTACTTGTTATAAGTCGAAAAGGAAGAGTAAAGTTTTTTCATATCGCGCTTCATTTTCGAGGAAATCGACTTTGAAAGTCGTCACCTTGCGTCCAGTCGCGTATAGGAAAACCTACTTTAAATGAATAGATTCTTGAATAGATTCATAGCGGGTTCATCATTGCTTTTAGCAAATAGAAAAAAGTGAGATGCAACCTACGAAATTTTCTAATTTTTTGAAAGCTTCATTCTACAATTTTTAATTTACATTTTCTCGAGAAATCATCCCCCGTGCGTCATACCACCACTACTGCCCCGTGTATAATACTCTGTATATCAAAATCGAGGGTTTTGCCCGCAGAAAAGTGGCGTTCTCCGAGCCCCGTATCATTTATTCCCCATTCCTAAATCATTTCCACAGTGCGAGGCCCGACTCCGCGCCTTGGAGCCAACACTATCACCGGGTACATCGGTTTTCCCGCACAGTCGGAATTAAATTTCCAGATTCATTAGCCCCCGTGGCGCGTCTCGTGACGCACGAGACGGCTCTCTTTTCTCTCTCTTTTCTCTTTTCCATCTGCCGTCTCTGTCCCCCGCTCCCTCATCAGCCTCTCTTCCTCACCCTTCGCCACTTCAAAATGGCCACACGCAGCCGGCATAGCGTCTTCTGGTATAAATACATATGAGAACTGGGTCGCTGCCCTGAACCCCAGCCGCTGCATCGTCTACGAGCTTTCCTCGTTGCTCCCCGGAAGTCTTACCTTTGACCCCGGTCGCCGTTTCCGCTGGTAATTAGTCAGGGCCCGTTGCGACGGTGATATCGATTATGTTAACCAGCCGACCGAGTCTTTTCAAATACCTGCATTTCTTCGTCTCCTATTCCTCCTTACCATTCCGAGCGCCGCGGTGTTATTACCGTGGCGCGCTTGTGTTTACAGAAAGTCGTTTCAAATCTCTTCCCTCTAGAATAAATAACAGGAGAGAAAATGGAACCCAATTTAGGTGTGAACGCGTGCCGAACCGTTCAAGATTTTTTAAATGATTTTTGAAGAGCTAGGATCTTCCTAAGAGTATCAGGTATTACCTTAAGAGAATATAATATTCCAGTGGGTGGCGAAATTACTGTACTCTAACAAACAGGTTCGAGATTTTGTAAGTTTAAGCGATGGAATGGCTGTATCTCTGCGAAAAATGGTGGCAGAAAATATTTTAAAAAACGCATTTTAACGATTGAAGTTTCTAGTTTTTGAAACAAGGACTCAATTTTTTTTTATCCATTGTGATACTGTTTTATCAAGATGAAGCGCAGGAAACGAAGTTTCAGAATATTTTGCCTAGTTTGAACGTATGTACGGGCTAAAAAAATTATTTAAAAAAAAATTATTTCTCTTTAATTTTGTTTTTTTCGGTTTTATTGTATGATTTTTATTGACCGAGTTATTCGCGATCGAAGCAAAAAAGGTACTTTCCACTTTGAACACCTATAATTTGCGAATTTATGATCGTAGACAAATTTTCATGAGTGTTTTGGAAAGCTAAGAAAGTTTCCTTTTAGAACCTTTAGTTGTCAATTTAAGATTTTTTTTAATCGCATTAAATCCATTTTGAAATAATCTAAAAAATTTACGAAAATGTTTCGAGTAAAATACTTTGGCCACCCTCTGTATTATAATACTATTATATCGTGTAATATAATCTTAATATATAAAGCAGAAAGCTTCTATATGTTTGTGTGTTTATCTGTCGCCCAAAAACTTTCGAACAATAAATTCTGCGATCGCGAAATGTACCTCAGCTTATTATGCCTGACTAACCCAGACGAATGTGACCATTTTCACAAAAAAACTGAAAAAAAATTTGTTATAAACACAGAATCTAAATTTCGCGCGAAGCCGTATAGTAAAGCTAGTAGTACTATAATAGCTATTATTATATTTCGTAATATAATATTACTATAATACTATTACATTGTGTAATATAATATTACTATAATATCTAGTGGTACACTACTTTCTTCAACCCTAACTTTTAACATATGCTTCCCAGTATGCACCAGTAGGGTAGAGTGGGGCTAAGAGTCGCGTTTTTCGTATAAACCTATGTGAAATTTACTACTAACAATCTAGAGATATCTGGTGTTATTTTGTAAAAACTATAATTATTATGCTTTATGTTCACGAAGGTCGTTTGTTCGGTTGATATTGTTATTTTCTGCTGAGTTATACCACAAAATGTTTATTATTGCAAAATGGACTTCTTGCCCTGCGAAATCTCTTTTCAAATCAACAAATATTTATTAAATCAATTCTTTAATGTTATACAATATTGAAAGGAAAGCATGACTTCTTTACCAAAAAATAAAAATAAGCCAGAGGCTCACTTTGAACTAAAAACTAAAGAAAATCACTATTTACACAAAAACACTATTTATTGACTTTGGCATAATTTTTTTTATAGTTTGGCCATCTTATTATGAAAACAAATAATAAAATATATATTTTCAGTCTGAGGGACTATAGTTTCTGCGATATATACGATAGAAAATATTATCATTCAGCATCAATCAATATCATGCACACATTACTAAAGGAATCTCGCCTTTTACATAGTATACTGCGAAACTCAATACATTGTTTAGTAATAAATATTTTGAATTCGGGACTTTTTACTCGCCGGACTTTTAGCACCACCCTACCCTACATCCCCCCTCGATGAAAGTATCTAAAGTTACCAATCGTTGGGATATTCTTTCAGAAGAACATAGGTTAAACGACGAAGCCCCTAGTAGTAGCCTCTATTTGCAATTCCTACTGTCCCCTCCCCCATGTCTAACACTGATCATCCTGTTAAAAAGAGAAAATTGTTGTGCGTGTCCGTTCGCGTGACTTCCAATTAGATAATAGAAGGGGATGGTCGGCCAGCTACCGCAGCAGGATTTCTGTGGACCTGTAGTCGCGGTTTTACGGGTCCGAATCTTGAGCCGTGTGTCTGCCATATGACAATAACATCTGTGGCCCATGCCGAGGTGCGCGTACCTGCGCCGTACTACCGTCGGACCATCTTGCAAGCCCGACCGTACGAAAACGAAATCGAAAGGTGTTCCTCGTGGAGGACGGCGCAAGAAATGCAGCTGGCAAAATATTTGTACGGAAGGGAAACGTCTCGTTCGCGAGCAGACTCTCAATTAATTATCGCCGCTGCTGATCTCTATTTCGCGTGAGGCGAACGAAGCCGAGGTTCTGTGGATCATGTCCAAGACGCCAGCAACAAATGAAAATTAAAAGACACTAAATGTTCTTCTTAGAATCTTGAACACGGAATGGATGTATCAGACTGTGAAACTTAAATAGAAGGAGGGGAGTTGGGGGATCCTGTACGGACCAAAATGCAAAATTTAAGTTAAGACGTTTAGAAGAGAGGAAGGAGTTTAGAGAAAATGGGACGACTTAAAATTTTCTGATGGGAGAATAACTTTGGAAGGTTTCTTTCAGAAAAAAGTCTGTTTGGTCTGCATCGATAGGGTGAACAGAGAAATTTGTGCGACGTTTTATAAGTTTACTATTTTAATTTTTGTACTCTGTGCTATTGAGAATAAAGCAACTGGCGTTTGAGTTCTTGACAGAGATGGGTTAAAATTTATTTGAATAAGCACTTCGAATAACGAATCAAAGTTAAAAAAATTATCGTCGAATGAAAAGGTTAACTTTATTCGACAAATAATCTAAAGTTAAAGTAACTTTTATTTGATCCGTTATTTAAATAATTTTTTATTTAGCTAATGCCCAACTCTGCTTTTCGACCTCCTTAGAATAATGAAAACTGAAAAGTGCAGCAGAAGGTAAATAAGAAGGCAAAGAGATGATAGTTACTGCTATAGTATAGTAGCACAGATTTAGATCTTTTGCCGTGCGAATCCGCGATGAGATTTTACACGAGACTTTTCTATCGTGAGACAAAAATCTCAGCAACAACTAAATGCAAATATGGAAATAGTCGCGAGAGATGAGATTTTTGAAAATATAACTTAAAACTTGTCTCGTGAGAGTCTAGTTTCATGAAACTAATGACAAAGTAATTAAAAAATAATAAAACAATGAATTAAAGTCTCATGTGAGACACGATATGTTTGTCTCGTTGTGGATTTGCACCTTTACACGAATCAGGATTGTTTCGATTGATCATTTCGACACGCTTCTATCACTCTAGCGAGAAACAGTCCGTAAACATCGCCTTATTCAAAGGCAACCATCATAATGACTACTTCCAATATTTTTAATTTGACATAGATACACCCAGCTGCTGTTTTTTACGATATGAAAACTCCCCTGTTTCTAGCACGGTAGCAATATGTTCTTTGATTTGCTTGTTCGGTTGAAAATTCGAAGAGAATTGTTTCTGTTTACGAAAGATATTTTGTTTGAGGGGCTAGAAATGTTTGGATAATCTGTTCTCAAGTAATCGATTGACCAGCCTTCCTTTACGTCAGACACGAGAAAAGGTTTACTGTATAGTTACATTACTTTATAGCCTTGTGTACATGAATCACGAGAATATTATTATTTTATTACGCTTCGAATTATGCACTTTGTAGCAAAATAAAGTAGCAATTCCACTATTACCGACGAAGTTGCACATGTTACGTCGTAACAGATGTCGCTCACGTACGATTCATCCTTCTAAACGCTTGTCGGTAAGAAAGACAAGCACATAGTTGCTACCAGCAATTCTACAAAAACAACCACTAATTTACTGCAATCAACATTCGGCGCAATTGCAATGATGACATAAATAAATTCTAAATAAAGATTCTCAACGTTGTCCATGTCCAAGCAAAATTAGAACGAGCCACCATAAACCATAATACACACAACAGTGACACTACTAGTAAACACTGACATTGTTGCACAATTGGCCTGCAATCAATGCCGATATCTGCTTAAAATTGAAACGCTTGTGAGCCTAAAAAATCATTCACGATCAGTGACAGTAAACACAATAATCATTCCCGTTGCCCGTCGATGATTCAACAGTTACATATAATCACGCGTAATAATACCAGCGATCCAGAGCACAGTGATTCCAATCTTATTAACCACGACTGCAAATCTCTGGCCGCGGCTGGATTAAAGAATCCAAACAGTAGTCGATAAAGGAACGGAAGAAGTACCAGCGGGCCGGCTGGATTCCAAGCGAAAGAAAGCCCGTACGGCGATAACGATCGTTTTGCGCAGATTCTGCCGAATGCGTCAAAGAAAATCGACGATCGATGGCCCGGCGGGGAAATGCACGGTGGAAGAATATCGAAAATGAAAGGCGGAGGCGAGGGAGCGTGTACCGTGTCGCCGAGAGCGAGAGCCGCGACGGGACGACACACGGCGAACGAATCGCGAAGCGATTCCGCGATTGCCGTGCGGACGTCGATGTGCAGCCGTCGACCTAACCTCAAACCGATCCGGGATCGTCGGGCAACGGGACGGCGAGGTACCGTTCGCTTTCCCCAGCCCGTTCAGAGACGGCCACGCCGCGAAGGCTGCCTGGTCGGTAGAAAGCGACGCAATGCCAGGAAAAAAAGTCAGCGAAACTTGCGCAGGAGCTGGCAGCAAAGTCAAGAGCCCTCGCAGTTGACACATGTCAAGCGTGCAGTGCGACTCGAAAAAACGTCGGGGCGGCCCGAGCACGGCGACAACACAGAGTCACGGGTACGGGATATGTAAAATCGCCACTCACCGCTGTGCCCGGTGTTGCTCGACCTCTGGCCCATTATTCTCACGCCGACGGCGATGGCAGGCACGGTACGGGACGCTCGGTGATCGCGGCGGGCTCACGTGAAAAACCGGACGCATGAGTGCGCGAGGGGCCGACACATTTTTTCGAAAAATACTATCAGATCGTGTACCCGCAGTGTCGCTACGTACAGAGACGGACGGCCGCTCCGAAGCGACGAGGTGATTGGCCCGCGAGCCGGTGCGCATGCGCGACCCGCGGGATTTTGAATCCTCTCGCGTTATCTACGTGCACACGGGCTTAATTAATTCTCTATCAGCGGCCGTCTGACGGGCATCCTATCGCTGGCCCGCCTACTTGCGCGTTACTGGCGAGGTAACCCGGCGAATGTTAATTAAAACCGGAGTTTTAGTAGGTCCCCTTCGTACGCAGAGTCTGTTCGTTCGAATACTTGCGTTCTGTAGTGAGTAGCTTTTGATTTCAATATACAATGTGTGCTTGCGTTGCTTCGGAACGTTTCAGAGAATCGTTGTGAGTGTTTGCTTGGCTGGAGATTGTAGATTTAGTTGTTTAGAGAGAATCCTATTTTATCTGCTTACTCGCGAGTATTTTTCCAACGATAAAATTTCTGTTGAGGCACGCTGTGCTTGTCTTACTTGCACGTTATTTTATTTTGTATATATGTGTTCGATGAAATCATTTAAGTATTCTTTGTTATATATTGTAAAACTGGAATGAAGCTTCATTATAGATGTTTATGCGTATTAAAATAAGACTACATATGATGTATCGAAAGGCTATGATTTCCTTGCATGATGACACGAGAAGTAAAAAAAAAAATTAGAATTTCAATGTCTAGAGCAGAGATGGCGAACCTTGTGGCATGTACGAAAATTTTGCTAGCACGTCAATGATCTACAGGTGCTATCGTTAATATCTGTATGTTAATCTAAAATAATTATTATATTGTTAGATACACCTACGAAAATATTTTTTGCCAGCTTTTACTATTACGAGTTAATTCCAGAGATGGGCAAAAAATTATTCCTCATATGTCGAATGAAATTGCCCCGGGTTAACTTTATTCGTCGAATAAAAAGATTAACTGTATTCGTCAAATAATCTAAAGTTGAAGTAACTTTTATTTAATCCGTTATTTAAATAATTCTTTAATCAGTTAATACCCAACTCTGGGCACAACTGGGTTAATTCTTATGAAAACCTATGTTAATTTTTAAACCTGCCTCAATAAAATCCTGCAATTATTAATGTTCTACTAATTCGTCCCTTATTAAACACCGCCCAGCACGTCAGCAATTCGATAAATATTATTAATAAATTTTTGGCACGCGCAACTAAAAAGGTTCCCCTCCCCTAGTCTAGAGTTACTTCACCCTCCTCCATTTATCAAACTTTGCACCACCAAAACCTCCACCTATTCTGGTCCACGCAAAGTTTGCAACGCAAGACGTCACAAAAAAATAACGAATACCTTTCAACCTAAACTACTTTGTACACACAGAATAACACACAAATAAGGCTTGCCTAAAAACTCGTAAGTTGCTTGTTACTCAACCTGAATCCACCATGCACGAGCTGCACATTCAATGATCCCACGAATCATCCAAAGAACCGTGCAAACGTCGTATGCGTCTACGTACCCGAATGAACTACAAATCGCCTTCGGCTACGCTCGATTAGCGACAACACGCAAAAGTACACTCCCACGACACTCGTCCCATTTCCCAAGCATAACACCTCGCCAGCAGAAAAACCCATGTACACGCACGCGGGTCCAAAGCGTGCCGCGGAATTGCACGCACCTGTGGGTCCCAACTGCGCCCAGAATTCGCGTGTCCCATGCTCGCGCTTTATCGTTCTCGCCGCGGAATGGTATCACGCAATTGACTGGCGGTGTCCATTCCAGGCTGCGGCTGGGTAGATTCCACCCAGGTCGCGCGGAACTTTCAACCGTTTCCGCGAGCAGAGGCCAACTGGTGACGTTCTAAATTCCAAAGGGGTCCTTTCGGCCGTTGCAGACCGTGCCCCTGGTGGAAGATCATCGATCAGCCGCGAATCCTCGGAAGGAAGGGCCGAACTAACGGCCACGAATCATCGCCTTGGTAACCGGCCGGCAAAACATTGCGTCGCCACGACGTCGAGTGCGGTACGTCGACGAGCGTCGTCGGCGCGCACAGTGCGCGGCTTCTGCATGGGCTTCGCGAGCAACGATTCGCTCCGATCCCCGTCTCCTCGCAGACGTTGACCTTTCTTTATAGGTGGCACCGTTTATTCCCTCTGACATGAGCCTGCTGGAGGAACTGGACTCGGAGCCCCAGGCATTCAACAGCTGACAGACCGGATCGCTCGCGTCCTGGGAAAGCCGATCGGTGGAAAGATGGACGTCAGGTTCCCCTGGATCGTACCTTTCGCCCTGATCGTCCTCCTCGTCGCCACGCAAGGTCAGTTTCCGCGGATGAGGGGCGTTTAGAAATTAGAGTATTGTATCTGGGGGTGAAGTGCTGGTAGCAGCTCTTTCGCAGGGGATAGATCCTTTGATGCAACGTAGGGTAGATTTCTTGGACGAATTATTGTGGTTTTATAGAAGATACTGCCTTGCGAGAAATGTTAGTGAATCGTTCGTTAATTTTAATGGAACTTTGCGAATTTTTTGGGTACTAAACATGAGAAGTAGGGTGTATGTTCTTTTGGCTGTGGTAGTTCTAGTTTGGGGGGGTGAAAGGATTGAAGATATGTGAAAGTTTTTTTAGTATATTTTTTTTTGTATATTATGATTTTTTACAGAAAATATGTTCAGATTGGCAAAGAAGAAATTGAACAATTATTTTTACTTGAAACTGATATTATACACTTAAGGGGGGACTATACTTTAGGCAAAAGCGAGAACATCATTTTTCTGGAGAAATTACGAAGCAAATCATTTTGGACTTTTTTATGACTTTATATTTAACTTTTGAAGACACGGAAAAAAATAATGTTAAAAATATGTATTGGAGATGTAAGTTAGAGAAAACTATTCAATCTATCGACTTGCCCTTGCACATACAACTACTTAGATAATTCCAAAATATTCTCGATGGACCTCAAAAACTAAAAAAAAAGTCGAAAATTGACAAAAATGTAGAGCTTAGGAAAAGAAGTTCGATTTTGCAGGAAATTTTTTAATCTATTTATGCAACATTGAAGTATTAAAATTAATTAATTTAGAATACTAGAGGTTCATTGACAATAGTTTGAAATTATCTAGTTGTACATGTAAGGGCAAGTCGATTGGTTGAATAGTTTTCTCTAAATTACCCCCACCGTTTTGCGTCGACAGCGACATCTACAACGCTTATTTTTAACGTTAAAAATTTATTTTTGCATCTTCGAAAGTTAAATATAAAGTCATAAAAAGTTCAAAATGATTTGCTCCACAATTTCTCCAGAAAAAATTCCCAAAATCGGTCTGTTTTAGCGTTGCCTAAAGTATAGTCCCCCTTTAATAGTTTTCAAGATATAAAAGGCGTGCAATTTCTGAGAATTTTATCCCTCACACCTGACCTGCCACAGCTAAAAAAAAAATGTGACCCTTACCTTCGAGTACTCTAGAAATCCGCAATTTGCGAATATCCCAATTCCTAAAGGTGACACGAAAAGTTCCACTGCAACCGGATTCTAATTTTAACCCCCCCGAGATGAAAGCTCGCCCATTAAAAAGTTCAACTAAATTACAGTGAAATTCGACGCGAATATTAAGGCACACTCGATATGTGGCAGCACAAGCGAAATATAGAATTTCTAAGCCGTAGGAGTTCCCCGAGCCAGCTGCACTTGCAATTGTACTTAACGTCATTCTTTTTGCTTGCCTACTTCTTTTTTTTTTTGCGCCAGGCTGGGCCATCGACTGTTTCAAGTGCGTGTCGATCGACGGCGACAATCAGCCCTGCGACGACCCGTTTCACAATAACGGAAGCCTCGCTTTCTTGGAGTCGCCCTGCTTGGGAGGTCGCAAAGGCCGCGACGGTCTGTTCCCGGCGACCGCGTGCATCAAAATAGCGGGCATATACGGTAAAGCTTCCTCTCTTTTTTGTGATTTCGAGTGACCCTTAACCCCTTTCGGTGCAACGTGTTTAACGAATCCACTATAGTTCGCAACACGCCTGCTGTCAGAGGCCAGAGCGTCAAAAAGCTCAGCTGCCCCGAATAATCTGCAACCGGGGCAGGGGTTACACCCCCCCCCCCCCCGCCGGGGGGTGAACAGACTCGCCTTCCAATTAGCGAATAATTATTACAGAAATCTAGATTAAGTATTACCCGCGCGACTAATGCCGCACTTGTACGTAGAAGCCAACTAGTCTTGAAATTTTAACGCAATATAATCTATTGGTAACCTCGCGTTTTAACCCGGCTTGATATTAACTTTGTGGAGCCTTGAGTCGCGAATGTTTACTACATCGTAGTACGCCTGAAGTATTAAGAATCTAAATAGAATTAATCGTGCGAAATCTGGAATTTTTCGACGAATCAGAAAATGAACGCAGCGATGCATTTGCAATTAACGTGTGATTAGACGAGTCCGGGGTCTCTCTGACGGTGAGGAGCTGCGCACTGGACAGTGGGACTTTGACGACCGACTCAGAAATTATCAGAATGTCTCATTGCGGAGGATTCTACTTTGACGAGAAGTGAGTCGGTGCTTGGCTTTCTTCTAGCCATTATTAAAAATTCTAAAAGTTACGCAATCTGCAATTGGGAATTTCTCCGCGACTGAAACCCGAAAAAAAAAAAGAATTCAACACTCCTTTTGAAAGCGCAACTACTTAGAATAAAATTTAGAAGTCTTGCTATTGCGTCCGATAATTCTTGCAATAGCAAATAAGATTTAATTTTCAATTCCATATTGCATAACTCGCAGAACTGCTTTGGGATTGAAGTACGAGCACGCGTGAATCGCGAAGACGCGCGCTGTTTTAACTGTGAATCATAAATTCTAGATACGTTCGAGGTTGCGTTCAGTCGTGCAACGACGCAGACGCCTGCAACGAATCGTCGCGACGAGCAGCTTCAGTCGCGCTTTTAATTCTGTCGATTTTTGCTCGACTACTTTCACAGAGATATACTCTACATATCATGCATCGATTAAAGTCATAGACAATTGTATATAAAGACGCTTCAGTCGCGTCCCCACGTGCGCAACGTTTCCAAAACTCTCTCGGCGCCGTTGAACAGCTCCGAGTGCATTCTGCCTAGCGCGCTGGGCACGTGGGAGCGCGGCTTAATGGACCACTTCGAACTTGAAACCGTAACATGACCAATTAGCTGTGGACCAAATGGAAGAATAACAGAGAAATAATATCGTAGGAGGCAACGAGAGCTTCTCCCAGCGCTCGTTGCCTCGCGTTTATCCAGTTTATCGTACGTAATAATGATAATTATAAAAGTAACGTAAGGTCCAGATATACAAAATATTGCCTAAGGTATGCAACAATCGAATCTACGAGGCCCACTATTTGATACAGTTAGATAGTTTGCTACTAGCGACGACGAGAACTGCCATAGTAATTACGAATACGCAATCGTTAACGTTTTACCATCATCTACGCCTACAAATCATAACTGTAGAATATGTTGTACAAGGTGACTCGCCAGGAATAGCATACTAGATTTCTAATGGAATTTATTAATTGCCTGCTAGAAAGAGAAACTGATATCGTCCTTATTTGCGAAGAAAATGGACAGCATTTGATCTAGTTTCTCCCTAATGAGAACGCTAATTAAGAGCTGTAAAATATGTTGAAATTTTCACTGTTTGATTACAGATACTTCGTATTGTGGCACGTCATTGAGCTAATCTCGATGTCACCACTATTATATAAGATATAAAATATTATATTATATTATATAGAAAAGTGATGGGGAAAATGGTCTCGAAAAGAAAATTAAAAACGGATATCAGAACTTTTGTTTCTGGTTGCTCACCGTGTATTTTACTGATCATAATTATCGCTTAACGACACTGACAATGAAATATACATTAATTCAATTATCGCAGACTGTATAACATATCCAATAAAAGTGATTTTAAGTTAAAACTCTGTCTACTATTCTGTGTGCAAAACCTCGTCCCATCTGTTTTTATACAACAACAAAAAAAAAAACAGTTTTGTTATTCTAAACCTAAACGAAGGAACGATTTTTAAACGAGTTTATTCAGCTTCGATCATCTGTTTGTTTGTATGTATGGTTCAAATCTGGCAACTCAAATTTAACCCACTTCCAACTATCCAATTGTCTTGAAACTTTGCAGGCGTGCGTAGTTTGGATGACAATACAATATTTTTCAAAAAAAAATTAACCCCGAGCGGGTGAAAAAATTACCCAGTTATCAATAAATATAACGCATAACCACAAATCCAAACGACTTGAAATCAGCCACTCGCGTTCTTTACGAAAACGACAAAAAGCCGCTGCGTTCTGGTCGCCAGACGCATCGCGATTTGAAATTAAATTTAAAATACTAGATATTAAAAATATAAATAAAAATGTATGTTAAACGATTTTATTAAAAATGCACTAAAAACTAAAAAATCATTATTTTCTTGTACTGCAATTTCGATGGTGTTTTTTCACTTTAAATAAAATCGTGGAGCAGGATTTTTCATAACAGAATATGAATCCATTTAATACAGCATCAAACGTCGAAATGAATTTGTTGTGAGATACCCTGCTCCACGATGTTATTTAAAGTGAAAAAATAAAAATATTTTTAGGTTTTACAGGTTTTGTAATAAAATCGTTTAACACAAACAATTTTTGTATATATTTCTTTTTAAATACACCCTGCGCGTCCCACTTGTCCCTTAAAAAATTTAAATCACATCCAAGACAATTCCTCCCATCTCCAAAACTGAAACAATTACTTAGCCCTTTTGATTCTGCTAGACCTTTTGATTCTGCCACACATATAAACCGCCATATTCCTTCCAACACATTTAAAAGCAAAAAAAAAAAAAGAAAATCCAGAGATTTCAAATCTTCCTTCCACAGACTAAACAATATTCGTTCGACCCGAAGCCAACGACTTGCGACGTAGCAAATTCAAGGGGATAAAGACTAATTCTAATCAGTGTCACAGTTCAGACTGAAAAGCACGCCGTCGTAGACAGAAAAACACAAGAGCAAAGGTCCCTGAATTTATCCAAAGTTAACATCGACGCCCCCGATGTCGCGAAAAATGCGTCGACCGCGAGATTTTTGCGCATCTTCTGCGTAAGCTGCCACGAGGGGATAAAAATCGACGAATAAGCTATGCAGAGGCAGCAGAGATCTGCCGAGAACTATCCCGAGCAATCATGAAAGTTCGCATGTCGAGCGCGTCGCAGCAGTTCGTTGATTTCTCATCGCGAGTGGTCTGCTGGCTCTGGGAAACCCTCGACAAGTTATTGGACATCCTTCTCGATTTCCTGGCGAGGATAATCGAGCTGATACTAGCGGTGATGAACCTGCATTTCCAGGTGATCTGCTTCCTAAGGGACATCTGCATCGAGGCTATGCAAACGTTCGCGAACGTTTTTAGAGGGATCGTTAATGTCGTTAGCAACATCAGCTGCGAGGAGGTCGAGGACTTTGTCTCCGCCTGCATCGTCGTGCTCCTTTGGATCGGGGCCATTAGGATTCTCAAGAATTTGCTCAACCGAGTACGGACTTTATATGCATTCTCCTCTTTTACTTTTTTTTAGGGGAATTAAGTAATTGATTCCTAAACGCGAATCTGAATTCTTTGGGCGTGAGCTTCAACCCTGCGAATGACAGGGGTGATTTTTTATATTCAAAGTCGATATTTCAGAGTCAATGTACTTATGATATAAAATGAGTAAAAGAAATATCATCAATGTAGATTGTACGAATTATACGAATTATTTGATGTTTTTAATGTAAAAATTCTGCAATTGATAATCGACAGGCTACTTTAAATGCAAATTTTTAATTTACTCTTGTTACTTTAGTGTACTGCACAGTTATTCATGAATTTGGAAAATGAATTGTACTTGAGCCAAAACAGTAAAAGTTGATTTCATAATTCGCTATAACATTCAAAGTAATGCCATGTTCTTTTCTCACATTTTATATCATATATTTCTTTTCATATATTAAGATGCAATTAAGAATCATCCTCTATAATATTTTTCACTAGTACTTAAAATATGTTTTTTTTTGTTGAGACGATTGGTGAAATGGTTTTCCTGTTTTACTAAAAACCCTAAATATTTTAATTTATAGAAATTCGATTAAATTCAATTCGTTTGAAAATTACTTTCGGTTCTAGAAATGTTAGCAACGTGAATGTTTACAATCTCGAAAGCACGAATTTTCATCTACGTTTGAAAAATTCATTCGAGACTCATAAATGATAAGCGAACCAGTGAATCAGTACGCTTTGATTTTTAGAAACGAGGAGTGCAACAAAACGAACAAGGTTTTAAACGTTCTTACGCATGTTTGACGAACTACTGAGAAAAACACATTTGTTCCCGTGTACAGTGGAAGACTGTGGGACAAAAGCCAGGTAATCACAACATTCTCGAATCTTATATTCCTCTATAAAAGTAATAAGTGTTTGGAAAGTTCGATTGAAATAATTTGCATTCTAAATTAAACTCTCGACATTGGTATATCACGTGTGATCTGGTTTTTGATCCAGCAGTTTTGCATGTGGCAATATTTGTGTCTTTCCTACATAAATTAGATACACTGCTCAAAATAATTGGAGAACCTACAGTTCGAATAAATATCTAAGCAACTAAACAAGATTCAAAATTTTAAATTTTAATATGCTATATAAACTTAATAACGAATAAAAGAATAGCAATATTCTTATATTTCATAAAGTACTATATTCTAAAAATTTCATTCATTCTTCTAAATTATCTAGAAGCTTAATTCCCCAATTGTTTTGAACAGCCTACAAAAGGCACATAGAACTAGAAAAGGAGAAGATTCGTTATTCAAATGTAAGTCGAAAATATAGATTAAATTTTGTTTGTACGAGGCTTCGTTCTGAAAGCATAAAGAAATCGAGGCAATGGAGATCACTGTTTCCGTTTTGAAAGCATAAAGAAATCGAGGCACGGAGATCACTGTTTTCGTTTTGAAAGCATAAAGAAATCGAGGCAATGGATACCACTTTTTTCCTGTATTTACAAATATAAACAGGGTCATGAAATCGGAGTCCTCAGAATACGCGGATTTACAATCCCTTACGTTTAAATTAAGCAGCTAAAAAATATTTGAAAATACTCCTCACCCTTGCAAAGTGTACACGTTTCTTTAGTACACCAAAGACATTCAACTACTCTCCGAGCGAATATTGAGATATTCTAAACATTGACTACAACTACTAATAAACTAAAGCTAAAATCGATTTTCTCAAAAAACGGAAATCTACACAATCAAAATTTATTCTACATCTGCAAAATTTCTCTTTCCACTAGAGAATCGCTCCTTTCTTACATCACGTACCACAAGGTATCACGCATGTATATTATTCTCAGCTGGAACATACCTGTTGATGATGGTGAACCACCATCATTTCTTTTAAAATCCGCGATCCTTACGAGGGACTCAGCCCTCACTTCTACCACCATGTCTCCTGTCCCTCGGTTCTGTTATAACACCACCACACGCGTGAATAAAATATCCGTATTCAACGGAATCGCGTTCGCGAGTCGATACCCTTATAGAGCCATAAGAGGCGTCAGTTTAAGGCCGCGGTTACCGTAAGACTAACTGAATGTTTATTGATTCACGCGGATAGATTCAATGTCATATCTATATCCCAGAAGCCTCGAAGCCACGTGTTCGGTCAAGGGCGCGAGGGAAACGTAAACAACGATAAATTGCTAGCCGTGAAATTCAGGCAGGGCAATTGTCCCGGCCCGCGGAAAAGGACAGCGAAGAGGGCGAATCGGCGTAATGAGAAACGACGTCGAGCCGATACCACGGAAGAAGAATTCAGCGGCTAAAATAAAACAGAAGGTGTGGCTTTACGAGGAGAATGAAATGTGGATCGAATACATCAGCTTTTCGCTAAAGATAAAAAAAATGCACGGTATAGAAGTACGCAATAGGGGAACTGATGCTTACCACTTTTCCTTCTTAAGAAATTAAATTTGTTCGATGCTAGATAGCTCTATTAACGAATACGTAAAAATCCATTTCGGGTTTAATGAAGTTTGAGAAGGGGACTTTATATTTCGTTACGATAATCTCGTGAATTCTCTTGCTCCACAGAATCACGGAGGGGGAGACACCTAGAGAACAAGGATGATCGCATATGTAACGCGTAGAATGTATAAAGTTTGTATAAAATTTATAGAAAATAAACTACGTTATTTTCTTATAAATATTATGCCTTATGTTTTATTTTATTACACGTTCACTTTATAAAAACTGGTAGAATCCCCGGGCAAAAATCATGCCAGACTTCCAGGATTCTCTATTTACAGATACGCCCGTTACTTGTAACAGTGTGTAAACTCGTATATCAAATACAATTACACTTTATAATTCGCGTTCTATTATGTACACAATTAAATATGAATTGTTAACAGGCATCAACTCGTAAAAGGGAGGCGCGCGGAATTTCCCTCGGCAAAACGCGCGATATATTCTTTAGGTGAGTCGAAAAATATAAATATAGTTCGCCTCTACTTTTACACGTTGATATGCGAAGTCTTGTAGTTCCGTCGTTTGCACGTATAACCGTACCAGCGCGATGCACTTATAAATAACATCTTTGAAACCCACTTTTTAACAAGATTAGATAATACTTTGCTTACGTTAATCTGTATCCTAGATCGACTTAAACGTAGAAACACGTGAACCGATTCTTTCATACTCTCTCAGTCATTTACAACGGTAATAGTTAATTTGTGTTCGGGCCAGGAGAACGTCTTTGGCAATTGAATCTGTAAAGCGTATTTTAAGCGTCAAACATTTCAACCGGGTCGGTAATATTTCGCCGATAATTCTCTGCAACACTATTTACCTGATTTGGCGAACTTAAGATTTGAAATTCCTCGGCCATTTTCTCAGACAAATCGTCTGGGAGCAAGACTTGCAACCACGGTCCTTGAACGACGAATGGATTTTCTGTGGAGACCAGAGTGCCAGTAACTGACGGCGCTACAATGGTAATGGCTGTGTTGGACAGTATGGATTTGAATGTGAAATGCCTCCCGTGCATCACGCGGCCCCTGTTAATATTAGACACATATTTTTACTGTTCGATTAGCAACATATGCTGATAATAGTAGGGGAGAATAGGGGAATTACGAACACTTCAGGGAAAAGTTAAATTGAAACAAAAGTATCGACTCTAATCAGATTTACTTTGTAGATAAATTAACGTTGGTTAATTATCTACAAAGACAACTCCAAGAATTATAGATACTTTAATAAAAAAATCATTTTTTTAAAGAAAAACAAAACTTTCAGTCCGCAATTACCCGTGGCTAGTGGGGTAAATGGGAATGGTTGCTTAAGATCTCTTGATCTTTACTAAACACTGCTTTTTTCTATCATGCTGTGGGTCTAACTATGTGTTTGATCGAATTTTGCTTGCTCGTGGGATTGAATATTTATTTGCTGCCTGACGGAGCCAAGACTTTCAAGTAGTGTTCCTGATTTCTCGATATTTTTCGTATCTCGAGAAATGAGAAATCAGATTATATTTACCGAGAATTCTCAAGAGATTAAAAAAATATTGCATAATTTATATTTTCGGAATAATGTTGATAATATTTATCTAAATTTTTATTCGTGTCCAACATAGACAAAATTTGTGTAAATGAAAAAAAAAACAGATATTAAATATAATTGATAAATTTATTTATTTAATATAAAATGTGAGCAAGGCGAAACATTACTTTTTTGTTTTAAAATAGTTTTTTCAAAAGCACAATGCGTCTAATGTCGCGTTAGTCAATCTACTTCTTTTTTTTGTGACAAAATCTGCGGCTGTAGAAAAATTTCTTTCATTTTGAGTGGATGTTGGTTTAATTGTATATAGAGCATCGCCGATACGAAGAGAAAAGTTTATAAACAATCGCGCAATTCTTCGTATGTATGGCTAATATTTATTACTGATTGTAGATGTGTTTATATGTTCACGATTAACACACAATTTGAAATAACTGAAAATTCATTTCTGAAAACAAATAGGATTTATAATAATTTTCCTACACTGAAGATTCTCGAGAAACACTGTAATTTATCGAGAAATGAGAAATAAGAAATTATAAAATTTCTCGAGAAATTCTCGAGAAGGAACACTACTTTCAAGTCTTTTATTTTTAAAATCTTTCGCGGGTATCTCAAGATCTGTCAACGAATATGTACGAATATTCTTCCTAATATAATTCCGGGATATTGGACACATAAGAAACTTCGAAATGTTAAGCGAAAAGGGTAAATGCCACCCTTCGTTATACCCCCCAACACACTGTTCGTAATTACCCCAAATGGACAGAAGTTAAGAAATTTTAAATAAAACAAATACGAACAAGTATAAATACAAAGTGATCCCGTGATTTTATTTAGAATTAAGTAACCGAACTATGAAAAAATTATGCTTTGTGGGTGGTATAGCTTAAGTGCACTATGGACTCAAAATACTCGAGCGTGAAATTATAAGAAAAACTACGAAATCCTTTCACGAACCTTATTTTCGCGGTCGCGCGCAGTCTTTCGTCGCGACAGTTTCCTTACTGCTAAACATAGCTGATTACATCATGTAACAATATCGCGAAACCAGCAAATATCGCGGTGTTCGGATTTACCCCGCGTTCGCAATTCCCCTACTCTCCCTTATACGCTAAAAACACGTACTTTATTGCCAGTGGTAATAAAGATCCAGCTTCAAGGTTAAAAGTCAAATGAAGTCCTGGCAAGACTTTGATAAAATTGTCGTGCGATAGATTTGACTCTAGTTCGCAGGGCGACAATCTCTCTGACTTTATAATTGGCTTTATATCTTCGTCGTCTTCATCGTCAGATTCATTCCTTTTTTCCCTGTAACATTCTGTACTCTTGTCGCTGTTCACTTGGACCCACCTGTAAGAAACACAGCAGTATGGAGTTTATTCCAAACGTCGATTCAGTTTCTCTGAAAATGCTGAAAGGTACTTGCCAACACTTTGCAGACACGCCACTTAAATTAGAACCCTCCCTCTCTATTCCAGTTTGTATCTTCTCAGCTATGGAGGGGTCGTCCTCCATAACGGAGTGCATCCTTCTCATATCTGTTACTAGCCACGGTCCACAGCCGCGGCTAGTCTTCAACAGATTTATGAGGCCCAAACCGTTCCAATGCTGCGCAGCCTGTAATTCTTCGGAAGTGACTCCTACAATTTGAACAAACGAAACCTGCAACAGTATGCGTTAAATTCATTGCGGGCTTAGAGTTCGGGAATACTCTGCACGATAACGCATGAAAATACAAATCACAGACCCGTGAGTTGCGAATTAAGCTTAATACAACTTTCCACAAACGTTACAACGCTGAATTTATCAATCGACTTACATCTCCGTGAGGGGTGCATATAGATGTTGGTAGCTGCGGATCCTTGCCCATTAAAATTTGTGTGATACAACCGCTGCCATTATCCAGCGGGGCGTGCCATGAGACGTGATCACCCGGCAGCAACATATTGCCAGAATTAAAAACATATTTTGCTAATTGCTGCATCACATTCGCCGGCCATGTAGGAGGGGTCATCTCGTTCCTTTCTCTGACTAGTCTGAAGGTCAGCTCGAATCCAAAGCCACTTGGATAATCCGGGCCACTCTTGGGATGTATCCGTCCATCCCCGTGCAGATCGGATAAGCCGAAGCTTCAATTAAAAGATACGACTGCCGTACAATGGCCCCGGAAAGTGGATGCGGGAGTGGAGATCGCGTTTAGAAACTATAGCTCTCTGAACACGAGACGTTCGGGGCTATCAATAGATCGAATATAACTGTGAACTTAATCCAGAAAGAAATAGATTGGATTTAGTCAATGGTGGAGCGTATTTAGATAGGGCAGACGGAACAGGGGAAGTCCCGCTCGTCTATTTCCGACGCGGCGCATTTTAAACGACTTTATCTTCCTGTACCCTGTACACTTTCTATATATAGAGAAAGAGGGAACTATTGGAACAGCTGCCCCAGACTGAAGAAGGAAGGGTCACCCATTACAAAAAAAAAAGGGGGAACACCCTTTCGCGGTGGGCCATTCGTCATTCGGCGCCTAGGTTTTAATAAGGAATTCCCGAAACGAGGATTCATTTATCTCTCGACAACGTGAATAGCTTCGAGGATCTTTCATACAAAAGAAAAATTCATTTCTATGCTCGGGCGTGTTATTTTAATTCGCTGTAGGACCTTGAGTTTAACGAAAATCAAAGTTTCGGAATTGTAATAATTATATTTAAAGTACCGTTCGTTTCATAGTGGTGGGGTAAATGAAATTTCCCGCTTACAGGAATGCGTGCCGCATACACGTGTCATCGAGACTATGGCTGATAAATAACATGCGCCTACATCAAACAGAGGCACACTCCTACTACTCAACAGGGTGACACTGACGAATACCCGACTTCCCGTTTTTTTTCTCAACTCTCGGATTCTTCCCTCTTTCCTATACTATGAAAGAGGGGACAAAAGAACGCGACCTGTATTTTCTGAATGAACGACCCGCGGCTTCGAAGATCGGGGGAACCGCGAAAGAAATTGCCAATACATCGTGAATTTCCATCAAGAACACATATAAGTTTCACTTATAAGATACTTATATTTTAAGTTATTTTTTAGTTTCAGTTTAAGCTTTTTTTTTATTAACTGTGTGGTAATCAGTGATGATAAATTGTCAAACATATGTGTAAGTATATATATATACAAATAGATCGAAAATTTGTGAAGTAGTTAAATAAGTAAGAAAGAAAATAGAAATGCTGGATTATAAGATACGCTAGTGTGCTTACCTAAGGTAATGCCAATGGGGTGGTACGCCTAATTCAGGACAGCCAGGATTTTCGTACATGCTTATGTAGTCCAGAGGATCCGGCCCACCCAACCTAGGCAAAGGTGCACAGAAAATCCCAGTTATTTGGTTTTACATCCGGTTAAATGTACATGCGACTAAGGGTGGCTAAATATAAGCCGCCTTCCCTTCCTATGCAACAGTTCCATGCAAACCACCTTTCCAATCAAGAATCGTAGTCTCTTTAACTCTCCATCGATCGAAAAATACGAAAATCAATGACGACAAAACTATCTATTCCATTCAACCGCACACATTATCCCAATACATTTCAACGCATAATAAAATTTTTAAACTAAAAAGGTGCTTCACCAAGAATATTAAGCATCTTGCAATACTTATTTTCCTTTCCAATATAAACAGTATCAATTCCTCCCGTGATAATTCCAAGAAAGGTAAAAAAAATTGCAGAATCTTTAATCCCATTTCCATCAAAATAACACGAAAGTTAAAGAATCCCAAAGATGCACGATCCCGTAAGTATAATATTTACAGCGACACGCTTCCTGTTTGTCATCGTGTTAGAAACGTCAAGCGTGCAATTCGATTTCGAGGCACGTATATTATCGCGACCGCGGATCGCTTTCAAATGTCACGTTCGATTATCACGAGCGCGATTGCTTACCAATATTTCACGACAGCGGTGACAGTGAGCGGATTGCTCTGGTCGGGATAGATCTCTTTACAAAGGCCGTGGAGTGCGTCAAGGCCCAGGGCCCGTGCCGTCGGCGGCTGGCTGAGTTGTCCCGGTGGAAAGCCTCGGCAGAACTCTTCCCTCTCGCGCATATTTCCGTACATGTAGATGAAAGCTTCCACCTACGCGGTGTACGGCACAATGGGCAATGATAGCACGCGATGCACGCGATCCACTTTGTTTACGGCGGTGCCGCGACCACTACGTGCACTTTTCCACCGAGCGCGGAACACACGACAAAACAAATTCCTCCGGAGCTGGCGACCGACTGACTCCGAAATCGCTGCGCGTCGCTGGTGGCTGCCAGGAACGAGGGAAAGCTCCACCGCGATTGGCCCGTGCCGTTCGAGGCGCCCCGCGATTAGCCGAGCCCGTCGGAGGAGAGAGAAACCCCGATCCAATAAAGTTGCACACCTACACAGGCGCGTCTTACTTGCACACAACGCCGTGTTATTGGAAATGCACTCTGTCGGTGGATTTCGATGAAGTTCGAGGAGAGACGTGCATTTAAAAATGTTTAACGCGGCAAGATGAGGTTACGATACTCGGTTCTGTTCCTCGCCTGGCTTTCGTGGGACTTACGAATGTGTTCAGGCAGCGCGCTGGTAAATAAGACCACGGAATGTCAGTACAGACCCGAGGGGCCGTTGGTGCTGTGCACATTTCTGTGAGTAGACGGGCTAGCTGTGTTCTATGCTCCAAATACTTTATTTTTCTGAACTGATCATTGCTTTTACTTCAACCAACTGTTAAATATGTATTTGTACGTAGACCGAAGGATTTCATAGAGTGCGAACCACCGGTCGATCACAATGGTAACAAAACTGCCAAGGAAGAACTGGGATACGGCTGTGTGAAGGTAGAGTCGCATTAATTTCTTTTGCGTTATACGCAGTAATGTACGCCGGATAATCATTTGTTATGCATTCTGTTCTCAGTTCGGAGGCTCCAGGTACGAGGATGTCGAGAAGACTAAAGTCCCTTGCACCGTATTGCCAGACATCGAGTGTTGCGGGTCCAAGACGTTTTTTCGGGAAGGAGTTCCTTGTATAAAATACAGCGACCATTATTTTGCTACCACTTTACTGTATAGTATACTGTTAGGCTTCCTCGGTATGGATAGGTTTTGTCTAGGTCAGACCGGCACAGCCGTAGGTAAATTGTTGACGCTCGGCGGAGTAGGAGTCTGGTGGGTCGTCGATATTATTCTCCTAGTCACGGATTCGTTGAAACCCGAAGATGGTAGCAATTGGAATCCTTACGTGTAGGACACCAGATACAATTCGAACAGACATCTCGGAGATGTAAAAAGAGCGAACGTTAATATACTATTTTTTTTATATTAGCGTTAAATAATCGGGAATTCACAGAATCAGAATGGTTTTCGTGTAATGAATTTATACCTGCTGTACATAATGTCTAAATAAATATTTATGTTAAAAAATTGGTGTCTGTGTGTCGATCGTCGCTGTTACCTACTTTTTATGGGGAAAGGATTTTTTTAAAAGAACATTACTCTTGTGTTCGGTATTTAAAAGTAGTAGGCTACAAATATAGAAATATAAATACGTTTATGCTTTATAATTCATAGTCGTCTAGATGGTATAATTCACTAAGCAGTCTATAAACGTACGACGGTGCATTTCCACCCCTGGAAGCAAAATACATCGCATCGTTAATATATACGGTTTACACAGAGGGATAAATAAAATTTCCGCAATTAATCTTACGTATTTGAAATAAATAATGTGACCAGCTCTGGTGGCACGTAGTCGAACACTGGATTGTAGGCATGAATTCTTTCCAACAGAGGTGCGTTAGCGCAATCTATTACACCTTGCGTCGGAGAAACATGCTTATTGAAACCAGCCTGTTCGTGCGAACAGAGGTAAAGTGGAGAAAGCTTGTAAAGCGGCAGTAGCACCATTACTGGAACCGAATAATGCTTCGCAGCTTGAGCAACTGTGTGCGAACCCGAAATCGCCCTCAACCCTCCATTCGCCATAACAGTGTGCGTACCGATTATTACTTTATTCACGCGTGACATCATTGCGAAGATTGCCACGTCTGATATTAAAGTGGTTTTAATCTTCGCTTTCGCGAGATTCACTGCCATTTCTTGACCCTACAAATACAACGCTACTTTTAATTGTACACACGACGACGTCACCACTGACTTATCGTTACTCGTACGTTTAAAGATGGCCCGCCTTCGGCTACTATAACTTCGAATGCTCTTGTGGTGGCTGCCTCCTTGAAAAATTCTTCAACTAATTTAGATTTGCCAATTGTCAGGATGATTTCGTTAGAATGGATGTGCTCGGAAGCTTGCGCGGTAATATTTTCAGAGCTAAAAGGAAGATACACGCGTATCGTACTAAAAATGCGTTATGAAATACAGCTCGGTATTTTTTTTACTGACTATGACTAACCAAGTCTCTAACTCTGCTTCGAATTCATTAATGTGCTCTATGAGAGCTGATTTCAGAGAAGGCACAGACTTATTAAAATCAGTCTCCTGATCCCCTTCAGCAGTGAGGATTTTATGTAACGACTCTTGCGGATCTGTCTCGTCTGTTTTGTTTTTCAGTTCCGACGTGTACTCCTCCCTAATTATTTTCAGTATCCTTCGCACCATATTCCCAATTGAGAATTCCAGGGGTATAGCTTCTACTAAATACTTTCCGTTTCTTGTTATTACACCCATTAGGTGTCTTTTAAAATAAAAAAACGTGATTAAAATAATACATTCCCACTTTGCGTTATGCGATGATGTATGCCTTATTAAAATTGCACGGACCTAAGGAGCCATGAACGAAGTATAAGCATACAAAATTTTTTGCTAACAAATTTGCTCTATATTTTTCATGTATTTCTTTATATAGAATTATCAGTTTTTGGTTCTCCTAGTAATTACGACGTATTTGATATTGACAACGACCAGTGGCGGATTTAAGAAAAAAGGCCCAGGGGACAAACATTCTGAGAGGTCCCATTTTTTCGGGGAAATGAAGAGGTAGTTTAATAAAACGAGGGGCCCAGGTGGCAACTGCTCATCGGCCGCCGTGTTAAATACGCCACTGACAACCACGATATTTATTAGAAATTCATATTGCTTGTTCATAATGAAAATTGACACTTCGATATTCAGTGGTCCTTAGGTTTACACGAAATCGTTTAGGTTAAGAAAAATACAATTCCTACTTGGCAGTAGTCCATTCTGTATTATTTATAATATCCTTTAAAACCGATATAGTAGCCACCACGATATTGTGTGTACCTTTGATATCGCTGAAACACAAAATATCATAACGTTCGCTCCACTTGAGGTTAAGTGAACTTAAATTCTCACCCGTAATGAATATCATTTATTAATTTTAAAACTCCTTCGTTAATATCCTCATCTTTCTTGCTCACCATTTTTATTAAAATTTATTACAAACTATTCTAAATATTATTAGTTTCTACGAACTCAAGGGAAAAGAAGTCAAATAATTAATCCCACCACCGCAGGTGAAGTCACATACGAGGTGTACCTCGTCTGTGCTCGAGGACTGAATTTAGCGGCCTCTGTTCATGAACAGCGTCCAACTCCGGAACTACTCTGAAATGTGTTGAAATGCTGAAAGATGTGTGCGTGCTTGTATACGTGTGATAACTTGACATTCTCTTCGTCAATCTTTTCTTTTCCTTTCTTAGTTGTATGCGTCTTTTGAGTACCTTACTAATATAATATTAGAATTATGCAGCGTGTGAGGTTAAATAAATTGTTATATGGTCGCTAACTTCAGTTCAGCTCGATTCAGATTCATTCAGATTCGTCGAGCTATAAAAGTGGGGCGGTTACGCAAATTTGTCTTTAAATTTTTTGTGCGCGAAGAAAAGTACGGTTCTTTTGTTTTCAAACAAAAGGGTACCTAATTTTTTTTACCTGTTGTCATTTGTATACGTTTTCTGTGATATGATAGAATTGGACTGCGTTTAAATGTATTCTATATGAAATAAAGGTTAAATTGCGAAGATAATTGAATTCTTTATACGTTTTACATGAAATTATATTGTAATATTTGTCGTATTTTCTATACATAATAGACAAATCAGGTTAATGAAAACATTTTTCTTCTTCTTGCAGATAAATCTTGGGAACATTCCTCCGAGGCCAGGAACTTTAAATGAGACAAACGATGGAAAGCTGTCAGCCTCAACAATGAACATTAAGAAGATAGTGATTTTATACAAAAAGTAAAATGAAATTATACAATATTGGAACACTGTAAAAAAGGCCTTTCATGCAAATAAAGTGGAAAAAAATTGGAAAAGAACTGTATTATTTACAAATACCTTTTACAAATTCCTATCCAAATTCCAAACCTATGATTTCCATGGTAAAAGGCCTTTAGAAGGCGCAGCTCTTGTTCGCTACTTCAAGGCAACGCCTTCAATGGTGAAATTACAAGATACCTCCTTTCGCTTCATGTTCTCCTGATACATCGCTCCAAAATCTGGCCAAAATTCTCTGAAAGCTCCAAAATTGAGATTACAACAGGAGAACATGATGTGGAAAGAGGTGGCACTAAGTTAGCGTCTTCGGAAAGAGAATCTAAGGCGGAGAATTATTCGACGTAGAGGCGCAGCGTCTTCGAAAGGCTTCAACGATGAAATTCAGGGCGTACCTCCTTTCGCTTCATGTTCTCCTGATACATTTGCTAAAATCTGGCCAAAATTTTCTGAACGCTCCAAAATTGAGACTGTAACAGGAGAACATGATGTGGAAAGAGGTGGCACTAAGTTAGCGTCTTCGGAAAGAGAATCGAAGGCGGAGAACTATTCAACGTAGAGGTGCAGCGTCTTCGAAAGGCTTCGACGATGAAATTCAGGGCGTACCTCCTTTCGCTTCATGTTCTCCTGATACATTTGCTGAAATCTGGCCAAAATTCTCTGAACGCTCCAAAATTGAGATTGTAACAGGAGAACATGATGTGGAAAGAGGTGGCACTAAGTTAGCGTCTTCGGAAAGAGAATCGAAGGCGGAGAACTATTCAACGTAGAGGCGCAGCGTCTTCGAAAGGCTTCGACGATGATATTCAGGGCGTACCTCCTTTCGCTTCATGTTCTCCTGATACATTTGCTAAAATCTGGCCAAAATTTTCTGAACGCTCCAAAATTGAGATTGTAACAGGAGAACATGATGTGGAAAGAGGTGGCACTAAGTTAGCGTCTTCGGAAAGAGAATCTAAGGCGGAGAACTATTCAACGTAGAGGCGCAGCGTCTTCGAAAGGCTTCGACGATGAAATTCAGGGCGTACCTCCTTTCGCTTCATGTTCTCCTGATACATTTGCTAAAATCTGGCCAAAATTTTCTGAACGCTCCAAAATTGAGATTGTAACAGGAGAACATGATGTGGAAAGAGGTGGCACTAAGTTAGCGTCTTTGGAAAGAGAATCTAAGGCGGAGAACTATTCAACGTAGAGGCGCAGCGTTTACGAAAGGCTTCGACGATGAAATTCAGGGCGTACCTCCTTTCGCTTCATGTTCTCCTGATACATTTGCTAAAATCTGGCCAAAATTCTGTGAACGCTCCAAAATTGAGATTGTAAGAGGAGAACATGATGTGGAAAGAGGTGGCACTAAGTTAGCGTCTTCGGAAAGAGAATCGAAGGCGGAGAACTATTCAACATAGAGACGCAGAGTCTTCGAAAGGCTTCGACGATGATATTCAGGGCGTACCTCCTTTCGCTTCATGTTCCCCTGATACATTTGCTAAAATCTGGCCAAAATGTTCTGAACGCTCCAAAATTGAGATTGTAACAGGAGAACATGATGTCGAAAGAGGTGGCACAAAGTAACGACTCCGGAGAGAGTGAATCGAAGACGGAGAAGTAATCAACGCAGACGCAGTCTTTACTTGTGATTGGAAAATATGGGATTTAATTAGGAAATGGAAGATATAGGGTACATTTCTACATTAAATGATGCGTTTTTTCTCTACATGTGATTTATTAAAATACTCTGAATAATGTACAGTGATATATAATAATTTCATTGTTTAATTACTTAAGTTTAACTTCCACTTAAAAAGGATATATTGTAACTGCTGCACTCGTCCAGTGCATTTTCGATAACACCCCACATTTTACACAGACGTCTGCATGACGTCAATTATACGTCCGTTTTAGATCCGGACGGCTTCTAGGACGTCTTTTGGGCGACTTTAGACGTCTGTGTTCTATCAGGGACCACTTGACACGAACCGACGCTTCCAAAGGAAAGAATTGCTTACCTATAACAGACGAATGACCCGAATTAATTAACCATTATACAAGGTGGCTGAGAAATCGGTATCAATTGGGTAAAATCGGTGATCAAGGGGTACTTTCATTGTACTCATTGGACGCGGTTTCACGTCCCGAGTACTTTCATAAGGGGTGAAAAATTCCCTACTATACAGGGTGACTGAGAAATCGGAAACGATCGAGAAACATTGGCGATCAAAGGGTACTTTCATTGTACTCTTTGAACGCGGTTTTACACCCCGAGTACTTTCCTCAGGGGTGAAAAATACCCTACTATACAGGGTGACTGAAAAATCGGCAACGATCGAGAAAAATCGGCGATCAAAGGGTACTTTCATTGTACTCTTTGGGCGCGGTTTTACGTCCCGAGTACTTTCCTAAGGGGTGATAAATACCCTACTATACAGGGTGACCGAAAAATCGGCAACGATCGAGGAAAATCGGCGATCAAAGGGTACTTTCATTGTACTCTTTGGACGCGGTTTTACGTCCCGAGTACTTTCCTAAGGGGTGAAAAATACCCTACTATACAGGGTGACAGAGAAATCGGCAACGATCGAGGGAAATCGGCGATCAAAGGGTACTTTCATTGTACCCTTTGGACGCGGTTTGACGCTGAAATTCAGGATACCTCCTTTCGTTTCATGTTCTCCTAATACACCGCTCCAAAATCTGGCCCAAATTTTCTGAACGCTCTAAATTGAGCTTCGTAACAGGAGAACATGATGTCGAAAGAGGTGGCACTAAGTTAGCGTCTTCGGAGAGAGAATCCAAGGCGGAGAACTATTCGACGTAGAGGCGCAGAGTCTTCGAAAGGCCTTCGACGATGAAATTCAGGGCATACCTCCTTTCGCTGCATGTTCTCCTGATACATTTGCTAAAATCTGGCCAAAATTTTCTGAACGCTCCAAAATTGAGATTGTAACAGGAGAACATGATGTGGAAAGAGGTGGCACTAAGTTAGTGTCTTCGGAAAGAGAATCTAAGGCGGAGAACTATTCAACGTAGAGGCGCAGCGTCTTCGAAAGGCTTCGACGATGAAATTCAGGGCGTACCTCCTTTCGCTTCATGTTCTCCTGATACATTTGCTAAAATCTGGCCAAAATTTTCTGAACGCTCCAAAATTGAGATTGTAACAGGAGAACATGATGTTGAAAGAGGTGGCACTAAGTTAGCGTCTTCGGAAAGAGAATCTAAGGCAGGGAACTATTCGACGTAGAGGCGCAGCGTCTTCGAAAGGCTTCGACGATGAAATTCACTGCGTACCTCCTTTCGCTTCATGTTCCCCTAATACATTTGCTAAAATCTAGCTAAAATTTTCTGAACGCTCCAAAATTGAGATTGTAACAGGAGAACATGATGTCGAAAGAGGTGGCACTAAGTTAGCGTCTTCGAAAAGAGAATCTAAGGCGGAGAACTATTCGACGTAGAGGCGCAGCGTCTTCGAAAGGCTTCAACGATGAAATTCAGGGCGTACCTCCTTTCGCTCCATGTTCCCCTGATACATTTGCTAAATTCTGGCCAAAATTTTCTGAACGCTCCAAAATTGAGATTGTAACAGGAGAACATGATGTGGAAAGAGGTGGCACTAAGTTAGCGTCTTCGGAAAGAGAATCTAAGGCGGAGAACTATTCAACGTAGAGGCGCAGCGTCTTCGAAAGGCTTCGACGATGAAATTCAGGGCGTACCTCCTTTCGCTTCATGTTCTCCTGATACATTTGCTAAAATCTGGCCAAAATTTTCTGAACGCTCCAAAATTGAGATTGTAACAGGAGAACATGATGTGGAAAGAGGTGGCACTAAGTTAGCGTCTTTGGAAAGAGAATCTAAGGCGGAGAACTATTCAACGTAGAGGCGCAGCGTTTACGAAAGGCTTCGACGATGAAATTCAGGGCGTACCTCCTTTCGCTTCATGTTCTCCTGATACATTTGCTAAAATCTGGCCAAAATTCTGTGAACGCTCCAAAATTGAGATTGTAAGAGGAGAACATGATGTGGAAAGAGGTGGCACTAAGTTAGCGTCTTCGGAAAGAGAATCGAAGGCGGAGAACTATTCAACATAGAGACGCAGAGTCTTCGAAAGGCTTCGACGATGATATTCAGGGCGTACCTCCTTTCGCTTCATGTTCCCCTGATACATTTGCTAAAATCTGGCCAAAATGTTCTGAACGCTCCAAAATTGAGATTGTAACAGGAGAACATGATGTCGAAAGAGGTGGCACAAAGTAACGACTCCGGAGAGAGTGAATCGAAGACGGAGAAGTAATCAACGCAGACGCAGTCTTTACTTGTGATTGGAAAATATGGGATTTAATTAGGAAATGGAAGATATAGGGTACATTTCTACATTAAATGATGCGTTTTTTCTCTACATGTGATTTATTAAAATACTCTGAATAATGTACAGTGATATATAATAATTTCATTGTTTAATTACTTAAGTTTAACTTCCACTTAAAAAGGATATATTGTAACTGCTGCACTCGTCCAGTGCATTTTCGATAACACCCCACATTTTACACAGACGTCTGCATGACGTCAATTATACGTCCGTTTTAGATCCGGACGGCTTCTAGGACGTCTTTTGGGCGACTTTAGACGTCTGTGTTCTATCAGGGACCACTTGACACGAACCGACGCTTCCAAAGGAAAGAATTGCTTACCTATAACAGACGAATGACCCGAATTAATTAACCATTATACAAGGTGGCTGAGAAATCGGTATCAATTGGGTAAAATCGGTGATCAAGGGGTACTTTCATTGTACTCATTGGACGCGGTTTCACGTCCCGAGTACTTTCATAAGGGGTGAAAAATTCCCTACTATACAGGGTGACTGAGAAATCGGAAACGATCGAGAAACATTGGCGATCAAAGGGTACTTTCATTGTACTCTTTGAACGCGGTTTTACACCCCGAGTACTTTCCTCAGGGGTGAAAAATACCCTACTATACAGGGTGACTGAAAAATCGGCAACGATCGAGAAAAATCGGCGATCAAAGGGTACTTTCATTGTACTCTTTGGGCGCGGTTTTACGTCCCGAGTACTTTCCTAAGGGGTGATAAATACCCTACTATACAGGGTGACCGAAAAATCGGCAACGATCGAGGAAAATCGGCGATCAAAGGGTACTTTCATTGTACTCTTTGGACGCGGTTTTACGTCCCGAGTACTTTCCTAAGGGGTGAAAAATACCCTACTATACAGGGTGACAGAGAAATCGGCAACGATCGAGGGAAATCGGCGATCAAAGGGTACTTTCATTGTACCCTTTGGACGCGGTTTGACGCTGAAATTCAGGATACCTCCTTTCGTTTCATGTTCTCCTAATACACCGCTCCAAAATCTGGCCCAAATTTTCTGAACGCTCTAAATTGAGCTTCGTAACAGGAGAACATGATGTCGAAAGAGGTGGCACTAAGTTAGCGTCTTCGGAGAGAGAATCCAAGGCGGAGAACTATTCGACGTAGAGGCGCAGAGTCTTCGAAAGGCCTTCGACGATGAAATTCAGGGCATACCTCCTTTCGCTGCATGTTCTCCTGATACATTTGCTAAAATCTGGCCAAAATTTTCTGAACGCTCCAAAATTGAGATTGTAACAGGAGAACATGATGTGGAAAGAGGTGGCACTAAGTTAGTGTCTTCGGAAAGAGAATCTAAGGCGGAGAACTATTCAACGTAGAGGCGCAGCGTCTTCGAAAGGCTTCGACGATGAAATTCAGGGCGTACCTCCTTTCGCTTCATGTTCTCCTGATACATTTGCTAAAATCTGGCCAAAATTTTCTGAACGCTCCAAAATTGAGATTGTAACAGGAGAACATGATGTTGAAAGAGGTGGCACTAAGTTAGCGTCTTCGGAAAGAGAATCTAAGGCAGGGAACTATTCGACGTAGAGGCGCAGCGTCTTCGAAAGGCTTCGACGATGAAATTCACTGCGTACCTCCTTTCGCTTCATGTTCCCCTAATACATTTGCTAAAATCTAGCTAAAATTTTCTGAACGCTCCAAAATTGAGATTGTAACAGGAGAACATGATGTCGAAAGAGGTGGCACTAAGTTAGCGTCTTCGAAAAGAGAATCTAAGGCGGAGAACTATTCGACGTAGAGGCGCAGCGTCTTCGAAAGGCTTCAACGATGAAATTCAGGGCGTACCTCCTTTCGCTCCATGTTCCCCTGATACATTTGCTAAATTCTGGCCAAAATTTTCTGAACGCTCCAAAATTGAGATTGTAACAGGAGAACATGATGTTGAATGAGGTGGCACTAAGTTAGCGTCTTCGGAAAGAGAATCTAAGGCAGAGAACTATTCGACGTAGAGGCGCAGCGTCTTCGAAAGGCTTCGACGATGAAATTCACTGCGTACCTCCTTTCGCTTCATGTTCCCCTGATACATTTGCTAAAATCTAGCTAAAATTTTCTGAACGCTCCAAAATTGAGATTGTAACAGGAGAACATGATGTCGAAAGAGGTGGCACTAAGTTAGCGTCTTCGGAAAGAGAATCTAAGGCAGAGAACTATTCGACGTAGAGGCGCAGCGTCTACGAAAGGCTTCGACGATGAAATTCACTGCGTACCTCCTTTCGCTCCATGTTCCCCTGATACATTTGCTAAATTCTGGCCAAAATTTTCTGAACGCTCCAAAATTGAGATTGTAACAGGAGAACATGATGTCGAAAGAGGTGGCACTAAGTTAGCGTCTTCGGAAAGAGAATCTAAGGCGGAGAACTATTCGACGTAGAGGCGCAGCGTCTTCGAAAGGCTTCGACGATAAAATTCAGAGCGTACCTCCTTTCGCTTCATGTTCTCCTGATACATTTGCTAAAATCTGGCCAAAATTGTCTGAACGCTCCAAAATTGAGATTGTAACAGGAGAACATGATGTCGAAAGAGGTGGCACTAAGTTAGCGTCTTCGGAAAGAGAATCTAAGGTGGAGAACTGTTCGACGTAGAGGCGCAGCGTCTTCGAAAGGCTTCGACGATGAAATTCAGGGCGTACCTCCTTTCGCTTCATGTTCTCCTGATACATTTGCTAAAATCTGGCCAAAATTGTCTGAACGCTCCAAAATTGAGATTGTAACAGGAGAACATGATGTCGAAAGAGGTGGCACTAAGTTAGCGTCTTCGGAAAGATAATCTAAGGCGGAGAACTATTCGACGTAGAGGCGCAGCGTCTTCGAAAGGCTTCGATGATAAAATTCAGAGCGTACCTCCTTTCGCTTCATGTTCTCCTGATACATTTGCTAAAATCTGGCCAAAATTTTCTGAACGCTCCAAAATTGAGATTGTAACAGAAGAACATGATGTCGAAAGAGGTGGCACTAAGTTAGCGTCTTCGGAAAGATAATCTAAGGCGGAGAACTATTCGACGTAGAGGCGCAGCGTCTTCGAAAGGCTTCGACGATAAAATTCAGAGCGTACCTCCTTTCGCTTCATGTTCTCCTGATACATTTGCTAAAATCTGGCCAAAATTGTCTGAACGCTCCAAAATTGAGATTGTAACAGGAGAACATGATGTCGAAAGAGGTGGCACTAAGTTAGCGTCTTCGGAAAGAGAATCTAAGGCGGAGAACTGTTCGACGTAGAGGCGCAGCGTCTTCGAAAGGCTTCGACGATGAAATTCAGGGCGTACCTCCTTTCGCTTCATGTTCTCCTGATACATTTGCTAAAATCTGGCCAAAATTGTCTGAACGCTCCAAAATTGAGATTGTAACAGGAGAACATGATGTCGAAAGAGGTGGCACTAAGTTAGCGTCTTCGGAAAGAGAATCTAAGGCGGAGAACTGTTCGACGTAGAGGCACAGCGTCTTCGAAAGGCTTCGACGATGAAATTCAGGGCGTACCTCCTTTCGCTTCATGTTCTCCTGATACATTTGGTAAAATCTGGCCAAAATTTTCTGAACGCTCTAAATTGAGCTTCGTAACAGGAGAACATGTCGAAAGTGGTAACTCCCGAGAGAATGAGTCGATGACGGAGAAGTAATCAACGCAGACGCAGGCTTTACTTGTGATTGTGGAATTTGGGATTTAATTAGGAAATGGAAGTTATAGGGTACATTTCTACATTGAATGATGCGTTTTTTCTCTACATGTGATTTATTAAAACACTCTGAATAATGTACAGTGATATATAATAATTCGATTGTCTAATTACTTAAGTTTAACTTAAAAGGGACATATTGTAAATGCTGTAAATGCATTCTTCCAGTGCGTTTTCGTTACACCCCACATTTTACACAGACGTCTGGAAGACGTCAATTGAACGTCCGTTTTAGATCCGGATGGCTTTTAGGATGACTTTTGGGCGTCTTTAGACGTCTGTGTGCTATCTGGGATCAGTTGACACGAACCGACGCTTCCAAAGGAAAGAATTGCTTACCTATAACAGACGAAAGCTCCGAATTAATTAACCAGTCCTCAATATAATTGGTAATTGGACACTAAATACACTCGATAATTCTTACTACTTTAAAGCAAACTTATTCAATATTATATTTATTTGCAAAATACACAGCATTTTATTCTTATCCCGGGTACTGTTCCGTTTCACGCATAAGAGATAAATAAATATCGGTACGAAATATCGATACAATTAGTGATCCTCTATTTAGAGAGTGATCGGAACAACGTATATCGTCGCTGATTGGTTGCTGCGATTTGGAGCAAAAGCGGAAGTAGACAGAGAAAGAAACTGTAAAAAAGAAAGAGACAAAAATACTGATAGAAAGAGGCAGAAAAACTGATAAAAAGAGACAGAAAAACTGATAGAAAGAGACTGAAATACTGATAGAAAGAGATAGAGTGAACGGTTAGGTTATGTTTATTTCCGGTTTTGCTCCAAATCTTGAAAAATGGCTGCGGTTATACCGATCACTCCCTGGAGGATCACTAGATACAATTGACATGTAGCGCCATTCCTATTCTCGTGCGAATGGAAATTTTGATTTCCTAACCACGCATGATTACATTTCTCGATTTTATAAAAATACCGTTACGGCGTAACAATAATATTTTGACAGGATGTTAAGTCATAAAAAGTTCTCAAATGTAACGTAAAAGATCGAAGTAGCTAATAAACATTTATTGTCATGTAGGTTGTTCGAAGTGACAGAAAATACAACCTACCTAAGAGACTGTACAATATTTTTTACGCGGTTGTATTTATATAATATTTCTGACCGAAATCTATGGAAATAAGTGCAAATTATGCTTCTATCAAAATGTATTAGTAAACGGAATTATGCAACATGTTTCTTGAAATTATTCGTAACGTTCAGGCCATTTTAGATTTTAAATGTTTCTGTCACTTTGAGGCGTCAACCATATAATAATCACGCGCATCCAGCGGCTGAATTCCAGCCTGTGAATTTGGGCAGCAAGCAAAATTTGCGATGTAATCAGGAGGAAATCCTCTACATATTCACAAAGTTTCAGAATTTTTTGAATTTTCGGATTCGGGATCTTCCCTTGTTGGAACGGGGCCCCCTTGGAAAGTGGGGTCCTGGGCTGCAGCCCCCCTAGCACTCTTTTACTCCGGGCCTGGTGGCATCATTAGTAAACATAACGATCCCATTCAATAGAAAGAGATATACAAATTTGTTTATACCCTTATTTGTTTACATAAGAATCTAAACCACTTCTAGAAATATTATAATTCATTATGCAACACTCCTGGTCGGCAATATTATAAGTTCATTAGTTTCAAACATAAAAAGAACGAATGATTAATATCCTTCAAAATACGAATCGGCGTTCCAAATCTTTCTTAACAGGCTGAAATCCTCAAAATATAAATAAATAAAATGTCTCTCCTCTGCAGAAATTGAATGGGACTTCTAATCCTAATCGAGAGGTGTCGTGTTCGATGGTTACGGCGTTTCTTGGTTCATGAATTAAACAAGACCAACATTGTAGAAAGTATACAAATGCATATGACCCTGGACGTTGTCTGAGGTTCATAATTTAAAGAGGAAATTGCTTACACACGATTTCTCGTAACAGTACATCGTTCGTCGTGTAATTCAAGTTCCATCGGCTACTAGGAAACTCAAGGAAACCGGAGCAATGATCAGTTCTGTTTCTCTAGCGTTGTCATTTTACTCTGTTACATCGCACGTGTATTCCGTGACATGTGCATTATGAGTTTGATTCTCTGCCTCCAGCGTGCAACGTTATTCTAAATATCTCGAGAACTATCTCTTAATTCACTCACTTCGACTTACCTTCGAATATTATAAAAATGGCGAAAATCGGGGATGTTGTGAGTACAATAAATTCACATTACTTTCATACATTCTTTCGTTGGAAAGAGTTTCTTAACCTGCTCTGCATTTCCTCGACAAATCACGAAATTGTCTTTATAGTTTCATCTTTCTTCTAGAGCGCTGATCAATTGTTGGCCGTTACTAGCGTACTGTCCAGGCCAGCGGATGAGTTTGACAACGATGTAAGCTACGATTTGAAAAGGAATCTGTTAATTAAACATGTACTATATCCGCACGTTTCTTGTAGCCTTCCGTGGAAGCCATCTGGGCAATGAAAGCGATGGAACACGCTGAGATTTATTTTAATGTAAACACATGATTTTAAGATAATTTATTTCTATATGGGAAACGGCTAGGATTTAAATGTTAAATACCTTTCTCTTTTAGCTTTTATGTTCAGTTGATCCTAAGTTTTTAAAACTCACCCCTCACGACGAACAGATATATAAAAGCTTTCGAGACGTTTTCCATGACCTCAAAGTAGATAAGATAAACGAAGACGAGTTAAAGTCATCGGAAGGGAAGTCGAAGTGGAGGCCGTTTTGCGAGCAGTTCAAGGGTTTCATAGAAGATTATAGTTTCGGTACACTGCTAAGAGCGGACTGCGACGAAGATTACTCCGAGGAGAATAGCATACTTACGACTAGAATACAGTTTTACGCCATCGAGCTTGCCAGGAATAGAGAAGGTTTTAACGATGGTATTAGGAAAAAGTACAAACCTAAACAGGCTACAGAGAAATCTTAAATCACGCTGATATCTTCATATTTACATGTTGAAAGAATATTTGAATAGTATGTAATTTTTCATCTACACGTTTTGTACAATTTGAATGTATGAAGGCTTACAAAGTTATGCATTTTAATACAATGTTATTTATAGTGAACAAAGACAAAGAATAAACAAGTTAAATAAAAAAAAAATCGTATACGAATCTTTTTTTATTTCGATTTCTTTATTTGTAGACTAATTAACGGATTCGATGCGCGCGCTTGGTGTTTCGATTGGGTAGCGGTGGACCTGGAGCCTGCGGCTTCTCTGTCGAACTTTCTTTTCCTTCTGCCGACACCTATGAGCCGTCTCAATGTGGGCGGTACTATGTAATCGGGCACATCCTTCAGGTGTGGCTGTAATTTTACAGTGTGCAACGCTTTGTCCTGCCTCAGGGATTGCAGGTCCCTTGGATTGTCTTCGAAATAGCTTTTCAGTTTCGCGCAATTCAACACCTCTTGTTTTATTTCCTTCAGTCGAGCCTCGCGAACGGCTATTCTCGTCACTGCCTTCCAGGCATCTTTCGCTCGATATCTGTAAAAGGAATCGTTAGAAATATGTAGAACAAAGCAAGAGACTTGAAGCTCACGTACCGAAATCCTTCGACTTCTTCCAGTTTGAATTGATACGTCTTAAACAAGCTTTCCCGATTGTAACAATGCTTCAATTGATCCTCAACAGCTTCGAGAAGCGGTCTTTCTTTTATCGACACGAAACTTAACGCCGTCCCTTGATTCTTTCCTCGCGCAGTGCGCCCAGCTCTGTGGATATACGAGTTCACGTCCAGGGGGAAGTCGAAGTTAATCACATTCGACACAAATTGGAAATCTATGCCACGCGCTACTCCGGATTCTTTGTCCCTTTTCCGTTTCCCTCTTTTAACTTTCACCACGTGAGGCTGGAAGGAGTAATGAAATAGTTAGAGGTTTATAAATCGCAGTTCTTCTCACTCTTTGACTCACTTCTTCCAACGACTTTTCATCCGACGCTATTATAATGTCGTACGTCCCGGAATTAAATTGAGTGACTGCTCTGCACCTCGAAACTGCTGGCAATTCAGAATTCAAGACGCACGTGGGTATACCGAATTGTTCCAGGAATAATTTCAATTTGTAACACCTATCTACCGTATTTACAAAGATAATCGTCTTCCCTCTGTACAAAGAAAGACGAATAAACTACATATCCTTGGAATTTAGTGTCTTCCCTTGATTTTTCAACATTTACCTAATCAAATTCAGTTTCAACAAGGCATACAAAATAGCAGCCTTATCGCTCTCCTGCGCAGCGAGGCTGTAGTGCGCTAGCTGAGACAGCGGAGCCAACGGAGGTTCCTCTAATTTCAAAATCGCTGGATTATGAAGCACCAGTTTCTTAAGAGTTACAACATCTTCCGACAACGTTGCGGACGCTAAAGCCGCTTGGTACACAGTGGGCAAGTAATTCAACAGGTTCTTTATCTCATTTTCGTATCCAAATGAAAATATCTGAAATATAGAAACGGTACTATTAATCGTGAATTCACTGCGTCGCGTGCAAGTCACGTACCAAGTCAGCTTCGTCGATGATTAACGTTTCGAGCGACTGTTTCAGCTTCACATTATTGGCTTTTAAGTGCTGCAACAATCTGCTCGGAGTGCCGACTACGATATCAGGCTTCTCCGCTAGCAGTGGTTTCTGTGCGCTTAGATCTACTTGCGGGCTGACGTCAACGACTTTTACTTCTCTGCTGCACTTTATAGTGAGGCTAGCTACGACGTCGTGTATCTGTTTACAGAGCTCTTTGCTCGGAGCTATGATTAGGCCTTTGATTTCTTGGTTCTTTTGGTTCCGTTTATTCAACAGAATCTTCTGAATCAGCGGTATGGCGAACGCTGCGGTTTTGCCGGACCCTGTACGAGCTCGGATCAAAATATCTTTCCCTTCTAATAATAATGGTATCGCTTTCTCTTGTATCAGTGTAGGTTCTAACCAACCTAACTTCGCGACAGCCTGAAATTTTAGATATAAGTATAACTGTGCGTTGAATTAAGGGGCGCAAGCGGTGGTTAAAATTTTATTGGTTCGAAAATGTAACCTCTTCTACTTTAAGGTGCATTCGGTATTTTACCTTTAAAATTCGATCGTCTAGTTCCAGCTCGTAGAAATTCTTTGGCTTCTCCTCGTTGTCTTCGTCTACTTCGATTTCATTCGACGTCATGTTAAATAAAGAACTGTTAATTGATTTTTAAAAACGGCACGTGTCGATCTGTCAGCAAAGGTATGTAGAGTTGTTTACTGGAGTTGATTTGTACTCGACTGTGGCGCCAAACGCGCGCATCTTTCAAATTATCGAGCGCGTAGAAAAGGAACATTTTAAATTAAACAATTTTTCTCATTGTTCATGCTTCATTTCGTAATGTAAATCACGAGGCCAACGGTAAATGGAATAAATACTTTGTAGGATTAAATTTTATGTTATTTAAACTGAACGCTCATTATACGTTTTCTCTTTAAAGCAGAATTTGAAACGTACAGTAATTCTTATTTAATATACCTTTCGTTACAAGTCCTTTACTGCATAGATGTGTCAAAGCGCAGTGTTAGCACGGCTAAAAAGGAAGTACAGAAACAGTGGCAGATTTAAGGATGTATCGGACCTATTTTGAAAATGGTACCAAGTCGATGAAATTTCGTGAGATTGTTCTGTTTAATCTCTCTGATGTGCTCTAAAATTTTTAAACGAATTCAGTAAACGGTTGCTGAGTTATAAAGATTTTAATTTTCACTGATTTTACACGTCCTCTTCTGGAAAGAGACGATCCTGACGGATAAAACAACTAAAAAAATATTGAAGAAATGGTACCAATGTTTTCAGTTTTTTTTGTGTATTTAGTATATGGATAGATGAAAATATTTGCCGAGTTTAAATTATTTCCACTGCACAGTTTTAAAGAAATAAATTATATATTTAGAAAATTGATAATTGAGGGCATTTTCAGAGCCAAAAGTTTATCAAATAATGCTTGAAAAAGCGTTTGTAAAGTGATAAATACTTTTCTGGGATTAAAATGAAGACTGCAACTGTCGTTCGAGTTCCTTACATCTAGATTTACTATGCGTAAGGCGTGGATATTCAAATATTTTAAATTTCATATACTTTTGTCTAATATTGTACGTCCGATACATCTTTAAGGTGCGGCCGGTGAGCAGTTGCCACTTAGGCCACGCCCAGAAGGTCCCCCAAAGCCTCATCTTCAAAAAATATGATTTTATCCAAACACATTTTTTTTTGTTTCCCATAATTTTCATACCACACGCGCGTAAATGTATTTGTATTTTTCTTATGTATACAGGGTGTCCCAGAACGTTCGCCACCTGGGCCTTTCTCCTTAAATCCGCCACTGTTACAGAAAGCTTAAACTCCTTCTACAAAGAAAAACTCACACTCACTGACTTAAACGAAATATAAATAAATATTTGGGAGATTGGTGCGCAATAGATTCGACAGTAGAGACCATTTCTAGAATATATTGCTATATACACACTTTAATAACCAAAAACAAACATTACAGTAATAATATTGTTATTAATATAATATTATGTAATAATAGAATCGTTTATCAATTGGTAGTGTAAACACTAAAAATCTTGCTTCTTCTTTTATTGGAAAGAACAATGCGTTCGCCTTGCCTCTTTTTATATTAATTAATATTAATCCATGATCGCCGCGAAGCGGCCGCGCTTGCGACTCGGCGTCGATCGCGAACGAAAAATCATTCCCGCTCGAATTTGGGAAGCGTTCCTAAAAGATCCGTCGCGAGTGTCGCGACCGATGAGAGCTCGTCGTCGCTGTCGCGCCCCGATCGGCGATCGAGGCGCGAGGCGATCTCGGGGCTAGAAAAAGGGGGGAGAGCCGCGGGCGAGGTATCGCGAGCGCGGCGAATCGCGACCCTGTTGTCTCGTTTACCTTAGTAATAATAAATATTATATAGTGCAATATCTAAAAAATCTGTCTTTTTTATGCAACTTACACATTCAAATACAGTGTACTCGAAAAATTTACAATCGTTATTGCCCTTACAAACATTAAATCTCTATTCGAGCGGTGGTAAATCCGCGATCCCTCTCTCTGACCGCTAAAAAAGAAGAAAAAAAAAGAAAAGAAAACAGAAGAAAAGAAACGAAAGAGTCTGTGATTCAAGACCGTGTGGCGATCATGAGTGCGCGTGAAGAATCGAAGAAACGTGGTGCAGCCGTTGCTGTAATGATCGATCCGAAAAAACACATTCGTCCCGTGGTTTCCCTTCGTATATACGTCTTACACATACGCATGAGTGTGCTCTGCCCTACACGTGTGTCTGTGTCAATTGTGTCTTTCGTACGCGCGATCGAAGGTCCCGATAGTTATCCGATCCGCCGATCGCGCGTCTACGATCTTGAAATTAATAGATCCCTTTCTTTCCGTTCTATCGATTTGTCGCCATTTCTCCGGCACTTCTTGGTCGTGGATAAACTGTGCGGGGTTCTGTATCCCCTTCGTTATACGATACATAATATACATATTATACGTGTACCGTTTATAATACGTGTATTATATATTCTCGCAAGTGTGTATCCTTGCTGGAGCGAACGTTACTGCTCGGGAGCCTTGGCTGACACTCGAGTAACACTCACGGATCACGGTGCAAGTGTGCACGTCTCACAATCTATGTACAATCGATGAATGCCGACACATGAACCGAATCGTTCAAGTGGCAGTGCAGAACGGGTGCACTGTGATGACCGTCGGCCCCTTCTGCACTGCCACGCGTAATACACGTGCAATTAAGTATTCGCGTGCGTACACGGCGTTCGCCGTTCGAGCACCGATCCTACCTCCCGCAGGGAAACCAAATGAATCGTCGTGGATAATTCGGCAACAAGGGGAACCCTGACGCGCGAATTAAGTCAGCTCGTCACGCGTGTCCAAGCTGAAGCAAGTTCACCGTTACCGAGCTCCTTGATCGTTGCGGTTGAACGGAGAAATTTATTATTCTCTGCAGTGGCTGGAGAGGGAACTTTTGAGCAACCTAGGCTTATTTAAGAAAGAAAAGAGAACGAAAGGGAGGAACGGAAATCATCGTGAATCATAGAAAAAGCTTCATTTGTGTTCCGAGATGGAGTGCTGCTTGAAATTCGGTGGGATGGGAGCGGCACGATGAGCTTTCTCGTTCTCCCTTGTAGCCAACTAATTAACAAGTTTACGTAGAAAGTATCGTCGACACTGATAATATGTAACAAACAGATTGCCATGAGAGAACGTTGCCTTTGAGCTTGTTCCGAGATGATGAATACACCGACAGTCGTACCAACAACACTGGCCAGTGATCGTAAATGCTTAATCTCTTCGAGAGCTTGGGTTCTGATTGCACGTCACTATACACACATCCGCGGGAGCAGCGTTTCTTACGATTTATCACAATAAAAGGTCCTCGATCTCCGCGGAGTAGCTTTCGACTGGGTACGACGATGAGTGGGCACTGAAACGATGGCGGGACTGCGCGCTGAGAGAAAAATATACGACATGAGACTACCGACAATTTTCTAAACAGACATAGTTTCTTAAAAATAGACATATCTCGGGGAAGACTGAAGACTGGAGACACAGGAAGATCCCGAAGAAATGATGGATATTGGAGGAAGCTCTTAACGAATCGATTTCAAAAACCGAGACGATGACAATGCACTCCTAATGACTACACGCATCGACGCACAATCTGGAATATACTGTGTACTCTCGTTATAAGCTACACGGAGCTGGCGGCGAGCTTACAACGCATAGTCGCAACGAGCTTATAACGAGAATTCACTGCACTACACAGGATTTCCTTGAATAACGAAGCTTTGTACGCGACGAGTTCCTGTACAAGTTACCCGCAAACAAACGACAATACAGTGACAAGCCTACGTTGATTAGATCCCCAAGAAATTAAAAGAAACCACATGGCTCCTAGACATTAAACTATAATTATTCAACACCTCAGGAGTTAGCCGCCCAAAGACCAGCACGCTGCACGCACTTGGATCTACCCGTCTACCATCCTCACCGATATTAAAATCTCCGGGAAAGTAACTCTCAAGAAAAACTGTCCTTTATTACGCTATTTGGTCCTTCGAAACAACAGTTACTCCCCTCAACCTCGTGTATCAAAAGCAACGAAGATACCTCGGATGAAAATGCCAGGTGACTAACGGTCGCAACTTGTAAGCGTGCCACAATTTTCTCTCAGCACACCTGACCAAAAGAAAGCGTCGCCGAGGGCGAGGATCAAGAGCAGAAGTTCAATCACGGAGAAGGCACGCTGCCGTTATCAGGCCGCGTGCCCTGGAACGTTATCTATCCGGATTTGTCTACGAAGAAAAACATACGAGTCTGACGACGGTGTCGTCGCCTCGAAAGAGTCTAGCCTCTCGTTATTCCCGACTTCAACGATCCCACTCGATCTTTTCTAGCGATGGTCGCCTGGTGATCATCGACCGTGGGGTACAGCTGCGCGGCTGTCAGATAACGGGGGTGGGGGGGGGGGGGGCGATATAGTAGCGGCGCAAACGGCGATTATAGTTGCGGTTGGTAGCGGTAAATAGTAGCGTTAGTAGCGGTAACTGACGATACAAATAGTCTCTAGCTCTAGGATGTACAAGTGTTTCGGGGTGAGGGTGGGTGCGTCAGACATCCCAGACAACAAATCTGGCGATCTCAGGGTAGGAGGGGGGCGGGACCCAGATGATTTTCCGTGCCTGATCACTCGAGGGGACCTCGAGCGGGCCCGAAACCACCTCGAACAGGATGAATTGCAACATCCTGATTCGGTGGGGAGAGATCGAAGGATACAGAGTGCCGGTGTTCGCCGATCCACGGGCCCCGTTCCTCCGACGGGGTTCGCGAAAGCTCGCTGATAAATCAGGAGGGGAGCCGGTGGATCGGGGAGCGCACGCCGGAAATTCGTATTCGAGGTGAAGACCTTTGAATCGGAGAAGGGACTCGACGCTAACTAGAGTCTGATATGTAGACTGACTTTGGGCCAGGTCTGGGTCACCTGTGCGTCATTCACGGGTCTACACACGTTGCCTGCTACCGTGACGACCGGGCACGATCGATCGTGTGGATTCAGTGATGCTGGATCGTCGCGCTCGTCATCGGGATTGGTCTGTGTATAGATCAACGATGGCTCGATCGATCGTCACTGAATCTAATACGGTGATTATGCTCTGAAAACGAACGAGTTTCAAAGATATGTAACGTCGACTACAAGGTATAGTGTATTTTTTCTTTCTCTCTCTCTCTCACTCTCTCTTTCTCTCTCCCTCTTACTCTGTATCTATCTATTTATTATATATATATACTTTTTTTTTTATATATATATATATATATATACGTATCTCTCTCACTCACGCAGTCTCTAAGTTAAAGCACTCTCACGCCGGCTGAGACGATCACATGTGAACACTCTCGCAAGCCTGTCCTACATGTACTTGATGACGTAGAATACAGCTATATAAATTATATCTCTTATACACTTATAGTAATTGTATATCGTTTATATATACACATATGCCTATATGTATATATACGTATCTACAGCGCCCACATGGAGTACGGTGCTCCGAAAGCGTTGCTATCTCCAGTTGCGTACAACTTTGTACTTCTCTCCATGAATACGTCGCCCGGTAGGATCGTTCGCCTCCACGCTTACCCCACGCATTCTGCCCTCCCCTTTCATCATTATCTGCCCCCTTTCGGTTCCACAGAAGCGCCCGCCCACTCGGCAAAAATTGTCTGCAACCAGCGACGGTCTCGAGGGCGCCATACCCACGCGGCGCACCGTATGCACCGTCGACCCATAACAGGTGTTCTATTTCAATTTCTCTCCCACACTTGCTCGCGTTATCCTCCAATCCCTAGGAAAGGCTCGCCCCTTCTCTAAAACTCAACGACCCAGCTGCTCGTGCACTTCTAACGTACGTATTTGTCATCGAAGGGCACGCATCGCGGCCACCCTTCCTTCTCCTTCCTGCACGCGAACACCGCGCAGGTTTTACAAAACGTTACCCTGGAATAATGTACTTTCGACCGGCCACGGGACGACTACTCGATTCTCCTCAACGATCGTTTCTTATAGGTTATAAAGTTAGAAGTTGCGGGGCGTGGTATTGGAAAATGCCGGCTACATACTTGCGCCACTTCAGAAATACAAGTGACCATTAAAAATTGAAAATTCTACCAAATTAGAATTTAAGGACACTAAATTGAATTTCAGACGTGAACATAGCAGGGGAAAAAGACTCGTTCGAATCATTTCATCGGAATGAATCTAATTGTAAGACATCGATGGATCCTTTTCTGCGATTTAATATTTGAAGGTGGTTTATATATTTCTTAGAAATATATCTGTCTATCCCCTTCAAGTTGCTGTAGTTTCGCTATGTAGGGTACGAAGTGCTGGTGACACACTTAATGAAAAATGTACGCCAATTAATGCCAGTCGAGGCGAGCTCCCCAGCGTTGAAAGCTGGTACTCGGAGCTGTTCAAATATGGAGCAGCACTGAACGCGTTTAATGGATCGTGGAGAATTCGATAAGGTCCCTGTGACGATCGATTCACGCTGGTACCGCGATCAAGAACGGTGGCGCACCGCTCCATTCCCTGTGCTCGCAGACTACACTCGAATTGCACGAATACGAGGCTATATGCAGCTCTATGCGCGCATATACATACATATAATAATTCTTCGCAGCAACACGTTTATAAAAAGCGACGCTTCGCTCTCTTTACCCGACGAAAACGCTTTGAAAGACGCAGTCGCGACACGTTCCTTTTACGCATTCCCCTCATAGAATTTTACATCTCTCCCTTTCTCTCTCCCTTTTTTTTGTAAAAATTTTTATTTACTTTTTTCTGTCTATCTCTCTCCTAGTATTTTGCTCATCGTTTACATCGCACACTACGCTTCGCCTTTGCTTTCTCTCTCTCTCTCGCTCTTTCTCTCTCTCTCTCTCTCTCTCTCTCTCTCTCTCTCTCTCTCGCTCGCTCGCACCTATTACACGATTTTTAATTCTCTCACTTCCTCTTTCACCGCGATTTAAAAATTTAAAATACTCGTATTACACGTGTAAGTATTTATGACCCTGTTTTCGTAAAGGCTTCTCAACATAAGTCGTTATCGGCCGAGGAAGATGCAAAAGGAAAGACACGTCGTAGGTGAAGAATAGAGGGTGTAACAGATGAAGTGATCGATTGGGTGCGGGTGCAAGGGAAACAGGATGTCTTTCGTGTCTCTTGATGTGCTTGTCTTACGTGCTGAGCTTCTCCGTGAAGGATTACTCACATTGCAATAGAAAGGACCAATGAAGGGTGGGTGGTTTGCGTCGCTGTCGAACGATCCGCCACGATCCATCTTAATAAATATTGAAATATTGATAATATTGAAAAATAATAATTTAAAATAAATTAATATTGAAATTATTAAAAGCTTAAAAGTGAAAACTGTGTAACACAGTGCTGATCAATAGCTAAATTAATAGCTAGAATTCTCATACAAATATAACGAAGTTCGAATATATATTGATCGTTAAAAAATAGGGTGATCGAAGAAATATATATTGATCGTTAAAAAATATAGGGAATCTATATCGATATAATAAATTTTTCCCAAATTCGGAACAGAAGGAGGAGTGAAACGCGTCAGCGAAAGTTTATGACCTTCCTAAGTAATTTTCATAACTTTTACAAAACATGAAGTGAATTTTTTTTTCAATGCAACTATTTTATTATCATAATACTTTAGAATATTTTTGTAACACCCTAATAACATTTAAAATTCTCGGCTGTCCCTACAGTCTTTTTATTAGCAAAAGGATACGATGACCCACAAATTACCCCAAATTATCAAATTTTAATCAAACTCTTATGACTTCGGATTTACCGCGGATCGTCCTGCGCAACGCCTACAGTGCATTCACCATTCCTACGTGGTATTATCGACTACCGAAGGAGGCGAAGAAATAGAAGAACAAAGGGGGACGGGCAAGGGGGTTGGAAATCACATCGAAGGGAGCAAGTTACATTAGCTCGCTTGATTTCCGTAACGGAAGCGCGCTACCCCGTTATCTCCGCCAGATAACGCGAGACGATCTTTCGAATGGATCGCGAACACCGATGCGAAAAATTAAAGCTCCAAATAGTGTAAGGTCATACTACCGTACCTTTATATAATCCCTGTCTCTAGCGCCCGAGGGCGCGCTCTTAATTTACGTACGACTTTAATTGCCACTGAAAACGTAATTCCCTTTCTTCCCTATTAAACCGGAGGCACCGTATGAAATATCCACCGGAGGAACTCTCTCCTTAACTCGCATCAAAGATCGGCGTCTGCGCTTCTAAAATTACTAAGGAGACTTTGCAACAGAGGCTATAAGTAACAGTTTGGCACTGGTAGTCGATTCGTAACTCCGACTGAATGCGGATCATTAAGAAATCGACAAGAGCACTTGGCACAAGTTTCGGGGTAGTTTCCAGCCAACTCGATACATCCAATACCACGAGAAGATTAAGGTTTTCGATGGAAACTTACAACCAGAACGACAAGATACATTACTAGAACTTTCTACGAAGACAGTTGCCGTTAAATTCCCCAAACTTTCATTCAGATATCGAACCGAGGGGAGTTCTGTTTCTAGTCGCTTCACCCCACAAGGCAGATAGTTCATACGTTACGTTCCAAAATCACCATTCGTCGCGCAACGTCGATTTTTCGTGCCCCTCCTCGTTGCATATTAATTACTAATCCCCTCCTTGCACGATAGAGAAAATGGCCCACCCTCGCGCCCCATAAATACAAATAAGATCCTCCGGTGGATCTGGGATAATTTACGCGTGAACAAAGTGCCCTTATTTAAAGGCTGGCGCCTTAAGTGTAACGGGAACTCAAGGGGCACGATAAATCGGTAATAAGCGCCCCTTAACTCGAAGAACAGCCGCAGCGATGGAGGTCTAACGACGATTTGGCACACTGTATTACTCAGTCAGCGAATTATCTAAGCTTGGCACAATATTGAGCCGCTAGCTGAACAATATCCACGATCCAGATATACGCATCTCTTCCTCCCGTTCTTTTCGTTCCAGTTTCTTTTTTTTTTTTTTGGCACACATTGAAAAAACAACTAATCCTGAGCGTACACGTTCGCGTGCTCGAGTTCTCCTTCAGTCCCTCGCATTATTATCATTTCCTTTGTTAAATACGCATTATCTCTCTCTCTCTCTCTCTCTCTCGCTCCCTCTCTCTTTCAATCGTTTACAGAAAAATATGCCGTTGAGAATCTTTTGGGCGGCCGCCCGAAACGCGCTCGAGTCTCTTTCCACGCGCCCTTCAGACGTGAAAGAAAAGGTCTCGCGCCCTTAATTCCGCGCCCCGCCGGAGTAGAGGCGCGTGCCTCGATATCCTATAAAAACTAAGTTATTTCTTAGCTGATTGCCTTGCGTTACGGTAAGGTTGGGCGCCCGACCACGATCGTCACGGATGTGCCAGCGCAGTGACGTTGGGTTCCATCACCCTTTAAAAACCTCCCCCTCCCCGGTGCTTAATCGACCGTGAACTTCGGTCCTCGAGCAGATCGATTACTCGGCGCTGCTGAAACCCACCCTCGAGACCATTTTCCTTTGAACTATCCGCTACTGTGCTTGCGTTGGGAGAACGTGGACACAGATTTCTTCACATCGATCCCTTCAGGTATTCTCAGATTTCTTTCTTGTGATTCTGAAGATCTGGAAGATAAGATACCTACTATATGGCTTGGAGATGAACTGTAATTTCGAGATGGCGGAGATGGAAATGTGATGAAGCGTGATCCATGAATGGATGTGGGGCAGAGTTTTGGCTTCAAGGGTTGATATTAAATATTAATACTAATGGTATACGAAACTTCGTAGATCCTATGTCTAAGCGCTGACTATTCAGCTTTTGCTGCATTAAGGGGAACACGAAGCAGCGCTCTCTTGCGAAGGGAAATGAAATTTACTAAGCCCCAAGAACCATAAGTCCCAAGAGCCAAGAATCGTATGTCCCAAGAACCGTAAGTCCTAAGAACCCTAAGTCCCAAGAACCCTAAGTTCTAAGAACCCTAAGTCCCAAGACCCCTAAGTCCCAAGAACCCTAAGTCTTAAGAACCCTAAGTCCCAAGAACCCTAAGTCCCAAGAATCCTAAATCCTAAGAACCCTAAGTCCCAAGAACCCTATGTTCCACGAACCCTAAGTCCCAAAAACCCTAATTCCCAATAACCCTTCCTCCGATTTCCTTCGAATTTTCGCACCCGGTCTCTTCGAACACCGCATGCGTTACATATGGCGAGTGTTAAAAGAGAGAAATCACCCTAATGGAACCCAAACGCGTGGCACTCGCGTGACGAGCCCTGGCCGGCGCCCGCGCAGTAAGGATAAGGCCCCTGCACTAACAGATTGCTCTACGCCACGATACGATCGCGTTCCTACCGACGTTGACGCGCGCAACGTCCTCGATCCGAATGAACCCCGTTCGAGGGCAAACGACGAGGTGGAAAACTGGGGGTGTAAGGGACTGATCGATCAGCGTCCTTCGCTGACGATCCCACAAACGCGCTGTGTCTTTCGATTTCCTCGAACCAAGCTACTCGTACTTTGCGCTCGAGCATCGCTAGAGCTCGTGTCTGTGTTCTTGTGTGTGTACGCTGCTGTGAAAAAGGGCGGTAAGGGTTCGCGGGCACACGCGTGCGACGATCGCTCATCGCTTGAACGAGGGACCATTCAACGATTTAGATTCTGTCCTTTCACTGCCGCGAAGAACGACGTTGAAATGGCCGAGTCCCCTCCAGGGCGCAATTGCTCCAGGTCGTCTCCTGACGCCACTGCACCGCTGGAAGAACGGTGTGATTCTAGGGGTAGAGGCTACTCCAAGTGCCAATACTCTGATGTTCACCAGCGTTCTTCCCTTGCCTGTCTAAGTGTCTACCTGCTGTACAACCGTTCCGAGAGTGTTCCCCCCCCATGCAGCGACCTGGGAAGGGACAGCTAGACCCTCTTTGGATATCCCTGGGGCATACGTCAAGTGCCGCGACACGCTGTGACCCGTTCAGCCAAACCGGAAGCCTCGGAAACGCGGCACCTTCTCACCGTTCAACACGAAAGAATTACAATGGATAGACGATCCCTTAGCGGATATCACTAGACACTACGAAGAATCGACTGGACCGGGGCCGTGTATCTGCGAGATACGAGGCGTCCCGACGAAGTATACAGTTTAATCGATCGAATTCTATCCGAGAGCGACAATACACGCCGAATAAATATGAGCTTGCTTATCGGAGCAAAAAGAGAGATTAATTATTCGTAGCCTAGTCATATGTGTCACCGGATATGCTTCTGGAGTATATCAGCCGCGACGATGGTTCCTGATCCTCCGAAATGGGAGAGAAACTAGGAAAACGATCCTTGCGTGGGGCTTGAAGATCGGGTCGCAATGCGAGGGAACCATCGCGGGCCTCGGTACATGATGGGTTTTTGGCTCGATCGAGGCACGGCGACCGGCGACCATGTTCCTCGAGCGTAGACGCTGTAAAATGTAAGAACAAGAAGAAACAGAGGGCACCGTCGCCGGCCACCGTTCTCCGCGTGGAACATCGAGGAACCAAAAAACTTACTGGGACATCATGGAACACAGGTAGCTGTTGGTCGCCCGTTTCACCGCGACGAAGCTCTTCTTCGAGGCGATAGAATGCACGGGTGTTCTCTCCACCCTCGATTCACTATTAACCACTTCCACCGGTGGGACCCGACCGCTGTGCAAACGCCGCGTGCGGGAACCTCCTGGACGCATTTACGGAACGTGCCGCTTAAACGCCCATGGGCGTTCGACGCACGGCGCTATGCCGCATCAGCAGTTGCATGAACAACGTTCCTCAATAATCCCGTCTGACGTATTAGATATGTTCTGGTATCGCCGATTCTCGATGGAAGGGGGTGAATCGAGCGAGGAGATCGCAGTGTGTATGTGTGTGTCTGTGTCTATACGTAAACGCGCGCGGCAATCGCCTCCTGATTGCTACTTTCCAAATCGATACGGGTCAGTCTGTCTCGACGAACCTCTAGATCCCTACACGGATCATGGTGTCTAGCCTTTCGTAATGCCTCTCGACGATCCAGGAGGATTACACGCACGCGCGCACGTACTTGGTTCACCGTCGAAAAACGGGGGTGAGAAATTAAAAGACGAAAATCTTATCCTTGACATTCCCCTGACGCGTTCGTTATAGTTCTCTCGTTCACCCTTGCTCTCCCACTGTCTAGCGCGCGCGCACACGCACACACACAATCTTCTCTGTTTGTCTGCCGTTTACTCTGTTCCTTGTATACAGATACACGCTCTTTGCAACATCGACGGTGATCCCCCATTCATCGGGGGGCCCACGAAACACTCGATCACTTTCTCACTCTCTCTCTCTCTCTCTCTCTCTCTCTGCGATGTGCCTTAAAAATTGTCCTTAACTACTTACTAATAATCGATTCTAATCACAGCAATTATTTATTGTTGATATACACAATCATACAGCGTCTCTCACTAATTATTTCATATAACTTACGTGAGTGTGTGTCTGTGTGTTATTTTCAATTAATTCTCAACCTGCCTTTGTGTCTTCATAGCAGAGGCGATTTTCATTCGTCCGAACAACGATGCCGTCATCGTACCTTATTGCTTCCTTTCGTCTTTTTTTTTCTTCACTTCTCTTTCTTTTTTTTTTTGTTGCGTTCGTTACGCCGTCATCGTACGTTCGACGATAGAGAGCGGAGGGGCAAAGGGGGGTTGCGAATGAAGAACGAGGGGTGGACGCCGAAGGGCGAAGAGATGACGCGGTCGTGAAGACAAAGAGGGCAACGAGAAGATCCTAGCAGGGTGGGAAGGGAGAGTGTAATATTTTTTTGCTTTTCCACTTTTCTTTTCCTTTCTTCCTTTCATTCCAATGGCGTGAGCTCTGAGGAAAGAGAGAAATGCTTCGTCGAAAACGCCAATGTGCGCGTCAAAAAGAAAAGAGAGAAATTTCCGTCGTCGCGATCGTGTTAGAAATCATCGTAAATAGTAACGGTAGAAATAAGCTAGCGTACTTAACTTAGCGTATAAAAAAAGAACACCGAGGCGAGAAAAAGAAACGAACCTTCTCCCTCTTTGTTTCTACATCTAGCAACCCGAAAGAAAGACACGCACTAGATATAGAGACAGAAACGCAGCGCTACCGGTTAAAATAAATATCAATCGAATCGATTGAATTAAAAAGGAAAGAAACAGGCAAACGATATCAAGACAGAATAACGAAAGGCGGTAATAAATAGGAAAACACGAGCTGATGGCTCCACGATAACGAACAGAGAAACGATCCGACAATAATTAATAAATATGTACAACGAGAAATTAGAGGTATCTATATATTTACAATATACGTGTCGAATCGCGATAAATCGTAAAGAATTTTGAGCTAACTTATGCGAGTCGAAGGGGTCGATCACAGATGAACTACGAGAAAACAGATTAGGGGTTGTCCTTAAATTGCGTAAGGGTAATTTTAACGATTTCTTACCCTCATAAATTCCTAAGATTTTATATTCCAGCCCACTCCCCACGTAATATTCTTTACATTGCATTTTTTGAGTTATTAAAATTCTTTCAAAAGTTTATACAATTCATTTAACTCGGTTTCGGGAGATTTAAACTAAAATTACTTTTCTAATTTGTATTTATTGAAAATTAGGTTAAAAAATATTACGCGAGACCTCAAGGCTACTTGACCCACCCTCCAAAAGCTTCACGCAATTTAAAGACGCCCCCTTAGCGCGCGACGCCATATTGCACACCACTTCGACGTTCGACGATAAAAAAAAAGAAGAAAAAACAGAGTACAGAAAACACGGAAAACAGAGAAAAGCGTACTTCGCGCGGCGACGACCTGCGATCTTTTCGTTTCTATTTTCTTTGAAAAGAGATTTGTTTAAGAACGAGACCGCTGAAAATGATTCCGAGAGCATCGACGTGGGGAGGGGAGGGGGGGGGGGGGAGGGATACACGAATCATCAAGGACGAGGAACTTCGAGAGATGTACGACAGGAAGCACGGGGATGCGCGTTGAAGAGCGCTCTTCTGTAACATTTTCCAGGGAATTTTCGCGCGTATCTTTGGCACAGATCGGAAGCTATCGACGCGGGAGTATTTCCTCCCGATTGATACTCACGTAATATAGTCCTCACCAAAAAACCTACCACTCTAAACAGTCTCTAAAACGAACCGAAACGACAAAACAAAGAAACTCGGCCGCGGTTATTGCACACGCTCCGAGACCATCAACTTCCACTACGCAACAACAACGGAACCGAAATCGAAGAGACCGCCTGGGGGCATGGATTTCCGCCCGCGATTCTCGAGAAGACACTGAATTTACCCTGCAACGAATACACCGAAGCAAATACACGATATATATTTACGTATTATATCCTACGAAACAGCGTTCCACGAGGAAGCTCGGGGTTTGTGGGGGGGTTGGTTAGAGCGGAAGAAGAGCGGAGGAGGAGCATGAAGATGAAGATGTGGATGAAGAAGACGCCTCCTGATCGAAGCTGGGCTTTTGAGCTCGCACCTTTTCAATCGCGATTTATGTCCTCTAATTTTTTTCACTTTTTTTCAATCGTATAATAAATATATATCATGTGTATATATTTATATATATACACGTTATTTATATTCCACGTAATAATTTCATTTGTCCCTCCAACAGAGGAGCGCGCCCAGCGACGTCACGCGACGAGTGTCCCCGACTCGCGTAGAATGCATGGTTCAAACAACACCGATGGCCCATCGATGACTGTCGAAGGCCTCGTCGACGTCGTTCGAGACGACGCTGCGGACGCGCGATTTAAAACGCCCGCGATTTTTCCCACCGACTCGTCGCCCTCGGAACCCCAAGTCTGTGCCAGCCTATGGCGTTCCGCGAGCGAGATCGCTGAGCCGCGGTCGCTTTCAGAACTGAAAATCTCCCTCCTCGTTTTTGTTTCTCTCGCCGTCAATTTTGAAATCGAGTCTCGCATGCAAAAACTACGGAACTACGTAATTGTCGCGGTTAATCGTCACTTTCCTTCGGTGTTCCGCGCGCCGAGGCGCCCGCGGCTGGTCGCTCGATGCTCCTCGCGGCATTGAGAATCTCCGGGTCAGGGGAATCTTCGGTGTTTCGTCATTAACGAGTATTCTGGTTCCTTGGAACTCGCTGATGGAGAGGCGAACAACCCCTGGCCGATGGGAAGCGATTGTTTTGCTACGAAAGCTCGGATTTTAGGGAACCGAAGATACATTGGGTGCCAATTTTAAGGCACATTTGCTAACACGCTAGCTTCCTTTGGAAAGGTGCCAATCTTACAGACAGACAGATAAATTAAAATTTAGAATAGAATTTATTCTTTAAAGTGTCAGTCGATGCAGTGGATGCCTGATCTTTCGTTTGCTTCATCCACTGACTGTGAAGAATCCTCATCATCGACTGACTTTTAATGGTCGAAAAATAAATATCTGGCGATGGATTCCACAGAAATTGCTGAACGTTTCAATCAGAGAGTTTAAAGAATCTCCTACATCCCAAACTAATTCACTATGAAATTGAATTAAAACGGATGAAAGAGAATAAATCTTTTTGGAGGACCACTCACCTAGTTTCGCTCAAAGTTACTCGAAGCCCTATATCACGTCTAAATAAATAAATAAATAAATAAAGTGGCTGGTTCCACGCGACCGGAGAGGCGACTCCCCTCCGACGTTTCCGAAACGAAAGATCGAGGATCTCGCCCGACTGGTCGCGGGGCCGTCGAGCGCGGGCGGAACACCAGCGATAGAAAAAACGCTAACAACCGGCCTAATGTATAGTTACTCAGCGTCCATGTTCACACATTCATGATTAATAATAATTATAATAATTCTCTCGTATTTCTCTCCCGGTCTCGTAATCGTTTTGTTTTTTTTTATCTCGTTTTAAATATAAAAATGAAAACTAACGTATCTTTGGCTTGTTCCCTTTACCAATCGGCAGCAGCCCCCTGTGGATGCGGGCTGCGGCGTGCTTCGTTTGTTGTTGCTGTTGTTTCTTCCTCTTCTCTCATCTTTTTTTTTTCATTTTTTCGTTTGTATGTACGCTTGTTCGTTTAAATATCTTTTTGTACAGTTTTGTACACTCGAGTATAATAATATATATCCGTGTACGCGCGTGCGTGCCTTCTTCGCCTCTACTCGCGTGTTTAACGCGTGCTCAAGTAATCCCTTCTGTTAGCCTTCGCCTCTTATGTACACCTCCCATTCGCTCTGCCTCTCATTGTCTTATCGAGAGCGCGCGCGCGCACGAGTTGCTGGTATTCTTAGCGAATATCAACCCACACACGCGGTGCGTGTGTGTCTATGCATGCCGTGTACCTCGGTACCTACCTATCTAGGTACATAAATCTGCTGTGTATCCCACGTGTATATACTTGCTCTCTCTCTCTCTCCGACCAAATCTGTACCTATACGTGTAAGTGTGTAAACGTGTGACTTCCTCTGCCTCTGTAGTGTCGCTGTTCTCGTGTGCTCATTTCGCTGTTGTTGTTGCTGCTGTTATCGGTATTTATTATTTGTTTTTTTGTGTTTTGTTTTTTTCATGCAAGTGTGTCGATTAGCAAGCTGGTTGAACACATTGCGTGGCCCAGCCCCAGATGCCATTGACAGCCTCGCGTGCGCGTCGTGACGCCCCGCGTCCTTTTCGACGACGACAACGACATACGTGCGTGTCACCACTTTTAGTGGATCGGCGACTTAACGATGTGGTCCGGCGAGATGAAGTGGTACGCGCCTATCGGGATTCCCGACGTTTCCTGCGATATCCTGAAACAGAATTGGCCGAGTCTGTCAGAGAAGTCAAGCTCCGGCTGGGGACAGGGGTTGTACCGTTGGACGAGGAGGCAGCGCGAACACGCGCGAGGCCGCGTCGCTCGTCTCTGCGCCGGTAAATTAGGAGATCTTCGCGGAACTTCGTCCCTTTTGGGTGCTCGACGAGTGCCTGGGGGGTAGCGACGCTTCGTAAATATTAATATGGAATGCCACCCTTTGGAGTGCCGTGAGGCAGGGGGTAAAATGAGCAATGCGCGATTTTACTGCGCGGTGCTTGTAAAGCGGGGTAATTTGTGTACAAGATGCTTGTGATGCGAATTCTATTAATTGTAGGGATTGTAACGACGGAAGTATGGGGTTTGTGAATGCTTAAGGGGATACATATTTGACGTTGATAGTGATTTTATAGATACACTTTGGGTGGAACAATAGTATTATACAAGGGTGGATTTGTATTTAGGCTAGTCTGGCAAATTTTGGGCGAAAGAAATTGGAAAAAGTGTAAACACAGAGGATTGATACTACTTTAAAAAGAATTCACTTCTTTTTCATGTAGCAAATTAGCAATAACTCGGATGTGAGTTGTCATATTGAAATAATTTTAAAATTGCCTCAACTCGTTTAAGGAGGAGCCTTATTTAGGACGCTAGGAATAAGGTGATGCTTGGGATTTTTTTTCTAAGAAACTGTTGAACGGAACTTTTCCAAAATTTCAGGGTATTTTAGTTCACATTCAAACAATAAAAAATAATTTTTTCGTTACAAAGTGTTCGGTAGAAATGGAGGTATATGAACACGTTCGTCGGGTCTCGCGCGCCGGAGTTGCAAATTTGCGATTATGTTGGAGGCCCCAATTCTTCCTTGAAATAACACAACCAAGGATTTTCTTGTTTCTCGTATAATTACATTGTACGAAATTTCTCCATTTCTACCGAACACTTTGTAACGAAAAAAATAATTTTTATTGTTTGAATGTCAACTAAAATACGCTGAAAGTTTGGAAAAGATCCGTTCAACGGTTTCTTAGAAAAAAAATCCCAAGAATCACCTCATTCCTAGCGTCCTAAATAGGGCTCCCCTTAAATTAAAATATTTTATAATATTTCACAGAAGGGGTGGCAGATGTGGATTATTGTTTGACTCGATGGGGAAGATTTTGATAGAAAGAGGGGATTAATGGAATGTGATTTACACATATATAGGTGTTTGATAGAAAATTACCTTGACACATTCGCAATATTTTACACGTTTCTTTAACACAAATAGAATGTATCTAGATATCTACAGTGGTTGTAAAAGAAAGCTTGAAAGATGAAGAATCACCTCTGAATTAAATATAAAAACTATGCACCATGTCTCATATTATGAAGATCGAAGTGCTTCCTGAGAAAACACTCGAGATACCAATTCAATTATTTATGTACACACACGCAAAAATTAAGTTCAAGCTTTCGTCAACCACCACAATGCATTTTCTATCAAATAATTATTAGATGTTTCAGAAGCATCCTGTACACAAGCCACTGGAAACTTCACCTCCACATGAGGAAGTGAAAGCTAACAGGCCATAAACGAAGGAATTTATCCCGACTTCCCGAGTACGCGAAGATTTCCAATTACACATGACGCTTAATATCCAGTACTAAGTTTACTAAAAAAAATCTAAAAAAATCCTGGAGTATTCGAAACGAGCAACGAGTCACGCATGTTCGCCTCTCTCTCTCTTTGACATGCGTCGGATCTACGGAAGGAGATCCTCGATCCTCGAGACGTTGTCTCGATTTCAGCCAGCCGACGTCGTTCTACGAACAAATTTCGTACGAGCTATCGTTGCAAGAATCCTGCAAGCTCCATTATCCACCCTCGAAGGCGATCGCAACCGGTAAAATCTCCGCGACACGACGAAATTCGTAGAAAATTTGCTCGCATTTTACATAAGGATACACAACCGAGACGTCAGCTGTTATTCACGATGGAATCGTTTCCGGAGGGGTTTGGATGATTGGTCGCATATGCTCTGGTTGGCCGAAACAACTGTTGGTCGCGATCGGTAGACAATTTAAAAAAAAAAAAAAAAAAAAAAAACAGTGCTAAAGAAACGGGCATCGAAACTGAGCTTGAAAAAAAAATATTAAAAAAAAAGTCCGAGAAAACGAAATTTTGTCGTAGCCAACGGTTCGTATAAAAAAAATATGGGAGAAGTGTCGTTTAACGGGACTACAAAGGAGCGGATGGTGCTTACCAAAGACGGGCAGGAGCCTGGGTCAAGTTGGTTGGATGGATACATCTTCTCTCTCTCTCTCCCTTTCTCTACATCTCTCTGTACGAGTCTCTCCACTCTTGGTACGTTTATATATGCACGTGTGTACACGCAACATGTGTATGTATACGTATACATGGTATGTACGATTGCTACACATATAAAGCTTGCTTGTACGCCGCGCGAAGAATCCTGCGATCGATGGATCGCAGCGAGGCGTAGCGGATACACGCGGGAGAAGAGCACGTTCTGCGCGATGGGGATCGCGGAACGTTGCCCTTGTCCCCGTCGAGAAAAAAAAGAAGCTCCACCAAAAGATGTCTCGCACCACGCGAGCATGGTGGCTGTTCGTCGGTTCGGTCGATTCGGTACACTGTTTACTCGCGACGCGTTTGCCGTGGACGCTCATTTCAGACTGGGTGCAGACCAAATGGACGGGTGATGAAGAATCTGGGGATCGTTAGTGCTTTTAATTAATCTGTGGGCTAACGGAAAACGTTAGTCGATTGTTGCTTTCGGGCCAGAGCCTGGGTGTACTTGGGGCAAGCTGGCGAAATTGCAACGATTCGTGCAATATAGATATGCAGATGCAATTTAGGTTTCTAGATCTCCACCCCTCGGTTAATAAATATTCCAACATCGAGCGACTGGGGCGCTGAATTTTGCACGAAGCCATTATTCAGTTTATACCGAGGGGGCAATGCGGAGCTGGGATATTGAAACAAAAATGTATCGCTATCTCCCAGTATCCTCCCACGTTAGGGTGCTTCAATTTTCCAAACTTGCTATTTTCATGTAACTTTGCTCGCCACCTTGGTTTTATTCGTCTAAGTGATCTGTATGCCAAATTTTAGACAAATTTAATAATATTTAGGGGTTGCACAGTTTTATCACTAGGATGAGGCCTGGGGCGGTAGTAAAACTTTGACTTTGGAATACGATTACGCAGGAACTATTACATTTACAACAAAAACTGTTATACGGAAATGTTACTGTTTTATCTGACATCGTTGAGTCACAACAGTTTCACTGTATGTCAAGTAATATCCAAGTTATTAATAAAAAATGAGAAACTGAGAATATTATTTGCCTTCTTTGACACTATTCGGTTCCGTTGCGGTACAACGGACCCGAACTTGAATTATAAATTGTGACTAACGAGACACTAAAAAGTGCTAAGTAACGATCAGTATTATTTAAAAAAAAAGGTGAAATTACAGATTAAAAAAAACACACACAGTTGCAAAGTGAGGGTTTACATTGCAATTATAAGTCAGCAAGAAAAAGTTACTTTAGGGTATCGAAAAGTTATTTTTTTATACTGGTATTTATACTGCTAGTACACGAATGTGTATTCCAAATGTCATTGTTTATCGTATATCTAAAATTGGTGTTAATATCCATTATATGTATCGAACTATTAGCGTGTTACATTCGCCCCGGGTCTATAGTTCATATTTTCGTTTTTCCAGGTTTTAAAAATGTGGATAAAATAATAAGGTACAGAATTTTTGTAGGCGTGAACAGTAATGATAATAATAAAATGTAAATTTATCAAAGTCTAAGTCTCCTTTGAAATTTAGTTTCTTTTTTAAGGACTTGAGAATAAAAATAATTGTCCTTGCAAATCGTTGTTTCCTTAGCCTACTACATATTATTTAGCATGCAAAGTGTGCAACCTCTAAATATTACTCAATCTTCCTAAAATTTGTCAGATATTCTTTTTACATTAATAAAAATCAGGACTTGAGCAAAGTAAGAAAAAAATGTGATATTTTAATTTTAACCCTACAATATGAAACACCCTGCCCCAGGTCCCCGAAAAGTTGCAATATCGCCGCGTTCTCACCCCTTTCCCGAATCATCGTGCTTATCGATTTGGTCTGAATCCTGCGTAACGTTCTACTTCCGTCGAGCGGTACGCTGACTGAGCCCCACTTCTAAAAGGAGGTAGCAACAATAAAATGCAGCGCGCCAGAAACGTGGTCGCGCAATGTACTGCAGAGTTAGTCCTCCAGGGGCTCCGGATCGGCGTCGCCTGTGCAAACAACAGGCGCGTGCAAAGCCGTATGCGCCTGCAGGTAGGAGCACGGGGCGGCCGTGCTCGTCCCTATTCCGAGCGTTATCAACCGCGACAGAAGAGTGCGTTGCGGGACCCCGTTCGCAGGAAGGCCGAGAGACAGTTTGCTTTTTCTCATATGTTTTTTTTTCATTTTTTTTTTCGCATTGTATTAAACACGCCTAGCTTTATTTAACAAGGTGATACAGGGTAGCTAATGCCTGGTAAGCACACAAGCTCTGCGACATCGTTTATAGAGACCAATATACAGTTGAAGACTAATTACCTACAAAAAAGATGCTGCGTGTATACTCATTGAATCCTGACCCGATCTCCCCCGTTCCCTCTCGCGCCGAGAAACTCGTAACCCCTTCTAATCCTATCCCTTTTATTCGAAAATAAAAAAAGATTCATTATTGTCTCGAGACGAGAAAAACCAAAATGTTAGGGGAGCGAGGCTACGGAGATACGCGGGGCTACGTAATGTGGGAGCGCGCGATGAAGGGTGGTTCGCTCTACGAGAGCGCGATCGCGTATCACGGTTCCTGCGGGATGGGACTAACGATCGGCAACTCGGAAACCGCCCCCACCACGTGCAACGCGACTCGCGATGATTGCTGCTTCAATTCTTTCCCTTGATTCTTTTATATCTCTGAGTAGAAAAACGATCGCCGGCTGATCCGCGATCGCGCCGATTTCGTCAAGACCGACGGTAAACGCCCCCCGTTCGTAAACGTCTACGCCCGATTCGATCTCGCTAACGTATGCAACGCACTTCCCCGCTACGAACTAGAAATTTCAGCACACAAACATCGATCCGGGACATCTCCTGTCTCGTTCGTTCGCGAACGAGCGCGACGTTGCACCGGGATTCCCGCACCGAGTCTTCCCCTCCTTTCTCTCGCCAAAATCCTCTCGATTTTATTTCGATCGTGGCTGATTCACAGAAACGCCATTCTTCCCGTGATCTTTATTCTCGTCGGTGGAAACGAGGAAGAAGAGGAAAAGACGATCGATGGCAGCGCGGCATGCGATATCGCGAGCTCTTTGAAAAAAAAAACACGACCCTTTGCGTCTTCTCTGGCATTTCTCGTGTACATTACGTGTATATGTACGTGTGTGTGTGCCTGGAAAGTGTATAGGGCGGGGGGTTTACGTATCTAAAATGTTAAAGTGTTACCGCTAATTATCTGTACTCGCTGGAGAAAAAACGTTATTTTCTTCTTTTCTTTTTTCTCTCTCTCTTCCTCTATCCCCGTACAATTATATGTCGAGCGTGTTTTCACTGATGAATGATTACGTTCTGTTTATTGTATATAATTATTATATCGTTACAATAAAACGACCACTATTGTAAATTGGTTGATTACCTCGTAATTCGAATATATATATATTCACTGACGACATTCAATGAAGCTACCTCTCGTCATCGAGGTATACGATATAAGCTCTCTGATTATATTTCTCATCCGTCTGTCTCACTGTCTCTCTCTCTTTCTCTATCTGTTCCTGTTCGGTGGTAGACCGTATCATTTCCGGAGGAAGTCCACCGTCGTTTTAAAGCACGTTACATGATTACGACACGGTTTCTCATCTAAACACGCCGCTTCGCGTTCGCTTTGTCTCTCACACGCACATACACACGCGCACGCACTCTCTCGCTCGCTCACTTTCCCTCGTATAAAGATTAAACACATAATCGAAAAGAAAAAAAAGGAAACAATATTATAATTATCTCATACACACCCTGGAACCTTGGTTTCTCTAACTTTCTCGTCCGTTCAATCGCGCCGTCATTATATCCTCTCTCGATTCAAGTGGTCGGCTACTATAATATAACTACAAGAAAAAATTACATCGGAATCCCTAATGCTAGTAAGAAGAGCTTCTGCTTCAAACATTAATCCAATCAATAATTCATCGTAAATTATATATATATATATATGTATATATATAAAAGGCTGCCTTGCGACGGTGCACAAGCAGTTGCGTCCTCCGAGTCGTCGAAAAGAATCAACCGCACATGACTCAAAGGCGACGCATCTAATCTTAACGCGGTATCGTACGACACTAAAGGCTTAAAAAAGAAAGAAAGAAAGGCAAATATTAAAAAGGTGAAAGAAAACGAGGAGATCGTGACTGGTCTCACGTACCCGTTTCAAGCGACACGTACTCTTCGCATCCGATTGATGGAGAGACGGAGTTAGCAATAGACTCGGAGGACGTGTGGCGCTAGTGTGATTGGTCCGAAGACTTAGCGTCGGATCTCGCCGGCTCCCCCGGAGTGTCATCGGAACGGAGGAAAAATGCAATAGAAGACTCGAGAACGACAAACCATCGGGCGCGCGCGCGCGCTTCATTGGAGAATCGGAGAGAAGGGAAATGGAATTCAACTCGCCGTGCCGCGATCGGCCAAGATCTATTTAATCCCAGCGGTCGTCGCGCGCGTCTTATCCCCGCGTGGTTGTCATCGTTTCAAGACGAAGGAGAAGGAAAGATGGTGAAGAAGTAAAGTAACCAGGGTTCGTTTGAGAAAATAAAGCGGAAAGAAAACGTGGCCAGATCCTCAGCCAAGCCTTGATCCGGACCCGCGCTACCCTGGCGTCCGTACGCACTTTTCTCCGATGTAAATTTCGTGTTCCGTGTGTGTGTGGTGGTGGTGATGGTGGTGATGGGTAATGCGTGTCGAATGTGGTGTCGTAATGATCTCCCTGTCGCGTCTCTCCGTCGTCGTGGTGGTCGGCTGTCCATTGGCTCAGTACGGGTTGTACTTGGTGCGCTCGGATTTGAATTTGCCGCTGTCGGTGGGCCCAGGTGCGCCTGGGCTACGTAGCCTCGGCGTGAACTTGTGCGACCGGTGCACGCCGGTTGTCTGGACCGGGAGCGCGGATGCAGCCGCGCCAGCAGCACCACCTAGCAATTCCGTGAGTCCGCCGAGGGCGGTGAGGCTAGATAGGGCGTTGAGGGCGCCTGGCTTGCTTAGCAGCTGAGCCAAGGGAATGGCGCTGGCCAAGGGAGAGGCAGTGGTAGTGGTGGTAGAGGGAGAAGCACTGGCCCCGGATGCCCCGGGAGTGGTACCGCTGCCAGGGGTTTGGGTATTTTGGGCCTCTAGGTTAGCTTTCTGCAGTTCAACACTGGGGAAAAGACACAAAATGTAAAAAGGTGAGGGTGGGAACGTTCCTCTCGTAAAACGGTATTATGTGCGCGAGTTTATTCTTTTTTTTTTCTTTCTCTTTTATTCTCTTTGGTCACGCGTGTACCAATGTGAGCGACGCTACCGCTTGAAAGCTTGGGGGGTTCGGCTGGGTGGAAGGCGTAGTGAGGTACTTTTCTTCAGATCTCTCGCGATATCCTTTTCGTCTGGCGATTCGGAATTAATGATTCTGCGGGATACAAGCTTCGCACTCTATTGCACAGTTCTTTTTCTTTTTTTGGAGGTAGACGAATGAGTGGTAGTGGTTGGTAAGCAGCTGTATTGATGGTAATTAGATGCGGTGGATGGATGAATTAGTTTCAAGCTTTCAGATGGAATGGAGGAAATGTTGTCCCCAGATTCTCTCGCGAAATAAAGTCACCGCGGTGTGTTGCTGACGAAGTATGGGACAGGTTGTATCCGTAATTAGTGACGTTTCTTGTTTAAAAGATACCGATGAGAATCGACGGTACTTTATATACAGAAAGATTGCTAACTGGAAGTGTACTCCGTGGAGGTGTTCTCCTTCGAACAGAGAATCTTGCACCCGAAAACGGTCTAGAATATATTTGTCAGCAAAAGTCACACGAAGACTAAAGGAGAGGAACGAGTCCAAAATAGTAATTGTTCGACCTCTATTCCACTGAGTTACTATGGGACACATTAGACAAGGAAATCAGAAGCCGGTGTTCGACGTAAAAAAGTGACAAACCAACGAGAGTGCCGAAACTATACAAGGCTGTACGAAAAAAAAAGAAAAAAGGAAGCTGGATATCCCGACAAAAAGGACATTTCACAAAAAAACAAGTACTCACATCAAGCAAACTTTACGTAATGCGCACTACTGTCATATTCTTTTGTGTCTCCACATACAAGTGAAAGAAAAACACGCGGCAATAAAGTTGAAGGGTATCCTCACTGACGCGTGCACCCAAACCTTCCAGCGGTAGTGTACGTGTGTTGTGCGCGTGTATACATGAGCAGAGATCGCACAGAAACAGAATCGGTGGCGCAGAGAGTGAACGGAAATGAAAGAAAGAGATGTGGCTAGTAGAGAGAAATCATAACAGCTTGCTAGAAGAAGAGTTATCGATTAACAGAGAGAAAATGCAGCGCGAAAAAGACATGGGCGGCTGGGGGAGTGAATAGAGAGAGAGAAAAAAAGAAAAAAAAAAGAAAAGTAGTAAAGAAAATGAGAACGAAAGAAATCGAGTCGCAGGGTTTAAAAGGCTTCAGAGAGTTATGGCACAGGTGCTCTATGGAGCGTGGTACTCTCGCGTACACCGGCTACGTGGCTCATGGGGGTGATGGGCGGGTGGAGTTTGTTTCGCGGTCGAAACGCGTTTTGTCAGGTTTCCGAAGCCACCCACTTGGAACAGGACGCGACTAACGATCGAACCAGATGGACGGCCACGCTTCGTTCGTCTTCCAGGTGGCCCGCGACACCGGACAAATCGCGTCTCGACGCGGAGGACGCGCTTGAAAGGAGGCGCCGTCGAAATGGACCTGTATTCCGTGCCAGCCACCGACCGGCTAACTAGCTACTAACATCCGGAGGCACGCTATCCTCAGCAAATACAGATGACGGAGAATCACTCGCGAATACAGTGTCCATCTCTCTGGCACAGCAGAGCCATGGTCCGTTGCACGACGCGGGATGATCAGACGCAAAAGCAAGGATCGGGAGAACTCTATCCCCCCCCAGACGGGGCTGTCTATGCGACGATGCTACGGCGGCGCGGACAAAAGCTGCTGTTTTCATTGCAAGTGGTATCGTATCGCAGATACGTTGGGCGAAGCGACCGAGCGGTACCCGCGGTAACGTATCATGGCTCTGCGACTGTAGTCACTGAAAAGCGGAAATCAAACTAAACGAGGCGCGGGACGTGCACTCTGCCAACGGCGATAATCAGTCAAGTCTGTCGCCGATTTGGCAAATCGTGGCCACCGCCCGCGTCCAGCCGGGCCCCGGCTGAGGGATCGACTCGATAATTGGCTCGTACATCACACGCGGGCTAGACAGCAATCGGAACGTTGCGACAGGCAGAGTGCAGTTCTTGGCCGTCGAGGGAGTGGCGATGGTGGGGGATTATACACGGTAATGTAACAATCACGGCGACGACGACCAAGTTATGAGCAGGCACAAGAAGTAATAATATCTGGGTGGGGGTTGTGGGGGGGGGGGGGGGGGGTTGGATGATGAATATTCTGTCGCTATTAAATGCAGTAGTATAAAATATGAGTGACAACAATCTGGAATAAAATATAATGGATTATAATTATAACGTGGGGCGGGGATAGCAGTGTTTGGAGGTATTCGACCCGCGTATCCGAGCGGCTGAAATACTTTGGAACATCCGTTTGGTCGTGCTAGTCGAGAGTTAGGGGTGGGTTTCAGTGAATACTACTTTATTTTTTTTTAAAGGTTTGCTGCGATAACGGGGCGCGTTCAATCTTCTCGAATCTCGTCGACGACTACGTTAGTATCGTTCCGGCCATTCAAGTGTCGCCGTTTCGTGAGGAAGGTGTATATTAGTCCCGTAGCACGATTTAGGGGGGCAGAGTTCTGCGCACGCGAACATTTACAGTATGCGACGGTGTCAATCAGCGAGGAAATGTAAAAGTCAAAATGCAAGGGGGCCCTTGGCGAAGGTGGAGTCTCTGTCATTTATATTTTTCTTGGTCAAATGCTTCTCTATTAATTTAAAGGTCTGCTGGAATTCTAACGATATTGAGCTCAAGATAACTTAATTCTAATCCCGCCAGGAGAAACATTAACAAAAAAAAAAAGAATTGAAATGAGTGAAGAAACCAAAAGGAGAAGGGAAATCAGCGAACCTTCGCCAAAAGCATCCCCGTCGAAAAGAAACGTTGGATCGTTGGAAAGAAAGAACCGAGTCGGGGTGGAGGAACTTTTGTGATGCACTTGCGCGCGCGGGGGACTCATCGAGGATCATTAATCGCAATCAAACGGGGTAGACAATTGCTAGAATCGTTCGGACTACTGCACGGTGTCGTTTCTGTCTGGTATATATATTTTGTCTTTTTTTTTTTTTTTTTGCTTGAAAGGACAGCCAGCGACAATGGGGGAAAACAGATGTTGAGCGGAGATGTGTCTGCAGGATACTCAGGGTACTGGGCCTGGAAAGCAGGACCTGGAAACAAAGGATTAAGAATCCTCTTCCGTCCTGGTAGATGTCTTCCGTCGACTCCACGTAGACACGCTGATCCCTCCACGTTGCTGCGACGTCTTCCCGTGGCTATGTGACCTTACAACTACGGATATCTCACCTGCTTCTCGCTCTAGACCGAGGTGGCGTTACCTGGTGCCGCGCGCACGTACACGAGAGAGCACACAGCGAGGGAGTGATATTCCCTTCGGCTGTGGCTCCGTGCGTGCCAGTTCTCTATACAGTATCGCCACCTTTTTCGTGATACACTTTGCTCGCGTCGACGCGCCGGCGTGGACGACACGCTTCTGCCAGTGTCCGTCGCGACGCTAAATAGAGGAACGACGAGCTGTTCCCTATTTAATTCTCTTATAGTTACAGGACTGTGTGTAATGCACAAGGACCGAGGTACCCGAGTTTATTAACTGGCGGTGAGTTTCAAGGGGGGGGGGGGGGGGCGAGAAACTTGGGGATCGTGAACCGGCGCGTCGACGCCACAGCCAACATTAACAGTAACAAACATGATGGGAGGTGCTCGCGATGACGGCGATTCGACTAATTCCCCTTAGTCTCACTGATCACCTTCAAGACACCGAGGCTAAGAAAGGTCGATATTACGGGAGGAACGAGTAACACAAAACAGACGAGTCGTTGATAAGGGGGGTATTTTGGTGGTGGTTGCTCGTCGAGGATCATCAACGTGTAAAACTCTACGACCGGCGACATACACAGCCCGAGGTGGTGCGGCGATCGATCGCCGTAGATGAGAAAGAAAGAAATAAGAAATAGATACAGGGGGTGCGGGGGGTATTGGTTGGTGGTAAATGTAGCCGCGATCTACCGTAAAACGTAGCCGGGACGAGTTCGACTTGTTTCGATGGGGGTTCGGGGGGATGGTACAAATAGTTTGCTTTTTTTTTATATTCCTTTTTCTTTTCTTCAAACGGAACAGAAATGTGATCGAGAAGGAACCTTGGACAGCTCTCCGGAGGCGTTGGGACCCCCTCAGCGCTGGCGCTCAATCGCTCAACGTGTACCCTGTGTGCGGGAAACGCTTCGGTGTTATTCATTGAGCATAGCCCCCGAACGCCTCGTGGGCGTTCTCCGCACACCCGCTCATCGAGCGCATATATGGGTTCGTAGCGCTGAAAGGGTTTGAGACGTTAGGTCCAACGTTCCTCGCAGACCCTTGGGTTCGTTCGATCACGGTGCAACCACGAGCGAGGCGTCGCTCTGGTCCCCCGGTACTCACCTCATGTTGATGAGATATTGTGCCAATGCCACGGCGTCCGGGTTCCCGGTTATGGTGATCGTACGATCGGTGGCTCCGCCCTCCCTCTCCTCGCAGTTGCTGATCCTGATCATGGCGCCGGAGATCTGGCGGATCTCGGCGATCTTGGTGCCACCCTTGCCGATGATGCAGCCGATCAGCTCGTTCGGCACCGTCATCTCGTGTGTCTGATTGTTCGCCGCTGGCTGCTGTCTATTCGTATTGCTGGTGCGTAACTGGCTACCAGCGAGTGCTGCTAATGCTGCGAACGGAATATGTTCGCAGATTATAAAACACTTAAGTCCATCATGGCACTTGAGACAATGTTATAAACTTGTGCAGGTTAGGAGACTGGGCTAAACTTGGCCAGCGAATTTTATTAATTCAGTGACCAATTGGATTAGGACACTTTCAGTATAAAGTGTAGGGTCGGAAATACATTATGCGTTGGTTGTACATAGTATTTTATAGTTACAAAATGATATAGGATTATTGTGGACAGGTGTCTCGAAGGGAAATAAATCCTTGGGAAAATAGCACCATTTGGTTAGTTCTGCTATTCTCTATGCAGCTTTCTCTGGAAGATGGAGTAATTGGGATGGGCACAGTTACAGTTTATTATATTATCGATTTGATTAGCTTCTAGCACGTGTGGACATTCCAATTAGCTGCTTTAGGTGGTAAGAGGTTTAATATGATGAAACCAGGAGAGCTGAAGTCCAGACGTGATCTTACCTGCTGGGTTGAGCCCGCCGGTGTTGGCAGGTGTGGCAAGGCCTCCAAGGCCCAGAGCCGCGAGCCCAGCCAAAGGATTGCTACCGAGCTTGCCCATCTGTAACAACGTCGAAGAAATCCATCGCTCAGCAACAGAAACAGGAGGAGCGCGGGGAGGGAAGAAAGAACACGAGCCACTGCTCAGAATCGTTAGAGTGCTTCAAGGGTATACGAAGACACCGAGATAAACGATATCTAAAAGGAACGTATTAATAATCTGCCTGCTTTCCTCGCGCGTCTCACATTCGAGGATCGTTGATTAAATAGGTGTCGCTTAAAAGGATCAAAACAAAAGTGTAAAACGAAGAAGAAGACGAAACGTAAGGTACGGAATAATCGTCATCATCGCTGGGATGGTGCGAGTAAAAAGATTCAACGGATATCTCTAGGCTCATCCTTCGTCGATGATCCTCGTCGATCGCCTTGGATTCTACGGTCTTGTCGGCACGCGCGTTTAACTTTCGGTAACGTCTGTTCCCACAGTCTCCGCTACGATCTCGACCAGCAGGATGTCCCGACTTCCTGGGACCAATCCAAAACATTCGCTCCACGACGAGCCCTCGGACGCGAAACCGTTGACGTCACCAATCACACGGACTATAAGCTCTTCCCAGAGCACATGCTGCGCGGGATTGACAACCAAAGAGAACGGTGAAATCATCGGGAAATAGTAACGGAAAAATTCTGTCCCAAGTGGAACCACACGTAAACACCAACACAGGGAACATTGAAAAATTCGAGCGGGTACCGGGGAAAAGTTTCCTGCGAGCTAATCCGCCGATCGAGTCTGAACGATTCATTCGGGGAAGATATACAGGGTGTTCGGAGACACGCGGGAGAAAATTTAAGGGGTGATTATACACCAACAAATAAATAAAGAATTAGATTTTTAATATCACGCTTCGTTTTAGAGAAAATTTATTTTGGATTTTAATTGAGTACGCGTGTACCGAGGTATTTTGAATTTTAGCCGAGTGGGTGTGCACCGAAGTGCAGTTTTAAAATAGCTAAACAGCTAAAATTGAAAATACTTCGGCACACACGTAATCAGCTAAAATTCAAAGTGAATTTTCTGGAACACGAAGGGCGCTATAAAAAAACATTATTCTAGATTTTCGACTTATTTTTTCATGTAAAATCATCCCTTAGTTTCCCCCACGCGTAGCTGGACACCCTGTATATAAATCAAATTGACTAAATCGCTACTGGAGAAGGAGCTCGATTCAATGCGACGCAACAAAGGAGATCCCTTCCGTGGCAAGAGTCCGAATTACCTGCTACCATGATCGACCATTGCTTCGAGTCACAGAAAACGATACTCTCGAAATTTTATAAGTGACGACTGCGTGAGTGATCACAGAAGAAAGCATCGATATCTGTCGATCGTTTTTCTCCCTATTGCTATGGAATTTAACAGGACCGAGTCCACTCGACGGTGTGTATAGCAATGTACAGAGTTGCAGACTGGGAGATCGCTTCGCGCTATCATGGGACCGGAAGTCGAGGTGTCCAGGACGTTATGAGCGGGACAGAGGACACGATTCAGGGTCCCTCCAATTCCTTTGCAAAACGGTGTCGTTTTGAGCCGAGAACCTATCAGTAAAGTGAACCGTCGAGGAGCAAAGGGAACAGAGAGATAAAGGAGAGAAGATAGCACGCGACAGCCATGCATCTACGTATCTCCTCGACATTAAAGAAGACAACATTTTCTCTGCTTCTTTTTACAATAGTTCGACTTCTCGAGCATGCTTCGATGGCGACCAATTAAATCGCCCTCTGTCGAAATACTTTTCTCTTGCACCCCCTTCCCTCTCCATTAATCTATGCAACTGGTTATGCATTTTTCATCGGAATCAACGACAGAAACGAATTTCAACGTCGATCGCCCGTTTCACCGTCGGCGAATTAGAATTTTTCTCGTTAACCCGGCGACCGGGCGAATAAAACGAGCAGAACTGAATGGAACGGGGCTGACCCGCTTTCCATTTGCCCGCCTTTTATATACTAATTACGAGGAATATCGTGCCGCTTGAAACTATCGGGGTGGTCGATGAATTCTCAGATGGAGCTTGAAACTATCGGGGTGGTCGACGAGGTCTCGGATGGAACTTGAAACTTGGAGAGCGCTCGCGGAACTTGGCGAACTTGCGGGGAATTCCGAGGCCGATATCAATACAGCCATGTTTCCGTTTAAGCGATTCACGATGGGGCGTTAATACTTCGCGGAAGTGCATTGGGAAATGATCGATGTTGTTTTGAACAGGTATTATTTTCGATAAAGTAATTTTGCTTTGAAATCCGCAGTGCTGGGTATAATCAGAAGTTTGGACAGGCAAATGATTTCATATTTTGCTAACTCTGTTGCGGAGAGTTTAAATGAATACATTCATAATTTTAGAATTATTTTTTTAAATGACAAACTTCATTGTGTGTAGAGTTCTTGTGTCTTGTGTGTAGAAGACACTTGGGAATCTTTTTTGAGAGTGTAGATGATAGTTGAGTAAATATTAAACTGAATTGCTAATTTTGTATATGTTTACAAGGGTTCCTTAATGTGAGCAACGTGTACTAAGTATACGTAAAATATATTATTCTAGTATTTAGAATAATATATTTGTTAAACTCAATGGGGCTAGAAGACGAGGGACGAGTGGACTGTAATGGAGCAAGGAGAATAGGCGCGTATGTGGTCAGACACGCTGCAAGTTGGATACTTGTGGAACTATTTCCCTGTAATTTTTTACATGTCTGTTATTTTATTAATTGTTTCGACGAGGGGTGAGTTCGAAGCAAATTTTTAAATTCTCGAAACCCGAAACCGGAACTTTGTAAGGCTTCGAATCTCTAAACTGAAACTTTGTAAGGCTTCGAAACTCTCGAAACTTAAAGTGCTGTTTCTGTTTTGTAAGTAGAACATCTTGGTTCAAGAACTAACTGAATTCAACAAAATTTTTGCATAAACCTCTATTGACCGTAATTAAAGGAAATATAAAGAAAATATAACAATATACAAATTCTCCAGGAAAATGGCTTCTATCTCAATTATTCATTGATGTTATATACTTTTTCTTATATGGCTTTCGAAAGTTTCGAATCATGAAAAAAGTGCAAAGTTTCGAATTCTCGAGTTTCTCTAGTTTCTAATAGAAGTTATCGAGATGAGAATTTTGGAAACCAGTACAAATTGCAGTAATATTTTTTACTTATTTTGGATGGATCTAAAGCTTTTTTCTGTGTGAGACGGAACTCTTCACACAACAAAGTTTAAGCTGTATATTTAATACGAAAATTGTTAATAAATAAATTTTAAGAAATCGATGCATTGCATAATTTCTTGTCTCAATATTTTTTTGAAGAATGCATTCTAAACTATTTTCAATGGAGAACATTACTATTAACTCTACTATTCAGTACTACACAAACTCCAATTTCAGAGGAATTTCTCAAATTACAGCAAAATGAAACAAGGTTCACTCGGTACGCTCATGCTGCGATTCCAATTAATAATTTAAGCTTGGCCAGGAATTCATGGACCACTCTAAAAACTGGCAACAACAACAAACTCGGTAATTGCCTCGTAAACGTTGCAATAGCGGCGAGCCACTGTAAAACGCTAATTACAGCGGAGCATCTTCTCGTTAAGGTACAACGCGGAGCAGAAACTGCGATAACTAATTACTACGATCGTAAAGTAGTACGTAAATGCATACCCATCGTGTGTGGAGTCAAACCAGACTGAGAGACGAAAAAAGAAAATACAAACCGAAAATAAAAAAATAAAAAAAAAGAAGATATACACATAGAAAAAATACATTCTCTCTTGCTCCTTGTCATAAGGAGGACGAGATGGCGGGGGTAAAGATCTAGGATTCCCTTAAATCCTACAAAATTGCGTCCTAAAACATGAAAACCCAAAGTGTGATTGGTCTTCTATCAGCAATATCATCTAGACTAGCCTATGTGCACGCGGTATAATTATACATTACGTATACCATGTGTCTTCAAACGTCGCAAACGCCGTCACAGATCACTGTTCCACGTGGAAAATCGGCGATGAAGCTGACCGTACTACTATATCAACCAGTGGTCGTGTGATGACCACTGTCATCCACCATCATCTCCATTATAAACGAATTCTCAGCCACAGTGATGTTCAAGCTTGACACTAATATTGTATAAATTAAATTGAATAAAATTAACCAGTCATTTATCAATTATTTATTATAAGACATCACTCGACCACCAGCAGGCTCAAGCGCGATTTTCCCGCGGACCAGGATCAGCAGTGAACGACGTTTGCCAGCTAGGTTTCAGAAGGGGGAAGAAAACAAAGATACATGATCTTCACGGCGTAACTTCTACCCTGCTCAAGATGGTGGAGACGTGATGTCAGGGCAGCCCACCCTCGCGCGAACTTCTTGATTCGTAGCTAAAGAGAGTGCTGGAAGCCATGCTGTTCTAAGATAGGATGGCGAACGGGACCATGGACAGCTCAGGGGGCGAAGGCTAAGAGACGAACGAAAACGAAGAGACAGAGAGATAGAGAGCAGCTCGGCGAGCTGTTTGGTGGGTCACCGTGGCCGTTGCCTCGGCGTCCTCTACGTCGCGGCGGCCACCGGGGCAACGTATGGCCACGAAGAAGAAGGAAGAGTTCAGAGAAAGACGTATGAGCGTGTGAAGAGATACAGTGGCGCGAACGGGGAAGGGAGGGACGTCGGGAGAAGTCTGTTTTGGCGAAGCCGTGAAAAGCGAAAGCGTGTACGTACTTTTTCGCCGCCTCGGCGACAAGTCTCGCTTTAGGTTGGTCTTTCGCTGATCTTTGAACGAACAGTGCCAAAGAAGCCGAAGTGATCTTGCTTGCGTCGGTTCACCTTAGGGGCGCACGTTCAAAGCGCAGTGAGTGAGTGAGTTCACGGTGTGCAACGGAGGGGTAGTTGAACCGCGGCGAAAGCTATCAATATGGCGGTGGATCGCCATCTTTTTAAGATGCACGACTGGTGGTGTATTAATGTGGATGGAACCATCCCGTAAATTCTCCCTCCGGCAAGTATTTAGCTTTTTCTTTTTTAGTTCGGAGCAGCTTTGATTGCGATGAAAGACGAGTGAGCAAGCTTGCGGAGGCTTGACCGAAATAAGCTTGCGAGGAGAGGTTGCGATCGAATCGAGCCTGCTTTGGGAACGAGACCTGGGCAGAGGTTGGCAGGGCTGGTGGGGGTATTGTGGGAAATTAAGGGTAGCTATTTTGCTGATCAGTTTTAAGTCAAATAGAATCTGTATGAAACGAGGTTCTACTTGTCGCGATAGTATGACAGTTTTGAAGACAGAAATCAAAAGTGTAGAATGCTGGAGGTTTGAAATCCTCGGGGATGAAAAATATGTAAGAACCTTTCTTTCTTTATGCTAAGTTTAATTTACTAAAAAACGAAACGATGTCTGCATTAGACAGTACTCAAGATTTAATGTTCAGATGGTTGGGCTAAATAGTTTTATAGTTGGAATAAAATTGACTGGTCTCTCAAGAACACTTGGGTAACTTTATAACTTAACTACCCTCTTTTTTATAATATAACATATTTCCTTTTTATTATACAATAATGATTCGATGGACGTGGCAAAATCTATGTCCGATAGTCGTGACTCTCCAGCCGTACCAAGTTTGATTATTAATTGAAAATTAAATTCTCATTTTTTTGTTCTATTTTTATGAAAATACATTTAATATATTAATGCAATTTTGCTGATGAAAATAAGACCAAACACGACATAATTTGGATAATTCCACTGTCATTTCCCACAAAAAATCGAATCATTACTGTACTCGTCCCTTCCTCTCTTCACTGAACAAGGAAACTGCCAATACACAAAAATGGGTATTGAACGTGTCTAATAAATTGGAAGAAGTGGTAACAAGTGCCCTTGATCAGCCACTTGATGTTGTTCCAACTACAATATCCTGTAGCCTATTAATGCCCACCAGTTTCTGCAATTTCAAGCTAGTCTGGTTCAAAAGCACAGCAGCTCTCGATCGCGATCTCTCCTCGCCAGACGCATACAGGTGCAAAGCAGGTGCACGTGCACATTTCTGTCCATCCTGATTCGTCTTTTCTCAAGTCCTTTACAATAAAAAATAAAATAAAACGATTCCACGCAATTGATTCAGCGACGACCTGGATCGTTCGAAAGTTTGCGGACAGGATTCAGAGGGGGATCAGAAATAGAGGACTTCTGATCAGACCTGGTCTGTCTAAGAGCAGAGAAATCAGAGACAGTGTACGGAGGACAAGAAGCCAAGAAGTAAATCGTGTTCTGTAAGCCGATAGACAGAGAGAAAGAGGCAGTGTGTTCGTATCAGGCAGACTGAAGGGGCAAAGAAATAGAAAGAGAACTGAGAGAAGAAAGGTGGGATCGTGACAAGAGAGAGAGAGAGAGAGAGAGAGAGAGATATAAAGCGCAATAATAATACCTATTTAATCTACCTTTTCTCGTGCCACGCATGCATACTGGTCTTTGTTTCTGTTGTACACCTCGCTTAGTGCTCGCGACAATTGTCGACCAAACCCAACCCCTCAGCTAGCGTCTCCCGCAGTGACATATCTCACGAGGAGAACCGAGAAGAATGGAGCAGAATAGAAAAAAAGGGGGGGTAAGACGAAGTAGAATCAGAAAGAATCAGAAATGAAGAGAAACGAAGAGAATCAGAAGGGTAACGGAAAGAACAGAAGGAGAACTCGTCGGTGGCCGCGGCTAAGCGAGAAACAGAGATTTAGAGGCCCTGTCACCCGCCATTATTCCTCCGTTCGTATCAGCGCGGCTTTTCCCAGTGCTTTCCCTCGCACGCGTCTCTGCGGCACCGAAATCGTGGAAGTCGGGCTCCGTGTCAGTCGTCGGATAAGCGCAGACAGAAACGAGAGGGCGGGACAAGGGGGGTTGAAGACACGGCGACGAACGCCACCCTGATTGGGGGTCGATCAGCGGTCGATCGATAGTCGATCGTTTCCCCGGTATTTCCAAACACCCCCGTCCCTTCGAGCGTTCAAAACGCGTCCACGCAGCGATACCATATTCTCCCTTTTTTAATAGAAAAATGAATGAGGGGGAAAAACTACCCTTTCACGCGATGACGATCGAAACGAGGACAAAAGGCCGCGCTGATGAACGCGACACGCGAAACCGAAATTGGAAATTTATTTTCCCCCGAATAAACCGTTTTACGACGAGACCTCGACAAACTCGTTTCGCGTAACGATGAAAAGCCCCCGAATCATCCTCCCCCCCCCCTACCTTCGTCCTCCTCTCTTTTTTCCCCTGATTGATCCCCGGGCGCGAATTAAAAATTCCGACGCAGACGACGGGTCCGTTGGACGATGAAACGCAACCTTTTAATAATTCGGTCTGTCAACAGGCTTGGGCCAACTGGAGCGTGCGCGCCGCTGTTTGCGCTCCGTCCACGCACAAAAAGAGTTGCTAATTAGCAAACGTCGCCCCGCTAAAGCCGGTAATTATGTTTGCAGGGCGTCGTTCGCGCGCCGCCACTGCGTCGACAGATAGAAAATTCAGGATCAATTGTTTTGGCAAACGAGTACCTGCACCCTACCCCCCCCCCCTCACCCCTCCCCTGCGCCGCCATTCGCCGGGGGGGGAAAAAAGCTCGAACCCGCGAGGCTCGTTTGAACAGCGGCGCGCCAAAGCTTTCTTTTTCCGCGATTCCCGTAATTAGAATGTTCCCTGTCGGATGATCAACGGAACGACGCTAATGGAACTGATGAAACTTTCAGCCAGACGTATTGTAGAGTCGTCACTGATTCTGCTGGGTGCTTTAGATAGTTGGAACTGTTGGAGGCTGCTGGATGCGTGACTTCGGTCCTTTTGGAGAATAATTCTAACGTTTTGTTGGCGCCGCAGACGAACTAACGAAGAATCCAGGGGTATCGATGTATGTTTAAATATTGAATGTCTACTTGAATCGTTGGGTAGTTGATTAATGATCCCAAGTTTTAATTCAGCGAGTGAATGGAGTGGAACATTGCCAGGGAGGCTGGATATTACGTAACTACTTTTGAATCTTTTAATCCTTCGAGTGATTAACTGGAAATCGTGAATGGGAATCAACGATCTGGGGCAAATGGGAGTTGAAATAGACGTCTATGTTTGCTTTATTAAAAGTGGAAATTTATTATGAGTTTTTTTGATCAAAGCATTTGAGGATTTTTGAAATTCGAAAAATTCATCAAGTCATAAACGTTTCAGTAGCGGCGAATGCGTGGTAATACTCGCCCACTCGGCGCTCACGTAAAGATTTATAAACGCGTTTTTCTCGAAACCGTGATTTCCGAATGGGTGGGACAAATATCTCGGAAAGTTATTATCCGGTTCGTTTGAAACCTTTTTTATTTTGAAGAAGAATATACTTTTATACAGCGGAAAAACCACTAACAATTGAGAAAAAAATTGAATATTTATTTTTTGAAGCTGTCGAAGGGACGAAAAACGTAGAGAAAAGGTGATTTCAAGCTTCAAGTGTCGTTACTTTGTAAAAAAAATGTCACTTTTGTAATTTTTAAAGCTACGTCCATTAGGGATTTTCATGCCCTTTAATAATCTGGCATTGTTTCTTATTTCAGACCAATGGTTCAGGTGCTACAAGTCCCACCGTGTTGGATTAATTTCTGGTTGCCTCCACTTCAACGAATCCTGAGTGCCATTCGCAATGATTAATTACAGGAAAAAACATATATTTCTACACTTTAAGACATTGCATAATACAATGCAAAAAGTTCGACTCAATTATCTGTGGTAGTCTTCCTTTAATTAATTCCTAAAGATCGCCTATTTTTATGGGCATTAAACCGGGACGTCCCCTTAACATTACCTAACAGAGAAACGAATGAACTTCTGCAGCTAATATATTTCTAACAAAAAATCTCTGTTTATTGATTCAATTTACTTTCCAAGTAAAATAACCTATGCCATTGCACTGAGATATCAGGAAACAGCCAAATCCTCGACAAACCGCGTCAGAACGACTTTTCAAAAGGACTCGAAGCCTCCAGCAGCTCCAGCCCCAAGAATCTACTCCACAATATTCTAAAATACCGCAGCTTGCGCGGTTCTGACATCCTAAAATCCAGACGATGAAAGTTTCTGGCGCCACGTGCTCAGACGAGCCCTATTCACCACGTCTTTCTAGTCAGCCCTAGCGTCGGACTCGCCCTCTGGCTATCAGGGTGGCGTTTCATGGCATCTGCCGATCGATCGGCCGAACGAGTTTACTTCGGAAGTGCCTGGTGAGCAGCCAAGGAGCTACAGTGGCTGCTGCACGGCTTCTGACCGAATCCAACGACAAGCCATGACGAAGAATCCATCGTGCGACCCGTGAGTAAGCGTTCATGCTAAAGCAGGCCCGATCATTCTGGAAGCTTCACGTTCATCTTCTGACACGTGTTTCGTCCAAGTCTCTTCGACTAGCAGAACCTCTCCGCGAGCATCGCACTCGACTGAACCAGGGATGGGATCTTAGAACACCGTGACAAAAAGGCACCGCGTCGTTTTTACCATCGATAGGATAGAAGGGTCCAGCTTTTATAGTTTCTTATTCTGGGTGTTCTCCAAGTGGTGGCTTTTCTCGTCAAATACGATTCTCGCGAAGAGCATCACAAAGTCACGTATCGAAGGGAACGCGCGAGGAATGGACGCGAGGCGGAAATGGGACGTTATATTCGTCGTGGACGAATCTGTTTCCTTGCCTCTCTTCAGAGCCAGAAGCTCCTCGTGGCAGAGATCAAGGCTTTCCTAGCCGTGCGCGTTTAATGATTGCGGAAAAGCAGCGAGGCAGTGAAACTTTGAAACCGGCTTCAATTGAAGTCGCTGACTCGAGTCGTTAAACTTCAACCGCGATAAACAGGTTTCAATCGGCCACTTGACGTTTCATTACGTCGGCCATTTGCATAATACTCTGTGCAATTTCAATCCTGGCTGAAACGAATATCTGTCCAGAGTGTCTAGTGTTTGCTTTGACGGACTTGTTGAGCGCGGACGTAAATGCAAATCGATTCGAGTGCAAGAACACCGATACCGATCGCCAGCCGTTTGAGACCACACCTCGGTGAATTGAAAAGGAATTGTTGTTATTGCAATCTATCAACTTTTCTTTCTATTCAAATCGGAACGTATCCTATTTTTACGTTGGTAAGTATAATTAACTGACCGGTACCGGTTTGCCAATAGTTCAGGCTGCTTCTGATCCTTGACGTTCTTTGGTGCTGTTGATTATCATATTTCGTTGCGCATGTTTGTTATTCCAACTACTCTTTTTGTTGTACACCCTGTCCTATTCACCGCCTTCTCTTTTTCTTTAGAAGCCTTTATGGTTTATCAATTAGCTTATATTATACTCAAGGTAACGTCTACCAAAGCGCTCAACTGCAACTCTGCTTTTTGCAGCGTGCCATTTTCTTGTCTTCGTTTACATGTTTTTTACTGTATAATTCGATACAGTAAATGTGTCACTGGTAGTATTCCTCACGAACTTTTACTTTTTAATTATTTAAACATAACAGTTACGAAGGTGGTCTCAAACTGGGGAACGATTAACAATCTACAGGACGTTTCAGTAACTCTATTACTAAAGATTCACTTATCAGTAAATAATTACAGTAAGAGAAGATTGTAAAATTCCACCTTTCTAATTAAAATTGCTCCACTGATCCATCTGTTCAAATTATCTAGATTTTCACTCGAATACTCAAATAACTTCGTTCAATTTTCCTCAGCGCAGATGTTTCGTACGATACAATTTAAATTTCCACACGATAGAGTCAATAAAACACCTTGTATAAATATATAAACAGCTCATTACGAAAGACACAACTCTCTACACAATAATTTCCCTCAATCCAACAGTAATTTCTGCCCGTAAAAAGCTTCCATCGCGCGATGTGAAGAAACCCGGACAGCTCCAAGACTCGCGATCGATTCCACTGTACTAACGCCAACGAAACCGATTTCAGTCTCGAAACAAGTAAGAAACGATCGGAATTTCACCGAGCAATCTGCTCCCATTTCCCGCCTGGCGGTCTTGCTTATCGCGCGTCTCGCACGATCGTGTATATCTCATGTGGCATGCAACGAATTAATCTGTGCACCGTGAAGGACGGCAAGCGGTTTTCACAGGCAGTCAACCCACTACCAATCGCAAGCACAAGAAAGGGGTAGAGAGGTAAAACACACCGAGGGGCCACGGGCGATGAGGCAGTAACACGTATCAGAGAAGCATCGATGAACATGTACACATATACGACAAAGAAAATGGGGGAAAAAATAGACAAAAAAAAAAAAAGAAGTAGAGGAGCGAAAAAATCCACAGACGGCCGAAATATACGTAACAGACACGTGCGGATCACATAAAAAGCAAAGCATATACCAACGCGTGACTTCCAGAGAAAACGCTGGGAACAATCTCATTAAAATACACCGAGCCCGCGATCGGCCTCGATCGTTGATCGAATACAGCGAGCACGCGCGTTTAAACTGCTCGACTGACCCAAGCAACTCTGCCCGGCGGCAATGAAGAGAAAAGAATATCCAAACGTTTGATCTTGACCAGTGAAACAGTGCTCGCTGAGAATATTTCGTTTCGCTCAGATGGATAAATTTCGTGGAATGTAAAGCTGTTCCCCGCGAGGTCACGTAGTTGGGGAACGCCGACGAGTAGCCTGCAGCCTCGAGTGCTCTCCCGGAAGAAGGGTAGCCGCGTCTCGAATAACCCGGTCCTCGCCAGAGAGGAAGGAAAATCGTTCGAGTGGTTGCGCGGAGATCTTGTTTCCTCGGGGTGATTTACCCTCGAAGCTGCACGGGATCGTCGATCACGGAAAGCCAAGGTGTTTCGGAACGGGGTGGTCGATGCATGTACGTGGACGAGGGTTAGGGGGATGTAAAAGGGCTTTTCCAGGACCGGGGACCAGGTGGCCTATACAACGGCGGAGGCATTCCGGTACACGCGGGCAAACATTCTACGGGACGCTTACGGCATTTGGTGAAAATTGGATATTTCCGCGGCGAACAGCTCGGAGACGAGGCGGAGAATTGAAGCGGCGCGGCGAGGCTCGCCACTGCGAGTCGCAGTCGGAGCACGTTCCCCGTGGAACTTGCGATTCCTTCGACGCCGTCTGGCTTTTGTTTTCGGATTCGTAACCGTTCAATTCGGGGGTTTAGCGTGAATCGAAAACGGGGGAAATTGATATGTCTGGAACATGTTTCGGTGATCTATGCAGATTTGTTGCAGGTGATTTATTGATCTATTGCAAGCTTTAGATAATGAGTTTAATTTAGCTTGCATAGGGTGCTGTGGAATTTTTTAAGAAATCGAATTTTTTGTATTTTAAACTGTCAACGAAGGTTGCTTCTTATTATTCTTGGTGAAGTTAATGCAGTAAACATCGCAACCTTGAACTGAAACATGAGTTTCGTTCTGTGCGTCGCAATGAAGTTATTTATAACTGTTCTTGACTTAATACACAGCAATGTAAAATATTCTGAATAAATGCAGGCGGTATTAAAATGTGTATTTTTTGTATATCACCTCATGTATGTTGAGAAGTATCGGATGAATCTATTGTTTTTGTCGAGAAGGAACAAGTTTTGGGTGTTCGAAAATTCTCGTTACCAGCGAGGTCGCGATAAAGAGACGGGAAAACATTAACATGTGTCTTGTCTCATCTTATTATCCTGCTCGATTTGCATTTTTGTTAGATTGAGGCACAGTGACCGATTCATATGAAACCGCTCGATTTCACCCCTGCCATGTCACAGTACGCTAGCCGATTCACTTCAGCCTCCATCCTGCTAATTACTCTCGCGCAGCAAAAAGAGTGCCCGTACCTCTGCAGCAGCGTAGTCAAACAAGACACACGTTCAAGCCAATTCCCCTCATCCTCTCCTCCCGAGTTCATCCCCCGCTACGCACCCTGCACAGCCCCAATGACCAGAGACACCCGTCGCGAGTCCCAGAAACCTCCCAACCCCCTTTCCCGCACAGGGCCGAGCGAGAAACTAGAAAGCGAGAAGCACCCGCCCCGACCGTTCCCCATCTCCGCGAACTTGCGAAACCAACCGCCACGTACCCCCGGAGCGGCGCGCAATCAAAGATGAATCAGCGCTTCCCGAACAGCGCTCCGCCACCCGAACGCTCGCACTCAGAGCGGCAAACAATGCTCCAGACTTCCACCAATTACCGCAATCGTCGAGGGGGTGAAAAGGGCTGTGTGCATAGAACCCGACTGGAGGCGCACGGAGAGCGTGTGGTGGCGATTGAATCGGTCAGGTGGCGTGTAACGGTGGTGATCGAGGGGGGTTTCTGAGAGAGCAGAGTGATAGGGGGGGGGGGGGGGTAGGAGCCCGCGCTCTATGCATTTTATATATAGGGATTCGTATATATAAAGCGCATGGGGGCGTGTGCACCGGTCGGGGGTTGTACGAGGGGTGGTACGGTAGAGGGGTCCGGGGCGGTGTAGTATCTCGTGGGGTACAGGGGGTACGGGAGAGGGTGGATCACGAAAAACAAAAGACTTACGGCGTCTGCCACGAGGTGTGCGGGCGGGAGGGCTGCCTGCAAGTGTCCACTCTTCAGCAGGGGGTCGGCGAGGCCTGCCACGCTGGCGTGTAAGGGGCTCGGGTGGAGAGGATGATGTGGGGTCGTAAGGTGGGCCGTGGATAGGAGCGGATGCCCGTGAGAAGCGGCGAAGGCCGAGGAGGAGGGGTGGGCCGCGAACGGCGAAGTCGCCAAAGTTTGGGTGTTCAGCGAGGGCGGGGTGGGCCCGGCAGCGGGCGCGGGCAATGGCAATACTGTACTTACGTCCGAGTGGGCGGGCACCGCGTAATTACCCTGGATGGTGTAGGCTTGCCCACCAGCCAGGATCACTGGCCCACCAACTTGGGGTTTGGGGCGATAAGGGATCGTGGCACCTTTGGGAGGGGACTGAAACAGAAAAGCACAACACGCACGAGTGCGAATACACCGATTCCAAGATCACTGCCGGATAACGGCTAACTCGGACGGACCACTTTAAGAAGCCCGGCTCAACCACAAAAGTGGCTGGGCTGTCGCTGGAATCAACCACGTTTGAAGTCCGTAGCGACGACAGAAAACTGTACCACGAAATTGTCGCTGTCGGTGGTTGACACAACGCACTACCGGTTTTGTGGTTGTAGTGGGCTTCTGAAGTGGCCCGTCTGAGTTAGGCCTAACGGGTGGAGTTGGCACACGCCATTGATCCCTCCGTTTTTTTAAAAGTATTCTTCTAATTTTGGATATGTCACTCTGGAAATCGCGATACAGACAAGTGATTTTTGAGGAGACTCGATTTAAATTGCAGGGGTTGATGACCAAACTTGGGAGGAGACTTTAAGGTCAATGAAACAGAAAAATTTGAGTGCTAGTCGAACAGATATAGCGAAACACTTGGGAAATACTACCAGATTCTCAATAATAGAATTTATGGCATGCGCTTCTCCCTATTCACTATAAGATACCTGGGCCCCAAAACGCCTTTCCACCTTGGCGAACTCGAAAGGAGCCCCCATGCATGTTGCAGTGAAACATTGAAAAATGCTTCATGATACAGGTTTCATGAAAGTTGCGCCTGGCTCACGCGCCTAGCTGGCGAACAAGATGCCAGTTCCGTTTCTGATGCTGAAACACGGAAACTGATCTACTGACGTAGTAACATTTATCATGAAACCTGGGAGTCGATGCATGTATCAACGTTTCACTGCAACATGTACCAGCGTCTGGAGGCCCCTTAAATCATAATATCATAGTGCCCAAATACTTTTCCTCATAGTTAAAAGACCTCTGACACGTATAGAATTTCGCTATAATCTGCCTTACCACTTATACGCACATAGGTATGCCAAGCAATAGTGACATTTATAAAAGTTAAAAGAAGAAGAGACTCAAAGAAGTTCTGCTCCACTAATCGCTGTCCCACAATTCGCAATATGGAGTGTAGCTAATCAATTTCACCCACCGCCCCATCTTTTATTTGAATCTACGCACTGAAGACCCCACTGTTGCTTGGCACACTTACACCTCGTACACTTGATCCTCTCATGAACGAACCATCGTCCCCCTTCAACGTCCACCGTCACTCAATTAACCTTTAGTCTGTACAAAACGTTCGAATATCTCTAGCAATATCGCGTGAACCAGAGTGACATGGGCGCAGAGACTAGTGGGGTACGTACCTCTAGCATAACACAGCAGATGTGGTATATGCACTGCGTGATTGCCTCGCTGGTGCCTGATATGGTTACAGCACGTTCCGTCGAATTGGGCAGCATGTCAGAGGCGACTTGAATCGACGCCCCGGTCACTTCGCGGATCTCCTTGATCTTCGAGCCACCCTTGCCGATGAGGGAGCCGCACTGAGACGCGGGCACGATCAGCCTGAGGGTGATGGGCGGCCTAGGCACGCCACCACCGCCCTGGATGTCGTGGAACTGCGAGCACCATTCCTCGAACTTCTTGCATATCAACGTGAACGCTTTGAAGATAGAGTTCGTCGCCCCGCTGACGGTCACTATCCGCTCTGGGCAAGTTCCGTCGGAGATGTTGATCTTCGCGCCTGACTGTAACGCACAATTCCGGGGATCTCGTTAAAAATCACTGCAAACGTACTCCCTCGTTCACTAAGACACTACATGGGTCCAGTTGTTTGGAGAAAATGGCGTTGAATTTGGCAAAAATAAGGGGAATTATTTGGAGTAGAATAGAAACCAGAGAGATAAGAAAGAACAACTGAGTTCGTAACGAACAGTGAGGCATTGTTGCTCTTTATTCTAGTTTAAAATTAATGATTTAATTTCGAAACTTTCAATTTACTGGGGGACTTATAGAAGGTGAGAAGTTTTACAAGGAAATTTATGAAAATCAGTAGTCGAGTGAAAATGAAGCGAACGATGTCGTTACCTCTTCGCGGAACCTCTTGACGATCTCTCCTTTCTTTCCAATGATGCTCCCGACCTCCTGCAACAGAATGGTGTAACGTTACTATCACGAGCGCTGTCCAGAAGTTTTACGACAACACGTAAACGCAACACGTAACCATAAACTTTGAAGCATGCGCTCGATTCTGCTTATGAGTTGCTATATTTCGAGGGAAACAGGCGACACAGCGAATGCTCGTAAATAGCAGCAGGTTTAAAGCCACCGGTCGCTCTGATGCAGCTTTCCGATAAATTAATGGATTTGTAACACCTTGGCCGACCGATAAATTCCAAGTTGCAGCGTGATACGGAAGATGAACGCTGTTTGCTGCTCGTTAAGCCGCGATCCCACGTGTGCGACACGCGGCGCAGGATATTAACCCTTGCCAACCCTTGTACAATCTCGATGGACACTGTTTCAAGATTCTACTATAAAAAAAATTGTAGCACATGAACAAAATACCTTTAGATATAAAGCAGCTGCTTACAAGTGCAATATATATTTAGGATGCCTTGAAAAATTAAAATTTGAATTTAAAATTCGAGGATAAAAAAATCTTTGACTAAAGTCTACCATTATTGAGAAAGAAAATTATTTACCCCTATTATTAAAATATTTACTAATTATTATCACCACTTTAGTCGCAAGTTTATAGAAAGTTATTTCGATTAAAATTTGATCCATTGTTCACGTGTACTATCAAATTTTATTCACGAACTCGAAGGGAATAGAGTCTGATAAACCTCTATTTAATGTAAAAATCTATCCAAGTGTTTCAAGCGTGTTACGAGGCACGCGGGAACCCGGCTTAACGCGCCGCAAAACGCAATCTACGCTGTAATTTCATCTTCGAAAACGTGGCCACTCGAGCCCACCCATCCGCGCTCGCAGCGCCAATAGTACGAGTACGTTAAATGTTCGTTGCCCCGTGATATGCGTGCACCTGACACTTGGTAATCACTTGCTAGCGCCCAATTACCCGCATAATATATGCGGGATGTTCTATAATTAGTTTCGCGTACGTACCGCTGACCAGTGCTCAATCAGCAGTGATTTTCATGACGCGCTCTGATGTCGTTACCGTCCATCGGTTTTTAACGCCTCCGAGTGCTATCTGCGTTTCGTTTTACGACCACGCATTCTACAGAGTATCTGGCAGCATTTCCTCCTACCATCAACACAGACTCTCATTGTCAGTTTTCCTCACGACACGCTTTCCATTTTCTGCTCATTATTTCAGGCGATCTCATTGTGATTAACTCCTTTCGTTTTATCTCGCATCTTAATGGGTTCGTCCCGCGAATAAATGAATAATAATACCTCGTGATCCAGCCTGATCAATCGATCTGCTGAACAGAAGATACTTAGAGAAAGCGAGAAGAACAGTGTTGAGAAGGCTTCCTAGGCTGGTTTCTTTGGATGGTTTCGGCTTAGAGCGCTAAGAAGCCAAGTTGCTGGCGAAACGAAGAATGTAGCACGATAGGCAGAGTGCTGCTTGTGGCATGGTCTGCCGAGGAACGGGTCGCTGGCATCTCAGCGGGCTGAGGCTGCCGCGTGTAGATACCATATCTAAGTTTAGAGGTAGCGAGAGCAGCGGCGCATACCTGCTCGCCTAGAAGCCTGAGCGGTGACATTATAGCGGGGTCAGAGCGTGTCAAGGAAGACACGGGATCTGGCTGGACATTGGCTACGAACAGGCAACTAATTATAGGCCCCCCCATCGAGTCCACACTATGTATCCCGCGATCGTGTGCGGTCTTGTCGAGTTCCGCAAAGAGAGGATTGCCTGCTGAAGCGGCGGCTTTGTGCCCCGTGGAATTATTAGCTATCGCGGCGTGATTAGGAGCCGACGAAAGCTGGCTGGCCTTCTCACCAATTTATCGCTTCTAATCGCTACCGAATACCGCTAATTCCCGCGGTGCATATACTACGCAGCGAAATCAAGAGCTTCAGGGAATATTAGAGACTTATTTTACTCGTGTTCTAGAATGATCATTTGGAAGTTGGAATTTGAGGAAGGAAATGCGATGGAAATCTTCTTTTACTAGTTTAGAAAATTGTAGGTGGGAGTTCACGTCACACTGCAGAGGAGAAATTAATTGGAATACCTGGATACACTTTTGATATCAAGGGGACAGTGAAATATTAGCGGTTGATCTTATAATAATTGCAAATTCTGTCATTATTCTTCCTTAAACTGAAACAACTTATATCCGAGCAATTTCAATTATTTTACACAAGAATCTGAATTTCATTAAGGTGTCGTTAATCGGCTCAACAAAGTGGAAGCTAGAAGCAAGTAGAACAAGTACCCCATTGGAGCGTGGTAGTTTCATTTTAAGGGTAGTAAAATTCCACTCTGTGCGCAAGTTTCACGGGAACGGGGAAAAGGGAGAAACGTTGCAGGAAGTTGCAAGATTTCGCCGCGCAATTTCGCGACTTAATCGAGTCACGACTATCTAGCGCGACAAGCAAATCGTTAAGGCTGAGTCGCGGCTCGCGACAGATCGGTGAATAAAATATTAAACTTTTCAAAGCGTGCGAATGGAGTTTTTTCTTCCCCTCGCAACAGAATTGCGTCGGTCTCAATGTCGCGGTTAATTGAATCGTTTAATGGGGCCAGCACCAGGGAACTAATTACCCCAAATCCCGTGCAAACGACTAATTCGGCCGCGAGTGCGAGAGCTCGAGCGAGCAACTTCTCTTTCGAAAATGTAAACTCGTTTGTCGGGCTTTATTCAGCGTCCGAGCGAATAAATGGGAACTTAAGTGCGCCGAAGCAAGAAAAAAGTATCATTCGTGTTGAATATGGAGGAGACTTCATTAACTGTACTTTCTACCGGAAATACCTGGGTAATGATCTTTGCCGTTTATGACGAAATCTGTGACGTGAAACTTCAGTGGGACTAAATAATGTTAACGGAAGTAAATGAATAATTTGCTCGACTTCCAACTCCTTTCAAATATACATTTAAATGAAGAGAGTTTTTCATCAATTCGGTGCACTGCGTGTTTAGAAGTTTAAATTAAGTGGAGGAGGTTTTAATGAAAATTGCTTGTAAAATACTGCACGCCTGAGGAATTATTGGAAGATGTAGCAAGGTATGATTGAAACGTGACTGAAGCTTCGGGGGAAGAGAAGGTACTCGAGAAAAGGAGATTAAGTGGAAGTGGATTATCTATGGTCAGACGCAATTTGCGCCCACTACAGCGAGCGCTTTATCTCCATGCAACTTCACGTGTGTGCACCATTTCGGAAATTGTTTCAAGAGAAAGTTACTCGAATTGAGAAAACACTTCGACGTATACAATCAAAAATACTAAACAGAACAAAACGGGAAGAATTTATTTACGAAACGAAAATTATCAATTAACCCTTCGTTTTCACACGGGGTTATCGCACCCCAAAATTTAAAAAAATTTGTTAATTTTAACAACAAAAAAATTGCTTTTATCCTAAACTATTTTTTCAAATACAGATTTCCAAATATCAAAATTTACATTTGTAGAAAATAAGACTATTGGAGCATTACGAATGTACAATTATCACTAAAAAGTTAAAAGATTCAAGAATACGAAAATGGTATATAACTCAAAAATGACGCTGGGTGAACCCCATGTGACCAATTTGTGATTTTAAGAAAATGTGACCGCGGAGGGTTTTAGTGTTTCTAATAGAAAAAATGAGAATATATTAACTATTTACCACAGTTGAAAACTATTTTGACGTTGTCTTTAAAACAATTCCCCCCAGTAAATGCAAAAGTTTTCCCCATCTATTCCTCCCTCGAGTAGGCAATGCTTCTGCAACTATGCTCGCCTTTACCAGCGCAACTCGCTTCTTTGTTCCCGCGTTAGGTGGATTCTCGGCTAGCAACCCGTTGGAAATAAACGATCGCGCGGGCCCCAGGCCCCCTAAATCATCGCGAGCCCTCCCCTTGGCCGCGCGATGGCGGCTGGACAAGCGCGTCACCGTCGACGAATCTCCCTTGGAGGCAAATATAGCTGGAACAAGAAGACACCGAGGAGACTGTGCGAAGCCCCTGGCGCAGGGCCAATTAGAGAGGTCACTACCGCTAGCCAGGGCGAAGCGCAGGAGATTCGACGGTGCTATCGAGCCATCGAGGGAGCCCCTCATTTCCTCGAAGCGGAAGACCAGCCACGGCCTACCGGGCCGCGCCGCCTGGATACCAGCAAAAATTGCATCGGCTTTGAATTATTAGACGAACAGACGCGCGCGATCCGCGAAGACGGCCGGTTGGCCGCTGGCCCTGGCTCCATTCCAGCCTCTCCACGCTGGAATCTAGAAGACTCTTGAAAAGCCTGCCCAAAAGGAGGATGTCGCGGCCGGGCAGCGTCTTTTCAACGTCGCTGAGCCGGGTGACCGATCCCCCGGACTCGCTGGATATATCTCTTCCGCATGGCTCGACCGTTTACAAAGGGCCGCTTCTCCTCGGATAGCACGCGCGCGAAAAAGACGGGAAACATGGAAACGACGCGGGCAGATAAGACGCCGTTGGACGCCGGCCAGATATTTATGTCGATGCCACGATGGCAGTGGAAACGACCGTGACATTGCGCGGGAATCGGGGGGAAAGTGTGGCGAACTGGAGGGCCGGGGAGGCTGGAACTTCGTCTTGGATCGATGGTCTTATGCGGCGATGGATTTGGTTGGTGGAATTGATGTGGGGAATATTTTCAGAGATAGTCAAGTGCGAGGGCTTAATTTAGGAAATGTCTTTTTTAGTATTTGTTACTGGATAGCTGCGACGGATTTAAGGAAAAGGGCCCAGATGGCAAACGTTCTGGGGCATACTGTATGTGTAACAGAATCTATCTATCTTCTTCGGTATAAATAAAAATGTAAATGTTCGTTTGTTCAAAATCTTAAATCTCCGAAAGTTCTTCTTCACCGATTGATTTGAAATTTTGACACAACGTTGCATTCTAATACACGTGTGTTTTTATATACCTAATATTATATAGATGTCACACCTGTGACAGGTAAAAACGTTAGAAACGTGCGCTTTCTCTTTTCTTTATTTTCCATTTAAGAACCAGACTGACAAGGGAACACTGCGAACCCAGAATCGCCGATTGGAACGCAAATTTGTGGGTTTTTAGAGTGACTCAAAACAAGAACAACGGTGTGTTTCATTTGGGCCCTATCGCCCTTTAAGGGGGTGAAAACTAACCTCAAAGTCAAATTGGCACTTCCACTTTTTCGCGTATAACTCTCGAAGTACAACATATAGCAAAAAATGTTTCAAATAAATTTTTAATAGTACAATCAGCGCTACAAACTTGCGTTAACAAAATTTTGAAAAGTTTTAAAAAAAATATCTGAACGAAAAAAAAAACATTTTTCAAAATTTTGTTAATGCAAGTTTGCAGTGCTCGTTGTACCATTAAACTTTTGTTTGAAACATTTTTTTCTGTCTGTAGTAGAGTGTGAGTTATACGCGAAAAAGTGGAAGTGCCAATTTGACTTTGAGGTTAGTTTTCACCCCCTTAAAGGGCGATAGGGGCCAAATGAAACACACCGTTGTTCTTGTTTTGAGTCACTCTAAACACCCACAAAGTTGCGTTCCAATCGGTGAGTCCGGGTTCGCGGTGCTCCCTTGTGAGCCACAGCAACGCGTGGCCGGGTACAACAGCTAGTTATAAATAAATTTACGCGCGTCTGGGATGAAAATTATGGGAAACAAAAAGAAATATAGTGTTTGGATGAAACCATAATTTTTTTTGGAGGATGGGGACCTGGGCAGTGGCCAAAATGGCAACTGCAGACCTAGAATGAGCATGTGTGGTGCGCTCTGAGACTTAAAAAATGAAGATTTCTAAAAAGCAAATGCGTTCTGAGATTGTTAGTGCCCCATACTACTTGATATTTTGAGAGTCTTTGAACTTTTCTGGTTTGCTATAACTGTTCCATTAATGATATTGAACTTACTGTCGAGCTTTCATTATTTATGTAGAAATATGGGTGTATCTTTGAAACCCCAATTCAAAGATTTGGAATAAAAAGAAATGAGAAATTAGGCATTGACAGCAAAAACGGACTAAACCACATTTTTTTCGAAATTGAGTTAGTAGCAATAATGTATTCCAATAAGCTGTACTAATCATATAAAACAGGAAATATTAATTCTTTTTTATGTGGGTTAGTCCGTTTTTTCTCTCAATGCCTCAAATATAGAATACAGTATATTAGATGAAATAAGTGAAGCAGCGCAATTGGAGTAATTCAATGAAATCTTGCATTTGGATTCGTTTCATTAAGAACGAAGCTTTACTCCAGAGAACGATAAGCGACCTCGCTGTAATCGAATACTTGCAATTCTATTTATATCTATAAAAATGCGATTTCCTTAATGCATCGTTACTCAACTTTTCCAGAATAAGGGGGACAAAAATTTACGACGTTGCGAAAACGAATGTCGAGCAGCAACCAGTCGAACGGTTTTTACGTAGAACGAAGGAAAAAACGTACGCGTTAAATGTACGTATTATTAGAAATAACGGATCGAACAGTGCTCGCAGTTAGAGTCAACAAAATCGACGTCAAAAACGGCATGAAATTGCGTGCTGTTTAAACGGCGCGAAACCCCAGTTCAACAGAACCAGTCCACTGTAATTCGACCAGCTAAGAATGAAGTAATTACGCGCTTAGCTAGAACGCGGCCTAAAAAGATCAAGTATCTTAATCGATCAGGGGAACGCATTGCGCCACGCGGGCTCGCCATGTCTGATTTAACGAAAAAGGGACACGCGAGCCTTGTGAATTGCATCTCCTTGATGAACGTGTTAAGAACAGCCACCGTAGGATTTCTCCTAGTCTTTTTAAAGATGAGAAAACAAAACTTTATACAATATCCAGAATTTTTTTTATTGAAATTGATCAAATTACACAACCAACTGATTAACCCCCGCAAAGTTTAAAAACGCGAGTTAGTATATAATATTATTTAAATATCTAAATTATTTAGGATAAGCATTTGAAATGTTTGAGGACTTAATAGAAGAGGACCTCCTTTTAGAGATTTTATCATTCAAGCATATAATTTTGATTTTGAAGCAGCCTGTATGGTCTGAGAATCGCAGGCACAGAGATACGTTGGAAATGGAGACCAATAAAGTGCACTTATGCGAGACGTCTGTGTGCCATTGAAAAGATAATGAAATCATGATAATTCGTATTGGACCAGATAATTGGCTGCCAGCCCTGGCCACTGTCCAGCCTGTCCTACGAGCTCGCGATGCATATTCTCCTCGCAGACATAATGCTTCTCTGGCCAAAAATGCGGCCAGACGTATTTATTTCGTGCGAGAGCGAAAGAGTCCACTCGCTTATTCGTTTAATAGTTTGCGAGCCATCCAAGCGGACAGTCTTGCAACACGCGAGGCTACGACATTGGTGTCCTTAAAAAAGACTGCTGAGATCGCGTGAGGCCGCGTTCATACATGCACGATTTAGGATGCAGAACAATCTCTCAGAACCTCAAGGGGAATGCTTTTCGAAAGTACTGTACATTGGGGAGGCAGCTTTTGTCTTGCGTCTTGTACCACAAGTGGGAGCGCGGCTTAATTGATACACCTTATAAAACACTTCTTCTTTATCACAGGAGATAAGAATTGATTATGAAATATCGTTTCACTTCCGATATGAAATTGTAATACTGAAATTACCGAAGAAGGACACCCCACACTCACTAACATAAAGTCGCGTTCCCACGTGTGAAAATATTTGTGCAAAGCGTACTTGAAATCCTTAAGGGATAATCAAATTGTTGTCGTAATTTATTTCATGTGTATTGTAGTATGTGCCGCACGTGGGAACGCGGCTTAATAGATGCAGCTTACAACACCTTCTTCCTCACAGTAAATGAGAATTGATCATGAAATATCATTTCACTTTCGATATGAAACTGTAATACTTAAATTACCGAAGAAGGACACCCCACACTCACTAACATAAAGCCGCGTTCCCACGTGTGAAATGAACGGGGCATAGCGTACTTGAAATGTTTAAGGAGTAATCAAATTTGAATCGTATTTTATTTCGTGTAATATTATAGTATTTTATGCCACACAATGCGCACGTAGGAACGCGGCTTAAGGCGCGATGACGAACAATTATTTCTCAACGCTTCGTTCGAGTTCATCGCACGGATATTCTCTGAGCGAAGTGGCGATTGAATTTAGTTTCGTGCGCGCGATGGGCAAACAAACGATTTTTAGCGCGTTTACACCGAGCCAATTATTAATACGGTATGATCGATGTATCCCGTTAAAGTTAACGCGAAATTCACGACCGCCCGCCATCAGAGATTAATTGGAGAACAAACAATCGATGCGATCGGTAGTCTGTTATTACGTGAGATGCACCGCGGGCGCAAATGTTATTTAACGGCGTGTATTCGAAGATTAATTCGGTACAATTGATCGGGGCAAATTCCGTAACTGAAATTTTATTACGGCGTTCGATTAAACCCGGGAGATTAAACAACGCTGTGCAAACAAACGTATACGATGCAATGAATGGGCTTAATATCGTGGGTCTAGAGAATGTTTGGCTATTGTTTCGGATTTAATGGATACGTTGACAAATATAAATTCGAACTGTGAACGCGGGGGTGTGAGGTAAAGTTTCAATACCTACGTTCGATTGAAAATTTTCATTAACATCGTCATTCATATGAATGATTATATGGAAACAAGTGGTACAAGGACACCGATTGTATTATTATACTTGCAATTGCTTCCGTCGCATCTATCAAGTATTTCACTAACAAGGGTAGCAATTTTCAAAAAAAATTCTCCACACAAGTGAAAGCCTGAAATTATCAAATTTTTACTACAATAATCACTACACACTTTTTACATCATGTTATATTATTACGTGCAGCACTGTAGAATTTTTTAAGGTAAACTAACACCTATAAAATAGGTACGTAAAACCTCGCGCATTTCTTCCAGATTGATCCATCAAAACCTCCCCTAAAAATGGCACAACTTCACCAGCTTGTTATCTTCAAACTTCCTCGCTCAAAAATAACTCTCACCCGCCAGCGCATACAAAAACACAAACAATTCAGAAAACCGTGATGAAAAGTCTACGAAGCTGAAAAAACTTTAGGAAAGAATCTCCGTCGCTCATCAAGCGGGCTCGACAAGAAGGAAGCACGTGCTACCCCGGCGACTGCACTTCGGAGCACGCACCAATCTCGAGACGCAATCATCGCCGAGAGGCCTCGGAGGCGAAAACAAAGTCGGCGCAAAACCCCCTTGGTGCATCCTGCACACCATTGAAACTAGGAGGAAGAAAATGGGGGACGCGCCGCACATTTGATCCCATGGTGCAGCAGCTCGCGACGGGGGTGGAAAAAGCGGGGTGCACGCACGGCGGCGGAGAGAGAGAAGAATGATGGCGGAACGGGGAAGCCCCATCGACGTCGCCGCCATCGGGGCATAAAAACGTGGGTGTAACGAGATTTGTCATGGAAGTACTTCCCGCTAGCGAGAAACACGAAGGCCGGCCGAGGAAGCCGCGAGTAGGGGGGGGGGGAGACACGGTTGCTGCCACGAGAGAAAGCACAAAAAGAACGAACGGAGGGGTGAGAGGGATGGAAAGGGGCCATGCAACTGGCGAGAGGGAAACCCTCCAAGAGGGTGATTCGCCGAGGGTGCCGCGCGCGCGCGCCGATAGGATAAAGGGAGTCGAATGAGCCGTCCCTGGGAAAGAGAGCCCTATGGAGCGGAGCATCATTCAGATATGCAGAAACGTGCAATAATTTCCGTGCTGCACTTCGGCACGAACCGGCGCCAGTGTGTATTGGCACACCAGGGGCGCGCATCTGTGTTTGCGCGCGCGCACCTTACGTGCGCCGAGGAGCTAGTGCATGGTCAGGGCACTCGAATCGCTCGAGTGCCTCCAATATTTCGAGATGGTTGACGAAAATTCGAGTAGCTCGCTTGTTACGGGTAAGTCGGAGGAAATTTCAGCGATACTGCTACTCGAGCATTGCGCGGGAAAAACTGGAGTGGCGTCAATAGAATTTGAGTGGATTGACTACTTGTGTGTCTTGAATGAATTTCGAGTAGATAGATTAGGTGGGTGGTTTCGATAAATTCGGAGTAGCTAGTTGGAATTAGTGCGCTTTTGTTTCAGTGAAAATAATTGAGTGCTCAGTTCGATTCGGTAGAGTGAACTTTGCTGGGCTTGATTGTCGAGTGGTTCGAAGTTTCGGGCGTTGGAAAATCATGGAGAATTTAGAACACTTATAATAAAAGGTTACAAACGAGGAAATTAAACAATTGGAAATCTTTGGGAAAACGTCACCAAAATCTTAGCGAATACCCTACTCTTCTCTCAATCTGATACTTTCACTAAAACACCATAAAGTAAACAATTTTTAGCATCGAATTCCTCAACAAATTAACGTTCATCCACGAAATCCTTCTCAATCTTCCACACCCCCTAACCCCTTGCAATTTCAGACTTTCTCCCAGTTTTCTAAACTAATCATTCCACTGACATTAAACTGGAACTGTTACTGTCACCATAAATACCAGCCAGGTCTGGCAACAATATTTCTGCCCGCCAAACTTCGGTGGCCAGTTAATAGCCGGTGTAACAATGCACGCCGCAAAAAGATGCCCGAGCGGGGACGTTCTCGCGCGGCTCGTTCGGCGTCTACGCGGCACGATTAATTGCCAAGACCGGGGGACATTAATTACCAGTGTGCTACGACCACGCCGTGGCCTGCGCGACAATTAATTACGGATCCAGGCGAGGCGGTCGCGTCTCGAGGCGCGCCGCGGCTCAACCGCCGCCGCTGGACGAACTTCGACACCCCTAATGGATCGTAATAGATCGTGAAATCGGCTGGATGCCTTCTTCTCGAGCTCCCTTGTCCCCGCGTCGAGGGTGTTTGCCAACACGGCCGTTTACTTAGTTTCAGATGGCCATTTCGAAAACGGCCCCAACGCACCGGCGATTACGAAATCGCTTAACGAAGGGGCATTGTGCGTGATTTATTCATCGACGAAAAAATAGAAATAGATGCGCCCCGGCAGGGGATCGGCGAAGGGAAGGAAGTTCAAATTCTTGGCAGTGCGTCAGATTCACGGTGGACCGCGCGTTTTTGGCCGTGTCGAGGGGCGGTGGATGATTTGCTCCTTTTTTTCTGCTCTTTGGTGGTACTTGGGGGATACTTTTGTGGCTCGTGACTGTGTCATAATTTGTGATTTCTTTGGTTTTTGATGATTTGAATTTTCTGGGACTGTATTTGACTGCTGAAGACACTTTGGGCCATTTATCGTGGGACATTTGTGTATCTTAGAATTTATATGTGAAAATAGCAGTCGTTTAACGGAGATAAAAGGGTACAGGAAGTATGTCAATGTAGAAATGTCATGTGTGAAAAGGGCTTCAGGGTTTTGGAGTGTTTGAAATGGAAGTATTTAAACAGTACTTTTTGAGTAGAAATATGAAACGTAGAAGGCAGAACAGGGATGATAATACTATGTTTTAATTTATATCTTCACAGGAATACACGATGTATCTTTTTACAAAGTGACAGGGTGTCACTTAGTTCACTTAATTCCAATGTAATTATTAGAATATTTCACAAGTCATGCACAGTAGCGGGCAAAACATTTACCACTTTTTCGATCCACTTTACTTCTATTACTTTTTAACATCAACTTAATACTGCAGCATGTGCTAAATATACATATTCTGATAGAGAATTAAATGCTGTATATAATCAAGTTAAAGTTGGATTTATTTAATTAACAAACAAAAACCTCACAAAACATTAAGCAAGACAGCACACTTTTAAAGCCGACAAAAAGTTACCACTTCATTAATAAAAATCTAATATTTTGTGGGGCACCTTTTGCTTTTAAGACGGCTTAACAAGTTATTAAAAGTGGTAACTCCTTTGCCAGCACAAAAAATATGTTGTCCCGTTCAATGCCACATAAAACTTTTGTTCATTAGTTAAATAAATTCAACTTTAACTGGGTTTCATACAGCTTTAAATTCCCCATCAGAATGTGTATATTAAACACATACCACAGTTCCAAGTTGACGCTGAAAAATAAGAAAAATAAAACAAATGGAAAAAATGGTAACTTTTTGTAGTTACGCTACTGTAATTCCTACAATAACACTAATTAAATAAAAACCGGGAGGAATGCTACAAGTCTATAAAAATAAATGTAAAAACACTGCCAATAAGAAAGCTACATTTAATTTATCATTCTTGTCAATTCAATAGCCGCGCCTTCCACTCGAAGTTCAACGCTAAACCAAGACTACTGTACACGAAACTTCAGGTAGACCGTTAAAACTAAATTACACAGTGCGCTACGAAACAACAGGTGGGCCATTTTGTCATACATCTAGCCGCAGAAAACAAAGGAAACCGTCTGTCCCCGTTTTAAAAAACATCTACAAGTTTCGCAAGCTGCGAAACGTCAGCTGTAGCGGCCTCGGTAAACACGAATAATTCCAACCATGATTTATCGAGGTTCTTAAACTAACAAGACCCCGAGAGCAACGAAAGAGAAAACTGGGCGACAGAAATCTGTCGATTAGATTCTGTTTTTTGTTTCATATTTTTTTTTTAAACACGTAGACATCGTGGCTCCCCGCGTATCCATGACCTGGCTCAATAACAAATCGGTTACCACGAGTGCCAAGACGCCCGTGGCTTCTGGTTCGCGATTTTATTTTATTTTCGTCGCGCGTTCGCTCTTTCGACTCGGGTCCCTTGCTTTCCCGTTACTCAAACGACCACGCAAAGAGAGATCAGACTCGAACCAACGTCCCTTGCTATTCCGTGCATTCCCCCTTTGCACCCTCATCACCCGAGTTCACGCAGTCTTTGACATTTGCCTCTCGAGCAGCGTACTACTTAACTCGCGATATTACCCGCGGGACAGGAAAATGAACTCCCGGTAAAAGGATGATTAGAAAATACTCGGTTGACCAATGGGACTGTGTTCTGAATAAAGACAGGCGGGACTTGTAAACCAGAAAATATTTCAATCCTGTTCTGTGCCAAAGACAGGTATTATCTGATTAGAAAATAACTTTGTAAATGACACACAATTTTATTGTCTTCGTCTTCCGCTGCAAGGTTTCGAGTCACCCACTTGCGTTTACTCGTAAGTTAATATTTAATAATAATAATAATAATATAATTTCAAATAGGAAATTTTTATTCAAAGAGAAATTTTCTTTCCCACCCCCTTCACTCTTATTCACAAGATTGATAATAATATCCCTCCGCAATAATTTTGGAGGCATGGATCTTTTCCAAGCGGACTCATCAAGTAAAAGGAAAACCCGACTTCCGGGTGGAGTGTTCCTCGAATCATCCGAGTAAGATACAATGTGATGAAAGAGGATGCTCGTAAATATGCTCTGACAACCGTCAAAAAGGGTACTTACACCGCGAGCAGATCGACGGACGGCCACGCTCGAATTTACAACGGTGTAGCGAGCCAAGACGATATCTATCCTCGTCTCGGGGCTTCGACAATTACTAAGATTTTTATTTTCGACCGCGGCACATGGGTGGTATTTTCGTTGGACTTGGATTACCCTCCGAAAATAACCGCGCGAAAGCGGGTTGCTCGAAATTTCTAATCGGTGACTCTACTCCGTGTACCGACACGTCCGTTCATCGATAACATCGCGCGAACTTGCGCAATTTAAGTTGAGTTTTAGTGGATTGGAAACTTTTGATGGGGGGCTGGGAATTTGAGTTGGAAAAAGTTTAATGGCGAAAATTAAATGTGAGTTTCAGCCGTGTTTTGCAACCCTTTACGTAATTAATTAATTTTATATGGGATATGAAGGACTTATGAAGTAAACTTTGTTGATATCAGAGCGACCAATGGACTTCTATAGATAGATTTTGCGTCTCGTTAATGATTAATTATGTATGCATCGCTGTACTGAACTTAGTATGGATTTATCATAAACTCTAGGCTATAATTTACATAACTTCCAGTGAAGACTATTTTAATTGTCGAGCTTTAAACAGGTATTCACCTGTTTGAAGAAAACAACAAGCACGTGTCTAACACTATTTGCCTTGCAAATCTGGGTTGATTTTAATTGAAGAAGAAGGCTGCAGTCTTGGGATATTTCCTTGTCAGATTCCTGCATTTAAAAAGGAAAATAGAATCGAATTCTTCAACTTAGAAAATCCCCCACGAATTAAATATAAAAAATTAAATAATACAATACACCTTTGCGAACATAGTTTTATACCTCTAATCTTAAAAGAAACAAAGTTCTGTTACCCATGTCATTCCTCTATCAAAAACAACCCCAGCGTATTAAAAAACATGAATTTAAAAATTAAAGGCGAATTATGTAACTCGTTTTACGCTACATAATCTTGCAGGTACTAGCTTCACTGAATTTTTTCAAGTACAATTACTAGCCCTTCGCACTGAATTCACTCATTCAGCCCAATATAAAAGATTTTCCAAACGTCTGGTTAACTCTTCTTGGCCCAGTGAGCAGTTAACGTTGCAAGATTAACAGGTGGCTCCTGAAGGGCCACGAAGGTTAACGAACCACCTAACCTGTTAATCGATCAAGTACGACAGGAGGCATGCTAATGCTTCTTACCTTGCCCTGCATAATCAGGCGGATGGTTAGGGTGACCGACGGATCGTCGTTCAAGGCTGGTTTGGCATCCATTCCGTCCATGGCGAAGTCACGGATTCTGTGATTGCGATGGGGTGTTTTCTTCTCGAGATTTGCGGAGGGAAAGGGTGTGGAGGAGGATAAGGAGGACAGGGGAGAGGTAAGGCGAGTGATTTTGGCTGGAGGGGTCTCGGGGGACGTGCTTCTCAAACGCTCCCAGGTATGCTCAGTCCTTGCACTGCAATCAAAATGTTCAACAGATTAGTAAATCATCAATAAAACAGGGTAACGTTAAAGCAACCGGTATTGTGTTGTCGTTAGTTTGCCTTTAATGATACTGGTTTGTATCATTTTAAGGTACTGTATTTTATTAAGGGGGATATCATTTTGAGAATTCCACAAAATTGAGTTTTATTTGTAGTTTCATAAAGTTTCATATTTTTAGGCTACTTTAGTAAAATAGTAAGCAGTAATTCAGAGTAATCGTGTTCAGATAAGGCATTTGGTCATAAAGAGTCTCACAAATAAATTTTTCATTAGATTACGCAGAAATTAATAATAAGTACACATTCGATTAATTTGGAGTTTTGAGTCTATATTCACAATAACGTTCTCTATACTCAAACGTATGCTCTTTATAGTCTCTCCAATTCTTTTTGAAAATAAGCCTCAAACACGAAAAATTCCTGTGATTCTCTATCTCTCCTTCGAAACATTGCCACCCCTTAACAAACTAAAATATTCAACAATCCATACATCCACAGATATCTACAATCATATACATTCTAAAAATTCTAATCTTTTTCTATGTCAACCCCTTAAACCATAGAAACTCTGTACAGAGTAAAGTGACTCAAAGTGGACGTGACACTAGGAGGCTCGTGAAATTTCTCATCAGTCCCAAAAATCATTACAAAAATTCTCACAATGATCTAACAGGCCAATAGAATTTTTTTCCTTGCATTTATCTCCTCCAAAAAAATTCTAAAAAACAACCTTCTTTTTTTTTATACTCAAAGTGGTATCCCCCTCAAACACATTAGAGCATATTCCATGGCAAGACGAAAAGGATGGTGATTTTCTGTACAAGAAACGAGCATGGGACGTAGAACAGTGTTCCTTCGTACGACAACCGCGTGAATTCTATTCTCGTCGCAATCACGACACGCAGATCGGAAAACAGAACCGCGAGCGCAACAATAACTGCAACGCGCAGCGTCACTATCGTCAGCGTGATGCGCAAAGGCTTCCAGGAACCGTGAGAATCGCGCCCAACCGGGCTATACCTAGCACGATCCATAGCCAACGATGCACCAGGCTGTATTTCTGTTTTCCGCACGGTTACAAAGAAAATTCCGTTCCGGATCGACGCTGTTTTCAACGCGCGGGTGTATAACGTAGGCACTTCTCTGTCCTTTGTCGTTACTAACGAACCGCTTCCTCATTACGGGCACGTGTATAGAGAAGCCACTTAAATATAACTTTCTATCACAAAGAAAAGCCACGAGGGAATTGAACGACGCGGCGGGAGGATGGAAAAATCAGTTCCGTCAACGCGAACCTTTCATATGGAAGTATTGCAATACACTTTAAACGGTGCTGCTGTTTAGTTGAACTACATAATGGTGTATCAGTTTCAGTTCACGCGATATTTTATGGATCTAAATAAAATTTAATAAGGAAAAACTATTCGATCATTTTGCACGAGACAGAGAAAAAATAGAATGAGGGAAGGATATACATATGTCTGCTTTCTTAAATGCAACGATGCACCAGAAAAGTGCAATTGCACTTTCCTTTAATTAACAATATACATTTTGTTTTCTACGCAAACTGATTCTTTGGAACATCCTGGTGATGCAGGTATTTTTAATAAGATAAAGAAAACGTATTAAAAATAGGTATTTCAGAATTTAAATCAAACTCAATGTTAAAAAAAAAATAAATAAAAAATCGTGGAGGCCTCCCAGAAAACACTTCGCAACCCACCGGTTGGGAATCACTGTAATTATTAGGATGAGATATATACTCGAAGAATGATTTCTCTGTGAGATATTTCAAATTTTACAATCAAGTGTCTTTTTTATTAAAGCTATTCAAACTTTCCTCTGCCAAGTGATGATAATACAGATTTCACTCGAAAGCCAAATGACGAACAATGTTTAGAATACTAAAATACTGTTGGTAGATGCCAACGTGTAAAAGGGTGTTCGAACGAACGATTACTCATCATCGAGTTAGGATGTTACGAGGGTCGCGCGCCAATGTCCCTGCGACAAAACGCGCAAGGGGATTCACGGTTACGAAATGGGTAGGCATCGTAGGGAAATGAGGTGTAATGCTTCCAGCCTATGGCTTCGCGCGTCCAGTTTTCAGGTCAGGCGATAAACACCTAAAAGTGCGACTCGGATACGACACGGGCCGGCACGAGGAGCGCGTACGCCGTTGCTTATTTTACTTTCATGCACCGAATGCAATTATACGAATCCCGAGTTCAAGGTTCACAGTCCATTCCGTCGATATGTATCTCGCTGCTGTTTGGTCGCTTTCGTCTGCAAGAGGACCACGGAATTTCTTTCCTCTGGAACGACTACGATGTCGCCTGTGTTTGAAGGACCAGGCGTTTTGTCGGTTCGTTGCTTTTGTTTGCAGTGAGATTTGCAGTCTTTCAAAAAAATTTTTATTTACTCCGGATAGAGTAAGTAAGGTGAACTATTTTAAGTGGATCATTTGTTAATCAGAAACGCTTTTAATGAATTGCAGAGTCCTTGTGGAAAACACTGTAAGTGACAAAAATCAAATTTCGATAGAAATAAATTTATTTAATTTTGGCACTTACAATAATTAGTGTTTTCTATAAGAAATCTTCAATTGGGAATTATTAAAGGCGAATTAATTAATTCTATTTAGCACAAACGCTACATTTACATCTGTTGTATGAGAATTATTCAATTTTCGAGAAGAAATTGGCCATTTTTTATTGACACGTTAACTCAGAATTTTTCTGCATAACTATAACTTGTAAAAACGGATGTGAGAGATTAGTATAAGATAAATGTACCACTTTTCAAATGCATTTACTGGATTTATCGTTTGATGTTACCGCGTGGGCGTATCGGCACCACATCATAATCATGTGCAGCGTGCGTCATAATTATAAAATCGAATATTTAACAGTGCCGCTGCTCCCTCGGGCGTGATACACCTTTATTCTCTCATATATTGGTGGATAACTTGCTCAATGAAGATTTAGTATTCTCCATTCGCAACCGTATCGACTGACTGACAACTAAAACTTTTCCAACTCCTGATAAAATGATCCTTCCTCTGAATAAATACTGCATTCAACCTCGTCCACAGAGTTACCGGAAATATACCGTAAACTGGGGGAACATTGGTGTGTTTTTGAAGTATAATAAAAATTATCATTTTTACATTTGCTTTAAGCATCCTATTATAACATCGCACCTTTTGTGATTGCACTGCAAGTGTCAAAATGCATAAACAATTTTTTCCTTTTTCTTTTTCAATACGTATTCAGTGACTGTCAATGTTCCCCCAGTTTACGGTACACAAAAACGTGCACAAACCCATTATCGTCTCTTGGTATAACAAGATATTCCATAAAAAAAATGCAATCAATAAAATGGAAAGCTATTAGGGGCGTGCGGGTACCCAAAATTAATGGACCCGGTTTGCGATTCGGGAGCTGATTTTCTTGCTAAAAAATTCTTACATCTGATCACACTGCAAAATCACAATTTAAAAGTTTTCTTGCAATTTTTAAGCAAGAAAATCGGCTCCCGAATCGCAAATCGTGTCCCGTAATTTCGGGTACCCGCACACCCGTAGAAGCTATGAAACTAAAGACGAATAAATTCTACTTTAACAAAATATGAATTTTCCTTCTGCACTTGCAATTTCCCACCCCATTCGATTAACACAGCCATCAAGCTCCATTTCCATCGTTCCCCACTTTTAGCGGCGAATGAAGTATCATAATTAGACAAGCGGTTATCTGCCGGACCAGCACACGCAGATTCAAGCCAGATATACTTCATAAACGGTGCTCCATTCTCTGTGGGAAACGGAAAGGGGGTACCAGCGCCCGTCGCTACGCCCCTTTCGCGGTGCCCCCCTCGGGCCCCATTCGTAAAAGTGCGCCAGACGGGTTTTCTTGCCTCTGTCCGTTACGAACGGCGCTTTCAGCGTGCACGCTGGGTGCGTCGCGCGAGCACTTTGCTACGACAAAGAGACACTGGTCGCATGTTCTGCATGCCGCATTATCAGCGCACAGAGGCGTTATCTCGGCCCGGACTTTTTCCATCGGGCCGATATATCGATCCCGGCGCGGTATCCGCATTTTTAACGGTTAGTGGATTTTACGACGATATTGCACCGAGCGTATTACGCGCTGATATTGCACCACACGCGGCTGTATATATCTCTCTGTCTAATATTGACCCACTCTGTAGGTACTGTTGCAACTGTCGATTTTGTATCGCGGAGTACAGACGATACGTTTGAAAGTATTCATAGAGGGCGCATTGTGAATAAATTAATAGAAAGTGTGTGTTTTGAATAAGGAATATGTTTTGGGTTTAATATTGAGCATGGAGGAATCCCTGTTCCGCTTCTTTGATATTTCAATTCGAATAATGACATTAATTTTTTAATTGGAACTAATACAGATGTGATGCAAATGTGCAACTTTTTTCATCTGAATGTAAGAATTTACATAAGGATGGCAGTAACGTTTGTACGTTGACAATAATGGGCAACGTGTGTGTTGGAATCGCCCAAGTGTTCATCATTAGTGATCGTGATCGGTAATGTTAATGCACAAGCACATTACCATAGTACATTGTACGATAGAACTCATACGCCGATCGTTATCGTCTGAAAAACGAGCTCGATAATATCTTCCATTGTGCAGAAATTGGCACGTGGTTCGTGAAGAATCATTGGAATTGACCTACTTAGGCTTAAAGTTCCATGAAACATGCTAGCAAATCGAAAACTCTGATACTAAAGCCAAAAAGATTTCCCACTAAATCTAAGACCATTGATCTCCTAACACAAATTTGCGAAACGATATCAAAAAGCAGTGAAACAGAGTTAACTGATACACTAATACACAAGTACTATTCTAACAAATGTTATCCACCGTGAAAGCTCGAGTAACGAGAACACACGACGTCTAACTCCCATTCTTCGTCCCCTTGTTCGTCGTACATACGTTGCGCGACGCTGCCACGCGTAGGGGCGACGCTAATCGCCGGGACGCCGCATCGCGGAGTATCTGAATTTCAAATTGAAAAGCTCGGTTAACGCGAACGGCCTATATTTAGCCTTCCCCTGTCTTTCTAATCGCGACCACGCGCCTCTACACTGTCGACTGTGACCGTTTCGCTCCGCTGCTGTCTGCAATGCAATTGGACTGTGGAATTTAGTGCAATCTGCGTTCCGTTATACCTGCTGCGTTCCGCGTGCGCGGTACCGACGGCCGACGGACCGTCCGGTATCGTTAAAACCGTCGCCGGACGCGCCGCGGCCCGCGAGCGTTCCGCGCGCGGGGGGCCGTTTCTTGTCCGTCATCGTAAAAGCATCGTTTCGCGAGCGTAACGAGGGTCGTTGCACCAGACGATATTGCGTAATGTTAACGGACGATCCCGTCGCCCGACTAATTCGCGCGATCACGATCTGTCCATAATTCCCGCGGCACGGACGCGTGGCGGAATCGCTGCGATTTTGTTCATTCATGCCGGGCGGACGTGAAGATTGCGCGTTTTATATCGTTGGGGTACTTTGTGGATTTAGAGGGGAGGAGACATGGATACGTTTGAATGTGTAAATTGTAGCGTTTGTTACCTACTGCTGGTTACAAGGAGTGAGTGGAGTTATAAATGTTTCCTAGTTAGGCGAGGACGGAGAGAATTGGTTGGAAGGAAATGGTGCACTGTTTAAGGAGCATTGTTTTCTCACCATGTGTTCTTCGAAGGATGCACTTGTATGGAATGTGATTTATGTTTTAGCGGAGCTAGAAAGACACGCGGATCTAAATATAATCGAAAACTGCTGGGGGACCTTGTTAGCGCAGTGTATGCAAGTAGCGATTTCAAAATATTGGGTAATTCGAGGAATATAGTACACATGAGTGGAGATAATTAGAATTAGTTCATCTAGCCAACATATTACTGAAATAGTACAGTTTTCCTTTGACAATAGAAAAAGGTTATTGATATTCTGAGCGGACACATTTTGGAGTACCACTTTGTAACGTGTTCTTTTAAAATTATGTATCTTAGAACGTTTGTGTAAATAGCTACATGCTTATAAATAATTATATTTCAGTCTAAACTCTCCAATGAAAATTGAATAATTAATAGAATGCGCTATCCTTTTGTCTCCGACTGTACGCGTTCCGTCTCCTTCACTACGTGAGTCAAGTGTCCGTTCGAGACGGCGGTAACGGTCGTCGAATGCAGAACGAAAATTTTGGATAATATCGGGATCGGAAATAAGAAAATGTCCACGGCCGTTCCGTTGCCAACTTATCGCCGGTTCCGCGCGAAATTTTCTCTTTCACCGACAGCTCGCTCGTTCGTGCTCGCGCGCACGCCACGAGCAGAAACCGTGGTGGTCTTTATATAACACGCAAACCGGCTTTTCCATAAACGCGACCGGCCAACGGGTTCCGGAACGCGATAGTTATTTCGCTCTAGCCCGCAATTCGCGCACTATCAATTCACAAGATAAACCGTAATCCTCCAACGGGATTACTGCGATTCCATTCTGCAGAATCCATGGAACCGTGCGTCGTCCGTATCGCGACTTTCCGTAATCGAAAATGGAGGAATGAAACGCGGCTAATCACAGTTATCATTGGAGAGCACCGAGGCGGAAACGGTATACAAATTCGTGAGACGAACGTTTGCGACGAGAGATATGACTAATACGAAGAGCGAGGGGCACAGTGGAAACGTAACAATGCAGTCTACCTAATGGGAGAGCACATTTAAAGGCGTACGTGTGCAGAAGTCGCATCCCTTTCGGGATCAAAAGCGTGGAGCGAGATGCAGCATTGTTTCGGGGGAGACGGTAGCACGCGGTCGTATATATGGCGCGCGCGTATCGAATGCGTGGAAAAAGGTACGGCAGATAGCAAAGTCGACGACCAGAAGCGGTACAGTCGCGAGAGAAAACTAATCGCGAGGCTAGAATGTCCCCCCGTCTCTCTCGCACGCGCTCGCTCGCACACACACACGCGCACAGGGGCATTCGTTCTCCGCGTGTGTCTCGCTCTGTATCTCTTCTTCTCTCCCTCTTTCGTTAATATCCGGAACGGGGCAGGAGGGGGACGAGGAAAGAACCGATCGTTCGATTTGCCAGCAGCGAACCAGCCACGCTTCCCTATCCTCCGCGATGCTCGTTTAAATTACGCAGCCAACGGAATACGCTAGAAGAATAGATACGGCCGCGAGATACACGCGGCGGCGAAAACACCGCTGCCTCGCTGCCACTGGTCCCCCGATGTGCCAGCGAACGATAAGATATTAACTAGCCGTGCAGCATTTATTACCCGCGTCCTACTGCGTACCGCACAGGTTCGCGCGCGAACAACCGAGAAAACTCCGTCCCGGCATCGTTTGCTTACGAACCTTCGACCGACTCTTTCGAACGAATCAACGTTGACGCGGCGTCACACCACGCTGCGAATCGCCGTCTCCCTCCCGGCACCGTGGGGGCTCGGCGGCTTCCTTCCCGTGCACACCTTGCCAACGGTTTTACGACACACGCGATCTATTCCGAAACGAACGATACGCTCGCTAATCGCCGCTGCACTTGCCGCGATTCCCGACGCGTAATACGCGGATTAATTAATGTGGAGGAGCCGTGCAGAACGGGCAATAACGCCGGCGCGGCGTGTGTGCGCTATGGTGGCGCACCGTAGCTGTTCGTCGTCGCGAGGCGTCCCGATCGGACGGGGATCGCGTTTTAATGGGGCGCGGCCGTGTATCGAGAGAATACTTTAATTACCTAAATGCACTCCTTAATCATCGGGGATAGGTCTGGCTCGCTTCATCGACGCACACTACACTCGATCCACGGAAAACGAGGGGGGAAAGGAAGAAAAACACTACACTCTACGCGACACTGGAAAACTGCACCACCTCGGCGGAACGCGAACGAGTCTACCTCGTTCTCTCTTACGTCCGGTCTCGCTCTATTCCGTCGATGAGCGGCGCTGTGCGCGCCGCTGCTGCGTGTTCGCCGCGCGCCACTGGCGCCGCCGCGCGACTTCTGGGCATATTAAACGCAACCGCGGCACGTCATTGGCTGACCAATAGCGTCCGCGATTTACCGTTGCTTCGCGGCAACGCGGCTGATTCGAACGCTGTTTCTTTCGGCGACACGTGATGGATGCGAAATTACGGTGAATTGCGACTGTGGTAAATGTTGCCAGATCTCTGTATCGTATTTAATTGTTAATAGATTCTTTTTTGGTAGAAATGTAACTGAAAATGTATTTATTTAAGTAGAAATAAATGTAAAAAATTGTCTGAAAAATATTATATTAAAATTTTAATAGTAATTTAAGTGTATCTAATGTTGTTGCAAAATGAGAAGCCCAGAAGATTGTTAAACTTTCATGTAATTTATTGTTTAGTACTGTAATATGTAAATTAAATATTCTAAAATAAAGAATATTGAAGTTATTTTTGATAATGTTTTATTTGGCACTTGTTTATTAAATTTCAGCCCGCGCAAATAATTTTAACTTTCCCTACTCACAGAATAATCTTGTCTCAATATAATTTAACACTTTATCCTTCTTTAACGATTAAAAAATTACATGCACGTGATTACTTTCCCTATTTTACTGTTACTTTCAAGACAAACAAAGATTAATCGGAACCTCCGATCTATTTAAAATATTATCGCTCGCAGATAAATACTTCACAGCGGAATTGCAATTATCGCAGAATAAATCAGCAACGCTGCTTTGACTATAATCGACCCTGATAACAATGCAAATGATTAAATTATTAGCCAACGCTTACCATCGTATTCCTTTACATTTAATATAAACAGAATTACCTCCACTTTAGCGCGATATCAAGCGTTCAAATAAACATTCGAGCTTGCAAATTCCCAGAACAGAAGCGACGGTATTTGCGTGCCATTGTCAACAGCATCGGAACGATATTAAAATCGCTCCTCTGTAGCGTTAATTTCGCCGACTAATTCCAAATTCGACTGCGCCCGTGACTGTCCCGTCGAAAATCAACGTCTCCGTTAATCGCCGATGAATGGCCGTAATGATCACTGTAAATCGCATCTACAGCAAATTGCTGCAACATCGGTTGCCCGGATTAAACCGTTTCGCCGAATTATGAGGCGTCGCTAATCATTCCGCGGCATATCGGCGGCTGATTCCCGGTGGGAACACATCAGGCCGCGTTTCTCGAATCGGTTCCTCGTACTCGTACAACTTTTCTCCGTCGATCGAAGGACAGTCGGTTGAAACGAACCGCGGCAGCCTGCGCAAAAGTGAACGTTGTCGAATCAAACTTGATAATGAAAGGTGGCACGCGCGAAGGAACGCGATCGCTCGCAAGACGAACTACTAATAAATAATCGTTCTGAAGCACCGAATTCAATTTCACGTCAGATTTCATTGTATTTGTTTCGGGTGGCAAGAAGTAAATGTTAAAAAAAATATCGAAGATCCAAAGTTGAGCAGATCAAAGCGGAGTTACATTAAAGTTTACTTACAAGTTTGGAAGAAGAGGCAGTGGCGATAAAAAATGCAGTGGCGCACTCAGGATTTAATTTTGAGGGGAGCCGAGTTGAAGGGTTAAAAATATTTTTAATGCAAATACAATAAAATTCTTTAGGTGATCATGAAAATTTATTTGAAGCATAAAATACGGTTTTCTTTTCTTTTTACAAAGCCCCTCCTTTGGGGATTGCTGGAGACCCTTGGCCCCTTCTATGTGTAGTTGGCAAAATTAATACTAATTAAAAAATAGATGTGTTCTAGCTGGTGTGGAAGTTGATACTCGTTAAAGAATGGATGTGTCGTAAACAGTGACGCACACAGAGGGGGGCCAAGGGAGCCTAGCACTCCCAAAGGAGGATCTTTGTAAAAAGAAACGAAAATTGGATTTTATTCTTTAAATAAATTTTTACAATCACCTAACGAATTTTATTGAATTTGCATTAAAAATATCCTTTTTTATCCCTTCAACTCCGCTTCCCCCAAGATTAAATCCCAAGTGGTTCCAAATACATCTCAAATCAAAATTGCATTTTCATTTGAATCCTCCTTCGCCTATATTTCTGCTCACTATTATAATTCCCTTCCACCTGATATTCGAGGGCTAAATTCGTTTCCTGATTTTAAATGCAAAGTTCAACGATATATATTTCTACACTATTCCTAAGTCACCTCTATATTCTTTCTTCTCCTTATCTCGTCCCTGTCTGCCCATCTACGTTTACACTTTTCCATCTTAATACGCCATAATAATTTGTTCTCTTAATTTTTCTGTTTTTTCTTTCCTTTCCTAGTTTTAATTTTCGTTATTTAGTTACAGCTTCTAACAGTACTGCACTGCAGCCTCGCCTTTTACTTCGCTATTCTTTATACCTATATTACTGTTCTTCGAATGCTCCCAAGTAATAAACACGAACAATAATAATAATACTAATTATCTCATGAGAACTTAGAAATCTGCGTGCTCTGGAATGGAACCTCCCGATTCAATCTTATATGATTACTCTGAAAGACTATAGGTACCTATCTACTATTATCTCTACGAACCTATTGCTGCGATTCACCGCTAGAACGGAGATCCCCACAGCTGGCGTCAGCAATTCTTCCCTGCCGCTGGTTGCACAATATATTTCGCCGCTTCTTTCGCGGGTTTGACACAGAGTGACATACATCCTCGTGGAGCAGTTACACGGCCCATAATTCCAAGCGTATCGCGCAGCTGTTCGCGGGGACAGCGCGCGCATAAACAGAGGCTGCTTTGAAGCCGGGGCGCAGAAAACGCGTGTAGTAAATGCACGATTAATTAAACGTTACTCCCCCGCGCTGTCCGCGGCCACCATTTTGTTCATTACCCCCGGAGATGTTGTTTATAGAGCATCCTTAAATGTAGCCAGGACTTCCCTTACGCCGTGCTTCCCTGGAAAGGCCATTATGACGACAATGGCTTGCCATGGGTAATAGCGCGACCAGGAATTTAATTATCATTTTAGGCGGTGCGGAAAGCAATTATCGGAAATTCAGTTTGCAATGGCCAATGGAACCTCCGGGTCTAGACTAACAGCAACCGCGCTACTACTTCTCTACGCCAGCGAAAGAGCGAGCTCATTATGGGCTACGTACTTCCTTTGGCGAGTACAACACGTTTGGAACCTGTCGGGCTGCTGTTTAACCCTTTGCCACCGAAATTCTTTCGTGTACCCATTCTGTGATAACAGGGGCGTTTTGGAGGGCACGCGAAGGTATTATTAAACGAGCAATGGTGAGGTAATAGTAGGTTGATGCTGTATTAAGAAGTTACATATAGCAAATGAGAATTGCTTTGGTTGGTTGTTCAAGAAAAGAAGTTTGTTGGAAATCGGCAATAACTCCGATTCTGAGAACTCGATGTTCTATATAAATAAATGTTGGATGCAGTTCTGTAATTGGCTATAAAAGGACACAACCTACGACTGGCAATTCGTTAACACTTCATCGACGTTTCTGGATGAGGAAATACGTCAAACGAGAATTGAGCAATTATATACTGTTTCGTAGAAAATAATTGCAGGAGACAATACTGAGTAGCTGTAGAAGTATTTAGAAATATCCAAGTGGTGGACGAGAATTTAAGCGTTGTACGGAAATCGGGCCATTTTGACCCAAAATCGAGTCAGAAATCCTTGTTTCTCCTTTACTAATGTATTATTTCGACTGAAATTCTTTCATACCTTTAAGGGGGGATTCTCGTCTAACAGCCCCAAAAGTAGGTAACTGATATTTATGCTTAAATATAATTATAATTATATAATTATTTTAAAAAAATTCTTTTTTTTTTTAAAACTGTTTAAATTCTTTTGGGATGTAAGGAGGCATCTTTAAACTTGCAGACAATATTTTTTTTATGTCGATTCTTCTTACTATTTGTTAATTATTGTGGAATCTTGTCCACCTCTTCGACGATGTAACTCCTGTAGCACCTATCACAGTCATCAGTTTGCAAAAGAAATAGAAGTTTCTTAAAGTTAGAGAGTTTACGCTGGGATTCATCCACTTTATAGAAATAAAATGAAAAATTGAAAGAGTTACATCGTTTGAAAGAAAAAGTAACTTTTTTCCTTAGGCAAATTTTTCATATTATTCTTTATATCGACGATAAAAGTATTATAAATAAAAACTAAAATTAAAATTTTAGGTCCAGCACCGGTGTAAATTATTTAACTCTAAGAAAATTGTCTTCTTTTCGAAATCAGATGACAATCGCAATTGATCGACATGAAAAAAATATTTTCTGCAACTTTAAAGATGCCTCCTTATATCCCAAAAGAGTTTAATGCAATATTAACAATAGTTTCTAAAAAAAAATCATACATTTGGGGAGGGGGGCGTTACAGGAGAATCCCCCCTTAAATAACTAACAACCGTCAATAATAAATAATACTTTTTTAAATATTACATTTTAATATTTTTTATTGTAGCAGTTTAATAAGTTCTCAATATATTAAACCGTACCTAATAATTAAATAAACTGAGTTTCATTTTTGTACGCTCGTCTCTTGTAAATGTATGATACTGGGTCAATTTTACCCAACTTTGCTTACCCATGTAACTTTACAAATTCCGCATAAGGGTTAATAGCAATTGAATAATTCCACGTAACAGAGATTTACGATCGACACAGACACACGTTCTCATTTCTGCAGAGAAAGAAACGAAGGAACACGCTCGAATCTCAAAGTTCGAAGGCGAAGCCGGTGCTTCGTGTTTGTTCGTGCCGCACTCTGGACAATTGCGGACAGTTGTATCGTTTCAAATAACACATCGTTGGAATCGAAGCAGCGGGACGCGGAACGTGGCGATCGCAATACGGTGGATCGAGGAAAGGTATAATATTTTCTTGAGTGGTTAGAGCCCGGGATATCTGTGCACTCGGGGCCGCGACACAATTCTCGAGACGCTCTCCATCGGGCGCCATCGGGAATATACCTCGAATATCGTTTCTCACATACGTTTTTCAATGGGGTCCCGCGAGCTGTTCGAGAAATGGCGTTCGGGGATGTGAGATATTAAGAATTTCTCTTCGATCGACATCTATTGCGTCTCGGGAATGGAATTTCTTGGAGATTCTTGTGACCAGAATTAGGAAACATCGCTTGGGCAATTTTTGTCTATCCACGTGCTCTTCAGTTTTGAAGTGTAACTTGAATTGGGAATGATGATAAACGTGTTCGTATGATGCAGTTGTCTCGTTGATCGTTAGAAAGTTGGGAGTAACTATTTAGGGAAATGTAGGGAAAGATTGAAAGGCAAAGTATTTGTAAATTCAAACTTATCAGTACAGAAATTTGATTTCGAAAGGAAAAAGGATGATGTATATACGATTCAATAATTCAGGACACGATTTAGTTTCTCCGCCGCTTTGGGCAAAATTATTTTTACCGCCCCTTATAATTAATTATGAATAATTATTTTTAAATTCAATTTTTGACAGCGACTGAAATTTTCTGTAGATAGGTATTTGTTGAATGACGAAAGCCTTTTGTTTTATAAACAATTTAATATTCATCAATTAACAATTAACCAATTTTAACGCCCCCAAATTTGCCGCTCTGACCAGTTGCAGTTGGATTAATTTATTCGTGTAAGTATACATATAGTAGGAAGAAGATTTAACTGAGAAGACAAATTAAATTTTGTTCATGTGATATTTGGGGGTGGTATTCACAGCTTTCAGAAATTCAGGGTTTGAAGTGATGTCTAGTTTCCGCAAATCCATTTTAAACCTCAGGTAACACCGACCACATAGTGAAATGTTGAAAGAATGCTAATCCGCGGGTTTAAACTTGATTCAAGGCTCGCCAGCTGGCTGCGAAGTTATTGTCTACTATTTCATCCCCTTCGTTTCTCCCTCAAAACACAAATTAAACAGACAAAAGTCTGGCAAATTCAGTGCACACCAGTGAAATACTATTATCACACTATCACAATAATTACACAATCCGATTAATTATCAATACCACCTTCATATTTTCAAAAACCTCCACAGCAAATTTCTACCACGCAAAAACTTTTCAGAACTCATCTACTCCAATTCCCACGATTCTCATACGTTTTATATTATTCCAAATTTCCAACTACCCCCGCGTTTAAAAAAAAATGGAATACATAATCATAAAAATGTTTATACACCCACATTCACCCCCGCGAACAGAAAAACATGCATCACAGGATGACGAGTGTGGAGAACTAGCGTCAAAAAATGAAAATTTTCGAATTACATATTTCGTCCCACAACGTAAATGAGATTTCCCACTTTCAATCTTCGCGGAAGGAACCCTTTCGAATCGGATTGAACTTCCATTCAATTTCGAGCAAGATCGCAACTGTTCCCCTCCCCTCCCCCCACCCCCGTTTACCGTAGACGTTTAATTGGATTTTAAGCCACCAGCGTTATACAGATTACCGCGATGTAATGTCGGCTAGCTGCGGGAAACAAATAATCCGGCTGGTTCGGAGCGAAGAAAAGTACGAGCGAGCATCGAGCCGCGTCGGTCGGTTTTTATCATTCAAGCGGCGCTTCCGCGACGGGAAAATGGGCTCTGTAAGGGAAAAATTCAATTCCTCTTTATACCTATCAGTGTCTCGTTATATCCGTTTCATGTACATACGACAGATGCAGCCGGGAATAGACACGGTTTATTGCCCCTCCTCGATTCTGCGCGCGGAGTAGCGATTTCTCCATTTTCACGCTCGCGGAAGCTGCGAGTATTAAGCGTGAATTGAAGACGCCATTCGGGACGATGGCATCGATAACTGGGAGACTGAAAGAAACCGGCAGCTTCGATCGTGCACTATATTGAATCGGGCAATGAACTGGAATGCTTATAGTCGCAGTTATGGCAGGTATAAATAATTCTGGATCAACAGAGCTTGAATGGTGTGTAGAAAACGTGTGCTACATCGAAATGATTGCAGGAAGATTTAGAACTGATGGCGTGGAGCTGTGTACAAATTGCGTTAGTGTGTATTAGAGCATTAGCACTGAGACGAACTGAGACAGCAACACGATAATACAACTCTCGTGTTTATTTATTGTTTAACATGTGCGTTGTTTTTAGAAGCTTTTGTGGTGCAGCGAGGAAAAAGTGGGGAATTTTAGATTTCTCTATATTTCTTAATGATTGTATAATTACCATTGTAAAGAAACAGAGTACTCTAAAAAGTTTTCGAAGAATTATCTTAAGTAGTCACCATTAACCCTCGGTTGTCACAGTTATTTTTTCGAACGTAGTTGTCATACTGGGTCGATTCGACCCAAGCCAATTTTCAATCAGCTGCTGCTTGAAAACTGTTTGTGAAATTAAGTCGCAAAAATTCTGACGTAAAGTTTGAACGTTGTAGAATACATCATGTTTAAACAGTAGTGCCATTTCCAACGAAGGCTCAAAAGTATTTTACCTCGAAGTCAAATTGTGGCCCATTTTAATCCCGTGTGAAAACCGAGGGTTAAGTATTCAAGTTGTAATATTCTGACAAAGGTAAGGGTTGTGAAGTTAATACGGTAATAAAGGAAAGTTGAATAAGATTCAGGGCCATTTTCCGTGACAACAATGCTGATAATACTTTATAGCAGGGATTATAACCGTAACCCAAGGTAGATTCGGTTCTTAATGATGTGTAGTAACCCCAATAATCAGGTTACCCTTACACAATGACAGGTCGTAACGTCGTAACCCGGTTAACCAGTTTCTAGAGTGGGTTACAGCGTTGCATTAGCTTTAAATTCTGATATACATCACGTGTAAGTACATGTATGTAAAATACCATTTGCATGTGCACGCACGTTAGACGTTACATGCAACATTCACACGTTAATTGCACGTTCTATCAATCAAAAGCAGTTCTGAACAGATTAGCCTGCTCTGTAAACTATTTGGAAATGCCAGGTGGTGGTTGCTACGGGTTATATTAACCCACACATCGATAACCCGTCCTTTAATTTAGACCACCCAACGTTTGCAACCCCTGCTTTACGATTTTTATAAAATGCCACGCGATATGTGATTCCCTAATCCAGGGATCGGCAACTCGGGACTTAAGAAGGGCCAAAAAGTCAGAAAATACACATTCTTTGCATTTAGAAGAACCATAGAAATTTAACAACTCAAAAATATATACTCTTTGGTGGGGGTAAAGACAGCTAGCGCAGATGAATTCAAGTACACAACAAGTATCTATATAAATTCATATTAGGTGGTGGAAACATTGCTAATTTCGCCATTCCTTCAAATATCAAAAGGGCCATATTTAGATTAGAGAGCTGTGATTGTTTCAATACTCGAATAATTTCGAATACGAATAATTTCTTCGAATAATCGATCTATTAATGAGGATTATGATTCAACATTTAAATACATTAGGTCCTTAAATTTAAATATAAATTATACCTTTCGTTCCAAAATGTATAAATTTACCAGAAATGAATAAAGTTCTAAATTTATCGTTTTAAAAAAATAATCGTAAATGCCAATATAAAAAGAATTTCACCATAAAGTGTGAAAAAATATTTCATGTTGGGATTTCTATTCGGTACAATCCGAAATTCGATTGCTCCTGACTATTCGAATCTAAAATTCGAATGCTTCTGATTATTCGAATTTCAAATTCGAATTCTCTGACATTCGAATCTTAAATTGGAATGCTCCTGATTATTCGAATCTCAAATTCGAATTCTCTGGTATTCGAATCTTAAATTCCAATTCTTTGGTATTCGAATATTCGAATCCCAAATTCGAATTCTCTGGTATTCGAATCATAAATTCGAATTCTCTGATATTCGAATATTCGAATCTCAAATTTGAATTCTCTGGTATTCGAATCTTAATTTCGAATTCTCTGGTATGCGAATCTCAAATTCGAAATCTCTGGTATTCGAATATTCGAATCTCAAATTCGAATTCTCTGGTATTCGAATATTCGAATCTCAAATTTGAATTCTCTGGTATTCGAATCTTAAATTCGAATTCTCTGGTATTCGAATCTCAAATTCGAATTCTCTGGTATTCGAATCTCAAATTCGAATTCTCTGGTATTCGAATATTCGACCCTCAAATTCGATTTCTCTGGTATTCGAACATTCGACTCTCAAATTCGAATTCTCTGGTATTCGAATATTCGACTCTCAAATTCGAATTCTCTGGTATTAAAATTATTCCTTACAGCCTTAAAATTTAAATACCCAAAGAGCAATAATCTGGCTCGCGAGCCACATGCTGCCGTCCGCTGCCCCAATCCTCTGAGCGAACGTGTTAAATAAAAATCTTCCCTCCCAAACCCGTCTCCACAACACAATCAATCACCCCATTCGACCAGCCCCCTCGGAGCCCCCTAAACATGCTTGACCGCGAGAAGCGAACCTACCACGCCGTGAACGGTCGAGGAAGCCAGAAATGGTAGCTAGCCCGACCTCGGCCACCTTCATCTGGCCACCTCCATTTCCTCTGGTTTCCACGCAGACGTCTCTCGTTCGCCGACAGGGGATTCGAGCTGCGCAAACAAACGCCTCGGTACGCACCGCTCGCGAGCGGCGACCCTTCACCGGTACAGCTGCAGCCCTCGTGGCAGCGGGGGCGGCTCTCAGCCGAGAAATCCGCTGGAGGACGCTAAGGTTGACGGAAATGAGGCGGTGTCTGCGGGCGTGACGAGCGCGACGAGCGCGACAAGACTTTCGAGCCGGCGTGGATCCTCCATATGCCGGGGGGAAAAATCGCACGGCGCGAAAGGAGGGGCGGCGCGCGGGGGATGATATTGGGGTAAGTCGTACGGTTATTGGAGCTCCGCGCCCCGGTTATTGGAACGACTCTTTTCCAGGTCCTGGGCGCGTGAATGACGCCAGAGTCTGGCGAACGAGTGGCCCTTTCTCGCGGCTGGAGAACAGCCACGGGATATTGAGCTGGAAAAATGTCTACGATTCAGAGAGCCCCGGCTTAACGAGGTGACGCGGAATTACCGACGGCCATTCGTCTGTGTTAGGCTTTTGTGCGCGGCTGTGCAGGCGGCTGGCAAGTGGCGGTAAATAGAAGGTAAATGGGGGTCTGCGTCTGCTGTTTTCGCGAGACTGCTTGGGGATCGAGGAATGATGTTTATGGAGCGATCAGGGGGGTGGTTGAACTAAGGTTTAGCGATATTTTTATGAATATGTGTGTGTAGTTTGCCGTGTATGGTATCGCGTATTCATTTTAGGGAGTGCGTTGATTTTCCGTGAGACGGACAGATTATTGTTAAATAGTTTGCTCTTTGTTTTGAGTGCTACTGTTGTGCTCACTGTATTTTACTTACAATTACTAATAACGAAAAAAGGGAAAACTCGTGGTACCACAGGCAATCTAATTCCGGAGTTTTCGATATCCATTAAATTCTTAAGGGGTCATGCTCAGTCAGGAGGCCGAAAAAAAGGGTGGTCTTTGGAAATTTTTTACTCAAAAGCTATAACACATTTCTCAAAAAATCTTTTTTCCTTTTAAGGATTGCATCTAGTATCGTGCATCGTAATTTTTTTATTTAAAAATATTTATCAATAACTAAGTTATTGTCCATCACTCGAAGGTTCTCTCGAAAAGAAGGCTTCTGCGGTGACCACTGCTGCTCGAAAGTCGATCATCTAAAATAAAAAATTCAAAAGAATTTACTTATTATATTCTATTATCTAGTCTTTGAACGAAGGATTTTTTTATCCAATGCTTAGTTTTCTTTTAATTGACGAAAATCAGGCACGATTTATGATGAAAATTGAAACTTTTACTTTAAACATCCGCCATTTTTTCCCAAATCAATATTTCGAAAAATTCTTCGTTCAAAGACAAGATAATATAATATACTAAGTAAATTCTTTTGAATTTTCTAATTTAGATGATCGACTTTCGAACAGCAGTGGTCACCGCAGAAGCCTTTTTTTGAGAGGACCTTTGAGAGATGGACAATAACTTCGTTATTAATAAATATTTTGAAATAAAAAAATTACGATACACAGTACTAGATGCAATCATTAAAAGGAAAGAAGAATTTTTGAGAAATGTGTTACAGCTTTCGAGTAAAAAATTCCCAAAGATCACCCTTTCTTCGGCCTCCTGACTGAGCATGACCCCTTAATAGAAATTGAGTATCTAATTTCACTAAATAACTCTCGCCTTCCGAAACCGCAGAATCTCCCCCAAAGTAACGCTGCAGTTATTACACAAAGTACATACGTAAAGCAATGCCCCACATTCCAGCGAAATGGCCCACTAAGGTGCGACGACCTAAGCCCTAAGCAAACATTTTCGCGCCCTCGAATCCTTGCCGGCACTCTTCGAGCATCAGCTCCTCGTTCATTTACTGGAAACGGCGTTTCAAAGGGGCCTCCACGGTAAAAACGATGGTCACTGTTTTGTTTCAATTCGCTTGACTAATTGCGAACGTTTCAGTATCAGTAGGACGAGCACAGAGGGAGCGGAATATAGGAAAGCCTCCAGTCGCTCGGGGCCAGCAAACTCTTTCATCTAGGAGGCATTGTTCTCTGGCTCTTCTTCGCCTACCTCTTTCTTCTCCCCCCCCCCGCCCCCCAAACCCGACCATCTATACTTCATACCCTTCCAGCTTTCTTCCGCGGCAGCTCCATCCAGCTCTAAGGTTTCCCTGGGCTCGGTTAGCCTGGTACCTTGACCGGGAAGCGTGTAGTCACTTGTTTAATCAGGCCTCGTTAGGAATAACCTGGGGCAACGTCACCTCGCCTCGTCCCTCGCAGCAGATGCTCCTAATGAAATTCTAACGAGTCCGGATATTCGTTAAGTGGATTATAATTTCCACGTTGTTCGGGGCGAGCAGTAAACGTGCATCACGGCGAACGAGCCGGCTGGTTAAATCGCATCGACAGCCGATAATGCGTCGATCGTCAATGTATAGACGCGTGCATGTGTAGAAGCTGCCGCGCCTAAGTATTCACCCACCTACGCGTTCGCTGCGGTCCCAGAAGCGCGGCAAGTTTCTCGAAAACGTCCTTCTGCGTTACAGGAGACCAAGGAACTCGTAAACCGTCGTTTCCGAGTGGAACGATTAGCGGAGACCGAGGCAAGTTGAAACGTTTTTCAATTTTCAATTTTTAACATTTTTATGTGAATTAAATACTTAATAACAAATATGCTGAAATACACTTTGCTCCTTCCTCTTTAATATATCGTAAATGAAAACTCGGGAAAATACATAGAAAGTAATTGGAAAAAATGTTATTTGGATGTAAGCAAAGTGTATAAATTTGTCCCGGTCTCCCCTGATATATAATTGTGAACTTAGAGTCATCATCACTCAGTGGTATCATCAAATACTTTTTTCTAGATATTAGGTACCATCTCTAGTTTTACATACGAGGAGTACTTTATTACTATTTCAAGGATTCTCAAGGATTCCTGAGAGAATTAGAAGTTTAAATTAATTTCGGAAGAATCACGCGTTTCTGTTGTCACCCTAAATTGGGAATAGAGTAAAGAAGCTGGTCGTTGATAATGGTGGTAAAGTACAACGGGCGCTTCTTTTTGCCCCATAACAACTTTTGCATGTAAATGGCAGGCTGTTGGTACCGTTGCTTTGGAAAATCAGCGAACCAGAGCGGCGAGGAGGAAAACAACAATTTTGCATTTGTCTAAGTCCCGCCCTCTCAGCGTCTGTTTCATTAATGGAAGCTGTTTCTACCGCGCAAAGGTTTCCATTAACCCTGTTGAAACGTTGACGGGCTCGGAATTTTGGTGGTGCATTCTGTATTCCGGTAGCCGGGTCCTCCTGGGTCGGCCACCGACCTATAAATCACACAATTCTCATCCACCATTATGGTTAATCTCCGCGCACACGCTGTCTCCCCGTGTCTGACTTTGGATTTCCATTCCACGTCCGACGTTTCATCCACTCCATCTCCCGATGATTTTCGAATCAACGTCAAACAGAGATTTACGAGGACATCGTCTCAACCGTGGGGAATGCGCTATTGAACGTTTGAGACTGTAAACGCTATCAATTTCAGGCTATTCCACTCTATTGTCCTCGATCGCTCGAAATTGAAACGGTACGTATGATAGGAAGCGTGCCTCGAATATAAAGCAAGGAAATGCGCACGCTCTTAACTTTCATGGAATTTTGTTTGCAAAACCCGTCTCTATGACACGAGGGAGATTTTTATGATTGGTCGTTTGCTTATATTTCTTTCCCAAGGAAAGAGGTTAATTTTCTAAAAAAATATTATAATTTTTTATCAGAGACCCGCCATGTTATTTCTCAAAATTTAAAAAATTAAACCCGTCGCGTCATAGCTACATGTAAATAGTTTCTAAAACTTTTTAGTTTTCTGATTTTAGAAAAACCGATTCGTCGGGAAACTAACGAGGTTACTGATCCTGTACAATTTATAGATCTGCTTTAAATAAACTTAGAAAAATTTGTTCTTGTAACTTAAATATCCAATACAAAGTCCTGAAAGTTTAAAAAAGATTCATTAAGCAGTTTGCTTCTAATAAATTTCCAAAGATACCTTTACTGCCATTCTTAATTAAAATCTCCTACCTAGCATTTCGAAACACCGAGAAAACTGAAGTTTTATCATTTTCTTCGTGCCGTCATAAATAAATTAGATTGTTTCTAGATCTCTGCGAAGCACGCAGGGTTTTCTAACTTTACTTAAAAGGTCAAAGACGTGTAGGACTTAAAATATTTCAAATTTTCTTCACAAATGGAAAAATGCTAGTTAGGACATTTTAACTAAGAATGGCAGTTTACTTTTCGGGCTTTTAACCTGTTGTACCCCTCCAACCACAAATGCATTATTCGGAGCAAAATTTCCATTAGAAATGGAAATATTCAAAAGTTGAAAATATTTAAAAGCCTATAATCTCATATAACCCTATAAAAAACCACAATTACTGCAACTTGTCTTACAACTGAGATCCTCAATTCACGCGGAGAAAGCAGGAAAATGCAAAGCGTCTACGTGTCTACATTTGACAGCGAAAAAAAGGGTGGTTGATGGATAAGGACCGAGTCGAAACGAGCCATAAAATTTCCGCGGATATTTGCTAATGATTTGGCAATTGGTCGGAATCCAATTTCCACCAAGCGTCATTATACGTATCGCGGCCCTGCGCCCGCATGCATATGCATACGAAGTTCGCGAATGCACATAGGAAGCGCAGACAGAGGTGATGCGTGCATAAACACGCGATGGCGTGATCGCAAATTGTCTTTGCACTCCGAGGTGGCCTCAGGGATGAATAAATACGAAGCTGACGACAAGATTCTTCTCCACTGTTCCCCACACACGTGTTACATATTCTGCATTTCCCTACAATTTTCTTTTCTTTTCTTCGACTTTCCTTCCAGTTTAGACCTACGGTTTCTCGTAACCATTTTCTCTGCTCCCGTTATTCTGGCTCATTTTCTCCTACTACTATCTCATTCCACCACTTCCTTCTTCTTCTTACTCTCATATACAGCGTTATTTATTCTTCAATTTGCACTTCATTCTCATTAATTCTCTGCCAGACGCGATTGCCCTCTGCGCAGTGTCCACCTCATGCTTTCAATTCTACTCTTCTCCCCTACAAGTTTCGAACACTCCTTTTTGCGACGGAGAATGTAGAATTCAATGCTGAGTGACCTATAAAGCAGAGAAACTTGATTTTTTAAATATGAATAGCTATAGCTGTTTGTCTATGATGTCTAAGATTCTTCACGCGAGACTTTTCTCTGATATAGGTCTGGTATTTTTAAGATATTCACACGTTTCCCAGCTTTCCTATCTTTTTTAAGGATGAACTTTATAGTAATAATTAGAAATGAACGGAAAGCTTTGAAAATTTGAGGAATGAATCTTTATGCAATAGTAAATCTCTCTGAAAAATTGTAGAAAAATTGATTCGGTAGTTTTTAAATTATTTCACTTTCAATTTAACATGTATTCTTATGTAAAAATGCAATATTGAGAAATATAGTTACAAAATTAAGAGTGAAATAATAATAGGCCAAAGTTTTGGGCTGAACAACAATTGGACACTGAACAAAATTGTCACAAAAATTCCGGACAATTGATTCGGTGTTTTTTTTTTTAATTGAAAGAAAATGACACGAAAACTTGGTTTTTCTTCGACTATGAAAGTGCGGCAACGCACTTATAAACATTTTATTAATATAACTAAGATCTATATGACTAACTCGTCTTTTCATGTAAATAAAAAGAAAAATCATAGTTTGATTATTTCATTTCTAGTAGTTGCATTTCAGGTACCTACATTCCAACAAACAAGTTTATGATAAAAGATCAAATATTCAATAAATTGACAAAATGAAATAAAAAGTAAGAGCGATAAAAATACACCATTGCCATTTCTGACTGGTTTTCATCACAGGAAAGAGCCTTATTAAAATCTTGCAAATTCATTAACTTTGGCTAAGTCACTGAAATTCATCCTTAAGCCACCACTATCTCTGCCATGAGAACATGCTCGAAATACCACTCCGCAGACACAGATTCTCGTGTGAAAGGATCCTAATTGTCTCATGGCAACATTTTTCTCATCGTATCTTTATGAGATCTTCCCATCTTGCGTGCTCCTGCATCGACAGCGTTTCGTGACCCCCTCATGTGACCGTTAAAATCAGCAATTAAAGCAAAGTTAATTCCCGTTGTTCACGGAGCTACGAGGCTCGAGATGCTAATTAGTATTGACTCCCATCGTCGTGTTTACAGCGTGGAAAGTTCGTCTCTCGCCGGGACGAAACTTCTAGCCGACGACTTACTGTAGCCTCGCGTATTTAATCGAAAATTTTGCCAGCTAACCGTATCTGCAGTTCAAATGTCTTTGATAGCCTGCCTCGTTCCTCCTGCGCGAAATTTCGCCGCAAGGATGTGTGGCAATTAGTTGGCACCTGTAATTAAGCGATGGAAGATTGGAAGCAATAGTCCATGGGGATCAGTAGCGCACTCAGGATTTAATTTTCCGGTCAGCCGAGTTGCACGGATAAAAATATTTTTAATGCAAATTCAATCAAATTCATTAGATGATTATAAAATTTATTTAAAGAATAAAATTCAGTTTCTTTTTCATTTTACGAAGCTCTTGAATTACTTGAGTTGTGGTTACATTAATTTCCCTTTTTCCTTATCACTGATGGGGATATTTCATGCAAGAATCACATTGCATCTATTTGCAATTTTGTACAATTTATGTTTCAATATGATTTTGCATTTTGATAAATTATGAATTTAAGTTTCAGTCCTTTACGATGGAAACTTCTCGTTTGTGAACCTATTGTACATTTAGTAAAAGTCTGACGCAGGTTTTGGTGCGTAGAAAGTAATTTTTCGGAAGCTTTTTGAGTTTTATTTTGTGTGGTGAATTTAATTTACGTTTTGTGTTTTGTGTTTTATTTTCTTTTGTAACCAACAGTTTGTGAAGTCTTTAGATGCATATGTTAATATCGAGAATGAGGGATTAAGTGTTTTAGAATTCTGGACCACGTGAAATCGATTAAATTGTCAATATTTTAGGAAATTGTGCCAAGCAAAATCGCTTTGACAGAAAATTGTAGCATTCGAATCAGATTGCTGTTTCGATTTTAATAAATGCAACATTTCCGGAAAGCGCGCCATTAAACGTGACATGAGAGCACTTCCATTTTACAGGGTGCGTTAAAGCAGATTTTTGTAAACGAACCCACGAAAAATATTACAGAAATTGCTAGAGGAAATTACTCGGAACGTTACTGAAACAGAAGTTGTCGTTCTCCGACGTTTCCATTAATATAAACGAAACTTCAATAAAGTGTGATTTAATGCACGCAGTTTTGATTGAATTTTTTTTAACAACAACCAGTGATAAATTTAACGTTCCCGTCCCTAAAATTAACCTTCCGAATTCCACAATGGGGTCAGCCGTGACGCAGTATCAGTGTTTTCAGTTACGATTATTTTTGTCCCGACTTTATCGAAGCGCAAAGCACAAAAGCGTCATTTTTAATATATCTTTACTGCGAACGAAGGGGAGAAACTAAATACAGAACAAACACAATTTCTCTGCAAAATGGCGACAACTCTGTTGCATCAATGAAAATTGCATCATAAATTAATTCCAACGCTTAAAATCTAGGGAAACACAACGAAAGTCTATTTCATTTTGGAGCGCAGAGCACACAAATAAAAAAAACTGCTGTCGTTCCTTTTTCTCCTGCCTCCGTGGAGAGGAAAGTACACGGAGGATTTGTGCCAAGTGATAAGGAAGAATCAGCACATCTCGCTCCGTTTCGGAAAATACGAAATCTCATAACGGGGACGCACTGACACGAATTAAATCAAGGGTGCACGGCCGATACGAAGGACAAAGCGTTTTGCCGCTCCTTTTTGACAGGCGCATGAATTATGCCGAAAAAGAATGCAGCGACGCGTCGATAGATCCGAAGCAATCCGCAACCTTATGAATTTATGCATGTTTGTATTTATACGGCTTTCGCCCGCGAACCCGGTAGAAATTCCAACGAACGTAACTTGCCTCCCCCTTCTGCGAGGAACAATATTTTAACTGGCGGGAAATTGCGCGCGGAGATCTCGTATCAAACCGCGATTAATTGGACAAAAAGTGAGCATTTAATTGCGGCAAAAGGGATCACGAATTGTATGAGCTTTGTCTAATTGAAATTTATATAAATCCTGTGGAGCAAATTCTTTTAAAATTCACTTTCGAAATTGAGAAAATTGTTACGTAGGAGTTACTGAATCATTCCCCCGGGAATATTACGTAAAATAAATTTCTTAACATTTTCATATACAAGTCTATTTTTCCAATTTATTTTATTCCAATTCTCTTATCAGCTCCTCAAATTCCTTCACGATATGATTCAGCCTATCTTCTGCCACTTCCTCTTAAATTATAAATATAAAGTACATTACACACGTTTCTCCATACAATCAAAACTACTCGTCATAAAATGCAAAATGACGACAAAGTAGAGAGTAACTAATTTCTGCATTGGGGGTGGAGCTTACTTTTGAACTGTGAAAAAAATATGATCTTCTTACCATTTCAATTTGTTTCTTTTTATAAAAAAAACTAGTTTTACTACTCGGCTTCGCCCGAAACTTAGATTCTGATTTTATAGAAAAATAAATTTTTTATTTATTTTAATTTTGTGAAAATAGTCACATTCGTCTGGATTAGCTAGGAATAATGATCTGGGACACATTTCGTGACTGCAGAGTTTACCGTTCGAAAGGTTTTGGGCCTCAGACAAACACACAAACACTTTCTGCTTTATATGTATTAAGATAAAATCGAGCCGGATATGAGTACAATTGATTTATATTTAGGGGTAGTTTAATGATGGTAAAATTTCTCAATGTACTAGATAATTATATAGAAGGGTATGGAAGGCTAGAAATTTTTTCAAATGCATTCATTTGTCCATTAAGAAAAATCGAAACAGAGAAAAGGTATGATTGTACCCCATCTGACGTATAATTAAGTAAAACATTCAATATGTATTCTAACAGCAGGAAACAGACACTGCCTGATGTCTGCGCCTCTGTGAACAATAAATTTCACAAATTATCAAATATAAATGTAAATGTAACGTAATGTAAATGTAAATGTATAAATTAAAATATGGCCATTATATCTATGTTGAATTTTCATAATTTCTATAATCTTTCACTCACTTCAGCTACCCTTTTAAATATCTAAAGGAACAAATCAGGGTGGTAAGACACATAAAAAAAATATTTAATCTCTTTTAACCTTTTAAGCCCCACCTCTTTTCCCACCCCTTCTATCTACCAGCAAAAATGGAAGCTTGTGATTCTTTCAACATCCCCGTACCTTGCACCGAACCTTACCCCCAACCCCCAGGAGGCATCCAACCGAGCCCATCGCTAACATATAAGTCCTCCTTCGGAATTCTCTTTTTATTTATGCGTAACGAGTTTTCCAACTGGGATGCTCGTGCTTCATCCCGGCGAACTATGAGCGGCCGAGCCAGCACTTTCGAATAAGTTCCACCCCCATTTGCCTGTGCACAAGCGCTCGCTCGCGCGCGCCCTCCGCATAAACTCCCACTCGACAGTCTTACATATGTTCCCTTCGCGGATGCCACGAGGTTCAGCCTCATCTCGCCCCGGAAAGCCCCGTCGAACTCGAGTTATTAAATTCGCCGCGCTTCCCAGACATCCGCGGGCCAAGACTTCCACTCGTTCCTTTTCGCAGGGATGCTGGAACGAATGGGGGATTTCGTCTGGTGCTCGAAAGAACCGCGGGGATGAATGATCGTGCTGTTTCCGTGTGTTCAGACCGCCGCTGAATGGAGACGCGAAACAGTGAGCGAAACTCGTGTCGTTCGCCCCCAGGTCCTTTTCGGGGCAAGAGGGCGTACGTAAGTGAACGCAGACATCAGGGTGGTAGGAAGTGGGTAAAACGTGGCTGAACCAGATTTTCCTTTGGGAGCTTGTTTGGTGGTAGGTCTGATTGTGGACTCGGGACTGGGGTACACAAGGGGAAGGATTTTAGAGATGAAAATATTTCGTGTCTCCGATTTGATGACACTCCTTACGCAGGGGGATTTAGTATTCTATGAAAGGACAATGCGGAAAGGAGCGTCTTGCAATGCAGATTGCAAGGTGGTTACTGACTTACGAGCGTGCAGCGATTTTTATACGCCATTGAAAAGACTTCGTTATGACGAATCGATAGGGGAGACCGGGGGTGGTTGGCCAGTTTTTCAGTTTTTGATTTTTAATAAATTATGTGGACGAAATATCATTAAACCGGTTAGTATATTTGATAGGCCATACATTTGGCTATCTGAGTAAATTATTAAAGTTAATTCAATGGGACAATAATTTAGGTATTTTAATGTTTTTACAACACCTTCCATGCTGGTCAACCAGCCCCATGATCGGGGTTGATTGACTTATAGTATGGGGTAGGTTGATTATAGGTACAATTAGTTAAGAAAATGTTATTAAGTAGTAACTTATCTCAGTGGTAATAAAATACCACAATGTCACAAGAGTTGTTTCATTATAAAATATTCATTTCTTTCTTTCATATTTTAATAATGAACTGAAAAATTTATTAAGTTAAACATAAATTATATTGTATTTATAACATAGTGAAATTTGAACAAAAAATAAAAATCGCTTTCTGAATAAAAATATAATAATTTAAACTTCATTAACGTTATTAGTCAACCAGCCCTGACCGATCATTTTGACTTCAATAACCTATGTAACCTTCAATTATTTATCTATAAACAAAAATACTATGTCAATAGATAGTCTAATAAACAAACTTCAAAATAGCCCCTTAACATTTATTCTATTGCAACTATATAGAGCGTGAAAAATAAAATCTTTAAAAAAAATATTTACTTACGTAGTCAATTTTTCGACAAACACTGATAACTGTTAAAAAACGTGAGATCACGGGGTCGGACATAGATGCATGACATAGTAGAAGTGACTTAAGTATTTCTACAGTGAATCTTACCGTAGTAGAGCATATGTCGGTGCAGAGTTATTAACAATTAGTCAATTACTTGAGACAAGCAGCCCCAGTCTCTCCTACCATTTTCAACTTCAAAATCAAATTAGGGCCAGCTCGAAAAATGGCCTCGAAGTTTGAGGGTTTGCGGTTTTGAAGAAAATAAATCGGTAGTAAAATCTCACTTACTCTGAGGGACTTCGGGTAGGCACTTGAGGAAAATCCGAGGGATGTAAGCGATACTTGAGGAGGTTGGAGCGCAAAATGTGACATGACCCTTATTCTAGGGCCGTTTTGGGCCTGCGATTCTTTTCGTTTTTGAACCTTACAGGCGATTCCATCCTGACCCATTGTAAAGGGCTTGTTATAAAGCACATTTGGCGCTCCAGCCTGCTAGAATATCTCTTACACTCTTCGGTTGTTCCTCAAGTGTCTACCTAAGGTCCCTCAGACCAGATGGGATTTTACTACCAGCTTCTTTTCTTCAAAACACCAAAATCTCGAACTTTGAGGGTATTTTCAAGATGATCGTATCTGATTTCGAAGTTAGAGATAATATTAATCCAATAGTCTTACCGAATATTCGGTCATTAATAAACTGTTCGCTAAAATATTCGCATAATCTTCATTCAAAAGCTCGCGCAAAGTGCCAGTCATTTTCCTTCAGTTGTGACTTGATAATTTAATAACAAGAAGATTTTTTTATACAATTCTACGGAATCGTTATTTTCGCGATGGCAAACTGCAGCCACGTGCACCCTTTCGCAACAAAATAAAAAAAGAGGACGATCTATAAACGCAAGTAATACACTTCCAAAATACGAATTCAAGTTATGCCAGCTGGAAACGATGACGAAGAACACCGCATCACTTTTATTTCATCCGATCAGGACACTTTCCCTCTTTGACGACGATGAATATTTGAAGGGAGCCGTTTTGTAGCTCCAGAATAAATCGCTGGTGTTTAAACTCGAAGACAGACTGCCAGCGTCGCGAGCGACGGCTCGGTCGTCCGTGCTCGCGTTTTGGTGCCCAGTTGTCGGTGCAAACGTGAGATTTGCGTCGCTGGATGACGCTGATGATCATAGTTTACGGTGCACCGGCAGGTAATCGAGGAAGCGGCGTAAACGAAGTGCCGAGGAATTCGCTTTGTTAGCGCGCATATCCCAGCGAACGTCTCTCGGCCACTGACGTTATTAACCGTGTAAATCCACGGTAGAATGCAGATGGGATGGTGATTTGCTCGGCAGGTTGTGTAAACTGAAATACGGGATCCCGTCACTGGGTTGGCGCATCGTTTTCGCCGCCAGTCTTTGGGAATTCATTTGATCGGGGCAGAGGCAATTATCGGATTTTTTTTATTAAGATGCTTCTACGTTTTGTGTAGCTGGAAAGTTGGTACGTTAAAATGAGAGATTATTATTTTGTGTGGTATTTTGCTACTTATCTGGGAACTTCAATTTTGGTTAAAAATAAGTCTCACGGCCGTGATGTAAAATACTGTTTAGCGGCACAGAGAATGTTGTAAGGAACTGAGCGAGTGGAAATCTATTGTTAGCAAGTCTAGTGAATCTGGAGGCTGAGATAAGACTATCTATTCAAGTCTCGATATACCGGTATTTTACTTGTGGCACGTGAGGATCCGTTTTATCACGAAGTAACGCCTTTCAGGTTCACCAGGCTCGATCTTCTGTCCATGAATATTTGTTGGAGGTAATTGAATTGTTACAAGCTGATGGAATAAAGTTTGAAAAGTGATAAAAATACCTTGACATGACGAGAAGGATTGTATTCCTGTCTATGTTGCATAAAACTTACATAAACTTGCGTGAACTTGCAATAATTAAAGTCTACTATTAAAGTTACTTAAATACACATGCAAAAATAATATTTCTATATTTTTATAGACAATGTAAACGTTTTCTAAATCAGAAATTATTGATGGCTTAATGCAAATGGTTACCTACTATATTTAGAATACAATTTCCTAGCTGTATATGTGTGGAAATATTATTGATACAAAAGCAATCAATCCAGTTCCTACATTCGTTCTGCTTTAACGAGTTTTAATCACCTATATCGATTTCATTGCGTAAATCACATTTGATAGCTATCTGTGGAATGGCATCCGTCAAAGCAGCCACTCCAGCACGAAGACCTGGTTTCCGCCTGCAGGTATAGCAATTGTTGAGCGTCGGTATGCGACCAAGCTCGCGCTTCTATCGAGTCTCTGTTTGTAGTGCAACTACGCTGCGCAACCACATCGGCTGCACGATATATAAATGTGATACAGTCGCGTTGAAATGGGTAGTTACATCAGTGCAGATAGAAAACGAAGTGCGTGTTTTTGGAAGTACTTAGCCTTCTGTTCTTGAAGGGAACGATTAGCCGTCGAATTAGAGATAGAACAGGTTGCTGTAATAATTTATTTAATGTTCTATAAGGCTGTGTTCTTTTTGATAACTTCCTTTTAATCCCACCATTTGTTGAAAGTCAATAATCCAGGAGGAAGGGAGTAGTGGTTTTTCACTGTCGATTATTAAGTATTAAATAATACACTGAGCCTTTTGCAATTTGTCGCTTTTGGGAGTGGCTATTGTTGTGGTTGAAGAAGGCATCCAAATGGGAAGGTAAAACTCCTCGTTTGAGAAGAGATAATTTTTTATTTTTGAGGACTTGACTCACTTTTTAAATCTGTGATTTGGAAGAGGGAAGAAAGAAGAGAGAAGCGAGAAGAGAGAAAAGGGAGAAGATAACTAATGATGAGATCAGCCAAGAAGACAAACTTAATCTCATCCTACTAATATAATAAATGCGAAAGTGTGTTTGAATCGGATCTTTTTGAAATTTTGTGCATACGTAGTCTAGGACCGGTAATAGCATATAGGATATTTTTTATCCCGATTTTTTTAACCGATCTGGACCAAATTTTGTATAATATTACTCGCTAGAAATCTGTTCTTTGGAGGATGAATAAAATAATAGAATTTCAGTTATTTTTGAATTAGGTGTTTAGTTTAAAGTGGGGGTGGTCATATAATGATTTGGATTTATTGGATTCTAGAAATTTGTTCTTTGGAGGATGAATAAATGCGGAACATATAGACTACCATTAAATCTGGACATCCCACCCCTCCTCCCTTATTTCTCCCTCCTGACACTCCGTGAAAATCGAAATTTTCCCCGTTCAACGCCGGGTACTTAAGGCTAGTTACTGATGAAAACTCAATAAGAACGAAACACCCCAAACACCAAAACCTACATATCTCCAAAAACTCCCCCCCCCCCCCCCTCACACGACCCCGAATTAACCCCGTTTGCCACTTCAAGCAGAGTTCAGATCATCGACGCTCCACTATATTTCCGAACCGAGACGAAACTATTTCACAAACCCCAAGAATTTTGAAAGCTCCGTTCGCGACGATGGAAGCCCGAGCTGTTGGCACAGTTCTCCCACGAATTCATAACACGAATTATCCAACCCCAAACGAGATGATCCCTTCGCCCAGAAAACGATGGCTCAGCTCTCGAGACGCCCGCCATGCTCGTTCGCGAGTTTCGCATCGAGCCGCGGCCTCTCGATTTTTTAGGGGTCGCGTGTAATCAGCCGAAATTCCCCAGCCCCGTGAATCAATACCCAACCGTCTCCGCCCTCCCCGTCCCCCCCCCCCCCCCCGCCCCTAAGCTTCCCTCGCCGTGTCGACGTCCTTTCGATTTCCGAAACTTCCGCCTCATCGTCTTCGAGGCGTTATTACCAGCCCCCGCCAGCCGGAGGCATTTTCATTTCCTAACCCCAAATTTTCCATTTTCGATGGTTAGGGGTAGACCTCGCCTCTGCTGCGGCGGCGAGCAGCGATTCGCCCTGTTGCTGGGGAGGGATAAGCCGGGGACCTCGCCAGTATATGCAAGTGGAAAGCCGGTCCGCGAGGCCTAGCCTTTCACCAGCCACCCCCAGATACACCCTTTCGCGGCTCGACCCCTCTTCCAGAGATTCCACGGCGGCTTTCTTCGCGATGGACAGATACAGGTAGTCGGATAGAGGCGCGGATCCTCCGCCCTGTTAACGGCGGTATGGAGATCCCGTCTGGCTTATCGGCTGCCCCTCCAGTTCGGAGAGGGTGGAACCAGGCTGGATGGTATTTGTTAATGGTCCCCTGGTAAGTGGCTGCCTCGTGAGCCGCGAGCTGCGGGAACCCTGCTCGCGGCTGGGGGATATTGGTGCTGTTTGTGGTGGGAGATTTCTTTTTTCCCCTTCTCGGGCTATTCTCCAAAGTGAATGTATTCGTCTTTTGTGTTAATTCGTGGAGACAACGGTGGAACGAAGTGTCTATATAAGTGAGTCTTTTTTGTAGGCGAAAAAAATTTCCGAGGGCGTTGGGACTCGAACCCACGATCTGCGGGTCTTCTTCGTATTGGGCAGCCGCGTTGCCAATTCCCCCAACGCTGACTCTCCGATGTTACCCTTTTCCGAACTGTACAAATACCTACCAAAACTATGCCACCTATGTCAATTGCACTATAGGCCGTTCCCAAAACGCCGAATGCCTACATATTATTTAAAATAGTGCGAGGTTAGCTGACCGGGGTTCGGCACCATGTCTGGTCATATATCCCGGGGGGCACAGTTCCAAGAATTCGAGTGAGCGAGAAAGAAAGGTATTAGACGGCTAAAATGAACGGTTCCTTTTGGGATGGATTGAAGGACGACTAATAATTCGTACGATTTGCACGGTTTACAATACTTTATTGTGGATATAATACCCACTTTAAGACCAGGAGACTTGAAAATTATTAAAAATTAAAGGAATTACAAAGCGTCAAAGTGGAAGCTCCGCAATGCGCGAGTTAAAACGGTGAACGTCATAAGTCGAGAACGGAATAATATTTTCAGTTGAAATTTTAACTCCACCTACAAAACACTCTTCTCCACAATGTGGAACTTGGTCGAAATGTTTTAATAAAAATTCACGGAGTTATACAACAAATATCAGCTTTGAAAGATTTTACTGAAGTAATCCTGTGATAAATGTTGTCTTAAATGTTGTTAAAGTTATGCGATCTTATTGAGCGAGCTCCACATTGTCGAGAAAAGTGTTTTGTAGGTTCAGTTGAAATTCCAACAAAAATCATCGATCCGTTCTCGAGTTACGATGTTCGCCGTATTGAGAAACACAGTTTTGAGAAAAACGGCTTTAAAGCCTGCCTTACTTTTTACGCTGTAACTCTCGAAATTTTTCGAATTTTTCAATGAAATCTTTTTTAAAATACTTCTAACTGCGGACTTGTGGCTATCATAAACAATCGAAAACAAATTTTCGACTTTTTGAGCTGATGACGGCCAACTAACAGCGCAGGAATCCAGCCAACTAACTGGGCACTACTGCATATGTGTCAGCAGACGTGCGCTAGCTCAGGTACCCCGGGATCGTCAGTTCCCGTCCTGAATACATGCTCCTGAGAATCTCCCAGGAGACAAGCCTCAGGACCCTACAGGTTAGCTTCTTTAAGAGCAAGCAGCTTAACCCCCACTAAAAATGTGTTTCGCCGAGGATAAACAGCTGCTTGCAAAGTGTGGTTTCATAAATTCCTCGGCAACGATACCTCCACGGGGATGATGTTTCCAAAAAGAAGAGCGCTCGCTACGACTATCGTATCGGCGGCAAAGCGCTAGCTTATCGTCCAGGCTGCAGCGCGATTCAATGGGGCTCGGAAGAGCAGCGCGCACAAAGCCTGGATTCCGCGAGTGCCTTTTCTCTCGCCTGGCACCCCGCGTTGTGTACAAAGAACTCGTCCAGCCCCGCGGAGATTTACGAGATGAAAGAAGCGCGACGGAAGTATCCCCGAGTTCCCCGTGGCCCGGCCAACTGAATCACGTAATTAACATTTTTATTTGCCTTAGTTACCCTTCCGCGGTCCATCTCCAGTCTTTCTTCCTCTACCAATGGCGAAAGTTTACCGAGGACCCGGCGAAAAGAAGCCACGGAGCGGGGGATATTGTTCGCGGAAGAGGTCGATTAGATAATTACTCAGCGTCGAGGACGGGCCAGTTTCTCGTGGATCATTCTATCTCCGCTCGGCTCTGGCTCGGGGGCTGTGAGCCTCGGAACGTCGCCGCCTCGCCTCTTCCGTGACGCCATTGTGCCGGGGCGTAGCCTTTTTTCGGGGCTTAATTAAAATCCACGGTGAAAGGGGCCTGTTTATTTTTCATCGCTCGCGGATCGATGCCGATTCACTGGCCACGGGAACGCGGGCAGCCGCCAGTCTTTCAGGGCTCCTGAACGGTCGAGGGACAACACCTTCAGCGAGAACCCTGACACCTCGGAGAAGGGGGCCATGGCGTTCATTGCCACTACGTGAATGGAGATGTGCTGGAATCCATCTCTCTGGCAATTCACGGACTCTGGATTGATTCGTGTAACTACGTAGGAGGCAAAGTGTTTTCGTAGTGGATATTTAGGGACGTGAATTAATTTTATAATAGCTATTTTTAGATAAAAATTGTACTGCATAGAATATTTACTGTGAGGAAGTATAAGATGAAAAGATTTCAGTGATTCCGGTATAATTTCTCAATGAAAGCTCAGAAGAACAACAGAAAGTTTAATTATTTTTCATTAGTGGAGGAATATATTTCTGTGAGACATATGGAGGAGTTGATTTACCTGTACAAGAAATTGTATCAGTCTGATATTAAGTAGGGATATCTCCCTAAACCCTAATTAAAAGATGCTGGGCACGTGACGAATACATCATTAGGAAGCCACTGTATTATAATAATGTGGTCGCTGGAAAAAGCGAGTGGGGTGCACGCGTTTTTTATTTATAGCTGTGAACCGTTTGCGTGCTGCGTCGATGTTATTTCGTGTGATAAAAGGATTTGAAATAAATATATATTTAAGAACGGTAAGTCTATTATTTTTCTTCTATGATAATCTCCATTTCATCTATTTTAACGTGACATATTCATAATTTCAATATTTCTTTATTTGTTGTACAAATATATTAATCTTTGGAAAACGATGCTTTGAGGTAAGATGGGGTCCATGATACCTAACCCCATTAGGGGTTAGGTCGGGGTACCCCATCATTCATGTGAGATTAAGCAATGCCATCGTTCTTTATTATAATTTAATTCAAATCAATCTTGTTATTTTTAGTTCGAATTTTTAAAATACTTAGACAAATCATTTCGGTACTCCATTTTACCCCATTTTACCCCGCGGTAGGGGCAAGGCGGTTTTCTTCCATCTGTTTTGTAAAATTTAACAAACGTTAAATCATTAACTTATAGTTGTATTTATAGTAATAAAGACTTAATTAATAGGTACAAGCATCACTTTATTCGCATTTTTCCTTAGCTTCCCCATCATGCCCCTACTTCCCCTACCTACTTTGTATTAGCAAGAAACCTTGGAGCAATAGAGAATGTTCCTTCGTCATCATTACCATAGAGTTCACTTCGAAGTACCTTTTACGATTTACCTTTTGCTGTCATGAAACAATTTATTCCCTCGTTCAAACGATCCGCGTTACTCAACGTCGCGAAACAAATGAAAGAACCCGGTCGAGCACAGTGGCCCCCAAGAATCGTTGATTTAACGTGTCATTCTTCGCTTAAACTTCGAGCAGCAGCCACGTGCTTCTGGCACACGAAGCCCTTGCAAAGGCAGCTCGTGCCGAAGTTTATCGGTCGTCATCATTAACGCGGAACGACGACGTTGATTTTACGATGCCTCGCGGGGAATACGGTGGTCGTCAGATCACCGACGATCAAAGAAAAGTTTCGACAACGGGGATCGTGCTGATCGCTCGCTAAACGACGCGAGCTGGGTAGCTTCTCGACTGATGTTCCCGTGGAATTTGGCACAATAAGGTGAGCACATTTGTCAGCGAGACAAAAGTTGCTGGGTGCAGCTGGAGAATTCGATGTCATTCGGTACACGAAATTGCAAATGATTTGTATCGATGATGTGAGAAGAAATAAATGAAATATTATTTAGTGCATGAGGATTGTTTAAAGAGAGTCTATTCATTTTTAATTTGATGCAGTAAAGTAATCAATTTCGAATTGAGTGGAATTTATTTTTACTTTTGAAATGGCGGATTTCTTGGCAGATTAGTAATTTATATCGAATTTACTTACTCGAAGATTGAATCTTGGACATTAATAGGTTTGGCTCACGAATGTTAAATGGAAGATATCCTTACCTGAAACATACAGAATTAGGTGTTCAAATGTAATGCTGCAAATAGTTTGAAAATTCTTATAACGAGTAAGGGAGAATGTCTCAAATACTTAAACAATTATATTTATAATATATTCAGCGTGTTATTAAATCAATTGGAAGGAGTTTCCACGATTGTATTCGCGATATGAAAATAATACTTTTTTAAAGATCACCGGAACAATTTCTCATTCCTACTCAATAATGTAAACGATCAAATAACTTGAAATTGTTGATAATATTCCTGACAAATTTTACATTTCTTCGAAGCTTTCGTCGATCTGCGTAACTCTCATTTGTAACAGTTTTTAAAATAATGCATATCTTAAACGGCATAAAAGACAATATTAAAAATAAGTGGTAGTGGCCCGTATATGGTCAGACATGCAGATAAAGCCTACACATATTCCCCTATAAATCTTCACGCGAGCATTATTTTAAAAAATGTTTCCAGTAAACATTATTCAGATTGCCAAGAACTTTACAGCCACGCAAACATTTAGCGATATAAATAAATAAAATCAAGATAATAATTTACTTTCTTCTGCATTTTCAAGAAATAAAACTCCCAAACCTGAATTCACTCCAAATTAATAGTCTATACATAATTTCCCAACATTTACAAAATCAAAGTTAATCTTTTATTAGCAAAGCATACCTTGCCACATCAAACTTGTACCACAAAAACACTTATAAACTACAGACCGTCACATTACGTTCAATTAACATCGTCAATAAATAAATTCACATTAGGAATTCACTGTCTAAATGTACACCGATGTTTCTCAATTAATTAAGCCGTTGTCAAAGACAGCCTTATTATATAGTAACCTCGTACGTTGTCTGATATGCGCACACAGAGGCGAGCCCCCCGTTTCAAAGAACGTTTTGTCTCCTCTTTGGTCCCCGCGAAATCCCCATTCATCCCTTTCCGGGGGGTTAAAGAATTGTTTCAAGGAGAAAAGAAATTGGACAGTGGAGGAATAAGATAGAGGACGAGACAGAATTGTTCGAGAGTTACCGGGCTTACGACGGTGCGAGGGACGGGAGGTCGCAAATACGATAAAATATCCGCAGGAGGAAAAGGATGAAAGGAGTTCCACCTGTCGAATAAAATTTTCATTAATGAGAACACGGGACGCGAGGGGGGACGTTTTGGTAGTAGAATGAAGAATGTATAATACTGTATACGTATATAGCCGATTCGCATTATTCGCGTCGAACCGATGGAGAAATAACGACGGTCATTAGTCCGCCGTGAAATTCAGAGAAGCGAGCGCAAGGAAGTCTCGCCGGGGAAACGGAAGATTACTTTCCTGTCGAAGGCGCGGAAATGAAGGGGTTCCCGCGTATTTCGTACGCCGCGAGTCCTCCTTCAAAGTGTATTAGAATGACAGAAAAACGAGGCGAGCAGTTGATCGCAATGGAATAGCGCGAATGGGATTTCAGGTGAAGTTGGAGTAAAGGCTGGCACTCACTTTGGATTTTGAATATCCAAATAATAAGCAAGGCAATGTCCATTAGTTTTAATATCATGCGTGTACCAAGTGCAAACATAGTGGTATTCCACCTGGATTTCTTTGAAAATGGTACTCGTACAGAATCACTTTATTTTACATTTCCCAGTTATTATTCCAAAAGAGGTAGCTACAATATTTCTTACCCATCTTCCCAAGAATATAAAATAATACTTTCAAGAAACGTAGCTACCAATCCTCTCTACTCCAGTAAATGGCTCCCATTCCCTTCGCAAAATATCCTGGAGCATACCAAGAAGAAACTCGTGCAGAACCAAATCTGCAACTTAGAGGAGGCAGCGAGGAGCTTCGGAGCTGCGTCGAAGGGGAAGCAAGCCTCACAATTACGCTGAACAGGAGAGGAGATGGAACAGGTTACGAATTGACGAGGCGCAGGCTGCTCCTCGAAACCCTTCACGTTCGATTCGTTGTTGAATCTGCCCCCGATTTTTCCTCCCCCGCGACGAGGCAGGTGACTCGAGGGGGCGGAGGCTGGGGGTCCAGACCCCGGCGACAAATCATATGTAACGCCGTTCGAGTTTCGCGAAGCGTATATAAAATGCACGGGAGATAACTGACTGTCTGGACGGGCAGCCCGGGCATTTTTATTCGAAAGGACGCCACCCCCGTAAAATGCGATCGGGACTCCTCACGCCCTGGGATATTTACGCGCCAAGGTGTCACAGGAAGTCCGTGTACATTCGAATTCGCCGGGCTTCGGTAGATTTAAATTACGGTTCCGCGCTGGCGAGACGAAATGCTTTTTCATCCCTCCGCCGTCTTTTCGAAAGCCTGAGTTCTCGAGTTGGGAGGATTTCCGAATCTGCACTGGGTTTTTTTAAATTATTTTAGTCAGTGTGGTCAAGCTCAAGATTGGCTGGATTTATATCTAACAGAGTTTGCAACGCAGATTTGCAGAATAGTGAAAAATATTTTGTACGTATTTTTTGTTATCGGTAATTGTTCATGTTGAAGTGGTGAAAACAGCCCCTAAAGTTGGGGTCGAAAACATATTTTCTGGAGTATTTTGAGAACTATTAGGTGGATGAATTTTTTTTTAAAGTGTGAGTTTTTTAAAGACGAAACCGGGCTCTGTTCAGTTTTTATGAAATTTCAGAAAATGTTACTGCTCCTTGTTTAGTCGTTTATTTACCCCGATACTCAGGATGAAAACGCGGTTTCTCGCCAGATTCTTCGGAGACGTTGAACAGAACGACGACCCTGTCGACGCAAGCAGCGTGAAACTACTAGGAAACTTCGAATTCGCGAGGTAGCCCCCGGAGAGGCCTTCTACTCGCGCGCTACGAATCGAATTTGAACTTGTACAAGGGAGATTTGTCGAGCAAACGGAATTACCAACTCCGACGCGGCGTCGACGGCGACGAGGATGCCTGCGTCGTTCACATGCCACTGATTTTTCTTACAGTTTCAATCTCTGGGGCTTCATTCCTCGTCCTTTTCATATGAAATAGTAAATTCATATGAAAAGTAATAGTTAATTGCACAGCTGATATATTCGTGGGAAGAAAGAAACATCTGCTCTTTTATCTTTGCGAGGATTAACGACTGGTGTATCTTTGAATTAGTGGCTGTTCACTAACATTAATTTATAATATTTAGTATCTGAAATTATGTTCTAAGATTTTATTCCTGAGTCGCTGAAACTCTCAAAAACTTGAAATACAGATTAATTTTACTTGTATAAAATAAATCCTGGTTAAAATTTTAACCATGTAGACTCGGTCGCCTCATTAAGTAACTTAAATAACCTGATTGGCGTAAGAATTGAAACTTTAAAATAATTATTATCATCCCCTTTCTTAAATAAATAAATTTAATCCTTTTTAACCACGACTATCAAACAAGAAATCTAATTTCCTTGAAAGCACAAGATATGATATACGTTAACGACTAATTTGTCACTAACTCTGTAATAAATCACTGTTATCTGAATTTCTTGAAAACAAGTGGCACGATAACCGAGGGAAAATGCACGAGAAACTAAAATAAAGAACAGAACGGAAGGTATCGTTTATAAACCAGGAAGTATAATATCACCTTAAGAATAATTCTATTTCCCTCCTGGAAAGTTTGTGACAAATACACGCGTTATAATTGCAGGGGAACGAATCGATCTTAACAAGTTGCGAGACTAAACGAAGAAACTTCTCGCAAGGACCCGCCACCGTGGCAGACTTTGTTTAATTTACTTGAAAATTGCTGTCATTTGCCACCGAGGAATTAAGAAACAGAGACACCTTCGTTGCCTTAAGTGCTCGCCAGGAACTTTCCTCCCTCACAGCTAGATCCCTTGCAACTTCCGTAACTGTGAAACTTTCCTCTGTACACCAGGCCTCTTTTTTTTTTTAAACGATGATTAATAACTGCAGATTTTTCCACTGTTTACGAGCGAAATGAGCGGGCAACTTTCCTCCAGCCGTATCGATTAGGCATTCATCGAAGCTACGCCAAGGTAACCCTATATCTTTGGCTTCCAAACACCTTTCTATTATATCTCCCACCATATATCACCTTATAGAAGCTCTTCTAAAAACGATAAAGGTTGGTTAAGGATATTGAATAAAAAAGAAATGAAAAATCACGTGTGGGAAGCTACTAGGTAGTGTAACTACTAGTTAAAGCTACTAGGCGAATCGACTTAATTAATTAGTTATGTGCAGCTTCGTGATTTCAGGGGCATTTGTTACGAAATTTAAAAATAATAATAATAAATACAATAATAAATTTAAATATTTATTTTCCTTTGTTACTCGTTTAGAGTAATGAAAAATGCTATCACGTCCTACTACATACTTACTTATTGTTAGTTCCAGCACCTATTTCTCGTGAAAGGTAAGTGTCCAGAGTGGCAGTAGGAAATATACTCCACAGTGTTAGAGGAAAGGGCTAATCATAGCGTTTCGTTGCTTAAAAGACACGCTGAAGCGTAAGAAGTCGCGCAAGCTTCTTTATCTTTCCACATATTTCCCCAGCTTTCCTCCCGACATCCCCTCTTTTTCGCCGAAGTGGCTCTGAGCACTCTGTCCGAAATTTCCGCGCGATTGAGCCCCGAAATTGGCAGAAATCGCTCGTGCAAAGTTGCCACGGACTCGGCGATGTGAGAGGAACGCCCGAATATTGATGGAAATCTTCCTGTGTGGCTGCCTTTTTTAGAAGCGGATCCAATCTGTCTTCGTGACTAATGCGAAACGCAATCGTTTCCCAAGTACCGAAATCTCTCCTTCTTTTTAACGCTTGAGTGATGAATGCATTTTCCCTTCGTGTGCTCCTCGTGTGCATGTTTCCTTCGCGCGGGAAAGGTGCTTGATCGGGGACACGATACTGAATACTCGAATCGAGTGGAGGTTTGCACGCGATTCCTGTGATTTGAATTTTTCGAGAATTAAGATTGTGGATACTAATTTATGGTGATTTGTGGCCAATAAAGAAATGTCAAGTATAAACAGTCACAGAGGAATCAGTGTTCGAGCGGAGAACGAGAATACATTTGGAATTAGCAAAGTTGATTTCACAATCTTTGCATGTGAACTTTTTTAATTTTTTTTCGTGAATTAAAGGGAATGAATTTTTTGAATTTTTTTCGTGAATTAAAGGGAATTTTTATGGGGGAGGGGGGTGGGATCGTATTATACTTGAACCCTTGTAATATTAATTTGTGGCATGTCTGCAGAATATCGCGATGGAAAATCAATACTTACAATTAGTAAGAGACATGCTCACTGATCAACTTTTCATCTATGAAATATAATAATAGATACTGCCATGATATTGACTTTTTCGCTACTTGCTTATCGACTTTTAGAAACTCAGTTCTGCGTATTCTGGATAATTAAGTTGCAATATTTATAGTTGTTATTTCAACTCCCTTTGTTGCTTTCTTTGCGATTTGTGTGCTTTAATCTTTATTTTAATGTTATCTTATTTGTCCGTCCTCTTCTCGCGACGCTCCATTTCACTATAATGTACCAAAGGGTTATCACACGTAATAAATAAATAAATAAATACAAAAAACTGACAAAATAACCAGAGAGAATATCAATGTAACGATATCCTATTACAAATCATGTGCTAAAGTATCTCACTTAAAACCAAATTGGCTAGCAACAGATCACAAGCAACAAACATGTGCCAGAATCTCCCACATAATTATTCTACGAATACTTAAAACATTAACTTGCCAATTCAATCACCACTTTTCAAAGCTCGATAACTGAAACCCTACCCAACAATTTCATCAAATTCCACCTTCTTTCGCAACCCACAAACGACGAAGCCTCGCGTTCCAACTTGCCAGATTTTAGAACTAAACGATCTCTCGATCAAATATTATTGGACCGCGGTGGCGATTGCATCGCCTTATAAAATGCCCCACAACGTCACCAAAATTTGCCGCTGCTAGAACAAAATTTGCCGCAGAAAAGTTTATACGTCGCGCAGAACAAAGGCTCTCTAGCGCTGGTATGTAATTCAATGAACTTGGCTGGGGCTGCATTCCCGCGATCGACGGAACACGGATTTCATTCGTTATAATTAAACGGCTTAACAAGATCTACTGGTTTCGTGATACCGCCGCGGAATTTATTCACTGCGGAGGGTAGGCGGGAGCTTGTCTGATAGAGATATCGAGGGCAAATGTACCTCAAACACCAGTGCGGCAGACAAGAACACAACCCGTCAGGATTTAATGGTATTATGCAGGGGGAAGGTCTTCGGGCTCCGCTGTGCAAGAAGAGCGACACGACGGCCGTATATATTCGAGGCAGGACGTCGTTTAGTAATAAATGATGCTTAACCCACTTCAACCTAAATTTCGCGTCGTTGCATTGGCTTCGTTAAAAAATACTGAAATCGAGGCACGACCGGAGTACCGTTGCATGAACAACGCGGAGGAATATTTACTCTGAATGGGGATGAAAAAACGAATTGGAAGTAGGCAAGTAGTCTGTTTTATGCTCGTATAATTTCGTTCTCATTATGGGGCAATCTGTTTCGCTGAGGAAGAGTTTGTTTTCTGCACTATTTTTGGCGAAGTATCTTCGACTGTGATTGTTGCATGAGCTTCACTTCAAATTGGGGTGCATTGTTTTTGTTTTTGTTAATTTAAGATCGAATAATTGTTTAGGTTTCTTTGGTAGTTTCTTAAGTTTTGGTGCAAGTTGCGGACTTTCAATTAGGGAGACATGTTGTGTGGGAGTGTGGAATGTAAATATAAAAATTAGGAAGTATTGTGAAGCATTGGTTAATAAATTTATAGTTAATGAAAGCTGCACTTAATAAATAATAACAGTTGATTTGTTGGTATTGTCAAAGTTCTATTTTCTATGCTCTACATAGTTTCGTATGATTTTTATTCATCTTTTGTTCTCAGCAATAATTATACTAAATGATGAATTAGGGAACATGGTATATTTTATTCTCAATTTAAAATAACCAGATGTAACACAATTTCGTTTACACACGCGCTTCAGCAAAAATCCCACTATATAAACGAAGGATTTAAAAGCACATTCTTAAGCTTCTTAAAACCACCCACCCCTTGGCATTCACTGTACCTTCCACGCAAAATCCTTCGATTATAATTTCCCAAATCACCCAACCACTGTTCCTTCGCACAATATTGCATTACAAGCGCAATCCGCTTCGCCCACTCAGAAAGGGAATTCACTCGTCTCTGTCTGCATTATAATTAAAATTCTATTGACGATCGGCTTCGAGGAACGCGACGGAATTAATTCCGCGACAAAGCCAGGTGCGCTTTGACAGCTCGGAAGCTCAGGGAAAAGAAAGGATTTCCAGTGATTTTTTTACGCTACAAAGTGGTGGACACCGCGTGGCAAAGAAATAAGAAGAAGAAGAAACAAATGAAAGATTCAAGAAGAACGTCTGTGCTGCTCGATCAGTTCGTCGTCGCGACTGTAAATAGTCGTTTGTCAAAGGAAACGTTACGTTAGTAGGCTAAAAGCCACTCTCAGGGATTGGCAATTAGGTAACGGCCCGTAGTAATTGATCAGCGCTGAAATTCCAGGGCCGAGGATGGTCTGTACCGGCAGCAACGATAGATCGACCATTGCAACCGCCCCGATAGATTATTAACTGCGCTGGCTGCATCCCTCGATTAAACTGACAAAGCGAGTTTTCGTAAGCGCCCTCTTCGTCGCGTGCGAGCAAAAGATTAAGGAAGGAATTTACGGGGACGGTGCTATATAGAAAATTGCACGGTGTTGGCTTGACCCATTCGGGGTATATTTAAGCGTCCTCGATCCAGGGGCAGTGTGTCGACGTCATAAAGCCTCTGATTTTAAGGGTGGCTTTGTATGAGACACTTTTGTGGCTAGCGACTGGAGGTTCGGATACAGTTGTAGTGGCCAAAAGAACGTTTGAAGTGTGAACGATATCAAAAATGAGATAATTCAATTAGAAACAATTAGAATTTATATTTCATAGATTGCGGGTTGCCAGAATATACCAGTGAAACTAAGATAATACTTACAGCCTACTATACATGTTTTAAACTTTCTTTTGACCACCACTGTATATTCACTTGGCAGAGGAAACATTTTTGTTTGGAAAAATGGAGGAAGATAGGAAACTGATAAATATGAAAAAGTCTCGTGTAGAAAGGCAATAGGACGTCGCGTGTTTCTGCTGGTCATTGAATTAAATACGAAAAAGATGCATGAGTAGAGAAATGATCGAAGGAATTTGGATAAGAAGACTGTGAACCTGTTTTTTTATTAAACAGGTCGTTTTTAGAAGTTCTATAAAATTCTGAAAAATATATAAAATAACTTAGTTGGTAGTTTTAAGCACCTCCATACGCAGTAATTATTATAATAAACATTAACCACCTAGAATCAAATTTCCCCGAACTAATATCAATAATCCCCAAACGACTGTATCATTCCACCTATCATCGCCAGAACTGATTACTACTGAAACTGCAATTTGAGGGAAACCAACACTCTACCAGCTTCATAAATGTTCACTGCATATTGCATTTGATAATTCATACAGGAACATGTAAACTAAATTTACCATGCATTTTAGAGCACCCTGGGTCTCCAACTACTAACATCCAACAATCAACTCATCCCTCGCCTGTCACAATCATTCATTATTATTAAACGTTATTGCACAGAAGACAAATACAAAAGGGAACGAAGAAAAAAACACTTTAAAAAAAAAATTGCTCTACGCCTAATACTTCTCGAGATATTCCAGAAAATATATTTTTCGAGCCTCAACTTTGGGGACTATTTCCACCCCTTCAACATGGTCGATTGCCGATAACAAAAAATACGTGTAAAATATTTTTCACTACTCTGCAAATCTGCGGAGTCTCATCAAAATCAGCGTGTGTGGGTTCAGTATGTTCCCTTGTGGGTTCAATACGTTCCATGGATTTTACAAACTCGTTGCATCAGACCCACGAGAACTACACTTTCACTGTGCAGAGTATGATGAACTGAACTTCTATCCCACGTCCCTCATTTTATTTACCAGCCAGAAACTCGCGCGTCATTCGAATCTGATCGCGACGAGTTTAATACGATCCGCGGACAGGGGTGTGGGAGCGTATAACGCAGAATCCGAGGGGCGTCGGCCGCGAGGCAATGGTGCATGCGGCAAGCCTGACACATATCAATCAGGCAATGGAATCCTCCGTTCCACTGACGAACCGACAATCCTCCGTTTCGCCCGCCGTCTGCGTCCCTCTAACGCCCACCGCGTATCGTCTGTGACGCGCGGCATCGCGCATACCGTTATCGAGTACAGAGCCTGTCGTCGGCTTGGAATTTCAATGCTAATCAGCTGTGATGTCTGATTGAATGGCGGATACTGTGCTCCTTGAACAGACCCACGTTTTCGATCGCCACGTGACGGGATTAAGGTTCCCGCGACCACGACTCCTGGGACAGGGTGCTCGTGATCTTTGGGCGAGGAGGAGGTTGGGCACCACTGCTCGAGGCGCAACTGGGTGCGAGAATATGGAAACAGATCGTTTGCTTGATTTTCTTCGGTAGATTTTGAAATTTTAGGGTTGGTCCTTCATTTTATTTTTGGGCAACGAGGTTATGAAATTGATTGGGAAGATTACTAGGTGAATTGAGGGCTACTCCAGATTTTTTTGGGAAATTAAGTTAGTCACAGTAATGTATTCCAATAGGCTGTAGTATTAGGTAATCGTATAAAATAGGAAAAAATAATAATTTTTTCCAATGTGGGTTAGTCCGGTTTTGTTCTCAGTGCCTTAATTAGTAATCGTTGTGACACTGATAGGGTAAAGGACTTAATTACTGCCACCTACCCGATTACTGTCACTCTCAGCTGTTTTACGAAAATTAACGAATAAATCTTGTGAAATGATGCATAAAAAAAATTTAGCATACAATTGAAACTGTTATTTAGACGATACAAAAAACAGCACTTAATTTTTTCTTCGATAATTTGGATAAATTGATAAAAAATTTTAAGCGGATATTGGGAGACTGAAAACGACGACTTCCTTACTAGCGAACGAGAAAATAAGGCGTAAAAGAAAATTCTGTAATTGTAATATTTAATGTTAAAAATGTCCTTTTTTCCGGATGGCCAACTCGTGGGTCGGATGAAGTGTAACAAAACCCCCAAAAATTTCATAAACTATAATATATTTCCTAGGCATAGACGATCCAACATTTCATTTTTTGAGAAAATTGACAAAATGGCCGATGTTTGAAAAATAATAATCAAATTTCGACAAAAAAGTGTGTGATCTTTTTATTTATATTCTGTACAATAATTCAAAAATTTTAAATGTTGGATCGTCAATGCCTAGAAAATATATTATAGTTTATGACATTTTTTGGTCATCCGGAAAAAAAAGGACATTTTAAATGGAGACATTGCACGGCGTACAAATGCTATTTTGTAAATATTATATGCTTTCCTTATAGTTCATAACACAGTGAACTAAAACACAAAACCATATATTAATCGAAAGTTTACTTTTCTTATTATCGTCGTATAAAAATCGTCTGCTTTCTTAGCCCGTTACTGTGTCCTAACCCCTTAAAATGAAATAAACAGTATTAGGTTAGCTGGCAGTAATTGGGTTGTCAGTAATTCAGTCAAAAACATTTGAAGGGTGTCAGTAATAGATCTCGAAATATATTTTTGAAATTGATGAATTTATACATAAAAATCGAAGTTTTAAGATCCACCAAATTTTCTTCATCAAGTAAACATATTAAACAATAACAAATAACAAGAACAACATATACTTTTAGTCTATAATTACAAAACTATAAGATAATGTCAGCGTCAACGCTTAAAGTGTCAGTAATTGGGTCCTTTACCCTACGTTTGAAATTGTTGGAGCTACGCCGTATACACAATAGATTGTTATATGTGTGTAAAGGTCTAGAAGTTTGGGAAGAAACTGTGTTTTCCTTATTTTCGTGTGACAGGAGGTTTTTATACATATGTATCGAGTTTCCAAAGCATCGAAGAAACTTTACGCGCACCACCACTCGTTTCAGCATCACCAAAGCATCTTGATCCGCAAAGAATCACGCCACGACGGCTCGTCGAGTATCATGCAAATCTCGTTAAAGGAATTTTTCTTCCGACGCCCAGAGTTTCAGGGATAGGGTGGTTATTACCGGACTGTAGTCAGTTAAGTTATCCCAGAGGGTTCGTTTAATGCGCCCATTCTTGTCTAGAAGGAGGGAGAACGAGCTGTTCGTGAAGTAGATTAAGAATGAACCGTGAAAGAAGAGACTTAAGGAAGCTGAGCATCAAAGAAGTTTAATGTCACGTTTTCATATAGAAGTGTGTAATACTGTAATGTATGAAAAGTGAAATTCTCTCGCTGCTTTCATTGCCCTGCTTTTACACTCCAAATTAAATACAAATTGGTGTAATAATTTTACATTTACTTTATTTGAATTATTTTGAATTATTTTAACTTCAGATAATTTTCAACGTAGGCACAGGCTGATTATCACACTCATTACGCCCATCTGCTCTAAAAAGTGACAGTAAGTCAAGTGGTGTCAAGTTTTCAGTCGACAGTGCATTTCCACCCTATACAGTCTTTTCCCCGTGATCATCATCATCGCTAGATCGAGCGATCTGCGTCGAAACTGTGTCGAGACAACGAGATAAGACACGGAAACTCGCTGGTGAAGATGAAGCCGCTTCAGCCTCGAGTCTCTGCACCCCAATTTTCGCGCACGGGGGAGAATAAAATTGAGACGCTCCAGCGTCTCTGGTAATGCAACTTTGCATTTTTGTGGACAATTATTGGTTACCAAGGAAATTATAGCGAGGGAAGCTACTAAGAGACACACACTCTTTCCTCTTACATAATTATATTTGTACTTAAACGCGCCATTTTACTGTGCATCTCTTAATTTGAGAAAATGAATATCACCTTCCCCCTCAGAATGAGAAAATTACCGAAAAACAATAGTTTAGATTTAGTGATTGAAATTAAATTAAATTATCTCCTCTTAGAATTACGCAGGATGTCATGTTCCAATGTCAGAATGAAATATTTTTTCATTTGCAAAATAAAATTTGCAAACCTACTTAAATATTCAAATTTTGAAGTCAATCCATTTGTATCATTTGTAGTTAAACTTTGTAATGGTTCATCAGCCTTGTAATTATCGTTGATTGCAATCAATTTATTTTCTCCTTTTAATTAAAAGATTTCATCAGACCGCGACGCAACGAAAATATCAAACAGTGGCTAATTTCTCCCGTTAGTATTAATTAATTCCCGCAAACCGATACAACCAATAACGATCGTCAAATTCCATTAACGCGACACACACAACAGGCGACGAATCGACACCCATCGAAACGAAATTGATTTCCTGGAATCAACGTTCCTCATAAAATTACCCTGGCTGGTTCCCTTTAAATCCGGCCGTCCGTTTCCACCGAGGAAAATGTCGTTTTCACGTCCGACACATGATCCCAGCCTAATTAAATCCTCGCCCACGGACAGGAAAAAGCGAATCTCCTCGTGAAAGGAGAGCTTTCTTCCTTTTTTTGCGGAGGGGTGGTACCATGTCTGATACTTCAGCGTTTCTCAGAATCTCCATTTTATTTCCCGCTGGTCGTTTTCGTAACGAATAGCTTCTTCTCCCTACATCTGTGAAATTTCTAGAGAGGAAAGTATTCCCTCAGTATTTTTTCATAAGAAGATATGTTTTTCTAAAACACTATTTCGAGTGGTAGTTTGTGAATATACTGCTTCTGTTTGTCTTGAGTATTCCAAATTTTATTCACTTATTACAGTAAATTTATTACTTTTAATAAATAATATTTCTATTAAATTTAAATATTGCGAATTTTACGTTGTAAATTCAGTTATTAATTCTTACAAAATTCAACGTCGAGTTGAATTGGACGTAATACTTCGTTCTAGGTTATGGTGGGGTGCAGAAGGTTGAATAAAGCCTTATGAGCGGATGGAATTTTAGGGAGATGGAAGGGGATTCTTGTTCGTCTGTGCTGATGACGTAGGGTCTGCAAAGTTGCTGAATAATATTCATGATTTATCCACATACTCTTGATCCACTAATAATTCCATCTAACCAAGTGTTTCAAGAAATGATCACCGTGTTATCGCATAGAAGCAACTTAAATGGACGAAAGAAATTGGTAGCATACACTAGTAGGGATCAATACTAAGAACCTCCTCACAGGAGACACTCCCGTGGCTACCATTTCAGATGCATTCACTTGCCAGACACACTTGCCAGTTCCACAAACACAAATAAATATTTAAAACCCGTGAATGCATTCCAAATATAAATCGCGAGCTACGCGATCCCCACAGTAGATTAAAAAAATACTCACGAACTCCTCAAAAACTTACACAACTACAATCGCAAAAGAAGCACACATCAGAGCTGAAAATGGCACCTTTCGAAACGAAGCCCACCACCCTCGAAGCTTCCTTCCGTTCACCTCCACCTATAAACCAAAGATCCAAGGGCAGCGGCCGCAGCCCCTATCCCGGCCGTAAATTAAACGAGAATGTCCCGTTTGATTTTCTGTTTGCCGCTTTCAGCGGGGGTGGCCGACGACATTATTGCCAGCGCTTCCACGTCCATCGAAATCGAATCACCGCGGTACGGGCGAGCTAACTAAAACTTCGGTTACATCGACGGATGGCTTCCATCGATTTATACGGCTCCCAAGGGGGTGGGTAGGGGGAGGCTGCAGCCAGAGATGAATCCCAGAGTCGAGTAACTGCGAGCCCCTCGAAAAAGTCATTACTGGATGGAACAGGTACCACCACCCGCGCCCACCATATCCCACGTTAACGTGGATCATTAACGAGCAGCGATCGAGGAAGCTGACCGAACGCAAAGGGGGAAACGAGCGGGAAGAAGCCGTGAATAATTTCGTTCGAATAAAAGAAACAGGGGAACGGAGAAGGGGGGAAGTTACCATTAAAGATCCTCGTGGAGGATCTGGGAGGGGGTTGTCGAGACTGAGTTACAGGGCCAGGTCTGCGAGACACCGAAATTATTCGCGGACTGCTTTATAGCAATTAAAAGCTAAGTTGCTTTCCGCGTGGACAGGGCACGAGAATAAGGTTCATTACAACCACCCGTATTTCCAGCTGCGCACCGCGAGCACGGCAAGGAAAAGAAGGAAGACACTTGAATGCACTTTTAATCCTCTCTGTTAACCGTGACCGTGTCGCATTCTTCTCGACGGAATTTTTGCTGGTGATCGTTAAAAGGGGTAGAAAAAGAGGGGAGGGAAAGGGAGGGAAATCGACCACGTGGATGTTGACGATATTCTATTGCGGGTAAATTATTATTATTATTTATTACACGCTATTATAAATTGTCGGTAATAATTGTTCGAGATAAATGGGCAATTGATGATTTGTTTCGGGGAAAAAGAATTTGTAAAAATAAGGAGAAATGTACCTACTTCTGTTGAAAATAGAAGTATATAGAATGAAGCTTTATGGAAGGTGGAAATAAGTAGAAAATTACTTCCATCCATTCTGTACGACGACTTTTCATTAAAAAGAAATATCAATTTTATAATACAGGTTTTCCGTTTATAACGTAATCGTTTCAAGGAAGTCCAATCAGTCGTAATAGCTTTTACACCGGTGTCACGCGACTGACGTGCAATTTTCGCGCGTTCCTCTATTTGTAAAGTGTCGTTGGTAAAATGCGAGGTTCGGACGTGAAGGCCTGCGAAGCACGTCGCCAACCAAGTGTTAAAAAATGGAGAACGGTGAAACGGGAGACTATGGGGCGCGAGGATGCGAGGAATAAGAATCCGCTTCCTTTGTACGCCTGTACGTTATATTAGGATCGTGTTCCCTAGCACGTAACACCCAAGTGAATTTCTGTTCCCTGAAATGAAAGAACCTGCTCTAAAAAATATCACCCCTTTGACTATATACGCTTTCTCTGGTTTCTAAAAGACAGAGAAGCTAATGAACCCTGATAAATCAATCATAAAATAATTCGTTATAAAAAATATAACGTATAACGATTGTTGAATAAAATACCTAAGCACACAGGAAACAATTCAATTCCAATTTTTACCAACTGCATTGTAGATTGTAGGCTAATGCAATGTCATTCCACTTTCCTCCTATCATCGAAATTAAATCAATTTATCGGAACAACATTTTAAAATTTGTTTAATTGATGATTGAACTAATTGAGGATATACTCTGAGCGAGCTTGAATAGCCAGTTGAATTTATTTCGGCTGCGGAGTCCGAGAAAGAAGGAGAATATGGGAACAAGTGGAAGAGGTCCATACAGGGTCAGACGCGCTGTGCTGGATACATATCTGTCTATAACTTTTGATAAGTACATCATCTTAGAAAATGTTTCAAGTAAAAATTATGCAGATTAATAAGAAGTTTAAGCACACGCAGTTTGGTATCAGTAGCACTAACGATTCTTGTGTTACACCTTTATTTATCCTTTTAACAACAACGTAAAGTCCTCTTTTCCATTTACCATATTCATAAAGTCCCTTCATACCATGAAATTTAATAAGAAAGTTTCACCGCTGATTAAACTCTTAGCAACGGAATTAACGAATCACCCTTTATGCCCTCTATTATACTAATTTCCCTTGTACAAATTCTAAAGGTCCAAAAAGCCAACGGCGATGGTAAAGGATTATTTCCCAAGTTTCTGATTTAACACCAATAAATTCGAACCCTAAGAGCTCCATTGCGAGCTTTAAAAATAAGCCAGCTGCGAATGAAACTGTTTCCCCCGCACACTGTAACGATATATTCCAGCCGCAACAATCGAGAACCCTCTTACCAGTTTAAAGTGATCCGATTTCGGTGAGTAATTCACTGCCTCGCTAAGAAATCTCCGCGACCGGCAAACCTTATTCCCAGCCTGTGAAATGGGTGCACGATAATGGGCCATTTTTCTGGGCCTTTTAATCGCGAGGAAAGCTGCCCAGCGACGGAAATGAAAATCTCTGGTTGCTCTGCCACCTCGATGCTCGCACGGTTGGTTACCTGAAGCATGGTGCAAGTAGAGATTCAATATCGATTCGATGCACACGTCGAAACACGCACATGAGTTTACGTTTACATACACATGTGTACGCTTTTATTCAGTATGCAGTATGAATGTCTGAAATGCTTCGACCTCTGGTTAGGAATTGAATAGAGTCTGCATAAGGCGCACTGTGAGATCAGGAGAGCAGTCGATTGACCCTCGCGGGTACAAGGTCCATTTTGACTCATTTTAAATATCAAACTACATGTGTTACTTATTATTAGTATTACTTCTTGAAAAAGATGAGCGTTTTAAATTATAACAAGATGAGAACCTAATTAAAAATTTATTAGGAGGTGTAATTATGCGTCTAATTAAATTGCCTGGGCAGTTGTACTTAAGGGGAGATTCTTGTGTACAGCCCCCAAAATTGATGAATATTTTTGAAAAAAACTATTGTTAATATTGCATTAAATTCTTTTAGGATATAAGGTGGCGTATTTAGACTTGCAGAAAATATTTTTTTTATGTCGATCTTTATTATTATTTATACATTATTGTGGAATCTCTTCGACGATGTTGGCGTCTCGGATAACTCAACAACTAATTGACAGATCAATTTCAAATAAAGCTCATTTTATAAGTTATACATTTCTCCAGGTACTGGACCAAAAATTTAATTTTAGTTTTTATTTATAATACTTTTTTCCGGCGATAAAAATAATAAAAATGAAAAATTTGTCTCAGGTAAAAAGTTACTTTTCCTTTCAAACACTATAACTCTTTCCATTTTTCATTTTGTTTCATTAAAGTGGACCAATACCAGCGTAAACTATCTAACTTTAAGAAACTTCCTACACATCCCGTCAACAGAAGTAACATCGTCGAAGAGGTGGACAAGATTCCACAAAAATTAATAAATAATAAGAAGGATCGACATAAAAAAAATATTTTCTGCAAGCTTAAAGATGCCTCCTTATATCCCAAAAGATTTTAATCCAATATGACCAACAGTTTTTTAAAAACAATTTCTTAAATATCAGTTACTTTTGGGGCTGTTAGACGAGAATCCCCCCTTAAATAACGATGGTGATAAACTAGAAATATGCAACTGTACCTTTTATTGCACTACATTTCAACAGCAATAATCTTTCATTACAGAGATATTTCTATTCAACTCTGCTCCAGTAGAATCCAAAATACTAATCTGACACAATATCTACATCTCCAAATCGATCTCACATTTTCCAATCCACAATTCCTAACACAAGTCTCAATGAGGTATTTAAATCCTACAACAGCCCACCCCAAGAAATGAAATTTAAAATCCAGAGGCGACTACTCAATCACCAGACAAACCCAACAGCTTCCCCACACCTCCAACACCCCCGACTACCCATCTGCCATAAAAGCCACGACTTAAAGAAACCTCGACGACCTTCAAAGCTCTAAGACGAGAATGATTTCCAAGGGAGCTGGTTCCTTTGAATAGTTGCCCCTTCGTATAGAAGCCAAGACCTTCGAAAACACAGCGCAGGTACACGTGTTCTCTTTCAGCCGGTGCAATCATGTGTAGTTCCGTGTGCTCCATACGCAAGCACGCCCCCCCCGCCCCTGATTCTAACCACCATAGCCGGGGGCTGAGAACGACATAGATAAAACCGAAGACAGGGGGTTTGGCGAGGCTGGGCGGAGGTGTTTTAGCTTTCGTCGGGCCACGCCGACCCACCCCTCCCTTGGAAGCCACTTTTCTTCGTAGTTTAATCCCACTTCGACCGCCCCCCTCACCCCCCCTCCCCCCGCCCCTCCCCACCGTGCCCCCTTGTCCAGGCACAGTTTACCGTGCTCCATGGAAGGCGGAATTCGCCGTTGCTTCCTTTCAGTGGCGAACGTTTTGCTCCTTTTGTCCTGGCCCGTTGCTCGGAACGGGTCAAAACAGGTCTCGTTGCTTTTTCTTCTCGTTCGCCCGACGACTTCTTCCCTCGTGCCACGCGGGGAAAAGCGACGCTTTCCCTTGCGCCCGCTGTTGTTACAGCTTGCCCTCCCTCGTCGAGTGTATTATTTAAGGAGTTCGTTTCTGCTGTTTTTCTTTTTTTTTTTTTTATCGACGGAGGGAAGAGCGAGACGCGGGAAACGGAAATGGAGGATCAAGTGGGTGTTTAATTGATATGGAGGTCACGTAAAGAGGATGGAGAGGGCGAAGCAACAGTCTTGTTAAGGGTTGGTGTGGCGTAGTCTCTGTCGAAGAACGAGGGTGCGGGGATGGTGGTTTGTACAGGGAATGAGGGCTTCAAACATGATTCTACCCTCTTGCAGGAAAGGAAGAGCAGTTATGAAGATTCCCCTTTGTAAAGTGGGACATACTTCGCCCGGTGTGAAAGAAGAGTGAGGAGCAGCTGATTGACGCTGGTGGAACTTGTGAAATATATTTTATGCAGAGCTGTGACTTCGAAGTGAGATTTCGTGGGTGTTCTTACCTAAAATGAATCCAAGTTCTGCAACTATATATCCCTCTCTACAGAATTCACGTTGTGCTTGGATATGCACTGAGATAGTTGGGGACCTCTAGGGAATATCACGCACACAAATTTAGCCACTCAAGTGGCACTCATCTGTACAGCTTTGCCGATAAATCGATATCACAGAATCGATCGACTGGAAATAAACACAGCAATACATTCCAGACAACAGTCTTCTATATTCCCCACAATTACCTTAAGGGGTTGCAGCACTAAGATATTATTATTTAAAAGATATAGTTACAATGTTTTTTTATATACCATAACGCGCGCAGAATAAAGCTCTTAACCCTTCGTTGACACATCTCTTTTTTTATCAACTTTAACATACCTGGGTGGCTCAGACCCAGAGAAATTTTTAAACGACTGCCATTCTCATCTAAAGAATCCAATAGTAATGAAAAAAATCCTGTATAAAAATCCTGTAAAAAAATGTATTCCAATAGTTTTTTTTATTCAAATTTTATCACAGTTTTGGTAAAAAAAAAAATAGATTACCATATGACGAGAAAAAACGAAGAAAGTGTTAAAAAATTGTAACTTTTACAAATTACAATATTAGAAGCTAAAAATTTTCAGCGTTGTTGTTCAGATATGATATTTTGAAAAAAATAATAATTGAGAAGAAAGGTATTTACTTTGCATATAGAAGGTCCAGAGCTTCAAAATTAGCTTATGGGTGGCTCACCCATAACGAAGGGTTAAAAATGTTTTTTGATTTATTTTCTAATTTCGCCCAAAAAAATTCTGAAACTTGCATATGATTTTCGGGCCACCAAGGTGGCCTAAGTCCCTAACAGCGATGTCCTTTAAAAGTATCAATTTCCCACACATCCTCGTGCTCGTTCCTCAAGGCACCAAGCAGCCGAATCCTACCAAACTTACAGCTTCCCAAGCACTCAAACTTCCGCTCGTTCACAGGACCCTCGCGTCGTCCCACCCCCCCGCCATTTCCCACCAGGAGTGCCTCGAAAACGAGCTCACGATTTCCACCCCCCCCCCCCCCAAGGAGATTCATTAGCAAGTAAAAACGGCGAAAAAAATATTCTTCCGCCGCCATCTGTTACTGCCTGTCCTCCTTCGGCGATTCCTCCGTGCAGCCATCGACCGACTCCACATCCGCAGCCAGTGTCCTCTCGCCCTCTGTCACTCTCTCCTCCACACTCTATCCCCGTTCCACCCGCCAACAGCCCCCTACGACAATCTTCTGCACGCGCACAAGCGACTATCCCCTTCATCCAGGCGGGCATTGTTTCTCGAGCGGCTATTCGCGTCGGGTTAATTAGTCCACGCTCCAGTTAGTGAAAATTGAATCGAAACGGCCGACCCGCGGCCCTCCGTCCGCCCTGTATTTACGTTGTAAGCAGGCCCGGCCCGACGAAAACCTGGCCTCCCTATTCACCCGTGCAGTTTAGCCCCCGATAGTACCGCTAATTAGTCGTCGCTCACTTTTACGCCTTGTTCCCCGGCTAAAAAAAGGTTAAAAAAAAAAAAAAAAGGTTCGCGCCGCCTCCTAGCGGCGTTCCTCCGCCTGGGACGCTTGGACATGGTTTTTCCAGAAGGCCTTTCAGCCGATCAGGTCGTTTCTCCGCGAGTGGCGCGACCGCTTTGTCGTTGACTTTCAAAATATCACCGGCCGCCGTTATCCGTCGATTAAATGGAGCTAGCTGGACCCAGACGACGTGCCTCCGTGCGACACAGAGCGCATGGATTGCCGATCAATAGAATTCTCCTCGGCGGTTCGTCCTCCCCGCTCGTAATAGGACAGGGCCACGAGACAGGACGTCTCACCGCAAACTCGATCGCTCGATACTTTCTCGATTTTCGATTTTCAATAGACCGATAATATCGTTCCCAGGCACGGCCAGACGGCCGCGGAGAGAGGCGACCCCCCCCCCCCCGCCCGCCCCTCGCCCCTCTACCGGAGGCTTGCAGCTTTCGTCCCGAACTAATTCGCGGATGTGCTCGACGTGGACGGTATGCGAAAATTGAAATCCAATGGAAAACCTGGCCCCTGCCTCCGGACGCGCGATTTTTGCACCCCTTCCTGCCTCCCCTTCACTGTTCACCCCCCCCCTCCCTCCCTCCCTCCCTCCCGCCGCTCCTCCACCAGACGATCGACCCTTCCCCAACGATGACAAATATGAATGGTTTTGAAATCGGAACTTTAATTACCCGCCACTATCGAGCATCGCCGAGCGAGGGTCTCCACGGGGACAAAGGAAATGAAATGCGCGCTGATACGTCGACGGCGTTGTAGGGCTCGTTTTGGGCAGGGGACGGTGACGTGATCTTGTGCAGATTCCTGGCACGAGGTTTTTGATTGCAGTGTGAATATCTTGGGTGGGTTATATTTATTGTAGAATTGCTGGTTTTGGGATTTTGTGGAGTTGGTGGGATTTGTGAACTTGTGTTTGTTTTAATTAGAAGAGATGATTACGGCGCATTGGTTCCGCGAAAGTTCAACTGATGAGAATGAAGAAGAAATTGTTCTGAATGATCAAAGTGATTAAGAAACAAAATTATTATACAGGATGCTTGATTTGCACGGGTCTTTTTAGTCTTTTCAGATTTGCTAGGTGAACAGTGGGTTAAGTGTACGTATAATGTGTTATGAAGGGCGTGGTGGGCTCATGAAGATTTCGGAGCTGGGCCCACGGAGACTGCGGAAGTGGAGAAATAGATTTCACATGCCGACTTTATAAAATAAGAAAGAAAACATAAGTTACAGAGAAAAAAGAAACTGGGTTTCATATTAGGAACCCATTTTTTTATCAGCGTATTTGAACGACTTCCGATTTTATTTTATTATGAAGAAACCCTATCTTTGTTAGAGTACTTTCCAGTATGTTGCTAAAGAATATATACTCTACTTTAAAAACGTGTATCAAATTTTAATAAAAGTGTTCTTAGTCAAGAGTTACGATGTTTTTAAGAAATGGGTCTCATATTAGGCTACTTTACCCTACTTGTTTAACCCTCGTACAACGAATGCAGGGTCATTTTGGTCCAACTCTGACAAAGTCTATCACGATGTTATATTTGTATTGGCAATGGCAAAATATAGTATATGATGCCTAAATTGTAGTAACATTATTCGTAAAAATCATACAGGAGATACACCTATTTTACGTGCCAAAAGTACATAAATAATTTTTTTGATGTATTTCTTTATTAATAAATTTCAGTTAGTTTGAGAAATTTTAATTATTTAATTCATTTTATATTAAATTCTTTCGTGAAACCGATGTACAATAGAAATGTTGCTATGGGTCAAACTGACCCTGCATTCGTCTCACGCGACCATATCCATCATTCGTCTTCCGAGGGTTAAAATAGTGAAGAATGCTGTAAATTGTACAGGGTATTAAAAAAGTGATGGTCACTGTTTTCAGGGATGAGTCTACACCTCTGGATCGGTGGAGATTTGTGAAAAAACCTTGCTGCAAAATTTGTTATAACATTGAAAATTAATGGTAATTTTTATCTTTACATCAACACATTCTGCCCGCTGAAGGTAAAAGAAATCTAAAAGGAACTATATATTCAAAACGCGTCGTTTTCTCGAAAAACGTGAGAAATGGCTTCATCAAATACATGGTTACATTTTAACTTCACCAATTTCTTTTTCGGAGACAGCTGCGTTTGCGACATGTGGTTCCTTGTAGACTTCGATAAAGCCTGCTTAATTATTTTTTGTAAGTGCAATACCGCGTAAAACCTGTACGTTGGACAAATGAAAGCGACGAGCGTGAATTCAGCGAAGGACAGTTAGTAATTCCGGCGATGATTATTCAGCCACGCGTATCGCGATATTAATGAACAATTAACGCGGCTCTATGCATGCGATGCATACGAAGGGCGCAGCACACAGCTGGTTGTTATCTGTCACAGTGCAGGCACTGCTGATCCAATAAAGCCGACCATCGTTTTCGACAATTTATTACAGCGATACGACGACGCGGCGAGGATCACGTAAGTCGACGATAACTGCACGCTTTTTTAATCCATCCACGCCCAGCGTCATTTTGGAGATACACTAACTCACACTGAGCCATTTCTGTTCATGCGGCTGCCCTGATTTCGACGACGAAATAATGCAGTGGAAAAATAAATTAAAATTTGTTGGCGATATTTTAATGACTGAATAATAAAATTGATTTATTATTCCAAATAACGAGACATTTTATTTCATTGTTACTTCATTTCTGAGACACTCCTATATTACCTACTTCACTTCAAAATATAATTTGAGGATTTTAATTGGGTCTCAAGGTTAACGCAATAATGAAATATTATTCATTCATTTCGCAAATTATATTTCAGTGATTGGAATGTTCATAGTTACGCTCTTATTTTTCTGAACTTATATAGGAGCAGGTTGGTAGGTACTATAACGAATACCGTTACTTGAATGCGTGCTAATGGAATGTACGCGAATAGAATCTTAACTGAGTGTACCTAAGCTCGAATAAAAATCATGTAATAACATTCTGGGGGGAATAAATGTACCTCGAGGACCGCGCACCGCCATACGTCGATCATTATACCGCGCTCGTAGATCCAGGCAATCCGATTACTGACCAGAAGTGGATCCTGACTAAGCTATTATGTCACCCCGCCGCCCCATCGACCTCTTAGCAAAGCCACCCTCCGTCTTTGACTGTGATCTAACCGCTGGAATCTGCTCCGTTTACGGGCTGTTCTCCAAATGAGATTCGAGAACCAGCACTTTCATCTTTTATGCCTTCGAGGACCGTAAAACGCGTTCACCCCCTCGACAGGTTAAATCCCCACATCTTGTTCGGGGCTTAATTCATTTTTTAAGAAGGGACACACAGTTTAAGCGACCATTAAGGTGGATGCTCGTTAAATGTAACGTAAGTTGCCTTGCAAAATCATTGACGAGATAGATGACACAAGCAAAATCGATTTATCATTCGGTTCAACATATTAAATTATCAACGTACAGGATGTTTGGATAGAATTTATAATACAGTCTGGAAGTAGGTGGTTCCTTATAGAAGAATTAATCGAAAAGGTGGAATGAAGTTTTATCGTAAATCTTTTTGTTTTTAAGAAAATCGACTTTGGAAGGGTATGCAGCAGGCTTAATGCACATACATATGTATGTTTCAGCTTCGCTGATTATTTTAGTGTTTACATGTTGCGTTAGACTGGCGAAATTGTACGTCGATATCGGGCAGACAATCAACCCCAAGCTCCAACTTTTTTAATTAAATTTTACCCACAAATCTGTTGCTTATTTATCTAAAAATTTAGTTTACATATTTTCTGACACTTTAGAAATATTATAAATAATCTAAATTCCAGACTATTCAAACATTTCCAGGATCCTTTCTCTTATCAGATTGTTGCACATGAAATTGCAGTTTCGCTAAGGGACGTTTGAATGAAAATACTGTTTCCCTTTTAACTATTTTATTTATTTTATTTTTCGAATTTCTGTGACATTTCTCGAGTCGTAGGCAAATGTTATTGTTTCCCCAGTATAAACCAGGGTTCGAAAGAGTTCTGGAACTTTTCAATAGGTTCTATTTGAAACATGGACCGTGGAACTTTTTTAAAATAGTTCTTGAAAATTTAAGTTCTAGTTGGAATGGAACTTACAAAATATAAAAATAAAAATTTCTCTATAACTGGAACAGATATTTTGTTCATCAATATTAAAAAGTTCTCAATCGTTGTAACAAATAATGAATACTATTCAACGAATAGTACTACAACAATAATACATAATTATTACAGTTAAATTGATATTCTGAATGTGTTATTTATTTCTAATATTTACCTACGTAGATAATTTCTACGCAGATATTATAGATTTTTTGTGTATTTTGTAAGTCATAAAAAAATGTTATTTAGGTATTATTCTTGACAAATTCTCTTTTCTGTCCAATACTCCTTATGAAACTATTAATTACTTGTGTTATGATTTTCATACTTTTTATTAAATAAACACAAAGAATATGATATATATTGTTAAATAAAACTAGTACCTAATAGTTTATTACATTTCTTTATCTTATGGAACCTTTTATAATAAATGTTCTAATATAACTGTTTCCATGGAACTTTTATTATGTAGGTTCTAAAATATCTGTTCCACGAGAACACTTTCCAAAGAAGTTCCTAAGGGTAACATTTCTTTCAATAAAAATTCCACAGGAACAGATATTTTCTTAAACGAAACATACAAATTCTAACAGAATTTTTTTTAAAATAACAGTTCCAGAACTTTTTCGATCCCTGCTATAAATAAAGAAACTTACGCTATCCGCGATCGGCAATTTCACATGTACCGATGCAATACATCCTTTCGACACTATCTTCCATCATAATTGATCATTTCGAAGTGACCTTTACCGAAGCACGCCCACACAACCAGCCATTAGCATCAATTACCTGCAAAAGCGACAACTTCCACGAAAGAATATTTATTCCATTCTCCCCTGCCGACTAATTCCTGCGCGAGGAAATCGCCCCTGTCTTCCGAGCCCGTCATACACGCGCGTGCAGGGGCGTGCATACGGTTCAATCCTATTAGCCCCCACGTCCGTGTAGACAAAAGTATTGATCATCGATGAGTTTGGCGGGCTTTCGAGTGACTTTCCCTCCTTCTCCCTCGGTGTCTTCCTTCGTTCACACCACCCACCTTGTCCCTCCCTATCCTCGGCCATTTGCGTCTCTCGTTCGCTGCACCCCTCCACACCCCACACCCCCCCTTGCCATTGAAATCCTCGACGCTGCATATTAATGCAGGCGCATAAATCCCGCAGCTAACCGCCCTCTTAGTTTACGGAGAAGGGCCTCTCCGTCTTGCTCTCTGCGTCGCTCGTCGACAACGGGCTCTCCTTGATCGCTGCTTCGACGGATAATCGGGGTCTGAATACCCGAAACTCTCCCATTTCAAGCACCCACGGCCGAGAAACCTCCGCTTTGTTTTCCCACGATCTGCGAAATGCCGCGCTTACGTTTCCGAAGATATCGCCACCTCACTAGTGGGGCATCTTCTCGGTGTACAGGTTGGAAGATTTTTCTGGGTCTCGGAGCTCCTAAAGGATGCTTTCAACCAGTTGAGTTCGCAACTTTTTGGGCGGGTCACGGCGGTTTAATAGTGGAACGTAAATGTTTGGCACATATGTGGCTCTCACTGTCGAATTGACTCGGGGAATTTGAATGTGAGATATTAATTTTTATTTGGGAATAACACTGGAGAAAATGGTACCTACTCGTTTAAAAAAATGGGAAGTGGATGTTCAGATGTGGAGTTTTACTTTGTGAATTTAATCGATTTTCTTCGAATTAAAAGACTCAATGATTTTTCCCTAGTTTGCTATTAATTGCACGCGTGCTTTCGTTGGGCAGAAATAGGCGCCGGCTTTGCGTAATTGTTTCAAACTGACTTATATTGCTTTTTGTTGCCCGAGCGAATTACCAGAGATTTCGTATAAACGTTCGATCGCCAGATTTAGAAGCTTCAAAGCGCAAGAACCGTCGGAATCTCGATATGGAAAATTAGAATCAGGTTGAGGGGTCGAGCACGTGCTCAGAATGTTAAGGTCCTCTCCCGTTTGCCGTAATTGAAATCGAGTCTATCGAGAACTTTGCTGTAACGAGTTTCCAGGCTGCCGGCACCGTCGAACGAATCGCCAACAATATTATTCATCGATAGGTTGATTAGAAGCTCTAATTGCGCGTCAACTAATGCCCGCCCTAAATTGTTTTCGCCTTCGTGCTTGCGCAGCGCTTCGAACGAAACTAACGAGAACCTAAATCGATTTACCAGCGTGCAAATGAGTTTGGCCCGGTGTTTCCGATATAAACGAAGAGTCGACGGTTTCTGTGCGGAAACTGTAACTTCGAATCGGTTAACGTCGACTCTGACAGCCGCCCCCTTCGATGCTGTGCACGGATGTGAGTTAATTTTCGTTCGATGGGCGAAAAGGGTTCGGAGCCGTTTGTTCAAGGGAGAAACTGACCAATACTTCAGGAAGTCTCTCATGAAATTCAGAGGAACGTGGTGCAGAATCGCAGCTGAAGGGGATAATACAGGATAATCGTGGAAATTTTGATTTCAAATCCTTTATTTAAAAGTTATTTAGTTGCGTGGAAAATTATTTATGTGTAAAATTATTGCTTTGAGAAGGAGAAATGATGCTCCTAACGACAGTGGATTAAAAAGGGTGTTCTGAACTGATGGATTTTTTGGGTTTTTATTTTAAGGATATTTCCATTTAAATATTGTTGGAAATCATTTAGACAAACTGGACATAAATGTCTTCAAAGGAATATTCGAACAGGATATGTCACATCAATTAGCAAAATCCTCACATTTCTATGGAATAATGATGCAAAACATGCAGTAAAAATATTCAAAGAGATTCCCAGAGACCAGGAAAAAATCGAGAGACAATAAAACACAGTAGTCATCGTGGTAATTAGATCTGATGCCCACAGGATTATTATGTGACGAGCTGAAAGGAAAAATGCTGGAAAATTGTCCATCAAAATATAAAAAGAAATTGTAGAAAAATCGAGGGGATACATAGAATAATGGAGGCGAGGTTGTCACTTCAATCTTTAAAGCAACTTTCTGCCGAATTCATTAATTATAACACTTTGGTCTTCCAAAATAAAAGACAGACATAAGATTAAAAAAGAAACAGATTGCTCCGTCTTTTCCCTTGCAGAATTATGAAAAAATGCTTCGCCTTTCCGCTCAGTCTGGCCTCCTATTTTTAGCTGGTTGCGCAAATATTCCAGCCTCTTTTCGGGGAACAATCAGAGCCGGGCGCAGAAACTGTATGGACATTCGAATATTCGAATCAGAACCGTGCAAATAAGCCGTAATTCCTGAAATGCTGGTTCTCCAGACGAGAGGACCCCTTTGGACCTCGTAATCCGATCTCGACGGAAATTCAGCGAGACTGGAAACGTGAAACCCACGAGATTTGTTTGTACACGCTATATCGCGGGGGCGTTGATCGCGGATAATTGGAATTTCGTTCCCAGATTGTCTGATTTATAGATTATTTCACCACCCCGACGACGGCGTTAAAACGTTCAACGTTCCGCGGAATATTCCACGAAATATCATTCCACAAAGGGGTGTACAAAAAGCGAAAGAATTACAGTAAATCTGCTGTGCATAAAGTGACTTTGATAGAGAAAAGACTGAGATTTCGACATCTGGATCGGTTAACCCCTGGTTCGATTGCTTTTTCGGTGTGCGTAGAAAACCGAATATTCAGTGAACTGAAAATTCCTCTTTGATATATTACAGAATGAACGCGAGCGGTGCTGTATCGCTGTGATTTATTCCAACAAATCGACTATTATTAATTATTTATTACAACATGTACGCACTTTGCATCAGGATTCCATGGGAATTAATAAATCGGGGCACATTTATCCGCAGTAATTCATAATAAAATTTATCTCCATGCTTTTACTCAGTTATATATGTATATAACATTTAAGTTACGTGAAGTCTTATGAAATTGTATAGGGTAAAAATCCGGGAGACGCGGTCGGGCCGGAGAGTTGGTCGAGTCGCTATATTTCAGAGTCTATAGGTACGTAAAAATGCATTAAAGTGCAGACCAATTACTTCTCTAGAAGCCAAATAGTTGAATAAATACTGTCATTTCGCTTCCTTCTGTGTTTTTCTGGATTTATAGGCTATGAAAGATAAATTGAGGATACATTTAACCTCTTTTGTCAAACAACGGAGTACAGAATCGTATTTAAAATATGCTTCTAAGTTTATTTTCGTTTAATGTTTGGGATAATAAGATAGTAGAGAGATATTGAGTGACAATGCAGCCAAAGTATTTGGCCAGAATTTCGCTCTGAGCATTTCTCTGCAGAAAGGAAAGATGGTCGAGCTATGATTTTTTTATTATTTTTTAATTTTTAAAAATTATTTTATTATTATTTTTGTTTATTTATTTTTTTTATTCACTTTTGTATTCATTTGCCTTGCTAATCGCCAGTAGGTAGTTCACTTTTTCTTTGATGTGTTCATTACTTGTTTAGCGTAAACAAATTAAATATCAATGAATCTGTAGTTGTATTCACTCATAAATAATTTTGCTTTATCCTTTGTTAATTTTCCATGAATAATTATGCGTGTGGTCTCTGCCAACGACGAAAACCATTTCTCTCGGCACCTCGGGAGAGGTGGTCAGATGTCATGACTTCAGTTTTCAACCCGATTTACAGTAAATATTGCCTTAAAGCAAATATCGACCAGTTTTTATAAATCAGCATAAAATTCTGAACATATAGGTTTGTTCTGATAAAATAAGTGATTTCTATATTAGTTTCAATATCCATTTTATATTAGGTCGACCGCGTCTCCCGGATTCACCCTATTAGTTTTAATAGCCATTTTATATTAGGTCGACCGCGTCTCCCGGATTTACCCCAGATTCCACCGTTTACTAAAGAATCTTTTTCGCATTAGGATTTAGCAACAATTCGAAGTAAAAGATTTACAGGGAATTCCGGAAAGGTGTCTATAAACTCACGAGCTTTCGGATGTTACAACCCCTAACAACAAAGCTAAGCCCAATCCCTCCGCACCAATATCTAAAAAATTATAGCATTCCAATCACACATCTATAAACATAACATTCCTTCTCTGCCCCTACTCCAGATTAATTATCAAGATTCCAAAGCCCACAGCACCGATAAAGAATTAAAAATCACTTTCCATTTCTTATTTGCTCAACAACGCAATCCGACGAACTTCTTGCGAGCCGGCATTTTTAATATCGCGACTTTCTTGCCGCCGGCCCTTGCAAACTCTCTCCACTACTCTATTTGCACGAGGAAACTCGCTTAAAATCACGACTTCGCGGTCGTTCAATAAACGTCCCTTCTTAATCGTCGATGGGAAGCTGCGTTTCGATATCAACGTCGCTCTCAACCCCGTCCCCGATATCGACTTAACGTGCAGTTACGGTTTTCAAACTTCTCGAATCCACGGCCATCCCCGTGCTCGAATTGACCCTGTAAACCGTTCGAGCGGAAGAATGCATTTCATTACGGTCACAAGTCAAATTTCCGTCTACTTCGATAGCCAATTACGTCCACCATTCTCCAGTATCGTAAACCGTCTTCAGCCCCATTTTATCGCACAAGTTCTCCCCATGCACAATTTGTAAAATCGAGAAGCTGAGTTCTGTTCGATGAAAGTAGTTATCTGGTGGACAGTCGGGACGGAAATGAAATTGATCGATTCAACTGTAACAGTGTACTGTATTCTCCTTTATCACTTTCTCATAGCGGATGCTGGGTCCACTTCGACCCGTTGCGTGAAAATACTCACGCTCCTTCTTGACAGTATCACTCCATTACGAAAATAAGCGTCTCAGTCCAGAATAGCGTCTAAATTTAGCTTTCAGATCTCTACGTAGAAAACTGCGGTCCGAAATGGCTGCCGCCTACTTAGTCGACTACCGACCTATCCGCCATCCAAGCAGGGTGAATGCGAGAGACTTTAGTACGCGGAGGAGTGCGCACACGCATTCGAAACTAATCCGCCTGGAAAGCAGAGATTCCGGTGGAAGAAATTCACCCTCCACTTATTTTTCCATCTAAAATCACTCCTCTCCCAAGTTTCATCGCACGTTTCAGAGCACGCTGTATATTCACGATCTCCATCGTCTGAGACTAAACCTGATCAACGAGGGGTTGGATTCGACCCCGTACACCGTATCGATTGCCCGCTAATTATGAATTTTCCCGGCCTTTCATGGTGTAACCGATCCTATGGGACGCAGTTAAAGCTCCCGGAGTCCGTGACACGGCACGTCGCGAACGGCGTTAATTAAAGCGCTTAGTAAACCTCGTTATCGAACGAGTCGTTAGTAACTTTGCTAGCTGCCGATCTGCCCCCTTCCCCCCCCCCCCCCCCCCCCACCCGACCCGCCGGCAACCCCCGGAAACCGTCGCTCGTTTCCAACGATGCCAGCGCGGATGACGCGAGAGATCGCCTAAGTGGAACGAGTCGACTGCAAGCCGAGCGTGTATTTGTATTAAGTATTCGCGCGACGCGATTATCCGGTCTGCTGGATTTGTTTATATAAACTGGCACAAGCTTCCTCGAAATACTGGTCAACTTATAAATTACGGGATGACTGGTTTTCATATACGGGAGATATTCTAATTGGGCCGCGAGTCATTTACGTACCGTCGCCGTTTCAAAAGTTTTTTTTAGGGGTAGTGCCTGGTTTAAAACGCTGAAAAAGGCGATTCTCGCGAATTTTTTTTATCAAAGAAAAATATATTCGATCTTTCGGGATAAAGTTTTAGGGAAAGCTTTAGGGATGTGTTAATATACATTTATAAAATACACAAACAAAATTTAATTGAGAAATTTAAAGTTTGTTACGTCGTAATAATTGATTCGTCATTGATTGCGCCTCGCCACTGGAATTCTGAAATTTTTCAATTAATTTTTTTTTTTTGCATTGTATAAATATATATCAAAATACCGCTAAAGTTTTGGAAAGATCGGATTTATTTTTCTTTATTAAAAAAATTCGCGAAAATCACCTTCTTTTAGTGTACTAAACCAGATATTACTCTGTGTATACTCAAATTGCAAATAGAGGGCGAAACAGTTTGTTGAATCGATGCTATTGCCTAGAAATAGTAAACTTGTCATTAAAAAAAAAGTGAAAGTGATAACTCAGTGGGTTACAGATTAATCACGTTAATAATCCCTACTTAGTTGCACAGTGCACACGCTAGTTTTTGATATTTTATCTAAATATCTTCAAGTACGATTAACGGAACACTATAACAAATTACTATTCTCTTTCCATCTATGGAAGCCACAATTCGGGGTAATAAAATCACGTAAAATCTGGAGCGAATACTCGAGAGATTAAAAGCAGTCCGCTTCGATGCTCCCTTCCACGTCTTTCCACAAAACGCCGCGAAAAGCTTTCGTCGAAACAGAATTCCGTCAACGAAATGCTGCTTTTATGGGAATTTATAGGTGGCCCAGGCGCATGGAGTCGTTCCACTGTTCGTTGAAAGTCGGGACTAAATCAGATTGGCGTGCACAGCGTGCAGCACATTGCTGCGCAGCGTGAAAGCCCTCGCTGACCCCTTTTCTTCAGAGAACCAGCCCGGTTTGTGGTATACATGAATTTTCATTTGCAGGTTAATTCGACCGCGCAATAAGTCTATCCGCTTCGATACAGAAAGTTTGGTCATGCGGTGGGGGTGCGTAAGTAGATAAATAAATTTGACCGTTGTGGATCATTTTGAACGAAATCTGAAATAAGGAAATAAAGAAATGCACGGAACTATTCGTGCATCTTAAATTTATTCACTTTCAAGGTGTAAACTTTAAGTAATAATTGACACATTAGCGTTTGCACTATGCACTGTCATGTATGATAATAGAATTTATTAGATGCATGTTAGTTAATTATATTGATATAATTCAGCATACAAGGCGAGGTAAGTTGAAAGTACACGTATCTCTGTCGCTGTTCAGACAAGAATTGTGTGGTTTAAAAGAGTATACGTGCTGGAGAGAAAATTGGATCGAGAACACTTTTCTTGGAATTTTGAAGACTGAGTGTTTCCCCGAGGCTGAAAATGGTACGTTTCTTTTTCAGATTTTTAGGAAGCATGGGAAATTGAATTTAAGATACTTGCTGTAATATAAAATGATTTGCTTTTGGTAGACTGAAGATCTATAAATGGAATTCCTACAGGAAATTGATATAGAGACGCTGGGACATAAGATATTTATTATAATGATACAGCAATAAATATTCTCAATTGAAACTTGCAATTTATCTTTCTAAGAAAACTATAATAGATATAATTATCTTGAATTCCCAATGTAGCATAAATTACCATCTTCAAAGCTGCAAGATACAGCTGTCCCGTAAATAACTAATTTAAAATACTTTTAATCAGGGTTTTTAGAAATGATTCTCTGAAACACCCCGGCGCAGAAATTCTCGACGAGCACACACGTACGTATACTTCCAACGTTCTCAGACAGGCCTTGCGTAGGGTGAGTTTAAATTCACGCCGCAGGCGGACATAGCCAATTTCGAAAAATTATGCCGTGCGAAATACGGCGACGACAGAGGGGCAAAAGGTTGGTTAAACGAGCCTTGCTTCTCCGTCGAGCTATATCAGATTCCGCCAGATTAAACGAAATTACATCATCGTGGCGCGGGATTAATTTTTACGGGACCACGTAACGCCGCGGTCTCTATTAACCCTGGCTAAAATTGAATAAAGTATCCTCCAAATCGTGCTCTGGATGCTTTCTACGAGGCTCGCTAAAACCCACCTACTGCCTCCTCGAAATATACGTCTGGATTGTTTATGAGTACATACTACTGCTCGCTTGTTATTTAAAGACTACTCGGAAGGCTTAGTAGTATGATAAAAATGAATACCTGTGCATTGCAGGTATTGGATGGCAACTTTGTGGAATCTACTTACTCCTCGAACGGGCTTTCGTAGCTGCAGCTTTTGACGTATGTCTCAATGGAGGAGGTGGAATGTAGTATTACAAGAGTTCCTTACCTGTAACAAAGAAAATTAATTGTTAGAAAGCGGTGTCATTTGCGGGGTGGTCGTTTGTGTAACAGATAATAGGAGAGGGTTTCCTTAATTTTTAAATAAGTAGATTTAATAAACCACGAATTAATCCTCAATAACTGAACATTAGCTACTCCCTCACTAATTCTCAATAAACGTTCACATAATAATAAAAATTGAAACAAAGACACAGCTGAAAAGATCCAAGCTCCCCATTGACGCCGACGAAAAAATTCCAAGCTTGTCCAATTTACATAAATTCATACAAACTTTCGAACAATACATTTAAACTTTGAACCCTTTGATACTGAAATGATTATTATTCGTTTATTAATGGGATGTGACACTTTGGTACATTTTAATGACACGAAGAGGCATAATACAAAGAACAGACAAATAAAATAAAATAAAATGGCAAATACTAAACAAAAGAAATTCTCTTACAACAGACTTACAATGCTACTTGTACTTCCTATTCACTGTTCCTGTTACATTACACTCTTTTTAAATTTACTCCACGATCATTTTCATAAATCGCGTTGCTGCCAACGCACCCCACCTAAACAGGTCAAGAACCCGATGAAAGGTGATCGAACCGCGTGGAACGACCCTCGAACGGGGCGCCAAATGTTCCCCAGCGATCGCCCCCCTAACCCGTAAAATTTCACGCGGAAAAAATTATGCGATCGTTTCGGGCGAGCGTCCAGAAGAGGAGCCAACAGTGGGCATCGCAGCCCAGATTGTATCGGGCTCTCATCCAGCCGCAGTCTCCAGCCTGGACTTTGTCCCGAAACTTTTTGGAATTTCCGCGACGGGGACGGAGGAGGAGCGGCGACTGTGCGCCAGGCTGGATCCCTGGATCGAAGTCGGGGCGGAAGAAAGGTGGATCGATCGGCCGTTTCCGTCGGGGGACCGAACTTTTCTGGCCCTCAGCTCGCTCGTCTTCTCCATTGTGCCTTGCCTCCGCGATCGACTTTGTCTCGAGAGCCCTTCACGTCCCGCCGTACGAGAATTACCTTCGCTCTCGACCTTCTCCCCCGCCCCTGTCCCTCAGCCAGGTTATAAAAAAGAATGGAGGAAGAGGAGGAGGAAGAAAAATGAGGGCTGCGACTTCGATGGCCGCCCGCGGATTCCGCCATTCGAGTCGTGCAAGAAACGTGATCCAGTTCGCTCTTTCATCGTTTCGTAGCTTCGTGGCTTGCACAAGTTCTGCGTTCTCAGAAGCGGCCTTCCTCTGAGGGAATTTTACTTGGGAGGATGCTTCGCGCGGAACTTGCCGAGGCCACGAATGCTGATAGCGGGAGTGAAAGCTTCTGTGTGACGGGTTTAATATCGTTTTACGATGTCATTGGAGGAAAAGGAGCTTTATGAGGCTTGCAGGTGCCACGGATGGTTTGAATGTTGACATGGTTATGATAACGGCGGCTTTGAACCGATGCATTGATGTGGGAGAGAATTAATGGAGATGGGTCTGTTTGGTGTCTCTTCTTTGATTTGGCATTGAAATTAATTGGAAGAAGTTTTTTTAGAAGGCATTAGAGTTAATAGGCGAAACAGTCGTGTTCATTTGCTGGATTTTAATGGGGTGAAAGTTTCTGTACAGGTACTTTGGATTTGGACATGTTCTTAGCATGTTGATGGTTTATGTAAAGTACAAGATGTTCAGAAGAGGTCAAATAATTTCAAAGCTAAGAAGTGTTTTCTCCAGTGAGATCGTGTATGATTTTTTGGATTTGAACATGTTCTTAGCATGTTGATGATGTATGTAAAATATAAAATGTTCAGAAGAGGTCAAATAATTTGAAAGCTAAGAAGTTTTTTCTCCAGTGAGATGGTGTAACTTTTTTGGATTTGAACATGTTCTTGGCATGTTGACGGTTTATGTAAAATACGTGATGTTCAGAAGAGGTCAAATAATTTGAAAGCTAAGAAGTATTTTCTCCAGTGAGATCGTGTGCTTTTTAATCTTTAAACTTTAATCTTTAAATAAATTCATTCAAAGGAAATTCAGTAATATGTCTTCATGAATCATAATAGGAAGTGCAGAAGGTGCCCAACATTTTTGAAAGCATTATTGCAATATTATTCGAAGTGACATAATTTATATCGATTATTTAGAGAAGAAGTCAATTATTGAATTGCAAGAAACTGAATATAATGATAGAAGGTACTTTAAAGGAAGATTTCTTAGTGAAAGGATTAAAAACGATCGAGTATTTCACCCACAAACACCAGCCAGCAGCTGCCTGAAGGCATAAATCAGAAAATTCATTTTCACAAAGGGTTCGTACATATCAAAAAGTATGATTCTATTAAGCGAGGTATCTCTTCCTTCTCCTTTTCACTCTTTCCACCTTTTATTTATTTCTCGCTCAATAGAACGTATATCATCCTTCTTGACGCACTTTATCTTCTTTACTGTGCGTGTTTCAGAAAATTTAAAAGAAAATTCCGCCTCGAATGGATAGTCTCGTGCTTCCTTCGCCAACCCCAAGAGAATTCACGTGCATTTCAACTTGGATGTTTTATTTACCCTTTCACTCGTGAAATGATTACGCGTGTCAACAATTTATTTTCATATCATGACTGCAGTTGCCTTACACAGTATTTAATAGAAAGCGTTTTGTGCTTGCCAAACCGAGTAAAAATATTCTGTAGTACTTATTGCATAATCATCGAAGCAACCCCCAATATAATAATCGATACTGCCGTGCAAAAGTAAAAGGCCAACAATAGAACCCAGTGAAAAGCGCTTACATAAATCTACATATAACGTGTTGTTATGCAAATTCATTGGGTCTGCCACAAGATTGAAATTTTTATAAATTTCATCATAACTAATTAACTAACCGGCAACAGTGCACCGTAAAAACAAAATACAACAAAATTTACATAAACTTTCAACGCGAAATTTTTCCAGAAATTCAATCGCAATCAACGAACCAAGTAACAACAATTTTTACAAAAATTTCAGCATGATCAACGAACCAATCCTCAATAAATAATCGATAGTTACTGCACCGCGAAAGCAACGGGCAAACAAAAGATTCGAATAAAAAGCGCTTACATAAACCTGCCCATAACGCGTCGTTATCCAAATTCCTAGAGCTTATCAGAGTCAGATTTACAAGCGCGCTGTGGACGATCAGACACGAGAATCAGTTCGCGCCCGTTGCTGATTTCAATGTTTACGAGTGGCCATAAAAACCAGCCCCATTTCGCGCCGACAATATTCCCGTGTCGTATTTTTTTTCTCATCGATCCCGTTCGCGGTACATACTTTGTGGCGACGCAATAAAGCCCACTCGTCGCCGAAAGCAGATTCCACGCCAGGACGAAGCTCGACGACCAAAAAATCGCCAGCTATTTCCCTCCGGGTGCGGGGGCGAGGGAGAATGGAGCTCTTCCACGATCGGCAGGGGGGGGGGGGGGGGCAGAAGGGAAGGGGGAAGAAGGAAACGAGTTCGAGGGGGGTTTCCCAGCGGTTATGCATGCGGCACGGCGCAACATTTGCGTAATAACTGGCCCGATAATTGAACGCAGGATATTTTATTATTCTTTCAGGACGTCGGAACGGAAGGAAGAGGAGGGCTCGTGTCTCCATTTCCATGGAAAGGGGCGCCCCTGTTCTCGAGTAGGAGGATAATAAACGGTTGATCGTTGATTCCTTTTGTCGAAGAGACCGCGACGTTCAATGAGGGCCAATTTACCAGATGGTCATTAAGCCACCGTGCGCCGACATCGCGAAAACAGTATTACCAAAGAACGAGTGGTTGGTTAACTCGGTTTCCCGATCGTTTCCAAGGGGCTCTGCTTTTCCAGCATCTCGCTGACGCTTGAATGGGGCTTCGATCATCGTCCTTGGTGTTTGGTAAAAATAGAAGGGACGACGTCATAATATCTATTGATGGGAGGAAAATTTAAGAAATACTGGACAGTGTAAAGGATGAAGGGAAACCTGATGCTTCAATGAGAACGAGAATTCAATTACGGGGTTTGCTGTTCGTTTTCTTTTATGATTGTGGATGAATGTAGGTTTGGTAAGGGGGTATATGTGGCCTAAAATTTTGGGGCTCAGTGGAAAATAGGCACGTGCCAAATATGCATCAATTTTCGTTTTTTTTTTTTAAACCATTAATTCGTTCCTGCGAAACCGTTTAATATAATCATAAAGCGGTGGCGTGTGCCTATTTTCCACTGGGCCCTTTCATTTTACTGGTCCGTTTCTAGTGGTCTGACTTTGTTATAAGTAACAATTTAAGGGGGGATTGCGCCTTGTTGGTCCGAAAAATAGGTAAATTTTTGTGAATTTTTTCTACATAAACGGTTCGACAAATTAATTTGAGGTTTGGCAGGCTGTTTTATTGTATCTTGAACTATTGTTCTGAATTTTTGTGTGACTGTGAAAAAAAAAACATGGCAGATACAAAAAGAACGTTGAACAATAATCGGGTGGTCCTGGCGTTGATGAAAAGTACTGTAAGGTTTATCCGAAACACAAAAAAGAAAAGAGATTCTTAATCTATATGAATGTGGCTATCGGTGGTAGAAGATTTATTGCCGTATCTGTTACCGTTCTTTTTTTATTTAAAAAAGTTTTCCCGATTTTGGGGCAAAACCTGTTTCAAACTCAAATCAGGACGCTTCGCCTTCTTCAAAAGGCTGCCATTTTAACATTTTTTTAGTTTTCTTAACACATCTACTACCACCGATAGCCACATTCATATAGATTAAGAATCTATTTTCCTTTTTATGTTTCGGATAACCCTTACAGTACTTTTCGTCAATGCCAGCACAACCCGATTATTTTTCAACGCTCTCTTTATATCTGCCATGTTTTTTTTTCACAGTCACAAAAATCCAGAACAATAGTTCAAGATACAGTGAAACAGCTTGCCAAACCTCAAATTAATTTGTCGAACCGTTTTCGTACAAAAAATTCACATATAATTACCTATTTTTCAGCCCAACAAAGCGCAATCCCCCCTTAAAGATTGATACTGAATTTCATTGATCAACACGAATATCTCGACTCTTTTAAACTTAAATTAAAGCTAGGCAATGGTGGATACTCAGCAGCATTTAATTTATAATTTCAATTTAATTTCTTATTTTTCTGAACACCATTTGACTGTAACGAAACGAATCTTCGGTATTAAATCAATTTATAATGCATCCGTGCGTATACAATATTAAATTTCCGATCTCCAACCTAACATTCTCTTTTCTGTTCCTCCTAGTTCCTTCCAGTTAAATCTTCGTGCAAATACTTCCTCCTGCATCCATACTTTACCTTCTACTTATTTAATCATACCTTCTTTACTGTTACTACTTTCTGGAGAGTATGCCATACATTTGAGCAAACCATTTTAGCTAAAAGTTTTTCTCATTCTATCCCCACAACTTTCTGCAAGAAACTTTACATTTTCTCCGTACATTCTCAAAACTGTTTACTCTCTTAAAATCCAAATCAACTCTATATCTCACTCTAATGTTTCGCAATATAAGGAGAACAGCAGGATGTACCTGCATCGAAACGAACTCGAAGGAATCGAGATCAGAGTGCCATGGAAACCGATACATTGCCAGGGGAGTTTTTAATTGTTCCTTGGGCTGTTCGTTATCCCGCTACGTGTCGCGGAATAACTGTTCCCGGTGTTTGGGGACGAGAATCGAAAGTGTAGCGGGGCGACGCGCCACCACGTGAAAATAGGAACCGGGGAATGCTAAATCGCGGTTAATTAGAATTTAGCCGACCCGTTGTTATTTTCGTCCGGGGCCGCGGAAGATCGCGACGCGCGGTTCGCCGAGGTGGCGGCTTTAAGGGGATTTCATAATTAGCAGCGGTCGTACGGGCTCATCCAATAAAGGCGAAGCCCTCGCGGTGCAACCTGCAGACCTGCAAAACGTGCTGGAAAGAAGAAGGCCCTGGCACGCGATACCGCGCCACGGACATGGGCTCCCGCGTGGTAGCGATGGGATTTAACGGGCTGCCGTCGTGATTCGAGTGTGTAATCAAAGTGGGAGTCACTCTGAGCGGACGGGGGGAGAGCCGAGTCATCTGAGAATGTGTGACGGAATATTCGAATCTCTTCGCGTGGACGAGAGTGAATCCGAGTCAGTTTAAAATATGTGATTGAAAAGTCGAGTCACCTTAGAATGCAGGTAAGAAGAATTGAATATGTTTTCTAGAAGATGACAAGATATTTGAATCACCTTACAATATATGGAGGAAAGTATGAATCTCCTCGGGAAAATGATAGAAAAGTTAAATCACCTTAGAATGGGTGACAGGAAAGTTGAATCCCTCCGAGCAGATGACAAGAAAATTGAATCACCTTAGAATATATGAAAGAAAGTTTGAATCTCATCGAGAAAATGACAGAAAAGTTGAGTCACCTTATAATGTATAATGTAACAGAAAAGTTGACTCACTTTAGAATGGATGACAGGAAAGTTAAACCTACGAGCACATGTGAGAGAATTCAAATCTCATCGGTCATATAACTAAAAACTCGAAATACACTTCGAATGTCACTCGAATCATAACAATTTCCGAAGTTTTGATAAGCCTGTTGCCTCTCGCTCGATACCCAACGATTTGCCAATGGAAAATGCAGCAGTATGCATACATACGAGGGTAGGAATTACAATTGCAAAAGCTGCTTGCTTATCTACGCGCGCTAAAAATACATTCCATTGCCAACTCGTCATACATGGTACGCAAATCCAAAAACTCATCAGGACTTAAAATATTAGCAACTCGAACAATCCTCGAATCCATTGGAAACAACACGACAACTATCGGATGAACAGAAAATATGCAAAAAAAAAGGATCTGAACGACCACCAAAACTGTGCAATAACAAAAAGAAGAGAACTATACAAAAAATCATAATAGAATCTGAGTTCTAGTAATTTTGTTAATTAAGAGCATTCCACGTTAGGGTATTAATCTCGAGAATGCGTTCCCAAGGCTTCGTAATTCAAGAAAATACGATAAGCCAAAAATCGATTTTTCTCAAAGTGTCCAGGTGCGCATGCATAACCTCTTAGGAGGCCCCTCCTCGTATAGCATGCTCTGGAGAACGCGTTTTCCTTCCTCGGGAAACCGACCACAAAGTGGAACGGCGTCTATATAACGCGAAACGCGTCGTTCTATCGAAGGAAAGCGGCTTTAAATAACTCTGCACCCTCCTCGTGCGCTTCTCCTACGATCCCGATACACTCGCGTTTGTTTTGCAGCGGCCGCCCCTCTCGCGTGTCTTACTAATGCACCTGGAATGCAACCAGCAGAGAAGAGCTTCCCTCGCGCTGTTGCCCTGTTGCTGGTTCACTGAACTGGCCACTTTTTGGTTAAATAAGAGATAACGCGGCTCGAAAGTTTCCGGGGTGAATAATGCGCGGTGCTACTGAATTGTAAACAAGTCTTGGTGTAAACATAAGTGGGAAATGGGGAGTAAATTGTTTTTCTGCGAGCCTGCGTTCTGGAAAAAACTGAAGGAAAAAATGCGGGTGTTGGACAGACAATGTCTGACTATTACCCGTTGATTCTACTTGGATCACAGAGTTTGTAAATGCATAGTGGTATGGTTTAAATAATAGATTGTATTACTGATTATTAGGTGTTTGTTGCGTTGAAAATGTCTACTTGAAATTACTTTAGAAAATATTTATGTATTTCAATAGTTTTGTACTTTCCCTAATTTTTGCATGGTTTTATTCATTTATTGTAAATGATTTTCCCTATTGAAGGCTTTACTTTACAAACATTTTTATTAATGTGAGATTAATTATCTGGGGAATTTGTGAGTTACGGTACAATACCAACGCAATTACAATCCATTAACTATCCTAATAAAAAAGAATAAAAATAAAAAATAAAGTAACAGAAAACCGAACGATATGTAAAAATGGGATTTATTATTTAAACTTAAAGCACCCATCGACGACGTTTAGAAACAGCGAGCTGTGGACGGACACGTTAGTCAAATCTTAATTAATTTTCTCCAGAACGAAACCTCATATGAATTAATTTCATACGAAGCATTCTCGATTTCTATTTTAACGAGCACAGTATTTCAAACTCAAACAATAGAAGCTTACTTCATATATCATTTAACAGACTAACTATCGCCACGATATTCATCTGGATTATTATATGTATATTTTCTGCCTGCACGACCACGTACCTACACACAGCCAGCGTGCATGCTTCGAATGAATAGACTGTTCTGCTAAAAGCACGCCATTATTCGCTTTAATTTATGTGGCGGCCTGGAATGCTTCAGACTACTCGTAATCTGAGTTTTACGCGAGTTCCTGCCAACCGAACAAAGAAAAATGGACCGTCCGAGACGAGAATTCTCCGGTTCCAGGAGGTTCGTTAAAGAAAAAGGGTTACGCCAGTTTAGAACATTTAATGCTGTGAACGTTTTCATTCCTGCGAGCATTGCCTCCCCGCTTCTAACGTGCATGAACTTCTGACCGCAATCTCATTTTCTTCTCAGCCTGTTGTTTGCTTTTGTAATAAAGACTCGCCACAAAATGTTTTCTTTTTTTTTTTGGTCAAAGGGAACAGCTCTTTAGGCGTCAGAAAACGGCGCGAAAGCGTCTCGACACATTTTACTGCGCTTTATGTGTTTACAAGAGATAGTCACGACACGGAGCGGAACTTTTTGAATGAAACTCGTCTCGAAATGCTGGGGCTATTGAATGCACACAGATCCTAGAAACTATTCGTAAATGAGCAGTTTTAATAAGGCATCCCTTCAAACAAATTTCTGAAATCCTTGCAACTTCGTTGGAATTTAAAGACTTTCGGTAATACTCTGCCAATTTAACCAGGAATAACTGAATACCCTCCAGGTCCACCAACACTAAGTACTGTATTCTAAAAAATAAATAGAAATAAACTAATTAATAACTTTATTAAAATTCAACCGCATCCATTAATACCCTACCAATTTAACCACCAACGCCTGGATTCCTCAAGTTCCACCAGCACTAAATAATGGGTTACAAAAAGTGAGAAAGAAATACCCCATGAAAAATCTCTCGACGTTTACAAGTAGGTATAATAAAATTTATTGATGCTCCGTCAAATCTTCTTCAAATCAGGATCATACCTCGCAATCAACTTATCAATAACTTGATACCGCTTACCGATGCTTTTATTAATTTCCATCGAGTCGACGGCTACGAGTTGGAAAATCTCGACTGTTTGCAGGACGGCTACGCAATCAGCGACGTACGCGTACGCGCATAGGTGGACATGCAACGTCGGCCAATTGCATTATGGCGTGACGCTGGTCCAACTTTCCTGGCCAGTTCGTAAACTGTCTAATTCGCGAGGCCGACCGCCCGTTAATTGCGACACGATAATTAAGTTCGACCGTAGAGGGGGTAGACCTCCTTTCTGGATGGCATCGGTCGTTCCGGTTAATTTTCTCTCAGATCGACACATGCCGTAATTTCGAACGGGCACTGGCCGTTGGGTAGCTTGGGCCATTGCAAGATCGTGGAAACCGTGAACTAATCGCGTAATAATGAAGTGGCTGAACGGCTCTTATATATCTGCTTTAATTGCTTCGTTTGGTAAATATTGCAAATATTCTAGATCTGTATGCAGCTTCGACGCTTTGAATTTTCTTAGAGTCTTTGTTCGTTATGTAGTAAATTAAGTGGACGTGGGGAATAGGCGTGTTGGAAAGGTAGAATGGAGGAGTTTGATTTAATGTATTTGGAATGTAGAAGAATTTAGTATCGAGAAAAATAATGGTATCAGGATATAGTATCTCCACAGTGAATTGTGTGGGTGTTGCCGAGTTAACGTAGGTTTTTGTTTGATGAAATTTCAGATATATAATAGCAGCATTAAGGATGAGATACACTTTGGGTTGGTGAATGGAAGTTCCAAGTGTTTAGAATTCAAAAGAAGTAGGTATTTTAAGAAACAGTGGTATTAGATTACAGCTTCTTGAAAGCGAAGTGTGTAGGTGTTTCTAAGTTCGCGTAGGTGTTCGTTTAATGGAGTTGAAGCTATGAAATAGCACTTTTACAGAAGAGATATATGTGAGTACGTAAATATCAGAGTTCCTTTTAATATTTCTTCAGCTTCCCTGGTGGGGAGTGACTGTGCTGACAAGAAGACAGTATAACTTCTACACCTTCAACGAAAGTATAAAAAATGAAGATTTCTTAACTGCAATAATCAAAAGTGGTAGACAAAAATTGTTTAATTTATTGTATTTAAGGAACAGAGCTTCGTACCATAAATCAATTTAATTTGATTCGTTTGGCAGGCTGATAATTTTGTCATGTCCAAGCTTCCGGTGAAACTAGGTAGTTACGCAACGCATTTGACGACGATATGACAAAGATTGATAGTAGAACTGACTGGAGATGAACGATTATACATTTGTATATCTCGAGCTGTCTGTTCTTGCAAATGATGAAATGATCAGCCGTCCAGCGTGGTCGGTAATCTTTCCTACTATCAAAGGCACATCTGTTACAGTCTGTTCAACAAGAAAGGAACCGGCAAGTTTCCGAGAAAAATAAAAGATATCTCTTTCTCTCTTCCTCGGCGCTAATGCATCATCGATCGACTACGACGCCAATACTCTAGTATCCCTCGAAATTTTGTGTTAGGCCGACGTGCATTATAATGAGTACTGCGTACGTGAAACCGATTTGAGGCGTTCTTCCTGGACACGCACCCGGAAGGACCAAAATTATCTTATGCCGCTGCCGCAAAAGTCATTAAAAAGTCAAAGAAGTTCGTTGTGAAGTGCTTGACACAATACAAATAATCATTAATAATTAATAATAATAACAAAAAAATATAATAATAATAATAATAATAATAATACGACTTTATTACACCAACAAATTGCGTTATATTAGTAAATATTTGATTTTTTTTCCTTTTGCGGCGCAATGGGCGGAATTTAGCAAAATGCTGTTTTAAAATCCTAACCCGTTATTCTAGTAAATAAGTAACCTATAACTTACAAGTATCTTACAGATTCATATTCTTGATATACAACGACGCTGCTTCCCGGAAGTTTCTTTTTGATCTAATTAACCTAATATTCTCAGGCAGCGAGTTATAATAATGCGTGGCAGCGTATGTGAATGCAATTGTCATTGCAAACCTTCGATGACCGTCTAAACCGAGGGAAAACGAGATCGACGACAAGCACGCAGGACGAAACGGCCGCGGATTCGGCTGTTTGGGGCTTTTCACCGAGAATTTGAACGCAGCGAATATGGTGAAAATTTTCAAGCGTGGCGTCATTAGATCAGCCAAGAAGATGTTTAGCCTCATTAACGAAGATTACGTCTTACAAGATGATAATGACCCAAAACATCGTAGTAAACTCTGCAAAGCCTGGAAGGTGGAAAATGGATGGAATTACGATGCCAATCCCATAGAAAATGTGTGAGGCATTATGAAGGCCTTGCAGGAAAGCCTGTGGTACATTTTCGCAAAATTTGGCGTTCTGTTTTGACGGATTACGCTAAAAACCTGGTTGAAAGTGTGCCCAGACGATGCCAGGCGATACTCGACAACGGTGGCGATTTTACTATCTATTAATTATAAGCGTCTTAGCACTTTTAATGTGCTTTCATGTAAAACAAATTGGAAATAAATATCTTTTGTACTTTTAAAAATATCGCGGTTCCTTTCTTGTTGAACAGACTGTACCCTTACTCCCTGTGTAAATCTCTTTCCATCTTCAAACTGAGCACCAGATTTAGCAATAAAAGCTACTCCAACAGTACCCTCACTTTAAAATCCATTAATACTTCAAACATTTGCACGATTGCATTTTTTAAAAAGGATCCACAGTACCTACAATCATCCTTCGTGCACAAAATCAATTTTAATAAACCTTAGCAAAAAGTGATAGTAGTATTAGCAAAGGAATGTTAGATTAAAAACCACAAATGTTCTTTTTATAGGTAATAAATGGAAGTGAGGGTCCTGTAAAAGGAAAACTTTAATATTCCATTATTTGATAGACGGTTTTCGCAGTACGTTCAGATATTTCAATCGTTCGACAGCTTTCAATTCATCCTTCGATTCGAGCCGAAACACACTATTCAAAATTCAGCGGGATCGTTCATTGTGCCCAGCCCTCTGACTTTTCTATTATTTCACTCTGTTGCATCCACGCACACGCTCCCGCGTGGTGATGATGGTCCAGATTCAATCACGTTATCCATTATTTGCCTTGCACTATTGCTCGTGACGTTGACAACGCAACAAGAGTGTTTCGAGGTTCAAAGTCTTTCATCTTATAATTCCTATAAAAGAGATGCCATATTTCTGAATTTCTGAGATCATTCAAACCTGGCCACCAATTCAATTATTATTCATTTCATAGCAAGGCAGATTTTCTAATGAAAATAACAGTATCCCAATTAAAAAGGCGGACAAAATTTTCAACACGTATTCACATTTTACTTTTCCTCTAATACTCTTTAATTTGTAGATCGATATTATTCCAAATAAACGTGTAAAATTTTGGATATAGTCACTTAAGGGGACTAGGCTGTCGTTTACCGCGAAAAAAAAGCTTTCTTTTTAATGTATTTGTGAAAAAATTAAAGTATATCCAGATGTATCATTTTATCCAATGCTTATTATTATCATAGAGATTGAAAAAAAGTTGGTATGAAATATACATGTGCCTTAAAAATTACGGTGCTAACTGGAAAACAATTTATTGTTGTTCTGCATTTTTGCTGTAATATTGGTCTTAAAATGTGACGTAATTCAATTTCAAGCTGTGATTCTTGTTTGTTACATCCGTAGTTTCCCGCGAAACCAATGCAAACTAAAATTAAAACAGAATTATTAAATTGCTGGCCGCAAAAAGGCGATTTTTTCAAGAAAAATCGGTGCGCTACTAAAAATCCGCGACTTTTTAATTTTTTTTTATGAAAATCTCGAATTTTTACGAACCATATCAGAGGTTTCGCGGGAAATGGCGCATGTTTTACACATACTGTCATTTTTTCAAGTCGATCTGAACCTCCGTCCATTCGCAATTAAAGCAAAACCAAGAGACAAAAAGGTTCGAAAAAAAAACGCGTTCAAAGTTTCTGGGCAAAGGCGACGCTTGACGTTTTTACCTATCAAATCTACAATTTTGCGAATTTTACTACAAACCAAGCGGCATTTTATTCAGAAAAGATAGCACTTTCAGGAAAATGCAATAAAAAATCGATTTTTCGACTGCCTAGTCCCCTTAAAATAATCGATCACAAAACGAATAAACCATCACTTAAATTAGACGAATCGCAGAATTCCCCCAGTGGTCTAAAAAATCCCCTGCAGACGGTAAGTAACTTATCGAAATTCACGGGGCTGTAAATTATTATAATCACTATCTAGCCAACTATCCACCGTTTGCCACGAAAACCGATAACGCAGCAGCCGGCCAGCGCGAAACGTAGAAATCGTTGGGACCGTTTTAAAGGCCAATACTACTTTCCCCGATAATTCTTCGCCCGCCATGTTTATCCAATCCCATCGATAAATGCATTAACAACCCGGTCCCTCTGATATGCGATAGCGGGGGCAGATAACTTTGTTAATTAACCACTGATCGCTATTATCTCGTGGATACCTCAATGGCAGAGTATTGTTCGATGCTTCGCGGCAAAACGTTATTAAATCATCGGGCTGCGCCTTGTAATTGATCATTACATGCCGATGATGAGCGTTCATAGATCGATGCGCGCTAAACATATTTATAGGGAGCGCATTGTCGACGACGGCCGCCTGGCTGATGAATCGCGTCAGAAAACGAGCGATCCTCGATCATTTTCATCGTGCCGACCGCCTCCCCATCGAAAACGATAAATCATTCGTGCAATATCGGTTATCGACCACCCCCCTCTCCCCCCCCCCCCCCCCGGCCGCTCCGAAAACAGATAATGCAGTTTATTTCGTCGATCGCGGGGCCATTCCTTCCTGATGATCAACGGTGCCAGTGCACGGTTTTATATTTAATATCCTCAATTTGTTTGAACGGGGACAGGTTAATCGAAACGATTCTGCGTCGCTGATGATCTTCAGCTGGCCATTTAAAGCGTCCACCTTCCGATTCTGGGCTCGCTATATTAATAGTTAATTCGCGATTTTAAGCGAAGTTGGGATGGGAGATATTTTATTAAACAATTTTGTGTGCCTGCTATTATTTTTGGACAGGGGATGTTCGTATTTTGAATGGGTGACGTGTGAGTATCTGTGATTGGACACAAATTGGACGAACGAAGGCTATGTTTGCTTAAAAAATATTGGGTCTCGTTGCAAGAGAAGTGCAACTGCATGCATGCAGATGATAGCATAATTGTAACGTTAAAAGGTGGAGCATCGAAAACCAGTATTGCTTTCTTCCATTTCCCTTTTGTACCTCTTAATTGTTTACTGAGACACCCCGTGCGCTCCTGCATTTATATAAAACATTTCTATGACACAACACACGCGCGCACGATTTCTATGTTCGTGGTATATTGAATAACGGAGATCACCGATAATTTATTGAGAGTTTATAAAATAGAACCACGGTTAATCGAGCTCCCACTGTGCTTTTTTTTTCTTTTCTTTCTACGATCGATTTCCACTACTGTGGTCATTTAGCTAGAAACCTGCAGGTTTTAAACGAACTTCGAGCCACTGACGCCAATCACACACGAAGATTGTGGTTCATAGCACTTACAGCGGTGGTTAAAAGAATGTTTAAAAATCACATTTTTGTATATTCTATATTAGCAGTTTTAATATTAAATTCTATTTAAAATCCTAGTATCACTACTTCATCTGGAAAGTTCGCTCAATTATGAAAGATACAGATGTGGATAAAGTGCTCCATTATCAGGTTACATTTTTTTTAAAACTTCTTCAATCTCTGTCCTTCCTTTCCACCATCGCTGTAATTTTTACCATCTGGGAAAAAGTCAAATATTAAAGCTATGGGATTCTACTGTTTGCATATGCCATGCAATTACAACTCATATTACGCAGGGTAATATTAAGTCACGAAATAAAGAGAAGATAAAGTTAGCTCATTATCGTCTTATTTCAATATTATTTTTCAGAAGAATTAATATAGAATCTCGCTTAAAATAATAGTAGCCGCGTCTGACATTTCGGAAAGACCCAGTATAATATGAAGTATTTTGAAGAAATATATATTTTAACAATCCTCACCAAAAGTGATAACGTATCTAACATCAACTTCATTATATCACACAATACGATGTCAATGGCAATGTTCATTCATTGTCACGCGCATTTTAAGCCCCTTTCACACGACTCATATATTCAACCCTTAAATGACTAATGAGTTTTCAGTCTACTGCATGATGAATACAGGATCTATTTCAGGGAAATGATTTCACCCACAACATAGTAAAGTATCATTATCATGATCTAGAACTCTGATGTTCCTAGCCATACAAGTTGGAAATATTTAATGCATCATTCGAATAAACACGTTATCACTTATAACTCTTATTATTAGCACAAGGGAAATATTATTGTACAATTTATTCATTGCAGAAATGTGTAGCTCACCATCCTGGCCAAAACAAGTTGGATACGAAACATTTCATCAATCGGGTTGCTATGAAAATTCTGCGTACTACGTAAATTCAAGTGATGCAATAAATATTTCCTTAAACCACCACCTTATCACCCCCGTCCACCTTAAACCAACATTCTTTCCTAAACGAATAACTCCAAGCCCCAATCATGGATCACAAAAGTGTCCCCACAAGAAGGCACCCCTATTATCACTTTCGTGGATAAGAAATTCCCTACAAATCCAAGTCATTCCCCGCATATCCCCCCCGCCCCTCCCCCACTTAAATTCATCACGTTTTTCATTTCCCCTCGAGGCATTCCGAATGCAATTTACCTTTCCCCCACATTGTTCCACCGAACTGCGGCCCGCGAGCGCTGCCACCGCGGACGTATTTCTGCGGAAACCGATGGGAAGCCATCGTTTCCGCTCGTTTCGCCCTCAGATGCGTTAATCTTGCCGCTTTTCGTCCGCGCCCTGCCACGGCTATTCGGTAACAGCCAGGTAGGATATTTCGTGCACGTAGTCAATTTAGCCGGCTAGATGAGCCGGCTTCCCAGATGATGGATTCCTCGACACGGAGACATCCCACTGGCTTCGGGGTCGGCGCAGATAACCGGGCACAGAGACAGAGTACAATAGTTACACAGATTCGGTCGTAGATGAGAGAACAGCCCAGCCAGTCGTTGCCCATTGTCTGAAGCGGATAAAACACGCGGGCGACCAGACAAATTCACCAGCCTCCCTTCGTGGCGACCCGCGAGTGCTGCGCTGTAAATGCTCACACGATGGCTGCCATTGGGGATGGTCAGTACTTCCAAATGACGTTTCTTAAAAACGTTTGCAACGAAGGAACTCTTCCATTTGCGAAGAATGGCTTCTCGATATTTGGAGAATATTGGGTTTGCAGCGTGATTAAGGGTGGCGGGGGTATTTAGTGCATCATTAAATTTGGAGATATGTATTCTTGGTTCTGACGGTGCAGGGTTGAGTAATTGTGAGTTAACGAGAACGGGGGATTATATAGGAAAAATATTGGAAATTGACAGGAGCGATGTATGTAGAGTTTTTTAAAGTTTCCCTGAAATTTAATGGAAAATAGGGAAGTGGTGTGCTGGAGACTTTTAATTAGTACCGTTATAGGGGGTCATTAATAAATTACGTAAAGCTTTTCTGGAGGCAGGGGTGTCGCGATTTTCTTACGGTTTCTTACAAGGGAGGGGAGAGGGAGTCAGGTAGCGTCTTACTTAATATTCTTTTAATTTAATTTTCAATATGAGTAGCTTCAAAAGGGTGTTGTTTCATCGCACACACGAAACCGAGTTAAATAAGATATATAAATCTTTAAATGAATTTTAATAATTGAAAAAAGTGCGATGGAAAAAATGTTACGTTGGGAAGGGGAGGAGGGGGTTGGAATATGAAATCTTACGAATTATTATACTGAGATTAAGGGAAGGGAAGGGAAGGGATAAGAAATCTTTATATACAGATTACTTTCATTACTTTTCATTAAGTTGTATTTTGTCATACGCGAAGATGATGAGAGAAAATTGGAGCTTAAACTTTATTATTTTTATTATTATTAAATTTCTTTATTGCACCGTTACAATTAAAATTACAATGGCGAGTAGGCGAGGTTCAGCATTAACTGCTGCTCTGCAACCTAAGCCGTTGGGAGGTAGGAAAAAGAAAGGAAATAACGATAAAATTCTCTTTATATTCTCATTTTAAATAAAACAATTTTTTATATCCAGGCTAAAGGACTAAATATTATTGGAACGAGTGAAATTAAGTAGCGTTACAAAAGCGAGATATTTAGAAGAAAATTGTGCAATACAGTTTCATCGTTTGTTGGAAGTCAACAGTAGATTTAATGAATGAAACTATTTCTTACGACTGTTTTATTTCTCGGTAATAAAAAAGGAGTTTAAGCGATTTAACCTTACGGAAAGCACCACAAACTTTCGCAGTCGCCTGATATAATCGTTTTATTCAAGGCAATGAACACAATGGGTCTCCTCCTCGAGGCTAGCTGATGTAGTAGAAAGTTTGATGAAAATCCAAGCAAACTGAGGGGGCCAACAATGGCCGTCAACGTACATTATACTGGACTTAAAGTGTGCATAGATCGTGTTCTTACTTGTCGACACAATAATTTAGTCATGGCTAGTGAAACTTTAAACCTGCTCGCTGTTCAACGAAGGTAAATGGAGAACGCACCCCACATGCAACATGCTTGTCTGCAAGCAGTTCGGAAATGAGTCTCTCCTCGAAGCTTTGCACACCGAGAACCAGGCCAAATGAGGAAACCAGTAGCAGTAAGTGAAGGATTTCTTGTCAATTAATGTTTAGTGGAAATCTATTAAATTTCATACTTATACGATATAAAAAATCTGTCATTATAAATAAATAATTATTATCGAAGGGAATATTTGGATTTAATGGGACTTTATTAAACCTTGTACACTGTACTTACTATACTCTCATTTCTGTTGCAAAAATTGTTGGAACTCAGTGGTAGCTTCGTTAGTACCAATTCAAACTCCATGTATTAATAGTTCAGCTTCAGTTAATTAAGACTCTATTATCCTAATAATTCCTAATTTGTAAAAATTCTAATTCCTGGTTGAGATACGATTCAGCGCGGTTCTACTTCAATTCTCGACCTACATTCCACTGCATTCAGCTCTCTCATGTTAAAGTACACCAGGAATGTACACCCCATAATTAGTCCGACAAACGTTTTGTTAAAAGAGCTGGTACTTCGTTCATTTCTTGCGCACACCACAGGTGTACCACAGAATAAAGTTTAACTGAATGACTGAGCCTTTTCAGGTGAGACATTTCAAACACATTCACTTGGTCCTCATTTAAAAGCCATGGAATATGTATGCATATATCAAAATAACTGTCACGGACCACAATACCCTCTCGTTTAAAAGTACCTGATTTTTAAACTACTTTAAATCTAAATTACACTATCTATACCATATCCAACGAAATATCCCAGAAACCTCCACACTCCTAACCCTTTTCACTCCAACTTATTCAATCGCCAATCCGTCAGACATTTTTCGCTGAACGCAGAACTTTGGAGTAGCAAGAAATATAATCCAGGCATTTCAAAATCAATAACTCGTCCAATTTTAAATTACACGAGAATTAATCTTGGGGGGAGTCAAGTTGAAGGGATAAAAATATTTTCAATGCAATAAATTCAATAAAATTCATTAGCTGATTATAAAAACTTATTTAAAGAATAATTTATTTTAAGAAGTAAAATCCAGTTTTCTTTTCTTTTTGCTAAGCCCCTTCTTTGGGGGTGCAAGGACCCGCTGCCCCCCCCCCCCCCGCCCCCCTCTGGGTGCGCGATTGATTCATGTAGAATTATATACACAAGAATTTATGAATAAATTCTATCCCTTTTATTTGACGATACCAGTACGCAACTTTAATACACACTTCGGTATGCGATACCTACACTCCCAGTGCGGAGGGTTAAAATCCGAACGAGACTATGGGCGAACCTACTAATTACTGATAACACTCGTTACAGCCGAGCAGAGCCCCAGGATGCATAATTCATAACCATCCAACGCATGCAATCATCATCAAGGTATTTGCAGAACGCGGGACTCCTTCCCTGTGATTTGCATGCTTCTCCCCCCCCCCCCCTTCTGTGTCTCAGTTTCACGGCGAGGGGGCGCGACAAAAGATGCTGGCTTTCCATGCAGTCGAATAAAACCGGGCGAAGGAAGGTGTGCGGAAGGGCAGGTCGGTTTCCCCGCGATGCCAGAGGCATTAATATTCATTTAACGAAACCGCCTGTACGCTTGGGATCACCCTCGACCTATATCGTTCGCACGCGTGAAAACTCGTACACAGGCAGGGTTAAAACTGGGTTATTCGCGCGACATCGCCTCCGCGACGTAAATCCCCTCTATTAAATATGCAACGACAATTCCCCCCTCCCCCTCCCCCTCCCCCCCTTTTTCCGCGTCGAATTTTCCTGGCCAAAAATACGGTTCCACGGGCGACGTCGAGGAGAATTGCTCGGAAATATTCCTGACATTTCCCTGGTCCTGCCGGCTTTTAATTTCTGGGATATTTGTGCGCCACCATGTTGCCCCGCGACTGGTTTCGTTTAAAGCTTGCTGTTCGCAAGCGAATTACTGTACAGTGAATTAAATAAATTACTGAAGATGGACGGCTGGACTTGGTAACTTTGTTACCTGTGTGTTCGGGTAGCTCACGTGGGAAACTTCTGTGGCTCGTGGATAGTGTCCCGGGGGTGTTCGCTTGGCAGGTGCAACATTAGATTAAAGAAAATAGAAAGTGATAGGAGACGTGTGAATTTCTTCGAAATATCAATTACGAGACACAAAAGTGTCTTATGTGGAAGGCACCGATGGCCTCGATTCAAGAATTTTGTATTTCATTTATTTGAGTTGGTCTGCAGGAGCCTACGAAATAATCCCACAGAATTCTTCTTTAAGGGGTCATGCTTAATTGGCAGGCGTGATATTCGGGAATTTTTTGTGGAAAATCTAAAGTATATTTTTTACAACTATTCGTTTATTTTAAAAGTACTTATATTCAGCAACTCTCGGTAATTTTGTTATAGAAACGTATTAAAAAATGAACGAATAACAGCCACTCTCCCGGAAGATATTTTTTTTGCGGTGAGCACGATTTCTCAGAGCCGGATCTTCTGAAATCGAAAAGTGAAGAAGATTCGGTTAGTATACGAGTTTATCTAGTTCGTGAACAAAGAATTTTTGTTTCTGATGAAAACTCTATTTTTAATTCACGAAAAACGAACAATTCAGAAATCGAATAATCACGATTTTGCGTTAAACGGCCGCCATTTTGTCTAAAATCATTTTTTTGAAAAATCCTTCGTTCACGAACTAGATAAATTCATATACTAACAGAATCTTCTTCACTTTTCGATTTCAGATGATCCGACTCTGAGAAATCGTGTTCACCGCAAAAAAAATATCTTCCGGGAGAGTGGCTGTTATTCGTTTATTTTTTAATATTTTTCTATAACAAAATTACCGAGAGTTGCTGAATATATGTACTTTTAAAACAAACAAATAGTTGTAAAAAATATACATTAGATTTTCCACAAAAAATTCCCGAATATCACGCCTGTCAACTAGGCATGACCTCTTAAGTTATACATTCTCGGAAGACTAATATTAATTTCAAAATTGAATTGCCATTCGAGTGAAAATCAGTGGTCGTAAAATAAAGATTGGCTATTTCTAAATTCTAAGGAGTAATGAACAGCAAACACCTAATCTATCAGCCTCAACGCAAAGAGCATTCAAATAGGTCTGAGGAATTCCAAACGCCTCGACGGATATGAGTGAATTGTTTTAACAATTATTTTTCAGCAGAGGGCGTTCTAACGATATTTTATAATTACTCGCGCCTGGATTGGCGCGCTCTTTCACCTCTTAAACACGAACGAAACGGGTGCTTCCTTATAAAACTCTCATCCGTCAGGCGCAGCAGCGGTCAGAATGGGGTTTAACTACAAAGGTCCGTTGGTCTTGGGACGATGACAACGCAGCAATACAACCAAGTTGGCCATTGTTGAAAGACAAAAGGCTCAGCGTAGGTAAGTCATAACTCTCCCCGCGCTGGTGCTCGACCAACTTTTGGGACGGAACACGATCGTTCCGTCTCTCGTTTCGCCTGTTTCTCTCTTTCCCTCTGCTCCGCATCATTTTTAATCGAGCTACATCCCCGACCACGCTGATAGAATCATGAACACACGGAAATAGAAACTTCGAGGCAGATTTATAGCGTTCGTAGCCACGCGAACTCGTTGGCTCATGGGAGCTTAGAGGTTCGCTGCTAGTACGATGCAGTCTGAGGGAGGATAAGTGGAATGCACACTTCATTTTTTACTTAAAGGTGTTATATACTGCTTTAGAAATTTACTTAAATTATAAAATTCGTCGTTCAAATTAAAAATCGTTCCTCATTACAAATTTTAAACAATTCGATTTCACAGTTTTATGGAGCATAAAAAGCCCTTCAGTTTTCATTCTAAAAGTTTTTTTATATCTACTACAGTTTTACAGGAAAGTAGGAAATCACACATGAAGCTTTAAGGGGTGTTTCCACCCTGAAGAACCGGAAACGGGCACAAACGAAAAATTGCCTGATATTTTTATTGAGATTCTCACAAAGTCAATACATAGCTCACAATTAGTATATGAATACTGTATTTAGGGGTAACTCCATTTCAAAATAAAAGAAGTTAAACAGATGTGAAAGTAATTGAATCTAACCCCAAGCATATTTCTTCCTTTCCCATCATTCGAGCACGAAATTATTCTCATAAATCTCAAAAGAACTTCCTCTCACACGTCCAGAGAACTAATGTCCCCGCAATCAAGAATTAAGACAGCTAAAATACAGTTAATCGTTGTCCCAGTGCAATCACCACGAAACACGTTCGAGCGGAGCACAGGAGGCTGCGAGAGATTTCGAAAAGATGGGAAGCACGATGGTGGTCATCATCGAGATCAATCCTGCAATGGACGTTTAATCGAGAAATTCCACGATGGCGGACAGCTCGCTAATTTTACAGAATTTTCAAGGCGAACCGAGCAGCCGTATTGTTCGCATTCGGTGCACGATTTGAGAAGTGGCGTTGGCCGCTTGCCTAATTACCTCGTCGATCTGAGAAACACGCATCGTCCCGATGCATCATGAAGTACAGATTGTTTTTGCACGGTGTAATTATAGACCAGACGACCTGCAGAAGTTGCCGCCACGACGGAATCCTCGATCGATCCACTGCTTGGACACGAATATACACGACGCTAAACACACATCTACACACACACAAACAAGCGTGTAACGCGAATAAACTTGACGGATTTTTCAGATTTCTTCACCGATGGCGTTACACTGCTGCTCCTTCTTTTTATAGGGATTACGTGACAGCCTTTAATTTTATACTTTTCAAGTACACTATTGGGAATCTTTATTGTATCACTGTTATTAATCGGCCTTCACTTGATATTTATTGCGGGGATATATATGGTTTGATTGTTGACTAAGTCTTCGGTGCTCGATATCTGAGCCAAAATAAGTTGGATAGTAACCACTTTGTTGATCGTGTATGTAGCTATGAGCTATGAAAGTTATGCACTCTACGTGGCTTTGTGTTTTATCAACATCGACAAATGGGCCTAGTTATGCAGAAACCTACCAATCCTCAAAATGACAAAAAAATTGTTAAACGCAGTACGGATCCCAGAATTTTGTGACCTTTTTTTTGCAAAAAATTACCAAGCCACAGAATAACTCTTACATTATATAATTATTAAAATTACCAAGCCATAGTTTCATTTTAGACTTGAAAAACAAAAAAGCTAGGGAAAAATTAAAATAATATTAATTACGCTACTCACTATTAAATAACCCATTAAAGAACATTCTAGAACAATAAGAAGAAATCAAATATACTCAATAGAAATAAAGCCATTTTTCTTTAACAATTAAACTCTTCAGATTATATTTACTCAGTTTCAGATCATTGAGGGTTGGTAGCTTCCTGCACAACTAGGCCCAAATCAAAGTGCCTTGTCTAAAAAGGCCCTACATGTATCACGTAATTATACGAAATTTGAATGAAAATATTTTCTGCTTTTTAACTATTTTATTTATTTTATTTATTGAGTTTCTGTGACATTTCTCGAATCGTAAGCAAATATCATTGTATCCCCACCACCAACAAATAAACGCAATAAAATAGCAAGTAACAAATTCGTCTCACTCTCCAATAAGAATCAAGAATCGTCCCGCCAGTACTTGCGCCGCAATTTACAAAACACTCTGCGCGCAAGGTAAGAAACATCGAGCTTTGTAAGACTTTTCGATCTACTCCGAGTTTCGATTCTCCGGTAAATGGATTCGGACGCGTAATGGATCAAAGGGGCAGCGGAATAGATTCGTGAAATTCCGTTCTACCCGTCGACTTTGCTTTCACGGGCGGGCGAGTGATCGAGAAATATCGACGATGACCTGGAAACCTTTTGTTCTAATGGATGCAGAGGTTTCCACGTCGAAAAGTTGCATTCCCCGTGAATCGATGCGCAAGGATAATTTTCTTTACGGTCCCTCGGGCATCGCGAGATAGAAACTCGCCTGAAGTTGCGGGGCAGTGCAGCTCGGTGCCTGTACACTTTGAAAATTTTACTCGTTCGGATGCGAGAAGCGCAAGGGTGTGTATCGAAGACGGGCTGGGAGCTAATGGATCACGCGATCACGAAGTTCGACGGTGCAAGTTCTGCTTGATGTAAAATTAATGGGGCACTATGATTTCGGATGTTGATTTCATAATATCCATCAGTTGAATTACTGGAGAGTACTGTATTGGATAAATCGATCTTTTAAGGAATGAAATTTTTTTAATCAGATTTTATTTAGTTGAAGAAACTTTCGTGTATTATTCTGATAATGGGGTTAATTTAAGAAGATACTTTTCTTGGATACTTTCTGCCCATTTTTGTGCATACTGTGTTGGAAGAATTTAACTACGTGAAAAGAAACATTGCGGGATGAGATTGTATTAATAGATGAAAATACTATCGAGTATTACTATGATAATGAGGTTGATTTAAGAAAATATTTTTCTTGGATATTTTCTGTCTGTTATTGTGAGTAGAGAGAGTAGCTTTGAATTCTTCGATATTTCCTTTAAATCCCATTATCGTGGATGCTCGAGAGGGGCATCAGTGAAGATGATAAAGAAACTAGTTTTATTTCAGGATAAAAGAAATTCTATTATAAATCAAACTACCTCCTCATCTAACAAGGAGAACTTCTACAGGTTTAAAATTCAAGAAATTATAATTATAGAGGTATCTCTAATTTCCGAACCTTCTGTCTTTGCAAATACTGGGAAATGGAAAAGAATTTTTGTAAGCAGGCTTATCATTCTAATTTTCCTCTATGAATTTTTCGCGCAAGTGAATCTTTCAAACAAACGAAATTATTTTATCCACTTAAACCCACCCAATTCTTTTTTCAATTTACTTTCGTCACTTCTTGTTACTACCATTTTCCGAGAAAACAAAAGTTTCACATTATTAATATTAAAATCTGTCATAAAGGCTTATTCTGAGATGTGTATAAACGAAATTATGGTAAAAAATGGAGCCCACACAGTCGACTCTGAACTTATCCACCATCGAAGGGGTCAAGACTCCTTTCTTTCAGAAGACGGGTACTTCGAATTGAAATATCGGCCGTGATCGCGTGGCATTCGCGAGGTGGATAACGAACGAGACTGGAATGGATTATCGATCGGTCCATATTTCAGTGGACGTTTAAATTGATAATGAAATCGCTGTCGGTTTACCAGGCCTCCCTTCGCGGTTCCCAACGACGATGGTCATCCTCCCACTCACTGATATCACTGTAAAATTTCCATCACGCTTCTTTAACGTTCTCGTCCGAGCTTTTTCTTACGTTCGTTATTTCCAATCTACGACGACACCGAATATGAACCGACTACGAAAGGCGTATCAGTTTCGAACAGTGGGACAAAAATCAGGTGAGTGTTTAATGGCTACCCTCTTATACAGTTTCTGTTTTACAATATATAACTATGATGGTTGGAAGATATACAGTACTGGAACTATTTATTGCATCACTCTGAAAAATAGCATGCATAACTTTCATAGCAATATCAGTCATAAAATGATTCGTAGGGGAGTTATTTTGGCTTGGATACTGAGCTACACCTGGTTGCAATACTATTTTCCTAGGAATAATAATAAGAGAGATATGGTTTCTAACTCTACTATTTTTCTCTTTCTTGTTTCCTTATACGTATTGGATTTTTTTATCTTCTTGTTATTTTCGTAATGTCTACTGGGGCAATAAAGAATTATTATATTATAGGTGGTAACGTGTTTACTGGAGTGATGCAATAAATATTTCCAGTACTGTACGGTTTTAACCCTTTCTGAGGGGCTTCAAATGGAAATTGAAATTGACTACCACGTGCGTTGATGAAGAATACTTATAACTAGCACATTTGATTGTGTCCATTCTAATACAATTAATGGTGGAGAACAGTTCAGCTTCATATAGTTGACGTTCATTTTCTGAACAGTTTAAAAATATTTTATGAATATTGTCTTGGCGAGAACCTGTGGGGTGGCTTTTCCCTAGCATCATATTTAAGAAATATTGCAGAAGTGTTCAAGACACAGATGCTAACCATTTAAAATTCAACGGGCGAATTGTATGTATATAAAATATTTTTGGTAAGTGAGGGAGTATTATAAAGATGAATTTAAAGTCTGTGAAGAATTAAAAGCTCGACATGCACGTGCATGTGTCTTGTACCATTTAGTATCTCCATTTCACTGTTCATTTAAGACATCAGTACTGGTTGGTAGCTCGAGCCCCTCCTTCGCGGCGGAATGAGATGAATTTCATCCCCCGGGGAGAAGAGGTAGCGTTTTTGGGTTTTCACTTGGCGAAACACGTGACGCGAAACGAAATGAGGATTCAGCGATCCGATTTCGATACGATTCCAGTTCTATTCGAGTGGAGTCGGAGCGGAGGAATTTTCAAGTAGAGGATTGTTGGAACGTTCCCATGCTTAGCAGAAATTCATTTCTTAGTGGATATGAAATTTCAATGAGGGAATACATATTAAATGCTATTTCTTTTCTATTCTTGTACGACTCTGAAAACCCTCTTCGACACACTTCAAGGAAAAATAACTCATAGATTAGTGAAATATTCTGTAGATTCGAAAATTCTGGGAATATTTTCCAACCCCAAATACCAATCTCCTTTTAAGGTATTTCAAATTCTACGAAATACTTTTCCCAAATTAAAAAGTAAAAAATCCACAAGAAAACACTTTTACATAAGCCTTCGTTTTCAAGGAAATCGACTTCGAAAATGTGGAGCAGAAGCTACGGTCCAGCCAGGGTCACCGAGCACCCATCCCCATCTTTCATTTAACCCCCCGTGCGCTCCACCTCCCGCATTTATTCCCCTCTATTTCCTCAAAAACGAAGGGTTCCAGCGAAAAAAATTCTCCCACACTCCAACCCCTTTTTCAATGAAAAACCACTTCCTCCGTTCACCTATCTCGTATTTCGAGGCGTTCCTATACACCCAAAAGTGTGCATGTATACGTATGCGGAATTTATTTCTCTGCTGGTGCCCCTCTGACGAACCGACAGGCGAGGGAGGGAGGGAGGGGGGGGGTGGAGGCCGACAGAGATAGCGGAATTACGCCCCCGGCACTAACGACGCCTCCTCTGACAAACGCGCACAGCTACGTCCCTCTTTCGTTTATTCAAACTCCCCGCCAGCTCTCTACCATCTTTACGGTAAATACTCGCATACCAACAGGGCGGACACGTAACTGGAACAAAAGTTTTCGACGCACACCGTCAAATGTCCCGCGTCCAAGATAACGCGATAGCAGGGTTTTGGGGGGCAGGGTGGAATAGGGACGGGGGGAGTGCTTTCTTTAAAGACAAAGCTAGGGGAAAAGCAGACGAAGGTCCGAGGGGGTAGTCCCTCGCCGCCTGCGAGACGGTAATTGCAACTTGATGCACAAGAAGGGATGCAGTTTTCGCGAGCACCGCTAGCGAAAGCCAGAGGGGGGGGCTACAATGCGAGAGGCATCAAGTACAGGCGTGCCGAAGAACGGGGGACGCTCCATTAATCGAACTTTGTTGAGCGTGCAAGGCTGTAGGATCATGCCAGGGAACGGAGGGTTGTTTTATTCGGGATCCATGCAGGGGGTGGGAGAATCGTGCTCGGGCGTGTAGGTTGTTGGAATTTCTTATGTTTGCGAGATTAGTGGATTTTGAATGTTATGCGACGTACAGTGGTGGTTAAAAGAAAGTTGGAGAAGTGGGGAATAATTATTATTCATTTATTAACGGGATATAACTCGTTGGAACATTTTAGTAACATGACGAGATTACAGAGAACGGAGGAATAAAATAAAATAACAAATAATGAAGAAAAGAAAAGAGAAATAAAATAAAAAGAACAAGTATTACAGTAACAGTTGTCTTAATTAAATTCAACGAGTGGAAATTATCTTATCTGTCTTTTTATAGAATTAAGAGATTATCGAAAATAGACTAACAAGGGAACATCCCGAACCCGGATATTCAAAAATTCTGAAACTTTGTGAATATGTAGGGAATTTTCTTCTCATTACAACGCAATTTTTATTTGTTACCCAAATTCACTCGAAGGGGTTGAAATTGATCCCTAAAAATCCAGTTATTTTTCGATTTTATGTTATAACTCCTGAACTGTAAAATAATATTTTTACCAAATGATAGATCTAATTACAAGAAGTGACTTTTGTCTTGAAACTTTTGTTCTATCTCTTTCAGTTCGCGAGTTACAACACAAAATCGGGAAATAGCCGAATTTTCAGGGATTAATTTCAACCCCTTCGAGTGAATTTGGGCAGCAAATAAAAATTGCGTTAGAATTTTTTGAATTTCCGGGTTCGGGATCTTTTCTTCTAAGTATTAATGTCATCGTTATTTAGACCGTCTGGTATCTGTGTGTCCTATAAATAAATATATTATCAGCAACAAATTAATTCTGCTAAAGGTATGCTTTCTTAGATAATCGAGCGCGAATGAGAATATATTATAACGAGAAGTGTATCAGCGTTATCTTTGATATCAGACACGGAGATAATCAGATGAAAGACAATACACGAAACCACTAATATCTTAATAAGTATTGATTATAAGACATGTGTATTTGTGAAGGATTTCTCGCTCACTTTGATGAGTCGTATGAACTGTATAATTGAGAAGGAAGCGAAGCTTCCTATGCAAACACTGAAATGGAAACCGAGAGCAGCGATGAGTAATGCATTTGAAAGATAGCTGCTGATCAGAAATTATCATTTTGATGATTCACAGCCAACTTGACATCCAACAATTTTAGCGAACAGAGTTAACAGCGAAGTTAAACCTTGTGCATCTTTTAGCCCCTTAAATCATTGAGATATGAAATACTGCAGCATACCCAGTGAACGACTTGCAAATACACTTTCCAGGCTTGAAAAATTAACACAGCCTTCAAAGGCTATAATTAAAATAAGCTACTTCAAAGATAAAGTCACAAGTGTCTATAAAGTGTAAACTAAAGCTGATACCTACATGTGTTTATTCAAGCTTTTAAGAAGAAAAGCAGTTTGATTCCTGAAATTAAGAGAAGCCATATCTGCAATGGTTTGCCATTCGATTAGTCGATCTATTCCTCTATAGGATTACATTAAGCAGCACTTAAACCCACTCGTCGATAATTTTTATCTTCTAAACAGAGCCCCTCTATATTTTTCCCTTCGGCTGAAGTATTATGCAACTTATCCCTTAGAAGCCTCTTGTAACAAGAAGCCTGCCGTGAAAGTTCCATGTATTAAGAGAAGTTGCTTGTAGAAGACAATTGTCATTTCCAGACACTGCCAAAGGCCACAGGACCTAGTTACTTCCATTTCCACCACCACACCACTAGTTTAAACGCCAACAACTTTCAGAGAAAGTCGAAGCTCGAGCAGATGCTTTTCTAAAACTTGGCGAAAGGAGTCTGGATGCAGAATTAAATAAGGTGAGAATTTGATCTGTGAAATAGCTGAAGACCCCATGGCAACTAAACAGGACTGAAGATAAAAGATGATAGTCACTAGAAATACATTCCTGTCCATAAGTTACCAGACATTTGGTAAAGTTGATAGAAGAACGATTTCATAATATAAAATGGCTAACATTGTGATATAAAGTGAAGTCAAGAAGATATTAATTGTTTATATTGTAAAAAATCTGGGTTTCAAGTTGGTGAATTAAGTAGAATTATTATTCTACATTTTCTTCTCATCAATTTATCCACTAATTTTAACATTCCTATTCCTGAATCGATTTTTATCCAATCAGAAAAATAATTTTCTAATTTAATCTAATTAAATAAAATAATTTTCTAATTTAATCTAATTTTAATCTTCTCTACAACTCTTTCTTCGACTTTGTGCACGTTTTTTCTTATTTTTCTATCCAGTTTAATCGGGTTAAGATCAAGTGACTGCGGAGACAATGACACAAATTCCATTTCATTGTTCATTGAAGTATAAATAAAGTGTCTAAATATACCAAAACATAATAATAAAGTCACTTCAGAAACTTCGATCCAATTTCGAATAATCAGTTTGTTTAAAACGAGAGAATGTCCGGTGACTTATAGAAGGGAGTGTACATCATTATCCAATTTCCTCGTAACACCTGCACTTTTCAGTGCATACTTAAAAATTGACAGAAAGTTGAATGGAAAGTACAAAGTGCCGATCTGAAATTGATACTGCAGCCCCTCGTTTGTGATCAGGGTATACGTGACACAGTTTCACGTCGCATTCGTATATACCGTGGCGATATTCTTTAAGCATCTAATTTCTGCCTCGTCGCGGTTAATTACAGAGTGGTGGCCGCTTGCGAAACACGCTGTTGACTGAACGCGTGCAGTCACAGCGTCGACTATAACGGACACTTGTGTCAATAAACGTTTATGAATATAATGTTAAGAAGCAGAGTGTTATTGTACGCCTGCAATGAGCACTGTTTACTCAGTAAACATGAAATGCTTGCCCCGCTGGCAGCTTCTTAATTTCATTCAGAGATTTCAGAGCGACTGGGAACGTATGAACGCCAGCTGACTGCATAATTACTGGAGGTTAAATTTGGATGTTTTTGGACCCAACCATTTCGTTTTTCGTTCCTCTGGACTTTTCTAGGCGAGCGTCACGATAGGAACTGGTATAATATTGAGATGTTAGAGTCTTTAACCGAGGATTAAAGTAGCATAGTGGTATTTTCCACAAGTAGAGGTAAGTAGGATATATCAGCCCTTCTATTATCTGAAGCTATAGTAGTACAAGCTATACTTTAGAGTACAAATATTAAAAGTATGAAGAATGATTAACATCGATCCACTCGGATTATTGATTATGCATCGTAAAAGTTTGAATTAAGGGGTTATACCTAGTCAGGAGGCCGAAAAGTGGCGAATTTTTTTGACAAAGCGGAAGCATATATTTTTACAGAATTTTTTGCACTTAAAAGAGCAACATTTAAAGAACATTTGGTAATTTTTTTGTAGAAAAATATTTGCGTTTATAATAAAAAGACAACGAGACCCAAGAAACTTTTTTAAAAACGGCGAGCAAGATATCACAAAAACTACTGCACCAATCTTTCTGAAATTTTATGGTCTTATTTTTTATATAAAACTCTACCGAATGACGGAATTTTTATTATAAACGTAAATATTTTTCTACAAAAAAATTACCAAATGTTCTTTAAATGTTGCTCCTTTAAGTGCAAAAAGTTCTGTAAAAATATATGCTTCCACTTTTTCGAGAAAAAAAATAAACATTCGCCTCTTTTCGGTCTCCTGACTAGGTTACAACCCCTTAAGTAGAAATTACAATATAGTTAAAGTTCAGCGAAGATGATTCAGAATATACGAAATAAATTGTAAGAATTCTAAATTGGCGAAGTAGGGTGTAAAAGAAATTTCATGTGTCAGAAACCACGGAAGTTGATAGTTGAAATGTAGAAATTCCGCGGGGTTGATTGTTTGCGAGGTCGATTGTTCGCCGGGTGACGTAGTCACCTTTAATATTTGAAAAGCCTGCACACTATTTCCCACCTTCAGCGATGTTTAATGCAATACGCATCCCCGTGGTGCAGAGAAAGCGGGACAACGGGATCGTGTCAAACATATTGCGTTGCAAAACGTAACGCTGTGAACGCCGAAACGTGTGTGCAAAATGCTGCGTAGAAATGCAAAGTGTGAATACGATGGCATAGTGAATATATGTATACAAAGGGAACGTACTTTCAGATAGTTCCGTCCAAACTGAGGGAAATGATGATAAAACTACGGAATGATAAATTCAAAGGGTACATTTTCAAACGCGTATGTTGGATGGAATGCAAATTCTTATTGAAGGTATGCTGTGAATAACCTAAGCGCAGAAACTACTGTGCCACATCTCTACTTGAAACACTTGAATTTCTTGTCTAGGCGCATACAAAGAAGTGTTATTTTTTTAATGGATCTATCAATAATTGTATTATTGACTTCGTGAAGATTGTCTATTGTGGTTCAGTGCTAAAAGTATTTATTTAAATATGCTAGACACTTCGAATGAATTTCTTTTAATTTCTTCAAAAGCAGACCGTTGTTCAAGGAGCATGGGGGCCGTCCTTAAATTACGTAAGGGTAATTTTGACGATTTCTTACCCCCTCCCTCCCCCAGTATAAGAATTCGTAAGATTTGATATTGCAACCCCCTTCTTACGAAATATTTTTTACATTGATTTTTTTCAGTTATTAATTTTTTTTAAAGATTTATATAATTCATTTAACTCGGTTTCGGGAAATTTAAACTAAAACAACGTTTCTCGAACATTAGTTCTTAAAATATAACATTAATGATAGAATTTGAATTTATTGAAAATTAGGTTAAAAAATATTACGTAAGACGCTACCTGACTCCCCCCTCACCCCTTGTAAGAAAACGTAAGAAATTCGCGACCTCCTCCCCCCCAAAAAAGCCTTACGTAATTTAAAGACGACTCCATATTCGCTTGAGAAGAATAACAACAATTTCTAAATACAATATACATATGTTCTTTATGTATCAAAAATAAAAGATCAACCAGAATGTCGAATAGAAGCAAAATACTTCACAGATTAAACTAGAGGAGATGAGTCATCCAGATGCAAGTAGTTAGAGTCAACGATACGCGACATAGACGGAGGTATAGTAACAGAAAAAAGTATCCACACACCTCAGCCTGATATAACCTGAGAAATAAACAACAAAATTAGGGAAAGCCCAATTTAATTGAAATAATTATCGAAATAACAAAACGTATCTTCTAAAAGTTAAACAATTAGACTGCACGATTTGGTGCATATTATTTGCAATTTAGGAACTTATAAAAAAGGTGCAAGGATACTTGTTTCTGCCACTGTAGGTGGCAATAAACGTCTGCGTTGTTCGAGGTTCGAGTCAGATAGGTGCACTTTCATGCTAGCTAGCTGGAAGTCTAACATCGTTTCGTCTTCGTCTGCAAGTTCGAAGGTCTCCTCCTTTCCCGCGGGTCACCTGCAATATTAACGTAACGCCCTCGAGGAGGCAGGAGACGTCGAAAGAAGAGGATAAGGGGAGGGAGAGAACAGAGTTCCCTTCCCCTAATATATACCCTGGCTACGCCGTTTTAATATTCTAACCCTAAAATCGAATAAGTCGTCGTCGAGGAGGGGTGGACCGCTTTGCTCACAATATCTGCTGTGGAGAAATATATTCGCGCATGACAGGGGCCAGGCGCCAGGATAAAAAAGAAGGCTCGTCGACGTGTACAAATAATGAGGAAAATGGAGAATGGACCGCTTACAAATCACCCATCAAAACGCTACAATAGTATGTGGTTTTCTACAGTTTTGCAATATTTGTTTTGGAGAAGTTTTACTGCCACTTTTCTGTAAGACACTTGGGGATTATTAAGAAGGAGGAGGAGCGTAAGAATTGTTGGTCACTTTAAAAATATTACATTGAATATCCTAAAAAGAATTATATAGAATTGGATATAATAGAAAATAGTGAAAACCAGGAGTCAGTTTGAAGATTCTAAAGCAAGTGATACAGGTAAAGTATAAATTTGTGGAATTGTGTGAAGGGTCATATGCGTGAATATAGTACGTAAGGAAGATTGCTAACTGAAAAGAAACAAAGCTGCTCTAACCCACTATGTGAAGAATCTAAACACGATTAAAATTTTAATTAATACTCAGAATATCTCCTTAATCAACCACCCTTAGAGACAAAGCACATCCAACGCGTATAGAAACCATAGCAAGTATCCTCATTAAATGTACCTCAGCGAGGAATAACTCCACCTGTCAAGAACACTCCTTTTATGGTATCCCCAAACTCCTCTCCCATTCTCGTTACCCCTTTCATCGAACATCTTAAAGGTGCCTCCACCTTTTGACATTAATTACAAATCACTCGGCGTAACAGAGTTTTCAGGTTGGACAGAGAAAATAGGGAGAGAGAACTGGAGGATATAGAGTTTGCTCGCTTGTCGCATTGTGCTTTCTCGGAAACAGAGCAGAATCATCAGAGTTTACGCGCCAACGAAACAGAAAGGCACCGCGGACAATATCTGTCGGTTCCTTTAATTCTAACGAGATAATTATCGTTTCCTACTATGAATTCTCTGCGTATATCCAAGAAGAACCAAAATGCTTTTAAAATTAGTTGAAAATTTTATACCCCAATTAATTTCCATTCAAAAATACGTTTTACTTATATCCAATTATATCAAATTATCTTCAAAGTGGCTACGGAATGGGTACGTTTCTTGCTTTCGAAATGAAAATTTTAAAAATAAAACCTGGTTCCCGAAAAATCCCAAAGAATCCTCTTAGATAAATCCACCTAGGGTGATTGTGTTTATTTAACCAATTTCATACTTGCCCATTATACGGACAACCATCTGCATAACAATTTTCTTAAACAATCCACACTCACACAAGATCGTAGTAAAATAGTAAACAGAACTAGGTCCAACAAATAACACAAACATCATCGTTCTATTTTTACCCAACACTATTCTAACGATAGAAACAACTTCATTAAATCTTCCACGACACTTCACGCCCTTATTATAACTTTTTAATAAACCAACTATGTTTCTCAGTTAACAGAAAAATTTCGCCCCAATTTCTCACCACAGAAGATGCCAGCAAAGGTTGTACGAAGACCTCGGAAAGTTTCACACTACACATATTCTGAAATTCGTGCTATTTTGGAGTTTGGTGTGCTCCCTTTGCCAGCTGCTGGAAGCATCCAGGATATCTTGATCACCAAGAAACAGTGGACGATCCGATCTCCAACCCAAGTGTCCAAGTACACCGCTCTCTAACGCCCGTCTATTTTCACCGACTGGCAAGTTATTAGCGGAGCCTCGCTCCAAGTCGACGATGCTCTGTCGCACTTGTTGTCTAGATGTAATAATAGTCCCCCCTAACGATAATATTCGCAGGCACAAACAAGTAGACGCTCAGAGCGAATTCTCGCGCGTCTTTGACTCGCCACTGGCGGGTACTTCGCGAAGATCTCGTACCGGTGCATTAGGAACGAAAATTAGAGAGGGTTCTCAAGCTTCTAATGAATCAGATGACTATTTGCGAGACCATGTCAAAAGATATAAGGTGAGGACTTCTTATTTGGTCCATGCAAAAATTTGATGAATTTTGTATTAACTTTTAGAGGTTGGTAATTATATCCAAGGTTGAGTGGAATGGGATAGCAAAGAGAATTATAATATAATTTGTTTCCTGTGTTTCAGGACGGTATTGCCTGGGGAATATGGATTTCATTTATTCTCCAATTTGCATTTCCGTAAACAGAATGTATTTGAATTTTTGATTGATGAACGTTAAAGCCTGGTGTACGTGGAATTTGATGAATAGTAATTAACATGTTCTGTGCCATGTGGGTCACTTGTGAACGATGGGAGCTGTAACGAAGATTTTATTAAAGCAGAAACCAGGGGAGGAATAAATAAAATTGAAACAGTGAGAAATTTTATACTCCTTCAACTTTTCCGTAATTGAATATTGCAATGCAGCCTTTTAAATTTTATCGAAAATGTGAATTTTCACTGTGCTACTTAATTTACATGGAATCTGACAATTTTTTGTTAAACTCTCATACATATGCAGTTCGATAAATTTTTATTACTCTAATTTGACAAAATACTGTTAGAATTCTGCATTACTGTTCTTGCCATATGTATCCTTTCTCGCTACGTTATAATTTCTTTGAAGTGAAAACGTTACGTGTATTGAACAATGTAAACTAAAAGTCAACACGTTCTGTGTATATTAGAAGGTCGAGTAAAAAATTCCACGCGATATGAAATATAATATTTGCATTGTTTTGTGCAATGTCAGTTATATATTCTCACTATTAGTCGAAGGAATGTATCTTTTTTTATTAATTCAGCGGCCCCTTGAGCGTTGCTCGTACAATAGCGTAGAGATGCATTCAGGGCAATTAAACGTTAATCAACATCAGGCGCGACTTCACGTTTTCATATTAAGATGAATCAAACGCATTGCTACGTGCTGAAAAGTTCAGTGGGGCAATTTACCCCGTTCTCTCGAAAACACAAATTTGTGAAACTTAATATACAGTGACGTGTCAACTTATGAACAAGTTAGCAGAACTTTGGTCATGACAGGCGCTGTTTCTCGCTTGACGTTCCATTAAACAAAGAACATGTTGACAGTAAATTTAATTAAACGTCTTTCGAAGCATGAAAAATTCGTGTGCTGCTGGAAGTTTAATGGCATTTGTAATCCTGAAAATTTTAGTAGTTCATGCAAATATATTTAAAGCATAAAATTTTAGAAACAGATTCGTTTCTGACAATTTATAATATTCAGAATGGATCCCTTAACTCGACGGTTTCAATTCTTCTATTTTTTTTTTTCAGTCTATTCAACTTGAAGTGATTTTCTACTCGCAGAGATTTTTACGACAATCTTTGCAAATAAATGTAAGAATTTGGAAGAGGGTAAAAGCAAGACATTTCTCGAAAAGTGTATTCAATTCTTTTTTATCTACAGATAACTGGTAGTTATTTCAGTTAAATAGAATCCAGAAGAAAAAGGGATTTGAAATTGTATGCTATCACAAAAAAAAATACACCCAATTAAACGCACAGGGTAATGAAAGATTCATAGAAGAAATCCTGCAACGTTAGAAAAAGAAACGGAAAGAAAAATCATGGGGAAAGAAGTTCCAACATAGTTACGCTTGCTTTAGATATAAATTACGCTTGATGGGGATTTTTAAAGAGCACCGTCCACGATATATTTCATTTCCTAGTGAAAGGAAGAAAGTTGCGTGAATGTTGGCGCGGCGGGCAAAAAAAAGCTTAACACGGCAACTTTTGTAATTACGAGTGTCGTCGAAAAAGGAAAAAGCCTGCCGCGAGGAAACAGCGAGGAACTCGATTAAACGTTTCCCGTCATCCCGGGAAAATCGGCTCCGTTTCGTTTCTGTCTTTTATCGCTCGAGCAGATAAAAAGGCTATCAAGTTTCCTTCGATACGTTAAGTGTTATCGAGACTTTCTTTTTTTCTTTATGAAATCAAGAGCTACTGTGCCTGTCGAACCGTGGATTTGTAAATAATTGCTCACATATATGGCTACGGTTACACAGACTGAGTATCCTAATATCAATGATGATATGCCTACGAATGTATACACTGAGTTGTGTAATATTTAGTACCTGCAAATGTATACACTGGAGCGCCTAGTATTGGAACCTAAAATTTGCAATTAATTGAAAGGAAATATACACAGGAATGAACACATTTGATCACCTAATATTCAAACTTGAACTTTGTAAATAATTGCAAGAAAGTATGGTTATTAATGAACACACAGTGTCACCTAAAGTTGTAGCATAAAATTTGCAATAAATTGCAAGAATATTCTGCACCACCTAATATCAGAGACTAAAATATTGCTTGCTCTGAGAGATGGAAGAGCTCGTTTAAATAAATTTATATAGGAGTATGGACCGTGCTAAAAATTGTTTCATTTATAATCAGGAAGTTACCATACAAGTCTCATAAAAGAAACGATGGTAATTATGAAGTTGATGTTTTAATTTTCGATTTTAGAGAGCTTTTGCTCCGAAGAGACAAAGGAGTTGCATAAAAAAAAGGAATAATGAAAAAATATATTAAAGATCGCTTCCATCTTCGGACTTTGATTATAGTTTATTTTCTAAATGCAGGATGTCCACAAGTTCATAGCTGACCGAATGAGAATCTAATTTTATAAATTTTGTATTTTGTAAAAGATCAAGTGTGGTTGAACTGTTATGAATGAAGTGTTTTGGTTCGTTTGTTTAAATGTGGTTAAAAATTTGTTTAAATAGAGAAGGTAAGAGGAATTTAATGACCTAAGATTAAGCGACCTTCAACTTATCTTAAATGAGAACGTTCGCCTTGGAATCCTAACTGATTGTGTTTTGAATATATTCTACTATCTATTTCTGTAGCAGGAAAATAGTAGAAAGTATATTTATCTTTGCAAGATAAACATACGGTTGAAATAAAGTTAACATTTCATATTATTTAAAATAATCATGAACATTATGCATGCATGCATGCATGATCTACAAAAGCAATATAATAATTTACGGTCATATAATATTTAAAAAAAAATAAACGAGAGATACCCAGTTAATTCATAAAACAGTGCATTTCTTATTTGAATGATACAAGTGATTTACTTCTTTTTACTTATTAAACATAAGTTGGGCACAAGTAAAAGTTGTTATTGATGGATTTGATACATTACTGTGTAATTAGAAAATGCAAAAAATAATCTAGAAATATTTCGTAAATGCAGATGATAGGCTTTGTTTGACTATAATATTTAATACATATATGTTTTATTTGTGTAAATAATGATTATACCATAAAGAATTGGTCGACCATTTTTAATCTTTATAAACAAATATTTATGACAATATCAAATATTCCTCCAATTTGAGCACTCATTGAAAATTCATTATTAAATAAATTCCCTTGCTTTGCAAACGCTTCTGTCTCACACAATAAGCACCAATTCAAATTCCTACATTATCAAGTATCAAATAGCAAATAAATTTACCAGAACCCGCTATATCATCATTTGTACCTCAACAAATTCCTCTGCAAACGAAAGCACGTGAACCACGCTCGTGTTTATACCTCGAAACTGAAAAATCGGATCTAGAAACCTAACCAACCCATTCGCCACGTCGGAGCACAGTGACAGGGCTTTTAAATCAATTCTGAAATAAATCTCCTGGCAAGATCCGCCGAGCCCGATAAACACTCGCGTAAAGCGCGCGAGGTCGCGGACTCCGTAACGAAAACAAACTAACGGGACGCGTCAAGTAAAGATTCGTTGCACCGTAGTCACGTGACTACGGTCGAAATCAATGGCACCTGATGTACGCGTTCGACAGTCGCGTCACCGCTAGACGTCACCGGGTCCGACGAGTAATTTCGGCCAGCGGCGTGCAGAGGCGGCGGAGCATAATGGTAATTAAACTTGCCAGTGATGATTAATCCAGCGTGTCGGAAGGCAGAACGTCCAAGAGCACCACTACGGCGACGACGAGGACGGCCACGGCGACAGTGACGGCGGCGGTGAAACACTGGTTGATCGACTTTTCACTCGACAACGTGGCAATCGAATAAGTTAGCCAGGTTGTGGTGTCGGCGGATGGGTCGATTGGGTTAGGTCGGTCGGTCGGTCGGTGGTAAAAGAGAAGAGAGAAAGAGAGAGAGAGAGAGAAAGAACAGGTATAGGTTCTGGACCTGGATGATGGTACGTGGTGTAGCAGGGCCGGGGGCTGACGCGACACTGTCCGCGGGCGCGTATACGCGCGTGCTTCCTGCGCATCCCCCCACGCGCATCCGGCATCGTCATGTGCGCCGGCCGATATAGCCAATCCCGGAAGCGGAATAAAGACCGAGGGGGAACAACTACCCGGCGGATGGTGGGCTCCACCGGCGCGGGATTTGAAACACGATAGGATAACTTTCATGTGCTGAGGCGACAGAAAAAGAAGGGATTGAGACGTTTCGAAACAGTGAAACTGGACACGCGCTCGATTTCCTTCGAGTGTTACTCCCGATTTTGTGTTCAGACGTACGAATTTTGTTTGGCAAAGGGAATGAACCATGCGAGTTATCGGGGCTTTCAGAGGAGATGAAAAAGAAACATAAATTAGAGACGTGATAGATTGTGGGGTAGTGTTGATAAAAATCAGAAATTCAAAAACGTGTTTGTAGTGTAGATTGAACTGTTAGTAAGAGGAGGGAAATTATTTTTGTGAAATTTAATAATAAGAATTGATAATTCGCGAAAGTAAAAAGGTTGTAATTTCTAGGAAAGGAAAAATTGTCGTCCAGTACCGACCAACTATTAAATTAGTAGATTTTTAGGTCTAAATGATTAACGATGTTAATAAAAAAGACATTTAATTAGTACAATACAAGATTTTTTTCAAATTTTATTTGTACAAACTCGCAAATAAAATAATTAATATTCTCCTAATCTGTGTATTCGACGTGTGGCCAACCATCACAATCGGTACACTGCACCCAATCTTTGTCAAATGATTCCTTGCAAACAGAGATGGGCAAAATTTTTATTTAAATAAAATTTCGAATAACGAATAAAAAAAATTAACTTTGTTCGTCGAATAAATTCTCATCGAATATAAAAATTAACTTTATTCGTCGAATAATCTAAAGTTAAAGTAACTTTTATTTGATCATTATTTACATAATTTTTTATTTAGTTAATGCCCAACTCTGCTTGCAAATAACACACTGGATAACTTCCTCATTAAATCCTAGCTTCCTGTTTGTTAGGTCATCATACCTATCCTTGTTTACTTTATTTTTCTGCGGGAAAAGGTAGAAAGAAGGCTAAATGAACATCTTATAAATTAATCTGAGTTGCTAACAGATTGAACTTACAGATAAGAAAAATTTGGTCTCTACTGGTTGACAGAGTCTGTACGACAAACGCGAGGAAACATTTTAGTATATTATGGTATATTATGTACAAAAGAATATTGCAAAACTAGGAAGTTTTATTAAACTTAATAGACATAGAGATAATATACATAATAGAACAAAATCATTTACTTACACGAGAAACAAAATATCAGCTTTAAAAAATAACTTTTAACCCACTGTATATCAACGTATACGTTTAATGCCTCAGAACATGGAGTAAACAATATAACCCCGAAATAGGTTATAAAGAATTGTGATTATCATTGATTAATTCAAATAAAGTGCTAATATCTGGTCGAAGAAGCGAGAACTAGCTTTGGTCGGTACTGCACGACTCTCCCCTATATCCTATATTTAATACAGCGTCCGATTTTTCAGACTATAGGGCGATTACACACAGGATCGTTTAGGATAATAATATATAAACAAAGTGATCTTACAAATATTTTTTACGAGGAGAAAGAAATATGAAAAATGTGAATGGTATATTATTTTCTTGTCAGAGCAAAATATCTTTTTTCTTGTATCGTCGAAAAGATCAGAAATATAAAAGCTTCTGGTAGATGGTTGGTTCTTTATATACAGGATTAAGAAAATTGCAGAAAACTGTAGGCAGTTACAAAGTGTACGAAGCTAGAGTTCTAAAAGGCACAGAATCAGAGCTGGAAAGGACTACTGGGCGTAGAGAATTAGGTCAGAGTAACGGAGAGTGGAAAGTAAATTTAAGAAGTTAGGATTTCAAGATTTAAGGAGCTAAAGTTCCAAGATTTTCAGAGTGTAATGCGAAAACTTCCACAAACAGAGCGCGAATAAACGAAACTCATATTCAGTGTATACAAGTTTAGATAGTTGGTATGCACTTGGCTTCACTACATCTAATTAGAAAATACCAAGCCGACACAATTTTCATGAAATTTCTTCCATCAAGTTTTAATACATGCCACAAAATAATATAACACGAATTAAAGTTTCTAATACCGTTTAGAGTTTGAAAACCTTTAAGTCCAAATTAATTCCCAATGGAGACTAAAAAATATTTTCACGAACCGTATTAAAATTTCAAAATTTCCGTCTCCATGAGTTCCTATTTTCAGTAGTTCTGCCTGTATCTCTCAAAAAGATATTCCACCAGTTCCGTGCACGTTACAGCATATTTTCATATTTCCGAGTCACCTGTTTCAATCACACTTCACGATAAGATAAAGCGACCTACATGCACGCGAATGTTGCGTAGGAAGAGTTACTTCGAAAACGGTGATCGGTTTCATTTCTCGCTCCGAGGCGAAAATTCTCGTCACGACGTTAATGCCAGTCGATGAGCGAGCCCTGAAGGCCAGGAAGGAAGCATTATGGCACCGCTGAACTTTGCCCAGCGGACTCTCGATTAAGATCAACAGAGGTGGTTGGTCGCAACAGGTGAGGTCTGGGGACGCTTTGCGGGATCCATGATCTCCCTTTCGATATACAGAGCTCGCTTTTCCAAGATAAAACTCCACTCCGAAGGAAAACAACTTCCCGATACCGTGTACACGCGTTATTTGTTTGAGGCGAAACTCCTTGAAATCTCCGAGCAATCGAGTACGTATGATATCTACCAACGTCCTTTGAAGCTTTCCATTCAACGAAACAATGAGCTCCACATTTCATGGACCACTATACGTGGACGTTTTTAAATCGAAAACAATCAGGTTTGGAAAATAAAAGGGCACGATCTATCCAGGTATTTCTCCAATAAGCCGTGCTATTTTCTTGGATGTACTATAAAATATATATGAAAGTCCTCCGTGTTATAAGAGAGAAATATCCTGCCCTCTAGAGACGCTTTACTTTGCATTTTCACTCGGCAAGAAGTAGTCCTGACGGATTATTCTAGCGGGACACCGCGGAATAAAGAGCGTAAGGATATTTGCTGGCTACCAAGTTTCACGTTGACCGAAACGGAAATACTATGTGAATTTTGTATCCATCTTGAGGTCTCAGACCGCGTTGGCTGACTTAAAATATATCGTGTGTCCTTCCGAGATGTGTATCTCACAAAAGATGTATGAAAGTGAGGAATGATGTACGAATATTTAAGTGGGAAGGTATTCTTAATGCAAGTAACTTTCAAACATTGGAAATTTAACAGAAATGTGTTTGTATAATTAATATTCTTAATAGCATTTACAAATTTTGTACTCCTTGCACGGGAGTGTTGGCTGTTCAGAAAATGAGAATTAGTAACTAGCACAACAGTGACTAAGCATCGAAGAAGTAGCAAAAGATATTTTCATAAAAACAAATCTTCAGGATCCTTGAAGGTAAAAGATTCGAAGAAAGGTTTCCATAAACAACAGTTCGCCCTTTATATCTTAACCCTTTCCATGCCAAAATTTTCTGGGAAATGAATCTTGTTGTATTCCTCTGCTGATCCTTATTCCAATACAACAGAATAGCTTGATATATCTTACTTTGATCTTGAGTGTATCTGATCTTGAAATAAATTTCAAGAGAGGCTACCATAACATTGCAAACATTTCCATTCATGTCCTAATACAGGAAAGAACACAATTACTGCGGGGATGCCTATAATAGGAAAGGAAAGAGAGTTGGAGGCTTGAAGGATGGAAAACAGAAGGGATCATAGGAAAGTAAAAGCGCCTGATCGTCAGCTGGCGCAAAAATAAGACACGAAATCGTGGGAGGATCGTGCGACGGGGAACGTGGTTCTTGGGCAACAGGTGAGAGAACCACCACCCTAGAAAAGCACGTAACTTTTCGCGAGGTCGACTTTCGGCAGACCTGAATATCGATGCCCTCTATTCGTACGTAATATCGTTCTCGCAGCCGCGGAAAGTTTTTCGTAGCGTCCTCTAAGCGCGACTTTGCTAGCAACTTTCGCATCTCGAAACGTGCACCGAAGAGAAAACACGTAAGTATGATAGACAGTGTTGATAAAACAAATGCGATGCTCACGAATATGATTAAGTCATATTGTATTAAGAGGTCTTCCTAATATGACGGCTGAGAAAAGCTCAATTTTTCTGGCCTGGCATGCGGAAGGATATTGCCCTCTTCTCGATGCTCCTATTCCGCTATAAATGGATACTTTTACTTACAATTTTTTTTTTTATAATCTTAAAAGGTGATGGAATAAAGCTACAAACGTACAAAATGTTACGTGCAATACTTGTTTCCTTTTTAATTCCCGAAAAATTAAGTTTTTTTTCAGTCATTACTCTAGGAAGACCTCTTAAAAACATAATTAGTGAAGTATAATACTTTGAGATCATACAAAATCATAAAGGGTCATAAAGAATTCTTACTGCCCACGTTAAATAATAAATAATAATTTAAGAAATAATGTAAGAAATAGCCCCCAAATAATTTCCAAAAATTCACGACATTTTATACCATATCTTCTCCCGATGAATTCCCTTCTTTGACACCCACGTTCTTTGGAGCCTCCCTTGGAGACAAGAACGTCTCCACAAATCCACCCCCGCAGAACTCGATCCAGGTTCGTGCAACGCGTGGGGCCTGCTGGAAATACCTACAAATTGGCCCGCCACAGGAGGCGAGGGGGCGAAACCCCGTTGCGCAAGGGCGAAGATCGCGTCGCTGGCTTGGAAACGAAGCCCCCCAATGGGAACATGTGACTAGAGGCGGAGTGTTACGATGATAGTCCAGCTACGCGACGTATTCGTCGACACGATGGATATGGGGCATCGGGCAGCACGTGACATACGTGCACACGTGTAGCCGGAGGCAGAGGCAGGCGCTCGTACACGTGTATTCGCAGCGAGACGGCCGACGTTAAAGAGCCTCTCGCAATATCGGAGGAAGCACGGGGATAGAGAGCGACCGGGCAGGACCTGGAGGATACGGAGAGTGTAATGTAAACTAATTAGCAGGGGAGTCTACGGCAATTAAGGCCGCTGGAGTGCCTCGCGCTGCCACTCCGCCAACAGGGCGTACCAGACACCAACAGCATTGTCGGCCCTGCCAGCACTACGCTCAGATATAGCCGAGATACAGAGGCGGAAAATCATTGCCGGCTCGATCGTCATACGATTTTATGGGACCATTTTATAAAAAGACTTTTATGCAAAACGGTGGTGGAAAAGGAATGTGGTTTCAATGATTTTTCGTTTACGGAAGGGGAGATATGCGCTGGTGTATGAAAGTTTCGGGTGGTATGTTGGTGAGGAGGGAATTATAGAATTTTGTTATAGTGGGATGAAGTTTAAGAGGAAACATGTAACACAAGCTGCATGAAAGTTGCAGGAAATATTCTGCCTGCGGTATTAGTTGTTTCAGTGAAACAAGGGCGTAAAGATTGCTTTTTGCTAAACCATTTAGAAGAGGAAAAGCTTAAGGGGTCATTCCTGTAATCACGCCGCAAAATTCGGCAACATTCAGGGTTTTTTTCTTAGTGAATACAACGAATAACAATGTCAAACTTTTTTTCATTTATTAAGCTACTTATAATGTATATGGAACAATTTTTTAAATACACTTTTAATTGTTTTTTTTTTTAATGTTATCTGTAGGTAAAAATCGCGCATTTGAAAAGAAATATCTCCCTGGTGGGAGTGATTTCAGCTCACAGACTGGTGAGTCTGAAACAAAAAAAGCAAACTGATTCTTAATCATTATGAGTACCGCTATCGCAGGTGCCCAGAATTAGCCACGTAAGTAAAAATTTAACAAAATTGCGCGCATTCAAACTTCAAGTAAATATGGAAAATTTCGAGGCTTGAAGTTTGAATTTCAAATGATAAGAATCAGTTCGGTTTTTTTGTTTCAGGTGAGTCCGTAAGCTGAAATCACTCCCGCCAGGAACTGAGGTATTTCTTTTCAAAGGCGTGACTTTTACCTCCAGATAACATTGAAAAAACACAATTAAAAGTGTATTTAAAAAATTGTTCCGCATACATTATAAGTACCTTGATAAATGAAAAAAAAATTTGACACTTTTATTCATTGTATTCTCTGAGAAAAAAACCTGAATGTTGCCGAATTTTGCGGCGTGGTCCGGTCAAAACGCTCGAAAAGGTGATCTTTAGGATTTTTTTTTCAAAAAAGTATACAACTTGCAGTAAAAAACTTTATGGCCTTTCGTTATTCGTTCTTCAAGGATATAAAAACTTCTTTTTTTTTTCATTTTTGTATAATGGTTCGAATTTTACGTGGCGCTCAGTGCACTGCTGCAACAAAAGAGACGGAAACGGTAGACAGTAGAACTCGAGGTAGAATTGTTCGAAATCAAAACACCAAATATATTCTTATAGGTTGTATCCATCACTATCGCGTCAGCCTTTAAGAAGGCAAATAAAGCAAAATGGCGATGTTTGGTACACGTTTGAACACAAACATGCGAAAAAGGGGGTAATTCTGCGCCTAAAAATGATTAATAACGAAGAACTATAACCTCTAAAATTGATGGTCAAAGGGTGATGCGATAGTGAATTAATTTACAAAGAAAATGCCACCAAGTTTTATGGAATCGGTTAATAATTTCTTTTGTTATGCTGTCTACCGTTCGGAAAAATCATGATCCGAGAAAAACGCGTTTAAAGTTTTACGTGAGTTCCAAGTGGCCGGGTTTTACCTACACATTTCCCGCTATTCAAATGCCTATAACTTCGAGAATTTTACGAATTTCAACAAATCCTTTTAAACACATATTCTTAAAAGGTTGAACATTCGAAAAATGAGATAAAAGAAAAATCGATTTTTAGACCGGACGGTCCCCTTAATAGCTCGTTGTAAATTAGAGGACATAACTTCTAAGCGCCTTTATTCACTCCTTTCACCAAACAAGTACAACATTCCTGAGTATCATGTCACATATTCAATAACACAGCACTCTTTCCACCAGCAGGGACAATTTTATCCGCCACGGAGCTGCCCGATTGCCATTACACCCCCCTATCGCCGATAATTACAATGGCAACTTCATCGACAGGTCCAAACGTCCCCAGCACGTACACAGTCGCCGGCCCCCCCTCGTTCCCTCGTTTGAACCCACCGGCTGATCTCAATCTCAGCTCATAACCCCAAATCGACCTGTCGTATACCTTCGGCAACACCCTTCGCGCGCGCCCCTCGCCACGGAAGGGTTGGAACTGACTTGGTCCATTACTTTCGACCCTCTGTTCAGGCCCCCTGCCACGTCGTTTACCTCCTTAGGAGCCCTTTACCGTCGTCTGTCCATAAGCATCGATAGGCAACCCGCACGACCCGTTCCATCCTGGCCTGTAACATATGATCAATGGCCGTGCGCGTGCCTTATATCGGCACAGGTCCCCAGGGACAGCCCGTACGCCGTGTTATCGACGTACAAAGCGGCCTCGGGAGCAGTCGGACCAACACGGAGCACGGGTCACAGTTCACCCTGAGCCCCCTGCCGCAGGCCAGAGGCACGATACGATAATAGGAAAACACTAAATCGGGAAATTACGTTCGTCGCGCGACGTCTGCCACACCTGCCTGATCGATCCTGCAACGCAATTATGCCGAATAGGGTGCGAAACCGAACCCTAGCACCTGCACGCCCGGGCCCCCTAGCCGAAAATCAACAGCGCCCGCGACCCCGTTCACGCACTCACGAATCGAACGGCCCCCTCTGCCATCCTAGGGGAGATTGATTAGGTTTTACACGAGGTGGCTCGCGGGAAACGTTTGGAAGTTTGTGGGAATGTTTTGAAGCGAGGTGAGACGCGTAGGAAGGACTTCGTGAAATCCTGTCTCTGAGGTACCTAACCAAGTTCTGAGGTATAACGATAGTTGTACCACACTTGGAACAGATTTAAATACAAGAATTGGCGGTAGGTTTAGATAAAGTAAAACATGCTTAAGACTCCCAACGGGTACATTAAATTTACATAAAATTTGCATAAATACCTTGCGTGCGCGAGAAATATACTATCAGCCGTGTGATCAATGATAAGTCTCACGAAATTCCTTAATTCCTACCTATCTTGCAGGCTAATTATATATAAAGTGATAGCAGACACCCGGTATCCTTATCTCTAACCGCGCAGAAAATTCGAAATCGCACGAAAGCCTGACACTATCTACAGTAAAGAATTCCTCGAAATCACTGCGAGACCCTACAAGTCTATGGCAATCAGATAGGCCCAGGTTCGCCAGCATCGGTATTAAAACGTTGCGTTAAAGGCGCGAGGGGATTTAATCAGTCGGAAGCTCTGGATTCGATTAGGCCAGAGGGAAGTTGGCAAGTTCGATCGGAGAAGTGACGTGATTGCAGGATTAATCAACGGCCGCGAGGCAGAGCGGGCAAGGATAGCGGAATCGAGGGGATCGATAGCGGCCGCGCGTCGGGACCAGAGATATTTTATTCATAATTCGAGATACGATCCAGGGACGCTAGGGTGGCTTCACGTTATTTATATATCCCATCCCGCAGGAGGACACCGCCAGCTACGTCTCGCCCGCGTCCTCGTTGCATTGCGCCCAGCCGAAATGGATTTCCCCGGCTGAAAACTCGTCGACATTTCCCGAGGACGTGGATACGTACGCCGGCAGGAGGGAAATTTTTCCCCAAACGCGATCCTCGCGATTCCAAGCCATCCGTTTTCTATTTAACTGAACGCGCTGCGAGCTGCGCCACGTCGATGGCATGACGGAGGCATTTGCGTCAGTGGATGCGGAGCGATGGATACAGCCGATCGAAGAGGGAATGATGTGATGGAGATGTAGGTAACAATCGTTGAGAGGATATCGATAGCTTGTTAGGGTGGCTTGAAGGGTAACGTGGGGTGAAGTGTGCAGAATTGTGGATATTTATTGCATCGTCTCTAAACCCATGTCCTATGAAATAAACATCATAACTACGGGATTGACAAAGTAGTTGGTGTTCAACTTATTTTAAACAAGATATAGGGCAGTGTATGCCTAGTCAACAACCGCGCAAAAGAGAGATGGACGACATTTTTATGTAAATAAATTTTCGAATAACGAATAGAAATTAAGAAATTACTCGTCATGTGTGGAATAAAACTAACTCCGGTTAACGAACGAAAGACGAATAATTTTTCTAACTTTCATTCGTTGTTCGAAATTCTGTTTAAATAAAAAATTTGCCCATCTCTGCGCAAAAGTAGTTACCGAATATTATACTGTATAATATTAAATGAGGTGGATATTGGAGATATATATGCTAAATATTTCAGTGATGCTCGGTGTTTCGATTTTATAAGATGAGTTTGAGAAAATGTTTTAATGGTACGATTGTTTGTATATGTGGTGTTTGGTAAAATGTGGTACAAATGATGGGGAGGTAATTTCTCATGAGGAAAGGAGTAGGAAGTATAATGAAATTTATGCAATATGAAAGTACAGTGGCGGGCGAAAGAAAGTTTACACCTTTTAAAATCGCATAACTTTTTTAAAATTGGTCCAAACAATTTGAGATTTTTTAGAAGTTGATTTAAGTTGAAATCAGCTTATTTGGGTAATATAAACTCCAAATTTTTTTTGTGGGAATTTAAGCGTTTGTAGCTCAGAGCAACATTAACCAATTTGGATGAAATTTTCAGCATGCATACAACTTACTTAAATCTACAAACAGGATTTTTGAATTTTCATTACAGGCTCAGAAAAAAAGTTGAAGAAACGACTTTTAATATTTTCTTCGTTATTCCGACCAATTGCAATTTTTTTCAAAACGAAGAAACACGTCACTTAGGAGGATAATCTTTCTCGCTTCTCAAAAAAACTCAAGTCGTTTGGACCAATTCTAAAATAGTTATACGATTTTAAAAGGTGTAAACTTTCTTTCGTCCGTCACTCTATATATGGAATGTAAAAAAACTTCCAATGCGTAATCATTGTAATTGGACAGTTGAGTCCTGGCAGAAAACACTCTAAGTGCGAAAATTAAAAAAAAAAAAGATTTTTTAATTGAAAAATGTTCTACTTTCTAATGGTAATGCTACAGTCGAGAATTTGATTGTTGGCACTTATAATGTTTTCTACAAGTACACTTCACTTGTTTCTCTCACTTTCCCAACACGAGTAACAGCTACTGGAACCCCTGCATTCACAGTCTCTCTTCAAGAATAATTTCATGCAGTCCATTCATCATACGCATAACCGAAGATTATCAAGTTCATGTAGGAGTTGTCATGTCAATTAAATCCCCCATGCAATACATCTCCGACCATTCCTTAAATGGGACAACCAACGAAGTGTCACAGCAATGAACCATACCCAGCCCTCTAGTCCTCTAATTAATATCAAATAGCAGTGAATGGGGAATCGCAAAGCAACTTTAAAAGCCTTCCAAGGTGAACAGAAATTTCCACGAGTTTCCACGAGTTTCCACGAACAAGCTTCAGAAGGTTCTTCTGAAGACGATCGAGCCGAGAACCCGGCAACCGGGAACTTCTTCGAAGCGCAATATACCTTAAAAACATCCCGTGCCGATTGATGCCCCTGCGATGGGAATAAATGTTCCTCGGCTAGTAAATAAAGAGCGTCGGAGTTGGTTGGCCCGCGGCCCGTGCGGGGGAGAATCGTAAACTTAAAAGCATCGATCGATTCCATGCGCTTCCAGCCACTTGGAGGACTTCTCGTCTGGGCGGCTTTAACCTCGCGGTTAATAAGGACTTCATTAAGTTAGCGTGATCCAAGACGAGGAGGAGAACTCGGGCGAGACGAGTGAGATTGCACAGATTTCGCAGATTATATCGTGAAATTGGCTAACCGGCCGGCGCGGGTAATCGTGGGTAAATTTGTGGAAAACTTGACATTACAAATTGGAAATAAGAAGAAACGACATTACCCCGGCGAACGGGAGGCCCTCCTAAAAATTAATCCACGGTTACGAGAGCCCAGATTAACGATATCAATCTACTCCCATGGCCGGGGTCAATGGAATACTAAACTTCTGCGGGAATGATAATTGTATAATTACGTGGGAAATTGATGATTAAATGATCCTGGTTTGAATTGGGCGATTGCGAAAGCGTGTGCTCGTTTCAGGCACAATTGCATTGTGTTGCAGTGCGGTATTGGCAAAGCAGCATCCTCAGTTTTTATATGAAACTAAAGTTGGTCAAGTGTCGCTGGAGTGTGGAATCGAATAATAAAGAACATGGTTCTAGTGGTATAGTTTAATAATAGAAAATGGATCGAGAGAATGCTCCACTGAAATGCCTCTGTGCAATACGAGTTTTGGAAGATTCAAGGGTTTTCACTGTTGGTATGAAAATGAAAATTTCTTTTTGAAGAGGCTGTGAAGCGATGGTTCATAAAAGTCGAATGAAACAAATTAATCTTTATGGCGAAATCGAGGTTCTGATTTAAAATTCATAGCTCTAACGATATTGGAAAGGCAATCATTAACAATGAAGACAATAATTGAATTACCCTAGTTAAGAATTTTGATAATTTGAACAAGAAACAATAGATTCTTAATAAAAATCGTACGAAGTCTTTGCAATCACCAGTTAATTGTATGCTCCGAACCCCCTCGCTTCCACTTCCTTAGTCATTTCATCGTCTCCACCCACCATTTTACGTAATTCCGTCATTTCCCAACTCTGCGGGGGGCGAAATACGAAGAATCACGGACATTCAATTCTACTTTTCTGCATTATCTCTGCGGAGACCTTCGATCTTCGATCGAGCCATTATTAACGCCTTGATTACACCCCGCCAGATTAAATGGATTTTTATTTGTCTCTCGGTTCGTTCAACACTTTGCGTTCTATCTACCGACTTCGCCGATTTTTACAGGCTACTCTGATTTTTACGCTTACACGTTCTGGTATTAAAGCACAAATATTTATTTTCAGTAACTAGAAATGCAGGAAAATCTAAATTTCCTATATGCAATTATTTATGACATGACATTTCATAGACTTGGTTAAACCAAAGAATATTTCTTAAATTATAGATGACAGAATATTTAATGATAAATAAATAATAGCTCTTGAATATTGGAGGAAAGTTAAATATGAATAATTTTAATAAACTTTCCACAGATTAAAATGACAATTAAGTATTCCCAAGAACTAATCTGAATACACCAAGAATGGGCGTTTACGTTATCAGTTTTAATTTGGAATAAGAACTCTTGCCTGCTAGAGAACACGAAATAATAATTGCAATAATTGAAGAATGCAGTTACAAACAATTTAATTTTCAAAATCCAAATTTTGCGTGCACAGTATATTGATAAATAGAACAGTAGAATACCTATTTATTATTGGACCTGAGAATCTCGATAAATAATCACAGTGACAGTCGTTTGTAGCATTTTCAGAGTATCGTCGCGGACACACTCCAAAGTCCAAATTCAGATGGATTCTGTGTAAACAAATTAGCTGCGGTGACGAACAATTTAATTCACTTCACTAAACTGCGACGGCGCCACTGCAACTCTCACTCCATCTAATTAACTTAACTTAACATCAGAATGCAGTTACGATCGAACAACGCGCACACGAAATAACACGTCCCCTATAAATTATATAAGCTGCTTAGCATTAGTTCGATTTTTAATGCCCAGTCAGACATTTGAAATTCAACATCTTTAACGGCTTACTAAATAATTGCAGAACAAACAAACAGCAAATGTGTCATAAAATAAAGTGAACATCAACCGAAAGCCAGCGTTTCATTTTTCTTTTACGTATTTTTGGATTACAGATGTTGGGAACAAAATGAGAGGAAAATGGTATTCTCCACGCTTTCTTGCGCTTGTTGGAGAATCGCGTTGCAACGAGTTTAAATTTTCACGAGAAGGTAAAGACAAAGTGGCGACACGGCTAAAAATTGGCAGCTATATATTCTTTGCAGCAAGTTTTTCCATTACGCGCCTATCTCAGTGCGTCCTGAACGGGAAACGGAACTTGAGGAAACTGAAGCAAGAGCGCACATCTCGTGTTTTTCCTGTGATAAGCTTCGTTCTTTAACAACGAACTTCGTAACAAGAATATACTGGGTAAGAAGCTTTTTAACCTCGCATAATGCGCTCTTAACTATTTCCATACTTTTCACCATTACTTTTGCATTCTTGCCACGTCGAGTGAGCGGCTCGTAAATAACAATTGCTAATTTACGGCGCAGAAGACGATTCGACTTTTAATAAATCAACGTTGATTACATTTCTGGGTGAAGTAAAAAGTTATGCGCCTAACTGGACTGGTCGATAGATGATAGCATTAAACAAAGGTCAGGGGTCACTTCATTTTCGAAGGTAGAGTTTGCTCGATAAGAGATAATAATACTTAGCGTTAAGTGCATGCTTCAATAACTAATAATCGATTTCTCAGACCATGATATTCTACCTCCACTAGGAGTTACCATTTAAACTTTAAACCATCACTCACCATACGATTTGCTCACAATTTTGAAAGTAAAATTGATGTAATAAGCAAGTATATACACATTAAAAATAAAAGTGTAAGAAAATTGATAAGATCACAGAAAATTGAGCGTCACTAAAATTCTCGAGTACATCCAATCACATTTTACTGGTAAAATATGTGAATGGAAGATATCGAAGGGTAACTATTATGTTCAATAAAAATTAGCACATATGGGGAAAGGTGGGATAGTTGATCATCGAGGATACATGATCACATCAGTTTTTTAATTAATATGTTTGCATATTAATGCATAGTAATGTTTGCTTTACAGCAACACTTCACGTTGCAGTTTTCTTTCGGCAGCATAAAATAATATGGTTAGAAGCTTCGATTTTATTTGCAGCCAGAAAGTAAATATTTCAGTCACCTTGTTCTTCCTCCCTTTCGACAGAATGTTGCATTTTCAACGATTTTAAATATAGAGGAAGTGCAGTATATTTGGAATACCAGTTTGTTTAAGACGAATAAACATAATATCATAGGGAAACTAATAAACTTTCATATTTCTTAGTGTCAGTAAAGATAAAAAACAAAAAGTAACTGAAATTTTGGTTTGAATGAAAAATGACAAGAAGTATCGATTTCGTTAAGGTGCAGGTAATTTGGAATACCGATATTCCAATTTACCGTCACTTTATAAACTTAAACAAAACATGTAGATAATAAAATTAGTTTATTTTATGACGTAATCAGGCTAAGAAATCACAATTAAGAAACAATTTTATGTAGATATCTATAAGACAATATTTACACAACCTAAACCTAAAATTTCATGTCACAGTTTGTATTCTCGAAATTATCGCAAAACTGGCACGGAACCATAGAAGGAACATGCAAATGAGTCGATTAAGTTTTTAACACTAAAGTTTTGACATATTTTAACCATGATTGGAACGATTGAATACGGGCTGAAAAAGTTTTGCAGATTGACGTTCGCTTCCTCTGCAGATTAAGTCGAAAATGTAAAAATTGCAGTTCATCCACAAATGTCATTAGTGAACAGGTCATTAGCCCCTATAATCTACGGTGTTACAAATTAAATAGCGTTAGTAGTTTATTAGATACTTCGGTATTCCAAATTACCAACAGTATTCCAAATATGCTGCACTTCCTCTACTAAATAAAAACAGCAATTTCTGGACTATTAATGTTATTTATTGATTGATCTAAATATTTGAGGTAAGTTTCATTTTTCATCTTTTTCAAATCGAGTGCATTGAGGGATACTTGATCAGTGTGTGAGGTGTGATACTTGAAAAAAGCAAAACTGTGATCAACTATCCCACCTTTCCCCTCCTATAAATAGTAAAAACGACTAAATGCAAGTAAACGAAATATAGGTATCCTTCAATAAAGACGAATTCCCCACGCAAGAAGCCCCAGAAACCTGACCAAACGACCAACCAATCTCATTTTGCAAAAACCCAATTACACCCCCCTCGGAAGAAATTCCGCCCCCTGTTACACGCCCAAGAATTCAAATATTCCTCAATTCCTTATCCCCCCCAGAAATCTTCTGCTCGCCGACTGAGAAGCGCCACTATTTACCGGATGACCCGACATTAACCCCATTCCGAAATCAGAGCCAGCGCAGCCAGACCAGCTGCCCCGAAATTAACAAAGCCCTTCCACCCTCCTGCCCCCTATTCCAACACGAATAATCCAGCGGTAATTCAGTAACCCCCGGGCTGATCCGTTGTTTTTCGACGCGCGCCGTCGGCTGGAAAGAAAAACGTAAATAATTTTCGCGTGGTCGAGGCGCGCCTGCGAGTCGGTAGACGCCGAGAAGAAAAGAGAGCAGGCCGTCTGCTCCCAAAGGGTGGCCCCGGTATGCACGCTCCCCTCACACCCTGCCACACGACAGCCGCTGGAACAGGGGAGGGGAGGGCGAGGGTGGACGAAAGAAGAACTCGCAGGGGTGGCAAAGAAGAGGCTGGAACAGTAGGAAGGGGGAGAAATAGGCAGGAAGAGGACGGAAGGGGCCCCGTTGAAAGAAAAAGGGGGTTGGAAAGAGGGAGCCGGAGAACTAGAGGAGTGTCACAATAGCCTGCAGATTGGAGAGGCAGACGTACAGTCCCTGACCTGGCCGTATACAGTCCCGTTTCGAGGGGCTATGCACGCCCAGCCATCGTGTAAAATAATGCTCGTTGCATGGCCCCCTCCGCCCCCGCGGATCTGGCCCGACCGATCCTGCCCGACCAAACCGCGATATTACTACTTGTACAAATACAAATATATGCCGAAACACCCTCCCCCTAGGGCCGCGAACCGCTGCTCGAATGACCCGTCGCGGTTCTCAACCTTCATAGATTTTACAGAACCCCCTTTCGGGGTACAGATCGGTGGACCAGCCGCGCGGAGCACCTTCTGTTTGCGTTTCAGATTGAAATTTAAGCGTGAACGTGTAATTCCGTGGACGCGGACGGTTTGGCCGGTGGAGGACGGTTTATTGCCAGCGAATAGGCTTGATAAAGGGGGGCAGGCTCGATCGGTGACAGGGATGATGTGGTTGTTTAAGATTGGGACATCGTTATTCTGCTGTGATTTATAAGAGGTGTTATGGGGTAATGTCTAGGGGAGGTATTATGGTTTGTGATGGACGTACTGTTATCGCGTTCAGTTCCTTCTAAGCAGAAGATATAGATTGTGTGGAGTTCTACTTTTTCTGAATGGGTACATGTGTTTTTAATGCCGATGTCTGGAGCACGTTACTTGGCGAGTTAGTGTGAGAGTTAGAATGAAGAGGTCGTGTGAAGATTATAGGGGGAAATTGCGGGGGAACGATCGGAGGAATTTTTCTTTATAATTAAGTAGAAAGGTAGGGGATCGGACGTATATCGATAGGTCACTTTAAGGGTAATAAAGTGCGAAAAGGTTTAAAACCCATACAGTGTATACTTTTTTCTAGAAAAAAATCATAAAAGGCACCTGTTTTCCCGCGATTTCACCGAAGGGTGGCCTTAAATTGAGTTATAAATATCAAACACTGTTAGTAACTACAGCATTCTAATATTGAACGTATCTAAAATTTCTAAATTTCATTCTTCCCGTTTAGAACGGTCTATTCTACCTTCTATATATTCTATCTAAGACGTATCTAAATTTCTAAAATTCATTCTGTCTATCTGGAACGATCTATTCTATCTAGAACCGATCTAAATTTCATTCTTTCCTTCCAAATATCATAAAAATGTTGTGACACCTAGCAAATAGTTTCCTCTTCTACCAATCATTTAATATCTGCGTCACCTTATTAGTAGAAAATTATGCATCAATTAAAAAATTGGTGTCTGACAAATGAATTAATGCAACTCACGTAATTTTACATTTTCGGAAAGGCCAGCCCCCAAAGGTGAGAAGCTTTTGTTTAGCTACAAGGAATGGCGGTGACAAGTAAAGTTATTGTGAGAAAACTATTTTGATGGAGCTGATTCTCCAGAGGTGAGCCCCACTTAATGTCTGTTCCTACTCTCGCCACGCCGCGAACAGAAATGCCAGAATTTTGGCACATCAATCGGGGAAAAGTTTTTGCCCGTTTGTCTACCATCGCGTCACGTGCGCAGCAATTGCTCCATCGCGTCACGTGATAAACGACGGAGAAATTTCCATGCTGACGACCGTACATCGATGGGGTCCCATTTGTCACGGAGACCTCATCTTTTTTCAACAACACTAGTTTTCCATCTAACTGCCCTGTTCGCGTTTGCCTCGGCAACATACATAAATTGCACGCTGTAAAGCCAGAAGGTCATTTAATAAAAGATGATCGATCAACGTCATATCCTGCGCGAAAGATTCGAAATAGAACACATTTTTTTTCAAAGCGTACCTCACGACCACTATAATAATAAAAGAATGTGGTTTTCAGTAAATTTTCTTGTTTTGAGCAAGCCACAGTTTGAAGTTTTGTATTTTACTTATTTAATGCTATTTAGTAAAAGATTAATAACTACGCTAAGCGTTCTGGTATAAGAACTTTCATACGATGTCCTGTATTTGATAAGGTATTCCAAATCAGACAGTATATGTATACTTTTATCAAAGACTCACATCACTCTGAAACACGTGACACAAAGTTTTCTAAAATAAGACACCAGAATTACTTCGAATATTACTGAAAATTAAAAAATTTCAAAAGTTTCGTTAAATTTCCAAACTTTCACGAGTATCTTGTTTCTCACACGCTATATGAAGGAAAAATACTCTCAAAACACGCAGCCATACGCATTCTAGGAAACCAGAGGAGACTCATCAAGACCCTTAAAATTGTTTACATTTAAATAATATAAAAAAAAGAATCACTCTAAGTTCCAAAGAAAGAGTTACTCAACATCCCACTAGGGATGCATTCCCTACCAAGGTACAACCCCCAAAGCGCAATTAAATAAATTAAGGAAGAGCCCTGACAAATACAAATCCATAATTAGCACCACAATGATCGGCTTTATATAAATCGTGACCAGATGCAAAATAAAAGAAGAGGGCTCTCGCCTGTTTCTTGATCTGAGAAGTCTCGTTACGGATTCTTTGGCGCGATCGCGATCCACCGCCGTCGGCTGGCCCCTCCTCCCTCCCTCTAATTTCTGGCTTCCGGTTTCGGGCGAACTTTCGGGACGAAAAGTTGCATTTCCTCTCAGTCGGATGCTTCGAACAGGAAGAAGTTCGTCTCGAGGTCGGTTTGGATGCCGTAGCTCTGGGGCGTAATATTGATCATAGCGTGGGCGGCTTTTGGAGGAGGGAGAACGGGGGTGTCTGCACAACCTCTCCTCGCACTCTCCCTCCTGCTGCTTCTCTACCTCCATCCCTCTCTTGAGGGGTAAAGTCGGCGGGGGCGGAGGAGGCGGAAGAGGGACTAGCTGAAGCGTTACAACGGGCCCACTCGTTGCATACGCTCGTCGATTCCACCGGGTGGTCGTTAAATGTCGGTGGAAAAATTGCGATTTTTATGTAATCAATATTCGTGGAACGGACACGAAAAGTTGTGGAAAATCTCGATGCTTTTAATGGTGAATTTATGCTGAGCGTTTAGCTGAACGAAGCTTTGTAAAATTAAAATTCTAATTTTATTGGATGGGAGGAAATTGTTTGAATTTCATTCAAAAGTGATGATGATTCGTGGTAGATGAGTGTTACTAAATAATATTGGAGAAGATGGAATGAAGAAATCTTTAGTTGAAGCTGATAATTATGTAATAATTAGCAGTAGATATGATTATGAGAATTTTTCAAATATCGTTAATGTGGATGCTTATATTGTTTGAATTTTATTTAAAAGTGATGATGATTCGTGGTAGATGAGTATTACTAAATAATATTGGAGAATATGGAATAAATAAATCTTTAGTTGAAGCTGATAATTATGTAATATTTAGCAGCAGATATGATTATGAGAATTTTTCAAATATCGTTAATGTGGATGAAATGTAAGAGGCCACAGACTACAAGCGATAATACCAGTATGGTATAAAACAATAATAGAGGAGCGAATGAAGGTGGAAGGTATTTTGCAACACAATGCTTCGTCATAATTAGAACGAGATTATGTTCTATATTGCATAACGCGATTTGGAGGATTACGAAAACGGTTAACGGAATTTGCACCATAATGGATTATAATAATACAGTAGCAGGTAACTGAAATCACTAGCTCCTAGCCTGAAAGCTTTTATTACTTTGTTAAGAAATATTACACTGCATGCTGTTTAATATCATGTCCAAAGGAAGATTGAACAATTATCAGCAGTGACTGCATTTCCATCCAATAGATTACAACATTAAAAAAGTATGTAAATAAATTCAACTTCGTTTGCCCAGAAAGTAAATAGAAGTGTATTTATTTATGGAGCTATACATTTTTCGTAAATTCCAACAAATGCTTCGTAAATACGAATCATTTTATTTCTACAGATTTGAGCCCTGTTATCTGTGAATTTAGAGTTCTGGAAAATTGTTGTTCTTAATTACAGGCGTAGACAGAAATGGAATTACACGTTGAGCTACACAATTGACATGTACAGTAATTTCGAATCCCCGCAATTGTATTATCAAATGTAAATCCGAGCAATTTCTTTTCATGAAAGTTTGAAACTGTTTGCAGTTACGCATCCATGTAAACGCAGTCAATAAACAGCAGCTCGTGTCTGGGAATGTATTGCGAACAGGAACAGGGGTTTCAGACGCAAATAATGCCATGTGTGAAATGAATATAAACGTTAAGCACAGTTACACGTGTCGTTCCCAGAAAATTTAGTTACGCAAAATTATTGTTATTTCGAAGCTCACTTTATCGCCTGGTACTGCCACACACGCCTGTATTTTAAACGTTTTTAACAAGTTTGAAAAACAGAATAATGGAGAATGAAAATTAATTTGTTGTCAATGCCTTTCCATTATATCTAAAGATACAAACTGATACAATTTTTCTACAAAAGAAGTACTTTAAGAAGTACTTTCTCTTAAAAAGCTTAATACGAACTTGTGAGAAAAAGTTTCGAAAGCTTATTCTACCAATTAATACAATTTTGTCATATCAGAGCCCGTGGTTCGCTGAATTCAATTCAATTCTTCCTCCCACAAAAATATATTTTAATAAATTCCCCAAAAACTTTTCCCTGCTAAATCTGTACAACCCGGTGCACATAAAATCCCACCACCCTCATGCACGTGTAACAGCCCCGCGACTGCTATCGGCGACTCGAAAAGCAACCCTCCATCCACGCTACACCTTTCACCGAAATCTTCAACAAAGCATCAGCCGCATGAAAAATGCATTCAAAACCCTATGAAGACAAAGAAAGCCACCCCACCACCCCGAAATATTTCTCCAAACGAGGGCAGCCGCCGAAAAGCATCCCTTGAACGAGGCCGAAGGCCCCCGAAGCGTCATCGAGCGCAGGGATCGAACGATCCGTCTGCAGCCTCGCGGAAAGTCCGTGGCTGAAGCTGCACAGAGGCCGTCCCTCCCCCCTGCCCTTCGGCGGAGGTTCAGCACGCTGAGAACCGCTGAGTCTCTTTCGGGATCGAAATGACAGTCTGGCCTGAGAGGCGCGAGCTTCGAAAGCTCTCCTCGGTGGGGGTGGAGTTTCTGTGCCCGAGCGGAACGATATGGGATATAACGTGGATGTGTATACACGCGTGTACACCAGACCCACCCCCACCCCCCACCGCCCCGCGCGTCTGCACGCGTGTGCCGCGAGGGTTGCGCGGCGCGTGCAACGCGCGAGTATTGAGAAGAGTAATCGCCCGGCGGTGTGAGTGCGAGCACGAGGCAAAAAACTCTTTTGCGAGAGGCGAGAGGGAGAGAAAGGGAGAAAGAGTGAGAGGGGGGGGGAGGGCGAGAGGGAGAGGGGCCACTACAATACAGCTTTGCAGGTGGAGGCCATAGAAAAGCCTGTCTGGCTTAAAGGGTCAGGCCTCGGACGAATTCGCGATGTATCGTCCTATCGGCGGAGAAAGAGACGACGAGAGGGGGTGGTTCGCATGCGTCAGTGGTAATATCTCGGTGATTAATAACCTGGCTCTTGATTTTGTGGGAATGGCGAGGATGGATCCCGGGGGCGTGATCTGTGACGTTGCTTTTTAGGTGCTTTCGTTAATTGTTATTCATTAGAGTCGCAATGGCGATCGAGTTTGAAGGGCATCATGCGTCGCAGGTGGAGGGAGGGTGATTACTTTTCTAGCATGCGTTTTTTTTTTAGGTTTTTTCTTTCGGTGGTTGATTGCGTCGTTGAGTGATGAATGTTTTGATAATCGAGGGGAGAAGCGCGATCGAGTGCGGTGGAATGTTTAATTGTCAGGTGGGATGCATTGGCTGTTAAGGTTATGCTGATATGATAGATTTGCAGGTAGAATGCACGGTGCATCGATCATGTTCTGGAATTCATCGTAATTCGGGAAATGGAGCCTGTCGGAAAATGCAGTCATTCAGAATCATCCCCCTTAATGTATTCACGCGGAATTAAACATTCTGTATTTCTAAATATAGAATTTCATATCAATAGAAATACAGTTTCTTATTACTATTAACCCTTAGTATCATGATTTTTTTATTTTACCTGAAAAATTCTTATTGTTGCATTCTTGTCCACATTTCATCGTAAAAATCAGCAAAAAGTTCCTAGTGTCCCAAATTTTTTATACGGATGAAAAAATATGGATTGTGTATACTATTATACTAAGGGTTAATCAATAAACTATTCTCAGCTACCTCCATTCTTTAACTTCAATCAGTCTCTCGATGTCCAATTTGGTCCAGAATAATAAACTTCGAGAGAAGAAAAAGCATAGCCATCAACTAACTACAGCCTGATTAAATAAATTACTCAAAAACATCCCCGTCGATGGGAAAGATGCCTCACTGTATAAACCGCTTCGTACACACCATCCCGAGGAAGAAAACTTCTCCCCCGAACAATCGAGTCTACGAAACGCAAAACGTGAGCACTTTTACAACCCGAAGGGAAACGATCGATAACGAAATATGTAGGTACAGTCAGGGGCTGCACGCTTTATTGCTTCCTGTGCGCATATATCGGTATACCCCCGCGTGTATTGATGATTCGATAGGGAAGAGTTTTGCGCGGGAAAATCGCAGTTTAATCGTATCAGCCGGACGACGCGCGTTTAATTGGCTATTCAGTTTCCGGTGTTGACGGGCCCCTCGGCCAGTGGAAACGTAATTATTATTTCTCACGGCTCGGAAATAAACCGATTAGCTAGTCTGTCGCGTGGCCCGCACGCAGGACGGCCGGAGAAAAAAATGGATTTTTCTGGCAGCCCCGCGATGACGACGCGGCCCCGCCGAAGAAAATAAAGTTCTCGCGGCATCGTCGATAACGGGGGATGCACGCGGCGTGATTAAAATTTCTTTTCTCCCCCCCCCCCTTTCCTCACTCTGGCCGTGGTGCACGCGGAACACACTGTTTGAAGTTTAATTACAGCCCCGGCGCGCCTTCCAGTACCGACGGTTTTAAAGTAGAGAGGGCACGAGACAGAGAGAGGGTGGAAAAAATCGGAATGCCATGACGACTACATTGTGCTTCCATTCGCAATCTGATAATCCGCTAGATTTCCATTTAAGGAGGGAACAAAGCTGCTGCGAGCATTTAATGGTAACGTCATGGAGAAAAAAAAACTGGCCACTGATGCTTCCTTAGTTTAATAAATCCTCCCGTGAAAAGCTTTCGTTACGAATAGAAAAGTGGAAGAGGGTGGTACGGAATGGGGGCGTACGCCGGAGCTGTTTTCTTTTTATCGATAAATTTTATCGCTGCTTTTTCCTCTGCGAAATAAATTTGAATGTATTTTTGTTTGCGAAGCTGCTCTGCTCCCGTTCCTTTTTTTACAGGGTTTTACGGACCTTATCGATTACAATGTGGTGATAAACAAGGAGGAAATTGAATTCTTTGTTGACTCTGAGCTGTTGGCAAGGGGAGAATTCAATTCGAAATGCCATTTATAGGTACGATAATTTAACACTCTTTAGGAGGATATTAAAAGGGTACGGATTAATCTAGACTATAATTATTGTAACGTGTATGTACATACTAATATGGATAAGCTTCTGCGTTTTGAAACACTTTGGACATTTGTGAACAACCAGTTCAATAATAAAGGGGGTATTCTACAAGAAAAATGTTCCTAAAAATACAAAAGAAAATACAATTTAAAGAAATTACAAAAGAAAACACAATTTAAAGAAATTAAAAATGAAATTACAAAAGAAAATACAATTTAAAGAAATTACAAAAGAATATACAATTTAAAGAAATTACAAAAGAAAATACTATTTAAAGAAATTACAAAAGAGAATACAATTTAAAGAAATAGCAAAACAAAATACAATTGAAAGAAATTACAAAAGAAAATACAATTTTAAAAAAATGCAAAATGAAATACAAAAAATACAATTTAAAGAAAATACAAAAGAAAATAGGTACAATTTAAAGTAAATACAAAAGAAAATAGGTACAATTTAAAGAAAACACAAAAGAAAATAAGCACAATTTAAAGAAAATGCATAAGAAAATAGGTACAATTTAAAGAAAACACAAAAGAAAATATGCACAATTTAAAGAAAATGCCAAAGAAAATAGGCACAATTTAAAGAAAACGCAAAAGAAAATAGGTACAATTTAAAGAAAGTAAGTACAATGTAATGAAAATATGTACAATTTAAAGAAAATCCAAAAGCAAATCATGTTAAAATGTCCAATGCAACCCCTCGAAGCAGAGGCCAGCAGGGTCGCAGTGGAATCACAGCGTTTGGGTCAGCCACCACGGTGTGACGCAAAGGCTTCGAAAAACAAGAGCACACACGCTCCCCGCGAATCTGCATGTTTCCACGAAAATAACGAAGAAAAAGTCGGGTGAAATAGTCACGTTGGGGCCCAGGAAGAGGGGGGGGGGGGGGCGTACGAGGCTCCCCACGATGGCGGGAACGGAAGTGGATGCTTGGTACTGCGCGGACAAAAGGGGCGTGCAGCAGTACCCGTGGTTCAGACTTCTCCAATTACCGAGCCTGCCACCTATCCCTCTCCCGTACGTGTGGCGTAGGTGTTTCATTAATTTTAATTAAATATTTTTAATTCTCACTCGGCGAAAGAGGCGCGAGCGAGACAGGGAGCGGATGGGAAAGAGGCGGCGGAGACGGAGGGCGAGAACGGGGGTGGAGGTTGGACGCGTGTAAAGTCCGAGGAAATGGGTAGCGCGCGCGTAGTTATGCGTGACGAATGTAATCGTGTTGTTTACGTCGTCGGGGGTGCGCGCCGTCGCGGAATTACGGCGAATTTCCCGCGACTCTGGCGAAATAAAACGCGAGCTTGGCATAGCTGGACGGGAATCGCAGCCCGGACGATGAGGGCGCGCGGGGGAGGAAGGATATCCAGTCACGCCGAGGCCACCATTTACGTCGTTTACTGGCTGTACTTCGAATGGATGTGGACCAGCATATGTAATCGAATACTTGATATTCGAGCCAGAGTGGTCTACGATGAACGATAATTGGGAGACCAAACGAGTGCCTTGATAACGGCCGATGTGATAGTAAAGTGATGAGAATTTGCGTGATTCATTGCGAATGGGGGCGGTGAGGCGATACACGATTGCTTTCTGATTCAAGAATGGGAAAGATTAAGCAGGCCTCTGTAAATGTAGCTTTTCTCCTTCTGAGAGGAGGGGGAATTTTGAGTAGGTATAGTGGAGAACATGGAGCAAGGTAGGGAATTAATAGTCTTCATCTTTGAAGTATAAAAAAATGTTTAGATATTTGAATAATAGTGTTGTTTTTTTTGCCGCTGGGAAAGCGTTGAGGCTGTCTTCTTCATTGAAATGGAATGCTTTGTTTTTTTTTTTATGTATTTACCCTTAACAGTGGTTTCTAAATCACAACACAAAATAGTTGAGTACTTTCACCACTAGAGAAAATGTGTCTAAAACGAACCCTCAGGGTAAAATGATTCCTGGCTGTTCTGCGGCTGTTAGTGCTGCTATTTCTTAATATCGATGTACAAAAGTTCAGCCTGTACGTCGTCAAATGTCGCACGAAGTGCCATGAAATTATCAGGGTCGTGGGTGTTACAAACAAAAAAAAAATCAAAATTACTCCCTTTTATCTAAGGTAAAGTCTTTTTCAATGTTGTCTAACTTTTGTCATAAACGGCTTAGCGTGACAACTGTTTTTTTCGCGAATTTAATGACAATTCAACAATAATTTAATGTATGTTTCTTTACCGAACGTAATAATTTGACGTTATATTCATACACTGAATGTAAAATGATCCCAGGAATCTCAGGGGGTGCGTGAAAAAAATTGAGTCTGTGAAGCTGATCTCATTTTCTTATGTTTGTTAGTTGATTTTAAGTATTTCTATTCATTGATTATGTACCAAACATTACATAAGATTTGATTTTTTTAAAAAATTGTTTTAATTTATTATGTTCGCATATTTTGTGACTCAGTTTAAATTCTGTATTTATTTAAATAAATCAATGCTTTTTAATGTTCGTCTTATTTACTATCAGTAGGTATAAAATGATCCTAGAGGCCATTTTTCTAGGGATCCCTCGTAGGGATCATTTTATACACATAGATGTACAAAATGATCCTTTAGTATGCCTTCAAAACAATGCGAATAAAAAATATAATTGATCAGGTAGCTAAATTCGATCTAAGCCAATTATAAGGTAGATAAACTAACTTGCAAAATCCACTTTACTTTTACTTAAATAATGTGCATTTGTATTTTTTATATGAATTACGCCTTAAGGGGATCGTTTTAGACACCTTTCCCCTACCTATAATATATTTAAAAAATCACTCAACTAATTGGATCCCTCGAATTCTTCATTTCTTAATATCCCAAGTCTCACTCATTAATTCTACTAATTTTTCCACTCATATTTTCTCAAAAATGAAGGCGATTCTCATAAAAATTTCCTCTTTCCAAAAGACCACTTTAGTCTATTCTTTCGCTAAGCAATTAAACCCCAAAACCTAAATTGCCGCAACCACTGTCCCTTCAAAGACTCTATCTACATTTATTAACTAAAAATGAGTTCTTTTGAGATTACCAACTCGTTCCTATTCTATTATAATAATTCCAAGATGGCAGAGGTTTTGAAGCACTCCATTAAACGTCATTCCCAGCGCCGTCTCGTAGCAAGCATTAAATGTGCATCACGAAGTGGAAGGGGCAGCGAGTTTCCACGGCATGGAGAGAAGCGGGACGATAGAAGCCGAGTGGCTCGATGGGAAACTGATCGGTATGCCGAACACGCGGGTGTCTAAACCGCCGATTATCATATTTATGATGTCTCCTCATTTCGAGGAGCGAGACGCCGATAGGTAGGCGGCTTGTACGCGGAGATTCGCCGAGGATTCGCCGCATTTTCCGCCACGGGACCTTCTCCGTGATTGAATAATCAAGCCCCGATCGAATTAAATCGAGCCATTAACGAGCTCGTTTTTCCTTCCACAGTGACGCTAAAAAGAAAGAATGAAATAAATATTCATAGCGCTTGCGGGTCCTTCCGACACTAGTTATCCTGCTGACGTTTAGCCGGCTATTAAACAGATTTTCTCCCCATTAATTATCAGCAGACAATTATCTCCAGATGAGTGAAGACACTTAACGCCGCGAGAGATGTGAAATGATATTGTTACAGCTCATAGCTTTGATCAAATTTCCCGCTCCCTATCGATCTGTCAATTGAATCAATGACGGTTAATTTAATCGAGGGCTCTACAGTGGAATATACTCATGTCTAATAAGTGGATCAAGCGGGTATACGGAACCCTTGATCTCCTAATGTCACGGACAAACACGTCTCCAGTTTGCGAACCATAATTATATGAACAGTACCAGTAGCTACCGATATCGACGGCGAGGGAAATACATATTTATTCCTCAAGAAATACTAACGAACTCTTTATAGACTCTCCAATCACTTTGGAAGCCCGAACAGGGACTTTTATACTTGTCGTAATAATTTGCAAACAGCAACCGCGCTCCCGTCTGAGTTCCGCGAGAACGGAAGTTCCACGCGGGTTTGAAACTGTAACGCAACGAACGGTCACGTGCATGCCTCCGTATTATGGTTTGAAGCTTTCTAGCAGGAAGTTAAACAGAGGGTAACAGCCGAAACGAAGCCGCAAAGTACACTTTGCGTTCCGTTGGCGCAATTAATGTGTCAGCGTGCATCAAACACGCAATTAATCTATTTTCTGGAACATTAATAACTCCGGCTGCTCGCGGGAAAAGTAATTGAAACGCGTCCACGGACGTCGCTTAAGCACGCCGTAGTTACGGGGAATAATTAGAACGTAATGCGATTCCGCGGCGGCGTAGTTCGGTAAATCGCACGAAATAACGCAGCTTCCGTGTCACCGGGGGTTGGTCCATGCCCGGCAAACATTTATATTACGAATCAGGCGACCGGCATTGAGTAAATTCAATCCCATTGTACTTTTAACGGGAAGATTTGTTCAGCTGACGCTTTGGAGCCGCACTTCCGCGTGCGCGGCTCGCGCTTCGAGCGCGTGAAATCGCCATTCAGGGACCACGTGGTCGGACTACCGGAAGCCATCTTGTGTCTCTCATCACCAACAACAACATATCTGTGTCTTCCGCGAGTCTGGCGAGGGAGAAAGTGGTTTATTTGAAATTCAGGTGCGAGCGTTGGTATTATGTACTTTTGAATTTTTGGAATCAATGGAGCTGGGGTTCGTAGAAAATTTAGGGGTTCCCTCCTATCAAATCACTCCAACAATAGGTATTCATTATTATTAATATTCAAGGTCATTTTTAGGATTTTATTTTAAAAAAAATAATCGTCATAGTGTTATAAAACTTTTTGGGCTGTATTTAGACATCATTGAAGATAATTAAAAATTCTTTTTTGCATATTTTCTGTTTTATATTTTTTTCTTTAGCAAAATGTTGTAATCTGATGTTTTATATGTCTTTATAAAAAGAAGAGGATTGGTTGAAAAGTTATGATTGTACATGATTCCATGGGGAATCTTATAAACTTTAAGAATTTGCTTGGTTTGTAGATTTCAGACAATTCTGTAAAGCGTTATAAATTCCGAAAATTTTTCCGTACCAGCAGGATAGTTGCAGCCACCAATGCACAACAGTATTAGGTAAAATATGGAGCAAAAATTATCTTTTATTATCTTCAGTAATGTACAAAATACAAATACAGTTCAAAAAGTTTTTTTACACTGTGACATTTTGTTCTCTTTTTAAATATGTAAAATTCTAAAAATGACCTATTTCGAAGTGGTTTTATGGGAAGGTACCCTTAATCCCCGAGAGGAGATTCTGTTCTGAATGGCATTCGCATTATCTTGATAATAGAAATTGAAGTTCCTTACTCAGGGGCGAACATGCTTTGTTCGTCGATGAAGGGTTATTTCCTTGCGCATATAGAGAAATAAAGGAACTGCAATGCTCAGTAAGGAGGAGATCTTGGAAATGTACTAAAATTAATCAGGTGAATAGTAAAGGTGTTAATTAGCAAATGTAAAAATCGAGGAAGGTAGATTATATTAGATTAGTGCATATCTATAAAATTGCCAATTCGCTGAGGAAACTTTGATTAAAAAAATTTTCTGCTTTTTAACTATTTTATTTATTTATTTATTTTTTTAGTTTCTGTGGCATTTCTCGAGTCGTGAGTCTGCTTCAGCAATTCTTATCGACAATTGCAGTATCAGGATTACCCCCCACTCTTTAAAACAAAGGAACTTTTAAATCCTTAAACCCAATATTTATTATACCAACATATAGGAAGAATAAACAATTGGAGGAAAAGATAAATGGAAACTATATGTGCTACTAAAATCTGGTTTACAGAATAAAATCAAAGTGAAACAGTTCAACTGTATATTAATATCGTCTGCGCACTATTCTCAGTCCGAAAACGGTAGCGTCTGGACAGTTTCTGAATTAATTCGATTTAAAACTCCTCCGTTCCCAAAGAGTTAATTCCACTGGTGCCCCTGACAGAGTTTCCGAGCACGTGGACTTAAGCTAATTTAAAAAATTCTACGGTATAATGTAAATGTAGTGCACTCACCCTATGCCATAATTAAGAACACTACGCACAATGCCTCACCCTCTCTCGACGATAAATCTGAAGAGACTCGTAATTTTGTAAGCGCGCTTTGTTACGAGGAAAATACGGGCTCGGACCCGTATATCAAATCATTTGACGATTTGTTTACATTAACCAGGTGTATGGTAAATTTCGGGAGAAAATTAGCGCAGCAGGTAGTTTTGGTACAGACAATGTATTTGCCAACGGTGAATATGTTAATTATTATAAATTGCGAATGTTTGATGCACTATGCGCCCGAGTTAGATTTGGTTTGTCCACGTGTGATGTATTACATTGTTAAAAATGCGAAATACTTTGTAAAACAATCTGTGATATAAATATCGAGAAGTACGACAACCTAGCATACAAAATAAATTTCTAAGAGGAAATATGAAGTGTAAAAAAATATTAAAAAGAGATGAAAATATCGTCTGCTTTATATTGTAGAATTTTCATTAAATTTTTAGCGAGCTCGTTAAAGTTTATTTCTTTTACGCAAAAAGGAATATAATATTGCATTTAAAAAGAACAATGTTAATTGGTAATATTCCTGAAAAGGTGAGAACTTTCTTTTATATTAATATCCACGAGTATTAATTCTGGTGCAAACAAGGAACACTTATATTAATGTAAAACAAATAGAAAACTACAGAAAGTGTGTGACCATATAAAAGCTACCAATAGGTATCCAAGCCACAAATCTATCACGTATAAAAACACCTTAATGACCAGCACTTTCCTCAAGCAGACGCCTTGTCACCCCTTTCCCACCATCGAAGCAGAAAAGTGAACAGTGAAATGTGTGCATAAATAAAGAAACACTGCTCCTAAGACGAACGATAATGAGTCAATTAACACATCGGAATCGCCTAAGTGTTAATTCCCATCAATTGACTCGCGATAGCAGAGAGGCCTGATTCGACGCGCGTTAATGAGAAACGTCTGCACTATGAGAGCAGCAAACTGTCTGCCGCGAAATGAAAAGCGCGGTTGGCAATTAATTTAAATGAATATTCGCGTAAGCACGCAGCCGGCGCGTTAAGTAGGCTGGGGGGTAAGGTGGCTCGTTTCGTTCCTGCTAGAAAATAGAATCTAATGCGAACGAGTGGAAGAGGAGGAGAGGGAAAAAAATGGGAGCACGACACACAGCACGGAGAAAACGGGGGAGCTTTCCAGGTACTGAGGTAAGTTATTAGACCAAGCTTGAAGAGAAACAGGCGGATCTTTCATTTTCAACAGCGGATCGTCCATAAACGCGCGAGAACTCTTTTATTGGTTTAAAGAAGATTGATCGCTCGAAATCTATGACTCGCAGGAACGACGATTCCGTCTCCATCTCGGTCGTCTTACTTCCACTTCCTTGTTCTCGTTCCTTGAATGGAAGTAAAGAAAAATAAGGGCCCGTCACTGTATTGAACTGTGCGCTTTTGTAAACCTCGCTCTCCCTAGTCGCTCGAGTTTTAAAAGTTTCCAGCGAGATCCGTTCCTACTTGTTTCTTGGGAATTCAGCAAACAAGATTAACTGGGAAATGTTTCTATGAATGAAGGATTAAGTGTATTTGCCACTTTCGCTTGGAGCACCGTAATAACGCCCAACTGCACGGGTTTCTAACGATGTGGTGAAAGTAATTCCAACAATAATTTCTCTTTCCCTCTGTCACTAATAGAAAGGCAGTTATCTTAGCACGTCGTGAATATCGAGTTAAACGTTTGAAAAATATTCAAAGGGCCAATGTAAAAGCTTCCCAGTTTCAATTATTTCACGAGTAGGTACATACGAGGACGCTACGAAAAGCAAACTGTACATAAAAAATAGATTTCTAGGAAAAATAAAGTTCCTGAAGAATTCAAAAGGCATTCCTTCATTCAAAAAAAAAAACAGATATATTTTTAGGAAATAAAATCCTTGAATTAATTTCCACCCCCCCCCCCCCCGCACTGCACTACGACTAGGGATTGCAATACCGGTAAATCGCGAGAGACACCCTCAAATTTTTAACGGTAATTCGCCAAATTTTTACCGGTAATTCGATAAATTACATACCTATAGCAATATAGCGCATATATGCGTTCTTTAATTCCGTCGATATCTACTATGTTATCAGTAAAAAAAAATTAAATTACTAATAAAGACGAAAACCGAAGTATCTCATGGAGAACCAACAAAAGAAAACTAAGAATCTGAATCAAGTCATCAAAAAAATGGATGCATTTTCAGGGAGAAGAAGTAAGGAGAAAGTATATACAAATGGCATATGATTTCTTAATGACTACCCAACCAAAAAGTGTAGAATATGAGAACGCTTTATCCGTAGCTGGATTATATTGTACAAAAATTAGGTAGCTATCAGGAAACCAAAATTTGGACAAATTATGTTTTTTGCGTGCTTATTTGTTAAAAAGAATTGTTAAATAAAAAATATTTAATTATGTATGTAAGATTTGATACTTTTCATTCTTTTCCTGGGGAAGATTCATATTAATAAGTATTGTCAATAGTTATACAAATATATTTATTTTGTGTTATATCATTTTATATTTTATGTTCAGAATAGTTTCACTTGCATATATTTTTTATAATGTTCGATTAGAGTTCAAAAAAAGTTTTTTTGTAACGTTTACTCTTATATTTTACGTCATGTAATACCTTAAAAAAATACCGGTAAACCGGTTTTGATTGAAAATTTTACCAAACTACCAGTACTTGAAAAAGTCGGTAAATTTGCAATCCCTAAGTACGACCGGGCCGTACAAAAAATTGTGAACAAAATTGCGTACGCGGAAAGGACATTTTAATATTTTTCACGTGTCCGCGTTTAAAGGGGAGGAAAATAAATATACAGTTTCGTTCGACGGAAAGCGTAACGAAATTCGACGCAACAACGAAGGGGCGTTTTGAGAGACGCTCACGTGAAATCAAGGCGGAAAACCACGTAACCGCGAAATCGTTTGAACGTGCCTATATCACCCTCGCGCGAGTTTGTGCATTTTTTGCACGCAGTTTTAAGCGGTGTCACGGTGGCAGTGTCCCCATGAATGTTTCATGAGGCCGTGCTCTCGCACACCCTCCGAAACGCACACCCGTGCGTGTCCTTGTTTGCTGGGCGTGAATCCAGACCGCGTAAATCATTGTCTCCTCGCTCGCAGTACGTCGTTTGTCGGTTCACCTTGGAAAAACCTATCGAACCGCTTCTATCTTTTTCATTAAGCTATTCATATGGAGACTCTGAGATTCATTTGTTTAAAATCAGGGATACAGTGCGAAACGATTTTATTATTCCAAAGGGTGAATTCATAAGGTTAGAGGGGAGGAAATATATTACGTGGGTAAGGGTTCGAAAGAGTTTTGATTTTGGAATTGTGATTCGTGGAGGGGAAGTGCACATCTTGTTGATAATTGACAGAGAATCTATTTGAAATTAATATTCCTACGTGAAGTGATAAAGTGGAGACGAAGTTATATGGATAAAGTTTTTTTAGAGATGGAGGAATGCTGGCTCAGTAAGTTTGTTGGAGAGATGTTACTAAGAATGTAGAATGTTTCGTTTACATTGTAATTGAATATTTATTCGTGTGATATTAATTTATAGAAAGGAAAATGTACTTCTCCTGAAGAAATAAGTGAAAGAATTGTGTAAGTTGCAAATTTGAAATGTTAAAGGTACAAAATTTGTTCATAATTTTAGAGTTCGTGTCAATTTTAATAAGTTTTACTTGAAACAGTTTTTAAAATAATGCACAGGTGAGAAGATACAGAGAGATGTAGCTACGGCCACATTGGTTTGCAGAGCGCGTCTGATCATACACAATCTACTTCCCCTTACCCTATTACGCTCTGCTCTTCCCTCAAGCTCTAGTAGTATAAATCAACCAGACCTCCATATATCTTCCTGGATCGTTTAAAATATGTTTTAAAAATTGTGTCAAGTAAAAGTCACCCAATTTAACAAAAACTTTGTAAGGATGCCTTCAAATTCTAGCAATTTCTTTTAAGATTCTCAAAGTGGCCCCTGTTAAATAGAAATAAGACAAACCAATAAAATGCAATTATTCATTCAGATGAAAATAAATTAACCTTCGTGCTAACATTTGAAAATAATAAATATTAAATTACTTATAAAGTGCACAGAGTTAAAGAAGATCAAACTTTTGTCTGAAACGAGTTACGATAAATGGAAAGGAAAACTTTGAAAATCCTTGGAAAAATTTACACGGGGCACCCTACAATATAATAACAATAACAGCATAATAAATAAATATTTAAACAAAGTGAATAAATATTTAAACAAAGCACCTTATAGTGCTTTGCTCGATGCATCGTGAATTTTTAATCGACACATGAATTTTAGAAGGAAAAATCATTTCCGCGAGAAGAAACGGGAAAACAAATAAACATCGTTTGTATCCCACTGAAGCATCAAATCGAGCATCGTAAATCACGGTGCACGCGAAAAACAGTTTGTTGAAACAGCCACGGATGAGCGAATGCAATGTTGCGTTATGAAATGAAAAAGCTACAACGGTAAATATTCATAACGACGATTACACGGAAAACGGGGGAGGGAAGAAGGTTGGGAATGAAAACGCAAGCTCGCGCGTCTTGTTCCAGCAAATGGAAACGCAAGATTGAGACTTCATTTTACGATTATTCAGTAATATAATCTGCTAACAAACGTTCCGAGAAGGAAAGAATTGCCATTTTGAAATCTGTTAATGGCACGATTAGTATGTTAATTAAAATTTTACAGGTTCCGCTGAAAAACCTGTTTCATAGAAAAATGATATTATCTATCACTTACCTAGAATTGGTACTCGTGATTCTTAGCAATGGTAGTGTTTTAATCAGATTGCTTACATCGATAAATTGCAATAATTTTCTATGCATAATTGACTGAATAATACAAAGTGGAACTAAAAACTAATATCCACTAATAAATCTCAATGTTTACTCTGGAAATTCAAAGCTTAGGATTCCAAAAGTTTCCTTTTCCCTGCATCTTAAAAATTTTACAGCTTCAACCATCGACGCATAAACACTTAAATTTCCAATCACAGCAAATCACGTTTCTCACTTCAGTAACTATGACTAATACAAAATCAACTTGGATCATTCAAATATTCATTAAATACCCCACTACTCGTGACCTGAATTTACACTCCCAAGAAAAGCTATTATAGACAAAGCTGCACCTAAAGCTCACCGACAAGGATCTCTGAAACACAAGATTCAATCCATGGCAGAGAAGGTCACCATTAGTTTCCCGAAACCGAGCAAACAAAAATTGTCTGTAACTCGCGACGTCGCCGAGAACGAAGGTTCGATTCGAGAACGAAAATTGAAGTCCGCCACCTTCGGATCGGAGTTGAATTCAACCTGGGTACAAAGTGAGTGTCGGATATATTGCATGAGTTACGCTGCAGCCACCTTCTGAGAATGCCTTTGGAAGGACGAGAATCTGTCTTTGGCGACGGGGCACGGTGGACTCGTGCCACGATAAAAGGCGTACACTCGTGTACATACACCACCGATGAAACTTTACCTGCGTCCTTTGACGCAGTCTGGTATAACTCCTGCTGCGCTCCACAGCTTCTCTACGAGCTTTTTCCAACGGGGGTACCGCGGAAGCCACACGACGATGTACTTCTGATTTATTTGCACGCCAGTAGCCACTCGCGCAATAATTATGAATACCATGCAACGAATGTTTCTGCAAAAATTACATTCTATCGCGGTGTACACGGTGTTGTGTACTTCAGCTGCTGTTTTCAAAGTTATTCGCATTTCTGTTTTCACAGTTTGGAAAGTTTACTTTGATTGTTATTTCCATTGTTAATTCCCCTATCAATCATATCTCTCGCGATTCAATATTGAATATCAAACAAAGCTGTTGTGAACCATTGAGGTGTGTCTGGCCACGTACTGGGCGTTACTACTTGCCAGCCTTGTGTGAAAACGAATCTAGAAGGGTGGAAATACATTTTTCCCACCTACAGAATATTTGTATATTCTACTTCGGTACAATCTGCATACATCTAGGTTAAAGGACCCAATTAAAGTTAAGCAGGAACATTTATTCTACTCTGAAAAAGTTAAAATTTTGACAAGCAGATTTCCTGAAAATGTTTTGGAGTATATACATCTAGGGAAAAGGACCCAATTACTGCCACCTACCCGATTACTGTCACCCTCAGCTGTTTTACGTAAAATAACGAATTAATTTGGATAAAACGATGAAAAATTTTAAGCGGATATTAGGAGAGTGAAAACGATGACTTCCTTACTAGCGAAAGATAAAACAAGGCGGTAAAGCAAATGCTGTAATTGTAATATTTAAGCCATTAACATAACAAAATATAATGTTTTAAACAATATAAGCATCAAAGAAAGTAATAAAGATCCGAATTCCACGATTCATTAACTCTTTTTACTTATTAATTGGGTGAGAGTGATTGGTGCAAGTGTTTCAAGCATTTTGGTATTACTGTCATAGCAGTAGTTGCTCATCTACATGAGACGATATAACCTTAGAATGAGATAAACAGTATTAGGTTAGCTGGCAGTAATTGGTGTGTCCGTAATTCAGTCAAATACATTTGAAGGGTGCCAGTAATAGATCCCGAAATATATTTTTGAAATTTATGGATTTATTCATAAAAATCGAAGTTTTAAGATCCACCAAATTTTGTTCATCAAGTAAACATATTAAACAATAATAAATAACAAAACTAATGTCAGCGTCAACGCTTAAAGTGTCAGTAATTGGGTCCTCTACCCCACAAAAACCAAAACGAACTTTGTCAATTCATACCTTCCACAAAACCAACCCTCTAACATCTACTGTAATTCTAAATACGTTACTTTGTAACAAACCTAACCCCACCCCTCTACATTCATATTTACCTTAATTCACCATTCTCCCCACCATTTTCCACAAACATCCGCGCCGACAACCTGCGCTCGCGACAATCGTAATAGGTACTGCTCGTTAGGCGCGCGTAAATAAACTGTTTCCCGCGGGGGGTTAAGTAAACAAAACAACACCGGTGCACGCGAGCGAGCGGCGTCCTTGCTGCAGCCTGCGTGCGTCAAACGCGTGCAACGTCCAGAACGTGGTAATTAATAGGCGGGCGTGCAGCCACGCCGCCATCGATACGTCCCTAGTAGAGCAGATCGCGCATTACTCAGCCGGCCAGCAACTTCAGGTGGAGGAATGCGGAATAGCGCCTACGCAACGCGCCACGGATTATTAACGTCCCCGCAGAGGCAATGCATGTATAACGAATAACGACACGGGCTGCGCGTGCATCAGGTGTCGCCCATCGCGCGCCCAAGCTGTACACGGCTGCTGGAAATTCCCAGCTTTGCTGCTGTGGCTATTCCCCTGTGGGACACGCACCCCTAGCTGGCAACATATCGCGCGTGCACGGCTTGTCTTCGCAATACGCGGCCCCGGAGTTGGGCATTATTCCAATTGTTTCGAATAAATATGTGTCTAACAAGAAAACGGTCGCAACCCGAAAATTCCGATTCTATTGAAACTTCGCGCAAGTGTAAAGCACATTGAAGTATGTAGGGAGGAATTTGTTTTCTTGGAAATTCACTCTGAAGGGGTGAAATCAGCCCTTGAAGGTTTTTCGTTGTTTAGGAATTTTAGGTAGAGATGGCGGTTTGTGGAGAGCAGTTAGGAGGTGTTGGAAATTGTATTATTATTATTATTATTTTTATTTTTTTTTTGCGTAAAGACGTAACTCATAATAAATAAATAATACAATAATTCATATGAGATCAGCGAAGGTGACAGTGGATAAATAGAGTAAAGGCGAGGCTGCAACTGCTGTGGCACTATTGTTGATAAGCCTAACTATTATATAACTGAATCTGAAAATTAAAATTAAAACGAATAAAGAGAACTAAAGTTACTTAAACATAGTTAAAGTAGAATGGAAGGTGTGTTTTAGAGGTATAGGTGGTTTTGTGGTTTCGGGATATGGGAGAAATCATTTTAGGGTGCTTTTGTGGCTCGCAATTGGTCGTTTATAGCCTCAGGAGTTTGATTTAAACAATATCTTAAAATTGAATGTTTGTATGAGAATTTTACGACTCCTCTTTTTTTTTTGACGTTTCAATGGGCAAAAGTATTAAGTGTTTAGGTAAAAGATACGTGAAGTTTCGTTTTAATATTTATCCAATTTTGTTCTGTTTTAAAATGTGATGTAGAATGGGGGGAGTCAAGGGTGAAATGGGAGTTTTATATCGAGGTCTTGAAACTTCAACGGTTTCCTTCGTTTTACTGTCGGTCTTATTGAATATATAAATATGACCACTTTATTCGAGGCAGGGAAAATTTAATCTACTGAATATTTATTAACCATGATCATATTACGAAATACTGATGAAGCCACAGAATGGAAGGCTATGTATTTTGATATCATCGCGCAGAATGTCCTGAAACGAAGCGAAATGCTTTACAATTATAAAATTAATTCGAACGAAATATCTTTAACGATGTGGCCTCAAAGAAATTTCGAAATTCAACGCGTTATTGAACAGCCGCAACGATCAAGGGTCCATTGGAGATTTCGTTTTATACAATTCTCGATACAAATAGAATGCTGCAAAATCATATTTCTCTGTCTACTCGAACATCCAATTTCACTTCCCCATCGCTGATATTTTTCTAACTTTTTGCAGTATCAATTATTCTCGAGTACAACATATCGGGCCGAGATGTCGATTTCGCCAGTTAACCCAAGCTTTACATTGTCAAGCCCAGGGATAAAGCGGATAAGCGTTTTTCTCTTAACTTGGGCCGCTTATAAACGGAAAATGTTGTAAATTTATCACGTCCAGGTTGTCACGGCCAGTAGCTCGTGCACGAAGGAGGGAAAGCAAATTTTACAGGTACACGATGCACGGTCTCCAATGTTCCACGAAGGAATGTGTAAAATAGTATAGGTATACTTCAAAGGTACACCTACATTGACTACCATCGCAGACATTTCTTTCTCTTTTTCAATGAAGTGCCCCAAATTTTTTTTTCTGCTTTGTTAACTGTAATTCTCCTCACACAAAAAGCAATTCTGAAATAGATGAACATCTCCCTACGTTATCAAAAATTCCTTTTAAAAAGTTCTTAAAAAACACTGGCTTCAAAAACCAATTTTGAATATTTACATTTGGATTTTATTCAATTCTAACAAAATAAGGCTGCACGAAACTAACTCCTCACTTATATAAGAATAATAATTTTTACCATTCTTTCACCTCTCGGTATTCAAACGAATCAAACATGAAAACTTGTTCTACCTCATACATCTTTGTCCTCAACAAGGAAGCAGAAGAAAATCAATGATCGAAGCATCGAACAATGCTCTCCATGGTAAGAGTGCTTCTCCACGAAGGAAAGAAAAACGTAACGGAGGCCAATACGCAAAGAATAACAATCTGAAGGGAATTCTGATCCATCGAAGAAAAGTGCATGTATAGTGGATAGTTAACAAAGAATATATTAAACTTTACTATTCCTATACAAACTGGCAATACGAAATATGCAAACAATGTTGAATATTTACATTTCAATTACATTTGACCCCGTTCAATACCCTCACCATCTAACTTCCATTATTCAACAGACGACCTAACAAAGTAATAATAATAATTCGTCTTTATTGCATCACAATTAATTATACAGCAAATTAAAGTTCAGCAAATACATCTTCACAGAAGTAAAATTCTCACCCCCGTTGCACCCCTTCGAATTCAGACTAATCACCAATAAAAACCAACTCCACCTCTCACATCTTTGCCCCGAACAGCGTGTGCCAAGCAAAGAAAAATCAATGAATGGACACCCGAACAATGTCCCCCATGGAAAGAGTGCTTCCCCGCGAAGGAAAGAAGAGCGTAAAGGAGACCAGCACGCAGGGAATAGCAATCTGAAGGGAATAAACGCATTTCACTGTAACAGAACAGAGCAGCGTCGGTTTATCCGTAAACAATGACCCGGTGACGCGCGCAACTCCGTTCCGTTCTGCACTGTCAGAAGTTGTCCCTCTCCATTTTTCACCCCACCCCCCCCCCCCGCCCCCGCCCCCGCCACCCCCGGCGTACCCGTCGTCGTTCCACCCTGCGTGTCTCCTGTCCCGCCGCCACCGACGGTACTCTATTCAATTACACCCGAAGACCAGACCAGCCGCGCAGATTGCAACTGCATTCACACGTTACGCGTATACACACAGCGCGCCCGTCTGCGTCGCGTCTTCGAGCTGCATTCAGACCTTCATAAACGACGCACTGGTAAACTCTAGAGACATGCAGCCTGGCTCCGAGAGATACGGGGAACGTTCGATGCTCGTTCGTTGGGGGTGCAAATTTTATTTCGGACCAGACAGACGCTCGTGGTCCGCGATAGCAATCTGTGGATGGGGTTGATTCTACGGAGATCGTGCCTTTGAATATCATAATAGTTAATTTAGCAAGGTTCGTCTTAATGGCAAATACTGTGGTAGGATTTTATTGTTGCAGTGCTAAGTACAGTGCAACCTCCACTATCCGAATCATTAGGGAGAAATGATCGTTCGAATAAGGGAATATCATTTGAATAGTGGAAAATTCATTTTCCTCATTGTGATTATTCTATATTTCAGAAGAATGATACAGGTAATAGTACGAAAAATGAAAAGTAATGTGAATGTGATATCGTGGATATTCCAACGTTGTATAATCTTGAAAATTTTGCAGCACTTTGACGAAAATATTTTCTGCTTTTTAACTATTTTATTTATTTGAGTTTCTGTGAGATTTTTCGAGTCGTCAGCCAGCGTGGCAGCGGTAGCATTTGCTGAACTATCCCGACCATAAAAAAATAAAATTTTACGCACTGCGATCGGGAATTTCATGTGCACGAATATTTTCTAGCTTCTGGAGTATGTATGTCCAGTTTTGTTATAACAGTTAATACTACACGTTTCCTCTTTGATGACATTATAGGTATATATATAATGTGTTACCGTTTGCAATGAGAGTCGCACTTTCGTGATTATTATAGACACACCCTAGTGAGAAACTGTGGTCCACGAAGATTATTTGCTTCGGGCTAATGAAAGTTAATTCGCGAAATTGGGGTTTCCGTAAACAAAGCACAGAACGCTTCGCTCCTTCTGAATAAGGGAAACTATTCGCCTAGCGAAGGTTGCAGACCGGTTGCAGAACGGTTTTCTAACTGCCTGAAAATTCTATTTGCATCTTAATTTCGAGCGGGACAGAGGACACGATACGATGAAAAAGATAGGGACTTTCATGTAAAATGAAGTAGCCGACCGTTTGTTCCGGCTCGTTCGTGCGGTACAAACGCTCCGAAATTGCAAACCCGCTCGATTGATCTCGAATGAATATTTAAGCCCGCTGCAACTCGCACGGTTCGACACTTTCTCCCCCATTTTTTTTCCCCCCCCCCATTTGCCTTGTCTCGACCTGGCCAGGCAATGCACACGTTCCACCAGCTAAACGATTAGAATTCTTTTTGTTACTAAAGACGAGATACTCGCTCGGAATTTTACGCCGCCCCTTAATTATATCGCGCGAACTTTACGATCCACTTCTGTTACAATGCATAAAGTTTATGGTAATGACGACACTAAAGAACAGCCTTGACTGCAATTCTGAGTCAAATATCGGTACCGTAAAACGGAATTACCCTTTATTCTTTCTAAGGGCTACTCCGTGTCGCTGGTTTATTGCTAATTCCGCTTGAGTACTGGCACCAATAGCTGTTCACGGTGTTACGTAGCAATCGATAGGTTTTAATGAAGTTTGACGAATTTATTGAGGGAGGAATGTGTCTTTTGAGTGTGAAATCTGTGGAAATGTGTAGAGATACAATTACACATTTCAGTAGAATTATCACTTCCCATTTACCCTTTCAATTATCTAATAAATAATAAGTAATTGTAATTTTTCAAACTCTTCCAGAAATATTAACTGAATGGTTTAGACATTGTTAATCGATCAAAGGGAAGAAGATTAAAGGCTCGATGATTTCAGAATATAATATTCTTCCTGCATTTATGAAACCTACCCTACAGAAGACACTGAATTTGGAGGGTAATTCTTACCCTCTAAATCTACAACTTTCATTTATTCCTTAAAAATTCACGCGATAAATTCCACTTATCAAAATAAAAGCTATTATCCACCGCTAGCTTCACCGTCCTATGTTGCTTCTAATGTGATTTCTTCCAAAAAGAAAAAAAACACTATAAACTGATCAACAACTTATAACCCACTCTGTAGATACCAACCCCCATTCAGCTCCAACAATGTTAAGAAATCACTCAAAGAAAGGCCAGTGTAAACCATGGGGGAAACGTTCCAGACGTCTGCGAAAACATCGGTCGAACGACGTTTTAACAAAACATGAAATTCCCGGGTACAGTGCAGTTGGATTTGCTATACGTTTAATTTCCTCCATTTGGCTTGTGGGATACATCGCGTACATGTCGGTGAACGCCTGCGAGCCACGATGCTTGGCGCAAATGAAATTTTATCGGGCAAGTTGCGCCCCGGGTAGTAAACGGAAGTCTGCGCACGAATTACACCGGATAAGCGCGTTAAAGATTTTTCAACGATACGGCAAAGGCGAGGGTAAATCGCTGTCTTCTGACACCTCGACGAGCTCGATGAACATAAGCTGCATGGCGGCATAACGAGGGAAGATGAGAACGATGAATGAATTGTTACGCTGCATCTCATTTCACTGAGAAGATCGAGGAATTCGTGGAGGAATTAAAATTCCTCGTTTTTCGGACAGTAGAATATTTTTTCTCTGACTCTGGAATAACTCTGTTTGCATATTTAGCGCGGAATTTAACGGAGAAATAGCGTGGACATTGCGAGGATGAAATCGATGACCGAATTAGTGAAGCTAGATTAAAGTAGATATTAATCATTAGACTGGGTTTGCGCGGCTGTTAATGCGTTTAATATTAGATTGAAGGTGTGGAATAATAAATGGACATGCAGCGTGATAATAGTTTTAGGTTGGTGTTGTGTAGTGGATCAGTGGGTGAATTTGTAGTGCCTCGAGATTGGAGGAACAAGTTTGATTGGAGTAGGGAATTTGTAAAAGTGAAGAAACTAATTTTAAGGAGTGTTTTGGAAGACTAATCAACCGATATTCAATTGTTTTAAATCGTATATTTTGTAATAGGTTGAAAAATTTGCTAATCATCACCTAAAATAATTTGACGATAATATTTAAATATACGGTTAATTTTATTTACTATCTGAATTCACACTACCTACCACTTTTTTTACAAAGGAAACCTTTTGCATCTGTGATGATACTGATTGCTTTTTCTGCATTACTTCCCTAATTCTATAACGTTACAGTAATGAAAATACATCATCCCATTAAAAAAAAAACCATTGATGATCTTGAAATTTCGGGAAATATAACCTAAAAAAAAAATCGTCTCCGTCAGAATAATTGTCTCCCTGAAGCAAACATTTTTTTCCTCAGACATTTTCTCGTATCATTAAAAACAACGGAAATATTTTAGGTTTAAAAATTTAGGTTAATCAACGTTGCGCAACATTGCAGGATCATTGCAGCAACATTACAGGAAAGTTGCGGCAACATTGCAGGAACGTTGCCGCAATACTGGTGCAACGTTGCATTAACATTGTGGAAACGTTGCCAAATGTTGCCGTAACGTTGCAGAAATATTGCAGGAACGTTGCCGTGCAATATTGCAACGCAACATTGACGCAATTGTGCAGCAATAATTCTATGTCCGCCCCGTGCAATGTTGCACGGGAACGTCGCAGCAAAGTTACATCGACATTGCGCTGCAACCAAGCAACACTGCAAGGTTACTGCAACGATCCTGCAACGTTGCCGCCACGAAGTGTGCTGTATGGGTTCTTTTTTATTAACTCTGCTGACAGCAAAAGAATTTGCACATAAATTTTTCACCAAGAATTGCACAGTTTGTAATAAGTAACATATATTATACACAAAAGATTTCATTCCCTTCACGAAAAGGTAAAATTCATTTGTGTACCTCTTACGCCTAACACTTCATAAATGTACCTCACACTAAGTACCTTCAGAATTTCCCGCGCTAATCGTCACAAGGCTGCATATTACAAAATAATGTCTATTCTCCTTCGCGATTTAAATTTATGCTAAACCCCTATCACTACAGAAAGCCCCATGCAAAAGGGCACGTCGGTTTAATTGTCGCCGTTCGAACGACTGTTCGCCGTGCTTTGGATCGCATGCAATTTTACACCCCCTCTTTGTCGCATCCCCCTTTCACGGGGACGGCCTTCAGCTAAACGTTGTTTTGATTAATATTCATCCCGCTAAGAGAAATTCAGTAAACGGGCATGAATCTCGATAACTTCCACCCTTATTGCCCTCCCCGCACTCCCCAGAGGCTGCAGAGATCTGGTTACATCATAATTAAAGTCGACGGTTCTTCGGGACGACTAATAATATCCCCGTGTACCGGAAGATTGTCTTTCCGACATCCTTCCGCGTGCACAGAAGAAAAAGAGGACGGAACAGCGAGATATTCGATTGCAAGACGAGCTAGGTATATATACCTATCGTCTCCATTTCGCGGGCAAATGGATGAATGAAACGTGAACCGTTTGACTTCCTTGGATATACATTATGAGTAGTAGATTCGGGAAATTTCTTGGGAACACAAGTGTCTGTGAATATATTTTTGACTTTGTTGAATGGGTAGAAGAAAGATGCTTGCGAATTATCGTATACCTAATTTGGGGGCGAGAATTTCTTTAGCTTATTTAATTTATTATCTATATAATTTATTAACTTATTATCTGTCGTGGCGTGAACCACCGTCATTTTATCAGAGGTGCCTAATACTTCGACGATCCTTAACAGAGAATTGGAAAATAGAGAACTTTTGCTAGTAGACGAATTTTAGTCACTCAAGTTCGATTTCGAGTACCTATGTAGCTGAGTTTCTTGGTGTCCTCGCGCCGAATCAGTCGCGTGCCGAAAAAGAATGTTAATAAATGATAATAATGAATATAAAAATAAAGGAACATTAGTGATTTGTTTATTCCGTTTTACTCGCCATAATCCCACTTATAATAAATATAAACATTGCATCAGAAATAATGAGAAATTAAAGAAATATCACAAGATTAAGTTTGGTATCAAGTAGGCCCCATGCGAATAATTGCGTAACACAAAAAGGTGCGACTAATTAAGGGTTAAAATCTAATATTTGGAGAAAATGTGGTGGGATACGTAAAAGAAGATCCAGTGTACTGAAAGTAGTAACTGCAGAGAAGGTAGTGATAAAAAGAACGGTTTCTAATAAAGTTCATGGAACCTATGCCACTCTGTAAGAACTTTTGTTTTGGAAATTTACGAATCTGTTTCCTTTCTGCATGTGTAACCAACCTTTTCAGTGGACGCACGAGCCTGGAGAGCATGATGCATGTGACAGAATTTCATATTCGATACCTACAATTTTTGCAGTGTCAAGAATGGGATGCATGTTTCAGCGTTGCTACAAAGAAGAATAGGATGCTTGCTATCGACTATTGTATATTACTTTCCTGTCAACTTCTGATAGAAAATTGTAGCTTGCTGTAACAGCACTGTGGCGGAAACTAGCAAATAACTTCAGTTACGAAATATCACAAACTCTCAAAGTATTCATTAATATAGTGCTGGACACTATTTGTTACCACTCGGTCACGCGAAAAGTAAAACGAAATTCCTGTAAAGTGAATAGTGTAGATATCATCTGATACATAAATGGCATTGCTTTAAATGATGAATTATTAGTTAAAAGAAAGTGACGTAGTGTTTCAAATTTAAAAATCAGTAAACAAGTGACTATTCAATGCGACAAATTTTATCGTTAAAAAAATGTGTCGCAGTAAATTCGGCCCTTGTTATAGATAGGGATTCTATAATGAACTTATTATATTATAAATAATTGATATAAATACGTTTATATTTTTTAATATGTGTATGAAATAATATATATTCCATTAATTATATATATTAAATCTATATTAATATATAAATAATTTATATACCAGGAAAATAATATTCAATAAGAAGCTTATCTATATACAAGTGATTTACATAAAAATCAAAATTTATCTTTTTGAATATAATTATCTATTAATAAATCTTTCGAACTTGATAATATACAGATTATTTATGGGTTCATCGAATTAATAATTAATTTAGTTCAATATATTCCATAAATTTATCAATAATTGTTTAAATTAAATCGATTTTCTAAAGTTGTATGAAAATTTCGAGTATTTAAATTGTTTTCTTCATACATGATTTTTAAGAAGATTGTATATGCATTTTCTTTGGCATTTATGTTTCAATTAATATATACATAATCATATATTCGGCAAAAAATAGTGTCGAGCACTATACTCACATAAATAAAAAGATCCTGCAAGAAGTTAACTATAAGTTTGAACCCGAAGTTCAATTCTGATCCAAGTCACTTTTCAATCGGCTTCTCTGAAATACATCTACCATAAGTTTCTCTTCAATTAGTATATTCAGATCCCCATGAACAATTTTCTTTACAGATCCGTCCCCTTCTCTGCGATCAAGAGAATTCATTAGCCTTCTCCTCCTCAAACGCCAAGTTACTTCCACATCGCAGGAAACATTTCCGAGATTCGCAGCTGCTTTCAACAAAGCTAAAACGACGTGCAAAACACGCGCATAAATAAATAAATAAAAATACGTATCCTGGCCCAAAGTAGCTACTTCCGCGCATATGTGGAAATATCCGAAATAAAGCAGCTCGAATCGAAGGGACAGATACCGTGCAGTCGCGCGGTGTAACTTCGCCCGCGCGTGTAAACAATTTAGAAGCACTTTAGCACGGACATTTCGTACGTTACAACTTAATAATGGAATGGCCGGCGTCAGTGGGGTCGTTACAGCGGCGATTCCACGTGATTCGAGCAAGCGGAAATCGCCGGGGGGCCGATCGGCGTCGTTTGTCTCGCGCTAGATACAAATTGCAGCCCGGTTCCGACGCGTGAAAACGTACGCTCGTCGAAGACGGGGGCAGAGTGGGTCGATAACGGGGCCGGGGCGGGAGGAAATAATAAAAATCGCGGCATTTTCGATAAACGAATGAGCGACGAGTTCGTTGGAACGCGGACGGCTGCATTTCGCGGGGAGGGATGGGGGGGGGGTGGGCGCGCTCCTAACTCTCGCGTCGCGGCTTAGAGGAGTCGGAAATGAAATTAAAATAATGCACCGTCATCTGCGGACGCGTCGTTACGCCGCCAACGGCCCACGAATCGCGGGGGTTGTAACGGTGTAACGGGGAGCGGAGGGGGTGGCAAGAGAATCGCAGGCGAACAAGAGGGTAAAGACAGCGCGGGTTCGAGGGACAAAAGGGATTACGGAATGGGAAAAAAAAGGGGAAGGACCGGCGGACTAGTAGCTAAGAAAGAGGAGAGAAGTAAAGATAAAGGAATGAGGTGGGGAGGGTGCGGAGGGGTGAGGAGAAAGTCGGATCATTCGGGGAATGAAAAGAAACACGGGGGGAAGAGCAGACAGCGTAAAGGCAAGAGCGTGTAGAAAGAAACAGTAAAAGAGCCCCGCAGGACGCGGAGGGGAGGGGGGTAAATTAAATAGGGTAAGGAGAAGAGGAGGCAAGAACGAAACGAGAAGAAACCGCGGGCGCAATTAGATAGAGGAAGAGACGTGCCTAGACAGAGAGGCGGAGGGGTCGGCGGGGGAGGAAGAAGGGGGGAGGGAAGAAAAACGTGACAAAGAGAAGAGCGGAAGCAAAAGAAAGGGGTGGACGGCGGGGGAGGGCCGGCAAGATGGAGTAAGACGCTAAGTAGAAATGAGAGCAGGGCGGCCGGGAGAAAAAGTGAGAGAGAGAGAGGGACGGGACTATGAAACGGGCTATAATAGAGACTGAAAAAGAAAGAACAAGCAGAAGGGGAAAAAGAGAGAGCGGAGAGACGGCCGGAGAGGGAGATGGAGGGAGAGAGACGTGACGCGTGGCATCACGTGGTGTATTGATCGTCGCGCAGCATCCACGAGAGCCATTCCGGCTGCCAACCTTCCTACCTACCCCAAGCACCTACCCCTTTCCCTCATCCCATCTCCGCCCCACCCACTTTCCTCCAGACCACCATTCTCCTCTGACCTCCTCCTACTTCACTTCCCCCCTTCGCCCATCCGCCCGCACCTTCCAACCCCCCGCACGCTGCTCCTGCAACAAACCACCCCTTGCCCCGTCGCGCGCCAAACCCCCCCGGCGAAACCCCGTCAGACATCCATCGTCGTGTATCCAGCGAGTTAATTATTAAATGCATCGTCGTGCCTGCCGGAGGGAGGGGGCCCCCCCCCCTGCCATACGTCCCCCTCGCCGCCGCCAACCCCTTTCCCCGCGGTGGCCAGACACCGTTGCTCCTTCGCCAACCCGCCGCGTCACACTCTCGCCCTCTCTCTCTCCCGCGCAGCAGCGTCGATTCACGTACAGTCCCTTCGTCTTTCGCGGGCCGGGTGTAAACGCTGGAAAGCAAACGGAGCGGGCCCTGTCGGGGACTTTCGATTATTGAGCAAGCCTCGGGGATCGACGGCGTCGCCAGCGCGAGAGGGAAACGCTGGCTGGAGCGTTGGCTTCGCCGCGGCGACGATGTGCAACGCACACGGTACCCCCGGTATAATCTGAATTCTCGATCGTTGACGGAGACGGCGGTTCAACGGCGGCAATCAGACTGTCCGCCCCCCCCCCCCCGCCCCTCGCCTCTCGGAACGAATGAATAGCTGACGGCGTGTGGGTTGGCAGGGCGGGGGTTCTTGGATTTTAATCGATTCGTATTAATTTCATTTGAATTATTCGGAATATGGAAAGACGTTTTGGTGAGACGTTGCGTGGTGCACGCGGGGTCTGCGCGGGTGGAGGGGCTTCGGGGGGTCGAACGGGGTTGAGAAACAATGACAATGAACCCCGATCGATCGCGGAAGGGTGATGCACGCTGGGCAGTGTTACTTTTGATACGGTGGAACCTTTGGCTGCAACATTGTTGTACTGCGCAGCCTGGGTAATATAATTAGGTGTGATTGGGAATTAAATTGAGTCGAATTATCGGGAATTCATCTGGCTCGTTAAAAATTGCAGGGGTGATCTATTCTCTTACTCCGAATGGGTGATTTTTTGTATGAGCGTATATGGAAAATACTTGGCTGGAGGCTGTTTTACTGTTTTTTCTTTTGTGCCATTTCTTTTTACAGAAACTAGATCCCAAATTGAAATTACAAACTATTTCAGACTTCCTGTAATACTTGTTTGAAGGGTTTTCAGCAACCCGTGCGATTAATGAAGCAACTTTGGAACAGATTTTATCAAAAACGAAACGTGCAGTGGTAAAATTCACTGAAGCAACTTTAAAATTATTGAATAATCGTCTAGGAATTGGACGGTTGACTTTCTAACGAAACAGGCGCGACAAGTTAATCATTAAATGCATCGTCGTGCCTGTCGGGGTTTGGCGGTACATCATCCCGTTAAGCTCCCAATGGCACGAACAAAATCTCTCCGACTAACGCCACGGCGAAAATGCTGAAAGGTTATAGCCGATTGAAAGCTTTTGCACAGGCAATTACGTTAGAGAAGCATTTAGAGGGGCTGGAGACTTTGAGGATCAAAAATCGTGATAATCCCTGCGATAGAGACGTCGAATCGCGATGCAATTTAATATCTTACTATAGGGTAAACACGGGTAAGTTCGTGGTACAGGTTACTCCGTGATACTTTTTCATTTATCTGTAACTCGAAATTGTCTGACTCAATTTAGATGGAACGAAAACTAACAGTCAGCATTGATCTTCTAGTTTATGTTGTGGTAAAATAATTAGTCAATTGAAGTTTGTGCGATGGAGTGAGAGAGCATTTTGTTCCAGCAGCGCATTATTCGTGAAATTTTTCGTCCTTGTTGTGGACAATCGCTTGTTTATGTATTATATGTGCTTTAGAAGATAAATGGAAAGTTCAAACTGCAAGTAAATGATGGTAAAATGACACTTCAACAATTATTACGCTTGAAATTATTATACAATAAGGCATCGGTGTTACTTTTGCTTATGAATAGTGACTAAATTTTTATTTTTCTTGTGCCCGAATTATTGCTTATGTTTCAGACATCTAACGATCATGAAACGATTGATTATACACAAAATAACAATAATATAAAATAATATAAAATACTGTAAAGTCATTACTCACGGATTATAAACAGGGTATATGCTCGAAATTGCACTTGAAAATTTTGGCTGATTGGTAATTAACTGACAATGATTGTGCGCGAATAGGGACAGTAATTGTTCTCGCGATGCTCGCGAATAGCCACCTCAGCGAAATCGGGAAATGAATTGTAATTGTTTTGCATTTGGAACAGAAAAACTCCGGTTACCCGCTTCAAAGTCTAGTTTATTAGACTGCATAGAAGTGGAAGCTTTAGCGAGTTGTAGAGTCAGTCGATGTGATGAAATTGTAAGTAGTACGAAATTAAATTGTAGTCTATTCTTAGGACATTTGTTTTTCTCTCGTATGACGCTCTCCCATTCTTTAATCCATACACATATATACAGTTAAATATTCGGTTGAAATAGTTGGAAGCGATCTTATGATTTTGGTACAAAAATAAGTGCTCCTCATCATCGCAAATTATTCTAAAAGTACATATAAAAAAATTTAACAAACAATTAAAACCGACTTCAGAAAAATAAAATTGCGCTGAAAAGTAAAAAATAATTTTTTCCCTTATTTAATCTACGACTCCCATATTTTTTAAGTCGGCGCCAGATTTACACAGTACAAATGATGAGGCACCGACTTATAAAATATGGGAGTCGTATATTAAATAAGGGAAACAATTATTTTGTACTTTTTAGTGCAATTTTATTTTTTTTGAGGACGGTTTTATTGTTTAAAAAATTTGTTAGTTTTAACTTTTTAGTTTTATATATATTGACACAACATGCTAAAGAGATATGCGCGTACGTACATAAAATAATAATAATTAGGTGACAATAGTCTTTATTATTAACCAGAACTGGAAAAATATTTGGCCAATGTTGATGCAGTGTAAGATGGGACCACCATCGCCCTATTTCGAATGAAAAAACGATCATCAAAATCGGTCCATATGCTGAGGAGTTATGCGGGGACAAACATAAAAAAAATATAAAAAAAATACAAACAGGTCGAATCTATAACCTCCTCCTTTTTTGAACTCGGTTAAAAGCTGATAATAAGTATATAATATTCACCACTTACGATAACAAATCCCAAAGGAATTCTCAGGAAACAAAACCCTTCAGAACTAAGTGGACGCACAGTGGCGTCAGTCACTAATCAACTAAATACGAAATAAAATCGCAGAAAACCGATTATCGTCAATCGCCTGAGAGCTTCCCCGGCAACTGTATTTCGCGCGCTGGCCAATCCAGCGGAACGAGAAGCCAAAGCGTCGCCTGTTCCCTGCACCTTGTTTCGCCCCAGCCTCGCTCGTACATAACGCGATTTCGCTTAAACAACGTCGACAACACCGCGTGAAACGGACGTCAGAAGCAGGTCACCGTGGTGCATGTACGGGTGCATACGTTTAGGAGAGGCCAACCAAAATTGCCGCGGCGTAGCTTTGCGCCCCACTGCCAAGAACGTTACTCACCTGCCGGTGTAAATTGCCAAAACGCATTGCCGATTGTCACATCGAGCAGCGGCCCGGGCCACCGGCGATTCTTCATCGTGGAAATTCCCATTATCGCTGCGTTATTTGACCGAGCTCGTCAAAGCGACGCGTCGCCGCGTTGCCTCGCGGGGCTACTAAAAAAGAAGACATTAAGAAGATTTTAAGAGCGACGATCCCGCGCGAAAGAAATTCAGCTGCTAATTTGCCAGCGATCCAAGCCAATTTGCACGCGTCCCTTCAGCGACGAGCAAGCTTGAGACAAAGGGGGAGCACGCGAAAGGGGTGTTCTTTTAGGCAAAGCGCCCCTCTCGTCGAAACTTAAACAACAGCCGTTCGAACGGGTGGCGACGTAGTCGTGGCAAGTTTTACGCCACCTCCTCGCGTAAAGCGATCGAGGCGTTGCCTTGAGAATGGATATTTACCCCCTCTCCCCATCGTCCCGCTGAAAATACTAAATAAACACGCGTGGAGGAAGAAACGGGGAAGGAGCTTAAGGGACGATTATCGGGGTGACTTGCGCGGCCGGGCATCGGCGGCCACGATCGGGTAACGCGCAATCGAAGAAACTAAGAGGGACGATAAATATTGCGGGACGTTTGGGGGAATTTGCGGGACGTAAGAAATCGAAGGGGTTGGAGGGCGATGAGGGGGGGAGAGGTAGCCGGCGAGAAGAAGCATTCGCCGGTCGAGGAAGGGCTTTCCCTCGGCGCCGCCGTCGGAGATACTCGGTCAACAAGCGGCACGAGTCTAAGTCCCTTCTTCTTTTGACGCCTACGTCGGCGGAGGCGATACTTTAAGCCGCTGCTGGTCGCGCTTTTTGCCTCGCTCGAGATACCGTCACGGCTTTATCCTCTTATTTAGACGTCGAGTGGAGCCGGTGGGAAGAAAAACCAAAAGGCGACTGGGGGGCGGCTCGGCGCGGAACCGGCCACCAATTATTTCTCTAAACTGCCCGTTTCGCGGGGGCCTGTGACGAGGTTACGCGGCAAAGCGTAGCTAAGTCGGTACGCAATATATGGCACTTAGACGGCAATAACGCGGACGGGATGGTTGCGCGACGGGATGGAGGACGGCAGAGGGCCACGGCGGGCTGCCGTCTTCTCGAGGGGCGAGAAATTAAGACGGGGGTGGCTGGAGAGGCGGAAGATACGAGACCGAAGGGAAAAACGAGGACAAAAGCGCGGAGCAGAGGGGGGAGAGGGGGGAGAGGGGGGAGGGGGGGGGAAGAAGGAAGAAGAAGCAACGAGTACTCACCCCCTCAGGACGAAAGCCCTCTTTGCCAGCTCCAGCTTGAAGACACTCGGTCAACAAGCGGCAGAAGCCCGTGTCTTGGCCGTTTTCCTCTGGCGTGTACAACCGTGGAGAAGGTCGTTACACCGGCCGTTCCTATCACTTCTTCGCTTCACTCGGACGCGACACTGTCACCGGGCTTCGCGGGGGGGAAGAGGGCGGGGGCTCGAGTGGGCGGAAGGTAAATAGCAGAGCGGAGTCACTTTTTTCGGCCGGATCGGACGGATGGGGCCCCCCTTTTTTCTTTTCGAATTTACGCGGTTTGGACGCGTGTACACGGCCCGTGGCTGGCCCGGGGATTCGGTGAGAACGAGGGTACAAACCGACGACGACGACGCGCTAGCCGACAACCGGGTGACTGCTCCTCGCTGGCTGTGAGGATGATGGCGATGGAGGAGGAGGGAGGGCGGCCAGGCCGAGCCCGGAGGAAAAAGAAACGACAGAGTGGATGAACGGCTAAGTTTAGAATACCCTACAGGGGCCTAAACGAAACGGAAGAGGCGGACGTCGAGAGGAAGGAGCAAAGACACGGGGACGAGTACAATACACCTTGATGGCGGTCTCTCTGGCCGCCGGGATGGGACACGGGGGGCAGGCGGACCCGCGTTGGCCAGGCAGAGGGGTACGACTTTAGATTCAGTGCCAGAAAAATCGCCGGCCAATCGCGAGTGGCCCAGGGACAAATCGAGATCGCCATCTCTCGGCCAACTGGGGCCATCGAATCACATTAATAGACCTTTCTCGAGCCGATCGTGCCTCCTAATTGCCGGGAAGTCATTACCACTGATAGACTCTTCTCCGTGGTATGGAAAGGTGGAGGGAGTGGTTGTTTGATCGTGACTGATTCGCGACACGAATGGTAACGGGAAGATGGCTAGAGGCTGAAGATGAATCGGAGAAGTCGCTGTTTTAAGGGAGTTTGAAGATAATTTCGACGGGGATTGCTACTGATAGACTCTTCTCTGCAGGCCTAATCGTGATAGATTTGTGACAGAAATGGCAACAGGATGGTGACAGATGGCGGGGAATGATCTGGGAATGTGGGGGTAAGGAAGTTTGAGCGCTGGGTTAGGTATGGTTGGATGAGAGGAAAATTTTGAAGGGAAGATACTCTTAGGTGCAGTACGCGAAAGAAATGTGAAGGTGAAGGATTCCGCCGTCCGATAATAACGATAAATGATCGTACTTGGTTGGACGCTGGAAGCCATTAATCAAGATATGGTTCCGCAAAAATTTATCGAAGATAAAGGGATGCGATAAGTTAAGAATATTTCACCGCCAGGAACCCGTACAGCTTCCTGAATAACAAATATTTACAATTTTAAAAGGAAAAATAGAATGGTAGGTAAAAACTGATATCCCATTTAAGAGTACTTAATATTCCCTAACCAGGGATCGAATGAAACTGTTAAAATTTTCAATTAACCCGGGAGTAGGCGCGCCAAATAACTTACGTTAGTGGGCGCGCGTCGGTCATTTCGACCGATGATAATGCAATGAGAAATAAATTAATACAATGACTAAAATACTACAAATAATGTATAACATTGTATTTTACTTATTTCAGAATAGTCATACATAAATGATTTTCATTTTTATGATAAAATAAATAATAATCTGTTCACGAAACACATAATAATAAATGAAAGAAAATAAAACATCAAATATAAAGTAAATAAATTTAATTAACTGGCAATGAAATAAATAACTAATTATTCCTCGCTTGATAAACTAGAGTCGCTCGCATCATTACAACATTCGTTACAAAAGTATAGTGTATGTTCATTAGAAATGAATGCGTTACATTTAGTACAACGTTTTCCCCCTTTTCTATTCTTTATATAAAAATTTGTGCGAATGCAAAATATAAAATTATATTTTCTATTTATTAATTTGAATTTATCACTTGATTTTTAATTTTTCATAATAGCAATTATCCAATATATTTTATATTTATATTTGTTTTTCAATTTTGGTTTTTAAAAAAATATACGTATAAATTTATGATTTTATAAACGTATTAAATTTTTATATTTTCCTCAGATTAGAAACTTGAAAATAAAGAAGAAATACTTACGTTTCCTTCACTCAAAGTACATTTCTCCTCTACAGCTGATATCTCTATATCCGCATAATCAATTTCCGAATCTGTATCGTGATCGGATTGTATAACATAATCGGAATCTTCTGCGGAATCACTGACCTCGTCTTCAATGTTTTCATTCAATAAGAAATCTCGGAAATCAGTATTAGCGATGATTGCCACACAGTAACGCGTTGTATGCGACAGGCGAAACGAGACTAACGTTAGCAGGCGCGCTATGGTCGAAAGGACCGACGCATAACAATGTATGTTTTAAAACCTACACGAGTGCACTAAGTGTCGCTTCACAACATAAACAAGTCGAGACCTCCTTCAAATGAGAATAGCTTCACGGAAAAAGTAAACAGTCGAACGCTATGGATCATGTTTCAAAACATACGAAATCATCGGTCGAAAAGACCAACATGCGCCTACTCCCGGGTTAATTATGAAGCAACTGTAATTCTATGACTGTTATCTTTTCTGTTCCGAGAAAGCTGTTATAAAATGCAGTGTATTAACTGAAACTTTAAGTCCATACATTTTTCTGTAAATAAGAAACTTTTATTTTCTTGAAAAAAAAATTATAGTTAAACAGGAACATTTATTCTGCTCTGAAAAAGTTAAAATTGTGACAAGCAGATTTCCTAAAAATGTTTCGGAGTATATAGATAGATCTGAAGTTAAAACCTTAAACTATTCGATGAAAATAATTATATAATAAAAATCACAACATGCTTTCTCTTCTATAGTTATCCTGCTTCCAATTCCTTAAATAATACAAATTAAAAAATATATTCCTAACTTTTATATTTTACCCTTAAATATTGTTCAAAAGTAGATATATAAAATAATTATTAAAACTGAACTCTTACAACAGAATTAAACTGCTAATGTACAAAGTCAACTTAAAACAGAAAAGAAATGATTTAAAACTTAAAAGTTCGATAAATAACTCATTTATAAAAGTTAACAATTTCATTCGACCACTGTCCCTAACATAATAATTCCCTCCTCACGAAAAACAATGCTCAACATTAAAACCACAGATCTGCATTCAGAAACACTGAAAACTTTCACAGCATATAAGACCCAGCGTTTTACAAACTACACCCAAGACATGGAACTAAACTCACTATGACGACCACCCCCCGCACATGAAATTCACAGTGTGAAAACCGTCCCACGTGGATCCCCAACCTTCCCTACATAATTTGTTCGTCGGTTTATACGCCTGCAATTGTATCTTGCGCCACGATATTACACAGAGTTCCGACTGCCAGCAGAGTCGTTGAATTTGTCACATTTCGATAATGGGATACGCGAAATCTCTGCATACACGTGGACGCGAGCGTGTGAATGTTTACACGCGTGCAGTGGCATAGCTGGATGCTAGTATCGTGGCAGAGATGACATTATCGGCTCTGGAATTTTCACTTATTGTTCGGTCAGGAGCATACGTGTGCACGAAGCACAACGCGCAGCTCCGGCATTGTCGTAGTTGGTACGTTATTATCGGTATTCATGCCCGTGCTTGATACTCGTCCCGTGGATTTATATTTATGTACCCGTTCAACGCGTAATTCTAAACTTCGTGTTTGCAGCGGATCGTTAATGTCACACGCGACGCCTCCAAGAGCTGCCACCGCATGTCAGTTAGCCGCTGTCACTTAAATAATATTATCCGTGCTATAAGTGTACATTGTCTTTTCATTGAGTGTTTGCTTTAACGTTGATTTCTATGTTTGTCCTTTGCAGACGTTTATATCAATGAAACCGATTTACTGTCGAAGCTACGCTAATTGGTAATTAGGACACTGATGAATTGATGGGTCCGTTGTTTGAGATTTTAGTGATCATGAACGAATCCACACCAAGGCAAAATCAAGGGTAATGACAGAGATGGGTAAAAAATAATTTTAAATAAAAGTTTGTGAAAGCAAAAAATTATTTTAAATAAAAATTGCTTACACAAATTTTTATTTGAAATAATTTTTTGTCCATCTCTGAGTAATGACGGCGAATAATATGGATTTATGATTGCTTAGAGAGACCAGGAGCATAATAGTATTAAAAATATAAATGAAACTAATCTACATATAATAAGACATTATCATTTCAGGATTACCATCGACTTCCAGATTCTAGTTAGATATTCAATAATACATATTACGATACAAAGAATTACTGTTTAATAGCTTGAATATCACAAGAAAACTGTGTATATCAAAATCAATTATTTTAAAAATCTACCATTACTAAAACTTTTCTATTTCTTTTACCGAGCTCTGTTAACCCACTTAAATTACCACCCACAGCCCTAAAACGCCGTACAAACTCATACCTACTATTCTTCTCGGTCAAAGATCTTCCCCCGTGTCACGGTCACGATGATCTCGTAATCGGGAAATCCTAATCGGGCAACGAACAATACCACAGCCGCGAAGGCTTAACTAGCACGAATGGATCCCGAGAGGTATAGTGGTAATGAAGAGCTACAGAGCTACCAAGGTATATATAGTCGCAGGGGGTTGCTAGATTAAAGGAAGATAACTGCATCGTAATCTCCAATCTGAAGTTGCCCATGGGAAATACCGACGCCATTCGCGACGTACACGTAGAGAAAGGAATTACATTCTAAAAAGCTTTCGCGGACCACCTACCCCTCCACCCCCAAGCCATCCGTACCCTGACGGTTAGTAATTTCCGCGTGTTCCTTCCGACTTGGATTTTCTATCACTCCAAGGAGGATAATGGAAGAAGCTTCGATGAGCTTCCGGCGACCAGCAGCGTCGAATCGATGCATTATAATACCTACATCATTTTGGTAATTGGCTACCACTCTTATCCGTATTAAGGTTGGTATATTAAGAGTACCTTCCCATCAAATCAAACGCTATTGTGTTAAAAAACTGACCATAGATGGTTCCATGAACAATCTTCTAGACTTTAAGAATTTTCTTGGTTCGTTGATTTCAAGTAATTCTACTCTTTTTTTACCCGTAATAATTGATTTCCAATTCGAAAAAAATATATAAAGCGTAACTTATATGTAGCTATTTTTCCTCCTTTGTTTCAATTATTTATCTTAAGCAAGGGCCGAGAAGAAAAATTATAAAATTGAGGGTTTTTACCCCCATATTATCTTTAAACGAGAGGGTAGAGACCTGAAAGTTTAGAGAATAACGGTTCAGGTGAGGAGCATTGTTTAGCAAACAATAACAACAAAATTTACCTTGCTTACCTTGCTAAACTCTTTACTTTACTCCTGCTCCAAAAATTTTATATACTTCAATTTCCATGAAACAGATCGTATCGCACCAGTTGACGAAACTACCAGCACCGCAATAAATTAACGGTATATTAGTTGTAAACACAAATTGCCATTCTACGTTCGGGTTTATTGCGCCTCTGACGATTCTAATTGTTCCAGCTTACGTTCGTATCGCGGACTGCATTTCGACCGACTCTTTGTTACGTGCGCTGCCATTTCGAGCATAGTTTATGGCCCAAAGTTATCCCATTTACTCCTGTCGGGGACACAAGAACAATGTCGGATTTTCCTCGATGTTTATGCATTTGCAATCACGCCGGAGCAACGATACAATGCGGGCACAACGGTGCACTTACCTGCACCTTGGTGCATCGCTGCACACACAAATTCGCCAGCTAACTAAACTGAATAGTCGATATCATTACAATACCATTTAAATTAAGGGGTAACAAACTGCTTTTAAAACAGCAAACCTTGTCCCCCAAAAACAGTATATGTAACTCTTACTCCATAACTGATTTTTCCAATCAATATTCCATATTTAAATCTCCCCTTTTTCAATGCAATAATTTAATTAAGTATTATATATGGTACTTTCATACCAGAATAGAAAAGTTTCTCCCTGGAAACATAAGGAAGGGACGTTTTCGCGAGTGGACCATTGCTCCTGGAAACTATCTTGCTGGTAATCGTTCTCCGATAACTTGCAAAATCCTAAATTAATTCCGTCGAGCCGGCGAACGGTCGCTTGTAATGAGTGTAGACGCCTTTACGAGGTTCGTTTCTCTCGGCTGGATAGCTAGGACAGGCAAAATAACCGAAAACGAGGAAGAGGTCGAGAGGAAATGACAACACGCCTAGCACGGCGGATGAGACAGAGCAAAGTGGCGTGAAAATAAACCTGAGAGCGCAGCCGTCCCGAGGAGGTTTATTGCGTGCGACCGATTTTCAGGGAGGAGAACAGACTAGACGAATGCACGAACGGGTTAGTCTCGAGATTCTGCAAAAATGGGGAACTGGACTCTTTCTGCAAAGCGACACGGAATAAATAACGTCTGTGTCAAAGAGCAGGGGATTGAGTTTCTGTTGCTGCGTGCCTTTGTTAAATATATTTGTTAAATAGACACGATTTGGACACATCTTTAGACGCCTCTAGATGTCTTCGGACGTCTGGAGATCTATATCGAAATTTTCGCGTATGCATCGATATTTTCGTGTGGGTATCAAACAGGCATCGATACATTCGCGTATGTAAGTATCAAAGACGTATCGATTTCTTTTGATGCCTTTGATATTGATTTGTAGGTATCAATACAAGATCGAAATTTGTAGAACGGTATTTAGAGGTACGGTTGAAATAGTAGGCTGGTCGAAATACTTGGTGTGGCATTTACTTAAGTAATATAGCTTATAAGGGTGATTAAAGGTTAATTTTGGTATTAATTTTGCTATTAATTTCAATAATTGTCACTTGAAAGAATGTTTAAGATATTCCATGTGGGAAGAGTTAAAATATGCTGTACTGACTAATATTCTACTAATTGAATGGCGTGTCTGACTACAGACAATCCGTTTTCCCTTGATGTCTAGTACTTAAGTAGTTCTCCTTTCGTAATTAATTGTAAGATATAGGTACGATGAACCTTCTCAAATTCTTATCATATTATTGAATATATATATTATATTATAAACTGTATTTTATAAATGTTCCTTAGAACAACAAAAATTCTGTTTACAGAATGTATATAATTAATATATTTTTTAATATAAATCCACAAAATATGATGACATCTTTCATATCCTTCTGTTGACTTGAAATCCTCTGTTCCATATCCATACTGTCGATTAATCTTCAAATTTCTACAATATTTCATTATAAAAAATAAGATGCAAAGAAGAGCAGCCCAACGTGTCGAATGCATTCGTAACACCTTACATAAAAATTTACCAACCTCCTCTGCTTAGACGATCCAACAACGAATCAACTATGTTTTTCCAATAACCTCACAATTAGAACCACCAGATCATCCCTAACCCCAAACTCGTGAATACTATTTATTAAAAAAAAATCTCAATCCTTACTCGATTAATGTGTCAGGTCTTATTTGACATGAAACCGATGAAACACTTATCACCTACTATCGAGCAAATTCACTAAACTATTATCCCTTGCCAAACATCAAAGCTCCACGGGGACTAAATACTGGCTAAATTACGATCCGCAACGACGCTCAGCGATTTCACTTGTTGTGGAAAAGTTCCGACATCCGGTTAGGGGTGTAACGCCCGGGGAGCTCGTGATCCAAGGGCGGATATGCGCTGGGTAGATGAATCGCTATCACCGCGGAAGCTTAGCCTTGAATCCGTGCAAATTGAGCTGCGGAGCGTCGTCTTAGGAAGCTCCCGCGTGTCGTCCCCGTTTGGAATTCAGAAATTCCCGCCCCACGGCGTGCGGCAGCGAGCAAGTAAGTGAATCTCCCCCGGTCTAATCGATTATCCGCGCTGTTATGCGACAAACGTATTCCCCGCGATCACTGTAACAGGCTTTCACCTGCGTTCAAGGTAACGTCCATTAACGAAATTACGCTGCTTGCATACGAAACACGGGCGACGCTCGTTTGCGCGCGACGCCATGGATTACGGGGGTGCATCGCCGACGGCCACGGGGAAAAATCAATTTCGCCGTCACTTCACGTTTCTACGGTTTCGGACGTCGGGTTTTTCGGATGAGATACTTCTGCGGCTTGCAACTGGTGTTTTAGAGAGAGAGAGAGAGAGAGAGAGAGAGAGAGGAGAGAGAGAGAGAGAGAATAGTAGTAGAAGGGTGTGGTGTGTACGTGGACCAGGAGCGGAAATAAGAAACGTGGATATCGGAACATGTCAGGATATGCCAACATTTATGTAATTATATGGCAATTAAATAAACGCTCTCATTGAATCACATAAGCTTTTACAGTATATTGATTAGACAGAGGAATTGGTAGTTTAAGAAAGATAGGGAAGATAGGAAATGTGTGAATGTGTGGTATAGGAAATAGAAATTACCAGCCACGAAGATGGCTCGTGTGAATAGGATTTAATGAACAACCGCCGTGGTAACGATTGATTAAACGTGTCTCAGTTAGCTGATCGTAATGTTTCAGCTGGATAAAATGGTCTGCTAATCTGAGAAGAGTGAAGCTCCTTTAGCTGTTCATTCATCTGCTTCTTAACAAGGTATAAAATAAATAATGCTTCGATCTTTACTGAAAGGTTTCTTGGAGACTTTTGGACGTAATATTATGTTTCAGTACATATAAACAAGTATTGTAGTGCATCTTTTATCAAAATTTTTATCATCTGAATGGTCTACAACATTGCAATTTTTAGAAAAAACTTTATTGGTTCTACTAATGAAAAATATTGAAATTTCTTGAAGAATTCCTGCAGTATTTAATTAATATTATTGAGGCATTTTTAGCAACAAAGATGGGGGAAAAGAATAGTGAGGAATATTCTTTTCTTTTATAGTAGTGATGGTGAGAGATTACTAACTCGATGATAATAACGTGATCTACATACATATGGTACTTTACAATAATATCTTTTTAAATATCAGGGGTAGATTTATTAAGTAATGTAATAGATCCTACGTGGGCCGAAGATGGAAATTCTCGAATTTAACGAAATGTATGATATTTGCATTGTTTAAAGTTTGTACGGTCAAAATTAACAACTGCTTTTTAAGCTTATTATCCTGTCTAAATAATTTGCCGAAACATCCAATTAGCCTTTTCACTCTATATGTATATGAATTTCAAAAGTATGTTTAATACGAAGAACTTTTGGCATTTCCCTCGATGCTTTTAATTGCTCGGAGCGCTACATTTTTAATTAATTGTCTACGTGCGCGATGCAATTTGTGAAAATGCAATATTGGGAGCAAATTGCATAGACCGTGTTGACTCGGACATTTTTCAATATTTCAACGTGTAAGGCATGTCCAGGGACCTACTCATACATTTAATATTTAATTAAACAGTGTGTTAAAAGCATAATTGAAATTAAGAATTGTCCAGCAAGTAGAAAAATTCGTGGAAATTTAACCTGTGAAATCATATATGAACTGAGTCAGTTTACTAAATACCACGTTTGAGAAACAATACAGTTTCGACCATTATTCGTTTAATATTTATCTTCACAATTGTTTTCTCATTGAGAATACAAATTAATTCAAATTCTGTTCCTCAAATATAACACAACATGTTAAAAGATTTATTTTAATTTCATTCGGTTCAAAAATTTAATCTGAAATTTTAGTAGTAGTGTCTGACCCATCTACGTTCATATCCCTTGCAGTACCAAAATGCAGAAAAGAGTAACAAAAATACTTCTAACGACACCTTTGCCAACATTCAAGACTCTTCAAGAACCTTTTACAAGCCGCGCTAAAGTTAGATTTTCTCTTCGAACTTCGATTCCATTAAATTTCTCAAGCGCCTCAACGTAAGTTCTCGAAGGTTTCGGCATCAAGTATCTACATTTCTAACAGTTTCTGTAACGAGTTCACTGTGTGTTGAACCACTCGGAATTTCGCGATGTGTCTTGAATCTAGTCAATATCAATTTCACATGATCGCGTTTTGTAATTAAAAGCCTTGGATTCTCGGCAAACAGACATAAAATAATGAAATTGCTCACGGTTCAGAAGGGGGGAGCGACATCCGCGTGGCAAGTTGTCTTCTGCTGTTTCCTTGGACTTGAAAATTCGATGACCCTCCTCCTGCTAAGCTCAAAATTAGTCAGAGAGTCCTGTAGGCTTCCTCTGGGACAGTATTTTCACCAACTGAAACAAATTTAATTTATTTCTTACAGTATTCTTATCCATAATAATTAATAAATCTTTCATTTTACTTTAATCAAAGTAATCAACATTTTCCTCCCCTTGTGATCTCCTTCGGACTAATTTTAACGAACAGTAAAAATTAAAATCTGATAAATTCTTGAAGTCATACATTTTATATGATACTTCTCCCTTTTAATTAGGTGCAGAATTAAAGGCAACGATATTTGACGCGATCAGATTCCACTTTGCAAATAACCGCGGTTATTTTCGGGAAAATTTGCTATTCTAAATCGTCCCACTTGGCAAATTCACTTTCCGTTTTGCGACTGCATTAAGGACGTTGGTAGCCACTGTTTACTTCTTCTGTGCCATTATGGATAAACTGTTTGAAGCAGAATATATTGTGCTTCCCGCGGAGCTATTTTAACGTGATGGTTCTGTATTAAATGTTAAGTGTTCTTTTGACTACCATATCCCTATAATAAAATGGCGGAGCTTTACGAGATTCTGTAATGGCGAGAGGCATTTTTAGTAAAAACATAGGAGCCTTTAAGAGACGTGAAATGATATCGAGAGCATTGAAAGCAGTTCCAGGGGAAAAGAAATCTGGCACAAGTGGATATAAAATAAATAAACAGCTATGGCGCTGTTTCGATATGGCCTGCACGAGGTAACGGGGCACGTAATCTCAACGTGGTTCCGGTGACATTAAATTAAGGGCACTTGCCTCGCATCCGCCATATTGAATAATCAATGGGGACTCTGCTGCAACTAGCGATAATCGTTCGATTCTATGTCTCGAGAATCATTAAGCGATTCCATCGTCTTGAACGGTTCGCGTATCTTTTATCGGCATGGATAATCAAACTACGAATTTAAATTATTTTCTCATAATGAGATACAGAGTAAACAGTATAAAGAAGAAGATAATCGGTAAGAGCAAATCGTATGTAGATATTTAAAGTAAATTAGTTGCCACTATAGAAGTATAAAGAAGAATTAATTTACGTAACAAAGGACCTAAATATTGATTAAAGAGTCAGACATAAATGTCAGAATTGTATTGGAAAAGTTTAAACAATCTGAGCCATATTTTGGTAACATGAACGGATTTACGAGTCACTGCACGTTTAAAGGTTAAAGTAATAAGAAGAGATTCGAAGCAATCACTGCCTCTACTCTCCCTCTGCTCTTTGAATTTTATATGCAAACAGGTAGTACATGTAGGAACACCACCGTAACGTGAAGTTTTCAAGCTTTTTTAATTACTAGGCGCGTACAACGAAGTAACAGGGTTACTCGCGAAACGCAAACCAGCCGCGCGTTATTACAACTCGCGTTTAATTCTAATATCGAGCCAGTTTAAAGACCTCGTTTAATTCTCGTAGCTCTGACACCAGTCTCATTATCCAACGTTGATGAATTTCAAGAATTTCTCTGTATTGATATTTATTTATATTAATAATAGTGCAGATAATAACAAATGATAACTTATTGTTAGCCAGATACAAAAGAGAACAGAAAGACGTCTGACAAAAATTCTATGTAGGTTTAAGCAGAAAGAAAAAAATGAAGAAAATCGCGATAATGGTTCGCAAGATTGCAAATTGTTGTAATAGGATCAGTACTGTCGACCCTTAAAATGTAATATTAAGGTCTGAAAACTTGAGGATTTGTAATAGAGAGAGGTGATATATTAAACTAGTGATCTATGGATTATTTGCCAATTCATTAACAAGTTTGTGTAAAAACAGAAATTCAGAGAGAATAATTATTCTACAGTGAACGTCGTGATAGTGTGTCAGTATAATTTTATAAGGAATGCAATTGAAATTATGTTCAATTTAATACTTCGGAGCTTTAGATACTTCCAATGCACTTTTGCACAGCTTAACGAATAATCCTACCAAATGAATTGCTGACAATTGTAATTTTTATTCATTTCAAGGAGTTGGTTTTAATACCCCGGAATTATTGCAATTAACTGAAGTAACCGAGCGTTTCAATGCCTTGTAAATCTGTCCTCATTAGTAATGACAACGAGGGAGGAAAAAGAGTGCGAAAGAAGAGAGTTTGTCGATTAATTTTCATAAGGATAATTGGATCCGAGTGCCGGAAGAAGAAATTTTCTTATACATCGTTTTCTTGATCTGAATAATTAAATTCGCTCTCCAGCTGATCGTTATTTAACATGCAGTAAATTTTCCATGGCGAGAGAAATGTAAATAATTCGTTAATAATAAAGAATTCGCGAAGACCATGATTCATGGACTTCATTTTTCCTCTTACTGCACCAACTTTAAACACGAACTGACGTTCTTCCGGTGTGCAATCTATCTTCATTTACAAAACTCGTACGTGAGACGATCCTTATACTCCTTTTACCGCCCAAAATAAATTCCAATCTGAGAAGTAGTTCTATATTCCACTATTCCAAAATAACCTTAATATTCTCAAATCGAATTTTCACACCTTTGAAGTCCCGTGTTATATTAAAAATTCAAAACTCCAACCTTAGACACTTGAAACTCCAACTGCCAAGATAATTATATTCATTGCTAATTTTAATATAAATCAAAAAATTCGTATAAAAATTTACTAAATAATTATAGATAGAAACCGATTTGGCTCACACCGATGTGAACTCAAATCATTTAAGATTTTAACAGACTTAAAAATTTTGGACCGTCCATCCCAATTTCCCCAATAACTAAGCCCTCACCCATCATCATTCTTCACTACCACCCACAAAATCAAACTCGAAGCCAGCACGAACGTCGCGAAGCTTCCCCGCCAGTCACAGTAAGTTAGAGATCATTAAGTGAAACTGCAGATTAGTTACCGAGGAATTTAGTGGACCCACCGTTGCCGGTCCACTTTGCAGGGGCCATGGACCTCTAACCTTACGATCGCCCTGGAAAACATATTTCGCCGGGCAAAGATTAAATACTTTACTCGAGCACCGTTTGAGGAAGACATCTCCCCAGCGTCTAGGGATACAGGAATATTGCAGTCAGCTACAGAATGGCGGTATTGTATGGCAGATTCAATTTCAATCTCACTCCGTCGCGATACTTCGTTAAGGACACTCGTCCGGGTCCTCTCCATGCTCGTAAGAAGTACTTGCTCGGCTCTTCTCTTCTTCACGCAGCCTCGATTCAATTTGGGGCGGCTAGGACCGTTGTCGTGGCTCGTCGCTCTCGTCGTTAACCCCCTGCAGGAAACACTCGTCGGGCGAAACTTCGCGGGTAACCCGATTTTCAGGTAAATTTCACTCGTCAACATTGCCATTAGGACGACACGCCATGGCTCTTAGCCGGAGTACCGTGGATTTAGCCCAAACACCGCTCCTCGGCTACACGGCCGCGCTATAAGCCACTTGCAACACGCTAACCAGATCGTGGGCGATTGTAAAAATTCGCGACCCGTAAGCCAATTCTTGAGCAACCAACAGGCGTTGTTGATTTCACAGGGACGAAAGTTCTCTGGATCACTTCCACATTTCATTTTTAATCGTTTGCATTCTTGGTTTGCAGTGCGATGAACATATATTCGCAAAGTAGTAGATGGTAATCTATTACTTCTCTTGCTTCAATTCATTATAGTTTGGATAATAAAATTTAGAAAAATTGGGTTCTAAACATTCTTTCTCTCGTTTGAACTAAGTAGGAATTTATCTCTTGAAGTATTGACACAGACTTAAAAATCTGCCTCTGGGGATGAGTATGTAAATCAATCCTCCTTCACTTTGGGAACTCGATGCTTAAAGCTGGTACTCGAAGCGATGAAAAAATGAAGATAAAATTTTCTAACTTTTTCAGCTTACACCACTCTTTTCATAAAATATGAAGCCTTTGATAGATATCCTTTGAAACAAGGCCCATCTTATCCAAAAAAATATTCTAAAATTTCATATCTCTTCCCTTCACACAAAAAAAAAAAAACTAAGAGCTATTGCTATAATTACAAAAATAAATCAAAGTAATGTGTCTACTTCAAAAATAAAAGAAAAAGTCGTACCATAAACATCGCTTAACACACAAAAGATTTATGAGCAAACCTTGTCCCTACGCAGAAAAGGAATTAAATTCTAATTAAACAAAATAGTAGGTCGAAGATCCAGGATGAACCAGGGAACAGGTTGCAATAAAAAAGAAATCTCTGGCGACGGTTCAGTCCCCGTTTGATAGTTATTGTTCCTGGGGAAGAGAGGCCTGCAACGGTTGAACACTTAAAACGACCAAACGACGGTCCAGCAATAATTCTGCTCGGTGGTATATTACACCGTAACTAACATACGCGTCGCATGAATATCATGCCGACTTTATCGTCACGGCGAGGATAGGACGCTGAAAATTGCACGAGGGACAACGTTGCGCGACTTAGAATTTGAATTATTGCAGCCACTGCCGACTAAATTTAAATTATTGCAGGTCTCTGGCGCCTCAACTAGAATTATTACCTCCACTGGCGAGTTTAATCAATGCAATCGCGAATAAAGAAGAAGTCCCATTCGAATTTCGAAAATCAAGCCCACTCATCAACCGTAGTATAAAAATTCGATTTTGGTAAAATTAAAAGCTGTATCATTCAATCCAGCGTCACCATTCCCCTCGTTCTGCCACTCGTTAATTATATCGTCCTCATCGTCATCGTAGTCGAGGCTATTTTCAAGCAAATGAGAATGCATAGCAGTTTGCGCGTTTAAATGAATTTATTCGCCAGCCGAATGCGCGAGACACCGAATCAATTGGCTCTCAGACGGCGTCGAGGCTGGTTAAAACTTAAGCGGAATTTGAATTTAAATTCACCACCAACCAGGGGGTGGCTAGGATTTCGTTGGAGATTTAATCCAACCGCCGAGAACTGTTTTCCTTTGGCAAGGAAGTGATTCATGGGAGATAAAAATCCTTTGCAAGTTTATAGATCCATTACAAAAGTCTAGCAACTCATAAATACTCGTGAATTTTTCTGGCGCGTCAATGATTTACAGGCGATATCATTAATATCTGCATATTTATCTAAAATAATTGTTATATGCTTAGATATAGGTACTAAAATATTTTTCCCCAGATTTTCCTAGACGGCAATGTGTACCTTATGTGAAGTTATGAGTTCATTCTTACGAAATTCTATGTCAATTTTTAAACTTGACTCAATAAAACTCTGCAATGATTGATTTTCTATTAATTTGTTCCCCTATTAAAAACTGCCCGGCATGTCAACAATTCGATAAATATTATTTATAAATTTTTGGCGCGCTTTGGAATGTGAAAGACGTGATGTCCAGGCAAAATACAAAGATCAACAAATCCGAGAAAGTAATCCTCAAAAATCTGCCGTATAGAATTCAACCACCAGAGTCAACGAATCAGTTCAAAGAAAACGAAGCAGACCATTGTCCAAGCAGCCAGCGACAGAGGAACCTTTAGAAACCAGGAGGGAAACTATCGTTCCTCGGTTCGAGACAGCGAGCCCACCCCGACTGGACCCCTTTTCGGATGCGAAATTAAGACGACGCGAAAGTTGGCGCGACGAGTGTCCAATGTTTAGAAAGGAGTCTGCTTGTCGGACGATGAGACAACAGAGAACTCGATATCGATTTTTAACAGGAGGAAAGATAAAAAAGAGAGAGAAGAAGGTGGAGCGGGTGGAGGACGAGGCTGGGACATAATGGTCTATTCTTCGGCAAGCTGCGGAATAACCGTCGCTGGAACGAAGGGAAACATCGCGCGGGGGCAGAGAACGTCTTGAAAGTCCCCGTGGCGGGGATCCTTTTAGGGAATTACGAAGTTATCGGTAAAGTTCCCAAAAGGGGGACACGCCTCGGGGTATTACATTTAATAACGTCCAATAAACGTTCCTCTCTCCTTTTTTTTTTCCCCCTCCCTCTTCCGCCCTCCCATTATTTTCCATTAACCGTCCTCTCGTTTCGTCGCGCCATCCACGATCCGCCGTTCGCGGTCTTGAATGTTCTTACTCGTGTCACGTTAAGACCATCGATTTCGGTCGCGATATCATTTATCCCCCGTCACGGGAACTGGCATCGACCGATCGGCTCTATGAGCTGCCAGCTCCCACGGACAAATCGAAGCGGCGCGGCTTGGAGGATTGTCGCTCCGTGTACTGCAAGGAATGCTTTGGACTTGTTCAGTGGGGACGCCGCTGACTTTGAAAGCATTTCTGTATAGTAATTTCTATCCTCCGTTTTCTCCGCGATTCTCTACTACTTCCGCTTGAATCTGCGTGTCCTACGTGGGCTCCTTGTAACAGGGAAAAATGAAGAATGAGGGGAAAGGGTGCGATGCAGATTTTCACGCTGTACTGATTTAAAATAGATATTAATAATAATAATATACTTTATTTCAGCCCAACAGCCTTGAAACAGGTGCTTGGTTGGTTCGGCTCACAGAAATTATATGTACTTAAATTTAAAATTAAACTTAATAAGGAACTGAACTTTATTAACATTTAAAATATCTTTTATTACGTCCCTATATTTTGCTATAAAATAGATATTATAACTATGGTTAGTCATGATAAAATTGTATATTAAAAACCCTAAATATTTCCGAAACAATTTCCATGTATATACATACATGTTTCAGAAGCTTTGCTAAACAGTTTAACTGCAACCGTATCTTGCAGTGAAAAATTAGTCATTCGCAATATTGTATCATAAAAATAAAAATCTGAAGGAGTGGTATATTTTTGGAACGTTCGTGTTAGAAGAATATTGAGTAACGTTTGTGCCCTAGGGTTAAATTTGTACCTACAACAACGTTCCGACGCACCCTGCAATTTTATACAGAGACTACCCTCCACATCGCGATTGTAATTTCATGTACGACAGCCAGGAAGGCGCGGGGGAGGCAAGTGTTCCTCGAGGGGAAAGGGAACCGATGGTTATCGATAGCGTTTGGTAGAAAGCACTTGGGAAGACGCTTCCCATAAGATTCTCGAGAGATGTTAGGCCGGTGGCCAGTTGCCAAGCAGACACAATCCATACTATAAATACTGTTGGACACCACCGGCGTCCCACCCTGGCCCGCCGTTCCATTCCGTTCCGCGCGACTACCCCCGTCCTCCAACTTTTTCGTCCAGGGAGCATTCCGCGCTTCGTTAACACGGCCAAAACGTTCGGATCGCTTTAACGCGTCAGATTCACACTTCTGTCCTGTCCATGTGGTTTTGCACGGCGCAGAGGCCGCTCGAAATGCTTCTCCGAGCACGCTGGACGAACGCTCTTCTAATTTCGATGCACGCGCTCGCGGCGAGGGTAGTTCGCGATGACAATTTTGGGAGGCTTAGATATATTGACTTGGAATTGGTCGTCGATTACTTGGGACTTGAAGATTTCAGACAACTTTCGTCGAGCTGAGATCAGTGATTCGGAGTTTTTTGCAGTGAGAGATAGGTTTGAGATTCACTGGATGTTAATGAGGAAATAAAATTGAAATGGGAAGAATTCTTTTTTCAGAGGTAGAATATTATGTTAATGAGGAAGGAACTGCTCGGCTACTTTTAGTTTTCCTTGGTAGAACTACACTTGCTATGTATGAGTACTACTGGTATTAAAAAGAAAAGTATTATACAGCAGATGCTTCCAAGGCTGTACACAAATGATGACCATGTGTCGTGTATTCGAATCTTGTATGGTACTTTTAGTAGATGCTTATAGAACCCACAAATTCATGAGAAAATCAATTTTTACGCCGTCATATTTCCACTCCTCACATCAAAACCCAAATCACAAAAGTATATGTATACAGTGGCGGGCGAAAGAAATCTTACAACTTTTAAAATCGCATAACTTTATTAGAATTGGTCCAAACGACAAGAGTATTTTTTTTAGAAGCTGGAAGGATTAGTTTGCTAAGCGACGATTTTAAAAACTTTTTTTGTGATCCTGAAATGAAAATACAAAAACACCGTTTATAGATTGAAGTAAGTTATATACATACGTAAATGTTCATAAAAATCTGTTAACATTCCGCGCAAAAAAAAGTTTAAAAAACGACGAAACACGTCACTTAGCAAACTAAAGCTTCTAGCTTCACAAGAAACAAAAATCATGTCGTTTGGACCAATTCTAAAAAAGTTGTGCGATTTTAAAAACTGCGAACTTTCTTCCGTCCGCCACTGTACATCAGAAGAGTAAATAATCCATTACCCAAAAATTCTTCTGCCCTAATATTTCATTCTTCTCAATACTTCCCATAATAAACTTCCTCCATAGACAGTAAAGAAGAGCTCCGATGCCAATACAATGCCCGAAACGTACGAAAACCATTTTTTACAGAATTTGATTTCCACTCCTCGCATCAAAACCCAAAACCCAAAGCAATATACATAAACCAGCGGAGTAAATAATCCACTATGTAGCCGAAAATTCTTCTGCCCCAATGGTTACCCCTTCCTATCACTCCCCATAACAGAACTTCCGTCGTAGACAGTACAGAACAATTGCAACGGAAACAATTAATTACCCATCAAGGAACGCGTGGTACGGAATCGAGCCCGTAGGAAACGGCGGGGAGATGGAAGTTCGGGGGCTGCCAGACGATTAAGAGATTCATCAAATTGACGGGAAGAGATCCTCCCCCGGATACTCCTGGCCGTTTGCTCATGACGTACAGCCGAAGCGGGTCGTTTATCCAGGCCGTTGTTGCCTGCGGGGATGAATCACGCGGAGTCGAGTCCGATCGGTGGCCGTACGCGAGCCTCGACCTGGCTTTTATTAGACCGGCTGACACCGAGGATCACTGCCAAACTAGGACCGCGCTCGAACAATGGCTTCCACGTATCGAGCAGCCCGTATCGAAAATAACCACGGCTCTACCTGCCGTCGCTTCCTGCCGCGCTCTTTCGCGCTTTAAAGTCCACCGACCGAAAAGGAGATGGCCGTCGCGCGTCGACCGAGGAACGCGGCAAAAGGGAGAACGGCGACTGGCGGCAAGAAACCAACAGCCGAGGGGACCAAGAGTGCGCCGCGCGTTAGTCCGTTTGCCCGTGGAAATAGAAAAGGTCTAAGGTCGGGCGGAACAGAGAATTCGCGGATTTCTGCAGGTTTGTTTCCCTGAAAATATTTGCCTGGCGAAGCGCGTGCCACGAATCCGTACCCGTTGCCTCGATCTTCAGCCACGGGATTCCCAGACGGCTTCTGGACGCGACGGATCGATCGCCGAGTCCCTGAATCCCGTCTGGAATCCCGTGGACGTCGCTTCGGCATCGAATACCGTCGATTTTCTACGCTCGTCGCGGGACACGAACGGGGGGGGGGGGGGGGGGACTGCGTGCGCCAGTGGATAGAATTTGGGGAGGACATGTGTCTGTTGATCTGGTGGAAATGTACCTTCTTTCAGGGAACGCTGGGGATTGGTTGGATCGCGTGTTAGAGAATGGTCGATCGTATTTTGATGGAATTGAAGGTATTGTGCGCGATAGGGGTGGGTCGCGGCGATGCTCCACGGAGGACGGAGAAATCCATCGGGAAGTGTAGGAAATGGCGCGGAAGGGAAGTCGATGGAGCCTTTGAAAATCTCGGCTGATTCCGCGAATGGGCACTTTTCATGGGCTAACGCGGAAATTGCCAATTGATATGTGCATACCTAAATACGCGAATAAATCCTTGTCGCTGGTGTAGGGGTAGTGAGATCGAGTATCTGATATTCGACGTCCATAATACCACCTTATGTACGATCGAACATATATAAGGCAGAAGGACATTCGATGGGAAACAAGGAAGAAGCTAACAAGGGTGAAGAGAAGGACACGAACTGTCCGACTTCGATTTTGTCGTGCTTTTGCAGAATCGTAGCAGACAGATCCGTAATGATACATGTAAAATAGTAGGTGTAGATATTCAATCATTTTATAATACAGTACATTTATCAAGGTATGCAAGTTTAATTATTCATATCTAAAAAATTATTGAATAGCTACACCTAATATTTTACATGTATCATTAGGGATCAACCTGCTATCATTCTGCAAAAGCACTGAAAATCGAAGTCGAACAACTTGTGTTCTTCCCTTGTAAGTACCCTAAAATGGAGTAACTTTTACTACAGAACTAGTTTTTAAAACCAAGTCCTCAAGCATCTATTGTAGAACAGGTGTTATTCTCAGACAAAACGCTTTGGATAGCATTAATTGTCTACTTCCAGATGGATCTTGTCTGAGAATAATATATAAAAAAAAATAATTTTAACACTTCAATGTTGCATAATAATAGATTAAAACATTTCATGCAGAATTGTACTTCTTTTTCTAAGATCTACAATTTTGTCAATTTTCAGCTTTTTGGGGGGTTTTGAAGTCCGTCGACAATAGTTTGGAATTATCTAGGTGTACGTGTAAGGGCAAGTCGATTGGTTGAATAGTTTTCTCTAAATTACCCCCACCGTATTGCAACTTCAGCGGCGACGCTGTAGCAAGATGCGTCAATAGCGACGTCTACGATGCGTATTTTTAACCTAAATTTTGTTTCCGTACCTTCAAAAGTTAAATATAAAGCCATAAAAAAGTTCAAAATGATTTGCTTCATAATTTCTCCAGAAAAAATCCCCAAAATCGGGCTATTTCAGCGTTGCCGAAAGTATAGTCCCCCTTAATTAAAAAATGCACCACCAGAAACATGAACATTTTATACATCAAAATTGCTCTTAACAATCTCCATCGCTCCTAATCCCATTATCATTTAAGAAAAATTGTAGCCAAAGCCACCCATAACCGTCACTGTGTTAAATACGAATGCACCTCAGGATCGTCAACGCTGCACTTACAATTAACAACTCGCATAATTCCAAATCCCAACTCTATCCCTCCAAAAGGTTGTCAAATGTAAGAGTTGATGTATTGCGAACAATGCAAAAAAAAAACATTGCCAGCGTTGACACCCAATCCCGACAACATGTTAAAAGACAAACGAAAATCAGGCTCGTCAAGCAGGACCGCGGTGAATTCGATTGGCTTTGGTGCACGGACGAGTACGTGCGTTATCCAGTTAATTCTTTCTGGCTGGCTCGGCGAACAGAACCGGAAGCGATGTCTCTCTTTTCGTGTCAGATGGCCCGTGCTCGTTGGGCAGGTCGATTCGGGGTTTTGATCTACCATGTGGAAGGATCCGATCGCTATGAAACGAGCGTCCGTAGTTTATGGGAACCGAACCTGTGATCGGATGACTGAAGACCGTCCCCCGTGGCGGCGAAAGGTAACCGCTGGTGAGCATAATCAACGACATTTCGGACCTAAATCGAACCCGCGCCCTGCTTCTCCCTGTCCGAGAAAGAAGGGAGGCGCAAATGAAGCGTCACTGCGTGGCTTCACGGTGATGGAAGATTGTGGATGGGATTTTGAGCCGACTAAAAGCGAGATAATTGGGAAAATGTCAGGGAGAGAATCTTCTGCTAATTATTGTAGATTATATATATAGGTAATTTGTTAATAAATATAGAGTCAGTATTGATACAAATAGGAGTTACAGGTAATGAGTTTTTTAAACTATTTATAGTTGAAACACGCTATTTTATTTCAGACCAATATTAATATTTTCTCACAGAAATAGTACTTATAAAATTAATTTTTTTCTCAAAAGGGGTTAATATTCTTTAGCTCCCACGAAGCCAACTATACCGTAGTAAATTTAAAAGAATATAACACAGATTGCAAAATATTCGGAACTATGATCGGAGAATATAAAGTCGACACAGCCGAGTCTCAAGTGGAAAAATAGAAAATTGTTTGGAATACAAGCACGTGCAATTAAAATACTCATAGGAAGCAGATTCTAGCAAACGGATCTCATACTCGAGCGAAGGGTGTACCTATTTCAATTTTGATTGCAATTTTAACTCCCTGTCCCTCTCGAGGGAGTTTGCGTCTATTGGATTGATTCCGATTAAGCCCCCTTGAACGGCGCGATAATATGTACGCGGATGGAACTCGGCGAGGAGAATTTTATTAATTAATTTCATCGCATCATCGCGCGTAATGAAGCATTATACGCTCCCGGGGCTTCGTTATGTGTAATTTCCAATATTGTTCGAATTCAAACGGGTAATCGACGCGGCGCGTGCCTCGCGATATCGAAAAATCGCGAGTGTGTTTTCAAGCTGCGCGAGTCAGCCGTGATTTTTTTAACTACACCTTCCCAAATTTTCAAGCATCAATCGAGCCGGAAGCAACTTCAAAGGAAAATTTAACGGCGTACAAATTGAAAGTCGTGATATGTGCACCTAATGTAATTTATTCATTGCTTATTAAATATAAAGTTATTTGTCCATTATTCAAAGGCCACCCGTGTATCATTTTAGCTAATTTGATTGTTTTTCTCTTGAATGTATGAAATATATATTTCAACAGAATATCTTAAGTAAATTTCGTGTCAAAATATTAACGTTTACTCTAGAATATAATTCGAAGAACGAAAGAAATATATTAGAATTATGAATAATTTGTAGCCACCTTAACTTCCCCTTCTTATTCTCGCTCTCCTCGGCCTAAGACCAACGCGACCTCCGGAAAATCTGATCGACAATATCGTCGATAGCAACAATTTTAAATTTTTAGTAATTCATAGCCTCCTCAGTTATTTACTTTTAAGACCCAAGAAACAAGCTTCTCGACCTCCTCCACTTAAATCGACTCGCGTTCCAAAAAAATCCCATCGACGCACAGAATGTCACGTGGTATAGAATTAATAGAGAAAATAGTATCGACTGCAAGCTATAAAAATTAAGCTCGTTGATTCTCCAGCAAATCTGATCGATTCGTGTTCCAAACGAATCCCACCGAGCCAGTGGATTTCACGCGGCGTGGAGTTAGGTCATGCTGTAAAAACGTACTCGCTCGCGTTCACCACACTATGCTCGCCTACATAATTCGCAAGCCTGGAGACTTCCAATCGTCTACACTTCAAAGGGAGGCCAGGGCACGGCGTACATGGGCGCAACCGTTCGAGGCCACCTTCGCACGCACGAATAGTCAGGTGGCAGCAGAGCGCAAAGGGTTATTTTTAGTGCAATTTGTCGCTCGAACGATACCATAAAGTGAGCCGCCGTGTGTGTAACGGCCTATAGAAATTTTCACGTGTTTGTACCCACGACTAAACGCCAGTCGCGTCGTTAAATGTGTCGAGTGAAGAATAGAGAAAAAGGTCCGCTTTATAATCCACCGTTTGGCCTTTCACGGAATTCGTGAAAAATCGTGTGCCCGCCGACGTACCGTCATGTGAGGATAATTTTCGATTGATTTAGAGGAGATCGATTCGCTCGTGACCCATTTTGCATGCTTCTCAGCATTTTAGAATCTATTCCTGACATCATTGTCACGTTCTGTGCACATAATGATGCGAGGTGGTGTGATTCGTAAGGACGTATCATTACAGAATGTGTGTTTGTGTGATTTTGTAAGTGGGGTGTAAGATTTGAGGAGGAATTTAGCTAGCTGAAGAATATTCAGATATCTAATCTATTTTTGAAAATATCTCACCACCAGAATAGCATCTTTCCAGAAGTTTCTTATTTTATTTAAACGAAGAAGGGGAAGGAAAAATATTGAAAACTTTTAAAGTATTTAATTTAGAAAGTATGAAAAATTCAGCATCAACGACTTTCGATTCAACATATTTAAATTTCTCCAAAGCTTATAAATTACGTAAAAGTAAATATCTCAATTTAAATTACGAAAGTTTCGGGAGACCACAATTTTACAAACAGATCCACTCTCGTTTCTAATAAACTGGCAAGGTGTAATAGATTAAAAAAATCCAATCTGCAGCAAAGCTTAAAGCCCCTGAACTGCACAGTGATAACGTATGCCATGGAAGAGGATTACGCGGAGGGAAGACGTAACTAACTGCGTCTTTGCAACAGATATAATTGGACTGCCTTAATTACCTCGTCTCTGGATACAGCCGTGAGACGGCTGGATAACGCATTCGATGCGCATTCAGACACCCAGACCGGAAGATTAACAGCTCCAAAGGGAGCAAGAAGGATGTAGATCGTCTCAGCTGAGATATTAAGACATTCAGCTGATCTGGCAGCTGTGATGGTACTGAAATAAAATGAGAAGTGGATATCCTGTCTTTCGTTGAAAAATTAATAAGTAATACAACGGAAGCTTTGCTGCTCGTCGTGAATTCATTATTTCATGAAAATTCAGCGTTATAGTGATTAATCTTTCAAAAAATGGAATCCCACTAGGTAAATACAATTAACCAACCTTATCCAATCCTTTCTTGTCACTCATTTAGTTTCACAACTTATTGTATATAAATAATAGTGATTCTTTACTTGCACTTCTGCGGGTGGTGAATTTTAAAAATTAAAATTGAGAAAACATTGATAGTAAAAACGAAGGACGAAAATTGCAAGAAAAGGGGAAGTTTGTTCTCTTTTCTACATGTGTAGAAATGAATATAGTAGAATGTGTAGAATGTCGTAGTAGAATGAATACAGAATGTACAAGGATTAATTCAATTTCGCTAATGGAGAAACGTGAACTTACAGAAAGTCCTGTGAGCCTTCTAATCAGCACTAAAGCATTCCTATGAATAAACTCCCATTTCATTCGCACAGAGTCTTCGCAGTGCGTCTTCTCTATATGCACCTTCAAAATAGTCAAGCACGAGATCACAAATTGATATCACGGTGGCGCACAGAGAACCATCAGATGTACTACCTTCTGCCTTCCATTCCTCATTTACTCGTACGCGTTTATATGTACCTGGATCACCGTTATACGGAGTTTCCTGCATTTACCCGCGATAAAGCGTCCCTTGCCCCCAAACCCCGGATTCACAGTGGCACGAAGTGAGTGACTAAGAGTAGCATTCTCAATGGGGTATGTACGTGTCGGCATGGAATCGCACGCTAGAGTTGCAACAAAATCTACTGGACCCTCAAGATCACTGGCCAAGCAAATTTACAGGTACATGCTTCTGCATCTCACAGAGAAACTATTACGTAGAAGAAATCTATTTTAAAAAATTATTAACGACCTGTAAAGCTCCAATGCCTACAAGAACGATTTTTCTATTACCCCATTTCTAAACTCAACTTATTTTCTCCTGAATTCAAATGGAATAAAGATGACGTGATGATATATACAGACCCGGAGTACTCCGAGTCTCACAACCGTGCCTCCACATTCCGAGGGTGCGTGTCGACAAGGGTGCAAGCCCTTTATAACAGGTGCAGATACCTGTACCCCAAATATATTTGGGGCCAACCCCTAGCGTAGGGTTGGAAGCAGCAGAGGAACAATCGACCCTTGCAAGCCTCGTAAGAAGCGACTGGGAGTACCCTTGTCAGGCCCCTATTTCCACACCCTCGACGAGCGTCAGGCCCTGGGGACTAAGGTGGTGACAGGGGAATGGCTATGTGTTAACCTGTTAACTGAGGAAGCCGAATTTAATCGTCACTTGAAAAGGAGACTGTATTAAGCAATATGAGTTACTCTGTCAGGAAATTTTAATAATTACACTGCCAAGGAAAAAGTAAATATAGGTATTCAATACGAACATATGAATTATTTGCCCTGTAGTCGTTACTGATTGTGAATGCTCATTTGCGCAAGTTACCAGATCTCTGTGTCAGTCGGCCTGAGTCAGGTCACACGTACTTATACGCGTCGAATTAATTTTTTTTGTATTTCTTTGCTTTCACCCCTAGAACGATGGAATTATTATAAAAAAATAATTCCTGAAAAAGATTATTGCAATCGGACAACAGGAAAGGGAGCCGACCGGGCCTTAAAGTTTAGAATTCATCAATGATTTGAATTTTAAGAATTTCTAAAAAATGGTAAGCCCTATCGAAATTTTGTTGAAGTAATATTAAAAGAGCATTCAATTTTCTACAATTACTGTATATATCATTTTTTCGTGATTCCAACCATTTTTTAGATAGTAGCGTTTGAATATAGAGAAACGCGCGCCCCAACTGTACTGTGTGACGTATTGTCTATACGCCCGAAGTGCGGACCTCTCTATATTCAAACGCTATTATCTAAAAAATGGTTGGAAGCACGAAAAAATTATATATACAGTAATTGTAGAAAATTGAATGCTCTTTGAATATTATTTGAACAAAATTTCGATCGGACTTACCATTTTTGAAAAATTCTTTAAATCTAAACTATTGATGAATTCTAAACTTTAAGGCCAGGTCGGCACCCTTTCCTGTTGTCCGATTGCAATAATCTTTTTCAGGAACTATTTTTTTATGAAATGGAACCATATTAGGGAGTGAGAGCAAAATAAATCGCAGGTTGAAAATACGGGCCACCCTAGTGCTACTGACAGAGTCGTTCGGAGCAACAGGAACCACCTCGAGGGCGCCGAACATTTCTCCCTTTCGACTCGGACAGCCGGGTGATAGGAACTGCGCCATCGAATACTCATTTCGTGTTTACTCCAGTCTTTCCCCCTTTGCTGAATTTGTTTCGACCGAGTGATTGCTTAGCAGTTCCCTAGCTTCTATATCTAAACTGAAGAGATGGATGGAGCTTTGTTTCCATCTATCTCCTTGGTTTAGTAGACTAAGGTTTCCGTGTAAAGGGAGATCGATGGAACTTCGACTCCATCTATCTTTCTACGGGTCTCCAAACGCAGCAACCTCCTCGTGGTGAGACCTGGTAATTGGTGGAAACTGAAAGCCCTGCGATTGTCAAATACCTATTCTAGTTAGATATAAGAATTTCTTTAACTTGGAAGACTTTGGTAGAATGTAAGAGTAAATGTAACCTAAAATGTTTGTAATTTCTACATGAAATAAAGATATGTGAAATTATCAAGTATTGTTCGATTATTCCTTACTCAACCCCCGAATACGAGTCTAGTGTTTAGATAGAAGGAGCTGGAAATATTTCAGCGAGCTGCTGGAACGAATAGGATTTTGAAAATTTTAAATATCCTCTCTGCTTCAGCACTTTAATGAAATATTATTATTCATCTTTATTACTCAGTAAATATACAAAGAAAAGAACCAGTAATACATTAAAGCAGATCGAAGTAAAAGATGTAACCTAAGTAAAGCCTAACTTAAAAGCGTAACTTAAAAAAAAAAAAAACTAAAACTAAAACTGGAACTAGGAAGCAAGAAAGAGAGACATACCAAGTTCCACTTCCTTGGTGAGGTATTCCAAGTTACATAATTTCCGGTAACGTTACACATGAGACTAAAATGTTAACGGGGTCCTAGGGCCCCCCAAACCCGGGACAGAAAAATGCATTGGATGTCAGGTCTACTCTACACCTCGCCTGTGGTAAAGGGTAGCGAGAATAAGGATATGTTGCTTTTGAAGAAGCCAATAGATGAGTTCTCTACAGTGCCTGGTATGGCGGGAACGCAGAAGTAGCGTCTAACGTAATTCACAGTCGGAGAAATGGCCTTGAACAGCCGTTTCATTTTGCCCCGATTATAGTCTACGTGTGCAACTATGTGTGTCAGCAGGCGCGGATTTGCACGTTTGCAGGGGGGTCCATGCAAACGTAGGTACACACACATGATGTGGGTTAGGGATGTGGCCAATGAAGCATCGGATACGATAATGATGGCGGTCAGGGACGGCATTAAGGGACATTCACACTGACGGATTTTAACTGGTAAGTCTCATTTGACATTATTAATAAAGAATTTATATCGCGTGGATATTAGCAATGTAGGTGGAAGAAGAATCGACTGATTGGATTCTGTTTCAATAGAATGACTGCTCCATTTCTAAAATCACATTTCCATGTGGATTAAATAAATAAAATTGCGTTTATTTGGTGCACATTGTTTTTGAAAAATTATACTTCTTTTTATTTAACTCAGTCAATTGGATGCTATGTTATTCACAAGATACTATATATTTAATTGCCAAATTAATAATACTAATTAGGTTAAGTTGTACAAGAGAGGAATTTGGCGATGTATATTAATTTTAAAAATAATTTGTCTACTACTTCTAATTCCCAATTTGTTTGTTCAAGCGTGGAGTAAAGTTGAAAATGTTTGAAACTGTGATATTTCAATGATTGTCGTGAAACGGAAGCGTTAACGATGTTTCAAATTTTGTAACGAGACTACACGACTTTGATAATTAATACTGCAGGGATTAAGCTCCACTAAAGCGACTGCAATTTAGCGCTTCACCCATGAAAAATAGTCACTGGTGGAAACGAGGTTTTTAGCTTCGAAACTCGCATGATAATTCAATTGAACAAAGGACGAGCGACAAAGGAATACTATCCTGTTTAAATTACGCTTAATTAGCGCATATTAATTTGAGCGAGGTGAGCTTTAAAATATCTAGCAGCGTTTGTGTGCTTCCTGTTCTATGGAAAATGGAGGTACTTTTGCAATTAATGTGTACTGAATATCAGCGGAATAGGTACGCAATTAAGTAAAATACAGTGTGTCGGGATGGAACTATATATGGATGGTTGATGTAATTAATTAACTTTTAACGAAATTTAAATCTGCCATAAGCTACGAGTTTCCAATATCGATTTTGCTACGACGTAATATGATTACGTATCGAACAAACTATGGAGCATGCTCCTTTATCAAATCATTTCTCGTGACGACATTAAAAAAGTAGCAGAGGTAGCTTTTTATAGGATCAGATTTTTATAGTGTATTTCCGTAGAAACATATTATACTTGAATATGCAATTAAGGACAAAGATGTCGTTTTAATATCTGTGACTTTATACTGCTTGCAACGAAATGTAAATCGTCAGCTAGAAATTCAGCTACAAATAGTTACACATTACATTTAACTAGATTGCGTTGTTGCTGGAATGAGTACAACTTATTACATTTACAACTTTCCCCTACCTTGCACAATAAAAGAGGAATACCAGACGTGAGTAATAATAATGTCACTTAACAGTCCTTAATTTTATCTTCGGAGCGCCAAGGAGGCATACAAGAAGCATAAACTAATTAAATTAAAAACTCCTCTCCTAATTTAAAACGAAATCTAAAATAAAACCCTTAATTCTCGTCCAAAAGTATACTTCTTCCTACATTTACTTAAAACAAAGCCGCGTGCAACAGTCTAATAAATATGTAGGTAGTCATATACCGAGTCATTACGTTATCTAATAAACGAATACATAATCAGTCATTAGGCTAACTAATAAAGAGGTACATAACCCGTGATACAATTAATAATCCAGTCGTCTACCTATATAATTATATAGCTACTATCATCTCGTATGTACAAGCAAGTAGCTGCACCAAAACGGAACGCTCGATGGTCGCCTGTGAAGATTATTAATCAAGAAGCTCATAGAACGCGACGCGGTGTCCACGCCACTTTGCGTTGTTGTAAACAGCGCTTCACACGGTCTCGAATCGAAATCAATAAACCGATTATTGGGCCAGGGGAGGAATGGGGGTGGAAGGCTGAACGGAGATTACGTTGCTTTGAATTGACACCCCGACACGAGCTTCACGCCTATTGAATTTCGCGGACTTTCGAGACGGCCGGATGTCCGTTCCAGTTCCTTTTTCCACGTCCGACAGCAGCGTAAAATCACGCTCAATGTAATCCCCGCGGACGATCCGCGAGGAGCCGACCCTCCTTGCGAGGGGGCGAGCGAAGTTTCCAGGCATTATGCTGTGTGCAGCGATATGCGCTGGCAAACAATGCTGGAATGGGAAAAATAATGTGGCGCTTCGAGTCTCCCCTTTTTTAACGCGATCTACAGAGTGATCGAAAAGTTATCCCGTATTTTGAAGGGCAACATGGACCCTTTTGCTATTTAGAGTAAATTGTAGATGTTCATATAACGAGGGAAGTTTACGCACGATATAAATAAATTTGTACGATTTCAATTGGGAATTCTAGAATTTCTTAATAATTTTTAAAAAGTTGGATTGTTGTGTTTATGTTCATATGATAACTTTCATTTCGATCTGCTTTAATGTATTACTGGTTCGTTTCTTTGTATATTTACCGAGTAATAAACACGAATAATAATAATAATAATAAAAATAACAATAACTTGGAAGTAGATAATTCTAATGAATATATAAAAATGTACATATTACGTTGTATAACTTCTTAATTTCCTGATTACTAGAAAATTTCGAAATATCGATGGAAGCTGAAAAGTGTAAGAAGATATAGAGCACCTGAAAGCTACACTTAAGAGGAGGCTCCGGCCTAAAAATCGATTTTTTTTTATTCCATTTTTCGAATCTTCAAACTTTTAGGAATATCTGTTTGAAAGAATTTTTTGAAATTCGTAAAATTCCCGAAGTTATAGGCATTTCAGTAGCGGCAAATGCCTGTAACACCCGGCCACTCGACACTCACATAAAACTTTAAACCTGTTTTTCTCGAAATAGTGTTCTCAAAATCGGTGGAACTGAAAAATATGAAGAATTACTCCCCAGTGCCGCCTGCAATGATTAATTATAAAACAAAAAATATATTTCTATAGTATTAAGACATCCTTAATACAATGCAAGAAGTCCCATTAAATGATATGCAGTAGTTTTCCTATAATTAATTCCTAAAGATCACCTATTTTTATGGGCTCTAGACCGACACAGCCCCTTAAATTCCTAACATTAAAATCATGAAATTTTTAGTGTTATTGAAGAAAACCATATCCTTTTAATACCACAATCTTGTCGCTAATTTAAATTTATATAACATCTAAAGGTAGAATAAATCCGATGCATAAATACTGGGAGGAAGTTGATCGGGTCTTCGCAAACAGAAATAAATAGTCCACTTCACCAGAAATAATTCATTGCTCCAAGTTACTAAGCAATTAATATCAGAGACTGTATGTACATCATGCAAACTGTTCCCCGACAAACATCAACCATCGATAGAGGACGGTATGTACATGTTTGTTGTTCCATACGAAGAGAACGTCGAACCAGTAGATTGATACAATTACAAGTACCGGAGATTCTGTCTCCACAGGAACTATGGGACAGACTGTGGGACGAATGCCCAAGACATGGGACGGTTTGCTAGAGGAAAAGGATCGTGTGTTGTATTGGAGTGGTGAAGTCTTATCGCAAGTGGCTGACAACGTTCACGATGAGGAGGCACTTCAGATTGATTACAGCAGCGAGATCATCGATGAGAAGGTCGACACGTGGATCGAGACAAATCGAACTAGAATCGAGAAAATCCTCAGTGAGCATCCTGATGTTTCAGAAGAATGGGCAAGACGAGCGACGAGTGGAATCAAACAAGTGATTAGTACTTTTGTTAACTGAACCCTATTCTGTTAATGACGAGCTTGTACCGGGAAACAGATAATTTTGTGTTAACGAGGCTACGTTGTTTAATTGAACTGGGGAAAGATAAATGTACCTAACACTAGTGATTTCTGGTTCAATGTAATAAATTATGCTACTTACTCACGATTTTGTTTTCTATTGTTGATAGCAGAGCTGCAGTGAAGGCCATGCATACTTTGTGACCCAACGGCATCATTAGCACAAAATTATCGAAAAAGAATACAAGATTTAAATAATACAAATTTGATAATACACCGATTACAGATTTAAATAATACAAAATTGAATATTCGTTTTTGTGATGCGAATGAGGGGTAAATAAATGGCAACGCTAACGTATTCTTATTACGTGTAGATAAGGGAAGAATTTAGACTGAAGGTGAGAAACGATTACATCGATCGATACGCTGCTCTCGAGAAATTCACGAGGAAAGTGGATAAACTGGGGAAACACCAGCGCAAGATACACTGGAAAATTCAGAATCTCGAAGACACCTGTGCTGGCGACGTGAAGAAATTTCGCAAGAAGCTCGGTTGTCTGAGACTAAAAACGTTCAGAAATCTCAGACTAGGTGAGAAACTGATGTTCCAGGACAAAAGACTAAAAGGGAAATTCGTTAAGCAGGTACTAACTCGCGCTTCTGGCCTCCTTTTATTCAAAACGATAATTAGCACACTTTCGTAACACTAGGTGTTCAAAAGCGATCGTAAAAACATGATGGACTGCGCCAGAAGGTTTGATAAATTAATCAAAACGAGTGAAGAAACTATGCTTGAAGAGTGACAATGGTAGATAAGATGGAAATTAATGTTGGTAAGGCAGAATTACAGAAATATTTTAGTGTATGAAATGGTAGAATGTTAAAATAGTAGAAGAATAGGATTAACTATTTAATACATAGAAGTTACCACAAATACTTTCATCGTAATGTAAAGTCACGTGGGAATCTGGCATTAGGAAACGTCACATTACCCGCTGGCGCAAATTTGCATTAATTGAGTGTTGGCAGCGAGAGAATAGGGCTTCGCAAATGATCGTTTGGCAAATAGGACAGCGCGAGAAACTATTGTTGCACCGCAGAAAGCAGTGATTTCAGAAATCACGACCCACGTGAATACAGTTTTACGTTTCTGATTATAGCCAGCTGGATTGCTCAAGCCTTGAACTTGTTTATAAATCCTCCCGCGTTAACAAAGAAACTGTTTGAACAAGATTCGATCGACGATCCAGAAAAAGAAAATTATCACCTCGTACGAATGCGAAAAACGAGGTTAATACACGTCTCTTGTGAAAACAGATAAAATTGTACATCTGTGTAACTGAAACAAGGTCAGGCTTTGAAAAAATTGTTCACGCGTCTGCTTCATTGCGTGCTGTTTTATGAAATGTATCTGTAAATGTCTATTAAACAATTTAAAATAAATAATACAAACAAAACTCTTTATTTCGAAGTTTTAAAAGAAACTAAATAATGTCTAATAAGTGAATTTGCCACGTCATTGATTTTCCATTAAGAAACGAACATAAATATTTGACAGAAACAGTATTATTTATAAAAAAAAATATAAAAAAAATAAATGCTGAAAAATGTGTGAATGAGCCCAAAATATCAGTCATGGGCTACAAAAGTGTCTGGTGTGAAGAGACCTTAAACCTTTATGATTAATTATTTATTAGCTAAGAAAACTCAAACTCCAGTTTCCTGTCCTTTATTTCTGCTTGGAATTGGTAAACTTTTAAAGTTTACGAATTGTCTTATATTCATCGCCATAAAATCATTGCAACAGAGATATTTTGAGCGGTATTTTTCCTTCAGTACTCATGTTTTTATGTAACTATCTAGTGATGGCCTTAAACGCGATCGATGATACCAGAAACGTATCTTATGTAATATGTTCTGCGGGAGCGAAAGAGGGACAAGGAAAGTAATGGAAAAAGACGTGAATATAAGGCGAAGCTGGCCTATCGTATTACTAATGCCGTTGGGGTAGGCTCTCTCGGAGATTCTCATTATCAGGAGTGCAGAATATGCAGAAGGTAGTTAGTTTAGATTACAACAGGAGCGTATTCAGTCGACTGGCGTACAATATACATCGTCGACTCACATCTAACACATATGAAATATCTACTCTCTAATAATTGCCAATTATTATATAATAATGTGGAATAAATTTACTTTCAAAAAACCTCCTGAATATATTATTTACCACATTCGATTTTATGGCTTGAGTAACCAAAATGTTCGATTGCCTTTCTTTTTCCGCCGAATAAATTCAAAATTCAGAAGAAGCTTACAAAAACGACGAAAGAATAGTAAATTGTATGCATGAGGTTATGCTAACGCAACTATTCAATCTCCGATCGTAATTACAGCTAATTGCAACACGTCCGTGATTTTCGCCCAAAAACTAAATTTGTTATCGTTCATAATTATTCTCCTTTTTTACTGTTCACGGCACGATATTGCGAAATTCATAGTTAAATAGCGTTTAAAATATAATCTATAAAACTTAGAATCTCTGGACGAAAGTCGAAGACGTGCTAAACGACATACAAAATGGCAGTCGTGCGCTGTGGCACGTATTTGTTAGAACGGTTAAAAAATTTCAAACTTCAAACACCTCTCACGGTAGAAATATATTGAAGTAAATTCAAGAAATACGTTTAAAGTTAGTAAAAAGGTGACGTGCAGAATAAAGTTTTGAGGTTTAACAATGCCTATTGCTCGGAGATTCAATTGAATGTTCAATATAGTTGGCGCTGGCTCCCATAGATACACACCTGCGTACAAACTGCGCGGGAATCTTCGCCTGGATATCTGGCTGCGCTTAGAAGTCCATCTCAATACAATCGTCACGTGGCGTATATCTTCCTCACATCCCACGCGGCACTGACAATCTTTGCACGTTTTTACGGAAGCTACTTTTTTGCACGAATGGAAACACTGTTGCTAAAACGCGACGCACGATAGCAACAGCGACGGTCGCGAGAAGACGGACACTACTGGGAGAACAGGAGCGCGAAGAGCATTGCGCATGCCCGCCAAAGTTATACGTGGCGCCAGCTTCCAAAACTAATTGCAACTACATTTGCTAAACCAAACGACGTGCTCTGTGTGAGTGGCGACATCTATACGTGATTATTCTCGATTACTATTATCACAACAAGGTATCGTCTGTGCTATTATTGAAAATTATTAATTATTCTTATTAAACTACATGTAAGGCATTTAATTATTCATGTGTAATTATACGAAGAAAATGTATCTTGAAAATGTATACAGTTAGTAAAAAGTATTAACGATTAAATAGTTTCAAAAAATTCTTGGAACACACATAGAAGAAAAATCTGTAGATGTTTATTACAGTTTTCTTGTTATTATAACGTAAAATATAGTTTCTTACTCTATATGCGCTTTTAAATGAATCAAATAAAATTGTCACATATTATTAACGTTATTAAAATTATCGCGTAATACTGATGTTCTTCTTACAGGCATAATTAGATCTTTTTATTTTATTTATTTAATACCCCTTTTCTATTGAAAAATAAAAATATTCCATGTGACCTTCAGTAGCCGTGATCGTCTAGTGGTTAGGACCCTACGTTGTGGCCGTAGTAACCCAGGTTCGAATCCTGGTCACGGCAATGTGAAAACGCATTGTCACGGTTGAAGGTTTTTTTTTCATAATTAGTTCAATATATTACACAATCTTCAGTAATATAAATACATCGTCAGCAATATTTTCCTTTTCAAAATTTCTTAATCTGTTTTCACTGTACGAGTAATATAATTTGTTGAATATGATGTAAGAACAGTTTCGAAAGTTAATCACTGAAATTTAAGAGCAAACGATGCTATATTTTCTATTTTTATTCAGCAAATATAAACGCGCACGTTACAATCGAAATCCTTATTGCATCAATGGTTCAAGGTTTGGTGCAATTCTTTGCAACCATGCACATCGGAGTAAGCGTTTATATTGTGTACAAATGAAAGAATTGTATTTATAAATTGTCAGCAGATTCTCCGTTCCAAATCCAATAAATTTCAGGCCAACTTGTGCGCGACTCCAGTGTATATTGCGACTTTGAAATTATTTTCACTGAGATACTGCTGCTCAATTGTTTGAATACCGATCTCTTCATGCAATTATGAAACAGTATCGATTATTATCTTTAATTTTTATTTTATATTGTACTGGATGGTATAGTTGTGGTGTCTCTTGTGCCAAATCCAAAAATGTGAAAGCACTAACTTCGATAAAACACGAGACTCCTAATTTACAAAGTCATCGCGAAGGTAATCGAGTGTTACATCTCTCCTATACATAGCACAAAAAAGAAATATAATTCATTAACGTGTAATTTGTTATTTTTCAGATTCTGAACAGACGATACGTTCGCAAAGAGAATTAAAAAGAAGTGATTTCAGTATTGATACTAGCGACCGTCCGACCCAAGAACGAGATACGCGTCGTGCACTAAATTCCCGAAAACACCTTAAGCCACGTAAGGAAACAAAGATATTCTGACACAGAATGACGTTACCATATTTTATGCTATTTCAAATATTCTCAGATGATGCCAATCAAGTTGCAAATTACTTTCTAACTGGAGGACCACTAAAAGGTCACGCTCATTTCACAAGATCATTAAATTGTGACGCAGCCGAGAATGAAGCTAACGTTGTTGGAATGAGTAATCCATCAGCCGATAACAATGCAGAGTCAACTACAAACGACGAAAATTTCGGCACAAACTCTTCCGATTCCATTGTCGGTGCTCCACATATACCTGGATTATATGGCCTACCATATATTCCCCTGAGGTCTAGTTTGTTACGCTCAGTTCTACACCCTGCTTTGCACCCACACATTAATAGACTACACAGTCTTCCAAGCACTCTGCTGAGAGCTGCTTCTTTACCAGTACATGGCTTACTTCAGGCACAGTCAGAACTCCATAAAGTATTGCGACCGCCTTTACATCATACACCTTTATATCATACACCTTTACATCAAACGCCTTTATATCAAACACCTTTATATCATACACCTTTACAACATGCGCCTTTATATCATACACCTTTATATCATACACCTGTATATCATAGACCTTTACATCTGCCTTTAAGATCACCTTTATACAGACCACTTGTTGGAAGCACTAATCCAGTAAGTAATATAGTACAATATGGTGGACACGTCTGTAATAATTATTGATACAAAATCTTTAGTTTGACTTTCTTTTTCAGCTAATACCACATAGCAAAATTAAAGGACATTCTCTGAGGGGCTTGACACACTTAACGGGACTACATTCGCCTCTGCTAGGAGCAGCGTCTCCTAGCAGCTTCGATAGTAAAGTATGTATGGAGTTTTTGTAAATTTTCGTGGACTTGTATGGAGTGTATAATGTACGGAATGTTACAGAACATGATCCACCCGAATTTGCTTGCACATTCTGAACCTCTTGGATACATCGTGAAATATGTACCCCATGGTACAGAAGGAGGATCGTTATCCCCTGTTGTTGGTTCCACGCATCAAGCTTCTAACTGTATAAATAATGATTTGAACACAAAACAAGATGCTGCAGGTGCTGTTAATAAAAATAAAGATGCAAGTGAAAGCCAAAACGATGGAGCAGCGGATGAGAGTAACGCTAATGATAACTAATAAAGAGCAGGGCTCGTATGATGCGACAGAAATGGTATTACGGAAAAATTACAGACTGCATTAATGTATATGATGAATCTTTAAGAGCTGTATTAAATAATTGTGTGAGTAGGTATGGAATGTTCAGTTTAAAACTCTGCGGTAATAACTTTATACAAGGTGTAATACAGCTTCTTTTTGTACATGAACGTAATTTCCACTTGGATGTTGAAATATATGTGAGAAATATTTGTAAACCCTAAGCGCTTAACCCATTTTGCTTCGTTACTTCCTTCCCTTTCCCTTTCCTTTCTTTGACGTCGCACCAGACGACTGTGAGGATTGCTCGCCCATACTCTGTTTTCCCTGGCGACTTTTTAACTTCGGAATCGTAGTGCCTAAGTAAACCAAAAGGGAATCTCTGGTAGGGAATTCGGATTTCACAGGAGTGCCATCGTCGTTTTTCAATTGCACACGAATGCGCCCACGGAATAACAGTTCTTTGCTACGCTCTCTTGGGTGGAGCTTGTTCTCTACTCCAACACTGAAACCAGCTGCCACCAAAACATCGCGGATCTCTTGATGCGTAGGATTCTCTATGCATTTATCTTTCGCGAGTTTACGGCCTCCGGCTAATGTTCGTTTACTGTTTAAGTACACCGGATAAATACATATCCACCTGTAACACATGGGTAATAAAATACGGGTTATGGTTCTGTCAGTTTCACGTTAGAGAGGTTAAGTAGTAGATGCAAGGCGCACAAGATGCAGTTTGAATAAATCCGATCACTAATGAATTATTTTTTAGATGGTCGAAAGATAACAAGGTATATATAAAATGATGTAGTAAACATTTGAACGTCTTAATAAATATACCTTTCACGATCGCTGTGTTTCTTTGACGGGTTATACGTCAGCGCCATTTTTTATATATACGATCTACGACAATCTACGAGTAATCGATAATGAAATATTAAATATAATTTTGCTTTACTGGATACAGTAACTGTATTTTGTTGCAACATAAATGATAAATATATAACGTTTGTTAATATGTGGATTATAGGTAGCATTAGAAGTAAAAAAAAAAATGTACCACTTGGGCTCGTCCGGGATTTGAACCCGGGACCTCTCGCACCCGAAGCGAGAATCATACCCCTAGACCAACGAGCCATGTAACATTCATTTTTTAATAACACTACAATAATTTGGTAGAGCAAATATTAAACAAATTTTTGTATTTAACAAGTTTTAATATAAATAATTTATATATATTCACAAAATATGAAATATAAAACACTTATATGCTAATAAATTGGCTAAATGATATCAAACTGATGTGTCATTAGTTATACCATGCAGCCTGAAAATTAACTTGTATTTTGATAGTTTAAATTACATTAACGATATAATACTCTATTGATTCTAAAAATTCAAAGAGGAATTAACACAGAAAACTAATATAAAAGAAAAATGGCATACAAGCACGCACACACATTTCAGCATCTCAACACATTTCAGAGTAATTGCTGAGCTGGACGCTGTTCATGACCAGATGCCACTACATTCAGTTCTCAAATTATGGGTCGGTAACACAGTTTGGGTGGCGAGACGAACATCCATAAGGTGATAGGTCTATCCTATAACTCGTCTGCGGTGTGACTCAAAATTACAGTGCGTGATCAGTGATGCCAGAATCTTGGGACGTGGGAGTCACGGTCAGTGATGCCAGATTCGGGACGGGAGTGCTGGAGAATTTCCCCCACCTCGCATGCACACTAGGCCGGAGCTGCGTGTGTGCATGCGGCGAGCTCGCGGACACGCAGCTCCGGCGTAGTGTACATGCGAGGTGGGGGAAATTCTCGAGCGCTCCCGTCCCGAATCTGGCATCACTGGTCACGGTGGGACAAATGCTTACCCCCACTATGACTTACCGTCGTCCCCCACTTTCTTCCCATCGCATTGCACACAAGCATATCCCTACCCCTGCAACCCAACAGGCAACGCACACGGACGGGAATAGGAATATGCTTGTGTGCAGTGCGATGGAAAGAAAGTGGGGGACAACGGTAGGTCATAGTGGGGGTAAGCATTTGTCCCACGATTCTGACCAGTGGCATCACTGTGCGTGATAGGTCTATCCTACACCTGGTCTGTGCCTATACCTCATCTGTGATAATATTTTTTAATGCCTGAATTGAAAAAGCTGTCGGTAATGCAGATATTTGTCACATTTTTGCGATCAATCGTAGATGTCGCTTACGATGCGTTTGTGTTTGAATCGTACACAGCTGAAAATAAGCGCGAAAACATTCTCCGATCCCGTTCTGTCATTTCGGTCGGTGCGCTGACAGAACCTAACAGTATTTTAGATCGCAACCCAAATTATGGCAAGTCTATTAGACCTTTGTGACCAGTACTTCGGTTCGCGCGACTTTTACGAAGTACTGAAAATCCAAAGAACCGCCAATGACAAGCAAGGTACGTGTACATAACCTCGTAACACCTACAACCTTTGTCTTCAATTTCAACGGAGCATATGTGAAATTAAACTACCTACTGCTCTTAATACCATTGTCTATATCAAATAACAATTGTTCGTCGCATCTTTTTAGTGAAGAAAGCGTATCATCAGCTGTCACTACTCGTACATCCAGACCGCGTCGAGGATGAAATCAAAGCAGAGGCGACAGAAAAATTCAAAGTTCTCGGACGTATTCATTCCATTCTAAGCGATACCGAGAAGCGCAAAATCTACGATCAGTCTGGCCAGTATGACGAAGAAAGCGAAGAAGTTATGATGAGAAATTGGGCTGATTATTGGAAGACGCTGTTTAAAAAGATAACAGTGGAGGATATTAACAATTATGAAAAGACCTACAAAGGATCTGAAATAGAAATCAAAGACTTGAAGCGCGCATACACCGATAGTAAGACACTTGAATTTTCTGCGATTTTTATATTTATTATTCAGTTATTTAGAAACAGCTAGGGAAACTCAAACATTGTTCGTAGGCAAAGGAGATATGGACTACATTTTGGAAAGTGTCCCATTCACGAACTGCGACGATGAACCAAGATTACACAATATCATTCAAGGCCTCATAGAGAGCGGAGAAGTACCAGAATATAAGGACTTCACACAGGAGAGCGGTAAAAAGAAACAGCGCAGAAAACGAAAGGTAAGCGAGCAGTTACCAGAGTTAATAAACACTATATGAAGTGGATTTGTTTTGGATTTGTTTGTATTTGTGAAATATTATATTAAGGATTTCGATTTTGAACCCTGGTTTAATTAATATAAAGGAGTTAAGGTAATAAAATATATTATTATAAGATAATTAATATTATATATTTTAAAAGGAAGTATATTTCAAAACAATATTTAGACTGGTTAGTGTGAAGCACCTTTGATAAAAAAAACGACATTAACGCATAAAATCAGATCGTAGACACTATATCGATATACTCGTTAGGCATAATAAATTTCGGTAACGCCTGGCTACATTCTTTCCCATATTTCTGAATGCTTGACACTGCACACGCTTTCCACGTACCCCATTTCCGTATCGCGTTGCAATATGTAGCGTAAAAAAGGGCGTCGACTGCGGGAAAGTGGCGATGCGGCTCATAAATTTGATCTTTAGTCTCTCTCCCTGCCCCTTCCCCTTATCTGTGCTATACATTACCCCAGAGGTCTGACGAACAAGTGAGCAGCACGCTATTTTCAAGCTTCTCTATTTTTATCAATAGACAGTACTGCCTCATGATTGGAAGTAGTAGGAGGTGGACTAGTAGTATGAGAGACAGGAGAGGGGGAATACTAGTAAATAAGTAAAGAGGGAACGCAAGAGTAGATTCAGTCTGCAGAACAATTAGATCGGCTCTGGCCGCCCGCTAGATGCACCGTAATTTTCGGCTTAAATCCCTACCACGATGACCGTGTACAGTTGAATCGTCGAGGCGTGCGTGGAAAATAATGATATCGCGCTTTCTACCGCAATACCGTGACCGACAAGCGTAATTTTTTTTTTTTTTTAAATAATTGGACGGTTCTATACTTAAAAATGAGCGAAACTATCGGACTATTATTGTTGACTGTTTTGTGTGCGAGTGTCGGTGGTGTGCAGGGCGAGTGCAGGCACGTGCAAAACGACGATATGATAGAATATTCGTGCGTGGGCGGTCAGCTGTCCGATTTAGACAGTCTTCCAGAGTCCACTGGAAAGCTTCGCATCACGAGCATGCCGATATCCCGAATAACTGCCAATACATTTTCAAGGTTCGGCTCGGAGCTGTGGGTCCTAGGTTGCTCTCATTGCGGTGTGGTAGACATCGAGCCTGGTGCTTTTCAACGTCTGTCGAATCTCCAACAGTTGAGCTTAGATAACAATCGCCTGACCACTGTTAGGGAGTCCTGGTTCCGGGGTTTGGATTACTTGACGTACTTGGATCTGAATTACAACAATGTAGAATATATCGAAGACGGTGTGTACAAGAACCTCCCCAGCCTCGTCGATCTGAGGCTCTCTGGCAATCGCCTGGAATGCCTGGATCTGGAAGCCATGTCGCACCTGAAGGACCTTAAGAGAATGTTCCTAACCGAAAACGCCGAGTTCAAGTGTCCCAACGCGGTGAGCACGTTCCTCGAGAACCACGGGGTGAGTTTCGAGAGGGACGCCGAGTGGAACAAGCTTCCTTACGATCTGGTCTCGGCGGAGGGCTCCTTCGAATACGAGGAGTACGAAGACACCACCTCGGTTTCAGCAACACCGTTGCCCACCTACCGCGAGAGGTTGCACCTCACATCACCGACACCGTTACCCCCCGTACAACCGACAGCACCGTACCTGAACCCAAGTTTTCACACAACCGAGGATGTCGTCTATCGTCCCGTGCACGTTACTCCAGATTGGCGAACGACGCCAAGGTCATCGACGCCTCCCTACGATGACAGAGACCAGGCTACATCCAGGCCACTCTACGACGACAGAAGAACGTATGCGCCTCCTAGAACCATCGCACCTATCGAATCCATGCCGCCCGAGACGCCGCAGAGTAGCTGGGACGAAACGACCTTGAGATCTTGGCAGAGATTCCCGGAATCCACCAGTGTCAGACCTGGATTCCCGCTTTACCCTCCCCACGAGACCGAGGATAGACATGACGAAGAGACGCATGACTCGAGCGAAGCTACTAACCCGTTCCCATTGGCACCAGTCCCGAGCGACGAAACGCCGTCTTTCGTGGAATCCGAAGTGAAGCGCACCACTGTCCCATACAGGGTTGACTGGTCAGAGAGGAGCATCATCTCCATAGACCCGAGATTCCCATCTGTGGACGACGAGAGACCGCCAGAGTACAAGTTACGGCCTGTGGATGGCTCACCTTCGACGCAAGCTGTCCAGCCTTTACAGCCCGCACTGCCAGACATGATGCAACCAGCTACGCCAGATAACGTTTACCAACCGCCCCATTACGTGCACCCGATCACCGTTCATTCACCGCCATTAGGAAGCAATCAACCAGGCCTGGAAGAAGGCACGCCAGGAGTCACGTTAATTGAAACCACCACCGATAAACCGTTACCCAATTGCTCTCACAAGAACTTGTCCCCGTTGGCGGAGCGTTCCATAGGCATGCTCGTCCTGTCGGCTCTCCTGGTTTTCATGGGGAATGTCCTCTTGGAGGGATTTTAGCTAGACTTTTAACATCGTACTTCCGTTTTGGCGCCCGTGCTACCACTAACTAACCAATCACTGTCGACGAAACGAATCATCAGCGCGAACAACCTGCCGGGCCATTCACGCCTAGCGTTGTAATATCAATTAATGGAGCTTAATGGGACATTGAACGACGTCTACTGGAACGATTAATCACGACGAGGATCGGATTGGATGATTGGGGTGCAGCTGCTTTCACCGTTTTCTCTTCGATCGCGACACGGAACCGATTGTTCAAGTTGGTTTTGTTTTTTGGATACCACGGAGGCTGCAGAATCCATAATGTACGTACAGCTTCACAGCTTCGAGCTTGAGCTAAGGCCTGGAAAGTCGGTTATCTGGTGCAACGTTCCCCAATTGGGCTTCCGGGAGAAGTTATCTTATAATAAGATTTAAACATTAGAAAAATGTGTAAATTAAGCAACGAGAAACATACATCTGAGTGTAGAAATTGAAACGGCGCGGCGTCGTTAACGCACCGTGTATAAAAAAAAGTGTCGAGGTTGGGGGTTCCGTAAAATTTTAGTTAGTTTGGAAGGGTTCCGTGGCAAAATTTAATTGGGAAACGCTGATCTAACGGATTAAACTGGGATGCATACTCTTCATACTCCTGTCTTGTTTTTTTAAAATAATATTACACAGTTTCTATTTGCAAGCAATTAACCCTAGGATGACTTCTGTTGAGTTTCATTTTTAGAGTTATTAACTTTGGTCTTCAACTTCACCGGGTTTCAATGAAATAAATTTTCTTAAAAATTAATATTTCTCTACTTATGGTAAATGAAAGAGCCTTAAGAAAGTTGTATAGAGCCTGAAGCATCCCTCTGTGTCGACCTCTTCTTCCACTTATAAAAAGAAGTACGCGTTAGTAAGCTGATATCTCTATAAAACAGGAAGGTAGAGTTTGTTTAAATAGATTACGTGCCATTAGAATGTCAAATATCTATGCTCGATCATTGACTTGCGAAAATTCTTTCTAATCGCTACCTATTCGCGAATTCCTCGCGCGATTACACCCGTAACCGAGCGCGCAACGATGATAGTCGCGCAGTGGCATTGTGCAACATTGTTTGCCATGGAGAGGAATGCTAAATACGATTTCTGCGCGATGCTGAATATCAATTGAAAGTAACGAGCAACGAGGGCCACGTTGTATCCGGTGTGGTAATGAAATAATTACCAGTGTCATCCTCCAATCTAGTGCTGGGTGTTATGCAACGTCCTTGACCAGTGCATTCGATCAAGATACCGCGTTTCTGCAATTCTGTGTTTTGTCAGCATCACTGACGAACGCGGTCAACACAGCTAACGGCCAACTTTAGCGAGCTGTGTCGCGCATAAAGTGATCTGATCTTATTGGAGCATCCAAGTAACGTTGAGCTGGCCAGGGTCGATAGTTGCGGGGGATTGTCAAACCTTGAATGAAACTGGGCTTAAATTGTAAAAATTTATGAGGAAAGTGATCGTAACTTTTAGAATATCAGCCGCTAGTTGTTAATTATTTGCAGACAATGGCTGAGAAACAATTTCGGTCATTGGACTTTCAGGTCGTACAATGGATTTCTTTCAATCTTGAGGAACTTTTCGATTAAGTAATAGTTAGGCCATTGATAAGGTGTTTTGAATTACATTCAAATCTTCTAAGGCAGCGGTTCTTAACCTTTTTTTTTACCGTGGACCGCCTTTAAATATCTTTTTTTGTCGCAGATCCCCAAGCTCGAAATCCTAAAGTGCATCAAATATTTATTTGTAATTGTTCGTCAACAGATTTCGATTTTGGAGTGAATGGAAAAATATAATATAGGCAAAATTCAACAGCTGCCTGGGGCGTAAAGTTGACAAGAGACGCAAAATGTTTTTTTCATTGTTGGCACTTTTTTAAAATAAAGTATTAAATGAAATATTACAAGTTGTACTATAAATATTTTAAACTGCGGATAAAAATTCAAAATAATGTCATCAAAAAACTCAAATAAATGTATTATAAATAACTGACGCAATTTCGCAAGTTCGCCTAGGGTGCAAAAAAGTCTCGAGTCGGGGCTGACTGCTATTACAATATTTTTATTAAAATAATAATATTATATTCATCGCGGATCCCCGGAGGTCCGCGAACTACAGGTTAAGAACCGCTGTTCTAAGGGGTTGCATTCGTTTTCATACTGTCGTTTGCTATCGTGTTAAGAAAAAATTGATTGTAGGTAGTTGTTGTTGACGGAATAGAATGCAGTAGTTTCATTTACTAACGTTCATGTATGATTACTAAAAATCTAGATCATTGTGCATTCTTCGTAATTAGAAGCTAGAAATCCCCATTAATAAGTCGTCTTAAGGTTTCACATCTTTTGCCATGTCATTCGAAATCAGATAGGATGAATTTTCTTTGAAGAATTCAGAACAAGGTCTGCCTTAACTAGTGTACAAAGATTTATAATAACCTCTTCGAACAAGACAATGGGTGATTTGCAACTGAGTTTTCATATGCATCAAATAGTTCTCGACTGTTTCTTTGTGCTGTATAAAAATCACATTCATATCTACTTCATAAATTTGTCGAAAATAATATTTTTCTTCACTGTATGCCCCTGAATCATATGTACAGTGGCGTGCAAAAGTGTTCGGCCACCCTTTAAAATCGCATAACTTTTTAAAAATTAATCCAAACGACATGAGTTTTTTTGAGAAGCTAGAGGGATTAGTTTGCTAAATGATGTGATCCGTCGGTTTGAAAAAAATGCACTTGGTCGGAATAGCAAAAAAAAATAGTAAAGGACGTTTTTTTAAACTTTTTTTTGTGAGCCCTTAATGAAAAATCAAAAACCCCGTTTGTAGATTTAAGTAAGTTATATACGTGCCTAAAATTTTATAAAAATCGGTTAACGTTGCTCTGAGCTTTGAACGCTTAAAGATGGCAGAATAAGGTCGAAAATCGCTGATTTCGGGAATTTCGCGATTTTCGACCTTATTCTGCGATCTTTAAGCGTTCATAGCTCAGAGCAACGTTAACCGATTTTGATGAAATTTTAGGCACGTATATAACTTACTTAAATCTAGAAACGGGTTTTTTGATTTTCCATTGCAGGGCTCACAAAAAAAAGTTTAAAAAACAACCTTTACTATTTTTTTTGCAATTCCGACCAAGTGCATTTTTTCAAACCGACGAATCACATCATTTAGCAAACTAATCCCTCTAGCTTCTCAAAAAAAAACTCAAGTCGTTTGGATTAATTTGAAAAAAGTTATGCGTTTTTAAAGTGCTGCCGAAAACTTTTGCACGCCACTCTACCATTGCATTTCTAACCCCATCCTTGTCGAAAACGCTAAAACTGTACATACACTATTTGTGCACCAAGCCGTCGACACGTGTCCACGCATTTTCCACCCCTTTTCAAACCTCCATTACCTCTGCCAAGCGAATACCTCTCCGACACCACGAAAAGCATATAACAAACGTTGAACTGGTGCAGTAAAGCTGTCTGTATTCGACCTTAAGCTCGAGAGGAGGCTTCCTGCGTTCTTGCAACAGGTGTATCCCTCTGTGCTGGCGCACCCATGCCAACTCTGAATAGCAGAGAGGCATTGAAGTGGCCTTGCGAGCGTTTCGAAGAGCATCGATTGAAGGGGACCATTGTGGACGAAGTATCTTTGGATCTGCGTGTGCACACGTGCATCATTAACACGCCCAATGGCGCATTGTCGCGTTGCTTCACCCTTTACGCTACGTATACTCCTCCACAGAAGTTTAAATTAACTTTACATGCTGATTGCAAAGAACTCTTAATTCGTAGAATTAAACGAATCGCTTATTGAGAAATTACTCTGTCGCATTAGTTTCTGTTACAGAGTCGCGTGTTTAATCAGCTCAGCATTAAATAGTGGCATTATCTTATATCTGGTTGATCGATGGAGGAATTGAGTCGAAGTCCAAAGGGTTAATTCCCGCGAAATTCCGCAGCGATGACTGGATGACCGAAGGGAGCGCGTTACGCAACGGTTCGCCTCGAACCCGAACGACTATTTTCAATTATTTCGTGATTCGAATGATTTCCGGAGCGCGTCAGGCTCGCGGCCAGATCTGTCGTTTGCTCTAGACACCGGGAGACTAGATAATTCAAGGTTGCGGAAGCACATCGCTCTGTCGACGAGCGACATGTACGTGTGCAGGACGTTCGTAAAATCGTGGCATGGTAGATGCAGGTATGATAGCAATACTTGCATAAGAACCTCGTTAATCAAGGTTCTTAATGGTAGGGATGATCGCCTACGAAGGATAGCCTCCAAGTGCCCCCCTCTGATTTTCATTCGCTCTTATAGAATGGTACCATATAAGTAGCCGGTATTTTGTATTAAATATAGGGTGGAACGCTTAGGTTTTTTTTTGTAAAATATTGGGTACAGTCTTGTATGTAGATTGCAACGGGAGTTTGTGTGATGATTGTGTTGCAAAAGCTGGTGAAATTGGACGAGAACAGTTGAAATCTTTTTGTTAGTAACAGATGACTACCAGTATTGAAAGGAGAATAGAAAGTTTCAGTTTTAACCCTTTTCATCACAAATATGTTTCCTAAGGAAATGCATTAGGTACTTCACATTCTGTTCCAAAAATACTTGTCAAACAATACTTTGTAATTTGCAGTAGAAGTGATTGCTGAATCATTCTGCTATCATCCCTTCTATATTATTATAATTTGTTTGGTTGAGTTCTAGCAATTGTAAAGAGTTACATTGCCCTCTACATCTGCGCGAATTTTCCGCCTCGTTTCCTTGCGAGTGCATATCGAGGCTCTATTATAAAAGCTTTGCATGCATGTGACATTCATTAAAGTGAACAAAAGGATGTTAAAAAATAGTTGATGATTGTTTCTGCGGAAGTTTAAGCTTCTATTTCTGAGACCATAACATTTTCAATAACAAAAGCTTCTATTTCCGAGACCATAACATTTTCAATAACAAAAGACACTGCGAATACCTTCTACAAACGTTTCTATTTTGCACCACGAGAACCATTCGTTTGTAAACTCACTAATACATTGCGGTTTATTTTGGTGAGTGCTGCTTGCGTGCACAGTGTGTGCCATGTGTTTGTGAACACTCTGTAGATGCACATGTGCGCATACCATCGGGTGTAGATATTTTGGCACGACTTTGGCCCCTTAAATAGCCCGTGAGAAGGAATTAACGATTGATCACCAATACTATTTATTATTATATAAATTATACATATATATGCGATATAAATAGTTCAATATTATGTCAACAGTGGAGGCCAAGTGGTGGATGCACTTAACTGACTTGAATTCTGTGAATTTAATGGAAATGAATTTTGTTCAGTCTGTAAATATAGAACATATATTTATTTTATTTTTCCATTTGAGGTATTTTTTCGAGAGCTAAATTGAATAAAAGTCTGTTTATTATTTAACTCTATTTACAAATAACATTAATTCACATATTTTAATAAGTATTACATTCCTTTCTCTAAAGTATTATACATACCTATGTACATCATTGTTTGGAAAGTTAGTTGTTACTAACTCGAAACTACTTAATAAAGTTAAAATTCTACTTTCAATAAACCCTTGATATCTAGTAATTAAATAACGGTTGCCTTTACAAATCGTTGGAATTTAATTTATTTAACTAGTAAAATCTATATTTTATGAAATAGTAAAAGGAAAGAGAATATACGAAATTATTTGTGGCAGTCTCTGATCAAAACTTCCTAATCGAATATAAATTAAAGTTGTTTTGGTGCGGTGAGGCCTGCACATCGATAGTCGTCTTTAACAATAGTTCCCTTGCTGCTTGACATTTGAACCGTATATGTACCTCGCTTAAACTAGTTCGAATGCAGTAGTTAAATCGCTGTCTTGTAGACTGTGTCGTGTACTCTGGAGTTGCAGTTGAAATATTCACGATTTGGGGAAAACTAATCGAAGCAATGATCATAAGATACGTTTATAAATCAAAGTCCAAATTCTAGTATATCACTCGTACAAGAATGAATATTTTATCAGAAGCAAGCCACTATTATCCATTAGACACGATAAGCATACTGTATAATAAGTTTAAAAGATTTTCGAACTTATCGAATGTTTAGAATTTAATAAATATATTTTTGAATAAGAGTACCGCTCGTAAAATACCTTTTCTGCAAAATTATATTTCAGGGGTACTCAATGTTTACTGGATGCAAATAGGGCACTCCGATTTTTATTAATAATTTAGGAGCTACGTTAATGTTCAATTTTAGAAGCGGAAAATTTGTTTACATACATTTGTATTTTTGCATTCACAATTGAGAGACAGTTTCAATCATTGTCGAACAGGGAACTATGAAAGACGTGTTTCAAAATATTTAGGATGTTAGATTAGATGTTAAAGTTAATACTTGAGTTAGTTTCAGTGACAGTTAAACGAAGGATAGTGATTTACATATTTACATATTTCCCTCCGAATAATCATGATAATATATTACTTCTAAGTCTTAAGACAGCTATGCTTCTGAAAATTATTCAACATGAAATACCGCGTATTCGTTTAACTAGAAATGTTATTTGACATGTTTTGTATGGTTGTTTCAAAATAACACCGATGTCAACACAACAGGAATAAATTCTCTTCAAGTTGGACTTGGTTCTTGAAATACAATTTCCCGAAATTATAAAAATAGAGCAAGAATTGTGTAACATTAGTGCAACAGAAATTATTATCTTTTTCTTTTATAAAAAGCTACTTGTTGCTCTTTCTTCGAATCTCGGTAGAATGCCATTCTAATAACCAGTGCATTCAGACTTTCTTGAAGCGTTGTGCAATGGCCTAACATTAGGATGCCTCTCGGATGTACTTGCCAGAAATTATAAATAACGGAATTTCCTCAGCGCCGAATTATGGAGTAGGTCACTGGGAATATGGTACATCATCGACAAGTATGAACTAAACGCAGTCTAATCAATTTCTCGTTAAAGATGCCGAAATAATTCATAAACACCCCCAAGAATTATTTTTCAATTTAAAAAATTATATTTTTCACAAACAATATTTCGCGCTTCCAAAAGAATCTCCCACACTTTTTCTTGCCTATTTTATTATGGCTTGACTTGTCCAAAATGATTCTAAACTTGAATACTACTGAGTAGTGAAGTCTTCAACAAAAATTCTGCGTCACACGTTCTATCAGTGGAAACCCGGTTTAATGGTACCTAAGGGTGCCTACCCGGCTTATGTTCCGCGTGAGATAAGGGTGCAGTCAATTTACAGAACAAATTAAATTACTTTTATTCATTACATTTGCTCCAATTTTACGCTGAGTAGAGATCAAAATCTTTCTCGCACGGCTCCTGGGATCTCTTCAAAGTTACCATTGCGCAAAATGTTGCGAGCTCGCGGTGGGCGTTTTACTGTCTGAACGACTGGCCAGAATCAAAATTCCTTTGGCAAGATTGACATATTTACACTAATGTGTCTGTTGTGTCACTTTTCAACTTCTGTGGTACATTAAAAAAATGTACAAGAAATAGTTGATGTTCCTTTATCATTTTCGCTGATATTTGAAGCTATCTTCTGTGACAGCAGTCTTAATTTTTTTTCCTCCAATGGTATGTGTCATAACTAGAAACAATACTAAGTTGCATGAACCATTTGAAATTTATATTTAATATGATTCAAGAATTAGATCATCGGTTGCAAAAAAAAAACTAAATTTGAGAAGTCTTTAAAGCTTGAGGAAGTTTTTTCTGACGTCAGCAGTGGCGGACTGGGTCTAAAAATATTGATACCCACAACTATAAGGCTATCACTTAATTGTTACAAGAAATAAATAAAAATTTCAAAAAACACAAATGGCAAAGAAGTACAATTAAAATTTTTGCAAGATAAGTGTATAATACTTTTTACTAATTACAGTGTTTAAGAAGGCCCATTTGCCATCGAGCAAGCTGACATTCTGGCCAGTCCGCCACTGGACGTCCGACTATTATAAAGCATAGTCAGCTATTCCTAGCCCTTACATTTCAATTTCTCCCTTACACGTGGAACATCCGGCTTCGCCGAATTCCCATGCAATCGACGCCCTCTCGTTAAAATTAGCCCCCCCCTTAACTAACGAGCATCGACGGTAGCCCGATAATCGAAAGGGTAACCGTATGGCCAGCGTCGTAAATAGAATTACTCGGTGTCGTGAAGTGGTCGCAATTAATTTCGATAATAAGGCTGCTCGTGTGGCTGCAGCCGTTCAACGTGTGATTTATCGATCCTCTCGGTCTTATCCGCTAACTGCTAATCGAGTTCCTCGTTCATGTAGGTCAAGTGTGATACAAACGAATAGGGTGGAAAGTAATTGGGCAGCAGACTCCAGTCGCTTTTGCACTCACTTTATAATTAAACTTGAGGATGGAACGCAAAGATTCTAAATAAATCGCTGCTTGAAATCCTTCGTTTATTTACCCTGACGCGCGTCATCCAACCACCGTTCTTAGGTTTTGTCACGTGGTCTTTATGTGTCCATTGATTTTCGTGAAAAAGGCATAGGTAATTCAGGATATTAATTATGCGATGGATGGTGTAACGTAATCGGCGTAGAGTCATCTGCATTTAGGGTGCAAAGCAAGAAAATATTACATGAATAGTGGGTAAAAGGGAGTATCAAGCATTCTGTGTAATTAAATTCGCTTTCAGTGTGATCCCTTAAGCCTTAAGCACTTATTCTAACTGGTGGTCAATTGAATATTAAAGCTTGGATAATGTAAGTTCCTAGATTTTATTCATGTTCTGTGGTTTAATGAGAGCTTCCCAAGTGTTCATAGATTTATGGGGCATTGGCGTGCAGATAGCAATGAATCTGTACGAATAATAAAAATAATAAAGTTCCCCGGTTTTTTTCCCAGTGGGCCAAGGAGGCAGAAGAAGCTGAACGTCTGGACAAGATGCTGAAGATCGAAAACGAGGAGAACGCAGCTGCAAACAATCTAGCACTGGCCCTTCAGAGCCGCAACGAGGCTAGGGCGAGCCAGTCCGATAAGTTCTTCGACTCTCTGATCAACAAATACGCTAAGAAGGTGCAGAAGTCGCCAAAGAAGAAACCCTCGCCCGCGAAAACGCCGAAAATCACGAAACCTACGAATAAAGCAAAAAAGAAGGCGTAGAGTAGTACGATTTGTATACGAACCTTCCTCCACGTAAACATACTCTCGCGACACTTTTTTAACTTAATTATTAATTACTATGAAATTCGTATCAATTTACTTTGTACCACTTTTGTGTACCTAAGTTTTGTAAAATCGCCAATCGAGAGAATCGGTAGTGGAAATCTTTGTAATTATATGTAGGCACATCATGTTCAAATATAACATTTGAGTACACGATCTTTTCAGTTCATTCCGCGAGATGCAAGTGGATTGAGTGTGGTGGCTGATGGAAAGAACCAAAGTTAAGTATTCCTTGCAGAAAGCTTTTGGAATTTTTTAATTAGGCTTTACACGTATTTTCAAATATTTTTATGAATTCGTTGTAGATTCCAAGGAACGTCTGTTTTTTTTTACAAGTACTGGTCGGTTCTAACGGAACGTTCCTTAAATACGAAAATTGATTGATATTTATAAGTAGATAATGAACTTGTAACGGTTGTTTCTCCGGGGATAAGGATTCGTAGTGGTAGACTCAGTCGGTACGCCAGGGTTTGATAGAATCCTTATGGAATGATGAATATTGCGTTTATTTACTTGTCCTACAGATGATGCTATGTACACTATTTACATGTTCTTGGTATCCGCTTTTCTACGCGTTCTCGTGCCGTTCGTTTCGGTTTGGCGGTACGTCGCGCGTCTCGCTATTGGAACAGGCCGGAGACCGGACAACGGCCGGGCGTCTCTGGTCGGAGCGGTAGAGAGAAAGAGACCGGGCAACGTCCAGGCGTCTCTTTATCGGAACGGTAGGAAGGAGACCGGGCAGCGTCCAGGCGTCTCTTGTCGGAGCGGTAGAGAGACAGAGACCGGGCCAACTTCCAGGCGTCTCTTTATCGGAACGGTAGGGAAAGAGACCGGGCAGCGTCCAGGCGTCTCTTTATCGGAACGGTAGGGAAAGAGACCGGGCAGCGTCCAGGCGTCTCTTATCGGACGCGGTAGAGGAAAAGAGACCGGGCAACTTCCAGGCGTCTCTTGTCGGAATCGGTAGTAGGAAAGAGACCGGGCAACTTCCAGGCGTCTCTTGTCGGAGTTGGTGGTAGGAAAGAGACCGGGCAACTTCCTGGCGTCTCTTGTCGGAGGTGGTGGTAGGAAAGAGACCGGGCAACTTCAGGCGTCTCGGTTCGGAACGGTAGCGGAAAGGAGAGGGCAGGCGATCATATGATCGGCGGGTATGCGGATCTTTACCAATCCTAGCACCGGGCAACATCCAGGCAGGTCTGGTAATCCGTATCCCCACTGGAACTGCCTTGGCTCCGTGACGCCGGGGCTTATGTCCCGATTCTCGGAAATTCCCAGCAGCGAGAAATCGACGCGATATAGCGGCGCAGTGGGGAGTGAGCGTCATTTGACGCGTCGCGAGACGGCGCGCCTCGGGCCGGTTCGGTCGTTCTCGGCTGCGGTCGCCGGCGCGCTCGGCCTCTCGCTCACTTCCGGTCGCACCGCCGTACCCCCTTACCATTTTAGTGTCGCATGCAACGTTACCGGTTAAGTCTTCAACCAGATTGCACAGACGAGGTATATACCTCGTCTGTGCAGATTGTAACGCTACGCGTGATAGGAATTAAAATGAAATCTTATCGAAAACATTTAAAATCTATAACGGCCTGAATGTTACGACTAATTTCAAGAAACATGTTGTATAATTCCGTTTATTAATAAATTTTGATACAAGCATAATTTGCACGTATTTCTATCAATTTCGATTAGAAATATTATATAAATACAACGCGTAATAAACATTTGTACAGTCTCTTAGTTAGGCTTATATTTTCTGTCACTTCGAGGAGCGAATTTTCTGTCCTCGAAATGACACAAAATATAACCTATATGCTATACCCGATTTCCTAAAGATACTGTTGCGGCGTAATAATAATGTTTTGGAAGGATGATAAAATGTTCACAAATGTAGCGTAAAAGAACGAAATAGCCAATAAACATTTATTGTCATATAGCATATACATAGGTTATATTTTCTGTCACATTGAGGCGCCAACCATATAATATTCACGCGCATCCAGCCTGCGCATTTTCAGGAGCGGATTTTCTGTCCTTGAAGTGACAGAAAATATAACCTATATACTTGGACTGCGTTTAAATGTATTCTACATGAAATAAAGGTTAAATTGGGAAGATAATTAAATTCTTTATACGTTTTACATGAAATTATATTGCAATATTTGTCGTATTTTCTATACATAATAGACAAATCAGGTAAATGAAAATATTTTTCTTCTTCTTGCAGATAAATCTTGGGAACATTCCTCCGAGGCCAGGAACTTTAAATGAGACAAACGATGGAAAGCTGTCAGCCTCAACAATGAACATGAAGAAGATAGTGATTTTATACAAAAAGTAAAATGAAATTATACAATATTGTAACACTGTAAAAAAGGCCTTTCATGCAAATAAAGTGGAAAAAAATTGGTAAAGAACTGTATTATTATTTACAAATACCTTTTACAAATTCCTATCCAAATTCCAAACCTATGATTTCCATGGTAAAAGGCCTTTAGAAGGCGCAGCTCTTGTTCGCTACTTCAAGGCAACGCCTTCAATGGTGAAATTACAAGATACCTCCTTTCGCTTCATGTTCTCCTGATACATTTGCTAAAATCTGGCCAAAATTTTCTGAACGCTCCAAAATTGAGATTGTAACAGGAGAACATGATGTGGAAAGAGGTGGCACTAAGTTAGCATCTTCGGAAAGAGAATCTAAGACGGAGAACTATTCGACGTAGAGGCACAGCGTCTTCGAAAGGCTTCGAGGATGAAATTCAGGGCGTACCTCCTTTCGCTTCATGTTCTCCTGATACATTTGCTAAAATCTGGCCAAAATTTTCTGAAAGCTTCAAAATTGAGATTGTAACAGGAGAACATGATGTGGAAAGAGGTGGCACTAAGTTAGCGTCTTCGTAAAGAGAATCTAAGGCGTAGAACTATTTGACGTAGAGGCGCAGCGTCTTCGAAAGGCTTCGACGATGAAATTCAGGGCGTACCTCCTTTCACTTCATGTTCTCCTGATACATTTGCTAAAATCTGGCCAAAATTTTCTGAACGCTCCAAAATTGAGATTGTAACAGGAGAACATGATGTCGAAAGAGGTGGCACTAAGTTAGCGTCTTCGGAGAGAGAATCCAAGGCGGAGAACTATTCGACGTAGAGACGCAGCGTCTTCGAAAGGCTTCGAGGATGAAATTCAGGGCGTACCTCCTTTCGCTTCATGTTCTCCTGATACATTTGCTAAAATCTGGCCAAAATTTTCTGAACGCTCCAAAATTGAGATTGTAACAGGAGAACATGATGTGGAAAGAGGTGGCACTAAGTTAGCATCTTCGGAAAGAGAATCTAAGACGGAGAACTATTCGACGTAGAGGCACAGCGTCTTCGAAAGGCTTCGAGGATGAAATTCAGGGCGTACCTCCTTTCGCTTCATGTTCTCCTGATACATTTGCTAAAATCTGGCCAAAATTTTCTGAAAGCTTCAAAATTGAGATTGTAACAGGAGAACATGATGTGGAAAGAGGTGGCACTAAGTTAGCGTCTTCGTAAAGAGAATCTAAGGCGTAGAACTATTTGACGTAGAGGCGCAGCGTCTTCGAAAGGCTTCGACGATGAAATTCAGGGCGTACCTCCTTTCACTTCATGTTCTCCTGATACATTTGCTAAAATCTGGCCAAAATTTTCTGAACGCTCCAAAATTGAGATTGTAACAGGAGAACATGATGTCGAAAGAGGTGGCACTAAGTTAGCGTCTTCGGAGAGAGAATCCAAGGCGGAGAACTATTCGACGTAGAGACGCAGCGTCTTCGAAAGGCTTCGAGGATGAAATTCAGGGCGTACCTCCTTTCGCTTCATGTTCTCCTGATACATTTGCTAAAATCTGGCCAAAATTCTCTGAACGCTCCAAAATTGAGATTGTAACAGGAGAACATGATGTCGAAAGAGGTGGCACTAAGTTAGCGTCTTCGGAAAGAGAATACAAGGCGGAGAACTGTTCGACGTAGAGGCGCAGCGTCTTCAAAAGGCTTCGATGATGAAATTCAGGGCGTACCTCCTTTCGCTTCATGTTCTCCTGATACATTTGCTAAAATCTGGCCAAAATTTTCTGAACGCTCCAAAATTGAGATTGTACCAGGAGAACATGATGTCGAAAGAGGTGGCACTAAGTTAGCGTCTTCGGAAAGAGAATCCAAGGCGGAGAACTGTTCGACGTAGAGGCGCAGCATCTTCGAAAGGCTTTGACGATGAAATTCAGGGCGTACCTCCTTTCGCATCATGTTCTCCTGATACATTTGCTAAAATCTGGCTAAAATTCTCTGAACGCTCCAAAATTGAGATTGTAACAGGAGAGCATGATGTCGAAAGAGGTGGCACTAAGTTAGCGTCTTCGGAAAGAGAATACAAGGCGGAGAACTGTTCGACGTAGAGGCGCAGCGTCTTCGAAAGGCTTCGATGATGAAATTCAGGGCGTACCTCCTTTCGCTTCATGTTCTCCTGATACATTTGCTAAAATCTGGCCAAAATTTTCTGAACGCTCCAAAATTGAGATTGTAACAGGAGAACATGATGTCGAAAGAGGTGGCACTAAGTTAGCGTCTTCGGAAAGAGAATCCAAGGCGGAGAACTGTTCGACGTAGAGGCGCAGCATCTTCGAAAGGCTTTGACGATGAAATTCAGGGCGTACCTCCTTTCGCATCATGTTCTCCTGATACATTTGCTAAAATCTGGCTAAAATTCTCTGAACGCTCCAAAATTGAGATTGTAACAGGAGAGCATGATGTCGAAAGAGGTGGCACTAAGTTAGCGTCTTCGGAAAGAGAATACAAGGCGGAGAACTGTTCGACGTAGAGGCGCAGCGTCTTCGAAAGGCTTCGATGATGAAATTCAGGGCGTACCTCCTTTCGCTTCATGTTCTCCTGATACATTTGCTAAAATCTGGCCAAAATTTTCTGAACGCTCCAAAATTGAGATTGTAACAGGAGAACATGATGTCGAAAGAGGTGGCACTAAGTTAGCGTCTTCGGAAAGAGAATCCAAGGCGGAGAACTGTTCGACGTAGAGGCGCAGCATCTTCGAAAGGCTTTGACGATGAAATTCAGGGCGTACCTCCTTTCGCATCATGTTCTCCTGATACATTTGCTAAAATCTGGCTAAAACTCTCTGAACGCTCCAAAATTGAGATTGTAACAGGAGAACATGATGTCGAAAGAGGTGGCACTAAGTTAGCGTCTTCGGAAAGAGAATACAAGGCGGAGAACTGTTCGACGTAGAGGCGCAGCGTCTTCGAAAGGCTTCGATGATGAAATTCAGGGCGTACCTCCTTTCGCTTCATGTTCTCCTGATACATTTGCTAAAATCTGGCCAAAATTTTCTGAACGCTCCAAAATTGAGATTGTAACAGGAGAACATGATGTCGAAAGAGGTGGCACTAAGTTAGCGTCTTCGGAAAGAGAATCTAAGGCGGAGAACTATTCGACGTAGAGGCGCAGCGTCTTCGAAAGGCTTCGACGATGAAATTCAGGGCGTACCTCCTTTCGCTTCATGTTCTCCTGATACATTTGCTAAAATCTGGCCAAAATTCTCTGAACGCTCCAAAATTGAGATTGTAACAGGAGAACATGATGTCGAAAGAAGTGGCACTAAGTTAGCGTCTTCGGAAAGAGAATACAAGGCGGAGAACTGTTCGACGTAGAGGCGCAGCGTCTTCGAAAGGCTTCGACGATGAAATTCAGGGCGTACCTCCTTTCGCTTCATGTTCTCCTGATACATTTGCTAAAATCTGGCCAAAATTTTCTGAACGCTCCAAAATTGAGATTGTAACAGGAGAACATGATGTCGAAAGAGGTGGCACTAAGTTAGCGTCTTCGGAAAGAGAATCCAAGGCGGAGAACTGTTCGACGTAGAGGCGCAGCATCTTCGAAAGGCTTCGACGATGAAATTCAGGGCATACTCCTTTGGCTTCATGTTCTCCTGATACATCGCTCCAAAATCTGGTAAAAATTTTCTGAACGCTCTAAATTGAGCTTTGTAACAGGAGAACATGATGTCGAAAGAGAGAGAATGAGTCGAAGACGGAGAAGTAATCAACGCAGACGCAGGCTTTACTTGTGATTGTGGAATTTGGGATTTAATTAGGAAATGGAAGTTATAGGGTACATTTCTACATTGAATGATGCGTTTTTTCTCTACATGTGATTTATTAAAATACTCTGAATAATGTACAGTGATATATAATAATTCGATTGTCTAATTACTGAAGTTTAACTTAAAAGGGACATATTGTAAATGCTGTAAATGCACTCTTCCAGTGCGTTTTCGTTACACCCCACATTTTACACAGACGTCTGGAAGACGTCAATTGAACGTCCGTTTTAGATCCGGATGGCTTTTAGGACGACTTTTGGGCGTCTTTAGACGTCTGTGTGCTATCTGGGACCAGTTGACACGAACCGACGCTTCCAAAGGAAAGAATTGCTTACCTATAACAGACGAAAGCTCCGAATTAATTAACCAGTCCTCAATATAATTGCTAATTGGACACTAAATACACTCGATAATTCTTACTAATTTAAAGCAAACTTATTCAATATTATATTTATTTGCAAAATACACAGCATTTTATTCTTATCCCGTGTACTGTTCCGTTTCACGCATAAGAGATAAATAAATATCGGTACGAAATATCGATACAATTAGTGATCCTCTATTTAGAGAGTGATCGGAACAACGTATATCGTCGCTGATTGGTTGCTGCGATTTGGAGCAAAAGCGGAAGTAGACAGAGAAAGAAACTGTAAAAAAGAAAGAGACAAAAATACTGATAGAAAGAGGCAGAAAAACTGATAAAAAGAGACAGAAAAACTGATAGAAAGAGACTGAAATACTGATAGAAAGAGATAGAGTGAACGGTTAGGTTATGTTTATTTCCGGTTTTGCTCCAAATCTTGAAAAATGGCTGCGGTTGTACCGATCACTCCCTGGAGGATCACTAGATACAATTGACATGTAGCGCCATTCCTATTCTCGTGCGAATGGAAATTTTGATTTCCTAACCACGCATAATTACATTTCTCGATTTCATAAAAATACCGTTACGGCGTAACAATAATATTTTGAAAGGATGTTAAGTCATAAAAAGTTCTCAAATGTAACGTAAAAGAACGGAGTAGCTAATAAACATTTATTGTCATGTAGATTGTTCGAAATGACAGAAAATATAACCTAACTAAGAGACTGTACAATATTTTTTTTACGCGGTTGTATTTATATAATATTTCTGACCGAAATCTATGGAAATAAGTGCAAATTATGCTTCTATCAATATGTATTAGTAAACGGAATTATGCAACATGTTTCTTGAAATTATTCGTAACGTTCAGGCCATTTTAGATTTTAAATGTTTCCGATAAGATTTAATTTCAATTCCTACCACTCGTAGGAATGTAATCTTATTTTAGACTGAATCGATAACGTTGGGTGTGACACGAAAAATGGTAAGAGGGCTCGCGAGCCTCCCGAGCATGACACAAAATTACATTGCGTGATAGGTCTATCACAGATCCGGGCAGGGTCTTTGTGCACGCGCTGAGCGCCCTGGGCAACGGCCTCGTCCATTTATTTAACACCGTGCTGAGGACTCGAAGATTCCCCTCTGCATGGAAGGAGGCGAGGTTGATCCTGTTGCGCAAGCCCGGCAAACCCCCGGAGTGGCCGTCGGCCTACAGGCCGGTCTGCCTCCTGGATGAGGCGGGCAAGCTTCTGGAAAGAGTCATTGCCGCCCGCTTGGTTGAGCACCTGGAGTCCGGTGCCGGCCCGGACCTGTCGAGTCGCCAGTACGGCTTCAGGCGACAGCGCTCCACCATAGACGCGGTCCAAAAGGTGAGGGAGCTGTCGGGGGTGGCCACGGAAAGGGGCGGTATCTGCGTCGCGGTGTCGTTAGACATCGCGAACGCGTTTAACTCCGTCTCGTGGGCGGCGATCGAGAGGGCATTGCAATATCACGCAATCCCTCTCTATCTCCGCCGGCTGATCCGGGATTATCTACGCGGGCGGGTGGTGCGATATACCAGCCGGGAGGGGGGCGGGGAGGCCCCGGTGCACCGCGGGGTTCCACAGGGATCGGTTCTGGGACCTTTGCTGTGGAACCTTGCCTATGATACGGTGCTGCGTGTGGCGATGCCCTCGCCGGAGGTGTCGATGGTCTGCTACGCGGACGACACGCTGGTGGTGGCTGCCGGGCCGCATTGGAGGACGGCAATCTGCCTCGCGGAGGAGGCACTGCGGCGGATACTGGCCGAGATATGGACGCTCGGGTTAAGGGTGGCCGTCGACAAGACGGAGGCCGTCTGGCTATCGAGCCGAACGGGCCGTGGTATCCCCAGGCGCGCCACCCTCTTCATCGGCGGAGCCTGCGTCCTGGTCTCGCGATCCATGCGCTATCTCGGACTCGAGATAGACAGCTGCTGGAGCTGGACACGCCACTTTAGGGCCCTGGGTCCTCGGTTGGAAAAACAGATAGGTCGACTCGCGACCATCATGCCCAACCTCGGGGGCCCATCGGACGGGGCTCGGCGTCTGTACATCGGCATCGTCCGATCCATGGCGCTCTACGGAGGGCCGATATGGGCTGGCGATTTGGAGACGTGCCAAGCGGGGAAAGATCTCCTCGCGAAGGTACATAGGAAGGTCGTCCTCAGGGCCGTGCGGGCGTACCGCACGGTTGCGAACGCCAAGCTGTCCGCCTTGGGTAGGTCCCCGCCTTTCCATCTTCTCGCGGAAATGGACGCGGAGGTTTATTCGGCGATCCGCGAACTCCGCGAGACCGGCGACTGCCCGGCGGACGGGCCGGCTATGGCGCGCCTTCGGGCCCGGCAACGAATGTGGGATCGGTGGCTGGATTGGCTGGCGCAGCCCGAGCACATCGGCCGTCGCGTTGTCGGGGCGCTCTATCCCGTTTTCGACCGTTGGGTGGGGCGAGACCACGGCAGGCTCTCCTTCCGGCTGACGCAGGTCTTGACCGGGGACGGATGCTTCGGCGAGTATCTGTTCTGGATCGGTCGGGAGGCATTGCCGCGATGCCACCACTGCGACTCTGGCGACGTGGACTCGGTCGACCATACGATGGAGGATTGCCCGGAGTGGGACGCGGAGCACCGGGTCCTCAGGTCTCACGTGGGGCCTGACATCGGCGTGTCTGTCTTGGTTCAGCGCATGCTCAGGAGTCGGGAGAATTGGACCGTCGTATCCTCCTTCGCAGAGGTAATTATGTCCGTGAAGGAGGAGGCAAAACGGGTGCGGGAGCGGGAGGGGCGCCCTGGCAGGCTGGGTGCACGCGGAGGAACAGACGGGAGGGGTGTCCGTGGAGGACGAGGACGAGGAAGAGCAGCCCCGGGCGGATATAGGGGTCGGGGCAGCCGTCCCCCCGCGCGGCTCCGACCATAGTGTGGGAGCTCCGTGTGGAGATGTCGCGGAGCGTGCGCCGAGGGGTGCCGGTCCAGCAACCGCGTGGCAGGCCTTCTGTTTTATTGCAGTTTACAGGCCTGCGGGATCGCAGAGGTCCGACGAGCGGGGACTCGCCGGCCTCTAACAGCAGCGGTCCGAGCGAGGGGTGACGCGATGTGTGGTTCCATCGCGCCACCGCATCATAACTCAGAAAGAGTTTAACCGGAGGGGGTTCTTGCGCCCCCTTCAGGATGAGCCCCCCCCCCCCCCTATTGCGGGGGGCTTGGCAGGAGAGGTACCAGTGCACCGAGGGGGAGGTGGCGAACGCATCGTTCTGTTTGGATCTCGCCCAAATCCTCCCCCCCACCGTGCGGACCTCTCCAGTCAGGTGGCCACCCTGGAGTTTTTAGTGGGTGCAAACCCCACATAACCCTGCCCTCCCCCCGGGGGACGGGGTATCCGTTAGGGATTTTCTCCAGGTGAAAAAAAAAAAAAAAAAAGTAGTTCAGAGTAGTTCTTGCGTTGAACGCTGTTCATGAACAGAGGTCGCTAAATTCAGTCCTCAAATTATGGGTCGGTAACACAGTTTAGGTAGTGACACGAAGTCCCATAAGGTGATAGGTCTATTCTATACCTCGTCTGTGATTTCAGAGATGTGAAATTTCTCCCAACAATTGATAAATAGAAATCGCTCTTATCATTCGATGGTCGTGTACCAGCATCATCTCTCTTGCACTCTATCATTCCCACTGAGCTCAGAATGAAGCCTACAGATTCCTGCAATACCCTTCCCCTATCGGTAAAACATTTTCAGTGGTGCTCATTTCTTCATTTGAAATTGGTTTTTAATGAAACCCTTGCATATAACTGTTTATTTCACAGTATCAAGTCACGCCAACTACATTAAGATACGAAAGAATAAAACACGAGTCTCGGAAATGTTAATTAACTCGTATTAAAAATTATAGGAAAAACATCCGATACGTAAGTAATTAATTTTATTTCACAACACGTTGTTACTACCTTTACTATCCAATGCATCACATCGTTAGTTATTTAACTACTTGTCATTAAAATTATTAAATTTATTATTTATGGAAAGAGTAATAGAAAAAGATAGCTATCATAGTCTCTCTGTTATTTTGCCCTTTTCAAGCACAAATTTAATAAGTCATGATAATGGTGGCGAAAATAATGTTGATGCTTCTAGATTAGCATTGGTAGACGTGGTGTGTGTCGAGCATCGTAAGTGGCCGCCTCGCATGGTGAGTCTCGAGTTACGTCTGGGCTGACTTGACCGACAACACACACCACACATCGGATGACACACTTTAAGGTAAACGGTACATTGCCTTTTTTCCTTATTGCAATTCAAATTCCCGCCGAAGAGGGTCCAACCAGTAACTTAAAATTACATGTTTATAGACCACTATAATTTTTAGTGTTGACGATTAAAAATTATAAGTAGAAGAAAGCAAAATATAAAATAGTAATAAAAAATCAATTTCCATAGAGAACGAATGAATTCTATATCACTATTACAGTATTAATTTAAATTTCTGTTTAAGCACCTTTTCTTTCATTTTTCAACTACAATTTCCCATTACCATTATCATTTGAAAATTCGAATGAAAATCTCGAACTTAATCTCGAAGATCCGCGTGACATTTCGAATGGCGCGAATTTTGAACGCGTTGCCCGTTGTTCGCGTGATCGACGCGCACTTTCGCGGCTATCACGCGCAGGCGACCATCTTATTACGGTTGCGCAATGTAAACGTTCGGTAGCCCTGTGTAAACCCCCATTATTATTAACAAGACGCAATGGCAGACCGGATTGGAATTGTTGAAAGAACCAAGGCACAATGGCAGGTTAACCACCGCGGTTGGAATAATATTTTTCAACGGCTCAACGGCGATCAGATACCGCCCCGATGTTGTACTCGCGAAAGCTAATAATCCGTCTCTAGATGGCCGATTGTTTCACCCAACATCGACTCGATCTTAATCGAAACCGAGAGCGATGGAATTACAAAGCGAAACAAGAACATCGACCGCGAGAGGTGCGCGCAAAACATCCTGAATGGATGGTGAGTCAACGGAGCATGAAATAAAACATTATTCATGGTGCATCATTGTTCATGGTGCTAATTCGCGGTGGGAGTTAATTAAAGACAAATTTAACACTTTCAATGCCGTGCAGAATTGGTGGCTCCCGGATGGAACGCTAAAAAACGGGTCAGCTGGTTGCACTGTAACGTTTCCACTGCATGAAATCATTTGCCACGCCTAGCTTTCGCAGTGTCGTTATTGGTTTTTGGTAGAGGCAAATCGAAATTGGATGTTACTTGTTGGCCGCGGTACGAATGGAAATTAAATTTGAGAAAATGGTATTCAAAGGTAGAATAATAATAGAGTTCGTAAAATAATGATAATTGATGATAAAATAGGTAAAATTGTCGTGATAATGAAACCGTTTATAAAATTAATGTACGAATCCAAAGTCACTACTTTCATTTTGCTATTATTGTTATTTGGAATATCATCAGTTTTAGTTCGGTTTTTTTAGAGAAATTTGATTCGAAAATTAGGAAATGGTATTTATACAGTCTGTATAAATTAATGCAAAGCTATTAGAACCCCAAAAGGAGTGCCGAATGCATCATATAAAATTGCAATTTATTATACGAAAGTATTGATTATATGTAATCTTTTCTCGCAATACTTTCATTTTTTTTTTCATTTGAAATAGAATACTTAGCTACCTGCAAATACTATGGATCATCGATAGGTCATTGATTTACTCAAGATCTATGATTGACATAGTGTGCAACGAATGCACGATACCAGAATAGATCGACAGAAAACTTTTCGTCATATAAAGTGGTATAATCAGATAGCTATATAGAATTAAACGATCGTAAACCATTATGCGCGTCTCATTCAACGTTTAACTCTCGTGTGATTCGCGCGTAGTTTCTTGTTTATGGATCAATAAATCTGACGTGGTAGAGAAGAGCGCAGGGATAAATGAAATCTAACATCGGCCGTGACATTTAGTGAAGTCGCGTGTTAGAGACTATTAACGCAATTATAACGTTTTCCCTCCTACTCTGCTCTTCGACGAAACTTGATTTCGCTTTCAGATCGAAATATCTTCAATTTCTACCCAGAAATCTTCCTTTCCTTAAACTCTACCACGTATTAAAGTTACACTATTAAAAATATCCTCCGGTCAAAACGCTTGAAGAATCCGTGATTTTCATGAATTAAACAAATAGAAGCTGAACAACATACAGTAAAAAAGCTCTTCGGACATTATTACTACATATTTGCAGAGCAAACAAAAAAATTATTGTTCGGATTTTATCAATTTTTGCATTAGATATACAGCATTTATTGTATCACTGTAGAAATTAGAGCTCTTGACGGGCGCCATCAGAACTCGTGACAGGATCGTCTGAAATAAAAAAACTAAAAATATTCTTAAAATACATGTGAATGGTTATCGCATTATCCGTCTTCATTGCAAACAAACAATCCGGCAATTTTTTGAATATGTTTAAACACAATGTTGCGAAAAAAGCAGTTTTTCTAGGCATAAATATGTCCATAAAAAAAAAATGGGTGATCCAAAATTACTCTTTGCGGATAAGGCGATAGCGAGTCTAATCATGAATAGAATGCCGTAGGTAAGAGTTTTTGAAATCGGTTCATAATTAAGCTTTTTACAGTGGCGCCCGTCAAGAACTCTCATTTCTACAGTGGTACAATGAATGATGTCTATCTAAAGTAAGGCAAAAAATGATAAAATTTAAACAATAATTTTTCTGTTTATTCTTCAAATATAAAGTAATAAAGTCCAAAATGTATTTTTACTGTATGTCGTTCAGTTTCTTTTTTTTTAATTCATGAAAATCGCGTATTTTTCAAGCGTTTTGACCGAAGGAGGGTACCCTTAAGTAGCTTTTCGGGACAGCAAACTTGTTTTTCACTATTTATAAAATCATTGTTTCAAATATGTATGCAAACAAGCATCGAAATTCTATCTTTAACATCCATCTCCCACATCTGCATCCCACACAGAAATGGCCGAATAATGCCAATGAACATATTACACACTGCACCGAGCCTAATTTCAACCACAGTAGACCGTTGCAGCGCAACTTTGTCTTCGCGATTCCCCCAGGCCCGCAAGATCCGCCCCCTCGAAAAAGAGGGAAAATAAAACGCAGAAAGAGCGACAATGCTTAGAGCCACGATCAACGCGCCAATATTTTAAACCCCGGAGCCTGAAGTTCGCAGGTTCTCCTTTTCCCATATGCACTCCTAATCACGAGTCGCATCGGCAGATATAGCGTGTACCACGATGCACCCTGTTAAATCTCGGTAGGGAATCGAGGGAGAGCCAGAGAGAGAGAGAGAGACGCAGAGAAGCAAAGAATGATAGGGTGAAGGAGAGAGAAAGGGGGAATGGAAGAGTCGGGGTTGCAGAGTGGAGATAGAGGAAGAGAGGGCACCGAGAGTTGGAGAAGGAACGGAGGAGCAACGCAAGAGGAGGTGGCGGCGGGTCGTATCGGCGAAGGTGGAGGAGGAGATGGTGAAGGAACAGAACAGAAGGAGAAGGGGAGAGCGACATTCCAGAAGGCGGCGGCGGCGGTGGTTCTCGTGGGAAACCAAAGAGAGAGAGAGGAGAGAGATCTCGTCTCAAGGAGAGGTTGCGGGCCTTAAGGCACCGTTCTCATCTCCCGACGCGCGACAAGACCGCAGAGACTTCTGGCTCAGGTGCTGCCGACAGTCCTCGAATTTATGAATTCGTACGGAAGGGAATTCGTAACTCGAACCCTGGCCACCTCGACGGACCTCGCGGAGCACCTCGCGTCTGCTAAGCGAATCCTGACGAGGCGCACCGAGGATCGACGCTCTTGGTGGCTGATAAGGAAGCGGGGTGCTAGGGTTCCAACCACCCCCGCGGATTATTATATCGCTTTACTATCGAAACGCCATGTAAAGGAAATTGGATACAGCCCCGTCCACTGTTTTCAGCTGCGCGAACGTTTATGGGCACGTTTGATATATTAACGGCAACAGGCGATAACGCCTGTGGACGCTGCGCTTTCTTACGAGTCGCTTTCTTTTGTTGACCCTCGTGTTACTCCCTCCCCGATAAAGTCACGGCAATTGCAGCGAGCCACTGCAACCCGAAGCCTCCGCGATAGAATCGATAGCAGGTGATCACGATAAGAAGGCTGATCCTGCCCACTCTGCGAGAAGGAGCTCGACAGATACGTGCCAGTATGCGCGAAACGTGTCGGGACATGCCCAGCCATGAGTTAATGGCGCAATTAGGAGTTTATATGACATAATTAATCCCGAAGGAAGCTCGTTTCACGGATCACTGTCGACAGCGGGGAATTGTATAAATTATCGCCGATGAACGTAGCCGAGGAAGGACCCTCCGGAGGCCCTGTGAATGGACCCTTAGGGCGAATCTTCGCAAAGCTCGGGACAAGTGACTTCAAGCCCAACGAACACACGAGAGCATATGATGTTAAGCCCGCGAGGTTTTCGATCGCGACCAACGATCAAAGCTCACATTGTCCCCATGGGAACTCTCGTCCTGGGCGGGGATAACGAAGGAGGAAATTGCTACAAGAGCGAGATGATGATTCTGCACGATAAAACACACCGCGCATGACAATGTGTCAATTCGGTATTCGAAATGCGCCCGTAACAAGCTGCCGCGATGTACTCGGGACGATAATCTCCTTATCTGACGCCCGGCTACTGGCCGCGTAATGACAGCGGCAATGACAACGTCTCGTCACCGTGGTCGATGGTATATGACGGCAATAAGCGCACCCCATTATTATTATTACCCGCCGTAAGTCAAAGCGGGCCTCCGAAGCGCGCACTACTTATAACACGATAATCGCTCATGCGTGCAATCGGTATCGGCGACGACACGCACCGGACTCGATTACGCGTGAGGATAACGTCCAATTAAACGGCGCTGAAGAAACTCAACACCGGTCCACCGACCGGAATATCCGTTTCTCTGACCGCTGACGCACCACCGAGATTTCTCCGTCCTTACCTCTGTCGAACAACCGTCCCGATCGCTCGAATCACCGTCAGGCATTCTCCCCGAGGGGACGCGTCACAGTTAGCGTGCTGATCGGATCTGAATGCTGACAAGTGATTAAAACAATCAAGGGGAGGCCTGGAGGGTTCGTCATGGCACGATAACACGAGCTGACGTAAAGCGAGGACCGAGCAGACAGACCGGCGGTCCTCCCGTTCCCTGTACTTGTAGCGGATCCGAGGTGCACCATTGATCAGACAGTTAACGGGACACTTGGGTGAGACAAAGGTGCGCCCCGAGTCATGCGTCCAGGATTTTTGGCAGGGGTTACGGCATACGTGGCGAGGAACACCCTGTATAAGGAGCAGGGGGGGGGGCAGAGGCACGTCGGTCCGCGAGATGAGAAGAAGAAGGAGGGAAGAAGGTGGAGAGTTAATTGAATCCGAGCAGCGTATAAGTGGAATGGCCTATTCCTCCTCCGGTTCGCTCCTCTTATTCTTCTTTCTTCCCGCGTGCCCTCTCCTCCTCCCGTGCTCTTCCTCTTGCTCTACCATGTCTCCCTTGGCCTGCCTCGCGCCGTTCTTCGTAGCTCCTTGTACCCCCTTCGGACGGGGTACCGAGGTGGATCGGTAGGTGGAAGGACGCCGGAGGACCGCGGGAGGGAAGCATTCCTTTGTCTCTGCGCGCACGGACCTAGATCACGTAGTATATGTAATGTGTATAATGTGCATGCGAATGCGCAACTATATAGGAACGGACATGGGTGCATTACGCGCGCCTCCGCGCATTAGGGGGCCCGAGATACGGCGGGGGACGTTGTAACGAGGCATCGTGGAATTTTCTGCAACGTTGGCTCACGTTAACGCCGAAATTTAAGACAGCCGCGCCGGTGGGAATAATCCATTTCTGGTGGAAACAGCTTGGGGAATATTAACGAACCTTTTATCTTCCTCTCCAGAAATAGTAGAAAGGCATTGTAGTATACTATTTTGTCATTGAAATGAGGATAGCTGTAGGTGTTAGTGTCTCACAGGTTACGCAAGGTCCCTTAAACTTTGGGACCCAGTGAAACCAAGATCCTCCTCTTCCTCTCTACTATTTTGTCCCGCGTACAGCGAACAATTAACATGTCTGACGTCTCAGGCTCTGGGGTCGTCAGCAGTAAGTGAGGTTGTGAAGTAAAACTCATTCGACAGCCCCATTAACAATGCAAAGCAGTTTGCAGAAATTTCATTTGTCCGTCGTAAGGATCCTCTTTGAGTCTGCGTGACGAAGATCACGTCCACTTTATCAGGTGTACACGTACACAGTCGCAGAATGGTACCTAATACTGCGCGCGTGCCCATGCGTGTGCCCTTAAGCTGTCCTGTCGCATAGTTCCCTCCAGGAATCTGGAGAACGCGGGGCCGTGAATTCGTCCAGTCGATAGCTCGTCTCGAAGGATCGAGGCGGGCACAGAGACTCTCGGGACAAATGGCACCTCCTGCTTCAGCAAAAATCCTGGTACCCGCGGCAACTGGACGGACGATGATTTTTGCCGATGACAGTCCGCTGGGTTCTCACCGCGGGTGCTCTCCAGCACCCCTCGCACACGCACTCCGCGTATTTGCGTACCCCGAAATAGCCGTGCCCTCCCCCGCCCCACCGTCCTCGGGACGGCGGGAGGACGAGGATGGCGAAATGGTGGACGAGGGGGCGAGGGGGCGCGGACAGGGGGTTGGCGGGGAGGTGGAACGGGGCATGTATACCGCAAAACCAGTTCGCTGGTGAGTAAACAAAAAACGAGAAGGAGCCAACGCCGCGGCGCGGCCTCGTTGTCCGTTGCGAGGGGAAGAGAATCGCTGCTTTATTGCTAATTCGAAGACATTCGCCCCGGCAGAAATGAAAGTTTATAGTCCCCCTACGGGGCGGGAGGGGCAGGCCCGCGTCATCGAACATACGTAGGAGCTGATACAACAGGCACCCAGGCCCTCGGATACGCTCCTGCCAGGACAAATGCCTCCGCTGTACGGATCACTTCGAAATCCTTCGGGTTTCGTGCCGCCAGCGGGGATTCGCCAGTCCTCCTGCATGCACTGGCACGTGAACGTTTCGAAATACCACCGTCACAGGGGAGGTGCTGGGACGAAAGTGACATCATTGCGTCCCGGGTCTTTTGATTTTGCCCGTAAATTGGTAGTCAAGGGTCCCCCCGTTTCGGTGTGGGGGGGGGGGGTCGATTGTTACATAGTATCCGATATCGTGGGTTAAATATCGTGACGGAGTAGTAAGATCCGAGAGCCTGCGATGCTCGAAGCTCGGGGGGCGGGTTACTGAGAAATCTGACGATTATTTTCTCCGAAATCGTTCTCGGTTTCCAGCACACTCTCTGGAGCGAGGCCCAGCGGGTGGCTCGTGTCACGGGAATGCAGCTCGTGGCAGCGAGGCTCATTACGCCGGTGTGTGCGTAAGAATTTCGTACACGCGATGCAATCGCGGCGGTGTGACTGACGCGCGAAAATCGCGCACCGCGGGTCGCCGTGTCGGTCGGGAGTCTTTGTTTTGGTTTTTGCAAAATAAAGATAGGTACCCCAGGTTTCGTCAGGTATTTCGGGTGGGTCTGATGGCACGTCCTATCGATAGACAAAAGGAAGGCTGGCGCATGTCTCGTGCGGAGTGATAGCGGAAATGGTATCGCGTCGGAGCGTGTGCAGCGCGAGGCTCGCGCGGGGAGACGGGGCGCGTTTAAATTCGCGCAAGAAGATCGCACGGAGATTACGTCGCGTACGGCAGCCGCTCAAGTGTCGCAGTTGCACGTCGTTAATGTGAGGCAGGTGCTAACGCGGAGGGAAAGAGACGATAGGGAGAAGGTGGCGGCGAAGGAGAGAAGAGAGAAGATGCGCCCGGATCCCGTCCTCCCCCTAATTGACAAATTGGAATCTTATTAGAAGCTCGTGATGCCGGAGGTACCCGAGGCAGGAGGAGCCTCCGTGGCTCTCTTCTGGCTGCTGCTACCGAGCGAAAGACAGAGAAGGGAGTGTCGGGTGGGAGAGTGACCGGCGGCGAGAGTAGCCGTGAAAGACGAGGAGAGAACGAGGGGGCATAATGCGTGGATGGTACGACACTAACAGGTTGTACGGCCCACGGTGGAACGGAGAGAAGAAATACCTTACGCTCGGCCTGCCGGCCGGCAGGCGAATGCCACCCAGGAAGCGTTCGCGCGTGCGCGATCTGTGTGGCCTCGGCTGGGCTCGACCACCGGGCCCAGCCGAGGATGCACGAGCGGACCCGATTTAGCACGAGGACGCCCGAAGCCGACGTGTGCTGGCCCACCCGGTAGAGCGCGCGCGTGCCGCGTCCTGTGTGGTCTTACGCTCGCTTCTTCACTCTTCCTATTCTTCCTTACTACTCTTCCGTCCCCCTTCCTCTAACTCTCTGTCCTTCCCCTCCCTCCGTCTCGTTCCCTCCGATTCTCTCCCTCTTTTTTCCTCCCGCGCTTCTTTTTTTTTGCTCCTCGCATTATTCCCTTTTTCCTCGTTTTGTTTCCCTCGCTCCCTTTTTGCTCCCTTTTCCACTTATTCCCCGCGTTTTCTTCGTTTTCTCCGCTCCCCGTGCGCCCCCCCCCCCGTGGTTGGGATTCTCGTGTGTTCCACTACCGAAAGTTCCCTCTCGACTTCGATCTTCTCCACGGCGAGTCCGCTCACCGAGAGGATCGGGGCTACGCAGTTTCCTCCTCCCTGCGTCGCCGCTGCACGGTCCAACGCCACGGTCCTCTTGCCTCTTGCCCGGGCCGCGAAGATGAGGTGGCCCCCGAAGACGAACAGCAGATGGTGGAGGTGCTGACAGTGGCGTAAGTAACGAAGGATCGTGTAGATCGCGCGATATTGCCGTCGACAGGGCCGCGGAATGGAATTCTAATTAGGCGACTTCCTCGTTACGGGCATAAAATCGGGGACCGCCGCCGATGGGAATCTTAAAATTCACCAATTTGTACACAGGCACCTCCCGAGTTGTCCGTTCTTCTATTATACCCCCACCCGATAATTCATCAATATTTTCCCATTTGTCAGGAAGGATTCGAACGATCTTTTGTTATTCGTCGCGCGGGGGCCTCTTCCGTCGTGTAAGGTTGTTCCGAGTTAAGTGGCTTCACTGGTGACTAGGACGATCTAGGGAGGACGGCCACTTCAAAGGGCCATGCGTCTCCATTATTACTATTCGTCACGAAAACAGTCTCTCGGTGTCACGTTCACAAGGGCCACGTAGAATTTTATCTACGTCAGTGGCCAAAGAAAGGAGATGAGGTGGTAAGCCCACTCGACCCGTCTTCTCGGTTTCCTTCGCACGGCTCGCCTCGACCACGTGCTAACTTACGAGCTACGATCTCTGTACCCTTCCACTTTTCTTTCTTCTTTCATCTTCCCTCCCTCTGTTCACTCTCTCTCTCTCTCTCTCTCTCTCTCATTCCCTCCCCCTCTTTTTGCCCCTATCTCTCTCCTCCTTCGACTGTCCCCGTTTTTCTTTTTATCTCTGTGTCCTCTTCCGTCTGCCCTGTCTCTCCTTAGCCCCGATCCCCTGGCGCTGCGTCGTCTCGCTTTTTCGCTTCCCTCGAGACTTCTCTCCACGGGATTATTAATCCACCGACGGTAGAGGATCCGTGGCGTTCGCGGAGATTATGGGCCGAGAGCATGGTCAAGGTGCTGCTACGTTAACAAGCATCGATAGGCCGGCGCGGGCGAGTGGCCAGGGATCGCAGAGCCGTGGCTCCGAGGATGAGAGATCGCGCTTTGTTGTCTCCCTTATCTGCGGAGCATCTCCGACGGAATCGGAGCGGGCGGATAGACTTTTGGCAATTTGGGAGAATTATTGGGGACCTACAGTACAAACTGGAAGTCCTTGGAAACCTGGAAAAGATACCTCGGGACTTGGACCAGTCAATCTTACGGGGGAGCATTCTTCGGACGCGGCCCGATCTCGGAGCAGAGATTCGCGGAGGACGACGGTACGAAATCGCCGCCGGTTGTTCCCAAATAGCTAGATCGAACGTTGGCGGACCGCCGAACAGATGCGTTCCCAGAGGCGAGTCGCGATCGGAGCGTTTATCTCGGCCGCCGGAATAGCGTGCGCGTGTGACGCGAATAAACTGCGAGGAGGGGGCGCGATGATTGGCCCCCGCCCGTAATGCGTATTTTCGCCTGTAAAATGTAAATGGCGGTGTTCCCTGTGTTTCTGAGGGCCGGCCAGTTTCCCCGCTCGTGTGCACGTGTGCGTGCCGCAAGCAGTAACAGGGGAGGGAGCAGGGAAAGGAGAGAAAGAGGAAAGAGAGAGGCGAGCAGGGTTCAAAGAGCCGACAGTGGTTAAAGAGCCTTCTTCCTCTCTCCACCTCGACACGCACAAGTACAAGGCGCAACCTTTCGAGCTACCCAGAAGAGTATCATCCTTCCACCTTTCTCCCTCTCTCTCTCTCCTACCGACGGCTCTCTCTGTCTCCCTGCCCCCCTCTTTCTCCCGGCACCTTGGCGCTCACCGTTCCTTACCCTGCTGGCAGAGCAAATTTATTTCACGTTCCTGCCTTTTCTGGACCTTTCACAATATTTGGCCGTGCTTTGGCATCCAGCACCGGTCGCGGCGGGCACCGGTCACCAGAAGATACGGCTTTGAGCCCTCGGTGATGGATGGTTCGCTCTCCAGCCCGCCACGAATTGCTGCTTCTACTCTCTGTCCCTCTTCCTCCCCGCTTCTACCCTCTTCTTCCATCCAACTTGTTCACCTCTCTCGCTCGCACCCGTCGCCCTTTTACCAGCTCCTCTTCTCGCCGTAGACGATGCTAGACTGCCGCTGATGGGGCCCAGGGCCGGTCAGTCCCAAGGTATACTACACACGTGAAGTTCCTCGCCGAGGTCGGTCGACCCACCTTGCTTTTAAAGTTTCGGGTGTCGAGAGCCGCGCGTCTCCTCAGGCTCTCTCGTTCCCGGACGCTCGCCCTCGGTTCGTTATCCATTCGATCGAATATGCGCGCTTGTCGTCGCCCCGCGCGTCTGTATCCCAAGTACCAATGCGATCGTGTAATCGGGGCGACGTTCAGTCTCCTTCGGATTAATTGACCCTGAGGGAGAACGAAGTGCGCGAGGAAACGTAACAGACTCCGAAAGCTCGAAGAATGGGCCCAGTGTTCGGATATCGAGACAACCCGTCCCTGGGTCCGTGGACCCGCAGCCCCGGGACCGTTCCACCGAGTTCGTGCAGGTATATAAATTCTGGTGCTATTATTGGGGTTTGTGCCTTCTCACAGAGCCCTCTGGGGCCCGCGGCGGCCCCTTTGAGCTACTCCTTCTGCCTCTCTCGTTTCCAGCCTCGCCTCTCTCTGTCTGCCTCTGCTGCCTCTACTGTTTCTACTCTCTCGGCTGCCTGCCCTTTCTCCTTCTCTCTCTCTCTCTCTCTCTCTCTCTCCCTATCTCTGTCTCTCTGCCTCTTCTCCCTCGGCCTTATCCTACCCAGCGCACCGTCTCCTCCTTGTCTTCATCCTCCTCCGCCTCCCACCTCTTCCTCACCCTTTAACTCGCCCGCCCTCCCCCTTCCGTCCCATTCTCCACCTCGCTGGGCGATCCTACACCGCCCCTGACTTGTTTGTTTTCCCTCGCGTCGTCTTCCGTTTGCTAAACGCACCTTAAATTACGCGGCCGATGATAAATATTTGAGCCGTCCATTACGCGAAAGGGCCCCTTCGGACCTCTGCCCCGACCGGTATTACCTACTCGAGCCGACGCGAGTCGCCCGTGGATCGTGTTACTTTGAAAAAGGGACACCCGGAGCAGAGCTGCGCGCCGCGCCGCGCCCGGAACGGTGCAAATGGTGGCAACGGGATTTTCTCTGACGATCCAGCACCGGCCGTCACCTTCACTTTCTGCCTCCGCCACCTTCCCTCCCTCTTTAATCGCCAGAACCGCGCGGCTGCATCGCCAGATTACCATCGGCAACCGACGGACACGGAATTAATGCGCTCCTCGTGGAACCGCGGCGGAACGGGCAGAAAAAGGAGGACGGTAAAAAGCGAGAAGTCGATACGCAATCTGAGGCATTTCAGCGATTCCGCTTAAATAGGTCGGATTGGACCCTTCGGGTGGAGCGAGCGGATATATAGGACGCGTAAGATCGTTTATACGGGGGACCGAAGGGACATATACCGCCGCGTGTTTGTCGCCACTTTTTTGGAGTAGTACGAGCATGAAACAAGATTCCCAGCGATTCGGGGCTAAGTAGCTTGTATTCGGGAGCAATCAACCCTTTGATGACTTCACGTATCACTTGAGCAGACCAATAGGTATTACAACCATCGCAATGTTAGAAGTGGGGTCTTCATAGCCAAGTGCCCTACTACGATATTTCTATCAAAATAAATTTTCTCGAAAAAGGGAGCATTTACAGTAAACTCCTACTCCACATGTCCAATTCCTTTTTACTCAAAGAACTGGGGAAACTTATACTTCGCAGCTAAAGGGTACACCTTTGCTCCTCTCAAGCCCTGCTCCCTCGACGACGAACAATCATCCCTGATGCAAACGGGTATCTCGCGTTTTTCAAGCGTTTTTCAAGCGACCCCGCGGCACGGCAACGCCGCGCTATTCGTTGCACCTCGATATTTGAATTTTATTTCCGCTCCGCGCCACCGCAGCTGACCACAAAAGTCAAAGTGCCTCGTAACAGGATTATGAAATGTTCCGGAGTAGCGTTCCACGGATCTTTACAGCCCGCGAATACTCGTTATCTTTTATTGCCGGGGAGTTTCAGCGATTCTGGCATCGGCTTCGTTAACGAGCGACGTTTATACTTGCATCGGTCCGTAACTCTCCCCTGTTCGCGTACTACGCACGGGGCATAATGTTACCATTGTTTTTCCGTCGGTACTCGCGCCACCGGGATCGCCCGCACGCGGTCTCCGCGGGCCCAGCGCCTCCTCGTCACGGGGACGTGTCACTGACGATGAAACCGACACTCCACGAGCTCCAACGGGGGAGCTCGACACGAGCTGTTGTCGGGGTTTTGTTTGGCGAACACCATTTTTATCTACGCAGGTCAGGGGTACACTAATCTCTGATCCTTCCGCTAGCTTGGCCCTCGGCCGCTCTACCGTTTCGTATAATTGAATATCGTTGGATAAAAAGAAAACTTTTCCGATCCTTTTGCCCCTCCGAGCAGTTTGTTGCATGCTGCAACATGGTCGACACTTTCTTCAATGTTGTTTTATGGAATCTATAAACTACGCTTCTTAAGTACATTTGGGTTAAATTGCCAGGGAATTTATATATTTGAATATCACGAAATATGGTTATTCTTCGTATTGGTAAAAATGTAGGAAGTTTATTATTGTTGCTTGAAAGGAGCACATACTTGCTTCTTCATGGCATATTTTCTGCGCTTTATTCGTGTCTTGGAATGGTGATGTATATCGCAGGTCTTCTTATTTATCTAGATGAACTACTATTAAAATTATACTAATATCGAAGCATCATATGCAAGTCTTTTGCTCCAAAATTTTAAAAAACATATCGCCGCTTTCATCCCCCTTCTGATTTTCAACCAAAATAACTGAATCCTCCCAGGAGGGTTACCGGGTGTTCAGTACCGTCTGATGTAATCGCCGACAAATGCTTTGCAGTCGGAGGGAATTTGAGACGTTACGCGAACGCGATGGAACGTATTTGCAAAGAGAAGCTTCTGGCGCGGCGCGCTAATTCGTATTTCCCTCGGAATTTCAAGGTTCCGTTTTGTTTATACCGTGTAAATTCGGATGTGTCAATGATAGATTGCTGCTGGCGGGCCAGAGTGGGGCTGCCAGGCGTTCACAAAAGATGTTTATTATCAGTAAACCGAACACTTTGGTAGGCCGCTCATCGTCCCTCCCCTCCTCGTCCTTTCGGTAGACTTGGACTTTCATATCAGTTGGCTCGTAGCTGTGACTGCGCGACGTTTGGTCGTGTGCCACGCTACACCCGTTGTGTCACCGGAATTTCCTTCCACCGAAATTCCCCGTCGCGACTATTTCTCAAGTGTCTTGTTTATCTTCGCGATTGCGACAGGCGCGCGATAATCACCGGCCACCTGGCGATAATTATTAGCGCCACTTATAAGTGGAGATCAATAATTTCGCTGCGAAGGGCGGCCGATCGAATCACCTGGGCGCAGTTTGCCTTTTCGTGGGCAAACTCGGATGTTCGACTTAATAAGACGTTGCTCGGGACGTTTGCTTACACGCGGTAACTGTCAGGCGTCTCTTTGCGCGGCGCGGATTTTTTGAAACGGCGGCACGAGGAGCATGGGAAAAGAAGGAAAGCGTGCGGGTCCGCCGAATACCGAAGAGCGCAGGAAAGCCGAAGGACGTTGTGTTGAATAAAATCCCGGGGACTCCCGACACGGTGGAGGAATGCGATAAAAGTGGTAATCGGCGGGTGGAGCGGAGGGAGCAGAATCGTAAAGAAGAGGGAAACTTGACGGGTGCCGAAGTCAAGGTCAGCCCACCCCACGCCCTCGGCCACTTGGGGTACGTGCTCGCCGCTGCTCGGGGGTAGGCACGGTCATTGAGAAGCTTCTCGCGGACGCCGGCTTGTTACCCGGCGTAGGGATCTCGGGGTGCAACGAGGAGGCTTTCTCGCGGGGAGGGAAAAGGAGAAGCAGCAACAAGGTAAAACGTTGTAACGACGACAACGAAAAGGACGAATAGGAAGGAAGATCAATCGACGGCGAGGGTGGGGGATCGGGTGGACACGTGAAAGGAAGAGGGACAGGCGACGGTGAAGGAGCCGAAGAGAACTGAAAGATTGGAAGGAGAGAAAGAGAGAGGGAAAGGGAGGAGCGAGATAGAGGGAGAAAGACGGAAGCTGATCAAACCGAATCGAACGAGGAGAAAGCTAAGAGGTTCTGTTCCTCTCCCTTCGCCCTCTCGCGCTCTCTTTCTTCCCCTCGTTCCATCCCTGTTCGGCCTCGTGCACCTGTCCTCGTTTACCTGGCGGCACGCCCCGCCCCGACCAATGGAGGCGCGACGGGCCCGGTGACGTCAGTGACGCGTACCAGGAGGGCCCGTGTGGTGGGAGCAGGATCATCCACCACCACCTTCGGAGGCCGTGAGAGCCCCACGGGGGCCAGCAGCTAGCTGCAACCAGCGCCAGCGGCCCGGCCGGCCGTTGGCCAAGTTGGTGGGGGCAGGAAGAGGGGCACCCTGGACCCGACCAGGCCAAAGGAACAACGTAGCCTACCCACCGAAACCCATCACGCATTTCCCACCACTGACTCGTCCGGAAAACGTGCGGTCAGAGAGCTTCCGGACTCGGTGCTCGCATATCGAGTTCAGTCAAGTGAGTCAGGTCGATCGGATACAATACAACCTCTGGGAAAACAAGTCGGCGACACCGGGCCAAGTCCGAGGATCTCGAGTTCGGTTTCGACGTTTCGGACGGCGCGCGGATTCTGACGGTTATCCCTTATTTCTACTCGGGGCGAGTGGGTGAAGCGAGAGATAGAGTTCGCGGTGACACGTTGCACGGCGATGATTCCCCTCGGCCGCTACCACGTAGGAGCCACTGGTCGAGAAACTTTGGCCGCGACGACGTGAAGCTCGCTGATAGACCAGCACGCGAGGGGTTCGATGAGCGTCGAGTTCCGCGCCTACATCGGTATCGTCGCCACTCTGATAACACCGAGCGAGGGAAGGATAAAGAGAAGGGAATAGAGGGGAGAGAGACTCTCGTTTGGAGGCTCTCCTAAGTGGCGAACGTATCGGAGTGTGCCCGGTTGCTTCGGTCCCTGTTGATCACCCTCGATCCCTGGTGCTACGTCGGGTAGAAAGCTCCCGGCACGGTGGTTAGCTGTCGCGGGTGGCGGTAATCCGACGGTCGCAGCTACGACGGTCAGAACGGTGATAAGAGTGCGCGCAGGGGGGGTGTGTGATGCCCTGGTTATGGTTAAGCGTGAGTGAGGTCAGTGGCAAGAGGAGGATAGGAGGAGAGACAGCACAGGCAGCCCGTCGCTCGAGTCGTTGTCGTCTAGGTCGTCGCCGGTCTGTCAACCGTGGAGGTGGAGGAGGCAGTGGTGGTGGTGGTGGCGGTGAATACTCGGTGGTAACGTCGACGTGCTCGACGCCGACGGCTGCAACGACGTCCGTGTACACGAGGATCACCGACCACTGACCAGGCAGGGTCGTCCTCGAGCCAGAGCCACATGATTATGGTGCACCATCATCATCGTCGTCGCGGCCCTCAGGCGAGCCATCACTGCGTCGTCAGGAGGCGAGGCACGACACCCTCGCTTCTGCAGGTCCTCCTGCTGATACTCGGTCTCTGGCTACCGGTGCTGGATAACGGTGGCTTGGTCCTCGCTTGCGGACCAGGCAGGGGCGGCGGCGGACGGAAGAGCCCGAAGAAACTCACGCCGCTGGTGTTCAAGCAGCATGTGCCCAACGTCAGCGAGAACACGCTGCCAGCCAGCGGGATCAGCGAGGGCCGCGTGTCCAGGTACGACTCCAGGTTCCGGGACCTCGTCCCGAACTACAACGCCGACATCATCTTCAAGGATGAGGAGGGCACCGGGGCGGATCGTCTCATGACACAGGTGAACGAACCTTCACACTTTCACTTAATTCCTCGTTATGCGTTTCGTGTGCCTTGCGGGGGTAACTCTCTGTTGCGTAGCAAATTCGGAGAAACATAGTGAACTGGTAAAATATTATTAGGTCCATGCAAAAGGTCGTTCGCTTTATTCGTCTTTATTGAAAGTAAAAATATAAATAAAAGTTCAAGTGGGTATAACAAAAAAGACATTTCCCTATACCTAATATACTGAGAGTACAAGGTTGTATTCGAAACAGTGTGCAGGTGTTTTGGAATCCCACAGCCATGTAATGCGTGGCGATATTCACCTTTGACGGCTTGTATTCACAAGAGTATTCACGTATCTCTTTACATTCCACTCAAGCTGACCTAAGTTACTCACTGTATTTATTCCATCTGACTATAAAATTACTTGCACGAGTTTTACGTTGTGCTACCCGAAAGAGGAGCTCGTCAGACTTGTTGTTCCCGAGCGCAGAGGGACACGTACCTACTGGTGTCCAGGGGATTCATCATTTCTCGCGAGGGTGTTTTCGAAGCATCGAGTGTAACGTTGTCTCTGATAAAGTGCCGTCGTGTGTCAAGCCGCGATAAAGGCTGTCGTCCTTGAAACAGCCCGCCGGTGAATCATCGCAGGGGCGACACGATATTTCACCAAATAGAGACCGTCGCTATCGGCCGATCGATCTGTCGATTTGGGAAAGAGGTCTAGGTGGCTCGGAGCCCGCGGAAGCCTGGACCGTGCAGGGCGAATCGGCTCCGCGGGTACCGGACTTTGCTCAGAATCGCGTATCGCGTAGGCGTGGGGAGCTAGAAGATTCCAGAAAGAGTGCAGTCAGCGACCTTTACGTCTGATTCCGATAATAGCACTGTGATTCACGTGCGAATGTACCCAGAACGGCGAATGGTTTCTGTACCAAGGCACGATATTTGGTTATTCAATGGAACGATACACTTGCAAGTCAGAATTGCTTAGGGAGCACGATGAACGGTGCACCGCGAGAATTCCAGAGGTGATCATAGTGAGACCAACATGTTTGTCTCGTCGCTAACAAGACCGTCACGATTCCTAGATACCGATTGACAGGCATCGATAAGCGGGCCAGTTCGATGATCGATTCAATTTCATTACATAATACACTGTTTGCTTTTCGTATCTACGGTATTAGCCATTCATTGGCGCGCGTCGAAATCCTTGGGATGGTCATTAATCACAAAGCGTTTTGATATGCCCTGGAATAGTCGGTGCGCTTATCGCTTCGGCATTGAAAGAATTGGATATTTCGTCGCCAGAATTTTCTACGATCGTGATTTACGTGCCGCCGTGGACGACGCTTCGCCCGCTGGATGTAGTGGAATTAGAATGTTAGAGCGTTTACAGGATCCTTGAGATTGATTGCGTCTCTCGTTTAAAGTGCAGCCTGACGGGCGCGTTAACTGCAGCTACGCGTGTTATTACTTCAACGCGTGTCACCGTGCTCCGCGGCCGTATGACAAATTAGCTACTGCATGTCGTTAAACGTCGCCAGGTGATTCACGCGAAATGCTATCCGCCCGATAAGAGCCTCAATCGCTCCTGAATACGTTTCGCGTGTACAGGATCGATACACGAAGCTCGGACGCATCGTAGGATTTCATGCGAAGCTGCTGCAACGAAGGCATGCCTGTTAACTGTGATATGACAGTGGGAATAATTAATAGTAGCGTCCAGTTTATTGCATCATGAACGGAATGGTATTAATATGATTAGCAGGATTAACAGGATATAGTCTTGAGTCCAGATAATGGAGAACGGGCAAGGTTCATTATCGTTTAGTAGATTTAAATTATATAACAGAGAAACAAATTTCTAGAATCGACCTTCGTTCCTTCATTCAATTTTGCTGAATGACTTCTGTTGCGCAATATCAATTGAGGATCATTATGTCATCTACTTGTGATTGTAAGAGTTATTTTGGGGATATTATGCGAAGTGGAAGATACTCCTTGTAAATAATAAAATATTTTTATACTAGGCTTCCGGGTTCGAGAATAAGATTTTTGTTAAATTTGCACTTCTACTCCGTGGCTTCACTGATCTAAGGTAGTTGACCAAATCCTCTATAATTTAGTGACGAACGCGTATTCTTTTCGTTAAATTGCGCTCAAAACTGAAAGAAAAGAAAAAAAATTGTTTCTAATAGTCGATTTATGTATTCATTTAATAAGTAAAATTTGTAATAACACGTGTAGAGCTTTATTTCTCCTTAAAAATTGAATTTTTAAAAAAATATCGAAGGGCCTAATGACCGATAACCATTTTGACGTCGATACTTAATATCTTACATTTTTCTTGTTATTCATTCTCTTCCTAAGCTCCAAGAACCATTCTTCCCACTCAAACTAATTTATTTTTCGTCACGCGTGCCTTAAACGATACGTAGTTTGTAGACAATATGACTAACGATAGATCGAGAATCTGAATGAGCTACTTTTCATCATTTTTTTGTATATAAATGTAATTTAAAAATCACTTTAAAATTCATGATATATGTAGAATGTAGATAAAGACTTAAATATTAATTTGCAATTTTATTTTTTACACAATATTGTTCAAAAACCTTATAAAATCTCAATATTAATTCAAATTATCGACGACTAGGTGCCTATCGGTGACTGGGTCAACTACCTTATTTATCATCTGCTTATTACTTGTACTTGTATTTGTAATTTTAAACAGTAACTTTAAACAGCGTTATTTGATTAGGCGGATGTCAATTTTAATCTCGAATCACACCAAAGCTGTCTCGCCATAGTTCCACCATTTCTCAGTTCTAACATTTCATAAACGCACATGAGACTATTTTTCCCAAAAACTGAGGCAACTAGGAAATCCCGAAGCAAAAAATAGAAGGTACTACTTTCCAATTTAAAATCTTCCTTCGCGTCCGCAACACCCAGTTTGAAGGCAAAATACCAGCAAACTCTTTCACGACAACTCCAGCGACTTATAAATTCAGAAACAGCAGAGGGGCAGTATGTACTTTTCAATTTCACTTCTTTTACCTTTCACCATTCACTGCGCAGAAGACTCGCGCTTCTCCTTTAGGCGACAAATCGACAGATTAGGAGGCCGATGAGTAAAAGGAAAGGAAAACAGCGGGTCCTCCGTTGTCACCACCTGTGCGCCGGCCTATAGTCGTTCAGGGTGCTCGTCGATGTTTATTCCCTGTCCATAGAGCGTCCATTAGTGCTTTATTCATGCAGTTTTTATCGGTGTTTGCCTTCCACTTGGCGCCTCCGCGGACCGTGAAACGATTCTCCTAACTCCGGGCCCGTTGTATTCCAATTTGTAAGTCCCACGTTCGTGAGACTTGCGCGGCGAACAAAAGGGGCCAGTGAGCACGGCGCCGGTTTCCGCTCGTAAACCATCCCCGCTGGAAGGACGCATCGCCAGCCGCCGCCACGGGTTTCCCTCTCGAGGCATCGCGCTGTTTACCCGCGTTTCGCGAAACCACCCGGCCGCCGTTTTTATCGACGCGTTGAACGTTGAACTGGCGCCGAATCTATCGTTCGCGGCGATGCTTTCACTCGTTCAAATATTATTTCAAGATCTGCCTCGCCCCGATCTCCTCCACTGTCATGGATAAAGGTCGCCGCAGCAGAACGGAATCGTCAGCTTCCGGGGAAACGGGCGATCCCCATTTTCAGGCGCTTATCGCGTTCTCCAGTGAATATCTTCTAACCTCGCCTCGATGAAAAATGTTTAGAAGCTGGATTTATGTTCAGAAAGTGTTGCAAGCATATGTAACAGGCGGAAGGTCTGATGAATTGATCATCAAAGAGACGCGGACTCTCGCTGAAAGTTCGAATGGGATTCAATGAGATATTGTGGTCGTTTCTTTAAAGTCTGGCTATCGTATTTCTCTGGAAAGTTTCATCGATCGTTGCGCTGCGGTGTTGCATCATGGTGGAGCGAATTGGCAGATCGGAGCGTGCCTCGATGTATTCTCCCCGTGCATCGATGTCTCTGGGGCGAGAAGGGATCCGTCGCTGACTTGGTTGCGCGCTCGTTAACGCCATGTTTTGCGAGCATGAGCCTCGTGTAGGACGAGAATAAGCTTCTTCACTGCAATCGTAAAGCGACGGTGCACCCTGGCCAATTAACGTGTCCCGCTGATTGACGAATTTAAGTGCAGCGAGTAACGCAACGTTCTTGCCACCCTTGAATTATTTCCCGAGTAAACGATGCACGGTGTTCGAAAGTCGAATCTGTTGCTTTGCATTTAGGGCGTGCAGATCATTTTACTTGACAGGAAGTGATTTAAGTAAAATATTTCGCTGTCACGGTGAATTTTCGCTTTGCTTTCACGGAGTGCTTTGTTTTTTCCCTTAGAACTCAAAACGCTTAGATGACACCAAAGAAGCAATTTATAAATTAACGACGGGGAAGGTGTCCCTCGTTTGTTTCACTTGTAATAACACTTCTGTCTAGCCAAACCAAATTTCGTTTTCAACGAGATCACAGTAATGGGATTTGCCTCGAGTAAAAAAGTTGAAAGACGAAAGCAAGTGGAGGCAAGGAGCCAGCGAGTGGCAGGAAATTGCTTGCAGCGCCTGGTTCGCCGTTTTCGCGTGTTGTTCTTCGCGGTGGTTCTTGTCCTCGTATAATCGCGCCACGAGGAGGCCAGGTCGCGCGGAATAAATAGTGGAAAAAGCGCGTACCGCGCGCCAGCTCTAAGTGATTGTGGGTAGGTTTATGGCGGCATAACCGGTGTTTGGTTTGGCGCGTTAAATCTCCCCCAATTATGGCAAATAAACCTAATGGCCGTGCTGCTCGTTCCACCTTTCCCTCTCGTCGGCCAAGATGATGCCTCGGGTCGAAGGATTCCTCGATATCCATCGGTCTATCGTCCCAAAATCGATACTTCGCCCACGAGAACCTCTACCGTCGATGGTGTCCGACCGTGAGAATGTTCGTGGGGTACTTTGAGAATGATAAATGAAACGATCGCGCGGACGATCGATCGAAATTCGATATATACGGCGTCGTCTATCAATTATATCGATCCACTGCTGTGACGAGTTAATTGTCTGCACGGTGACGCGGTAATTGAGATTTACTTTGAAACGTGCTGTGGAATTATTGGGGTGTTCAGTGATCTACGCGGGCTCAGTAGATCACTGTGACGGTGTAGGGTTGGAGTTTTGGGGGTTGTTGGTTTCTGTGGAATGTTTAGAAAGCGTTAAGCATCGATAATATGTACATATTATATTGATAACTTCAGTAAAGTATTACTAAACTTCTGAGTCTAAGGAAGAATTAATGGAAAACTTTGGGTGGTTAATAAATTTTGCAACTTTACTCCAAACGGATATGTTAAGGTGAAAATCCATGGTGAGACAAAAATATCGTATCTCACATGAGATTTTAATTTTTTATTATTTTATTATTTTTTAATTATTTTGTGTTTAGTTTTATGAAATTAGACTCTCATGAGACAAGTTTCATTTCCATTATTTACATTTAGTTGTTGCTGAGATTTTCGTCTCATATAAAATCTCATCGTGGGTTCGCACCTTTACATGTACTTGGGATGTACAGTTGCTCTGAAATATCTGAGAACCAAAAGTAATTCTAATATTTAGTTAGAACCATAACCAAATTTGCGATAATTATTTTAAATAATTTGATATTCTATCACTTCCAACGAAGAGCCTCTTCCCCCCAGTATGTAATACATAATCTGAAAATTCAAGTAGAATATTCCCTTAATGTCATAAGACACAAACCGACACTACCTGCCCTATACCTTCAGAAATGGCCGTGCGGAACGTGTTAACTCGCCACAAACACTGTTCTTGCGCGATGTCTGACTCATCCTGGCTTAATCTACTAACTCCTCAGCCACGGCATACGCGTATTTCATTCACAACAAAAGTAACGAATTACGAAAATCCTCCATTATTGAAATAGAAATAGCTACGTGCACTAAAATATTCTAGCGCCAATAGCCATTGACATCAGCCTACTAATCGAACAAATTTCTTCCTTTCAATCGAATAATTTTTGCCACACGGCTCGTCACGCTTTAATAATTGGAATAATGGAACCCAAGATTCTAAAGAGATTACCAATGGCCCACAGTGGCACACCGAGGCTGCCAGTGCTCGCAGCGACTTAGAAATGGTGTCCGATGACGGGCAATGACCAACCAGGTAACCCGATAGGCACACTTGGCGCCACGTGGGGACGTTTTCGACCCTGTGGAGTCAGCTCGCGATGACACCGCGACGTCCACGACGCTATCGTTCCCGTTGAACGATCGAGAAACGATAGGAGGGAAGTCAAGGTGAACGTCGCTGGGAATTCGAAACCCGCGGAGTCACTTTGCCGCGACTCGTTTTCCGGAGTGGACATTGGAAACGTTTCCAGTTATCGTTAACGGGTGGGAAAAAGTAGCAGAGAGAAGTATTTTAGTACGTTATTCCTCACTGATACGCGTACGTTTGGTATTCGAATCAGTGGTGCTTGAATTCCTCGCGTATTTGGCGTGTGTGAAGCTGTGGCCGACTACTGGCGAGGTCTTCGAGTTCTTTAGCCGTTTACAAGGCACCTGAGGATAAATTTAGCGAGAATAATTATGTGGGAGTGCGGGAATAGTTATATAGTTTAGTTGTTATATTATCTCTTCGTTGCATAACTTCTTCGATTTTGGAAAAAATATATTTTTGGACTCGTGCAAGTGATAATAATAAGGGAAAAATAATACAAAAATTGTATTCTTTTTTATTTTTCCACTTTTTCTACCATTACGATTATGGTTACTTCAAATCCACGAAATTACAACGTTCAACGCGATCCATGTAAATATTTACACACTAGGATATGTATCATTCATGATAAAGTAGTTATATTACACTACATGCTAGTTACAACAAAAAAATTAAAAGGAAAAAATATGTTGCATATTTGCAACGAAGGGTTAAGCAAGAATAAATTAACCTTCAACTCGTTTGTTCGTTCATTTACAATGGAAAAGGACAAAAATTATGCATTTCCACACTTGTAGTGCAATCACAAACGATTGATGTTATAACAGGATACCTAAAGCAAATTTAAAAATGTTTCTTAAGAAAATAAAAAAAATATAAAAGTGAGTGCAGTGAACATAAAAAGAAACAAATTTAAATGTCAATGTATAAGTTCAGATTGGTAACACTTTAGCTGTTAGTGCTGTTTATAGGTATGGTGTGTCAATGTTACCCCGTAACCGATCTAATTAGCATGTATTAAAGAAGAAAAGGGATAAAAATTTTATGCATTTTGACACTTGTAGTTAAATTCACAAAAGATGCAATGTTATGATAGGATACTTAACCCTTTCTCTGCGTATTTAAATTTTCGGACGATTCTTGAAAAGTGTCAATTTTCGATCAATAAAAAAGTTTTTAATTTTCAGGTTTTCATTTCTTTCGAAAGGTTTAAAGCAAATGCACAAATGTTAATTTTTATATTATATAGCAAATGGTCTCCCAGTTTACAGTACATATTTTAGATTTCTAAATGGAATATAGTTTTGATATATAGCATCATTAGTGGAAACATTCTTTACGTTAACAATTTGCAAAGGCAGGATTCTAAATCACCCACAATAAAACTTCGCCGCACAAAGTGATTAGTAGGTACACACTCAACATCACGTAACTTCTTCGTACAAGCTTATTTGTCTCGCGCACCCATTCAACGACAACGCAAGAAAATACATCACGGGTAGTGGCATAAAAGTCGAGAACAATGATCCGTGAATCATCGCGCAACGACTAACTTGTGCTTCCCCTTTAACGAGCGTGCAATAACGTCAATGCCCGGCATCGAACTTTATTAACTGTTCGCCGTTTAACCAGAGCCTTGTCCCGCCGCGATTCCCTTCGCCAGGCGATTTATCGATCGCGAACAGTGTCCCCGATCGACGGTGGCCGCGGCTGGCGATAATTCGCTTGCGTAAAGGGGAAAACGTCGTTTAGGAAAACTAATCACGCGCATCACGCGGCGCTAGCGCGCGATTATTTACGACGCGCCTTTTAATGCAACCGACTGCCCGCCGCAACTATTTATTTTCCGCGGCTGGAGCGGGCGAATAGGCCGCAGCCGGGGCTGTCCGTCGGACAATCGCGTTGCACGACGATTTATCAGCGTGGCGTAACGCATTGGCAACAGGACCGCGAGATTTCTCGCGCGCGGCCACGGGCCCCGTTCGATAAGAGAGGCTCTGTCTCGATCGATCGACGTAATCTTGATCGACGCGAATTCACCGGGTAACGATTTATTTCCCGCCCGTTAAACGTCCGACCGTCTGGCCAGCTACAGCCGCGAACGATTATTACCTCTATTTCGTGGATCGATACCGCGTTGCATTGTAACGCTTGTTGTCAGCGGTGAGTTATGGGCGCCCTGTAACCCATGAAATATCACAATGCACGCATCGAATGGCACTCGTGGCTAACGCCAAGGCAGATTCGATTCTTTCGATTCTTCACTTTCAACCCTTCCAGGCCCTTTGTCGATATTAATAGATGGAATTTTTGGGGAAGCCTCGCCATGGGAGTGAGGAGTGCGGCTTTTAGGCTGGAAGATGATTTTCTTTGAACTTAGTCACTTGGTTGGTCGAACCACGTCGCATACAGTTGGAATTAACACTCTGGGTGGCGTCGACGGGTTTGCACGCCGAGGGATGTTCCACTTGCTGCGCGTGGCGTTTCGCGTTCGTATTTTCTGGGAAGAAAGGGAACTCTTTTAACTGACCGATTTGAAGAGGCATTTTTCAAAAATTGTCCCGCTTAAAGCACATTGCCTCGTCGTTTAAAATTGCGGGGCCCAGTGGGAAACAAGCAGATGCCACCGTTTTCTGATTTTAGAGGAAAACAAGTTGAAGGAAAAATTATTTTCATAAGAAATGCATTATGATATTGTATTTATTTTAAGCGGTACTTGAACTAGATGGTAAATGATAATTATTATCAAATTTGTGTTGAAAAAATACTTTTGTTAGGTCAGTTTTTTGTACATTTTACGTCGAATAAATCGTTGGTTATTAGCTCCTATAATTTGAATATTTTTTAACAAATTGGAAAATTATATTGCTATATATGGTGTTGTGTATTTAATCAATAACTAAGACATAATAGTTTAAATAATTAAACTCTTTATTGGTTATATCCATTTTGAAAACAATGTAAGACCCTCTTCCACTACACATTTATTTTTTCACAGCGCAAAGAATATTTAATATGATTTTGCTCGGAGAAACGTACATGATATTATATTAGGTGGTGGTAGAATTACACTACACTGCCGAAACTAATTAATGGTACAAAAAAAAACGCAAATTTATACACATGTGGCATGCGTCTGTTTTCCATTGGGCCCCTCATATTTTAAAAAACAAAACTGCTATGAACATGGTTGCTCATCTGAACTAAATGTCCACTTTTTCGTTACCCGCGCCGTATTTTCTAGCATGGTTACCCGCACGTTGTATTTTCTACATCACGATTTTATCGTGTTTCTTTTTTTTAATTTTTACTTGTTCTTTGATTTATTTTCTATTCTGAATTTTTGTAAGTTAAGAACACCACTTTCCTTTAAAAATAATTCTAGATTAAAAACTAAAAGCTGTCTTTAAAAAAGACGGAATAGAGTAAACGACTACTATTATAAATAAGTATTGTAAAAAAGGAGTAAAAAAGGCGAGGATTTTTCATAAAGTGCACAAAACCGATTGGTCGCTCCCAGGCAGAAAAAATAATAATTCACAACTGTTTTACTTTTTACAACACCACGGGTAACGAAAGGTTGGAAATCTAAGGCGTGTAAAAGAAAACCCAACCATCGTTTCTGCTTTGTAACTGATCACAACAGCAATCGACCGTCACAAACTCCACCGCCGAATCCATCTCAAACGCCATCAAAGGCTGCACGTACCCGCGTCTTCCAATCAAGCCCTGACAATTTTCAACCGCGCATTAAAGCTACAAATTCCGCGCAACCCGACGCGCAGCAGTGGTTTTAATTGCCCCGACCTCGGCTCGGCCGACGCTGATTTACGCCCCATGAAAATTGAATTAGGAAACTCGCGATTACCGCCGCGGGCCATTAATACGCGGCCTGTTGTGGCGATTTCGCGCGGGACGCTGGGGCAAAGTTTGACATTTGCGCGGCGCGAAATGAATCTACTCGATTTAATAAGCGCGAGTCCCGCGGGATCCGCGGCACGGAGCGCCGCGTTGCTCCGGCGATTTCTCCTCGGCAGCGATCGATCAAAGCGAACCGGTCCTCCGGTTGAAAAGTCGATACTCGATAAATATCAGCGAGGATCCTGAAAACCCGGTGGCCGGCAGACACTCGGCCGGCTAACATATGGCCAGACGTCTCGCGCTTGCGTTTTACTAATGCCCGCGCTGGATTAGCGTCCGCCGCGGAGCGCATCCACTCTCGCGCTCGCCTCTTCTCCGTTCTGTGCCGTTATCTTCGAAGCCATAACCCCGCAAATCCGCGGGCATTTGTTCCCTGCCCCATGGACGTCGGGGTTACCTCCGTTAACCCTGATGCAATCGTTCTTGCGTTTACAGCGACAAATCGCTGCCTCTTCCTCGTGCCTCCTCTCTCTTGCTCTGCTACCTTCCCGGCTCTTCTTCGCGCGCACCCTCCTTTGTCTCTCGGTGCACGGCACCGCTGGGGAAATCATTTCGCGCCGCTGTCGCTGGAGATCATCTGCGAGGCTTTATCGGCGCGACAGGGGCGATCGGTAAGTAGGGATACGGGGAACTTGTGGAAGATATCAAGCGGGTTGACGAACTGGAGGATTAGGGGTAATCGTGTGTGATGGTGAGTGATTTTCTAGGGTAAGTTAATTTGGGTTATGTGGGGAATTACTTGGTTGATTACTGATTTCTTGGGGATGGTTTTGTAATCAGAGCTGGGCGAAGTTTCGTTGAAGTTAGACCCCAGTTTTTTATTTTTAATATTCTGTTGAAATCGAAGAGCAGTAGTTTCGCAGGTCTCCAAAGTGATAAGGGTATTTTGAAGAATTTCAAGTAAGCATTGTGACATTAATACTGTCAAAATTTAAGTTCGTGTAACTAAAAGAGAGAAGTTGAAAGTGTTTGTATTCTTAAGAGGGGAATGCTATTCTTTGGGCTAGAAACATGGCAAAATTTGGGATTCTTTTTTTAAGAAACCAGCGTTTCGATTCATCTGAAATTTGGGCCATGTTTTGAGGTATCTTTGAGGAAGCTGTAGGTTTTTTTTTATTAATTTTTAACCATGAATATAGTAGTTATGCATGATCGACCATCACGCCGCGCGAAATTTGTCGCCTGTTGGTGTGCATGATATTTATCTACCAGGTAATCTGAAACAGAAAAATGAAACGGCGTTTTATTTTATACATATGTAGCTTGATATTGATGAACCAGCAAAAAACAAAAAAAAATATTGAGCAGTGTGGACAATTTTCAAACTGAACGTTCTGAACCTTTAATTTTTGCTATCTAATTTTGTGCAAATTTTCTTACGTAACAAAAGAAGTAAAGAAATTAGCGGTATTCTGGTTCATCAAATTCAAGTTACATATGTACAAAGTAAAACGCCGTTTCCTTTTTCTGTTTCAGATTACCTGAAAAGTAAATATCATTCACACCAACGGAGGACAAGTTTTGCGCGGCGTGACGCATAACTCCTATATTTAATATTAAAAATAAATAAATAAAAAACCGCAACTTCTTCAAGGATGCATAAAAACATGGTCCAAATTTTAGATGAATCGAAATGTTAGGTTATAAAAAAAATTCCTAAATTTTGCTATGTTTTTAGCCCATAAAATAGTATTCCCCCTGAAGGGGATATTCTCGTCTAACAGTCCCAAAAGTAACTGGAATTTAAGAATTTTTTTTCAAAAAACTGTTCGTCATATTGGATTAACTTCTTTTGGGATATAATGACGCATCTTTAAACTTGCAGAAAATATTTTTTTTATGTCGATCCTTCATATTATTTATTAATTATTATAGAATCTTGTCCACCTCTTCGACGATGTAACTCCTGTTGGCGGAATGTGTAGCACCTGTCACAGTCATCTGACTGCAAAGATAATAGCAGTTTCTTAAAGTTGTATAGTTTACGCTGGGATTGGTCCATTTTAAAGAAAAATAATGAAAAACTGAAAGTGTTATAGTGTTTGAAAGAAAAAGTTAGTATTTTCCGTAGACAATATTATTCTTTCCATCGACGAAAAAAGCATTACAAATAAAAACTAAAATTAAAATTTTAGGCCCAGTCCTAGCGTAAATTATTTAACTTTAAGAAAATTGTCTTCTTTTTGCAATCAGATGATTGTAGCAGGTGCTACACCTGACGCCAGAAGAGATTCCACAATAATTAATAAATAATAAGCAAAATCGACATAAAAAAAATATTTTCTTCAAGTTTAAAGATACCTCCTTATATCCCAAAAGAGTTTAACACAATATTAACAATAGCTTTTTAAAAAAAAAAATCATAAATTTCGGGGGCTATTACACGAGAATCCTCCCTTAACTCAGCAATTTTCACGCCGAATCGCTAGAGTCGGATTCGAAAATAGTTTCCTAGAAATGGTGGCGGTCAGGTCCGAAGATTCTGAGTGGACGGAAATGAAGCTGCGCAAAAAGTGGGAGAGCCTTGTAGCTTCACAACCGGATACCGGCGCGATTTATCGTCGGCTATTCATCGGCTCTCGGTCGATCGAGAGGTTTCGGTGGAAGGCATGCCTATCTCGATGTGCACGGTGCTTAAAGTAGAAACCGCAGACCAGGATGCGTATAGACACCAAAGGAGTACGAGGCGAAAGCCTTGGGTACCTTTGCTGCTTTCTTTCTCCGTCTCGCTGCCGTCCTCTCTGCCCCTCTCTGTTTCCCTCTTCTCGCGGCACGTTCGATTATATGTGGGATAATACGGGTGAGAACAAGAGGGACAAAGAGGCCACGCTGAGGAGCGAGCCGATGGGAAGAGGACGGCCAGATGGCAGAGTGCTAGCGAAAAGGAGAGAGAGAAAGAGAGGGACGTATAATCTGGTTGGTCCACCGAGTTTCAACGGGGAAAGGATGAAGGAAGGGCCGAGGGCCTCGAGGCGGCCGCCATAATGCATCGTGAGAAGTGTGCATGGGGTCAAACGGGTCAAAAGAACGTCATGGCGCTGCTCGCCCCTATGGCGGACCCCGCTTATACACGCGTTCAAGCCCTCGCCGATGCTCGCTTAACGTCGAACCCTCGAGTACGTGACGCCTGGACGACTTCATCGCGATTACGATGGACCTTGAATCGTAAAAATGGTGGACGGCTGCCTTGCTTCATTGGTAACACCCTTGCTTCGTGGTAACACCTTCGAATCGTCTCCATCGAAGGGTGGGTTCAGCCAACATTTAACAACGCTTGTAGCGTCTTGCTAGGAAAGAGCGTTGTTTCGCATGAGGGAGGGGAACATCTTCTTTGCAAATTCGAGTATTTAACGATTTCAGCTGGAGGGTGGTGCCATTACCTTGGTATTGAAATCTATTGAACACTGGTGATGATATTATTTTAACCCTCGTACAACGAATGCAGGGTCATTTTAATCCAACTCTGACAAAGTCTGTCACGATGCTAGATTTGTGTTGGCATTGGCAAAATATAGTATAAGATGCCTAAATTACAGTAACATTATTTCTAAATATTTTATGTATCAAATGTACGTGAATAATTTTTTTTATGTATTTTTTTATTACCTATTTATGTGGGATTAAATCATTTTGGTATATTCAATTTTTTTCGTGAAACCCGTTTTCCACAGAAATGTTGCTATGGGTCAAACTCACCCTGCATTCATCTCACGCGACCATTTCCACCATTCGTCTTCCGAGGGTTAATTGTAGCGTGGTATTCTTCCGGAGGGTATCTATGTATACATAGAAATGGTGTTCGATTAAAAGCAAAGACGGATCCAGGGTAATAAAATAGAAAAATATTATGACATTGTGTACTATTCTGTATAAATGATTAATGTGAATTTAATTATTTAGGCTATAGTATCAGATAGAGATATTAAAATATAAATTACCAGCAAACTTTAAATCTTGTAAAAGAAGGTTAAAAAATGTATCTATGTACTTTTACATATTTCGCCCCCTCCAAGAAAGGCTCCTGAATCCGTCACTGATTAAAAGTGACTCCGCGCTATTAATCAAAAGGATTCTACGATTTTTCAAGCACAGTTGGCGAAATTTCACTGTGGCCCGTAGGTTAAAGATGGAGTGCTCTGAATTTTAATATACAAGCAACTGTCAATAATACGATTCTAGACACCCAGAGAAGCACAGTATGCTCCGAAAGTCCCATTACTTCTCAAACATTACACGTGCAGGCTTCTCTAAAACATCAAAGGTGAAGCTTGAAGGGTTTCCAGGGGCTCCTTAAACAGGACACGTAAGCGAGTAATAAGAATTTTCACGAGCAGCCATATCCGCCGAAGACAAACCCTAAACAACTCAGTCTGCTCCTTCAATCGTTCCTAGATTTATTAACGCAATCCCTCTATACCTTTCCCCCCGGCACCCTTCCCGCGCACTTGGACGCCTCCGAGTACCGATAAAATTGAGCCGGCCGCACGGCGACCGCGAGGCGTGCGCGCGACCCGAGGGGACGCGGCCTAACGATTTGTCAAACGCGTTGGAGAACAGCGTTCCGCGCGTTCCTCGTATCCGCTGATCGCGGTGCCGCCGTGTCGCCGACGACGAGGTCGTTACCGCGAGCAGGGTTGGCAGCGCGGAGAAGAAAGTTTTGCAAAATATGGCACGGTCTTCGCTGTAAAATGATCTTCCCGACCACTTCCTTCCTCCCGTTGCGAGCGGGGATCCGATGACCAGTTTGAGGTCGGCGATGACCGACGTGGGAAAGGATCGTCACCGCCTGGTCTTCCTTTGGCCCTCGCGCTCTTACTTCTCCCTTTTTTCTACTCTTTTTCTACCCTTCTTATTGTTCCTCCTCGCTCTCCCCGTCCTCCTCCGCCCTCCCTCCTATGCCCGGCCGTCGTCGGCGTCGTCGTTGTTTCACCTCGGTTACACGCTCCTCTCGTATAACTTATCAATTTCTTGCCATTATCGCCCCCGGGAGGCGGCGATACCTTTGTTAATTTCGCAAATTCCCCGCAACGGCCCACCCCGCGCGCCGCCAACCCCGTCCCACCCCCTTCGATCCTTCTGTAATTTGCTCGTCGCTAGCGAGGGGAAGCCCGATCGCTTCTCCCCTATTGATATTTATATTTATAACGCTATTATACGCGCCCATAAAAATCGTCTTTCTTGTTTGGTTTATCGCGCGACGATCGCCGGACGCACGTTACATTTTACGCGAAAAATCACTTAGCCCTTCGTGTCGGCCGCGGCGCGTAAGTGTAGCGTTTGAAAAGAAGGTAATACAATGTTCCAAGCGGAAGGAGATCGATCCCGATGATCGAAGTTTGACGTTCGCGTGTAATAACGGGCTATAAAGGCTCGGCCATAAAAGTTGATCACGAGGGCGGAATTCCGCGGGGCCTCCCGTGGACGTGTGAGGGAGGGGGGGGGGGGGGGAGAGCCGTCGCCCCGTGCGGCGGGGACGCCCGACGATTGCTCGCCGAGGAATTATTAATTCGACGCGTTATGGCTCGGATTCCGTAACGGTCGACGAATTATGGGAAATTTGAACCTGTCGCGTCCAACGAAACCCCCCCCCCCCCCCCCGTCGCACCTCGGGAATGTTCGCCACCCCGGCTGCAATTTGCGCCCCCTTACCGAGCCGCTTCACTTCTGCGGACCCGCGCACGCAAATTGCGCCCCCTCTCGCCTCGTCGAATTTTAAATTCATGCGCAGACGGGCGACACTTCTCGTTACGTCCCCCCGTCCTTTATCGCTCCGATGACGTTGTTAAATTTACGCTTCGATGTTTAAAGCCTCCGCCAACGAACTGCAATTCACCTCCGAATTATTTACGCCCGTTCGCGCGACGCCTGTTCGCGGGGTTAATTCTACTTTCTGTTTCGCGGCTCTTTAGTGCATCCGTAAAAGAAAAATACACGCTGCTGCTTGTTACAACTTTATCCGCGGCTTCGGGGAATCTCGTGCTCCCCGCGTTATTGCTCTCCGCGGTCGGGGATTGAAGAAGCAATCGTAATAAGGATGACTGAAAGGACGCGATTCCGTGCTCGGGAAAGTGTGGTGAAACTGTAAACGCGCGCTCTTCAGCTCGTAAATACTTGCCACGGGCACTCGTCATAAAAGACGGGTCGCCGTCGTCTTTTTCTTAACGGTGGGATTGAAAGCGATATAACAGAAAGCCCGGGGCGTATTATGCCTCGATGCGCGCCGGCGATAAAATTGAAAATATCTGCCACCCCCTTCCCCCTCCCTCGGAGCCCGTGTCATACAAAGTTACAAACGACGCGGCACGATGGTTTATTGACGCGGACGGGGGATAATAATTCGCGAACAGATTCGAGATAAGTGAGACGGGTGAAGATTTAATGCCGTTAGGCACGGTCCCACGAAACGTAGGCACATAACCGGCCGAGCCATATCGGCGGGGACGATTACACGGCGTGGAAGCCATTGTTGTCTTCCTATGGAAATTAATTGAATGTATTTGAATAAGCGCGCTGTTCGCCGCTTGTTCCTACTTGCCCACCTACGCCGAACAAGCGCGCGCGCCATAAACCGAGCTTCTACAGGGCGATGCAGAACGGCAGGCAGCGGTCTGACGAAACGGTAATTCCTTTTTAAAAAGTCAGACTTTGTTACGTCATTCGTGGCAAAATGAATTAATATTTATTGGTTGTTTCTGGAAGAGGGAAGAGTTTTTATTGAAAATATGGGATTTGTTTTCAGGGACGCACCCGGGGGGGGGGGGGGCAAGAGACCCTGGCAGCCCCAAAGGAGGGGCTTTGTGACAAGGAAAGAAATACTGGGTTTCATTCTTTAAATAAATTTTTATAATTAGCTAGTGAATTTTATTGAGTTTGCATTAAGGGGTCTCCCTGCCTTGATGGACGAAAAATGATGCGAACTTTTGGGAACTTTTTAAAATAATACCATTAAATATATTTACGTTCAGCTTTGTGCCTTCATTTGTCAATCTTTAAAGAATATGAAAAAAAAATTGTATGCCAAAATAGTGGTTATATCCGAAGTTATGGTGCTTCAAATAGACAGCCTTACAAAAATCATATGCGCGTTGTTAGCATAAAATCAGCCGTTGTAGTTGTCTGAAATAGACAATTTAAAAAATTGTGTGATCTGTATGAGTGTGGCTATCGCCTGAACTAGATTAAATGAGAGAAACTGAAAATTAAAAAAAAAATGGCTGCGTCTAAAGCAGGCATCGATTTATGGAAAAAATTCGCTAGTTTTTTAAGCCGCAAAAGTCTAATTTTGCAAAAACCGACTTAGTTTTAGTACCAACGAGAAGGGGACATCTACTGAAGATATATACCAAATTTAAAGTAAATCGGGCGATTGGGTTTTGAGATATCATGTTAACCAATTCGAAAAACGCGTTTAAGGTTTTCGGTACCCCTTTTTTAAATAAATTTTTTTTTAAAAATGTTACCTAAATATATACAAATATATGCATAAAGTTTTCAATTAATATAGTTTAATGGTTTCTCTTAAAAAAAATCCTAAATATCGCGCTCCTTTTCAAGCCGTCAAAATAGGGAGACCCCTCAAAAATATTTTCATCCGTTCAACTCAGCTCCCCCCAAGATTAAATCCGGAGTGCGGCACTGTTGGTTTTGCTAATTCTTCGGCACTTCCTATTACGCAGGACCTGCGAATTTGATGCACTGTATAGAAAAGTACCAAATAATAAGCGCGACCACGTGAGTTTCTTATTACTGCAAATTGGAGTGCTCCAAAATCCAAGTGCCGTGCAGCGGATAGATGATTAGAGTATGAAGAAATTGCGGGAGGTGGAATAAACTTTAATAGATACCGTGTTACGTGGAAGCGGAGCGTTTAATACGGTACAGGAGGAAAGTGATTACTATATTAAGAAACCGAGGCAGGAACTAGTAAACTTCGTTGCTAGGTTCACGTAATTCGACGTTGATCCGCCAGGGTGGAAGAAATTGTGCTCTCGAGCTGGTTGTAGAAACGACCCGTGTGATGCAAATAATTCTGCGCGTACCTGTATAGCTACGTGTAATACGCATACCCAGGGCAGCGCATTGGGCCCCCAGGCCATAATGCATTGCAACAGATAGGACATTGTGTTACTGCAAGGGCAGCTGCTCCAACGAGTAACGCTGCCTTCCGTACAATGCACAATAGGCTTGTACCGTGCATTATACAGTTATTTGTTTATTTATTAACCGCGGCACCGTGCTTTATGCCGCTAGAAGAATCCATTTGTTTGACTGCTGTTGCTGTACGGTGACTCGAGACTATTTGGTGCTACTGGCTCGCCATTGCTCGCGTGGGGTGCAGGTGATATTCATCTTGAAAGTTTAAGGGGTCTTCCTACTTTTACGGTCTGAAAAGGAGCGGGATATTTGGAATTTTTTTTTAGAGAAACTCTCGAATTATATTAATTGAAAACTTTATGCTTATATTTGTACATATTTAGGCAACATTTAAAAAAAAAAATAACCGCACTCTTACAGATTACACAAATTTTAAAATGTTCTATTTCAAACAACTACAACGTCCGATTTTATGGTAACCATGCGTGTATGATTTTTGTAAGACGCTCTATAACTCCGGATATAACCACTATTTTTGCATACAATTGTTTTTTCGTATTCTCCGAAGATTGACAAATGAAGCCACAAAGCTGGAAATAAATATATTTAATGGTTTTGTTTTTAAAAAATCCCAATGTTCGCATTATTTTTCGTCCGTCAAGGTACGGAGACCTCTTAATCAGCTTCTAATCTAAGTAGTCGATGTTCCTGATAAAAATGTGATAAAACCGAGTAATTTGATTTCTGGAAAAGTTTTATTATATACCCTACTCCCAGACAAATAAATCCTGAAATATAAAAAAATTTAGATAGTGGGAAATAAAGCGTGAACAATTCTATACATTCTATCCAGTACAAACACAAATAGTAAGAAAAAAGTGATTCATACTCGATCTAGAAACTGACAGCAAACATGTTTCCTCTACTTGCCACGAGAAGATTAATTTCTCCAAATAGCAAAGGATACTCCATCCTCTCGCAAGGCCGTCGAAAAACTCTGTAGGAAGAGAAATGAAATTCTTAACAGCCCGCGAAGAACTGGTAAATTTTTAATTCGTCGAGGGCGACGATCACCAGCGCCCCGCCAGCCCCCGGCGCCGCGGCGCGATATATCGAAACGAAACGAGATTCGACAGGCGGGATCGTTGAGTTCGCAGTCGACACGCCGATTAGCCGCGTAATTGTTGGTAATTCGTAATTAAATCCCTTTTTCTCGGGCCCTCGGTCGTTGGATATAATTAATCGCTCGTTGGAAGTATCCCGAAGGTATTCCGCGGTGCATCGGGACGCTAGAAGGAGAAAAGCTGCGGCGAGAGGACAAGGGAGAGGGAGAGAGAGAGAAAGAGAGAGAGAGAGAGAGAGAGAGAGAGAGAGAGAGAGAGAGAGAGAGAGAGAGAGAGAGAGGGAGAGATATCGGCGTATAGCAAGCTGTGAATGGCTGCGCCCTTGATGGAACAGAAAGGAGCAAGAACGGGAGGGGAAGTACAAGAGGGGCGGTTAATTAATGGGGCGGCAACCGACCACTTCCCTTGTACGTTTTCTCCTTCTACCTCTTTCCGCCTCGGTCTCTCCTCTTCTTTTTCTGATTAGCGTTTCACGGCGTCGTTGATTTTCGCGCTCTTCCAACTCATCTACTCGCCTCACCTTCCCTGGAGGATCCACTCCTAGCGGACGTCATGGAAGATGGCTCGTTTCGCGAAAATATCTTATTAAATAGATCCAATCTTTCTTCTCTCGCCGAGATTCAGCGGCCATTGGAACGTCAGCATCCCCCTAGCACCCCCTCTAAAAAATTGCTTTTCGGAGATGGAGCACGGAGAGATTCTTCTGCACCCCAGATAGATTGAAGGGATGGAGATCTGAGATAATGAATATTGTCGCTTTTCTGGCTTGGCTCCCTCGTCTACTCCATTCACTGCTGCTTCAGTTTCATTGATAGTTTATAGTACCTATTGATTCATCATTTTCAAACTTGATTTCTTCATTCCTTGCTGAAGACATTTTCGTAAACTGTATTCAGTGTTCAATTTACTCTTTGCGTTTAATTCTACAGAAAATGCTTGGTCGTTTTTCTAAATGCTCATCTCTTCATAGATTTTCATGCAATGAAGACGATGCGTGATGTTTTCCCAAGGTTAAAATTTTCGGCTTCTTCTGCTACCATCAGTGATTGCTTTCAGGTAGAGGATGGTGTATTGCTAGTCGGCTTGGTGGTAACAATCGATGATTAAGGGTATTAAATCTGTTTATGGTACTCCGCCTCGTGCTTTCGGCCACTTTCGAATGTTCCTTCTTCTTCGTGCACTCTACTGCCCTCGAAGGTGACGCCTACGCTGACGTCGTCGCGTCGTTATTTGTCTTGGAAGATACACCGATTACTCATCCAGGACAAACGATATTATATAAATCGAAGGATCTCTTCGTTTACGCCACTTTGACCCTACATTTTTCGCATTGTCCCCTTCTATCGGTTTCCAATGGAAAATTAACTTAATTTGCTAAGAATTCTTAGCGTCTTCAATGCCCCAATTAAACCCACCTTAATTACTTCCACTTTTCAAAAATTATGATTTCGTTAGTACATTAATGTATCCTCTGATTAACAGAGGGAATTTCCGAAATATTAATTTAAAACAAAATGGCGGCTATTTAAATTTGAAGTCCTGATTTTTAAATCAACTTTTCTCGCTAAAAAATCAGAACTTCAACTTTAAATACCCGCCATTTTCTTTTAAATTAATATTTCCGAAATTCCCTCCGCGAATCAGCGGATACATTAATATACTAACGAAATCTTATTTATTTTCTGATTTTAGATAATCTTCTTCCGAATGGCAGTGCTCACCCTAAAACAACTTTTTAAAACGGCTTCTTGGATGTCGCTTGTAATTTTATTAGAAACAAATATTCATCTACAAAAAAAATACCAAATGTTCTTTAAATATTGCTCTTTTAAGTGCAAAAGGTTCTGTACAAATGTACGCTTCCGCTTTTTCAAAAAAAATTCACAAACATCCGCCTCTTTTCGGTCTCCTGATTATTTGGGTAGGTATAACCCCTTAAAACACGATTTCCGTTTTGTGATCCAAACAATGTCGTGTTCGTGCGCCATTTTATCGAGATCGGTGATTTGTCGAGCGCGGGCTGCTCGTAGAATTAGAGGGACACGGTTAAAGGGCCATTAATATTCACGATCGCCGTTAGATAGGTCGATATAATCCGTCGCTTCCTCGTAAGATGTATCAAAAACACATTTCCCACGTGATACCCAAGCCGAAGAATGCTTCTATCCGGTATCATCGGACTCCTCCAGATCCTCGATAGCATCGCTGGAATCCAATGCACGGTAATTTGTCCCGAGATGACTCTTCGAAGTCCTCGGTTATCAAATTCCTCCGCGACGATCCCCGAGAATCTGTTAAATTTACATACCACCGGGTGAACAGACACGTCCATCGAGGGCGTCGAGAATTTATTAAACGGTCCCCTCGACGCCTTTCATTAACCGTTTTCCGTATTTTTCCTGGAGGATCGGGGCCAAATATTGACGTTTGCCCTCCAACATTCTCTAGCCTCCCGTGTTTTACTTTCCGATAACCGGCAACCCGACAGATAAGGTATTACCTAAATTCTCTGAAAACGCATGTTATTGTCCAATTCTTCTCGGAAAAAAACCTCTGTTTATTTCGATAAAACCTATTCAACAAGAAACCAAGAACTCTTGGTTGAAGCAATACAGTTCATAGTGCGTCCTGAATTAAATATGGTGGCCTGTTTTGCGAGTAAAATAATAGGAAGTGGAAATAAAAGAAAGATGAAATATGTAAAATAATCATTAATTTTATTGATTTTATTTAATTCCTCTAAGCAAAAAGGCGCCCAAGAAATTCAAAAGAACTTTCCCAAATTTTCCTCTGCGACGTGTGTAACTTCCTGCCCCGTACGTTTCACTGTCGAGAATCGATTGAGAAGGGCAGAATCTCGCCGCTGTGGATGGAAAAATGACGCGGCGCTGGCAGGGTGACGCGCGTTCTCCAGGTTTCTGGTCCGCGCGCACTCTCGGCGCGCTTTCTAAAAACCAGTCGTATTTTTCGCGGTACAGTCCTGGAATTCCACGATGTGAAGCCGCCGGGCCCCGTGGGGCGGTTTTTCCCCAGTCCTACGGGGGCCCCTTTTATTCGTGTCGTCCTAATTCGAAGCGAGTGATCGGAGCGCGGACGGCACCGGAATGTCCGCAGGCATGCAGTGCCACTCGTTCTACTCCTCGTCCCTTCTTCTTCCCGCGGCTGTCCCTCCTGTTCTCTCCAGCTGGATACCCCGGCTTGGAACCCCAGTAATTAATTTAACTTCTTGCCCCGACGATGGCGGCTGCTAATGGTTTTCTTGTACCCTGCGCGAAACTCTCCGCGTCGTCTCGCCTTTCCGTCCCGCTTGGCCAGCGGCCGCTGCGACAACTTGAAATATTCTCCGCGTACCTCCACCCCGGCGCAGTCCTCCGCGGTTTTCGTATCGCTCGAAATGTTTTCTTTCGCTCGCCCCTGCTCCTTTCGTGCCGTGCTTCCGTTGGAAAATCGAAAGCGATTGGAGCTTTTGCGTCGGATGCCCGCAGCTTGATCTATCTTCTGTGGTTTAATTGTTTGGGGGTAATTGCAATTAGGATTTAGAATATAGGGTGGCTTTTAAGCGTGAGTTATTGTTCAGGGGGTGAATCACGAATGTTACGCTGTTCCGATCTCTTTTCAAACTTCTCGGCAACTTTGCAATTGCTACTCGTAATTAGATAATAGTAATGTTTATATTATATTATAAACTTATTTCCACACATTTTTATTAAAAGGGAAACATTTTATTCGACGTCAAACTTTTTAGGCTCACTTTACCCCGGTCCTAGGCGTATCACTTGCCAAAGATTGGCGCAGAGTTCATATCCTTGAGTGTTTCATGGTCGTCGTAGCATCCCCCAGGGCCTGAGGCTTGTTTCCTGGGCGTTTGCCCCCAGAAACATCCTCAGTACAGGAACTGGCGATCCCGGGGTACCTGAGTTAGTTCGTCAGAGCTGAAAGTTCTGTCCAAGCTTGATATCGAGGGCGAGGGTGTCGGAAATTGGAGTTACTTCAGAAGAATTCCTCTGTCGATATCAGTGAGGCTTGCAAGTGTAGAAACTTCCCTTCACCTCCCAAACTACTTAGGCCAAAGTTTAGTGTGTGGCTGTCATCAGCTGGAACTTGATCGTTGCAATAATTCAGTTCAGACTCTCACGAGCAGTAATCACACCACAAAAACACCCAGGACACAGATCTTTGAGCCTCTCAACAAACTTCCACCCCGGTCATAAAAAAAGGATGGCAAATAAATATTGTTGGGGCAACAGTAACGCGTTGAAGTTCCTCAAGCAAGTCAAACTTCAACTCCAGTACTCAGCCCGCCTCGATTATTCACCCAGACACATTCCCCGAGGGAAAGGTGGAATGCTCAGTTCGTCGAAGAGAAGCCTCCATCCTCCATCCTCCATCTTCGCCTACCGGAGACCAGCCGAGGAAGCGTTTGCACTTTGAGATGACAAAGCACGGCGACGGCGTAGCCACCATGGGCTAGCGATCGCGTGCCAAGTAGCGGCCGGCGTCTTTCGCGCGGTTGGCATGCCAGTGAAAGCCCCGCCGCCGCGAAACAGAACCTGTGAAACCGCCGAAAAGAAAACCCCTCGACTCGGTATCGCGGTTTCCCCTCGGAAGAGCTATTCTCTCGGGTTCCTCCGCGGCGGGAGACCTTCACCTTCGTGGGGGAGGAGGGGAGCGGCGGGGGAGGGGGGGGGGGGTGCCAAAGGCGGCCGGTAAATAGCTTCGTGTGCAACGTCCGCTCTGGCCGCGAGGCGTTAACGAGGCGGGCAAACATGAAGAGGACGAGGAGGAGAAGCTGGAAGAGGCGCAGGAGGATGGACGAAGAATCGACGGGTCACATGTGTGTGTGTGTGTGTGTGTGTGTGTGTGTTGGTCGGGGGAATAGGGGGGCAGTGAGAGGGAGAGGAGACACGGGACGGAAGGAGATGCTGGCGACGGTCGAAGGATCGAGGGGCGAAGGGAAGGAACGATGAAGGGGCGAGGGAGGAACGGAGAAGGAAGGAGGAATGGAACAAGGCACGAAGGCGCCTTTTCAAGGCAAGGTGTGAACTCTGCCGCCCTTCGACTCCCTCTATCGGCCTCCTCTTCGTGCGCCCGCCAGCACGAAAGCACCTCTTTCCACCTTATTAAGACCCCCGACCCGGCCAGCGTACAACAACCGGACTCTCTCACGATCCCCTCACTCCTCGCTTCCAGCAGCTTCGTCTCCTCGCTGTTCTCTCTTCCGTCTCGTCTCCGCCGATGCTTCCCTTCGCCTTCGCTCTTCTTCCTTTCTATTTCACCTTCCTTTGAGGCTACACACGCGCCGACCGCTGTACGTACCGATGTACCCCCGCCAGGATTTGCTTTTTAACGATCTACCCGCGCTAGAAAGACTTTCAGGAGATGCTCCTCCAGGTACAGCCTTCTCCTACCTCCTCCTCCTACCTCCTCCTCCTCCGCGTAATATATGCCAGGGAACGGAGCGGTGACTCTCGAAACGGCGGAAATTTGTATTAGCTCGAGGCGTATTTTTTTAAGAGCCTCCTCTGTTATCTTCGTGGAGACTTGTTCGTTTAAATAGGCGACTCCGAAATGGTCTCTTCCATCCGGCGCTTCCTCGTGGACGTCGAGGCTTCGCGGTCCTTTTTCACCGCCTCTTTTCTGATTGTTGGCACAGCGGGAAGGGGCTAGATGAAAGGGCGCGGTGGTTTCTCGAGCAAACGCCATTTATTGAAACAATAGAAAACTGGAATCCGTGGGCAACGCGTTTTGGTTTGCTCCTTGGTTCTTCTCTAGCTTTTCATTTGAGGGAGCTTCGAGAGTCCGCGCTCTCAGATTCCTTTTGTACTCTTGAAAACTGTGTCTCCTGTTCAATATGGTCTGTGGGAAGTTTCGAATTCTGTCGTGTAAATTGTGCTCAAAGAATTCATGGAAACTCGAACCGATTTCTCATCCCTTGAGGCTCATTTCAATAAACACTCGATTATTAGCACTACGAAAAGATTGAATTGAAACAATCGTCCCCTCTTTAAAATACACACATACTTGAATAATCACGTCGTTCCCACTGCTTCGTAATATTTTCTCCTCGATTTCATCACAGAAAATATTCACCTGCATTAATGAATCTGAACGTCGTCGTTTAATCGGTTCGCGTCCGGGAGTCATTTGTCGTGGCAAGGTAGTCAAAATAAAAATTCGACCGACCCCGATTGCCGCGCGAAACGGACACGCGGGAAGAGGAATAAAAGGAGGGGAAGTTGGTTGCCGGGTAGGGGAGGCTGTCGGGCAGCACCTTGTTTATTTTAATCGGGGCTCAACGTGCCTTCGAGATTGTTTCGTCTCGCGGCACCACGATGTTTAGCTCGCCGTTTAATCGCCGTTAACGAGCGGTTATCGTTCACCAACTGGAAACACGACGATGCAAACGAGGCGATCGGCCGGAAGCACGAGCCCTTTCGCGTTCGCTCGCCACGCAGGATTCCTCCTTCTTTTTCTTCGCCGCTCCTCTTCCCCTCGCTGACCCCCTGTCGGTATTTCTGTCGCGCATTTTAACGCGCATTAAAGGCTTCGTTCTTTCTATCCGTCCACAGATTTTGTGTACGCTTGGCCTCCTTTTATATTCTGAGAGGTTCTTCCAGTTCTTCAAAAAGCTGTGGTCACGCTTTTCGCGGGTCAATTATGTTTGAATATTACAAAATTCATCTTGATGGTAAAATAAAATTTTTTCTCGTTTTTAAGTATTGCGTTGATTGGAGGGTAGTTTGAAGGGAAATATAGAAGGGAGAGTGTTAAAGTTTTGTGAAATCTGTGTACATGAACGTTCGTTACACCTTGTACTTTCTGCTGAAATAGAGAGATGAGGTTCAGCCCTTTAACCTTTCGTGGTCACACGGGGTGTATCGCACCCCAGGCATTTTTTTCGTTTGCTAATATTTCTGCAAATTTTCAGACCCTAACATTAAAATTTAAAAAATTGGTGAATTGTAACAAAAGAAATCGCTTTTTTCCACAACTGTTTTTTTAACTACAAATTTTATCATATCAAAATTTACATTTCTAAAAAAAGACTATTACAACATGATTGTACGAGTATCACGAATGTACAATTATCACTCAAAAGTTAAATGATTCAGGAATATGAAATTGGTAACTCAAAAATAACGTTGCAGGGAACCCCATGTGACCAATTTGTGATTTTAAGATGGTGTGCCCACGAAGGGTTAATGTCGATTCATTGATTTTCTTGATTGAGATACAGTACGATTTTCTCACGGTCTTCCCAGCAACCCAACACCGCCCAAAAAGACAACACGTATCTATTTATCGTATGTAGTCTCGAAAATCAACCCTACAGAAATAATATACTTTACAGTCCACTAACGCAAGTAACTTCCACTCTCATGCTCCAAAAACTGCACTGCCAATGATACAAAAAAAAAAAACGTGCATCCCTTTTATCACATAAAACTGCAAGAAATTCCACTTTCAATTTTAAATTACAGAGAATACCAGACAATTACGTAGCATCAGCGATTAAAGACTATATTCTCGCCACGTTCAAGGGGTTCGTACATTCGATAAGCTTGGCCGAAGAGCCGGGTAGACGACAAAAGGTCTTCCCACTTTTTTTCTTCACTTTCCTGCGCAAAGGAACGTCGATTGTCAAAAATTCCTTTTAAGGATAACGCGCCGTTGCGTCGGCTGTGCACGTCGCGGACAGCTGACCGATATTCGAAGGTCGTTTTTGCGCCCTTTCTCCTGCAAGGCTTCCAGTAGTCGGCCGGGTGGCCGTTTGCAAAACAGAATTCGCGCCACTTCGCCTTAGAAAGGGGCGCCACGCCGAGCTCCCGTTTCAATTGGATTTCCACTTGGTCCTTGTCCTCCCGGCTGAGCATCCCCCTGTTTGAAAAATAAGCCGTAAATCAGGCGGGGCGACTGCTAGGACGATTTGTTACGGAAAACAGTGGCAGAATTGCCTGGGAAATAAAGGTAGCACAGTTGTCGTGGCAGCGGGGGGTGAGGAAGCACATCTCTGTCGAGGTATCTATGTAAATTCGGTTTGAAAGTTTGTGTTCAGGAGTCGTAATTTTATGCCACCTTTGTGACTAATTGTAAAAGGGATTGGTGTAAATATTACGATTTAAATACTTCTAGTTTTATTTTCGTGATTTCGGGAGCCCTATTTAGGACTTTAAGAATAAGGTGATTTGGGGGATTTTTTTTCTAGGAAACTGTTAAGCGGATCTTTTCCAAATTTTCTGGGAAATTTAGTTCACATTTAAACAATAGAAATTAATTTTTACGTTACAAAGTGGTGGGTAGAAATGGAGATATATGAACTCGTTCGTAGGGACTCGTAAACGAAGTTGAAAATTTGCGATTATGCTGAGAGGCCCCAATTTTTCCTCGAAACAAAAAACCAAGGGTTTTCTTATTTCTCTTGTAATTACATTGTCGGTGGACTTAAAACTTTTATAAATAAATTAAATTGAAGAACACTTTTTCCATAAATAGCACGAAATATCTTGAGGCAGAATCGGAACTTTGTCTTTGAAGTCTCACCAATTTGCCAACTTTTAATTCTATTTTCGTTTGTTAGGTACATCGACAATGCAATTATCCTAGAAATAAGAAAATCCTTGGTTTCTTTATTTCAGGATAAAATTGGGGCCTCCAACATTTCTACCGAACACTTTGTAACGAAAAAATTCATTTTTATTGTTTGAATATGAACTAAAATACCCTGAAAGTTTGGAAAAGATTCGTTGAACAGTTTTTTAGAAAAAAATTCCCAAGGATTACCTTATTCCTAGCGTCCTAAATAGGGTTCCCCCAATTCAGATTCATGGTTTTTATTTCTGATTCGGGGGTAGTTTTATTGTGGCACTTTTGGGCATCAAGTGAATGAATACTTTGAAGGGAATATTCTTGAACTTTCATAACAAGGAAGATAGAAGTACTCTTCGTCTTTTAAAGCTCCAAGGTTATTAAATTTCAACCTGATTTCAAGGATATAGAATATCAATCCAAGTACTACTAATTTAATTTCCAATTTTAAAACAAGGGTTGTTTCGACCCCCAGCTATTATGATTACAAAACCCAACCCTGAAAAAGCAAAATCCGCACCAGACCAGTACCAAAGCAAATAAATAAATCCTCACAAAATAATCATCCGAAAAGGATACAAACAAATCACCAAGCCCGCCCCTGCAATGCCCCTCAGTAGAAATCGAAATTTACGACTCAATCCGCCAAAAAGGAGCGTGTATACACATAGTCCCAAAATTCTATTCCATTCGAAGCTTTTTATTTATCTGTTATTTGCGAAGCGGCGAACAATGAAACGTCCCCCTTTTCCAGGGAGCCGCGTTTGCCACTGGTTAAACAAAAAATCTCACGGGGGAAAAATCGCGCGCCCCGTGACCGACGTGACTCGTCACGGGCCCTTTTCCGTAGCTTCCCGTCGTCCGCATACATTTCTCGCCGTGAAACGGCCAGGGACGTTCTTCTCCGTCCTTCTGCATAGCGGGCACGGAAACGTCGCCCGTCCACGTCCGTTTCGCCGAGGCCCGCGACTAATCGGGCCGCACAAATATTTAGGGCGAAGGTCCCTACTTCTGTTTACCGTTTAACCGGCCCGTCGCACAGTAGTTGGCCCTTTTCACCCTGGACAGGGACCGCACCGTGGAGAATCGCGAATCTGATTGCGTCCACTCTGCGTGGACACCTTCCCGGGACACCGTCACGGGCTTGCCAAATAAATCTACTCCCCGGAAGCTGGAATCCCTGGATTCGTTTCACCTCGCCGCTAAGACGCCCCCACGACGTGCCCTTCAACACGCCGTTTCGCTTTCTACGAGCTTCGTTTCCCGTCCCGAGGTAGGCGAAACTGTAGCAAATGCGATTTTTCGCAATTGAAGGGGACACGAGGGAAGTGGCACTGTTTGGCAACTGGTTTCGAGAGAAAATGAGCTTGTCACAGAGATACGAATCTGGGGCCTTTTATTTTTGGGGAATGTTGGGGGTGTTGGTTGCATGGAGAGGATTCTAGTCAGAGAAACATGGCATTGCTGTGAAAATACATTTCGATTTTTCGTTCTAGTGGTGTTAATGAATCACTTTCTTTCATTCTTTCAGTGATACGAGAGAACGAAGAAATTCTGATTTGAACTTTTGAATTTTTCTGATGAAACTCCGATGATGAACTTCTAATGTGAATATTTCAAGGACTTAGTCTACGCAGGTGTAATAAATGATTTAGTAGAAATTGCAGGATAATGATAAATTCGAGTAAAAGATTAATTAAATTAAATTAAAAAGTCTTGTCCAGGTTGAAAGCAGCTATAATTTCAATAAGAGCTACATTTGCATCCACTGAACACTTTACCTCCAGCATCTAAAAATTCTATCCTCCTCTCATCGTACACCTTCTCCATCTGATCACAGCAAATCAAGACACGATCCTCTTTTTCTTACAACTGGATTTACGCGAAGGTGGGGACAGATTAATCCTCGTATTTTACGAGGTGGATACCAGGAGTCAGTCTTATACGATCGTTTTATTAAGACGTGAATTCAATTCAGTGGTGGCGACATTGCTTAATGATTAATCAAGCCCCGACTGTCACCCGTCGTCGGGCCCACGATGGGTACAAAGGATGATGGCTTTAAACAGGATCAGGGGGAAAAGGATCTAGAAATGGTTTGAGGCTGTTATGCACATGATGATCGCGTTATGATCGCCATAAGATTTTACAGCGGTCATAACGGGCCCCGGGGCTTTATTGTTGGCTGGGCCAGCATGGCAAAAACCATTGGGACCTCTGTTCATGGTTGCGCGTCGGGGCCTCTGGGTCTCTGTAAATTCAGCCTGGTTAGGTCGAGATCTACTCTCACGGCCCTGTCTCTCGGATAAATATTGCCAAGGACGAAGATAAATAAAAATGTTTATTCTTTTTCCTGTTGTCGTGGCAGTAAGCCTTCGGTCTACCAGCCTTCGTCACTTAAAGCAACCGTTTTTGTTCTGGAAAGCGAGAGACGGGAATAACGGGAGATTAGTCGACAACTGCTCGACGTGAATCGGGTATTCTTAAGACACTGTAGGAAATTACTGCTTTAGCACGATCTGGATAGACTTGTGGAAGAATTTTTGTGAAAGTCTTTTGGTTTCTTAATCAACGGTAGTATATTTGGCAACACCGTGGTAAAATAAGTATTTGCACACAAAATGTATTTCTTACAAGAATTCTTTATTATGGGGTGTGCAAATACTTATTTTGTCAACTGTATATTCGAGCAAAAATGGTATCCTTGAAGGCAGAGGTGCGCACAATTTCTATTTAAATAAAATTTCGAATAACGAATAAGAGTTAAAAAATATTTTTAAAAAAGTGTTATGTTAAACGATTTTATTAAAAATGCACTAACAACTAAAAAATAATTATTTTCTTGTACTGCAATTTCGATGGTGTTTTTTCACTTTAAATAAAATCGTGGAGCAGGATTTTTCATAACAGAATATGAATTTAATACAGCACCAAGCGTCGAAATGAATTTATTGTGAGATACCCTGCTCCACGATTTTATTTAAAGTGAAAAAAACACCATCTAAATTGCAGTACAAGAAAATAATTATTTTTTAGTTTTTTTGTGCATTTTCAATATAATCGTTTAACATTATTTTTTTATTATATATATTTTTTATTTTCTAGTTTTTAGTGTTTGTGGATTTTTAAACGCTTTTTTTATTTTATATAATTATTTCATTTAATTTCAAATAGCGATGCGACTAGCGAACAGAACGCAGCGGCTTTTTGTCGTTTTCGTAAAGAACGAGAGTGGCTGATTTCAAGTCGTTTGGATTAGTGGTTATGGGTTACATTTATAGATGACTGGGTATTTTTTTCACCCGCCCGGGGTTAATTTGTTTTTTAAATATTGTATTGTCATCCAAACTACACACGCCTGGAAAGTTTCAAGACAATTGGATAGTTGGAAGTGGGTTAAACTTGAGTTGCCAGATCTGAACCATACAAACAAACAAACATACAAACAAACAGAGGATCGAAGCTGAATAAAATCGTTTAAAAAGATATCCATCATGTATCGAGTAAAGTTGACCAAGGTTAACTTCAGGATCCATTATTTAAATAATTCTTTATTTAGTTAACGCCCAACTCTGCTTATGGTTCTAATATCATATATTCATAAAATCCACTGAAATATGATAGAAATTTTTCTTTCTAATCTGTCATCATGCGTCCATTACTATTTCAATATTTAAAACCCAGTACTAAAAATAATCTACCACAAATTACTCTTGCTGATATTTTATATATTATATACCTTAATTGAGAAAAGATACAGATCCTTCAATCTCCACTGAACTCACCACTTGCCATCTCACGAACGCAAAATGCGACCAAGCGCATATCTTCCGGCGTAGGCTGAGGATAATTAATTTTTCAAGCAAAATCGGTTGGTCGATCACGACGACGATAGTCGGGACGGGGTTGCGAGTGTATACGCAAGGCGACGGATTTCTGCCGTGCTCGTCGATCCAGACACACGACCGTGATTTTTTTATTTACACGTACGTCACAATGGGTCGGGTCTGGCAGGCGTGATAAATCTTGGTAATGGTCGGCCATCAATCTGGCAGGAATTACGCGCACCGCACGTTCCCTTCGACAATGGGCCCACACCGAGCTAGTACGAGAATGGGCACCCCGTCCCCACAATGGGGCCCTATTTATAAAACCACGGTATTAACAAACAAGCATGGCCACGGTGGTTATTAAACGCCTCGGGAGTAGGCTGCCTGCCACGACCCACGACACTATCGATCTCTCGTTGATTTCTCCGCAACCTCTCCTCGAGATCTCAATACGTTTTCGAGAAACCAACCACTGATCGACCGTCGGTGGACATTAATCTTGGGATTTACTGAAACGGAATGACAATTTCGATGATACAGTGGCAGGTGTGCGTACCTGTGGCTGATTGAGATTTTATTTTTCAGTGATCGTGGTTGCTTTTTAGGAGTGGCGACGATTGAGTGTTTGTTTTGCAACTATGTCTCGTTTTCTTCGTTTATTTTTACTGATTTTTCGAATAGGAGTCATGATTTTTTTAGGACTTGAAGGTAGCTATCGTTGCTTCATGGTTTGATTGTTACTCAAAATACTGCTTAGGACGATATCAATTAGTTTTTCTTCAGTTGTAATATAATATAGCAATTAGCTTTCACTTAATGATAATAATTATAATAGTAATAATTATCATCATTATCATATGAGGCATTAAGGGGAAAAACGGACCAACCCGCATTGAAGAAAAATTATTCTTTCCTATTTTATATAATTACTACAGCCTATTGAAATTCATTACTGCTACTAACTCAATTTCGCAAACATGAAGGTTAGTCAGTGGTTGTCCTCAATCATTATAATAATTATCATCAAGTGGAAGCTAATTGCTGTTCTACATTATAACCGAAGAAATACTAATTTATATAATCCTAAGTAGTAGATACAAATATGGATGTCGATTTTGATAAGCCTTCTTAGAATCCATTTTCTTCAATTATTATTCCATATTATTTTACTTATTGGTTAACGTAGAATCGCCCCCGTTTTGTATTGTGCCACCAGTTCGGTGGCACTGTGCGCAGGGTGTCGAGGGTCCGCGAATTTTCATCCAGCCTCGAAGCATCCCTGGACACGGGTACGCGACGGAATTCACGTCGATCTTCGCGCCTCGTCCCGTCCGTTCTCTGGTCCAGGGCCTCGTTGATCCTCTCCATGAATCTCTCGGGGTGTAGATGGTGAGCCAAGATAGGGGGGCTACTTAAACTTAACCCTTGCTCGAGCTCGTGCTCGCCGGGGCCAGGAGGACCGGTGAGACCGGAGGCCACACACCAAGAAAGACTAATAGCCGGGAAGATAACGCTCTTAAACACTTTGCCAGGCCAATGCTTCTTCTCCCCTGTTGCAACCTGCTTCTACCCGACGCTCCGCGTTCGGTCCCCTTGCTCCCAGCTTCCTATACCTCGTGGAACGGGCTACCATTCGGCAACGGTAAAGACCCCTGCATCGATCGACTTCCAATAACGCGAGAATATGTACACACAGCTCATTTGATTCGGCCTGGCCCAACGTAAACACGCGGCAAGCTGTTCGTTTCGCACGCTTGGCTACTCGCTTTGGGAGCTGTTCTACAACACCTATTTCGCGAATATGCTGTTAGAACATAGCCATGCAATTGGCTCCTGTCTAAATGTTCGCGAAACGAATGCTAAATTGTAACTACAGTACTGAAAATATTTATTGCATCCCTTGAATATTATACACGTTATCAGCTATAACTCAGCTATGTTATTATTAGTTCTAGGAAAATATTATTGCAAAATTTATTTATTGCAAAAATGTGTAGCCCTGTATTTTGGCCAAAATAAGTTGGATACGAATCATTTTATCAATCGAATTGCCATGAATATTCTGCGTACTACTTAAATTTGAGTTTTCATTTTATGAAAATTCTGCTTCCCATGTAATTTTGAGAGTAATGAAATAAATATTTCCAGTAATTTCAAAGTCAATAATTCGCATGATTATTTTCCTAAATTTTGCATCTTATTTGATAAAATTACATGGAATTTTCTATGATACCATTAGTTCTAGAAGTTTCATTGCTAAAATTATCCACGCATTAAGAATGTATTAGCTTGTCTAGGTTGTTTGTTTTCAAGTGATTCAAAAGGAACAGCGTTATCACTGTTACTGTTACAAACGTTACATCGAATTATGCAGTGCTGTTTGTGTTCATAATTTACGACTCGCTTTTAATTATGGTATCCGCAAAGAACGACAAGAATTTTGGAGTACACTCTAATTGGCCACGGCGTGCCAATGTAATTAGCGCCGCCGCTAAAAACGCTTAAATGGAATCGATAAATAGTCAAGTTTGCAGGTACCGAGCTACCGTGTATGCTTTATTGCGGCTCCGGACTGTAGCACAGAAGCTTATTCATCGCCTCAATTAACGTTGTCCCTTTGAAAGTAAATCTCCAGTCCATTAAGAGTCCACAAACCGACTCTGGAATCCATGAACCTCGCTGAAACGATAAGTCAGTTTTAACTGACACAAAGAAACACACTGCAAATGAATTTCACTTGAAACCTGCTCAATCAGTTTCATTCGGGCTTGAATAATTAGTTTAATAGAACGACTCTGCATTGTTTATGTAATTAAAATAATAAACCAGAGTTAGGCAGTAACTAAATAAAAAATTATTTAAATACCGGACCAAAGTAAAAATTACTTTCACTTTGAATTATTTGACGAAAAAAGTAAACTTTTATTCGACGAGATTATTTTCGACGAATAAAGTTAAGCCGGACGAATTTTATTCGACACACGACGAATAATTTTTTGAATTTTTATTCATTATTCGAAATTTCGATTAAATAAAAATTTAAATTACCAACTTTCCCGTCCAAAATTTAACATCTAATCTTACATATATATTTTAAATATTCCAAGTATCTTCCTGCAAAACTGATAAATAATTCTGACTTATACTCCTTTGCCTGCCCCGCCAAATATATATTTAAAATCATCATAAAGAATCGAAGCATCCCTTTTAAAACCATAGCAACGAAGTGTTAACTAAACATCAATACCAATTACACGCTACACAATACTAATCCCTTATTACTCTGAAATGAAACGAAAGAAACACACATTTCTCTCTAAATGTAAAAAACTTCTTAGAACCCAAACAGTTCCATAGCCCCCGGCCACTATATCCCCCATCGCCCAACGAATAATTGGGCCTGATTTCCATCCCCGATGATTTCGCATCGCCGGAACAGCTTCCACAACGTCGATAGATTACGTCGAAGAGGGGGATCCTCGTTATAATTCCATGGGGGCCCGTGTAGCAGGCATTAATTCAATTCTTCACACTTGCGCGGCCAAGCAGGTAGCCGCGAGTCTTGTCACGGGGAATTAAGATTAACATTCAGAAGTGGCGTGTACTGGTGGTCGTTAGCGATATTTACAAGTATGTACGGCCGAGCAATAAACTCGTTGCTGCAGTTATCCCGGCCAACTGTAAAGCAATAATCGAGTCGTTATCCCGGTTGTAGGTGAGGGAGCCTCCTCGTTCACCGACGAGGGATCCAAATACCTTCGCGTGTCCTCGTTGCTTTATTCAACAGCTTATCCCGGCGCAGACATGCTACGAACAATTATCGGTTAAGGTAACAACTTGCCGATGATATTACTACGCCACTGACAGTGTACTCGGCCGGCAGTGAAACGTGCATTACATTGCCTGGCGTTTGGTAACGCGAGCGTTCGGTATCACGCGTCTTGCTGGTCACTTAAACCGAGATATGGGTACACAGAGTGCTCGTCGATAATACCGAAAGGTATTATCATGTCTCTTGAGCCATCCTCTATTGGGTTTGTATTTGTTCAATTAGCGTAACGCGGGGAATAATTTTTTAAAAAATTCGACTCCTGGCGCTTGGATGGTTGATTAAGAAATGCCGCAACTGTGTTTTATTTTATTTTTTTTAATGGTTGTGATGGTGCTTCGTTTTTGTAAGATGTACATGTTTTAAAGAGGAGGGTTTGAAGGATGTACTGAGATTTTTTCGGTGTTAGATTTCGCGAGTTGGCGGTGTGTATGCACCGATTTAATGCTCCAAGTATTAACTTTCAGAAAATCCTTCGCGCGTCAACATTCTAAACATAGCCGCCCACGATCACAAAGGCTGCCGCTCGAAATCGGTTCTTGCGTCATTGAAATATACATGGGTTTGGCTTCTGTGAAAAGAAATGGAAATAAACTCTCTTTCACGCTGAATGAAAAAACATTTACACGACATGCTTGACGCTACGATCAAAGAGTTACTTTGATCTGCGTGTTAGGAAACAATTCGATACGATTCCACTCGTTCACCGTCGAGTATACTCCAAACTGAATAAGGTAACGAGGAAATTTGATATTCCTCTCTCTAAAATGTTTTTAAAGCATTTGTAATCACCGAGCTATTAACACACTCATTGCTGGGTATTTAATTTAAATACCTGCAGGCAGAAAACATTTTCACAAAAAGATGAAATCGAGTGAGATTACCTAGAAGTGAACGGGAAGAGAAAAAAAAAACAGAGAATGTCACAAAACAGCTTTATCGAGAGAATTAAGTGTTTTGTTAAAGTGCAGAGTGGACAACACCTGTTTTTAACCAGTACACAAAAATTTTAACCGTGGCATTTGAATCAACAGTTCTGTAGGTCCAGTTGCCACCAACAAAATATGCAATAAATCGCAAATTCACGAAAAATGGACATTCCTCGTTTTTCCCCTCACCCTTAAAGTATTAATAGAAAAATTTCTCCCAAAACATTTTCTTCCTCAGATATCCAAAAATCGACATCCAAAAATTTCCCAAATACTTCATTCACAGCCCCAAGTAACTAAACAGAAGGGGACCCTCTTGTTGCTCCCGAAGCTGCAAAAACAGCCAGCAACAAGTCTGCTAACCTCACACTAACCCTTACGATCGGATATCGCTCGGAAATATTCGAAACAAATCTGTGTCTCATTGTGAGCCGCGTGTAACCGTAACCGTGCGTTGTAGGGAACAGTGAGAACAAGGATGGCCATCGTAACGACGAGATGGAAGCCACGTTTCGTTTCTACCGAAAGGCTGCGTCTCGTTCCCGCTGTACAAATACAAAAGCAACAGGTGGCGAGTGGCTTTGGGTTTAGGTTACCGGTTCAGCTATTCAGTTTTATTCATGACTCCTTTGGAGACAGAGAGGGGCAGAGTGGCCGGCAGGCAGAGAGAGAGAGAGAGGCTCGTACATACAAATCTACATCCGTGGGCCACTCGACCCCTCGAATTCCTTCCTCGGCCGACCTTCGGGGTCCCTTACAGGTTGCGCACCCTGTTGTAGCCCCTTCACAATGGACTTAACGATCGGCTTACAACGCTCGAGTGCGGTCGACATTACGCGAAACTCGTGTGAGATATCGATACCAAGGGTTGTCTTCGCGATGGTTGTTGAGTCTCCTCGGCGGGTCAGAGGAGAACGTGGACAGTGTTTGAATGAATGTATTTTAATAGGGGTGGGAAAATTTAATTTTGGGGAAATTGTAGGGGTTGAAGAAGGTCTTGTGGGAAGGTTTTGTTGATTGCAATAATAATATGTGATGTTTGATAGAGAATATCGATGGTTTAATGCATAAATATTCTATGTCTACTTTTTGTGACATTTGAGTTTTTATATGCGGCAAATAGTTCTTGACTGTTTCTTTATGCTGTGTAAAATTCACATTTATATCTACTTCATAAATTTGGTGAAAATAATATTTTTCTTCGTTGTATGTTGTTTAAACCTGTTTAGTACGCATATAGTATTTGTGCACTAAGCCATCAATATGTACTTGAAACTTAAGCCAGAGTTCATGAGAGTAGATTTGCAAAAAATTTTTAAATAATTTTCAAAATTACTTAAGGGGCTGTTCCGGTCTGGAGCCTATAAAAATAGGTGATATTTAGGAATTAATTAAAGGAAAACTACGACGTATAATTTAATGGGGATTTTTGCATTGAATTAAGGATGTCTTAGAGTTTAGAAATAAATTTTTTGTTTTATAATTAATCATTGCAGACAGCACTGGAGAATCGTTAAAGTCGAGGCGTCAAAAAATTCATCCAAATCGGTGGAACCTGTAGCACGTAAACCATTGGTTTGAAATAAAAAACAATGCCAGATTATTAAATGGCATGAGTCTCACTCGTGGATTTACCAGTAAAAATTATACAAAATGACATTTTTTTTTGAGAAAATAACACTTGAACTTTGATATCACTTTTTCCCTATATTTTTCGTCCTTTCAACGCCTTTAAAAATTACAAATTTTCCATTTTTTTAAAATATTACTGGCTTCTCCACGAGTCAGAAGTATATTCTACAAAATAAAAAAGTTTCAGTCAAATCGGATAATAATTTTTCAAGATACAGGTTCCACCGATTTTGAGAACACTGTTTCGAGAAAAACGCGTTTAAAGTTTCACGTGGGTGGCAAGTAGCCTGGTGTGACCCATGCATTTGCCGCTACTCAAACGCCTATAACTTCGAGAATTTTACGAATTTCAAAAAACCCTTTTAAACACATATTCCTAAAAGTTCGAACATTCGAAAAATGAATTTAAAAAAAAATCGATTTTTAGACCGAAACTCCTTAATCAACACTAATTAAAAACTACTCAAAGAATTAATACCATTCAGCCCACACTGATTCAACAACTGTCGTCGACCTTTTTAATTAATTCAAACCACATAGGTACAGTCACTTCAATCAGTATCCCTTTCTAAAAAAAAGAATGAAAATCCTGTTAAGAAGTTTCCACGACAAAAGAGCCTTCGAGGATCCCCCGACGACCCATTGAAAACGGTCCAGAAAAGCCCGACAGATTTCTCAATGATAGGCTTCCAGTGGCAGGCAGTAATATGATCACGGTCCGACATAATTAAAGTCCTCCATCATCGCTATCTCCGCCTCATCGGCGGTGGTGTGCTTTTTCGTTTTCGTGAGTTTCCGATCCACGCGGACGCGTCGCGCCTTCCTCCACTCTCCAAGCTCGTTCGTTCTTTATTCTCACCGCGAAATTATCGCTTCGGACCTGGCCAGCGCACGTAAACGAATCCATCGTAATTACACGGCTGGGGCTTTATGCTTGTGATTAACATATTTATACGGTGTGGCCCATTCACGCGGGACCGCAGCCGCGGCAATTACGAACGCATATTTATTGTTACAATACGTAGTCGTACCGTTAGCCGTGGAAACTGGGCATTATAATTTAATCCTTCGTTATAACTGCACCGTGAATAATGGCCGACATCACAATGAGCCATAAAGTATATCGGGACTGTACGGCGGGGAAATGCCCGATACCTTGTAACTTACGGTCAACCATAGTCGGGCTGCACGAGAGACAGGGGTGCACGAGTCCCGTCACGGTTTAATCTCGATCGTAATTGAATTTATGGCTAATACGAGCGCGCGCCCCGCTCTTGCCATGGCTGCGCCACTTCGCTCGCTTTTCGCGTCCGAGGTTCTCCAGAAAAAGTCTCGGTCTATTGTCTGACATTTCTTTTGGGACCGGTCACTTGTCAGATTAGAGGAGATTATGTGTGATTTTTTTATATTTGTGCTCTGGTTGTTGGTGTTGCGTGATGCTGCTCGCTATTTTATTTTGTTTTATTTCATTAGTTATACGGAAAACTCTTTTCACATATAAAAATTTATAAATCGTTGTTGAGAAATATGTAACAAATTATACAGATGCTGTGTTAGCGGTTGTGACTATTCGTGATTGCACTCTAAAGGAAATAAGTTGAACTTTAAAAAAGAATTGAGTGTGTTGAATATCGTAGTAACCAAATCAGTGTTTGGGTTTGAATAGTGGGAAACTCCTGATTCGGTTTTCTGGTGCATTTGAATTAGTCTGTTGGACAGAGATGGGCGACATTTTTATTTAAGTAATTCGTTAAGCCGAGTTAACTTTATTCGACACATGATGAATAATTTTTTTAACTTTGATTCGTTATTCGAAATTTTGCCCATCCCTGCTGTTGGAGAAGTTTGGCCATTTAATAGTTTAAAAAGAAAGACCAAGTCTATAGAGCATTCTTCGAGAAATTGTGTATTTTTTTAAGTTGATTTACGGCCACTCATAGGGCTTTTCACGTGAGTCACTTTTGTGGAATTTTGGAGGTATTTATTTGACGGAAATAGCGCTCGTTTGTTACGTTTGTTATATGTTTGAAATACCAGCTGTGCATGACTACTTAGTTCAGCTTTATAATTAGGTATTAAATGATTGAAGAATTGAGCGCAAACAGTAGCTCGTGATAAATAATTGGCGTCACGGCCGTCGATGTGAAGGACAGATGGTCGAGTGATTCCAGATAAAGAAAAACATGGGCAATCTGAACGATCATAGTTTCCCTGTTGCGTGCAAGAACGTGCAATTTATTAATTAGCCCAACAGCATTTAAGGTCACGCGAAGCAATGATAGTTCCCTTGTGTAACAGGAACGTAAGGCTTGTTAATGAAGATTGCGATGCTTAACAGCGTGGATAAATGATGAAAGAAATAAATGGAACAAACACTACCTTGAAAATTAATCTTCCTTTTTCTTAAGTTACTCGAGCTCGCTATTTATTTAACAATTAAATTAAAAAAAGTAACACGAATACGTACCTACCCCAACAATTCAGAGAAGATTATTTGCTTAATGTGTAATAAAAAATACCAAAAACAACTGCACTGCCATCCCTAAAAAGAGCAAATTAAAAACCCAAATTACATAACCACTGCATTCTAATTACACGAATGAAAAATGTCCTGTTTCGACAGAAAACAAAATCCCTAATATCCCTAAAAAATAATAAGAAACCTCCCACGCGAGTTTCTATATTTCAATAAAAAGCCTCGACCTCACAAACGCCGATCTACGATATGAGTCACTTTTCGATTGTTTTGGCTCTCCGTGTTACATGGTACCCTGGTTACCTCTAAAAATTGATCACGTTTCCGGCCATTCGGTCGTAGGAACGAGCGGCGATAATCGACACGTGACGGAATTCAAAATAACGAGCCGATTCGAATCGATCCTTATCTGGGATCGAGTGCGCCGCTGCTGGCAAAGGCTTCCGACGTAAACATTCGGCCAGGGCTCGTTAGTAAACACGATTAAAGCCGGCTGAATGGAGAACAGAAGTCGACTTGAACAACTTGTGTAGATATACTAGTGCCCGATCACACGAACTATCCAGGGAGCTGACTGCTTGATCTGTACCGCTGTTTAGAAGGCAGATTACATGGCTGATTAGAGGCACTCGCCGTCTTCGTACGCGATTGCGATAGATTCTTGGATAGATCCCCGATCGCCTTCGACAGATCTTCGCGATGGGACGCGAAGGAAACTCGAGATCACGAATGGTGGACGTACTGGAATTTTCGTTGATTTCTTTTGTCAAGAGTAGGTACGTCACAAGATTAAAAAATGATCGATGGAGATTATTCAGTGCTCCGAAAGTGATTTTACTGAATGTTATCTTATGTTCGTTATTTGCTCAACTTTGTAACGTGAAAATTTAGAATAAACATTCGGGAAATAGCAAATGACAAATTCGATGATTTGTGGAGATTTATGGATCTTTAGAAAGTACTGTTTAGTTCAGTAAATTTATTTGTGAAGTAAGATACCTTCTATTTCGTCTAGTTTCATTTTAATATTCACGCACCTCTGTACTTTTTCAAACCTTCTCCTAAATTCTTAATTTTACCAATTTCGCCCGCAAACAGTCGCTCCTCCCATCAACTTTTTCGCCACCACGACGGCATACTGGCCTAGCCGCTATTGTTTCTTCTTTTCTGAAGGAGCAAAAGATTTTCCCTGAACAGCGGCCAACAAATCACACGGTGGTTTATAGTTGCCAGTGGAATATGCGCACGTAGGCGGACGATTATTTATCTCGCCGTTCCTGTAATTACTTCGTGGCTATGGCCCGAGCTTCTAAAGCGCGTTGACTGTGAATCACGCCAGTTTCTTCCTGCGCAGCGTGGTTTGGGCGCGAGAATCGCGAGTTCGAGTGTCATATCCGAGGCAGACCCTGCGTCTACTAAATCAATCAGCCGTCTCGCTGCCCGGCCATGCTAATTAACGCTAATTGACCGCTGGTCGAGGCTAATCTTGTATCCCGACCGTTGCAGCCGTGCCGCATTCTTTTCACTTGCTACTTCTGCGCTTCTAATGTGTTTAGACGGTATTGCTGTTAAGTCGATTCTTTCAAATGCTTTCACTGCTGCTGTAACGGGTGTTTAGTAAATCGTGGCAGTACCGAACGAGAAATAAAGCTTTGTGAAGAATAAAGTACATAAAAAATATAAAATACATTATTTTTATTGGTGGATTACTTTCTGAGAAATACCACTTTGGACATAAGATTACTTTTGTTTATATTATTATGGTTTTATAACGAGGGACTGTTTTCTAGAATCTATATATTATGGATGAAGGAATTCCCTAGGATTGTGATACTAATCTAAATCTAGATCCTAATGCAAAGCAAATCTAGTGGACTACAATTTAATTACAGTTACTAACTGTTCAAAGTCGTTGATCAAAGTGATTTAATGTTTATTAAAAAATTGTTTGAGCGGTGAGAAACATTAAAAAAAAAATGTGTCGATTGTTCCTAGGTCAACATGAGTGAAAAACACAAGATAATCTTCCCAAAGCTACTATATCCACTAAACATTACCCATCTGTTTACCAGCGAGTATTTCCTATGCGCCGAGCAAACAATTTGGCGTCCTGTCGCGCGAAGCATAGACCTGAATCACTGACACTTCTCCTTCCTCGCCCTGCTGCAATTGCATCGACGATTATCAATGAACAGAGAATAATAAATACCCTAACAAAATAAGAGTACCAGGAAACTCTCGGCCAAAACTTCCCAGAGCCATGTTGTCCCTTTATTTCCCAATAAAATAGAACATTAACCACCTCGACATCTCCTCATCAAGAGTTCCCCCTGAAGTCTCACTTCGCCCCCGGAATGGCTATCTTAAGTGCGCGATGTAACGGCGAAATTAACGATCAATTAATCCGAGCGATTAATTAATTGACAGCCAGGTAGTTATGCCAGTGTGCAGAGTACACGCAAGTTTAACAGGCGTCCGTGCATGATGCTTGACGTCTTAATTGCGCGAAGTAACTCTTGTTCGCGTGGATAAACGACGCTGTGTGGCAACCGAGAATACCAGCTGCTTTCGATGCAGCCGTGTAGTCGATAATGTAACAGGCCTTTCGCTAAACATTATCGTAGCCACTGATTAATCCCAACAATAATAGTACGTCTTTATAACATCAGCTCAAGTTACCAGAAGCGCTCGTGGCGAGGCCCAGCTTAGCAGATACGAGGATTCACTTGTAAATTAAATAGCACAGTAGAGGAATCATATAAAATTAATGTAACGGGGGAGTATTATAAAAGATAAGATCGCGCGTGTAGTCGAACACGTGGGGCTTATGCTTGGAGACGAGGATGATTGTCGGGCTGACATGGCGCGGTATCATTTCACTGATACGCGCGGACAAGAAGATAGAATCGAGACGAGTGCTTTTTTAATGTGACTCGTTGGGAGCTCGCAATTTGGGAAACAGGTGATCGAATATTCACCACCATTAGCTAACTATTTTTGTACAAAGTGGATTTAAACATCCATGTGTCTTTCATATATTATTTCTTCTCCCAAGTCATTTCTCTTTCATTTCTCAGCTTTGTTTCACCAGATATTCAATAAATATTTTAATATTCTATTCTGTTTCGTAAAACCGACGTTACAAATATTCTAATTTTGCTAATCATCGTAGAATAAAAAGAAGAAAGGAAGATTTGTATAATTAGTAGTGTTCAGAATAGGATATCGAGCGTTGTTGGATTCTAAATCTGTGATTTCATCAATGGCTGCCACGTGGCAAGGTTCTTTTTCGTACACAAGGTCAAAGCCAGCCTTCCCCAGGCTTTCGGTTTCATTCAACGGCATCTACTCGAGAACAAAGGTCAGTTCTGCCATGTTTCTGCACTTGGTTCGTGACGGATCGGGAAGTTTGCTTTTCCAAAAGTCAGATTTAGAGCGGCGGTATTCCGTGCTCGTGCCGCCCGAGAAAATAAGCAGCTTTTACCCGCCTGCATTCATCAACGGGAAAGTATTTCCAGATCTCCGACCCGTCGGTTGCAAGCACGTTTATTTCACTTGCGTTTGCGTTCGAGGAACCTTTTATTACCCGTTATGTTAGGTATTACGATCGTTGGAGCTGAGAATATTCACTTGGCAAACTATTATAATTCAATGCGTTTACTTAAACTGATTTTTAAAAACAACTTTTACTAACATCTAATTACATTCACCACAGCAACTATATTATATCGCTCAATTATTCAAAATTTACTAAAAAAAATAAATAAATAAGAGAAGTGACGCTATTAAATAAATTAATATTAATATTAAGTTTCAAAATTTCTTCATAACAAACCTACTCCATCACATAAAATTCGGAATCCACTTCAATCTCTAAAATCATTTCCCTGCTCAATTCTCCTCCGCAACCAAAACCACTGTCACTCCCTCGATTCTTCTCCACGCTGAAGCCCATTCCATCCACAGAAACGGTGTCTGGAAGTTCTCGCGGAAGTTCCTTCACTTGCAAATCAAACGACTTCTCGCCACCGCCGGAAATCGTTGCCGCGAGTCCCCCGTTCTCTTTCGTCCCTCGTTCCTCGCGATGTCCTCGACGATTTCGCCTTATAAATCGAGATTTACAGCGGCGTTTACGACAAGTGTCGCTATAAAGTTTCGTAATCCCCGCGACGTACGTGGACCTCTTTCCTGGCCTTCGTTTCTTTCGCCAGTTTTTTTCGTCGACGAGTCCGCACAGACCGAATTTCACATTCGTCTTGTAACTATTCGTAGACGACAGCACGCGTCGGAGGTAATAACAGTGATCGATAACAAGAAAACACGGCAGTACAGGCTACTTGCATCATGTGCCCGTGCTTCGATTAAATCGTTGCTCGGCGAGCTTTATCGGTCTGATTTGTGGAACGATTATCCTGTTAGAATACCGATGTAAATGGTGTGTTTTTATAATCCTGCATCAAAGGAATCGATTAAACAAGCCAGCGAACGTGGCCGGTCGATATATCAACAGGTAGAACTGTTACTTTCACTGGAACATTGATTTTCTCTGCATAACTGGTCGCATTGAAACGCCATGTCGAGTAATTTGTAACGTTGCTCCGTTATTTTCGTGATCGGAGCACGCGTGGGTAAGAGTGAGAAATTGTTTGCATACGTAGACATCGTAGTTTCCGTTAGTCCTCTCGGAAAGCTTTAGGAGTTTTATGAATGGAAGTTTATGAACGTGCCGAGGATTAATAATCACGCCGGGGCTGGCTGCGTGGTAGAATATGGTGGTTGGAGTGCAAGGGGTTAAATTATATATAAATGGCAAATAATGGCCAATATTACTTTACCTCTGATCTGTGTCTTATCATTTATTCATCCATTGGCATATTTATCCACTCCTTTATGCCCGTATTCCTGTACAAACTAAAAGTGCATTCAGTTACAATAATACAAGTCTCTGCAATACCCTTGCAATGATAATTGAAGAGTGCTTGGAGGGAACGCTGAAAGTGGCAAAATTAAAAAAAGGTTTTATTATTGGAAAATGTGCTGCGTGCCAATAGTAATACTGTAGTGTAGACTTTGATTTTGGTTACTTACAGTGTTTTCTGCAAGGACCCTTCAATTGAGAATCTTGCAGTAAGAGGGGTGCAGTTCCATTTTGTACAGTTTTTGAGTTTGATGCATATCCGATAACAAATGAGCGAATTATTGCAAATAAATACAAATAGAAATATTAATATTTTTATTACAGAATTTTTTTCGCCAGAAATAGAAACACAAACTGATCAACTCAATAATTACTACTTATTGTGTGAAAATATATATTCTTCAATTGTTAGTGTTCTCTTTTTAATGCCAAGTCAAGGCAATAATTTTATAAACAGTTTTATCTAATTTCCTCGAAGTTGGTAAAGATGGAGCTGTACCCCTCTTGCATCAAGGTCCTCGAATTTCATCCTGACAAGGACAAGTATCACAACATTTCAAAACAATAAGTGCATAAAAACAAATAGACCTAAATTTTCTAACGACAAATCAACCCTTTACAATTCACTATCACATCTACGCCACTATCACAAAAGTGGCTGTATCTCATTACCCTACTCCCACCAAACAATAACACCTGCCCAAAAAAAGAGTCTCCTCAAATTTACAGTAAATTTTGATACCTAACATATGCAGCGCAATTTGGATATTACTTCACCCGAAAAATACGCAGAACGCAGCTCATTGAAATCGCCTGCTTAGTGTACTCAAACTCTACACCGCCTAGAATTATTCACCTAAGCATCAAGGGAGGAAGAAGGGTTCGATGTCAGACAGCGTGGGAGGGTGATATAATTTCGTGATTTAGGGGCACGTGACACCGTCGTCACGTGTCGGTGGACGTCGAAGCGACGATTAAAAGCTCGTTAGGTCGGACGCGCACCAGGCATTCCTGCCGCTACGCCGAGAGATTTAAGGCCCGTCCACAGGGTAGGTCCCATCCACGACGTGGCGGAGGCCCCCAGAGAGATAGGATCAGGCTGCTACATCCTACAGGATCGTGGCGAGGCAAGACCTTCGGCCACGGTATCTAATCTGGCCACTTTCGGAGCCGCGGGTAGCCGTGTTTTGGCCGGGGATCGTGTTAAGGGGATTTACATTCATTTCGATCCTAATAACCCGATCCCTCGGATCCCGATTTGGAACACGATATCCAGTCCTCTCCGTGTACACGTACACACCCACCCTTTCCTTTCCTCTCCTCTCCTTTCCTGCCTCTCGCTTTCTGCCCGTTTCTCCTTTTCCTCCTCTAATCCGCACCCCCCCCCCCCTGGCCCCCCCGCCCCTCCGGCCCTCCGGCCGCCGTGCCGCGCTCGACGCGTACGAGCTTTTAAGTTAAGGACACCGGACGTCCTACACCTTTCACCCACTCGTGAGTTATCTCGTGACTTTTCGGGGCTTCCTTCGCCGCCGAAACTGCCGAAAAGAGCGGACGTCAGGTCGATTTTATTTATAGCTTTCTTCGGCCGCTTTCCTTCTCCTTTCTCAGCGAGCTATCAAACACTTTGGGTCCCGATGTACGAAATCTGTATTGGTATCGATGGTTGAGGACGGTGTTGGAATTGAGGTGTTGATAGGGTTCAGCGATCTGGAATCTGGATTCGGGTGGCGTGGAAGATTGAGCTTCAGCTTCTGAGGGGAAGAATTTTAGGCGAGTTTTCTTTTGCTTTTAGGAAGTGTTTGAGATGGAAAAGATGTTTGTAGGGGATGAAGCTTAGGTATGAAGTTGTAATAAGGTTTCTTGCAAATTGCTGGTGTTGGTACAAGGTCCGCGATGTTAATTGCCAGATAGGGTGAACTACATTAAAGCTGGCACTGCATTAATCATTGGCACTCCTGATTAAAAAGCCAAATATTTAAAAGTACAAACTTAGAAAGTGCTTTTTTACAATTTCTTATTTTTCTTTCACTACAACACTGCAAAGCCTAGTAGTTGAACTACACATTTTATATCTGGCAACAACACAAAAAAGTCTTAAAGGTAACGGTCGGACAAAGGGCTGAGTTTTAAGCGTTTTTTTTTTTTAATTTTGATAAGGAGTAGGTAAGAATATTTTGTCGCTTTGTAACTAAGTAATGGATTGAAACACAGATTTGCTAAGTGTTGTAGGTACTTAATAGTGAATGAAATAGTCTGTTTAAACTTTGTTTTCAACTACATATGTTTTTCTATACAACCTCAAATTTTAGGGTGCCAATGACTTTTATTCCTATTTTCGTTTTTCATTGAATATTTTTAAAATAAACGACTTAATAGATACCAAAGATGTTGTATTTTAATGAGAAATCCATAATCGTTGATAATAACTGAAAATTAAGACCATATAAAAACTTTACAAAAAAATATAGACTATGGCTATCAAACTAATCTTAGGAAATCACTCAAGAATTTTAATTCTGCCATTAAATTTGAAATCATCAGCGTAATTTTTTCTGAACGCCCCAAATATCAAACTACAATTTACTTTAGCATTCTTCTCGAATAAAGTAAGAGGAATTGTCACAGGTGCTCCAAATATCGTGCAACTGTTTTCATCGGAATGTTTCACAAGTTTCAACTTAATACGAGTTTTCTGAGCTGGCCTCATTTCTCTTGTTCTATTCGGATTCTTCTTCGTTCAGAGATTCATATTGCCTTCGATCTTTAACCTCCGTGGTGCCGTTACCTGTGTCAATAGCACCTCGGCTTTCTTCGAGAGAATGCGAAAAATGTTCTGTCTTTAATGGTCTTCTTGTGTCCGTATGTTTCGAGTTTATTGCTTCCTTTGACATCCTCCGTGTCTGTTTAGAATAGGCTCCAGCAGCGAGTAGTTGTTCTCGCAAGCGTATTCTGCTACACGATAATTCCTCGACGTTCTGTGCCCCTTTCCGGCACTGGTGAAAGTCTTTCGACGATGATGCGCGTGCTCGAAGAATGAAGCATAAAAGCCTTTTCATGATGACAGTCAATGAAGAGCGAACTTTACGGATGTGATAATTATCGCGTGTAATAAATTAAGTAATTGGTACTGTTTGTACTAATTGATGTGGCTGTGGAGTTTTGGCTGAGGGCTTTTAAGAAAGTGAGCAGCCTCCTAAATTAATTAATACACACACTTAAAATCCACTATCAGAATTGGAAGAAGTATACAAAAATAGAAGAAAATATGTCTTCCTCTTCACGACCATAATAGAAGTACAAGCGCCACAAGAAAACAGTTAAACGTTCTAATTAAAAGAGTCCCGAAATCGAGCAGGCATCGCGAAATCCCCAGCCCCGAAAATCATCGGCAGACCCAGGAAGACCTACGTGTACACGATGCTCGAGCAATTCGACATCCTTCTCCCATCGCAGTAACAAAATGGTTAAAAAAAAAAACATGAGCGTGTTGGTTGAGGAAGCCGTCGTGGAGGCATCGAGGCCGTGGCGCGAGGAAGCGACGATCTCCTCGATGAGAAATAAATGAAAAGGGCTGTCGAGGAAGGAGGAAGCTGGCGAGATTGAGTGCCGAGGCACTGGAAGCGACGAGGCGTGCTTTGATCGCGGCGGACGAGGCTTCATCACCCGTGGTCGCCTTCGTGGATCCCCCAGGTCCCGTCCCGACGACGGGCGTGATGTGCCCCGCGGCCAAAACAACACGCCCCTGTTCTCTCCCCTTATTTCCTCCCTGTTCTCCCCGTCAATCTCTGTGCGCGGCCAGCCAACTTCGCTCTCCTTCACCTTCCGTCGCGGTAATCCGTTCCCACAGACAAAAGGGCCTCGCGGCCCGTCGACTTCGATCTCCTTCCGCCACCTCGACTTCGTGTACCCGTGATCGTGTCCACCGTCGCAGGTATGTAATAAGGATGTAACCCGAGCCCCACGGGACACGGGACACGGGACCGGCGACTGCGATCGGTTCCACGGGGGGGACAGGTCCGAGGCTCCTACTCGATGATCGCCCGACGACCGATCGATCCACGCTTCTAGGAACAACGACGAATATAGCGAGCTGGAAATTAGCCCCCCGGGGTTGTTTCTTCTTGCGAACTAGGGACTAAGACCGGCACTTCTGGGGGACTGATGGGTTTCCAGTGTATTTGGATTGGAGTACTGGAAATATTACTTATACCTCTGGCGTTATCACTTATACTTCTCTTATTAGTAGCAGTACGATAATATTACAGTAAAATATTTATTGCGAAAATGTGTAGCTCACTTGGATAATGGATGCGAATCATTTTATCAGTCGTGTTGCTATGAAAATTCTGCGTGCTGCGGAAATTTGAGAGTGATGCAGTAAATATTCCCAGTACTGTAGGTGATGCACTTGTGCAGGTGGAGTTGAGCGAGCCTCTGCTAGGGAACTGTGGGAATAGAAGCTTTTTTATTGTGAAATATTTATGTTACAGAGGGGTGAAGAAAATTGGGTGATACTTCGGTATATGAGAGTATCCTGTATGTGAGGTGTATGGATTTATTCGTGTTCCTAATTGATTAGCTCTTGTGTTTTTATTAAGGGGTCTCTCTACTTTGACGGCTTGAAAATCAGCGCGATATTTGGGACTTTTTTAAAGAGAAATCATCAAATTATATTAATTGAAAACTTTATGCCTATATTTGTACATATTTAGGCAACATGTTAAAGAAAAATTAATTAAAAAAAAAGGGTACCGAAAACCTTAAACGCGTTTTTCGAATTGGTTAGCATGATATCTCAAAAATCCATCACCCGATTTACTTCAAACTTGGTATATATCTTCAGTAGATGCCCCATTCTCGTTGTTACTAAAACTAAGTCGTGTTTTGCAAAATTAAACTTTTGCGACTTATAAAAACTATCGAATTTTTTGCAGAAATCGATGTCTGTTTTAGACACTGCCATTCTTTTTTTTATTTTTCAGTATTTCTCATTTAATGTAGTTCAGACGATAGCCACACTCATATAGATTACAACAATTTTTAAATTTTCTATTTCAGACAACTACAGCATATGATTTTTGTAAGGCGCTCTATTAACTCCGGATATAACCCTTATTTTTGCATACAATTTATTTTTTCATCTTCTCTAAAGATTGGCAAATAAAGCCACAAAGCTGGAAGTAAATATATTTAACGGTCTTCTTTTAAACAATTCTCAAATTTCGCATCATTTTTCGTCCGTCAAGGTAGGGAGACCCCTTAAGTAATTTTTTAACGGAACATTTGAAGTGTTACAGGAGATGTTTATTGTTAACTTTCCTCTATACTCTATCTATATCAAGCTTTCACAAAAGTATTAATATTAATTACATTCATGCTCCTCTCACTCAGCATCAAGATTCAAGGATGAATAATTCTTCAAAATGATATAAAACCTACATACACCTTTCATTCCTTTCATGCCCCGTCAATTCCAGTGAAACATTTCATCCCACGATGCAAATACTCCACAGAAATATTGATCGCAAGGTTCGAAGATTCATCGGGATCGTTGAATATGCAACATTCTGCTACATCGCTAAATTCTCCATCGCTGCTCAAAGCAAGTTCGAAATGCCATTTCTCTTCTCGATTTCGCCATGAATTATTTATTCCTGGGTCTAACCTGGCCGCCACGTGACGCTGGCCAGCCAGTCTTCCTGCGATCTCGCGCGTTTTCCTCTCCCGGCGACTCTCGCCCGTTTGTCATCGTGCAACGAGGATGTAACCGAAGCCAGGGGCTGTCGAAATCCACGATCGAATCCGCGACAGCCCGAAAATTCCACGCGGAGATCGAAAGAGTTCACATCGATGGCTTCCAGGAAGTGTCGTCTGGCCGTTTGAAATTTAATTCGGACGCGCGCGGAGAGGCGAGCTCGCGCCAGACCGCAAATTGCGACATCGGTGTGTCCACCGCGTTCTTCATTCTGCCCGGTGGTTCGCGACGGCGACGGGCTTCGAAACCTTTCGAATCACTTCGAACATCTGACAAAAAAGTATACCTTCAGACTGTATACCTGCAGAAATTTTGAGGGCCTGGCGGGTTTCGGAGAGCTGAAAAGAAATCGACAGTGATTTGGAATATCCTGTGACAGGAGACGAAAGACTTTCAAAGTTTATCAAGACCACCAGGATCCACCGAGTCTTTGAATTTGATATTCTCAAAATTTGACTACTATTCGAAGACATTTGCAAGCGAATAGAAGTGACTGAAAATTTGCGAGCTACTGTGTTCGGCATGCATTCCCGGGAATAGAAGGAATCGGATCGCGTCCAAGATTGAGCGGCGCGACCTTCCCTTCCTGTCCCCCCGTGTTTGCCGTTGGATGTGCCTCGGCCGGCTGAAGGACTGGTAATCGTACACCGTGCAAACGAATGACTGTGGAAGAGAGGAGTAGTCGAAGGCGAGTCGGAATGAAGATGAAGAAGCGTGAGATAGGCCGTCCAGGCCCGGGAGTCGCTCTTCAATGCTGGCTGGGCCCATCTAGAGAGCTCGATAAACACTCGACACCGAGTTCTCCCGTGGTTCTTCTTCAAAACACCGGGCCCCATTGTTGCCGTGTCATCTCTTCCAGCTTCGGGGCCATTGTCCTCTGCCGCGGGCATTACCAATCGTTCGAATCGATCCTGGTTATCCAGAGTCCCACCAGCAAGCATTAGACAACCGAGTCGCGCCGAAGAGACACTGTACCCAATCGCTAGGGAAATGGCGGGCCTCCTGCCCCCTCTCTGAAAGAAAGTGACGCGGAATTAGCCCGTGGCCTTTTAAAGCCTCATAAAAAACGACTAGCCGGGTCCATCTCACTGTCTGAGAATTCGAATTCCTGGCGATCAGCGAGCCGATAAAAGCCGACGTGTCGCGGAGGTGTCGTGGGATTCTGTTTCCATCGAAGGGGAGCCGACTTCCTGGGAGAGATCAGCTGACGCCTGGGCGGTTCGTTTCGGGGCCTAGTGAATGGGAATATCAAGAGCAGAGCAGAGGTGCCCGGCCACTCTCGCTCTTCCCGCCTCGTCCTTTCTCCCTCGCTCCCTGATTTCGGGGCCCGAATGTGGTCAGCCCGAGAGGCGCTGGAGGTGGAGGTGACGAGCACCGATGGTCGGGTGGGGGAGGGGGGGGGGAGGGGGTAGGGGAGGGAGAGCGACGAGGGGGAGGGCAGCAGGGGCAAGAAGGAAATCGGCGGAGTGGCGACGGCGGAGGGAAGAGGGAGAGAAACGAGCACGTTGAAACAAGAAGAATGGAATAAAAGGTTGGCCTGGCCGCGACGGCCAAGCGAAAAGGGGTCGGAGGAGGAGAAGGACTCGAGGAGAAACCAGCGGGGGCGGGGCCCCGACTCTGGATGCTGGGATGGAGCCCAGTCCTCCTTCACCATCTTCGTTCATCTCGGACCCAACCCCTTTTCTCATCCGAAGCTTGCCCATCTTTTGCCTTCTCTGCCCCCGCTGATCCTTCTGCAGCCGTTTCTTCGACCCCTTCTTCCTCTGCTTCTTCCCTTCGCCGGCTCACCCTTGACCCGTCTGCGCCGTTGCTCCTCTTCGCGGGCTATCTTCGCTGATCCATCTAAAAATTAGCGGAATACACTTTTTCCGATTTCGGTGACCAAGGAAATCGTCACAGACCCTGTGTAGACCTAGGATAATCAAAGCTGAAAGCCCTTTGAAATTCGTCTTGGATCAATGATCACGGTGGTTCGTTCCCTTGGTTCCTCTTGGACCTGAAGCTGGTCGAGTTGCATCTCAGAAGAGCGCTGCAGGGGAATACGGTAATCGAAATTGCTCGCGGGTTAACCAGCGGCAGCGCGGGGATTAACACGCTGGCTTGCTAAACGAGATAAGATACGGTGCATGTAAACGAGGTGTAAGTGATAGACGCTCGATAATTAACGGGTATCGAGAGTGAGAGATGAGGCAGAGATAGGGTGGCTCGAGCCAGGAGGACGTTATACCTGTCGCATCCAGTCCATCATCCGCTGGAGCTGGTTTGCTCTTTGCCTTTCATCTGCCTTTCGTAACGTCCGCCAGGCGCAGTGAAACTCCTCTTCCTTCTGGACACGGAGGATTCTGCGCTCTCGCGTACCTGTCGCGCTCGCGCCATTACGCGTCGCTGGAGAATTGAAACAATGTTACTACGAATGTGATCGGTGTGACAACACACGGGAGATCGGACGCCAGCGAGCTGGCGCGCACGCCTCGCTGACTTTGAGGCTCCGGCCGCTCCGAAACCTACACGACTTTCACTAACCTTTCGCAAACCGATTTTTGCCCCGTATCGCGTTTCGTCGTTCACTTGCACGGCGAATAAACACCGACGCCTAGGGACTTTCTACTGTGGAGCAAAGAAAGGGAGGACTTTTGTTTTGTCGAGTTCGTTTGGTCAGTACTTGGCCGTGGCATTTGGAGCCTGGGGGAAATGGATTCGCTACTGCGCGCGATGTAGCTTTTAATGAGGTTTTTTAAATGGTAGTAGTTTGTTAGAGATTCAGATAGAATCTGGTAGATGAAGTTTTAATAACCCTTCGTTGCATACTGTTGCAAATATGCAATATATATTTCCTTCTTAATTTTTTTGTTTTATCTAGCCTGTAGTGTGATGTAATTTTTATCGTGAAAGATACGTATCCTAGTTTCTAAACATTTACATAGATCGTGCTGAACGTTGTAATTCCGCGTTTTTTAACTAATCATAATCGTAATGGCGGAAAAGGTGGGAAAATAAAAAAAAAACAATTTTTATTATTTTTCTCTTGTTATTATCACTTGTACGAATCCAAAAATGTATTTCTTTCCGAAATCGAAGAAGTTATGCAACGAAGGGCTAATCATCCCGTTAATAGAATTTAACAAAGAGAGGCTTTCTGCTGTCTGCCTCCGATTGCTTTGATTTTCAGATGTTTTAGAAGAAAAATAACAAGTACGTGTTTTTTTTAACTTTGAGGGGTAGTTTCACCCCCTAATATGCGGGCTAAAATAAAAAATTTTGAAATTGAAAGATGAAGAAGTTGAAATAACAGTCACCACGTTGCTCCCTTCTTGAATCACTAATTAATTCAATTTGATCACTGTCAGTGTTCGTTTGAAAATCACTTACAAAAAATTTTGATTAATATTTAGCAATTAAAGAATAAATCTTATTTAAACCTAAAACGTAACGATGAATTCCATTTTAAAATTCACTACCCTCTTATGTAATTAAATGAGCACTATAAATTTGAAATATTTGCAACCCCCTCTTTAAACACTCAAGAATATTTCCACCCCACTATTTTATACAATAGGTATCAACTCCATTGATGTCTGAAAAAATTCATAAATCTATCCACGAAGCTATCTCCTCTCATTTCCAACGATTCCTCACGGAGTCTTGCACAAGGCTCGCGATTCGTTTTGAGGATATTTCGCGCGCGGCTTTGCGGTTGCCCTTTTTTCTCTCCATCCCCCGGCTCGTCCCCCCTTCCGCCCTTGTGCCCCTAATGGATTACGGGCCAGGCCATTTTTCACCCGAAATGGATTTTCATAAGGCCCGACATTCTCGGCTTTGCCCAACCGCGCGCATTCTCCACCATTCTCCGTTTCACTCTATCTCCGCTCCGCCAAAATGTTTGTAAATAGATGTAAAGTCTGGGAGGGGCCCAGGGGGTTCCCTGCTGAGTGAACAAGGCGCCCCATCGTGCACCACGGCCGGTACATTTCTCGGGCTCTTCACCATTCTTCCCTCTCTTTATACGAACCTATACATCGGCCACCTTTTGTATCTCTTCCACCCTCTTTCTTCCTCGTCTTCTTCATTCTCATCCTCCCACTCGTATTCTTACCCGTGCGTTCTCCCTATGTTCCATCTTGCCTATCTTCTTCTTTTTCTTCATTATTAGTCATCCCGGTCCTTCCTCCCGACCTCTTCGATCAGATTTTCTTTCACTTCTTCGCCTTCGATTTTCGATTCCTTCTGTTTCCTTCTATTCAACCCTTAATTTTCTTAATCTTCCTTAATCGTCTATTTCACTTATCACGTGCACTAAAATCCCACAAGTTTTTATTTAAGTGGTGGACGTAGATAATGCGAGAGTTGAAATCAAAATCGATCAGTCAGATTTTAAATTCAGGTAGGGATCATAAGGCAAACGTAACTGACCCTGAAACACACAAACTGTTGAACCGAAGAAAACTGAGAAAGACTTCTTCGCCCAGCGAAATTCTCCATTCATTTTTTCGCTCCCTCTCTAAAGTCAAATATTTCCCTATCTGTTTGACAACATGCTCTAGCATACCCGATTGTTGGCCGTGTAAATTATTAACAAACCCGTTCAAACACGCACACCCTTCGGAAGTGATAAATCATCGGTATGAAAGCACACATTGTGTTTGTCCTGTGCACATCTTGGCTATGTAAATTCGCGGCGGGATCTACTACCAGGAACTCCGTGTGTGCGCGAATTCAATGGAAGTCGACGATAACTGTGTGAACAAAGTCAATTTCTAGGGTCGGGTGCAGCGTTAAAGTAGCGATTCACGGTGACAAATCCTCTCCCGAGGGAACTCGATCGCAGTGCGTCCAATCGATTGTCTTGCAGTGATTCTGCGATTATTAAAAAGCATACTGCCATACTGTCTGAACATGTGGCACATATTTGCCTAATATGTGCACAGAGGCTGGCCGAATTATTATACTCAAAACATTTTCGTCAATTTTTGGGTTCCTTTTAAAATGGATTTAATACGATTAAAAAGAAAACTCTTAAATTGGTGACTAAAGGTTCTGAAAGGAAACTTTCTTAGCTTTCCAAAACACTCACGAAAATTTGTCTACGTTCATGAGTTCGCAAGTTATAGGTGTTCAAAGTGAAAAGTACCTTTTTTGCTTTGATCGCGAATAACTCGGTGAATAGAAATCATACAACAAAATCAAATGAAACGAAATTAAAGAGAAACGTTTGCTCTATAAGAGCTCTTCGGTGGATATACAGAAAAAAAAAATTTTGACCTGTGCATACGTTATTACAATTAGGCAAAAAATTCTGAAACTTCCTTTCCTGCGTTTCATCTTGATAAAACAGTATCATAATTGATGAAAAAAAATTGAGTCCTTGATTCAAAAACTAGAACCCAGACTCACAAAATCTCAAACCTTTTTGTTTGAATATAATAATTTGGCCACCCATTGTATGAACAGGAAAAGAAACATGAATTTAGGAATTAAATGGAGAAGACACTAACAATAACTAAGTTAAGTTTAAGCTAGGGTAAACCAACCAGTAATTGACCGCATACCAGTGAATGACCATTAGACAAAGAAATGTGAATTATAAATTTAAAAATATTATATGTTTATAAATGGAGTGTAGTTGCACTTTTAATATCCCATATTTTTAGTTACGCGTATTAAGCAAACATTAATAAGTACAATTCTTATTAAAAGTATGCGCTCATTTACTGGACTTCTACACGTTTTGCATTTTATAATCGTTTTTGTTAATTACGATAAGAATAAGTAATTATTTTTATAGAAATTTGAAGGAAAATAAATTTAAATACAATTTCAACAGCTGTTTTGTTGTTATACATGCATATATATTCAAGTATTAATCTCAATGGTCCATAAATTCAACAATTCGGTCATTCACTGGTTGGTTTACTCTACATTACGTTTTGCTACGATTAAAAATGAAAGAAATATATTATTTTAATCTTTAGGGGAATCCATTTTTTCTGAAGGTAGATATTTACAGGAAACCAAGAAGTTATTAATAAGATATTTATCATAATCCTCGTTCTTATATACAATAGGTCAGAAATAATTTTATATCACGAAAAGAAACACCATAAAATATTCACAATTGAAACACGCTGTAGAATAGTACCAGAAAACGACAGACTAAATAATTCCTAGAAGTCCCCATAAGTGCCCCAACAACTACACCCTGAACACCTTCACTACCACATTGCACATTCCCAGTATTCCCTTCAAATGCCACGCTCACAGTGATTTCGCGTTGCCACTGCAAAAAGCCGTGAATCCACTTACATCCCCCATCCACGAACCTCCGTCATCCCCCATTCCACCCCGACATCAAATCAACCGCTACCAATCACACTTTCGCCAACTCTAGCGCACCAAAGCCCCGGCAAAAAAGGAATCCGAGAAACGAAGCAAATCGATCACAATCGATCACCACAAAGCCGTGGCAACCTCGGGAATCCCATCCCAATCGCGATTCCCCGCTTCGTACGCCACGGAGAGATCGCGTGGCCGTCGAAACGTCACAGCTGCGGATCCGTGGAAGCTGCGGGGCCCTTCTATAAATTCGCCCGGTGTGCCTGGTCGGAAAGGGCCACGGGGGAATTAAGGCCGGCTATTGAACGGCGGTATCGTGACACCGCGGTTGTGGACCGTCCGCCAGCCGAGTCGAGAGCGTAGCCCGTTTCATTCAGAGGCGGTCCGCGGCCTGGCCGCCTTAATGGGAATTCATCCGACAGCCGATGGGCGTGCGGATTCGCTTGTGGCGATCGCGTGCACGTGGCCGTGACACGTCTTTGCTTTTCGCCCCGGCGGACGATTCGAAATGCGGGGTGGGGCGAAAAAGGAGCACAGGGAAGCGACGACGATAGCGAGGAGCGTCAAGGGGCGACGAGGACGGAAGGAAGAAAAGGCGGGACCGTTCCCTCGAGCTGTCGTGCACAGCTCAATAGGGGCTAATTGCCGCAAGGAGAGCTGCAAATTCGTGGTATTGTAAAGCACGTTTCGTTTCGTGTTGCTCGCTTGTCGAACCGAGTCGCATTGTCGGCGTTCGCGGCTCGCCCCACGGACAGTTTCAGGCGGAAGATTCTTGATGAAAGGGGCGAGTATTCCGAGGGGCACAATGCATCCGCGGCGTTGAATCAACGAGTTGTAGCCGGGACTACGAGGATGATAGTTGGAGGATGATAGATCGGGGGATCGTTGGTTCGTTTGTGAACACGGGGATGGTAATTAGCACTGCCGCTGACGATGGGCAGGTGTCCGAGTTGCGGCCTCTTCCCCGCTGGCTTGCTTCACTCGTGTACCGCAGGTCGGATGAAAATGGCGGATGTGAGGTGGGTTTCGAGTGGAATGGAGTCTCTGAGAGTTCTGGGCGAAAATGGTGGTGGTAGGGGAAACGCGATGGTTATACTGGGAAAATGTTTTTGGGCAAACGTTTGTCTACCGTGGGAGCAAGAAATTCGGTAGATTGCTGATTTTTAAGGAAAAACACTTTGCAAGTGATATGAGATCGTTCTTAGTCAGACTCCATTCATTCTCATGTTTCGAAGCCTGCGAAAAGTTACTACATAAATCTATATAGCTCTCGTGTCTACTTGAGCTATTACAATATTATTTATTCTTGCCTACACTCGTGCAATTTGATTTTAAGAGGTTATACCTTGTCAGGAGGCCGAAAAGAGGTAAATGTGTGTAATTTTTTTGTTTGAAAAAGCGGAAGCACATATTTTTACAGAACTTTTTTCACTTAAAAAGGCTGCATTTGGTAATTTTTTGTAGAAAAATATTTAGGTTCATAATAAAAATACAACGACATCCAAGAAGCCTTTTTAAAAACGGCGAGCAAGATATCTCAAAAACTACTGCATCAATCTTTCTGAAATTTTGTGGGCTTATTTTTTATATAAGAATCTACTGAATGACGGAAGGATTTTTGTTTCAATGTATAGTTTCGATTATACCAACGATAAATGGCTTCATGGTTATCACGAATGGCCGTTTTTCGTTGATAAAATCGACACTGTACAATGGAAAAATAACCCTCCGTCATTCAGTAGATTTTTATATAAGAAAATAAGCCCACAAAATTTCAGAAAGATTGATGCAATAGTTTTTGAAATATCTTACTCACCGTTCTGAAAAAGGCTTCTTGGATGTATATTATGATTTTTGTTATAAACGTAAATGTTTCTCTACTAAAAAAATTACCAAATGTTCTTTAAATGTTGCTCCTTTGAGTGCAAAAGGTTCTGTAAAAATATATGCTTCAGCTTTTTAAAAAAAAAATCGCAAACATTCGCCCGTTTTCCTAAGAAAAAGTTTGCGCAATGTAGATAGATCACTGTTATCATCACTCACTCTTTAAAATTCAAGATCAGTACTTCATACTATATGTACAAGCTAATAAATGCTCCAGCAATGGGACTCCTAACAGCCATACTATCTAGCATCGTATCATAATACAAGGCATCAGACTTCCACGGAAAAAAAACTCCCATCTCGCAAAGTGCCCTCTCCAATATCCAAGCACCCTTCACACCTACTTACGATACAATCTCCCCCGACGATGTCCCCCCAAAAAAAATTGTATTCCCGTATTGGCAGATCGAGCGCAGAAAAATCGGCACGACTTTCACGCGGTGAAAAGAGGCCCCCCAGGGGGATGGAAGGAAGGAATTAGCTTCTTCCGCGCGGCGGGCCGAGGATAAAGCGCGGGCAGAAGGCATCGTCGCGAGGGAGAAGAGGCGGGGCGGGGGGGGGGGCACGCTTGTACGGGCTCGTCGAGGCGCATGACACGGCCCCCGCGTGGGCGATTACCCCTCGGAAATCAACTTAAACAGGGGGGGGGGGGGCGGGGGGGAGGAGGGTGGAGCAGGATGGCCCTCGAAACGGGGCCCGACAATGGCCCGCGGCTTCGGTCAATGGGGAGCCCCTTGGGCTTTTTAGCTTCTCGCGCCCCCTCGATGCCCTGCGTTCCGGATTAAACGGGGGTTTACACGGATCCACGCTGCTTCCCGTCAGGCGAAGTCAAGCCGGCCGCGTATACCCGCGCGCCTCCATGTTCCCCCGTGCGCTCTATTGACCGCCGCGCCGCTGCGGCACCCGCGTGCCCCGCCAGGTAGATGGCCGAGCAGGGACACAGAGGGGAACAAGAGCGCCGGTTAAGAAGAGAAACGAGAGAAGAAGAGGATCGCCGTGACCGAATGATCCCCGACACCGGTCGTATTTATACTCCTGTTTGCCCCCTGATTCGCCACAGGCTCGGGCCCTTAAAGGGCAACCCCCTCGAAAGGCTCCCCTCCCCCCCCCCCTCCCCCCCGCCCGGTCAAAACACGCATTCGTTTTCCGCCACCTCTCTGCTCTGCCACCGTCCGTTTACCTGGCCGCTGTTTACGCGCCGCACGCCCCCTTTTTCCGCGCGCACCCGCGTGAAATCGACGGGTTTTCGGGCAAATCGCGTTAAGCGGAACTTCGAGGAAGCATGGGGTAGCGTCCGGGGCTAGTAGAAAAGAGGCTGCAGTCGGCGGCGGAGAGTTTTCCTTGGGACGAGGAACGGAGGCTGGATTAGATCTGCACCCGATGGTGCCTCACGAGGAATGGAGGTTGAAGATTGAAGTTGAGGGGCCTCCGTGCAACGATAGCCTTGGGATATTATTATTCGAGGGTTGGGAAATTTGTTTTGCGGGCGATGGGAAACGAGGCTTCAGACTATTTGAGTCGATGATGGAATTGGAAAATCTTAGAAAAACGTTCTAGGAACTTTATGTACGTACAGTATTCGGCCGAACTTTAACTGTTTGCAGCTCATAGCTGCGTTAACTGATTTTGATAAAAATTTTCAGCACGTATACAACTTTCTTAAATCTACAAAAGCCATTTTTTAAATTTTCATTATGACCACAGACAAAACCATTACGTAAACTACGGTAAAGGACCCAATTACTGCCACCTACCCAATTACTGTCACCCTAAGCTGTTTTACGTAAAATAACGAATAAATCTTATAAAATGATGCATAAAAAAAATTTAGCATACAATTCAAACTGTTATTTATACGATACAAAAAACAGTACTTAGTTTTTTCTTCGTTAATTTGAATAAAACGATAAAAAAATTTAAGCCAATATTAGGAGAATGGAAACGATGACGTCCTTACTAGCGAAAGAGAAAACAAGGCGTTAAAGAAAATGCTGTAATTGCAATATTTAAGCTATTAACATAACAAAATATAATGCTTTAAACAATATAAGCATCATAGAAAGTAATAATGATCCGAATTCATCGATTCATTAAGTCTTTTTACTTATTAATTGGGTGTCAGTGATTGGTACAAGCGTTTCAAGCATTTTGGTATTACTGTCGTAGCAGTAGTTGCTCATGTGCATGACACGACATAACCTTAAAATTACATAAACAGTATTAGGTTAGCTGGCAGTAATTGGGGTGTCAGTAATTCAGTCAAATACATTTGAAGGGTGTCAGTAATAGATCCCCAAAAATATTTGTGAAATTGATGAATTTATACATAAAAATCGAAGTTTTAAGATCCCACAAATTTTTTTCATCAAGTAAACCTGTTAAACAATAATAAATAACAAGAACAACATATACTTTTAGCCTATAAGTACAAAAATATAAGATAATGTCAGCGTCAACGCTTAATGTGTCAGTAATTGGGTCCTTTACCCTATTACTATTATTATTAAACTTTACTATTTTTTTCGCTGTTCCGACCAATTGCATTCTATTTTCAAAACGACGAATCAGGTCACTTAGCAAACTAATCCTTCTAGCTTCTCAAAAAAACTCAAGTCATTTGGACCTATTTTAAACAAGTTATTCTGTTCGAAAAGATGGGGCCGAATACTTTTGCACGCCACTGTATTTATGAAGCTTCTTGTATAATGGTTTGAATGAAGTTCACTTCTTCCAATTCCTCATAGACCCCTACACAACTCCACTAGCACAACTCATTCACAATGTACCTTCCCATAACTCTCTAAAAATAAATACCTACAACTTTGTCAATAATATAATTTAGGCTTCCTAAGCCCGTGGTCACGTCTTCACCCCGGAGACAGTTTCACACGCAGCACAATGCGACGTGTCACGCTATTTTATTCCAACAGAATTAGCGGAATATTATTCATACAGTCCTCACTCCCTTCCCATTGTTACCTGATTTTATGGAGTACACTAAATCCTCGTGCCTAGTACCCCAGCGGCAATTAAGTCGTTGGATCCTCGTTAGCAATTCAATAACCCCCGAAGTGTTGTTGCCGTGTTACAGAGATGCAAGGAGAAGCTGAACACCCTCGCTATCTCGGTGATGAACCAATGGCCGGGGGTGAAGCTGAGGGTGACGGAGGGCTGGGACGAGGAAGGGAAGCACGCGACGGATTCGTTGCATTACGAGGGTCGTGCCGTCGACGTGACGACGAGCGATCGGGATCGCTCAAAGTACGGAATGCTGGCGAGGCTCGCCGTCGAAGCTGGTTTCGATTGGGTGTACTACGAGTCCAGGTCGCACATCCACTGCTCCGTGAAGTCTGGTCAGTTCTCTTTTAGTTTTTTCCACTTTATTTACGAAATATTCCAAAGTCCACAGCAAATGGCGATATAAATTGATAAGATACTTTGGACACACTGCATCGAAAAGGTGGAACAGAATTTTATGATACATGACTTTGTTTTTGAGAAAATAAAATTTGAAAAAATCTGTGCGACACACTCGCACTTTATGAAAAAGTGGACATAGTTTGAAAGGAATACTGTTTTTTTTAATGTGAAAGTACTGTCGTTTGCATTTTGGAAATCAAAGCTCGATTTAATCGTATTTTAATAAAAGTTCATTCTGTATTTTCGATTTATTGTATTAAAAAAAATCATTTTATTTTAGGTTGCAGCGAGTATAGACTTCCTTATGCAAAGTAGTGTAGAATGAAATTTACCTAATGTGAACAGTTTTCCGATACCCCTATACAAGAATTTCCATAATTTTTTACTTATGTATTCAGAAACATGTAAATCAGTCACTTAATAATATCCCTGTTCCCTTATTTTATTTTGTCTCCAATTTCTCTGTCATTAACTGCGAAAGTATAAAATGGGAAATTGTAAAATAAGTTTCTCTTAAATTAGATTATTTTCAAAGAATACTTAGCCTGTCCTTTAAATAAAAAAATAAGCAATTTTGAGGTGCTCGTTGATCGGTAAATCCCTAGGATACACCTGTGAATGGTGTATTGTTCCATTGCGTTCATTTCAACGATAAAAACGAAAAGGAATTTACTCTTGATATCTAGCTGTCCCAATTTAAAGACAGATTGTTAATAAAGCGTATTATCGCTATTAATCCACATTCCTCACGAGATGCGCGTTTTGATTTCTAGCTTCGTCACGGCTACTTCATCCATTACAACGGCATAACGTTGGCAAAGACGCTAATCGAGTCACGTATCGATGTTATCGCGAGCCGTGTCGACCATCTAATTTCTCTTTAAATCCCACACGGTATTTACGCTAGATCGTGAGCAGATGTCGAGGGGTTTTATCGCTCCTCGGCGATTACGATGCCATCAGATATCAGTGAGGCAATATAGACCAATATTTTCGTTACCGTTTTATTGTCGTTTAACAATTGAAGAGCTCGAGGTAAAAGATCCGCGACGATATTAAACTTTTGACGCCTAAAACTCGATAGATACCTAAACAGAAAATAGGGAATGATTTAAAAATTAAATAAAATTCAATGGTTTTACAATTTCAAAACAGCTGATTAAATGCGTCGTTCTGTTTCGTTATATCTTATTAAACGTTATTATCCTTTTTTTGCAAAAATTTTCTTCCGACGGAGCACCACTGTTTTAGGGAATATTCCAATCGCCGCGTGACTACATCTCTCTGGATAACAGAAAGTTATCTGTTTTACCGACTTCCATAGATCTTCAAGGTATTGCAGAGAATGATCGAGCTTGTTCGAAGTTGTTCCGTGAACGTCCAGTGAAATATTGTACAGATTTACGGGTACCTATCCGTTGAGGATAACAGAGAATAATGCACAGCGATGACTTAGCGCGGTAGTTTCAAAAAAGAAAAGTAGCGTTCGAAATTCAAAGTTTTCTAATTGAGATTCGTTAAATAAATTAAACAACGTTACTTATTCCCATTCTCCCGACTGTGAATTATGTAGCAAATTTACTTTTTTCTCAGAGAAAATATTTTTGTAATATAGATTTACAAAAACAATATTCACTATTTTATTTCAGTAAATGGAGGTTTGCGTATTATAAAAAATTTCTTCAATTCGAAATAGTTACCCACACATACATGTAATAATTCATACGAAGAACTATAATTCAAAATACCGTCGCTGAGGATTTAACAACGCGAAAATCGTTTATGGTTAATGTATTACGTTCTCCTCGAATTTCCTCAGGCACTTGTCGAACAGGAGTGGAAGGGGGCGAAAAAAGCGTGGAAAAAATGCTTTACGCCAGCGATGGGGGTGGTTTTGTTGCTTGATCGTGGCTCGAGTTTCAAAATAAATGCCGATAAATCTAGCCGCGCCTGTCAGCTCGAATTAGTCTCCGGGGTAACGATCGCCGCGAAATCGATACGAGCCGAAAGAACGATATTCGGTGACGAGAGGAGAGGAGATCACGATTTCGACGCCTGCTCGATCCTCGATCCCCTTGATCGATCCTGTAGTTTCCGTGGTGGAAGAGGCTGCGGCCACAGCTTCCGATCAATCGTGGAATTTATCCTAGGATCGAAGTGAAAATCGACTTTAAACACCTTCCACCAATTGTCCTGGCGCCAGAAACTATTTCTACACCCATTTTAATGATCAATGAATCGTATGATTAAATTTGGGCATTGTTTAGTAAAAGTAGTGATGGGTACGAACGCATCGCGAGTAATTTTGTTTGACTAAGAATTACTTATTGAAGGAATGGCTATCGTTCTTGAAACCTCCCTTGTTGGCGAAACTGATTTGTCTCTCTTTACTCCCGTATAGTTTCACGATCCTGTAAATAAACAGATTCCACACAAAGGGACACTTGGTAGCGAGTATGTTAGATAGGATGGCGCGAAGAAATTTAGATTCAAATGACACTCGGTTAATCTCACCCGCCGCGTGTAAAAGTTCCCTAGGGAAATCGCGGAAAAGTTGCGACCGGGGTAGCTCATTATGTCGACACCAATCTCACAGGCCCGATTATCAGGAGTTCTTCGTGGCTGTGTCTAGTTTCACCTAGTGATTTTTTCGTTCCACTGTTTCACTCTCTGATAGGTCAGTGATTCGTGTGACTAGTGGCGCGAGACCAACGGATCCGATTACGTGATCCAATCGATCGTTTCCCATCAGCTTCAGAGGCTCTAGCCACAGGCGAGACCAGATTCCAATGTTCCGCGGATTCTATTTACATGAAACGGCTTAACTTTATAAAGAACTTTTATTGCACGATATTGATTACTGAGTAGTGAGTGTGGTCGAAAGTTCACATTCAAGTATTAGATATTTTAAAAGACATCTGATAAACAACCGCAAAAGGATTAAAGTGATCGTCCAAGTAACTTTATAGTATTTAAAAACAGAAGCTTAGAAACAACTCACTCAACACTTCTTAAACACTTCACTCAATCATCAGTCCTACCTCACCCAAGTATCTACTCACCCACATATGCTATACAACACATCTCCACCCAAAAGAACTCCCCCAAGTTTTAAAAGCCACCGTACTAACAACCCCCAAAATGCTCTGCTTGCAGAATCCTCATCCGCAGGCAAATCAGGTGGCTGTTTCCCAGGCAGGAGCCTGGTGCGAACGGAGCAGGGCACCACGAAGAGGCTGGACCAGGTGCAGCTAGGCGAGCGGATCGCCGCCCTGGACTCTCGCGGCGAGGTGGTCTACAGCGAGGTGATCGCGTTCCTGGACCGCTCCCTGAAGGAGAGGAGGCAGTTCGTGCAGCTGACGACCGAGTCCGGCCGCGTGTTGACGCTGACGCCAGCCCACCTGGTGCCCGTGGAAGGCACGTCGTCGACTTTCGCCGGCAGGGTTCAGCCAGGTGACAAGATCCTCGTGAGGGATCCGGCGGACGAGAACGAGGTGGAGCACCGCCTGCGATGGGACAAGGTGGTCGACAGTCGGCTGCTCCTCGAGGAGGGCATCTACGCGCCGCTGACAACAGAGGGCACCCTCCTGGTGGACGACGTGGTCGCGTCCTGCTACGCGTTCATCGACGACCAACAGATGGCCCACTTGGCCTTCCTCCCCTACAGACTCTGGAGCAACCTGAAGTCCCTGTTCTCGAGGAGCCCGGGTGTCGAGGACACGAGGCAGCTGGACGTCAGGCAAGAAGAGAAAACGTTGAAGGACGGCATCCTCTGGTACGCGTCCTTCCTGTATTGGGTGTCCTCGTACGTCACTCCCACGAGTATGCTCTATCAGTGAAGACCTCCCATGGCTGATCAAGGAGGACCTGAGACTTACTTAGTTGGCGGAGAACGGACCGTGAAACGCGTCCGACGAATGTCAGCCTCGTTGCGCCGACGCCTCGAAGAACCAAGGATTTCGAGCGTCCGCGGAGGACGAACGTGTACAGGAACTCGTGCTCGCGGGCACCAGTGTCCTGTTTGCGACGATTAGCCGAGAAATTGTATCTAGTTGGAGGGAGACAGTGTCTTCCTCTTGGTACATATTCCTTATTTCTTCACCCTTTTTTATTGTTCGAAGAACGTACTCGATGCGTGGATGACGTTGAAGACGATACACGAACGCTGAAGAGACTCGAAGTTCGTTGGCCAGTGACCCACCTCCGTTCACCGAGTGACGTGTAGTATATTAGGCATGTAGGACGAGGAACCGAAGCTTTAGAGGGAGGATCGAAGCTCTTTCCTCTTTGACAATTGTAGCGTGTGTACCATACGAGTATATATAATATAAAGATGTTTCCCCCTTCCTTGTTCATCGAGGGGACGCGCGCGTTCCGCGGTGGATCTGCGACAAAGCCCGGTCAAACTTGACGAACGATGTAAAAATCGATAAATTAGGTAGAACGAATTGATAAACCGATGGGAATGGGGGCCGCCCACGCGGAGATTTATCTGGAATTCAATTGCGAGGCTTCGTGTTTGCGAAATGCTTGGGCACAGTGTTTCTAATTATACGATTTCTGCTCGATGCAGAATGCTTGCATGAATGCATTTCGATGCGCTTGTTGCGTGCCCATTTTTATTCTGTAAAATGTTGGTAGCGATTGGTTTAATGCCCTCCACAGTATGCTTGCTAAATGTCTCTGATTACACGCTTCCTGAATATTTCGCAACAAGCACTCGGCGAATTAGCATGGATATTTGTGGTGGTTGACGAGTGTTTTATTTATTCCGTGGGACAGCTGGATAAACATTTCTGATTTTATAAATAGCTTGTTAATCTATCTCCATTTACTCTGTTTATACATTTTATGCAATATTCAACAGCACGATTGGTATTTCGATTTATGTAACGTGGAAAATACGTCAGAGCATGGTTTTAACAGTGTTTTATTGCTCGCACAAAATAGGTGAACAGTTCTGATTTTTTAAGCATTTTAAGTATTCCATAAAATATTTACACTTCTCAGAAATTTTTGGCAAAGCTATCCTGGCATAAATTTCATATCGTCACCAAAAAGATAAAACGTCCGCTCTGATTTTACAAAATACTTGGTAAAAGGCAGCCATATATATTTTTAATCCACCTCGAATTTTTGCAATACTTTATTTATATTCCAAGAAATTATTGTAACACAGATGAAAGACACATTCGTGTTCGCTGCAACGTACTTGCCCCTCCTAATCGCTTCTCGCCCCTTCGACGTCTCGAGGAGATCGAGCTTCCAGCGCTGCATTAACCCCTCGCGTTTTCTAACGTTAGAAATTATTAATTTATAGAAACGAACCCCCTGCATCCTGACAGCTCTTGCCAGGTTACGCTTCCCCTTCCCGCTTTCATCCCCTTAAGGTAACAGATTCGAAAAGGAAGTGAGTGTGTCGTCCCTGTCACTTGCTCTTAAGCGATCTAGGAGAAAATAATAGATTAAGGACGCTTGAAAGATGGGAAAATAATTATTGTACATAGTCCCCTATCTATTTTATCATTATGGCCATACTTCCCTCCCATGGAATCGTGCTATAGGTAATGTTGCGTTTTCTCGGCTCGTTTTAACTCAATCCGTATCGATTGCTGCATTTAAAGCTATTCGCAGGATAAAATATCGAGTTTCCCCCCACGTTGTATAGTAATCCTAGCGTCCTGATCGCATTTCGATCGAGGATCATTGAAATCCATCTGCACGAGATTAATTATTCCACGCTAGAACGGTTGCTACATTCACGCCTAAGTTATCCCCAGAAATTTATATATATTATATATTATTATATTATAGTAATTATTATTAATATTATTATATTATATTTTATTATATTATTAATATTATTATTATTTGTACGTAGCGCAGAAACAAATTATAAATTATGTATATATATACCATCGATAGATTGAATTAAATCATTAAATTGAGCAGAAACCGGTGGCTTATGACTGATACCCTTTTTACTTTAATTAATTTCTTTACTGATAATAAATTGCATTGGTGTATAAAACATGTATTTAAATTAAAATTGATGAAATATCAAATCGAAATTAATACATACAGTAGTTAGTCCCTTATTCATTTCAATATACTTACAGTATTCTAAATAGATACAGTCTAATAAAAGTTACTCGAATTTCCACGCAGAAGATTCTGAATTAATTACTCAATTTTTCATGAGAACGTGGAATATATAGAATTGTTGAATTCTATAAAAAATATCTCACGTCATCGAATAATGAACAAGTATAATTTGCAAAACTCAATGAGTATTTACCATCTCTATCTTCAAACTCCACTTTTTCGATTGCAGCGAAAAGAAAAAGAATCGTGCTGAAATTCACACCTTCCGACGTTCCTTTGTTCCTTCGACCTTTGCGAAACTTTCACAGCACCGATCGATCCTCTGTCAATTTATTTCATGCAGACGAGCTGCTGTCATTCTCGCAAAAGGCAGCGAAGTAATTAAGCCAGGTGCGTGCTCAGAATGGACGATTACGAGGACGGGGATTTCGCGAAAAGGGTGAGTAACGATAATTTCTGAGTAACGATTCGCTAAGGTTATGGACCATCGCGTTGTCAATGAGAAGTCATCGAAAATCGCATTACAGAGACTTTCATTATTTCGTGTAAAGCTTCAGGAGTGTAGAATCAGTGAATTATTATCCCACTAACCAGTCTGCGCTGTTTCAGCCCAGCGTGATAATTTCGTATCTGCAAGACCAGGAGAAGGCTTTCTTCGAGCTGGTCGCCACTGGAGCCGTCTCGGATGTGAAGCAATTCTTGGACAGCAACTCTGACTTCAACATCAATGCCGTCGACTATCAAGTGAGCCATGACAATAAAATTTAACACGTTCCGTGTCACGATGGAAATTCAGACCCTTAGTGGGACTATAAACAGTAATGAGAAAAGCAGATTATGATATTCAATTATAGTAAAATCAGCCTTTTTTCTTCTACTTCCATTTCGACACTGAATTGAGACACCTCTTTCCTATGCAGAAAAGAAGAAATCAATGTTGAAAAATTTTTTAATGGGATTGCCCCTTAGGGGGGCAGTGGACTATTTCAGCTTCAGAAAATCGATTATCTTTTTTCACCGATTTTGAAAGTCTTATCCCTTATGAACATTTTAAACATAATTTCATGAAAAATTCAAATAATTGTAGAAGTTGTAGCAGCGAAAGTACTTTTCGAGTAACGGCCTTGCAGAGCGGTATTTTTTCTAGAAACACTATTTTCAGAAACGTTGTACATCATAACTCTTGAACCAATGAATATTTTCAATTGAAATTTTTACTGGACGCGTAGAATTCCTTCATCTACAGAGAGGAATTCCCACATCAACATTGGATGTTTGTAAATCATTTTATAACTGATTAAAGATCTTTTTCGTTAAAATGTGGGGGAAAAATTAATTCATGTGTAACTTCCACAATGTTTGTTCAAATTTACCGGCAAATATCCGCTCTGTTGATTTTGGTGTATAAAGTACTCGCCCCAAAGCATTTTGCTTTCACATGATTGGCTCACCTGAATCGATGTACACTACCTGCAGCGGCGCGCCGTACAAGGCTATCTTCAACGATTAATAACTCCGACAATTTTATCCATTCCAATGATTTTTTTTGTTGCAATTACCCGCAAACGTGCCGACAATAGATTGTTAAAAGCACGACTATAATGATTATTTGGTATCAAAGTAATTTAGCGTCAAAGAAACTAACGAATTTACTTATTCAATAGTCCATTACCCCTTTAAATGAAAATATCATTAGCTATCACTTCTGACAAACATTGTGCGCCAGTGACAACACGAAACGTGTTAAATGTTTTTTTTGAAAAATCATTCGACCAACGATATCTGTATTCAAGCAGCACATCTCGCTACCAACAAAGTCATCTAGATCGTCGCTGGCGATCCTATGTATACAGCTATCACTACACCAGTCCCCATCCGTCAAAACAGTTGCACAAACGATTATTAATTAACCGTCTCCTTCCGTCTGGACGAAAAGCATCCGCAGACACAAAGTGCCCGCGACAGGCGGCTCGTAAAGTTGCCCGGGGCTTTATCTCCCATCGCCGGTTTCCCGCAACATAACCGTAAGTGGTGTTGGCCGTTCGATTCACCAGAAGGCGCAGGTAACGGGCCCGGTTTTCCTCTCATTTCCCGCGCCCCGATCACCGGCTCTGTCAACCCCTTTCCCGGGGGATCATTTCCGACCGATGATTTACACGGGGCCCGGTCCCCGCGTCTCGGGTTCAAAGAGCAACGCCGTCTGGTCGCGCGTTAGGCGCCCGGAGGAGGACGCGGAGGGCGAAGAGGAAGGTGCCCCGGGGCCCAGGGAGGTGGAGGGCATGGTCGAGTCGGAAGAGGAAAGCGAAAGACGCAAGACGAGGCCTCGTTATCTCAGATCTTCACCCCGTCGTGGTACACGTACCCCCCGTGGAATGTTACCCCCTCCTCCAGGCTCGTGCTGGTCGTGTCATCCTCCTCTCTTCGGGGTTCCCAAAACGCCCAACCCTGGTTTCGCTTTGTGGCAGAGGCCGCCTCGAGTCGGACCGGAGATCGCGGAGCACCGAACAGCGAGAGAGAGAGAGAGAGAGAGAGAGAGGGTGGCGGGAGGTGGCGGGAGGTGGGGGAGGAGGGGGCGGCCGTGGAAGAGAAGGGAAGAAGAAGAAACGGTGGATATGGGGAGGAAGAGGAGGGCAGGAGGAAGAAGGAAAGGCAGGGAGCGCGATAGAAACGGGATGAAAGAAGCTGGCTGCCTCCGTGTATCTACGGCCATATTTCAGGCCGTCCTTTACAAGACAATGGTTTCAGCCGAGGACCGATAAAAATTATTCAAATGACTCGTCCCGCTGTAAATTCCATCCGGGAATCCCCTCGCCACCGTCCTGCCCGCGGCTCTCTCCACCTCTCGCGTTTGCTCTCATTTTCGGAGGCGACCCAATATCCATGAGATATCGGGACTCATCCAGAGAATCTCCATACACTCCCTCGGTTATTAGAACAATGAGGCGGGTCCTCGGGGCGCCTGGGGGGATGAGGATTTTTATAAACTCGATCGACGGCCTCGGACTTTGTTTTAGTTTGGAATATAAATCGAAGCTTTCGGGGCACTCGCTGGGGACTTGATAGTACATGTGTCTTTTTCGCGTAATATGGTGTGTGATGAAGACGAAGGATCGTGAAACATTTTCACTCTGTCTGAAATGTGTACAGATCAGTGCACAGAAGGCCCCCGCAGGGCCCCATGACCAAAAAAATTATAATTACGTATAGGTATCCAAACACTAAATTTGTTTCGTACTACACTACACTTGGCCCGTTTTTAGTAAATTATCTCTTCATTTTCCCAAAAATTGGCCCGTAGCCAGAAGCCCTCCTAGGGCCCTATCTTAAAAAAATTATGATTTTAACCAAAGACTATTTTTTTCTGTACTATTACACTTAACTCGTTTTTAGTAAACTATCTCTTCAATTTCCAGAAAAAATGGGCCCCTGGCCAGAAGCCTCACTAGGGCCCTATCTTAAAACAAAATTATGATTTTAACCAAAGACTATATTTTTTCTGTATTACTACACTTAACCCGTTTTTAGTAAACTGCCTCTTCATTTTCCTGCAAAAATGGGCCCCTCAGAACGTTTGCCACCTGGGCCTTGTTTCTTAAATCCACCACAGGTACAGATCCCATCAAATGGGACAGAATCGATTCAAACACAGCGTAATAATTTTAGAAACGTATGCTCCTATCGCGCTACATACTCCAGAACAGCATCTACCCCTGTAGAATTGTCACCTTGCAACTACAAATACGTTAACCAGAGCTCTATTAGCATTAACAATGTCTGCATCCCTTATTTTTTTTTATCTTGAACATCTGATACCACAAAGCAGAAAGTTTATATGTTTGTGTGTTTGTCTGTCGTCTAAAAATTTTCGAACTTATTATTCCTGGCTAATCCAGATGAATGTGACTATTTTCAAAAAAAAAAAAAAAAACTAAAAAAGATGCATAAAATCAGAATCTACATTCCGAGCGAAGCCGAGTAGTAAAGCTAGTGATACAATAAAATCGAGAAGATCAATGCGAGTTTCTAATAATCCAGAAATACATGAAGTTCCGAGGGCCCACAGAAGCTCCAGTTTTGGGACCAAAAATTCGAACTGCCATCATAGTTTACCTCATACGTGGCACATCCCCCACAAACTGTCTAATATGTACATAGTATTTATGCAACCCTCGGCGCTCGACCAACCCCACGAATTCTTCTAGCGAAAGTGATGCACCGATTGTTTCGAGCGCCGTTTATTTCACTCGTCCTCAAAAATTGCTCGATGGCGACGAGGGCCTCGTGCTGGACAGCTGGCTGTCGTGAAAGGTGAGGGCCCTTCAACGCGCATATATCACAAGGTGGCATTGTGGCGGTGCGTGTGGTTGCGCGTAGGTCCCCCATAGGGCCCCGTCGAAAAGCCAGGATATCACGGAATATTGTGACCGGTGCCGACGGCAACAATGGAGTCTGCCCATTGTGGGGGGGTTCCGCCTGTGTAAACGCAGTGGCCGCAGATGGGGCGACAAACGTCGTCGTCCCATTCTTCGTACAAAAAGGGACACGGCCGAAAAGAAGGAAGGGAGGCAGGACAGAAGTTCGAAAGTCGATTTCACGTGGGACAGGGAAGCGCCGCGAGGGCTGGTCACCGGACGAATTCCATGCGATCGTGGAAAGCTGTGATGGATCCCCTGAAGCGTTTTAAGACGCAAGCTAGTCCATTGGGGATTTATTTGCAATCGAATGGAAAGGGGAAACGTTACCTTCTGTGGAAATTGGAAGATGGATTTTTTTGGTTTAGCACTGGGAGCATCTCTGTTGATCGGTGCTTGACGATAATTTGAGAAATTATTGTCGATGAACAAAGAAAAATGAGATAAAAATTTAACATTAAATGGTAGAATAGGATACTGAAATTTATATAATTCTAATAATAAATATCTCTCAATTAATAAAATTACAGAAAATATTATTAAAAATAAACTTGCTTCATAAGAAACAGATTGTGCGATTGAACGAATTGCTCCCAATATTGAATAATTAGAATTTTAAGCTCACCCCCCAATTATTACAGGATATACCCACATTCTTAAAACTCTTAATAAATATAAAATTCCAATCTTAATTGAATATAAATTAAAAAAAGGTGGACAAATTAACCACGTTGCTATAGATAATAATAAAATTAATATATAACTCTAAAATAATATAAATATAAATTCATCTTATCAAAATAAAAAATTCTTTATTTAATAACTTAATCACATCACTAAAAGGTTGCAATAGCACCATTACCCCTTCCTTTCAGATCTGAAAGGAAAAATACGGTGATCGAGAGATCCTTTTCTAGAACTCATCGTGCACAAGTTGTCAAAGCTGTCCCTTCCCAAAGTGGAGTAAATTTTCTTAATGCTTCGATGAAAGGGAAGTGAATCTCGAAGGATTAGGAAAGTGGGTTGATATCCAGAACGCTTCTTTTCACTATTACTTTAAAACATATTTTCAATTTCAACTGCCTCTGATATTCTACCTTAACTAGTACTAACATCCTGACAATTCCATTTTACTCCTACGAAGCTCTTTAAACAAAAGAAACACAACAGTCTCCCCTTTATTATTCCACTTTATCGTCGCCCATTTTTCAGTTTCTTATTCCGAGAAGAAACGCAATAACGTGCCCTTCTGTCCAGGGTGTCACAGCGCTGCACATCGCAGTTCGCGACAGAAATACGTCACTTGTCAGCTATCTGCTGTCCCATCCCGACATCGATCCTGGCGACACACACCTCCACGCCATCCGGGACAACGAAATGGAGATCACCACTATTATCTTAAACAAATTGAACGAGCTGGCATCGGGCTTCGAGTACGCTGGTGTGACGCAGAGCGCCGACTTCCTGGACGACACGACGCCCCTGCTGGTGGCCGCGCAATATGGTCACTTCGAGATGATTAATTTCCTGCGAAGACGGCAACACTCCATCTTGAAGCCGCATCCACCCAGCTGCAACTGCGAGGACGTGTGCAAGTACGAATTTCCTTGATCTCAAATATGCAACTAGGTTTACGCTACTAAAATAAGCAATAAGGTAACAAAAATCACGGCTAAAGACCTCGTACAATGCATAATAATTTAATAGTTGTATGCAGGAGTATTTCTCAGAAAGGAACCACTGTAATTGTAAGTTTCACTTGATTACGCGTACTAATGCTTCTTTATTTTATTTTTTTTTTATATAGGAAGAATATAAACTTTGGTCAAATCTAATTGATAAAACGGAAGTACTCGTAATTTAAGTTTTAACTATGAAGTTTAAATAATAGTTGTTTGGTTGAGGAATATTTATTGAATATATTAGTATTTTATTAAGTCTCTTCATCAAAGAAATATTTACTGTTCGCGAATTTAACTTTAAATGGTAACACCAATGTAGCAGCACACACGTGTAATGTACCTTTGACAATTGTTTGTGGGTAAACAAAGAAATAAGTTGAAAATCTGTTTAAACGCTTTTATTATACAAATCTTATGTAGTTTCAACATATTTTTTATTTTATTTTTTTTCACAATGGCACTTTAAACGCGTTTTTCTCGGAACCACGTTTTTCAAATTGCCTTGCAGCATAAATTAAACAAATTTTATTCGGTTCATTTGAACTATGTTGTAAAATACTGTTTTTCTTAGAAACGGTAAGCATTTGAACATAACGTTCACTCTCTAGCTCCATTCACCACTACCAGCACCATTTTTAGCTACAAAATTGGATTCCAATTACAAAATTGGACTCAATGTGGAGAATGTAGTTCAGAGGCTACTATAAAAGTTTCAAGCGAATCAAATAAAATTTGTTTAAGTTATGCTACAAGACAATTTGAAAAATGTGGGTCCGAGAAAAACGTGTTTAAAGTGTCATTTAAAAAAAAAAAAGAAAATAAATATAATTCATCTTGATGCTACATAAGGTGTGTATAATAAAGGCGTTTAGACAGATTTTCGACTTACTTCTTTGTTTAGCCACAAACAATTGTCAAAGGTAGACTACGTTTTGGTGCCGCTACAGTGGCGTTTATTTTTCAACGCTCTTTTTATAACTACCATTTTTTTTCCACTGTGATACAAAAATTCAGAACAATAGTTCAAGATACAATAATACAGCCTGCCATACCACAAATTAATTTGTCGACCCGTTTTTGTAGACAAAAATTCACAAAGAATTGCCTATTTTTCAGCCCAACAAGGCGCAATCCCCCCTTAATTGCACTAAACGTCTAGTTTAATAAGGCACATTCGATTAACGTTGCCGTCCGACAGCGCAGAATTGAAAGAGAGAGATCCGACTTGCTAACGGTGGAGAAAATGCGATTACTCTCTTACAAGGCCATCGCGAACCCGGCATACATTTGCCAGACTGTCGAGGACCCAATTATGGAAGCTTTCAATTTATCGTTCGAGCTCGACAAGGCCGCCTCCTTCGACAGGCAATTTTATTACGACTACAAGCACCTATCCGAGGTTAGCCCGGCGTTTACTCTAACAGTGAACCTCATAATCGAAACTCATTGTCCTCGTTTCTATTTTGTCACAGAGCGTCTCGCAGTTTGCAACCGATCTGATCGGCTGCGCCAGAACAGTCGACGAGGTGGAGGTGATCTTGAAACAGTCATCGGGATTCGCCCACTCATCAAAGTTCATTTATCCGCGACTGCTCTTCGCGGTGCATTACAAGCAGAGGACTTTCGTGGCTCATCCGAACGTGCAACAGGTACCATTCTCACTCTACCACACTGTCTATACATAAATACACTCGGAAACAGAAAAGCAGCGGGAAATCTCGTGCGCACATTTTACTACCGTGAAAATAAAATATCAAACACTTGAACATTTACAGAGGGTGGCCAAATTAATATACTCAAAACGTTCTCGTCAATCTTTGGGATCGTTTTGAAATGGATTTAATATGATTAAAAGAAATCTTAAATTGGCAAAGGAAACTTTCTTAGCTTTCCAAAACACTCGTGAAAATTTCTCTGCGATTATGAGTTCGCAGGTTATAAGTGTTCAAAATGAAATATACCTTTTTTCCTTTGATTGCCAATAACTCGGTTGATAAAAATCATACAACAAAACCAAATCCAACGAAATTAAAGAGAAATGTTTGCTCTATAAGAGCTCTTCGTTGGATTTACAGGAAAATAGAATTTTTTACCCCTGCATCTTGAGAAAACTATCATAATGGATGAAAAGAAATGCAAGCATTAAAATGCGTTTTTTAAATATTTTTTGCGACCATTTTTCGCATAAATACAGCATGCCATCGCTTAAACTTACAAAATCCTAAACCTTTTTGTTTGAGTTTAATAATTTGGCTACCCACTGTACACTGAATAAACAAATATGGTACCTAATAAGAGACTTTCTGAAGCTACCTAGTAGCAGAAACTTGACAAATATATAGAAAAAAATGCATAGCCTTATCACAATATTCCTCCCACCTAAAAGGATGACAAATAAATTAAAAATTCAAATCTCTACGAAACGTTAACACGTTATCAAAGCCAAAAATGGTGGTCTTGCAGCTGATCTCGAAGAAATGGACCGAAGGCTGGTACGAGTGGAAGATAAAGCAGCCGTGGATGAAATGCCTGTTCATTTTTTGGCGTATCGCTGAGCTGCCAGTGATACTGTTCGTCGCTACCTTCATGCCCAATTCGAGATGTTCGAAATTATGGCAGATCCCGGTTAACAAGTTCCTGACGTCGACGGCCAGCTACCTCGTCTTCCTGTTCATCGTTTTCCTCCAGTCTAACGCGGACAAGAGCGAGCAACTCCGGGGCCCGCCAAACACCGGTATACAATCGATTTCCTGACGTATCGGCGTATGGAAAGAATCGATCGCTTCCGCTTCGACTTCTGACCTCGGGGTGCTTCTTCAGTGTGCGTCTGGCTTCTGATAATCTACGTGATCTCGTATACCTGGGCGGCAATACGTCTCTGCATAATACATGGCGCCAAGAAGTACTTTGCGACACCTTGGTACTGGTACGGTTTCAAGTATTACAGAGGTTCTTACTGGTGGAACTGGTTTAATAATTTATTCTTATAGGATGATGTAATTAATAATCGAGTGTTTTAAATGTTGGGAATATTTTTATAATGTCGTCGCCGTTGAATTTTTGCACGGAATATCAATGTGTTTAGGTCTGAACTGCTTAGAGTTCTCTGTGGTAGGATGCATATGATAATTTCGTTTGAAGTTTACTCGTTCAGTTACGTATTCAATTCTTGATTTTGCTATATTATTGTTACGAGGTAATTTGTATTTTATTTTTGGTGTTTTTGTGATTTATAATCTCGTGTCGTAATGTATTTCATTTTTTTTTTATATTGTAAACAATGGGGTCTACGTGTAAAAGGAAATACATAAATATTATATGTGGCGTGAGGGGGGGGGGGGGGTTGCAATCGTGGTGTAATGGGGAAGGGATTTTTTCGTGAAAATGTAAGTCGAAGGTGCATCGAAGTTAAGAAATTTTATGAATCCATCGGGTTCGCGCGAGTTTGATAAATTTCGATTTGAAGGATCTGTGAAGTTGAGGAATATGTAGCTTTTTTCAGTGCATTAAGCATTTTCAATGCTACTATTATTGTAAAAAGAAGTTTTCAATGTAGGAGAAAATAAGAAAACGCGGAATTAGTTATGTTTTAAGTCTCTACGAATATCGATGAGGCCAGGGAAAATGAAGGAAATGCTAATTCGACGGGACTGATTGGAATTCCACTGATGCAGGTTCGATATAACGATGATATTCCTATTTATTCTAACCTTCATGTATTGGATAACTGCTGCCATCGACGTGAGAATAAATGGGCAGCTCGAATTGGAAAGGAAATACTGGCACAGATACGATCCCACCCTGGTCGGCGAAGGGATCTTTTGTCTGGCAACGATAATGGCCTTTCTAAAATTGCTATATATCTGTCAGCTAGATTATCACCTTGGACCGCTTCAGATCTCCTTAGCCAAAATGATAAGAGACGTTGGAAAATTCGTCGTCCTCTTCTGCATTATCATGCTTGCCTTCACCGCTGGTAAATATCCCCACTTACCTATACATTTTCCCAAAACACTGCTTCGTCTTATTTATTAATTACGGTGGGTCTTTCTATGATCCTTAATCACATCACACTGATAATATAAATTGCCTTCACTTTCTGTGGAAATTACATTGCACTGGACGCACTAAATATCCTTCAATTTAGGGGCTGTCCTTAAATCATGTGAGGATAATTTTGACGATTTCTTACCCTCTCCTTCCCCAAGTATAAGAATTTGTAAGATTTTATATTCCAACCCCCTTCTTCCCCTTCCTTACGTAATATTTTTTGCAGTGCCTTTTTCATCGTTTTTTAAGCTACTCATCTTGAAACTTAGATTAAACAAATATTACGTAAGCCGTTACCTAAATCCCCCCCCCCCCCCTTGTAAGAAAACATAAGAAATTCGCAGCCCCCACTCCCCCCAAGAAGCCTTACGTAATTTAAGGACGATCCCTTACATATAAAAAATGTTAATTTTGAAGTTAAGATAAACCACGTCGAGGTGGAAAAATTTCTGTATATAGAATGGTGTTTCTGTCATCAGTTTCATTGACAGAATTTCCTGTAATCTGTTTCAGGCACGTGCAGGCTTTACCAGTATTACAACGACATGGTACAAGTCGACGACGGGTCGAAGATCAAGACCCAGCAAGTCACTTCATTCGTCGATTTCGGGTCCTCCTTGAGGACCCTGTTCTGGGCCCTGTTCTGCATGAGCCCCGTCGAAAGCGCCGACGTGATAATTGAGAATCTACCGGGGGAAACGGAGACCGAGACTATCATCAATCATCACACGTTCACAGAGATGATCGGCTACATATCCTTCGCTGGTAAACTGTCGACCTAATTTTTCCCCCTTTCGCACCGAGAATACAAATGCGAGTTACTCGAACTTCGGTGGAAATGCTTTACGAATACACACGCGAGGAAACTTGATCAACTTTGTGGCACTTGCAACAAAATTCACTGTACTTTCTACCATTTACAACATTGCATTTGAAAAGTAAGCGGCTAAGTAAATAAGTTAGGGGCGCAAAGTAGGGGGGTTGATCAATTTCGTTGCAACAGAGGGAAGAATTCTTAACAGAACTGGGTTTGAAAATTAACCAATATTATTTTGTTATTCATGTTCGCAAATTAATAATTCTTTATACGATTGCACAAGTGACAGGTCACGATTATTTTTTATTGTCTCCGTTCGCGCTGATCAATTCCACAGTTTCAAGTAGCCTTAGTGATTAATAAGTGTTTCAAGTTTGATTAGTAGCGATCATCTTTTCCCAGGATTCACGTTCGTCAGCGTGATAGTGATTCTTAACATGCTGATCGCGTGCATGTCGAACACGATGACGAAAGTCACGGAGAACGTGATCGTGGAATGGACTTTCGGTCGAACACAGGTTCGTGATTCAAGCAGGAGTCACTTGGACGAAATTAAATATTGGTATCGAGAGATCGATCTTACGAGACGTCCTGTTTCAGACTTACATCGATTTCATGCTCACGACAATGCTTCCAGCACCGTTCAATATTGTTCCAACGTACATTGGTATGCAGCCAGTGATCGAATTTGTGAAAATTTGGCTGAAACCGCCGCCAGATAAGCAAGCTCAATGGGATCTAAATCATTGTTGCTACATCGTTAGTACTTGAATAAAAAAATCTATATCTGTAGTGTTGCAAACATGCATACAGATTAGTATAATCTTAATTATGCATCAATACAGTAGAACCCCTACTATCTGCACATTTGTATTAACCTTTCGTTGACACACCTCCTTTTTCGATCAAACTTTAACATACCTGGGTGGCTCCAATTCAGAATAATTTTTGAACGACTGTCATTCTCATCTAAAGAGTCAAATCGCTTTGAAAAAAAACATGAGTCAATTTCAAGGTCTCTGGAATAGATCCCAGTATATTTTTTATTGAAATTTTATCACAGTTTTTGTAAAAAAAATCTAGACTACTATATGTCGAGAAAGCACGAAGAAAATCTTCAAAAAATTATAACTTATTACCAATTTTAATATTAGAAGCTAAAAATCTACAACGTTGTTGTTCAGATATAAATGCGCTTATAGGTGGCCCACACTCAGAGTGCCAACGAAGGGTTAAAATAGTGGGGGTATATTAAATGTTCCGCACTTTCATCAATCCCTTTAATTCGTTATAATTTCGAAAATAAAATTCAACGTGTAACAAAGTGTCGCATTAAATATTATACACAGTAACAAAAATGGCAAATATAAAGTATAAATCTTCTCTCTCTGGGGGACGCGAACGTGTCCCCCAAAGTATTGATGTATCTTTAGGAATCATTCTGCATTGTATGACTAAAAGAAAGTATCGTGTTACATCCCCTTCGCCTCCATTGGTAGAAACAGGAGTAACATTAGAGAAGTAACTGGTTGGATTATGATTTTCATAGAAATCCCTGGAAACGGAGTCGAACGAGAAGTTTTCCATGGTGATGTCGCAATTGGTGCAACGATACTTCCGGCGTAAGGACAAAGAGACGGATGAGAACGAAGTTGGAGCGCTAAAGAAAGAAATTGTAGATCTTAGGAACCTTTTAAGGGATGCATTGTCCACTGAATAACAGCGGATCTGAACGTGAGATTGATCGTGATTGTTTGTTCAACGGACTTCCGAGAAATCACTGATACTTTGATACCGTGTAAACCGGACAAAGATCCGAACGACGAAAGTTTATACGTAGGACGATTCTGGAAAAGAAATAATAGCGGCTATTATAATTATCTACATCGAAGAAAAATAGTAGCTTTTCATGAGAAGTATGGACCATGGATTTCAATCTGGAGTGGGGAAAAGAATTCTCAAATAATGAACATGGACAAAAGAAAAATCCTTACTTATTTTTTATCAAAGAATAAGTGTTGCTCTTTTGAAATACTTAACTTGGTAAATTTCTAATTGAAAGTATAACTATTTTTTTTTATTAATTTCGACCGTTTATTTTATCATTGAGGCTATCGCAAAATGACACGAATACAAAAAATGATTTAGTCAAGTATTGGTGAAAAAAAATAATGGCTACAGTCTCTTTGAACATTTTAATAACTTATTTGATACGCTAGTATTTTATATTTTGTTTTTCAATAATTGATTTGCAGAGTGTCCCAAATGTCAGTAGAATTCAACCGTTTCGGAACAGTAAAAAAAAAATACATGATTTGATTGACTGAAAATTAGCTGGTTTCGTTTGACGTTTAAAATGTGGTAATCCTGCACGCATTTCAGGAATTTCAGTTCAATTGTCGTACGTTTAGAATACGCTTTTACTGGCTATAAATTTTTCACGGTTTGCGTATCGAGCAAATGTGCAGAACTTTGCAGCTTCCACAGGGAATTGGCTTTATTGTGACGCGAGCAGAAACCTGTGTAATACGCAAGGCCAAGCTAAAATAATGCAAGCAAAATAAAAATATAATAAGAGCCACAAATAATTTTAAATAATGCATGCTGGTATAATCCAAATTATTCCATTAATTAGAGTTATATTGATTTTTCATGGCAGAGGAATTTCAAATTTTCAAGAAATGAAATATTGCAAACTTCAAAGAAGTAAAGTACTCCACATTTTTCAGAAAGCGTGTCAAGTTTCTGTGAAATGAGATATTTCAAAAATTCTGAGAAGTAAGATATTTCAGTTTTTTGATAAATGCAACAGTTCATATTTCTGAGAAGCGAAATATTTCAAATTTCTTATGTACCATAAAAGATTTAACGGTACGTTAGTACTTATGAAATACCTTCGCTGTGCTTGCCCATACACAGCATCAAATTATTATAGCCACAAGCGCTCAACTTAGATTGCGGCGTGCACACTGGTGAGTAATTAACAGCGGTATTGGGCACGAGATTTCGTTACGCTTTGCTTAGTTTAATAGAGTTTAATCTATCGGAATACTAAATTTTCGTGGGAAGTTAGCGGTTAGTTAGGGGCAACGCTGAAACTGAAAGCTTTCGTTCGCCCGCTTCCAGTCAAAGGAACCGTCGAGCAGATTCATTATCAGAAGGATTGATATCGCATAGAACGCTTGATAATTGTATTTAATCCTTTCCCTCGAAGTGTCCGCATCTCGCGATGGTAATTAATTTGTATCTACAATTTCGAAGAGAAACAAACATGAAAATGAAGGATCCTATCACTTTGACTTTCAAAAACTATTTGTAGAATAAAATTTGAACCCTGAATATTTAAACTAAAATTTTATATTTTCAATTTTACATGTTTTTCCTTTAAATTTCCGTGTACAAGGCACGTCGTTGTACTTTAGTAACAAGTCTTTCTAATTTATGCTATTCACCTTTCACATCGACGTGAATATTAATGACTGAGGGCGACACAATTGCCATTTTCACGTATTAAATAAAAGCTGTCCTTGATATTTCGTATGAAATATCCGAAAGGAACGTAATCTTTTTGTCGTAGCGTGAAGCCCAGTTTCTGCGGTGATTTAAAGGGTGAAAGAAAGCAACCCCATTTTCCAACGCGTTTACACAGAGCTGTAACTGATATATATATATATATATATATACTACTAGGAATGTATAGAAGCCTCGTGAATAAAAAGTCACAAAAAAGTATACACAACAGCTTCTTCTGTGGAAAGATTTCTTTAGGAAGGCAAATTCTTCTTGATTAAAACAAAAGAAAAGCGAACATTGCAGGGGTATTAGTTTCAGAGATAAAAAATTATTAGCGCAGGCTGTCTTCTTTGAAATAGGAAAATATGATGATTCTAATCTTTTAAACAAATTCGAAATCGGGAATGTGACGACATAAATGACCATATATTACCTTAAATTACTATATATCAATATTCTCAAAATCCCTTGGCAAAAACCAAGTGCAAAAGTGATAGATTTCTCGTGGATAACGCTTTTCATTATTCCTTAGAAAATATCGACTAATTTGAATGTAAAAAGAGTTTCGACTACGTATATTAAAAGCTTAAAAGAAGTCTTATTTTACACAAACTCAAGTGACCCATAGAACTCACCAGATGAAACGAGAAACATGGACTAAGTAGGTAAATGTCAGTCCACAAATTGCTTTCGAAATTTTATTTAGTTTTTTTTTTCAATAAAATGTAGATACATTTGCAGCTCCAAGCACGATTAAAATTTTATATTACACTAATCTTTTGTTTTACTTCCGTTGCTCACGCAAGTTTGTACCTTCATTCCAGAAAGGCCTTGCACTAATGCATTATTGGAAAAAGTAGCAAGCAGCAAACACGTTTTTCTACTTAATCGATACACGAACCCGAGTGATCAACCCGGAATACACGAAATTACCCCGCGGCCATTCCCCCCCCCCCTTACCCCCTACCCCCCGCCTTGCCCCGCAATGTCAGCGTTTAAAGAACGAAATCGCTCGCGCCGCGGGAGGAAGCTGCAATCGATAAAAGAAGACACCGTCGATTCGCTATTAAGCAGCGTAGTATAGACGAAGTAAACGATAATAATCTTCAGTGCCGCCCTACCACGGAAACTTTTCCTCCCTCGTCATTTATTGCTTTGCCGATAGTGTGTTCGCGACGGTACTCCGATAGCTACAATTTCATTACTGCAAATCGTTTTGTTCCTGCCGTTGATCGCAAATTACATCAGACTCGCCTCTTAGAAAGTGCTTTGGAAATGGATTGCAAAGTAAACATGCTGCAAGTGATCGGATACGCGGCCTTTTTTAAAGCAAGTCAAGAACCTTGTTTAATCAACTTTGTAATTGAAGCAGGCACAGGATGACTGGAAGCAGAAGTGAGTTGGTGGTCGAAGAAGTTTTTGCCTAGATTACTACTTATCATAAATAAATTATGTCTACCTTAAATCAATCTTAAATTCAATGTGAAGGAAAAGGAATGTGGAGAGTTATTACGCGAAACAAAATGTCTTAAATAATACTCATAACTTTTTAATTATGTATAATATTATTATTATTATTAATCGCCCTTATTACTCTAAAGGAAAAGAGAACACGTAATTTACTAAGGTAGACGAGAAGAGTAAATGCGAGGCTACTGGGGGTGGCACTGATTGTAAGCCTAACCGCAAACTATAAAATTAAACTAAAATAGGGACAACGAAACAATTGTACTAAAGTAAAAATAAAGAAGTAAGAATTTGATTTATTAAAGGACGGACAGGATAAGTGGATTGAGCTAGGAATAGCGTTGCACGATAAATAAAGGAGTGTGAGACGGTGGAAGAGAGTTGAAGTAGTAGGCGGCAGTGTAAGAAAAAGGATGTTTATAACTCGCATACTCTAAATTCTAGACGGTGAAAGAAAAATTGGTTCCCCGCTTCAAATGTAAACAGGAAGGGGGGGAATAAGATAAAACAGAATTCGGAAAATTAGGGGAGGGTTGCCTATATCGTACCACTTAAGACATTTTACGTTATATTTTGTATTTGGTACTAATTTAAACGCAAAAGACTATTGGATATTGTAGCTGGATCTTTTAGGCACCTACTACTATACGCTTAATTAGTTTTGTTACATACTGTAAAAGATACGATTTAGGCAACCGGTCTCCTAAATCGTACCTCCACTAAAAATAGTATCAATAACAAATAGAGAAGAAAATATTCAACATAAAGTAATGATTATTATATAGTTACATATACATATGTATTTGGATCTATATAACATACGAGTTGTCAATTCCTACTGGTACGATTGTAGTGGTACGATTTAGGAAACATGGTCATATGTACTTAAAACGAATGTTAAATATTCTACATTAAACCCGCTTTTAGAAAAATACAAAAATATAGGACAAAATTGCATTGTTTGATAATTATCAGCTAAAATAAACTGGTAAAAATTTACATCAATCATACCTGATTTTTTTAAATGTTTATAGCACGCACAAAATAGAGTGTAAGCTCAAAAGGTTTTGTTTCTATTTCTTATTTCGCATTTACCTGATATTTTTATCATCAGATATTGTTTATATTCATTAATTACTGAGAAATTGATGAGGTACGATTTAGGTGATCAGTACGATATTGGCAACTCTCCCCTATGCACTAAACTACGATACATAACTTTATCACAACTCCTCTCTAAAAACTAATCAGACGACTAGGGTTATCCACCTTGACATTTACAAATCAATCTTCCTCATAAACGTTTCACGAGCTCCAGCTTCCCAATTATAATTCCCAACATTTCCATTTATATTTTCCCACGGAGTCACTAGTTTTCCAATTATACCACCCATTACGAAACCGTCCGTGCAACAGTGGCTGCCACGTGCGCTCCGAATCCTTCCCTCCTGTTTTCGATCACCCCCCACTGCGGGGGTGGACTTCTTAATCGGCAGCAAGGCATTCTGGTCACAGTCCCTTCCCACGACATAAGTCGCAATCGGGGAAAGTGCACGCGCACCAGGCGTACACGCGTTTCCTTTCCCTCAAGCATCACTGGTACACCCTAAATCCTAATCCCAGCCCCGACAAGAACCACTTCGCCCAGGATTCGATCCCCTAGAGATTCCTTCGTCTGCTACCACCGCGCGAGAGGACAGGCGACGTAAGGGCGGAGGAGGAACGTAGCTGCTCGTTAAACGAGTGACAAACGATATTCGGGGCGGTGAATTTCCTCCGAGTCGGGGAGACTGGAAGGAAAGTTTCGATTGTCTGGCGAATCGTTGGGAAAAGACGCGGGCGGTGCGTGGCCAGAGACAGGGCGATCGTTCTGCGGTGGACAGTTGCGAATTTTTGAGGAGTGACGAGGAAATCCGAGGGATCGAAAAGTTATCGCGTTTTGGGACTGTGACGACGTAGAGGGGTTGAACTTTTCCCAGTTATTCTGCTCCGTTCGTGGAAATGCACACCCTCCTTTTGGGAGTAAAAATGGAATTGTGTTGAAGGGAGTATTCGAGTGGAGAATGTATAAATTGGTAGCCAGGAAGGGTAGGGTTACAGAGTTACTTCTAAAATCAAGCTTGTGATGATTTAAGGCGAATATCACAATGGATAAAGGAAAGTGAGAGAATTCGGTAGGGTTGAACAAGGTATTACCAGACGTTGAATCTAGCAGCGTGTTTAAATGCAGAACAGATTGGGGGAGAACGGATTTTTGGAGGAACGGAGTTGTAAAAGCCAGAGGGCACGTGTGAAAAGGAGGTCTGGGATTTAGTGCGGCTATAAAAAGGAGTGGGTAACAACGATTGTAAGAAGAGATTGAAGTTTGCTTTGAAATTGAGGTTGGAAATAGCGATTTAAACAAACGTTCTCGTATTTTATTTGTAATCGAGTCAAATATTGATTTAGTGGGCACAATAGCAATTTCAGGGTGGCCTTTATTTCCTTTTAAACGTTGATGAAGGAATAATGTTGTATTAATACATGAGAAACAACTCGCTTTTTCTTTAATCAAATACAATGAGATGCCGTTTTTTTAAAGCTTCGAATATTTAATTGAAATGGGGTTGAAGTCCATTTTTCACATTTCCTTCGACAAGCTTCTAACGTGGTTTTAACAATTCTTTTACTTGAATAGGATTTATTGTACAAGTGGTTGTTGATATAGATTTTAGTATGTAGCACTTTACTAGGGAACTATTAAATAGCTATATAAATGGTAATTGCGGAGGAAAATATAAGAAAAATAAGGTACAAAGTGTTTATAGTTCGTTAAACGTGCGCTAGTAGTATGTGACGCTATTGGTCAGACATAAAACCTGCCTGTTCAGCAGCGTAAGTAGTATGAGACAGGAAAAGTCAGACTACAGGCTGGAACGAATTCACGTATATTTATAAAACATAAATAATATATTCAACGAAGCTTTGTTAACTTATTCACAATTATTCCATGGTGTTCATGCTGATTTAATTGAAACAATTGTTAATTAATTTTTATGTTGATAATTAAATTTCATTCGAACTTATGTCTAATCCTATTAAATATTATTTTACATCCTGTTTCTCCATAAAACATCATAGTCGTTTACAAACAAAATAATGTAACGCACATGTACAATCAAAACAATTTACCCATTTGATAAAATTATTTGTTATCCACGTGTCATATATTTTAGTCTGTTTGATTTAATCACCTGAAATGAGGAAACCAATATTGTAGATGGTATTATTAATGAGCCTTACATTAATTACAGCTTCTCTTGAACTGGGGCGGTGGACTTTAATTATGATATTTATTTTAAATATGAAAATCAATAAGATGAATACATAATACGATCTGTACACAAGTCGAATTCTTTCGACTCTCATTCCACTCTCGCTACTACCTTTAAAGGTATTTACCCTCGCGGAACCACACAAATTCGCCAATAATGCTCGCCAGCATTCTCTGAATCTTTATCTCCAGACAACGCAGAAAATTTCCCTATTTGGGAAAGCCCCTCTGATCCCTCTCGATATTATCAAATTTTTCAAATTCTGTGACACGCTCGTTAGTCAAACTTCTCAACGGTCCAAAGCAGAATTGATCCAGCATATATTCCAAATATTTCAACCTAAATCGAATTCAGAGAAATGCATGAGAATTTCACGCAATACACGGGGATTCGAGGCTCACGCAATTTATAACTCCAACCACGTCCATCGAGAGTTATCTGTCGATTTTCCCCGCAGTTCTCTGCCAGTCTGTTATTGAGTGAACGGTAGAATCTTTCCCAAGAGGAGCGTAACGCACGACCCTCCACACTTTCTACCCCTGGAAAAAGGTTCTTTCGAAGATAAGATCCGCGGATACTATCATCCCCTTTGAGGGTATCATGAACTCCGTGTTAAAGGCCCCGATCCAATGCATTTCGCCTGTACAAATATTTAGACATCGACCCCTCTGTCTCTACCTCTCCGTGCAAACGAATCCACATATTCCACATTGAACGTAACTATTTCACTGAATCGAATGAAAGCAGATACTTAAACGAGAGTTTCTCGATGTACAGATTAATTACTTTTGCGCGGACCGACTGCAGTGTATCAGGATGGGAAGTGATGTGAAACTATTACTGAATGTAATTTGAATTGATATTTATATGAAAAAAAAAATCGTTTTATACGAAACTAGCAGAATTTTAAAAATATAAAAAATATGGAGATTTACTACTGACATCTTCAAAGAAATATTCTTTGCAAAAGTAGAGTATTGTTTATGTTTTTAGGTTAATTAAATTTCTTCCTGATGCAGAAAATTCACGATGCACGGAATTAAAGAGGCAGAAAGAATCACTTTACTTATTACACAGTCCCACCCCCAAATCCCCGCGTCTCATTATCTTTGCCACTGCAATGGAAAAATCGAGAAAGCTTCGCAGAGAGAAAGAGGAAGAGAGAGGGAGGGGGGAGGTACCTACTAAAAATACATGTCTTCGCTTCCAACCATGTTGCACGCCATGGTAAAACATATCCCCCATAAATATATTTCTTCCAAAATTCGCGTGGTATTATCTTCGCGATATCGATAGGAAATAATTGAAAAGAAGAGCACCCTTCGAAACCGTTTCCCTTCGCATACAATATCGCAATATTGCAAATTACCACTAAATTTTCATAACCGTATCGTCTACATCCAAGCAATCTCCTTTCGCGAAATTTGCGATGAAAATTGCGGGGAAGTTGAATGTTGCAAATGAAATTAGATACTCACGGGCAGGGATCGAGAGGGACAATTCACTTTTTTTCCTTCATCTTGGATGAACGGTCGTCAGTGTCCCCGCAGTACCGTGCTTCCATAGAGAATGACGCTTCTACCATAGTCCTTTTGGCGGAGGGAGAGGAAGCGCGATAGAGGGAGGGTGGGGAGCAAGGGTAGAGAGACTAGAGAGATTCGACCTGCTCGCAGTTCTCGCGCGACTTTCGTACTGTCAGGATCGCTCGAAAGGGTTTTCATAATACGGACAACGCGAAAGTATATCGGGACGGTCGGTGATCCCTGATGCCGCACACCCCTGACACCCCCCTCCCCCCCCCCGTCCGAGGGGGTGGCTCGGTTTATCCGCGAGTTTCGAGTGCCGTCGGTACCGCTTGCCCATTTCCATGGAAAAATGAAACTTCCTTTCGAGTACGCGTGTTGACTCTCGTGTGTGATGAAACATTGTGAAGAAAAAAGTGGGGCACAGTTGAATGACGTGCACGGGAAGATATTTATTGGAGTGGTGCATCGGGTCAGTCTGTAAGTTTGTAAATATATATGAAGTAAATATATGTATTATGCCAATTATTATGGTGGTGCAATGGTATGATTAAACAATAGTATAATAATATAATAATGCATTACTGGAATAACAATGACATGGGAATAATATAATACATGATAATATTTTGATATTGGTCAGTATTACATGACGTCTTAATATTACAATCATCATAATAGTTTATTAAGGTAATTACAATAACGACAGTGATATCGATATTTCTCGACAGCAAAATTCGTATCAACGGAGCTCTGTATTAAAGTATTGAAATTGTCGACGCTCGACACAATCTGCAGTGGAAGTAAATTAATGAACGGGGGAGGAACGGACCATGTGTAAAGGCTTTTGAAACTTCGTCGCCCAGCAGTGACAAAGCTGATGTATTTCGATGGATCGGTGGGTCTCGCGATTTCGTATGCGGATTTACGTTGCTGCCCCGCCATCCCTCCGCGACGGAAATTTGTATGCAAATTGTTATTGCATCCGTTGGAGAGGAGGAATCACTTTTCATCGTCGCGGAGCTTCTTCACGAGCGGAGAAGCTGAAAGGTTCGCCGATCTATGCGCAGACGTAGATAAAATTTTGCGTCGTAAATTATCGCCGAGTAGGATCAACCCTTTTCCTGGATAAACGGAAACAGTATTCCGAGGGAGATTCACCGTGTCTGCATTGGGAATGGCCAATGTTTATGGGGGAAATCAGCATTTCGAACGGGGGATTTATGTAAAGCAGCATGAAGTGGAGGTGTTCGTAAAAGTAAGAGGACTTAAGTACTTTTAAATATATTGGTTTAAATCATTTAGATTTGGTGCTTTGGAGAAATTGGTGAAATGCATTCTGGGGAGTAGAATGTATCGAAACTTCTATATGTAGTTTATTTATTTTAGTATTCATTTGATAAATGGAGTGTAGTCACTTTAGTCCCCGAGAGGGTGTGAAGCTACTAACAGTAGTTGTAGCAATTTTAAGAAATGGTATTCTATCGTATTAGCTTACTAAATGAATTCTACAGAAATGGAAGATGGTTAAATTTCATCAATCATTCTTAGTTAGTCTTTTATTCAGTAAAGGAAAGCCGTCTTAGTGTTCGCATGAGTATGAAATGTTTTACAAATAATGTCACAGAAAATTGTTTTCTATCACATTAGTTTATTTAATGAATTTTAGAGAAAATGAGGTAGATCTGGAGGAAAGGTCAATTGAATAATTGAATTCGTTGGTAACATTGAACATATCGATTTATTGGACCAAAGTATCCAGTCAGCCTCCTACAATCTATACCATTATATAAAAATGTTACCATGTACCAGGAGAATCTTTGTTTTAATAGACTGCTATAGACTATAGAATAGTTTCAAAATCCACATGCAGAGAGCTACACTTATTTTTAAAATTAAATGTCAAATTAAATAAGAATGGAAAGTCTAATTTATGTCGTAGCGAAGCACGGGTATTTTTCCAATTTTATATAATAAATCTGTATCTCTCCAAATGATATAGAAAGAATACAAAAGCTTAAAATTTGCGAGCAATAATACATTTGCCATTTTAATCACAAGTATTAATAAACAGGTATCGAAAAAGTTCTGGAACTCTTATTTTTAAAAAAATTCTGTTAGAACTTATATGTTCTGTTTAAGAAAATATTTGTTCCTGTGGAATTTTTATTGAAAGAACCGTTGACTTTAGGAACTTCTTTAGAAAGTGTTCTCATGGAACAGATATTTTAGAACCTATATAATAAAAATTCCATGGAAACAGTTATATCAGAATATTTATTAAAAAAGGTTCCATGAGATAAAGAAAAGTACTAAACTATTAGATACTAGTTTTATTTAAATATATAATATCATATTCTTCGTGTTTATTTAATAAAAGGTATGAAAATCATAACATAAGTAATTAATAGTTTCATAAGAAGTATTTAACAGAAAAGAAAACTTGTCAAGAATAATACCTAACTAACATTTTTTATAACTTACATGAACCAAAATACACAAAAATTCTATAATATCTCCATAGAAATTATCTACGTAGGTAAATATTACAAACAAATAACACATTCAGAATATCAACTTAACTGTAATAATTATGTATTATTATTGTAGTATTCATTGACTAGTATTCATGATTTGTTACAACGATTGAGAACTATTTTAATATTGATGAACAAAATATCTGTTCCACTTATAGCGAAATTTTTATTTTTATATATTATAAGTTCCATTCCAACTAGAAACTTTTACTTTATCAGTTCTCATGGAAACTTATAATGTGAAAACATTTTTAAAAAAGTTGCACGCTCCATATTTCAAATAGAACCAATTGAAAAGTTCCACAACTCTTTCAAACCCTGCTAACAAGTAGTATTCAGTTGTACTTCATTCTACCATCGTCCGTCCTAATTAAGCGACATTAACCGAGGACACTGATACAATGCAAATCATAAATCTATTTCCTCCTCCCAATTTCACGATTATCAAAAAAGTGATTTCAGTATTCTCCCCGTCGAAACGTGTATCCACTCACATTCCCAAAGCAAGTTCCACCCTGTAAAACGATCGACCCCTCAGCAAACAGCGCACTAAAAAGAAAATACTTGGAGCACAGTGCAGTATCGTATAATTCCATAAAAAAATGTACTGCTGCGTTTAATAAAAGCGCCGTCCTTCGTGGGAAATGGCCAGAATAGGCGGGGCTTTTCGACGTCAATTTAAGCCGTGAGAATATTTCGTGCCCTAAAGAAAATGGGAACAAAAGCGCGCGCTATGAAAATAAAAACGCCACCGGGGAAACGGGGCGAGGAAAAATTCACCCTTATACGCGTTATTGAGTCGCGCGGCACATTTTCCGGGCTATCACTTCTTCTTCGTATCAACTACGCCTTTATACCGCCCCCGTGGAATATTAAGGACGAGGCATCGCGATATCAGCCCACCTCTCGTGCTGTTTGCTGATCAGACGAGTTTAATCTCTCGTCAAAAATTTGTCGTGCCGTGGAGAATTCCGTGGAACAGGTTCAGAGCTCTTCGACAAAGGAAATTGCTGTATGCATGCACAAGTTGTGCTGCGATGCAATACATTTATTTGGATATTTTTAGACTAACGTTGGATCGTGTTACATTTAAGCAAACAATTTTTAAAGGACATTTATTGACAAGGATTGAGAGAGAATGTTTTTATTTTTTCTCTGTCGTTAAGAGTTTTTCTTTTCAAAGAATAAATTGTTGTTGAATAACATCAAATTTCATGGTTTTAATTTTAAGTATAAGAAATAATTTTTCTAAAATTTGTAATTTTATCTTTTCGTAGAAATCAGGTTTTATAAATCGTCGTTTCGATGTACAATTTCTAGAACATTATAAGTCTTGAAAATCCAACTGGATTTGCTCAACTCGATACATTTTACGAAATGTACAGCCACGCTATGTCGTTCTGACTGGAGAATACAAACTCTACGAACTGCGTCTCCTTTTTCCTCCCGCACTGGTCATTTCTCCGATTAAATTTCCGTGTTTATTGCGTCCTCCGCGCCATAATTTCACTTCCCAGCGGGCGCCAATTTTCGAGCAATCTTCCAGCATCTGCTGCACAATTCCACAAACCAGACGATCCCCCGTAAACCCGTTGTGCCCCGCGTGCGAGTCTAATGAGACACGACAGTAACTTTGCGGGTTAAATTCCCAGTGCTGAACACAGAAACGCAAACTACGGTCGTCGATCATAATTCCTCGTAATTCATTAAAAGGGCGTTCAACGTTAACGTCGATTTAAACATTGGCTTCGTGAAAGGAAAGTCGTGAAAATTTGACGTTCTTGCACCTGTTGATTTTTTAGTAACGACAAGCTTAGATTGAGTAAAATATACTTTTAGGGGTCGGACTGTTTAAAGTGTGCGGTGGTTGAATATGTGGAATATGATGAGTTGGGTATCCGGTGTACATTTTTTCTGACGGGGAAATGAAGCCAGGTCGTGCATAGCAACGTGGAATTGTAATTGGTTATATTACTGGCACTTATTCGTTTTCCTCTTTCATAACGAGGGATCTGATGAATGGAAAAGTCTCCTGAGGTTTGCACACTGGGTATCTACAAATAAATATATTGGGTGTATCACTTGTTCTGTTTTACGTTGTTTATTTTTTTTAATTAATGAAGGATGTTATAGTGTCTTAAATCGAGTTTGTTATTCTTGAAATGTGTAATTGGATAGTAAAATATGAAAGATGTATATTTTTGTTGGTGAAACTTGAGGGATGAAATAGCTTCTCGAAAATTGAAACTTGTCCTTCTGTAAATGATCAATTTCAAATATCTGGCATTTTCCGATGAGTTTCAAATACCTCATAGAAGTATATTTTAGAGAAAGTATAATATACTTAAGTATATTTTAGGGGAAAGTATAAAATACTTATGTATATTTTAGGGAAAGTATAAAATACTTAAATATACTTTAGGGGAAGTATAATATACTTGAATATATTTTAGCGGAAGTATAAAATACTTAAATGTATTTTAGGGGAAATATAAAATACTTAACTATATTTTAGGGGAAGTATGATATACTTAAATATATTTTAGCGGATGTATAAAATACTTAAATATATTTTAGGGGAAATATAAAATACTTAAGTATATTTTGGAGGAAGTATAATATACTTAAATATATTTTAGGGGAAGTTTAAAATACTTAAGTATATTATAGAGGAAGATATTATACTTAAATATATTTTATGGGAAGTATAAAATAATTATATGTATTTTAGGAGAAGTGCAGGTTACTAATAGAATAGAAACAGTATGCTTGATTCGCAATAATACTTGACGGAGATAATTTAACTGCTGCTTGGTGCGATTCGACATTTCTACGATAACGATTTCTGACAGTGGAATGCTAATCGATACGATGATGGGCAATCATTCCAATGGAATGTCTGACATGCTTGCCCGTTTGCGATACTGATTCCATAGCGTAAATATGCTGGCGAAGAATACCTGGATTTTATGTAAAACTAGGCCTCGTTAAAATAGATTAACGAAGCGTGCTTTCTCTGTTTAGTTAAAGTTCAGGGAAAACGATACGCTCATACCAGATACAAGGGAAATTTTAATTAACGTACTGACTTATTTCCATTACTGGCATCAGAAAATTAATAACGAGTTTTAAAAATCCTCTACGAATATACAAAGTTGATAAAACTAATTTTGTTTTGTTCATTTACTAAACTTCGCATGCGTATCAAAGTTAGTATCGTAATTTTTTAATATTTTTCTAATACTACTTCTTTTATAAACAGTCACCATGTACTGTCCATTCAAGTATTTAAAAGAAACCTGGCGAAATGCATTAAAAAACAAACATTCTAACTTAACAATGTCAAAAATGCCTTCTTTGAGGTGCAACGTGTCGGAATCTAAACGTTGCTAAACATTTCACAGCGGGAATGTGGGACAGCAATCCACAGAAGTGGTGTTAATGGGAATCAGCTTCAGCCAAGTAGTATAGAACTATGATATCTCGGGCGGTGCATAAGGTGGAACATACTTGCAGTTTCCTCGAATTGCTCGTAACGCAAACAATACTCGCTGATATAATCCGCTGTGGTTGGTGTATAGCTAGCGAAGAAGAGGCCACTATTGGTCCCCATTGAAAATCACCGTAACTATTATCGACGAACAAAGCTGTAGGTACTGCAATCTGCGTAATCGCGAGATCCCTTCTGCGTGGATTATTCCACGAATACGACTATCGATTAATTTCTCGCATTTACATACATCCAATGATAAATATTCCAAAATAGGGCACGAGTTCATTGACATTTTTAACAGGATAAAATGAATAAAAGATTCCTCCGCGGTAAGAATTGTTGACTAATTGAATTACGAACAGGCGAATGTAATTACGACCATACGTGACAGTAGAAAGATTTGATTACCAGAATAATTCATATACTTCACAGGATTAATTTGTCAGGCTCCAATTCTTTAAAAAAAATATCACGAACATATCACGTTCCTCGAATTTTTCTCTCTTTTATGCTTGTTCATACCCAAAAAGCGAATACGTAAAACAAAGCAAGTTTATTGGGCTTCCAACTAACAGGAAATGAATACGGAATTTCGTTACTGCTTTTATTCGAACGAAATGAATACAAACGAATAAGTATTAAATGTAATACTTATTTAATTTTTAACGAACATTTTATAACAGTCACATTACTTGATGCATGTTCAAGAAATAATCGTGTTACTATCGACATCTCCCGGCCTCGATCGTTTCGAGCGCGATTCCTCCCGGCCCGGCTGGCTTCGCGGAATCGGGGCTGATTGCTCTCGCTCTCTTCTCTCGCCACCGTCGATGTGCTAATTGCTTTTGCTTTATAATTTGGTTTGCTTGTACATAATATAAATGCAGTGCCGTTTCAAAATGCTCGTAATAAACATTCAATAAAGAGAATCCCACGTTCCACACGCGCGTGCTCCGTTAAATAGCTAACAATCCACTCGCTTGAATATTTAATACTTATAACTTGCAAGTTATATCGAAATCATATCGAAATTTGTATGCACCCCGAATAAAATTTTACTCGGGATATCGAATACCTTATTAAGCGTCGGAGTTATGTGAGTAGACGATCCTTTAATTATTTACAGTTCTGTATTAAACTCCCTTAATTGGACCGACTTACTAAAGTTTACAGCTACTTTCAACGCGTTGCGATGCATCGTATTTTTCAATATTAGGTCATGAAATTTTTAGGGAAATTCAGTTGGAACCCAGATAGAAATTTTACGAGCTTTGTGATGATGGGAAACGCAGTTAGGCGTCCGAACTTCGAAACGAAATTACATACCAGGGTGCGAGTAACGTATTGCTCGTATTCCCTCGTTCAGGAAAATACGGTATGTCTCCCTTTTTTAAAGCCCTGGAAATTTGAGATATCGTGATGTTTGCAGAACTCAGTCAAGGGATGGTTCAATATTTGACGTCGAAAAAAAAATTATTTTTCCATTCTCTGTTTCATCCAAAAGGAGAAATAGAAAATAGGAAACACTGAGAAAGGTTGGCATTTCTTTAAAAAAAAAAACAATTATGTTGAGTACAGATCCAAATAGTATTTTTGAATTATGGTGTAGAAATTTTTCGTAATTTTTTTTATGAAAAATGCCGCCGTTTTATTGATATAATTAGAGGAATGAGACACTACATATGTTTCTAAAGTTTTAATACTGCGGATATTTCTGATCTGATACTGTAAAATAAAAAGCGAAGGAAAATCTAAAACTTCTAGAAAATTCACATAAGTTGCATTCACGAAAGATTCTTTTGGAAAGGAATTCGACTCTTAATATTACTTTGAGAAAGTTTCATCGATCGTGCAATTTCTCGGTCCACCAAATTTCATCTTTCGACGTATATTCGAAAAACGAGCAAATTTTTACGAACTTTATCAGATTGAAACAAAAGTTTCACTATTCTCATAGTGAGTCATCTTTTATTTCCGCAATACGAAACTACTACGGAACTTTCTTCCGGATATGTCTCATCATTCTGAATTTAAGATATCCTCTTTGAGATTTTTCAGAACTGAAGCTCAAGGTGTGCCTTAAATTCAAAATATCGGAATGTGGACGACGATATTTTGAATTTAAGGCACACCCTGAGCTTCGGTTCTGAAAAGTTTGAAAGAGGATATCTTAAATTCAGAATGTGCACGACGAGATTTTCGAAAGTATCCTTTTCCTCGAAGAGAACAGATAGCCTGGCTAAAAGACTTGCACACTACAGAACATAAATCCAAAAGGTGACTGATGCAGCGTCCTCGCTACTTCTTTTAAACGTAGTCATGCAAGAAATAGCACAGATACGGAACAGACAAGATTTCATCCCCTAAAGTAGCTACACTCGATACAGAATATTCCCTCGAGCGATTCGCTCAACGATTTTACGCGCGTACGTGACTACCAACGAATAAATTGGATTATAGGGAGAGTAGATTGTAGATTGGTCCTCGAAATTCTGTATCCAAGAATGTTTCGTTCCAAGGAAAGCATGGTCCTCCAAGAGGAAAATTAAAATTCCTTTTACGTCAGATTTTAAATAATTCTTGACTATGAAATAGTCAAATTATGTAATACAAACTAATCACCATATTGAATTTCAAAGATAGTTTATTAATGAAATTCATAATTGATAATCCTTGGTTTCAAACACTTGTATTCCATAAACTAATTATTGGCGTATCGGTAATGCAATAGTAGTTGCCATTTCCAATTAGAGGCAATTAGCGGTATCGATCCATTGGACAAATTGTGGGGCTTTTCCGAAGCATAAAGCAATTTCTTTAATTGAGTATATAAAGAAGAAAGTGTGATCATCCTCTGTTACACGCAAAATTAATTTTAATACATCGAAGGGAAGTAATGATATCGTATCTGTCTTATTAATTAATTTAAGTACCAAACTTCTACCGATTATTCTGTATTCGTTCAGTTCTGCTGAATGCAATTTTTTTTCGCGATATTGTTCCAAATTAAGAATCGAAATGCACAGGGAATGTGCTTTTAAGGTTTATTCAGTCAATTATTAAGAAATGCAGAATCAGTAGTCCAAGGGAAAAGTGTAATAACAAAAACAAATGTATGCTTTTCTTTGAATAAGTCAACAATAGACTGCAGTGAGAACACAAGTTTTCAAATCCAGGGGAACTGAATACCGAACGCGACAATTGTGATACATAACGCGGAATGGGAAATTTCTATTCAACGCACGTTCTTTCTACAGAAAAGGTATGATGTATTCAAACCCCGTACTACACATTATTTTCTCACCAAAAATCGTTTGAAGCGTTGGAAACACCTTTGCTTCTCTCAGACTCGATACAAACGGAGTTGAAACTGCGAAATAAGTAAAGGATAGACGGTGAGCGGTAAAATAATGCTCAGAAGAGTGTCTGCTTTTCAAAAAATGTATTATAAAATACAAGTTCCTAATTACAGTCACATAAGAAAGTTTAACAATTCTTTCACGTAACTAATTATCCAAGAATTGTCTCACAGACCTGTAGAAAGTAGATTTTCAATTGCAGATATCGCCTTAAAGTAGCCTATAAAAGGGACGTTGTCTCCTTTCATGGCAGTCGTAAAAAAGCCATCCAGAAGTTCTCTCGTTCCCTTGATAAAGTCGGAAATAGAAGGAAGATTGTCTCTTTTTTATCGGCGCTCGATTTAATGAACTTGACCAAGAATTTAAACCGACGAAACCATCTACGTTTCAGTTCATTTATTCCTCCACCGACATTAATTCCTCGATTCTCTGTTACAGATGTTTTAAAGCTGGCAACGCTATCCGAGATATAACATGAGCGACGAAATATCGATCTTCTTGGTGGTGGTTCTCGCGATTGGAGGCCTAATGATGATGAGCGTCCTGCTAGCCTGCTACGCCTGTATTTTCCGGGATCTGTGCTGCAGACCCGAGGACAGAAGAAAGAGAAGACGTCCCCAGAGCCCTCACCACGAGGCTGACGACCCTAACAGGCCTAGATTGGACGCGATACTCTTGAATGACATTACGCAAGGGGAAAGCATGCCCACGGAGTCTGAGAAAGTTTAATTAAAAGAATGTGAATGTATAAAATCTTGTAGCAAAGAACTGACAATACTGGAAGGGAAACCTAAGTAGAAATCGGATTAACAATACTTCGAAGGGCGTGCCACGCGCTCCGATTGTAAATAAAAAAGAAATATAGATGGTTGGATTATTTCAAGCTGCTATGTCGCAGATTAATGTATTATGTACATATTCGGATACATTCGTTACATATGCACACACCTACGTTGTGTATTCATATATATGCAGAATTCATGTAATAAAAAGTCTCTGGTAGAAATATTTAATATCGTTCCGGTCGCCAACAACGGCGTAAGGAAATTCTGTGCCAGATTACACGGCTATATCTACATCAATATTGGTATATAAAATAAATTTCTATTTGTATTTCTCATGCGATCGTTATGCTACCCGTATTGCATATAACACACACACTCCCATCCTTTCTGGTAACTCTACTGGTGACTGATCTAAGTACCCGCGAAACATTTTCATAGACATCGTATTGTGCAATCACGAACTCTAACGATATATTCGACTAGCTGATCTGACTGTTAAGCTGCTGCAGTACCGACAGCACTACTTCGCGCAGAGTCTGAAACATTTTTTACGTATCTGTTAAACACTGTTTAGTAGTAAGCAAGACGTATGTAATTATGTTAAGGGAGGAGGCCCACCGAGAACGGTCGAAGCAACATGCTTCTTTGGGAATTTTTTCTAGAAAAACTGATAAACTTTTATTATTAAACATTAGTCTATTGGAAAGAGTACATCTTCCGGATATTTCGGTATTTTTTGTGGTAAAAAGTATTGGAGGGTTTGCGAGTTATAGGCAATGCCCGAGACGCCCTTCTTTTTTAGACGCTTTGCGGTGACAAGCGTAGCTCGGTGCAGGATCATCCAAAATTGAAAATTCCAAATTTTTTAGACAATATATGAAATTATTTAGACGCCCTCGGGCCCGATTTTGGAAAAATTATTTTGGGACAAAATGGCGGCTGTGCAAAGTTGAAGCATCGATATTTGGTAAAAAATCGCTCATTTTTCGAGTGCAAAGAAAGATCTAGGCAAAAAAAAAAGAAAAGCTTCCGATAGCGCTTAGATTTTCAACGCAAAAATAAGCCCGCAAAGCCTCGAGTAAATCGGTTCATTAATTTTTGAGTTATGTGTATCCCCGACTTTGAAAACATGTTTTGAGGAAAACGCGTTTAACGATTTGGGTCTGGACGCTACACCGAGGAACACCCACCTACTTACACGCGTATAACTTTGCCAATTTTGGTCGGATTAACTTGACACTTTCAGAGAATATTTTCATGAAAATATAAAAACTGAAAAATCGATTTTTCGAAAATTTCCAAGTAGGCCTCCCCCCGTAAGAAACGATTTACTTACCTGAGGTTTACAATGTTCCTCCAACCAGGTGAATACGCATCCAGACAATTCCACGAAATTTGCTACAGAAATGTTATTAAACGTTTGGAACAGACGATCCATAATTGCCTGGAACTACGATAATAAGTTGTAAGACATCTCCAAGATAATTAACTGAAATTTTAGTATTATAAGAACCTCGCAATACTCTCTAAACATACCACTTGAAATTTCGTTTCGTCCGACACACGCATTTCCGCGTGCCCCGGCTGAGTTTGATGCGCCTTAACGATCTGCTCGTAATTAGCTTGCATGATGCGCAGGGCGACAACTTCTTTTCTAAGCGCGTTGCGTTCTTCTTCTTGCTTCTTCTTCTGTTGCAACAGAAACTGTATATAATCGATGGACTTCTGCAGCACGGTCGCCTTGGAAAGTTTGTACCCCGACGAATCGGTGTGCTGGCACGTTGGTACCAAATCTTGCAGAGAATCGTATCCTTTCTTAATAGCGTCTCTTCTCTTCTGTTCCGCTTGGGTATGCGCTTCCCTCCTGCGCTCTTTGTAACTTATAGTTGAATTCTTGTTGTCGCTGTCTTCATCCTCTAGAAACAATCGCGCGTAATCCCTTTAAACTGACGATTGACGTCTCTCGTCCGTCGGGACTCGGTGAAGCTGCTTACCTGTATTATGAGCGGACGAAGACGGCGTGTTCACGGAGCCAGTGCTGCTGCAACGAGTGAATGTATACTTTTCTGTGGGGCTGGACGGTTCCAGCTTCATGTCACTGTCCGCTCCCATGCTGCCAGCTCCGCCGCGCATCGCTAAGTTTGCTATACAATGCGAATGAAATAGAGTTCCCCGACAGGGCTCAATCCCCTTTACTCACGACAATCAATTGCGATAAAATACAATTCCACTCACATATCTCGTATCCATCTTTGTGCAAGGTGTCTGCCATTGCGCCAGCGATTTGTTTGCGGAGGATTAGCGGGAGAACGAGGCAGAACGGTATCAAAATGCACACGTGGAACGGTTACAACGGAGTCGCAACAAGTAAGCTGCACCGAGAGTGGAGGATAGCGGATCACAGTTATCCATAAAGATTCGATCGGCGAGCTGTCACGCGAGTAAACACAAAGTCTCAAAGAGACTCGCTCAGAACCAGTGCGATGCCCGATCGTCGAACCATAATAAACAATCCCGTGATTACGTTAACATCGCGTTATCAGTGGTACGTGTAATGTGGACACTGCCATATTCGACGGAAATGCAACTGTTGGGAATGCTCGACACTTGGCAGAAGCAGGGTCGCCACCTATAGAAACAAAGGGAGTAGAAACTGTCAAACGGAGCCACGTGCTAGGCTAGCAGACGAAAGCGAAAGTCAAGGTCGCGTTACACTAATCAGTTATTCAATCGTCTATTTTCGAAGGCAGAAGATTTCGAATATTTCGAACGTTTCTTTCCGACGCGAAGTATAAAAGGCAACCAAGGGTATGTTTTATGTTAAATTACGTTTATTATAAGGTGTATCTAATATATATATATATATATATATTTGTATATACATACACATGGATATACACATACATATATATATACACACACATGCGTATACATATACACATATACGTATGCATACATGTATATATGTATACATATATTTACAATCGCTTTAATACATGTAAAACCATTTAAGATAACTCATATTCTTCGGCGGTACGACGTTTCGGGCCGTAACGCTGGCAATTGTATTCCTATGCTCCAACCTCTTGTGTGTAAGTTTTGAAAGTACACGTGTACGGTAATATTCGTCCTCTGTAATTGCTTATTCGTGTACCTGTTCCGGAGGCCATCACCCTCTTGCTAGTATGTACATACCGCGAACGAACATGGTCCTCGGATTAATTCCTGACGAGTCGATATTGAAAATACCATCCCTCCGTGCTCCCCCGTTCGCAAACCTGACGCACAGCACTACTGATTAGGAGAAATTAGTCTACTTCTACATTGTGTATTCATCGTTACATTCGATTGTATATTCCTTAGCAGAGTCGATATACGTAGTACACAACGGCCACATCTTGCATCGTTCGGGGACGGATAATGTCGGAAAGCCGAGGACTGTGAGCTATTTTTTAAGAGAATAAACTGGCGACGTGTACCGTCGGAAGTCTACGAAGATTTCAGTGGCTGTACGTAATAATTAATCGGTGGTCGGCTCGCGAATACGATTTTATCCGGAGATCGTGTATCGGCCTCGCCGTTACATCAGGGGCCCGGATGCGTGTGTTCTCCTCTTATTACCACGGTTCAATGTTATGGTTCCTTTAATCTTCCTCGCTTTGACCTGCCCAGACGTACCGCTACTCGCGACATAAGCATACAATGCAAGCATTTTGAAATTTCCGACACGGCGACTTAATTACGCCCGCCCCCGCAATCCTATTCAACGTAACATTAAGTAAAATTCACACGCTTTCTTTGTGTGTGATTTGTGTGTCTGTGTGTTTGTTTCTTTTTTTTTTTATTTTGTAGCCAGAAACGCCCCACATGTATTTTCATTGAATAAAGGTCACTTTCCCGCAGTTAAATCGATAAAGCATCACATCGTAAATTCTCATTAAGTTTGAATTTAGTATTTTTCATATATATATATATTTGTATCACGCGCTCTTGTATTCTCTCGCTCGATTTCTCACATACACGTGTGTCGCAACGTACACGATTTTCGTCCGCTCGCTAAGTTCATTTCTTTTTTTCCTAATTAATTTTCGACATCGATAAAAAATTATATATATATATATTTCGATAATTATTTCATCATTAATTATTATATCTTATTGTTCCATTTAAAGTTTAAACTAAACTGCTCTGTGCGGTACGCATATCTGGCAAGTACCGCACTCACATAGATATATATATATGCGTGTGTGTATATATATATATTTATGTATTTATATATTTATAATAATCATTTACTTATTATCAGTATCCTTTATATTTATTAACTAGAATCATGAATAATAATAACTCACAATACTTCGAGCTACGCATCTTTGAGATTAATTAGGATTCGTGCAAATAAAATAATTAATTGAATCTAGACAGACCGATCATCGAGCATCGCGCAGGGTAACCCGTCCGATTTTAAAAGAAATATACGTAAACTCGAAATTTCGATCGATTCTATTTAAATAATCGTTTCCATTGCTCTCCCACCGTTTCTTTTTACAAATGAGGCGTGAATTCGGTCGGCGTTAACCAACGTGATTTATTGAATAATTTGGAAAATTGGTGTTCCGAGATTTTTTTAACAATAATTAATTAATCATTTTCCTATAAATAATTTCCTAGCGCTATTAATATTGCAATATGCACCATCCGGCGGAGTGATCGCTCATTCAATGGATGGCGTTTTAAAAGAAAAGAAAATAACACCCTTTAAGGTATTCAGCATGTCTCGCTCGTGTTTTCAATCCACTTTCTCTCCAACGTCGCGTTTCTTTTAAGGCTCACAGAATTTTATATCATTTAAAAATCTTTTGATTTCATCGAGGTGAGCTGCTCTACTAAATTATAAATTCGTTCGTCGATAACCAGGCAAATAAACTGATATCACATCTCCGTTATGCAAAAAGCAATGCAGTTTTCAAAGCCTTTGACTTTCACTATCCTTTTTTGGGGAGGGGCTAAATCCACAATGGCGTGAATAGTATACACAAATCATTTTAACGGGAAATCATCTTTCTTTCGTCTTCGGTTGAGCAGACTTAGATAAATTAGAAAAATTGATATGAATATTGATGAACTTGGAGTACCTGCGCGAACCATTCCCCGCTCAGTCCTCTCAGGTACTTATTTATTGATACTGCAAAATAAAATTTGCTAGAATCATATCTAACGTCCACTCGAGATATTTATATAAAAATTTCTACAAAGACAAGAGTATCCTCCCGCTTACACAGCACGAAAATTCATCATGGTCGGTGGTTGTTGTTTTCTTTTTTAAATTAAAACTGTAATAAACAGTGGCGCATGCGATCGAAACTTCTCTAAAGCGCCAAAACCATGATTTGTGGCGGTTTTAATGCAAAGAACCCCAATTTTGTTTCGCTAGCAAACGTTGCATTCTCCATCTATTCCTGTATTGTCTAGTACATATTTAATAAAACCATGACGAGATAAGATGTTTGCGACAAAGGTTTCTTTACAGAAAAAAAGAACGAACATTTCGCGAGTAAATGGTAAATTAGTGCACTGTTCTATGTTCAAGGAATACAGACAAGGCGAATTTCCTGTCCGCCGCCCTATGCCACGTTCGATCTGCTCTGTTCAACGTGATATCGTTTGTAAAATAAACGTTTCGAGTGAAAGTTCAATCCCTCCGTTCTCCTTGTGTATAACGCCGCGAGAATAACGTATGAATTAAAAGGGTCCGAAATAAGTTGCTCCATTGTTACCTTTACGAACGACGCGAATGATCAGCTATCATTTAGAATATATGTAAACGTCACCACGCGGGCACGCGTGTCTGTGTGTGACGAATCCGTCCGTAATAAAATAGGAAAATTAATCCCGTCGATTCCCTTCGCGCGGCAACCGGCGCGGCTAGAATTTTCAAAACGAGGCTTCGTTGCGCGAAATTGCAGGACGTTCAGGAAAGAATTTTGTACTTTATCTAAGATCATTCGATCGCTGGCGTAAAGAAACACGTTTACATTAAATATAGAAAGACCTCCTCCGAAAACCCAGTAAGGATGTTAGATAGATATTTTTTTTTTGTACCATTATCAGAATCGAGTTATATCTTCGAACGTTTGACCTGACGTGACTTGGCAGTACGACGAGGCTTCTTCCCAGCGTCGTTCGGTGTTTCCTCTGCGCTTGATTTTCGTTTCGCAGATAGCGAAGGCACGGGAGCCTTTGGTGGTGCCATTTCCACGGTCGGCGGTGGCGATGAAGGCTGTGTAACTACAGGTTGCGGAGCCACTTCGGTGGGGCTCTGGGCGTCTGCTATAGGAATGAAGTCCAATCCTTCATCGAGGGTCTCTGGCGGGGCACCTTGGTTTGTAACAGCCTGTGTATTGTCTTCTGTCGGCGCCAGCATGGACTGGCCACAGACTACACACACTGGTATCGCCGGAGACTTCGATCGCCAATACTGAAGCTCTGTTTTACACTTGTTCAATTCCTACGCAATACATACATCTATAATTCTCCGAGCCGAAGGTATCCAGGAAGTATTAAAGCTTTCATTCACCTTTACATTAAAAAAACGTTAGACTTTTGTTTCTACACGATGTTTTCACGAGACATTCAAATACCAAGCAACTTTTTTGCATTTAGAAATACATCTCCACTGTCACACGTTATTCTTACAAATACTAAGTGTACCTTGGTAAATACCTGTAGGAGTGTGCTAAATTTGCGGGACGTCTCTTCGTTCTTCTTATCATTCTCATCAAGGCGGGTAGCGTACTCAACGATCTGTTTCTGTTGTTCCGCTATTTTTGCCTTGCAGCTCCTCAAATCTCTCCGCATTAGCGTCAACTGGCTATTGTATCGTTTCATGCCCTGCTTGATCTTGCGGATCCGTTTCCGTAACACCATGTTCGATTGCGGGGGTGATACGCTAGATTCCAGGAGGCCCGGGTCGTCGGAAGAATGCGGCGGCGAACCCTCCTCCCCGCTATTGCTTCCACCCTTACTGCTTCCAACAGCCAGGGGTGTAGAGTCCAGGCATATGAACGGCTTGCTTACGTTACTAGAAGCTGCAGCATTTTAATAAAGTGCGTACGTAAGTGTTGTCGTTACTTTTAACGAATTTAACACATCGAAATTATATGCTCACAGGAGAATGTCCCAGCAAGATCTAAGAAATCAGCTCCGAAATAAGGGATTTCTGGTAACGTCGGTTCGATACGTTCCTTAAAGTACTCCATTGCCATAGTACTTAAATCAAATAATTCATCTGTAACTTTATACGGTCGGGCTAATTTTGGAGTGACTTTTATATAATGTAAAATGCGATAAACTTCATCTAAAATCTAAAATACAATTCAAAATTAGAATCCTCGTTTGTTCCGTAGTTTTAATTCTACTTCAGTCCGCCGTCAACCTTACAACCTACGGGAACATTTAGATTTTACCTCTCCGGGAAAGAAACAGCAATGTTTGCGTTCGATGTGCTTGCCGAAGCTCATCTGAAGCAAAGTGAGTCGCATGTGCAGCGTCTCGATAATGTCTGACTCGCAAGCCAACGGATGATTGCGACGCGCCGACTCGCGCCTCGGCATCTGCGCTTTAATCGCCTGAAAGCGGCTCAGCATTTGCGCTTGGAGCTTCTGGAACGTGGAGTTCAAGATCGATCCGCAGACTCGATCCATCTGGTGGCAGACCTAAAAAGCAGATCGGGCGGCATGTAGAATTAAATAAGCTATTTGGCAGAATCATTTAAAATTTGATAAATATTCCATACTGTATATTAAATACATGTTGCAACTGTAACTGTAATTTCCACTTACTGGACGTAAATGGGCTACAGTATTATAGTCCAAATAGCTGAAAATCTTTTCAAGAATTTCAACCGGTAAGTCAAGAAGGTTCAAGTTACTAGTAAAAGGTGGATCCGATACGGATGCCCCACTATAAGAACTAGCCATTGCTACAGATTGATGTCTTCTGGATGGACTCACATCTGCAACTTCGGTGACTGGCCCACCCCCATTACTTCCTCCCATATTACTCGACTGACGTGTCGACACCATATTTGTGTTTTTAAATAATCAGCCTCTCCGAAAACCTAAAACCATGATTTTGTAAACACATCAAAATAATCCATGGATAATATCCTGGTGCAGTGACTCAGAATATTTTAGCTACAAGAATTAACAGGCGGGTTTTAATTAGATTAAATACTACTAAAACGTATTCCATTCATAATACCGCAATCTCTGCAATGCTATCATTAACAGTATCATTGCGTTACGATTTTTTATTCTATTCAGATTTTCCTAATTGAATTATCCCTAAAGAGTTTGACTAGACGAAGACCTTGTACAATGACTGTTGCACAATTAATGTGTACACACGGTTCCTTATGTTACAAACTGTTTCCTTATGAAATAAGTAATTAAAACTGTTCATCTAATGCACGAATTTATTTCCACAGAACATTGGTACAATTATTTCGATTTCAGGGAGACACTCCTCTATTCGGTTGGATTACAGCAAAACTATTACAAAAACGACAGAAATATTCAATCTCAGTAACGAAAAATTGAGGCGGAATTTCTCGCTTACGCAGTCTTGTGTTTTTTCGAGTGCCGTTTGAAAAGAACTATACTGAAAGAACTGTACGCGATTTCGTCATGGTATCGTCGGGAAACAAATTCACGGAATAACCTACGGAGATTTTCGAGGATTCTAACTTGTACGTTCCATTCGTTCGATCAATTTTCAAGATGCAAAAGAGAGGGATATAGTGAATTTCGGCCTCGAGCTTCACCACCGCGAATGAAAATCGTCTATCGATAAGAAAAAGGTGCCCGAACGATGTGATCGGCGATCAGTTTCGGTAACGGCGAAACGCGATTACCAAATATCTTTCTCGATTATATACGACGGTTCTTGGTTATCACTGACAAGTAAAAAGCAGAATGAAGCAGAATGAATACGAGCAGATGGGCATAAATACATTTGCCCGCCACTAAAACGAGATGGCCGTGGCGTGTTGTGCACACAACACGCACGACAAATTTATCAAAGTCAAAGTTGGGCAAAATTTGAACTAGAAGCACAGTAGAATCTACAGGGGGGCACATTAGTTCGGATGAGGACATTTTCGGATTCGCATTTCTGAACATTCGTAACGAATAAATAACAGAAAGAAATCAGATTCTTAGAAATTCATGGGTTCTGTATATTTCGATTAACTTCCTTGTTAAGTCTAAAACAACTGGCCTAAATCTTTCTTTCTGATGTCCAGAAAAGCTTGAAAATTCTCAATGCAAACATTTTTCTTTTCTTCTTTCTTGGTACCATTCAGTCTTGTTGATTTTATGTTATTTCTATCAATTTCCAGCAGTTGTACAAGTTTTAATAAGAAAGGAATGATTTTATAAAGACATGATTTATTCTGAGAATAATGGAATATTCAGATAATGGATGTTCTACTGTATTTGGAATATTCCTTCAAATAATAGACAACAAAGCAAATGCAAAGGCATTCCAAATATAACCCAAAACCTCTAGCAATGAAGTAGTTTTATTTAAGTAGCTGATAGAATGGAGGGAAAGTATTTTAATTTGAATGTGCTACACGTAATATTTTATTTCTAATCCAGAAGCATTTGAAATATTTGACAAATATATAGTATCCTGTGATGCTGAAAGTGAGGCTAAAATGGACTCCGAACCATAGTTGAATAATACTTGAATACCATACATATAGAACGAGCGAAACAAGGATATTTTTATAATTCCTGTGAAATGTTGAAGTAGTTTAAATCTTCTTACATTTTCTGTCACAATAGGAAAGGCAGTCAAAAGAATGTAAAAGCAAGCAACATGCCGATGGGCACATATGTACTTCTAAAATTTGTCTGAACAATCTTTAGTTACATTTAAGCAATGCTGAAGAGTTCTGCTCGCAACATAAATTAGAAACAGTTCTGAATTTAGTCGCATTCTTAAGGCTTACCGTCGCGAAGCACAAGAAACTGAGGCTCCGAACGAAGCACTTGGTACCCGGATGCGAAGCGCAAGACTTTCCAACTTGCTGATCCAGAAAATATTTTCCTTTTAAATTTTACCAACGCATGGTCTATACTTCATTTCAGCCTGACTTTCACTGTCACAATGCGCTTGAATATTTCACATACATGGAAGCCGGAGATCTCTAAATCAGACTAAAGTATTTTTACTATACAATCCTTGAGTCATTCGAATGGAACTGTTTCACTTTTCGAATCTTCATGTCGATTTCGAAACACCATTTTATTTGTACTCACTTTTACATGCACCATTCGACATAGTATCTGAAATACTTCTATTTCGAATAATACCCAGGTCTGGACTTGTTTACTTCGACTAAACGACTGCGAGTAGAACCGTGTTTCTATTTCCACGGGGAATACAAATATGCAAAGTGGTGTTCCCTGATACTGTCTGTAATTCGACGGAAGCGTAATGGTACTTTATTTTCGATTGCGATGCAACAGCCACGGGAACGAGACGGTGCCTGTTTCCTATTTACTGTTGGAAAGGTGTATTTTACCGAGGTTTTGATGGAAACAGAGGGAAACCGGGTGACCGTGCGCAATCGATGCACCTATGACATTTCTCTCTCTCTCTCTCTCTATTAAGCTTCGAAGAAGCTGCGTATGCTTCGGACGGAGAAGCGACGAGGACACTTGTCCCGTGGGCACTGTACGAAATGGAAAAGCGCGAGGAAGTCGGGGAATAGCAACGTACCCCCTGTTAAATGACGGAAACCAATCAATGTATCCGCGTTGGTGTTTTCAGCGACATTTTGACGGAGGTCCCTTCCTTCCCCTCACGAACCCTTGCTAACGTTCTCGCTCCGTTTCACTATCGAAGCCTTCTCCCGTTTCGCCTCGAGTAGCCCTATCGCTCTCGTTCGTAGACTCCTTCCCTATACACCCGTCTTTTTTCCTCTGGCCGCCGATATACTCCGTGTAACTATGAGCGCACTTACACACGGGCGAATCGTACCCGGAAAAAAGCCCGCGCGTGCAGCGTCGAAATGGTTCGCTCCTTCTTTCTATTCGTCACCTAGCCGCGAGGGCCGCTTTTGTCTCTCCCATTCGAAAAGATCGCCGTCGAGTGCATCAACTTGGTCTCTATAAATACCGGAATAAAGAGGATAACCGACGATGCCAGTTATCCAACGGACAGCTCTTTCGATCGCAAAAACAGAGACAGAGAGAAAGAGAGGGGGAGAGAGAGAGAGATAGAGAGATCGGGCCCTTGGAGGTAGAAGTTTGCTCTTTACTGTTTTCTGTCTGTTTCGCTTGTTACGGGGAGATGGTTGCTTTTGATAGCTAGAAGGATTCGAGATCGGCGCACAAATATCAACGCCGACGTCGACAATGACGACTATCCGCGACCACGACAGCGGCGACGGAATGTACATATGTGTGTATTCTGTGGTGTAATACCGTCACTTTTGCTCTCCCAAACGGTTCTCTCACATTTCTGTGGAAACGTATCCACCGACTCACGAACGATCCGAGGATTGGTCGACTCGCGCAGGCCAGTCCGCAACGCACGCTACTCCAGCAACAACAACATTTCAATGGCTATTCCACAATCCGTGTAGGCAGAGAGATCATCTCTGCCCTCCAGAGATGCGTGTTGTCCGTTACCACAGCAGCGTTGCAGCACAGGCAGAGACACTCGTCAGAATTCTCATCTCGGAGCGTGCGCTAGCGACATCTGTAGACCGAGCGGGACAATTGGAGGAGCGTGGAATTTTGAATCAAAGAATGGTACAAAGGTTTCGCGGATCATTCCGTAACGATTCAGCGACAACGAAGCGGGATTTGTTGAGAAATTAGCGTCAATTTAGGGCGAGGTAGATGAAATTCATTTCCACCGCTTACCTCGATTATTAAATATTCACAGTCAGAGTAAACAGGCAGGGAACAAATGAAACACCAGTTTTCAATTCAAACTATCTTATTCGAAATTCGATATGAAGGAAATTAATTAAAATCGTATTTCTAATGCGCACCGTGAAAACATCATTGTTTTAAGAGCTGCAAAATTTTCCTCACGCGTGTCTAAATATATAGCACAAATCTATAAATATAATATGTCCAAAGTGCGAAAATATCCGCGACGCAGCTTGATACCAAACCGAAGTTATCATATCTAGGTTTACTTCTTCAATTTTAAAAAAGATAATTGATAAGAAGTTTAATTGAAGTCGAACTTAAAATTTGCGATATCGGTAATACAACGTGATGTAATAATTTTAGGATTTCATCCGCGTGGAAACTCAATGCAGCAATTAGCAGCAAGTTGAAGATTTCCCTCGAATTCCCTACAATTTCACAAAAAATGAAATGGGTAAGTAAGACCTTGCCCTCGAAGCACTCGCGTTACCCGAGTCCTTTATAACTTATTCAGTGTTCTTTCAGGTAAACATTGCTCCATTAAAAAAAGGAGATCATACGCTGCAGCAAAGATTATCAAAGAATGGCCGACGACATAAATCACCTCCGACCTGTCCCTGTCACTCGAAAGTGATTATCTAGTTGACCTTTGCGAAGGAGTCCGCCTTTGCCCTAGTCGTCTCGCGAAATATATTGTCCCGAAGATTACATTTTTACACAACACAGGAATTTCTGTAACCGTTGCATAATAGTTGCGAAACTGGGTCTAACAATCTACCCAGCGGTTTTCATTGAAATCTTTATTCGGCAACGTGTCAGGCGCGGGCGACCTTCATGAAATATTTCAAAGGCTCGTTGAAGCAGCTGCGGTTAATATCGACAGTTTGTATCATATTTGTATAAAACACGAAAGTGTCTCGCGTGGAAAGGCTATAAGACGTCGCGTGTTTCCGCCGTTTTCGCTAAATTAAATAGGCACTGCCCATAGAAAAGGAAATGCACCTTGAATCTATGCGCTTTAATATAATGTCCGCGGCGTAAGTTTGTAACTACGCAGCATTTGCAGTTGCAAAACGTATCGACCAACGACTATAACACGCGAAGACAGCTTCTTGACAGCTATTGATATCTTGTCCACACAAAAACCAGGATGCCATTAAGTATTTGCTCGATTGTGCCTAATGCACCGATTAGGGAATGTTAGGTAATGTTTGGATAAAGCGGCGAACCGAATTTTCAAGGCTCTACGAATGTGGTTGTTAAGAGAAAACCGTACGCGGAAGGCAGTCGCGTCAAACGGAAGTCGATACATCCGAAACTCCGATGTATTCGGCTTTTATTAACTCGAAAGTACCGCAAGCCGTCACCTTTCATACCGCAAGCATTTTAAATAGAACCACATAGCGATAAGCGTCCTGCTCGAAAGTACGTTTCCATTCATGATTTATACGTAGAAAAAAAGTACAAGGAAAAACAGAAGAATTCGAGATAATGATATTTTTGGCACGCGCGTCGATGCGTGTTTGTCTTCTTCTAATTCTACTTTTCGTATATCGAAAAACGAAGCTGTCTCTCGCAAGAGATGTAGTGGACATCTATATTTAAATCCACGGGATCTCAAAATGCGATACGCGATGCGTCTGATCGGCAGACACTGCAATAAACGCTGCAAAACTAGTCGCATGCTAATTACGTGTAAGTGAAGTTCAAAGAGGCGCGGAATTTTTATAGACATGCTTCGTATATTAATTATTCGAATGACCATGTTTTTCGATCAATGAATACGTAAAGGATTCGCCGTGTGTAAAGTCGTTAGCAAAATGCAGAGACATAGTATTGCCAGGTAAATCTACATATAACAAAGAGCCACGTGTCACGCGTTAATCATTCTAGCTATCAAACTTTTCGATCGACGAACAGAAGAAAAATATCTTCTGTCATTTTCTCTGGGGAAATTACGGTAGAGATGCATCGCCGGGAGAGGCGGACCAGATTTAAGTAACGTTCAAACTATCCGCGATCGAGCGTGTCTATTTAAAAAAATTGTGACGAAAATAAGTATTGTAATTTCTGGTAAAGATTCGTTCTCTGCGTTGTCATAAGAATTGGTACCACTCCGCAGGGCCGGTGTGAGTTCTGTGAAATGCGTGGAGTATTCTACATTTGAGATTTTGCTGTGCGTGTAATTCCATATTCATGAATTTGGAAGCCTTTTTACAATTTTTCATTTTTTGTTTGTACTGTTTTTTAGGCTGCTGGAATTTGATCATTTAATTTGTACTCCCTTTAACTCCACACTCGGGGAAATTTTTTTCCGTCGATCCTGCCGCTCCGTTGTTTACACCCTTCTCATAAAATTAGCTTTGTAGCTGTAATGCAAGCCTGCAACGGTGATTTTGAAGCCAACTGTAATGCCGCCGATAGATGGCCCACTATACTATGCGATTTTCGATAGATGGACCCAGTGGCGGATTTAAGAAAACGGGTCCAGGTGGAAAACGTTCTGAGGGGCCCATTTTTGGGGGAAAATGAACAGGTAGTTTACTGAAAACGGACTAAGTGTAATAGTACAGAAAAAAATATAGTGTTTGGTTAAAATCATAATTTTTTTTTAGATAGGGCCCTGGAGCCTTCTGGGCAAGGGCCCATTTTTCGAAAAATGAGGTGGTAGTTTACTGAAAACGGACTAAGTGTAATAGTACAGAAAAAATATAGTGTTTGGTTAAAATCATAATTATTTTTAAGATAGGGCCCTGGGGCCTTTTCGGCTAGGGCCCATTTTTCGGGAAAATATGGAGGTAGTTTACTAAAAACGAGCCACCTGTAGTAGTACAGAAAAAATATAGTGTTTGGATACCTATACCAAATCATATTTTTTGTTTTGGTTGTGGGGCCCTTCGGGGGCCTTCTGTGCAGGGGTCTAGGTGGCAACTGCTCATTAGCCACATATACTCGGAAGTGATGGACCGGTCCATGTCACCCACATTATCTTCGTGTAAACGTCATTACTTAAATTTTCATTGAATGCAAACAGAACGAATTTTGATTACAGATTTACAGATAGCGATGAAGTTACAAATGATAAATCCTGAAGATTGGAATGAAAACCAGTGCGTCGATTGTAGCGAAGATTACAACGGAACAAACAAAACAGATACCTGGATCAAGCATATTGTCTGCTCTCGCTGGCATCGTGAAGGTGTTCTAAAAAAATAAATAAGTGCTTGGTAATTATAATTATATTAGGAATAGGTACAATTAATCTTTCTCTGTTTACTGAAACATTGTTTCCGTTAAAAATAATTGCTACAAATCAATATAACCTCTATCGAAGTGGTCCAACTCACATGTAATAGTAAGGGTGAGAAGGACCACATCCGAAAATTGTATTTACTAATTTTCGCAATTATTTACAAAAACATTGTGTTATGATCATTACATGCCCTAGAAAACAAGCAAGTTCTAATACTCATTATCTAACTTTTAAAGTACATAAGTTTGAGACGTTTTTAAAAACGTGGTCTATCTCGTAATTCCTGAATTATCCTACCCCTACCCGAAGGTTTACAATCGGAAGCCCGTGGTACACAATGAAGTCATTGAACCACCGTGGGGATTCGAATATGTTCCCACAGTCCACACCCCTGCATCTGTATAAGTCTCTGGAATTACCAGATAGGGGCATATCGGTGGTCAGGTGACTCGTCGGGAAGCATCGCGAAGAGACACACTCCCCTTCCTTATATTCCCGGTGTCGCGTTCACCTGGCAATCGGGAGCTTCTTCGCCTCCTGGCCGGCATGGAATTCGCCCAGAGCCGATGGGCCACCGCGAAATAAAAGCGGCGCAGACTCTTATTTAACATAGCCGGCAGGCCGGCACTGCTCAGTCGACCATCGACCGTAACAGAGCATTCGCATTTCTAAGCCGACGACGAGGATCGGCGGTCAGTGTTGAAAAGTTTCACGGTGTGAAAAGTGATAGTTAGTTCGCCCTCATCATGACTTTCCTCGTCTTCGCGTTGGGCCCGCTCCTACTTTCGAGTAAGTTTTTTCTGCGATTTCATGAAAAAAACCATTTCAACTTGGACTTTCACGCTGTCGCCGCGCGCTCTTGCCGCCAAATTGATCCTCTCACAGAGAGATTGAAGTAACAATGTCGGTACAAAATCGTTCGTTTAAAACGATCTCTCTCAAATTGACAGTAGTTAGACAGGGGATTATTCGCTGCATCGTTATCAAAATTATCTTGGCGATTCTTGACAGAAACCATGTGAGAACTCTGCCATCTAATTAAAGAAAAAAGAAACTGAAGGGAGAGGGGAAGTTTGTCACACAAATTATACCGAGGATAGTGCAGTATACACATTATATAAAATAATCACAGAAAAGGAACTGCTTAGACAGAACTTTTAAGTTATTACTTCTAAAAATACTTCTACTATAATCTAATCAGTACAGATTTTCTCCACTGCTAATCTTATCCATAAATAATAGATAATTCATGCTTGCAATTACTCGTTAGAAGTTATTAGGGCGTGCTGTAGGTTCCGATGCCCGCGCACTGTCGCTTCTGTATTAATAATACTTATCATTAATATCACGGAATTGCTTAAAATTCATGGGGGAACGTTGGCGTCGCCGATGCATATACAACTCGGTCAACCCTTGCACCGCAGAGACGGATGTGTGAACGACAATTAGAATATTGCCGGAGACATCCAGCAGGCGGAAGCGACACGCAGCGAGGAGCAAAATCGTTACATAAAATTTATGAAAAGGGAAAGCTGAGCATTGCTAACGCGCAACATGCATTTGTTATTAGCACAAGTGCCAGGAACATAATAGGCCCTCCCGTCTTTACAATAATAATTCTCAGATTTCTTTAAATATTTAGCCTGCCGAGACTCCGTACAGTTTAAGGAACCGCGTGTGAAAAGGTACTTACTCCGCGGACTGATTAAACACTGCTGGGCACTCTAGGCAGTCGCCACAAGCCCCATGATAGTAGGTGCCTCCAAATAAAAAACAGTGTGACTTTGAAGTCCTATTCAGGGGCCCCAGTGCATTGCTTTGCCCAGGGGCCTACAATCATCTTAAGACGCTTCTGACTGGCAGTGATGCAAAAGGACAAAGGAACTGGCAGATTGGCAGGTTTGACGCCTGTCTTCCCCTCGTGAATTCGTAATAGGAATATCTCACACACGTGGCGAATTATAATAAGAACAATTGCGTGAGCGTAATCGGAGCATAAATCTAATCAGCTGTGGAAAACATTGTCACTTACGAATCTGCAGCCTTATGTAACGCATTGTCAACGCATGTACGCGATGCTCGACATCAAAATGTAATTCACATTCGTATACTTATTTCATATTTACGGGAAAAATGTTTCTGTCAAATGTTACGCCAACTTCAGCGAAACGCTTTGAACATTACTTTCTTCGTTATTCGAGGCAACCGGCCGATCGTGACGTGTCCAGCGATTGAAATAAGATGGGATGATAGGATGTTCCTTGAGCGAGGCTTGAGGTTAATTAGCGCAATTTACCATTTAAGAAATCGAAACAGTCAACTACTGTTTTTTCGTCGAATTGCAAGTTGCCTATTCCCACGCTCAGAAGAATGATCTTGAAGTTCTATCGAAGTAACATCGACACTTACGTTCTAAGGTTTATCGTGAGTAGTTATAAAAAAACCGGGTATCGCAACAATAATCAGATAGTGGTAGATTATCAAACGAGTTTCGTGGGTATCATAAAGCTTCATCTTCCTAAGTCTCACAAAGAGGGATTTCCACGTTTACTGTATTTCCCCTAACTGATAAACATCGCGCCACTAATTTGGGCATCAAACCTTCTAATTCCACCTACGCTAGATAAGCACGCACTCATCTATGTGCTTCCAGCAGATCTTTTGATACAAATGTACCCATTGTAAAATTCTAACTGCAGCTCATTAAATACCACGTACGCAGCTTCATTCAAGAAAGGGCAGAGCCGATGTTAATACTCAGCTTCAACAATGCAAATCGCAGGAAACATTGATCAGAAATATCTTGTACACAGCGGCCCACTAAGGATTGAATCTTGGGGGGAGCCGAGTTGAATGGATAAAAATATTTTTAATGCAAACGCAATAAAATTCATTAGGTGATTACACAAATTTATTTAAAGAATAAAATCCAGTGCTCTTTTGGGGGGTGCCAGGGCTACTTGGCCCCCTCTGGATACGCCGCTGCGTCTCCGCATATGAACTACTAAAACGAAAAGGAAAAGGATGAATTTTGAGATGGAGAAATAGATAATGTGACTACGCAGCAGCTTTTACTTCGCCGTCGAGGCGCATCCTACGGCGAAACGCCAAGTGCATTTTTCTATTAGAAGGACATCTCCAGTTCCGTTGCCGTGGACATTACGTACCCCGGAAAAATATGTAATACCCATAAGCATTTCGCACAATTTGCTGCATGCCACTGGTTGCGCAACGTTCGGAGGAAAAGAGTCGTGTCAAAATCGAGGCGTGTTCGCGGCAAGGTTCGCCGAGCGATTAGAAAACCGGCTATTTTCCTAAAATCACGCGAGATTTTTCTGCCAGCTTTGGAAACCATATTTGAATGGCTGCCAGAGTCTCGCGGTGCATATCAATCGGGCATTGCCATGCGAAATGAACGAATGCTACAGAGTTTTAGATTATACGATGCACGGGGCTTACGGCAAGTATCAAATAGCCACGCATACTCGCAATCGCTCCTTACGTTGAAAGTACCTTTAAACGGAATCGACGCCGATTCGTTGTACGTGCGATATGCTAAAACGTAATACAACTCCTTCCTTTGTAAACGATAAGTGAAATTCTAAACGGCACTGCATGATGAAAACAACGTTCGCCGAACGAACGCCACATTTCGGGTGGGCACTCTTTGTTCCCCGTTCATTCACACTGAGCATTGCAATCAATTGAATTTTTGGTGATGCTGTAGTTTCTTTTAGTGGTTTAAAAATTATTTCATTTTTGCTGAGAAGTAAAAGTATGAAAGGAAGATTCTAGATTCAATGAGATATTCTTCGTTTAAATTATCATCCACACTGTTTATAAAGTTATTTTATTGAAAAGCATAGAGAATATAAATGAAGAGATGTTTCATCCTTATCGTGCAAGACACAGCACGGCGAAACTCGTTTTATCATCTTTTTATCTGTTACAAAACGAATTCCACATTTCTTTAAAAAAAAAGACATCCTCGACCTTTAAATATCAGAGGCTGCAATCTTGAAAAATCCCAGCTTGGAGCACAAAGGACTTCTTTCTCCCGAACTTCCTCATAAGCAATGACTAAACCTGACCAGTTAGGGATCAATTATTAGGATCTCGAAGGGTCATCAAACTGTATTTACAGAACGCTGAATCATCGTGCATCGGTGTTTCCTTAAAAGTGTACTACACTAATACAATGATATTAACATATCGAGCGTCATCCTTCGAAGTTTCTTTTGTGCAGAAAAAAAGTTGAGAACATAGGTCAGGTTCGGTGCGCATCCGTCGCCCCTTTTTGAATCGTCATCTCCGTACACCTCGGAATACTCCAGCTGTCATTGACGTCTGCTCGCGGCGACAAAGATTTCGTACGTCGAAATGGCAGCCTTGACGTCGAATGTTCACTGATATTATTCACTTAAATCTGCCTTATGATCCCCCGCGAGGACCTCCTGCCTGGCAGCACCGTTTGCCTGGAAACGATATCCGTCTTAAAGAAACCGTCGTCGTCATTCGAAGCACGTGTCGAACACATGCGTAGGATTTAGAAGCACGGGTATGCGATTTATCTTTCTAAATAGAAGAGGGGAACTACCAGGCTGACTCATTAACCGGTAATCGAGGAGCGTCTTCGCCGCGGCGCAAGGAAGTGGACCATTTCGTTTTCCACTGGGAAGTCTTCAAATTCATTGTTAGATTATGAATCGCCTATAATTTGGTTAAACAGCTACTGTAGTTCATTATTATATTCTGACAACGTGGAATTTTTATCGCCGAGACGTTTCGACTTTGTAGAATGGCTGTTACGAATATGTGAATATTCTAATGATTCAAATAATATTCGATTCGAATATTTGAATACTCCTTATTATTCGAATACTATTCGAACACACCTAATTATTAAAATAATATTCGAATGCTCCTAATTATTAGAATAATATTCGAATATACGAATACTCCTAATTATTCCAATTGCTTAATTCGAATACACCTGATTATTAGAATAATATTCGAATATTCGAGTACTCCTAATTATTCGAATGACATTCGAATACTCCTAATTATTCTAATATTATTCGAATACTCTTAATTATTAGAATAATACGCGAATATTCAAGTACCTACTCATAATTATTCGAATACTTCTAAGTTATTCGAATACTTCTAAGTATTCGGATAATATTCGAATACTCCTAATTATTCTAATAATATTCGAATACTCTTAATTATTAGATTAATTTGCGGATACTCCTAATTATTAGAATAATATTCGAATACCTCCTCCTAATTATTCGAATAATAATCGAATTATTCGAATCTCAAACTCAAACTCTATTGGTATTCGAATATCTACAGCTGTACTTGAAGCTTCCCCGTGCAGGTCCTAATTTCCTGCGCTTACATCGCTTCGTTCGATGGATAAATATTTCCTAAGAGTAGACAGTAGAAAATTACATAGAGCGCAAAAATGTGCAAGTTGACAAACGACCGTGCACTTGACGATAAGTTTTCATAGATAAAAATACGCCGTCCTTGTTACATGCTTTGGACAAGTTCACATTGTATTATTCAAGAGCACGTCAGACCGGCATGCATTACCTAGGACTGTAGGTGCAATGGCAACGATCGAAAAGTAACAGATCGATGTTGCTGCTTGAACGTTGACTGCAGTGCACAACCTCAAATAAGGAGGCTGGAATAATTCATCTGTGACGAGCCGAGTGCAATGCCAGAGCGGACTTGAATCTTTCGCGAGTCGACTTTCACTGGGGTATCGGGAACTTCTCGGATGAAGCGTGAAACCGTTGTAAATCTATCGTTGCGCTTGTAACTTGAACTAAAACGGCAAGCCTTTTATGCATTTACTTTGTCGTAACTTCGCTCAATTCGATCGTCTTCTTTCCAACCAACAATTACTCGCATCAACAGCCACGTGTATTTTCTTTTATCCCGATACCCGTTTTCTATAAATACTTAGGAATTCGGTTGACCGAGGATTAATGAGATTCTTATAATTGTTCGGTGAATTGCACGTGAATGATAAATTACGTCTGTTAATTAAATGCAGAACCTGAATCAGCCAAGGAAATTAATATAATGCGCAATAATGTGTCAACTGCACGGTTTCATGCATTTCTCGACTTTGCTTTCAGAGATGGTCGTTGGTAACTTCAGCTACGATGGTAATCAAGGTGAGTTGGTCACGAATTCTCGTATGAGTGCTAGATGACTCAAACATAATCGAAGTTACATTTTTTTAATTTCCTCGGGCACCTACTTAATCGTTTTCTTGCTTAAATATTAATATTAATGCAAACTCTCATTCTTTGTCGCCTCATCGCGATGTTACACTCTGCACCTGTAGCTCGCGCTTAGTTTACTTGTCAACGATCCAAACGTTCCGTCTACTTTTATAAAAATTTGTGTGTAGGAGGTTGTTTCGCGTTATCATTCTTAGCCAAGGAAAATAATTCTGCGGTGTAGCATAAATTATACCGTGCCGATAACGACATATATATTTATACGTAGAAAAGTTTGCTAGTCAGTGTTTGAGTTCTTACTATTATTTAGCTCTTCCGCAATAGCAAAACGGTTTGTTCTTTATTTTAGTGTTAAGTAGACGTAGAATAAAAATGTCTCTTTACAGGCCCGTCGCATTGGGGCGAAGAGTTCAAGACTTGTCTGGGGAAGTACCAGTCTCCCATCGACATAGAAGACAAAGATGTCACCCTCGCCACTTTTCCTCGCCTACAATTTTCAAAAATACAGAATCCTCTTCGATCTTACATGACGAACAATGGGCATACAGGTATGAAACGGCGAGATCAATATATTATTGACAAACACGTGTGCTATAACAATTGAGGGGGCTGAGTGGAAAACAGGCACGTGCCACCGCTTAATGATTTCAGAGAGAAGCGAGTTGAAGGGAAAATTGTGTTTCTCTTCAACAATACTCAAATTAATTTTAGCTGCAAAATTAATAATTTCACTACGCGTTTTTTCCTCAGTGTGAAGAAAATTGAATATGAATCTGTTCTGTAAAACGTGCATGCTATTATAGATAAATATTAAGAGGTGGAGGAATTACACTGCATTGTAGAAAGGAATTAATGGTCCAAACATCGAAAATCTATATATATATATATATAAAATGAAAAGTCGTGATTAATAGACTGACTGGCTGACTGACCCATCACGATTTCTCTGAAATCACTGAACCTATGACCATGAAATTTTGTAGGAAGGTTTCTCTTAGCCCCTAGGTGCTCGCTAAGATTTTTTTTTAAAAAACTCCAACCCCTTCATCGGAAAAAGATATACATATAACCTGGGCAGCGCCGGGAACTTTAAGCTAAAAGTTTAGGCATATGTGGCAAGTTTCTATTTTCTACTGGGCCCTAGGGCGGCGTGAACTTTTGCGGGGCCGGATTCTAAAATTATGCAGGGCCAAAGGAAAAGCATTTATATTTACTTCTAAATTTTGTAGTAATAAATATCTATGCACAGGGCTCCGCAAAATTTACGATGAGCTTTTTGTGGACACGGTAGCCTTTTAAAGAAATTTTATAATAATGAATATTTGTGCATAGGGCCCCGGAAAATTTACGATGAATTTTTCATGGACTGGGGCCTTTTAAAGAAATTTTATAATAATGAATATTTGTGCATAGGGCCCCGCAAAATTTACGATGAACTTTTCATGAACTGGGGCCTTTTAAAGAAATTTTATAATAATGAATATTTGTGCATAGGGCCCCGGAAAATTTACGATGAGTTTTTCATGGACGGAGGAGCCTTTTAAAGAAATTTTATAATAATGAATATTTGTGTATAGGGCCCCGCAAAATTTACAATAAGCTTTTCGTGACCATGGGACCTTCTAAAGCGCGGGGCTGAGTTCCATGAAACGCTGAACCCGCTTTGCGCCGGCCCTGTTGGGCCCCTAAATTTCCTAAAGCGTCCACTACCCGTTATAACACGTTAATTAAATTAACCACAAGAGCCATGATTCCATTTCCACCGTCGACAAATACAAATGGTAAAAGATGTTTGCAACAACCATATTAAAATAATGAATACTCCGCGGAAGTGCGCGAACCAGCCGGATCGATTATAATTATTCCACGCGAGCTCTCCACGCGTTGCAGGAATGCGGAATATTTAAACGTTTCCTACCGTTTCCTGGGAAACGGCGAATTTCAAAGTTCGATCAGTCCGCTGGGATTAATCGCTTTGAATAGTTTCCAGCGTACGCTACGCATGGCTCTCATCCTTAAACGACTGCAAATTAGCGTTGATTATTATACGTCATAGACATTGTCTCGCCGCAAATAAGACAAACCTTCAAGGTACCACATAAGTATCGGGCAGATGGCATCTTGGAGGCGAGGCTGTTTACCGAGCTAAACAAATTTCGCAAGGATAAATGATTGATATATTTGCTTTGTTTGATTCATTCAGTGATGATTCAAACTTTCGATACCGAGCTGCCTACGATATCGGGGGGACCCATCAACGGCACGTACGCTTTCCAACAACTCCACTTTCATTGGGGGCAGAGCGACGAAAGAGGTTCCGAGGATCTTATTAATAATCATTCGTTCTCGATGGAGCTGCACGCGGTTTTTTACAAGGAATCGTATGGCTCATCCGAGGAGGCGATGAAGCATCCTGACGGCCTCACCGTGCTGGCATATTTGTACGAGGTAAAGAATACTGTGTCAGTGGACGTTGATAAGATTCGAATCGATTAACCCCTCAGGCCTGACGCGAACTCGCGGTTCTTTCTATGATGTCAATAAACGCGGGCTGAAATTGACACTTCGATAAACTATCTTGAAAAACTGAGACTTGTCTGTCAGGTAAGAAATGTAAAGAAGTATGCCGTTGGTCGACTCTATCCGATAAGGTTTGTGCACACAAGACGTAGAGAGTACGAGCTAAATAAATAAAATGCTTGGGTCGTTTTACCTTGAAGGGTTACTGTCAACGGGCATGGAAACTTCCTATAACTCTGGATTGCAATCTTTGTGGCTTGATATCTGAGATATTAGTACTAAATTTTTGATTAGCTACTACTTACTTACAAGGGAACATCCCGAACACGGAAATTCGAAAAATTCTGAGTCTGTGAATATGTAGGAAATTTCCTCCCAATTACAATGCAAATTTTGTTTGATGCTCAATTTCACTCTAAGGGGGTGTAATTAACCGCTGAAAATCCGGTTATTTTCCGATTTGGTGTTATAACTCGTGAACTGTAAAATACTTTTTTTACCAAATGATAGATCTAATTAAAAGAAGTAACTTTTGTCCTGAAACTTTTTTTCTGTCTTTTACAGTTCGCGAGTTATAACACAAAATCTAAAAATAGCCGAATTTTCAGGGGTTAATTTCACCCCCTTCGAGTGAATTTGTGCAGCAAACAAAAATTGCGCTGTAACCAGGACGAAATCCTCTACATATTTACAAAGTTTCAGAATTTTTTGAATTTTCGGGTCGGAATTTTCCCTTGTTAGATCTGTGGGGCACTGAGGATTTAATCTTGGAGGGAGTAGACTTGAACAGAGAAAAATATTTTTAATGCAAGTTCAATAAAATTCATTAGTTGATTACAAAATTTATTTAAAGAATAAAATCCAGTTTTCTTTTTACGAAACTCTAGAATTATCTCAGTCGTGGTTACATTAATTTATTTTTTCCTTTTTCTTTTGGGGGATGCAAGGGCTCCTTGCCACCCCCTCCGCCTCTGAATGCGCCTCTGTACTAGATTAATTAGAATTAGGATTTAATTTAAAGAATAATTTCAATAGCGGCAAGTGAATCTCTAATGTATTAATTTTTGTATCTAATATAAATGAAGGTTGTTGATAAGTCAACGGTAACTGAAATCGTAAAATCTGATCCTATCAGTATTTGTCCCGTCATTGGATTCCCATTTGAAGAGATGTAGCTCTGGAGATAATTAAATTTTTTAAAATTAAAGTAAATTCAAGACTGAATTGAATATTTCTTGTATACTTGTTATAGACTTTCGTAGATCATCCCTTATCCACAAGCTCCTGAGTGTTCCAGATCTATTTTAAGTTGCTGTAGGAAACCCACTTGGATTCATTTCGTTTGGAACGTAACCGCGAAAAAATAAACGGGCATAGCGAAGATTCGTGTGTTTTTGATCCTGTTTCGTAAAAATAGATCTGTACACATTCCGTTCCGTGTAGTTTGGTACATATCAGCAAGCGTGCTCGGCCATGTTTGATGTTTACACAGAAATGGAAAATTTTCCTCACGTTTGCTACTTTTTCTTTTACAGGGAACAGATGAACCGAATCCAACTTTCCATTCGATCGTGGCACAAGTACCGGATATAACAGCGGTTGGCAGTAATGCAACGATAAATGACTCTAATCTCTTAAACAAATTGATCGCGCCAAGTATAGCCTCGGCGCAAAATTATTATACATACAAAGGATCGTTGACCACCCCTCCTTGTTCCGAGATAGTGCAATGGATCGACTTCATTAAGCCACAGATCATATCTCACGATCAGGTATCTCAGAAGTTATTAACTATTTAAGACGTTCGGTTAAACTTCAAAAATGCAATCTGCGAATGTTTCCTTTTGGGAATGAAAAATGAATGTCAGAACAAATGTCCTGAAAATCCGCGGTATAGTAATAATAGAGACACTATCGAAGATTTGATTAAATATTCCTGAAGCGCGTTGTATTCGTGGTGAAAAAGCTCCTTGGTAATTGAAAGCAATCGAATATTTAAAATCTCAATGGCAACACAGTTCTGGAAGGAAGCATTTGCACGTAGGTTTTACATCTCCACAGGGCACTCAAAGTTCTATGAATATTTATATTAACGTTATAAAACTTACTGCCTTACAATTAAATTATTGTGCACATTTTCATAATTTACTTTCAGTTGGCGGCTTTCCGCAGTATCCAATCCCCCGATGGTGCCAATTTGACGCATAATTTCCGGCCAGTACAACCCTTAAACGATAGAGTGATTTATCAGAACAATATTAACGAGATCACGGAGGCTCCCGGGACGATGACAACTGCTACTCCTGAAATGAAACCAACAATGCACCACAGCGATGCACCGCAGAATACGAACTCTAGCCAACATTCTGGGCAAGAAAGGACATGGCCGGCATCATGTTCGTATTTCTTAGCTGCTTCGATTTGCACACTTTATCTTCGTTGCACTGTATTTACGTCTGCATTGATGTGAAAATCTAAATAATCCATCAATGAGAATTTCATCGAAATTAATCGAATTTATCGGTTCCGTTTTTTATGAGAGAACTAGCTTTGCTACTCGGCTTCACCCGAAATTTAGATTCTGATTTTATAAAAAATAAATTGTGAAAATGGCCATATTCATCTGGATTAGTAATGCATAATGAGCTGAGGCACATTTCGTGATCCCAGAATTTATCGTTCGAATGTTTTTAGGCCACAGACAAACGCACAAACATATAGCAGCTTTCTGCTTTATATATTACGATTTTATTTTGGAATTCACATTCTCGTAAATTTTTGTTGCAGCGATCGGCGTGATACTTGGAATCATATATTTCCTGCCATTCCGATAATGCACTGGAGATTCTAGTCAATTGCACCAGCTGTACGTGAAATTTGAAGTGGGGGTATAAAAATGTTTTAAATACACATTTACACAATTCAATTTATTATGACAGAGGTATTACTTACTGTCTCACAGATATAATTGCGAACAAGATAATAACAATATTGATAGCTTATTCGTCATAAGTTATCTCACTGCTATATAATAAGATACATCATAAGATACACATGACACATAAGATTAAAAACAACTATTCATATTATTTTTAAGTATAGTTTATGTACCATTAATACTTAATCACGAGTATTTTAAATATTGTACATATTATAAGCACCAGATACGCGATTTTCTAAGACAAAAAGGCAGGACTACTTTAAGAAATAGTCTTTGATATTGGCATGTATCTAACAGTTCCTATTGCTGTCATGGTTATCGCTTATATTCGACCGCAAAGATAATAAGCTTCCTTTACGAATTTATGTTAACATATATTATGTGAACTATATTAAACCGAAATAAATCGCGACTTAACCATTTGACGAACGCACATTTCACGCCAGTATTTCACTTATAGCCGAAGTTTTTATTACCTGTCGCCAGGGATTTTCGCACAGTTCATAGTGCAATTTGTGCAATTAGTGAGAGAAACATTGAAGTCATAATTGTTTAAACTTTATAATCTAACCTAGCAAAACCACGCTTACGCGACAGCGGCCGACAAAGTGTAAAATTATAAGTACACAAGTATGACACTTTATGACATTTTATTGAGACTTTATATGTACAAACTTATTTAAATCCAAAATTACAAAAATGTATGAAAACTGATAGTGATATTAAGTGGGTGATGCCTCCTGTCCTTTAGGTGCCATATTCACGACAGCGGCTAAATCGTGTTGTCCCTGTTTGAGACGTTCCCTTATAAGCTCTGCTATCGCCTTCTGAGTTCTCCTTTCCAATTTTTCTAGTTTCTTGGAGACGTCTCGCTTTAAATCCCAATCCGGCTTCCTGGGCGCGAGATTGCTAATGTCCTAAAAATACAGTTGAGTAAATACCAATTGGTAATTGGTGTTATAACGTCGCGAAGAGTTACTTACGAGTTCTTCAATAACAACTTTAGTATTTGCGGCACTTAATTGATCCTGTACTTCTGCTTCTACATTTCCCGGTTGCGCGTCCTCTAATACTCTGTCTTTAAGACTTTCGTCTTGAGGCTTGTAACTTCGAAACTTAGGTCTGTGAAAATGAAGCATATATAAAATATAAACATGACTTATATTATTTTGAGGTTAGTTGAGGTTAGGTTTTAGAAACTTCTCGGAGATGTTGAAACTTACTTTGGCAATTTACCATCAGCATCGTTCTTGTTTTCTTTGCTGTCTTCTGCTTTCCTTTTTAAGGCTTGCAGGCGTTCTTTTCGCTTTAAAGCTTCGTCTTCTAAGGAACCTATATTATCTTCCGGCATGTTTACTTCTTACTTGTTTTTACTTCAACGCTTCGCGGACTCACTACCAGAGGGATGCGAGGAGTAATCTATAGACATGTTTCTTTCAATTCTGTGTATACTACTGTTGATAACAATGTGATTACATCGACCACAGACAAGATATAGGATAGACCAATCACCCAATGCATTTTTCTGTCACCGGGTTGTGGGGTCCTAAATAGGACTTCATTACCATTTTAGTGTCACATGCAACGTTACCGGCGAAGCCTTTTGATTGTTGCGATTCTCACCCTAGCGGTGGTTAGCGTAAATTCCTGAGGCGCGAAATTTAAACTAAGCAAATTAAATTTATTAGAAAAGAGTTAAGGGTGAATGTTCCAACATTTTATATTTGTCTTCGCCTCCTTCTTAAACGCTCGAAAACATTGTATTGATAAAAAAGAGGAAGATACGAAGAAGCCTATTTCTTCTCCTCGCAATTCGTCGTTGATCTTGTTACAATTCTGACGTTATAATAAATCAAGTTTTGATCTCCATAAAACATCCTTGTTCCGTTCCGAAATAGTTCTGAATCATTTGGCAATTTTATTTAGTTTTAGTTTATTAAGTTTATTGAATTTTGAATTATATGTTACAAGATAATTACTTTGTTTAAATTAACGTGTTTCGCGAGCAGAGCCCTTCTGAGGGCTATTCTTCTAAATGTTTCTACAAATATTCCTGCAACAATTCATTTACACCAAGTCCAACTAAAATGCTGCAGGAGAGAGGACTTTAAAAATTGTCAAAAACCCATCAGTTCCAGTATTTCGATGAAATATTCCAACTTGCACTTATTCTTCTGTCTTAACACTATACTCGTGTTCTGGGATCCGGTAGGAACCCATGGAATATCATGTAAACCAATCGAAGAAATGCATCAAATAAAATAAATCATGTAAACCCATCGAAGAAATGCATTAAATAAAATAAACCCTGTAAACCCATCGAAGATATGCATAAAATAAAATATATCATGTAAACCCATCGAAGAAATGCATCATGTAAAATACATAATGTAAACCCACCGAAGACATGCATCAAATAAAATAAATCATGTAAACACATTTGAGATATGCATCGAATAAATTAAATTATTTAAACGCATCGAAGAAATGCATGAAATAGGACAGATCATGCAAACCCATCGAAGAAATACACGAAATAGAACGACTCATGCCAAAATCCACGAAGGAATGTATGAAATAGGAGAGAAGTTGAAAAACAATCGAAGAAATCAGTTAAAAAGGTAGAGAAATCGGTTTTGGTCTAGGCAGAATAATAACATTTTAAATGGCTTTTAACGAACCCGAAAATTTCATCGGCACCAACCCAATAAGCTAAATCAGGCCAGGGGACCGAGGGGGTGCAGGAAGGACCAGGGCTGAAACCCTGACCAGGTCCCCAGGAAGTCCAGTAGGTCCGAATGGTCCAGGTGATTCGGGAACTCCATTCCAGAGGGCCGAGGAGGTGCAGGAAGGATCAGGGCTGAAACCCTGACCAGGTCCCCAGGAAGTCCAGAAGGTCCAGTAGGTCCAGTAGGTCCAGGTGGCTCGGCAGCTCCAGGGTCCCCGGAGGTCCTCCAGGCTCGGAGGACCGACGACGACTGAGTCAATGGAGCTCCCTATATAGACTTCGGGAAACTATGTTCCCCGATCAAAACAAGGTCGACGGTTGATTACAATTGCGAAATCCAACGAATTCTGCGGCAAAAATTGATTTTCCGCTAAAATATCCATACTAGCGGCTATGGCTATGACAAATAATGTTAACAACAATTGCACTAACCGGCCAGTATAAATTATTATTAACTATGATCGATACAACTCGAGATATCAAGCAATTAGTAACATTTGGCCTTGGATTTGCAAATGATTGTCTACACCGAATGAATTCTCTTTTATTCTCAATGTTTAATCGTTCGATAAATGAATGTTAATACTTATACATATTAAATAGTATTATTTATAATGTATAAATACATTTTAGTTGAACTAGGTGTAAATGAATAGCGCTTCGAATCTACATATATGACGAAAACTTCGAAGCACTTCGAACATGATTCAAAGCTTAAAACTCTTGAAAGTCTTGATAAGTCTTGAGTTTTTATAGGCCCAGTTCCGTATAAATATTTCGACCAATGTATTTTCGACGTACAGTTATATCGAAATACTTGTTCTGGAATTTCAGACAACGCGTTATCGTGTCACTGTCACTTCGTTTTTCTGATCAAAGAATGAAATAACCGATCGTACGTCCGATGTATAATATAATGGATATTCAAGTAACGAACAACGTAATATTCATGAGAGATCAATACAGCGAAATGCTTTTACGATTAGTATGTAAACAGACAAAATATGCTTAAGATACCTTGCCCGTTTCTAGTATAAACTACAGCAGAATGATGTCACTGTTGTAAAAACTTGGAGGTTATTTCGAAGAATTACATAGTTATTTACGTTTGAACGAAAGCTCCTCGGCACTGATCAAGATTAAAAGATAGTCTAAACATCTGTAACACGACGCGACACTTCGTTCTACACCAACCATCGCATTGTGCCGTTGGTCATTAGTCTCACACGTAACATAACATTTTACTTATCACAGTTATCAACACTTGTTGGAATAATTCTGATTCTATTAAATGCGTTAAATTTATGCGTTAAGCTTTCCTTATTGCAAGTAAGCATATACGTGAAACTAATTAAAAAGTGCCATTATTGACTCGCGTAGCGTTAACCGTTAATATGCATATATAGTGCGTAGAAACTTAGTTGGTCACGTGACCGCACTAAAGCGCGGGAAGACAATGACGAGATCCGATCAGTTCCGGAAAAAATGGCGTAGCGTCTAGTCGATCCGTAGTAGTCGCGAGTGTCCTCCGCGTTTCGGTTGGGAATTTATTCCCCACAGTGCGAAAAAGTGTGCGATCACCATCTGGAATACGTGCGTGAACGGGAGATGATAAAGTTTTTTTGTGATATCGTGTGTTAGTGCGAAAATTTGTGAATTTTAAGTGCGTGGAATACGATCGCGAACGGTTACGGGTTTACAGGCGAGAGATTCTCAGGTGACGACTACGGTTCCGGCTTGGACGTGGATTATGGACTTCAATTTGCCGAATTCGTCAGATTTACCGCATCAAACGATCTGGCAGAGCATTCAGCGCAAGAATCGAGGCTACTGGGCAGTGGTGAGTGAATGGATATTATACTTATAGGGAATTATCTAGACTACGGTCGTGCGAATCGGTAGTTGAGAGTCAGCTAGCCCATAACGGTATTTTTCATGAAATCTTGATTGAAATACATAATTACCGTACTTCCGATGTGAATAGAGGTAGATGGATAGGTCCTCTCGCGAAAGGATACAAAATTAGCGGTAAAAGGATTAAAAAACTTGACATTTTCGTTGAATTTCTGTGGTCGCGTGGTACGGAAGCTACTCGCTCTTTCAAAGCGTACATACGGTTGACCGATACGTAGAATAGGTAGCTCGGGGGTGTAGTTGATAGAACGAAAAAGGAATCGCAGAGATAATTTGTCAAGTACAAAGGGGACAAAATTACCGGTGCACGATATACAGGTGCAAATGTACATGCATGAATTTTACAACTAACGCCAGTCGACTGCTCGTCGCGGCACGGCTGGTTATATTTTACAAGAATGACCATTAATATCGTTCATTGATATTAATTTCTGCCAAGCTTAATAATTATCTGAAAGATTACTAAATGCGTTCGTAATGTGCCGGTAATTTAGCGTGCTGCAATTCTCTTGGTTGCGAAATTCTGCCAGATACTATGGACGTGCGTGTTACCGCCGTGTCCTTCAAAAAGCCACCACGTCCTGTCGGTTTCTCGAGCATGCGATTTTGGTGATTCCGACATCGGTGTACGTTATGGGAGTTATCGCGGTTAACGGATCTTTGTGTGCACGCGAGAAACTCGCTTTTCCACCGGCCCAAAACCACGCTCCCGGTGTACGTTCACACTGCTCGCAACGAGCCGCGTTTACGCTGCTTCAACAAGCGGCGAGGAAGGCGGTTGCATGAGTTCTAACGAAATGATTTCCATCAGCGATGATCTTTTAGAGACAAGTAGAGGAGACCGGGGCTGGTAGGCCAGTTTTTCAGTTTTTGATTTTTAATAAATTATGTGGGCGAAATATCATTAAACCGGTTAAGGTCGGGGCCATATATATTGGCCGGTGAGTTTCGTGAGGGGTATTCTCCCACCACACATTTTGCTTGCCTCGGTGCTCCTTTTCTCAACGTTTTCTGACTCGCTCTCGTTCCATCTCGCTCTCGCCTTCGCAGAACAAGAGTGAGCCAGAAATGGTGGGGATAGTGCCAAGCTTCTGGGGTGTAGACCAAACCGAGCTGTCAGCGTAGAAATACACGCATCAGAATAGGTGTGCGTTAGCTACGAAAAAATTCAAGAGCTTTATTGCTTAGAACATTGATACTTTCTCGATAGCTTCATTTCGTATTGGTCTACGCATAGCTTCGTAACGCACACAACTATTACGCTAAGGACAAATAACAGCCAAACGGCTAGGTTCAGGTGGAGCCGAGCAGCGTTCCCGTTACCCCACTATGCCCTGCGAGGGCCACGCAACTCCAACTGACAAATCCCCGATCGTCAGATGGTGGTGGCTGATTTCTCCTCGATCGCTGTTCGCGAAAACGAATTCACCGGCCACTATATCTGATCCCGACCTTAGCCGTTTGGCTGTTATTTGGCTATGCTTTGGCACAGCTTGTCTCTACGACTAACGCGGATTTCTTTCCGAAAATCCATTTCGGGGATCAAGAGACTATGAAGCTCAAGAATGATATTTCTTCAAAGCCCGTGTAAGCTATAAATTGCAAGATGACATTGGTTATTAAGTAATACTTTGCGTGTAGTAGTACTCTTTCACGTATCGTACGCCGAAAAGTATTAAAAATTCACACCGTTACTGACATTCCCGCAAGTTTCTAATGCACAGTTGAATCATTCCAGTGAAGTAATAATAATTGGATTCTACTTGCTCCGAGTATTAGTTTACCGCCGACATTGATGTTTACAGTAAACCCTAATTTATAAAAGCCTCGCAGAACGTTGCATGATGCATGAGTGGCGTGGGGTGCATGGATGCAACTGCAAATCGCGTTACGTTCGAAACCCGCGTTGCGAAATAAGATTTAGTCTAGCTCTGAGAAATTCATCGGTTCAGTGTTCAGTGAAGTGTGTGCATATTATTTCGATACCCATTACCAAGAAGACTTCTCGAGCTAATATTATATGATTATTTTCTATTTTTTGTGATTTATATTAACAACTTATCACGGGACAGAATTCACGATAAATTCAATCCCAGCATCATTTTACGCTTCGATTATCTATATATAAATAAATAAAATCCTGAGTTTAGTTACAAATAAAAAACAGTTTGATGATATTTAAACATGTCGCAATTCAAATTTCGGCAACTTAACTTGTGTTTGAGGATGGAATAGAGATTGACGAAGATAGATGATCGCAGCCAATCGGCTCGTATTACTTGTCACGTAATTAATAATTGTATTACAATGTTACTTGCGATACGATTAGTAATTATACTTCAAATAATACAGATTGCCCAGGTCTCACCACGTGGAGGCGCTGCGAGTGGAGACCCGCCCTAACCGCGGCCCATCCACCCTCCTTTTATGCAAAATTTTATTTTCATTTCCATAGATCTCCCTGATGCACGGTTGCAAAACGATCCTCGCTCGCTCCACAACCGGGCAACAGAAGGAGTCCTTCTGTAAAAAGCTACCGCGATGAAGCTAAAGCAGAATTTAAAACATTTCTTTGTTTCTTTCATTTACAATTTGAAGATATTTCTGGTATATTTCTACCATGATAATTATTCACTAATTGGGAATGAAACAAAGAAAAAAGGGGGAATATTTCCCAATTAGTGAATAATTCAAATTTTCTACTCATTAATAGGAAATATGCCAGTGCATATTTGCTATGGCTACTTAAATACTAATAATTCCTACGGATACGAGCGCTCGTATTTAATAATTGCTACTTATATTTAGTTAAACACTGCAGGGTTTATCTCATTCCTTAAAAACTACTTAATTCTATGTGGCCACTAAACACCTTACCTAACCATACACTGCCTAATAAAAATCTGAAATTGTCATATGTTTCTTACTTCCCTCGATGGACCCACGATGTTACCTGATACATTCTCAAAAATATTAATAAAAATTCCTCGAGGTTTCGTTTCTCAAGGATGATGAACCTGAAATCCTATTTTTGCAATATTCTTCACACATAATACTCTGCAACAGAAACTTTCTCAATGGATTAGTACCTACAATCTATGTCGATTAGGTAATGTAATTTCAACAGATATAGTCTTTTCATTGAATCGCTATTGCCCAAATATTGAAATATCACATTTGAAGCTACAGTTTAAAACTCAATATGGAATATCGATTCGGTAATAAAATGAAAGAAGGAAAAGATTAAAAAATACTGCTTCATTATTAGCAGACAAAGTAGGCAGTTAACCTTTAGCAATACTTTAGCAATTCATGAAAAAGAAGCTACTAATCATATTACATTTCATTCCGAAGCAATTAATATTCATAATATTAAGCACATTGGGTGCTCTGTTACATCAACTTAATAATTTCCTTGTAGTTACTCATTAATTGGCATCTTCAAAGTTTATGTATCAATGACTCGACAATCAATCATAATATACCATAGGTAATCAAAAACATTTATGCAAATGTTGAAGATTGGGATAATTGCACTTTACTGCACAGTAATCGAAATTACTTTCATACAGAAAGTAGCAACAACGAGCACGCGTTAATATTGAAAATTTACTATCAATATAAAGTGCCGAATTGCATTTACCTACTTTTTCAGTGCAAATTTCCTTTTAATATCATCAAATAAAGCAACAATCGCGTGTGAATTTTGATTAATGCAAAGGAATGTTGAAAATTTATAAAAATAAAAAACTACATTTCTTATCAATCTGATAGGAAATATAACGATTGACGAAGTTACTATGCAAAAATCAGCAACGCTAATGAGGAATAGCTACTGCTACTTTTCAAAGACTCTAATTAGAACTTCAATTGAATGGAGGTGTGTCAGAAGTCTGCAATTTCTATTACAAATAATGAATCACACCTTTCATCGCCATTCTTTCAGTCACAGAATAAAATTTTCCAAATGCTATTCCATAAAAATTGGAACTCCAAATTTAAAAATATTCTAAAAAATAGAAAACATTTATCTGCAAGATATGAATATATTTTTAAAACAATATTTCCAGTGACAAACACTCGATTCAAGGGTGGGTAGGTGGTGGTAGGAGAAGGAGGATGGTGCAGCCACTTAGGGCTGCTAGAAAAAATGATCAGTAGCCAGAAGGGCAGCTGATCATTGTCCACTCATTAATGCAAAAAAACCGTGAGTGGACCGTTTCTTTCTTTCGCAACGCTAACTCACTACAGACTAAAATCAACTCCCGAGCATAGTCACTAGGACTTTGGACTACCCGCAGCACTAATTTCTCAAACAAATTCAAAATTCCCGGATGGTGCTTCATTACTGAAAATTCTACTATACTCAATACAAATCCCGAATAGCAAACGAAAAAGCTACCGAGAACCACTACGTGGGTGGTTTCATTTTTCGCAACACTAATAAAAATTCAGTGCACCTGTGTCTCGTAATACGCAACTCTAACTTTAATTCGTTGCAGCCTTCCTGAAGGCTGTGTAGAGTCCCATGCGCAGCAGATCCAGCTGCTCGGGACACTTTTTTCCCAGGAACATGTCTCTGGACATGTCCCAGGATAGTTTTGGGGCATTGGGGGCTGGGGGTCGCAACTCTAATTACAAACGCGATCAGTCATCATCGCAACACTAACTCAAAAAAATATTAAGAATCAAACTAGGACGAGTTATTAAAAAAACGCGATCGGTCGCATCGCAACTCTAATAAAAAGAATACCATGAATCAAATGTAATGCAATGAATCAAACTCTAGTAACTCCAATTAAAAATACAAGAATAATCTGAAAAACAATCGCGATTTTTTTTTCGAAACACTACAAGCAACCACGATCGATATTTATTCGCAACGCTATGCTAGAACCAGACGCGGGGAATGCTTGATTCGCAACGCTAATTCAAACCGTGATCAACATTTAGTCGCAACACTAACTGGCCCCGTAATCTTCTTCGCAACTCTAATTGAAAACGCGGTGGGCTCAATTTCAGGGGAGGGGGTATCGATTAGGGTGGATCGAAATATAGGGGCAAAATATTTTTTTATTATTCATTACTTCTAATAGTGCGCAAAAGTTGCCTTTTATAATGGTATTTAAGCTACCGAAGTTTGAACGCGATCAACAATTTTTTTCAAGTGCCGCAAGCCTTTCAAAAATTAATATTTCAGTAAATATTAATATTTGAAGGGCTTGCGATACCTGAAAAAATTTGATGATCACGTTCAAACTTTGGCAGCTTAAATTCCATTATAAAAGGGAACTTTTGCCCACTATTAGAAGTGATGAATAATAAAAAAAATATTTTACTCTTATATTTCGTTCCACCCTTGTCTCGATGGGTCAGCCTACGGCCAACCAAACTACTACTACTACTACAACTACCGGCGAGCATAATGGCAATATAATACGTAAGAATGACCCTGCACCCGAGGATGCAGGGCCATTCTTGGTAGCCCACATGATGTGGCCTTTTCTCTGGCCGGGCTATCTTCGGCTCTTTGGCCACTTCTTGCTTCGGGCGGTCCGCCCTTCTGAAAGTGAATAACGTGCCCAAGCCCGTCCTGCCGACCGCGACCAGCGACAATGTGCAATGTCGCACTGGCGTCAAAAAGTCGACATAGCGAGGCTAGAAGCGAGGGCATACCCCACTCGCACTAGTCTGGCCGTCGACTTTTCTCACAAATTTCCTGAAAGCAGGTCATCGCGCGGGGGAACATGCGATCAGAGAATACGACGACCTGCCCCGGCCCTACCTACTTATATTTAAGTCACACATTCGTACCAGAAGGTAAGTTACCTATCCTACACAAAACCTATATTTAAAAAATATCAAAACAGTCTCTCAAACACAATCATCAGACAACCCACTCCACGATTCTCAAGCATCACCGCCCGGGTGCAAAGCCTACACTAGAGAGACCGTCCCGGGACGACTCCGTCACCCGAGCTTGGCCACAATCACACTCTAATAAGTACGTACCAATTTTCACTGAAATCGGCTGGCAAAGGCAGTGACCATTGCGTATAAGTATGATTTACATAGCAATTAATTATTTTCAATTTCAAAGAATGGATTACTTGATAATGTGCATTGTACGTATTAGGTACATGCATCAAGCGTTATTACTTTCTCGTTTGATTGTACGAGATTGATTAACTTTCATATTCCAAGATTATTTACTAGAATGATCATCGTGTGCAACAAGGAATATGATACATTGGTATCGTTATTGCAATGAATAATAATATAATGTTAAAGTTTCGTTAACATGGTCTTTGATAAAAATCTTTCACCGACGCAAATTCCACCGCCTAACCACACAAACACACACAGGTGGAAAATGCGGCGTGCACGATACACTAACGCAATGCCAGCCGCCGACATGTAATTAGTTAGTAAAAAAAGTCATCGTGCCCCATTGCCTTCAACCACACAAGTAACGCATGGGCACGTGGATGAGTTAAAAGGCAATGGTTACGGAAAGATATCCTGAAAATCCTCAACTAGAAAATATGATTAGTCTGTATAGTGTCTAGCGCGCTAGTATTCTTTATTTAACATTATAAAGCAAAATTACTCTACTTTCAACTTGTCAATAGATTAAAGTTTGATAAATAAGAAAGGACTCTAGATAAAGAAAAAGGACTCTACTCGACATTCAATTAGTGAGAAAAAAGACTATAAAATTGAATTATTTAAGAAAATGACTCTAAAACATGAAGAATTTAATTTTAGAATTTAAAACGGGCGATTCCATCGTCAAAGTAAATTTCATATAGGTAATAAGAAAGTATGTTCTCATGCTAATTACTTTGAATCTGAAATTTGCCCACCCTCAATTGTCTTCTTGCACATGGAAATTAATTATTCTTTGTGTATGCAAACGAGTGACCTTTATAAGAAAGGAATTACACTTGTATGTCTATTATCATCATTTAGACATCAAGTTACTTTTGAACGCGTAAGTAGTATCAGAAAAATAAAAGAAATTCAAGTCATTATAATCGTCGCAATGACGGAATCGGAGGGCATCCGATTTTTCGACTACATATTAAATAAAAATGATCGTAGCTGTGGAGTCTGAGAGTATCAGACTTCTTCGCTACATAAAAATTAGCATTCAGCCGTATTGATATTCATATCAAATATCAATACCTTCTGAGCTGCTATGCATCTTTAGGTGCATTATTTAATAAATATCTACATCAATGTATGATCAATGATAAACATTCGCGTTAGGAAACGTTTATCTTGGAAATTATGATTAAAATTTGATTCTATTGAAAAGGCGCGGTGCACAAGAAGACCCTAGCCCTCGTCTAAGAAATACATACACATAAAAAATGTTACAATTCACGGGCATGGTTACCATACCCGCGGTCATTATGCTCGCCAAAGTATACAACCGGTCACTCGTGTCGATTTGGACCAAACGTCCTACGACATGACTGAGTGACCAGAGGAACCATAATGCATGCGCACTCACATTTCGCTGTGCCCCGGTGACGAAGGCGCCAACACCTCTGCAACTGCTCGGGGGAAGTCATCAAGCTGCTAGAAAAAGTCATCAGGTTGCTCAGCTGCCCCTAGACTGTAACGAAAGAACAAAACACGATTATAATTTCTTTCTAAACTTACGATTATTCGAACTCTAATAAAGAATCACGAAACAATTCAAAACTAACGAAATTTTTTATCATTTAGACATTTTAAGAAAAAAATTACAAAATTAAATGTTAAAAAATAAAATTAACAAATTTTTTTTCTTAAAATGTCTAAATTATAAAAAGTTTCGTTAGTTTTGAATTTCTTGGTGATTCTATTCTAGAATTTAATTTTCTTTTAATTTTTTAATTTTTTGTTTCTGGAATTTTGAAGAATGAACTCTACTTTAAAGGAATTAAATGAAATACTTACATCTTTCCAATAATATTCTGCGCACAAATCTCCTCTTCAGCTGACGCACTGACTCTAATTTCCGACAACGAGTTTCGCTTTCAAAAGTAAAAAAAATAAAGAAATAGACTATCAACGCGCCCCAAAGATCATAATTGTCGAACAAACCGCTGAATCTATTCTCGCGATTCGAAAGTCAGAGCCCCGATGCTCGCAAAAGAATATAAATTGCGTAGAAAACACTGACTCTACCCTCGCGTATCCCAAAATTGTTAACGACACTCTACTATGAGCAACTGTGCTCTTCAAATCGAAAAACTTCATACGTCATAAACACTGACTCTATTTGGCCGCATTGCACGCGGTCACAATCTCTGAAAAATAAGTAGGATAGGAGGGTGGGGTGGATGTGGTTTGATCGAGTGTTTGTCACGAGGAAATATTGTTTTTCTTCGAACCAGCCAAGGAACTTTCGCTCCTTGTTATTTAGAATACAAGGTGTGATGTGAAAATACAGAATGCTCGCTCGATAGGAGCAGCTTTACATTTCAGAAACACGATATTATCCAGAATATACTACATCAGAAATAATTATTACATTTAAATGAACCGTAGCAGTGGCTTTCGTCATTAAAGTTGTAAGCACGTTCGTGTTATTCGAATAATACTTTAAAATATATCACGATCTTTATAAATATCCAAAATTCATTGCAAGAATCAAAATTCGTTAATTATTCATGCTTGAATAGCATGTCCTCGATCAACTACGCAGTTTCTGTGCATAAAGAACAAAACTTGCATCCAAAACCGAACGTAAATGCAATTACACTAGCTTCATAGAGATAGATTCTTAAAAATCATTGAAATATTATTGAATCCTACGTAAACGCGACCGAAATGCAATAGAATTCGATCATTCCAATATTTCGTAAACATCTACTGACGCCATTTTGAAATGTTTAAACAAATCCGACTAGAATTATTCAATTTATCATAATTCAATCTTTTCCCATTTCATTCCGATATTAACCGACTGCAAAGTTACCCATCACCCTCACAGCCAATAATGATTCAATAAAATAATGATAAAAATAAGTATACCACACGTATTGCCACCTTCTTTTTCCAACGAATGACCAGTCGCCATCCAAGCACCGTTCAAATTAACCGCCAAGTGTCGTGGCGTTGCCTGCCCTTTGGTTTGGATTCCCGCCTCAACGTCTGTAACCGAACGATGCAACAAGAGATTGAAACAAAAGCATTAAAACATTCGTAAGGCAATTAAACAACAAATAAACTTGAAATATGCCCGAAAAGGGATGTAATTGAATACAGAGACACGATATGTGTGCACTAAATGTGCAGAAATATCGGTACGAAGGCAACGAAGGGAATACGCGACGAACGTCTAACGGTTTTCTCGCGATATTTAAATAATTTCGGGACGAAAGTGTATTAATAGTAGCAGCAAGTGACGGTAGACTGTAAAGTAGAAGACTAATAATGAATAGAAGTAATTAGGTGACGATAGATAATGTAGGCGTACCATTTATGTACGCAGCTTTTGAAACGTCTTAACTCAACGATGTCCACAGAACGAATGACCCCCGCGCCCGCCAATGTACCGCGGCGAATATGGGCTTTGGTGTTGGAATATCGGTCGGTAATTGCACGCCGAGTGACGTATATATCGCGTCTCGTGGCCGAACCGTCTAAACAGAGGTGACTTCCAAAGCTGGCGTCGTTCAGTCATAACAAAAGTCGTTACTACGCACACGTTCTGCCACCGGTAAAATAGAAACCCGATAAAAACTTTAAAAACTTACTGGCCAGGAAAGGTCGAGGTATCGATGAATGATCTTAAAATTATTTTAAAACGCAAAATAATGAAAGTGTATTCATATTGTCAGAGTTTTAAATTTACAAATTATGTGAAAGCTTGTGAGAGGTAAGGCATCGGTGTCGATGAATGATCTTACAATTATTTTAAAACGCAATATGATGAAAATATACTCATATTGGCTGTGTTTTAAATAGACTAATTATCTGAAAGCCTGCGGAGGGGGAAGGTATGGGTTTTAATGATCTGAGAATACTTTGCCTGGCCACGCCAAGTATTTGACTTCCAGGCCGCGGACATATTTTCTTGTATTTCCTATCAGATTGATAAGAAATGTAGTTTTTTATTTTTATAAATTTTCAACATTCCTTTGCATTACTCAAAATTCACCCGCGGTTGTTGCTTCATTTGATGATATTAAAAGGAAATTTGCACTGAAAAAGTAGGTAAATGCAATTCATCACTTTATATTGATAGTAAATTTTCAATATTAACGCGTGCTCGTTGTTGCTACTTTCTGTATGAAAGTAATTTCGATTACTGTGCAGTAAAGTGCAATTATTCCAATTTTCAACATTTGCATAAATGTTTTTGATTACCCATTGTATATTATGATTGATTGTCGAGTCATTGATACATAAACTTTGAAGATGCCAATTAATGAGAAACTACAAGGAAATTATTAAGTTGATGTAACAGAGCACCCAATGTGCTTAATATTATGAATATCAATTGCTTCGGAATGAAATGTAATATGATTAGTAGCTTCTTTTTCATGAATTGCTAAAGTATTGCTAAAGGTTAACTGCCTACTTTGTCTGCTGATAATGAAGCAGTATTTTTTAATCTTTTCCTTCTTTCATTTTATTACCGAATCGATATTCCATATTGAGTTTTAAACTGTAGCTTCAAATGTGATATTTCAATATTTGGGCAATAGCGATTCAATGAAAAGACTATATCTGTTGAAATTACATTACTTAATCGACATAGATTGTAGGTACTAATCCATTGAGAAAGTTTCTGTTGCAGAGTATTATGTGTGAAGAATATTGCAAAAATAGGATTTCAGGTTCATCATCCTTGAGAAACGAAACCTCGAGGAATTTTTATTAATATTTTTGAGAATGTATCAGGTAACATCGTGGGTCCATCGAGGGAAGTAAGAAACATATGACAATTTCAGATTTTTATTAGGCAGTGTATGGTTAGGTAAGGTGTTTAGTGGCCACATAGAATTAAGTAGTTTTTAAGGAATGAGATAAACCCTGCAGTGTTTAACTAAATATAAGTAGCAATTATTAAATACGAGCGCTCGTATCCGTAGGAATTATTAGTATTTAAGTAGTCATAGCAAATATGCACTGGCATATTTCCTATTAATGAGTAGAAAATTTGAATTATTCACTAATTGGGAAATATTCCCCCTTTTTTCTTTGTTTCAATCCCAATTAGTGAATAATTATCATGGTAGAAATATACCAGAAAATTCTTCAAATTGTAAATGAAAGAAACAAAGAAATGTTTTAAATTCTGCTTTAGCTTCATCGCGGTAGCTTTTTATGGGATGGGCCGCGGTTAGGGCGGGTCTCCACTCGCAGCGCCTCCACGTGGTGAGACCTGGGCAATCTGTATTATTTGAAGTATAATTACTAATCGTATCGCAAGTAACATTGTAATACAATTATTAATTACGTGACAAGTAATACGAGCCGATTGGCTGCGATCATCTATCTTCGTCAATCTCTATTCCATCCTCAAACACAAGTTAAGTTGCCGAAATTTGAATTGCGACATGTTTAAATATCATCAAACTGTTTTTTATTTGTAACTAAACTCAGGATTTTATTTATTTATATATAGATAATCGAAGCGTAAAATGATGCTGGGATTGAATTTATCGTGAATTTTGTCCCGTGATAATTTGTTAATATAAATCACAAAAAATAGAAAATAATCATTTAATATTAAAAATTATCTGAAGTCATTCCCTATGCAAATTATCTTTGCAAAAAGAAATGAGATCCCGATAAAAACTTTAAAAGAGTAAAAAGTTATGCCAAGTACATGAAATAAAAAAAATACAGAAAATAATTACAAAGTAAAAAAGATGTGAAATCAAAATGAGCTGCAAGCACATAAAGGTGCTTTCCTGCAGCATGCAACGGCGACACTGTGTAACACAATAAAAGACAAGAAAATATGTCCGCGGCAAAATCACACGTATACAGGCACGCACACACCTTACAGCATCTCAACACATTTCAGTGTAGTTGCTGAACTGGACGCTGTTCATAAGCAGATTCCACTACATTCAGTTCTGAAATTATGGGTTGTAACACAGTTTGGGTGGCGACACGAACTTCCATAAGGTGATAGGTCTATCCTATACCTCGTCTGTGGTTAAAGTGAATGGTTACTGAATGATTTTTAAGACGTTAATGGTCCAACCAGGTATGTATCTAATTAGGTAAAACTTATGAGTCACGAAACTCTTACAGTGTGTAAATTCTTTTTCGAAAATGTCAGCCGAGTAGAAATTTATAAAGTTCCAGTAATACTTTAATGTGAACCGAGATAGAATTTCGAATACTTCGCCAAGGAATTGGAACTTGGGATAAGGTAAATGGCCCAGTACTTAAACAAGGCCCAATAATTAAAAATTGAGAAGAAATTTTATTAATAATAACAGTTTTACTAATTTGCAACTTTAAACTGGTCGAAATATAATTGCAAAATGTATTAGCTTTATACAGATGCAATTATAAGCTTACATATCTGAATGGGTATATCATGCAAAAATATTATTGTACAGTAAAGCTTCAACAGTTTCAATCTCGCTTCTTACCTCATGGGCTCAAGCAACCGGCAGAATATTTTTGTTAAGGTTGTAATTAAGTATTATTTTATAATTTTTTAAATAGTACAGTTGTTTCGGATTTATTATATATTGAAGAATTGAAAATTAATTGGATTTCTTAATAATTTTTTGTTTTTAATATTGAAATTGTTGCGTTTATCCACTAGTACACGATAACATGACACGGACCAGTTATTAAACGCGTGTTTAATGGTTATTTAATGGTTATATAAGACGCCAGTATTCAGTGAAGTTTTAAAATTATTAACATTTATTGTACCAAAGTAAGTATTTTTTTGTATCCTATATATTTACGTTAATAATAACTAGACAAAAATATACTACTGTTTCAGAATTATTAGGATAATTAATCTTAAATTCGTCATAATATTAACATAACCTAAAATTTTATAATATACTTTTAATCATTTTTTCATGCCGAAGATTCAACACAAATTTATTATAAATAAAATGTTTTTACTATCCCAAAATATTCCCATAGTGATTTCTTTTCATTAACTGATAGAAATAGTTCAATTAAATATATATTCAATAATTGGGACACTGATAATTAATGACTGGGACAAGTTATGAATTTCATTTAATTACTGGGCCATATGAACAGTTTCGTGTTTTAATTAATTTAAAACTTTTCTATTAACAAATGTAGATTCTTGTTACGTTATCTGAAAATCGAAATTTTACGCTTTCGAATAATTATATTTAGTTATAATTTTATACTATTTAAATATAATAGAAATTGCAATTATCTCAACTGCTTCCTTAACTGTTTCACCACTGGGCCATTTACCTTATATCAGTAAGAGGAAATAACAGAAAACACGCAGAAAATTTTCATAATCACATCTTTTCGAGTACCTCACTGAAATATTCCAAGTTCCACTTACCCTTCTATCTTAACACTATAATCGTATACTTACAACCTATAAAAGTATTACGATTTAAAAAAAATCTTATATATAATTAGAATATTTGACAATCACAGCTATCAGCTCGGTTCCCACCGATTACCAGGTCTCACCACGAGGAGGTTGCTGCGTTTCGAGACCCGTAGAGAGATAGATGGAATCAAAGTTCCATCGATCTCCCTGTACATGAAACCCTTAGCCTACTAAACCAAAGAGATGGAGGGAAACAAAGTTTCATCGATCCCTTCGGTTTAGATATCGAATCTACGGAACTGCCAAGCAATCACGCGATTGAAATAAACTCAGCAAAGAAGGAAAGACTACGGGTGAGCATGAAACGAGTATTGGATGGCGCAGTTCCTACCACCCTAATGTCCGAGTCGAAAGGGAAAAGCGCTCGGCGTCTCTCAGACGATTCCTCTTGCTCGGATGCAACTCGTCAGGAGCAACACTAGGTGTGACCTGACTCAAGCCGTCTAACACGGAGACTGGGAATCGAACCGGGTGACTTACGCAGGCAGTGTACCAAAAGGTACACCCCCTACGCCCGAAACTTTTCCCTTTCGACAAGAACACCAGGGGATGAAACTGATCCACCCATACCGATTCCATGTTCAGTCGCTTGCTTCCGGAAACGGAAGCAGCGGCGACCTCCTCATCGGGGATGAGGAGCCAACAAAAGAGCAACAAAGCTAATTCAGCAACTACTGGGCAATCCGCCAGGTCTCACCGCGAGGAGGTTGCTGCGCTTGGAGACCCGTAGAGAGATAGATGGAATCATAGTTCCGTCGATCTCCCTGTACATGAAACCCTTAGCCTACTAAACCAAAGAGATGGAGGGAAACAAAGTTTCATCGATCCCTTCGGTTTAGATATCGAATCTACGGAACTGCCAAGCAATCACGCGATTGAAATAAACTCAGCAAAGAAGGAAAGACTACGGGTGAGCATGAAACGAGTATTGGATGGCGCAGTTCCTACCACCCTAATGTCCGAGTCGAAAGGGAAAAGCGCTCGGCGTCTCTCAGACGATTCCTCTTGCTCGGATGCAACTCGTCAGGAGCAACACTAGGTGTGACCTGACTCAAGCCGTCTAACACGGAGACTGGGAATCGAACCGGGTGACTTACGCAGGCAGTGTACCAAAAGGTACACCCCCTACGCCCGAAACTTTTCCCTTTCGACAAGAACACCAGGGGATGAAACTGATCCACCCATACCGATTCCATGTTCAGTCGCTTGCTTCCGGAAACGGAAGCAGCGGCGACCTCCTCATCGGGGATGAGGAGCCAACAAAAGAGCAACAAAGCTAATTCAGCAACTACTGGGCAATCCGCCAGGTCTCACCGCGAGGAGGTTGCTGCGCTTGGAGACCCGTAGAGAGATAGATGGAATCATAGTTCCGTCGATCTCCCTGTACATGAAACCCTTAGCCTACTAAACCAAAGAGATGGATGGAAACAAATTTCCATCGATCCCTTCGGTTTAGATATCGAATCTACGGAACTGCCAAGCAATCACGCGATTGAAATAAACTCAGCAAAGAAGGAAAGACTACGGGTGAGCATGAAACGAGTATTGGATGGCGCAGTTCCTACCACCCTAATGTCCGAGTCGAAAGGGAAAAGCGCTCGGCGTCTCTCAGACGATTCCTCTTGCTCGGATGCGACTCGTCAGGAGCAACACTAGGTGTGACCTGACTCAAGCCGACTAACACGGAGACTGGGAATCGAACCGGGTGACTTACGCAGGCAGTGTACCAAAAGGTACACCCCCTACGCCCGAAACTTTTCCCTTTCGACAAGAACACCAGGGGATGAAACTGATCCACCCATACCGATTTCATGCTCAGTCGCTTGCTTCCAGAAACGGAAGCGGCGGCGACCTCCTCATCGGGGATGAGGAGCTAACGAAAGAGCAACAAAGCTAATAAAATTCTGTAACTACTTGGCAATTTTACAAGGGGCCTTAAATACTTCATGCTATAATAACTTAACCTAGGCTTCCTTAGATGTCTTCTGTCACTATCACTTTTCACTATTTTCTTTTAAATATATTATTTAATTAAACTCCTTTCCCGCGAGAGCGCGGACCTGAAATGCTGAAACAAACAACTACGTTATGTTAGCAATGGTGTGGTGAGCTCCAGAGGAAACTAAGAAAATACTTATTGGGTTGGTGCTGATCGAGATGATTTGGAATGTCAGAAGAGTACGCACGAGCATGCAGAACCATCGTAGAGATATATATATGAAGAAGAACAGGAAATATATATCCATCGATGAGATGCATGAGAGGGAACAAATCATGCAAAACCATCAAAAGCATGCATAAAATAAAATAAATCATGTAAACACATCGAAGAAATGCATCGAATAAATTAAATCATTTAAACCTATCGAAGAAATGCATCGAATAAAATAAATGCATCATGTAAAATAAATCAGGTAAACCCATCGAAGAAATGCATAAAATAAAATAAATCATGTAAACACGTCGAAGAAATGCATCGAATAAAATAAATGCATCATGTAAAATAAATCATGTAAACCCATCGAATAAATGCATAGAATAAAATAAATCATGTAAACCCATCGAATAAATGCATAGAATAAAATAAATCATGTAAACACATCGAAGAAATGCATCGAATAAATTAAATCATTTAAAGCTATCGAAGAAATGCATCGAATAAATTAAATCATTTAAAGCTATCGAAGAAATGCATCGAATAAATTAAATCGTTTAAACCTATCGAAGAAATGCATGAAATAGGACAGATCATGCAAACCCATCGAAGAAATACACGAAATAGAACGACTCATGCAAAAATCCACGAAGGAATGTATCAAACAGGACAGATGATGAAAAACAGTCGAAGAAATCAGTTAGAAAGGAAGAAAAATGGGTTTTGACCTTGATAGAATAATAACATTTTCAATGGCTTTTAACGAACCCGAAAATTTCATCGGCACCAACCGAATAAGCCAACCCTGACCAGGGGGGGCGAGGGGCGGGAAGGAAGGACTAAAGGTTGGAACCCTGACCTCGTCCCCAGGAAGTCCAGGTTGTCCAGCAGGTCCGAATGGTCCAGGTGGCTCGGGAAATCCATTTCAGGGGGCCGAGGGGGTGCAAGAAAGACCAGGACTGAAACCTTGACCAGGTCCCCAGGAAGTCCAGCAAGTCCAGTAGGTCCAGTAGGTCCGAATGGTCCAGGTGGCTCGGGAAATCCATTTCAGGGGGCCGAGGGGATGCAAGAAAGACCAGGACTGAAACCTTGACCAGGTCCCCAGGAAGTCCAGCAAGTCCAGTAGGTCCAGTAGGTCCGAATGGTCCAGGTGGCTCGGGAAATCCATTTCAGGGGGCCGAGGGGGTGCAAGAAAGACCAGGACTGAAACCTTGACCAGGTCCCCAGGAAGTCCAGGAAGTCCAGCAGGTCCAGTAGGTCCAGTAGGTCCAGTAGGTCCAGTAGGTCCAGTAGATCCAGTAGGTCCAGTAGGTCCAGGTGGCTCGGTGGCTCGGCAGCTCCCGGGTCCCCGGAGGTCCTCCAGCCCCGGAGGACCGACGACGACTGAGTAGATGGAGCTCCGTGAGCTACTCATATAGCCTTTGGGAAAACATGTCCTCCGATCAAAACAAGGTCGACGGTTAATTACAATTGCGAAATCCAACTAATTCTTCGGCAAAAATGGATTTTCCGCTTAAATATCCATTCCAGTGGCTATTGCTATGACAAATAATGTTAACAACATTTGCACTAACCGGCCAGTATAAATTATTATTAACTATGATCGATACAACTCGAGATATCAAGCAATTAGTAACATTTTGCCTTGGATTTGCAAATGATTTTCTACGCCGAATGAATTCTCTTTTATTCTCAATGTTTAAATGTTCGATAAATGTTAATACTTATATATATTACAAATTAGGATCCAGATAACAATAGAGTAACTATTATTAATTTACTAAAATATTTAAACAGTGTATTAGAAACTGTATGCAATGTTTCTGGACTTTAACTCCCAGTTAAATTTAATTCTGACAAATTTTAACAATGTTTTAATTCTCGTTCCCCAGGTCTGAGGTGCCCCCCTTATTCGGTTGGTGCCGATCAAATTTTTATGTTCATTGAAAGGCATGACTACTTTTTCATTATAATTAACTAGCAAAATACCCCTACTTCGCTACGGTATTGATTGGTAGTGCAGTTAATTTTGATTAGTACTGCAGTTACATAATTTTAACTATTCTACCACCCTGATTCTCCCTACTCGTAAGAAAACACCATTAAGCAATGCACCGCTGTCCAATTCGAATCTCAGGTAGCCCTTCGATAGGGGCGATGCGCGGAGCATGCGCGGCGCGCTGGCTCGCGTTAGAATAATACCCGTGGATCGTTTAAAGAAGTGGCGGGAGGTGGCTCGCAGCTCGCAGCTCGCGGTGGTCAGCGAGCGCGTCGCAGCTTTTCGATAGCTATTATCAATCGACGCGATAGAAAATCAGCGATAACGGGACACGAGCGGACGAGAACTCCACTTACGTGCCTGTAGCTCGCTAATGCGGATCAAGATCACCGAAGCAAGTGTCAGTAGGCTCTCCTAGCCCATCCTTGGAACCAGGACACTACGCCACCTCCACCTCCGCGAGGTCGCTCGCTCGCCGTCCAGCACAAATTAACCACCGCAATCGCACCGGCACGGACGAGTACTTTATGACCACCAGGATCGGGAACGTGGCGTTCAGGGACGTAGCCAACTTCTTCGTGACTCTAATGAATCGGTTAGAACTGGTTTTAATAAACCATCCTCAGCGAATATTCAGCTCCCATCAATTTTCCTTTCGATTCCTCTCAGCTACGAATGGCGGAAGGTGCATCTGGTTTACGCGACCAACGGGCAGAGTCAGCTGGCCGGCAGGCACACCTGTCAGCTGATGATGAAGTCCATGGTGGAGTTCATCAAGAAGCAGCCAAACTTCGCGTTTGGAACCTTTGATGTCGAAACTACCGTGGCCGGAGATTATCCAGAGGCGTTGCGCGATCACGTGTGCAACTGGTACGGTGGTGAGTTGCCATTTTTCTATCCTCGTTCGTCTATTTTCGACTACGGGACTTGGACAGGTTCCGCCGATTGATCGTCCGTGCTATCCGAATGATTTCAATGTAACGCGTACCGTGGCCGAGGGATCTATCCACGAGCTCGCTCAAACGCCCGATCTGTCTTCCAACAATTCCGTTGCAGCGTCCATTGCAAGGTAAAATGGCGTTTACACCTCCCACTGCAAACCAGGGGAACCGATTTCGCTTTCACTGATCCCCAAGATACCTACAAGAAACCAAGGAGCTTTATCCCAAGAACCATAGAAACTCTCTAAAACGATCCTCGATTAAATTAATTATCAGCATACGTTCCGCTAGAAGCAACTAAAAATGAGGCGAGCGAGCGAGCGAGGCATAATCAGCCCCTTTTTATCAGGACTTTTCAGGCAACGGGCGTACATTGTATTATCTGGGGTGAGGGGGGTAATCGAGCGGCCGTTAAAAGGGGTGGCCGAGAATTGCTTCGCAAATTTAACGAAAGCTCTGATTCGCGCGACGAGGTTCGTCCATTCCAGGCCGATACGTACCTAACTAAGTACATGCACGCTCGGTCGCTTCCGAGTGTTGTGTGTGTGTACACGTGGCTGCATTAAGGGCATCAATCACGTCGAGAGTCCTCCTCGGCTTTTAACAGCCCCCTTCACCCCCTTTTTCTTCGCCCCTCTCCGCGCTATCTGGCCCGGGTTATCGAATTTCCAAAGATGGAATTAGACCGGGCGCGACCCTTCCGCCCGCCCTCTTCCCTCCGCCGAGGTGGAAAGCGATCGGTAATTGCCGATCTAATTGTCCGTATCAATTAGTCGATGCGAGAAGCGTTATCTCGCCGTTTCGTTCACGTTATCGCGGGCCGCGTTATCAACGACTCGAACCGCTTCTATTATTGTTCCCTCGAATTTTCGGAATTTTTTTTTTTTTCGAAACTTTTCCATCTTCCGCGGTCTGGGCCCTGCGCGCACGTCCCCCCGGCGCCGCTCGTGCGCATGCGCGAGTATTTTTCGACTTTTCGGAACGGTCTCTCTAGTGTAGGCTTTGCACCCGGGCGGTGATGCTTGAGAATCGTGGAGTGGGTTGACTGATGATTGTGTTTGAGAGACTGTTTTGATATTTTTTAAATATAGGTTTTGTGCAGGATAGGTAACTTACCTTCTGGTACGAATGTGTGACTTAAATATAAGTAGGTAGGGCCGGGGCAGGTCGTCGTATTCTCTGATCGCATGTTCCCCCGCGCGATGACCTGCTTTCAGGAAATTTGTGAGAAAAGTCGACGGCCAGAATAGTGCGAGTGGGGTTTGCCCTCGCTTCTAGCCTCGCTATGTCGACTTTTTGACGCCAGTGGGACATTGCACATTGTCGCTGGTCGCGGTCGGCAGGACGGGCCTGGGCACGTTATTCACTTTCAGAAGGGCGGACCGCCCGAAGCAAGAAGTGGCCAAAGAGCCGAAGATAGCCCGGCCAGAGAAAAGGCCACATCATGTGGGCTACCAAGAATGGCCCTGCATCCTCGGGTGCAGGGTCATTCTTACGTATTATATTGGCATTATGCTCGCCGGTAGTTGGAGTAGTAGTAGTAGTTTGGTTGGCCATAGGCTGACCCATCGAGACAAGGGTGGAACGATGTATAAGGGTAAAATATTTTTTTTATTATTCATGACTTCTAATAGTGGGCCATAGCCTCTTGATCCCCGAAATGGATTTTCGGAAAGAAATCCGCGTGAGTCGTAGACAAGCTGTGCCAAAGCATAGCGTAGCAAAAGCCCTGCCTTCTATGTCAAACTCTCACACTGAACAAATCACACGTATACAAGCACGCACACACCTTTCAGCATCTCAACACATTTCAGAGTAGTTGCTGAGTTGGACGCTGTTCATGAGCAGATGCCACTACATTCAGTCCTCAAATTATGGGCCGGTAACACAGTTTGGATGGCGATACGAACATCCATAAGGTGATAGGTCTATCTTATACATCGTCTGTGTCACAACCACTGGCGTCGCTACTGTCTTTATTGTCGGTAATGTCACAATAGTAGGGAGCCACTAGGGATACAATATAAATAGAATAAATACATACAAGATGGCAGGCATGTTCAACCGCCCTCTTGGTGGGCTTGGACATCCAGAGTGCTCGCGCGCCCGCGGTTGCGTCTGTTGAACATGCCTGATCTATTGAATTTCCAGAATATCTGGGATTTTCGTCATTTTTAGGATTTCTGAGTGCAGAGCAGTTTTTTTATTTCTTTTTGTATGAGGAATTTACAATTTTATCTCATTCCATAATTTGAAACTTTCTGTATAATATAGTATCAAAGATCTGAATTATAAAAGTCCTATAAAACTGTAAATGATTTGTTTTTAAGACGATTCTATTTATACACATTAATCATTGTTTCTTCACAATAGAGTATATTAATTCAGGCTTATTGTCAATTTTTATAGATAGGGCATACATTTTCTAAACATTTCTTTAAATTATTATAAATACATTTACACATCCCTCTGTTTTTTATGGTTTATAATATTGTTACGGCGGGTAGGAGTCTCCTCGTTGGTCATGTTTGTTTATTCTCGGTATAAAACAAGTTAAGCAACACAATACCGTCACAAATAGTTTCAGAGCTAGGTTGGGCAATAATTCTGTTCGCGAGTACGATTAGTCCAAGACTGACGGCAAATCGATAACAATTTCGGTCGGTCTTTACCGACCGGCCTTCCAACTTCGGATGCGAGCACCACTAGGCCATGCCGTTATACACAGTGCTCGCAACAATATTATTGAATGTCCGAGGTAGGAATGAATAATGGTGTTTAATATACCTTACACTTTAATGTTTGCAACAATAATGTGTCATAATTTGTTAAATTATACTTCATTATTCCGCATAACGCAAACAAACAAATTAAGAATTTGTTTAACGGGCGCAATGTCCCGGTAATAGTAATGCAACCTTCTATTTGAAAATCAACCGTCATTAATAGCTACCACTTGTAGTAAACAGCCGCTCCTCTTTCACGTATCAGTTTTCATTTGCTTAAGTATCGTCACAAAAAAGGTATAGTCATTGTCAAAATACATTCTGCTTTTAAGGAATTATAAATCAACAAAGTTAAAGGATATATTTGCACTCGGGGTATCAGTGGCTTTTAAAATAGTTGCTGGGGTATGTAAGTAGTTCAGTTTTAATCAGTGTACGTCATAAACGACACACAAGATTAAGGTTTGCCCGTTTTTAAAAACCGGGTTTAAAAACCGTTCTTTTTTTAAATTTGTAAAATTCGAAAACCGTTTTTTAAATTTAAAAAAACCACTTGACGTGAAATCGCTTCGGACACAAGCAAATCGTAGTAGGTAGCAGTTTACTATAAAACTAATCTTCATGAGTTCATATTTTAGAAAGAAAAATACTAAACGAAATAAAGATTTATAATTTATATTCTGTACGGATTTTAGTTATTTTAATTGATTTTTTTCATTTGGTTTTGTATGCAGTGTAGGTATTTTATTGTGTTATATTTTTATAGATACATAAATATTAAACGAATTCATAAATTGTAGGGATTTGTACGGATTTTAGTTACTTTAATTTTTTTTATTTATTTGGTTTTGTATAGATAGAGTATATTTAATTTTGTTATATTTTTGTAATTCCATAAATATTAAAATAACGGAGAAATTTAAAAATAATTACAGATATTTATTTTCTATTTTAATTATATTTTTTTGTGAAAATTCTAAAACCGGTTTAACCGTTTTTTTGGGAAGAGTGGAATTCGAAAACCGGTTTTTTCAAAAGTCAGGTGTTTGTATAAAGCCTACTCAAGATATCTATCTTCATCCCTTTAGGACACTGTATGTATAGTTACAAGGTGATAATGGTTTTATTCAAAGAATTTTTTTTTTGAAAATGTCAAGTGGTACTGTCAAATTCCACATCCACTTCGTATTGTACAATATATTTCTATTAATATTCTCTATTAATATATTTCTAGTAATGATTTCAAAAAAATGATGAAACATCAGTCTTTCCGACATACTTCATTCCACAAATCTCTGAGGTGTCACACTTTAAAAATAACTACCATTGACTAATCGCCTGATAAGAATCGTGATTGCGTAAATGTTAAATTTGTACTGCACAGGTGTAACGTATGTTCTATACATTATGATACCCATGACATATGTTGCGCGGCATTTTGAAATACAAAAATAGATGAACGTGTATTATTTCTTTTTTAATGTAACGTGATAAGAAATTGTTATTAAGTGAGACTTACGTTCATGCAACATCGTTTTCTTATATCTTCTCCTGGAATATATTGCTAAAGGTTGATTAATTAAATTTCTAAATCTCTTTTTGGGTTAAGAAAATACACACATTGACCTTTTTTAAAGTGAACATATTATCCCTTTATTAAATCAAAAGAAATACAGGTACAAAAAAAAATACTTTCGCGGAATAAAATATTTCACTTTTGCCACTTTTGTTTATTTTCCGCTCCTAAGGGGTTGAATAACGATGTCGTTATAATGTATTCATTCTTTATCCAACAAAATTCGATATTTTCCTTATTATGCATAATAATTTAAAATGTATTTGCATTATTTCAATCCATTTAATTAAACATTCAGTTGCAAATTCCTTTTGTTAATGATGTAAAATATATAACGACGTAATATCTATGCAAAATTTCTATTCTTAATTCCTTAATTTACATTCATGCTTATTTACTTAGGCTTTACACATCTCTCCTGGTAATACGCACTCTAAATTGAAAATGGTGAAATATTATTTTAAATGTAACTCTTCGAGAGGTCAAATAATTTTAACGACATAGGGGTAATGTTATTATGAAAAAGGAAGAAATGTTACGTGGATGTATTTAAATAGAAGTTTAAGTATTGAAAAAGAATTTTAGTAGGTACTAATATGTTCTAATCTGGTTATTTATTCTAATTTCTCCTTTAGATTATAAATATTCTATAATATTATACAAAATGGACCACATAACAGGCTTAAGGAACATAACAAGTTAAGGAAATCTGACGTAAACTGCGCTCCGCCTTTCGAAAATTGTCGAAAAGTTTAACCCCTTAATGCTCACATTTTTTTTTCAATTTGATGTACCAAAAATTTCTAACGAAATTGTTTCCTAGGCGTATAGAAATAAGTTTCCCATGATTTATTTTAACGTATGGCTTGGAGGCCTAAGTAGTCGCGTCCGCGTGAGAGACAGACGCGAGCGTTACGCGGTTAAAAATAAAGGTGATGAACCTGATAATTCGAATTTCTAATTACATCTTCCCACTGACCTATGCAGAATATTATTTCCCATCAAAACTTGTAGGTATCTCCAATAATCTTGATGCTAGCATCAGAGGGGTGAAACTTTCGAGGGTAGTTTCATCCCTAAAACTTGATTTACCGTAGCCGGAAAGTATACGCGTCCCCTACATTTGTCTGCTCTGAAAACCTATCCAGTTTTATCAAAACCCACATTGGACATTTCGCGAATGCCCTTATAAATAAAACACCCGTACTTTATCAACATAATCCAGTTATATACAGTAACATTCGCCAGAAACATTACTACGTAAGATAACCATTGCTCCTCATTAATCATATTATCCCTCAGAGAGTATTTACTATCAAAAATTCATCCTTGCTATTTACTTAGTTAGTAGTTGATAGTAATTCCCAAACTTCTCATAACTCCAATCCCTCGGTTATCCCGAGCCCAGTCCAGAAGCTTTAATGCACCCCGCATAGATCCTAAATTCCTCGAAGCAACATTACAATAAAATGAAATCTGAAAAATTCGAATTCTCATCATTGGACGAAAGTCTTCAAGCACGACTCTCACGTACTTGCACAAAAGGAGAAATCCTGCAAGGCTTTGCCAGGCGCGTCCCCACAGCCCGGTGCGTGGTGCTGGTAGCGCACAAAAGCTTGCAGCGGATTTAACACGGTCAGATACCGTTAGGTGGCCAGGAGGGCGAGCGAGCGCAGCGCGGCGCGCAATCAATAAGCTCGCGGGACGCGGCGGTGCCTCGTGCGTGTGGCAGCTCCGGTGGAGCTTTCAGTCGGGCGTACGATCGCGCGTCGAAAGCTCACCAGGCTCGGGTTGCTCGTTGGATCGCGCGTCCCGCCGCGTCGCGTCGCACCGGATCGTCGTGGGAGCCGCACGGGGGTGGCGGAGTTGTGTGGCAGCCAACAAAATGGCGGCGGCGATACCAAACAAATGACTTTGCGCGAAAAGCTCGGTGGCTAGCTGGACCTGACTCGCTGCCCGCCTGGGGCCATGGAGATCTCCTCTCGCCAAGCGGTTCTTTGTTGGCTAGCTTGACGAGCCGAGCTGAGTCTAGCGGCGAGAAGGACGCGGCCTGGGACACACGCTCTACCCTAGCCGAGTTGGTTCTGTTCTCGGGAGGACAGTCTTCATCGGGAGGCCCGTATAGAGGGAGAGAGCAAGGTGTACCGCTGAGAGGACGCGGTGAACGCTGAGAGAGCCGCGCCGCGATGACAGAGCTCGCCGGAGTGTTTTGATCGCGTGCTGGCTCGCGTAAAGGATTTTTGGCCGGGTGCTCGATTATCGATCGGAGATCCTCCAGCTCGGGACACACCGGATAAGCGGGGCTAATGGTATTAGAGGGTCGCGTGTGCTGGCCGGTTCTTAGCTGAGCGACGATCGCGTTGGTCGGCAGTCTCGATGGCTTGACGAACATTCCAACGTCTACACACTGGTCGAGTCGCGCGATCATGCATTTGCACTTCGAAAAGGACAACAATGCCAAGTGCGACTGCAACATCTTGTCGCTCAGCTGGATGGGCAAGGTGCCGGACGAGTCGCTGGAGGTAGGTGATTCCTTGCAGGGTTACAACAGCACACAGGTGTTACTGAAGCACCGTAGCAGTTGCTATTAGAAATAGAAGTATAATTTGCCGAGTGGCCCGCGCTATGGAACGCTGGGTGGTAAAAGGCAGACGGGGTACCGCGATTGGATTGTGTTCCTTATTTGAACGGCAAACTCCAACTATTACAAACTGATAGGCTTCTATGTAAGCTGAGGTATAGTGCCTATATACGGCGTTGTATAAAGGAAACTACATATTCGAAAGTGTTGGAGTTGTTTGTTTCCTCATACCGAACCCTTGCTCGACGCAATGCTGTTACGTTAGCGCTAAGTCACAGGCGGCAAGTGACGTAAACGCCAACGCACGGCGATCCTGCTCACCGTTCTCAGCTTTTTATCCGGCGAATTTTTAGATCGCCGCTACTGCCGCCAGTTATTTTCGAAAGCCAGGCGTTAGGCGTCAAGTGGGGTTCGAAATTGCCGCTTCTCCGCGGCGGCACGTGACGTCGGTGCTCTAGAGTACAGGCGATGGTGCGTTTGAAACATCGAACGCTGTCGAGCTAGACCACAGCGCTCTATGCGTCCACGCGTTACGTTCTGTATTTAGCTCGCGAGGACAAGCGACCTGGAGGTTCTGCTTCCGCGGGCGCGACTGTCGTGTCTCGATTAAAAGACGACGCTCTCCAGCGAACCTTAAGGGCTCCGCGTTCCGCGCGGACGGGTCCGAGGACAATGCTATGAACGGAAGCTGAGGAAATCGGGGTAACCGTGGAAACGTCGATTCAATTTACAGCGCGCCGCGTGAACCGGTTAAACTGTCATTTTCCCGTGACTGGCATCGAACAGAGCATGAAATTAACACACGAATGCTTTCATCCTGTATTGAATACGGTTTGGCACAGATGCGCAAATTACCGTGTACTGGTTGGTTACTGAAGCGCTATGTTTTCCATCGGGGCACCCTTCGAAATGCATCTGACTGAACGCAATTTCCTTCTTTGTGTCTAATAGAGAAAAGGTGGGAAGCTTCTGATTTAAGAGTTAGCGTGGGACAGGTGTAGATCAGGGTCCGAAGCTTTCTTAAACATAGATTGAACTGTAACATAAAATGGGTATTAAACTAATACTGGTATCATTTATTTTATCAGAATCAACCTAATATGTTCAGAATTTTATGTTGATTCAGAAAAGCAGTCGATATTTGCTTTAAGACAATATTTGTTGAAAAGCGGGTCGAAAACTCAAGTTATAGCATCTGAGCACCTCTCCCGAGTTCCCAGGTGCCGGGAGAAATGGTTTTCGTCGATGGGAGGCCGCGTTTTCGAAAGAACACATCAAACAAAAAGTGAACTACCTACTGGCTATTAGCAAAGCAAATGAATACAAAAGTGAACAAATAAAATAAAAGAACAAAATCTTAATATATAAAGCAGAAAGTGTTTGTCTGTCGCCTAAAAACATTTAAACGGTAAACTCTGGGCTCACGAAATGAATGTGACTATTTTCACAAAAAAAAAAAATTTGTTTTTATAAAATCAGAATCTAAATTTCGGGCGAAGTCGAGTAGTAAAGCTAGTAGGCATTTGATAAAAAATACAAACAAATACCCATTTTTTTGTTTTGTTGAGGCTAATTAATTCCTCGTGTCGTCCACAATTATTACATCTATCAAGATCTCTCTCCGATACCTCGACAGTCTTTCCTTTCTGTAGGGAGAGATAGTCTTCTTGTTAGCTTCCACAGGAAGGGTTAACATGACCGTATACTTTCGCTGCATTGTCCCTCAATACCTCTACTACCTTATTATCCAAAACATTAAACGAAAATTATTTTATAAGTACATTTTAAACACGATCCTGTACACCATTGTTTGATAAAATCGGTTAAATGTAGCTTCCACTGGAACTATGTAAGTGTGTAAAGATTTGGACGTGACTGCCCTAATTGGAGATTCGAACGTAATTGTTCTCGCAAATATTCTGCAGACGCGTTGTCCATTTAAGCCTCGAAAATAGAGCTGGTGGTAGAATCTTCAGGAGTACCCTCATTGGTCAGTTCTAACGTTAGACATTTCCGGAAAATGCCCTTGTTAGTACCACACGGTGTTGGGCGCGAACTTGGCTGCGTGACGTCCAAAGGTACCGTCAAATGAGGTAACTTTCACCACAAAACTGGATTTTAAAACAAATTCCTCTAGCACCTATTGTATAACAGGTATTATTCTCAGACAAAGTGCCTTGGATAGCTTTAATTGCCTACCTCAAGATGCAGTTTGCCTGATAATAACACCTCTTATGCAATAGGTGCTAGAGGAATTTGTTTTAAAATCTAGTTTTGTGGGCACTGTTACCCTACTTAACGATAACGGTTTATATTAGGTGTAGGAAAGAATTCTGAGCTTTTGGTTTCACACTGTATAAAATGACTTCAAGCTGAGAAAGTTTCCCGATCTTTAGGTTGTTTACAGCGTTGGTATTCGCTTGTTCTTATTGCGGAGCGATATCAACACCAGTTGATCAATTTAAGTGACGAACTGGGGAAAAGGAGATCATTAACTGGTCAGGGTGTCCTCAAACTGACGTTGCTGCACGGCACCGATTGTATTTTTTTCAAGCGACGAAACAAGTGAAGGGAATGTCTATTTTTTGTGATTTTGCGATTTATAGAATATGTATTTTATTGGTGGTAACTGAGACTACTGAACTGTCGAATCACAAAGGGTTATAAAGTTCAAATACCCCTTGGGGGGTTAGACCACCTTGGCCACGTCAATAAATATCGTATCTTTGGGAATTTATTTCCAAGTGACAGAAACACTTTTCAAAAAAAAAATTTCTATGAAGATTTTGATACAATTTTGCACAGATGTTCTTAAGTGTATTGTCTATTGTAGGACCGTAAATTTTTTTCGATATTTGAATTTTTATCTGACTTAAACGTAAATAAAGTCCAGTTTCTTACACACGAAAATGACCTTTTTGCTTTAAAGTGTATTTATTTTGTTATTTTTCAACTAATCGGAAAAATTGACTGTCAGACGATAGAGAATACATTTAAGAACATCTGTGCAAAATTGTATAAAAATCCATAGAGTTTTATTCAAACTACAGCGTACACCGTTTCGGGAAACGTGGTTTCGAGGAAAACGCATTTAAAGTTTTCGGAATGTTTTATATTTGAAAAAAAATTTGTATATATTATTCAAAGATGTCTCTATCTTCATTGAAAAATTTTTATGGGTAAAATTGTTTTTGTCACTTTGAAATAAATTCTCAAGGATGCGATATTTCTTGACCTGGCCAAGGTGGTCTAACCCCTTAAGATAACGTTAAAGATTTGGTATACTCGGTTAAAAACAGGAAATGTCCACTGGGACAAAATACGGAATGTCCCTACTCTTTGCTTAAGCACAAACTTCTGTCATGAAGTTAAACCACGAAATTATTTAAGCATAAAATTACATAAGAAAATTAAATTCATTGAACCTGTGTTTTTTACTGACGGACTAAAGTATTAAAACTTAATTTTCTCGATAAATCTGTTTCGTGACTGTTTTCCCCCTTACCCTTCAAGTAATCTTCAGCTTGGGCTAGGAAATTCATCCGCACGCGGCATACTCACGAGACTGAGCTCCAAGTGATTACCTCTTGTCTCGGTCATTACAACACTACCTTGCCGATACACACTTGCACACATCTGACGACGCCCCAAACTATATCGATGATTTTATCTCGTCAAAGCCACCAAGTTTCTACCTCAATAGCATCCGCATTCAGCTCGACACATGAAGTAAAGTTATTGATAACAATAGCCTTTTCTCAATTCCTTCTAAAGAAAATAATGAAACCTTGTCAAAAAGAAGCGCAGAACACTTTACTACACCTAATATGTCCATACCGTTGCCTGAATCAAAATGCAGGATGCATAAGATTTGGTACGTGTCGCCTGCACGGCAGAGTTTTGCCCGGGGGTTCCCAAGATATTCCTGGACTTATGACTAAACAGAAAGCAGGCAGAAAATCTGTCTCCGTTTTAACGCATTTCTTCCAGCTGGCCCTCCCGATCGGGGCGCAGTGTCGTCCGGGGATTAATTATTGAAGTTGCTTCGTTAGTTCCGCACGGTGCACTCCCAGACAGGAGGAGAGCCGTAGGCGCAATATTTCAAAACGATAGGTCGACGAGAGGCGCGTCCGCCAAACAGAGTCAAACTGCCAGGCGGTGGGAAGCGGAGTTCATCTCCGTTCCTCTCCGTTCCTCTTCGTTTCGCGTGCCGTGAAAGCGCTGGCCGTGGCGACTCCGCCGGGATTTCGCCGCCTCGGGTAGCCGAGTTAATAATGCCGGGGAGTGTTTCGCGGCCACATCGAAACGGGGTGGAGATTGGAATCCGTCGGGGCGAAGCGGAAGCGGCTTAGCGTCGAGGGCGGCCGGATATTCGGAAGGGTGACGACGCGTAAGTACGCGCGCGTTGGCCAGAGCGAAGATGAAGTTCGTGCTTGGTGTCGCGATTAGGTATTTTCCATGGTCTGGCCGGTGGAAACCGGGGGTGCTCTGTCGCCTAGTGCCTTTGTCGCGCGTTCACGGGGTCGTACAAGTGGCGCGAGATCACAGTGGAATATCCCGCTCGGAGCAGCGCGAGGACAACAGGGAAGGATCTCGCTGCTTCGAAGGGAATGCAACATTTATTGATTTTCCGTGCACATGCTGATGCCGCACGTTTGCGGGAAACGTGCTTGGGATACGGTTTCTCAGCAGCTGGTTTTGCCTCCTTCGGGGGTGGTTCTTCGCGTGGTTGATTTGGGGCACTTGGTCCTTGTAATTGAGGGAATTCGATGGTTCAGTCAGTGGCGGATTTAACAGGGCGGTCGATGAGCAGTTACCGCTTGGGCCCCATCCTTAAAAAAAAATTATGATTTTATCCAAACTATATTTTTTTCCTGTGCTACTACACTGAGCTTGTTTCTAGTAAACTACCTCTTCATTTTCCCAAAAAATGGGACCCTACCCAGAAGGACCACCTAGGGCCCTATCTACAAAAAATTATGATTTTATTCAAACTATATTTTTTTTCTGTGCTACTACACTGAGCTCGTATCTAGTAAACTACCTCTTCATTTTCCCCAAAAATGGGCCCATACCCAGAAGGACCAACTAGGGCCCTATCTACAAAAAATTTGATTTTATCCAAACTATATCTTTTTTCTGTGCTACTACACTGAGCTCGTATCTAGTAAACTATCTCTTCATTTTCCCGATAAATGGGCCCCTACCCAGAAGGACCACCTAGAGCTCTATTTACAAAAAAATTTGATTTTGTCCAAACTATATTTTTTTCTGTACTACTTGTTAAATCCGCCACTGGGTTCAGGTGCTGTTCCCTTGGGTGTTGCTTCGTGTGCTTCAAATAACACGCTGTTTTGACTTCATAGGGTATCACAAGATTTTGATAGGAACAAATAAAATTGTTAGTTTCTTTTCTTGCTACACGCGTTTATTCTTGTCACTCGCATCATTGGCATCTCAAGACTAACTGTTGAGTCATCTTCGAATATCCCCGGTCGCTACAGGAAAACTGTGTGCAGTGTTCGCTCGGTCGTATTGTTTTTTTTTTACTTCATTTTATTTATAAGGTTGCATCAACCCAATTGGGTTATTAGCAACCGCATTTATTTACATAAAAATGAAGGTAGACACAGGTATTAAATTAAGTTAAATTTAAATTAAATTAAAAGCAAAATTTTAACATATTTCAAGAATTTCAATACACTTAAGCGTGAATTTGCAGCTCGAGTCGCTTCTGTAGTATTTACGTTGGGTCGGTATAACCTTCTTTCACGTTGATATTTCGGGCAAGATGCGACGATGTGTTCAATTGAATTTATTGCTACACATTGGCTGACCTTCCTTTTTCAGCAGGGAGGCATGTCTGAGGTTTGTATCGCCAATCTTCAGGCTTGTTAATTCTACCTGGTGTTTTCTATCAAACGATTATGCGGGACTTGCTTCATAAATATCATTCGCGATACGGTGAATATATGTTGTATGTGAATTTTTCCAAGAAATGCTCCGATGTTCTTTCAGAATTCTGTTGAATGATTTTAGAATCTCTTTATGGTATACCATATAATGAATTTGCAGTCTCGTTTGCAATTCCGTCAACTTTTTCGTTCCCTTCAATTCCTCAGTGATTCCCAACCTATGGGTCGCGAAGTGTTTTCTGGGGGGGGGGGGGTTGCCATGTTTTTCTGGGTTTCTTTTTTTAATATTATTAAGTTAGAATTATATTCTGAAATACCTATTTTTAACGTGTTTTCTTTAACTTATTAAATTTACCTTACCTATATATAATTTGCAGGTTATTTGAATATTATAAAAGGGAATGGCGACTCAAAAAATGTTGGGAAACACTGCTATTTGCGAAGCAACCAATCCAAATAGGAATGCAGTGACCCTTTTGTTTAACAAAACTTAATTATATTTCTGAATAATTTACCGTACTGCTGCCTCGCGATTTAAACCGCACTTAATATCTGACCGAATTATATTAAAACGGGTGTTCGTCATAACTTTGTTACCGTTTTAGTGTGGGTACGTCTTATTACGTAAGTAGAGCACGTCCTTGAAGGATACTCCTTATGTTGAAACATTCTTTCACAAGGCTGAAGTGTAATTGTAATTATCACTGTGATAGCATGACGGCGTATGTTTGGCATAAGAATTCCATCAAAGTTAAAACGCCTGGTTCTAGCTGCGCTGTAGAAATAAAACACGAAATTAAAAGCAAAATTAGCAAGGAGATGTTGAAAGTAGAGAAGCTGAGATGCCTAGCATTAAAAGCATGCTTCTTAAAAGTATTTGAAGCATTCACATTATTGAAAAAGGAGCCGACGTGATTTAAAAAAACAAGAGTAATATTACTTCTTTATATTAATATTTCATGTCTATTTTTGACATTTATGTTACTTAATGGACTCAAATCTACACGTATTCTATTATTCGAAAATTCCCTTACAGAAGCAAATATCTATATCCCTCCTGCAGTTCGTATACTTAGTCGAAGTTTCACTGTATTTTAAATTTATCATGCACTAGGTAAAGAATTTTATAGAAGAATAAAAAGAAAATATCTCGTGACTTGGTAAACGCTTGATGTGCTAAACACGAGATGGTATAGGCGGTAGATGTCTCGTATATTTCTGCATTATCCTGCACTTTCTACAAGGAAGCTTTCTCCCCAGGAACTTAGACTCTGCGCATCTGGTTTTATACTAAGCATGGAAAACTGAGGGAACGGAAGTATTGTCAAAAAGAATACTTTAATTCCTTTTATTGCCGAATATTTCCATTACATTAACCCTTTAGCGCTGGCACCTAGATCTCATTGAAAGAAAAATATCCCGTCTTATTTTTATCGTTAAAATTGGTCCGTATTTTTATATTTTTACATAAAAATTTTTTCAGAGCTTAAAACGCACAAATGAATACAGGGTTCAGGTAGGTCCATTCTTCTTCAATGAATAAAACTACTCTAAACATATACTGGAGCAAACAGCGAATTGCGAGTGCAAATTGCGAAACAACAAAGGAAGGGTTGCAGGTCTCTAATTGCATTACACAAAGGGCTATAATAAAATTATTGTAAAAAAGCTATTTGTGAGAAGGCTGGGTCAGGGTTTTTACAATAACGCTGATTTCACAATTCTGCCCTCCTTATTTCAAATGTTCCATCTAGCATTTCGAAGCATCCGAGAAAACTGAAGTTTTACCATTTTCTTTGTGCCGTCCTTGTAAAAAAATAAATAACTCAGACTTTTTCTAGATCTCTACGAAGCACTTAGGGTTTCATAACTTCACTTACAAGGTATAAGCCGTGAGGAACTTAAAATATTTCTACATCTCTTGAAAAATAAAGAAATTAGAATTTCGACCGTATTTATAGAATATCCAAAAAAAAAAAAACACAAGGTGATATCAGCGCATTAAGTTCGGTCAATTAAACATATAAATAAAAGCTATTTTGTAATTTTAATAATTCTTAATTCCAACGTTTCGGTCTTTGGTTTCGACCATTTTCAAGGAAAGTTAAAGGAAAAATACTGCGTTTGCTTTTATATACTTAACGGTTGGAACGTGACTGAGGTAAATAGTATACAAAGACGAGAACATCCGAAGGGTAAACGGAGTCAAAAGTAGGAACCGTTAATAATTATGAACTAAATTAAAATGTATTTTAAAGAACTAAATTAAATTTTTTTGAGAACAGTACTAATTATGAATTAAATTAAAATTTGAAAGGAATACACTGCAAGCCTCACATCTCTTGAAAAATTGGAAAATTAGATAGGATAATTTAATTAAGGAGGGTAGAATTGTCCTGCGCAATGTTTTGTATAAATATCTTGAAGCTATTCTAGTTACAACTGTTCCCAAAGTGTTACTAAAAAAAGAGTAGGTACATTGTTATACAGACAATAAACTAGAAGTCATCGTAGCTTTTGTATCAAACAAACGAAGTCGTAATAACTGATCCTTGTAGTTTACGTGCTGTTCACAACTATAAAACCTGCAGTTTAACGGTTTTAAAAATAGGTGTCTGCCAAAGCGCGGCGGAACGGTGTTCACAGTAGAAACGTTAAGCGAGATCGCTTGTACATTCCATTTCCACCTTGACGACGTGCACGCGTACAGAACGGTTCAGTCGTCGTACGACTGATGAAACTGTGCCAGGCAAGCTTTGAGTTCACGCGTCTCTGCTTAAGCAGGCTTAATTCGATCACCAAAGTTCGATGCGCGGCAGGACGCAATCGATCAGAATTCATTACGGTCCCTGTGTTTCTTGATCGACGAATTCACCGTGTTCGACAGCTAGTTCACCTTCCGGCACTAATCGTTGATTAACGATTCGGCGGAATCGTTCCGCGCGCCAGCTGCAGCGCTCGGAACGTATTGGCGCCGAGATAGCTCCATTACTGGAAAAATAATTAGGTTACGACCGGGCGACAAAGTCGATTCGGACACTCGTGACGCAGACCTTCGCTGGAATTCGATCAACGACCTAGTATTCCCTATCTTTAACTATTTCCTGACCCAGATCGCCTCTGATCGATAAGAATCGATCGTAACCGCGTTGCACCTATCCCACCTTGTCGACGTTACTTTACTCCAGCTATTTTAAAACCTATGTTTCGCAATCACACCGACGTTAGGCACTTTACCGGAACGTTTAAGGGCCATTAAAACGGCCAGAAATTTACGACGCCTCCCTGCCCCCCCCCCCCCCCCGGAATGTCCCCCGGTATAAATGGCGAGCCATTAAAGGAGACGGACGCGAAATGGACAGACGTCTTCGGTTTATACCACCCGGTTTAGGTTACCCAGAATCTCCTGGGCTAGCCCTTCGGGAAAAGGGAAGCTGGTAAACTGGGGCCACAAGCTGTGTGAAAAATGGGAAACTCTAACTTTGTCCTGTAAATGTCCCAGGCTAATGACTCTAAAGTAATGAATGCTCCAGTTTGATTCTATCGAACGGGGAGAGGGTGGTAAAGGGAAAACAGCGATGATCAACTAGGTGAAACAAAGTTCCTCCTGGGGGGCAATTATTTCATTCTTTCCATACCACTTTCTGGCACCGTGATCGGGCTAATAAATCAACAAGTTTGTTAAATTTCTGGAGTTAGTTTCGCCTGGGCTTCGTATAATGCGTTACGCGGCAGGAAGCAGAATTTTGTTTAAAAGAGGTTATATTCATCCCCGGCGTCGTTACGCTTGAACGTCATCGATACCGTGCCAAACTTGGACGAGAAACACCATCCATCTTCTGACGTCAGCCATATTTCTAATTAACTGTGCTTGTTTCCTGAAATCTGGTTTATCGTGGTACGACATAGTGTGACAGAAAAAGACAGGCGTAACTACGATGGTTGAACACTGTTTTCTACATGAAATTATGTAGATACAAGAAGGGCATTTTGGGTGTCCACCCCCGGTTGCTTTGGTTTTTGGATACGTTTTAGAGGATCGAAAAATAAGAAATACGTGTTTTTTTTATTTCGGCCCATATTTAGGAGGTGAAAGCACCCATCAAGTTTCATAAGAAGAGGTACAAACGTTCGTTTTGTTAGTTTAAAGAATATTATAACATTGTGTTGAATAAAACTTTATATCAATTTCGTTTGCGTCATAAGTTGCTGTATGGATGATGTTGAGGGGTGAAAAATAAGAAAACACGTATTTGTTCCATTTCGGTGCTCTAAAACATATCCAAAAAACCAAAGCAATCGCAGGCGGTCACCTAAAAGCCTCTCCTTGTTAGATAAATCAGCTGTTTGGTGGAAAGAGGACGACCCTTATCGTTAGCAACCAGATGAGTGAGTCTGATTCCGCGCGAATTTGTACCTTGAAGTGGAAAGCGTGATGACGAGTCAGTTGTTTTGGACGGAGTTGCTACACAGCCCTTATCAAAGAGATGCCTAGTGACCAACAGAACAGGAAGCTGGTCATCCAGCAGCTCGCATCAAAGGCGAAATGGACCCCGATAATAATGGCATCGATTCAACCACGATGCAAACATGGGGAAACTCGGTTATAGATAATTGTTCGTGGTTAAAACCGAATGGCATTACTTAAACGGCAGGGAAGACCGGAGCTAGTTGATACAGTATTCTGTTTTCAATTTTTTTTCATTTTTATTTGAATCGATTACGTAATAACAAATATGTCCAAATATACTTTGGTCCTTCCTCTTTAATATATAGTAAGCGAAAACTTGAGAAAATACATACAAAATGAATGAAAAAATGTTATTTGGACGAAGGCAAAATGTATAAATTTATCCCAGTGCGGGGCTAGTTGATACGTTATTCTGTTTTCAATTTTTTCATTTTTTATTTGAATTAATTACTTAATAATAAATATGCCAATATATACTTTGGTCCTTCCTCTTTAATATATAGTAAGCGAAAACTTGAGAAAATACATACAAAATGAATGAAAAAATGTTATTTGGACGAAGGCAAAATGTATAAATTTATCCCAGTGCGGGGCTAGTTGATACGTTATTCTGTTTTCAATTTTTTTCATATTTTATTTGAATCAATTACTTAATAACAAATATGCCAAAATATAATTTGGTCCATCCTCTTTAATATATAGTAAGCGAAAACTTGAGCAAATTAATACAAATTGAATGAAAAAATGTTATTTGGACGATCAATTTGGACGTATCACAACAATTTACTTTTTCTCTATATAAACGAAAACAATTAAAGAACGATTGTTAACGTCAAGGTGCACAGACGTACGCTGGATCGTAGTAAAGAATTGAACAACAAATTTCACATATCTCGCTCAAGTGGAGTTACATATATACGGTGTCCAGATAATTTGTTTGTACCAACCTGCCCCGGTTTCCCCTACTTTTTCAGCCACTTCATACTTTACTGTTTAGAGGGTAAAGAAGCATAATGAAAACATCTTTCAGTATAATTTGTCAACGAAGAGACTCTTATTGTGGCAGAACAGCTGTCCAGAAAATGGTGAAAGTCCTGTTCTAGTTTTTAAACAAGAAACTCCATAAATTACGCTGCATTTATACTTCATTTTATCCCACTGGCTCCCGTGCATTTCCGAGCAACGAATTCCCGCTAATCTCTTTTTGCTGCTTGAACCTTTGCCACCCCTCGCCTGTCTTTTTGCTTTGGCTCACGAAGAAAGGCGCGCGGGGTCATCAATCACAACCCAGGAAATGCTTCCACCCAGTCGATGCGATGGTAATCGCTAATGAAGCACTCGATGGAAATAAGTGCTATATGTATTGCGCATATGTCGGCCCCTGAACGAATACAATGTTGATGTACTCGCACGTTTGTATGGGAGTGCATTAACGATTTTGATTAGCCAGGATTGAGGGATGGACAAACTTTTCATATTACGAAGACTAGAGGCTACCGTGCAATGGAGTAACTTAGTCCACAAATCTAAGTAGGTTTTAAAACAAATTTAAATGCCTCCTTCAAGATGCTGTTTGTCTGAGAATAATATCTGCTATACAATAGATGCTAGGGGAATTTGTTTTAAAATCTAACTTTGTGGTCAAATTTACTGCCATTTGACGATGTTAGTAACGGAGACGAAAGACGAAATTCTTAGAATACGCTGAAAAAAAAGTATTGTACATAAAGTGTTCGTGAATTCGTAAGACGTACCTAAGTCTCAAAAAATGGCCCCCAAATATATAACTGAAGTTTGTTTGCAACGAATGAATGTTTAGATCTTTAAGCTTTAAACAATATAACTGTCACTAGGAAAGTTATAAAATATTAAACGTATTACAGATTTATGAAATTCTACTACTTTTGACTAATCCACTCTAGATTCAACCGACGTTAAAAATATTTTTAATACTGAAAAAAAAGAAGATTATTTTAACTAAAAATCACAGATACGGGATCGGAACCTAAGTGTCCCGTTTAAACCAGAAATCGAGCAACCTACTTCGTGTTTCAAAATTGTAATCAATCAAGATTTATATTTATTTCGGAGTGTTCAAATAGTAATCAATAAACAAATAGAATATTGTAGCCTTTCTAGTTCACAGTATTTCATTTCAGTGCATAAGCTGGAAAGTAAATAGTAGAATTGAAGAAATTTGATGTGTGGAGTGGTTTATAATATTTTTGCCGACATTCACCTTTACGGGAAAAAAAAAACAGAAGAGGAAAGAAAAGATTACTTACAAACGTATTGATAGCCTTGTTGCAGTTTTCTTCGCGAAGGTATTGCTGTGAATAAAACGGCTGTTGACGTTGCTTTACCAGAAGGGTTACGATTATTTCCTACCCCAACGAGAATCTCTGTCTGCGGGTGCTCTACTATTCCACTATCGAGCAAAACTACCCCATAAGCCGTAGTGTAACTATGCTCAGACGCTTAAATACATAAGCGAGCATATGCTTCTGCAGTGTTGACTGTATTCGACCACGTGCAGAAAATCGTATGTGCGTCGAAATTGCTTTCCTATAATCCTCTTCAAATTTTAGAATGGTGTACTAGAAGTATTCAGAGTTGCACACAGTCTCTCTGTATTCGCAATTAATCCTTCCTTGATAAGAAGAAATACTTGTTGCGCGAATAGTAGAATAAAATCTATTTTATTCTGGCAAAAAGAATATAAAAATATTCTGATAAAATTTTCTTGCAGTAAAAGTAGTCTTATTTAAATTTTTCGTTGAAAAGATGCGTCTTGCAATTAACCAAACAATAGCCCTACCCGTACATAATATGGATCTCTGTTTTCATAAATATGTATAATATAATTATGGGTTCATATAATGATTTTTAATTGTTTTGCACTACGTTCAATTTTATTAAGGTATAGGATTACGTGTTTTAAGATACACCTTATATATTATATACCTCTGTGATTAGCTTACTAATATGAATTTTTCAAAATACCTACGAGAATCAGTATCGTGTAAATTAAATTCAAATTATGTTATAGACTTCGAGAATTAATGAGATTTATTGCATACAAAATGAGATGCTAAAAATTTTGCTCGTAGACTGATTGCGAGTGACATAAGAGATCAGGTCAAGTTAAAATTGTCAATTATAAATGCAGTTTATTTAAATCAACTAATATTAAATCGAGCTCCCACCCCGAGCTATTGAATTATTTAAATTAGATTGTGAGGGAGAATTGCGAGAGAAGAGAGGGTGGTCAGAGGTACGAGTAGCATTCAGAAAGGATTCAAGGATGATCCAGGGATCATTTAAATAAGAAATTGGATTTGTTCCACTTCATCACTGACAGAGGAAATTCGACTTCACTGTCTCTTCCGCTATCCGTTTCGACTGGTAACGAGATGTGAACATAAAACTGGGAGACGCTCTTCAGGTTATCGAAAGTTTGGCGATTCGATTCGTTTCGAGGATCCATCAAGACAAACGGCTCTATTGTTCTCCACGTTAAGCTATTGCAGGTCTTTGTTCTTCGAAGTAGCTACTTACCGAGCATATAGGTTCTCGTTCTAGCTGTGGCGTGAATTTTACACGAGAAATTTCACACATTCAACGAGGGTAGATCCCCAACCAATAGTGGAAGGTATCGAACGCTGAGAAAATGTGAAACACCCTCACTGTTCAAATTTTTCGTCAAAAGAATAAGGCGAAGTCTCGAAACTTGAGGTACTCTTCCCTTTCTTTTTTATTTTCAATCCCATAACAGGTTGAAATAAATAAATATTTTTCCCAAGAAAGTAAATTGGAAACTTCTGTTAATCAGATTTATAGCAGAATGTTATTGATGACTTAGAAGACTGTGTAAAATTTATGAATAGACAAATTCCAATGGATGCTGTAAACATTTATTGTCGTATTTGATAATTTTTTCTCGGAATTATGTATGTATATACTTCTATTCTAGTAATTTCTAGTAGGTTTGGAAATTCAGTGAATTATACTTTCATAGCTAGACTCTGTATTATTAATTACTATTACGTCGGTTCTTCTACAGCTACGTGGATCATAAGAAATTATTTAAAGATTACTTTAAAGGATATAACAACACCAATATTTAAATTATACGAACGTTTCAATTTTTTTTTTCTTTTGTCCTTATTTTGTAAATTGTATTTATCCTTCAGCATTAACGTAGAATTAAGAATCACACAGAATATTATATGTATATGTATACTTGTTAGACAAATCGAAAAAGGGCAAGACTCATTTGTCATATACTTATAATGCATTTTTCATTATGGAAAACAACTCCTGTTAGAAAGCAAGTAGGTATGTGACAGTAATTAAGAAAGTGATACCACTCGATCAAGATGCACAACATACATAAATTCAACGATGTATGCAGTTTCGTTAATTATGTACAATTGCTGACTGGAAGTATCAACAGTTTGGTATATTCAATTCGCTTCGGTAAAACGAGCGGTCGAGATTGCGTAGCGTGTAATAACTATTGGGTAAATCATAAATGAAATGATGAACTGAATTACGACAGTGACAGCATGATCCACATTGCTTCATTAATTTAATCTCGTGCAGACTGTAATACGTTTCCCACGAACTGACCACACTCTGGCGATGCTGGACATTCAAGAGTGAAACGATCAAATCTCCTACAATTTCACGAAAATATGAAAGCCATAACGTTGAATTTCTTTGTCAACACGATTTTATTATAGAGGAACAAAACCTTTTGACATCTTAAAGCCTTCCAGCATTTGTGGCGATTGTTTAAATATTCGTGATGTAAACAACGTTCATTTTCAACCACCTCTGTCCTACCTCTTTCATCTTCTGCTGGGAACTTTTTATGTCGGCACTGGGCGACAATTCAGCTATAACTTTTCTGGCAGCTATGTGATCAACACGTAACCTAGTTGCGCGAGCAATAATCAAATCATTCTGCAAAGTTGTTCACGTTAAAGTAAATTGAATTTTTAATGGGAACACTAGCAATTTGTTACATGCCATTCAATTTTTCACGATGTCCATATAATTGGATAAAGATTTTCACAAATACATTGTAGATTGTTATTGGTTTTTTACAGTTTTATGTTTCAAACGACGTGTAACGCGATCAATTTAAATATTCGAATTTTTAACGTTTCTATTGAAGTGTTTCTGCATTGCGTGACGCCGTGTTTGAAACTATTTACTGCTGGATACCATAATGGCGACTACTAATAATAGCTAATCTAATGCATCAATCGGATCTAGCTAAACACCTTTCTCCAAACCAAATATTTGTAGGGATAATTTCCCTATGAAATCCGAATCTCTGATTTATTAATCCGTTATTGAAAAATAAATTCCCTGAATATCCCTTTTCCAAAACGCTTTAGTGACCGAAATTCTGCCTATACTACTAACTTCTGATCAGTAGAACAAGAAGTGTCACGTGCTTCTGAGTTCGAATGTTAGTCCACTGAAAATTCCACAACTTCGTGAACACTGTGAATTTCAGGACAGCATATTGCAAATATATTTTCAAGACTTCGTAGGTGCGAGAAAGAAAAACAAAAAAATCCTCAAATAGATTCACTTTAAAGATGCCCCAAAACGTTGAAGCAAGCCATGCAAATTCCTGATGTTATAAAAAATTGAAAATTGACTCACTTTCCGCGCCCATAAAAGGGTTAAACGTAAAAATGTATTACATGTCTTTTTTTTAATCAAAGCATTTTCCTTGGGCAACTATGACCTTTTGCCTAACAGTGAGCCAACAAATTTTTCCGCTGACGTAATATATGTGGCGTTGGTCGGTCACGAGAAATCGGAGTGTCACTAGTTTCTGACACCTAGTAGCGGATGTGTTAATGAAACTGCGATACTTTCGTGTCGGAAACAAAGCACGTTCTCCGTAACCGGATATTTTGGAAACTACTGCCACGATTCACGCGGCTTTAGTTCACCCTAGCCATTAAAGGGATATCGAATATCCGAGACGGTTCCCACTTCGCTGGAGACCAATGAGTTTCCTTGCAAGCGCGCGATCCGGGGGGGAGGGGGGGGGGGAGTACTAGCAGAGTACTGGAAGCTGTACAATTTTATTTAAGTGTACTTTTAGGGACTGGAGGATATCGGGACCACTGTTTCGTTTGCACTTGCAGCCCCACTTGCGTCGGAAAGAAGAAGATGAAAATAATGGAAACGTAGAGTTGCATTTGAAATGCAAAACATCCACGGGGATATTTTTGGAGTTCGTTAATTGGGGAGGTACTATTTACATTTTTCAACGAATTAACAGTTTATGTGTAACATGTTAAATGTTACTTGATGTCCTAGTAACTGCAGCTGTCACACTTGAAATTATCATTTTTAAATTATAATAATATTTACAATATGTATATATTTACATTTAGTATAATAATAATATTTGCGAACTTATCACTGTTTTTTCTACTTTGATCGGCACAAAATTGAGGTATTTTTAAAGATATATTTCTCTTTAAATACAACATATAATGAAAGAAATCTTTTTGGTATTTTTTAAACTACTCTTAGGTATGTTATATAAAAAAATTAAAAAAGAAAATTTTAATTTGTGTTAATTTTTATTGTAGCGTCAATATATCACCTAAAAAAAGAGGTATGTCCGTGGCGCAGGTGATTTCCCCTCTCAGGCTTATTTGAAACAAAAAATTCGAGAAGATTCTTAATCTGTATGAGTGTCGCTATCGTTCGTAGTTCAATTAACAATTTTTGTTGCAACATAACAAAATGGGAACGCTTTGAAAAAAATGTTTGACAGAACACGCTTTTTCTCGATTATTTTTCGACAAAAATCGTTAATTGAGGCACGAGTGATAGCTTTTCGAATTTTTGAGGCTGAGTGGGGAACTCACCTGCGCTACGGACATACCGTCTTTTTTTAGATGTCATATTGAAGTTATAAAAAAAAACATTTAAAACAAAATTTAAAAAAATCTTTCTAATTATTTTTTCATAATATAACTGTAGCTTAGTAAATATCAAAAAGATTTATTTCATTAAATGTTGTATTTACTCAGAAAAAAATCTTTAAAAATACCTTAATTTTTCAGCCGATCAAAGTAGAATGGCCCGTTAATTTAGATGAGTGAAAGTAGGTATCCTCGATTGCCTGAGAACTTAGAAAATTCTACTTGACACGTAAGAAACATCCCAGTTGCATCGTAGTACAGGGAAGTAATTTTCGTGCCGTTTTTGACAGTTCCCGAAGAACTTGTAATATTTCAAGCGCTCCATCCCCGAAGATTTTGGAAAATGGTAATATTTAAAGGCAGTCTCTTGACATTTGTTACAAGTATCACTGTTTCATCGTAATACAATAGAACTATATATACGGCTCTCCCATCTGATAGCGTGTAAAGGCTAAAAAATTCATTGTTCATGTCACGCGATCTCCGAGTGAAGAGCATACCGTTAATTGCCGAGTCAACTTATTGTTCTCGAGTGAGGTATTATATATGTACGTACGAAGTAGACAGAACAAATTGGGGTTGAAGGGTTCAGTCAATCGACAGGAGGGGTTCCGACAACTAAAGATGCGCCTCAACGAACAAAATGAAGCACTGCTTAACGTGCTTAAAACGTTCTTACTTTATTTTTCGATGCAAACATTTGTAGTACTGCGTGTCCGTACACACGGCAAATAAATTGGAATAGATAAGATCCCACGCGATGGATATTGGAATTGTGGACCATGCAGTAAGAGGGGTGCAGCTCTATTTTTACCAACTTCGAGTAAATTAGAAAAAACTGTTTGTACAATTATTGCTTTGACTTAACATTAAAAAGAGTAAAAACACTAATTGAAAAATATATTTTTTCAAGCAATAAATAGTAGTTGTTGCGTGGGTAAGTTTTTATTTCTATTTTTGGCAAATTTTTCAAAGCAGGAGCTGCCCAAAACAAAAATGGGTGCAGGTTCAAAATCTGCAATAAATTGCTAATTTTTTATCGCATTTGCATCAAACGTGCATCAAACAATGTAGATTTTTTTTCGTATAAAAATTAAATTTTCAGTATGTATAAAACTTACTTTAATCTACAAACGGGATTGTTAAATTTTTATTACAAGCTGAGATAAAAACAATTGAAAAGTGACCATCACTATTTTCTTCGCTATTCCGACCACTTGCAATTTTTTTTTCAAAACGACGGACACGTCACCTACTAAACTAAGCTTTTCAAAAAAACTCAATTAGTTTGGACCAATTTTAAAAAAGTTATACTAGTTTAAAAAGTGTGCGAATATCTTCGTGAGACACTGCATGTGTAACACTTGGACACTGAAACTTTCGCGCTTATTGTTTATTTTAGTTCGTTGCTAAGCGATCATTCTTGCCATTTGTCAACGGAAGGGTTGTAAACCAGCGTTCCATGCCAGTGTCGACGTTACAAGAACTTGAGTCCTCGTGCGTAGACTGATGATCGCGACGTGTGCTCGATGTCTCCAATGGTAGAAAAGGTTGCCCCGGGTAGAAAACACCGCGTGCTCAATTTCGATTGCGACTCCTTCCCATTTTAAGTGCTTCAAGTGTTTTTTGCGCCGCTTGTTAAAGGCAGAATGAATGTCGAAACCCTCTGCACGTGCTGCACAGCTTGTTGCAGAAGTGTGAGCGTACTCAGCTAGCAGCTTGTTTCACACCTACTTGCCAGGGTCGCATTAGAAACATATACAGGGTGCGCCATATAAATGACTGCAAGCCATTAATGGAGAACATTTGCTGTTTATCGAAAAATAAAAAATGGGTGGCAAGCAATTGCTAGTTATAATTTTAAATTATCTTAACAAAATCCCCAAAATATAATTTTCCGAGCGTATAATAAATAACACTTGAATAAATCAGGGGTCATCCCAAAAATATATATACAGCAACAAGCATCAGATCCACGGAATAAATTAGGGAACTATTTGTTTAGAACTTCTCCTTATAAATAACGTTTATCTTATGAAATTTGAATTCCCTCTTTTCTTTTGCATTTCCCTGTTTCTATCTCGTTATTGACACCTTTGTTGGAAATTCTAGTGTAAAACGTCATAGACGTTTCTGTCGATCTCACGAAACGTAAATTATCTAACAAGGAAATGTACACAAATCGGAAATTCTGATTCTAATAAAAGAAGAAGTAATAATTATTTTACAAAAATTCAGTTTGAGGAGGTGCAATCAGCTCTTAAAGTAGTCGCGTCTCTTCATTTTTTAATATACCTTTATAACAATGCCGGATGGAAAATAAACTTATGTATATTAAAAAGAGGAAAAAAATACGACAATTTAAGGGCTCATTTCACCCCATCAAAGTGAATTTCCACAGAAAAAATAATTGGAATTAAAATCAGAATTTTGGGTTGGGGACGTTTCCTTGTAAGTGCAACTGAATTACAAGACTGATAACGAGTACATACTCTGCGAGAATGGAATCGATGTATCGACGTAGAACACACTGTAGAAGAACGATTCAGAGAGGTTTCATGTTCCTATATACATGTAGATCTTAATTATCGGGAGCTGAGTTTATTAAAAGCAGCTTGATTAAATTGAAGTCTCCTGATAGTCGTTGCATTATCAAGTCGTCACGCCTCAGTTTCAATAATCATTCAGATGAATTAAAGTCTGTTCATTGTGAAACTGTCGCCATTGTCTTTTTTTACAATAGTATCAAGTTTCACTTTAAATACTTATACATATATCATCTACATATTATTTTCCATATCTCACACATTATAATTATCGACGCGCATTTAATTTTCCTGAGCTCGCGTGATTTTTCATTGCATAATGACTCGCGTCGGTCTATGAGACCGATTTTAATGCGTTGAAAATATAATGCATTATATATATTTTAATTATATAAATAAAAATTAGCAAACAAGAAGACAATATTATTACCGAATAAATATTACAATGATGTACTTACCTTATAAACTCGCGTCGGTTTCACCGACCAAAAAATACATCGTTGTTATCCTAAGAAATATTTAGGAAGGTACAAGGCGCGGGGCGACGAGGGCTACTAATAATTTTTTAACAATGAGCGAATTTGGTATTTTGTAATCTGTGGGACCAATACGCGAGCTCAGGAGGGTTAAAATCTGTTATTAAATCATCTTCATAACCGTTGAAAATTACACTAATGTTCCCTCAAAATTATTTTCAAAATCCATCTCCATATACACACTCCGAATCACCTCATATACACCCCTAGTCTCTCTTCAAAATAAAAAACCGCTTCCACGATCAGAATTCTAAGTGCAACACCCTTTTGTGACTCGTATAAATGGCAATCGATAACCGCAGACTGGAATCAATGTACGGAAATTGCTCTTTGGAAAATGCTCAATGAAAATGCTGTCCTAGGTCTTAAACAGATAGAGACTATCTAAAAATACAGCAAGGGGCTGGATTCGTGTTTAAAAAACTGACACTTTTAAAAAAAAATTTGTCCTGCGCCGAATAGTCCTCGAGATATTCCAGAAAATATGTTTTCGACCCCCATATTTAGGGGCTGTTTGCACCCCTTCAACATCTACGATTGCCGGTGCCAAAAAATCGAGTTAATTTGTCGTTCCCTTCCTCATAATTGAACGCCGCTGAAAAGATACCGGACCTTTATATTCATTGTATATACATGGGGGTGGCGGTTGAGAGGTGCGAGGCGCGGACACGTAGTTCGCAACGCCACTACTAGTCGAAATCTGCCACCACCTTGCTGCTTATTTTTCTAAGGGTTCGCGCTGGCTGGAGTAATTACGTCTACATATGTATGACAGGTCTGAGAACGAAACCCTTCTAACATTGAAGCCCCCGCCACCTGACGCAGCCGCACTTAAGTGGAAGAGTTACGTGCCGATGAATAATAATACCAGCCGCTGTGATTAGAAGGCGTACTCGCGCACAAAACTTGCGAAACATCGCCCTACACCGAAACCGGTAGCGGAATTGACCGAATGAAAATTTATAAAGCCCAGGAAAATAGTTATCGCCCCCTTTCGCTTTTTGGGTCACGGATTAATCGTGAAAATAATCCCCCCCTTCCCTACACCAGCAGGGGAAGGAAGGGTTTTTGAATGAAGTGTTATCGAAAATTGTAGGTATGTAAAATTTAACGATGTTTGTATACGTGATTCTGTAATGCAGGGTGGTATTTTTTTTACGACTTGTAGACTTATTTTAGTATCGATTTTTAAGCCTCTTTTCTTTTTATTCGTTAGCTACTAGGGCTTCTTCAATTGAGATACTTCCGTGAGTCTCAAATGGTATTTTCGGTGTATTCACTGGGTAGAAACAACGTTGCGTTGGTTTGAAAAAGAGAGAGAATGTGTGAATAGGTCCGAAATGGCTCAGAAAAGTGTCTCATATGAAAGGATTGTTTATGCAGAATGAAGAAAGAGTATGGGAGCATGCCCTTATAGTGAAAACATGGAGCAATGCTACATGAGAAGCTACGTGTTACTGAAGAATAACGAGACAGTTACACGTCTTTAAAAGTAAGATTGATGGTGGCTGAACAAATCTTGTCTGAAGTTGTCATGGGACCATTTGAAAGTCTAGTTCAGAGTAACTATGAAGATTTGTATTTCTCTCTTATGAAGAATCTTGAATATAACGATAGGTGGAGGGTATGAAACACAATTATACCTTAAGAACTGCCTTCTACCTTAAAAAAACTGTGATTGCTAGTTTATCTAGTTCTTATTAAATTGCTAGTTTACCACAAGCACTGTGATAATAATTTGCTACCGTAAAACAAATCGAGGACGAAAATGAATATTATCAAATAAATCACAAACAATAGAAGAAAATAATACAAAAATAAGAAAAAGTTTATGAATCACAAAAATTAGATGAAAGTAATATCACATGAAAATAGAAGAAAATAATATCACAAAAAATATATTAATTTGCTACCGTAAAACAAATATTTATATTCATAGACATATTGTCACAAATGTGCAGCTTCACTTCTTCCTGATTTTCTCGTTGAAATTTTGTCGTTTAGTGTAGCGAGTAGCTAGTTTCACACAATATCCATGGTAGTGTTAGTTAAAGCACGTGTAATTTATACCGCTTTGTAACTTTACCTGTAATGTCGACGGGTGCGAAAATCAATGGTCGTTGGAGCGTTTTCCTGTTAGCATGCTCGCCGTGTGCAACGAAGTATTAATCTGAACTCTGGTTCTCAATTTAAGAGGAAAGGGAGTTTATTTTTCTTCAAAATCAAATATGTGAATTAGAAGAACTTGTGATGTTTACGATTTACTGATAATTATATTTCATGAATCAGTAGCTTTTTAGCATCCGGCTTCGCCACGAATATAGATACAGATTTTATAACAAAAAAATTGTATATTTTTGTTTTTCTGAAAATAGCTACAGCATAAATAGCTGAGACACATTTCGCGACTCTAGCCCCTACCATTCAAAACTTTTTAGGCGACAGACAAACACACAAACATATAAACTTTCTGCTTTATATATTAAGATTTAGGCTATTATTCTTTTAAAATGCCTAATCTTAATAATCGAAAATAATACACTGTAGGTGCCTGCCTCAGAGAAAGACACAAGAACCTTAGAACTAGTAAACTTATTTACTACAATTATATATGTACACCAGAGTTTCAGTACGCTTATATCCTTATCCTGACTTTCCCTCGGCATGCATGTTCCCATAAGATTAATAAAATATTTAAGAAAGGGGGGAAAGTAACAGACTGTGGAAATCCAGTGCAATATGTCTGGCCTGACGAGGTTATTTCCACTTAAATTAAACTTGAATTCTTCACGCATTGACAGTACGTAGTCGCATAATAACAATTCGCGTGGGTGCCCCTCTGTTCTATACCACTATCTAATTTGCAAATGCGAGCGAAATTTTAATTAAATGAAACGTGACTCCTGATTCCCTGGCGCGTGAAAAGATTCGTTGGTACAATACCCGTGCGCGATTTGACTTTCAAATTCTTATTAAAGGATAGCTTTTGCATTTAAAGCCGAAGTAAATGTATGCCACGAAATTCACTAGATTCTGGGGATCCAAATCGCAGTGGCCGCGATGAAATCTGTCCTTCAAGCGAGGACAAAGTGATTCCTCGTGTAAAAACAAGCCAAAATATTAGAATACAATTGTTCCACTCAAAAGCCTCGTTTCCGAGAGAAATGATTTCACCGTTTCTCGAGTACGTCTGCACTTATTTCGGCTTGGCTCGTTGCTAATGGGAGGGGAGTTCGTAAGCTACTGATACAACGTTCTTAAGTAAACAGGACGACAAAGTAACGATCCTTCCTTTCTTGTTTAACAGGATGAAGGATGGAAACTGGAACGTACAAATTACTACCAAGAGGGATGGCTCGCCACTGGTAACGCGCGTGGCCTCGTGGGAGTGACATTCACTACGTCCCACTGTCGAACCAGGGCCACGGAACTTCCACTGAGGGCAAATTACAACCTTCGCGGGCATCGCAGCGAGGTAAGACGTTTCTCTTTGCTTCTACACACTTCTTGCGTTTCTTTTTCACGCGGCCGTGGTAAACGAGACGCTTAACAGAATCGTTTAACGCTCAAACATTCAACCTCGACGCGAACTTCTATTTATCTTTCTGGCAACAAATACACGCTAAATTTGACAATTCGACAAAATATATTGACAAATTGGATCTCATTTTGATGAAATTTGGCACATGGATGGAGTGCTAGGAAACACGAAGCACATTTATTTTTAAGGGTGAGAAACCTAAGTTTGTAAATTTCTCACAAACTGATGGAAATCGAAAAAATATGGAATACGAAAAGTGCTTGATATTCCATGAACAATAGCACGGTCTAAACAAAATTTTGACTTGTGCACTAATATCAGAAAATTAGAAAAATATAGGAAATATATTTTCTACAACTTTAGCCATGTGTCGAATTTTATAAAAATTGTAGATTGCTAATTTGATCGGTTTCAATTTTATGATAACATTTATGCACACAACGTAGTGAAAATTAGGCAGACGAAACAAATGGGGTCGCACCATGTGGAGGCATTGGGCTTTAGGGGTTAATTCACCCTTTTCCCCTTTTCCCAATCGTAGCAGCGGTTAATAGTGTTGGCTCGTTTGTTCCTGGCATTTTTAGTAGCCTTCGCGAGGGGATAGCATCCTGTGAATATTGACAAAAAGTCTGCTACCCAGGGCCACGAGTTTTTAGGACCATGAATCACATTTACCAAGTTATAGGCACACTCGAGGCTCTGGGACAATTCGTGCAATCTCGATCGATCCTCGTAGTTGAAAGTTTTTGCCCGGATTCTCGTGGACGTAGTCGTTACGACGGGAAATCGTACGGTTTGGGACAGGAAAGCACGAGCAGTTTTGAACGAACAGCGCCATACTATGCGGCCATCGAAACTTTTGGTGGATGCAAATTTGACCTCCGCACCGCGATGCCTCTGAGATCGAAGTGCTCGAGGTATGCTTGCCTGTGTACAACCGCGCGCGACAACAGAAGGAAAATTGGCACAACGTCAGGCCGAAAATAATGAAACGGTATAATCGTTGAACAATGCTGAAACTCTGTATGAATGGATAAGTCGCCGGTAGATTTTCTATTATTTTGACCGGCGCACGTGAGTCTCACTCTGAATTACGTTGTATACGGCGCTGATCCTCTGACAAAGGACCTGTGTGTAGGTGTACGAGTGAATTAAACTGTGACTTAATATACCTGCTCTGAAGCGTGCTTTACATATCCGATTATTTCGCGACGACCACGCGTGAAACGAAGACGGAAAGAAACGAAATATACAGTGTTGGCAAAAAGTATGTGAATAGATGAACAGAGATAAACGGAATTAATTAAGTTTTCGGTGTGATAAGATATTCAAATTATTATATTTTTATATTTTGTTACTTTTGTCTTTTAGTTTTTTATTGTTTCTTCTTTTTTGATTCTGGTTGTTATAATGATGTGTCTCTACTCTCCTTCTTTCACATCTTCTTATTGTATAAATGGGTATTGGTCTGTTCATGTGGAAATAAATTAATAAAAAAATAAAAAATTCAAGGACATGAATGCTGAAAGTATTAACTTCGAGTTAGAAGAAAAGTTATACGATATGGTCTTAATGAAAATTCCCAGGCTTCCCAACTGTCAGGATTTAATGATTAAACTGTTAAATTTTGTTAGAAACTTACAAAAAAATAGGAATTGTGAATGTACCTATTTATCGTATTATTTTTTCTCCATTTCAAAATGTGGATAACTTTTTTTGATACAAGACTGACATTATCACTTACAAGTTGAAGAGTTTTTATTACACTACCGCCTTCGTGTAGATCTAAACGTAAAGTGATAATGGCAGCAGACAGATTGAAATGGAAAAAGTAAATACAGTTGATTTATTCTTCTACACTAATGTATCAGAAGCAAATCTGTATTTGCTTTTCTCAAAGTTCGTGTTTCACTTGTGTGCATAACTTGTTAATAAAATTATTTTTATATACGTCGTAACATTTGTATTTTATTTTTTCGTATCCAACATACACTGCTCGACACTATTTTTTACAGCTCGGTTACGCGAAAAGTGAAGAGAAATTCATGGAAAGTTACATTAATGGCATTGTTTTAAACTATCAGTTATTAGTTAGAAGATGGCGTATTGTTTTAAATTTAAGAATCAGGAAACAATGAACAAACATTATCGCCAAAAAAATGTGTCGCAATAAATTAGTACCTAAATGTAAATTTCGTGTATTCAAATTGTTTTCTCTGTCTTATTTTCTTCTTACACAATTTTTAAGGAGATTGTATATGTTCATTCTGGGGTATTTATTTTTCAATTAATTTATACATAAATATATATTCGGCATAAAATTGTGTCGAGCAGTATATAGGCACAATTTGATCATTGAATTCTAAAAACACTGAAGAAGAACGGGTCAGAGAGATTTCACGTTCCTATATACGTAGACCTTAATTTTATCGAGAGTTGAGTTAATTAAATGTAGCTTAATTGAATTGAAGTCGTCTAAAGTTTGCTCATTTGGGTAACTGTCTCCACTATCTTTTTTACAATAGTATCATGTTTTACTTTAAAATTTAGATACTTAAATGTATATCGTCTACACATTATTTTCAATATTTTACACATTATAATTATAGACAGTCATTTAAAGTCTGCTATTAAAACGCTGTCATCTTCATAGTCCTCGAAAATTATTTTCCGGGGCATTAATTTTCCCTCAAAAGTATTTTCAAAATCCATCTGCATATACACCCTCCGAATCAACCCACACATATCCCCAGTTTCTTTTCGAAATACGTATACGCTTCTACGACCATAATTCTAAACGCAACGCCCTTTTGTGCCACGCATAAATGATAATCGATAACCGCAGATCCCAATTGACCGCTTCAAAGCATTCAAATATATCACACAGTGCGACAATAAATTCACGACGTTGGGGTAGGGGTCAGGGCGAGTGGAGGGGGCGTATCGCAGTTTCACAGCCACCATGGGGCCTAATTTTACGGCTCACTCCCGAGCCCTCGATACCCCGAGTCATCGATGTAGCACGCTGACAGGTACGGTCGCGATACGAGTACCCAGCAATTTTCAATCGGCGACCCATTTTGCGGCAGCGCGGAGCGAAGCCTACGAGAAGTTATCGAACACGCGCAGGGAACATTGTGCCAGCGTACATACCCTCTATCTGGCAGAAGCCAGTCCATGACAGCCTATTACATGACGCGGGCGCGTTAAATCGAGAAAGAAATTGGATGGATGCGAGCCACCGATAACGCTCCCGGGGATAATATTTTGGCGGCGTCTGGGAAATTTTTGGCTTCTTATCCGTGAATCGGGGCGAACGCGAATGACGTCTGGAGTGTGTACGGTGCTCATTGATTTCCGATTTGCAACGGACGCGAGGAATCTGGGAAAACGACCTGCCACTTTGCGCGAATATGATGCACTACCGCGCGCCTCGACGCGGCATTGCTTTTCGTTGGGGAACGGAATTGGTTTGGGCGAGGTGAAACATTTTTTCGGGAATGAAGAAACTTTGTTTAATGTGACGTAGGTAATGTGTAATATAAGATTTCAATCGTCATTGTGTGAAATTATATCGTTGGTTTGTTGGTAAAATTAACTAAGTTCATTATGGAAATGTTAAAATCCTTAAGGATTAATGGAAGCAATTATTTTCTATGTTTTTCACAACAATGGATTAATAAATATCCATATGGGGAAAGACATATGTATTTGGCAATAGCTTTGAATTAATTGTTATTTCATTTATTGTAATAGGTTGAACTTTAAATTTGCATTTCCCGAAAATTAAGAAATATGGACATGGTTAGTTTTAATACCAAGCATTTTAATTAGGAATTCTGTTTTCTTTTCTGTTGAAAAATCAACCACTATCGTTTTAAAATAAGGGTTGAAAATATTGACATTTGTTTGTAATTATTTAAATGGTAACGTACTGGACTAAGTTAAAATAATAATTTCTTTGATTACTTGACAATAACTACTTTCAGGTCACACCATGCTTATTATTTCATTCACATCCGAGTGTTAAAAATACACTTCTTTCTATCAGACTGATTAACTATTTAGTTACATATTTTCAATACTATTTCTATAAATAACAGTTTATTTTAATAAATTTTCAACTATATGCAAGAGTTTATGTGTATGAGTTCGTTAAAAGATATAATTAGAAATATTTAAAAATGGTGTTGCCTATAAAGGATTTCAATAACTCTAATAATAAATATTTATCGATATAATTTATATAAAATTGGATCATCATACAGACGTATCTTCTGCACGAAATTTTACAGCACAGAAAGGCCTTATATATATAAATATATACATAGGAAGAATATATGTGCATTTCCTGATTGCACAAATAGAAGTATAACTCCAGAAAATTCAATAGAATTGCTATTAAATTTACACACATTTTGCACCTTTCTATAATTCAAATCCATACCCAAAACAATTTCCAAAGTAACACACGAAACATCAACACAGGAAGTGTTAACGAGGAACGTAGTTCCTGCTATACATATTAGCCGCAAAGCGCGTCTGACCATATACGTTCCTCTTTCCCTTGTTCCCCTACGTTTCGCTTCTTCCTCACATTCTAGCCACGTACATATACATCAATCATACTTTCCCCATAAATTGCTCTATCATTCAAAACATTTTCATGATTTTCAAAAGTACCTCGAGTAAATTTATCCCAACTAATAAAAAAACAATTTCCTCGCTTCCCAGGAAGCAATACAAATGCTCCGATATAACGTTACTCGAACACTTTTATTTCGTATTTCAAACAAGTTTCACCCACGCCTGAGTGAAATAAGTTTCCAAATTAGTTCACGCGAACTTCGCCGAAGAATTCGAATAAGTTGCCGCAGACTTTGCCGCGGAAATTAAGGTTTCCGTGTAGAAGTCGCGTGCTTCGCGGTGACACAGATTTCTGAAAAAAGCAAAGAACTCGATACAGGGGCTACATCCATCGGGTCTATTTCACACACTTCCGTGCAAGTTTTCGTGGAGGGTAAACCGAGTGCAAACAGTGCCGGTTCCTTTGTCGAGGGGCCTGAATCGATATCAAGCCGTGGGCTGTTTTAACGAACCGCAACTGGGCTGGCGCGGTGTCGTGCAACTTCGCGAAATATCTGGTAAGACTGCTGGCCCCAAGAGCAAATATGCAAATGTTACCGTCGCTCGCGATATTAATACCTCCACTTTTCACGCATCATCGACCCTCCCCTCTTTCTACACGTTATTGCTCCGCGCCTCATCACGTCACTCTCTCCTTTCGCCGTCTTCCAGCGAGCGGAAAGCTTCCTCCATCGATATTCCCCGTCGACTTTCGACGGCCCGATATTCGTCTGCAACGCGGGCATTAACGTGCGCGCACCACGCAGCTCGCTTTCATTTCCCCCGCCGTCTTTCACAGGGACACGCCTTTCTCGTTTAAAACTTCGACACCCCGCTCTACAGATCCGAGGAAAAAGACCCGTAACTGTCTCGCAGATTTACTCCTCGGGGGAGCCAGACAATTGGAGCTTTCGGTCTGGCGAAGCTTCCGGTGGCTAAGCGCTGTTATTGCATTGAAATATTTCGTTGTGTTCGAGGGCGCTCGGCACGGTTATTAAACTTGCTGGCGGCTATTTGGAAAAAAAGGGTTCCGCTGCTCGCGCGAGATTATTCCGCGGATGAAAATGGTTAGCTTGTACGGTATTTTGGTGCGGCCCGGGCAAATTTAAAATGGTCTAACGTAATTGGATACTTGGGAATGTGGGTTGCGAATAAGGGCTGTGTAATTATACAGAGTGAGGTGTAATTTGTAGTATAACCCAAAGCAGGATGAATTTAACGACCTGTAATGAGATGACCTTCGGGTGACTTTGATCACGAAAGTTGGTGTGTGACACTTCTAAATAGTGTAACCTTCTGTTTTACTTGCTTGTAGAGTGATAGCTCTGTCAGTAATTATAGTGCAGGGGAGTTACCTACGTGTTACCGAAGTGGCTGCAACTGTGAATTCTGATCTGAATATTGATTCTGGCACGGGAGCTTTCGAGCTGATGCAAACAGAAATTTTGTGTTTCTGTGTTATGCTGTTAAGGGTGATTTAATTTATTTCGATGTCAGATGCAACACTGCTTACAGAAAGTATATTCGTTTCATTTTAAAAATTTCAAAATGACGTAGAAATCTTGAAAAATATGGGTTTGATAGAAATAATTTGCCAAGCATATTTTCCTGAGATATTTTCTTGGGCTGTTAAAAGAAACGGAGATTTTTAGAGTGATGGCAGCTTAAGGCACTTTCCCACATGAGCAAAAAATGCAGTCAAGAAACTTCTATACCTATAGCAATCTTTTTGAAACTACTTGAAATATATTTTTCTCCATATGTTGCACATGTGAGAAGGGTGGTTTATAACTTAAAACTTTATAAAACTTTTATTTTTATGTAGACTGACTAAGCCACTCTCGTTGGTGCTTAATTCAATTTATGAAGAGAAATAGTTTTCGTCTACCTTCCAGGATTAAAAATAAAGTGCTCCTGGCCCTGTACTTTAAGTGTCAAAGTTTCAGCAAAGTGTACTTAAGTACACTTGCTTCACAATTCCATGGCAGTGACTTAGAACTTAATTCGACATCAGTTCAAGCACTGTACAATTTAATAATATGCCATAATAAATCCTATTATATTTACAAGCTTCTCAGAAACCACCCTAAAATTTTTCTGTCATTACGAGACTAATATTAATAACATCTGAAAAGCATTTTCCTTGACAATTATGGAAAAATTTTGTCTACATTAACATATAACTGGTGGGCTCGGAGAAAGCTTGATGACATAATCCCCCGGCACGTGATCTGAATTTGAATTTTCTTGACGGTGGTCAATGAGAACTGTAAATTTCACGCGAGCCAAGTTGGCACAAGGCTTACCAATTCCACAGTCAAGCTGAAGGATTCTTAGGAAATGACGTCACTGATATTTACACGAATTTTCTATAAACAACGGTGAAGACTAGAACGTGTCTTTTGTGTTCACTTCGGTTCACATTTCAGAGTTTAAGGGTAGCCGGCGTGGTATCGATCTGGCACGCAGTGCTGTTTTAAGACAGTGGCTCTCAACCCCATCCCCGAAGGTATTCCAATTTCAAACACTTTTGATTCAAGTGCCCCTGTTTCCTCCGCAGGCACGCGGTGTTTGAGCGTATATCAGCTAACGTAATTTTTCTTTTGTACCGTGTAATCCGTTTAATACTTGTAAATGAAATCTCAATGCGCTGTTTCCCTCAGGTTTATTTGAAGTCGAATAATGTTCATTTACATACACATGCAGAATTTATGAAGAATCTTCAAGTTGGCTGTTACATTTTTTTACTTTTTTTTTATAAATTTTTGCAGCTTGCAACAAAAATAAAAATCATTTCGAGTCAGACAATCTCAAATAGAGTTGTTTAATTCGAATTCTGTTGATCGTGCGTTGTGTAGTTTTGTTTAATTGAATTTTTTAACTACTGTATGACCGAAAGGGTTTCAAACTGTTTCAATCTGCTATATAATTAAATAAATTGTTTTTATTCACGTCAAAAATACTTTTTGCATATAACTTTGAATGAAAATTGAATATGATTTGTATACAAAATTTGGGGAAACAAAATTTGCGTACATGAATTCATTCCAGTAATTGTAATCATCTCCAATTATTCTTTTCGATTATTCAATTATTTATTAGTGAGGATTTTAAAGAACTCACATTAAAATATACTCAGTTCTCTGAAGAGCAAACACCTGTTAGTGTGAAGCATGAAGTTAGGTTTTATCTATTGTACGCACAAAGGATCGTCAGAATATTCTTACCAACAAGTGCCATTATTGCAATTATAATATTCAAACGAATGGAATATTGCATTCCTATATTCTGGGAACAATTCAACACACAGAAACACAACCCTTTTTCCTTTCTCGTCTCGCTCGACAAAATTCTATTTTAATTTTTATAACACTGCAAACTTTGATTATTGCCAACATTTATACTGTGCTTCTCTTACCAAGTGTTGAAGCAATCGGACCACTGTTTGCAATTCTCACTAACAAAATTTGCACAGAAGTACCATTCATCTATTTTTATTCGTACGTTCCTCGCTTCCAGAGCAAAGTTTATAAATATATGACATTACAATGTGCTATTTTATGGGCACGATGAGGGGAATATAATTATCACAGAACTCCTTCAAGATTCCTTCAAGGTAACACAATATTAATTGAAGTTATGTAATACATTATGTATGTACATACAGTTACTCACAAAAGTATCCGCCCATCCCATACGTCTAACATATTTTACTTATTCAAGTAATGTTAAATTCAGAATTATCCATTATAATTTACATTAGTATAAACTTTGATTAATCTACCATAAAAATGCTAAAAGAAATTCTGACAGAAAAATTGAAGAAGATAAGCCCTAATTTCACAGAAAATTAGTTTAATCTATGCACAATAGATTAAAGTGTATAATAAAATCGCAAGAATATTAGAAGAATATTAACTTATTATAATTAAATATATGATACGTTTTTAAATAAACTGTGAACAAATTTCTCAAACGAATACACCCAATACAAAAGTATATTAATCAAACTTTATATTAATGCGAATTAGAATTGCGAATTCTTACTTTGCAAGCAGAGTCGAGCATTAACTAAATAAAAGTTACTTTAATTTTATTCATTATTCGAGACTTGAAAATCCGGGTCAGCTTTATTCCACACATGACGAATAATTTTTTTAACATTTATTCGTTTCCCGAAATTTTTATTTAAATAAAAATGTTGCCCATCTCTGCTTTGAAGACGATTTAATCTGTAAAATATGTTACACATTGAATAGACGGTTACTTTTATGAGTAATTACCTAGTTAATTATCTATATCTAGCTTCATGCATCAAGTGAAAAAACGAACGACACAATACCTTCCTGTCAAAAGTCATGTCAGAGGTCTCGCAAACCCTATCAACTAAACAGAATGAAAACTGATAATAGCCCACACGTTTCCCAAGGACATGGTATCTTACAGACATCCGTCTGTGTTCCGGAGCATCGACAGATGATTTCATCAGAGTGTCGTTCATTAAGACGTGTTCCAAGCTTCTCCCTGTCAATACCAACGCAAGGCCAATTCTGGAACACGCAATCGTTACTGGTAGCCAGCGCAGTTGCTAGTAGTGGTTCGTCGAAACAAGTCAGCCGCGATCGATGGTGGGAAAATCAAATCTTCGCTAACCAGGCCGAAGAAAGCGGCTACGATCGGAATCATATTATTCCGCGATGCTCCGCGTGCAACTAGACGGTCCGCATAAGCTCGCATTTTCATCTATTTCTGTTCTAGGCCGCAGCAACAACGGTTCGAACCTGATCGAATCGATACCCCGCGATTATACGTGCCGGGGTTGTGCTGTCGCTCATTAGCCGGCCGAGTAAATTTCCCTTCTCCATCCCACCAATTACGTGATCAATTTCATCGCCACCTACCCTCCCCCCTGCTCCTTTTTGTTAATCAAACTTGTGCGTGCACGTGGCGCCTACCGTGACACCACGCCAGCATTCCTGCTGGCCACGGCTTTCTGCCGGCAGTTCTTTGCGATTTCGCTGAACGCACGACTTAAGATGAAACTTCGGGGACAGTTTCCGTGGCTCCTCGAGACCGCATGACTTTTCTGCGGCAGGGAATATAACTTCGTACTCCCTGCTCTTCTTCATGCTCCGCTGCTTCGCCCTGGTTCGATACGCCAGCTTTGTCGGAAGATTAAACGTTGTGGTTCATCGGACCCTTAATTTGGTTTAATCAGACCATCCCCTCTGAACATCCTATACTTCGTGGTTATTCATGCGTCTTTCAAAGGCGATGAATTGGGAGTATGTTTGCGTCGGCAAAGTTGTGTTTGAGAAGATTCGATGTTTTGGTGGTGTGTTGGAAATTTGAAAGAGAGCATTTCTTTCTTCAGAAACAATTACCAAATACATTTTTCTTGACGAAAATATTTTGTTTCGCAAATCAAGTTTAAAATTGCATCGAGTAAATATGCATAATTTGGGTCTATATTTATAAAGATTTTTCAAGGGTGAGAAGCTGTAGAGAGGAGGTGAGAAATTTAACAAACGAGATTAATTCTAAGTTGCCAGTGACTGAAAGATAAATTGAAACTGCCAGAACACTCAATCTGATGCATTTTAATATTTACTTGCAATTATACATAAAAAAATCATCAACACTTGAAACGCAAAATGATTGAAGAGGTTGAAGGAATAAAAAATGATCGATGGATAGTAGTTACGAGTCCATGCATCTTCAATTCAATAACCAGAATTGTAGGTACTTATGGCAACAGAGATTTCGTTAGATAACAAAATAATATTCAACTATTTGTCCCACTTAGCTTAACCTCGCCATTTGTGCTGTTATGTAGAAGTTACGTAAACATGATCACGAGGTACATTCACAATAATAATACCAGTACTGTGTATATTTTTTAAATTAAGCTTTTTCAAGATAATATCTGCAACGAAAAAAATAATTCTAGGATTTCTGTTGCACTATGAATTTCTTCTCACCCTGGATACCATCCAGTCTTCAATTTTGTTTCTCGAATTATATCCACTTACGACCTCTGCGAACCGCAAAGCACAAAAAGTGGAATAAATCTTTAAAAACTCTAAATTGCGCTAATCCTCCGGGACTAAAAGCTGAATTACTTGCTAGCTCCAACTATCCGATTAAAATGATACCTACATGGAATATCAAATGAACGTCGTAGAAGTCCGAAAGCGAGTAACTCGACAAGCCAACTCAATCACAAATACATAGCTCTTGAATATTTGATTGCGGGAGGTCTGATCGAAACGTAGATGAGTAATTGCTAAAGGATTATGAATTCATTTAGGAGTAGAAGCGCTGCACTTCAATCAATACTCTGTACGTCAACCATCTTGGCTCTTAAACCCTTATAAACACTCCTTCCCATTCCGAATTTGCCACTCTGACTGCTCCAAAGAATATACCTGCAACCAAGATAAAATAAACTTGCTATTTTAAGGGATCAAGAATAGAATCTTTATTTAACAGTCGACTGTTTGAAACAAGAAACGTAAGAAATTTATTTCCAGAAGAGAGAATGATTTGTGCTTCTGAAAGAAGACATTTAATTAATTATTATTAGCCACCATTATTCTGAGAACTCTGAAACGTGCAGAATCTGTTTCGCCACTTATCAAAGATTTTAATGGCGTGACATTTAATCGAAAGACTCGACATTCCCTTGCTTAACGAAGCAATTCTACCCCAGGCACTATTTCTGGTAACGAATAAATTACACTTGGCGGAGAAGCTCATATATCAAGGGTCATATCGCCGAGATTTATCTTAAAAAGAGACGCGATAATAGGCCAGGAGCGTTTGCCGATCGCGAATAAATCTCGCCCGACACTGCTTGACCCCCAAGCTTCTATGTGGACCAATGGAAACGTAAATGCCGAGACAGGATATACCACGCAACGTGGAAGCGGAGCCAAAAAGGGGAAGTGGGATCTTCTTCCAGATGCATGGCGCATAGACTCACCTTGACACTGAAAACACCGACAGGGTGGAAAGGAACATCATTGATTCACGAAACGAGTTCAGTAAGGAACATTACAGCACTTGCCGCAGCTTTTACTGCAATGCATTAGCCGGTTCAAACGTTACGCGCCATTCCGTGCGAAAAAGACAACAAAAAAAAAGGGACACGTGACGTTTAAAGCACCGTGTCCAAAGATTCGCGGTATTAGCGCTTCTTCAGCTTTTTTTTTTCCAACGGAAGGGCGTCTCGGCTGTTAATTGACGATACGACGACGCGTGCTTATCAAGTTAACTAATTTCAGGCGAGAAAACGGGAAAACATCGTGGGTAATTACACGACCGGGCGGGCGCGAGTTAGAAGCCATCGCAAAAAAAAGAAACGAGTCCCGGAGATAACCGCCCCTCGGAGTGTGCTCAAAGGATTATGCGACACGGATCCGAGCGAAATCCTCGGCATTCGTATGCGCCAAGTGCCGGCGGAACGTTCCGCGAACGCGGGAATTAAACCAGGATATTTGCATTGCGCAAATATCAGCGCGAAATATGTAACGAAATAGAATTTCGAGGTGTGCCCGTAATCGCGCGTGTTGCCACCTAATTGGAACTGGTGCCTTGTAATCTGGCGGTAGATGTACCCTCGCGTGGAAAAACTGGATAGGAAATTTAATTATTCTTGATGTGATAACAACGACTTAATAATGAGACGGAGAGTTTATATGGAAACAGCATAGATTTTTTATTTTCATCGTGAGAGGCATTTAGAAAGGTCCGATTAATTGCTTAATAATGCCTAAAATGGTGACTTAAACCTCCCCTAATTCCACATTGTATTACAATTTTACCAAAGTCCCCCATATCGAACAAAAACAGTTATCGATTTCACGTGAAATGGTCCAAGTATATTTTAGTCGCCTTAACATGCATTAAATACTCCCCAAGCCCTGAACTTCTCTCGACAGCAGATTTCTTACAGCAGATTTCAGAGTAATATATCGTCACTCTGTGGTCAATGAAATTTTAACAACCACATTCAAAAATTTCTAAACTGTCGAATATACCATTTCACAATTATACAAAAGAAATGTACCATTGTACCTAGAAGCAGGGCTGTGAAGTCGGAGTCGGAGTTCAGAAGGAATTTCTGATTACCGGAGTCGAAGTCGGAGTCGAAAAAATATATGCCGACTCCAACACCGACTCTGTATTAGTAAATTTTATAAAAATCCGAGTCTGTTTTATTTTGTTTTTATTTCAGTGAAACGAATTTCACTTTATATTAATTTTTCATTACTTCCTTTTCATTTTGTCAGAATTAATTTATTTTAAATAAAAATATAAACAAACTTTATTTATAATATTTCATTTTTAAAAAAGTATTTTATTTTGTATTTTATTGAAATAAAAAGTGCTTCAATGGTCATTGAATGTATTAGTTAAATTTAATGTTTGTTTTCATTATCGGTTCTTTCCTTTATTAATTGTCTTTACTGTTAGCGTACCTTTAGCTTTTTATACTGTAATATATATAATATACACAAACATACTATATATTAAATATTAGTAATTTAGTTATATATGTATATATATATATACACATGTACTGAGTACATTAACAATCTATCATAAATGCAGGAGTCGGAGTCGGTGGTAAAAAAAAGAGGAGTCGGAGTCGAGGTCGGAGTCGGGAGTTTTGACTGCCGACTCCGCAGCCCTGCCCAGAAGCACACTCACATCCCCCAAGAAAAGGCACGGCTAAGTCTCTCGAAAGAACTGTTTCTCCATTAAAAGTGTTTTATACTTCGCCCTCGTGCGATTAGTGGAATAATCTCCGTGGCATTGTATCCCCGCTGCACGGCGTGTACCTGTTCCGCCAGGAACAAGGATGAGAGAGGCAGGGGAAAAACGAAAGACCGGAAGAAAGAGTACAGCGAGCCAGTGGAATTGCACGAACAAAGGGCACGCACAGCTTCTGCACGTAGTATTTTCCACGTCCAACCTGACCATTGAGAAAATATAGTATACGCGGCTGGACAAGATGGCCTCCAGGGCGATGTTTGAACACAATGCCCAGCGAGCGGAATGTACGACGAGACGCAATGCCGGAAAATGAAAGCCCGATAATTGTACCTGCGCCCTAGATCGAGGAACCCGATAAAAAGCAAATAAAGATCGCGAACCCGACCGTCGTGCACTATTACCGAATGCTTTCACGAGCAGATGTGTTCTCAGCCAAGGCATTAACGGTTGACGTTTCCGTTTATTCGATCAATTAGCTTCTTCCTCTGCCGGGGTGACGAAAGTTTTTAATAATACTTTGCTGTCTGTACATTGTCTGTTAGTAATTTCAGCGTTCCGTTGGAAAATATGTATATGAGACAAAATTATTTGTATTGCTATTCTTTTTTAAGAAATGTAATATTAGAGATGCAAGTAGTGTGACAATATTCTGGACCGGCAAATGGCGTGAGACAGGGTTGTCCCTTGAGCCCTACATTGTTCAATATTTTCTTTTGAGATTTGGAAACAACTTTTCACAAACGGAGCAGGGGGGGGGGGGTATCCACATTGGTAGAGAAAGATTTTGTGTTAGTGGCGGAAAAAGAGGAAGTTATGAAAAATATGATGCGAAAATTGGGAAAATATTTAAACAAGAGAAAGGAAGGTAATATTAAATACAGATAAGTCGAAAATTATGGTATTTAGAAAAGGAGGAGGCAGGGGACAGAAAATAAAATGGGAATGGAAGGGAGTACAGGTGGAGAAGACAGAAGAATTTGTATATCTAGGTGTGCGATTTCAAAGAAATGGGGACGTAAGTAGTCACATCAAAGAACACGTAAAGAAGGCAAATGTAGCTATGAGACAAATCTGGGGAATAGGGGTAAGAAAGTTTAAAGATGATTGCAAAAGAAGAAAATCTTTGGGTGGAAGGAAAGGCAGAAATAGATCGGATTCAGACAAAATACCTGTGGTGGTGCTTAGGTTTAGATTACTGCACAGCTGATTATACAGTAGGTATTGAAAGATTACAAAGAGGAAGAAGATTAGGATTAATGCAGGGAAAAGAGCATTGTGAGTAGAGAGAGAATGTAGAGGGTTAGTTAAAGAGTGTCTGAAACGAAAGGAAAAGAAAATTGGAAGGGCAGAAGATAGCAGGGAAAGAGAAGAATATCTGCAGAGAAATGGTTATAGCCAGCTAAAAGAACCTAAGACTGCAGATATAAAGTTAACATTCTGTCTGAAAGGGACAAAGAACTGCAATGCCAGGTGCAGTATAATAAAATTCAGAGTGCCAACTATAATAAGAGATATAAATACTGGGAAAGATTGAGTGTGTGAAAAAAGAAGGAAAGGGAGACAGCCAAAGGCTAATTGCAAGGGCAAGGTGTGGAAACGTCGAGGAGGGAAACCGATATTGGTTAAACGAGGAAAAAGGAAATGGAACCTATGTAATCTAGAAATAGGTACAATAAAACATTTATTAAAGGGTTGCTATAGGATAGATACTAGCGAATTAGGAGAGGAGGAAATGGTAGAAGGCAGGATAAATGAGGCAGTGATAAGCTGGCTAAGAGCTATAGAGAAAAAGCGTAAAAATATAAGGAACGAACTAAGCTAGAACGCAGATATGAGGAGGAAGAATGAGGGGATGGGAAATGTAGATATGAGAAGAATAAGTGGGTTAAGTTAGCTTTCGTAGAGTTAGGTAAATGTAAACCAAGTCCAAAAAATTCATGGTTGAGGAGCTGAAATAAAGAATTATTATTTATTGGTAGTAGTGGGGCAAATGGCAAGTGATAACTGTTTACAAGAGGTTTTCCATCATTTCCAAGATTTGATACAGATTCTAAATTATTAATGTAATGTTAATTCTTTTTATAATGGGAAGTTGTAGTTCCCTGCACGAATTGCGTGTAGAGAATGAATGAAATGGGATTATTAAATGAAACGAAATGTTGGAACAAATAACGTAACTGGAGTTATAAAGTAAATATAAAAAGTAGGTAAGTGTTAAAATTTGGGAGCTCCAGGTGAAAATGATTTTTTATGGTCAAACATTTAGATCCTTTGGTAAGGATTCTTAATACATTTAAGGAAATATTGAAACCGTTAATGATTTGGAACAATTTTAATGTTACAACTTATCTGTGTACACCTTATTGCTCGTGTGAAGTCATTCAAATTCGTTTCGAAGATTCTTTCTCATTTACATATTTGCAGTGCAAAATTATTAATGATACGAGAAGAAATCTTTGAATAAATATTTCAAGGTTCACGCTATCGTTCTACCACCATAACCTGTAGAATTAAAAGCACCATTGCCTGCAAAGTACATTGACATCGTTTCCCCAAAACGGACGTCTTACCGAAATAGCACTGGAACGATTTAGATACGCTTTGGACGAAACTGAATATGGTAGACTGTCAGGTTGCTGGCTTTAACTTGACACTAATATAAATGCATACCACACACAACTTTTGTTCACTGGTTTATTTATCTAAGAGCAACCTCGTGATGCACATTACAAAAGGTACATTGATCGAGTTTACTACTTAGTTTCGTTATTGATTTATTATATAATACATTCATCAGTGACCGAGTAATATTATATTTATAGAAATGGTAAGAGATACGAGAATTATACATTATTAAACATTATAAATTAAATATTTCCCCTCGGCTTTTCAGAATTATTTCAAAGTCCACTTTATATATTTTAAATACCATGCTGTATTTTCACTTCACTGCATCGCGCATATTATTTTAAAGTCGGCTTCAAACGAAGTGGGGCATAATGTTCGCAATGCAGAAAATTGCTTAAACGAAGTGCTTAAACTACGCAGGAATGCTATATAACAAACTACTGTAACTGTTTATAATTTAGAGAAAATTTAAAAAACATATCAAGCTTCGTAAGGTCTCCCAATATTTTTATAACACAAGGATTATGTGTCATTTTATTTGGGACGATTTTTAAAATAAAATACTCAAATTAAAATGGATAATACCCTAGAAAGAAGAGAAAATTTAGAGAAAATTTAAAAAACATATCAAGCTTCATAAGGTCTCCCAATATTTTTATAACACAAGGATTATGTGTCATTTTATTTGGGACGATTTTTAAAATAAAATACTGAAATTAAAATGGATAATACCCTAGAAAGAAGAGAAAATTTAGAGAAAATTTAAAAAACATATCAAGCTTCATAAGGTCTCCCAATATTTTTATAACACAAGGATTATGTGTCATTTTATTTGGGACGATTTTTAAAATAAAATACTGAAATTAAAATGAATTATACCCTAGAAAGAAGAGATGTCTTTTAATGATCTATTAACATGCATACAAAGCGACGACTGCAAAATTTCTGTGATATCTGAACGTTAATCGGAGTATGTACCTACCCGTTGTCGTGCTGGCGAGCAATTAATCGAGACGGTATAAAACCAAGGACTCGTTTTACGCTCCTTTTGTTCGCTGAGAAGCAAGCATTCAGTTGAATAAACACAATATTATCCGCTATCGCGCAAGTTATTTAATTTTCCGCTATCTCCGCGCGGAATTTCTTATAATATAATTGTGTCTGGGGAAGAGAAACTCGTATAAATCTCGCTGGGAGAGAGACCGATGTTTCCGCGAAGACGGAATTCACGACGACTTCGAATATATTGGTTGCTCCAGACGTTTCTCACAATCTCGCATTCTGCACGGTTTCGATGCCACGAGAGAATTCTAGGCAACCATAGCTTCTTATCGATCAGCACCTTTATTCCGTCTCTCTCGTTCCCCGACTTTCTCGGGCCAGTCATGTTCTGACAATTTATAACATACTTTTCATCTGCGTGGGTCGCCAGATTTTATTATCCTCGCGATTGTTATACCCTCAGTCGATTCTTGGAAGGGAAAACGATTTTTGTTTGCTGATTCTCGTTGACACATATGTGTCACGCAGATATTTGTACCATTTGATTCGTCGTGTTTAGTCACGTTAACATTTAGCTTGCCAATAAAAATCAATACAAAAAGGCCTTATGCTTCTTAAAAGAAATAAACATTTTGCATCACGTATAAGACAAAAAATTGGTAACTACACCAACTGTAACACGCAACTGTATTTTAAATAATATATAGGTACACAAATATGGTACGAAGAACATTGCAAGTCACTTTAATTGTAATATATATGTATAAATCGTGGCCACTAATACATATGTGCCAATAAATAATTAAAAGGAAAACATTTGGCTTGCATTAAATGCAAATGTAATATATTATACTTTATAGCAGAAAGTGTATCGTATGTTTGTGTGCTTGTTTGTCGCCTAAAAACTTTGGAATGGTAAACTCGGGGGCCACGAAATGTACTTCAGCTTATTATGCCTGGCTAATCCAGATAAATGTGACTATTTTCACCAAAAAAATCTGAAACAAATATTTGTTTTGTAATAAAATCAGAATCTAAATTTCGGTTGAATTCGAGTAGGAAAGCTAGTAATTTATACTAAAAAATATTGTATGGATCAGAACATTAATTAAAGTGAACGTGGCTGCACTTATTTTTAATTCCACAAATACAGATGAAAAGAGAGTTCTTATTAAAAAAAGAATACACGAAGTTGTTTAAGTAAAGAATCGGTGTTTATTGAATAAATTCACTTCAAGTAAAAACCGTTTGTGTTGCCTCTCGTATTAGGAGTAACTGGGTTATTCGAATCCTTTATATACAGCATATTGATAAACTGACTTCTATGCCATGCTTCTTTTCAATAAATTATAATTTAGATAGTGCTGATTTCTAGGTTCAGCCTATGCTGCCAATTGATCTTTTTATAACTATGTGTAATAAGTGGTTAAAAAATGATCTGGTTGCCTGATATACCGTGCTACATGTTAATGCTAATGCATGCTAATTAGTAACTTAGAGTATGAAATATCACATTACCCTGTTCCTTTGACCTTTCGTAAATCACATTTTTTAATAATCATACATAGAAAATTTATATTTATCCCCCAAAGTCACGCTTGTTAAGACTATGATTTACTACCTTCTTCCATACAATTATATAACAACGTATAAAAACTACGTTTGAAGTGTCTCTGACACACATTGAACTCCTGATTGACATCAACATTGAATAATGATTTAATTACAAAGGTAATAGATTAGTAAGAGAAGCTTAAGCAATATTGTAAAGACTAATTCGATTGAAAACATATTTAAAAAAAATTCGTACTTTGCAGTTTTATTGCAAGCACCATGTCATCTGCCTTAAGTGGAGGTTTCGGTTTAGAGATCATAAAAATAGGTGATCTTTAAGAATTAATTAATGGAAGATTACAACAGATAATTTAATAGGACCTCTTGCATTGTATTAAGAACATCTTAAACTATAGAAATATATATTTATTTCTGTAATTAATCATTGCAAATGGCAGTGGGGATTTGTTGAAGTGGAGGCGTCAAAAAATTCATCCAAAACGGTGGAACTTGTAGCACCTAAACCATTGGTCTGAAATAAAAAACAATACCAGATTATTAAAGGGCATCGAAATCCCTACTGGACATCGCTTTAAAAATGACAAAAAATGTCATTTTTTGACAAGACAACGACACTTGAAATTTAATATCACTTTTCCCCACGTTTTTCGTCGTTTCAACGCCCTTTTAAAAATAAAATTTTTCGATAATGTATCAGAGGGTTTTCCACTGCACAGACGTATATTCTTGAAAATAACAAAAGTTTCAATCGACTCTTATAATAACTTTTCGAGAAGACTGTTCCAAGAAAAACGCATTTAAAGTTTTACGCATTCGTCGCTACTCAAATGCCTATAACTTCAGGAATTTCTCGAATTTCCAAGAATCCTTTTAAACACGTATTCTTAAACAGTTGAACATTAAAAAAACGAAATAAAAAAAATCGATTTTCAGATCGGAACCTCCCCTTAATCTGATACTGGCTATAAACATAAACGCAGCTGAATTTGTGCACACGAATCAAACGAAAGACGCTATTATACACAAAATGAAAACAGTTAGTGCAACGTCTAGGTTTACCCACGGTCGGAGTTAGGTGTTCGCATCAAGGTGAGCAGTACTTTTCCGCAGATGGCAAGTGCGCGAAGCCCGCCAGCCTTGGGGTGCAGTTCTGGCGTCCCGTTGCCAGTCAAAGTGCTAATCATTACGAGTACGCATAAACCAGCAAGAGGTGCCAAGTTTACGGAGTATCAAAGCAGCCGGCGATGGAAAATTTCTGTACAGTGAAAAGCGTTCCACGGAACCATCAATAACTCCCTCTTAAAGCCTCTGCTCTTCCACGCTGACGAGTATAGTTATAGCGTCATATGCTGTGGGGTGGCCCCGCCACGGTGTACGTAGAGCGATCGAAGTACCTTCTTGTCACACGTGTCACGTACAAGATCCTCTTCCTTACTTTTTCACGATTGGCGTCGCGACTCTCCCTTCCGCCGAGTCTCTTACCATCTCTTCCTTGTCCTTTTGAAGCACGTGCCCGAGCATCGATCGAGCAACCACATTGAAAAGCGATTAATCTAGAATCACTATTTATAGGCTGCAGCATCTTTGCGAGCAACAGCAATCTGTCGTTAAGAGTTGCTTCTTGCATGGGAAGTTACATTGATGGAAATATTAGTGCTGGAGTTCAGAAAAAATTATCAGTATTATTATTCATAAACGGGTTGAAACCCATAACATAACAAGAATACATATAGCATTTTGTGTGTGCATAGATTGAATAAGATAATAAATCTACGTAAATGCATAATATATCAAAATATACCGCACTATTAAAGAAAAATGGAAAATAAAGGTGAAGAATAAGTAATGAAAAATCAAAAATCAAAAATGAAAAATCAAAATCAAAATAAAATGAAAATGAAAATGAAAATGAAAATGAAAATGAAAATGAGAATGAAGATGAGAATGAAAATGAGAATGGAAATGAGAACGAAAATGAAAATAGAAAATACATAGGAAATAGAATAAAAGTGAAAAGTGAAACGTAAATGTAAAAATGTGTACTTACAATTTACAGGAGTAAATTAATTCATTAAATAATACGAAGGTTCGATCGATTTAATCGTTTGAATTTGAACGATTGCAAAAGCAAATTAGGAACTATTGTGAAGCTTCAGTTCTCTGCATTTACAATATTCCACACGTGGCATGGTGTGACCCAAAGATGGGCAACATTTGATTTAAATAAAACGATAACCAAACGTAGATAGTAAATAATAAAATTGATAAGATAACCGGTACATAGGTAGTATCATGGATTTAGGAACGAGTTCTCCTTGGTACCATTCCGCACGTGTATCGGAAAGGCTCCTTCGTTCAAATGTAGTAGGTAGAATTTAAATGGTAAAATCGTACGCGAGCATGCAAGCCACTAAACGGACAACGCTCATCGATCGATGGGCAGTAATATGCTTTCATGACGGTGCAATGACATGCCACTAAAGATAGCTTAACGATAGATCTGGATTTATTATTTGCGGAAAATATCTGTGCTGTGCTTTCTGCTGTATGACGTTCATAGACACGTAGCGTGCAAGGGCTCCGGAGTGCTAATTATAACGCTACGTTGATGTATCTCTCCTTTATCACGGATTGAACATCCAAAATTACTCCTCGAATGTTTGGATATTTTTAAACACCCTCTCGTGCTCTAAATACGATTTTATAGTAATACCTGTGGCCATGATACTTCTGGCAAGCTACCCTTAGATACTGTTAAATTAGTAGCATTTAAATGTTATATATATTTATGGTGTCTGTCGAGAAGTTTCTTTCAATTAAATCTCCCTGGCAAGGAAACATCACCAACCAGAATATTCTGATTTTAATGAAATTTCGCGTGAATGTAGACCATATTTGAGTATGCAAGGAGCAACTTTTCTTTCCGCGGAAATTCACTCTGAATGGGTGAAATCAACCCTTAAAGTTGTGGCGATTTTTTTCGCTTTTTAATACTTATAACTTTGTAAGGGTGCGAGATGGAACAAAACTTTGAATATAAGAATTGTTTAGTTTTTTATGCTCTATCACAATACTAGAAGAAAAATAAAGTTACCTTAACGAAAGGAGCAACTTTACACACCTCAAGTAAATGATGTAACCATATGAAATGTCCTCACTTATAATCACATTAGAAAAATACTTTATTTCATGTAATATGATGAAGAAGCAGCGGGAATGAAAGGAAACGAAGTCGCAATGCGATTAAGAAGAATGAATCATGATGTAAAAGAGTGAAAAAGGCTAAAAGCGTAGTTAAATATGAAATACGATGGCAAGGTTTAAATAACTTGAAAGTAGCTTTTAATAGATTCTTATTAAATCTGAAATGTACATGGCAAGTAAATAATAAATGATTATATGTAGCTAGGAGTGGCACACGCGCTTTAGTTTTACTTATTGAAGACCGTGAACTAAGGGGCCGTGGCAACTAAGAAAGGAGGCACCTGCAAGTTCAAATCTTTCAGCTGCGCACTGAGACGCGGATAGTCTTTGATCCTACGAATGTAATACTCTTCCCCAGAGAAGAGGAGCAGAGGAGTAAGCACAAGTAACAAAAGATGTCTGTGCATGAGGAATCTGTAAGATCAAAAGGCAGACTTCGTTTGCTCGCAAGACATCTGACTTCCAGCTGAATTATGTCAATAAAAAGCTGCAGAGTATTTCGCGGATAATTACTGCAATGCTACTACTATCGTGTAACAAAATTTGAGCCATCAGCCGCTGCTAGAATTACAGTGTTTCAAATTTTCATGATCTTCTTATAATCGTTATCTGAATCCTTTGCACAAATTAGGTAAATTAATGGATATTCGACAAATCATATACTCTTTTGATGGAACACACTCTTCTTCAGGAATTTTCAAACTGCAAGCACCGCTCAATGAAAAACAACCCTCTGTGCTTACAACTTTATGCAGAATTTTGCTCACATTGAATTCAAAGGCGTACGATTTTAAGAAGCTTTGGCTTCATTTTCTTCTTTCAAGAAACTATTACTGCTCAGTCGTCGAAAGCATTCGTCCGACGCGTCTTACTCAGGTATTTCCTGAAGAGTCCCCGCAGACGTAGTTCAAGTCACACGTCCTGCGCCAAAGTGCACGCACCGAGTCTGAAGCACGTCGCTTAAGGCAAATTACGTCGTGAATAACGTACTACATTAGCCGAGACTTTGATGCCGTCAGGCTACGTTTAGCAAACTAACCCAGGATGTTATTCGGATTTGGTTTTACAATAGTAACTTGGTTTTACTGGGAATAAAATAATAAATAAGAAGCTTAATAATTTCATGCAAAAATGGGAAAGGAAGTATCCGGCGAGAGAACGAATGGTACGATTTATTATTGGGTACCATCGTGTTTGAGTGGCTGAAGTTAGAACTATTTTCAGGTGTAAGGTGCGTCCTTTCAAAAAAAATTTCGGCGTTTAGGAAGAATTATTGAAGTTAGTGTAGTGGATGGAAGAAGTATAGGGTAGAAGCACCAATAAATATGAACACTTAAGGAGTTATACCTAGTCAGGCGGCCGAAAACAGGCGAATGTTTGTGATTTTTTTTTTAAAAAACGGAAGCATATATTTTTACAGAACTTTTTGCATTTAACAGAGCAACATTTAAAGAACTTTTGGTAATTTTTTCGTAGAAAAATATTACGTGTATAATAAAGTAACAACCCACATCGAAGAAGCCTTTTTAAAAAATTGCTTTTGCGGTGAGCACTGCCATTCGGTACCAGATTATCTAAAAACAAAAAAGATTTCGTTAGAATATTAACGTATACTCTGATTAACGGAGGGAATTTCCGATATATTAATTTAAAATAAAATGGCGGCTATATAAAGATTGAAATCATGATTTCCCTGTTAATCAGAGGGTACATTAAGATACTAACGAAATCTGTTTTGTTTTTGATTTTAAATAATTTCTTTCCAAATGGCACTGTTCACCGCAAAACCAAATTTTTAAAAATGCCTGTTGGATATGCGTTGTTACATTATCACAAACGTAAATATTTTTCTACGAAAAAATTACCAAATGTTCTTTAAATGTTGCTCTTTTAAGTGTAAAAGTTCTGTAAAAATATATGCTTCCTCTTTTTCAAAAAAAATCACAAACATTCGCCTGTTTTCGGTCGCATGACTAGATATAATCCCTTAAGGGTAATGAATGGACACTATTATAAAATTATGTTTGCAGCGCGATAGATTCAAAGTGTTGCAAAAATTGTTGGGATATGAAGCAAGAAATTAAAAGAAGTCTCTAATTAATTAGTTGCTTATTTTAATAACTTATTTTACTCGTTTTAATAAAAAATGCTCATTCACTGGTACGTGTTCATTTCCTGGTGCATCCACCCTGCTTGAGCTCGTGAAATTAGTGTAACGTGAAGACAGCGACGACTTCTGTACAATAGTTACGTGCTACTACAGGGAGGGGGGCTGGACACAGGAAGGTGGTCAACAGTTTGAGCCAGTTTGAACTTTTAATGAGAGGCTATAAACACGTTTGATGGCTTGAGAGTTCATGAATGTCGTTCTACACCATGTACTCCAATTATTTCTGCGATTATATTACTGCAATTTCAGAATTGATGGTAACATAATTTTTTGGAAAGATTTGTGACATTAGTATTAGAACGTCCTTTTGCGAAAAGAGGAAAAAATTGTAAACCTTGACATCTTGCATTCTTTAACCAAATTCGGTCACAAAAAAGGGATGACTTCGTTGAATTCCACATGGATTATAATATAGTAGTGTTTTAAAACCTTGTAAGACGTCATTTGTGATTTTAAAATATACTATCTATGTCAGTAATATTGAAAGTAATATTGTAATCTATTTCTATCACAACTGTATATAAAATGTTTATTCGAAAATGAAAAATATAATAGGTGCTTTCGTTAAACTTTTATTTCAAACTGGAGCAATAATTTTGTGGCGCTATGTCAGTGATTCCCAACCTGTGTGTCGCGAAGTGCTTTCTGGAGGGTCGCCACGTTTTTTTTAAAATATTATTAAGTTAGAAGTGTATTCTGAAATACTTTCTTTATCTTATTAAATTTAGCTTACTTTATGTAAAGAGGGGGGTCGCAGGTTATTTGAATATTATAAAAGGGGATCGCGACTCAAAAAAGGTGGGAAAACACTGTTCCAAGTGTTGTGTGGCACAAGGTTCCTTATATTTCTAACTGCGACTTGTTGAAGGTGTTGAAACCTTGTTTCTCTGTCAGTACAAGAAAGTGAATTTTGTTTCGCAGGTGATACTCGTGAAATGGAACGAGCCTTACCAGAAGCTGGCCTCCTGCGACAGTTCGGGGATCATTTTCGTATGGATCAAGTACGAGGGAAGATGGAGTATAGAGCTGATCAACGACAGGAGTACTCCAGTCACTCATTTCTCGTGGTCCCACGATGGTCGAATGGCACTCATATGTTACCGGGTAAATCTCATTCTGCAACTTCAAATAATTCAGTGCAATAATTGCACATGGAAGCCCTTGATAAGAAAGCTCTTTTATTAAAAGAATTTCACGTCCAACTGTCTGACTTTAGACGAACTGATTAATTTATCTGGTATCAATATGCAATGATAACAGAAACTTTTGTTAGGAAGACCCTGACGTACAACAAACAATGAGAGCTGTACAAATGTAAAATTGAACACTGAAATGGCTTTAGAATTGTCACTTGGAAGTTCAAGGAAATAAGTGTTGAATGTCTGGCTGAGAACAATCGAATGAAAACACATCCTACTGGCTATATGCAAAACGACGCGATAATTTATTCCACGAGGAAATATATGCAAGCGGCAATGCAATTTAGAGCTCAAATAAAATGTAAATTGTAGGTACACTGTACGCATCGAGCTGAAGTTTGAAGTGGTGTCTGTTGGAATATTATACAAACTCGACGAAGATATCGTCCTGTTTGTTAAATATGAATTAAATATTTTTCATATGAAAACCAGCAGCGTGATAAACGTAATATGGAATACAATGCGTTTTAAAATAAATTCCATTTAATTTATGCAATAAATTATTAACTCGTGTATAAATAAATACAATAAATACAATAAATTATTAACTCTAATAGATTAAGTATTATTATATTTATGCGAATATATTTCGAATAAGGTGGAAATCAATATTCTACTCCTAACTGTAAATGGGAAATCACGAATGGTTATATTTTCCTTCTGAAATGCTAAGCTCGGCCACATTTGAATTTTCATTTTTAGCAAAACAATTATTGAAACCTCATGTCGCCAACAAATTACTCTTTTCTGTACATGCTTTTACAATGTTACGATTGTAATATTTATAAATTACAATATAAAACTTTGCAGAGGTAGAATAATGACATTGAAAGAAGTAGGAGAAGAAAGACATCACTTTTGAACATAAGCAATAATATGTTACAGTTGACTCCTTTAATAAAAAGTTGCATAATTAGCTGAGGTGAAATGAACTATCAGTTCAGTGCTACGTCATGTCAGTTTACCCCTGTGTTTAAAAAAAAAATAGAATCGATTAATTGTGTGCTAATTAAAGTGCAGATTTCGGTTTGAATTTTCATTTACTTTATTGCAATTTGTGAAAAAGAAATGCACGAATTGTTTCTTGCTGCAGGATGGTTTCGTACTAGTTGGCAGCGTCGCTGGCCAGAGGTATTGGTCGTCGATGCTGAATGATAAAGCTACGATTACTTGTGGCATTTGGACACCGGACGACCAGCAGGTAAATCGTCAAATAGATATAAAATTGATCTTGAAATCTCCTAATATTTTCACCTAAGAAAAATAATCTTGCACCCTGTATATATTGTAAATACTGTAAAATAAATACTGTAAAATTTTTTGGCCAAAACGAACAATATTTAAGGTTTAATGGATGAAAGATTTAAAAACTTGAGGGGTTACATCCACCTAGAGGTCCGGGAAAAGCATACAAGTTCTGGTTTTTGTTTGGGAAAAGTATAGGTGAAAATCACACAATGTTTTTCTACTAAAAGATACATCTTTTAACTATATTATTCTAAATTTTTATGAGATATTATTATTAACTAAAGGAGATATCGGCTTGGATATAACTCGTGTTTTTTAAGCATTAGCTGATTGACATTCCCCAGGCCAAACGAAGCATCTAAAAGCAAAAATTCAAATAGATTTTAAAAATAAATAACTTTCAGAAGTACCTGACGTTCTCCGAATTTGAATATTGTATTTTGGCAAAAAAGAGCAGCCGATTGAAGTTGAAATATTGAATTTCGGTGGAAAATTTCCCTTATTTTCAAGAAGCCTTTGCAAGTATTTCCATTATTGCAAAATTGAAAGCAAAATTTAAAAATATGAATACGTCATGTACTTCTGGAAGTTATATATTTTTAAAATCTGTTTGAATTTTCCTTTCAGATGCGTCGTTTGGCCTAGGGAATGTCCACCAGCTAATGCTTAAAAAATCACGACTCATATCCAAGCCGATATCTCCTTTAATTAATAATAACATCTCATGAAAAGTTAGAATAATATAGTTAAAAGATGTATCTTTTAGTAGAAAAACATTGTGTATGACTTTCAGTTATACTTTTCCCAAAAAAAATCCTGAACTTGTAGGCTTTTTCCGGACCTCTAGGTGGATGTAACCCCTTAATAAACACAGTTAGTATTTTGAGGGAAAAATATCTGGGTTATAGGACACGCAGTTCTGTAGTCTTAATGCGTATTAATGAACGAAATCAACAGCAGAATCCACTCTTATTAACGAGAATGCACGATATAGTACCGAACATGACCCTCATTTTCATTAACCCTCATCCACCACTTTAAAGGATACCTCACACGGGAAATACGATATGTCGACGTCTGCTAGGAATCTCGAAGTACTCGCGTTATTACGGTGTAGTATTACACTCTCTCATAGCTGTCAGGGGTCTATTACCAAGTAAAAACTTTATTAACGACGCTAAAAGGTTTATCACATCCGCGTTAACGTTTACATTGCTAGACGTCTCTCTTTACAGATTTCTTGTTCGATTCTGATGTCGATAAGTTATGAAAACCAAAACATTCTCATGTAACACCTGTTACATGAATCGTAAATGGATGTGGTGTAATAGACACCATGTATAAAGAAATACACGATATTTCTCAGTGTTTGCAAAAGTATTCTCTTATCAATCTGGAAAGAAAAAATATGCCACAGCCCAGCGTTAGTCTAGAAATTAATGCTTCTAAAAATTAAAAGGCTGAATTCTAGTAGGTCTCCATAAAAACTAAAGATTAACAAATATTTTAAAAATGTTGATTGTTTTATCAAAGTCTCCCCTTTATTAGCCCTGTTATTACTTATAGTACGTCGACCACTTGTATATCCTCAAGCTACGCTCCCACATCTGCAACGTGTGAGGTAGAATATTAAGTATTTGAGGTGTTTAGAAAGTACTTCAGAGATCACTTTTGGAATGTAGTCATTTGTAGTACAGTTGTAGTGGATTTGTTAATACTACCATTTATTTCGTTAAGAATTCTCCATCTTCTTAGTTGATAAAACTACAAATTAATTATAAATATATGTCCAGTTAAAGCTATATATCAATGTTTCCTAAACTTTTTTGGATAAATTTAATAAGGTAAAGAAAACATATTAAAAATAGATGTTTCAGAATATAATTCCAACTTAATAATATTAAAAAAAAAAACCCAAAACACCGTGGCAACCCCACAGAAAACACTTCGCGACTCACCAGTTGGGAACCACTGATATATAGCTTTAATGCTGTTACCAAACTCAACTGCCGATATATTTTTAACCCATACAATATTAAATGCCCGTATCGACAGGTATATTTTGGAACAACGGCGGGACAATTAATAGTAATGGATGTTCACGGGGCGATGGTATCAGAAGTACAATTGGCGGCTGGTGTCACTTCGATGGCTTGGAGCGCCGAGAAGTTTACAATGGAAGAGGGGGACGACGATATAACGAACGATAGATCTCATAGAGGTACTAGGTTTCTGTAAAATAGCACGTTTTCACGTTGTTGTGCGCTTGGCACTTTTAAATTGCTGCATTCGAACGAATTAAACGCGAACGTTATAGCGATACGTATATTTGTATATATATATATGTACTATACTTTCACCTGTACTTTTAGTTTAACAGAAATTACATTTCAACCCATTTCAGAACTCATTCTCGAGGTAAACGATGTTAAATAAACAGAAAGAACTTGCATATACGAAGCAATTTCTTTCAATCATTTATGGTTAATGTAGTTGGGTAAAGAAAACTTAAAATTATTAAAAAGGTACCGTTAAATGGTATCGTTTAATGAGAATATAATAGTTATTTTTGTGGTGATACTCCATCATGAATAATGCCTTTCCATTAGTTAAGCTTATCCCAAAATTTTTTTAAAGGAATTTTCAAAATTCTGTTTGCATTCAGTTATCTTATGAAAATTCCTTGGGATAGCATAATTTTCTTTTAATATCTCATTCTGAATTGAACTCAAATTTAGCTTTCTAGACATCGTAAAGTTCAGTGAACCTTCGTTACACTTATCATCAACTTTGACAAACTTTAATGTTTAATGCCTGTGGTTAATATACACTACTGTCGAGTCAGATGATTTATTTTATGTTACCTCGTTTTCCACTAGATTGATGAATAAGTAATGACGACCTATTCGCGTTTTCACGCGATCAAATAATACAGTCGTTAAGTTAACAATTATTTACCAAAATAATCATTAAACGATTTTATTAAAATTCGATTCTGTGTATGTTTGTTGTTGGGTGTTTGTTTGTTCGGTGCATGGTTCAAATCTGGCAACTCAATTTTCACCCACTTCCACCATTCCAATTGTCTTGAAACTTTGTACGCCTGCGTGGGTGTGATGGCAATACAATTTTTTATAAAAAAAAGTCAAAAATGACTAAGAAAAAATAAATAAAAATGTATAAAAAATCCACAAACACTAAAAACTAGAAAATAAAAAAATATATAAAAAAAATAACATACACTAAAAGCTAAAAAATAATTATTTTCTTGTACTACAATTACGATGGTGATATGTCACTTTAAATAAAATCGTGGGATCGCATATTTCATATCAGGATACGATTCATTTTAATACATAATCAAGCCTCGAAATGTGCGATGAATGAAAAGCGCTGAAATATCCTGCCCCACGATTTTCTTTCAAGTGACATATCACCATCATAATTGTAGTACAAGAAAATAATTATTTTTTAACTTTTATTGCATTTTAAAATCGTTTAACTTAAAATTTGTTTATATATTTTTATATTTTTATTTGTGTCTCACCTGAGTTGGACCTGTTATACCAAAAGTTCTACATATGTATACACTTCACAAATTTAAAACCCTGTTACAATACTTAGCCTATAATATCATATAAAAAGAAACTTGGTCCATTTTGGTCGACAAAAAAGAGAAATATTCTAGCGTTAAGCGGTTAAACTCATAACGCATTTCAATTAATTGCATCAATACCTTACTTATATATCTTAACTAATACACTCTAAAACATTAGCAACACTTATTAACAGTATTACCAATCAACTAGGCAACTCGAAGTTGCTTATTCTAAAGACAACTCTGCTCATAGCCACCCTTAACAGTCGTTTCAAGATTAAACAGAAACTGCTACTGTTCAAAGACTTCCTTGATAGGAATCCTTCCGTCTACCTCCCTGATCGATCACACCCCTGCAAACTTCCTCCTCCCCATTTCATCACTGTCGATCCAGAGAGGGCACTAAAATTACACAATTGAAGAAGGAGCATTACGTGTTTACAGACGACAGGAATTACGTGCTAGCAGTCTGCCTGGCTGACGGCAACATCGTCATGCTGCGGTCATTCGACGACGTTTCGCCGATCACTATACGTACGAATCTAAAAGCGCCATTACACGCCGAATGGAGTAATTCGAGAAAGTTGTTAGCGATCGCTGGAACGGAAGACTCGGATAGCCCGCAGAGCATCCCGCACGAGTACACGAACCTTTTGAAGTTTTATTCGGTCACAGGCACCCTTGTCTACACAACAGCGATACCGTACACGCAAGTACGTACATATCTTCTTAACAACGGCCGTTTATCTATCCACGGCGTTATGTTTCGAATGCACGTTAATTCTGCCTTTATCGATATCAGTGCCCAGTGTCGGCGCTCACGTGGGGGCACAACGACAGGAGACTTTTCGTCGCGACCGGAGCGCGTGTCCACGCGGCATGGGTGTCAAGGTAACACGTATTCCTCTGTATTTAAATAACTATTTTTGCTTCCGAGCCCCGCTATCATGCTCAAGTATCTGAGATACCGCTCATATATTTTACAGGCGGGTAGCCTCGTTGCAACTGTTATCTCGCCTGGCTGTGAGAGCAGCTCTGACAAGGGAGACCAGTGTCCAGCAACTTCCATTGCCGCCGAGATTGAGAGCATCCGTCGCCGCACTTTTCGCTAGTACAATAAGGTAAAACATCTCAACTTTCATCGGAAAGGGAAACGTATACATATTGCATCTGCGTCGCGATACTTCGTTTAAAATGCAAGGTACCGAACGCAACTGGGTCAGGCTGTATCCTTGAGACAGTTGGCATTAGTGGAAAAAGCAGTAAGGCAAAATTAAATTGTTGGTGTATGATTGTACTTTTATCTTAATGGAACTATGTACTTGTCGGTGTGGGATGCATAGTGTAAGCTGAAGATTAAATGGAAAATATTCAAAGTAGAAGGGAAAAGTGTTTAGCTACTGTGTAGTGATGGATCTTTAATATGAAGGGTAAGGGGAAAAACAGGGATGTCACAAAACAACTATGTCGAGAAAATTAAGTTTTAATACTTAGTCCATCAGTAAAGAAACAAGGTCAATGAATTTAATTTTCTTCTTAAATAATTTCTTGTTTTACCTTGACGACAGAAGCTTATGCTTAGGCAAAGAGTGGAGATATTTTGTATTTTGTTCCAGTGCAGAGTGGACATTTCCTGATTTTAATCAGTATACCAAATCTTTAACGTTATCTTACGAGGGTTTTTGAAGTTTATAATCCTTTGTGATTCACCAGTTCTGTAGTCCAAACTGCTACCAACAGAATATGCTATAAATCGCAAAATTCCCTGTTTTTCCCCTTATCATTCATATGTGAATATCACTTCAAAACCTCGCAGTTTAAATATATTTCAAATTAATATTCTTTTGTGCGCCAATACTCAAACACTTTTCTGTAATTAATGGAAAAAACAAAAGTGCTTTATAAAAAATATTTTAAGTTATCATTACAAGAAAACTTTCGAATGAAGTAGGTACTTAAGGGGAGGTTCCTGTCTAAAAATTATTGTTTTTTTTTTTCATTTTTCGAATGTTTAGCCTTTTAGGAATACTTGTTTAAAAGGATTTTTTGAAACTCGTAACATTCCCGAAATTATAGGCATTTTAATAGCGGCAAACTCGACACTCACGTAAAACTTTAAACGCGTTTTTCTCGAAACAGTGTTCTCAAAGTCGGTAGAACCTGTATCTCGAACAGTTATTATCCAATTCAACTATTTTTTTTTATTTAGACGAATATACTTCTGGCTCGTGGACAGACCAGTAAAATTTAAAAAAAAAATGAAAATTTATAATTTTTAAAGTCGTTGAAAGGACCAAAAATACAGGGGGAAAAGTGATTTCAAACTTCAAGTGTCGTTATTTTCTCAAAAAATATAATTTTTGTAATTTTTTCTAGTCTAGTCCACCAGCGAGTTTTACGCCCTTTAATAATCCGGCATTATTTTTTACTTCGTACCAATGATTTAGGTGTTACAGGTTCCACCGATTTGGATGAATTCTTTGCCGCCTCGACTTTAACGACTCCCCAGTGCCGTATGCAAAGACTAATTATAAAACAAAAAAATTATTTCTATAGTTTACGACATCCTTAATTCAATGCAGCAAGCCCCATTAAATTATATGTAGTAGTTTTCCTTCAATTAATTCCTAAAGATCATCTATTTGTATGGGTTCTAGACCGGAACAGCCCCTCAAGTCAACTGTACCTTCTGTTATACGAAATGACGACCACACACTAAATTATAAAAAGTACCATCAACTAATCATTTCAACATCCTCCAGACAATATTTGTAGCACACTTTTGCTTCACACTTAATGAAATAAAAAATTAAAATTATTCAATCCCAAATAATGTATCCCCACTGTGCCTGTAGATGTTCGGTACCAGAACCAAAGGAGCTGAGGCGTTTCGTGTCGCGACCTCCTCCTGGAGGAGGAAGATTACACTGCACCATGCTCAGACACGCGGTGGAACCGGTGCCATGTTACACATTATATCTAGAATATCTGGGAGGATTAGTGCCCCTTTTAAAAGGCAGGAGGACAAGCAAAATCCGGCCAGAGTTCGTGATATTCGATCCGCAGAGTCAGGACACTCTGCAGGTCGTTGAGGATACATCGCAATGCCCGTCGTTCAGTGATGGATCCGATACAGAAAGGGACACAGCCGACTTGTGCGGCTCGCCCAGGAACAAGAGGAAGAACAGGCGGAAAAGGGAAGAGAAATTGAACGACGAGAGTGACGACCTCACTTACGTAGACACCCTTCCCGAGGTAACACTTTACTTTGACTTTCATACCGCTGAAAACTTCATCGCTATAACTCCCTATGACTTTCATTCGTTTGAAAATATCCCCCGTGTAATACAAGTAAGAGTCCACGCCGCGCGTCCAGTCGATGCAAGATTGCGTGATGTAGCAAAGTTTAACGAGCCCTCCGAGCCTTAGGCTACATAGTAAAGTCAGTCGCGTGACTAGCAGTGTCGCAAGACGTATCTGTTTGCAGCACGCGAGGCTGGTCGAAGTAACGTCCAATATCTGGGGCACGAAATTCAAGTTTCACGGATTGGCGGACTCGGTGCCTGCGAACTTAGGCCAAGTTACTTATCGGACGTCGTTGCTGCATTTGCAACCGCGACAAATGACCCTGGTGATGACGGAACTGCGCGACGACGTGCCAGCAGGTATAAATCCCTATCGAATAACGAGAAGCCCGTTAATCCTGAGCTGGGACATTTTTCTCGCAGGTCCAGACCCGACGTTCAATCCGAACCTATTTTCCGAAGACGAAGAGGAGTCCTTCCAGGAGCTTCAAGGTGCCACAAGAAGCACCTCCGAGGCGCAAGCCCCTCCAATAGCGCCGATGACTCCCCGCAACGCGCGCCTAAACTCCAATCGGCCGAAATCTCAAATTTCCAATCAGTTTATGGCCAGCGAAGCCTTACCTGCCACTTTGTCGAGGGTCGAGAATTACGAGAACGAGTTGCCCTACGTGGACCTGCAGGAAATGGGTAACTTGTACGAGAACTTAAGAACCACCACCACGAACACCTACCGAACACCGCCGAGGCACAACCCGCCGAGATGTTGCGACGTCCCAGCGCTCCAGTCCCCGAAGAACGCGGTTGCGCCCACTCAGACCATCATCGCGACTTCGAACACAGGGACGGACTACTCGAACAACATCCAAAGAATGAAGTCCGCTCTAGCCGATCAACAGACCGGCATGGTTACGAAGAAAGAGCTAGAGAATAATAAGTTCAACCAGATATCGCAGGATGATAAAACAGCACTGACATCCTGCGCCTCAGCCATCATCCCGACGTCCATGCACAACGGCCAAACCACTAGCGAGGAACCGTCGAGCAGCCGCGGCTGCTCCCAAAGCTCCATTGTGAACGGTTTAGACAATAACAACGGTGGCCCTCAGACACAGACAATATTCTTCAACGGTCTGAATAATATGGCGTGCTCGAGTAACGTGAGCGGTATTCAGGGTAAAAACAATCACAACGCGAACGGCAGTTCAGCAAGCGCCAGTCAGACGGCACCGATAAGCTCCTATTCCCAGAACGGCACTTTCAACAAGAACGGCATACACTTGACCAGCAATCACTCGCCGGCGTGTTCTTACCAGTTCCCAGAGAACATCGATCAGTGCATAGGACAATCTTGCTCGCATTGCACGTTGCAGCTCAAGGACCCCAAGGGCCACGAATCGTGTGGGAAAACGAGCGCCAGCCAGTCGAACACTTTCGGTTCCACGACGGGTAAAGCCAGCGAGATGCAATTTATCGATGACGAGGCTCGTGGCGAAACAGAAGTGTTGGAACAGTCGCGAGTGGTTCACAGAACACCTACGGTCGTCAGTATCGGGCCACTTTGCGTGAACGACTCGATAGTGAGGAGTTGCAGTGTCGGGTACTTGGACATGGTCGACGCGCAACTGGTCCCTTGTGATGTCGCGCTGAGAATGCTGCGGAAAGAGGCGCCCAACAAGAGACTGGTCCTGGTGTCCAGGAAGACCAAGAGGAAAAAGAAGAACAAGGCTCAGCACGAGATCGGACAGCAGACCTCTAAGTCCCCGAGACTCCGCAACTGCGGCAAGTCCAAGAGCCTGGATTCCAGCGACATATTCCCTGCCAACGAGCAAATCGCCTTGCCGCCTAAATTGCCAGAGCACGTTGAAGAAGTAACGGGGCCTGCTAATTTCGAAACGACCGAGGAGAAAGCTCAACAGCCACTGGAGGAAACGCCGGACGCGATAGAGGCGTTGGTTCAATGCACGCAGCACGTTACGGGCGCCATCGCGGTCAAAGCTAGCGTGGAATTCAGTCGACTAGAAAGCTGCAATTCGCCTGTTAAGTAAGCGATACGACGAAGCTAATTTAATTCCCATTTTCAATTGTGGTGTTAGAATCGTTGCTCCTCGTTGAACAGCTTTTGTTTATAAATGTATTTCCACATACCGTAGGATGATATGCAAAGTAGTTTGGTAACACATTTGTTTCGGAGAACAGGAAGCTTCAACTTTTCCTGTTCAATGCTGACTCTGAACAAAAGCTGATTCAGACACGTCCAGTAATTTAGACGAGTAGCGAGTAATTTAGTAATTTTTTACACACGTGTGGACACTAAAATTTAGTTGAGTAGTTTAGTAAAACAATGCTAAGATTTCTGTAATGCACTTGTAGAGGATCTAGTCCAAGCGGATCATTGGCATCATCCTTGGATGGTCTCGCTGCGCGACTCCGAGACTTTGACGAAAGTCATTCTTTGCCACCACCATCACCCCGTCCATCGTCTAGGTGAAATATATTATTTCACACAAACCATTCAATGAACCAGCTTTTCGGTAACAATTGATATTCTTCTCAGATTGCCCAGAAGCTCTCCCAGTAGTCCTGCACCCTCAAAGAAAGGTAAAAGACCGGCATCAGCCTCGCCAATTAGGAGAAGACTTCTATCGAGTCCTTTGTTAAGTAGAAAAACGCGGAAGAGTCGGGGTGAAAGTTCAGACGAGGAAGGACTACTTCAGGATGACTCGTCAGCGAGCTACAGAGACCTCGAAACATTCCAAAAGGCTCAATTACGCCAAAAGGTTGGTAAAAGCAACAAACTTGCATGAACGTTAATGAAATACACACTGAACAGGTATACTATTCTTATTTAAATTTTTATTAATGTGTAGGTAATCAGAAACAATTTATAAAAAATCTTTATTTGAAATCACACGAGAATAGAACATGAGAAATATTTGAACCCCTATGTACAGAATGCAATTTAATATTTTTATTATATTTACAGCACATGATATTGTTACCCAATTAACAAATTATATTTTTCGATCTATGATGACATTATTTTAATACAACTCAAACCTCCCTGATGACGCTTTGCGAAGTACTAATGCAGTTGCAATTACTATGTACAGCTAAAGCAAAAGGGAGTAGTAATATCTGGTCACAAATCAGAATCAGTAAGACGAGAGCTTGTGATGCATAATAAGGCGCCCATGTGGAACGAATCTAGCCAGGTATACCAACTCGACTTCGGTGGCCGGGTCACTCAGGAAAGCGCGAAGAACTTTCAAATAGAATTCAAAGGCCGACAGGTAGGGACTCGATTTACCGGGCTTAATAATTCAGCTACACGCAATCGAATAACCACATCTGTTTCAATCTTGCGGCAGGTCATGCAATTCGGAAGAATAGATGGGAACGCCTACACGCTAGATTTCCAATATCCTTTCAGCGCTTTACAAGCATTTGCCGTCGCCTTGGCCAACGTTACACAACGGCTCAAGTAAATGTTAGTCGTCGGTACTTCATTTGATACAAGTATGCAGTTAATATTCTTAATGTATGTTTGTTCAGTTGGTTTATTTTATTAATTTAAAATGATGAGTCTAATTCGATTCTAATATTTATAATGGCTTTCTTCGATTCTATGTTCTAGTTTAATCCTCTTCATTTTCTTTGATTTTAAAATGAGTGTGCCCTATTGTTAAATGGAAAATGAAATAGTGTACTGACAAGGGGACATCCTGAACCCGGAAATTCAAAAAATTCTGAAACTGTGAATAAGTAGAGAATTTCCGCCTCATAACAACGCAATTTTTGTTTGCTGCTCAAATTCGATCTAATTGACCCTTGAATATCCGGTTATTTTCCGTTTAATTAGATCTAATTAAATGAAGTAATTTTTGTCTTGAAACTTTTTCTCTATCTCTTATATTTCGCGAGTTATAATACAAAATCGGAAAATAGCCGAATTTTCAGGGTTTAATTTGACCCTCTTTTAGTGAATTTGGGCAACAAACAAAAATTGCGTTGTAATTCGAAGGAAATCCTGTACATATTCACAAAGTTTCAGAATTTTTTTAATTTTCGGGTTCGGGTTGTGAGACTTCTATCTCTAAAGAATGGACTAAAATTGTCAAAGTATTTTGAACAATATTTGAAGAAATGTGGTAGTCTATTACGAGAGTCTAGTGAAATATAAGGGACTCGGTGTTTAAGATAATTAAAAGATCAGGCTTTTGGATATTTCTGAAAAATAAGCCAAATATACTAGGACAAATGAAATTCCATGTATTTAAATACAGTTTTATTTTTACTGACTGCTTTTGAGTACTCAGTATGTTATAATGACCAATAGAATCATGTAAATACGTAATCCTTTAAATATTTTGTGGAATACACTTCGCTACAAAACGCTAATCAACCTATAAAAAATTTTGCATTTCCATTGTTGCTCGTTTTACATCACCTAAAATTGATTTTCAGGTTCGTGTGAAATTTGGGGCACGAGTACCAAGAATGCTACCCGGAATATATGCTGTAATTAAATCGAGATATTCGTCCAAATGACAAAGGAGAAGAAAACTAACAAATCATAGGGAAACTAAAGCTGTAACATTACGCTACACATAGAGTTACAAAGAATGAAAGACAACCTTTAAATACAAGCTTTTAAGCGTGTAATAGAGCCACATGTCTTTCGATTATTAAAACTAGTGTCGGGCTAGAATAAGTCGTTTAAGAAAACGAGCGAGCGTTGAAAAGAAAACGGCCATCGCCACGATAGAGATTTGTTTGCACGAGATCTCGAGCTGAAAGCACATGGCCTTGCGTGTAGCGCGAAAACAAAAAAAAATCTTCTGGAGGCCTTACACGAGTCCTCTCGAACCAAACGCCTTCAAGCTAAAAAGTAAACTCGACACCGCGTCACTTCGCGCGATCTTAGCAATACAGAAGAAAAAAAAAAAGAAAAAGAAGAATACAGTTGCTAGCGATTTGAATTTGAGCGGAACCGAAAGATTTTGTGGCATGGAACCGTGCAATAAGATTTCGTTGAATGCTTCTTCGTCGTACCGTCCAAAATATTTCGTTTCTCCCAACTTCGAGTGCTCATTTTTGTATAGTTTATGCGACACGTTGGAGTCTAGTAATGCTGTTGAAAGTTCACCTCGTTCATTTTTGCGGTCCGCCGGGTGTACTCGAATTTTATATACATATATATTGACGGACTCGCACATCCACGCGAGCGTTTCATGTTGTTCGATTAAATGTTTCTTAACGGATATTATAAAATTAACGATAATGCTAAATGATAAACGTTTAACACGTCCGGCCTGTGTTCGTCCCCGTTGAAGTGGGACAGACGAAAGGTGAAAAGGATGCCAGATTAGCGCGAGGGAGAAAAAGTATTCGCCTGTATGCCAATGTGTGCACGCATTAAATTAACTGTCGTCTGTACTTAACCCATGGTCGTTGTATTTCATTCGCCTAATTGTAAGTAACGTGGATGATCGATTTCAGGCCTACGCGAGAAGCGCTTGAACGGATGCTTTTTCGTCGAGTCGAAATTTCGAGAGCGGGGCACCCTGAAACGATGATAAGACGATGCTAGTAACATGATTCTAAGTTTTTGTTGCCGTGTAGGTACATACAGGCTAACAATATTCAATTTACAAGCATAACAATCTTCGAAATCGTGCAAATGTTTACTCAAGTATTATAGAAAAAAGAAATAGGTTTGATTTTTTGTCAGCGACGAATATAGTTCAAGTTGCAGTTACACTTCTTTTCAAAAGTAATTACCCACGAATGTTTACGTGGAGTGTCTCGATCTGGAGGTGTTTAGGATTAGTCCCTTTTCCTACGACGTTTATAGTTACTGTTCAGGCCGCCCCATGCTCACGAGTTAGCGATAATCAATAAATATTTATGCCACGTATTGACAGTAATGGTCAGTATATAAAGTCGCTAGACCATACGATTGTTTTGGTTCCTAGACAACGTTGTGTCCTGAATTATCTACTATCACCAGTAGCCGATAGCACGTATATACCTACATGTATCATCAGTGCTTCATCAGCTTTTGGTTTGCATACCGTTGCATTTCAACTGCGAAACACCAACCGCAAACTCATGGCGAAAGTGTATTACGCGAGGAGATGTTAGTTTAAAAATCTAACGAGCATTTAGATTAATCAACATTGATTGCCTGAACCACGTAATCGCGGCTTAACATCCTTTCAAGAGTGATCGTTGAAGTTCGCCATAAGTTCGCGGGTTTCTATCGAACAGGAACGTTTTGTACGAGACCTTTGCAGACTTTCCTTTGTTTGCGAGAACGCGATGTGTGTAAGAAATCATTTAAAAAAAAAGAGCGAAAAATTCAAAAAAAAAAAAAGAAGAAGAAACAGAAATAAAGAATCACGTTAAAACCAAGGTTCCACGATGGTTGACTTTTCATACTTGCACGAAATTTTGATATGGAAAAATCCGCATCAATGTCACCCGTTTATTTTTAATATCTACACTTCGTTGCATCTGCCGAACAAAACGAGCTTGAGTCACGCAGCAGGCAACATTCACCATCGATCGCGAGCAATTTTTCTCACACAGTTACTCTCTTGAAGCTCCGCCAAGGTTGAATAATCAACGCTCTGATAATAATTAACCACGTAATGGAAATTTGCGCAGAAAAACTGTTATAGTGGAACCTCAATAAGCCGATGATAAACCGAGTCTTCATAATCCAAGCTGCGCTTAAAAGGATAATTCAAATTCATCGACTGTGTGTATGCGTGTATTTCGCTTAATTCGAGTTGCCGATAAATCAAGCTGGCTTAAGCCCCACCTACTTCGGATTATCGAGACTCCATTGTATATCCGGAACAAAGTCCAACTAGTTGTTCGAAACCGTTAATGGCCTATCCCCAACATACAGTTTGGCTACTATCACGAGCCCATGATCTCTAGTTTGTTTGCGCAAACAGATATGCTACAGAAATGAGACACATGTCTCGTGTAGCTCAGTGTCGACAGCCTTGAGCGGCTAGTTGACTTTAACTCAACCATAATAGTATTTCAGGATTATCACAGAACGTTTCTTTGGCGATGAATAGAGTGCCTATATCTATGTAACTTAACCGGGATAGTGTGTTGTATGCCAAAGTAGCACGCGGAAGCTGTCAGTGGTCATTGTAAAAAGTTGCTTGACACTGCTGTTGCACAGCCAGTGGCGGATTTACCGGGGCGGCTGATGAGCAGTTGCCGCCTGGGCCCCTGCCCAGAAGGCCCCTCAGGGCCCCATCTCCCCAAAAAATTATGATTAGGTATAGGTATCCAAACACTATACTTTTTTCTGTACTACTACACTTAGCCCGTTTTTAGTACACTACCTCTTCATTTTTCCGAAAAAGTGGGCCCGTCAGAACTTTTGCCACCTGGGCATTTTTTCTTAAATCCGCCACTGTGCGCAGCAATTGTTATTTCAATGGGTTATATGTTGTAGCCACACGCGTGAACCGTGACTGAGTTCTGAAATGTTCGGCCAAGCTCAAGTCAGATTATTATGTATGTATGTAAATTTGGTGAGAGGAATGTAGTGAGCTCGTCATATTTAGCTATGAAAACGTACTTGATTATCGAGGATCAAGAGTCCAGGGACGGTGTCTGTACAGGTTTCGAACACAATAGTCAGATAAGTTATATAGCTACTTAGTATGGTGTATAAGTAGAAGTGTAGCCTGATGTGGTCAACAGTAGATAAAATAATCTTGAACAGCCAAATAGAATCTTGACCAGGCCATAGTGCAATAAGGATTTGTGCATATCAAGGTGAACAAGCGTTTAGAGTTCTAGAGGGAAACTTACTATATTCCTTTCACCTGACATACATTGTTTCATAGGTACTTAGTACCCTATGATGTCTCTTTCTGTTAGTACACTGCGTTTTGTTTTCCTTAAGCGTAATATCGCGCTAAAATTACGCTTCTATAAAAACGCTGTCACTTGTGAAATTTTTGCGACTGAGTATTATAGATAGGGTAATGACACGAGTCACATAGTGTGCAAATGGTATGAATATTGTTTTCTCTTCTACAGTGAAACTGTTGATTTCCCATCTTATTAGTGCTGAACCGATCGTTCTGTATACGTGCAATGCAAATTTTGTTACCGAATACATTGATGATTATCGAATATTTGTAAATAAAGAACGAAATTCTACACGGCAATTCCTCCCACTTTCTACTAATTTTTAACCGACTTCAAAAAGAACTACTGACTAAAAAATAATTGACTCTCCATTTTTTGAAACGATTTTATTTTTATATCGGCGCCTCATCATTTGCACTGTGTAAATCTGGCGCCGACTTAAAAAAAATGAGAGTCATAGATTAGATGAGGGAAAAAATTATTTTTTACTTTTCAGTGCATTTTTATTTTTTCGCAGTCGGTTTTTATTATTTTTTTAATAGTTTGTCTCAACGTATAATTGAACCGACGAATATTTTTTTCTCGGATATACACAGGTTCTAGGTATTAAATTTTAAGTAACGGAAACGAAATGATTACGTAGATAAGATAGCTTTATTTTGGCAGATAAAGCTATATTTGGTATCGTGGTCAGAATGATTTGCCAAAATGGGGTAATTACGAGGTTCCATCCAAAGTTCGTGGTATCTATATGAAGAACAGTTTAGAGCTGCCATCTGTAGTAAATACATGCGTACAGAAATCATTCTGCTAGCCGTAGAACGTCAGCATTGTGAGTACTGTGAGTAGTTACATTTTACCTGATTTTACCTTTTGAAACGAGCTATTGTAGGGTAATGTTAGCTTCTGTTGCATTTATCCGAGTTATTGATATTGTTTATTTTCCCGTGAAGCTACATTAGAGTTTAATGCGCAGCGCGTTCTAAATAATTTTGGTACGTATTCCGGAACTAAAGGCATTTTGGCACACCTAATGATTAATGATTCTGTAAAGTAGAAGTCAATGTTACTTGAAACGATCGAATGAGTAAGTAGATTAAGGGACAAAGAAAGAAAGGGAAAGTGATGTGTATGGAGAGATAGAATGAGAAGAAAGAGTGTGCTTGTACGAAAAAGTGAGAGTGAGTAAGGAGAAAGTGAGTGTAAGGACCTATATTTTATACAGGTTTCTTAGTAATAGCATACATTAATGTACATGTGACATAAGTACTGCATTTATATGTATTAAAACAACAGAATTTTTTTTTCAGGTAAATATGTTGTGCGGTCACAGTGCAAATGCCCTAAAGGAATTTATAAATAATTACTTCCAAGGCAAAGAGCCATGGCAAATAGTAACTATAACAAGTACAACTGTCTTAACTACAGTTTGGTTGTGGAACTTTGTTTTCCAGGAAGAAAGTATGCTTGTATACTTACGCAATATGAATTTGTACAGACAGGATTAGGTTCAGTAATTGAAACCTATTCTAATTTACTTTCTAGGCCTCATAGACCGAGGAAAGAAGCAATTTTTTACTTTAATGAATTACATACCATCCATCAGAGACCGAATTAATAAAGAATTAAGGGATATCGATGCAACATTTGCAAAAGAAGCTTTGGAGAGAGTGAAGGCTGTTCCATTTATTCTAAGGCTTCCAAATGACGGCTTGGAATCAAGCGAAATAGTAGAAAGAGTAAAGGAGTGCGTTGAGTTAGGTAAAGAGAACGAAGATTAAAAGTGTTATCCCATTCGAAACAAAGAGACATGTGTATATGTTGATTTAGGTGATTACGACTGGGAAAATGGTAAAGTATCTGGTGCTGTATATAGAGTTGATACTACACTGTTACAATTAATGGGAAACATTTATGGAATCGCATCGTATACAAATCCCTTGCACCCTGATGTGTTTCCTGGGATATGCAAATTGGAAGCAGAAGTTGTTAAAATAGCCTGCAATTTGTTCCATGGTGACGAAGATTCATGCGGCACGGTACATTTCTTTTGACTTCGACTCATTAAAGTAACAAGCGAGACACATTGAAATGTAATAAAATTGTTTTAGATGTCTACTGGTGGAACAGAGTCGATTTTGTTAGCGTGTAAAGCATACAGGGACTATGCAAGAGAAACGAAGGGCATCAAGAAGCCAGAAATGGTAATACCCACAACAGCACATTCCGCTTTCGACAAAGCTGCTCAGTACTTAAAAATTAAAGTACGCTTGGTACCTGTTAACCCACATAGTTACACTGTTTCGATTAAAGATATGGAAAAAGCTATCTCGGGAAATACAATAATGGTAAAGAAGCATATAACATCAAGTTTTATAATTGAATCGACAGATACAGCGGTGATGTAACCTTTATAACAGTTGGTAGGGTCAACGCCAAACTTTCCGTATGGGACAATGGACAATATTGAAGCGATCTCTGAATTGGGTTTGAAATATAACATTCCAGTCCACGTTGACGCTTGTCTTGGCGGATTTTTAATTTGTTTCATGCCAGACGCAGGTTTTAATCTTCCACCCTTCGATTTCAAATTGCGCGGAGTTACCAGTATATCAGCTGATACGCACAAGGTAAAGAAACGATAAAATTGTGCATTTGACTTTAAGTATAACAATGAATTTTGCTATTTTAGTATGGATATGCTCCAAAAGGCTCCTCAATTATTCTTTATAGGAGCAAAAAGTACAGACATTATCAATACACTATATCAACTGATTGGCCTGGTGGCATTTACGGCTCTCCAACAATAAATGGGTCAAGAGCTGGTGGAATTATAGCGTCTTGTTGGGCTACTTTGATGTACTTTGGTTATAGTGGATATTTAGACGCAACAAAGAAAATTATAGAAACTACCAAATACATCGAACAAAAGTGGGTAACCGAATTTGGAATTTTCCACAATTTTGCGCCGTGTTTGCTTCTTTTGTACAGCTACACGCATTGAACTGATTTCAGGTTGAGAACACTGGACGGGATTTTCATTTTCGGCACTCCAGCTACTTCCGTTATCGCGTTAGGATCGAACGATTTTCATATTTATGGACTTTCGGAAGGTTTGAACGCCAAGGGGTGGAACCTGAATACACTTCAATTCCCTTCCGGTATACATCTTTGCGTTACTTACATTCACACGCAGCCTGGTGTAGCAGACCAATTTCTGGAAGATGTTGAAACGGAGTTGAATATAATTATGAGAAATCCGCAAACCCCAGTCGAAGGAAAGGTAAATATGCGGGTGTAATTCAACTTTGAAAAATGTAATACGGGTATAATAATATATTGTTTTTCAGCTTGCTATTTATGGAATGAGTCAAAGCATACCAGACAGAAGTATTGTTAGTGATTTCACAAAAAGCTTTATAGATTCCATGTATTATACACCCGAAGATGAAAAAGCAATCAGTAACGGTCCACAGTAATCAATCTAATTGTGATTTCGCGATTATCCGTTAAAGGATGCCACAGTTAAAAAATATTAATTTGTATAAAAATTCCAATATGATATTGGGTGTTTGAAAGTTTAATTATGAACTTGTTTCTAATGTACATGGTAATTGCTCAGTTGCTCAAATGATACGTACAAAGTCATAATGGACACAATCGTAAAAATACCTCCACATGTGTAATATATATTTTGTATAAATAGCATTATTACCTGTTTAAGGAAACAATTTTAAGTGAAGTTTTAATCACAATACTGCCTTTTTTTAACAGTATTTTTATAAATTCCACAAAAACAAGCGACACATAACACTGGACACAAATTATGTCGAGTTACAGACTTTTTGTCTCAATGAACAAGTTTTCGTCAATACTAATAAAATTTTACTCAAGGAGATATTTATGTATCCTATATTTTATATATTTTATTTGTTACACTCATTTTTATAGGAAGCATGTGTAACAAAAACATTGTAATAAATATATTTCATTTATAAGATATTACTGACAAAGTTTATATTTATCTTAATATATACTCTTAAGTGAGTTACAAAATTGTTTCGATATTGTTCGTTGTTCCACGAATTATTATTCTACGTATTGTTTTTACCGCTAAGACACTTTCATTACCTGGTCCACACTGTGATCGAGTCATATTTACGTTGTTACCTAGCAATTTTCAACCATATTTAGTTTGAATTTTAACCGTTAAGTAGGATTCCCATCGACTTCCACTCTAAATCGATAGCATTGAATGCGACACGAAAATGGTAAGGTGGCTTTGGAGTAGATTGTTTCAAGCCGCTAGAAATATGTTCGAACTACTCGCTTGTTTCGAGCCGCTCGAAATACGTTCGAACTGCTACTTGTTTCGAGCCACTCGCTTCTTTCGAGTTCTCGGCTTAGATCGGTTATTCGAACCGAGTATATCCCGGCTCGTTTTTTCCGGATATACAAGCAGCTCTACATGCTTGAAGTTGAAGCTCGTGGCATCGCTCCCATCTCGTTCATCACCGCGTATAATTTGTTGACATCCTCATAACGATTCGAACGAATCGTCCGCTGCATGTTCTCGTCCCCAATGCCTAGGATTATTGCATCCTCCAAATACGCGTCAAGAAACTTAAGTTTCACTTGCCGATGCCTCATTCAACAGCCGGGCAAACGCTAATGGTCGTTTAAATTGTCTTAAGTGACATCCACGTGTGGTCGTATTTCTGTTCCTCATCGAACACTCGTCGCGCATACCCCTTCAAATTGCGAGCAATTTTAATTATGATATTATCATCACTTGCCGCATCCTTTGCTCAATTTCCGCGTTATTCCGCGGCGGAACATATTTCGGCACAGAAAATTCGTCGTTCGCAGATCTTGTCGTCACACTCTTCAATTCCCTTTTGAGCCACATAAACACTTGCACTGCAACACTTAACACTTATTCGCTTCGCGAATATTTTCGCACTCGATCATTAGAGCGCCGCACCTTGTCGCGTGAACGTTTTTTTGTGACCGATCCCGTTCACGATCCAGCGAACGGTTTCGCGAATAACTTCGCCGCTGATTTCGCGAAGAGCTATCACCTCAGTCTCGCGATCGATGACGTCTGCGGCTCAACGATTGGCTATTACGTTGAGATTTTTAGCTACTGGGGACTCGTATACACGTTTACGATATCTTTTCCGCGTATCGAAACAAAATGTATATCGACCATTGTCCCAGAAGCTTGTGATGCGACAGTTGGATCGCTGAAGGACTATACAAAGGTAAGTGTAAATGAAAATAACCGTATGTACTTAATTAGTAGAGAAGTTTTAATATTTGAAGTAAATTGTGTTGTGTGAAATACATGAGCTCTTATTTCAAACTTTGGAGGGGACTTCGTCTTCATCGTCTGTGCACGCAATACCTGATGTTGGAGTCGGTGACTGATTATTTGGAGGTGGAGTAGGTGTAGATGAATCAGAATACGTTGCTGCAACTGAACCTGGTGTGTACGGTCTCTGAGATGATACGTGTGGTTGTTCAACGTATCCATAATTATTTGTCCCGATATATTTCCCCATATCCGCGTCAAAAACAATATTGCTTATGGCGTGCTTAACATGCGCCAATGTTCGCGGGTCATATTTTCTTAGCTCATTGGCAATATGTTGCCCAAAAATAATGTACGGATCTGTGGGGGAGTCTATACGTTTATGGAGGAGATTATAAGCTTCTGTAAGCATAGAATCTTGATCCGTGTCGGCCGCACGTTTTTTTCTTGAATGTGGTGTTGTTGGAATTTTGTAAACAGGGGCCCTAATAGTCTGGATAGAGCGATTGTCAGAGCAGATCGCCGTTTGTGTTTCCTTGTCTTCAGCTGTTGGTTCCATAGCCGTGCTATGTTCCACCTCAGTTGCAGCTTCAGGCTACATCGAAAATGAATTATAAATAGTTGGAAATATTTTTAAAATTTAGATAGCCTTAAAGGAAGCGGTTGATGTGTTTATTAAAAATTACAGGTGTCATCTTCTGAAGAAGAATTGCTAACTGTTGCAAAAGTTTTAAAAGAAATGGGACTTTCCTCATGCTATAAGCGCAACGGATGGGAAACATGTCATGCTACAAGTGCCTTTGAACAGCGGCACAGAATATTATGATTACAAACAATTTTTTAGCATCGTCCCATTTGCGTTGGTTATCGTTATTACGTCGGTGTCGGTTGTAAAGAACGGATATCTGATGGCGGCATTTTCAAAAATCTAATTTATATAAGAAGTTGGAAAGTAAGATCCTGAAAATTCCAGCTCCGGAAGTTCTGGCAGTATCATATGGCAGACCCGTCCAACTTCTGCTCCTGCCTTCGAAGAGCAACCGTGGATGGTTGTGAGTGAAGGCAAGGGGCAGCCGTAAAAGAGCGGGAATAGTGGCATAGTGTAAGTGACTAACATAAGTAGGTCTAGAAGGGATCGCCCCGGTCTCTACAACTACATTCACAATATTTCCCCACCATGCGATTTTTGCTCTTGGGGCGCGAGGGGCCTGGCGTTGTGCCTTCAAGAGCGAAGAGTAACTCGCGGCTGCTCATGCGGGCAAATGCTTGGACGGGCCTGCCATATGCAATAGAAGTACCATATGTGATACTGGCTGATAAAGCATTTTCATTGAACGAATATACAACAAAGTCTTTTGGAAGAACTCCAGGCAGAGGTTCAACTGAAAGAATTCTTAAGAGTTCTTTGAAGAGGACTTTGAAGAGTTCTGTCTTCCGAGATTTGAGTAAACCACTACTATTTTAGAACCCGAAAAAGTGATAAAAATTATATCAGCAACTATGTACCTACATAACTCCTTGCTAAGAAATGGTCATTCTAGTCAACTTTATATGCCGCCAGGATCTTTAGACACTGAGGAAGATGGACGGGTTATAGCAGGTAGATGGAGGAATGATTCAAAGATCAACATATAATGCTAAGGAGATATGTTTGCATCTTTCAAGGCATTTCATTGCAAATGGGTCGACACCGTGGCAAAGTAATCATTAACAAAAATAAAAATATGGGGTTCTTACGTCAGCCGTAGTATCTGTTGTCTCCTTCGGGGCGTCCTTGCCGGACAAAAAACTGAAACAGTCGAAAGCGAACCATTTCGACGTGTAGATGCCTCCTTGCGCTGTATAACGGAAAACATAATTGCTTATTTTCAAATCCACAGCGAGCCATTTCCGACCAAAAATACGACTACTATCCAGTGTATTAAGTGAAAACCTCGGGACAACAACCGGGTAAGTCCGGATTTTGAAACTTGCCTGATTCTTTCACCGAAACAATCGGCAATGTATAAAAATATATAAAACACCAAAAAGTACAATTTCACTAAACAATGGATTTGCTCGGTTTTTGCACCAAGGTCTTCATCAATAGCTCTTAGAACTAAGAAAATTAAATTTTTTAAACCAGATCTGAGCCTGCGTTTCCGTCTCGACTTCTCTCTTCGGTAAGATCCCATTAATGCTGTCATTTTCCTCTTCAACTCACATACTGGTATTTGCATTTCATTGCTTATTGCTCTCCAAGCATCTTCTCTGTATTCTCTATTGTGGTAATTTTTAAGCTTGGCATCCCACAGCACCCGGTGGATTTCATACTTTCGAATTAAAACACGGCACTGCTCGTTGTCCATTTTTGTGAAGATATATTCTTTTCCGTTGTTTGCGAGTTAGATTGGCTTGCGAGCACTTTGAAGACGACGAGGCAACTGAGGCACGGCCACACGAAACGAGCGACTCACCCCGCGGCACCTTTGTGCACGTCGAAAACCCGACGGAAATGGCTCGGACGTGGCAGCCTCGCATTGAGGCGATCCCATGCGCGAGGCATGCCTCGCGCTGTTGCCGCGCATTGCTGCCGCGCATTGCTGCCGCGCGCTGTTGCCGCGCGAGGCTGCCGCGCGAGGTCGATACGCAGCTTTACAACACAAGCGTACTCCCGATAGAGATGTACAGAAACGTACAATATGTATAAGCCTGTGTATTACACACACTAACGCTCCGCTAAGCTGCTCCCCACTCTGTTGTAGAATTCGCTTGACCTTGAACGCGCCCGAGGTTGCAGACGGGGCCCAAATGGGCGCCCGCGCCCACCAGAGGGATAGTTCGGCATGCCCGATCTATATTATTGAAAAATGAAATTTTTACATTTTCACTTTAGGAGAAAGAGGATGAGTTTGGCCGTGGTTGTGTTTGATTTTTCTTTCAAACGGAAAATTGCAGGCAATATATTACAAATGTTGTGATGAAAAAAAAAGAAAATGTAAAAATTTCATTTTTCAGTGGTGCAGATGATTTCGTCTAGAACGCGTTCCTTTCTTAGGCATGGCTCCTGATCGCTAGGTACTTTCTCTTTGTTGTAACGTGGGAAAATCTTCAAAAGACACCTGGGCCCCTTCGCGGAAGGGCTTCGTCCCCCTTTAAAGCTTCAAAAGTCATAATATTATTCATTTTAGATAAGTCTGTGAGCAGATACAGCGTTCTGAAGACAAAATCGTAAAGTTCAAAGTGAAATTAAACGTTAAAGATACTCATTATTTAGAAGAGGGATAGGAATAGAAGAAACATGTACTGTATTGTAGTATATTTAAAAACAGTCCGAAAGTCTTAAGCGTAAATTGTACATACAGGCAATTACAAAGGAGGACCGAGCAATTTTAAATGAAAGTTTAGATCCTTAATGTCAAAGGTTCAAGTTGCGCTCGATTAGTTAAGATCCCAAAGTGTTTGCACATTATCGAGGCACACCACAGCCGATGTATGATTGATAAATTTCAAAAATTCTGATCGCAACATAACACAGGCAATTCACTGCAGTTTTCTGTCCCGGGTTTGTGGGGATCAGATCCTTCTAAAATAGATGGAACTTGGCATACCTCATCAAGGAATTGGAACTCGGTATATTCCAGGAAGAGTGCAGAAGACTCCTTCTATACCTGGTCTGTGTAAGTATATACATTTGTAAATTGCAGGGATCGTAAATTTTACGCTTGTCGAAGTCTAATTCGTACTACGCGACGCGCGTGGCGTTACAATCTGTTTCGTGATTTTGCCGGTAACGTTGCATCCGATACTAAAATGGTAATGGGGCCTAGGGCCCCGCAAATCCGGGACAGAAAAATGCATTGGATGTCCAGTCTATTTTATATCTTGTCTGTGGTAAAACGATTTAGACTTAATTTGAAAATTCATGTAGAACAATTCTTCTTAGTCTCAATTGATAAAGTGGTAATTGAGTAATATAACATTTATGTTGAATAATACAATACTAAATGAATCGTAAACCATTTCAGTTGTTTTTAATTTGATCAGGTCTGCTAAAGTTTTGCATTATATATGAAGATATAATTTCTGTGATCTCATCGATAGTAGGTAATAGATTTTTGGCAGTAGGTATTAGCACAGACGAGGAATAGGATAGACCTAACACCTTATGGAAGTTTGTGTCGCCACCCAAACTGTGTTACCGGCCCATAATTTCAGAACTGAATGTAGTGGCATCTGCTTATGAACAGCGTCCAACTCCGGAACTACTCTGAAATGTGTTGAAATGCTGAAAGGTGTGTGCGTGCTTGTTTCTTAGTTGTATGCGTCTTTTGAGTACCTTACAAATATAATATTAGAATTATGCAGCGTGTGAGGTTAAATAAATTGTTATATGGTCGCTAACTTCAGTTCAGCTCGATTCAGATTCATTCCGATTCGTCGAGCTATAAAAGTGGGGCGGTTGCGCAAATTTGTTTTCAAATTTTTTGTGCGCGAAGAAAAGTACGGTTCTTTTGTTTTAAAACAAAAGGGTACCTAATTTTTTTTACCTATTGTCATTTGTATACGTTTTCAGTGATATGATAGAATTGGACTGCGTTTAAATGTATTCTACATGAAATAAAGGTTAAATTGGGAAGATAATTAAATTCTTTATACGTTTTACATGAAATTATATTGTAATATTTGTCGTATTTTCTATACATAATAGACAAATCAGGTTAATGAAAATATTTTTCTTCTTCTTGCAGATTAATCTTGGGAACACTCCTCCGAGGCCAGGAACTTTAAATGTGACAAACGATGGAAAGCTATCAGCCACAACAATGAACATGAAGAAGATAGTGATTTTATACAAAAAGTAAAATGAAATTATACACTATTGTAACACTGTAAAAAACACCTTTTATGAAAATAAAGTGGAAAAAAATTGGAAAAGAACTATATTATTATTTACAAATACCTTTTACAAATTCCTATCCAAATTCCAAACCTATGATTTTCATGGTAAAAGGCCTTTAGAAGGCGCAGCTCTTGTTCGCTACTTTAAGGCAACGCCTTCAATGGTAAAATTTCAAGATACCTCCTTTCGCTTCATGTTCTCCTGATACATTTGCTAAAATCTGGCCAAAATTGTCTGAACGCTCCAAAATTGAGATTGTAAGAGGAGAACATGATGTCGAAAGAGGTGGCACTAAGTTAGCGTCTTCGGAAAGAGAATCTAAGGCGGAGAACTGTTCGACGTAGAGGCGCAGCGTCTTCGAAAGGTTTCGACGATGAAATTCAAGGCGTACCTCCTTTCGCTGCATGTTCTCCTGATTCATTTGCTAAAATCTGGCCAAAATTCTCTGAAGGCTCCAAAATTGAGATTGTAACAGGAGAACATGATGTGGAAAGAGGTGGCACTAAGTTAGCGCCTTCGGAAAGAGAATCTAAGGCGGAGAACTGTTTGACGTAGAGGCGCAGCGTCTTCGAAAGGCTTCGACGATGAAATTCAAGGCGTACCTCCTTTCGCTTCATGTTCTCCTGATACATTTGCTAAAATCTGGCCAAAATTTTCTGAACGCTTCAAAATTGAGATTGTAACAGGAGAACATGATGTGGAAAGAGGCGGCGCAAGGTTTAGCACCTTCGGAGAGAGAATCTAAGGCGGAGAACTGTTTGACGTAGAGGCGCAGCGTCTTCGAAAGGCTTCGACGATGAAATTCAAGGCGTAGCTCCTTTCGCTTCATGTTCTCCTGATACATTTGCTAAAATCTGGCCAAAATTTTCTGAACGCTCCAAAATTGAGATTGTAACAGGAGAACATGATGTGGAAAGAGGCGGCGCAAGGTTTAGCACCTTCGGAGAGAGAATCTAAGGCGGAGAACTGTTTGACGTAGAGGCGCAGCGTCTTCGAAAGGCTTCGACGATGAAATTCAAGGCGTACCTCCTTTCGCTTCATGTTCTCCTGATACATTTGCTAAAATCTGGCCAAAATTTTCTGAACGCTCCAAAATTGAGATTGTAACAGGAGAACATGATGTGGAAAGAGGCGGCGCAAGGTTTAGCACCTTCGGAGAGAGAATCTAAGGCGGAGAACTGTTTGACGTAGAGGCACAGCGTCTTCGAAAGGCTTCGACGATGAAATTCAAGGCGTAGCTCCTTTCGCTTCATGTTCTCCTGATACATTTGCTAAAATCTGGCCAAAATTTTCTGAACGCTCCAAAATTGAGATTGTAACAGGAGAACATGATGTGGAAAGAGGCGGCGCAAGGTTTAGCACCTTCGGAGAGAGAATCTAAGGCGGAGAACTGTTTGACGTAGAGGCGCAGCGTCTTCGAAAGGCTTCGACGATGAAATTCAAGGCGTACCTCCTTTCGCTTCATGTTCTCCTGATACATTTGCTAAAATCTGGCCCAAATTTTCTGAACGCTCCAAAATTGAGATTGTAACAGGAGAACATGATGTGGAAAGAGGTGGCACTAAGTTAGCGTCTTCGGAAAGAGAATCTAAGGCGGAGAACTGTTTGACGTAGAGGCGCAGCGTCTTCGAAAGGCTTCGACGATGAAATTCAAGGCGTACCTCCTTTCGCTTCATATTCTCCTGATACATTTGCTAAAATCTGGCCAAAATTTTCTGAACACTCCAAAATTGAGATTGTAACAGGAGAACATGATGTGGAAAGAGGTGGCACTAAGTTAGCGTCTTCGGAAAGAGAATCTAAGGCGGAGAACTATTCGACGTAGAGGCGCAGCGTCTTCGAAAGGCTTCCACGATGAAATTCAAGGCGTACCTCCTTTCGCTTCATGTTCTCCTGATACATTTGCTAAAATCTGGCCAAAATTTTCTGAACGCTTCAAAATTGAGATTGTAACAGGAGAACATGATGTCGAAAGAGGCGGCGCAAGGTTTAGAACCTTCGGAGAGAGAATCTAAGGCGGAGAACTGTTTGATGTAGAGGCGCAGCGTCTTCGAAAGGCTTCGACGATGAAATTCAAGGCGTAGCTCCTTTCGCTTCATGTTCTCCTGATACATTTGCTAAAATCTGGCCAAAATTTTCTGAACGCTCCAAAATTGAGATTGTAACAGGAGAACATGATGTCGAAAGAGGTGGCAGAAACTAACGACTCCGGAGAGAGTGAATCGAAGGCGGAGAAGTAATCAACGCAGACGCAGTCTTTACTTGTGATTGGAAAATATGGGATTTAATTAGGAAATGGAAGATATAGGGTACATTTCTACATTAAATGATTCGTTTTTTCTCTACATGTGATTTATTAAAATACTCTGAATAATGTACAGTGATATATAATAATTTCATTGTTTAATTACTTAAGTTTAACTTCCACTTAAAAAAAACATATTGTAAATGCTGCACTCGTCCAGTGCGTTTTCAATAACACCCCACATTTTACACAGACGTCTGCACGACGTCAATTGTACGTCCGTTTTAGATCCGGACGGCTTCTAGGACGACTTTAGGGCGACTTTAGACGTCTGTGTTCTATCAGGGACCACTTGACACGAACCGACGCTTCCAAAGGAAAGAATTGCTTACCTATAACAGACGAATGACCCGAATTAATTAACCATTATACAAGGTGACTGAGAAATCGGTATCAATTGGGTAAAATCGGCGATCAGGGGGTACTTTCATTGTACTCATTGGACGCGGTTTCACGTCCCGAGCACTTTCATAAGGGGTGAAAAATTCCCTACTATACAGGGTGACTGAGAAATCGGCAACGATCGAGGAAAATCGGCGATCAAAGGGTACATTCATTGTACTCTTTGGACGCAGTTTCACGTCCCGCGTACTTTCCTAAGGGGTGAAAAATACCCTACTATACAGGGGGACTGAGAAATCGGCAGCGATCAAGGAAAATCGGCGATCAAAGGGTACTTTCATTGTACTCTTTGGACGCGGTTTCACGTCCCGAGTTCTTTCCTGAGGAGTGAAAAATACCCTACTATACAGGGTGATTGAGAAATCGGCAACGATCGAGGAAAATCGGCAATCAAAGTGTACTTTCATTGTACTCATTGAACGCGGTTTCACGTCCCGCGTACTTTCCTAAGGGGTGAAAAATACCCTACTATACAGGGTGATTGAGAAATCGGCAACGATCGAGGAAAATCGGCAATCAAAGGGTACTTTCATTGTACTCATTGAACGCGATTTCACGTCCCGAGTATTTTCCTAAGGGGCGAAAAATACCCTACTATACAGGGTGACAGAAATCGGCAGCGATCGAGCAAAATCGGCGATCAAAGGGTACTTTCAATCTACTCTTTGAACGCGATTTTACACCCCGAGTACTTTCCTAAGGGGTGAAAAATACCCTACTATACAGGGTGACTGAAAAAACGGCAACGATCGAGGAAAATCGGCAATCAAAGGGTACTTTCATTGTACTCTTTGGACGCGGTTTTACGTCCCGAGTACTTTCCTAAGGGGTGAAAAATACCCTACTATACAGGGTGATTGAGAAATCGGCAACGATCGAGGAAAATCGGCAATCAAAGGGTACTTTCATTGTACTCGTTGAACGCGGTTTCACGTCCCGAGTACTTTCCTAAGGGGCGAAAGATACCCTACTCTACAGGGTGACAGAGAAATCGGCAGCGATCGAGGAAAATCGGCAATCAAAGGGTACTTTCATTGTACTCTTTGAACGCGGTTTTACACCCCGAGTACTTTCCTAAGGGGTGAAAAATACCCTACTATACAGGGTGACTGAAAAATCGGCAACGATCGAGGAAAATCGGCGATCAAAGGGTACTTTCATTGAACTCATTGAACGCAATTTCACGTCCCGAGTACTTTCCTAAGGGGCGAAAAATACCCTACTATACAGGGTGACAGAGAAATCGGCTGCGATCGAGGAAAATCGGCGATCAAAGGGTACTTTCATTGTACTCTTTGAACGCAGTTTTACACCCCGAGTACTTTCCTAAGGGGTGAAAAATACCCTACTATACAGGGTGAGTGCAAAATCGGCAACGATCGAGGAAAATCGGCGATCAAAGGGTACTTTAATTGTACCCTTTGGACGCGGTTTGACGCTGAAATTCAGGATACCTCCTTTCGTTTCATGTTCTCCTAATACACCGCTCCAAAATCTGGCCAAAATTTTCTGAATGCTCTAAATTGAGCTTCGTAACAGGAGAACATGATGTCGAAAGAGGTGGCACTAAGTTAGCGTTTTCGGAAAGAGAATCCAAGGCGGAGAACTATTCGACATAGAGGCGCAGTGTCTTCGAAAGGCCTTCGACGATGAAATTCAAGGCGTACCTCCTTTCGCTTCATGTTCTCCTGATACATTTGCTAAAATCTGGCCAAAATTTTCTGAACGCTCCAAAATTGAGATTGTAACAGGAGAACATGATGTGGAAAGAGGCGGCGCAAGGTTTAGCACCTTCGGAGAGAGAATCTAAGGCGGAGAACAGTTTGACGTAGAGGCGCAGCGTCTTCGAAAGGCTTCGACGATGAAATTCAAGGCGTACCTCCTTTCGCTTCATGTTCTCCTGATAGATTTGCTAAAATCTGGCCAAAATTTTCTGAACGCTCCAAAATTGAGATTGTAACAGGAGAACATGATGTGGAAAGAGGCGGCGCAAGGTTTAGCACCTTCGGAGAGAGAATCTAAGGCGGAGAACTGTTTGACGTAGAGGCGCAGCGTCTTCGAAAGGCTTCGACGATGAAATTCAAGGCGTACCTCCTTTCGCTTCATGTTCTCCTGATAGATTTGCTAAAATCTGGCCAAAATTTTCTGAACGCTCCAAAATTGAGATTGTAACAGGAGAACATGATGTCGAAAGAGGTGGCACTAAGTTAGCGTCTTCGGAAAGAGAATCTAAGGCGGAGAACTATTCGACGTAGAGGCGCAGCGTCTTCGAAAGGCTTCGACGATGAAATTCAGGGCGTACCTCCTTTCGCTTCATGTTCTCCTGATACATTTGCTAAAATCTGGCCAAAATTTTCTGAACGCTCCAAAATTGAGATTGTAACAGGAGAACATGATGTGGAAAGAAGCGGCGCAAGGTTTAGCACCTTCGGAGAGAGAATCTAAGGCGGGGAACTGTTTGACGTAGAGGCGCAGCGTCTTCGAAAGGCTTCGACGATGAAATTCAAGGCGTACCTCCTTTCGCTTCATGTTCTCCTGATACATTTGCTAAAATCTGGCCAAAATTTTCTGAACGCTCCAAAATTGAGATTGTAACAGGAGAACATGATGTGGAAAGAGGCGGCGCAAGGTTTAGCACCTTCGGAGAGAGAATCTAAGGCGGAGAACTGTTTGACGTAGAGGCGCAGCGTCTTCGAAAGGCTTCGACGATGAAATTCAAGGCGTACCTCCTTTCGCTTCATGTTCTCCTGATAGATTTGCTAAAATCTGGCCAAAATTTTCTGAACGCTCCAAAATTGAGATTGTAACAGGAGAACATGATGTCGAAAGAGGTGGCACTAAGTTAGCGTCTTCGGAAAGAGAATCTAAGGCGGAGAACTATTCGACGTAGAGGCGCAGCGTCTTCGAAAGGCTTCGACGATGAAATTCAGGGCGTACCTCCTTTCGCTTCATGTTCTCCTGATACATTTGCTAAAATCTGGCCAAAATTTTCTGAACGCTCCAAAATTGAGATTGTAACAGGAGAACATGATGTGGAAAGAAGCGGCGCAAGGTTTAGCACCTTCGGAGAGAGAATCTAAGGCGGGGAACTGTTTGACGTAGAGGCGCAGCGTCTTCGAAAGGCTTCGACGATGAAATTCAAGGCGTACCTCCTTTCGCTTCATGTTCTCCTGATACATTTGCTAAAATCTGGCCAAAATTTTCTGAACGCTCCAAAATTGAGATTGTAACAGGAGAACATGATGTGGAAAGAGGCGGCGCAAGGTTTAGCACCTTCGGAGAGAGAATCTAAGGCGGAGAACTGTTTGACGTAGAGGCGCAGCGTCTTCGAAAGGCTTCGACGATGAAATTCAAGGCGTACCTCCTTTCGCTTCATGTTCTCCTGATAGATTTGCTAAAATCTGGCCAAAATTTTCTGAACGCTCCAAAATTGAGATTGTAACAGGAGAACATGATGTCGAAAGAGGTGGCACTAAGTTAGCGTCTTCGGAAAGAGAATCTAAGGCGGAGAACTATTCGACGTAGAGGCGCAGCGTCTTCGAAAGGCTTCGACGATGAAATTCAGGGCGTACCTCCTTTCGCTTCATGTTCTCCTGATACATTTGCTAAAATCTGGCCAAAATTTTCTGAACGCTCCAAAATTGAGATTGTAACAGGAGAACATGATGTGGAAAGAAGCGGCGCAAGGTTTAGCACCTTCGGAGAGAGAATCTAAGGCGGGGAACTGTTTGACGTAGAGGCGCAGCGTCTTCGAAAGGCTTCGACGATGAAATTCAAGGCGTACCTCCTTTCGCTTCATGTTCTCCTGATACATTTGCTAAAATCTGGCCAAAATTTTCTGAACGCTCCAAAATTGAGATTGTAACAGGAGAACATGATGTGGAAAGAGGCGGCGCAAGGTTTAGCACCTTCGGAGAGAGAATCTAAGGCGGAGAACTGTTTGACGTAGAGGCGCAGCGTCTTCGAAAGGCTTCGACGATGAAATTCAAGGCGTACCTCCTTTCGCTTCATGTTCTCCTGATAGATTTGCTAAAATCTGGCCAAAATTTTCTGATCGATCCAAAATTGAGATTGTAACAGGAGAACATGATGTCGAAAGAGGTGGCACTAAGTTAGCGTCTTCCGAAAGAGAATCTAAGGCGGAGAACTATTCGACGTAGAGGCGCAGGGTTCTACGAAAGGCCTTCGACGATGAAATTCAGGGCATACCTCCTTTCGCTTCATGTTCTCCTGATACATCGCTCCACAATCTGGTTAAAATTTTCTGAACGCTCTAAATTTAGCTTCGTAACAGGAGAACATGATGTCGAAAGAGAGAGAATGAGTCGAAGACGGAGAAGTAATCAACGCAGACGCAGGCTTTACTTGTGATTGTGGAATTTGGGATTTAATTAGGAAATGGAAGATATAGGGTACATTTCTACATTGAATGATGCGTTTTTTCTCTACATGTGATTTATTTAAATACTCTGAATAATGTACAGTGATATATAATAATTCGATTGTCTAATTACTTAAGTTTAACTTAAAAGGGACATATTCCAGTGCGTTTTCGTTACACCCCACATTTTACACAGACGTCTGGAAGATGTCAATTGAACGTCCGTTTTAGATCCGGATGGCTTTTAGGACGACTTTTGGGCGTCTTTAGACGTCTGTGTGCTATCTGGGACCAGTTGACACGAACCGACGCTTCCAAATGAAAGAATTGCTTACCTATAACAGACGAAAGCTCCGAATTAATTAACCAGTCCTCAATATAATTGCTAATTGGACACTAAATACACTCGATAATTCTTACTACTTTAAAGCAAACTTATTCAATATTATATTTATTTGCAAAATACACAGCATTTTATTCTTATCCCGGGTACTGTTCCGTTTCACGCATAAGAGATAAATAAATATCGGTACGAAATATCGATACAATTTGTGATCCTCTATTTAGAGAGTGATCGGAACAACGTATATCGTCGCTGATTGGGTGCTGCGATTTGGAGCAAAAGCGGAAGTAGACAGAGAAAGAAACTGAAAAAAAGAAAGAGACAGAAATACTGATAGAAAGAGGCAGTAAAACTGATAAAAAGAGACAGAAAAACTGATAGAAAGAGACTGAAACACTGATAGAAAGAGATAGAGTGAACGGTTAGGTTATGTTTATTTCCGGTTTTGCTCCAAATCTTGAAAAATGGCTGCGGTTATACCGATCACTCCCTGGAGGATCACTAGATACAATTGACATGTAGCGCCATTCCTATTCTCGTGCGAATGGAAATTTTGATTTCATAACCACGCATAATTACATTTCTCGCTTGCATAAAAATACCGTTACGGCGTAACAATAATATTTTGAAAGGATGTTAAGTCATAAAAAGTTCTCAAATGTAACGTAAAAGAACGAAGTAGCTAATAAACATTTATTGTCATGTAGATTGTTCGAAGTGACAGAAAATATAACCTAACTAAGAGACTGTACAATATTTTTTACGCGGTTGTATTTATATAACATTTCTGACCGAAATCTATGGAAATAAGTACAAATTATGCTTCTATCAAAATGTATTAGTAAACGGAATTATGCAACATGTTTCTTGAAATTATTCGTAACGTTCAGGCCATTTTAGATTTTAAATGTTTCCGATAGGATTTAATTTCAATTCCTACCACTCGTAGCAATGTAATCTTAATTTAGACTGAATCGATAACGTTGGGTGTGACACGAAAATGGTACGAGGGCTCGCGAGCCCCCCGAGCATGACCCAAAATTATATTGCGTGATAGGTCTATCACAGACGAGGTATACCTCGTCTGTGGGATTAGATTTCCGACAGTAGGTATTAGATTTTCTACAGTAGATAATAGATTTCCTACAGTAGATAATAGATTTCACGCAGCTCCCTGCTCTCAATTTCTTCACCGTATTTCATATTTATATATTGATCAGAAGAATCAGATTTCAGTTATTTAAATAACTAGAATTATCATTCACCCTTATGTCCCTGAAGCATAAAATAGCAAACTTGTATCTTTCAAATATGAATCAACTAAACAGTGGCGCACTCCGGATTTAGTCTTTGGGGGGGGGGGGGGGGGGGGAGCCGAGTTGAACAGAAAAAAATATTTTTAATCCAAATTAAATAAAATTCATTAGGTGATTATACAAATTTATATAAAGAATAAAATCCAGTTTTCTTTTCTTTTTACAAAGCCCCTTCTTTGGGGGTCGCTAGGCCCCTTGACCCCCCCCCCCCCTCTGGATGCGTCACTGCAACTAAATCAGTAGAGATATAAATCACTAAGAAGTATCAAAGCTATGAAATCCTAAATGATTCATTTAATTCTGTAAAGAACAATTTATACTCCTGCAACTTCATAGAGATCATCATCTCTCATTCAATTGAAAATGTTAATACTTTCAAACGAAATGTATAAATATTAATAATTCATAAGAGCGCACACGTATCTACATGGTAGTTCCTTCCCTGCCAAGAAGTTTCTTTCTACTATTTATCAGACTTATCGAAGTTATCCCACGTTCACCTAACATAGGTTGATTCTACCCTGGTAGACAGTAATTTATTTTCCATTGGTCGAAATTGTTAATCGATAGAGCTGCGCGATTTCCAGTGAACATTCTCAGGAAGAAATGTACGTGTTCTTGGACAAAAAACAGTTGCTCGTAACGCGGTATCCCTCGGTATTCGACTTGCATTCCCCTTTCTTTAACCTCGTTTCCACGCACAACTCGCATTGTTATGCCGCGTATAAGCGGGCCGATGGATAGAATGGCCTACAAGACCCGAAACGTTAATTCATTCGGCGTATAGCTTCGCTTTGTGCCTTCAATAAATCACAATATTCCAGAATACGTTTAAAGTGAAACAGCTCGTTGCTTCGAACGTTCCGTCGCTGGGTTTCTTCAATGGGTCTTTCCGCTTTACGAGTTACAGTTGCTTCCATTAATACTGTAGCTCGACATATATTCGTTGCTGGGTATATTAACAAATTGTTAAGACAATAGATTGATTTGCCATATCGTATTCAGTTGATTATTTTACCACGAAGCTAAACTAATAATATTCCTCTGAAAGCATCATAACACGTTTTTGCCAGGATGGAAAAGTTGCATAGATCGATGAACACAATTACCTATCTATTGCTTTCCCAGAAATTTTCCTTATAATGTCGAGGTAGTGGAAGAGGAAATACAAATATTTTTCCAGTGGATTCTGGATTGAGAATTTTGATGGAGAAATGTGATAGTATATACCTTTGGTTTGATTTTCAATGGTTGTTGAGGTATGAGCATGTTAACACTTAGTTCAATAAATAATGAATAGACCAGAGTGTGTTTTAAACCGTACTTAAATAAGTATTGCAGTGTCCACCGAAATTAATCAATGAAATTATAAAAAATCTATTTTCAAGTGCATGCATGCATCTTTCTTTTCGTAATTAATTTAACTAAATAATACGTAGCTCTTCAACTCTTAACAACATAACTCTGTGCCAATCATGAAATGTTCCCTAAAAAATTGTCTCAGCAGATCTTGTTACGGTTACCACATCGGTATACAATATTTCACGTATCTACAATCAATTCCAGAATTCACTTGCAGATTATTACAATTTCTTCCTGAATCACCCAGTAAAATATTTCCACTAATTTTCACGGTCCACCGTGCATGTAGGAAAACACTGTAAGTGCCGAAAATAAATTTTTCAGGAGAGAGAAAAACTTCTCTGACTTTAAGTTGTTTTTCCGAAATTTGATTTGTCTTGATTGCTAAATATGCTTAAGTATATAATAACCCAAATGTATCACAAATTTTTCCTATTATTTGCATTAATATACTCCAAATTCATGGAAAAAATAATTGTATTTGTAGAAAACCTTGTATGTGCCACCTTTTAGTTGTAGAGAAAACTGAATCTGACATTCATTTAAATTTGCAAGCGCTGTAAGTGCCAATCCTGTTTACCTATCGCTTAATTAGCTCTCACATTGTTTTCTACAGAAGTGGCGTTGCACGCACAAAGCGGTACATCCTTTAGCACCATTGGCAATTTATTTACAAAGGGAAATTGCATTAAAATTTTATACTACAGCATTACCATTGGCGCGTAGAATATTCTCCCATTAAAATTGTCTTTTTAATTTTGCCACATACAGTGTCTTCTACAAAGACTTTTCAATTGCTTTACTTTCCACGCATCGTAAGATCCAATTTACACACGAGCCATTTGTTTTCTTATTTATCTCCTCGTTCTTCATTCTTCCGTTTAAAAAATACCGTGCACCCAGACGGACACCTTTCGCTTTCACTTGACCGCTTTGGACGGCCCTGTTGTTGTCTGATAGCCGACAAGAAGCGTTTAAAACTCGCCCATTTCTCGGCCAGGCGAAATTACTTCGTCACGTGTAATCCCCTAGACACGTTTCCATCGGATCACGCTAACTATCCGTTCGATTAGTATCGCTAATCGAGAATAAGGCTTCTCATCCTCCGTTGGAAAAATGGCCCCGACCACTTTCCAAAAGCGTTCAGAAACGACGCGTGTAATAACCTGCAACGGTTACGTACGATAATCCATCGTAATCCATTATCCTTCCGTTCTCGATCATTAAAGCGCACCGCGGCAATTGCGATATCTCGATAGAATGTTTGCTGCTACTGTATTAATTGCTACTCAGGAAGCGATTCAGTTCTGTAATTGGAGCTTGGACAGAGGCGAGGCGCGTTTTCTCCGCGAAAAGGAATGTAAATACCCGCATCAACGGGTGTAAACAGCAGCTTTGGTCGTGGCAGGTTGGTTAATGCACTGGAGTGTCGATTGGCCGGAAGCGATGAATTATAGAATCGTTCTGAAAACGTGGAAATGATAGGCTCTGGATTTCTCTCGGGGAAAGGATGTTCCTTAGGCGATTAAAGACTTCCTATTCATTATTAATATGGCAGAAAGTTTGGTAATTACTCGAAGCACCTACGGGGATGTGGACATTAATATCTAAATGTGTAATTGATACTTGCAGGGTGATTATTATAACGCGATCGATGCGATGTTCAACGTGCATGGAATACTAAAGTAGTTTAGGGAAAGAGTGGAGTATTTAATGTGAAAGGGGATGTCATGTGTTGGAAATGTATAGATATATTTTTTATTTTTTATTTTATTTAATATATCAGCAATCAGAATTGGGTTCTATAGGCTGATGCGTTGACTTAGGACCCAACATTAGAGTCCTTTGTGTGGCATGACGAGGGCACTTCCAGTGAAGTGACCGCCTGTCCTTCATCTGCCGTCGATTGGCCAGTGTCTTTTTAATCTTCGGTAGTCCTGTTGCTGTAGAAGTGGTTGTACAAATGGGTTCGTGTGTATTTCTAGTTTGTTGTGGTGTTTAATGCTTCTTAAGGCGATTTCTAAGTCTATTTTTCAGAATCCCAGTGGCCCACTTTTTACATGAAGTGTATAGTTATGGTGGAAGTTAAGGGGGGAATCCTATTTTAAGGGCTAAAAAATAGCAAAATTTAGGATTTTTTTTTAAGAAACTAGCATTTCGATTCATGTGAAATTTGGAACACAATACCGCTAAATTCTATACTTCTTTTGTTACATAAGAAAATTGGCGGAAAATTGGATTGTAAAAATTAAAGGTTCAGACCTTTTAGTTTGAAATCTCTCCTCGCTGCTCAATATTTTTTTTTCTTTTTTGCTGGATCATCAATTTCTAGCTACATATGTATAAAATAAAACGCCGTTTCATTTTTCTGTTTCAGATTACCTGCTAGATAAATATCGGCGCGATGGTCGATCATGCATAACTATTATATTTATGGTTAAAAATTTATAAAAAAAAACCTGCAGCTTCTTCAAAGATGCATCAAAACATGGTCCAAATTTCAGATGAATCGAATCGCTGGTTTCTTAAAAAAAATCCCAAATTTTGATATGTTTTTAACACAAAGAATAGGATTCCCCCTTAAGGACAGAAGATGTTAAATTTGTAAGTGGTTCATTTAAGGTTCCCAGTCTTCAGCAATCAATATTTAACGTTTCATTTCATTCTAGTGCATTTGTTATACCTATATTCCTCGAGAAACTAAAGGAAAACAAAACGAAAATCGCACCCCCAACATTATAAGCTACCATTGCTAAATCCCCCAGAAATACAATAACGTCTTCAAGCTTCGTCGCGAAAACTGAAACTTAACCTTCCATTAAATAATCGCTCGAACATCTTCGATGACTTCATCACGGTCGATTACTCAGCACCGAGCCAGTTTCCCGAAGAAACCGACGTGCTCGATCTCAATATTCCATTAGTCCCCTGAAACAAGATAGACGAGAAAGAAAACCAGGACGACGAATCGATTACCTCTCGATCGACAGAGGATCAGGAAATCGCAGTTTTGTCACGGGATAATACGGTGAAATCGATCGTTTACTCGGCAGCGGTTTTAGTAGACGAGGAAGAAGAAGGGCTGGATGAGCATCCTGGAAGGAAGGAGCAGCGTTGATCGCCAAGAACCCGGAAGGAACAGGTGATCCTCATCTGCTGCGAGCGGCGGATTCACGCTGTCCAGGTGAGCACAGGTAAATACACCCGGTCCAGTGCACGGCTGGCCGTCGACTCGGCAGGTAGCGTGTGCTGAACGAGCCAGGGAAGAAGGGACCGAGTGCGTTCAACTCGTGGATCGCGCGTGATCCACGCCGGTCGACCTTGACACCGCGGGGATCCCAGGGCGCAGCGACACGGGGATGACCAGGATGGACGAGCCGGAGGACACTTATTGCCTGTAAGTGAGCACAAAATCTGGGTGGGTCTGTTCCTTCGATGGTAGAATTTATAAGGAGCGGAAGGATCGCGGTTAAAAGACGTCGAAGAACACGGGAAGTTGGAAAGCAGGTTACCAGGCTATCGGCGGCCCGTGATCCGCGATGAAGGGAACAAAGGGGCAGGAACGGGGGAAGAATAAGGCGGAATATTTATTCCGCGAGCGATCGAGCGTGGAGGCGCCGGTTGAATTTCAAATCGAGCCAGGCCGCCGTTTCCCTCGCGAATGGCCTGTCGTGTCGCGAGGGATCGTTCCGAGCGGTCATTCCACGACGGCATCCGTTGTTCTTTAACCCCTACATCTTCTACGGCGGGTGCAACTGTTGGGGCTTGTTTCGTATGAGAATTTAGAGAGTGAACAGAGGGATCTTTTACTCGTGCTGGAAAGACTTTCTTCAATGGAATCTGAAATATTTTTAATATGAATATCGTTCCTTTGGTGTTTCCAAGTGTCGTTGGTCGAATTTTTATTCAATCAGAAAATATTTTACTGTGCATTTGTGCAATACTTTTTGAACCAAGCGTTAGAGATTTTCAAATGTTTCAGTTCTCAGAGACTTAAAGGGGAAGACAAATTTAAGTAAACTGTACTGTAGGATTTATCTTCATATTAGTTGCACTTTATTCACACTGAAACTACATGGTGGTTCTCTCTAAGTGAATCTATTTTTCTACGCGCACAGTGCACAGTATGTATAATCATTAGTAGAGAGAATTTTCTTCATTTAATAATAATAATAATAATTCGTCATTGCACCAGTAGAAAATAACAGGAAGATAAGAAATAAATACATAGTAAATATCTTTAAGTAAACAAGAACGAGAAAAATAGTAGAGTTAGAAATTATTCATATAGTATATGTAAACGTAGAAGTAGAGTGCAAAAGGCGAGATTCAGCTGTCAGCTGTTGTTAACTCAAGCAATTAAAACTAACAGCGTATACGGAAAATAGATGTAGATAACTAAATAATGTAACCGCGTGTAAGGATTATAGCGCAGTGTGTGACGTTGAAAATAGCCAATTGAAAATTGCAGGAGTGAGAATTATAATATAAAAAATAATATCACTGCTTTCACGTTTGAAAGATGGCTATAGAGCGAATTTCAGATGGAAGGGAATTGTACTAAAAGGTGAAACAATAAGAAAAGGAGCCTCATTTCAATAATTTTCTACTCTCTTCAAATCGTAATGATTTTACAAGAATCATCCAGTGTGCCGAACACTCCACAACTAAAACTACAAATAAGAAACTAATGCTTCTACATCAACGGACGACTCAAAGCAATGAAATACATGACAGAGACTTCTCCATTACCAAACAATATTTTATATCAACACTACCACTCTACCACTGTCGATATGAATCCTCAGTTTCAGCCACTCCATCGGTGCAATTAAACACAGAGAGTACACAAACGTGCGTTCGTAGATGTAATATTATGTCTACGTGTAAATAATTGCGTTAGACGTGGGGCAGCATTGCACTATCTGCAGTGCGAGCAGTCGTGTCGAATAAACAGATTAAACGGTACTACCAGTAGAACTCGTGGCATCACTGACCTCTCGCACAGTCGACCGCTCCGGCAAAGACGTCGCAATCGCCGGTACGATTACTTCGTATCCGCACGAAAGACCGGAATCCGAGGTGATTATCCGTTCGCAGATCGACTATGAGCATTACGAAAATCGCTGGCAGCTCTCTCGCGTAACGCGTTGGGGAGTGTAGATTTCGGTCGAGATTCATGCGAATAAATATTTTCTGCGATCCAGGGAAAGTGGCTGGTAAATACGTAATTCGTGGTGGAATAAAAAAACAACGGTCCATGGTTGTTCGTATGAAAATAAATCGAAAATATGGGGTAACAAATCCGATTTTGAATATTAGGTTGATGGAGTATGATTTCATTCACGTGTCTGTGTATTGTTTGCTGTTTCTACTTACGCGTTATCGGTTTTAGTACCAATTCTGGTCTAGCGCGGGAGTTTCTTTAGCATTTTTCTGAATTTTTTATGAGCAATCAAAGCAAGTGTTGGATACAATGTTTTTCTTTTTTCTAAAAATCTTAATCGTCCTTTTAACTATATTTGCATTTTCTTTTGTCGCGAAAGAAATAGTGCGAGACGACCAATTGGCTGCCACGATTCTGTCCTTCGTAGGCATCTGAAACAAATGATTAATGACAAATTTTATTCAGTGAGAATATGGCTATCGCCTCAACGGGGATTATGTACTAAAATTAATTTTTCACAAAATGGCGCCTGCTTAAAACGAAAAGTCCGTTTTCTTCTCTTCAATTGTGATACTAATTTGTTAATTAGAAAGGAAGTTATGCAGATGTTATTATAATTTTGGTTCAGTCCGGTTCGTCTCTGCAAAAACGCACAATCTTCATGTCTTCGTACAGACATCTTATAAGGTGAAATGGACGACTAAGATTCCAGAAAAATCGCTGTGTGCTATACTTACTTTGATTGCCCATAAAAGAAATGGTAATGAAATCGGCGCGCTAGACCAGAATATCCCCGTAAGGTTTATTCTTCTTCGTATTTGGAACACTTGTCTGTTCCCACGCACTCGTTTAGTAACTTAGATGAATACTGGTTTGACGAGGAAGGTTACCGAACCTTGAATCATCCATCGCACGAGTTGTAATCCATTTCTCATTACCGCAAATATCTTCCATTAATCCACCACTATCATTCCAAAACATTCGACAGGCGAATCTTTGATTGATAGCTATCTACGATCCTATAAAAACAATCTTTCATGCAAACAGCAAAATTCATCTCAGCCAAGAATCAATTACATTTACAGCATACGAGCGTCTCCACCAATGGCACAAGGGGAAATAAATCAGTACACCAAAATTTATACGATACAATGCTCACCATCGATCATCCTGCACGAAGCAGGATCATCTTTCTATTTCCACCCCGAGAATTCTGTTTGTTTCGCGAGAAATCGTTGCACCAGGCGTGGCAAAAATTACGCAACCACTTGCAGTACGTATCGACGGTTACGTAAAGGCAGAGCAGACGAAATCGTTTGTCAAAGAACACCGTTAATGGTCGGCCATGAACAATCGTTTAGAACCCGGCTGTTTCCCTCCTCGGGTTCGGTCCGATTCGGTACGGGCGAAGTATTCCGCATCCTTTAACGAGTCCTGCGGCCCAAAGGGTTTTTCGTTGCTCCTGTTAATTGCGTAATCGAATCGCTGGAAACTGCGCGGCGGTTCCGGCGCTCGGCAGCAGTTGAAAACCGGCGGAACTGGCCGGCGAACTAATTTTAACCCGTAACTAGTTCCACGCCGTGCCCGAACCGAGATTTTTATCCGAAGCATTCCTAGCTAAAGGGCACCTACACCGTATGCAATTATGCGAACGGCGTTTCTGCAGTCGGCGGGCGTGTGATATATATTATAGCGAGTGTGAGATACATTACATCATGGATAAATCGAAAGGAGCAGTATTCGCGATTTCCTGTTTGTGGCAGAAGTTTAAGTAGCTTGAATTATCCTTTGGCGAAGGCAACGTTAAGTCTTTATGAGTTTTGTGGGTGGTTTGGGAGAGGGTAGTGTGCTGTGATTTTTTTATATGTTGATTGGTATGATTTTTATTGTGACAATTAGGTGATGTAACTTTGAAATGGTCCAAGAGTTTTTAATTTAGGAGGACACTGTGATCGGATTTTCTAGGGGTAGTAGGAGTTTTGTCTTGAAAATTAGGTGTAAATTTCTTTAGATCTTTCACTCGATTTTTCTTTAGAATTTTCTAAAATTTCAGAAATCGCTGTGTAGACTTAATAGTGGTTTTTCTTAAATTACTAGTAGCACAATGAATGTATTTATGTAGAAAATTACAGCGATATCAAAGGGAGAACTCGCGGAGGAAGAAGATAAATTATGAAATAAAAAGTGTAGTGGTTTTGAACAGAAATGAAAGAAGGTTACACTGTGTGAAACTACGTGGGTGATTAAAGAAAAGGGAAGGAAATGAGATAGTACGATGTTGGGTGATAATGAGGAACAGGTGGCGACTGTATAGAGTGCGAAAAGAAAGGGAAGGAAAATTTATTATATGCAGAATTAAAATTCTGCGAAACGAAAGTCCATTTTTATGCGAGCGAATTTTCAGAAAGAAAAGGATTACAATGAAAATTGTATTGAGGGTTTGATCAGTTTTTAACCTGAAAATTATAGCCTCTTTTTTATTTTCACGGGATATTTATTCTTGTAGAATTTTACACAGCTTTTGTGACTTGTAAGTGGAATGCTACTATCATGAAATATTCAGGTTCGACGGAGGGATGGCTAATTTTAACAGAGAGTAGCCAGAATACGTTATCGTCAAAAATCGATAGATTTCGATATTGGGTACACCCTTAATTTAGGGTCTGACACACTTTCGGAAATCACCTTGCGCATAATGTTGCCCACGGACTTAATTCCTCACGGAGCATGTCGTTTAGCTGCATTAAATTTTGGACTTGACCCATTTCTGCCACCGAAGTCCTTCAATTTTATAGGACTTCAGGTGCCTCGTACCTATCACGCTTTTTTTCATGGGTATTATGCTACTTAAAGGCGAAGTATCATCTTGCAATTGTGTTAACGTTATCAGTTAACACGTCAGATTTTTTAATCAATGAAAGAAATGCAATTTAAATGAATATCCGATATGTTATTAGACACACATGTACACTTTGATACATATTTTTTTAGGGAAAAGATTGTTTATAAAATTCAATGCTAATAGAATTATTTTTACAAGTTCTAAGTGGCTTATATTCCTTTTAACGTGATCATGAAAGTAGAAAAAGTCTGAAAATCAGGAAACCAGCCAGAAATAAGATAATTACCAAATATTTTAATTAAACTTTCTTCAAATTATTAAAGTCTTAAACAGAGAAAAATTTTCCTTCCAAAATTCCCTCGCGAGGCATTCAGCCACTTAATATAGTTCCACACATTCTATGTTCTATTCTTCCTGTTTCCCTATAAGTTCCTCAGTTCACTGAAAGCCCTGTTGACTTGTCGAGTCATTTAATTTCCTTTTGCATTTTTCAATTCTTCTTTTTCACATTCTTCTGCACATTCAGAGGATATTTAAATTCTGACAAATTGTTTGCCACGAAACACCCACTTCTTAAATATAGAATTTTTCATTTTTTTACAGTTGCACATACACCATCGTCCGCCCTTCAACAGCAACTGTCCATGCTACCATTTCGAAGTGTGTCAATCAGCAATTGCACAAACATTCCTTGTCAATCAAAGATTACTTAATTCCACTTGTGACACGATATGATATTAAAATTGTCGCTATTCCTGCGCCACGAAGAATGTCGCATGATCGCCATTCCATATTTTCTTATCCCGATACTTTACCCACATTTCAAACGCCCATTCGCCGTGAAAACATTCCAAATAAAGAAAGGACAACCGTGTCCACGAACAAGCGAATCTGGAGACCTACTTACGTCGAATTCTTTTGTCCATCCTTGACAACATTGGCACGATTCTAGTGTCGTTCAAATTACCATCGAGCACTCGAATTTCACGGTCGACGATCCTTCCCGCGAAGATGTTATGTAGATCACGCTGTAATCGAACACCGCGAAGCTCATAGCAGCGCGCAGTGGAAGTAATAATTGCCTTTATGACGGCGTAACGCATATATTTAGCATAGTTTTCGGAATCCAGTTCACCCGCGAACTTTCTCTGACACGCCATAAAGTCGTGTCCATTATCCGCGTGCCAGCGATTAAACGATCGCTGCTGCGGAATTATGAAACTAATAACGAGTACATAAAATTATGAAATTCAATAATCCCAGATTCAGGGAATCTGGAGTTACAAGACTGGTATTCTTGTTGCAACATATAGATTGTTCCAGTGAAATGAAACTCTGTAGAACTTTGTATTCATGATTGTAGGTAAAAAGTGGGGATCACGATTAACAATTCGAGTGGCGTAAAGGTTTGCAAAATGCACCAATTTTTTTAACAAATATTTTCTCAAATTTTAAAGTGATAGAGCTTTTGTATTATGTATTTTAGAAAACAAAAATGTATAATATAATATGGTAAATAAATATGCTTGGTTCTGTTAGTTTTGTGCTTTTGGATTGTTATTAAACCTTAAGGAGGGAATCCTCATATAACAGCCCCTAAAAGTAACTGATATTTATGATTTTTTTTTAAAAAACTATTGTTAATAATGGTTTAAACTCTTTTGGGATATGAGGGAGTATCTTCAAACTCTCAGATTTGTTTTATTATTTTGATTCTTCTTTAGAATTTTTCCAATAAATAATAAGTTATTAATTATTGTGGAATCTTGTTCACCATTTCGACGATGTAACTCCTGTTGGCGTGACGTGTAGCACCTGTCACAATCATCTGATTGCAAAAAAAAAAGAAAAATTTGTTTAAATCAGATAAGTAGCTTATGCTGGGACCGAATCTGACATTTAAATTTTAGTTTTTATTTGTAATACCATTTTCATCCATCTACAATAAATTTATCTAAGGAAAAAATGACTTTTTCTTTCACACGCTATAAAAATGTCAATTTTTCATTTTTGTTCATTAACTTAGGTCCAACCCCAGCGTAAACTATCCAACTTTATAAAATTTAAGAAAGTCAACTTAAAAAAGTTACCAAGATTCCACAATAATAAATAACAAGGATCGACATAACAAAAATTCTGCAAGTTTAAACATGCCACCTTATGTTCAAAAGAGTTTAATCCAATATTAACAATATTTTTTCTAAAAAAAATTCATAAATATCATTTACTTTTGAGGCTGGTACACGAGAATCACCCTTCAAGTGTTTCACTTTGTCCCCGTTTTCCCTAATTGTGTCTAACTACTTAGCTCAGAATCTCCAGCAACTTATGACACCTCGCTTTCACGAGCTTTAGCCCCGCGTTCGTTCCAGAAAATCGAATCCTAAGCCCGCGGAGCCGCCCGGCGGGGTCTATTTTGCTGGGCACGACCCGCCACGGTTGACGAAACAATGATCATCGGACCGATGATCTGCCCGAGCGTGTCCTGCTCGACGATCGTCGCCCGAGCGTGACACGCTTCCGCGACGCTCAACCGATCATCGGCTCGTCGATCTCCTAGAGCTTCGATATCCGTTGCTCAGCATTCCACGGGAATATTGTTCGGGCGAGTGGTCGCCGTCCTGAATGCATGGAAACGCGGGCGACGAACGTGAGACGCTCGAGACGATCCAGGGGAACTCGGAGTCGCGTAATTTATGATTTACCGTCGAGAGGGGTTGGCGACAGCTTTACTTGGGGAATAAAACTCGGGGAGAGACGGCGTTGGCCCGATAAGAAGTAATTGCAGTTGGATCGCGAGGACCAGTACTTTGGTAGTTTCCAAACGGTTGGAAACTGACTTTGTATTTTATTTAGGAGCTGCATATGCGTTTTATTGGTCGGAATAGGGGGTTGAATTATGGAGATTTTTGGGGTGGGTGGGAAGAATTTGAGAAAGGTGTTTTTCCTTTTGCAGATACTGAGTGTGTGCAGGAAATGATGATGTCTTGTATGTAGGACTGTGAGGTAGTCTTGTAGGCTAGTGATTTTCTGTTTTTATGGATTATCTTGGTGTTGATTTACATTTGAATATACTTGCTTTGTCGAAAGATTCTAACTCCATTTTAGGAGTTATCAGTGTGTTACTTTCTGTGGAGAAACTTATCGCTACTTTTTAAGATAGCGTCAAAGGCGTGAAAATTTGGAGGGTAGTTTTCAATCCTTAAATTTGAGTTAGCGTAGCCAAAAAACTATAAATGTGACCCTTACCCTTCACTGATATCTATTGTCACTGATTAGTAAATTTCGTCGATTTCTTAATGTTCAGTAATCAAATTTATATTCATCAAGTATCTATAAATATATCAATCATCAATACCACCTCTTTTGCCACAGGCTTAGTAATCACCCAGCATATATATATGACGAGTATCAACACCAAGTTTCTTACCATTTCATACCTTCAACTTTCCTAGACGAATACTTCATCACCAATTTGTTCGTTCACATTAATCAAGTTACTTGACTACAAGTCGCTTGAATTCAAGTAATTTGAAACTACTTTACCAATGTGAGCTAGTTACATATTTACTTGACCTGAAACATCCTTTCAGGTTTCTTTCAAGTCTCAAGCGAAGAGTAGAGATTCGTTCAACTTTACTTGACTCGAAATACAACTTGGCTAATGTGAACGAGGCTTAGGGAAACATGAAATAGACATAAATTCTGTTGAAGATTCAGAACAGACTTTTCAAATTGCCACCAAAGCTATGGGCACGGTATCGTTGCCATCCATAAATTTTCATTAACTTTCAATTCTGCCGGAGGTTCTGCCGTGGTCGATTTTTCGGGATGAGCGTAATAGCGCATAAGTAACTACAGCGAACCGCTTTTCGGACGATAAGAGTCTGGTGAAACTGCACCCAGCTCGGTCTGGCTCGAGTGGAAAAGTGAAAAACCAGCTCGAATTAGCGAGCCACTTTCCTCGCCGCTTTCGATAGATTTTAAAGTGCGCGAGGCGTCGCCGGGAAAGAACAGATGGCCGATTTCGTCGGGCACGCAGGCTGCTCACGACTTACTTCCACTAAATTGCAGCAGAGGAAAGAGTGCTTTGTCCCTGGTTTCTTGCGCGCATCCACGATGCCTCCGATGACGGACAACGAAAGATATTCTGGAACACAAAGTAAATAGGTAGCCGTAATCACGAAACGGATTCTTCGGTCAAACATGCGGGACGAATTGTCCATTTTGGAGTGAACTTAATGAACTTAATTCCTGTGAATATTTGTTCAGTGGAAGCTAGGATTAATTTAATATTATAAATTTTGTGAATTTTATACTATTTAAAGTAATTGAAGAGTTTGTCGAGTTCGAATTTTATTTTTTAATAGCCTTGGTTTTTTGTCTTTAGACAGTATTACTGCTACCTTTGCACAACATTTTGGCTCCAAAAAAGTTTAGCTTCCTTGCATAATGATACATATATGCTTATAAATATTTCTATAAGTTGGAGAATTTTTTTCATCACACTTCTGTTTTTGTTTCTCACCATTCTTCAGTCCCATGCAATCTAGAGTCTGCTCTTAATATTTATCCCCCCCCTCCAAAGTCGATGCTGAGCAGGTAACTGTCCGGAAACTTTTACCTAGCGGTGTGTGTACTTGTTCGTAATTACGAATTTACCTGTTTCCACGGTGGTTTCTTGCATCCCGCGCAACGTGACCGTGGCTAAGTGGATATTACACGTATTTATGCGTCGCCTGGCACGGAACGAGCCCTCTCCTGTGCGACGTACGCCCGTCCACGCTGGAGACTGTCCGTTGCAGCTTCGAACGGGAATTGCAGTGGCAAAGAAGGGCAAGGTCGAAACACCGAACACATTGTGGGCATGTGCATCAACGACATGCCCAGTGTCCGAGAAACGATCGAACGATGGTTAAACGGCGCGTGCTTCCAGAGACGGCGAAAAACTAACCTCGCTCAGGAATTAATGGCCAACCATTCTCTTCCTCTGAATTATTGTCGGCAGGCGTAATAACGGCGGCGATTTCTGAATATTTATACTTATAAACGATCGTCTGTTGTTGAAGATACGAATGTGACGAATGTGAAAAAGGTATCGTAAGGGAATGGGATTTTTGTGCCTTCGAGATAATGATCATCAGACAGAATAACCCTTCGTGGTCAGACGGGGTGTATCGCACCCCAAGAGCAATTTTCCAGTTCAAATGTCGCGCCTTTACGACTTCCAATGTGAATTTATCGCGGAAAAAATCGTCTTTTTTCACAACCATGGAAAATCGCTCCTTTTTAACTACAAATTTAATCATATTAAAATTTACATTTCTAGGAAAATACTATTAGAGCATGGTGGTGCGAGTATTGCGAATGTATAATTATCACTGAAAAGTTAAAAGATTTAAAAATACGAAAATGGTAACTAAAAAATGACCCTGGGGTGCAGTGAACTCCATGTGATCAATTTGTGATTATAAGAAGGGTGACCACGCCGGGTTAAGTTGTTCTGGACGCATACAATTGTAGAGTGTGAGTGTATGCTAATTTTCTTCTCTATAAGACATTGTTAGGGTAATTTTACAAAAACCTAGAATCTCATTCATTCTTAACAGAGATTACTTTACTGAAGGATGCTCTTTTACCATGATATATTGTTGTACGTATTCTGTTCGTAAATCTTTCCGATATTATTGAACACTCCACAAAAGAAGCATCCTACTTCAGGGATGACTTAAGGGTACAAGGCAGTCGTTGTTCTCGAAAACGAAGCAATTCTTTTTCAATTAATTACAAAACAATAACTAAACTGAACTAAATAACTAAACAAACATGTTCTTTTAAAGCTTACAGTGGTAATAAAATTTGTGTCAAAGAACAAGTCTCCCTCAGTTCTACTTTATTTCTTTGTAATTAATTGAAAAAGAAATCCTTCATTTTCGACAAAAGCAACTGCTTAAGTATCCTTCATACATCAGAAAACCCTGAATAAATTAGGTCATCAATTCACCTTCAGTCTTCAAACTCCATCACACTCCCACCTATTAGAAAAAGTTATCTTTATTTTCAATTGTAACAAAACTACTTCATCTTCCTTTCCTTTAACTCCTTTCCTTTCATTTAACCCAGTTAAATGATTAAGTTAAATATTAAATCTGGATAAAAATATTTGTACAAAAATATTATATTCAACCCCAATGGAGACGTCGGTAGAAACGTTCAAAATCAGACAACGATTTCATATATAAATTGTTATATTTTCAATTCCAATGCAGTACTGTGCTCCATAAACCGCTTCGAAATATAAACCGAACCCATTAGCAACCCGTTGCGCAAGATAGTCCTGCCGCAAAGGGGTTGAAAATAATAATCTCTAACGGTACAGCCGCGTGGAACCGTTGTTCCGTTTCTCCGTGCACATTGGCTGACCGATAAATCGTTTCAGATTGCAAAGAAGCGCATAATAATGTCCGTTGCAGCGAAACTTCCGTTCTTGTCGCGTGCGCGCTCTGCAACTTTCATTCTTGCGCGCACCAGCGTGTGCAATCGAGAGTTATCGCTTATTAAGATCGACGTGGATTACGTTAATCGTTGCTAATTTACTTGGAAACATCGTTTTCCTTGACGAGACTTCAGCTTCGATTCCATGACGAAGGCGGTGTCTTTCCTTTCGAGGTGTGCGAAGATGGGAGGACAGGGGAACGATGGAAATATCGGGCAGGATTTGTGATTTGCAAGGCTGGAATCTGTCATATAAATTCTACTGCTATTATTGTTGCGAAATTTGTATAATACCGTAAGAAGCTTGAAGCAGGGTTAAAGGAGAGATCGAGTGATATTGCTCGTTAGAAAGTTAACGTATTCATTGCCGCATAATACTTACTGTTTTTATGAAGCTTCTAGTTTTGGCAGTGTGCTAAGTGTCTTTAAGTACTTGGCTTCTAGAAACTTTATCAGATTGATTTTTCGAAAGAAAACATTCCACGCAATCTGGTGCCTTCCTTGAATCCAGTTTAGACTTGTTGCTCCACCAACTTCACACTTGTCAATTTATATATTTTTTGTCTATTAGTGTGTACTTTAATTAGTATTCCATGGTGTTTGGTATATATTACTCAATTTTTTATGGGAGTGAGGAAAAGTCACTAATAATCTAACTCACTTATTAGTTTATTATTGAAATCCATCCTAAAACTAAAATTCCTAATAGAATCCTTTACTCAAAGTAGAATTTTTTTTCAAGTATACAGAGATCACACGATGTTTAGCATTTTTTTTTATTACTGTTGATAGGCCAGCAAAGTAGTAATAAGTATGATGAAAGAAGATGAAAGCAGAAAACGAGACAATGGGAAGAAGGATTGTAGGAAAAAATGAAACCCTTATTTATTTTTCTTCTACTTCCTTTTCAACGTTCATGCGATCAGATAAATGTTATTCGTTTCCTGTGTGTTCATAAGCACTTGTAAATGCTAGAGAGATTAGAAATAATTGTTCTTTAATTGTCTTAATACGTATACACAGTCTACTCGAATTATTTTACACAATAATGGTAGCAAGTTTTTCTTCGGAATAATAAACGAAAAGGACACATTTGAAATAAATGTAGCTTCGTTGGATACGTCTATGACAAGCTACTCTTAGAAAATAGGTCCACCTTTCAAGGGTAAAGTTATTAATTTAGTAAATAATTAAACGAATGATGTAAAGTTAGAATGCACCACGTTCGAATAATTAAGAACGGTACATGCTACGGGCAGCTTAGTAATGAGTACATAGTTACCGTTAATTGATTGCAAACACGGAATTGTTGCACTAGTATCTGTCCGTGCCAAGCTACATATTTGGACTTTCGAAGGTTGGATAATCCATATGAAAGGCTGAGAGGCTTGCCAAGCGATTTACATAACAAGAACTTCGAAGCCAATAATTCGTCACAAAACGCTGGAATATTCGTATGAATTTTTCTGTCGCTCCGCTAACTTTCTCCCCATCAAACTTGATATTTACAATCCATTACACTTCACAACTTAAACATAAGTCTCAATATCACCCCCCTCGCACTCGACGAGTTGCAACCATTTCCATCGACGCAAAGTTCTAAGCCATAGGGACACGCCATGCTCCGCGCGACCGTAGAATTTCAAATTCTTCCTAATCCCAATTACAAACTACAATATTCAACCACAAAGAAGTATCATTCCTATAAAACTTTCCACAACTTAAACCTCCATGTCCCACAGTTGAAGGGTAAGGGGAAGAAAGGAGGAATGTCACAAAACAGCTTTATCGAGAAAATTAAGTTTCAATACTTTAGTCGACCAGTAAAGAAACAAGGTTCAATGAATTTAATTTTCTTCTTAAATAATTTCCTCACATCGCGAATTTTTTGCAGTGTAGATTGGACATTTATTATTTTTAACTAGTACGCCAAATCTTTAACGTTACCCTTATAACTCTCTGTGATTCGACAATTCTGTAGTCGCAGCTGCCACCAACAAAATATGCCATAAATCGCGAAGTCACGAAAAATCGACGGACGTGCTTGTTACAACTACCTCCACCAAGTCTTTAATTTATTTTAAATACATTGGGCCATCAGTGATCCACGGTGTGATCGTGATCGAAAAATGAAGAAACGCGAGGTATGCGAGGAATAAACCGGGAGAAGTGGTCTATGTGTATTCTCCGCGATGAAGTTTCCATGGACTGTGTACCGAAAGCGATGAAAATCCACTTCTGGCTTCTCCCTTTTCAACCACGATCCAGTTGATACCGTGCCACCTGTCGTCGACGCCAGGCCAGCGTTGCTCCGCAGCTACTTTCTGCCCCACGGACGAATTCACCGACACGTCCGGTTTTATCGGCAAACAGTCGTCAGCTGGGCAAAAGGGTGGAGCTTGTCTAAATTCATTCGTCGAATCGATCGGCCGGGCGGTGGCATCGAAAGCTTATTTCGGGTGCGGCGGCGACGAAAGCCGGATTGGCCTGGATCGATGGCCCGCGATTAGCGACACTCGAAGGAGACGAATTAATTCGGTCCTTGGGAATCGCGATTAATCTCCCCAGCGCGATTCAGGGCTGCCTGCCAGGATGTAAATTGAGAAACATCCGCACCGCCCTCGCGTTCTTTCCGAGGCGCTTGGTCGATAATTCAATCGGGGGAGAAAGGGGAAGTCATCTGATAGTGGAATAATTAAGATGATGCTTGCGACGGGCCAAGTGGGCGAACGATGATTTAGGATGTAACTGTGTCTGTGTAATTTGGGGGGAGTAAATTGTGCCGGGGATTATGAAAGTGGTGTAAGTCATGAAATTTTCGTTCTGAGATGTTTGGACTGTTGTGTTTGAAAAATATTTTTCCATTATTGAACGAACTGTTTCACAAGATATATGAAATTCTAATGTTTATGTTATCTATTATTCTAAAAGCTTATGAGGAACTTGTACGAAAATGTGTTTTTTAAACCTTTGAGTGTCTCGCAAATTCCAAAATTGCTCAAACCTAGGTTTTCGATCTTCACAACTTAATCAATTCAATCATTTTTTCGAACAAAAGCAATTTTTATTGTCAAATACTTTGCCACTAACAAATTTAGCATTTTTGGTAATGCATTATTTATCACTATTTCTCCTAATTGTTCTCATATTTTCACCACAATTGAGTACTACATTTCGCCTTTTCCTTCTTTCTTTCTTTTCTTGCCCCACTTTTTGCCCCACAAATATGTAATTATTTTCTTTCTCACAAATTACTTACAGGAAACAAATGACTCACACTATCGAAATGAACGCGAAACTGTCGCAGCTCATTACGAAAGTGACACTATCGTGTCATTGCTTACTTGACGACTATTTTGCAAGAATTCGTTCAGAATATTGAAATATAAATCAATATAAAATAAAATAAGAGAAATCTCAATTGTGAGGTTTTTTTACATACACCACTTTGATAATCATCTGCACAATTGTGGTACACGATACACGAGTGTTTGAAATGTTCGAAAAAAAGTGGTAGGATTTCCAAGATGTAGAGGTAGGTAGAATCACTTCATACATTAAAAAATATTTGTATATTTCATGTTAATGAGAGGTGTGTCGATCTTTTTTTGTGCTATTAGAAAATAGGGCGCGTTTCTAAATATCTCATGGGATGCTTGAACACTAATTACGATAAAGTAATTATCGAACATGAACTATGAAATAACTCCTCATGTGTTAATTATAGTAACAAACTAACTCCATATTAATACCCGTAGACATAGAATAAATGTACCTACGTGTTTGATGTTACAGGCAGATATTAGTTTTCAAAGCATGTCTGACCATAAACAGTCCCTTTCCCCTGCCTCTGTTACAAATTACTTTTCTTCTGCACACTAAGCCTATTGAATAATACATAATCTTATCTTATTATCTTAAATATCGTTTCAAGTAAAAACAGTTTGGGTTACCAAAGTCTTCATTAACATGCACAAATTTTTTAGCAATAGCGTTCAAGATTTTGAAATTACACTATCGGCGAAATAAATGTTTTCATGCACCATTACAAGTATGACCACATAATTCTTTTTAAAAGCATTCTATTAAAAAATATTCAAGTAACCCGAGACTCTAGAAATTTACTCGAATAGAAAACCTCCCAAATTTCCACCTCCCATGTCGAACAAAGCGTACACGAAACCTTCGCCGTCGTAAGCGACCTATGACCCAAGAATATTTCCATGTAACAGCAAGTCTAGCGAGAGTCGTTGTCGTTGGCCCGAGTCGTTGAGTCGGACACGTCCACTGTCCCTCCCCAGCCGAAAGTGAAAATTCCGGATCGGGGGTGGAGATAAAACTTCTCATCCCCGACCAGCTTTCTGGCTCGAAAATCGTCTCGTGGCGCTTCCCCGGCTGTGAAAATCGTTCATTCGCGCCCACACACGCGGCGCAGTTCTATCGCTAACCTTTTCCACGGTGGCATGACGATTCAAAATCTGCGCTGTCAAAATTAACCCCTCACGCTTATATTATTCGCTCGTCGATCGGACTAACATAGCAGAGTAATTTCAACATCAGTACTTCACTTAGGTAATCCCAGGAATTACGAATTTCACCACCCTTATCAAGTTTAATGAAGTCAGCACAAAACGTTTTAAGGGGTCATTGTGGTTTCCGCGCTGATAAGTTAAGTGATTTTTCAGAATTTACTGAGGAGAAAAGAAATATAGTAATGGCATAAAACTTTTATTTATTTATTATACTACATTTCTACAGCAAGTAAAAAATATAAAAGTAATAAAATTAATTTTTTTTAAATGCTTTTAATAGCGCTCTTGATGGCATTTTTGAGAAATGATGCTTCGCTGGTGCAAAAATCCAAACGGATTCTTGAACAATTAATGATTTATCTTCAAAATTAACAAGATGCCGGACAAAAATGCCAAAAAATGTTTATACCTATATTTGTCCAGAACACACAATTCAAACCACAACCTGCAAATCTCCATCAACTTCGTCAAACCATCTGACGACTGATTCGTAGGCATAGCGATCCTAATACTCTTTTTCGCTTTTACAATTCCTCTTTCCATCGACGTGCCGCGCCAGGCATTGTAACGTTTCCGGCCAGGGAGCCGCGCGGTCCTGGCCGCCAAGGCCTCGGATCTCGTTCCCGCGACTCCTCTTTTATCGACTTCTCCCGCCGCCACCCCCCCCCCCCCCCTTCGCCTCCGCCTGACCCATTGTACACGTGGAATCGACGGTAACCCGGGGAATCTCGTATTAAAAGCCGAAACACAGACGTGTCGCCGTCGCCGTCGTCGTCGGGCCGCATTGTTCGACGCGAGGAACCGTAACGACGGTGCAAAAGACTCTTGACCTCCTTCCGCCAGCAACCTCGCACTTCACGCTTCACGTTTCCGCGTAATAATCCGCAGACGCGAGAGGAACAGATACTCCTAACGAGTTCCTCTGCATTTTCGCGGCCGACGACAACGACGGCCGTGTGCACGCGTCTACAGGCACCGCAACGACTTTTCAGCCTTCCAATCCTTTGACAACGCCGCGGATACTCTGGACCCTGATGTTGGCACAATTGGGATTTTAATTTCAAGAAGGGTAGCTGCAACGGGAATAGGGGGGTTCGATTCTTTTTGCGCGAACCGCGAAATCTTGCTCGGCGGCTCGCGTTTATGAGAAAGTTTATTTGCTTGTCTGTTCGGAGGGGAATGGTACTGATGATAGCGTATTGGCGCGTGGGAAGTCAGAAAAGAATTGAGAGATTTTGGTGGGACTGGGAAAATTTGTTAAAACGTTGAATTGGAATATTCTGTTGCAGGGAGTGAGGTCACGTTAAGTTTCCCTTTTCTTATTGCACTCGAGTTATTGCTATCATGGCAATTGTACAGTTTTGGATTTAGCACGTGCAAACTTGTAACTGTTAACTATCATGAGTAGACTGCGGATGTTTATGTAAATGCATATGTAGATATGCAGAAATTATTTTGCATATTGCATATGCTTTGTTAAAAGGCATGTGCAAATATGTTACTTGCTACTTTTATATCTATCTCACTGTATTTGGTTGCGATTATAGATTAATTATCGAGGAGTTATGTGACATTATAGTGATAAGTACCAATTTTGATATCCTGCGATAGAATAAGTCATTAGTAGCGACTAATATTATTCATTCATTACAATCCCCTGATACACATAAACAATTTCGATAAAATTAAAGAGGTTTGGCCATATTTTTCTCGTAGCACCTGAAAATAGTAAAATTATTCATTTTCGCTCTTTATTTTATTTCTGCAAATAGGCAGTTGAAACTTTTAAAGGAAATAATGTCGTTGCAATTGCAACTGCTCAGAATGTTTTCCAACAGACACATGTTGCTCAAAATTCAACATTTATTAAGGCACATTTACAAATTCTCCCAGCCACAATATTGAAATTGGGAACTGTCGGTCTACCCTTAACAAATTCGATAAAAAAGGCATGGAATATTTTACGTGCACATTTGCATATGCTTTTTGCATGTATTACGTCATAATATAATCATTCGCAGTGTAATCACGAGTGTTGGACAGTACCATTAAGGATCTAATTTTTCATCATTTTATAGGGCTTCTCGATTTAATATTGATTTTTCACGTAATAAAACCCTAAATCATAGACTTTCATGCTACCAAATGATAAATTTATGTTTAATCTCTAAGGAAGAATTTTAGAAAGTTGAAAATTAGTATAATTAAATTATTTTTAAGCTATAGAATAATAACGTAATTGGGAACTAAGAAGTTTAGATTATCTAAAATACATGGGAACTAATTTTTGATCAGGCAAGGATCACACTTAAAAGACCGATTTATTTCACAAACTGATAAAAAATTAGTGCCTGATCAACAAATAGTTCCTTAACGGTAAATCACGAGAAGGGCTACGAGCAAGTGAACGAATAAAGTAAATGTTCGAAATTACAGCTTGCAGTTCGTGCATAGCTTAACTCGATAACGATTCCTCTCGACGTCTTCATCTCCGTCCAAGAATTTCCCGTCGTTCCACTTTTCATCTCCATTCCCTTGTACTTTATCTCCCTCCGTATTTTAGGTCTCCATATTCTGGCTTTAGTTTGATTAACCTTGCGCCATGTCGAACTTGTTCATATATTATCGTCCTGAGGTCGCTAGGAAGATGCGATTGTCTTTGAACAAAACGGCGCCGTCGGTGGCTATTCTCTCGGCGCGTGTAGATCCTTTACTGCTCGTCGTAACATCGGCGAAATCCTTCAGAGATGCTTGACAGAGAAACAGAACCCTCGGAGCAGGAAGAAGCAGCGTTACGTTCCGTTGATTGTATTGTTGCATGATTGGCCTAGAATCGAAGGGAACCTTGAACTAAATTGAATCCGTTCGAGCTGTTCACTGCCGTATGAATTAATTAAGACCCTTCACAGGCTTCTTAAATCATTTACCCGCGATAAATGAACGCCTAGCTATCGACTGAACACGATTTTTATGGAACTGCATTCTAGTTCGTCTTTATTTAACGTTTGACTCTTGAATTGAATTCTTCAAATACAGATTGGCGTTTGAAGTGATGTAAAGTGACATGTTTAGGCATGCAGGATGTTTCACTGTTTTTTAAGGGGATGAAAGTAGAGGGATGAGATAAAAGTTTTAAATAAAATTGTTTTGTAAACTTATGTTTTCAGAAGGAAATACTAAGTGATATAAAGATTCACGTGGTGTTGTCTGTAATGTATGCCTGACCATTCGCTAGCCTCTTCTCCTTGATCCCTTCCTGCGTGTCAATTATGGTTTACTGTAACTACTTAAAAGGAACACTATTTAACCGATGATGGAATCGCACAGATTTTTTTTATATAGAGTGAAAGTATATGTCACAGAGGTCACAAAAATGTAAATTAAAGATGCTACCAAATGCTGGTCTGGCCTTGAGAGTTCAATAAATGCAGAAGAGAGGAAAGAAATAAAGTGAGGGAAAGAGAATGACTAAACCGTTTCTTCAAAATTAATTATCTTATTATATAAAAATTCCGTATAATAAATGAATGACAATAAATTAATGACAGGTAATAATTAGAAAAAATTAATGATAATAAATGAGAATACTAATGCAATCATAACAGTTATCATTAACCATTAGATTTACGATAATTTTGTCGATAAGAAGGTTTAAAAAAGTGAACTGAAGGAATAATAATTATCACAATGACTGCAATGAGCCAAGACTGTTTCATTTATACCTTGATCAGTGTCGATCACACTTCGCAGTTTCATGTTTAGACTATTTATATAGTTACAAATAATCGTTCGGATGATTACTTTTAAATTTTTTATCTATTACTTCTTCTATTTGAATATCACGATTAAATATATAAATATCTGCGTTGCGAGATATTCGTATCTGGTTGTGGTTTTAACAATTGAGAACCTCTCTAGTTTACATTTCAGGTGCGTAAAGTCAGGGATTTTCTACGCTCACTCCTGCATTCAATGTTAGAACAATTTCTTTCACCTTTTGATGTACAAGCAGAGAAAGTTCATGGAACGTTTTTCAATTAGCGAGTTTCGTTTAGAAACCTTTTGAAACACCCCGCTGAAACCTTCTGGAGGTCAGGCTATAATAGTACTTAACTGTGGTACATTTAAAAATCTCCAGTCCCCGACCTTCCTGCGCGCGTTCCATATTTCACGAATAACTTAAGGCGATGCTTAGAAACAGAAGAATATCCTGAAACATGTGTTCTCTCTTGGCACCGGCCGGCCACCACCCTGCAAATGTCAATGGTGAAACTGCTTTCCATCGATCGCGAAAAGCTCGTTTCACTTTTGAATAAATTCCGCGACAGTCCGGTGAAACTTGAAATCGCGTCTCGCGCACGCGATAGAATCTTGACGGCGGTCCAAGATTTTAATAAAGTTACGCCGCCGGTTCTTGCTCGATTTTAATTAACGCTCGACGCCAATCTAATCGAGGGAGAACACCCTTTTTCTCTGACTTCGCGGAACGCTCTTATTAGAGGCCAATAAATCGCTTTTTGCCTCTATGTGTAGAAACAGAAAGATTTTCTCTTTGTTGACTGCCGTTAGGTTTTTCTGAGCGACCCGCGTTCCCAGCACCACGGTTTCGGTACGGCTAACCGCAAAAACAATCGAGCGTTACAGTTCTCGGCTTATTTGCATGATTCTGTCCGCGGTACGTTCACTTTTCCCCGGTTAATTCAATCACGTCGCGATTACCTTGGAAGGTTCTTGCCTACAGGTAATGCTTAGATCGAAATCGCGAGTATTGTCTGCCGTCGAATGCCTGCAATTTGATATTGGTCGCGATAGGATGTTTATTGGATACCGATACCGTAATCGTGCGTTTTTTTTTACAATCGTTTCATCGGTCTCGGAAAGTGCGGCAAGAAAGTAACGAGCCTGAGAGGTAACTCTGTGACAGAGGTGGGCAAAATTTGTATTTAAATAACATTTCGGGTGATGAATAAAATTTTTAAAAATTATTCGTCATGTGTCGAATAAAGTTGACTCGGGTTAACATAGTTAAAATTAACTTTATTCGTCGAAAATTGTAAAGTTAAAGTAATTTTTATTTGATCGGTTATTTGAATAATTTTTTTTTTAGTTAATGTCTAACCCTGGTATCGCCCGATGATGGAAAATTATTTGACGTCGAATAAAGTTACAGTTAAAGTTCAAGTTAAAGTTGGAAAATTTATTCGACGCTGAATTTGAGCCGGTCGTCAAATAAAAAAATTAACTTTATTCGTCGAATAATCTAAAGCTAAAGTAACTTTTATTTGATCCGTTATTTAAATAACTTTTATTTAGTTAATGTCCAACTCTGCTCTGTGATTATCTAAATTTCTATTAAAACCGAATATTTTCTTATTTGAATATTACATCTGAATATTAACAGTTTTGTAATATAAGCAGAGCATGTTTGATTGTCGAATGTTTTCTTAATTTGAATGCCTTTGTGTACGTGTAGAGTAAAAAGTGGAGAGTGTACCTAATGTTGAAAGAGTTCTAAATGCTTTTGTTCAGGATTTAAATAATTGCGACTTTATTGACAATTATTTCAATATTATATTGAAGTTTAATTCTTCTTCCGGATATCCTATTCGGTGTATAATGCAGTCTAAATAGACTGCATCCTGATTTACATAATTGATGTACATTAATTTAATGCATATGCTGTTGGAAGTCATCTGATTTATAGTTTTGTTTAGTTCTACTTTTAGATTTTCCGGGAGATATTCGAGTTATTATAATTGCGGTCCTGGGAAAGAATAGGAGAGGTTGGATATTTCATACGAAATAGCCTGATCGCTATCGCACTTAGACATAATCGAGGGCAATAAAGTTTTCGTTCGTTACTCGGACTATCTTTTAAAAGGAAGTAAAACGAGCCAGACATCAATGCAGCTGCACTTAAGGTACATCACTTTCTGATATGAAAGTGAACAGTAAATGTATTGTAGATGCAGATAGCAGGGAGCTGCACTTGGCGTTGTTATTACTTCCGTGCTTGTCTAAATACCTATATTCAATGATAGTTCAAATTGTGTTATAAAATTGTTTTGAAAGAAATCGGTCACTACACTACATTTCACTTCCTTTTCTCTATGAAACTTCACTTTTCTACAATTTTCAGCGTTTATTGCCAGCAGGTTTTGCATATTTCTTCAGTCATTATCACGATTCTAGACACGATCCAGATAAAACGTTACTGAAAACGAATTTTTAAGAAGGAAGCCAAACAAGGAACGTGTTGAAAAACATGAAATACTTAGGTGTATTTACTAGTAGAGCGAACCATTTAGCACTTTCTCACCTTACGTTGAGTCATAAATCTTCCACACACGTGACTGAACCTTTGGGACTGAATCCCCACTACAGGCACATTCTCCCACCATCCTTACCTACCTGCGTGATTGGTTTCGTGTCCCCCAATTTTCACAGCAGTTATCAGTGCACTCCCTCTCATAATTTTGCAATAAAGTCGCGACTCTTTCCTGGTACGTCAAAGTGAAAATCTCTGTGGCGTGACAAAGAATTAAAATTCGTTTCCACCGACTTGTTAATAGAATGAATTCTTCCACGTTCCAATATAGCTTTCATTTCAACAAGGACGAAAATAAATATCTACGCCATTTGTATCGTGTATGTGTGTATCTTTTTCCGTGTGAAATTATACAGTTCCTTTTACTACGGTCGAAAGTGAGAAGGTTTTATGGGAGCGGACAATAAGTATGTTTGAAGTGGCAAAAGTAAAAGGAGTTCGCAGCTTTGGTGCGTGAGCCATTATCGGGGTGAGTGAAAATGTGCGTTTCAGGCTTCCATAATGTATTAGAACGCTCACTGTTAACGGTATACTGTACGTGAATCTGCTCGTATCTCTCGTCTGCGAGTGCACGCGTCGCTGACATTTAAATAGTGAAGGCGATTGGGTCGTACCAATCCGGAAGTTCTCGATATCCACGGTTCCTCGGCTTCTCTGCCTCTCTGCTGGAGAGCACCCGGTCTCGTCAACTGCATATGCAATCAGGCTTTTCTAGGCACTCCAACAAGTACTCTTTATTTTCCCTGATTATGTAATTCCTTGGATCGCGTAGAATGATTTAACTGGGCGTCGATCCGAAACAGTATAATGAATAATGTCTGGCGTAGGGAACGTGATTTTGGTCCTTTAAATTTGAATTCGGACGATCTTACAAGGGAACATATCGAAGTGACAGTCGCCGATTTCGATGCGACTTTGGTAGAAAGTAGATTTTACAAATATATTTGACACATATTTTTTTTTATTGGTTGACAATCATGTTGAAGGGGTGAAAACAGCCCTGAAAGTTGAGGATGAGGAACATGGTTGGTTTTGGTCGAATATCTTGGAAACTACTGAAGCTACGAGAACGGTGTACATAGCAAAATTGTATATTTTCTAATAAGGAATGCAGCTATACATACAAATTTCAAAACGTTCCGTTTTTTTAATGTAGTATTTAACCCCATGTTCCTCATTTCACGAACTGAATCTGTCTCTCGGTGTCAAATTGACACAGTAGTAAAAGATCGATAAAATGAAAAGGTAAACAGTTATTTTTCGATATTTTTTTATTCAAATTGATGGGTTAAGCGGGGTTTCTCGCCTAACAGCCCCCAAAATAACTGATATTTAAGAATTTAAAAAAAAAAAATTACTGGTCATATTGGATTGAACTCTATTAGGATATAATGAGGCATCTTTAAACCTTTAAATATTTTTTTTATGTCGATCCTTCCTATTATTTATTAATTATTGTGGAATCTTGTCCACCTGGCTCTCCTCATATTATTGACATTTCCATCGTTGCCTATTCATTAGATCACTATCCACTACCTACATCTCACTTTCTTAGAACCACCTAGCCTTCATTCAAACAAAAATACTCGCGATACGTTCTAACCCATCACTACTTTCTCCGAATAACGCTCAATTCTGATCACACTTGTCACCAACCAAGCAAATGAATTACCCAAAAGTCCCTTTCAACCCTGACACCATGCGACCGGCCCTCAAACTCGATCCTAGAACAAAACCTACCATTTAACATTATCGAATCGCTTTACAGCTCACCTAAAACTCTCCAACCAGCAATCCATCACAGTGGTCCACGCCGTTTAATACCAAGCCACACCAAGTCACCGTGCACCAGCGACGCGGTGGTCAGTGGCCGCTGAAAGCGAAAGGACGAACGTCCTACGTTGCCGCGAAAGGGGGGGTGAAGCGTCGGATATACGAACGACCTGTACGCTGGCGAACCATTTGCCTGTTCCTTTGCGGGGGCACGCGGATCGCGATAAACGTAGTCGGTAGCGCGAGCGTGGTGTATCGGCGTTGGTCGCCGTCTTTTCTGAACCGAGCGACGTCGAAAGTCCCAGCGCGGTCCCCGCGTGGGGCAGCTGGTGGACCGAAAGTGGTGGACGCGCACGGCCGTCGCCCGGCCCGCGGCCAATGCCAGTCACCAGTGAAACGTGAAACGCGAAACTAGGCGAAAGTTTCGCCGCGTTGGTGGGCCAGCCGAACGGTCGAGCCAAGAAGGGAGGGCCGGATTTTGCCGCGAGGGCCTGGAGGAACGCGAATTCGCCCGGTTCTTATTAGACCCTGCCCGGAGGATCCGAACGGGTCATTCGGATGACGAGTGCCGCGAGGTGTCCTTGCACTTGGTGTGGTTCTATGTACTCTGACTGTGGTGCACCGTCTCTGGTTCCTCGGCTCGGAAGCGTAGGCTGAGCGAAGGTCAGTAGACTAGCGATCTTCTGAAGGACGGTTTAAGTGTCGAGGGATGTTTGAGGAGAGTGCAGAACGATGCGGCGAAGAATTTGGGAATAGTTTTTAGGTGTGGTGTTATTGTAGTTGGGGGTTGTTAAGGTGAGGTTGGGGATGATTTGCAAGGATTTAGTAGGGGATGGGGTAATTTTGACTGTAATTGTTATGAGGACAAGTTGGACGAGGATAGTTGGCAAGGGCTAGTGTAGATTTTGAAATGATTTAGAACGATTTGCTGGAGAATGTGGTAGTTGGTGATTGTAACTGTTGTGAAGATGGTAATTGTGGATTTACGAGGGAAGATGGTAGTTAATGGCAGTTATTATTAGGGCAGGTTAGTTTTGCTAAAGGCATACTAGATTTTTGTTACAAAAAGTCAATATGAACTGAGGAATATGGAAAAAAATTAACCCGTTGTTTCTTCGCATTAAATTTATACGTGGTCGTAACTAATCAGTTTCGTGTGATTCATTGCTGGAGAACTTCATTTGAGCAATTGTTCGGGAATTCATTTGTATTACTTCTAGTGCGCGTAAAAAATATATACCCGAATAGTATTGTGAAATAATGAAAGTCAGTTTTCATAGCGTTTAAAATGCGCATAAAAGAATTTGTTGCGTGGTTTGTCTACAATTTAGTAACTAGTTCCTATATTTCTTCTTTCCGAGCTATTATTGTAACCGTTTTGTAACTTTTTTAAGGAGTACTATTATGGAACATGCAACAGTCATAGAAGTATTTGAGTTAATCAAGTGGAACATATCTTCTACAAGATTGCAAGCAGTTGTAGAAAAGGTAGAAATTAATATATCGTGATTTAACCAAACAAGCTACGGACACATCTACCTTTCCACCGTGTAATTGCCATTTTTGTGACGATAGTAATCCACAACAAAGTATTACCGTTGAACAGTCAAGCACATTTCTTACGTTCATTGAATCATTACAGTTACATTTCTCACATGGTGCACATATTTTTGATGAACGTTTACGTATGCTGTCAATACCTACCACGCATTTTACGGACGTAGATAAATACTCGATGTAGTGACCCCCCCCTAAAAATAAGAAAAAGTATCATAGTTCGCAATAAAATCGTGCAAATTAATTTATACAATTTGAATATTTTTATTGCTTCTCAAGTCACGAAGAAAAAGAATTCCTAAGATGGTCAAGCGTTCCTTTCCATCTTTAGTTGTGCTCCCAGTTTTCTTCAACAGTCATTAAGAAATAAGGTTCCTTTTTTAATTAAGAGGGGCACGCTGTCGCAATATATCTCGTGTTTATTCAGCATTCAAGCTTAAGCACGTTTCTTCATAGAATCTCGTACACGTTGAAACATCCCAGGCATTTCTATTATTCCTCGACAGCGATGTTAAACTCCTAGTTTCACCTCGTTTAAGATAATAACTGGTCTATTGAGAATACTCCAGTATTTCACTTTTAATTGCCAGTTCCACGTAAACTGCACGTGCTTTGTCACTAACAATAAGGTATGCTACGATTTCTGATTTATTACTAATTTCTATTTTTTAAAGACTCTGTTAGTTTCCCAAATGCTGAAGAAGGCTAGTTAATATGAATAATTTTATAGACTAAAATGTATGGATACAATTTAAAGAAACTGGGAAGGACTAGCAATAGACTTGATTTTTTCCCAACCCTGTCATACGAACTACTGGCCCACTGCATTAATCTAACTCTTCCAAGTTCTAAATTTCCGCACCAGCGATTAAAAACATTAATACCTGTTATATTTATATCTCATACCACTGAACGTTTCAAGCTAGAATAAAATCGAAAATTATAAATTTCCTCCATCTACATTTCAACACGTTATTATTCTCTCCAATAAAACGATCTATCAAACTGCATTCTGGCGCCGTTCACTCGCGCGACACAGGGCACGTAATTGAGCGAAAGTTCAGCCTCCTGTGCTCCGAGCCAGCCAGAACGGAAGTTACACCGTTTACGGGCACCTTGTTAGCCCTATTCCGTATAACCAACAAGCTCCCTCCATCGAAAGATTCACCAAGCCCCACTCGCAAGCTAACCATCGAACTATCGAACGCACCTAAAGTCACAGTTTCGTCCAGTTTCGCCCATTTGCATAGCCGCGACACGGCTCGGAGTTTCTGCGTCCCGATGCTTGCACGCGATCAAGATTAATAGTTGCCGCGTCCCGAGGCCCTGTTGTTTTTGTCGTTCGATCACGGCTCAGCGGGGAAAAAGTCGGGCGATCGACGCAGGGGTGCTCACGGTGCGCGCCCCCGTTAATTAGTATCCTTGAAGGGTCCTCGAAGCACGGCGCTCCATTGTCCCCGTTTGAAAAAGGGGCACGAGTTAATCGGTACCAGGGAAGTGCCTCTTACTTCTTTTGTTCGCCATAGGGGGGCTTCGTTGGGCGCGAGGGACCGCTAATGATAATCCCGTGGAAGAATTCACTTAAGGGGAGATTCTCGTCTGACAGGTGCAAAAGTAACTGATATTTAAGAATTTTTTCTGATAAAACTGTTGGTCATATTGGATTAAACTCTTTTGGGATATAAGGAGGCATCTTTAAACTTGCAGCAAAATTTTTTTTATGTCGATTCTTCTTATTATTTATTAATTATTGTGGAATCTTTTCCACCTCTTCGACGATGTAACTCCTGTTGGCGGGATGTGTAGCGCCTATCACAGGCATCTGATTGCAAAAAAATATAGAAGTTTCTTGAAGTTAGATAGTTTGCGCTGGGATTGGTCCACTTTAAAGAAAAAAAATGAAAAATTGAAAGAGTTATAGAGTTTGAAAGATAAAGTAAGTTTTTGTATTATTCTTTATTTTGACGGAAAAGTATTATAAATAAAAACTAAAATTAAAATTTTAGGTTCAGTACCAGCGTAAATTATTTAACTTTAAGAAAATTTTCTTCTTTTTGCAATCATATGACTGTGACAGGTGCTGCACCTGACGCCAACATCGTAGAAGAGGTTAACACTATTCGACAATAATTAATAAATACTAAGGATCGACATACAAAAAAAATTCTACAAGTTTATAGATGCCTCCTTATATCCCACAAGAGTTTAATGCAGTATTAACAATAGTTTTTTCCAAAAAAATTCATAAATTTCGGGGGCTGTTACACGAGAATCCCCCATTAAGGGAGGATATACATCTACAGAGGTCCACAAACTGACGTTCTTTTAGAATTTTTTTAAAGAGTGTATTAAGATTACTGCACCCGTAATTTTTTTATTAGTTATGTCACAACCTTGGGTATAATACTTATTTTTTATATGTAAAAATATTAGTCAATACAGTTATAGGGGTGATCCTAAATGCGTCATTCGCTGCAGTGATTTTCGGTACCCTCTACTAATTGAACAGATTTGACATAAAAGCAAAAAGCAAATTAGTTTCTTAAAATATATTAATAGAGTCTGTTTCTGACGTGGCCGATTTCGAAAAGGTCATTTTTTTAAAGAAATGGCAGCAGTCTGAACGAAACGTTCAATTTTCGGACATGAAAAATAAACTATGGATCAAATAAAAAATCCGCCCGTCAAAACCTGCGCAATGGTGTATCATATAGCCCTGAAAAATTGGAAATAAATCGGTTGGATAGTTTTCGAATAATCGTGGGTACCGTGTTTGAAAACCTGGGTTCGAGAAAAATGCATTCGAAGTTCTCCTCAACATACAGCAACACTTCACTTCTAGTGTCTATATCTTCGATATTTCTGCGAATTTCGGTTCTAAATTTTGGCAAAACATTCTTAACATATCAAACACTAAACACATGTAAAAAAAATCGATCTTTATGGCATAACTAGGTGTATGTCCTATCTTAACGCTCGTCTGACGGATGTGGGGTCCTTCAACCTATTTATAGCATTTCTTATTTAGTATCCACTTTTGAAGAAAACAAGAATCTCAAATTCTAAGAAGATATATCTGAAAAAATCTGACCCCTAGCTGTGCACGAAGGAAATTACAGGGCAAAGGGGGTTCTGTACTATCAATTTATCCCCCGTCCAAGGGTTAAAGCAACGTATCCAGTTGCCGAGCAGCCTGTTTTCCTAGCTCGCCCGGTAATCGGATCGTGTCATCCCCGTAGAAAGTACGCTGCCGCTGTCCTTGCACTTGGAGCGCTGAAATTTATACGGCTTTCATTCCATGGCTACTTTAAAGTAGGTTCGGTATTTCACTTGTGCCCGTTCCCTCTCCTCTCTCTGTGCCCCCTTTGCGGCCCCTTTCGCTGTTCCTAGACTTCTGGATCTACGATTCATCAAGTTCACCTGGGTTCGACGCGCATTTTTTAGAACAGGCGTGATGCACTGCCCAGCGGGGTTTGCGCGGTGTGAAAGGTCGAGTGGGTTATCACAGGTACAAGGTTTCTCCAGGAGGATGCTATTACGAAGTGGCATGGCTGATATTTATTGAGGCACGATTCTCTAAGGCGCATGTCCCCATTAGCGACCATGACCCCTTTCTTGGACAGGGATACGATATTTTTCTGCGGAAAGTCAGACATGGCTGAATGCATCGAGTTAAACAGGTGAAGATTGATATTCCTACTATTTTGCATATTAATTTATTCGTGAGTCGACGTAGTATGAAGTTCATTCATAGTCTCAGTAAATACATGCTTGTGGGATTATTCATTGAGACGTTAATAGATACACATAAATTTTAATATCACTGTAGATACACGTTATTTAAATATCAGGAGTCCAAGCTACAAAATAACTGGTTAGCATTAATAAGGAAAATGCAGTGAAAAAATTGATTAGCAGGAACATGATATTATCATTAGCAAGCAGATTTAACGGTAATAAAACCGTAGATTTATTGCAAAAGTTATGTACTGTATTCTCCAAAATTGTTATTTCATTTCGCGCACTCGCATTGAAAGAAGAACTGTTAGGTTACACATTTAAAATTCATGTTGTGGAGTCGTATTTAGACCTTTCGTGAGTACTACTTGCCTTTGACTGCAGGCAAGCTATCGATTAAAAGAAGCACTCTCCTCGAGTGTCACTTGACACAAAGCAGTTAAGCTGACTGAAGACATCTGAACTGAGGATCATAAAAAAGAAATCAGATTTCTTTTCCGCTGTGACGGGATTACTGGAAGTCCTCGATGTATCATGGGGTTCTCTAGTATGTCAGATTGATTGACAGCCGCGACTCACGTAACGCCAATTTGTTCGAGTTACGGTCACTAGCACCGTCGAAAGTGAAATCGTGGCGTGCAAAAACTTCGACACAGATTTTCGTCGAGTTCCTAACATTCCTCCTACGCAAAGAACGATGCAGCTTTGTCACGAACGAGCAGTCCGCTGATCGATCAAAATAAGTTCTCATTAGGTTGACATTCAAGTAATTACCGATTCTTCGTTCGGTACCACATGCATCACACTCGCCATTACTTTGACAAAATCGATTTTGAGAATCAGTCGAGTCCCCGTAAATTCAACCCTTCGTAAATGCAACCCCAGGCAATTTTTTTCCTTTGTCAATATTCCTGTATATTTTTAGAACTTAATATTCAAATTTAAATATTTGCTGAAGATTAACAAAGAAAAACGCCTTTTTCTACAAATATTCTTTCGATGATATTTCGTCGAATGTGCAATTATCACGCAAATGTTAAAAGATTTAAAAATACGAAAATGTGACCAATTTGTGATTATAAGGTGTGGCCACGAAGGGTTGACTAAAAATTATTGTTAGTTATTCTACAACTTTCATCCATTTTTAAAGAAGTATTCATTTCACCCAGAATTATGCCACACTCACTACTGACTCTTGCAATTTTTATCAAGGTACACCCCAACCGAAGTTATCAAAAATTTTATTTCACACTTCCCAATACTTTTTATCAATTTACACCACCACTTCGACGTGAGCTTGTATAACTTGCAACCCTCAGTAATTAATCAAATATATTACTATACAATTTCACAATTGCCACATTAAATACAGAACGTCACGTTCCATTAACCCCACAATTCCCAAGATTCTCTATAACCGTTAAACAACCTTTACTTTCCACGCGTATCACTGCAAAATCTTCCCACTAAGCTCACCTCGCGATCGTCGGAACAATTTCAGTTTCACGCATTCCGTTGAATTTTACCGCCTCGCGTGGATTTCCCGCTATAATATATACAATTTCACCGCGGGAACCATTACACGATCTGGCCCACGCGAATGCATTACGAGCGTCGGCTGGCCACCCGGTGCTTTCTCTTTAACTTGAACTTAATTGCACGGCGAGCACAGCCTTAGCCGCTTCCCTCTCGACGCAAGCGTCGTGTTACGCCTCGAACGTGGGTTGCATCGTTTCCTAACCCACTAAAGTCTGGCCCGTGCTGTAAACAGAATAGATGCCTCCTTCCTCTCCGATCAGCGAGCCCGATCGCGCCAGGGACCGCCTGGTTCTCCTCTGGCACGAACAAAACCGCGAACAATTCGTCGTTCTCCTCGTGTGCATCGTCTGCACGCTGCATCGAGCGCGGCCCGCGAAGATGCAGCGTCACGGTGCAACGCACCCAGCATTTCACAGTCGACGATTCACCGTGAATAATTTCAGACATGTGCGAGGGTAGCCCGTGAACGCGGAGGAAGAAGAAGAGGACCGAAGATGACGCCATCAGGAAGAACGATGCCTTTGGTTCCGCAATTGCTGCGTTGCTTGGCCGTAGCGACATTCCTGGTGCTCGGTACTCGCCTGGATTATGTGACAGGTATGTGTACTGCAGATGTTTCGTTACGGAAGATTACTGTTGGTAGTGGGTGATTTAATATTTTCAGAGCAGGTGAGATCTGAGATCTTGTAGGTCGAAGTCGTAGTTTGTTATGGGGTGTTTCTTTTTGTTTAAATTGTTGATGATGGGGGGTGAGATTTTTTGTTTGGTGCACCCACTCTGTTAAGAGGCGAAGGTGAGTGAATTTGATGTGGGATAATATTTTCTTGATGACTTGGACGAGTTTATTCGTCATGAACCTTGTGTAGGGGAGTAAATATAATTGTTGAGTTGGTAACACAAAGGGATGTATATAGGTAGCGTTGATATGCTACGGAAGGGTATTTAGCTAAATTGAAGGGATTGTGAGAGAAAAAAGGAACCTCGGGCGATGGGACTCGAACGCACGATCTTCGGATTCGTGGGCGCTGGTCAGTTGCCTTAACGGGTTAGATCACGTTGGCCAGGTCAAGAAATATCGAAGCCTTGGGAATTTATTTCTAAGTGAAAAAAACACTTTTATCGATAAAAAATTGTCAATGATGATAGTGACATCTTTGAATAATATATACAATTTTTTTTTTAAATATCAAAACATTCCGAAAACTTTAAATGTGTTTTTCTCGAAACCACGTTTTCCGAAACGGTGTACGCTGTAATTTGAGTAAAACTCTTTGGATTTTTATACAATTTTGCATAAACGTTCCTAAATGTATTCTCTATCGCCCGACCGTCAATTTTTTCGATTGGTTGAAAAAGAACAAAATAGCTACACTTTGAAGCAAAAAGCTCATTTTCGTGTGTAAAAAAATGGACTTTATGCATAAGTCAGGTAAAAATTAAAATATCGAAAAAATTGTAGTTGTTATTTGAAAAAAAAGATTCTATATATTATTCAAAGATGTCTCTATCTTTATTGAAAAATTTTTATCGATAAAAGTGATTTTTTTCACTTAGAAATAAATTCCCCAAGATGCGAAATTTCTTGACTTCGCCAAGGTGATCTAACTTTTTAAGGGGGCATTCTACTGTCTCGGTCGAAAAATTCGCCACTTTTCGGTGATGGTATTTATAACGAAATAAACACTTAACATTTTCGAACTTTTGGGGGTATATTATACCACTCCTGAAATACTAGAAACAAATCTTTATGGTTTGTTTATCTCCCTTGTTTACTTAAATATTTCGCCGTGAAGGTGGCGTTTTCAGAATTTGTCCCTTTGCTGGCGGTTGAAATTTCGAACGACTGGATCATCGGAAATAAAAAAAACCAACATATTTTTAATTTCCAAGATTGTTCTTTCGCGGTATACCAGATAACCACACGCCTGCGAATTAGAAATATGTTTGGCATTTTTATTTCCCATGATCCAGTCGTCCGAAATTGCAACCGCCAGCAAGGGGTAAAATTCTGAAGACGTCAACTTCACTGCGAAATATTTATGTAAACAAATGAAATAAACAAGCAACAATGATTCTTTCTTGTACTTCAAGACTGATATAATATATACCCCGAAAATTCGAAAACGTTAACTGTTTATTTCATTATAAAAACCATCACCGAAAAGTGACCGATTTTTCGGTCCAGAGAATAGAATGTCCGCTTAATGATTTCCCCAACGTCGACACTTGGAGGTCTCGATGTTTCGGACTCTACTTAACCGGGCGCCACCTATGTGCCAATCGCATCACAGGCCGTTCCTAAACGCTGAACTCCTACAGAATCTATAACCGGGAATATCATTATACTTGATCAAACTGAACAGAGAAATTAACGCTCCCACCTATGTGGTTTCGTCTCTACGAAAATTTCGTCCCGTTAGAATGGCCTTCTGAAAACAGTTTCATTAAATATCGTGATTACCAGGGAGAGCGGTGTAACTGGATTTTATAAGCGCTGAACTCCGCACTGGCCGCTCAGAAATGCGAGGAAAATAAAATGAAGGAAGTCCAGCTCCCTGTAACTTTTCGTGCATCGCAAACATTTCCCGACCGCGAATTATTAAAGTGGAAGGAGAGCCTCCCAACTCGCCAGCCGTTGCTGTTTACCGATGAAAAAGTAACTCGGCGAGCTTTACGCCACGCATAATGAGAGGGGAAAAAATAATGAAAATAATGCAGGTCCCGCGTTGCATCTCCTTCCCTCCCCTTCCGGCGGCTCAAGGTAAATACACTTGCTCGTTAGATAAATCTATTCCTGACCTACTATCGCGTGCCCGCGACACTTTCAGAAACGTTGCGCCTCGCAAAGATGGACCGTTGATTCCCATCGTTACAATTTCAGATCGTGAGATCGAGGCCTCGCTCGTAATCAAACTGCAATTTGTTTGCCGTTAATGAATCTTCCCCCGCTGGTTCGAGCACAAACGAATTAATTAATCCCTCGTCTCATTAGATTGGACGCGCTTCGTCTTTGCTGATCTTTCTGTTAAGGTTTACAAGAATTTCCAAAACAAACAAGATAACGCAATGTTAAGATCGTGAAAAATCACAGGTGAAGGAAATGAACGTTATTGGATTCTATTTAATATTGTTGATTTTAATCAGCTACCTTCAAGTTCATTTCTTATGAAACCTTCGAGAAATTTGTTATTAAATTCTCAATTTCTGGGTTATTGAATATAAAAGCAATTTGCGATAATTTCTGTTTCATTTTCGCTGTCTTCTGCGTTGCTCTGTTTATTTTCGTGGGCACAGATTAGGCAGGAAAAAAATAGTTTTCTTATTAAACTTCATGGTACGAAGAGATCTTTCCTGTGATTTATGTTGGACAAAAAACTTTCTGCATCTCTTGAAAGCGTGAACACGAGTATAAATTAAGAATCTGAGATAGAGTTGCAATAAAAAATATATATATCTAAAGTTCTTGTCAATTCGGGTAAGTTTTATTTGAGACTGTTTTTAAAATAAGACTCGACTAAAAGGTTAAGGGAGATGTAGTTGCAGTCGCATGGTTCAGGGAAGCGTGTCTGACCACAGACGATCCCTCTTCCCTTGTCTCGTATTTTGCTTTCTACATACACTCCTGGGCACACAAATCAATCGTACTTTCTCCTACCTTCCCTTATCGTTTAATACCTGCATTATTTCGAAAATGCTTTTCAATCGATTATGTCGAAATTAACAAAAGGCTCATAAAGATTCATAATTTGCCTCACAGTTTATTCTATCAACACAGACCTGACTGTTTCCCTATTGAAATTTCTTCTCTCTTTTTTTCTCATTTTTCATACTAACCTCATCCAAGAAGAACCACCTGCCTCTGTTCTAAAACTAAACTCTTGCTGGTCAAATTCTTATCAGAAAATTTCCAAATTTTTCACATAATATCCTTTGTAATACAGGTTAAAACATTCTTCTACCTGATTTTATTCACGCGTGATAGTCTCCAATCCAAAACATAATCAGTCAAGCCACGTAACACGATTCACCCTCCATAGAGAATCTTTGATCGCTGGTGTAAGGTGTATTTAGCTGCGCCGCGCTGGAATTTCGAGGATCCTTTTCATCCTCGAATTAACGAGGACATTCTTGAAGGGAGTAAGGCAAGAAGGGCTGGAATGCAGCCCACAATGCACTATCATAAACCGGGGGAACTACTTGAACGCGCGTGAAGTAAGTTTAAGACCAGTTTTCAGTGAACAGAGGACGAATTATTTCGCGCAAGTTCCCCAGCCTTCGCCTGTACGTATTAATGATCAAGATGCTGGAAAGTTTGGAGACTCTAATCCGCTTCTAGGGAAACAAGAACTGCTCGTTGTTCGCGACACGTTCACGCCGAAGCGTTCTTTCTGCCGAAGAGATACTTTTGCCAAATCTCTTGGTAGTATTTCGAACACGAGTTTGCGCTGGTTTTCGTTACATCCCCGAAGCGAGGCTTCCACTGAGTTCAAGGTCCACTGCTTGGATGGCTGACCAAGTGACCATCCAGGAACTCCCATGTGCTGTTGGCGCATTGGTGGTCCAGAGCCCACCACGAATCGAAGGTCCCCAGATAAAGATCGATAAGTGTCAATGCTGCTTTAAGGGCCTTTTCACACGAGACACTTCTGCTCTCTCCCTTTTATATTTTCTATCTCGTCGAAGCGGGTGTTGCTTATGGTAAATGAGAACACAAAAGTGTCTCGTGTGAAAACTACGTAAGAACCTTCTGTGGGACACAATTGAAGAGTCTTTGTAGAAAACAGTGAAAGTGCAAAATTAAAAAAAAAACATTGGAAAATGTCCTACGTGTCAATTTGATTTTTGGCACTCCCAGTGTTTTCTACGAGGACTCTTCAATTAGTATTTGGACATATTCACAGTTCACACTTTGTCCATTGTTTTTCTAAATATTCTTTAAACCACCACTGTCCCTTCTACCTCAATATATCCGAAATAGGAATAGTGAATTATAGATGTGCCAGGTGTAAAAAGGTGCCAAGGGCTTTTTGTAGTATTTTTTATATTCTCACATACGTTCCACCTTTCTTTATATTTTTTTACACCAACCCTGTCTGTGAAGTGAATGTATCCATGACACAATTCCTGAGCCACCGAGGTGTCGAACGTGAAAGGGCCCCGGTACCAAGGAGCAAGCCATCGAGAACGGGAATTAAACGCGATTGTAATCACAGTCATTTGCTCTGCATCGAATTGTAACGTCGAAGGGGTGTCTGTGACTTCTGGTCAGTGATGAATGGCCGTGTCCAGCGGTGCGCTGGTGTCCGCGACGTAGCCCCGTCGAACCGTTGCAAGTGCGGAAACGTGCAAAAAGCTGGCCGACCTTGTCCCACTTCCGTCGGAGCTTTGGGGAACGAGCTTACTTGTGTAAATGCTACACAACACATGCGGCAGCCGCGGCCTGTGGCGCGCAGCCGAGCCGTTTCGTTATGTAATCGTTCCATTATGTATACTGGGCGTTTCAGAACCGTGGCTGCTGCAGGTAACAGTCATTTCGACGTTTGGATGGATTGGTAGGGCTGAACAAAGGGACGTGGGAAGGTACAAATTTATTAGATGACAGCGCCTAATTTCTTCTTCCAAAGCCAGTTCCAGTGAACGTTGCGATTCTTCACCAATTCTTTCTTCCAAATTTCGCAAAATATCTGCCGTTTTTATGTATAATTGTATAAACAAGGGATTCTGGGTCATACATTAAAGGACTGATTATTTTAAAAAATAAGTTGTTTACAGATCGATATTTATTTGAACTGACTTGTTTCTTTTAGTGAACTCTATTGGGCAGCTGAGTTTCTGACCTTTTAAAATAGGAAAATGGTATATTAAATTTTGTAAATAGTGTTTAGGCATTTCCTGTGGCATTATGATGAAAAGAAAATGGTAAAATGTCATTTCGGTCATGGATTAAATCATAGGCTGGGCTGCTGTGGGTATTGGAAATATATTCCCTTCTGGATTTTATACCCGTTCGTCAGGCTAGCTGAAGTGTGGATTGCAGTCATTTGGGCGGTGTATATAGCTCAATGAAAGTTGTGTTGATAGCTGGGAGAGCAGTTGCCTGGCAAACAAGAAGTTCCAAGTTTTGGAATCCAGGAACAATGGTCTATATAGTCGACTCCTCTCAAGTGTACAGTACGAATTCAAATGGTAGTTAGAGTTTATGGAAAGATTCCAAAAGTTTTGACAACGATGGTTTTGCACGCAAACTGTCTTAGATAAAACCGTCTTCTTGTGGTGCTCGATAGTTCGGTTTAGTCTGGGCTTAATGTTTATACTCCGACGCATCATCGCCACGTGCAATTTCAAACCCCCTGTAGAATCTTAAAAAGTATTAAAAAATTAAATTCTACGACATAGGAGTTGTGTTAAATTCATGATTTTCGCCCAATATTACTTTAATATTGCATAAAAAAATATCCCTTTTATTTGCACTATACGTCGTAAATATCGTACTCATAACTCAACTGACATGAAAAGTTTTAAAATTAGAAGTAGCGTAAAAGTTCACAAGGGACTAAATTTCAAATAATAGCTTTTTAAATGAAAAGTAAATACTTAATTATAGTTCCTATTACAAAAGGAATAAAAATATATAGAGGCACTATTTAATCACAAGGGGGTGCTGGCAAAAAAAGTTGATTTGCTTAATCTTGCCAAAAACTTGTCATATAATATAATAATTATTATTATTATTATTTTTATCTCCCTAAGTATTCTTCGTGAGTCAAGTTACTATTTCTATTATTCCACTGTTCCCGTGGCAGAATTTAAAACTACATCCACTTTCACGGACAAAAGATCTGATAACGATTAGCACGTGGTTTGCAATTTCCACAAACACTTGAATTTCTACCCCAGATTCTGAAACATTCTGTATGACTTGACGCTGCGGTGTGCATGGAGGGGGGGGGGGGGGGCGTACAAATACGTCGTGTGCCTCGCTCCATTGTCGTGCGCCCGACGTATAACGTGCACCGTTATAGATTCGTCTGCCACGTTTCTTTAGGTCGCCTCTGAAAAGTAATTCCTCCTCGAGTCGACTCGGGCGAGGACAAAAACAGATAGAGTGAAAGGGGGAGTGGGTAGGAAGCGTGATAACGGGGAGGTAAGAGGAAAAGCGGAATAGAGAGAAGGAAAGGCGAGATTTGCAAGGAGATTTCTTTAAAACAGGCGAAGTCCTTCTCCTGTCTATTTACGATCCTCTGAAGCGCCCTTCCAAGTAATTTGACAGTTCCTACAGCCGGAATTTCCCACGGATTATTCATCTGGACGATCGATGGGAAGAATCTAACGGCGATTGTACTCGCTAACAAACGTAATTCAGCTTTCGCAAAGCTTCGTTTAGAGTCCTTTGATATCAACGGTTTTGATAGCTACTGTGAAAGATTCCTCGGGATAAAAGACCGATTGTATCACTTCTACATTTTACAATATGCATAGGTGAAACTGGATCTTCACAAATTAAGGGATATTGACCTCCACATTTCGACCCCAGTGTACCACTTCGATAAAGTACAGTAGCCCATATAACACACTCTCGTTGCAGCAAAGTTGCAGGATCGTTACAGTGCAAGTTTGAAATGTTGCACGCAACGTTCCTGCAACGTTGCCGCAATGAAGTGTGCTGTATGGGAGTGGAAATATTATAACTACATGATTGATAAAGTAGTTGGCATGCAACTTATTTCGTAGAAGATATTGGGCACTGTGTGCCTAGTCAACAATTGTGCAAAAGCACTTTCCGAATATCTACTAATACTAAACAAGGTGGATGTGAATATACGCTAAATATTCGATCGGTGCAATAAATATTTCCAGTATTGTATCAATAATTGATTTAAGGGACAACGCTCAGTCATGAGACCGAAAAATGATTTTTGAGAATTCTTCTCCCCAAAAACGGTAAGCTCCTTTTCAAAAGCTATTTTCGTATTTAAAATAGAGTATTTTAGAAAGTATCTCAGAATTTTTTTATTTAAAAATCTTTGTCAATAACGAAGTTGTGATCAATGTCCTGGAGATCCTCTAAAAAAAGATATTTTGTTGTGATCACTGCTGCTCGGTACTGATACATCTGAAATTAAAAATTCAAAAAGATTTACATATTTAATATATTAAATTACCTAGTCTTTCAAAGAAGGACATATTTTCGTTGCATTTCTTTTTATTGACTAAATAACCATGGGCTTTTCAGTAAAAAATTTCACCTTTAGTTTAAAACGTCCGCCATTTAATCCCAAATTAATATTTCGAAAAGCCCTTACAGTTTTTGAGAAAAAAAATCCCAAAATCATTCTTCATTCGACCTCCAGACTAAGCATGGTCTGTTATGATCCCAGAAAGCGATTGAACAGAAAAGAAAAATGTGATTACTAGTAGCGTGCCTAGTAATTCCAGCCTCTCGTCGAAGCCAATCGACGCAGGTGTCAGTGAAAGGGTTTCGCGTGAAAAAGCATACAAATCTCAGCTTGGTAATGCGCACTGTTACACCTCTAATTAACCAAAACGCGCTAGCCCGTCCAGCAACGTATCGGGTCAGTGACGAAATTCGCTGTGACTGCTCGATTTTTTATTCCAAGGAGTCTCGCCCCCGTACATGCTCCACAAGTACGGCGTAATAACGCCACATTGCGTTGCGGTCAGTGCATGTGCATTAAAAGCCGTCGTTACCGCGTCCGAACAACGAGTTGTGACGTACGCATGGTCGATAGCCGTAACTGGAAAAACCAGACGCGAAAAAAGAATTCCCGAATCGATCGGTACCGCCGTTCGACCGCGTACTTCGATGCGTGTCCGAGTTTTAATGGCGGGCTTCGAATCAGCATGCAATCAGGTGAAAGTACTGTGTAATACGTATATTCTGGAAACACCTATATAAACGTTTAGAAATACATGGGGCAGTGGCAGCGAGTGGCGCAGCGAACCTTTGCTTCGAGGCGGCTAATGGTAACAATTAGCTATGGACCACCTATTCGAGCTGGGAGCAACGAAAGTGAATTTTCATTTCCATGCTTTCCTTGCTTGGTGCTCTTTCCACGGTATATTGTAACGAGTTTGTCAATTAAGATTGTCGGCAGAAGTGAAGGAACCGTTAAGAAGGTGCACTAGCAGTGAGACATTCACTTCCTGTGTGATATAAAATGTCATTTAGTTCACACTTTAAATTACCTTTCCGCGCCATTATATCTCTTCGCGGAACTTAATTATAATTCTGATATTTTAAATTTCATGTTCACATAACACTTCTTAGGTATACATTCACCTCCTGAAGTATTTATTTATTTATTTGCTTAAACGGAATTCCTTTGATAAATACGGGAAACAATCTTAATATATAAAGCAGAAAGCTGGAACAATGAATTCTGCGACCACGAAATGTGCCTATTGAGAAGAATGTGAGTATTTTCACAAAAAATAAAAAATACAATTTTATATGAAATCAGAATCTAAATTTCGAGCGCAGCCGAGTAGTAAAGCTAGTAATATATACACTGAACACTGAAACGCAGATTAGAGAGAGAATTATGCAAGTAACACATAAATAAAGTGGAAGCAAAAAGCACATAAGGGTGCAAACACAAAACCGAAATAAAAAAAATAGCAGCTAAGTAGTTACAAATAAATGTATGAAATGAGCAGTCGAAGAAATGCAAAGAATTACAGATTTCGTATAGCTATGCAGTATCCCAGTTTTACAGAATTTTCCTTTCCTTTCGCCATCTTCAACTGGGAATATCGTTATCATCGTTGCACGCGCAGCTCGCATGGTTCGCAGATTAAGAACTTCCTGTTTGATCCTGTTTCAACGAGAGAATCGCGCCAACGTTAAACCTGTTCGAATCAGGCGCGCCGGGCGCTCATCGAATCGGCCCGAGGAACCGCGGGCGCGTTGCACGATCCCTGGATCAGATCGACACAATGATCGCGGCCCTGAATAAATTGAGATAGCATCTATGCGCGCCAAGAGACACGAACTTCCTTCGCTGCCGGGTTGCCTACGGTTCTCCTATCGTTTCTCGATCTTTTCTGCCTTTCGCAGTCGGAAACAGTGTTTTACGCCGCCGTCCAGTCCGAGCGAAGCTAATTAGTCAGCTTGCCAGGTGGATTCAGCGGATCCACTTCAAATATTAATCCCGCGCTTTGCAGTGAAAACGGGGCACCAGTAAAAGCTGGCTTTCATAGCCACTCGTAGTTTGTGTATTGTTACGGAAGTCAGCTGGGATTTTGGTTTTCTATTAAAATTCATTTGCACTTAGCCTGGAGTACTCGCGGTCTTATGGTAGTTGAGTTTCTGTGCTGTGATTGCAAAATTGTTATGCAGTGTCATAATGTCACAAAACACCGTTATCAAGAAAATTAAGTTTTAACACTTTGGTCCGTCAAAGAAACAACGTTCAATGAATTTAATTTTCTTATATAATCTTCTTCTTAAATAATTTCTGGTTTTACCTTGACGAGAGAAGCTTGTGCTTGGGCCAGAGACGTGCAAAATTTTTATTTAAATAAAATTTCGAATGTCAACCCGAGTTAACTTTATCGCTGAATACACCGGTGAATAAAGTTAGAGTATAGTTACAGTTAATGTTAAAAAATTTATTCGACGCTGAAGTTGAAACTCACGACGAATAAAAAAATTAACTTTATTCGTCGAATAAATTCTCGTCGAATTCTCATTGAATAAAAAAGTTAACTTTATTTGTCGAATAGTCTAAAGTTACAGTTAAATAATCTAGATGTAACTTTTATTTGATCCTTATTTAAATAATTTTAGACATTACGTATTTTGTTCAAGTGCAGGGTGGACCATTCCGTGGACGTTTCCGTTTTTAATTAAATAATGAAGTAATTATTACACTATTAATTCTCTTATCTAAAACCGATTTTTGAATTTTACAAAGTTTTTAAAAACCGACAAACCCTAATTTGAGCATTGCTCTTTCGTGCAAGTGAGCTCCTAGATTTACATTCTCATTGAATGTTTGCACAAGAGAGTGGCCAGTTGCCATTATACAAAAGACGAGGACTCCGATGTTTGAAATTCTCGACAGACTTTGTAACTTTACGAGGCCAAATGACGGGGTTCGTGGCGGTAAGATCGCGCTAGGCGAGCTGACGGATGCGTTTAGAGGCGTGCAACCGTCGACCTTTCGAATGCTTCCTGAACGGGGAGAAAAACGTGATTACGTCGCCACGCGTTACAGCACGCTGAACCGTTCCAATCCTCCGGACAGATTAGAAGGGGAAAAAATAATTTTATCGAGTCGGACACACGCCGTTTTTTACGGCGTGTCAGTCGCAAAAATGCTGCAGACTCGTTTACGCTGGAGCTCGACAGTTATCGACATTTCGAGCGAAACATGCGCGCGCTTGAGAAACGCGTGCTACTTAATTGCAGGGTGCAACATTTAGCCGGGCATATGCACGAAACGAGTTTCGTAACTCTGATAATGAAGCTGGAACTGACCGAATGCTCTGGGCAACCACCGTTGATCTATCAATTGTTTGCACAATCCATTAAAACGTTTCTTTTAAAAAATTGTCTTTCTTCTGCATGCATTTCCTGCCTTTGGTACTTTGTCGCCTAATTCCTGCTGGTTCTTGTTGAAAATGGAGAGGAATGTTCGAGGTCCTGTAGCATTATGTTCCACTAACATACATTTTCATGATTTATGATGTTTGTTTGCTGTCATCTTGTTGCAGGTTGCTGAATTGAGGAGTGATTTTTCAAAAGGGCGTATTTGCTCATAGAGAAGATTTTCAATAACCGGAAAAACTGTGGTACCAACGTTTATTAAAAAAAGATCTTCTTTTTTATTAGTTACATGTACAATTTATTCTTTCATCTGCTAGCGAGAATGTTTTAAATTTTGCGACATTGTTTTAGTCGTTATTTAAAAAAGACATTTGGAAATAAGTTCCTTTCATGGAAACTATAAAAAAGCCATTTTCAAAATATAGTACAATGCTTATGGCTACTTTTGTTTTGCCACATTTAATTGTAAAGATACATTTTTAACAGTGGGTACATTTTTAAACTAATTTAGTATATCTTTGGGTAACTCTGTGGAAATAAGTTCATTTTGTATTCATTACAATTTCATAGAGGAGTATAGGAAATATGTCCATCTTGTTGCAGACCAAAAAATTATTTCACTGTCATCAGACAAACTTGGAAGTAAGACCTTTTGTATGAAACATGTATTTTCACTTCAATTTTTCAAAATCAAAAAAACGTTTCGTGCCTCTGGGGGCGTAATTTAACATTATTAAGGGGATGTTATCAAAATTTTCTTCAAGAGTAAAAATCTAAATATTCCCTTTTGAAAAATCAATCTTCATCTAGTCTCTGTATTAGTCTCTGATTTATTCAGGAAAATATGGACGGCGTTTGAGTTTTTAAGAAACATGTCTGTAAAAATAATCTGATAGCTAACATTTTCCCTTGTTATTCAAAGTATCTTGTTAGCAAATACATTGTTGAGTCGTTAAAAATAACAGAAGATTGATATGATTTGATTTAAGAGATAGTGTTCGGCGTTACATCCTGTGAGACGAGAATAAATTTGCAATAACACGTCGTAATTGGTCTACTTTAAAGCATAATATGCGTTATCGTAGATAACTGAAGGCATTTGAATTACTTAACGTGAACGAGAGACCTGTTCAAGTGGCATTTTTCGAAATTGAATTCTGAATTCATGATACCATATTTTGGCGCGCCATATGTTGAACCCGTTTCCCGTTCTACGAGCTTTAATCACGATAGAATTCGACAGCCAAATTGAACCTACTAATATGCAAATTTCCTCAAGAGTCCTTTCACTTACGAGTGGCACCCCACATTTATTGGAAAATGTAAAAACGTGTTTTCGTTGCACATGCACGCAGGGACAGGTTGTTTAGTGTTCCTGGCATGTAAATCTGGTTTGTTTAGAGAAAAACTGTAACGATTAAACGATGATAAATGGGGCTGTTATGCTTTTCCGATAAGGAAGAAATTGGAACGTTTGGCTGTGACTGGTTACTGGAAAGTATTTAATTACTTCCCTGAATTCTAGCTCAAGTCGTGAGAACGAATGACCACGTTCCGATTTGCATTTCCTCGTAAATTGGGTTGAACTGTGAAGCATTGAGAAATAAAACCTTTAATATATCCGGGAGGAAAAGGCAATTGCAAACACTTGCGCGAAATTCTCAAAATGTCTTTGTAACTTTAATTTTTGATAAAGTGAATAAAATCGTTATTGGGTCATCCTACGGGAAAAGAATCATATCTTGCGTTCGACGTGAAGGATTTCGGTAAAACCGAAATATGATATAGTCCACGTGAAATTAGGCGGTGTTTAAGTCATCATTTCGCTGACTTCCAATTTGTTTAAAAAATACAGGATATTAAAGCTTGTAATACAACACGACTACCTGTGTTCTAGACGATTTATTGCAAACTTGTCCAGAGTACTTCTAAATTGCACACAATCGTATAATAAACCTATAAAACTTATTTTACATTATCTGTATGCATAAATGCATGGCATTAGTTTCCCTCTCTGTTTCGGTATGAGTCACGAAAACGAGGCCTGACGAATGAACGCTGAAAAATGTTTGAATAAATTAATGTCTGATCAAAGTCTCGTTTCTGCTTCCATGTATTTATAATTCTGAAATTACATAGCTTCAAGTTGTAATTACACTTTCATTTTACATAACAAAATCAGGATCACTCCCATCATTGTTCCTACGCCAATAATTCCTCGTGAACTTATAGTTCAACTCACGATTCATTTTACACAGTAGCAGTAAGAGTTATTTAATAACTCGCTAATTAACTTCTCTGTTTGTCGCAGGATGTCAGTTCTATCCGATTGGGGAGTACCTGAAGTTCGTGCGAGTACCAGAGAACCTGGCTAAGAGTACGGAAATCTTATCCTTGGAGGCACATCCCAGAAACCACATCTCGATTATGCCAGTGGATAAAGTGAGTACTCATTTCCATGTCTTTTTTATTTCAGAGTCCGTTCGGTTTAATGCACGCTGAGCAATCACTAAATCTGCCAGATGGACGTGCAAGTAAAACGTTAAAATACATTTCCATGAAGGGTCGGATACTGTGAACTGTGAAAACATATGCAGGTCGTTAAAGCATCAAGTTTATAACTGTCTACCAGAAACTCGAATTATTTGGTGGATGTAGTTCCACTTCTTTTACTCGTTATTAGGTAATCAACACGATTAGTACATTTCGTGGGTTTGAATATGTGATTGGCGAAAGTGAACGAAAGTGTATTAATATGCATAGGATCCCGGTTATAATAATTCATGAAAATGTAAAGGAATACAATGTTATAATTCTAGAGAGGATTTGAAAGTAAAATATCGAACCTGGATCATTATTAATGAAATAACTTAGAGCTGTTATTTGTGAGAATATTGAAATGAAATTATCGTGGTTTGGAAGGGCGTTTGTCTTCACGTTTCAAAGGGTGACAGGGACAAATTCGATACATTTTGAAAGAAATTTCAAGCTCCTTGAAGAAGATGTATAATTGCCAAGAAACTCACAAAAAATACACTCAAATGTTTCACTAAATCGAAGAAACATTTTCCATGGAAAACTATTAGAAACCTTACCGTTCCTTCAGATAGAATATAAACAAGCTAATAAAGCGTTGATATAGAATAGAATAATGTTTATTAATAATAAGAAAAATTGAATCCAGTGGGAAAAACAACTTTGCTGGCTTTAAGGAGCCATCCTACTTTGAACCGTCGAAAAATTAAGCTATTTTTAAAGATATTTTGTCTCAGTAAATGCAACATATAATGAAATAAATATATTTCGTATTTATTAAGCTACTCTAATATTATACAAAAAAAAAAATTAAAAAGAATTTTTGCAATTTGTTTTAATGTTTTTTTTACAATGTCAATATGGCACCTAAAAAAGAGATATGTTCACGGCGTATGTGAACGTTGGCCATTAAAACAAATTGCAAAAATTGTTTTTAATTTTCTTTGTATAATATAAGAGCAGCTTAATAAAAAACAAAAAGATTTATTTCATTATATGTTGTATTTGCTGAGAAAAAAATCTTTACAAATAGTTTAATTTTTCGGCCGATAAAAGTAGAATGTTTAGTATGTCCCTGCACCATGGAGGTTCCGCGCAGACTAAAAGAAAACTGTCGCCTCCGCATTCTTCCCCGAGTCCCTTCTGCCCCTAAAGCAAGACAAAAAGTGTCGCGAGGGCCAACGCTCTCCAATTGCTATCTTCCTTCCACACATAAATATCGTTGAATTCCAACGAAGTTATCAAGATTTTACAAGCGTCCTCGCAGCAAACCGGCGTTATAGCAATTACAGCATTACCGCAGCGAAGCTGGAAAAGACAGAGTTGCAGCGCAAAGAGTTAAACGAAACGTCCGAAAAACTTACTTAGCCGCGAACAAGACAATTACCTCGAAATGCCGCGTGTACCGTTGAACGACGTGGATAGATGGCCACCAAACGAAACAATTATCCTCGAGCAGCCTCTGTACCGTTGAACGTGCATATGCCATCGCGTAATCGGCTCGTAACTGTTACAGGACGAAGACGCCCGGTTCTTCAACTACAAAGAGACGAACAAGACGCACGTATCCTTGGTGCTGGCCCAGTCCCTGGAGGATCTGGTGGACACGGAGACGCCTAGAAATCTGCTCAAGTTCCGCGTGGTCTGCGACTACACCGATGGCGGCGATTCTCTGGTAAATCCTAGAAAGTATAATAATTCGCGCGGGCGCGGTCACTTCGCCAATTATTTTTACTAAACGCCCTGCGACTAGCGGCACCGTTAATATTATTAACAGGCATCGTTATGATTTCACGGTTCTTTAAACGTGGCGCGCGCCCCACGTCCGTTTCCGTGTTCTCCGTGGGCGTAATTAGATCTTAATGCAACCATCAAATTGCTGATGATGAATATTACAACGGTGCACATAGGGGTGTTTGGCCGATCTGGGCGGCGAAAAGTCGGTTATAAAAACTTCAACGCAGATTAGTAATGAAAGATAAAGATCGATATGAAAATAAAAGAAAGTCTACTTTTCATGGATGTTTGTTGCGATAGCTCTCAAATTAACTAATAAATAGCGTTTCGAATAAATGATATATTCTAGTATTTCTTCCTATTTGCTTTTCAAATTTGAGCCCAATAATTGTACTTCGCGAAGTTTCGCGGCATTGAATTTGATTTTGGATTTAATACAAAGCTAAGATATTATTCTTTTGGATACTTGGAAAGCTTTTTGTGGAATTTTTAGGTTTGAATATAAGTGTAGATAAAAACGAAAAAATAACCAGGTGGTTGTTTTATGTTGAATTTATGGAAAAATACCTACTACAATTGGATGATTTCTCCGACGAGCACACACAGGAAATGAAGCATAATTTTTCGCGTTTCAAGACCGAAATGAAATGAATATTTTTTATTCCTTATAATAACGTTTTTATTTATGCCTTATATTAATTGTGTCAGCCTAAGAGCTTCTTTGGAACCGACATAAGTGAAAAAATAATTTCGGCCGCCTAGATCGGCAAAATACCCCAACGTGCCGCCACGAGAGTATCGGTCCCTCTCCTTAATTTTGGAAAGGAACCGACAACGTTTCGTGGCTCGTGTCGTTTCGCCAATGATCGGGCAATATCCCGCGACGTATCCCACTTTTCCACCAGGTGTCTGGTTCCTTTTTCACGCGCGCCAGGATAACTGGAGCGTGCAGGTACCGGTCTCGATAGAGCGAGCCGGGCCTCTGCTACCGGTTTTCCACCTCTGCAACGCGCTAATCAGCATTTATGCAATTATTTCGAAGGAATGCAGTAGATCAATAGAACCGTTACGTTGCAGATTACGATTTTTCCTAGGCTTTGTGCGGACATAATTACCCTTACGTTTTATGCCGCGTGGCACGGCGTGTTGATTTCAAGCTCGCCTAGAAAACGAAACCTTCCAACCGCCTGTCGGCGTATTACGTCTGTTATTACTCGGATTTACGTACACCCGAAATTAATTTCGAAAGGGAGGTCTGAGAACCGAGCCTCTCGGTTCTCTTAAATGGCTTTGGTATGCTAGATATTTTTGAAAAGCTTTTCTAATTCGCCCGCGTTTTGTTAGAATGGGAACAGTTCCGTTGGATAGGTACCTATCACTACAGAAAGGATGTTATTTAATTGCCATATTTATAACGCAGGAGTAGTGTTCAGTATTAGCTGAAACTAGTGCGTTTAATTCTACTTGGTATAATAGTAGAACTTTTCTAAAATTCATAAAAATAAATTTTTTTTGGTGCCATAAATTATTTGGAATTAATTGAAGAAGAACTATGCCGATGAGTGAAACTTGACGGAATGTTTCACCTCTTTAAACATTTTATTGCCAGGAACAGAAAAATACACGTCCAGTACTTGTGAATATTCTCCAAATCCACATCGTTTTCAATAAAAAAAAAAAATAATTGAGAGGCTCAGTGGAAAATAGGTACTTGTGACCGTTTTATGATTTTAGAGGAAAGCAAGTTGAAGGAAAAATTGTTTTCATAGGAAATGCGGTACTATAATGTAATTATTTTAAACGGTTCTTGAATTAGATGGTAAATGACAACTATTATCAGATTCTAGCTGAAAAATTAATTTCATTAGGCCACGTGTTCCCAAGAAGCCCCTTTTTCCCTACTTCTTTTTTCTCAACGCGAAGAAAATTTAATATGATTCTGCTCGGTGAAACGTACATGCTATTATATTAGGAGGTGGGGGAATTACACTATTCAGGAACGAATTAATGCTACAAAGAAACGAAACTTTATGCATATGTGGGATTAGGGTGGCTCTGCTTTATACGTTTGGATTTTTTTGTATTTAATTGCTCCAACCCCTAGAATGGTTCCACTTCATAAGAAAATAATTCCTGAGAAAGATTATTGCAATCAGAAATCAGGAAAAGTTTAGAATTCACCAATGGTTTGGATTTAAAGAATTTCTCAAAAATGATAATTTCTCTATTACAATTTTGTTCAAATGATATCAAGACAACCTATATTCAAACGCTATTACCTAAGAAATGGTTGGGAGCACGAAAAAATTACATATACAGTAATTGTAGAAAATTGAATGCTCTTTTAATTTTATTTGAACAAAATTTCGATAGGGCTTACCATTTTTGAGAAATTCTTTAAATCCAAACCATTGATGAATTCTAAACTTTAAGACTTAGTCGGCACCCTTTCATGTAGTACGATGGCAATAAACTTTTTCTAGGATTATTTTTTGTGAAATGGAACCTTACTATAGGGTGAGAGTAAAAGAAATCGGATGTTGAAAAATATGGGCCACCCTAATGTGGCATGTGCCTGTTTTCTATTGGGCCCCTCAATTTTATCAGCCGAACTTACACAGCTTCGAAGAAATTCTAATCAGACGTACAGACACTGTTTAAACTCATTGTACATCCCCAGATAGTATTGATTACATCGTTGAAAAGCAGTTGCAATTAAGTAGCCTGAAATTTTACGTTTCTCCAATCTGTAGAACAGAATGCGTCGCCGCAGGCGATTCGTTCATCATCGATGCAATTGCCTTGCCACTTCTCGAAACAAGCATCCAGCCGGGGGAACGCTGTTTTACACAAGTATGCAATAAAGCGGGCAGAATGTAGACGCGGAGTACCGTTGTTACACAGTACTGGATCTTTTCCGTCGCGACGGATCCGACGAGATGTTTTCGTGCGTTGATACAATCTCGCCAGATAAATGTGAAGTAATACTGTTATGCGTCCTGTCTCCTCGCAGATATTAAATACTGAAGAGATGTAGAAGAGGGGAGGAATGAGGAGGAATCCGAGGGGGGAAAGGGGGGAGAATATTAATATCGGTTCACTGTACAGGACTAACCAAATATGATGTCCAGAAAGGATAATACAATTTCTTCCACATTTTCTAATTTCTGCTATTACGTACTGTTCTGCTTTCTATTTTAGTCTCTCTTCTTCTATACAGTGTATACTTTGCAGAAGAAGAGAGGCAAAAATAGGAGAGGGAATAAGAAACAAGAGCTTTGCAATACGTGTCCTTTGTTTCGTACTTCGATTCTTCACTTTGTTCATCGACAAGCACGTACATATGTTCTCACGTATATGTGAGAATCACCATGTCAATGCACAGTTGTGAAATAAGTGCATGGTTGATACAAATGGTGAAAGTGTATCGACGTATCCTACTAAATATCTTGGAAGCCAAACGAAATAGAAGTTGTTCTTTTTTTTGCCGAGTGGGCAGTATACTTTACTGTGAGTTCTGGCATGATGGACCGAATGTTAAGTTTCCTGCTATCCTGACCTGAGACACTCAAGAGGACGTTGCGTGAGATCGTTTGCAACGGGTAACAGGAAGGAGTGTCGGAAAAGGTGCTGAAGATTGCAGATTTTCTCCTTCTATTCAGGAAACTATTTTCTCTAGGAAGCTTCTTGTATTATACAATTTAAACATTCAGTAAATGCTGCGCGATATTAAATACACGGAACGTGTATTGTACGCCTTATTAAGTGTGTAAGAATGTGCTTAAAACAGTATTTTTTCTATTCCCCATATTCGAGTAATTTTTCTAATTTAGGGTTTCTTAACCCTTTAAAAATCTGGTGAGGGGTATGTACCCCTCCCAGAATAATATTTTCAAATACATAAAGTGACAGATAATGGAATTAGAAAGGAAATCAATGATATCGAAATATAGTTATCAAGTTAATGTTATTTATATTCATAATTGAAGGAAGTTCTAAATTCCAGTTAAACAATGAACGTGTAATTTTTTCCCTGGTTCTCAAATTCGTGGATTCTCCTCACAAAGGAAGATCTTCAACCCGGAAATTAAAAAAATCATAAAACTGTGGGGATATGTAGAGGATACACATACAAGGGATGAAATTGGCCCCTGAAAATCCGGCTATTTTCCAATTTTGTGTTATAACTCGCGAATTGTAAGAGATAGAAAAAAAGTTTTCAGGCAAAAGTTACTTCTTTTAATTAGAGCTATCATTTGGTAACTTACAGTTCTTAAAATCGGAAAATAGCTGGATTTTCAGGGGCCAGTTTCATCCCTTTATGGGTGAATTTGGGTAGCAAAAAGATCCACAATACATATCAATATATTCTCTACATATCCCCAAAGTTTCATAATTTTTTTAACTCCCTTGTCAGATCAATCCCCACTTTCTCAAGAGATTTATGGATCCCAGGACAAGAACCAATTCTCAAATTATTCTGACCTGATATAAAAGGAAACACTGGAGAAGTTCGGTATTTTAAATAAATGGCGTAGCTAACATGCGAATATTTATTTCCGCAGGTGACGTCGCACCTGTCCGTCACAGTTTACGTGGAGGACATAAACGATCATGCTCCACAATTTGTCGATGCGCCTTATCACGTGACAGTGGACGAGCTAACGCCAGTTGGTAAGATACACTGCATACGAGTTACTTTTTTACATGTACCATTCTTCATTTTCAAAAAAAAAAAAAAAAAACAGGTAGGTACGGGCGCACTTGCAAAAAAATCGAGTAAAGCGTTTCGAAAACAGAGTATATCCATTCTCCTCATTCGCACATCCATCCTCGCTTTACCCTCTACATTAATAATCCACTTCCATCTAAAGAGATGAAAATAACACAGAGAAGTCACAACACTTGCAATCGCCATTACCGTTCCATAAATAAAATACCATTCGATCGTTCACGCTCCTATTGTTAGAAAAGCGAGGAATGTCTCCCCCTTATCGAGGGGCCACTCGTTCAAAGCCGGTGAAACGTTCCACGGCCGATTGGAGCTTGGAAAGTGTACCAACACTAGCATCCCGCGGACCATTCCCACATTAACATGAATTTCAGCATGCATCGCGAAATCCCATCTCCACTCTGCTGCCAAATTGGGGCCCCCGTCATTAGACTGCCAGCTAAATATTTAGAAGCCAGTACTCATGAATATCAAATGGACAGGCACGAGCATTTCCAGAGAGTGGAATCCGTCCGTGAAGAAATACGCGTGTTGTTCACGAGCTGCTGGCAATAAGATGTAAACCAAGCTTTGGCTGTCTGATCGCAGGTGTGACGATATTCCGCGGGATTCATGCGGTGGACGGCGACAAGCCGAACACGCCGAACAGCGATGTCCACTACGCGATAGTGAAAGGCAACGAGCAGGGCAAATTTTCCCTCGAATCCGGCCACAGAACCGCTCTCATACTCCGTAAACCGGTGGACTACGACAACGGTGATCGCGAGTTCACGCTGGTCATTGCGGCCACGGTGAGTCCGCGAGACGATATTACACGCGCAGACGATACCGCTCGTAGAAAAGCCGGTGAAAGTCCACCGTCGTCGAATCACGACGATAATTGAAGACTTGGCCGGCAAAAACCGGGGCAGCTACCAAATGTATTCACTTTTCGGGTTAAGGGGGTATTCTACTGTGATATGAATTTTTTTAAATTTCATCAGGAATTTTTTTTATGAACTTAATGAAAGATTTTTATGCTGAACTTTTTACTGTATATTTGTTATATCGTCAGCTATGAATACATTTTTTTTTGGTCGAAAATATGAAATAAAGAAGGCGCCATAGCACACGAAAGCCGACCACGTCTAAAAAATTGCTCGATTTCTTGCCATGATTCTGGTCGTTCTGTTCATACGAAATAAAAAAGTAAAAAAGATTCTTAAATTATTCGGGAATGGCTATCGTTGGCAGGAGATTTGGATTGAAATTTCAAAAATTCTTAAAATGACTGCAATTTGAACAGTCAGTGTCGACTTTCGCGATTTTTCTTCATCTTTTTCGGGTTATAAAATTAAAAGAAGATTAGAAAAGAAAAACATTTCGGCCTAATTCTGCTAGGTTGATAACGACACATTTGCTGAAGATGTGTGCACAAGATGGGCCCAATCGGTCATGTAGATTTTGAGATATCGTGGCAATCATTTCCTAAGACACCGTTTTGAGAAAAACGCGTAAAGTTTTGCAGACAGTTCTAGTTGAGCAAATTCTACTTGCATCAAAACTGTCACGCCCGGTCCATATTAAGAATCTTTCATTGAGCCCATAAAAAAAATCTCGAAAAAAGTTTAAAAAAAAGCCGCATGTCACAGTAGAATACTCCCTTAACAAAACATTTTTAGAGATGCGAGTAAACTCAATTTCAATAGATTATGGAGCTGCCTCCTTTTTGCAGCAAAGTCTTCAATCGTTTCTACAAAGCGGATTATTATCGGCTCCTCTGCCCGTGTGTTCCAGGATCGTGGCGTACCTGCCAGGACCACCAACACCACCGTGAAGATCACGATAGTGGACAATGATGACCTGGATCCGAAGTTCACGCGGGACGTGTACAGGGCGAAGATCCACGAGTTCTACCCCATGCCGGTAAATATAAAGTTTGCTCGTGTTTGGTAATGACTGATAAATGGAAATGTTCATAAATAAGGCATTGCGAGCAAAAGCGGACTAACCCTAGTACTCGGTAAACGGAGAAATAGGCGATCTAAAAAATACGGTTTGGAAGCTTTTCTGTTTTGCAAGCATTGTTGCCAGTGCAGTCATAATATTTAACTTCTGATGCTTTTCGATATGCTTCCTAATGAAGGCATAATTATTTTTCGATTTAATTATAATAAGTGCTGTGCAGAGATTTCACCACAAAATTTCAATGCAAAAAATGACTTTATTATACCATGTGACAGGGTTTCGCAACCTTTTTTGAGTCGGGATCCCCTTTTATAATAGGTAGTAAAATAACCTGCGTCCCCTTCCCCATATAAGGTAAGGTAAATATCTCCTTCTTCTTATTTATGAAAAGTCACTGTTACGTTATTAATAGAATATGGAAATGTATAACCATATGCGAATAAATAAGTGCTAAACATCGGCAACTAAAAATAACCGTGGCGGCCCCCACAAAACATTTCGCGACCCCCACTGTCTTCTGGTTTTAAATTGAAAAAAATTAATTTTGACTATTTTATATGATCAGTCCTATAGCCTATTGGAATACACTACTGCTACTACAATGCCTCATATGTATTACGTATGCAGAATAGTATAATATATGTAGAAATATGTGGAAAATGTGAGGAACACATTGTACATGTGTACTCATGAAATATGAATCGTTTCATTATTTTATCGTGGGAGGGGAGTTTAGGGAGATTTGAGTGAAAGATTGTAGGACCACGTTTGTGATTATAGTGTAGAATCGATTGGGTTTTAAGGTTCCTCTAGTTACTCGCAAAATATTATAATAAAAAGAACACAGATTTGGAACTAGGGTAGTGGTGAATCTGATGGATGTTAATATACTAAGATTATTAACATGTATTGCATTAAGTCAGTACAAAACTTCGTTCGCTCACTGTTAGGCGTATGGAAATGTTTACTTTTACTACACCCGCACTTTTGCCAGACAAGTTGCAAAGTTGCCAGATAGCTAAGGCAAATACTTTGATTAGAAAGACATTTGTCATTTTTACTTCAATAAAGACTGGTTTAATAAACCGAAGGAACATTTGCAGCGACGTAATAAATGGTGCAGTAAATTATCCAACAACCTCGAGGAACAATTTTCTTTTTCTAATTGATGCTGTAGCGATAGTCAATCGTTTGGTTAAATGCTGCTTAGATAATCAACCTCCTGCCACGCGTGAAATTAAAAATTGGGGTATTTGAAAAGTGTGTCAGGGGTGATCAAAGGTTTGCAGTGATTGTTAATCGGCTTGTAATTCGATGTTGGAAAATGTCGGAGTATATATTAGTGCAGAACCAGTGATAATTAAGCATCCATCGGAGGAGACTCGATTACGAAATCGCGGGACGACCACACTTTGCCACTTACGTTAGATATATCCGCCGGCAATGACCGCGTCAATGCGCGACGCTGGATGATCGTCGATGGAAGTCGCGTATTACGGAACAAACCGACTCTGGGGAACTTTCTACGCGGCCATCGAGGCGCATCGCTTCCTCGAGCCACGACGTTTGCACGACAGCAGTTTTTCGTTCTTTTTATAGAAGTAAATTCAATCGATTCGTCGCCGCGCTGAGTTCGCCCCTTAACCCCTTGGCGATCGTTTCCCTTCGTCGCGTAAGCCACCCCTCTCTCGTTGCAAATAATTAACGGTGCAGATAACTGATTCTACAGATTCGATAATAATATAAATTATTCACATACAGTTATTGAAATTAGTAGATTTTTTTACATACTTTAATTAGAAATCTGGTAATACAGATGCATAATGGAGGGATTGCTGAGATATAAATAAATAATTTGAAAAATTGACCTTTCAATATTGTTAGAACATTATTTAAATTCTTGTAATACTGATTTCAAAATGATGATTTCTATAGTCCGTCGGAAATCTTGCTATTGAAAGTCGCCATAAATATTATGTTCATATCAGACATCATAATTGTTAATAATACAAATTTTAAAAGTTATGGTATAAGAGTTAATATCTTTAAATGAATTTGCGTACGAATAACTATTATAAATGATTAAATTTGTTTTTACTACCGGCAATCATTATCGATTTAATTTTATTTTGTTTACGATTAACCATTATCAGTGACGGAAATTTAATTTTAGTTACCCGTAACCATTATCGATGAATCGAATTATATTTTGGTTAACGTTAACCATAATTGACGGCAAATTTTTTTCTGGTTACAGTTGATTATTGTCAATAATTGTTATTAATATTACTGATAATTAGTATACACTGGTAACATGAAAAAATTAATTATAAAACTTATATATTTTATTAAGCAAGAAGATTCCAGTCATTTGTAATGGTTACTGGTAGCCAAAAATAATTAATCCTTCGTAATAGTTAGACGTAATCAGAACAATTAAAAATTAATATTTTTTAATCATTCTATTTTTTGAGAAATTTTTACTTAACTTTTTTTAAAAAAATAATTAAAATAACTGTTATTTTGGATCTCTGGTTCATATTTATAACATATTCGTCACCTTACGCTTGTATTTATACAATTTTCAACGCATCGTGTGTTTTGATATCACAGCATTGCTCATAAAAAAATAGGCAAAGAAACAAGTATTCGGAAACAATCGTATTCGAAAACTTTTTGATCCACAAACAGACCATGAACCTCAACAGAATATTCGTTCCCCAATCTTTCCAACTTGCTCCTCTGACTTCGTTCTCTAATTTCCAACGTTCTCTGTCAACAGAGCTCTTCACCATGAATGACTGGATTTTTTCGACGCCGCGTAAAAACGGCGGTGGGTTCGCGGCTGGTGCCATTAAATCGAGTTTCACAGTCAAGCGCGCGCGTAATGGCTGGACTTTCAATGCCGATTTCCTCGGCAACGGATCCACGTACGATAGCAATCCATTCTCCGAAAGTTCGATACTGTTTTCTGTCCCATTAGCGTCGGTTATTCGTCGCGACGAAACGTCTCGTTCCTCGATCAGTGGTACGCGCCACCGCGTTAATCCAGGCTGTGCCACATCGCGCTCGCGAATGCCAGAGGTTAATACTTTCCTTCGCGAAAAACCTTGAGGTATAAATTTCGTCCCGAGTGGAAAACATGACCGCGCGGCACTGATCACCCGCGATATTTATCACTGGCCGCCGAGAGTTCGACTTTCAAGCGATACTCGCGGCGCGTAGTCGTTCGCGGAGATTTATTCAGCGCGATTACGCTCGCGGCTGGACTCGGCCGTTGGTCAAACGCGCTGGGAAGCACTTGGAAAGTGAGTTTTCACATGCCAACCAACTGTGTCATTTTCCGTCGAATTATATTCCATCGACAAGGTTGAATTTATGGAGACGAGCTTCGCGTAATCCCTCATAGATACCTATTCTATTAGCTGAGGAGGAACTTTCGATTAGGGTTTTGAGTACGGGCTGCTCAGTGGCGGATTTAAGGAAAAGGGCTCAGGTGGCAAACACTCTGGAACATCCTGTATACATAATAGAATTACAAATAAATTTGCGAGCGTGTGGTATGAAAATTATAGGAAACCAAAAAAAAAATAGTTTTTGGATAAAAACATATTTTTTTAAAGACGAGACCCTGGGGTCTTGTAAGCATGTATCATAAAAGTATCACCTCAGAAACGCCTCTAGTTAGTTAGTTAGTTAACGAGCTGGCGGGGAGGACATGACCGGCCCGTTGTCGGCATGTCTAGCATGCAAACCACGGTGTCAGCGGTCCCCAAGGGGGCGACATGTCCTATCGGACTTGCTTTACCCGAACACAGCCCCATTACCCGCTGGATTCATCCTTGATGTAGGAATCATGCCCTGTTTTCGGTCTGCGTTCCCCTACTTTAGTTACGGCCCGGGCCTCATGAAGTTGAGGCTCCTACTCATTAGGGTTACACTCGTACAGGAGGAGCGTGTATCCCCGGGGAGTAACGTGTGAAGCCGTTGTTTTCCCAGTCGTGTCACTCTCCTCCTACGGGACATGTCCTGTTCTACCCTAACTTCGACTGCCCTACTGGACACGTCCCTCGAGTGTCGCAGACTAAACAGCGTTACTGTTTGTCTTCAGCGTATCTCATTGGTGCCAGCACATATCCTAAGCGTCGAATTTAACCTCGGGTCCGTTTAATTGGAACCGTTTCCCAATTCTAAATTTCCCCTGGAAGTTGAGCATGTCTTCCTCGTTTAATCTGTGTACAATCGCAAGTGTAATGTTTTGTGTCACGCACATGCTAGCCTAGCCTAGCCTAACCCAGGACTGACCCTTTGCATGCAAGGCTGACCGCTTCAAACCAAACCTGACCGCCTCTGCCGGCCTCAGAACCCAACCTGATCCGGGTTCTCATGCTTCTCAGGCGATTTCCGATCATTTCCACCCGGTCAGGTTTGGTTGTAACGCTGTTAAAAGCGGTTAGGGTTGGGAGAAAGAAGATAGAACGACGCTGACATCACCCACGTTCAGATTACTCGTCCAACGTTCCATGAGCCAGCAGTGCAAACCAATCCTCTTCTCGAGATGGAAGCTTTAAACATCTTTTGGACTCGAGCAGATATTCGTTTCGAAACGGTGTACGATTTAACGACGTGTGTTTTCAGGATCGCCAGCGTCGGTCATAAATCTCCACGTCGAAATGACCCGATCGGCTGGGCACTTTAAATCCGTTCGCTCAAAGGTCGCTTTGAAATCCACATTCTATCGCGCAACAGTTTACGGGGGATTCGCAAGATCCGCGATTAAAGCGAAAATTCGATAGAGGAGGAGTGGAATGTCCTCTGGCAGCGCAGTGGCCTTTAATTGACGATAATAATCTTGAGTCGAACGAATTATCCTTAGCGCGCTTGGACGTGCACCAAATTCAGGATGCACGATGAGAGCCAACGCCGCGGAATTTTCATCCGTGTCAACCTTCGACTAGCTCTAATTACAGGTGCAATCAGTCGATGTGCAGACGCGTGTGCGTCACGTGTGCGTCGCGTTGATTGCAAGACAGGTGGAGGGAAGCGCGAACGGGATATAGGTATCACAGTTGTGACGCCGCTGGCCGGAAATCGAGCCGGGACGTGACATCCAACGGCACGTAAGAAGCTCGTAAGTTCGGAGTACGTTTCCGATTGGCGATTGCGGTGACGTTTCTTCGAGATAGGATACACCAAGTGGCACTTGGATCTATAGCTTCCTGCGCGTGCTTCGTCCGCTTCTGATTAACACGCCCCATGCGACGGGGATCTTTGGACGTTGCGAGAATTGAAACACAACGAGTGCTCTAAATAGTTCATAGTCTAGTATTACTTTATACTTATGTCATTGCACGAGGAGATTGCGGAAGGGTTTTAGTAAAAATCCTAAAATTCCTGGTGTTACAATGAAAGTTAAAAGTTCGTAACGAAAGTCCCATCGCAATCTCCTAACGATTTTGAGACGTTTTCGAAACATCTGAAGAATGTCTAGAACCCATCGCCATCAAAGTAAACTGACACGCGATAGGTGTATCGCTAACAGTAGCGTTGTGTTTTGAGATCAGAAACGCCCGTAACAGCCTCCCTCCTCGTCTCTTGCAGGAGCACCCGGTCTTCACGCAGATCAACTTCACCACGCCAATTCAGGCGACCGATTGCGACCTGGACATCAACGTGCCGGTGCGCTACGACATAATCTCTGGTAACGAGCGAGGCTTCTTCCACCTCGACCCCAAAAACGGCACCCTGTTCTTGAAACGGGCGATCGACCTGGACGCTGAGAGGAACTTGCCGTCCAACACCTTCACCCTGCAGATCCACGGTTCGCAAGTGGATAACCCGTTGAAGACAGCTGCGGCTCGCGCCGAAGTAGAAGTGTTAGATCTAAACGACAATCTGCCCGAGTTCGAAGTGGACCTGTACAACATCAGCATCGTGGAGAACCTGCCAAACGGCTTCAGCGTGCTGCAGGTGATTGCTCGCGACAAGGACCAAGGGGAGAATGGCCAGTTCGAATACCAGCTGGTAGACCCGTCTGGTGCCTTCGCAGTGGACCCTAGATCTGGCTGGCTGACAGTTAAAGACCAGTCGGTGCTGGACCGCGAGAAACGGGACCACTTACGAATGAAGGTTCTCGCCATAGAAAGAAAGCCCAGCGTCGTCATCCGAGAAAATGGCTCGTCCGTGGACGTGGGGGTCACGTTGCTGGACGCCAATGATAACAATCCGATCTTCGTACCTGGGAACCTCTACGAGTTGATCGCCAGGACGGACTACAAGCTGGACACTGTCCTTGGACAGGTTCACGCGGTCGACGAGGACCTCGGCCCCAATGGTATGGTGAAGTACAGGCTGCAGAAACCCGGCAACTCGACCACTCGCACGCCACCCTTCAAGGTGGACGAGGACACTGGTATGATCACAGTAGCTGAGAGCCCCATTCTTGAGGGAAGACACGCGATATTCGTGGAGGCTGCGGATCAACCGGCCAACCCCAGCGAGAGGAGGTTCTCCCTGGCTGTTGTTACTATTGATGTCTTCCGATCAGATGGTGAGATTTTTTATGTGAATTTTTGATTGGGGGAACGTGGAGGCATATTGTGCATATTGAGTGGTGAAGACTGAGGACGAAATATATAATTGTGTTTATTATTTATGATGGATATTATTATTCTTGGCTTAGTTGGGGTGTTTTTACGAGCAAGTTTATGGAATTTTTTAAATGAATGATTTGCTAGGAAAAGACTTGGGATCATCTGTATGACAGTCAGTGATCTTTTACGACAAGTAAATTTTTGGATTCCTGAGGGATGTTCTTAGGAGGTGTTTCGTTGAATTCTTTCAGTGAAGAATTTCCTAAAATGGCACTAATGTTCATTGTGCTATTACGGGGAATTGGCTCCTGGGTTATGTTTTGGGAGTAGCTTTTTAGATTTTTTAAGTAAAGGCTGTTCTAGGATTAGACATAAAATAGAATTTATAATTTTCACTGGACTGTTATAAAAATTTGGGTTTTGGGATATGGGGTTCGTTTTTAGGAGTAGGATCCTACTCTTGTAGGATTCTTTTTTACGAAGAATTTCCTAGGGGAAGAGGGAAAGAAAGAGGACGTTTTTAGAAGCTGCTTCATTAAATTTTTTTGAATAAAATATTTCCTAGGAAAGCCTAAATAAAGTCTTCTCTGCTGTATCATGTTCTCACCAAAACTCTCCATTTGTTGCATTTTTTTCATACAATGCTTTGAAACGAGATACATTTCTACTGAACAGAATTTCAAAAGTGTCTGATTGAATTACTTCATCGGACTCTTATCAAACTAGCTGCTCTCCAACCCAATCCATTCGCAACTGGCACACTTCGGATATCATAGATATGGTTTTTCCCTGCCGTGCGGTTCATAAGAATCTAGATACATGAAGAAGCACGTTCTTTCAACTGTAAGAATCTACGCGTTGTATCTCTGGGGTATTCGGTGAATGTAGCACAGATATTTTCCATACATCGACTGGAATTTTATCGCGCGACACGCGAGAAAGGAAATTCTGAAGCATTCCTGCGGAGGGTATTCTTCGTAATACTCCTGAAATAGAAGAAACCTTTTCATAATATTCGGGATGTGTTGACGACAACGTCGATGATTGGGGCGTCCCTCATCAGACAGGGTGTGCCGTCGCCCTTTCGACAAATTAATGTCTCCGAAACGAATTGCGAAATAATTCCACGTGGGATGGTAGGAACTTGTAACTTTATTGTAAGATGTTACTGCTATGAAAATAGCTGTGCAAGAGTGAAGTTTTATGGCGTGAATCCACTATTAGATTTTACACGAGACTTTTCTATCATGAGACAAAAATCTCAGCAACAAAAAAATGTAAGTAATTGAAATGAAAGAATAATAATAACGGAGATTAAAGTCTCATGTGAGACACGATGCTTTTGTCTCATCGTGGATTTGCACCTTTAGGCGCGAGCTCGCCAAAGAAAACGGGAGAGGAGGTTTTTGAAAGAAGTCACCAAGGTTCGTGAACTGGGGTGGTTGTCCTAGGGGAAGGGGCTCCTTCGCGGACAGCCCTTAGCGTACGTCACCTTGCGGAATTTCCCTGACTCGTTGCAGGAAAAGTCCAACTCTTTGTCTTTCAAACAGAGATGGGCAAAATTTTTATTTAAATAAAAATTTCGAGTAACGAATAAAAGTTAAAAAAATTATTCGCCATGTGTTGAAAGTGTGAATAGTCGAGTTCTCGTCGAATAAAAATATTAACTTTATTCGTCGAATAATCTAAAGTTAAAGTAACTGTAATTCGATCAGTTATTTGATTAAATAATTTTTTATTTAGTTAATGCCCAACTCGGCTTTCAAACTAACGTAAAAACGGAGGCTTCGAACCTTGGTGGCCTCCTGCCGCATCTGGAAATAGCCATAAAACAATTTATTAGCCCTAAGCCGTCGCGAAATAATCCGCCCGCAATTGATAAGCTTCAGACCCTAACTAGCCACGATGGCCCACAATAAAGACTACGCAGGAACAAAATGATTAATGCAGTTCTGCTTGTGCAGCTGTCTATTCACGTTCCCAGCTACATATTACGAATGGTAATGAAATTTCCTATTTCCTGTTCCTCTTGTAGGGGCAACATCCCTGGAACCGGACTTCGTGGGTGCTCCTTATGAATTCTGGGTCGGTGCCAATGTGCCAGTCGGCACTAGCGTCGGTCAAATCCGCTTAAACGACGCTGTGAAGACGAATGACTTCATCTATGATCTTTTGCACGGCTATGAGGAAGGAGGTATGTACCCCAGAGTGGTTAATTAATTAACAGACGCAACTTCGCGATGTTCTTTTAAATGAGAATACAAAGTTCCATTGTGTGACATATCTGCCCTTTTTCAAGATGTAATTTGTTTTTTTTTGTAGGGTCCCAAATCGAACTGTATCTACTGTATAATTTTGTGAACGAAAAATATTGTTGATTTTGCAGGATATTATTTTAGACAGTAGGTACTTATGATTCGGCAAGATTGATTATTCTCCAGCTTGTATGTAGGTGTTAATTAATGATTACAAGAGGCGATTCTGAAAATGTATGAATATATACTGCCTAGGATTCATTTTCCAAGTTATGAGGAATTCGAGAAAGTGATGAGTGAATTATTCATTTGATGTACTTCTATAGTTTCAGCATATGTGTATTCAGTTATTCTGCCATTTCTCACTTTAGATACAAGTAATAGCGCTCAGGTGTGAGAAGCTTAATTTTTTATATAATTCATATTGGAAGTAGGAATAACATTCGCAAATATTTCATACTCCAATCTAGCCAGTTAAAAGGTTTGCCAGATATGAGTACGATGTAGAATGTAGTTGGTAATTCGCAGTAGAATCGTAAAGAGCGTGAGTCTTCATTAAAAATCGTGATGAGGATCTCGTACAAATTGGTCTCAACTTTTATGCTCGTACCTAATTGAGTTTCACAACTGTTTATGATCCTCTCTAGTATTGCAGCCTCCGAAAGCAGCCGCGGAAGGAATACCATTACTTTCACTTTAAAGTTTGAGGTAGAACTCGCAATCAGAACGTCTTAGGAAGTCAAACCGTAATCTGAACGTTTCAACAACTTACAGTGACCATAAGGTTGTAAGAAGTTGAGCAAGCTTCGTGTTTGCAAACCTTGAACTTCTTGAATCAGGTGCTGCTAAAAGTAGAATTAATAAGACGCTCCAATTCCATTTCGTGTACATAAGTGTTTTACAAATATTAAAGTTACATTGAGAGCAGGACAAAGGAGCTAATCAGGAACTTTGTACACCAATTATTCCTTAGCCTTCACAAAAAGTGAATTCAAAGCGACCACACTATATATCAATGATCTTTCAATCTATTTAAGAGAACCTAAGTAGTCTTCCGATAAAAATTCTAAAATCAGGGGCGATTTACTAAAATTACGCTAAAATTAACCCGTCAATTTCGAAGCTACATCCTGTGAAGTCCCATAATACCCAGAATATCTGAATCCTTTTTCTGATCTCTGAAAACAAATTATAGTTTTATCCAAACACTATATTTATTTCTGTGCTACTTTCCCTGAGCCTGTTTTTAGTAAACTACCACTTCATTTTCCCGAAAAATGGGCCCTGACCCAGAAGGCCCCTTAGGGCCCTATCTTAAAAAACAAATTATGATTTTACCCAAACACTATATTTTTCTTTTTCTGTACTACTACACTTAGCCCGTTTTTAGTAAGCTATCTCTTCATTTTCCCACAAAAATGAGCCCCTCAGAACGTTCGCCACCTGGGTCTTTTTCTTAAATCCACCACTGCTGTATATAGACTCAGCGAATATTTCCTTCGTGAAGTATAAGAATCTTATCTTCCCATCAAGATACATTTTTCCCCCACTTGCCGTTCTGCCTTGAGATTTAGCCGTCGATCAGCCATGAAATTCCCGAAGGCGATGGAAAATGTGCGCCCAGGAAGGGATAACGAATACCGAGTTTCACTTCATAGGGCCTTAACGATCTCATAAGCTTTCGCCTAAATAGGCAAGCCTAATTTCCGCGCATCAGCCGCAAGGAGCGGGTGTTCCGTCGATGCTAATACGCAACACATGCTGCATACATGCATACCGCTGATGGGATTTCAGTTCCTTTCGCCGTGGAGGAGCGTTCAGGAACGATCACGGTCGTCGACGAGATCGAGCGGTTCGACCGGTCGACGTACGACTTCGAGGCGGTCGTTACCGACGAGAGGGAGCTGATGCTGATCACCAACGTCTCGATCCACGTGGTCGACCCCAACGACCAGAGGGGCATTTTCACGAAGTAAGTGGAACCTACCGTTTATACACCGGCAGGGCGTCATTGCACGTTATAACGAGCACAAAGTGAAACGCGCCACGACGCCCGCCTCTGTTTCTCTTGCTAATGAGAGAATCGAGATCGGCTGTCTAGATAGCTGACCTTCCCAGGCTGTTCGTCAGGCTTAATTTCTTCGTGGACAGTTGTTCGAGGTTGCCCCGATGTGTTACGAGCGGTAGAGTTCAATCGAGCCAGTTTAAGAAAACGGGCCGCTTTATTTCACCAGTACTATTTCATTTCTGTGACTGTACAGCTCAGAAATTTGAGGTTTATGTTCCGCAGTGTATTTTCAGTGTTTTTTTAAGGAAAATGTTGATACATGATGTAAACAAACGTGGCGTGTAGTAGCCTTTAGAATTATTTAAATAATTACGTTCAGAAAATGAACTATTAAACCTTTCAAATCTCGATCGTAATCGAGTCGTAATCTTGAAGCCAGGATGCAATAAAAAGTGCACGAGTCTAGCCAGACACACACTTCCCACGATCAATTGAAGAGTTCTTGTAGAAAACACTGTAAGTCCTAAAAATCAAATTCTATATTATAGTGTTACCATCGGCACGCAGGACATTTTTTAATATTTTTTTTTTAAATTTTGGCACTCAGCGTTTTCTACAAAGACTCTTCAATTGAGGACCTTGCAGCAAGAGGGGTGCAGCTCCATTTTTGACAGTTTTTGAGTTAAGAATGTGATAATATATGAGAAAAAAATTTACATTGCATTGTGCATATTTGATGCAAACTCGATAACAAAAGAGCGATTTATTACAAATTTTGAACCTGTACCCATTACTGTTTTGGGCAATATTTTTGCTTTGGGCAACTTTAAATTTGAAAATTGCCGAAAATAGTAATAAAAACTTGTCAACTCGATAACTACTACTTACTGTGTGAAAATATATATTTTTCAATTAGTGTTTTCCTTTAAATGTTAAGTCAAAGTAATAATTTTATAAACCGTTTTACCCAATCTACTTGAAGCTGCACCCCTCTTGCTGCAAGGTCCTCAATTACCCTTTCCTATTTCCCTAAAAGAAGCAATCCAAGAACCTACACATCTTTCACTTATAACCCCCATCTAAAATTTATTCAATCTCCCACCCCGTGCATCCCCAATATCTCCAAAATGTAAAAACGATAAGGTCCTGCCCCTTCGTTGTCGTCCATCATCGCGAGGTCTAGATTGTGAGATACCTCGCGGTTCTAAAGCGAGCCTCGATGGAAGGGAAGCTCGGCTAAGGGGCGCGCGATTTCTCGAGGGGGGGGGGGGGCGCGATCGATGCGTCGATCTCGCCGCGCGAGCCCGTCGAAAGGTCAGACGTCGACGACTCCGTCGGAGTTCTGTTTGCTTATCCGAAACTCGATGGCCGTTGATTGCAGAGGAACGACCACCGCTCCTCTCGTCTTCCACGCCAAGGAAAACGTTCCTGGCACGTACATCGGGCAAGTGCTCCCTCAGAACGGCACTGGCGCGGCCACCACCACCCGCTTCTTTATCGTCAATCAGCAAGATGTCCCCGATATCTCGATCACAGAGGACGGCGCCCTGTACGCGCCCCGTGGTCTCGATCGCGAGGCCAGACAGAATTATAGCATCACCGTAATTGCAGAAAGCCCCCGCGGAGTCGGCGTATTCCAAGTAAGTTTTCCACAGATAATTAACACCCTCCCCCACGCGGAAGAATACAATACAGGACCGGCCGCCCACCGAGGAGGCGTCGTTGCGCGCGTCGGGTGCGACGAACTTATTAAATGATGCTGGGGGAAGTTTCTTTCTGGGCGCCAAAGTAACGGGAAATTGATGGGGTCCATTTGTCTTTGAGGGAAGGATGAGGGAGGGTTGTATTGACATTTGGCTGCTTACTGGCGGATAAAGTGTAAATTGGGGAAAACAGAGGAAGCGTTGAAAGGGGTTGAGTATTTCCAAAAAGCTTCTTTTTATTCAGAACAAAGCGTTACTTAATGATTGTTAATGAGTTTGTCAGTCTAGAAGAGTGGTTCTAAATGTTTTTCCCGATGTGACACTTGTTGAAATAAATAGGTGTAAATTTAATATATTTTGTTCTTAAAAATTGTCATACATTGGTTTACTGATTTTGCAATTGATTTACAAATTGCTGCTTCAATAGAAGACTCTTCTTACAAGGTAATGTTACTTACAGAAGGGAATTAATACGGAATTCGAAGTATTGTATATCTACTTGAATCATGAGTGGTCTTACGAAGCTTCCCTTAGCTATTTAAACGACAGCGAACAAAAAAAATTCCAGCAAACAGGGTGCATTCAGCAGATCCCACAGTTTCTTTCAATTACCAAAAAGATCTGCATCTTTAACTATCCCAAGAATTATAAGAGGAGAAGGTGAGAGAAAAAGAATAAAAATAACTTTAGAGAACCAGTTCTGCGGTTAGAAAGTAGACCCTCGAAACTAGAGGCTAGCGTTATAGTCCTTTCTCTCAAAATCCGCGCCATTGGACGGCCTAGAAAGTTTTACGATACAATTTGGAGGAAACAAAGCGTTTGTCTTGTTGAAGCGTCTCTCTTATTTTTTAGATTCGGATGAAACCGTAGGCGATGGTTATTTGAATAGTAGGTCATTGGTTGGAAGCTGTCTGTGGAGAAGATACATAGTTAATGTGGTCAGGGCGGTCATTTAAATTTGAACCCTTGATCTATTTCTTGCTATAAACTTTGCAGGTTTCTGGAGCAGTTGAAATGCAACGTATCGTATATGTATGAGATAATGCTATTGGACTATAGTTATGTCACTGCCAGTTCTTTTCCCCTCCTGCGGCTCAACGTAGGGTAGACCATCCATCATGCTCGATTTACGAGGGTGTATCTCATATTTTACACGAGAATCGGATATACAGTACTTTAATCCGTATAACTGAATTCGAAACTGACTAGGCCTCACCTTTTGTTATGATGATTTAAGGGACAAGTGTTTGTATAAGGGGAGCTATTTCTGCTTCTTTAAAAGCTTTCAATTGTTGGGAGATTTATTTCATATTAATTTTATTATGTGGGTTGAATTTTGAATTAATATTGCGCTCTGAATTGTAGGGTAGCTTAAAGAATGTGCCACATGCGAGCTTATTTAGAAGGTGAATATTTTAGAATAAAATTAAATTGGGGATTTCATGATAAAATTCGAAATATTTTCGAAATGTGAATTCAGTCAATGTGTAAATTATATTTTTAAAAACTAAAGTGAAGAATTTTTAGGATACGTGACAAAGCTCTATTCCAGTATATCACATTCTCCCTTATATGTATTTCTTGGACTCTGGAATATTGACTTTATTTCGAAGATATAAGGATAATATCGAAGAGAATTCAACTCTATATAAAATTGTCATATCCAAGAGCCTTGACACAGACTTTTACATTTTAAAATTCGTCCATGGTATCACTCCTCTAATAAATTTATCGATTTTTTCCCTACTTGACCACAGGTGTTCAGAATGTCGTCCTTGAACCGTAGGATGTTTGCAGATACAACTTTTGGGATATCGGTGTGTGGAGGTTAATAGGAGTTTCAAGGATGTGGCGATGGTTTTTAAAAGTTTTAATGTAAAAATCCGGATGTAGGTCATGTTTGCGTACTTGGTGCAATGTACTCCAACGGTATCTAGCTTTTTTGTGATAAAATTGCAGCCGTTCCAAATTTAAAAATCACTCAAGAATTTTTAAGCTAAACAATGTAAAATACACAAGTAATTCCAGTAACGTTATCTCCTCCTGCAATATCTTAATTAACATGCATAAGGTGCTTCTATCTATGCACTAGGTGTTTATAATTTTCGTCCAACTTATTCTGGATTCTTATCATTTTCGACCAAATATTTTTCCTGAAAATTTATGAACAATTTCAGGTGACTGTCATCGTTCTCGACGAAAACGATCATCCACCTATGTTCACGTCGGCTTTATACGAAGGACGAATTCTAGAGAACAGTCCACCAGGAACGCAAGTCAACCTGACGATTCCTATCGCTGCTACGGACAAAGACGAAGGTGTCAACCAGAACTTCGCCTTCACACTTCATGGCGAAGGCAGCGAGCTTTTTAGAATCCATCCAACGACGGGTTTAGTGTATTTCGAGGGAATCGATGATCGTATACTGGACAGGGAGGAAAAGTCCAACTACAGCTTTAAAATTACCGCGACAGACAGTGGTGAGTTCCTTTTTATTTATTGACACCAAGTGCAGACCTTAGATCTTCAGATCCTAAAACGATGAAGGTATAAATAATATATTTTCAAAAAACAAACGTCAACCTAATTCTTTATATTAAAGTTACCTTTTCCGAGTTACTAAAATTTTTACCATACCTTTTTCTTCAATACTATCCTCCATTCATTACATTCAATTAATTTCAAAAATACACAACACTCACCTTAAGGGGTAACACCATTGTAGAGCCCGGAAAAGCAGCCTGACTTTGAGAATTTTTTATGCGAGTATAGTGAATGGAATACAAAATCTGTTTGAAGGCCTTTATTGTACATATTTTGAAGTATATTCACAATTTTTTTAAAACAATTTTTAATACAAAATGGTGGCGGCACAGCTCAACAAAGAAGCTTCTTCTGAAAAACAGTGTTCCGCGGCCGGAAAGATTTCTCCTTCACTTTCTGACCTTGAACAAAATACCGATTTTTTTTTAGTTCTATATAAGATTATCTCGGGAAGTACACGAGGAAATGAAAAAATACTGATTTTTGTAAGAATAGTGTGTGATTGAACAAAACACGGAACTGCCACAACCTTGAAATTGTTGAAACGTTTTGTTCAGTCACGCACCATTCTTACAAAAGTCCGTATTTTTTAATTTCCTTGTGTACTTCCCGAGATAATCTTATATAGAACTCAACAATTTTCGGTTTTTTGTTCTAGGTCAAAAAGTGAAGGAGAACTCTTTCCGGCCGCGAAACACTGTTCTTCAGAAGAAGTTTCTTTTGTTGAACTGTGGCGCCGACATTTTCCAATAAAAAATTTTTTAAAAAATTGTGATCATACTTCAAGGCATGTACAATAAAAACCTTCAAACAGATTTTGTATTCCATTCACTATACTCGCATAAAAAATTCTAAAAATCAGGCTGCCTTTCCGGGCCCTACAAGTGGCATTACCCTTTTATTCAAAAACAGTATTTCTTTCACCACAGTTCCTCACAAACTGTCGTTCTCCCAGAAAGGAAACCACAATTGCCATTTTGTACAGACCCTAACGCAAATGAGAATGCACACTGACAAAAGTTCACACATTCATTCGCCCGATCGACTTTTCAGGAGGCCTGGTATCGGAATCGGACCTGAAGATCGCGGTGACAGACGCGAACGACAATGCCCCCAGCTTCATCCGCATGATTGTCCTGCCGGATCAGGGTGTTCGCGTCTCGAGCGAGCCCGATATCGAGCCTTCCTTGGAGAGGAACGACGTGCTCGATATGAGCGATCCTGTTGCCGGAAGCCAGGCCTCCAGCAACCGTCGTTCTCCCCTTCTTCTGGTGCCGGAGAACGCGACGATCGGCGCCCCGATAATACGGCTGCTCGCGGAGGACAAAGACGAGGGTGCGAACGCCGCGATAACGTATAGTCTGGGGAACGAGACGACTTCCGGCGACGCCGTTAGATCGCGCCGATTCGACACCACCAGCCGCAGATACTTCCACCTCGACCCAAGGTCCGCAGAGATATCCGTGGCCAGAGGGCTCCCAGCGGAGAGGAGCATCCTGCTGTTCGTCCTGGCGAAGGACAGTGGCGGTCTGTCCGACAACATCACCATCAGGATCCACGTGGTGGACGTGAACGATCACCCACCCATCTTCGACAAGTCGTGGTACACGTTCGACGTTCCGGAGGGCGTCTACGCGGGCTACGCCGTTGGCACCGTCAGAGCTGTTGACTCAGACTTCGGGCCGAACGCGAACGTTACTTACGAGATCGCTTCCGGCAGCGAGAACTTGGAGAATCCTGGCAACGTCTCGGGGACCTTCGACGTGGCCCCCTACGAAGGAATCGTCAGGGTCAGCGGGGTCCTCGACAGAGAGAGCGTGGCTGCTCATCGCCTAGTTGTAATAGCTCGCGACAATGGCTCGCCACCGTTGAGCTCCACGGTGGAGATCGAGGTGAACATTCTGGACGTGAACGACAACCCTCCAACGTTCTACGGCTACGACGAGACCGACACAGACGATCGCGGAGACCGTCTGCCCGTGTACCATGCCTCCATCTTCGAGAACAGCCCGGTAGGCAGCCAGGTGATCAAAGTGCACGCCAACGACACGGATTTCGCTGGCAATGGGAACGGCTTGATCCTCTTCGACCTGAGCCAGCAGGAGCAGCCTGAGAAGCAGTACTTCGCTATCGACAGCAAAGAGGGTCTCATCACCACGATCGGCAGCCTCGACTACGAAACGCAGAGCAGTCATCGTCTGCTGGTGACCGCCAGTGACCTTGGATTACCAGTGAGTCTAACCTCCACCGCAATGGTGGTGGTCACAGTGGTGAACGTGGACGACGATGAGGATGAAGCTGAGAACGAAGTGCAGAGGACCCCCACGTTCAGACACCGTTATTACGAGGTGGAGGTCGAGGAGAACGCTTCGACGCCGGTTTTGGTGGCGCAGCTGGACCTGGCTGACGGCCGCCAGAGTGACTATATAAGGTACAGCATCGTGGCAGACGACTCGGATTCCAGGGAGCGGTTCTCGGTGGACCCGAAGAACGGCTCGCTGTACCTCACCACCGACGTGGACAGAGAGGTGAACGATCGATACGAGGCCAAGGTCAGAGTCGACAGGGTGAAGATTGGTCGCGGGATGCCCGTGATGATTTACCCGGTTGTCGGTGAAAGGCTGAATGGTCTGGCGCCTAACGAGGCCAGGGTCGTTGTCAGGGTGAAGGATGTTAACGACAATGCGCCCAGATTCAAGTCAAAGGGCCGACCCATCCTCGCCGCTATACCCACCACTGCCTATTATGGCTATGAGGTCGTGAAAGTAGAGGTACGTATGCTCGCTAGCATTCACCCGCGAGTGTATCTTCATCGGCTGTATGCGCCCGCGAGGCCTCCAAGTAACCCGGGTTTAATTCATTTCGCTTCTCGCGTCGCCTCTTGCATTTTCCCTCCCCTTACATCGTCACTTCAGAAGCCCCGGCTTTCTCACCCCCTTCTTTCTCTCGGCTTCTATCGCCCCCTCCAACCCGCCGCGCTCCCCTTTTTCTCCTGTGTGTGCCTCGAGACTCGGCAATGGGCTCGTTCTCCGACTCGACGCGAGCAATTTCTCGTGCGGCTGGGGAATAAACAGGCTTTACTGCGGGGATTATAGTATTGAAGGAGGATGAATTATAGATTGAAGGGGATGTTGGGGCGGAAAGGAACAGCTGCTTCACAGTTTGGCGAGTTTAATATAAAGACAAGTGTGAAAGGTAGCGTGCTCTGTTATTTCTATAAATACGTGCTGGTAATTAATATAGTCAAAGCGAAGAATATTAAAATAACAATATGAGACTAAAGGGGGATGAATTTAAGTTGTCCTTCACATCTTTCGTACTCGTCAATATTCTTTTGGAACGAAACTTATTTAAGGGGGAACATCACTGTGACGGCCGGAAAAGTAAGCCATTTTTAAGAATTTTTTTCAGGAACAATTTACAGTTTTCATATGAAATTTTTATTAGCTACCTTTAGTGCAATGTCTTAAGAGACTATACAAAAAAAAATAAATAGAAAAACCATGCATAAATTTTAACAGAGGTATTAATTAAACTTCTAGACCCCCCACGCGTGCTGGTCGAATGTGTCACTGTGGAACAGCAGGTCCGAAACCAAATTCCATTTTTTTTTATAAACTATATTAGTGTAGTTTCCGTTGCACGTACGGATTCTTTGATTGAAAACAAATTTTTTGAAATACACTCGAAAAACTGTCCATCCTATTTGCGGATTTTCGAAACTTTTCTTATAAAGCGCACCAGTTTTACAAAAATAATTTGTTTAAGAAATCGTTTCGTGCAACGGAAGTTACACTCATATAGTTTATAAAACAGGAATGAAATTTGATTTCGGGCCTGCTGTTCCATAGTTACACATTCGACCAGCGCCCGTGGGGTGTCAAGAAGATTAATCAATATATTAAAATTTATGCATGTTTTTCTATTTATGTTTTTTATAGTCTCTTAAGACATTGTACTAAAGGTAGGTAATAAAAACGTTATATGAAAATTATAAATTATTTCTGAAAAAATTTTTAAAAACGGCTTACTTTTCCGGCCGTCACAGTGGTGTTCCCCCCTAAATACTTTCCAAATTCTGCAAAAGGAAAACGAGAAAGCAAAGAGACTATTAAGACAACGCACGCACCACACAAATCGTACAAATTTCGTAAGCTGCGAGACAATCACGTGCCCCGCTCAATTCCCCCAAAGTATCATGCCACGCACAAATCTTCGAAACCCCAATAGTTTCGTACCACATAAAGCAAATCTGCCAGCGAAGATTCCGAGTGTACTTCGGAGCCGACAAGATTGTACCTGAGGGGTTCCATGATCTACAGTTAAAGCTTCCCGACTTCCCCCGTAGAATACTTTCCTTCGCGATACTCCTTGTAAATCGTGCTCACTCCAACATCCTTTCAGGGTCCATCCTACCTCCACCTGCACATCCCCACTAGTCAATGAAGATCTCGACTAAAAAAAAACCAGCTCGTAACCCAATTAATCGCCCGCAGGCGGAAGACCCTGACGAGGGCGTGAACGCAGAGATACGTTATCAAATTCTCGGCCGAGAAGACGCCCCACGTTTCGCCATTGACCCACTGAGCGGTCAAGTACGATCCGTGGCGAGTTTTGGCCGTGACGCTGGACGCGTTTTCGGCTTTGACGTCAAGGCCACGGATAGACGGGGCGCCGAGAATGGTCGCAGCAGCATTGCCAACGTCTTTGTAAGTTCCTACCCCTTTCACACTGCGCCGTGTTTCACTCTACGATCTTAATTACCCGCCGCTAGAGACAGAGACAAAGCTAACTTGCTCTTCACCCTTTCACCCTCGGTTTTGCAAGATGGAAGCCACGTCTGGATTCAGCCTTTCCATCTCTCTTCCATTATGCTACCGTTGTTTGTTTCGAAGGTGTACGTGCTGGACGACCACAAGCAGGTCGTGATGGTGGTCGGGCGAAGACCCATAGACCTGGAGCCACAGCTCGAGAACATCACTGCGTGAGTATAGTGGGCCTTGGTTGGAGTAGCTGGTGTTTGCAGCTTCATCGTTTTCTGGAGGCTGAATTTTTATAGCGATGTCTATTGTCTGAGGTATGCTTTTGAATGATTGGTATTTTGAATTTCATTTAGAATACTGCAAAACGTGACGGGCCTGGACGTCCGGGTGAGGAAGCTGGAACCACATATCGAGAAGAATTTGATCGATACTATGTCGTGAGTGATCAAATTCTGTTGGATTTTTGAGAAACTTGTAAGTGATTGGAGACTGCTGTATAATGAATATTCTTCACTTTTAGCACTGATGTGTACCTTTACGCTATCGATCCTCATTTGAACGTCATGATAGACATGGACACTTTGCACAAGTAAGTGAACCGATTCGTTCACACAAATTAATTGAGAAACCACTTCACTTTGTACCTACGAAAAGGTTTAAATTAATTTCAATATTAACGTCAGAAGATTTAGTATCAAGTTTTATTAAAATTCTTAAGCGATATTGAGCTTTGCAATTTTTAAATTAAGTAAATGTAAGTTGTAAGTTTTGTGGTAAATATTCTGTGAATTAGAAACGAAGGAAACTATTATTTTTTTTTATATATTTGAGCACAGAAGAGTCGTACTATTTTTCAGTTAATTAATTTATACGCCCGTGGTTAATCAACTTCTAAATTTCAGTGTGTTTCGCACAAAGAAGATGGAGATCAAGCAGGAGTTGGACGAGTACGATGTCCTGGACATCGCCGGAAGCGCTCCGCGCCGAGGTAATCAACGTTACCTGCTGTCCACTCTCGAAGTGGGTGTCGTGGTGCTCGGATGTGTCGTCTTTGTGGGCGCCCTCGTCACCGCACTCTGCGTCACGTGTGTTCGCCGAAATAAACGGTACGAGATTCACGATTTTCCATTATCCTCGCTACCTCTAATCTGTGTTTCACGATTCAACACGCTACCCCACCAATTTCTTCAATTTCCAAATCAATATAATCTAACATTTACATCTCCGAACACAATTCACATTCCGTTGAAAGAATATTCCATAATACCTGATCCAAAGTATTTTTCCATATTAAATAGTTTCACGTAGAAATTTTAAATTCGAAATATTTTTTGCAAATGATGCACAGTAATTCAAAAAGAACACTTTCCCTAAATATCTAGTCATCTAGTGTTATTTGCATGTAAAAATCACGAAAATCCGTGGTTCTGGTTCGCCATGTTCGTTCCGGGAACCCGTTTATTTGATTCGACGCGGTCACGCCACGTGGATGTCCGTTCTAAACGGGGATTCCTGAATTTCAACTCGTCAGACGGAAACGTCGGGAGAAAGCAATGTTCTCGACGACCAGCCCGATTGGCTTCGCATTGGCAGATCCAACCGCGACGTTGCAGAAGCCGCCGCTGTTCCCGACCTTCGTCGACGGCCTCCACTACGACCCTGAACCATTCTGCACAGACATGCCGAGGCGACAGAGTCTCTGCGAGCACGGAGCCAACTGTGCTCGCTTCCACGCGTAAGTCCATTAATTGATGTCACCGTTCCGTTAGGGTCTCGCGAGCGTGTGAAGCTTCACAGTCGAACGTACGAAGAATTTAGGCGCGCAGACGCCCGAGCGGAGCAAGAATGGCATTTCTTAGTAAGGACGTTGGTGATTTTCTGGTCTTGAACTATGCTCAAAGTGATGTTACGGCTTAAATTGTTGTTGAAGATTGGTTAGGGATTAATTGAGTTCGTATTAATGAATTAAATTGATACCGAATGTCAACGAGCGAGATGAGGGATAAAAGAAAAATTTAGGTTGCTTACCATTAGTATTCAATTGTGTATAAAAGGGTAACGCGGTGGTTGGTGGAGAGTGAGATAGGATTGATTGGATGTTCAGGTAGTGAAGAGAGTATTAGAGATTGAAGGGGGATAAAGAGAAGTGTGGTAGCGGTTGTTATTTGCAAATTATGATATGGATATCATTACATGGGGTGTGGTAACATTTCGTAAATTTAACTTGTAAATTTTGTTGAGAAAAGGTTTTGTTTGAAATTTCTTAGTTTAAAATTGTTAGTATAGAAATCGTTTGTGAAGGATGGAGAAGTAGTAGTATTCATTACATTAAAGCGGAAACTGAAGCAGGATTTGGTGTTAAATTTTAAATAGTAGGGGAGACCGGGGGTAGTTGATACAGGGGCAGGTTGATACAGACGAATTATCTCGACATCGTATATATGTAACTCCGTTTGAGCGAAATATGTGAAGTATGTTGTTCAATTCTTTACTACGATCCAGCGTACGACTGTGTACCTTGACGTTAACAATAGTGTTTTAACTGTTTTCGTTTATATAGAGAAAAAGTAAATAGTTTTGATAAATCCAAATTGATCGTCCAAATAACATTTTTTCATTCATTTTATATATTTTTTCTCAAGTTTTCGCTTACTGTATATTAAAGAGGAAGGACCAAAGTATATTTTGGCATATTTGTTATTAAGTAATTAATTCAAATAGAAGTCGGATAAAAAATGAAAAAAAATTGAAAACAGAATAACATATCAACTAGCCCCGGGCACCCTTATTGGTGATATAGGCGTTTAACGTGTACGCCGTTACATGCGATCGTTCTAAGTAGTATTATACATACGCGGTCAGCCCATTCTTGCAGGACGTCTACGCCTAACTCTACGTTCGTGAAGCATTAGAATTTTAATACAACGATACTCGTATGGTAAAATACTATCCTTCAGGTGATTATCGTCATATATTACCCCACGAAAAAGGTAAGTCGAAAGTGCAGAACAAAGTTTTTCCAAATGAACTTTCACTTTCAAGGAATGTCACTTTCAATATCTATTAAATTCACCATCCAAAATCTAGCAACAGTTGTAACAGACTATTTATCACATCCACCCTATAATACATACATTGAGAATAGACTTGCATACGAAATTGTTATTTAACCCCTACAAAGATTTACCTAAAAATCCCAAGAAATGCTGCCCGATTACAAAATCCATTTCCACTGACAAAATTCTTTAACCTGCACCCTCGACATACTTTTCCACGGAGAGCCAGCTTCTGCCGAATTCTACCTCGAATAACGACCCCCCCTGAGCGCGCACCGAACACCCCAACTCAGCATCAGCGGGGGCGCACGAGAAATAGCGCGACGACCGATAAATTCCGCCGAATATCGACCGATTCCGCCCGCAGTATATTCGGTGTACAGTTGAATGCGTGCCGCCGGCAACAATCGCGTATTTTTGCCGAGCTTCCGGCCCGGTGGCGGTCGCCGGCGCTGTGAAATTTCAGCGAGCGCAAACAACGCGGCCGAAGTAGCCGTGGCAGCCGAGGAATTAAATAAAGCGCGACGGAAAGGAATGCATTTATTATGAGAGCGTCCGGCTTGAGGCTGGCAAGGCCGATCCGGCAATATACCAAATATTGTATCAGGGAATTTCCATATCTTTCGCGATGTCGATGGTAGAGCGTCGGGGGTGGTTGCAGGATGGGCGGTTGTAGTAAGCACGCCGGGAGGACGACAGGGACCCCGAAAGGCCTCGAGGCATCCGCGACGTCCTTGCATTCCAGCGGTCAGGATTCTGGGATCGTGGCGCGCGCCTCCTGCCACTGCAGTCACTCGTCGAGCCCCTCCAGCGGCGAGAGCAGCAAGTAAGTCGAATTACTTACCGAGCTATTCCTGCTATCTAAATTGAAAAAGAGTCTCGGCCGGGGCCAGGTCGATCGATCCTTCCCTCCTGGATCACCGCGACAGATCTCGACGCGGGCGCTCGCGTAGAATTTTTACGAGATCGCCCGCCCGATGCAAAGACAACCCGGGACGCCTTCGGGGTTCCTTCCAGGCGAGACACTCTCCACGGCTCGAGGCTGATATCCTCGACACGTTCGCACATTCTCCCGTCCTCCTCCAGATTTTCTTCAGGTTTCCTAGATTTTCTTTCAGCTCTGGGAGCAGTGCACGTGCGATGGGTATCGGTTACAGGACACTGAGTGTCTCGTCTGAAATGGATACTTGGTCCTTCCTCTTTGATGCTAGAGCTTTGTTGGTGGCGGTAATGGTAGCAGTAACGTTTCATAAACTTTCGAAGTTACATGGAAGCTTCGTTGAACGCCTTAAACAAGATCGCCAAAGAGACCACCTTGAGCGATAATTTTCAAACTTTCCAGCATACTCTTATCTAGGATCGTATATTTTCTATCTATGAAGCTAGTAGTGGAGCGTATACTGAACAGAATGTTTCCAAAATGGGGCATTTTTGTAGCCTAAATTCATTCGCACGCGTTGTCGTGTGTTGCTGCGAAATTCTTTTCCCTTCACTTTGTCTTTAATGCTCGTATTTTTGATTTTTCTTTGCATAGTGGTTACGAGGACTCTCTGAAGTCCCTGCAACGTCGCGAGAGGGCTAACGATATTTCGCGAGGCTGCCACGACCCCTCGATCGTCGTTGGGAGACGCGTGAATCAGGCGACCTCCAGGAGGCGGCAGCGTTTTAACTCCCTCTCGAACGGGGAATCCGTTTACTCCCAGGAGATGACGTTGCAGAGGGAGCAACGCTGCTGCGTCGGGACCGAGAAGAGGCGGAAGAACGACGGGCACACGCGCGAGCACCGTCGCGCCCACTCCGAGGCGGAAAACAATATCACTGAGACGGTGATACACGAGCATCCAGGAAACGAGATCCAACTGTCGAGCTCTATGCAAAACACTTCGAGCCTCCACGGTGAGTCCCTTAGATTCCCTGCAGCAAATTCGGGATTCTATTGGGAAATATTTTTGACAACTCTTTTATCCATAATAATTTCCGAGTACATTAATCACGGTTTTAGTCAAATCGATGATACAGGAATTACAAAGAACTTCTGTATTTTTGATAATTTGATATTACAAAACTGTTTTAATACCGGCCGGATGGAATGAAAGTTTAATTAATAATGAAGTAGAATACTTTGGTATGTGTTATATATGTATGCTATGCAGTAGTTAGAGTTTTCAAAGTTCGTTAATCTAAGCTGCTTCACTTTAATGGAAAAGTAAACTTTAAGCCATTTTTATAATTTCAGAGCAGAGATGGGCAAATTTTCAATAGAAATAAAATTTTGAATAACGAATAAAAGTTAAGAAATTATTCGTCATCTGTCAAATAAAGTTAACCCGACTTAACTTTACTCGTCGAAGAAAAATATTAACTTTATTCGTCGAATAATCTAAAGTTAAAGTAACTTTTATTCGATTCGTTATTTAAATAATTTTTTACTTAGTTAATGCCCTGCTCTGTTTCACAGTCTTCAACAAAATTATTGATACATTCATATATTTTCATGAGCAATATTAAAAGCATTGCACAGCTTAAAAGACACGTTAGAAGGTTAACAAGCTACAAAAATAAGTGAAATAGGCGTGTTTATGGTCAGACGCAATGCGATCCGCTGTTACTGAAATTGTACTCTATTTTCTCACATGTGTGTGCATCATTTTCAAGATTGTTTCAAGTAAGAATTACTCGAACCAACCTCCGTATCCATAACCATCTTATTAAAGGACCTCAGCAAACGAGGTGCAGTAGTTATTTTGAAGTGGATTAGAATGTCCATCTACTTGCTAAATAAATCTCGAAATTAAAATTGATCTGATCACTCCTATATCAGGTTTCGTGGATATTTATTGATTGAGCTTTACGCCTATGTTGCAGCTGCAACGAGAAGCACCCACATGCTGTATTAATGCTGGAGAGACCCCAGTGGAGGGAGAACTTTCGAAGGGGAGCAAGATAATAGTCTTCCTGGCCATGAGTTTTTCTTATTGTCCATAGCATACGCTGTGTAAGGTTCACGGCTTTGCCCGTGTTCTCTAAGGGTTGTCTCTTCTTGCACGATGCTCCCTGTGTAACGAGCGATAAGATTAATTTCATTCGATGATCCGTGCTGCAACGGCAGGGATGGTTTTTCAGCTCCGCTGGTTCTGTTCCTTTCTTGGCGCGCACCGTTCATCCTTTGATACGTGCAGGATGATCGAGAAGTAGGTCGACGAATTTCGGGGACGGCGGTGCACGAGCCTCTGGTAACGTTTGCCATTTGTATTGTCTGCGAAGGTAGAGCGATTTTTATTCTGCAATTTCCACGCGATAACTACGTTCGTTTTCGTTGCTGCTCTTTTCAGTTTCAAATTACGTAAAGTAAAAGAAGGTGATTTCTTTTAGATGGGTTCTTATTTTGAAGTGGATTACAATTTTCTTATACTCGAGGATGTCCTTTTTAGTGATTTTCAAATTACAAATCATGTTTGTCGAAATAATTTATCATCTGATTTTGTTACAATTGTGAACTAATCTTTGTACACTCAGTTAGTTGAATATTATTTTTTCTCTATAGAAAATAAGGTTTCCTACATGAGACTATTTCTTGGAAAAATGGTGATAAAAGCTGCTTATTTGTTAACTTAAGAATTGATATTCAGTCTGCTGTTTTGTAAACTCTGTCTCCCCGAAATTCGGCGGATATTCTGCAAGCGATGCCGCGGGCAAGAGGAGGATTCTGCGCGACTGAGAAGTGTTCTACTTTTTAAGAAGTTACCAATAACGTTGAGTCTTGAGATGCGAGGGAAACGAAGCATCGACTAGGAGCAACACGTTTGCAATTCGCGAGCCACTTCCTATTGTGACGTGAAGTTACGTTCACGCGAAATGTGTCATCTCGTTACCAAAGTATCTTGTCGTTAATTCGCAAGTCGTTTCTTGTAAATCATTCTTGTAAATAGCCGGGAAGCTTTCATCGGTACTTTGAGATTCGTCATTAGTGTTTCCTTTTCTACGTGTTGCATTCGTTATCACTAGGCTTTCGCCGCGACTTAAATATTATTTATCGTATAGGAATATTTTTCTAACGTGTAAATGTTTTGTGTACAGTACGTTATAGTCGTGTGAATACGTGTGTCCAAGCGCTGTGGTTACTATTTTTCATTTCTCTTCTATTTTTAAAGATTTATCAGATTTGCTGAGCTCAAAACTGCAATCCGACGAATTAAACTCGATTACTTTCCCTGTTACAAACATTCCCATTGTCTGCTACAAATCAAATTTATCGACAACGAATAAATTCTGGTCACTGACTTCTTGCTTGGATACACCCTTCTTTTTTGTGAATACACGAATCTTCCAATATCCGTCACTATTTCCAATGGATATATATATATATATATATATATATAATATATTTAAAAACCACTGTAAGAAAGTGTATCATATGTATGTAATACTGTATAATTTAAACATCATATATCGTTAATAAAGTTATATGCAATGTTCGTAACAATTTTAGCACTTTTGAACAAATTCAGCAATTCATGGCAAGATGGATCCATGCGTGCAATTAATCTCATGGACGCCATTTTAATCACTCATTTAAAACTCATTCCCTCGATTATAAGTGGAAGAGTGAGAGTTTCTGGGTACATATTTGTTTAACCGTTTTTCCTAGCCTCTCTCAATTTTGATTCACATTGCACGTAAATTGTTTACTTGACGTGTTTCTCAGGAATCAATCAAGAACAGCATGGTGCCAGTTTCCCATCAAGAAAATGAGAAGATGCTTCGTCAAATGAATTACTATTGGCTAGAGACTTAATTCAGATTGGGATGATTAAAAGAAAGCATTAGCCTTTTCAAATTTCGAAAGGTGACTTCAGAAATCGAGTTCTTCTATCAATACAGTTTATCCCTATTTTTATGAAACTGTCAGAGCATACAAACTTAGCATATAGATACCAAAAGAATTCTCATTGTCACCGACGGAGCTATAATTGAATATGAATTGAGGAATTTAAATAGTAAACGATGTAAGTGCTAGTAGTTAATAATTTCAGTAGAAACAAAAAACGCGTGATTGTTTATTTTGTCACTTTCACTGTTTTCCACTACAGCGAAAATGGCACCTTCCATTTTAGCTCTATCTTGCGATAGCCCCAGTATTTAAAATAAATTATTCCAGCTCTTATAACTTTTGGCACCGCGTTCCGGATAGAATTCATCCTTTTCCACTAAAAGAATTGTTTTTCATTTTTTTTTGTCACTTTCGCCGATTACAATTTCCACTCCACAACTCTTGATTCCGAATTCTCCTAGTAGATATTTTTTCCAGGCTCACAAATTCTCGAATGATGCTCATTAAAACGACTTCCTGTCGCTGTCTGGCCGCTCCGAACGATTCGACTGCTCGGAATGCTCATCCACCGCGTTCCTTGTCCTTGACACCTCCGAAGGTCACTTTGACAATGGCACACCGTAATTCCGTATGGTGCTTGGGCACCTCAGGAATCTCTTTCCCCGATCAAATCAGCGTGGGTGTTTTAATTACGGCCAAATGAGTCGTACGAGGAGATTCCTGATTTCCTACCCTCTGTCACCGATATAACGTTGTTCGACCGGCCTTGAATCTATCGGTGTAGCTGCGGCCGAGCCGCGTTCTAGGTCTCGGGGAACATTTCGAGGACCTTGGCAGCTGGTGACAGTGGCATTGAAACGGCGGCGATTCGGTGGGAGAGCTTCACCGAATCGTGGTCAATGGAAATGAGGAACGTCGTGACGGGAACGAAGAAGAATCGTCGACGGGGACGTCTGTGCACCGCTGAGGTCGTCGAGGTTCCTCTCGACGAGCGATCACAGGAATGCAAATACCCGCCGTGGTGTTGCAGTTTGGCGAAATTCTTTCGGCACTCTGAAATACAGGTTTAAACGTCACACAGGACTTGTACTGAAGGGTGATTTTTTAGATAGGTAGATGGCTGAGAAAAATTGTTATCCGTTTAAATAACAGTAATATAATTTATTTATGGTAAGGTAAGTTCGGGTAATAAGGCCCACCTAAGGTTCTATAATTTTTTTAAAAAAAACTTGTACATATTTTTGAAAACTTTTTTTTTATAGAAATCTATGGACATTGAACTATACACTGTAATATTTGTAACAATATAATAATACAAAGCCAAGAAACAAACGTAATTCTTATAACTGCAGCAACGCTAGTTGCGGAGGAAACATTTGTTGAATTTACAGCCGGTAAATGTTATATTAATCGCGTGGGGGTTTTTCGAATTACATTTCGAATATAGTAAAAACAATATTTGGCATTAACAAAATTGTGGATTGACCTACCAAGGATAAATTACAGGTGGGCCATATTACCTGCTGCGTCTTATTACCCGAACTTACCTTAGAAGGTTAGATAAATCTTGCAAGAAATATTCTAACGAATATAACTTCCTCTGAAGTGTTTATGAAAGAAAAGATACCTGAACAAATTGTTTAAAAATATGACTTTCTGTCTGAAATAGGATAATGAGGTTAAACCAAGTCATAAACGCTTCAGGTTAAAGCTTCATGACTGTTTGAGTATATGTAGATGAGCAGGAAATTAATTTTTAATTTCTGGAAAAAATAGCTCCTATCGATTAATTTCTGCCAGGAATCAAAAGATTCGTGCATAGCAACCGTTTTGCTTTCGATTCAGCCGAGTCGTGTGTTACTTTATTAACAGATTTTATAAGGATAATATAAAGGAAAATATAGAAAAGTACCTATACAAGCAAAAGATCTCTTCGTTTTAGTGTAAATCGATTTTTATCGGTCGTGAGGGTAACAAATACTACGGAAAGACTCCGTTGAACAGGGAGAACTGGTCGAAGGTTGCAAACAAGATGGTGTCGCGCGCGGAGAAGTAACGTTACGGGGTCGTTGTGTGCAACGCGTGCTAATTCTGCCGAAGGCCCTCATAAGACGCCGAATAAATCATCTGCAAATGGGTTGGGCCGGTTGTAATTGTTCCACTTACACATCGAGTAACTGGAAGATGTCAGGGACGATCGCCGTGAGAACCAGAAGACGCTGCAGCTGAATCCCGTAAGACGCATGTCCTGGGATCTCAATTCGACGATGGTAATTTTCTAATTAAATCACAATTCTCGTGGACCTTCGTTCTAATTGGAACTGCAGAAGTAGTTTCGTGTCTCTGCAACACTTGTCACTGGAAAGAACACGAATACACGATATGCTAAAAAAAAATGGGCTTACAAACGTTGGATCTTTATCATCTATTTTTGAAATTAGATAAAATTGAGATAAAATTCAATTGTTTGCTATATTCGTATAATTAATATTCAAAATTCTTTTGCTTAAATCCAACAATAAGTTACTTCTATCTTCTATGACGTAATAATATTTTACATTCACTCTTTCATTACATTGTTTAATTATTTTTATTAATTTCATGCTTCCTCAATAAAGCATTCGAACTCTTAAAGTGTTTGAAAGAGGCGGCACTTTTCACTACCCAGCTTCTAAAATTGTGCACATTTACAGTGAGGTGCAATTAAATCACCGAATAAATTTCGCCCAATTTTCGTTCTGTGCAGAGGAGCTGTAATAAGTTGAGGAACTATAGCGAAGGCTTTCAGAATCTCTTCGCTGTATTTTGCTCGCCGGTCCAAGTATTTCGTCCCAGCAAATATCAGAGAAGTAATTAATTCAAAATGTGCCAAGTCATCTAGACCCACTTTGTCGGATGATTGCTTCTTCTTAATCGTTCCGGGGGGGGGGGGGGGGGCCAAGGTCCTCCTTTGAGCGCGCAGTTACCGAAATTTTTCTCCTGGCGACGGGATCGCGCGCGGACCGAAGCAGGCAACGGAAAAACCGATGGAACACTCGTGGCGTGTGAAAAGTCGCTGGTAGTCGCCTGGAAAAACCTCGCTCCGTCGAGATTGTCGCGCCTTGGATCGTAAATCATTTCCGAAGGGCGCGGGGACGATAGCTTCGGGGTGATTTCAGGCGAATATCGCGACTCGAGCAGTAAACGCGTGGGAATTTGATCGCTGTTTAATTTATCGGGTGCAATGAACGCGGTGCACGGTGGAACCAGTAACGAAGCTAGACTGGGGAAGATTAAACGCTCGAAAACAACTAAGACGGGCTTTAAAAAGTGGATTAAATCGCAGCACATGTACTCACGTTTCTCAGCCCACGAATTCTGATGCGTGAGTGTAAGTAACTACGAATGGAAAACAAATAACACTCTTGTTTCCTTACGAGTTTTGGCGGACGAAGGATTCGGGAGCGCGAGCCAATGCAGTCTAAAACTTAAAGGAATTAGCTCTCGTGTCTGTGGAAACAAAACTAATAAAACAGAACTGCACTGAGATCGAACGAACGTTGTCTGGTTGGACGCATTGAAGGGAATGCTAGACGGCTGGAGTATTCTGTTAATCCAGCTACTTGAAATGCTCTGACCAATAGTAGAGTATAAGTATCGTCTAGCAGCTGTTCTCTGCCACTTCCAAATTCAAAGAAGTCTGATTCACTTATGCAATAAGTAGGATAATGAAATATCCTTCAGATTCAATTCCAATTCAAATGATTACTCTAAAGGCGCTTTGTTTTCTGCAAGAGTTTAATCCACCCTTTATTCTGTCAGCTTGACCTTGCAGCTTTGCTTCTATGCCATATCGTAGCAAGAAACTGTCGCCAGAGTTCGTTAAAATACAATCGATCTGCCTGCCCCGGCACAGATCCTTCTCTCTGGCAGAGCAAAACGCAATATCTCCAATTAACCAGTGCGCAAAGTGGCGCAGAGGCATGTAGCCAAAGATTAACATCGCGCGCTGCTGATCATAGCTGTGCCTGATAGCAATCGATACCTCGCTGCCGTGGTATTGGCCCGGGAACATCATTAACGTGCTTGGATAACAAGCTTGCGTCTCGTAGTCGATATATCGAATGGATGTTTCGGTGGTGTTGGCTGCGTGGGACGCAGCCAGTCACGTTTGCCTGTGACGGACAGCTCGTGGTGTCGATTGCTTTGTTCTAGGCTCGCGAGGATTCCGCTTGCGATCCAGGCATCCTGCAACGGCAACGGGTTAGAAGTGAAACGTTTCCCACGACCTTCATCCAGAGAAATGCAGGAAATTCTAGTTGAAATTCTTGGAAGCTTGAATCACTCCACATCTTACAATAATTTGCAGATTATAATGGCAACATTATTTTACAAGAATATCATCTCATTTTGCAGGTCCATCGATGCTTAAAAGAGACATCATGGCTGAACATTTTTTCTGCAGTGGTCTAAAGGGCCTCAATAATCATAAATAATTTAATACAAAAATGATTGTGAATAATTTTTTTCATGCACTTTGTGGACTAGTAAATCACGTGTAATAAGTAATTTGTTTTGTTTTTTTTAAATAAAACCCCTAAAAAAATCCTATTCCCGGTGCGTTGTCTTAGAAACCATGCTCTCTACATTCCTGAGTCACATCGAACACTCTACGGCTACTATAATGGTCTTAATCGACTTCTAATAACTTCAAATCGGTATTGTAATTCTGTTGACTTTTTCAATAATTTCTATAATTTCATTATTTTGATCCTTCACAAATATCAAAATATCGGTATCTATATACGTCACAGAAGAAGATAAAAAATACCCTGCAGGTGCATATAGTTCACAGCAGCACGACTGAAGGTCCTTGGAAAAAGACGAAGCTCCGGTAAAAATTGAGGGGGTTTGAAAAGAAGGAGAAGTTGTAAGGAAAATTGAAAAAAAGGTTTTGCGAAAAAGGAACAGTTTCGGGCAATACTGAAGGGGTTGGGTATCCCCCCTGCCCTTCAGTTCCCTTCACAATCTCGTAAATTTTGTTCCTGAAAATTATAGACCCGTAAGACTCGATATTTTCGGGAGATGAGTTTTGTACGGTCGATCTGGTCTAACTAAACGAATCGAATTACCGCGCGGTTAATAGGATCGCGGGGGCGGGTGTCGACTAGCTTCAAAGGGGGGCGATTAACGCCGCGGCCTTGACCCCGTGGAAGGATCCCACGGGATTCCTGGAGACTGATATTGGTGAGGGATTGCGCTCTCGCGCAAAACGGTGGAACCTGGGCGAGGGAGGGGCGTGGGACGAGGGCTCGATGGAAAAGTCGGAAGCTTGCCCTTGCTCCCGTCACGGAATAAGTAGCTAATATTTCACCAGAGTATTCGAATAACGCTCGGGAAGACGGGCATCCTGCAAACCGAGACCGATGTCGTCGAACACGTGCAGCACGAAGGCTGCAACCTTCAATTTGATCTCGAAGACGCTCGAAATCCTCCGCGGCTTAATATCACTGCTCTTCTACTTGCTTCGAGGATCGCCTCGAACCCCCGCGGCCTGAAGAGCCCGTTGAATTTTTTATTCAACCCCGTTTTTCTGCTTCATTGATCCTGGGAGGGAGCCTGGCGATTGATTTCTCAGGCATTCGCAGACATTGTTCGTAAATGTGCCCGTGCGGGAATTAGGGTGGCTTTTATTTACTCTTGGTGAAATTTTTTTTCAAGATCTTCTTCGCGACACCCCTCAGAATAGTTACAAATAATAAAAAAATCTGTGTAAAGTTTGAGCCCCCGGGCCCTTGAACATTTAAATAATTATTTAACACCTCAGAAAGTCGATAATATATAATATCCTCCAAGTGATAGATTAAACAAAAAAATATGTCAAACAAAAGTTGTGGATCCAGACAAGATGCATCTTTTATATTGTATTACTCTTTCTCGTGCGACAAACGGTTTTCGAAAAAAGTATGAAAAACTAAAAAAATAATTTTTATTTTCCAAATTTTCAAAGTTTTAGTCCTTCTCGAACACTCGTTATTTATGAAGGCGAAAAAAAACATTGCAATTTTTATTTTCGAGGGCTATTTCTTAAACATTTAAGGGGGGGGGGCATATACCGAGATATGCCAAAAAGATAAAAATTTCTTTTTCATATTTTCAGTGTTTGAAATGCCACGAATATTTCCTGAAAATTCGGGATCTACAACTGGATCTACAACTTTTGTTTGACATACTTTTTTCTGTAGTTAATAACTTGAAGAATATTATATAAAATTGACTTTGTGAGCTGCTAAATAATTATTTAAAAAAGAGCACCGTTTCCTGTTATCCGAACGGGCTCAATCTTTACACAGATCTTTTTTTATTATTTGGAACTCTTCTGGGCGGTGCCGCGAAGGAAATTCAAAAGTCGAAAATAAGAGCCACCCTAGTGGGCATGCAACTGTGTTTTCCGTGAACAATACGGAGGGTCAACATAGAAAACCACTTGCAAAATACGGCTGCATTAATATACCCCCTTATATAAATCGATACTTCGAGATATTTTGCGTGTACAATTCCGAAGGATCACCTAATATTCTATGTAGTTTCATTACTGTAAACAAAATTGTCTAAATTTTCATTACGTGATTTTTTAATAATCGTAGAATGGAAAGCAGTATGAGTAGCCACTGAAGCAGATACAGCCTTACGAGTACTGGTTACGGGATGAAAAATAATTTGCAGCTGATGAGAAGTTTGGAGGACACCAGAGCTCCACAGCTGTGTACCCCGGCACAGGTTCCGTGGAAATTTTTGAAACGTGCCCAGAAACCAGGGCAATGGACACCTATAACGGTGGCCCCCGAGCTGGTGCCATTTCGCCAAGTCCTCGCGGTCAAACGTTATCCTCCATCTTCGCCTTAAAACCGCACTTTCCCCTTTATAAAGTTTATCGTAAAAAATATTGTTTTCGAAGCTTCTAACCATCCCTTATGGCTGTCCAAGGCTTCTCCTAACGTTGCCCATAAACACGCGCCACACGTGCGACTCTAACAATCAACACGCTGTCGCGGACGTAACGTGTTTCAGCAAAAGTTCGAGCAATTTTCTATCGGATCACTTTGTATTTACGGGCGAGAGAGCGTTGCTAAATAGTCGGGGGAGTGACAACCAAGGGGCGGCCGGGATTAAACGAAGTTAATTCGCAACGATGTCAAGGATACTCGAAGATCTTGTGACACTGTCGTTCCGCGGATTTTTTTTCTTTATTTAATCGGCGAGGGGAGGGGGGGGTGGAGGCGAAGGGTGAGCGAGGGCGAAATTAAAAAGCAGCGGAATCGAAACGAGACGCCCCCGCCGTCTAGTGTAAATCTATCCTCAAATGGAACAAGAGCAGAGGCCAGGTTGTCAAGAACTTTCGATGCCTTCGGGGTAAAATCGAAGGCTGCAGCCTCGCTTCTGCATCGAAGCCACGCGGATACCGTCTTGTTTCGCGGACGGCAGCATCTCGAAACGTTATTCAAATATTTCGCGATATTTGTGAGGAGCGGCATTGCCTGGATAGAGGATGCCCCACCGAAATGGCAGGTCGTAAAGCTGCAGATCGTTTCATAACTAAGCTTCCTCTTTCATCAGGCGAACTGACAGAACCGTTTGAGCCGTTGTTAACCCTTGCATGCAAAATTAATGCTGGGTTTGATGAATACCGTGTTACTTCCGTTGGTGCATGCGAAATGACATTTTTCTTTCGGACGCGGAGAACATAAAACTTTTTTTTAGACTTTTACGTTGTTGCTTCGTGTCAATATGTTCATCCTCGTGAATAAGTAATGTGGTATTTATTTGATTTTTTTTAGTTACTTATTGAGATTTTAAGAGAAAAAGGCAATTTTCTTTTCGACGTAGGTATTATATTTTTTAAACACATTTACTTAACAGTGGAATATTATTACAGAGTAAATTTGTGGACCAGCAACTTTTGAAAATAGCCAAATCATATTTATAAAAGTCTAGTAGTAATGGTCACTCGCCAGAACTGTTAAGGTGGGTTGTCATTTACTAATTTGAAGGGAGAATTCTTGATATAATGACGCCAGGCAATCCGACTTTTAGGTATACAGAGGACCTGGTGTACGAATTCGTCTTAAGCAAAAAATACAATTTTATTTAAAATATTAATAAGCAGGTAGTAACATCCAAAACATTATGAAGTGTGATAAAAATTTAACCAGGCGCGTTTATCAGTATAGAAAACAAAATGTTAGGGTGCAATATTTTAGAAGTTGGATTTTAAGGGCCACCCTAATATATAGATATAAGATTTATTTTCAGCTTGAACGGCCTTGAAAAGGAACTTGGTTTTCCAAATTTTTCATTCGTCCCTCCACTCTGACCCTCCTTCCAACTTATAAAACTAAAAACCTAACACATCTTGCTTTTCTCTTAAACTTCCTTTCAATCCCTCTCAGCCACTCTATTATGCATTTACTGTCCCTTCTAATACTCTTTCTATACTCTCCTCGTCCTCTTTAATTCTCGTAAATATTAAACAAACGATTGACCAGACAGATTAAATACGAGGGAAGCAAAAAATACCGAGTATTTTCTATGAAAAGTACAAAAGATACAGAATAGGGTGTCTGAAGAATGAAAGTCGTGTGCTATGAGAAAATTGCCAGCAATCGATGACAAGGTTGAACGCTTATCTCTGTTATAATTTACATCGTGTGTTCGATTCGAGCGTTCTCTTCTGCGATTCTCGTTCGATAGCTAATACTGGCTCGCAGAAAGAGCATACTTAAATGCAATTTCGCGATCATGTTTTATTATAGCAAGGTTGTCTGTCCCGGCAGCATATAAACACTATTTGGAATTCACAATACGGGGTAACATTGAGTGCAGGGCTCCAAGAAACTGTTCCAGGGTGCATAAGACTTTCTTCTATAGCGACGGCGAACGGACGTGTCGAATGTAGAGTAGAATACGTGATTGCTTAAAACTATTAGAGGATCACGTAGTTCGCGGGCGACCTACAGAAGTGGGTCATTGTCTTTAATTTTTAAACACTTCGCTTGATATATTTATTCACCCGCCGTCCTTAATGGAGACACCAAAATTGTTGGCTGATAACGTGCAGATGATCGTTAATGGGTACATTCAAATATTACCATTTCATAACGCAGTTTTTAACACATAAATATGATTCTCTAAGCAATGGCGGATTTAAGGGCTAAAAATATATACAAAATGTAGGATTTTTTTATTAAGAAACTAGCATTTCAAAACATCCGAAATTTGGACCATGTTTTTATGCATCCTTGAAGAATATACAGTTTTTTTTATATTCATTTTTAATAATAAATATAAGAGTTATGCATCACGCCGCGCAAAACTCGTCGTCCGCTGGTGTGCATGATATTTACCTTCCAGGTAATCTGAAACAGAAAAATGAAACGGCATTTTACTTTGTACATATGTAGCTTCAATTTGATGAAGTAGAATACCGCTAAGTTCTATACGTTTTTTGTTACATAAGAAAATTGGCGCGAAATTGGATTGCAAAAATTAAAGGTTCAGATTTTTCAGTTTGAAAACTTTCCACACCGCGCTATAAATTTTTTGGTTTTTTAGTGGTTCATCAATTTCAAGCTGCATATGTATAAAATAAAACGCCATTTCATTTTTCTGTTTCAGATTACCTGGTAGATAAATATCATGCACACCAACGGACGACGAATTTTGCGCGGCGTGATGGTCGATCATGCATAACTACCATATTTATGGTTAAAAATTAATAAAAAAAAAACTGCAGCTTCTTCAAAGATGCATCAAAACATGGTCCAAATTTCAGATGAATCGAATCGCAGGATTCTTAAAAAAAAATCCCAAATTTTGCTATGTTGTTAGCCCAACGAATTGGAGATTCCCCCTTAAGGAAAAAGGAAAAAGACCCAGGTGTCAAACGTTCTGGGGCACCCTGTATACATAACAGAATTTCAAATTTTAAACGCGTGTATTATGAAAATTATAGGAACCAAAAACAAATAGTTTTTGGATAAAATCTATCTTCTATTAAATCCGCCACGGTTTCTAGTGTAACTATTCTCACAAGGGAAGTTAGGCAACCCGGAAATTCAGAAAATTATGCAACACTGTGTGCAAGTAGACTAGTTCCCGCATGAGACAAATCCATTTTTTGTTGGTGACATAGTGCAGTTTTAGGGGGTGAACTCGCCCCTCGAAAAAAGGATGCAGAATTTTCTGTTTCGTGGAATATCGCGAGAACAGTGAGAGATATTGGAAGGAAGTTTAAACAAAAGTTGCATCTTTTTTATATTTACAAAACTGCGTAAAAATAATTATTGAAATAAGGATTGGTGGTGATGATAACTTGAGAAGTATGGATTTTTCGATAATTATTTTTGCGCAGGTTTGTAGACATAAAAAAAATGCAACTTTAGTTGATACTTCTATTTGATATTTTTCATCGTTCTCGAGGTATTTCACGAAAAGAAATTTCTGCCTTTTTCAAGGGGTGACTTCACCCCTTAAAACCGCACTATAGCATCAAACAAAAAATAGGTTTGTGTTACGGGTGAACTACTCTACTTGTACACAAAGTTGCATAATTTTCTGAATTTCCGGGTTACCTAACTTCCATTGTCAGCGACAGGATGCAGTAAAAATTGGAAAATGCCAAAGACATGCCCGACACAACGTACATGCATGCATAAGTAACACGTAGTGAGAAAGAAGAAAGCAGAAACATAGTAGTACTCAGAAGAGCGAAATGGTTTGAAAATTTAAAAGCTTTTTCTCAGGCGAAATCGTTCGCAACCTATAATATCCAACTAACGATTACATGCAAAACGAATGGGTTCCGAGCCCTCGTGCAACTGTAACTTACAGCTTTATCATTCGTGCACGAATAGAGGTCGCGATTATGTTGCGCGAAATTAAAGGCGTGCAGCAAGCTACGGACAAACGTATTCCATGTATACTTTATCGTCTCCTATCTATGCACGTCAATAACCGCGCCGTTCGACCTTCTTGTTGCATTTCTGTAATCAATTTTACAGCCTTCGAAGCGCAGCGCGAAGCGCGTAACATTCAACGATTTCTCTCGTTGATCGTTTCTCCAATAGCTTCGTTAATTGTTAACAGCGAAATTTCGTTGCTATCTTCTGCCATAGATCCCAATTTCTTACGAACCTCGATCTTCTTCTGCACAGAGTTGAAATAACTCCAACATTTTAGACAAACGTCATTCAATTTTTAACGTAAATTTTCAACTGTAGTTTGCAGCTTCGCACGAGACACAAAGCACACACTTCTTCGTACGAGTAAAAAAGGATGTTCGCTAGCAGTTATGAGACAAGACCACTGATGCGGCTTCCGCTGAAATATCGATCCTCTCGCCATGCCGAACTACAGGTCTCGTGTACCGAAGTCCGTGGCGAAATAATTCACACACTAAATCGAATGTAGCCAGACGAGAAGCGACATTGGAACTATATTACACTTGTATATGTAAATATGCAAGATGGTTGCTGATTTTTTCATGTCTCAGGATATTTTGAGTATGATGTTGCCCTAGGTTGGTAAACTTTCTTTGGACTCCTACAGCGTCCAACGAACGATGTCCATATAATTTCTGTTCCAGACCACTTCTTCAAATCTTCAAATGCAGTGAAGAAGTAGGCTGCAGATCATCCGGGCGCCCGTCTACACTTTGATGTGCTCCATTCTGTATAATTATTATCAAAGTAACAATGTTCACGGTATTCAGGCAGGATCGCGGCTTGCTTTAGAACGCAAATTACGCTAACGCCTATGTAGCTCCCACTAATGGCCCTAATAATGGCTCCCATAGCGCTCCCAGCTGCAGGAATGTGCCGATTAATTGGCCATAGTCGAAGCTCCGGCACGAAGTTAGAGCAAAGAATTTCAATTTTGATTTTACGCCAAGATTCCGACATCCACCCCTATATCGCGGGTTTCTTGCGAGCTACGCGATTCTTTCCGCCGCGAATTAATCGCCTTTTAATCGCAGCCTCGCGAAGTACCGCAGCAGTGCAAGGTCGTGAAATGTCATGGAGGCCGTGATCTTCGTCGCTAGCCATGGGCTCTGGTAGTTTCTAAAATTCATCGCTGCTATATCTGCAACTGATTCTACAATGGTAATTCAAAATGAAACGGTAATTGGGGACCTTGCAGCAAAAGGGGTGCAGCTCCATTTTTACCAACTTCGAGTAGATTAGAAAAAACTGTTTATAAAATTATTGCTTTCACTTAACATTAAAAAGAGAACACTAATTGAAAAGTATATATTTCCACAGAATAAGTAGATGATTAATAGATGATTAGTAGATGAATAAGGGATGATTCCGAACCCGATAATTCAACAAATTCTGAAACTTTGTGAATACCTATGTAGGGGATTCCCCCCTGATTACAACGCAATTTTTGTTTGCTGCCCAAATTCACTCGTAGGGGGTGAAAGTAACCACTGAAAATTCGATTATTTTCCGATATTGTGTTATATCTCGCGAACTGTAAAAAAAAAATAAAGTTTCAAGACAAAACTTACTTCTTTTAGTTAGATCTATCATTTAGTAAAACAATTATTTTACACTTCACGAGTTATAGCACAAAATCGGAAAATAACCAGATTTTCAGGGATCAATTCTACCTCCTTAGAGTGAATTTGGGCAGCAAACAAAAATTGCGTTCTAATCAAGAGGAAATCCCCTATATGTTCACAAAGTTTCAGATATTTTGGATCTTCCCTTGTTAGTAGTTAGTGAGGTGAAAAGTTTTTATTCCATTTTTTTTGTTGCGAATTTCAGTCCGCAATTTCAGAAGCACAAGCATTAGCTTTCATACAAAAATTAGCTTTCTGAAAGTCTACTTACAAGACTTAATAACAAATGTAATTCCCATCCAAATGGAGAAATGCTTTTTGTGGATTAATCACACGTACATTTCAATTTTCAATTACATATTTAGTTTAAGGAGACAGTAATTTAAAAATTCATCCTACTTCTTTTTAATTAACCAGTTTAAAACATAACAACCAAAATATGATATGACAAATAAATTCAACTGGGAACGATTGTCAATTTAAATGGTCAGAAGCATTTCAGATTCGAATATGTATCTACTTTCCGTTTTGTTACTTAGAAGGGTTCAGGTGTCTTTGTTAAAATTGAATGCAAACTGCCAGTGTAAAAAGGTATTTGTCCAAAATGTGGAGGATGGATAAAAGAATTGAAAGGTCTAGTGGACCGTGTTCATAATAACTTAGAGTGATTTAATCTGATTGCGGATATCTATCCCCGCGACGCTCCAGAAAATGATCGGACTGCAAGGAATGGAAGTGAAACGCATAAATTACTCTCTTGAAGCAGCGCGTCTATGACAGGAGGAGATTTCTAGGAGAACTTCGTTTCAAATCAAATACGAGAAAAAAGATTACTTTCCAACAAGATCGACAGTAAATCTCTGTTGGGATTAAATAATTTGAATGGAAATTTCTACCTGTTTTAACGAGGCAACATGGATTTCAAGATTACCATGAAAATGATTGACCACTTAATGATACGCGCATTTCATTAAATAAATTCATAATGAAATCTTTATTATCCGCTTATTATTGTCAAATCATTCTTCCGACCGTGGTTTCCTTTTTTAAACACCCTCGATCTGTTCCGCTTCGCGCTCTGTTAACAATTCCAATGCATGAATTATTTGATTTCGACAAATAAACGAAGCCCTCCTCGTCGAATGTTTCTGTTTGATATCCATATTCCACAAGTTGCCCGATGTTTACGTTTCCAGGGGAAATTAAGCCACTTGGCAGCGGAGTTCTACATAACTTGTAATCAACTCTGTGTAATTCGATTTTATTCTCGACTATCCATTCGCGGAAAATATGCTCGCTTTCATTAAAATTTATAGAATTCATCCAAACAGCAAACCAACTACGTGCAGAATAGCATACATGGTCACTTGAACGATGAAAATTATAAGCCAATAATCCCCTTCCTTTAAAAAAACAACACAGTCTCAATTTTAATAGAACATATTTTTCACAATAAAAATGATACATTTTCTCATCGTTACTATTCATTACTACAAAGAGTAAATTTAATTTCTCTTTGCTACCTTCCCCCAAGCCTTTCATTATCAATTTACAATCCACAGTCGCCTGACAAATTCCATGAATACCACAATGCATGGAAATATTCTTCTGGCCATCGACCCTTTCCTGCAGAGAGCAAACAACGGTCGCATAATGGCGGAAGTAGAAATACCGTCGACGAGGTGGCCACGAATCCCGCGAATAAACTGCAGATTTCTCCGGCACATTGCGGCCACAGCTGTCCCTGAAAGTGGCGGAGAACCGTGGAGATTCAAGATCGAGTCGGTGCTGGCCGCGAACGAGAACATTGTCCGTCTCATTGACTGAAAAATACCCGCCGTTGCGACGCGATCGACGAGAAAGTTGCGGCGACTCCCTGGAGTTCGTTTCAAGCTGCTCGCAAGAACTCGATAGCCGTTGCACGCGGGTGGAGAAGAGGCTGATACATCGGCGACGAACACCGACGATTCTACGAGATTTATGATCCCGATCGAACTTTCCGTCCAGCTTTTCTTGCGCGGGGTTGTCGTTGCCTTGAGTTGTCGCGCGACACGGGGCTCCGTCGATGGCGCTTCATAAAGTCTCCACGCGGATTCGACGTCGCAACAATTCTGTATCTTGGGATCGTTAATGATATTGTTGCTGGCAAGAATTGGCCTCATGCTTCGCACGGGGCAGCGACATGGAAGGTTTAAAAAATAAGTCGAACGTATGGGACTGTGTTAAAACAATAAATGCAATTGGGTATCGAAGTGAGTAGAGATGTCGTTTGTGACGGAGTGAGTGGATTCAGTGTAATGGGCACGAGAAGAGAAGAAAGCATTGGTTTGAGGGGTTAGTTTGGGGTTAGGTAGGTAATTTTCTGATGCAAATTGTAGAGAAACTAATCAACCGATTAAATTCGTTGAATAACAACGTGTTGAAAAAAAGAATGCCGATTTTCGTGGAGAATTAAATCGGTATTTTTTTTCTTCAACGTGCTGTTATTTAACGAATTTTCAAAATATTTAAAAAACGGCTACGTTAATGCTTAGGCATTACAGAATACTTAATACATAAATTTCGTTTTTTTTTTGTTTCAGATACACCGTTTACTCTATGTAAAAAAAAGTCCGTCAGTTCGGAGCCACGTCGTGACATATATCTATATATATTTTCTTAACTTTTATAATTGTCTTTAGTGCTCTACTGATCTATTTGGGAGCTAAGTAATATTTTTCTGTACCTACACAAAACTACCTTCAGAAATGTTTCATTATTCTTAATCTTTTCGTAGAATTTCGCCACAAATCAAGAAATAAGAAAACTGGGATATATTTGTAAACTGATCGGGACACACGGGACAAGGGTTGAAAACTGGGACGTTATGGTAACCCTAAGCAGTTTAATACTTATGGCGTACGAAACTTTTGAAATACGCAAGAGGAATGCAATATATAATATTCAAGGAGACCTTTGTAGTACCCAAGTATTAGGAGAACAAAAAAGGATTGAGTCATAACATTTTATTTGACAAAAAATAAATACTACAGTTCTAGAAGTATTATAAAAAAATCAGACGAATAAAATAGTATTAGTTTTTTTCTGAAAAATATTCATTCAAGAAAGGTTGACAGTCGTGGACATATTCGGGGCCTGTTCGTATTCGTCTTCTTTTTACTACAAACAATTGCAGTTAACAGTAGACAATTTAGTCCTTAATGATGCCTACCGAACCAAACAATTGAAGAATGAAACACGAATAAACATTTGATTCAGTGAATTTGTTCATCTACTAACGCTTTAATTACCTAGAAACAATCAAGGATACGCGTTTTAATTTGTGGGAAGTAATTTGGAATCAATTTGTTGGGTATCCTTGGAGAATCCGGTTTTACAGATTTACGAAAATCTCGGGATTAAGAAAAACGTCGCGGTGAAAAAACTGGGCGACGTAAAATGTGCTGGGATAGAAGAGCTACAAGGTCGAGAACGAAAGAGTGATAGAGAAAGAGAGAGAGAGAGAGAGATGGGGAGGAGGAAAGGATGGTGTGAGGAACTAATCGAGATTCTAATTGAGTTGCCACTGTAATCGCATCTTCGTCGATAATCCCATGCCAGATAGAATATGTCCACAATTTGGTATCTCATATCCGTTAATTAAACTGAAGACTTCCGAACGGGGCACGATGGGCGAATATTCTAATCGTTTTCGGGCGGTCGGGAAAAAGATCGGCTGCCATGATGCTCGGATGAGAAAATGAAGGGGAGGAAAGGGCGGCGAGTGGAATTATCTACGAGCAGGAAATTGAAACAAGAAAAATCGAGCGAAAAGTTGGGAAGAGGAAGCGGAGAAGGTTAATAAGGGGATGTCGCAGGAAAGCATGCGTGTCGTGAGGCCATGGTGGATGATGGCCATTAGAAGTTGTCACATTGATTTGAGCAGCTCAAACGCGAGACGCCTATGTATTACAAGCATAAAAGAAAAAATAGATAATACGAAGCATTATGTTGTATTTCATAAACATCTGTTGCTTATGCATATGAAAGCTGCAGCACTGAAGCAACTGTTAGAAACTTCCAAAGAGATAGAAAAATAATGGGTGCACATTTTCTGAAACATTCAAGATATGTTTTTTACTCTGGAAGTAACAATAAGCGTGGGTAATTTACATGTGCTCCAATTTTACATATCTTAAAATTTTCAGTGTTTTTAAGAAACACAGATTTAAACTTGTAATGGTACATAAGATTCAGGGACATTTAATGAACAAAAATATTTTCGACAAATTTATGAAGTAGATATAAACGTGATTTTTATACAGCATAAAGAAGCAGTCAATAATTATTTGTTGCAAATAAAAGTCGAGATTTCACAAAAAGTGGACACACAATTTTTGTGCACTAAGCCATCGATATTACCTTCGCTTGAGAGAAGATTTATTTGTAATTGGAAGTTATATAAAGGTAGCAATATTTCCAATTGAATAGGAATTATTGTAATCTACTTACATCAACCAGAAGAAGAAGATGGTTAATGAACGTGGAAACCGAGAAAAGTGTTGATTACAATGAAGTGGATAGTACCTATCACTGAAACTGAGAAATCAATTAATTCTAGTTATTCCCTTCAAGTGTAAAATAACTGATCAACAAGTATAAAATCAAAGCACACCTCTTTGTCAATATTTGACAAAGTTGTATCCACTGAACCAGTGATATATCTCTTGGATAAATCAGAAATTCTAGGACAGTCCAGCGATTGCTGTTCGTTTTTACGTGACCGGAAGAAGCGGAAATGTTCGAGCGCCGAAGCGTGGGTGGCAGCACAAGAAAAGTCGTAACGAAATCGACCGTCAACTCGAAACAAGACGAACCAGCGTGACAAAAACTGGATATAATATCGCACACTGTCTTCCATAACTCCTATTAAAATACAAACCGTTCCACAATACATGGGAAAATATTATAACAATAATTACTATAACAATTCCCTCTGTTCTTAAATTTAAGAACCGTAACTGAATTTAACATAGCAGAATTTACAATTGAAAAATTCCCAAGATGAAGTCACATTGTAAAATCATATTAACGGACTATGATGTTCCCTCGTTACCTAACACGAGTGGGCCACTATATTTACAAAATTCGAAAGAAATTAGGGATCCCAGCATCTAGTTGTCCGCTTCGCGGGGCGAACTTCCGTGGCGTTGAACTTCAAAAGCTAGGAGGATGCGACGGAGTGTGCAGGTCGTTGCCCCTCCCTGTAAATTCATTCAAACGTGCAGCAAGAGTTTCCCCTGCATTGCGGGCTTTTATTTTCAGTCGGCCGAACGTTTCGCGAGCACGTGCCCCCAGATCGATCCTGCGTATTTCCTAGGAATCACGAAACGCAGCTCGGCAAGCACCGGGCGTTTCTCTTTCTACCTCCCTGGGAGGATGGCTGAAGGAGGATCCCCGCGCGAGCAGGACCGATCTCGTTTCGATCGGTTAGTCGCGCAGCATGCCGAATTCAATTCGAATTCAGTTCTGTACTCTCATCGGTCGACAGTTACACGGAAAGATGGGGACGATTCGCTGCACGCTCGGCGTATAGGAATCGCTATACCTATCTGCGTCTGAAATGATCGGATAATAAGCATCGTACAATTTATGCTCTGCGGGGAATTGTTTCTGGCAATCGGAGTGTTCTCTGTGGATTGAAGGGGAGGTGTCGCCGAGGATGATCTCGTCGACGAGTTGAAGTTAACTTGAAGCATTAACCTAGTGCTACGTACCTACTTCGAGGAAAACTGCTTGCAGAGATATTCTCAGTGATATGGTGCAGAATCAGTCGAAAGTGGTGTTTGAAAGTTTGCGGGCATATTGTATGCTTAGAAGTGAAGAGGCTTTATAAGTGTAATATTTTATCTACAAAAGCATGTTTGGGACTTTTTTCATTGTCTACTTGCATTTTAGATGTACTCTGGTATTCTCTAGAATTTTCCATCTTTTTTTAAAACTGCTCTGTATCTGCCACAACTTTAAATTAAATAATCTCAATAATTATTTACGTTTGGATTGACTAAGAAATATGAAAAATATAAAATTGTAAAAATTGAGGACTTTGCAGCAAAAAGGGCGCAGCTCCATTTTTACCAATTCTAAAATAAAAAAATCTACATCGTTTGAATCTACACCCGTTACTGTTTTGCGCAATACGAATGCACCAGATTTGAAAAATTTGCCAAAAATGGAAAGAAAAACTTATCAACTCGATAACTATTATTTATTGTGTGAAATATATATTTTCACACAATAAATAATAGTTACCGAGTTGATAAGTTTTTCGGCAAATTTTTCAAATCTGGAGCATTCGTATTGTGCAAAACAGTAATGGGTGTAGATTCAAACGATGTAGAATTTTGTATACATATATTACACATCATAACTCAAAAACTATCGAAAATGGAGCTGCACCCCTCTTGCTGCAAGGTCCTCAATTTGTCTTAATTCTTTACAAGAGTGTTCAACATGTTTCCCTCCAACAGGAGCTTTCCCTCCCTAAGGTTCCAAAGGAACTTTACAACTGGGAACCTGCGCCTGACGATTAACCATCGCTCCCAATAAACGAGTTCACTTCACAATCAAGAAATCAACTCCCCGATTCAGTGTCTCCTCGCGAAACGAGAAAGCACGTAAGCCACGATATTTCACGGACACCGGCAGTCAAACTGTAACGAAATCTTTCCGAGCCTGCGACGAGGGGGCTGAAATAAAATGAGTTAGGTGTCCGCTCGGTGGCTCGTGCAAAACGAATTATGAACTCGCCGGAAGTTCGGGAGGAGAAGCAGAGCCAGGTACTGGGAATCGGAAGGCGGAATCACTCGTAGCTTCTCCCATGGTTCTTCGTTTTGAAGGAGAACCGGGCATGGAATACAAAAACCTTATTGCAAACCGGCCCTGGTATCAGATCCAGTATCTTCGCGACGAATGCAGAATATCTCCTCGTGTATGAATCGTGTGGTGGATTGTGCTTCAGCAACAGATTTGCTATCGAATGCTGTGAGCGATCCTTGCTGTAACAGATACTGTAGATAGTTGCAATTCCATTGAATTAATGCTGTGAGCTGTGAGGGCTAATTGAAATGAGCGTGCTGTGTGATGATAAATATTTTGCAGCGTGATAAGTGGGAGCTGGTAGGTTTTATTTGTTGGACAGAGTTGAGTGGTGGTCTGCATGGTAGCTGTGTTCTTCTATACGTATAATTCGAATGAGTTGTCTCGCTTTAACTTGAGTGTTTTTTAATATGTAAGAAGGAATATGTCCACTTGTATATGTGGATCAATCCGAATGATTACGTTAAAATTTTTAGCTGGAGGAGCTAGATTTTAGTAAATTTAGTTGAAAATATCTTCTATTTTAATTGGTTACGTTCAAATTTCTAGTTAGAGTAGCGAAATTTTAATAAATTTAATTGACATTAACTTCCATTTTAATTGATTACGTTCAAATTTCTAGTTGGAGGAGCGAAATTTTTGTAAATTTAGTTGAAACTAACTTCTATTTTAATTGATTACGTTCAAATTTCTAGTTGGAGGACCTAATTAGGAGATTTATAGTTTGGGAACTTTCTTCCTAAAAAATGTTTTTTTAGGAAGAAGGTTTCCCTGGAAGGGAATACTGAAAGGATTCGATCGTCGACGTCCTATCTATTGCATAAATACAATTTGTAGGTGTTCGACGAGACGTTCCTCGTTTAGCTGCCACAAGTTCGAAAGGATTCGTGTGCCAGAGTCTTAATTCGATCGAAATCTTCTCGCACGAATACCAGCGTGTCAGAAGCTCGATCGAGGCTTCTCCTTCGAAATCGTATTACAAGTTGGTCACGGACGGTTTGCGAGGGAAACGTTCAGGAATTGCGGAGTGTATACTCTACTTTTCTTATTTAATTATTTAGGCTTTTATTCATTTTGTCTAGCATTCCTCTTTGATCTCTCCTGGAAAATTTGCAATATTTGGCTTCATTCATATGGCTTGCCATGGAGTGGAGTTCGGTTCATATAAAATAGTATTTAAAAATATGGAATATCTTGGAATATTTTTTGATAAAATTTACATATATTTTAATGTGTACATTTTATTTATAATTTAAATCTTAAAATATTCGTTTGTTTTAATCAATTGAACGTTCGTTAATAAATGGAATTGCACAATCATTTATTTTGAAAGTGGTGTAAGTCCATTCATGACCCTAAAAAAGATATTGATCTAGTTAATTCTCAAAAACACTATTTGTATAATGAATTTATATCTGCTTAAATACATACAGACGTGGACAAACTAAGTAGACTTTACCCAGATTTTTTAATCGATGGAAACGCAAACACTTCAATATTTCAAAACAAAGGAAATCGGACTTGCACAACTTTCAAAATAAATAGTCCATGTATTCTTAAAAGTAATAACACAAACAATAAGAAAAAGTGGGACGAAGCAAAGAAACATTCATATCACGATCCATTTCATATCAATCACCAAAGAAACTAATATTCTCTAACGAAGCATTATACCAGAATCCAATTCTGCATATTCGCACGCATTTACACATGCAACGTGTGTTTGCAGATCGGTTCACACGTGATTAAATATTTACTTACCTCTGTACATCACAATAGCCTGTGTACTATATAGAACGTAATTTCTGCATGGAAATTGATAGATTCTGCACGAATTTATGACAGAAATATTCTCTTCATTTTCATCCCATCAGACTGCAGCAAATAAAGCCATAAAAAATGTCAGCTAATTTTCTTTATAAATGGCTCATCCCATTATCCCAAATAAAGCAAGAGAATGTACCAATGCTCCAACTAGTTTCACTTCTCCACCTCATTCTCCCATCACCTGTTTGATAAAAGAACTGTAAAATGGTCACAGAAAAGAACTTCCCCCATCCTCAAAACACCCCCTCCTCCAATCCTCGATTTCTTCCCATTAATTTGCAATAATAGAGAATTGATTGTATTTTCATATTGCCAGAGCGAACTCAGTTTCGCCCAGCAACGACATAACCACAGGGGTTTCCTCCAGTTGCCTCGCAGTCTGCGTCCCTCTGATCGCGCGTACATCGCATGCGGGTGCATGTGCCGGTGGTTGTGCACGCCTGCGCGGTGCTCGCGCGCCGCCAGACAGCCCGCCGCTACGGGTGCATCTCGCGGCAGTTCGCAGTCGTCTTCTAAAGCAAGCCCATTAGTCGCTCAGCATTCGGCCGGGACACATTTTCGTCGATCAAACACCGCAGACTTTGCTCACAGACCTCTACTCACGTTTCCATCCGAAACGACACCTGCCTCCTCTCCGCCTCTCGCTCTCCCGCCCTGTCCTCGGAATCCCCGTCTCATCGGGCTCGCAGGACGTTATCGGTTCGCCACCCGTTGCGTTGGAGCGGACGGTCCAGCCAGCGAGGGGATGCAACTGAACTCGATGGGCTCCCGTGCACGTGCCAGCTGACTCTCGAGGAGCGTCGAACTCTATACGACCACGCGCTCCTCTCCCTTCCTCCCAAGCGGAAAGTCCCCGCGACTCAGCCGAGACGTCGCCCGTTCCCGTGAGATTCGCTCCCTTGGATGAAGATGATTTCCGACTGACTCGCGTGAAGGATCTGCCCGCGGAAGCCTCCCTGTTCGCTGCCAAGCTGATGTCAGAGTGTCGGGCTGAGGGTGTCGCCGAGGTCCCACCGGAACAGCCCTGAACTAACAGTTTATATCGAGTACGTACGCTAGAGAAGCTGACGAGTGGGTCCGGATAGATCGAATCGGAGGGTAGCCCGAGCGACGGACTCGGTTGGGCTGAGGTCGTCGACACGGCAGTGGGGAACCGGACGGAGGAAGACGGGGTCGGTAACGTGAGCCAGCAAGCGCGGCCGATGGTCGAGAGCACGTCGATCCAACGCTTCCCGATCAAGTTTCCCATGCTGCAGCCACCGTCTCCCCTTCTGGAGATGGCATCCCTGCGTTTGCCTGACTCGGAGGAGTTCAACATGGACACGCGACGTCGAAGCAACAACGGCAACGAGCCGCCCACGACGGTCGCCATCGGCTATCTGAACCTAATCGCCGAGGCAATCACCACCAATCCGCGTACCACGATGGACGAGCACAGCGGGCTGTTGAACGCCAGCAAAACGGCGAACCTGTCCACTGCCGAGCAGATACCCGACCGCCTGTACAGGCACAGCATGGCGATGTCGGCGGTCTACTGTGTCGCCTACGTCCTCGTCTTCGTCGTTGGCCTGATCGGCAACAGTTTCGTCATTGCGGTGGTGTATCGGTCCCCGCGCATGAGGACTGTCACGAATTTCTTCATCGTCAACCTCGCGGTGGCCGACGTCCTCGTCATCGTCTTCTGCTTGCCAGCTACCTTGATGAGCAACATCTTTGTTCGTGAGTAATTTATAATAATTTCGTAAAAAAACCTTCTATGAACCAAACGTAGAGCTGTGAATAGCTTCTTGTCTTTACCAGTTCTTTCGACTTCGTCGTGTTTTATGGTTTAGAGTGAAACGAACGCGAAGAGGGTTGAAGGTGCGAGGGAATTCGATCTCGCGTATTGATCATGCGTGGGGGCCCCGCTGCAGGGTACACCTGAGAACGCGAAAATTAGGTTGAAAGTGTTTAAATGCGCAGCAGATCGGGAACGATGGGGTTTGTCCATGGATTCGTCGATGCAGCGACACCCGTTGCAGTCCTTGCACCGCTTCGAAGAGTAGCTAGCGGCAGGGTCGGTGGGGTTTCTCCCTTGGTACCAAGGAATCGATCCCTTCGCGACTCCCCGTTGCTGTTCACGCTCTATGCACCGGGCACATCGCGATTCCCCTTCGACGGGCGACAGCTCCCGGCTAACTGTAGATAAATTATTCGATAATGGAATCGCGCGATAGATCTGGACAGAGTGCAAAGAGGTTTTCGTAGCTTCCTTTCAATTTCCGAATTCGATTGAGCCTCGGGCGAAAGCCATCCCGCTGAACGTCGGCCGATCGATAACGGGGAGATGTCCTAGCGATAGGGTTGTCGGTTCCAACCAACCCCCAAGAAATTACAGAGAGAAAGTTGGTGCTTGCTGCGCTCTAGGCTTGCTAAATAATTTAAGTGGAATATCTTTTTAAGTAGGGTTACAGGTTCGTCGGAAAAAATTAGTCAAGGTCGCTGATATTTTTAGCATAACTGTCAACGGGATTTTAAATTCATTTTAATTCGCGACATGAAAAGAAAGACGCTAAGCTTGTATAGATGTAAAGGACCGGTTTGATCATCAGGATTGATTAAGTGGGTCAGTTAATTCCGATAGCACCAAGGGATAACGAGGTGTACGGTGCACAAATATGAATTTGCCGCTGGGACGTCGCGCAATTAAGCAGAGATCGTTACGTGTGCAACGCGTATTCGATGTAACATCTATCTAATTACGATTGCGGGCATTTGTAGCTTAAGCTCGATCGAAGGACAGCCTGCGATTGTGAACAGTGCCTTTACTCCTTCCTCGTTTAGTGGCTTTATCGGCGGTTAGGGGTGGTATACCTACTGATCAGACCCCCTGGAGTTTATGAGGATCTAACAGGATCATCTTTCCTATCGATCAATTCTGATCCCGAAGACTATAACACTTTTGTTTCAATCTCACGGTGCTGCATCAGCAACGTGATATTACAGGAGCGTTGTAATTTATTAAACAGAGTAGGATCGTTCCTTCGTTTCATTTTATGAGACGACAATTTTATTTCTTATTTTTGTGGTGCTTTGTTATTGTAAATGAAAAGGTGAGATTTATCGTTTGCTAGGATTTATCAGGAGTCTGTTGGAGTCGTTTCTCTTGTCAACTGTCTGTGTCTCCTTTGAATGACTTTCTTCCAAGTTGATGGACGCTGACCAGTCTTTTTTTAATCAGTCTCTTCCTTCGATCGAAAATTCACTATTTCTCCTATCTTTGTGTTCTTCGATCACAGATGAAATACCAGTGAGATCGTCATAACGATCTAATAGAAACATGTTGGACATCGATTCCTTTTATTTATTAAACGGAAGAGGTGAATCCAGATTCAGTAAAATTCAAATGGGACGTGTTGTTGGGTCGATTGTTCCCGCCCTTCTAAGGAACTGACAATCGAGTTATCGAGGTCAGGAGTATTTTCTTGAACTGGTCCACATACTTCTTACCTTTGCGTGTTTCAGACATCAAGATGGCTTTAGTCGAGTAACAGAATATTTTCCTGATGTTATCGTGAGCTCAGAAAATTCTTTAAATAATATGTCGTGCTATAATTGTCGATGGGCTTGAGAGTTACCTGAAAGAATTAGTGATAACGAAGCCATAACGTGCAACACAAGTAGTACTAATTAGAACAGAAAATAATAGACTTTATATTAATATAATAAGCCTCAGACTTAGGAAAATAAAGCATAAACAACGAAAAGCAAATTGTTATATTCCAATTCATATAATAATATAAGAGAAAAAAACCTATATGACCTGATCTGCTGTCAAGAAGTTCAACTCTGAGTTCCAGGATCATTTTTAATCACTATTTCAAATGATGTTAATTTAAACTAAGGTGTCCAATGTAGTCACTAATGACCACGAAAGTCGATGTGACTCAAAACACTTAATTAATTAAATAAAAAGGAGTACAACTATGGGAGCAACAGAATAATGCGAATTTTCGTTATAATCACTCTTTCACCGATCATCTGTTCTAATTCTAGCCTTGATATCTCTTATACTTAATTGATTCCAATGACAGTCAGCTCGCATCAGAGTCATTTGTGCTCCACATATCACACTCTCGATATCCTCCAACCTCTCGTCGATCGATTTGAGCGCAAGACCCCCGTTGTTTAACGAACGATCGATTTGTCAGTCTGCTCTCGAATTCCAAAGGTCGTCGTAATTGCATATAGAAACGAAGCACGCGGCCGTGAGCCTCCAGACTCGTTTCCAGCGGCCAATTGTCGGCGAGTCGCATGACTAACGACGTCATTAACACGCACTCGTGCACGCTTACGTTTTTCGTAAGGAATTCAAGTGTCCCAGACCCGTCTAGAGCGCACGACCCGCGGCTCATTACGCATGCAAACTACAACCGCCTGTGCTGCTCTGTTTTCATCCTGCGGAACGTTGGGATTCTCTTACGACTAGCTTTGTGGATGGATACCCAGTGTGCAGGTAGCTTAGAAATATCTTGGAGGAAATATTCAGTGTTCCTCTAGCCTATTACTTCTTCGACAACAATTTTATCACAAACCTTCCATGTAGCACCAGCAGTCAGTGGTTTGGAAAGGATGTGTAAATATTACATCCAGTGGCGCATCAAGAAAGGGGGAAAAGGACCCTGGCTCTCCCAAAGAAGGGTCTTTGTAAAAAGAAAAGAAAACTGGATTTTATTCTTTAAATAAATTTTTATAATCACCTAATGAATTTTATTGAAGTTGCATTAAAAATATTTCTATTTGTTCAACTCGACTCCCCTAATATTATATCTTCAGTGCGCCATTGGTTATATCCAATTCTCTTGAGATGTTTCTTTATGGTAAAACTACAGGTCACTGACCTTTCAGGGTAACTTGATATTGTAGATGTTGTTAGCGAGCTTGAAGTAAGTGGCGTTAAATTAGGATGGAGGAGGTATAGATTTTCTGAAGACTCTAAAGATTCTCTGGTACACTTATAGGCTATACAGTTTTTTTATCGACCTTCTGTAATTCTACAGTTTCACTAAAAAAAATCCTATCGCCATGTGTTGGGTAATCTTTAAAGATTAAAGTCCCTATATGTACAAACATACATACTTACAGTTGTTTTTAAAATATTCCAACGATCGTAGGATTCAGAAAAAAAGTCCCAGATAGTTTAGTGAGTCGCTTTTGGAAAACTACTGTGCTCTTAGATTATTTAAGGAGGCATGCTTTGGGGGTTCAATAGACACAAACGTAAATTCGATTCGATAGGATTCAGATATGATTGAGGACAGGGGCGTAATAACAAATAGTGAAACAAATTTGGTTATTACATCTTACGTATAATTAGATAGACAAAGAAATCTGTACACAATGCGGAATTACTTCACAATTTAATTTATTTTTATTTTTTTAAAAATTTATTTAATTTTGGACGGGCGACTTATTTATTCTTTTTTTTCTTGGGGGGAGGGCAAACGCCCACAACGTGCCCCACCTTGGCTACGCCTATGATTGAAGAAATTATAACGATACAGTCAAGTAATCATCCAACGCGAGCAAACATTCGACACCAGTAAGGTACATTCGGTTTGCGTTCGATACCTACACTTAGAGTTGGAGATAAGTGTTCGATACTTGCACAATAAGCCAATTACTAGTTCTGCCAGACACAACTGTGCAAATACGGTATCCAATGAGCAGATATCAGTCGACGATTTGTTGGCACTGTTCATGCAGAAGGCACATCAGACTTGACATACAAGAAAACTTCGATTGTCCCTGTACCGTTATCAAATGAAGAAGTGTATAAAGAACTGCATCAAAACGTCGTATCTTAGCGATCAGATCTAAACTTCTAATATTTTCATTGGAAAATGGTGAAGCTAGATTCCAAAACTAATATGACACCATAGAAATGAAATGGGCGAGCATGTCGTTTATATTTAAAAAAATAATATTCCTTCTCACTCTAAAGCTTCTAAGCTTCGGAAACATATTTCATGTTTTACCAAGTGTGGAAATAAAACAATAATAGCAGAAATCGTAGGCTTAAGGCAGTCTTCTTCTTTATCAACATTATAAGCTTTAAAAAAAAAGTTTGTTTCACCCAAAATATGCATTATAAACGGCACCAAAAATGGATCATTAATGAGGTGCTTTAAAAAAGTTTCTTTTGCATATTTGCAAATTTTTGGAATACAAACATGTCTTTTTTTTAAGCTTATGATGTTAATAAACATTGTGTCAAAGAACAAGTCTCAGCTTCAATTTATTTCTTTGTAATTAATTGAAAAATCAATGCTTCATTTTCGCCAAAAACGACTCCTTAGTTCTTAAGAATAACCAAATGACTCGCTATCTTCTGTTTGCAAAGGCATGCTTTATTTATCCGCAGAAAAAGAGTAAAGCTCCCAGAAGGAGAGTTAAATCGGCCGGGCAGGTCAATTCTATCAAACGCTCCCGCCCACTTCACGCTCTACTCCGCCAGGTCGATTTTATTTATAAGGTTAAAAGTAGAACGTGGTTGCTACCGAGCGTCGCGGCTCGGAGCATAGCCCGCCGTACAAACTCGTCCCCTCCTAATTAAAAGGATACGGAAACGTGTCGGCTAATTGTTTGGAAGTCCGCGGGGAGCCACATGATCGTCAGGTTTTTCCTCGCTCGAGCAATCGTCAGCTTCAACCCTCTAATTACAAGCAGGCGAGACTACACGATGGTTTTATCGTTCAGCGCCGGCGCGCCATTGTCTCCTCCGAATAGTTTCTACTACCGTCAGAAAACCACAAACTTTCCAACGTCCCGCCTGTTTATCCTGCGAAAGAAAGCGGAAGTCAATAATGAAATTGAAGCCTTCCCCCGGCGAACATGTTTTTATCACGCCGCACGGGGGCGTTGGCCTCGTAGAGCGACTGCTGAATGGCCAGAAGAACATTCACCCGCGTGATATGATTTTCGCGAGGAGAATAACAAACGTTTCCATTCGGCTTGCTTCGGTTATTTATTGCCCCAATTCACTCAGGGCCTGGGGACTCGTCTCCAGACGGACTCTGCCACCCCGGGTATCCCAAAATAACTTGTCGGTGATGGAAAATAGAAAAACACACATTAACCTTTAAGGGGTGTTTTCATCCCGAATAACCGAAAACGGACACAAACGAAAAATTGCCTGATATTTCTATTGAGGTTCCTTATGAACCTGCACAGTTTAAAAAAATTCGGAGTGTTCGGGTAACATCCCTTTCAAGTTGCGAGCACTTCGTTTGCGGGGCCATCCTTTTCTCGATCGAGAATCAATTTAATCGTTGCTGAACAACGCCCCAGCACGCCTTTCTGAGCACAAAGCGTTACACTGGTTCCCCCCTCCTGAATCAATTTAATTGCATTCCATGCTATTATTACGCACTGATCAATAGTCAAAGGGAAAAGTTGACCGACGTGTTTGCTTCGTAATCGCGTCCGATTACCCCCGTTTCGCATTTCACTGGAAGCATCATCGAATCAGGCGGTTATATCGCAATTATAGTAAGCTGAAACAGGGCTCGCATAGTTTTGCAGGGTTTCGAGGAGCCTCGAAATTGCGCTTCGAGCACTCTTCCGTTAACCAAGCCCTCGGCGGACAGTTGCTGAAACTCCCAACACTTTCGACGGGATGTTTCGGAAAGCTTGCCCCTTCAGATCAAGCCAAAGCCGCCGAGCAAGCTTTTATGATCCGTCACCACTTTCGAGACCGGCGAAGTGCTGTCGACGACTGTCTTCCATTCATCGCCCCCGTTGTTTGCGAAGTTCCCTCACAGAGCCAACAGCCTATCGAAGAGGAGCAGAATAATAGTGGCAGGATTTAAAATCAATGGGTGCCAGTCGAACTAATACGTAAATTAGTTGCAACTGAATTACCTTCAATTGCTGAAACAGAAGCTATTGTAACGATTCCTTTGTCCCCTCGCTTGAAGATAATGAAACGACTGACTGAGGCTATTTACATTCACATTAAGCCCTTTCCTCATTAAAATGATGACTCCATCGGCCTACTACGTCGCCGCAGCCGAGAAGCTTGCGGAGGCTAACCAGACTTTCACAAGCGAGCGAATTCCTCGCGGTGGAAATTCTCAAGTCGCCCTCTTGATACCTCCTCGACAGTGATATTAGCTGAACGGGTGTGCATTCGACGTTCCTGAAACGGAATTCTCGGCGGATGCAATATCCGCCGGAAGCGTCTCATGCTCGAAGATCCCCTTTCCACGATAAAAGTAGATTTCTGCCATTTCTGCATCCTCAATTTCCCATCAAACGACTACATTTATATCAATACGTATTGAAGGACATTTAGGAGATCGAACACTTAATATCACAGATTTTCCAAGCTTCTTCGCTTTTATAGTATATCTGTCTCGAGAGCATGCTAACAAAAGGTTGGACTGAATCAATTTAAACTACGAGGCCGAACCAAAGTGTTACTGAGGGCAATTAAAAATTGAAATGAAAAAAAAAACGAAGTTATCCCCCGAATTGGGATAACGTTGATTAACAAATTCCACAGGATTTATGAAGCATCTTTCAGACGGATGTTGACAACCATAACAGTTTCCAAAACTGTTGCCCAGTGTGCAAATCAGGGTTGGCTTTATAGATTGTTTATTGAATTTCTATGCAAAAGGCAATAAATAATAGTCCTAAATAAACAATTAAATTTTGATGAATTTTGTTTCGACAAGCATCGCTTCTGGCTGATTTCATCGTTCGGGTCCATTATTGGAACATCTTTAAAGCTGCTTTAACTTTGGTTATTACCTTCTTTGGGTTTCTTATCTATGTATCTCCAGTTTGAATAAAATTTTGTACATTCAAAATACTTTATATAGGGGAGACCGGGGCTAGTTGATACAGACGAATTATCTCGACACTGTATATATGTAGCTCCCCATGTGTGCGAGATATGTGAAGCTTCTTGTTCAATTCTTTACTACGATCTAGCGTACGTCTGTGTACCTTAACGTTAGCAATCTATTTTTAACTGTTTTCGTTTCTACAGAGAAAAAGTAAATAGTTGTATTCACTTTCCAATCCGTCTTGAGACGGGATAGAGAATTTTATCACTCAAATTAATTGGGCATCGCATTGAGTCCTTTGAAGGTAATGTAATTATGTTTTGTTATTTTCTTTATATGCTCTACATTTTTTTATGGAGATGTTTGTACATAATGACTTCCTGTGGGGTAAGTTGATACGTTTTCTCTGGGGCATGTTGATACAGTGTATCAATTTTCCCCGACTACTTTTAATTGGATTTTCCCTTTTATTTCTAGGAAAATGGTACGAAATTATGTCAGAAAAACGAATCGCGGCAAAATACTGCAAAATATTTTTCAAAAAGCGTGTGTAGGTGTAGAAAAGGAGTCAATGTCGTTACGTGAAAGCACGAGAATATATGGAATAGATGAAATAGCTTTATTAAGATACATTAATAAAAAGAAGCAAGCACCTCGTGTTAAAGTGGGAGATTTCAGATATCCATACTTTACTCATTGAACGGATATTTTACAGATGTATCAACATGCCCCAGAGCAGTATCAACTTGCCCCGCAGTGGGGTAAAAATACATTTGATACATTTTACCTTCGTCCAAATAACATTTTTACATTCATTTTGTATGTATTTTTTCAACTTTTCATTTACAATATATTAAAGAGGAAGGACCAAAGTATATTTTAGCATATTTGTTATTAAGTAATTAATTCAAACCAAAATGAAAAAATTGAAAACTGAAAAACGTATCAACTTGCCCCGGTCTCCCCTACATTATCAAGTTCAGAAAAAATACTATATAATGTATATGTAGTATAATAAATACATAGTATTTTTTCCGAACCTGCTAATATATATGTATATATGTACTGTGCAAATACTGTGCAAATTAGGGTTGATGACATAGAGTGGTTGGTGGAGAGTTCGGTTAATATCACGAGGTTCCGGCTTCGGAAAGTTTTGAGTAACTGCCGAAACATTTGCTTTGAAGAATATCCCGCTAAATAGCCCTGAAACATTACCCCCATTTAGCTGCCATCGCGTAGACCCAAATTCATCAACGTACCAAAACGACGAGTCTGCCAAAGGCTTTCGCGTATTCTCGCAGGTCGTAAAAGGTACGCCAAAATGAGAAAAATTCAGGCGACAGAGGAGGACCAAAACGATTTTCCCTGCAGTAGGAAGGCGGCCACGATGGCCGACGAGGGTATTCAGCTTGGAAAATGCAGCGACCCGGTCGGTTCGCGATCTCCGTGGCGCAGCAGGGTGCAGGTGAGCAGCTGCACGCAGGACATGGCCGCGTGGCTCGATCCTCGTTTGCTTTGAAATGGAAATTGGCAGCGATCTCGGGATTCTAGACTAACGACATGGCAAATCGAATTACTCGCGTTCAGAGTCGATCATCGGACCACGACGTCGCGTCAGGCTGATTCCATCGTTCGCGTCCATTTAAGCATTAAAGATCAAAATGCACGATCGCCTTTCACGCTGTTGATATTATTATTTCGACCCTGGCTCGCGTAACTGCTAATCATTTCGACGAGTTTGAGTTAATAATAGGTGAAGGAAATGAATTTGGAAAAAGGACTTAGTAGGGAATTTAAATCCTGTGGTTGTTAAGGGTTAACTACGATTGTTTGATACATTACGTTTAGCTATTTTTATTCGTGTTAATGAATACTTACTGTGCCTTCAACGAAACTAGTTTAAAGGGCCACTTGAAATGGGCATTTTGAATATAAGACGTTTTATACCTTTCATCGAAACAATGGCTTTACTGCTATCCTGTTCGAATGGAAGATTTCAGTTTTATAAAATGATATATCCAGATCTCGGCGGGTGTTTCGTCCTTGATGGGATCCTTGTAGACATCTGCAGTGATGGTTCATCTTCAGTGATCCGTTTAGCAGATTTTGCAACCTTGAACTCTAAATGGAATCGCACTGCTTTTGAAACGTATGAGGAATTGAATTTTAGAAATACTTTGGTACAAGTGTTATTCTGTTCCACGTAATGAATATTTTCAGTAGTATTGTAATTATCCAATTATTCTCCCATTTATTATAACACTTTGCAGATGTATTGCTAGATAAATCCCTTCTTGATAAATTCGTTGCGAGAAACAAATTCCACTTTGTCTGTCTGATGTTGATTTTTTTTATACATTATACTACTTAATTAGTACATCACTCTGGAACAGGATTATTATACGTCTTCTTATGAATTCCAATAAATCTTTCAAATGTAGGGATGATTTGCCCGCAATTTCAGAAGAATGGTTCCCAGTTGAAAAAAAATTTGGAGGTGCTATAAATTTGGTAAGTTTCTTCTATGGACGGCACAGTTCCGTAAAGTACGTCTTTGTAGCACGACTGTAAAAAGAGTAAAACGACTAGGAGATAAAGGTACATTGTTATTAATCAATGTCACCCTCATGGTCGGTTATCGCTTATCTTCAGGATTTACTCCGAGTCTTGTTCAAATAGAAACGTTAGAGATCACCGAGATTATCCTTAAATCCCCAGGATTGCATTTAAATAAGATTGTGTCACTGATTGGAAGACCCAAATAATGGGATAGGGAATTTTTGTGCAGATCCCTAATTGGTTTAATTGCACCAGTAAATGCAAGCAGTAAACCAGTTGCAATTGATACAAACGACGATAAATTACTGGTTTCAATTTTGTAGAATACAATAAATATTCATAATTAATAGTCTGCGAGATTATTTATAGAACATTTTCTCCAAACGAAGAGTACTCGCGTGGCTCTGGAAATTCGAAACAAAATCAATGGGCACATATAAAATGATCTTCAGTCTTCAAGCATTTAAAAGCGAATTTTTCAACAGGAATTCTTTAGTTCCTGTTTAGTATTTTATTAATATTCATTTCCTTAATTTCTGCGATACCTCGTTGTTCGAATTTCAACGTTGCACGTGCAGGGTCTCTTAATCTTATTCTCGCGATACTTAAGGCTCAAGGTAAAGCTCGGTCGATTTATCTTTAGCGATCTTTTGATAACTCGTTTGATAAGTCTTTCATTCCACCGCGGGGCGAAGTCGACGGCATGGAGCAGTGTCGAGCGACAGAATTTGTTCGACCAACGAAAACAATCGATATTTAATGCTGTTTAGCGATGACTCGACAAGGTCGTTGGCAACAGAAATCGAGAAAGCAGCGAGTGAAGCGAAAATATGTACTCGCGTCTGATAAGATCGTGGTCTGTCTTTGCACACCGGTGTGAGGGAACGGTTCGATGATCATCGCGAAAATTGGTCGCGTTGTGTTATCTAATATTCCTGGAAACACTTCTGTCCACGGAGTTTTGCGAACTGAAAGTTACTCGATACTTAGAAAGCAGTAGAGTTGACAGACCTCGTACAGGGCACGAGGAATTATTCATTACTCAAATTTCATTGGTCTGCGAGAACCCATTGCGGAAATCCTGAACAACCAGTCGATTTCTAATGGACAATAATACGTGGATAATAATTTAGATATTTTAGTCAGTATTAATTGCGTTGTTGAATTAACTAAAAGTACAAATAAATAGCTTTCTTTTTCCGAATTTTTCACGAGAACAGGACTTGGAAATTAATGACGTGGAAATTAATTTGCATGGGGACCTTGCATTTCCCAATGAAAAGTTCAGGGAATCATATAATCTTTCACGAAATTTTGAGCAGTCCTTAGCGAAACATAAATGTTCTATTGCTTTAGAACAAAACCATATTAAAGAACTGTACAAGCTAGTATTTCTTGTCAGGGATGATTTGTGCTCCAATCCTGTTATCCCATTACATCCCCCTTAGTCACTCACTGACACGATATTTCGTCTCATGCAGCATTTCAGTTCAGAAACTTTCTCGAATTATTGGTGGACGATGCTTCTCATTTCGAGCAGAATCCTTCGAAGCCCCCGTAAATCCTTTCTGCGGCTAATGGAGCGCAAAAAAAGTGATGAAAAAAGAAGGAGAAAGGAAGTAAAATACCGAGTCAGATTAATTGTTCCGATCGTTGCGCCGATAATTGGGTCGTGGGATCGACTATAGCGCAGCGAGCGAAGCGGAAGTACGAGCGATTATGCGAGGAAAAGGTGCCGTATATAACGACGGTGTTGACCGATATACAGGGTGCTTAAAATGTTATCGTCCAGCCTTTCCCTCGTTTCGTAATAATAACTTTCAAGTATTTCAACGAGTTTGAAATTATGGAAGTGATCTCTTTCCTGTATTTAATTTTTCACTCGAGTTTCAGCTATTTCGTGCTAGAAAATAGCAAACGATAATATCAGAACCAAATGTTCGATGTAAAGATTTGCGTAAGCATAATTAACGAGGTAAAGTAACTATCAGAACAAATAGTTTGAAAAAGAGAATCGATCCTAAGAAAAAGTCAATGAAATATTGCAGTAACAGAATGTGAAAAATTGGCAACAATCCTGTCAATGACTTCTGGTATGTTGTTCCTCACTGTCCTCTCATAAAGTGCATTCTAATCATCTCCACCCAGTGGCTATTGTACATTCGTAAAGAACTCTTAGTTGATATTTTAGGCAACGTATTATTAATACCTGCCTTCTAAAAAAAAAAATGAATCATCCAAACAAGGTCTAGACTCTGTGACGACGCTCCCAGGCAGAACTGACCCAATACAAACATATCCCTTACATCGAAAAGTGCTTTTTACTGTGTCCCATAAGATAGCAAAGCGAGGCTTCTTTTACCAGAACCAAAATCTCCTAAAAGCATTTACATCCTATAAATAAACACCACCCTATTCTGCGAGTTTTCTGTACAATAAATTTCCTTCGAAAGATGAACTTCACTCGTCAACCGAGTTGCAAACAATTCAATAAAATTGTCGACCTTGATACAGGGCTTTACTCGACCCAAATTTCGTGTATCCGAATTTCGGGAATCTACTATGTGGAGCCTTCCTTGAAACTCTGTTACCAGCAAAATGAACACCCTGTATAGGTGCGGCTGTGCACGGCAGACTACTGGGTTGTAGGTTGGATGCAGCGGGACGTCGTTGGAGTTCAACGTGTACGCCCCCGCACACGCAACAGAGGGTGAGTGTATCGAGTGCGCTGGCTGCAAGGGGTGAACGGCCCGAGGTGACCGCGTCCCGCACCCTCCAGCCTGCACCGCTTCTGAGAGTCTCCTTCAGAAACTAGGGCTCGGTTCCACTATGCCGGGCTACCGTGCTTCGATCCTACCCTCAGCGAAACGCAACGACCCCTCCTAGACACCCCCCGATACCCTCGGCTCAACTGTTAACGTCCAGTGTTTATCAACATCGCCAGCTATCCGGGGTCGAGTAAATTCGTTTAGGATAACCTTCTCTTTTTCGATTCCAACCCCTCCACTTTACTCCTTCCTTAACCCTAGAACACGAAGGCTCGACATTTTTACGACTGACAAAGCTTTTGCCAGGATGACGGCTACTTTCCTCGTTGTTTGCAAGGAAGCATTTTGTAGGGAATAGGGCATTAATGTGTACTAATGTTATGTTTATGATATAAAGCTATTAACCAATGATGAAATTTGCAATATTGTGTCATAAAAATAAAAATCTGCAGAGAGTGGTTTTTATGAACGTTTGTGTTCTAGGGTTGAAGTTGGCTATATAAATTTTGATCATTCTTCTGTATGATTTGGATTTGGTATGTGTATTAATTCAACGTACAATATTTATTCTTTTGAACAATTGTATTGTATATTTGTGTAGGTTTTGGTGATAAATTAGAGGGTTTGTGGTATATTATCTGAGGACTGTTCCCTTCATTGGTTTGTATTTTTGTAGACCTTAGTAAGCTTTCTGGTGACTTGGAAGGACGAATGTTTGTAAGCATGGAAACTGGAGGGTTGAAAGATTCTGTAACGCAGGATTCAATTTCTGTAAGCTATTGTCTTCTTCCTGTTAATATGTCGTAGATCCACTTTGTCATCGTCAGTAACAATGTGGTTTAGAAATAGTTGATCTGTATATCTTTTAGCATAGAAGAAGCTGGCGTTTCTTCGTTAGAATTTCATGCAAGGAAAATGGTTAACACTTAATCCTAAACATTTTTCCCATATTTTCTTCCTTTTCGTTCGAACTTGTTTTACAATATGTCGTGTCACGAAGACAACTTTCTGTGGTTTTAAATAAAATATGTAATAAAGTCACTAATAACACCAGAATATTTTAAAAATTAATTTAAGCTTGTCATTATCAAATTATTAAAGAGGAGTCTGCGAGACTCCACGTCACCGTTTATGTCACAAAGTGGGACGTCACCGGTTAAGGGTTAAGACAATAGAGATGCCCAACCTTTTCCCTGATAAAAGTCAATTCTCATCGCCCCAGACGAATTAACATCGAGCGTACCTGAGTCTAGAGTCAATCAACTTGTACAAACAGTGTCAAGTGTTCATAAATTGATGTCCACCAGTACTTTACAAATATTACGAACTCCTTAAGAGAGAGATTGCTCGATCACCAGAGTAAAGTTTGCTCGGCGGAATTAACCCCAGCAAATGCACCCTTGATTTTTACGTTTATCGCTGGTTATTTGAAACGAACAGGTAATTGAATCACGTGAATGGCCCCTCGTTGTCCGTGACAGCGTTTCTTCAACAAAGCTGGTTTAAAGAGCCGCTACACGAATTACCAAGGCATTGTTCGTCGTTTACCGCAGCAAGCGACCCTCACAGTTCGTTTTTTCCAATTAACTCCTCCTGTAATTTGCTTCTTCCAACGAATGAACATCACCCGCACCAATAACTCTTAAATGTAACTCGAGGGGTACTACTTCTGAAGCTGAAGCCTCGATATTTCGTTATAGAAGCTCCCCCTTTCTTCTTCTAGTTCTTCTTCTTCAGCGAGTCCACCAATTCGGTTCATTTCGGTGATTTTAATCACTGCAGGTCTTTGCTGCATCCACGACCAAACGAAAGCTTCGTGTTTATTGGAAATCGTTGGTTCAACGAGTCTGAAAGCTGAGGAGAAGCTTTTCGCAACGGTTATTATATCCTTAAGTTTTTCATCTTTTGTGCTCATCGAGCAGTATCTCGCTGCTAAATCTGTGCCATTAAATGGCTTTCAAAAGCAAATGTGTTCTGGGTATTGTATAGAATTATTCTTCTTCTAGAAGAAGCAGGCGAATAATCTTTCTAACAGATTATTCTGCAATATTGACATAGAGTATACTATATATTTTGTAAAGCAAACTTTTCTAGATTTATTTCTATCATCAGAGGTTCTACAAACACAAGCTTCAACCTGAGAATAAGAAATGAACGTAAAATCTTCTCTATTAAAAATACCTATTACTATTGTTAGTGTTCCAAAATGTTATAGCCAGAATGGGATGAAAATATCAGTGTTCCTTTTCACCTTGGTAATCAGTCGTTTAGAATTTTTCTGAAACATGATCTGTCAATGCTTGGAACAGTGCAGTGCAGTGTAGGTCCTTCGTTACGAGCGAACTATCAGAAAGCCACACCTTACGGATGAGCTATGACGGTTGTCAGAACCAATCAGTCGGAAATTTTACCTTGAATCCAAGGGAAGCTTAAGGGCCATTTGTGCGAGGAAAGGGAAAAATAGAACGCACCGGAAAATTGTGTGGAAAGATAAAAGAGTTAGTACACATTTTGTACATGAACGAGTTTTATGAAGATAAAATTCCTTTCACTCCTGAGTGAAAAATGCATTTCTGAAAATATACGTCACCGCATATAACATGTCAGGATAGTCAATAATAAATCTTGGATGTTACTCATTCGATACAGTTCCACTGAGACAGTAAATTCATTCCAACATTTTTAGTAAACATCACAACGTAATTCTTTAACCACATTTGTAAAAAAATTCGTTTCAATCTCTCTACGAGTTAAATGATCACGCACGGTCAAGGCCACGCTAAAATCACAATGGAAAAATAGCGAGAAAAAGCGTTAAACGTTTAATTCTTGTTTTGAAAAGATAGCAACGAAATTTTGTTATAATAAATTTCCAATACTATATTCCATATTTGATGGATGTATTTACTTATTGTAAATGATATTTGTAACGTAATTTAAAGTCAGTATATTAGATATGTCCACGCTATAAGATACTGGCGCGTGTCTGACCACATACTGACCAGTTCTACTTGCCCGCGAGGCACCTAACAGTCAACGTAGAAGAAACAACGAAACCTCTCAATTTTCGCATACTATTTATCGATTATAATCTTGATACGTATAATTATTTTATTTTTCAACAAATTGACGACTGCACACACACGTTTCAAAATATACATTTACAAAAATCTGGGTCACTTGACATAACCTACATGCGTTCACCTAAAACAAACATTAACTCGATAACATAATGTCCCTTTCAAAATCAAATCCACAAAAACATCCCCAAGGGAATAAAAAGTTTCAAAATCTCCCTGAACTTTACAGACACAAGCGCACAAATGCTTCCAATCCAAAACTCTGCATAATTAAACGGCAAAACTCTGACCATCGTTCATCCATATTTACAACTACTACACCCCCAACATTCCCCACCCCTCATTTTCATTTCCCACCGTTTGATTCTCTCACCACTACATCCATCGCGAATCCCCCGAGCAGGAATGCCTTGCCGATGCCCTGCACGTAGATTAATACACTATTAAAACGGTAATATCGCTTAAGTCGCGGCCGATTGGCGGGCGGAGTTTCTACGCGAGCGTGCAAGAAGTCCCGGTCGGAATCGGGGCGCGACATTATTTCTCAATCATCCACGCAATTAAAGCAAAAGGTTTTCCAGCGGCCGCTAGCACGCCCAGCTAGTGTCCCGTGATAAATCATCGACCCTGACACATATCGCGGGCGACACACGGGAATATGTGTCAGCGCACACGAACGGGCACGGTCATGGATGCATTTGTACAGGTTCGCGGCACATGCACACGCGCGCACTCATGCAGGGACGAGCTGCTAGCATATGCCGGTTGGAACGTGTCTATTCAGCCTGCCTTTGTCGCGGCATCGCTAACCGTCACATGCTTTGTGCACACTTAATTACAACGTTATTGCGCTTCGCAGGGCGCCGTTAAGTTTTCCTCCTTGCAGCCCCGGCCCAGAAGGTTCGATGTGATTCTGATTACGTTGGTAGCAGCAACGAAGGGAAGATAACGGAGCAATGGCTGTGTGGCTGTGAACACGGTGGCTGATATCAGCAATTGTACTTTGGGAGTACCGGAAGCTTTCTCTGCTCAGATTAGTCTAGGAGACTTTACTGATGACTATACAAGAACGGAATGTCCTAATTCCTTTGTGATATTTTTGTTTGTTCGTTTTGAATTAGCAACTTCATTACAAATATTTTTTTATTATGTTTGCCAAACTATAGTATCTTAGGCCACTTGGTAGGGGAGACCGGGGCTAGTTGATATGTTATTCTGTTTTCAATTTTTGTCATTTATATTTGAATTAATTACTTAATAACGAATACGCGAAAATATACTTTGGTTCTTCCTCTTTAATATATAGTAAGCGAAAACTTGAGAAAATACATTCAAAATGAATGAAAAAAATGGTAGTTTGACGATGGCCAAACGTATTAATTTACGCCACTGCGGGGCTAGTTGATACGTTATTCGGTTTTAAATTTTTTAAATTTTTTATTTGAATTAATTACTTAATAACAAATGTGCCAAAATATACTTTGGTCTTTTCTCTGTAATATATAGTAAGCGGAAACTGAAGAAAATACATACAAAATGAATGATAAAATGTTATTTGGACGATCAATTTGGATGTATCAAAACTATTTACTTTTTCTCTATATAAACGAAAACAGTTAAAAAACGATTGTTAACGTCAAGGTACACAGACGTACGCTGGATCGTAGTAAAGAATTGAATAACAAACTTCACATTCCTCGCTGAAATGGAGCTCATTAAAGACTGCTCACCCTTCTGGCTTCAGGAAATATACTATGTTTAGGTGAAATCGATGTGGATACAGTTTATCTTTATTATCACACAACATATGGCTCTACTATTATCTTTTGTTTGCTGGGCGAGTGCTTTAACTAATGGGGTTATTCGTGCCAATGATGAATTCTTCTTCTCTCAAATTTTTTAACATAAGGGGATGTTAATAGCTATCGTTTAAAATATTCAAACTTTGTGGAATGTTGTTGATTATATTAAAATTCAATTGAAGGTTTAAAAATTTATATAATTTATATAAGATTAAATTGAAGAATTAGTTGGAGGTTTAAAACTGTATATAATTTATATAAGATTAAATTGAGAAATTAAGGATTGATTCTTAAAATTTGTATATTTATTATTATAAATGTATTTTATTACAGTAGAAATTTGTATTAACGAGAGTTATACGAGGTTTACAAAAACGTATATACACGACAGAAATGTTACATTAGACAACAGCCATCTGCATTTATCTAAAAAACTGAAACGTCACATTTGTATTGTAAGGTACGTTTCATGTTAAATGTGTCAGTATAAGAAGGTGAGCAAGCACTTTGGACTTGTCCAGTCCTAGAATGAGTGGAGAAAAATAGATTTAGCACTTTGGCATTGGCAGGGTTTTTGCTTGCTGACTTTGGCCTTCAACACATTCTGCATGGATGGAAAAAGCCATATTAGTTTCCTCTCTGTTTACATTTTATCGGGTGACTCTATGGGTAACTTTTTTCAGCCGCGTTGACCAATACGACCCTTGAGAAAGGAGGGTGCAAGGAGGGGATAAAACCTCAGCTCCTGTATATCTTGTATTTCATAACGTGGACAGTTATTGTCTTTTTTGCTGAGCAAATTGATGTCTACGAAAGCAAGTATCAAGGTTCCGGAAAAAGAAGCCTCCAGGGTTAAACCCTTTTTGCAAGCACCCGTCAGTTATTTGATTTAAGAACGAAACAATACAAGAGCTTTTCAAGACATTTAAAAATGATTCTTTGGTTTGTGGGTAAACTAGTTGAAAAATTTTTGGAATCGAGTTTGAAAATTTAACAAATTTAGTTGTTGCTCATCCCTTGCTTTTTTTCTACTTGCAAATAGCTTTAAAATCCTATGACCTATGTAGAACAGTTTTGAATATATGTACCTACATAAATCCAAGACACTGTTTTTATTAAGACTTTTTAATACCAGAATTATTGGAAATGTAATGTCGACGATATTCACATAACTTGTGATCACAGAGTAACAAAAACGAATAAGAATATTTATACACTACACTAATTTCTACACTAATTTATTTCCTGCACTAATTTCTTTCCGACTTTTCATTGTTTTTTTTAAAAATTATTCCTCTTTTTTCTTAAAGAATTGCTCTTCTTTTCTGTTCAAATTTCCCCTCCATTGCAACATTTCAAGCATTCCGTTGACTGTTTCTTCCCCCAAATAGCTTTACATTAAGAAACCAAGCTAGCCATCTTTGACAGATGTGACTGTGACGAGGAAACGTTAAAAGTGAACGTAACTACTTAGTGAAGTTATTACGGAAAATGATAATTTGTGTTATCGTTGTCATCGTTTGCGAATTAATCGAGCAGCAAGTTTTCTCATTTGTCGCCGGCGCAGGAGAGCATGGAAACTTCAGGGAAAGTGTATGGACCCCAACGACATCATTGCTTCCGTTTCCGCCGAATATTCCCCGCGGACACTCTGGTTTCCTTCGATTTCAGCCAGTTTAAATCCGCCTCGAACGGCTAAGTTTTCTCATTATATCGCGCGAGCCTTTTTCCCCCGTCCGCGAACGGGCTCCCATCGAGGCGCGCCTGGTTCGCAAAACGGCTCGGGTTCGATTGGACGAAGGATAGAAAATAAGAAATATATAAAACGACGACGAAACGGCGCCAAAATGTTTCCTCAGGTGGGACTCCAGAGTCGTGTACACAACTGGCGACTTGAATACGCCGCGCCGAATAATTGAAAACGCGTTATTAACGGCACAATGAGGCTCGTTCCGCGGGATGAATGACGCAAAGCGTCTCGTCGCCAAGTTTCGTTTCACGCATGGTTTCGTTTTAAACGAGGCATTCTTCCTTTCTCCTAGCCGAGGCTCTTTCATATTCCTAACAGCTAGACGTCAATTGCTAGTCTGCTTACAGAGATGTTTGGATAATGTAGGAGCTTTGGTTCTTCTTGGTGCACCATTGCTGTGTTGGCTTCTGAAAAAACTTGAACGTAAATGTCTGGGAATGTTTACTCCGGATTCGTCGTCGATCCATTGGAATGCAGACCTTCCTGTCTCAGCGGCAACCATATTTGCCGAATGTCTGAGTTCGAGACTCGTTTCAGGGTCATATTGTTCCGGGTGGCTACACTCGAGTTGATGTCTTTTAGAATATGCAGGGGATAAAAGTAGGTAAAGTCAGTTAAGAGGAAAACATCTTTGAAGTAGCGAACAAGGAAAAATACCTGCTAGGGTTTGAATTTATTCAGAGTGTTTAATTATCTTTATTCAACACAGAGTTTTATACGTTCTGTGTGGATAAATTTAATTTGAAAGTTTGTTTAAAACGTTTGTGTGACAAGGTACAGAGGATACTCAATCATAGTGCTTTCTAAACGAGTGTCTGATCATAGACGATCCACTTCCACTTGCTTCTTCACTCTGTTTCAATCTCGGGTTATAACCTTTAGATATCAATCATTGTTTTTTTATATCAAACAACGTACACGGTTGAAAATATTTGTTTTACCAGATGCTCGTTAAAGCTCCATGTTCGAGGTTGTTTAAGCATAATTTTATCAGTGTAGACGTGTTTGCCAACAGTTTGTTCAAACAAAAGACGTTCCAACTGTGCCAGAGGAGATTCTTGGAATCTGTTACAAACTGCTTTCACCAAAACATGAACATTTAAACATTGAAATTGTAGAAATGTGACATCATTACAAGACAGCGGAAGTTTATGCAAGTATGATATTTATTACCAAAATTACAACCACTCTATTGTAGGAAAATCGAATATACTATATCATTGCCGCCACTATACTGGAACTAAGTAAGTTCTATATATGCAAGAACTAAATAAACATAACGTTTTTTAAAATGAAAAATATATTTTGAAAACCCTCTAATGACAAAATATATTTCTATCAAAGTTTGACTTGTTTAGTCCTTTACTATAAAAATGTATATCAATTTGCATAAATATCCGCAGTTTAATAATTACATTCAATTCTGCATCTCAAACATCTGACGCGTTATGGATTGACAAAAAAAGACAACAGGAACTTGGTTCCACGGTCACATACATCCATAAATCGTTGGGAAGAGCCCCAGTCATTAACATATAACATCAACCCCTGCAGAAACTAGAGCCCTAACAGTTTCCTACCTAAACTTTCAATCCCCACGCAACGTTTCATAGCTGATATTAATTTTCCCAGCGTGACAAACTGTATCTATTGAAACATCATCGTTACGATTAATATTTCTGTCGATTGCCATCGTCGGCGTTGCCCGTGCAGAGTACCGCAGGAGCTTCGATCAAAGTGTCAAGCTCCCGGAATTAATTAAACTCGCCACCCCACCCCCGATCCCTATCCACTGACGGGCACCCGCTCGATTATCCACGCATTATCCCACGCAACGGGATTCGTCGCGGCGATATCTTGAGCGCGCGTCGCGGCGTTGAAAAAGCGGCCTGGAAGAGCGGCTGGTGTTGATTTAACCTTGACACGAGTCGCGCCAAAAATCAGGCGCGCCGCACGCGGATCGTTAAAGGTGGGGCGGAACACGAAATGAAATTCAGCGGCACGATAAAAATTCCTTGCGGCAGGTGCGCAGCGCCGCGCGACGAGCACGTACCGGGCCTATCGATTAATTCATTATCCGCCGGGCCGACCCCTCCTCACCCTCGGCTCTGTTTCCACCGCGGCGTCCGCCTTGATTCGGTGTTAACGGTCCCGACACGCGGCAATTATTAATCGGGCGTTATCGCGCGAGAATGATAATCGCCGGGGCGAGCTCCCCCGTGCCGGGCCGCCCGGCATCCCCTCCCCGTCGAATTTCAAGAGTTCCGCGCATCGATAGCCTGACCCAAACCCCGAGATCCATAGAACCTGTGTTTGTGTCAAGGCGAAAGGGGCCAACACTCTCGCCTGACCTACATCGGCCGATCACACTCCTGCCCTACCCACCCCTGCTTCGACCCCGTTCGCGACCCGGCTTCCCACCTGCACCCTTCGGCGAGCACCACCCTCCCCCTTAACCGCCCTCCGGCCTGGGCTCGGATATTTCTCCGAACCCCCGCGCGGCGAATGTCTTACCAGAAAGGGCCGGGCCCGCCTGTTGCTTGACCCCTGGGCAATTAAAAGGGGGATGGCAGATACGCTGGTCGAAACAGCTGGGGGAGTCACGTTTTTGGATGGGTCAAGAGCACGGGTCGAGGGGCGAAATGGTCCGTAGTAGCTCGTGGCGGAGAGGGAGCTGGCTCGATGCTGGAAACGGATGTTAAGGCATTGTTCGATAAACTTCTGTTTTGGTACCAGGTGAGCCACTGGGCTCGGGATTTAGCTTGATGCTTGTGAGGAGAGGGGTTGTTAGTGGTTCTTTGTGCTTGGAAGGGTGCGGCATTGTGTTTAGCAAAGTAATCGGACCTGTTTTGAGGGTTTAACGATGCGCTATGTTCCTTGGGCGAGAATCTGCTTGTGGTAGTTGATAGGAAGGAAGTTTTACTTGACCAAGTCGTTTAGAGTTGTAAAGAAACTGTGGCAGGTCTTTAGAACATGGAAGCATGTTATGTTAGTTATGTGAACGGAGGGTGATACTGGTTGCGTGTCTTCTTCCTTGCCGGACTTCTTGTGTGTGTAGTAAAAGTTTGAATGTTTTCCTGAGTTCTGAGTTCGGTCTTGTTTGATACCAGAAACGTATAGTTGATATCTGTTACACGTTGTGCGTTGTAGCGTTTAAACTGTCGCACCTTATTGACCCGCTATTGGACGATGAACTCACTTGCGAGAATTCACGTGTCGGGTCGCCTGTTTGATGGATAGAGCAATTCTAATACCCAGGCTATATATATCGCAGCACTTTCGAAACATCTTGGGCGCTTAGATTTATGGCCGTGTGTTCTTGTAGGAGGATCCGCGGAGAGGTATTGCCCTCTTTCAACGCTTTATTCGTCAATACACTTCAGACGAAAAGGAAAGTGTTTTACGAGAGTTGTCCAAAAAAGTTTAACCGCAGAAATGTACATATATCCCTCGAGCTGTATGAACTTTCCTTCTCTGCAAAATTTAAAGCTAATATTCTGTCGGAATTTCTAGCGAAAAAGGCTTTATACCTACTGCTGAACTCTATTTTTTGCCGATCATGCGAAAAGTTAAACGAAATTCGTGTAAAGTAAATACTGGATCATCAATTATTAGTTTAGACGAAGATGCCTTATTCTTTCAAATTTAAGAATTAGTAAACAAGCGACAAACTTTATAAGTTTCTCTTTGTAATTAACTCGTTATAAGTTTCCTAAAGTTGTATGTAAATTTCCTGTATTCAAATTGTTTTATCTGTCTTATTTACTTCCTACATGATTTTTAAGAAATATATACCTTTTCTTGGGCATTTATGTTTCAATTAACGTGTACATTATGGTGGCTTTTATTTTCAACATGCGATTTATTTTTCTCTCAGCCCCTAATATGGTTCCGTTTTATAAAAAAATAGTCCCTGAAAAAGATTATTGCAATCGGACATCAGAAAAGGGTGCCGACGAGGCCTTAAAGTTTAGGATTCATCCATGGTTTCGATGTAAAGATTTCTCAAAAATGGTGAGCCGTATCGAAATTTTGTTCAAATAACACTAAAAGAGCATTCAATTTCCCACAATTATTCTCTATATAATTTTTTCGTGCTTCCAACCATTTTATATAGACAATACATCATAGACAATACATCACGCTGTACAAGTGGCACGCGCAAAGTGCGGAGCTCTCTATATTCAAACGCTATTATCTAAAAAATGGTTGGAAGTACGAAAAAAATATATACACAGCAATTCTAGAAAATTGAATGCTCTTTTAGTATTATTTGAACAATATTTCGATAGGGCTTACCATTTTTTAAAAATTCTTTAAATCCAAAATATCGATGAATTCTAAACTTTAAGGCCTGGTCGGCACCCTTCCTGTTGTCCGATTGCAATAATCTTTTTCAGGGAATATTTTTTTATGAAATAGAACCATACTAGGGGGTGAGAGCAAAGAAATACGAAAAAAAAAATCGGCACGTATAAATAAGGGTCACCCTACTATACATATATTCGGCAACAAATAGTGTCGAGCAGTATATCAAGGTTTAAGCTCTACAACCTTGCACTTGTTATAAATTAATAATATTCTTCACATTCCTCCATCAATAATAACAACATCCAGCTTTAGTCTACCTACAGCTACCTTCAATTCCCTATTGAAATGAAGATCTCCGAAGCTTCCTACAGTTCTACCTACTCCAACAGTTCGCTCGAAGAAACATCACTTATCTATATCCATCGACGAGGAAGAAGTTACCGAGTACACCTAATAGACAACTATAATATGCAATGCGAATGACATTTTACTATCCACAAAGATCAGTATCCCCGAAGCAATTTGACTATCCTCAAGCATCGTGAATTCACCGAAGGATTCTTAAGTTCGTCAGCGGCGGGGGTGTCTCTAAAGCGAGACATCTTAGAACGAGCCACTGATCAGAGCAGGTAGAATCGGCTGGCTGAATTGGAGCAAGAGGATCCCTGCCAAGGAGAGCGAAACACACGGGAGCCGTGCACGCGCTGTCCTTAGCCCCAAGGAGCGATAAGGCATTACACGAATAAAGGCGTCGCTTACAAAAGGGATTCGCGTGGTTGCGTGTACCATGGAATTGCAGCGGTTTCGTGGCTACGTGCAGGGTCGTTCGTCGACGGACCGACATCCGCGGGCACGGGAGTGTCGGCACTGTTTCTACAGGTGTATTAACTGGGTCAGCGTTCCAGTTGCCGCGGCGGGTGGCTCGGGTGGTGGTGGTCACCGGGGCGAGTTCACCTGACTGGTGTGTCGGCCGGCGTATAACGTTTTTCGATCGGGCGAACATCTTCTTGAAAGACATCCATTTTATATCAGCCATCAATATCGGACGGACCTATAAAGCGAGCCCCTTAAACGCCGACATTTCCAAGGAGACCCCGTTAGGAATCGGAGGGAACTCGATCAGCGGGCGGCGGTCTGCTTTCTCGTAACTTCAAGCGGTCGCGATTAATCCGACGGCTGATGGCAATGAAATCGAGGGCTAGCAATCCCGCTTGCCGCGGGAGCCGCGCGCGCAGAGAGGGTTGGGGGCTGCCGGGGACTGCATTAAATCCTGGAGCCGGCTGCTATTCCTCCGCGTGTAATTAAAAAGGCGACGCCGAGTATCTCGAATCTCCATTAAAGCGGATTAATTAAATTATCCCGGGCGATCCTTGAGAATTATGACATATTATTCCCGCGCAGATGACGCCTCCGAGTGTCTCCGATTCTCGCGCCTTAAAAGATTCGTCTGAGAGCCTTAAACCGAGGGAGGATATATAGAGAGAGAGAGGGAGGGAGAGGCAGAAGGGTGGAAAAGGTGAGCAGGTAACTTGATGTACGAAGTAAAACTGGCAGACAGAGACATGGCCCAGTTCGGACTTGGCCCGTCCAAGGTCGTGCCTCGCGAAAAGATAATTACGTATTTAGGTCAGACAGACGGATATCTGCACGGTTCGGCCATGATACAGATAGTAGGCAGAGGTGGCTACGTGTATGTACCATTCGCCTATTAATTCTGATACTGAATATTTTCCGCTATCTTCCCTTCGACCTGTGCCGTTTCGTTCGCAATTGAAGTTGGAATTTATTCGCGAAATCACGCGAGAACAGAAGGAAGGGTCGCGGAACATTGTTCAGGGACTGCGTGCATGAGTTACGAGGCGCTATGAGGAAACAGTGAGGCGCCTATAGGGATGCAAAGGAGGTGATATACTTCGGAACGTTTTGGGTAAAATTTGTAGCTGGATTTGGTGCTATTGAATGAGGCGCTTTTTGTGTTTTGTCGAGGCAAAGGTGGTGTACTTGGAAGAATTGAATAGGCCAGTGTTAATCTGAGAAATGTGGGATCTTTCCTTCAGTGTACTTCGCGAACTTCTACTTTGATCTGGGCTAGGTCCGGAGTAAAACATGTGTTATTTTAGGACACTTCGGCAAAATTTTCTATTTTCAAGCGTGATAAAGGTTCTTGCTTTCGAGTCCGTCTATTCTGCATACAATTACCCACTGATAGAATAATGTGATAATCGGGTGATGAGATGTCTGGGGAATATCAAGGATGATACAAACTTTCCCGAATTTAATCTTCACGCGGGACTCCGAAGCTTCTTGTCTATTTGCTCAGGTTGTACACTTTTCCTAATCCTTGGCTGTGTAAAAGAATAGTTTCGTAGCTTATATATGATAGCTTATGTCAGATTGTGCTGCAGCCCCAGGACACAATGGTGATCTTCAGTCATCAACAGCCGAGTTTCCTGAATCATAGCCTTCCTTTACAATTGGTATCGAGTGATTTATTAGAAAATTTTTGTTGGATCATTTAGGAACAGATCATTGATTTTTGAAGTCCTTTTGTGTATAGAATAGCAATTTTCTGCATATAAGGCTTCAACAAAAATATATTCGTCAAGAACATTCGATCTTAAACTTCAAATATTTAGTTCCATTTCTTCCCATATAAACGAGCAATCTCAAGTGCTCATTTCTTAATAAGAGAGACCCGGGCTAGTTGATACAGGGGCAGGTTGATACAGTGTGATCTACAGTATGATCAAACAGTTTCGAACAATCGTTTTTTAACTGTTTCCGTTTATATAGAGAAAAAGTAAATAGGTATGAAACATCCAAATTCATCGTTGAAATAACATTTTTTCATTCATTTTGTATGTATTTTCTCAAGTTTTCACGTACTATATATTAAATAGGAAGGACCAGAGTATATTTTGGCATATTTGTTATTAAGTAATTAATTGAAATAAAAAATGAAAAAATTGAAAACAGCATAATGTATCAACTAGCCCCGGCCTTCTCTACTCTATCTATTCACAGTTACTGAATATTTTGTAACTTAAATTCTTCTCTACTTTCAAACAACATCAACAGTTAAGTCGCATCTGCAACCGATCTCATACATTTTTCTGATCAACATGTCCATTCCTCAAAAGAACAGCAACCTTTTTAGCAACTCCGTAGGTACCATAACATAAAAAACCAACGATTACACTTTTAATGTTACATTTAAAATATCCATCAGCGAGGTGGAAAATATATTGCAGATACAGCAGTTGCGACAGTTTCGCCTTCACAGTTGACTCCCTTTCCAAACCGCAATGTAATTTCCCGTCGAAGCTTCCCCATCGGTCTTCGTGGTTGCGTTCAATGTCGGTCCGCGGTGCCGTATCTTGCTCGCTCGGCCGGAGTTGTTCAGCAACGAGACACGTACCACGGGAAAATTCGCAAAATTGTGTCGCGCAATTTTCGCTGGTGCCCCGCCACGTTCGTTCCTCGGCAAAGTGGACTCGCGCGACTTCCGCGGCAACTTGAGTATCCGCTTCGCGCTGCATCGGCGTTGCCGGGCTCCATTGTTCGGATGAGAGCCTTTGGTCAAGGCCCCGCATAAATCCGCAGGAGCAGCCGCACAGGATCGCAGCAATAAACTAAATTTTCGGACTCATTGATGACGAATGGCGGTGGTTGCGGCGCAGTTTCCGCTGCTGGCTGATAATTCAATCGGAAGGGCGGACCGCGTCTCGATCACCCCATCGATCTTTCGACACAACAGGTAGTCGCGGCTGCTCCTCGCGAATAAACGTCCCCTCGATCGGCCGTGACAACACGTAAGCGCGTCAACGGTTGCTCCCCTCGGACTGATTCCTCAGCTGCCTGGTCGCCGGCAAAGCTTGCCCGTCGGCTATTAAGAATGTAAGCGGACAAGTTGCCGCTGGATGGCTTCGAGTCGGCAAACTTTCCCGTCCATGCCCGACGATAATAACTCGGAGAAGTTGAGGAACGACGGGATTTATTAAAAGACCCGGCCCCGGGAGCACTTACCCTGATCCGGACGGAACTGTCTCTTCTATAAGCAGCCGCTTCCAAGTAATCTGTTAAAGGCAAAGAGCACACCTTCGATCGGTCTACTTCCAACTAGTTCGCCCATTATGAGGAGCCCGTCGTTACGTAACGGCGCGATTAGGTTATAGCCGGCCGACGACCAGTCTAAGCCTGGAATCCCCTTTGTAACGTATACCCTGTTATCAGTGGCGTGTTTGCGTCTTGTATCGAGGCTAGCTGGAAGGAGGCCTGTGTACAGGGTATCGAAAGATCGATGGCATTTCCGTTTTGTGCATCCCTCGGGACCACATAGCTCTTTCTCCACCCACCACTACCATCCTGCTCGAAGGCAGTCGGTGCCTCGAAGGGGGTAGAGGCCAGTGGGACACACACCACACCTGTACAGCACCGGTATTCGGGTCATGCATCTCGGCCACTTAGACTAGGTCACTACCTCCCTCGTCCCGACTGGTTCCCCTCCCCCCTCGCGCGCTTTCTCCTTCACCCCTCTCCCTGCCAAGCCCCGCCGTCGCTATTCTTCCCGTTGCTGCTTTTTCCTTGAAATTATTTTCTTGGTCCCCTTTATTCTTCCTTCCACGATCCCCTCTCCCCCCGTTCGCTACGCCCCGCGGAGGGAGGACCCGATAGGACTCGCGATTGCTATCGATTCCGGAGCGTGCCTCTCGATGCCTGCATGCTAGGTGGAAAGCAGTCAACAGCCCCGAGTAACGGCAGACGCATCGAGAATTTCGAAGCTGTCCCCTGGATCTTCGGGGTATAATTGAGGAGGTCCTTGGCGCCAGTGCTTCCTTGCCAAGGGCGCGGGATGAGGGATCCATGGACAAAGGAGGATGCTCCTTTGCTGAGGGAGGCATTCGTTGCCTCGGCTGTGGTGAATAAACATCGCGGTATTTTTAATAGGGAAGGAAGGCCAGCGTTAAACCGGGCGTCTTAAAACTACCGTCCCCGCGCAATCTCGGCGTAAGCGGCTTACAATTGCCGGGGGATCTGGATCGTCACATAAATTAGTATTCCCCAAGAATACTACGGCAAGGAAGGACTGACCCAATTAATAAATTCGCCGTCTGCGCCGTTCGAGCGCGTTTGTATCGCGGCGGTGTTACCGGCTCGATGGCACAATCTCGCCGGCGGTGGCAGGGATGGCTGGCAAATTGAAACGATGGCGGCACGCGACACGGGGAGGAGATTGGACGAAGGAGGTAGCGGCGATGCAACCGCTTCCGGTGCATCGACGCACCTGGATCGCCCCGGAGGAGAGGGGTCGCACGGTGGGAGCCGCGGGACCTTGAAGGTACTCGAAACCGGGGCAGTGGCCGAAGAGAGGATCCGCGCAGCCGCAGACCGTCGGCCGTCTACGCCGAGAGGCAACGCCAGGTTGGCCTAGATCGGGGCTGCTCCACCGCTGAACTCGGGGTTCGCACCCAGCGAATCTAGAACAGAAGCCGACTGGTTCGATTCCCCCGAGAGCTACCCGTTCGTTACTTGCGCGATGCTTCATAGAAATTTCCATTAGGGATCGCGGCAAATACATTTTTTTTCTTCCAGCCCTTCGACGCTCTGGGCTCACCGCCACCTCGTAATTTGGATTTATCCGACGAGAAGCTTGCTTTATTTTCCTCCCTTTCGGCTAGAAGCTGACCCGCATCGGGTCGGAGGCTCCCTCGCGATAGGGCGAACGTGTGCAGGGCGGTTTGGAATATGCATGCCACGCAACTTGACGGGACGTGATTTTCAACCGAGAGACGAATCGAAAATGGGGAAGGTTTTTTGTATGACTGTTCTTGTTTCTGGGAATATTCATTTATGTGAATGTTGGGTGAGTTGTGTTTGATTAAAAATCACTGGTATATGTGTTGGTATAAAGCTGAGGGTCTCATAAGAAGGGAATACAATCCCCGACATTATTTATTATCCCGGGATTTTTTAAAGTCTATCTCGGGATTCCGGGACTAATCCCGGGATTGGGTAATAAAAAATTTCTGTGATTAAAACGATTTATTATGTGTTAAATTCTAATTCTTTATTTAAAGTAAACCAACTCACTTTCTGTTATTAGTCTCGAACATAAACTAAAATCATTTTTGACTATAAAAACTGTAGAACAATGAAGAATAATAAAGTCTGAATAAGTAGGTAATATCATTATGAAGATTTTTGGGAATGCGAACGAAGAAATAGCAAACAACCTAAATTACATATCTACAATGTTTCTACTTTACGTATTCAGATAAGTTGCGATTTGCAACTCGCGCATTTTCGAAATAGCGGAAAGTGAGAATATCATTCTAAAAATAAATATAGTTTAGTTAGTTATATGTGACTTAATATTATTATTTAAATAAATCGTTATTATTATTGTCCTTATTATTATGAAATGACTATGTTTATTTATTCTGTTCATTTTTCAATTTTTTTTTGGTGTTCATAAAGTAATTCACATTTTTAAAAAACCCCGAAATTCTCAGGATTAGTTATATAAAATCCCGGGATTTTTGGAGTCCAAAAAACAGGCAGTATCGCGGGATTGTATTCCCTAGTCATAAGTTAATGTGACTGGAGCTCAGCGAGAGGCGAAAATTTATTTTTCTTTTAAAAATTCCATGCTCTTGAAGTGATCGTTACATGACCGAGTTAACTTCTCAGCAGGTTATAGTATGTAGGTCATACCAAGATCATGTTGACCTTTTTAAATGCCACCATGTGTTTTCAAATACTTGTACTCACAGCCCTTTTAGCGAGGAGTTAAATGACCATAGACAGGCAAGCTCGTGTCATGGTCATAACGAAAAAGTAATAAATAAAGAGTCAGAAAAGTATTCCTGTCTCGAGTACCTTCGTGAACCGCTTCATTGTCGAGTACAGCGTGCAAGTAGAAGCGTTCAGTATATGGTCAGACATTGACTACTTATCGACGCCGTAGCCGCATTTCACAATGCACATCAAATTGGGTGACAAATTCATCAGCAGTGTGTTACTTACGAACGGGAACAACCTCCAATAATAATTCATTCATGTACCAGACACTCCTGCGTCTTATTAACCCCAAATATCAATACACATCGTAATTGGGAAAAAGTGTCGAAGCCAGCAGCACTTATTCCAAGTGTCAAGTAATTATAAATTCTTCTATCGACCTTTGTTATGCTTCTGGATACTTATGAATCAAAATGACCAAGAATTTATTTAACAATATAATAAGTCAGTTCAGAAAATTGCAAAAGAACACTCCTGTCGTTTCGTTACACGTTTCTTCTTCACTCTGGTTCCCGTTCTTCGGGGACTAGTGGTCGTTCACGATCCAACTGCGCCAGGAAGTTTCATCCCTTTGTGTAGGCACACTAGCTGCAAAGTGCAGCACGAACGCATTTGTATCCGGCAACGGTGGATGGTAGGCAGTCACGTATCAGAAAGCGAAAAGATAAACGGTACACAGGGTCCCTAAGAGGCTCTTCTGTGCGCCTACATACAAGGGCGCGATACGTCTTCCGGCATTTTCAGAGAGTTGTCTATGTCAGGCCGATAAATACTATCAGCGCTTTCTCACACACAGCGCCGTTGCGGGACCCGATCTTCAGGGCTCTCGATAAAACGAAAACTTCCTTTGGCTCGTGCATCCGAGAATTTCTTAAATGGAGCAATGATAGAATAGGATGATATCGAGTATTTGTGGGAAAATTTGAAATAGCTTACGGACGATAAAGGTGGCTGTGCTGACAGTGATAAAGAAAGGTGTTAGATGATAGATGTTGGAGCACACAGGCTAGACTTGCAATAAAATTGAAATTCAAATTGATACACTCTGTGATCAATCAAAGTTGTATGATGTTAAATATTACTTACCGTACTTCAGTAGTAACGAAGATTTTGGTGAATGTAGGTCTGCTGTTGATGTAGGGGTAGTAGAATTTTTTTTTGGTATTTTTTCTTGCTCTCCACATGCTTGTTTTTAAACGATTTTATTCATTTTCGATCCTCTGTTTGTTTGTATGGTTCAAATCTGGCAACTCAAATTTAACCCACTTCCAACTATCCAATTGTTTTGAAACTTTACAGGCGTGAGTAGTTTGGATGACAATACAATATTTTTAAGAAAAATTAACCCCGAGCGGGTGAAAAAATTACCCAGTCATCAATAAATATAACCCATAACCACAAATCCAAAGGACTTGAAATCAGCCACTCGCGTTCTTTACGAAAACGACAAAAAGCCCCTGCGTTCTGGTCGCTAGTCACATCGCGATTTGAAATTAAATTAAAAAACCAGAAAATAAAAAATATATAAAAAAAATGTTATGTTAAACGATTTTATTAAAAATGCACTAAAAACTAAATGTAATTATTTTCTTGTACTGCAATTTCGATGGTGTTTTTTCACTTTAAATAAAATCGTGGAGCAGGGTATGTCACAAGAAACTCATTTCGACGCTTGATGCTGTATTAAATTGATTCATATTCTGGTATGAAACATTCTGCTCCACGGTTTTATTTAAAGTGAAAAAAACACCATCGAAATTGCAGTACAGAAAAGAATTATTTTTTAGTTTTTAGTGCAGTTTTAATAAAATCGTTCAACATAAAATTTTTTATATATATATTTTTTGTTTCTTAAACCAAAAGAAGTGTGTATATAAAAAACTGTCCCGTGTGAACCATATTTACAGGTCGCGCGATTTGCAACATTATTTTATACAATGAAGTCCAAATCCACAAGAACGTCAGCTGGAGAGTCGTTAATTGGAAAAGAAACATAAACTCTTTCTCATGCTTCTAAAAAACAATTAATCCTAGCGACCTCCAAATATTGTCCGATTAGGCTCAAAATTTGCACCTGTATTAGTTAGCATGTTTGGAACAAAAACAACCTTGTGGAAAACCTACATTTTATACTTAAAAAATGAACCACCCTAAAGGGTAGTAAACCTTTGTATCTTATATCATTGGCAGTTTTTGCAACATTTTAAAAATAAAATAATACGTTAACTGCTTAAAAATCTATACTGCAGAGAAGTCTAAGATTTCAATAATAGCTGAAGGAGCTAAAAAATGTCTGTATTACTGAAGCATCAGTATCCAATCTTTCTTAATCGATTTCCACCGCCACAGAATTTCTAGGTAACTATTAATCAGGAAAAACGGAGTAAGTCTTTCTTTCATTACTCCCATCGACTGAAAAATTCACAGAACTCCCTAGATCCAGTAGGATAGTAGTAACTAACGAACCCTTATTGTAGCGAAAGGCAATAAGTTCGACTTGCAAGCCCAGACCCTTCCTTTCGCTTTTGCGCGATTTTAGCTGTTGGCACCTTGTGAGTTCTTCGATAGACACTTGGGTAAAAAATAATTAGCATAGACTTGAACATTGGTCAATGTACTAAATCAGTAATGAGTCCAATCGCTTTCACGAATATCAATCACGTAGATTAATGTTTCTTATAATGGATATTTAATGGCATATAACAGTTACTAGTGACCGATTGGCCTAGTTATGCAGAAAGCTACCAACCCTCAAAGTGACAAAAATTTAGTTAAACACAGGACGGATCCCATAATTTGGTAATCTTTATTTTGCAAAAAATGATTAATTCATAGAGCAACTTTTACATTATACAATTATTTAAACTACCAAGACATAGTTTCATTTTAGGCTTAAAAAACAGAAACTGCAGAAAATTTAAAATAATATTAATTATACTACTCCCTATTAAATAACCCATTAAAAAATATTGTACTTTTCTTCAACAGTTAAAACCTTCAAACTAATTTACTCGGTTACAGAACACTAAGGGTTGGTAGCTTTCTGCATAACTAGGGCCAAATGTCATTCAAGAAGTTCTTGTACTCTAATTTTGAGAAAATGCTAAAGTAATATGAGCTTATTTGCATAAATAGATGTAATGGGAGAGATTCAGCAATTTGCTCCTCTTAAGTCTACCCATTAGAATAATAAAAAATACTAATAATAATAGAAACAGAATATAAATACCACTAATTACAAGAAACAGGTTTCTGTGCACAACTTTCGCTGAATATTTACCACGCAATATTATAAAAAAGCGTTTTCATCTTCTGAAGTGGAATTCGCTTTTCCCAGACAGATTTCAGTGTCCCACTCTGCTCTGGTGTTCTCGCGTGTTTTTTCAACACAGTCACCGAACTCCGTAATCCTCACGCTCAATTCGACTCGACGCTCGCTCGTCGAAACGCGAGGGGATCTCGTAGTTCATGCAGCATCGTATTATCGTCCCGGTAACGACTTTCTCGCGACGCGCTTGCCCGCGGATTGTAGCTGAAATTGTATCTCGTTCAAGGCCGGCACTTCCCACCCGTTAATCTCTTCCACGGTTCGTCGATAATAATTCGAAATCTGCTCGTGTTCTCGCGGTCGGTTAGTCGAGGCAGCCGATGCCATTACTGTAGTTGTCTCTTGAGCGAGTGAATCCGATACTGTAATTAATTAGAATGACAGCGGCGAAACGGTGCCCTCGACTCTCAGCTCTATGGCGGAAAGGACTCGCGTGATTCTATCGTGTGTGAATCGGCTGGGCGCAGCGGTACATGAGTGCCAATTAAAATATTTATACTTCCGCTGCCTGCCATTTATCTGAACATTATAACACCATTTCATGCCTTTGACATTTCGAGCCAAAGCCACCGTGAAAGGAATAACAGAGAGGTGCGAGTCGCGATGCTGGTTGAGTGGTAACAAAAAATAAAAGAGAGCCAAATTATTAGCTACTGCCGATTTCGTGGAATGCAGTCCAAATAAACGATAAAGAGTTGTATTGATGGTTACTGATATTTTTCAGGGGAACCTTAACTTTGACGAATATAGGGCACAATTAGGGTTTGTCGGTTTTTAAAAACCGGGTTTACAAACCGTTTTTTTTTTATAAATTTGTAAAAATTGAAAACCAGTTTTTGAATATTAGAATTAATATGTAAGAATGAATTAATTATTTAATTAAAAACGTTAACATTTTTACTTGAAATCGCCTCGAACACAAGCGTATTGTAGTAGGTAACAGTTTAATGTAAAACTAATCTTCATGAGTTCATATTTTCGGAAGAAAAATACTAAATGAAATAAAGATTTATAATTTATATTTTGTACGGATTTTAGTTTTTTTTTCATTTGGTTTTGTATGCAGTGTATTTTATTGTGTCATATTTGTGTAGATCTATAAATATTAAATGAACTCAAAAATTGTATGGATTAGTACAGTTTTTAGTTATTTGATTTTTTTTACATTTACTTGGTTTTGTATAGATAGAGTATATTTTATTTTGTTATATTTTTGTAACTCCATAAATGTTAAAAAAACTGAAAAATTTAAAAATAAGTACAAATATTTATCTTACATTTTAATAATATTTTTTTTTGAAAATTCGAAAACCGATTTAACCGGTTTTTTCACAAGTCGAAATTTGTATAAACCCTACGCATAATGTCCCCCGCAAAAGTACATGATAGATTTAATATTTATTAAGGAAACATTGGTTTTAAGTTTTTATGAAATTATACGAATTCGGTTAATTGTTTCGAATTTTTAATTCTTCGGAAAATCTAGAATGCCAATACTACATATCGATGGCTTAGTGCACAAATATTGTATGGCCATTTTTTGTGAAATTGTGTATTTCTTTAATTATAAAGAACCCTTGCATTCATAAATCTGTTTTTCTCAAAAACGCTACAAGTGGACCCACAATAATTATGCAATAAGCCATCGATATAAAAACACTACATTTTAATCGACCATAGATCAGTAATACAGAAGTTATAAGCAAAACCCAGTATTGAAACTGCATCCATACATCTGTACAAATACCATTTCTAAACTCTCTTCTCCTCTCCACTGTAACTTTAAATAATCTTTTCCCCTCTACCTGGATAAGGACATTCCATCAAGAACCGCCTGAAGGTCGCCTAAAAAAATCCGTTAAAATACGAAAAGTAGAAAATCGATGAAAGTAGTAAATGCACTCTTCGAAATCAGGTAAAACATTCTCCTCCACGCCACACAGTTTATAATTCAATTCACACAGTAGAGAAAAGAGATGGTGGATCATCGAATTTGAACAGGACAGATGGCCCCGAGGGAGCCATTTTGTTTTCCTTGGCGAGATCGAGGACCACTCGATAGAGAGCTCTTAAGGGTTCAAGCACGACTAGTTTGAATTTCAATTTAACAGCGGTATTCGACGACTGCGCATTTATTTCCCCGTCTTCTCGAGGGAACTTCAATTGGCCGGCGATCAGTTCGCACCGAAAGTACACCGATCGCGTAAATATGGCCTCGCGATCAGCAGGATATCGCCGCTATTTTTTTATCCACCGTCCACTTTCCGCTCCTGCACGCAAGTCCGTTTCCTCGCAGCTGTCCCTTTCCCTTCCTGCGCCGCGAATTCGGAAGAAATCCCGTTCGATTAAACGGCCTGACTGAATTAAGCGAACTGGTTCTCTCGCGGTTCGGTTCCATTAGCGAGCAGTCGTTGGTTCGCCAGTGTTTCTACGCCATTGAACGCGCGGCCTCGATCCATGGAACGGCTGGAACAAAACCGGGGAAAGGGAAAAAATCGGCGAAACGGTACTCGATTTACCACACTTCGATGTCTATTACATGTATCGGCGATTAGGTTCAGAGGCTTTCGCCTCGGTCCGCGCGCGATTTCACTCAAGGACCCGACCCGACCCGAGGGGAGCAAAAACTCTTCTGAAAGGATCTAGGTTTCGCAAGGGATGCTGAGTTCCATGTAGAAATTAATTTTCGGCGATCCTCGAGCGATGGATTTGAAATTCTTCAGTCTCGCTTCCTTGAACTCTGTGGACCATTTTGGTTTACAGAGGGGTCGGGAAACGGGGAAGGGAAATGGAGGCAGATCGGTGTGCAACGCGCCCTGATGGTCGCGAGATCGAGACGGAATAGGGAGGCGGCGTCTGAGAACGTCGTTTCCATTCACGGGATATTATCAGCTTGCTCGATAGTGCAGCGCGTAGCTGAGACATTCATTTTATGTAACGCGCGCGGCTGGCGCGGACTTTGGCTGTCGGTCGACCGACTTATGAGATAATCGACGAGTTCTCCTTTTGTTCTGCGTGGAAAAATGCATCGTGTTGTCCAAACACGCGTCGACACGCTGCTGCAATTTGTACGATTTAATCGGAACCGGTGTTTCGGTGGCTATGGTGGATTTCAAATATTTGCTTGCGAATATTGTTTCTGAGCAGCTGTTGCGCGGAAATCTTTGACTGAACCTTACTACGAATTGTTTAACTACTTGGGTCACTTGAAAGTCTCCTTCGAATTTATATTTCATCCCTTAAAATGTGATTTACCACATGTGTGAGACACGTGTCCCTTAAGAGGGTATTCTCGTCTAGAAGGCCAATTTTTGCCCTTCTTAAGAGACGACGCAAAAAAAAACTACGCAGTTTTTCCACACGTATTTATTAACATTACTTAGATGTAAAAAAAAGTTCAGCCATATATAATAATAATTAATGGAGATATGGGTCATTTCGAAAAGCGTGTGCAAAAAAAATTGCTAATCCAAAACCAAAAAACCAAAAGGATTCTTAATCAGTAAGAGTGTGGCTATAACCGGTAGCAGATTTATGAAAAAAAATTAAAAATTCATAAAATGGCGGGAAAATTCGCCTTGGTTCTGCTTACCGGCTGGAATTATGTTTTCTGAAGGTGCACGAAAAAGATGGACCAGACTGGCCCGCTAGAAGTTGAAATATCCTGCGCACCGTCATGAAAAACAACGTTTTGAGAAAAACCAATATCTCCATTAATTATTATTATATATGACTGAATTTTTTTTTACAACTTACTGAAATTTTAGTAAATACACGTGGATAATGTTATTCCGTAAAAATTGTGTATTTTTTTGTGGGTCCTCCCTAAAGAGAATAGAAGATCTCGTCCCTGTAGAAAAGAATACCCTCTACACTCCTTACGGGGGTATTCTTGTCTAGAAGGCCAATTTTTTACCTTTCTTTAGACATGACGCATAAAAGAACTACACAGTTTTAGATTTATTAACGTTTCAGTAAGTTGTAAAAAAAATTTCAGCCATACATAATAATTAATAAATTCTCTTCGATGAATTATTTCCATCACTTTTCCACCACTCCCACAAAGAATCACTTCAAAAGCATTATAGGTACATTCGTTCCTGTTTATCAATTTTGAATTCATACAGATGATCGAAAATATTCTGCCACTTTACTCAGCCACCACCAACTGCTAACGGATTCTGTTTGCATCCTCCGCGAGTTCTTCACGAATTTCGTCCGCGCGGTACTCCCAGAAGCGACGGTACTGACAATTTACAAGGGTTACGAGAGGATTACTCTCTCGACATTGAAAATCTCTGCTGAGAGCAATGCAAACAGTTCCTATCGTAATCACGAGAGTGACTGTAAACGGGTAAGCATCAGGGGCCATTTCTAGCTATCTGACATGAGTGGCTACGGTTTGGCCTTCAATCGGTTCAGACGAAAATCCTATGACGTATCATAGGATAAAAGCCATCGAGATTAGTGCTGTATAGATACGACGACAATAAATCAGGGTAGTCAATCGTACGGGTTCGATGGTCGAATAAATCCTGCGACCATGATACCGGGGATGAAATTTTTCATACTGACGTTCGGTCTCCACCCTTGTGTCCTGGAATACTTTGGAAATTTTTGTTCAGCCTCGATGGCATATATGGTAACTTTGTTGGTAATAAAAAGATATTTCTCTTTAGAAGCTATGAATACAGTACGTATAGGTATTCGACTCTTACTAAATTATCTCTGAAAAGTTTAGAGCGCTTCTGAAGTTGTTCAGAGTAACAACTCACAAAGTCGATTTTATATAATATCCTCCAAGTTATTGATTACATAAAAAGATATGTCAAACAAATGTTGTAGATCCAGACATGGAGTGTCTTTTATGTTCTACTACCTTTTCTCGTTTTTCGAAAACCGTTTGTCACACGAGAAAAAGTAGTTGAACATAAACGATGCTACTTGTCTGGAGCTACAACATTTGTTTGACATATTTTTTTATGTATTCAATAAGTTGGAGGATATTATATAAAATCGACTTTGTGAGCTGTTAAATATTCAAGGGTTCATTATTTGCAACTATTCTGGGGGGTGCCGCGAAGAAAATCTGGAAAAAAATTTCACCAAGAGTAAATAAGAGCCACCCTATTGTCTAACCAATCTAGAAAATCTAACCCAAAACTAACTGAAATTATAAAACCGAAGCAAGAAATTTAAGAAATATTTTTGCGAATATCTCGAATACTAAGGCCGAGCGGCGGTAATATGTATAAAAATGTGGAGTTAGATATCAAGATTTCATCAAAATCGGTGATGAAACACTAAAGTAAATAATTACCGTTTTTTTTAGCACATATGTTACCAACTTTCACGTCCAACATTTAACACCTGATCTTACGTAACACTTTAAATATTCTAAGTGTCTTTTTGCAAAACTAATAGTTCTGACTTACACTCGTTTGCTACAGATATATTCACTTGACAAGGATAAGATAATTTTAGAGGAAATAGGAAGAGATATAAAATGTGCGAATTTGTATAAACTATCATTTGTGACACATGAACGTGTCCAAAGTGTAGAAGAATCCTTATAGTTTCATTGCTGTGAATGGTCTTTTGGATACGTTTAATCGGAAGTCATGTGAGTGTGTGTAAAATACTATTTGTGAGCTACAGAATACCCTTATGGCCTTTTCACACGAGACACTTTTGCGCTTCAGGATTCGAATTACGTATATGCCCAGTTGGCAATGTTCATTTAAGAAAGACAACGAAAATAAAGAAATACATATTTATATCTGCAATACAAATCCTCAGTACATATGATCTTTTTCACGCCAGTAAAAACAACCAAGCTGCTAGTACATATAAGACAAATGAGACAGCGTGTATAATATAACACGTTTTTTCAGTTCCATAGAAATCAGTGCTGTACAAAAACAGTAATATTAATCAAGGCTCTTGAACGCAGCCTTGTCGACGTTCTGCGTATGCAAGACAAATTTGTTCGCAAAACGTTTCATACCTTCGACAATAATCCATTCTACGACGTCGAATAGAATTTCGCAGAGTTTCTTCTTTCCCCTTGGAAGGACGCTCGCCTCGAGGAATGCAACCCGCGCGCATATTCTCGCGGAGGAGAAAAATCTGGCGGCTGCCAAGGCGAGCTTTTACCAGCAACCGAAACGTTTCTCGGCGAAGGTGAAGTCTAGCGATAAGACGTTACGTACACCTGGCGCGCAACGTCTTGTCATAACGCGCTTTTGCGCGGGTTTTATATCGCTCAGACATCTAAATCGAAGTGTACTTAGAGCATAAACGGGTGTAGAGGCACATTTGTTGTAAAGTTCTGTGATTATCGGACGTTGTCTTCGAGAAACTTTAAAGTGGGCAGAGTTTACTGGTTATTATGGGAAAGTTCTTTGTTTAGGAGTGCTTGAGGTATTAATTAAATTGCAAGTAATGGCATCAAGCTCACGGGTATCAGTTTAATAATGTCGACAGGGCAGTTTGTTGGAATCGATTAGTACTCCAACAACAAATGTTTCGGTTTCACATATTGGTAAAATATTTGACAGCATTCAAGTGATAGTAGATTTAAAACCCAAGGCAATTAATTGTTCAGCAGTCGATCGGTTATCGTATAAATATTCTATGATAATGTTATCTTAAGGGGTCATGCCTAGCTGGCAGGCGTGATTTTCGGAAATTTTTTGTGGAAAATCTAATGTATATTTTTTACAACTATTTGGTTATTTTAAAAGTACATATAGTCAGCAACACTCAGTAATTTTGTTATAGAAAATTATTAAATAATAAACCAATAACAGCCACTCTCCCGGAAGCTATTTTTTTTGCGGTGAGCACGATTTCTCAGAGCCGGATCATCTGAAATCGAAAAGAAGATTCTGTGAGTATATGAGTTTATCTAGTTCGTGAACGAAGGATTTTTGTTTTTGATGAAAACTCTATTTTTAATTCGCGAAAAACGAACAATTCAAACATCGAAAATTCATGATTTTGGGTTAAACGGCCGCCATTTTGCCTGAAATAATTTTTTTGAAAAATCCTTTGTTCAGAAACTAGATAAACTCATATACTAACAGAATCTTCTTCACTTTTCGATTTCAAATGATTCGGCTCTAAGAAATCGTGCTCACCGCAAAAAAAAACTATCTTCCGGGAGAGTGGCTGTTATTCGATAATTTTTTAATATTATTCTATAACAAAATTACTGAGAGTTGCTGAATATATGTACTTTTAAAATAAGCAAATAGTTGTAAAAAATATGCATTAGATTTTCCACAAAAAATTCCCGAAATCACGCCTGCTAACTAGGCATGAGCCCTTAATGTATAAACCAGAAAGTTTGTATGTTTGTGTTTGTCTGTCGCCTAAAAACATTCGAACGGTAAACCACTGTGCCTGGTTAATCTACTTGAATGTGACTATTTTCATAAAAAATAAAAAATACAATATAAATAACAAATTCTTTTTTATAAAATTAGAATCTAAATTCGGGGCGAAGCCGGCTGGTAAAGCTAGTATACTCATAACGACAAAACTTGAGCGTATTCTGCTACAATTAGAAGATACTTCTATAAGTAGATTGTACTATTATTGTTTTTACATTAAGCTCGAACGTATTTCCTTAAATTTCGATTTTGTTAGTACTGATACCTCGCAATTTTATTTTTCAATGTACTTCCTCGCGTTTCCATTGCTGCTCTGTTTTCATTCGCGATATGCTCGACCCCATCACTATGAACCATGATTCACTGCATCAACTATATGCACGAGAATTCAAAGGCAGTTGTTTACCACTTTTTCTTTCATTTTACGCAGGCACGTGATGTGGATACACAGCGAGCGTTCCTCTCCTTCTGTTTAGTAGAGACTAAGAATTTTAATCAAAGCATTGAAATATCATTTAAATTAATAATATCCATTTGGGTATCTGCCTATTACATTACGATTTGTATCGCCTTTCCCTGGGATTAGATGTCAGTGAACGTACGATGCAATTAAGGATAACGTTCAGCCCACGATTGTGTAACGCAAAGTGAATTACACGCAGGGGGAGTTGGTACGATACCTAACGATTATTGAAAATAGAACGGTATAAGTGACTTTATAGCCTAATACACTTCTGATATTAATTGCAGCCATTTAAATTATGTATATCCGCCGTATGCCGATACATACCTACCTTTTAATAATTGAAGACAGATTCAAGATAGCAAAATACATTACGCTTACAATATTGAATATTATCAAATTTCGAATTATTTAAATTTCAAAAAACAGAACTATTAGCTATGTAATAAAGCTAACAGTCAGGGCCAGCCACAGAGGGGTTGCAGCGGGTGCAAGGCAACCCAGAAAAAGGAAAAATAAAAAAAGAAGGAAATACGAACGAATTTTTTTAATTCATTAAAATGAATTTAATTTTATAAACCGACTTGAATTTCACGCTCTAAACACAGTACTGACAATACTACGGACACACCACAATTGTGGTTGTATGGTGGTAACCATACCATAGTATGCGGGACTGTCAAAAAAGAAATTACAATTTAATTTCTAATATAATAATATAATAATCTAATATTATTATTGATATGGCAATAAAAAAGTCATATATTTAAATATGTGAATGTTTATTTCTTTTATTTTATTTTCTTTATTATTATTATCTTCTTCTTCGTGAAAAGTTGTTATGTTTTTTTACCGTTGAGAAATTCTCTGGGGCCCCCCAAAATATTTCTTGCATTCGGGCCCCTTCATAGCGTAGCGCAGCCCGGCTAACAGCTGAACATTCCTCAAGTTCCCCTCATGAATTTAACTACATATCCATGAAGTCGCAATTACATTTACAAATTCAATATTCCACACCCACATTATTACCAATTCCACTCAATACGCGTGCCACTTCACTTGCAACGGTGGTAGAAAAGCAAGGTGGCCAATAAAGCAACCAAGATATCCCAGCGAGGACGTCAACCTCATTGCACGTGCAGCCTATTCCAGGTTCCGCATATTCTCCCCATCCAATGCTAAATCCGCCCGTACACGCGTTACATAACCCCGCGTAAAAGTGTCCTCCGCGCTACTATGCAACGCTGCCCGCGAAAGTCGATAACAATGAGCAGCCCATGCAGGATACCTAACCACCTACCAACACCGGGTCCGATAAGTGTCGCTTGCGCCTCGAGAAGCAATCCAATTTCAATTTGTACGGCACTCTACGAGCCGCTAATAAAGTCATGCACGTTCCAACGACGTCACCGCGAAGCCCGGCGTCGGGACGGTCAACGCCACCGTCGGCGACGCAGAAACACCCCCGTAAAGGGCCGTTTCGCCATCACCGTGATCGCGACACGGTGGCGGAAACTTTTCGAAGCCCATTAACCGCCCCACTTGAAGGGGGGAGGCGGTGGCGGCTCGTTAAATCCACGGCGCCGATTTGTCTCAATTACCAGGTAACAGGCTCGCAATTAAAGTAACTCGGTTATGAGTGGCAACGGGGTACTGTTTGCCGGCTTGGTCGATCGCTGCCCGTTCTCTGCCCGTTTCCCTTTATTCGAGCGGGCCCCGCTCTGTATTCACGCGGATCGGGGGAACGTTGCGCGTGTACGTGTGCCCGTTACACCACCGGCTTGTCCAGCAGAGCGTAGACAGTGAAAGTAATATGCGAGAGCCGACGGATATATCGTGTGTACGTGAAACGAAACGCGCGGCTAGACGGTGATCGGGAAATTTTGACATTTAAAAGGCGTACCATGAGTTTGCCCCCTCGCGCGCGGCTCATTAACGCCCGCCAAAGAAAGACAGCCTCCTTTTCGACTCCTCTGTTACTGAGAGCCGGTGCGACGGCGTATCTGCAGCTCAGCGGTCACGTTTTATTAGATTCGTTACGGCTTTATCGTTTTCCCAGCGGGGGCAGAGAGATGTGGTGTGTTTTGGGGATGTAGGAATGTTTGGTCAAGGGTTTGAGAATAGAATTGTATTGTGAGCTTGTGTTGTGACACGGCTTGGGGAGGATTAGGGTTTTTGCGCTCCTTAAGGGTGGGAGATTATTAGCCTGGTTAGATTGTTTGTTTATGGTCGAGGATTGTTTTAGAAGATAATAGAGGTAAAGTTTCTTTTTACTTGCAGGATGAGTTAAGGGGTTACCCGCAGCAAGGAGGTTGTAGAAGGATTCTTTGGGAATTTATTTATTAAAGTTTACAGGCATATTTTTATGCAAAGGTTTTTTTTCAGATGAGGGACACTTTAATAGGTTATTATATTATGTTTTGCTGTAAAAGTATTTATTTATTGCACAATTAGAATTGATTTCCCGAAATGGGTTCAAAACAAGCTCAAAAACCGCTTCAGCAATCTTTTTGAAACTTTGTAGGTGTCTTCTACACATTCGTATCTAGTCTTTAATCGAAGCATTTGTTTTTACAATGCATAGTTTTTATTTTATGGATGAACAATCGGTATTTTTCCTACGAAAATTGATCGTTTTACTTTAACATTCGCCATTTTGTCCTGGATTAATATTTTATAAAACGGAACAATTATAGACTAGGTAAACTATTGTACTAATTAAATCTTCTTCGTTTTTTATTCCAGATAACCCAGTTCCGAATAATATTGGTTACCGCGAAACGTATTTCTAAACACAGCTTCCGTGAAATCAGGTGTAATTTTGCAATAACTAAATACTTTTATACCAAAACATAATATAATAACCTGTTAAAGTGTCCCTCATCTGGATACAAAAACCTTTGCATAAAAATATGCATCTACCTTCAGAAAAAAAATTCTCAAAGTATCGTGCTTTTTCTACCTCCTGACTGCGGGTAACCCCTTAAGGGTGCTCTATGGTTAAAAAATAGTTTTTTTAATATTTTGGTGTTACCTCATCTGAATAATGCCCAATTAAAATTTGGCGTCAAAATTCGGAGCGATGTAATTAAACTTTAAACGCATTTTTCTCAAAACAAGTTTTCTTAAAATTGCGAAAATCCTAACGAAAAAAATAATCGACCGATTTCAAAAATTCTTGCGGGATTTCGTTCATTGCTAAACTTTCAGCAGTATTAGACAAAATTTCCATTTTTTTATTATCTTTAAAGATGTATTAATACAGGCCAATAAGATTTTTGACCCTGTGCCGTTTACTTCTTTTTTTTAAAAATAAAATCCTAGAAACGGCCTATTTCTGGAGTGATTTGATGGGAGGGTACCCTTAAGGAAAATTGAGTGCAACGTGCAGTAACGTCATGCTCTAGCATAATCAGATATCTATTGATCGTACAGTTTCCCTTCCTACTAACGGTGAAGCAAAACCTATTTAACGTACTTGATTAATTTGTTGCTCGTTAATTTCACTTGAAGCGATTAAATAGTGTTAGACACGATTAGACTGATATGACCGGATCTAATGCATGACACATCGGTCACGTTCATTGATTTACCACAACTCGGTAAATTAAATTGAACTTTCCTTTTTTATTTGTGCTTTAGATTTCCGTCTTATTAGCACACTATCAAGGACCACTTTGTGCAATACAGTGGGTGGTTAAATTATTATACTCAAACTAAAAAGGTTTGAGTGTTTGTAAGTTTAAGCGATGGAATAAAATAAATGTCCCGTTTTTAATGTTATAAATATTGTTTTTTAATACTAGTATATGTATTTAAGAATGCAAATTAAATACATTTAGGTATATAGGTTTAAGACTGTATTGTACGAGAAATACAATCACTCAATATTTGGTGACTCCGCTTTTAGCTTTTATGACAGCGTGGATTCGGCGTGGCATGCTTTCAATGCATTCTGCGGCTGCATCCTCCACTTTTGGAATATTCTGTCATACTCTGATGATATTCTCTATTATTTCTGTCGTATTTGTAACAATTTTATCAACGCCCTTTTAAAAACAAATGAGATTTATATGTTGAAAAATTACTCACAATGTTGCCAGATGTTGTAACTAATCAATAAATGAAAAAAAAATAATATTCATACATTGTTACTTTAATTACATCCACGACTTTCACAGATTTTAACGAAAATTTGTTGAGCATATTAATTTGGCCACCCTCTGTAATTAACAATACTTCTTATCGCGCTTTAATTCCACAACATTTAAAATTCATGTTACCTATTTGCGAAGCTATGAAGCAAATAAAGATATTAACATCCCCCGAGTACAATTTTTTTAAAATAAAAACGAATTAATTGCTGAGCGTTTAATTGAATATTTGAAAGCACCTTGAATACACCAAGAAACTCCAATCGCAAGAATTAATTACTGTCTATTAAAATTCCATTTAGGGAACATTCTACTTTTACAGTTATTTTTATCTTCTGAAAATCGCTCGACGTTTCCAAATTGTCACCGTGCTGCGGTGGTCTGCCATCGATTGCTGCCGTTGTATCGACGAACATTGATGCTCTAATCGTTTTGATTTTCCGTGTGATTCGCGCGATTGGACGGCGAGATTTCGCCAGGACCGAGCTGCCAGCGAGGGAGCACAGGATAATCTAGAGGCGGCATTATCTGCTCAGCATCCAGCCAGAGTAATCAGAATTTGCTGTATGTTCGGGCGTGAAACGATCATTCGGCCCCATTGAAAATTACGGATGTCAGCAGAAGCTCGCGCCAATAATACTCGTGCCCATTAAAGAGGACATTCTGTTTGTAATGAGCAGTGAGATTCCAGATTTGATATTTTCACAGGCGAGTAACAATGGGACTATGAATTTATTATCAGGGACAGTAGAGCCTCAAACATTCCAGTAACGAAGCTCGTACGAACCATCGAAATTCAAACTCTATTAATTCAAAATCAGCGTATCCATAGCTTGGTGAATTTTATCCTTCAACTGACTCGCTGGGTTGACGAAAGATTTCGAAACACCTCCGATACAAAAATCAAATGTTTTGAAAGTTTCAATGTGATTTATACCCCGTCATTAAAAGTTTTAAAAACGTTTTGAAATCGGATCAACCCACATGTTTTGCGAAATTGAATTAGTAGCAATAATGTATTCCAGTATGCTGTACTAATCATATATAAAATAGGAAAAGTTAATTGTTTTTCATTGTGCGTAATTGTTAGTCCGTTTGTGATCTCAATGCCACAATTTCGAGCGGGCAGGACATTTTAAGCGAACGTCAGTGGGATTAATACGAGTGTCGTAATCACCTTCTTCTCGATTGTATCTCGTAAGCTGACCGTGGCTGAAGTTTGCTCCATTACTTGGCTATACGCGCCTTTAACCGCGGCATTTCACGTTAATGGCCCATAGTATCTCAGCGTTAATCGTCGGAGGAATGCGCGAAAAGCTGTCCCGCCTCTCTTTCGCCTGTTACACGTAAACAGATTAAACAAATTATCCGCGCCGTAAATTATGCGTCTTGCAGACCCGACTCTGTAATTTACGGCACCTTTATCCTGTTGTTTTCATGCGTGGCTCGGCAAGAGCCAGCCGCGATCAGCCAGTGGTGGGAGCCAATTCAATGTGTACCAAGGAATATCTGTTAATTCGATACTCAAGCTTCGTTTCGTTAGAGTAGAGTGGAATACAGAACAATAAGTGTCCAATTTCGTAGACTTGTAATGTGCTTGGCGTCATTCAGCTGGACTCGAAGTTTGTAAAGAATAAATGCAAGGTTTGAAAACGTATTTCAGGGTATTTAGAAGTTAGGAAGCTTTGGATTAAGGCGAGTAGCAGTCGAATCTCATCGACTCTATCGAAACACAAGAGAAGCCGAGGGAACTCGTATAAGATTTAAACGTATTTTATTTAGCGTCCATTTCTGATAATATCATAATAGGTATTTAAAACACAAGTCTATTAATAGGAAGTATGTTCATTGGTCTTCAATAAAAATATCTTGCAAACTAATTAATAAAAATAGAAAATAACAAAATCTTAGATTTTCAAATAAATCGAAAACGCCCCTTTCACGAGTAGGTACTCTTAAATGGGACACTGGAAGTCATGGAAGGAACAAAAAGCCGAGTAGTGAAGCTAGTAATCACGTTAAATTCAAATATGTCTCATCAAGTTTCGATATTACTCAAAATTTATTAAGCTTCATCCCTGCCATAAGCCTTTCAAGCATTTTAGCTGTTTTACTTCCTCGAAGCTTGTCAACGTATGAAGTTCACGAAGAAAAAGGCAGAAGCGACGCTTCGAGGGACTCCAAACATGTCGAGAGCACCATCGCACGCGTGCATGCCAGATTTATTCAGTGGGAAAGTTAGGAAACGTTACATCTACTGATCGCGAGTAGGCCTGGAATTGCAGCGGATTTCGCGAAACTTTCCAACCGACTTCATCTCGGTCAGCATGGCCTCAGAGGATGCACACGCCTAATGCAACTTGCTCCATTCTGCCCAATGAATCCGCTACCCTCTGTTCCATGCCAGCATACACGTAGCCCTGTCAGTATTGAATTTTCACGAGTCAACGAGACACACGACGTTTGTCTTCGACGAAACGATGTCTATTCTTTTCTTTCACCCTGTAACAGAGTGGAGGAAAGTTTCAGAAGTGCAGGTTTCGCACTTGCTGGGAAAATAAAGTGCATGAAACACCATTCGAGGGTTAATATTTGAAACATGAAATATATTTGTAAAATAGTTCGTTCCCTTGTGTAATAATAATACGTCTTTTTATATTCCCATTTGCATAAAATGAACAGAAAAATTAACGAGAAATAAAAATAAAGAGATTCAGCAATTTGCTGCTTTTGAGTCTGACTCTGAGAATAATAACAAAATACCAATAATAATAGAAAAAGAATAATAATAATCCTTAATAAGGCATTCGAACGATTCAAACGTGGGAAAGTGGAAGTTAGGAGAAAATAAAATACTACATTAGCATAGATAAGAGCAGGAGTCAATAACAGAAAACGACAAGGCCACAGATTGGGAATAAAGTGACAGAGTTGATATCTTGGTCGAAGTAAACAGGCGGGAATAAAGCGAAATGAAATATTTACTCGTTATGTAAATTATGCAGGGTATATATCGAAGAATTTCAGATAACCACGATGGTTATTGCAAATGTAGTCGTATCGACTTGCGTTTGGGCTTGGAAGTGTTAACAAAAACTGTAGTCTGCATCTCGGGATCGATAGAAAAAAATTGATTTTCTGATAACTGTGAAATTCTGAATACGTGATGCAATCATGAATAATTTAAGAAGGCATAGTAACACGAAGGAAAATTAAGATGTTATCGCAGGAATGACATAAGTAGATCGTGGGCAGACTTTCTATGAGGTCGAAATGAAACGAAAGGTAGGAATTCACTCTGTCCTTGTTCAGTCGTAAATTAAATAATTCACCACTTTATCTTCCCTTACTTACTTTATCTTACTTTCCTGTCGCCAGGAGATTGAAGGATAAAGCTTTAAGAACTGAAAAGCATTCAACGCAATTCTAGAAACGTTTCATCGTACCTACTGTCTTTAACGTTATTTCACAGTTATATTAATCAGAATAATAGTATTTATATGGCCGTTCTAATTGGCCTGGAGAACAGAGCAATTAGATTTATAAAAATGATACTTTCCCTCAGAGTAGACAATTCTTTTCATCGTAAAAACTAAGCAAAAATTATTTACTGTTTGGGGATCTGTAGTAGTTTGCTGTCACGTTGTTTTACGCGAAACATCAAACTGAGGGATTAAGGAACAGCTTCCAAATCTCATTTAAGTCTGCAGGTTGCAATTAATTCCTGTCGCGGTAAATTAATCGCGTCACGTTGCTCGTCACGCGTTGAGGCTTCACAGGCCGATAGATTGTACATTAATTGTAAAGTGCGTTTACATTTGCCGCTGTGATTGGCTGAACGCATTAGCCAGCAGACGAATTCGCTGTGCATGGAAATATTCCACAATTATTATCAGAACCCATTCTTTCCTGATTTATGAAATGCTGGGAAAAGTGTAACGTAGAAGAGTCTAAAAGATTAATGTTCTGAGATCCATTTGCAAATAGATTTTATTCCATTCCCTCCGCAATATAAATGAAAGAGGCAGTGGAAAAGGGGTGGAAGGTGGTAGCACACTTGGCCATGGAAATTCAAAAGATCCAGAAACGATTTCCCATAGTTTCTCGATATCACCAGATTAAGGGATACACCAATTATCGGCCTAAAAGAATGGGCACTTTAAAATTTGTTTCCGGAGGTAAATTTTCAGTGAAATATCAGGATCTTTTTAGGAGATGTTAGGCAACATTTTATTTTTATTCTCATACATTATTTATTACTTAAAGTTTGAAACTGGTGGAGTTATAAAACATTGTCTACCGTCGTATCTTATCAGCTGACTCTCAGCGTTAAAATCAATTGGAACATAAAAAAATCCTTATCTCAACTGCAGGAAAATAGATTTTCTTCACTGTAAGGTAGTAATTTGTTCAATTCTTATAACCCTCCAAAGCCGAACTGTTTCAGTAATCGAAAAAAAATTTCTTTCCGATTCCCCTTAAGAATATTTAAATCTTAAAGAGTGGAAACATGAAAAATCTAATATAATATTGCAGTGTAGTAATTTCACAGCCTATATACTTAAGCATTCATGAACCCAGTAATTTTCTAACAAACCTCCGCCCAATACCTCTTTATGTGTCATTAAAACCTAACACAGCCATCAAGTTTGACATTATCCTTTCCCAACCACCCCTTATCTAACGACCAATTTTTCATTCTCCTGCTTGGTTGGTTTCCCCTAATCTGTCATAACAATTAAAATGCCTTGTCACGATCTTCCTGGGAGCGTTTAAAATCAGTCGTTTAATCGTGGTCACAGTTCTACAGCAATGGAAGCTCAGCCATCAGAGCCAACCACAACACACGCGGCCTATATACTTTCTACAATTTAAGTACACGGTCGAAGGCGCGGTGCACGCGCTGCGAATTATTATTCCACATAAGTGGATTTTGACGCACGCGGCGACTTTATCGGCAGCCGGCCGGTTGCGTATTCAGCGGAATAAATAATTATTCGCGCAACGCTTGATCTACGGCCCACGGGAAGTTCCTTTCTACGCGGCCTCGCGCACACCCTTCACTTCACACAATACTTTCGGTGATGCCGTACAATCGGCCCCGATGCAGGCTGAAAGGACTTGCTACTCAAACCGTACCTCGAGGGAAAAACACGCGACTGCTTTTTATGCCGCGCGATTTGCACGCCACGCGCTGCGAATTAAACGTTATTGACTCCCGTGATTTTTATTCAACACCTCTGCGCATCACTGTGAATGAAAATATAGCGAGTCGACGAATGTGGTGGAACCTCGGGGTGATGAATGATTTGCTGTTTGGTTTGGTTGATTTGTGGTTGGAAAATAGAAAGATTGTGGGAGATGGGGGTAGTTGTATCATGGAACTGGAATGCAAAGCAGTGGATATGGAAATGTTATACTTATTAAAGGAATTTCGGAGGGAGATTATTAACTCTTCGTGGTCACATGGGGCGTATCGCACCGCAGGCATTTTTTTTCTTTGCCAATATTTCTATCAATTTTTAGACTTCAATATTAAAATTTTAAAATTGGGTGAATTCCACAACTATTTTTTTAACTATAAATTTCATCATATCAAAATTTACATTTCTAGAAAAAGGCTATTAAAGCATGATTGTATGAGTATTACGAATGTACAATGATCACTTAAAAGTTAGAAGGTTCAAAAATACGAAAATGGTAACTCATAAATGACCACGAAGGGTTAAAGTTCCACTGTTCAATCTTTAACGCTGTTCAGTTGTCCATTAAAGACTATGGCTTGGCCTCCTATTTTCGTATTAATTATGAATTAGTAAGATTCGTTAGTTCTCTACAGTAGTTTTATCAAAATTGGGAGTGAAATATTTATTTAACCACACTGTCCTACGAATTCCACGGTACTTTATGTTCAGGGTTTTTCCTTTCTACATAACTTTGAGAACGGGTACCCAATCTCTGATTGTTGGAATGTGAAATGGTTGCATTTTGAAAGTCTATTTAAATACGAACTTAGTCACGGAAATTTATTGAAAACTAGCTACCTCAGTACCCGGTTTCACCCTGGAATAATTTATATTTCCCACGTTTTTTTGTTGTTAATTTTTTTTTTATAAGACAGCATATTTATGAACAGCCTATAATCTAATCTAGCACGTATGTAATGTATATTCAAAATGTCATTGATATCCGATCAGCCCTTTAGGTGTGAAAGAATGACAAACAACAAGACAACGTTTCACTTTTATATATTAGTAGTGATGCATATTAAATGTTACACGATTGCCAGTAAAAGTCGAAGAGCTGAGATCGACAGTCGATGACTCACTGATAGATAGGCATAACTTTCCTAACGCAATCGATCGAACGGTAGCAAAACACGCCAATTAACTTTACAGAGAGCATTGGATATGCATGTTGAATTGGAAACTACCATGTTAATGATGTTTTGCAGTACGAATGGTGTGGTGAAGTTAAAAAGTATCGATGTGCAACTAAATCAAGCACATGGTTCAATGAACTTGTTAATGTAATAATATATTGCGATGTTGATGTCTACAATAATTACTTTAAGACATAACACTTAATTACTGAATATTGACCAGTGTAATATCTCATCCAACACAGCATTTCTTTTCCTCTAAAAATGCTGTAATCTCCGCTGTTTATTAAATTCAAATTTATTCATTGTCCAGAATAAAATTATCGAAGCAGCTAATAAAACAAAATAATAGAGTTCTATGAGCGATATGCAGCTGCTTGTCACATGCCACTCAAGCAATTTTACTAATTTCCCCATTTACATTTATAAAAATCAGATACTGCAGATAACATACATGTACGCATATCCTTCTTTATACCTTCCTCATAACCAGAGTTGGACATTATTTGAATAAATTTGTATTCGAAACATTTTCGAATAAAATGAAGTTATTCAAGAATAACGAATAAATTTTTATTAAAATGATCTCACGATGATAAAAATCATTCGAATAAAAATTTATTCGTTATTTTCGAAAAACTTCATTTTATTTGAACATTTCTTCGAGACAATTCGAATAAAAATTCATTCGACTAACTCTGCTCAAAACCCACCCAACTAATAAGAAACATGCAGAGAAACCCTTTCTTCTCAAATAATATTCAAAATACTCCAAATCAAAGAATCCCTTCTATTCATCGAAACTTCTATTATTAACCTCTCCTTACAATTGCTTTTCCAACATTTCAAAGTCAATCTCAAATTTCAACAGAGAATTCACCTTCCTCCAACACCATCGTACAAACTTAACATTTCTCTTTCCCCTACTAAATCCTGTCTCCGTTTCTTTCCGAAAGAACAAATCCTCATTCTACGCGGTGTTTACTATGGAATTCGTTTGTTAAAAAAAAATGGCCCTGTACGGTAACCGTAAGTTGATTTTACCAGGCAGCTTCTAACGATAAACCGTGAACTTGTGTTTCAGCGTGGTTCCTGGGGTGGTTCATGTGCAAAGCCGTCGCTTATATACAGGGCGTCTCGGTGGCGGCCTCTGTCTACAGCCTTGTTGCGGTTTCCTTAGACAGGTATGTTACACGTACATTGAACTTTTCAAAGAATTGTTTCACCGGTGTCGGCCGGCAATCGCCCGAGACACGAAACCGGGCACATTATCGAGAAACGTGCCAGCACGATCGCCGTGCCAGTCATTTTAGTAATTTCACTGTTTTCCTTCAATTACACCAACTATAGGACGACGCTGCATCATCGCTGTTCTTTATCTATAAGTGCGTGATTATGTCTCCCATCATGGTCGCAGAAAATAGCGAGATACTTGTTGAAAATCGAGGACACTTATTGGTGCGTTCAAATTAAAATCCTACTTTTCAAGCTTATTTGGGATATTGATGACACTGTCAATTGTGATAGGAGATTGGCATCGCGAATCGAAGGCTTCGTGAATTATTTTCCAGGGCTATGAGAAGCCCTGGAAAATAATTAGAAAATATTTAGAATTTACTATCTTTTTCAAAAGTTCTATTGTATTGAGAAATAGTCACAACCGGTAAGAAAATATTGAAACATTAAAATTAATTTATATTCACTTATCAAGGCTTCTAATCGTAGACTTAAATCAGTTTAAACGGTGAAATGGATTTATATAGTTTATGGTGGTCAGCACGATATTTTTCAACGATAAATTTGTCCCTACAATACTAGGACGTGACGAGCAGTGCCTCGATCCTTCCAGAGCTACTTTTCTGTATCACTGAAAAATAATTAAGAGCCTATCACTGTGTGAATTGCTCCAGATGTCTCATTATGGGGACATGACTAAGCGCATTCCCCAGCGCGCGGGAGAAAACAAGAAATCGTACGAATGTACCATTACGTCTTGCGAAATCAACGAGTCGGTTGCAACACATCGTTAACGCATATATTCCTCGCTGACACGTTTATACCTCATCTGCATAGCGATGTGTCCCGTCCGTTGTTAACAATTACGGGCCCCGTTACGAGCAACACGCGCCTATCCGTCTATTCCCGCGTTATTATGGCGTTCCAGCAGCCTTTTAATCGACGGCTGCGTTAGCATCGTAATAAGAGCAAGGTGAGCACTGTATCATCGAATCGACGGCCAATCTCCCGGGGAAATATAATCGTTGATCAGAGGAATATGGAAGAAACGGAGGAACAGAAGAAGTGACATTCATGGGGGAGCGTAATGATGAATAATTTGAAAAATATAAGTAATGACCTGGTAAGAAGCGAGAGATTGTGTGTGTAAGAATGCTTAATCATGGCTCTAAGCACATACTGTGAATGCACACATAGTAATAACCTCGAGACGATGATAACAATTTGATTTCAATTTGTGTGGTAATTCAGGGCTTGATAACATAGTTATTTTATTAAGGGTTTCTGGTTTACTTGAGTGTGCTTCCTGGAAATTTGTAGGGAAAGTATTAGGTCTTGTCATGTTTTTCTTGTAATCTGAATTAATGTCTCTGGAGGTCTGTCTGAAGGCTGATTTGAGGAACTTGACATTATATATATATTGTAGATTTTTGTATTAATAGGTATATTAGGTTTTCCAGGAAAACAACTTTCTTCTCAAAGAAACAGTGTAGGGAAAAATAGTAAGTGGGTAGATATGGGAGAAAGAGTTTACAGACAGTTCTTGTGTCTCCTTCCACTTAGTTTGCCAACATTGAAATATTAAAATATTTTACTATAAACTATTTCTAAGATGACTATGAAGTAACATTAAATGATGCATCGTTTTTTTTTCTTGAAATTAGTAGTTCATCACAAGCGTTCAGGAATTCAAATTAAGTACTAATAATAGGAGAAGAGTAAACTGTGAAAGTGTTAATAATCGAAGCATAAAATTTAACGACTTTGATCCAATTTTTCAAATATCGTCAGTCATCTTCTTTGTTCTATCCATGCTATTCAACTGCATGATACTTATACATTCGAACATGCAAAACAAATTTCATCAGGATTACTTAGTTTCACCAGTGAACATTATTATTATTCATATAATTACAATATTCCTGTAAGAATTCTCGTGGAAAGCTCACCTTTGAGATTTTATGGACTCATCTGAAAATATTTTTACCATTTTACCTGTCGCAAAATACATGTCACAACTTACAAGTAGTGGATTTTCCAAGAAGAAATAAATGATAAATGTAGAATAAATTTTTCAGCAATTCTTTTTCAACAAAGATTCGCCAAACAACAATTAATATCTCCTTTCATTTCACTGATTGACGAGTCGTTAATTAAATTAAGGTTACTTGCGTTTTTTGACCCGGGAAACTGTTATTCCACAGATCAAATCAGTATGGCATTGTTTGCAATATCCGACCAACCTTTAGTATCGCTCCTGACCACCAAAAAGGTTATCTATCACCCCTCTGAAACCCCAAAGTCTGTGGCCAAAATTTCTAATGTAGGTTTTAAACTAATCGCGTTCGATATCTGCACCTAATTATTTATTTATATTCCGCTAGCATTCGCGCGGCGCTGTCTGTCTATGTCGTAATGGAAATGATGCACGTGTTACCTGATCCCAATAAACTATCCAAGTTTCACTTTTTTTTTTCGCAAGACACCACACGTGGGTGATCTTGCTTCCTCGACGCACTATCGCCACTTTTCCGATTAAATTGCTTAACGCCTACGCAAAATGTACGCAATCAATGAAGGAAATTTATGTTCGGTGCATTTTCACGTTTAGCTTGAAAACTAGAGTTTGTGAGTACAGTAGCGGATTTAAGGAAAAGGGCCCAAGTTGCAACCATTCTAAGAGGGTATTTTTTTTTCAGGAAAATGCAGAGGTATTTTATTAAATCAGGCTAAGTGTAGTAGCACAGAAAAAAATATAGTGTTTGGATAAAATCATAATAATTTTTTTTAAGATGGGGCCCAGGTGGCAACTGGCGTTAAGGATGTATCGGACCTATGTTCAAAATAATACCAAGTTGATGAAACTTTGTGAGATTGTTCTTTTTAATCTTCCTGGTGTGCTACAAAATTCTTCACTGATTTTACACGTACTCTTATGGAAAGAGTCGATCTTGACAGATAAAACAGCTGAAAAAATGTTGAAGAAATGGTACCAATGTTTTCAATTTTTTTTTACATGTAATATATGGGTAGATGAAAATATCTGCCGAGTTTCAAATGTTTTCACTACGCCGTTTTAAAGAAACAAATTATAACTTGAGAAAATTGTGAATTCAGGGCATTTTCACTGCCAAAAGTTTAGCAAATAGTGCTTGAAGAAGCATTTGTAAAGTGAAAAATACCTTTCTAGGTGTAAAAATAAGACACCAACTGTCGTTCGAGTTCCTTACATCTAGATTAAGTATGCGTTAAGACGTAAATATTCAAGTACCTATTTCAAATTTCATATACTTTTGTCTAATATTGTACGTCCGATACATCCTTAAATCCGCCACTGTTGTGAGACCTTTCCTGCACTCTTTTCGCCACCGTAAAATGTTTCAACCAGTACATTATCAATTGCGTATATTATAACGAAGACTTTGCAGACGTTGACGAGAAGGACACTCAGTTTTTCAGTCGCAAAGCAAAGCAGAAATGAGAATGACAGGGCCAACATATACTTCTTCGTCAATGTCCAAACGCACTTTTGGTCTCTATTTTGCATAACTTCAGCAATGTCACGTAACATTTCGAGTACAATGGATTGCATTCATCCATCTCGTAGCAACTTCCAGGACCATGGCTCTGATTTTCAATAGCACTCTTTGGTTCCCTCGTACAATATGTTAAAAGACTTCCTCTATAATTCTTCCATTTTCAATGGATGCCCATTGAAAGCATTTGCCTATAGAGGAAATATTTCTATCGAGCTATCATGTACTAATACCTCATTAATAGATGGTTATATCCTAAAAAGGCACTCCTGACATTTATATATGCAGCTCCTTCCCATCTACCCATTTTCATACAAATAAACTCCTACCTATGTACTATAGTCATCGAGCCAAGCAATCAAATCACTAGTATTTGCTGGGCATCGAGCCATCACCTACGAGAAAAACGACCCCTCTGTCAATAACTAATTGTAAAACACAACCTTTTATTTACATCCAAATAACTCCAACAATAAACGTGCTCCAAGCCCAGCTGGCATAATCCACATCACCCCCGCAGAACATAAGTTGCTCCCCATTAGAATTCACCCCTGATACGACTGAACGTAGTCAATAAATTGTGACCCATTAATTTCACAACAGACAACGCAGCCGTTGCCGTAAGTTTAAAAGACACTTTTATAAAAACCTCGATGGAGATCGATCTCGCTGAAATTGCTACCCACGTCGGAGACACGAGCATGTCTTACCCTCCAATCAACCCGCGTTACCTTCTCTGCTCGCCACTTTTCCACCCCTTTGGCGAGCAGCTACCGCCTGACGTGCATGCATCTTCCTCGGTGTTTCCGCCTCGTCGCGAGCTTCTTGGGCAAAAGTTGTTGCTGACCCACCCGTCCAACGTAAATCCACTAACCCGTCGAGCGGCGTCTCCTCCCGCGCGTGCATCCTCCGAGGATGCAAGTTTGAAACGTTATTATAGCAGCTTGACGCATGATGGGGTTGAAATTGAATTTGGGGCGCTTTCTTTGCGGAAGCCTGGAGGGAGTTGGCTTCTTCAGTCAACGTGGGGGAGGAACACTTTGACACCCTTTGTAATTCCTGCTGGGAACGTCGATTTCCCTCGGTCCCCTGTCGACGAAGAATAGGAATTACTGTTCTACCTGTTTACGTGGATAGAGATTCGTGTGATCGGGATAATTTTGTGTCAGGGGATTGTAGAAGTGTATACTGCCGAGTTAAGGGTACCTTCCCATTAAATCATTTATAAATAGGTCATTTTTAGGATTTTATTTTAAAAAAATTGTATATCATTGAAGATAACCTGATCCGATTTATATAAAATACTAAAAGCCATTTATCTCACGACCACCTTTTTACCAAATACGCCCTTTCGAATTAACACGGCGGTACAATGCAGTAAAGGAATTTTGATAACACTATTTAGGGCATTGCAACTTGGAAGCTTTATTTGTATTCAGAGTGATCCGTGTGGGAAGAAGTGGGGTTGTTATTTAAGTGCTTATCGTTAGCAACGTAAATCATCATGCAGCGGTATAGATTTACTAATATAATTTTTAGACCCCACGTTGCAATTTGCTTCCAGTGCATGCGAGCTTTATGGAAGGTTCGTTTAAGATGTCCACGGACATTTCTCCTAAGAATACTTTCGCCCAGATCAGCTCGTTTAGTTGCAAAGAGAGTTTAAAGCCGGTCTAAAATGCAAATCGCTATGAAAAAGTCAATACCGAAACGGTGAATCATGTATCGGTCGCGGATTTAGCCGCAATAGATTCCGCATTTATCGCCGCGTCCCCTCGGACGCGTAAATACGGATTTAGTGGAGAATAAATTTTTCTTGCAGCGCGAGATATTTATGGTCGAGCCATACGCAGTCCTGCTCGATAAGCTATCATGACACTGGTCTGGATTTAATATTAATAACTGGACGAGGGGATTTCGTTAGCTAATTCCGGGCAGCGATTCGGTGACATTGTTGGACGCCACCACTTGTCAATCCGCATTTTTCATCCGTCGAAAGTCGCGGCTGACTTCCGTGAGGTTGACACGCGATATCTTGCAGCACTTGCTACATGCCTTGACGTTCTGTGGGGATTGTGATCCATATTACGACACCCTGGCGTGCTTCCTAATATGGCGTAACACTGATTGAATTACACAAAACGTCACGATGATTTGACGTGGAGCCAGTGTAGTTTGTATGGATTTTTCAAATAGAAGGAAACAGGTCTGATATATTATGGATATCGATTACCTACTGGTGGTTAAATAAGAATTTAAAAAAGAATTTGAAGAAGAACCTGAATAAAGATTTAAAATAGAATTTGAATAAAGATTTAAAGAAGAATTTGAGTAAGGATTTAAAGATAAATTTGAATAAAGATTTAAAAAACAATTGGAATAAAGATTTAAAGAAGAATTTGAAGAAGAGCTTGGACAAAGATTTAAAAAATAATTTGACGAAGAATTTGAATAAAGATTTAAAACAGAATTTCAAGTTGCAGAAGACACTTTCTCTATAAAATAATTCCTGTTTGAGAAAGTTACCAATTTCGATAGAATGGTAGCAAGTAGATATTTCTAAATACACGAAGGTATGTCTATTATGCACGCTCGCTCTTTTGTAAGGAAGAAATATTCTTAGATAGTAAATTTTTTAGGAAACCAAGCACTTTAAACGAGAAGCACTTTCTTTTGATTCATTCCAGACCTTGCATTAAGCAGTGATTTGCACACTGCAGCAAGTGTGACTTATGCTACATTTACAATTGAGTGGCTTCACGGTTCTAAGTGGCTGTAATACTTTTTCAATAGACTGTCTAGTGATTAAGCAATTCCTTATAGGTAACTATTTTAATGTTTCCTATTCGTCAGCTTGCGGACAAGAAAAGCGAGCTTTTTTCTCTACTTACCACCGACACGCTTCAACCGTAACATATTAATTACCATTATTTTTTACGAATTGTTCGTATATTACTAATCACGGATCTGAATAATTATCATCGATAGTAACGGAATAGTGAGAAATACGACGCATTTGCTAACGTTAATAAGCGATTTTGAAACAGTGGGAACACATATTCGTGAAATCTTGATTTGACGGAATGTGTTGCCATTTCTTGGTAGGCTGATCCATAACCGGCGAACATGATTTTGTTGAAAAGTTTCATACCAAAGCATCATTCAGCCAGGAATTATTTTTAGCCTCTGTCTTTTTCTTTCCAAAGACTGCACACCGTATAATTACTGCAATGATAGCGATCCCCAACTTCGATTCAATCGTATGGCTTCCTGCATCACATTTGTAGCTAAAATTTTTTATGTTACAGAATTAATTGCTCTGGTTTAAACTTAAACTCCAAGAGGAAAAGAAGTTCCTTGTCTCTCATGCAAAATAAGATCTTTCAAACTCATGAATAATGGTGAAACTTTTTTAATTAACTTCTGAGGACGATCTTCAGCTACTGACATACTTTAAAGCGCAGAATGCTTGACTAGGTTCAAATATCCTGTCAATCGCTAATAGTATATAAGACACCGAAACGTGAATTTATTATTAATATCGTTAATCAGTCTTCGTGTAGCAACGAAGCACAGCTCTACTTCAGTGATATAATCACTTTTTGGGTTGACGTTGAAGTGTGCCTTTTTCAGTATACGAAATCTACTGCCGTGTCACAGAAATACAGAATGGAGAACAAGTCACTAAAATATAATTCAAACATTGTTCATCAGATAAGAGGTGATTCTTTTTACCCTAAATTTAAACTTAAATAAACAAAAACTCGATTACCAGGAAGAGATAGAATTTTAAAGAGAACGTTCTAATCTATAAATTCCCTATATAAAAATGTCCACATTAGCCCCCAAGCTGTACCCCTGAAATTTGGAAAAACGAATTTTTCAGTATTTTTAACAACATATAAAAAATAATACCAAACCAGTGCACGATTATTTACACGTCACTTTTACCACAACTCAATCAGAAAAGAAAGCTAATATCAGTAACATCTTCCATTAACAACAAATTCCCCATACAAAATTCAAATTTCATTGAACCCACATCCTCACGAGGGGTCGAAGAAATGGTCCCATCCCGAGCAACTAGAAATCAATTCTTAGACACTAAAAAACCAACAGGACCTGTTCATCCGCCTGCACGATGCTCGCAAAGGAAGAACACCTTGGCTAGAATTTTTTTTCTCGCAAAATCAGTTTGCATTTAGAGCGTATGCCTCGCCGAGCGTTGTTTTTCATCGCTCGCACAACGTGCACTTACCCTGGCCCGTTGGTTGTGTGTCACCCGCACACACGTACACACACGCCCATGCAGCGTGTATCGCACGCAGGCGATTGAACTATTTCCACATAACGTGTCTTAACCCAATTCCCCGAGACCGATCGCGAGGGGTTGAAAGCATGCGATTGGCTAAGGACGGCCCGTTTCGCGCCGACACTGCACTAGCATTGGTGCAGAGCACCCCACTCCTTCAGCCAGCTGGCTGACTCAACCGGCCGACGCATAACGTCAGACTGTCAAATGGCGGGCCACGTGATCAAATTTATAGCGATTTTTTAAAATCCACTTTTGTATAAAAGGACCGCCGCTCGGAGGATCCAGCATAAGCTTGCTTACTTTCGAGAAGTAAACAATCAACTCACCAAACCAATCAACATGTTCAAGTTGGTAAGAAGAATTAATTTTTCCACTATTACGCCTCGATTTCGTCTTTCGCGGCGGGTCTCGATGGGAAGTCCGCCGTTTCCGTCGTGACATACGAAGTCGGGTTAGATAGTTGCACCGGCGAAGTTCAACGGGATAATTACACGGCACTTGAAAGTCAAGTAACACATTCAGTTACTAACGTGCTACGTAAAGAAAATGAAGTTCAGATCTTTGAATCATTTGATCTTGAAAAAAAAGGACGAGCTTCGTGTATACTTCGACTGACTACTCCTTCGAAATTCCCCCCGCTGGGGATCGCTACTTCATTTCCAAATCATACAGTGACTAGAATTCTACACTTTTTCTTACTCTTTTCCATCTGCTTCTACTTGTCTCATTGACCTTCTTATTTAATCCCACCGTTCTTTCAAAAATCGTTCAACAGATTCGCGTTACCTAAACACTGAACAGAACACATCGACCGTTAATATATATTAAAAAAAAATATATCTTCGTTGCCCTCGGATGAACCAGAGATTCGCATCCAGCCCTTTTGCAAGTTTGCTTGCGCGCAGACGCGTTCAGACTACAGCCGCGTGAATCATTGTAAACGGACAGCGTTAGTACCTCGGCGGAAAAATGCCTTCGCCTCGATTAGCTTCGTCTCCTTCGATAGATAAAACGTCGGCTCTCTACGCGATAGACTTTCCTCTCTTGGCGGGATACCATTATCGCGGCTCTCCCGTCACACTGTGACCTTTCCGTTTCCCGTGAAACATGTGCTGCACGGGGCGGACCCTTACGTTCACTGGAATGGGCACCGTGTTTCCATTCGGTCACAAAAATCCCGACCGAGCGAAACCACTGAAGCATGCACATTGTTAGCCAACATCGGCTGGCTAGTCGAGTCAAACGGCGAGCCCAGCTCGGACAAAGTGGAATGCAGCTCCGACACTTCCCTCCCACCCTTTCTATCTATCTCCCTCTTTCGAACCCTTCGCGTAACCGATCTCGCGTTTTCCCGCGCCGCGCGCCGACATATTCTTGCATCAACGCCGCCTGCTTCGCACCTCCTGACACGCGATTAAACTGTCCGAGTATTGGTTTCTCCTGGGAGGTGGCATTCAGGCGCAAGACGATTATTGACATCGGTGGAAACGGTGCTTCTATCTGCTCCAATTTCTCATTCGTTTCGAAAAAATTTTACGTTCTCTTTGATATCGTAGCTTCGCTCACAGATATTAATTCGAAGGTATCGTAACGGCAGCATGAGAAAATTCAGCCAGAAAGTTCTCATCGCGCTTCATTCTCCGTTATCCGCAATACTCTAGCTCAGGGAGGTTCACACTTCCGTGGGAAAATCTCTCCGAGCTTCCCCTCGGGGGCTGGGGCGTCAGAGCGTCCATCCGCGGCTATCCACGGCTACGACGATTAACTTGAAAGGGGATAAAGGGGCGCGGAGGATCGGAGGGGTATATAAGAGCGCGTTAAGTTGCACATGCTGCTGTTCCCACAGGCCGTCTTCGCCGCCATCCTGGCTGTCGCTGTTGCCGCCCCCGGTGGTCTCTCAAGCATCAGAGGAATCCATGACCTTGGTCTTGGCCCGATCCAGGCTCCCGTGATCACCAGCCACGCTGTTTCCCTGCCAACTGCCCACGTGGCCGTCCAGGCCATCGCCCCCCTGGTCCACACCGCCCCGATCGTCACCAAGAACGTGCTGACCGCCGCTCCCCTGCCCCTCCTTTCTGCTCATGGCTTGCATTAAACGACAGACGATTCTATCTTGCAACCACCCAAGTCACGACGAGACAGCCCCATAGAAAAAGTACCACCCCTCCACCCCTCCTCCCCGTAAATCGCCACCCTGTAAAACGAAGGAAAGACCCGAGCTCGAGGAACGAACGGAGATGACGGAAGAAGGAAGACACCGCACCCTCTCTCCCGGCCCATCGGCACCGAGATGACGCTCGAACACCGAGACACACCAGCCCGCCGGACGCCGAGGGCGACACGGCTCCTGGTAGCCCATCCGGTGGACGTTCGCGACGCGAGCCGACGATCAGGATGATCGCGTCAGAATCGGCTGGTCTCTTTCCTCTCCGTGCATTCGCGACTCTATGATCATCAACGCTATTCGGACATTCGCATCTCAATCACTGCACCGTCATCCAGGACCCCTCCCCTTTGGTCATACGGAATTTTAATAAAATTTTATTTAAAAAAAAAAAAAACACAGGCACTAGCCTGCAGCCTTTTCACTCGTTTCAAGCCTCCCAGCGGTAGCTAGGTAGCAAAGCGATCGAACACCGATGACACCTTGCGCTCAAAAGCGATAGGTACATTTGTTACTGCGTTTCGTAGCTTCGCGAGAAGCTTCGACGAATGTTGTCGTCGATCTCGAGCGTTCACCCTTCCGTCGCATCCCTGGGAAGAAGAACTCAGGCGCGTGCCGCGATATTCCGTGCTCCCGTTGGTCTAGACGCAAATACATAGACAGTCCGCCGCTGTAGATACACGCAGATGGCCGTTTAAACGATAGCACTTATCCCGTATGCATGAATCTGGCCTCCGAACCTACTGCGTACGTTTTACGACCGCTCCTTTATCTCCGCTGAAAGGATTCCGCCGCTGCTGGGAACGTTGTTAGCTCCAACGAATCGCCGCGGTATCAGAGCCCAAAGGAAACGGCCCCTCGACTTCTTGCCCGTTGCCAACTGTTGTCGCGGATTTTACAGCCGGCATAAAGGACGCGGCTTGGAATTAGTCGGGGAGCGGGGACTTCGATTCGACTGCAGTTGCTGCGTCTGCGGCATACTTTATTTATACAAATACATCTGAAATCGGTGGAAAATGATTTGGCGAGCTACGCCAGCCTTCGAGCTTTCATCCAGGGATTATTGCCTGTGTAGGGAGCGCGGAGCGTGGTCTGCCCTCAATAGTAATAGACTGAGCCAGGGTGTACCAGGTTGTACCCGCTGTACCCGTGGCTGTAAGACAGAGGAACAGCCCCAGGGTGCACTGGTAGAATTTTCACGTAAGGCTGCGGATAGACCAGGGGATGCGTGATCACTGGAGGCACCGGTGCAGCTGATACAGCCGCCATGGCTACGGCCAGCAAGAGAATCTGCTGAGAAATTTAGGCAACGTGTTATTGAAGCTGTCGAGTGGAAGCACCTTTCATTCGAATGTATATTACAGTTAAAGTTAAAGTAAAATAAGTTGTTTAGTAAAACAAGGAAAAGAGTTAGAGTCAAAGTTAATGTTGAAAATTTTAATCGGCGCTGGAGTTGAAACGCTCGACAAATAAGAAAATTAACTTGATTCGTCGAATAAAAAAATTATATAAAACTAGTGTTAACTTTATTCGACACATACGGAATAATATTTTTAATTTTTATTCCATATTCGAAATTTTATTTAAGTTAAAAATATTCCCATCTCTGGTGCATCTTATGGGGCTGCTTGTTTTCCAATTGGCTTAGGTCATGTTCCGCGAGAAAATAAATATATAAGTTATGATAAATCAGTTTTTCAATTCTTACAGAAAAATGACTGTAGTTGGTACAGAAATTAGATTAATAGAAAAATCTTTCATTTTCCTCAGTTAGTGAAATTTACCATTTGGGGAGCAATCGATCTTATTAAAGTAAGTAGAAAACTAGCCATGGTCTATTTTATCCAATACTCTACACACCCGTGGAATATCGATACGCGTCAATGCATCGCGCGTTTCTTCGACGCGGTCGAACGCTAAAGCAACACCGTTTCAAACGGTCGGTCACGATTCAAATTTTATGCAGATCGAGTTATCAGCTAATCGTGAAAGTTACGAGTGAATTTTTTTCATGCGTGTTTCTTAATACTGCTTAATTGCAGTTGCGCTTCGAAGGGAAAGAGACGTAATCGTGTTGACCATCGAACGTGCAGGAGCAGGACGATTGAATCGTTATACTCGTTTCAACAGTTCTACGCATGACGGAAGATAAAAGAAACTTGAGACAGTTGGACGTGTTTATGTGAAACCGGACTTAACAGTTTTTCTTCGTATTTTACTAAAAAATATGCTCGGAAAGGAAATTCACAATTTCTAATGCATACGGTGGTCATTTAAATAAGCAGAACGTGTTAATAAACATATATGTATATAATATATTAATATATAAATATATGTATATAATACTACATATAATAAATAATAATATTAAATTAAACAATGATATAATACGTTGTTGAGATATAAGCATTAATGGAGATCACATGTCTGCAAACATTTCAAGCGATCAATTTAATCGGCAAATTGTTTTATCTCTAATGCAAATTTATTTCTAACTGTATTGCAAAGATTGTGTTTAGATATTTCTGAAGTAGCTTCTTTTAGTTTAAATTTACAAGATTCTTCTTCGTATGAAAGAACAAATAGTGGTGCAATTTAAAAAATGTGGAATAGGATTGCAATTAAGCGAACTTCTGATTGTCTGCGTCCCTTTGAAGTATTTATTACTCTGATTAACGTTCATTCGATCGTAAGGAATGTATTTACGAAACGTTACAGCAGAATGAGTCTGACATCAAATTGTCCGTTTCTCCTTAAGTGCACTCTACGAACTACGTTTTCCCTCATTTAATAAAGCAGTAAAATATGGAACTAAACGCAAGTGCGAACAGTATATTTAAAAATTGATTGGAAGAATGGTATGTAACGTAAAAAACATTTCAGTGATATAGCTTTTAAATAAGATGCCACAAATACAATGAACTAATTCAAAGTTTGGAGAGATTATAAGGGAAAAATAATTCAGAAAAATTCATACCAACCCAAATTTACAATGCCACTTTCAACGATACAATATCGTACATTGTTCACCAAACAACTGGACCCAAAGATCCCAAATGGGATTGCTACTAAAGTACAAGCTTCTAAACTCCTATCGATCTGACTAGGTAAAAGAAGTTGAACTGGAAACTATTATCCCAAGAATATATGCATGAAAGGCTACCACGACATGGAGTTCCTTTCACGTGGGTTGGAATTGCGTCTGACAATAGACGATCCGCTTTCCCTTGATCCCTTACACTTTACCCCTCTCGCGTATTCCAGTCACATACATAAATCAAATCAACCCCGCTACATTTTTCTTTGCATCTTTAAACACAGAATTTTCTTTGAAAATCCCATCATACTCAGATTGCACAATGAAAACTTTAAAACCATACGCAAGGATCTCAACACCAAAATTAAAGTATTCATAAACAATCATCAATCTCTGAAGGAAAATTCAATCGTCATTGCCACCCTCCCACAAATCTGTCCAAAGTCCGTAAACCGAAACGCGTATTACGCGGCGGAATATCGCCATCAATTTGATTCCGCAACCAAGCGTAACTTATAAATTTCTTCCTCGCTGGTATGTGTACGGAGACCTTTTTAGCTGCGGCGTACGCAAACACAGAGTCGTATATTAAAGTAAGCGCGCGTAGGTATGATGGATATACTTGCCAGCTTGAACATGTTAAACGTTTTATCGGCTTTTCCGTTCGCAAACACGAAGGCACGCAAATCGATACTGCTGTTGCCGCTACAGAAATCGAACTCTTTATATATCCGCGCCGAAAGCTGTGTCATCTTCATTGTTTGCCGCCCCCCGTGGTGGCGGCCTCGCCGCCTCGATCGCGCCGATAATCCGTAACCGTGAATCGAGCGATTTTTCTCGTCCTTCGTGCTTGCATCCTTCCTCGTACGGAGGCGAGTACTTCTGCGTCATAAATATGCAACGGCCGGGCGCAGAGGGGCGCCCGCGACATTCGGAAGTAACGTCGATGGGAACGCTCGATAGATCGGTATCGTTCCCACTGATTTATAGAGGGACTTTCTATCCACAGCAGCGGCGTTCGTTCGGTCGAAGGACACGACGACTGCTCGGAGCTCCGATTAAAAGCGACGCGTCATTCTCGCGAGCGAAAGCGAGGACCTTCGCGGCATCACCTTAGAAACAAACATGTAACAGTCCTCCCTGGCCTATTCTTGAGATACAAATCTCGTGTCACCGGCTACTTCCCTCTCTGCTGGAGGTCAGGTGTAATAACGCCTGCAAGTCAGGCAGGTCTGGGGAGTTGGGAAACCGTATACCTGTTTCACGGTGGAACGTGATCGTTAATGGAAAATTGTTTCATTTTGTCGCTGGGACGATGTGTGACGAGTAACGTTCGCTTTGATCGTGGTTGCTCCGTGGTTTCTGTCTGGTATTTATTTTCTTCTTGTGGAGTGTCGTTGCATCGTGGAGATACTTTGATGCAGCTTTTGGAAAAAATATGGTAATGGGTAAAATAGGAAGGAACTGTAACCTGCACGGGCGAAAATTAGGATACTTTGGTCTGTAACATTTAATAGTCGTTTCTTATAGGCTTTTGTGCGCTGAAAAGGAATCCGCAAACCGTTTGTCGCGATCATCATCAGTTTCCGAGAAATTCGACTTTGAAGAAAAAAAGCAAGTTTTCAAATTTGAACATCTCAAACAGTAATAGTTATTCGTTTACTTGTTCCGTTAAATTATTCTATGGACCTTCACGAACACTACAATATAAGTTATTACTGAATTATAAACATTTAAATATATTTAAACAACGAACAAATCGCAAAGAACCCCCGAAATGCACCAATTTTTGCAGATATCTTTCTAGGAGAAAATCTGACCCCTCCATGCGATGCAGCAGACATTTTTCCCTCGGAAACCATCAACAGAAGTGGTAAAGCACCTTTTGTTTTCAATACAGAAACGAAAGAGTTTGGCAAAACGTGCGGCGCCGACAGTGGTAGTCAATGGCGCGTGGGCCACTCAGCGTCACAGAATCGCGTAACGCGCGTGACTACTCTTTCGTTTCTGTATTGAAAACAAAAAGTGTTACGCCACTTCTGTTGATGGTTTCCGACGGAAAAATGTCTGCTGCATCGCGTGGAGTATTCAGATTTTCTGCTAGACCCTTAGTTTTTGATATATATAGAAAGATATCTGCAAAAATTGGTGAATTTCGGGTGTCGTTTTCCCTTTGATCGTTGTTTAAATATATTCAAATGTTTATAATTCAATAATAACTTATATCGTTGTGTTCGCAAGGCTTCATAGAATAATTTGACGGAACAAGCAACCGAATAACAATTACTGTTTGAACACAAAAAATGTTCAAAGTTGAAAATTTGCATTTTTTTCAAAACCGAATTTCTCGAAAACTGAGTGTGATGCCGACGAACAGTTATTGAATACAGAACAGAAAAAAAGTTGAATTGTGTTGGACAGTGTTATCAGTAATGTAGACAGTCAGTGTTTGGGAACGGCCTATGGTGCGATTGGCACATAGATGGCGCCCCGTTAGTTTGGGCATTTGTAGAGTTCGGAGAAGAGTAATATTGCGGAGTCAGCATTGGGGGAATTGGCAATGCGGCTGACCAGTACGCAGGAGACCCGTGGATCTCGGGTTCGCGTCCCATCGCACAAGGATCATTTTTCGTCTACAATAATTACTTTAATTCCGCAGAATCTATATTCGACTTCGAATCTGATAATGAGTCGATTAAATTCCCACCATGCAGTAGCCGAAACTGCACTCCATACTTGAGTGAGAACCCCTTCACACACATCCATAAGACATAGTCTATCCATGCGAAAGATGAGCGAAAAGGTCCGTTCACTAATAATAATCTTGGAACGTTCCTCGGAGGACCTCCAAGATGAGAGAAGTGAGAGAGAGAAGTGTTCTTCGCGGCTGAAAGAGCGCGAGGTCCGTTTAATTAACGAACTAAGAGAGAAAAGAAAAGCGTCTCTTTCCGCGTTTCTTTGATCCGCGTTGTCTCCTCCGCTTTGCATCATAAAGGGATATCTGCACGCCGGAATCTCCGCTGCTTTGTGCCCGATAAGGGTAACCCAGAGGCGAGAAGCTCTCGCCTCGCGGACGTGGAATTTCCAGGGCTGAGAATCGCGTCGGATCTGCGGGGAACGTTGCTTAATAAATTGCCGAGGAACGACGCCTTATCGAAGCAAATGCCATGCGCGCAGCAATCAGGCTTGTTGCAGAGACCGCGGCACGTGAACGTGGAGCATTTCCATCGCGTGGCTTGAAACGGGCCCTGCTGTGTCTCTCCAACGTTGCTGCTCCGATGCTCGTCGAAGCGTGGCGGAGTCGAGTCTCTTTCGAAACCACGAGCAGAATCTAACGTTTCCATAACAGAAGGATAAAAATGAACGGCTAGATTTTGTGCTATGCGAGCCCGTTAGCCGCGTAGGTGTCTCCCGTGACTCGAACTCGTATTCCTGGATCGTAAAATCGCTCAGGCCTCGAAGGGAGCTGTCCTCCTTTGGTGCTCGAGTTATTTTCGCTGCTTCCTACCTGCACGAAATCGGTCATCGGTGAATTCTAGCGCGTAGCATTACCTTCGTTAAAATATTCCTGCAAGTAGATACCTATTGCAACGACACTTTTCTGGAAATGTATGAGGTGGGTCCTTGTGAATATTAGAAATGCTAGATACAAATTATTCCTAATGCAGGTTCTCCCTACAATTAACTTCGAGTCCCTTTTTTTTTAGAAAAATTGTAAGTCTTCGAAACGACAAAACTCGGTGGTGTCATTTCTTCGGTGTTCGCAATGTTTCGTATGTCAACGCAACCAATGAATATTTATCGGTACCTTAAGAGGGTATATAAAATTATAATACCGCGAGGAATATTTTTAAAATTTGTATACTGTCACAAACTTCTTTGTCAAGTTGGCTTGTACACTTCAATAGAAAAAAGTTAATAAATCATCTCCCTTAAATGTCATGCTCCGATATTTAAAAGTATCGTCTCAATATTTAAACATTTAATCGCTCCCTCATGTTTGTTCCTCGATTGCCTTGAAACAGACGCTGCGCAGGTTTTCAAAGTTCGTTTCTTGGAAGCGTCCACGCTCCGGTCGATGTAAAAATACACGCTGAAACGTTTCTGCAAACGAGAGATTCGTGACAAAATCGGATTAAACGCTGGAACGGTTTGCTATTAAAAAATTGGAGGCCATTAGCCGTGACTGGATTCAATAACGATTCTGGTTATTCTTAATCTCTGGTTGAGCGACGAAATGAGTTCCGTGGAGAAACGTTCGATACAGAAAATATTGTAGAAGGGGACGAGGAAGGAGAATTAAAATTGCATCATCTTTTATTAATCGCCATCACTGGTCGATTTATGAACATTCTAAAGTACTTTTACGTAATATGTAAATTCACACGTAGTGTGCAATGACAGACTGGCCGGTGTGTCAGCTTTCCCGACGGGAAGTGGACACTGTGGGTCCCTGAAGAAGTGGGCCTCCTTAAACACGTCAATTACTAATAAATGTACATTTATTTTACAAAAATTTTAATTGTACTTTTTTGCCACTTACGTATTTTTTGAACATATTATTTATTTTTTATAACAATTAAATGACAGCCTTAAGGTAGACCTTAAGGCAGCCTTTCGCACTCACATCTTGGCTCGCGTCGCCTTGGTTTTTTCGTACCTGAAGTTATCTGAGCTTGCCTCGGTTCATGTGTTTGGTCAGTTGCTCAGAGAACCTTTTCTTGTGCAGTCGTCAATTCAGTAGCCTCACACTACGCCTCGCCTCTCTTCCTCAAAATATTTCGAGAAAGAATCCGCGGCTCGGAGTCGCGCCGAGGCGAGGCGAGGCGCAGTGTGTGTTAAATTGTCAAAATACATAAGAAAAGCATAGGAAGAATAAAATGAGCCTAGGCGAGGCGAGGCTTAGTGAGAGCGTACCTTTAGATCGAGTCCGCCACTGGTAGTGTGAATATGTAATGTAACTATACATTCACCAATAGATTTGTCTATTTTACACGTTCATACTAAGAATTCTCAAATTCTCCAATATAATTGAAGTTATACTAACCTTTACTTCAAAGTAGACTGTTTGGACCAACTTCTCCCAGCTCACTATGAAGTATAGAAGCATATGTACCTCAGTTGAGAAAGTCCCACACCCTGGCCCACCTTAATAACCCTACTGTCCCTGAACAATGATCTAAACTTCCATCAGCGAGAGCAAGTGTCCTACATACGTGTGGGCGATATTAATAAATAATAAGCCAAAAGTATTGCAATAGACAGTGACAAGAATCTTCTGGTTTCCAGGTTCCTGGCGATCTGGTGGCCGCTGAAGTGTCAGATCACGAAGAGACGTGCCAGGCTGATGATAGTCGTGATCTGGTTCATCGCCCTGTTGACGACCTCTCCGTGGCTGTGGTTCTTCGACCTGGTCTCCATTTACGACGACGAGCCGGAGCTGAGGCTCTGCCTGGAGGTGTGGCCTCACCCCGAGGACGGCACTCTCTTCTTCCTGATCGGCAACCTGACGCTCTGCTACGTTCTACCGACGATCCTGATATCCTTCTGCTACATCCTGATCTGGATCAAGGTGTGGCGCAGGCATATACCGACGGACACGAAAGACGCCCAGATGGAGAGGATACAGCAGAAGTCGAAGGTGAAGGTGGTGAAGATGCTGGTGGTGGTTGTCATACTGTTCGTCCTGTCCTGGCTGCCGCTCTACGTGATCTTCACCGTGATCAAGGTCGGCGGCGACGTGGCTGAAAGGGAGGACGAGATCCTGCCGATCGCCACGCCGATCGCCCAGTGGCTGGGGGCCAGCAACTCCTGCATCAATCCGATCCTATACGCGTTCTTCAACAAGAAATACAGACGGGGCTTCGTGGCGATCCTGAAGAGCGGACGGTGCTGCGGCAAGATCCGGTACTACGAGACGGTGGCGATAATGTCCTCCTCGACCAGCATGAGGAAGTCCTCCTACTACGTGAACAACAACAACAACTCCTCGACGAGGCGCGCCTGCCACGGGCCACCGGTCCACCAGGACAGCAACGTCTCCTACATATTCAACCACACTGGCGTCTAAACCGGGGCAGTCCTTTGTCGTGGAGATTTTGATGTACGGGTTATCCGTGGCTGACTGCCTCGTGACGAGTTTCGCGTTAGCCGGTCCGAGATTACAGGCCACGCCGATATCGCGCCCCGATTGTCGCTCGGGCCGGAAGCCGCCGGCAGAGCGGAGAGCGAAGGCGCGGCTCACCGCCGCGGAAACCACGGCCGATTTTCTCGCATCGCGACCGTACACGTATGTTACGACACCTGGCGGGACACCGGGCGGCTACTTCATCCCCGGTTCTCTTGTTGTCGACGAGGGGAAACAACGTTTCTCGGATCCGTCGTTTTGTATTCCACCGCGGAGATTGTATTTTGTTAAGCGAGGGCCAAATAGACGGCGGTGCCACGGGCCAGCCCTCGGCTCGCCGGTGCCACGGATCCCTCGCTCCGACGTATCCAGGCGATGCTCCTTGGCTGCCGCCTCGCGCCCACGGGGCCGCTGGATACGTCGGAGGCTTCTTCCTTTTTCACCCGGCATCATTCTAGATTTGTAAGGAATCCAGGGACACAGGGACCGAGTCGCCAGCTTGCAATTAGCGGGATGCCTGGCAGCGGCGATTCGAGGGATCGTAAGGGATTGGGGGGATTTAGCAGCGCGAATGAAGGGAAGAATGGAGGACGCGTGTGTGTTAATATTAATGGGGGATGGTGAATGTGTCGTTGGGACGGGTGGTTCGAGCATCTTGTTGTCTCTCGACGGTACGAGACGCGTAGCACACTGCCACGAGACACAATTAGTTGCACGCGGTACTCGTAAAACGCAAGCACAATTATTACACGAGGCTTCGACTGTTCCGTAGCCGAAGTTGTGGCCCGTGGCGCGGGCCACCGATCGAAGATCGTGGGCAGACAGGGATAGGAGCCGCGCATCGTCGGCTCGACTCGACGGTTACTCATAAGTCCTTAGGCTACGTAACACAGAAATTTATCCGTGCATTGCATGCTGCGATTTAAGTGACACTAATTGCATAACACCTAACGTTACCTTACACACTACTGGCATGGCATGTACGAGCGAGAGGGGCTGGGAGAGGAGAGTCAGACTGCGCGAGTGACAGGGAGACGTCGAGAGAGCGTGTGAGAGTGAGGGAGGAAGGGAGAAGGACAGATCGCTAGCCGATCGGATTTAGATTAAACACTACCTCCGCACGCGGGAAAATCAGATTTAATTAATAGGTATTCTACATACTTATACTTAGCACAGTTGACTCCAACAGGTATATACACATATATATTTTCTTATCGGAACGTTAAACGATTCTAGTCTTTTCGGGATTTCTTAAGATGCCATACGTACTACATATGCCTGTATGAAACTATCGTAGTGGCTAGGTTTAAGGGCGGATCTCGCGCGGAAGCGGCAACAGCGCGTAAGGCGATCCCAGTTTCAACCGACTCGATCGGCAACGATTAACCATCCCCGCGCTTCTCGTCTTCGCCGCGTTATCAACGTTGCATCGCCCTTCCCCTTCGGTCGCCTCTCCCTCTCCCGCCACCACCCCTCGACCCCCTCCGTGTCTACGTGTTCCAGAGAAAGGCGGAAGTGACCGACTTGCCGTTTTGTCTCTAATTATTCACAATCGATTACACATGCGACGAATTAACGCGGTCACTGGCGACAATAACGATCTTCTACGCTCCGGGAGGGGCACCTCCTGTCAGCGAGCTAGTTCAGAGACCATGCTGCGTGACTGGCAGCGAATGGTCCACGACAATTGCGTCGCTATCGCACAGCCTGCCCACTGTAACAGAAGGATAGGGCTCGATTGTCGTCGGCGACTCCCCACGTGCACGTGGCTTTTCTTAGAGCTCGATCTCTCCAATCGAATTATCAGGAAGATTGCCTAGGCATGTTTCCTAAATGGCTGCCCGTTCAGGTTGGTCCGTCAGCGTGCGACAGCGTCACGCACCATTCACGCTATGCACTTGCACGCATTAATCGGTGTAGTTATAATTTCAATCGGATTCCTTTAAATAAATCCTTCTTTTTCTGATGATGGGCATTTTACTTGAAGCTTCGGACACTTCGTTAATGATTCTAGCAGAGCTTGTTACACAGCTTCCTTTTCACGCTGACGGGTTCAAGGTTCGTTCATCTCCCGCAAGACTTTTGCCGGGAGCCTTGCGCGGCACTTCTCGATATCAGAAACGACACTCCGTCGATCAGCAGCGGATTGTTTCCGCAAGGATCGTGTACTGGGATGGGAAATCCAGATAGCATCGTCCGCCCGTTAAGTCGCATTCCCACGTGTGCGAATCGCGACGCAGGGGCACGTCTAGAACGCTTATACAGCGCGGAACAAAGAAGAGCCTTAGGTCGCGCTCTCACGTGCGCGAAGCACGGTGCGAAACGAGCGTTAAGTAGCTTCACGGATCTACTTTCAGTGCACGTTACGGTGGCACGGATTCCACGCTTTCCACGTGGGAACGCGGTCGAACGCGCGGCGCGCCGCACGCGTGGGAACGCGGCTTTAGACGTCCAAGCGATCAACGAAGAGACGACGAGTGGAAGGCACCGGGGACCCGTGTCCTCGGGCTTCTAACTAACTAATCATGAGATTAACTTTGACACTTTGTAAAATGTAAGGTGGTACGTCGTAAGAGCTGCGGGGTTTTATGATAGAGCAACTATTTTCGTAAGGTTTTTATACGTGGCGAGGCAGTATCTAGTTATAACGAAGCGTGCAAAAGTATATGTATAGACGGTCGTGAGGATACTTTATTCATATCTGTCGTGGCTCAACGGATGCCAGTGGAGTCGCGTATTTGTAGGATAAGGACGATACCGTTAGGGACAACAACGTAAAACGAAAATAATAACGTACACAAGGAGGAAGACGAGGAAAAGAAACAAATAGTTGTAAAATGGAGGGCCCACGTTGAGGAATATTATTAAATCATGCGACGCAACTGTGCTCGCACTAAGCGTGACTATGCATTTAGGGTATAAGATATTATAAAGCATAACGTTGTAATGTTTATATATATATATATATATATATATGTGTGTGTGTGTATATATATATACATATATATATATATATATATAGTGTATATTACACGTGGAAGTAAACGTCTATCTGCTGTGTCTATGTAAATATGTAACTTATTACTCGTAAGTGTATATCGTTGCGATGTTCTTACTGTATACACCGCCGTTACCTCTGTTTCTTATTCGCTATTCCATCTGGAGACCTTACGTCTCGTCGACTCTTAACGTAAGCGAAGGCACGTTGTTCATTCGTTCACTATCGTGAGATACTTTCCGTGCGTGCAGTCAAGCGAATCGCCTGACTTTGAAACAGTCCTCTCGATGCTCGTTATTAATGGTGATATTCCGAGACGTGCAAGGTGATCTGAGGAGAACCAACAAGAATTTAGGGCTAAGTGGTGTTCGTAAAAAAGAATCAGACAGGGTTCAAGTGGCACGAACCTGTAATTGCTGCTGGGAACTAATCTTGCTTTTGTACCATGCGAAAGAGAGAAACGCGGGCGAGCTTGTGGCTGACGCAGTTGTAAGTTTGTTCAAGGTGTGGTCGGATTCCTAGGAATTATTGGTTCATTTTGATCTGGTTAAGGAGAAGAAAATTGGAAATTAGTAGTCAGAAGGATTAATGCAGTGAAATTTAAATTTCTATTCTATTTGAGCCTTGACGTAAATTTGTAGATTAGGGTTCATTTCATATTGACTTTTCTTTCATATTATTTGCAAAGCATTAAGATATTTAGACTCCCTACATATACTTTCAATCATTTTTTAGAAACCGCTATAATCATTGCAGATACAAAGATGTGAAAATATTTTTCTTATTTCGATTGAGGGCTGTTAGCCGTAATTTACCATTTCCAGTGAAATAAGAATTCATATACAGACAGTAGAAATCGTTGAGCAAGTTAGAAATGTCTGAATAATAAGAGTAGAGAATTATGAATAAGGGTTGCAATTTTATTGCTCAGACAAGAACGATGTCAGGATAAAATTCTGGAGGGAATTGAGCATTTCTCGTCTATTTTTACGAGTACATACTAAGTACCTTTAAATCGTTAATATAAGATTTCTTCAGATCAGCCTGCACGATTTCGATTGTAAATATTTCAGCGTCTCAAATGTCATGGCTGAGATTGCGAATGTTCCGATAACATTGTTATTCTGCTGCTTAAAATTTTGTCAACAGCATTGCCAACAGTATCGTCGGCACTCCAATTATTCTGATATTTCAAACATTTTGTGAATATCACTGTCTACGATGTAGTTAGCGTTTCAAATATTCCAACGATCCAAGCACTAGTGGAAACCGCTGTCAATAATACTGTTGACGTTTCGAATATTTTTGTATCTCGCGTACCACTGTTAACGCTATTTTTAAACGATACTGACCACGCTAGGACTTGTCGAACGTCATCGCAAAGGGAGCGCAATGAATAATGATAAATCGACTGTTCGCATCGGCAAATTTGCGTGACGTTTAACTGGCCAGGTAATCTCTCTCGACAACTGTCTGCGTTTTCTGAATGCCTTTCGTCCTTTACTCGATAGTCGGCGATTTAAGGAATCACGCGACATTTATTTTTTATACAGATGTACAGCATGATACTAAGATAAGTCGTCAATGTTTAGGAGCGTATTATAATAATCATGAAAGCGTACAAGGTCCATGGTTATAAATAATTCATTTGCAGCAGAATATTGCAGAAACGCCTGAGATATTGAAAGAAACGTGACATTGCAATGAGTAATCCCTTTGGTTCGTTTTTTTTTTAAAAAGTTGCTAGAAAATATCAGACTGTTCCCTGTTAAATGCAAAAAAAAATCTAAATGATTTGGATCGTTGAATCAGCTGCGAACATCATCTTAAATGATCATAAAATGTTAAGAGAAGCAAGTCTTAGACTGTTCACCAATACACTACAAAATAATGTTTAGCAAGACTTTTGATGTCTCTGAAGGATGTATATCAATGTGCGACGTTTTCACTTGTAATTCATAAACGCCCTGCATAGAATGTCGAATGATTAGATCGATGAATGAATAGACAGATGATGGATTGTAGGCTTTCGTAACCGAAGTTCTCATAGTTCACACTGAAGCTTATTTAAAACGCTCTGGGTGCCATACAATACTAATAGTCTCACACAGATAATTTGCTACACTGCACAAAATAATCGAAAAATGGCACTTGCATGTAATTTAGGGAATAGTAGAGAACAGGAATGACAGATAAATTTTGTTTTTTTTGTATAGAAGTACTTTTGCTGAATATCTAACAATCTGTGTATTATATTGAAGCTTTTTAGAAATGACATACCTCGTAAGTGGATACAGTCGATTAAATAGGTGATAATTTCATTACATATCTAGAAATAGTTTCGCAGAGATTAAATTTTATTTCCTTGGTTTAAGTGCAAGTGCTTTATAAAGTCAGTAGTATTACATATCTAGAAATTGTTTCGCAGGGATTAGATTTTATTTCCTCGGTTGAAGCGCAAGTGGTTTATATAGTAATGTGTGACTTAGCAGATATAGTTCTCCATACTTGATTTGCTATCATCGTAAATATCACCTGCCTCTAGATGTTATCATTACTGCTGTAACCACTAATGTAGCGTATAACGAGCACGGCAATACCATAAACCCCGGTTGTCACTACATCACTGATAAGTCTGATCTTTTCTTGCTCGTAATTTAGTAGTAACCGTTGCAAATCTTGCGAGGGAACTCGCGGAGGCGTGCATTCAAATGAATGACTACCATCGTGATACGTGGTCGTATAAACATTGGCTTATAAACGAATAAACTAAATACTTTATTACTAAAACTAAAAACTAAAAACCAGGAACTTATTCATTCAGGCATTTATCTTCCCAATGTGACTACTGTCAGTCTTTGCGCATAATTTATAAAAATTCTATCCCTCAAATTTTACAGTACAGATAAAATATTCGATCACCCCATTGATTACAAGCAATGTCACTGTTTCAACAGCAAAATAATATAACGCTGCAATTCCCAACTGAGACATTCCTGCAAGATTCTGTGGCATACAGAATGGGATAACTCAGAAAGTGATTTTGTTACGATATAATAATACTTCTGTAAGACTTCCTTGCTGCAGTACTGGAGTGCAAGCAAGAGTTTTAAGATTAAATCGACTCGGCGAATCTCTGACGCGAACGAACCTCTCTGACGAGCAATCTTCGGAAGAGCATTTGCACGTTTCACTTGTTCGTGAAAAAGGGATGACCTTAGTGTTCGATTACTAGGTGAACTTTGTACGAATTTAGACCTTGAAATGGAAAATTAGTGCAGCGATGAAGGATGAGCTCGGAAAGCGAGGGAAAAGTGGTTAGCTAAATAGTATACTGGCTCTAGCCTACAGGAGGGTGTTAAGGGGGAATCTTATTCTTTGGACTAAAAACATAGCAAAATTTTTTATTTTTTTTTTAGGAAACCAGCGTTTCGATTCATCTGAAATTTGGACCATGCTTTGATGCATCTTTGAGGAAGCTGCAGTCTTTTTTTTATTAATTTCTAACCATAAATATTGTAGTTATGCATGATCGACCATCACGCCGCGCAAAATTCGCCGGCCGTTGGTGTGCATGATATTTATCTACCAGGTAATCTGAAACAGACAAATGAAACGGCGTTTTATTTTATACATATTTAACTTAAAATTGATGAATCAGCCAAAAACAAAAAAATTTATTGAGCAGTGTGGAGAGTTTTCAAACTGAAAGGTCTGAACAGATGCATAATTCCTATATTTATTATTAAAAATGAATTTAAAAAAAACTGCAAATTCTTCAACGTTGCATAAAAATATTGTCCAAATTTCAGATGAATCGAAATGCTAGTTTCTTATAAAGAAATTCTTAAATTTTGCTATGTTTTTAGCCCATAAAATAGGATTTTCCCCTTAATCCAACATATGGCTACAGGGCGTTTCCTCTTCTTCAAAATCGCCTTGCAATAATTTTTCACGCGAGAATCGCGTGGACCTACGAATCCATGTAACACTATGAAACTGTACTAGTGATCTAAATGCTGATAGTTTGTTGGAGTTCGTGGCCTGGCCAATTAAATCGTCAAGCTTCTGTCTATCGACGCAATCATCCGCCCGGTGATTTACAATTTTCACCTTCGATTTACAATTTATTAGACCTTTGTTTGCCTACTATCAGAGGCAGTTCCTTCGGAGAATTTTCAGTTCTTCAATACCAAAACGGACAATCGTGCTCAACATTGTCAATTACATATTACTTTGCTCCTTTACTCGTATAATTGCAACTTGTTCCACAAATTTCGCATCAATGGTATCAGGGAAAACTGAAATCTATGTAGAAATTTCTGGTCGTTTAAAGTTGAAGCTCTTCAATAAAGTTTAGGATTCTTAGATGATTTATTAACGAAAGCTACTGATCGTTACAAGCCTCGCACACGCTTCGTCGACTTTACGCAATTAATTGTTGATCGATAGACACAGTTTGGATTAGTGATGTGCGATATTGGTCCCAATTGTCGATAATGCTTATCGATATATATATATTTTCGTTCAATACCGATACATGAAATATATTATTCAAAAAGAATCGATATTGATAATATATCAATTATCGATATCTTATTAAAAAATAAGCTACATATATTCAAGAAAATATCATTTTGGATTATATAGAATTTTCTAAGATAAAAGTTTTTGTATAGTATTAGGAAATTATTTTATTTAAATTAAGATTCAAAGTGTTAAGATGAAAACAAGTAATTTACTTTTCAAATCATATTTATATTTTAATAAGAGACATCATTCAATACGAGAGTATGAAAAAGGATTACTGAATTCTACTTCCACGTAGTAATTCGAAAATTATTAGCTTGAATTAGTTTGAACGAGAGAAGGTGCAGTAAAGTTTATCGATATTTTCACCAAAATTATCGATACCTGTAGTTATTAGTGTTTGAAATATCGATATATCGACAGAGAAATATCAAGATATACAGTTATTGATAAATATCGCGCATCACTAGTTTGGATCGCCTGATCTGGTTGGCGCACTAATATTACATAATTACTGGATCAAATTGTTCGTCCGTTTGCCACGGCAAAGGAGACTCCACTCTCCACATTAGCGATATATTAACGACGTATTCATTTCACCGAGGCATGCAAATTATAGAATTGTTGCAGCTGACACGTCTCGATCCACAAAAATGACGTTTCTGCGTAGATCATAAGGACATGGAGAAAACGCGTGTCATTGAATATCTCCTCGCACAATGTACGCGGAATTTGAGCAGCACAATTGTTTCCGCCATTCGAAACGCGCAAATGTACAACTTTGTTAGAACATTATACGCAGCAATATACATACATATATATTCAGTACGACTTAAGTTTAAGTTTAAGTTCGAGCGTAGCTTATTCCAGTTACTACCGCGAAAACGGAAGACTTCTTCTAATATGTAACTCACAAGAAGGCGATTTTTCGAATCGATTGATCGAGAGCGTGCTGCACAGAGAAACGCGTGATATTCCTATTTTCCGCGATTTATTCCCATTGTGCAGAAATACGATTACGATACGCGATTGCACAAAGTGATCGCGTTCAAAGGGTGATTTATCGGTCGCATTGTTTTACGGGCTCGTTAGCCACACAGCCCAGCCTTCGACACGCTTCAGCATTCACTAGAAGGACGTTTTCACTTAAACGAGCACGATTCGAAGCTTTCAGCGTCGATGTGTTAATCGGAATCGGGCATCTTTTTAAATTTCTAACGCAGCGTTTTATTCGACAGAGCGTGTTGCTTCTGGAAAGTTCCTAGGCCTTTGAATACTGTGCCGCGAGAAAGTGCATACGGGTTTTGTCAAACGGTGTCGATATTGATGTTAGAGTCCAGAGGAGAATAGATTAAGGATCAGTGTGAAATTCATGGAGAATGTGAGAGGATTTCAATTTGGACAGTTTATATTTTTAATATCAGAGATAGAGCACAAAATTTCTTTTATGGGCAGTTTCGTATCGAAAACTTTTGAGCTTACAAGTATTTCTTCATTGATTTGCGTCCACGTTATATATTTGAGTAAAGTATTCAAGATTTTCTAAATTTTTTTCAAGCTTGAATAGCACAAGAATCAAATTAAAATTTCCAACTACTTCAGAAATCGAATTATAGTGACCAATCAATTTTTCATTGACCTTTATATAGTTACACTAATGATTTTTTACGATTTTCAAAATTTTATGCTTCTTTGCGCCTCTCAATTAAAATTTACTATTAATGTGACCAATTCATTTAGGAGAATATACTGCAAAAGCTTGTGCTAATTGTTACTTTCTAAAGATCATTTTAATTGAATAATAAATTATTCAAGTGGTTGTGCCAGCGACTAAGAATTAACGAGATAAGCCAAGAAATCTGTTATCAAGGATCAGAGCTGAGCGTGTCCTTAATTTCAGTTGAAATTTTGCCGGAAACGAATTAATTACAAATTTCCATAATTCTATCAGCACGGTACCTCGTCAACGCAGAAATACCGCAGAAAATTAAATATATCCTAAAATGGTCCCAACAACCTTCGAGCTTTCACAGAACAAAACCGTGCGTATATTTCACCGTCACGCATGCAACATAACAAACACTATTCGAGTCTGCGCGTGCGCGCACCTTGGAGCCGCAAGGATCTATACTTTTTTAAATCTTCATTTCTCCAGTACGATTCTATTTACGTAGCTGCATTCGCTAGGTTTGCAAGTAGGGCCTTAAACCGGCAAACTTAAGCGATTAGAATCGCGGACTTTACCAAACGCGAGAGATTTCGAGAATATTCTTGGCGACAAAACGTTTAAAAAAATATTATCAGCCGCCTGGATAAAAGTAGCGATCGACTAAACCCAGTTAATCATAGAAACAAAAATGCAAGGAGGATGAAAAAAGAAGGAAAACCCAAAAAATTGAATTGTATCGATGTACATTACGTTTAAGGAAGTCCCGTAGCTATCCCTCACGAGTTCCGGAAACGGGGGATGGAATTGGCCTCCCTGGAGGGTGAAACTTGTATTCGCGAGCGATGCGGCACGCTTGTGGGTAAATTGTTACACAGCGATTGCCTTTCGATAGTAGTCTCTCATTCATGGGGTAATCTGGAATAGAAGCGATGCGCAGAGGAGCGAGAGGAGACGATCGTTTCGCTTCGCAGTTCGCGACCATTCAAGGATCAATGGCCGAGGCTGCCGGAGGGCAAGCTTCAGCTTCGGCGAAATCTCGTCTGGAAATCGGTATCTGTACATTGTAATTGTAAGCCCCTCGGTTTAACGAACTTACATAGGACATTTAATATTAAGGGAGTCGCGCGACGCGACACGCGTTACGTTTCGGTTACGTTTCCGTTGCTTTGATGGGTACACCTGTTATATTGGATAAACCGCATTATCCGAATAACGATGAAATAATAGAAACATACTAGGTAAGGTAAAGATGTTTGCAAACGAAATTGATAAGTGTTTTAATATTGTAACAAAGTGTGCGTGTAGAGAGAGAGAGAGAGAGAGAGAGAGAGAGAGAGAGAGAGAGAGAGAGAGGGGGAGGGCAGCGTTAATGTTGCCGATGCCTCTTGCCACCCTTTAAATTCACTGTAACGATAATGGTGCACTTTCGCGAATAAGGCCCCGAAATACGTAAACGTCGCGGGGGGGGTGGTCTCTGTTTGTTGTACGTTTTTGGATATAGCGTCTGATATTGTCGCGGGGCGACGATTCCGGTGGTCGGTCAGCCCGCACGCGTTTCGTCCACTAACGTTTTTGCCTGTTAGGTGGAGAGTAGCAATAAACTTTTATTTCCCTACTTTGTCTGTCCCCCGTTAAGACTTGCCCGTCTCAGACTTTCTGACGGAAGCGATCGGGCACCGAGTCGCGCGCCGTGAGGATCAATGAGTTGCGAATAAGTATACGTATTTTCTCAAAGAAACTGATAAAAGAGTATATATATATATATATATATATATATATATATACACACATATATATATAATAAAATACTTCCACTGTAAGCTCTGTTTCTCTGAATCATGACTCCTGTGATTTCGTCCGTTTCCCTTTTCGTTCAGGCGACGCATGCCGCTGACGAAAGTGACTTTTTTTAGGTTTTTTTAAATTTCATCTGTAGATAAGTTGAGGCATTGAGAGCAAACACGGACTAACCCATATTTTTTTGCGAAATTGAGGGAGTAGCAATAATGTGTTCCCATAGGCTGTATTAATCGTATAAAATACGAAAAATTCTTTTTTTTTGCAATGTGGGTTAGTCCATTTTTGCTCTCAATGCCTCAGTTTATTCTAGAGGCTGAATGGATTCGCGGAGTAGTCTCTTTTTGTAGAGAGTAGACGCAAATTCTTTGAGTTCAGGGGGCATTCTACTTTGATCGGCCGAAAAATGAAACTATTTTTAAAGATTTTTTTCTGAACAAATGTAACATGTAATGAAATAAATCTTTTTGGAATTTATTAAGCTACTCCTATATTATACGAAAATATTTTAAAAGATTCTTTTTAATTTATTTCATATGTTTTTTATAGCGTTAAACCGTCAATGTGACACCTCCAAAAAAAGAGGTATGTTCGTGGCGTAGGTAATTTTCCGGATCAGGCTTATCTGAATCGAAAAATTTGAAATGATTCTTAATCTGTATGAGTGTCGCTATCGACCGTAACTCAATTAACAATTTTTGTTGAAAAATAACGGAGATTTTTCGCGGGGAACGTTCAAGAAACCGCTCTTTCGGGGAACCTTTTCTTTCAAACAAGCGCCATTTTGTTATTCCTCATTTATTATACCTCTTTTTGTAGGTGTCACATTGACGCTATAAAAAAACATATGAAACAAATTAAATACAATCGTTTTAAATTTTTTGTATAATATAAGAGTAGCTTAATAAATTCCATAAAGATTTATTTCATTATATGTTGCATTTATTGGGAAAAAAATCTTTAAATATAGCTTCATTTTTCGGCTGATCAAAGTAAAGTGACCTCTTAATGCTCATGTTGCTTATATGTAATTGATAATATCAGCCCTTTGTTTAACCCTCGGTTGTCGCACTTATTTTTTCGAACGTAGTTGCCACACTCGGTCGATTCGACCCAAGCCAATTTTCAATCGGCTGCTGTTTAAAAACTGTCTGTTAAATTAAGTAGCAAAAATTCTAAGATAAAGTTTGAACTTTGTAGAGAATACAATGTACAAAATTTACATTTAAAGTATCATCATGTTAAAGCAGTAGTGCCACTTTCAATGATGCCTCAAAGATGTTTTACCTGAAAGTCAAATTGTGGGTCATTTTGACACAGTGTGACAACCGAGGGATAAAATCAACATAAAATGAAGTATTAGGTACTACAAAGTTTAATCACTTCGATTCATGCCATTCTTCTTTTAACCATTCTCTAGTGGCTGTTAAAATCGATAAGCTCTTTTTCTGAAATTCGGAAACCTAAAATCTCACTTCTGTTTAACACACTCCATTTGTGCATCGTATATAATTTAAAAATATTCCCAAGTATATAAATATATAAATTATATAAATTATAATTTCCAAGTATACAAATTATATAAATAATTATAAAATAAATTCCATTCGCCACTAGCAATGGCATAACCTAAAGTAACGTTTAATATTAATCCGCGTTGAAGCGGGGTCGCAGAATTATTCAGAACACGAGCCTCAATTTCGTGGAAACTCTCGTAAGTTTGTAGAGTGGAAATTCTTTAAACTTTTTATAATTCCTGCAGCATGCTGCGCGTTCCGACGGCAGGAATTTCATGACATCGCGGGATTGGTTCGGAAGAATTGATTGCTTCACTTTGAAATAGGTCGCCAGAATGGCACGGGAACTTGTGCCGTGTCACAAAACCTGATTTAACTCTTTCTGGCATGACGTACCGTTTACATAGAGTGTCCCGCTATGAGTGGTACAACCGAGAGGGCGGCGAGTTTACATGCAGAAACAAATGAAAAACATGGAATCAAATATTTTTCTACGAATGTCCGTGCTCGAGAAAATCGAGTTTGAATATTCTTCGGGAACACATCCTTTGAAGGTTTGTAGATAATCACTGACTACTTAGCTCTTATTAATCTCAGTACATAGATAGTAAAAGTGGTGTCTTATGTGCAATGATTACTATCTAATTGATGTTCATAAGATTAATGAATAAAGTGGGTATCCCTGTTTTGATTAATAACGACTACCTATTTGAACATTTTCTAATTTTCTATTTCAGCTACCGAGCACAACCATCCCCTGTCTAAGTTTGAGGCGAGACGTCGAGTCATGTGATGTTATATAGCAAGTAGAAATTAATGGCTGGAAATTAATATCACCTAAACGTATAATGCAGCGTTTCCTAATTTGTGCTCCGCAGAACTAATAATCTTTTAATACAATTTATAATCGAATTTAAATATTAAAAAAATGTGTAAATTATTCAACGAGAAACATACAGCTGAATGCAACATTTGAAACACCGCTGTAATACGAAAAAGACAACTATTGAGGTTGGGTGTTCCGCGAAATTTTAGTGAGTTTGGAAGGGTTCCGTGGCAAAATATAATTGGGAAACGTTTGGTGCACGTGTGCTGCAAATCCGATAACAAATAAGCGATTTATTGCAAATTTTGAACCTGCACCCATTACGGCTTTGTGCAATTTTTTGGTTTTGGACAGCTTCAGATTTGAAAAAAGCGTTTACAAGAAAAATGTATTGTACAGAAATTGAAATTCGTTATTTTTCATCGTATCAATATGAAAGTGACACCACAATTTCCAATAAAATACAATATCAATAATTAAAATCATAATTTCCAATAAAATACAATATTAATAACCATCTTTACTCACTTTCTAGTCACTTTCCTAGATGTAACTTTTGTGTGCTATTAAATAAATAATTGGTAATAAATTCACTTTTCTCATTGGCTAGCGTTTCATTTCGATAACATAAATCCAACATCGTTCAGAGACTTCTTGCACGGATCTAATTTTACTGTGATAGGATAATTTTCGCATGTCAACATACGCAATGTAATCGATCAAAATACAGTAGAAATTAAGCTATCAATAAATTGCTAAAATTATCTCGTATCTCCTACTTTATATCTCCCATTAACATTATTGAAGGAAAACAAATATTACAAGCATTTATCCTTATAACTTTTTATCTACTATCCAAACAAATTTCTTACATGCCATCTACCAATCAAATGCATATATATTTAATAAATATATGGACGACTTTAACGCACTGGGCGAATGTAATTTTTCGAATATCTGCAGTGTAAGTTTCATTTTAAAATAATAATAGGCTTGAGTCATTGAAAGCACTTAAGAAGATAAACTTTCAGAAAATTTGACAGAACTGATTGAAGGTAAGCATACATTTGTAGCTTGCATTTTTACATTAATATTTATATATTACTAAGTAGTATTTTTTAACCTGTCTTCGCCAGGCATTGCTATCCTATATAATTAGACGCTCGAGGTCAGCACAATTTTTCTCGGAAACCCGTCTACTTAGAAACAATTTTCCCTGCGAAATGCAAAATTTTAGAACTTTCGGGTACCAGACGGTTACCCGTTCATTTGATTATCCGAAGGGCATTTCGAGGGTCCTAAGTCACATACGTGCCCGGCGGCATTTTATAGTGCCGAGATAATTCATCTGTATCAACCTGCCCCTGTATCAACTTGTCCCGGTCACCACTACATATCTACAATGTTTCGACTTTACGTGATCAAACAAGTTGCGATTTGCAATTCGCGCGATTTCGATGTAACGAAAAATGAAAATATAATGGTCAAAATAAATATAGTTTAGTTAGTTATATGCGGTTTAATATTATTATTTAAATAAATCATTATTGTTATTATTGTTATTGTCCTTATTATTATGAAATGACTATGTTTATTTATTCTGTTTATTTGTATATCGTACAAGTGTCCATAAAGTAATTTACATTTTTAAAAAATCCCGAAATTCTCGGGATTAGTTATATCAAATCCGGGATTTTTGGAATCCAAAAAACAATCGGGATCGCGGGATCCCGGGATTGTATTCTCTACATGTTGCTAATTCGGAATACCGAAGGAGAAGGTAATTTGGAATATTCCAAAGCTTATCGATGCTTTTGTTGCACGCGTAACGGTTACCGCCGCGTCGGTTTAGGCTAGCGGTGTGCATTTATATTTATCTACGATTGTTCCTATATTGTGATCTTTGAGCCTGATTAGATAATAAAAGAAAATAATTTTATTATCTACATGTTTTCTTTATGTTCATAAACTGAAGGTAAATTGGAATACCGGTATACCAAATTACCTGTACCTAAATGAAATCGATACTTCCTGTGATTTTTCATTTAGACCAAAGTTTCAGTTACTTTTTGCTATTTATTATCACTGAGAGTTTGAAATATAAAAGTTTATGAGTTTCCCTATGATATTATGTTATTTTATTTCTTGCCATCCTCGGCCGTAATTTTTTATTCGTCTTAAACAAACTGATGTTCCAAATATACTGCACGTTCTCTATTATATTCTATCAGCATATACTTTCGTCATTATTAAAGAAAGTACTAATGAATGCTCAACCGGGAGCACAAGATCACCTTATGTGGGACCCGGCCCACAACCATGGCTGACGGATACGAATGTAATTGTTCGAATATCTGCAGCGTAAGTTTCATTTTAAAATAATAATAGGCTTGAGTCATTGAGAGCACTTAAGAAGATAAACTTGCAGAAAAAGGACGTGCACGCGGGTACCACCCACACTACCCACACTATTACAATTCCCCCACCCCATTGGTCAGCAAGGTACTTATACTACGTGCAACGCAATGCTTGTACAACGCACTACAATTCGGCGCTCGGTTGCAACCCAAGTCCCAAAATCTAAGGAGGTTTTGTGCTTTCGACTCAGCAGATCTGACATAGGCCTGTGCACGTCAACGCCAAGAAATTCATTGAACTCTTTGTATCACTAAGGTAATAAAGTTGTACGACAAAGCTGCGTCCGCGTGATTGTACATTCGATTAATCGTCTCATAGAAATACGTGGAGTTAAACTTTCAAGACAATTCTGACTCTACTTTGATAGGTATCAGAGGTTGTCTATTTTGCGAGCAGAAGTTTGTATATTTTTTTAATATTACTGAAACTCGGAAAAATTCTTCGACTTTCCCAGTTTCGAAGGATACATTTTCCTTCGAGCATAGAATTGCTTCAGTGACATTTTTTACATGTTTCTTAATTATTTTCAATCATACTTGCAGTTTTCTCATCTGATTGCTGCAATGAAATTCCTCACATTTATCTTCGTGGTTCTAGCAACGCTTGCTGTTGCTTTAAACGCCGTTGCTCAAAACACAACTTGTGTCGGGATATCCGGATCCGTAAGTTCATTCTTATATTATTAGAACTCAAATTCGCAAAGATGTTAGTGCTGTAGGTATGGTGTTTCCAAAAATGTTCCATATTGTCTGTTGATTATTTATGTACCATTTTAGTGTGCGACGAACACTGATTGTTGCCCTGGTTTAATGTGCTCGTTAAATCTGAATGAATGCAATATCCTGGGAGATATTTTGCAGGATGTAACCGAAATATACATTCCATAACATGTACTTCCATAGTACCTACGTAAACGATGACCAATACTACTGATTGTGGGAACAGCAATAATGTTATAATGGAATAAAAACATATATTCATACAATTTGTTCAGTTTATTGTCATCACCTGCAGGCTGCAACAGTATTTTCCATTGCCACTAAAGCAGTGATTTCCATCCTATGGGTCGCGAAGTATTTTCTGGGGGGTCGCCACGGTTTTATGGTTTTTTTTTAATACTATTTAATTTAGAGCATAATTGTAAAGCATTATAAATATTTATATTAAAGGACATTTCAATATTTAAGCCCCACGCTTTTATTTTTGATCATATGAGGGAATTCTTTTAAGGCAGTCATTTAGGCCGGTACCAAAATTATTTTTCTTTTTTAATACATTTTAATTTAACTTTCTTTCCAGCTTTTTTAATCTCCTCAACAGTCTATCATCTTTATCGCCCCTCGTGGACTTTTTCCTATGTTTATCCATTTGTTTCTATTATACACACCGATATTTTATCCTTAAATAATCTTAATAATCGAAAGAAAATCATGATCGAAGAAACTCACGGCGTGACTGCTTCGACACGAAAAAACGTTAAAACGAGTCGAGCCGCGGAGGCGTGGCGTCCAGATTTTTAGGTTTAAAACTCTGAAACCGTGACTGTCTTGTAGAATAAATGCTACTACACTTGTAATCTCGAGGGCGAGATTCGAAGTATAATGTTAAGATACTGCGACACCTGTTTTAAGTTCTGTTGTTCCATAGAAAATATGGGTAGAAGTAACACCGATAAGCAACTACCTTACGATACTGAACCGGGTTTCCCAGCATCTGAAAGCCCCTATCTATCATGAAATGTATGATATTGGAGGTAGGATACTAATATTAATACTAAGTGGGAGCATGTATGAAAGCTGTAAGCTATTTAAATGACGGTTTTACAGATTCTCGTCCCGTGCCATATAAATTTCTGCTTCTGTACCTTCGACATCTTTACAGCCATCGTTGTCAGACACATCGCCGTGCAATTTACGCTGCTAGGTTGCAGATTCCAAGACGTTTTCGCACGGGACTTTAACGATGGGGCCATTGGTCGCCAACTTTCAGCACTGTCTACATCAACACTTGGAGATTATATTTAAATACGCGTTCCTCTGTCAAATATTCGCCTCGAGTTTTGCAATTTGCATCCCAGGGTTCCATATAATCGCTGTAAGTGAAATATAACTACTTTATTAAGAGATCAGAGGTTTCACGATTAACCGTGACGTATTCTACAGTGGCGCACTCAGAATTTAACCTTGGAGGGGAGCCCAGTTGAACGGTTAAAAATATTTTTAATGCAAATTCTCTAAAATTTATTGGGCCATAAAAATTTATTTAAAGAATAAAATCTAGGTTTCTTTTCTTTTTACAAAGCCGTTGAATTACTTCAGTCGTAGTTATATTAATCACCTTTTTCCTTTTTCTTTTGGGGGTGCCAGGGCCCCTTGTGCACCCCGACACCCTTGTGTGCACCACTGGTATTCAGAATGCATCGTATTTCGGATAGTACCATATTATCAAAAGCTTGAAATTGTTAATCATGTTATTATCACATGATGTGGCGAATAAATTTTGTGTTTCATATAATTACTGTAATTTTATAGACGAATAAAGCTGAGGCAACCAGTGTACGCATCGCGCGTCACGTAAGGTCGCGAAGAATCACTTTCTGATTACGAAATTTACACATCCCTCACCAAATTTCTCACTGAATCCCTTAAACCAAATACGAACGATTCCATCTCAAAGAGTACGACACCTCTGTTAATGGAGAACTAATTGTTTCACGCCGACTCTACAATGTACATAAGTACAATAGAACGGCAAAGTTGCACTGACACCGTGCTTCGCATCGTCAGTGGATTTCGATGAAAGGAAAAACGTGGGAGATTGAAGGAGGGGTGGTCTGTTCAGGTGACGTGACATGTCTATAATAATAAATGTTATCTTTGTAATCAATACGTCCAGGTAGATTGGTTAATGTACAGCCGTGCCACAGTGTAGACAAGGGAATGGCACACGCTGCGTCGAGATACTTTTCAGTCAGGTTCACGCGGTATCTGATGGAAAAAGGGGTAGTCTGTTCAGTGACGTGACATCTCCATAATAATAAGTGTTGTCTTTGTAATCGATACATCCATGCAGATTGGTTAACGTTCAGACGTGCCACAGTGTAGACACGGGAATGGCACACGCTACGACGAGATACTTTTCAGTCAGAATCACGCGCTGGCTGATGGAAATCGTAGGTTTCTGGAACGCGCAGACTATAAGGGAACAGTTACGGCTGCGGTTCAACTTCGCGTATATGTTGCTTGTTCTCGTTTCAAGTTTGTGCGTGGAATTGCTAGACCTTTATTATTCCCGGCATAATCTCGACGTAAGTGCACTAGAATTTTTACCGCAAACAATGTTGTATACGGTAAAGGAAGAAAATAATAAATCACGTGGAGTCACGTGTTTTACCATTTTCTGGCATGCCTCCGCCGTGTGTTATTGTCAATCGTTGTTAGTCTGTTTCGTTGCAATCTGGACGTTGGGAAGCTGAATGAAATCGTTAATAAAATATAATAATTCACGATAGCCAAAATTCGTTACTGTGGTTTAGATGAAAGATGTTGATTCAAAGGTTCTTTTTATGGAGAACTAATTATTGCTCTTCAAACTAAGCAAATATAATAATAAATCAGCCGGTTAATTTGAAGTAAGTTCTAAAGTTCAGTATTGGAGAATTTATAATATAGTATCTATATTGTTTTAATAAAACAAATTGCGTCGTAGTTTTTATAATGTAATCGGTGTATTATTAATCTCTAAAGGAGATGTATTACAAGTATTAATTTTAGGATATTGCTTTTTATTCATTTCAATTTTAAGGATAGCGTGACACTGTGGAGTGAAATCGAATGCAAAATTTGGAATTACTGTTCGGTGTGGAGTTTTATTTCTATATGGAATTTTTAATAGTCTTTTTCAATATGAAGGAATTTTTACTTTTTTCACTTGGAGAAAATCACGCTGTTCTAAATTGTATCGTCATCGCTAGTTATTATTCGACTTGGATAGAGATTCTGCTCGAGTAATTTTGTAGGCGTTTACATATGCTGCTTGCAGTACAATACCTGTAATCGTAGTGCTGATAAAGACGATCACGTTCTCGATTCGGCAAAAAGAAGTGATGTGGCTAATTGAGCATTGCCAAAAACACTTTTGGAACCAGAAGTACGACCATTTTGAGAAAAATGCCCTGCACCAGCTCGATAAGAGGGCGGTACTAATTATGTTGTCCTTCACAATCCTAATTAATGCAACGACCGTCACATACGGTGTGGCTCCACTGGTTGGTAAGTTTTCTGAAAATGTATTATGCTGTAGTATCTTTTTTTATTATATTTAACAACAATTTCTCGTGCAGAATGGGAAACTATAGATATTATTAATTGCTGCACTATAAAATATGGTGTCCAATTAAGAAAGAAAGATGCAGGGTACAGCCTAGGGCGACAAATTTTGGGCAACAGAAACTGAAAAACGAAGCAAAATATTTGTATTTTGACTATTTCGACCGGGCGATCTATAAACACAGAGGATTGAGGCAACGTTAAAAATAATTCATCTTTTTCATGTAGCAAATTAGCAATTACTCATATGTGAGTTGTCATGTGGAATTAATTTTAAAAGTGTCTCAACCCTTTAAATTGAAATATTTAATGATATTTCACGAAAGGGACGACAGACGTTTGTTAGCCTAGGGCAATGGTGGCGAACCTTTTTATATGCGCGTGCCAAAAATTTATAAATACTATACATCGAATTGCTGACGTGCCAAAAACTTAATAAAAAATTAATCATTGCAGAATTTTATTGAGACCGAGTTTAAAAATTAACATAGAAGTTCATAAGAATGAACTCATAACTGGACATATACATTGTCGTATGGTAAAAGCTGGCGAAATATATTTAAATATATCTAACCATATAATAATTACACTGTCCAACAAAATTTAACTTCTTTTCTGTCCTGTAACATTCAATAGCCGTTTCTTATAGATTTTTGTGGGCTGAAAACGAATCCATAAACCGTTTTTTAAAAAAACAGCACATATTCAAATTTGAACATCTTTTGTGTCCAAACAGTAATAATTATTCGGTTGCTTGTGCCACCCAATTACTCTATGAACCCTCGCGAACACAACAATATAAGTTATTATTGAAATATAAATATTTAAATATGTTTAAACAACGATCAAAGGGAAAGCGACACCCGAAATGCACCAATTTTTCCAGATATATTTCTATATATATCAAAAACTAAGGGTCTAGCAGAAAATCTGACTACTGCACGCGATGCAGCAGACATTTTTCCGTCGGAAACCATCAACAGAAGTGGCGAAACACCTTTTGCTTTCAATGCAGAAACGAAAGAGTTTGGCAAAACGTGCGGCACGGACAGTGGTAGTCACGCGCGTCACGCGATTCCATTGACTACCACTGTCGGCGCCGCACGTTTTGCCAAACTCTTTCATTTCTGTATTGTGAACGAAAGGTGTTTTACCACTTCTACTGATGGTTTCCGAAGGAAAAATGTCTACTGCATCAAGTGGAGTAGTCAGATTTTCTTCTAAACCCTTAGTTTCTGAAATATATAGAAAATTCTTCTTCAAAAAATCTTTTTAACAGAAAACATTGGGAAAAGTGCTGCTGACAGAATACTTCCCTTTACCTTCAACTGGTTCGGTTTGCCGATATCGACGACGCCACTTTATGAAATGCTGTTTGTGTTAGAGGTGCGCGTAAAATCGGGATAAGGGAAAATGAAAGGTGTTAATAATAAATATGGGTAATGATATTTGGACGTTCTCTCTCGTAGATGGTGTTGGCTACGCACATGGGAGTATATTTCTGTTGTTTCGATAATTTTTTGTGCATGCTGTGCATGCACATCAGCGAACAGTTCAAGATTCTGCAGCACAGACTAGAGACACTACTTGCTCGCGATTCTTTCAAGAAAAATGCGGACAAAACGTATGATGAATTAAAACACTGCGTCGCGCGTCATCGCTTGCTGATTCTGTACGTAGAGAAATTGGAATACACGTTTCGCTACTTGATTATGAGCCAGTTGCTTATATCTAGCGTTGTACTGTGCATCTCTGGATTTCAGCTTTGCTTGGTAAGGCTGTTACGTTACAATTAGACAATAATTCGTGTACTGTCACCTGAGAGAAGTGAAGCAAAAATGAAGAACTTCTGATTTCTGTTTCAAAGGAACATCAACCACTTATGAAACGGTTGTTGTTCGCGACTTACTTTTTTGGAGGCATTTTTCAAATATTCCTGATTACGTTCAACAGCAATAACATAATCGTACAAAGCGACGCTGTAGGGAATGCCGTTTACAATTGCAACTGGGAAGCTAGCTCGTACAAACGGTACAAGAAACTCAGGAAACATCTTCTTATTATAATGGCGCGATCTAAACGCCCTTGCTACCTCTCAGCAGGAAAATTCTTTCCAGTTTCCCTCGAATCGTTTATGAAGGTAAGAGAATCGTGAAACAAACAATACCATTTACCGCAAGTCGAACAATGGCAAAAAACAAAGGATAAATTCCACTGACATTTCCAGGTGATAAGTACAACTGCATCTTACTTTGCTTTGCTACGTGAATTAGACATTGACAGCGAAGAGCAATGAAATTCAGAAATTGAAAATGTGACTACAGTGTAAGGAATACATTAATGAAAACTGATAGTAACTGTATACTTAAGTAACCGAGATAAAATTTTGTGCAAATAATGGTATGTATCTATGTATGTATTGGCAAGTACTACAAAATATGATTATAGAACGTGTAACATCTGCGATGAATACTTTGTACAATTCTGATGAAAAAATAGAACCACATATGTTCTTGAAAACTTCGAATTTCTTAAAGCAAAACATAACTAAAACACTGTGTCGCTGACATTTCTGATAACTATAAGCAAAGAACGAATTATCCGTCCGTTTGAGACACATTTATGAGACTAATTGTGAACAGTACAATGTTAGAAATTGGTATTTCAAAATATAATTCTAACTTAATAATATTAAAAAAAAAACCAAAACCGTGGCGACCTCCCCAGAAAACACTTCGTGACCCACTACTCCAACACTACCTATCCTGCTGGTGTACTTTTACCGCTGACCAACAGACTAGTGAATCCCACTCTTTCGTTCGGATCACCTTTTTCCTACAACCGACTCTCACTTGCACGCGGTTCGAGCATAACTGAAACTTTGGTAACGAAACATTAGCTATTCATTGTCATTTCCCTCCCCTATCATTTTCCTTTCACGTTACGTCGGAGGATCCCACCGGATACTACATACAAGTTCGATCCTTGGAAGGATTAACGCGTGACAGTATATCAGTCGCGTGTTATCACGAAGGGCAGCTGCATTTATAATTCATCGGTTAAAAATTCCTCCCCTTTATGCTGTCACGCTGGTGCGTGCCGCGGCAGAACGTCACGCATAAGAAACGATGACGGGTTACTCGTGATCGGCGGACAATTGTCCACGGCAGATCAAAATGATGTCAGGCCAAAACACGTGGCAATTTTCAACTATCGATCCCGGAAATCGTGCTGGAGTTTGAAGTCATAGACCGGTCACTGGTACACCACAATGCTTTCGATGAGCAGGGATATTTCAATCGACCTCTCGTGCTTTTTGATGAAATTATCGGGCATTTGGTTGGCAGCCAATCGGCAAGAGCAAATCTACAGGAATATCACGTTAACGTATACCGTCGTTACCCTCTCTTTCGGCGTGTACGTAGACATAGCGGACTTTTATAACACTTGGGGTGACGTGAGCGTGAGTACACAAATTACTCAATGGGGCTGCTTAAACCAGTGTTTCGGTTTATCATAATCACCGTTTAAAAGAGTGGTGACGAAGTAGAAATTATCTATACGTTCGGTAGATTTTAATGGTGCAGTTAAACTGTTAAAAACATATTTGTTACTATTAAATATTAATCTAGTCGACTACCATTTGGTAGTGCCACGCACAGGGCAAATCGAGATTTTGCCCTGTGCGTGGGGCAAGAAGTCCATTTTGCATTGGCAACATTTTGTGGTATAACTCAACAGAAAATAACAGTATCAACAGACGAACTTCGTGAACGTAAGGCATAATAGTTATAGTTTATACAAATTAACATCACATATCTCTAGATTGTTAGTACTAAATTTTACATAGGTTCATACGAAAAACGGGACTTTTAGCCCCACCCTACCCTACCACACTCCCGTGACAGTAATGACACATTCGCCGGCGCCAGTTCCGCTTCTGTGGAACATGTGGTACAATGATATAACAGGAAGCCCCGTCTCATTCTCACTGTGAGTGCCAATGGCTGCTGTCTGAATTATACATTACAAATCGATCCAGCATTTCATTTTTTACACCCCTCGAATGATTGTCAAATCGCATCACGCTCAACGCGCTTTGTCATTAGCCCTGCTCCGCTCGCGGAGGATAGGTATCACATAGGACAAACGCGTGTGACTGACAATACCAGGGCTGGATCGATCGATATAATGCTAGATACAGGCGTCTCGTTCTGTAAAATCTAACGTGTCGCGATTAAAGATGGGAAGGCCTCTCGAGTCCTCGGGGCAGCTAAAACTTCGCAATTCCGATCGTTCAGTGGCTGTCGACCGTCCTCCTCACACTAAAGATGTCTCTATACTCTTGACATCGTTCTTGATGAAGATCGTTGGCCTCTGGCTGGCGAAGGACAAGGAGGAACAACGTGTGAGGGATTTAACGTTGATTTACACGGTGATCGCGATTCTGTTCGGGGTGTGGGTCCAGACGAGGGACTTTTATTATTCCTGGCCAAACTTTGGCGTAAGTAATTCTTTTTCTGGTCTGGATATAGCAATGCACACGCTGGATAAACACTTTAGTTCCTTCTCGTTAGACGCTACCTTAATATGCTCGGTTACAGAGTACAAGTCCTTTTGGATTTTGAGATGTACTTTTTCAACTGAATTTGATGGCTAAGTGAAGCTGCTTTCTGTAGAATTTGAAGAGGAACTTTGGCTTGTAATGAGAGGAGTAATTAATCTGTGAATCCATGTATGTAGATAGATATTTTGAAAAAACTGCTTGCAAATCAAGGACAAATATATGTATTTTTATTTAATATTCTTCTCAACAAGCTAATTTTTCTGGTGAGCAATAATCTTGTATAGTTTAAGCAACAAAGTTTGAATAATTTGTTGTAAAGATATGGTTGGTTTTACGTAATTCTTTTCCATTTACATTTGAGCTTCGAAGTGAAAATTAATTTGGATAAGTTTTTCGTGCGAATGATCCACTGATCTATTAAGCTATGATAAATGTTTTTTTACTTGGAGACACTTTTGACATTCCAGGATTGCGCCTATACAGCTTGCAATATTCTATGTCTGAGCATGTGTTTACTGAAACTGGGCGTTGTATTCATGCAGAGAGACAAGTTCATCGATTTACTTTTATACACGCATGAAAAGTTTTGGCACTCCAATTACGATGCCAATGAATCGGTGCTGTTGGCCAATTGCAAAAGAATCTGCACATTGTTCCTAGCTATCATAAACGTCTGTGCTCAAGGCACAATCGTTAGCTACGTGCTAACGCCTATTGTGGGTGAGCATATTAATTTCACACATCACTATGTAACCACAACATTATTAGACTGAATATCTCATTCGTTAGATAATCATTGAAATAAATAGAATCGATGACAATGATAAGAGAATTGCATTTGGTAGATAATATGGTCAGTAACCAAATTCTTATCCCCACGGTATGTATGTGCACATGTACTTTAAAAGGAATAATATAAAAATAAAATACTCTGGGAAAATTGAAGAATTTTTTCAAAATCAAAAATCGAAACTTGTGGAATATGGAATACAAAATTCCCGTGATTATACAGGGTTTCGCAGAATTGAGGGGCAATCCAGGACATGCAGTATCCTGGTGCAAGAAGACATCGAAAAGTTCTTTACCGTTTTGGGATCCGAGGTTTCGTTCTCGAGATATTAACAGTTGAATATTAGCGGTGAAACTTCCGGGCCGCAAAGTTTAAAGTCGCAACAGCTGACGCGGAGCAGTGAACCCTAGCAAGCACACATAGGAGGCAGTGCACGCGAACGTACTGTACCGCGCGCTCCACTGACGCGGCTTGAAACCTCGCAACCCGGACGTTGCACCGCTAATATTCAACTGTTAATATCTCGAGAACGAAATCTCGGATCCCAAAACGGTAAAGGACTTTTCGATGTCTTTTTGCATCAGGATTCTGCATGTTCCGGATTGTCCCTCTATTCTGGGACACCCTGTATAAAAGCAGTGAAATTTACAGATACATATGCGATTACGTATTCAAAATTCTGAATGACCATCTGTATTTCAGCAAATTTAGGAAGAAATGGCTCAGACAGAGTTCTCCCATTCAATATGTGGGTCAGCCTGCCTCTATCTGTGACACCATACTACGAGATAGTATTCGTGCTACAGGTACATTACTTGTTAACAATTTTCGTAGAAATTCTTATATGGAAAGGTGATAGTCCTTAAGGAGTCGACTTTTTAAAATTTTTCTCTCATTATTTAGGAGGCCTTTGATAAAAATTCTCACGTCGATCATCCACAGATTGCAGTAATAATCACAACCGCAAATACATCTATTTTTTACAATTTTACTATTTTTTCGCAAATACATCTAATTTAACACTTCCGTCGCGAAATCAGGAATACCGACACACGACCTGGTCTTCCTCATTATTTAAAATATAGTCGAGCCGAAGGAAAAATTAAATTTTTCGATGGAGGAAGCTGCTCCAACAACAGAATAATATCCATTATTAATACTAAAACTGTTCCTGAATACTACTCACCTGTCAGTGACTAAATTGATTATCCACATATTCAAGTGATGAGGCTCCAGAGACGATTCTTTTTCTTCGACTCGATTGTAGACACCAGATAATACTCTTCATTACCAAACTGATTTATATACCCCTACAGCACACTTTGTTGCAGGAACGTTGCATACCCGTTGCGGCGCATTGCAATGTTGCCGTTTGGTTACAGGTTGCATTGCAATTTTACTGCAACATTGTGGAAACATTGCCGTGGAATATTGCAATGGACACGTTTGTGCACTGTTCCTGGAATATTGCGCACACATTGCCGAGGAATATTGCGCATATATTGCGGTACAACCCACGTGGAACGTTCCTGCAACATCGACCACAAATTACGGTGTTACGTTACACTCGTAAGCTATGAGCGCCGTTCCTACAACGTTCCGCACTGAATACGGAATTACGCGGAACGTTCCTGAAATGTCGACACACAGAATACAGTGTCACATTTCACAGGCAACTTCCGAGGGAATATATGTGAACACGGACAATATGTGATATAAGTAATTAATACAATTAGTTAATTAGCACTATAAGGTTTAAGCAAACTGTTAAACTGTATACAGCAATAAAAGATATTTGTAAAGAAGTCTGAGCTGTGAAATGTAAATTCACAAACACTAAAAACTAGAAAATAAAAAAATTACCTATATAAAAAAAAAGTATGTTAAACGATTGTATTAAAAAAGCGCTAAAAACTAAAAAAACATTATTTTCTTGTACTACGCAGGATATTTCATAACAGAATATGAATCAACTTAATATATATATATATAGAATACCATTGTTTTTATTTTTGGCCCTACTGCCCGAAACGTTGCGCGACCATTACTGTAAAATCTCAGAAACGTTGCGTGACCATTGCTGTAAAATCCCGAAGCAATGTTGCAGAAATATCTCCTGCAATGTTGCACAGGGGCTGACATAGCAATTTACTTGTAACGTTTCGGCAACATTCCGAGCAATGTTCCAAATATTAAACCGCAACGTAACTGAGACATTCCTGCAACAAAGTGTGCTGTAGGGGTGCTCGATTTTAATTAACCTTGAAGCTCGAAAAGCTTGCTGTTTACACAGGTTCTGTCATTGTACCACGTTGGCGTGTGTTACGTTTGCTTCGACAACCTTTTGTGCTTAATAAACTTGCACGCAGCTACTCAATTTCGGATACTGCAATACAGGATGAGAGATCTGTGTGGCGTAAATACCAGGTCCGTGGACGAAGGAACATCAAACGAACTTCCGTTAAATTGTGCGGCAACGTGTTACGCGTCGTTTAAGAACTACGTGCGGCAGCATCAAGCGCATATCCAGTACTGTTGCAAAATTGAGGACATATTTACGAAAATATTACTGGGGCACGTGCTCGTTTTCAGCTTGCTGCTGTGCTTAGTGGGCTATCAGACATTTTTGGTTTGTATTAGTCATTTTCATACACGGCATGAAAATTGTCAAATATAATCAAATTATTTCCCTGTATTGCACAATGAGAATCTTAGAATTTATAAATCTGATAAAAACACTGGCACTCTAAGTGAGATAGTTAGTCTCTCTTAAACCAAATTCTTATTTCGAATATGGAAGTTGAAAAATTGAAAATTTTATATGAAAGTTGACCCCAAATATGTTTTTAATTATAGAAAATGCGATTCCTTAGAAGAAATAAATTAGAAAAACTGAAGCAAATGTTGCTTTCATGAGCGTATTTTTTCAAACGTATTTGTCACACTGGGTTGATTCGACCGCAGTTGCAAACAGTCTGTGATAAAGTTTAAACATTGCAGAATATATTACATCGTTGAAAACTATCCTTTAAAGTATCATAACGTTTAAAAAAAAATTTTTAAAATGAGTCCTGAGAAAAAGTTTTTTTGCTTAAGAAATCATAACTTATTTAATTTTTAATATTTTTCGCTAGAAATTGGTGGTTATACTCTTGAGATATGCTACTTTATTAAAAGAATATTTAATAAATAAAATTGCCCCCACTCATGAAATTAGTACTATATTGTGCCAGCAGTGCCATTTTAATGATGCCTCAAAGTCATTTTACCTCAAAGTAAAATTTTGGGTTATTTTTCCCCCGTGTGACAACCGAGGGTTAAGACAGCTCATTTTGAACACACGTAGAATGCATGACAACGGTCCTTTTTAAGGTGTTGATTCAGTTTCAATTGTTTGTATTGACAGTGCATATTGTCCCACATGTTTATAAACACCCGATATTGTCTTATCTGTCCCCAGGCTGATTCAGCTCCTACAAGACGTCTTATTTTCATATTCTGTGGAACGGGCAGCATTTGCCAGTTATTACTGTTCACATATAGTTGCGATGGTTTGATAGAAGAAAGTACAAACATCGGGGCAGCAGTCTATTCAGGGCCGTGGTTGCATTTACCTATGAATAAGTTTGGTAGACTACTTCGAAAAGATTTGATGATGGTCATTATTCGATCGCAGAAACCTTGCTGTCTAACTGCCAGTGGGTTCTTTCCTGTCTCTCTGGAAACCTGTACCAAGGTATTCAGTCACTTTCTTCCCAAATCTCTCAGCCACAAATCCAATATATCAGTTTTGAAATTCTCTGTTTCAGGTTCTTAGTACTGCCATGTCTTACTTTACTCTTCTGAGGCAGTCTATGGTTAATTGAAATTTCAGTTGTAAATTAAGGAGCAGAGTAGTACTCTTCGAGTAATGGTAGTTGAATATTTGTCGTTTCTATCAAAGGCAAAAAGAGAAAGTATTTTTCTTGTAACGATAATAATATATTATAGAATGGAGAAAGTAAACTCGTGTACATTATTTACAAGGATAATTCATATAAACAAAAATTCTCACAGCACGTGATAATCAAAATATCATGCACTGAATAATTTCTGTATCCTCCCTTAACAGTTCAACATTTTCTTTTTAACGATATAAAAAGGACAAGAAGTCTATATTTTTCACTTATATTTCTAAAATTCTATGTAACAGTAATATGTTCGAGTTCGGTCCTGGCTCTTGTCGTGGTCGGACGTGTTGTCACGAGCGCTTCCGGGTGTTTACATTTTGATCGCATGTGCCAATTTCCCTTAGCGATTCTGTGTGTTTTTCAATTGCGAGTGAACCTGTGTTTTTCTATTGCGAGTGAGCCTCTCTCCCAGTGGAAGTGTGCATCTCAGTGCACTCTTCCCACGATGGCTAGCCAATCCAGTGCAAACACCCAACGTCCATTGATCTCCACTGTCTTGAACCAAAATGATTCTACCAACAAGAGAAACAGCTACGCAGCTGCTGTAGATGTCTGCAAAGTACCTGTCTCCATCCAGCACATACTGATGGAATACGCCAAGTACACAATAAATCGAAATCAACATAAAATTGCCACCGACCTGAATCAGATGCTCACTGATCCAGATATTTTCAACAATGTGCTCACCTTCCTTGAAGACATTGGAATCCGACACCTGATTTAGCGCCTGAGCTTACCAGCATCTGAGAAGTCTGAGTCCCAGGAACATTTCTCTCTTTTTTCTTTTTCTTTGTCTCACAAATTCACATGATGACTAATTAACTTTATCCATCCAATGTAGTCGCTAATAACCATAGAAGTCGATGCAACTTAAAACGCTTAATTAATAAAAAGAAGTAATATGTTCACTTTATTTATTTCGTCACTGATTTCTGGATTCTCCCTCGTTACAAAAAAAAAATCTCTAGTATAGTATTACCATTTGATGATTTGTTTTTTAATTTTGGCACTTACAGTGTTTCCTACAATGACTTTTCAATTGTCATTCAATTTCAAAGTTAAGATGAATTTTGTGTATTCTTTAGTTACCAAAAATCGTGTTTTATTGTTTTAACACATTATGTAATTATTTTGATTTTTATGCAGTCAGACTCACCTCCATCCCGAAGTGTTAGTTTGGTCCTCAACATGGCTGGCACCTTGTGTCAACTTTTCATGTTCACGTACAGTTGTGACGGCTTGATACGACAGAGCACCGACATTGGTCCAGCGATATTTTCTGGGCCGTGGGCAACTTTGCCGATGAATAAAACTGGCCGATCTCTGCGCAAAAATATAATAATCATCATCATGAGAACGACTAGATCTTGCCATTTAACAGCTAATGGATTCTGCACTGTGTCTCTGGAAACTTATACTGGGGTGAGTCATTCTTCAACACCCCAATGTTTTGCGAGAACACTTTCTTAAATTTCTATTGTTTTTCTAAAAAATAAGTACATTACAATTATAACTTTTACTCCTAATTATAATTAAGTACAGTTGCATTACTATAGCAGAATAATATTTTCAATAAAACATTTATTTACTTAAAGAAAGCTTTCTTTGTTTTGCAAACTTAACATTATTGTTGAAATAATGTTCTTTTCATACAAGTCTATAATCTTCCTTTGTATAATTAATTTCATGTTGTATATGTATTTGCACACTTGCTGAGAAGAATGAGAAAGTGTTTAACCCCTCATGCATAATGGTTTAGGAAAGACAATTGATACGTTTCTCCCAGAGATGTGTGTATCTGCGTCATAAACATTTTATTATTTTGTTTTAGGTCCTTAGTACTGCAATGTCGTATTTTACTCTACTAAGGCAGTCATCTTTGGACATGGAAAATACGTAACAATTTACATTAATTACATACAAGTGATATTCGAAGATTGATAAATGAATTAAATTATCAATGTTTGACATATGAGCACGAAGGTAATATGAAAACAGCATTCAAGGTAAAATATCATCGTGTGTCCAACTCCGTTACTCGTTCCAATTACGTAACAGGAAAGTGAAATGCAAATTAATAGGGGAGAGTAGGGTAAAATGGAACGTTTAACTTTGGAGGGTGATAACATAAAATCGGAAGAAAAAAAACACGGAACTTCAACAGGAGTTTTAAGTAAACCTTAGACCAAGCCTACCCTTTAGGGTGCAAATACCTCCTCAAGTTCTGGGACCCGGGCAACAGCCGAGCGCGGAACTGTTACGTTGCTAACCACAGCATGGCGTGGGGAGAACTGTGCCTGCGCCAGTCACGCGCGTATTACCACCACTCCTGTAGGTGTTTCCCCCTCCATTCACTGCGCTTAATCGCTGTGAATCCTGCCAACTTATTCGCAGCTCTCATCTAATGTTTCGTTTTACCCACCCGTTCCGCTTCACCCTACTCTCCCCTATTCTACAATGAAAGTTGTTCATAGGTACACAGCGAAAGTGGTCGAAAGATTTTCTTAAAATTCCGACGCAGAAACTATACTCCATTTTAATTTGCTCGCGTATGTCGAAGGGTAATTATAGAAAAAGTATTAGGTGTATTACGAATTTTGAATTCGTGCGGTAATGTAATCCCCGTGATAATTTAGATTAATTATAAATCTATAATTTTATTCTAACATGTAAGAATTGAAAAACTGCAAGTTTTGTAATATGATTTGACAATTGACGCGTGCAAGAAGTGTTAGAAAAGACGAGCAGGAATGAAAGCAAAAGGAGTGAATGCGTCCCTTACAAAACTTCAAAATGTGTAAATAGAAGTTACCGAAGTAATAATAAGTCTTACCCCAGCCTAACCCTTCGTGGTCACACTTCTGCAAAGTTCCGCGATGATCACACTGGGTCCAATGGACCCGGCCGATTTTTAAACAGTAACCGTACAAGGTGTATCAGTCCAATCGGACGCCAAAAATTATAATACACACTTTGAATATTGTAGATAAATGTAGAATATGGAATAGTCTCGTTTTAGTAAGAAATTAAATGACAACATGTACCAAAAAAATCGGAAAAGTGTGAAGTCTTGAAAAATGATTTTTTTTTACTAAAACAATCATACCTTTTTTATTTTTCAATTCATTTTCGTACAGATTGTGGCTGATACGAATAAGATATAGTCCTTTTAGAAAATAAACAGTTTCATACTGTGCGTTTCAATAAAGGTATTTATTTCGAGATCTGAAGATGGTCCATTGTGGATTAAAAAACATGTTTAATTTAGAGAAATAACTATTTATTATTATTATAATGATTCTTATTATTATTTTTATTCATAAGAAAGTAATTTAACAATGAATAGAATTGAATCTATTCTTCTCCTGCGCATTCGGCACACATATACATTTTGTGTTCGTACTCATTATATAACTTGTGGGGAAAAAATACTGTCACAGCCATACACGTTACATTTTATTAAAGTAAATTTCTCGAATTAGAGTAAAATAATTTATTTTCGTTTTTTCGATAAAATTTATGCGTTGTCAAACTTGGGTCCGAACGACCCACGCTCAAAAACGATGTTTTTGTAACGGCTGCCACTCACCAGCGGACTTTCTGATTCAAGAACTGACGGCCTCTACCGGACAAGGAAGCCTCAAATTTCCGTGAATTGCCAGGCCAATACCATTTCAAATCCAGGCACTTACCGGTATCAAGCACCAAATTTAAAAAGCGGGTCTATTATAGTGTGGCCATGAAGGGTTAAAAAAGTCAACATTTTCTCCTCTACTTAACATACAGTAGGTACAATCTCATTCGTGTAATCACATACAAGAGTGGTACTTCCTATTAGCAAAGAAGTCGAACCGAAATTCCATTTGATGCAATAAATATCGTTCTTAAAACCGCAGAATTTTTTTACAACTATTCCACATAAAACACCGAAGGACTTACTATCTAAGAATTCTAAAATGTCCCTTCAAAAGCAGCCTACATCGTTTAATATCGCGGATAAATTAACATAATTAACAATTTGATGTTTCGAGCGACTCCCGACGAAAATGCGTATCACAGACATGTTAAACTTTTTCAATAGCAATCATTTTCGCTAGCACATTTAGATCATTTAGCTACGTTGTTATCACATTTTTACCTCATTTTGACGAGCACTACAGTAGCGTAAACCTTGCACCACGTTTCTTCGTCCAGAACACAGTGCTGGTTAACTGGCAGCAGGCGTATCATCGCGTCAAGTTCCACTGCACCATCCCATCGCTTGTAACAAACGGAAATTGCAAGCTACAACCCACGCATTGTCGCGGCGACCGGACGATCACACCCCTAGAATCTTGCATTATGCATTGATCCAACATGTCCCTCCCATTTCACACGAAAGAACGGCAATTACGTCACTGTTTCACGGTAGCTGGACGCTCGCCGTGAAAGACGCTTGAAATGAATGGGTGTTACGCGCGGGGGATGATGGACAGGGGGTTTAAGTAATTCAGAGCGGCGGCGCGTGGAATTGAACGATAGTTCGTTTGTCAAGTTCAAAATCGGAACATTCGCCATGACCGCGGGACAGAGCAAAGACATATCACTGGGCGTCACGGCCTTTTACCTGAAATACGTTGGCTTTTGGGTAGCAAACAATCGCGGCGAGCAACGACGGAGGCACATCGCGTTGGGTTACACGATCTGGATGCTCCTCTTCTCCACGGTTATGATAATGCCGGAGCTGTATTTCACCTGGGGTGATTTAAGCGTGAGTGTTCGAATTAGTTATTGGATTCTCCTGATCCCCCGCGAATGAAGATTCTTAAATGGTAAAACGTGAAATCAGACTCGCGGATCTTGGCGAAAAAGCAATTAGTCTTTATACGATTCGTCAGGGGAAAAATAAGAACTAAATAAAAATATTCTAATAAAAAATATTCAATTTCATTCATCCTATCAAAGATGGAAAAAACTACAACGAGATCATATGTTTACTACATAGCGGAGAGGTGCTATAAAAGGGAGAGCTTTTAAATGGGACAAATCGAATTGCTAAAATTCTAAACGCATTAAACGTGCAAGTTATTTTCCTGTTTATGGCAACACTAGTGCCCAGACATTTGACGTAAATATGGCTGCGGTCTCAGTAAAAGGGACATTTTCCACTTATTTGAAAATCGACGATTGTGTTATTTTCTATTACAATTTATGAGTTTGTAATATACTTTTATTGAAGGGAAATAAACACGCTTTCTATTGATGTACTTGTTTTTCAAATACCTATAATGACATTGTCAGAAATGGACGCTAAACCAAATTGTCACTTTTATAGCACTTCTCCCCTACAAACCCTTGTATTTCGTTATTAGATAATTTCATTAACCCCTTAACACCCACGTCCGTAATATTACGTTCGATAGAATCGTAACCGCTTTACGCTTTTTTCGAAAAAGAGTGTTTCATCCCAGTTTGCAAACATTTATAATTTATATAGTAAAATAGAGACATAAAAAAGGTGGTAATTTTTTAACATTTTTCTAAAATTTAGTGTGTCGTTAAGGGGTTAACAATAAATAGCATTGCCTTGGTATGTTTAATTGACCTCGTTATGCAGGCAACACTTTGAACCACTGTTTTCACCCAAAATCTTCGTAGACTCGTGTTTTTGATTACAGAACTTCATTTACACTTTGTGCAACATTATCACGCTGATTTTGGTGTTATTCAAGATATTTGTCTTGTTCGCGCACAGAAAGAAATTCCTCAAGTTACTTCTGTACTCGCAAAAGAATTTCTGGCACTCGAATTATGATTGGTACGAGGGCAGACTGGTGGCCAATTGCAAGCGTACCTGTAGTTACCTCATTTGCATCTTCTGCTTCTTTGCCCAAGGCACGGCTATCAGTTACGCCGTGGTCCCACTTGTAGGTACGTTGATTAATTTAAATCTAGCAAACCAAATGATTATAGATCACGGATTATAAGCTACAATAATTTTTAACATTCGTGTAATGTTTGCTAATATGTGATACCGTAAACTGTAAGTGTAACTTCGTCAACCGTTTCATTGCCTTTATAGATTCTCAAAATTTGTAACTACATTGAAATTCTGATATAAAAAATAAGTCGTTCGTATCTAGAGACGCGGTAGCGTCTCGACGCCAAGTACATGAAAGAAAAGACACCTTGTATATGCCTGTCGCTACCGCTATCATTTACTCGTCGCCCGGCTAATCCAACCTAACCTGAAACTTATTTCATTAATATCTCATCACGCATGAAATATTTTCTAAATTTAAAGGCATTTTTCTTATGTAAACCGCATATAAGCTTTCGAATAAGACGAAATTTCAATAAAATCTGTCCACGCATGACAGAGATATCATAATATCGTCTCATGTATCAGTCGGAAACGGTAATTTTTTCTTCTGATTCTGATTCTTCTTCTCCAACCAAATTTCGTCAAATATAATACGTATATACGCGTTACACGCACACCTTCAGCCAACAGAAACTAATACATGTTTCGTTCGTCATACGCGTTACACGCACACCTTCAGCCAACAGAAACTAACACATGTTTCGTTCGTCAAACGCTATTACGTTACCTTCACTATGGAATCTACTCCAAATTTTGACAGCTTACAGTCAGGTTATAAACCTGGCAAGTGTTAAATAAGGTAAGTTGTAATTGCAACGAAAATGCAGTCTCAAACACAAGGTAAGTTGCCGAAATTTGAATTGCGACATGTTTGTATATCATAAAACGGTTTTTATTTGTAACTGCGTAAGCGTAAAATGATGCTGTGACCTACGCCAGGGTATGTCATCAATTGCCATGATTACTGCAACTAGTATACTCAAACTAGTAAAACTGCTAAAAGTAATTTAATTTGTAATACGTGTAATTGATTTAGTAATTATGCTGTAATTGTAATAAAATAAATCACAAAAAATAGAAGATAATCATATAATATTTTAAAAATTATCTGGGGTCATTCCCTATGCAAATTATCTTTGTAAAAAGAAGTGAGATCCTCATAAAAAACTTCAAGGAAGTAAAAAAATTACGCCAAGTACATGAAATAAATAAAAACCACAAAAAGTAGAAGATAATAATAATTACAAAGTAAAAAAAGATGTGAAATCAAAGCGAGCTGCAAGTACATAAAGGCGAAACTGTGTAACACAACAAAAGACAAAAAAAAATGTCCGCGGCCTGGAAGTCAAATACTTGGCGTGGCCAGGCAAGGTCAAGGTGTCGTTGAATAAGAATTATTTAAAAACGCAAAATAATGAAAGTGTATTCATATTGTCAGAGTTTTAAATGGACAAATTATGTGAAAGCTTGTGAGAGGAAAGGTATGGGTGAAGATGAATGATCTTACAATTATTTTAAAACGCAATATAATGAAAATGTACTCATATTGTCTCAGTTTTAAATGGACAAATTATCTGAAAGCCTGCGAGGGGGAAGGTATGGGTATTGATGATCTCAGAATACCTTGCCTGGCCACGCCAAGTATTTGACTTCCAGGCCGCGGACATTTTTTTTTGTCTTTTGTTGTGTTACACAGTGTCGCTTTTATGTACTTGCAGCTCGCTTTGATTTCACATCTTTTTTTACTTTGTAATTATTATTATCTTCTACTTTTTGTGGTTTTTATTTATTTCATGTACTTGGCGTAATTTGTTTACTTCCTTGAAGTTTTTTATGAGGATCTCTCTTTTCAGCAAACATGGGAGTAAACGAAACAGACCGGATACTTCCGTTTAATATGTGGGTCGACCTGCCACTCTCCACAACACCATACTTTGAGATAGCATTTGTGATCCAAGTATTGTAAATTTTCCTAACTTTGCATTTCTAAAGAAAAAAAAGTACCTACTTGTCTTAAGATGAGTTTACACCTGACAAGTGACTCGACCGAGTAAAAATTTTGACCGATTTGCCTGCTGGATTACTCGGTTGAGTACTAGAATATGCGTTCAGACCGCGCGAGTGCTGGGCCCAGAGAGCTCACTTGACCGATCACTCGTCAGATTTTACATCTAAGCATTAGTCCTATTTTACTAAAAAAAAAAAACAGCTGATGAAATCAAGTTCTTTTCGAACACTCGAACTGTGTATCAGATACACCAATCTGATGTGCTTAAAAAAATCAAGCAGCCCAAATATTCAGATAACACGTTTTCCTAATAATTAATTAGAAAATCTCTCGGGGTTATTTAAAAATTGAATAATCATTTGGGCGCGATTTGTCAGTGTATCGAAAGTTCGACGTTATTTAAGTAACCCATACGATTCGTAGTTATAAATGTTATTATTTTTCTGGAATTTCAAGTAATATCAACAATCATCAAGTGATCATGTTTTATTATGTCTGTATAGCTTCTGGCTCTGTCCCACATTGGTGTATGCTACCTTTGCATCGACAACTTTATGTGCATTATCAATCTGCACGTGGCTAGCCAGTTCCGTATATTGCAATACAGATTGACAAACATACACGTTATAACAAACCATGAGAAGCAGATGGAGTCTGCGGGCAAAGATCCATCGAAGGACGCCGTTAGATGCTATGCCATGTTTAAGAGATGTGTTAAACAACACCAGATGCTCATTGAATTTTCCAATCATCTAGAGCGTATATTCACAGTGATTGTACTTGGACAAGTGTTGCTCTTTAGTATATTAATGTGCCTGGACGGATATCTGGTACTTATGGTCAGTACATGATACTATACAGATTGTATTGCATTATTTATTGATTTCTAGGTGCCAATCGTAATAAAGATTTAATTAATGCATAAAGCATGCTTTCCCTCAATTCATTATTAGATTACTTTTCCACGAGATTAATATGGGTACGTTCAAAATTAATTATAAAGAATTACTAGCTAAAATAATATTCAATTTAAGATATTATGAGGTGGAGAATTATTTTTATACTTCTTAACTTTAGGGCATGTATTAATGAATGTGTTGCCCCGCCAAGGTCCTCGGAGTCACTTTTTTCAATTTGTAATCGATTCGCTTGAAATTTTAATAGTATCTTCTATAATAGATTATCTACAGAAGTACATACGAATTTTACGTTTCATAAAAACTTTTTTGCAACTGGCAATTTTAGACACAATTTAGGCTGAAATTTTAGTAGAATAAAGCCGTTATAAAGTTTTTTAATTTATTTTATAATTTCTGAAGCTTATGATTTTGTGATATTTATAGCTCCAGTCATTTTCCCGCCATTTTCTTAGCTACAGGAATAATTGTAAATAATAGGACGAACGGTTGATAGATTCCACATGTTATTTCAATGTCTCACAACCCGCAGGAGGATGCGCCCACAACGAAGCGACTTACCTTTGTATTTCACATAACGGGTTGCTTGTGCCAATTGCTGATGTTCACCTACAGCTGCGACTGTTTAGTACAAGAAAGCACAGCAGTTGCTTCAGCAGTGTACTCGGCACCCTGGTCACTATTGTCTATGAACAAAGATGGAAAAGAACTGCGAAAAGACATGGTGCTTGTCATGATGAGATCCAGGGTACCTTGCTGTCTAACTGCTAGCGGATTTTTCATGGTATCGCTGGAAACTTATACTAAGGTAATGAATTTCAACTTTATAACGACGATTTAATCACTGTATCTATTATTTCACTAATTAATCGCTACATTTGAGAAGCATTATATTTTTTCTGTGCAATACAATATGCAAATGTTACGGAAATTTCATTTGCTCCGTGGCTAATTGTAAGTCCTTTAATTTTAATTATAAGAACCATTCTTTTCTCGTGTAAGCTATTTAGTATTCATTCCTCATGATATAATTAAAATTATATTTCATATTCTACAGTGTAGGTACATTTTCAATTAGGTGCATAAGGGTTGCAAAGGAGAGATTCAGTTCATGTTTTGACACTATGGAAAATTAGACCTCAATCAGGGCCACATTTATACTTTTGAAGACCCTAGGCTCTTGGCGCAATATCATTATGAGGCCTCGCAATATTTTTTAGCTGCCTCTAGTTTTTATATTATGAATTTAATATTTAAAAAGAAGTATTTTATTTTGCAACTATTACTAATCTGTTTTTTTTGTATTGTTGTTTGCGGGAGTCAGGTTTTAAAATGTAGTCCCGGCTTGCGCCTAGTGCGGTTATTGATAAATGCAACCCTGACCTCATTTATTTTATGGATGTAAAATGAGCAATTTCGCAAATGTGGGACACGTAGTACCGAACGTGTTAATTCTATTAGTGTTGTAAAATCTAGATTTTTCTGAATGCAGGAAAGATCGACCACAATTAATTTCATGAATACATTTTTGCACACGATGTTCAAAACTTTGCTTCCCCCATAAATTAAAAGTGTACGTGTCACAAATAACTTTTCCCGAACTTCAAATTTATTTACATTCATTTCATTTGTCACAGGTCTTGAGCACTGCAGTGTCGTACTTCACGCTATTGAGTCACTATTAAAACGAGATATTGTATATGTAAAATAGTGCACATGTATAGACATTATCTTAAGGAACATATGAAACATTGTTACGTATTTATACAAAGGTAAGATGAAGAGATAAAGTAGATTTGGACCCAGATTTAGAAGATTTGCATTTGGTAGATAATATGGTCAGTAACCAAATTCTTATCCCCACGGTATGTATGTGCACATGTACTTTAAAAGGAATAATATAAAAATAAAATACTCTGGGAATTTTGAAGAATTTTTTCAAAATCAAAAATCGAAACTTGTGGAATATGGAATACAAAATTCCCGTGATTATACAGGGTTTCGCAGAATTGAGGGGCAATCCAGGACATGCAGTATCCTGGTGCAAGAAGACATCGAAAAGTTCTTTACCGTTTTGGGATCCGAGGTTTCGTTCTCGAGATATTAACAGTTGAATATTAGCGGTGAAACTTCCGGGCCGCAAAGTTTAAAGTCGCAACAGCTGACGCGGAGCAGTGAACCCTAGCAAGCACACATAGGAGGCAGTGCACGCGAACGTACTGTACCGCGCGCTCTACTGACGCGGCTTGAAACCTCGCAACCCGGACGTTGCACCGCTAATATTCAACTGTTAATATCTCGAGAACGAAATCTCGGATCCCAAAACGGTAAAGGACTTTTCGATGTCTTTTTGCATCAGGATTCTGCATGTTCCGGATTGTCCCTCTATTCTGGGACACCCTGTATAAAAGCAGTGAAATTTACAGATACATATGCGATTACGTATTCAAAATTCTGAATGACCATCTGTATTTCAGCAAATTTAGGAAGAAATGGCTCAGACAGAGTTCTCCCATTCAATATGTGGGTCAGCCTGCCTCTATCTGTGACACCATACTACGAGATAGTATTCGTGCTACAGGTACATTACTTGTTAACAATTTTCGTAGAAATTCTTATATGGAAAGGGGATAGTCCTTAAGGAGTCGACTTTTTAAAATTTTTCTCTCATTATTTAGGAGGCCTTTGATAAAAATTCTCACGTCGATCATCCACAGATTGCAGTAATAATCACAACCGCAAATACATCTATTTTTTACAATTTTACTATTTTTTCGCAAATACATCTAATTTAACACTTCCGTCGCGAAATCAGGAATACCGACACACTACCTGGTCTTCCTCATTATTTAAAATATAGTCGAGGCGAAGGAAAAATTAAATTTTTCGATGGAGGAAGCTGCTCCAACAACAGAATAATATCCATTATTAATACTAAAACTGTTCCTGAATACTACTCACCTGTCAGTGACTAAATTGATTATCCACATATTCAAGTGATGAGGCTCCAGAGACGATTCTTTTTCTTCGACTCGATTGTAGACACCAGATAATACTCTTCATTACCAAACTGTTTTATATACCCCTACAGCACACTTTGTTGCAGAAACGTTGCATACCCGTTGCGGCGCATTGCAATGTTGCCGTTTGGTTACAGGTTGCATTGCAATTTTACTGCAACATTGTGGAAACATTGCCGTGGAATATTGCAATGGACACGTTTGTGCAATGTTCCTGGAATATTGCGCACACATTGCCGTGGAATATTGCGCATATATTGCGGTACAACCCACGTGGAACGTTCCTGCAACATCGACCACAAAATACGGTGTTACGTTACACTCGTAAGCGCCGTTCCTACAACGTTCCGCACTGAATACGGAATTACGCGGAACGTTCCTGAAATGTCGACACACAGAATACAGTGTTACATTTCACAGGCAACTTCCGAGGGAATATATGTGAACACGGACAATATGTGATATAAGTAATTAATACAATTAGTTAATTAGCACTATAAGGTTTAAGCAAACTGTTAAACTGTATACAGCAATAAAATATATTTGTAAAGAAGTCTGAGCTGTGAAATGTAAATTCACAAACACTAAAAACTAGAAAATAAAAAAATTACCTATATAAAAAAAAAGTATGTTAAACGATTGTATTAAAAAAGCGCTAAAAACTAAAAAAACATTATTTTCTTGTACTACGCAGGATATTTCATAACAGAATATAAATCAACTTAATATATATATATATATAGAATACCATTGTTTTTATTTTTGGCCCTACTGCCCGAAACGTTGCGCGACCATTACTGTAAAATCTCAGAAACGTTGCGTGACCATTGCTGTAAAATCCCGAAGCAATGTTGCAGAAATATCTCCTGCAATGTTGCACAGGGGCTGACATAGCAATTTACTTGTAACGTTTCGGCAACATTCCGAGCAATGTTCCAAATATTAAACCGCAACGTAACTGAGACATTCCTGCAACAAAGTGTGCTGTAGGGGTACTCGATTTTAATTAACCTTGAAGCTCGAAGTCTATGGTTAATTGAAATTTCAGTTGTAAATTAAGGAGCAGAGTAGTACTCTTCGAGTAATGGTAGTTGAATATTTGTCGTTTCTATCAAAGGCAAAAAGAGAAAGTATTTTTCTTGTAACGATAATAATATATTATGGAATGGAGAAAGTAAACTCGTGTACATTATTTACAAGGATAATTCATATAAACAAAAATTCTCACAGAACGTGATAATCAAAATATCATGCACTGAATAATTTCTGTATCCTCCCTTAACAGTTCAACATTTTCTTTTTAACGATATAAAAAGGACAAGAAGTCTATATTTTTCACTTATATTTCTAAAATTCTATGTAACAGTAATATGTTCGAGTTCGGTCCTGGCTCTTGTCGTGGTCGGACGTGTTGTCACGAGCGCTTCCGGGTGTTTACATTTTGATCGCATGTGCCAATTTCCCTTAGCGATTCTGTGTGTTTTTCAATTGCGAGTGAACCTGTGTTTTTCTATTGCGAGTGAGCCTCTCTCCCAGTGGAAGTGTGCATCTCAGTGCACTCTTCCCACGATGGCTAGCCAATCCAGTGCAAACACCCAACGTCCATTGATCTCCACTGTCTTGAACCAAAATGATTCTACCAACAAGAGAAACAGCTACGCAGCTGCTGTAGATGTCTGCAAAGTACCTGTCTCCATCCAGCACATACTGATGGAATACGCCAAGTACACAATAAATCGAAATCAACATAAAATTGCCACCGACCTGAATCAGATGCTCACTGATCCAGATATTTTCAACAATGTGCTCACCTTCCTTGAAGACATTGGAATCCGACACCTGATTTAGCGCCTGAGCTTACCAGCATCTGAGAAGTCTGAGTCCCAGGAACATTTCTCTCTTTTTTCTTTTTCTTTGTCTCACAAATTCACATGATGACTAATTAACTTTATCCATCCAATGTAGTCGCTAATAACCATAGAAGTCGATGCAACTTAAAACGCTTAATTAATAAAAAGAAGTAATATGTTCACTTTATTTATTTCGTCACTGATTTCTGGATTCTCCCTCGTTACAAAAAAAAAATCTCTAGTATAGTATTACCATTTGATGATTTGTTTTTTAATTTTGGCACTTACAGTGTTTCCTACAATGACTTTTCAATTGTCATTCAATTTCAAAGTTAAGATGAATTTTGTGTATTCTTTAGTTACCAAAAATCGTGTTTTATTGTTTTAACACATTATGTAATTATTTTGATTTTTATGCAGTCAGACTCACCTCCATCCCGAAGTGTTAGTTTGGTCCTCAACATGGCTGGCACCTTGTGTCAACTTTTCATGTTCACGTACAGTTGTGACGGCTTGATACGACAGAGCACCGACATTGGTCCAGCGATATTTTCTGGGCCGTGGGCAACTTTGCCGATGAATAAAACTGGCCGATCTCTGCGCAAAAATATAATAATCATCATCATGAGAACGACTAGATCTTGCCATTTAACAGCTAATGGATTCTGCACTGTGTCTCTGGAAACTTATACTGGGGTGAGTCATTCTTCAACACCCCAATGTTTTGCGAGAACACTTTCTTAAATTTCTATTGTTTTTCTAAAAAATAAGTACATTACAATTATAACTTTTACTCCTAATTATAATTAAGTACAGTTGCATTACTATAGCAGAATAATATTTTCAATAAAACATTTATTTACTTAAAGAAAGCTTTCTTTGTTTTGCAAACTTAACATTATTGTTGAAATAATGTTCTTTTCATACAAGTCTATAATCTTCCTTTGTATAATTAATTTCATGTTGTATATGTATTTGCACACTTGCTGAGAAGAATGAGAAAGTGTTTAACCCCTCATGCATAATGGTTTAGGAAAGACAATTGATACGTTTCTCCCAGAGATGTGTGTATCTGCGTCATAAACATTTTATTATTTTGTTTTAGGTCCTTAGTACTGCAATGTCGTATTTTACTCTACTAAGGCAGTCATCTTTGGACATGGAAAATACGTAACAATTTACATTAATTACATACAAGTGATATTCGAAGATTGATAAATGAATTAAATTATCAATGTTTGACATATGAGCACGAAGGTAATATGAAAACAGCATTCAAGGTAAAATATCATCGTGTGTCCAACTCCGTTACTCGTTCCAATTACGTAACAGGAAAGTGAAATGCAAATTAATAGGGGAGAGTAGGGTAAAATGGAACGTTTAACTTTGGAGGGTGATAACATAAAATCGGAAGAAAAAAAACACGGAACTTCAACAGGAGTTTTAAGTAAACCTTAGACCAAGCCTACCCTTTAGGGTGCAAATACCTCCTCAAGTTCTGGGACCCGGGCAACAGCCGAGCGCGGAACTGTTACGTTGCTAACCACAGCATGGCGTGGGGAGAACTGTGCCTGCGCCAGTCACGCGCGTATTACCACCACTCCTGTAGGTGTTTCCCCCTCCATTCACTGCGCTTAATCGCTGTGAATCCTGCCAACTTATTCGCAGCTCTCATCTAATGTTTCGTTTTACCCACCCGTTCCGCTTCACCCTACTCTCCCCTATTCTACAATGAAAGTTGTTCATAGGTACACAGCGAAAGTGGTCGAAAGATTTTCTTAAAATTCCGACGCAGAAACTATACTCCATTTTAATTTGCTCGCGTATGTCGAAGGGTAATTATAGAAAAAGTATTAGGTGTATTACGAATTTTGAATTCGTGCGGTAATGTAATCCCCGTGATAATTTAGATTAATTATAAATCTATAATTTTATTCTAACATGTAAGAATTGAAAAACTGCAAGTTTTGTAATATGATTTGACAATTGACGCGTGCAAGAAGTGTTAGAAAAGACGAGCAGGAATGAAAGCAAAAGGAGTGAATGCGTCCCTTACAAAACTTCAAAATGTGTAAATAGAAGTTACCGAAGTAATAATAAGTCTTACCCCAGCCTAACCCTTCGTGGTCACACTTCTGCAAAGTTCCGCGATGATCACACTGGGTCCAATGGACCCGGCCGATTTTTAAACAGTAACCGTACAAGGTGTATCAGTCCAATCGGACGCCAAAAATTATAATACACACTTTGAATATTGTAGATAAATGTAGAATATGGAATAGTCTCGTTTTAGTAAGAAATTAAATGACAACATGTACCAAAAAAATCGGAAAAGTGTGAAGTCTTGAAAAATGATTTTTTTTTACTAAAACAATCATACCTTTTTTATTTTTCAATTCATTTTCGTACAGATTGTGGCTGATACGAATAAGATATAGTCCTTTTAGAAAATAAACAGTTTCATACTGTGCGTTTCAATAAAGGTATTTATTTCGAGATCTGAAGATGGTCCATTGTGGATTAAAAAACATGTTTAATTTAGAGAAATAACTATTTATTATTATTATAATGATTCTTATTATTATTTTTATTCATAAGAAAGTAATTTAACAATGAATAGAATTGAATCTATTCTTCTCCTGCGCATTCGGCACACATATACATTTTGTGTTCGTACTCATTATATAACTTGTGGGGAAAAAATACTGTCACAGCCATACACGTTACATTTTATTAAAGTAAATTTCTCGAATTAGAGTAAAATAATTTATTTTCGTTTTTTCGATAAAATTTATGCGTTGTCAAACTTGGGTCCGAACGACCCACGCTCAAAAACGATGTTTTTGTAACGGCTGCCACTCACCAGCGGACTTTCTGATTCAAGAACTGACGGCCTCTACCGGACAAGGAAGCCTCAAATTTCCGTGAATTGCCAGGCCAATACCATTTCAAATCCAGGCACTTACCGGTATCAAGCACCAAATTTAAAAAGCGGGTCTATTATAGTGTGGCCATGAAGGGTTAAAAAAGTCAACATTTTCTCCTCTACTTAACATACAGTAGGTACAATCTCATTCGTGTAATCACATACAAGAGTGGTACTTCCTATTAGCAAAGAAGTCGAACCGAAATTCCATTTGATGCAATAAATATCGTTCTTAAAACCGCAGAATTTTTTTACAACTATTCCACATAAAACACCGAAGGACTTACTATCTAAGAATTCTAAAATGTCCCTTCAAAAGCAGCCTACATCGTTTAATATCGCGGATAAATTAACATAATTAACAATTTGATGTTTCGAGCGACTCCCGACGAAAATGCGTATCACAGACATGTTAAACTTTTTCAATAGCAATCATTTTCGCTAGCACATTTAGATCATTTAGCTACGTTGTTATCACATTTTTACCTCATTTTGACGAGCACTACAGTAGCGTAAACCTTGCACCACGTTTCTTCGTCCAGAACACAGTGCTGGTTAACTGGCAGCAGGCGTATCATCGCGTCAAGTTCCACTGCACCATCCCATCGCTTGTAACAAACGGAAATTGCAAGCTACAACCCACGCATTGTCGCGGCGACCGGACGATCACACCCCTAGAATCTTGCATTATGCATTGATCCAACATGTCCCTCCCATTTCACACGAAAGAACGGCAATTACGTCACTGTTTCACGGTAGCTGGACGCTCGCCGTGAAAGACGCTTGAAATGAATGGGTGTTACGCGCGGGGGATGATGGACAGGGGGTTTAAGTAATTCAGAGCGGCGGCGCGTGGAATTGAACGATAGTTCGTTTGTCAAGTTCAAAATCGGAACATTCGCCATGACCGCGGGACAGAGCAAAGACATATCACTGGGCGTCACGGCCTTTTACCTGAAATACGTTGGCTTTTGGGTAGCAAACAATCGCGGCGAGCAACGACGGAGGCACATCGCGTTGGGTTACACGATCTGGATGCTCCTCTTCTCCACGGTTATGATAATGCCGGAGCTGTATTTCACCTGGGGTGATTTAAGCGTGAGTGTTCGAATTAGTTATTGGATTCTCCTGATCCCCCGCGAATGAAGATTCTTAAATGGTAAAACGTGAAATCAGACTCGCGGATCTTGGCGAAAAAGCAATTAGTCTTTATACGATTCGTCAGGGGAAAAATAAGAACTAAATAAAAATATTCTAATAAAAAATATTCAATTTCATTCATCCTATCAAAGATGGAAAAAACTACAACGAGATCATATGTTTACTACATAGCGGAGAGGTGCTATAAAAGGGAGAGCTTTTAAATGGGACAAATCGAATTGCTAAAATTCTAAACGCATTAAACGTGCAAGTTATTTTCCTGTTTATGGCAACACTAGTGCCCAGACATTTGACGTAAATATGGCTGCGGTCTCAGTAAAAGGGACATTTTCCACTTATTTGAAAATCGACGATTGTGTTATTTTCTATTACAATTTATGAGTTTGTAATATACTTTTATTGAAGGGAAATAAACACGCTTTCTATTGATGTACTTGTTTTTCAAATACCTATAATGACATTGTCAGAAATGGACGCTAAACCAAATTGTCACTTTTATAGCACTTCTCCCCTACAAACCCTTGTATTTCGTTATTAGATAATTTCATTAACCCCTTAACACCCACGTCCGTAATATTACGTTCGATAGAATCGTAACCGCTTTACGCTTTTTTCGAAAAAGAGTGTTTCATCCCAGTTTGCAAACATTTATAATTTATATAGTAAAATAGAGACATAAAAAAGGTGGTAATTTTTTAACATTTTTCTAAAATTTAGTGTGTCGTTAAGGGGTTAACAATAAATAGCATTGCCTTGGTATGTTTAATTGACCTCGTTATGCAGGCAACACTTTGAACCACTGTTTTCACCCAAAATCTTCGTAGACTCGTGTTTTTGATTACAGAACTTCATTTACACTTTGTGCAACATTATCACGCTGATTTTGGTGTTATTCAAGATATTTGTCTTGTTCGCGCACAGAAAGAAATTCCTCAAGTTACTTCTGTACTCGCAAAAGAATTTCTGGCACTCGAATTATGATTGGTACGAGGGCAGACTGGTGGCCAATTGCAAGCGTACCTGTAGTTACCTCATTTGCATCTTCTGCTTCTTTGCCCAAGGCACGGCTATCAGTTACGCCGTGGTCCCACTTGTAGGTACGTTGATTAATTTAAATCTAGCAAACCAAATGATTATAGATCACGGATTATAAGCTACAATAATTTTTAACATTCGTGTAATGTTTGCTAATATGTGATACCGTAAACTGTAAGTGTAACTTCGTCAACCGTTTCATTGCCTTTATAGATTCTCAAAATTTGTAACTACATTGAAATTCTGATATAAAAAATAAGTCGTTCGTATCTAGAGACGCGGTAGCGTCTCGACGCCAAGTACATGAAAGAAAAGACACCTTGTATATGCCTGTCGCTACCGCTATCATTTACTCGTCGCCCGGCTAATCCAACCTAACCTGAAACTTATTTCATTAATATCTCATCACGCATGAAATATTTTCTAAATTTAAAGGCATTTTTCTTATGTAAACCGCATATAAGCTTTCGAATAAGACGAAATTTCAATAAAATCTGTCCACGCATGACAGAGATATCATAATATCGTCTCATGTATCAGTCGGAAACGGTAATTTTTTCTTCTGATTCTGATTCTTCTTCTCCAACCAAATTTCGTCAAATATAATACGTATATACGCGTTACACGCACACCTTCAGCCAACAGAAACTAATACATGTTTCGTTCGTCATACGCGTTACACGCACACCTTCAGCCAACAGAAACTAACACATGTTTCGTTCGTCAAACGCTATTACGTTACCTTCACTATGGAATCTACTCCAAATTTTGACAGCTTACAGTCAGGTTATAAACCTGGCAAGTGTTAAATAAGGTAAGTTGTAATTGCAACGAAAATGCAGTCTCAAACACAAGGTAAGTTGCCGAAATTTGAATTGCGACATGTTTGTATATCATAAAACGGTTTTTATTTGTAACTGCGTAAGCGTAAAATGATGCTGTGACCTACGCCAGGGTATGTCATCAATTGCCATGATTACTGCAACTAGTATACTCAAACTAGTAAAACTGCTAAAAGTAATTTAATTTGTAATACGTGTAATTGATTTAGTAATTATGCTGTAATTGTAATAAAATAAATCACAAAAAATAGAAGATAATCATATAATATTTTAAAAATTATCTGGGGTCATTCCCTATGCAAATTATCTTTGTAAAAAGAAGTGAGATCCTCATAAAAAACTTCAAGGAAGTAAAAAAATTACGCCAAGTACATGAAATAAATAAAAACCACAAAAAGTAGAAGATAATAATAATTACAAAGTAAAAAAAGATGTGAAATCAAAGCGAGCTGCAAGTACATAAAGGCGAAACTGTGTAACACAACAAAAGACAAAAAAAAATGTCCGCGGCCTGGAAGTCAAATACTTGGCGTGGCCAGGCAAGGTCAAGGTGTCGTTGAATAAGAATTATTTAAAAACGCAAAATAATGAAAGTGTATTCATATTGTCAGAGTTTTAAATGGACAAATTATGTGAAAGCTTGTGAGAGGAAAGGTATGGGTGAAGATGAATGATCTTACAATTATTTTAAAACGCAATATAATGAAAATGTACTCATATTGTCTCAGTTTTAAATGGACAAATTATCTGAAAGCCTGCGAGGGGGAAGGTATGGGTATTGATGATCTCAGAATACCTTGCCTGGCCACGCCAAGTATTTGACTTCCAGGCCGCGGACATTTTTTTTTGTCTTTTGTTGTGTTACACAGTGTCGCTTTTATGTACTTGCAGCTCGCTTTGATTTCACATCTTTTTTTACTTTGTAATTATTATTATCTTCTACTTTTTGTGGTTTTTATTTATTTCATGTACTTGGCGTAATTTGTTTACTTCCTTGAAGTTTTTTATGAGGATCTCTCTTTTCAGCAAACATGGGAGTAAACGAAACAGACCGGATACTTCCGTTTAATATGTGGGTCGACCTGCCACTCTCCACAACACCATACTTTGAGATAGCATTTGTGATCCAAGTATTGTAAATTTTCCTAACTTTGCATTTCTAAAGAAAAAAAAGTACCTACTTGTCTTAAGATGAGTTTACACCTGACGAGTGACTCGACCGAGTAAAAATTTTGACCGATTTGCCTGCTGGATTACTCGGTTGAGTACTAGAATATGCGTTCAGACCGCGCGAGTGCTGGGCCCAGAGAGCTCACTTGACCGATCACTCGTCAGATTTTACATCTAAGCATTAGTCCTATTTTACTAAAAAAAAAAAACAGCTGATGAAATCAAGTTCTTTTCGAACACTCGAACTGTGTATCAGATACACCAATCTGATGTGCTTAAAAAAATCAAGCAGCCCAAATATTCAGATAACACGTTTTCCTAATAATTAATTAGAAAATCTCTCGGGGTTATTTAAAAATTGAATAATCATTTGGGCGCGATTTGTCAGTGTATCGAAAGTTCGACGTTATTTAAGTAACCCATACGATTCGTAGTTATAAATGTTATTATTTTTCTGGAATTTCAAGTAATATCAACAATCATCAAGTGATCATGTTTTATTATGTCTGTATAGCTTCTGGCTCTGTCCCACATTGGTGTATGCTACCTTTGCATCGACAACTTTATGTGCATTATCAATCTGCACGTGGCTAGCCAGTTCCGTATATTGCAATACAGATTGACAAACATACACGTTATAACAAACCATGAGAAGCAGATGGAGTCTGCGGGCAAAGATCCATCGAAGGACGCCGTTAGATGCTATGCCATGTTTAAGAGATGTGTTAAACAACACCAGATGCTCATTGAATTTTCCAATCATCTAGAGCGTATATTCACAGTGATTGTACTTGGACAAGTGTTGCTCTTTAGTATATTAATGTGCCTGGACGGATATCTGGTACTTATGGTCAGTACATGATACTATACAGATTGTATTGCATTATTTATTGATTTCTAGGTGCCAATCGTAATAAAGATTTAATTAATGCATAAAGCATGCTTTCCCTCAATTCATTATTAGATTACTTTTCCACGAGATTAATATGGGTACGTTCAAAATTAATTATAAAGAATTACTAGCTAAAATAATATTCAATTTAAGATATTATGAGGTGGAGAATTATTTTTATACTTCTTAACTTTAGGGCATGTATTAATGAATGTGTTGCCCCGCCAAGGTCCTCGGAGTCACTTTTTTCAATTTGTAATCGATTCGCTTGAAATTTTAATAGTATCTTCTATAATAGATTATCTACAGAAGTACATACGAATTTTACGTTTCATAAAAACTTTTTTGCAACTGGCAATTTTAGACACAATTTAGGCTGAAATTTTAGTAGAATAAAGCCGTTATAAAGTTTTTTAATTTATTTTATAATTTCTGAAGCTTATGATTTTGTGATATTTATAGCTCCAGTCATTTTCCCGCCATTTTCTTAGCTACAGGAATAATTGTAAATAATAGGACGAACGGTTGATAGATTCCACATGTTATTTCAATGTCTCACAACCCGCAGGAGGATGCGCCCACAACGAAGCGACTTACCTTTGTATTTCACATAACGGGTTGCTTGTGCCAATTGCTGATGTTCACCTACAGCTGCGACTGTTTAGTACAAGAAAGCACAGCAGTTGCTTCAGCAGTGTACTCGGCACCCTGGTCACTATTGTCTATGAACAAAGATGGAAAAGAACTGCGAAAAGACATGGTGCTTGTCATGATGAGATCCAGGGTACCTTGCTGTCTAACTGCTAGCGGATTTTTCATGGTATCGCTGGAAACTTATACTAAGGTAATGAATTTCAACTTTATAACGACGATTTAATCACTGTATCTATTATTTCACTAATTAATCGCTACATTTGAGAAGCATTATATTTTTTCTGTGCAATACAATATGCAAATGTTACGGAAATTTCATTTGCTCCGTGGCTAATTGTAAGTCCTTTAATTTTAATTATAAGAACCATTCTTTTCTCGTGTAAGCTATTTAGTATTCATTCCTCATGATATAATTAAAATTATATTTCATATTCTACAGTGTAGGTACATTTTCAATTAGGTGCATAAGGGTTGCAAAGGAGAGATTCAGTTCATGTTTTGACACTATGGAAAATTAGACCTCAATCAGGGCCACATTTATACTTTTGAAGACCCTAGGCTCTTGGCGCAATATCATTATGAGGCCTCGCAATATTTTTTAGCTGCCTCTAGTTTTTATATTATGAATTTAATATTTAAAAAGAAGTATTTTATTTTGCAACTATTACTAATCTGTTTTTTTTGTATTGTTGTTTGCGGGAGTCAGGTTTTAAAATGTAGTCCCGGCTTGCGCCTAGTGCGGTTATTGATAAATGCAACCCTGACCTCATTTATTTTATGGATGTAAAATGAGCAATTTCGCAAATGTGGGACACGTAGTACCGAACGTGTTAATTCTATTAGTGTTGTAAAATCTAGATTTTTCTGAATGCAGGAAAGATCGACCACAATTAATTTCATGAATACATTTTTGCACACGATGTTCAAAACTTTGCTTCCCCCATAAATTAAAAGTGTACGTGTCACAAATAACTTTTCCCGAACTTCAAATTTATTTACATTCATTTCATTTGTCACAGGTCTTGAGCACTGCAGTGTCGTACTTCACGCTATTGAGTCACTATTAAAACGAGATATTGTATATGTAAAATAGTGCACATGTATAGACATTATCTTAAGGAACATATGAAACATTGTTACGTATTTATACAAAGGTAAGATGAAGAGATAAAGTAGATTTGGACCCAGATTTAGAAGATTTGCATTTGGTAGATAATATGGTCAGTAACCAAATTCTTATCCCCACGGTATGTATGTGCACATGTACTTTAAAAGGAATAATATAAAAATAAAATACTCTGGGAATTTTGAAGAATTTTTTCAAAATCAAAAATCGAAACTTGTGGAATATGGAATACAAAATTCCCGTGATTATACAGGGTTTCGCAGAATTGAGGGGCAATCCAGGACATGCAGTATCCTGGTGCAAGAAGACATCGAAAAGTTCTTTACCGTTTTGGGATCCGAGGTTTCGTTCTCGAGATATTAACAGTTGAATATTAGCGGTGAAACTTCCGGGCCGCAAAGTTTAAAGTCGCAACAGCTGACGCGGAGCAGTGAACCCTAGCAAGCACACATAGGAGGCAGTGCACGCGAACGTACTGTACCGCGCGCTCTACTGACGCGGCTTGAAACCTCGCAACCCGGACGTTGCACCGCTAATATTCAACTGTTAATATCTCGAGAACGAAATCTCGGATCCCAAAACGGTAAAGGACTTTTCGATGTCTTTTTGCATCAGGATTCTGCATGTTCCGGATTGTCCCTCTATTCTGGGACACCCTGTATAAAAGCAGTGAAATTTACAGATACATATGCGATTACGTATTCAAAATTCTGAATGACCATCTGTATTTCAGCAAATTTAGGAAGAAATGGCTCAGACAGAGTTCTCCCATTCAATATGTGGGTCAGCCTGCCTCTATCTGTGACACCATACTACGAGATAGTATTCGTGCTACAGGTACATTACTTGTTAACAATTTTCGTAGAAATTCTTATATGGAAAGGGGATAGTCCTTAAGGAGTCGACTTTTTAAAATTTTTCTCTCATTATTTAGGAGGCCTTTGATAAAAATTCTCACGTCGATCATCCACAGATTGCAGTAATAATCACAACCGCAAATACATCTATTTTTTACAATTTTACTATTTTTTCGCAAATACATCTAATTTAACACTTCCGTCGCGAAATCAGGAATACCGACACACTACCTGGTCTTCCTCATTATTTAAAATATAGTCGAGGCGAAGGAAAAATTAAATTTTTCGATGGAGGAAGCTGCTCCAACAACAGAATAATATCCATTATTAATACTAAAACTGTTCCTGAATACTACTCACCTGTCAGTGACTAAATTGATTATCCACATATTCAAGTGATGAGGCTCCAGAGACGATTCTTTTTCTTCGACTCGATTGTAGACACCAGATAATACTCTTCATTACCAAACTGTTTTATATACCCCTACAGCACACTTTGTTGCAGAAACGTTGCATACCCGTTGCGGCGCATTGCAATGTTGCCGTTTGGTTACAGGTTGCATTGCAATTTTACTGCAACATTGTGGAAACATTGCCGTGGAATATTGCAATGGACACGTTTGTGCAATGTTCCTGGAATATTGCGCACACATTGCCGTGGAATATTGCGCATATATTGCGGTACAACCCACGTGGAACGTTCCTGCAACATCGACCACAAAATACGGTGTTACGTTACACTCGTAAGCGCCGTTCCTACAACGTTCCGCACTGAATACGGAATTACGCGGAACGTTCCTGAAATGTCGACACACAGAATACAGTGTTACATTTCACAGGCAACTTCCGAGGGAATATATGTGAACACGGACAATATGTGATATAAGTAATTAATACAATTAGTTAATTAGCACTATAAGGTTTAAGCAAACTGTTAAACTGTATACAGCAATAAAATATATTTGTAAAGAAGTCTGAGCTGTGAAATGTAAATTCACAAACACTAAAAACTAGAAAATAAAAAAATTACCTATATAAAAAAAAAGTATGTTAAACGATTGTATTAAAAAAGCGCTAAAAACTAAAAAAACATTATTTTCTTGTACTACGCAGGATATTTCATAACAGAATATAAATCAACTTAATATATATATATATATAGAATACCATTGTTTTTATTTTTGGCCCTACTGCCCGAAACGTTGCGCGACCATTACTGTAAAATCTCAGAAACGTTGCGTGACCATTGCTGTAAAATCCCGAAGCAATGTTGCAGAAATATCTCCTGCAATGTTGCACAGGGGCTGACATAGCAATTTACTTGTAACGTTTCGGCAACATTCCGAGCAATGTTCCAAATATTAAACCGCAACGTAACTGAGACATTCCTGCAACAAAGTGTGCTGTAGGGGTACTCGATTTTAATTAACCTTGAAGCTCGAAGTCTATGGTTAATTGAAATTTCAGTTGTAAATTAAGGAGCAGAGTAGTACTCTTCGAGTAATGGTAGTTGAATATTTGTCGTTTCTATCAAAGGCAAAAAGAGAAAGTATTTTTCTTGTAACGATAATAATATATTATGGAATGGAGAAAGTAAACTCGTGTACATTATTTACAAGGATAATTCATATAAACAAAAATTCTCACAGAACGTGATAATCAAAATATCATGCACTGAATAATTTCTGTATCCTCCCTTAACAGTTCAACATTTTCTTTTTAACGATATAAAAAGGACAAGAAGTCTATATTTTTCACTTATATTTCTAAAATTCTATGTAACAGTAATATGTTCGAGTTCGGTCCTGGCTCTTGTCGTGGTCGGACGTGTTGTCACGAGCGCTTCCGGGTGTTTACATTTTGATCGCATGTGCCAATTTCCCTTAGCGATTCTGTGTGTTTTTCAATTGCGAGTGAACCTGTGTTTTTCTATTGCGAGTGAGCCTCTCTCCCAGTGGAAGTGTGCATCTCAGTGCACTCTTCCCACGATGGCTAGCCAATCCAGTGCAAACACCCAACGTCCATTGATCTCCACTGTCTTGAACCAAAATGATTCTACCAACAAGAGAAACAGCTACGCAGCTGCTGTAGATGTCTGCAAAGTACCTGTCTCCATCCAGCACATACTGATGGAATACGCCAAGTACACAATAAATCGAAATCAACATAAAATTGCCACCGACCTGAATCAGATGCTCACTGATCCAGATATTTTCAACAATGTGCTCACCTTCCTTGAAGACATTGGAATCCGACACCTGATTTAGCGCCTGAGCTTACCAGCATCTGAGAAGTCTGAGTCCCAGGAACATTTCTCTCTTTTTTCTTTTTCTTTGTCTCACAAATTCACATGATGACTAATTAACTTTATCCATCCAATGTAGTCGCTAATAACCATAGAAGTCGATGCAACTTAAAACGCTTAATTAATAAAAAGAAGTAATATGTTCACTTTATTTATTTCGTCACTGATTTCTGGATTCTCCCTCGTTACAAAAAAAAAATCTCTAGTATAGTATTACCATTTGATGATTTGTTTTTTAATTTTGGCACTTACAGTGTTTCCTACAATGACTTTTCAATTGTCATTCAATTTCAAAGTTAAGATGAATTTTGTGTATTCTTTAGTTACCAAAAATCGTGTTTTATTGTTTTAACACATTATGTAATTATTTTGATTTTTATGCAGTCAGACTCACCTCCATCCCGAAGTGTTAGTTTGGTCCTCAACATGGCTGGCACCTTGTGTCAACTTTTCATGTTCACGTACAGTTGTGACGGCTTGATACGACAGAGCACCGACATTGGTCCAGCGATATTTTCTGGGCCGTGGGCAACTTTGCCGATGAATAAAACTGGCCGATCTCTGCGCAAAAATATAATAATCATCATCATGAGAACGACTAGATCTTGCCATTTAACAGCTAATGGATTCTGCACTGTGTCTCTGGAAACTTATACTGGGGTGAGTCATTCTTCAACACCCCAATGTTTTGCGAGAACACTTTCTTAAATTTCTATTGTTTTTCTAAAAAATAAGTACATTACAATTATAACTTTTACTCCTAATTATAATTAAGTACAGTTGCATTACTATAGCAGAATAATATTTTCAATAAAACATTTATTTACTTAAAGAAAGCTTTCTTTGTTTTGCAAACTTAACATTATTGTTGAAATAATGTTCTTTTCATACAAGTCTATAATCTTCCTTTGTATAATTAATTTCATGTTGTATATGTATTTGCACACTTGCTGAGAAGAATGAGAAAGTGTTTAACCCCTCATGCATAATGGTTTAGGAAAGACAATTGATACGTTTCTCCCAGAGATGTGTGTATCTGCGTCATAAACATTTTATTATTTTGTTTTAGGTCCTTAGTACTGCAATGTCGTATTTTACTCTACTAAGGCAGTCATCTTTGGACATGGAAAATACGTAACAATTTACATTAATTACATACAAGTGATATTCGAAGATTGATAAATGAATTAAATTATCAATGTTTGACATATGAGCACGAAGGTAATATGAAAACAGCATTCAAGGTAAAATATCATCGTGTGTCCAACTCCGTTACTCGTTCCAATTACGTAACAGGAAAGTGAAATGCAAATTAATAGGGGAGAGTAGGGTAAAATGGAACGTTTAACTTTGGAGGGTGATAACATAAAATCGGAAGAAAAAAAACACGGAACTTCAACAGGAGTTTTAAGTAAACCTTAGACCAAGCCTACCCTTTAGGGTGCAAATACCTCCTCAAGTTCTGGGACCCGGGCAACAGCCGAGCGCGGAACTGTTACGTTGCTAACCACAGCATGGCGTGGGGAGAACTGTGCCTGCGCCAGTCACGCGCGTATTACCACCACTCCTGTAGGTGTTTCCCCCTCCATTCACTGCGCTTAATCGCTGTGAATCCTGCCAACTTATTCGCAGCTCTCATCTAATGTTTCGTTTTACCCACCCGTTCCGCTTCACCCTACTCTCCCCTATTCTACAATGAAAGTTGTTCATAGGTACACAGCGAAAGTGGTCGAAAGATTTTCTTAAAATTCCGACGCAGAAACTATACTCCATTTTAATTTGCTCGCGTATGTCGAAGGGTAATTATAGAAAAAGTATTAGGTGTATTACGAATTTTGAATTCGTGCGGTAATGTAATCCCCGTGATAATTTAGATTAATTATAAATCTATAATTTTATTCTAACATGTAAGAATTGAAAAACTGCAAGTTTTGTAATATGATTTGACAATTGACGCGTGCAAGAAGTGTTAGAAAAGACGAGCAGGAATGAAAGCAAAAGGAGTGAATGCGTCCCTTACAAAACTTCAAAATGTGTAAATAGAAGTTACCGAAGTAATAATAAGTCTTACCCCAGCCTAACCCTTCGTGGTCACACTTCTGCAAAGTTCCGCGATGATCACACTGGGTCCAATGGACCCGGCCGATTTTTAAACAGTAACCGTACAAGGTGTATCAGTCCAATCGGACGCCAAAAATTATAATACACACTTTGAATATTGTAGATAAATGTAGAATATGGAATAGTCTCGTTTTAGTAAGAAATTAAATGACAACATGTACCAAAAAAATCGGAAAAGTGTGAAGTCTTGAAAAATGATTTTTTTTTACTAAAACAATCATACCTTTTTTATTTTTCAATTCATTTTCGTACAGATTGTGGCTGATACGAATAAGATATAGTCCTTTTAGAAAATAAACAGTTTCATACTGTGCGTTTCAATAAAGGTATTTATTTCGAGATCTGAAGATGGTCCATTGTGGATTAAAAAACATGTTTAATTTAGAGAAATAACTATTTATTATTATTATAATGATTCTTATTATTATTTTTATTCATAAGAAAGTAATTTAACAATGAATAGAATTGAATCTATTCTTCTCCTGCGCATTCGGCACACATATACATTTTGTGTTCGTACTCATTATATAACTTGTGGGGAAAAAATACTGTCACAGCCATACACGTTACATTTTATTAAAGTAAATTTCTCGAATTAGAGTAAAATAATTTATTTTCGTTTTTTCGATAAAATTTATGCGTTGTCAAACTTGGGTCCGAACGACCCACGCTCAAAAACGATGTTTTTGTAACGGCTGCCACTCACCAGCGGACTTTCTGATTCAAGAACTGACGGCCTCTACCGGACAAGGAAGCCTCAAATTTCCGTGAATTGCCAGGCCAATACCATTTCAAATCCAGGCACTTACCGGTATCAAGCACCAAATTTAAAAAGCGGGTCTATTATAGTGTGGCCATGAAGGGTTAAAAAAGTCAACATTTTCTCCTCTACTTAACATACAGTAGGTACAATCTCATTCGTGTAATCACATACAAGAGTGGTACTTCCTATTAGCAAAGAAGTCGAACCGAAATTCCATTTGATGCAATAAATATCGTTCTTAAAACCGCAGAATTTTTTTACAACTATTCCACATAAAACACCGAAGGACTTACTATCTAAGAATTCTAAAATGTCCCTTCAAAAGCAGCCTACATCGTTTAATATCGCGGATAAATTAACATAATTAACAATTTGATGTTTCGAGCGACTCCCGACGAAAATGCGTATCACAGACATGTTAAACTTTTTCAATAGCAATCATTTTCGCTAGCACATTTAGATCATTTAGCTACGTTGTTATCACATTTTTACCTCATTTTGACGAGCACTACAGTAGCGTAAACCTTGCACCACGTTTCTTCGTCCAGAACACAGTGCTGGTTAACTGGCAGCAGGCGTATCATCGCGTCAAGTTCCACTGCACCATCCCATCGCTTGTAACAAACGGAAATTGCAAGCTACAACCCACGCATTGTCGCGGCGACCGGACGATCACACCCCTAGAATCTTGCATTATGCATTGATCCAACATGTCCCTCCCATTTCACACGAAAGAACGGCAATTACGTCACTGTTTCACGGTAGCTGGACGCTCGCCGTGAAAGACGCTTGAAATGAATGGGTGTTACGCGCGGGGGATGATGGACAGGGGGTTTAAGTAATTCAGAGCGGCGGCGCGTGGAATTGAACGATAGTTCGTTTGTCAAGTTCAAAATCGGAACATTCGCCATGACCGCGGGACAGAGCAAAGACATATCACTGGGCGTCACGGCCTTTTACCTGAAATACGTTGGCTTTTGGGTAGCAAACAATCGCGGCGAGCAACGACGGAGGCACATCGCGTTGGGTTACACGATCTGGATGCTCCTCTTCTCCACGGTTATGATAATGCCGGAGCTGTATTTCACCTGGGGTGATTTAAGCGTGAGTGTTCGAATTAGTTATTGGATTCTCCTGATCCCCCGCGAATGAAGATTCTTAAATGGTAAAACGTGAAATCAGACTCGCGGATCTTGGCGAAAAAGCAATTAGTCTTTATACGATTCGTCAGGGGAAAAATAAGAACTAAATAAAAATATTCTAATAAAAAATATTCAATTTCATTCATCCTATCAAAGATGGAAAAAACTACAACGAGATCATATGTTTACTACATAGCGGAGAGGTGCTATAAAAGGGAGAGCTTTTAAATGGGACAAATCGAATTGCTAAAATTCTAAACGCATTAAACGTGCAAGTTATTTTCCTGTTTATGGCAACACTAGTGCCCAGACATTTGACGTAAATATGGCTGCGGTCTCAGTAAAAGGGACATTTTCCACTTATTTGAAAATCGACGATTGTGTTATTTTCTATTACAATTTATGAGTTTGTAATATACTTTTATTGAAGGGAAATAAACACGCTTTCTATTGATGTACTTGTTTTTCAAATACCTATAATGACATTGTCAGAAATGGACGCTAAACCAAATTGTCACTTTTATAGCACTTCTCCCCTACAAACCCTTGTATTTCGTTATTAGATAATTTCATTAACCCCTTAACACCCACGTCCGTAATATTACGTTCGATAGAATCGTAACCGCTTTACGCTTTTTTCGAAAAAGAGTGTTTCATCCCAGTTTGCAAACATTTATAATTTATATAGTAAAATAGAGACATAAAAAAGGTGGTAATTTTTTAACATTTTTCTAAAATTTAGTGTGTCGTTAAGGGGTTAACAATAAATAGCATTGCCTTGGTATGTTTAATTGACCTCGTTATGCAGGCAACACTTTGAACCACTGTTTTCACCCAAAATCTTCGTAGACTCGTGTTTTTGATTACAGAACTTCATTTACACTTTGTGCAACATTATCACGCTGATTTTGGTGTTATTCAAGATATTTGTCTTGTTCGCGCACAGAAAGAAATTCCTCAAGTTACTTCTGTACTCGCAAAAGAATTTCTGGCACTCGAATTATGATTGGTACGAGGGCAGACTGGTGGCCAATTGCAAGCGTACCTGTAGTTACCTCATTTGCATCTTCTGCTTCTTTGCCCAAGGCACGGCTATCAGTTACGCCGTGGTCCCACTTGTAGGTACGTTGATTAATTTAAATCTAGCAAACCAAATGATTATAGATCACGGATTATAAGCTACAATAATTTTTAACATTCGTGTAATGTTTGCTAATATGTGATACCGTAAACTGTAAGTGTAACTTCGTCAACCGTTTCATTGCCTTTATAGATTCTCAAAATTTGTAACTACATTGAAATTCTGATATAAAAAATAAGTCGTTCGTATCTAGAGACGCGGTAGCGTCTCGACGCCAAGTACATGAAAGAAAAGACACCTTGTATATGCCTGTCGCTACCGCTATCATTTACTCGTCGCCCGGCTAATCCAACCTAACCTGAAACTTATTTCATTAATATCTCATCACGCATGAAATATTTTCTAAATTTAAAGGCATTTTTCTTATGTAAACCGCATATAAGCTTTCGAATAAGACGAAATTTCAATAAAATCTGTCCACGCATGACAGAGATATCATAATATCGTCTCATGTATCAGTCGGAAACGGTAATTTTTTCTTCTGATTCTGATTCTTCTTCTCCAACCAAATTTCGTCAAATATAATACGTATATACGCGTTACACGCACACCTTCAGCCAACAGAAACTAATACATGTTTCGTTCGTCATACGCGTTACACGCACACCTTCAGCCAACAGAAACTAACACATGTTTCGTTCGTCAAACGCTATTACGTTACCTTCACTATGGAATCTACTCCAAATTTTGACAGCTTACAGTCAGGTTATAAACCTGGCAAGTGTTAAATAAGGTAAGTTGTAATTGCAACGAAAATGCAGTCTCAAACACAAGGTAAGTTGCCGAAATTTGAATTGCGACATGTTTGTATATCATAAAACGGTTTTTATTTGTAACTGCGTAAGCGTAAAATGATGCTGTGACCTACGCCAGGGTATGTCATCAATTGCCATGATTACTGCAACTAGTATACTCAAACTAGTAAAACTGCTAAAAGTAATTTAATTTGTAATACGTGTAATTGATTTAGTAATTATGCTGTAATTGTAATAAAATAAATCACAAAAAATAGAAGATAATCATATAATATTTTAAAAATTATCTGGGGTCATTCCCTATGCAAATTATCTTTGTAAAAAGAAGTGAGATCCTCATAAAAAACTTCAAGGAAGTAAAAAAATTACGCCAAGTACATGAAATAAATAAAAACCACAAAAAGTAGAAGATAATAATAATTACAAAGTAAAAAAAGATGTGAAATCAAAGCGAGCTGCAAGTACATAAAGGCGAAACTGTGTAACACAACAAAAGACAAAAAAAAATGTCCGCGGCCTGGAAGTCAAATACTTGGCGTGGCCAGGCAAGGTCAAGGTGTCGTTGAATAAGAATTATTTAAAAACGCAAAATAATGAAAGTGTATTCATATTGTCAGAGTTTTAAATGGACAAATTATGTGAAAGCTTGTGAGAGGAAAGGTATGGGTGAAGATGAATGATCTTACAATTATTTTAAAACGCAATATAATGAAAATGTACTCATATTGTCTCAGTTTTAAATGGACAAATTATCTGAAAGCCTGCGAGGGGGAAGGTATGGGTATTGATGATCTCAGAATACCTTGCCTGGCCACGCCAAGTATTTGACTTCCAGGCCGCGGACATTTTTTTTTGTCTTTTGTTGTGTTACACAGTGTCGCTTTTATGTACTTGCAGCTCGCTTTGATTTCACATCTTTTTTTACTTTGTAATTATTATTATCTTCTACTTTTTGTGGTTTTTATTTATTTCATGTACTTGGCGTAATTTGTTTACTTCCTTGAAGTTTTTTATGAGGATCTCTCTTTTCAGCAAACATGGGAGTAAACGAAACAGACCGGATACTTCCGTTTAATATGTGGGTCGACCTGCCACTCTCCACAACACCATACTTTGAGATAGCATTTGTGATCCAAGTATTGTAAATTTTCCTAACTTTGCATTTCTAAAGAAAAAAAAGTACCTACTTGTCTTAAGATGAGTTTACACCTGACGAGTGACTCGACCGAGTAAAAATTTTGACCGATTTGCCTGCTGGATTACTCGGTTGAGTACTAGAATATGCGTTCAGACCGCGCGAGTGCTGGGCCCAGAGAGCTCACTTGACCGATCACTCGTCAGATTTTACATCTAAGCATTAGTCCTATTTTACTAAAAAAAAAAAACAGCTGATGAAATCAAGTTCTTTTCGAACACTCGAACTGTGTATCAGATACACCAATCTGATGTGCTTAAAAAAATCAAGCAGCCCAAATATTCAGATAACACGTTTTCCTAATAATTAATTAGAAAATCTCTCGGGGTTATTTAAAAATTGAATAATCATTTGGGCGCGATTTGTCAGTGTATCGAAAGTTCGACGTTATTTAAGTAACCCATACGATTCGTAGTTATAAATGTTATTATTTTTCTGGAATTTCAAGTAATATCAACAATCATCAAGTGATCATGTTTTATTATGTCTGTATAGCTTCTGGCTCTGTCCCACATTGGTGTATGCTACCTTTGCATCGACAACTTTATGTGCATTATCAATCTGCACGTGGCTAGCCAGTTCCGTATATTGCAATACAGATTGACAAACATACACGTTATAACAAACCATGAGAAGCAGATGGAGTCTGCGGGCAAAGATCCATCGAAGGACGCCGTTAGATGCTATGCCATGTTTAAGAGATGTGTTAAACAACACCAGATGCTCATTGAATTTTCCAATCATCTAGAGCGTATATTCACAGTGATTGTACTTGGACAAGTGTTGCTCTTTAGTATATTAATGTGCCTGGACGGATATCTGGTACTTATGGTCAGTACATGATACTATACAGATTGTATTGCATTATTTATTGATTTCTAGGTGCCAATCGTAATAAAGATTTAATTAATGCATAAAGCATGCTTTCCCTCAATTCATTATTAGATTACTTTTCCACGAGATTAATATGGGTACGTTCAAAATTAATTATAAAGAATTACTAGCTAAAATAATATTCAATTTAAGATATTATGAGGTGGAGAATTATTTTTATACTTCTTAACTTTAGGGCATGTATTAATGAATGTGTTGCCCCGCCAAGGTCCTCGGAGTCACTTTTTTCAATTTGTAATCGATTCGCTTGAAATTTTAATAGTATCTTCTATAATAGATTATCTACAGAAGTACATACGAATTTTACGTTTCATAAAAACTTTTTTGCAACTGGCAATTTTAGACACAATTTAGGCTGAAATTTTAGTAGAATAAAGCCGTTATAAAGTTTTTTAATTTATTTTATAATTTCTGAAGCTTATGATTTTGTGATATTTATAGCTCCAGTCATTTTCCCGCCATTTTCTTAGCTACAGGAATAATTGTAAATAATAGGACGAACGGTTGATAGATTCCACATGTTATTTCAATGTCTCACAACCCGCAGGAGGATGCGCCCACAACGAAGCGACTTACCTTTGTATTTCACATAACGGGTTGCTTGTGCCAATTGCTGATGTTCACCTACAGCTGCGACTGTTTAGTACAAGAAAGCACAGCAGTTGCTTCAGCAGTGTACTCGGCACCCTGGTCACTATTGTCTATGAACAAAGATGGAAAAGAACTGCGAAAAGACATGGTGCTTGTCATGATGAGATCCAGGGTACCTTGCTGTCTAACTGCTAGCGGATTTTTCATGGTATCGCTGGAAACTTATACTAAGGTAATGAATTTCAACTTTATAACGACGATTTAATCACTGTATCTATTATTTCACTAATTAATCGCTACATTTGAGAAGCATTATATTTTTTCTGTGCAATACAATATGCAAATGTTACGGAAATTTCATTTGCTCCGTGGCTAATTGTAAGTCCTTTAATTTTAATTATAAGAACCATTCTTTTCTCGTGTAAGCTATTTAGTATTCATTCCTCATGATATAATTAAAATTATATTTCATATTCTACAGTGTAGGTACATTTTCAATTAGGTGCATAAGGGTTGCAAAGGAGAGATTCAGTTCATGTTTTGACACTATGGAAAATTAGACCTCAATCAGGGCCACATTTATACTTTTGAAGACCCTAGGCTCTTGGCGCAATATCATTATGAGGCCTCGCAATATTTTTTAGCTGCCTCTAGTTTTTATATTATGAATTTAATATTTAAAAAGAAGTATTTTATTTTGCAACTATTACTAATCTGTTTTTTTTGTATTGTTGTTTGCGGGAGTCAGGTTTTAAAATGTAGTCCCGGCTTGCGCCTAGTGCGGTTATTGATAAATGCAACCCTGACCTCATTTATTTTATGGATGTAAAATGAGCAATTTCGCAAATGTGGGACACGTAGTACCGAACGTGTTAATTCTATTAGTGTTGTAAAATCTAGATTTTTCTGAATGCAGGAAAGATCGACCACAATTAATTTCATGAATACATTTTTGCACACGATGTTCAAAACTTTGCTTCCCCCATAAATTAAAAGTGTACGTGTCACAAATAACTTTTCCCGAACTTCAAATTTATTTACATTCATTTCATTTGTCACAGGTCTTGAGCACTGCAGTGTCGTACTTCACGCTATTGAGTCACTATTAAAACGAGATATTGTATATGTAAAATAGTGCACATGTATAGACATTATCTTAAGGAACATATGAAACATTGTTACGTATTTATACAAAGGTAAGATGAAGAGATAAAGTAGATTTGGACCCAGATTTAGAAGATTTGCATTTGGTAGATAATATGGTCAGTAACCAAATTCTTATCCCCACGGTATGTATGTGCACATGTACTTTAAAAGGAATAATATAAAAATAAAATACTCTGGGAATTTTGAAGAATTTTTTCAAAATCAAAAATCGAAACTTGTGGAATATGGAATACAAAATTCCCGTGATTATACAGGGTTTCGCAGAATTGAGGGGCAATCCAGGACATGCAGTATCCTGGTGCAAGAAGACATCGAAAAGTTCTTTACCGTTTTGGGATCCGAGGTTTCGTTCTCGAGATATTAACAGTTGAATATTAGCGGTGAAACTTCCGGGCCGCAAAGTTTAAAGTCGCAACAGCTGACGCGGAGCAGTGAACCCTAGCAAGCACACATAGGAGGCAGTGCACGCGAACGTACTGTACCGCGCGCTCTACTGACGCGGCTTGAAACCTCGCAACCCGGACGTTGCACCGCTAATATTCAACTGTTAATATCTCGAGAACGAAATCTCGGATCCCAAAACGGTAAAGGACTTTTCGATGTCTTTTTGCATCAGGATTCTGCATGTTCCGGATTGTCCCTCTATTCTGGGACACCCTGTATAAAAGCAGTGAAATTTACAGATACATATGCGATTACGTATTCAAAATTCTGAATGACCATCTGTATTTCAGCAAATTTAGGAAGAAATGGCTCAGACAGAGTTCTCCCATTCAATATGTGGGTCAGCCTGCCTCTATCTGTGACACCATACTACGAGATAGTATTCGTGCTACAGGTACATTACTTGTTAACAATTTTCGTAGAAATTCTTATATGGAAAGGGGATAGTCCTTAAGGAGTCGACTTTTTAAAATTTTTCTCTCATTATTTAGGAGGCCTTTGATAAAAATTCTCACGTCGATCATCCACAGATTGCAGTAATAATCACAACCGCAAATACATCTATTTTTTACAATTTTACTATTTTTTCGCAAATACATCTAATTTAACACTTCCGTCGCGAAATCAGGAATACCGACACACTACCTGGTCTTCCTCATTATTTAAAATATAGTCGAGGCGAAGGAAAAATTAAATTTTTCGATGGAGGAAGCTGCTCCAACAACAGAATAATATCCATTATTAATACTAAAACTGTTCCTGAATACTACTCACCTGTCAGTGACTAAATTGATTATCCACATATTCAAGTGATGAGGCTCCAGAGACGATTCTTTTTCTTCGACTCGATTGTAGACACCAGATAATACTCTTCATTACCAAACTGTTTTATATACCCCTACAGCACACTTTGTTGCAGAAACGTTGCATACCCGTTGCGGCGCATTGCAATGTTGCCGTTTGGTTACAGGTTGCATTGCAATTTTACTGCAACATTGTGGAAACATTGCCGTGGAATATTGCAATGGACACGTTTGTGCAATGTTCCTGGAATATTGCGCACACATTGCCGTGGAATATTGCGCATATATTGCGGTACAACCCACGTGGAACGTTCCTGCAACATCGACCACAAAATACGGTGTTACGTTACACTCGTAAGCGCCGTTCCTACAACGTTCCGCACTGAATACGGAATTACGCGGAACGTTCCTGAAATGTCGACACACAGAATACAGTGTTACATTTCACAGGCAACTTCCGAGGGAATATATGTGAACACGGACAATATGTGATATAAGTAATTAATACAATTAGTTAATTAGCACTATAAGGTTTAAGCAAACTGTTAAACTGTATACAGCAATAAAATATATTTGTAAAGAAGTCTGAGCTGTGAAATGTAAATTCACAAACACTAAAAACTAGAAAATAAAAAAATTACCTATATAAAAAAAAAGTATGTTAAACGATTGTATTAAAAAAGCGCTAAAAACTAAAAAAACATTATTTTCTTGTACTACGCAGGATATTTCATAACAGAATATAAATCAACTTAATATATATATATATATAGAATACCATTGTTTTTATTTTTGGCCCTACTGCCCGAAACGTTGCGCGACCATTACTGTAAAATCTCAGAAACGTTGCGTGACCATTGCTGTAAAATCCCGAAGCAATGTTGCAGAAATATCTCCTGCAATGTTGCACAGGGGCTGACATAGCAATTTACTTGTAACGTTTCGGCAACATTCCGAGCAATGTTCCAAATATTAAACCGCAACGTAACTGAGACATTCCTGCAACAAAGTGTGCTGTAGGGGTACTCGATTTTAATTAACCTTGAAGCTCGAAGTCTATGGTTAATTGAAATTTCAGTTGTAAATTAAGGAGCAGAGTAGTACTCTTCGAGTAATGGTAGTTGAATATTTGTCGTTTCTATCAAAGGCAAAAAGAGAAAGTATTTTTCTTGTAACGATAATAATATATTATGGAATGGAGAAAGTAAACTCGTGTACATTATTTACAAGGATAATTCATATAAACAAAAATTCTCACAGAACGTGATAATCAAAATATCATGCACTGAATAATTTCTGTATCCTCCCTTAACAGTTCAACATTTTCTTTTTAACGATATAAAAAGGACAAGAAGTCTATATTTTTCACTTATATTTCTAAAATTCTATGTAACAGTAATATGTTCGAGTTCGGTCCTGGCTCTTGTCGTGGTCGGACGTGTTGTCACGAGCGCTTCCGGGTGTTTACGTTTTGATCGCATGTGCCAATTTCCCTTAGCGATTCTGTGTGTTTTTCAATTGCGAGTGAACCTGTGTTTTTCTATTGCGAGTGTGCCTCTCTCCCAGTGGAAGTGTGCATCTCAGTGCACTCTTCCCATGATGGCTAGCCAATCCAGTGTAAACACCCAAAGTCCATTGATCTCCACTGTCTTGAACCAAAATGATTCTACCAACAAGAGAAACAGCTACGCAGCTGCTGTAGATGTCTGCAAAGTACCTGTCTCCATCCAGCACATACTGACGGAATACGCCAAGTACACAATAAATCGAAATCAACATAAAATTGCCACCGACCTGAAACAGATGCTCACTGATCCAGATATTTTCAACAATGTGCTCACCTTCCTTGAAGACATTGGAATCCGACACCTGATTTAGCGCCTGAGCTTACCAGCATCTGAGAAGTCTGAGCCCCAGGAACATTTCTCTCTTTATTCTTTTTCTTTGTCTCACAAATTCACATGATAACAAATTAACTTTATCCATCCAATGTAGTCGCTAATAACCATAGAAGTCGATGCAACTTAAAACGCTTAATTAATAAAAAGAAGTAATATGTTCACTTTATTTATTTCGTCACTGATTTCTGGATTCTCCCTCGTTTACAAAAAAAAAACGAAAAAGAATTTAACTTCATTGTCACTTTACTCAAATCCCAATAAAAAATCAATACTCAAAAATCAATACTAACAACTTCAAGGATAACAGAAAAAAATATGACCGTTTCCAACAACAAACTCATACACAAGGAAAGCACTGCATACATTTTTAGAAAGAAATACTTGCTTCGCCCGCCACTCCTTCAAAGTGTGACGTTCACGGCAATAGTCCATCTCGTTAGATAATAATGTAAGGCACCATCGCATTGCCAGCTAAACTTGCCGATAGTCTCGGGGGAATATCGCGAAGGGGACGCGATCGTGCGCTACTCGATGCACCGTCCGGGTTGATCTACGTTCTTTGTTGTCGGCAGGGGTGTTTGATTACCACCCTTGGATCCTGAAAAATTCACTACCCATCAGGGATCTACAATACCTCTGTTTCACGTCAGCCAGGACGCGTGGCGCGTAGAAGGAATAACCCCGAGTCTTGTGATCGTTGTTCAAGGGGCACTGGACAGGTGAAAATGGGTTGTCAGTGGATAGCGGTCACTCTTTCCTCTGACATTTCTCAAATATCCATGGTGGGAAGCCCTCCGCGCGGGACAAACGGCAACCCCACCAGCTTATTCGAAGTTCGCTATGCGGCTGATGCGGAATAAAGACGTATCCATCGTTTGGACGTGCTTCCTGATGAAGATAGTCGGCTTGTGGATGGCCACGGACCTTGCTGAACAACGTCGCAGAAACTTCGCGTTGATTTACACGGTCGGGGCGATCTTTATTGCCACGTGCATCGCGATACGGGATTTTTACTTTTCTTGGGGCAACTTTAATGTAAGTGAATGATAATTCATTTTCACTCATTCCTTGCACAGTTGGTATTAATTATTATTGGGGAGTGGAGGTTTCAATATTTGAGGCATTGCATTTAAATTTAGGATATAGATTTTGGGTACTTTAAAAAAGGAAAAGTACCCTAAATCTGTATCCTAAATTTAATGGAATTTCTTTTTGGATATACTTTCCGACTACAATGCTCCAGGATTCTTGCATATGAAATGCTGATCGTAAGATATAGAAAAACCGGTGAAACTGTGCACAGTATCGCCCCGAATTTTGGTATAATCACAATCTCTCACTACGATGCAGTATGAAGCCTGATTCCTGACAGATCTAATTCACCATGATATTTTCACTATAATATTTCTTTAATCAGAATTTTCTAATTTTAGGACTGCGTTTACATCGCCTGCAACATTTTGTACCTGATGATCGTTTTCTTCAAGATCGCTGTTTTATACGTGCACCGAATGGAATTCTACGATTTGGTTATGTTCACGGAAAAGAACTTCTGGCATTCGAATTACGATATCCAGGAGAAATTGATTTTGGATAATTGCAAGAGGATATGCGCCATTTTCATCGTTGTTCTGAGCTTCTGCGCTCAGGGCACTTGCGCTGGGTACATGATGACTCCTCTTTTGGGTGAGCTGTGATGTATCATCATTGAGACATCAATGTTTCGGAATAAATTATATTTTTTAAGTTTCCATGGATTCAAATAAATGAATAAATACATCCTTGCTGATCTTAGGTTTTAGTCGTTAAAAAACTGTCTGAGGAATTGCATGTGGGGTTGAATGAAAGTTCAAACACTCATAAGCAATGATGCCAGAATCGTGGGACGTAGGACAAATGCTTACCCCCACTATAACCTACCGTCGTCCCCCACTTTCTTCCCGTCGCTCTGCACACAAGCATATTTTTACTCCCGTCAATGTGAGCTGCCTGTTGGGCTGTCAACTTGGGCTGCCGAGCACATGGAGTAGGGATATCCTTGTGTGCAGAGCGATGGGAAGAAAGTGGGGGACGACGGTAGGCCATAGTGGGGGTAAGGATTTGTCCTACGTCCCACGAAAAATTTCAAACCATTGTACGATAAAGACTTTGTGATAAAGACATTGTATGCTAAAAACTAGTGTCTTTTACATACATTAAGGTACATTTTTTTTTCTTTTGGATGACACCCAGAGGAGATATTTTTGGCACCGCAAACTCCTTACGTGACGACCCTGCTTTGTTCAACAGTCATTTATTTTTTTGGAAAATATTCTGTAAATTATAAGCTTTCAAGTGCATACTATCGCGATTTTTGATTAACAAAATTACTTATAGGTAAACAAAATCATAAAAAGTCCTCTCTTTTCACCGTCCTACGTGTATGTAACCCCTTAAGAACGCTTATTTTGTTCAAGTTGGAATGTATATTGAAAGAGAACATTTATTTCTCCCTATTTTAGCAAATATTGGAAAAAACGAATCCGAAAGAATATTGCCATTCAATATGTGGGTGGACTTTCCTACAGCAATGTCGCCATACTTCGAGACACTGTTTATCATACAGGTACTGTCACTTTTGATGTTCCACGCTTTATTGAGGAAAATATCGAAAAGTATTAATGCCATTAGTAGATTTTAATTGTTTACAATCATTCTCCATCTGTTGCACAAAAATATACATTTGCATAGACATCCATGCACAACCATAATTACCAGAACTATCAATTCCATCAGATTTCAAGCCAAAATGGATTACAAATTCCAGGCTATTGACAGTGGATTATCTCTGTGCAGATTTTGTGCGTGTACCATGTTGGCGTGTGTTACATCTGCTTCGATAATTTCTTGTGCCTGTTAAATTTGCACGTGGCTAGTCAATTTCGCATACTGCAGCACAGGCTGAAGAGTTTAAATGACATCATGAAGATGAACATCGATGTTCCAGTTTCTGACAAAGGGCGCCCAAGTTACACGGATACGTGCTACTCGAAATTGAGGCGCTGCGTCCGACAACATCAGTCGCTCACAGAGTACTGTAAAAACCTTGAGAATATATTTACAATGATCGTGCTTGGTCAGGTGTTGTTCCTGGACATGATCATATGTCTCGTGGGATACCAAATATTTTTGGTTAGTATGCAATGCGTTCTAAATATGTAATATACTATATCTTTGCATACATTCGTAATGCCTGAAATTTGGCTCTTGATTGCTGAAATTATTCAGAGACATCGATTACTAAAGCCGAACACAGTTTCGAAATTTATCTCGAATTTTCAAGAACTGTGTTTTTCTATAATTTGGTGTTTTTATTCATTTCATAGTAAGGAATAATTGAAGAGTGCTTGTAGAAAACACTGTAAGTATGAAAAATAGAATTCTCTAGTATAGTATTACCATTCGATGATTTGTTTTTTAATTTTGGCACTTACAGTGTTTCCTACAATGACTTTTCAATTGTCATTCAATTTCAAAGTTAAGATGAATTTTGTGTATTCTTTAGTTACCAAAAATCGTGTTTTATTGTTTTAACACATTATGTAATTATTTTGATTTTTATGCAGTCAGACTCACCTCCATCCCGAAGTGTTAGTTTGGTCCTCAACATGGCTGGCACCTTGTGTCAACTTTTCATGTTCACGTACAGTTGTGACGGCTTGATACGACAGAGCACCGACATTGGTCCAGCGATATTTTCTGGGCCGTGGGCAACTTTGCCGATGAATAAAACTGGCCGATCTCTGCGCAAAAATATAATAATCATCATCATGAGAACGACTAGATCTTGCCATTTAACAGCTAATGGATTCTGCACTGTGTCTCTGGAAACTTATACTGGGGTGAGTCATTCTTCAACACCCCAATGTTTTGCGAGAACACTTTCTTAAATTTGTATTGTTTTTCTAAAAAATAAGTACATTACAATTATAACTTTTACTCCTAATTATAATTAAGTACAGTTGCATTACTATAGCAGAATAATATTTTCAATAAAACATTTATTTACTTAAAGAAAGCTTTCTTTGTTTTGCAATCGGCAGTGTATGTACTTAACATTATTGTTGAAATAATGTTCTTTTCATACAAGTCTATAATCTTCCTTTGTATAATTAATTTCTTGTTGTATATGTATTTGCACACTTGCTGAGAAGAATGAGAAAGTGTTTAGGAAAGACAATTGATACGTTTCTCCCAGAGATGTGTGTATCTGCGTCATAAACATTTTATTATTTTGTTTTAGGTCCTTAGTACTGCAATGTCGTATTTTACTCTACTAAGGCAGTCATCTTTGGACATGGAAAATACGTAACAATTTACATTAATTACATACAAGTGATATTCGAAGATTGATAAATGAATTAAATTATCAATGTTTGACATATGAGCACGAAGGTAATATGAAAACAGCATTCAAGGTAAAATATCATCGTGTGTCCAACTCCGTTACTCGTTCCAATTACGTAACAGGAAAGTGAAATGCGAATTAATAGGGGAGAGTAGGGTAAAATGGAACGTTTAACTTTGGAGGGTGATAACATAAAATCGGAAGAAAAAAAACACGGAACTTCAACAGGAGTTTTAAGTAAACCTTAGACCAGGCCTACCCTTTAGGGTGCAAATACCTCCTCAAGTTCTGGGACCCGGGCAACAGCCGAGCGCGGAACTGTTACGTTGCTAACCACAGCATGGCGTGGGGAGAACTGTGCCTGCGCCAGTCACGCACATATTAGCACCACTCCTGTAGGTGTTTCCCCCTACATTCACTGCGCTTAAACGCTGTGAACCCTGCCAACTTATTCGCAGCTCTCATCTAATGTTTCGTTTTATCCAATTTAGATTAATTATAAATCTATAATTTTATTCTAACATGTAAGAATTGAAAAACTGCAAGTTTTGTAATATGATTTGACAATTGACGCGTGCAAGAAGTGTTAGAAAAGACGAGCAGGAATGAAAGCAAAAGGAGTGAATGCGTCCCTTACAAAACTTCAAAATGTGTAAATAGAAGTTACCGAAGTAATAATAAGTCTTACCCCAGCCTAACCCTTCGTGGTCACACTTCTGCAAAGTTCCGCGATGATCACACTGGGTCCAATGGACCCGGCCGATTTTTAAACAGTAACCGTACAAGGTGTATCAGTCCAATCGGACGCCAAAAATTATAATACACACTTTGAATATTGTAGATAAATGTAGAATATGGAATAGTCTCGTTTTAGTAAGAAATTAAATGACAACATGTACCAAAAAAATCGGAAAAGTGTGAAGTCTTGAAAAATGATTTTTTTTTACTAAAACAATCATACCTTTTTTATTTTTCAATTCATTTTCGTACAGATTGTGGCTGATACGAATAAGATATAGTCCTTTTAGAAAATAAACAGTTTCATACTGTGCGTTTCAATAAAGGTATTTATTTCGAGATCTGAAGATGGTCCATTGTGGATTAAAAAACATGTTTAATTTAGAGAAATAACTATTTATTATTATTATAATGATTCTTATTATTATTTTTATTCATAAGAAAGTAATTTAACAATGAATAGAATTGAATCTATTCTTCTCCTGCGCATTCGGCACACATATACATTTTGTGTTCGTACTCATTATATAACTTGTGGGGAAAAAATACTGTCACAGCCATACACGTTACATTTTATTAAAGTAAATTTCTCGAATTAGAGTAAAATAATTTATTTTCGTTTTTTCGATAAAATTTATGCGTTGTCAAACTTGGGTCCGAACGACCCACGCTCAAAAACGATGTTTTTGTAACGGCTGCCACTCACCAGCGGACATTCTGATTCAAGAACTGACGGCCTCTACCGGACAAGGAAGCCTCAAATTTCCGTGAATTGCCAGGCCAATACCATTTCAAATCCAGGCACTTACCGGTATCAAGCACCAAATTTAAAAAGCGGGTCTATTATAGTGTGGCCACGAAGGGTTAAAAAATTGTCAACAATTTCTCCTCTACTTAACATACAGTAGGTACAATCTCATTCGTGTAATCACATACAAGAGTGGTACTTCCTATTAGCAAAGTGGTCGAATCGAAATTCCATTTGATGCAATAAATATCGTTCTTAAAACCGCAGAATTTTTTACAACTATTCCACATAAGACACCGAAGGACTTACTATCTAAGAATTCTAAAATGTCCCTTCAGAAGCAGCTTACATCGTTTAATATCGCGAATAAATTAAAATAATTATAAAATTTATGTTTCGAGCGACTCCCGACGAAACTGCGTATTATCACAGACATGTTAAACTTTTTCTATAGCAATCATTTTCGTTAGCAAATTTAGATCATTTAGCTACGTTGTTATCACATTTTTACCTCATTTTGACGAGCACTACAGTAGCGTAAACCTTGCACCACGAATTCGTGAGCGTTCTGAGTATTTCTTCGTCCAGAACACCGTGCTGGTTAACTGGCAGCAGGCGTATCATCGCGTCAAGTTACACTGCACCATCCCATCGCTTGTAACAAACGGAAATTGCAAGCTACAACCCACGCATTGTCGCGGCGACCGGACGATCACACCCCTAGAATCTTGCATTATGCATTGATCCAACATGTCCCTCCCATTTCACACGAAAGAACGGCAATTACGTCACTGTTTCACGGTAGCTGGACGACCGCCGTGAAAGACGCTTGAAATGAATGGGTGTTACGCGCGGGGGATGATGGACAGGGGGTTTAAGTAATTCAGAGCGGCGGCGCGTGGAATTGAACGACAGTTCGTTTGTCAAGTTCAAAATCGGAACATTCGCCATGACCGCGGGACAGAGCAAAGACATATCACTGGGCGTCACGGCCTTTTACCTGAAATACGTTGGCTTTTGGGTAGCAAACAATCGCGGCGAGCAACGACGGAGGCACATCGCGTTGAGTTACACGATCTTGATGCTCCTCCTCTCCACGGTTATGCTATTGCCGGATGTGTATTTCACCTGGGGTGATTTAAGCGTGAGTGTTCGAATTAGTTATTGGATTCTCCTGATCCCCCGCGAATGAAGCTTCTTAAATGGTAAAACGTGAAATCAGACTCGCGGATCTTGGCGAAAAAGCAATTAGTCTTTATACGATTCGTCAGGGGAAAAATAAGTACTAAATAAAAATATTCAATTTCATTCATCCTATCAAAGATGGAAAAAACTACAACGAGATAGTTAGATGGAAAAAACTACAACGAGAGCATACGTTTACCACATAGCGGAGAGGTGCTATAAAAGGGAGAGCTTTTAAATGGGACAAATCGAATTGCTAAAATTCTAAACGCATTAAACGTGGAAGTTATTTTCCTGTTTATGGCAACACTAGTGCCCAGACATTTGACGTAAATATGGCTGCGGTCTCAGTTGCAACAGAATGGTAATCCGCGGTTGATGATTGTCGGCAGTGAAAGAAAAATTTTCGTTGGTTTTCTGTGTCGTTTTCTGAGATCAAGATACACACAAAGTGTTAAAGTGTTATATCATTAAAATAGACTGTATTCAACTGAAACGAAAATACTTAACAGGTAAGCTTACTTGTTTATTTTCGTTGTTTTGATATTATTTTATATTAAACTCACTCAGCCCCGTTACGCACTTGCCACAAGTTGCCGCCAACTTGGTCGACAAGAGACCAGAAGCCTTTGTTGTTCGCCGCGACCAGGTGCGTACCTGGTCGCCGGCAACATGTTGCAAGTGCGTAACGGGGCTTATAGACTTAAATGGGACAGCATAACAAGTCTTAAATGGGACGTCCATTTCATAGCTTTCCCTTTTATACACATGTACCGCTAGAGACTATATTTTACTTTCCGGTAAAGTTATTAGTGTATCATCTGATACACAGATGACATTGTTTTAAATTATCAATCAATAGTTGATGGTGTATTGTTTCAAATTTAAGAATTAATAAAGTCACTATTCCAAGCGACAAACTTTACCGTAAAAAATTAATAATAAAATCTTTAATCTGCAACATGAAAACGTACCTACCTATTTTAGTACACTTGATCTCATTTTTGTTCAAGCAGAATTTAATTCTAAACTATTTTATTATTTACGTGTTTTATAAATTTGTTATATACCTACGTTTTTATATTTACCACTCGCAGGTATTCCATATGTTGAACTTAGTTTGAAAGACCTAAATTTTATAAAAAATATTACTGTATAACTAAAAAAGCTGCTAAAGCATTAACGATAAGTCTATGAAGATAGTAAAAAATATTGATGATTTGCAGTACAAAGAGTTAATTTTTTCATAGATTCCATTGTTTTGTATCATTAAGATTTACAATTATAGTTGTAATACTTAATAAGTTTATTTTTATTAACGTGTGCCTTTCATGACTTATAATGTCCCATTTAAAACCACCTAGTCGTAAAAGGGACATTTTCCACTTATTTGAAAATCGACGATTGTGTTATTTTCTATTACAATTTATGAGTTTGTAATATACTTTTATTGAAGGGAAATAAACACGATTTCTATTGATGTACTTGTTTTTCAAATACCTATCATGACATTGTCAGATTTGAACGCTAAACCAAATTGTCTCTTTTATAGCACTTCTCCCCTACAAACCCTTGTATTTCGTTATTAGATAATTTCATTAACCCCTTAACACCCACGTCCGTATTATTACGTTCGATAGAATCGTAACCGCTTTACGCTTTTTTCGAAAAAGAGTGTTTCATCCCAGTTTGCAAACATTTATAATTTATATAGTAAAATAGAGACATAAAAAAGGTGGTAATTTTTTAACATTTTTCTAAAATTTAGTGTGTCGTTAAGGGGTTAACAATAAATAGCATTGCCTTGGTATGTTTAATTGACCTCGTTATGCAGGCAACACTTTGAACCACTGTTTTCACCCAAAATCTTCGTAGACTCGTGTTTATGATTACAGAACTGCATTTACGCTTTGTGCAACATTATCACGCTGTTCTTGGTGTTATTCAAGATACTTGTCTTGTTAGCGCACAGAAAGAAATTCCTCAAGTTACTTCTGTACTCGCAAAAGAATTTCTGGCACTCGAATTATGATTGGTACGAGGGCAGACTGGTGGCCAATTGCAAGCGTACCTGTAGTTACCTCATTTGCATCTTCTGCTTCTTTGCCCAAGGCACGGCTATCAGTTACGCCGTGGTCCCACTTGTAGGTACGTTGATTAATTTAAATCTAGCAAACCAAATGATTATAGATCACGGATTATAAGCTACAATAATTTTTAACATTCGTGTAATGTTTGCTAATATGTGATACCGTAAACTGTAAGTGTAACTTCTTCAACCGTTTCATTGCCTTTATAGATTCTCAAAATTTGTAACTACATTGAAATTCTGATATAAAAAATAAGTCGTTCGTATCTCTCTTTTCAGCAAACATGGGAGTAAACGAAACAGACCGGATACTTCCGTTTAATATGTGGGTCGACCTGCCACTCTCCACAACACCATACTTTGAGATAGTATTTGTGATCCAAGTATTGTAAATTTTCATAACTTTGCATTTCTAAAGAAAAAAAAGTACCTACTTGTCTTAAGCTGGGTTTACACCTGACGAGTGACTCGGCCGAGTAAAAATTTTGACCGATTTGCCTGCTGGATTATTCGGTTGAGTACTAGAATATGCGTTCAGACCGCGCGAGTGCTGGGCCCAGTGAGCTCACTTGACCGATCACTCGTCAGATTTTACATCTAAGCATTAGTCCTATTTTACTAAAAAAAAAAACAGCTGATGAAATCAAGTTCTTTTCGAACACTCGAACTGTGTATCAGATACACCAATCTGATGTGCTTAAAAAAATCAAGCAGCCCAAATATTCAGATAACACGTTTTCCTAATAATTAATTAGAAAATCTCTCGGGGTTATTTAAAAATTGAATAATTAGTTGGGCGCGATTTGTCAGTGTATCGAAAGTTCGACGTTATTTAAGTAACCCATACGATTCGTAGTTATAAATGTTATTATTTATCAAGTGATCATGTTTTATTATGTCTGTATAGCTTCTGGGTCTGTCCCACGTTGGTGTATGCTACCTTTGCATCGACAACTTTATGTGCATTATCAATCTGCACGTGGCTAGCCAGTTCCGTATATTGCAATACAGATTGACAAACATACACGTTATAACAAACCATGAGAAGCAGATGGAGTCTGCGGGCAAAGATCCATCGAAGGACGCCGTTAGATGCTATGCCATGTTTAAGAGATGTGTTAAACAACACCAGATGCTCATTGAATTTTCCAATCATCTAGAGCGTATATTCACAGTGATTGTACTTGGACAAGTGTTGCTCTTTAGTATATTAATGTGCCTGGACGGATATCTGGTACTTATGGTCAGTACATGATACTATACAGATTGTATTGCATTATTTATTGATTTCTAGGTGCCAATCGTAATAAAGATTTAATTAATGCATAAAGCATGCTTTCCCTCAATTCATTATTAGATTACTTTTCCACGAGATTAATATGGGTACGTTCAAAATTAATTATAAAGAATTACTAGCTAAAATAATATTCAATTTAAGATATTATGAGGTGGAGAATTATTTTTATACTTCTTAACTTTAGGGCATGTATTAATGAATGTGTTGCCCCGCCAAGGTCCTCGGAGTCACTTTTTTCAATTTGTAATCGATTCGCTTGAAATTTTAATAGTATCTTCTATAATAGATTATCTACAGAAGTACATACGAATTTTACGTTTCATAAAAACTTTTTTGCAACTGGCAATTTTAGACACAATTTAGGCTGAAATTTTAGTAGAATAAAGCCGTTATAAAGTTTTTTAATTTATTTTATAATTTCTGAAGCTTATGATTTTGTGATATTTATAGCTCCAGTCATTTTCCCGCCATTTTCTTAGCTACAGGAATAATTGTAAATAATAGGACGAACGGTTGATAGATTCCACATGTTATTTCAATGTCTCACAACCCGCAGGAGGATGCGCCCACAACGAAGCGACTTACCTTTGTATTTCACATAACGGGTTGCTTGTGCCAATTGCTGATGTTCACCTACAGCTGCGACTGTTTAGTACAAGAAAGCACAGCAGTTGCTTCAGCAGTGTACTCGGCACCCTGGTCACTATTGTCTATGAACAAAGATGGAAAAGAACTGCGAAAAGACATGGTGCTTGTCATGATGAGATCCAGGGTACCTTGCTGTCTAACTGCTAGCGGATTTTTCATGGTATCGCTGGAAACTTATACTAAGGTAATGAATTTCAACTTTATAACGACGATTTAATCACTGTATCTATTATTTCACTAATTAATCGCTACATTTGAGAAGCATTATATTTTTTCTGTGCAATACAATATGCAAATGTTACGGAAATTTCATTTGCTCCGTGGCTAATTGTAAGTCCTTTAATTTTAATTATAAGAACCATTCTTTTCTCGTGTAAGCTATTTAGTATTCATTCCTCATGATATAATTAAAATTATATTACATATTCTACAGTGTAGGTACATTTTTAATTAGGTGCATAAGGGTTGCAAAGGTGAGATTCATTTCATGTTTTGACACTATGGAAAATTAGACCTCAGTCAGGGCCACATTTATACTTTTGAAGACCCTAGGCTCTTGGCGCAATATCATTATGAGGCCTCGCAATATTTTTTAGCTGCCTCTAGTTTTTATATTATGAATTTAATATTTAAAAAGAAGTATTTTATTTTGAAACTATTACTAATCTGTTTTTTTTTGTATTGTTGTTTGCGGGAGTCAGGTTTTAAAATGTAGTCCCGGCTTGCGCCTAGTGCGGTTATTGATAAATGCAACCCTGACCTCATTTATTTTATGGATGTAAAATGAGCAATTTCGCAAATGTGGGACACGTAGTACCGAACGTGTTAATTCTATTAGTGTTGTAAAATCTAGATTTTTCTGAATGCAGGAAAGATCGACCACAATTAATTTCATGAATACATTTTTGCACACGATGTTCAAAACTTTGCTTCCCCCATAAATTAAAAGTGTACGTGTCACAAATAACTTTTCCCCAACTTCAAATTTATTTACATTCATTTCATTTGTCACAGGTCTTGAGCACTGCAGTGTCGTACTTCACGCTATTGAATCACTATTAAAACGAGATATTGTATATGTAAAATAGTGCACATGTATAGACATTATCTTAAGGAACATATGAAACATTGTTACGTATTTATACAAAGGTAAGATGAAGAGATAAAGTAGATTTGGACCCAGATTTAGAAATAAAGAAAAATCTCTGACGCACAGTCGAAAGTCGTACACATTAAATTATCTTTCTGCAATATTCCAGAATCATTTCGTGTGCTTCCAAATGTCTTCCAAAATTATATCAGCCAATCCAGAGAAAATTTGATTGCCTATTGATAATCCTTAATCTTCAAATTTAAAAACAGGAATTCGACTATCAGTTTCCATCCGAATAAAGTATGTATTCCCATATGTATCATACAGTATATATTTTCATGAAATAAATTATAGAACTCTGTCTATTAACACGTCTAAAAGTATTTAGATAAATAATATTTTTTCTAGTTTTAGTATAGTTAAGTTGTAAAAAATGAAATTTCTTTCATGCAGTATAAAAATTAGAAATAACATCCCTTTCTTCGTTTTCTCCTTAATTATCCTCGGCATTTCCAAACGACAAAAAAGATCTGTCTCTATCACGCTGAATGCAAGAGTATTAAAATTAACAAAATACTGATTTAATAACTCCATATTTCTCTGTATTATAGACTATTTGCAATACTATATAGACACACGAAACATCTTTTCATACGAATCCGATTCCTCATTCGTCGTCTTACCACCCGATTCATCATTCAAAAATGGAAAGAATATAATACACAATAAAATTTATATAATACACGAATTTATAATACACAATAAAATTTAATTTATAAATTGAAATTTGCAACGATTTACATATAAACCACATATAATAATAAAAAGTGTTACACTGCTACTGATTCAAGTAGAAGATCCTCCACGGACGGTGAAAAATTAGGACACATTTTCCGAGCATTAGACTACAATCATCGACACTTGTCATTCAGTACTGAATGCGCTTCGTTTCATTCTCTACTATTCAACTCGATAAATGTACCAGATTACACAATCCGAAATTGAGTCCATGATTCCAGTATTGAAGACAAATACTGCTTACGATAGCCCAATAAATGGTAGCAACGACGTAATGATTCATCTCGAACGCGCAAAGCGTACTGAACACATACACCGAGTAGGCTCGCAAATTACAGGCGCCAGAAACGTTCAGGGGCTACAGAACAATAGTTGGTCCACCGTGACGTATGCCACATGTGTTTAGGGATGGTGTGAGCTGCCAGTGGCCCTGAATAATACAGAGCGGGATCGATCCAGCACCCTTCTCTTGGCCTTTGTTCGAGTGCAGTAATTGATACTACATCTAACACCGTTCACGCAGACTTCTTGCGGTCGTGAATACGAAAGAGTCGCCTGATACTCGGTCAATGGGCAGAGGGAACGGGTAGGTCGATGCAACGTCACATTGAAATTGATGCCTCTTATGATAGGACGATTCCTATTCAAAGAGACGTGTCAGGCATGGTGTGAAATGTAAATGCTAGGCACCTTGGGGCACTTGACACTCCTCTTGGCGATGGAAGGGTACTCCGATATTTCGATCAGAATGTCCACTACCTTCATGAAAGGCATTGGACTCTGGATGGCAGGCAACACCATAGAGGACCGCCGAAGGAAGATCGCGTTACACTACACGATCTTCCTGATGGCTTTTGCCACCTTCTTCCAGTTCAGGGACTTGTATTACAGCTGGGGTGACATGGGGGTGAGTCCTTCAAATTCATAATTTTAGAGCTACTTAACGTTCTTTGGATATTTAAGTAACAGTGCCTTTTTTGCGATAGTATGGATGAGGGTATAGACTTGCTATGGTTTATTTCAGGCTGTCCTGTACGTCGGTTGTAACGTCCTAAGTCTCCTCATGGTCTTGATCAAGGTATTTGTTGTATTGGCTCGCAAAGTGGAGTTTGTTGAATTGATCCTCTACATGCAAGAACACTTCTGGAACGCCAGTTACAACCATCGCGAGAAGGAAATCCTGGCCGATTCCAGGAAAACTTGTATTCTGTTCACATTCTTCGTTACCATCACTGGTCACTGCGCTATTGTCGGGTACCTGATCACACCGGTTATTGGTGAGTGAAAGTAGTGTTGTTTTCGTGCGTAGATGTTGATGCCTGTGGTCTTCGAATGTAAATGATACTTCATGAAAGATGTCGTCGAAAATATTTCGTTAAATTTTCCATTTCAGTATAATATTCGACAAGTGACGTTTTCTGCGCAGTGTAGCCACTTTTTATAAGTGTAGAACGAAACCTAGCTTCTTTTTTATAACGGTGTAATGAATACAGTTGATAATGCTTGACAGCCAAAGTAACGGGCTGGAGTCTGTAATAAAATGTCCACGGTTCTACAAAATCTTTCGCACCCGAAGTTTATTCAATTTTCCATATGGTGAAGCTTCATCAAATTTTAGTTATTAGTTGAGTAAAATCCACTGTCAATTAGATGTGTATTGATATTTCTTTGGAACAAGTCGGCCTCTTTTTGTTTCTTCATTTTACAAAGTGATTTATGCATGTAGAAATATATAAGTACTTAACTCAGTGCATTTGGATTTCAGCAAATATTGGGAGAAATGAATCTGATAGAATCCTTCCATTCAATATGTGGCTCAATTTGCCGCTATCGATTTCACCATACTATGAAATGGCATTTTTCATACAGGTATTGCAAGTTCTGGTAATATATATATTTATTAGGTAATTCTGAATTGAAACTGGACCTTTCAACTTCATTTACGTGTATCGTACTCTGTAATATTATTATAATGTAGGATCATATGAAATATATATTGTTTGCTTAAAATAGAGGCTAATTAGGTACTCAGTAGACGTTTTTCATGTAAATTGAATTGACAGAATAATTTGATGTCGATATTAGTATTTGGACAGGATTTGATTGATAAATTTGCCGACAGGTACACGATTGATGAAATACTTTAACAATTTAAATTATGTCATTTTATTATTTTGAGAGTTTTAATTTTTTTCATAATATTCACTCTCAAAAAGAACAAAATGAAATGATAAATAATCAATATATAAATTCGCGGAAACACAGCTGGACTTCGTTAAAGTCCAGCTGTGTGGAAACACAGCTTCTATGAGTGGCTCCATCCACTAATTTTTGTGTAAATTTTATCAATTTATTATAGTTTCTTTCAAATGGTTTCATTTGAACTTTTTTCCTTCAATTTTACAAACAATTTTGCGGCAAGTTTTTTTATTTTACTACTGTCAATCAATCCAGAAATGTAGATTCACCACTCCATTGACCATTACTTATTATAAACCCTGTAAATCGCCTTCATGTTTAAGCGCATGGAAAGCCACGTTCCTACATGTGCAATCGTTAATTAATAGAATATTTTTACAGGTGATCGCGTTGTATCAAGTAGGTGTGTGCTACTTCTGTTTCGACAACTTTCTGTGCATTCTGAGCGTGCACGTTTCTGGTCAATTTCGTATACTTCAAGACAGATTGGCGAAACTGTGCGACCAAGAGGAGGAAATGAAAGATCAAAACGCGAATACTGACCTAGCGTATTATGGCGACAAGTCTTATGCAAAACTAAAAGACTGCATCCGGCAGCACCAGGAGCTCGTCGCTTACTGTATAAGACTGGAGAACGTGTTCACGCTGATCGTACTTGGACAAGTGCTAATCTTCAGTATTTTAATTTGTCTCTTTGGCTATCAAATATTTATGGTTCGTATTAGTCGTAACACAAACACTACGGGACTTTTACAAACAATTGGCGATTATTCGTTGGCCTTAAAAGTAATGCAAAAAATCATGTTCGAAAGATGACACGAAAGATAATATCTATTATTCTATGTGCAAATCACAGATAAATTCATAAATCGTAAATTGAGTTCCTTACATTGATCATTAAAATTCTATTATTTCAATTGTTCAAGCAGACTAAACAAATAAATTAAGTTAAATAGCTTATTAAATTATAGCCCATGTAATTTTTCTGGTTATGGACTTACTGGAACTTAAGCGAAAGTAGGACTTGCAAATTTTTTCATGCATTTCAATTGTTTTATCTTTTATCTGTACATCTCTCCAGAAAATTCTTGTAAAAGTTTTTCGGTGCGTTGTTTCTTTTATAATTCTTAGCCTGACCCATCAAAAATGTATTTGTGGAGGGGTGTGTAATTACGAAGATTGTCAAATAAAGTGTGAAATGGAATACTATAAGGGCATACAAATCGACGAGTGAATCCAATGTTGTAAACAAAATGTGTACGATTAAAAATCGACTTCGCAAGATATAAAATGTGAAAACTATCGTGCATCCTACATGTTCGCCGAGTTTATTTCAATTATCTTGCAGTGTGTAGCACAACATTTTCTCTATAGAAATTGTTTATAGAGCTTCTTTTTCGGAGTATGTGATTAATGTTTCTCTACACCGTTAGAATTTACTTGTCTGATTCTTTTACAAACGCAGGCAAACTCATCATTTACGAGACGTTGCATTTTCATATCCAGCACATTCGGCAGCTTGTCTATGTTGTTGATGTTTACATACAGCTGCAACGGTTTGATAGTGGAAAGCGATAATGTTGGCACAGCGGCCTACTCAGCCTCGTGGACACTTATGCCAATGAATAAATTTGGGAGAATGGTTCGAAGCGATTTAATGTTCACTATACTGCGATCAAAAAGAGTCTGTTGCTTAACTGCAAATGGATTCTTCCCTGTGTCCTTGGAGACTTACACTAAGGTAACCGACCTAAGTTTTTTTATCCGTTTTCGTGTTTTGAATAATTGAATAATTTTCTCTTATTTTATTATAACAGTGATACACGAATGACACGTGTTTTATGAAAGAAAGTGCGTTTCAATTGATTCTCTATTAGTGTGTCGAGACACAGGAGAAATGGAAATTAGAATCATCCTGCAAATTTGAACTTTGCTTTCTATTTTTACAGATTCTGAGTACAGCGGTATCGTACTATACATTACTATGCGAAATGTAAAGAATTCAACGGAATGTTAATTCAAGACCAAACAATTGCCATTAGATACCGATATGTAAATACTGAACATTCAAATCCGGTTGATTGAAAATAATAGATGTTTGACAGTTGCTGGAACACAACGCTTCAGATTTGTCCAAGTAGGGTATATACAATTTTCATATCCACATTCAAACGCAACTGACCATCATTTTCATGCAAGTATCGAGTTTCTACTATACTTATTTGCGTTTCCTAATTATTAAAGATGATAAACTTGGGAATGCCTCACCGGCAACGCAACGATATATATTGCGGCCCCCAATTAACCCTAAATTAAAATTACACCATAGCACACTTTGGGCCTCACAGGCCCATATCTCCATATATAGAAATGCATGGATATTTTGAGTAAAAATATGTTTTGACTGCGCGTAATCTATTGCACTCAAACTTTATTAACAAAAAGAAATATTGAACAAATATCTGTTAATATATTAAATATATCTTTTTTTATATCACGAGAACTGTTCACTTGGGCCTGTCAGGCCCCACTTATACACTGTGGGGCTAATCGGTTTACACGATTCTACAGACTAGCACTTAAATATTAAATAATATTCTAATAATAATAATAATATTCCAATTTACTCAAGCTACCTTTGACTGATACATAACAATACAATCACCTCGTCGTTGTTGAATATGCATATAAATATAAATTTGTGTCTATTTACCTAGATCGTCTACATGAGTGTCTTCTGGGACAATTATCCTCAAAGGCATCGACCAATACGTCACAGAAAATTAACAGAACGATTGTTCATAGAAGAAACCAAGAATAGAACGAAGGAAACACATACGACAGCAATGTTTCAAGATCACTAAAAACTTGTGTGCCGAGTATAACGAAGTTCACATCCACACCTATGTAGGCGAACAAGTAACACATACGACGACTTTCTTCGTGAGTTCCCGATCAAGTAGAGCTGAAAATAAATTACAGGAAAGATTCCTCAGAGACATTCTACACTTCGTTTTTAATATTTCCTTTCCCCAACGAGGTGCACCTGTCAGTCGCTATTCCGTTTCACAGAGGGTGTCAGAGCACTATTCGCACTGCCATGCATACTTCATCAAACATATCTGTACATTATATCCCGCGCGAAGGGTAGTTATTACACCTGCACGTTCGGCGGAATACGTTCTACTTTATGAAAGAAGTAGACGTGAGTGTAGTAAGAATAACTATGAAGAGTATTACCGATAAATAAGGGGACGGGACTAGATCAAAGTGAAAGGTGTCCTCGTTCGATTTTACACGATACAGCCCGTTGCACAGAAATCCAATAGAATGTTGACAACTGGTGACGACATTTCTCTTATGATAGTGTCCACTTTTATGAAGATTTCCGGTCTTTGGCTGGCGGCTGACTATCATGAGCAACGGCGCAGAAATATCACGTTACTTTACACAATCGGTCAGATACTTTTCGGCGTCTATCTTCTGACAGCCGACCTTTTACACTCCCTAGGAGACATTGGCGTAAGTTTGTTTAGATTTATTAATTAAAATTAAATGCGTTTTATTGAAAATAACGATATTTTGGAACAAAGCAGTCCAACTATAACCCAAATTAAATTAAAGATTTTATACTTTCAGCTTATTGTATTCGTATTTTAAATTTCTGTGTTCACAGGACTGCCTGTACATCGCGTGCAACATTTTAAGCGCAACCATGTCTCTGTTCAAGATAGTTGTCCTGTTTGTAAACAGAAAAAAATTTTTTACTTTAATTATTTACTTGCAGCAGAAATTTTTGCGCTCCAATTACGATATTTACGAGGAAACTATTTTCAACGATTGCAAACGTACTTGCTTCATCTTCATCAGCCTTTTTACTTTCTTTACGCAAGCCACCGTTGCTAGTTACGTCATAAGACCGATCGTGGGTAAGTCCGTATATTCAAGTCACCAGAAGTTTTGAAAATAATTGAATCTTTGAAAATGTACATAGAATTTTTTTTCTCAACTTTATGAGACACACTAACTAAATAATTCACAACTATACGTCTTTAGTAACTACATGCTACACTTCTACCCTTCTTTAAACGCGGGGATTAATACTCATTTTTCAGTTTCATTTAAGTTATTACTATAAACTGACGCTACCTTTTGTAGGTGCAATTTTCTTTGGGATTTTATAACGTCGAAACTCATATCTCACAAGTCTCACACTGACCCTTAACAACATTGTCCTGCGTACATTTTGCACACCGAATGAAATGGATTGTTCGTGATGTTGTAGCAAATATTGGAAGAAACGCGTCAGACAGAATCCTTCCATTCAGATTGTGGTGGAACCTGCCGCTCACTGTCACGCCATACTTTGAGATAATGTCCGTTATAGAGGTATTAACATTTTTTTGTACCGTTTTATGGATTTGTGAGTAAACGTAACGCGTCTCAGAGAAATGATCCCGAACCCGGAAATTCAAATAAATCTGAGACTTTGTGAATATGTACTGGATTTCGTCCTCATTACAACGCAATTGTTGTTTGTTGTCCAAATTCACTCTAAAGGGGTAAAATTGACCCCTTAAATTATGACTACTTTCCGATTTTGTGTTATAACTCGTGAGCTGTAAAATCTGCAAATTACCAAATGATAGTCGTAATTAAAAGAAGTAACTTTTGTCTTGAAATTTTTTATCTATCTGTTACAGATTGCGAGTTACAAAATAAAATCAGAAAATAGCCGAATTTTCAGGGGTTAATTTCACCCCCTTAGAGTGAATTTGGGCAGCGAATAAAAATTGCGTTGTAATCAGGAAGAAATCCCCTACACATTCACAATGTTTCAGATTCTTTTGAATTTCCGAGTTCGAGATCTTCAGAACATTATTAAATTCGAGAAGTTCGTAGAAAGAATTTATGATAATTATATATGTAGAAGAGAGCACACCTCGCTGATTTTAATGACCTCTTCTATATAATTACCAAATTTATTAAACACATCCAAATAAAATTAGTAGACTGACACTCATAGTTTACCTACATTTCAAGTGACATTACCGAATTAGGAAAAATAGGAGTGGCGTATGTCAATTGTATTTTGTTTTGTGGCCATTAATACATAAGGTGTGATTAACAGTAGCAGAGATTATAAAAATGATCGAAGTTCGGACTTTACATTGAAACAGATATTAGCGTTGTACCAAATCGGTTTCTGCTACTGTTGCTTCGACAATTTTCTATGCATCACGAATCTGCACGTGGCTGGTCAGTTTCGCATACTGCAGTACAGACTGGCGCACATGAACAATGCGCGGATAAACAAGGAGGATGAAAGCTCGATTATGACGTCTTCGTATCGCGTTGATAAATATTGCGCAGCGTTTAAAGGATACGTTAAGGAGCATCAAGCATTGATTGCCTATTGCGACAAGCTCGACGAAGTATTCAGTGCAATGGTACTGGGGCAAGTTCTAATGTTCAGCCTAATAATCTGCCTCGACGGATATCAGATTTTTATGGTTGGTACATATTATACAAATGTTGTTCGGTTAGAATAATATAGTTTAACTATTTGCACGCTATGAAGTGGAACCCACTCTAGGGGTGAATTCAACTTGGAACAGGAGTCAAAATGAGTCTTGTAAAACTTATTATCCGGTTCACTGTAGACATTTTTATTTGTAGTCACTTTACACTTGCTTACCTTTCGGATGAAGCTTTCATTCTGTTCACAATCAAATAGCATGTATGCCTGTAGACTTTTCGTCATGGAAACCTTGTTAACCTGATTCGACTTGGAGTTCTGTCAATAATTAATTATTTAACTTCAAATAAACCCAAACTGTGAATCTAATGGGCTGAAATTTACGTAGATATCAATTGACTCACATAAAATATGCCGAAGCATCACCGTACTTGAACTACATGAGACTACGCTTACGGTTATACTGTGATGCGTATTCGGACGACTAGTGTACGGACGTACTTATGCGCCGTGCGGGTGAACGAATCGAACGCCCGCCCCTAAGAACAGTGGGAGCGGTTATACTGCACGCATATCGGTTGTCCGTTGCCGTACGAGTTCTTCAGTATACCTACGCAAGTCCTTCAAATCAGGTTCATGTTTCGTCAGAACTGTTCCGACGTTGCGACTGACGCTACGGTTGATCAAGATCTATCGAACTTTCTATTTAAAATTGTATAAAATGGGTAATGAAAAACTTATAGCTATCGTGTTTCCGTCTAATAGTTCGTGGCACATGAAGAAGAAGAATTACCCCGGCAGGGATATTTTTCGCTGAAACCGGGGAAAAATTAGCGAAAATATTAGGATATATTCTAAAATACTCTCGGAATTTTTTTCGCTCGCTACAATAAACTTAGAAATATGTAAGGTACGGTATTCTCCATTCTCTTCTTTTAAGGGCACTATTCGGTCAAATCGCGCGAAAACTTAGGTGACATTTATGATTTTTTTTAGAAAAATGTATAAAATATATGGGTCTAAAACCTTTTGCACTTTATTCTACTACAAATGTAGGGTATAAAACAATTCTTTCGATGAATTGATGCAATCCATCGATGTAAAAAAAAACTGGCCTGGACTATCGCCACGATAAATTTAGACAGTGATAAGAAACAACTGGGCGATGATTGCCATATGTTTAAACAATAGGGTCCCGAAACACGGTTTTTCGCACAAAAATGTTTCGTGAAAAAAAAATGGAGTGTACCTGCGTCACGATCCATCTTCAAAAAACACCTATTTTTAAAGCCGTTATACTCTTGATCCCCCTGAACTGCCTGTAAAATCTGTACCGTTAGGAATTTCGTTTTAAAATTCGATTTGGTCATTCTTGAGATGTGGGATGAAAATATGCAAAAAAAATTTTAATGTTTTGACCGGGGAATACCTCTAAAGAAAACATATTCACTCTCTCGTTGCAATCTCTCACTTGTTAGTAAGATTCTTAATAAAGGATTGTCCAAAAAATAGTAACAAAAAATAAGAAATGCGAACTGATCGTCAGAATACGCAACCAGTGTAACCACCCACTTCGGACACCGAATTCGGTCGTATACGAACGACGAACTAGTCGCCCGAATACTTTTAGGTGAGTCGTATGCTGTCAATCACAAGAAAGATTTCAATCAGTATCTGCCATCCTGTAGTTTCTACTACGTTGTATTTTTTAAAGAAAAAAAAACCCATTCAGAGTACCACGAAGTGGTAATATGATGACGTAAATGTAATCAACAGTAATTAAGTCAATTGATTTAGCTGGAGTGCAATCTAGAACTACTGCTACACAAACATAGCTGCTCCTGGGTACTGAATCTATTCCTTCAGTGTTTAGTGGGTTCCACTTACTAATTACTATATTAAGGTACAATCTCGCGTATCATTAAATTGCATTCGCAATATATTTTGTCTTTTAGGCGGAGGCAACCTTTGCAAGGCGTATTATTTTTATATTTCACTTACTGACCTCAATAAGTCAACTATTCATGTTTACCTACAGTTGCGATTGTTTAATGCACGAAAGCGCGAATATTGCCACAGCAATGTATTCGTCACCGTGGATGAATCTGCCAATGAATAAGGAAGGAAGGATGCTGCAAAAAGATTTGATACTTGTTGCAATGAGATCTAGGTCGCCATGCTGCTTAACCGCCTACGGATTTTTTCCTGTGACGTTGGAGACATACACTAAGGTAATCAGTGGTAAATTTCCTGGCCCATTAGCTTGCTATTACATCCCCCGTTTCGAGTAAGTTGTAGTTGATATTCAAGTGATATTTTAACACCGTGATGTGTGGTGAGTGTTCGTGGGACGTCTATCGAATTTAGCGTAATCATGCTAGTGCATCTTGAAGGTGATTATGATGACGATATCTTATTGATTTTTACCAATATGGTACTCAACTTTTCATCAGATAGCCTACTTTTTCTGCAGAATAATATCTTGTTCCAGTTTTGCAAATGTTAATTTCTGCCTGTTCTTGATACATTTATAGAGAGCACTTCAAAAACTTTGCGAGGAGCAAAGATCCCTACAGTCTAATAGCTTATATTGAGTTGCCATTAAATGTAGAATTTATTAAATTCGATGCTTGCAGGTCTTGAGCACTTCAGTGTCATACTTCACCTTATTAAGGCAAAGCACCGAAGATGTGGCTGATTCTTAATTTGCTCCAATTATATAATGCACACGCGTAGGCATTGTTAATACATCGACAGACCATTGTTAAGACATAAAAGAAGACCATTGTTTAGTACATAAACCGTAATTATAGCTGTCAAATACACAAGAAAAGATAATGTGAAGAAAAAATCAGAACTGTTGTAATAAAGAATTTGTGAATATGCATATAATTCGTGTTATATTCCTGAGAAAACATTTAGTTCAATTACGGTGGGCCCATTTCAAATATTCTTTGCCACGTATACAAAACGATTTCTTGTATCAACATAGAAAAATTTATGTGATCATTCATTAATACTTCAGAGTCCTTTCATACGTGCCCAAATACATGGGAGCTTCTCGGGCGTATGGCAAATGTGGCTATGCGTCGTAATCTTCAATCTTTCCTAAGAATATACCACAGATGATTTCTCTGTGCAACGGGACACGGGTTTCTACATTATCATTAGTACTGGTTAGTAATTCATCATTTAACGTTACAATCTAGTGTTACTTTGACTAGCTACAATTAGACATCTTTAATCCTGCACACAATGATCTTTTTTAGATACAAAGGAACTTAGGAAATAAAACCTTGTGCTTCTGCTATCTATTTTTATCACTAAAAATTTTATAATAATATTTTACGTAGCATTGTATGACGATCGACGAAGAAAAATATTTTACATATTGTATGGCGCATCTACGATCGAACGTGTTCGACATGTAAGTAACTTGAATTTTACTGTAATGATTATTAAGAAGAGCAATAATTCTCAAATCATTCTATAAGTTTGAACTGTAAATTGTCTAAATTATATAGAATTTAATATAGTAGTATAAGTATACAATCAATTAAATAAAAAATATATGTAGACGTATCACTTTCGAACCGTGAGTGGGTAAGAATAAAACGTTCATTAATAACGCAATTCAAGTACTGTATAACTTCCATAGTTACTAAAAATCTACGCTTGAGATTCGTGCAAGTATCGTGGTACATACAACTATCGGGGTGTATAAAATTTTCTAATTTAGGGAATTTTCTAATATTAGGGAACGCTATGACGTATCCGTGTGGTAGTTCTTTATACCTAGAGTAATACTTAAGGGGTTAGAGCCACATAGAGGTCCGGAAAAAACATACAAGTTCAGGATTTTTTTTGCTGGAAATATATAAGTGAAAATCATACATAATATTTTTCTACTAAAAGATACATTTTTAACTATATTATTCTAAATTTTCACGAGATATTATTATTAACTAAAGGAGAGATCGGCTTGGATATGTGTCAAGTTTTTTTTAAAGCATTAGCTGGTGGACATTCCCTAGGGGACATTCTCTAGGCCAAACGATGCATCTGAAAGCTCAAATTCAAATAGATTTAAAAAATATATAACTTTCAGAAGTACGTGACGTTCTCCGAATTTGGATATTGTATTTTTGTAAAAAAAAAGGCGACCGTTTGAAGTTGAAATATCAAATTTCGGTGGAAATTTTCTTTCTTTTCTTTTTCAAGAAGCCATTGCAAGTATTTCCATTATTGCAAAATTGGAAGCTATATTTAAAAATATGACAATGTCAGGTACTTCTGAAAGTTATATATATTAAAAATCTATTTGAATGCTTAAAAAAACATGACTCATATCCAAGCCGATATCTCCTTTAGTTAATAATAATATCTAATGAGAATTAAGAATAATATAGTAAAAAGGTGTATGTTTCAGTAGAAAAATATTCTATATGATTTTCATTTGTACTTTTCCTAAAAAAAAATCCTGAACTTGTATGGTTTTTCCGGACCTCTAGGCGGAGATAACTCCTTGAGTACAGACATAGTTGTGAGTTACGAATGTGTGTGTAGGCCAAAGCGGCCAGTAGCTCTCACCTCCAGAATAATGCACATATCCAACATATCCACATAAATGATATCTGAAATCCTCATCACAAAGGGCGTCGACCACTTTGTCACAAAAAATGCAGAATGATTTTGCGTAGAATACACCAAAAAGAACGAACAGGGGACATGAAACAGCAATGTTTTAAGATCACAAGTTTTAAATTCACAGACACACATCTGTAGGCGAACAAATATCTCCACACATCCGACAACTTTCTTCGGGAGTTCATGATGGAATAGAGACCAAAATAAATTGCGGGAAAGATTCTTCAGAGACATTCTACACTTTGTATTTAATATTTCCCTGTTCCGAGCAGACACACCTGCCAGCCGCTGTTCTGTTTCACAGAGGGTATCATATCACTATTCACATCGCCATGCATACTTCATCAAACATATACATTATAACCCGCACGAAGGGTAGTAATTACACCTGCATGTTGGACGTAATACGTTCTTCTCTATGATAGAAGTAGACGCGAATGCAATAAGAATATCTATGTAGAGTATTACCGATAAATAAGGGGACGGGACTAGATCAAAGCGACAGGGGTCTTCGTTCGATTTTACACGATACAGCCTGTCCAACAGAAATTCAATAGAATGTTGACGACTGATGACGACATTTCACTTATGGTAGCGTCTATTTTTATGAAGATCTCCGGAGTTTGGCTGGCTGCTGATTATCATGAGCAACGGCGCAGGAATATCACGTTAGTTTACACTATCAGTCTGATCCTTTTCAGTGTCCACATTCAGACAACAGATTTTTATCATTCCTTAGAAGATATTGGCGTGAGTTTGTTTGTATTTATTAAAAATTGTTAACATCAGTGATACTTCCAGCTCATTGTATTCGGATTTTACATTTGTGTGTTCTCAGGACTGTCTTTACATCGCGTGCAACATTTTAAGCGCATCCATGTCTCTATTCAAGATAGTTGTCCTGCTTTTAAACAGGAAAATTTTTTTTACTTTAGTTGTTTACTTGCAGCAGAAATTTTTGCGCTCCAACTACGACGTTTACGAGGAAACTGTTATGAACGAGTGCAAACGTACTTGCTTTATCTTCATTACCGTTTTTACTTTCTTTACTCAAGCAACACTTGCTAGTTACGTGATAAGACCGATCGTGGGTAAGTCTGTATATATGTATACATATATTCAAGTCAACAGAAGTTTTGAAAATAATTGAATCTTTGAAAATGTAGAAAATTTTTTCCGTTCTGCTGAGACACACTAACTAAATAATTCACAGCTATACGCCTTTAGTAAAATAAATTATACTGCTCCACCCTCCTTTAAACGCGGGAAGTAATACATAGGTAACATATGTATGTACATATTATATGAATAAGATTCATTTTGCAATTTCATTAAGCAATTACTATAAACTGACGGTGCCTACCTATTGTAGGTACAATTTTCTTTGGGATTTTATACGGTCGAACTCATATCTCACAAGTTTCACCCTGACCCTTCAGAACATCATCTTGCGTACATTTTGCATACCGAATGAAATGGATTCTTCGTGATGTTGTAGCAAATATTGGAAGAAACGCATCAGACAGAATCCTTCCATTCAGAACTTGGTGGGACCTGCCGCTCACTGTGACACCGTACTTTGAGATATTGTCCGTCATACAGGTATTAACAATTTTTGTACTGTTTTAAAGATTCGTTTGTAATAGTAACGCGTCTCAGAACCATATTAAATTCGTAAAGTTCTTAGACACAATTTATTAATCCTACAGTGCACTCGTAAATTCATATTATATACCTTTGCACACGTTGGGCCTTACAGGCCCGTAACTAGAAAATCTTCAAATCGAGGAATGCATGCATATTTTCGGAAGAACAATATTTTTGGTTCCACGTAATCTATTGATCTTAATCTTTATTAAGAAAGATATGTGTATCAAAATGATATATTGAACAAATATCGATTTAACATTGCGAGTCATCGTTATCTGAATCTTTTTCAATATAATGAGAATTGTTCACTTGGACCATATTAATACATAAGATGTGATAAACAGTATGTAGAGAACATAACAATTTCGTTTACCCCACTCTGATTCCTCAGAATTTAATTATTATAAAATTGATCAAAGTTCGGAATTTACATTGGAACAGGTGTTAGCGTTGTACCAAATTGGTGTCTGCTACTGTTGCTTCGACAATTTTCTATGCATTACTAATCTGCACGTGGCTGGTCAGTTTCGTATACTGCAGTATAGAATGGCGCACATGAATAATGCGCACATGAACAAGAAGGAAGAAAGTTCGAATATGACGTCTTCGTATCGCGTAGAAAAATATTCCGTTGCATTTAAAGGATACGTTAAGGAGCATCAAGCATTGATTGCGTACTGCTACAAGCTCAATGAAGTATTCAGTGCAATGGTATTGGGACAAGTTCTAATGTTCAGCCTAATAATTTGCCTTGATGGATATCAGATTCTTATGGTTGGTACATATTTTACAAATGTTGTTCGATTAGAATAATTTAGTTCAACTATTTTCATACAATGAAGTGTGAGGTTAAATATTTTATTCAAAATACTTGGCGCAGCGAATCCGAAAAAATGTTAATTGTCTTGGTTAATAAATAAAATAAAACATGACAAGGCACCACTGAGACAAGAAAGAAAGAAAAAAATTTTAATGCAATTTATACATATTTATTCAGTTTAGCAACACGAATTCGGTTTCGCAGCGCCAAGTATTTTGAATAAAATATTTATTCGTATTAAAATATTTATTTGTATACAAATATTTATTTGTATACAAATATATCTGGTTAATATTATTTAATACATTTTTTTTCTTTGTATAAATAGCCATTGTGATTATTGGCGCAATTTGTGTATATCATTAGTTTTGTAAACCAATTAATTTACGACAATTTTTTTTAAATGGGATTCATTTTGATGGGATATTAATTTACAACAATGTTTTCAAATGGGATTCTTTTTGATGGGGTATTAATTTACGACAATAGTTTTAAATGGTTGTAAGCTTACGCGTTCGTCAGTCACCAAGAGCCCAAGTCGCCGCAGCCTGTCCTTTCAGTTCGGCGCTCGCCGCTCGACTGGACTCGACCTTCGGCGGCTCGAATAAACACGCTCGACGCTGACGAAAGTTATTCGTGGCTTTATTCGAAGGCTTTGAAAAGATAATTGCTAAGGATGAAAAATTTATTCGACGCATTTATTCAAATTTAACTTTCGAATAAAAAATTATCGTTAATCGTCGAATAAATTTTCATCGAATAAAATTATTTATTCGTTGCTCTTCGAATAAAGATAACTTCGATTATTAGACCCTCGAATAACAAATAAAGATAAAGTATCATTAAATTCGATCGTTATTCAAATAATTTTTTATCTAGATAATGCCCAACTCTGCTTTAGTATGAAGTGGGTTCCACTTGCTATATTAAGGCACAATCTCGTATATCATTAAATTACATAGGCAATATATTTTGACTTTTAGGCGGAAGCAACCTTTACAAGGCGTATTATTTTTATTTTTCACTTATTGACCTCAATAAGTCAGCTATTCATGTTTACCTACAGTTGCGATTGTTTAATGCATGAAAGCGCGAATATTGCCACAGCAATGTATTCGTCACCGTGGATGCATCTGCCAATGAATAAGGAAGGAAGGATGCTGCAAAAAGATTTGATACTTGTTGCAATGAGATCTAGGTCGCCATGCTGCTTAACAGCCTACGGATTTTTTCCTGTGACATTGGAAACATACACTAAGGTAATCAGTGGTAGATTTCTTGGCCCATTAGCTTGCTATTGCATCCCCTGTTTCGAGTAATTTGTAGTTGATATTCAATTGATATTTTTACACCGTAATTTGTGGTAAGTGTCTATGAGACGATTATACCAATCATTAGTGCACCTTGAAAATGATTATGATGAGGATATTTTATTGATTTTTAGCAATATGGTACTCAACTTTTCATCAGATAAACTAATTGTTCTGCAAATCGCAGAATAATATCTTGCACTAGTTTTGCAAATGTTAACTACTTTCTGCCTGCTTCTATTACATTTGAACATTCCCATAATCTATATATTGAATTGCTATTAAATATAGAATTTATTAAATTCGATGCTTGCAGGTCTTGAGCACTGCAGTGTCATACTTCACCCTATTAAGGCAAAGCACCGAAGATGTAGCTGATTCTTAATTTTAGTTCAATTGTGTAATGTCCACGCGTGGGCGTTGTTAATACATTGATAAAGGAGACCGGTGTTTTTTAAATAAAACGTAACTATAACTGTCACATACACGAGAAAATGATAATGTCAAGAAGAAATTAGAACTGTTGTAATAAAGAATTTGTGAATATGCAGATAATTCGTGTTATCTTCCCGAGAAAACATTTAGTTCAATTACGGTGGGCCCATTTCAAATATTCTTTGCCACGTATACAAACCGATTTCTTGTATCAACATAGAAAAATTTATGTGGTCATTCATTGATACTTCAGAGTCCTTTCATACGTGCCCAAATACATGGGAGCTTCTCGGGCGTATGGCAAATGTGGCTATGCGTCGTAATCTTCAATCTTTCCTAAGAATATACCACAGATGATTTCTCTGTGCAACGAGACACGGGTTTCTACATTATCATTAGCACTGGTTAGTAATTCATCATTTAACGTTATAATCTAGTGTTACTTTGACTAGCTACAATTAGACATCTTTAATCCTGCACACAATGAACTTTTTTAGATACAAAGGAACTTAGGAAATAAAACCTTGTGCTTCTGCTATCTATTTTTATCACTAAAAATTTTATAATAATATTTTACGTAGCATTGTATGACGATCGACGAAGAAAAATGTTTTACATATTGTATGGCACATCTACGATCGATCGTGTTCGACATGTAAGTAACTTGAATTGCACTGTAATGATTATTAAGAAGAACAATAATTCTGAAGTCATTCTATAAGTTTGAACTGTACATTGTCTAAATTATATAGAATTTAATACAGTAGTGTAAGTATACAATCAATAAAATCAACAATATATGTAGACATATCACTTTCAAACCATAAGTGGGTCAGAATAAAACGTTCAATAATAACGCAATTCAAGTACTGTATAACTTCCATAGTTACTAGAAATCTGCGCTTGAGATTCGTGCAAGTATCGTGGTACATACAACTATCGGGATGTATAAAATGTTCTAATTTAGGGAATTTTCTAATATAAGGGAAACAGCCACCTTGAGGTACGGAAAAAGCATACAAGTTCAGGATTTTTTTTGCAGGAAAAGTATAAGTGAAAATAATACATAATGTTTTTCAACTAAAAGATACATTTTTTAACAATATTATTCTTAATTTTCATGAGATATTATTATTAACTAAGGGAGAGATCGGCTTGGATATGAGTCATGTTTTTTTAAGCATAAGCTGGTGGACATTCCTAGGGGACATTCTCTAGGCCAAACGATGCATCTGAAAGCTCAAATTCAAATAGATTTAAAAAATATATAATTTTCAGAAGTACGTGACGTTCTCCGAATGTAAATATTGTATTTTTATAAAAAAAGAACGACCGTTTGAAGTTGAAATATCAAATTTCGATGGAAATTTTTTTTCTTTTCTTTTTCAAGAAGCTATTGCAAGTATTTCCATTACTGCAAAATTGGAAGCTATATTTAAAAATATGACAATGTCAGGTACTTCTGAAAGTTATTTATTTTTTAAATCTATTTGAATTTTTGCTTTCAGATGCATCGTTTGGCCTAGGGAATGTTCACCAGCTAATACTTAAAAAACATGACTCATATCCAAGCCGATATCTCCATTAGTTAATAATAATATCTTATGAGAATTTAGAAAATTATAGTTAAAAGGTGTATGTTTTAGTGGAAAAATATCTCAGAAACTATCAAATGCCCGCAGCTAAAATGTTATATTAGAGGTTCCCTCCCCCTCCCGCCCAGCCCCTCAAAATTTCAGTTCATTCCGTTGGTTGGATCATACCGTAATATATCCAAAAATCCTGAACTTGTATGCTTCTTCCGGACCTCTAAGTGGATGTAACCCTTTAAGTACAGACATAGTGGTGTGTTACGAATGCGTGTGTAGGCCAAAGCGGCCAGTAGCTCTCACCTCCAGAATAATGCACATATCCAACATATCCACATACATGATATCTGAATTCCTCATCACTAAGGGTGTCGACCACTTTGTCACAAAAAATGCAGAATGATTTTGCGTAGAATACACCAAAAAGAACGAACAGGAGACATGAAACAGCAATGTTTTAAGATCACAAGTTTTAAATTCACAGACGCACATCTGTAGGCGAACAAATATCTCCACACATCCGACAACTTTCTTCGGGAGTTCATGATGGAATGGAGTCCAAAATAAATTACGGGATAGATTCTTCAGAGACATTCTACACTTTGTATTTAATATTTCCCTGTTCCGAGGAAACACACCTGCCAGCCGCTGTTCTGTTTCACAGAGGGTATCATATTACTATTCGCACTGCCATGCATATTTCATCAGACATATCTGTACATTATATCCCGCTCGAAGGGTAGTTATTACACCTGTACGCTCGACGGAATACATTCTACTTTATGAAAGAAGGAGACGTGAATGTAGTAAGAATAACTATGAAGAGTATTACGGAGAAATAAGAGGACGGGACTAGATCAAAGTGATAGGGGTCCTGGTTCGATTTTACACGATACAGCCCGTCACACAGAAATCAAATAGAATGTTGACAACTGATGACGACATTTCTCTTATAATAGTGTCCACTTTTATGAAGATGTCCGGTCTTTGGCTGGCTGCTGACGATCGTGAGCAACGACTCAGAAATATCACGTTACTTTACACTATCGGTCTGATACTTTTCGGAGTCTACATTCAGACAACAGATTTTTATCATTCCTTAGAAAATGTTGGCGTGAGTTTGTTTGGATTTATTAAAAATTTGTCATATCAGTGATACTTCCAGCTCATTGTGTTCGGGTTTTACATTTGTGTGTTCACAGGAGTGTATTTACATCGCGAGCAACACTTTAAGCACAGCCATGTCTCTATTCAAGATTGTTGTCCTGCTTTTAAACAAAAAAATTTTTTTTTCTTTAGTTGTTTACATGCAGCAGAAATTTTTGCGCTCCAACTACGACGTTTACGAGGAAACTGTTGTCAACGAGTGCAAACGTACTTCCTTTATCTTCGTTGCCACTTTTACATCATTTTCTCAAGCAACCGTTGCTAGTTACGTGATAAGACCGATCGTGGGTAAGTCTGTATATATGTATACATATATTCAAGTCAACAGAAGTTTTGAAAATAATTGAATCTTTGAAAATGTAGAAAATTCTTTCCGATCTGCTGAGACACTCTAAATAATTCACAACTTTACGCCTTAAAGTAAAATCAATTATACTGTTCCACCCTCGTTTAAACGCCGGAAGTAATACATAGGTAACACATATCGTCGATGATAGTGCAAAACGCGTATGAGCAGTTTGTAAATACCGCGGATCTGCATTTTACCGATTTTACAGGGGGACGAAAAAACTTAATATTTTAGACATTTTAAGGGATTTCTTTGGCTGAACTTTTTTTTACCAGTTTTAGCACTCCTTGTAATAAATACTAACATCAATGGAGTGACTTTTAAAGAAAAAAGCGAAACAGCGCTTGGTAACCGTGTGCGCGAAATCTCAATTTTGCTACTTTTGCAGATCCGCGGTATTTACAAACTGCTCATATGCGGTTTTGCACTATCACCGACGATATTTAGGTACATATTATATCAATTCGATTCATTTTGCAATTTCATTAAGCAATTACTATAAACTGACGGTGCCTACCTTTCAAAGGTACAATTTTCTTTGGGATTTTATACGGTCGAATTCATATCTCACAAGTCTCACCCTGACCCTTCAGAACATCGTCCTGCGTACCTGAATACCGAATGAAATGGATTGTTCGTGATGTTGTAGCAAATATTGGAAGAAACGCGTCAGACAGAATCCTTGTATTCAGAATGTGGTGGGACCTGCCGCTGACTGTGACACCGTACTTTGAGATATTGACCACCATGCAGGTATTCACAGTTTTTGTACTGTTTTAAGGATCCGTATGTTACGCGTCTTAGAACGATATTAAATTCAGTGCACTCGTAAATTCATATTAGGTATACAATTGCACACGTTGGGCCTTACAGGCCCATAATTAAAAAATCTCCAAATCGAGGAATGCATGCATATTTTCGGAAGAACAATATTTTTGGTTCAACGTAATCTATTGACCTTAATCTTTATTAAGAAAGATATGTGTAACAAAATGATATATTGAACAAATATCTCTTTAACATTGCGGGTCATCGTTATCTGAATCTTTTTCAATATCATGAGAACTGTTCACTTCGGCCTTATTAATACATAAGATGTGATAAACAATATCTAGAGAACATAAAAATTTCGTTTACCCCACTCTGATTCTTCAGAATTGAATTATTATAAAAATGATCAAAGTTCGGAATTTACAATGGAACAGGTGTTAGCGTTGTACCAAGTCGGTGTCTGCTACTGTTGCTTTGACAATTTACTATGCATTACGAATCTGCACTTGGCTGGTCAGTTTCGTATACTGCAGTACAGACTGGCGCACATGAACAAGAAGGAAGAAAGTTCGAATACGACGTCTTTGTATCGCGCAGATGAATATTCCGTTGCATTTAAAGGATACGTTAAGGAGCATCAAGCATTGATTGTGTATTGCGGAAAGCTCAACGAAGTATTCAGTGCAATGGTATTGGGACAAGTTCTAATGTTCAGCCTAATAATTTGCCTCGATGGATATCTGATTCTTATGGTTGGTACATATTTTACACGTGTTGTTCGATTAGAATAATTTAGTTAAACTATTTTCTTACAATGAAGTGGAACCTACTATAGGGATGAATTCAACTTTGGAAAGTTGTCGAAAATCGAAATGAGTCGATACATTTTCGTTTTTAATCACTTTACATTTGCTTACCTTTCGGTTGAAGCTCTCACAATGTTCACCATCGATTTGCATGTAAGCCTCTAGAGTTTTTATCATAGAACTTCCAGATGCTGTTCAGATCTGTTGGCAATCTTGTTAAGTTTATTCAAACTGGAGTCCTGTCTGCGACGTATGCTGTCAACTGCGGCTTCCACCAGCAGCACGTTCAGTTGTCTGATTACAGAGCTGCAAAATGATTCTCTTGTCAAACAGTAAAATTTCCAACAGTATCTGCCCTCAATATTAGCAGTTTCTAATATGCAGTATTCGTTGTAGAAAAAGCATATTGACCCAGAGTACCACGAAGTGGTAACATAAAAAAGTAAATGTAATCAATAGTGACTAAGTGAATTGATTTAGCTGGAGTACATCCAAAACTAATGCTACACAAACATAACTGCTCCGATCTATCGGATCTATTCCTTTAGTGTCAAGTGGGTTCCACTTGCTATATTAAGGCACAATCTTGTGTATCATTAAATTGCATTGGCAATATATTTTTACTTTTAGGTGGAAGGAAACATTATAGGACGTATTATTTTTATATTTCACTTATTGACCTCAATAAGTCAGCTATTCATGTTTACCTACAGTTGCGATTGTTTAATGCACGAAAGCGCGAATATTGCCACAGCAATGTATTCGTCACCGTGGATGCATCTGCCAATGAATAAGGAAGGAAGGGTGCTGAAAAAAGATTCGATACTTGTTGCAATGAGATCTAGGTCGCCATGCTGCTTAACAGCCTACGGATTTTTTCCTGTGACGTTGGAGACATACACTAAGGTAATTAGTGGTAGATTTGTTTGGCCCATTAGCTTTCTACTGCATCCCCCGTTTCGAGTAATTAATGTAGTTAATATTCAATTGATATTTTTACACCGTAAATTGTGGCAAGTGTCCATGAGATGATTATCTCAATCATTAGTGCATCTTGAAGATGATTACGATGAGGATATCTTACTGATTTTTAAAATATGGTACTCAACTTTTCATCAGATAAACTAATTGTTCTGCAGATCGCAGAATAATATCTTGTACTAGTTTCACAAATCTTAACTTCTTTCTGCCTGCTTCTGTTACATTTGAACATTCCCATAATTAGTGACGGATTTAAGAAAAAAAGCCCAGGTGGCAAACGTTCTGAGAGGCCCATTTCTTCGAGAAAATAAAGAGGTAGTTTACTAAAAACGGGCCAAGTGTAGTAGTACGAAAAAAAATATAGTATTTGGATACCTATACCTAATCATAATTTTTTTGGAGATGGGGCCCTGCGGGGCCTCCTGGGCGGGGGCCCAGGCGGCAACTGAACATCGGCCGCCCTGCTAAATCCGCCACTGCCCATAATCTATATATTGAATTGCTATTAAATATAGAATTTATTCATTTCGATTCTTGCAGGTTTTGAGCACTGCAGTGTCATACTTCACCCTATTAAGGCAAAGCACCGAGGAGGTAGCTGATTCTTAACTTTATTACAATTGTCTAATGTCCACGCGTGGGCGTTATTAATACATAGATAAAGGAGACATCGTGGTCACATACACGAGAAAACGATAATTTCAAGAAAAAATTAGATCTGTTATAATAAAGAATTTCTGATTTTTTATATAACTCGTGTTATCTTCCCGAGAAAACATTTAGTTCAATTACGGTGAGACAACTGCAAATATTTTGCACTTTGGTATGTATACAAAGCAATTTCTTGTATCAACTTAGAAAATTTCATACGACTATTCTTTATTTATTAATACATTAAAATCCCATCATGCTTGCCCAAATAAGTACGTGCGAACTTCTCGGATGTATGGCTACTGTGGCTATGCTTCCTAATCTTCAATCTTTTCTACGATTATACCACGGGGGATTTCTCTGTGCAACGGGACACAGGTTTCTATATTTTGTTACTTTGACTAGCTACAATTAGACATCTTTAAATCGAATAAATTATATAGAATTTAACACAGTAGTGTAAGTATACAATCGATAAAATCAATGATATACATATATAGACATATCACGTTCGAACCGTAAGTGGTTAAGAATAAAAAGTTTATTAATAACGCAATTCAAGTACTGTATAATTTCCGAAGTTACTAGAATTCTGCGCCTGAGATTCGTGCAAGTATCGTGGTTCACATAACTACCAGGGTGTATGATATTTTCAAATTTAAGAAAATATCGTATCCATTCCCGAATTTAATTATTTCCAAACATCTGTCAATGTAACGCCGAGTTTCTCCTGCAACTATTGTGGTTCTACAAGTGCACAGTTGTTTTCTTCAATTAAAGAGGCTGGAAAAATGTTAAGAGTGCCTAATAAGCAAAATGACGATATACAGGTTGTCTAAAAATTTAGGGACAATCCAGAACATGCAATATCCTGTTGCAAGAAGACATCGAAAAGTCCTTTTCCGTTTTGGAAAACTCTTCGTTCTCCAGATATTAACAGCTGAATATTAGGGGTACAACTTTTGGGCCGCGCAGTTTAAAGCCGAGTCACAGTCACACAAAGGAGACACGCGTTCCTATATACAGACCCATATCCAGAAGAACCGACCCAACTAATTCATTTTCACAGTTTGAACCAACGCGGTCGCCTCCACTGTTCGGATTAATTCGCTACGTACGGCAACTCTGATCAGCCGTCTCATTTCTCTGTTCCAGTTGCACGACTGCAGAAGGGCAGGGTGAGGTAAAGGGAATGCTATGACGTAACCGCGTGGTAGTTATTTATGCCTAGCGGGCATTGTTCATACATAGATAAAGAAGACCGTTGTTTAGTAAATAAATCCCACACAAGCAATGATAATGTCAAGAACATATTAGATCTGTTGAAATAAAAAATTAATGAATATACATATGATTCGTGTTACCTTCCCGAGAAAGCATGTAGGTTAATTACGGTGGGCCTATTTCAATTATTCTGGGGTATTTATGTATTCGAACCATTCGGTTGTGCGAATTTAGAAAACATTTTATAATCATTTACTAATATTTCAGAAATCATACATGCGAAAATACCTCGGCATTTTGGTCCAATATTTCTATATGCGTTTGAAGTTATGAAAACCATTTGATATGTGGTTATGCTTCCAGTTCTTAAATCTTTTTTAAAAATCTACCGATGATAAGCACTGGTTAGTAATTTATCATTGAACGTTACTTTGACGATTGGGACGTTTTTAATTTAGCACAGAAATGATTTTAGGGGCAACAGAACGAAGGAAACGAAACGTAAATAGTATATCTATGTTTCTCATCACTGGAATCGTGTCAAAAAGATTATGGGTTGTTTTTGCATTGCCGTCGCTGCAGGAGTTGCAAAAACAGTGTGAATTTGAATATCTGCTATGGTGAGTACTGAATTACAGATACATTATCTAAGGTGTATGATAAATAAGAAACTTAATTGATTCAATACTAATGCTTGAGATAAAAATTCTCTCAGTTTGAAAGGTAACGGAGCAAACTGACAGTCAATGATAAATATAGAAATGTAAGTACTTTATTCGATGCTGCAAAATATTTGCATTATAATCTGTAATTTATGGTCCGTTATTTAGACACATCACTAAGCCTATCAGACTACTCAAGGGGTTGATGATTAGAAACTTAATGGCAAAGAAATAAAAGTAAATACTTACCACATATTTAATACAGGAATAACGCTCATTTTAATTACCACCTTAGCGGAAACACGTGCTCTGCATTCAACTGTTCAAAGAATATTACCAGCATCAAGCACTGTCATACGTATTCCTCTTCTGCTATCTTAAATCCTCTCCTATCAACACTTCGCGTAGAACTTGCATTACGAACACATTATCCTCTCAGAGATTAAACATAGCAAACAAATCTTCGTCCATAACAGAATCCAGCCTTAGCACACATTCTTTCTGCCAAGATTAAATCTGTAAGAAACTTCTTGATAGCATCCTACATTTCCCTGTTGCGATGTGCAAGGCTACGTCCAGATCTGAGCCGAGTCCCGAGGCGAGCACCACTTCAGACACCATAATGCCAGGTTCCTACGTGTGAAACGTACATCTCTTCGATTTTCACCAGTTTAGACAGAGAGTGTTTAGAGTTAGAGTAGTGCAGACGAAGGTCTGCCTGCCACGTGAAATCGAGGAAGGACCCTGAATGAAAGGCAGTTGCGGATTTAACGGGTAGCCGATGAGCAGTTGTCGCCTGGGTTCCTGCCCAGATGGCACCAGGGCCTCATCTTCAAACCCAAAAAATTATGATTTTGTCCAAACACTATACCTATTTTTGATTCCCATACTACATTAGCCCATTTTTAATAAACAACCTCTTCATTTTCCCGATAAAATGGGTCCCTCAGGACGTTTGCCACCCGGGCCTTTTTCTTTAAATCCGCAACTAGCAAAAGGAAAGACAGTCTCCTTAAAGCGTGAACAAATGTAGTGCTGCATCCTCATCCCTTACACCACAATGAGTTGCTGTCGTCCTCGCTATTGGTGGTGTCAAGTACAAGTTAAAAGACGTAAGACAACTTGGTCGTATATTTAGTGTCCCATAGACATTTCCAAGCGTGCGCTTGGAAATCCCGTAGAGTTCCAGCGAGATATAGATAGAAGTTCACGGCGAAGTCTAAAGTACAGGCCCAGATGTCGGAAACTGGCATTAGGCGTGCTCGGCTCGGGGCTCGGCTCAGATCTGAACGCAGCCTGACAGCTGCTAGTGGACACTGAGTTCACAGAGGGTTTCATCATGCAGTCAGCGGCATCATGCATAACTTATCAACCTTATTCTTTCTTCCGGGAAAGATGGGCGTCAATTATGTCTACATATATATAATATTACGGCTCCTCTACCATCCAGCGGACATGCGAATACCAATAAAGAGTAAATACAAAGTCTACAACTGGCGAATAAAAGGATGTCGGTAGATCAAAGAAATCTGGTATTGGATAGACTGAGCCGTGATACGTAGCAATAAAATCGATACACACCCGTAGTTTCTACGTTCAGTTCAATGTCTGATCTGAACATCCAGTCACTGGAACATGACGACGTCTCTGTCAATTTTACGTCCGTTTTTTTGAAAGCCTCTGGCTTCTGGATAGGAGGCAACCGCGCCGAGCAACGGTACAGAAATCTCGTGCTGGCTTTCACGATCGTGGGCTTCTTTTTTATCGGTTCGACCATGGTGATAGACATTTATTACACCTGGGGAGACATTGGCGTGAGTGTGCCAACATATAGATTCCATTATGTGTTCGAATTGGAGAGATTAAAGTTAAGATTTTGAGCGGCGCAAGGTCTTGTGAAATGTCCCTTCGAGTCGGTCAAGTCTTTCCGAGCGATCGCTTCTACCGAGAAAGTTTTGCTTAACGCGCCCTGAATAAACATTCGGGGGCACAATACTTTTGAGGCTTCCCAGAACTGAGACGCCCAGTGGAAGACAGGGACAGACCATTTTAAGATTTCAGAGCGAAGCAAGATGGGCAAAATTGTAATTATTTGAGACGGTACTTGAGTTAGATGGTAACTGGCGACTATTGTCATATTTTAGCTGAAAAGTTAATTTTATTAGGTCACGTGATCTCAATGAGCCGAGTGTTTAGGGCCCAATGTGTCAATGGGCCCCTTTTCCACGACGGATTTGTTTTTCTCGGCTGAAGAAGATTTAATATGATTCTGCTCGGTGGAAGGTGCGTGCTATTATATTTGGAGGTGGTGGAATGATACAGAGCAACGAAAATTTATACAGATGTGGCATGTGTCTGTTTCCACTGGGCCCCTCTACATACAAACGTGAAAGCACGCGGACGCCATTTAAGGTGTGCACCTAGAGGTCCGGACAAAGCATACAAGTTCAAAAAAAAATCCTTTTTTTTTTAGGAAAACTTTAAGTGAATATCATACACCATCCTTTTCTACTAAAAGATACATCTTTTAACTATATTATTCTAAATTATCATGAGATATTATTATTAACTAAAGGAGATATTGGCTTGGATATGAGTCGTGTTTTTTTTTGTTAAGCATTAACTGGTGGACATTCCCTAGACCAAACGATGCATCTGAAAGCAAAAATTCAAATAGATTTTAAAAATAAATTACTTTCAGAAGTACCTGACCTTCTCATATTTTTATATTTCGCAATAATGGAAATACTTGCAAAGCCTTCTTCAAGAAAAGAATTTTTTTCCACCGATATTCGATATTTCAACATCAAACGGTCGCCCTTTTTACGAAAATACAATATTAGAATTCGAAGAATCCTAGTTTGGACTAGGGAATGTCCACCAGCTAATGTTTAAAAAAAAAACACGACTCATATCCAAGCCGATATCTCCTTTAGGTAATAATAATATCTCATGAAAATTTAGAATAATATAGTAAAAAGATCTATTAGTAGTATCTTTTAGTAGAAAAACATCGTGTATGATTTTCACTTATACTTTTCCCAAAAAAAAATCCTGTACTTGTATGCTTTTCCGGACCTCTAGGTGGATGTAACTCCTTAAAGTGTTAAGCGAAGTAGCAAAGTCTTCAGTGGAATCTACGCGAGCACTCACTACTGTTGCTATTTACCAACTTGATATACTTTGAGAAAGTGTTTGATGCCTGCATACGTTGACAGTTTCAGCCTATCGCATCAGCCTTTTGTATTTCTGTGTTCGTAGACCTGCCTTTATATCGCGTGCAACATTTTAACGCTGATGCTGGCTTTACTCAAGCTATTTACCTTGCTTCTACACAGAAAGGATTTCTTCGAATTGGTCGTTTATCTGCAACAGGAATTTCTTCACTTGAATTACGACTCCTACGAGAAAACGATCTTGAACAGGTGCAAACGCATCTGTACCTTCTTCATTTGTTGCTTCACCTGCTTTGTTCATGCAACACTCGTCAGCTACGTCATAAGCCCAATCGTAGGTGAGTCGATCAATTTAAGGATGAACTTCAGTAACATTAAAAATAAGCAAAAATCTTTGAAAATTGTAGGAATGAATTTTTATGCAATAGTTAAACCCCGTGCAAAATTAAAAAAAAATGATTCGGTAGTTTTTAAATTATTGAACTTTCAATTAAAGCAATATTGAGAGATATAACTACATAATTAAGAGTGAAATAATGGGCTAAAGTTTTTAAAATCTTGTATACAGAAAGAAAAAACTAAAAAATCGAAATACTCGCCAAATACTAATAGTTCTGCGGATGAAGGGACTGCTGTTCCTTGACTGATGTCTCATAAAAATATTGCATTTATTTTATCCTCAGATTTTGTGGATAAAATATCGAATTGAATTAAACACCACTGAAATGGTATTAAAGCCGTATTTCATAGAAATTTTCGGTCAACTCTCGAATTCCGTTTGATACTGTGATTCGAAAACAGATCCAACAGCGATATACAAAAAATACCACCACGTAAAGTGGTGGAAACCTTTCAACTTAGTTGGCAACGATAAATCATTTCGATTCTTATTCCAGCAAATATCGGAAAAAACTCCTCAGATCGGATACTTCCATTTAACATGTGGGGGGATTTGGTGACAACAACACCATACTTCGAGATAACATTTGTACTACAGGTATTAACTGTCTCCTTTAATGAATCTGTAAACAAAAAATCAAGTTTCTTCTAACATCAACGTATTGAAAGAACAACAAGAAGATATAATACAACAGAACGACTGCAATGATAGCACGGGTTCCAAACGAATCTTTCGTTTATGTACGCAGACAGCTTGATTTTAAATTCAATTATTCTTCAGAACTTGTTTATCGCAGAAATTAATTGAATTGTGTGTTACATGTTCGCGAAGGCTTTGTTCATGTACCAAATCGGTTTGTGCTATTTTTGCTTCGACAACTTTCTCTGCATCATGACTATACACGTAGCTGGCCAGTTTCGTATACTTCAGTACAGACTAGAGAACATGCAGAAGGTGAAGAACAAACGAAATTATAGTGGGCATTATCCTGCAAGGGAATATTGCGCTGCCTTTACGCACTACGTGCAACAGCATCAGGCACTGATCGCGTATTGTAAAAAGCTTGAAGGTGTTTTCAGCGTATTCGCATTTGGCCAAGTATTAGTTTTTAGCATGCTAATTTGCCTCGACGGATATCAGGTACTTATGGTTAGTATATCATGTATGTACACTATAATACTAGACACTATAATATACATACATATAAGTAGTGAGCTGGGAATAAAGTCACCGTTCTCCTTTTATTATTATTAACGTTTAGATTTGTTTTCTTTTTTTGTTGGAGAATTTTCCACTTGTTACGGACATCGTGTTATGTATTCAGGGCCCGATCTAGCTCTTTCACCGCTTTGAGCAAAAATGATCACCCTTTATATTTAATAATCAATCATTATTTTAAAATATCAATTTTGACAATGAGTGATTTTTTTTAGATATTCGTTGAATATCCTAATCCTTCTGTTTTATAAAAAAATTACTAATGATATGAGTGATTTTAAAACAATTTATAATTTCGAAACTAAATTCAAACATGTATTTTTATTGATTTTAATTTTCTTATTCTACCAAGTTTGCCACTCTGACAATTGCTCTGTTTGCGACTACCTAGATCGGGCCCTGTATGTATTGTATTAACAGTGGAATCGAGAAGCCAATAGACACCTCCTTAGCGTTGTAGAATATTTCTTTGGTAATTTAAGAAATTCAGATCTTTCGAAGGGGACCCTTCAAGAATCTAAAGTAACGATATACATTTGATCCCTCTGTTAACATAGTTGTCAGACACTTAGCGGTCAAATATGGTTTGTATTGCATATTTTATATGATTTATATATCATATTAGTATGTTATCCATTTACGCCCGCAATATCTTCCAGGCAGACGCACCAACTGCAAGGCGTCTTATCTTTGTGTTCCACATCATGGGATGCTCATCGCAGCTATTCATGTTTACGTACAGCTGTGACTGTTTAATGCAAGATAGTACGAATGTGGCCACGGCTATGTACGCAGCACCATGGACACGGCTACCAATGAATCAAGATGGAAAAATAATGCGCAGGGACCTGTTGCTTGTGATCATGAGGAGCAGGCTACCTTGCTGTATAACAGCTTGTGGATTCTTCGCTATATCCTTGGAAACGTACACTAGGGTAATTGTTAAATATTCTATTCTCATTGTTATGCATCTATTCTCATTCCGGAGAAATTTAATTATTCATTCAGTATGCGTCTATGTCTTACAATTAGCTGTTTTATAAATTTCCGTTAAAGTCCAAATTTATTCGACGATTGTACAAATATGGAGCGAATGTATTCTGCTGTTGCAATATTGTAATTTCCATCCGTATGAACAAAGAAAAATAAAGAAACTTCATCTTCGTAATGCATTTGTGTGAGATTTAGCAGTAAATATTATTATATGTACATAATCAGAATTTCTCCATGCTCTACATTTTTATGCTAACAAGGAAAGTTGGGTAACCCGAAAATTCAGAAAATCATGCAATTTTGTGTGCGAGTAGAGTAATTCATCCGTAAAACAAACATATTTTTTGTCGGTGTCATAGTGCGGTTTTAAGGGGAAATCACCGCTTGAAAAAAGTGTAGAATTTTCTTTTTCGTGGATTATTGCGAGAACGGTGTGAGATATCGAAAAGTTTCAAGAAAATTTGAATCTTTTTTTATATCTACAAAACTGCGAAAAAATAATTATCGATAACACTATACCTTTCATGTTACCCCCACCACTAATCGTTAATTCGAGTTGCACACAAACTTGCATAATTTTCTGAATTTTTGGGTTGCCCAATTTCCCTTCTAAGTTTTAATTGCTCGGGACTGATACGTCGAACTACTCGTCTCGTATGTTACAGATTTTAAGTACAGCAATGTCATACTTCACTCTGCTAAAGAAGAACACTGCGGACGTAGAAAACACATAATTCGACCCGACGGTGTAGTACCATAAATAAACGGCGCCTCCCTTTCGACAGAATGTAATCAATTCCTTGTATTCGTTGCATACATCGGCAACAACAATGTAAAGAGATATATTTTTAATTTTGCTATAAGAACAATGTCACCTGCCTATTGTCTGCTACCCTCTCGAGAAGTAAATAATAAAAGGGTTGCAACATGGTTTAAACATGGTTTGGTATGTATAGCAAACAATATTTATTTGTGCTTGACTATAATTTCACAAAACAGTTTTTGGTAATTATGCAGAACAGGTGTTGCCTCACCGATTTCAATGATTTTTTAATATGTTGCCGGGGTCACGTTCTGAACAACTTTTTCCAAAACATGTTACAGCCGCTCGACCTTCGTTTCCGAGAGTAGATACATTGTAGTAGTAGCAGCAGTTTTTCGCGAATATCTTGGAAACGAAGTTCGAACGGCGGTAATATATTATATATGTACATATAGGAAAAAGTTTTTCACAATCGTGTCCCCGACAACATATCTGTTCTGCATAATTACCAAGTTTTCCAATGTCGTAGAAATTACGAAACTTTATTTCATAATACATATATCGAAATACTGAAGGTTTCACTTTAGACGAATTTGACGTATTGAAGTGACTCGTTTTGAAAGGTAAAATTTTGAAAATCAATCCTCTCGAGATCTCAGCTTCGTACATAGTCTTTGAATCGTGGTTTCAGTCAATTTAGATATACAAATAATTTTCTTGGAAACTACTTAGTCCCTCATGTCCAAGAAGCTGCAGAAGTCAACAAGAGACATTTCGCGACAAAAAGCCACACTATAAATCAACTTACTGTTAGTTTGCCAATTTAACATAATCCGCACATCCCTTCTTTCAATGTGGTCGTTACTGATACTAATCCCGCGTGAATTAGGAGCAATGAAGATAAAAAAGTCGATATCACCGCGGATCTGCACATTATCCTATTCACTATTCACTCCTTCCGACCACTGTCGACAGAACAACATCCATATTCCTTCACGACACATTCCATTCGCACAATTCTTAATACCCAAAATATCTCTATAACAGACAGCTGTTGGCCGCTGTTAAGGTTCGCAAGATGGTTCCATTGTACTCCCCCTAGAATCATGCATAACTTATCAATCCTATGTAACCCGTGCATTAGGAAGGGCAGTAATTGCATCTTTACCAGCAGCCTTTCACATTTTCTTTTTCCGCCAAATAATGGTGTGCAACTAACAATAACAATAAATATAGAGTGCACAACCGATCAATTGAAGGATGTCAATAGATCAAAGACATCCCGGTGAACTGATCGCGATCGTTACATCGCTGCAGTAGTTACCGAACTACATGCGCGTGTTCAATGTCCAGAGTGACCATACGGTTTTTGGAAGATCGATATGGTTTTCGCTCACAGTGGTGACATTTCCATTGCCATAACTAGGCCCTTTCTGAAGATCATTGGCTATTGGGTAGCAGCTGATCGCGTCGAGCTAAGTCGCAGAAACCTTACGGTTGTTTATACTGTCTTCGCGATCGCTGTCTTAGGTGTGATTTCAGTGGTAGATTTATCTTACTCAATGGACAATAGCAGCGTAAGTGTGCAAGGTACAGAGTCTGTTATAAGCAGACAGTGAATTTAACTGTGATGTGCTATGCAAGATAGTCGCTAGTATGTTCATGTTACCAATGGAATAAGGTTCAACGTTAAATAAACCACTGTTTGCGCCTAATCTGAGGGGTTTTGATAAAATTCGAGTACGATATAGTCCACGTGAATTTTAAAGTAGACTCTCACTATTCCTTGCCTCTGTTCCTCAAAATATCCTCGAGGAGAGATGCGCCGATCGAAGTCGCGAAAAGCCATAAGAAAAGCATAGGAGGAATCAAAAGAGCCGAGGCAAGGCGTAGCGAGTGCCTACTTTTCCACCTCCTGTAATTTCACAATTTCACGTGGCATTATAATCCAACTTTATGAAGTTCCGTCAAGTCCCAAGAATGAGCGGTTTGCAGTGGAATTATCTAATACAATGTTCAAAGAGTGATTCGTAGAGAAGTGATAAATTTAGAGTACGAGCAATTAATGTACCTAATATAACACTTGTGACGTGGCAATTTCTCTATTATCTTCAAGATACTAAAATATTATATACTCGCTACTTCATTTAGTACATTATAACATCGAAGGTGATGCTTGCACGGAATGTCATGATCACACACTTTCTCCTTGTTCTATGTTCTATATTTCTGTCCCCATAAATATTGGAGCAACCTTAAAAATATAATTATTTTCCATAATTTCGAAGATTACAAAATCGCAGTAGCCAATTCAAAATACTTCCAATACCTATTTATAATTATTAGTATCGAACAAAAATTCAGTGGGTATTAATATATGTACATGAGCCATTTCTGCTATACGACATTGCTACTTCATATATTTTCCCTCCTAGGACATGCTTTACATCATATGCAACCTGGCTACCTTGGCGATGTGTCTAGTCAAATTATTCACCATACTCGTCCACAGAACGGAGTTTTTCAATTTAATCATTTACTTGCAACGGAAATTCTTGCAATCGAAATACGATCTCTACGAGAAGGCAGCTGTGGACACATGCAAACGCAACTGCAGCATCTACATCTGTTGCTTTACTTTTTTCGCTCTAGCAACGTGTATCAGCTACATCTTAAACGCAGTTGTAGGTAAGTCAATCGACATCGACCTATCCTTATACAAATCTGTGCATTTCATCCCAATACTCGAATATCCCGAATTTCTAAAATTGTGGAGAGGACGAAATCGGCATATAATTGTGACACATGGCCACTTCCTTCACCATTAGGTATTGCAAATTTACCGATTTTTTCAATTACCGGTAATTCGGTAAAATTTTCAATTAAAACCGGTTTACCGGTAATTAACCGGTATTTTTTCAAGGATTTGAAAATATAAGGCAAATATATTACAAAAAAACTTTTCTTGAACTCTAATCGAGCATTATAAAAAATATATGTAAATTAATGAACGCACATATGCGCTATATTGCTATACGTAATTTATCAAATTGCCGGTAAAAATTTGGCGAATTACCGATAAAAATTTGAAGATGTTTCTCGCGAAACCGGTAAACCGGTTTACCGGTATTGCAATCCCGACTCACCATGAAGTACGGTATTTGCTATCTCTAATTTTATACCGCGATAGTGTGCTCTATTTAAGAGATGGCATATCTGAAAAACAATGGATAAAGCATGATCGGGGTCCACGATATCGTTGAGTAGTACTACTGTATCCGTGAGGGGCCAGTTGTCTTCGTTCCTAACACTATAAAACTTTGAAACTATAGGCTATAGTGTGACTAATGGTAGGCTCTTATAGGTACTTATAAAACCTGTTCGGGCAAGAATATTTTGCATTGCTGAAATATGATTTATTGAATTATTTGTTTTCTTATCGTAGCGAACATTGGAAAAAGTGGCTCAGATAGGCAACTTCCACTGAATATGTACATCGATATTGAATCCGTGACACCATATTTTGAAATATTCTTCACGATTCAGGTATTACTACACTCGGTGAAAACGAAAGCATCGGTATTCCTAGATTTGAAGTAAACGTTTAATTTTGAATACTACATTCGCACAGTCTGCGTTCCTGTTACAAGTCGGCGTGTGTTACTTTTGTTTCGACAACATTTTGTGCATTATATGTCTGCATACCTCTTGCCAGTTTCGTATACTACAATACAGACTGAGAAACTTAAACAACATTAAGGATGAAGAAAAGCGTATTGAAAATAGTTCAGAAAACTGTTACGCTGCGTTCAGAAACTCCGTTCAATACCATCAAGCATTAATCATGTTTTGTAACAAGCTCGAGGAAGTATTCAACTTATTCGCGCTGGGGCAAGTGGTAATATTCAGCTTGTTAATTTGCCTCGACGGATATCAGATAGTTATGGTGAGTGTATATTATATTATTAAAGAATAGTCTTTGTCCACTAAGAATTCGCGATTTGTATTAAATGACTGTTTTATTCAAAAATATTGAAAATTGATTTGCACACGACAGCCATTACTAATTAATGATATATGAAATAATTTCTACCTAATTTTCATTTTTCTACTCAAAGTAAAATGTAATTCTATTTTCGCTGCTGGGCATTGTTTGAACTTTTTTTATGAAAAAAGTTTGTCTTCTTCTACATACTCTATGGTGTAATCGTTATTCTATGTTAGCGTAGAACCTATTTGTACTACTTTAGGTTAATCTATTATCGTGTAGTCAACTTATACACGAAATATATTACTTTCTGCAGGCAGATGCACCCCTTTCAAGGCGACTTACTTTCACATTCCACCTAATGGGCTGCATGGTCCAGCTGCTGATGTTTACATACGGTTGCGACTGTTTGATGCGAGACAGTGCGGATGTTGCCGCTTCCGTGTACGAGGCCCCATGGTTACGTCTACCAATGGATAAGCATGGCGGGATGATGCGTAAAGACCTGCTGTTCGTTATCGCTAGGTCAAGAGTGCCTTGCTACCTGTCAGCTTGTGGCTTCTCCGCTATATCCCTGGAAACGTACACTAAGGTAATTTACGATTGATTGTGAAGCTCACTAACTTGTTAGTAGGTCAATTCTTCGGTACATCTTTCAGTAAGTAAGTGTACCGATATGTAGTGAGGTCTTCAGTGCGGATGCCCAAACAGAGAACGACAAAGTGGATGGAATCATCGACCTACTCCACTTCAGACCGTAAATTCTGTAGGGATAGGGATAGATTTAAGGTTTGGCGGGCAATTTAGTTATCGAAAATTTCTTTTGAATGGTTTGCAAAGAATAACTGTTGACTTTTTTATTTTCTACCTACTTCTTTCAAGTCTTGCTAGAAACTTTACTACTGTATTACGTTGTATGCTTAAGCAGTAATGTGTGATGAATGTTAATATGTAAATAGTCTTTTGGGTTTTTATGCTTCGGGAATTCATTATTTATTGCTGAGGCCTGATCAATTGTGTAAGAAATGCGTTTCCATCTCACAGTGAGATACATTAATTCCCCGTTTTATGATCCCCAGTGTAATTGAATTTGCAAATATGTGGTATTATGTTTTCTATAAAATAAATTATATTTAGTTTCTTCGCAATTAGCCACATGTTTGCCGCTGAATAATGGCCGTAAAATGATCTAAGACCTTTGTTTATGTTGCTTGAATTTATATTGTAATGTGTAACATTCGATTGTTTCGGTTAATTTAGTTTGTTCGTGAAAATTAGAATGAATAAGGGTAGGCTCTCACTATGCCTAGACGCAACTTCTTTTCGCACTCACATCTAGGCTCGCGTCGCCTCGGCTTTTCCGTAGCTGAAGTTATCTGAGCTTGCCTCAGTTCGTGTGTTTGGTCAGTTGTTGCGAGAACCACTTCCTTCCTCCTTAAGCGGTCACCGAAAGCGGTGGCATTGCATCCACTCACACTACGCCTCGCCTCTCTTCCTCAAAATATTCTCGAGGAAGAATCCGCGGCTCGGAGTCGTGGCGAGGCGAGGCGAGGCGCAGTGTGAGTCAAATTGTCAAAATACATGAGAAAACCATAGGAAGAATAAAATGAGATGGGCAGAGATGGGCAAAAAATTATTTTAAATAAAAATGTCGTGCACAAGTTTTTATTTAAAATAATTTGTTGTCCATCTCTGCCTTAAAGTCATGCAATGTTTGCAATAAAATGTTTTCACATTTCATCACTACATTGGCTTCGTTGCCTTCTACAGGTTAAAATTTCTAACAACTTTCTATAATCTATCTGTTTCAGGTTTGGAGTACCGCTGTGTCATACTTCACACTGTTAAGAGAAAACACCGAAACTGAAGACATGTGATTGCTCCCAATTGTATAGTACAGACAAAAAATATGGCGATTTTTGTATTGGAAAAGATTGTATAGGTATACTTTTTGCATACATGATCAGAGAATATCTATAAACGATATAAAGATATCTTTGTAATAATAAAAACTTAGTGAATGTCGAATAAGTTATGCATTACGTTCTCGCGAAAGAGTGTAGGGTAAGTGTAGTAAGATATTTCAAATTTTATTTTGTACTCACTTAAGAAGTAACTTCCTAAGCATCTACTTGAAGAAATTTTACACGATCTTTTTGTAACATACTGGAATTGTTTCATACCTTTCGCAATTGTTGCATCAAACACTTGAACACATACACGGGAAACTTCTGAATCAATTAAGAACAAATCAATAAATAAATTACTACATTTTCTACATACGACTGCCTACGACTTACTACATTTTTGTATTTAATATTTCCCTTTCCCAAGGAGACACACCTGTCAGCCGCTATTTAGTTTCACAGAGGGTATCATAGCACCATTCACACTGCCATGGATACTCCATCAAACATGTGTGTACATTATATCCCAGCCATGGTTAGTTGGAGCATTTGGGAGCACAGCCTCCATGATGTTTATCTACCAGAGCTACGCGGAAGACGACTATATTCTATAGTGTTCCCCATCTGTTGTACCCTCGCGGTATCATTGGCGTTGAGCTCCCCTTCCGCCCGACTCTGGTAAACATTATGCAGGCCGTGCTCCCAAATGCTCCAACTGGTCATGACAATATATCCCGTACGAAGGATAGTAATTACACCTGCACGTTCGAGGGAATATGTCCGACTTTGTAGATAGAAGTAGACGTGAATAGAATAAGGATAACGATGAAGAGTATTACCGATAAATTAGGGGACCGGACTAGGTCAAAGTTGATTAGGCCTTCGTTTGATTTCCTACGACACAGCCCGTCACTCATGATAGTGTCCATAGTAGTTTTGATGATGAGCAGCAATGCAGAAAAGTCACGTTATTTTACACTATCGGTTAGATCCATTTCAGTATCTACCGAACTTTTATCACTCCCTAGGAGACATTGGAGTAAGTTTGTTTAGATATATTAAATTTTAAATCTGATTTTCTACGATTTGTCCACCCTCCAGAAAGCAAATTCCTAGCATTTCAAGTAAAATACAAAATTTGACCACGCCCATCTTAGAATAGATCAACACAATCTAAGTAATTTTCATTTTAAAAAATTGTGATAAATGTTTACTTTAGCGGAGGCATCTCCAATGACCTTGACATATGTTGTCAAGCACACTATTCTGAGTAACCTCCAGGAGGTTTTAGCCGACGCTCGTTATTGTTTGCAAAGTTTCTAATTATTGAATATAGAACACGACAAAACATCTGTTTTGCAATGCAGTTGATATACCTATATACATATGTTCGTTTAGAATATTTATGCATGTATTTCCCACAAAAATGTATTTCATCCCATAAGAAGGAATGATCGGAGTAGGTTTGGCGTTAGTTTTCTTGGTGGGGAGAGGATACCGCCCGTCACAACAATATACGAGATTTTACTTGAAATGGTTTAATTCACTATTCACTCCTTCCGACCACTGTCGACAGAACAACATCCATATTCCTTCACGGCAAATTCCATTCGCTGAACTCTTAATAACGGAATCATCTCATTCCAGAGACAGCTGTTGACCACTATTAAGGTTCGCAGAGGGTTGCATTATACTCCCCCTAGAATCATGCATAACTTATCAATCCTATGCGAACCGTACAGCAGGGGGTGGGGCTGTACTTGCATCATTTCACGTTTTCGTTTTCTGCCAAATAATGGTGTACAACTAACAATAACAATAAATATACAGTGCACAACCGATCAATTGAAGGATGCCAAATAGATCAAAGACATCCCAGCGAACTGATCGTCATCGTTGCATCGCTGCGGTAGTTACCGAACTGCATGCGCGAGTTCAATGTCGAGAGTGACCGCACGGTTTTCAGAAGTTCGATATGATTTTCGCGCACGGTGATGACATTTCCATAGCCATAACTACGCGCTGTCTGAAGATCATTGGCTATTGGATGGCAGCTGATGGCATAGAGCGAAGTGGCAGAGACCTGATGAAAGTTTACACTGTGATCGCGGTCGTTGCCATAACTGTGATTTCAGCGAGAGACTTGTCTTACTCCCTGGACAATACCAGCGTAAGTGTGAAAGGTATTGAGTCCGTTATAAGCAGACAGTGAATTCGTTGTTTCAAATGATCCCTAACGGTCACAAGCAAATCGTGTGTTTTCAAGACTCCATACTCGCGTGTGACTGCTTCGAATAATTCTCCGCAGTATTAATATAACGATTATTCATGTACTGTTACCTCGGAATCACCAGAATTTCGCTCCGGCTTTATCATTGCAGTAAACATTGTTGTGTCCGGCGCAATCTTCAATCCAGTCATCACTCGTTGAATTCAGCTTTCCACGGGCATATTGTGTCCATCGAAAGTCTTCACGAACGACAATGGGGTTTGACATTGCTTCGCCTGTTTTTCGTTCGTTCATCATCGTTCTCGTCATCCATTGTGTCTATGCTTCCTCTATCGGTGATGGAGTACTGAGCAATGAGTGATGGTTTTGACGTAACAATATGATAGTTTGTTCATATTACCAATGGAATAGGGTTCGATGTTAAATAAACTGTTTGCTCCTGGTGTGGGGGATTTTGATCAAATTCGAGTACAATATAGTCCACGTAAATTTTATGGTAGACTCTTCCTATGTCTCGCAACGGCGTGACTTCTTTTCCCACTCACATCTAATCTCGGCTCGCTTCGACTTTGCTCTACCTGAAGTTTCCAGCTTGCCTCAGTTCACATTTGGGTAGGTACCTCTGCTTATGAACTTTGAGAGGTGTTCTCACCTCCAAAAAATACATATTTGTAATTTTTCGATCCTTTAATACATATGCAATACCCCAAGCAATCAGAGGCGGACATCTAAAAACCTCTCCTTGTTGGTAGATACATTATAACATCGAAAGTGATGTCTGGACGCCATATCATGATCACACACTTTCTCCTTGTTCTATGTTCTATATTTCCGTCCCCATAAGTATTGGAACAACCTTAAACATATCCTCGATTATTTTCCATAATTTCGAAGACTAGAAAATCGCAGTAGCCAATTCAAAATACTTCTAGTACTTATTTATAATTATTAGTATCGAACAAAAATACAGCGGGTATTAATATATGTGGATGTTAGCCTATTCCGCTATACGGCATTGTTACTTCGTATATTTTCCCTTCTAGGACATGCTTTACGTCATATGCAACCTGGTTACCTTGGCGATGTGTCTAGTCAAATTATTCACTATACTCGTCCACAGAACGGAGTTTTTCAATTTAATCATTTACTTGCAACGGAAATTCTTGCAATCGAAATACGATGTCTACGAGAAGGCAGCTGTGGACACATGCAAACGCAACTGCAGCATCTACATCTGTTGCTTTACTTTTTTCGCTCTAGCAACGTGTACGAGTTACAGCTTTAACGCGATGGTGGGTAAGTGAAACGATATAGATCTATGGAAATTATTGAAATAATTTTGCTCTAAAAAGTGCCTATGCAAATCTTTCATCCCAATACTCGACTATCCCGAATTTCTAAAATTCTGAGAAGAACGAAATCGATTGGTGACTCAAGGTCACATCCCTCACCACGAATTACGTTATTAACTACCGCTATCTTTATACCACGATTTTGTGTTCTATTTTTTAGATAAAGCATGTACAGCGTACTCGATATCATTGAGTAGTACTACTGTATCTTTGCGGGACCAGTTGACTTCGTTCCTAACATAATACGAACTCGAATTTACAGTTGCGTCGGAAAATAAGTTGACATAATTTAAAATCGCATAACTTTTTTAAAATTGGTCCAAACGACTTGAGTTTTTTTTTTAGAATCTAGCGGAATTAGTTTTCTAGGTGAGCAACCGATTTAGATGAAATTTTCAGCATGTATACAACTTACTTCAATCTACAAACGGGTTTTTCCAATTTTCATTACAGGCTCATAAAAAAAAGGTTAAAAAACGACCTTTATTATTTTTTTTTTGCTATTCAGACCAAGTGCATTTTTTCAAAACGACGAAACACGCTACGTAGAAAATTAATTCCGCTAGCATCTAAAAAAAAAAAACTCAAGTCTTTTGGACCAATTTTAATAAAGTTATGCGATTTTAAATAGTGTCGACTTATTTTCTGACGCGACTGTATAGGCCACAGTGTGGCTACTTATTAGAACCTGTTAAAAAAAGAATACTTTGCACGATCCATAATATGAATTATTTGCTTTCATATCGTAGCGAACATTGGACAAAATGAATCGGATAGGCTACTTCCATTCAATATGTACATCGACATTGAATCCGTGACACCATATTTTGAAATATTCTTCACGCTTCAGGTATTACTACACTCGGTGAAAACGACAGCTTCGGTATTCCAAGATTTGAAGTAAACATTTAATTTTGAATACTACATTCGCACAGGCTGTGTTCCTGTTACAAGTCGGCGTGTGTTACTTTTGTTTCGACAACATTTTGTGCATTATATGTCTGCATACCTCTTGCCAGTTTCGTATACTACAATACAGACTGAGAAACTTAAACAACATTAAGGATGAAGAAAAGCGTATTGAAAATAGTTCAGAAAACTATTACTCTGCGTTCAGAAACTCCGTTCAATACCATCAAGCATTAATCATGTTTTGTAACAAGCTCGAGGAAGTATTCAACTTATTCGCGCTGGGGCAAGTGGTAATATTCAGCTTGTTAATTTGCCTCGACGGATATCAGATAGTTATGGTGAGTGTATATTATATTATTAAAGAATAGTCTTTGTCCACTAAGAATTCGCGATTTGTATTAAATGACTCTTTTATCCAAAAATATTGAAAATTGATTTGCACGCGACAGCCATTACTAATTAATGATATATGAAATAATTTCTACCTAATTTTCATTTTTCTGCTCAAAGTAAAATATAATTCTATTTTCGCTGCTGGGCATTGTTTGAACTTTTTTTATGAAAAAAGTGTGTCTTCTTCTACATACTCTATGGTGTAATCGTAATTCTATGTTAACGTAGAACCTATTTGTACTACTTTAGGTTAATCTATTATTGTGTAATTAACTTATACACGAAATATATTACGTTCTGCAGGCAGATGCGCCCTTGGCAAGGCGACTTACTTTCATATTCCATATAATGGGCTGCATGGTCCAGTTGCTGATGTTTACTTACAGCTGCGACTGTTTGATGCGAGACAGTGCAGATGTTGCCTCTTCCATGTACGAGGCCCCATGGTTACGTCTACCGATGGATAAAGATGGCAGGATGCTGCGTAAAGACTTGCTGCTTGTTATCGCTAGGACCAGAGTGCCTTGCTACCTGACAGCTTGTCGCTTCTCCGCCATATCCCTTGAAACGTACACTAAGGTAATTGACGATTGATTGTGAAACTCACTAACTTGTTAGTACGTAAATTCTTCTGTACACCTTTTAGTAAGTAATGAACAGATGTAAGTGTACCGGTATAAAGTGAGGTCTCCAGTGCGCATGCCCAAACAGAGAATGGCAAAGTGGGTGGTGTCATCGACCTACTCCACTTCATAACACAAATTCTGCAGGGATGGCGATAGATTTGGCGATAGATTTTGGCGGGCAATCTAGTTATCGATGGTTTCTTTTGTATAGTTTGCAAAGAATTTCTGTGGGATTCTTTATTTTCTACCCCTTCCTTTTGAGTATTGCTGGGAACCTCACTATTGCTGGGGTTTTATGTTAAATGTAAATAGTCTGTTAAATCTTTATGCTTTGATATCTCATTATTGTTCAATTGAGCGTTGAAATTTCAATTGTATAAGAAATGCATTTTCATTTGAGATACATTAATTCCTAGTGTAATTGTAATTGCAAATATGTGGTACTATATTTTCTATAAAGGAAATTATATTTTCTTTTTTCGCAATTAGCGTCACGTTTACCGTTGAATGATGTAGCAGAATTAAATAAGAATTTTGCTTGCACGTGTTGCTGCAATTTATATCGTAATCTGTAACATTTTATTGTTTTCGCTAATTTAGTCTGTAATCTTGATGTACTGATGTTTTAAAATGTAGGAAAATTAGAGAGAGTAAAGTCACGGAATTTTTATAAATAAAGTACTGCAATGAAATGTTTTCACTTGCCGACTAAAATTTCTAATGTCTCACAACTTCCTTCAATTTATCTGTTTCAGGTCTTGAGTACCGCAGTGTCATACTTCACACTGTTACGACAACACACCGATATTGTAGAAGACCCGTGATTATTTTGAATTTTATAGTACTTAGGCATACACAAAAAACAGAGCGATATTTTTATTGAAAACAATTGTATATACTTCTTGCATACATGACCAGAGGAAATCTATAATCTATATAAAGATATTATATTTTTGTTGTAATAAAAGTTAATGTACGTGGAATAACTTCCGAAGCATGTACTTGAAGAAATTTCACACGATCATTTTGTAACATTTTGGATTTATTTCAAATGTTACACAAGTGTTGCATCAAACACTTGTACACATACACAGAAAACAACTGAATCAATTAAGAAATATATTTTCTTATTTTGATTAAATCGGTGAGTATTCTCTTCTTTGAAGATTCACTCCAGTAACACGCATCTAAATAATTGTTATCACTTTGAATTGGGTGTTTTTAAATTAACATCTATTTAATTTCTTTCAGATACTGTTGAATAAGGGAAACGAGGCGGCTTCTGTTAACGTACGTACTCTTATCTCGCTGATGGAACATAAAGGGAATCAAGTACTCGACGAACAACTCAAAGTGATAAAACACTTAATGTAATTGCATAAAATGTATCCAGCCATTAATAATTTAACGAACAGATGGTTGTATTAACTGGACATTCCATTGTCCATTACTCTAAACACTGTGTATCCTAAAATTCCTGGACTTGCCATTCACACTGCACTGTATCCACAAAAAGCGAGGAAAGTTAATACCTCCTAACCAGTTTCTACCGCGTTCCTGTACATACTTAACATTTCTATGAATCCACATTGATTGCTCCAATCACTGTGCTCAACGAAGTTAACCCCAGACATCTTTCATCGTGATTGACTGCATTCGCCTCATATTTTACGTAGAATTTGATTTCAAAGAAGCTTCTGAATTCATCATCCACGTAATCAATCTGCTTTCACCAGTCGAGGAACGCAGTTCCATATTTTCTAATATGTATGTTCGACATTCCCTCGTTTAGTTACTTGTATTTAGTTCGCGTGTTACACGATGACTCAGGTGCTTGCGTGATGACGTTTAAATAGTTGATATGTAATAACACGAAAGGTCGTGCTTCTACAATTTTTTCTACTGTTTCATTCTACATTAACAGGGAGTGGCCTATGTTCCCCATCTCATGTGATCGAATGCCACTCAAATTTTCGCATTTTCCTACGGTTCGCTCACCATCAATTGCAGACACTATATAATAAACTTCTACTTCTACCTCGCTTTGACTAAATTTCCGTTGTCGCGAAGGGATATTTGATCCTGTAATGACTGGTTATTATGCGAATCTACTATCATAAAAGGCTCCATCGAACCAGTTCCCCCAGTCATACATAACTTATCGACCGTATGCAATGAAGCCATTTTAGAGGCTAGCAATTGCACGCATGTTATTACGACCAGTTCCGTGGCAGAATGAAAGTACACGGCTAAGGCTAAAAGGCGAATATAAAGTGTACGACCGATGAATAAGTAGACGTGGTTGGATCAAAGGCCAGATCGAGCCGGTTGCATGCAATACACTCTGATATATCGACGGGGAGATTCTACATACATATGAGCAAACATCAAATCGGCACGATTACTTTGCGCGAATTTGAACATGAGTCGGGCGCACGGGAGAGACGTCTCTGTCGCCATATCGTCCTTCTTCGTGAAGTGTGTCGGCTTCTGGTTCGCGAAGAATCGCTGCGAGCAACGTTTCAGAAATATCATGCTGATTTACACCGTTTTCACAATTTCTTTCTCTGTGTGGGTTCAGATACAGGATTTGTATTACTCCTGGGGAGACTTCAGCGTGAGTAAGCTTGTGGTTCAAGGGCACTGGTCAGCCATGTTTCGAATCAACTTCATATTCCATTTGGGGTGTAGGTTCATCAAATCACTCCAAGGGATAAGCAACAGATTATGGATTATAGATTATAGTGTTAAAAGTGGAATAATGACTTTTCGAAATTGATGTATTTATATTTGAGGCAGTCAGAGCAACAACTGACTAACCCACTTTTTTTTTTTAATTGAATTAGTAGCAATAACGTATTCCAATAGGCTCTAGTAACCACATAAAATTGGAAAGAAACTTTTTTTTTAATGTGGCTTGGTCCGTTGTTGCTCTGACTGCCTCATTTAACCCTTCGTTGTCACATCTTCTTATAATCACAAATTGGTCACATGGGCTATACTGCAACCCAGCGTCATTTTTGAGTAACCATTTTCGTATTTTTAAATCTTTTAACTTTGGCCAATAATAGACTTTTTCTAAAAATCTAAATTTTGATATGTTGGAATTTGTATTTTAAAAATTTAGTTGTGGATGAAAGCAATTTTTTTAGTAGAATTCACCAAACTTTTAAATTTTATTATTATGGTCTAAAAGTTTAGAGAACTATTGGCAAAGACGCGCCCTGGGGTGCGAGACACCCCGTATGACCACGAAGGGTTAATGTTGAACAGTGTAGATTTTTAATTACTATCTGCAGTCAAGGCTTTCAATTTTTATATTTTTTCTTGTTATAGTCCCGCACGTACGTTGCATGCAACATTCTATGCCTCAGCATCAGTTTGTTCAAATTACTTATCCTGTGCGCACATAAGAAAGGATTTCTCACTTTGGTCGTGTACATGCAAAAGAATTTTTGGAATTCACACTATACTGCGCACGAGGAGACGATTTTTATTAATTGGAAACGACTCTGTGCATACTTTATTTGCTGTTTTACACTTTTTACTGAAATGTCAAATATCAGCTACGCGGTTAGGCCAATTTTGGGTAAGTCGACCAATTTTTAATATGGGGTAATTAAAGTATTTTAAAACTACAAACACTAAGCAGTAATTACGAAGGCATATACGCATTCAAAATGTTCACAAATTCTAAATTTTTTAACTAAACATTTATAACTGTAAACATTTAATTAAAAATTATATACTTCCACTGCACATCATCGATAAAAATAACTGTACATTCAGATAGAACATTTCAGGAGTGACTTCAGAATGGAATAATTAACATGTGATCGAAGACTGACACCGTTCGTTCTTTCATTATAGCAAATATTGGAAAAAATGAATCTGACAGGATACTTCCGTTCAATATATACCTCAACCTGCCTTTGTCCATGACACCATACTTTGAAATAGCGTTCGTGGTGCAGGTATTACCAATTTTTCCATAACAAACCCTACATCTCTATTAGCACTGTTACATCCATGTAATATTAACTATATACACAAATGTGCCTATATCCGATTTCACAATACAAGTTTTTTACAATATTTCTAAAATAAACTATTTAAACATCGTGAGATACTTTTTGATCGATAGTTCTGAACTTTTATGTATTAAATCTCAATTCTGGGTGGAATTTAATCAATATCTTCTTGCTGTCTTGAACAATATTTAAAAGAACCTTATTAAAATACTACCACAAAGCTAACGAAACGTCGTGCAATCTAAACGATGTTAATTATTGCAGTTAATTATTGATTATTTAACTTTACGTTTATACAGATTTTAGCACTATCTCACGTTGGCGCCTGCTACATTTGCTTCGACAATTTCTTGTGCATGATGAATCTACACGTCGCTGCTCAGTTTCGTATACTACAGTACAGATTCGAGAACATCCACAGGTTGACATTCAACAACGGTGTGCCCGAGGAACGTCTGGCCACATGTTTAGAGTACTGTTCCGACGACTGTTACAACACATTCAGGGAGTGCATTCAGCAGCATCAGACGCTAATTTCGTTCTGCAAGAAGCTTGAAGAAGTGTTCAGAACAGTTGTACTGGCACAAGTGATAACCTTCAGCTTGTTAATTTGTTTTGTCGGATATCAAGTAGTACAGGTCAGTATGCGACGTTCATTCAACTAAGTATTAAGGGGGTATTCTGGTCTGACGAGGCGTTTTCGTCGCGTTATTTCGGAATTTTTTTACAAAGAACCCATAAATTTTATTATCATTTAGTTTATTGCTACATGTTTATTGATGTTTCAACTATCTTTACAAATTTTGTCAATAGAAAAAAATTTAAATCAAACGCAGTTAACTGCTTTAAAGTAATGGTGAGAAAAAAAACTTGGGGTCACTGTGCCCATGATTGGGCTCGTTCTAGTGATCAGAAACAAAAAAATGAAATGGAATTCTTTATCTGTATGCCTGTGGCTATCGTTCCTACCAGAATGATAAAAAAGTATTGAAAATTAAGCAAATGGCGGCGGTTTGAATATTAAGTTTCGATTTTCGCACATTTTTTCAACTTTAAAGGTCTGTGAAAGTTTAAAAACAAATTATTTTATCGTAATTCTGGTAGGGACGATAGCCACAGGTATACAGATAAAGAATCTCTTTTCATTTTTTGTTTCTGATCACTAGAACGAGCCCAATCATGGGCACCGTGACCCCATGTTTCATTTTTCACTATTACTTTAAAGCAGTCAACTGCGATTGATTTTAATTTTTTTCTATTGACAAAATTTGTAAAGATAGTTGAAACATCAATAAACATGTAGCAATAAACTAAATAATAATAAAATTTATAGATTCTTTGTAAAAAAAATTCCGAAATAACGCGACGAAAACGCCTCGTCAGACCAGAATACCCCATTAAGCCACGTACCCACACGTGGAAAATGCTATAAACAAAAGATGGTTGTTTATGTATATAGTATTCAAGTACGTATTATTACATTATTTACTTATTCTCGTGAAACGATTCATTATACAGGAAGATTTATCCATGGCAAGACGGTTTACTTTTATAAATCTATTATTGTCGAACATGTGTCACTTGTTCATGTTCACCTACAGTTGCGATTGCTTGATAAAAGAAAGTACTAACATTGCTGCAGCCGTGTACACGGGGCCGTGGACTAATTTACCAATGAATAAATACGGAAAAATGCTGCGCATGGATTTGCAAGTTACCATTATGCGATCGAGACAACCTTGCTGTCTAACTGCTAATGGATTCTTCCCCGTGTCGCTGGAAACCTATACCAGCGTAAGTATTTTCGAATAATTTTCACTTAGTTTTTAAGTTCTTCGAGCGGACAGTATAGTACTAGAGTCTTCGAACTTTTTATTTGTAGAATAATATAAGAGACACAAAAGGGATTATAGAAAGTAATATTTCCGATTAATTGTGTACGATATTACAAATTAATGTGGTCCATACACCGGGTCCAATGAAACTGTTAACTTTTATAAATAAAAGTTATTTATCGATCTTTTAATTTTTAAATCATTTCTTTTCTGTTGTACGTTAACTTTGTACATTACTTTTGAACTGATATTTAAGGGTTGAATATAAAAGTTGGGAATATTTTTTTAATTGGTAGTAATTAAGAATTTGGAAGCAGGATAAATAGAGAAGAGAAAGCACGTTGTGAATTTTATATATAACTATTTTCACCGAACGGTTTAAGCCGTTTAAGGTTTCAACTTCAGATCTATCTACCCCACAATAACTTCAGGAAATCTGTTTTTCACATCTTTAACTTTTTCAGAGCACAATAAATGTTTCTGTTTAACTAGAACATTTTTCTACTTTCAAGAAAATAAAAGCTTCTCATTTACTCAAAAATATATGGAATAAACGTTTCAGTTAACACACTGCATTTTATATCAGTTTTCTCATAAAATTACAGTTATTTCATAACTTTTTGAAAATTTTAAGAGTTTCATTCAACCCCCAGATCCAAACCTCGCTGTCACTTAGCTTTATGGGGTACCTCTATCATTTTCCATTTGTCACTGCCACCGCCTGTTTTTTCGTATTCCTTTATTTTCACAGGTTCGTCCAGTCTTTCCCTTGCATTCAAGTCTTTCCTTGATTCTATCTAACTTTTGTCGCCTTTTCAGTCTCACAGCCTTTTTCTCCCGATTCCAACCCTTGGGCTCTTCTACAATTTATTCAAGTTTCATAGTCTCGATGCAACAGTACCAAGTCTTTGCAAATATTTTTTTAAATAGTTCTCATGGTTTTCCTATCCTAGCAATACCGGCTTTTCAAATTCGTCAAAGGGATAGTACATACAATTTCTAATCGAATTTCCCCTTCCACTGAACTCGTACAATGATTTTGGGCCACCTGTCTAGCAAACAGTTCTTAGATGTATCACACTTCTTGCTCCTTTAACTAATTGTCTATTTAGAATCACTAACACAAAATCGAATCTCTGTTTTTTGTACTAGATACTGAGTACCGCAATGTCATATTTCACGCTGCTAAGACAGAGCTCTGGGGACGTAAAGATTACATGACTTTTATCGCATTTCTAATATTACATCGTAATAAGGTAGAAAGCAATACATTGTACGTTTTGGATCGGTGCACGAAAACAACGTAGATGAAAAGTAGTTTTACAATTATAAAGAATATTCTTGATATCTGAAATGATTTATTATCCACTGAAGAAGTCATGCAATGTACGCCTGAAAGTTTGGGCAAATATTACACTTTACGGTAAGAGCAAAAATTAGTTTCTTTTACAACGAATAATTATTGACATTCTTTCATATTACAGGCATTTTTTCATATTTATATAAATACCTGTGAAAATTTGTAAAAAAAAAACCGGACTACATCGCACAACCGTAAAACCAGGAAATTGTCAAATCGTGGGTGTTCAAATACTTTCGATCCTAATTAACACGTTTGCCTCTAATTTGGAATTTTAGACCTATCGAAGTATTTTTTCTTCATTTTCTGTAACACCAACAGAAATTCCGTGTCTTTCTTCTTTTGAGAAATACACAAAAAAAATCATCGTCCAAAGCGCAACTTTACAATAACCATATAGTGTCATTCATTACTGGAATAAAGTTCCTAATTAAAAGGAAGAATTATCCAATGAAGGAACTGAATAAAGAACCTGGTATTTTGGCGATGAGATGTTGATAATTCCTTTTGCATGTTGAACCTTCGTCCCGTGGTAAATAAACTTCACAAAGCTGACTGGAGGATGACATGTTGACGAAGGTGTGCAGAGACAAGTTGTCAATGTTAATTCCAAAGCGCACAGTAGCCTCAACAATTACACATAAGTACATCAGTGTTCGAATGAGTTTGAACGTATGCTTCAAATGATTCGTATTCTTGACTGCTTGAATGCCCCCAAGAGTCTCAAGTCACAAACTCGCAAAGCGCACAAGTCAGAAGAATACACCCTTAACTCTAAGGTGAAGAAGTACCTGCTAAAGAAAATGGCATAGGGGTTGAAAGTTATGAGCAAAGACTTCGATCGTTGAAATATCCACTTTCTTTAAGAATTTATTGCTACGCCACGATACCTGGCGATATTACAGTTCACATCCTTACGCACTTCTCATTAGCCTGCAATTATAGGCTGATATAAATCCCGCATCGGTGTGCTGTATAGAATTAACTTCAAAGACGCGTGGTTAAAGCACCCGTCCCCTACCGTTACATAATGTATCAGAATCAACCGGGCGTGCAGGTTCTATCGGCGCTCTATCGTATACATATAATGCAGCAGAAATCTTGCGAATATGAATAGGAGGACTGACGTGGGGAAGGCAGTTAATAGATCAATGTGGTGAAAATTAGACATCTCGTGCGTGCACCAGCGTGGATCAAAGATGCCTGACAATGAGGTTTCGTATAGGGTTTGTCGGCTTTTAAAAACCGGTTTTTATTTATAAATATGTAAACTTCGAAAACTGGTTTTTTAAATTTAAAAAACCGGTTTTATATTCTAGAATTAATATGCAGAAATCCATTAATTATTTAATTAAAAACCTTAACATTTTCACTTGAAATCGCATCGGACACAAGAATATTGTAGTAGGTAACAGTTTAATTTAAAGAATAAATGTTATCGGCGCGTGGTTCGGTCAATTGACTAAAAGTTGTTTTGCAAATTTTATGATATAGTTTCCAACGTTTCGGTCAATATTGAGACCATTATCAAGGAAATAATTCTATCAAGAGAAAACTGCGTTCACTTTTAAAAAATTCCGCAACGTATTCGACGTCCGGAACACAGGTCGGTTGGAGAGTCACTCTGTGAGAGATTTTCATAAAAAATCAGCACCGCCATTTTTAAAGCACATATATATTTCATACCAACTTTTTTTCAATATCTATGATAATAATAAACATTGGGTAAAAGGTCACATATGGATTTGCTTTCATTCTTTTTACAAATTCATTGAGAGGAATGTGTTTCTATCATGGAAAACGACTGCCTGGTCCCCTTAAATATTACGATTCGGTTCCTCAGAAGCCAAGTATATTAGTAAAAACAACTGTACTTACAGTGCGATTGGTACCATCGCTACTTTCGTCAACAAATCTTCTCTACTTTGAGTATCCATCAGCTACGGAATGAAGACTTTTCCTTTTCTTCAATTGTAGATGTGCTTCAAGTGTAACCTGCGACGATTGAACACGTGGGACAGTGGCTTAACCAGTTAACATTATTAGTGTCGGCCGTTATATCAATGAATATACATTCTATTACTATATCAATGTATATTCTTGTCATATAATACGTGCATATTTGTAATTCACGCGACATGTGTGCAGTCAGGCGCTCGGATTATGAGGCGTCTGATATACATATGCTTCTTCACGGCCAGCATGACCCAGCTGTTGATGTTCACGTACAGCTGCGACCACATCATTGAAGAAAGCACGAATGTAGGCACTGCGTCGTACACTGGCCCCTGGACACACCTGCCAATGAACAAATACAGCAAAATGCTGCGAAACAACATGCTGATGATCATGTTGAGGTCCAAAGTACCTTGTTGCCTCACCGCTTGCGGATTCTTCCCTGTGTGTTTGGAAACTTACACCACGGTAAACCCTTTCTTTGCCTTTGAGGTTTTTGTTTGGGAAACATTAAAAAAATATTGAAGAAATTTATCGTTGAGTAAAACGCAAATTCCACTCGATTTTTAATTGCCAGCGTTTACGAGCGGGGAGAGGTAAAGTGAAGTGTACATGAAAAGTGTATAAAATATGCTCAACGTCGAAATTTAAAACAGAATTTAAAAAATAATAACTTTTTTAAAATTTGTCCAAACGACTTGAGTTTTTTGGGGAAGCTATAAGGATTAGTTGACTAGATGACGTGTTTCGTCGTTTTGAAGAAAATTGCAATTGGTTGGAATAGCGAAGAAAATCGTGAAGGTCAGTTTTTTAAATTTTTTATCTCTGAGCATGTGATGAAAATTTAAAATTCTCGTTTGTCTACAAACGATGCTGAAATTTTCAGCATGTTGTCAATTTACTTAAATCAACAAACGGGGGTTTTATATTGTGATGATAGGCTCAGATAAAAAATTTTAAAAAAGGTGTTTCACTATTTTCTTGGCCATTCCGATCAATTGCATTTTTTTCAAGAACGACGGAACACGTCTCCTAGTAAACTAATCCTTCAAGCTCCTCGAAAATACTCAAATAGTTTGGACCAATTTTAAAATAGTTACTCTGTTTTATAGGGTGTGCCAATAATTTTTGGACTTACTGTACGTATAGACCAGGGTTGACTAACTGGTGGCTCGCGAGCCACCGGGAGCCCCTCCGCCTTTCTGTCACGCTGAACGGCCCCCCTCCATTCCGACCAGACTCTGACGATCGCAGTCGATTCCTGCTTCTTTCCTCCTCTTTTCGACTGCGATCGTCAGAGTCTGGTAGGTATGGAGGGGGCCGTTCAGCGTGGCAGCAAGTTGGAGGGGCCCCCGATGGCTCGCGAGCCACCAGTTAGTCAACCCTGGTATAGACGATATTTTACTGAATGATGGTAAATGTTTCTTCCACGTATGCTGATTTAATGAACTTGTTTGTGAAAATACGTTTTCTTTTCATAGGTTTTAAGTACAGCGATGTCGTATTTTACACTACTGAGGCAAAATGCGCTAGTGTAAAGTCCCACGACAATGCGCAGACACGCGCGGTTTTATATTATTACCTCCGAATATAGTAGAAACAAATGTATTATTCATAACCCTGGAAATATTGAATTCATAATAAAGTAGTACCTTCGGAGGATTATTAAAACGCCAATGAGAACTTTTCTTATAATGATATATCTTTTGAACAGCAGTACAGTATGTAGTAAATCGTTACTACGCAGCTTACCCAGCTGGGAATGTAAAAGAAAAAGGAAAAGGAAATGGAGCAATTTGTAATGTTCTCATTAAGGAGGGCTGAATTTTTTGTACAAAAACTGTTCGACAAATTAATTTGAAGTTTCGCAGGCTATTTGATACTATCTTGAACTATTGTTCTGAATTTTTGTGTTACCCACACATAGCCACACATAGCCACATTCATATAGATTAAAAATCTCTTTCCCTTTTTGTATTTCAGGTAATCCTTAGGGTACTTTCCATCATCCCCAGGACCACCCGCTTTTTTCAACACTCTCAGTCACCACTCTGTATCTGCCATATATATTTTTTTATCGTCACACAAAAATTCAGAATAATAGTTCAAGATACTATCAGCCAGCCTGCCAAACTTCAAATTAATTTGTCAAACAGTTTTTGTACAAAAAATTCACAAAGACCCCAAACTTTGGCCCCACAAGGTAGAATCACCCCTTAAAATCTAGAATTTACAATTGGGGGTGACCAAAGAATAACAAACAGCTATCCAATTTCACTTAATAGAAAGTCGCCCACGTTCTCCCAATTTTTGCCTAGCAGCCCACCATTGAATTGTCGCGAGGTTATAACAAACTTTTCTTCCGATTTAAAGCTGAACTCCCGCCATCGCCAATAGATATTCAACTGCTGATAACTATTCAGATCCAGTCTCACCGAGGGTTCCACGAGACTGCTTCCTGAGTCATGCATAACTCATCGATCCCACCCATTACAGTCATGCTAAAGAGTAGCAATTGCACTTGCATGCATATTATAATACCTTTTTCCTGTTCGAATGACAGTACACGAATGAAGCGAAAAGCGACTACAAAGTAGACGAGCGATGAATAAGAGGATGCGACTAAATGAAAGACTAGATCTAACCGAATACTTTCAATTCAATTCGATAAATCGACGCGGGGATTCTATATGCAGACATCAAATTTGAAGGTTTAGTTTATGCGAACGCGAACATGAGCTCAGTGCACAGCAAAGACGTTTCCCTCACCATATCGTCCTTCTTCGTGAAGTGTGTTGGCTTCTGGTCGGCGAGTAATCGTTTCGAGCAATGGCTGAGAACTATCACGCTGATGTACACCGTTTCTACGATTGGATTCTCTGTGTGGGTCCAGATGCGAGATTTTTATTACTCCTGGGGAGATTTTGGCGTGAGTGAGCTGGTGATTCGGTGGAACTGGACTCCAAACGAATGGGGCCGATTATAATGAAATCTTAGTCTTGAGGCTTTCTGGTCCGTCATCTTTCCAATTGACTTCATATTTCGTTCGAGCTATAAGTTCGTCATATCATTCATAATAATGAAATAATGAAACTGTACCGATTAGTTTTAAGATTAACGTTTAGAGATTTATTTCGTGTAAAGACAATTTCAATTAACACAGTCGACGCTTCCAATTTGCATATTGTTTCGTTATTATAGACCTGCACATACATCGCATGCAACATTTTATGCTTGAACATCGCTTTGTTCAAAATACTTGTCCTGTTTATGCATAAGAAAGGATTTCTCACTTTAGTCGTGTACATGCAAAAGAATTTTTGGAATTCAAACTATACTGCATACGAGGAGACGATTTTTATTAGCTGGAAACGAATCTGTACATACTTTATTTGCGTGTTTACGCTATTTACTGAACTTTCCATTATCAGTTATGCGATTAGGCCGATTTTGGGTAAGTTGGTCAACTTGTAATTGCGAGTAATTAAAATACTGTAAAGTTACTGACGTTAAACACGAATTGAAGACTTTTCAGCAAGATGGGTGCAGCTCCATTTTTGACAGTTTTTGAGTTATGAAGTGTAATATATGTAAAAAAATTCTACACCGTTTGTTGCAAATCCGGCAACAAATGAGCTATTTATAAATGTAAATTTTCAATCTGCATCCATTACTGTTCTGCGCAATACGAATGCTTCAGATTTGAAAAATTTGCCAAAAATAGAAATAAAAATTTATCAATTGAATAACTAGTACATATTGTGTGAAAATATATAGTTTTCAATTTGTGTTATCTTTTTAATTTTAAGTCAAAGCAATAAGTTGACTTCCAGTTGATCAAGATGTAGCTGCACTCCTCTTGCTGCAAGGTCCTCAATTACGAACACATTCATACTTTCAAAATGTTCGTAATGCGACAGTTTGTACCTGAAAATGTACCGTTATAAACATTTAATTAGGAACTTATTATTAGAATCATACTGAAACCGTTCTATCGTTACAGCAAATATTGGAAAAAACGAGTCAGACAGGATACTTCCGTTCAATATGTGGCTCAACCTGCCTTTGTCCATGACACCATACTTCGAAATAACGTTTGCGCTGCAGGTATTTCCAATTTCTCCTTAACAAACCCTACATCTCTATTAACACTATTAAATTCATATAATATTAACTAAATACACAAATTTCACTATATTCGATTTCGTAATACAATTAGAATATTTCTAAAATAAACTATTTAAGTATGCATCGTGAGATACTTTTTGATCGATAGTTCTGAACTTTTATGTATTAAATATCAATTCTGGGTTGAATTTAATCAGTACTATCTCCATTCTGTCTTGAAGAATATTTAAAAGAACCGTATTGAAATGCTACCACATTGCTAATGAAACGTCGTACACCTTAAAAGATGTTAATTATTACAGTTACTAATTGATTTTTAAACGTTACATTCATACAGGTTTTAGCATTGTATCACGTTGGCGTCTGCTACATTTGCTTCGACAATTTCTTGTGCATGATGAATCTACACGTGGCCGCTCAGTTTCGTATACTACAGTACAGATTCGAGAACATCCACAGGTTGAAATTGAACGAAGGTGTACCCGAGGAACGTCCGGGCACGAGTTCAGCCTGCTGTTCTGACAAATGTTACGACACATTTAGGAAGTGCATTCAGCAGCATCAGGCGCTGATTTCGTTCTGCAAGAAGCTCGAAGAAGTGTTCAGAACAATTGTACTGGCGCAAGTGCTGACCTTCAGCTTGTTAATTTGTTTCGTCGGATATCAAGTAGCACTGGTCAGTATGCAGCGTTCACTCAACTACAGTAGAACCTCCACTATCTTTTTAATTTTTTCGGGGCACCCTCCAAAATAGTCCCAAATAATAAAAAAAAGTCTGTGTAAAGTTTAATGCAAATTCCATAAAATTCATTAGGTCAGGCTTGGAAATTAAGTGAACTTCTCGGCCGATTTTCAGAGACTTTCTCCCGCCGCGCGACTTGGCCCCCGCGACGGTCAAGCAGCTTGAAGCGCCTAAGGCCCGATTCCGGGAGAAAGGAAGCGTTACCTCTGAAAATCGGCCGAGAAGTTCACTTAATTCCCAAGCCTGCATTAGGTGATTATAAAAATTTATTTAAAGCATTAAATTTTCTTTTCTTTTTCTTTTCTTCTTACAATGACCCTTCTTTGAGGGGTGCCAGGGTCCCTTGACCTGCCGCTGGGTGCGCCCCTGGTGTGGATACTGGAGGTTCTACTGTATTAAGCCACGTGTTCGCGTGTCACAGCAGGTGGAATCATGGCTTTACAAAATACTATAAACAAAAGATGAGGACACCTCCATGGTAAACATGGAAGACTTTTCTTATGTAGATAGTATTCAAATTTTGTTATATAATTTACTCATGCTAGCAACGTGATCTATTACCCAGGCAGATTTATCGTCTACAAGACGCTTTACATTTGTGAACCTCTTGTTGTCGAACATGTGTCACTTGTTCATGTTCACGTACAGTTGCGATTGCTTGATACACGAAAGTACGAACATTGCTGCAGCGGTGTACGCAGGGCCATGGACGAATTTACCAATGAATCAATGTGGGAAATTACTGCGTATAGATTTGCAACTTGTCGTTATGCGATCGAGACGATCTTGCCGCCTGACTGCTAATGGATTCTTCCCCGTGTCGCTGGAAACCTATACTAGCGTGACTATTTTCGAATAATTTTCACTTAGTTTTTAAGTTCTTGAAACAGAGAATGTAGGGTCCTTGAACTTTTCATTCATAGAACAATATAAGAGTCATAAAAGAGATTATAAAAAATAATATTTCCGGTGAATTGTTTACGATATTACAAATGTGATCCAAACCCTGCAGTCAATTAGCTTTATAGGCTACTCCTGTCATTTTCTATTTGTCACTGCCTCCACGTGTTTTGTCGTATTCCTTTCTTCTCGCAGGTTCACCTAGTCTTTCTGTGTCACCCTCTATTCTTCCCTATGTCTCTCTTGAATTCACTCTTTCTTTCATTCTTTCCTTCTTAACTTCTCTGCACTTTGCAGCGTGCACTGTCACATCCTTTTCTATCTCTCATAACCCCGACTTTCATGTAACAGTAACAAGCCACCGAGAAGATTTTTCATAGTAATTCTAATTTTCTAATTAATTCTAAACTAAGTTAAAAAATTCTAACTAAAACTTACACTTCTAATTTTCACTGTACCGATAATCCTGAGGTATCTAATTCGACGAAGTGTTACAGTCTCAAGTAAATGTTTCCCTTTCCTCTGCTTGGAAAATCATTTTAAATAACTTGTGTAACCAACTTTTTTTATGCACCATCCTTTGTTTTCTCTTTAACTATTCGGTTGTTCAAAATCCATAATATAAACTACAAACTTCTTTACATTTATTTTACAGATATTGAGTACCGCAATGTCGTATTTCACGTTATTACGTCACAACTCCGTGGATCCATAGACTGTATAAATTTTTCCCATTCGAATAACGCAGTGTGTTTACGGGGCATTATATTTGTCGGGTGCGCGGACGAAAAATAAAGGGAAAATAGTTTTACAACAATAAAGAAAATTCTTGATATCCAACACTATTCGTTATCTGTCGGGGAAGACACGTAATGTATACACAACAGGATGTAGCAAACACTCTACGGTAAGGACTTCCTTTTTTGGAGACTATCCATATAACAATATACCGTTTGTAAAATAATGTAAAGAGTAGCACTGTTCAGGGTGTTCGGCAACCGGTGTCCGAAATTTTAAGGAGGGAGTGTACAGATCCAAATAAGACGAAAATCAGGAATGACGAAATTGCGTTTGATGCTTCCCTTTCAAGTTATTAATTTTTGAAAATACTTATAATTAGACTTACAATTATACTATGTATATAGTTCAAAAGTTAAACGAAAATGTCACGAAATTCTGTCAGCCACGGCGAAGGCAGTGCCATAACTACCTAGACAGACACAATTAAGAGGAGAATCATATTTTTTGGACGAAAAACATAGCATAATTTCGGATTTTTTTTTAAAAACTAGCGATTCGATTCGCCTGGAATTTGGAGCTTATTTTTATGCATCTTTGAAGAAGTCGCCGTGTTTTTCTTATTAATATTTAATAATAAATATAGGAGTTATGATCCACCAACACGTGGCATGATGGACCAACACACCAGCGAACGACGGATTTTGCGGGCCGTGTTGGGGGTCATGCATAACTCCTATATTTATTATTAAATATTACTAAAAAAAAACACTGCGCCTTCCTCAAAGGTGCATAAAAATAAGCTCCAAATTCCAGGTGAATCGAATCGCTAGTTTTTTTTAAAAAATCCCAAATTGTGGTATGTTTTTAGTAAAAAAAATAGGACTCCCCCTTAAGTACCCCGTACTCAAAGTGACGGCATAAGACGCCACGCAGTACCGCATTAGTTTATCCCAATATTTAATATAAGACGAATTGTTGTATGTAAACTGAATTTAGAATAAATGTAAATTGTCACTTTTCATAAAGTGTCGACGTCGGCTAAATTATCGTGTCCTTGGTATTTATCACATCAACGTGTAAAAAACTGCGAGATTGTTGTGAAGTTTACATTGTTAGATATCACGACATCTGCAACCCCAGCCCCACCGTTTGAACGTAAAAGCCTTTTGACGCGAGACAGATTTGTTGCTCGTCACTAGTATTTGTCACATCATCTATATTTTTTAAAGCATCTTTATTCTGAGATTGATTGACTAACAACAAGTGGATGTATCCAGAATATCACTCGTGATCTACAGAAGTGTCTCGTGTGAGAAGGGCCTAAGGTTCCTAAAATTTGGACGCATTTTATATCTAAATTTTTGAGGCCCAATCAAAGTGAAGATATTCTATATTATTGAATAATTAAAATTTGAAACTATAAACAGTATTTTTATTTAATTTCAAATGGTTACTACCTGATCACTAATAGAGCCCAGATGATTGCAATGAAGCTAACTTTTGAGGCTTTGAAAATTCACAAAAGAGCTGCAGAGTTTATCAGAAACTGTTTGTTATCAAAGTAAGGCAATACTTCGAAGAAGGTTGAGGTACTTTACAATTCATCGACCTACGATAAGGTGTGAAGCTAAAACGGTGTTATCACTGATAAAATATCTTATTGCCATGTAGGTCTATCACAGGATAACGTACCATGGAAACGAGTGTTATCAGTAGCACAGACGAGGTATAGGATAGACCTATCACATTATGGAAGTTCGTGTCGCCACCCAAACTGTGTTACCGACCCATAATTTCAGAACTGAATGTAGTGGCATCTGCTTATGAACAGCGTCCAGTTCAGCAACTACACTGAAATGTGTTGAGATGCTGAAAGGTGTGTGCATGCCTGTATACGTGTGATTTTGCCGCGGACATATTTTCTTGTCTTTTATTGTGTTACACAGTGTCGCCGTTTCACGCTGCAGGAAAGCACCTTTATGTGCTTGCAGCTCATTTTGATTTCACATCTTTTTTACTTTGTAATTATTATCTGTATTTTTTTTTATTTCATGTACTTGGCGTAATTTTTTACTTTTTTAAAAGTTTTTATCGGGATCTCACTTCTTTTTGCAAAGATAATTTGCGTAGGGAATGACTTCAGATAATTTTTAATATTGTATGATTATTTTCTATTTTTTGTGATTTATATTAACAAATTATCACGGGACAGAATTCAGGATAAATTCAATCCCAGCATCATTTTACGCTTCGATAATCTATATATAAATAAATAAAATTCTGAGTTTAGTTACAAATAAAAAACAGTTTGATGATATTTAAACATGTCGCAATTCAAATTTCGGCAACTTAACTTGTGTTAGAGGATGGAATAGAGATTGACTAAGATAGATGATCGCAGCCAATCGGCTCGTATTACTTGTCACGTAATTAATAATTGTATTACAATGTTACTTGTGATACGATTAGTAATTATACTTCAAATAATACAGATTGCCCAGGTCTCACCACGTGGAGGCGCTGCGAGTGGAGACCCGCCCTAACCGCGGCCCATCCACCCTCCTTTTATGCAAAATTTTATTTTCATTTCCATAGATCCCCTGATGCACGGTTGCAAAACGATCCTCGATCGCTCCACAACCGGGCAACAGAAGGAGTCCTTCTGTAAAAACCTACCGCGATGAAACTAAAGCAGAATTTAAAACATTTCTTTGTTTCTTTCATTTAAAATTGGAAGAATTTTCTGGTATATTTCTACCATGATAATTATTCATTAATTGGGAATGAAACAAAGAAAAAACGGGGAATATTTCCCAATTAGTGAATAATTCAAATTTTCTACTCATTAATAGGAAATATGCCAGTGCATATTTCCTATGGCTACTTAAATACTAATAATTCCTACGGATACGAGCGCTCGTATTTAATAATTGCTACTTATATTTAGTTTAAGACTGTAGTGTTTAGTTTATTCCTTAAAAACTACTTAACTCTATGTGGCCACTAAACACCTTACCTAACCATACACATATCTACTTAAATCTAAATAATGACCTGCCTAATAAAAATCTGAAATTGTCATGTGTTTCTTACTTCCCTCGATGGACCCACGATGTTACCTGAAACATTTTTAAAAGTATTAATAAAAATTCCTTGAGGTTTCGTTTCTCAAGGATGATGAGCCTGAAATCCTATTTTTGCAATATTCTTCACAGATAATACTCTGCAACAGAAACTTTCTCAATGAATTAGTACTTACAAACTATCTCGATTAAGTAATGTAATTTCAACAGATATAGTCTTTTCATTGAATCGCTATTGCCCAAATATTGAAATATCACATTTGAAGCTACAGTTTAAAACTCAATATGGAATATCGATTCGGTAATAAAATGAAAGAAGGAAAAGATTAAAAAATACTGCTTCATTATCAGCAGACAAAGTAGGCAATTAACTTTTAGCAATACTTTAGCAATTCATGAAAAAGAAGCTACTAATCATATTACATTTCATTCCGAAGCAATTGATATTCATAATATTAAGCACATTGGGTGCTCTGTTACATCAACTTAATAATTTCCTTGTAGTTTCTCATTAATTGGCATCTTCAAAGTTTATGTATCAATGACTCGACAATCAATCATTATATACAATGGGTAATCAAAAACATTTATGCAAATGTTGATAATTGGAATAATTGCACTTTACTGCACAGTAATCGAAATTACTTTCATACAGAAAGTAGCAACAACGAGCACGCGTTAATATTGAAAATTTACTATCAATATAAAGTGCCGAATTGCATTTACCTACTTCTTCAGTGCAAATTTCCTTTTAATATCTTCAAATGAAGCAACAATCGCGGGTGAATTTTGATTAATGCAAAGGAATGTTGAAAATTTATAAAAATAAAAAACTACATTTCTTATCAATCTGATAGGAAATATAACGATTGACGAAGTTACTATGCAAAAATCAGCAACGTTAATGAGGAATAGCTACTACTACTTTTCAAAGACTCTAATTAGAACTTCAATTGAATGGAGGTGTGTCAGAAGTCTGCAATTTCTATTACAAACAATGAATCACACCTTTCATCGCCATTCTTTCAGTCACAGAATAAAATTTTGGAATGCTATTCCATAAAAATTGGAACTTCAAATTTAAAAATATTCTAAAAAAATAGAAAACATTTATCTGCAAGATATGAATATACTTTTAAAACAATATTTCCAGTGACAAACACTCGATTCAAGGGTGGGGAGGTGGTGGTAGGAGAAGGAGGATGGTGCAACCACTTAGGGCTGCTAGAAAAAATGATGAGTAGCCAGAAGGGCAGCTGATCATTGTCCACTCATTAATGCAAAAAAACCGTGAGTGGACCGTTTCTTTCTTTCGCAACGCTAACTCACTACAGACTAAAATCAACTCCCGAGCATAGTCACTAGGACTTTGGACTACCCGCAGCACTAATTTCTCAAACAAATTCAAAATTCCCGGATGGTGCTTCATTACTGAAAATTCTACTATACTCAATACAAATCCCGAATAGCAAACGAAAAAGCTACCGAGAACCACCACGTGGGTGGTTTCATTTTTCGCAACACTAATAAAAATTCAGTGCACCTGTGTCTCGTAATACGCAACTCTAACTTTAATTCGTTGCAGCCTTCCTGAAGGCTGTGTAGAGTCCCATGTGCAGCATATCCAGCTGCTCGGGACTCTTTTTTCCCAGGAACATGTCTCTGGACATGTCCCAGGATAGTTTTGGGGCATTGGGGGGTAGGGGTCGCAACTCTAATTACAAACGCGATCAGTCATCATCGCAACACTAACTCAAAAAAATATTAAGAATCAAACGAGGACGAGTTATTAAAAAAACGCGATCAGTCGCATCGCAACTCTAATAAAAAGAATACCATAAATCAAAAGTAATGCAATGAATCAAACTCTAGTAACTCCAATTAAAAATACAAGAATAATCTGAAAAACAATCGCGATTTTTTTTCGAAACACTACAAGCAACCACGATCGATAGTTATTCGCAACTCTATGCTAGAACCAGACGCGGGGAATGCTTGATTCGCAACGCTAATTCAAACCGTGATCAACATTTAGTCGCAACACTAACTGGCCCCGTAATCTTCTTCGCAACTCTAATTGAAAACGCGGTGGGCTCAATTTCAGGGGAGGGGGTATCGATTACGGTGGATCGAAATATAGGGGCAAAATATTTTTTTATTATTCATGACTTCTAATTGTGGGCAAAAGTTGCCTTTTATAATGGTATTTAAGCTACCAAACTTTGAACGTGATCGACAAATTTTTTCATGTGCCGCAAGCCGTTCAAAAATTAATATTTCAGTAAATATTAATATTAATAAAAAATAAAGAAATAGACTATCAACGCGCCCCAAAGATCATAATTGTCGAACAAACCGCTGAATCTATTCTCGCGATTCGAAAGTCAGAGCCCCGATGCTCGCAAAAGAATATAAATTGCGTAGAAAACACTGACTCTACCCTCGCGTATCCCAAAATTGTTAACGACACTCTACTATGAGCAACTGTGCTCTTCAAAACGAAAAACTTCGTACGACATAAACACTGACTCTATTTAGCCGCATTGCACGCGGTCACAATCTCTGAAAAATAAGTAGGATAGGAGGGTGGGGTGGATGTGGTTTGATCGAGTGTTTGTCACGAGGAAATATTGTTTTTCTTGGAACCAGCCAAGGAACTTTCGCTCCTTGTTATTTAGAATACAAGGTGTGATGCGAAAATACAGAATGCTCGCTCGATAGGAGCAGCTTTACATTTCAGAAACACGATATTATCCAGAATATACTACATCAGAAATGATTATTACATTTAAATGAACCGTAGTAGTGGCTTTCGTCATTAAAGTTGTAAGCACGTTCGTGTTATTCGAATAATACTTTAAAATATATCACGATCTTTATAAATATTCAAAATTCATTGCAAGAATCAAAATTCGTTAATTATTCATGCTTGAATAGCATGTCCTCGATCAACTACGCAGTTTCTGTACATAAAGAACAAAACTTGCACCCAAAACCGAACGTAAATGCAATTACACTAGCATCATTGAAATATTATTGAATTCTATGTAAACGCGACCGAAATGCAATAGAATTCGATCATTCCAATATTTCGTAAACATCTACTGACGCCATTTTGAAATGTTTAAACAAATCCGACTAGAATTGAAGGGTTGGATGCAATAAGGGGACTAGCGCTTGGAAATAGGAAAAATTATTGTCCAAACGCTAAGAAAGATTGGAAAATTAAATGTTGTTAAATTGAATTTTTAAAAATATGGTGTTATAAAGCTCGTCACGACACACATTTTGTCTATTTACAGTTTGTTTGTCCAATCATTACTATTCGAGCTAAAAATTATAAACTAAAAATTTTTCATCATCCAAAATCATTATTTCTTTAGACGAAAATTGCGATAACTTGAGTAAATATTAACGGATTGTCATAAGACTTGAAACATAACTCTAGAAAACCCTAGCGAAGCCGTAAAAGGTATGCACGAAAACCTAATGTAAAAAAATGTAATAATATTTCATTAAAAAGTAATACTGGACATAACCCATGTTTTTCAACGTTCGCCGTTAAAAAGCATCGAGGCAATTTTTAGGTACATATAACTTGCAGCGACAAAGTTTTCCCTTGATGTACAAGGAAGATTTTCACAAATTTTCACGCTGATTAATAAATAATTGTAGAAGATACGGCGATATGTATAAATCCCGCGCGGCACCAACAGTCAACGCGAGTGCTAAAACTGCTAAATAGCGCATTACACGCGGCTACAGACTATTGGTGGCGCGCGAGAATTTATATATATCGTCATATCTTCTACAATTATTCATTAATCAGTGTGAAAATTGGTGAAAATCTTCCTTGTATATCAAGGAAAAACTTTGTCGCTGCAAGTTGTATGTACCTCAAAATTGCCTCGATACTTTTTAACGGCGAACATTGAAAAACATGGGTTATGTCCAGTACCTATTACTTTTTATGCGTGAGTGTATCGAGCAGCTCGAGATCTCTCGCGATGGTGAATCCGTGTCCGTTTGTCAATTGTTTTTCATCTCGGCAATGAGATACTTAGAATCTGTTTGGCACTTGAAAGTAATGCAAGCGTACCTTTATAATATGCGAAAGAAATTGTAATCGTATGTATGCAGAAAGATCGACGAGAACCTCTCGTCTATTTCGCTCACGTGTGTTTGTTAACCCTTTGGACTTTAAAGTAAAGTCTTTAGAAAGAATTTTAATAGTCTTTTACCGTATATTGCAATCTCAGTCCGATGGGTTAATATACCGAAGCATAGCCTGTCATGCTTCCACAGAGTGGTGTGTGTGCGCGCGCGCGCGCGCGCGCGTGTGTGTGTGTGTGTACTGCGAAACTTAGAAAACTTGGGCAGGCAAGTCTAGTTTTAAGCGTCCCATCGAAGATTCGCCGAGGGATTCGCCGAAGGGTTCTCTGGTGAATTCTTTAAGAGATTCACTCAGAATTTTGATTCAACAAAAATTTCGGGTTGAATTATATCTGGGTTAAGGTTTACTAACATTGTAGAGTAGAATTAGACATTTTTTTCAGGCATTCTATGCCATTAGCGCCCAACGAGGCTGCTTCTTTTTCACATTAATATTCGTAATTATTATGCGCCCAATGAGGCTGCTGTTCTTCCGTCTTGTGACTAGGCATCGTTAAGCGCCCATAGAGGCTGCCGTTTTTTTTTCTTTTCATTAAAATTGAAAAGCATGAGACGCACAAAATGGCCACTCCTTTTTCCTATCAATGCGACTTGCAAACCTACGATCTACGTTAAGGGCCCAGATCGAGCCAATCTTACGTTCAGTGAGTTTTGTTCGGTCTAGACATCTAATCAGAATTTTATTCTGTTTCAGATAGGTATTTCGTCGATCGTTTTACGTAATTTATTCTATTTCATGCATTTCGTACACGGTTTTGCTTGATTCATTTTATTTTATGTCCTGTATTTTATTATGTTCATTTAATTTCCTTCCATGCTGGTCCCACTATTACTAACATAACGTAATTAATTCCTTCAGCTTTCCAGGTTCAGCCCTTCGCGGCGAAGAGATTTAATAAAATAATATATTTAAAAATAAAAGAGATTGTGAAAATTAATAGTGAAACGAGATAGTGACAGAAGACATCTAAGGAAGCCTAGGCTAATTTATTATAGTATGAAGTATTTAAGGCCCCTTGTAAAATTGCCAAGTAATCGCAGAATTTTATTAGCTTTGTTGCTGGTTTGCTGGTTTGCTGGCTCCTCGTCTTCGATGAGGTGGTCGCCACTGCTTCCGTTCTCGGAAGCAAGTGACTGAACCTGAAATTGGTACGAGTGGATCAGTTTCATCCCCTGGTGTTCTAGTCGAAAGGGAAAAGTTTCCGGCGTAGGGGGTGTACCTTTTGGTACACTGCCTGCGTAAGTCACCCGTTGGGTGTGACATGAAAATGGTAAGGGGGCTCGCGAGCCCCCCGAGCGTGCGACACAAAATTACATTGCGTGATGGGTCTATCCTATACCTGGTCTGTGATGCCACTACATTCAGTTCTGAAATTATGGGTCGGTAAGACAGTTTGGGTGGCGACACGAACTTCCATAAGGTGATAGGTCTATCCTATACCTCGTCTGTGCTTTATGATAACGAGTGATTTTACCATCAGTCGATGTGAAAGCATTGCCTTTTTCACAACTCAATTTTCCATTGCTCGATACGCAGGATGCGACATACCCTGTGAGCCAAAATTGGGCCAATGAAATACATTCCTCGAAAGAATTACGTGCAAGAGACTTTCTGTTTTAAAACGATGCAAAATGATTACACTGAAGAATTGTGCTTTGATCGAAAATTTGCAGAATGACATTTATTCTTGACAATTGATTATAGTACATATAGTGACGATACCTGTGTGATTATAGTTTCTAGACTAATCTAGTGTAATTAATTTAATAGAACCTCAAGTAAGGCATACTACAATTGAATGCTTAAGAATACTTACACAGAAGAAAATATAGTCCCAGAGAATGAGGCTCTAATCGTATCAGAGAATGACTCAAGTACTTTACTCTTTTACTCTCTAAAATACTTAATATTTCCAATCCTGCGTGGGCTACATAATCTACATACTCGACAAAAATAATTATCCCATTACATAGAAACATTTTCCCCACCACTACTAGTAGCTTTATTCCTCGAAACACCAGGACCATTATTACCCAATTACTTTGAGCAGCCTATCTACTATATAGTGAATAGAGCTACCGTATTTAAATAATCAACAACTAACAGAAAACAGAAAGCTATCATTGAATATCGTTGCATAATTTTCAATCGGAAATGCAGCGTCTTATTTGTGTAAATTATTCTTTTTTGGAGTCTTCGAGGAACTTCTTCAACGCCTCCACACCTTCGCCATTAGCCTTGCGATACCCAGGCGCGGAGGATTTTATTTTCTCCATCCACTCAGCGACGTTCGGGTACGTTTCAATCTCGAAACCGTAAGCCTGCAATTATTACATCAGCTGAGCCCACGAAAATAATTTTCAACATCTCTGATCCACGTCATTTTTACCTCTGCAGTGGACACAGTGGCCGTCACAGCAAGATCAGCAATGGTCAAGTAACGCCCGGCGACGTACTCCTGTCCTTCCAGAAAAATATTCAGAACTTCGAACGCGCGTTCTATCTTCTTGTACTGTTCTGGATCGTAAACATCCGTCTTCCCGAATGCAACTGGATGCTTGTTGGAAAAAGAACGCATTCTTAAGGTGAATATTATGAATTATAAATTAAATCCATGAACGTCTGTTTTTGGAAATTCTATCCTGAAATACTATACAGTCAGGGCTGCGCAAGGAGCCATGTTCAGCGCCTAGCTGCGAGCAACCAGCCAAGCGTCGAGCTGGCCGGCTGCTCTTGCACTGAGGCCCCACAAGGAACCTAGCTATATACACATCCTTACGCTACGCGGCTACGAGCACGCACCTACACTACTGCAGTTGTCCTCAATGATTCCACCCTAAACAACGGGACAGCCCGACGCTCGGCTGGTTGCTCGCAACTAGGCGCTGAATACGGCTCCTTGCGCAGCCCTGCTATACAGAGTGCTTCAGCACAGGTAGGGATTGCAATATAACGCAATACAGGTAGATATTGAAAATATAAGAAAAATGGTAAATAAATGGCTAATTACCGGTAAAAATTTCAGGGTACTTCTCGTGATTTACCGGTAATTAGCCATTTATTTACCATTTTTCTTATATTCTTAATACCTTAATAAAATACCGGTAAGTTTCCGGTAAACCGATTTTTATTGAAAATTTTACCAAGTTACCGGTATAGTTGAAAAAGTCGGTTTTACAATTCTTAAGCACCGGTGACATTTGAAATACTGATTTTGTGCAGTGACACTGAATGGAATTTTCTTTGCCTTTGTGACATAGAATTTGTGTGGATAAATGTGATGCTTTCTCGAATTTCTGGAAGACAGAGGGAGAAACATGAGTGAATACTTGCATAATAATTCTTCACAGCTTTATACAGGGTGCCAATATCAAAATGTAATCGTTGGTTGACTAACGCTCGACCAGTAGGTGTGTGTGGGTTCAGTCGAGAATTCTTGCCATACTGATCGACCAAATAGGACATAATGGCTCGGCTGAAAGTGTCGGCGAAATAATGCATCAACCCATGAGAGCATGTAAAAGGGAACTTTCAGAAGCAAGTGACTTCTCATTTGATTTTACGTCAATCTCTGTAAATGTTTAAATAGCGTGCACTGTACAACCATTAATTACAAACCTCTCCGCCAGTGTGTAATCGCCGTCCACAAGAAACGGAATTGTTTTCTGCGGGTTCAACTGTAACAGTAACATTTTCGCAATTTTACAACACTCGCGGCTGCTCGCAATTATTTTCATAAGCGCATAGCCGGGATTTTATTTTGAGCCGCGAGCAAGAGCAACGGAACAGAATGGCGGGGGGATTAAATGGAGTTGATTAAATTCAGCCTCGAAGTTGATTAATTTCCAGAGATTTTAATTATTTTGAAATGTGCGTTTGTGACGGTGTTACTTGGATACTGCACGTAATATCTCGTTAAGTTTTTTTAGTATTTTTCTCTTCTCTTATTATTCTTGAAATAATACTGCTCACAGATGGGATTCTCGCTGAAATATTTTAAAACGGATGGAACGGGGTGCAATACGAATGAGTAGGTAATACCTATACCTTGAATTACACTAAAGAAATAAAACATTCGGTCACAAGTGAGTTACCACATTTTTTAAACCTAGTAACTTTCCACGTTCAAATCTCTATAAAAAAAAAAACTAGGTCATAAAGCATACGAGCAATCCTTGTATCGTACCAACCTGTTCAAATTCAGGCTTCATATGTTCGCCAGCAAATAAATCAATTTCTTTCAGGTTTAAGGGGAAACCAATCGCCTCCGCGGTTAACAGAACCGCTCTGCACGGCGAACTGCTTGGCGTGTAATACAAATCCACTGACATGTTTACTAAATTGCGCTGAAATTATAAAAAGAACGTCTATAAAATAATCATAATATTAGCAATTACCCAGAAAGTACTTACTTTTATTAAGAGGAATTCAAAATCAATTGTTACGATTTCTCATGAAATATTAAAACCTTATCCATGTGCAAAACCCAGTAAAATTGTAACAATAATTTTCACGTGAAAGTAGAGAAACTATAATGCAAGATTATGTAATACAAAGATAATTAAATTCGTTTAGTTTTTGTCTTTTATTTCAAAAATGGAATCTCAACGTTTAAATGAAAGAAACATTTATCCGTTTGCTTTGCAGGTATGCCTCACAAGCGTATCGAAGTTTATTAATTAACGGTACGCGCTAATTTCATCCTTGTACGAATAAAAGAATTTGTAGTTCCTCTGATTAAATGAATAACTGGTGTTGAAATTGCTTTACTATATTATTACAGTGTTCTGTATTTAATGACAGCAGTATGGAGTACCAATATCGTTGTTCGATGGATGTGAGAATAAATTGAAGCGCGAAGGATTAAGAATCCCTTGAAATTTTCCACACTACGAGAGAAAATATTGAAATATTCCGTTGGAACTCTATCAGCTTCGGCGGCAACGATTTTCTATGGAATCAATATCACCGATCGAATCAATATTTATAAAGTCACCGACCCATCCCTTATATTTCAGGTCACATTTATTGCATATCCTTCGATAATAAAATAACTTCGAGTAAAATTCCAGTGCATATTACTTTTGCAAAATACTTTAAATTCTCGATTCTCCCCCTTCTCCGTTCGAGGATTTACAGAAAAATATACCAGCTTTTTTACAGATCATTCTGAACGAAATTAGTTACATAAACTTTGGGATTTATTTAATTTTGTTCTCTAAATAAATGTTCAGTCTTTTGATGTCACAAGGAGAGTGCACAAGTTCTGAGTCACCAATTTTCCAAAATCATGCAAGACGTTTATCATGTATAATAAACTTTTAAATGCGTAGGGTCTAAAAACTCAAAATTTTGTGAGGAAAAAAATTCAAAGCTTCGTCTTTTCCAAATTTTGTACATAGATCGATATGTAAGAACAAAGCTTATTTCAGTAACTAATTGTAGGAATAATTAAGGCATCGAGAGCAAAAATTCACTAACCCACATTGAAAAAAAAATTAATATTTCCTATTTTATATGATTAGTACAGTCTATTGGAATACATTATTGCCACTAACTCAATTTTGCAAAAAGTGTGTGCAAAATGTTAGTCCGTTTTTGCTCTCAATGCCTCAATTAAGAATTAGTAAAGTCTGGAATACGGGAAACATTGAACTCGATTTTTTCGAAAACTTTTAAACCTTATGCTTCCGATACATTATTACACATGTTGTGCATTAAGTATATGCAATACCAATCTGAATCAAATCTGCAAATCGGACCTCGTACATCCCCCTTGTCAAGTTTGTCAGGCGATGAAAGGCAAAAGTTATTAATCTATTATCCCAGAGTGCAGAGTCACTGCAAATCGATACTGAACTCCATTTTATCTCGTTCCCTGTGAATCTTCATCCTACTTAGTAGTTAGAATTATAACTAACGGCAGAATCGTTGCAGGTGAATTGACAGTGAGCCTCATCCGTGGAGAGGATGCAGGGAATGCATTTCAATGTGTCTACCAGTATTCAGTGATGTGAAGATGTGAATTTCTCTGAAAATCCTGCTCGCGTTTTGTAACGCGGAATGACAAAGAACGTCTACGTTCCAGAACAGCCACCGGTATTCAACTGCAGCAATTCTACTGCCACCGTCGCAAAAACTGTATAGGAATACGATATACATGTATTCTGTGTATGTACACGTCATCATGCGCAGTGAATAGAAATAGACAAGTCAAAAAGTAGAAGCAGAACTGAGGATGAGAATCGACCCACATCTTCATTGACGGCTAACAGAACTGCTGTGGCGAACCACTGCTAATTTCGGCAATGGGTGGAAATACAGTAGTGGATATATTTATTGCATCACTCTTAAATTGACTTATAAGGGAAATTTGGATATTCGAAAATTCAGAAAATTTGATACTTTGCAGAAATATAGCTAAAGTAATGCTAATAACGTAACTACTTTTTGATTCGGCAATAAAATGGTAAAGTATAATAACACCCTCTCGAAAAAATGGTAAGTTTTCAGATTTTCGTGAATATCTACGAAACTATAACAGATATAAAAAAGAAGTTGAATTCAAAGTTTATGGGTTTCGATATCCTACATTGCAGGACCTACAATATGGTGATAAAGAATTTGCGAAAAACATTTTTTTTTTTTAAATTATATCGGGATTCCCTTGTTAGTTCTTATTTTGACCAAGATAGTGAGCTACATATTTTTGCAATAAATAAATTTTGCAATATTATTTTTCCAGTACATATCAATAATAATGCAAACGTGTTAATTCGACTGATGCAATAAATATTTCCGTTTTAGCATGACCTGCCAAGGGAAGTGGACAAGATTTGTCGCTCCCTTTGCCGAACATCTTAAATAATAATATTTAATTTTATTTGCAACGAATGGGCCATCAGACGCTTAACGAAGACTTTTCAAAAACAGATTGGCGGAGCAGGGAGAATAAAAGGAAAAATGTAAAAGTCTGCTTCGTCTCTGATTGGATCGTATTTCCAGAGTTCTGTATTCAATAAACCACAATCGATAGAACACGCTTTTTCCAGCGCTAAGCCAGGACATAGAGGGACTGATATACTGCTAGGTGCACCTACTATTAACAAGCAATCGATATACGGGAATGAAACGAAACGTACATTGAAGCGAAGACTGAAACCGTTTAACCGCGATCTCAGATACATGCATATGAAGGGTAAGGGAGAAACACAGAGAATATTATACAACAGCTTTATTAAAAAAATCAAGTCCTAATACTTTAGTCCATCAGTAAAGAAACAAGGTTAAATGAACTTAACTGTATTATTCATAACATGAACAATTTATACTCAAATTAGGGATCAGAAAATAACAGAGTAAAACAAAATTATTTTACATTATTTTAATATTTTTCAAGTGGACACTGCAGAATACTGTAAGAAAATAAATGTTCACTTCTGTTATTATCAAAACAAGGATGTATACAGAGAGACGTCCGAGGGCTCTAGACGTCCTAGTACAAGCTTACACTAATCTGAAATACATAGTGTAAGTAGGAAAACTGGGGACATTCCTTGTTTTGTTCCCCTGAAGGGTGGACATTTTCTGTTTTTAACTAATAGGTACACCAAATCTTTAACGTGGTCTTATGTGGACATTTCTCTTTTATAATTCTTTGTGATTCGACTGTTCTGTGACCTCAGTTCCCACCAATAAAATATGCTACAAATCACAAAATCACGAAAAATGGACATTCCTCGTTTGTCCCCTTATCCTTCATATATGGTAAACGTTAGAAAAGAGATAATTTAGACGTTAAGGTGAATGTTTTTTCCGGAAGTTCTTTGTTGCACCTCGGAAATCGATGTACTTGATACGATTACCTTCGTAATAATATGTTTACAGTGCTTGAAGCTTGGTGCAGATTTTAATTTCTTCGGTGACAAGAAAGAGCGAAGTATACGTCGCTGCCTTGCTGACACGAGTGGACTGAAAACAGCAATAGAGTTTCAGTCTGTGTATTGACCTGCTCGATATATGTATGCGAATATAGACACAGCTTAGGTACAGTATATGGCGCACCCTCTGTCCTTGTCCTTGTGCTATGAACATTATTTCCTATTTCCGACTTACTTTCAATGAATGTCGTTCATAAGTAGCAGTTGTGTGGCAAGGTTGCTAGGCGTAGATAGAAACAATTCTGTTTCGTCATCTGTACAGAGTGATCTATTAATAAATAAATGTATATGGGGCTTTGTTCGGTGTTGAGGGTACGATAATAATTTTGCAGAGTCATTCCATGTGAATTTAATTTTTGCATTTAATATTGCAGATTTTGATGAAATGGTATGATGTAGTTCGTGTCAAATTATGTGTTTAAGTTGCCATTTTGCTGGTTTCGAATTTGTTTGAAAAAAATATATAAAAAAAATTCTGTGTTAAACGATTTTATTAAAAATGCACTAAAAACTAAATTAAAATGCACTGAAAAATTAAAAAATAATTATTTTCTTGTGTTACAATTTTGATGGTGTTAATATCACTTTTAATAAAATCTCTTTATAAATTACGACGACTCCTTTCATTGTAAAATAAAAGACGAATTATTTCCATTCCATCTTAACGGGAACCTATCCTTTCCGCAGTGTCACGTAACGACAGTGAGTTCCACCGTTCCCCACTAATTATGCCACGGTTTAATTGTTACCACTCGTGTTATGCGCGTCACGCGTGACGGCAATTCTTTTGAAGTGAATCAATGTAACAGGGATTAATGGTTCTGCTGTACCGTGGTTCGTTCGATATTCACGTGCGTGCGATAAGTTACGGGGCTCGGATTAAAGAATCGCACGCTGAACGAATGGACGCACGGCACGAGTGCTATAACCAGAGATATTCGTAAATTACAAACACCCTCTGTAAAAATTCGCAAGGTCACATCATCGAACAACAATTGGTACGTGCACACGTAAAACTGGGATTGATGGAAGTAGAAATTTTCTCGAATGAGTAGTACAAACTGGCATTTTATTCGTAAAAAATTATTTGCTACACGAAACTATATTAAAAGTACATTAAAACAAAAAGTACATTAAGTACATTAGTGACGCGGTGTTGATGGATTATCTTATCGAGTGGTTTACTTTGGCAATTTGTCGACGTATACTCTGAACCCCTTTATACCTGGCTCAGCGAGTTCTCGGTAATTTGGAATTGTCGACTTCACTTTCGCGTACCACTTGGCGACGTTCTTAAATTTGCTGAAGTCGTAGTCCAGGATCTGTTGTAAAAATGGCACGTTGAAAAACGTTGATCTTGCCTTATCAGTGTGCAAACTTGTCAATTTTTTTGCAAAAATTTGTATACTATAATTGCACAGTTTGAGGTAAACATATGTACACACATAAATACTGTTAACATTTGTCCCAATGCCATTAGTTTCTAAAGGACAGTCTAATACACTTTGCGACAAGATAAGCAAAGTTCTTATAAATTTTTCGTGTATGGTCATTTCTTTGAGCAATAGAAAGGAAAAATACAGTTCGGGTACGAACTATAGTGCCTAGTGATAGAAAGTTTAATCGAACGCGGTTCATAGCAATAATTGACAGAATTGGTAGTTTCAAGAAAATTACCTCGTAGGTGGCAACGGTGACAACAATGGTCAAATCGGCAAGCGTCAGAGTGTTTCCAGCAACGAAATCCTGTCCCTCGAGGAATTTATCGAGTAAAGAGAAGGCCGTGTCTATGTCGACTTTTTCCTTCTGATTTTTGGGCCCATTGAAGAAAAGTTCGGGGTACTGAAAAATTATTCCAAAATATTTAGTTACATAAATTAAATAAATTTCATTCGTTTAAGATTAGCTATTAATCAAGGTCGCGCGCGATCTTTGATGCGAACACCGGTTGCCCGTTAACCTAAAGTAAATCCTGCTCGTACACTAGCAGACAAAATGGGTACCAATTTTTTTATCTGTTCTATTGTTGTTATATTTAGCATAAATTTGAAACTGTGGTATGTTTAATGTATTCTGATGGAGAATTTAAAGCTGTAAACAACTCAGTTAAAGTTTAATTTATTTAACTGACAAACAAAACTGTTATATAACATTGGGGCAACACATTTTTGGGCCCGACAAGGAAGTTACTAACGAAGTTGGTAACTTTTTAGGTTGTCTTAAAAGCAAAAGGTGCCCCCACAAAATATTAGATTTTTTTATTAATGTTCAAAAAGTGTTAACTTCTTGTTGGCTCTAAAAGTTTGTTGTCTTGTTTAATGTTATATAGGGTTTTTGTTTATTAGTTAAATAAATTCAACTGTAACTAAAAAAGTTTTATACAGCTTTTAATTCTCTATCGGAATATGTATATTATATGTATAATAATTAGGCACATCCCGCAGTTTTCAGTTGATATTGAAAAGTAATAGAAGTAAAGTGGTTCGAAAAAGTGAAAACTTTTCTGTCCGCTACTGTAGTTGAGGGGGAACACCTACAGCACCCATGCACGCACTACTGCCGCACACAAATACAGCCACTGCTGCAAGTGTTCTCGCTCCACTAAGAGTAGGATTTATTTTAGGAATTCCAGACCGTCCCTGCCGCTAACCGTCGTGTTTAAGTCTACCGGCAACACCGCTTGCCGCGCGTTGTTATTATCTGTAAGCTAGGTCGCGAAATCCGTGTGTCGTTGCCCATTGGTATCCGAAATCATGCGAGGCTCCCAACTACCAATGGGAACACATAACGTGCAGCGCAGGAATGCGGAAGGCGATCGCGTTGTTTGGACGACGATCAACGGTCGCCAGAGACTTATGCGCTAGCCATATAGACTATCTCTCCGAGAGAAGGTGTTTATAGTAGGGCTGGGACTATTTGTAAACTTTTTCAGTATTCAAATATTCGAATACATCAGTTGCACAATTATTTGGCGAATATAATTCGAATATCCAAGTATTCGAATATCCAAGTATTCGAATACTATTCGAATATTAAAGTATTCGAATACTCATGTATTCGAATAGTATGGTGTGAATTATAAATCAAGTTCTTTAGGTTCATTTCTCAGGGTGAAATCTTGTAAGCTAATTTTGACCCACTTCACACCATACTATTCGAATACATCAGTATTCGAATACACCAGTATTCGAATATAGCAGTATTCGAATAGTATTCGAATAATAACATTCGAATACTCACACATTCGAAGCTTATTCGTAGCATTCGAATACTTGTAAAATATTCGAATATTAAATTATTCGAATAACCCAGCCCTAGTTCAAAGCAAATAAAGTTTTGTTTCCTTCAAGCTAGGTAAAAACGGTGCGACTTCCCGAACCCCACCTGGATGCCTATAAACATATTCCACGGAAAAGAAAAATCTGTTTCCTGGCTTTGGCTCGCAGTAACGTCTTTGTACAGTAAATCCTCGTTATTGTCCCGTTTTTACCATGCATAGTACGCCCGGTGACTATCCCCACCATTTCTTGGAATCTTTCGGTCGAGAGTGAGAGAACGAAGGAGTCGATGGCAACTTCGTGTCAACTGTTTCGTTCCCTCTCGCTCGCATTTCGGTTCTCTCACTTGCGGCATCGGCCATACGAAATAGTGTCCGCATCGCGTCGTACGCCCGCCGTTCAGCCCCGTTCAGCGGGTTTAATACGATGATTTACTGTACACGTCCGTTAATTCTAATTTTAATTTTAATTTTATGGGTTCATCAGTTCTATTATTTTCTTGTTTGTTTATTTTTATACTGGCTGTTCTTCTCTTTTCTTTTCTTTCCCACTGTTTCTTTGTTAACTTTATGAATTGTTTATTGTAAACTAAAGGGTCTTTACCCGTGGATTGAATAATAATAATAATGATGAAGATGGAAAGAATTAAAGCAATATAAATTCTGAATTCACTGCTTATATTACGCACTAAATAATGCTTAATGACACCCATATCGTTTGGGGACTTACGTAGTAGTCAGCGAAGGCTTTGTACAATGTGCAGGCGTCGAAGTACAATCTTTGGTTAATAACTGCACGTGCCTTCGCATCTTTTGGATACAAGGAGTCGTTCTTTCCGTATTGTTCTGCCAGGTACGTCATAATGGCACGACTATGAGAAGAGTAAAGAAATATTCATTATTCTAGTGATCATTGGCACAATATTCTAAAATAGTGACTGTTCTTTAATAGGTACTTTTTAATACCATCTTTGAATACAAGAAATTGTTTAATGAAAATTAACATATAAGAGATGAGTGTACAAAAAAAAGAACTTTCTTCAATGGTTTACTTCATATTACTTTAAAAATAAATAGCAGATCTGATTGAATTTTACACAACATTCCGAATTTCATCTTGCTATTCCCAGAAAATCGTATAAATCAATAAAGATTAATGAACAGTTCAAATATGAAGTATCACAGAAGTTAATTATACAATCTCTTTCCTTCAGCGAAGAAGGTTCTCTATGTACTACGACATTTACACAGAATTATCTAAATTATTCGACGGACTCAAGGATTTTACAATAAAAAAAAAAAAATTCTCACCTCTCATACAGATGGAAGCCATTGTCGTCAATCGTGGGAATCGTGTGTTGTGGATTCATCTACACACAGAATAATATAAATTGTACATGAATATTCAACGTAGAACATTAACAAATTACTCAATTTTTACTACTACATTTATACCAAAATAATAGCTTCATTTTTTAATCGGTCAGCTCAATATGACAAATATATTAAGCTACACACTGGTCTCAAAATGCAGAATACAGTTACATTCCCCAATTAAAGCAACGATTTTAGTTACACAGCCTACAATAAAAATATTACTTTGCTCGACGTACCTTCAAAAACTCTGGCTTCAAGTGTTCCCCATTGTTCATGTCGACCTCCTTCGCGTTCAATTCCACCCCAAGCAGGGCGGCTGTCAAAGCAACCGCGCGGCACGGAGGACTTCCGGGTTGTTGATAAAAATCGATCGGCATCTTAATTTCTGTAATAACAGCCAATTATTTAGACACATTCAGCCACGAAACAACGAATTAAATTAACAGTATGTAGGCCAATAAATAATTCTCCACAAGAGTCGATTGAGCCTTCAGTATCGTTTTCCTTCCTTAACTACACTCAACTAGCGAAAAATCCGAGCGTTACCAAGGCCACTGTGGAGTAAGTCGATAACCGTGCTGCCGAATAACATCTCTGTCTTTCAAATAACGAACATGTACCACCAAAAGCTATGTATCGTAATAGGCTTGCGACCATTTCTCGTAATTCGTCCGACACGTGACGCTGGGTCCTATCAACAAGTTTGCCTAAAGTTTCCGTCCCGGTGCCTATCTAATGGAGCCCGGCACGTTCGTTCGAAGGTAAATATTCGTTCATCGATCGGTTACGAACTGAAAGCACAACCGACTGTTTGCCGAAATCCACCGCAACGACGGCACACTCGAAACTTGCGGACGGGAACGCGAAGAAAATCAGACTACGTACTTATCTGAGAACGCAGTACAAGATAATGGAAAACTGACTTGCCAAGTTTGTTCCCCAGACTCTTTATAAGTGCCACGTCGGCTGCTATGCCGCCTCCTTTTCAAGTAGCCGATGGGACGCTATCGCGCAGGCTCCAATCGGCGTTAACCTGTTACGCAATGATAGTTTTGCGATAATGCTGAATCGGATAATTGAAGAGACATATGAAAAAAAAATTTCAGGCAACCGGTTTTATTTAACTTGATCAATAATGCACTAAAAAGTAAAAGGAAATTGTTTTCTTGTACCTACTACAATTTTGATGGTGATATGTGACTTTAAATAAAATCATACCAAGTCTGTGATTATCCTTTTCACAATTGATTTGGACAATTCTACAGGATAATCACAGAGTTTGTGTGATTTTATTCAAGGCACATATCATCATCGAAATTGTAGAAGAGAAGAATTAGTTTTTAGTTTTTAGTGCATTATTGATCAAGTTAAATTAAATGGGTTCACTTGAAAATCTGATTTTTATATATTTTCTATTTGTTACTGGGGTGAGTTCTTCAAAGTTTTGTATTGTCATCGTAACTACGTACGCCTGCGAAGTTTCAAGTCGATTAGATTTGTGGAAGTGAGTTAAAATTGAGTTACAAGATTTAAACGAAACATGCAGAAAGAGGAGTGAAGTTAAATAAAATCTTTTAATGAAAATGAAAACTTGGGGCTGTGATACTTTTTGACTGGAGGAATTTTGGATCGGAAGCAATCGAGATATGTAAATAGATGTTAACGGATGGTAATGGACATCCACGCGATGTATGAGGTAAAAGATCGATTGTTGCATTAATGAAGGTAGAATCGAATAGTTAATCATTGAAATGTACTGTGATATAAGGCTGTTGTTTATTCTTGAAATAAATGAACGTAAAATAGGACTTTACGTGGTAGGTACAGTTTTGGAGTCGACTACGAATTGAGTTTCAAGAATTGATCGTGATTTGCTGGTTTTGAATGTAATATTGATTCATATGTGTAAATGAATAAATATTTTTGTTAAATTTATGTGCTGTTAACAGAAAAATGAGTAGATAATAGTTATGCATAAATCATTTGGTATAATTAAAATAGGAATTTACAAGCAATAAGTCATTCATTTGTCACGTCCCGGGTGGAGGTCTTTGGGGACAATGACATTGCGGTGTTAATGGAGCCCAGGCGAGGATCTTGAATCCTGCACACTGCGGGTAGAGGGATTTTAGGCGAGGATCTTGAATCCTACACACTGAGGGTAGAGGGATTTTAGGCGAGGATCATGAATCCTACACACTGAGGGTACAGGGATTTTAGGCGAGGATCTTGAATCCTGCACACTGAGGGTAGAGGGATTTTAGGCGAGGATCTTGAATCCTACACACTCGGGATAGAGGGATTTTAGGCGAGGATCTTGAATCCTACACACTGAACGACCAGGGAAGGTTTAAAGGCGAAATTGTACCTGGGGGACACCCGTTAGAGTACTTGTGGTTTTTGTTCCGGTACGGTAATTGGTAGGGCTGTTCGGGTGTTTGAATATTCGGGCGGCTTGAAATTCGCACCGAGCCGGGACTCGGTTTTCGAGCCGAGCCGGGTACCCGTAAAATTCGGACGGCCCGAAAAATCCGGGTAGCTCGAATTTGTTTCGAGCGGCTTGAAAAATTCGGGTAGTCCGAATCGTTTCGGGCCGTCCGGAAGAACCGGATAGCCCGAATTGTTTCGGGCCGCTCGAAAGAAAGGGCTAGCTCGAATTGTTTGGGGTGGCTCGGAAAATCCGTACGCCTTGAATGTGGTTCGAGCAGTTCGACTATGTTGATATCTCGAAAACGTATCCATAGAAAATCTTTTAGACCTTATTTTGGGAATCAGCGGCCTATTTTACATAAGAAAAAAATAATGGCATCTGCTGCGCAAAATGGCTGTAAACTAGTGTTATTTTCAATTGTTACCGAATATTTCTATTTAACGTTTGCATTTTATTTGTTCGCATTATTGATAACCATCATTTACATCCCAGTAGAAAAATATTTCTTAAAATATTCCATACCGTTCGAAATATTTCAGCTACTCAACATAGTCGAACTGCTCGAACCACATTCAAGGCATACGGATTTTCCGAGCCACTCGAAATAATTCGAGCTAGCCCTATCTTTCGAGCGGCCCGAAACAATTCGGGCTATTCGGTTCTTCCGGGCGGCCCGAAACGATTCGGACTACCCGAATTTTTCAAGCCGCTCGAAACAAATTCGAGCTACCCGGATTTTTCGGGCCGTCCGAATTTTACGGGTACCCGGCTCGCTTTATTCGAATACCCGAACAGCTCTAGTAATTGGATTTACCGATGCATCTATATAAGAAATCACACGTAATGGTTCCGCGAAATCCGTCTAGGCAAACGGCTGTACGCGGCCCATGCAAAAGAACGTTAGTAAACACTATAAGAACACTTGAGTTCGCGAACCGAGATCAGCTGTTGCAATAGCTGATTTGGGTTGGAGCCTTCGTAACCACAGGATAAACACAATAATGCGAAGCGTGATTTAAAGCAAAGCGGTTTATTAACTTTAGGCACGAATATATGCACATCGATAGAGGTTTAAGTAATAATAATAATATAAGAAGATGAACATGAATACATGAGGATAAATCAAAGAAAGTGCATGAAATACAATAAGCGTTAATACAAGAAAATAATATATGAAACGCAACAGGCGTTAATAAAGTTCAATAATATGAGCGGTAAGCTTTAGTAAAGAATAGAATATAATCAATAAGCATTAATATGAAAAGCACTAAGAATTAGTAATACTAGGTGATAAATGTATGAAGATGATATGCCGTATATAGATAATTAATTAGTAATGACTTACGGTAGTTGCTGTAGAACACTGAGTTTAAATTTGTTTAACACCAAACAACCAAATTGTTTTAAGGTTGCGAAAGAAAGAACGTGTACCTGCGCGGGAGAGTTTCCGTAGACGAGAGCTACTGTCTCTCGGCTCTCGTATTTATGTGATTTTCAAGATTGTCAGGGGTGAAGGGTGCGCGGTATTTGCACCACGGCTTGTGTACGAAAAGCGTCGCGATAAGTCTTCCGGGGTTTTTGCTTGTGTGAAATAAGCGTTTACAATTAGGACGCTTTGACCTTTGAATAAGACTTCCGGGGTTTTTGCTTGTACGAAATATTCGCCGCAAGGACTTCCGGGGTTTTTGCTTGGGCTTTCGAAAAGAGGATACTCAGCCTATCGAATGGATTATGGGTGATTTGATTGGAAAGAGGTGAGTTTGGTTTTGACTTGGAAGGTCGTAGAGAGGGGTGGGACGTGGTCTCAATTTAAGAGTGTTTTGGGACGAGGGACTTGTCTTAGATTTAATGTGAGGGAGGAACTTGTGCCTCGTAGGGCGAATGGCGAAGGAGGTTTCGTACCGACCATCTTGAGATGGGGACCGCTAAGGTATATCGTCAAGGTGATCAGCGATTGGGGAAAGGGGATTGAGTTTGGGGGACTTTGGTGGAGTGATTTTGAGATTATTGAGAGAGACTTGAATTTGTACCGCGCGAAAAATAGTGGGACGTCACACATTTCCAAAGGAAACGTACACATAAATATTTTAACATAAATTATCCTGAAACTAGTACTATTCGCATAAAAAGGAAAGTAAAATTACGTAAAATGAAATAAACGAAATCAGCAGTGTTTCTTATAATTTACAGCGAAGCTTGTGATGTGATAACACAAATTGCTTATCACGGATGTAGAGTAAGCGTTATTTTTTACATTGCAAAATATGCTTTCTAATTTTTAACATTTCTATAGTACAAATTTTTCTAAGTATTTTCTAAAAAATTCAATCAAAAATCCATCCAACGAAATTAAAACTGTATCATTCTAAAATCTTATGAAATTAAAAGTTTGTAACGAAATCATCGAGTGACAAAGTGATTCTTTCATTCTCTCTTGCATAACACAGAGCAAAATAAAAATGTAGTATCACGATATCGTCATCTTTTCTCTTCTCTTCTCTTTTTTTAGGACTTTGCTCGGTTCTGAGTAATTCACTCGGTCATTCCATGCCAATTTAGTTCTTCCATTTAATGTTACAGATTTTGATGAAATGCTATGATGTAGTTCATGCCAAATCATGGGGTGTTTAAGTTACCATTTTGCTGATTTCGAATTGTTTTGAAAAATACAGACCATCGAAGTTTGCAATATTGGAATAGATATATTGAACTGCACTGATGTAATTGTATAGATTTGATTTAGTTTGATTCACTACGGTCATTAACGCCTTTTAAGTGGAAACATATACTTTTCTTCTAGATTAATTAATCGCTATTAATTATACTGCAACACAATTTATATGTATAAATTAATGGATCATGCAACGATCTTCGGAGTAAATTAACAATTATACCCAGAAGCAGCTTAAATCCCTAGCATTCTTTAGGGTAAATACTAACTGGAATGTTTAGATCGTTATAATTAGAAGAAAGGTACAAACGGGCGCTGTAAATGGAGATATTCCCTCCCGTGGCTTCGCGAAAATGGCAAATGTCGATTAAAGGCTGATACCTGCTGGCCGTTACACAGTAATTAAAACGCATGTAAAGCCGAGGTCGAGGATAATTAGCGAATGAGTATCGAATCAAAAGGGCAACTGCCGTTGAAGTAAATTGGCCGCGCTGCAAACAACAGGCAGCCACCATAATTACAAGGTTCATTAATTTGTGTCCGAAGCAGATTGCACTATTTACGGAATCCTATTGTGGTAATACTAATTTCACTTCAAGCTAGATCGAAACAGTCCTCTTTCTTTCATACAGTAATGGCAATGCTTCTCGTAAAAATTACATCTAACAAGGGAGCATCTTTGACCCGCAGACTGCAGATTTGCAGAATAATGAAAAATATATGACATGTGTTTTCTGTTACCGGCAATCCTCCATGTAGCAGGGCTGAAAACAGCCCCTAAAGTTGGGGGTCGAATGCATATTTTCTGGAATCTCTCAAATACTACTAGGCGTAGGACAAATTTTTGTTTAAAGTGTGAATTTTTTAAAGACGAATCCAGCCCCTGCTGAGTTTTTAGAAAATTTCAGAAAAAATATCACACCTTCGACATGGACGACCGTCGATAACAAAAATTACGTATCAAACATTTTTCACAATTCTGCAAATCTGCAGTCTCAAAAAACATTGAATCCATTATCCCGAATGTATTATTATATCATCGGTAAGTCAAAGTAATCTCAATTTCAAGGTAGAATAAATTTTAATAAATAGTGCTGAATATTTAACGATATTCTCTCTACATAAACCATGTGGAATCCTTTGACTGTAAAATACAAGACGAATTATTTCCTTTCCAACTTAAAGGGCACCTACACTTCCCGCAGTGTCACGCAACGAAAGTGACTTCCACCGTTCCCCACTAATTATGCCACAGTTAAATTGTTACCACGCGTGTTTTGCGTGTCACGCGTGAAAGCAAAGAAGTGAATCAATGTAACAGGGATTAATGGCTCAGCTGCGCCGTGGTTCATTCCATATTCACGTGCGCGCGATAAGTTACGGGGCTCGGGTTGAAGAAACCCACGCTGAACGAATGGACTCACGGCACGAGTGTTATAACCAGAGATGTATTTAAACATTCAGGTAAGTTGACCTGCTCCCATTCTGTACTTACGCGATTGTGTATCGCATTAATAATTGTCGAGTGGGCGTACGCGCGGTCGTTGCACCCGTGATTTTCCCTCGAGTAGTTCTCATTTGTCATGGAGCGCTGACGAACCTTCTATTGCATGGCACACCTGTTAGAACTGGGACGATTGCGGAACAGACTGCGAAGAGGACTCTAATTATCGTTCATACAGTGTCTCTGTTAACACTAGGGATACTTTCCTATGCACCACCAATTTTCTGGCAAGTTTGCATAACTAGAGTGATCACTTAGGGACCTTCGCTTGGGGGTTGTTTTTCGAATGCATTAGTCACGCTCGTTTTCCATTTCAAAGCCTACACTCGGACGAACTCTGATTCTTTTCTGATTTAATGATTGGCAACTTTATTATTGTCACTATTTCCTTACTAATTACTCTTGTACGATTTGCATGAATATACAATATATTATAACAGAATTAGATTAATGTGGATTTCATGTATTATATCAAAATATAGTTTTTTCAACAGGTTTTTTATACTATTTTCAAAAAAAATTTAACGCAAGTTTGTAACGCTTATTGCACCATTAAACTTTTGTTTGAAACATTTTTTTCTGTCTGTTGTACTTTGAGAGTTATATGCGAAAAAGTGGAAGTGCCAATTTGACTGTGAGGTGAGTTTTCATCCCCTTAAAGGGCGATAGGGCCTAAATGAAACACACAGTTGTTCTTATTTTGAATCACTCTAAAAACCCACAAAGTTGCGTTCCAATCGGTGAGTCTGGGTTCGCGATGTTCCCTTGTAAGTAGATAGAAGAGAAGAAAATAGAAATAGATTCATAAAGTTTGTGGAATAGTTAATAGAGTTATTATTTTTGTTATTTAAGAAGACTATGGTGTCATTAAGCTACCTGTAAATATATTATAGCATCTTTTTTTTAAAGATCGAGGACACTTTTGAGGTAACTAAGACACTTCCGTTTAGAAACAAATTACGCCCATCAATTTATGCAATTTCTGTGAAAGCTACATATTCCTTTACGAACGATAAAAATATAGTAACAATAATTTGAAAATTCTTGTTCTCGTTTTCTACGTCTTCTTCGTCCTTGACAGGTTTGGTGGCATTTCACAAATTACAAACACCCTTCGTAAAAATTCGCAACCTCGCATCAACGATTAACAATGGGTATTTGCAATAATTAACGTTAACAAGTGATTGAACTGGAATCGATGGAAGTAGAAATTTTCTCGAATCAGTAGTCAGAACTGGCATTTTATTCGTAAGAAATTATTTGCTACACGAAACTATATTAAAAGTAGGTTAAATTAGTGACGCAGTGTTCATGGAATCCTCGCATACCGATAAGTGTATCTTATCGAGTCGTTTACTTCGACAATTGGTCGACGAAATCTTTGAATGCCTTTATACCGCTCCCAGTGATTTCTTGGTATTTTGGAATTGTTGACTTCACTTTCGCGTACCATCTGGTGACGTTCTTAAACTTGCTGAAGTTATACTCCGCAACCTGTTGTAAAAATTAGACGTGGAATTATTAATGGTGCATAAATGAAAACGTTAATCTTGTCTTATCAGCGTGCAAACTTGCTGATTTTTTCTATAATTGCATTGTTCGAGGTGAACGTATGGAAATATATATACTGTTAACAATGTCCCAATGCCATTAGTTTCTAAAGGATTCTAATCTAATACACTTTGTTACAAGATAAGCAAAGTTCTTATACATTTTTCCCGTATGATAATTTCTTTGAGCAATAGAAAGGGAAAATACAGTTCAGGTACGAACTACAGTGCATACGTATATACAGTTATAGTCGATAGACTATTTCATCGAACGCAATTCATAGCGATAATTGGCAGAATTGGTAGTTTCAAGAAAATTACCTCGTAGGTGGCAACTGTGACAACGATGGTCAAATCGGCAAGCGTCAGATTCTTTCCAGCAACGAAGTCCTGTCCCTCGAGGAATTTATCGAGTAAAGAGAAGGCCGTGTCTACGCTCTCCATTTTTTTCGGATCTTTGGGCGCTTTTTGGAAAAGTACGGGGTACTGAAAAGAAACATTATTATTAAGAAGGAACATCACATATTTCTGCCATTCCAAATTTTTCAGAGGTACATAAATTAAATAAATTTCATTCGTACTTGTCGAATAAAGATGGAAAGAATTAAAGAAATATCAATTCTGAAGTTACTGTTTATATTACGCACTAAATAAATTTTAAGAACACCCAAATCGTTTGGGGACTTACGTAGTAGTCAGCGAAGGCTTTGTACAATGTGCAGGCGTCGAAGTACAATCTTTGGGAAATAACTGCACGTGTCTTCGCATCTTTTGGGTACAAGGAGTCGTTCTTTCCGTATTGTTCTGCCAGGTACGTCATAATGGCACGACTATGAGAAGAGTAAAGAAATATTCATTATTCTAGTGATCATTGGCACAATATTCTAAAATAGTGACTGTTCTTTAATAGTCTTTAATACTATCTTTGAATACAAGAAATTGTTTAAAGAAAATTAACATATAAGAGATCATTGTACAAAAAAAAGAATTTTCTTCAATGGTTTATTTCATCTTACTTTAAAAATAAATAGCAGATCGGATTGAATTTTACACAACATTCCGAATTTCATCTTTGCTATTCCCAGAAAATCGTAAAAATCAATAAAGATTAATGAACAGTTCAAATATGAAGTATCGTAGAAGTTAATTATACAATATCTTTCCTTCAGCGAAGAAGGTTCTCTATGTACTACGACATTTACACAGATCTATCTAAATTAATTACTTATTCGTCGGACTCAAGGATTTTACAATAAAAAAGAAACATTTAGTTTAAAAAATTCTCACCTTTCCCACAGGTGGAAGCCATTGTCGTCAATCGTGGGAATCGTGTGTTGTGGATTTATCTATACACAAATTAGTATAAATTGTATATGTATATTAAACGTAGAACATTAACAAATTACTCGAATTTTACTTCTACGTTTATACCAAGATAGTTTAATTTTTAAATTAGTCAGTGCAATATGACAAATATAGTAAGCTACACACTGCTCTCAAAATGCAGAATACAGTTACATTCTCCAGTTAAAGCAACGACCTTAGTTACACAGCCTTGAATAAGAATGTCACTTTGCTGGCGTACCTTCAAAAACTCTGGCTTCAAGTGTTCCCCAGCCTGCAGGTTGAGTTCCTTGACGTTCAATTCAACTCCAAGCACGGCGGCTGTCAAAGCAACAGCGCGGCACGGAGCACTTCCGGGAAGTTGATAGAAATCGATCGGCATCTTAACTTCTGTAATAACATGCCAATCATTTAGACACGTCAGCCATCAGACAACAAATTAAATTAACAGTATGTACGTTAGTAAAAAAATTCTTGGAGATAAAAAATTCTCCGCGAAAGTCGATTGAGCCTTCAGTATCGTTTTCCTTCCTTAACTACACTCTATTTCGATATTAGTCTGTTATCAGGAAGACGGATTGAGCTTTCAGTATCGTTACCCCCCCTTTTTTTTTTACTGATATTGGCTTCAACGTTAGTCTAACTTCACAAGTGTTTTAAGATAAAAGGATAGGATATATCGATGACTTATCGCCCCCATATCCATCCGTTTACATAGTACGGCGTTGCGACGAGCTAATAAAAAATGGCAAAACCTGTGTGTTCACTGGTACGCGCAATTGCGAAAATCACCTCATGTTTGCACACTAAGGTGGCCCTTATTTTCAACATGCGATTTATTTTGCTCTCGCAAACTAATATGGTTCCTTTTCATTAAAAAATAGTCTCCGAAATAGATTATTGCAATAGCACAACAGAAAAACGCGCCGATTCGGCTTTAAATTTTAGAATTCATCAGTAGTTTGAATTTGAAGAATTTCTCAAAAATGGTAAGCCCTATCGAAATATTGTTCAAATAATATTTCAAGAGCATTAAATTTTCTACAATTACTGTATATATAAGTTTTTCGTGCTTTCAACCATTTTTTAGATAATAGCGTTTGAATGCAGAGAGGTCCGGCACTTCACGCGTCCGACCTGTACGACGTGTACATGTGCGTAGCGCGGACTCCTCTATATTCAAACGCTATTATCTAAAGAACAGTTGGAAGCACGAAAAAAATTATATATGCAGAAATTGTAGAAAATTTAATGCTCTTTTAATATTATTTAAACAAAATTTCGATAGAGGTTACCATTTTTGAGAAATTCTTTAAATTCGAACTATTGATGAATTCTAAACTTTAAGGCGCAGTCGGCACTCTTTCATGTTGTCCGTTTCCAATAAACTTCATCAGGGACTATTTTTTTATAAAATGGCACCGTTCTAGGGAGCGAGAGCAAAGAAATACAAAAAAATTTCGACACGTATAAATAAGGGCCACCCTATTGCACACTTATATGAAGCGCGACTAATTGCACGTATCTATATCGCGACTATTAAATGCAAAGCAGATAACGGTTTTATAGGCCGTATTTATAGGTCGTTGGCTTTCACTACAACCGCGTGTCATTCTCAGCAATAAGCGCGTGGAAAATTCCGTGCCGGCACTACGGCTGTAATGTAACAACTCAATCATTCCATTAGGGGCAGCTCGATTAATCCACAGAAGAATCCAAGCGTTACCAAGGCTACTGTGGAGTAAGTCGATAACCGTGTTGCCGAATAACATCTCTGTTTTTCAAATAACGAAAATGTACCACCGAAAGTTATGTATCGTAATAGCCTTGCTTGCGTAATAGACTATTTCTCGTAATTCTTCCGACACGATACGCTAAGTTCTACCAACAAGTCTGCCTAAAGTTTCCGTCCAGATGTCTATCTAATGGAGGCCGGCGCGTTCGTTCGAAAGTACCTAAACGTTCGTTCGTCGATCGATAGATTCCGTTACGAACTGAAAGCACAACCGACTGTTTGCCGAAATCCACCGCAACGACGGCACACTCGAAACTTGCGGACGGGGACGCGAAGAAAATCAGACTACGTACTTATCTGAGAACGCAGCGAAAGCTAATGGAAAACTGTCTAGCCAAGTTTGTTCCCCAGACTCTTTATAAATGCCAAGCCGGCTGCTATGCCGCCTCCTTTTCAAGCAGCCGGCAGGACGCTATCGCGCAGGCCCCAACCGGCGTCAACCTGTTACGTTACGTCACGAAGGCGTCGCCCCCTCGATTCGATTCCTCCGTAATGATAGATCTCCGATAATGCTGAATCACGACGCGAGGCCGGACACGATTTATGGAAGAAATATATGAAAAAAGAATTTAAAGTGAAACGATTTTATTTAGCTTCATCAATAATGCACTGCAAAGTAAAAGGAAGATGTTTTCTTGTGCTACAATTTTGATGGTGATATGTGACTTTAAATAAAATCATATAAACTCTGTGGTTATCTTTTTCACAATTCATTTGAATAATTCTACAGAATCATCACAGAGTTATCACATATCATCGTCGAAATTGTAGTACGAGGGAAGATTTATTTTTTAGTTTAAGTGCATTATTGATCAAGTTAAATAAAATCGGTTCGCTTGAAAAATCTGATTTTTATATATTTTGTATTTTTTACTTTCTAGTATTTGTGTTTTGCGCCCAATTTTTTTCTTATGAATTCTCCACTCAAATATCCATTTAATTTTTTTTCAACCATATTCACCAATTACAATTAATTTTTATTTTTATATTATATTGTACAATTAATTTGTAACAAAGTACCTACTAATTATTTTTATCGAGTTTCGAGTCGAGTAGATTTTGTGGAAATGGTTTAAAACTGTAGGGGGATGGAATTTTTTCACCCCCGCAGGGATGAGTTCTTCAGAATTTTGTATTGTCATGGTAACTACCTACGCCTGCAAAGTTTCAAGTCGGTAGGATTTGTGTGAAGTTAGTTAAAATTGAGTTACAAGATGTAAGCCAAACAAACAGTCAGACAATTGAAGTTAAATAATATCGTTTAATAAAATTGAGAACTTGGTACTGTGATACTTTTTCAGTGGAGGAATTTTGGATCGAAAGCAATCGAGATGTGTAAATAGATGTTAACGGATGAGACATCCACGTGATGGATGAGGTAAAAGATCGATTGGTGAATTAATGAAAGTAGAATCGCATAGTTAATCATTGAAATGTACTGTATTTTAAGGTTGTAGTTTATTCTTGTAGTAAATGATTGTAAAATAGGATTTGACGTGGTAGGGGCAGTTTTGGAGTCGACAACGAATTGAGTTTCAGGAATTCATCGTGATTTGCTGGTTTCGAATGTAATATTGATTCATATGGGTAAATGAATAAATATTTTACGTAAATTTGTGTGCTGTTAACAGAAAAATGACTGGATAATTGTTATGCAGAGATGATTGGGTATAATTAAAATAGGAATTTGCAAGCAATAAGTCATTCATTTCCAAAGGAAACGTACATATAAATATTTTAACATAAATTATCCTGAAACTAGTGCTATCCTCATAAAAAGGAAAGTAATATTACGTAAAACGAAATAAACGAAATCAGCAGTGTTTCTTCTAATTTACAGCGAAGCTTGTGATGAAACAAATTGCTAATGACAGATGTAGTGTAAGCGTTACATTTTATATTATTTTTAACATTTCCTTAGCACAGATATTTCTAAGTATTTTCTAAGTTATTCAATAAAAAATCCATCCGAAGATATCGAAACTGAATAATTATAAAATCTTATGAAATTCAAAGTTCCTAAAACGAAATGTCATTCGATGAATCACCAAGGGACAAAGTAGCGGTTTTATCATTCTTGCATAAACTCGGAGCAAAATAAAAATGTAGTGTCACGCTACAGGAGATGATAACATATTGATTTTATATCTCATATTTTATTATCACTCCCAAATTTAATGTAGGACCGTGCTGCGATTATAGATTACATACAGAAACAGTAATTCAGTGTGAGAATTGGTAGATTAATCAAGTATAGGAATATTACCACATATAAGATTTCATTTTATCCACAACAAAATAAGGTGTACACGCTGTTCTAACAAGAAGTTTACAGGAATTCAATCGTAATATGCATTCACGTTTTTCATATACATCAAGCCGGTTACTCGAGGTGAAAGTACCGCCGAGGCCTTCCATTCAGCCTTGAGCAGAAACTCCAAGGTCTCAGGAACAACGATCGCCATTATTCTCGACGGTAAATTGGAGCAATGAACGCCCCACAGGTCAATTGATAGAGATTTCGTTGCACACAATGATCGAAATTCTCAGTGCCTAATGTATCCAATCTTGCAAGCATATTTAAGAGATGGCACTCGAAAATGAGACTTTCGGTAACTAGGATGCAGTAAAGTCAATTTGAGAATGAAGTCTAAGAAATTCTATTTCACTCGTTAATCACCATGAATTGATCTAATTTTTTACTTACATGTTGTTATGCTTGCGCTATTGGTGTAGTTCAGTATCGTAACTAGATAACCTATTACAAAGTTACAATTAAGTAATCACAGATATAATTTGAAAGCAGCATATACTATCATTAAAATATTCTTATCAAAAGTGTACGAAGATAGTCCTGCAATTTCGAATTGAGAATGTGATCAGCATGATTAGCAAAACTGCTAATCAACTTTTATCAACGTGTTTTGACTACAGTTTGTATATCAGGAAAAAATAATTGCGACAGTATCTTTCCCTAAATGGACCAGTAAGAAATACACGTCAAAATTATTTCCAAGTTAAATATCTCAAAGATAATCATGTAATACGTATCGCTGAATCTTAGATCCTAATTTCACTTGGGCCATTAATGGCAATTAGTGTTCTCAACCAAGCAGAACCTGCAATCTTAATTTCCACTGAAAGAATTCAAGCCCATTTGCAGTAATAATTTGTCAAACACGTTCCTTAGTTTTCCCCAAAAACAGTTCAATAAACAACAAGCCCAGTTCGTGCAACAGGAATCGATCTTGAGCTCGTAATTGCGGTGACCCAGTTTCCACTCGGTGTTTGAACTCCATTGCACTCGGTTCATTTTCGCGAAGCGTGTGTCATAGAAGCGCAGAAATTCAAGAAGACCGCAAATCCTTCGATTCAACGTCGATACGCGCGCGTATGTCAACGGAAACATAATATTAATCGCCTGCGGTCATATCAAGCGCAACACACTTCCTGGAAACTTATAGTTAGACCGACTAATGGTGTTGGATGGAATTCAAATCGTAAATAGCGAGTGGGATAAGCAGGGCCGGCGGAACCCAGTATGCAAGTAATGCGATGCATAAGGGCGCCAGCCGAAGGGGGCGCTAAAAAATATATCGCATACTTAATAATAAAGGAATCCAACTCCCATATAAATAATATGTAAATGTAATTCTTTGTTTTTATTGTACCTCGTAAAGGCAAAACATATTAAATAGAAAACCGGTGCAAACATTTGGGGGCGCCAAAAATTTTCTTGCATAAGGGCGCCAACCATCCTCGCGCCGGCCCTGGGGATAAGTGATTTAGAATGTCCTTGAGGGGGAATCCTAAATGGGCTAAAAACATTGCAAAATTTAGGATTTTTTTTTAAGAAACTAGCATTTTGATTCATCTGAAATTTGGACTATATTTTTATGCATCCTCGAAGAAGTTGTAGTTGTTTTTATGTACATTTTTAATAATAAATGTAGGAGTTATGCATCACACCGCGCAAAACTCGTCGTCCGTTGGTGTGCATGATATTTTCCTTCCAGGTAATCTGAAACAGAAATACGAAACGGCGTTTTACTTTGTACATATGTAGCTTCAATTTGATGAACCAGAATAACGTTAAGTTCTATACTTTTTTGTTACATAAGAAAATTAGCGCAAAATTGGATCGCAAAATTTGAAGGTTCAGACCATTCAGTTTGAAAACTCCACATCGCTCAATAAATTTTTTTGTTTTTATGCTGATTCATCAACTTCAGGCTACGTATGTATAAAATAAAACGCCGTTTCTTTTTTCTGTTTCAGATTAAGTACCTGGTAGATAAATATCAAGCACACCAACAAGCAGGAGAATTTTGCGCGGCGTGATGGTCTATCATGCATAACTACTATATTTATGGTTGAAAATTAATATAAAAAGACCTGCAGCTTCCTGAAAGATGCATCAAAATATGGTCAAAATTTCAGATGAATCGAATCGCTGGTTTCATAAGAAAAAAAATCCCCAATTTTGCTACCATTTTTGCCCAAAGAATAGGATTCCCCCCTTAAGCTTCTGAAGAGTTTTAAATCTGTCGAAGAAAATCAGCTGTGTGAAATCAAATGACCATAAAATCGATAACGCGCATTAATCACACGCTGCAAATGATTAAATGTAGAATTTTGTTGGAAAAATTTTTGGAAGCTTTTGAGGATATAGACGTTAAAGAATGTTTCTGTTTCGCTGTTTGTCATTTAAATTCCAGAATTTGTTGTAACCGTGAAGTCATCTGTGAACGCGCAGGGGTATTGGATTATTGAATTTGCAATCAAGGCGCATCTGACTCTCGGAATGACAAATCAATTGCTTGATGTTCAGAAGATTAAGAATTCAAACGATTTCCTTAAGTAGAAAGGAAATTATGTTTCTCTCTGTTTGTAAATATCACAGTCAATTCAAATGATGCGACGATTCCATATAAAACGAAATAATCGTTGAAATAACTTAAAAAATTCTGCAAGTAACCTAAAATCAGATGCAACTTGTAGAAACACTGTAGGTCAATGATCCCCCCACCATATTAATCACAACTAAAAATTTCATCATAAGGTATACTCTTCTAACCAATATTCTAATAAATCCAAATGAAAAAAAAGGACTGAAACCACGAAGAATTTAGCAGTTTAACGGAACCTCCATTTCCTTATAACTGAATATCGCGATCCAATGTTTCGGTCTGCTTTTAAATTCCGATCAAGAGCCGCGAGTTCCAGCGTGATAAAGAACGCGATAAAAATGAATTTCACCCGAATCCCATATTCTCAACGCCGCAAAAAAGCTGGAGAATCAATTTCCCTCAGAAATTATGAACTTAAAATAATAAATAATCCAGGAAAGGAAGTAGGTATTATGAAAATATCTTCAGGCAACTCGAAGCAAAAGATCGCCGGAAATGGCAGAAAAGGGACGATTTTTACAGTACGTTCTACGCGTTGTAAAACTTTACCTAGCTAGCGCTCTCAATTTTACCTGTAAAAACGTTATTCGCCCTTCAATGATTCCTCCGGCGCGATCAACGCGGTTGGATCCCCGAAATGGTCCGCGGGTTAATTAAATTCAGGAACGGGGAATGCTGCGGAGCGGCGGACAGGAATTCCGGGAACGGAAGCAACGGGTTTTTCACGCTCCGCGCTAGAGCAGGATTACGGGAAACTATGGCGAATTCTGCAGTATCATCGTCAAACATCAACCAAAAATCGTCCGTTGCGTAATTCCTGACACGTATTTGTACGCGACGACGGAGTAATTCCGCAAAATGCTTGGGCCGCGGGTCTGACTAAAAGAAAAATTGTGACGGTATCGCGATGGTTGTGGTTCCATGGGATCGAGGCTATTTTTTATTGTCACTTAGTTCGATTTATTAATGGAACTGAATTAGCAAAGCGGTTGATCTTGTAAAATGGCAAGCGGCGACTGATGGAAACAGTTATCATCATGAGGAAAGCTTTATGTAACGATTGATAGCGGGGACATTTGAGTCGTTCTGTGATTATTTGTAGTAGAATGCTTATCAGTTAGATAAGCCTTCTACTACAGTTAACACATATGTGGAACGGAAATGACTTTGTTTGTGCTTTTATGCATCTATCTTTTAAAAAGAAAAGGAAGGAATTAAAGTTAGTTTTTAAGATTAGGAAACGTTCCACTTTGGAGGCTAAATTTAATATTTTCAGATCTTCTTCTCAGAATCACTTGCATTTTAATTGTTTGTTTACGTTGCACTTCGTATTATTATTTTAATACTAAATACAGCAAATTAGTTGCTCAAGCTTTGTGCTATTAATTTTGGCCTCGGTTAGCACTTCTATAGAAGCTATTTTTAGGTAATTGTTGTTAGCGATAAATGTGCTGAATAACTCATTGTAGGAATTGTTACGTAGTGGAATAGCGCATCAAATGACTAATAGCTGGTTCACGACCGCCAAGGCTGTGGTATTTCTCAATCGTTCAAGGAAAAACTGCATGATCACTGTGGTTATTCAGCATGTAATGCTACAATATCAGAATCCGTAGATACACAGTGTAAAGGAAGTAACAACTGCGATTAAAATATTCCTAGTATATTAGAAAAAGAAATGGAAAAAAAAAGAAATTACACTTTCTAGCATAGAAAATGTTTGTGTAAACGTGTGATTGTTGTATCGTTGCATGGAAGATTCCCTGACAGTTAACAAAGTAGTTAAAAGTGGATATCAATTAACAGAGAAACAACTATACAACAAATGTTAAAGATAAAATAAAATTAAAAAAAAAAAACCATTCAGACTAAAAATAATTCTACGAAAAAATATAATTTATAGCCTAAAATAGTTTATTACACTGCACCTAAGCGAAAGTTGAATAGATTATTCAGTTTTACATTTTGTTATAATATATTCTACAACTTGGATTTACGAGACTGCGTAATTTCCTTTGGCAGATGCAATAGGAATCGTAAAGTGAGTGAAAATTTTTCCAAGCAACTGTTTTTATATTACTTAACGACTCTTCCGAGGTTTCCACGGAGGACGGAACCAATCTTTATGAAGTAGCCATAGCAGGACGAACCAATAACAATTATAATCAGAAATATAATTATTGTTCCCAACTTTCCCATTCTGGCAGGCCGAGTTCCTCACTTCGAATGCCGATTTAATAGAACCCCACGCTCTAGTCGGGACAATGTTCAAACGACATCGATCGATAGATTCTATTACGACCTGCAAGCATAGCCAGCGAGGTAGTGAAATAGCGGAACTCTGCCTCTGTCTCTGAGCTAGTACACTCGAAACTTGAGGCGCATGATTTGTGATGAATAACTGTTAGGAGGGAGGACGTAAAGCAAACCTATCTACATGGTCTCCAACGTGGAGCATAATTGCAAACTGTCTAACAGAGTTAGTTCCCGAGTCTCTTTATAAATGCCGCAGGTAATACTCTTTTCGCAACGACCAGCAGTATGCACCATACACAGAAACGATCGTCTTATACCTTCTAAACATAGGTGTTAGATCGTCGCCTTGTTCGATGCTAGAATTAGTTTGTACCTCTGTAATTTGACGTGAATCGTTAAAGTGGCGTCAGATCGTTGCGCTGTTCAATTTTATTTAGACGTGATTGGATCCTCTGTCATTTTATTTTATATGAATTACAGAAACGAACATCCTGGACCTTGTACAGCTGTCAGATCGCCGCCTTGTTAGAGTCTAAAGTTGATTAAATACTTTATTATTTAACGCAGGTTACAGGAAATGGAAAAATAGTCTTGGATCTACTAGAGCCGTCAAATCGTTCCCATGTTATGAGGAAATATGTAACTGATAAGTTGACTTATGCAGATGCAATCATCATAGTTTATTGCATTTTTCTGTTATTATTATTCAAGATTTTCTCGCACAAGGGAAGATCCCGAACTAGAAAATTTAAAAAAATCTGGAACTTTGTGAATGTGTAGGGGATTTCCTCCTGATTACGACGCAATTTTTGTTTGCTGCCCAAATTCACTCGAAAAGGGTGAAATTAACCCCTGAAAATTCGGCTATTTTCCTATTTTGTTTTATAACTCGCGAACTGTAAGAGACAGAAAAAATATTTCAAGACAAAAGTTACTTCTTTTAATTAAATCTATCAATTGGTAAAAAAATTATTTTGCAGTTCACGAGTTATAACACAAAATCGGAAAATAACCGGATTTTCAGGGGTCACTTACACTCCCTTAGAGTAAATTTGGGCAGCAAAGAAAAATTGCGTTGTAATCAGGAGAAAATTCCACACATATTCACAAAGTTTCAGAATTGTTTGAATTTCAGGGTTCGAGATGTTCCCTTGTCTCGTTACGTCATCATTATCTTTAAAATAATGAAAGAACGTACGTTGAGAGGAAGAGTTTTTTCGTAACAAATGACAAGGCTAGCAATTCTACATGAAGCAGTAACTTAACACTGCCAACAGTGATGGTCAGTGATCAATGTGATCCTGTGTTCATTACCTACATATACCCACAGACATATTTAATATTAGTATATAAAATATGTATAATGTTAGTAAATTAATAAAATCTTAGTAATTTACATTCAAATGAGTACGCAAATTACGCGTGGATGAATTGAAACAGAAACTCTTTATTAACTTTATTACTCCACACATATAGTAATACTGATAGTACAAATTAAAAACATCAAAGTAAAAGTAAGAATTCAGAGTAACTAAAGATTCAAAACATTTAACTCCAACAAGAAGAGGATAAAAGATTCGTTGTTGTTCTTTAATAAATGCAGACAATGCAATATTGTAATAAGAGAAAACGCAAACATAGAGAAGATGTGACGTGTTGCTATCCTAAACAAAGTATTCTTCGTTAAACGATTCGATAGGTTTCCTGTTTAATCTCGGCCGTCGTCGAACGATTATCGATTTCGTGCTTCTACAGCCACGAACAGTACAGTAGCGATGTTAAATGGATTCCTCGAAGCTAGCCCGATAGTCTCGATATATCTCGCTAAACATTTTCGTTCCTGGACCGTGAACTTCCTCGAACCCAAATTTGTCCATAAGTTCCTTGCAGCGATTGTACCAAGCCTCTACCTTATCGTATCTGCCGATATCGAAGTCAAAACACTGCGAACCGAATACATTAGGTACTTACGGTTAATAATGTTTACTAGCACATTAGAATTAGGAATGACTAGAATTATTAAAGTACGAGAAATTAAAAGTAAAATGGAGAACTATGGTTCCAGTAGTTTTTAATCCATCACTGTTTTTTAATCTCATTCGAACTATTATTTTTAGTAGTTTCACATAGAAAAATAATGATTACATAAACGCAGATTGCAGCACGTGGACAAATTTTATTTTCTGAAACTCTAGATTCAAACAGAAAACAAAGTATCACAACATAAATTGCACGAAACCGATTTCTTACAACTTTCCTTACTACAAAAAATAATTTTTTCTCATTCTAAAGAAGCAGAAATTAAAATAGTAATATGTAGAAATTAAGGAAACTAATAAATCTCTCGAACATTCCTGCATTTTTACTTCAATGCTGTGACTTTTCTTTATTAAATAAAGAAGCCGAAGGGGAGGATAGCCACAGGTTTACTACTGTCTTTGAAATCTTTCTTGCTCTTTCTCGGCATAAAGTTGTTAAAGTACTTCAAGTGCTTTCTTCTTTATTGCCGAGCGTGTCGCTACACGTCTCACGTGTACCACCTTTTATCGCTCGTTTCAACATTATACGACTGTTTCATACCCTGTTCCCGAATACTTACTGGCAGAAGGGAGATGGTAGTGCTGATGGCGAAATCAGCAATCGTCAGAGTGTCGCCAGCGACGAACTCCTCGTCCTCGAGGAATTTATTTAGTAGTTCGCAGGACCTCTCCACAGCCTGCACATCCTCCTCGCGCACAGGATGGGCTTTGCTAAGCATTGGTATCTGATACATTACTCAGCATTAGTCATGCGTTATAATACGTCTGTCCTGTCAATCGGTGTATTTGTATGCATCTCTCCCAAACGTTTAAAATTTTCTAAGATACACTCGCCCACTTCGACGATATCATTCAATTCACACGTTTGGAGTTAGTGTTCTACAATTCATCCTATTACGAATTTTTCTGTATTCAGAACAGAGATGGAAATAGGGTAGACGTTTCAATTACTGCTAGTGTCCTTATTAATATCACTTGATATATTTTACTTAATAAAAACGTAACGTAACAAAAAAATATTATTAAATTTGGACTGTTGTTCTTCTTTTTATTATTATTATTATTGTACACTGTTCTTTATTTGTTACGTTTCCTTTATGTAAAATAAATAAAATGGCAGTAATTAGGACATCTAGCCTAGTCGATATCTTTTCCCCTGCATCATTTTAACAATTTCTTCTTTCGCTCGATGTGGAACAATTACAAATACTAAATGGTGTGCCTTGATTTTGGAAATCTGTTCTTATAATACGTACTACGTAGCACATCAGAACGTTTTCGTTGAGGTTGCCAACGTCGAAGTACAGCCTCTGGTCTACCATGCCCCTCTTTTTTGGATCCTTCGGGTACAACGAATCGTTTTTCGCGTATTTGCTCACCAAGTATCCCATAATTGGACGGCTACAAACGGATGGTCGTATTAATGGGGGCAACGTTTATGTAACTCAGAGATAACCGTTGAGTACCTTTCGCATAAAACGAAGCCATTGTCATCTATCGTTGGTATTACATGCTGTGGGTTTATCTAAAAGTCGAAAGTGTGTGATAAGCATCACAGGCAAAGGTAACATGCAAACTTTGCTTCATTAAAAACTTGTTAATTCTTTGTCCTGCAAGCGAGGTATGGATTTCGTGAGGGGAATATGATGTAATGAATAAATTAAATCAGTTAGAATTATTGCTGTGAGCAATTTTCATATATTTGTACGTAGAATTCTACGTAGAATGAGTATCATAACTAAATACTACAGGATGAGCCACGAATCATTTTAGTTACTTGTGATACTACCTAGTGAGGCAATTAAAATTTTCACCTATTTTAGATAACTCTAAATGGATCTTTCTAATATTCTTTCACTCATCACCTCGTCTAATAGTGAACACGAATTCATATAATAAGTCAATTTCAAATCATCTGTTATAGGTAGTACCAACTGTTTTTATCCAAAGAATACTCCCACATATTCAGATACATGGAATACTACTTATTATTAGTATCCTCCATCCTCCATCGTTTGAAAAAAATATACCTTCGATATTTCCAAAAAACAAGCCCCTCGATTATGCTCTACCTAAAAATTCAGCGAAACGAACCTTCAGATACTCCGGTTTCATGCATTCTCCCTTCAGGACGTTGACCGACTTCATGTTCAAGTGAACACCAACCGCTTTCGCCAATAACAAAACCGACCTACACGGCGGACTAGGTGGAAAGTAGTAAAAATCAATCGGCATCGTGCTCTTCCCTCGCCACCTTCCTTCTCCCCTTCAAGCGTCTCCTCTCCTATCGGTCGCGTAACGTTGCTGCGCAAACGAGATTTTTATACAGCAGCCACCGAGTAAAGAAAAACTTTCGAATCTCTGGGCTTTGCATCCCCCGTGTACCTTGTTCGCATACAAATTTACCCGACTGCTCTGTTTGGGATCCTATGGATTGGAAGGCCATCTACTAGATCGCAGGGATTTTTATGAGGGTCCCCTTCTGAAGAATATGGCTGCGTTGGAATATGCAGAGCGAACGTATACGAACGAGCTCCCTGTAATCGACAAAGGGGCGTCTTTTAATTACAATTATTCTGGAAACTTTACAGACACCCTACAAGTTCGTAGAGTTTATTATAGGAATCACATCATTTTCTTTGGGTTTCTGTATATAACAGTATGAGATGAATGATTGTACAAATATGTTTACATTGAAATAAGATTAATCATTCTACTTTGATCGGCCGAAAAATTAAGCTATTTGTAAAGATTTTATTCTGAGTAAATACAACATATAATGCAATATTTTTTTTGGTATTTATTAAGCTATTCTAATATTATGGAAAAAAAATTAAAAAGATTTTTTTTAGTTTGTTTTAATGTTTTTTTTTTCGTGGCATATGTGATATTCCGGCTCAGGCTTATCCGAAACAAAAATATCGAAAAGATTCTTAATCTGTATGAGTGCCGCTATAACAATTTTTGTCGAGAAATAACCGAGATTCTTTTCATGGAACAACCGAGAATACATCCTTTTGGGAGATTTGTCAAAGTTTTTATTCAAACCGGCGACATTTTGTTACTTTTCAACAAAAATTGTTAATTGGGCTAGGGGCTATAGCGACACTCATACAGATTAAGAATCTTTTTGAATTTTTTGTTTCGGATAAACCTGAGCCGGGAAATCACCTACGCCTTGAACGTACCTCTTTTTTGTTAGGTGCAACATTAACACTGTAAAAAAACAATTAAAACAAATTACAAAAATTCTTTTCAATTTTTTTTTTGGTATAATATAAGAGTAGCTTAATAAATACCAAAAAGATTTATTTCATTAGATATTGCACTTACTGAGGAAAACACCTTTAAAAATAATTTCTTTAAATAATTACTGTTTTTGAATGAAATTCTTCCTGCCTGGATGAACTTCCTAAAAGATTTTTCTACCATTTCTGAACTTCTATGTCATGAATATATGTATTTCTACAAGCATCTGCATGTACTAGTCATAAATCGCCCAGCCTTTCCCAGGTCATTTCCAATGTTTACATGAGCTCTATCGTTATCCTTGTCCAATATTCCTTACCCACACCATCAAAACAAAATCCCCAACCAAATGATGATCGCCCGCGGGTCTGTCCCCACTTCGTATCACCGATCGAGCAAGCGAAGAAGGCAAAGTCACGCTCAAGGAGAGGATTTATACCAACAAGCCATTACGCGTAAATAAGTCGAGCAGACAACATCTGTTAAACGTGAGGGCAAAGAACGCGTTTACTACGTGATACGAACATAGTTTCCCATATATTTCTAATCTTATTAATTGCGTTGAAGTGTAGTTAAGTGAAAGTGTATACAGAATGAAGAATTCTTCGTACCACACAACAACCTCCCAAACAAGTTGCCCCCTGGCAACCGAAAGAAATTCGGTAAGTCAAATTTCAGATTTCTTTTCTGTTTAACCGAGCTTCATCTTAAAATCTCCAGAATAAATTTAGTAAATTTTCAGAGTCGATTTTCATCTTAATTTTAATTATACGTAGAGCTTTTGCTGCATGTTCACGTTTATGCAAATTATTAGTGTACGTTTCTACGTACTTTTTCGAACTAAAGTTATTGTCTTTTAATGTTTGAGTCTCTGGAAAAGATTTTAGATGTTAAAATGAAAGTGAAACGTTTAGGGGAGAGTCATACAGTACCGGCCGTTTTCAGTTTTTGTACTGTATCTTGGGCTACTGTTCGTAAAAATCAAGTTTCAAAGAAGTAATTTGTACTGCAAATAGTGCTTAATAAGAGGAGACGAATCGTTTTTCACAAATTTTATCGTAAAGATTAATAATTCGCAGGAATAAAAAAGTTGTAATTTGCAGCCAACGCAAAGTTGTCATCCAGTACCGGCCACTCTAAGTTTTTTGTACTATAACTTGGGCTGTTGATGGTAAAAATCAAATTTCAAAAAAGTAATTTGCAGTACAAATTGTGCTTAATAAAAGAGGATAAATTGTTTTTATTGAATTTTATCATAAAGATTAATAATTCGCTGGATTAAAAAAGTTGTAATTCGCAGCGAACAAAAATAACTTTTGTCGTCCGAAACACTAGCGTAAACGATAAATGCTTAGAACTCTGGTAATACTGAAAGAAAAAGAACGTCGCCGGAATATGTTGTTACGGACTCTAGTATTTATTTATTTCTCCATCAATAGTACAGTTAAGTAACATTAAAAGCGAGATCTAGCTTTGGCCGGTACTGTATGACTCTCTCCTATAGCTTAAGAAACATTTGACGCAATTTTCAACACTGCTGGATAAATTATAAAATTACTGACAAAAAGAGTGATCCTTTAGAAATATGCGAGTAAAATGTATAAAGTTATTTCTCTGATAAGAGGTAATTTTATGAAACGCCTTACAGCAGTAAACCACTCGGTTTAAATTACCTCCGCGGTTTAGGCATTAAGTTCGCTCTATTTTGGCGAAACAATGTGATTACTCGAACAATACGAATTTACTTTCCAAGCAAAGTTACGTTCACCATTCCTCCATTCTAGCCCGTTCTCGTTTCCATATTTCGCGTAAAACAATCAGCATTGCCGCACTTGTTAGCAACTTCTATTAATTACGGGCGCCAGGGATGCTCGATTCTGCCGCAGCCAGGTCAAAAATCCGGAAGGCGAAAAAATTACGCGGTCCGCCGTTGGGGTTGTATACGAAAAAAAAATCGCGATAAAATAACACGGGGAACCGGGGCAAATGTAATGAGCTCTCGAGGAAACCACTTCCCCTTTGTTATAACTCAGCGTTCCGCGGTCGAAAATTGTCAAACGCAGAACAGGATCCGTTCTTCTCATTCAGCTGCTTTTATTATCCTTTAATTAATTAGCATCTCGACGGCGAACCCTTTGCTCCCCTCCATCGGGCACATTTTAATCGAAATGATCCCCGACACTTTCGCTGGCACCTTTCAGCCCCCATCGGTAACAAGGCTCGGTTGGCCACGCTAATAACCGATCTCCGAATCGATCGATTAATTGAAACCGCGAGCAAGTTGCGTTACCTTGTACGTATCAGCGCGGGGAACCGTACTTTCTGCGGGCGGACGCGGCCAGAAGCAAGGCAAACACGGAGTGGAATGGTACATCGAGTTGCCATAGTGATGCGGTAATGCAAAACATAAGCGTCCAAGTGTAGCGATGACATTGTCGGATACGTTCGAAGGCTTCCACTAGGAAGCGTGGGGCGATCGATATGAAAGCAACCCCTCAGGTGGTCACGATTGGAACAGGAAAGTTATCGGTGCCGCGCGAAACGTACATGCGTGTGCAGCGGCTCGTTGGTAGCGATGGTAATAATACGACGCGTGGGATGCAGGAGATGCTCGTTTATGGATGGGACTTTAGAGTTGGACTAGCCTTTTAGAGTTGGATTTTGTGCTGAGAAGATATAAACACGTCTGCTTTACTTTGCTTTTAAGTTGTGACCATTTTTGGATTAGGGGAGGGTTGCCTATATCGTACCACTTAAGACATTTTACGTTATATTTCATATTTGATACTAATTTGAACGCAAATGACTATTGGATATTTTAGCTTGATCTTTTAGGCACCTACTATTATACGCTTAACCTTTTGTTCAGGACAAATTAATTTGTTATTAATCGTTTTGTCACATACTGTAAAAGGTACGATTTAGGCAACCGGTCTCCTAAATCGTACCTCCAGTAAAAATGGTATCAATGACAAATAGAGTAGAAAATATTCAACATAAAGTAAAGATTATTTTATAGTTACATATACATACGTATATGGATCACACACAGGCAACAATAACCTATGAATATGATATATATACATAACCTATATAACATACGAGTTGTCAAATCCTAATGGTACGATTGTAGTGACACGATTTAGGAAACATGGTCAATTTATTTTTAAATATCAATTTAAACTTTATAATGAATGTAATATATACTCAAAATGAATGTAAAATATTTTACATTAAACCCGCTTTTAGAAAAATACAGAAATACAGGACAAAATTGCATTGTTTGGTTATTATGAGCTAAAATAAACTGGTAAAAAGTTACATTATTCATTACTGATTTTTTTAAATGATTATAGCACGCACAAAATAGGGTGTAAGCTCAAAAGGTTTTGTTCCTATTATTTATTTCGTATTTACTTGATATTTTTATCATCGGATGTCGTTTATATTCATTAATTACTGAGAAATTGATGAGGTACGATTTAGGTGACCAGTACGATATTGGCAACTCTCCCCTACATTCTGCTTCAACATTTCGGTTGAATGTTGAAGTGCTTCTTCTGGAGATGTGGAATTTTGTAAGGAGTTAGAGAAAATCTTTTTAATCTCTGAACAACATGAAGGCCATTAAATCCCAGGACCCTCCTTCTGCAGGCATGTATTTTGCAATACGGGGTAGTCGCGGGCGTAACAGATTCTAGACAAATATTTATCGTGGATTGTTCTAGTGTTTAGTACCATTCACGAATCGCAGTCAATAGCGTTGTAGTCGCTTTGATATGTGAGTTCATGAATTAACGCACGCGATTGTACAAACGAGTTTTGTATCGTTGTTGTCATTTCGAATATTCGTACCATTATGAAAAATATTTTCAATTGCAGACAATATGTCAGAGATTTGTGAATATAATATCTGTAAACAATGTGTTTATAAAAATTAATAGAAAATACATGAAAGCTCTTAATTTAATATTTGAATAAATTATGGCGTTGGAACGCATGTAAATATTGAAATTTCTCTCTGTTATCTGTAAAAAGGGTGCTGTTGGGATCCTTTGTGTAAACGCAATGACCATATCTTGGGGGAAAGAATTGATAAATATGAGTACCTACGTTGAAAAGATGGCAATTCTTATGGTCAAACGAAAATCTTCAAAATTTTACTCGATTTTAATCGGCCTCGGTGTGTTAAAAATTCCAAACTTCATTATCAAGTTACCTTAACGTAAATACACCAATTTACAGTTCGTCAAGCTGTAACAGTTTAATATACATATACATGCTACTCGCAAGTTTCTCGCGCGATTAATTATATCTTGAATTAAACACGTACAATGTGCGGTAGAACTTGTAATAAATTCCTGCAATTTCATACAACAATAATTTATTCAATATCCCTCACAATAGATGTTATAATTAGATGCTCAGTAATTCATGCGGTAGCTCGATGCGTAGACTAATCAAAACAATTTGTAATATGCAGTAACAGAGTGGCGATGCGCCAGTGAGGAACAGAATTTGGGTGTAGAATGCATATTAATTTCCTTCATTAATAAAATAGAAGAAATTTCAATTATCGTGATTGAAGCATCAAAACCAAAGTGGTCTAGGTTTATACTAATATTGCCTCGTATTTCGATTTTGATTTCGAATGCTTACTCTAGAAAAGAAATGACATGTGGCTTCTCACATTCGGTTTCAAAATTTTTTCGTAGCGTTAACTGCAAAAAATGCATGAAATTTGCAAGGATACTGCGATACTTTATTCACTGAGTTTCCGGCAACACCGCGTTCTATATTACACTCGTAGACTCTCAGAAATATATGAATAGGGAATTGCATTTAAAAAGCTCGTTCACTGAATTACATGGTGACTCGAGCCTGATTTATTTCAAACGCCAGGACTCGCTACTGGACACGATGAAAAATCTGCCCAGTGTAGCCGATGGTTCAGTAACAACGCGATAGTTAAATAATCCGGCGCCGTTAAAGCAAAATTGGCACGATCGCGCGTCTATAAATTTTCATTTGCTCAGCTGCTATTGTGTCGCGACAGAAACAGAAGGCTGGGAGAATAAGTCAGAAAAAAAAACAGGAAAAAGAAAGAACGAACACGTAATTTGGTCTGAATTTCATATTCCTTTTCACTACATGCGATGACAGTGGAGCTTTAACGTTGTGCTAAATGCAATTTTAATACGTGATCTGCTATAGAGATATTTAACTTGAATTTAGAATTTTGCCTTGGAATCATATTTATTTCATATGTACATATACAAAATTGATAGTTTCAGCGCAATAGTGGCCTAATCCAGAATTTTTGATGGATTGACATTTCAGCCTAAACCACATTTTATACGGTAAAATTTTAATCCTGTAGTGGCCCGAGCAACCTTCCAAAAATATCTACAAAATAGCAGCACAAACACGTGTTTTTGCACTGAGCACTTTGTTGATTTACTAATAATACACATCTGAGCAATTATATTTTTTACAAAATTATACCGATGTGCATAAAAATAGAAATTAAAGCAACGACTTTAGAACGTTAATAATTTAATTAGCCGTAATCTCAAAACAAAAGTTTTGGGTTTACGCCACTATTGCGCTCAATGGTGAGTTCAATCGTTCAATAATTTTTACAAAATCAAGTCAACGAGCTCTGAAAACATGGTTTCCACAGAAACACGTTTAAAGAATTAAGTGTTTCTCGCCTGATTAATGGGACATTTATTCCTGAAACCCAAATATTCCCCTGTTCCCTTATTCATCTCCCTTTAACAAAACTCGATTACACAATAATATCCAAAACCTCATTACTCAAATTGCCCATAAGGCAATTATCATAATCAAAAAGGGCAATTAATAATCCATTTCGAAGCAAACCCTTCTAGCTCCACCACCCCTACGAATTTTAATAAAATACTTTAGAAGCACATTTCAATTAAATCTTAACCCATAAAAAACTGCAAAAGAAATTAATTTCCCATAGCCCCTCGCTGCGTTACCCTCCTAAAAAACACCCAATTTCCACATCGACGCAGCGATACAGAAACTGCCACAGTGTTCGGTGGACGTCCACGCTCGTTCATCTCAATAAACTTCTTTCATTACCGCCGTCACTAGAACGGCGCTGACCCACGATCTCATTTCCCCCGGACAATTACACGCGGCTCGTTACTGCGACATAATTTTAATTGCCTGCGAAAACGCACGGGGGCTGCGCGTAAGATAACCGAGTCGCAGCACGCGCCATTTCAATGTGCAACGACGGGGGCTGTTCATAAATTCATAGGGAAGCGTGGACGTGCCCCCGTCCGCCCCTCCCCCCCCCCCTCAAACGATATCCCGCTGTCCTACCAATTATTCCCGCGTTTAACATGAGCAAAACGCGGCGTTTTAAACGGTGTCACGGGCAACCGGAAGCATCGATTACTCGGCGAACGAGCATGTAATTTGGTCGCGAGCGAGCGCGTCGCCACGTCGTCGCGCTGGCCCGCGTGCAATTTATTCGCGGACGTGCTACTCGTTATTTAAACGGTTTCGTTATTTATCATTATCTAAACGGTTATCGAGCAGTCGTTGACCGTGAACGCGCGGTGCCGCCGAAATGGGGCGCGATGCATCGTCGAAATGCCTGGAATAATGAAAGCGAGTAATTGGGGGCCGAGTGATTGGTTCTCGATGATACACACTCCCATACGCGCAATTAGTCGTCGAAATGCTGAGGATGGAATAAGTTGGGGCTGGCAGGAATTGGTATATGCGGAGAGGGGGTGGGGGTGGGGGGCGTAGGTGCGATGGTGCGTGGGTATTGTTTGCTCGAATTTTGAGTGGTACATTATTTTTTTTAGGGAATTTTTTTATTGGTTGTTATATGTATGTATTCGCTATTTTGTGTAGAAATATGTACTACTCAAATGCAATTTGTTGGTGTAATAAAGACGTATTATTATTGTTATTATTATTATTATTATTATTATTATTTGTATGCTTGAAATTGTGGTTAGGCGTAGGGAGGTTTTGTTTGAAGGAGGGTTTGGGATTTAGAAGAGTTGAAGTATTTGTTAAAGTGAGTGTAGATTTAGGTAAAATAGCTTTACAGATGAGGCATGAAAATTATTTTAATTAGGCAAATGATTTTCCTTCTCCTCTTCATTGCAGCCATAAATGGATAGTAATCTTGTGATTATTTTATATTTATATCAGTGATAGATGATTCAGTGGCATTTCATTAATTTTCACACATGCTTCATATCTTGCTACCATTGTATACTCCTTTAAAACTTCGTCGTCTGCGCTTGACAGGCATTTTCTGCTCGCCGAAGCAAGAAATTGCTGTTTCTTATAATATTACAAAGTTTTAACGCAGTAATTGTGATACTAATTAATTACAGTCGTTAACTATATTTAAGTACTTTATAATATTTTAATATTACTTTGGTAGCTGATGTAAACAAATCATTTGCCATGTCAAAATGAGATATTTCCTCTGCTATGCTTCTACTTACTATCTTTTACTATGTTTAGTGGCGACTAATTAATCACTAAACATTCCCCACGTTTTACACTTTCTGTGCCTTCAAATTCTATACAGCATATTTCATTCATTCCTTTCTAAAGAATGTCCACAATTATTGTATTCCACTAAGTCGAATGGCCATTTCACATAATATAATATTGAAATTATTAGTCTGGCAGTTCTAGTTAGTGTAATATACTTACAAATCCTTAAAAATAATTATTACTAAACTTTTATTCTTTTCCAAGTCTTGTTAATATAAACAAATCATTCCCAAAATACTTTTCCAATCAAGCCCCATATTAAACGACGCAAAATTTTATTAATAACCTAGAAAAATTCCTAGCAAAAAAACAAGGGAAAGAACTCCGTGCATGGTCAGACACACTGGGACTTTATCCCAGTAAAACTTCATATCTCTTACTTTCGAAAACACTGCCACGACTTCCTCTAATTTTCCACTCCGCCTAGCTGCTTTTCGTTAAACCTCGCCCCTTTTCCACCCCTCAAAGGCCGCCAGAAAAATTCCAGCAACGACGTCGACGTGGTCCCACCAACGTTCCCCTTGACCGCCCCGAATCGCCCGTAATACCCGTCGATCGGTCGATTCCATCAATTATTTGCGCGCTCGCGACTCGAACGGCTAATGAATGCCGCGGGGCTCGATCCGTTGAAAGCGTAACGAGACGGAACGTACGATAAAGCCGCGAGCGACGCGCGGATTTCGTACCTACGGCTGGTACCACGCACGCGTTCCACCGCGTGGGGGCTTTCCCCAACGCAGCAAGCTTCCTCGAGCGCCGATCCTGGACGCGACTCGCAAGACACACCCTGCCCGATGCCTCCTACCAGCATCACGCGTTCGGCACTCGGGCCTCTCTCGAGATAACCAGCGGCAACCATCGCGATAGCTGCTCGATTGGCTCCACCGAGGCTGCGAATCCTCCGGATCCGCGCGTGTCCCATTAAATCCGCGAAAATGGCACTGATAGCCGTTATCGCGTGCCTGGCCGACCGTCGATAACGTCGTGGAATGATTTTGCATCTGCCCGCCAGCAGGGTCTCACACCCGTTGCCCACCCCGCGTTATCACGCTGGGTGTGTCTGCGCTATGGCTATCGATTAGGCGAGCGCCGATCCACTCGGACGGAAAATGGAATAGCGGCGATCGTTCTCGCCCCATCGGCGCCGTGTCACGTGGTTGCGGTATGTCTATCTGAGATAGCCGCGATTCGTTTCCATCGTTGCGCTAAAATGTTCACGCCCAGAGTTTCGGGCATGCTTCCCGGGTGATTATTCGATGGAAGCTTGTTCCCTCGAGGCGGGAACTGAGCTGGCTCACCAGGGCTGAGATTGTTTCAGCGGCTCAACTCGTGGTACTTTGTTATTAACCCTTAACCGGTGACGTCGGGTCCGGAAGACTACTGTGAAATTAGTTTTTCTATATTTTCCTTCTGTTCATTCCAAATTGTTTTACAATATGTTTGTCATGGAGGCAACTTTCAGTGGTTTTGAACAAAACATGCAAAAGCATCTTTTCAAATATGGGGGACGAGATTCATAGTGGTATAAGTCACTCGCGCGGTGTTCCGTGTAAAGTAATGTTTTGTATTTTCTGTTATAAAAAACTCTACGTATATATTGCAGTTGTGCGAACACATCTAAAGGCTCAAAATACTACCATTATAAATATGTATATACTTAAAAAGAAGTTTGATACAATCTATGAAGGAATTATACACTATTATGTTTATAGGGTGACTGTACCTAATATCGCCTGGCAAAAGTTAAATCGCTGTCAATTAAATAATAATCGATATTTTTGCATGCAATTCGTTTCAAAGTAAAGAGAAATTATTCATCTTTCATGTAGTATAAGTTAGAATCGTTGAAATCTACAAATTTTGAATTAGGAATTAAAAAACGCAAGACATGCAAAAATCCGATCCTGAAAAAAGTGTACCTAAATTCGCCTACTCAAGAAATATTGGTTAATATTCATGTATATATGAGTTTTTAAAGTCATTTTCACATGTGGTTTTATTATTTATTGCTCTATAAATGTATTTTTATCCATCTTTGATTTTATTTTTATTAGAAAAATATAGAAATTTAAAAATATAGATTATTAAAATATTTTATTTTTTACGTTCCGATGTACATATTGGACAAATAAAGTTTATTTCGTGTGCTCGGCACATTTCGTAACCCCACCTGTAACAAACATTACATCGAAACCATTGTTCTCCGGTAGACGGTATTGAGAACACCCATACTGCTAAAAGAAAAACACTATTTTCATTACGGAAAATATTTGCATCGATTTCATTCCTTAAGTACATCATTAATTAGGTATTTCTAGTAGATATTCTTGCATTTACAGAATTATTAGACTTACCTTCTCTGAATGTGATGTAAAACTGTCGCAGTCCAATAAATTTTTACAATGTTAAGATTCTCTAAAATCCTTCCCTTTCTGTAATTATTGATTACATGACGCTGCAATTACAGTATGTCTTCCTACATATTTTTAGGCACTAATTCAGTGCATAACCGACAATTTTTAATGCTTACTTTGCGAAACACCGTAGAAAACAGATTAGGTGATTTCAAGCCTGTCAACAAAGGAAACCTGTAACAATTTCATTTGCGTAGAATACAAAGTGTGGACTAACGATATGTCTGACCGCGCGCAGGGCGTTTCTACTTGCAGGCGAACACTGAATAAAGAGAGTCGAAGTAGAAATTTTTCTAGCTGCTCACAAAGGAAACCAGTAACAAACTAGCACCCGTGTGGATAAACTCGACGTCTCAAGTTGTTTATTCAACGACATCCTCAAACTAAAACCATCAATTCTGAGTTTCTCATTTTTGGAATTTTCGTTGCAACAGCATATTCTTCTCAGCATTCCTTCGCGTTCCCCATCACATATCAACTCGTACCCCAAGAAATAAGTCGACGCTCCAAAGTGTCCCTACACGATCTCCATCAAAATGTGTTCACTCGATTCCTCTTTGACGCGAGCTCTCCAACAATGCAGATGAATCATGACGCGTTGTTTGCTCGCAAATCACTCTACGGACTTAACGGCGTCCTTTCCCTTTCTCTCGCGTTTCGCTCGTTTAGAATACAGGAACGACGGACGAATGATGGACACCTATGTGGCTCCCTGCGCGCTCGGTACCTACGTGTCGTCGATGCTTTATTTGCGAGAGGTGCGCGGGTCGTTCGGGTACACGCGTTTCCGCGAAACGGATGGAGGTTTAAAATTTATTTTGAAAGCGGAAGAGCACGGGGCGAAACGCTGCGACGTGGGCGGCCTCGCGAAAATGCGTGTTCCCAGCGTTTGTACGTACGACCGGGAGGACTTAACTGCCCGCCACGCTGGGATTTTCGCTGGGATTCCCATACACCGGCTTGAATATTTCATTTGTAGAAATAGCTTTGTTCGGTAGGCTATGAATAATTCGATGGACTCGATGGGCTCGATGGCTGGCTTTGCTTTTTCATCACGAGGTTTTTCGTCGCGGGGTGCGGTTAGAGTTGCTTGTTTGGTGGTGATATCGGAACGATGGATTGTGGCTTACTGCCATACATTTCCTGTCACAATTAATGACAAGAATCGTTTTGGTTGTTTGGAACGTGCAATGGATTCTTTCTAATTGGGGGATTAGTAGAGATGATTGAGGAATTGTTCGTTTGGAATATGAGGAGCTTTCCGTGTGCTGTTCAAAGTGTTCAGATGTTTGTGTTTATCGATTATTACGAAAAGTGTAATAAGCGGTTGGGAAGACACTGATTCTATGTGGAAGATCTGTGTGACTGGGTATACTGTAGTTTATCTGAAGAGTCCTTGTAGAAAACACTGTAAGTGTCAAAATTTAAAAAAAAGTCATTTTAATTGGAAAATGTTCTACGTGTCAATGGTAATACTATAGTATAGAATTTAATTTTTGGCACTTACAGTGGTTTCTGCCAAAGACTCTTCATTTCAGTGCAAGCTTGTTTCAAGTCCAATATTATTAAAATTACAGGAATAAATAAAAGGAGTACATTGAAAAGGTTAACGAAGAAGAAAATCGTAAAGGAAAATTAAATAGTTTTAGATACACCACACCTTACAAGTTATTTTGTAAAATTGTAGTGTCCTATATGCAATAATTTACTCTCCACAATAGAGCATATTAATGATTGTAAGATAATCTACTAATATAAAATATACATACAGTTTACGCTCGCGTAATAATTACGTACAGAAAATCTTCGTTTAAGTTTGATATTAACACATTGCTTACCGGCGGCCGATTAATAGGCCAGAAAAATCGTTAAATACATTCACACTCGTACTGTCAATAACAACAGTATTTTGCTTGTTTTTCCAAACTTGTTGTAATAATTTTAATCGCCAAAAATGACTCCCAAAAGAACCCTCCGGTATTACCAAAGAGTTCACCCACTTAAAGGGGGAATCCTATTCTTTGGACTAGAAACGTAGCAGAATTTTGGTTTTTCTTCTTTATGAAACCAGCGATTCGATTCATCTGAAATTTGGACGATGTTTTGATGCATCTTTGAAGAAGCTGCAGGTTTTTTATTATTCATTTTTAACCATAAATATAGTAGTTATGCATGATTGACCATCACGCCGCGCAAAATTCGCCTGTTGTTTGTGTGCATGATATTTATCTACCAGATAATCTGAAACAAGAAAATGAAACGGTGTTTTATTTTATACATATGTAGCTTGAAATTGAGGATCCAGCAAAAGATAAAAAAATTATCGAGCAGTGTGGAGTTTTCAAACTGAAAGGTCTGAAGATTTAAACTTTGCGATCCAATTTTGCGCCAATTTTCTTATGTAACAAAAAAAGTATAGAACTTAGAGGTATCCTGGTTCACCAAATTGAAACTACGTATGTACAAAGTAAAACACCGTTTCATTCTTCTGTTTCAGATTACCTGGAAGGTAAATATATTTATTATTAAAAATGAATAATAAAAAGACTGCAACTTCTTCAAGGATGCATAAAAACAAAGTCCAAATTTCAGATGAATCGAAATGCTATTTTCTTAATAATAATTCCTAAATTTTGCTATGTTTTTAGCCCATAAAATAGGATCCCCCCTTTAATTCGCTGCCGATAAGTGATTTGTTAAGTAGAATGCACCTAGATAAATAGTAATTTATCTGAGCCACTATTTTATCCACTAACAACAGCCTGTATTTACAACCTACATCAAAGTCGTCGCGTAATAATATTCCCTCGTTTATCGAGCAAATGACTGCATATTCTTCCCCCCGATGATTACCATTATGAAAGCAATTTTTCCCCCTCCACTTAAGCGAATGATCCGCCATATTAACCTGTCACCGCGTTCAAACATCATTCATATTTGGCGCCGCTGGATAATTGGCATCTAAATTTCCGTCGCTCCCGCCTTAATTGATCTACTTCATAACACATTCCGCGGGCTTTATGACCCGCTATTAGACCACTGTTCTCGAAAACCGGCCATCGCTTTCATCGATATCATCCCGTTAAGGCAGATGTATTTTACGGGCGCGGGTTCAAGCCAAAAGTGATAAATTTAAAACCGACCGAATGTCGATTATATAACCCTGCTCCTCCCCGTTTCTCTGACTGCCGCCGCCGTTTGCCCGGGGGGATTATTGCACTCGCGCGCCCGCGCGCGCAACCCCTGTACGAGCCATTTCCGTCTGTCTTTCTTTCTCCGCGTGCGATGCCTCAATTTCTTTGGGCGATGCGCCTTGGTGGCTTGCATTCTTGCACGTACGTAAAATATACCTTTATCGACAAGTTAATGGCGATTAAAAACATCGGTCGCGAGTTGAGGATGGGACAAACGAATTCCTGTTTTTCGTTGACGTTAATGTGCGATGAAGTTTGCGGGACGAAAGGGGAACAGGAAAGGAGGGAAAACTAACACTTGATAAATATTTTTATAAAGATCGTTTTTATAGTATTTTAAAGTTGTGTGGTGGAAACGGTGCAGAATATTTTGTTTTGAAAATTGAATATTTTCGAGATCTAACTGGTATCAGGATTTTTGTAAGAGGCTGGGGTATTTTTGTTATAATAGTGAGCAAAAAAGAAATGGAGAAATTGACTGTTAAATGTATGATTATATAGTTTTAAAGGTTGACAGAGTTCTTGACCTAAAATTTGTTCTGCTTGTTCATTCTTCTTTACTCAAGATTCACCATCTTTCTTTATTATCAGCCATGAAAGGTGTTATCTAGTACTCTCTTAAACGATCTGCACAATGTAGCAATCAGGCAAAAGCGTCAACGTCCCTCAACCGGACATAATTCCCCAGGTATTCTACCTCTGTAATTGTGTACCCAAATTTTCTGTTGTATTACGCAAACAATAATCCAGTGTCTTATAAAGATTTTAGTTCTATAAAAGTGAGAAGTTTCGTGAGATGGATTATGCGATGATTTCAACGAAATTCCAAAAAATTATATATATTTGTTTATTCATATCTTCTGCTTAAGAAATCTTAATTTTTAGTAACAAAAGTTAATTTTTTTCAGTTTTCTTAACAAATTTCCCAGGTGTTCCATATTAGATACCACTTTTTCTAACTCGTCGATTTTCACTTTTCTTATTTTTTTATTAGTATAACTTCCAAACATTTGAATTTTTTGCATTTGTTCCTACGTTATATTTAAAAAAAACTCCCCTATTTTTGGCAAGCTTTTGAAATCCGGTGTTTCATATTACATACGTTTACCCTACGTATTATATATTATATAATATACTTCCCCAAGTGTTCTATTTCTCTTTTCTATTTCCTTATGCAAACAATAGCCCCGCGTTATTCACAATGTTCACTTTCATAATAACAGAAAAATTATTAGAAGTACAATTATTACTATCACATATCCTAGAATATATTTCTCACAAGACGTCTACTAAGAACCTCGCGAAAAGGCAACAAGAGTGTTCAATCCATCCAAGAGCGTAACACCTCTGGAAAAAATCAACGATTCAGATAAGCTTTGCGTACAGAGGCTAACTCGCGGGTGATCCATCTCCCGCGATACAGCGAGGCAGGCTTAATGAAATCAAAGGCGCGGAGATAAAAGTGTTGCCAGGAGCTCGTCCGTATGTTCTGTAGTCGGAAGGCGAGCAGGACAGGCCGCTATGGACGGCCGAGGTAAAAGATCAAAGGGACTAGCGACCACCCCGACGACTACGGCTTTGCACGTGCGAGAAGGCAGCCGCTGGAAGATAGCTTCATCTCTCTCTATACATTTCCAAGCTGTTCCGTTCGTTGTCACTCGAGAAGCAGCAAAGATATTACGAGTTCCAACGAGTTCCACAGAGTTACGAACCGTCTTTCAAGGGACGCGTTAGTTTCCGTCTGCTTTCTCAAGGCGCCGCCAAGGGAATTGGTTGTTACGAGACACGCTTGTCATTCCGTATCCGGCCGTGGAACGGCATCGGTTCTCCTGGAATTTTAAGCCGCCTCTGCTTAGCTCTCGCTGGCGTGCACGCGAAACGTTCATCGACCGAGGTCGGTTAATCTGATCAGCGAATGATAAATACGTTTCTTTTCTCCGATGCGAACGTTATATCCAAGCTTTAATCTTCCTCGATCCCCGTGGCCGGGCTTTTGGCGGTATGCGCGGAAAACCTTCGCCTGGGAAACGCGCATTTTGGAGGCTCTAATTAGAACGGAACAGAAAAAACTTGAGGGACAGCCGCGCGCAAAAGGGACCACTGAAATTTCATAAGCCTTCGAAAGTTGGCTCGGTGCTACTTTGATCCGCGAACTCGGCTGGAAGTCTCTGAATAACGAACGTCATGCAAGAACCAGCCCTCCGAGTTTCGAAGTTAGATGATTACGATCGACTTCCCGCGCGATATGTAATTAGTAAAAGTCGCGGATGGGGAAAACTGCGAAGATTCCGGTGGCTCGATGCGACTAATAACCTCGGATGAAAGCACTTTTAGCGATCCTATCGTGAATACGGTACAGATCGAAAGTTTGAACAGTTTCATATGTAATTGTGTTTTATGGGGTGTTAAGCCTCGTTTTCATTAGGCGAGTTACTTGACATCGAGTCGCTTGAATTCAAGTAACTTCACTTCAAGTTGGTGTTCAGTAGTGCCAGTTGCAATCAAGTTACTTTTAAGATTACCGGAACGAGTAGATACCTAAAATGGCATCGGAGAAGATAGTATTTGCTGGATTGTGTGTGGTAAGGAACGAAATTACGAATGAGTTATTAAAAAAAATTATTAAAAAGAAACGGTCAATTTTAGTCACTGTTTTATGATTGTAAACACACTTTTTAACAATAGGCAGTCGGCTTACTCAAGTGAATAACAGGTTCATATTGGTAAAGTAGTTTCAAGTAGATTCAGCTGACTTGACTAATCTGAACAAGGCTTTAGGAAGTAATGTCAATTTTAGTATCACAGTTACTTTTATCAAATTATACAGCGTTAGCGTGAAATTTTTTAATAACTTTTTTCAATTTAGAATGTGTTACTTTAAGTAAACTGAACGATTCAATCAAGTTACATTAAGGTACAGATAAAATAATAAGGCAGTTTACATCTAGGCTTTCATTGAAGAGATTCTTTTTCCTGAAAATATTTTCCTGAAAAATTTTTCATCGTAGAAAGAAAAGGGTAACTTTGGACACGATATCTTTTTTCATCAACGCAAGGAAATTTATTTAATTTCTTATAGGAGTTTAGTTTAGGCTTTATAACAATTTCAACGTAATTTTGTTAACTGAATGAAGAAATGATAAATTAGAGTTAATTTGAAATTGGAAATACCTATTTGAATATCACGTATTATTAGATCGTTCTTAAGCAGTTACTCAATGTCATTCTTCTTAAAGTAGCACCTCCATTGTAATCTTATTTCATGATAATTTAAAAAAATGTGAGTGACACATACTTGACTCACAACAGGATGGAATATTTAAACTACTCGTGAAGTGACTACAATCATGTACCTTCATATAAAATACTAGCTTTACTACTCGGCTTCGTTCGAAATTTAGATTCTGATTTTAAATAAATTTTTTTTTTATTTATTTTTGTGAAAACAGTAACATTTATCTGGATTAGCTGGGCATAATAAGCTGGGACACATTTCATGATCCCAGAGTTTACCGTTCAAAAGTTTTTAGGTGACAGACAAACGCCCAAACACTTTCTGCTTTATATATAAAATATCTGTTTTACTTCGTGGGCTTAATTTTCATCCTGAAGTATTGACCTATAATTAACAGGCACCCTATATATCACTGGATGAATGCAACATTCAGTTACGAAATGCCATATATGAGAAACTACAAGAATTTATTTGAACCAGGAGGAAACATGGATATGTAGATGAAATAATAAACGTGTAATAGTAAATAACGTTCGTTTTAAATCACTTTCGTGCCACGTACGTCACTTTCATTGTATATTTACGACTCGTGCTCAAATTAATGGCCTGGGGGTGCTTTTGCTTTGCTGTTGTTTTCGCTCAAAACACGTAAACATTGGCATTGAGGGATTGTAGTTTTAAAGCAAGACGAAAATAACTGTGTCAAAGATAATATAAACATACACCGTAGTCTGAAAAGTTAATCATAAAAAGTTATTAATTGTACGTGAAACCAGGCGTGTAATACCTTTCACAAAAATATGAAGATTTTTTTTGAACGAACATTCTCACTTCGTTGACTCTATAGAACCTATATTCAACCATTCCTTTTCAATTCTCATTTCGAATAACTTCTGGTACTTTTTCCCCTCTGTAGGTAAAGAAAGAGGGGAACGTGGGTTCCAGTAGTATGCAGCCTTGCTTTTATGTGGGTTGTTTCAATAACTCCGTTACAAGGGGTTCTCCACGTTTCAGTTTCATATGGAATGAAAAATTCCAGATTGCTGTGTAAACGATAATGTAACTTGAGGATTTGGAACGGAATTGCAGAATCTTTTTCACGTTTTTAAGAGGCCTTAGTTGATCTGACAGAACAGTATGATTTCGAAATACATTTTAAATTGTAAAAATGTTAAATGATATAACAAATATAGAAAAGTATGATTTATTCGATCGATTAAAGCGTAATAGTAAAAAAAAAAGGTATAAGCAGATAAGGGAAACAGGTCCGTATATTGTCAGACGCCTCGTGTGACTGGTACGTGGCGGAATTACACACGTTTGTTCCTCTTCCCACGGGAATTATCTTAAATAAATGTTATTGAAAGCAATAAGAAACTTCAGAAACAGTATATACCTCGCAGCTGTTCCATTTGAAATTCTAAAGCGTATTATAAAGTTTGATCACAGAATTACTTGAACATTTTGTAATTGAAACATTTCTCGAGAAATTTTTGTAGCAAGGTTCGTGGTGCACCTCGTGCGAGTGTGTGCGTTTAAAAGAAAATAAATTTAAGGATCCCTTTGTCGCGATTACGGGTCACTGATTTTTAAATAACAATGAAACGCGACTGCCCCAGAGACACAAAGCGATGTTCTTAATTAATATCTACTTCGTCGACGTCGTAAGAAAAGAGGTTGCTATTGAAATAATATTGAAACGTTTTCTGTACAGAACCGACTCGAAACTTTCCATGGAATAAAGCAAGATGCAGAGCTTTGTCTCTCAGCGAAGATCGCGGAAGAAAGTTGGTTTAGGAGTTCCGTCGCTTTTATTACCGTCACCTTATTGTGACATCGATGTTATTGCTCGATAAAATGGTTTTGAGTACTGGAGGAATCGAGGAAATTGGCTTGCAAGTCATTCTGGGTTTGAAAGGTAACGGTATCGTCTCACGCCGCTCACATATTTGATTCTAAATATCGACAGAATTTTCATTGGAAATCGTCGCGCATGATCCAATAGAATATTCAGAAGTTTTTATTGCACTTGAGGGAACCCGAAATCTCGTTTGCGTTCAGTTTGGAGAAGGTTTGGAAATGGAGATGGCATTTCCTTCGCTAATTCATTACATTCGTGACATTAGATGTCTTGAGACGTCTTTATTTGAGGCATTGAGAGCGAAAACAGACTGACCCACATTTTTTGCGAATTTGTGTTAGTACCAATAATGCATTCCAATAGGTCTACTAATCGTATAAAATAGGAAAAAAATTTTTTAGTCCGTTTTTGCTGTCATTGCCTCCTTTTAGAAAATATATTTTACATAACAAAAGGGTGAAGAACTTTTGCTGTTTCAATTTGAGATATGAGACTTTAAAATTAATCGTGTAATCGTTAGTATTGAAATAGGATTAACTAATAGTCAGAACAGTATGTAATATGAAAATGGAGAATTTTGCCGACGGTTTGTATCTCATGTTAATAATAAACTTTATAAAAAAAGTAAAAAACCGACTTCAAAGGTGTACTAAAAAGGATAAAATAATCTTTTTTTGAAATCCGTGCCAAAATAGAAATAAAATTTAATCGGCTGGAAGCGAGACGTCCCACTAAATTAAATTTTTAGTGGACATGATAGTGGACTATAATTTATTGATGAAGGTTTAGAAATTGATTTAATTTTGCTTCTATTTTGTCACTGATTTAAAAAAAAAAGATTATTTTATCCTTTTTAGCGTACCCTCTGAAGTCGGGTACCAAAATACAACAATAAAGCATTCAACCCACCATCACCAACACTCACAAACACTACCACCCAAGTACAACTAATTCTCCATAACCAAACACGCGGGCCCAATAACAAAAGAATCCTCCAAACCTCCACAATCAATTTTCTCGAAAACACGAAGACCTCTGATTCCACACTTAGCCCCAGTTTCGCATGAGGAATCAGCCTCCTGCATCTCCGCGGCGAATCACGCTGCAGCCCCCGTGCTCACAGCCTCGCATCCCTTTGCGCGGGTAATGGCAATTCATCGGGCAGCCACGACGCAACAATAAGCGGTAATCGTCTTAGTTGCTCCTCCGATTATCCCTATCTGCGTTGCCCATGCCATGGCTATTAGCATTGGCTGATCGGCGTTGCGTATCAATCGGTGTGACGCTGAGTGACCGCCGCGCGCCTCGCTCTCAAGCGAGGACGGAGGCCCTGAGCGTTCAGGGGCTCGGATGTTTCTGCCGTGGATGTGTGCGCAGACGGGCGTACCTATGAATCGGCATTAATTCCGGCCAACAGTTTGCTCTCCCCGTTGCAGCAGCGCGCATCGAATTGTGGCGAAACACCGAGAGGGTGGTACAAAACACCCGGCAAATACGTGTGTGCACGTAGAATCGAGTATTTGCGTGGTGGTTATGCTCTCTCCTCCTCCGGTCCCTCTGCTTCCCACCGCCTAGCTCTGAGGAGGAGCGGGCACGGCGAGAAGCGCAGAAGGGAGAGGAGGAATCAGCGAATCTGGAAAGATTATACGTGCGCGGTATGTCAAGTTCTATCGGGGCTTCGCGTATCCTCGAAAGGGTGACGTTTTCCAATGGGGCACCGCCATGAGTTTCGGGACACTCCTCTATCGGGGGTGGCCCGCAGTTTGAATCGGAGCTCCCGGCATCCGACCCCCGTGACTGCAGCGGCGGAGTAATAATATTCGCATAAATAACACGCTGTGGGAGGTGATGGGGGGGAACGAATGCGAATCGGCCGGAGAATGAATAAAGATTTCGGGATATTAATCTCGAGATATACTGCCTAGCCACGCTGTTGTTTTTATTCGTGACGCTTCGCTGGGTTTAATGGGAAGTCTCGGTGTGCCTTTCGGAGGTTTTATTTGTGTTGAGGATTAAGTGTAGGGTGTTGGGTGGGTTCGTGGCAATGGGCTTGTGTGCGTGTGAGGCATCGATACTGGATTTTATGTTGTACAGGCGAATATTCTTTTGGAGGGTGGGTCGGTGCTCGTTCAGGGGCATCTTTGGGAATAGATTGTTTTCGTGAAGCATGGGAATGGGATCAATTTCAATATGTACTGACGAATCCGAGTCAATTCCAGTACAAAAGTTTCACTTCATGGGATTCGAATACTACTCATAAGAGGTGACGTATCATTGTATGTACTTCCAAAGTTCTTGGGTTATACAAGCTGGTTTCGAACCTCATTTTTTCATGCCGAAGATTTAACACAAATTTATTCTAAATAAAAAGTTTTTATTACCCCAAAATATTACCATATTGATTTCTTTACATTAACTGATAGAAATAGTTCAATTAAAAATATATTCAATAATTGGGACACTGATAATTAATGACTGAGACACGTCATGAATTTTATTTAATTACTTGTCCATATGAACAGTTTCATGTTTTAATTAATTTAAAACTTTTCCTTTAACAGATGTAGATTCTTGTTACGTTATCTGAAAGTAGAAAATTTACGCTTTCGAATAATTATATTTAGTTATAATTTTATACTATTTAAATATAAAAGAAAATGCAGTTATCTCAACTGCTTCCTTAACTGTTTCACCACTGTGTCATTTACCTTACAATTCCAATATTTCTCAAATTAATACCATATACAATTTAACTCCACAAAAATTGGTTCCTCAGAGATGTCCCTCTATAAAACTACTCCTCACACAGAATATTGCATTGCAACTTTTTTCCCCCATTTACCAGCAAGAGAACGACCAATTTCACCTAAATATTTCTCCCCAACTACAACATACCCTTACAGATATCTAATTCCAATCGAACGAGCATAGGCTTGGGTTAGGACCTGCACAGACGCCTTCACGTCTGAGGGGCTGTTTGTGTCACTATAATTACCCACCTGCAATTCTTCCCTCCCCTGTGCAAAATACACATCACTTGGCATAAATCATGCGGAAGGTACCAGACAGGGATGGCGAATCCCTACCAGCTTAAACACACCTGACTCTCCAGGACGACGCTCAGATTTTACTACGTACCTCTGTTCCCTCTGCTCGCCAGGATACCCGCGGCTCGGGTAACGACGCACGACGTTATTTCCCTCGGTTACAATCGCGATATGCATCGAGGGGGCTGGTAATAAGACGTGACGGCTCGTCCCTATGATACAAACATCGCCTCCTGATTTGACGTGATCGGGGGGTGGGGGGGGGGGGGGGGGGTTCTTGAAAAACATTCTGCTAGACGATGGTGCGACGTCGCTGGTATGAATAGCAGGGAATTGATAGGTCGGGGGAGCACGGCGGAACCATTAGAAAGTTGTACCGAGCGTCGCGCGAATTAGTCAGCCGAAAGGTTCCCGGCGCAGAATCTGGTAAATGAAATTCCTCCTGTCCCGCGTCAAGTGACTTTGATTTCTGGATGGCTTGGTCGGTTCTACAAGGAAAGGATCTATACAGACCGCTGCAACTCCTCCGGGAATTCCCGCGTTTCAAGAGGCCCCGTTTCCGTCGCTATCTCTATAGAACCCGTTCACGTCGGGAAATAATTAAAAACCGCGCGTGTGAGGGAAATGTGGAGGCACCGATAATGGTAGCCGATGTGTATCCATGGTGCTGATTGTGTGTGTTTATCGGAGGATTTAATTGGAGTAAGTAATATCGGGGATACCAAGCGAGTTGGATGGATGTAGACGCGGAAGGTGTAAATCTAGACTTTGTAAGGTAGATTCTTTTGGAAGTTGTATGATTTAAGTATGCAGAGATACGTAGGATGTTTTGGGATTGTAGGTGGAAATGTTATTGGGTAATAGAGCTCGTAATTGGGAATGTAAATAGCATTGGAGTAGTGGACTGTAGTGGATCTTAAGTATCTTATTGCTAGTAACTCGGGGTACATTTGCAGTAATATGTGCCGGATGTTTTAGGAAAGGGTTACAAATTTATTTGGTAAATGTAGAGTAAAGGCAGGTAATAGAGAACATCTGATTTCAAAAGCTAGTCAAAAGTAGGGGAATTTGTTTTTTTTTTAAATAAAATTGACATGAGGGGACGATGGAACTAATGCATAATAATATTTAAAAAATCTTAACTTTTTTTTACTAAAAATGAAGATTTATTAAGTAGAAGATACAAATGAATAAATATACATCATTTTTGGAATTTATTCCTGCTTTCTGCGTCTCCTACACGTTGGGCACGTGAATAATACGTCGGAATACATTGGGTCTACTTTTCATTGTCATTATTTGTACAATTACCATCACAAAATAAGCATTCCGCATCAACTTCATCTATGTTACTTGGTATGCTCCATATTACATACACACATGTTCCGACAAGGAATTAAGAATTAAAGTAAAAAGAAATTAACTTTATTGATAAACAATTGTTGAATAATCAAGAACACACATATTTAATGATAAATTATATCATAATAATACTTTGTAACATACCTTCACTACAATATTTAACTATTTGATACACTTTTCAGAAACTTTTACACCCCACGAAGAATATAAACGTTTCACTTTCAATGATTGATGACCGACCGATGCTTAATTGTCAGTATCATCGTCTATTGTGTCTAGGGATCTAAGTAGTATACAAGATTGCCTGAAGACTTCGTTATTTCTTTATCGGAATTTTACGAAGTTCCACATTACGTGCCGTTCCCAATTACCTGCCTTTTCCCTATATCCTAAAATCAATACTTTTTGCACTATAAGCGGTTTTGTGATTCTTGTTATCTTTCAGTAGCTTTTTCTTTCTCTTGTGAATATCTATGTTGGACGCATTCATACTCTTTTAATAATTATAAAAATGGAGATTATCGACTCTCTTTTGTTCAGTTTACTAACTGTTACAAGACATCTCCAAATTTTACAACCCTTCTGTACAGGGTCTTTCGAAACACTCTGTCCACAAGAATCTTTCGTGACCACTGTATAGTCACATCCCCTAGCTATTCTACAAGCGACTCCGACTTTACACGAAGTTGAGTCATGGAATAAAACGAGCACGCTGATAAATAATATATAATAAACGTAGCTGCCAGCCATTCTCAGAGGCAACAAAACGCTGATCACTCGGCAATCATAGCGCTCCGCCTTAAAACGTAATAAACACATTCTCAGCAAATCAATTCTTCCATTTCCCCCTCCGGCTGTCACTCCGTTACATTAACAACATCGCCGATAAATCGAAGCTTATCGTCCGACCGTCCTTATCTTATAACCGAAGCGTTAGCAGCGTCTCTACATCGTGAACTTTCCCGTTCGAGACCCTTCATGAATTCTCTACTTCCGTTCAGTCGTTTACCTCTCGTTCCATATTTTAAGGATGAACACGGTTCAACGAAGTGTCAGCAGAATCGTGTAAATACCGTCTGGTGTGTGGAGGTCCTGGAGCGTCCATGTGAGAGTCGCAGTTGTATAACCGTCGGTTAGTCGCGTCGCAGCGAACGCCTCCGCGTTTATTTCCCGGCCACAATCTACGACGCGTCTCTCTTATTTACCAGGATGCGCGATTTCGTGCTCGTTTCCGCGTACACGCATTCTCCACGCTTTCACGCGGACGGCATCGACTAACGACGGTGCAGTTCGTTGACGGATGGGGGAAAAAGTCTTTCGGCCGCGGGAAATTCTTTATTAGGACAAACGAGGGGGCGCGGAACGACGTGGTGATACTCGCGGAGGATTCATGTCGGGCGAAATTTAATGTGCGAGGTAATTTGGCGGTGGAGCTGTGTGACATTTTTCGAGCAAAGCTTCGGGGGAAAATTGATGAACGAATGCATCGATCGACGGATTTTCCCGCGCTAGTTGAATCTTCGTGAATGCTTGAATGATTCTCGGAATAACCGTGTGTACGGGCACTGGGTCTGGCGAAAGGAGTTTCGCTTGTCGATAATTTGGAGCTGTTAGAATGCTCTGAGTAGTTAGGCGCGTTTATTCAGTGGTGCTAGTGACAGGCATGTGAAATTGAAATTCTGATAAAGGTTATATTGTGAATTATCTGGGAAATGTCACTTTATAAGGTGTTTATTATGTCGACGTATATTTAGGGGTGTTTTTATCAGTTGAAAATAATGAAGAGAGTTTCGAGTTACAGATGTCAGCGTGTTTTAATAATTCTCCTAATTAGTCTAACTGTAGTGCTGGACACCATTTCTTGTCGATCGATCACCCGAAAAGTTAAATGAAATTCCTGTGAAGTTAATAGTACCTATATCATCTCATACATAAATGGTATTGTTTTAAATTATAAATTATTAGTTAGAAGAAGAGGGCGTATTGTTTCAAATTTAAGAATCAGTAAACAAGTGACTATTCAAAGCGACAAGTTTCGTGTAATCAAATTGTTTTCTTTGTCTTATTTACTTCTTACGTGATTTTTAAGAAGATTGTATATGCCTTTTCTTGGGCAGTTATGTTTAAATTAATTTATACATAATCATATATTCGGCAAAAAATAATATCGAGCACTATACTGTCTTCCTTAATTAAGATCTAGTATTTTTATATTTTTTAAGATATTTTGAAATATTTGAAGTTCTACCTTTCTTCGTTAAGTTAGAAAGCCCTACGTGCTTCATAGAGATCTAGAAAAAGACTAATTTATTAATTTTATTTACAAGAACTGCACAAAGAAAATAATAACACTTCAGTTTTCTCGGATCTTTCAAAATGGGAGATAAGACATTTTAACTAAGGAAGTCAGTATAAGTCTAAATAAGTTAATTATTACTCTGTGACACAAGTAATATCGTTTCTGACCGACCTCAAATAGAAAATAATTTCGAATGACTTTCAAACACATTGCCAAACAAGTATCCACGAAACGTTAGTAATATCGTTTTAATTTCCAAGTGAGATTGAAACTCTGTGCTCATCTCTCAGAATTTTTTTTCAGTAATATACCAGTAAACTGGCAAAATTGTATTTTACCGGAAAGCATCCTTAGAGGATCTGAAACTTCTTCCCATTATTCGTAGCTTCTTTGCACATTCAGCTACACTTCTTTAGGGAAATCCTCTTAGACGCGTATTCTTCTTTTATCAAAAATCGTGATCCTCCAAACAATTGTTAAAAATTGGGGAATCTTTTAAATTAATCACAGTTCAGGGTGAATGAGAGTGTTCTGCGTGAATCGTAACCGTTTAGCACCCACCAATTTTCCGTGCTTGTGTCATAAACCAGGCATTTCGCATTTAAAGAAAAAATGCACGCTGCACAATTTATCAAGTCTGGTAGCCGGTTGGCTTTAAAACACGTCCATGAATTATCCTCCATTTTGGGGTCCGGGAATTTTTAATTATTTTGCTGTTCAGTAAAAGTAGAGATTATTATCTGACAGGAGAAATTAGTGTTTCATTTTCTAAAATTCGGAATGTTTATTTTTTATCGTCCCCAACTGGCGTAGGTACTTGTCAAACTTAGAATGTAATACATTCTGTAGAATTTGAGAGTTTTAGTGAGAGAAACACGTGAATGTTTCTGATAAGACAGAATTTAAACTAAGTGATTTATATTCTCAAAGCAAGTGCTCAGATATTATCTCTTTCAAGCAATTAGGCTTTCGCTAGTGAGCAGCCAGACTTAATTTAATCAAAATATGAAGCACGTCTTACCCTGTGTTAATTAAAAAATTCTTCACGAAGCACTATAGGTCGCATTTGTATTAAAATACACCACTTGGATTCCGCGCGAACTGTTGAAAGGCCTAGTAGCAATTTATTTACTTTTATTCGTAGTTTTTACTTTTATTATTACATTCTTCTTATTCCTTATAACAGATTGCAATTTACCTGAAGTGCTGTTAATTGATATTAAATCTTGAAAGACAAAGCGTTCCCTTCTGCTCCTCGGTAAGTCATTGCAGTATCGTAAGGACAGCGCCAGATTTGAAACAGGGAATATGGGATCGCTGACCTGTTTCCTAAATTAGGGGCACGTGCAGCATTCATGCGTTGCATACCTGTACAACTCATGCAGGGGATTCGTGCATGGCGTACGTAAAATTTAGAAAACTACCCCCAAGACCTCCTATCGGCGTCATCGCGTCACCAACTCTACCCCTGAACAAGCAAAGTTAATACCATTTTTTAGAACGAAATACACGATCATTGTATTCCAATTATCAAATTTCTGAACTTTGGAAGCACTGGGTCTTCCAACTCTTGAACTATCCAAATTTTGCAACCTGAACTTCGTAACAAACTAATCGACCTACTACAGACTAGTTACCCAGCTACGTACAAAATTTCAGCTATCTCATACGAGTGTTCAAACACTCCAGACAGCCCAACGAAATCCATGGCCACCATGGAAGCGTTGAGACAAGATATTAATAATTCCCATCAGTCGTTCATCATCCGAAATCCTAATTCCCAGCCGAGTTGGGCATTAACTAAATAAAAAATTATTTAAATAACGGCTCAAATAAAAGGTACTTTTACTTTAGATTCTTTAACGAATAAAGTTATTTTTTTTATTCGTCGAGCGTTTCAATTTCAACGTCGAATAAATTGTTCAACTTTAACTTTAACTTTAACTTTAACTTTAGCTTTAACTTTAACGTTAGCTTTAGCTTTAACTTTAACTCAACATCGAATTAAGTCAAAGTTAAAGTTAAAAATTGTATTCGATGCTGAAGTTGAAACTTTCAACGACTAAAAAATTAACTTCATTCAGCACATGATGAATAATTTTTTAAACATTTATTCGCTCTTCGAAATTCATTGAAATAAAAATTTTGCCCATCCCTAATTCCCATTACCCACGGCCAAAACACACTTTCTCCACAAAAAGCTGCCCTCCCCCCATCATCCCCACTTGTCAATCGTCACGTGGTCCCGCGCTCCGTCAGTTCGCGATCGGGACACGTGATTCCTCGTCGAGCATCCCCCAATCAAGGAGAGAATTACCCACCGGCTGAATCGGCCCCTTCTTCCGAAAATCCTGTCGGCCGGCTCGCTCGTTAACCGGACACACCCCGCGACACGGCGAGCCAGATTCTAGCGCGGTCGTCGCGGCGTCTTGCACCCCCGCAGCGAGGGGCCGCGTTGGGGGAGGGTCGCACTTGATTTCTGGTTAATAAAACGTTACGGAAGACGTAAAGCTATGGGATGATGTATCGTGCCTGGAGTGCACGCGGGGCGAAGGGTGGGCGGCTGCGAGGCTACGTGTTGCGGCCGAGAGGGTTGCGCGGCCCCGCGACGCCGGGGGGTGGACGGGCAGGGAAGAATCAACGCGCACCCACACACAAAAGGGCGGGGAACGTTATTACTGGGGAGCGCGAGCGCGCACGGTCGCCGGCGTGTTGGCCTTACATCTCGCTCGCGCCCCCCCCTCCCCCCCTCCCCCCGCCCCGGCCCCTCTCCCCGCGCGAATAAGGTCCTGCGTGTACGTGTGTTTAGGTCCGTGTGCGCGCGAACGGGTGAGAAGCGTAATGGGTTGAAGAGAGGCGAAAGGGCGCAGTCGCGAGGCCGGGGGAGAGCCTCCGTCCTCGACCCCCGGCGGGCAGCGGCGGCAGCGCCGGCGTCGGCGTCCTCGTCGTCGGCGTTCCACCGGCCCCCGAGGAGACTGAGTTCGTCTCGCGCGAAGCTGCAGGCCGCACACGGTACGGCGTCGATCCTCGAGCGTTCATCGACGAACGGCGCGCTTCGGTGTTACTACCCCCACTTCAGGAGTGTTTGATCGTGTCGGTTGGATCGATCGGATCGACCGACACTTCGGTGATCGTGACCGTCGAGGCGAGCGTCCGTGGTTTACGCGAGCGCTGCTCCGACCAGCATCGGTCGGGCGTTATTGGGTCAATTTAAAGAGGGTCAGCTTCTAAAGACGGAAACAACGGAAGGAGGATTTTACTGCTCGTCCAAGGAAGAATCATCTAGCAGAGCTGGGGGATAGTGACGACAGAACAGTGGACCTCGTCGCCTAGGGAGACTGGAAGGATTCGAACCGTGAACCCCGAGGCACCACGTCCCCGGCGAGGCTATAAGTTTCCAAGAGTAAAGCATCGTCGGAGTGAAAAGCGTGCGCGTATGGGTGTGTATCCTGCTATGGCCTGTTACGATTGAGTCTGCCGCGAAGCTCTCTCGTACCGCCCCGACGAACACGTAAGTACCGATTGCCCCACGAACGCTGGCAGCGATGAAACAACCGGCGTCTCGGTTACACCACGCGGCAATGGATTGTACGCTGGCGTCTGCTGGAGACGGCTGAGAACGGGACGTCCGTCCATACACGTTGTTACGCTTTAGAACTCTTCGCCTTTTGGAGCGGGTTAGCTGCGGGTCCAGTCTCGCGACGGCAGCTTCCGCTCAGCTAAGAGTAATACTTCTGTGTTGCCTCCTCTTTACGGCGTGAGAGTAGCCGCCGCTTAAAGCGATTCTTCGTCAATTGCCCTTCTCGCGACGATCGCAGCGATAACAGCAGAAACGCGCCTGAGAGATCCCGACTCGAACGAGTATTTAACACCGACACGCTCCCGCGCTGGTGTAGGGTACATTCGCTTACCCATCGGGGATAAATAACCGAACGGTTATTGCAATGCGATTCGACGGTTCTGGTATCAGTCCCGCGGGACGAATTTCCGCAATATCCGCAACGAGGATGGATATTTCTACCGTATCCGACGGAGGGATCCTCGGGAAGGAGCGGTTACCGCTCGCTACGTCGGATCAGGGGGGGGGAGTGGAATTAATTCAAGGAAGAACGATTCGATTGATCGAACGATAAAAAAAAAGGAATAACGGTCGAACGTCAAGCGAATGTAGGGCATGCAAAAATATTGCTGTCGGGCGCGCTGTGCTTGCGTCCATCGCCTTAATTAAAACCGTTCGAGTGACGGCGCCCCCCCCCCCCCCCCCCGCCCCGTCGAACTTTTTCTCGTTAATCCCGTTTCTTCTGCGCTTTATCAGGACCCCTGTCTAAAGTTCCCATCGTCTCGAAACGTCCGTACTTAATTACCATCTGTAGCGCTCGGCCGGTTACCACGCGACCCGCGTCCGATCAAAGCCTCGCCTAATCCCTGTGTAACTTTCGTCGTAGTTCCGGCGACGCCAATCTGGCTTCCCTATCCCGTCGACGATCGAACCCCCGTTCGGGGAGCGGCGAGATCCCAAACGCCCGCGTACCCGGAACTCGACCGCGCGGCTGACGAACAGCGAATCAATTGCCGCACCGTAAAATAAGTGTAAAGTCAGCCATAGGCTATAGTAGCGGGGAGTAATTCCAGCTATACCGTCCACTCGAACGGTGAAAGTTACAGGCACGACCGTTCGATACGTATTCCACGTATTAGAGGGACGAAGCGCCGATGCGTTATGCCGGGCACGTAGAACCGCGAGTATAATGCGAGATCGTCGCTGGATAATTTCATTTCGCCGAACAAATTTTCCGCCTGATATTACGGCTCCCTCCTTCGGAACCCTCTTTTTTTCTCACCCTGCCTCGCGATGGAGAAACCGAGGGGCCGAGGGGGGGGGGGGGGGCGGTGAAACGAAGCTCGAACACCGCAGCCACTCAGCCTGCGGCTCGCCAGCAGCCGTCGCGATCGAAAATCTCTACGATTGGGCGTAATGATATTACACGCCATAAATCTCGCGCCGTCGGTGGCGCGGCTTCTGAACGCGTTCGCCGAACCTCTGCCGCGTCGCCTCTCGCGTCTCGTTGCGGATTTAAGCGCCGACGAGAGAATACAGACGGTGGCCCCCCCCCCTCCGCCCTGCTTCTCTGACGATATTGGAAGGCTGTCGGGCGCGGGCAGCTCTCGGTGCCCGCGACCATAATTCAAGCGTTATTAGATTTCGAAATTTTGGCACGCGAACGGAGGCGGGCCGCGCTTGGGGCCACCGAACGATCGTAATTAAGAGAGTTCGGAACGCGCGGGCCCGGCTAGTGGAACGAGGGGCGGTTAGGCGCGACAACCTGGTCGACCGTGTGCCGTCGATTTCGCTTGGGGAGCATCGAGTGTCACGAGTCGATTTTAAAGAGAGAGGGTATAGGATAGTTAAGGGGGAATCCTATTCTTTTGGCTAAAAACATAGTAAAATTTGGGATTTCTTTTTAAGAATCCAGCGATTTGATTCATCTGAAATTTGGACCATGTTTTGACGCATCTTTGAAGAAGCTGCAGGTTTTTTTATTATTAATTTTTAACCGTAAATATAGTAGTTATGCATGATCGATCATCACGCAGCGCAAAATTCATCGTCGGTCGATGTGCCTGATACTTGTTTATCAGGCAATCTGAAATAGAAAAATGAAACGGCGTTTTATTTTATATATATGTAGCTTGAAATTGATGAACCAGCAAAGAACAAAAAAAATTGTTGAGCGGTGTGGAGAGTTTTTTAACTGAAAGGCCTGAACCTTCAATTTTTGCGATACAATTTTGCGCCAATTTTCTTAAGTAAAAAAAAAGTATAGAACTGAGCGGTATTCTGGTTCATCAAATTGAAGCTACATATGTACAAAGTAAAACGCCGGGTCATTTTTCTGTTTCAGATTACGTGGAAGGTAAATATCATGCACACCAGTGGACGACGAGTTTTGCGCGGCGTGATGCATAATTCCTTTATTTATTATTAAAAATGAATTAAAAAAAACTGCAACTTCTTCAAGGATGCATAAAAATATGGTCCAAATTTCAGATGAATCGAAATGCTAGTTTCTGAAAAAAAAATTCCCAAATTCTGCTATGTTTTTTGCTATTCCCCCTTAACAAACAGAGATGGTATATTTATTGCAATCCTTAACTTTTTACGTGAGCAAAGTTCTTTTAAGGAACACAATAGTTCTGTGGGAAGGTTCAAGTCTTTCACCTAAAACAGAAATCCCCTGTTCAATCACATAATGTAGTATTTTGTAATTATTTCCTCTTTCAACGGTTGGAAGGAGAAAGTGGAAATATTGAAATGTTTAACGTTTTTTGGTATTGAATTTATGACACGAAATTTATTGTTAAATAACTTGTAAACTGTTGAATATCCATATGAAATATTTCTCGCTTCTCTATTTATTTACAATGTTTGGTAAATTGGAACACTGCGTGTGGTTCGTGGAGACGTTTCACTTTTGGCTGATGTCATGTGCCCGCACCGTCTCGAGGAGCCCGAATTTCCTCGCAGACGGATTGACGGAACACAATATAAGTTATTGAGATAGGGGAGGCCATGGAAATCCTATCCGAATGTATCTGGATTCCCGCGGTACTTCGTACTTCGCCACCCCCCTCCGGTCCCGTATGAAATTTTTAGAAGAGGAAATGTGTCGGTATCCGCGAGAAATGAAACTTTGCGCGGACCCTGTGCAGTGAGTAATGGGCGTGTTCGAAAGGGAAGAGGGTCAAACGTATGCTGTTGGAAAATTACTGTGTTCTGCAATTTATGGAAGGGACTGGAAATGATATTACTGGGTATTTATTGGAAGATTGAAAACAGCTTGTAGATAAGCTTCGAAAGAGTTTATTAATTCGAAAGATGAAGTATAAAGTATTAATAATATCTAACACGAATTAACAATAATATTTTGAATATATAATGCCTTATAAAAAAATTACACTCCCATGGGTGAAAAAATATGGATCACACCGAGGTGATCAGAATTTCGTGAATGGTAACATCTGATTTCAGGCACTACGTTTGTAAATTAATTTTTCGACATTTATAATGTTGATACACGGTCAAGATTGCGAATAGATTGTAACGGGAAAATAGTGGAAAAAGGGCGAAGAAAAAGCTTGCTGTTTAGTTCCCTTCGTTTACCGTTTCATTACCAGGCAGGACGGGCAAGTAGAAGCGCTCAGTGTTTGGTCAGACTTATCAGTAATTCACGCTATGTACGCCCCTGACGTTACATTTCCGATTGAGTTATGAATGCACGACCAGTGTATAGACCATTTCAATATTGAACGTCATTATTTCGAATTTATTACCTCGAAAATTCACTCTTTGTTATTCGTAGCAAGAATTTAATGTCTCGCGCTTTGTAATCGCTGCTTTTCCATTATGATGTGCGATTTCCCTCTATTCTTTACACGAGGAAACGTGCTGCTGATGCATGTAACTCTTCTATTGCGACTGCCTTTGTTCTCAACAAAGTTCTTCTGCTCTCATACACATAGATTCACAGAATCCCGTACTGTATTGAATCTTCTTTCCATCATTTCCCATATTCCTCAACGCGATCTTGCCTTTTTACTAACGAAAAATAAGAATATTTCTAACTACACGCGTATCTGCTCTTAGTTATAGCAGTGTAAATAGAAACTTCTCCAATTAACTTCCACTGAAATTTCTCGTTCTACCAAGCAATCGTTTCTGCTCTGTCTATGAATTGCCTGTTACTGATAATGAGGTAGATAAACTGACTCGAGGCCAATCAATAGGAAGTGCGGTGGAATACAGCGATTGCTGCCGTGATAACCAGTATTTGTCACTCCAAACACTGTGCTTGTACTTATCAAATATTAAATTGTCAAGTCCTGCCGAAGTCCTGGGAAACGAGACACAAAATTCCTGAAAACGACAGCCACTAAAATAAATGCAGCCATGTGTTTTCAACACGACTAACAAGTCGTGTTCCTTTCTCGATATGGGAGGGGTGGCCTAACGATCCATCGTGTATCCTGACCTCTTAATTACCACAAAAGTGCTTTAAAAATCCATATAACGGGGCGATAAGTTGGCCTGAGACTGGTGCAACAATTTTCGTGATTACATGGCAGCCTTATCTGCGGCTGGGGTTAATTCGTACGTAACACGAGCGAAAGTGATTTACCACGTGAATTTTCCAGCGATTTTCGATGCTCCCTTAGAGCTCGCGCCGAACGAGCCCCGACGATTTTGCGCTGACACGCCTAAATTACCGACGTACGTGCGAGGGCATGCAGACACGACGCGCCTAAATTGTCTACGTACACTGCCGATCAAAAGCTTGTGTGCACCTGCGTCGCTTCCATTTCCAGAACGGATGGGGGATAGAGCTTGTGTCCCCATGTTTTTCCTTAAAAAATATTCAATATGGAGTCGTAAAAATCGTGGCTCGATGACTCTGTGGTCGGTGTCTCGTTTCAGGGAGATTTAGTTTGAAACGAATCGTACTATACAGGGTATCAGAAAAATTCATACAAATTGGGGGATTAGTTTCTTTGCAACTTTATCTTCAACGTTTCTATAACGTGGTGGTGTTAGATCGTACTGGCAAAGAGCGCAGAAGAATTTACATTTAATATAGTTCAACGTTTTAATGGCAAAGGGTAATTATACAACGTCGATAATATTTCTGTTTATAATTTTCAATAGGGTTTGAGGATAACTCCTTTGTGAAATCAGTGCTTTGATGCTTTCCATTTTAGTTTATGCATTAAATTAGATCTACGATTTTTTCTTCGTAAAAAGATTTGTTATTCTACACAGTGTTTTTAGTTGGAACTAGGGCATTCCCGTCTTTTAAAAAAATCGCAAGCTTACGACTTACGTTTGATTAATACGCGCGCAGTTAAAAATTATTTATCGTTCCAAGCTTCTTTGAATATAAGGAAACTGAATCTCGCGAAATGTTTAACAAGCAGACAATAACTCTTCCCGTGTGCTGTAGATTTCTTTTTAATTAACGTGAATATATCGTCACCGTTAATCTTGGTTGATCTACTGTTTCGCTCTTTACCTTCCGAAATGAAATCACCCTCTTCAATCTTCTTAAATTAGGTTGGAGTAACGTGTCCGTTAATCGCATTGTCACTGCACACATTACAGGCTTCTCTTGTTGCCTGCATCACATTTTCCACGTTTCTAATGTAAGATATTAAGTGACATAAATAAATACCGAGCTTCGTTATATTTAGCAAATTTAGCTGTTGTAAACTTCTATTAAAATCTTTTTTAAAGGATTCATTTATTAATAGAAATTAATTGTTTAAGTAACTTTTGAGGATGATGTATATTTGCATAATGGTCACTTTCGAAATTATTGCTGAACACAAGAAGCCACTAGAAAATGTTTGTCATAAATAAATCGAAATTTGATGATTGAATGGAGGGAACACAGCACTTTGGGAAAATTAGAAGAAATGAGAATATGAAAGTTGAGGAAGATAACAATAATAATTACACGAATTTGATATCCGTATTTGTATAGTAATTACATAAATTCGATATCTAAGGCAGACTTCAATGCCATCAATTGAAAATTGATGAGTTTTGACTGAAAATTTTCAAAGTATTTGTATTATACTAGCATATTGAAAAGTTTAAACGAAGATATTGTTTACACCAGGGATCGAAAAGGTTCTGAAACTCTTATTTTTAAAAAAATTCTGTTAGAACTTATATGTTTCGTTTAAGAAAATACCTGTTTCTGTGGAATTTTTATTGAAAGAAATATTACCCCTAGGAACTTCTTTAGAAAGTGTTCTCGTGGAACGGATATTTTAGATCCTATATAATAAAAGGTCCATGGAAACATTTATATTAGAACATTTATTAAAAAAAGGTTCCATAAGATAAAGAAAAGTACTAAACTTTTAGGTACTAGTTTTATTTAACAATATAATATCATATTCTTCGTGTTTATTTAAGAAAAGGTATGCAAATCATAACATAATTAATTAATATTTTTATAAGAAGAATTGAATAGAAAAGAGAACATGTCAAGAATCTAAAATCCTAAATAACATTCTTTTATAACTTACATGAACCAAAGTACACAAACATTCAATAAAATATGACAAATAAATATGACAAATAAATAACACATTCAGAATATCAATTTAACTGTAATAATGATTTATTATTGTCGAAGTACTATTCATTAAATAGTATTCTGTATTTGTTACAACGATTGAGAACTTTTTTAATGTCGATGAACAAAATATCTGTTTCTGTTATACAGTAATTTTTATTTTTATATTTTATAAGTTCCATTCCAACCAGAACTTTTATTTTCAAGAACTTCTACTTTATCAGTTCTCATGGGAACTCATAATGTGAGAACATTTTTAAAAAAGTTCCACGGTCCAATAGAACCAATTGAAAAGTTCCAGAACTCCGTCGAACCCTGGTTTAGACAGACTTAATATAAGTTGACGTTATATTGACAACGCTAAAGGGACTTGTTACTCAACCCAACAATTTCGGCTAGATCACGAACTCGATACCGTCAACCCTGTTATACCCTGACAGGCTTGACAGAAATTATTATCCTTTCAAATTTATCGATCGGTGTCTACACTGGACAAATGGTTGTCAACCGTAGGTAGACCCTCCTAACTGAAAGTTTCACTGAGAATTTTCCCCATTGTTCAGGAATTACCTCTCGTCTCATATTGTGGCAGGGCGTCGCTTTTTTTGAAGGTCGTAAATTTTCAAGAGCCCAAAATTTGAACTGATGTTCAAGGATGAGGAGCAATGTGATGGAGGTGGTTAAGTAAGACTACCGCACACAATTTAACACAAAAAATTAATATTCAATATTCTTAAACAGAAACACAACGATGAAAAGATGACCGGAGATGTTCACACATCTTCAAAACGAATAAGTGACACTATATGATATGTAACTTCAAAATGCTCTGCCCGCAAGACAGCGCTCGATGGTTATCGTTTGAATTCTAATTTGCTTCTGCCTTGACTGCAGAAAATCTCGCAAATGACGACTACGGAATCCCTCTTAAGGGTGGAGTCTTTAGATTACGGTGGTAATAGATCTTAATTATTGGTGGAGTTACAAAAAAGTGGTGGTACAAGAAACTGGCGGAGGCGTGTTATGGTGATGAGGCGTGAGAAAGGGAACTTCTCAAATCTCGGAGCTGCGCTGGAAAAGATTTCTCGAAACATCGGTAGGTGTGTAATTTATGTCTTCAAGATGGTGTATTGGCGACAGTCTAGACAAATCGACGCGTGGCCACCGGAGTGGAACCGTTAACCCCTGGGAACCTCGGTAATGAATAGCTGTAAAAGAGCCTAAAGCTTGAGTTGACGAAAGACACACCGCGTATCTGTTTTATTTATTTATTTATTTATTTTACGGGACGTACCCTTTAGATACAAAGAAGCATATAACTAAGTAAGAGACAGTCAGCTATAGTTAGCATGTATGACGGACGAGAAGCATATATACACAGTTTCAGAAAGAGAGAAAGGAAACATAACAGTAATCGCAAAAGTAAAGATAACAATGTTAACCTAAACGCGACGACACGCAAACGATCCTACGTGTTTGATAATGGTGTTCGGTGATGGTTTGAAGCTTTCTCTTCTCAACATCTCACTTTCAACAAGCATGCCACGAATACCCAATTTATTATTCGTTGTTAATTTCAATATCCAACCATTGTTTCACAAAATCACTGAAGCGAACCTCGTGTGAAACGAAGTAAAACTGTTCCCAAATCTAAACCGCCCAATTCCACTGATATTCTCTAAAACGCAGCTTCCCCCACGCATATTCCCGAATATCATCTCAGTCCACATTCAGATGCATCCTGAAACATAAAGAGCCACGTAAGTCCCATTCCCTTCACCAACCATCCCCATTCCCAAATAGTTCAGAACCCTAAATATCTTCCCTGGAAAGCTTTTAAAGCTCGAAGAGACCTGCCACGCATGCAGTCCCCAAGCAACATCCTCCATCCCTGTCGACTCCCGCCAAGGCGGGACTGCGACGTCCAGCGTCGGAAAATCAAGCTACCGTCCTAGCACGGTTTCTCGAGCACTGGCCAGAGGTCAATTACCGATAAAGTTGGCAGGAACGTAAGTTGGTGGTGCATAAAAGACGGTGGATCAAGTGGCGGGTGTGAAGGCGCCAGTTCTCCAGGATGGCAGGGGGAGTGGGACAGAAAGTGTTGCTCGTAAACTCGGCGAGGTAGACGGGCAAGGCAAGGCCCCGGCTGTAAAACATAGCCGTGCCGCGGTAGCGAGTTAAGAAATTGTCACGTGAGCCGACGATAGCCGGCTGTTTAGAGCGAGTAGAGGCGAGAAAGCCGGCCGTCGACGCGACGGTGTTCCGCCCCTGATTTTTGCGAGATTTAAATCCCCGGGCCGTGCCGGTGTTGTTGGGTACGCGCGCACGTCCCTTGGAGAGCTTGACGTGACGGGACGCGTTTAAGGTACGGACGCCTTGGCGACGGAGAGGACACGCGATCTCCTCGTAAACGAGCAAGAAATTTTTGACACGTTTATCTTCGCCCGGGCTCCTTTGTTGCCGCGGCTGGCTAACAGTGTGGATACAGCCTCGTAACGAATGGGCAGATAAGCGGCATAATTTATAACCGGCTACCGAGTATTCCGCGGTATCGATTTCGCTTTTTATAAATACCAGCGCAATTGTTGGGGGGCTGGGTGGATTCGAGCGTGTGCATTGATCGAGCATGCACGGCGAAGGGGCGAGCTGCGCGCTCTTAGGGATGGTTGATGGGAGATCAGCAGGTAAAGGTTGTGAGGAGGAAAGTGTGTGAGAGGTGTGGAGGTGAAGGTAGAGCTGAAAATAAGGAAAGGAAAGAAAGGCTCGTCAGTGATGCCTTACCTAGCAGACCCTGCCTTAGACGCGGGGGATGTTGGCAGGTCGGATGAAACAGGTATATATAGGAATCGGTAGCTGAGGAACAACGGGATCGGTTCAAATGCCCTCTTGTGGCGAGTACGAAGGTATCGTTAGAGGTGAATATTGCTGCTTGGTGTGGGAGCGTGGCTGAATGTTGGGGTAAGACAGTTTTGGGATGATGGTTTATAGCGATGGCGGATCTATTTTGACCCATATTTTCGTTATATTTTACAAGTAAACATTCACCCATAGTGAATGGAGTTTCCCGATTGGGAATATATTTTTTTAAAGTACTGATAGTAAGTAAGAAATCGTGAAAATTATATCTGCAATGGACTTATTTTAGTCGTGTTATTGAGGCGTACGCGAAAAATTGCAAAATCTACTTATTTTAGAATAATTCGCGAAAACCTGGTATCTGTATGTTTTTCTCTTATTGTTATTTCTCCCGTAAAAAAATTTCCTAAGGTAGTTCTCTTAATAAAAAGACCGGTTTTTTTGGAGATAATTCAAAAAGGAAAGGCCGGAAATTTTTTTAAATAAATGACTTCGTAGTTAACATGGGGGAACATGACGAGAACACTTACAATTTTACTCGAACAAGGTAGAGCAGTCAATGTGAAGATGTTCGAACAATGCATGACTCATCTTTACTCATCTCACAGTGATGTTAGTTGTGCCCCCACGTTAAGTTTGAAGTCGTCTATTTAAAAAAATCTCCGGCCTTTCATTTTTGAGTTATCTCCAAAAAACCTTTATTATAATAAAACTTTTATTAAGAGAACTACATTGGGAATTTCTTTTCACAAAAAATAACATCATATTCGGATTCAGCACCACAAAAAAACATACAGATGCCAGGTTTTAGCAAATTATTCTGAAATAAGAGGTTTTAGCAAATTATTCCGAAATAACTTCTATGTTGGTTTAAAAGTTCTTTTAACATTAAGTTAGCAAATTAGTAATTGAGTCATGTTATGCAGGTATGTAGTTACCAACCCTCTGGTATGATTTGAAATTGAGTGAATTTTATTTGACTTATTTTGTTTAATTGAGTGAAATTTAGTTAAAAGATTTCAATTGTTAAAGAAAAGTAGCTTTATTTCTATTGGGTATATTTTATTTCTTGTTATTGTTTTACAATATCTTTTAATGGGTTATTTAATAGTGAGTAGTATAATCAATATTATTTTAAATTTTCTGTAGTATCTGTTTTTTAAGTCTACATGGAACTATGGCTTGGTACTTTTAATAATTGTAAAAGTTGTTCTATGGCTTGGTAATTTTTTGCGGAATAAAAATCACAGAATTATAGGATCCGCTCTGTGTTTTACTAATTTTTTGTCATTTCGAGGGTTGCGTTTTCTGCATACCTTAGCCTAATTGTCCTTTCCAAGCGCATCCATGCACAAGAAACACACACACACATATGTATCTTATCCCTAAAATATGTCACAACATAACGCAATTACGTAGAAATGAGTTCGACGACTGTCCCTTAAATTAATAAAATGTCGCGGCCGCCTAAAATTAGTTTAGGCATTTTGAACTGACATAGAACGTTACAAACGAGTAACAACTCCCAAATTGCCAGTCTCCAAACACCACCACGACTTCGCTCTGTTCGTACCGCTCCATCAGTATGCCCACATTATTTTTCAAGCGGAAAGTTGTCCGAATCTTCTTCCTCCACCCTTGCACACAAGCGTATTTACCGTGGCCCCCGCGCCCTGAGCCCAACAAGTTTCTAAATATCAAACAACGCTTTCAACCTACCGCACTTTCAACACTCCCTTCCTCGCGACGGTGCGCAAACAACATCGAACAAATTTACCGACGACCCCAGTGGCGCGGGGCAACCATCGAAATACATCGAGCGGGAGCGAACGATGACCGGCTGCACCCCCCGTTGAAACCACATCGTCGCTCATTAACAGCGAGATACGTCCTCGCTGGATAAAGGTATCGGTTAAAAGTTTGATTCCGAGCCTCTATGCTAGTTAGTGGGAATTTGCGCTTTCCTATCTATCCTAAGGACTCTGGATCACGGCCTCGAAACGGGATTAGCGAGCCTGGAGTGTCCGAGCTATTTTACCGGTACTGAGACAATGCAAAAGGGAACTCATCGTCGGTTCACGAATCTGATAATAGAGCGGACAAAAATTTTATTTCTGAACAGAACAAATGTGTTATATGGTGTTGATAGTAAACAGTAATTTGTAGACGGGGATTAAAGATACTGAGATTGGTCAACCATGGCGTCGCACAGTGAGCAGGATTGAAGAATTTACAATGGAAGATCCCGAAACCGGAAATTCAAAAAATCTTAAACTTTGTAAATATTTCCTCCTGATTGCAGCGCAATTTTTGTTCGCTGCCCAAATTCACTCGAAGGAGGTGAAATTGACCACTGAAGATTCGGCTATTTTCCGATTTTATTTTGTTACTCGCAATCTGTAAGAGATGGAAGAAAAGTTTCACGACCAAAGTTACTTCTTTTAATTAGGACTATCATTTGGTAACTTACAGTTCTTACAGTTCGTGAGTTGTAACACAAAATTGGAAAATAGCCGACTTTTAAGGGGTTAATTTCACCCCCTTTGTGTGAATTTTGGTAGCAAACAAAAATCCCCAAAAGGAAATTCCCTGCATATGCACAGTCTCAGATTTTTTTGAATTTCCGGATTCCGGATCTTCCCTTCTTTATAAGATTTCGGTATATCTTTTAAGATGTCGAAATGAAACTTGGGCCAAAAAGTAGGATAAAATTATTCCTCTCTCTAATGTATAATTTACTATTTTTTTACATTTATTTAAGTATTTATCTTTCAACTTTCTTATCTAAATTGTGATAAAAAAATGAAAACTGTTTATTTGGTAATTTATTTAATGCCCTTTTAAGTGGTTTAAATCGTCTGTTGGGGAAACTTTTCGTTCCCAAGTTATAAGGCAAAGTCGAGTTATAAGTAGAAAATATTAAATTAAACATCATTAGAAAAGAAATAATCTTATCCGATTTTTTGGCGCAAATTTCATTCCGATATCTTGACAGATATACCCAAATGTCACTAAATTCTTGAATACGACCACTGTGCGTCGCAATTGCAGACTAGTTACTTCTAACGCGATCCACGAAGCTGGGTATAGAGCAGACACAAGTTTCGTATGTCGGCAGAATGAATGTGTTATGTGATATAGATAGCAGCCAGTAATTTAGAGATGCTGAGAGATAGGAAATCGGGATACTGAGATTGGTCAAGTATGGTGTTGCTGTGGAGAACTAGTTAGCAGCAAGTGGATTCACGAAGCTGAGTATATAGCAGATAAAGCTCTTATTTGTTGGAGTAAATGTTGTACGGCAGAGTGAATAGTGAATAAGTTAAATGATATTGAGAGCTTAGAGAATAGAGGTACTGAGAGTGCTCGAGCATCACGATGGAGGAACAAACGCTGCTGCTCTTTCGGTAAATTAATACCCGCAAGTGTGAGGTGGATATAAAGGAAATGGAGTGAACTATGTACTCTAGGTGGGTTAAATGATCTCGATGTGGCGCACGCGGGCCTGTGCAACGAAACAACTAACTGCATTTAAATTACAACAAACAAGTGTGCGTAAATGAGGACACGTGTGGTGTGCATGCTGGTGGGTGGTCGGGGTGTACGTTTGCTGTTCGATGCGTGGATCGTTACGTGTTCTTTCGAGAAGTGTTAGATGCAGATCCGAAATATTTCATTATTAGTTATTTTGGTAGTTTAGCGATGAATGTATCCGAATGTTATTGGTTCTTACACATTGGTGCAAGTATGTCCTGCTGAATTGTGTTTTGCAGTGTATTGCCTCGAAATTTTGAAGCTTAACTTAATATCTGATTATTATTCCTGTGTCCAGGAACCCCAGTTTATTAAATATCGCAGATTGTACTGTAATGCAAAATACCGTGAATTTGCACAGTAACTCAGACGCAGTGCTGCAGGCGAAAAGGAGAGTCTCAGGCGATGGCCAGTAGGGTTCTTTGGATACTTCTGATTCGATACCGAGTATTTTTGGTATCGATACTTGTCGTGCGATACTTATGAGGTATAGGAAGGAAAGTATTTCAATCAAATCGAATCGAATACGTGACAAGTGATTTTAAAATTTTTTTTTTAATTGCCAATCACGTCAAAATTATAAAGGGCCAGGGAGGAAAATTATCAGTGGGCGTTTTTTTCTAGTAGGCAACGGTTTTTTTTGTTATTAAAAACACAGAAAATACCATTTTCTCTCTGTTGTTTCTTATTACTTTTGGAGTGGTTGACAGTGTAAAAGGAAATTATTACAGGAATCGAGGCACCTTGGATTGTGCAGAATTACTTTTTCACGAAGAATAATAACCTATTCGATAGCAATATTTAACTCTTTCATTACTGTTGACGCCTGAAGACGTTTTGAAAATTTGCTTCCGCAAATCTTATCGTATCACTAAGTGAAGTCTGATTAAAAAAATAAGTGCGAGGCGCAAATGTGTAGTGTGTAGAAAACATAACAGAAAAAGCAAAATGCATTATGTATCAAAATCTGCCGTCGCGAAAGGGTTAAAGGTGTTGATACGTTTCCACCCACACCCGAGTAGTATCGATACATCTATTTCGATCTAAGTAACGAGTACCACCATGTAGAGCTGTTCGAGTACTCGAAACAAGCGAGCCGGGATATACTCATTTCGAATAACCGATCGGAGCCGAGCGCTCGAAACAACCGAGCCGCTCGAATGAAGCGAGCGACTCGACTAAAGCGAGCTGCTCGATTGAAAACCGAGCGGCTGGAAACAATCGGGTGGCATTTGTAAAAACACGTGGCATCTCAAATTTTGACAACTTACCTTATTTGACACTCGTCAGGTTATAACCTGACTGTAAGCTATCAAAATTTAGAGTAGATTGCATAGTGAAGGTAGCGATTGACAACGAAACATGTGGATCGTTCGAGCCATCCGATTGTTTCCAGCCGCTCGCTTCATTCGAGCACTCGTCTCGGCTCGGAAACTGAGTATTCGAATATTCGAGTACTCGAACAGCTCTTCCACCATGATGGCATCGAAACAACCCTACTAGCCAGCCACCTACCCAACTCCAACGCCAACCCTTCGATTTTACTTTTTTCCGATCTCAACAAATACCAATCGCACCGTAGTCCGTTCCCAAACACCAGATGCCTACATCTTCATATCTGTGCATTTAAACACACACACACTTAACTTAAAAGCCTCTTTAGACAGAGTCCTTCCTGTTTCACCGCCTACATCATTATTATCGAATAAATCAGAAGCCGTTTGACACCACGCAAGACCTGTCCCCCGTTTCGCCAAGAATCTTCCACCTACCGACTGCTGAAAACGTACAACGTTGATTTATTACCGCGCCAGCTTACCCCAGCAACCTCTTCCCCGACGAAGCCCTGTAATTTTTGCTTAACTCACTTCCGTCTCGAGAATTCCTACCAGCCCGCAGCTGCGGATTATTATCGCGGTTCGTAACAAATAATTCCGTGCATGAATCTTTCCCCGTCAAATTTAAATTTCCTCTGCGCCCCTCCGCCAGTGCGCCCGGAAGATTTCGCCGCTCCTCGGATGCGCAACTCGGCCCAACTCGGACGGAATATAATTAAACTCGCCGCGCGATGCTTTTCACGCAGCCGGGGCTTCCGTTTCATCGCCCCTCTCGTCCACGTTCATTCGCCCGATTTTTCGGAATTCTCACGCTGGACACGCGGCCGTTATCGACGTTATGACTCCGGTGCTCGTTAAGTTGGCCCGGCGCCAATCAAAGGTGTACGTACGTAGCGGCGGGCTTTGTACGGGGGAACGGAAGTCGTCAGAAACTTCCAGTTGGCACTGAGCGACCGAATATCCTGCATGCAATTACCCGGGGCGCAAACGGTGCCGCGATCCCCGTGCTCGCAAGTTGTAATCGTTTCACGGTGCAGCGACTTCGAAAACATCCGGCGACGCGACGGATTCTAACGCCGTGTCGCGACCCTGAGACATGCCTGTTCCCGCTATAGACACGCTGTTAGGCGTTACTGATTGCGTATCTGGTGATAATGTCGTTTAGGTATTGAAGGCGCTGGGAGATCATGGGATTAAGGAAGATTGTGAGATTTAGGTAGTTGTCGTGCCACAAGTGTGTGAATTGATTCTTGGTGGTGTAAGTTCATTCAACGACAAATCGATCAGTTTTGCGGTGTGAGGGATTCGGATATAATTATGGTGTGACGTAGTTCGTGGCAAATTACAGTGGATTTAAGTAATCAGTTTGATGAATTCGTGTTTGAAATAGTTTGGGTCCTTCTATGCCAAATCGATCACTTCTTGCGCTTTGTCTGAGGGATTCTGAGAAATTGAAGTATGGTGCATAATAGTTCACGTGAAATTAGGGGAAGTTTAAGTGATCGTTCTCTTCATTTCGAGTTTCTTTAAAAAATACACAACATTGATGTTTACGATATTCACATTTTGGTAGGTCGTTTTTCTTTTGTTTCAATTCAGAAGAACCGGTCAGTTGAATAAATATTACAGCTGGCTGAAAGTTCCCAGCATTGCCCGGGATATATATATATATCTCTCTCTCTCTTTTTTCGGTGAAGGAGAGGGAGTTTTTAAAAAGATTTCCTCACCTAGCAGCTAAGAGGAATCAACCTACGTTTCAGGGGTCATTCCGGTTAAACGGGTTGCAAAAAGCGATTTTTTCAAGAGTGTACTATTAAATTTTCATGGAAAAATTCCGATTATTTTAGCTTTCACAGAGGCATTTTGTAGGGAGCGCAGAGGCTCGGCCTCTATAGATGAAAAGTTTGAACGCGTTTTTCTCGAAACGTTATTTGTCCACGTCGTGAAGATAAAATCTCAAAGTTCATTGAACAGATTGCTTTATAAATTATACTGCTTATTCTGCACACCTGTCACTTTGGCTGGGACTACAACCAAGTATTTTAATTGAGTCTAACCTATTTTTAAAATCGAAAATTGCAAAAGAATAAATCCGAAAAAATATTTTTCTTGCATTTTGCCCGCCATTTTGCTAATTTTGAAGATAAATCACTAATTATAGTCCGATCAAGAATCGGTTTGGATATTTGGGTTCAGATAAGTCTTGCAGCTGAAATCACCTTCACGTGCGAGGCATGTATTTTTAAACATGTCATTAAGATCGCTTTCAAAAGCATTTGAAAAGCAATAATTTTATTACTTTTATATTTGTTATTTATTGTAGAAATGTAGTTTAATAAATAGAATAAAGTTTTGTTCCATTACTATAATTATTTTCGTCGCAATAAATTCCTGAAAATCGCTGAATTTATCGTCGCGCTAATCGGTATGACACCTTCATGGTCATAGGATCACTGGTTTCAGAGAAACCGTGATGAGTGAATGAGTGAGTCAGTGGTATTTGGATTTTATATATATAGATAGATTGTTTAAAAAAAAAATACAAATGCTAAAACCTTCCTCTTGCCATGACGAACACTGCGACGTAGCGCACTTGTGAGAGACCTAGTTGTTACGTTTTTCAGTTTTCAATTCTTTTCATTTTTATTTGAATTAATTACTTAATAAAAAATATGCCAAAATATACTTTGGTCCTTCCTCTTTAACATATCGTAAATGAAAAGTTGAGAAAATACATACAAAGTGAATGAAAAAATGTTATTTGGACGGAGGTAAAATGTATCAATTTACCGCACTGCGGGGCTAGTTAATACGTTATTCTGTTTTCATTTTTTTTTTCATTTTTCATGTGATTTAATTACTTAATAACAAATGTGCCAAATTATACTTTGGTCCTTCCTCTTTAATATGTAGTACATGAAAACTTGAGAAAAAGCATACAAAATGAATGAAAAAATGTTATTTGGACGATCAATTTGGATGTATCAAAACTATTTACTTTTTCTGTATATAAACGAAAACAGTTAAAAAATGATTGTTAACGTCAAGGTACATAGACATACACTGGATCGTAGTACAGAATTGAACAATATCTTCACATATCTGGTTCAAATGGAGCTACATATCTACATATATACGGTTTCGAGATAATTAGTCTGTATCAACTAGCCCCGGCCCCCCTTATTTACTGAGAAAACGCATTACAAAGTATGCAACTTCAAATTTATATCATACTATATAAATGCTTCAATACAACCTAAGTTCTTTTCTAACCGCAATGTCCCAACTCGCCACTCGCAACGTGTTATTAAATGGCACCATTAGATGTCTAATCACAGAAATCTCTCTAACTCCTCCAGCTATAAAAATTCCATCCCACTCGCTTTACACACCCGTTGAACGCACGCAACTTTTATTCAACCCATCCTTCCCCAGTAACATTCACGTAAATCACCGTAAACATTCGAAACACCTATCTCCGCGCATAATCGGGTCGCAGAAGCACTTCGACGCCCGCAAACCACCTGCGTTTAATTTCACTTTCTCCCGGCGAAGAGCATCGCTCCCGTCAACAAACACCAATATCCGATCAATAATTGCTAGCGGCACCTCGCCGTTCGTTCGCGGCGCAATTGTCAGCCGACCGGAAAGAACAGGGATATTTGATCTGGCGGCGAAACGCGAGGAATATTCGCGGCTGGCGGGAGCCGGGACACGCGTGCTGGAACGTATCGGCGTGAAATTGGCGTGAAAACGTCGAAAGAAAGGGAAAACTGTTGGAAAAAGCGGCAAACGAAAACATCGTGCGGCCGACGTTGACGCGGGACGCTGGAACGATCGCGGGCTTTATTTCCGTCGGCCGATGGTTTTACGTTCGTTTAATTGAAAACACGCCGCGATTCTGAGTTTATTCCCGCCGATATTCTGCCACGATAACGCCCCCGAACGGCGTGCCACGTAAACAACGAGCCCCGTCTCTACCGAAATTCCCGCTAAAAACAACGTTACCGAACACGCTGATGGGTCACGAGATGGTTGTCCAATTAACCGGCGACGGTGCAGTAAATTCCAGAGCAGGCTAGGTGGGAAATGGTAATGTAGGCGGTGTGTTTCGCTCAAAAGGATCGCGATTAGAGCACGGATTGGGATTCACAGGTTGGTACCGTTTCACAGGCGAAATGCGGGTAAGAAGCTCGAGGGGTTGGAGGAGCCGCTGGCAGGCTGAAGAATTTCCTGCGCCGCATTCTAACACGCCAGATCTATCTATATCGTTTCCTTTTAACGCTGCCCAGAGACCTGCGCCAGGCTGAAACTGTACAATCCACGTGGGGCTCAGGAAGACGCTGATCGTTGGATTCTGTAATACCCGCATTCTTTGGTAGCTTTTGTAAGGGGAGATTGGGGAATGAAGTTGGGGAAATGCTTGGGTAGCATTGTTCTGTACTAGCACAGGTTTTCGGTTGATACGCTTGTAACGGTTTAAAATGAATGCACTGGTCGTTTGGATATTCCTCCGGGGTGGGTGGAACGAGCTTTGTCCTCGCGGAAAGTTCTAAATTTTTGTCGCGTACAGGCAGCAAGTGGGTCGCGTATGAACACCGCGTTCACGATCTTGGAATTGCATGGAACTTAAATCTGTTATAGAATGAAATTATTACAAGTAGATAAGTAAAAAGGAAAGAAAACAAAGGCAAAAGCAAATGCGAAGTTCAGTCAAAGACTGTTTTTCAACTGAACCTACATAAGGGATACTTCGGATGACGTTCGTGAATACTTAAAAATTTCAACTACTTTATCCTAAATTTAGGTTTCAGATCGTTTCAAAACTCGTGCCTATTTTAATTTCACACGTTATTATTAAAATCTACGCCAGAAAGCCTGAAAGCTTCAACTTTAGCAGAATGCAGCTTACATTTCTCACCCCCTAAACCTTCATCGTCAAGGAAAGCTCCACCAGCTTCTACTTTCAACAACGTTGAAATTTTTCACTCAGCCGCCCTCACAGAAAGTCGAATCCGCGATAACGAATGAAATCACGCTACAACTCCCAGCGAGGTATCGAGTTCGCCTCGGCGAGCATCCAGGTGTGGTTGCATGTAGACGCGTTTCCGCTTAATAAGACTCGATATCGCGGCAGATTTTCCCGCGCAGTAATGACGCGGCTGGCTCAACGAGCAAGAAACTATACGCTGCGCGTCGATATCAATCGACTAATGCCGTTGCGATAACCGCCAGGCGAGGCGGGCGAATAAGGGTGGCTGCGGTAGAATCCTCGCGGCGGGTCGTTATCGGGCGTGGAACGTGAATTAGAGGGGAAAAAAAACGCATTAGCATCGGCGGAATCGCGGGCATTAGAGGGTCGGATGCCTTTTTCGGCGGCATGTCGCGACGATATTGCCGGTTTCAGAATTTATTTCCCAGTCATTTCGCCCCTGTTCAAGCTGCTTTATTGCCGCCCCTCTGACATCCACCATCGAGCGTACTAATCCGACGTACAGGCGGTTACCCCCCGAAAACAAATTAATAATGGTTACAGCTGCGTAATTAAAAGTTTGAACAAATCGTGAGGGACCAACTGGAAACGTAGCCTCGGACGCAATCACGCTGGGGGATGTTGAAAAATGAAACGGATAGGGGATGGTGGAATATAAAAACGGGGTGGTTTTTTTAGTTTAATGTCGAATGAACCATGTGCGTGTAATTAATTGGAGATGTGAAATGAAAAAGATAGCACGTTGGGGAAGTTGATTTTACATAGTAATTTGAAGGTTTTGCTTTGGGTGAAGGTTTTATCCAGGGTTTTTAAATGATGCATAAGCTTCGTGTATTAGTGATGATGAAGGCATCGCAATCAGTTTTATAAATATTATCTCTCCAAGAGATATTACGCTGTTTTCCCTCGGGTAATTTAATCTAATAATTTTTAACGAACTATCTTTTTAATAAAAAATAATTGGATACATTTTTTAAAATTTAAAAATTTAAATATCCTCCCTATAAAATAATTTATTTTAATATAATTATTAAATAATTAAAAATGAATTATAAAATTTTATAGGGTCTTCTCGTCCCATATCAAAATTTAAACATTTTTACTTAAAATTTAAATTAACAACTTAAACTAGAGACAGTAAATATTTCATCAATTCGTTCATGCAAGCCTTCAATAAAAAGACTAATTATTATGCTACCTTTTTACAGTTAATATACTGCAGCCATTAAAAAATAATTCATTGTGTAGAGCAGACTTTAAATTATAAGCAAAACGACATGTTTTTCATAAACATTATTGGTGAATATTATATAAATATTCTAATTAATCTAAAATAATTGGATATAATTTTTTAAAGTTAAATAAATTTAAATATCCTCTCATCAAAATAATTTATTTTAATTAAATTTATACTTAATATAAATAAATTATAAAATTCAATAGGGTCTTCTCGTTCCATAATATAATTTAAGCATTTGTACTTAAAATGTAAATTAATAATTTTATTTACTTTCGTAAGAGTCTTCCAATTTTGAGGTGCATGAATATTTCCTACAGAACAAAATTTTTCACGTATTGTTTTGACATTTCTTTAGATTTTGATTGCGAAAATGTTGCCTATATGTGATTTCCAAAGATTAGTTGATCATAATATATTTACTGCAATTGGATTTGGACTGCAGATCTAAACGATATTAATGTCAATCTTACTATTAACTGATTAGTGGGAATATTATATAAGTAGACAGTATTCCAACTTACAGAATATCATCTCAAATATTAAACCTGGTCCAAAACAGAATTTTTGAGCAGGCTTCTCAAGGAATCCTCGAACAGATTAGATTAGGACCCTGCGCGGCGTTGATATCAGGGAAACGATTATTTCCCTAGTTAATTAAGTAGTTCTTAATTGCTAGACGCCTGAATCGCAGCCAACAGTCAAGTAGATAATGACGTTCTGGGTACTGTCGGTGTGGAATTTGATCATCTTAATTGTCCAATTAAGATTATACAGAGCGATTCCTCGCACAATGCAGACCAACCCCTACGACATCTCATCCTTCTTTGTCTAACTAAGGGACGACTTTCGAGTTGCATGGCGTTTCTACGATTGCATACTTACATACCTGATACCTCACTTGCCACAACTCCTCAAACTTTAACCGTACAAAAAACATCAGAAAGAAAATATGTACAAAAACAACCACATTAATTTCAAAAGCCGTCAAGGCTTTTGTGGATTCAAACAACCCTCAATTTATAAACATCAAACCTTGCTCTGGACCCTGTAGCGTTAATTTGCAGTTGCAATGATCCACCCACGCCCACACGTTTCCACAGCTATTATCCAACCCCACTTACGTTAAAGCAAAACGTTCAATAAATGACCCAAAGCCCAACAACACCAATGCCACAAGTAGCAGGAGCTGACAAACAAGCGAGACTCTGCTCGCTAAAATCAGAGCGGCAGCGTTGGACGTAGTAGGCGCGCGCCAGCCACGCCAAACAATTGCCACCAAGTCAAATAAGTGATCAAGCCTCGCAAATATTACACCCCGTAATATTTGTATACCGTGGCGCGCAGGTGCGCCACATCAAAGATAACACGATCAACGTTCGCTGCCGCCCGTCAAAGAGTACAGCCTGGCACAGCGATACACGGAAACATAGGCCCTCCGGTGTAATGCATTCAAAGGAGAAACGTCGAAAAAGTGGCGTCGCCGGGCTTGATCATTCAACAGGCGTTAATTTCTCGCTGGGACACGTAGCGCAGCGTGCGGTCCCCGCCCACGTCGCGATTCTTTTTACCCGTGAATTTATTTCTCGAACGTGCTTGACAGGGCGCGACAGATGTACGCTGGAGATTTACGTGACCCCCGGATGAGGAATGGGGCACACGCACGGGGCCCGCGCCACGCACACCGCCTCGTCGCGATAATTAATGGTTAGTTTTAAGGCGTTCCAAACGCGTCGAAAAGTCGACGAGACTTTCCACTATGATTTACGGCACGCGAAACGAGCCCTATCGCGACGTCTACACTACCACCCCCCCCCCCCCTGCCCCCTGCCCCCTCCCCCTGGAGTGCATGTCTTTTGGTCTCTCATTTGCATACGTTTGTGGATTGGCGCGTATAACTTGACGGAGTTTAACGCGTTAGCTACCACGCGTCACGTATGTGTGACGCGCCGATTCTTCATGGGAACACGCCGTCGCGCATATGCGTGACGCGCCGATTCTTCATGAGAGCCCGACGCGCCCTCAGACGTATGCAGGAATGGGCAAAAATTTAATTTAAAGAAAATTTCGAATAACGAATAAGAGTTAAAAAAATTATTTGTCAAGTGTCGAATAATGTTGACCCGGGTTAACTTTTTTTTTTTGGTCAAAAGTTTCAACTTCAGCCTCGAATAAATTTTTCAACAATCACTTTCAGTTTCACTTTAAGCTTCAACTTTAGAATCGACTAAATTTTTCAACATTGTCTTTGACTTTAAGTTAAACGTTGAAAGTTAATGTTGAAAAAACTTTAGTTAATTTTAAGTTAACTTGATGTTAAAGTAAATGTTAAAAAGATTAGTCGATGCTGAAGTTCAAACTTTATTCTTCAAATAATCTGAAGTTAAAGTAACTTTTATTTGATCTGTATTTTAAATATTTTTTTACTTAGTTAAGGGGGTATTCTAGTCAGACGAGGCGTTTTCGTCGCGTTATTTCGGAATTTTTTTACAAAGAACCCATAAATTTTATTATTATTTATTTTGGGGTTAGTGGTTATTGTTACATGCTTATTGATATTTGAATTATCTTTAGAAATTTTGTCAATAGAAAAAATTAAAATGGAACGCAGTTGATTGCTTTAAAGTAATGGTGAAAAAAAACATGGGGTCACGGTGACCATGATTGGACTCGTTCTAGTGATCAGAAACAACAAATGTAAAGAGATCCTTTATTTGTATGCTTTTGGCTATCGTCCGTACAAAAATGATTAAAAAAATATTGAAAATTAAGCAAATGGTGACGGTTTGAAAATTAAGTTTCGATTTCCCACATTTTTTCAACTTTAAAGGTCTGTGAATGTTTCAAAACAAAATATTTTATCATAATTCTGGTAGGGACGATAGCCACATGTGTGCTGATAGTATAAGCAAAACTTGGACTGAGTTGGTCCAGTCAATCTTGAAATATCATGGTCACCGATTCGAAAAACGTGGTTTTGAGAAAATCGTGTTTAAAGTTTACTCGACGTTCGAAGCCAAACTAAGTTGTGACCTAGGAGAGTAACAGTCTCTTTGTAACTAAATTTTTGTCGATTTTTTTTTTACCCGTCAGACCAGAATACCCCCTTAATGCTCAACTCTGGACATACGTGACGCGTTTGTATGTGGCACATTTTTCCTATATATTACATTTCTTGTGTATATAAGCAAAAATCTGCGGTATATTGTGCAAAATTATAAAGAACAAAGTATGGTCTGTGGTAGCAGTTTTTTCCACCCCACGTTGGCGAACGTGTTAAAAGAGATTTGTTAGGCACTGATGGTAGGAGAAATTATGTTTTTCGATGGAGAATAGAGGGAGGTGAAGCTCGAAATATTTTTTTTAAAAGATAAGTGAAGGGTGGTTTTAATTTTCTGTGCTGCAAGTACAGTGCGAGTAAATGCGTTCTGCAAGGGGCCGTCCTTAAATTACGTGGGGGGATAATTTTGGCGAATTCTTACCCTCTCCCTCCCCAAGTATAAAAATTCGTTTGATTTGATATTCCAACCCCCTCATTACGTAATATTTTTTGCACTTAATCTTTTAGTTACTAAAATTCTTTTAAATGTTTATATAATTTATTGAACTCGATTTCGGGAAATTTAAACTAAAACTACTTTTCCGGAACATTAATGATAAAATTTGTATTCATTGAAAATTAGGTTAAAAAATATTACGTAAAACGCTACCTGCCTCCCCCCGTGTAAGAAAATGTAAGAAATTGCCCCTCCCCCTCAAAAAAAAGCCTTACGTTATTTAAGGATGACTCCCAAGAGCCAATTAATACTGAAGACGGATATCGTGATTTCTTATCGGTTTCCGTGAATAAAAAAATTAGGGTAAAATGATAATTCGTAAACTTCATTCTCGAACACTAGTACGAATTCGCTTCACAATGATAGAAACATATCATCAATTTCTTCCCCCACACATTTACTAGTATTCATTCAATTTCTGTTCCCAGATTTTTCTGTTAAAGAATGAGCAAACAGCAATCTCTAACGCCTGGATGCATTTCTGGAATTATATCTAATGCTCTGATTCAGCTTTCAACGTATTACGTTCGAGCTTCGGGCTTACGTTCATTCTTAAGAAATTTAATTCTAATTGGAGAATCCAGTTTCTCGGTTAGCTCTGAAATTCGCGACGCACATCGTTGCAGCGTATAACCTTCACAGCTTAAAGCAAGAACGCCTAATGACAAATATTCCCGGAAATAAGATCTTCGTTGAGGGCATTAGCTAAATAGCGTCTCTGGTTCTCATTGTTGAATAAGCCAGCGCTGCCGAGCGTTTCGGTGCAAACGCTTTAATTATCTCGCTGTCTTATGTCCCGATTTAACGCGACGGAATTATATCGTAAGGAGAGTCTAACCGAGCGTAATTTCCTGCAAAACGGCCGAATGGGAACGTAGGGAGATAGAAGGGCTGCTCCACAAAAGCGATCGTTTCCCGAAATCGAATCCCATCGATTGTCGTGATCAAAATTTGATCCGCACGTCAAGAGTGTTTCCCTGTCGATACGTCGGAATCACTTCGCCTGGCAAATAACGAACGAATTTACGAGGATGCTTAGTTGTCAAAAAGCAGGCCCTGCCCCGGTGGCAGTAAAAGCATTCGCGTGTCTTCGAATTCAATAGAATTGGTCATTGCCGGGGCTATTTTTCATTCGATTTTTCGCGAAAGCGATGTGTAATGGAGCTGGAATGTTTAATGGATCCATTAGGGGCAAGAATTACCACCGGAATGGAATTCAGTAACATCGAAAAAGAAATTTGATAAGTGGGGTAAGAAAAATATCACAATTTTTAGGAAGCAGCGGATAAATATACGGGGTGGTTAAGTGCCGAGCATATGGTGATTCCTCGCAGAAAAATAAATAGAAAATGTGGAATAAAATTTTTCTCTACGGTCCTTCGTTTTCGAGAAAATTCATTTCATCTCTCAAGATTTACAATTCTCAAAATTCAACAATTCTGTGATACCTGAAACACACACTTCCCACCTTTGTACACTAGTGAAAAAATATTTGTTACATCACTCCTAAATTTATTTCTAGTAAACTACAAATTTTCGCAATAAATAAATTTTGCAATAATATGTTCCCAGTATTAATAATAAGAGAGCTATAAGCGATAACATATTTATTCAAGCGATGCAATAAATATTTCCATTACATATTCTACGATTCATCACTTACAGAACTTCGAAACCGCCTTATCAAATATACATTCGCAGATCAAACTGTTTCCATTGCCCTTCCATCAACACAGAAGAGTATAAATAATTACTCTTTCTCGGTGTTACGATGCGATTCGAGTCACGTTTCTCCAGGTTCAGCTGGAGACGAATTATTCTCCGCGATACGATCCTCCGCCGATCGCTTCGATCGCTAGCTCGAGGCCCGAGCGTAAAGACATTTATGAGCTCGTTGTACGTGGCTATATGTAGATCGAAGCTTGATACGGCAGTAATCTCAAGAGTTCTTACCGTACTGGAGGGGGCGATCGTTTTCGGGCCGCGTATCGCGCAGTTTACGGTAATTAGTCAGGCATGATGTATTAGTTGGGCGGCTTTCCGCGAGCGTATCGTGACGTATGGGGCTGCTGCCATACGAGGGATCTCCCAAGTTTTACTCGGAGATTACGTACTTTGTTCGAACCGTTGGGGCCAACGCGGCGAGTTAATAATGGAGTGGCGCGATGGCTGCGCCCTCTTCCCACCGGAGCTTTACTGCTTTTCAATTGAGACGCTGACTGGATTAAGGGGACGGGACGCGTGCGAGGGCTTTCCCATTCAGTGAACTGTGACGCGCTTCCCAGCAGACTAACCGAATACGGTTTCAATGCCCCCGCCTCTGTGTATCGTGAACAGCATAGGGATCTTAATCCGAACGATCGTTTCAATAAATGATCGGCGAGGTTTGCGCACTTCGCTCGATTTTAGCCTTCGAATCGGCGGTTATTAAATTCTGCGGGGGTTCCTTCTGAAATTGGGCTTCTGGCGAACTTTTAGAATAGACAAGTTTGGAAAGTTGGCAGGGGAAAAGTGGAAACCGGAGGTCGTAGAAAAATAGTTTTTTAGTGACAGTGGTGGATTAAATGAATTTTATATGAAAGAGAAAATGGAAACAAAAAATAACCCTTCATTCCTTCATTTTTTGGGGAAAAATGGACTTAAGTGCAGAAATTGTAACATACTTTACAGTGAATGTAAAATTGGTAGATATAATAAACAGTATCACTAATGAAACATATATGAAGTGATTTAGAAAATTTTTCTAAAAATTCTAAATTTTTTTCTTGTCAAAGCAAAAAAATTTACGAGACTTTTCTTCTTTAAACTTGCTCGTACAAGGGGCTCCTTTATTTCATATGAAATAGAAAGTTGGAAGTCCTTGTTAACCGTAGGAAAAGTGTCGCAACTTTGAAAATCTTGAATAGAATAGCGGATTGATTTTTACATTTGCAACAAACCGTTGCTGATAACTAGCAATGTAAGTAAAGTTTAGTCGAAATGATTTTCAAAGTAATGCATGCATTAAATGGGACAGACATCAAGATACATATGATTGATGAGTTAGAGGAGGCATGTGTAGGAGAGCAAGGGAAAAGGGTGCGTGTATAGTCAGCCATAATTGACTGCTAGCATATCTCCCTGTAATTTTCGGTACGTCCATTATTCTAAAAACTGTTTCCAACAAAAGTTGTGCAGATTGATAGGAACTATAGAAGCATGTAAAAATTTTACACAAACTGTAGTGATTATTCTTAACTTCCACCGTTATTCAGTCATTCAGGAAAAATATAGAATCTGCTTTGTCAATGTCATTTCAGAATCTGTCTCATTTAACGAATTGGAATGAATATCTCATGCAAGTATTATTAATACGTGTTCCACAATCTTTTTGTAAAGAAGTAAACGAAACTTTCTGTACACGTCACTTCCAAAACAGTTTGGAATAACACTTCCACCGGCGTTCTTAACAAAACGTTTGAAACTGTGCCACTTTCAAGAACCATCGTTTACTGAACCAGAGAAGAATAGACATTTTCTTTCCCACGTGAAGTGCAAGTACAATTTTTATTAGAATGTCACAGAAAGTCATTCCAGTAGTGCGAACAGATTCATAAAAACTTTTAAATCGAACAAGTAAAACACAGCTCCTATTACCTTCCTACTTCTTCACGTTTACTGTAACTCAAATTTATTTTTCTGTGGCATGTAACACTGTTGTAATGAGCAAACTTTTGCTGAACATTAGAGTGCACAAGTGTTCGATGTTTCATTGTAAATTCTCGAGCAATTCAACGCTGTAGCTCGCGCACAAATTATCTTCGAAGCAAAGTATTACGTTGCACACTATCGTTCGAGCAGCTTTGAAAATGCTAGGGAAGATTTTGTTCCTTGAGTATCTTGCTGCGAAGTTGCAAACCCAGTGCAGATATTAATACTGCAGTCAGTTTATGATCGCTCTAAGCCCTTTATGCTCGTGCATCGACATGTAACTGTCGTGCACGTCCATCGCCTTACTCAAGTGTCGGGATGCAGACGATAAAAGCCTTTATGCTCTGCTTCACCGGCAAAATTCTAATATTATCTGCACAGTTTCTATATGAAAAAAGCACTTTGTATTAAGCCAAGAAACTTTCTGGGGCTTAATCTTCTGTCTAATCTTGCTCGACATCGTGCATCAACCCTTAACGAGTAGTTCCGCTTCCGTCGATTAGTTTTCCCTTTTACAAGTTACTGTAACGATCAACCTCGCCGTTGAAACTTCGGTCATGAAATCTGTCTCTGCGATACTTACGTATACACATTAATTGGATAAATTATAATTACTGCAAGTGCATTGTAATTGCTATTACAATTTGCTGGAAAATTGCGCATAGTGTCTTGCAATCAATCTGGTTCACTAGCAATTTTGTCTTAACGTACCCAATTACATCCTGATACTGTTTCGAACTCACCAACGCGTTGCTGTGAGACTGTGCAGAAAATTAAATCTGCTCGTGCAAATTACACTGATATTAAATATTCGTAAGTTTGAATTAGAACCGCGGAGAGTAGAGCACCGTGAGCAAATGACAACTTAAACGAGCGTGAAACAGAGGAAGCCCATCAGTGTTGGTGCCCACACAGGCCTCTGATGAAGCTGTGTTGTGGGTGAAACATAAAAGCAGCCTTTTATAAAGATTCTTCACTTTCCGACCCGAAAACGTAAAAGCACACTGCAGAAAGTATTATTAATAATTCGGGTTTGTCGGTTTTTAAAAACCGGGTTTAAAAGCCGCTTTTTATTTATAAATTTGTAAAATTTAGGAAACCAGTTATATATACTAGAATTAATATGCAGAAATGAATTAATTATTTAATTAAGAACCTTAATATTTTGACTTGAAATCGCCTCGGACACGAGCATATTTTAGTAGGTAACAGTTTACTGTAAAACTAATATTCATGAGTTCATATTTTCTGAAGAAAAATACTAAATGAAATATAGATTTATAATTTAGTACCACCTTTTAAAAGATTTATATTTTGTACGGATTTTAATTATTTTATTTTTTTTCATTTGGTTTTGTATGCAGTCTATTTTATAGTGTTATATTTTTGTAGATGCATAAATATTAAATAAACTCAAAAATTGTACGGAGTTCAGTTGTTTTAATTTTTTTATTTGGTTTTGTATAGATAGGGTATATTTTATTTCGATATATGTTTGTAATTCCATAATATTAATTAAACTGGAAAATTTTAAAATAAGTACAAATATTTATGTACTATTTTAATTACATTTTTTGGTGAAAATTCGAAAACCGGTTCAACCGGTTTATTGGGAATAGTGGAATTCGGAAACCGATTTTTTCAAACTTCGGTTTTTATATAAACCCTATTAATAATTGTTATTCAAAATTGTCCCGGGTCATGAATTTGTCTTTATCCTGTATCTTAATATATATAGCAGAAAGCTTCTAATATGTTTGTGTGTTTGTCTGTCACCTAAAAACTTTCGAACGATAAACTCTGAGATCACGAAATGTGCCTAAGCTTATTATCCTTGACTAATCCAGATGAATGTGACTATTTTCACCAAAAGAAAATTGTTTTTTTTTTTAAAAATGAAATCAGAATCTAAATTTCGGACGAAGCCAAGTAGTAAAGCTAGCATATTATAACCAAACACCGGGTAAAACTTTCTTCCCACTTAATTAACCGTTTCCTCGCTAGATAGTACGCACAAGTAGTAACGCCCAGTGTGTGGTCAGCCGCAGACCAAAAATCCAAGCCGTGGCATTTCAAGCTGAGTTTTAATTACAGTATTAAAAGTACCCCTTCGCCTTATTATCCAAACGATTCACAAGAATCTAGAACAAGAATTCGACCCAAGAAAGCACCAAGGATCTAATTAAAAAATGCCAAAACCAGTTTCCAAAACATTTGAAAACATACCAAATAAAACACTATAGCTTACTAAATCATTTATAAAGGTACTTTCAGCTAACGCACCCACTAAACTATACAGTAATTTGCCATTTCTGTTCCATTACCGCGGCGAGTTGCGGGCACACCAGCTCCAAATGCCGAGCGCGCGTCACCAGAGCGCGCGGCGCCCTCTCGCCACCATTCGGAATTGGATTGCGCAGAGGGATGCGAGAAAATTTGAACAAAATTGCGTATTTATCGGCAGCGTGCCCGCGCTAATGCACGTATTTCCGCGGCGGTTCGAAAGCCCGATAATTTCTTTCCACTGGCACCACTTCGGCAACGATAACGCAATCATCGCGGCCGCGCAGACGTCGCTGTCTATTTATTCTTTCGGCACGTAACCGTACCACACGCGATATTCAATTGTTAGATTTAGTAGCGCGCCTCTTAGATCGCTACTGGCCGCGTTGCTGTAAAACTCGGCGCCCCTTGTGTACCTACGTGAAAGCAGACTGCCGCGGTCAGTGGGAAAAAAAGGGGGCCAACGAACGAGCTTGGACGATTAATTGCGTGCGATGCGTGTTTCATATCGGCCCATTGGCTAATGTATCGCGGTAACACGAACGGAGATAGTCACGAAGCTGGTATAAGGACGCTCCCCGAGGCACGATCGAATCTTCTTTGCAATTTCTAGCTTGCCGGCACGGTCGCGATGATAGAAGATTCGAGCGTTTCAATTTTCGCGAGACGCGGCTGCGTTTGAAGATCGCGGAGCTCGCGATCTCAAAGTGCATCCCGGAAATCGCTGTTTAGTGCATCGGAATTATTTAGGTCGCTGTGCACAGACACCACACGCGCGCATCTGGCTCGTTTCATCACATGTACCGAGACGAGTTGAATTTGTTTATTTGCTAATTTTTTGTTAATTCAGTCAGTGCTTTGTTTTGAATAGAGTTCTTTAAGATTGTTGTGTATTTAAATCCCCATAAAAAACTTCAAATAAGTAAAAAAATTACGTCAAGTATATGAAATAAAAAAAACACAAAAAATAGAAGATAATAATAATTACAAAGTGAAAAAAGATGTGAAATCAAAATGAGCTGCAAGTGCATAAAGGTTCTTTTCCGCAGCGTGCAAAGGCGACACTGTTTAACACAATAAAATACAAAGATAGATGTCCGCGGCCTAGAAGTCAAATACTTGGCGTGGCCAGGCAAGGTGTTCTTAGATTATCAATACCCATACCTTCCCTCTCGTAGGCTTTCAGATAATGTGCTAAATTAAACCTCTGACAATATGAGTACATTTTCATTATATTGCGTTTTGAAATAAATGTAAGATCATTCATCGACACCGATACCTTTCCCCTCACAAGCTTTCACATAATTTGTCAATTTCAAACTCTGACAATATGAATACACTTTCATTATTTTGCGTTTTTAAATAATTCTTATTCATCGACATCTTGACCTCGCCTGGCCACGCCAAGTATTTGACTTCCAGGCCGTGGACATCTTTTTTTGTCTTTTATTCACCTTTATGTACTTGCAGCTCATTTTGATTTCACATCTTTTTTTACTTTGTAATTATTATTATCTTCTATTTTTTTGTGTTTTTTTTTTTGTTTCATGTACTTGGCGTAATTTTTTTACTTTTTTGAAAATTTTTCTTTTTACAAAGATAATTTGCATGGGGAATGACATCAGATAATTTTTAATATTTTATGATTATCTTCTATTTTTCATGATTTATTTGATAATACTCTTTTCCATCCTCAACTTTGAGAAGTTAATGAAAAATTAATGTTATTAAGAATAATTGAAGTTGCACGAAAATTTAACTGAAATATGAATATGAATGAAAGTTTAATTTTAGCAAATTGCGGAGTTAAACTGGAAAAGAAAAGTAAGGAGCGAAGTATTTTCCGAAATCAGTAAAAATATTGCTCCAATTCGTTTAAAGAATGAAATATCGTATATTTAAATGCAGCATGCACATTAGCATAAAAACTGACATCGTGGTGCCAGTTTTAATACATAATTGTAATTGATGACACGTTTCGGCTGCAGGAAATATGTTGAAACGACATTGGCGGAATTTAAAATTTGGAGGTTAAATTCAATTCTTCTCCTACAAAATTTAAATGTTTTCAATATTCATAAAATTGTTGCAACAATATGCACAACGCAGCTGCGCCGCGTCCAGCTATTATAAATTTATTTTATCGACTATCACGATTTTAATGAAACAGAAGAGATTAATGGTAAAAATTTTTACACCCAGAATATTATAGAATCGCGAACGCTTATCTAAATGACGTGTGTGCAGAAATTTACGAGACACTTCGTGACTAAAACCTAACGAGTTAATTTCATAAATAACTTTAATCAACCTAGTTACGCGGGAGATAAGTGGAAACACTTTTTCCATTACCTGCTGGGTCATTCTTACATGAAATAGTGTTGCATTTATAACTACGCATCTGTTTAGCTGATTGCCATTATTAACAACTCGCGATAAACCATTTATTAAATTTCTAATGCAAATAATTCCACCACTTGTGTGGACTATTCTAATAATTATGTATTTAAAACACCACAGGCCTTTTTAAAAATAAAAACATTATTTTTGTTAACCACTATTTAGGAATAGTATTTCAATCACTAGAAGTATATTCAGATAAGAAGAAAAAATTGCACAGTGCGACTTTTTGGACGGTATTTACTATAAACTAAAATAGACGACCATAGCTGCTTCAAATTCGATATCATGCACCTTTGAAAGAATCATGAAAGCAAATGTACAAAAGAATAGGTTGAGTTTATTAAGTAGAAGGCACAGCGCGTTGGTGAGGGAAACGGCAGATGATCGCGGTCGATTATCTGGCTTTAACGTTAGAATCCATCGAGGGTGAAAATTTGAAATAAAACAGCGCCAAGCGGTCACGAAACGTCGCTGGTCTCGTAGATCAAATCGCGAGGTAATAATGCGATAAATAAAATGGGAATAAAGGGACATGCAGGCCGGACGATAAACACTTGCAATTACTAAACTATTCATCACACTTCTGAAATTCCAAAATTACAAAAACTCACAAAACTTTGGAAATACACAGTGACAAACGATCACCTTTTAACACCCGATTTCTTCTCCTTCTCATTTCATTCTCACCTTTCCATTACATTACTTCACGCCTTCTAAATACACCCAGGGTTTCACAATTTTTTCAATTTCCAACTTCGCCAACTCCCCTTCGTAATTACACCCCCTCCCGTCGCCCCTAAAACTCGGTTTTATCGTTCCTCCTCTCTGTCGCCACAAGCTGCTCTCAGCGTTATATATTTATACGCTCGGGGCATTGCGTCGGGGCCTTTGTTGCGCCGTCAAACGATCCGGCGACCCGGCGTTACTGGTTCGCCGATATCTTTACGGGGTCTCGTTGCAGTTAAAAAGAGGCTTGTAAAGCGTTTTACGGGACAAGGGGCTTCGTGACCTCGCGAGCACGGTCCTCTTATAAGTCTCCATCCAGGTGGTGGCAAATGAAATTCAGGATTAAGATTGAAAGCTGTCGTCGCTGATGGGGGTGATTCGCGCTGGGACACGCCGCGACGAATCCTCCCGAAGGTTCATGAAATTTCATAAGACCGCCGCCTCGTTCTCGTCCGTGCTCCGACTTGGCGAAATTATGTTAATCCGGGGGCCTGCGATTCCAATGACAACGGAATTACCATTGTCCTGGTTATCGTTGCCGCGTGTCGGGCCAGACGCCAGCCAACTCTGACCGACTTTTTAAAGCGAGCATTACGTGATTACAGATCCAATCCCGGGATGATGATCCGCGACTATCTGATGCTGCTCTCGTGGCTGTGCGCGGCTCAAGGGAAAATAGGTAAATGCATGCACGCTGTACGTGACTGTGCCACTTTAACTTTCTCCGCGAGTGTTACGTGCACCCGCGCGGGCAGGTCTGCGCCGTGTGACTGGCCGCGTACATGCCAGTCGTCAATTATTAAAACCGAGGGGGTAGGAGCTTTTGTCGGATGTGGGTCGATGTTCTTCGAGCGCGGTGGGACGGGAATTTATTCGACAGTCGTGCATACGTTAACTTTACCGTGCACGGTTAAGTATGGATGGGATTAACAAGCCGCTGTGAGAGCGGTCTAATAACGTTATGGCAACGACAGTAATACCTTGACCCAATTTCGCGAGCCACTTCCAGGAGTGCGGAGTCTCCTTCCAGCATCGAGTGAGTTCGTATGGAGAAATTGTCAGGACGAGGCGTGAATTAATTTTGCTAGTAAAAAATTGTACGGTCTGTGAAAAATTGGTTGCATTGACTTGTAAGGGACATTATTCGAAAGGGAGAATGAAAATTATTTAAAGGGTGTAATTAGGGATTGCAATAAATCGCGAGAAATACCCTCAAATTTTTACCGGTGATTCGTGAAATTTTTACCGGTAATTCGATAAATTACGTATAGCAATATAGCGCATATATGCGTTTATTAATTCCGTCGACATCTACTATGTTATCGGTGAAAAAAAACTTCGATTACTAATAAAGACGAAAACCGAAGTATCTCATGGAGAACCAACTCTGATCCAAAAGAAAACTAAGAATCTGAATCAAGTCATCAAAAATATGAAGGCATATACAAATATATGAAATCATATACAAATGGTGTATGATTTCTTAATGATTACCCGACCAAAAATTAGGTCGCGATCAGGAAACAAAAGGTTAGACAAATTATATTTTTTGCGTGCTCATTTGATGAACAGAATTGTTAAATAAAAAATATTTAATTATGTATGTAAGATTTTATTCTTTTCATAGTTTTCCTGGGGAAGATCCATATTAATAAGTATTGTCAATAGTTATACAAATATATCTACTTTGTGTTATATCATTTTATATTTTACATTCAGAATATTTTCAATTGCATATATTTTTTATAATGCTCGATTAGAGTTCAAAAAAAGATTTTCTGTGATGTTTACTCTTATATTTTGCGTCATTTAATACCTTAAAAAAATACCGGTTATATACCGGTAAACCGGTTTTTATTGAAAATTTTACCGAATTACCGGTAATTGAAAAAGTCGGTAAATTTGCAATCCCTAGGGGTAATGCTCGTGGAAGTGGGTGCTAAGGGAATTTGTTTTTTTATTAACTTTATCTGTTTTCGGACGTATATTTGGATTCGTGAAAGTGAGTTTATGTATAGCATCTTTTGCAGAAGAATTTTATTTATTAAGGGTAAGGATATATTTTCGAACAGTTGCTGTTCTTCACAAAACATATGCATGTGAGGTAAATGTCCCCCTTAGCGACCATGTCTTCTTTATTGATCGGTCACCTGGTACTTTCCAGTTGGTCGTGGCACCTGACTAGATCCATTGAAGGAAATAAAAGTACAGTAAGATACGTTCATGAAAGCCTGACAGAAATCTAAATTGTTATACTTCAAAAATGGAACGTCTAACAAGTTAGACAAGCCCATAATGACAACGATAAAAGGAGATCCATAAGATAAAAAATTAACCCTTCATTGACACACTTGTTTTTTCGATCAACTTTGACATACCTGGGTGGCTCACAACCAGAGAAATTTTTCAACTACTGCCTTTCTTATCTACTGAATCCAATCGTTATGAGAAAAATCACGGGTCAATTTCAGGGTCTCGAGAATGTATTCCAATAGTTTTTTTTCTAGAAATTTTGTCACAATTTTTGTAAAAAAATTCTAAATTACAATATGTCGAGAAAAAATGAAGAATAACTTCCAAAAATTGTAACTCTTACAAGTTTCAATATTAGAAGCTAAAAATCTACAGAGTTGTGTCCAGATATTAGGAAAAAAATAGTTTATAAGTAGACACTGGAAAAAAGCTATTTATTTTGCATTTAGAGGGTACAGAGCGTCAAAATCAGCTTATGGGTGGCTCACACCCAGAGTGTCACCGAAGGGTTAAGTCAATAAAAAAGACAAGACAACGAACGCACTTTTCACTGTAACTGTATTACAAACGTCCACATTGCAATTTAACAATTCGCTCACTTAGAAACCCAGACGCATCAACGAAACACAGTCGCATTCAAAGGATCGCATTCTCACATGTCCAAGTGACGGAGCCATATAGGCCTGTAAAAAAATCTAAGAAAGCGAGCTGAATCGCGAATGGCGTGTTCCCCTCGCATTCGTATTCCCGTTGCCCTCCTCGTTTGTTTTGATAAATTCCGCCGCCGTATCGGGCCCGATTTCCTATTCTAAGTACCTGGCAAAGTGGCCCCCTGCCTCGCCCACTTTCCCACGGCACGGGGCTTGTACAGTTAATTTAAAACAATCCACGGTCGCATCAAGTAATCGAGACCGTCTCGCAATTGAATTCTACAGCCTGGAAATTCACCGCGCTTCCTCCACCCCTTTCGCGGCGGGGCACGATTTCCGCGAGGGTTGGAAATGGAGGGGGCGATCGTTTCGCCCTGGTGATTGCATTCGCGAAAGTACGCGTCGCCCCGCGCCGTGCGCCGCGACGCTACGTCAATTCACAGGGCAGCCGGTAGGAAAAGTAACGGAGATATGCAAATGCGGCGGGGACGTACGCGAATAAAAGCCGAGACGCAGAAGGTACGAGGGTCGTTTCTCTGCTTGCAGGGTATTTCTGGCACATCACCGACATCCACTATGACCCGAAGTACTCCACCCAGGGAGACGCAGCAAACAGTAAGTATCCATCGCGCCGTGTGCGAAGCCGTCAGGCCACGCACGTTCCCCGTTCACCAACTGGCAGCCGCAAGCCTCTTTTATGTTTGGTCCCCGGTGCTCCCTGCACGGAGCCTATATCCCCTTGGTATTTACCGATCGTTTAAAGTAGCTGGCACGCCTAGCTGGCACGGGGCTCGCGTGGAATAGCGGTGCACCGAAACGCGGCCCGCTAGGAGATGGCGCGGCTTGGGCTCCTTCGCGTATTTCGCGACGTAAACGGTGGCAAGTGCGCGCTTCAATGTGGCAGACATGTTGGTTACTGCGACGGCGTGTGTTTCCGAGATTGGGGAGGGAAATCTACGGGTGTACTTTGCACATTGAATAGGAGAATAGAAGGGAAGCGTTGATAGACGTAGGGACCCATTTCTTGTCTTCTAGGTGTAACTGATTTCGGTATGGGGTTTGGATATCCAAGTTTGATGGATCGAAATTTCTCAATGAAAATAACAGAGCAGCGTAGGGTGACTGTACCTAATACCGCCTAGCAAAAGTTAAATCGCTGTTAATTGAATAATAATTGATATTTTTGCATGCAATTTGTTTCAATGTAAAGAGATTCATCTTTCATGTAGTATAAGTTAGATTCGTTAAAACCCACAAATTTTCAATTAGGAATTAAAAAACGCAAATTCGACTTAAGGGGGGACGCCTACATGGAGCGGTCGAAACAATGCGCATATTTGGGATTGTTTTCAAGGAAGACCGTTACACTTTTATTAATAACTATTCGTATATTGTTAAGGGTACATCTAAAGAACAGTTCACTATTTTTTGCGTTAAAGAATATTAAAAGATTTGAGAGTTATAAGCGATGACCGGGATGTCCTTTTTTTTGCGGTAACCATCGTAGCTCGTAGCAGAATCATCCGAAATGAAAAATTCGAAAGGCTTTAGATAGAGTATGAAATTATCTAGGCGCTATCGGGCCCGATTTTGGAAAAATTATTATGAGACAAAATGGCGGCGCTGCAAATTTGAAGCATCGATTTTCAACAAAAAAGTAGTTCCTTTCTTGGCCTGTAAAAAAAACTAAGAAGAAAAAAAGAAATCCCTCCGATAGCGCCTAGATAATTTCATACTCTATCTAAAGGCTTTCGAATTTTTCATTTCGGATGAATCTGCTACAAGCTACGATGGTCACCGTAAAAAAAAAAGACATCCCGGTCATCGCTTATAACTCTCAAATCTTTTAATATTCTTTAACGCAAAAAATACTGAACTGTTCTTTAGATGTACTCTTAACAATAGACGAATAGTTATTAATGAAAGTGTAACTCGTTTTTCTAGAAAAAAATCACAAAGAAGCGCATTGTTTCGACCGCTCTAGGTAGGCGTCCCCCCTTAAATTATAATAGAGAACGATGGCGTTGTTCCACCTCACACGAACAACCATAATCCGGGGTATAATGGGGTACCCCATCATTCCCCGTATCAAAAACCCCATTTTGTCTCAAATCATCGTTTTCCAGAGACTGATGTTATTTGTACAACAAATAAAAAAATATTGCAATTTTTAATATTGTACATTAAAGTAAATAGAATGGAGATTATAATGTAACAAAAATAATTGACTTACCGTTTTTAAATATATATTTATTATAAGTCTTTTTAGTACAACAAAATAAGATCCACGCAGCATGTGGACGATTTCAGAGCTCTAAACCAAAGACGCGTGCTCCCCCACTCATTTTTATCAACGACCTAACTATTACAATACAATGGCTTCTTTTTGGTACTTTCATCAAATGTCATTTTTCGATTATGTTTTTTTTTACGATACCCCATTCATGCCCCCTTTCCCCTATGTACCTATCTAAAATTTGTGTTAACACCTATTGTATACCTTGAGATATTTAACGCGTTACATTCACCCGCACATTCTACCCTACCAAGCAATTCTGAGATTCATAGGAGTTAAGAGGAGGGAGTGGGAAACAAGAGAGTCTATAAAGGGGCCTTTGGTTCCCAGCCAACCAATAGTAATGCCTCTCCATTAGATGACTCCCCAAATATCGAACCCATTAATCGCGCTTCCTCAACGACTCCGTGGACTTGAAGACCTCGGTATTGCTTGGAATACCTATAACAGTCGTTTAACAAAAAAATGTAAAAAAAAAAAAACTGTCAAAGCCAGCCTTCCCCCTTTCCCCCGATTCCCTTTCATTTGTATGTCAGCGACGGAAGGGACGTGACCGTGTTCCCTTCAAAGTTCCTCCGTCTCCCCTGTCTCTTTTGCCCCTCAGCCCGTGTACACGTGGCATTCGCCCAGCTCACCCAGAACCCTTCGCCATGTTTCAGTGTGCTGGAACACGAGGAACAGCATGGATAACGGGCGGGCACGCATCGACAGGAAGCTGACAGGCGAGTTCGGCGACTATAGCTGCGACTCGCCGTGGGCTCTGATTGAATCAGCGGCGAAGGCGATGCGATCGCACCGCGGCGAAGGAATTGAATTTGTCCTCTGGACAGGGTAGGTACGCTTTGAGAAATGGGGTGGGGGTCGGTGCCTGAAGTGACGCTGAGGAACGGGAATCGGCCTCCTCATAATCGATTAAATCCCTCAGTCGCCGTGCAGATCGGATAAAAATACTGTCGTGGAATTATGTTTGCTGGGACGTTAATTGGACTGCCGTGGGAAACTCGGCTAACGAATCTTATGGGGATAATCGGCTCGGGCGGGGCGTTATTCAATCAGGGGGCTGCTTGGACGGTTAACAAGCGTTTGATCAGTAGCCGATAGGTCGTTTCAATCGGGCGAGGTTGCTTCATTGTGGCGTTAGTATCCGCGATGAAAGAGTATAAATGGCGTTACTTTAAATTGCATTATTATTATAACAGTCCTATTTATTATACTACTAATCAAACTGGATTAAAGACGGATATCGCTGTTCGAAAGATTATCGAGGCTAATTAGAGGGAGCCACTGGGCAATTGATAAGGAAAGATCCCCAACTCGGAAGTTCAAAAAATTATGAAAATTTTGAGATATTTAGAGGATATACAGGTAAGTATATATTACGTATTTTTTTTTTTGCTACCCAAATTCACTCTAAGGGGGTGAAATTGACCCCTGAAAATCCAGCTATTTTCCGATTTAGTGTTATAACTCGCGAACTATAAGGGATAGAAAAAAGTTTTCACGCAAAAGTTACTTCTTTTAATTAGGACTATTATTTAGTATAAGTAATACGCGAGTTATAGCACAGACTCGGAAAATAACCGGGTTTCCAAGGGTCAATTTCACCCCCTTAAAGTAAATTAGGGCAGCAAAAGAATCACCATTTTTACATATTCCCAAAGATTCATAATTTTTTGAATTTCCGGGTTGGGTATCTTCCCCTGTGAGTTGCACTGCCAAGTCTATTGAGATCAATGAAAGCGAAAATAATTAATGAGTTTAGGAGTAAGATGAAAAGTGACAAATGTCTGGTAAGTCGATTGAAGAAGGACCTCTAATAGATGCTAAACGTGAACCAAGGAAATTGAGCTAGATATTTGTGTGAATGTATAGTTACACGAATTGTTTCGCGAGCAATTAGTGAATCGTTTGGATAAGTCAACGAAAACTGATCGATGCCAGGCGCGGAATTTTCAGCACTAATCCGATGATTGATAATTTGCAAACTCGACGGACAAGAATGCAATGGGCCGTAAGCATTTGTGTTTGCACGACACGGAATTGGTCCAGCCGCGTATCCTGTATGAATTAAACCGTACAAATTGCTGGTTTAATGGAGTTTCATCAATTCATCGGCCACAGAATTGGGAATATTAATACACTTATGAATAAATTGTTGGAACAATCGGCAGTGCCCTAGCGACACGTGGGATCGTAATGAAGATTGATGAATACTGTTATAATTTTATTACCCGGCTTGTCTTTATTATTTCTTTCCACTGTCAGAGAAGAATAATGGATACAGACGGCGCATTTCATTGCAATTTCATTCACGGTTCTCTTCATTTTTCACGTCTCCCATTTTTCAACAATTTGTACATATTTTATGAGCGACTGAATTAGAGAATACGACCTCCGTGGCGATTGCATTAATTAAATCTTTCCTTTTAATTCGCCGACTGGTTTATAAAATCGTCAGAAACTTTAGATCCTGGAGTATCACTCTTTTTACGCTGGTGATTTCAAACACACTTGTTGCAATCAGTTAATCTTCCCCTTTTCATTCGTAACAGAAGATATGATTTGCTTTATTCAATTTTACACAAAAAGTTCTATTGTATGTTACTTCCTTGTGTATATACTGCTAAACAATAATAATAATATTAAAAACAAGTCACTGCAGATCGGAAGTCAGATCTAGAAATTATATAATTACTTTTACTTCGAAGCTGAATCCTCAGAATGCAATAGATCTGCTAAAAGGCCTTTCAACTTTTTGCAAAATGAGAAATTTGCTTATATCGACTTTCCCTTAATTTTAAGGTACCCTTGCAGAAAATATACATCTTCGGGTAAATAATAATTCAGAAAATTATTTCTTCAATCACGCTCATGTTGAAGACAAAGCAGAACTCGCGTTAAACCTGAAATGTAATTGCAGGTTAATAGGAAGCTGAAGTATCAGACAGTGCGTGTTCACTGCAGGTCGATTTTCAGCTTCCAGATGTTCCGAATTCATTTCGTCGATATCGTGTTCCATCGTCAACTTATAGCAGAATGCAGATATTGCACTATTGCACGGACAACCTACATTTTTCGGTAGAATCGCACGCGAGTTCAGCAACTCCTCCACTTATTTCTAGCGATTTGCAACGCTCCGGTTCCCACACTTTCGATTCAAACCAGTTCCCAACTGGCTTACGTGAATCTCGTGGCAAATCTCGGTGGGTCTGAAATTATAGAAATTTGAACTAACGCTAACTACGTGACTATTAGTGGCTGCAGTTCTGATATAAGGTTTCCCAATTTCAATGCTAGAAAACGAGCATGTAAAATGGCCACCGCAGATGTAATACAAATTCGGTATTCAACAACACGACGCCACAGAATCAACGTACATTCATGCAAATAAACGGTGCTCAGTTGTAACAGAGGGCAAGCCAATCTTCAATCGCTTCAATCGCGGCTGTCGCTTGAACGGCGTTCCAGTAAATCGCGTTTTAAACTTTACAGGTTGCCGATTAAGTTGTAGCCACACTTGTGCTCACGCGACAGCACCTATTCCTCGATTCATACCATTTGGCTTCTCGAGCCTTTCATTTCGTGCCTCGAGCTTCGTTACATTAATCTCTGGATTTTAGTGAATCAGATATATAAGAAATTCCTAGAGTTCTGATTTGTGGGCTCATAGCCGCTGTGATTTAGATTCCTCGACTTTTCTCTACTTAAATCGAAGGAAAAATTGATGGAGCTTGGCAATTCTGTGGAATTATTGTAGCACAGCGGAATCGAATGGAATTTAATAAAGAAAAAGCCGCTTATATCGCAGAGGAAATCTAGCTTCGTGGACAAAGTTCAATCGCGACAATCTTTCAAATGGCCATCCACTGAATCGCACTTCGAACTTCGCGCGTCGCTGATTAAATTGTACGTCACGTTTTTCTACGCAACATCTACGATCCCGCGATTTAATCTTCTCGATTCGTACCGCGCAGTTCCTCCAACTTTCCACTCAATTTCGTGTTTCAAATTGGCACGCGTAAATCTCGCGTTTCCCCGGCGCGAAATCGAAACTTTGGGAATTTATGGGGATCAAGGAACTTTATGAATTCTGTAATTCGCCGGGTAGAAAGGATGCTAATAACGTAACGTTTTAGAGCGAAACTTGGGTTAATGGCAGAAACACTCGAGGTTGAAAGAATTGTAGAGAGAATGATAACTGACGGAAATATCTAATTTCTATAAATCTTTAGTAACTTTCTTAATATCGTTCTAACGAGAAATCCGCAGTCAATATCAACCTCTTTAAGGGGACTAGGCAATCGAAAAATCGATTTTTGTTATTACATTTTCGGAAAGTACTATCTTTTCTGAATAATATGCCGCTTGGTTTACAGTAAAATTCGCAAAATTGTAGATTTGGCAGTTAAAAACGTCAAGCGGCAACATATAACGTCGCCTCTGCCCAGAAACTTTAAACGCGTTTTTCTCGAATATTTTTATCTCTTCATTTTTTCCTGATTGCGGACGAATGAAGGTTCAGATCGACTTGGAAAAAATTACAGGATGTGTAAAACATGTGCCATATCGGCCCAAACCTCTGATATGGTCCGTAAAAATTCGAGATTTTCATAAAAAAAATTAAGAAGTCACCGGATTTTAGTACTTTGTCCCCGACAGGATTTGTCTCGCTTCGTCTCCCACAAGCCCACGCGCTCGCTCTGTCTCTCTCCGCGTCATCGACGGCTCGGAATCGTCGATGCTATGCGTTGTATGCTCGCCGCCAAGCCCCGAACGTGGCGCTTATAACGAGAAATATTTACTGCGCAGCTTCAGTCCAAAGGGCACTGCAATCATGCGCGCTTAATAATACCTATCCCCAACGCAAACCTAACCAGCAAAAATGAATAAAAAAAATTTTCCCAGAGTACAATAAAATACTCCCCATTAGCAGAGAGACAATTCAGTAACTAGCGCAAACTCAGCTGCTACGACGACCTTAGTAGTGTCTGAGCAAATAAGGGGTGGAAACTTTTGCAGTCTGCTGATTAAGCTGTAGCTACACACCCACGCACGCATTCCCGCGGCACTATCGTTTCTTCGTGTTTACCAGCGAATCGGAGTAATTCTCGCAGCCCTCGTCGTATGTAACCAGTGCTAACGAGGTTGTAACTACTTGTTGCAGTGACGCGCTGACGCGCACCGCTGGCATGAGCCCCGAGCAGCGGCTGCAGTGTTTGCGGAATTTGACCGATCTGTTGTCCCGCACGTTCAAGGAACAATTTGTGTTTCCTGCGCTCGGACACGAGGACATCGGGGTGAGCTTCTCCCAGCTGGCCGTGCTCTGGCAGCAATGGCTGCCGCAGGAGGCTCTGGACACGTTTCAAACCGGTGAGCAGTATATATCGAAGCGTTCTGATTGCGTTGCCCACCGAGAGGCTCCGCTGGCCAGGGGCGAATGCCTCCGGTTTCCGAACGGGCACGTGTTTTGTAATGGTAAACAAGACGGGGGGGGGGGGGGAAATCGGATTAAATGGAACGCTCTCCCCGGGATAACTGAAATTTACGGGGACGGTTTTTCCGGGGAGTGCCACGACTCTCGCGATTAGGATTTTTCGGCCAGTGTACGTGCCTGGGAAGGGGAACGATGGCGGCGGTGCAGTCTTGCGCTGCTTCTTGGTGAAACGTTTTTGTTTATTCCTGGACTCCTTCGACGTGAGTGAAGGGTTTAGTTGCACGGGGGAGAGTTCTATGGGCAGGTTTGCTCAGAGTCGTGTTTCGCGATGGTAAACAAGGCGTTGGGAAAATACGGGCAAATTAGATTAAATCGAGGGTGTGCTTCCCTCGGAAAGCAGAAATTTGGGGGTAGAGTTCTGATGGAGAGGAAATGGCCTTGCGCAGACTTATTCAGTTAATGAATATCTTTAAAGGGGATGGATTATAATAATATAATAATCATACAGTGCTTGTTTGACATTTTTTGATTATATAATATTTTGATAAAGCACTTTATCAAACAGAATTTCTATGGGAAGTTACATTTTCTTGTCTTCAGCTTTAGCTAGTTTCTTTAAGATCATTATGAATATTACACAATAGCAGTTTTGTTAACTGAAGTAGGGGAGAGCGGGGACAAACGTAACGGCGTCATGAATGTAACACGCCTTCTCTCGCCTTCCACAAACGTTTCCAAAACGTTTGCTTTACATAGTTACGCGTGTTTAATGTTTCTTTTATTCCACGGAGTGACGCTGAGCAATACGACGATTCATATACTGTGGGCGAGCTGATTTCGTTATTTCGATCGTTCAAATAAGTGTCTCCTCTGTTGGTTTTTTTTGTTAATATTCATAGTTAAACTATAGACATTGATCCAATTATTTGTTAGAGCGTTCTTAGATAATGTCTTTATAAGTTCCTGTATTTGATTTCAATAAATCTTGTATAGTTTGTACGGTATAACAGTTCTATGCCGAAAAACATGGCTGGGGACAAAAGTAACACGTCATTACGGGGAGAAGTTGAATCCAATATTAACAATAGTTTTTTTTAAAAAATCATAAATATTAGTTACTTTTGGGGCCATTACACGAGATTCCATATTAAATCAAATACACAGTATCAAAGAAATATTTGAAGCTGGTTATGCTTTTTTATCGTTTCTATCGTTTCAGAAAATAAAAATCCTATTTTGCTTTGGAATAAGTGTTTTTACTTAATTCTCCTCAAAATAATTAGTATTACTTTCGTCCCCATGGTATGTTACTTTCGTCCTACCTCTGCAGGACAAAAGTAACAATGACAGTCACTGCGGAAAATTGCCATAACTCTTTGACTACTTATCATGGAAGGCTGAATTTGTGGTCAAATGATAGACCAATAAACACACTATCTTAAGGCATAATTTTCGTTTTTATATCTGTAAGAGGTAATTGGCAGCTTAGCCAAATGTAAAAAGTGTTACGTTTGTCCCCCCTCTCTCCTAGTAAAACGATGTAAAAGCTAAGGTAATTGAATTTATAAACAATATAACGATCCGGTTTCTGGCGCCGATTATTCCAAAGCTCGAGTGGTATTGAACACACGTAGACGGTTAAATTCATCTGGAATTGTTGCGATCAGAATTAGTTCCTACGTTTATGGTGGAAGTTTCGCTAGGGGGGAGGATATTCTACAAATGCATTCAGATTACGCAACGTTCGAGTAACGATGAAGTATTCAAATAACAAACTTCGAAACGGTGGGTGTTCCCAGGTAGAAAACGTCGATCTGAAAGTCGTTGACAGAAACAACGAGAAGTGGAGCGGAAGCTCGAGACTCACTCGACGATTTCAAACCCTTGTTACAGCCGGATATTATACGATAGAACAGCGCTCGGAGAAGTATCGAATCATCTTCCTGAACACGAATCTGTGGTTGAACACAGCCGACGACCGTATGCTGCAGCGCACAGGAAGCAGCACGATCGATAACACGCAAGATCCTTACGGCCAATGGTCCTGGTTCCAGTCGACCATCGAGAATGCACGGAGGAAGAAGGAGACGGTAAGCTCGATCCTCCTCAATCTGTAATATTAACCTCCTAAAGCGTTCTGTTATCGTGCATTGTTGTTTCCCCCGCTTTTATTATCTTTCCCCGAGCGGGCGCTGCGGCCGGACAAATAATATCCAGCTACCCCCGAGTTATATATCACTATTAAACTCGCCGCTCCCGAAACTTTTGTTTATCCCGGGCACCATCCATCCCGCAAACCGACAAGATTGCGCGTCGAATTTTATCCCTTTTAATAAGTTTCACCGCGGCTAGCCGCTGTTTAAAGGTTGCCCCCGTGCTTTCGCGAAGCCGAGGCAACGATCAGTTAATCCCCCTTGCGAAATTAAAACGGCATTACTCGCCGCTTTCGCCAACCTTTTTATCGCTTCTGATAATTTTCACTTGGGCTTCTTGATACGTAGACGTGTAATATCACATATTAAGTGCCATTGCGTTTATTAAAGGGGTTGCAAAGGTGTAATATGGGGCTTTTTGGGAAATGGAGTTATTTTTAGATACAATAGTGATTTGATTAAAAATTAAATACTATAAAGTGAGCTCTACCATAGGAGACTGACTTTCAAACTGCAACGCAAGGAAATTTAATGTTTCGTAGAACTTTTGTAATTTATAGATATCTTTCTAGTTCCCTGAAAGGTATCTTTTTAAAGGGTGTGGCCGTTTTTCCGTGACCAAGAAATCGAGCTTCTTTAAATTTTCTTGCGGATCAAAGACTCATGAATATCGCAAGAGAATTGTAATTCGATAATTCCGAGAACCAGCACGGTTAGGAGAGTTTGAAATAACCGAGGCACACAGAGGATATGTAAGCACTCGTGTCACCCCCGCAGACAAAAATCTCTTCCTTTCTTGAAATAACTGCAGCGAGGTTGTCCCGAGGACACAGGGAGAACGCAGACCGTTAACATATTTGTGCACCACGGGATGATTGCATTCCTCCCCGTGTTCCATTCTTGGGAACAAACTTCCCACTCGACCTCTCGATGCGTCTGAATTCGTGGAACGTGGAGTGATAGCGGGGCCCTCTTTCTTCTACAGCGACGTAAATCGACGTTTATTATGAAATTTCTTCCCGAGCTGGCTGGCGTTCTTCGTGAAACTCCTGCGACTAAGTGGTGACTGTAAAACTTTTAATTGCCATTTCTTTGGAGCAGCCCTTTCGGACGAGTATCCTCGGCGAGAGGGGCGGGGGCGAAAAGAATTCTCCGCCACAGGCAACGATACCGACCCTCTGTTATCAAACGTTACATCGCGAGCGCAGACGTGTTCGTTAAAGCGGGGAATTCTAACGAGCAAACAAAGAGGGAGGGATATAGGACGAGCTACGGAAACTACGCGAAACGGGTATTATTTGCGTCTTCCTGTTCGCGTTTCCGTTCGTCGCTGGGTCCCGCCTCGTCTCGCGCAAAGGGACGATACGTCGCCGCCCCGACAAAGGGTGCGAACATTATTGCGAATATTCCAAGGGTGGAAGCGTAACTGAGCCGTTAAGTATATTTAACTTGCCAGAACGGTTCTCTCTTTGCGCAGCAACGGGCTCGATAATTAAAAGGATCAAGCCAGCCGGATAGGGAAGGGTCGAGTGTGTGTGTGTGTGTGTGTGTGTGTGTGTGTGTGTGTACGTTTGGAGGAGCTAGCGAGATTCGAATGAACAAGAAGGAAATCCAGTCGGCGACGAGCGTAACGACGAGTTCGCGCGCAACTTTTATCGGCGAAACGTCAATTTCCGGGGATGAAAATGCTACGACGGGGCGCAGTATCAATATCGACTCTGCTTCGTTTCCTCCATTTTGGTCTCTGTCGCGATAAATTATTTACACGGGGCACGGTTATCGGCACGACAGGCTATCAGTCAATAGCAGAACCACCAGCCACGGGGCTTTATAGTCGGGAAAACAGCCGTCGAATCCGCTTTCTCCGAAGCGTCTATGAGGGTACGAAGGTGGCATTAAACATTCGACGTTTGTGCGACAGCTCGATGATTGTAACGCCGCGTGAAGTAGACGTGTACCCGTTCAACGCTATTTTTTGGGGCGCCTCGCGTGGAATATTTTGATTTAGCTGATCGTTGTAGTATGTGGTACTTCATGGCAAGTATTGAAAGGGGCATTATATTTTGGCAGGTTAAATTAATAGCTCTGATATACAGATTTTTGGTAATTATTTATAAAAGGGCAGTTTCCACCGATTTTTTGTCAAAGTTAACATTCTGAACAACCATTTTTTTTTTCATATACCCGTCGCGCATTGGAGTATTTGTATTAAAAAATCGGACAAAAGTAAAAATCAACAAGTTAGTCAAAAACCCTACCAAATCCATTTTTCTTAAAGCTTGATAACCAGGTGCGTCAAACGGCGGCCGTAAGTCTTTATTCTCGGTGCCGTCGGTCGTGATATTTGTTTTTCTTGCTATTGTGTATTGTGTGGGTTAGATAAACAAAAAAATAAACATTTTGAACAAGGAAGATGAAGGTATGTACTTTATTTTAAAACAACATTTTATCAATGCTGCATATGTATATGTTTTCTACAAATGTTTAAACAAGGCCTAAATAGATTTTTTAGTTACCTAATTTAACAGATAAGAGTGTTTTTATCTATGTGTCGGGCCCTGTCGGGTAATTGTTTTTATTAAAATCGTCCGCCCTTTTCAGCTAATCTCGTTTTTTATTACTTCAAACGTAGTAAGCCAAAAAAATGAAATTTTCAAGTTAGTAATTTTTTATATTTTTCTTGTAGTTTCTACGGGAACGGTCAAGCAATTTACCAGAAGAGAATAGACAATTTGGATAATATAACTTTACAAAATTGCAGTAATATAGCAGTAATATTTATGTGTTAAACGGGGAATAAAAGATATTTTTTAAAAGTTTTCTTGGCAGCATAATTTTTTGATTAACTCCTAATTATGTGTTTTTTGCATGTATGTACATTGCAAAAAACACATAAAATATTTTTGTCCGTAGGATTTAGTTTTCGAGATATTTGTAAAAAAAACTGTGATCGGTACTTTGTTTGGATCGGATGGTTTAGCGGTTCCCCATGAGGGATTTTTTTGGGAGATTTACACATTTTTTTATCTTAAATCTACTGAAAGTTGCCGGCCCGCTAAACCATCTGATCCAAACCAACTACCAATCATATTTTTTGCGAATATCTTGAAAACTAAAGCCGAGCGACGGGAACATGTATAAAAAAAAAGTTATTCAAAATCATGCCTCCGATAACATATTCCAAGATTTTTTTATAATTATTGGTGTACTGGTAGTGATATCTGCACGAGTTAAGAGGGTGTGAAATAAAGAGGCGCATGGGAAGTTAATAATAATAATGTTGACACTAGATAATTTCTTAAAGATTGAATATTTTCATCTTTTGTTCCAATTTTTTAATTGGGATTGCGTATTGGAAACCCCACTATTGCTTGGTACATCTATATATGATTTGGATTGGAAAGGGTTAAAATTAGAAATTTGACAAAAGTTAAGGGAAATCGATCTGTGTAAATATTATTCATCAGCGCTCAGATAGGATGCTAGAATATAGACATTCGCCGTCAAATGTTGAATAACGATAACAATAATAATATTAATTCATAAATAAAGTAAATAATATAGTGTAGCGGCAATAGTAACAACGTTTTCCGAAGAATCTTAATATAATCGAACTAAGAAACTATAGAACTGCGCGAACTAATGAAATCAGTAGAAAAGGTCAACGTCTAGAGCGACGAGATGAACGTCATCGTGTAGGTCTGAAATGTTGTAACGAATAGTAAAAGAAGCATTTGTGGACCTATATTTGCACGATATTTTTATATTATTATAATTATTATTAACGTCTTCATTGTACTAAGTTTCAAGTTAAATTTAACAGATAGAGAAGAAGAGAAATTCTTATCTACATGATTAGTGAAGTATCATAGTAAAGTTTGATCAAACAGTGTAGGAACTTCCTGTTCATAGAACTTCAATTTTGAGGGTCTGCTTCAAGTTTTCGTGTAAGCCAAACAAACTCCGCCGTGTGCTAATCCAGCAGATATAGCCAGCCAAGATGATAATACGTAACAAAGAGGATGATTTAAATTGAAACTGCAGATGGAATTTGATAATATTCTTCCATAATTATACTCGTTGGGGGTTGTTTAAGTAACGTGGATGAATAAATAAATTCCTCGCAATCTTTCGTGCTGCAAGTTGAAACTCATGTACCTAAGTCATTGTTGCATCTACATGGCTCGAAAGGAAGAAAGGGCAAATTTCATTTCAGTCCTGTTTAATATCCCCCAGAATTTAAAATTCTGCGTCTTGAGTTTACCAATAATTTTCTGAAATATTACATTCTTCGAACTTATTATGACCATCGAACTACGTTTCAAAGGTTACTTCTTCGAACATTCTGCGCGTAGATCGATATTTAATATCCACGCTTATAAGTTACGGGAAACAATACAAAAACTAGCGCGGCCCACTAAGCCCGAAGTACTTAAACTCGAGACGAACTTTAAAAACGAATAAGGTTCTGTAGCTTCCTATCAGTTCGTTACATAAAGATATCATTTACCTATAAAACCACGTTACTACAAGTGCAACGCACAACCTAGAAAATATTTGAATTATAAGAATTCAGTAGATTTTTATTACAAACATCACTTTAATCAAAGTTGCGTTCGAAAGTATCATACTCAATGTGTATCCTCAGAGACATGTTACAGATTGTAAATTATAACTTTATTTCTTCTCCTAAGGCAGTGAAGGTAGAAGCATAAATTTCTTTTTATGCTATTCGTCGAAGTGCTCTTAAAAATATTGTCTGTGCCATGGATGGCAATAAATAAACTTGATATATACTCTTCGCCTGAATATTATGGAAACGTTTTATTTTTACTATCATATCTCGTGACACAACCTACGCAGTTGCTACCATTAATGTATTAACAGTAAATCGGTATTAAATAAAAGTAAAAAGTAGGATAAGGACATAGTTACCAAAGGTGAAAAACCATGTTATTTCTCAGAGCACGAAATAATTCCACGAACCTACTTCCAAGAGAAAGTTTAAATGTATTTTCGACACTGAATTAAGGCATTTGGTGGAAGAAGGGCACATACAATAAAATGCCATTTCAAGAAAATCGATTTTAGGTTTTCGTTATAGTGTAACTTAATAAAAAGTAGTGTAATTAAATCCAATTTTTTTAAGGATGTAATTCCGTGTCCTTCAAACATTCTGAAAACAGAAGTCATGATTTGAAAATGATGTACCTTTATTTGTAGGTTTCATGCAACTGGTTAATGTGCCCTTTTTCCGTAAATGTGGTAAATTCGTAAAAAATTTATTCTTTGTTTAGTTATTTATAGGGATTGCAAATTTACCGACTTTTCAATTACCGGTAATTCGGTAAAATTTTCAATCGAAACTGGTTTACCGATAATTAACCGGTATTTTTTTTAAGGTATTAAATGACGTAAAATATAAGAGTAAACATTACAAAAAAAATTGTTTTGAACTCTAAACGAGCATTATAAAAAATATATGCAATTGAAACTATTCTGAACATAAAATATAAAATGATATAATACAAAGTAGATATATTTGTATAACTATTGACAATACTTATTAATACGAATCTTCACCAGGAAAACTATGAAAAGAATAAAATCTTACATACATAATTAAATATTTTTTTATTTAACAATTCTGTTTAACAAAGAAATCATATGCCATTTGTAATATACTCTCTCCTTACTTTTGCTACTTGAAAATGCGTCCATTTTATTGATGACTTGATTCAGATTCTTACTTTTCTTTTGGATCAGAGTTGGTTCTCCATGAGATACTTCGGTTTTCGTCTTTAATAGTAATTCAATTTTTTTTTTCACTGATAACAGTAGATATCGACGGAATTAATAAACGCATATATACGCTATATTGCTATAAGTAATTTATCGAATTACCGGTAAAAATTTGGCGAATTACCGATAAAAATTTTAGGGTATTTCTCGCTATTTTGCAATCCCTATACGTAACACAACAGCATCTAGCTAATCTAAACGTGAGAGAAGTAATGTCCTGGAATATTATATACAATATATACCTGAGTCGATTTAAACTATTTAAGGAAAAAGGGCACATAAGTCTACGTGCCCTTTTTCCATCAAATCCCTCAATTATCTCGAAAAAAGCAAAACACAATCCTACGAACATACTCCCCCCCCCCCAGCTTTCGTGATTTCAACTTGCACGACGATCTCCCCCAACCACTTCACACTCGAAAACAAACTTTAAGCGCCATCTCGACACATAATTGTCTCCCGCAAAGCATCCTCCCCTTACGAATGCAAACGATATCATAGAGATCGAGGTGTTAGTATAAGGATGTAACAGTTGAAAAGAGTGTAGTTTCCCAGGCCACAAAGCAATCCCAGGAACATGCCTCCCGCAGCTTTCGCGACCATCTCCAATCATTTCACTCCCCGAGACAAACTTTAATCGCCATCTCGACACTTAATTGTCTCCCGAAAAGCGTCCTTTCCCCATACATCGAAATGATTTCGTAGAAACCGAATGGTAACCCAGGCAACGGGTCTCGCCTACCAAAGGCGAGCCTCCCCCAAGATTTACTCTGGGCTCCAATAAACGAGTCCCCCCCCCCCCCCCCTCCGCGGGATCGATCTATCCGGAACAAACGTCTATTTCATATGGTCGTAGCCGCTGAAAGAAATTCCAGCTTGTAGCCTGACCCGGGTGGGGAGGAGGGGGTGGATGGCGACAGACTTTATGAGCCTCTGGCTCCTCGAAACGGAATGAGATCGGCCGCGAATTTATTCCACGGGGCAATTACGACCCGGTCCCCGGTTCCTTGCATCGTGGTATCCGGTCCCTCGTGAACCAGCGTCGCGATCTCGATGATATCGGTTGTCGGATAACGGGGCTTCGAGATATCGGTTATCGATTACGGCCCCGAGGCGTTTAGAACGAGGCGAATCCTTCAGTGCCCCCCTCCCCAAGGCTGGGTGCTACGACCGGTGATAAATTATGGAAGGACTTTGAATTCCGTACACGCTACCAAGATCCATACACCGGGACCGTTGCACGGCGATACCCCATTGATCTCGATATATAGACCGCCCTTTTCGCGCGCGCCTTCGCCTTTGACATCGCCCTCCCCCCACCGACCGCTCGCGCTGGAATATCTCGCGTGCACGTGAAAGCGACCTGTGTCACCCCGTTACGCATAAACCCGTGAATCGCGACGAATCGATTGAAGGGGGACGGGGCATTATCGTCATCAAAATTCACCGCGTCGATGTAAAAACAACACGTCCCGGAGCCACGCGCGGAATACCCCCGATGGGATGATCGAACTGGAGGGTCCACTGACCACGTTCGAACATTTTGTCGCTGGACGGGTGGCAGCGAGATGGACCGACTGGAGTGTGTACATCTGGGATGCTGCAGTGTTTGGGAACAGCGTTAGGGGATGACGGGAGGGGGACGATTCTGGAGAGATTTTGTGGGGTGGTCTTAATTGGAAGTTAATGAAATATTAGTTTAACCCTTGTACAGAAATTGGGACATTTAGATCTAAATTTGAGTCGCAAATCCTCGTTCCTCCTTAATTGTTGTTTTATTTGATCTGAAACTCCTTGATTTTCTTGAATAACTGATAACCGTCAATAATAAATTTTGCTTTTAATTTTTAATATTGTAGAGTTTTAATAAGTTTTTAGAATATTATATCGTAATAATTAAATGAACGGAGTTTTAGTTTTTTGTGCTCGTTTCTTGTGAATATGTATTAGGTCAATTTGAACAAAATTTACTTATCTGTGACACTTTATAAATTCCGTATAAAGGTTAAGTAAGGCATTAAGAACAAAAAACGGACTAAGCAATATCGAAAAAAAATTAATTTTTCCTATTTTATATGGTTAGTACAGGCTATTGGAATACATTATTGCTGCTAACTCCATTTCACATAAAATGTGAGTTTTTGCTCTCAATGCCTCAATTAATGGTCCCCGTGTCTCTGAGATAATGTTTCGTACTAGTCGATGAATTGGCAGGTGTAGATAACGTTAACTTTAACCTTCCAGCAAATTCAGAAAATTTTAGTTAATTTAATTAGGTAATATGAAATTATCATATTAGTGTTGAATATGATTTTACGGGAAAGACTGTTGTTATCTATAACACAGCAATGAAACTAGAAGTGTTACATCTTGTAATTGCTAATAGCCTTATCAGTCAGATATGTCCAACAAAATCTGTCACAAATACTATTTTTAGCAGGATAAATAGGGGAGACCGGGGCTAGTTGTTACATTATTCTGTTTTCAATTTTTTCATTTTTTATTAGAATTAATTACTTAATAACAAATATGCCAAAATATACTTTGGTCCTTCCTCTTTAATATATAGTAAGCGAAAACTTGAGAACATGCATACAAAATGAATGAAAAAATGTTATTTGCACGTTCAATTTGGATGTATCAAAACCATTTACTTTTTCTCTATATAAACGAAAAAGTTAAAAAACGATTGTTAACATCAAGGTACACAGACGTACGCTGGATCGTAGTAAAGAATTGAACAACAAATTTCACATATCTCGCTCAAATGGAGCTATGTATATACGGTGGCGAGATAATTCTTCTGTACCAATCTGCCGTTGTATAAACTAGCCCCGGTCACCACTGCACATAGAAATCCAGGTTAATGTTACTCTGGTGGTACCTATACATATTAATAAAACAAAGTGTACTAATCCATCGACACCCGTTCACAAATTTGAACAAGCTCCATTCAACGCATAATCCGACAGAGAATTGGACGAAGTGCAAAGAAATGTACAAAAAAAAGCGATTGAAACGCGACGTCAGCTTCACAGGCTGTGCAAGAACACGAACAGGAAGGAATGGGATTAACAACGATAATTGACAAGCGAATCAGCCGCGCGTCAGCTTTTTAACCCTGGAACAACGATAAATCCTTTCCAACCGTCCGCGAGATAGCACTGTGCGCAGCATCTCCAGAGAACCCACGTACAATGCGCCGAAATCCTGCGGGCCGTGTGTACCCAGCTGAACAGAAGATAGAAATCCGATTTCCCCTGGACAGATATAATCCTTTTCACCCCAACCACCTCTTCCACTGGCGCAGCGTTCGCTCGTAAGGGTTTCGCATTGAACGGTCTCGTAGGCCGTCAGAAACGATCCCGGCGACATGCTTGTGAATCAATGGATTCCCGAGAAGCCGATAATACGATTACAAATTACGAGCCGTTTAGACACGCCTGACCAATCAACGATACCATTGTCGCCCGAATCGTTCGCAATCTGGTTGAATGTAGCGGTGATTTTTCTGCCCACCTATGTAAAACTGATTTCAAATCAACGTTCAGCTCGATCATTCAGCGTATGGTAAAAATTTTGTATTCGAGCTTGTCCTGTATGTTTTTATAGGAATTCGCACTATTTAGTTCGGGTCTATGAAAAGCAAAATTTAGCTTTCACCTTTTCGGTCCTCTCGAATTTTCTGCACCAATTTCACTGAATAGTCTGATTCAGGGTATTATCAACCCATCACTCCCACTTCGGACTGGTGCTAAATATTCGTAAAAAGATTCTGCTGATTTCGTACTTTGACATCCATTTTGCACGTATAGATACGTGACAGGGGTTTCTATAGTTATAGAAAGCTACAATTAGGGATAAAAGCGAGATAAATCAGTATTGAATTTTTGTATATGAAAAGGGAGCAATCGGTGAAGTAGAAAGGGCCGATATTTCTAGGATCTAATCGAGAAATTATTATTCCATTTAAGTGTACTTACAAATATTGTACCGTACACTCAATATAGATGTTACAACCGAAGTCTGTTTTGCTGAACGTGAACGATATTCCATTCTTCTGCCAAGTGTAACACCTGAACCACGTATTTGTCAGGCGTTCACCGTTGCTTTCCTCTGCGTCGTTCGTCTGCAGTGATTGCTATGAACGTATGCGGAAGCACGGACATGTAAACCTTGCTATCATATGCAAATTCTTTGAAAGCATGCTGCGCCCCCATTTGGTTTGTATGCCTGTGTCGCAAATTGTATGTACAGGATCCGTGGAAAGGTGAGTGCTCAGGCTTGCAAGAATTTGAATCTTGCCTCTCTCTCTTCGATTACATATGGGCACACTAATCATTATACTAGCAACTGCTGTCACGTTTTATATTGACTTCCTCAGGTAGTCTCCTATGGAATAATAATTTGATACATTTAATCCTCTCAATATTATTTATTTATTGCTTTAAACCAAATGTTTCAAATTGCATACAATTTTCAAATTACCAGCTACCAATTTACATAATGACATTTACACTGTTTAGTATTTAATATTTATGTTTTACTTGGCAGTAGTTAAATTCTTACATTAAATTTCTTAAGAAAATTTAAGATGACTTTAAGACCTTTGATAGGTCACAGAGAAAATAGCTCCGGTTCATAGAGAAAATAGCTAGCACACAGTGTTAGGTATTAGTTACGTCTGCTGAGCAGTTTTAACAGAATTAAGCGTACGTCTTCATGTTCTGAGTATTGCCAGATAACATGATTTAAGTCTTGACATTCTGCTCTGCAATGACAAGCACTGTTAGATATAAAATAACCCTGTCAATATATTAAATTCTTTCACAAAATCCATTGTACAAAGAATCTTTACAAATGGAAGAAAACATTTAAAATTATTTTTATTGAGATAGCACTGTCTTTTTCCAATTCTTATTAATTCAAGTAGCTACTATTTAAAACGATTTTAAAACGACGAATATGTTAAATTATACACCGAGTGTGGCATTATGGCTTGTCTACTTGAAATGAGGTGATTTCCTGTGCAAAGTAAATTCAAATTGGAAAATAACTTAGTTTTAAAGCTCTGACTTCATTTTTTAGAAAATAGGTTTTATAATCATGTTGAGTAGGCACTCTTACACTTTATTAATAGTCGCACATGTTTGAAGAGTCTTTGTAGAAAACACTGTAAGTGCCAAAATTAAAAAAAAAATTATCGGAAAATGTTCTACGTTCCAATGGTAAATTTGATTTTTGGCATTTACAGTGTTTTCTACAAGGACTTCATTTGTGTATACTATACTGGTATTTTCAGTCAGTTTGATATTTTAAAATATTCGTGGCATCAGTACTAACGTATAGGAGCCCACTACGAACTTGTCGGAAACGATTCTTATTTAGTCAAATGCGTACTCGGCGGATAATCAAAATCGATTATATCGAAAAGGAAGCCTCGATTGAGAAAAAGTTATACCAGAATTTATATTTATTCTTTCAAAAGGAGTCATTCTATTTGAAATTGTCCAACCATCGTCGCAGTATTCTGTATGTATCAACGTCGAGACAGAAATGGTTGACTCGTACTACTAGAATGTAAGAGGCCAGTGGTCACAGGACAAGGGAAGTTGGATTGTCTATGATCAGACATTCTATGCAAGCCGATATGTTTGGAACAACATCTCTCCTAAGCTTTTCCTACGTGGATTATCTTAAAAATCGTTTCGACTGAAAATTATTTAGGTTCTTTAAAAATTTCTTTAATCTTCCTTTCTGTATACTATCTTTGATTACAAAGGTACCATTTTAAATTAAACTATAGATCGATAAAAAGAGAAATATATCAGCTTGAAAATTATTAAAAATAATTAACCAGCAGCCTGATTTCGTAAATAAGAACATGTTCGTTTTGTTTATTCAAGTTCAGAAACTTTGTTAATTAAAACGTAGGAACCAGAAATCGGAAGCGACTATTTTTAAAAAAAGTCATCTATCTTTCGTTGTAACACATTCGAACGAGGACATAGGATTTCGCAGATATTAATTTCTCGATGTTGCTGGAAACCGTTACATGTTTCGAACGAAAAATGAGCTTTTTCGGTGCACAACGTGACGCGGAATCCCGCGCCAGTTTCCCTTTACCTCAGAGAAGCCGCAAAAGCTCCAGGAACGTGTATCGATTCCATGCATTGCGCTCGAAATAGTTCAATTTCACGCTGCAAACCAGATTTTTTCGGGCTTCTTCTAATATACAAGCGTTTCGATTCAACGCGAACGGGGCCAATATGTTCCGGCAGGGACGGAAGTTCTTGAAAGGAGAGATGGAAGTTGTTCGGGAGGCGATGAATGCATCGAACGCTCCGTACTGGGAATACAAAATTGTTGCTGAACTTGCAAGTAGCAAAGGCCCCAAGGAAAACTATGTACGTGTCCTTTAATACGCGTTTCAAACCTAACCAATATGATATATACATCATACACCATTGAATTGTGCACATTCGTTTCTTGTCAATTCTTTTCTCACACGAACAAATGGAAGCTAAATTTATCAGCAATTTTATAAAAATATCCCAAATTACACCACCATTCACGCTGTTGGCAGGAATTTGAAGCTCCTACTGACAAAGTGTCTAGCCATTTAAGAATAGGAAAAATGGGCCCAGCTTCAATTTTAGTATTTATGTATACCAAATAATGCTCTTTGCGTAAAAAACCACCGAGAGAAATTCCAGATCTCTACCCCCACTCCTTAGGGAGATATGGGGATAACATCCCTAAGCTGTACCATTTTTTTTCTCAACAACTAACAATAAGATATTCGAATGTTTGAAAATGCACGTAGTAAGTACTTTTTAGCTCCACTGTATATATTTTTTTCGAAACTGTTGATCAATCCTTAAGGGTAGAAATAAAGGAATTAATTGTTTGCCCTACTCGGCTCCACCCTTTGAAAATAAAGGTTCGTTCCAACTTTGCAAACTATTCGGAAAAGGTTGTCGGAACGAAGTGAAGAGAAGACTTTATATATTCTAACAAAGTTGAACTTTGCCCTATCCCGCAGAAGAAATGGAAAATCTTTACTAAAATCCCATCATGAATATTAAATATCGGATCGCGAAAAGAAAAACGTCCCAGAATTTGCTGCCTCAGCGACGAGCTGCGAATTCCCGTGAACTTCGCGTCGAAGTTAAAAACGTTCTCGTTAAACGCAGTTCTTCGACGTCCAATATCCGCCACCACGTAAAATTCAGCTGCCCGGCGAAACTGATCGGTGAAACGTTCCGCGATACGAACGAACCTGGGGTTCGTAATATCGAAAGGTACCTAGCCGTGCCTACCGAACCGCGTAACACTTATCTCTTTCGGCCTACAAAGTTTCTCGCCCCCCCCCCCCCCCCCAGCTGGCCGATCGGCGATATTCACCGTTTAAAGAAATCTACTTGTTCCCAGCGGTGCAATTCGTTCCGAAAGAATCTCCGTGCGAATGGTAAGGAACTTTTCCTCCCCTTTTTTCTCTTATCTGCTTAACGAGCTCTCTTTCTTTATCCACCCCGATAACGCCCCGCTCCCTCGTCCCTTGAACAACTACTCTTTCTTGTCCCCCACGATTCAATTTCTGTGTACCTTTCCACCTTCTCTTATTCTTCCATTCCCTCCCCTCTCATTCAACAGTCTGTCTTTCGCTACTTCTCTTTATTCTTGCGCAAAGGGTCCCTCTTTTGTTATGCTTTCCTTGGGATACTTAATGCCGAACCCCTATTTTCCAGATTTTTTGATCTTCGGGTTTCTTTTTTTATTCCATAGCTGTTCCAGTCGTCTCACTAATCCTGTTTCATCTCTGATCTGTGGGCGACTTTATCTTCATCGTCCTCCCCTGTACGATTGCTTCCTCCCTCCTCCACTCTTTACACGCTCGCTCCGTTTCGTTCGTGCCACGCCTCGGCGAATGCAACCAGCTGGCTTAGGAGCCTCCGGGTTGCGAGATCACCGTGAGCTACGTCTAATTTCGCGTACGTGCTCCATTAGCTGCCTCGTGCCTCCTTACGCAGTAGATACGTATCCTAAGCCGGTTCCGCGGCGTGGATAATGCTCACGATATTCCGTTTGCGGAAGCTAACGGGAGTGCTCTATGCCGGGACGATGCTCTCATTTTACGCTCTCGATTCTCGCCGCTAAACGGGAAATTCTCGAGAAGTAACGATTTTAATGGGTGGTGAAATAGGCTGAAACACTAAAACTAGTTGGCTTAAGGGGGACACCGCTGTTAAAAATCGGAAAAATCGATTTTTTCTTTTTCACATTTTCTGAAAGACGCACGTACGTTTCAAGAATGCTCTCTCGAAATTTTATGAAGAAATTCGCAAAATTGACGGAGGTGTAGTATTTTTTGTGAAGCGGTGTCAAGCGCGTGACTGAACCGAACGGAACTTTGAACGCGCTTTTCTCGGAATGACATTTTTCAACAGCGTTGACAGTATACAGAGAAAACTATACATCCAATTGACATGAACAGGGGCATTTATTGTACGAAAAATCCGTCTCTATTACGTGAAGATCAGTTTTTTTTTAATTCACGGTCTCCTATTTTGGTTTTATTTCTTTTAGCCCCACAAAAAGATTTTTTTTTCTGTGGTCCGCCTTGTCGTTATTTTTTGCGATATTGACTTTTTTATCGTCACGTAATAGACGTAGACTTCTAGTTTCTAAATAATTTTGTTTTTTTTTATTCTGATTAACCATATGGCTAGGACACTGTCAACGCCACTGGCACGATTTTGCCGCAGCGCATATTTTGAAGAAGACTATACCAGAAACGGATATATGAATTTGATCGAAAAAAAATTTTTTACCCTTCAATATATACATATTACCTATACTAAGCAATCCATTGATTAACTTGCGTTGTTTGGTTGAAAAAAAAATCCCAAAAACACCCTTACTTTTCAGACCATTACAGTGATCTCCCCCTTAAGTCCGACAGTTGGTTTGAAACGTGAAAAAAGTCTATTTCACATTTCCCTTATTATTTAGAAATTTGTTTAAAAACAATTTCCACGGCAAATCAATCACTCTCTGTGATCGATATTAGGGATTTTGATAAAATTGAAATATAATGCAGCCCGCGTGAAATTAAGTGGGATTTAAGTCTTCATTTAACTGGTTCTGAATTTATTTTAAAAACTGCAGTCCATCAAAGTTTTCAATTTTTCTCCTTTCATAAAAACAATCTCCTTAAACAAATTTCTATCTGCAAAACTGTGAAACATACGATCTTCATCCTTCTCTTACTTTAACCCAGAAGGATTGCCCTTCTGAAATAAAATTTTCTACACCAAAAACAAAAGCACTTTTCACCGGAAAAATTCTAAAAAAAAAAAAACTCTCGCATTGCAAATTTCATGCTCGCAAGTTTACACTGCACACCAACACTTACATCCTACATTCTAATATTCCATTCAGCTTCATAATAAATGTGCGACACGATTGTTGCAGGTGTACATCGTGGGCCACACGCCACCAGGGGTGGACGATCGCGAGAGTGGCGCGGCGTCTCTCAGCGAAAGGCACAACGCCAAGTATCTGAAGCTGGTCGCCCTTCACTCGGACATCATTCGCGGTCAGTTCTTCGGTCATTGGCACTCTGACACGTTCCGCGTGGTTTACAGCGATACAGGTACGTCTCTGCTCTTTTCTTGCCCGTAGGCAGTGGATCGGGGCTGAATCGACCGCCAGTCGAATCGATTTGCCAACCTTTTACACTCTGCGGTTCCCTGGCCGAGCGGCTACCTCTCTGTCGCCCCCATCTAACTTACGCTCGCTTCACGGCACATTCTCCCCGCTTTTACAGCATATCTCCGCGGCATACCCGTTGGTTTTCTTCGCGGTCCGAGCTTTAATAACGCGGAATTTTCACGAGGCACGTTTAATCTCGCCGGCATCGAAATGGAATCGATGTCCTTGCAGGGCTGGTCGTAAAGCAACGCGTTCGGGAATATCGTCCCCCCCCCCCCCCAACCCCCTCGGCGGGCTTTGTTTTATTGTGACTTTCTCGCTGGCAGATTGAAACGTGGCCGTTATTTGAGGTTTTTTTTAACGGGTACAGCGTGTATTGGCTGAGCTCGAGCGTGTCCTATTTCAGGCACAGGGGAGCGCGGGGAACTGGGCGCTTCGATTCCTTTATTAAAACTTGTCACGGACACACGTTGACAGCGAGATCCATGAAGCGCATTCAGCCTCGTCGGGATTATTATTTGCGTAACCGTGCCACTTTGAATGCGTTAATGGACGGGTTTGAATGACTTGCGGTTGAAAGAAGATCTGAATGAACTGGGATAGAACTTACGGGGCAATCCCTTTTCATCGGGAATCACAAACGGACGTATCTTAAAGCTCACCACCGCAGTATTACAATGAAATTATTTTTTCGCGTCATGATAAATGGTAAAATCGTGCCTAGAGCTTCTAAATCCCCGAACACTTGCTGCGAGCCTAAATTAGAATAAAAACCATTGGAAGCTTTCTCGCCAGACACTCGAGCCAGGGACAGCGTACGGATAGACGTAAATTCACAGAGGTATCTCTATTGGGTCGCGTATCGACTCATATTCCCAAGGAATTCCTTCGTAAATGCCAGCAGCCAAGAGACGATAATCAATAAACTCCCCGCGTGTGCCGTTTAGTAGCGGGATATTTTCCTGCCCGTTTTACAGGCCTCTTTTATTGCTCACGCTACGGCAGTTGATGCGCTTCTAGAACGTTCTGTATTCTCCTTTTTTATTTACATCGGCACATACGTAGACCGTACATCGGTGACATTAAGGCCGCGCGGCCTGGCGCTTATACGGGGATAATAGGAAATTCGTGGAATTGATTGCGATCGTGAAACGTCATATACGTGCCTGCCTGCCAGGTCTGCCTGTGTCTTGGATAATGATGGCGCCCAGTGTATCGCCGAGCACGCCCGGAGGGCCCAACAATCCTGGTTTAAGGCTGTACAAGTTCGAAACTAATACCGGACAGGTAGGTGGGGGAACGCTCGCGAGCTTCCATAATCTTCGTACGTCTGTGAAAGTCTATTTATGTGACGTCTCGATTGAAAGAGCCGGGAATATATGCGCTCCCCCGTCCCGCCGCCCCCGCCTCACCCACGAAACCCCGTTCTCTGTCGCATTCAGGTCCTGGATTATACGCAGTACTATCTTAATCTACCGGAAGCGAATTTAAACGGGAAGGCGCACTGGCTGGTCGAGTACTCTATGCTCGAGTACTACGATCTTCAGGAAATAACGGCGATCACTCTCCACGACTTGGCCGACCGATTCACGCAATCCAATGATTACGCTTTCGTCAGGTACGTATAGAATTCTGCCGGTGACAAATTTTTCCCCATCCCCCGTGCTGGGCGGTGGCCACGTGACCGTGATCGTATCGCTGGACAAGAGTCATCGATCATCTGCGTTTGACTTGGGCGAATTAGAGCGCGCGGGAAAATGGAATATTACTTCTGGGCGTTTTAACGCGATATGTTTCGACATTTTTTTCGATTTTGTTCTGAGAGGTATTTTTTTGCTGTCGGGTTGCTGGCGCTGGGTGGAATTGCGTTTATGGTTTATGGAGGTCAGCATCCGCGAGGGGATGTTTAATTTCTTTGGCTAAGGTATGTCGTTTTGGAGCAATAATTTTCGGGCAACGGGAATTGTAATAAGTCGCTGTTTTTAGTCACAAATATATTACTGTCAGCTTTTTCATATTGGCTTTTATAAATATGTGGTTTTCAAACGTTTATTTGGATTCGTATTCGGTAAGATCCGAAATTAGAACTCTTTTGAATTAGTCGGATACTTCGAATCATTCAAATACCTACTGCAAATTATCGAAAGTATCTAAAATTGACTCCTTGAAATTTTGGCTTGCAGGTTGCCACCCCCTAGAAAAATTGCTGAAAGTGTAAAAAAACTCAAGTAAAAACCTGATTCAGAAAACTTTTCAAAATTTATTAAACTTTATTAATAAATTATATTATACAGTGGCCTTTTTTTGTTATTTGCAGGGGTTCGTTTCGGTGCTTTCTTCGGTGAAACTTTGCGCTTCTTGTTTTCAGCAATGGCTTCCTTCTTCTCTTTGTTTTTTTCCTTTTCTTTCAAACTGAATGACAATATTAAACATCCCATAATCACGAAAAATGACATTTGAGTGTAAACAAGCGGGAAAGAGAGAGGTGGCAACCTGGAAGCCAAAAAAGGTGGCAACTTGCATTCCGACGCATTTTTGGAAAATATGAGAAAAAAATTGATGTTTGGAAATCTGTTTGGCTTATGTAAATTAGATGAAAAAAACAACACAGTACGAATAGTTCAGGTTATGACACTGCTAGAAAGTCGAAATACAGCAGGGGTGGCAACCTGCAAGCAGTGGCAACCTGCAAGCCTCTCCCCTATAATTTTTCTTTCTCGAGAGTTTACATGATTTGTAGCTCAGGATTGTAGCTTCACCCTTTCTCTTTCCAACTTATACCATAAATCATCGATACGTTAATTTTATGACGAGTTATGATAAAAAAAGCTAAGGGGTGGCAACCTACAAGCCTCTCCCCTACCATTTTAATATTCGAATTATTCGAATAAATTATTCAGATTCAAAATTATTTGGGTAGTTCGATTATTCGAATCCTGAGATACGAGTTCTGACCGCGATCGTATATTCGCCCAGAAATGTTACATAGTTTTCGATCAAGGAGGCCAGATATGATATTTGAATCGTGTCACAAAATGCAACCCTATTCGTAATTATTTTCATTTTAATACAGTAATCTTATGAGAATAAATTTGTGCGCTCCTGTTAGGAGTCGAATGGAACTGTTAACTTTTATAAATAAAACTTATTTATCGAACTTTTAACTTTTAAATCATTCCTTTTCTGCTTTAAGTTAACTTTGTATATTAACACTTTAACTCTGTGGTAAGAGTTCCGTTTTAACAGTTATTTTGTGCTCGATTAATACAAATTCTGGAGGATCCTATACATTTGAACCGATATTTAAGGGTAAAATACAAAAGTTAGGAATAATTTTTTAATTAATATTATTAGTAGCAGCAAAGCGGGATAACTTATAAAAGAAACAGCACATTGTGATTTTTATACTATTATTTTCACCGAGCGGTTTAAGATTTCAACTTCAAGTATCTACCCCACAACATTGCCAGGAAATTTCTTCGAATATTTGAACAATTCGAATGATTTCGAATACGAATAATTTCTTGGAATATTCGAATATTTAAATACATAGATTATTCGAATATTCCTTACAGCCCCAGTTCGGAGGTCGAGTCACTTCTATCGTTGTAGAATCTATACCGTCACGAATTTCGGCTTATAACTTTTACTGAGTATTCTCCAGATACTATACTACAGATATATTACCCAAAAAAAATCGATTTTCTGAAAATTTTCAATAAGACTGTCCCTTTAACACTAAAAACATCCAAAGTTCCAAAACTACTTCCATACAAGCCCCAAGAACTCCGAAGCTCCTAAAACTCTGCAAAAACTCGTGCCGTCCAATAATCCCCAAAACTCCCTTCGACATTCCTCCACACACCCGAAAATACCCGCACCCCCGTTCGCAATAACGCGAAACGTGCAACCTCCCCGCGCAAGGAGCCTTGAAATATCTCCCTCCGGCCCCGAGGCCCAGCTAACAAATGTCTGACACAAATTGCTCGTGACAAAGTAACCCCCTGCAACGCGGCACACCTGCACCCCCCCCCCTCCCCCTCCCACCCTTCCCCTATGCGCAAAGGGTGGCAAAGTGCTCGACACCGTCCAGCACCATTTACATGATCCGATGCGGCGATTGCGTGAGATACACGATCGCATCCTGGCTAGCCGCCGGTGGATTAATAATTTCCATATTTCTCGAGTAATTATCCGGCACGATAATTCCCGGCCGGTTGACGGCTGATAACTGTCTACCCTTTTCAACGCAATCGCGCCATTACGATGCTAATTACGATGCCCGATAGGGCCTGCTCGCGGCTCACGCCTGCCCCCCCCCCTCCCCGGCTAATCGGCTGATTATCTTTTCCGCGCATGCCGCGCCTCTGCCCACGCAGATATTACGCGGCGAACACGGTCTTCCTGCCGCGCGACGTCGAGCAGATTTGGGGCTGCGGCGGCCCTCTGAACGGGGCCTGCGCCCTCCACCACTACTGCACCGTCACGCGGCTGAACCCCGAGTCTTACAAGGAGTGCTACTCGTCGTACGCCTACGCGCTGGCGTCCGCCGGCCCGTCGCCGCCGTCGTTCCACCGGACGCTGCGCCTCCTCGTCCTGCTGGTCTGCGCGGGGCTGCTCTGGGACCGGTAGGTGGCCGCTGCACCGCCGTCGAAACGAAAGACAGCTGGGAGACGAGTGGCCGCTACCCCGACGCCCCGGGCGTCCTCTCTGGCAGACGCGCACCACCATCCAACGTCCCACGGACGCTGAATCCGCTGGATCTTCCCGCTGGAAGGTCGACGGGACCGCTCGTGCACGATCCTTTGGGGCGGGACGGGGTGGAGGAGGCGAGGGGGCGTCGATACGCGTCGCAGCGAGCGAGATCCATTGTGTCTCTGTGTTCTGTCTCTTTGTCTACGTCTTCTCTCTGTCGCGACGCGCGAACCGCTCGCGGATGTCAAGGGGAAAATAAAGGCACCCCTGAACAGCGGCGATCGGGAGTCACGCGGACCGCGGGGAATTGACCGCCGGGCGAAAACGAGCGCGGTCGTTTCGCGCGACCAGCGATCCAGGGGTCGTTTAATTACCCGAGCCGCGAAATTTCACGGTCCCCGGCGCAATTGGCGTGCGATCGGTGGCGAGTGCTTCGATCGAGGGGGTGGCTTTCCGGGGGTTCCGCTACGAGAAGCCGACGCGACGATACGACGCGATCGCGGAACGAGAGGGACACCGAGGGGGTCGTCTGATGTGAATCGTTTTGAAAAAAAAAAAAAAAAAAACAAACAGTCCTTGATGTTGTACTTACTTCTCTTAAACGTTCGGTGTACGTTGTTTTAACACGAGAGAATATTATAGCGCGAGCTGCGTGTCGCAAGCGATGACGTAATGAAAGTGTGGATGAAAGTGTTCGGAGAGATCGGTATCGCGGAGCCGGTAACATCATTCCGTGGCGTCGTGACTTCGGCTGCATCTCGACGGGATACGGAGTCGGCGACTGCGTCGGAGCGTAATAGCTTAAAGGGCCATGATATTCGTAACACCATTTCGCGATTGTCGGAACGATACAGTATTTCTTAATAAACGAGACATGGATTTGTATCGAGTGACTGATTACTTCACCCTGCTTTCTCTCCCGCTGTGACATTTATTTGTTTCTACAAGCAGTTGAGTCATTAAGAATTTTTTCGGGAAAAGTGGGAAACTCTGCATCCCTTTGCACACTCACTTCCACGTGTAAGTCAATATTTCCTGAAGTAAATCCAGAACGGAACATAAGGAATATAAGGTGCACAAAGTTTATTCCCGAAATTATAAGTTAAAGAAACATTTTTACTAGCCACACTGTGTGCTCAGTTTCTTGTTTATTATTACCTAAATTGAGTATTAGGTATTCAGTAATGGAGCAGAAAATAATATAATATTCTTACTTGTCGATAATAGGAGAAAGGTACGTCAAAAATTTATTAATAATATCAGCGTGATTTGATTATTAAAATTCGAACCATGAAATATTGGATTTATATTTTCCTTCAAATCGTGAAGTTAGATATAAATTGGGAATCTTAAATGAAATTCTTTCAAATTCTGCCTAAATACCTTTCGAAGATTTTTATTAATGCAAGTCATTTTTATTTTAATTAGTTTTTAAGCTGATTCCTGTACGAAGAGACACAAAGAGATTATATAAGCATCATAGAAAGTAATAAAGATCCGAATTCAACGATTCATTAAGTCTTTTTACTTATTAATTGGATGACAGTGATTGGTACAAGCGTTTCAAGAATTTTTGTATTACTGTCATAGCTGTAGTTCCTCATGTACGACTCGACGTAATCTGAAAATGACATAAACAGTATTAGGTGGCAGTAATTGGGGTGTCAGTAATTCAGTCAAATACATTTGAAGGGTGTCAGTAATAGATCACCAAATATATTTTTGAAATTGATGAATTTATACATAATAATCGAAGTTTTAAGATCCACCAAATTTTTTTCATCTAGTAAACATATTAAACTATAATAAATAACAAGAACAACATATATTTTTAGTCTATAAGTACAAAAATATATGATAATGTCAGCCGTCAATGCTTAATGTGTCAGTAATTGGGTCCTTTACCCTACTACTTGCTACCACAGTGGACTGCGCGTCTGACTATACGCAGACCTATTCCACTTACCCTCCGAAACTTCACGTCTCCCTGTCACTTTAACACATGGATAAATAAGATCTACTCATATGGTGTCTTATCGCTTAACATGAACTTCGTTTTAAACAACGTTCTAGGTAAAAGTTGGTCAACTTAACAAAACCAGCGTGAAAAATTATAAATTAATAAAAAAAATTCCACTGAAAATTTATACTACCGTTCGCACTGTAAAAAAGAATTAAAAATCCTCCCCTCGACACCTAGATCTACTACGAAACCAACACTGCACATATATATCCTGATGAATTTCACCAAACTCAAAGATACAGAAAATCTGAAACCCATTTCACCAAACAAATACGTTAAAAATTCAAGCGCTGCACAATCCCGCCAGAAAAACAAACAAGCAATACGTTAAAAGTAATTAAATTTGCAGGAACAACGTTCAATCGTAAAAACGAAATGTGTCTGTTATCATTGGGGAATGGATGCTTCGACGAGTATGTGGAAACATCTCCAATTTTGGGCGATTAACGCTTACGAGCCGATCGATTCGCCGGGAGAATTTCGGAAGGATTCAACAGCACCGAGTTTTCGGCGTTGCAACTGTTTCCCGGTGTCGAGAAACGTTTCCGTATTACGTAGGTTTTAGCTGGGACGCAAGAGCTGACAATCTTGTCACGCAATCGGAGAAGGAAAACAACGTTGGACAATGTAATTTAATCGAAAATCTCGCGAGGTTGCACGAACGGGAACAGTTTACGCGATTAAGGATCGGCTAGTTTGCTCCATGACCGAACGAGCGTTCGCGTCACCGCCGTTAATTCCCGTGGTTAGCTCTGAAGCTCGCCAATTTCTTTTCGCGATTGCGAGGAGAAGAGCTGCTCCATCCACAGACGGAGTACTGTCCAGTGTTTCTGGAGAAGTGTTTATACCTCTCGAGACACCGGTTCTTCAGTCCTGAACGCTTTCAATCACGAGCATCCATTGCGTTGAAAGAAGAGAACAACCGAGGGCTGTAGATCTTAAGTGGGGATCTTGATTTCGGTTATTAATTTGGTTCCCGTTCGGTCAGAGTTAGTGTAAAGCCTGTGCAATTGTGCGTTAAACGCATAGGGTACTACTCACAGGTTTTCTAGAAAATTGGGGTCACAATTCTGAGTTCACCAGTATGTATAGATATAAACTGTAATCAATAATTGCAGTGGCAGTTAAACTGAAATTTATATAATAATTCCAAATATACGTATTCATCTCTACTAATTTTTAATTATTTCTATGATCTTTAAGTTATGCAAATTAGTTATTCTATAAGTTATTTACATTGTCTCGTTCGGAGATAAAACTATGCAGTTAATTTTCTCGCAAATTATTGAGTAGTTAAACACATTACAAATCCCCTAATTTTGTGGTCTTTATTTTGCAAAAAATTACCAACCCATGGAACAACTCTTACATTATACAATTATTAAAATTAACAAGCCATAGTTCCATTTTAGGCTTAAAAAATAAAAATTACAGAAAATTGAAAATAATATTAATTATACCACTCACTATTAAACAACCCATTAAAAACACTGTAAAATAACGCGAAATAAAATATACCCAATAGAAATAAAGTTACTTTTCTCTAACAATTAAAACAACAATTAACAATTTAAAGTCTTCAAACTAAATTTCCTCAAAAGGGAACATAGGCAACCTGGAAATTCAGAAAATTATGCAACTTTGTGTGCAAGTAAAATAGGTCATGCGTAAGACAACTTTTCTTTTTCGTGGAACATCTCGAGAACGGTGAGATTTATCAAAAAGAAGAATCAACAAAAGTTGCATCTTTTTTCTTATATCTACAAAACTGCGTAAAAATAATTATCGAGAAATCCATACTTTTCAAGTTACCCCCGCCACCAGTCCCCTCTTCGATAATTACTTTTACACAGTTTTATAGATATAAGAAAATATGCAACTTTTCATTAAACTTCTTTCCACTATCTCTCACCGTTCATATTCCTCAAAAACTAAAATTCTGCATTTTTTCAGGGGGTGATTTCGCCCCCTAAAACTGCACTATGACACCAACAAAAAATAGATTTATCTTACGCACGAACTACTCCACTTGCACACAAAGTTGCACAATTTTCTGAATTTCCGGATTGCCTAACTTCCCTTGTCAGATTCAGATAATTGAGGGTTGGTAGCTTTCTGCATAACTCGCCCAATTATACTTAAAATTTCACCCTTATCTTTCCTAACTAACACTTTTCAATCTGTAGAATTATAAAGGAGCCTGTATATCTGCTGATGCCTCATCGACTCGACAAAACAGTCGACTCGTGGACTAAACAGTTCACTCATCAAAACGTCGACGGCATGACCTAATTAGGCTTGCGCGCATATTGCGTTGTGGATGGAATTTTTGGCAACGTATACTCGAAGCAATGACCGAGCAACGTCTTCGCCTCGGTATCCTTATTTTTCCACGTTTCTAATTAGACGGGCTGGCTCGCCGTTCCGGGACACCGACGAGCAGTTACACGGATCCAGAATTTACTCGGATAACAAGATAGACCGGCGAGGAGGTCTCAATTAATTCCGTAGCCGGTATAGTTAGCGGCTAGCCAACTTCCGTAAACGAGCTCCTGGCCGGGCGCGCGCGGTGACAGCAAATATGAAGATAAGTCGTTCATTAACACGAAACGGACGTTTAGCGGAAAGCGCGAGAATTTTGCCCGGGGTAATGAGACTCCGGCTTTCCCTCCTGCGGGACCGCGTGAAAACGAAGATCTCCTGACCCCTTCCATCCTCCACCACCGTAAATGGAACCTCCTGGGCGTTGCTCGTTCGAAAACATTATGCAGAGGGGTGGGCTCGCGAGTTCTCGCCAAGTCTATTTGTTCTATGAAATTTCGTACAATAGATTGTAATCTTCCAAGAAAGGAGCATTAGGTTCTATGGCTTCAGCGTTACCGCCAGCAGCCACCAATCTTAAACGTCAGCAACAGCAAATAAGTTACACCATCTTGCTACTAGTTGTGCCATTCCTTGGAGCTTCGGAGAAAAAGGAGTAAGAGGCTGTAAACTGGCCAGGGACCATTATGGCTCGTGCTCTGTAAGCACTGGTGGTCGTGATGTTTCGCAACGCGTCGCGAATCTAATGCGCAGATTTTACGCCCATACTTGGGGGATTTTACCTTTGCTTCATGGACACCGATACGCGAACGGTGGCCAATAAAATTCCTATTGATGTAAACTCTTCCGCGTCGTTTCGCTCGGCTCACCGATATTTTTCAATGGCGTGCTGGCTATTCCCGTCCTCGCGTGCATGCAAAATTCAGGAGCCTAGCCTGCGGTTCTGACGGCGTTGTCGGGCTTCGATGGCGGGAATTTGTTCGGAATTGACTTAAGCACTGGGAAAAGAGTTCACGACTGTGTGGACGGGAGGGTGGACATGTTGGAGGTGGTTTGAACGTGATTGGGGCAGGATTGAAACGCGGATGCATCGTGTTCCAGCTTGGTTGCAGGGAGAAGAGTCGTTTTCTGCTGCTGCGATATTTTTGGGGACCAACAATGCAGGTAAGGAGACGTGGGGCTGCTGTTTTTACATTTTGGAAGTTGTTGTATCATTTGATTTATCTGAATTATGAATTGATGGTTTAATCGAGGGTTCTTAATAAGTTTTAGTTGAATGTTGCTAGTACTAGTGAGTTAATGATTCTAGTGTCTCGGTAAATATTGCTAGTTTACGATCAAAAGTAATAGTAATAAAGTAATATTATTTGTGTTAATAAATGGTAATAATTATTTTGTAAGATTTGGCTTCTTTTACGAAAAGCAATCGACATTAGTCGAGGTATAAATGGCGAACATTTCTAGTAATATGGATAAAGAATTCGCCGTCGACCTGAGCAGTTTGGTACTCCAGTGATCTGATATACGAAAAGTTGAATTTAAAATCCCAATGCAGCAATCAAGCGACTATTTTTCTCCCCGGGAGTAGAAGTTTCCCTGATAGTGTTAGAAAATACCAAAGACGATCAAAAGTTGCAACACCCTGGACATGAAGGAAAACTGCCATCGTGGCAATCTTGTTGTAACAGCTCTCAAGAGGGTTGACGAGGGAAGGATTTTGAGAAATAATTCGTCGTCGACTTCGTTTACCAATTCTATTTCGATTTCCAAAATGACAATATCAGTTTCACATAATCTGTGGTTTTAGTAGAACTGAAGTATTCGTTTGTGGGATTTCTGCGAAAGTATCCTCTAATTAACGGAGGGAATTTTCGAAATATTAATTTAAAACAAAATGGGGTCTATTTAAAGTTGAGGGCCTGATTTTTTCGCGTGATTTTTGTACGAAAAAAACACAGGACTCCAACTTTAAATAGCCGCTATTTCGTTTTAAATTAATATCCCCTTAAGGGGGGATTGCGCCTTGTTGGGCCGAAAAATAGGTAATCCTTTGTGAATTTTTTCTACAAAAACGGTTCGACAAATTAATTTGAGGTTTGGCAGGCTGTTTTATTGTATCTTGAACTATTGTTCTGAATTTTTGTGTGACGATGAAAAAAAAACATGGCAGATACAAAAAGAGGGTTGAAAAATATTCGGGTAGTCCTGGCGTTGACGAAAAGTACTGTAAGGTTTATCCGAAACATAAAAAGGAAAAGAGATTCTTAATCTATATGAATGTGGCTATCGGTGGCAGTAGATTTATTGCCGTATCTGTTACCGTTCCTTTTTTATTTAAAGAAGTTTTCCCGATTTTGCGGCAGAACCTGTTTCAGACACAAATCAGGACGCATCGTCTTCTTGAAAAGGCTGCTATTTTAACATTTTTTATTTCTTTTAACGCATCTACTACCACCGATAGCCACATTCATATAGATTGAGAATCTCTTTTCCTTTTTATGTTTCGGATAACCCTTACAGTACTTTTCGTCAACGCCAGCACCACCCGATTATGTATCAACACACTCTTTGTATCTCTCATGTTTTATTATTCACTGTCACACCAAAATTCAGAATAATAGTTCAAGATACAGTGAAGCAGCCTGCCAAACCTCAAATTAATTTGTCGAACCGATTTTGTACAAAAAATTCACATAGAATTACCTATTTTTCAGCCCAACAAGGCGCAATCCCCCCTTAATCCAATATCAGTAGTACAGGTCAATATTAGCAGTAACCATTAATCACCATTAAAAAGGAAGTTCGAACTCCAATTTTTCCTACTGCCCTCAAGAATATAAAAAAAAGTGAGCTCCGTACAGAAAGTGAAGATCGACGTTCAGAGATAATTCTCTGCCTTCGTACACAAAATTAATAAAGTTTCCATATCTGCGTCATATATTGAATTACCACCACTTCATACCACCTTCCATACAATAAGCTCTCTTCACCATTATTCTAACATCTAATCGCACAACCACAATCCACACACCAACAGAACAAAAAGTGGCCCACTATCAACAAGCATTAAACACCACTCAGAACCAAGAAGACTCAAAGTTCCAAATGAAAATTCTACATCTCCACTTCTGTCCGCGTTGTCCGCGCCGAGAGTGAAGATCGCCTACAACATCCAAGTCTCCGTACAAACTAAAATCCCCAAATTAACAAAATCCGTACACCTGCGCGGCGAGCCTGAGCAGCATTAAAAGCCTCCGTTCCCGCCCCTCCACCCCTCTGGCAAGGGTGGATTTCCACCGTTGCCCTAATTCCGGGTTCGCGTAATCGCGAGGCACTTTAGACGTTCCGTTCTCGTTCGACTTTTCGCCGGCGTTCCTTGCAATTCAAACGAGGATCGACGATAATGGACGGCATTCCGTTCGATATAAAGTGTCCAGCGCTCGTCACGCGATCCGCCAGCCCGCCCTCGTGCACCGTAACGAGTGGAGAAAGGCTTCCCTTCCCCCGTTTTTTTTTTTTTTTATCGGATGTCGTGTGAAACAATGGCGGGTCTACGTTTAAGTCGCGGCGGCGGGGCTGCGCGCGTTACGCGAATGTTTTTCATTACCCCGCGCGAACAATGACGGCACGGCGGACAATTGAATGCCCGTGCCTCGCTAGTCGCTCGACAATATCCACCGTACGAACGAGAGCGTGTGTGCGAGCGACGGTGTACCCGCGCATCTGACGATGAAGGCTGTCACACACCAGAAGCTCGGGCTGTACGTCGCCACGCGCCCCTCATAACTTAGGCCGACGTAATGCGGGCACGAAACGCGAGCACCGGAGGAAAGTCATCGGCGTCATCGATCAATCCGACGCACAAAAGGGCCGCCACCCCTGGGACGCGCGCTGAACCAGTTACATACACTGCGAATGGTGGGCGGCTGGGTCAGTTGGGGAAGTTCGTTTTTAAGCGGACGGCGAGAGTGGACGACGAGTTATTAATGAGAGGCGAGGCAGTTATTCTTCTTGTATCGGCGAGCTGGCGTTGGTGGGGGAAGGAGACTGCGAAGATAATCATCACGTCACACTGAATTTACCAATAATGCCGCACCATTTCTGACGTTGACACACTGCGAATTCAAGTACAGTTTTGTTTTGTAATAAGTACGACGCTTGGGAGACAGGCTGAACCTCTAATGAAGCTGTATGGGGAGCCGGATTTAAAAACGAGACAACATTGTGGTTTAATTTTGGATAGATTTTGAAAGAAGAATGAGTACGTGTAGGTGTATTCTAAAAATCCACACAAATTTACTCCCAATGCTTTGTCAAATTTGCAGAGTTATTCCATTTCATGCTGTGACAAGTGTTTAACACACATCTTATAAGAAATTTCTTATTAAGGGGTTACATAGCTTTGACAGCTTCGAAAATAGGGTTATCTTTGGGAATTCTTTTCTCATATAAAAAACTTTTACTTTGGAAAATCAAGACATACACCTGTTTGCGTATAAATTAAGCTGTATTCTCTGTAAGAAGAAATTTGATATCTTAAAGGTGCACACTCACGATGGGACAAAAATGCCGTGTTTCACATTAGACTTTAATCTCATCAGACAATTATTTAATTATTTTATTATATCTTAATTATTTTGACATTAGTTTCATGAATTTCGACTCTCACGACACAAGTTTCATGATATATTCTCAAAAATCTCATCTGCCGCAACTATTTTCATTATTTACATTTACTTGTTGCTGAGATTTTTGTCTCGTGATAGAAAAGTCACATGGAAAATCTCACCCTAGATTCGCACCTCAAGAAATGACGTCATAGCAGCCCCTTCTCCCAAGGCCTCTTCATAATTACAGCATTTTCGGTGCCAAAAATATCTCAGAGATTACTCTACCGATTTGAATAAAATTTTGCACGAGTATTCTTAACACCATAAACTAGTACTTCTTATAAGAAAGCTTCGCTTACTCGTACTGTGTACTCCTATTTCTTCCCACTCGACTTTATGTGTCGGAAAGAATTATTCAACATCTCCATCATCGTATTATTGTAACACATGTTTAAACGTCACTGCGACTATGCAATTCAATCTCTCATACAAAGCAACCCCACTCTACAATCCCAATATCTTTATTCCAATCTCGTGACACGCACCCTTCGTTTTCACCTGACGTCGTTGACATCGAGCAAAGATTCGAGCCCTCTTTTTTCCTGAATTAAATGCGAAGCGATCTAACGTGCCGTGAAACGTTTTAACGGGGCCCTTGCGGATCGGTTGCAGCGGCGGGGACGCGATTACATTCTGCGTGGCCATCCGTGTGCGCGCATGCACGTTCGACAGCTGTACCCGCGACAAATTGTTTCCATATTGCGCGAATGTGTTACAGTGCCGAGCGAGAGCGAGAAGCTCAGCCAACTATGGGCTTGCTGGAAGCCGTTGGACCATGTCGGCAGCGCAGGGCCGTCAAAGCGACGTAAAACGCGACGGATACTTGATGTCATTTAGCGCTTTGTCGCGCCAGCTTTTTACAAGCCTCGTTCCTTTGTCGCGAGGAACGCGCTCCTTTTGCTCCTCTTCGTCAGTGACTCGTCGATATTAAAAGTGTAGTTGATGCAACGACGTTGTAAAAACGGCTGGAGCGAGGAATGTGTAGGTGCTCTGAGCAAGAGTGAGGGTTCCGTGGAGGAGTTAGAAATAGAGGGTGAGGAGCGAAGGAGTTCAGGGGACCACGAGATCGACTCTGGATGCTTGTCGATTAACAGTAATAAGTCGATTAGGAGCGTTGGAGATCGTTGATCCTTGGTACGATAAAATAAACGAAAATAGAAATGTATTAAAATGTAACATGAAGGGAATGTCAGACCTGGTGTAAGTATATTTAAAACGTAGAATGTTGTAAATCTTTCCTAGCAATTCTACCAAAAAATAGTGTAGGGGAAGGGTGGGATAGTTGATCATCGGGGATACATGATCACGTCAGTTTTTTAATTAATATATTGGCAATTTGTGCCTGCTGTCACGTTATCGTGGTAATGTTTGCATTATCGCAACACTCCATGTTGCAGTTTTTTTTCGGGAGCATAGAATAATGTAGTTAGCTTCGATCTTATTTGCAGCCAAAAATAAATATTTCGGTCACCTTGATCTTCCTCCTTTTCGACCGAATGTTGCATTTTCAACGATTTAAAATATTTTAAGTAAAAACAGCCATTTCTGGTCTATTAATGCTACTTATTGATTGATCTAAATATTTAAGGTAACTTTAATTTTTCACCTTTTTCAAATTGAGTGCATTGAGGGATACTTGATCAGTATGTGAGGTGGGATACTTGAACAGGTGAAAAAGCCCCAGAAAAAACCATAGAACAGCTAATGAAATAGAAAAATACGGCAAAGAAAGTGAGAAGGGAAATCTTTTCTTCATCATCATCTGAATTAGATGATATCTAACAATAAGTGAAATGTCTTTTAAGAATGCATTTATGTTGTTTTATGTCATAGAGTTTTATGTCATTCTTCGGTTTTATTTTTTCAGTAATTCTTTCAAGTTAGTTATAGTTTACTTTCCATTTATGATATTCCCTGTATTTCATGTTATCGACTAAGATAATAAATATTTTTTAGAAAAGTAATGTATTATTTACTCTTAAAGTTCACTGAACAAGTCTCACTAACCTTTTGATCAAGTCTCCCCTTTATTAGTGAGGGATACTTGTGCATAACGTCACTGCCGGAAAATGTTTAAATTTAGTCATTAAAATTAGTTTTCACCTCTCAAATTTGTACAATTATATTGAGAATACTCTACGAATTGCAACTTAAGAAATTAATAGAAACAACGCAAACCATTATTATTATTTTAATAAAATAGCAAAACTGTGATCAACTATCCCACCTTTCCCTTACACTTTTTAGGACTAATCTAAGAAATTAGTGTTGTGCAAATTGAAATCTATGGAACAATAAATTTTGCAACAAACCTTGGAACTGATCTGTGGGAAAAAGGTATACTCCCACTCTCATGTCGAGTTCGATTCATTAGATTCGAGCAATCAAATGTAAACGGATTCGAGGCGGCCTGCCATTATTATCAGTTTTTGCTCAACCATCGTGAGGTGTGTGTCGAAGACGCTCGGGAAATATATAGCCTTCGTGGAGATTTTAGTTAAACATTAGAATAATATCTTACTTTCAGACTAGGCAGTTAAGGAAGGAATCCTATTCTTTGAGCTAAAAACATAGCAAAATTTGGGATTTTTTTTTTAAGAAACCAGCGATTCGATTCATCTGAAATTTGGACGATGTTTTGTTGCATCTTTGAAGAGGCTGCAGGTTTTTTTTTATTAATTTTTAACCTCAAATATAGTAGTTATGAATGATCGATCATCACGCCGCGCTAAATTCGTCGTCCGTTGGTGTGCATGATATTTATCTACCAGGTAATCTGAAACAGAAAAATGAAACGGCGTTAATAATAAAAAAAACCTGCAACTTCTTCAAGTATGCATAAAAACATGGTCCAAATTTCGGATGAATCTTAAAAAAATGATGATGGATGATTTCTAAAAAAAAAAATCCTAAATTTTGCTATGTTTTTTGTTCATAAAATTAGATTCACCCTTTAAATTGCTTTTAATATTTTTTTGTTAGTCGCGAATAAGATTCCTTTCACTATAATTAAATTTAAATGAATAGTAAATTAGTATAAAATTCAGTGCTCGCGCGTGCGCGTTTGTTTGTGCTTCATACTTGGGGGGGAGCAATAGTGCATCTTCAGAGGAAACTGTCAACTCGAAAGCGATTTTACTTTTGCAGTATAGAGTATACGAATTCAACTTATTTCTGAGTTCAGGTAAGAACTGATTTAGATCTACGTTTGACATTTATTTTGTGATTGCGACCACCTCAATTAAACTTCGATAATCCAGACAGAGCTATCGATCTTTGACTTTATTAGATGCTATAAAATATACAGAAAAATATGCTCTCTTAGAAATGAGGGAAATATAGATTAGAAATTTGACACTAATTAGTTCATACCTTCAAGAAAAAATTACTGCTTCCTTCACCACCTTCCTGCTGTTGGAATCTTGTTCGCACTTACATTTTCCTGCTTGATGAATCGCACTTAATATAAATAAATACTGTACCTCTTAAATCTTAAAATGCACAGAGTGCCATTCGTAAACATCACTTAGTTAACGAGTAAAAGTATACAAGAATTTTCATTTAAAGAAGTATTCCTTGAAGCTTGAAAAGAATTCATAGAACTTACTTCGAATGCTTAAAACACCTTTTCTCGTAAATATCTGCAACAGTAAGAACATCGTAGAAGGGTTTCATTCGAGTCTACTCTTCATCCTTCCTTGCATTCATCCTCGAGATCTTTAGAAGGCACTCTTCTACAAAATTTATCCCCTTTCACAAAGAAATGATGTCTGACACAATTTACATTATACTACTTACCTATTCATCGTAATACGTGGTCCATACGAAAACAGTAGGTTTTAACAAGAAATCTTTGCATCGTGAAAATCGTTGGGAAACCTTGCGAATTCAGCAACGATAAGAGATTATCCTACAAGATAATATTTTACACAGGAATACATTCCATTCTACGTCACATCTGTTCTCCCTCCTGAATAGGAAGACATTGCCCGCTAAAACTCCCTCAACTTTTTCTATTTTTCTCTGCGAACCAACCCGCCGGAAGTCTGAAAAGAACGTAATGAACGGTCGGATGAATGTGGCTACACAGTCGAAGAAATTTTCGTCCAACTCGCTGCGTGCGCTCGTGAAATTTCTACGGAATGACGAGCTTTCAATACGGAATACAAACGTTTTTGTTCTCAGGCGTAAAATGAATCAGGCCACGCGGAGAACCTAACGTCTTTCAAATCTAAGGGGATACATTGAAAAATGTTCGACTTTCTGTAGTAACGGTGAACAGAGCGAGCAAATAGTGTTTCAAAAATCGATTTGGCTATTCGTTTCATTTTGAAAATTATCGTCTTACGCGGCAATTTTTCCTTGCACACATGGATTACGTTGAGAATCCTCCGGCGAGTATGCGCAAAATTCCCACTACAAACGAACGCATCAATCCTAACAGAAGCTGACCGGAAAAGGCATGAAACGGTGGATCGAGAGCTCTCTAGGTGACTGTGCTATTTCCACGCAGCAGGGGCAAGCTGTGGAATTCAATTTTTCCAGGAATTTCTCGCGCAATTATTTTTTCCACGCGCTGCTCGCATTTAAACCTCTCTCCGGACTATAGATCACAAAGTTGGACATACGTGTGCCTCGTTTACGCGTTTCGCAGTGGCGTTCCAAAGTCCCGGGTCAGTTTATTGTCAGTGAACGTAGTGGACCTCAGAAACGAACGAGAAGCTATAGAATTTTTAATAAATGGCTGATCCCCAGGTATGTGAAAAATTCGATAGTAGGATTTAAGAATGTTTGGTGTGGTACTGGTACTTAATTACTGGTAAAAAATTCAGCTTGGTCCATTTCATAGTTGAATAATTGAGTATACCATGTCTGTCGTAATTCATTTCCATTCTTCTTCGCTCTTCAGCATTAAATTTACTAAGTGCATATAAATTTTAGATAGAAAATATCCTCAATAGCTTTATTAACTACTGGCTAATATAATTAGAGCAGAGTAATTCTCATTTGTCAACTCTTAACGTTTTAAGATTGTCATTAGAGTCACTTTATTATTGTAATCTTCAGATACTTTTATTTTGATTTAATTTATTCAATTAATCAAATCAAACATCATGAGTAGAGGACGGACAATTATGATAATATTAAGATGAAGATTAAAGTACACAAATAGCAAGGAAAACGACAGAAGGAGATGAAATGACAATTATAAATATTGCAAATTAATCATTCAGGATACGCAGAACTGAATTTCTAAACTTAGATAAGGAAGTGGCGAAAAAATCAATACCATGGCAGTATGTATTTGCGAGCATACACAGATTTACTGAGATCGTAACATGGATTTGTAGTGGGTATCTTCTGATTTAAATGGGAAGAGATATGCGGTATTTGTAATAAATATTTGAAGCCTAAGGGGGAAAACAGGAAATGTCACATAACAGCTTTATCGAGAAAATTAAGTTTTAATACTTCAGTCCACCAGTAAAGAAGCAAGGTTCAATGAATTTAATTTTCCTAAATAATTTCTTGCTCTACCTTGACGACAAAAGCTTGAAGCTTATGCTTAAGCAAAGAGTAGGGGCATTCCGTATTTTGTTCCAGTGCACAGTGAACATTTCCTTTACACCTTTACAACCCTTTGTGATTCCACAATTATGTAGTCCCAGTTGCAATCAACAAAATATACTATAAATCGCAAAATCACGAAAAATAGACATTCCTCGAATTTTCCTACGGTTCAGAATTATGAAATTACAATTAACAGAATTATTAAAAATTCTATAAGCTTTAATAGAAAAATAAGAAACCGCAATTGCATTGTGTGAAGGACCCTGATATGTAAAATAGTGATTATAGAAGCATGCTAGAGTGTGGCCATGAACAAGTAATATTAAGTAAACACTTCTATAAACGTCCCCAAATTAGCCACCTTATTAATGTTATTACACGGCGCAGCGGCAAAGCAAAGTTTCAAAATTCATCAACCTGCTACTACCTGACAACTGCATGACCATTTCGTCGTCCAAATAGCCTCAGATCTAAAATGCAACACAACTGCACTCTGATTCCTTTCCTCCACAATTTACCTTCCCCATTCCCCGCGGCATACCCTGTGAAAACAGCGAAAGCAAACGAAAGAAAGGGTGTATAAACACGGAATGTTAAAAGGGGGTGGCTAGTAAGAATCCAATCAGTAGCATTGGAACGGAACGAAGGCTTCTGCCTCATTGTCGGCCGCGACTCGGCTTTGGGGTTAAACGACCCTTTCCAAGGGCTCGTTTTCCCTTTTACACGGTGAATCAATTATTAATAATGGGGGATGAGGGGCCGGGGGCACGGTCCCAGTGGGCCGTCACAGGGGGGAGCCAGCCGGCTGGCTCGAATTTAATTTAAAACTTGAATCCTGTCGTAAGGCTGCGGAGAAAAGCCACGGCAATTAATTCACGAGAATTACGCGGCGGGCAACTTTCGACCAAGTTCGACGGGGGGGCGTCGGGAGATTGGTTCGGTCAGCGGGAACGTCGAAGGCGAACGCCGCGACTGTTCTTGTCTGTACGTAAACTCATTACAACGGAATGCCGGCCGATCTCGGGATGTCACTCGGTTCGAGTGGAGGAGCATCGGGTTATCGCGTTAACGCTCATACGGTCTATCGACCGGTAGTACACTGTTGGATAAAGTAGCACGTATTACGTACCACAGCCACGCGCGTATCACATGGCCGAGCATATGTGCATAGACACGTATACGGGGTGTCCCCGGAATGAATGGTACTTTGGGGAAAGAGGTGTTTCAACGTGCAATAACGAGTTCAAAGTGTGGAGTAATGTTTGTTTGTAGGGCCTTCATTTTCAAAGTAATCGAGTTCAAAAGTTCTATAACTAATTAGTTAAAATTTCATATTTAGCATTATGAAACAACCGAGAAAATTGAAGTTTTATCATTTAGTTTGCACTGTCCTTATTTTCCTTCATTCGAATTAAAACATGTTGTCATTATTTCGTAACAGCCTAATATAAATTTTTATTATCGTGCCAATTAAATTATTGTTTTAGATAGGATATTTTAACCATCTGGAAAGAAGTTAGGTTAAATACATTAGACTGTTTATAGATCTCTACGAAGCACGTAGAGTTTTCTTACTTTACGTAAAAGGTAAAAGACGTGTGGAACTTCAAATATTTCAACATATTTTAAAAAATAAAAAATGCCAGATAGGACAGTTTAACTAAGGAGGGCAGAGTGTACTCGAAATCTATATAAATGAAAATGTAAATGTTCGTTTGTTCAAAATCTTAAATCTCCGAAAGTTCTTCACCGATTGCTTTGAAATTTTTACACAACGTTGCATTTGAATACGCGCGTGTTTTTATATACGTATATTATATAGATGTCACACCTGTGACAGGTAAGAACATGTTTTTTTTTTTAAAACAGCGCACCAGACTGAGCCACAGCAACGCGTGGCCGGGTACAGCTAGTTTTTAATACAGAAATATTTTAATCTTGTTCATAATTCGTATTCGCTTTATAGTAAAATAAACGGTCCGTAGTTTTTCAAGAAATCAAATTAGCTGAAAATGGACAAAGTGATAGTAGCAAATGTGGTGTAATTATGTGAGAAATAAATCCTTATGCAAAAGCAAGTTTGATTATGCAATAACTTTCTATCTAGGAAGCTCCGTTTTGAAGAAAATTGCATTTAGAGATCCTGCTGGAATGTGAGCATAAAAAATTGAATTCGAAATTGATTTCCCTGGAAACAATACCCTGTGAAAAAATTCATTTCGTCGAACTCGTCAATTTTTAATCACCTGCTCGTGTACCTAAAGAATTTTCAAATTCCATTTCATCGAAAACAAAGGCTCCTGTAACCGAAATTTACTGCACATTTGCAACTTGATTTTGCATAAAGAACGACCATCTCTACATACTCTCGTTCAAACAGGATATGATTATCTGAACTTTATAAGTTTCCCAATATAATTTAACACCTGTATTCCATACCATCAGCCTATACAAACAAAGTTCTATTTTCTCAAGTTTCTCAATTAGGAAGACCCTTTAATGAGACGGTATTAACTCCGGGGAGCCCCGAAGTGTTAAGTCGTCCGTTCCACGCAATATTCAAGTCCAGCTGACACGCTCGGTCGTTCCATTTCTCGGGGCTCACCCTGTGCACGTGCACACAGTGTTTGTGCATGTCGGAGCCGCTCGAACGGCCCGTTGACTTCCTCCTCAAAGCGACGCGTGTTTGCGATCAGACCTAACTATTCCTGTCACATTCTGTCGGGCACGGGGCATCGTGGCGCGGATTAAAATTACAGGAGAGGCTAATCTGTCCCCGTGCCCCGATCAAAGATCTGCTTGGAGTACTGCCCTCGCCGAAGGGATCGAGTGGCCACGGGGAAACGAAAGTAGATTCAAAGCGGTGGCGAAGCGACACGAGCCCCGACCGGGAAGGCCTGCTGGAATGTTAATGCTATCAGAAAGGACAAGGAAGATAAACGCAGGCTTTGCGTCGATTTTTCGGCGCTAGAAGCTAGCTTCAATGAACTAAAAAGTGGTGGAATACGCGTAGGTGTGCAATAGGGTGGAGCTTATTTTTCAACTATGAAAATATCATTTTCTTACTACTTTTTATAAAAAATAAAATCGAGCAGAGTATGAGCATAATTGATCCATAGTTAGGGGGGGGGGGGGTCTGAATGATGGTGAAAATTCCAGTATTCGTGATAATTATATGGCAGGATATGGAAAAATAGATTTTTTTTTATGCATTCCTTTGTTCATTAATAAAAATAGGAACTGAGAAAAGTTACTATTGTGCCCCATCTGACAGATAATTAAGTAAAACCATTATTAGACACTGTCTGATGTCTCCGTCTCTGTGAACAATAAATTTATCTAAATTATCAAATATAAATGTAAATGTATAAATTAAAACATGGTCATTATATGTTGAATTTTCATAATTTCTATAATTTTTTACCAACTTAAAGAGGGGATTCTTGTCTATCAGAGCCGAAAGTAACTGATATTTCAGATTTTTTTAAAAAGACTGTTGGTCATATTGGATTAAACTCTTTTGGGATATAAGGAGGCATCTTTAAACTTGTAGAATTTTTATTTATTGCAAAAAAAAGATAGAAGTTTCTTAAAGTTAGATAGTTTACGCTGAGATTGGTCCACTTTGAAGAAGAAAAAAATGAACAATTGAGAGAGTTACAGTGTTTGAAAGAAAAAGTAAATTTTTTCATAGACAAATTTTTCATATTATTCTTTATATCGGCGAAAAAAGTATTATAAATGAAAACTAAAATTAAAATTTTATGTCCAGTCCCAGCGTGCATTATTTAACTTTAAGAAAATTTTCTTCTTTTTGCAACCAGATGACTGTGACACAATAATTAATAAATAATAAGAAGGATCGACATAAAAAAATATATTCTGCAGGTTCAAAGATGCCTCCTTATATCCCAAAAGAGTTTAATGCAATATTAACAATAGTTTTTAAGAAAAAAATCATAAATTTCGGAAGCTATTACACAATAATCCCCTCTTAAGCTACCCCTAAACATAAGAATGTATTGTCCAAAGTTTGTATATAATGTTTCTATATCTAAAGGAAGAAATCAGGATGGTCAGACATAAAATTGTTATTTTTTCAACTTTTAAGCTCCTCCCCAATGTAGAATCACAAAGCAGTCACACGAATATATATAAAGACCGCGTGGGTAACATAGTCCCGGAAACTACCTCCGACGGTGTAAAGTGCAAATATTTGACTAAAAGTGGGAAGGTTATCACTTGGCAGCGCAGCCCGGTATAATTTCAGAGCGCATGGTGTTGGTTCAGCACGGAGATTTTGCAGCGTGTTAATTAAATGCGCGACGTACGTGCTCTCTATTTACACAAAAATCCATTGTGTGACAAAGAAAGCCTGCCGCTCCCCCAAATTTTACACCAGCGGCTGCAATTTGAAACACTAGCCAAGCCGCTAATAGTCGCTGAACCGCCTTGCACGCCCACAGAATCCGGCGTTCCACTCTGAAATTAAACCCCATCTGATTTACCACCGCCTGTACCGTTCCGCCCTCATCCGTCTTGCGCGGAGGCTTCTTATCTCCGGAAAAATATAGCGCCGCGCCGCGTCGTTGAACACGCCCGATCAATGGTCGCAATACCGCGATTCTGTGATCCATTTGATAACCCGAGGCCGCGCGGGGACGTGGCTGACGTCAAGGCAAGGCCCGCGAGCACACAGACACGCGAGAGCGTGTCCGCCTAATTGAAACGAGCGTGTTCGAGCGCGGACCCCCGAAGGGAACGTCCTCTCGCGTTTTAAATTAGCTCCCTGGCCGTCGCTGTCCGACCGCGAAAGAGGTCGAGCCTCGCAGTTAAAACTGTCACCGTCGCTTCTGATTTTAATCGCGATAATGGCGCGCTCCCGCGCGTCCTGAATATTCCCCGAATACCCTGAACGGCGGAACGCTCGTTCACCTGACAAAAAGTTTCTGCATTGGACGGAGAGAGAGAGAGGGCGGGGCGTCGGGGCGCTGAAGACGTCGAGGGAAGTTTCCCTGAGACCCAGCGAGCGAGCGATTCAGCTGAGCAGGGCGCGTGCAAGATTTTAATTACGACACGATCGAATACAACGACGCAACGCTAATAGAAGTTAATCAGCTGCAGAACTTAATCAGCGAATAATCACGTGACGCCCGGCCCCGTTTGGAAAATTCAATGCAAAGTTCCAAGGCATCGCCGCCTTGCTTGCGCGCCCCGGCGTGTTTCACGCCGGGCGAAATGAAATGCTCCGCGATCGAACTGTAATCTAAATATTGCACCGGATGTTTTACCGGCTCTCCGTTTTACCGCGCCGCCGGGGGCAGGAGTATCCTCGGGCGGAAGTCGACACACGATCCAGCGATTAATTTCGAGCTTCCTTCGCGTACGTCTGCGCTTTATCGGCACCTGCACGCGAGCCCAGAGAGATGTGGAATGACTTCGTGGGTTATACGTTTCACTCGATTCATTGTTTATTAGTCGGAGAACTACTTCTCCGACCGTTCTTCCTGCTTTGTTGGCGATTGGTTGCTCGCCTGCGCCAGTTTCATCGATAGTAGGAATAGGTAGTATGTTCTTTTTAAGGGGACATTCCATTTTTTTTGGTCGTTTTTAAAGATTCTTTTCTCAACAAATACAACATATAATGAAATACATCTTTTTGGAATTTATTAAGGGTAACTGTCCGCTTTTCAACGTCATTTTCAGGAATTTATTTAACAAAAACTATAAGTTTATACTATCTGGCGCTTTGCCTGCATATTAAGGTATGTTTGAAGTAATATTCAGAATTTTTTTTATCTAGTTTATTGCACATAAACATAGATATAGTCGGTGGCACAAACTTCTTAAAAAAACAAATTCCGACGAGCGTTGGTGTGGAAACTGTCGTAGTCATCCAAAATGGAAAAACTAAGATTTATTTTCTTTATTATGTTTGTCGCTTTGGTTGGGACCACGGACGTGTCTCTATATTCTATAAAATTAATTCTGCAGAACGAAAACAGCTAAATTTCTGAAAAATTTTATTAGACGGCCTCTGTGGTAATATCGACAAACATAAGGAAGAAAATAAACCTTAGTTTTTCCATTTTGGAGGACTAGAACAGTTCCCACACCAACGCCCGTCGGAAAATAATTTTTTTTAAGAAGCTTGCGCCACAGACTATATCCATGTATATGTGCGATAAGAAAGATAAAAAAAATTCTGAGTGTTACTTCAAACATACCTTAATATTCAGGCAAAACGCCAGATAGTATAACCTCATAGTTTTTATTAAATAAAATCTCAAATATGGCGTTGGAAAATTTTTTGTAGCACCTATATAGTACCTCAAAAAAGAGGTCCACATAACAAATTCAATACATTATTCCACATTTTGTCTGACACCGTGTTAAAATCAGAGTTCTCCTTTCGCTTAAACTGACCAACGGGATAGCAGAATATGAATTAATTTTCCCTCTTCATATGAGAATTGCCAGAAAATATGCACGAGCTTATGAACTGACCTGATACTAGTGGACGTGATGGTAAAACCGTCCACCTACCCTTAAATGTCAACCAACTACAGGCCATTCAAGGGTTTAAAGTGTTCTACGCGACGTGCCGTAATGAACTATTACGAGTGGGAATTAGATTGACTCGGTGTTAAATGGAACGCGACGTAATTGCGTTAGCGGCGATAAATATTAAACAACGGGATTTACGTTCGTCCCACGCATTCGAACGGCGGGAGAAGAATTATAGGGCCTGGGCAGAGGTGGCGATCCGTGGGCTACGTTTCGGTAACCGTATGAAATCTGGAACGGGCCCGCGTTAACGATAGCTATCTTGCCAGTATTGATTCTTTTCGCCTGTCCGTCGTAGGTATATCGCGGCCTGATTCTTGCAGGGCAATCGTAAATTCGCAAAGCCAACGGATCCAACTGTTCGAAGTTTAGAAATTGGACTCTCCGTTTATAGTCCCGTGCCACGAACGTACCATCACTTTTCAGCAATTTCTAAATCTTACCTGCATGCTTCCCAGATCGATGCAACTCAACTTAACTCTATTTACAAGCTGTACAGAATTTCCATGCACGATAACGGAAGAATTATGCACCTACAGGGATTTTTAATTCTTATTTGTGTGCTTCTTAAATTGATGCGATTTAATTTTCTAACTGACAAACCGAAATTTATTCAGTATATCACTGCTGACCTTTTCATTGAATTTGATTAAAATTTAATCTAATCTAATACCTATGTCTACCTTTTTTTTTTTGTATATTAACGTGGATTGCTAATCATCCAAATAAGTTGATGCAAATTTAAAAATTAACCAAAAACAAAATTCTTAAATTTTACCTGCGTGCTTCTCAGGTCGATGCAATTTAATTTTACTCCACTTTTAAACTATACCTACCTATGGAAATTTATTGCTTATTAATAGAAAAGTTAATCGACTTGCAGTTAGTCAAATCAACCTATAATTAACCATTAATTGGGAATGATAACCTTACTCTTATTTCACGAAGTTCGTCAACCAAAAGATCACACCTAAAAACTTCAAATTCCATTTAACCGTACCTAATATTGATCTGGCACGAAGAAACTAGTTGTGTCAACTGCTCGTAAACTTAATCGAGTCTCAACTCGTTATCCAATATACACGAAGGCAACTGCACCATTGTTTAAATCCACTGAACAGTACATTTTCATGATCGTCTGAAAACTGGGTCACTGACGCTTATGGATTAACATGGCGTTCGATAGGATGAAGGGTGTCTTTCCCAGAGTGCCTTTTGCATCACCGATATTTCGGCGAATGGTTTTCCTTTTAACTCTTTAGACTCTGTAGAACTGTGCAGACAAAAGGAAAGGGCGAAGACAATGAGCGTCGCATAAAAGCAGCCGAATATAAATCGTCTGTTTTGTCTGTTACGAGAATGTGTGGCGTGCTAGCAAATCGATGCACCCGCTCGCATTATTACCGATAAATAATGAAGCGTGCGCGCGAGGGAAATACAAACTCGTTTGTTAGGCAGCGGTCTTTATTATAGAGAATTTTCTTTCTGTTTAACGTGTGAATTATTAACTGATATCGAAGCTTATTTGTCTCCGCAGGTAAGGTCCCTTTGTCCTATTTTGCGCCGCTCTATGCTCGGGCCAATGTGGCAATAAAGTATTGGAAAATTAAAATCTATTGTTCCCGAAGAATGCGTTAAATGGCCGTTAAAAATTGTTCCCTCAATTCCGTAGTAATAATTCCTAATGGAATATTCAATGAAACCTCACAATACGATCGTTCGAACGTTTCCACACTGAATCGATGATTCAATATCGAGATAACCTTGCAATCCATTTTAAAGTCTCCTAGAAATTCGCTCCATCCTGTTAAATTGTCTTTCATAATCATCGTTTGCTAATGAAAACGGTAATTGGGTTTCTGTTCCTCGCAAAGTAGGTCGTAGAATGACGTGATTGTTTAATACAGCGCTCCAGCGATATATTATAGCGAAAGTTACATTTTCTAACTATAGAAGCCTTTTGATTGTTTCATTGTATGGTAACGAAATTGCAAGGTGTTGAAATATAAACCTAGTTGTCCTTTTCTCTGTCATATCATCTTTCTAATTACTAATCCATAAGGCTGATTCAGACACGTCGAGTAATTTAGTTGAGTGGCGAGTAATTTAGTAATTTACCATTGCTTTACTAAAGTACTCGACTAAATTTTAGTGTCCACACACGGTAATTAAATTACTCGCTACTCGACTAAATTACTCGTCGCGTCTGATTCAGCCTATAACGTAAGTTTATATTCCTCTATCAATTTCAGGTATAGAGAAGAAACAAAGAACACATGGTCCTTCAAAGCCTCACTACCTTCAGCATCTAACTTTAGAAGAAGCCGTCCTTAAATTACGTAAGATTTTACCTCCTCCCTTATATTTCAGTCCACTCCCCTTCCTTACGTAATATTGTTTGCATTGCACTTTACCAGTTATTAAAATTCTTTTAAAGGTTTATAAAATTCATTTAACTCGGCTTCGTTTATGCGATGAAACATTGTTTTTTAGGCTATTCGTATTAAAAATTAGGTTAAAAAACGTTAACCCTTAGGGTCCGCACCTAGACCCCGGTGAAGAAAAAATATTCCGTTTTCTTTTACTCGTTAAAAATGGCCTGAATTTATATATTTTTATAAAAAAAATTATTCTTTTATTTTTTTTCCAGTGGTTAAAATGCATGAAACCAATGATTCCAGGGTTCAGATACGTCCAGCTATCTTCAGCGAATAAAACTACGCTAAACATGTACCACGTAAACTCATGCAAACAGCGAATTGCGAATGCAAACGTCAAAACGGTAAAAAAAAATGGAATGTATCATATATAATACGTTTGGCGCTGAAGGGTTAAGTAAGACGCTAACCAGCTTCCTCTCCCCCGCTTTTAAGAAAACATAAGGAATTCCTCCTCACGCAAACGCCTAATTTAAAAACGACCCTCAAGCCCTACAAGCTAGTCCGAGTGGCAGACAGCCCCTCGACACAAAGCCAATACAATTTCCCACAAAAAACAGCCCCACAGGAATAGCAGACGATTAAAGCGAGCCGAAAGCGTCGGGGTCGGCCAGCTTAAAGCCTCGAAGCGTTTTAAACACCAGCGATACCCGTCGAAGGGGGTCACTAATCTCTAAAGTGCCCTTTGTACCCCATGCTCCTTTCTGCAGGAGATAAAGCTGCGCGACACCATCTCACACAATGAAAAGTTGGCCGATCTGCGGCTGGAGCCGGCGCGACACGTTCACAGGCGCATCAGCGAGACCTAAGGTCGCCGCTGAAAGAAGCCAAAAGGATAAAGGGAGGACACAGGGAGCGGGACAAATGGAAGCAGGACGCGAGAAGCAATAGCCGAGAAGCAATAGTCGAGGAGCATGGTCGTCTCCACTGTCTATCAGGCAGCCCGCGAAAGGATAAGAAGCTCGTGGTCCCCCCGGTGCGTGCCCCCCCCCCCCCCGCAGTGCAATTTTTTGCTTCGCGAGAAATGGCGGGCGATTTCGTTCGAACGAGTACCGACGCGGCGTCGCTCGGTAATGGAGTTAATATTTTAGCAGGACGAGCGGGAAGAGGCATTACGCCAACGTTTACCCAGTCGTTGCGACTGCTGCGAACCTCCCTCGGCGGGGGGGGGGGGGGGGAAATGACTGAGGAAGTTCCTTGAGGAACTGCCTGGGGGGGGTCCTGGAACGGGGGGCGCATACATTTCACGCCTGTTTTCGTGACAAACGTTACGAAGAATTCCGCGACAGTCGAGGGAAGAACAAAGTGCCTTTTTCCTCGCGCGTTCCGCTAGTCTCGATCCTGCGCGGCGCGCCGCGCTTCTGAAGGCGAGGACGGGGCCCGTGAACGGCGGCTTGCGAAACCAGCCTGGCACGTACGTCAACGTTTATTCCTCGCCTGGTCGGGAAGGCGCGACGACTATCGTCCCCGACGGTTCCCGACGATCCGTTTTGCCGTCACCTTTGTCGGCTCCCGTCGATCGATCCACGTCGTGGCGCGATAAATCGGCGTCGATGAATATTATTCGTCATCCGCCGGCGACGTCGTCGTGTTGCTCAACCTCGCTTGTTTCGGATCGGCGTAGAGCTTCGGGGTATGCGTCTTTCCAATGGCTTCTCAATTGCAATACTGCCTTGATCGAGGAGAGTTTCTCAGATTTTCTTGCAATTTCTTATTGTTTGAAAGACCGATTTATTCAATTGTAGCGGCTCTGGCAGAAATGCTCGTCGGGCTGTAGAACAGTTCAGATGGTTAGCTTTCGTTTCGTGAAGATTTCTACGATGTTTCGGGAATATGGTCTTGGTGGGAGGCTGTGGTGTGGCTGGGTCAGGCATGACGAACCAATGACACGCACGAAAATTTTGCTGCCACGTCAAGAAATTATAGGTGATATTTTTAATATCTGTATATTAATCTAAAATAATTATTGTATCGTTGGATGTACTACAATATTTTGGGCCAGCTTCTACTATCGATACGACAGTGTGTATGTCAAGTTATGAGTTCATTCTTGTGAAATTTCTATTAATTTTTAGCCCCTATTAAAAGCTGCCCGACACGTCAGCAATTCGATAGATATTATTTATACATTTTTGGCAGTCACAAATAAAAAGGTTCGCCACCAGTGACCTAGGTCATATTCACGAAATATTATAGAAAAATTTAGGAAATGAATGACACTGATGTGTTTATGTTAAAGTGGTCTGAATCAAATGAGCTGATGTTACTGTTCGTGTTTGAAAAGGGTAGGTGACTTGTTTGGGCATGATGTAAAGTTTTTTTTGGATATAGATTCCTTGCGAGTATACTTGGGTATGCCACTTTGGAATGCGTTTTAAATCTAGATATTGATTTACCTGCAACCCCTATATTCATCACGTAAAATTATCTTATACACACAAGATCCATTTTGTCTTATCCTGTTCCTCCCCTGATGGAAGACACTCACCGTCTTCTCGTGGTTTCCATCGAGCAATGACACTTTTATTCCACTAATAATCAAAGGAGCAGTAAGCTGACAGTTATAAATTTGATTATTGTGGAGAAAGTGTCATTGGCCAAGAGTTGGCTGAGAAAATCGTTTTATCATTAAATGGCTAAAATTTCTTTAAATCGCGACGTGTGTTTTTAACTGTCTACGTTTATATTCCATTTCTTGGAAACTCGGATAACCATATATCAAAGAAGTAGTGGGTAAAAAGAGAACATGCATTTCAATCGTTCTCTGTTTCCGCGCGAGTTGAGACAAGCAAGTAGTACAACGCTACATGTGGTCAGACATATCTGATTGTAAGTAGCTCACGTCTTGCACGCATCTACCATTACACTTCAGTGAGTTAGAAACACACAATTACTCGAAAGACTGCTTTAATAATCAACACGGCATTGGAAATTCATTATTTAAAATCTTTATTTATTCATCTGAAAAGAGCTTGAAAGTTTTTAAATCATTACTAACTTATTTCTCTACGCAACGTTAGTAATGTTACTATCTATATTCAGTTTTCATATAAAAAGAATTAACTGAAAACGAATCTATTTAAAATTACGTGATGCTATAAAAAATCATAGTAATCCTACAATTAATTTAATTTACATGCCTTTTACTAGGAATAGGTCAACTCGATCACACGATATCTCTCTTGTGGTCAAACAATATAGATTAAAATTTATCTCATTCTCAACTTCAACTAACACCATTTCCCACTAAGGTTATTAAAAAATATCTCACCCACTTTTTGCACAAAATATTACATGCTTTCGTCAGCAGGGAATACCAGTAATGTTTTTAAAATAAATAAGCAATGGAACATGCATACTGCTTCAAGAATAATTTAATATTTCAAACAGAATTCCCTTTTGTCCAATCATGGCAGTCACGAGTCGCTTAGAAACGAAAATATCTTAATTTCGGGACGATTAAGTTCTCAGAGTAATGGCGCTTTAATCGCCTTACGCGAATTATTTTTGTTTATTAAGTTATTCCACCAAGGTAGATGGAGTTCGTGCTTTTAATTAAGAAATCCAATAAAGCAATCGGAATGACATTATACTTGATTAGTCTCGAATCATATTATGTCCTCAGAATCTGATTTCCATTTATTCAGATTAACAGCATCAGTGTGTTATTTTTAGCATTTAATATAGTCGGCGGACTTTATTTCTTCAGGGTTGTAAATTGTACTTTTGGTCGTCCATTTGACTCACGTTTCTGAATTCAAAAAACTTGATTAATAGCATTTTTAAGTGGGAATTAAATGCTGAGGATTAAAACGAATGGGTTCTCATTTCAACAGCCGACGTGTATTTCATATTCGTGCGGTGTTCTGTGGTAAAATAAAATACGAGCACGATTAAACGGGATCATCGATTTGGTGTCATTAACAAAAACGTTTTAAACCGCAAATGAATGGAGCCCTCTCCATTCACGTCTTTACTGCTCCTTCCACATATTCAGGTATTAACGTTGCAAGCGTTTGACAGTATTGTGATAACTCGCTGGATAAAATGAAAATTAAACGCATACACAATCGTCCATAGATCATATTTTCATCAATAGAAGGGGTTTTATATTTGAACGGATTGCGACGTTATTTACGCACATGCGAAAAACATGTTCGCGAGCAAGCACGTTTGCGCAATGTGCAGCTGCAGTGAAATATTCTTTCTAGTATAAATTTATATCTGTGTAATAAAAATTCAAAATAATCCCGAAACGAAGCTATTTCAGTGAATTTAAAAATGAAAGTTCAATAGCCAATTCTCCCTCTTGATACAATTTATTCATCAAGTGGGATATTTATCGAACTACGTAATTTTGTAACGTGTAAATAGTATCTAATAATCGATATATGCTATTTAGCTATCTTCTAAATAATTAACAAAATAATCCAGAATAGTCTTAATAATTAAATTAATTTTGAGTTAGATAGTAATGCCTTTTATAGTTGCAATATTTTCATAGAAATTTAAAAAAAAACCCGCTCGGTGTGAGAAATATAATATCTGACAATTAATAAAATGAGTAGCATTCGTTGTTTTGATAATAATAGAAGTGGAAATTTCTTATTTTGTTTCTGTAAAATATTAAAATAATGTAAAACAATTATTATTTTATTCTTTATTTTCTTCTGATGCATAATTAGGGTATGAGCTTCATCCTATAAAGAATGCAGATTAATTCATTGAACCTTGTTTCTTTACTGGTGGATTAAAGTATTAAATCTTAATTTTCTCGATAAAGCTGTTTTGTGACATTCCCTTATTAGAAGGTGCGTTAGACATAATGTTAAATGTCTTCTTCGATTGTTAATACTACTTGAATCAATCAGTTGTCAAAGTGGCCGGAAACATTTGCTAGAGACGATCTAGTCGATTCGTTTTACCTCGCGATTCCACCACGGCAAATTTCGTGATGTATGTATGCATGGTTCCAACTCGACTGAGTGCTGTGCAGCCGGGAGCATCAGCGTCGCGCGGTATCGTCGGCAGCTCGTTGTCGCGGGAACGCGAGAATTTGAATCGCCAAAAGAAGCCCGGCGACTGCATGGAAATTCGTTCCTTCGAAACTGAACGTGACGCGAATCCATGCCACGGCGCGGGCAATAAAAGCCGTTTCAACCACGTCTGTTTCCTTTTCGTTCGCTCGCTGGCTGCTAGTTACCTCGGCTACTTATCCCGTTCAAATATTGAAATCGCGGCCAGCTATAAACGTCGGCCGCCATCGGGGCACGGTTACAGCGAGAACAAATCGTTTTGCAAAGAGAGCCGAAGGGTTTCTTAAAATGTGTGCATAACTTTGTGAATAAATTAAGAACAGAGAAGGGGTGGAAAAATTCGTGCGAAGGCTTGCTTGCCGATAGCTAGTAATTTTCGCGCTGGGAATTTAGAACGAGGCAATAAGAATAATTTTATTGGAGAGCCAACATCAAGAATAATTTATATTAAAAAGATTTATTGCGCGTTAAAACTGAACGAAATAATTTTGGCAAAAAGATGACACAAATAACGTACAAGAGGCGAAAGTTTGTGATTTTTTTTTTAAAAAACGGAAGCATATATTTTTACCGAACTTTTTGCACTTAAAAGAGCAACATTTAAAGAACATTTGGTAATTTTTTCGTAGAAAAATATTTGCTTTTATAATAAAGTAACAACCGATATCTAAAAAGCCTTTTTAAAAATTTGGTTTTGTGGTGAGCACTGCCATACGGAACGAGATTATCCAAAATCTAAAATATTAATGTATCCTCTGATTATCGGAGGCAATTTCCGAAATATTAAATTAAAACAAAATGGCGGCTATTTAAAGTTGAAATCCTGATTTCTTCGTGCGAAAATAACCTCCATTTGTGAGTTATCACTGCAAAACAAAAAAGAACATTTTTAAAAAAAACTCTATAATGATCCATCTATAGCGTCATATAAAGTATATTTTTCACTAAACAAACATATTTTCTAAAGCATAGGATGTTAATAAACTTCATTCCAAAGAACAAGTCTCAGTTTCAATTTATTTCTTTGGAATTAATTGAAACAGAAATGCTTCACTTCAGAGAAGAACGACTGCCTATTACCCTTAAGGGGGGAATCCTACTTTTTGAGCTAACAATATAGCAAATATTGAGAATTTAAAATTTGCCCAAGTTTTCAAAAATCTTTGAAGAAGTTGCAGTTCTTTTTATTAATTTTTAATAATAAATATAGAAGTTACACATGACACCAGAATAAAAATATATATATTGAGAAGTGTGTTGAGTTATCAAATTAAAATTTATTTTTTGCTATCTCAATTCACGAATTTTCTCATGTAATAAAAAAATATATAACTTATCGGTATTCTTGTTCATCCAACTGAAGCTACATATGTATAAAATAAAACGCCGCCTCATTTTTCAGATTCGGAAGCACATCAGCGGACGAGTTTCTTAAAAACAATCCCCAAATTTTGCCACCTGTTCATCGAAAAAATAGGATCCGCCCCCTAAATTCAAAAAACCAAAACCCCTTCTTATTTCCTATTAAACAAATTTCCCGTGAATCTTCGCCCAACACAATTTACCCCCGCAAGCACAGCTATTCGAAAATGATGATTCCAGCTACGACACCCACGTTGCGCGGCAACTTTCCCATAACGGAACATCGTCGTGTCTGTGTACGGCAACGACGCAGCTGACGATCCGTCCTCGTTGCCCCTTTTTCCTGGCGGCCGCCACTAAAAACAGACGCCATTTGTCCAACGCGGAAGAAAGACGCAGAGGGCGCGGCGGGAACTAGGGAGTCGCGAGACAAATTGTTGGCCGGCCGCTATATTTATGCATTTATTTATTAACCAAGTTTTATTCGTCCCACGGGCGGAATAACGGGCGGCGTAAACAAGTGGCGCGGCGCAGCGACAACTCACGGCCCTGCCACCGCCAATTGCGACGATTCGTTTTATCCAGCGACGTCCTCGATCCGTCTACGTTGTACGTCAAGGCATGATAAATCAGTGTCGCGTTGATGGGGAGCATTCGCCGGCGATGGGCAACCGCCACCAGCGCCGTCGTTCTCCTCCGCCCGTCGATTCAACAGTTTCGCCAAGTATTCCGCGGTTCCTGCCATTCTTCCCCCCCCCCCCTCCTTCTATAACCCCCCCCCCCCCCGAAGCCCAATTTCCCTGCTACCGGTGGCACGCGAATCTTGCCGATCTTCCTATTTCTTCTATTTTCAACGGCACGCTCGCATCCGGCTTCATCTCCTTCGCGAAAAATTGAAAATCTGCGGCGAAGTTATTATTACAGCGTGAGGGCGGGTGGGCGGTGTGGAGGGGGCGCATTTAATGGCGAAGGTAAATTGGCGGGATGGGAAAATTCGCGAAAAGCGGGACGACGAAATGAGACGCGTGACGAACGACAGGCGGGGCCCGTTTTGTGTACCTACAGTTTTATGCGAACGCTGTTTCCTCGATCACGCGATACTGTTCCGTTACATTTTGTTTGGGGAAATCGTTTTTAATAAGAGGCGGGTATTATATTTCGGTTATCTAGCAGCTGTTTCGTAATATTTTTGCGGGTTTTGTGCGGGGGTGATGGGTGCGTAAGATTTAGAGAATATTGTTAAGGGGAGAGGCTCGTATAAAGGGAATATTTTTGTATCAATTTTTAGGAGTTTTTTGTAATGATACCAACGCGCTAATCCTTTCGGAATTTTAAGGGCACTTTATTCAACATTAGAGCAAGTAAAATAAAATTTTATAACAGTAAAATTATATTAAATACAAAAGAAATGGAACAGTAGCTGGAACAGTTTTTTTTCGAGATGCAAAACGGCGCCGGTTGTAGCGTCTCTAGTAGTTATGTAAAACAGACCAATGAATTTTTCATTCAATTTCTGTGCCAATTTTAATAATATGAACCACAAATGGTGTAAAAAAATTGCATATTTTAAAAATGGCGGAACTTAAAACAATTAGATGTGTTTACTGTCAAAATTTCGTTTTTTATTTGTTTAAAAACAGTAGTTAAAATTTATAATTTGGTTAAACCTTGAGGCTCATATTCTGAGGAATATTATAAACTAAAAGTGTGGAAAATTTGAAGTTGATTGGTCGAATAGTTTTTTAGTTATCCCCGGCGCCAATTTTGAAAACGTGGTTTCGAGAAAAACGCGTTTCAAATGCGTTTTAGGTTTGCTCGGCGCTCGGAGGCGCGCTGACTCACCAGACTATAGTATCGATACGGGGTTGATAACATTGAGACTATATTTTCGAAACGTTTTAGAAACGGTTTATGGAATTGTTTTTCAATTTTTCGTTCGATTTATACGGTCTTCTCCCTTTAAGGAGATATTTCTTTCATGTTTATAACACTTAATATATCTCTGGTGAGCGGGCAAACGAGTATAAGTCAGAATTATTAGTTTTGCAGGAAGACACTTATTGCAGAGAATATTTAAACCGCAATGTAAGATCAGGTATTAAATTTTGGACGTGAAAGTTGATAACATGTATGTTAAAAGAAACTTTTATTTTTAAATTCGATTCACAAAAAAAGAAGAAAAAGGAAACTGTTCAAACTTAAACTCAAATTTGACTTATAGGTACTCGTTTGGCTGGTGACACAATTGCGTAATTAATGAATTATGAAAAGTCGACTGCACAGTTATTTGGGAAAAATTGAAAGTTATTTTTCTAAGAATGGAATCATCTTTTTGTTGACACTTTTCATGTAGGGTCAACAGAATCTTAGGTGCATCAGTAGTTACAGGACACCCTATGTATCAAAGGCACTTAAGTGTCCAGAATCCGAAGCAATTTTGGGAATGGGAGGCTTAAAGATCTGTCGTTTACGAAATTGCGAAGTGTATCATAAATTCATAAATTCACCTCCTGGTATTTACCCTAATGCTTCCATGTAAGAACTAACTAACTAGTTCCCCTATAAGTCCTCATCGCATCTGCAAAGACCACGTTGAAATGTTACAATTTTATGCACCTCCTCTCCGAGAAGGATAATAAGAATAACCCACCATATATCTCACAATCACTTTGCATAATTTGCATCAGCAATTTCCAATTTATTCTTGCTGCTGAATTTGTAGGACAACATATTTTACAACAGAAATACAATCACATACCTTTATTAAATAACATCAAGCAATATTTTAAATAAAAATATAATGCATATTACTGCTTCCCATTTTTACGTGGCGTCGTGTACTTTTTTTCGCGCGGCAGTGTAGCTCCAGCAAAGACAAATATCGGTCCCTTTAACGTCGTCACGCGCCCCCATTTCGATATTATCTCCACGGAACACGCACCAACACGAGATTTAATGAAACGTTTGAGCCGCCCGGTCGTAAGAGTAATGGAAATAATTAATTAAACGCTGACGGAAAGCAACGCTGGGTCCCGGGTTCGGCGGCACGTTATCCAGGACGGGCGTCTTGCTTTGTAAAAACATATTTCCTACGTTTCATCCTATTCATTCCAGCGAATTTGCGCGAGTCCGTAAAAAGCCCGACGACTCGAACTCGCGTTCGCCTTTTTCACGTTCAGTTGGATTATCGCCCGCGCACCAAGGGAAGGAGAGGAAAAAAGGGAAACGGCGAACCATCTGCGCGAAATGGACGGACGAGGCTCGCGTTTCAATTAAGTTAATGAAAACGCAGCTAATTCGCGATTTTTCCACTGGCTGTCAACGGATCTGGGGTTCGAGCCGTGCAACCGGGCCGGGAGCAACTATCGTTTGTTTAAATACCGCTGTCGGCTCTGCGCTCGTATTTCCCGTCCCTGAGGAGCCTTATTTCTTCGCTTCTAACTTTATTTATTCGTTCGATGTGGATCGGGAATATCCTGGCTCCGTGCTCGCGCAGCTTATCCGATACGATTCTCGATACCCGACATGGGTATGCAATAAACATCGGTCGACAAATACCGAACAGTCGGTCAACTATTTCCACAATGCCGACGTGAACCGGCGGTGAACTGAGGCGGCGACTTCTGCGCGCGTAAAGCCGCGTTACTACGTGTGTAACGAGCGCTGCAGAGTGATATGAAACCAGGTGGGTAAATCGTCATATTTGCAGGGCCGAGTTTGGAGATTTAGCACCCTTAGGCTAACAAGTGTCTGCCGCCCTTTCCGCGAAATATCATAAAATATTTTAAATTAAAAGAGTCGAGGCAGTTTCAAAAGTGATTATGAGTTGAAAAGTAATTAATATATGAGTTATTGCTAATTTTCTATATGAAAAAATAGTGAATTGTTTTTAAAGTTGTGTCAAACCTTTGTGTTTAAAACTTTCCCAATTTATTTTGCTCAAAATTTGATGCTTCCCAAATTTGCCGCTCCCCAAAAATTTGATGCTTCCAAAATTTGATGCTTCTCAAATTTGTCGCTCCCCAAAATTTATCGCTCCCCAAATTCTTCACTCCCCTAAATTTGATGCTGCACAAAATCTGTCGCGCCTCAAAATTTATCGCACCCGAAAATTTGCCACTCTCCAAATTTATCACTCCCCAAAACTTGTCGCCCCCCCCCCCCCCCAAATTTGCCGCTCTCAAAAATGGATGCTTACCAAAATTTTCCGCTCCCCGAAATTGGATGCTTGCAAAAATTAGCCGCGCCCCAAAATTTATCGCTCCCTAAAATTTGCCCCTCCCCTAAAATTTCCGCCCTAGGCTGCAGCCTACGTAACCTATACGCAAATCCTCCCCTGCACATTTGGAGCTAGAATTACTTTGGAAACCATTAATTTCATAAAATAAAATTATGCATTTCTTAGACCGTAACGCCCCTTGAAGGCCAATAGGGTAACCAGTATATAGTTAAGCGTGATTGTGATAAAGTTTCTAGTGATTAGGGAATCAATTTTGAAGCTCAACGAAAGAAGAACAGAGTATTTCTAAACTGCAGGAAAAATTCTTCATTTAACGAGTGACAATATTCACAATTCGTTGCCCTGTTTCATCCCTTAAAGTTAAACTTGAGCGCAAATAAAGCACATATCACAAATTTGGAGTGCTCAATCAGTAAAACACGTAAAGAAAAAAATATCAGCACTAGACACTTGCATAGTGTCCCCTCTTACACGGAAGAGAAGAAAGGGTGAGCTGGCGCCTCAACGGTCTCTTCCTTCATCGGTGCTCGACAGACCGAGAGCAAAACAGTGGGAGCAACTAGCGCCAGAAAAAGGACAGGCGAAGTCTGAAACGAAAGTTACAGGCGCATGCAAGGAAGACGAACGAAGTTGTACCCACGGCGAAGAAAATGGTCTAGCAAACATGTTTTTTATCGCTGCTCTAGGGGGGGAAAAGATGTGTGAACAGCAAAGTAGAGAAAAAAGAGGCACGACCTGCAAAAAGAACGCACGAAAACGTAGATGCGTGCAAGAAGGGTAAGCGAAATTGTACGCGCGACGGAAGAAAATGGCCTGAATCGTGGCAAACGGGTTGTCTTCTTCGGGGTGCGCTATTTAAGCATTAATCTGGCATATTTATACACAAGGCTGGGTGCCAATAAGTCTTTTTTTCACGGATAAGCACTGCACTCTTTAGATTTTCAAAACCCATTTTTGCATTAATAATAATTGATTCCATATTGCATACACGGGAGATAAAAATATATAAAATGATTAAAAGCGTTTAGAATTAACAAGTACATCTCGCGATGAAGTCACGTTTCTAACTTTTCTGAATACATGATACTTATTAATCAAGGGCAACAGAAACATCACTTAAGGGTCCATTCTACTTTGTCGGTCGAACAGGAGGCCCATTTTCCTGAATTTTTTCCAGGAACTACAGTACGGATTTTAATGTTTCTTTTTGTTAAATATTTATTATTCCTTGCTGTTTAGAATTGTATTTTTCATATTTCCAAAATATAATTACAAATGTGTGGATTTAAGTCCCAATATTTGTGCTTCAGTGAGAACACTGCGAAAATCCTACTCGGCGTCGAGGTGTTTCTAAAATGGTAAAAATAGAATGATTGTGTCCTGTAGAGGTGTATGCATAAAGTGGACTACAATTATGAATTTATAAAAAGTTATAAAATAGCGACCGTGTAAAGAAAAAGTTCTAAATTTTCCGCCAGTTTTTCGAAGTTTCTTGTGGATGGAACAAAAGCTATTTTTGATACCTGGACGAATCCAGTCCATTTTATGCGTACATCCCTATATAACATAATCATTTCAATTTTTTTCATTTTAAGACCACTTTAAGGTCGAGGGGGATTTCCGCAGAGGTCCTGTGTTCTCACGGAGGCACAAACATTGCGATTTAAATCCACACGTTTGTAATTATACAGCAAGGAATAATAAACATTTAACCCTCCCCAAACATTAAAGTCCGTACATTAGATCTCGAAATAAAAATCATGAAGAAGGCCTTTTTTCGACCGGCAAAGTAGAATGGACCCTTAAAATTAGATCTTATACACGGACCGTCATACTTTCAATAAAAATGTAGTCACACCGTGCCACTAATGTAATTATTTGTATTGAGTAGAGATATCATTAATCTTGAACCGAGTATGCATGAAAATACGGTCGATTTCGTGAATGTCAGCACACTCGTCAGAGATGATGTTACTTCTCCTCAGTCACGCTGCCTTTTAATTCCCGTACTTCCGTGTTACAGAGAAAGTTCAGAGCCGTGCAACGGATCAGTTTCAGTTTACTTAGCCTCAGCGTAACTTTAGAGCGAAACTAAAGTCATCCCGTCGCCGTGGCAGCAGCCAGGGTTCAAAATACCCTCCCTCTTTTCTGGGCGGGAACGCTCGCTGGTCGGACGCGATGCGCTAAATAATCGAATAACGTAGTGGATTAACTGTTTGCAGATGGACAGCACTCCACTGGGCGATACTTTTTCCCATACATGTTTGTACATGATGTCACTTTGACAGATTGTATTTTAAACATGCTTCCGTGGAAGCACTGGAATACTGTTTCACGTGTAATCAATGCATCTGTGGACAATTTTGTAAAAAACTGTTGAATTGCTTTTCTTTGATCTTTTTGTGGAAAATTAAGTCTCATTAGACGATTAGAGGGTTTAACTGGAGCGTTAAAATAGTTTCAATAGTCCAGAAATTGTTTAAAATATTCTATGGTTACGAGTATATTGTGAGAATATCAGTAAACATTGCATTGCTGTTATAATTATCGTTAAGGGTTAGGTATGGGATCGAATAACATCTGTTATCGAAAGGGTATTATCCTCCACATTTTCAGAAATATCAGATAATTTCACCATTTTCGTAAAATTACACGTACCTGCGTCGAGGTCTTAATTGAAAATTAAATATGTAACGAGCAACGGTAATGAGATGAATACTTTGTTGGAATGCACCTATCCGTTTATTTTTCAAATGATTCAAGCTCAGGGTCGAATATTATTCCGATTATATCCTGCGGCCGCGTATCGTTCCTGAAATTATGCAAATAGTTTATAATTCCATTCCCGTTGATACTAATTGACACGAGCAGTAATGAAGGTTGTTATATTAGTCACTGCATCTGTCTATTAACGTCCTCTTATATCGAGATTATATTGAGATATATTCAGATAATAATACAGCACTACAAATAACATCCACTTAACGAAATTGTGTATATATTGATTCCCTTTCTAATTGAAACATTGATTAGTTTCTTTCTAATGTATCTAATGTACCTACACTTTTCGATTTTGTGAAGGAATGTATGAAAAAATTAGTGAACGATATGAGTTTGTAAGAGTTATATCGCAGTATAATTTAAATCTGTGTCAAATACATTTTTTATATTATAAAATAACTTCCTAGATTTGAGTTGTTTACTAAAGCACCACGAATCTGTATTAAAAAGTTTGAATCTATGACTCCAATATTCCATATACAATTTGTGATGAAAGCATTGGAATTGAAAGATGTTTAAATATTTACCTCTCGGGACAAACAAACTGGGGTTCGTCGATTTTAAAAAAACAGTATTTTTGATAACTTTGTAAAATTTTAAATCCGGTTTTTAAATTTATATGTAAAAATTAATTGATCATTTAATTAAAAACGTTAACAATTTAACTTGAAATCGCCTCGTGCACAAGCATGTATGTTACAGTAACAGTTTATTGTAAAACTAATCTTCATGAGTTCATATTTCCTGAAGAAAAATACTAAACGGAATAAAGATTTATAATTTATATTTTGTACGGATTTTAGTTACTCCAGTTTTTTATTTGGTTTTGTATGCAGTATATTTTATTTTTGTAATTCCATGAATATTAAAAAGGACTAAAAAAATTTAAAATAAATATAAATATTTATTTACTGTTTTTATTTTTTATAAAAATTCGAATCCAGTTTAACCGGTTTTTTGTGAATAGTGGAATTCGAAAATCGGTTTTTTCAAAAGTCCCCAAACCAAATACAAAGTTATAGTTAAAAAATGCGAGTGCAACTATGTAATACATAAATGGTTCTATTATAGTAGAGAAATATTGTATAACAATTAGTGGAGTTGCTGATCATACATTTGTTATGAAAAAGAGGCTGCTTAAGATCCACATATGGATATTATACAATACCCCCATGTATCACCAACTGTACTTCAAAGTCCAAACACAAACCCCATTGAGCAGCCGCGGAAAAAAAGACAGCAAGCTCGGCAGAGGGCTAAACCACATGTTATTTAACTTCCTAAGCGCTTATGATTGATATAATCGTTAAGCACACGTTCCACAGCGCTTAAAACGAATATATGTATTAACGTGAAATAAATTTGCATGAAACTGCTGAATACGCAAGACTTAAACACACACACAGCCACTATGTACATTTAACCATGTTTTTCATTTTACATCTTCACGTGCCCACTCAAAAACATAATCCACTCGATCCGACGAATCGCTTAAAAGCTTAATTCCCTTTCAAATTCGTGGACATGTATTTACAGCGCTTCTGCTATTACAAATTAAATTCTGCTTTAACAACTCACCATACGTTCCATAATTTTTGTTCGAATACTTTCATCCCTCACGGTGTATTTCTTGATACACAGTTGCATCTAGTGCGTCGTTCAACTTTCCTTCTTTCCGTGTCGCTCCTCTGTTTTGTCATTTCAGAGAATGCTTCCCCGTTTACGTACCTCTCGACATCAAACCTATCGCGAACATCCGTGCCCACCTGACACAGTACGCTCCATTCCTCGAAAGCGTATTTTCCCTGGGGGCTCTCCATTCTCATAGCGATTTCCTTGCGCGCGTCCACGTCCTCTGCCTTTTAACCCGAGTCTCCTCGAAAAACGATACAAATGTCGAAGGGAAGGAAGATTTCAGTGATCACCGTGGCATGCTGCGTTATTATTAATGCTTTTCTAATTCAACACTTCCCGCGTGGGTGCACATTTAAAACTTGAATGGCGGATATAGGATCCATACCAAAGGAGGGCAAAATTTGTATTTAAATAAAACTTCTAGTAACGAATATAAGTTTAAAAAATTACTCGTCATGTGTCATCTTTTCGTCAATAAAAACATAAACTTTATTCGTCAAATAATCAGGAGTTAAAGTAACTTTTATTTGAGCCGTTATTTAAATAATTTTTTATTTCTGACCCATAATATATTATTTTAGAATAAGCTTTTGTTTGGCTGTATTTTAAAATTCTTCGTTTTTTAAAGAGAATTTTTTAAAGAAATAACATAAGTACATAGTTTAACTTGGAGGTTGGGTCCAAATGGATCCCGTATGGAAAAGACGGAAAATAGAAAGCAGAGCGCGTGATTGCAGGGGCGTGTGTATCGCGGACGCAAAATTGCATTCATTTTCAGTACACTTTGGCATGCACGCCTGCTGCAATTATATACGGAATAAAATCATTCTTAATTATATGCGGAAAGGACGGGCATCCCGGAAGCTCGTAATTACGAAACGTTGATTCGTCGTGTCTTTTCTGAAGCAATAGCAGAATCGATATTAACGCAATTTTCTCTCTCGACGAAGTGCCCCTTTCGATATTGACTGTTGCCTGCATTTAGATTCTGTTACGCATTACATGGAATTAATGGATTCATAATGTAAACCTTGCGCTTTAAATACTCGCAACGTGTATGCATAATGCGCGCGAAATGGGAAGGGATTAAATAAATAATCCCTGCATCAACTTAGTAACAACGTTTCATTTTACAGAATAACCATTTTATTTCTCTTTATTCATACAAGAATATTAAATGAATACTGTGTCAACATACCTGATTAGTTTTAATATACTTACGGTAAGTAGTAGTGATTAATAGTCACCTGAATGGTGGCGCCATTAAGTATGTAGACGAATTAGTATTTCTAATATTAATTCACAGAATGTACTAAATTTTCTTACAAAAATTATTTCCTAGCCCGCCCTTATAATAACATTCCAATAATCCTGTGCATAAAGTTCCACAAAAATCTATACAAAGGAAATAGATATTTCTACTAGAACTACTTTTAATTAAGTACTTGATTATTTAGCAAGCGCAGAAATAAACCTCGAAGCCGAGAGTAGCCAAAGAGTTCTAGTGCCATCGAAAGCAACTTATTTACTTAATTATTCGCAAAGGCAGCGGACGCTGCAACTCGCATTTACAAATTCGTCGGTACAGTAGTAGCGGGCATCTTTGATCAGGCGTCGAGCATTGATCCCACGCCGTCCCACATTTCCCCCCCCCCCCCCTCCTAATTAGTTCCAGTAATCTACTTTACTGTTGTGTGTATTTCAGAGCGGGGACTCGTCGCAAACGATGGAATAATTCCATGAACATCGGCAACCTTTTGATGGGGCGTAACTAAAGTTAGAACGCCAGATCGGCGTGTCGATGTCAAAGGTTGGGGGTAGGTACTTTATCGAAAGAACTAATGCAAGATACCTTTGAATTCCATTCAAAGAGGCTGCGACACTCTTTCAAATAGCGCAGCCTGAAAGGGCAGAAAGGAACCGTCAAGGTGATTTAAATCGATTGAAATGCCAACAACGGCCAGAGATGCTTTCACCGGCTATTGCTGAAAGGTAATAGAAGACAAATAATAGCCTCGTAACTGGGTAGGATTCGACGCATAGAGGTATAGATAACTTTCTCTCTGAAATAATTAACGTTCCATGGGTTTCGTTTCGAACACGAGAAAGAAGCAGTCCAAGATCAAATATGTACCGGTAGGCTGCCAAGCAGCGGGGCTTATAAATCTTGGAAGGTAAATACCGAAAGTTCGGCGATTGTTTGCACGCTTGAAAGTGGTGCCTGGAACTCTGCAACGATGCTTGTTGTTAGTAGTAGCTGCTCCAGCTCTTGTAGCTCTGAATATTTGCTCGTTAGAGAAAATGTGTATCAGTTTCCAAAAGATGTTCGATTAAATTGGCAGAGACCTGGTTCTGTTAATTGGCGTTCTTCGCGCGCGCGGTGTTTTGCCGCCCTTATATTAGCAGTGATTTCCGCTCGATATAAACAAAGGGGGTAGCGTTAGCAAGTTGTTGAAGTGGATGCAAGCATAAACCTATCGATCGGAATATTTTCGTATCGGCAGGACTTAACATACATCACTGGCTACGAATATATACGTTAGTTTATGAATATATAGGGTGTCCATTGCGGCACCTGAGAAAGAAGTGAAAATTCTTTATGAAAAAACGAGTGACCAATATCGAATAACGTTTTTGCTTCCGTTGCGTTGTATTGGGAGAAGAAGTTTGAATATAAAATCGCTTGTAGGTTATCCTAGGCATAATTGAATTTAATTTTGTCCTCAAAAGGTGACCTTGAGGTCTTTTAATTTAGAAAAGTAATAATTCCAGTTGAGTTACAAATGGCAAAAATTAGTAGAACTTTCTTTACACGTGGATTTCAAATTTCATCGTCTTCAAATTCGAATTCATTTCAATTTTATTCACTGAATACATTTAAAGTGTTACCACCTGTGCAAAAGTATTCGGCCACCTTTTAAAACGGAATAACTTGTTTAAAATTGGTGCTAACGATTTGAGTTTTTTTGTGAAGCTAGAAGAATTACTTAGTTTGCGAAGTAACGCGTTTCTTCGTTTTAAAAGAAAATGCAATTGGTCGGAATAGCGAAAAAAATATTAAATGTCGTTTTTTCATTTTTCTTGTCTGTGCTTGTAATGAAATTAAACAAATGCCTTTTGTAGATTTAAAAGAGGAAAAAACCGGTAAAAGTATGCTTTAAAAGTGGCAAAGATATTCATCCATATGATAATTGAATTTAGGGCGTACATTTACGAAGACATTTCTTTCACACATAGGTGATTATTGAGAAGCTTAAAGTTCTTAATACTTTTCTCCGAAAAAAAAACCCTGCAGGCTCCATAACCTGCGATAAGAAAGTGTAATATGTCAGTTACCTCTCGTAGTTTATGAACTTTATCATTCTATTTTGGCGAGGTCGAACAGTTGGCCAGGGTGTACAACGTCTGCATTGCATATCTGCATCTCTCGGAGAAACAGATTTGTGCGGGTCGTATGCAAAATTCAGGGAGCTGTCCAAAAATATCCCGTTCAACTGTCTGAGAAGAACGTAAAACAAGGAAACCTGACGTACAAGATGACGTTTAAAATTGAAATTTCAAAAAACACTTCTTAAGCTTGCACAGTACATAAATAATTAAACGCGTACAAACTGTAACCACTTCGTAAATTATACAGGGTAAACCAACCAGTAATTTACCGCATACCAGCGAAGAACCATTAGGCAAAGAAATGTCAATTATAAATTTAAAAATTATTATAGGTTTATAAATGGAGTGTAGTTGCACTTTTAATATCCCATATTTTTAGTTACGCACATTAAGCAAACATTAATAAGTACAATTCTTATTAAAAGTACGCGATCATTTACTCGGCTTCTACACATTTTGCATTTTATAATTGTTTTTTTAAAAATTACGATATGCATAAGTAATTATTTTTATAGAAATTTCAAGGAAAATAAATTTAAATGCAATTTCAACAGTTGTTTTGTTGTTATACATAAATATAATCAAGTATTAATCTCAAAGGTCCATAAATTCAACAATTCGGTCACTGGTTGGTTTACCGTACCTGTTACCAGATACTGAGCGATTCATTAAATATTTTATCACAGAGGGTGTCTGATAGATTGAATGATTCTAAATCGGACAGCCATAACGTAAATACATTCGGCGTGCAATAATAACTTCGCTCGATGAAATGCAAAGCTATTGCGCCATATCCCCTACAAAACAGCGTTTCCATAATTAATTCACGTCCGAATCAAGAGCCACCCTTCAAAACGTCGAAGTTTAGCCGAACTCTGATACGAGGGAATAAATTCGCCTCGACCCGAAGTGTATCAGCGTATTTCCACATAAATTGCTGGGGATTTAAATACTCGGGGCTGTTTAAAAATAAAATAGATAATATTGCAAGCATGACGGCGTTCCCGTGTACCGCGCGCGCCCCTACGTTACAGATACCGGCAATACGAAGCGAATGAATGCAAATAAAAACATAAAATCAGATTTAATTTAATTCTCATTTAAATACGCGGCGGGTCCGCAAGAAATTCTCGTTCCGCCGTCAGCACGGGCCAATGATCTTAATTAAGCTATGCATAATTTACTTGAGCGAACGGGGAAAGAATCGCCCCCATTCGCCTATTAATACCTTGAATTATTCCCGCCTTTGGGGTACGTGTTCGATATCCGTTCTCCAACATGGCGGGGTCAACGGGCTTCCTCGCATTTGCCGAAGGTATGTGCTCCGGGGACGGTCCCTGACCATTTCCCACTTTCCTCTCGTATTACTTGCCCGCGCGTTTACTGGCTGTAAAAAAATGATGAAGAAGAACGGCAGCCCCGGTCAGATACAAATTATAGCCGTGCTGCATGAAGTTAGATGGAAACTAGCGCTGGGAATTGAGGGAAGCGCGCAGGGAAATTGCTATACACCTTCCGCACGCCCCCGCCCTCCTTACCAGGCATTTATCCTCTCTATTCCGGCCGCCTCCCTTTCTGGCTACTCCCAGGCGAAACTAGTATAATACTGGTCATCGTCGAGCGCTGCAAATAGCAGTTGGATCCTTGCTGAATGTGCAGAGTGAAACGCGCGCAACGCCAAAGATATAGGGGGATGTCAAAAGACGTTGCTTGGAGAGCTTCGAAGTATTTTAGAAAGCACGAGTTTTAAGAGAATGCAGATTTTTGTGTGGAGAGATTGTAAGTAGATTATGATGTCAGTTGTTTCTGTCAGAGTTCGTATATTCACCTATGTGGTCGATATTTGTGTTTTACTTGTCATGCGCAAAATGTGTGTTACCTACAGCTTTTTGTGATGTTCAGTGGGGACCGTGGGGAAGTGAAAGGGTATTTGTCGAGAACTATGAAATGTACAAAGGTAAAGTAAAGTTTAGCAAGGCAGAGTTATTTAATGTACTATTCATTCTCGTTCAATGGGTTAATAAGGTGTTGGTAGTAGAGTTGCAAATATTCGAATGGTCGAACTATTCGAACAATTTCGAATGCAAATAATTTATTTGAATAATTCGTGAATTCGAATAGTAAGGAGTATTTGAATATTTGAATAAATCCGAATATTTGAATTATTCGGAGTATTGAAATAAGTCAATGTGGTCGAATGATTCAAAGTGTTCGAATGAGTCAAAGTGTTCGAATAATTCAAAGTGCTCGAATGAGTGTTCGGATTTCAGATTGTAACGAATACGAATCTAAACGTTTTAGAAACAAATAATTGTAATGGCCAATGTGAAAAGAATTTAACGATAAAGTGTGAAAAAATATTTCATGTTCAGATTCCTATTCGGGGCAATCCGAAATTGGGTCGCTCCAAATATTCGAATTATCCTAATTATTCGAATAATCCTCGAATACTCTTAATTATTTGAGTAATGTTCAAATACTTCTAATTCTTCGAATAATGTTCGAGTACTCTTAATTATTCGAATTATTCGAATCTCAAATTCGAATTCTACTGCTATTCTAATATTCCGATATTCGGATACTTAGAATATTCGAATATTTGTGACCGCAAATCCCCGTTGGTACTAACAGAATGTATCCATTAGACTGTATTCAAATCACCAGGAAAAATTAAAGAGACTCCAAATCACAAGATTATCAGAAAAACTCAGCATTGATAAACCTATGATACATCCGTATTTACTAATACTCAGGAAGAATAAAAATAAAAGTAACGCCACTAACGTAAGTAAAAATGATATTACTCTCACGCGATAACGTCACATTTGCCCCCATTTTCCTCCATCACGCGATTCGCCGCGGGGATATTTCTAAGATGCATTTTTCCTCGAAAAACGGGTTGCACCGGGATCCCCAAAGCCAGCCAGTTAAAAAGTCAGGCGCAAAGATAAGATGAAAATAGTAATGCGTGCCGTTAGAACTACCCTCGGCCAACTTTATCTATTGATATTGCAACACCGAGGGAAGTGGGTTGTACCCTTGGGTTCCTCTCCTTGCTACGCTATCTCTGCCCCTTTTCTCATCCCTCTTCCATCCCTCAGTGGCCCCCTCAGCCATCCCCCTCCCGGCGTTCCCTCTCTCTGCCACGCTGTATCCTCTTCCCTCGGTCCTCTTGCTCCGTGTTTATGAGGGGCCGAAGATTCGCGACGTAACACCTGGGGCTTATGATTCCAGGCATTATTGCCCGAGTAAATTAACCGTACGATATTGCTCTCCTCCCCCAACGTCTTTGCCTCTGTTCAACAAATTCCTCTCGCCCTTTGGATTGCAAGATTTTCGATTCCGCCCACAACTCCCCGTGTCGCATTCTAATACACCCCTCGCTGTTTATCATTACACCGTGTTTCGTGCTCGATTCCTGGGACATCCAATTCTGTGGTCGATACTCCATTCTTCTGTAATGAATATGGGGGTGGAGGCATGGTGGATTGTGGTGTAGGAAACATATATACAGGCAGATGACACTCCGACATCTATAATTTCTAATCAGGAGAGTTAATTGCACGTCGGATGGAGTATTAGGTTGCATTTCATTTATAGTGATTGAAAAAGAATCTGTGCTCTTTAAGAGAAAATTATGTTACTCGTCATTCTATAATATATCATTCTATAATATATATTTAGAATGTAGGCAAGAGGATCATGGCTATTGGGGATAAATTTACGTATCTAGATGAAGGGAGATTTGTTAAATAGATCTGACTCGACGAGGGCACGCTTTTTTTTTCCATTTCTGCGTATTGTACTAGGTAAGAGGATAAAGAATTCAAAAGGAACTCTTATTTCGCCTGCATGGAGGACTTCATTCCCAGGAAGCATTGATTATTCGTGAAAATTTTAATAATTTCTTCCGATGAATCTGTTCGTTTGTAACAGCCTATTCTTTCCGAACTTTCCATCGCCTTTTCAAATAGATTTCGTAGGTCTGAAAGGGAAGATAGATTGTACCTGCAGTGAAATCTTCCGAACGAATCTCCACTGATTCAAGCAAGTAGATCCAACCATGAATACCATGATTGTTATCTTTCTATAGCCAATACTTTGACGATATTCCTTTTCCATAACCTGCAACTTTCTCCCCCGCTTCACCTGCTCAGGGTTGAATTAATTCTGTGAATAGAAGAATGCAATATCTGTGAAGAAGTATTAGTATCAATTTCCAATAACTTTTCCCTATTTTCCCTATTTTTCCCAAACTTCAGTGACATAAAATTCAATTTGTCAACATCAATGAATTACTACAACATCTTGCAAACTACCCCAAAATTTAAGTTACACAAACCTTGCACACTTAAGGGTACAAAAATTACATTTGTGATACGTGTGACGCTATTATAATACAACAGTAAATAAGTAATTAATAACATTTCACGAACTACGTAATTTCTATGTGTGCACATAGACGTGTACATAGTACGAATATAACTACACCGTTGGCCGGAGAGCGTATCGGTTGTCGTTCCCATGAAATTAATTTCCTGCACCGAGGATGTTCGAAAGGCTCTCTAGAGGACTGTATATAGGTACTGGTACGAGCTCTGCAAGCACTCAAGATCGCCGCCTAGTTCGTGGTTGAACCGCTAAAGTCGTTGTCTTACGACTCCGACTCGAACTGCAGCATAAAGGGAGGTAAAAGGTGAAGCAACGGAAGAGAGGAGAGCATAATTGAGTATATACTTTATCGGTTTTTAGTGCGTCGTGCTTGGTGGACGAAAACGTTCCCAAGGTGAAAACAGACCATCGAACTTTTCAACGATCAGAATTACACTGGAGACTTCACTATTTCCCCAATCAAATTTCATCCTACCCCTCAAGTGTGGCACGATGCATTGTTTTATTTTATAATAAATTCTGTGTCATGGACGAAAATGATCGTTAATAATGGAGGAATTACCAGAGTGAAAAATAGGGGAGTCTATCCTCTGAATGCAATCCTTCGAAGATGTTCACGAGCTTGAGGAGCTGATGCGCCCCGAGCTTCTCGATCATTCTGAAAAGAAAGTTCGCAGACAGGAAGCAAGAGCAATGTCTACCTCCTCATTCCATTAAACGCTTCTCAAGCGATTTAGCACAACGAGTATCTAAAGGTATTTCTGGATTATTCTGCCGGGGTGGCTACACTCTCTTAAACTTAAGTGGCTCACTTTTCCCGACTTCCCTCCAGACGTGACACTGTCGAGCTTCTTGCACCCCTCCCCTCCGCGAACCATCCGAACCCTGGGCGAACCTCGTTCACTATATTCCTCGAGTTACCGCAGAGCCCTTCATTCATTAGCGGCATCCAGCGGGGAGGAATGTTGAGACCATGCATTTTTAATTTAGCAAACAGTGTTGCATATAAAAGCAGCAGCTACATTTCCAGTAACCCCTCGTCTAATGAAACGGGTAAAATCCAACTCAAAACAAAATAAACTTCTTTAAAAGCCTCTTTAATGATTCATCTGTAGTGTCACGTGTAATGCATATTTTTGACTAAACAAACATGTTTTTTTTCAAGCTTAGGATGTTAAAGGGTGCCTAGCACCCTTAAAAGGGAACATCGCGTTGAGTATTTTTAGAGCATCTGTTTTAAGGACGTGAAACATTTGTTGAAAGTTTTCGATTGATGTGTAAGAAATATATATTTTGGAGAACGTTCAAATATGAGCAATTTGATTTGTTGATGTTCGGCTTGGGTTCTTTGGCCCGAATGGTACGAAATAAAAATATTAGAATGTATAGAAATAATGTGATTATGAATAGATTCTTAAAAATATTGATTTGTTGAAAACTGATCGGTTTTTGAAGAAAAATAATCAAATTTCCGCAGCAAGATGGAAGTGTTTAATGATTTTCTTGGAAAGTATATGAGAAACAGAAAAACCGATATGTTTGTGAAAAAAAAACACCATGTCTGACCTAGTACATTTAATTTCGTCTCAAGATTCAATGAATATTAATCTATGAGAAAGTGCAAAAAAAGAAATACCAGTCTCATTAAATCGTCAATGTGGTGTATTCCTTTAAATTTAAAGTTTTCTGTGCTTTGACTCTTTAATATTTGAAGCTAATAATTTTTAAGCTGAAAGTTTCGCCCTGGGTGACGTTAGCACCTATCGTGGACAGTGAATGGGTGATGTTTGAGCAGTGCTTCACGACACCAGGCTTTACGTCTTCCTCCTTGAAAGACATAAATTCGTGTTTCTGGTCGACGGAATGCTGAGACGAGTTGCGAAACTCAAGTAATTTTAACTTAAATTACGCTGTCATCTTCAGGAGCTAATATTGTCCAGCAACTGCTCACATGTAGTTCTCTTGGGGATGAAAATTTGGATTCGCGTAATTGCTCCGGCAATGATCCAATGCCTACTCACACAGGGTCACCGTAAATCGATTCATATTATGAAGGCTAACACGTCGAATTAACTAAACTCGCTGGTTATTCGATAGAAATTCAATTGCTGTCAATCTATGCAGTTATCTACTGCCAAGTTAAAGTTCATCGCTAAATATCTCATTTTTATCAGATGCCAATCTGGTTAATAAGTAAAAATCAATCATGAACAAAGTTTCTAACTGCTTTAAAATTGTGGGGTTTCAGGAGGCAGCGCCATTTTCTTCACACTTCTTGGCACCTTTTACAGTATGACAAAATTTCGTTTAAAAATCAACCAAAAATACTGAATTTTCAGCCATGGTTCATTGCTCCCACCAAAGGGTGCTCCACTTTTATTAAAGACTGCGTTATAACGAATTACAATATAAAATTGAAACTGCAGTCACATTTTTAATAATTATAAGTATCCTACGCCAAGGTAATTTTCAAGTTTACCAAAACTGGAATAATGTATCCCATTATTTAAGGGGTTAGGCCACCTTGGACGGAGCAAAATTGCAGTCATTTTCGGCATTTTTTTTAAGAAGTATAATGAAATAAACAGAAAATTTAATATAAAGCCTGTTATTATACAACTCTCGCCGGAAAAAATCGTTAAACAAACACTTTGCGCGGATTGCCGAAGGAAGGTGTGCATTTTTTTTTAGTCCCAGCCGAACACGAAAGACAGGTGGCATTTTTAATTTCATTCCTCAAATTGATTTTGGAATTTTGATTTCAATCTCGGATTTTAATCTCGTCCAGGAGAATTACTCAGCATTCTGCATACGGAATCACACGCTGGTGGATTTTGGAATTCGTTACTGTTTTTGCGCATTCTCGTTAATCGCATCATGATAAAGTATTGTCGCCGAGCAGATTTCCGTGCGAGGGAGCTGAATGCTTCGTTGATGGCTTTTGTTGGTAAAGTCGACAATATGCAGCCATATATTTTGTATGCTTTTGAGAAATATGTGAAATTAAGATGTCAATTTACCATGGACTTTGAATAATGGAATTTTGTTTTGTCATTCTTCAATTATCCATGTGTTCATAATTATCTGACGTTTCCATTATCTGATGGACTAAAAACATACACAGTGGTGATATAATGTGACACGCCCGCGTTGCTTCACTCTCCTCTGTTTATAAATGAACGGCATAGGCGTGTGGCTCGAAATTTCGTTGCTTGCTTTAAGATCATTGAACGTAAATTAAATGTCGAGTAATGAATGTGAGTAGTTTGAATCAGAATGGAACTTCACTTGTATTATAATAATTAATATGATGAAATATTGCACGTCTATTTAAAAATTTGTTGAGATAAAAATTTCTTTAAGAAAATTTCCTTCAGAATTTTTTATCTGCTTCGTGACTATAATCAGTAGCGGGTTTAATGAGCGGCCGATGAGCAGTTGCCTCTACCCAGAACGCCCCATCTTAAAAAAAAATTATGATTTTCTCTAAACACTATATATTTTTTTTTCTGTAATACTATACTTAGCGCGTGTTTAATAAACTACCTCTTCATTTTCCCGATAAAATGGGCTCCTCCCCAGAAGGCCCCCAAGGCCCTACATTCAAAAAAAGAAAATTATGATTTCATCTAAACACCATATTTTTTTCTGGACTAAGGTAAATGTCCCCATTTCTATTTGTTTCGTATTTTTCTTATTATTATAAGCGTTACGTTTGGACTATAGTTGTAATAAAATAATTCTAAATTATTTGAACATTTAGTCGAGTGTTGTACGAGCTTGAGGTTAAAGAAAGTGCAGCATAAGCAACGAAAAACTTTTAAAACAAGAGACACATGATTTTTCGATCGTGTTCTAGCTGTTTGTGCTAAGGAACAACGTCACTATTGGTATTCGATAATTGGGCAGAAAATAGTTTTTGCAGTGAAAGTTTTTATTTAATAACAAAAACAGGTACCGTATTGTGCTTTGGATTTAGATTTTTTACTATTTTTGATTTTTTTAAGCAGAAAACAGGCAAGTGGGTTTAGGGTGAAGTGAATCACCGTCATGTCCTCATTTCTATTCGCCAAAATTTTAGCAACATAACCTCAGAATTCAATGTATGCTTATTTCCTCTATTTCTATTCGAAGGGATTTTATTTTTTATTTATCATTATTTTATACTTTACTATTGTGATATATAAAACCTCTCCATACAAGATGTAACTTATTTTAACCTGAAAACGCAACATATTATGTGAGCAGACATTTTTACAAATGATGAGTAGAAATACGGACATTGAGAGCATTGTATTTAATTACAAATTACTAATTGTTAAACATCTTCAAATATCTTTGTTGAATAGTTTTTGAAGTGGATGATTTATTATTAAATTTATAATTACTCTGCAAATTTTGATCACAAACAAATTTTTTACACCTTCTTTATGACGAGTAGCCCGTTTTTAGTAAAATACTGCTTGGATAAGGGCAAAAAATGAACGTTTGCCACCTGTGCTTTTTTCCTTAAATCCGCCACTGACTATAATATATGAGGATGGAGTGTTTCTATTTGTGTCTTCTATTAAGTTGAAGTCTTTTAATGTTCTCATACAAAGCTTGTTGAAAAATTAAAGTTTATAAAGTTGCAAGAGCTAACACCGTGCATGTTGCATAGAATATTAATTCTAACCTGCGAAACTCAACGTGTGTGTTTTATTTACGGAATTTAATTTGAGTTTCGCTTGCTTGAGCGGTGCACCAGGTCCTTCAACTCTGTAAGATATAGACGAATAGAGTGTTCTATTAGTAAGGTGGTTTGACGGTAATGGGAGCCTTGCCAGTCTGCCGTTTTTTAGGAAAGGCCGTTAAGGAAAAGCCAGTTAATAAATAAGGAGAGAATCCAAATGGTAGTGGGCTATAAAAATAAATTTTACTGGTCTGAACTATGAATAACGTCAGATTCTACTACGAAATACTGCAGTAAGATTGGATTAGAGAGAGGCGAGACTCATTATTCGATTCACGTAGACAGGGATTCTGCAATCTTGAAAATTTTATATCACCAATCTAATAAAAAGGGTATTTAATATATAACATTCGTCTTAAGAATGGTACTTACAGCAGTGTAGTTCGACACAGCTATTTATATTTCTAATTGGACCCACATATTACTTATGGAGGCCATAAGTCAGGAGTTAACCATTAAATATTTTATTTGTGAAATATTCTGATGTGTCTATAGCCTATGAAGTGTGTTAAAACTCGAGGATAAACGTATAAACCTTAATAACAGCTGTGCATGTAGGTCTTATAATGTCAAGAAACTCTTCAGTGAATAAATGGTTGACCTGTACTACTTAAAACTGCACCTCATTCATAGTATGTACTCCCCGAAGGAAGTAGCACTTATTTCCATATTAAATTTACCATTAGAACCCCTTCTTCCTCATTTTACAAAGCAACCAAACTAACTCTAATTAGCGAGGCTAGCGAGATACTAACAAAAATCACTAGAACTCTACATTCCCACCAACTAACAATAAGATAACTCTTATCCATACTAATCCCGAGTGTCCTTTCAGCGATCACACAGTGTCCTTTTAAATCTACCACTGAAACGCCTGTAGTACAGAAGAAAACTAATTCGCAGCACGAAGTCTCGCCTATCAACTCATCACCAAACAACCGTCGAGTTGTTACATTGCCACGAGTCGTGGACCGGTACGATTAAATAGTTTGCAAGTAAATTTGTCTGTGAATTACATGCCAACGTTCGGGGAGTGATTTCACTCAATTCCGCGTCCCCTTTTCGCTTACAATTCCCACATAGTTGCGACACGTGGGGAGGATCGTCATAAGTTGCAGACAATTTTCTCCTACCCTTGCGACCGCCATCTTCATCCCTGTCCACGTTACACAGAGGCGGGGAGGACCGAAAACACGCGACGGGGGCTACGGGGAGGATAAACACGGCGACGGAGACGGATAGGGGGCTAAGCGGGGCAGCAAGCAGAGAGGGGGCCGGGGTAAAAATACGAGAGAGAGAGAGAGAGTAATGCGAAGTAAGGGAAGTGGTCACAGAATAGGAGAAAATTGCCTGCGACTTATGACCCTCCCACGACGCCGTAACTACGTGGCATAACTGTACGGTGTTACGCAAGAATGATATCGCGGAAGACTGGCGTAAGTTATTGCCTACTGTCCCCTGGTTCCTCAACAAATTCCACCATCGTGCCTTTTAATGGCCAGATGAATAGGATCGCAGGAACCCGGCGTGGAATAATAAGTGCGGAGTGGGGAGGGCGTTGATACGGGGGTGGTTTGAAAATGGGGTATATGTGGAAGAGAATACCGTGCGATGGAGGGTGAGATGGTCGAAGGGGAAAAACTGTGAGTAGAGTATACGCCGCGAGATAATCCAGAAACTATATTGGAGTATTTAATTTTGAATGAAAAATGTGATATGTGGGAAAAAGTGATATGGTGATTGGGGACAAATGAACAATGAGAGTGATGTATTTGTATTTCTACGTGTATGTACCTCGTAGACGTGAAATCTTAAGGATTTTGATATGAAATCGAAATCAACTACTAGTGGCACTAAATAGATATTTATGTACAGGAGGTAGAAAAAGGTCGATGGTCACTGCATTCAAGGGTGAAATCTACACCTCTGGATCGGTGGAGATTGTTGCAGAATTGTTTAAAACATTCAAAATTAATGTCAATTTTTTTTCTTTACATCAACATTAATTTTAATATTTTTCTTTTCGTCAACATATTCTGCCCGTTGAAAGGAAAACAATTCTAAAAGGAACCATATGCCACAAGCTCACCGTTTCCTAAAAAAAAAATTAATAAAGTTTTGGCATGGACGAAGTGATCCATGTATTTGATGATACCATTTTTCACTTTTTCGAGAAAAAGGCCCCAAAGTTGCCCGGGGGTGGGGGGGGGGGGGGGGGTGGAAGAAAGTTTGAAAACGTCATTGGGTAGGAAATGAAGAAACAAGAACCACCTATAAAAATCATGCGCTGAACTGTTACAATAACCAGTGACCTCAAACCACCCCCCAAGGCAAACACCTAAAAAACACACCAGAAGCCTCCACATCCACCTTCATTTTCCATTAACACCCCAACAAATCCAAATTACACTCGCAGTTACTCTTTCCCAGCGCCAGGCCGATACCTCGCGCAGCATCGAACGCGATTTTCCACAACTTTTAATAATGCTGTCTGCTTTGCATGCCGCTGCTATCTCCCCATCCTCCCCCTGACCGCCGCCCTTCCTTTTTCCTCCGCCCGTCCATTGGAGGACCGAGCCGGGAACGAGGCAAAAAGGACGTCGCGGAACAGGGGAACGCGGGCACGGGACGGCAGATTTATGTATAGCGATTCGCGGTGGGAACCGAAGAACAGGGGATGCAAAGTGCGATGGCCAGGCGTCAGCGGCCCGGTGGCCCCACCTTTATTTTGATTCTCCGGCGACGTTACGGGCCCGTGGGGTATATACCGACGCATTATGAAATGTGTGGCGTGCAGTCTCCGGGGCAAATAAGTTTTCGAGCCCGCGGAATACATCAGGCAACACGTGTCCCGCAAAAAGCCGAGTTTCGCGGCCCCCGACAATAAGTTCATGGAAATATAGTGCCGCGGCGGGAACAGGGCGCCCCCGTATTAAAACTTTTTCATCAGTTAACGTATGGAGTCGAACGTAATTCCTGGCTGACATCCGCTGTATCGGTGGAGGGCTGGTGTCGTGGAGGAATGTTGGGTGCAGGGTGGGTGGTGTGAGAAACACTGCTTTTTCTGTGAATAGGAATTCATTGTAAAATAACGAATTGTAAGCCTTGGGTGTTTGGTATTGTATTCTCCTTCGAGGGTGTGGACTTTGATGGGGGGGACTATGCGAAGTTTGATGTACCGATTTTTGTGTTTTGTAAGTAGAAATGCAAGAAATATGTCAGCCATGTGCCTTCTTGAGGACGGTATTCTGTATCTAATTAATTTTCTATGGGCAATTAAAGTAAGTGTAGTACACAACGCTTTTTCTAAAATCTTAATCGCTCTTTTAACTATTTTTACACAAATTTTTGTCACGAAAAAGTAGGGTGAGATGTCTGTATGAAGACATGAAGATTGTGCGTGTTTGCGGAGACGCACAATTGGCTGCCATGATTCTATCCTTCGTAGGCATCTGAAACAAATGGTTTACTGACTAGTTTCTTTAATGTTCACGAGTTCAAACTTCTTTGAAGCAGGTATAACAGAGGGAGTTGAAGAATTTTGTGGTCTAGATGTTTATAACAATTTTGTAATCTAAGTAGAAAAGCTTACTTTTTCGTTTTGCTTCGTTAGAGTTTGTATAGTAAACAGTATTATATAATATTATACATTCAATATTTAAATTATACTTCTTGCAAATTTTGGAAGAGGAATTGAAAAATATTCATAACTATTTCTTTACAAACCTTTGTTATGCAAGTTTTATTGTAAAATAATTCGCGAACTATTACATGCCAAGCATATTATTTATAATAGTTTATAAAATCACATATATCTTTCTCTTAAAACTGACTTGACATTAGAAAACATATAAAATTTACCGTTTTCCAAAATAACCAAATGTCACTCTAATGTTTTTTTTCACAAAATTTACTCTGTTTGATATTTTCTCATTTAAGTACTCGGAAAAGGGCAGACATGTGTGGGAGTGAAAATTATGGAGCAGAAGTATCATTATTAAAAGTTGCATTAAACCATTTCTCATTTAATACTGTGCTGCGGCTCAAAATCCATATTGGATCGTGACGTTTCTGTCTACCGTCTGGTATAGCCTATCCCTTTGACGAGTATTGTTCAATGATTATCGCGTGTTAACACGGGAACGTCGTGTCCGCATTACGTTATTGATTAAAATTGAATTGACAGTGCTGAATAAATGTGTCGTTTCGTTTGACATTATCTGCGATAATGTGGATCTCCATTGGAAAATGATTTTCGAGTGACGCGAATGTTTTTGAAATTTCCTGGATAACGATTTCAATATTATAATGTTAATAAAGTCGTTGATACTAAGCACCATTCCGCATTTAATGATGACAGTTTGAATGACACGTGAAAACAAACCGCATTTAAATTGATTAAAATTTAATGCAGAGTGTATGAAGCAATATATTTGAGACTTTTATATATTCATATTCTACGAAGCAAATAACACGAGGAACACAGTAATGATAATAAACAAGCACCATTATTCTATAAATTAATTTTAATTTTAAAAACTATAACAATTTTTCGTCGATATGTTTTTTTTCTGACTAATCACTATTCGACGAAAGCTTGGTGTATTTTCTAGTAGATTTTATGAGTGAATGATAAATGCCACATCCTAGGCTTTCCGTAAATACTTCCAGATCTGTTTTCTATCATTTGGGCTTCTCTTCGTCGCTCAGCTGTGGAATTCACTTTATAAATGTTCGAGAGATGTGATATGACCAATGTACTAATTGGGCCAAGTTGTGCAGAAAGCTACCAGCCCTCAATGATCTGAAATTGAGTAAATTTAGATTGAGGATTTTAATTGTTAAAGAAAAGTAACTTTATTTGTATTAGGTATATTGCATTTCTTGTTATTGTTTAGAATATTTTTTAATGGGTTATTCAATAGTGAGTATTATAATTAATATCGTTTTAAATTTTCTGTAGTTTTTGTTTTTAAGTCTAAAATATTATTATGGCTTGGTAGTTTTAATAATTGTAAAATGTAAGACTTGTCCTATGGCTTGATAATTTTTTTTTGCGAAATGAAAATCACAAAATTATGGGATCCGTACTGTGTTTAAGTAATTTTTTGTCATTTTAAGGGTTGGTAAATTTCTGCATATCTTACTCCTTCCCACACAACAATGTTTTCCATACATTTGTTGTTTCGTATTTGCAGTAGTCTTCTTTTCCACTTGCGTATATAATAGTAAAAATTAAACATTCGTATGTATCCATAGGATAAGTAACGTACATCGGTTTAAATCTTTTAACGTAAAAGCATTGAGTAGTGAGTTAAAGTTAGTAGCATTTAAGAACAATTTCGTGAAATGTCGTGGAACTTTCGAGAATATGAACTGTAGAAGTATGAAGGGTGGGATCATCTTAAGGGATGAAAGTGAAAGTGAAAGCGAAAGTAATGGGGAAGAAGACAGTCAATAGTGGCAAAAGTAAACTTACGAAAGGTTGGAATATCTGTGACGAAGCTTCGTGTATCTTAGTACCGAATAAATATTGAGTAAATGAATGGATAAGTAGCAGCAGATTCAATAAACACTTTTATTTCCTATTTAAGAGAAAAGTGGAAAATTGGCGAATAATAAATAGGAGATAATATGAATAAACATAACAATAATAAATAGACATTATCAGAATGAAAACGTGAAGCATGTAATCGATCCAGTCACTTTGCAGGCTTTGCCAGAAACGTTTAATCAATACCTATTTCAATGCGTTAATTATTCAGTTAACTCATGAATAAATGTAATTATTGATGTAATATTAGTTAATATTGCATTTATTGAAAAGGAGGTGAATGCATGGTTCACGTATTCTATTGCCAAAGGCTAATTACGTTTTAATTTATAAACAAAATTGCCAGAATGTTGTTGTATTTAAAATACGTTGAGAAATCTCTCTTACTTTTAGTATGATTTCTTTGACTTTCCAAGTACATACTGTGTAGTGACATTTCAAAAAATCAGTAGTATAGATGAATGATTGACGCGTCCAGAACGATTTCAGCAAATGTGTAAACATTAGGCGAATTAGAAACTAATAGGTATCGAAATTATTTGGAGTATGTACCTTCCTTTTTTACAGTGATATAAAGTCACAGGGATTTGCAAAAATGGTAAATGTTTAAAAGAACAAATCACTCGAACAAAAAAATAAATTAATAATCAAGATTATACATTACTAATTATATACAATTCCATCTTTTCTAATATTCTTATCATTCATTACAAGTGTCACTTAAAATAATTATTCTTCAAATGAATATTTTCAAAATAGTGTGCTATAATTATTCAACAATACTTATTCCAACAAATACATGTAGCAGACGCCATCCCCCACCCCAAAAAAACTTGTTCAATTAAATTATAAATAACTCATTCGTATGAAATTGTTCTTAACATTGCATGTAAGTAACAGTGCTATCAAATATTTTTTAATATTACCTCGTCTGTGATAGACCTATCACGCAATGTAATTTTGTGTCATGCTCGGGGGGCTCGCGAGCTGAATTTCATCGTCGAAGCCTTTCGAAGACGCTGCGCCTCTACGTCGAATAGTTCTCCGCCTTAGATTCTCTTTCCGAAGACGCTAACTTAGTGCCACCTCTTTCGACATCATGTTCTCCTGTTACAATCTCAATTTTGGAGCGTTCAGAAAATTTTGGCCAGATTTTAGCAAATGTATCAGGAGAACATGAAGCGAAAGGAGGTACGCCCTGAATATCATCGTCGAAGGCCTTTCGAAGACTCTGCGCCTCTACGTCGAATAGTTCTCCGCCTTGGATTCTCTTTCCGAAGACGCTAACTTAGTGCCACCTCTTTCGACATCATGTTCTCCTGTTACGAAGCTCAATTTAGAGCATTCAGAAAATTTTGGCCAGATTTTGGAGCGGTGTATTAGGAGAACATGAAACGAAAGGAGGTATCCTGAATTTCAGCGTCAAACCGCGTGCAAAGGGTACAATTAAAGTACCCTTTGATCGCCGATTTCCCTCGATCGTTGCCGATTTCTCTGTCACCCTGTATAGTAGGGTATTTTTCACCCCTTAGGAAAGTACTCGGGACGTAAAACCGCGTTCAAAGAGTACAATGAAAGTACCCTTTGATCGCCGATTTTCCTCGATCGCTGCCCATTTCTCTGTCACCCTGTATAGTAGGGTATTTTTCGCTCCTTGGGAAAGTACTCGGGACGTGAAACCGCGTTCAATGAGTACAATGAAAGAACCCTTTGATTGCCGATTTTCCTCGATCGTTGCCGATTTCTCAATCACCCTGTATAGTAGGGTATTTTTCACCCCTTAGGAAAGTACTCGGGACGTAAAACCGCGTCTAAAGAGTACAATGAAAGTACACTTTGATCGCCGATTTTCCTCGATCGCTGCCGATTTCTCTGTCACCCTGTATAGTAGGGTATTTTTCACCCCTTAGGAAAGTACTCGGGACGTGAAACCGCGTTCAATGAGTACAATGAAAGTACCCTTTGATTGCCGATTTTCCTCGATCGTTGCAGATTTCTCAATCACCCTGTATAGTAGGGTATTTTTCACCCCTTAGGAAAGTACTCGGGACGTAAAACCGCGTCCAAAGAGTACAATGAAAGTACCCTTTGATCGCCGATTTTCCTCGATCGCTGCCGATTTCTGTGTCACCCTCTATAGTAGGGTATTTTTCGCCCCTTAGGAAAGTACTCGGGACGTGAAACCGCGTTCAATGAGTACAATGAAAGTACCCTTTGAATGCCGATTTTCCTCGATCGTTGCCGATTTCTCAATCACCCTGTATAGTAGGGTATTTTTCACCCCTTAGGAAAGTACTCGGGACGTAAAACCGCGTCCAAAGAGTACAATGAAAGTACCCTTTGATCGCCGATTTTCCTCGATCGTTGCCGATTTTTTAGTCACCCTGCATAGTAGGGTATTTTTCACCCCTTAGGAAAGTACTCGGGGTGTAAAACCGCGTCCAATGAGTACAATGAAAGTACCCTTTGATCGCCGATTTTCCTCGATTGCTGCCGATTTCTCTGTCACCCTGTAGAGTAGGGTATTTTTCACCTCTTAGGAAAGTACTCGGGACGTGAAACCGCGTCCAAAGAGTACAATGAAAGTACCCTTTGATCGCCGATTTTCCTCGATCGCTGCCGATTTCTCTGTCACCCTGTAGAGTAGGGTATTTTTCACCCCTTAGGAAAGTACTCGAGACCTGAAACCGCGTCCAAAGAGTACAATGAAAGTACCCTTTGATCGCCGATGTTCCTCGATCGCTGCCGATTTCTCAGTCACCCTGTATAGTAGGGAATTTTTCACCCCTTATGAAAGTGCTCGGGACATGAAACCGCGTCCAATGAGTACAATGAAAGTACCCCCTGATCGCCGATTTTACCCAATTGATACCGATTTCTCAGTCACCTCGTATAATGGTTAATTAATTCGGGTCATTCGTCTGTTATAGGTAAGCAATTCTTTCCTTTGGAAGCGTCGGTTCGTGTCAAGTGGTCCCTGATAGAACACAGACGTCTAAAGTCGCCCGAAAGACGTCCTAGAAGCCGTCCGGATCTAAAACGGACGTACAATTGACGTCTTGCAGACGTCTGTGTAAAATGTGGGGTGTTATCAAAAACGCACTGGACGAGTGCAGCATTTACAATATGTCCTTTTTAAGTGGAAATTAAACTTAAGTAATTAAACAATGAAATTATTATATATCACTGTACATTATTCAGAGTATTTTAATAAATCACATGTAGAGAAAAAACGCATCATTTAATGTAGAAATGTACCCTATATCTTCCATTTCCTAATTAAATCCCATATTTTCCAATCACAAGTAAAGACTGCGTCTGCGTTGATTATTTCTCCGTCTTCGATTCACTCTCTCCGGAGTCGTTGCTTTGTGCCACCTCTTTCGACATCATGTTCTCCTGTTACAATCTCAATTTTGGAGCGTTCAGAAAATTTTGGCCAGATTTTAGCAAATGTATCAGGAGAACATGAAGCGAAAAGAGGTACGCCCTGAATTTCATCGTCGAAGCCTTTCGAAGACTCTGCGCCTCTACGTCGAATAGTTCTCCGCGTTAGATTCTCTCTCCGAAGGTGCTAAACCTTGCGCCGCCTCTTTCCACATCATGTTCTCCTGTTACAATCTCAATTTTGGAGCGTTCAGAAAATTTTGGCCAGATTTTAGCAAATGTATCAGGAGAACATGAAGCGAAAGGAGGTACGCCTTGAATTTCATCGTCGAAGCCTTTCGAAGACGCTGCGCCTCTACGTCGAATAGTTCTCCGCCTTAGATTCTCTTTCCGAAGACGCTAACTTAGTGCCACCTCTTTCGACATCATGTTCTCCTGTTACAATCTCAATTTTGGAGCGTTCAGAAAATTTTGGCCAGATTTTAGCAAATGTATCAGGAGAACATGAAGCGAAAGGAGGTACGCCTTGAATTTCATCGTCGAAGCCTTTCGAAGACGCTGCGCCTCTACGTCAAACAGTTCTCCGCCTTAGATTCTCTCTCCGAAGGTGATAAACCTTGCGCCGCCTCTTTCCACATCATGTTCTCCTGTTACAATCTCAATTTTGGAGCGTTCAGAAAATTTTGGCCAGATTTTAGCAAATGTATCAGGAGAACATGAAGCGAAAGGAGGTACGCCTTGAATTTCATCGTCGAAGCCTTTCGAAGACGCTGCGCCTCTACGTCGAATAGTTCTCCGCCTTAGATTCTCTTTCCGAAGACGCTAACTTAGTGCCACCTCTTTCGACATCATGTTCTCCTGTTACAATCTCAATTTTGGAGCGTTCAGAAAATTTTGGCCAGATTTTAGCAAATGTATCAGGAGAACATGAAGCGAAAGGAGGTACGCCTTGAATTTCATCGTCGAAGCCTTTCGAAGACGCTGCGCCTCTACGTCAAACAGTTCTCCGCCTTAGATTCTCTCTCCGAAGGTGCTAAACCTTGCGCCGCCTCTTTCCACATCATGTTCTCCTGTTACAATCTCAATTTTGGAGCGTTCAGAAAATTTTGGCCAGATTTTAGCAAATGTATCAGGAGAACATGAAGCGAAAGGAGGTACGCCTTGAATTTCATCGTCGAAGCCTTTCGAAGACGCTGCGCCTCTACGTCGAATAGTTCTCCGCCTTAGATTCTCTTTCCGAAGATGCTAACTTAGTGCCACCTCTTTCGACATCATGTTCTCCTGTTACAATCTCAATTTTGGAGCGTTCAGAAAATTTTGGCCAGATTTTAGCAAATGTATCAGGAGAACATGAAGCGAAAGGAGGTACGCCCTGAATTTCATCGTCGAAGCCTTTCGAAGACTCTGCGCCTCTACGTCGAATAGTTCTCCGCCTTAGATTCTCTCTCCGAAGGTGCTAAACCTTGCGCCGCCTCTTTCCACATCATGTTCTCCTGTTACAATCTCAATTTTGGAGCGTTCAGAAAATTTTGGCCAGATTTTAGCAAATGTATCAGGAGAACATGAAGCGAAAGGAGGTACGCCTTGAATTTCATCGTCGAAGCCTTTCGAAGACGCTGCGCCTCTACGTCGAATAGTTCTCCGCCTTAGATTCTCTTTCCGAAGATGCTAACTTAGTGCCACCTCTTTCGACATCATGTTCTCCTGTTACAATCTCAATTTTGGAGCGTTCAGAAAATTTTGGCCAGATTTTAGCAAATGTATCAGGAGAACATGAAGCGAAAGGAGGTACGCCTTGAATTTCATCGTCGAAGCCTTTCGAAGACGCTGCGCCTCTACGTCAAACAGTTCTCCGCCTTAGATTCTCTCTCCGAAGGTGATAAACCTTGCGCCGCCTCTTTCCACATCATGTTCTCCTGTTACAATCTCAATTTTGGAGCGTTCAGAAAATTTTGGCCAGATTTTAGCAAATGTATCAGGAGAACATGAAGCGAAAGGAGGTACGCCCTGAATTTCATCGTCGAAGCTTTTCGAAGACGCTGCGCCTCTACGTCGAATAGTTCTCCGCCTTAGATTCTCTTTCCGAAGACGCTAACTTAGTGCCACCTCTTTCGGCATCATGTTCTCCTGTTACAATCTCAATTTTGGAGCGTTCAGAAAATTTTGGCCAGATTTTAGCAAATGTATCAGGAGAACATGAAGCGAAAGGAGGTACGCCTTGAATTTCATCGTCGAAGCCTTTCGAAGACGCTGCGCCTCTACGTCAAACAGTTCTCCGCCTTAGATTCTCTCTCCGAAGGTGATAAACCTTGCGCCGCCTCTTTCCACATCATGTTCTCCTGTTACAATCTCAATTTTGGAGCGTTCAGAAAATTTTGGCCAGATTTTAGCAAATGTATCAGGAGAACATGAAGCGAAAGGAGGTACGCCTTGAATTTCATCGTCGAAGCCTTTCGAAGACGCTGCGCCTCTACGTCGAATAGTTCTCCGCCTTAGATTCTCTTTCCGAAGACGCTAACTTAGTGCCACCTCTTTCGACATCATGTTCTCCTGTTACAATCTCAATTTTGGAGCGTTCAGAAAATTTTGGCCAGATTTTAGCAAATGTATCAGGAGAACATGAAGCGAAAGGAGGTACGCCTTGAATTTCATCGTCGAAGCCTTTCGAAGACGCTGCGCCTCTACGTCAAACAGTTCTCCGCCTTAGATTCTCTCTCCGAAGGTGATAAACCTTGCGCCGCCTCTTTCCACATCATGTTCTCCTGTTACAATCTCAATTTTGGAGCGTTCAGAAAATTTTGGCCAGATTTTAGCAAATGTATCAGGAGAACATGAAGCGAAAGGAGGTACGCCTTGAATTTCATCGTCGAAGCCTTTCGAAGACGCTGCGCCTCTACGTCGAATAGTTCTCCGCCTTAGATTCTCTTTCCGAAGATGCTAACTTAGTGCCACCTCTTTCGACATCATGTTCTCCTGTTACAATCTCAATTTTGGAGCGTTCAGAAAATTTTGGCCAGATTTTAGCAAATGTATCAGGAGAACATGAAGCGAAAGGAGGTACGCCCTGAATTTCATCGTCGAAGCCTTTCGAAGACTCTGCGCCTCTACGTCGAATAGTTCTCCGCCTTAGATTCTCTCTCCGAAGGTGCTAAACCTTGCGCCGCCTCTTTCCACATCATGTTCTCCTGTTACAATCTCAATTTTGGAGCGTTCAGAAAATTTTGGCCAGATTTTAGCAAATGTATCAGGAGAACATGAAGCGAAAGGAGGTATGCCTTGAATTTCATCGTCGAAGCCTTTCGAAGACGCTGCGCCTCTACGTCGAATAGTTCTCCGCCTTAGATTCTCTTTCCGAAGACGCTAACTTAGTGCCACCTCTTTCGACATCATGTTCTCCTGTTACAATCTCAATTTTGGAGCGTTCAGAAAATTTTGGCCAGATTTTAGCAAATGTATCAGGAGAACATGAAGCGAAAGGAGGTACGCCTTGAATTTCATCGTCGAAGCCTTTCGAAGACGCTGCGCCTCTACGTCAAACAATTCTCCGCCTTAGATTCTCTCTCCGAAGGTGATAAACCTTGCGCCGCCTCTTTCCACATCATGTTCTCCTGTTACAATCTCAATTTTGGAGCGTTCAGAAAATTTTGGCCAGATTTTAGCAAATGTATCAGGAGAACATGAAGCGAAAGGAGGTACGCCTTGAATTTCATCGTCGAAGCCTTTCGAAGACGCTGCGCCTCTACGTCGAATAGTTCTCCGCCTTAGATTCTCTTTCCGAAGATGCTAACTTAGTGCCACCTCTTTCGACATCATGTTCTCCTGTTACAATCTCAATTTTGGAGCGTTCAGAAAATTTTGGCCAGATTTTAGCAAATGTATCAGGAGAACATGAAGCGAAAGGAGGTACGCCTTGAATTTCATCGTCGAAGCCTTTCGAAGACGCTGCGCCTCTACGTCAAACAGTTCTCCGCCTTAGATTCTCTCTCCGAAGGTGATAAACCTTGCGCCGCCTCTTTCCACATCATGTTCTCCTGTTACAATCTCAATTTTGGAGCGTTCAGAAAATTTTGGCCAGATTTTAGCAAATGTATCAGGAGAACATGAAGCGAAAGGAGGTACGCCCTGAATTTCATCGTCGAAGCTTTTCGAAGACGCTGCGCCTCTACGTCGAATAGTTCTCCGCCTTAGATTCTCTTTCCGAAGACGCTAACTTAGTGCCACCTCTTTCCGCATCATGTTCTCCTGTTACAATCTCAATTTTGGAGCGTTCAGAAAATTTTGGCCAGATTTTAGCAAATGTATCAGGAGAACATGAAGCGAAAGGAGGTACGCCCTGAATTTCATCGTCGAAGCCTTTCGAAGACGCTGCGCCTCTACGTCGAATAGTTCTCCGCCTTAGATTCTCTTTCCGAAGATGCTAACTTAGTGCCACCTCTTTCGACATCATGTTCTCCTGTTACAATCTCAATTTTGGAGCGTTCAGAAAATTTTGGCCAGATTTTAGCAAATGTATCAGGAGAACATGAAGCGAAAGGAGGTACGCCTTGAATTTCATCGTCGAAGCCTTTCGAAGACGCTGCGCCTCTACGTCAAACAGTTCTCCGCCTTAGATTCTCTCTCCGAAGGTGATAAACCTTGCGCCGCCTCTTTCCACATCATGTTCTCCTGTTACAATCTCAATTTTGGAGCGTTCAGAAAATTTTGGCCAGATTTTAGCAAATGTATCAGGAGAACATGAAGCGAAAGGAGGTACGCCTTGAATTTCATCGTCGAAGCCTTTCGAAGACGCTGCGCCTCTACGTCGAATAGTTCTCCGCCTTAGATTCTCTTTCCGAAGACGCTAACTTAGTGCCACCTCTTTCGACATCATGTTCTCCTGTTACAATCTCAATTTTGGAGCGTTCAGAAAATTTTGGCCAGATTTTAGCAAATGTATCAGGAGAACATGAAGCGAAAGGAGGTACGCCTTGAATTTCATCGTCGAAGCCTTTCGAAGACGCTGCGCCTCTACGTCAAACAGTTCTCCGCCTTAGATTCTCTCTCCGAAGGTGATAAACCTTGCGCCGCCTCTTTCCACATCATGTTCTCCTGTTACAATCTCAATTTTGGAGCGTTCAGAAAATTTTGGCCAGATTTTAGCAAATGTATCAGGAGAACATGAAGCGAAAGGAGGTACGCCTTGAATTTCATCGTCGAAGCCTTTCGAAGACGCTGCGCCTCTACGTCGAATAGTTCTCCGCCTTAGATTCTCTTTCCGAAGATGCTAACTTAGTGCCACCTCTTTCGACATCATGTTCTCCTGTTACAATCTCAATTTTGGAGCGTTCAGAAAATTTTGGCCAGATTTTAGCAAATGTATCAGGAGAACATGAAGCGAAAGGAGGTACGCCCTGAATTTCATCGTCGAAGCCTTTCGAAGACTCTGCGCCTCTACGTCGAATAGTTCTCCGCCTTAGATTCTCTCTCCGAAGGTGCTAAACCTTGCGCCGCCTCTTTCCACATCATGTTCTCCTGTTACAATCTCAATTTTGGAGCGTTCAGAAAATTTTGGCCAGATTTTAGCAAATGTATCAGGAGAACATGAAGCGAAAGGAGGTACGCCCTGAATTTCATCGTCGAAGCCTTTCGAAGACGCTGCGCCTCTACGTCGAATAGTTCTCCGCCTTAGATTCTCTTTCCGAAGACGCTAACTTAGTGCCACCTCTTTCCACATCATGTTCTCCTCTTACAATCTCAATTTTGGAGCGTTCAGAAAATTTTGGCCAGATTTTAGCAAATGTATCAGGAGAACATGAAGCGAAAGGAGGTATCTTGTAATTTCACCATTGAAGGCGTTGCCTTGAAGTAGCGAACAAGAGCTGCGCCTTCTAAAGGCCTTTTACCATGGAAATCATAGGTTTGGAATTTGGATAGGAATTTGTAAAAGGTATTTGTAAATAATAGTACAGTTCTTTCCCAATTTTTTTCCACTTTATTTGCATGAAAGGCCTTTTTTACAGTGTTACAATATTGTATAATTTCATTTTACTTTTTGTATAAAATCACTGTCTTCTTCATGTTCATTGTTGAGGCTGACAGCTTTCCATCGTTTGTCTCATTTAAAGTTCCTGGCCTCGGAGGAATGTTCCCAAGATTTATCTGCAAGAAGAAGAAAAATATTTTCATTAACCTGATTTGTCTATTATGTATAGAAAATACGACAAATATTACAATATAATTTCATGTAAAACGTATAAAGAATTTAATTATCTTCCCAATTTAACCTTTATTTCATGTAGAATACATTTAAACGCAGTCCAATTCTATCATATCACAGAAAACGTATACAAATGACAACAGGTAAAAAAAATTAGGTATCCTTTTGTTTGAAAACAAAGAACCGTACTTTTCTTCGCAAACAAAAAATTTAAAGACAAATTTGCGCAACCGCCCCACTTTTATAGCTCGACGAATCTGAATGAATCTGAATCGAGCTGAACTGAAGTTAGCGACCATATAACAATTTATTTAACCTCACACGCTGCATAATTGTAATATTATATTAGTAAGGTACTCAAAAGACGCATACAACTAAGAAAGGAAAAGAAAAGATTGACGAAGAGAATGTTAAGTTATCACACGTATACAAGCAAGGTATATACCTCGTCTGTGCAATCTGTTTCAAGACTTAACCGGTATCGTTGCATGCGACACTAAAATGGTAAGGGGGTCCTAGGACCCCCCAAACCGGTGACAGAAAAATACATTGGTTGATAGGTCTATTCTATACCTTGTCTGTGATATTACTATACTAACAAATCTACTTGTTAAAGAAACATTACAACATAATCAAATAAAATTAATCACACACCTAGCATAATTTAGCATTACGTACATTGCATAATAATGAAGAACGCCCTTTATACACCACTTAAAATATCTTTTATAACGTAAAGAACATCATGTGTCTTTTAATGTCCAAATAATATTGCCATTTAAGTGCACTGTTACATTCTTGTGACGTTAAGTGTCTGGAATTCACTTGGCTATCGCGTTTCTGACCTCGTGTTACGTAACACTCGCAAATCATCGGTTAGTTACATTACAGAAGACAGAAGCTACAGTGGATATTTCGCTTTGTGCCTCTTATTAATCACGTTTCCCGCCGATCTCGTGTTCCTGCGCATAAATGCGCGATTTAGTACGCGTGTATATTTCCCACAATGTGATACCGCATCGGTTCGCGGTTACTCCATATTCACGCACCGAGTGGCGAAATTTGAGTCGCGCTCGCCCCCACGAATTCCTCTCCGCGGCCGAAGAGGGAGCAGGCAAAACGTAATTTCACGCGAAGCGTGCACAAGTCGTCATTAAATTAAATTTTCGCGGAGTCGAACGGGTAATTAATTCGTGATTGGATAACGAGCCTAATAACACCGAAGCATTCATTGTATTTTCTGTTTAATATCTAAAGTGCCCGCGGTGGAAAGGCAACAGTTTTGTAATTCCCTTGGCAATTTAATTTACGTACTCTGCACTGTTAATATTTAGACTGCACTTGACTATTATAATTGATAACACATATTGCAGTTAATAATTAGGAAATTAGTATTAATAGAAGCGTGTTTAAGTAAATTTTGCTTTAAGAGAGTTAAAATAATTTATTACTTAAATAATAATATTAATGAAAATATTAAATATACTTAGAACGTATATTTACCTTAACGTACCTACATATTTAAAATCCTCCAAAGGAAAGGAAATACAATTTCAGTTGAAAATTGACGAAATTCATTTCATATTAATTAAAAGAAGAGGGAACACATTTTTAACAAATTTCTTCCACACTATACCCTCCCACACAATATATTCTCCAACATTTCTCCAAATTCCTTCCAGACACTTGCAGAAAATTCACGTTAAGCACCCAATTACTTATTACCGTTCACGCCACATATGTACCATTTTGACTATTTAGTCACCAAATCGTTCGTCGTCACGTGATTTTTTATATTTTTCAGCGAACAAGCAAAAATGCATTGCACACCTGTTACAGTACATCACCCTGCACAACGAAAGCATTCCTGGCTTCGTGGATCGATTAATCGTCGTTCATGCGAATCTGCTCGTAATCGACATCAATCCACAGTTACCAATAAAATACCCCGGCTTCCCCGTATCAATTTACGACGACGTCGCCCGCCAGCCGACCGTTGCGCCGTCCGAAAGTGATAACAACAGCGATTTCGTCGATTGTAATTAATTAGTCCTTAAATTATTTGAACGGGCCGCGATTACACGTAGATTGCGTGTTCCTCGGGCATGTAACCAATCCAAATTCGATTCTGGGATCAGAGTCATTGCAATTCCTCCCCCCCCCCCTCCCCGCCCCTTGCCGGGCTGTTTATTCGAGCAACCATTACGCTAATTATCAGGTGCCTTTTTATTCATGCCGGCGGGCTCGATACCGCGTGTATATTGCAATACGATTTGTATTAAATCGAACAGGCAATCAGAAAGACATACACATCAACGAGCCGACATTTACGCGCCATTACAGGCTGTTTTATGGCATTGCGGTGTGATGAAAGCGTCATAATCCTTCCCTTCTCTGCGCTCACGCCTTTGGGCGTGTAAAATATTTATTACCATGCTGGGGCGCAACCAGGAAATTACTGAACGTGTGAAACGCACGAAGCCTGCGGCGATGTCTTCGTTTCTGGTAATCTCGAGTATTACAGAGGTAATCTGAGGTATTACAATCTTTGGTGTTACTGGAGAAACGTTGGTGTTGCTTGCGTTATAAAGAATAAAACGAGATCGATTAACCCCCTAAACGTCACACTAAGTTTTAGGAAAGCGTTAAAAAATTACCTGTTTTTATTCTTCTATTTTACTATACCTAGGCATGCTTATAAACTGGGATGAAACACTGTTTTTCGGAGAAAGCGTTTATTTTTTATTTTGTTGAACGTAATATTGCGGAGGTGGAGTCTGTTCGCATGAAACGTAATATTAGGCAGGTGGGTTTTCGATATCAAACTTGTTGAGGAGTTAGCATTTCAGAAGTGGCAGAATAGCTTTTTAAAGGCAATTAGTAGATTGTAGTACCTAGTAGATTGACTCTGAATATATTTACACTAAATATGTAGAGACCTAATAGCTCGTTAAATTGCTAAGATCCTTTGCGAAAGGATTTGAAGGGGTGGTTTTCAATAATATTATACTTTGCTTTAGTTGTTGTTTTTTACTTTGCACTTTTACAGGTGGATAGATGGATACATATCAGATAGGTCTACTACATAGAAATCATTAGCAATAATAACAAAAGGGATAATGAAGTCGAGGGATACTTGTAGCATCTTTCAGATGAAAAGGAATTCCCTTGTGGGACAATTCTTTATTGCCAGATACTCGATGATTTCCTGCAAAAGCAATCCAGTGCAATGTATTTGTAATCTAAAGTAGATTACCTTACCTGATCATTAATTTTACTTTCAATCCCTTGAGCCACTCTCAAAACATAATCCATCACTCAATCCAAAACCTACTCTCACGAGACACTTGTTTAATAATTCAGACACATTCACACATCCCATCCTCTTCAAACCAGCACTACTTTTGCCAACTAAATCTACTCAAAGTACAAATCATATGAAAAGTCTCTGGCAAACAAGAAGCATAAAATAAAAACCACATAAATATATCCCAAGTATCAATCTGAAGACACCCAAGTGTCTCACAAAAGAGGAATCCCTAAAATTATTCTCATTTTGTCGCTTACATTGCCCACAACATTAACGCCCAATTAAAATCCCCACTACCTCAACTAATTACGCTAATAGTAGTACCTCAATCAGGTTGCAGCTCGCTTTCGTTACAACCCCCACTCTGGTTACACTTTTCCCGCGCCCTGGTGGGGCACTTTTCAAAGACCTCGTTCCGCGCGAAACGTATAAAGCTTCAGTACACGTGAAACTGAAATAACGTCACCGAGCGAAATTTTCAAGCCCCCCCCCCCCCCCCCGATCAGGACTGGATACTGTCGTCAGGTCGGGATTATAGAAGATGAAAGGGTGAAATAATTTATGTCCGTTTATCCGCAGGCGCGCTGTTATTTCATTTGTTTAATGGCTAGCGAATGCATTACTCATCGACGGGGATTACCGTCCCCGTACTCTTTCCCTTGGCACGATAAACTCTGATTCGGTTGATCTCGTCGAATTACCTTGAAGCAAATGATTTGTCGAAGGATTATGGCTGACCGCGTCTATTAATCCCATCGGGCTGGTCCTGGGTTCGACGGTTGATTAAGACGGCTCGAGGATGCCCTATATATCGGGTTCTTCGTTAACTTCGTAGCAAGATGAACACACCTGCTGGGTCGCCATTATTCTCCGTCGTCTAAATTCAGCGAAATGGAATTGCGATGGAAAAGCTGGTGAAAAGTCTTTGTTCTGTTCTTAGAGATTGAAAATATAATTCACCATTTGTTGGTTTCTTTAATCTTTAGAATTATTTTTGGTGGGGCTACACACAACGCTTTGGAGGACTCCCTCAGAAGGCGTTCGTGCGTACGATCAACTGAATAAGAGAGGCAACAGGTCTTTTTGTATGTGAGGCCTGTGTTGTTCTCTTCCTGGCACTAAACTTAGGGCGGGGTGTTTTCCAAGTGTCTGTGTTGGGCTTTGTTTCTTTTAACTAGTCATTTTCCTTGATCGTTGAAAAGGTCAAGCCTTATTATTAATTGTCCTTTTTATGTGAGAGATATATTTTTTTATGTTTGGCTGGTGGGACTGGTAAGTTTGTCTATACAACCTGTACCGAGAGAAAGGGGGATGGATCATCATCCATCATCTTTTTCTTGCCCCCGTCCCTCCGACGTAACCGTAATGTACCCTTTAAAGATCGATCTCCCAGTTACGAGTGGAATATATGTAGGGTAGGTTATAGATGGGACTGTGGGGCATTTTAAGAATCAGGAAGAGGGACCTTTTTTTTCTCCGAGTGTGTTCTCCCCCGTTTTGTGACCCTCAGCCAGACTACTCATCATCAGTAGGGCTACAGCCGACGGACCGTACCCCAGACACATGGGGACCGAAAGAAATAAACTTGGAACTTGTATATATACAAACGAGACTGGGACCTGACACTTGCGAGAAAGAGTTTGGAAGATTAGACCTCTGGTGGCACTGGCGAGTACTAACAGTCGCGATCCCATAGTGGAGCTGAGACGTGACAATCAAAATACTGCATATATCTTTTTATATTCTTGGAATCAGTGTTGCTTATAATAGATTAATATATCGGGTGTACCCATAAGTGTCTTATGTAAAAGGGATTTTAATTTTAGTGTTTATTCCTTAAGGTATTTCTGTCATCCAGCATTGACAATTTTGGGAAAGTAGATCAACCGGGCACTTGCACCCTAGTAGCCCTGGATGGGTGCAGGCTTCACACAAAGAAATACCTGTTGCCCTCCCTGACACGAGCTGCACGCATAAACACCCTCAGGAAAGGGGAGCCAAGTAGTCGCCCTACTAAATTCTGAAGCTTAAAGAAGCCAACTTCTGGCTGTACGAAAGAATCAACGTTCCACCTTGCAGCCAGTGAACCTATGGCTAGTAACAAGTAAGTCTAGAATTAATTCTGTGATTATATCTACGACTATAAGCTCTCAGACTTTATTGAATTGTAAACGATTAATATATTCCAATCTCCTGCCATTCTACAGTGACTCACAAGTTTCTTCACATAAGTTAAGACGAATAACTAATTATCAAACGCCACTATCTTTCTTTTGCTTCTTAATGCCTAGATTAACATCGCCTGATCTTTAATTAAAGGGCTCAGTGACAAAGGCACAAATGCCACATCAATTTTTTTGTTTTTCGTAGCATCAAATTTCCTGAGAAAATTATTTTCCCCAAAACTTATTTTCCTGTAAATTTGTAGTATTATGGTATGTGTCTGTTTTTCAGTGGGCCCTTCAATTTTAATATAAAAAATAAGGCTAGAGGTGTACTCTGTTCGAATGTACGCGACAGTTTTTTGTGAAAAAATTTTTAAATGACTGTAAATCGAAAGACCTTCACTGTTGAGTCCTCGAAAATGTAACTTGTCACGTACGATCGCAAAATTGAGAGCAACGTACGGATGTACAATAAACAGGTATTTCAGTTTCACGAAAGGAAGCTATTATTTACAGCAAATTTAATAATCAAGTGTATTACGTCTACCGGATTAAAATCGACAAACATATTCGACGCGCGCTGGCTGATCACCAATCACGTAATTCGTTTGATAGGAGTTCATCAATTCATTAACTCGACTGACTGTGACCGATTTCCAGTTTCAACTACGAATTAAATGGACTCACTAATTATGTTCGCAACAGGGATCCAGTCGGTGAAAATGCCACCTGTTTAATGATTAATGTCGCAACTGTCTTCCTCATTAGACGAAACTTATGCTTAAATATTATAGATAAAGCACATTACGAAGGCCTCTAATTATTCTACAATTTTATTGGTCTAATGGTAACTATTATTACTATTATTAGTTAATAATCATTATTACATGTAACAAAGTAAATGTTATTAATTTACATAATTTTTGTCTATGATTAAAAAATCGTTGGTAATTGAGTGATCGAGCAAGCTTATCATGATGCAGATGTCACTTCTGCGGTTAGTTTAGACAGCATCAAAATGCAGTCATCTGTTTGAGGCAACTCGCACCTGCTGTGCTTTCTGCACTTAGGAAACTTCAGTCCGTTGGCGAAAGGCAAAGTTCAACGAAGGTTAACGATTATATCGCTTGCTGTCGCTTAATATAATGACATCGTTGCGCGCAACAAAAGCAGGCTGCAATTGTGTTCGCGCCACTAGAAGCTGCCCTTGGTCTAACAACTTCGCGAAACTCTCTCTTTACCTGAAACATTTTTCCAGATGGTAGAGAAACAGTGCAGTTTCGACTGGCACATTTACTTATTAATTTAAGTTTAATTCATACGGAATCCGGAGTTAATGAGTCTTGCCAGAGAAGAATATTTTATAAAAATATTTTATTTCAACACAGATATTAGATTTTTCTGTTTCTGTATCTATTTTCCGAAAAACAATGATCTTTAGATCATGGTCTAAATATTGTGGATTCGTTTGGGATTAGGTAAGTGCTCAGTACTACTCATATCTTAATGGTAAGTAATATTTATATTTTATTTAATATTTCATCCATTACACGAATAAAATTGCCATTTTCAGTGAAATATTTACAAATGACAAGGTATTTTGTTTCTCACGTTTCTATTAACTGGCTACCATGCACCTAATATCGAGCGCACAAATCAGAGAAGTGAAGTCGACATAAGGCTCAATTTGAGTTACCAAAAAGATGAATTAAAAACTTCACTTGTAAAAAATCTGAGTCCAAAAGAAAATCGTAAAAGTTCAAAAGAAGAAGAATTAGAATAAGTTTCTAAAGCAATGTATCCATCCCCACTAGACTAAGAAATTTCGATTACACAGATGTTCCTAGACCTTTCGCACAGCTTTCTAAACTCAGCCACTATGTCACCAGCTGCCACATCCTGCCCGACCTTACCTTATCTGTTTTTCAGATCGTTCCTCATTTCTACGAGAAAATCTGCCAAACTCAAACTTTCTACCCCCTCTTCTAGTCTAAAATCCCTTAAAGACCAACATCCCCGCCATCTTCTCACACAGTTCAAAATCAGAACGACAATTTTCCTCCAAGCAGCTCCATCAACCAAAAAAATAAACTTGTGCTGGAAGTGGGATCTCCATTATACTAACCCAGTTAAATCAGGATACAAATTTATCATTTTGCAAACCCCGTGCACTTAACCTGTCTGTACGTTTCCATCCCTACAATGTTAACGGATTCGGTTATACAGTCCTTGTGCAGCGAGGAAATCTGAGAAGACGCGATGACAGAGTTGGCATTCCCAGCGGGACGGCACGTTCCCCGGAAGATTTATGAAAAGAAATACTCGTAAATTATAAACATCGGGCTCTCGCGAGCATGATGCAGCCCTAGCATGCGGTCGGGAGCCAGTTTGATACACGGCGTGCAAACAGAGCAGCCGTACGAACAGCTAGGAATCTGGCTGACGTTTAGTATCTATCACCCGCCGTGGCCCGCCATAAAGCACAAAAACTCGTTGGCGTTCAACCGGAAATTAGGACGTATCTCCATTTCGGTCTGTATCTTACCGAACGTGCAGCTAATAGAGTTTCACCGGGCCGTCGAACTGGTTTTATATCCCCCCTTGATTTTATCGCTCTGTCTCGTAAATCAGTTTCGCGTTACCGTGTGATTCTTTAGCGCGCTGCTCTTTCGATTATGCGATATCGAGAGCTACATGGCGGCTGATCGCGATAACTTAGAATTTCAAATAGAACTTATATGTGGGTGAATAGGGGATCGGCAGAGGATAGGAATTGCAAATTATGCTCGACGAAGAATCTTAAATTATGGAGGTGTACGTTGTGTTTGGTACATTTAGAAGAGTGGTGTAATTTGGAGTATATAGGAATTTTCAATGTAGGTATACTGAGAATGTAACAAGCCAGAGGTGAATATTTACGGTTTTGTAGATATAATGGACCTGAAATTTAGCCGAAATTTTGATTTTTGTGGGGAAAAGTCAGTTTTGCGGAAAAAAAGTAAGTTCATTTTGAATTGTGGGCTAGTTAGAATTCCTAATTTTGTAGGAACATCGATGTTTTGTGGGAACAAAAGATTTCGCGGGGCAAGGGTAATATATTTCGGCTTGTGGGCTAGTCGAAATTCCCAATTTTGTGGGAAAATTACAATTTGTGGGTCGTGCGGTGTGGAGACATATTCGCGTTTAGCAATTGCAGCGCAAAATTCTGCTTCTCCTGCGGGTGCAGTACTTCAAAAACAGGGTGTACCGAAATTGCTTGCACAATTCTTGCACCTAAATGAGAGGCAAATTTTTGTGCTGTACCTGCAGGATAAGTTGCGAGGCGAAAAATTTCGTTCCTTGCAGCTTGCATGAACTTGAAACCCTGTGGGGTTTTCGTGAGGCGGTAACTATAAAAGTTTTCAACTTCGCTACACTTTCAGGAGACGTATTGTGCGTAGTTTGATGTGTGTAGTAGTGTGGCGTGAAACTTGTTTTGTGTAGTGTGTGAAGTGTGAAGCGTGAAGCGTGAAGTGTAAAGTGTGCAATGTGGGTGTGACGTGTGAAGTTTGAAGTTTGAAGTTTAGGGTGTAAAGTATGAGGCGTGGAGTGTAGCGTATGAAATATAAAGAGTGTAGTATTGCCTGTAGTGTGGAACTGCAATAGGATAGGAATCGTGTAGTATTACAGTAAAAACAATGTGAGTATAATGTAGCAATATAATAGCAATGATGCAAAAACGTGTATGGAAACTCTGTGCAAATGATGTAGCATGTAGAATGTGTAAAAATTTAATGCATTTGAGATATATGTATGGAATAAAATGTATAATATACATGGAATACGTAAGACAAGTGGACAATGATGGATATACATAAGATCTATAGAAATGTGGGATATAGGGAATGTATGGGAATATATATGCAGATTACACAAGCCACACATGGGGCATATAGAATAAGTAAAAAATGAAGACACGTAGTTCATTATTTTAAACTTTATTCTCTATTTCCAACTACAGATAACCCCGTTATAACGCCCGGGAATACGTTCCACATTATATGAATTCGCGTTATACGAGTCCCAACGGTTTATACATGGGTTACCAGAAAGGACATATTTATAAAAGGTGTAAGAGTTTATTATAGAAGATTTAAAATGTATCTTTAAAGTTATAACAGTAGAATATCTTTTATTTCATTTAAAAACAAAACAAAAATTCAGATGAAAGAATTTTCTTCATTCTGGAATGTTGTTTATATTTATCCACCCTCGGACCTATCCAGAAAGTTCGTATTTTAAATATATTGTCCTTGAAATAAGAATCGTCAGCTGGTAGGAGTCCGCTGAAATCCATCCGCTTTGCAAATTTTCTGTTGCTCGACACTGTCAGTTATGCTCACGAGAACCATTGTGAAACAGACACTCACTTGAATTTCGAGTGAAGATCATTGTCCAGTTGAAAGTAACATAATATGTATCGCTAATACCCCCTGTTAATGCCCTTCGGGGCTCACTGTTAAGCAACACATCGATTCGCGTTTCCGAGCATTCATTGCGCCATTAATGAAATCGATGCTTCCAATGGTGTTATGGGCATACAATATCCTATGCATCTCTGAGCCATTTAATGTTCACCATCGCATTTAGCTGGATACAGCGCATTCATCTAATCGAATTCTGCATTCACGTTCCTCCATTTAGATTTCTTACCACCAAAATTAATAAATCGGCAATATACGATCCTTCTAAACAAAGACATACTATCTGTCATAATATATTGCATTTAGATCGTTCGTTATCGAATATATGCTCAGATGTGCAACGTGCATTGCATCTATGACATCAATGTGATTTCGAATAATTTACGATCCCTCTAAATATTTTGAAGAATCCCAGCCATGAACTTTCTTTCAAAGAAAGTATTCCTTTCAAAGAAAGTAAAATAAATAAAATAGTTAATAATATGAACGCATTTCTCCCTACATCTCCTATTCACAATAAATCAATTTTAATTCCTACACAAGTTGCTAAATGTCGCTCAAACTTCACCAACATAAGGCTAACAATATTCGCTTGCAGCCACAACTTGTATTTTGGAAAATTTGGTTTATCTCGCGTGCTTTATTCCATTACAGTTCTTGGCCACAAACCTGTCATTACTATCGTGACTCGTTGTACAGTTATTTCGTTAATTAACGTGCGTGCACGAAGTACCTAATACTTGATATCGGTGGGCATTAATTTCCATAGTCCCTTCGTTTCGTGTCATAAATCGTACCATAACTTGAGGATCGCAAGTGTAAGCGAGGACTCGAAAAGTCCTGTGTACCTGGTTTTAGGTCTTGCGAAATCCTGCTCGCATAAGTGGTTAGGCTAGTAGAGGCTCCCAATTAAAGGAAACCCTTCCCTTAATCCTCGAATCCATTACGATCGTCTCTGCATGCGTCGTTCAGATGCTCCTCGAGATAAGCTCGCAATATGTCGATCGGCATCAAGTAATAGAAATTAATGTCCAACAACTTGTGGTTAAAATTCCAATGCCACTAGACCATAAATTCACTCTTCTGAACAATAGCTAATACCTTATGGTAACGGAGCTTCCATCTCGCACGAAAATTTCGAGTTTTGTAAAATCTTTCTGGTTTACAGGGGACCTCCATAGAAAACATTTTCCTCTGAAACAGGAATCTTGAAAGCTGTAGTAGATATTCACATCAGAATAATAGAACAAAGTTCATACATGCATCAAGCTGCTTAAAGCTTGAACATTATTCGAAGTGTAGACTTAAGTAGCTTTGTGAACATATGAACTTCGTTTCATTATTCTGACAGTTGGGATAAAGTTTTTAATTACATACTTCAAAGTGACATTGCTGTATTAGGACATTGCACTAAATAATGCATAGTTCCCCAACAGGTATCTCCCTCTTGTGTTTCGGCGAGCAAAGAAGAAGCTTATAATTGGAAAATTATGAGACACGTGTGTATACAAACTTTTTTTACCATTTCGAGGCAGAGAATTAAATCTGATAAAATATCTCACAAGCTTCAACTCCGATAGAACAGCGCACAACCATAAAACATATTAGGTACGTATAAGTTACCATAACATTTTTAAGGGGTCATTCCGGTTAGACGGATTGAAAAAATCGATTTTTTTTAAAACATTTTCCGAAAGTACATATCCTCAAGAATGTACTGTTAAATTTTCATGGAAAAATTCCGATTATTTTAGCTTCTACAGAGGCATTTTGTAGGAAGCGCAAAGGGTCGGCCTGTGTAGATGAAAACTTTGAACGTGGTTTTCTCGAAACGTCATCTTTTCACGTCGTGAAGATAAAATCTCAAAATCTATCAAACCGATTGGTTTATAAATTTTACTGCTTATTCTGCACACCTATGACTCTCGCTGGGATTACAACAAAGTATTTTCATCGAGTCGAACCTACTTTTAAAATTGAAAAGAGCAAAAGGAAAAACCGAAAAAACATTTTTCTTGCATTTTGCCCACCATTTATATTCCGAGCGATAGCGACAGTCATACTGATCAAGAAGCTGTTTGGATTTTTGGTATCAGATAAGTCTAACCGTTGAAATCGCCTGCACGCGCGAGGCATGAATTTTTAAACATGTCATCAAGACCGCTTTCAAAAGCATTTTAAAATCAATAATTTTATTACTTTTATATTTTTTATTTACTGTAGAAATGTAGTTTAATAAATAGAAAAAAGTTTCATTCCATTACTATAATTATTTGCGCCGCAATAAATTCCTGAAATTCGCTGAATTTATCGGCGCGCTAACCGGAATGACCCCTTAATGAAACAGATTTCGTAAGTCGCTCAAGATGCTTCTAAATCGCGTTGACATTATCAATAAAATATTTTCTACCATCCTCCACTCGCTGTTAACGTTCCTCCACGTTCCACAGCGTTAATAACTTCTTCGATACTGCTGCAAATTCGACGGAAGCAATTCGAGCGTTAATTTATGCCTATCGAAATTGATACGACTGCCTGTTAACGAGTAGCTGTCGACTGCTTGTAACTTTCCTCGCTTTTGTCCACGATGCTGCCGTGAGTGCTAAATGTCAAGCACGTTTAAGGATCGAAGAATCCAATCCTCCGGTTGCCTGTTCAATGACATATCAATGCCTCGTACGTTCGTTACAAAACCTACCCCGACGGCTCGCGAGTTTCGGCACGCTCCGCTCCACACTGACGTTTAATTTTCCTCCAAGCCACCATGCACGCCGACAGATTCGCCCCGCAGACATCAGGCCCGGAGGAGCCCGCAGACACAGAAATCTGTGTCTTGCATGTGATTTTGTTCAAAGTACACGTGACACGCCGGGAAGAACGTATCGCGCTGCTCGAACGTGAATACGACGACAATTAAACGCCACGATAAAGACGAACAATCCGGCCTGGTTCCAGAGAATCGTTACCGCGGAATTACAGCGAAATGAGGCGAAACTTGCTGTTAATAGGGTGGCGAAACTTTTTACGTATGCTCGAATTTTTTGCGGGCTCCAATGTTTGAATTAAATTTTTCGCAATTTCGCGTTACACCGTAGAACAGTTATCTCGCCAGTTCGTTTTTTTTTTTTTACAACGGTGAACAAAAGGCTTCGTTACAAACCGCGGGGAATTTTTTAAAGCATGGCATATGCGAAAACGTAGGGGAAATAAAGCATGAGAAATGTGGTGAATGAAGTTTATGTTAATTGTAACAAGAGACTTGTTGGGTGTAAAGATGCGGAGAAGCTAGTTTATTCGTGGACTAGAATTGGGTTTTTGTATTCCATAATTCATCAGCCCAAATGGAAAGTTTGATGTTTGAAAATTTCTCAAAAATGAGAAGTTTACATTTGTAGTAATTAACACCATTCATAATATTTCAAACTTTATCATTGCAAATATTTAAAAATAGAAGCAGAAGTGATAAATTACAGAAAAATACCTTTTGTACATTTTTCATTTTGCAAAAAGGAATATAGAATATTCACTGAATTTTCCCTGCACATCAAATTTCCAACTTCTCGTGCCACAAAATCTACCCCAGGCGATTTTGATTACAAGCGTCATTGAAACTGCCTTTTTTTTTAAAAAAAGAAACAATTAACGCGCGAGGAAGAGATTACTTCAGCGTGATCAACCATTATTCCACGAGTCATTGTTTTTCGGGTCAGGTGCCTCGTTGTTCCGCGTATCGGGCCCCATAAATTTCTTCGGATATGCGCGTAAATTATCTGCTAAAGAGACGTTTACGCACTTGTTGCACTAAGTCCGCCGCGTGCCCGGGCTTTTTATGATTTCCACGTGTCTTTACGGTGGCCAATTCATCGCGTTAAACAAGACGAATGGGTGGCGCGCTGTGCACGCTCCGTCGATGAGGGTGATTCGTTGCGTAAATGTCGGGCCACGGACGGCGTATGAATATGTATCAACGCAAATTCTTCGTTTGCCGAAGCCTCCAGCCGGCACTCCAACCGAATTGCCTCTGCAAAGTGATCTGAAAGGAAATACAGACGATGTTGGCACTAGATTCGGCAAACAAATCTTGGCGACACATGCACGTGCGTAATATTAAGGCATTCGTTGTTAAAATAGGCATTAAGGGTGGATATTTAAGGGTAGCCAATTCGCGACGAAACTGTGTCTTTTAATTAGTCTTTGGTAAATTTTGAAAAAAAGCTGTAGAAAATTCAAGGGGTTACAGAGTGGTTCAAAATTGTAGAAAGTGCAGAGATTAACATTCACCATTCGAAATAATTATTATTATCACTAGATTGTTCGATATACAGTTTCTCATTTAAATCGATCCACGTGAATATCTTCGAAATTGTTGGCGATATCGGAAAATGCTTAGAGAAAACTTAAATGGTTTAGAGGGGGATATGAGTTGGTGTCAATAATTGTGTTTTAGATGAATTTAAAGAAGACGATTGATGTAACATTGTGCTCCTCTGGAAACCACTCAATGTTTGTTGGAAACATTTTTCTATTTCGCGAATAGTTTTAAAGATAATCGCGAGGATTTATTTAAACAAGCCCTATCGCCTTGATCCAAAATAGTTTGCTGCAGAGAGTAACTAAAATAGTAACGTAAGTTTCTACAAACAGCTCCTAGATTTAATTATTTATAATGTGTTTGCAATCCCCCATCGGTCTATGTGTATATATATATTCAATATAGAATTGGCTTTTTATTAGACACTGATTGGAAGAATTGCTGGAACAGTAGACTGCGACAAAATTAGAAAAGAGTGATTATAGGATTTTTGGGCGATATTTCTGGCACATTTGAAAGTGGTTCTCTATCAGAACCCCAAATTAACTACGCTTTTTTTTAGATATAATTTGCTTTTGAAGGTTGAAGGCATATTCGAAGACTGACTGCATTTATGGATATTGAAAATGTCATGCGACACAAGTTGCGACAGTGCTTATTATTGTATCAGTGCCTAAATAACTATAAGCTTCGGTCGACTATAGAAAAGTCCTCTAAAAAATAAAGCTTGGTATGAATCATGTATGTATTTTATTTACACTTCCAAAAACCTATACCGGATCTTAAATCCGTCCGCTCTGTTAAATTAAAGGGCATAAAAAGAACTAATTATAGTAAAAAAATGAAAGAACCAATATGTTTCGTTTTTTTTAATTCTCTCCAGAATTTAGAAGATGCGACAAAAGAACTAATAATTCGAGCCACTGGTACGTATCCAGATCTTTAAATGCAAGATTTTTTAATTAATAAAACGAAGAAAGGATATATTTTACTTATTTAAAAAAAAAAAGAAAATAACTTATAAATACAACAAAAATACAGTGGGTAAATATTTCCTATGTATGGTTATTCGACAAAAATACAGTGGGTAAATATTTCCTATGTTTGGTTATTCGACTTTGAATGTAATTACCGACCTTAAATCCGTTACTTATGCTACTTAGTTATGGTGTTCTTATATCGGAGGACTATTAACTATCAATTCCATGAAATGAAATACAAAATTTCAAAACTCAAATTTTTTGCTTCTTGAACACGTGCCGCGACACTGTGTAGCGGGTGCTACACGAAATCTCTTTCAACCATTTTTATAATACGTTACACTCTGTCGATTAAAGTAGCACAGTGATTGATTTAAAGTACTGTGACGTGCTACTTCCACGATCTACACTTCCTCGAACTGCGAGGCAATCTTTCACTTGACAACAATACAAACGCGAAGTGAAGTGGCAAATGCGGAGGAACGGGCCGAGAAGAAAAATTCATCGGCCCTTGGAGCTTCGTTTCTCGCCGGCATCGGTCTGTGGAAGGGGCGGATAAAAGTTTCAGGGAGCGAAATCTGGACCGAGCGTCCATCACTGAGCGATACTGGTCCTCCACGGTTCAATCCATTAATAAAGTCGATCAGCATATTGCTCTGCTCTGCGCGAGGAGAGCGTCCTACAATGGCGGGCGTACATCGTCATCGGCACGTGAGCGCGATTCGTCGCATAATCGCCACGTCGTACACAACGTTTGAATATGCAAATGTAGGAACGTACGCGCATTATACGCGCGGTTCCCTCTAAATTCGCCTGGCGAGTTGTACTGTAATTAATAATCATGACTGCCGATGTACGTACATATGCAGTGTGGGCCGCGCAACTGGGGCGTCGCAGCTCTTGTTTGGCTGTAATTAAAAGCAAGTGGTGGAGGAAAAAGTTTAATGGTACCAGGAGATACATTTTTTTATGACGACACTTTTAACGCAAGTGCAATGATGCACTAAACACTAGAGTCCAGTGGATGTGTAAACCAAATCAGGATTATCTGTGGATATTCAATTGATTGCCCAGTTTTTGCAAATTGATATAAAATTTCAATCCCCACTTTCTTTTTCTTAATTAATCTGTTAATAAGCTTAAAATGTCATTGCATATATGAATTTGCAAGGAAGGGATACACACTGTCACATGAAATTACTTCATTATGCAAGAAAGAAATCTAAAAATATATAATCAAATGGATATAAAATACCCACGTGCATCCTAGGGTTATTTAAGTATTTGTGGGTTGTTACATAAATTTATTCTTTTTATATTACGCGTGGAAAAGTATTAGGGGAAGGTACTCGAGGAGTTAATATTTGATAAGATATTCGTGGAAAGAACGGATTAATTAAAGAAAATTGTTAACTGGATATTGCTTGGATATAGCTTGATTCGACTGTATAAACGATGACTAAAGAATGCAGGAAGTGTTTCAAATTTAATAGTGGAACGTTGAATTTCTTCGATAAAGGGGGCTACACTAATGGAACAATACGAAATATCTTATGAACTATTAAATTTTTAAGCACCGTATCTTACACTTAAACATAGAACATGTCCAAGATTATTTATAAGGTAGCTAACAATATACACTTCCAGATCAAAAAGATGCATTTCGCATTGCACTCGTGGAAGAGATTTAGTCGCCTTAAAGGTGTGTACCCGTTTGAACGCTCCGAAAATGTGTACATTTTGTGGATTTTTTTACAAGTCAACGGCTTGATGAAGATTTTCCGTTGTTGTACTATGTTTACTTAGTATTCTGAACTACTTAAAAAAAAGTTTCAGTTAAAAAATTATTGTTTTTCGGAAGTTATAGATACATATCCGAAACTCTCTCGATTTTAGACGGTGTGTGAAATCAAAAACAGCAAAATTTTTGTATAAAATATGTTAATAGTTAACGACGTCTTTTTTATCCCAAATACCCGTTTATTATTTATAAAGAAAAAATGTAACTTTTCTCGTAGACAAAATTTAACCTTATCTTTGATATCACCATTTCTTTATTTTTCAAAATTTTCAAAATCGGCGCCGTGGATCGATAGCTATTAACATATTTTATAACAAAAAAATTACTGTCTTTGATTTCACACACGACATACACCTTTTTTCGGGGCCACCTTGTAGCCGTGTAAAATCGAGAGAATTTCGGATATGTATCCATAACTTCGGAAAAACAATAGTTTTTTAACTGAAACTTATTTTTTAAGTAGTTCACAATACTATGTAAGGATAGTACAAAACTGGAAAATCTTCATCAAGCCGTTTACTTGTAAAAAAATCCACAAAATGTACACATTTTCCGAGCGTTCAAACGGATGTACCCCCTTAAATCATTCAACATGTTAGTCTACCATATTCTTTTGATAGCAGCCAAATAAGAAATCCACAACTTGCTCTAAGCTCTGTACACGTAATACAGAATAGGCATGGCGATAGAGCATGGACAACGACTGCTCATGGGGATAGGCTAAACGAATCTCCCCGTGGGTGTCTTCCAGGCCGCTAAAAAAGCGGAAAAATTGCTCTTAAATTATTCACTTACGACTGCCATGGTAATCGTGGCCGCTTTGAAACGACCCGCTCCACGGTGCGCGTGTAATGAGCGTGTCTCTCTGGACGAATATAATGGCTCGCGGAATTTCTCTCTTAACAGGGAATTACCATTAAAGGTGGAATAAAATTGTAGGCAATAGAATGATGGGCATATGGATATCAGATTATTGTTCTTTCAATTTCCTATTGGGAAAATTGCTGTCGATGTTTAAGTGGACACTGTAAGTTTGTGTCTATCGACGGTTTAGATATAGGGGTATACTACTTTAAGATGGTTTGAGAAAGCAGCGTCGCGTTTGTGTAGGTGATAGTGGATATATTTTTATAGTATTCATTTTCTGGTTCTTATTGCCTGGGTCGGATTAAAACCTTTAGAGGCCCTAAGCACTTAAAAGATTTCGAGGCCCCTTTATACAAACTGATCACTTCAACGCAATGTACGATTTCTTACGCATTTCCAATAATTTGACTAAAAAGTGTTTCTAACATAAGTTATATTTTAAAATTCAGAAAGTCTCTATGGTACCCTAAGCACGTGCTTATTTTACCTCTTGGTTAATCCAGCACTGCTTATTGCAGTGGTTGAAGGGAACGTAAGAAGAGGCACGCAGTAGGCAATTTCTCTTTGAAGCGCGCTGCAGATGAAGATTAAAAATACATATACGTTACTGAAACTTATAAAAGTGACTTTTTTGAAGTTATAAAATTGAGTAATAATCTTCCGGAGATAGAGTAATATTTTTAGTTACATAATTAATTTTTGTTCCCATATTATGAGATATCAGTTTCTGCTGTCGGCCCCAGTATTATTGATACACACTGTATATTTTTTACTTGTATCTTGCATAGAAACTCTCAGACGACCACTGGTACAAGAAGCCCAAATTTATTCCGACAGAATGCTCGCCACGTTTGCTAAACAACTAAAAGTCCCATGAAAAATTCTTTGATGTTACCTCTTCGTTGACACATCTGTTTTTTCGATCAACATTGACATATCTGGGTGGCTCACACCCAGAGACATTTTTGAACGACTGCCATTTTTATCTACAGAATCCAATCGTTATGAAAAAAATCATGGGTCAATTTCAGGGTCTCTAGAATGTATTGCAATAGTTTTTTGGTTGAAATTTTGACACAGTTTTTGTAAAAAAATTGTAAATTACAATATGTCGAGAAAGAACGAAGAATATCTTCAAAACATTGTAACTCTTACAAGTTTCAATATTAGAAGCTAAAAATCTACAGAGTTGCGTGTAGATATAATATTTTCAGAAAACAAATAGTTTGTAAGTAAGCTTTGGTAAAAATCTATTTATTTTGCATACAGAAGCACAGAGCGTCAAAATCAGCTTATGGGTGGCTCACACCCAGAGTTTCAACGAAGGGTTTAACACAAAATGATCACCCTTCGGATAAATACTAGCAGCAATCGTTAAAACCTCTTCCCTAATATTTTCACACACAAGTGCACCAAGTATTCACACGTCTCGCTATACTCTCCCCTAGCTGGAAAAAAAACTAAAAAATTTTAAACAGGAACGCCTGAAACTGTTTGCCAGTCCAGAAGAATTAATCGAGCTTAATTAATAATCGCGGTGAAAAATCGTTAAATCGCCGTGAAACGTGTAGTTCCTCCACTGACAAAATATTCTGTTGCCGTTATTTTCACCAGCGCACAGTGGCTTAACCCCGCGTGCAAAATGTACTGCCATCATTTTTTTATCGAAAATACTAACAGGCTCAACGCTGATCCCACCGATTATCGCCGCAGAAAAACTAATTCTTTTAATAGCGTGTCGACGATCGCGGATTTTTATTTTTCGCTTGTCCGCGGCTCGCAACACGCATTATGAATTCCCATGTAACCGCAGGGAACTTAATCGCCTGCAACATACATGGTGTCACGTACGTATCGTCGCGTAAAGCCGGGCGTGCCGTTTCTCCTAGAATTTGCATTCGTTCGAAATCCGCGCGGCCTTCCTCGCACGGAATTTCCCAGCAATTTTATCGCCGATAATTGCGATGCGACGAGATCTTCTTTGAGTTCAAGGTGCCCCGTCAGATGCAAAATTACGCGTCAGTGTTAATCACTCCAAGATGCGATGCGCAAACTTCTCGGATTAAGTAAATACTACATTATGGAGATCTAATTGGCAGTTCCCTTTACGCTTCAAAAGCTTCGTAGTAATTACATTTCCCTTAACGGAACAGCATTATCTGTGAAGTTTAAGCTAATAAGGTAAATGTCCCCATTTCTGCTCATGTCCCCATTTCTGCTCATTTCGTATTTTTCATATTATTATAAGCGTTACGTTTGTACTATAATTGCAACAAAATAATTCTAAATTATTTGAACATTTGCGCGAGTGTTGCACGAGGTTGAGGCTAATCAAAGTGCAGCATAAGCAACGAAAAACTTTAAAACGAGGGACTCATGATTTTTCGATCGTGTTCTAGCTGGTTTTGCTAAGGAACAGCGTCGCTATTGGTTGTCGATAATTGGACAGAAAATAGTTTTTGCAGTGAAAGTTTTTATTTAATAACAAAAACAGGTACCGTATTGTGGTTTGGATTTAGATTTTTTTACTATTTTTAATTTTTTTAAGGAGAAAACAGGTGAGCAGGTTTAGGGTCAAGTGAATCACCGTCATGCCCGCAGTTCTACTCACCAAAATTTTAGTAACACAACTTCAATGAACGCTCTAACCTTTATTTCTATTCGAAGGCATTTTATTTGTTTTTATCATTATTTTATGCTTTACTGTTGTGTTATAAAACCTCTCCATAAAGGATGTAACTTATTTTAACGTGAAAAGGCAACATATTTATGTGAGCAGAATTGTATTTAATTACAAAGTACTAATAGTTAAACATCTTGAAATATCTTTCTTAAATAGTTTTTGAATTAGTTGATTTATTATTAAAGAATTAATCAATTACTCTGCAAACCCAGCGAATTTTTTGCAGAAATCGAAATTTCTTGTTTTAAACGCTGCTATATTTTTTTCCTTTTCAGTATTTCTCATTTAATCTAGATCTTCGTTTTAGAAACAACGAGAATGGGACATCTATTGAATATATGTACCTACAAAGTTTGAAGTAAATCGTGTGACTGGTTACTGAAATATCATGCCAACCAATTCGAAAAGCATCGTTTTGAGAAAAACGCGTTTAAAGTTTTACGTACTGTTATTTTTTAATTACATTTTTCTTTAAATATTGCCTAAAAATGTACAAATATAGGCATAAAGTTTTCAATTAATATAATTTGAGGGTTTCGCTAAAAAAAAATCCCAAATAACGCGCACCTTTTCAAGCTGTCAAACTATGGAGAGCCCTTACTAATCATATTACCTCGTATTATCTCAATTCCATATTACATATCTGAGAATCGAATCGCAGACATGTCAAGACTCAGGAATAATTCTTCGAGAGAGCATTTCCAACGACTGAAATGCACCAGTTTCTCGTGGCTGTCGCACTGAAACGGTTTAGATAAATACCACAGCTCAAGAATGGCGCTGACTAGACGGGCAATGTTTATCCGTCCATATTGCCCAACTATTCCTGGAATTTGCATCGTTGGTTCGGTTCGCCTGCAGTATTACCTCGTACAGCTACAGGATGTCCAGAAGAATCCTTCATTTAGCAAGGGAACATATTCCCTGTGTCGATACACATTGATTCTTGTTGTCGAACGCGCGTAATGTACTTCTGTTGTAGGACGTCTGATAACTTATTTGAACTTTAATAGTGAAAAGTGAAAATGAAGTTGAAGTTGAGGTTGAAAACTTCTTCAACGCTAACGTTGAAAACTTCATTCAACGCTGCTGTTGAAAACTTCATTCAACGCTGAAGTTGAGACGCTCGACGAAGAAAATAATAAACATTATTCATCGAATAAAGTTAACCCGGAATATTCGAGCCTCGAATAACAAATAGGGTTAAACTAACTTTTATTTGATCCATTATTTAAACAATATTTTATTTACTGAATACCCAAGTCAGTCACACAGTCACCTGTGCCGCAATTACACGTTATTCAACCAACTCAATAATCACCCCAAAGACTCCCAATATATTCCACCACCCACTTCGCCACACTGACAAGAGAATTTTCTAAAACATAGTTTCTATACATCATAAAAGCAGTGTAGCATCAGCCGAACAAAAACTTGCACCCAAAACAGTCTGCGACCGACGCGACGCCCCGCTCGTTACGCAAAACTTTCAATCTTGCATTCCTCGCATACAAGTCCGAAAACTTGCCAGCGAACTCGTTGCAAACGGCCGCCCCATAACGCTGCCCAGGATTTCGCGCTCCACTCGCGCCCCGGATACCGAGTTGCCCGCGCTGCAGCGGTGCGCCGTGTCGAAGAAAATTCTAATATTTACGGCCCTGTTTCGGTGTAGCGTCAAACGACTCGCGAAACTTTCGAGCATCCTCCGCCGGCCGAACGACGACGCCCGCAGTCATAATGCGGGAAACCATCAGCGGCGGCTGGTAGCCGTATACAGCGCGTATGTCCATTTGTTTCGAGCATTTTTCCGCGGACGACTTTCGTGCCGGTCGTTTGAGAGACTTGTCTCCCGTTGCGCGCTCCGAGTCCCAGCGCGGCAAAGGGATCGCTTCCCTTTTATTCGCTGGCTCGACGATAACGCGGCGAGATGTCAGGCAACGCTCGCGAAGATTCAACCCCCCCCCCCCACTCCGCCGCCACCGTCTGTTCTCGTTAAGAATATTGCATCGAAACGGCCGAACGAAGGTGGATGCAGATGCTGCCTGGATTATAGCATCCCTGTAGTGGTATACTCGCATCGCAGCGTTATCCGAATATACAATCGGCCCAGTCAAGATAATCGGATTACCTTGATCCTAATGCGCCGTTACTCGTTTATTCTTCGCGCCCAGACGGATACGCTGTCCCGTTGCATCCCGGGCATCAATGTTTTCACGGACACCGTCTGCTTATTACGAGTCCACGACGGTGCCTGTATCTACGCGAGGGAACGTCTGGCGCGTTCGATTTTCATTCGCTTTCGTCGCGACTACCGCTATAGGTCCCCACGCGCGGTATAATTGATGCCATTGTCGTTCGAGACTCTCAAGCGGGATAATAATTGATCAGGGTCTGACTTGGTATTTTAGGGGTAGGTGGGGATGAGTTGACTGTGGAAAGTGCGACGTTAGGGGTGTTAGAGGGTTGTAGGGGGTGGGAAATTTTTCTTTCTGGGGGGTGTTTTGCGTTGAGGGGTTGAAGTACATCTCTTTTTTAGGTGGATGCGTGTAAATTATGTGAAAATCATCTTGGTTTTTTTTTTAAATAATTGTATTTTAGGTACCTACGCCTGTAGCCTCTTTCTTGATAAGTGACATGGTTTTACAGGGTCATAGTTGTGTGGAAGTCGTGACGAGATTGTAATAATGTCATAGTGGAGGTTGTAGAGAAGAATGTGACGAGTAAGGAACAAGAAAATTTTCTTTTGCAGGCCTCCATATCAGCTGTTTCTTTAAGGGGACTAGGCAGTCGTTTTTAGTGAGAAAGAGACTCTGTCCTTTATTTACTTGTAAAAAAATGAAAGCACATCCAGATGTATCCATTTACTCAATGTTTATTAGTACCATATAGATTGAAAAAAAAATGGTAAGAAATTTATATATGTGCTTTAAAAATGGCGCTGCAGACGGGTAAACATTTTAACGTTTTTCTGTCGTTTTGCATTAATATCGGTTTTAAAATGAGACGTAATCCGATTTCAAAGGTGAGATTCTTGTGTGTTCGATTCATAGTTTTCGCACAAACCTATAAAAACAAAAATTAAATAAAAATTATGCGCTACCAAAATCCGATGACTTCTTAATTATTTTATGAAAATCTCGAATTTTTACGGACCATATCAGAGGTTTGGGGCGAAATGGCACATGTTTTACACATTCTGTAATTTTTTCTAAGTCAATCTGAACCTCCATTCGTTCTCAATCAGGAAAAAACGAAGAGAAAAAAATATTCGAGAAAAACGCGTTAAAGGTTCTGGGCAAAGACGACGCTATAGGTTGCCGCTTGCCGTTTTTTGCTACCAAATCTATAATTTTGCGAATTTTACTATAAACCAAGAGGCATTTTATTCAGAAAAGATAGTACTTTCGGAAAATGCAATAAAAAAAAATAGATTTTTCGTCTGCCTAGAGTTCCCTTAATATATAAAAAGTGCAAGTAGAACTACCCTGTGCTAGGTCAGGCGTTGCAGTAGAAGACAACTTACAGACATTTAAATTGAAATGCAAGTACCAGTTACCACAAATACAACGTAGTATTGTAGAACGAAAAAATAAAAATTGTGTAATTATTTTCTAATAGAGACAGAAACTTGCTTTTAATGATTCACATTGAGCTCGCGAAAGCTAGATTCTGTGCAATAAATAAATTAAAGTGCCGCAAGAATCTTAAACTATTAGGTAAGTTTTTGTTCTTTAAACATGTGTTTAATGTTTGTGCAAATTTGTTTTATAGTCTTAACACGTTCACCGTCTCTCATGCGCCACAAAACGACAGAACGCTTAGCTTAAACATTTCTATTTTCATCTGTCTATACAACATATCGCCATTTCTTGATCGTAGCAGCTTTCTTCAGTTGTTGGATAGCAATCAGATAGGATACACGACTAGGAAATCTAACGAGTAAGTTTCTTTTGAAAAGCAGTACTATCGTATGATAAAATAAAATTCACAAGATCCGTAAAAATAATAATTTTTAAGTGACTTGTGGCTCCTCAAAACATTTATCGATGAACTTTAGATTTTGACAGTTTCAGTACCATTATAAAGAATAATAAAAAAAAATTGTGCAATATTCTGCAAGAGTGTTGCTATTTATATTTCTATTGATAAACTTTAATTCTCAAGTGAGTACTTGATCGATTAATTTAAAACCACAAATTAGAAAGCAAAAGAATTCTTACCTACTTTATAATGAAATAAAATTTCCCCACAGAATAAACCATATTCAGGAAGAGTTATATAAAATAATAAAGTTACTGCTACAAGATATGTTTAAAGTAAAATGGTGGATAAGAGACAGAAAGACATGCAGAATATAAAAATACACAAGCTGCGGCAGACACGAATGACATTTAAATTAACCATCTTCTGAAACGATAGCCACTCCCACAAAACTATACATATTCAGCCATGCGCAAGTAAAACCGCGATCACTTCAAACCAAACTGAACTCTAAAGTAAACTTATTTCTACAGAACAACCCACTTCGAGTGCTCTCCGTATCTCAGCCCCACGTTCCACAGCCCCATAGACGCCGAACTGTGAAGCTGTCTAAAGTTTCAATCGCAAAACCAGGAGCATAAGACTTGTTCACGCGTCAGAATAAAATTCAATTTATTTCAGTTTATGCCGGCATTCGGGCTTCCTTCCTATTCCAATAAAACCGTTTCCTCCTCCGTTACGAACGAATCCGCAACACATTCCCGGGCGCTCTCGCGCTCCCCCTCGTTTTACTCGATCCTTGAATAAAAGCGGCGCATAAAGGGGACTTTGTTTAACGAATTGCGTCAAGTGTGCCTCTAATTTACCCTTTTACTCCGCTTGCCGCGAATAATGAAAGGCGCCCGTTATAAAGGAACCACGCGTCACGGCGCAGAGTCGTTCGGGGGAGGCCCTTTAAATTTTCAGATAACCACCCCGAGTGCAGTCATAATCCAGCAACGTGTCGTGCCTATCGCTCCGAGCAGGAAAGATAAATAGAAGTAGGGGGGGGGGGGGCACCGCTGTTCTCCCCCACCCCTCGGGAGCATTACACCGGTCGTTCCCTTTCGCGAGCAGGTGTATCCAGAATTTGCATCCCCGGGACAAGCAGCGCCGTTGCAGCAGACACGTGAACGCCGTGGAAACTCCGGAAACGTCAACGTTCGCAACTTCCTCTTCGTTTGACTACTCGTTACACCGGAGCCCAAAATATTTGTCTCGAGTTCGCGACACCATTCCCCTCCGATCGCTGTTACGATTCAATGTTTGTTAACGTTTAGAGACGCTGATAGTTGAGGATCGCTCGCTACTCCGGCGTAGATATTGGCTTTCGTAAAATACGCTGTACCTGTGTGAGTGAGAATATATTTATAATTGGTGCGGGAATATTGTATTTCTGTTATTGGAGAATGCAAGGCAGAAATGCACAATTTTGCGGAGCAAATCAAGCACGAATATCACGTTTCTACGTGTATGTACGGTTGTTTCAAGAATTTAAACACTGGATGCAGGAATTTATAAATTATTTGTGTTTACCTTTTTTAGTTTACTTAGGTATGGGAATGAATGTTAATTATATTTAAATTTTTATACAGCTTGATATTCTCTATAAAAAAGGATTAAACTGTGTGTGTCGAAATGTTGTTGGTTTATGAGATAGTTTAATTTAAATGCAGCTAAGCCATCAATCCTTTACTGAAATGATAGCTTTATTTACAGAAAAGGTTCAATGTAACGGGCATTTACATCGCGACATTTGTGAAATCGAGAAAGTAACGTTTTTCTTACATTGTGTAATGTATCGGGTGATATTTTACTATATTTAGCGATGACACAGTAAGAATGGTGGTTTCTTAAAATATCTCCTAAACTAATACCTTTTCGATATACATGGGTTAGTACTTTTTTATAGAGAATGCCGAGCTGCATCAACAAATGTATTAAAAAATATATCATACCATTTAAAAAACAAAGTTGATATTCGTATGTCCTCTACTTATCCACATATGAGAATCTTACTTACATCAAATAATGTGCCCCCTGAAACCATTTCACTTTTGTCTAACACATTTTTCAGTATCATCAATAGTTTCGAAGATATTTGAGTGGATCGATTTAAGTGGGTCACCCTGTATAATCAAGAACTTTTCATTCTATAATTTCTTAAATCTATTATGTCCTCTTGTTTTATTACGAATTCTATTAATGACTTCTGTAATGTACCTTAAAATTATCTTTAACTACGATAAAAGAAGACGAGCAAAATGGCTGGAGAAGAAATTCAGTTTCGATATAACCTTATCAATAACTGCAACTGCTCGCACTTCCCTACGTTTATACCGTCCATTACGATTTAATGGAAACGCCTATCTAATCATTAATTAACTTTAAAAAAAAAATTATATAACCTACATCCTGCAATTTAATAATATTTCTTACCACGATATTTTTAAATACTTGAATATTTCCCAAACTTTACTCTACTAAAAAACAAACAACCATTCTAATACTAGAAACATAGAAGCCCCACTTACAATTTTATTATATACCAACTATTGAATCATTTGAAAAATACTCTGATAAATTTTTCAATGCCACAAAGAATCCACCAATTTTCCCCGTGTTTTCATAGAAACACAGTAATCTATCGAGTCGGGATGCGACCCGCTTTCCCGTAACTGTGTCTAATTCAATTCGGAAGTGCATATGCCAACTGTTCGTCGGGAGGCGGGCTGACATACTGATACGGGGTTGGGAAATGTTCCGGTATCGACCGCTTTACCTGCGAAACTATGCGAGTGTATACGCGACGAGCCATTGCCAGGGGAAACTTCATTACCCCGAAGTTAGACCGCTCTATGAATTTTCCCTGTGATTGCGGTAAAAGGGAAATTTCACTAACAGCTTCCACGGCGGAAACATTTTCCCGTGGACCACGTGGCTTCTTTCAATCCCGTCGACTAAAATCTTATTAGAATTTCGCTGCTAAACGTCAAGACAGGCAGAACACAGTGCATATGTGGGTAACTGTTACTTGCTATAACACGGAGTGCAGGTTTCGAGGCGAACTTGATTTGATAAATGACTCGAAAAATGTGGAATAGGGGAGACCGGGGCAAGTTGATAGGTTTTTCGGTTTTTCAGTTTTTAATTTTTGACATTTTTGTTTGAAGAAATAATTTAATAATGAGTATGTTAAATAATGTTTTTCTACTAAAACATAAATCTTTTAACTGTATTATTCTAAATTTTCATGAGATATTATTATTAACTAAAGGAGATATCGGATGGGATGTGAGTCGTGGCTTTTTTAAGCATTAGCTGGTGGACATTTCCTAGGCCAAACGATGCATCTCAAAGCAAAAATTCAAAAAGATTTTAACAATAAATAACTTACAGAAGTACCTGACTTCTCCGAATTTTAATATTGTATTTTGGTAAAAAAGGGCGATGGTTTGAAGTCGAAATATCGAATATCGTGGAAATTATTTTTCTTTTTATCAAGAAATTTTTTACAATTTTGACTTTTTTGATCGTCACGTAATAGAGGCAGGCTTCTAGTTTCTAAATATTATTGTCTTTTTGAATTCGGATTAACCATATGGCCTGGGCACTGTCAACGCGACTAGCATGTTTTTGCCGCAGCGCAAATTTTGACGAAGAGTATACAGGAAACGGATTTATGAATTTGATTGAAAAAAAATTTTCTCACCCTTCGATATGTACATTATTAACTATACTGAGCAATACATTGATTTACTTGCGTTGTTTGGTTGAAATAAATTCCCGAAAACACCCTTACATTTCGGACCGTTACAGTGGTCTCCCCCCTTAAAGAGCGATTGGGCACAAATAAAACATACCGTTATTCTTGTCTTGAGTCACTCCATAAACCCACAAAGTCGCCTTCCAACTGGTGAATGCAGATTCACAGTGTTCCTTGTTGGAAATAAAGTCCCAAAGATGCGGTATTTCTTGACCTGACCAAGGTGGTCTACCCCTAACTTCAAAAGAGGTCAATGCCACCTGCGATGGGTAAAAAAGTGTGTCGTTACAATTTGTCAGAGTTTCACTCCCGTCTAATAGCCGGCTACTCCCATTTAAGATTTCCACTTGGGCAGCGGTACAATCAACAATTTGTCGCTAATGAATACCCCGCCTTTACTTCTAATTATTATTTATACCGATAGCCGGGTCGCTTTCCCCGTGTAAGTAATTAAATCACACCAGCCCGCCAGAGATTCCCGAATAACATATGTAACTTTAAGCAGCGTCTGTGCCAGAGTGACTGAATTTCACAGTCACATTGCTCCGCGCATAGCAAACTGGCTCCCCAGATGAACGCACACACGTGCAAACATATCAATTCCAAACTTTCCCTCCACCAGTCCCGTAATTCCCGCTGCACAACAACACGGCCACGGCGCACAAAGCTGCATTCCCTTAATACGGGTGTAACAAATCGAATAACAGCGGCAGTCGAGCATCACATCGAGCGGTCTTAACGAACGGCCACCCAGCAATCCGAAGCGAAGCGCGATACTCTCAGCCAGCAGGTAAAACTGCTAATCGAGTTTAGCCCCGCGGATTTTCCAGGACGTCAAATTCGAAACGTCTTTGCTTCACATCCCCTCCACTGCCGCGCGGTCTGATTTGATTTCACGCGAGCTGGCTCCCAACGAAACGGTAAAAGCGTCCCTCATACGGCCTCGCGAGCAGCAAAACCGACCGAGATGAATAGTCTATTTGGAAATAACGAGGGGCCCCGCGCGCATCCCGATCGATTCCACGTTCTTAGCTGCCGTCGCTCCGCGCGACGATTCAACGCGGCCATCTTGGATCCGCGTGTTCACCGATTAAGAGATAATTGTGTGTTCTTGCCTGCCGTCCCGGCTGTTTTGTCCCCGAAACGCGGATAAATGAGGGGAACGAACGCGCACAGAGGACCCCGTTCATTCCCCCTTCTGCTCGCCGCCAATCCTCGACACCTTTTTGTCCGACCACGTTAAACAGGCACCCCTTTGTGCGCGCCCCGCGGATCACGGCTACGCGGAATTATATCAGAACCGGAGTTGTTATTTCCCCGCGTATTGTTTGCCGTCATTCGGTTTCCGTTCTCGCCTCTGGGTATTATGGCGGCGCTGCCGGCCGCGCGAATAACAAAACGACACCTGTATGCTATAACTTTTCGTTTCTCTCGTGCGCGGTTTTTTCTTTCTCCTTTTTTTTTTTTTTGTTTTCACAGGGCTCCTGTTGTGTTCCCGGCGAGTAAAATCTATATCTTTGCGCGTCGATACGCGAATTGAGTTACACAACGCGATTTCGAATCGTTCACGGGGATTCCAAACGCGCGCTCCATTCACCCAAGGCAATGGTATGGGTTTCGACAAACGCTGCTTGATAGGCGAAATGTTTCATTTACGACGAATGATCAGTGAAAGCGCGGGTGATTTTAAAAGTCTGCGAGGTAGGTCATTGTTTTGTCCGACCAGGACTTTTCTCCGTCGATTTAGTAGAATTGATTTTGTAAGGGGGTGGTATGGTGGTTTGAAGAAAACATCGAATACGTGTATTTATGGGAAAGTGATTTTTTAGTGAATAAAGTTATTTTTGTTGGGAGGTAAAGAGATTCCCTGATCGATCAGAATTTAATCTCTTGAGCGGATCATTTTAGGGTAAAATTATTTTAGTAAATTATTTTGTAAAGTTAAACAGATTGGTCCACTAACTAATGGGTTGATAATTTAATTATTTATTATGAAATTGCTACCGAAGCTTGGGTAAAATTATATTGTAGTATCATTTACTCGCTTGCGTTTCTACCGTTATGTGTATTTTTCAGTTGAATGTTAAATTCTGAAGCTCACGACTTTTATATTTCACTTTTCCTTGTTTGAGGGGACTAGGCAGTCGAAAAATCGATTTGTTTATTACGTTTTTCAAAAGTATATCCTTTCGGAATAGAGTCCCGTTTGGTTTATATTCAAATTCGCAAAATTGTTTATTTGACAGCTGAAAAGATCAAGCGGCAACTTACAGTGACACCTGTGCCTAGAATGCTTTCTGTTTTTTTTTTTTGTAATCTTTAAGATATGTATAATAAATGCCATTAATCGGATTTTCTTTTGAGTTCATTATTTAAATGAAAAAAATTGTTAGATAAACCTATGATTTTCAGAAGTCCAAAACGGCACCCCCAAAATGGCACGCCTATACAATCTTGGAATAGGAATTCTGAAACAAGTCTATTCACCTTTAAATAGTGTAGAATTTCTTGTATCTTTCAAATGTGTGTAACAGATGTCTATTAAACTCACTAAATGCAAACAATGCCTAGTATATATTCTAACTGCTAAGAATGAAATAAACACAGAATTCTAGTAAAAGCCAGAAGTAGCACCGTTTTTTTTATACGAGCTCATACAGGTTCCACTGCTTAAGTGTCACTCACTACTTACGCAAAGTCATGAATTTCATTTTCCGTTAATTCGCGACCCCTCATTCTCACCTCTTCACACCCTTCTAACGCGCCATAGAAACACATTTGTATTCTTTAAAATAAAAAGCATTGCAAACGAGAAACAAAAAGCTTTCGTCGCAAGAAACTTAAGTAGAAGAAATTTTTGCAAAGTAATAAAACAAAATATTTCCATCCAAATCTGAATATTATTTTTCATCGACAGGATTTTTCTAAAATCTTATCGGTACTAAAGAGCAAAATGTCATTCGAAACGTATCTTAATATTGTGGTAAGTTTGAAATATTATATAATAAATTTTAAATAATTTTGGTACATTATTTTCAGGCACCTTGCAAATAATCTTTTAATTTTTGCACTGACGAGCTTTTGATAAATAACACGAAATAATTAGACGTTTTCATTTAAACTCTGCTTTCAAATCTGCTTATCTTCGTTTATATGGAAGCTTTGAAATACTTTGTATGAGGGAAACATCCTCCTATGTAAATATATGTAATATAACTTTGAAACACTGTACGGTACACACAACTTTGCCATTATACCATTAACCAGGATTATAACGTCAGTGAAACGTAAGAGAATAAAAATAAACGTTCCCTTTAAGTAGGGTTTGATTTGAAATCGCCTCTGAATTAAATTCCCTTTTGAGTTAAAAATTCGACTAACATTTCGACTTGAAATCGCCTCGGTTTACTGTAAAACTAATCTTCATGAGTTCATCTTTTCGGAAGAGAAATACTAAATGAAATAAAGATTTATAATTTATATTTTGTACGGATTTTAGTTTTTTTTTTTTTTTCATTTGGTTTTGTATGCAGTATATTTTATTGTGTTATATTTTTGTAGATTCATAAATTTAAAAAAACTGAGAATTTTTAAAATAAGTACATATATTTATTTTCTATTTCAATTATATTTTTTGTGAAAATTCGAAAACCGATTTAACCGGTATTTGGGGAACAGTGGGATTCAACAACCGATTTTTTCAAAAGTCGTTTTTTGTATAAACCCTATTCCTAAGTGAAAGCAGATATGAAACTCGTAACCAGTAGCGTTGACACCAACGCAGGCAGACAGCTTATAGTTATATTATTCGTTGAGACTGACACTGTCACGGAGTTTTATAATATTTTGCATAGTTCACAGGCCAGCGAGTCGAAACTTTTGTTTTACGACCCTCGCTGGACTTCCAAGAGTCTCAGCCAGAATCTCACTTTATTGAAAGTCGAAACAGTACGTCCCAAGAGTGTGCCATTGTGAAGAATTCTCTTTAGGTTACACTCTCCTGAGGACTGCATCGACTTAAGGCACTAGTTTATAAAAATTCAGTAAGTACGTTAGTGTGTCCCACCGAAGGCTTTTAATACAGTTTCGAAATTTAATCAAGACTTTATAGAAGCGATGTAGTAGAGTCCTATAGTCTAAACTTGTGTGGTTTTTTTTTGTTAACTTGAGCTTCAGATATATTACTTATTTTAAAAGACTGAATATAAAATCTGCCATTTTACATTTTACATTCCTGTTCATATATATTTAATAAATAAATCAGAAGCGCCCCATCCTTATAATTAGCCAACGCAAACAAACTTTACACCACAAATCAATAATTATCAAGCCCATTTATCTGTTGAGGAGAGAAAGTCTCCTCATATCAGTGGCACCCCCCAAAGAAAAAGGTAAAAGAGATTAATGTAACCACGACTGAAGTAATTCATGAGCTTTGTAAAAAGAAATGAAAAGTAGATTTGATTCTTTAAATAAATCTTTATAATCACCTAATGAATTTTATTGAATTTGTATTAAAAATATTTTTATCCGTTCAACGCAGCTTCCCTCAAGATTAAATTCTCAGTGCGCTGCTGCCTTATATACACCTTGCCAGATGGATTTGCATAGACTCGTTCACGTGTTCAGCAATCTGTACTTTCCCTTTCCTACAAATTTCAAACACCAATTTCTAAACAGGATCCCGCGAGTTCTGCAGCACAGGAAACTAACAAATTTTTTCCGAAAAATGAAAACATTTGAAATACTAAATGTTTTTCAATATTCTGTATCTACTTTTCTTTTAAAAAATTCCCCAAACTTCGCTTTATTTTCAGATCGTCAAACCAAGGAGACCCATAATGGAGTTTTGTGGTATTAAGGGGAGGTTCCGGTCTATGAATCGATTTTTTTTAATTTCATTTTTCGAATCTTCAACCTTTTAGCAATATGTGTTTAAAAGGATTTTTGGAAATTCGTAAAACTCCCGAATTTATAGGCATTTGAGTAGCGGCAAATGCATGGGTAACACCCGGCCACTCGGCACTCACACAAAACTTTAAACGCGTTTTTCTCGAAACAGTGTTCTCAAAATCGGTGGAACCTGTATGTCCAAAAGTTATTATCCGATTCGTTTGAATTTTTTTTTATTTTGAAGAATGTACTTCTGGCTTGTGGATAGACCAGTAAAATGTAAAAATATTGAAAATGTATCATTTTTAAAGGCATTGAAAGGACGAAAAATATAGAGAAAAAGTGATTTCAAACTTGAAGTGTCGTTATTTTCACAAAAAAGTCATTTTTGTAATTTTTTCTGGTCTAGTCCACGAGCGAGTTTCATGCCCTTCAATAATCTGGCATTGTTTCTTACTTCAAACCAATGGTTTAGGTGCTACAGGTTCCACCGATTTCGATGAATTTTTTTACGCCTCGAATTTAACGGCTCCCCAATTCCCTCTACAATGATTAATTATAAAACAAAAAAATTATTTCCATAGTTTAAGCCATCCTTAATTCAATGCAAAAAGTCCCATTAAATTATATGTAGTGGTTTTCCTTTAATTAAATCCCAAAAATCACCTATTTTTAAGTTCTCTAGATCGGAAAACCCGCTCAAAATGCCAGAAGAAGAGTACTTTGCATCCTGAAAATTTACAACCTCCAACGACAATCTGCCACAAAATTGGCCAAAACGAAACTTTCCAAACCATACCACACAAAGGCCACCACGAGCCCGTACGCATAAATAAATCCTGATCAAAACGATCCGGCAAGCCGGCAGCGTTACCCCAATCGCCTCGAGCGTTAAAAGAGTCGCGGTTCTGGGTGGATTGCTTCAAATCCGGCGCCGTTACGAAGCGGCAAAACGGTGAAGAAGGCCACCTTATAATGAGCCGGCGACACACGGACGCGGCCATTCCACGGATACCATTAAACGTTCACGGGGTTTCGCGTTAATTCGCGAGACACGCGCCAGACGGGGACGCACGGCTGCCGGCGCGGGTGTGAAAAAGCCATTGAGCGCGCGGGCCAGACTCGCGACACTCTGCAAGAACCTCTTTACGCTTCGAGCATTATGCGCGCCGTCTTGGATGGGACGGTGGCAAACACGCGACTCCCTCATTTAACGTACACTTGTTAATTAGCGTTAGAGGAGGAGCGCGTTACGCGGCCTTTCTTGTCGGCTTAGCCGACTGAGTGGCGGTTAAATGCGCCCCGCAAAAAACCGAGCATCCGCACCGGCCGAGGGAAGAACGCCCGCGGCTGTACGGTTTAACTGCACTTTGCAACCATGCGTCGATACGTCACTCGTGGGAGCAGAGGGGTGGTGGCTGATAAGGGATCAAGACGGGGCACGATTTTCCCCCGTTGGCATAAACGCGCGAGCGTTATCGGATTCGTCGTTACGCCGGGCGAAATTGAAGCGGCTGATGGAAGAAAAATATATATCGGCCAGATAGCCGAAGCATGGGGAAAAATCGAAATGCTTGGTCTGCCGCGGTAGGGGGATCGATACGCGATTGACTTGTCTGTCGGGAAGTTTGTAAAAGGGAGTGATGAATGTCGGGATTCGGTGGGTACATGTTTACCAAAGGGGGATTTAATTGGTTTAGGGGTTGTACTGGGTGTGTCTATTTTCGGGGGATGTTGAAGACTAGGTACTAGTCATCTTTTTCATTGTCCAGGGTAGTGGCAATTTTCGTTAGAGGGGTCAGCTGTCTGATTTCGAACGTGAATGTGGTATTGTTGGGCAGGCATGCCTGTTTGCTATACGCGCGAAGCTATTAGTTTCGATATTGAATATTGAAAGGGAATTGAATTATGAGCTTTGATATTTCAAACGTATGAGTTCATCTAACATATGTGGATAATAAATGGATCTAGGTTTTGAGTAATACAGGTTTATTAATAAACTTGTTACTTTTTAATATATTTTTTAAACAAATGAATTTCTTGAAGAACTGTTTACATGACTGAATTCGAAGTTGGAAAAAGCACAAGTTTGTAATATAATTTTTTTCGTGTCTACTGAATAGTTTTTGAGATATTAAAAAAATCTGGTTTCAACCCCCAACTTTGGGACTGTATTGCAGATAAAATGAAATTGGTGTGTATGGGTTAGACACGTTCCTTCGTAAGTAATATCCTTCATCGAATTCTTTAAATTCCATTTGAAACAGTTTGATTTCTGATGCAAGTAATACAATCGAAGAAATATTCGGACCAGTTAAAACGATGCACAATGTATATTCCCGCGACAGGCTGGGATTCTCACCTTTGATCCTAAAAGCGCGGTGTACGTCATGTTCCGCGGGGTGAGCTGAAAAACTGGGGAATTAACCTGGCCACGAATCCGTGAAAAACACGGATCGAACAGAACTGCGGCATTAAAACCACGCGGAGTGTCCAAATCTGTGGGATAAATTATCGCTACGGAAAACTGGCCGACCCGTGTTTCCACCCGGAAGTAATCCACGTAACGACGTAATATCGATGCTTAATTAGCCATAATATATTCATTTCGGTGATCATGGGTCAACGATGCTCCAACGCGTTCGATACCAGGAAAAATGGTCCACCGTGACGAAATTCATGGTGCAAAAGTTCTAAGGCGAGTGAGTGATCGTTATAATTTTGAAATTATATTCGTACATCAGGTCCGCGTTGCCATAAATTCCAGCGAAATGTACGTTTCGCATAAATTGTTTACGAAATGCAAAGAGTTTCGTAACTGGCGTTTCCTGTGCAAAATGGTCATCCAGATGAAAATAATGAGGTTAGTACGAATGATTTATTCCGGCCTGATAAATTCTATGGTGACGTAATGCGATTTGTTGCCGAATATTTCAGGAGGGTATAGAATAATTTATATTGTTAATCTCTTAATTTTTCTGGTTTTACTTTTCGTTCCTAGTTTTTTAGTTTTGGTTATTTAGTCATGGTTAGGCTTCTAACAGTATTGTACTGCAGCATCGACTGTTACTTCGCTATTCTTTATGTATTACTGTTCTTTGTACGTTTGCAAGTAACATAATAATAATAATAATAATTGAGAAAGGAGAATGATTTTCATCGAAGCTTTTAAGAGAGTAAATTAATCACATGACATATATAAAAATAAGTCACACAGTAGTACCTACCTAATAATTGGTTCCAGAATGGCTGACGTAAGTGGAAAAAGTCGTAAGTCAGGGTGAACGTGAAGCAATTTAACCCTTCGTGGTCACACGCGGTGTATCGCACCCCAGGATATTTCTGTAAATTGTTAGACCTTAATAATGAAATTGAAAAATTTGGCCAATTTTAACAAAAAAAATCACTTTCATCCTCAACTATTTTTTCAAATACAGATTTCAACATATCGGAATTTACATTTCTAGAAAGAGACTACATATTAGTGTATCACGAATGTACAATTATCTCTCAAAAGTTAAAAGGTTCAAAAATACGAAAATAGTAACTCAAGGACGACGCTGAGGTGTAGTGAATCCCATGTGACCAATTTGTGATTATAAAAAGGTGTGACCACGGAGGGTTAATAAAAGTGGCTTTATAGATAAAATTTAGCATATATCCATAATTAAAATATATAGTTAAATATAAAAACATATGTAACTATTGCACATGCATTTTTAATTATCGGTTTGCCAATACAGACGACGTAAGTTGGGGAGGACGTAAATCGGGGTATGACCATTGTCTCATATTTTTCTTTAATCTTGTAGATACTATAAGTGAAAAGGGTTCTTAGGAAATCACGATTTCATACCAGATATATATTTATACAATAAAACGTTACCCCTCCAAGCAAACTTAACGAATTTATTTTTACAAAGTGACACCAAAGACAAGAACCAAGTACTTTTAAAAGTAAACACTCACAATTTAATGGAGTAACAATCGTCGAAACAAATTACGTGACTAATTGTTTAAAGTTTGTACAGCTTTTATCACTTGCGTCACAAACTGTCGATTAATCGATTTTTAACCCAGTTACTATTTTTGGTGCTCCCCCATACAATTTATTACCCAACCATTTCATTACTTCGAGCTTCATTCCGGCACGTCGATGTCATAAATTGTATCGACGAATTCAAAGCGGTGCAAATAGATACGTGAGCATGAAATAGACGCGTTCATAAAATGTTTGCTTTCGTTTACTGAATGACACTGTTTGGATAATTAAACGTTCAGACGAGCAGCGTCCAGATAATTATTACGGACTACCAGTAATGAAATATTTGTCCAATAAAAAGTATTGCGATGAGAATTACAATGTGCGTTCTGTTATACGCAGGTTATTTAAGTTAATATACTTCTCACTGAAAGAAACAATATTTTCTTCGATATTGGAAATGAATAACCAAATAAAAATATTCGATAGAAGGCAAAAATGATTGATCTTTATAAGCAGTAAAGCAGTGGATATTTCAGTCAAGTAATGCAGAACTCTACCAACCCTCAATGAACTGAAATTGAGTAAATTAAATTTTAATTGCTAAAGAAAAATAGCTTTAATTTCGTTGGTATATTTTATTTTGAGTTATTGGTTTACAATGTTTTTTAATGAGTTATTTAATAACGAATAGCATGATTATGTAACATTATTTTAAATTTTCTGTTGTTTTTGTTTTTTAAGCCTGAAATGGAACTATGGCTTGGTATTTTTTTTGCCAAATGAAGATCACAAAATAATGGGATCCGTACTGTGTTTAACTAATTTTTTGTGATTTTGAGGGCCAGTAGGTTTCTGCATAAATATTGGCTCAATTAGTCTTGCGTGTTTCTCATTAAACTGCACGTATCGAAAAGTGATCGTATTATAATAGAATTGTATAGACTTCCACATGAAAGTACGCTTAAAAGTACATGGTATAATTAAAACACTGAAAGCTTAAACCCCACTAAGTGAAACTATTATTAAGTATTAAAATTAAATTACAGCCAATGGATAACATTTATCTAGTAATAAAGAGGGTCTTAGCGCTCAAATTGGTTTTTAACAAGATCCAATAAAACGGTACAGGTCGAGTCTATTAGATTCCAAATATTTATAATGCTTCTCGAAAAAGAAGCTTCAGAAGCTACGACATCGAATTTATCTCTATACATCTTTCATTCCAATAAAATTTATAGAATTAAGTTTTGAAAGAGGATCACCACTCTTTGTGCCTTCTTATACAGGATAATTATAAAAAGTATATAAAGGAGACTCAGACCTTAACGTACCTGTCTACCAGGCCTGCAATTTATTTTTTAGAGAATCACTCCTAAGCTTATGTAACCAGTTATGGATCTTATGAAATTTGGTGGCCCTAAAAGTCCTCCAGTTTTAAATTTTTGACACTTTGGTGGTCTTGTCCTCATTAATCTAATTCTTATCGAATTTGTATTTTCACTAAATCAAATTGAGCTGTCTTATAAGAGGGAGACCAAGAAGAAAAGGTCCCTGACTTTCATAAATAAATAACAGGAGACATTCTTTAGTTTAATATTCTGTATCCGTAGCATGTCAATCATAATTTGCATCGCTCAATTATTTAGATAGGTCTTATTCCACAAACTGGTGGCCACAAAATGGACCAGGCTTGTCAGGGAAGTTGAACCCCGTTAATTAATACATGCAATGCACGAATAGCCTCCGGTGAAGATACACGAAACCGTGGTCACAACTAAGAAGAGGTCGAGAAATCACGTCGTATCGTGTTAATGTCTCTCATTATCCTATTTCCCAAGGATTTTCTTTATCACTTTTGAAGTCGATTAACAAGCTACGTTTCCGTTAACTTTTAATCGAATATGTGTATGAATCATGTGAAAAATGACTAGCCTTTAGTGATTGCAAATTCAGTTGTTATTTGTTATGCCAAGAAAAATGCTTCTCCCATTTTTTTTTCTCCTGCTGTAACTTAAATAAAGGAGGTGGAGAAGTAGAATTTAGAGTCTATTTTGAGAGGGACTGAGTATCAAAAGTGATATGTTGCTTGTGATGAAACGTTTAGTATAAAATGATGTTGATGATGAATGAGCTCAGGTACCCCGGGAGCGCCAATTCCCGTCCTGAGGACATGTTTCCGGGGATAAAATACCCATGAAACAAGCCACAGGCCCTGGAGGGACATGTATTGTCCAATCACAGAAAATATCTTCACATTTAATCATGGTAAACAATTTTTTTAACCTGTGCAAATGATTTTACACGTAAGGGTGTGTAAAAAGGATGGGCACTGCTTTGGGTGAATCTACACCTTTTTTTAACACATTTTATCGGTGGACATTTGTAAAATAAATCTGCCGCAAAATTGTTAATAACATTGAAAATTAATGTTGAAAAGCTTTTTACGCCAACTGCTCAATGAGAAGACAAAAAGTCCAAAAGGAACCACGTGACGCAAAAAATTGGCGAAGTTTCTTTTAGATTCACCCTCTGAAAGCGGTGTACGTAATTTTGTATATCGCCCTTTTCGTGGAATATCATTAAAATTTTAATTTAAAAGAGTTTAGACACTTGCAAAATTTACTATGACAACTCACATATCAGTTATTGCTAATTTGCTACGTGAAAAGAGTTATTTTCTTTTTAAAGTCTCGAACTTCTGTGTTTCAAAATCACCTTCCGCTTTCGGTGTAAGGGAAATAGGTAGACATTTTATTCTAGGACGGAAATTTATGCTATTATTGTCGATGAAGAAATATAAAGTTACAGGCGTAAACATATTGCTACCTTTTTCAGTTTCTTTCGCAGCCTACTGACAAGGGAAGATCCCCAACTCAGAAATTCAAAAACTTCACAAATTCATTCCACGGTGGTGAAATTGACCCCTGAAAACTCGGCTATTTTTCGATTTTATTTTATAACTCGCAATCTGTAAAAGATAAAATGAAAATTTGAAATCAAAAGTTACTTCTTTTAAATAGACCTATCAAATCTATATATCTTAAATCTCTATAACTTTTTTCTATCTCTTACAGATTGCCAGTTACAAAATAAAATCTGCAAATAGGCGAATTTTCAAGGGTTAATTTCACCCCCTAGAGAATTTTAGCAGCAAAAAAAATAGCGTTGTAATTAGATGGAAATCACCTACATATTCACAAAGTTTCAGAATTTTTTTGAGTTCCCGGGTTTGGGATCTCTTAGCCTATATACAAATCTGCCCCTGATCACCTCTAAATAATTTCAAACCGCGCAGTGACATTGTTTTTCTCAAAACCCCAATTCCACAAACCATACGCCACGCAAACAATATAAAACTGGCTACTCACTAATACGCGTTAAGAGAGGACTAAAAACAACCCCGCAGTAAAAAGAAACGCGATATTTTCGTCGAGTCTCTTCACCGCAAAAAGACTGGGAACGAAGCAAGTAATAAATCAATTCCATAAGCCACTTCCCGCTATCGTTACTCGGCGAAGCCGAAGCAATAAATTCATTTTCATCATTCATAGCGGTGCTCCGGGCGGGCAGCCATGGACAAACAAAAAGGAGCAGGGAAGAACGTCCGTGCATGTTTCATCCCCGAGTATCTCGGAACCCCCCGGATATTCTCCAAACATTAATTTCGTAATGGGAGACGGAGGAGCATCGATAGCATCGCCGTCGAAAGCGGTTTCAATCTCTATCGGTCCCGATCGCAGGCTGGCTCGCGTTGTTTACTGGAAAAATTTTCAAGGAACGCATGAACGAGCGGGCACCGCGGGCAAACAAAACAGAAGCCCCGCCGCGGGTTTATATTTCCTCGGCACGAGATCGTCGCGGTACAATTTGCTGGCGTGATTTTAAACGAGCACGATTGGCCGGCCGGAGCCGACGGGGGGCGACGGGGGGGGGGGGGGATGGGGGCGACGGGGGTGCCTCGTTTCGGCCTGGCTCCGAGCACGGTTAAATAGGTGGCTCTTGCAAATTGCGTGCGGCATAAACCAAGTGCAAGGGGGTGGCCAGCCATCGGGCACCAAAGGTCTTTTAATTACTCCCCGCTGGCTGTCACGCGAACCATCGATCCTCCTCAACAGTCACGTAATCGACTCCTGCCGGCAAAAGCAAATAAAAGGCGACGTTAAAGTTCAAAACCTCCGCCACGCTCCGGCGGGTTACGTACGCCAGTGACGAAAGTCGGGGATAAAGCGTCCTCGATGGAAATTCTGTTACGCCACCCGGGGTGTAGTGCGTTTCTAATAATAAGTCGGGCCCGAGTTGCCGAGCTTGCCTCCGTATTCGCGGAAGTTCGCTGCGGTTACGATCTAGATGGAATATGCAGAACTTCCCGCGCTTTCGTGAAACTGAACGGAAACGGGTATTAATATCCTTGTCTGGAAGTCAGTTAAAAATGTAGAGTAAAGTTTTTTCGTTTCTGGGGTCGTTCTGTATTCTGACTCCGTTTTCGGGGTAATCGAGTTGCACGGAAACTCGCTGTGTTTGTGGAACGGGCAGAAGTAAGGGACGCGTGTCTGGTTGCAGAGGTTGAAAGTTACTCGTAAAATTGTCTTTCCGCGGGAGCGTCTAAACAGTCGTTGCGGTATGATTAGAATAATACGGTGTTGCAATGAGTTTCTTGAAAAATGTAATAACTTGAAATTTGAAATTTTATTTTATTTTATGGTCATTACGTGTTTAATTTTATGTTGATTATAAATTTTCAGAATTGAAGACGTTACTTATATTAAAAGTGAAAGATGACGAACTATACTGCCCTCTTTAGTTAAAATGTCTTATCTAGCATTTCGAAACGTTCTTGTAAAAAAATTAATATATTAGACTGTTTCTAGATCTTTACGAAGCACGCAGGGCTTTCTAATTTTACTGAAAAGGTAAAATACGTGTATGGTACTTTAAATATTTCAATATTTCTTCAAAAATCGAAAAATGCTGGATAGGACATTTTAACTAAGGAGGGCAGTGTATAGAAAATCGTGAATAATGGTATTTTGAGGAGTTTTACGAAACTACCTTAATTGCGTGGTACTAAAATTATTAAGAATTTTCTGCATGAATTTAAAACCTGTGCTAAGCAGCATACCTTTTATCTGAAACAATTTTTAAAAGAATGCACGTGTCGAAAATTACAAAGGAGTGTAAGAGTGTAACCCTCGCAAAGATTATAGCGAGCGTCTGACCATAGACAGACCACTATCACTTACCCTGTGTTCTCTTCTTCACACAGCAATCGCATCGCGTCTCCCATACTTGAAGTATATTATTATTAAATCGTTGCTAGTAAAACTCATTGACCTTCCTAAAATTGCCAAAAATGTGAGTGTTAATTTACCATCAATTTCAATTAAACTCCATCGTTGGCGTTCCCTTCTGTAATTTTCCTCTGTCACAAAAGGCTTTCCCATACGATACACTTTTCAAGAAAACATGTTATAACGCCCGAGGATATAAAATATTATAATAAAAATAGGATAACTACAGTGCCCTATTATTTATAAATCAAACAAAGAGAACTTAACAAGTTCCAAACTTCACAGAATTCAATGCACCAGTTGCACTCAAAGCAAACTTAAATTTTCTAAATCTACTAGCAAGAAACTCGCAGATGCGAAATCACGAGCATTTCAATTATTTACATTCTGTGACAGAAAATACCCAACACAATACCTCAGAAAGCAATTTCTTCTCCAATAAGAGTGCACAAATAATTACACTTCAAATCGATATCGTACAACGTACATCCTAACTCGCCCTCCCACTCGCGTCGCATTTCATCCCTTTCCTAAATCGAGTTCGATTCTCATTTCTCGCGGTTCCTCATGTCGCCGTTGCCGCGCAGAATGTGATCCCGATACTCCCCGTAGCTTTGTTCATCGTTACGCAGAAATTTCGTATCGAGTTCGCCCAGCAGGGTTTATCGTGATTCGTGACGCGACGACTATGCCCCTCTGCGCCCAGCGAATCCGCCGAAATCAACTTATTACCGTCCGAGAGGGGCAAAGGAATCGTAAGACTTCCTGATTGCGAGATAACGAGACTTTTAAGGGGCGCTCGACTGTCGTTCGGAGAGTAACGACATCCACGTCGAGGGGAAATTGTTTCGTACGAGTTCTACGCGGCTCTGTCGGAGAATTCGAAGGCGCCTCGATCAGGCGAAAATAAGGTATTCGGGATGCCGGAGTACCGAGTATCTCGCGAGTCTGGTCACGATCGAGTTGGCGTAGCAGTTCGCCACGCAGAACGCATAAAGACGACTTGTCCGTAAGATTTCTTATACTGGCAACGCGCGCCACTTGAACTCGGAAAGGATGATCCTTGTGCGCGCGCGTGCACTCCCCCTCTCTCTCTCTCTCTCTCTCTGGCGCTCCATTCCTCTCTGTGTCCCAATTTTTTTTTCTTTACCCCGTCTCTCGAGCAGGTCCGCGATAAATGAGATTACGACTTGTCGTTTCACCAGGGGCGTTATCGGAACGCAGGGAACGATGCCATCGGGACGAGATCCAACGGGGAACAGAGGACGTCGTCGAGACGTAATCCAAACTCGATTTCCAACGAGATCCCGGACGAATCGGCGAACAAGCCACCGTGGAGGTTCGAGTGATCGTTTAAATTTGTAACCGGGCTGCAATAATTGAAAATCCAGCGACGGGGGCGTTCTCGATCGGTGGAAAATCGGATCGAGTCCTGTTGCGTCGCGGCGATGTACCGGTGAAGTCAGACGCAGGCTTCAGGTAGCGGAAATGAAGTCCATTGTGGTAGTAATCCTGATGGAGCGAGGCTGGAATATTAATTTATCGCAAGGTAACGCTACAGGGGTGAGCTTGACCTCAACATCCATAACTGTAGTGCAAGGATCGCAGTTGGCCGAAGGTGAAGGGTTACCCTCGACAACTATAATCCCATTGCGAGACCCAAGCTCAACACCTGTAACTACAGCGCAAGAATGATCCACGCAGAAATTCGAAGGCCAAAGTCTAACACCACAATGGAAGGTTCAATGTTCAATCTGGGCGTCCTCGTCCACGGCGATTCGCGTCGCAGAGTTTCCAGGGGAAAAAGTGTTTCCGAGTGGAATGGAGAGCTCCTAGCGTCATCGCGGAATGGCGGACGGTTTCTCGCTGCACGGGCGATCACCGCTGAACTTTCGCCACCCAGGAGCTCGTTGCTTGGGCTCGATCGGCCAGATTGGCCGCGTTCGATGGCCACATAAATTCGTAGATTCGGCTGCGCCGCGAGTACGTTACTCCGCGCGGCCTGGACCAAGCGATTTGCAAGACGTATGGTCGGTTGTTAGCCTCCTAACGAGGGTTTAAGCTCCGGCTGAGCGATGCCACTCGTTAACGGTGCCTGCTACGGCTGTATACTTACTTTACGGATCCCTGCGCGACGCGGGGGCCATCATTTTTGTCAGCGTCCCCGTGACATTGATCGCCGTCAATGGGGGATTCCTATCGTGCTCCTTTCAAGCATTAAATGCAACGTTCACAGACACTTCGACCTCTTCCTGATCCAAAGCGCCGTGGCCTCGCGGAGGACGCTTCGAAATTCTAGTCTGCTTTTTAATACATCACTGGCTGAGAATGAAACTATGAGGATACTATTTTTCTTGGCCTCAAAAGCTGGCCAAAATTCTAGATGTTTTAGAATTTATTCAGACTTGGTATATAAGGGTTTTTGGGGTCGCTGATTTTGAACCTCGTGTCGCAACTTCAAAATTCAAAATGACTGCTCGAATATGGCGTCAATAATTGCAGAAAATTGGCCAAAATTATTTTTTGTTGTTTAATGAAGAACAAAAATACTTTATTGATCTTAAGTAATATATTTGTGTCACGATAAAATAAATCGATGATCAATCAGATGATGATGTTCACGGTTCCTTCTCGCGTCGGAAGACACTTCAGCTACGTCCTCTTCATCATGAATCTTGTATATTCAAGAACCTGTCAAATCCTACTGGTGCGATTGTAGTGGTACGATTTAGGGAACACGGTCAATTTATTTATAAATATCAATTTAAACTTTATAATGAATGTAATATGAACTTAAAATGAATGTAAAATATTCTACTTTAAACCTGCTTTTAGAAAAATACAAAAATACAGGACAAAATTGCATTGTTTGATTATTATCAGCTAAAATAAACTGGTAAAAAGTTACATCAATCATACCTGATTTTTTTAAATGTTTATAGCACGCGCGAAATAGGGTGTAAGCTCAAAAGGTTTTCTTTCTATTTCTTATTTCGCATTTACTTGATATTTTTGTCATCAGATGTCGTTTATATTCATTAATTACTGAGAGATTGATGAGGTACGATTTAGGTGACCAGTACGATATTGGCAACTCTCCCCTACTTATTATCTGAAAAGCTTCCATAATGGAAGAATTCGCACAATTTCCTTACAACATGTAAAAAACACTAATAAGCTAACGATGTTTCAGAGGATGCTTAAGAAAGAAATACGTGCTCTAAAATCTCCTAAATTTCGACAAAGCCCGTTGTCTCGTAAGTGCATAAATGCAAAAAAAAATATTGCTACATTTTATGACTTACGCGAAATTTTTTAAATCGACATTTGACCAGCTTTTAAGGCCAAATATTATTGATTTCTTTTAGCCTAGTCACAAGACCACCCCCTAACAAAGCGAAAATGGTATCGTTCCAAATTCCACGCCCCGTATTCCATGGTTACACTTTAGAAGCCCCGTCCGATGGGCTTCCGTCTCAATATTCGTTACGCGAAGAGAGTGTCGCGTACACGCGTCCCTTTCTATTCCCCCGAAGGGGATCCCCGTTACTCCTTTTGCGTCTCGTCTGTCGACGATAAGTGGCGCGGCACGAGAAACCGATAGTCGCGAACCAACTCGGCTGTCAACTCGCAGCGGATGTCTTGAGACAAGTCGAGCTGCAGCCGGGTTCAGTCGTATGAAAAAAAACGCAACGTTAAGACCAGGGGCGAGCCTCGACCCCGAGTTCCGCCTTCAAGATGAGAAGGGTCTTGGTGACTCGGGGCGAAAAGAGAAATGGGCGGAGGATAGACAGACGGCGCAGCAGGTTGTTAGAGATATTGCTTCGTGATTCCGGACAGATCTCGAAAAACTCTACTTAAGAAATTACCCGCGTAACGGCGACGCGAGGTCGATTTACCGTCCTTTGGGCTTCAACAGACAGCCAAGCCAACTGCTTTCACTGGGCAATGAGACGATAAGGGTCCCGACTGGCTTCTGGGAATTTCTACTTCCACCTACTGGGAATCTGTTGGTGTGTGCCAAGGAAAATTTGATTTTCAACTGATTAGACTAGAAAGGAAGGTGTTCCTAATTGATAATTTGGACAATCAGTGCCTCACATTTCGAATACTTGAGGGTTTCGAAGCTTTCAAAGGTTCTTGTAGTTGATATTGGTTTATGCTCCTGGATCGAAAATAATCAAATGATCAGTTGACCAATTAAAAATTTGTGATTAATGTGTATCACTGTAAAAATACAACCCCGTTAATCAAGGAGGACGATATGACGTTGAGGAAGGAGGAATGGACGCAGATGACCGAGCAAAGAGACACCTGAAATCACTTTGAAACTTGGAAAATAATTCCATGTGCTCGAGATTACTGGAATATGAAATGTGAAGTGTCGTTTTTCTATGTCCCGTCCTCCACTTTCCACAAGGCAGCGCCTACATTATTTGTAGCTACGAATGGTGCTGCCAAGGTTCGTTATCGGGACGTGAAACAGTATCCTGGCAAATAACGATCGAGTAAAAGGACGACCTGCTAAGCAGAATGGGATGAAGGGAAAATAGAGGAAGAGAAAGAAGGTGTGAAGAGGGAAAGTGTGTAAGAAAATAGGACATGATTACAGAAAGGAATAGCACTCGTATTGTGTCAGAGAGCAGAATGCGCTGAAAGTGAGACCGTAATGTAATACAGACCGTAGAAGTCGCTTCAATTAAAACAAAAAAAAAAAAAAAGAAACCTTAATGATCGCATCAACATTTTCACATGATTTTTCAAAGTTTCTTTTCTGAAAATCTTCTAACAACAAAGTTCCTCCTTGTCGAAGAACAAGGTAACTGTTTAATCTTATATAAAAATTTTGTTTGCTAGTTAAATAAATTCAAATTTAACAGGATTTTGTGCAGCTTTTTATTATCTATCAGAAAATGTATATTAAACACATACTGCAGTTTTAAGTTGATGTTAAAAATAATAAAAATAAGAATCTGGAAAGTGGTAACTTTTTGTCCAATACTGGACTCCTACTTACAATTAGTAGACAGATGGTACGATATTTAAAGATTTTAGGAGATACAATTGTGCTTGTGATTGGATTTTCTTAAATGAAATTAATAAGTTAACGTGTGGAATGTTCTTTATCAACTTTTCAGTTGATATTGCTATGAAACTGTATAAAATATTTTTCTATAACCCCCTTCCTGTGCTACGGTAAATTTATATTCTGGAATAAAGAACGAAATATGCAGCGAGTTTTATTATGATTTATGAATTAAATGCAGAAGAAACAGCGTGCTTTTCGAAATACTCAGTAATACGAATCGAAAATAGCACGAGGCAGGGGCTTAACAGCAGAAATTCGGTATGATATTATTACATAGTGCAAAGAAGGTGCTTCATTAAGAGAAATTGCACGTGAATTGAATATATAAAAAATAAACAATATAAAAATTCTTATATTTTGTTTTTGTAAAAAATAACTCTACACGTTTATCTCGACTAGATGGATTCACCGCAACTGTTATACAAATAAAATCATAATATTGACAGTGTTTATAAATATACGTGCTAGCGTACCAATGTTTCTCACAGAATTGGAACGAAATCTGTGTACAGTGAAATCTACTGTGAATTTCGTCGCAACGAGACACAATCAAGCACACACTTACTCAACAAACATTTACAGTTACTTGTCTCGCAAACAAAGCCTCCTACGAAAAACATTTTAATGTTCCGTAGAAACGTGTCACGTAGAATCATCCCCCCTCCTGTTTGCACCACCAGCTACGTGGAACTCTTTATAATGCCATACGCTCAGGAATAAAGCGTCTTTGCAGTACCAGCAGAATTCAAATGTATCTTGCACAAAAGCTGACAGAAAACTAATTACGAAATTCCACAAATTTGCTCAGAGAAGCATACAGACTATTCCCAAGGAAACAGCCAAATAAGAATGGGGCACCCCGTATGGCGTTTCGTCTGAGTCTATCAACAAAAAGGGAACAGGGGTGACAAACGTTTTAACGCAAGGGGTTAGATACGTTTAGCCCCGGCGAAAATGAATGACTTTAGGAATTTTTTTTAAGGATTTTATTAAAAAAATAAAACAAAATACTTATTACACATGATTTATTTGTCCATATGGTGCATGTAAACATTTATTTACAATAATTCTTGTTTTAAACTACTTGTGATTTTCTAGTTTCTTCAGACCATTGTAGAAAAATGGTCAGCATGATATCTCCTTGAAACATTGATGGATCTGAAAAATAAAATGATATTCTTGTAAAGTAATGTTGCCATTATTGCCTGACGAGCTATTTCGTTGATATTTTGTTTAATTATTTATGCACAATTACAGAGAAAATTTTGCAACAAAAAATCATTTATCTTTAGAGTGCTATAAATTGTTTTTTTTTTTATAAATGAAAAAATTTGGCCCCTCAGCCCATAATGGCAACGTTATTTCACAAGAATATCATTTTATTTTTCAGATCCATTGATGTTTAAAGGAGTCGTCATGCTAAAATATAAAACCTAAGAAATAACCAATAATTTAATAGAAAAATTACTGTACATAAATTTTTTCGTGCACTTTATGGACTAGTAAATGATGTGTGATAAGTATTTCGTTTTATATGTTTTAATAAAACCCACAAAACAAGATTCCTAAAATGTGATCTTTGTATATGTAATCCCTTAACCAACCATAAAAAGCAATAAAACCCCTGCTCTCAGCACAACTGGCAACTAAAAACCTGCAGAAACTATTTCCCCGCTACATTTTCCTGGTAGCCCCCGAATTCCAGAAATCTACACGATTTAATACTGAACAAACCGAGCTGAGTATCAAGCAATAACGCAGTTCGAAATTTTTTTTTTTTTCGGTCTTCTCACATTCAATAGCCATTTCTTATAAGTTTTCGTGCGCTGAAAACGAATCCGTAAACCGAAAAATATCTGCTGCATCGCGTGGAGTAGTCAGATTTTCTCCTGGACCCTTAGTTTTAGAAATACATAAATTGAAAAATATCTGCAAAAATGGGTGCATTTCATGTGTTCTTTCCTTTGATCATTGTTTAAACGTATTTAAATGTTCATAATCCACTAATAACATATACCGTTGTATTCGGAAGGGTTCATAGAATAATTTGACGCAACAACCAACCGACTAACTATTACTGTTTCGACGCAAAAGATGTTCAAAGTTGAAAATTTGCGTTTTTTTTTAAAAAATCGAATTTCTCAAAAACTGAGAGCGACAGCGACAAACGGTTTGCGGATTCGTTTTCAGCACACAAAAGCCTATAAGAAACGGCTATTGAATGTTACAAGTTCAGACGGCTGTCGGACTGTGTAATTCTTACAACGGCCACCCCACGTCACAACCCCCTACGCGTTTCACTCACTCCGAAAATTCGCGCCAGACCATCCCGAGCCCTCTACAAGAATCCCCTCCAGATTAACATTGAGTAGATTCTTGACGCGGTTTACCAGCCGACGAAGTTCGGATTTGAAGCGCGGCCTCCGATCCGCCGTTTAAGTATCTGTAAGTACTTTTCAGTCGATGCTCATGCATATGCACGGCTGAAGGCTAAATGATTATTCCGGGCGTCGGAGAGGGGGCGCGGGAGAAGGGGGGGGGGGAGGGGGAGGGGGGGAGGGGAGGGTGCAGATGTGCTCGAGGAAAATGCGCCCTGAAAACTAAACCGGCGCAACCGCAGCCAGCGCCACAGTCAGCGCGACGCCATCCGCGACCGGTATCCAGTTTCCCACTCTTTTCCACCTTGCGTTACATCTCTTCTTTGCTTTCCACGTTATTCTATCAGTATAGGGTGTCCCAATAACCGGCGGCCAAACTTTCCCCGCGACGGGGTTCGGGAAGAGTAGCTGGCCGGATTGGAGACGCAGGCACCTGCGCCAGTCTTTTGGAGGCTGGTATGAAGTAAGGAATATGCGTAGTGTCGTGAATTTAGTAGAGGGTGGTTTTAGTTCTGGTAGCAGAGCCGAGGCTCCGTTGGGGGATGTTTAGTTTAAGATCTCTGGGGCTGAAGGGAGCGGAGGAGTGTACAAGCGTTTGTGAGGTTTCTGTGACAGAAAGTACTTGAAAGTCTCTGTATGGAGGCAGAGAAGTGAGAGTAGTAGACGAAGGGCCGTGAAAGTGGGCTCTGAGTGCGTTCACAAGGCACAGTGGCGTGAATTATAGAGACAAGGCAGAAAGACCTTGCGTTTCTAAACTTACAATTAGTTACTAACTATGCGTAAACTTCCGGTATTAACTGGTGCCTACCCCGACAGCTCCTCCAAATAGCTAACGAGGGATGGATCTCCACGTCGGTGGAAGATCAAACCTCCTCCGCGAAGCTTCGAGCCACCCCTCGCGTCACTCTACTCTGTCCAAAGGAAGCCGCCTCTAACTCGAAAAATACGCGTTCCTCGGCGCACACCCATTCGGTTTTCCTCCATCCCCAAACCGAGCAGAACATTTTGTCACTCATTTCTGGGACACCCCGTGCGTCTGTCCGTCCCTCTCCCTGCCCTTTTTCCGTGCCGGTTTCTCTCTCCGTCGGACCGTCCCAGCGCTCTCGGTTCTCTCGCTTCCGCCAGCGCTCGCCTCGATCGATCACGGAGCCTCCGGTGCCATGTAGAGCCGTCGAATCGGATTTCAGAGCGACTCACCTGAAATTCTAATTTAAGACACCGAGGAACCCGGGGACAAATCCTTCCCGCTCGCTGGTGCGAATACCGGCCGCGCCTTCCGCTGCCCGACGAACCGTTCCGCTTAATTGGGGGCTGGCGCCGAATCTCCTGCCCGAAATTTGTCGAATCGACGCGGACGAGGCGCCGCGGGCCCGTCCAGAAAAATCGGCGACGATCTCGGCTCTCCAGGTGGCTCCCTTCCACCGCCGATGTAATCGGATAGTGGTTCCGAGTCAGCTACCCCTCGGAACAACTGCGCGGAGGACAGAGCTGGGCGATTACTTATGCCGCGGCGGAAAAATACCGGCTGCCGCGTGAAAGCGCGTATCGATTTCGCTCGAAACCGAAATCTAGGTTAAATTCCACGCTCCACGCGGTCGAGATCTCGTTAACGGGATCGCGGCGAGCTTGTCGTGCATCGCTTTAATAGCTCCGGAAGATTATCGTCGACTTATAAGGTTTAACTTTTGAGGCACGATTGTTTTTTACTTTTATTTTTGGTTCTCTTTTTGATAGGGGACACTGACGGCAGGGTGAGTATTTGACGTTTGGGTTTGGTGGAGGGATTGGTTTTTAACAATCGGTTGTCATAGTGAGTCAAAATGGCCCACAATTTAATAATAATAGTAATAATAATAGTTTATTAACGGAAGCCCTTTGATACATAAGTAAGAATAAGAACAAAAATAAGGTGAACACAACGAAGCGAACATGAGTAACATTGTGTAGAGGACCCAAGATAGCAGAATAATGGCTTTAGTCTGCAGTTAATGATGTTAAAGATAGATTGTTTAAACGAGTTAAACGAGCAGTCAAAAAGGTTCATCCTACTGGAATAATCATTAATATGAGTGCGATTACTGGCAATGGATTTACCCAGCACTGTACGATGAGGTTCGATATAGAGTAGGGAAGTTCGTCTTATATTTCTCATTATTTATCTATCTACATATCTTCTATCTATATAAATAAAAATGTAAATGATCGTTTGTTCAAAATCTTATATCTCCGAAAGTTCTTCACCGATTGCTTTGAAATATTTACACAACGTTGCATTCGAATACGCGCGTGTTTTTATGTATTTATATTATATAGATGTCACACCTGTGACAGGTAAAAACATGCTTCTTTTTTTAAAAACAGCGCACCAGACTGAGCCACAGTAACGCGTGGCCGGGTACAGCTAGTAGGTGCATAAAATTTAATATGTTCAAGAATAGCGGAACAGTCTATATTACAATATCATTAAGCTGTTTATATATGAATAGCAGATCAGAAATAATCCTACGCTTTTCTAGCGTCATCAGCCCCAATTTAGCTAGTATTGGCTGGTAAGTATGGGAATTCAGTGGCATGGGATCTGGGAATTTAGCTTTAAAGTAAAATGTCTTTGAGGAATCTTTGAAAATGACACTACATACTGACACCAGGTATCCTCTACTTTCTAATTTTATTTATTAAATATTTTTATTAAAGTAGAATATCTCAAGAGTATAATCATAAATTTTTAGCTAAAAATTTAAACAATTAAAGATGTTATGATTTCTTTAAGCAAAGAAACTTTTTCTCGAAACACTTTTTCTTTCATTTTTTTTTTAAACGTGATGATACTTTAAATGTTAATTTTCAACGATGGAAATATATTCTACAATGTTCAAACTTCATCCCAAAATTTTGAATTTCCATTCAGCAGCTGATTGAAAATTCGCTTGGGTCGAATCGACTCAGTGTGACAGTTACGTTCGAAAAAATTGGTGTGACAAGCAAGGGTTAAGAGAAATATTCTTTTTAACCGACTTCAAAAAGGAGGAGGTTATAGATTCCACCTGTTTTTTTATGTTTGTCCCGCATAACTCGTCAGCATATGGACCGATTTTGATGATCTTTTTTTTATTCGAAAGAGGGCGATGCTCCGGTAGTCCCATCTTACTCTGCATCAACATTGGCCTAATATTTTGCCAGTTCTGGTTAATAATAAAGACTATTGTCACCTAATTATTATTATTTTATGTGCATATCTCATCAGCATGTTGTGTCAATATATATAAAACTAAAAAGTTAAAAATAAAAATTTTTAAAAAAATTAAAACCGACTTGAAAAAAATAAAATTGCAAGAAAAAGTAAAAAATAATTTTTTCCCGTATTTAATCTACGACTCCCATATTTTTTAATATACGACTTAAAAAATATGGGAGTCGCAAATTAAACAAGGGAAAAAATTATTTTTACTTTTTAGTGAAATTTTATTTTTTTGAAGTCAGTTTTAATTTTTTTAAAACATTTTTTTATTGTTTTATTCTTGACGAAGTTTCATACGGTTTATTTCAGAAAATTCTGCAATAATACCGTGCGTGTGTCTTAATTTCCACGTCCCTTTGAACTTTCGAATTCAGTAGCATGGAAGAAGGGAATGAGATTGTGTAATTACACGGAGTGATTCTGGGTAAGTCAGAGCTTTGTGGTTTAGTCCAGTTTTTGACAAACATATTCTCACAGGAATGGAATTGTTGAAAAGTTTTTACATCGTTACAAAGTCCTTGTGTTTTTCAACAACTTTTACTCGAAAGAGTTCTGAAAATTACGTACACATTCGGTGATAAAGTGAGACACAGCTGATCAGTAAATCGGAGCGCGTGTCTCGTAGAGTCGAGGGGAGTAGGTCTATCAATGGTCAGACGCGCTTTGTAAACCAAAATGACTGGGGTTATATGCGTCCGTAGCTTCTCACATATGCATTATTTTAAAAAATATTTCGTGTAAAAGTTGTTCAATATACTAAGAACATTAAAAGCATGTAAAAAAAAATCTTCTCTTTAATTAATACATCCGAATTATTCTACTGCATTATGCCCTAGCATAGAGCGCAACTAGAATTACAGCAAGAAAAAGAACGAAACATATAATTTACCGTGCCAAAAATTAAATCCCTCGACCTTTCGTGCGTCAGTAACCTGTTTCAGATTATTCAGCTACTCAAACAAGTAGTGCAACTGCAAATTCCACTCCCCAAATTTGACCATTAAAACTGACTTCTAACAACATTAAACAAGCATCCATGAAACAGAATTTCCTAATATGTATTGGGTTGGTTATATGAAATTCCCGATTGCGGGTAGTGTTTCTTAGTCAAAGTTTCTTTTTTTCTACGGGGATACAATAACAATTGCTAACAATGTCCTACGAGTTAGGAAAATTCACAGAGACTGAAAGAAGTAAAATAAATAAAAAAGTTAAAAAGCAAAGAATATTTTCGCAATTTCATATGTACCAACGCAATACACTCCTCAAAATAATTAAGGAATCAGTTATAGGAACTCGAAAAATGGGGGCAAGTTCAAATCCTCATCACTCCGGCAAAAATGTGATCCACCACTTTGTAATTTTTTGCGATATTGACTTTGTTTGATCGTCAACTTTATAGACGTAGGCTTCTAGGCTTCTAGTTTCTAAATATTTTTTATTTTTTACTTCCGATCAACCATATGGCTAGGGCACTGTCAACGCCGCAGGCACGATTTTGCCACAAAGTACATTTTGACGAAGAGTATACCAGAAACGGATTTATGAATTCGACTGAAAAAAAAAATTCTTACCCTTCAATATGTACATATTAACTATACTAAACAATACATTGATTTACTTGCGTCGTTTGGTTGAAAACAATTCCCTAAGACACCCTTACTTTTCAGACCATTACAGTCTGTCCCATCAATTATTTCAGAGGACTAAAAATCCTCACTAAAATTCTCGTCTCACTTTCATCCGTGCCAAGGTCTCGCGCATCCGTCATCCCCAATTCCACTAACTCCACCAGCCACAAATGTAAATTAGTCAATTCTTAGCATCGACCACGTGCAAACACCGCAATCCCCACCCTAACGTATTCCACAGCACACATATCCATGGTGTCCTATCTTACTCATCGATGACGAAGACGACCCCCATAAAATTAAGCATCCCAGAAGAGTTCCCACTCAGCGAGCGCACTTACCGAACCCCGAGGCCGTCCCATAATTAGCCCCCAGGTCTGCTTCGCGCGGATCGACAAGCCCCTCGAACAGGACGTGGCGTTCGTTCATCTGGGACGAGCCCGGAGAAGCGACCCGGAGTGCGTCTGGGCCCGTGTTTGTGCTCCGGCGATGGTCGGCGATGCGTCGGTGCCAGGTCCTTTCACTGCTGCATGTGTTCGTGAATGCGGAATCCGGGCCAGCATTGGAAGCGGGCAGAAGTGTTCTACCGCTTAAATTCGGAAGAAATGTTTGCACTCGCGCTGCCGCACCAGCTGCGCCGCATCCGCTGGTGTACGTGTGCACGGGCCCGCGTCAGTGTTTGCACGCTCACGGAGCTAGGGTTTTTTTTTTTTCAAACGGAGCCCGCGGCATCCTGGCATCGGCTCAATCGTCAAATTAGCCCGATTCCAGATGGCCCGCAGCTAGCCTCTTGCCACGTGCTCTTTATCACCGTACCCTGCCTCCTCGCATTCGTTTCGCGTTTCCATGGCCCCGGGCAGCATAGGCGCGCTGAATTGTCCTACCGCGGCTCCGTTGGCCACCTACAATGGTAATGTTGCTCTCTGATTTTCCTTTGGCCGACCTTACCAGGCCAGGCCCTAGCCACCGTCTTCTGTACGCCCGGCCGTGTCTCGCTAATGGTTTCTCTCTGTGTCACTGGCCACAGGCGGACCTGAATGGCCCTGCGACTCGCCTCCGCTCCGCAATTCCAGCATTCGAGGGAACGTCGTTAAGGAGCTCGGCCGCGCTTACGCTTTCTTGGCGTGCCGTGTTTCTAATTGATCGCCGGGATGCAACGTAACGACGCACGGGCGAGCACGCTGTTATGAAACGGAGACGACGGTTAATTTCATCCTTACGGTCACTCGCTCTGCAAACTCTCTCCGAGGAGTTAAATTAGCTGGCTGGAGGGGGAGGGGAGGTGGTAATGGGGACTCGAGGTTTGGAAACATACCAGGGCATTCTTTACGGCTGGTTTTGTTCTGCCGGCGATTTTACTTGCGGGCCCATGCGGGTGTTTGTGGAAGATAGTGCAGCGTGGGGATTGGAAATTCCGTGCAATGTGATGTGTTTTAGGTTTTAACGAATCTTCCTAATGACATTTCTAATTAGGTTTATACAAAAACCGACTTTTGAAAAAACCGGTTTTCGAATTTTAACAAAAAAATATAATTGGAATAGAAAATAAATATCTGTACTTATTTTAAAAATTTCAGTTATTTTAATATTTTTGGAATTACAAGAAATATAACAAAGATGAATGTAACAATTTCCATAAAAAAAGTATAAAATTTTTTTTTTTTCTAAAATCAGAATTTAAATTTCGGGCGAAGCCGGGTAGTAAAACTAAGTAGTAAAGAAATAAATATTTGTGGAACTTATTAGGCCACTCTTATATTCTACCGAAAAAATTTAAAAAGAATTTTTTTAATTTGTTTAAATGTTTTTTATAGCGTGAATATGGCGCCTAAAAGAAAAGGTAGGTATGTCAATGGCGCAAGTGATTTCCCCACTCAGACTTATCTAAAACAAGAAATTCGAAACGATTCTTAATGTGCATGAATGTCGCGATCGCCCGTAGCACAAATAAACAATTTTTGTTGAAAAATGACAAAATGGCGCCGGTTTAAAAAAAAAATGACAAAACACCTTTTTCTCGATTATTTTTCCATATGGACGCTATAAAAATCATTTAAAACAAATTTAAAAAATTCTTTTCAATTTTTTTCTATGTAATATAAGAGTAACTTAATAAATTCCAAAAATATTTATTACGTTATATGTTGTATTTACTGATAAAAAAAATCTTTAAAAATCGCTTCATTTTTCGCCGGATCAAAATGGAATGAACACTTAAAGCAAATGGAAAATTTTTAAAGTTTTGTAGGTAGTATATAACAAAATGGTACAAAACGTGCCAATGTTCCCTCAGTTCACGGTATTACATGGTTTATTTATTATTTATTCCTCGGCTGTCTATGACATTTTGCCACTTTTCTGCTAAAAGTACAGGTAGCTGTAATAAAAACGGACACTTCCGTAGATCTAACATCACCTGACAGTGAGCGAACGAATTTTTGCACTGATCTAATAATTTAAGGAGGCAGAGCGTGGCACTTCTTCCTAAGTATTTATGATATCTTCTATACAGCTTTGTTATTCTTTTAATAATTCCTCGTATTTTCTAAAGTAATATTTCTGTACTAATTCGAAAAGCAATTTGAAAATATTTCACTTCACAGCAAAATGAAAATAAATTCAATACATTCGGAGAATCAAGTGACTGCATTTCAGTTTCTATAAAAGATACCCTTGCTTTTGTCAACACTTTGACACGTGTTGTTCCATCGGCTCGTAATTAATTTCTCCTTACCGGTCGAATTTAATTCGGCGCCCGTAGAAATCTGCTCGGCGCTGATTTAATTATTCCCTGTTCCGAGCCTCGCTTTTTATGTCGCTTTTCTGAATCAGCGGCCATACGGAGCCTCCGCATTGTCATTCTTTCACTGTTCATCGGCGCAATAAACAATGCTCGGCCGCGCGGAAGTATCAAAATTACTCGCACACTTATCGACCGAGCGCGGTGCAATTTAATTACAACAGCCCGTCGTAGGAATAGTATTATCTCCATTGCTAACGACCCGCCGCCTCGTTATTTACGTGTAAATTTATGCATAAATTTGCGCCCCCCCCCCCCCCCCCCACGCTGAAGATTCCGCGCGGCGTGCAACAATTATTTAACCGAATAAAATATCGCTTCTGCAAACTTTCATCGGCAAAGGGACGAAAGTATTCGCGCGGCGGCGGCATAAATTATTTACGCGTGAATTTACGCGCCCCGATAAAGAGAATTTATACAATCGGGCGGGTGAACGAATGAAAACCCAACTCTCGCGAACTTTGACTCGACAAAGGGACAAAGGCATTCGCGATGACACGAATTGTTTTGGGAAACATATTTTCGCGATCAGACAACCCTTGCCCCGCGAGAATAAAATGTTTGCTTGGCGAACGGGTGACGTTAGCGATGGACGCAAGCTCCGCCAGCGTGATTCTACACAATTCCAGGAAAGGAAACGTGCAAATCCAATTGCAGATCTACCATTATCGTTACAGGTTTTGTTTTGAGAAATTCGGTACCTCGGAATTATACGCAAACAATTGTACTAATCCTGTTGCAAGGGATTATTCGTGAATGCAGTGAGAATAATGGCGTGTTATTTTTACTGGGCTCTGGTTAATTTAAATAATTCCTGCATGAAACAATTTGTAAGGTAACGCATGTATGAACAGTTGCAAAGGGAGTAGGGGAGAGTCATACAGTACCGGGCAGCATACAGTACCGGCCAAAGCTGGATCTCGCTTTTAATGTTAGTTAACTGTACTATTGATGGAGAAATAAATAAATACTAGAGTCCGTAGCAACATATTCCGGCGACGTTCTTTTTCTTGCAGTATTACCAGAGTTCTAAGCATTTATCGTTTACGCTAGTGTTTCGGACGACAAAAGTTATTTTTGTTCGCTGCGAATTACAACTTTTTTAATCCAGCGAATTATTAATCTTTATGATAAAATTCAATAAAAACAATTAATCCTCTTTTATTAAGCACAATTTGTACTGCAAATTACTTTTTTGAAATTTGATTTTTACCAACAACAGCCCAAGTTATAGTACAAAAAACTTAGAGTGGCCGGTACTGGATGACAATTTTGCGTTGGCTACGAATTACAGCTTTTTTATTCCTGCGAATTATTAATCTTTACGATAAAATTTGTGAAAAACGATTCGTCTCCTCTTATTAAGCACTATTTGCAGTACAAATTACTTCTTTGAAACTTGATTTTTATCAACAGTAGCCCAAGTTACAGTACAAAAACTGAAAACGGCCGGTACTGCATGACTCTCTCCTATATGTACATAGTTCTCGACGTTTTAAGTACGTTTCCTATTTCTCTGTTACATGAAGTGGCATACGGGGTGCAGTGTAACCGTGGAAAGAATAACTGCACGTCAAAGTAAGTCGAAATGGTGAAATAATTTTGTAACTAATTTGAAAACTGGCCGCTACAAAAAAACACGTATTTCTTATTTTTCGGTCCTCTAAAATATATCCAAAATTCAAAGCAATCGGAGACGAACACTTGGGAACTTCTCCTTGATAGAGAAAAAACCTTAATTTTGCGGCATGATTACCAGAATGACCCCTTACTATTACACGAAAAGACATTAGGGACTTTCTACCCTATGTAATGGACTTTTTGCCCCGTGCGTGGGGCAAGAAGTCCATTTTGCATTGACAAACATTTTGTGGTATAACTCAACAGAAAATAACGGTATCAACAAACGAACTTCATGAACGTAAAGCATAATAGCTATAGTTTATACAAAATAACACCAGATATCTCAAGATTGTTAGTACTAAATGTTACATAGGTTTATACGAAAAACAGGACTTTTAGCCCCACCCTACCCTACACTGTGTAACATAAATTGATGGTGTAATAAATGCATCATTATTATTAATCCAAGTGCTCTGGAAGCCGAATTCCACATTGCTGAAACCCCGCCGGCTCGCCGCCAACTTCCCCAAAATACCAAGTGTCCGCGATGCCCCCCCCCCCCCCTCCAAAATTCGCGCGGCAGATTCAAACCTCAGCAGACAAAGCGACAAGAAGGGCCACGTTCAGTCGCCGTTAATTCCGAATTAACGGCGCGCCATCGATTCAAATGCCGTCCAACACGTCCGTGTACCTATCTCTGAGGGAGCATATCGATTCACAGTGAAGCGGTTTCGTAAATTACGTACACCGTGGTACCAGTTGCCGGCGCGACGGGTTCGCGAAGAATGCGGCGATAAGCCCGGCTCTGTCCATCTTGCCGCGAGCTGGCGCGTCGCGGAGCGCAATAATAAATTTGCCTGCCGGTGTCGCGCGATTATACAGCCCCCCCCCCCCCCTCCACCTGAAAATACCTGGCCGGCGACCAGGAGCCTCGGTGAAACCGAAGCTTGTTTCCACCGTGTAATTCACTCGCGCTCCGCCCTCCGTATTTCCGGGTTAAAGATCATCGCTGCTTACCACGATTTCAAGTGTACCGCGCACGAAAGACGCCTCGACACTAGCACGGGCTGTTTGTCCTACTCGGCTTCAACGTGTTGGGCGAAGGGAAATGAAAGAACTGTAAGCGGAGATTTAGGGGTACGGGTGAGAATCGGGAACGTAATGTTGGAGTAATGCTTCGATAAGAGGAATCGAGCGGAATTGAAGAATTAATTAATTAATTAATTTTAGTAGGCGTGTCTTCACGGCGATGGATTTTTATTTAGCGCCTGGCTTTGGCGTGTTTTTATCCCGATATTTTCTGGATAGCATCGAAGCAGATGAATGGAAACTCTCATAACGATCTGAAAAAAAATATATAGGAGGAAGTTGCTCGACAAAGGCAGCAGAAATTTCGCGAAACCTCGTGCCACTCACAGTATTAATCTATCTTATTCTATTTATATATATAAAAGAATATTTTTATTATGCGCGTGAATGGTTTTTATGACGTAGGTAGCAGCTAAGGAAGGATTTTTGGAAATTCCGTCCCTAAAGGGGTGGAAAGGGGTAAAATGTGTCTTCACGGACTTCTCTATAAGTCTTAGGCCCGATTAGATATCAACTTGGTTTTACTTACAAACGATGCCTAAAAACAAATTTCAGGATTTTATCCTAATCAACCCTTGAACAGTCAACTCTGGATCCGGTAACAGATCGTTTTATGTACAAACAAGGAAACATCCCGAACCCTGGATATTCAAACAAATCTGAAACTTTGTGAATATGTAGGGGATTTCCTCCTGATTACAACGCAATTTTTGTTTGCTGCCCAAATTCACTATAAAGGGGTGAAATTGACCCCTTAAATTCCGGCTATTTTGCGATTTTGTGTTATAACTCGCTAACTGTAAGAATAGTAAGTTACCAAATGATGATCCTAATTAAAAGAAGTAATTTTTGTCTTGAAACTTCTTTTCTATCTTTTACAGATTGCGAGTTACAAAATGAAATCGGAAAACAGCCGAATTTTCGGGGGTTAATTTCACCCCCTTAGAGTGAATTTGGGCAGCAAACAAAAATTGCGTTGTAATCAGGAGAAAATCCCCAACAATACATATTCACAAAGTTTAAGATTTTTTTGAATTTGTACATTGAATTGTTTAATTCAATTTAATTTTTGAACAGTAGGTGTGAACGAACATATACATAATAAACGTTCGTTACACAAAGGTTACTTTACAAAAATCCCACAAAAAATTGCTTAAGAAACAGATATAAAAATAATTCCTTTTAATTATACTACCGTGGCGAAGCACGCTATTCCGCAAGTTATATATATTAATAGATCTAACTTTTTATTGATGGTAACTCCGAATATAACGATACGATATTTGCGAAGAGGCTTCAAGCTACTCAGGCTTTCAGTAACCAAGGAGCTTCACTAATTAATTAACGCGTTACACGAAAAGTGAACAACGATTTTAATGCAATTCCCTTAAAATTCAATTGCAGCTATTAATCCACCACGGAGGCACTCCAAAGAGCCCAATACACAGGAAGCAAACCGCCTCGTAATCACGCGGGTCCGTCATTCGGGAAGCGAGCATTCTTCGCCCGAGCGGCGAGGGTTGGCAAAAGGTGAAGCCGCGTCTTTACGATTGCCCGGGATGCTTGCAAGCCAGCGTTCGCCGTCGCTGATAAAGCGGCCGAGCGGTGACGAGCGTGAAGAGCTAGCAGGAGACGTCGCTGGGATTTAATTCGTCCGACGGCTGAGCCCTACGAGGCGTCGAATGGGGAGCGTCGCGGATCGCTAAGAGTTGCCGTAAGTCGACCGCGGAGCGATTAAAAAAGGGGGCGAAGCCGCTGGCGCGATGAATAAGCAGCGGGGACAGCGCGCAAACGAAGAAGCAATTCAACGGCGGTGTAATGGAGAAAACGAAACGCGGTCGTCGCTCGAGTATCGCGCGCGTAGCAATTATTCCTGACGAGTGGCGGCCGGTGAATGCGCCACGATTTATGGCCCGTATTTGTAGGAGAAGACGGTCCCCGGGTTCTTACCCCCGCTATCTGTTTCCACGTCGTCCTCCAAGAAACGAGCATCCGCCCGACGCGCTTTCATTTTTCACGTATATACTTGATCCTTTCTTTCTCGTTCCCGCGACCCTTGCAAGATCCACCTTCCCGTTGTCTTTCCCCGAACTCCGCCCCCCCCCTCCCCCCTCCCTTTCCGCGAACTCTTCACCCCACTGGCTCCTTTCTTTCTTTCCGCTCTGTTGTTCTTGCCCTTCCCGTCGCCACCTTTCGCCCCCGTTTTCTTATAAAAATACTCGGGAATACGTGCCCCGACTGGGCAACGACGCCGAACACCGCGCGATGACCGCCCCCTCCCGCTCTTAAATAAATTCCACCCCCTTCCGCGTGATCCACTCCCCTGTCTCTGGGTGTCATTTACTTGACAACTCGACGTGAGGTTTTTCTGAAGGACGTGGGGGGTTTAATATGGGTCCCCTTTAGGGTGGAGATTGACGGGAGTTACTTTGGGACTTGACGTGGGCGCTGAGGGAGTTGATTTTAATGGTTTATGAGGTGATAGGAAAGCATGTGTTGTGAAAGCCGCGACTGCGCGAGAATTGGTAAAGAATGTGTAGAAATGTTGCAGTTGTCGCTTTTGTAGGTTAGGATAAGTTAGTGTTTCCCACCCTGTTTTGAGTCGCGACTCCCTTTATAGTATTCAAATAACCTGCGACCCTCCGGCCTCCTAAGGTAAGGCAAATTTGGTAAGGTGAAGAAAACACGTTAAAAATAGGTATTTCAGAATATAATTCTAAGTTACTAATATTTATTTATCTTGATATCTACATATATTAATTATACTTAAAGATATTTAATATATTTAAGTATCTTATTATTTAGTGTGATGGTTAAGCTTGCTTCTGGATAAGCAGCTTTTTGCCTTTTTTCATTTACGAAAAATCAGTGTTATATCATTGATAGTATAAGGCAATGTAACCATATTAAAATAAATAAGTTCTAAGAATTATCAACTAAAAATAACCGCGGTAGAGAAAACACTTTGCGACCCACAGGTTGGAAACCTAACTTACCCTAAGTGTTATCACAGTACCTACTGCCAAAAATCTGAAATCGGATGTGAGACTTTTAGAAGCTAAACTACTCAAATTTAGAAGCTAAACTGATCAATGAAATAAACCGGAAGGAACATTGGTAAGTTTATTACCACTAAGATAATCATTTCAAATATCTCGTATGTGTACTGCAACAACGTGTTAACCAAAGATCGAACTTACAACGTGAGTTTCATGAACAATAAGTTTCTCTGCATAGATTAAACTGCAGTTGTTCATTATTTTTTTTTTCATGGGACGCTAGTTTCAGAATAGAAAGGGGTTAAATACCAAAACTCCCCGTTGCTCACATAATTTACTCACAAAAAGTAAATAACTCCATGAAGGAGACTATTTCAAATAGTTGGTGAAAATAAATTACTAATTCAATTTAATTAAAACGAATTAAACTTGGGTGCAGGCTGGATGATAATATTTACTACTTGCTATTTCAAAGATCGTTCCACGTTTTTCTCACAAATTATCTGCTCACTATAGTTCTTGGAAAGCTTGCACAGAGAGTTCAAAGGGACTAGGTAACTCTAAGCTTTATGTTTACCGTAAACTCAGTTTGCCTTTTAGGACATTACTCCGCGCTCCTAAGAAAATTAGTTCCACGCGCTATTTACAGGCAAAGCAGAGGGAACTAAAAATTTCGCCCCGGAAAGTTTCGAACGAATAGTGTCTACGTGATTGTGTTTACAGCACCGTACAACCGGACAGCTTAAGTGTCGTTATAATGTGTTTGCTTCGCTGCAAATACAGAGGCAATAATGAAAGTCTAAGTTTTATGCGAGGTTATTTAAGACCTTTGTTTCCCAAGGGAAGGAAAATAGAAAATTGAGTGGAGAAGTCGAAATACTGGCAATGTATTAAAATAAAATTTTCAAGAAGCCAAAATTTCAAAATTGAGTGTCTTCATAGTTTTTAATGACGTTTATAAACAAATCTATTGAAAAATTAAGAAATGTCAGAAAATAGTCACTACATATTTCAATATAATCAATTTCAAATAAACAATTTAATAACATTCCCGAAGTAACTGTATAAAAAAATAACTGTGCAGCTTGAAATCTTAATTACGTGGAGCTTAATTCTACGTACCGGGTGTTGCAGAAATATGAGACAAGCCGAAACAAGAAAATTCCTCATGCTATAAGAAATCAAACTACTTTGCAAACTGAGATTTCGTTTCCAAGATAAACACGGTTGGGGTTTAACAAATGAACTTGCGGTGCCTGTAGTAGCTTTGCTAACCCACTCGTACTCACACGAGAGTAATATAATTCTTTTGATTTATTCAGTCACTGGTTACCCGAATTTTGCTCGTGTATTAAAGAATGTTAATGAAAACGAGTTTTATATCACTGACACATCGCTCGACAACAACGCGTCGCGAGGAACGTCGCTATCACGGCTCGAATAATACTGATTGCTCGACGCTAAGCTCGACAAGGGTATCGGGGATTATCCCGAAATGCCGAATACACAAAAACTCTGGCGTAGATAAGCAGGTAAGACAGATGGGAGAGCCGGTCAGTGATAGATGTATATGCACAGTAACACGATCGCCTATGTACATGATTTATTTATCTATATAAAAATAGAGTAGAAGTAAAAATAAATCGCAGTATCGATTGACGTTGGAATGCATGAAATTTAGAAAAATAGTAACAAAAAATAAATCTGCGATACCTACTGTTATATTTTTATATATTCTTTTGAATACAAACGTATTCAGTCTTCGTCCAGTTACACAATCACACATTTTTCAATTAAATTACTTTACACTTTCATGCATTCTGGATTTCGAGACGATAAGCAAGACCACGTCTGGCCACTCGAAATTTAAACAACGCTGCTCAGAAGTTAAATTCTGAAATTTTAATTCATTCTTCCTGGCCTGAATGTAAGTAGGTATATCCTCCTGTTTGTTGCACAATATTTGGTACGTGTAGCTTTACATATTTCACTTTCATCACATAAATCACGAGCTACCTGATTTTTAGAGCTTCCATCTTTAGTTAATAACTTCACAAACATCTGATCCACCCTTAGCATGCCCTTATTTGCGTCCTCCTTTATAATTAACACCCAAGCAACCTCGGTGAAATTCAGCAGTTGGTGCGAAGAACTGCGTGTGCATTTCGTTCAGCGACCCGTTGAAACCAAAACGTCCCTATCAGTGCCACCTTTCTGCGTGGTAATGCAAATATAACTCAAGACGTATCGAGGGTGGCGATAACGAGTTTAAAAATATTTAATAATATTCCAGCGCGTAGGTTGGTGGAAAATGTACACGGGGCCACGGTGATTGCGGGGCAAAAATTACGTACTTCCGGAAATTGAAGGCGACTCCGTGGGATCGAATCGAAATAGAAAATGGGACGGGCGGTCTCGTTTCGGTGAAAGTTATTTAAAATTCGACGGAGCGAAGCTCATCTTGATAAACTGACACCGGACGCCGTTCGCCGGCAGAAAGTTTAATTGCATTTGTAATGAGCTCCCATTGGACCGACCGGGAATAAGTATTTTCTGGCCGGGGGCATAAAGAACTACACGAAGAAAATGTATTCCTCTGTCTTCCCCGCGGTGTCATTTCTACTCGAAATGGGGCGCGCGCCCGAACGAACACAGAGGACGAAGTTCAACGAAATGCGATATTCAACCCTCCCGATAGCTTGAACCCCCGTCACGGCTTGTATCTGGGGAGAAATTGAAAATTCGAGAATCTCCCGTGACTCGCAATATTCCGCAAAGAAAGCCTTCCGCGGTGCCAAGATGCTAGGTCGATTTAAGAAACCAAATATTCTGTAATCCTACTTTAGAATTACAGACGGAATATTCACTCTGCGGGGCGGTTCTTAACATTGCGTTACATACTTTTTGATAACTCTAAAATGTAAATTAAGGAGATTCAAATTTTACTTGCCCACGCGTAGCTAAGTAGTGTTTCTTCTAGAAAATTTCTCGAGAAAAAGCGAAGTATTTGATTTCTCATTTCTCCAGAAATTTTTCGCCAAGTATCCTATAAAATATCACATTCTATAAAATTTATCCCAAATTTTAAATCAACATCCACACGAAATGAACGCAATTTTTCGGTTGCTAATGATTTTGTGACAAAGAAACGAACTCGAATCGCCAACTCAAGATTAGATGCATCATTTTTTTTAATAAACTATTTTTAAAAAAAAAAACTAAAGATTTGAAGATAAATAAATATACGTCTGAAACTTTTATAATTACCAATTTTCATTTCTTTGATATATAGGTACATAATATTAAAATAATAAAACATCAAATTTTTACTACTTGTAGCAAGTTTATTGTCCTTCTATATTTAGTTTAATAAAATATTATTACATAGGACGTGTTTATTTAAGAAATTGATGATTGATTATTTCAATATCCACTTGCAACAAAATCGAAATTTTCAAACTGAATTAAAGCATATATACCTACTATTATCAATAAATTTCTGAAGAAATAAAGAATAAAATTTCTTTCTCGAGAAATGAACAGTATCCAGAAATCAGAAACACTACCCACACGTGTTATAAAAATAAAAAGAATTAAAGCAGGGTATAACATATTCCATGTTCATTCGTAATTTCAATTGAAATAACACTTAAACGAAATAGCCACTCAGATTTCTATCCAATCACAAATTATTTGGTCTAAAACTCATACAACCCCAATAGAGCTGCCACCAATTCAATTAAAACAAATTCCAGACACAACGCATCTCAAACACAGTTTTCCCAACACACAAAATGAAATATCGCTGTGCGTCGATCCCTGTTTTTCACCCGAGTAATTTACAAAAAAAAATTAAATTCACTATCATTCATAACAATGCAATATTTTCGCCCGCACTCGCGTTTATACCATTCGACAATATTTTCGAAATAAACACTCATTTTCGATGGCAGTCATTTTAACAACCAGCGACAGAATATTTCGGACCGCATATTGTTTTATCATGCGCTAACTTGTGAACTGTTTAAATCGCCGTGCTCGCAGTCGCGTCAATACTGTATTATGCGTCCTGCGTCAAACGAATATGCAATTTACGAGAAAAAATAAATACTTGGTGGTTTCACGCGCAGTTCTCCACCGGGGAAGCTGGCAAATGGGCGCTCGTTCGAGAGGACACATTTTTATCGCGGCTCGGAAACACATTTTCAACGGATCCGTCGATCGATAGCCACTTCCCGGATGACAAAGCGTGACCCGCGCTGAATTTCGAAATGACAGATAAGAAAAACCGATCGGCGGGAGGTCCTCAGAATCACGTGCGCGATAAAATTATGATCCTTTGCGGCACGATCAAAGCGCGCGGAAAATGAATTCATTATTCGAATCGAGATTCGGCGCATTGGACGCAGTGAAATAAAATGGAAAGAAGAGGAGGGTGCAGGAAATGGAGCTTTAGAGTGATAAGTAAGAAATACGAATGAGTAATGCCCGGATGCAGCCAGACGAGCACGACCAATCGATAACAAACAACAGAAGATTGAAGTTAATTAATTGCACCCGTCGGTGGAATGAATCGATGCGAGCGCTGAATATATTTCATGAAATCGGACAAATTAAGTTGACGAAATCTAATGGTAATCTCTCACGAAACTAGGAAGGGATGAATAACGTTATGATAAAAATTGTATTGTTCTTCGTGAGAAAAAGGATTATTCAGGTATTTAAAATTCGTGTTAATTCCGGCGCCGGAGTTTTAATTCTGTATACGATAATCCTGTGGTTTAATATCTATTTAAATGACTTCTGTATTATTATTGCAAGAGTATTGAGAGATATTGGGAATATAATAATGTTTCCTGACCTCTTTTCTGTTCACTTTTCTCTGTGTATTGAACGGATACTAGCAGAATAACGAATTAAAATACATTGCAGTGGGGTATTTATAGAAAAAATTGCCACATCGGTACGATAATTCTGACACCTACAGTTTGTACGATCCAAAGTTGGGGTTTATATATTTAATATGTACATATTTAAATTATATTAATATATAAGTATTTAAGTATTGAATAGATAATTAATATGTAAATATTTCAATTATATTAATATAGTCGCGGACGAAACAAAATTTACAACTTTTAAAATCTTGTAAACTTTCTTTCGTCCGCCACTGTATATAAGTATTTAAGTATTGAATATATAATTAATATGTGAATATTTAATTTATATTAATATATAAGTATTTAAATACCTATTAAATATTTTAACCTAAATAAGTATAAATACATTTTACCGATTTAATTATATTTTTTTTATCAAAATTCGAAAACCGGTTTTTGCAAAAGTCGGTTTCAGTATAAACCCTACCCAAAATAGTTCCACGACCAAAAGTCATCCGTCAGCGTGCACTCTCCACTGCGCAACTTTCGTCCGCGGATTTTCGGCAATTGTTCCCATAAACACATTCGCGCGTACTTCATTGAAGCCCCGCTATGCATGCAACTACCGGGCATGCATATACATGCGGCGCGAGCTTAAGGTCTTTGCAAAATTTAGTGGCAATTATGCACGCACGATTAAAGCGGCAATTTTCTGAGAAAGAGACAAGTGTTTCCGGCGCCACGTCGAGCCAACTTCCTGCACGCCGCTGCAGACATTACGAGAATAAACTTCCGGTCGATATGCGTCCACTTCCGCATCCGCCGTTGATTCCAACGTAAATAAGTTACGCGGCGCGGGAATATTTCGGCGGCAATTTCGCCGCGATTATGCATGCGGCGTTTAAACAGTGTATCCACATTTTCCCATTTCCCACAGAGAAGGGGGGAAAGCGGAGCGGCGGTGTACTTTTCTAACTTGATTTCCCGTTCATTGTTATCGCGCGAAAGGAGCGGGACCCGGATCGGTCGGCCAGGACTTCAATTAATTCAGCCGCGGAACAGAGGCGCACGTGATCCAAACTGCACGAAACGGCGGAGGCTTTCGATGCCTCTGCTGATAACGCGCGCAAAAAACGTGCGGCTGGATGTTCGATGTGCCCCGTTACGTCGGGATTATTCGCCCGTCAAAGTCTGTCTGGCTGGTGGGCCAGGGGGGGGGCCGAAGGGGGAGCTTGAAAAGTGCGGCGAGTTAGGCGGCGCTCGCGGTCGTTACGTAATCCCGCGAAGATCGTGCACCAGCGATTTCATCGGTGGGTTAATCATGAACGGCAAATGAGCAGATCGTCGGGGGACTGTAATGGCATGCGCGCGGCAACGCGAAAACTCTGGGTTCGAATGCGAACGCGAGCGTGCCGGGTAATTCTGCGCTCGTAATTAGTGTAAAATTTCGCGCACGTGCGCCCATTAACCTGGACGATTGCGAGCGATTGACACGCGGCCGCGATTGATCGTTTCGTGCCGCTTCTCTGCCACGTGACACGATGGAACAGATGAAATTGTTGGGTGAAATTCGTGAGATTGATTTTTCACGCGGAACCGCTCTGCGGCTTATTTAGAAATAATAGAAGAGAATTACGTTTATGTTGGGGAAGCGATAAATAATCACAGCGGCGATGAGAGCGGAGGGTAAAAATACATTTTATAGTTTTATAATGAGAGTTAGTGTTGGTTTACGTTGAAGCAGCGAGCAGATTTACGCTTACTATTAGGTGACCAACGATGCTACTTAGGGTAAAACTATCAATACGCCCCATCTGACAAAACGCTCCACCATTATTTTACGCACATAAACAAGGATGCTTGCCTCAGTTGCCCACAACTGCCGCAATTATAATACGAGCAAATATTACGGATTTTACAAAAATATACAGGAATGTATATTTTCTGCCTTCAGATAAATTGCGGTGTGTATGTGAGAAATTCGAAATTCCAAGTCTATTGTTTTAGCGATAAATTCACACATATATTTCGAAAGTAGACAAACTGACCTCTTTAAATCACACAGTTATGGAACACAACTGTTATGGAACCGATATAATATCGGTTCTACAGAACCGAAACCGAAATCGGTAATCAGAAATTTCAGAACTGTTAACTCAACTTCAAGTTAATTCAATTTCAAAAACAGTTATTCAGAATATCGGTGCTTCATAACTGTTTTAGTCAGAACCGATATATGTGTAACAAGTTTGAAATAGATATTTACGGAACCGCTTCAACCCCTGATCGAAAACCAAGTATTACCGTTAAGGAACAAGTTTCTGATCAGTTTAGAAGGCTTGCCGCTTTAATATTTATTTTTAACCTAATACAACTTTAAATCAGAGACTTTTTTATACTAAAAGATGAATGAATGTTTAAACTTTAAGGGAAAATTGTAAAAAGTTGAAAATAAGTATAATTTAATTATTTATAAGGTACGGAATAATAAGGTGACCAGGAACTAGTTTTTGATCAACTAAAATACATGGGAACTAATTTCTTATCAGATAAGAAACTAATATTTGATCAGAACTAATATTTGAAAGTACCAAATAAAGTTATTTTTAGTATTACACCATCTGAATTTAATTTTTTTATAATTTTGTAATGTCCTAACCTATTTTTTATTCAGGTGATCAAAAATTAGTTCCACAAGAAAAAATTGGAACTAAATAATGATCTTTTAAAGCAAAATGATACATATAATACTAAAATTCTTGCGCTACATTGTAAAATAAACTATTGCAAGCAGAATGTATGAAAAGAACCTTTAATACCGCAACAACCAACAAAGAAATCGACTGTGGCGTCGATGGTGAGCTCTTACTTCGAACAGTAAGAGTGGCGTTCAACAGGGGCTTCCTTCAAGTGGGCTACCTTAGACATTTATTTTCACGAAAACTATCAATATTAACTGCTTTCACAGACACCACATTATTTTATTAATTATCAATTTTTATGTTAGTAATTATTTCAAACAATTATTTATTGACCTAAACTTAAAAGAACGATTTATTTAATGAACTGATAAAAAATTAATGCCTGATCAAGAACTAGTTCCTTAACGGTACTATTTATATATTTCTTACAAATTTTTACTAAGTATAACAGGTTTGTTTTAAATAAGTTGTGAGATGAAGTAGCCGTTAAATTAAATACAACAGAATGTTTACGTTTTCTGCGTACAGCTTTTTCAATGTACCATTTTATGGAAATTGAAGATAATAATAATTCTTCTTCGGAATCACTCGTGTTTAAATGGTTCACCTTTGCGGAATCTTCACCGACTGAAACTACTATTATCACAGTTTCATTATAAACACAACAAAAGATGATATTTTGGAGCTGCTTTTATCATCGTCGCAGCTACAACGTAAACGTACCCTAAGGTATATAGAAGTGTCTCCGTGTGAGGAGAGGAGTAGGTACATACGTACATAGACCACTGACGAAGTGAAATGCAATGCTGATGAAACTTTGGAAATTTTCCAAAGGAACGCGACTGCCTGCCGACCTGCAATACGCAATTCGACTTGCCAGTTTCTTACCAGCTACTGTGCCACAATCCTAGTAAAAACAGCATTGGTTTGAAAAAGATGAGAGATATAGGAAGTGAGTAGAGTGTCCTGTCCAGTGAATGAACACCTCCCAGTGAACGAACGTTGCTCATATCACACGAAAAATTAACACCTGTCACGTCCTCTTCACGTTGAAATTTATACAGTAGTTCTTTATGCAACTAAGTTGTTTATTAAGTTCAAGGTAAATCTTGTTGTTGTTGTTCTTCATCCATTCACTGGACGAATCCTCCTATGTCCGAAATACAACTCGTGAGTCACAGAAGTGATTTGAGTGGAAAGGTCCCAAAGGCACAATCTGTGGCAGTTTAATTATTTACCTCGACTGTTGCCAGTTAATGTAGAACAAATTCAAGTGGAGTAAGAAGCTATAGAATTCCTCGAAACTCCTAAAGATTCCAAGCGAACTGTTTATAATTAAGGAGCTAATCACTGAGAATAAACTCACCCACAGGAAGCAGCAAATTTGGGGGCAAGAAAATTGGTTAACTAGTAATTTATGAATATTTTTTTTTAAAACAGAAGGCTTTTGTCATTCAACAAATACCTACAAAAAAATTCACTCACTAGCAAAAACTATTTTAATATAATTATTTATAATTAAATATAAAGGCCAGCAAAAATCATTTTCGCCCAGAGCGGCAGAAAAGTTAGATAGAATTAATCTTTGATTGATCTTTGCAAGTTTACATCGTCGGAAATTCACTCGCCCTTTAAATATCTATTAGCTACTGATGCTCAAGCGAGACCGATAATATTCCTCTTGAACGTACATTTACGGAAAGCTTGCGAATCCTTTCAGACAAAATATTAAACGTACGGGATCCACGAAGTGGCAGGAACTAGGGCGAGCCATTATATTAAATTTCGCACATCAAAAGAGCACATTTCGAGGAATAAAAGGCGGCAGCATGAAAAGGGCTATGTACGTTCGAACTCGACGGTAGATTGTTAATATTTAAAAATGCTTCTCGCCAGAGCAGCCTCCTTCTCTCCGCGAACTTAACCCTTTCTTGCCGCGATAAAAGAATATTCGCACCGCGGTCGACACCTCTCGTGCCAGAATTGAAAAAATACCGCCGATAAGAGATGGCGGGAATAAACAGGCGAAATATCATTGAATCGCCGCGCCATCAAATTTCGACTCGTTGACAAGCAAAGCCGGCCCAATTGTTGCCGCGAATTTTATGCCAATTGCGATATCGTATTTATAGACGATGCGGCGGCCACGACTCGACCAATTACAAGCTGCAATAAATTCCGCTGCAGCTGACTGCGCGTGGCGAATGTTACGTTGCATTTCATCGTTCTAAAATCCGTGCTCGTTCGTTCAAGCTAACGGGAATATAATCAAGCTCGAATGTAATATTAATGTCGAGTGAAATATTAGAAACAGCCCCGCTCAAATACAGCCAATAATAATTAAATCGTAAATCTGTCGGGGTAGTCCGTTGCATTCGTATCTTTAACAGTACGGGTAACATCGACAGGAAATAGAATAGGATTCGTTTGACCTGGTAAATTAACGTAATTCACGGGAATATTTTATTTGTGTCTATGTCTGCATTGACCATTTTGTGACTTTAAATGGAAACTGTCCTGGCTTCTGAATTCGAAAAGACGTATCAGCAAGTCTCGCTTAAGGGGTCATTCTACTTTGAACCGCCGAAGAATAAAGCAATTTTTAAAGATATTTTTCTCAGTAAATGCAACAAAAAACGGGTAATAAATAATTCTCTTTGCTAGATTGGTAACTTGATTGGCTTTTAATTGTTTCAAACGTAATATTCAAAGTATCTGTGAGCTCATTTGATAAAAATTCTTGGGCCTTATCCCTTTTCGTACGTCACACGTGCATTCACTAATTACAGATTTAATCAAAAACTGAAATGGTTTTAAGGGGTGTGAGTTACATTTGGCGTATGATAATGTAGGGTGAAATCAAAAAAAGGTTTATTTAATGGTTGATCGATACATAAGGAACGCCAGTGCGAGACTGGCTCATTCTACGTTTCCACGAGCATCCGCGGGCAGACGTAGGTCCCTCCGCGGGGCACCGGCGGGCCACCGAGGGCACCGCCGCAACGCAGCGCCCGGGCATACCTGCCTTCAAGGGGCACCGCCGCTACGCAGTTCTCTGCCTATAGTCTCGGCCATACTGACAACATGACCGTCCCGGTCATTACGCAAAAATAAAATTTCTAAACTGGTAGAGAACACAAAAAGAAAGAATTGCTTTCGCACTCAAATACACATAATACAGATACAAAATTAAACGCGGTTCACAAACATCATGTCTGTACATACTGAGTCCACCGTCGTAAGAAATAAAACATATAAACATGGTTAATCCACAAACTAAAAGAAGGTATTAACATATAAAATACAATATCATACATAATTTACATTATTTAGAATCCCATAATTTCATATGGTCCGCACTTATAGTTCCAGTATAGGGTATCTGGGTCACTTGAAATCCATCGATATCAGAAACAACGTATCGATCGAAATCTAACACACATTTCACAACATAAGGTCCTTTGTATTTCGGAATGAGTTTTTTATTTACTCCCGGTGTTGTGTCGTAATTCTTAATCATCACATAGTCTCCGTCTTTATAAACAGTGGAGGGTTTTCGCTTCTTATTATAGTTACGTGAATTTTCCTCCTGAACCTCAGAAATAGCTGTACATGCGGCATTTCTAACGGAAGGAAGGTCTCGCTCTTCCGTGGACAACGATTGAAGAAGTTCTCGTAGTTGATCGTTAGGCTTTCTGGATTGCGCAATTCCAAACAGCAACTCGCTGGGTGTAGTACCCGTAGACCGACACAACGTATTGTTCAACGCATATTCAACGCAGATCAATGCGTTACTCCACTTGTTTGGTGACTCGACCAATTTTGATAACATTGGTGTAATAGTCCGATTAAATCGTTCGACTTGGCCGTTTGCACGAGGTGTACCCACAGCAACTAACACGTGCTCGATGGCCCATTCCTCAATAAAAGTCGCGAATTTGCCGGAAGTGAAGCAAGTTCCGCGATCGCTTATTACACGTTTCGGTTTACTATAGGATCGAAAGTAGTCGCTCAAGTGTCCTATCGTTTCGTCGGTGGTGGTGGATTTGCAGGGATACAATCGTATGAACTTAGTGAACCCGTCAACGACTGACAAAATATGCTTGAATCCACGACCTGATTTTTCAAGCGGTCCATAGTGGTCGACATGAATTGTCTGAAAAGGTATATTCCCTTTTGGCAAACTATGCAAATACCCTTCGTGCTTCCCACTAGTTGGCGAGAACTCAACACACTTTAAACAATTAGCAATATATTTCTTTACCTTTTCGCGAAGCTTCGGAAACCAGTACACTCGATTTATATTATCCACAACCTTGTCGATCCCCACGTGTCCAATATCGTCATGACAAGTGCGGATGACGTTATCCTCTAAGCATTTCGGTACGTAAAACAATAACCCTCGGTCTTTAGTCTTTCGGTAGACCAGTCCATCGCGTAATTCAAAATATCTATCCTCCTCGTTTTCTAGTCGGTCTCGAATTTCTATAATTTCCTCATCTTTGTCCTGTTTTACTGATAAAATTCGTTCAAACCCGGTACTCTCCAATATGAGTACTCCGTGGCATCGACTGAGCGCATCGACGTGAGACATCTTCGTCCCTGGTCGATGCTCAATAATATAATCGTAGGCTTCTAAGAAAAGAGCCCATCTTGAGATACGCGGATTGATATTACTTTTACCCAGTGTCAGTCGGAAGCTGTCGCAGTCTGTGAGTATTTTAAACTTGATACCAAATAAATAAATATGAAACCTTTGGACAGCGTACACTACCGCCAAACATTCCAACTCAAAACTATGGTACTTGGACTCTACTTCGGTAGTCCGTTTGCTAAAATAAAACACCGGTTTAAGCAATCCATCTGGTTGCTTCTGCATCAAAATAGCTCCGAACCCACTAGAGCTAGCATCGCAATGTAACTCCGTCGCGAGTTTTGGTGAATAAATTGCCAAAATCGGTCGCGACGCTAAACAGGTTTTTAAAGTTTCAAACGCGGCCAGTTCTTCGGTACCGAATTGGAATTTCACGCTTTTCTTAATCAAATCGTATAAGGGCTTTGCGACACTCGAAAAATTCTTAATAAAGCGCCGGAAATAACTCGCCAGACAAACAAATCTGTGGGCTTCTTTAGTGTTTCGAGGTATGGGGTAATTTAAAACCGCTTCTACTGTATCTTTACCAGGACGTATTCCATCCTTGTCAATCAAATATCCGAGATACGTGGTTTCTTCAAATAGAAACGAACATTTGTCCAACCGAAAGTCCAATCCGTGACGCGCTGCAAGTCTAAATACATCTCGCAATATGCAAAAGTGTTCCTCAACATCTTCCGTGGCAATAAGGATGTCGTCAACATAGATCAGTATTCTGTTTCGCCGTATCAATTCCGAAAATATTGAATTTACAAAACGTTGAAACACTCTTGGAGCGTTTGTCAACCCGAATGGCATCCTGAGGTATTCAAATTGTCCAAACGGGGTGACAAAAGACGTGAATTTCACGGACGATTCACTCACCCGTACATGATGAAATCCGTTCTTTAAATCCAAACAACTAAAATAGTGCTTATTGCGCAACCGGTCCAAATGGTCGTCGATAAGCGGGGTCGGAAAATTGTCTCTAATCGTGATTCTATTTATTCCTACACTATAGTCAATGCATAATCGTACTTCACCGTTCTTTTTCCGAATAAGCACAATCGGGCTCGCGTACGCTGATTCGCTCGGTCGAATAATTTCGTCTCGCAACAGCTGATCCAGAATGACTTTCAGCTTCTCTTTGTCCGAGAACGCTAATCTACGCGGTCGGAAACTGATCGGTTGATCATGCTTTAGACTAATCACCATCTCTACATCATTCTTCGGATCGGGATCTGTGCACTTATTATTTACATACTCTTCTGTAAATAAATCTTTGAGTTTTTCGGAGATACTATAACTAATTTGCGGGTTAATGTTCAAATTCTGACCGTTGGTCGCTCCACTAACACCGCAATCAATGAGCAAGATCTCGTTAGGTGCATCATTCCGCGTGCCATCCGTCGCGGGGTTACAATCTCTCTTAGAAACTACCGCGGTCTCTTTGAACGATACAGAAATATGAGGGGACGACATAAAATCTCTTCCTAATAATGCGGCGCATTTCATCGTTCCCTCGGGTACGATATGGAAAATCAGATTCATCGGAACATCACCCACACTACAATTAGTTGGAAACAACGCTGAAACATTCAATTTTGAACCGTTTATTCCGTAATACGCGTTACCGTTTTCTACAATGGGTTGTCGCGCACGGAGAGGAACGAAATCCTCCTTGATCAGGCTGATAGGCGAGCCTGAATCTATCATCGCGACAACATTATAGGTGCAAACATTACCAACTTCGTCTGCTACTGCGTATGATAACGATACCAGGTAAGGGGCGGTTTCTGCTGCTGATTCAACAACGTTGGTCGTGCTTCCCAGGGTCGGTGTTTTCTCCGGCTCCTTCGACTCCTTCGGCTGCTTCGGCTGCTTCGGGTCCTTCGGGCAATCCCGGATTTTGTGCTGCATGCTTCCACATCTAAAGCACGCACCTTTTTCTCGCGTTGCTGGTTGAGGACACGTACTGGAACGATGGCCCGTCTCACCGCAATTATAACAACGTGTACTATCACGTCGTGTCGACACCGTCGCTCCTCCTCGGGATGCTTTCGCACCGTCCTTTTTCTCTTCCCGTCGGCAACTATTTTCTTTCGGTTCGGGGTCCAGTGACACATTCTCGAACCCCTCTAACAAATCTTCCGGGGTGCTAAAACGTTGCAGGTGAGCATGCCTACGCAGGTGGACATCCGGCACGCCATCAATAGCGTATTGAACCAATTCGTCGTCATCAACCGGTATCCTGTTTCCCAACGTTGCTTTCGCGTGGAAGTAATCCGCAAAAGATTCATTCCGCTGCCACCTACGCCTCACAAAATCCTCGCGTAATTTCATTTTATCGGGTCGCCGGTTGAACATGCGATCCATTTTTCCAAGTAATTCAGCCATGTCGGACTGAAGATGCGCTGGTCGCGAGTGAAACCAATCCCGGACCTTTCCTTTTACCCTCTGGCTAAATAACACCTTCGTCGAACGCTCGTCCAGGTTGTAAGTCATTCGAAGAAGCTCGAGTTGTGCTTTCCAACTCTCAAACGTATCTCTGTCCCCACTGAAATCAGGGAGGAGGTCGGCAATCGAACGTATGCCGATCGTGGAAGTCGAACTCGCGGCACTCGCTACACTCACTGCGGGGGTGGCATTGTCTGCAAGTCTCTGCAACAGTCTTACCTCTCGTTCGAGCACTTCCTTTTCGCGCCTCAACACTTCCATTTCGCGGCGTGTCAATTCCGCTGCACCATCGTGCGTATCATCTGCTGTCTCGCGGCGTCGTTCTGTAGTCCCCTCGTTACGCAAATCATCAGACTCGCGTCGGACCACCGATGGCGAAGACACCGCTGTCTTGGGTACCGCTCCGCCTTTTGACAAACTGACACGTCGATTAACACTCGTTACAATCGCCTGCCAGGAATTAGCATCCAGGGCAGCAAGTCTAGCAACCAGATCGGCTTTTGACCCACTTGTTTGAAGGCTTCGCTGCTTCGCGAACTCCTTCAATTGCTGCAACGTGCACGAATTCAAAAACAGTACACGGTCTCCCTCCATCGCAACCGGTCGCCAATTTCAATGTTCAGTATCTCAAGTTCTCACTTTAAACAAGTCACACGCATCCACTGCAAGTCAATCGCGTCGGCACCAGTCCGTACAAAACTCTCGGAAACGACACAAACGTAACCGTGACTGTTACAACGACACGAACAATGATGAACGATCACCAACTCAACCCGTATCACCATACAAAACACTCGACAGAATGGACTCTGAAACGCCAGGACACGAGGGCACACAATCCCACTTCTGAAACTGTAGGGTGAAATCAAAAAAAGGTTTATTTAATGGTTGATCGATACATAAGGAACGCCAGTGCGAGACTGGCTCATTCTACGTTTCCACGAGCATCCGCGGGCAGACGTAGGTCCCTCCGCGGGGCACCGGCGGGCCACCGAGGGCACCGCCGCAACGCAGCGCCCGGGCATACCTGCCTTCAAGGGGCACCGCCGCTACGCAGTTCTCTGCCTATAATAACCATAACACAAAAAAAAAACATTGTGGTTGTGGCAATTTAATATTTTTTAATTACCGCTCTAATTCGGATTTAAAGCTGAATAATACCCCAAGGGGGAGGATTCAAATTTTTATCGCCGACAATAATTATAGAGAAAATTGCAGTAGCTCGGTAATTTATTACAGCCTAAGACCAGAGCCAAAGTATTTGATAAATTCATTATATCAGTTCACCAGCTATAACCGCATACTTTCCTTTACAAGTTTACGACTTGCGGTGTTATTTAGAAGAAACGCGCGGAATTTCCCTGCACATCGTCCGAAGAATGTGTCTTTTCCTCGAGGGCAACCCACAAGATGGCAGCGGTCACTTTGATCCACTAGTCTACAAGGTGCAGTTGTGGTTTTGATATGAGAAAGTGTTTCAAAGTTGGAGGGTATTGAGGAAGGCGTAACATATTATAGACGACAGATGGAGAGCATCTAGTGGAGATATTTTGAATATTCAACTGCCCTTTTTATTTCTTCCATTTTATATGAAATCACGTGCCACTTTTGGATAACGCTGTACCTCCAAGAAATTAGAACGCCCGGAAGACTGTTACATGAAAGTTTTCAGCCACTCAAGCTAATTAGTTTCCTTCTAAAACTACTCTTTAAAGTTCCACATCTGATATTACAACGGAATTTCTTATCACTTTAACAAAATCTGAAGGAGTTAACCGTGAAATGTTATTTTCCTGTCGACTATCAAATGACTACATTCGTCCCTCTTCGACACAGTTCAATCATCACAAACTCCCAAATGCATTCATTTGAAAATACCCCTGAAACATGCTCCTTTACAGCATGAGCATAAAAAACTGCGCAGCTCATTAAAACAACCAAAATAATTATTAGGTCATTTCAAGTCTTTGCATATTTTTTAAGGCGCATTTGTTCTATGCGTTTGTTTTCTGCTTAAGCCATGCCAACGTCTGCCTTCTTCTTCGAGCATCAGTCCAGTTTCAACATTCAAACAGTGCACCGAGTTTGCAGCGAGTAGTCGCTAATTTTAGTCTCATTAAGGTGTGCTTTATGAATGCAACAACGCTACTAACAAGGGAAGATCCCAAACCCGGAAATTCCAAAAATTATGAAACCTCTGAGTTTTCTAGTGGATATATAGGTATGTATTACGGATTTTTTTCTTCCAAAACTCACTCTAGGGGGGTAAAATTAACCCCTGAAAATTCGGCTATTTTCCGATAACGTGTTATAACTCGCGAACTGTAAGAAATAGAACAATTTTTTCCAACAAAAGTTACATTTTTTTAATTAGGGCTATCAGTTGTTAACTTGCAGTTCTCACAGCTCGCGAGTTATAACACAAAATCGGAAAGTAGTCGGATTTTCAGGGGTCAACTTCACACCCTTAAAGTAAATATGCGCAGCAAAAAAATTGCCACAATATATATCTATATATTCCCTACACATCCTCCAAGTTTCATAATTTTTTTAACTTCCGAGTTGAGGGACTTCCCTTGTAAGAATATTAATAAACTGTATTTATTTACTTTCAAAGTAATATAAACTGCAGCCAGTACATTTAACTCAACACCCATTGAAGTTTCTGATCGAGGCACCGACCAGTTAAACGATGGCAAAAAGTCATTGAAAAATATTGAAATCACATGAATGCTTAACATTACTTCCTCCTACATTTTCCTTCGTAATAAAGTTGAAACAGAAATACGCAAGGGCTTTTGATGTAACCTGATATAATTCCCCCGAACAAAGTACTCACATCGCTTTTACGCCACTAACTCGTGCCCCGTAGCGAGCGTGAAGCGAACCCGATCAAAGAATCTCTCAGAAGCCGTGCAACTCGAGCAACGATCGAAAAAAGGACGCGCTCGATTAAGAGACAGAACGTGAAACCCGTTTCGGAGGAGTCCTTGCCGCGGTGAAGATTCCCATTCGATAGGAGAGCACGCCACTGGAGTAGCCGCTATTTAAAGGATTTTCCGCGAACACTGTGGTGTTTCTTCCTCCGTTTTCGCCAACGGGGCAGAAGGGGGGCAGCAAGCACGTCGTTACACGACGTTGCAGCGATTACGAGCGACGGAGGAGGGTAAATATAACGAGCGGGCGACTATTTCCGAGGCCGAATAGTCCCAAGTCCTCCTGGTATCGCTGTGGAAAAAACGCACATGCGATTAAATAATTAACGAGGAGGGGGGGGGGGGCCCGAGCGGACTTTCCGCCTCTTCCTCCTGTTCCTCGTGGCCCCGGGGCGCGCGGCGAGTTCAAGAGAACTCCTGCCACCGCCGCCGGAAGAGACCCCATAAAAGTTTCAGCGGGCGAAACCGCGTAACTGCGCCTCGCAACGCTGCGCGTTCGATACGCATCGGCCGCTCTGCTGGAAAGTGATTCCAGAGGCAAACGAATCAATGGGAATTTTATATGAGCCATCCACCGACCATCCGCAGTACCAAGCACTTCCGGGGTCTACTCGTTTGGTGCCATAACGCCGTCAAAACGGAATTTATTGCGCAACCAGATACCGTGCATTATCCACGCCGCGACGAGTTTTCGACTTTGAAAGTGCGCCACGCGAAACGCGAGGTGGATTTCGGGTAAACGATCGTGTTATGGAGGTAAATTGTGGGGTGTGTTCTTTTGGGGGGTTCCAAGGCGAGGAATGAATTGAGACAGTAGGCAAATGTTCTGTGAGTAAACTATTTAACATACGAAATGTATGAAAATAACTTTTAACAGTTGCAAAAACATCAGCTGTGTCGTCGATGGTACCTTCTTACGAGCGGAGGTTTCCACGTGTCCGCCGCCGATTGCTTTGGTTTTTGGATATGTTTTAGAGGACCGAAAAATAAGATATACGTTTTTTTTTATAGCCGCCCGTTTTCGTATTTAGGGGGTGGGACCACACCTCAATGTTCGTAAGGGGTACAAAATTGTGTTGAACTGCGCATTTGAGAGAAAAATTATAAAATTATAAAATTATAAAATTCTTAAAAAAAAACTGAGACATAATTTATTTTAGGATGACACATCAGTGGTTTTAGGACCTCCCATCGCTGCTGACAATGAGAGGTGAACCACTCCTTAAGTAGTTTACCCCCTAATAACGGTGACTGGCACAAAAACATTATCCATACAGCAAGTTATGACGCAAATTAAATTTATACCAAGTTTTATTTAACACAACTTTGTACTCCTTATGAACTATGAGGGGCGGTTTCACCCCATAAACATGCAAATGGGCCAAAATAGAAAGACAGGCATTTCTTATTTTTTAGTCCTCTAAAACATATCCAAAAGCAAAGCAATCGGAGGTGGACACCTGGGAACCTCTCCTTCTTACTGAGAGATGGCGTACAACAAGAGCTTTTTGTAAGTGTTCTACCTTACACATTAATTTTCAGGAAAACTCGCAATACTAATAGCTTTCACATATGTACACACACATATTTTTGAATTGTCAATTTTTATTTTAGAAATTATTTCAAACAATTATTTGTTGACATATGTACCTATACTAATGAAGAATTAAGTTGTTCCTTAACGGTACATAAAATGACAACCAATCTATAATATTCAAAATGGCTCCCTTCATGCAACAGTGTCACTGTGTATCGTTGTTTTGACCAATAAAAATACACCTTTCATACTAACTTCCATTAGGATTTGTAACGCAACATGTACCAATTTAAGGGGCTGTTCCGGTCTAGAGCCCATAAAAATAGGTGATCTTTAGGAATTAAGTAAAGGAAAACTACTATATATAATTTAATGGGACTTTTTGCATTTTATTAAAGATGTCTTAATTTATAGCAATATATTTTTTGTTTTATTATTAATCATTGTAGACGGCATTGGGGAGTCGTTAAAGTCGAGGCGTCAAAAAATTCATCCAAATCGGTGGGACCTGTATCTCCAAAAGTTATAATCCGATTCGACTGAAACTTTTTTATTTTGAAGAATATTCTTCTGGCTAAGGGGGAGACCAAAACAAATTACAAAAATTACATTTTTTTAGAAAATAACTACACTGGAATTTTGAAATCACTTTTTCCCTATATTTTTCATCCTTTCAACGCCTTTGAAAATGATAAATTTTCTTCTTTTTTTTTAAATTTTACTGGTTTCCCCTCTGGCCAGAAGTATATTCTTCAAAATAAAAAAGTTTCAGTCAAATCGGATAATAACTTTTGGAGATACAGCAATTCCCACCAATTTTGAGAACACTATTTCGAGAAAAACGCGTTTAAAGTTTCACGTGCGTGCCGAGTGGCTGGGTGTTACTCATGCATTTGCCGCTACTCAAATGCCTATAACTTCGGCAAATTTTACGAATTTCAAAAAATTCTTTTAATCCCGTATTCCTAAAAGGTTAAACATTCAAAACATGAAATAAAAAAAAATCAATTTTTAGACCGGACTAATATTTTTGTTTTGGATATTCACGTCACTAGATCAAAGACCTAGTAGGTCACGATTATAAGTCCTTTGCTGTCACAAGTTTTTTGTACGACACGAAAATTGGGAGAACGAGCCAAAATCGCGCAAAATGCAGCGCTGAAGTTTGAAAAGCCGCTTTTGTCCGCGATCTGCGCGCCGGCTGTGCAGAAAGAAGTATGTACATACGTCTTTCGGGACGCTTAAACATACAACTCCGTTGCGTTAAAGTTTTAGGTAGCAGCCTGCCCCGCGATTCACGGCGTATCTTGTAAATTAGATGTAGCGTGTTGCTAACGAGCGAAAGATCGCGGAAAGTTTCGGTGCGCTCGACCAGCGAGCTCGACGAAGATTAGCGCGTTTACTTAGAAAAGCAGGGGCGTTTTTCATTTCATCGCGCGTTCCTACATGGCTGATGAATAATTTACCGCGCGGCGCCGTGTCGCTGACACACGAAAGCATATTGGCCAGACAACTAATTAAGCAACGTAATAAACGTTTTGCGCCTCGCGTATAATTATGTCAGCGCGCTGACGTGCTAACGCTGCGGAACATAATGAGCGTGAAATCGTTGGTTATATCGGGAGTTTGAAACGTGCACGCCGATAACAGAGAGTAATCAGGGCGATTTTTTAATCTAATGATTGTTGAAACTGCAACGCTACGAAGTGGCGCGGTGAGGTTATCGAGTTTGCTATTGGTAGTCGAAGTGCAGCGGCGTGCCAAAGTAATCAAATGCTCGCAATGAAATACATTCATCAGCACGGTGTAAATATTATAAATTAATTAAATTGAGTGTTTTTGGGTGATTGAGATATTTGAAGGTTCAGGACTCAAGTTCTTAGGTTACAATGTTGCAAGATGATGTGAAGGGTAAGGGGAGAAACAAGGAATGTGACAAAGCAGCTTTATCGAGAAAATGAAGTTTTAATACTTTAGAATTTTATTTAGTCCATCAGTAAATGTACAAGGTTCAATGAATTTAATTTTCTTATATAATTTTCTTCTTAAATAATTTCTTGTTTTACCTCGACGACAGGAGCTTGAAGCTTGTGCTTAAGCAAAGAGTGGGGACATTCCGTATTTGTTCCACTGCAGAGTGGACACTTCCTGTTTTTAACCAGTGTAAGTACTAAATGTTTAACCTTATCTTACGGCGCTATTTGAATTTTATAACCCTTTGTGATTCGACAGTTGTGTAGTCTCAGGTGTCACTAACAAAATATGATTCCTCGTTTTTTCCCTTTACTCTTCATATTGTTGTGTTTAATAATTGAGATCAATTATATATATTCATGCTCAAGTCACATGTCACTGATCAGTGACTACACTTTTTTACGTCGAGAAACCCTGATAACGATAATAGAAACATTGAAATCGACTTAAACGTCATCGGGATTACCTTTTCCTTACCCTGCCAATTTATTATTAATCAACCGAGCATTCAAATAATATATGTGACGGCGGTAAAACTTGGTTTCTGAAGAAGTTAATTTTACCGGAGGCATTAATTATAACCATGATCCATTAACGGCTGCAAATGTGGCAGCTGCCCAATCTAATCTACCTATTGAAAATTCGAGAATAGTGCGATACTGCATAATTTGCGGACTTGGAAGTAGAAATTATTGAATGGAGAAGTATTATCCAACTAGCCAGAGAAAGACGGAATTCTAAACGTCACAATGGCGAGTCACATTTATTACAGACTGCCCAGAGTTCGCCAACTGACTTTAATTCAGTTAGGCGATGGAATTACATAGTTTCAACCGCGCCATAGTTTATGATACGCTATAACTATTGACACGATAACATTAACTATTGGCGAGGCACAAATACCTAACGAGCTTAACAACTTAACCAACAACTCGAAAATGGATATTTGTTCTGTATCCCTGTATCTCAAATGTAGACAATAGACCGTCGCTAATATTAGGAGGTCAACGTGTGTACAATGGACTAATAAATTACAATAAAAATACGCAATGTTTTAGTGATTTTACCACAAAAGATAATCAGTAACGTTGGCACAATTGGCTGCATCAAAGCTTTATGCTGTTTCGTAAGGGATGGACGGAGAATCTTAAGGGGACCCTACGGTTAAAATTTTTCAGAAAATCGATTTTTCTTGTATATATATTTTTGTAGTATAACATCCCAAGAATAGCATGTGAAAGTTTCACACCAAAATTCGTAACGGTATAGATTCTACAGGCACATAATTAATTCAAACTCCGAACGCAGGTATGAGCCGAGAACATTTTGAACACGTTTTTCTCGAAACACGATGTTTCGAAACAGTAACCACGATTTCAGATGAACTAACCAACCGGTTCAAATAAACTTTGAGGCATTTGATTCGTAATTGGACTCGCTATGGCAGCTCCACTATAACATATTTTTTTGAAACGCGGGTTTTTTTATCTGCATATTTGTGCGGAAAATTACCCGCCTTTTTTTTTGCACTACTTCATTCAAATGTGTACCCAAATCGTAGTTGTGGTCCTTTTTGCCCCAACAAGGGGTGCTGCGATAGCCATTGAAATAAATTTTAAGAAATTGTTTGAATTTTTAATTTTGGACGACCCTGTGAGTAAATTTCGTGGTTACCGATTTGGCAGCGCCTGCACTATGCGCCCCCTAGAAAATGCATCACGACCAAAAACATGAAACAAAAATTTTTTCTACACACAAACAAGTGTATCAATAAATGCCAAAAATATTTTTTAGGATATGTTATAACCTCTTCTTGTAAAAAATTCATAAAGATCATCTATTTTTTAATGGATTTGATTGAAGGGTCCCGTGAAATCGATTCAAAGATTATGATATTCTCATGTTTCTTGCCTTTAAATAGTCTGAAGAACTCCTGCTCGAAACAATTTTCGAAGTGGTACAAAGAGCTACAAAGAGAGATACTTCCAGTCACTTAGGTTTACAAAGTGTGTCTGACTATACACGAACCTTTATCCCTTGCATTCCTCCGCGCTATAACTGTGCCTTCCTATGTTTCGATGTTTGGTTTAAATCTGCACTACTTTGAGCATTTTCTCAAGTGAAACTTATCGAGAACAAGGGAAACTTTATGAAGATGCATTAATTTTTTGGAATTTTCATTTAAAAAATTCCGCTGAAACGGACTTGAAATTCTACCTAACACGCGAAGCAAAAATAGAAATCTAATATTATATTTGTGAAGATATTTGTTCTGCAATAATACCTACTAAAGCATTTTTTGAGAAAATAAGGAATTCCATTTCACTTAATTTAGCTCAAACAGCTACAGCACTTGAAATTGTGTAGAGAAAACTCCAACACAAAAATTAGTAAATACAAAATTAGTAAATAGGTTTAAAAAGTGTTTCCAACAGCTTCACCAGTGAGCAGAAAACTGTGTGGTACCTTAAGGGAATAATTCATAAAATACTAATAAAAAAATTCCATTTCAAGTCTAACTTTTCCCAAATTCCTACAATCCCAACAAACCAAATACCGCCCTCCCCAAAAATCCCACTTCCGTCACATAAACTGATACCGCGCGTAATTACATTCCGCACTCTTCGATGCACAATTCCTACCAATTCTACTACCGATTCTAATTAGCCGGGCCATTAATCACGGCGGTGGAACAATACCAAATTCGAAGTGCATTTACTGAATAACGAGATTTAACGGCTCGTATTATCGCAACGGCTGTAAATACGCGTTTACAACATTGCGAATTACCGTGAAGGGATCGGGGCGCACTCGATACGCCTCAGATTTTTACCGAACCTGTGTGCACCCGCGACGTTTGCCCAGCTACCCCTTCCGCGACGTTTCAGCCACCCCCCAGCCGCCGGCGAGCACCCTCGGCCCTCGAGGAGCGAAGGATCGTGCACGGCAGGCGTGCTGCTTCGTTACGATAATTCGCGTTGGTTATTTGCGGTGCCACCACTTGAGCTGCCGCCCCGACAATGTAAACGGCGAGTCGCCCTTTTCGTCGTGCGGCCGCGAAGAGACGACTGGGGTCCGCGGGCGCGTTTTCAAATATTTACCATGCCGGCGCCGTAAATATTGTTTTGGCCTATGCCACAACGGACCGCCGATCTTTTCCATTGTCCCCGTTAAGCGATATTCCTGACGGCACGTGAACGCTGTCCATGCGACGCATAGAGAGAGTGGACAGTGTTGTGGGGAAATTCGCAGACGAATCTCGCGACTCAAAAGAAACAGGAAAGTGTAATGAAGGGTGAGTGTTCAAAACGATGTGCGTTGAAGGTGCAGTCACGTTTAGTCGTTCAGGGCAAATCGATTATTATTTGCCATTGATGTTTGGGATTTTGATGAAACTGGAATATGATGTAGTCCATGTGAAAATGGGGGAGGGGGTTAAGGGGTTATAACTAGTCAGGAGGCCGAAACGAGGCGAATTTTTTTGAAAAAGCGGAAGCATATATTTTTACAGAACTTTTTGCACTTACAAGAGCAACATTTAAAGAACATTTGGTAAGTTTCTTGTAGAAAAATATTTGCGTTTATAATAAAATTAGAACGACATTCAAGAAGCGTTTTTCATAACGGTGAGCAAGATATCTCAAAAACAACTTCATAATCTTTTTGAAATTTTGTGGGCTTATTTTTTATATAAAATTTTTTTTCCGTTGTATAGTTTCGATTTTATCAACGAAAAACGGCCATTAGTGGTAACCTTGAAGCCATTTTTCGGTGATATAATCGAAACTATACATGGAAAAAATCCTTCCGCCATTCAGTAGATTTTTATATAAAAAATAAGCCCACAAAATTTCAGAAAGATTGGTGCAGTAGTTTTTGAGATATCTTGCTCCCCGTTTTTAAAAAGACATCTTGGATGTCGTTGTATTTTTATTATAAACGTAAATATTTTTCTTCAACAGATTAGCAAATATTGTTTAAATATTGTTCTTTCAAGTAAAAAAAGTTCTGTAAAAATATATGCTCCCGCTTTTCAAAAAGAAATCACAAACATTCGCCTCTTTTCGGCCGCCTGACTAGGTATAACCCCTTAAGTCATCACTTAACTAGTTTCGAATGTGTTTAAAAAGTACCGATCTTCAAGCTTTGCATTTTCTTACCATATTCGCGAAAATGGGAGCTACACATCCATTTATATGTCCTGATGCATAGAACCACAGAAAGTTGGTTCTTCTTTCATTTTAATCAGAAAGGATTGGCTTTCCTGAAAAGCAGCCTGCATTTTTCATCCTCGCGAATACCTACGCTCGCGTCTATTAGGTCTCGCTTTATTAGTTTAAACCGCAGAATGTACCTGCAAATTTCCTAACAGGACTAGCAATTCACTTACGCTTGAGGACCTCAGAGGGCCCTAACCAATAGGCCTCATATTGAATTAGTAACCCTACAGTGTTCAGTAAACGGGAGATCACTGAATTACGAATTTCTGAAACGTGGACTTGGAGTTGATTGAAGTGCAAGCCCTAACAAGCCTCGGAACCTATGCCCCGGTATTTTCAGGCGATAACCACTGTTCCAGATAAAGTAAACCCAATTACAGGGCGACGAAATGGAAGGAGAATAAAACACCCCCTTGCACATCTCGTCAGGCTTAACAGAGTGACTAATATCTCTGTCATGACCTCTGTTAAGCCTAAATGGAACTGTTGTAAACTCACAGGATTGCTCTCAGTTAACACTCTTGCACTGTTTCAGCGTCTCAGCACTGGTAAGCTAGCCTCGGCACCCGGGATCGCCAGTTCCTGTCTTGAGGACATGCTTCTGAGGTAAGAACGCCCGTGGAAACAAACCTCAAGCCCTGGGGGCGAAACATACACTACGTGTTTCAAAAGTACATGTAGAATATATGAAGAATATAATATAATAATACATAGCTGTACAAACTAATCAGTTTTCATCGCCAGTTGCTATTTGTTATTTGCATATGGAATCACACGTGTCATAAAGTGACTGATACTTTGAGAAGTCAAAGTTCAAAAACTGATGATTCCACTGGCGATTCTATGTGAGTGTAATTTATTATTTATTTATTTATTATGGCATAACAACCTTTTGGCACATTATACTTCAAATTAAAATTAAAATAACAAGTTCCAAAGAAAACAACAGAAAGAGATGAAATAAGATGAGCAGATATTACAAATACAAGTAGTAATATTGCAAATTAATCATACAGTGTACGCAGAACTGAATTTCTGAAAGTAGATAAGGAAATAGCGGAAAGGCAGTATCTATTTATTATAGACTAATTCTATCTTCACATATTTAGCTACATTGAGGTTCGCTTACAACCAAGTGGAAGTATAACATTTCGCTTCAGATTGTTTTTCGGTATCTGCCAGTGGCCATTCAACTTTATTCTACCTACAGGACTTCATCTACCAGCCGAAGTTTGTGCTTTTCGCCAACAAGATTGGACGTATCCAAACAACTGTGAATAACAGTTTCGAGACATTAACTCGAACTTTATTCAACCGTGAACCCTGTTTAGCACTCGAGATACTCTGTAAGAACGGTGGTATGAATCGAGTGAACTTTTCCACTATGTTCGTAGCCAGAAGTTCCTTTTAAACTTAATAAAATACGAGCAGGGAAGCTTCAAATTCTAATTAGAACTTCAAGGACCAGCTTCGGCTTGCTTCTCAATAGCAATTAACGTGTCATAAAGTGTGCTGTAAGGGTGATTACGAAATGGGAGATTTTAACGAGCCTCAATCAAACGTGCATCGACTTCCACCAATCACATCTGAACATACCTTATGTGTGTACAGAGTACGATAAACTCATCGTCAGACCGCGTGAGTAATCAAACAATTTGATTGCACTACGAAAATACTACAAAATTGTTAGTCTAAAGGTGGGTAATTGGCAATTACACAGACTAGATGCAACCGAATAATAATTCTATCTATACACTCGCTGTGTTCCAAAATGGGTGCCTCGTAATTGTATGTCAACAGAGAAATAAATCCAGGGCATTGGAATACGAAGAACATATTACACGAGGCCTACAGTATCCAAGCTTTATCTTCTACATGAAAATACACCAATGCTACGCACGAACCAGAAAACCCGGCTATTTTCCGATATTTTATTATAACTCGCGAACTGTAAGAGATAGAAAAATGTTTTCAAACAAAAGTTACTTCTTTTAATTAGGACCATGTAATTACCATTTGGTAAAACTGATCTGCGAGTTATAACACAAAATCGGAAAATCGCCGGATTTTCAGGGATCAATTTCACCCCCTGTGAATTTCAGGGTGAATTTGGGCAGCAAAAAAAAAACGCGGAATACGTATCTACATGTCCTATACATACCCCCAAAGTTTCATAATTTTTTTAATTTTCGGATCGGGGACTTTTCCTTGTCACGCGAGCCCATTACGTCGAGGTCGCGAATATTTTTCAAGGTGTATCGTAATAGACTGGTGCGGTCGCGAAGGATCCTGCCCGAGGAGACGAGGGGAGAAAGTTTAATATGTGAAGAAACCGTATCGCGGGGGAAAAAGTTTCCCGTGTATCTGGGCAATGTTAGCACACCCCGTGCCACTCCATCGGTCTGTTCTATCAAATACTACGTTATACCTATACGCGGTGAATGAAACAAGGTATGTTTGCCACATATTCCGGGCGCGTGTGGAAATAATAAGTAAGAAGTATACCCGCTGGAAGACGTGGAAAGTTAAATAGAGCCAGCGTATCGAGGGGGAGTAACTGTGCACGAGATATAAACGTCGGTCTCCCGGTGGTATTGAAATTTAATTTGCATCGAGCCGAGCGGAACGGCGGATAAAATTGTCGGCGCAGTCGTCGGAACGTATCGAAAAATTCGCAACCCGCGGGTAACTTGAGCGCCCGGCTAAGTAAAATTGAGACACAAGGCGGAGTAAATACTGACTTACTCTGCATTTGATGGAATTATAATAAAATATCTTGCGGCAGACTTTTTTGAAGAATAGGGTTGTGTGGCGCCTACGAATGCATTCCAATGTACTTTATGGAAAATATAATACTTTAACAGGATTCATGTTGATTTTTATATAAGTATTTTGTATAAGGAAAATTCACATTTGGGTCTACAGTACTGGAAATATTTATTGCATCACTCGAGTATTAAATACGTTGTCACTTATACATCTCTTAGTATTAGTGCTGGGAAAATGTTATTGCAAAAATGTGTAGGTCACTGTCTTAGCCAAAGTAAGTTGCACACGAACCATTTTATCAATCAGATTATGAAAACTCTGCGTGCTACGTAAGAGTGATTAAATGAATATTTTCAGTAGGTCTGGGTTAGGTTTCTTAAGATTTCTTAAAATAAATACTTCCAGTTTCTTAAAATAAATATCGGTCTTGCGTAGATCGATCGGTGTTGTGCTTTCAACTGAATTGTTTAAATTGGTAAAACCGGATCAGTCTGTATTATGTACCCGAAATCTATACTCGCAGAAACTGCTTCAGGCTATTGTATAAATTCATCAACCCATCCAAGTTGTGTTCCAAGCAAATGAGTATCCCGAACAGACGCGACGATGCACCGGCAAAATAGACTCCTTAATGTACCCTGAAACTAACATTACACAATAAAAATATTCCGACGCAAGTGGTCTTATAAATCGCTGAAGCATAATTCTTACAAAATTACATTGATTAAAAGAAAAATGTAAGGATGTATCACTGTGAGTGCCAAAATTAAAAAAATTCTTTTTTATTGGAAAATGTTCTACGTGTCAATGGTAATACTATAGTATAGAATTTTAATTGCAATTTTCCGTTGTAAATGAGTTACCAATAGTGCTAAAAGATAGTAAAACAATGTAAGAGCCAATTAGCTAGGGACAAGCAGAATTGGCACTTACAATGCTTGCTAATTTAAATGAATGGCACATTCAGTTTTTTCTAGAACTAAGAGGTGGCACATACCTACAGGGTTTTCTACAAATACAATTCTTTTTTCCATGAATTTGGACTATAATAATTAAAAACATAGAAAATGTTGTGATGCATTCAGGTTATTATATACTTAAACATATTTAAATAGTAATCAAAACAAATCAAATTTCGTAAATAATTTAAAGTTTTTTCTCTCTCCTGAAAATACGTGATTTTTGGTCCTTACAGTGTTTTTTACAAGGACTCGGCAATCTTAATATATAAAACACAGAGCTTCTGTATGTTTCTGTGTTTGTCTGTCGCCTAAAAACTTTCGAATGATAAATTCTGGGATCACAAAATGTGTCTCAGCTCATTACGCCTGATTAATTTTCACAAAAAAAATTTTTTATAAAATCAGAATCTAAATTTCGGGCGAAGTCGAGTAGTAAAGTTAGTTTTTTATAATTGATAAATGTCATGCTACAAAACGACTCTAGCCCAAAAAGGTCTACTTCAAAATGTCCATCCTTCTCGATAAAAACAAAGAGAAGCCAAACACTTGTCGATTTTCTCATAGTTTAGAGAAGATAAATATTCGCCTCGTTCCTTTCAAATAAATTCTGAACCCTAAGTATACCACCCTCTACAATTTTTTCTCACAAACACTCGCCTGCTCAAGAATACGCAAACCTCGAATGCGAAACAAGCCAAAAGGCTGGAATCTACTCGATACTTCCTGCTCCATGTTAATCTTTCTCCGAAATACCGGCAGAATCTTTTTTACCTCAATGAACAGTCGACGGGAGCCGCTGGGCGAAGTGCCTGAAAGCTCTTGGGACGGAGGAGGAAGCACCCTGCATGATCCAGTGCGCCGTAGCGTATTAATTCGGAGCCTAGCATCGGCCTTTTCGCGACAGCATTCTTGCCGCGAGCAATACGGCGAATCCAAAGCAAACATTCTATCAGTCGACGTCAGCCCGATGCTTTCCTCAGATTTACGTGGAGATTCATGCTGCGCCGTGTGCGTTCCCGTGTACTCGCTTCGACGGGCATGGGCGACGGTCCTTTCCCCGACTATCGTCTAGGATTTCGTGGATTAGAGGGAACGCGGGACGTGGATCGTGGAAAAGTAAAGAAGGACGAGCGCAGTCAGTCGTATCTGCGTACCGGGGCCCATAGATCGTGCGCATCCTCCTCGCTCCCTGTCCTCGTCGCCGTCTGGTGAACGCCCGTCACGTATCCCGGATTAGAGGAGAGGCCAGGAACAAAGGGTCAACGACAGGGGATCGACAGTGGGACGTAACGTCTCCGAAGGGGCCATAAAAATTATATCTCCAGACGAGTGGAGACTTGTCCCTTACGTAGACACGGATCAGGAAAAATAGCGACGGTATCCCGGCGGAAGCGGATTCCGGGATTCCAGGACTCCGGGCTTCCAGGATTCCAGAAATAAATACGTCGGCCATTCGTGCTGGATCGTAGACGAGAGGTCCAAGTACCCTCGCCCGTAGGTATTTCCCTCGAAAGCCATGGTCCATTCAGCGGGTCGGTGGTTTCAGAACTTTATGAAACTGTGCGTAGAAACTTGACGCTACTTCGGGGTTGAACGACGTCGGGTAATTCTTGGGGCCGTGCTTCTGGGTCACCACAATTAGTTGCATAGGAAAAATGGCGGGAAGGGCTGGAGGGGGCGGAGAGGGAATTAAGGGGCTTTTAAGGCTGATTCGAGGAGCATCAAGTTTTGAGGGAATTCTTTTTATTATTTGGGAAAGCTCCAAGGTGATGGACAGGGTGGCGGGATGTTTCCTCGAGAAATGTAGGGGTGCTCTAGAGGTCATGGAGCATTGTAATAACTTACAATTAAGGTAAAACCACCCGGCCATGTCCCAGTATCTCAACAGTAATGCGAATTTTATTTATTTTTAATGTGATTAAATAGAAAAATTAGTATCATAATGCGTAAGTATTTATAAATATTATTTAAAGTCATTATTATAGAATATAGAAAATTGAAAATCATTAGGTAGAAATAATTATTTTCGAACACACTTCGTACGCGTAGCAGATTTCAAGAAATTTCTAAGCTTCTGTTAAGAAAATATTGACTACATTTCTTATTTCAATTTATTTTAAGATGGTTAAACTTGCAGGAAAATTAAATTTGTTTGAGAGAAGTTTAACTCTATTTACTGGTAGAAGAATTTCCTTAATCTACCAGTAGGTGACGCATTTTTTAAGTTATCCGCCTACTGAGACACCTGCATATTTTCGTATTTTCATTAATAAATACGTCTATTTTAATACATAAACTTTTATCCCAGTTTCCGATAGTATAATATTGTCTTATCTTCCACATTTCAACATTTTTTTATTTCATGATGGCTTTACAAATTAAATTAGGAGAAAACTTTTCCGCCACTCCTTAAGCCTCCTAAGTATCAGAGTATTGGTACATTTACCTTAAACAGAGAGATATTGTATGAGGCAGTGAGAGCGACAACGGACAACCCACGTTAAAAATTTTTTCCCCCTATTTTATACAATTAGTAGAGCCTATTGGAATACGTTATTGCTACTAACACAATTTCGAAAAAAATGTGGGTTAGTCCGTTGTTGCTCTCACTGCCTCGTATCTCTTACACCTCGTCTAAAACAGTATTTTCCAACTTTTCTAATTATACAGCTAATCAATTAAAAAATTCCATATTTGTTAATACCTGACCCGTGGCACTAACACGGTGCCTGAAACAAAAAAAAAGCACAACTTCCACCCTCAACCCTCAACTAAGTAAAAATATCTAACTCCATTATTTCACATCTTCGTGACGTTCAACGTAGAAATCCATCTCATTTCTAACGCCAACTTTTGGGTAAATCCTCTTTCCCCCAAAGCCCATAGTTGTGTTCCGGAGCACCGCAGGCTGCGGACAGTGCTACATTGTCGCCAAATAAAAGGAGTCGAAGCGGATCGCCGCGAGCTACGGCGATGACCTCTTGCCTCGTGCGAGGGCGCACTTTGGAAACCGCTGGACGGCCAGCTTCCCTCCAGCGCACGCATCCCGTCTCTATTTTTATTTGCATCCCCATCCCCCGCGCAACGTGGAACGGGGCTGAAAGGCGGGCTAAGCGAGAGACCGCACTAAAGCGAGCGTTTACAACGCTCGTATAAGTACAGGCGGTACGCTCGTGCGCGCTCCACGATCGCCGCTTAAAAGCGGAGTGCACCGCCCCGAAATGCAGTCACGTCGTAGGGCTTCGCCGGGCACCGGGAGCGCGGCTGCTATTTGCTCAGCTGTCTTCGGTAATCGTTCCGGCTATGAAATAATTAAACGGAGGATACCGGCGGGCGGACAGAAGGCTGGCGAGCCGGCTACGTGCGCGGGATTTATTAGGGGGGTGAGCGCGCGCGGCGGGCGATGTTGACTGGAAATCAGCGCGGTTCATCGTCGGGGGGCGAAAAGCGACCGCCAAGTCGGGAGGAACGCGTGCAGGATGCGGCGCTCGAGCATCGTTCTTCGTTTACCGAGGCTTCACGGTGGGCGAGGCAGATTTAGGGATGCATGGCTCGGGGAACAGATATGGCGCACACTAGAGCATGTAAAGTGATATTATTAGGGGTGCAACTTGTTAGATTTGTTCTTTTTTTTATAGGTGCTTCAGAGCTCTGCAGATCCAAAATGTTGTGGTGTGCTGCTGGACACTAGTGATGGGCGATATTTATCGGTAAATGTATAATAGTATGTTACGGTGAAGGTACATAGTTAGGTAAATGTACAAAATGTTTACCGCAAAATGTATACAGATACCAGCTTAGTTGGTAAAAGTGAGTACAACTTACATTTACCCTTCGTTTCTGGTAAACATGTACATTTAACGTTGGCAAATGTGTACATTTACCGGTCAACGTAGAGATAAGAAGGTTTTCTTAGAAACTGTATTCACATTGATCTATCAAAATGTGTACATCTACCGATTTTACTTGCCTGTCGATATATCGATATTCTTATCGCTTTATTTCAAATACTAGTATTTCAATACTATTTCAAATACTACAGGTATCTATAATTTTGGTTAAAATATCGATAATTTTTACTGCGCCTTCTTTCCTTCAAGCCAATTCAAGCTAATAATTGTTTAATTACTACGTGTAGGTAAAATTCTGTAATTGTTTTTCATACTTTTATATTGAATGATGCCATTGATGTTTCTTATTAAAATATAAATTCTAGTTTCCCTTATAAATATGATTTGAAAAGTAAATTACTTGTTATCATTTTAATACTTTGAATCTTAATATAAATAAAATAATTTCTTAATAGTACCTATGTAAAAATTTTTATCTTAGAAAATTCTTGTTAATCCAGAATAATTTTCGCTTGAATATATGTAACTTATTTATTAATTGGTAAATTGATACGATTTTGATAATATCGATACTTTTTGAATAATATATTTCATGTATCGGAATTGAACGACAAAATATATGTCGATAAGCATTATCGATAGTTGGGACCAATATCACACATCACTACTCGAATATATAATTATGTATACATTAATTGAAAAATAAATGCCCAAGAAAAGGCATATATGTAGATACAATCTTCTCAAAAATAATGTAAGAAGTAAGTAAGACAGAGAAAACAATTTAAATACAATAAATTTACCACTTTTCGTGTTCTTGTGACAGAAAAATGAACGCTGTATTTAGATTCCTCTGATTAGCATTTTATTAAAAAATTTCATTTGAAAGTTAAATGTGATACGTTAGAAATATGAAACAGTATACTAATGTAGGTACCTATATAATATGCCTTATTCACTTCCTTTAAAATATATTATAGTTTAATTAACCTCGCGTTAAACGAGACTTTAATATCCTACAATTATTCATCAGGTATATATTTCAAAAAATTCCACTGCACTCTATGCTTGCAGCTATCTGAAATTGTCTAATTTATCGTTTTGTATCAATTCACTAAATATTCCTATCGACTGACTAAACGTTTACCTACTTCACAAATTTTAAACACATATAATAAATTCATATTGATATAGATTTAATTTCGCCAAACCGTTATTAATATCCCTCCAACTGCAATCGACCCATATATAAATATATCGCTTCAAAGGACATTATTTCATTTTAATTACTGCAAAATATAGTAGATCTTCCGTACCTAATAGCACGTTCGAGGCTTCTACTGATAGTTCAATCGAATATTCATCGCCATTACTCTCGTCAAACAACCCCTACCAGAAGTTCACGCATTTTCCCTATCGTATTACAGAAACTATCCTACTTTTGATACTAAATATGAATTAGGTACAAATCTACCATAGGTTTAAGTTAGGTCTGACCTAACAAACGACACTCGTACAACTCCAATCCATTACTTCATTGCTGCTAACTAAATCCAAGACCTAACAAACACCCCGGGGCAGCATTCCAACTTTTCTCACGCTGACAATTACCTTACGTACTTCCGCTAGCGCGATAAGGGAAACGATGGAAAAGTTCAGTTCACCTGTAACTATACCCATTCGCGGATCCACCAAAACATTTGCCCACAGCGATCCCACAGAAAAAAGTCAGCTACAACCAGACCTTTGTGCTCGCCTGACAGTCGTCAAGCAAGAGTCGGACACGAGGGCGGGCATGTGAAACATGCTGGTGCTCGATCGCGCGTGAAACGCAGAGGACACGCGGATCAGCCCCGTCCTACATAGAACGCGTTGTATCCAAACGTCCGGGCGAAGGGTAGTATTAAAAGATGAAAAATTAACGGGTAGAATAAATAAATGGGAGGGAAGCAACAAAGTTCACGCTCCTCGACGCAACAGAGGGCGATTGTTCTGCTGATTGCAGCTGGCGAAGTGAATACGCGCCGCGGCCGCTCGTAAATAACAGCGTAAAAACCAAAAAATTGCGGGCTCAGCTTCGGCGCCGGTCGGGTATCAGGGAACAAAGTCGATCGAAAAACCAATAGGCTGATCGCGGACAATTCACGGTGTATCAGTTCTATGTGCGACTGGCGAGACGCAACAACGCGTATTTGATATGCAGCCTGCCTATACTCTCGCCCCTGTTCTTTAATAGGCCAATTGTGTGCTTTGGCCGCGTCTACGGCGAAATTAAAGTGAACCTCCCAGCGACAGTTATTTGGCAAAGACGGGGAACTTTTACCAATATTATGAGAGTTTAAAATCATTGCATTTAAAGTTGGAAATAAACATTCGTGTACTTGCAAATTCGTTTATAAAATCTGTGTTAAACTTTGCTAGGAACTTTTAGGTTATTCCATTCATCTCCCCTTGTCCTTCGCTATGTACATAGGTGTACAGTATTAATTCGCTAAGAGCTCGCGGCTCGGCGCCGGCGGTGAGCATTTACCGTAGAGTGGGCACGATTCCGAACGATCGTTTCTCGCTTCTTTTTCCCTTCTTTCACGCTGAAGGTGAGAGCGAGATAGAACGAGCCCTTGCAGGACAGGTGTGAGCCAGAAGTGGTGGGAACGTCCATCGGAAAAGAATTCTTTTTAAGAAGTTTGCGTTATCGACTATATCTATGTATATGTGTGATAAAAAAGTTCAAAAAAATTCTGAGTACTACTTCAAACATACCTTAATATACAGGCAAAACGGCAGATAATAGAAACTTATAGTTTTTGTTAAATAAATTCCCGAAGATGGCGTTGAAAAACGGGCAGTTACACTAGAGTACCCCCTTAATATTGAAAAATGTAATGCAACTACATGATAAATAGTAAAATTCTAACGTAACTGCTACTTTCCCACCACTACTCGCCCCGAAAATGTGCTCCCGCGTTTATTTTCTCGCGCGCACGAATCAGCAAATAAACATCAACAAGCACTGCGCGTCCCAATCGCATTGAATCCTAATTAATCATGAGCCACTCCCAATCCCAGCAACACGCTCGATCGGCTTCATTAGCGGTCCCTCCTTTGCTAAACAAACTATTGCTTCCGCTTATTGATCATCCGCCTCGGATCCAATCCCAGTTATTCACAAACGAGTTTCGCCGAATTCGAGCGCCCTCAGCCGGCTTTATTAGCCACCCGCCCTTTCTAAACAAATATTTTAGCCGGGAATCTCTGGAAGTAAACATCACAGGCCTCTATGGCGGGGCACGCCCGGGAACGTTCAATTAAGCAACGACCCGGCATCCGGCGCGCGAGATCAAGGGCGTCTGCGCTCATTAAAAGTAATTAATTATACCCGCGGCCGACGAGTCGCGAAATCGTCGATAAAAAGGGCGCGCGCATAGCCGGGGAATTCTCCCTCCGGCGAGGCGCGGATTTAGTCGGCTGGCTGTAAACGAAACAGCTACGGTGTTTACATACGCGGCTGCAAGTATACGTGCAGGCGCGCGGGCACAGTTGCAGCGGAGTAGCAGGCGCGCGTACGCGCGGGCGCTCCACCGACATGACCATTCTTCCGAGCCACGTCGAACTCAATTATAGCTGTGAGTTTACTTCGCGCCCACCCGTCACTCACCCGGACCTACCCCGAGAAATCGATGCTGAGCGATGGCTTTTTTCCCTTGCGCCCTACCCGCCGCTGTTGCACCGCGGCCCCGCTGTCTCCACCCTTCCGCGTCGAGTCGCCGGCTGAACTTCAGACCGTCGCACGTTCGTCTGGCTGTTGAAAGAGGTCGAGAAGTCGCGATGCAGCGCGAGAGGGACCCACCTTTTGATAAAATTGATCAGTCAGGCGAAGAAAAGGGGGCATTGTCAGAGAATGGTGGGCGCTCGCGTACCCACGGGCGTCGTAACGGTGTCCAATTGCTGATGGGGAAGATAGGGAGCTCGTAAAGGTAGCAGGGATCGAACGCGATGCGTGATATAATATTCTCGAAGTTAATGCAACTTGCGCTTTTATATATGTAGGTAATGTGGCTAATGGTTTCTTACGTGTCTTCCTATAATTTTCGTGCTATGTAGATTGTTTTGTTATTTTAGTGTATCTTTTAGAATGTTCTAAAGGTGCTAATTCACGATGAGATTTTAGAGGCGACTTTTCTATCAGGAGACAAAAATCTCAGCGACAACAAAATGTAAATAATGGAAACAAAAGAATTATTATAATGGACATTAAAATCTCATGTGAGACATGGTATTTGGTTACTTTGTGAGAGGTAACAAGGGATGTTCGGCAAACTCGAACATTAAAAAAATCTGAAATTTTGCAGAAGTGTAGCTCAAGTGAGGGTAATAACGTAACTATTTTTTGATTCGGCGATGAAACGGTCCTAGGGGTGAAAACACACCCTCAAAGAAATGGTGAGTTTTGATATTATCACGAATATCTGCGAAACAGTAAAAGATATAGGAAAAAAGTTCAATTCAAAGTTTCATGGCTTCCGATATCCTACAACGTGGTGGTAAATAATTGTCGAAAAAAGGTGGTGGGGGATAAATTTGGAAAAAAAAAAAATGTTTTTCCAAAATTCTTTATCGGCGATTTATTCGACATAAGAAATCATAGAACATTGAATTTAACTTCTTTTTTATATCTTTTACAGTTTCGTAAATATTCGCAATATGAAAAACTAATCTGAAAACACAATTTTCTCGAGGGAGTGTTTTCACCCTCAGGCCCGCTTTATTGTTGAATCAAAAGATAATTACGTTATTAGCATCACTTGAGCTACATTTCTGCAGTTTCAGATTTCTTTGAATTTTCGAGTTGCCAAACTTCCCTTGTAAGCAATATCGGATCGAAGAATAATTGCAGACATGTTATTTTAATTTGCAAATGGCTGCATCTTGAGTAACCTACCCATGCAGAGTATATTCTATTTAACTAAGGGTTCAACTAACCCTTTTAATTTAACTAACAGACATTAGAACGTCGCAGTGATGCCGACGCCTTTATTGGAATCGAGAGAGACGGTTCGATTCTGTCACGATCGAAACATCTTTTTCCTGGGCATCCAAAAGCCATCCGGGGATCGTCCGTGACGAGGAGTTTATATCGACGCATCGATTGCTCCCGCTTCTCGCCAGGGAATAATCCTGTAACGTTCCTCGGCCCGGTATCTCTTGATTAATTGCATCAAAGAATGACGAGGCCGTCGTGAATTATAAATCACGACACGGTTAGACGGTGCTGATCGAAACTCTCCTCTATTTTTCTGCTGCTTATCGTGGCCCGCATTTTCCCTTTTTTTTTTTCAAGTGTCTTATCACCGCGGCCGATCGAACGGCGTTAATCGCCTTTTCGTGCAGCTGCACGGGAGCCGGAATTTTCTTCATTGTACGAGCAATTCTTTTCTGACGTTGCTAAAAAGTTGGGCGCAAGGCAACAATGAAAGTCGAGGAAGAATTGAAAGATTAATGTCCAATGGAACAGTTTTCTTAATCACGAGGTGTAGAATGCGCGAAAATCACTAGTGGACGTTATGTATTAATAAATGGCCCTACATGTTTACGTTTAAAGTGTCGTTGCGTGGCAAATGCAAGTGAGGGAAAAATTCAGTGTACCTAAAATGTGAAATTGCACGCACCCTGAACTTCCACGCTGATAGCATCAGAAACTGCTACTAAAAAATAATTTCAGGTGGAAAACTTATGTGGCTGTTGACTAGTACTTTGGATACTTTCAGATGACAAAGATAGTGGTAGTTTGGAAAAGTTTGAGGCAATGTCCAACAAGGGTTAAAAAATATTGGTTGCCAGGAGATAAAAAGGGCTCGCCCCTTACTATAAGGCTATCACATAACCCGAATCAGTATTATTTTTTCAGAGTTTATTATATTCTTAAATATAAAGTATCCTGAAAAAATGATTTTATTAATTTTGTTTATTAAAATAGTAATACAACGTAAATTTTAGTTGCATACATAAATAGTATTGAAACTTCTGTTATATTTTCAAGCTACTAAAAGGTCGTTAACATTTTTAACATATTTTCTGATTTTTAAGGGGTCATTCTACTGTAATCGATCGAAAAGTTAAGCTATATTTGAAGATTTTTTTCTCACTAAATACAACATATAACGAGATGAATCTGTTTAGTATTTATTAAGCTACTCTTATGTTATACAAAAAAATTAAACAGAATATTTTTAATTTGTTTTAAATATTTTTTGACACCGTCAATATGGCACTTAAACTAAATATTCTAATTCGGGGCGCAGGTGATTTCCCGGCTCAGACTTATCTGATACAAAAAATTTGAAAAGATTCTTCATTTAAGAATCTTTCACTTAAGATTCGTCAAAAATAACTTCATTTTTCCGCCGATCAAAGAATGACCCTTTAAGAGAGTCCACTTTATCAGAGGCCTACTTGCCATCGGGCAAGCTGACACCCTGGTCAGTCCGCCACTAGATTGAGGGATGGAAAATGTGATTATTCAAAATACCAAATGGAGACACTCATAAGAACCTCAGAAAACATTTGAATAAATGATAGCACCAACCTCACAAAACCCGTGAACCAATGACGACCTGATTTCATTGCAACCCTTCAACTGAATAATATCATTAAACTTTAGACAGTTATATATGTTCCATACATCATCCCCTTAAAAAAATACATCTCAGACTCCATTACCTAAAACACACCTCATCCCTACACATCTGCACCTCCCTAATTTGAATATCCAAAAGATATCACGTTCGACACTACCAAATCCCAACGAATAAATGCCAGATAACTAAAAGCTAAAGAATTCCATCGAAAACTCGACAAAGCATCCAAACCCCCGCCAGATTTAATGGAAATCGAAAGCACTACAACTACCCCCACCACTTTTCGTTCATCCCTGTGTAATTACAACACACCCGCGAAGAGTGTGCACGATGTCACATTCAAAGGACCGTGATTCAGTGGTTACACGATTAACCACAAAAACGCCATTAACTGCACTCGATTCTTTAACGGGGAGGGGAGGAAAGCTACTCAAAGGTTTGAACAACGACTCGCCAAGTTTCGTATTTACGGCAACCGTGCTCCACTGGTCTAGCTTCCCTATAGATTTTGGTGTACGTGTAAACGGCGTGAATTACGAGCAACGAGGCCGCCAACAGTTTTACCAAAAATCAAAGTACGGCCAGCAGCCCGGAGCTGTTCGAAAAGTTTGGAACAGCAGTTTCCTGGGGAGTAGTTTGCTTCCGAGGCCGCAATCCGTCGAAACTGCGGTCAATCCCGTGAAAAATCGCGCTCGCCTGATTTCCAAGCGTTTCAGGCGAGCTCCGCGGCGGGGTGTCTAAGCCGACGCCGATGACCGCGCCCCTGCCCGCCGACATTTTCGTGATTTCATCCCCCGATGACGCGTCATTTTTTTTTCCCTCGCCCCGTCCCACCCCATGGACATAACGTCCGCATATATCCCGCCCCGGTTTCGCCATAAAACGTAAAACGAATACCGTGTTGGAGGGCAGCGATCGTCAACCATTCCCCGCTGTTCGTAAATAAGTAACAACGTTCCCAGGTCGGGAACAATCCTCGACTTCCTCGGTGGTACGTCGAGTTGTCGCTTCGCTTTAACCCAACGAGGACATCTGGGATCTCGGCCCACCCTGCGCGTTCCTGGATTATTCATCCCCGGGCTGCTGGTGCATATTTTTATGGAAGATTAGACAGGAAATGAGATCTGAACAGGAATTAGTTTCGTATGTAACGGTAGGGTGGCCCTTATTTTCAACATGCGATTTCTTTTGCTCTAACCCCCTAATATGGTTCCATTTGATAAACAAATAGTCCCTGAAAAAGATTGTTGCAATCGGACAAAACCAAAGAATGCCGACCAGGCTTTAAAGTTTAGGATTCATCAATGGTTTGGATGTAAAGATTTCTCAAAAATGGTAAGCCGTATCGAAATTTTGTTCAAATAATACTAAAAGAACATTCAATTTTCCACAAATATTCAATGTATAATTTTTTCGTGCTTCCAACCATTCTCTAGATAATAGCGTCTGAATACACAAAGGACCGCACAAAAAAAAAATTCGGCACGTATAAATAAGGGCCACCCTGGTGTTGGGGCTTGATCGACTCCGACACCTATTCTGCTTGAGGTTCTTGAAAGTATCATACGCGCTGGAGGACGTTAATCTTCTATGGCCCCCACAGAGAATATATCTTTTATACTCTCGGTATATCGGTATGCGTTTTAGAAAGCTTTCGATGTCCACGAAAATAAAAGTCGAGTGGTTACGTTCATGACTAGGAGAATGAAGCTCGAGAGCCCATATTATAACACATTGGTCGCATGACAATCCTCGTAGATTTAGTACTTAGTTCCTCCGAAGCATCGTGCAATTAGAGTTTGCCCCACTGCGCCGTTATTCGTATCTCGATTTCCCCAAACCACGTTCCGCGTCGGCCGCATTTTTTCGCCTCGATAAATGCACTATTTTAATCCTCCGCCGGCATGGATAATTCCCTCCCCCGGCTACTCCTTTTCTTCCTTTTCCGTCGATTGCCATTAAACGTTTGTGCATGCATTAAAACGGTATCGACCGGTCGATTCGCAGCGACGGTTAACGAGCGTACGTCGCCGGAGAAGATTTTGCCCGAGTGGCTAGGTATTATTCATGGCCGGCCCGATCCGGTCGGGAACAAAGTTTTACGCGCGACAAACGGGAATAAAATCTCTGCTTAATGAAGCAGCAAGAATTGAGTAAATCTATCATCTATAAATCTGCCACCGCCCAATTCCTTCCCGGTTGGCTCCGCAGGATTAATTGTTTACCGGTCACGCCGCCGACCGTGGCCACGATTGACGTGCTCAAATATTTCATGGCGATTTATCCCAAGCCCGATATAATTAGCTTCTTAACCAGTGCCCGATGAAGCTCGATTCATCGAGCGGACGTAAAGGCGCGTTTCCACGATTACAATTTCTGTAGCGGCTACTATTGACGGTTCCTAGAGCTTTTCCTGTGGACTATATTGTTGTCAAGCAACGTTATTCTTTTTGTAAATTAATAGTTAGTTGTCATCGAGGGACTTATTAAAAGAACTGTCATTTCAGTTTGCACACGGTTCGCAATGATAATTTGAGATACTGTAATTGAGTTTATTTCAACTAAACAAATATTAGAAATTGGTACTACAAACGCCAAACTTCCAGAACATCATTTTTCAAAGACGTTGAGCGTTTAAAAAATATCGTACATATTAGGGTTAATCGCTGCACGTTACACTGGAGCCGTCTTTAAATTACGAGACGTTTAAGGATTTATATAATCCATTTAACGCGGTTTCGCGATGAAGGTATTGAAAATTAGGTCATAAAAATATTACCTAAGACGCTACCTGACTCTGCCACCCCCTTGTAAGAAATTCACGACTCCCTCGTCCTTAGGGGTTTTGGGTCTAGGAAAATTTTCTGTTGCTTCAATCTTTTTTGGATCTGGTTTTACTCCATATTCATCAATTATGTGTCCCAAATAGATCACTTCATGTCGTAAAAATTCCTATTTATCTGGTTGAAGCATTAGTTTCGCTTCTCGCAGTCTTTTCATTAATCTTGTAAATTTGATTTCGTGTTCACGGAGCGACTTGGAATATATTACTATGTGATTTAGGTAAACAAAAAGTTCGGTTCCTTGAAGTCCTGATAGAACATTTTTCGTAAGGCGTTGAAATGTTGCAGGAGCATTTTTTAATTCAAAGGGCATTCTTGTAAACTGATAATGTCCGTATTGTGTAGAAAATGCTGCCTTGTGTGCGTCGTCTGGTGCCATCTTAATCTGATGAAACCCTGATGCTAATTTAACAGGTTAGGCCACCTTGGACGAAGCAAAGTTATTGTCACTTTCGGTAATTTGTTTTTAGGGAGATAATGAAATAAATGGAAAATTCAACATGAACCTGTTATTGTAGAACTCTCGACGGGAAAAGTGGTATTTTTTTCGTACAAAATTTCAGCTGTAGAGCCGTGCTGCGCGAAATCTTGCCGAACGACATTTTCCACGGTATTTAACGACGCGGCTATACCGTTTGACCAAAGAACAAAAAAATTTTAATTTTATTATCTACATGCCTAAAACTAAAGAAGTACATATGGATATCCATGAACATTAATTTTTGCCGAAATGAACATGCGGAGGAAAGTGCATTTTTGTTTTCATAAAAGTGTCAATTGCAAAGAATATTTTCAAGATGTTCCACGCGTCAGAGCCGTGGGAGCGCGGCCTAAGGTCGCAGAGTTCGTTCGCCTGCACGTTTCATCCACCGTTGGGGACACGTGCTGAGGCGGAGAACTCCTCTTCCCACCTGCCGAGGGAAGAAAATCAAAGCGTGTCGCGCATCCTCGCCCCTCTCAACAACCCCGTGCAACCGCGCTTTGTGATCTATTGTCGCAGAAACATTGAACGCTGGGAACGTTTCAACGCGGACTGCCTGCGTCGCGGAGCAGCGGGGAAAAAGAGGGAAGCGCCGTGGTGGAAGCACAGAGACAAGGAGGGCGGAATAAAACGCGACGGGGGTTGAAAGCGTGCGAGGGCGATCATTCGAAATTTCGTCGGGGACGTGAAATTCGCGAGGCGACAACCGATACGCCGAGTTAACGGGGCGGGGGAAACGCGGCGTCAAAAGGTCGGGGACGAAGAGGTCCCGCGTAATTTTAGCAAGGAGCCCGCGAAAGGGTGAACCCGCCGACGGAGGAGAGAAAAAGGTGGGGGGGGGGGGGGGGGCAAGTAGAAAAGGGACAGCGGCGCAAAAGGGAACGGCGGTTTCCGAGTAGCGGGCGCGGGGGATTGGCAAAAGGTCGACGGAGGGAGAGGAGAGGAGAGGAGCGGTTTGCATTCGCCTGCAAAGGTACCGGGCGCGGGCGATGGCGGGCTACAAAGCCGCGAAGCTGCAAGGGGTAAAGGGTCGCCGCGAGGAGGAAGGCGCCGAGTGGGTAGTGGTGATTTCATTTCTCGTGCGTCGCATTCGCGCGCGGGAACCTACCATTAATTAAAATATGGGGAGAAAAACGAGTAACGGAAATGCTGTACACGGAATGTATAAAAGATTCCCATTTCACCGAAGCCCATACCGCGGAATAACCGCGGGAGGTGGATTCTGACAATGCTGGCGAATCTGGCGAATAGATTTGCGCGAATCCCGTGCACAGCATTTATATTCCATCTCTGCTGGCCCCTCTGCCTCTCGCTCTTACACTCTCCCAGCTACCGTTTCCCTCCCTCTTCGATCCACGCTCGTTGCCTCTGTCCGGGCGTCCCTTCACCCCTCACTGATACCACGTAGCGGATACGTGTATTCATAATTTTCTCCGGGTGTGGGAACACCGGCAGACGTGTATCTAACCGTGGGCGCAGCGAAGCGTCCCACGAAATTCCCGATCAGAATTGGTCGTTGTAGGTTGTGTCAATATAGTCGCGCGGAATCAAGCCTCCCCCGCCCGTGCTCCGTCCGCGGCGATGAAAATGAAAGACTGGGGGAGGAAAAAAACGAGCACGGGGGGGCCGTTTTTACGATGCCCGCCGCAGATGGGATTCGCTCTTTGATGGATCGGGAATTAGGTCGATCGTCCCGCGGTATAACGCTCCTCCGAACGTAAACCGCGGAAGGGGAGGGGGCTGGCGCCTTGGAGAACGCTGATCTCGAAGCCCTGCGAGGGGGGGAAGTCTGGCGGTAAACGTTCCCCGCTTGAATAGAGGCAATCAACGCTCTTCGGGCCGTTTCGTGGAACGCATCCCCTCAGCCCTGAACTTCGGGAACCGGCGTCTTTACGCGTCGTAATTGTGTATCGAGGCTTCGCGGAGGGGGTAGATCGAAGCTCGTGGCGCGGAGTTAACTGACACGTGGATCGTGAAAGGGAATAAGAGAGCCTTAATGAGCACGTGCTTGGGGATTGTTTCAAAAGCGGAATGAATCTTTTATTGGGCGAGTGTGGATCTAATAGGGGAGGTTTTCTCAGGTGCCAGTCGTGATTGATTTGATTTTTGGATATGTTTTTGAGGACAGAGAAATAACAAATACGTGTTCTTTTATTTTGGCCTGTTTGCGTATTTAGGGGGGGGGGGGAGCACCCCTCAAAGTTTAAAGAATGTTATAGCATTGTGTATATCAAGTATTTATATTAAATTTTATTCAACACAATGTTATGTTAAAGTGAATGTCCCAATTTCTGCTCATTTAAGAGGTTACTCGTCATAAAGAAGGGGTAAAAAATTTGTTTGTGATCAAAAGTTGCAGAGTAATTGATTAATTCTTTAATAATAAATCAACTAATTCGAAAACTATTTAAGAAAGATATTTCAAGATGTTTAACTATTAGTAATTTGTAATTAAATACAACGCTCCAAATGTCCGTATTTCTGCTCACGAAAAATAGCGATGTACGTATTTCTACTCACCATTTGTACCAATTTCTGCTCACATAATATGTTGCCTTTTCACGTTAAAATAAGTTACACCCTTTATGGAGAGGTTTTATAACACAACAGTAAAGCATAAAATAATGATAAACAAAAAATAAAATGCCTTCGAATAGAAATAAAGATTACAGCGTACATTGAATTGTGAGGTTGTTGCTAAAATTTTGGTGAGTAGAAATGCGGACATGACGGTGATTCACTTGACCCTAAACCTGCTCACCTGTTTCCTACTTAAAAAAATTAAAAATAGTAAAAAGAATCTAAATCCAGTGCACAATACGGTATCTGTTTATGTTATTAAATAACAAATTCTACTGGAAAAACTATTTTCTGCCCAATTATCGAATACCAATAGCGACGCTGTTCCTTAGCACGACCAGCTAGAACACAATCGTCCCGGGTGTTGGCCGGGCATTTTACCACACAACAAATACAGATCCTCGAAACCGTGACACCCAAGAATTTTCAAGGCTACGCTGCGACGTCTTTCCGCCGATGCCAATGTCTGGACTTCGTCAGCGATGTACGTTGGATCATGGGAATGGTTGGGTCTGTCCTCCATCCTGGCCATTCGAGGGTAGAGGGTGAAATCTCTCTACCCAGAATTTAAAAGAGAATTTTTCTGCGCGGTGCGGCAGTTCACATTTTTGTTTCAACCGAGCAAGTTCTCTCGTGCTAGCATAATTATATTCTGGGCTACCAAAATCTCTGTCCCAGATGTAAATGACTTAAATGTCATGACTCAAAAAGAGGGACACCAGTTTATCAATAAATAAATATCTAAACAAATATTTAACTGTTATATTTCGTGACTGTTATAATTTTCTTTAAATTAATAGTAGGAAGTTTTCTACCCCTTCTTATGAACTTTGATGGGTGATTTATCCCCCTAAATATGCATACCAGCGAAAATAAAAAAACACGTATTTGTTATTTCTCGGTCCTCTAAAATGTATCCGAAAACCAAAGCAATCGGAGGCGGACGCTTGAAAGCCTTTCCTTGAAAGGGAGGTCGTTGTTATTTCCACTGGTTGAGATAAGGAGCTAGAAAGTGCTCTATTGAAAGAAATATCGTGGGAGTTACGATGGATTTTCTCGTAGTAGAGAATATTTCTAATGGATTTTCAAGTCAACGACAATTTTCAAAATTGGATGTTTGATATCAAGCAAGGCACCATTTATCATTTTTGAGTGGCCATTATTATGTAGCTACTATCACTGATCATTCAGTTTTCACCACTTTTATCAAAGTTTATACGCCCGTTTATTCACCCCCATTCTCTGTGTTACTAAATGCACTGGATTAATTTCAGTGTCGCCTGGAAGATAAGCATGTTATATATTTTGGACACGGACGACCCATTTAACGTTTTATCGAGAGCTTGAGACTGTGATGAACGTTGTTAATTTACGCGTTGCTTTAAAGCTCAATATTTTCTGACAAGAACGCGGGGATGTTCATAATGTTAGCTTTATAATTAAGTTTCTATCGAAGGAACGCCGAGATTCAAAGTACACTATTCAAGGTACACCAACTAACTTTATAATAATGCGATATGCTTACCTTGTACAAGGGCGCCTGTAAAATTTAGGTAGAAACTTTGAACGTGCGCACCACTCGTCAAAGTAAATAGAAAAATATTTGTAAACACTGGTTCAACAGCGAAAAGTTTCTATATTATACAATAACAATGTGCTTAGTCGTCGTAGGAAATGTTCTTTATGTTTCCCTCATTTAAAATAAAACTCAGGAGGTTTCTTCACTGGAGAGAGTACAGACTCGAAAACACAACAATCCTGAAATTGTTGTCTTAATTCATCTATAGTATTTCGATTGTCTGCTAACAGACAAAAAGTGTCACTTGGAAAGAATGGCTATTGGACCCATTTTTACGAAATTTTACAAATGTTAGGTAAATGTGCACCATGCACTTAAATACTCTGCATAGCTTCTCGTGGCAATAAACACATTGAATTAAGGGATAACGTCACGATGATAGGCCAAAAATTGATTTGAAAGAACGTTATTAAAAATGTAAAATAAGCTTCTTATGATATGTATAAAAAAAACTATAGCCACACAGCCGATACTTATTTTCCATTTGAGTCGTTCAGCGGTTTTAATTTCTTCAAAATCACCTGCAAAGTTCTGTTATCCTACTATTTTTTACCTATCATCGTGGCGTTACCCTTTAATTTCACGAATACTGTTCCCTTGAAAGGATCACGTGCCTGAAACCAATATTTATGTGGAATATTGAAAGAGTATTATATTTTCCATTCCACCAAAGCAATGCTGTATTTATATGTACTGATTTTTAAATTAAAATTTGGACCACCTCGCGAATTTTGATATCTGTAATACCACAAACAAATTACAAAACCAATTAATTCTGCATTTCTATGTATTGAAACGTACAGGATCGATTAATTTTTTAAAGCCATTCACCAATATTTCTGCTATTACAGTCGTCTAATTTCAAACTTTATCTTTTTTGCCTTAAAACCAATCAGTGATCTGACTCGGTCTACTCGAGCCATCAAAACGCTTCCCCTCCGAAAATAATAAAAACGAAACTTTTCACCAGCCTGTTATATACGTGTCGTGAAAACCTGTTGAAAGTTACTGGCGATTTTTCCGCCTCTCCTTCGAGCTGCACGCATCGCTTTTGACAGAAACGAAAGGCCTGAAAAACTATTCACTGGACACGTGACAAAAAAAATTCATCACGTTCAAAGTGTCCGATCCGTCATAGCGTTTCATCAATTCATTAACGGCTCAACGCACCGAAACACTCAAATACACTTGACGTACAGCCGTTCGTTTAAAAAATCGTTTAATTTAATCAGCAAGCCCCTCTTTTATTCCCTTGCGCATAGATTTTCGTGGGGAACGATACGCAGCCGTAGTTCCCTCTCTGCTTTCACTGACCCGTATTTTGCAACGATATCTGCACTCCTCTATAAAAGACGGAGGGTGGAGAAACAGAATGCTTTACGATATTGAATTACGAGTGTAAATCCGAGGAAAGGGCAATCGTTTGCCGATTACGAAGAAAAGATACGGTCGACGATCGTTCACGGAACAAAAACTATTCAGCTCGACGAGGAACACTGGCCATTAGTCAACTGCGCTCAAAGTATCGCGAGGGAAGTTAAGTTCTCAATGCTGAAACTACCTTCTGATAAATTAAACGATTGCCAACGGAGCAAATATTGTTCCAAGAGGGTCGTAGTTACAAGTTTACAGGCATTCGTCGCGAGAACTTGTTTCAACTCGCGATTGGACAATAAATTAATTAAATTTCGGAAATATGAAGCCACTTCAGCGAGACCTACGGGGCACAACAATTGAGGACCTTGCAGCCAGAGGAGTGCAGCTCCATTTTGGACAGATTTTCAGTTATGGCGTGTAATGTAGGTACGAAATTGCATTTAAATTTATTTTTCTTGAAATTTCTATAAAAATAATTATTTATTCTTATAGTAATTTTTAAAAAAATGATTATAGAATGCAAAACGTGTAGAAGCCCAGTAAATGACCGCATACTTTTAATACGAATTGTACTTATTAATGTTTGCTTAATACACGTAACTAAAAATGTTGGATATTAAAAGTGCAATTAAACTCTAATTATAAACATATAATATTTTTAAATTTATAATTGACATTTCTTTGCCTAATGGTCATTCACTGGCATGCGGTCAATTACTGGATAGTTTACCCTATAATGCATATTTTTTACTAAACAAACATATTTTATGCCACATAACAAGACTCAGTTTCAATTGGTTTCTTTGTAATTAATTGTAACAGAAATGCTTCATTTTAGACAGGAACGATTGCCAAGTATCCTTAACCTGCGTCGATCTTCTGTTAATACTCTGTACTTTTCCAAATTTAAATTGCCACATCTAATTTGATTGAATAATTTCGGATTGGTGTGTCATAATACATAATACATCTCTCAATTTTAGTCTGAAGCTAAAGTATTATTAAACGAGGAATAAAAAGGCTAATTAAATCGCGTTTCTATTACAAACGACAGGTACAAGCATGACTTCACCTGATAATTAAAATCCACTTCCCGCAATACAGCTCCAAATGATCACGAAGAAAAATATAAAACTGCTCATTTACAATATCCCCAGTGTATTTAACAGACAACAGCTTCCATCAGAAATGGCCAGATCTCCCACCATCGACTTCAACACTCCCAGCTAACAGACCCCCGTTCCGCGTATGTAAAATTTCTAATATTCAACTCGAGCCAGACATAAACTTTGAACCTCGAAGAAGCTTAGCGTTCAACATATTGGAAAATGGCCCGAATCGGCGAGATAAAGCGTCGTTGAAAAAAGAAAGCCGGGAGAACATGTTTTGGTGGGATTAAACGGGCGCTGGAAATATGGGGAATAATTTAAAGGGAAACGTGAAAGCCAGCTGGCCAGCTTTACTGCGCGTCTCGTCGTGAAATCGCTGCCATGGGCTGCGCACGTTGATCCTCGCGTCACAAAACGGCAACGGAATTCTTCGGGGTTACTCGTTAAATCCGGCTAATCTCCTGGCATCGGGTGGAAACGAGCCTTGACAAGCAGACAAATTGAGAATGAGCGAGAAAAAAGGAGCGGGAGGAAAGAACAGCAGCGGCGATCAGCCGGTCTTATTTAACGAATCGATTCGCCGCGTGTACGCTGTGAACGATGACGCTCGTCGCTTGATGAAAGAAGTTTCCCCGGAAGTAAAGTCGTTATAAGCGAGCCAATCTCCGAGCTTTCCTTAGAAACCGACCCCAGGAACCCGAGTTACACGCGCTCTATGTTAATTTCTGAAATTTTTACCGATCAATGCTGGCGAACGAAGAATCCATGAGCCGTGGTACCTGGTTGCTGCGCGACAGCTAATTATAATTAGCTATCGACTTACTGTCAGGGAACTTGATGGCAAATTTATTTTGCTGATACGTTTTGGGTGTATTATGTTTGGTGGCTTTTTTTTTGCCACGATGGGCGACGAAGAAAGGAAATATTGACTATGAGAAATTTAATTAGCAAATGAATTATAGTTGTGATTCGGATTCTTATGAAGAGGATATTAATTTAGAGGGTTTATAGTAGGTACTAGGGCGAGAAGGGGTTGCTTAGTTGGGGTAGATTAAATAAATCACCCTGATAAAATTAGAACCTACTTTTGAGGTTTATTATTCTATAAATGACGATTTAATTAAATACGCTATTACAGTTCCATTAGGTAATGTTAAATTAACTTGGTGCAAAAATTGGAAATTAGAGCATCAATGTAAAACTTTCGGAGTAGAAATTGGATTTCACTATTATTAGATAAAGAAACAGGATGTATTGAAATAACAGTAGGTATGAATCATTTTGAAATCAGTTCACCGAATGATAATTAAATTTCATAAATTGATAATAGTATGCAATTTCATGAAACAGAACTACTTTTCCAAGCTGAACACTTTCACTTCAGTTTAAAGCAATTTATAAGCTATGGCGGTCCACGAGGCGTAAGTAATTTAATTATTAATTAGTTTTGGAAAAATTCAAACTAAAATACCGGACAAAGTGAAAGATATTTTTATATTTACATTTGATATTCTACTTCATTTCCAAAGTCACTGATACCAAACACACAATTATAACTAATATTTATAAAACGAGCAAAGCATTTTATGCTACTACGGTAACGTGATACGCTATTTAATATTTATGGAGTTGAAATTTCAGAATATCGAAGTTTTGAACGCAAACTGCTTTATAAATCCAAAACAGGAAATTGTATATGATATATAATACTATCCATTTTTTGTAACATCGTTCGCGTTTAATTATCTGATGCAGCGAACAAAGGAAGTTTTTCCGTTTATAAAATAATTGTTATCTGTTGGAAAACACGACTGATCAAACAAGTTCATCCATTTTACTGCCATTGAATTCCCGTGCTCCTCATTCCTACCTTGTCATTAGTCAAATAATTTCCATTTCTCCTAAAATATACTTTACCCACGAGATATTTACACTTCATAAAAAAATACGTAAAGCTTCCAAATGACTATTTTCAGTATTCAAGAACGTGTTTCATTCCTTATTTTAAATTTCAGTCTGCATACAAATATAAAGGTACACATCTGTAGATTTTATGCATATTGAAGGTCCGTCTGGCTTTCATCAATGAGCACGCCTTCCAACGCCTTGCCCTGTCCCTAGGAGGTTTTTCGCCAGGTTCGAGTGTCCTTAACAATTTTCGATTGTCAATAATATGACCCAAATTCTTGAAATAACCTGGGATCTCGACCGGAGAATGAACCTGTGGAGGTGTGCAATATGAAATTTGAGAATCGGCAACAGCTGTCTGCCCGGAGGACCTACAGACCCAGTTACTATAGTCAGAGACACAGTTCAAGCAGACACTTTAAGTAATCTCTCATTCCAGAGTCCTCCACATGAAGTATCCGTAAGACCTCGTTTAAAAATAAAATTATTGTTTCTAAAACAAATTCAGTGTCTTATTTACGGTATACAACATGCACTTGAATAATCCCTCTTCTAGCTTCCTTTCGAACCCACAAATCGACAATACATCCGAATAAAAGTTCTGAAAGAAACCCACTCGTAAATATGTAAACGATCTTGTATCCTAGCAACAATCAAACAATGAACCTCTCAAAAATCTATTTTCCACGAAACCCAACAGACACAGGGCTTGAAACCGTTATTACCTATAACAATTTCTGTTCTTGAAACAATTTTGAAAAACCTTTATTCTGAATAAATGTTATAGTGAACCTAAATGTCAGACTATATCAGTTTAAGTTACGATTTCTATATCAGCTCCCATGTAAATTCTATGTATAACTCCTCTACTTGTGGTCAATACTCTAGGGGGTGATTATACAGGTAAAAATAAGACGAAAATCAAGAGTGACGAAATTGCGGTAAAGGCTTCGTTTTCGAGAAAATTAACTTTGAATTTCACCTAAATACGCGTGCATCGTAGGCGCTTGACGGGCACGCGGAGGTGAGCGGACCGCGTCATCTACCCGTAGCACGTTCCGCGGAAATTCAAAGTCAATTTTCTCGAAATCGAAGCCTTTACCGCAATTTCGTCACTCTTGATTTTCGTCTTATTTTTGCCTGTATAATCAGTTCCTGGAGTATTGACCACAGGTAAAGGAACACCCTGTATATAAGTTCCAAAACCGTTATAGAACCGATTCTTGTAACAATTGCACAGAATTTTACAGTAAATGAAATCACAACATATTACAGCTATGGATTACAGTGTATAAGCAAAACAGTTTAAAAATTATTATGAATAATAATAACGAACACTTCATATTACAAAATAATTATAGGTATATGTATCTACAAATATGTACATAATATTTACTTACTTTTTTATAATAATTTTTAAAAAAATTTGCTTATACACAGAAATCTATAGGTAGCTGTAATATGTTGTGATTTAACTTAATGTAAAATTCTGTACAATCGTTACAAGAATCGGTTCTATAACCTGAAAAATAATAGTTATAGAACTATATAACCGTAATTTAAACTGATATAGGCTGACATTTAGGTTCTTTATAACAGTTATTCAGAATAAAGGTTCTTCATAACTGTTTCAATCGGAACCCTTATATAACAATTTGAAACAGTTATTTTCAGAACCTATCCAAGCCCTGAACAGACATCCTCAGAAGACTTCCAACGAACGTCCACCGAAACGTCAGTGGCACTTCCCAGAAACGGTCACGGAAGCGTTGCATGGTTACTTGTATAAAATCAGGCATTAAGAGCAAAAACCCACATTTTTTAAGAAATTGAGTTAGTAGGAATAACTCCATTAAGCTGCAGTAATCATATAAAATAGAAGAATTAACTTTTTTTTTTCAATGTGGATTAGTCCGGTTTTTTTCTGAATGCCTGAAATTCACTTGTGACTGTCGAAAAATTCATTTGCCCGCGTGTTTGGAGGTATCGGGTACGCGCGCGCCGACGGCCGATGCACACGCGTGTCACGCTGGGCGCTGCAGCCCAATGTTTCTCCGCTCGATGGAACGCGAATGCACGTGCATCGCTCGTTAACAGCGGCCCGCACCAGTCCTAAACTCATTTGCATAATTAGTGCGTGTCGGTTGCAGCGGCACGCGTGACTACGGCCACGGCGGTCGGGGATCGAGCGAGATATTATCGCTGATACGAGCGATACGCGCGGTCGAGTCCGCCGCTATCACCGGACACCGCGGCATCCGTTGCAACTCCTGGCAACTGCGTCGCCGCTCGCGCCAACTTCGACGGCATTTCCCAACTTCCGTGGCCGTTTCTACGCGACGCCGCGCCGGATTTAACGATCCGTATAAACGCCACCGCGATTTTCCACTTCCGCTGCCCGCTCGACAACCGAATTTTCCACGCGCTCTTTGATATAGCTCCCTCCTTCTCCGAACACCCCCGCCCCCCCCCCCTGCCCTCCGCCCTTCACCGATCGCAATTGCGGAATGGCATTTAAGGTATTCCACCACCACGGAGGCATTGTCACGGTTTATTTGATCGTGGTTACCGAAATTTACTGTGCAATGGGAGAGGGGTGGCGAATTGAGGGATGAAGCGGTGTAGGGTTTCGATGGGACTGCTGGGGTGGCGCAGCCGCGTGGTTCGAATCGCTCGTTTTTTCGCTCGAATCTCTCGGTTAGGTGACAAATTGTTTCGCTAAATGGGAAAGCGTATGGTTGGATAATGAGGAAAGGGGTAAGGGGTGGTCTGCTCGAGGGCGTGGGAGTCTGATGTCCACTTCGTGGGAGCTGTAATAAATTTGTGTAGGCGGGAAAAAGAACCCTGGGCTGATGAGAAATATGAGAATCGAACCCCAGAGATAGACGGGTCCTTTGCGTACTGGTCTGCCGCCTAACCAACTTCGCCAACGCGACTCTCCGAGGTTGCACTTTTCCGAACCCTACATATTAGTGTAGGCGACTCAGTGTTTACATCTTGCGAAGCCACGCGCGAGGCACGATCGCTGCGTAGAGCCGGCCTCGCGACCCTTTGTTATCCTCGACACTCTTGAGCGCCGGAGAATCTGGCAACACCGGCGGAGCGTCGAACCGTCGATGCTCGCGTTTCGAAGAAGAGTCACCGGGCCAAGCTTGAGGAGCGAGCACGTCTAAGCTATACATATATATGTACATATATATCTACCTTATAACCATCACCACCGTGTATTCTGTCTTTCTCGCTCTCTCTCACCCACATTACGGTGGGCCGAAAAAACGGGATGACACAGCGAGTCAGGATCTGGGACAGCTAGGACTGGAGGACAGAATCCTGACTTGATAGCTAAAAATATTTAGCTGAAGATATTCAGAAGATATTTCTGATCCTTACTAAGTTGTTTGAGAACCTTCTCATCAATAAATGAAATACCGCCATCAAATTTAATGCTCTCAAATTTAACGACAGGTAAATTTTCGCACCTCAAAATACACTTCCCAATAGGACCACAAAACTATTTTGGATCTGTAGTTCCAAAATGTCTGAATGGAAGCTCATTGAAGTGCATCATGCAAATAATTCGTTGGAGAGGTTTTTTAACACTTTAGCGCCCGCACCTAGATCCCGTTGAAGCAAAAATATCCCGTTTTTCTTTTTATCGTTAAAAATGGTCCGAATTTATATATTTTTATAAAAAAAAAATTTTTTTTTGTTTATTCATTTCTTTTCAATGGTTAAAATGCATAAAACCAAGGTAGGCCCAGCTTTCTTCAGTAAATAAAACTACGCTAAACATGTACTACTTAAACTATTGCAAACAGCGAATTGCGAATGCAAGCAGGCAAATGGCAAAAAAGGAATGTACCATATATGATACGTTTGACGCTAAAGGGTTAAGAATCATTTCGATATCGTGAATTATACCATTCTTCCCTTCCATTGGTAGCTTACAGTTCTTACACTTCGGGAGTTATAACACAAAATCGGAAAATAGCCGAATTTTCAGGGGTCAATTTCAACCCCCTTAAAGCGAATTTAGGCAGCAAAAAAAATTGCGAGATACATATATACATAACATATATCTTCTACATATCCCCAAAATTTCATAATTTATTGAATCTCCGGGTTGGGGATCTTCCCTTGTAAGTCCTCAGGGGAGATTTTCAATTTATTTAGATGTGCGATGACACTATCAGTAATGTTTCTCCCAGAACTTGACGTTGGTGAACCATGACTGATGTACATAGTTAGACCCCGACCCTTGAATCAATGAAATATGTTGCTCTCTCACTACAACCGCGTTACCTCCCAAAATAGAAACACATAAAACAATATGTAAAACCCTATTTCACGTGTTTATGTGCTCAAATAATATTTTCTGATGTTCAACAGTGAAATATACAAAAAAAATTGGAAAATATTCCGAAGTCGCCAAACTTGGTAAAAAATTAAAAACTTTAACCCCGTTGCGCGAGGGTCAAATATTGACCGATTTCAATTTTTTTTTGTCTCGTTTCGTCTTTCGCAAAGGCAACTTTCCCGCACTAGGCCGTTTTGAGTTTCGAAAATTTGGGTTTTCCGGTGCCTACATTTGATACCTGCTTGATACTTTTACATAAATTCAATATACCCACTTCGTCATTCGTTGCCGTTCTAAAAAGGAAATAATAAAGTTCCCCGTTTCCCCGGAGCAACACACCTAAATAGTTAAATTCCAAAACTACCATAATAACCAAATACCGAACTAGGACATTCGTCGATTGCGCGACAGTAATAGCGAGTTTTCGATTTTCAATATCCGCGGCTGCCTCTATTTCAAGCATTCTCGGGTCCCAAAGCAGGCGACCGCTGATCGTAAAACTACGGAACAAGAAACGACGACGGTCTAGAGTCTGCGGAATCCAAAGATCACAGTGTCGTCGATTATTAATATCGAGGAATAATACGATGCGCTCGATAAACTTTTATGTCCCGCCGTTAACAAAGTTTTCTTTCAATTACTCGGGCCTCCAGGAGGGCGAGCGAATCTCGCACCCCATCCCTGCACGACCCACACCCTCTTTATCGAACAATGTTTGTCTTCTCTGAGGATGCTGGGTATCGCTGTCGATGCTGCTATTATTTCTTCGTGAAACATTGAGCAGAACGCGCGCGATTGTCCTTGATAGCCCTTAGAAGAGAAGGGTCAGGGAAGAGTTCGCTGGAATCCAGTCGACCATTATCTCCTGTTGCGCCTTGTGAATTTTATATCACATTGGAACTTCGAAGGCCACAATATTAAGTTAATTGTACGGCACACAGTGGTATGGTCCACTGAGTGGTAAATTATATTAAACAATTAAATATATATCTCCTGATTGGTAGACGAAGGGAAATACTCGATCTTCGTATTAACAACCCTTAGATGACGAATGACTTGCCAATCGTTAGTATACTGGATGCAGGGTCTATTCTGACCCATATAATAATTTCCTTCAAACAGATCCTATAAGCTTTTATATTAAATTTGATCCTACCATGATCTAAAGCCCTTACTTTTTCAAGCAGTGATGGTGTAAGTAACTACTACCATAAATAGCCTGAACGTACACTATGCCAAACCCACCAGGGAAAGGTTAAGCTCGAATAGGGTTATCTCATTCACAAAATGCTCCCAGTTGAGCCTCCAGCACAGCCTCAACACGGAAGAGCCAGCTCGGGACCCCGGGAGCGCTAGTTCCCGTCCTGAGGACATGCTCCTGGGGTTAAAACGCCCATGGAGACAAGCCTCAAGCCCTGAGGGTAGACGTGATAACAATCACTGCCTTTGACCGAATATATGGGAATATATAGGTCTGTATGTTGTAGTAACCATCCCCATCTAATCAGTCACCCTTAAAGGGGGACTATAATTTGGGCAACGCTAAAACAGGTGGATGTTTGGGAATTTTTTCTGGTGAAATTATGAAGCAAATCATTTTGAACTATTTTATGGCTTTATATTTAACTTTTGAAGATACGAAAAAAATGTTATGTTAAAAATATGCATTGTAGATGCCGCTATCGTCGCATCTTGCTACAGCGTCGTCGCCGAAGTTGCAAAACGGTGGGTGTAATTTAGAAAAATCTATTCAATCAATCGACTTGCCCTTACACATACAACTAGATAATTTCAAACTGTTGTCGATGGACCTCAAAAACCGAAAAAAAAGTCGAAAATTTACAAAATTGTAGAGCTTAGGAACAGAAGTACGACTTTGCAGGAAATTTTTTAATCTATTTATGCAACATTGAAGTATTAAAATGATTTTTTTTTATAATACCAGTGGTCCATCGAGAATAGTTTGGAATTATCTAGTTGTATGTGTAAGGGCAACTCGATTGGTTGAATAGTTTTCTATAAATCACCCCCACCTTTTTGCAACTTAGGCGGCTACGCTGTAGCAAGATGAGTCGATAGCGACATCTACAATGCATATTTGTAACCTAAATTTTTTTCGTATCTTCAAAAATGAAATATAAAGCCATAAAACAGTTCGAGATGATTTGCATCATAATTGTTCCAGAAAAAAATCCCCAAAATCGGCCTGTTTTAGCGTTGTCTAAAGTATAGCTCCCCCTTAAGGTGCAAATCCACAATGAGGCAACAATATCGAGACTTTAATCTTATTTCATTATTTTATAATTTTTTATTTATTTTATTATTAGTTTCATGAATCTACCTAAACTCTGACGAGAAGAGTTTCATTATATATTTTAAAAAAAACTCATCCCTCGCGACTATTTCCATTATTTACATTTAGTTGCTGAGATTTTTGTCTCGTGATAAAAAAGTCTCATGTAAAATCTCACCGTGGATTAGCATCTTTACGTAAAGCGCATATCCTTGAGATAACATGCGCGTAAACTGCGAGTTCTTTCGCAACAACGTGCAGATGAAGTAAAGAAGCGGCTATTCTGAAATGATCTCTGAGTAGAGACCAGTAGATAAGGCTGCGAGCAGGAACAACCTAATTTCTGAAGAGTGAAACGCCGCTTTGGTGTCATTGACTTTATGAATGCATTGTTTTAACGCAACAGCTCACTCGCAAGCAGTCTAGTCTACCTATTATGATTCCCTTGGACGTTCATGTCGTAGCAACCGCATCCACCCATCCCCCCGTCTTCCAGCAATGTCCCCTCACCCTGCTTTTCCTTTTCGACGTACTCCCATAGGCGTGCACCTCCGCCAGCCAGGCAATCAGTCAGTTATTGATTCAGTGGCCAATGTTACAGTGACGGGGAGTTAAAATCACACCCGTGACGTTTAAACAACGGGCCCAGCGCGCCGGAATTATGAGCCGTCGGGTCTTCTTTGTCCCGCGGACCGCGTTTAATCAAGTCCGGTAGAAAATAGGATTGTGCCTGTTCATTGTCCCCGGGGAATTAATCGATGAATGCGGGAAATTTAATTAAACGTAAACAGCCGATCGCGCAGCCACGTGACGTGGGGAAAAGGGGCGTATCGAGGCGAGGCCGGTGGATTTCATCGGCCACTGGAATTTTCAAAAGCCGGATACACGGGTAATTCGAAAATCGCCGGCCCTTCCCGCAAACCGTTGCTAATTCGTCCACGTTTCTGCTGTGTTTTCGGAGTTACACGCTGGGGGTAATTTAAATTCGGCGAAAAGGATACCAGTAACATATTCAGAGTTCGAGCGTTAATCTGGTTTAAAGCCTTGTGGGATCGCGAACTGCGAAGTTGTTATAATGAATTGCAGATAAAGGATAAATTTTGGTAGATTATTGTAGCGATTATTCCTCTCAAGTTTTCTCAACAATTTTGCAAAGCCGTTTGCTCAAGTTTCAGCAATAAGCTGACGAGAAGAAATGCTATAATTCTTGTAATGAAAATGTTTCAAATTCGAAATACAATAAATCTGATAACGATCGCCTGAAGTTTTTGTTATTTAATGCAATTGAATTTTTTCCAGTATTGTATATAGCTTCTACTATACTAGAATGAGAATGTTATTTAAATGCACGTGCCTATTATTCCTATTAATCACGAGCACTGTTCTTGTTAAACCAATTATTTAGAAGCATTTATGTTATAAGGTAGAGATATATGATATTGAAGCTGAACTGCATTTCACTGAGTTAAATGGAATCAGTTTCTATGACACTTGAAACGTGTACGATAATCAAGTACCATGGAATGTATTTATTATCCTGCAAACTAAGTAGCAGAATTCAAAGTGATCAGAATTTGCAGAAAATATCAACGTGGCAACGACGAAAGAACACAAACACGACCCTTCAAAAAGAGTGACGATTCCGAACGGATCGATTCATTTAATTGAAACGACACACGTTCAAGCTGAACTCAAAATTCGACGTGATTTTACGGTTTGTCGCCAGCCATTTTTATTCATCGCCATTTATTATTGGTAAAACCATTCGGATGGAGTGCGAAATAAACAAGGCCAGATATTTGACGATCGGGGAATAATTGGGAATCGATGAAAACGCTTGGAACGCTTTTTCAAATTCGGATTTCCGTCGCTAAAGCGGAACCATAGAGTCGGACGGTGCTTCCAATGTTTGACACGATTCGAGCGAGTTGCCCGCTGGGAAATTAAGCGTCTGCGTCGCGGAGATTTCCACGTAAAAACACATTTTCTTTTTAAAGAGGGAGGTGCCTCGTATCCGGGTGGACTACAATAGCGTTATTCCTTGCTTGTTATTAGCTCCTGAAATTCTAAGGAACTTGTATTTCAGTCATTTTGTACGAGTCGATTTATCTGCAGCGAAATGTCCCATTATTTCAGGAAATTGTAAATGTGAATCAGAACTGGAATATGGTGCTTAGGTAGGCTTCAAATAAAAGTCAAGAAAATATGAGAAAGTAGAGGAGAATAAAAGAAAGGGGAAACAACGGACTAAGGATAAATTATATGATTCCATTAAAAGATAAAAGATTGCAATTCTAATATATAGATACACTGTTACCTCTATAATAGGAAAAGTATGGTTAAAGGAGGATAAGATGGGATCTCATTAAACGATGCTACATTTTTGCAGTATATCCTGGCTATAAGTCTAAGGCAGCATTATATAATAATATGTACTTTGTCTTGAAACATTCACGTATATGTATACATAAATGTATTTTTATTATAGTATATATATTTTTTGCTTGTAGAGGTATTTCCTGCGTAATAAAGATGCTATTATTTTATTCTACCACTTTGTTCTATTCACATTTAAAGAAGATCTGTAAACCAATCTACTTTCTACAATTAAATACATTACGTTAGTCATTTACTAATTATGCAAATATAATAAAACGGGTGCTTTTTTTTTACAAATCTATGCTTCTAATAAATTATTCTGATCTAAGTTGCAATAGTTATAACGGAATAAAATATTCTAAAGTTCTCAATATTTATTTTAATTCAATTTTAATTACAATAGACGGGCTAGACTTTGGCGTTACGCTTTGGAAAAATGAATTACAAAATGAGGTAGAAGAACGTGCGCACATTTCGAAAAATAGAAAGAAAAATAGAAAGAAAAAGAAAATTATGAATATACAATATAAGATATTCAACGCAACAGATGTAAAAGCTTTCTACGGATTTTATCTATTGAATCGGAGAAAAAGTCAAGTTGGTCGTGATAAGAATTAGCAATGCTACATATGCGATCGATGCAAATATGTTTGCCATAGAGCAGCGTTGCCCCGATGGGCGGTCCGAGAGCACGAGCATCCACCGCGTTTTCCAAAGCTCGCGTGGAAGGGGGCGCTTGACATTAAGTAAAAAGGTCAGGTCTGATAAGATTCTTCTGTTTTCGAGAGTTAACAAGTTTAGTCTGGACAGCGGTGGCTTGTAATTGTTGCAATGTATAGGAATACTAGCCCCGGATTTATAATCTATTAACCTCAGATATTTGTGTCGAACGCTCTCGATTCTACTGCAGTGTATTTTGAAACAAAGTGACCAAATTGTAGAGCCATATTCGAAATCAGGCCGTACTATGGTATCATATAAAAGTGAGATTGACTTGGTAGTTAGATTCGAAGAAAAACGATAAATAAAACCTAAAGTTTTGTAGCCACAGTTGATTATTTTTTTATAGTGATCCGTGAAGGATAATGTTGACGTAAAGATTATCCCCAGATCATATCCTTGTACAAGAATACTACAAAGTATCGAGCTCGACATTTTAAAGGCGATTCCCTAATTTGCAAAATTGGCAATACCGGATAAGGCTTGATTAAGCTTTCAATGCGTGTCCAAAGAATACGAGGCTCAGGCACAGCCCCAGCTATCGCGAGCAATGCACACATCGAGTTCTCTCCCCCCTCCCCCCCCCCCCCCGCGTAAATAAATCACTTAAGCTAATGCCACTATTAGAGACCACTTTGAAACATTAGGGATCATCCCCTCGTAGCACAGGGGAACTTCTCGTCACTGTTCGCGGGTCGACATTCTCTGAAGGCGCCTCCGCTCTTGAACCGTCTGCTGGAGATCTTGATTGAAACATCTTCAAAACTCACCCTCCCGAAGGGGGTGAAACTAATACCGGATGCCGAAACGAGGAGCGAATTACGCATGAAGGATAGATGGGACTGAAGTCCCATGGGCGCGCTTTAACGTTGATCCAAGAAAGGGGACTGCAGAGAAATGCGTTTGCCCTGTGGCAAGGCGCAATCTATAAATTGACATTATCTCTCGGCAAAAACGATTACACGGGCGAAATATCTTTTAAATGGGTGGAGCTGTACGCCGTTATTAACATTGTTCTACGGAATTTTCTGACGATAGAGAAGTGGAGAGTATGAATGAAAATTATTTTTCGAGTTTCAATGGATAAAATGGAGTCTTTTATGGGATGAAGTGACCAAACGTTTCAAATCACTGTGGAAATATAGAATTTCAGGTTGGATAATAAATTCGTGTATATTATTAAGGCTCTTAATGTTTTGAATATGTTTCGTGGTAATATTTTCAGTAATAATGTGGAATAATTGTGCGGAGAATACAACTGTTAGAGGTTTTCTACTGTAATGTTAAATACCAGATTTGAATGAAACGCAAACCCTCGTTTAGTGAAATAATAGGGAACTTTGTAAAAACCTCGTTGTTTGAAATAATAGGGAACTTTATAAAAACCTCGTTATGATGAAAATATCAGTGTTGAAAACGTAAATGCAGCAACGATCGTTTAATACTGGGGTTCATTTGAAATGAAAAATTAATATGTATGAGTATCAGATATCGGAGATATAAATGGGAATTATTAAAAACATTAGTGGCCACATAAAAAATTGGCAGGAGTAGAAAGCATTTAAAATGCCAATTACGAGATTCCGAAATAACGGTACTTAAAAACATTTTAGCATCCGTAATAGTTCGAAATCAGATTTGGGGAAACTTTACCGTGTGCCATTCAACCATTTCGAGCAATTAATTTACACTCGAGCTTAAATATTCCAACGAAATAGACAGCGTATATTGCTGGACGGTTATCAAGCATCGCGGGGAAAAATCGATCTGTTCGTAAATACGTCGAAATTGAGAACACTTCGGGACGAATCGCGAAAACAGCGGATGCTTCGCTTCGAGCGAGCTGAAGTGCTATTATTATCTATTTAATATCGTAGACTTTATATTGTATCAAATCCCAGGTCATGGTATCTCGAGAAACTACATTTCTAAACTATTTCCATTAGCCTGATGGAATAATTAGGAAACTAATGAATTATAGAAAAACATCAACCGCTGCAGCGACTCTATTTCGTTACCAACATTCATCTAATAGTTGAAACCTGTAATTTTAATACTGAAGGTATCCCGAACGTTATAATTACTCTTAGATAGGTATGTAATTTTAATGATTCATCAAGCTAAGTATCAGATCCCATTTCAGTTACAACTTCTTGAAAACGCAGTGCGAATATAGAACACAAGGAGGCGGATATTCTTCGACAACTTTAATAGCCTAGATTATGAAATAGATCCGAATTCATATTGGCGAGTGTGCGTAGCTTCCATGGAAAATTTCAATCTTTCCTTGTTCCCGCGTGCACCACGAAAGAGATCGAGTTTGCCCCGCGATGGGGGAGCTCGCACGGGGCAACAGGGAGCGAACAGCAATGGTAACAAGTAACAAGACTGCATAATAAATCGGAACAATAAATTTCGAGTCGTCCTTCGAGGCGGGATAGTGGAATCTCATAGAAATTCCGGTTAATTGCCGTGCAGCTGGGTTAATGGAAGAGTGGCTTGGAATAGCAACGTGAGCTACAATTAGCCATAGAGATTCGGGAATGAGGGGGAGAATGGAAAGCTGCGTAGCGAGCTAAAACGCCCTATTTCGCGTGTCAAAGCAGCTGGGGGTTAGTGTCAGTTGAAGAGACCATTTTTGGCCGCGGTTCGAGGAGCACGGGGGGGTACAAAGAGGGCGCATTTCCCGCAGTTCACGCGTCTATGAAGAACGTGAAAGATGCGGTGCGACCTGATGCGGTGTCATAAAGAATTCAGCCAAACACTTTTTCCCTTTGATGAATTATTTTGCACGAGCAACGGTGCCTCGACAGCGCCTCGTTAGATTCACGGACGCACCTCACTCGTATGCAAATAATATTGTTTAACACCAAACGTACGGTGAAATGCCCGGTTTTGAAATTCGGTTCAAAATTCTGCATTAATTTTTGTTTCTTTCGTCCGTTTGACTTTCTGACAATTCTTATGTTATCCGTTTAATCAATCTTTCTTTTTTAATTCTTGTGTTATCCGTTTAATCAATCTTTCTGTTTTTACCGTTACTTTTGTTTCATTTTTCAATGAGAAACATGTATAGTCTCCCTTATCTGCCGCAACCGATATTAAAACCCTTTTATAAAATTACTTATCAGAAGACAGTATCATTTTCAAGGTCTTTCAGATAATATTGAAGTGAACAAATCTTATAAATTTACTCAGTATTTAGTTTAGTATGTTATTTGTACTGTTTTATTTTATTTCTGAGTTTTATCCCCAAATATGCCAAGTCATTCAGCGAAGAAGTTATTGAAAGAAATAAATAACATGAATGAAATGTTCGGGAATCAGTGAAGGGCTAAATTGTTAGGAATTTGAAATACTTGTATAGGGTGAATCCGGGAGACGCGGTCGACCTAATATAAAATAGCTATTAAAAGTTATATAGATATTACTTATTTTGTCAGAGCAAACCTATATGTTCAGAATTTTATGCCGATTCAGAAAAACTGGTCGATATTTGCTTTAAGACAATATTTACTGTAAATCGGGTTGAAAACTGAAGTCATGACATCTGACCACCTCTCCCAGGTGCCGGGAGAAATGGTTTTCGTCGTTGGCAGAGACCACTCACACAATTATTCATGGAAAATTAACAAAGGATAAAGCAAAATTATTTATGAGTGAATACAACTGCAGATTCATTGATATTTAATTTGTTTACGCTAAACAAGTAAAGAACACATCAAAGAAAAAGTGAACTCCCTACTGGCAATTAGCAAGACAAATGAATACAAAAGTGAATAAATAATCTATATAAACAAAAATAATAATAAAATAATAATAAAAAATAAAAATAATAAAAAAATCATAATTCGACCATCTCGCCTTTCTGCAAGGAGAGATGGTCTTCACGTTAGCTTTGACAGGAAGAGTTAATATGGCCAAATACTTCTGTTGCATTGTCCCTCAATATCTCTACTATCTTATTATCCCAAACATTAAACGAATATAAACGTAGAAGTATATTTTAAATTCAATTCTGTACACCGCTGTTTGACAAAAGAGGTTAAATGTAACCCCACTTCACCTTTTATAGCCTATAAATCTAAATAAGCACAGAAGGAAGCGAAATGACGTTATTTATTCAACTGTTTGGCTTCTAGAGAAGTAATTGGTCCGCACTTTAACGTATAGAGTCTGAAATATAACGACTCGACCAACTCTCCAGCTCGACCGCGTCTCCCGGATTTACCCTATCTAGGGTGGCTGTACCTAATTTCGCCTAGCAAAAGTTAAATTGCTGTCAATTGAATAATAATTGATATTTTTGCATGCAATTCGTTTCAATGTAAAGAGAAATTATTCATCTATCGTGTAGTATAAGTGAGAATCGTTGAAACCCACAAAAAATGCCCTGAATTTCACTTCATGACGTCAAATTTTTTCAAAACTAAAGTCATTATTCAGCGATGCTGATAAACAAAGGTGACTTCAATAACGTGGAGAAAAATAAATATGTATCGTGTAAACGATAATTTTGAATATTATTTATTATAAACATTGCTATGCGATTCTCTGCAAAAAGAGTTAACGCGATAACACTGTAGACAGATAAATAATTTATTCTCTCCATGTTACGAGTTACATAAATATGTACAGTTCGAAGAGATGGCGCTGGAGAAGCTGTGCTTCTATTTGCCAAATATTACATAAAAGTTAAAAGCTCAAGTAATTGCTAACACTTTGTTTCTAGTTCATCGATAAAACTATCGAACATGTATACGTATATTTATATGATCTCTAATTCTTTTGTTCTCTGCTATACTGTACATACACGGGCCCATGGTCTCTTTTCAAAGCCTAGGGCCTTTTATTTTTCTTCAAGAAACAACAACAACAATAACATAAGACTTTTTAATCTATTTACTCTCTTGTAATTTCTCCCGCAGTTTTTCCATACTAACAGTGTTTCCTTATTTATATCCATGTATATTTCAGTCTTGTACTTATTCTTATAATTATTCTAGTACGACAACACTGTGCGAAATCACTGTACGTGATTTGATTCAAGATAATCACGACTCGTAAGTTGGCAGCTTTGCACCAACATACCAGAAGGCCCAGCCTTGCCGGAGAAGGTGGGAGAAGGTGATGTCACGCAGAGCTACAATATATGTAGACTAATACGACTTCATACTTGATTATTAATTAGCTCCTTGCCTGGCAGATTCAGACGACGAATGAGATATAGATAAAAATATAGACTAAAACTATAACATACTTAATAACGTCAATTTTTTGTCGATTCTTAGTTAGAAAATAATTCAGTTATCGAGAATCGATTGTTAGAATAATCGATAAAAAAATCGATTCTTCACACAAAGAGTCCAGTATAATCGTCCCACTCTACTGCACAATAAGCTTAGACTATATATATACTTATAGACACGGCCTGCTCTATATCAAGCCACGAGTCAAAGTGAAGCAAATATAACAGGCAAAAAAGTGACGTCACTTCTGGACAAACGATAATTCAAAATGGTACTCTGTCTCAGATCTTAGTTAGACCATATACACAAGTGAGCTTATATCTTATTCTGTGACTAATTTTTTAATAATTATCAATAATGGTTTAAATAATGTATAATGAATTGCAAAGACAATGATTAAATCGCATTTTCGTAAATATTTATACACTGCTGGAACTTCCATCGTTACTTTGCCCACGTGTGACGTCATGTAGGTGATTTTATCTTTGCGTTAAGGCAGTTATCTGGAGCCGTGTCTATAAGTACATATAGTCTAAGGTATCAAATATGCAGTACCAAAACAGCGGGAAACTTAGTGCGAGGTGCGAGGTTAGTTGGGCTCGATATCTCGTAAGCAATAGTATTATAATACCAAACACGAAAAGTTATCGGTGGAAAGGTAAAATAATTAGAAAAGCTCTTTCAGAATAAAGGCTGGCTCAGCAGAAAGGTGGACTGAAGCGGAGAAACGGTTCGCCTCAACCGGGGGAAAGTGATTCCATAACCAACGAAAATATGGAATCTTATCAGAGCAATAGCGATCTAGAGGGAGATGATAATAATGGCATAGCTATGGTTCTATTAGACATAGAAACATCCGGCTTCCAGCGGGATTGCGACATACTGCAGATTGCCGCGAAATATAAGAAGCGTTCGTTCAATGTTTACGTTACACCGGTTCAAGCTATTTCACTGAAGGCCAGTGAAGCGAATGGTCTGACGCAACGTTGCGGAAAGCTCGTGTACCGTGGTCGGCGCGTTAAATCTGTGCCGATAAGGGTTGCGTTGACAATGTTGCATGCCTGGCTAACAGAAATCGGAAAAATGTGTTGCATTGCTGCACATAATCTTACATTTGATGGGCCCCGGCTTATGAAGAACGTCAGAAAATATTCTCTAGAAGAGAAGTTTTCCGAAGTAGTTTACGGTTTTGTTGATACGTTATCGGTTATTAGAAATAAAACTGGTCGCGGAAAAAGAAGGATGTCATGCTCAATCAGTGGATTGGCAAATGCATATGGGATTTCTACTGATGGAGCTCACAATGCGAAACACGATTGTATGATACTGTTTAACATACTAAACGTGTTGAAGATAACGACGCAAGATCTTTTAAGAAACTCAAAGACTTTCGGCCAGCAAAGAAATATATGGAACACTCAACACAAAACTGCTGAAATTCTGATAACATTAGCAGTTATGAAAAAGGCTATTGGTGTAGCAGTCCGCATGAAATTGGCGAAGGCTGAACTCCACATTGAAATGTTAAAGAATTCTTATGCACAGTACGGAGCTGACGAGTTTGCGGAATTTCTTCAAAACAAAATGATAGAGAAAGATTTAAAAAAAATGAAAAGAGAATCAATAAATAAAATTATTGATTTTTTACGGCAAGAAAACAATTTGCCAAAGACTAATCAGATTGTTTAATATATTTTATTTTGTTATTGTATTAAAAAATACAATCATTTAAGTCACCTGTGCCAAATTATTGCTGTTTCGACCGTACGTCACTGAACTAACAGCGAACGTACTAAGTGCGCGCCTGACACTTTGTGCGTATCAGAACGCTTCCCAGCGGCAAACTAATGGCGACGGGAACATTGACTGGCTGGGAGAATTCGAAGTAACTGTAACAACAGTATCTCCTAACACTAATTTAATAGCAACAACTACATAAAGAACAATAACTTAAAATACGGATATATACAATGGACGTGGTAATAATTTGAGGTTGATTGCTCTCGCAAGCTTTACAAAACGACTCTACAAGAGGTGGGAGACGACTATACTGGTCTCTCAAAACGAGAAACCTCGAAGACTCTGCGTGGGCAAAGTACACAGTTTGCTAACAAAAAACCGGACTATCGTTGGTGCAATCCAGCCTAACCGCCATCTAGGACATCTAACCAACACCTTCCCCAATAATTAGAGAAAGGGAAAATTCGTCGTGGGAAACCGTGCGGCCGCCGAGGATCTCTGGCCCATCATCGGGCCCAGCTGATTTTCGTCATCCAAGCACAATAAGGCCTTTGAAATCAGACTCACGGCGCGGCGCCAGGAAGACTCTTAAAAATATAAATATACTTATCTAGAATATTAGACAGAATATTCTGTCTAAAGCGGCCTGTAGACGGTCAATATTATTCTGCAATATTCAATATTGCAATGCACAATATTATTCACCGTCTGTGGATCATATTGGAAGGTTGCACAATAATATTGAAAGGTTGTACAATATATTGTGTGAATCAAAACGGTTTTGATATTTATTGTCCAATATTGAATATTGCACAATAATATTTATGCTGGGTATCCTACACGGTTAATATTATTGTGCAATATATAGCACAATAATTTTGACCGTGGAGGATACCCAGCATAAATATTGCGCCATATATTACACAATATTATTGACAGTGTGGGACACCCAGCATAAATATTGTGCAATATATTGCACAAGAATATTGACCGTCTACAGGCCACTTTAGGACGGAACAATTACTTTTTTATTTGCGTAATTTTTCCTGCTTTTTGATACTCATAATCCTGCTGTTTCTCTTTTGCCCTCTCTACCTTTTCAAGAGTGCAACGGAACGTGTTCCTATTGTTAGTTTAAGAAATATTATAACATTGTGTTGAATAAAACTTTATATAAATTTCATTTGCGTCATAATTTGCTACCTATATGGATAATATTCTTCGGCAGTCGCTTTTGTCCATCTTCTTATGAACTTTGAGGGATGGTTTCACCCCCTGAATATGCAAAACAAAAAACACGTATTTGTTATTTTTTGGCCCTCTAAAACATATCCAAAAACCAAAGTAATCGGAGGCGGACACTTGGAAACCTCTCCTTGAAAAGGAGGTCGTTGTTATTTACACTGGTTGAGGTAAGGACCCCCACATATTTGTGCAGCTCCACCAAAGAGTTCCACTTAACTTATTTAAAAACCTAATATTGAATCCACCTCCCACCAAGGGGTACGCCTGTCACGCGTTAGAGCAGAGCTCGCGAAAGTTCGCGCGGGCAACATCGAAAGCGATCCGGGAGTTGAATTAAATCGCAGCTCGATTCCGACGGAGTAATTCTCTGGCCGGCGGTTTTCCTTCGCCCGTGCAAGTAGTATTCGTGTTCAATTAACGGCGAACCGCAGCTACTATCCACGCGGACGCGGTACCAAAAGAGCGAACGAACGAGCGCGCGGAGGAACTAACGAGAATTAAAGACTAATTGCGAGTGCTGACCCGCTCGAGAAATTCTCCGACTAAATAACTCGTTTTCTAATTATTTTCACCTGCACCCCCACTCCCTGCTTTTTCTTCTCCGATTCCCCCTCCGACTCCGCCACCCGCTACTTTTTATCGCGACGATATCGTTCGCGTACAACGCGAGCGCACTTCGGCCGAGGGTTCCTCAGGAGTTTCCCTCAGACAAAGAGCATTCGTTATCGTGGTTATCGGCTAAAAACCGGCCAGCCCATAGATAACCGCTGGCAACGAACAGAAATTAATTATCGACGCGTGCAGAGGCGACTTAGTCGCGTCCCCTGTACACAGGTAGCACGAGCTGTTGCGTTATCGAAGTTGCTACCTAATTTCGCGGCGCGTTACAGCTGCGTCCGACGACTCTCCTTCGCCCGCAACCCCCACGCCGATATAAATTTCCCTTTAAATCGTTATAAACTAGCCACTATTACTTCGTTATCGCGCTCAGATTATACCCCGCGGCACTTCTTTTCTATCCCTCCAACAGCAACCCCCGATTCCTTGCCCAGGTGCTTGTTTTTCTTTCTTTTCTCTAGCACCCCTTCTTGCGTGATACGTAAAGTTTCTCTCCCCTTTAAAGCCAGTCGTACGGGACTGCATTAGTAAATACTGGCAAATTTCAGTGCTTCTGTATTGTGGTTATAATTAATAGGGAAGTTAAAGTGGCAGAGAGGCGGTCGGGGAATATTCTGGGGATATTTTAAATTGCAATTTATGGTTGCTTGGGAGTGTAATTAAAAGATTGCGTGGAACGAGATGAGATAAAAAGTTACGAATGTCGATTTATAGGATTCACCAGGTATTTCGCTCATTGATTTTGATCAGACAGATTTCTGATATTTATTTTTTAATGTAGTTAAATTAAATTGCTTGTTTTTTTTTGGGAAATCGTCTAGCTTTCAGTATAACTGATTGAAATCTGTACATTCGATATAAGTGATTGGAAACTTTTTTACGACTCCTCTTGTATTGAGAAAATTAAAAATTCGAAAATAAAAGCTTGACCAAAGAAAGCTGTGGTTGAGGTTTGCGATCTCTTTTAGGAGGGGAACCACCTGCTCTCAAATTATACCAGCGATTTTAAGACACTATAGAGTATAGATTAAGTACTATATTGTATTATCGATTTCACATTACACTATCGATGCGGTATTGATTTGTTTCTTACTCTACTTGCCTTATATTTATACGAGGAAGACTTGGACAAATGCTGAATAATTTATCTTGACCGGCAAAATTACTCGCAAAACATAAACTTTTCCCAATACCGAACTTCTAAACACTATTGACCCTAGTATGTATTACGGTCTCCATTTCGTGTTCGTACGAGAATTGCTTGCTATGCTACATTTACTACGCCAACACATTTGTACACGTAGTTTCTACTAGGCTCAATAATAATATACTTGTAAAAATATTGTAAAAATGAGAAAACTGTGTCTGCAATAAAATACATATGCAATAGCAACCAGAGTTTATACAAATATCGATTTCTCAGATATTGGAATTCCAGTATTCCAAAAAACCGGTGTAACCAGTATTCAAATTTTTACAAAAAGAAATATGTATAATTAAAGCAGTAAACAATATTTAGGTACACTTATTTAAAAAATTTTCATATTTTGAATATTTATGAAATTACAAAAATAAAACAAAGTAAAATATACTGTATATATACAAATTCAAATAAATAAAAACTAAAATAACTAAAATCCGTAAAAGTCTAAATTATAAGTGATTATTTCATTTAATATTTTTCTTCAGCAAATATGAACTCATGAAGTTTAGTTGTACAGTAAAGTTTTACAACAATATGCTTGTACACGAGGCGATTTCAAGTAAAAATATTAACGTTTCTAAATAAATGACCATTTATTTTTACAATATTAATTCTAGTATCTAAAACCGGATTTTTAAATTTAAAAACCGGTGTTCGAATTTTACATATTTATCCCAAAGGACTGTTTTCAAACCCGGTTTTTAAAAACCGACAAACCCTGTCAGCAACATTCTCAATTAAGAAACTATATCTCTCTATGAGATAAATAAATAGAAAAATTTTCAAGAAAGAAGAATATAATAATATCTTATCTACAGAACGCATACCCTCGATCCATCAATGTCTTTGTAGAGTCTAGACCCTTCCACTTACATTGCATTCACTTATTTTATCTATTAATTTGTTTCATTACAGACACACTCAGTAACGAGACTCAACATTTCCACCTTGCTCAATAATCTTTTGAAACGTTGAAGGCGTAGCACACAGTTTTTTTTTCTCCCCCACTTATACTTGTTAATCTCCTTTACAACCAGCTTTAATGGATTACTATCGAATTCTCAGAAGCTTAAGCTGCATTCATTATTCAGCTGCAATCACCAAAAAGCGATGAAAAATTACAAAGAAACCAGCAGATTCGTAAATACTACCAATAATGTGCAGACTTATGTTCAGGTTCAGACAGATTCGTGGCATTACGAGCGATAACGTTATCGACGTCGCGAGCAACGTGCTTAATTTCCGAGGAAAAGTGCAGATAATGAAAGTGATACTCTATCCGTGGCGAATTAACCGATAACGAAATGAATAGATATTGATTAAAGTTTCAAGCACGTCGAAATCTGCGTGATAAAACGCCCGCAATACCGAAACTTCGATTCAGCGGTTCAGATGTTACGGGATATCCAAGCGCGCGCTTTCTTCGGGTTTCGAATCAATTTCGGGGGTTCCAATCCACTCTTCGTTGGTATTTTTGACCTAATTTCACGTAACGTGGATCGCAATCAAACGTTTAAACAAACGTGGAGCGGTGCTATTGCAACGAGCAATCGAAATAATTGGCTCTTCGAATGTACGCGGAACACGAAAGAGGAATAAAAAATTTTTAACCGCGACCGATGCTTTCCACATTCCTTTAATTTAAGCGCTGAAATGTATGTGAAGGCTTCGTAGGAAAACGATTTCTGCATCAGTCGCTATGTTCATATTCAAATGCATCACGCTTTCACTGAAAAGAAAAACAACTGAAACGAGTATCCATTTAGTAAAATTTCGGGTGTGCACTTTTAACTGAAATGTTTTACTTTCTCTTTACCATTTTTGATCACTCGGTGGGCGATTAGTTTCTAAATCCTTGCAGGTTTTGAATGCAAAGAACCGATTCAAACGAAATACTAGATTTATGTCATTAGACTACGTAGTATTCCAAAAAATAACACGAGCCAAAATAAATTTCTCACGATAAGAAAAATTAAAAAGCCCTTTCCCATTCTACAATTAGGGTCATTATTATTAGATTAATAACTAAGGTGGCGTTATAACTGATTTAAAGAATTTTAGTTGGTCATTCTAATGCAAGCTTAATTGGTAGATTCGGACGATCAAAATTTTACATTCCCTATGCATTAACTGATACCAAATATAATTTCATATATCGTAGCTTTGTTTGCAGAAAGATAAAAAAGAACTATGGTACGCCATGCAATATATCAGCGACACGAGTGGAATTTATAAAAATGCATGGGATGGATAATTCGAGGCGGGAATTTCGCGAATTTGTATGGAGATGGGGCGAAAACTCCTCCATCATCCATCGACATGCACGCGCCCCAGCAAATTGCCGACAGATCAACGGCCGACTGACATTCTCATTAACGTGGAGCGCAAGCCACACTCTCGCCTCCTCTACATTCCCCATAAGACGCAGTACAAGCGGCCGAGATGGCCCCGCGATATTGCCACCGCGTCGGAGACACGGAATTCCTCTCATAAGGGATGTTTCATCGCATTAATTAGGTGGAAACACGGGGCGTGGGACAGCGGGACATTTGCAATTTTTCCAGGCTTGCTCGATGCAAAGGTAGACCTGCTAGTAACGAGGAGGCTTCGTTCAGATTGTCGTAACGAGTGTTGGTTTGAGCAGAGAGGGTTCTTGGCAATTTCTTGAGTGTAATTTACTTCACGGCGTTGGAAATATTTATTGCGTCACTCTCAAAATTACGTAGTAGGTACGTTCAATCTTTATAATTGCGCAGCCAGAGGGGAAGCCCTGGCAACCCACAAAGAAAAAGGCAAAAGGAGATTACTGTAATCACGTCGGAAGTAATTCAAGAACTTTGTAAAACGAAAAGAAATATGGATTTTATTTTATAAATAAAATTTTTTTAAACACCCATTGAAATTTATTGAATTTGCATTGAAAATATTTTCATCCCCTCAACTCGTCTCCCCCCAAGATTAAATCCTGAGTGCGCTACTGCAATGATTCGTATACACATGACTTCTTTTGGCCAGGATAGTGAGCTACACATTTTTGCAATGATGTTTTCCTACTTACAATTAGTACTAATGATGAGAGAGGTATAAGTGATAAAGTGTTCATTCGCGTGATACAATTAATATTTCCAGTACTGTATATTAGACGTGAAATTGCTGCTTATTCTGAGGAATGAAGGATTGTTCTCAAATGGAAATAGAAAAACAATACATAGCAATAGAGAAGGGGGCAGAAGAACAGATAAAAATGGAGAATGAATGTCGTTGGTTTAGGAAGAAAGTGGTAGGTACTATTCAGGTAAAAGTTAGTGGAATAAGAATAAGGAACAACTCCATTCTGAGTATACGTATATCCGAAAATTCGGAATGTTTAGTCCTTTTGAACTGAGGACATTATACTGTCGTGTCGTGTAATGTCAACACGTGTCAGAAGGAAAATGAGATTGGAAAATAGTGGAAAGACCCTAATATGGCCAAAGTGATGCATTACTCAAATAACGTTTAATAGTTACTGTTTAGCAGAGTTATGTTATCGATCTTTGAAAGATTTTTATTGTGTGGCAAATCGTTAAATTAAAATGACAAAAATGGGACTATCCAATTTGTGTCGCTGTATTAACTATAGCAACAAAAGGAAACTTTAAAATGTAAATATGCAAATTCCTCACACAGAGAGAAAAGGAAAATTACTTTTCCATTTTTCACAATTTCACATCACGAATGATTAATGTTACCACATCTGATTTAGTCGCTAATACGTACATATCGAATTTTGAATTTCCATATGACGAAAAATGAAATTTCCATATCGATTTCTAATTCGTTTCGCAACTTTAATTGCACGTCGAAATATTCTCGACTGAATATTTTATTATATCGTAATAAAGTGGTAATAAATTGTACAATTAGCATTTCGATACACTTTAATGGTGAATTTTGGCGTTTTAAAAATTGATATAACTCTGAATGCTGTTTTATTACTTTTCAATTTTATTCTCATATTTCTCCAATATAGTCGCAATTGCAATACGCGTTCTTGGTCCCAATATTCGATAATTAAAAAATGAATATTTTATGCAATTTCCCAGCACTGTTTTCAATCCCGAGATTCAAGAACGCGATTTAAAAAACGATTGGGTGCGTGAAGGAATGTGCATAAATTCCCCATGCCAAAATAAATTCGAAAATTTTTCACCAATTTGCAAGCCGACCCATCATTTTCAAAATTTAAGCAATTAAAATACACTTCTATATCTCATAAACGACATTTTGGATATATCCACTTAATAGAAAATTTCTTGTGATAATAAATTTCTTGTGTGAATAGGTCCTAACAATAAATGCACAAAATGTTATGAGACTTACAATGCATATGTATTTTCAAATCTCCTAAAATATCTCGAAAGCGAAGACTTCTTCTTTTAATTTTGCTATTTTAAATACGTTTACCACCTCTAATCACAGAGTTCGTATTTAATATTAAAAAAAAAAGGGAATTAACTAAAAAAGGGAGTCAACAACACGCGGAGTTCCCAAACGGTCACCCATTGAAGTACTCTATTCGTGCCCTACGCAGTTTCACTTTGGTGATCAGACGAGAACCAGCACTTTCGACGTGATATAATCGTTGACATATAAATTTTTAATTCGCCTGTACGAACATTACATTATTTAAAATATCACGAATTGTTAAAAATCGCAATATTACTTCGTTTATAACATTTAGCAAATAAAGAAATTTATTTCAATAATGTATATTATTTGAAACAATTTATTTGCAGATGATATTCGTTGAAATCGTTTTCTAATAAATTATGAATAAAATCTTTGTCAGCGAACAACAGATAGATTCTACGATTTGCATACCAGAAACGAGCTCTTCTTAAAATGGTATGACAAATTAATATTGTGTACATAATTTGAAACCAGAAATTTCATCGTATACTTGATTATGTGTAATTAAGCTAATATATTGATAAGTTAAATCTGGCGCATACGAATCGTTTCGGGTTATAAAGGCCTTTACACTAAGGAAAATCTGCCGAAAACCATAGGCAAAATAATGGCACGTTTTCAAAATTGAAACGTTTATTTAAAAAAAATTAAGCTAATTGAAAAAAAAAACAGCACTTATTTAGTAGTATGTGGATTCTCCCTTATTTTCGATAAGGAAGAATGTAAGAGAACTGGGAGTGTACGTAAAAGAACCAGTCGTGAGCTACAAAAGAACCTCGCGTGAGGTCTTTATAAACGGAAACGATGAGTAGAATCAAGTAGAATTGCTCGATTAAAGAACAGAAATGGAGCTAACTCACGATTAAGTCTGGAAGGTGTTCGTTCAGGGCCCAATTGCTGCTCGTGCGTCCATAAACTGCAGATCTTCACTGCACCATATCACTAATACTTTTCGCTGACCAGATATAGCAGCAACAAATCACAAGAAATTTTTCTCGAGGTAAGTACTTGTCGCTTCCACTGCCGAAATAATACTGAAACCGCGTTCGACCTCAGAGGCCGGCCTCGAAACCCTGTAGGCACAAAAACGCTAGGGTAAATATTGTTGTTAAGAATAGTGGGAGAAACGAGTAGTGGTAGGATTCCAAGTTGGATCTTACCAGTGCGAACGATTTATTGCGAACGGAGATCAGAAAAACATAATAACTAAATACCAACTATTTCACTTATTTCTTTCTTTTTACGGACGATGATTAATATTAACATCTCTGCTTAATATTAACATTGGCTAGAGAAACAAATATATATATGTATATATGTATCATGAAAACCGATTGTCATTTTTATACTACTGCTCTACTTCTTTATCTCTGTTACTGTATATTCATTTTCTATGTATTCTAGATTTATTAAAAATATAAAAAAACGACTTAGTTATCGTGGCGTTTAGAATCAACAGAAACTAGCAATGGAATTTCATTAAATATGATAATGCAGACAGCATGTTCCTTATCGCATGGTTGATAATGATGTTAAAAGTTGATATCGCAATTAAAATTTAACATTACTATCATAATAAATTTACCCTGGATTTTAAACCAATCATTTGTATTTCTTGTCCCCCAATGATATTAAACCCTTACACTGTAACTACTAATACTATTGGCACTTGTCTTCTGAGCCACAATGACAAAAGTGATTTAACATCAATACCACTTGATACCACCCACTAAATTAATAAATGAAATCACATTAAAAAATAATTTCTCGAAAAGCTACCGTGTACGTTTCCAAAATATTTCAATTTACTAAACATTGACCACCAAAAAATCCCGAGACGCAAAGAGTTGAATACTCTGCGCTGCAATTGAGATTCTCGAATTCTGATTGCTGCTATTCTGAAAACGAAGCTTCATATTACAAAACGGTGAATAACTCAAATTATTTGGCGCCAGGATTTTACACTTGCCGCCTCGAATGTTGGAACGCCCTGTACAGTAATCTTTGATACGAAGTCCGACAAGCCATAAAAAGCCTGCGTCGTGCGCATTTGTTCGCGATCGAACCACGAGTTCCATTTAGAACGCGGCGTTCCGAGTGAGCTCCAAGGGTGTTCTACGCCACTTGTTGCGGCGGTATGGGCGTCTTTTAACGGCGAAACGCTCGCGCGAATTCTACTCGCCAGTCTGAACACGGTCTAACGCCGTCGTGAACGGAATAAGGATACGAGAAGGCAATCTACGTTGGCCCTGACAATATCGTCGACAGCAATTTCGCCGTTGAATCGACTTAACTTTTTAACACGCGTTAGATCGCTTTAAAGTTGCCCTGCAGTGGACGCCGGCTGAGCCCGCGTTAATTCTTTCCGGACGGAAATTACATGGACGAGAAGCTAGATGATTTTACGCGCGGCTGAGTAACAAGAATGTGGGTGGCGATAGAAATGGGGATAGAAATCTAAGTGATTGAGAGAAACAGGGATAAAAATTTGCTTTGTAATTGAAATGGGAAGAGGAATTTGGGATAGCCTTGTAGACGTGTTTGAAATATTTCTTAGTTCTGTTTTCTAATACGTCTACTAGGCTATACCAAATTTCTCTTCGTATTTCTATTATGAATCAAATTTTTATCCCCATTTGTATAAAAATATTATTAACACTCAAAATTAATGTGTTACGTTAAACTAATTTTTAAATACAGTTATGACAATATCAACATTTTATGTAAACATAAAAATGTTTACTATTATATTAATTATAATTATAATAATTATTATTATTTCATCAATATTAATAAATTATATCCACCCATTAATTCTTATCTTAATATTAGTAATTTACACAATTGTCAATTTATTAATAATATTTTTTATAATAAATTTTTCAATTTATTTATATATAATTTTTATCCAAATTATTGGAGGGATCATAATTATATTTCTATACTTGCATAGAATATACTTCCATTCAAAAATTATAATTAATGAACTGATAATAATTATACGAATAATTATGTAAAAAAGTAAAAGGATATTCTTGTAAAATAATGTTGGCATTATGGGCTGACGAGCCTTTTATATTGTACTTAATTAATTTTATATGCACAATTACGGAGCAAAATTTTGCACGATAAATTTAATTTTACATTAAAGTGCCATAAATTTTTCATTTTTTTTAATTAACATTATTTTACAAGAATTTCCTTTTATTTTTCAGATGCATCGATGTTTAAAGGAGATATCATGCAGACCATTTTTTCTGCAGTGGTCTAAAGAACCGCAAACAACATAAATATTTTAATACAAAAATTATTGTAAATAAATATATTCGTCCACTTTATCGATTAATAAATTATGTGTATTAAGTATATTGTTATATTTTTTTTTAATAAAACCCATAAAGAAAATCCTAAAATCATTCATTTTCTCCGCTGCTAAACGTATGTAACCGTTGAACTTTAATCAAGTCTGATCGCTCTTTGGCTAGTTACCTTGCATCCCTATGATTTCCTTTGGACCTTACGGAGCTACCTCTGGACTAGGCAGACTTTCGATTCCATTGTTGCTTTTCAATTACGTTCCGTGGTTTCATGTTTCCCATGCTCTTCGTTGCAATTTCAGTACAATTCCTTTCGACGCAATTTTCCTTATTCGAGATACCGCGAGCAGAGAGCTTCGAATGAAATGCCGAATCGCAGAAGCATATCTGCTCCTCTGAGAAACTTGTAACTTATAAGAAAACAGTAACCCTTCACTGCTGGTTATTAGAGTTAGATCTCAGTTGTTTGAAGAAAATACTTCAGAAGAAAGTACAAGATGATCTTGAAGGGTGAAATTTTAAGACCTTATATTCTATCGAATAATTGTCAAAAGTATGAAATTCGTATAGGTAAATTTATTGCAGAAAGCTCTTCTGCTTATCGTATGTGTTATGTACAGAATCGGTTTATTTAAATAAACAAACTCTGAAGAAGTGAAACTGTTAGTATCAGTTAAATCTTGAAACGTTTCTGACATAATAATACTAAATGCGAAATGAGAATTATAATAATAAATAGGCAAGTTCGTATGGGATTAAAATCAAAAACAGAACCTGTAAAGACAACCATTAATTGAATTTTCTTGATAACGTTCACAAGCTTTGTCATAAGCAGAATAATTGACATCCCCTTTAACAAACTGCTGGTAACGTTGAAATCATAAATTGCACGCTCTGAAAACAAATTCATATGACACACTGTTCGTCCTTCTTTACACTAAGCAATATTCGCTCGAACGTTCGCCGATATCGATATTTACGGTACTATCGATATGGTTCTAATTACGCGGGGCATCGTGTATATTAAAAAATCCGGACACTTTGAAAGGTAAAATTAAAATCGGAATTCGTGTCGAAACTCATATTCACACAAGTGGAAATATTCATATTAAAATATTGCTATTGCTTTTTTTTTATACGCGTAATGAAATCGAGATACTAGAGCTATAATTCCTGTTCAAGTGAGAGAGAAAATGTTGCACTGCTTTATATTTCTATCTACCTATTTGTTCCCATACATTTGCGAAAATTGTGCATAATTTATTACACAGATTTAATGCGTCTTGTTATTCTGCGTATAAATATATTTTAAGAAATGGTTATCGATAAATGAATGTTTTATTGCAACAAAAGGAAAACACAGAATAAAAAAAAATAACACAACATATTCGATTCGCAGGTTTGTGCTGTCTGCTTTTTAAATGCGAATTTAATTGCATTTTATTTTAAAGTATCCTGTAAAATATTTACTTTTCCATGCTCGCAGTGTGTTTCAAAACTGTAGGTATATGAACCTTAATTGAGTACTGGAACTCGCAAAAACAGACTAACAAGTTTTAATAAACGCAACCACGGAAGCTGGTCGGTCTGTAAATATGCAGTTGTTTAGTAAAAAGTTTTTTAAAGCTTCGTGATACAGTCGACCTAGCAATTCAACATCGCGCAACGCGAAAATCCATCAGATGCCATTTTAAATTAATAAACTCACTGGTAAATCTCTGCATTAAGGGTACCCTTCTACCAAATCACTCAAAAAATAGGCTATTTTAAGATTTTTATTTTAAAAAAAAGTAAACCTCACAGTGTTAAAAAACTTTTTAGTTCTCAGTTACCAAGAAAATTCTTAAAGTTTATTAGATTGTTTGTGGAATCATCTATGGCCATAGCAAAATATTGTAATCTCATGTTTTGACAAACGGTTGAACCACAAACTTCGAAAAAACGGGTAATTTTACGCACGAGAATATTTATAAAAAGATGAAGATTGTTCGAAAAGTTACGATCGTAGATGATTCCACGAACAACCTTATAAACTTTAAGAATTTTATTTATTTGTTAATTTCAGATAATTCTACAAAGCGTTATAAATTCCGCAGATACGGATTTTTTTTTTGTATCACGAGGACAGTCACAGCCACCAAATTGCATCAATATTAGATAAAATATACAAACAATTTTTTTTAGTATCTTCAATGATGTACAAATACAGGCCAAAAAGTTTTTTAACACTATGACGTTTACTTTTTTCTAAATAAAATTCTAAAACTACCGTATTTTTGGGGTGATTTGATGGGAGGATAACAAAAATGTATATAGAAAAATTCATGCATAAGAAGATATATCGATAATTAAATATTTATTCTACGGCCACCCATTAATTCGCAACACCAGCCAACTCCTTGCACATAATTTTCAAACACTCTGCCTACATAAAAAGCCGAGAAAACAATATTTATCATATCGCATGAAAGATGTGCAATTTCACTTTGCAAACGATTCGATGTACCTTATAAAAAAAAAACACAGCACCTCGAACTGTGCAACATTTCTTTCAACTAATTTCCCCTATCTTCGCCGAGAAAATAGTTACGCCCACTTTCCACGACCACCCCCGTACACCTCACCACATTGATTCAAATGAGAAGTCGAAGTATTGCCCAGAACAGGAAACAGACTGCAACCGTGCAGGCGTTCTTTACGAGCGTTAATTTAAAAGTTGGAACGAAATAGGGGATCGCAGTTTTTACCGCGCGTATTGGAAAATATGGAATAAAGCCAGCCGTTAACGCGCCGCAGCTATTCTAACACGATACCCCTGTTTTTAGAACTTCGAAGCTATCTTTTACCACGCGGGAGCGTTTAATTGTTGCCCGAGCCAGATTGAACGGAGAATGCGGGATGCGTGCAGAAGTATGACGGAGGGAGCAGTGAATAGAGGTATTCGGAGGAAAAGCGTTTAAACGCGGAGGTGACTAGAGTCGTATAAAAAAGGAAATAACTTTTATTGATTCATAGAGCGTCCACTGTGTACAGTTGGTCCCCGGACGCTTCCGCCATCTTGATGGACGCCGTGGATGGGGTGTCGTTCCCTTGACCTTTTTCCGCAGCTGGACCCCACGACTTCGTGGGTCGAAACAAACTACGGTCCCTCTGCGGACAATTAAAACGAGCGTCAAATACTTTGAACAATCGCCCAGCCGAGCTTCTGCAAACAATCCCAGTCGCCTCTCCAGCGACCTCTTCGTCCACATTTCAATCGAGCTGGCACACCGTCAATTGGATGGAAGATTCCAGGGATTTCGTCCAGGATACTCTACGTAAACTGACCGCAAGCATGGATTTGAATTTCAGAATCATTCGGATGCTTCTTAAGCGAGGTACGTTCGTGGAATAATTCTTGGGGTGTTTCGGCCACTTTAGAAATGTGTGTCGCGACTGATTTCGATGGTGAAAAGCGATCGCGATCTGCGTAAAACGAAATTCCACTGAATAAATGAGAAAATAGTAGCTACGCATTTTAAGATGGAATTTTCAATAGATACAATGACATCTTCTTCTGAAAAATTCCCCATACTTTTATGATTCTTTGTGGAAAGTGTAATAAACTCACAGCAGACAAAGTGAAATTGAGATGGAGGGTCTTTTCACAGAAGACACATCAACTGGTATTTCAGTTAAATTTATCAGTTCTCAGACGAAGTAAAGTGTTTTACTCCGACTACTGTGAATTTATTACGCAACAACAAAAGAAACTTCCATCACCCTAAAATCCTAAAAGCTGGTGAAACCGAATAATCACTAATTAAAAGAAGAACTAGTTTTTAAAAGCAATATACGGCGGAATGTGATTGAAGATTGAATCGAGGCGAGTTGCGAAGTAAAGTGTAGTCGCCATCGATAACGTTAACGTCGATCCAAACGGATCACTGCTCCGAGCAGCGAGGGGGTTGCGCGGCGCCCCTTTCTTCGCGGCGGCGGCTCTCTTCTTTTTCGTTTCGCCGGGTCATATCTCCGTGAGCCGCACAAGTAGTTTCGAACTGCGAGGGTGGTCGAAAACAGGAGGAAAGGAGATAAGAGTAATAGTAAATTTATCGGGTAACACAAAGCGGAAGCGGTCAAAGGAGGTGGGAGTGGGGGGGTGGTGAGGGGGGACGGGAGGAAGGTACGACGGAAATAGATTCGATCCGAACGATGGAGCGCGGACGAAACTTTTCGTTTCAAAGTACGATTACCTACGTACCGTGGAAAAACTTGTATTAAGACGTTCGAAGTTCGCGAGATTTTACTGCAACAGAGGCAACTTTTAAAACGGTGCACACCTCCCCAGGGGACCGACGCCGACCGACGACTACGTTACACTCTTTTACAAAAAATTTGCAATACGTCGACCGCTGAAGTATCGCCTTGGTGCAGCGAAACACTCTGCGACTGCTTGTCTCGCGACGGGATATTTCTCCGCTTGCTCCAGTTTCGTTGTTTAATATCGCGAGTGCAGGGAACGTAGGTGCAATTGGAAATTACGAAACGAAATCTTGGCAGCTTGCAATTTCACAGCGACTACAGAAATAAAATTCATTTGCATGTTACTAATTTCTGCTGATTATAATTTGTCTATGGTATATATAATGCAGATTGTTAATAAGATTTATGCTTCGTCTGAATTTCGACTCGGTCCTTCGCAGTTAAAGGACCGCTTTAAAATATTTTATTATGACGGACACTTATTGGAATTTCATTTGCAGAACGATTTTCAGATATGGCGCGTTAAGGTTATTAAGCGTTAACAGAGCTTGTAGCCATAAATTTAAGTGACAATTTGAAATAACTGCCATGCATTTATCACTTTGCCCATTACAACATTCAGCTGGAATTAATTAAGTAATATGTTATGCATTCGGTGTTATAGCTCGGACGTAGTTAATCATTCATTTTTAATCACTCACTCTGTTAATCGATATGAAAGTAATGTGTAGAAGTTTCTTTAAATTGGAACAGTCGAAGAATTCGCGACCTTTTGAGAATAGGAGCAGATGAATGAAATATGTCTTTTTACGAACGATGTGATACTCTATCCAATCAAAAAGAAACCTATTTAAAAACACTGTCGTAAATTACAAATATTACGCCAATTATAACAATGGCTATTTATACAAATAAAAAAATGTATTACACCATTATTATTTTTTGGCCGGTATTCCAAGATTCATCATTGGAAGGAACATAGAAGATAATAATATTAAGCAAATATATTTTTATACAAATAAATATTTCAATACTATTAAATATTTTATTCAAAATACTTGGCGCTGCGAAACCAAAAAATTGTTCGAACGCAGCGGTAAGTGTTTTGAATGAAATATTTATTGGTATTGAAATTGTCATTCCACAAATATAAAAAAACTAAAATTTTTTAAAATAAGTAAGCACAAATATTTATTTTCTATTTTAATTATACTTTTTTATGAAAATTCGAAAACCGGTTTAACCGTTTTTGTAATAGTGGAATTCAAAAACCGTTTTTATCTTTCAAAACTCGGTTTTTGTATAAATCCTACCCACTATGGTGGTCGTGACATATAATTTTTATACACCCTGTACTACCTACTTCGTCACTCTGCAACCCTTCTTTGCAACACCCTGTATAATATTTCCAGTATTTTACATTCACTTTGATGCATATTTAACTTCCTCCACAATTTATGATATTATAAAGTAGTCCGTACTCTTCGTCCATCAACACATTTATGTAAAATCTTTATTAGAATTGAAATAAAAATGCAGAAATTTAAACCGATCTCGCAACTATCATTTCCAAAAGCAGACATCTCCAAAAATTCAAACGTACCAGACAGTGACACTATAAATTCATAATGCACCCGTTAGTGCCTTTCCAACTAATTGCAAGACACTTTTGCGGCTAACGACTAGTATCACTGACACATTCGTACATTTCCCACCCCTTTTCGCTCCCTTTAAAGCAAACCCTATCTCCACCAAGCGAATGCATTGAAAATACCAGTGGCGAGTTACAAAAGTGTGCCATCCGGAAAGCTGCCTGCCGCCGAAAAGCAGAGCATTCCGAAAAACGCAAGTGTCATTGAGTGCACCCCTCTTAGCGGAGCCCTTGAAAAGAAAAAGTCCATTACCGTCGGAATCACTGTAAACTCCAAACAGCACGGACTACCGGTTTCAGCTGAAAACCCATCGCGAAAATTGAGTGCAGTTTGCATAACAATCTCCAGCTGGTCGGGCATTATTCCAGCTGATATCTGGATACAGCTCTCTGTCTGCTCGCGTCTCCCATAAACCCCCATGATTTGATAACGGGCAATTACCCGTAATCGTTCCATCGAATTAACGTGCCCGGCCCCGCGTAACGATAGAAATTCGCGGAGATTTAAGGGCGGCCATTATGGGCCTCATGACAAACTTACCGGACCGTTCCAGAGGTGTCGGATGAGAAAGAACGGCATCGGGGCGAGGGTCGACAGGCCGATCAGTATTCCAATCGCGTTCGCCCAGTCAGGGAATATGTACTTGCCGTAATAAGGCAACTGGTACGTGTATATTTGATACACGAACACCCCCTGCGGACAAAAACAAGGAAACGCCGTTATTCCTGCTGGCAACCCCGCGGGGCAACAGCGATCGCACGGTGCACAGGGCAAATTAAGAATTCGATATTTTTAATCGGAAGGAACACCGCCGTTTCCCCTGGAGCGTGCTTCCTACTCGGCGGGGCCGAGCTTTAGGACGAAATAAACATTGACTAGCGCCTCCACCGGGTGTCATTTTTCAACTTTACCAATTGAAATCGATTGAAACGCTGCTGGGAAATGGAGAGGGGTTGCAGCAATTTCTAGCATCGTTTGCTCAGCGATTGTCTCTAAATAAGTTTTTCTTTAGATTAATTCGTATGATTTTTTTTTTTAATAAACGTTAGTGGTATTTGTGGGGATTTTATGTGGGAATTATTTAGGGTTGGAGGAGCAAGGGATTTATTAAAAGCACAGGAGACATGTTTTGTGAGTTATGAGCGTACGTCGAGGTTGAATGTTTTATGAGTTTAACAAGAGTGTGAAATCCGGGAATGTTATTTTATTGTATGCTTTAGTGTCACTGCGTGTTGGCTTGTGAGGTTTGTTAAGTATTTGGGGATGTCCGAGCTGATGTAAGAAATTCATGGAAAGTGAGTTTTGAGGGTACTTGAAATGGAACAGGGAAACACCACTTGTGACATTTTCTTCTTATTTTTACTGATGGGCGGGTCATTCCACGCGAAATCGGACACTTTTCGGAGTAACATTTCGGATTTTGGTACAACTTGGATATGTTGTAGTCTTTAGTGATATATACACGTACGTCGAAGAATTTTTAAAAATTTTAAAAATTATGGATCTTACAGCTCCTTGAAATATGGCGTTGACCTTTCTTCAATAAATTATAACTTTCGAACTAAGAAACTGATAAAAATGACCTTTTGGGTGCTTACAATCGAGAAATAAGAGTACCTAATAAAAATTATTTCACTTAAAAAAAAACAAAATTTTCACCATTTATTTTGCAATTGTTCTAAACAAATAGACGTTTTTAATAGCAGGGCACTATTTAAAATATAGAGAAAAAAAAATGAGGATATAGCCCATTTTGTCCTCTTTACGGACACGTTTTCAGAAACGCGAAAACAGCAAAACTTTTACTGTTTTTATACCCAACATAATACGGAATGGGAATTTTTGGTATTCGCAATATTTTCCGTGAAACGAATTTGACCTTCAGTTTTTTTAAATGGAATGCTATATACTGGATTACCCGATATGGAAGTGACTGTCACGTAAAAATCAACCACATGGTATACTATTATCGACTAGGCCACGCAAGCCTTAAAAAATAAAAAATAATTTAAGCTGCCACTAAAATAGGCAAAAATACACAGACTTTGGCATCCAGTATTTTTTAAACAAACCACAAACTGATGAGGCGGATTACGTCATATTTCAATTTCAACGAAATCCACCAAAGTGTAATGAATAATTCTTTATCAAGAAACTAAAGAAATCTGTGCATCGAGTTAGTCGTGGAGCACTCGCGCGTTAGAATTTTTCTAGCATGAACGTTTTAATTCTATGCCATTGCCTGCAGTCAGAGAAAGGTTGTTTATGAAAATTAGATGATTGATGACCGCACCAGGCGCGCTTGCTTATCGGAAAACGGCGATACATAACTCGGCGGGGGATCGCGCTCGATTGGCCGCGAAACGAAACCCGGCCGTGTAGTTCCCGTTGTTTTTCCAGCGGCCAGTAAAAAGCAGGGGGTGATCGAGCGAGGCAGCCACTCTTGTTCCCAGCGATCAGCTCGTTCCGTGCGCGGGACAGAAATTATGTTATCCGTTCAATTGGCTGTGCCGAAACAGTGGCCGTAATCGGCGTGAAAAGGAAAAGATCGAGTGCCACGGGCATTTCCGTACGATTCGCGATCGCTAAAGTGGAACGTGACAGGGGTTTGAGCAACGTGTTTTGCTTCCAAGAGAGTAAAATAACGCACGATCTTCCTTTTTTCGGAATGAAATATCGACGACGCAGTAGCCAAACGGAGAAGCAGAACAGAACGGAATGGAACAAAGTGAATTTTCCGTGAAAGACAACACGACTGCAGAGGAGAATTATTTCAAAAACAAACTGCTTACAATTAGTTTTGTAATACTCCCTTTAGCTATCTTTTATTTTAATTCAGAGTGAAAAAGGTAAAAAGGCTATCCTCCCAAGATATAAAAAATTCCTAGAAATTTGATCGTTAATTAAAACGTTAATTACTATTTCAACAGAAAAGAATTTTCACCCATGTTCTACCACGGCCAAGTGTTCACAATTCACGGAAGAAGTGACCCTGCAGAGGTCCTTTCATCCCTCCCTCATCCCCTATTACCGTGACCCACCATGCAGCAGGATCGAATTGGGGAAGTTCGTTAAAGAAAGAAAGAGGAAAGGATACGGAATCGAAGGCGCGTGTCGTCTGATGAAGCTGCGCCGAAAATGTCGCGCTTAATAAGACAGTCGATCGATCAAGTTGACCCGAGCCTAGCACTCGAGGCTCTAGCCGGTGGGGCGTGGATCTGAGGGCGAGAGGCATCGGTGAGTGTGTTACGATGGGAACTGAATTAACGACGGGACCGAAATCTTCACCCAGGCGAGGCTCGACTTAATGATGAAGGTCTGCAGAGGCGTCGCGAGTGGGAATCATTACACGGTTCTTCGCCGCGTTCCTCCAACTCGTGCTCCCCGACTGTTCGTCGATCCGGATCCTCTGCAAACTCGTGTTTGTTAGGAGTCAAGTGCGGCGCGATGGAGCGTAATTATTTAAGCTGCCATCTTCTTTTTTTTATTCAATAATACCCACACCTGCGTGCATACATAGGCGCGCGGGTGCACTGTGCGGGCTGCGCCGAGGTCATTTGCTAAACGAGATGCGGAGGAATAGGAGGATGGAAAAAAGCGACCGGGAGCCCAGGGGGGAAAGAGTCTAAAACAAACGGAAAATCAATAATGGAGTAAGAGCGTCGCGCTAAATACTTGTGGGCCGAGAAGCAAAACCGCGATAATATCCTCAGCGAGGACGCCCCGCTAGAAGGAGGGATTAACATCTTAACTGTCGGGCTCGTGTCGCAAAAAGTGTAGCGTGGGGTGGGCGGACGAGTACGTGTTGCAAAAAGAGCTGGCGAGTACTTGTGTCCTTGTGTAGCTGAAAGGGATCATTTGATTGGATAGGAACGAAGTAATTTGGTAGCGAGAGGAATAGCGTTTGATCGTCAACTAGGAGGGTGGAATGTTTGGTGATTGATCGGAGGGGTGGGCTTCGATCGCGTTTGAAAAATTGATGGAATCTGCAGAGTATAGGTGATACATACGAGTAGATGCGAGACTATGTTCAGCTTAAGATTATATCGTTAGGAAACTGTGAACTTCTCTACCTCTTTATCCAAAGTTCGACAACAGACGGAGGTATATATAGGGAGAGAGGGTACTAAAGTTCTGAGTTCTGGGTAGACAGGTGATGCTTATAACTAATCTAAGACCGTGCTTTGGATTCCCTTATACATAATTCAAAAATTCCACTGACAAGGGAAGGATCTCGATTATTAAATTCGAAATTTTTTTCGAATTTCTTTGCTCTCACCCCCTAATATGGTTTAATTTCATAAAAGAATAGTCCCTGAAAAAGATTATTGCAATTGGACAACAGGAAAGGGTGCCGACCAGGCCTTAAAGTTTAGAATTCATCTATAGTTTGAATTTAAAGAATTTTTCAAAAATGGTAAGCCCTATCGAAATATTGTTCAAGTAATACTAAAAGAGCATTCAATTTTCTACAATTGCTATAAATATAATTTTTCCGTGCTTCCAACCATTTTTTAGATAATAGCGTTTGAATATAGAGAAGTCGGCAACTTTACGCGTACCACCTGTACAGCGTGACGTATTGTCTATACGCGCGTAATGCGGACCTTTGTGTATTCAGACGCTATTATCTAAAAAATGGTTGGAAGAACGAAAAAAGTATATATAGAATAATTGTGGAAAATTGAATGCTCTTTTAGTATTATTTGAACAAAATTTCGATACGGCTTACCATTTTTGAAAAATTCTTTAAATCCAAACTATTGATGAATTCTAAATTTTAAGGCCTGGTCGGCCGCCTTTTCTGTTGTCCGATTGCAATAATCTTTTTCAGGGACTATTTTTTTTTATGAAATGGAACCATATTAGGGGGTGAGAACAAAAGAAAACGCATTTTGAAAACAAGGGCCACCCTAGGCCACACATGCAGTCCGCCTCAAAGCCCCCGAAAACAATAAGAAGACCCTGTTGTGAAATACAGAGCATCAAAAGTCAAAAGTTAAAAGATTCAAAAATACGAAAATGGTAACTCATGATAAATATGACCAATTTGTGATTATAAGGTGTGACCACGGAGGGTGAAAAGTTAAATTTCACAAGCTTCTAATGGCAGGTAGTAGTAGAACTTCTAGCATAGTAACACAGAATAAGGATGGGGAATTAAATCGGGACCAAGAAATAACAACAATATAGAGTTAGCGTTACAACTATAGAAGCATAAACAAAGCATGATCAGACAAGCAGGTTCGGTTATCCGAAGGAAACAATAAAATTTAAAGCCCCCACTACTACCACCGCAACACCGTATCCGAACCATACCGTAACACATTCCAGGCATTTCGTTCTATCGGCATTCATCCGCGCAACGGAGAATACCTACCACCCATTGGTAGCCGACGTTTGTAAAACAAGCTCCACACCGCGCCGGCTAATTATCAGCGAATAACTTCGGCATAGTTAGCCCGGCAGCGGCCCTAAGATCCAAAGCAGAAGCGGGGCATCGCGCTAAGACACGAACGGCGTGGATTGCGATCGCAATGCGCTTACCAGACAGGTGATAGGCGCGAGCACGACCCAGCTGAGCCACCAATAGTTGCGGAGTAAACAGCCGAACCGCATTTGCATTTCGGCGATGTTACACAGGAATTTGTTGCAACCGTAACACCAGGCCGCCGCGCCGACCTCGGCGGTGCCGATCAATAGTATCGCCCAAGAAGCGGTGTTCCAGTCCATCAGCTTGAACAGGTAAACACCGCCGTCGAACACCATCGGTACAGCTAGCAGCCAGCAAGTGACGCATATCCCCAGCACCACGTAGCTCTCGTGCTTCCGTAAATCTGGTCGCAGGTCCAATATGGCGGTGTTTATCGCCTGCACGCCTGCGAACTGTGTGTATCGTAAAAAGTAACGACCGACCGTGTTACTCCGGATTCGATGCTCGCCCGCCGGCGTTTCTCGTTACCCTTTCTTCTCTCCCGCGGATTTTTTTTCCCTTCTTCCTTTCCCTCGTTTTTCCCCTCCTTTTTTTTTTGACGCAGTCCGTCTTAATTACCCTTGAGCGTAGCAGGCTACAGAGCGAGAGGACGGAGAAGCGTGTAGAAAACAAAGGGTCCTTCGCTCCCTTGCTTGCTCTATCCGTCCCCCCCAACCACCGTTCCCCGTCTCTCTCTCTCCGTCCGCGGCTCTCCGTCTCGCCCGTCCGTTTACGCTTGCCGCGGTCTCTACGGTTCGAAGGATAAAAAGGGAGGAGAGGGGCTGGAGGGTGGAAAGAAAGAGGTGTGGATTTCAGCGGGATGGCAAACCATAACTCTTTCCATGATATACGAGCCCCGAGGCGGAGAGACGAGAGGCGATGCAAAAGTAACACGGAACGATCGTCTGGCTACTCGCAAGCACATTCTCGCCCGCAGCTCTTTTGACGAATACAGCGACTGGCGTTGCGGTTCTCCCGAGCCACTTGAATGGCGCCTTCTTAGCCGGGCTCGGTAAGGACGAGAAATTTTTCGCCGTTTCCCCCCGCTTTCTGGTAGTAACTCCGCGCGGCGAACCAGACCCGCCTTACTTTAAACTTTAAACAACATGGAAATACGGAGCCGTTCATTTTCAAAGTCTCCACGCCTCTCTGCTTTACCTACTCTTCCCCCCCTTTATTCCCCGCAGCGCCCCTCGACCCTCGTTTCTTTTCCACTCCGACGCCCGCGGAACCGACTCGCGCTGTGCTTTTCTTCAACTTTGAGGACGGTCTATTTTCCTTTTTTTTTTTTTTTCAACGAGCCTCCAAGACGCCTCGGTTCAATGACCCTCCTAGATCGAGCGCTGTTTTTGGGCGAGGTCCGCTGCTTTCGGCGACGTACTCACTTGACTGCCGAGGCCCAGGATGAACAGCATCACGAAGAACAGGACGGCCCACAGGTTCGGCAGGGGCATCCGCACCACGGCCTCCGGGTACGCGATGAAAGCCAACCCCGTCTCGCTCTTGACCACCTCGTCGATCGGTAACTGCATCTCGTGAGCCAGGAATCCCATGATGGAGAATATCGCGAAACCCGCGAAAATCGAGGTGAGCAGGTTTGCGAATGTCACGAATATCGCGTCTCTGAGGGGGGAAAAGAAAAGAGTGATGTTAGTCGCTTCGCGAATGTGACGTTGTATACAGTTTGTCGAAAAAGTATTGGCTCACACAGTTTTGTTTAAATATCTTGTTATATTTCAGTAGTATATTAGTGCAATAATGTATTTAATAATTATATCACAGGTGTGCCGATACTTTTTAACCGACTTCAAAAGCATGAGGTTCTCAAATCGTCACGTATATTTCATTATGTATGTGTGTTCGCACCGAACTTTGTAACGCGTGGACCGATTTGGATAATTCTTTCGTTGTTATATAGAGTATGTTCCCCAATTGATACCGTGATAAATGTTTTTTTAACCGAGTTCAAAAAAGAGGAGGTTATAGATTCAACCCTTATGCATTTTGTTTATGTTTGTCCCCGCATAACTCCTCAGATCTTGATGATCTTTTTTTTATTCGAAAGAGAGTGATGCTCCGGTGATCACATTCTACCCTGCATCACTATTGGCCTAACACTTTGCCAGTACTGGGTAGTAATAACGAATTTGAGACACCCTTATTCTCATTATTTCAAGTCGCTTTAAGTCGCTTAAAGTCTGGCAAACGGTTATTTTTATTTACGGGTAGCTCCTTTCGTAGCCCTGCCCATTTTTTTAAATAAATGTAGTTATATAACTTAAAACTAAAAATTAAAAATTAAAAAAGAATTAAAACCGACTGCAAAAAAATAAAAATGCACTAAAAAGTAAAAATAATTTTTTTCCTTATTTTATCTACGACTCTCCATTTTTTAAATCGGCGTCAAATTTACACAGTGCAAATGATGAGGCGCCGACATAAAAAAAGTTGAGTCATAGATTAAATAAGGAGAAAAATATTTTTTACTTTGTAGTGCATTTTTATTTTTTTGAAGTCGGTTTTAATTTTTTTTAATTTGAGTATGGAATTTTCGAGTTTCTTCTGTTACTTGCTTAAATTATATTATTCATAGTTGTGAAAAAATACATTACTTCTGTATGCTAGAAGACCTTAAAGGGTATATTTTTTAGCAATAAGATATTTAAAAAAAGCGAATGTGATGATACCCTTTTGACCCACTGTAGCAACAGTACCATTAAATAAACTTCTTGAGAATCCACTAATCGTTTTCCTCTCAAAATTCAAGGAATAATGAAATATTTCATTCTAAATCAGTGATTCCCAATCCGTGGGTCGCGAAGTGCTTTGCGCGGGGTCGCCATGCTAATTTTTAATCGACGATTTTTAGCACTTCTTTATTTTAATATGGTCACATTTTCATATTCTATCAACACTAATTTTTCATAAATGGAAGGACGGAAATATTCATCTTGCCTTATTCGGGGAGGGGGGAGGTCGCAGATTATTTGAATATTATAAAAGAGATTGGGAAATACTGTTCTAAATATTCTGTGACGTTTAACTTTCGCTGAGCATAATTATATTACTGTGAATGCTCAATTTAAATCCACTGTCAATTATAATAATATAATTATACATAGGATGTCAGAAAAGTTTTGCGATAATTCTGCACACATCTAGTGTGGAATTTCATCTTTTCCAGCGTTTCATTTATTCCGAATTTAATTATATCTAATTGTTTAAAGCAACATACGATATTGGCTTCAATTTACTCTGCATAACTCCAAGTTCACGAAAATTGTATCAAGTGCCTACGTATTTCAAGGCAAAAACGAAAGCTTTTTTATGAATGAAATATACAGACAGCCACAAAGGCATCAACAACTTATAAAACAGGACTGCAGGAATGCATCGTCGACGACACATGCTCCATGTAAATATTCCGCAGGCTGACATCCTAGTCCAGAATCTGATAGCAATCAACTCAAACTTTTAAAAAAGGTACTCAAAACGTGAGCCATTACGAAAACGAGCGAACTATTCGTTATTTATATGCACAAGATGTCTGCTAAATTATGTAGGCGCGTATAAATATTTCGCGGGCGACCGTCTGCGATGCCAGCTAGTACCTATCAGAGTGTACCATTCGTGACACTCGTCAGAGTTACTCGTCGAAGGACGTCGTGTGTTTCATATTCACGTCGTCGACGACTTTCCAACTCCGCGTCGACGTCATGCAAGTTTCTGGAAAATATACTTGCCGCGAGGGATACGCTGAAGAGTTCGTAAACATGTACTTCTTCCTTGCTAAATAGGAAAACTCAACAGAAAAGGAACAACGTCCCATACAGGTACGTTGATTAGCATTACGTGATGGAACACATGAGTGACTCATATATGCGTATACATTCTTCAAAGGTGGATCTACGCACTAAAATAAGTAGAAAAAGTTATATGAATCTAAGAGGTACGCACCATAGTTTCTCAATTATAAGTAGATCAAAGAGAAGTGTTTTCACGTTGATCAGTTTATTTAGAAATCGATAGTGGAACAATTAGATGTGTATTTTCTCTACTACGACATAAATTACTAGGAAAATACCCCCGCGTTTCACTTTGGGCCTAGGAGGTATTAAGGACTCCATGTAAACACATTTCACCCCTTTTCACCACCCCCTTAGGGGTTGATTAGGGAAAAATCCTGAAATTAGTTTTTAGGCATTTATGTGGGTAACTTTTAAAAGCAAAAACCAAGTTGATATCTAATCAGGCCTAAGAGATTTTGAAGAATCCGTGGAAACACATTTCACCCCTTTTCACTCCCTTAGGGGTTGATTAGGGAAAAATCCTGAAATTAGTTTTTAGGCATTTATGTGGGTAACCTTTAAAAGCAAAAACCAAGTTGATATCTAATCAGGCCTAAGAGATTTTGAAGAATCCGTGGAAACACATTTCACCCCTTTTCACTCCCTTAGGGGTTGATTAGGGCAAAATGCTGAATCTGGTCTTTAAGCATTTATGTTGGTAACCTTTGTAAGTAAAAACCAAGTTGATATCTAATCGGGCCTAAGAAATAATGAGTCTGAGAAAACATATTTCACCCCTTTTTACCCCCCCCCCCCCTCGGGTTGGAATTTAAAAAATCCCTTCTTATCGAGCACCTACGTCTCAAAAGAAATATACCCTGCGAATTTCATGTTTCTACGGTCAGCAGTTTGGGCTGAACGGTGATGAATCACCGTTCTTTCTTTCAGATTCTACCCACATATTATAACAACCCCAGCAATAACCCCAGCAATTTCTGTTTGACAAATAATCACCCCAATGTGTTGCACCCACTTCTCCAAATCATCCCACACGAATCTGAATGAAGAAATCTCCATCAGACGATCTACGAGACCCTCCACAAGAATATTCCACGAAAAGAAGGATGCACAAAAGCCACCGGTAAATTATTATTTAACTTATTTTCCCATGCGGCATCAGTAAATTTCGACCTGCGCCAGCAGTTACGGGGCATCCTGTACAAATGTCTGGCGATAAGGGCAGCGCGACGTAGGTGGCTGACGAGGAAGAACAATTAATAGCCGCTAGTAAAACTTGGCCCAGCCGGCGCGACGAATTATGCTTCCGGCGCTTGCTCATTCGACTTGCGCCGGCACTGATATAATTTATACGCGATGCAACGTGCAGCGAATTGTATCGCCGCGGGGGTTCGAGGGAGGGGCGAGGGGGGGGGGAGGGGTGGAGGGGTGGAGGGGTGGAGGACTTCAGCGTCGGATAATAATGCTAATTACGACTTCGAGCAATATTTCGAGGACGTGAACGGTCTGACCCAGGGTATCGTTGCTCTAAAGCCAACGCTTCGACCCACCCGCGACGGCACCGTGGTCCGCCTTACGACTGGCATCGTGCGAAATGAAATATCTGACAGACGCTTTGAGCATGTGTATCGTGTGCACGGGTTTACCGTCGAGAACACCTCCAGAGAGGCCGGTAGCGGTACTGCGTGCATTACGCGGGGAATTACAGTATAGTATCAGGAACTGGACATGGTTAATTCGTCGTCCGGAATTTCGTCGTTCGGACGTGTTTCACGTTTGCGACGCGGCCGTTAAAGGCGCAGGTATTAACAACCCTCGTGTTCGAAATCCGCGAGTTAGGCGCATAACCGTAGCTGCTACCCGTGGATATTTCAGCTGGGCGAGTCGGGTTCGTGGGTGAACTAGTTGAGGGCAGGCTACTCGTACTCGTCTGTACTCTGTGCGTGTCGCAGTAGGCGCAGCCCTGATTGCGTGTGTTCTGAGCTTCTGGCGGAGGACTAGTCAAATTTGAATTTTTTATTTGTACGTGGTGACGGAGAAGTCGATTTTTTTAAGTAGTTGAGATATTTTAAGGTGGATGATAAAAAGTAGACGGAACTTTTAGGATTAATGTAAGGTTGAAAGTTCTGGTATTCTAATTTTGTTTTACTTTCTTGGAGTTATTCTATCAATGTAGAATGTAATTTTATTACACTCCTTTGCGGGAAGATTCGATTATTCGGGCTAACGGGGGTTGGTGTATTTATGACGCGCGGATGAGCAGTGATGTATGGCCGCTTAATTATATCTGATAATTATAAATTCTTTATGAAAATAATTACAATGCTGTTATCGCGGTATTATGTACAAACCATTAAAATATTATTTAATTGGAAGTCATGAAAAATCAAGATTTTACGGAATTAAATAATGATACACAGATCTCGAAATATGTAATTATTAACGCGGAAACACGAAAGCATTGTTACAATGCGGAACAACTGGAGCGTTGCATAAATACACAGACGAAGAGTGCGAGGAAATTATTTTGTACAAATTCAAAAAATAACAGTCGTTATTAATTATAATGGGCTCTTGAAATAAATAGGTGAAGCAGATTATTTAAACTTCGTTAGTATAGAATAAACTCTTATGTATTATATGAAATTCTGCTGCAAGAGGAAAATAAAATACCCATGTTACATTTGAAATTTACTTGCCAACTAATGAGGCAACCACTTTTCCACGATCCTCAGAGGATTGCAGAACCGCGTAGAATCACCAGTAGAAACAAAAATAGAAAAACGAAAATCAGAAAGAAAGAAAACCGATATTATAAGCCGCGCTAGCAGAAATCACACTTGCTCACAAATTATCGTTTCAAAAACATCAGAATCATATTATGGAGATCTGTCAAGTGTAACTTTTATTAGATCTGACAAAACGTAGAAAAAATGTTTAATAACTACAAGATAATTTTGAGACCTATTGAAGTATGCTCCAAACTTCTATCTTCCCAACTAACAACATGCTCGAACGTTTCGTCCGCAGTGTGTTAAGTTACTCTAACAACCCAGCACTTCAGACATTTAGGGAAACTTGCATACTCGCCTGTGACAGTTGTTGTTAAAGTTGCTGTAGCTCGAGAGAGTGATTAGAGATCCACAGCCGATGCCAAGCGAATAAAATACTTGGGAAGCAGCGTCTGCCCAGACAGTAGCGCTTCCCAACGTTGACCATGTCGGCGTGATGAACCACAGAGAACCATCAGCAGCACCGTCCAGCGTGACACCTACAACATATTATCATTTAATCGATTAATAGTGTCATCAGGTACAGTAGTTTTCTTTTTTAAACGGTGCGTTAGAATTAACATCTCTTTGTAATTGGAATAAAAATTTAATATAAAAAATAGGTGAATATTTTGTGTGAACAAGCCCCCACTTTATTATTAATTACACTACTCCTTTAGTTCGATGAATAATTGTGGTTTTATAATGTTAATTCAAACAGATCGAGTTATTTGTACAGTATATGTAATTAATTATATTTTGTTCCCCTGGCTTGAGAAATAATCGCATTTTTTTTAAACTAATCTTTATTAAGGCCATACTAAAAAAGTGAATATTTAAAAAAATTTTAATTACATTGGCGCTACAAAATGCCACCGCCTGAAAAAAGTCTGCGGACGCCCTTGCTACTAAGTACGAAAAGGTATTACATTAATTACATTATGAGAAGCTTTTTTAAATAAATAAATTCAGAACAGATTCGTGATTTCGTTGCCCGAAGAACTAATTTTCAACTCATGTGCAGGTAACAGTGCTATTTACAAATGATAAAGCTCAGAAGTTTAATTTTGTCATGGAAACTTGAAAAACTTAAAAATTAAAAGAAATGGGTAAAGGTGAATGAACATTTACGAAATACTCGAACTCGTCCCAAAATCACTTTTGTTCCCGAAAAATTTAAGATGGTACGTTCGAGAATGAAATCCTGACAATGGAATCGTGTCCTAATGCATGAATTCGAGGGTACATGCCTTAAATTCGATGCAATAATGCACTCGATCGGAGAGCGATCTTTCTACTGTCTCAAAGGCTTCGCAGAGAATAGGACGATACGCTTGGATAATCCTGATTTCCAGAGCGCTCGCTTCACTGGCCGCCTATTGATGAACTTCATTTTTCAAGTGACCCCACAGAAAGGGACCTGGAGATCGTAGAATCGATACTCTCGATGGGGGTGGGAAACCACTATTCCATCCAATCCAACGGCCGAGAAATATAACACTCAGTGTCGCCTAAAGTTTCAGGATCGTCTCAGAATTATTCTGCATATTAAACAGGGTGCTCGCAGGTTGGTTGTACAGTCTATGCACGCGTACAATTTTCAACAAATTAAATAACTATTAAAGGACCTGGATTCGAAAACCAATTTCAAGTGAATCTCCTAAGTTATAATCTTTTTCTATTATTTCTTTCCTGTAAATCAATTAATCGATCAATTCGTTCATAATTTATAAAACTGCGGTGGAAAGAAAGGTACAACCAGACATTTAGTGATTCCTCATTGTCAAAAGTAAATCAAACGTGCAGAATAATTTTTTTTTTTATAGAAATAAAATCAAATTTGAAAAATCGCCAAGCACTTACACGTGCACGTGATTAGAAATTAGCAGAATTTATGAGTAAATATAATTAAACTGTGAATGAAGGGAATACTCCTGTACAAATAAGTTAAAATTGTGAACTCGATTTTTATTCACCTGCACACGAACTCTTTGTATCTTCTGCGATAAGTGGTATAGAAATTTTCTGTCATACGTTACGCGTAGACTGGGTATGCACCACTGTATGGTTAAGTCACAAAAGCCTTCGATAGAATTATACGGTTCAGTTCGGCCTTTCTTGACGGGATACGCGATATAAGGCACCATAAATACGCGGAAATGATCTACTGCGGACACGTAGTGATTTTCGTCGGTATATGTGTATAATATCACGTCCACGGGGCAAAACTACCCGGCAACGTATTTCAAACTTGTCTACAACTCGAATTAATTGTGTTTTGGCATAAATAATGGGAGGCAACATTGCGCAACAAATTCAGCTGCACCAATCATAATAGATACTAGCCGGGAGCATATTATGAATGATTTATATTCTCATGCATTATTTAGTCGCGAGTACGTAGATGCCGCGACATTTCGTATTTTCACGCGACAAATGATGAAATGTATCAATTTTTAATTAACGTCGATTTAATAACCCCTCATTCATCTGTAATTGGAGATCTATTTGATTGCTCGCGGATGTTATTTCGATGTCAATTTCGTGACGATTATATTTGGGTGTCTTGCTGGCTGCGTACGATAATTAATAATAAACTTTTTAAGAAAAAGTAAAAAAAGAATAAAATAATTTTTTTTAAGTCGGTGCCAAAATAGAAACAAAATTAAATCGGTTGGACGGATGACGTCCCACTAAATTTTTGCGCGCTGTAATTCCCGGGCGTCAGTGTGCGACTGGACTATAATTGATAAAGGTTTAGAAATTGATATAATTTTGTTTCTATTTTGGCACCGACTTAACAAAATTATTTTATTCTTTTTGGCGCATCTTTAAAGTCGGGTTTTTACTTTTTTTAAAAATTTTATTATTTGATAATTTTTAGTTACCTTCATTTGAAGTCGGTTAAATTTTTTTATTATGTTAATTTTTATATTTTTTATTATCTTTTTAAATAACTGGTGTATTTAGGGAGTTCAGAAATGATGAGACATGCAAATTTCTTGTGCCAAAAGAAATCAAAAAGTCATGATTATTTTGGAATTGGAGGCTTTATGTTGCAGACATAAGCAATTAAGATTGATTGTACTTTTATATATTTATAATTGTCCTATAATTTTTGGGCACTCTATATACATAAAATACTTATTCGTTAATTGCAGAATTTTGAAAATATGTAAGATGATAATCCATAGTAGTAACTTTTATTCGTACATGCATAGTGATATGAGGCGTGCAGTAGTATGAGTAGGTTCTAGTCAGACGTAAGTATTTCAGAGAAAGGAAATCTCAACAATAGTTGTAATAGCGTTTCTTTACGTTTCTCTACATGAAGATAGATTGCAAAGGAGTTCTCAATACAGAAGTTGATCTACTAGATTCTAAAACCTTATAACTTGAAAATAAAGAAATTGAAAAATGCTGAAACGGGTATCCATCCTTTCCCAAATACAAAACTTGCATAAGTACATTAATTATCGCATAATTTTGAGATTATATCAAACCACAATTTCTACATATTCTGAGCAAAGAAGTTTGTTTGAACATATGCCCAGTTTATCTTTAGAATCTCTTCGAAATCGATATTAATTTCAAAAGATACAAAATTCATTCTCAGTATTCTTTCATATTTTGAACATCAAAGAGAATCAACGGGCAATTGAATTTTATAAAAATGTATTGAAGATTAATTGAATTTTATAAATTTGAAGTTTGTGTAGATTTATTTGATACTTAATATTACTAAAAATATTTTGGGTCAATTGGAATACGTTTCGATTAGACTTTCCAATATATTTACAGACTTACTTGAACAGTAGCCATTATCTCACCATACTGTTACGTGTTTTATACCTCGCATAATTGCGGACAAAAGAGGAGTTTCGATCGCGCCGATCAAGAATTTTCTATTACACGAGAAACGTTTCTCCAGCCTCTTACCTCGTATCAGCAACGCCGTGAGCATGATGTAAGGGAAAAGGGCGGTGAAGTAGACGACCTTCCCGATGGACTGGACACCACGTATCAGGCACAGGAAGCAGATTATCCAGGCGAGGGTGAGGCATCCTAACAATTCCCACCTTATGCCTCCGAAATGTTCCCACGTGGCTCCGCGCAGACCCAGGACGTAGTCGCTGGATTCGATCAACGATAATATCCGATCACGATTACATGTTTTACCTTTCTTCGCGATTTTCTTGCTTATCGTCTGGCGCGTAGATGCAACGAAAGCCAGCTCCCGTCATCCGATTAGCGTGCACCGTCGAAGCGAACGACAACGAAACGATCGTTCCGAAGAATTTAAAAAACATAGGTATGCATTTCATTGCGATAAGCAGGTAACTGAACTTTTAGTAGAAACTTTATTGGAATCTATACTTAAAAATCTCAAAAATCTAGAAATATTTCTGTGTACACTATTATATTACTGAGACAATAGATTAATGTGCAGTGTTGACAATGTTTAATTTTTCTTTTACTGCAATATGTCTTGTTTTTCTTGTACTTACGTATGCTACTGAATTCATTATTGTATAAATTGGGCCTGTCTCGTAACAAATAATAATAATAACAATAATAATAATTCTTTTACATCATATTAGATTATTGGCTCCATATAAAAAATACTAATGTGTATATTAAAAGATCTATAAATTAGAAGACCACAAATATCAATAACAATAATATAAAAGTTTCACTTAACTTCAGCAACGTGACGAACATGACAATGCCCACGCGAAGGGTCTCGAAAATCATCGTTCGTTGCTGCGTCAGATTCGACACTATCGTACATGGATACACCTACTTGAAATACTCCTCCGAGGACAGCACCCTCGTGTACAGATGCCGAAGTGGCGTGGCCCTGTCGCCGTCGAAACAGTGCGTGACGTTCCCCCCGCCGTAGTAGCCGAAACTCTTGCACACCAGCTCCGCGGGCAAGCAGGTCCTGTTGTAAAATATCGTGGCGGGATCATCCTTTTGACACTCGATCTGCTGGAGGCCGCTGTAACAATCTGTCCCGCGTGAACGTTATAGCTTTACGACGTGTATCCGATACCGTTACCTTGGCTACGCGGTAATTATGGCGAAACATCAAAGCCCGCGGCCGCTGATTGAAACGAAATAGCCGCCGTTTACAGAATACGATGCGTCGTAGAGAATCGACGGCTCGGCATTACGCACGATAAGCGCGCGCGTACCCGTGCGTCTATAGCCACGCAGGCACTTTGTTACGATCGTCGAGAGACAGGACTAATTACGCCCGGCGCTTTGTTCCTGCCCCTCCGACCCCCCCCCCCCTCTCGTTTAATTTAGAGATACTTCGTCGTAACACAATTTCCAGCCGGGGTGCCTTCGCCTGCGCGCACGTTCTAATGGCAATATGTTAGGAGACGTGGCAATAACCCATTGAAGAAGCTACTTCGTTCGTCAGCGAAAGAAAGGTTACTCGGGCTTGCGGAATATTGCGAAAGACCTCGTTCCCATCAGAGTTTCACGTGCTAGGAGCGAAATTGGACTTGTTGTTAGATTGGTAGCAAATGGATTGCGAGTTTAGATAAATAAATGCCGTTTGGAGGATATTTAGGGGATTGTGGAAGAGGATTTGTGGAGAGGGGTAGCTCGCATAATACAGATCTGGCGGGGGTTGTTGAACGGTTGAAAGGTAGGGTGGAGGCAGCGAAGAGGAAGGTTGCGTTTGGTCCTGGACCTGTTAGTGGACTCATCGGTAAAAAGCCTCGTTCAGATTAGTTAAGTTGCTCGAGTTCAAGTCGCTTGAATCTACTTGAAACTACTACTTTACCAATGTGAACACCTGTTATTCACTTTGACTTGAGAGAAATATACTTTCAAGGTTCTTTCAAGCTTCAAGCGAAGTTGAGAGTCTTTCAACTTTTATTTGACTTGAAATATAGCTTGAATAGTGTGAACTTGAGTAACACAACAAGTACAAGTGTGAACTTGAAGTCACTTGAAGTAAGCTGACTGCCTATTGCTTTTGAAAAGTGAGGTTATTCAACGACTAAGAATAAGTATAAGTGGCGTCGTGACAAGATTACCAAATTCTTAGTAATGTATGATAAATATATTTTATGGAATAACGAAGGAGACCACCCCCACCCCCCCCCTTCTTGGACGCCATTTTAGATATCTACTTGCTTCAAGTAATCTTAAACGTAAATTGAAAACAACTGACACTACTAAACACAGACTTGAAGTAGTCAAGTTACTTGAAGTCAAGTAACTTGATTAATGAGAAAGAGTCTTAAGGCTTATCTATCAGACCCTGCCTTAAACGCGGAGATGTTAGAAAGTCGGGCGAAACTGGTATATATAGAAATGGATAGTTGAGGAAGCACTTGCGAGAAAGCGGGAACGGTCGGAATGCCATCTTGCGACGGAATTGGAGGTATCGCTACATACGCTTGGGATGCTCGAAGACACGTGGAGGGAAATGGGTATCATATGGATACTGAACTTGTTAGGAAGGATCTTCGCGTGAAGAGATACTGTGGAACTGTATCTCAAGATTTTTAGGTCGACCGAATTTCAGTGAATGAGACTAGTAAAATCGTTTGAAAATGTCTTTTCCGTTGCTTTAGTAAAAATATTGTGTTCCTTGTTAAGACATGTTCCGAAAATGTACAGGAGAGAAATTATTTGCGTTTCTTATAATTCGTAAAAATAATCAATGATTACGATATTATGTGAATTAACGTAACTGTTTAATGGGCGAATATTTATGGGCGAATATATTCGTCAGCCACAAAGCACATTATATTTATCATTAAGCGTAGTGTAATGGAATTTGATAATTGAATAATTAAATATGACTCGAAGTGTGCAAAGTAGGCCAGTTATAAAATCATAATTGTTAATTTTCTACGCCTATTTGCTGATAAGAATGGTGCAACAATTTAACATTTCATTATTCAATTTATTGAGTTCTTGGTGAATGGAATTATTACGAATGGAATTATTAGTGGGGAGGAAAACAAGAATAATCAAATAAGAAATCAATATTATACGATACTGATGACTAACTGAATTATATTAATTATCCGTGTGTTGAATTAATGCAGCAGTTAATGGCCTCAGGAATAATGAGGAAATAATGAGAAAAGCATGTTATATTAATAACTACTTTCGTTCTTATGACACTGTCTTTAGATTCGATCGATGTCTGCTCTACGCACTTGAAAGCGAATACAACTTTCAGAACAGCTCCTAATTTGAGATAACAACTGTTTTTTATTACTTCACGTTACGATCTGCCGTTAGGACGACCAATAAGTTTTCGAGCGTCTTCAAACTTTTATGACGTCTACAAAACTTGATAAATTGTTGTGTAATTGAAAGTCAACCCTCTTCAAGCTTAAACTACATATTGTGGAATTTATGGTGGCTAGTTCACCTTATGAAAAATATATTTATCTACACCTTGACTATTGAAAAATCGCAACAGTTTTTTTAAAAATGTCAACTGTTACGATTCAGGTCAACTTTGATTGGAGCTTTGAAGATTCTAACGTATTTCATTTTTTTCGAAAAAAATAAAATTAACAGAATAATTATTCTAATACATTTCCGTCGCAATTATAATAAATAACAATTACAAGCAACTAAGCAAAGCGTTGTAACAGAAAGGAGGAAAAAATATTACTCTACGTAATTTCTATATATTTTTCAAAGTAACACGATTCAATTTTAAAGAAACGAACCACCTTCGATCGTTTAAAACAGCTCTGCTAGCACTTACAATTTTACAGCGACGATAAACTACGTACGTTGTGCGATAAAACGTTGCCTTCGATAACAAGATGCACGTACCAGCTAGAAAATCATCAAACGTACTCACAAGGGATCTTCGATAACCAGAAAATACCGATTTTTTTTAAACTTTGCGAGTTTGTAGCGAATCTCAATGGAAATATCAGACAATTTTTTCTGCTACATTTTGGTTCTTCAGGGTGAGAACGCCCCTTAAACATTAACGTTTGATTTCCTATTTTCCTGTGCATCTTGAAAACTATGTAGATATGAAAGGATTATTAGAACGAAAATTTAATGGATTTTATCCTGTACAAACATGTATAATAAAATAGTTTAAAATTTGTAATGGAAAATGTTTTTTATTTAACCTACAATTTAGAGCACAAAAAAACATTAAATTTTCATTGCAGCAATTCCTTTATATCTATTACAGTTTTCAAGATACCTATATAGGAAAGTAGGAAAGCACACATTAATCTTTAAGAGGAGTTCTCACCCTGAAGAACCAAAAAGTAGCAGAATACAAACAATAGCAGAATTAAAGTAGGGCTGTTTTAATAAATAATAATAAGCGCCTATTAAAATTCCCTACAAACCTGCAAAGTGTTAAAAAAATCGGAATTTTCGACTTACCAACGTTACCCTGTCAGTGAAGAAAGACGAATTATAATAGGGTAAACTCGGGTAAGTTCGTGGTACAGTTTACTCCGTGATACTTTTTCATTTATCTGTAACTCGAAATTGTCTGACTAAATTTAGAGATGGAACAAAAACTAACAGACAGCGTTGTTCTTCTAGTTTATGTTGTGGTAAAATAATTAGTCAATTGAAGTTAGTGTGATAGAGTGAGAGAGCATTTTGTTCCAGCAGCGCATTATTCGTCAAATTTCTCGTGCTAAGTAGTTGTGGACTATCGCTTGATTATGTATTATATGTACTTTAGAAGATAAATGAAAAGTTCAAACTGCAGGTAAGTGATAGTAAAATGACACTTTAACAAGTCTTACTCTTGAAATTATCATACAATAACGCATCAGTGTTATTTTTGCTTATGAAAAGTGACTAAATTCTTATTTTTCGGGCGCCCTAGCCTGCGTTTCTGATTGTGCTGTTCGAGAAATTCTGATGGCAAAGACCAGATACCATGCTTCCTTACGTCTCAGACATCTAACGATCATGAAACGATTGATTATACACAAAATAACAATAATATAAAATTATATGAAATAATATAAAATAATATAAAAAAAGTATCTGATGGCCATGACACGGGCTAGCGAGAACTATCACAGAGTTACCAGAGTATTATCACGGAGTAACCAGAGCTGTCACCGAGTAACCAGAGTATGTCATGACAACTTAATTTTGTATATTTGCAATTAAATATACTTAGTACATTTCTGTTAATCTGTTACTTGTTTCTCTGATGTCTGACCTATCATTCTATCCTATACTCACTTTCAGAATATGTAAATATTAGCAGTTAATAGACAAATTCTGAAACTATCAGGGACTTACCCGAGTTTACCCTACTCGCCAGATAAACTGCCATTTCATTCTGTACTCACTGTTCGTGTTGAAGTCGTTGTCGCAGTATGCCCAGCTAAGTTTCGGCATGAAGGAAACGAATATGTAGAAGAGAGTCCAGGCGACGATCACCATGTAGTAGATCATCACGAAGAAGATGACGACGAGGGTGCAATTGCCGACGCCTTGAAGCGCCGGCGCCATTCGTGCGAAAGCCTCGTTCGGTCCGAGACCGGAATACTGTCCGATCACGAGCTCCAGAAAGAATATTGGCAGTCCCATCGTGATCAACATTAGGATAAACGGCAGTAGGAAGGCGCCTGGGAGCAAAGGTAACGACAAAATGTCATACAACCCCGCATACGTGACCTGTATTTAGGGCCACTCGCTTCACCACCCGGCGTTCGAACAGCGCGACCGGCAAGTTGGATACTGAATTCGGAATTGCTTGTGTCTGGAGATAAAATCATCTGAAGATTGTTAATGTCAATTGGTCACGGTCTTTTTTATTCCTTTCCATACGAGGGATTGTTACGTTTCAGTTTATTGTATGATATTGGTTCAAGATATATCGAAGATTGTGCAGGCTTATATAGTGACTATAGGATAAGTTAATTGGGCATTAACTAAATAAGAAATTATTTAAATAATTTTAAAAGGTTATTCGACGAATAAATTTAATTTTTGTATTCGATAACTTTTCGATTATTATTTTATTATTGTTATTAAGTTAACCCGAATTAAGTACATTTGACACATGACGAATCATTTCCTTAACTTTTAGTCGTCATGCGAAATTTTTATTTAAATAAAAATTTTGGCCATTCCTTAGTTCGGGGCAGTTGCTCCGACCTAACACAAAATAGGGATATTAAAACTAATACTGATATTATTTGTTTCATCAGAATAAATCTAGTATGTTTCAATATTATCCCAATGTCAGCATATTACACCCACCTATTTTGGCGAAAGCAAGCATTAGAAAAATTGAGAATTTTTTTTGTATTCTCAAAACACGTATTAATAAATAGAAGAAACGTCAATTTAGTAAACACATTCTTTTAGTGACAAGGAAAAGCAACAAACAACGCTGGAAAGACCCCTCAACAGCGTAAACCTTAACAATATTTTCTGCTATTTTGTTAATAGAAAGTTATTCATTATTAGATTTATATAAATTTAACTTGAAATCCATAATTTTGAAATGCTCATGAAGTGTACCTTCGTAAAACTTTCGTTAATTCAAGAAACTACGAATGAAGGGAATATTGGAAACAATGCACGTAGCAAAATACAGGAAGATATCATTGATTCGTGCTACTGGAGTGCGTGATAGAGGTAAACTATAAGACAGCAAGGGAAAGGGGATCGTCTATGGTCAGACGCAGCCTGCAAACCAATATCACTGGACATATGTACGCATGTGCCTACATCTCCCTGTGGCTGTTCACATGTGCATGATTTCTACCACTGATTCGAGTGAAACTAATCCAGATTGATATTCTTAGTTTCTTTACTGCACCAATTTTCGTTTAAGATTCCCAACATACACCTTCATCACATTATCTTTAACCCATTAAGAGGGGCATAAATTGGTCTATTCTTTGTAACACAAAAGGCCTTTTTATGTGAGGTAGTTTAACACGAAAATTATGCTGATATCGTTAACACATCCGGAACGAACTTTATGTATGAAAGTTAGCAAGGCAGTTTGATTTAATGCCGCGCATTCGCCCGTTGAGATTTCTGAACCAGGGGAATGAATCAGAAAAACTCATTGTTCTCAATGTTCATGTATCGTCGAAATGGTTTAAAATAAAAAGAATATAACGAAGGAAAATCAACTGGTTTTAAAACAGACAAACTCGTAATAACAGGTGGCGCAAAAGTCATCATCCAATGTTAATAGCTTCTAATTTTATTTGTCAGTGATGTTTTGACATTTCAATAGAAGAGACTGACGAAATTTATTGCCCATAAAGATGACTAAGTGTACTCTTCAAGAACGCGGAAAAATTGTGTCGACACTTTTCCGAGCAAATTAATCTCCCGTTTTGGTGATTTGTTGTGGCCATCTAGATCCCCCGATTTAACCGCCCCGGACTTCTTTCTTCGGGGCTATTTGAAGGCATTGGTTTCCACGAATAACCCACAGGCTTTACAACAATTAAAGAATCGAAAATCTCACCCACAATACCATGGAAAATGCAATAAAAAGATCCCAAATTTGCATAAATTCGAATGACAACAATTTATCATTTGTTGGATATGATCTTTGGAACTTGATGTAATAAAATTTATAAATCTTAATAAATTGTACCACAAAAAAAAACGCCACGTTGTTCCATCTAAAACCAAAGTTAGACACTAAGAACATCGGATGATGACATTCGCCGCACCCTTTTTTATTTCTACACCGTGGCAATAAGAATTCAAAGTAAACAATGACTGTTTGCAGTGTCTCGAAAACTCTTGAAACCAGACGTAAGCCTAATAATCGTTTTACGTACGCAGTATCAAAAATAATACCCGAATTAAAGGATTATACAAACGATGGCAATTGATAGCATTAATTTCGTGCTCGTTCTATCATCCAAGTGTTGATGGTATCTGACGGAATTTCCTGTTAAACCTTAAACATTACCAGCCTCTCAAAAGCTTATTCATCAGAAATTATCATAAGTACCCCGACTACACGCCCCCCTCCCAATGACAGCTGCCTGAAATCGCTCCACTACTAAAAAGAAAAAGGGATCGCAAATATTGAAAACCGTGGGGGCGAGTATGCTTTAGAATCAGCAGGGAATGGAAATGTTCTCTATCTCGATCAATGGCCCGTCAATAATCGTCCGCGATGAACCACGATGGGTGAATGTACACGATGGATCAGCACGGCTTTCCCGGCCACTATCAGCCGGCATTAATTGAAATTTATCAGACCCCTGTGTCTGATTAACGCGATGAAATACGACCGTTACGGTGGGACGCGGCTAAAATGCCCGCGCTCTTTTCGTTCCCGATCTTTCATTAAAAGCCGGCCAGTGGAACAATGAAGAGCGGCCGCGTAAATAGAAAGGTATAAAAACGAGGAAAGGGGAAGCTAAAATAGAATAATTAAAAGCCAAGCGTTCAGAATACTAGCTTCCCTTTCCCCCTCGCCAAACAGTCTATCACCCTCTCTCCCCTTCTCTCTCTTTCTCTTTCGACGTTTCGCAAATAAAGCCGAGGGCGAGCGGGCCATATCAACAGGCATAACCGCACACGCAACCGGGGAAAGATTTATTAAATTTGCCAAACGCTCGGTCACAAGCTGCCAAACTACGCTTAATTATTCGAATTAGCCGTTTCGTCACGTCGACCACGCGCGCGTGCACGCAGCGGTCCCGCACCCATACTCGCCGATGCATGCACATCCCTCTCGTTGCTCTCTGCTTTTTACCCCCGTTTCCATGAAACCGCCCGGGCACGGGGATAAATCATTGCGCGTAATCCACTAGTTCGTTTGCCGGCTCCGTGGCTGTCTGTTTAGCGAGCATGGGGACTAGACGTTTTTCCCGCGGCGGGCTCGGAAGCGCGCGGGCGTACATACAGTGCGTACATCAATGCATACGTACCGCCGCCGTTACGATATACAAGGTAAGGGAAACGCCAAACATTGCCAATGCCAACGGCATACCCGATGCAGGATAGAATAAACTCGACGGGGCTGGCCCAGCTACCCCGTTTCGGATCCTGTGACAGCTCCACCAAGGCGCCGCCGACCCCCAGAGAAACCCTCTTCGCCTGTCAATAACACCGTACACGTCATACTTATGTGACACGCGGAGCCTTAGGGGCCCGCGGCCGCAGTGTGCCCCGCGGAACTCGGAAAAAGAAGAGGGAAGGAAGGAAGCGTCGAGCGAGGCGGAACGCAATGCGAACAGCGGGAACGTAAACGCGCACAGTGCCGCACTTAAATGGGGATTTGAGACAAAATTAAAAGAATATACATACAATATGGTAATGATTGACATTTTCGTATTAAAAATTGTTCTAAATTAATGAAATTTTTAGAGTAAAAAAATTTTTTTTTAAAAGTTATGTTAAAATATATTATAATAAAATTAGAAAAGGCTATATTAATATTAACAAAACATTAAAAAGACATATTTTATATAAATATATATAAAATGAAGCGATTTTATCTTCAATTAAATCGCGATTGCGAATCCCATTTTCCTCCAAACAAATAAATAACATTCAGTTATGTTTGTAGCAGACAAAAATTATATGGCAATGTGATAAAATAGATTCGTGATACAAAACAATAAAAATTAAAGGATGGTTCGAACCGATTTTTTTTAAACTGCTTTAGTAAAAAAAATTATTTTTTTTAATTGGAATTCAAAATTAAGCACCGAATAATTCACGAGGACGCTAATTTTTCAATTTTTGGTTTATAACAAACCAGTATTAAGTATTATACTGTATATCAAACATTCCTTACTTGCCGAATAATGATTATACAGGATAACTAGATCAAAATTGAACATCGATCAATCGGATTTTTATCTATTACGTGCCGCACTGTGGCCTGGACGACTGCCCATGGTAAACACGTAACGAGATTAGGGGAACGCGCCTGAATCGGTCGAATTTATCTCTGACGGCGCGAACATCGGTAGTTTAATCTACTAACGCTGGTAGCCACGGACAGATAAGATCCACCGAATGCTGTTCTTTTCCGTGACAGCGTTATTGTTGTTGTCGCGTCGGTGCATCGACATCACGACCACCGCGTTTCTACGGCCAAGGCTATCTCGATTTCGCTTTCTTGCAGACAGTTCCGTTCGCGCGACAGCGATTAAAGTCACCGGTGATCGTGTCTCGCTACGGCTATCAGGCGCAATCGTTGCTTTCCGAGACGGGGATCGAACGTTCCGTCGCGAATGTGGAGCCTTTGATCGATTGGATTGAGCCGCTGTGCGTGGCAAACGCGCAGCTATTATATTTTGCTAGTGCTGCTCTGTTCTTGATTGCGTGGCTTGCAAAGAGGTTGGCTCGTGTTCTAGCTAATAATCGTTTCTCAAGAATTTATGCTTCTAGTGTGAGAAGGTGAGTAAAGGAATTGTTGGCGTGCGTGGAAACTTGGTGACGAAGTTACTTATAGCGGAACGAAAGCAGTTGCAATTTTGAGTTAGGTTTTCTGTGAAGATAAATGGCAACTAAATGGGACTAACTGATAATTTCTAGCCTTTTGATGCATAAAATGGTAGATTCTGTGAAAGCAAATGAACCGGGAGATCATTCGTGTTTTTCTTTTTTCAAGGGATCTGTGTTAAGGGCAGTATAAACTGCACGTATTACCATGTTTGGCAAAGGTAAAGAAAGAAATGCAGAAGTCAGAGATACTGTAGGTTACCGTTGGAAAGATGGCGGGTCATATAAAGAAACTGGGACAATGATAAAAAGAGTTAGTAACGTGCAAAACACCGTGAAGAGGGATTAAAATAGGAGAACTGCAGACGAGGTATGCAAATACGTCGCACTTTATGAAACGTAATAGCAATTCCTTCGGTACTTCTAAATAGGTAGTAATATTCAAGTCTTTTTCTGAAATAAGTGTTTGCAATGAAACAATATAAGGAATGTTCGAAATGCACTCTTAGATTAGTCTTTAAAAGAACGATTGCAATTTTCCAAGAAGTACGAAGCAAAGCTAGTAACTTGTAGCGCAACTTCGTATTTTAAGATGAAAGCAGAAAAAATGTCTATACATCAGAGAATTATATAAAGCTACCAAATAAAGCATGTAGAATTCAGGCCAAGAATCTACCACTGCCAATAATTCCATGACGCACTGTACAATGCCACTTTACCACGATTATCAATTTCACCACCACTCCAGCTGAATGCTTCTACATACAAAACGAAACAAAGCTAAGTAAGTAGTTCCCTTTAAGCCAGAAGATAACTCTTGAAAAATTTCAAATTTCCCATGAAATACGTCTTCCAATTACATCGAACTGTCCCAAATAGTGCTGTAAATATTCGAATAACCGGACTATTCGAATAATTCCAATATTCGAACAGTATGGAGTATTCGAATATTCGCGTAATTCTGAGTATTCAAATAATTCAAAGTTTTTGAATTTCGGATTACGAATATGAATCTAAACATTTGAAAAGCAAATAATTGTGAAGGCCAATATGAAAAGAATTTCTGGATAAATTTAAAAAAAATATTTCATGTTCAGATTCCTATTCGGTTCAATCCGAAATTCGATCATTCTGAATATTCGAATACGCCTAATTATTCGAATATTCGAAAACTGCTAATTATACGAATATTAGTAGAATATTCGAATACTTGAACTATTCGAATACATAGAATATTCGAAAACTCATAATTATACGAATGATATTAGAATATTCGAATACTTAAACTATTCGAATACTTAGAATTTCGAATACTTAGAATATTCAAATACTCAGACTATTCGAAAACTCCTAATTATACGAATAATATTAGAATATTCGTATATTTATAATATTTATGATATTCGAACACTTAAACTATTCGAATTCTTAGAATACTCGAATACTTAGAATTTCGAATACTTAGAATATTTGAATACTTATAATATTCGAATTCTTAGAATATTCGAATACCTACTTAGAATACTCGAATATTCGCAACACTAATCCCAACACAAGTTGTTGTCCCGAGGTCAACAGAGCCCAGTTTCCCTCGAAAATCTCAAAGTACGCGCCGTGGTCCGCGTCCTAATGACTTTCCATCGTGAAATACGAGCAGCACTCGCCTCGTTCGGGCATCGATCAGCGAAGGACAGAATTTTCAGTGGACGCGCGATATCCGTATCGCGCGTATCGTCCCAGAGGACGGCAAGCGGCCGTACACGCGACACCTGACACTCCATTGTCTGCCAACCAACGAATTTCGCGTGCTCGCATTGCGTTCGGTGCGCCTGGGTTAGGCCACGGGGGCAAACGGGACACGGTGTCACTCTTACCTTCGGAGAGGATGGCACGCTTCCCTTCGCGCTCGTCATGGCACCGGCTAGATAGCCAGGCGGTTGGCTCGCGATCAGGACAGTATCTCGCGGGTTCGGCGTAGGCGCTCGGAGTCGTCGGCCGCGGCTCGTCGACTTCGAAATCGCAATTGCGCTCGTCTGAGCAGCTTCGCGACGGTTAGACAACTGTAGCACGTCAGATATCGAGATAATCGGCAGGGGCCATTATCGGGAGGTGGGTTCCGGGATCCACTTCATAGCGTCGTGACCATAAATAAAGCGTCTCGGTTCTCGTAAAACGTAGCGCGAACTCTGTATCGATTGCAGGGCAGTTAGAAGCGAAGAAAGATTTGCCCCCTCTCTCTCTCTCTCTCTCTCTCTCTCGCTCTCTCTCTCTCTCTCTCTCTCTATCTATCTCTCTCTCCACGATTTGGCCGCGATTCATGATAATACGATATTAAAAGCGCGTCGAGATAACGGATCGAGCGGGAGAGTGGTTCTTGACCGCTCGTGCAAATGCTTCGACTACAACACCTGTAGCACGACCGTGGCGGCAACGTTCTTTGGGCCTAGTTCTTTCTCGCGCTTTATTTGATTATTGATAGGCGGCACGCGTGAGTGTTGGGCATCGACGACGGGCGATGCGCATTTTCTCAGCGTCGTGCGTATGATGAAATTCTGACGTCGCTGTTTGGACAGCTTCGCCGGGATAAGCGCGAGCAAACTCAAGGCGATATAACCGATCCGTCGTTGACAGAGCATGGAACAAACACCGATTTCACCGCGTTTTCCTTGTACTCGTCTGATAGTATTTGTGAATCGTGTTAATGGGGCACACTGACCTGCTTCAGTCAGGAATTCTTCTATTTTCGGATTTCAAGAGCAAGATCACGCTGCAGGTTGAACGAATAGAATGCAAAAAGAATTTCGCTGTGCACGAGAGGTGATTGAAATGTGTAATTTTGTTGGGGATGAAGGTTCCTCTCATTTTAATGCCAACAAGTGAGATGGGAAGTAGAGGAGGTAGTTAGACATGTGAGAATTCTAAATTTGATGTCAAATTATGGGGTCTCCTTAACTTGACGGACGAAAAATTATGCGAAATTTGGGAATTTTTTAAAACAAAACCATTAAATATATTTACCTCCAGCTTTGTGGCTTCGTTTGTCGATCTTTAGGGAATATGAAGAAAAAAATGTATGCAAAAATAGTGGTTATATCCGGAGTTATAGTGCTTCAAATATAGCCCCTTACAAAATTCATATGCGCATTGTTAGCATAAAATCAGCCGTTGTAGTTGTATGAAATAGAAAATTTAAAAATTTGTGTAATCTGTTTGAGTGTGGCTATCGCCTGAACTAGATTAAATGAGAAATACCGAAAATTTTAAAAAAAATGGCAGCGTCTAAAACAGACATCGATTTCTGCAAAAACTTCGCTATTTTATTAAGTCGCAAAAGCCTAATTTTAGGAAAAACCAACTCAGTTTTAGTACTAACGAAAATGGGACATCTACTGATGATATATGCCAAGTGTGAAGTAAATCGGGTGATTGGTTTTTGAGATATCATGCAAAACAATTCGAAAAACATCGTTTTGAGAAAAACGCATTTAAAATTTTATGTACCGTTTTTTAATTAGATTTTTTTTAAATGTTGCCTAAATATGTACAAATATAGGCACAAAGTTTTCAATTAATATAATTTGAGCGCTCTTTTTCAGGCCGTCAAATTAGGGAGACCCCTTAAGTAATATATGAATAAACATTAAGTCACAGTAAGTCAAATTGTACCTCAAGCTTAAGCAGTTTCTTTTATATACTTATTTTTTTGTGTTTCGAAGTTAAAAATAAAAGCCTCTTTCAACGTATACAGTATCAACTTTCACGTCCAAAACATAACATCTAATCTTACATAGCAATTTAAATATTTTAAGCGTCTTCCTGCAAACCTAATAATTCTGACTTATACTCATTTGTCCTCCCACCAGATCGAAAGCTTTCCAAAAGAGACAAGTTCAAGAATGAATTTGTGTGCTTCTGTTTCGTTGTGAAATCAAGTTCGATCTGGGTATTAGATCTTTCGAGTGAATTTCGATCTGCTTATCGATTAGAACAATGTAAAGTATTATACTTATCAGAAAGCGGCTTAGGAAATGCGATACAATAATTCCAAAAAAATTTTTGCATACATGCGTCATCGTTCGCCACGATTGGTTCGTGATAAAGTAATTAAAAAACGATACAATAATCTTTCCTATTTTTTAATCGCTTTATCGACCTGGAATATTCACCGATGAATCAAACATCACGATTTCAGAGATATTGGAGCGAGAAATTCTGAAAAAAAAACTGGCCGAGACTCTCTGCACTCGTTTTCCCGCCGAGTCGATTGCTTTTAATATCGACGCTTGTATCTTTCCGATAAAATTATTATCCTGATTATTCGAACGGATCAGCGATAAAGGGTATCTAGCCTGTCAAAGAGAAATCCGCGTTGCCAGATATTAATGAAAGACGGGAATAGAAGGGGGAGTAAGTGCTAAAGGAATTTTATTAGAACTAATACGTCGCGCAATCGACTCGTCCATCGCTGAAACGATAGACTCCACGGCACTGACAAACGTGAAACATAAATCCTTGGAAACGATTCCCAACAGCTTTTACAAATATTTTCCAATATTCCAATACGTTTGAACTAGCGCGACATTGTTTCAAGTCCCATTTACTTCAAACTATCGACAACCCTCGATATCCTACCAGCAATATTTTAAAAATACTGAAACGAACATTGCAATTAAACCAATTTAATCATAAAAATCTTCTAAAACGCTTATCGCTCGAAAAACGTCCGCTTCCCCATAACTATCTCGCTCTCGAGCGTGCAGAACATGGATGGAGGTGAAAAAGGCGACGATCACGCTATGGTACTCGGAAGGCAGGAATAATCCAAGATGATTTCCCAGACGTCTGATGGCCGGCAGCTGTTTGAAATTCCGAAAGTTGACTTGCAGAGATGAAAGAACCTCTCGGCAGGAAAAATGGACGAGCCATTTTATCGCGGGGCTGTTGAGTGCAAAAAAGTTTTATATCCGGGGGAACAAGCGAGGGATGATCTCGCTATCTCCCGATCGCGTGTGCGCGAGCGAGTCGCGAGAGAGGGGTGGACGGTTTGAATGGGGGAAGGCGAACAAATCTGCTTCCGCGAGGTACGGATAAAAGGGACGATTTGCAAACTTGTTTTCCGTGGCGCATATGGGAGGCCGGGTGATTGTGAGGCAAACAAAAGCGGCTTATCGTTTATAAAGAACCGACGGTTACTCGCGAATTCCACGAATTATAGAGCTCCGGGCGTGTAATGCGCGCACCGCCCTGAAATATTTCTCGGGATCTCTGCGTGCTCGCAGCACTTCCTTCTCCATCCGCCCCTCGTGCCCTTCTCTTCTTTTTTCCCCCGTTTGTTTTTTTTTCATTCACTTTGTACCGGCACCTCGCGCATTCAACGAGCACGGGGGCTTTCATTAATCCCTATTCACGCACGTGAAAGCTTTGGCGACGCGCAGAACTTCGATGATGCTGTGAAATTCGACCTCTTGTTGTCTGTACTCCGACTGTTGCGATGAAACTTCGCCAACGGATGTCGGAGCTTTCTAATTTTGTTTAATCTGTGAATGGATCTGGTTTCTTCTTGTTTATTTTAATTGCTCGGGCGTTACAGCCACTTGTTGTCTGGGATAGCGTGCCATTTTATAGTTGATCACAAAATTCGAGTTTCTTTTAAATATTCAGAGAACTTGTCAGTTTCCAGGCGTTGCTCTTACGTGCAATGCATCGTATTATGACACTACTAGCTTTAAGGTGCGAAATCGTGATAAATTGTCCTTCTTTAGGATTTATTTTTTAGTAAACGGAATGTTCAACGTAAATAATATTTTGTCTACTTATTAATACACTTATTGACAGTATAAAAAATTCTGTTTTAAATTTTGAAAAGTATTTTTTAAATATATGTCGCACTGATATATTAAAAAATTCAATGTTGGTTGTAGTGATTATGAAGGTGGTTATCGTCGGGAGCAGAATTATTTTGACAGAGAAAAATGTAATAAGATGGCGAAGGTTTGAAGTCTAAGTGTCGAAATACGCTGAATTTCTCAATAATTTGGCCTTGTAAAAAGCATGAAATTGTTAATGAAAAAAGGTTTCCGAGGTCCCCGCGATACCTACTGATGTGCCGAATAACGCGTAAAATTTTCAGACTGATTGGTCAAATAGTTTTTTTGCAATCACCTGCACCAGTTGAAAAAATGTTGTTTTGAGATAATCGTGTTTAAAGTTTTAAAACAAATTAAAAAAATTATTTTATTTTTTGTATAATATAAGAGCAGCTTGATAAATACCAAAAAGAATTATTGCAATATATGTTGTATTAACGGAGAAAATAATCTTTAAAAATAGCTTAACTTTTCGACCCCTTAATGACAAGTCCACGTGACATCTTCATCAAAACTCTTCTCATCTGAAAAAGCTTCTCATCTTTTCCTTTGTTTTCGACTTTAGTTGCATCTGTACGAACCATTGCTATTAGTGGAATATTTCTAAATAATAGAATGTGACTTACAAAATTTCCTTGAATTTTTCAGAGGAGAAGCTTCGACCAGAAGAAGAACTTAAACCTGCGAGCACCACATTCCTGGCTCTCCAGGAACCAACTAGGTATATCAACGAAAATTTCTCCTAAATCATGCTTCAGGAATGAAGTCTCGGATAATGATATCTGTTGACTGCGAATAACCCCTTAAGGGAACTCCTCCTAAGTAATTGTACCAAGAAAATCGGCAGAACTGTCTCTACGACTCAACAGCTTTCCAGGGCATGCGGTGAATCTGATGGCGATCGGTGGATGAAGAGATCACGTAACGGCAGACGAGCAAGCAGAAGAAAGAGCAGAGCGAATGGGTTATTTATTGCGAGTGGCAACGGCGTAATAGTCCGCGCAAAAGCGATATCTCGTGCTTCTGTCAATACACGGCATCGGTTTATTGTATCCCGTTTTATTGCGACCGGTCGCGTGCTAGCGCGAAATGTTTATCCCGGGTGGAGCCGGTACGGGCGGATGCGATCAATGCTATCGATAAATTAACCGTTAAATCGCAGAACGTAGCGGGCCGGCCGAAGTCGTGGCCGAACTATCGCTGCGAATGAAATTAACAGAAGCGACCACGGCGGAAGGGACGCTATTGGCAAACTTGGTAAGCTTGCGTCAGGGTCAATATAGTCCTGTACCTACGGCCACGGCTATCCACCGGTCTATATGTGTACCGTTTTAAGCTCGCAGTTTCAAACATTTCGGCCTGATTGATTATATTGCACGCCCGTGTGCCCCTACCGCCGTGCACCCCGCGCATCATGCACTCGATGCAGTCCGCGCTGCATCCGTTTCCTTTGATTTACAGCCCGGGTCATTATTATCGAATCATTCCAGCCACTGACACCGCGCGTTCGATCGTTTTACATCCATGGTTTCGCTGCTTCGCATTCAATCCTCGCGCGAAACTCAAGCGGTGAGCACAGGTCGGGTGCGGGAATCGTTTGGCTGTATTTCACAAGCGTGCTGGATGGACGCTCATAGGCGTTCAACGCACGGACCTTGTACACTCAAGGGAGGATGTAAGAGAGAGAGAGGGGAGTGAGGAATTTATTAAATGTGAGGCGATTGGCGATGTGTAGCTACTTAAGGGGTTATGCCTACTTGTCAGGTCTGAGGAAACATGTGTATTTGGGAATTTTTGGGGGAAAAACTTGAAGGTCTTTTTAAAAGAATTTTTATGTGTTTGAAAGTGTAAATCTTAAACTACTTGTAGCAATTTTTGCGATGGAAAATATAAATAAATTAAAGAAATATCAGCGATCTCCCGGCACAATTTTTTTTCTGTAGTTTGCGGTAACCACTCTAATTTCGCAGGGAATTTAGTTAGTATATTAGATTATCTAAGTAGCCCTTAATCGTTCATTATCCCGCAAAATTAATTTGCTACAAAATGGCGGCTTCTCATAGCAGAAGAATCGATTTTCGCCACAGATTCGCTCTTATTTTTCATCACTTTTCATTTGCAAAATAAAAACTACGCAACCAAAATGAAAAAACTACGATTAAGGGCTACTTAGATAATCTAATATACTAACCAAATTTGGTCGAATTTTTTATTTCTGATGAACCAGGTCAAAGATACAATGGTTTATTTAGATATCGCATTGCAAAAAAAAACAAGAGCCTCAAAATGTATACTTTCGAATATACAACCATTTATTTAAAAAAGTCTTCAAGTTTTTAAAAACAAAATCCCGAAAATACTTGTGTTTTCAGACCTTACAGGTAGGCATAACCCCTTGAGGTGGTATTTTCTACAATTTGTCCAACCTTTTTCGGGATTTTTTTTATTGACTTAATGAAAGATTTCTATGCTGAAGTTTTTGCCGTGGATAAAACTTAAGGCCATTTCTTAGAATCCTTCGGACGAGAGTGAAAGAACCCGAGACCGAGCGACAGGCTCTTTCGTTTCCTCTCGCTCGCTCTCGGGTTTTCTCACTCGCGCCATTGGCCCCGCGGAATACATATTGGCCGGTGAATTCGTTTTCGCGAACAGCGACCGAAGAGAAATCAGCTACCACCATCTGACGATTGTGGATTCGTCAGTTGGAGTTGCGTGGCCCCCGAAGACTAGTTTCGTCGCTGCGCAGAAAAAAATATTCCAGCGACTGCATTCAACGCGCAATGAAGCGTATGAAGCATGGCAGAAGATACTTGGACCAATGACTTACAATAAACGAAATTGTCCCGTTTCATTTCGCGGACAGTTGCGACGGCATCTTTAATTTCCACGTCCTCCGTGGACCCGTGCGCCATGGGCATTGTGCAAATGTGTATCATCCATAATTTGCTACCCTCTGCCAGCAGGGCCGCCGTTTCAATTTATTCCTCGCTTTATTCCCCCACATTCTCGTCTCCGCTGTATTTATTTGCATAGCGTCGTTCGCGTAAGCATTATACGGGCTCCACGGCAAAGCTCCTCTCGGGCTTGGCCGACTTTAGCTTCCCCTTGACTTTACTCGAACGGTGAAAAGCCAAATGGCACGCTCAACGGAACGGCGCGAGGGGGCGAGAGGAGCGGGCCGATCGAAAATCGACGCTTTATGCGCTGAGCTCGGCACTCAACTGCCGCGATACCTTTTTACGCGTTAATAAAAGTACTCGAAACGATAATCGCGCCCAACTCCGACCACCGAACACGTTCCCTAGCCTGCAACAGTCCCGCGCGATCCCTCGGATCACCCCTTCGCCCGACGAAATCGCCGCTCCGATCAATAATTAAGAAACAGGGCTTCAACGGTACCGCCCGGCTGTTTCTACTTTTTCCACGTTAGCCGTGGCCGACCGTTACTGATCTTTACTGCTGCCATTCAGAAGGATTCGCTCCAACACAGCCTGCAAACGCTACGTCCGTAGATGGCGTTCCCGCCGAGAGACTCTGATGCAAGCAACTGATCGATCGTAATTACAGCGCGACTCGGTGAACACTATGCCTGGCGATTCAGCTGTTGTATATCAACGCTTTTGATCGAAGAATGGAAAGGAAGATTGAATGCATTTGAGCTTCTCTTTGGAGTTAAATGAAAGGGATGTTTATGCATCCCTGATTTGCACATGTGTGTTTGGAGTTCCATGTGGCTAGAAACTGCTGACTGAACTTTTGTAAACAGTGTTTGAACTGTATTGTTCTATGACGATTGACGTCGATTCTAAAGGAGAACGCCAGAGTAGAGGCAGATTGGGAATAAAAAATTGCGAGCAGTTTTCTCCAGTTACTTTCAATGTTTCTGTTGCATATGAGCGTGCCCCATGCAACAGACTTGCATGAGATGGATGTAAAAAGCCATTGAAGTAATTTGATCGATTATGTTAAATTAATTTGCTGCCGGATTTTAAATTGGCGCGCAAACATACTTTCAAATAAATCGCTTCGTAAGTGAGGATTCACAATTTTGGGCTTATAAAAATAAATGTTTATTCTCTATACGTATATTGAAAGTTTTATTGTTTTTAATTATTTAAACCCTTAACTGCGTTCTCCGTACGTCGCACGGTGAATAGCGGGACGCGGATGTCGCGCCACGCCGTGCGTATAGAGAGAATATTGGGACGCGACCGCTATCTTGAGGAGTTAATTAAGTATGTTCCACCAGGCACCAACCCGAGCATCGTACAACTTTTATACATGATAGTTAAATAATAGAGGAATGTTAGTAGGTGCAGTGGATAACGCTATTAGCCGCTAGATATTTTTGTTTATAATATGAAAATCACGAGGGGGCAGAATTACCAGCAGGAAGCCATTTGTTTGGTGGCTGTTACTCAAAGGGTTGTTTGCAAAAACCACCCGCAAAGACTTGAAACATTTTGAAAAAGCGATAACATAGTATCAAACTTATAAATTGTTTTCAAATCACCTATATAATTACTGTTATACTAGGGAAAGGTGCGTCCCTAAATTAAAGATCTTGACAAAAGGCTTTTGTTATGCAACAAGTACCTACAAAAAAGTCCACTCAAGCGAAAAATTATATTTCAAAACAACTACATATTTATAATTAAATATAAAGGACGGCAAAAATGATTTTTGCCCAGAGCGGCGGAAAAACTAGATCAGGCCCTGTATTTGTTTTAATTATTACTGTGTCAGTAAGGGAATATTTATTTGCTACTACGGTTAAAATTTGTTATCAATGTTTTACAAATGTTTTATCAGAATATATTGAGCCTGCTTACAGATCAGAAGTGTTCATTAATTATCAAGGGCGTCCGAAGACTTGTTTCCAGGGGGGGGGGAGAGGGGGCTAACTTTAGGATGATGGTAAAGAAAAATATACCCCTCTTGCTTTTTTAACCCATTTTGGAATGCCAATTTAATTAAAAATTTCAAAGCGAAATTTAAAAATATTCCCTTTTTAGTATAAACTTAATACAGATCAGTTTTGAAAAATAAGCGATTTTTTTATCACAAGCCAGGGGGGCAACTGCCCCTTTTACACCCCCCTCCGGAGGCCCACGTTAATTATCGCAAATTAGATACGGGCATACCAGTCATTGGAACACCCCACGTGTGAATATAATAGTGGAACCATCTTTAGGAAATCATATAAAAGACATTGCTTCGCGTCTGTCGGTAAAAAACCGACCGAGTTTTGTAATACGTCACAAGTGTACGGAGAACGAAAACAGTGGCACCGGGATTATGACAATCCACAATTTGTACATATTTTCCAAAAATGGGACGCTATTGTATTACGCTGAGTGGAATAGGTTAAATAAATCTGGCATTACGAAGGAGGAGGTGAGTATTTTTAAAGAACTGTTACTGTAGCGGAGCGAGAAAACCAGAATTTATAACCTCTTCGACGTTTAAATTCAACGAAATGTTCCACTATATCTAGTAGTAATTATTTCTACTAAATTGCTTTACGTTGCCTTAAAGAAACTGTATGAAACTTAGGAAGCTAAACTAATGTATGGAATGCTGTTTTCCCTTAAATCCTTTGTGAGCAAGATATCACCGTTGGATCCAAAAGAAGGATTTTTATACTACAAAACTAGTAAATACACTTTACACTATTTTGAAACACCGTCTGGGTTGAAATTCGTGTTGAATACTGATAACGTTTCGCAAAATGCAAGGGAATTATTACAACAGTTATATAGAGAGGTGAGTAAAACCTTAGAATTTTAAGCGTCTTGCCAAATTTTTGAACAAATATTTGGAGATAGATAAGAGAAACTTTTACAAATATAAAATTAATAAATCCTGTGTGATTATATAAGATTTACTACATATGTCATTTCTTTTTCAGGTGTACCTGGAGTACGTTGTGAAAAATCCTCTTTGCCAATTAAACGAACCAATTCAAAGTGAGCTATTTAAGCTAAAAGTAGATGAATTATTTAAAAAGTCTCCCCTGTTCTTAAACAGGTCCATATAGCTTAATATAATAATAATACAAAATGTATTACACTTAAATATATGTATGATTTATAAAATTATTCAACTTTTCCAATTTCACTCCCCAAAACATCCATTATAAAAATAATAATTCATCACGAAGATTACGTTGATTTGAATACTATTATCGAGATATTCTTGTGATATAAAGAATATATTATATTATTAATAGCAGAGATGGGCAAAAAAGTTTTAAAAAAATTACTCGTCAGTCGTTCGTTAACCCGAATTAACTTTATTCATCACATGACGAATAATTTTTTTAACTTTTATTCGTCACTCGAAATTTTATTTATATAAAAAAATTTCCCATCTCTGATTAATAGTATTCGAATCAAATAGTCATTTGGAATCACAGTGTGCGATGTTTAAAAATCACGAGACAATTCGAAATATGCAAATTCCTAGTACTAAAAGAAATGAAAAAGTCTCTTACCATTCTGCAATCTGGGATTTCATGTTCAAGAATTCATGTTCAAGCAATTAGAATTTCGGCAGCCAAATTTTGGCGCGCTCCGTTTAAAAGTCAACCGCACAAACACTCACCGTAAGGAACCTGAGCAGATAAAAAACGTTCGCGTATATTGTCTCGTTAACAATATTTTATTACGTTATAGAAGTTTGTCACATTTATAATGGTACAAACACTACTGACACGGTCTCGCATACCAGTCTTCTGAAGAGGAAGGTGTTCTTTATAACCCTAAAACAGCTGATTAATTGTAAGTAGAGCTCCTACTTTTGACCCGTCGGGTACCCGGGTAGCCGGAAATTACCCGAAACAACTTCAAGCCATTGAATGTGGTATTGTTCAATCATATGTGGCTAACATCAGACTATACCACAAACAATACTACATTCAATGGCTTGAAGTTGTTTCGGGTAATTTCCGGCTACCCGGGTACCCGACGGGTCAAAAGTAAGAGCTCTAATTGTAAGTATGATTTATTACTTGTTATACATTCCCTGATAACCAGATCTGGCAGCAGAATCTGACATCAGAACTGTGGTCGTCTGTGTCCGCATTTGGTTGCGTTCTGAGGTGCAGATTCTGATGTCATATTAGGGTTGCCGATCTGAGATCGATTAATCGAAAGATCGATATTTTTCCCCGTAATTTTCGATTTTTTTGATCGTTTTTTCAGTATAGATCGATCCTATGAAATCGATCCTTGGAGACTAGAAATCGTGTTCCGATTCTTTATTATTTATACCTATACTACTTTCGCGCATTTCAGCTGAATTCAAAAGTAATTTATTACCTGTTTCTCACTTTGTATCACTAAATATTATACTGCTATATTTACCGGGTTTTATTTTTTATATTAAACAGTATTTTGATTTTGTTGCATTGCAAATTGTTTGGAACAAAATCAATCCTGAAAGACTAGTGAACTAATATTTTTAAAATGTTTACAATTTGAAGATTGAGAATTTGAGAACGAGTAAAGACAATGTTACTAAGGACTGTGTCATATCTGGGACTTAACATTGTCCTTTCATTTATTTGTTCATTTCGTTTCTTTCATTCAACACATAAACAATAAACAAAAAATTTTGTTTCTATTTTATTTACCCAGAATCATTCTAATATACTTCTAATATACACTAATTAGTCTTCAATGAATTGAAGATACATAAAGTTGAATCGATTTCTTGAAGATCGATTCTAGACAAGCCGATTTTTTCTTGAATCGATTTTCCATCTTACGATTCGAATCGATTTGAAAAATCGATACTTTCTGAAAAAATCGGCAACCCTATGTCAGATGCCTGATGTCAGATCGGCAGCAGATCGACAGCAGATTCTGCCGTCTGCTATGGTTCTGACTCTGCGCTCTCATGCCAGCGCCAGACCCTGCTACCAATCTGATGTCAGACTGGAGACAGATGGTTATCAGGGTTCTAAACAGTACCTGAAACTTTAAATGCGTTTCTTCCCAAAATGCCTTTTTTCGATTTGGCGAACATATCTCAAAAGCTAATGGACCAAATTACTTGATAATTGAGAGATATATTCGGTAAATGCCTCGTTTCCGTGCTTAAGTAATTAAGAAAATTCGAAAACCTAACCAAAGTCTTTTCCGAAAAATGAATTTTTTTTTAAATGCCATTTTTGCTTCCTTCAATATTTTCTATTTACTGTAGAGTCTAAGTAGTGCATACGATATCCGTTATCACTCCCGATACCGATAATCACTCATAGATTTCAGCGACCGACCATGCTGATTTGCCAGCAACAACTTTTTTTCGAACCTGACTGCTACCGCTGTACCTTGAATATTATTATTATTATTGTTGTTGTTGTTATTATTATTAACACTTAAAAAAATTTAAGGACATTCTTTAAATAATAACTAAGCAATATGCAAAGTTTCAAACTGCAATGTTCAATGCTTTTCTTTTAAGAAGTTCTCCAAAACAGCTTTATTTTCACAGCATCAATAGGGGACTTCCGTTAATAAGGCTATAGATTCTGTTACTGCCGCTAACAATCTAGTGGTCGCTATGAAAATTCTATTTTGCTGCACTATGTTGACCAAATGTTTTACATATAGACAAAAATCTAAGTTAGATGATACATTAAACCTTGTTTTTATTTACGAATTTACATTCATCATAAAAGAAATATCACTTTAAATGATACACTTTTGTAATACAATAAATCGTGATCATACGAAATGTACAGCGATTGAAGAAGTTTGGAGAAAGTAATGGTAAAGGTTGTAAAAGTATAAGTTTCCTCCTTGCGGGCTCACATACGTTGTTCGTATTAACGCATTAAAATCGCACCCCTGTTCACGATAACGAAACGTACTTGTGTAATTTATATATCTGAAACCATTATTTAAAATATGTAAAAATATCGGTAAAAATGCGTACTTTTAAAAATTTGCCTACGTTAAGCTTGCCTTTTTTTTTTCTTTATACTTCGAACCACCTACTAGTTACTCTAGGCACACTTTCGAAAGATGCCTTACTTAACTAAAAACACCTACCGATGTATATCATTATATATATTAATATATATGTATGATGATGGTACGACAGCGTGTGCCGCATTTCGCAATTCGGTTCCGTTGGAACCGCATAATTCCTTCATTAGAATACGCATGTATATAATAAGCTTTTCATAGATTTTTCTTCAGTTGGACGTATGACATTAGCTTATGCAAATAGGTAACGAAGCTATCGCTTATAAACAAAAGATATATATGTATGTATGTATATATATGACAATAGAGATAATTTTACAAAAATTCTGTACATGTGTTTAAGTTCGTCGAAACTTAAGATTCGTAGAACATAAAATCGCTAAAATATTTCTTATTGTGATTGTTAGTGACTCGTACGTTATAAGATTATGTAGAGGTGTATACAAGGGCAAGAAAAACAAACCAAAGCCTTTCGACGCGATTAATAAAGCACCTGAAGTGAGTATATATATATATATATAAATGATAGTGAGAATAGAAATAAATAAATGTAAGTGAAATATTGTAAACTACCGTGCATTGTTTATAGCAAATGTTAAAGTTCTTCCCTAAAACACTTTAAAGCTCAATGCCAACGACGTATTCGCTGCCTTTAGAGATTTATGTCATTACTATATATATTTTCATACATCAAGGACAACATTTAGAAAATTTGCTCATATACAAAGACCCTTACAATACTCGTACACCCGGAAACATGATTGGCGAATTGACGGGTGTGTCATGTACAGGAAATGATAATTGTTATTTGACGAAAAATGCAAGAGTATAAAGCGTTCGTGAAATTTTTTACAATTTCTGCTTCATTTCTCAATATAATCACCCTCGCGTTATACTACATGATGTCAATTTCTCTGCGGGGGGGCTCGCCTATTCATAAATAGAAAAGTTCTAACAAATTCAATACTTCAGATTCGTAAACACCGCGCTTTTTATACGAGAACGTAACCTCTTCGCGTGTGAAAGCAATATTTATTCTTGCTCGCGGAAGTATCGGCGTGGAACGAAACTAGCCACGTTAAAGTCCAATTATTTATAAGAAACTTGAGGCCTGCAAGTATGTGTATATATAATATATAAACGAGCGTTATATATCGTACATACACACACCGGTAAATGAAGTATCTGTACACATTCGTACACTCCTGAAGTATGAATGCATATACAGGTTCTATACTTCGATGTATGTACTTCGCTTCACAAATGTAGATTCAACTTGTTCCCTCTATTGCACTCGCGGCAGATTTATACACGGTGTGCATGAATATACAGCAAGTCCAGCGCTAATACACGCACGCGATGTACATATAAATACATGTATACACACATATGTAAATACGCATTTACATATCTCGTATTTAAAAGACGCGTGTACATTATTACAGAAATACTCAGTCTTTGCTTTGTGTTTTATTCTTCTTTCGTCGATTTTTAAGAGCGAGAATCATTCTCCACGTTGCTGGTACTGCATCCTTCGTCGGAAGATGTGAGGAAACGAACGCCGTTGTTCTGTGACCCTACGGGGAACGGCTCCTGTATCACCGACAGCCGCTTCTCGCGATCCGCGGATACTGTAGAACTATGGAAGAATACGTTTCTCAAAGTGGCGACGTTAACTCGTTCCCGCGACACGTTGTCGTCCGCAGACGAGTCAGCCTTTGAGTCGCCGTTAGAATTCCTGGAAAATAAATCGCCGAGAGAATGAAAATAACGCAATCATTGTATCGATTGATAATTAATTAACGCTCAGCTGACGGGACACGAAAGCTGCAAAGTGACTCATCAAGATTAATGAGCGCAATTAAAAAATAATCAGATATGAGGGAAGAAAAACATGAACGTGCTGAGTCAGTAATGGGTATTCCACCAAGACGGAGTAGTATTACGATTACAGGCGATGGTAATGCTCGTCTCACGTCAGCCAGCTAAGTGTTAAGGGGGGAGCCCTATTTCGGACGCTAGGAATAAGGTGATATTTGGGAATTTTTTTCTACGAAACTGTTAAGCGGATCTTTTTCAAACTTTCAGGGTATTTTAGTTCACATTCAAACAATACAAATTAATTTTTTCGTTACAAAGTGTTTGGCAGAGATGGAGATATATGAACACGTTCCGTAGGGACTCGCGCGCCGGAGTTGCAAATTTGCAATTATGTTGGAGGCTCCAATTCCTCCCCGAAATGAAAAAAAGCAAGGATTTTCTGATTTCTCGTATAATTACATTGTCGAATTATCTAACACACGAAAAAAAAAAGTTAAAAGTTGGCAAATTGATGGGACTTCAAAGAAAAAGTTACGATTCTGCCCCAAAATATTTCGAACCAATAATGGAAAAACAGTTGTTGAATTTAATTTATTTATAAAAGTTTTAGGTCCATCGACAATGTAATTATACGAGAAATAAGAAAACCCCTGATTTTTCTTATTTCAGGGAAGAAATGCGGCCTCCAACATAATCGCAAACTTGCAAATCTCCATTTCTACCGAACACTTTGCAACGAAAAAATTAATTTTTATTGTTTGAATGTGAACTAAAATACCCTGAGAGTTTGGAAAAGCACCTTATTCCCAGCGTCCTGAATAGGGCTCCCCCTTAATACACTGTTTGTTCGTACTTTGAAGGTTTTTGAGCATCTGTTTCTTGTTCCGTGTCCTTGTTGCGCTTACGTCTCCCAGCACTTCGACTGTTCATCCCGCACGTATTGACAACCCCCTCTTGATCCGCCTCGATAAAACTAACGTGATCATCGAATCTGACGCGTTCAGAGCCGCCATCTTCTCCGCATACTGTCCAATTACTCGAATCGCTGCACTGACGATCCAACGTCGGTTTGCGTCTGGCACGTTTCGCTAAACCAGGCGCTACCTCTTCGAGCGAACTCAATGACGTAGCTTGTCCGGCTGAATCCATGTGACCACCCGCGACCGAGCCAGCACCCTGCTCTCCTTCCGTACTTCTACCGCCGCTGATTGAACTGCCATCCATCTAAACGTTTGACACAATCGAAACGTTAATCACCGTGATAATTTATTTGAAATGCAAACTCTGACAATTAAATTCACTTTTGCGCTCGCTTATGAAGTTATTGAAAATACATTTTTTGATGTTATATTTTCTGTTTACCCTGCGTCACATCAGATCCTTTGCATTTCAGCAGGATTTTGAGAAAATAAGAATAAGTTTAGAGGTCCTGCGATTTAATTGTCAAAGTAATATTTTGAGGGGAATGTGAAATACCTTGAAATTGAGAACGGAGCCCGCCAAAGCTCTCGTCGAAGCTGCACCATCGTCCAAAGCGATGGATGTATTTACAGATTTCTCTGACAGACTGGTTGTGGCAGACGCAGTTTCACTGTACAAGCTAAATCGTTGTGTTGACGTCACATCCGCTTGAACCTCCAATCTGTTTCGAAATGAAACGCGCACGTAAGACCCACCCGAAATTTCCAAATCAAGGAAATGTCCTCACTACCGACCTCGTCCTCTTTACTCGCCGTTGGGTTTCACTTTTCTATTAAAAGTGGCGCGTAAATGAAAACGTGAAAACATGAATGTTAAAAATATATCGTTGAATAGTTCATTCGTTAATGTCTTGCTATCACAATGGAACAAACATCGATAGAACGGATATATTTTGAGTCGTTGCATTAAATAAGAAAATTCTACGAGGTCGCAATATAATTTATTAATATTAATGAGAAAAATGCAATTATCAGTCAATAAAGGAGACATTTTCATAAATCACGTTTGCAAACACCAAATACAATGAAACAAAATAAATTAATTAAAACTCAAATTAAGCAATGACCTTAATGATAAATTAAATGCATCGTACCTTGTAAAAATTGGCAATGTACTATAAATTTAAAGAAACGAGAGAGAAAGGAACAAAAAGAAATTGAAAAGGGAGAGATTGAAATCTCCATGGAAAAAAAGAAAGGAAACGAATAAAAGGATAAAACTGTTACTCTTGAAATGTGGAAGAAGAAACCCTGGAAGGAAAGGAACGAAAAAAATAATTAAATAAAATTAATGACAAAGAAACACTTTGCAAAAAATATCGCGCAATGTCCTTCGTCTTATTCTTCCATTACGTTTTGTATAATTATTTAAAGGAGTGAATGGTAACGAGGGCACTAGGTAGCCGTTAACAGGCACAAGCAGGTCAATAACTGGGATAAAGGAGCGTATATACTCTTCAGTGCAATCTCATCAAAACATTCTTGTTAAATTTTAAAGCTGACCTAACGCAAAAACTACAATTTGAACATTCTCGTCATCCGTAGTCCGCGCAAATATTATATATTTATCAATAAAATATACTTCTTTTTAAAATATCCTCGCATGTCCTGTAATGAGGACATTTATCTTAACTGTGGACCACATAAGCCAGAGAAATTTACTTTACCTCTGACCGCCCGGAAGGACACTGGAAGCTATACTTCCGGCAAGACTGGTTCCAGCGAGGCTGGTGCCAGCAAGAGCTACGTTACTGGCACTCTCACGATCATTCTCTCGACCCAACTTCTCCAATTGGCTTCCGCTGCCTAACGAAAGCGAAGCTTCTCCTATCGATGGATTACCGCCACGGTGACTCGCAACGTCTATCGATGCTGCATCTGTGATACATACAGTATGTACTTATAATTATGCAAAAGTTGTGGATTTAATTCTGAAACACAGGCGGAGTCACTGCAGCATTTCTAACTAACACCCTTACTACTGACATTAAAAACAAATTAAAAGAAAGCACATCCCTTGGTGGGAATTTAAATATCCCCAAATATGTGATTAAATAGAATTTTCTCTCTGCTCGTGTTAGCTAGGGGTTGATAAAATTAGTCGATATATTTCCTGTTTAAAATTCAATTATACACAGGTGCTTTAGTGCAAACCTGCAAAAAAAATTTATATCGACCAGGGACCACGTTGGTGATTTATCATAGAAGTCATTCAATGAATTATGATGCTGCCAGTGAATGTGCCAAGATTCTAAATTGACTTCTTTAAGTTCTTGTTCTCGTAATCGTGTAGCTGACACGCAGAGGATGATGTCGAAATGTTTGAGGTGTTAAGCTGCAGTCACTCGTTCTGTATAGCATTCAAGTATGAATTGGTGGATTTACCTCCGCCGTTACGGGCACCCAAGGAACCCATCAACTCGTTTTCATCGTCGAAGTCGAATCGTACCCCGGTGCCATTTGTGGTGACACCGCAGCCACCGCTTCGGCATAGAGAAACAGGTACTACGCCATAAACGTAGAATAACAAAATGGGTACACCAATACCCACGGCCAATCCTGCTAGTATTGGCGACACTAAAACCTGCAACAGTAGAATAGTCGTTTTCCAAACACATTTAGAATCTAAATTTCCAATGTACAAAGTACATATACAAGACGCGAACAGGGGCAGATTTGGGTATAGGCTAAGTAGGCTACAGTCTAGGGCGGCAAATTTTGGTGAGTGGCAATTTTTGGGGAGCGTAAAAATTTTGGGGAGCATCAAATTTGGGGGCGATAAATTTCAGGGAGCGGAAAATTTTGAGGACCGATAAATTTTGGGGAGCGGCAAATTTTAAGGACCGATAAATTTGAGGGAGTGGCAAATTTTGAGGACCGATAAATTTGGGGGAGCGGCAAATTTTGAGGGCCGATAAATTTGAGGGAGCGGCAAATTTTGAGGGCCGATAAATTTGAGGGGGCGGCAAATTTTGAGGACCGATACATTTGAGGGAGCGGAAAATTTTGAGGACCGATAAATTTCGGGGAGCGGCATATTTGGGGTAGCGATAAATTTGGAGGTGCGGCATATTGTGGGGAGCATTAAATTTTGGGGAGCAATAAATTGGGAGAACGAAAAATTTTGAGCGAGACAGATTGGAAGAGGATAAAATACTGAGATTTGAGACAACTTTAAAAACAATTCACTTTTTTCATGTAGCGAATTAGCGCTGACTCATATGTGAGTTGCCATATTAAATTAATTTTGAAATTGTCTCGACACTTTTAAATTAAAATATTTTATGATATTTCGCGGAAAGCGCGGCAGACGCTTGTCAGCCTAGGGGCGCCAAATCTTCAAATCCGCCCCTGGATACAAACACAAATACTTTCCATCACATCTCTGAATATGTATTGCCGTAATATCGAGAGCGCATTTTAACGCAAAACTGGTAAAAAATATTTAACATTCGGTGCGTAATGTAATACGTGCGCTGAAATCGTATAACAATATTTTTCATGTTTCTACTGTATTTAATAAACTAAAAAAAAAGGTATTTCGCAATAATTGGTAGAAATAAATAGCCTGTGTAAATATTTTTCAAATTGTATATCACGACACGAGTCGTTGTGAGTTTTTTGTAATAAAATTTCTCGATTTCAATCTTTTTTAAATTCACTCCCTAGTAACTACTATTTTCAAAGATGTAACTCACGACTGTTTCACAATTGTGTCACAGTTGTATAATTTGCGAAAAACTATAGTAAAGACCACCTCGAATTACAATGAACTTTGAAATTAATAAAGTGAAGTATACAGAAATTACAAAACAGGAAACTGTTTGCTACAACCAATATATTTTACTCGCCTTTCGTAAAAAATTAGTGCCATTCATGGAATGAAACCAAAATTACCAACATCACACATTTTGAGAAAAAAATTAACAGTGATTAAAAGTTATCCCACAATGGCATACAGATTGTTTCTTTACACTGTTTTAGTGGTCAAAATTCATAAGAATCTTTTACAAGTAAAGATTTCTAATTAATACCATACATTATGCTCTAATCATTTCAGTATCCAATAAATTACCTTCAATGCGTCTTTATCTTCTACAACGGTCAAAACGTCTTATTTCCGTAGTTGTGTATTTCATTGCGTTGCTTTTCGTGCATCCCACATTTTTGCAATTAAGCACGGTGGATCACGAGACACGCTTCTTCACGATACAGACATACTTCGTAAGAAAAACGTACGTTTAGAGTAATTGTATATGAAAATCATAACTTTCTCGGCATTGTGTTTGGTGAATTATATGCTTTGGCAACGAAGCTAGTAAATCGCAAGGCGGTTAATAAATAGAAGGAATGCCTGAATATTCGCTCACGCTTAAACCATTAAAATTTGCACAGAAATTATGTCGTAATTGTTTTTTTTTTCGGAATTAATTGCGATGGTAAACAACGAAGCGATAAGAAACGCAACAAAACAGCATGTGTGTTGTTTAAATGGAACACAGCCGCAACTCTGTATTGACTTATGAAAATTTAAAGGAGACAGGGAGTCTGATACTACACTGGAAACTTTCAACCGTAGCCGGGACCATTGTCGCGTAGTTTCATACTGCCGGAAGTTTCTGAATGCCTGCTCCACAATTCAGAATTACGTGTTTTCTTTTGCGAGGCACGCTTTTTCTCCCCCGAACGGGAGAAAGATGCAGTAATTCACGGGATGCTTTAGATGCGCTTCGTAAGTCACTTCTAATTTGTATACAAGGACATAAAAGCATGCAAATCGAGGATGCGGGAAAGTATCTTAATTTCAATTTCAGATGCGCCCGTATTCATGTGACATTACTCTAAAAACCTACTACGTCTCTAGAATAATAATTTCTTAATTATACGTCGCCTTATAACTGTCAGCAAAAAAGGAAACATAAAAAAAAAGTAGGACTTGCAACTTGATGAAAGGCGCAAGATTTCAGTCAGGGATTTCCGTAAATATCGGCTGATTCAAAAGTGACTAAGCACTGCCAAGAATACGCGAGTCAATAACTAAGTTTTGAATGGAAAAGATTTTGGAGAAATCGCTTCTTTTATTTCCCAAAATATTTTGACGCTCGACAGAACTTTGAGAATTCCCTTAAAAGGAGCCGATGGCAAGTTGAATAATGTTCACATTGGAATCTTTCTATCAAACTTACAAATATTAAGTTTGCGCCCATTGCTAAATAATTTTGACTTTTACAAAGCTACAGCAGGCGGACGAAAGAAATAAATGGAATGTATAAATTTCAATTGCTGCTGCAAAGCATGGTGGTGGCGACGACCTAGTTGAAGGCTACAATAGTGTCGCTAGTATTATGCGTCAAAATATTTATCCCACTATTTTGCAGGAGAATTTACACTGTAACATAAGAAAATGAAATCTTGGAGAGCGGTTCTTTCAACGAGATAACGACTTGAAGTGTCTGGCGAGGAAAGTGAAAAATTGGCTGCTTCACAGCGTGCCCAAACAACGTCATACATTCCCATGATCTCAGGATATGAACCCCATAGAACACACATGGTCTGAGATAGAAAGACGGAGAAAAAAGTGATGTCGCAGTAATATTCAATATATTTCTAAATAAAAAAATTTAAACCCTGCTTATCTACTTCTGATTCACGATTACAGGGTGTTAGAAAAATTGAATAAAGTGCAAAAAGATAATTTTGGCATTTTTCAAATAAATGAATTCTCTTCATTATTCTGTGTATTAACATACTTTTACAAATTTCTTAATCAGGTACACATCGCGTGATTGGTTATTCAACATGATGCTCGAACGTCCCATCATCACGTGACGAGAATTTTACGACCCATTTCTTTAAGCTTTTCCTTACAGAATTAGGCTATTCGCTGATTTGCTCTAATCCATTCTATTTAATTTGCCGACTGAAAGAACTGAAGAAATGGACACGAGCACAATTTATTTTTTGGATGCTCGAACTGGCAATCGTCAAGAAAATTCAAGTCAGACGAATATGGAAGCGAAGCTGACGACCCTCGGCATTCTATCCTATAACAATAAACGACATACATATCTCAAAAAGAAAATGTTCCTATGGAAGCCTCAAAACTGAACTAAAGGAAATTATTTGAACGTAAATAACGGTCCACTTAATTCCACACAACGACAAACATAAAAGAAACATTTTATAAGATTCTCATTACCCCGCGATGAAACATTCGAGTCATCTCTTTGAGCAGAGCACATGGCTCGTTAAGAAATTATAAATATCTGCCGAGATATTCATTTATCGAACACTTGACCCTAATACTTGTGCACACAGAACGCCGAGAAGAATCGATTTACCCCAAAACGGCATTAAAAAAAGAAGAAGTGCAATGGCAGCCTCACAGGTGCGTCATTGCACTCGCGAAAAAGAGGCGAAACCATAGAGGAAAAAAAATCCCCTTCTGTACCATTGAAATTTCTCCACCGCCATCATTTTCCCCTGGCTGCAACAAAAAAGGGCCGGTGGGGGGACGCTTCGTCCCCGTCGCGTGACACACCCTGTACGATGGAAGGTCGCGTGCATTGCATAAAATTGAACGGAGCGATCGCGACGGCTAGGCATGCCTCGGCGAGTGATGGGACGTGCGGCGACGAGTCGCCGAGATAACCGGCGGCGGATCTGTTTCCCAGATTTCCATGGTGCGCGGAAAGGAGTCGCGTGGCCAGCGGAACAGGAGGCAGAGAAAGTGCACGTCGAGCGGCAGAAGGCGCGGGAGGCGCGGAAGGACGGATATTGATCGTCGGGGTAGGAGTGCGCGCATGGGAGATCCTCTCTGTCCCACCCTGCGGCCTGCATCCACCTAGGTGGGTGACGGCGGAACGTGCATCGTGTCAGTCGGTACTTTAAGATCCACACCGCGCTGGGAGCCAAAAGGGTCCGGGAGAAACAGAGGGATCGGGAACGGGTAGAGTCGGTGCCTCCGCGCCAAGGGTGTGTCGTGCCGTGGTAGATCCGTGTCCCGATGCGAGGACGTCGAACCACGCCGGCCCGAGCGTTTGTGGAGCGGTCGGCGTAACAGGAAGCGGAGAAGGGACACACGCGACGAATCCATTCATTATTGGCGATTCCGAAGCCCCGACGAGGCCACGTATAGGCGCGCTCCTATGCGAACAGTCGGGAATAGGCGCGTTCTGCCTATTATCGTTCCACGAGCGTACATGTGGTTTATTAGCGTCGGGCAGAGTGGGAGCAGCCACGTACGGGCAACACCGAAACACCGAGGCACGCGCGCGTTCTTCATCTCGTCTCTTCTCTGCCTTCCCTCCTCCCTTATCACCCTGCCGGCTCTCGCGACAGCCACCGTCGGGGATCCGTTTTTCGCGTTAATCGACTGAGCCGGAAGGAGGAGCGGTGCCGAGCCCGGTGGTGGTTGAGGAAAGAGGGTCATGGCGAATTGGGAGTCGAAAGGCATGGAATGGGATTGGGAGGATACGGAAGATTCCTCCAGCGGCGAAGAGGAGCAGAAGCCGGAGATTGATAAGGAGTGGCTTGATGGTATCCTAAAGGAATTTCACAAAGAACCGGTTAGTTCGGTAGTGACCTATGATTGATTTGCAGTTAACAGTTGCCCTGCGCGAATGTTTTTGCACAGCCATTTGTGCAGCTATGAATGAGAAGCTTGTTAGAGATGCGAATGCGGCAGTTTGATAATGTAGCGTTCCCCGAGAATGTCCTTAAACTCCCTTTAAACATTAACCCGTAACTGCACAGGTCACGATTACCGAGTGCAACGTGAACCCGGGCTGTATGAGTAACGAAAGCGCGCTGAGCACTATAATTAGCGTTAAAGTCAAATACGTGTTGAACAACTCGAACGCGACGCAGGACCTGTCCCTGATAGTGAAAGAACTGCCGAAAGATGCGTTCAGTCGTTTCTTCGTTAACGAAGGCCAGTTCGACCTGCGGGAGATCAAGTTTTACACAGAGGTAAGCGATCCAACTGAAATATACCCGCTCAAACGTCCCGCCCCTCCGTTCGCTAAATAACAGATCTGACTGTTCACATCAGGTAATGCCCGACTTGAAAGAGTTCCAAAAGAAACAGCTGGGTCTAGGGGACAACAAATCGAACGACGAGATCCCGTTATCGGTGCCGGTGTGCTACCACGCGCAGTACACGCCAGCCGAGGACACAGAGGACAACCTCGTAACGCCGGATTCGATCCTGGTGTTGCAAGACCTGCGCGACTCCGACTTTTGCAACATTAAATTCCGAAAAGGAATGAGCTACGATCAGACCAAAGTCGCGCTGGAGGCCATCGCCCGTATACACGCGCATTCCTTGGCGATGAAAGTTATCGAAGGCCAGTCTCTGTCGGAGCGTTACCCGTTCCTCTTCCAAACGGCCAAGGCGACGGACTCGTATCAGCAGCTAGTCGAGCGCGGCCTGCCGCAACTTGCCAAATTTTTGAAGAACACCGGACTGGAAACGATACTGGACGCCCTGCTCGTGTTACGACCCAGGACAAAGCACATAATATCCGCGCTGCTCGCGCCGGAAGGTCCGTTGACGCTCATCACGCATACTGATTTCTGGTGCAACAATCTGCTCTTCAAAGACGGGCCGGACGGCCTCGAGTGCTGTATCCTCGACTGGCAGATGGTCACTTATAGCAGACCGACTAACGACATTGCTCTGCTGATAGTGAGCTCGTTGCCAACCGAGCTGCGCCAGAAGCACACCGAGACCTTCCTCGACATCTACTGGAACACGCTGACCAGCACGTGCTCTCGCCTAGGCGTCGATATCCCCAAGGATCTGGGCTACACCAGGGAGGATCTTAGCAAGGATTACAGGCGATCGCAGCTGCTCGCCCTTCTGCTCTGTATCGGGTCGGTAGACGTTGCCTTAGGCGATCCCGATACCGAGCAACGGCTGATCGACGTTCTGAAAGATCTCCACAACGAGGGCGTGTTCACAGACGAGACTGCCATCGCGACCAGCGAGAACGATTCTTAGTCAGCGTTATTACCGCTCATGATAGTGCTGCAATGAGTTAATACTACACAAGATGTGAATCAAAGGAACAACGGTTACGAGACTGATCGGTGGTGAGCTCGATCTGTCCACCGTGGATGCTAAAAATTGCGATCAACAGGATCTCATCCCGAGGATAAAGCTTGTGTCGATAACGGTGTAATTGCGGGTAGTTGGGGAAGTCGAAGTCGCATTGAAATGCCCACCAATGCCATGGAAAAAATAGAGTTCGTGTTAGATTCCTTGCGTTCGGAAATGTTTGGCGAGAAGTGAGATGTTAACATGCATACGTAGAACAGTGCATTTTTTCGATATACAGTTGAAGACCGTACCGAGTTGTTCTTCAAGCATTTACTTACATTTTTGGTATAACTTAAGCAAACAGAGTACCGATGGATATTGTATTGAGAAATAAAATTGCGAATAATAGAATGGTTAAATAATTGCCGACAGCCCGTGTACTGCAAGATAATTTAAACCCCTAAACGATCCTCAAGCGTCTTAACTAAAAGCATTTCATCCGAATGTTTCTCTGACGAAAGTTCTCCCCGCAATTATTGTAATGGCTGTAAGCGACCGACGTTTTGTTATCGCAAATTCACATATGCAATAATTATATTATTCTCTTTCTTTGTACAAACTATATAAATAAAATATACCTTGATGTTGTCACGAACTTGTAGAATTCTCTGTGCCTACGTGCTTAATAATTATCCCTATATTTTCATTAGAATTATTTCAACAGCTTCTGTTACTTTCGATGTTTTGTGAAAGAAATACTTTTATTGGTAGTGCTACACACGATACTCGTTACTTTAACTAACCGCAATATATATTTGATCAAGAGAAATAATAATTCAATCAGGAATCCAGTTCGATATAAAGAGTATGTATAAGGAGTATAAAAAATAATATTCTGACTTACGGATGCAGTAACCCCGCCAACAATGAAGGCATTCCTCTTATGTTTGTTGGCTTTCTCGTATCTCGTATACAACTCCTTTCCCACCCACACTGGTATACCTGTAACAAAAAGAAACATTGCAAATGTAAATCTATGTTCGAGGAAGAGATCCCATGTGGAAAGAATATTTTCCTTGATAAACATCGTTCGATTCGTGTATACTATGTACTAACCTATAATCATAGCAGGTACAGCTATGCCAGCAGCGAGACCAATTCCGACAGGAGCTCCAACTAAGGTTCCCAGCTGCCAGAGTATCTTCTTTTTCCTGGACCATGGCTTTTTCCCCCAGAATGTGCAACCGGAAGGACTGTCAACAAACACGAGAACATAAAATAAAAAATGTATATGCATACAAGGTGCTACTCTACTGGTAGTCAGTAGTGACGAAATTGGGGTAAAGGCTTCGTTTCCGAGGAAATTCAAAGTCAATTTCCCTTCAATTAGGGCTACCATCTGTCCAGGTTTCCCCGGATTTGTCCTCATTTTTTAGGACGTCCGGGGACGTCCGATGAGATTATCTGCAGTGATCCGGGTTTATCGACGCTGCTCGCTCAAAAAGTCATAAATAAATTTCTACTTTGTACAACTATATTTTCTATTTATGTCTTGATTGCAGTTACAGTCTATAATTTACAGAAATTTTTGTCTTGGGATATCGTACCTAATATAAGAAATGGTTAAAAGTGTCCGGGTTTCAAGTGGAAATGTTCGGGCTTTTAATGCTCTCTGTCCTAGATTTTACGGATGACAGCCCTACCCACAATGGAAAAATATCAAACGAAATTGACTTTGAGAAGGCTTTAACCCAATTTCATCATATATTTGGCTATACAATCACCCCTAGAGTATTGACTATCAGTAGAGTACCACCCTGTCAGAGATGGGCAACGATAATACCTAGGTAACTGCAAATAAAATATACTTTACGTTTATACGTTATTCGAAGATCGAATAATATGAGTTAACTTCATTCGAAGCGCCACGGATGAAGCAGTTTATTCGACGAGAATTCATCCGGCGGCCAAAGATACTTTGTTTATTCGAAGGCCTTCCATCCTGGGCTTCGAATAATTTAATGATCTTTCATTTTATCTTCATCCTAGAAGCTGGGATAACCGGCGAGAGCCTTTGTCGCCCGAGCCGCGCGAGATCGCCGTTCCTCGGCGATGTGTCATCGATTATATAGAATCCTAATTTGTTTATTTTTCATCGTATCGATAGGAAAGTGACACCAGAAGATTCCTGGCATTCTCCCGATTCTGCAGAACCGCAGATTCGTCACTGCTTGGTGCGTCACATTGCATGGCCCCCCTGGTTTCCAGACTTTCCTGGTCATGCGTCCAGCGACTCGCTGAGTTTCATGGGCTTCGATGCTCGAAACCATGCAATGTTACGCACTAAGCAGTGACGAATCTGCAGTTCTGTAGAATCGGGAGAATGCCAGGAAGCCATTGCTGTCATTTTCCTATTGCTACGATGAGAAATAAACAAATTCAGATTCTGTATAATCGATAGCTCGGACCACAAAGGTTCTCGCCGGTTACTCGAGCTTCTAGGATAAAGATACAATGAAAGATGAAAAATTATTCAAAGCCCAAGATGAAAGGCCTTCGAATAAACAAAGCATCTTTGATCATCGGATGAATTCCCGTCGTGATTTTTATTCGACGACGAAAAAATATAAAGTCTCTTTATTTCACGCGTTATTTAAATAATTTCTTATTTAAATAATGCCCACCTCTGCACCCTGTGTATAGAGCAAGATTTATTACGCAAGACGATTGTAATACCTTAAGTAATGAAGATCGCTAATTTCTTTCATGCACAACCAACAGAATTCAGCGCCGCAAACAGCGCAGATCATGTGATTGCAACTTCCGTCATCCATTTTAACAATGAGAACTTGACAACTGGGACACGGTTTGATGTCATCTCCTACAAAAGGAATCGATGTAACCCACGTTCCATTAAATTATGAAAACCCCGAACGAGAATAGTGAATACATACTATGCTGCGAATCGCTTTGACTAAAACTAAGAGAAGAGCTACGTTCGTAGTACTGAGTACGCCGAGCTCTGGCAGCATCGCACGTTTGATTCGGGTGCCATTGCGCTTTACAGTGGTAACAGAAATATGAATCGCACCCTGGTCGCCCGCAGCGCAACTTCGGGCACGAAGCACAACCGCTAGCAATAACTGCAAAGCTACAATCTGGCGCTGGACACCATCTTGCGTCTGGTTCGACAGCAAGGACTCTTCGTACCATAAAATCCTCATACTTTTCCAACTGCGTTTGGTCATTTAAAATCATTCGAATATCTGTGTAAGAGAAGATTTAATAAAAACAGAATGCAACTCATCGATAGTACAACATACGCGTCTTCTTTATCCATCAAACATTTACCATTTGGATGTAACGGTTCCGAGCACTCGGGACAAGCTATATTAACCCTAGATTCCGAAATTTCAACTCTAAGATATTGCTGGAAACAGTTGTAGCAACTGCGATGGTGACAAGATTCGATCACAGGAAAACATTCCACTGGTAATTCGGACAAGCACAACGGGCACTCCATCAAACCGTTCTCGTTGCTCTGAAATAATTATTTCACAATTCTCAGTCGACTGGCACAGTTTGATTTCAATGTAATACTTCCCAAAAGCTTCGTCGCATGGATATATTCTTTAAGTACCTTTCCGGCAGAAGAAAGTACGGAGCCTTTGCTGGAAGCACGCTGTAGATCTACGTTCTGAAATTGTAAATGGCCCGAACCATTACTTACTCTGGCTTCTCCTTTCTCAACGTCCGTATTCCTGCCGCCAGTCGGATCTTTCGCTAAAAGACATAGTTACGTTCAGAAAATAAAATCAATTCTTCCCTATCGTTTGTTTCGTTGAACATTAATTACTCTTAGCGTTCCTGGTGCTTGAACTAGGTGTCCTGACGATTCGTCGACCGATGAATGGACTCGAGTATAATAACCGGCGGAGGGAGAACCGCGGTAGTAGTCTTCGTGCTCGTGGAGCTGCGCCGCTACAGCCTCCTGAAGTGCTATCATTTTCTTTGAACATCCTGAGAGGTATATTTGGGGTCACTATGGTCTCATACTTTGTTTCACAGAATCAAGGTGACTCGATCCGCGTTGAACCATGCGAAGAAAGTTATCGCGTAAAGGGTTCGATCGAAACAGTTCAACGTATGCTGCGAGCGTCACTTAATATTGTATAACCTAAATGTATCTCGCACGTAACAAGTTAGTTATTATACAACTGTCTAAAGGTATTACGCTTCAATGTCAGATATTAAACGAGCGATTGAAGTGGAACAATTACATGACATTGCGAATGAGGAAACTTTAAAAAAAAAATGCTCATACAAAGAAAATACTTAATAACAATTTAGTTATGAAAAATGTACAATAACTGTGGTTTTCGTGATAAATATTCAACTGTAATGTACGCTAGATCGTTTTATTTATAAATATACTCCATTCCAAATGCATGATTGTTATTAACTAATTATGCCTGTTCGAGACTCTGAAATATGACCCGTTTATAAATGAATTTTCTGCTTCGTTAATAACACACATCGAGTGAAAACGTGTCGCGGAATCTATTTTCGAACTAATTTTATCTTAAATGTCCATAATTAAATGTTTTTCTAGCAACGCGTTGCGCGACTTCAATGACACTTGGCGTAGGTCATGGTATAGATAAGATGCTTATAACGACTAATACGAAAGGAAAATCTATATCGATGTACAGTCGTATTAAACACATGGTTTACAGGCGATTATATCTCGCGTCAGAAATTCACGTGCAGTGTTACACGTAATTACATCGATCGTATTTATGCACGACATGGAACAGGTTAACGCAACGGCGACGTTAAGTTTTTTCTATTTACTTGGCAGTGATAATAATAATTTTAAGTAAAGGTTAGAGCATGTGACATATTTCTCGTCTTATTCTGGAGTTGAATCTAATCGCCGCACTAATTTTTTCTCCTGGATACCTACGCACAATTTTAATTACGTACTTTTCAGTTTTACGTATCAGTTTGCAATTTGCATAGAAATGTCGATCATACTTTTTCACGGATACACTTCGTGTTTAATCTCTTGCGCATATTGACTTTCCTACTTTCACTAAAAAGGGAATTATGTAGTCTGTCAAGACACTTGTCATCAATTACGATTTCTCCGCGTTCACGGGACGCATAAATAATCGGTATGTATTTCGAAACCCTCCATGCGTGGCACAAAGCATTTCTTTCTTATAGTACGCCGATTTAACCAATGACAATGCGGTGCGTCAAATAGCGTGTCACTAGGAGGTTGCAATTATTTATTTATCCCAGTGACCCAATCCGAACGCATGCGAATTGTGCCTGATTCGTGGCATAACCTGGCGAACGATATATGGATCACGGCGGAACAAAATCTATGAATAAAAACCGTTGGTCATAAATGTTAAAGTGCAATTATGACAGTATATTACATGTTCCGAGTTTTTGCATCGGCGTGTACACGCAGGTTTAACTCGCCAAACGTCCGAACGGCAGAATTTAAATCAACGTGACACGTACTTGGAATAAAAGTTGCAAATACAGCTTCCACTAAGTCTACGTCTAATTATCATTATTAGAAACGTAGATTTAGTAAGAGGCACAAAATAATCGCCATTTGTAATGGACTTAAAGGTACACCAGGCTCAAAAATATATTTCCAACTACCGCAGATGCACGTCGGGGAAGGTACCCCTTCCTAAGCGCCGGTCGACTGGAGGCGATGCGCAGGCTGAATGCGTATGAAATTATTATGTCGTCCGCTGCTCGATTGTGCCGGATGATCGAAAAGTATAACCTACGTGCTGTATCACAATAAATGTTTTGTTGCTGCTTCGTTATTTTCCATCGCGTTTGTAAACATTTTGTAGATTCAAGTATCGGAGTTATTATTATTAATTTTAATTACGTACTTTTATCAGTTTGTAATTTACATAGAAATGTCGATCATACTTTTTCACGAATATATTTCGTGTTTATATTGCGCATATTCACGGTTATCGGGGTTATTATTACATTCACGAAGTCGAGAAATGTTGTAAATGATTAGAAAATCAAAATTTCCTTTCGTAACTTTGTTACCAAAGCAACATAAAGTCGTTCAATCAGGGAACATTACTTATTTCCATGTATAACAGATGATATTACCCAGTTCAGTCTGCTAAATTTCACTCATTCATTATTGAGTAATAATGTCGAATGTTAAGTTGAGATAAAACACCTGACACCGCATGCATGGTACTGGCAAGCATAAAAACAATAAGGTCAAAAGTTACTGTTCCAATAAAATGCTTTCGTAACACGAGGTTATGAATGAAAGTTTTGATTTTCCCACCGCGAATAATCGCATTCCTCGTTTCATAAATTTACTGTTATTGCGTAATAATAATATCTCAACGCGATGCTCGAATTTCTAAGAAGTTTACAAATTCAGTGGAAAATAAGGAAGTGGCAACGAAAGATTTGTTGTGATACAACATATATGTAGGTTATACTTTGCGGTCATCCGTCACATCGAGCAGCGGACGACATAATAATTTCATACGCATCCAGCGTGCGCATCGCCTCCAGCCAACCGGCACCTAGGAAGGGGTAACTTCCCCGATCTACATCTGTGGTAGTCGGGAAGATATTTTTGAGCCAAGTGTACACGTACATTGCAAAAAGTATACATGCAATATGTATACATTTTATTAAGAACGACTTCTTTCACTCTAAATCGATGTACTATCACTATTGGCAGCACGGAATGACCTGTCTGCTGAATGCAGCTACGCGAAGAATTAGAACGGTGTATTTGAATTGAATACTGAGAAACCTTACATATAGATGACTAGCATTAATGCAGGTGTGAGAAGTGTCGGAGCAAACATCGACCAAAGTTGATCTAATGGATGTATAAACGAACCTTCTTTCTGTTAACGAATGTTTTCAAACTTGTAACACTTTCAATAACAAATAACAGAAGTACTATTGCAGCCACACACTATTAATAAGTTTCACTTAGTTTGTTGGTTAGAGATGTTCACTCAACAGCTGACGGCTTCCGACTAGAGACTAATCACGGACATACTTTAGATGAGAAACAGTGGACGAATGCGAGGAAACGGCGATGTTTGCTTGGTTCACCACCAGGGGGCTATTAACTTCAATGCTAACCCACATAATAATTCCTTCCAATAGCAAAATTCTTTCATATTAAAGTATTCAAGCAATTAACACACACTCTGTTATTTATAAATGCAATTAGCACACCAGGACAGAAATCTATTATGCTTGTTCCTAGTCTCCTTTTTTCTGTGTCCCCAAACTGTCCCCAAACTTAATTTCAGCCGCTACAAATCCATGTGTAGCGCCTCCCCATATAAATGTGTATATTGAATGCAACATGGCGCGGAAATTAAGAGTATCCAGTTAAAGTTGCGTGTTTTATCTAATCTAAATATTTCACGCTGGTCGCTTATAATACAGAAAAATAGTTTGTGAAGTTCAGATATTTTTTCTCTAAGTTATGCCATCCCCAAAGTATAACTTAGTCATCACTTAAAGTTATCGATCATTTATTGATTATTACTCATCTATGTTAGTCGTCCAACTGACAATTAATGACGTAATAATTTGTTCAATTTCACGTGCGTTGATTGTCATGTACGCAATTGTATCTCAATTAACGACAAATCAATATTGACAGTCTGTTCAATATTCTGCCCTTTCCGTCTTTCGTTTACATTAATTTTAACCAGATCTTTATTTCTATAATTTTCCCCGATATCACACCTGATAAAATAAATCGATGCACTTGTGCCGTATTCGAAATATTAGAAAATGATGTACCGCGATGAATTATTAAAACATATAATTTGAGAAATATAAGATTTCGAGCTATACTTATAGTAAATTTGTTTATCTATTAGATGCTTTGAATTTAAGGTATCCGAAATTAAACTTATCTGATACTCAGAATAGCAACTATAATTATATTATATCATTGTAATACCGCACATTACGTTATTACTACTTGATTCGCACTCTACTTTGTGATTTTAAGTTACTACATTTGAAAATAGGCGTTGTGACCCAAAAATAATATTCACAACATTATCAGAGTTACATGAATAATCATTATTTCGTAACATTCAAAAATTAGTTTGCTTAAATATTTCTATTTTTTTTTTTTTAAATTTCGAATGAGATGTTCGAGACGGACATCAAACTGTAATTCATAACAGTGAAACCTTTAAAGCTAAATATAGTAGAATTAATTCTTAACCTGTTAACGGGGGAAGCAATAAGTTAATTGAGCATTTGAAAATACCACCCCTTTGGGCCAAACGAGTTAATTCAGGTTTAATTCTTTTTAAATATATATTTTAACATACATAAAGAGCATTTCCGGTCAAGGAATGACCCGATTAACAGGCTAATACAGGGTGATTTGTCAGAGTTTGGGGATTAGGGATGAAGGTTGCATTTTAAAACGTCCGTCAAGATTAGAAAATGATTATCAATGTTTTGGAAAAATTGTGGTTCATCGTACTAATGACCGCTCTATGTACAGAAATGTTTTATTCTTAAATTATGCACAAACTGCAATCAATACAAATGTATCTGAAACAAGCAAGTTGGGGGATATCTCAGTTTTTTTTCCGGCTGCCATAAGAATATTCAGATAAAATGGCAGCTGTTTTGTTAGGTGTCAAGTGTTGCATCAATCGCCATGCGCTTTTGCAAAATCCATGAGACACGTCCGATTAGTTGTTGTCATGTCCGGAAGAAGGGGCAACTGTTTTAAATTGACAATTAATTCTTAATGTTCACTGACAATCAATTTAAAACAGTTAGCCATATCTATTTTATAGCTTAGTATAGTAAAGCTAGTTTATTTTTTTTTTCAGACATCCACATTTCGACTAAGTAGTATTATAGTAATAAAGGTATGCGCTAAGTCTGCACTTCAGCTAGATATCATAAAACATGTATCATTCCTTCTCTGGCACATCATACATTGGTATTACTAAGTATACGTTTACTTTCTTTTTAAATCATGCGAAACAATGCAGAAACGAACTTGATATCAAATCCTAATGTTTGATATAGTATGCTTAGACTGTAATAAAAAAAAAAAGACTAAATTACGTGAAAAGTGAACCCGGGAATAAAGACCGACTTCCTGTGCACACCCATCTGTGTCCTTTTACAATCAAATAAGTCATTTTAGCATTCATCATGGTATTATTAATCAACACTCAGCATTGGAACATAAAAATCTAGTGTTGTTAAATAATTCTACTAATAATTGTAAACCAAAAAAAAACTCAATCTTGTGAAGTAAATAGAAGGAACATCATTGGGAACACCTTTTTTTTTTTTAATCAAGATATCATGCAGCTGCCGCCTACCATTGTTATGTCTAACAACGGAAATCCATTTTTCTTGCATCACATTGAGTTTCGTCCTAGCTATGTCGCGAAGCAGTTTACACGTGTTACGCTCAACTGTCTTTTTTTTTTCCAAGAACAAATACAGAATAACGTAACGTTCGTACTTCTACGCCCATGATGTATATTTTTGAACATATCGAAAATCTTTCTGCGGTTCATCGTTTAATGAAATCGAAAATAACCCGCGGGACCGATCGGATCCTGCGTTTCGGTTTATGCATTTGTGCCCTTTCGTCACGAATGTAGCGACACACCTAGGCGAAATTTGTTCAAATTGATAATTGACGTACGAGCCACGAATATCCAGCCTATTATTGGATCATTCCTCAAGTGATTAAGAGGTACTTCACAGTACGTCGAAATTACTGTTACACAAGTTGGGAGCTCGGTATAAAAATGAGGCACAGTTTCACAATCAGGGAATTCCATTTTACCAGATGCTTCTACTACCTCCCAATGAATGTATCCATATATCAAACATGATAGCATAATTACTATCATTAAACTAAACCATGCATGGATATTAATATGTGTCCTTAAATGTGTTTAAGGAGAATGACAATTTCTTAAACAACTGTCGTATTCTTATCGGTAGCAAACAGTCTTAACAACGAGCGTAGACTAATCATGTCGCGTTCCATAATCGTGTAGTCCTTGCGTAGGTATGCGTCATGTTATGTGCTGGGTGTTAATAGCTCTCATCAGGTGTAGTGTTATACAACGTAAGTAGCAGTCGTCGACCGTACTGGTTATTTAGCCACTGGTACCATTAACCAGAGCTTCCTTAGGCTTATTGCTCTGTTGCAAACGAGGAGGGCGAGACCGTGATTCTCTCTGGCCCTTCGGCCCTTGAGAACTGTTGTTGGTAGCAGAAACGTCATTCGCCGGTGTCCCTTCTTTACTAGTTACTGTTGACTGGTCGCCTGGTCCGGCATTGCTGCCTAAAATATTAACACTTATTCTGAAAAGCATATTCAATAGCGTAGATAAACATTTTGCACGTCACACATCCTAACGAAAAACCGTTCGTCCTGAAGGAGTTACTGTACCGGCTGTTACGCGGGGGTTTACCTTTCTGATCACTCGTCGGTGTGGAGCTACGTTGTTTAGAGCGTCGAATTCGTCGCCGCCTTATGCCTTTTGGTCCTCCCTCCACACTTGATACAGACTCTATGCATAGACAAACCATTGTGACCATCTTTTTACGTCAGCTTAGGGGAGAAACTAAAATTCGGGTTGCGCTTAACTGGAGTTACACGGGAAAGCTACCGCGCATTGTTAGTAGCGTGCATTAGTAATCATCATTGATACTTGTTAGTGTTAGATGGTCACAACTGTTTGTTTTCACAATTCATGCCACTCTCAAAGCATTTGGATTCGGTAGTATGTTCTCCTTAGGACGACACGGTTGTTCTATTGCAAGCCGTTATCTGAAGAATGCCATTACCTCTATCAATGCTTGAAACGTCTTGGCTATCAAGAACAATGTCTTCGTCGTCGGTTGTTCGACGACGCTCGTCTCTACGATCTCTACGCTGAGTTGGAGGACGACCTTGTCTACCACCCATATACCCGGAATTGCCCGCTCCTCCTTGATGCCCGCCTCTTGGGGGCAGGTCCCTTACTCGATCTTCGCTACCGTCTAAGGTGTCCCGACGTAGCCCTGCGAATTAAACGACGTTTGTAGCGAACGATAAGCTCAAACATAAACGCGGAATGACGAACGCAAAACATTTTAATGACGTTGCAAAACAAATGTAACGATGAAAGGTTAGTATTCTTACTTGTAGTTCATGATGATCAATGTAGCATCTAACGCATTAGCAATGATGCTCCTCATTATAGTAACAATAAAGAGTATTAATTGGGAGTGAAGAGGCATCTTGGGGACATAAGTTCAGTCATTTTTAAAGTTCCCCTCGAGAGATTTCTAACGTAATGTTTCTAACACGGACTGTTTATGTTTACATAAATTCATGTGATTTGCAAAGAGAAATTACGTACTAACGTATAACATTAAATTACACGAAATAACTTTTATTAGATTACATTAAAGTAATTAACGATCTTCGTAAAAATGTATGTGATCATCAGCGCTCGACATTTTATAAGCCAGAAATTAGATTCACGTGCAGGTAGTTTACAAGATTAATTCTATTACGAAACGAATAGAAGTACATTATTAAGAAAAACAATAACATAATTGTTTTTTAATTTCTTATTTATCAACTTGCAAACAGTCTGGAGTGTTAACACCTGATTTTTTTAATACTCAAAGGCAATGATGTCAATCATATTAATTGTGTTGGTAAGTTAAATCTATTTTGAATCTTTCATCCTATGGTATATGCGTTATTAAATTGCATCAAAGATTCGACAACTGTTATATGCGTGTCATAAATTTACCACGAAGTATTTATTATTTTAAGATTCATGCGAGTCCACAACTCGCACACAAAACGGAAATATGTATTCTCATTTGTTGTTCCAGTAACCAATGAATCAGATGTATCACACCATGAATTACTTACAAGGAAAGATCCTGAAGCCGGAAATTCCAAAAATTCTGAAATCTTGTGAATATGTAGGGGATTTCCTCGTGATTATAACGCAATTTTTGTTTGCTTTATAAATTTACTCTGAGGGGGCGAAATTGACCCCATAAATTGCGAGTATTTTCCGATTTTGTGTTATAACTCCCGAACTGTAAGTTATTAAATGCTAGCTTTTTTATTAAATGAAACTTTTTTTCTATCTTTCTGTTACAGATTGCGAGTTATAAAATAAAATCGGAAAATTGCCGAATTTTCAGGGGTTAATTTCATCCCCTTAGGATGAATTTGGGCAGCAAACAAAAATTGCGTTGTAATCAGGATGCAATCCCCTACATATTCACAAAGTTTCAGATTTTTTTGAATTTCCGGATTCGGGATCTTCCCTTGTTAGCTACTACATGCATTTCTATTAAACACGTACATGCAAATACACATGGCTGCACAGTTATTATTATTGATTATAATTTCACGTTCTATATAATGATGTATTTATGAATGCGAAATTATTAATTCATGTGCAGATATTAATTGGGATAGTATAAAATAATTACGAAGGAACATAATGAATAATACGAATAACGATGTACAGCTGAAAAACTAAATAGCTGAAACGGTTTTGTAAGAGTAACTTCAAATTTGTATCATGGAGAAATTTCAACGACCATGAAAGCATAAGAATGAAAAGAAAATGTATTTTGAATAGATCGAATTATTCAGATTTTAACACCAAGAAAAATATTCTATTCTGATCAATATCGATTTTTATGCTTATATCGATGCATTGCATTTTGAAGATTTTTAGAGCTTAGTTTCTTTAACGAAGAAAGAAAGAACGCAAATATATTATTTAAGAAGCATTTGAAAGATATGAATTACAGTATAAACTCGTTTATCCGAATCCCAACCCTTCAAGTTGCTGATGTATTTCATTTAGATTAAAAAAAAAAAAGAAAAAAGTTAATGTTCTAAAGTGACATCTTTCGATGTACGATTAGGCGAGTCATTTATTTTTTATTAAGTTTTTAAATGTAGAAAAATAGATACATACGATTTTTCTACCGATGAAGATATATTATGCTACGTTGCATATATTACATAATTTACTTTAAATAGCAACTGATGAAATTTTACTTCGCGACAACGCGCCCCCTCTCTTTAAAATCTTTGGGTTCTCTACTGGCTCTGGTATTTGGTTCACCGCTTCTGCCATTACGTTTTTGTGTATTCTCTACATTGTTGATATAATCAGTGATAGTATTACCGGCATTGTGTCTGGTAGGAGCCCTACCCCTGCCGCGTCCACGAGATTGACCGCCGCGGCCTCCACGGCCTCCGCCACCTTCCTCTGGGCCTGCGATCATTCCTCGTCTTGTTGGGGGAAAGTTGGGCATTGGTCCTGTGGTCGACCCGTGCATGCTTCTTAACTGTTGGTCAATTTCTAGTTTCTCTTGCCGTAATTGTTCTACCTCCTTCGCAACACAGAACAGAAATCATGATTAATTAACTGAAAGGATGATTCAAACAGGAATTACAGATAGTATAGCGTATATGTTTGTACCTTCAGGTGTGCCAAATGATATTCCAATAACATTTTGGCACTAGCAATACTTTCAACAGTACCAACAAACACGAAGGGCACCTGACCCTCTTCCCTCGGAATCGTTGGCTGAGGTTCGTTGTCTCCTTCTATTTTTACCCGTACCTGAAATTTATAACATTCAAAATCATATTGTTAAATGTATTAGTGATCAAAATTCGAGTATGAGTTATTTTTGATTCTACATCACATCTATACTATCAGTTTTCAGTCACCCTTGTCCATTAGTGTCATCAATTGACTTGGGGAGCGATCTGTAAAATTTCTGTAAATATTGTTTCGTAATTTCTTTAACTACTGTATTTCGTTTTCCAATTTTTTCAGGAATATTGCTCTTTCTATGCATTTCTTCGGAATAAATAATACATAAATAATGATAATTTATTTTCAATAATCTCTTCGTAAGACAATTGATAACTTTGAGATTTGAATTAAAAAAAAAAAGATAAAAAAAAATGCATGGACCTGGGTGACCTATGCGTAAGGTATAATTCTTGCTGACAATGTAGATAAAAAAGAAAATTAATCGTAACGTGGTAGGACTGGCTCGAGTGGGTTGCGCAAAATTTAAAAATATTTCTAACAATGTATAATTTAGCTGATCGAGCTAAGTGAAAAAGAAATCAAAAACAGTGAACATGATATACTTACTCTATCGGTATATATATTCCCACTCGAACCAGTTGTTATCTACCAAAAACAAACAATGTATGTATAACATATACCCAACCCACAACAAACAATTGTTATTTCCAATATAATACTAATTTTTTAAAATTAAGAATTCTCTTCAAATAATATTGTATATATAATATATATTTAATTAATTATAATAATATGTTCCTTTGCTTAAGCACTAATCTGTTATATTTAAAATATATCTAAACAAAATATAATAAAAAACGAATATATAAATATGATGTAGAAGCAGAAAGTTTGACTTTACAAAAGTATTCCCAAAAAAAAAATTAGGACAAAAATATAGAATACTGGAGCAATAATATACCTACAACTTACCAAAGTACTAAATAACAGTACAAATATACTTACTACACCACTCTTGTCCACAATTTCTTGTATTATGCGACCATTTTTGCCAATTACTTTGCCTACCAGAACACGGGGGACTTGTATAGATTCTTCACTATATTCGAGAATGGAACGAGCTTTTTTAACAGCTTCATGTGTCTGTAACCAAGCAACCATACACCATTTAATAGTTTTGTATCACACATACGCTTGCGCATGCACAGAAACACTTTTGTGTAGAAATTTCATATTCTATAATCCAGTGTTTCCCAACCTTTTTCGAGTCGCGACCCGCTTTAATAATATTCAGATAATCTGCGACCCCCGCCCCCCTATAAGGTAAGGTAAATTTAATAAAGGGGAAGAAAACACGTTAAAAATAGATATTTCAGAATATAATTCTAACTTAATAATATTTGATTATCGCAATACACATGTCTAATACACTTAAAGTAATTTAATATATTTAACTATCTTATTTAGAGTCGAAATTCATAAGTTGAATGGTTGTCAAAGCCAGCCTCATGTAGTCCTCAAAATTCAACCTATTTCTTGATTTTGTTTTCATATGGAGAGTTGAAAATCCACTTTCGCAAAGATACGTTGAGGTAAATGGAAGCAATATTCGAAACGCACACGTAGTGACATTTGGCCACAAGTTATACATAACACACCAAAACTGAGTCAGTGATTTTTCTTTAAACAAATTATGCGTCGAAGGATCGTGCCTTGAATTCAAGAATTTGAATGGGTTTCGTGTCAATGCAGCTCCTCCTTCTGTAAGCTCGGACAAATAACACTGAAATTCATTTTCAAGGGATGTAAGGTGCTTAATAACATCGTTCTTCTGAGCTTCATCCAGTTCACCATTTAAAGTATTCTCTACCGTACTGCAGAATGTTTCAAACACGGCAATGTTTCCGAGATTTACTTTCGAGCGCCAATTTCGCAGTTTGGCTACAAATGCTTGAAGATTATCTTGAAAATTGAGAACGTGTGTTTCTTTTCCCCGAAGCCTCGAGCTCAATTTATCTAACTGCTCTAAAATGTCTATTAAATAAGCAAGTCTTCTTAGCCAACCTCCACAGCTAAAGTAAATCTTAAGGTCAGCTCTACATTTCACTATTAGAAACATCTCGATTTCGTCTTTCAACTCGAAGACACGAGTGACAATATTTCCGTTCGACAACCAACGTGCCGCTGTGTGCGAAAGAAGAACCTCGTGATCAGAATTCATATCTTTACAGAGTTCTTTAAAAAGACGGCTGTCGGGAGCTGCAGACTTGTTGCAATTTACCATTTCGATCACAGAATCCAGTTCATCTTGCAGAAGGGCTGGAAGAGTTTTATTAGCAAGGGCGTACCGATCGAACATGCAGTGGGGAACCTTTGCTTGGGGAGCAAATTCTTCGAGTTTCTTCCTTTATCCGTAGAAACGCAACATACATTTTTCCATTCTAATCCTTCAGTTTCAAAAAATAAATCTATTATCTCCATAACATCTTCACCCGTTGCGGTAGCTCCAAGTGCATCACAAAACAGCAACTCTCCTTTGATGTCACCCGCATGGGTGATATACCTCACGAAGACAAGCAATTGAGAACACGAACTTACGTCCGTTGATTCGTCAACTTGAATAGAAAATAATGGAGATGCTTTGATTTTATTTAAAACCAGCTCTTTCAAGCCTCCGGATATTTCTGAAATCTGTCTCTGAATAGTGTCATTGGACAGAGATATCCGTCGCATTTTCATCTCGTTGGCTTCCCCAAGAACTAACTTTACCATCTTCAACGTGCAGCGTTTGATAAGCGTTTCTCCGATCGTATGAGGTTGTTTTTGTTTAGCAATTTCGTATGCAACTTTATATGATGCTTGCATTCTTCTTTGTTGCAGATCGCTTTCTTGGCGCTTGAGACGAGATTCGTGGTGTCGAAAGAACTCTGAACCTTTTTTAATATGTTCTTTATGGAATGTCTTTAAGTGGTATTTGAGATTCCAAATATCTGAATATAGATCTGAATATTTATGGTTTTCATTCTTTTTCTGAAAACAAGGTATTTTTAAAGAAAAATACATTTTCTTTTTGTATGCTTGGCATTCATTCTCGCTTCACGAATTTTATCAAGTGTAATATCTCCCTTTTTAAACATGTAAATGTTTAATACTATTTATGGTCTGTCAACCGACACAGTGTTTAATTAAAATATTGCACCCATTAATACTCGTAATACAGTAACAAAAATATAAATAAATAATAATTGCCTAAATGGAATGTCTTCGTATGGAAAGAAACGATAATAGCGATGCAGAAAATCGACCGACAGCACAGAGAAGGGGGAGCTATCGACGCGTAAGCTGGCGAGTCGGAATCTAATATCGCGATATTCGAAACAATGTGGGAACTCGACCCTATTTCATTCCTCTTTTTACTCGCTGTCCTTCTCTCCATCGTTGTCGACAAACAATCGACTGCCACTGCACCGGAAACCCAAATTGTGCGCAGAATATTGCAGATATTTTATTATATTTTCAGCAAGTGAATCCAGGTTCGCCGAGGCGAAAATTTAAAAATATATTAAAGGTATATTATATTTCCTTCCTTTCATTTATGTGTTACATCATTACTAGAATATGCAACCATATTAAAATAAATAGTGTTAAAAATCGTCACATAAAAATAACCGCCCTCCCCACCAAGAAAACACTTCGCGACCCCCTTGGGGGTCGCGACCCCGCTGGTTGGGAACCACTGGCCTATAATCTCTGAGTAAATGCTTTTCAGTTATCAGGTCAGCAATGTATGTACTAGAAAAGTGCAAGTGCAGACTAATTTACAAAACAACCGTGATTTCAATAGTTACCTCGCCATATATCTTAAACGTGCACGAATGTTCTTCTAGTTCTATATTTGTAATTCCGTCGACTTTTCTCGCCTGCTGAATGTTTGCGCCGTGAGCACCAATTGCTAAACCCATTAGATCTTCTCGAACGTTAAATTCATCTGTATATCTAGAAAATAAAGCATATTTATTTAATATTGTAATTTGGAATATATGTGGCGATGTGTATTTCTTTTGCTGAAATAATGCAAGAATTATAATAAATACGTATGCTTTATAATTGCATCGAATAATAATCTTACAGTTAGACAACTAATGATAAGTTTAGTCATATTGTACATTAATATCATTTAAATATTAGTATTAATTCTTATACTAATATTAACTTCAAATACTAGAGAAGTATCGTAGCCAAACTTAACTGTTCACGAATACAGGTATCTTTAATATATCCCAGCAACTTTTAACAATTAATTTCTTATATTCGGTAACGTGAAATTTCGTTCGTTATTAATAACATGCAATATCGTATTATTACATCAGAGTATAATCATGATAAATATATTTTAATAGAATTTAAAATCCTGTCAGTGGCTTGCATCCTGGCAGATAAAAGTGATAATGGAAAAGTTTGATAAGGTACATTATGCATGGCATATGTCACAGAGTATAAAGAAAGGTGATATGTACACAAGCAAAATGTATGAAATCATTGCTAAAACACCAACAACAATCCTGAAACGTATAATCGATCACTTCTACGCAACTCGTATTAAGTCCCAATCGAGATTATTCATTTAACTTTCAGCGTGCAGTACATGTTTAAATCGTTTTATACAACACACATATGCACGCACGTTCACACAAAACATTGAAGTAAACATACAGAGTATATATTTTGATGCAGTAATAAATGTATGTATTAAAGAAGATATACACAAATATTAAGGAAAAAGATGGGTAGGATTTAAAGCATGCATATGCATTCTTGTTGTGAGCGTAGAAAAATTATTATTACAACTTGTTTTATAACACCTTTTCGATCTATTAAAACTTAAACTTCAGTTACCCATTGTTCGAAAGATGTAAAAGAAAATTTGTTCCCTCAACTAACTATATTGTTGTATGTACATTTTTTATTTGACATCTAAATGTATAGCGATAAAAGAAATGTAAATAAAAGACGATTATAATACGATGATTAGTTTAAACTTGCGTTATATTTCCTTGCATAAATTATAAACTGTAATTCTATGTAAAAGTTTTGAATTTCTGTGTTGGACACTCTGTAGAGCATGATTGTTTAAATAAATGCAAGTAGATTTTTATTTTTATATAAGCAAAATATTTCTTTAGAAGCACCCACATTACACCAAGTATTACGAAAATACAATATGAATTATTTACATGTTTTACAAATGAATTTGAATCGAGAAACTAAGCAATACCGTAATCGGGAAAAATTTAAGATATCTTGACAGAAGTTATTTAAGTTAACATTTAAGTTTTGTTATTTATTACAAAATATTATTTTTTAATTATCCTCATTAGAAATTTATAAATATATTCACATTGTTTAAATTTACACTTAAAAACACATGGGATAGAGCCACCAGTCATTTAATTTTTTTTCTTGCAAGACACTTAATATATCAGTGTTTCTCAAACATGGCAGGCCAGAATATAATTTTTTTGTATGGGATAAATCAACGAACTCTACTCAAACACACAAATATCATGGAAAAAACAACAGAAGAAGAAGAAAAGAATAAATGGAACTGATCACAGCTACACGTTTATGCCTGTTCACTATTTTATCAATTACGCAAAACTTTACTACAGAACATATAATAAATGGAAAGTAATATGTAACGAATTTTATGTATCAGTGTATTTAAAGCATTTGGGTCTCCGTGAATGGTCTACATAACGCCGAAGCATGCACATTTATAGTGTAATTTCATTTTTCCTTTGAAGAATGCAGCTGTGTAATTTGTCATACAATAAGCTAAACTTAAATCTAAACCACGCTGCTGTGATCTCACCTTGAATTTGTTTTCACTCCTGCCTCAAAGTCTGAGACACGCTGATATATAAAGTTTGAAGATCTAATTTTGCTGAAATGAGAAAGAAACTCTGGTGTAACTCAGTGGAAACTCATGTGTAAGATGGCCCTATCCTGTGTCCCTGCCATTCTGTCTGTTTGCTCCTCACCAATAAATTTATGAACTTTCACTCCAAATCCACTTCCAATATTCTGTTCTAATGTTTAATTCAATACTGATGTAATATTTATATAAAATAAATAATTAGTAAAATCCTTATACCCATATGGAGGTACATATGACTGTTACAGTTAGAGTTTTAATCGAGAATTATTAAATGACACGTGTTATTGCAGAAGATCTCTAAAAGAATGCTACACATCTTTTACATATACGTTTTGTTAATATGTTAGTAATTCAAAAGCAAGCCATGACATGTATATTCGGTTTATCCTTCCTTTTAATTATATTTTAATATTTAATATTTCTTTGGAAACGTACCTGTATAAAAATGAATCGGTATCCAGAGTTAATAATATAAAATTTAAGTTCTACTGAATCATTAACATTTATTAAACATTATTATCTAATTAATAAAAATCATACAAACCCGTTAATCGAACGTTTCGAAGAGTATTGTGTATCTCTATCTAAAAATATAATCTTATTAAAAATGATTACGAGCTCACGAATAATGGGGAATCGATTTTAGACAAAGTTTAGGTGCTACCAGTGGCACTAATTGTATGTATTAATTGCTGAGATATAGTAACACTGTTTATCGCAGGAACATGTGAAGCATCTAAAGCTACAAAGATTTTTATGATTTTTTGTGTCTATTACTGCACAATTAACTCGCCCAAAATTTTTTATTGAGATTAATGAGAATAATTAAATGTTCTCTAATAGAAATAATTTAATATAAGTATTTCGTTCGAGTATATATAAATTGGAAAATTCATGCAGATTCTATCCATTTTTTTTTATAGTATGTAAATTGAAATGTTGATAAAAATGACTTATTCGAAAGTTTCAATTTTAAACATTTATTTACATTTATGGTACTTATTATTATTATTTCATAATCGTATCCATTATAGATTGTAAAGTGCTACCACTTTAATTTCCCCATTGTCATCTTATAAACATAATAATTCAATATAGAAAAGCAAGAAGTAGCGTAAAAGATATGTAAAACATTTAATATTACGAAGTGTATTATGAAATACATTGAACTGATCTAGTGATATTCTACACTGCTCAAAAAAAAAATTAAGGGATCTACGAACCAGAAAAGTGGGGTCAAGTTCAAGTGGTTATAAGTTATGACTCATAACTCCGGCAAAAATGGTCGTATCGATATCGTTAAAATATCGTTTGAAAGTGTGGAATCTCTATTTTCAACTACCTTTTTAAGATTTTATCTGTATTGCTTCTCGGCAATGTTATAGCGATAGAAATACCACTTTGACTATTTTAAAAAAATTTGTTCAACTTTATAGTGTTACATGGGTTGAACGAAATTTCTTACAGAAGATACATTTATACCTGTCGAAAGCGAGTACTTTTATGTGTAAAATCAGTGGTCTTTGGTTGTTGTGCCATTTTCTTTATTCGAGTTATTCAACTTTGAAGCTAAAATCGTCCTTTTGACTTCAATTGCTTCTAGAAAGCAAAGGAATCGTCGTAGAACATTCAACAAAAAAGCAATACAAAGATCAGTCCTTCCTCTGAAGGAGCATCTTCTGCTTTCTCGATGTGCTTAACATTTCGGTGTACCAGGTCCGTTCGAAAATATACTTCAAAATGGCACAAATTCCATTTTTTCTTTAACCCGCTGTATCTCGTCAAGGGAAGGCCGCAACATCGTGATTTTAAGCTTATTTGAAAGCGGAGTATCTGCCGATTCGATTGAGTGTCAACTGAATCCACTGCGACAATTTTTGACCTACGGCCACTATGTTTGAAGTTAACGATTCGCAAAAATAAGGCTATAATGTCAATTTGCCACACTGTCACTTCCGCTGAAGCGAGCTCTCTTGTTCGTATCCCCACCCGCAGACATAAGTGACGATAGCACCCTAACACGAGCTGAATTACGCCGACGCTATCGAATGTTACTGTGGAAGCACACGCATACCTCGACGCGGTATGCCTTGGATGATGCCAATGCCACGCAGTCGCTGAAACCGGAGCGGAACTTTTTGCGAATCGGTAACTTATAAACATAGTGGCTATAGATAAAAAATTATCGCGTCGGTTCCGCCTGGCACTCAATCGAATCGGCAGCACCTCCGCTTCCAAATGAGCTTAAAATCACGATGTTGCGGTCTTCCCTTGCCGAGATACAGCGTGTTAAACAAAAAATAGAATTTGTAACATTTTGCACGCATATTTTCGAAAGGACACGCTACGCCGAAATGTTAAGCAAATCGAAAACGCCGAAGATCCTCCTTCAAGAGGAAAGACTGATCTTTCTATTGCTTTTTTGTTGAATGTTCTACAATGATTCCTTCGTTTTCTAGAAGCACTTGAAGTCAAAAGGACGATTTTTACTTCGAAGTTGAATAACTCGGCCAAAAGAAATCGTGCAACAACCAACGAGAACTGATTTTACAGAGGAAATTACTCGCTTTCGACTGGTACAAATGTAACCAGACCAAACAAATTTGTTCACTCTATATAACATTACAATGTTGAACGAATTTTTTTTAAATTTTCAAAGTGTCTTTATATCGCTATAACTTCGCCGAGAAGCAATACAGCTAAAATCTTAAAAAGCGGCTGAGAGTAGAGATTCTACACATTCAATCGATATTTTAACGACAACGATACGACCAGTTTTGCCGATGTTACGACCAATCGAGCTTGCTCCCATTTTTCGGGTTCGCAGAGGTGATCCCTGGATTTTTTTTTACGAGTGTACATATTTGCTGATGATTATAATCAGCAAAGAACCAACAACATAGCATTACCCTATATACAACAATATCATAAGATAAACAAAAGAGTATGTCAGCGGAAAGTGACATTCGCTAAAAGACAGATGAGAAATACATCATGTGCAAATTTATTACTATACGCACATCGTGCTCTTGTGATTTGCAGAAAGTATGAGAAATAATAAAATGACAACTGACACATAAAGTTATATATGGATTTTAAAAATGTATTATGTGAGATTTATTAAATATCTTATATACAATCACAAATGTAATACGTGGAAATGAAAAAGAAATGTATAATAAACATTTGTAGAGTGACTACATGACATTCATGAAAATTATATGATGTTGAAGCAAACATATTGGTTAATGATTGGAAATGTTGTGAATCTTTTTTACTGCCAGTAAATGCAAACCACAGACAGGATGGTAACCAGGACAGTGTATGGATAGGGGCAGGTATTAAATGTCACGAGATTTCATGTTAATTGCAACACCAAGACTAATTTCTTTACTTACCCCCCGATCGTTTGAAGTTTAGTCGACTCAAGCTGACGTGCCGCTTCTTCTGTTCTTTTTAAAAGTAATACCTATAACATAGAGGCGATATATTACATTAGATGGAAAAACAAACCACGCAACATTCTATTGTTTCACTCGAGTATGGCCATCCATGCATTACAAGTATTTTCCATAACACGGTTTTATCGCGAAATACTCGGGAATTATTCGATTAATTAAAATCAGCTTTATAACTCACCTTTTGCGATAAGTTTCTAAAGTGCATCTCTTGGAGCATGCAACCGTGACGTTGTAAATTTGCCCTACGGGAGATGGCCAGCAATACTCCTCGTTCAGGCACGTATCGGCAGACTGCCGCCCCTATCGCTTTTTGAAATTCCTTATGTGCATTCTCCATTTTGGCACTGCGAACAGACAAAAATGTTTATACAGCATTTCTTAAACTTCAATGATAATAGGGTAACTAAACGCTCATACGTACAACTCTCTTAGATCTTCAGGTACTTCGATTTCGGTCTTATGAAATGTATTTTTATCAATGGGGGGATTAGGATTCTTTGCCCTCAGTCGCTCACTAGCTACAATTTCAGTATAAGCATATTCCCACCCTGAATATTCAACTACTTGAAAACCTCCTTTAATCATCTGAAACAACAATTTTAAAATGCATTGTAAATATCGTCTGCGACTAAAGCAGATAAAGTCTATCGATGAATTATCGATAAGCCTATTGAAATGTATTTTAACAAACAAAAAAATGAAACTACTATTTCAATACCAAGTAGTATTCAATTTAAGAAAAATAACACATTTAACACAATCGTGAAGTCCCAGACGATGAAAAATTCAATTATCGGAATATAGCAGTTACGTTAAATTTTTTATCTCCACGCTTCGCTTCGACGAAAGTTTTGCTTCTAATAAATATCGCGGGTGTCCGGCGACCCGTGTGGCATAAAATGCGCTAACAAGAATTAAACGCATACATGTTTCCAAATAATTTTCTAAAAGTAATATGCAAAATCAATAGAAGCCTCCAGTTGTTACTAACCTTAATGACTGCTTTCCACCATCCGCATGCTTCGTGTTCATTGGACCTAGAGAATACCTCGATCTCCTGGGCTTCCTGAAAATCAGGCTTCGGGCCATCTTTTGGAGGTAGACGTACTTGAGCAAATGGAAACTTGGATTCCGGTTGCCAGCTAAAATGTTACATACTTTTCATTAGATCGCACAAATAACATGCATTTTGCACAATATCGCGACAGACCTCGTGTAAAGCGTGCGGTCCAAATATCAACAAAGTTACTCGAATTATTTCTGTAAACGCGCCTCTCACATATTTTAAAACTCTAATTCCATAGATCACGAGTATCATCTCTTGCACTGTTACTATTTATCGAATTGAGCAATCATTTATTTACATACATCTATCACATTTGTTTTGTATCATCGAGTTCCCTTCACAAAAAGTCTAATACTTCGATTCGCTTTTGTGCGTTAAACATCGTTATCGCTAATTCTCAAAGATCGAAATAAAAATGTTTGTTACGACCCGGGAAAACGAAGCCCTATGAAAATATTTACTTTAAAGCTTAAATCCCTAAAGATTTATCGGCAAATATGCATATATAAATAAAAAGCTTTTATCGCTAATATTTACAAATAATGCGGTACATCGAGTGAAAAAGATGAAAACTGCTGAAATATTGGTTGCAACTAATACGGTTGAGGGTGTTGAATCTTTTGATATTACTGGATGGAGTATTGGAAACATTAAACAATGCATGGCTGACTAGAATAGTAAAACTCCTGTGCTGAATAGGTTGCACTGTTTGTATCAGCACAGGGAATGATAGTGAACTTTTACAAAGGTACAGCATCGAAGCTGCTGTTGGAAAGTGAAGGCAGAACTTACTCGTTTTCGAATGTTACCAGAACCTCGTCCTCAAAGACATCGGTGACAAAGGCCTGAAAAATGAAACGCAGAGCATGTGTAAAGTGACTCGTCCAGGAAGCAGGAGTGCAGCGAGTGGCGTAAGACGTTCGAGCGTGATATCGCGATGGATGCGGGAGGGCCGGGAGGACGGTGTTTCCGTGAATTCGATACAATGGGCGCGCGTTTCCGCGAGTCGGCGGGACGTCGGGGCGAAGCTTGACGCGAGAAACTGAGGAAAATCACGCCCTGTCAAACGAGACATGGCGTCGGAGGAAGCCGCGTTACCTCGCGAACATTTGAGGGCCGCGCTTTCGCGAAGTACGGACGCCTCTCTCGCGAGATTAGAACCCCGCCATGGACCGTGAGTTGGTCTATCCACGGCCTCGATCTCCCGCCCTGTTTTTTGTATACTTTTCACAAAACGAACCTTATAATATGCTCCGTTTTCGCCGCATACTTCGACTGTGAGATCCTCCATCTTGCTTTTGTGTGACGGCTCGCCTCCTTTGCAGCAGGCATGCTGGCGAGCGGGCAGCTGCACGAGTTCGTGGCTGCAAATTCGCTGTTCACCAATCGCGCGGCTCTTTTCCATGACGCGACGCCTTTATTGGACGGGCGATAGCAGTGCTGCCACTTTCGCGCCGCTAATCCGCGATCGAAAGAACTAGGATAATTGAAATACGCACCAGCGCATACAGCAGGAGAGCTGTGCACACTTGTGTAACCGCTCTAAGAAGTCAAATCATGATTTCTTCGTGCCGTTCGCGAACCTTCAGCCGCTTCTGCCTGGCCCAAGTATTCGCGACTTTGCGAGACGCGTGACGCGCCTTGACAGCACCGATGCGGACAATAGTATTATCACAAATCATTCAGTGCAGACGACAATGTCTGGAAGCAGCGATTCCGAAGAATTCTTTGACGCGGAGGACGATACTTTCCACCGCAGCTCACGGTAACTTTATCAGCCCCCCACTTGTCATGTGATGCATTCGAGATCTTAGATAATATCTTATTCACTCTATACGCTTCATGTAAATCACTCCTGCATATAACATTCACAATTATGCCCGCCCGTGTATTTATTGGATAACAGCTACTACAAACTTCAACTCACGATTCTCATTTTCTTCCGCTCTCTACGTCCCCCCTCAACATCTTTCGTACGGGCGGAAGTTCGTTCTAGATCATTTGTCCCGTGTCCACCTTTTTTTTTTCTCGTATTACGTTCCCTGACTAATTATCTTTGGTTAGGTGACCGAAACTCAACACTTCCATGCAATCGTTTTTATCATTGTATGCAGCTATTTCAGGGCCGGAATTTGCAAGTTTCCTAGGGCTCTATATCGTCGGCATCGTAGTTCCGGAAATTTGAAAAAAAAGAACATTTTATCATGTATCATATATTGTAAAGATACGATCGTATACTTTAAAGATAGCCAAAGTGTTTAATGTATCGTGTTTTGTATTAAAATATATGTACTTACAATGAGCCTATATCGTTATGTATTTTAATTTAGACACCACTTCGGGAAATAGATTTTAACATTTTACTTTTCTGTATCCCACTTGAATACCATGGAATTTGTAATTTTACATCGACAGCTACATTGACAGTAATCAATCCATCACTTATCAAACTGGTATCTGATATTGTGGAAATAAAGCTTTCCTTTCTAAACGAGTTATTTAATTTTTATAGGAAAAGTAAACCACGTGATTGCATCAGTATTGAGATACAGAATAAGGACTCCTCAGACACGTCCAAGAAACTAGACGACGATGTTTTTCTGAAACCTGCTGAACCTAAACCAATTGTAGAACCAAAGGAACATGTAACCGTAGAAAGTATACCTAGTAAAGATAAACCTGTGAGTACCTATCGGTATGAAGCTTCTCTGCCTTTTATATCGCGTCACACTTTTAACGAAAGGCGCGCGTTCTTCTAGGAGGAAGATGGAAAGGAATCGAGCACAGATAAAATTGTGGGTAGGAGGAGGTTTCGCGAACTCCGGCAGCGCATGCAAACGGAGGATGACGATATCCCGATTAATAGTTCCCCCCCGGATAGTCAGACGTCGTCTATCGAGGGTGTCTATCCCACTCCTTCGAAGACTACCCATCCGTTTAGAATCATAGAACACGATACTCTTAGCCTACAAAGTATGACATCTTTGGGACGAGTGGGGCGAATTTTAGCTGGAGTCGGGGACAGCGCCTCCGCCGTGCTTACATCGAGCGCAGCCCCGTGCCCTCCTCCTGCGATCCTTACCCGCGAAAGCCAGATGTCTTCTATTGCTAGTATCGCGAGCAAAGACGAGGACACGGCATCTGGTAAGGTGTCCCAGTCGTCCAGCATCCTAACGTTGTCAGGGGATATCCTTGAGGAATCCTCTGCTAACAATAGGTCCAAATACGGTTCTCACTCGCAAAATGATAAGACTGTTATGCTTCAAGAGCCCGACGTCATCGCTAGTACAAAGAATAATGGGAAGTCAAGCGAAGACGTCACCGCGGTCGGTATACCTGTTGCACCGCCGAGACGTAAAAAGAAATCAAAGGCTCAGACGCCTACCGACCTTGCTGTACGATATCCATATCCTTGTATCAATGCTTTCTGAAATCCTTGGGAAATAGTTGAATATAACAAATAAACATTAATTCGTGATTCTAGCCTTCCGCAGCAGAATCAGTGCTGCCTGCTTCGCCGTTACCAAGTCCAGCGAGTACCATTGAATCGATTACTAGAGAATTCGAGCACTCTCTTGATATTCGGTCTGCTACAAAGGGGCAATATGTCGTTAAGCCACAAGTATGTTTCTTTGAATGTTTCTTTAAACATAGTTTAGCGCATTGTATGTAATATAAACATTTAGCGTTGCCACTTGTGTGCAGGACGAAGATAAATCAAAAGCGGAGGGACCATCGGCTGAGGAACTGGAGAGAATAGAAAGAGTAAAGGCCGAATTAATGAGTGTGAAATCAAGTGATAAATCCAGCAGCCCGTTGGGATCCATGTCCAGTAACAGCATCGGCCGTTACTCTTTAGGTCCTCATAAATTTACGGGCGTGAGCCCTCCAGGTTCAAAAGAAAGGCGGAAGTCAGCTGGTGATCAAGATATGGTGAAGCAGTTGAATATGTTCGTGAGAACGAGGACGGATTCTGGGAAACGTCTGACGGACATGGTACGGTATTAATTTAGACACTAGATACGATGATTTCGAACGCTTGCGTATTTATATGCACGTGTTTGTTTAGGAAATTCTGGAACAAGTGACTGTGTTGAATTTAGACACTGGGGAGAGAGTGCCATTGAGTATAGCAGAAGATAAGTTACCGCAGTGTATTAACCCTTTGTCACTTCACATTATGAGACTCACTTCAGAATATATAAGTAACTCTAGTCTGGAGAAGGAAAAAGAGAGTGACGAGGAAAGCGTTGACAGTAAAATGTCTAGTATACCGCCAGACGGGGACGTGTCTGTTGGGAGGGTCCGGAAGAAGACGCAGAAGCTAAAGCGATTTTTGGGGTCGACTGTAAAGAAGACTATGGACAAAGCAAAGTCTATCGCGCAAGAAGTGTCTCATGCAAGGCACAAGGAAGATGTGATGGATATAGTAGACGAGGTTTATCCCGGGGAACAGCAGTACATTAAATTGAAAGCGTCGAATAGTCACAAGGGGCCGTACGAATTCAGCTGCCTGCAACATGTCCAAGATCTGGGTGGCGAGCACGTGGGACCCGTTTGGTGCATGAAGTTCTCTGCTTGCGGACGACTGCTCGCCACGGCGGGTCAGGATCGTGTTTTAAGAATTTGGGTATTGCGCGATGCTTTCACGTATTTCCAAGATATGCGAACTAAATACAATGCGGAGAAAGTTAGTCCAACCCCGTCGCAAGAATCTCTGGTTTCGCAACAGTCCATGGAAGATCCGAATGTTGTGGCTAGTGCCTTCAGTGAGATAGAAGGGACGAAGAGCCCCTTTATGCCAAAGCCGTTTTGCACATATACCGGCCATACCTCAGACTTACTCGATGTTGCATGGTCTAAAAATTATTTTGTCTTGTCGTCGTCGATGGATAAAACCGTGCGACTTTGGCATATATCGCGGAAGGAGTGTTTATGCTGCTTCCAGCACATAGACTTTGTTACGGCGATTGTATTCCACCCGCGCGACGATCGATACTTTCTCTCGGGGTCCCTGGACGGCAAGCTACGGCTGTGGAATATCCCGGACAAAAAAGTAGCTGTGTGGAACGAAGTCGACGGACATACGAAATTAATCACCGCTGCGAACTTTTGCCAGAATGGAAAATTCGCGGTGGTCGGCTCGTACGACGGCCGATGTATATTTTACAATACCGATCAGCTGAAGTATCACACGCAAATACACGTTCGATCGACGAGAGGTAAAAACTCGACGGGGAGAAAGATTAGTGGTATCGAACCTATGCCAGGCGAGGATAAGATCTTGGTTACCTCGAACGATAGCCGTATACGCTTGTATGACTTGCGAGATTTAAATCTGTCGTGCAAGTACAAGGGTTACGTTAACGTGAGTAGCCAGATTAAAGCGAGCTTTAGCCCCGATGGGCAGTACATAGTCAGCGGCTCGGAGAATCAGTGCATTTATATCTGGAAAACCCATCACGATTATTCGAAATTCTCGAGCGTGCGCAGAGACCGTAATGATTTCTGGGAAGGCATAAAAGCTCATAACGCCGTAGTAACGTGCGCAGTATTTGCACCAAATCCGGATAGTATTATTAAACAGATCGAAGAAAGGGAGCAGTGGGAGGGTAAGGAGGACGTAAAAAATCTCGCTAGTTCAACCGTGGGTGTTCCTCCTGTTGATCCTGTGGTTGAACAGCGCACCAAAGGCTGTGGCGGGCACGTTCTTGTGAGCGCCGACTTCAACGGCTGCATAAAGGTGTTTCTAAATAAGACGAAACCTAAGCACAGTTCCCTACCAGCGTCTGCTCTCGCGTAACACAATATCTCCGTTGATTTGTGCACTGTTGCTTATAATAAGGAAATAATAAGAACACCAATATATTATGCGCTTACGTTTGTTTTACCACGGCGAATCACTTAGGGCTTCACTGTATGCTGTTTTTCCAACACAAACGCGACTGTAATTAAAGATTTACGACAACCAGAATATTTTGTGATGCATGCCACGAGACTTATATCGTGATAACGAAGCTTCTATCATATAAATAGTAATACCAAAATGCTCACGACGTTGATGCTCGGAGGATATTTCGGTTTTCTTCTTAAAACGAGCAGCAAACGTCATCGTAACGCATCGTTGTAAATTTAATAACTTTCTACTATGTTTCTACTAAAGCTTTAAGTAAGCCATACGAGACACCTACTTAGGTTTATATAACGTACTATGTTTTTAACGCCTCTTTTAAATTCGAACATTATATTTTTATTGATTTCATCGTTTCGTATAATAATACTTTTTTCGGTGCTGGTCCACTGCAATCGTACATTTATACCGTTTATGGAAGACACTGTCGGGAATCAGGTTGCGGAATTATACGGTTAACGTGGCATCGTTCGTTTCAATTAATTTAAATAGAAGGGAAGCGCGCCTAGGCGAGGAACAATTACACAAATCGTAACGATAGCCGCAAAAACTCATACAAGTATAATACCTTGGTGATATATCGTTAGACAAATGTTGGATAGTATCTACAAAGTTTAATGAAAATCAAATCGGATCCTCGGATCCTAATGGTTTCTAAAATATGTTCTTAGAACTTATTACCGTGATAAGATATAGCGTAAATACATCGAAGACAATATGAGAGAGAGAGAGAGAGAGAAGAGGGGGTAGATTCAAGTTGAAACGCATCATCGTTAAGTTTTTCTATGAGCGCAGTTTATATTCCAGAGAAGACATCGCATACGTTCAATATGAAAGTTACACAGTTTAACCGAGCGTCGTATGGATCATGATTTGACGTCACGCACTTTATGCGAAGCAGGTATCAGAGTTTAAAACCTATTAATGTGAATGTGCGAGGTTCGCCTTGCGCGTAACCATTGCGTATCCGTGTAGAAATTTTATCACATGCTCACACACTCGCTAACGTTCAATATTCGACACGGCGGTGTCGTAATGCGTGTCATTTAGATCCGATTCGAAGGTGTTGCGCGCGAAATACCAATTTCGCAATGTTGTCAATTATAGCGGCAGAGAATACTGTGTAATACAAGCGAGGGCAGGCTTTAACGGTGCTCGCGAACTCTGCGTTTTACGATTCTCTATCTATTTGATAAATTGTGTCATAAAATGGATGGCGCGCTATTTAGGCGCACGCTGGCGCAAGGGAGAATGGGTGTAGCATTATGACTATGCTGCAAATAGCGTCGCAATGCTGCGATAATAATATAATTGAACGATCAAACTACGCTGTACGATGTATTTTATTTATATCGTGAATTCAATGTAAATAACGCTGGAAAGAAGTGTAGGTATTTTGTGTAAATGCAATTGTAAATATATTATTCGGGCGATAGAGCATAATCGCTTATTGGACGACAGCGGCGTGCACAAAAAACTGTTTGTTTGTGATCTCATAGCAATTCGGTTAATCATGTAATATATTAATGTACCAATAGCGTATTCATGTATGGTAATGACTCTGTTCTTTTTTTTAAGTTGCCGTCACAGCAATATACGTCAAGTTTACATTAATCACATTACAAATCTTTCTCCATGTGTCAATTCACCATGTACAGACGATTTTCCTCTCTGATCACTCGTTTCGTTATTTCCTATTAGTTGTATTCGAAATTCATTATGTATATTGTTTGGAAAATATTTTTCTAGTTGCCCAGGGTGTTTTAGACCTGTAAACACGAACTCAAATGATTAATAGAATTCGCGTAAGGAAGCAAGAATGTATTAATAAACGTAGATCCACGAAGTAGTGGTTTTTGAAATGTTTCAGTTTTGCATGTTGTATGACAATAAGTTAATAGCTAACATAAGCTGGCATAAGGTGGCATAAATTAGTTCTGCTGCTTTCAAATCTTTCAATCCCCCTTTTGCTTTTATGCTACTATTGTCTCTGCCTCGTTACATACAGTAACGTAAGGTGGCACCCTTTGCTTACTCTACTGACGGTATGACGAATTTCATAAAAGATATCTCAGTCGATAAAGATGAGTCCGCATTGTTTCCTTTATTACCGAATGTAGCACTTCATCATCGACGAAGTATTACCACAGACGAGGTATAGAATAGACCTATCACCTTATGGGACTTCGTGTCACCACCTAAACTGTGTTACCGACCCATAATTTGAGGACTGAATTTAGCGACCTCTGTTCATGAACAGCGTTCAACGCAAGAACTACTCTGAACTACTGAAAGTGTATTGAAATACTAAAAGAAGGGTGCGTGCTTGTATACGTGTGACTTGTTTAGAGGGAGAGTTTAACATAGAGGGCAGGCTTTCGCTAACAATAAGCTACGCTTTGGCTGGGTTTGTCAACGATCCACGCGGAAAAATACATTGGTTGATAGGTCTATTCTATACCTGGTCTGTGCTACGAGTGGTAGGAATTGAAATTAAATCTTATCGGAAATATTTAAAATCTAAAATGGCCTGAACGTTACGAATAATTTCAAGAAACATGTTGCATAATTCCGTTTACTAATACATTTTGATAGAAGCATAATTTGCACTTATTTCCATAGATTTCGGTCAGAAATATTATATAAATACAACCGCGTAAAAAATAATGTACAGTCTCTTAGTTAGGTTATATTTTCTGTCACTTCGAACAATCTACATGACAATAAATGTTTATTAGCTACTTCGTTCTTTTACGTTACATTTGAGAACTTTTTATGACTTAACATCCTTTCAAAATATTATTGTTACGCCGTAACGGTATTTTTATGAAATCGAGAAATGTAATTATGCGTGGTTAGGAAATCAAAATTTCCATTCGCACGAGAATAGGAATGGCGCTACATGTCAATTGTATCTAGTGATCCTCCAGGGAGTGATCGGTATAACCGCAGCCATTTTTCAAGATTTGGAGCAAAACCGGAAATAAACATAACCTAACCGTTCACTCTATCTCTTTCTATCAGTATTTCAGTCTCTTTCTATCAGTTTTTCTGTCTCTTTTTATCAGTTTTTCTGCCTCTTTCTATCAGTATTTCTGTCTCTTTCTTTTTTACAGTTTCTTTCTCTGTCTATTTCCGCTTTTGCTCCAAATCGCAGCAACCAATCAGCGACGATATACGTTGTTCCGATCACTCTCTAAATAGAGGATCACTAATTGTATCGATATTTCGTACCGATATTTATTTATCTCTTATGCGTGAAACGGAACAGTACCCGGGATAAGAATAAAATGCTGTGAATTTTGCAAATAAATATAATATTGAATAAGTTTGCTTTAAAGTAGTAAGAATTATCGAATGTATTTAGTGTCCAATTAGCAATTATATTGAGGACTGGTTAATTAATTCGGAGCTTTCATCTGTTATAGGTAAGCAATTCTTTCCTTTGGAAGCGTCGGTTCGTGTCAACTGGTCCCAGATAGCACACAGACGTCTAAAGACGCCCAAAAGTCGTCCTAAAAGCCATCCGGATCTAAAACGGACGTTCAATTGACGTCTTCCAGACGTCTGTGTAAAATGTGGGGTGTAACGAAAACGCACTGGAAGAGTGCATTTACAGCATTTACAATATGTCCCTTTTAAGTTAAACTTAAGTAATTAGACAATCGAATTATTATATATCACTGTACATTATTCAGAGTATTTTAATAAATCACATGAAGAGAAAAAACGCATCATTCAATGTAGAAATGTACCCTATAACTTCCATTTCCTAATTAAATCCCAAATTCCACAATCACAAGTAAAGCCTGCGTCTGCGTTGATTACTTCTCCGTCTTCGACTGATTCTCTCTCTTTCGACATCATGTTCTCCTGTTACGAAGCTCAATTTAGAGCATTCAGAAAATTTTGGCCAGATTTTAGCAAATGTATCAGGAGAACATGAAGCGAAAGGAGGTACTCCCTGAATTTCATCGTCGAAGCCTTTCGAAGACGCTGCGCCTCTACGTCGAATAGTTCTCCGCCTTAGATTCTCTTTCCGAAGACGCTATCTTAGTGCCACCTCTTTCGACATCATGTTCTCCTGTTACAATCTCAATTTTGGAGCGTTCAGAAAATTTTGGCCAGATTTTAGCAAATGTATCAGGAGAACATGAAGCGAAAGGAGGTACGCCCTGAATTTCATCGTCGAAGCCTTTCGAAGACGCTGCGCCTCTACGTCGAATACTTCTCCGCCTTAGATTCTCTTTCCGAAGACGCTAACTTAGTGCCACCTCTTTCGACATCATGTTCTCCTGTTACAATCTCAATTTTGGAGCGTTTAGAAAATTTTGGCTAGATTTTAGCAAATGTATCAGGAGAACATGAAGCGAAAGGAGGTACTCCCTGAATTTCATCGTCGAAGCCTTTCGAAGACGCTGTGCCTCTACGTCGAATAGTTCTCCGCCTTAGATTCTCTTTCCGAAGACGCTAACTTAGTGCCACCTCTTTCGACATTATGTTCTCCTGTTACAATCTCAATTTTGGAGCGTTCAGAAAATTTTGGCCAGATTTTAGCAAATGTATCAGGAGAACATGAAGCGAAAGGAGGTATGCTCTGAAATTCATCGTCGAAGGCCTTTCGAAGACGCTGCGCCTCTACGTCGAATAGTTCTCCGCCTTGGATTCTCTCTCCGAAGACGCTAACTTAGTGCCACCTCTTTCGACATCATGTTCTCCTGTTACAATCTCAATTTTGGAGCGTTTAGAATATTTTGGCCAGATTTTGGAGCGATGTATCAGGAGAACATGAAGCGAAAGGAGGTATCGCCTGAATTTCATCGTCGAAGGCCTTTCGAAAACTCTGCCCGTCTCCGATTTTCCTCGATTGTTACCGATTTCTCAGTCACCCTGTATAGTAGGGTATTTTTCACCCCTTAGGAAAGTACTCGGTACGTGAAAGCGCATCCAAATAGTATAATAAAAGTACCCTTTGATCGCCGATTTTCCTCGATCGTTACCGATTTCTCGGTCACCCTGTACAGTAGGGCATTTTTCACCCCTTAGGAAAGTACTCGGGACGTGAAACCGCGTCCAAAGAGTACAATAAAAGTACCCTTTGATTGCCGATTTTCCTCCATTGTTGCCGATTTCTGAGTCACCTTGTATAGTAGGGTATTTTTCACCCCTTAGGAAAGTACTCGGGACGTGAAACCGCGTCCAAAGAGTACATTGAAAGTACCCTTCGATCGCCGATTTTCCGCGATCGTTGCCGATTCTCTATCACCCTGTATAGTAGGGAATTTTCACCCCTTATGAAAGTACTCGGGACGTGAAACCGCGTCCAAAGAGTACAATGAAAGTACCTTTTGATTGCCGATTTTCCTCGATTGTTGCCGATTTCTGAGTCACCCTGTATAGTAGGGTATTTCTCACCCCTTAGGAAAGTACTCGGGACGTGAAACCGCGTCCAAAGAGTACAATGAAAGTACCCTTTGATTGCCGATTTTCCTCGATTGTTGCTGATTTCTGAGTCACCCTGTATAGTAGGGTATTTTTCACCCCTTAGGATAGTACTCAGGACGTGAAACCGCGTCCAAAGAGTACAATAAAAGTACCCTTTGATTGCCGAGTTTCCTCGATTGTTGCCGATTTCTGAGTCACCCTGTATAGTAGGGTATTTTTCACCCCTTAGGAAAGTACTCGGGACGTGAAACCGCGTTCAAAGAGTACAATGAAAGTACCCTTTGATTGCCGATTTTCCTCGATTGTTTCCGATTTCTGAGTCACCCTGTATAGTAGGGTATTTTTCACCCCTTAGGAAAGTACTCGGGACGTGAAACCGCGTCCAAAGAGTACAATGAAAGTACCCTTTGATTGCCGATTTTCCTCGATTGTTGCCGATTTCTGAGTCACCCTGTATAGTAGGGAATTTTTCACCCCTTACAAAAGTACTGGGGACGTGAAACCGCGTCCAAAGAGTACAATAAAAGTACCCTTTGATTGCCGATTTTCCTCAATTGTTGCCGATTTCTGAGTCACCCTGTATAGTAGGGTATTTTTCACCCCTTAGGAAAGTACTCGGGACGTGAAACTGCGTCCAAGGAGTACAATGAAAGTACCCTTTGATCGCCGATTTTCCGCGATCGTTGCCGATTTCTCTATCACCCTGTATAGTAGGGAATTTTTCACCCCTTATAAAAGTACTCGGCACGTGAAACCGCGTCCAAAGAGTACAATGAAAGTACCCTTTGATTGCCGATTTTAGTTCTCCGCCTTAGATTCTCTTTCCGAAGACGCTATCTTAGTGCCACCTCTTTCGACATCATGTTCTCCTGTTACAATCTCAATTTTGGAGCGTTCAGAAAATTTTGGCCAGATTTTAGCAAATGTATCAGGAGAACATGAAGCGAAAGGAGGTACTCCCTGAATTTCATCGTTGAAGCCTTTCGAAGACGCTGTGCCTCTACGTCGAATAGTTCTCCGCCTTAGATTCTCTTTCCGAAGACGCTAACTTATTGCCACCTCTTTCGACATCATGTTCTCCTGTTACAATCTCAATTTTGGAGCGTTCAGAAAATTTTGGCCAGATTTTAGCAAATGTATCAGGAGAACATGAAGCGAAAGGAGGTACTCCCTGAATTTCATCGTTGAAGCCTTTCGAAGACGCTGTGCCTCTACGTCGAATAGTTCTCCGCCTTAGATTCTCTTTCCGAAGACGCTAACTTATTGCCACCTCTTTCGACATCATGTTCTCCTGTTACAATCTCAATTTTGGAGCGTTCAGAAAATTTTGGCCAGATTTTAGCAAATGTATCAGGAGAACATGAAGCGATAGGTGGTATCTTGTAATTTCACCATTGAAGGCGTTGCCTTGAAGTAGCGAACAAGAGCTGCGCCTTCTAAAGGCCTTTTACCATGGAAATCATAGGTTTGGAATTTGGATAGGAATTTGTAAAAGGTATTTGTAAATAATAGTACAGTTCTTTCCCAATTTTTTTCCACTTTATTTGCATGAAAGGCCTTTTTTACAGTGTTACAATATTGTATAATTTCATTTTACTTTTTGTATAAAATCACTGTCTTCTTCATGTTCATTGTTGAGGCTGACAGCTTTCCATCGTTTGTCTCATTTAAAGTTCCTGGCCTCGGAGGAATGTTCCCAAGATTTATCTGCAAGAAGAAGAAAAATATTTTCATTAACCTGATTTGTCTATTATGTATAGAAAATTCGACAAATATTACAATATAATTTCATGTAAAACGTATAAAGAATTTAATTATCTTCCCAATTTAACCTTTCGCCCAAATTAACCGAAAATTCGCTCCTCGAAGTGACAGAAAATATAAGCCTAACTAAGAGACTGTACAAATGTTTATTACGCGTTGTATTTATATAATATTTCTGATCGAAATTTATAGAAATACGTGCAAATTATGCTTGTATCAAAATTTATTAATAAACGGAATTATACAACATGTTTCTTGAGATTAGTCGTAACATTCAGGCCGTTATAGATTTTAAATGTTTTCGATAAGATTTCATTTCAATTCCTATCACGCGTAGCGTTACAATCTGCACAGGCGAGGTATATACCTCGTCTGTGCAATCTGTTTCAAGACTTAACCGGTAACGTTGCATGCGACACTAAAATGGTAAGGGGGTCCTAGGACCCCCCAAACCGGTGACAGAAAAATACATTGGTTGATAGGTCTATTCTATACCTCGTCTGTGGTATTACCTGGTCTATGGTATAGGAGAGTACTATTTTATGGGAGCTCGTATGAGTCTGAATTGGTAAGGTTGTATGCTTGCATGCCACACGGAAATAGTAAAGGTGCGATTTCATGCTGACGCTCGACGCTCGTTTTGAGCGTCAAAACCAGTCACGTGATCGGTCAACGTGACGTTCAGCGCCGACGCTCGGTGTGAGCGTCAAAACTAATCACGTGCCTGACGCTCAACCAACGAACGAGCGAGTCAGAGCCAGTCATAGTGAATGAGCGTAAAGTGGAAAAGGTAAACTCAGTTTAGTTTAGCTTTCCCATGCTTTTCCGCTTGACGCTTGTTCACCCTGACTCGCTCGTTCGTTGGTTGAGCGTCAGTCACGTGATTGTTTTTGCCGCTCAAAACGAGCGTCCAGCATCAGCATGAAATTGCACCTCGCCCAGTGATGAGATATGGGGCGGGTTTTCTCGCGCATGCGCGGCATTTGCAGTACCGTATCTATGTTGGGGCGCAACTAATAGGTGTAGTGTTATTGGCGGGAAAGCAATTGGGTGATCAAGGTACCCCATTTTATCGAAACTTGTACTATACTGATACTAAAATTGCCGCGTATGCGCGAGGAAACCCGCCCCATATTTCATCACTGACCTCACCCACTAGACCGAAACGAGGTGACCACGCATCGCTCGTATGACAGAACAGCAGCGACGAAAATTTCGCTTTGGTCCCTGCGCTCAGGGATCGGCAGACTCCAGCTACCACTGATGGAGGGGGAAGCACCTACAGGCGCAGTTCATGCACACATTACCACCATTCCTGTAGGTGTTTCCCCTTCCATTCACTGCGCTTAATCGCTGTGAACCCTGGGCGTAATGCGCGACAACTTTAAGGGGGATCTAAAGCTAAAGCCCGCAATCCTTGACAAAAATTTACATTCGACGTAATTATTATTGTATATCTTGTCTGTGGTACTACATATTGTAAGTAGAGCGATTATTAATCGTGTACGTTTCTGCGTCACAGGTAAGGAATTTTTACATAAATGGTGTTAAATGCGATCACCGGCTGTATTTTGGTATGTATACAGAGATATGAAAATTCCACAAGATATTGCTTCATCTGAATTATGAATTACATACCACATGTATCTTCTATAAATCTATAATCTATATTATGAATGATTTATATGATTTTATTGTATTGCATTCCATTTACATATTGAGAATATCGTAATAAAAATAATGTACGAACGATGGCGCTATAAAGTCTGTTGATCGTATATACCCTTAGCAAGAAAACAGTCAGTAGATGAAAGGAAGCAGGCAGTCATAGAGATTTAAAATAATTTTATTTAAAACTGTGTATAAAGGAAACGCGATGTATCTCTACGAGATTTAACTTTGTCGTCGAATTAGACGGATGAGTATGTTCTTACAAATATAACTTAATGTAATATGTTAACGAATAAATACACTGCAATAAGAAACTTAATTAAAGGGACCTTTAAAACGCGAATAAAATCAAAATTATCTTACTCTTTGGTGGTGCTCGTACGTATAACGATTAGAGAAACTAGAAATTTTTTAGAGCTGTTATGAATCAAATACCATATACATTTTATATTACAACTTATCTAAAGCACGCGCTTTGACAGCTTTAATCAGCAAAGACTTTATCGTGAATTCGTCTAGTTTTGAAAAATTGAGTGTCTCTATCACCGTACTCAAGTTATTCACAACAAAATTCAAGCAAAACTGCTCCAATTCCTAGAAATGTATAACATTGCAGATATTTTAACAATCCTCAAACTTTGACAAATATCAAACGGAGTGTTACTTACTTTAAGGTCGTGTTTAATACTAATACTGTAAAGTGAAGCCACATTATCAATTTTCATCTCACTTTTGGACAACAGTATGCAACGATCTCTTAGTACACTGTCAGAATAAATGACCGCTAAATCTAGAAGCTCTTATTGAAAAAACAATGACAGTTTGTAAGACATGTTTCATAACACAGTAAACAAAACCATTAAATAAGTACCGTGGATATTCTCTGCAGCTAGATAGATCTCATCCGTGTACAAATATTTCAAAAATGCTCTGTACACGTTGTAACAAAATTGTCCAAGTTTTATTGCACTACAAATAATACTTGATCAGCAAATTCCACATTCAAATATATTGGATTTAGCGACCTACCTATGACTATTATCTGCCCACTGTTCTTGAAACATGGTTTTAAAGTACTGGGAACGCAACTTCAAAATAGTCTTGTGTACATAAATAGGCTTGTCCTCTACATGTATAGTCAGATCACTAGTTGTCTTGAACAAACAAGCAAAATGAACTACAAAAATAGTTAAACACACCATCATATGCGAGAAGTACGTACAATATCGTCAAATGCTTGTCTCAGGTTATCCGTTATGCTCATTTCTTCTTCGCTATAAACAATTAACGGCTGATGCATGATGCCATACCGTGTGAGATGCGCAAAAGCATCATGCAAACATTCATATGGAATACGGGTTGGTAGAAAGCATAGATCTAGGCACAGACCCCACACGAATATCCAATTGTGTTCACACAAAGCGACACTTGTGTCATCGTAAGGGGAAGCTGCCACATCCAATACTCTTCCCATTTTTTTCACTTGTAGCTGAAAACGTATTCATTCCTTTGAATTTATCAGTATAATTGCAACACGTTCTCTTACCTTAACTGGAGTACAGGAATTCTCTTTTTGGAACCAACCCAGTTGTTTGTAATTGTTGTTACCCCAGACATAGACGACTCCCGCGTTGCTCAGTGCAAGAGTGTGTGACTGTCCACAGGCTATTTTCTCTGCAAGCATACATTGCTAGTATTTGGAATAAGTTGGAATGCATGTGGCAAAACGGAAATTCAGTAATACCTATTACAACTTGGGTAGGTATCAGAACTTTATGTACACCAACCGCTTCATTAAAATGTCCTTGTCCCAATTCACCATTGGTGTTACAACCCCAACTGTAAACCTCTCCCTCGTCTGTGACTGCCATACTCGATTCAGAACAGCAACGGATATAAACAAATTTCTTGCCAGACAATGTAACACACACCATTTCGCATGTTTTTCGAATTAAGGATTTGCTACCATCTACTTGTCCATACATATTCTTACCCCATGCATATACCTAAACATGTTATCTCTGATTGTTACTGAGAATTACACTGCTCTTAATTCTAAGTTTCCTCTTTACCTTCCCATCATTTGTGAGTGCTAGCGAGTGATATTTTCCACACGCTATATCAACAATGAATGTCTCACTTGGATATCCTTCCACAAGAGTTGGTGTCAAATCTTGGAAAGTTGGTTCATATTCGCATGAAGTATCATAAAAATGTCCCCATGAATATACCTTTTATACAATTCACCTCATTAATTATCGTAGTATCGAAAAGTACTTTGAAAATTTCCCACTAATTACATATACATTACTGTAAATAAGTAGTAAGTACCTCTCCTTTCTCTGTAAGGACCAAGGTTTGATTTTCCGCATACGCAAAGGTTTTAATACCTTTTCCAGACAATTCTTTAACTTCTGTTGGACAAAAATTACTACAAGTATCACCAGTTCCAAGGCAGCCAGTTTCATTATGCCCTAATCCATATACTATTCCATCCTTTGTTACAATTAGAGCTGAACAGCCTACATTGCCTGTTTCATAATACAGAGCGTTAGTGCGAACAGTTCTGTTACGAGTAAGGTAAAAGTACAAGCTGCACTTGGTCTAACAACGTAATAGGAGAATTATGACATAAGAAGAAGAATTAACAAAGTGACATTACTTACATACAAGGACCATATGGATCTTTGAAATGAACTTTGGCTCTAGCAATCTGATAATTCTCCATTTCATCAAATTGTGCCTATTCGTATTGAAGTTTTGATATAATTTTACAACTGGAGTCTTAGAGGCACATGCGTTAGCAGCAATTACGAAAGACTTTTTCGTGAGTTCATCTAGTTTGGAAAAACTCGGTCTCCGTGCCACCGCAGTCATATGGTTTATGGCGAACTGAAAGCAGTACTCCTCCAATTCCTAAAAATGCATAATATCACAGGCACTATGATAGTACTCAAGCTTTAGAGGTTAGACAATACCTGAAATGTTACTTACCTTAACGTTATATCGAATAGCCGCGGTATACAAAGGTATCGTGTACTTAACAGTAATATCTTTCTTTATCAATCGTATCAAGCGACTCTGCAGTTCACTCTCAAAGTAGGCGTTCGTTAAATCTAAGAATTCTTTTCGAAAACAAATTATGGATTGCATAATATGTTACAGAACATTGTAACAAATGCATTTAAATATTTACCTTCTGCATCTTCTATAGGTACATTGATCTCACCTGTGTACAAATATTCCAGAAATGCTCTATACACATCGTAGGAAAATTCTTCATGTTCTATGACGCTACAAACAACACTTGATTAGCAAACTCCATGTACATATACGTATATGTATCGGATTAATCGACCCACCTTTGATTATTCTCTGCCCAGTGGTCTTGAAACATTGTTCTGAAGTGCTGACAACGTAACTTCAAAATAGCCTTGTGAACATGTATAGGACTTCCTTCCACTTGTATAGTGAGATCACTTGTAGTCTATAATATATATGTAATTCCATAGAATAGCAAAAGATTAATGTTTATTGTTACGTATGAAGACTACCTACTGGATCATCAAATGCTGCTTCCAGACAATCTGTTAGATTTGTCATTCCTTTAACATAAAGTAGGAATGGTTTATGCATGACACCGGGTGTTGCGTAACATGCGAGAGCATCATACAAGCATCTGTATGGGGTAAGCATTGGGATTTTGACCTTTTGTTGTAGACATCGGCCCCAGACAAATACACGATTGCCTTCTCCCATAGCTACGCTTATGTGACTATAATGAGAAGCTGCCATTTCCAAAACTCTCCCCATTAAGGGCGCTTTCAACTGGAAACACTTCCATCGGTTAATTATTGTGCAAATTAGAAAGATGCGTGCATTACAACCGTTACCTGTACTGGCTTGCAGGCTTTGATGGGTGTGGGAAAACCCAGTTCTCCGTAAGTGTTTTCTCCCCAAGTATAAAGGATTCCCTCGTTGCTTAGTGCTAGTGTGTGCGCATAACCACAGACAACTTTCTCTGTGCATACAAGTAAATATTATCACGCTACTATTTTTGTAGTACTTTCTTTAACAATCAATTGAATAGTACCTATCACAATTCCAGTGAGTTTTTTGATTTTACAAGGCTGTTCTTGATTATTATAATTTCCATTTCCTAATTGGCCAAACTCATTATTACCCCAACTATAAACCTCTCCATCAGCAGTGATAGCCATGCTGAATGAGTCTCCACAGCTAATACAAACAATTCTTTTGCCGGCAAATGTAGACTGCACTTTCCTGGGTGCCATTATATATGTGTGATCGTCACACGAGTATGGTAGATGCTTGTTTACACCCCATTCATATACCTAAACATGTTATTTCAGATTATTACAGAGAGTAACAGAGAGAAACTGCTCTCAAATCCAAGTTTTCGCCTCTTTACCTCACCATCGCCTGTGAGTGCCAGAGAATGATAATTTCCACAAGTTATATCAACAACAAATGTGCCACTTAGATTCTCTTGCACAAGAGTCGGCGTTGCATTAGGATTCGTATTGTCAAATTTATTTCCTAGTTGATAAAAATCATTGTTTCCCCAGGAATATACCTATTGTATGTTTCATTTTAGTAATAGGGGGAACATTGGTGTAACACTAATTTATTATATGTTGTTGCACATAATTTTCAAATACCTTTCCATCCTCTGTGAGGGCCAAAACATGCGAGCTGCTGCCATGTGCAAAAGTTTTAATATTCTTTTCGCATAATATATCAACTTTTGTTGGAACCACGAAACAATGAGTATCTCCAGTTCCAGAACATCCATCTCTGTTACATCCTAGAGCATACACCATTCTATCATCCGTCAATATTAAAGCTTCTGTACCTACTTCGCCTGTATTAAGTAAAGTTCAACATTAGAATGTATTGTTTAAATTTTGAAGCACTCTTTTTCCAAGTATACAGATATAAATAAGCCAAACTAAAAAAAAAAATTTAAAACAAGCTTATGTATTGTCATCGGAACTACGTATGTGTGCAAAATTTCAAGTCGATCTGACATGTGGAAGTGGGTCAAAATTAGCTTACAAGATTTCTTCCTCAGAAACTACCGAACAAACTCACAAGTGAAGCTAAATAAAAGCTTATAAGTAACCATTGTTCAGAAATAAAAAAAAAACGGCAGTTGAAAAATAAATTTTACCATATACAACAGCCATATCGATGGATGAAATAAATTTTTGTTCCAGTATACTTAAGATTGGCCAGTTCAATAAACACTTTGAAATCTCCATGTTAAAGTTACAATTGTATTTATGGTTCTAAAAAGCAGTAAAATTTAAAGGATCTTCGCTAAATCGTTCCCAATTGTTTTATAAGCGCACACGCGACACACCACAATTTCTGTTTTGCCCGTGTTCCCGCTGCGGGTCACCCTGAGGCTCATAGTGGGGGCAACACGGTATGAACTTCGGGAGGAGACTGGAGTCCCCGAGCAGGGCTGAGGAAAATAGATTTTTTGAAATAGATAAATAGAAATAAATATATCTATTTCTGCGAATGATACAGGATTTGACAAATAAACTTTTCTTTGAAATAGTAGTTACATAAAGAAACAGTATTTAAAATATGTACTTTAATACTAACTCATACAAATACTACACTGATAGTACACAAATGTCTTAAAGACATTTGGTAAAGTCTTAGGCATAGAAGAATAAAACCAAAAACTTAAACTTTTAATTTGTCATTTAGCAGTGGTTTTTAAATGCCAGCCGTTGGCTCTTTACAAGCTTTAATTTAGCTTTGTGAGTTTTTACAGAGTAGCCGCTGGTTCGTGCTATTTATTTCGCGGTTGCCAACGGTTGCCCAAAAGCAGGAAGCTTTATCCAAAGTTGAAGAGACTGTTCAGGAGTTAACGAGTGTTTGTAAACGATCTATACAAGTTTGAAGGTTTTGCGACAGGTAGACGAAGATAGACGGGCCAAGACGGTTGTCACGGTCGAACGTTCAAAATTTTGGGTTGCGGCAATTGAAAGAAATTGTTGTGTATATATATAGCTAATATTAGTATTTAGTCATTTACAGATATTAACTTAACAGCGACAGAGGACATGGCATGAGAGTTGGGGCTGATCAGTGTCGTCGTTGCTGAAGCAAAGCATGGAGTTTTGGACTATCACGGCGACAGTGAGGGAAAAGCCACTGTCGAGTGAGATTCGATATCGTGACAATAGAGCAGTTGTTAGCCACTATTGTACGATTGTTTTGTGCCACCAGGCCGACAGTGACGTAAATCGGTTCTATAACCGTTTTGGAACTCATATAGAACCTAAACAATAAAATATATTAAATCGGTTCGATAACCGATTTGGAACTTATATAGAACATAAAAAATAAAAGTTATTAAATCGGTTCGATAACCGATTTGGAACTTATATAGAAAATAAAAGTTACAGAGCTATATAGGAACCGTAACTTAATCGTATATAGTCTGATATTTAGGTTCTTTATAACGGTTATTCAGAATAAATGTTCTCCATAATTCTTTCAGTCAGAACCTTTATCGAACAGTTTGAAACAGTTATTTTTGGAATCTATTGAAGCCCTGTATAAAAACTTTTCATTTCGAGCAATTTTAATTGTTATACTCCTATTTTGCAAATACTATTAAAGTTATTTTAGTGAATAACTTTAAGTAGGGCACCCCAGTCGACGAACGGAAATTGATATGAAAATTTTTTAGTATTTTTTCGGAAACTTAGCCGAGGATCCATTTCAAATTGTGAGGGTATGGTGTTATACTTATGAACAAAAGGAAAAACCATTAGTTAACAAAATGAAATATTAATTCAAAGAAGTATTCATACAATTGTGGGGTGCTCCGATTCTGCACGCCGCACAGAATCGGAGCACCCCACAATTGTATGAATACTTCTTTGAATTAATATTTCATTTTGTTAACTAATGGTTTTTCCTTTTGTTCATAAGTATAACACCATACCCTCACAATTTGAAATGGATCCTCGGCTAAGTTTCCGAAAAAATACTAAAAAATTTTCATATCAATTTCCGTTCGTCGACTGGGGTGCCCTACTTAAAGTTATTCACTAAAATAACTTTAATAGTATTTGCAAAATAGGAGTATAACAATTAAAATTGCTCGAAATGAAAAGTTTTTTATATAGATAAACCTATAATTTTTTTGTATAATGATGTCATCGTGTTATACTACCACAAAAAACTATGTTTTCTGGCTAAATGGTTATTAACTCTGCAATAACGATTCATAACACTTTTATATAAGATCTATATACAACATAAAGGCAGAATGAAATCGATCCGAAAACTAAAAAATCGTCATTTTTAAAAAATTTTTTTTTTGCAATTTTGATACATTTAAATTTTTTTTTTTATTATACTTTGATCTCAATTTGTTTAACCTGGTTTGCAGTTCAAACACCGCCCAGGTCTGGCTTAGTCACCTCTCATCAACGCAAGCGTCAATGTAAGTCCTGCATCCACCGCTAGGTGATGTTTTCGGTAGAGACTTTCTCGCAGCTATTTTTTACCACGAGTTCAATAAGAGGCCAGTGGTTTTATGAATTAGTATCGCTTCTCGGCCTTATGGCTAAGATCAAAGTGTAGTATCTGTTCTTATCAGCTTAATATCTGATACACTCCCCATTGGGGAGTCAGAATATTAATCTGATTTTTGGAAACTGACGGAGCGTTGGTGCTTGCTCCACCTCCGTCGCGAGTCAGCCTGGCATTGCAGTGCCGCCAGGATTGGCTCAATAAATCTATTACAAACTCACATCATCATTCTGACTCCTCAGGGGAACAGCCAATAAGCCCCGAGAAGTAATTTGTATTCGTGCGGAAGGATTTTCAGTTCGAGCGGCGAAATCCGCAAAAAGTGCCTCTTCCACCAGCGCCGCTCCCAGGACCAAAATTGGAGCCCGACGAGTCCTCCGGCAGCCCCCCACTAACCGAGTAAATATTATTTCTCTTCTGTCTATCTTTCCCCCTCTAGGGCCGTTCCCTGAGTGACGTCACTCTCTCCGACGAAATTCGGGTGCACGGCGCTTAGTCCCCCCAGCTGATTGTCGCGGAAATTGAGCTCGCTCCCCCGCCCCGCGCTTCAGGTGGCACCAACAACCTGTGCTCCTTCTCGCGACCTTTCCCAAAACAATCAACGGTTTACCGTTAATTGTTTTCCGAAAGGTTTAAATTGCACGCGTGGAATTTCGCCGTTCCGCGAATAATATCGCGGTGCGGTGCACCACGGTGCATGCGAGGGGTGTTCCTTTCCGCACCTGTCAGAAATATCGAAGGAAGAGGTGTTAATATTGACTGAATTGTCGACAGAGGTGCCGTTTTAAACGACACCGTCATTTGAAAATCGGGACACACCTCTTCCCGAGTTTTTTCTGACCCCTTCTGCTTCTGTACAGCGGGTAGAACTTCATTACGCGATTGATCCCCGCTTGGGGATCAATTCTAGTCTGTATCTATCTAGTCCATTTTATATTATTTCATTTTCTGACTCTTGCGATAGACAGGCTTTCCTTTTCGACTCCGCGTCCTTCTCTATCGCCCGTTTTCTCTCTCTCTTTCTCTCGCTGTGCTACCTTCGACACGTCTCTCTGTCTCCCACTCTATCGCTGTCCTTCTTTCGTATACGAGCTCGGTTGGAGACGGCCGAAGGGGACTTAGTCGGTGTTGCCTGCAATATATGTGATATTTTAAGTGTGATTCTTGTTGCTTGTTCAGTTATTTATATATTTATTTGTACCTGTTGACGTCTTATCTATTTATACACTTTTATTTCTACATTTTTATATATACATTTTTACATTTTGACGTCGTTTTTATGCATTACTATTTTAGACAATAAGCAACATCTAGTCACATTTTATTTATCTTTATACTTTAGTGTCTCCTATTTACTTATTTATATATTGTAGCGTGCTTCATATTTATTTAATTATTTATTGATTTTTCACTGCATTTTACACGCTTTTAAGGGACAAAAGGCAACACCAGTGCTACAATCCGGCTTGGTTTTAGTTTAGTCTGTATTAAAGCGCTATATATTTTATCTAATCTATTCTATTTTATTGTGCTCTGTTATATCTTCCTTTATACTCTACTGGTTCTACCTATTTATTATTTTACTATTTTACATCTCGGCGACTGCCTGGATTTACATCTTTTAAACGCACTTTATCCCGCCGTTTTGCTTTCTATTATATTTTATTTAATACTGTCCCCTGTATTTATTTCGCGCTGCTGTGCTGCTGCATCTTCACCTTCATCTCTCGCGTCATCATCTCATTGCACGTTCCTCATCTTCATCTATTTATTTTCTAGCATACGCGTCCTGTCTGTTTATTTATTTATTTATTATAAGTGTTATTCTTCGCGTCTTAACTGTTATTTATTTCGTTGTTCCGTTTATTTATTTATCTTCTTACGTCATCCATCCATCCTCATCGTTCATCTCGTCATTCGCGCCGTTTATTTATTTACACTTTTCCCATTTTTATTGTAATCGCATTGCACGTTTCATTTATGCACCTCTCATCGCGTCCATTATCATCTGCACCGCCTGCGCACCCAAACACTGGGGAGGCTTCCGTCGTTGGTCCGGCAATAAAAACCCTACTTGCCATTATTACTCTCTTTATTCTCTTTGTTTTTTCTATTCTTTTTTTTATAAACCTTAAATGGCTTCGCCGGCTCCAGCGATGGAAGTTGCCGTCGAATTACCGGTCACGAACGGTCTCACGTGTCCCGAGTGTGTCAATAAAAAATGCTCCAAAAGCAACTCGTTTCGGTACAGGGGGTACGTGGAGTTCGCCCAGCACGTAAAGCGGATTCACGTGGGGTGGACCCTAAAACCTACCTGCCGGTACTGCGGCCACGTGGCAAAGGGTAATTACCCTACTAAGCATGTTAACGTCCACGTGGCCAAATTCCACACCACGGCCACGAGTGCTGGGACTGCTCCGCGTGCACCCTGTGCCGAAAAGGTGCGCAGCTCCGGCGGCAGCACAAGCAGCGGAGGCGATCCCCCGCAGAGCCGCCCTTCAGGGTCGGGGGCTGCGACGGTTTCCCCCGCGCTGCGCACGACAACCCCCCCCCTGTCACCCCGCAAGACGACCCCCCCCCCCCCGTACCCCTGTAAAGTCACCCCGAACGCGATCACAACGGCAGTGGCCAACAGGTCGTCGACGGAGAGGGCGACCGCCGCGCCAAGGCCACCCCCACCTACCAGCAAGGCAACGAGGGCGTCTACCACTGCCACCCTTAGTAATCGTCGCTCGAACGGGGCTGCTGCTGTAGCAATTACAGCCCGTCCACCGCCACTTACCACCTCCACCAAGGCGACCGAGGCCGTCCCCACCACCGTCCGCTGCAGCACCGCGCCCACCACCTATGCAGAGGCTGCAGCAAGGAACCAGGGGCCCTCCACTTCCATCTCGAGGGGAAGCCTGTCATCAACCAGCCACAATTCCACCAGGGGAAGTTTGGAAAAGCCGCCCGCGAAAAAAAAGTCACTGGACACTCCACCGATCTCAGTGTCGCGAAGAATCACGAAGTCCTCCAGTCTGCCCCCGAGGTCTACAGTGGCCTCAAGGTCCACCACCTCCTCCTCCACCAGCAAGAAGGGGGTGGGGCGCCCAAAGAAGGATCTGGCGTCCCCGGTGGGCCAAGAGGCCACCACCACGACCATCAAGAAGGGACCGGAGCGTCCAAAGAAGTCCACAGCCCCCGAAGAAACCTCGGGGGCATTGACCCACCCTCATGGACCCTCAACATCAGCCAGCACCATCGGCCAAGTCCAGGAGGAGAGGACCTTCAAGGAAAGGGCGGCCTCGACTTCCCCAAATTGGCCGGCGACACCCCCTCCGCAGACGAGCGGCGCCGTTCTGCCCCCCTGGCCGTTGTGACGTCATCGACGGGGGCCACTTTAACCACGTGCACTGTCACGATGACGTCGCGTGGTGGCCCCGTCATGACATGCATTTACACCTCGCCCAGGGTCAACTCTGGTTCCCATAGAGGAGGAGGGCATGGAGGCCCCCCAAAGTTCCATCACCCCCACCAGGACGGAGGAGCCGTGGATGACGGCCCCGAAGAAGAAGAGGACGAGACGACGGATCGTCTCCAGCAGCAGTTCCTCGGAGAGCGACGAGGAACAGGGTGGCAGCAGCGTGGGATTTCGGAAGACGCCGGGACGAGGGAGGATAGCATCCCCAACACCATCGTCACCGGCGCTTTTGTCATCACCGCCGCCACTACCGTCCCCAAGCATTCCACCCGCCCCTACCCTCACCCCCACCCTTAACTTTAGGTCGCGTTCACCGTCGCAGCCGCCACCTAAGCCCCACATTACCGCGGCGAACGATCGCCGAGGGGGCCCGCAGTCGGCTGCTGTCGGTGCGTCGGCGGGAACTCGGGTTTCTGCCCCTCCGACGCGTTCTCGACGTGGACAGCCCCGGGGCCGTCCAAATTCCCATACCACTCCCTATTCCCAATCTGGTCGTAGGCACGAACCTGCCCTCTCTCCCCCCGCGACATCCAATCCCCCCCGGCACCCTGAGCGCGATGCGAGACGGGCCGACGCGGAACTACGCAAGGCTCTTATCTCACGCGCCGAGGGTGTCGAGACGATCGAGATTCTGGAGAGGGTGGCCAAGGATTTGACCACCTACCTCCAGTTTCGATCGGCTAAGGGGGGGGGGGGGGGGCAACCGCCCCGCAACCGCCAGCATCGTCGTCCTAGGGCCCCCGAAGAACTGGGCCCGGAGGACCATGTGAAGAAAGCCACGAGGCTGCAGCGCCTGTACAGGGAGAATCGCCGCCGGGCGATGGAGGATGCGCTGACGGGTCCTTCCCCTCACTGCCAAGTCGGTGCGGAGGAAGTCAGTCAGTACTTCCAGAAGATGTACTCGGCGACGGACCCCCTGCACATTACACATGTTTATAACCGTGCCTTAATAGCGGAGCGCGCGGCTCGCTTACCTGTAACGGAGCGCACCGCTATTTTTAACGTTGAATATACAAATTACCAACAACAAATAGACTTATTTTATAGAAAACACTTCAGCGAATATGGTAGTATTTTCTTCGGATGTTTAAAGTCGGAACCTTGAATCGGATTGAAAGCCCGTTTCGTTAAAAATCTTGCTTTTAAATAGAAGTTTCCGCGGCGTGCATGCCGCAGAATGAAAGACACTACTTAGGTATATGGATTTCTGGATCGTTATATATTAACTGGAGAAATTATCAATTTAATCAAACATTAAGCAAAAGGACTAAATAATATAACGATAAAATTATTATCCGGTCGTGCACGCCGCACGGTTGAAACGGAAACGAATGAAAAAATGGATATGACGTGACCAATATGGCTGCTTCCGCTTGTAAGTATCAAAATTCGATACTGGTAGGTTAAGTATCGATACATACAAATATCGGACCTTTAAACATCGATACGAAGTATCGATATTTAAAACCAGATATATCGATACAGATTCCCTAGTTCAGATTATCTTTCAATCATTTGAAAACAATGAACTGTCAGTTTCATTTCGATAAAATATTTCAGCTACGCTTCAATATGTTTGTTTCTTTTGTAAATCTAAACAACGTAACAAATGTACATTGTTAAGCAACAATAGCGCATCGTATATTTTTCAAATATTACGATAGAGTTTATTGACACAAGGATGCATCAATAGCGCCGTAATAATTCCCAGATGTATTGTTGCTGACCTATACTAATGTTTAAACATTACGTTCAACGTATGTGCAGTAATTATTTACGCAGATCAAGATTTATGTACGACTTGCAGTGAAACGTATAATTCACAATTGTTCAAATGTTTGAAACAGCTTAACCTAATTTCCAACGTCACGATGTGATAATTATTAACCTGATTATCGTCCATTGTGAAAGTTTTTTTCGTAATACGTGCGGAATGTTTTCGTTGTTGTAATGTAGAGGAGCAACATTGATTTCTATTTCCTATATGCTCGCATTTTCTATACTTTTTACGTAAATTATCGACACCACAACTACAATCGTAGTAGCTGTTACATCGTGAGATTGTGTTTTCACTTTCGTTATTTACAGTGTTTTATTATGAATGACATGGATCAGTCGGAAATATCGGGCAACGAGAAGCATGGTTCATATTATGCAGTTGCATTCAGGACCATGAATGATCGTTGTCGCCAGTTGGAAAAAAGATTAGGCGACGTTGAGGAAGAAAATATGTGTTTGAGACTGGAATGCGGTAAAGATGAGTCCGCAGCGATTACAAAAGTTACTGACAGCAGTGAGAAAACCATTGTACAAACTTTAAAGGTTCATATAACGTTCGTTTCAACCTTCACAATATTTATACTTTACATCTTAATACATTTTAATGCAGTTTGGTTGACAGGAAAAAGTAGAAAAGCTGAAGAAACAAAAGTCTCAACTGACTCATCAGATTTTTATGGTAGCGGGGGAGAACCGCCAGTTATGGAACAGATTAAGAAAATTAAACACAACCAATAAATCATTAGGAAGCCAGTTGACAAAGATCTCCGATACGCTTAAACAGCATTCTGCAGCTCAACAGTCCAGCATCGTGTCTCATAATTTTAACGATTTCTCCAATTTAATGAACCAAGAAGACGATAACCAACGTTGCGACTTAAATACAAATAGCGGTTCGTGTTTCATTGCTAAATGTTTATTAAGTGTATGTATCGGATTGTAAAGTGTATATTGCTTTAATCTAGATGAGACGGATGAAAGTTTAGAGGAAATATCCCGTAGGCTTAGAAGTAGTATTATGTTAGAGAAGTCTAATCTGGAACAACAATATACAGAAGTAAGTGAGCAGTATGATAAAGAACCTGATACATTTGACAAGTTAAAATTGTATATATATTCTGATTTAATTAGATGGTTGAGTGGCAAAATGGTACCAAACAGAATTTGCAAAATATCGGCTTTACCTATCCAGAGGATTCCGATACAGACTTAGAACTACTGAAACAGCATGATATCAGGTTGTTACAAATGAGAAGTACTTTAATAATGCAACAAACTAAACTGAAGAGAGCGCTGCAGAATTTTAAGAAAATGAAAGAAGGTAAGTAAGTAGTAGGGTGTCCCTTATAATGACTTTTTTTTAAATTTAAGAATTCGGTCCGAGACTTCCTCTGATTTATTTCCCTTTGGTGTGGTAAATATGTGTGCAAAATTTCGGCTCGATCAAACAACTCTAAACCCTGCCTCAGTTTCGTTCGAAACATTGAGCCTCTTGCAAATGTGTGATGGAACTAGAGTTGGGACTATCGATTATCAATAAATTATTACCGATAAATTATTGATACTTAACGCTATATCAATATCGTTAATATATCGTTAAGTAGTGGAAGAACGAAGGTGGTACAAGTTTTCCATTTCTCCAGTCTTTGGACTATGGCAGTAAAATATTTATACATTGCATCAACCTCTGTTCCAACTGAACGATTATTTGCTAAAGGTGGACAAAAAAAGAAAAAAATAAAGTTTACAGTATATCGTAACATTAAGCTTCTTAGGGCAGAGTTTAAAATGACCCGACTGTTCCGAAATTTTGTGTACTTAGCACACCAAAAGGAATAAAATTAGCGGGCGTCCCAATATTTTATCGCACCTTCAATTCTACACGAAACCTACACGATATTATGGGTACCCGAGCCTCGAGTCGGGATCCCGAAAGTTTGTCGACATAAATATATTCAAAATATCAAAATATATTCAAATATCATTTTTCCGTCTGGTCTTGTACTTAAATTTTTAAGTTCTGATTTTGCAATGTGTAATCAGATGTAAGAAGTTTTAAGCAAGGAAAATATGACACTCGTCTTATACGACCCATAAGTCTTATTTTTAACCGACTTCAAAAAGGAGGAGGTTACTTATAGATTCGACCCGTATGTTTTTTTTTTATGTTTGTCCCCGCCTAACTCCTCACATATGGACCGATTTTGATGTTCTTTTTTTTATTCAAAAGAGGGCGATGGGACCCCGGTGGTCCCATCCTACACTGCATTAATATTGGCTCAATGTTTTGCCAGTACTGGTTAATTCAAACTTCGCCTCATTACATCATTTGTATTTCATGTATTCTCGCATTTTAGAGTATTTCCACGCGTTGAGTTGTAGACCCCATATACCGAATTTGAGACATCCTTGTTCTCACTTTTCCAAGTCGCTTATTTTTTATATCTTCCGTTTCTAGCAAAAACGGAATTTTCTTACGAGCTCTTTGGTTCTTTTTTTTACGAGCAGCTCTTTCTGTAGGTCTACTCATATTTTTTTACATAAATGTAGTTATATAACTTAAATAACTAGAAAGTAAAAAATAAAATAAAAATTAAAAAACCGGTTGCAAAGAAATAAACAATGCACTAAAAAGTAAAAAATCATTTTTTCCCTTATTTAATAAAAATTATTTTTTACTTTTTAGTGCATTTTTATTTTTTTAAATCCGGTTTTGATTTTCAAAATTTGTTTTAATATAATAATATTATTTCACACGTTGTATTGTGTAATATTTGACTCGCTTAAAAATTCTTACTTAAAAGTTTAAGTACAAGACCAGACAGAAAAATTATATTCTGAATCGAGTCTCCAATCTCGAAATAATGGGTACCCGAATATGTTTACGTGCCGGCAAACTTCCGGGTTTCCGATCGGAACCCGAAAAAAAAAATTCCCGACCCGATCTGAGCCCGAAATATCGAGTACTCGCACACCCCTAGTAAGTAATTAGTAATACCCGACAACTGGAAGTTTAAAGAAGCTAACTTTAAATGTTATTTTGTCAGGAATAACGTGTAATAACTGTCGTACGAACGCAAATAAAAAAATGTGTCACACTGGCACCCAATTAGATTCCGATGAAAGTTTTAAAGAACACGGCGCGACTCAAACTAGCCTTCATGCCACAAACCTATCTTCAGACAGACGTTCCAATGCAGCAAATAGCGACGAGCAAGAAAATAGAATTTGTCCATTATGTGAATCACTTTACGGAAAAGGTACTTCGTTCGCAGATTTCCATGAACATGTTTTAAGTCATTTCACCAAAGAAATATCTATAGAATAAAACACAGCTACTGGAAAGTATCTCACATTCTTAATTTCTTAGCAAGTTTCTTGTATCATGTATTTTAAAAACAGAAACTGTAAATATTTGTTTAAAGCGTGTTGATCACTGAATTCTGTAAGCTGTTTACCTAAATCAGATTCAATGAGAGCAAACAATATTGTATGCAAAGATATGCTACGTGTAAAAAAGTGACCTCTTACATAAATAGTTCTGAGTACGATTGTTATCAATATGGTATTTATTTTTATGCTCCTAACTTATAAAAGAGAATTATGTTATAAAATTCCCTGCAACTGTAATAATACAACACATTAAACATAAAACACGAACAGTAAATATTTTATTTTCAACATTGTCTTGATATTCATTACGTATATTCTGTTCTTTTAAATCATAGTACCTCTGACGCAAATTATTCCCAACACCTGTTTAAGGTGTATCTTTGCGTGGTATATCTGCGTCTTCAGACAAGTCTTTTGCCGACGACTCGAGCAAATTCTGATCGAACCACTCAGGCCTCTTCTTAGGTAATTCAACAATTCTCTGTTTCTGTATAAAAATTTTATAGCACGTTATATACCAAGGATATCCAAACATTAATGTACCACATAGAAAGAGTAATTGAGAATACAATTAAGTTACGCACCTTCCAAAATTGATGGGCCATTTGTCTCTTTTCTCCTTCGTATAATACTACAACATCTTGCTCGACTGGACTTAAACCTAATTCCGTCTGTATGGCTTCTTGCATTTCTTCAGTTTCCTTTTTTACTATTTCATAGCAATGTGCTTAAAAAAAAAATTAATTTTTGTTCGTTGTAATATACTGATATATATAATAAGACTTAAATTAATAATGGGTGAATTCTATTTCCGTCCAAATCGCCCGCGCTCAAGACTAAGAATTTTCCGTTTCTTTAATAAAATGATTATCATCAATTATATGTTCCTGTTTTCGAGTCGTAATTTATATTTAAAAACCTGTATTTCCCAATAATGACCCTTTCACAGATTTCTCTTTCATATTTTAGATTTTCATAAATTTTTAAATGAAAATCACGGGCGATTTGGGCGTGAATGGAATTCGCCTAATATATGTCCTACCACAAAGTAATCCAGCCTCGTGATCGTGACCACATTTTCTGCACATTAGAATATTAGTTTTAGGAACAGGTGGTTTCCAAACATGATCCGGCCAACCAAATCGTCTACAAAGTCGTTTCTCTAAACTTCGTCGTTTTTTAGGTACTGCCCATAAAAATGCATCGTTCAAAATCTCTTTTATAGACCGTCCGGGAATTGTAATCGGTTGCATTCGAGTCGTAACATTGTTACATTCGATTGCATACAAAGGACCTGAATAAATTATAAACAATATTTGCTGACGATATTACGTGACAAGCTTGGCAATAAAATATATAATTATTTGTATGACACTGAATATTCAATTATTTAGGAACAATTCGAATTCGTAATACTTCGAAGAGGTTAATGAGCATTCAATACATAGTGTTCTTTATTTCCAATATGTTAATACACAATCGTGTGTGAATGTAATACGGAAACACTTTTCTTGTTACCTGGCGGGAAACCGCGACCGAAAATAATATCAATTGTTCTTTCGAATGTTTGAAATGCACGAGATAATTTACCAAACAAGCTATTCGCCATGATTAAAGGCTACCACAGATTACTTCGTACATATAGAAGAGATCGAAGTGAAAGCCTTTAACGTTAAGGCTAATCCACATCAGTAGGTAAGTGGAATTCGCCTCCAGAAGATTCAATGTTATTCAAGTTTCAAGTCAACTAAGATCGCCGTCACAAAAAGTAAGTCTACTAAAATAATCATACCCATAAAAGTTTATTCCAAATTATTCAAACACACAACGTTATCATTCGAACCGCAAAACCGTGTTGCGTACCCATTCGAACAGAGGTCGCTGACGAGAGATTGATTTGCCATCGATTGGAAAGTCTATCGATATTTTCATCGGAAGTGCCCAATGCCCGAAGGCAGTCGCGGATTTGTAGTGCCGCTCCGATTAATGTCGCTCACGGCAGGTGTGTATTTAACAGCGGGGCAAGGAAAGGGAAACGTCGGTGGGGGGAGCGATTTTGAAGTGTCGGTGGGGACTAGAGGACCTCGAAAGTCTCCACGAGCCGTGTGACTGGCCTCACTACAGTTTTCGCTATGGCGTGTATAGGGTCGAGTAGGCTCTATGCTCGTGCTGAGAAATTGTGCCAGTTCGGACATTTCGCCCAGTTACGGAGGAAAGTTTCGACGACATGTGCCAAGTCACGACCCAGAATCGAGCAGCCGACCAGCACCTTGGTTCAACATTGTCAGGTACGTTGATTGCACTTTTCGGCTGCTGCGAAAGTGCATCAGAAATTTTATCCCCGCTCGGGGTAGATTCGGCCGTAATTTCGCGGATTATCGGGACGCCTGCACAGCATTGGCATGCTCCGATACGATGCAGCCAGAAAGTCCTGCTATTTCATTCATTCCCAACAAAATATTACTAGTGCGTGGCGTGTTGTTACCGACATAACCTAATCTCGCCTCGAGCGTAACAACCTTTGCGCACTATTATACGCGATATTCCTTAACTGGCTGTATTAATCCCTGGAAGCATTAACAGCGGAATGTGTGAAATGATCACGGGTATTAAACGACACACGCGGAACGTACAATTGCAGTCGATTTCGGAGACCTCGTAAATTACATAATGTCTGATAAAATGTGTCGGTAACCCACGGTCCAACACCGAGAGATTTAAGTCTATAGTGTTGAGACGTGAATGGCTGCTTGTCATACATATATGGATTTGTGTTTCAACGTTTTAAAGACAAATGCGCGAGTAGGCTAGTCAGAAACAAGACGCGTGAAACATTGCATGCAGTATTCGTGAAGCCACGTTTTTATCCGGCCGAGCTGTCAGCTGTTTCTAGCAGACGACCTAGCTGGCGTCTGCTACAGACTTGGTTCGTATCACGACTATAAAACGATATTACGACAAAGATATCAGCAGTTGCTTGTTAAAAATGTTTGAGAAAATTACATTTCGAATATTAATAGCCCATTGCTGTCGCGATAGTGCACGATCGTGCTTGTAATGTTATTTAAACCGTGTATTGACCCTTCGAGCGACGCTCAATGGTCAAACGCATGCGCACGGAGTGAATTTGAATTTCTGTGGTGCACCACGCGTAGCGCGCACCTTTCGATCACTTTAGATGATTAGTTCTATTAAATTAGCCCTGTAGATGGACACGAGGAATCGTTTAACATTAACCACGCGCCGTTATGGAAATATTAATTTCTCGCCAGGAATGTCTGATTCCATGTCAATTTCTAAGCACCTTAATAGCCTCTAACGAAAGCTTTCCATAAATCGCTGGACGAGCGGCAAAACGAACTGCACGACTTTCTCTGTGCTGGAAAGTGACACAGAGGCCGGATTTGGAAATCTCTTTCGATGGCTCGCAAATTGGAGACGCGAGTTCGGCACATCGGTTATGGCTGATCGTCTGTACTTATTGCGCAAGCGTTAGGTAAACGATGTCGAGCCTTAGACAAGCGTTGCTCGTGCAGGGACTCTTTTTCTCTATTTCACCGCGCTCGTGGTGGTCAATATGTATTATCGAAATAAGCGAGAACCGGTCGCGTGAGGGCGACGGAACGAATTTCAACTCCCGCTCGGTGGAAGTAGGCTAACTGGCCCGTGAGATATCCTTCTTCGAGCATGGTTAACCCATGGAATCCACGCTCTTGACTTTCTCGGCTTCTCCAGCTGGTGCCTCGCACGTATGTGCCTCGGCTCTTACCGATTCTTCTACCAACCGACGGTTCTTACTCCTTTCACGAGGGCTTCACATTTTCTATGATTCTCATAGGATTTCTGTAGTTATATACACATGAGGTGTTGCAAAGCAGATGTTTTAAGACTACTAGGGATAGGAGGGACATTCTTTTCTCGTAGTTTAGAGAGTAACATCCCATTTTAGGAGACAGCGCGGAAGTGGCACAAGTCCTAGTTTTATTTAACTGTGACGATATATAACATTTTGGATTCACCAATATTCTTATCTGTTATATAAAGAGGCTCGTCGTTTTTAAAAACATGGGGAATAATTTTATCGTTATGTGGAGTGGCTTTCTAGTAAATAGCTTGTAATATTAGTACCTCTTGTACAGTATTTAATAACTTGATTATACTGTACTCAAGGCGCATTTAGAGATTTAGCGCCCTTAGGGTAACAAGTGTCTGACATCCTTTCGATGGAATATCATGAAATATTTTAATTTAAAAGTGCTCGTCAATTTTAAAATTAATTCAGTATGAGTTATTCCTAATTTGCTACATGATAGAAAAGTAAATTGTTTTTAAAGTTGTCTCAAGCCTCTGTGCTTCAACCTTTCTTAATTTCTTTCGCTCAAAATTTGCCGCCCTAGGCTGCAGCCTATTTAACTTATATACAAATCCACCCCTGACCGTGCTGCTTTTTTTCTTATTTTAATCTATCGCTCAGAACGGTTGTCGCTGAGAAATGTCTCATGGGTAGAAACACATTTAAATAGAAATAGAAATAGAATATTATAAATAAAATATTATAGAAATAGAAATAGAAATTTCACATGAATATTTTATCCCTTTGTTTGTCACGAATTTTCTGATTAATTCTGGGTTCTGCAATCTTCATTTTTTAAAAAAAGCGATCGAGTCTCGTCCTATTGTCAAAGTCAGTAATTTTACAAACTACTTGGATAGATGTTTTTAGCTTCGGCGCAGGTTATAAAATGCAATTTGCAATCGCTGTTAAATGCAAACAAAAGGTCATTAACACCGTCGATTTGCAAATCCTGTTTCACAATCGCGACTCTCCATACCTTGCGCACAATAAGGGAGATTTCCTTCATTGACGCACGGTGTCTCTTCTCTTTTGGCATTCCGCTCTGGCGAACGTTGCACGTGTGTACGCGCGCATAAGAATGCGTGAATAGTTTTACAATGTGATTGTTGTTTTAAATTACTGCGCACTGTATTCGATGAGCCACCCCGCGAATTAACATAAGAAAACCGCGTCGGCGTATTTGAGCCGCCTGCAACCCAATTTTCCTTCAGGGGGACCGTTGTTGAAAGATAATTATACACATATGTCCAGTCATCTGTTACCCAGAGTGATCTAGTGGTCTGTTGAAGAATTTAAAAATGTGTACTCATAAAAATAAGCAAAATATATTTAATATTAATTATTAATATTAATTATTAATCTATTAAGAGGCTCACAAATCGGTTCTGATTCAGGGATAACGAGCGGAATTTCCAGTGTCGATTTGGCTAATGCAAAAATATTATATTTGTGTTCGAGTGGAAGAACTTGTTTTATAGAAAATAGGAACAGGAATTGAGTTTTTGAGTTATGACGTGTAATATGCCTGCGCGAAAAAAAAATCCTGTAATTTACTTACGCAATTAATATTAATATTAATATTTTCATTTTGGAATATTTTTCTCGCCAAAAATATAAATAAAAACTTCTCAACTAAATAACTACTACTTATCGTGTGAAAAAATATTTTTTTAAATTAGTGCTTTCTTTTTAATGTTAAGTCAATAATTGTATTAACACTTTTTTCTAATTTACTCGAAGTTGGTAAAGATGGAGCTGCACCCCTCTTGCTGCAAGGTCCTCGATTGGTCTTTGTTTTCTTTGTCTTCAACAGGATTGCTCTGCAGGCTCTTTGTTACCATTCCTTCCAACGTCATTATTTTCTTTTTCGAAGTTTTGCGAAGCATGTTTCTCGAAGGCCAGAATAATTAAGAGTACCTACGCGTGTTTTCAAGGACGTTCACGTTTTATAGTCCGGGAGGTGACTTTCCCTGGCTGTTAGTAAATCTACTGTGCTTTGCAAACGTGCTCATCGCAAATGACCGCGAACATGAACTCGTGACATTTACAAACCTTCACTTCTCCGTGATCTTTTTGCGCGTTGACCTTTTGGCGAGATTTATACAGTGTTTGCATTTTCGTATACGCAAGGTATGGATTAAACTGGTGTGCTTACTTGTAGGGCTTGAATTTGAATTCAGTATTATTATAATTTTCCTTTCATTCTATGTTCTGTTTATTTAAAAAAAAAAATAGGCAACGTGAAATATACTAATAGATAGTAGTACAAAATGAATTGTTTTAAGAAATGAAATATTATTTAGGTTAATAGCAATTAGTAACACTAAAAGCTGAATTTGTATTGTTACACAATGTCGTAATTGAAAGTTAGTAAGAGTGATCCAAGAAATCGCCTCTTTTTGGTCCCGCGATTTTGGAACTGAATTTTATGCCAAACGATACATTATGATGAGACATCAATCACACGAAATTTTCAAGTTGAGGTGACAATTAGATTTTCAAAATTCACAAAAAAATCACAGTCAAGAGATATAAATGTCTGTATAGTGGGTGCTTTTTTAATATATGAAAACAATGAATTTGCACTTAGATTTTCAAAAGTCACAATGGCCAAGTTATTGTTAGTTAGTTGTTGTTAGCAGTCAGCAAAACTCACAATGGCCGATTCAATATGGTGGATGATATTTAAAAAAAACATCCCCTACACAGACACTTATATTTCTTAATTTTAATTTTTTTTTGTGAATTTTGAAAATCAAAGTTCAAATTCCTTTTTAGCAGTCAGCAAAAACTCTGGAAATAATTGTTTAAATTATTGGACTGACATAAAAGTCCGTTAATCGAAGCGTATGGTCTAACGAGTGAACGAATCTTCACTTCTTTGACCTCCCATATCTCACAAACTAATTCTCACCTCAGCTTGAAAATTTCGTGTGATTGATGTCTCATCATAAGGTATCGTTTGACATAAAATTCTGTTCCAAAATCGTGGGACCAAGAAGAGGCGAAAATAGGTCTCATTTTTGGGTCACTCTTTCCATGAAAATTATTCTTTACTACCATTTCATCAAAAAGTGTCCGGCATAAATCACAATGTGAGTGAACACCTTATTGAATCTATACTTAAAAAGCTAGATAAGTATCAATGAGTTACAAAGCTCTAAAAATTCCAGCACACAGACACCATTTTTAAACAAAATTTTTTCCCAAACAAAAATTTCAAAACCCATTCATCCACCAACTCCACCCTTCTTTCATAAACTACATACCTCAACAGAAGCCACAAAAGCTTTAGAATATTCACAAATGGCAGCTCCAAATAGTTCCATCAACAAATGCTTAGAGAGAATTTCAAAAACCCTTGTTAAATGCAGAGACACTTTAAAATCAATCTGTCCCATCAGCATGAAACTCGCCTTCTGTCGAATGTCATTCACCCTCTCGCAGCTGCGGCTGTAAAACGAAAACACGTTACAATTAGCCGATCTTAGGTAAGCGGTGTTTAAACGACAAGGTAAAATTGTTTCGTTGTGGGAGAACCGGTCTCGTGTGTTTCCCGATCTCTTTGGTCCATTTTAAACGGGTGTTTGTTCGAAAGGCTAGGGCATCGATACGCTGAAATTATCGGCATGCAGCTGGGCGACAAAAAATATCGCGCTTAGCCGGATATCAGCGTGGACAGCGCTGGGAAATCTGTAAGAGGCATGTTGCTCAATGGAAATTAATAGCCGTTCACGCAACGGTCAATTAGAGCACCACTAATCGTCTTATAAGTGGAAACATTAAAGTCACTTTTGCATCGAATAAAGATATTAGATCGGTGCATATAAAACTGCCGTCTCACTGAGGGAAGCTTCAATGAAAATATTTTTTTCCCCTCCACTATTTTTCCTATTTTATTTTCCCGAGTTTCTGTGACATTTCTCGAGTCATAAGCCAGCGTTAGCAATTGTTATTGGACCCCCGTTCTCCGCCATAAACAAAGGAGCTTTTACGCTATCCAAGATCGAAAATAATTGGTCCAGTTCATTACCCTTCATCGCGGCTCTATTTACTAAATCACTAAAAAGAACATTGGGGAAAGTCGGGTTGAAAGAGTTGAGGTAAGAAAAATATCGCCCGGAGATGATCAGATCACCTAGAAGCTAGAAACGCGTGGCTCAACCTACATCCCCCACTTTTATATTCGCCGTTGGGATCGCTGGATCATGGGAGCCGATCGATCGACGCCGCAGCCTATCGCTAGCGAAATGATCGCTGTACACCGTGCACATGGTGTATTTCGCAATCGGGGCACGAATATTGCGAGATTGAGCAGGCGAACCAGAATGCTGGCCAGCTTCGCGAAGATCGCGTTTCATCGAGACGCAACACTCTCTTGCGCAGGAAGATTTCGAATTTTGTCACGATCGGCTACCTGTACACGCGGACATGTGTGTGTGGATCTGTTTGCGGATAGACGGTCGTGGTGACGTCGGTATGTAGACGAAGCGAAAGGAAATAGTTGGAGAAATATGATTCTGCGCGCACAAGGGAGAAAAATTATTTCACTGGTGTTACGCGTTACGTAAATTAAGGGAGCGGTCGGGAAAGCTTTCGAGAATTTCTGGTCGGCGTTGTTGCACGCGTCGAGATTAATTGGAAGGGTCTGTTACCGATTTTCGTGGACATCTCGACATCTAGTCATTTTCGAGTTATTTGGCTAAACAGTTTTCCAACCCGCGACTTTGAAGGGCAATCTCAACCCCTAAACATGAACTACCCCCGCTAAGAAAAATGTGTGTCTAATATTTTTATATTCTCGTTCCTTATCTATGTCGAGTTTTATCAAAATTGACGTGTAACAGTTCGATGACGTTCCCTATAAGTGCTGCGAGTAGTATATTCCTTTATACACACACGTGGAAGCATGGCGTAAGCTTCCGTTCAAATTTCTAAAAATCGCAAATTCCATTACGGGGAACCTGGTTTAGTTTTTCTTAATTGGCATGATTTTATATCGTCGATGTATTAAAAAAATAAGAAAAAAGTGTAAAATTGACAAAGTTATGGGACTTTAACGAAAAAGTTACGATTTGGACGGGAAAATTTCGACGTTTTTATGTGAAAAAATGGTTTAATTTAATTTCTGCTTAAATGTTTTTCATTCATCGACGATATAAATTCATGTCAATTAAGAAAAACTTCGGCTTTCTTATTTCAAGCAAAAATTGGATCCGCTAGGATGTACCTACACAATCTGTCAACTCCGGCGGCGCGGCTCTACGAATATATTCAAATAAAACAATATTAAATGAATTATTATTAAATAAATAAAAAAATCTTGTTGTCTGAATATACCGTAAAACATCCTTAAAGTTTTGGAAAGATTCTATTTATATTTATTCAGAAAATAATTCTTAAAAAGGTTAGACTAGTGTGGCGGGTGAAAAAAAAGTTTTTTTCGGACACCGATTGTGACGAAAGTAAAAATTCGATCAATTTGCGGTGTGAAATTTTATTTCAGCGCCTTATGAAGTAATGATATCAATTGCAAATTCAGGAAAAAGGTGAATATATTAACTGTGCGACGACTGCCTCGAAGTTAATAATTTTTCGCGAACAGTAAATCAGTGTAGGTACGCGATTTCTTAGGTCCTAATGGTCCGATTGCAATACAAATTTCCACACATATTTGTCATAACAGTTATTAGGGGCTGACCTTCGATTTTTTCAATATAATTTTTTATTGTAAATTGAAAATAAAATAGTAAAAACTTTGTTTGCAAAAAATCGGCAGAAGAACCGATCAAACTCTGAAACACTTGCACCATTTGAAATTAGCGCGTTATCTTTACACCAAAAAATGTGTCTTCACTTCTTGAAATACATAATAATATAGCCTGAAAGTTTTAAAAAGATTGCGTGTATAGTTTCCTTATAAAAAATACCCCAAAAGACCTAAAATTATACCCTAAAATATTACCTACCTTAATGAGTTGCATTTCTAAACATAAATAATTTTTGTGCTCCTCCAAACAATCATACCTCCTAAACACATTTAACAACCACTATCGTCTACCTAAAAGTGTAACAAGTACCTGGAAAATGACACGTCGACGAGCAAAAAGATTCCCAGTTCCTCATGATCGGCGTGCCGCGTTTTTGGTCACGCGTCAAACGGCAAATTACTTTTTCACATGGTTGCTTATGTAAGGCGGTGGCAGTAGTAGAACGTGAAAAGCGCGGGATCGCGACAATGTACACCTAACGGTGAGCAAGATGAGATGTAAGTCATCGATTTAACAGGTCCCGACTCCTTTGCGCTCGTTTCACGCACCTTTCGCTCCTTGTTTTTGCACGCGGGAGCACAGAAACGGTATAGGCGGCGAGATCAACGTCTACCGCATCTGGGAGAGCACAAGGCGATGTCTGCGACAACTGCTTAGATAACAGGCCAATGCACGATACCGGACTGTTCATCAAATTATGCAACAGCGGTACTGCTTTCTAGAAAACCAGTGTTTCGCAAAATTTTACAAAAGTAACGGGCGAAACGAATGGTCGCCAACGGCGATGGGCGTCCGTTCTTCTCGGTTGCGAGTTTTCAGTCGATTCGGTCGTTGCACTGTTTCGAATCTCTTCGAATGTAGTCTGAATTTAAAAGATTTTAGAATGCTGGATAGTTCGGAGAGGTCTTGAGTGCGTCGATGAGTCTTCTGTTTCTAATTTGATGTATAACGAGTTGGCAGTGGAGAATGTTTTTAATTTAATTACCATATCTTAATATATAATGCAGAAAGTGTTTGTATGTTTGTCTATCGCCTATAATCTTTCGAACGGTAAATTCTGGGGTCACGAAATGCGTCCCAGCTCATTATGTCTAGCTAATCCAGACGAATGTGACTATTTTAACAAAAAAATAAATAAAATCTTTATTTATAAAATCAGAATTCTAAATTTCGGGTGAAACCGAGTAGTAAAGATAGTTGCCTGTAAGATTGCTAAAGGAAAGACAGTGTTAATCACTACTTAATTTTATTTATTTCAATTTGGCATATTTGTGCAAGTTTCTATGAACTTGTGGTACTTGGTGGGAGTAGTATTTGTATTCCACATCTTTGATAGGATTGATATTCTCGCTTTAAATGTATTTTGTATTTTTTCTAGTGGTACTCAAGTTAAATTCAATTTATTCAGGCATACCACAATCATGCATTATTAGTATTCTGCGTTATCGTTGACAATTATATCACAACGGTTTCACATTTGATTCATTGGGAAAAGTCACTTAAACATTTCTGTTGGTCGTATTGTAAAGTAAGAAGTGAAGGGTGAGGGGAAAACCAGGGAATGTCACAAAACAGCTTTATCGAAAAAATTAAGTATTTTGTTCCAGTGCAAAGTATACATAAAATTTTAATGTTATCTTACGGGGGTATTTGAACTTTATAACCCTTTGTGATTTAACAGTTCAGTAGCTCCAGTTACCACCAACAAAATATGCTATAAATCCCAAAATGAAAAATGGACATTCCTCGTTGTTTGCCCATACCATTTAAGCGTTTGCAGCAGGTGTGAAATCCTTTTTGAAATTAAGCAAGTCTCTCATCTTTCCCATCATATATAATAACTTGTGACAAAGTGTGATTTAATTTATCTTCTCACAAAACCAAACTCTCCTGCAACGAGGTGCCATGCACACCGACGTAATACTCAAATTTTCTTTCCAATATCTCGTTACATAAAGTGTACCGCGAAAAGTTTCTTGAAAAACTTGATATTTCACTTAATAATCCTTCACTTATCAATCTCTCGGATAACGCGTAATTACGGGACACATTAAAAGGTCAAATAAAACGCAGTACCTACACGACAATGTCACACTATCATGTAAATCACCGAGAAACATTAGCGCTAAAAAAATACTAGAAAACCTTGTCGACCGCTCAATCGATATCTAACGTCGACTAATTACATGTACAATTTGAATGATGAAGTAGCACCCAGTTTCTCGCTGATCTAATACTTCTTTCATCGTGCCTCGTGATTGCAAATTTATAGCGAAAGATTCCTCAATGGAACGAAATAATTACATGGGCAGTCTTCACGGCGGCTTAGACGCGTAGATATAATCCTAACTCATCAAGTCCTATACACAAGGTTAACGGTGAAACGTTCCTGAAGGTTTTCGACGCGTCACTTAATGATTACTCGATTGATAATCCGTGTAATAATATGTAATTGCACAGGCACCTTGAATGGTGAGGCAATCTCGGCGCGTAGCAGTGTACAGGAGAAGTGTGACTTGAAATAGCAAAGGTCTGTCTAAATGAAACTCTGGTTAAACGGGCGACAATGTACGGGTAATTACTCGGCGAGGACATGGGAGAAATGTTGGGTAGCATGATTTCCTGCAGGCTGTCATTATCCCGGTGTAATTTACAGTAAAGCAAGCTTTGAGGTCGGCCGTTCAGCATAGGCATAATTGAAGAGAACGGCCGCGATGTGCAGAGGAACGTGACACTCCTGCTCTAGCCGCCTACGAGAAACCGGTATCAGTGTTACACTAATCGAGTAAAAGGGCCGGTGGACGTAATGATCTGTCGCGCGATAGCTTGTACAGCTGTATTTGATGCCCGAGCGACAGTTGTGAAGTGTGCGTGCGAGGTTGTACAACCTGTTGCATGGCGTACGGTGCTGTCATGGAACCTGTCTTACTCGAAAATATCGGGAGCATCCAGATAATTTTCTAATGCCCCAAAGCAAGTATAATTTAATACACTTTAAATGCCTCTCTCACGCACTCGCGCTACTATCGCACGTCAGCCTAACAGGTCTACTTTTTTTTTTTGTATTTGCTGTTCTTGAAATTGTACCGTTGAAATATTTCTATTTTGTTTACAAGGTAGAGTTGTGGAGGTTTTCAAGGATAAATAGATTGAAAGGAAAGTTATTCCTAGTTAGAGATATTGGAGATAATGTTAGGGAGACATATTCCAAGTTGTTTAAATACAGTAGCTAGCATTAATCTAGGGAATTAGACAATTTCTGAGGAGTGGAAAATATTAGCAGTGTGACAAAACGGAGTCAAAATCCTTTTGATAAAAATTCTTCATAAAGTACATTCACAGTCTCTCAATCCACACCTCCTCTTTCAATACATATCAAATTCAATAATACCCAAAGATTGCACATATGTGGGATCAGGTACGCACATAAGAGGGAGCTTGGAAGAAGGGAAGTTGGAGGGACGACGTTGGCGGAGTCGGTTAGGCGGCTGCCCAGTATGCCGAGGATCCGCAAGATCGTGGGTTCGATCCCGTCATCCGGGTGTTCGTTTTTTCTGTGGGTTCCGAACACCTAAAAAATACAAAACCTATTTCTACACATATTCCATAAAAAAATTAACAAATTTTCTACTCCAAATTATACCGAAATAAAAATACATCCCGTTCCACTGGAACCACAGGAATAAGCAACACACCAAATTACCAAAGAACTTAAAACGAATTCAAGATATGATATACCTGAACCTAAAGTAGAATAAGAAAGAAGTAAAATAAGCTTACACTGCTGCTCTCCATAATATTCAAACTTGTAACGAATTCAAGGTGTGTACCTGAACAAGTTAGCTTACACTTGCCCTCCATTACTCCGATAAAGCAGTTTTCTCGATTAATCGGGAACAAGTCTGGGAGACAGGTGAAGCGTCCAAAAAGTGGCGGCAGTCTACCGTTACCAGGATTAGTGTGGAAAGGAGATCGGTACGTGATGAACTTCTCCTCCATTCAGGGAGTGCTTGTGAATCATCCGCGGCTCGGAGTGCGTCAATTGAGACGCTGTTTGCATGAATGAAGAAGACGAGCCGCTGAATTTGTTGGCAGTGTCGCGCGCCGAGAGAACGACGGAGCTGACAGATCTCACGCGTGAGCCTGGCATATCAATCAGACATGCGCGGCATCGCGATCATTGGAAAATACTGTTATGGGATACGCGTATCTTCGGCGGCTAAGAGCGCCATTTTTACATAACGCGCGCGATGCAGCAACGTCCCCCTCGATCGATCCCCATTACCATTCCCGCCGCGATCGATCGATGTAATTCTTTTTTCTCATTCAAAAAGTCCACGCAGCGCCGAGAATCAAGCATCCCAAGACATTTCCTGGAAGACGATTGCGAAATTCTGGGAATTCCATTTAAATTTAATTCTACTGCTCATCCATTAGTCATTAACGTCGTGCTATGATTTCTGTGCGCAGAGTTAATTTAGTACCGTACATTTCTTTTTCAATGTATGTATAAATAGTTTTATCAGGATTTGCAAGCTTCCTTTGTGTACTATTTTAGGGTTTTGAATTTAAATCGTGTATCGAGGTATAATTCTTGAAGTCTTCTGTTATAGTAATCTAATTTCTGCTGATTTCTTTGTGGATGTAGAGGATGTAGGTGAACTGTGGGTAGGTATAAGTTTCAGGGGTTAATGAAACTCATTTATAGAAGCACGAAATTAATTTGTGAATGAACAGTTTTGGAAAGTGAAAGCACAATTTTTTAATCTTGTGGTTTCTTCCACTTTCTGTGATGGTCTAATGTTTATAGATATCTGTCACTCTATTACAACATAAAAAAATATATATAAAACAAAACTTTGTATGTTAAACGATTTTATTAAAAATGCGCTAAAAACTAAAAAATAATTATTTTCTTGTACTGCAATTTGGATGGTGTTTCTTCACTTTAAATAAAATCGTGGAGCAGGGTATCTCAAAACAAATTCATTTCGACGCTTGATGCTGTATTAAATTGATTCATATTCTGTTATGAAAAATTCTGCTCCACGATTTTATTTAAAGTGAAAAAAAACACCATCGAAATTGCAGTACAAGAAAATAATTATTTTTTAGTTTTTAGTGCATTTTTAATAAAATCGGTTAACATAATTTTTTTTTGATATATTTTTTATTTTCTAGTTTTTAGTGTTTATGGATTTACATTTCGCAGCTCAGACTTCTTTAGAAATATCTTTTATTTAATTTCAAATCGCGATGCGACTAGCGACCCGAACGCAGCGGCTTTTTGTCGTTTTCGTAAAGAACGCGCGTAGGTGATTTCGAGTCGTTTGGATTTGTGCTTATGGGGTATATTTATTGATGACTGGGTAATTTTTTCACCCGCTCGGGGTGAATTTTTTTTAAAATTGGATATTTGGAAGTGGGTAATTTAAGTTGCCAGATTTGAACCATACATACAAACAAACATACACACATCATACAAACGGAGGATCGAAGCTGAATAAAATCATTTAAAAATGATTTTCTGAAGATAGTAGATGCTAGACACATTCAATAATCTTTTTCTGATTCCTCCAACGTGTTCCATGACCGTTATAATTAATTCCTACATTCTATTTATATCTTACACATTTTTTGCCACATTTAAATAATTTCCTGTATTTTATCTACTTCCACGCTGCCGCTAGCCCACAACACGCCATAGCCTCGTGAATAATTTCGCTTCGAAAATATAATGGGATTCCTTACTCCCTTTCGTCCTCCATTAAAAAAAAAAATTGTCAGCCATGAAGACGCGAGATTTTATCCCAAATAATGAGAAATAATAGCCGTCCAGATTTTCTACATAATTTTTGGCAACGAATAGTGGCCATTCATTCCATTGTTACGTAATCAATTCGTAGGCTGTAATTTGGCATTCATCTTGGTTCCTAATGCTTCTGGGACATAACGGAACGATAATAGCGCGATCGTGTTGAGATTACGAAGGTTCGTCAATGTTCAACGATCGATCAAGTTCCTTCGATCTATACAGTTATAAAATTCCAACCGGCGGCGTGCTTAATGAATATGTTTGTGATGTCATAGCAGCCTCTTAACTACCAACTACCACCCATTTGATCGCTCCTACTACTACTCATCAAATAATTATCCACGGCGATAGCCATTTCAATATTCTTTCATTATTTTCAAATCCTTCGTGTCCTTCTTTCAAATCCATAAAACTGAGGTCGTGTACCTTTTGCACGTGTGTCCAGGAGCCTGTATCCGGGAATTAATTTCGTTAACCTACTCGCTGAGCACAAATCCATGGGCACAAAAAATATGGCACAGGCTGGCATATGAATTTAATATAATCTATTTATAGAGGCGCGGTAAAAGATCTCCGACTTTCAGCTTAATATGCATTCTTTTTTTTATCGGTATCTTGATTTAGGATGTCTTGACGATTTTTGAGGTGGAAACGTTTCGTAGAAATTCAGGTCGCGTTCGAACAGGAGAAAGAGGGATCGATTAACTTCGTAAATGGTTGATTCATACACCGTGCCTTCTAATCTAATCTTTACCTCTGACCGCGTTTGCAATTCACTGGTAGATATTGCACCTGAATTGGTGACTGTCGCGGTTGAAAATTTTCGCAATTCTGAAGCTTCAAGGAATTTATTCGCTATTGAAATTAATTTTAATACAGCACGTAAAAAAATGAAAAGCGCGATAGTTATACCTTCTTAAGGATATGTTAAATTTTAGAAAAACGTTAGAAAATTGAAACCTTTTTTATGTTTCTATTTTACTAAATAAATGTCTATAAATTGGGATGAAAGACGGTTTTCGAGAAAAGCGTTTATTCTTTATTCTATCCAACGTAATATTACGGAGGTGGAATCTCGAGACTGTTCGCAAGAAAAGTAATATTGCGGAGGTGGGTCTTAACGGGATTGAGGGCTGACTTCACCCTTGCAAAGAGAATTTTCCGCAGAAAAGAAAAATTGCTCCCTGTATAGTCGAATGTGCTCTACATTCACATGAAGTGTTGAAGTTTCATTAGAACCAGACTTTCCGGATTGGGAATGTCTCCTTGTTAGACATACCCCACAGAGCTAAGGGAGAATTCTCGCTAAACAGCCCCCAAAGTAACTGATATTTAAGATTTTATTTTGTAAAAACTGTTGGTCAAATTGGATTCAATTCTTTTGGGATATAAGGAGGTATCTTTAAACTTGCAGAAAAAAATTTATTATGTCGAACCTTCTTATTAATTATTAATTATTATGGAATCTTGTCCACCTCTTCGACGATGTATCTCCCGTTGGCGGGGTGTGTAGCACCTATCACAGTCATCTGATCGTAAAAAAATAGAAGTTTCTTAAAGTTAGATAGTTTACGCTGGGATCGGTCGACTTTAAAGAAAAAAAAATGAAAAATTGAAAGAGTTATAGCGTTTGAAAGGAAAAGTAAGTTTTTTCATTACACAAATTTTTTATATTATTCTTTATATCGACGAAAAAAGTATTGTAATTAAAAACTAAAATTAAAATTTTAGGTCCAGTCCCAGCGTAAATTATTTAATTTTAAGAAAATTTTCTTCTTTTTCAATCAGATGACTTTGACAGGTGCTACACCTGACACCAACATCGTCGAAGACGTTAACACGATTCCACAATAATTAATAAATAATAAGGATCGACATAAAAAAATTCTACAAGTTTAAAAATGCCTCCTTATATTCCAAAAGAGTTTAACGCAATATTAACTGTAGTTTTCCAAAAAAAAATCATAAATTCCGGGGGCTGTTACTCGAGAATCCCCCTTAAGCCCATCCCTCAACTTCATCCTACCACAGGACACACATCCATTCAGTGCTGAATTAACCAATAAGCAAAAAGCACATGCTTAGGTCATCAGGAGAAAGGGGTGTACCATAGAAATATTCTGAATCATAAAATCTATCTTTTGTTAGAAAAACTTTTTAGTCAAATTATCGAAAATGCCTAAGGAATCACTGCATTGAAGTGAACCCTCAAAATCTTTAAAGTGCTCAGACCCTCTAAGTGTCGTAATCTCATTCTGCATCCCATACAATAGAAAGCTCACAGAAACCCCCAAATATCTTCATCACTACCACAAAATCAGTCCACTTTCCACCACGTTCGGTACCACACAGAAAATCTTGCGTCGCTCCGCACCCGTCTCAATGACCGCAAGGACGTCCAAATACCTCACCGACAAAAGACTCCAGCTGTGAATCGACAGGTCAAGCTTTTCCCTCTTAAGAGAGAATCGATCCGTCCTTGATATCCACGCCGTGGTTCCCCGGCAGTTTCTTCCGCATTTTTTTAAATGCAAACCCGCGGCGAGCGGCGTGCGCAAGTTATCCTGGAGGCGTTGAAGGAGACGTCGCACCGCGCATATAAGATCGTTCGCAAAAGCTAATTCGTAGTCGAGGAACGGCTCGCCTCCCAAGGTCCAAGGAGTTCTCTGTCACGTCCTGTCTCGCCGATTCATACGCTATGCCCAGAAATATACATTCCTTTCGGGGGGTGGGTGGGGGGGGGGGGGTGCGCGGACAGAGGGGGGAGAAGTAACTGCACGAGTGGTTAGGCTGAAGAAGCTGGAGGCTCCTTTCGGCTCTGCTCTGTTATTAGGTTGGAGCATATGAAATTGCCGTTTTGCCGAGGGGTGTTCGAATGAAAATATTCTTTGCCTATTCTAGTATTTTATTTATTTTATTTCTTTGAGCTTCTGCGAGATATCTCGAGTTGTAAGTCAGCGTTAGCAATTGTGTACTGCAGTGGCGTATTTAACAGGGCGGCCGATGAGCAGTTGCCACCTGGCCCCTTGCCCAGAAGGCCCCTCAGGGTCCCATTCTTAAAACAAAATTATGATTTTATACAAACTATATTTTGTCTGTATTATTGCACTGGGCCCGTTTTCAGTAAACTAGCGCTTTATTTTCCCGAATAAATGGGAAGTGTTTTTCCTGCTCAGAAGCACCCCCCATGGCCCCATCCTTAAAACAATATTATGATTTTATCCAAACCATATTTTTTTTCTGTATTATTACACTGAGCCCTTTTTCAGTAAACTACCGGCTTTATTTTCCCGAAAAATGGGAAATGTTTTCCGTGCTCAGCAGGACCCCCCATGGCCCCATCCTTAAAACAATATTATGATTTTATCCAAACCATATTTTTTTTTCTGTATTATTACACTGAGCCCTTTTTCAGTAAACTACCGGCTTTATTTTCCCGAAAAATGGGAAATATTTTCCCTGTTCAGAAGGACCCCCTACGGTCCCTGTCTTAAAAAAAAATATATGATTTTATCCAAGCACTATATTTTTTTTCTATACTTCTCTGTAGGTACACATACCCCCTTTTAGTAAACTTGCCTCCTCATTTTCCCGAAAAAATGGGCCCTTCAGAACGTTTGCCATCTGGGCCTTTCATCTTAAATCCGCCACTGGTGTACTGTTTAGTGTATTCCCACGGTAAACAAAGGAAGTTTTACGCTATCCAAGATCGACAATTTCATCTGCAGCAACCTGATGCATCAGAGACCAGCTCATTTAATTTCTGTGTTTGTGCGCCGAGGCTCCTACTTTTCCTTTTTCCGCCACCCTCGATGCAACCAGCTGCACCGATTCGCGGGACATTTTGCTATTCCGATGGTATCGTTTCTGATGGCTCATTCTTGGGCGATGCAGAACACAGGGTGCTGCAGCGGGACGGAAACCAGACTAACAATTGCGTTTTCACTCGCGGACGGATATGTATGTTATGGTAATCGTTGAAGAGGGGACTTGGTCGTCTTTATGGAAATGGCTGCGAGGTGGAGTTTGCAATTCGCTGTGCAGTGCATTTCTTGCATTCTTAATGGCACCTGGGTATGGGTGATTAGAATTTGATGCAGTGATTGGTTTGTTTCGTGTGAAAATCTGATTATTGTTGTGAAAGAAAGTTGTAGGAACTGGGGTTGTTTAAAGGATTTATATAGTTCAGAGGCTGCACTTTGGGAAAAAAATTGAGGTTTGAAGTGGCGAAGGCGAAGGCGAATGTTTATTGTTATTTAGGTAATTTGTTTTTCAAGTAAATTTACTAAATTACTTTATATTTTTCTTGGTTGAAAATACACTTAGTCTTCGATACTTCAGTGTGCCACCAGGAATTAAATAAAACATTAAAAATTCCTCGATATATTCACGAGAATCTCTCAAAAATGATAAAATCATATCTCATTCCAAAAGTAATTCCATGGAAATAAAAATTTCTGTTAATCAGAATTAGGTTAATTATTCCTTCGCAGTATGGCACTGCAATTTAAGTGTGTTTTCCAATTAGAAAGAAACTAATTCACATTATAAACCTGCATTACGAAAAAATAAAATGAGGTATTTTGCAGAATCGGTATTTTTAAGTCAAAGTATGAAAGCTTCATAACACTGAATTTATTATTTATACCCCCTTCTATAAAACACTCAACAAAAATACTTCAAATAAATAAATCACCCAATAATATTATACATCATTTATGCCAACACTCTCATACATAGCACTTTAAAAATAATACTAAATAAAACCGCAACTGTAGCAAATGACATTTATACCATTTCTTACCACTCACTGTATTCATTTATGAAATTACAATAACGTAAATACCCGCAGTTATATTTAAAACATTTATCATCCCTGGAAAACCAGATGTCACCATCGCCAGCACACACAAGTTTCTCTCATTATTTTCACGCGTGCAATCGGTCCCGAAGAAAATGCCCCACATTTTTTCGACACCCCGTAGAGTGCAGCCCGCGCGCACAACAGGCAGCGTTCCATTCTTCCCTGGACGGAACGGACGGAACAGAGCGGTTTCTCCGACGCGGGAACGGCATGCAGGTGCCCTCGATACCCAAATGTGAATCACGGTAAAAGTTGAACGTGATTACGTGCTGCGTACTCACATTTGAGCCTAACAGCTACGCGCCTTCTGCGCGCGTATGCAAGCCCTGCTCCTCTCTCGCCGAATGGAAACGTTTTCCGCGAAATCGTCGAATCTTCATCCCGAACGAGTGGCAGACTGAAATTGTCCAGATGGCTTAATCGTCGATTCGACTGATCGCTTTCTCTCGATATTTCGCGGCGCTTTTATCTTGGCTCGGTGTCACAAGATCTTGCAATCGATCAGTACTTATGTAATGCAGTTTAAGAAAATGATGATTTTAATAACACGTCGTGCGAATGTAGAGCGTCTTGGAGCATACAAGGATCAACTTTTCCTAAAGAAATTCACCCCGAAGGGATGAAGTTATCGCATTTTTTCGTTTTTTACAGGTAGGCTTTCCAATACGTGACTGGGCGCAGCGTCAAGAAATTCAAAGTCGATTTTCTTGGAAATGAAGCGCAATATCAAAAAATTTTATTCCTTTTTCTCGACTTATTTACTTGTTATAAGTCGAAAAGAAGTAGTAACTTTTTTTGATATCGCGCTTCATTTTCGAGATAATCTGCTGTGAATTTCTTGACGCTGTGTCCAGATGCGTATAGGAAAACATACCTTTATATGACTATTTCTACTTTGGTAGTGTAATAGAGCATATAAATCTAAACCATTCTTATATTCAAAGATTTGTTCTGTCAAGTCGTTATAATGTTATATTTAAAAAAAACGCGATAACTTTGAGGGCTGATTTCACCCCTTCAGAGTGAAATTTCATTGAAATTAGAATTTTCGTGCTGAGAACGTTTTCTTGTGAATTTTAGGGAGGTAGGTATGTTTGAAGAACATGCAAATTAGCCGAAGATTCTTTGTTGACACTAAACTGCACCCTCTAAATAGGTTTTCCGCAGACATTCAAAGTTCTTGCTTCTATGAGAACGCAAGTTTTTCGAGTTTTAAAAAACATTGCATTTGGGGATTGTAATTTTTGGAGGAGCAGTACAATCAACGTTGAAATTCATTTCGTTAGAGTGTAAATTAAATTCGCCTCTGTAGGATCTGTAATGTGAATTTCTACGTAAAAGTCGCTGCCACTGGAAGACACACGATCCCGTTAGCGCGTTCTTTCGATTTCTTCGTGAAAGGGGATTTCCGATAAAGCCAAGGCTGGTGGAGCACCTCCGTGGCCATATATATGCTCGTTTCGGCACGTATGCCACTTTCCCATAGTGACGTATTCGTGTTGGAGCGGTCGTTAAATACTGTAATGTCCCGCGGAAGTAGTAGAATCTGATATAGATCAGACGTGCTTGTCTGCTTGGTAGAACTGCTGGAATCTTCAGTTTCGATTACGAACGCAGAACTAGTAACTAAACTTTTCTAACAATCTTATTTGAAATACTATTTTGTAATCACTTGAAATGCCACTTTGTAATGACTTAATTCTTGGAGTACTAACACATTCACATTAACAGAATTACTTTAATTAAGGGGGGGGGCCTACCTAGAAATTTTCGAAAAATCGATTTTTCCTATTTACTCGTGGTTTTGCAGGCTTATATTAGGGTTAAAAATTTAAGCGCTATCAGGAGCTTTTCTTTTCTTTTTGCCTAGATTTTTTTGCACTCGAAAGACGAGCGATTTTTTTTGCCAAATATCGATGCTTCAACTTTGTACAGCTGGCAATTTGTCTCAAAATAATTTTTCCAAAATCGGGCCCGATAGCGCGTAGATAATTTCATATATTCAAAAAAAAATCGAATTTTCAATTTTGGATGATCCTAAAAAAGTGCCTAAAAAGGGACGTCTCGGGCATCGCCTATAACTCACAAACCTTTTAATACTCTTTACCACAAAAAATATTGAAATATCCGTAAGGTATACTCTTCCCAATAGACTAATGTTTAATAATAAAAATTTATTGGTTTTTCTAGAAAAAAATCCCAGAGAAGCATGCTATTTTGACCGTTCTAGGTAGGTCTTCCGTTTTAAGCAGCATCGACAAATGACCTTCTGTACCTATGTTTTTCCTTCCTCTATTAATTATTTCCAACATTTCATATGCACAGTACTAACATATAAATCACTCCCAATATAAACAAACAATTCTGATTGCCCTGTAATATCTTAATCACGCTGCTTTCGAACTCCGAATTTCTCCGACACGAGTAAACATTTTTCGCAAAAATGGTACCTCCAACAATTACAATAGAATCAAGAAAAATTTCGATAATCGCTAACAGATTAATAATAACGCATTTACGTACCACGAACCACTCGCTAGAAAGTATTTGTCACGTACTCTGGAAACAGAAATTTGATTTACAAACTAAACATTTATGAACAAAGTAAACAACTTACATCATCATCATCATCATCATCAGTATTAATAATGTCTCTCTAAAATCTATCTGTAGAATAAAATCTTTTAAAAATAATACCATTACGAGCACTTGCTACTTAATAAAAAGCACAATCCCTATCAATTCTCCCTTTTCAATTCTCCTTCGAAACGCTCGATAAAGTCCCGTACCATAAATTTCATGCACCGCGGTGCTTCGGAAGAGTTTCTTGAGGACTCTCTTTGGATTCCTCTCGAGCGCTCGTTGCCATTTATCATTCTCCCCTCTCGGGACTGCAAGAAACTTTCTTTGAACCTGTTCGCTGGTTTCCCGCTGAAAGTACACACATCGTCGCCCATCGTCGTGCGTTTCGGCACCAAACGTGCCAAACCCTAATCCCCGGCTGATCGAGGACCTAGTCCGAGCGAGTATTTAGGTCAAGGATGTCGACGGCCCTTTCGGTGAACGGAGCACGCACCTGTGACCCCTTTTGTTACACGTTCCTCTTTCACTTTCCTTCGTGTGCCCGTTGTGTCGAAATCGAAAAGTACGCCCGATCCGTCGAAAGTGATTTACCGAGCGTTACACGACCAGCCACAAAAACGATCAGCAAATAATTATTCAGGAACGCTTTGGACGAATTTTTTTGGACCATTTCGGTCGACTTCCTGGTCCCTCGGATAATAACCCTTCTCCTCCCTCAAGGTTCAATGGGTCCATTGGACTCTGTATCTCCGACGAACGTGTTACGATCCCCATGCGCGACCTTGGGCCTTGCTATAAAATATCCTCTCGCGAGTGGCTGTCGGGTGGAAAAACGCGTTAGAGTTGCTGAACCTCTCGCGTACCGAGAACAAATATGGTAATCCCCGTGGAGGAATGCGGTCCTGGGGGGGGTCGATAGGAACAATTAGATTCTCGCGTTTTATGGCCCCGGTGGCGGGCAAAATGGCGTTGAGGAGTGCATTTTACGGAGGCATAGTCCAGGCAGTAGGCAAAACGAGAAAGTAGCTCGTCGGTTTTGCGAATGTCCCGGCGCGCAGCTTGAGGGAAATAAAAAGAAATTTAATGGCACGATCTAGTAGTCCGTCTGCCGCGTTCACTTTGTTCCCGTCCATTCATCGCCGGCGCCGTGCCACTTTATTGGTCGGCCCCTGTTTGGTGAAGGAAAAGTGGACGACGATTGTTGGCCACGATAAAACGTCCCGTGGAAAGTTGTCGAGGAATGCGCGCTGACCTTGATTATTCCAACAGCCCACGGTGCTACCCGCTGCTGGGCCTGGTCAATGGTCCCCCATGGTCACCCATCCTCTATTAGTTCACTGTCAATTTCACGGACCCAGCTGCAGGATGCAATTAAACGTTCTTAGGATGGCCTGCTATTTTGCGATCGTGGCTGTGATTCGTTCTTGCTTTGTATTAAGCGACGGAGGAATTGTTCTGGCAGCAGATGGCGGGAAGTTTTTTTTTGGACTGATGAACAGCTGGGGAATAATAATTTACTTAGGGGTAGAAATAGACTCCGCTGTTTGGTAGGTGCGCGCGCAAACACTGCTAGACGGCGAACGTTGACAAATGTTTGAAGGTTGAAATCGATAGACAAGACTGAGAGATAAGATATCGAGACGCGCCGAATTGCTGGCGAAATGCCAGCGTATTCGTGTTTTAGAGATCGCAAACAGAAGATTGCATTATGTAAATGATACGTTGTGTAAAGAAAAGTGTGTGCGAGAAATCAGAGAGATTTTTATAGACGAAGAGCGTCTTAACTTTCGTTTTTAGAAAAACACATGAACTCCACTTAGAACTCACTTAGAACTCCAATTTCAACGGCTAATCAGCAGCTACTCTTTCTCCTGCAAAAATAAAATTCTGTTACTGACCAAAAGGGACATAAAAGGGAACTTCCAGTAACACTTCTTAAATTTTCAACTACCAAATTAAAAAAAAAGAAGAGGAATACTAGCTGAATCTTATCAAATCCCTGCAAATTCATATCAATTAATACAATTACTGTACCACACTGAAATCTTAATCCCATAATTTATTTAAACTGTACAGAATATATCCAGGCTCTTTACGCAGGGAACTTTGGGTAGATGTGCGAAAACTCTCTGTTACTCTCGTGAGAGTGACCTTGATTCCCTTGGATTTATTCCGCTTAGCCGTTGGAGTACAGCTGAGGCGTTCATCGACGGTCATCAGCATCCACGAACGTGGCGAGTGATTCCAAAATGTGGGTCGGCCAGAACCCTCGGAGAAAGTGTATTTTCCCACTCCGTGCCTCTTCACATCCAATATCGTTCTTCGGGAACGTGTACCCACTCTGATCGGTGCAGCTTGTATCCATCGTTCACGTGGACGTTCATCGTGAACAGCTAGGAAGATGTGCACACAGGTCAGGTTGTTTCGAAGAAACAATTCATCATTGATCACAGTCATCGAAACGATAGTGGATCTCTTTCAGTCTTTTTTTTTTCATGTGCAGATAGTGACGTTTTCAAATAAATCTCTTCCCTAATGTAATTTATTCAAAAGACTTGCAGGGATTTCGTTTAGTGGCTTGAGGAATAGAAAAATAAGTAACGATAACTGTGAACGAAAAATAATGGAAACTTGAAAATTATATCTGATAGCATTATAGCATTCTATTTGAGAAATTCTTGTTGGTTAGACTGTATAAAGATATTCTTTATATATTTTTAAATTTTGTAACATTTTGTATTTTTCTGATTAATTTGTTTAGGGTATTTAGGTATTTGTTCGTAAGTTCATTTTACATATTGGTAAAGTTTCGTTCAGACTGTTCTTTATGCCCAAGGCTGACCTACATTATGGCTTTTTCACTCACGTATCGATGAATTAATAATTTCTCTTTTTTATCCTGCATCGTGGTGATAATTCCAGCCATCTGGAGCATCCAATTTAAATTTCTTTTTATTCATAAAAATAATACTCCTTCAGTTTTTTCTATTCAGTATATTTAACCGCGAGCTTCTTATTTCATAGAACGCTTTGCTTGAAACAAAAGAGACTTTGCAAGACGTTTCATTGCATTTGTAGTTGGCGATGATTATGTACAGAGTATTCCAGAAGCATAATTACTTTGTTCTCCCATATGGAATACATATGTTTTACGACTTGCATACGTTTATAGAATGTGGATGAGATAAAACAGTTCATCAGAAACACCAAAATGACACAATAATTCAGTTTCCACTTTTATTTATTCACGATACTTTTTTTTATCTTATCAACTCGGAACAATCCCTCTTATTATTACGTCAAACATATCCCATCTTATCTGTTACGATCGCGTCTCGTAAAAATCAAGCAAATCGACGATGTACGAAGGCAAGGAACACGAAAGAAAAAGAGGAAACACATTTTTACCGAGCTGCGAAGAGCAAGCAGCGCTCGACACTTGAACCGTGTCGTTGCCAAATCTTTAGAATACAAGCAGTCGCGCCTGTTTGCCTAGCAGAAAAACTTTCACTCCTTTGCAGAAGAATGTCGCGGAGGAGCACGAGTGAGCCTTTCCAAGGCAAAAGCGTTGAATCCCAACTGACCCTCCGATTTCCACTTGTCTAATCACGATTCTGAAAATGCATTTCCCCCGCCTCCGCTTTTTAGTACGATGTTTTACAACGTTCGCTGTGCTCGACGAAACGGGCGAAAATCCATCGAACGGTCAGTATTTTTTAGAAGCCGAGGGAGAGACGGCACGACGGATTTTGAAATGGAAATACGTGTTACAAATCACGATTGTGAAATGGAAGGGGATTTTTGCGGCAAGCGCCGGGTCTATGGGACGCGTTCGTAAAGATGCATATCATCGATGTCGCTATGTAGAAAGATCAGTCGACTCGGTGTTCTTGTTCCATTGACTTTTGCCTTATGCCTTCTTATTTGCCAAAGTTGACTGAACGGACGCGCAACGGAATGATCGCAGCTTGGGCGACAGTCAAAAGTTGTCCTATCTTTGGTGGGTTAACGTGTGATCGATATATTTTGTATCCACTTCTAAATTTGAAAATCAACGCTTGAAGTTAACGCGGAAGTGTGTAAATTATCATAGTTTTCAGATGAAACTTTTCAGCTACGTTTATGTCGTCAACAGCAGCAAGTTTGATAAATTTCATATGAATTCACTATCATTTTCTAACATCTTTCGCATCTTCTTATTTCCAAATATAATTATATGAAAACAGAAAAAAAATTATATTATTATTGAAGATGCTTTGTTTCGTATATATTGGTCAAGTTCGCAATTTTCCATTGCAGCTTCCAAAGATTTCGCAGTGTCGTATCAATCTGATTAGCGAGAGAAATTGAAACAGTGTGGTATCAGATTTCTAGCGTTACTCTATCCGCCCCATCTACTGCAAATAGACGCGCAATAGCGTCCTCTAATTACATAACCAGCGAATCCCTGTTCCATCGGGCTATGCGCAGTTTGTTTCAAACGGGAGAGGCGTGGGCGTTTGCTGATTCTAATGACAGGGTGAAAGTGTCCTTCGATTCTATGGAACTGAAAATCGCCGAGTAACTTGGCGACGAATGGCTTTACTTCGTCGTTAAGATCGAACTTGCCATCGTCTCTTCGCGATGCACGAAGCGTGCCTTGGTTATTTAAATATCAAATAAAACGGACATCTGAAAATCGCGGAGAGGAATTGGTCTGCGTATCAACGACCTCTATCTCCTTGGATTAATGTGTCTGCGCAGAGTTTCATGCGAATCCTGTCGGCAACGTTGACCGGTTGGGAAAGCTGAAACGAATTCCCATGTCCCTCCTGGGTTACCAAAGTGTGCATTATAGTTTTCACATGCTCGAAATTGCTTCTGGAACTTTGTACCACGGTGACGTGGTGGTATTGAGTCACACGGCGAGGTCGTAGCAGCGGGATCACCAATCTTTGATGAATTTGAAAGGACAGTACATGGACACATTTCTGCGCTAAATCTTCTCTCCATTGTACCCTCCGTTTTCTTATTTTAATCAGTTAGTTTTCTCCTTCTTGTTGGCACAATTGCGAAGAGATTGAATCTGTATCACCTTAGATCCGCGGACAAACAAATTGGTACATAAAGGTAACTTTAGAATAATAGTGGCATTGGCTTTTTTTTTGTTGCACTGTATTCGTATGTTGTTAACCTTGTAGAGTTCCTTTGTTTCGTTCCAATAAAAAATTCCGGAAAAAGAATTTTTCCCTTCCTGGTCAGTCTTATACTTTTCACACGTAGAGATATGTTTATTAATTTATTTTAGTTTAGTTTTATCATTTTTTATCGGTGTGGTAAAACAGCTAATACAGTCTTAGGTCCATAAATCTCTTCTTTCTGACTTGTAGCCCCAAGTTGTAGTCGCAGGTTAGATGAAGCGTTAGATGTGATTTTCAATAAGGAGATATGTTATTGTCATTTAATAAAGGAAAATAAGAAAAAGTGAGAGCGCAAGTTATCGAAGATGACATTATTACCTACTACATCTATTTACATTATGCTATCGACGTTATTTACAAACCAATACTATTAATTTTATCGTTATTAGATGCGTAACTATGACTATTTATATTCCTTTATCATATTCGAGCAGTGGCATATGCCTCACAGTTCATTCTAACGCCCAACTCTTGTCTCCAAAGTGCAGTCTTGAAGCCTTAAACGCTACGACTCGAAGAGGAAGCATTGATGGGCATGCTTCTGTGACATTTTTTCTAATCAATATAATTATTAATTAGAGATGTCTAACAAAGTCTGGTCCAGCGATTTACGAAGTGTGAATGGAAAATAAGTTACAACTGTTCTCCACCCTTCAACCCTCGTGCAACTTACATTCAAAGAAATTGTTTCCTTAAATCTGATAAAATGTGTAAATTTGTTCTTCTAGTATACAATATTTAATATGCAATAAATGGACCAGTGTAACTGTTCAGAGGTATGCTGCTCGACTACCGTTGCGAATTCACCAAGAAAATATTGCGTTCAGCACGTTGACTTAACACATGCAAAATTCCCAGTACAGGTTGAATAATATCTTTTATTTGTCTTGTGTTCGTTGGCCGATCTCTGGGGGGGGCCACCAGGTGGTATTTAAGGTAGGCGGCCCGTCGAAGGCTGTGTTTCACGGCGATTCTATCTTTAGCACTTTTCTCATTCGATTTCCCATAACACGTGGCGCGTTTCGAGGCTCTCTCTCTCCAATTAATTACGATTTCTCGCGAATCGGTACATCATCGTTTCGCCAGGAATTCCGTCTAATTGAACGAAGAATGTGCCGCAACGCTTCGCATCTGTGCCTCACACGGGCAAGGAAGAATATTGCATGCACGCACACAACAATAAATACGTGACTCCCATTTACAAATCGGATTGCAATGATCGCGGTGAAATTAATTTCTAGCGGTGCGTTTGCTTTGGCTAGCCATGGGAATATTTATCAACTTAGTAGCTTTCTTGGATTTCATTTGTCTCCTTTATGCACGTTCCCCTTTCCACGCGGCCTTTTTATTAACCACGAAATTAAGTTGATCCGACTGATTAAATTAGTTGAACGTTTCAGGATTACGCTAGTTTAATATGTTATATAAATTGTGTCAGCAGTATGGAATTGTTGAAACATGTGAGTAGGTGATGGGTAGTAAAAGTCGTAAAGAAAGTAAAAGACCTTTGTCGTTTTGCAATCTGAGGCTTCGTTTTTGAGACAAGAGTAATATTAATATGTAGGAATCCTCCACTTCCGGCGTTAATGTAGTAAATGTTCCAATGCATTTTCGCAATTTATAATATATATTCTAGCTTGTCTTGAGAAACTTACTATATCGTTACCTGTCCTCCTTTTACTTTTATAATTTTAGTCGCACCTTTTATGCAATCGTATAAAACGTCCTTGACCATAATATTAACACTTTTTTAGTTCGTGCAATTTTACGTAGAACAGGCACTCTCCTTAACAGATTAGTGAATTCTAAAGCAATTTTTCTTCATCCCCGCAAAGTTAATACCCGTCACCAATTTCCTGATTATCGAGGGGCTTTTTACTTAACATCAACTTTCAACATAAACCACAACAAGGCGGGAAGTATTTCCCAATGCAATTCTTCTCGCATCCACTACTAAAGCACAATAATATACTCCCATGAAAAATGTCACTCCGATACTAAATTCCTTATAATTAAAAAACGCAGCTGCAGATTGCAAAATGGTTCTTTCGAATCCTTTTTGGCACGAGAAGTTTCAGTGTTCCAGATCGCAGCATAACTTTGGAATAATCTGTATAATTGATTCTGGACTTGTGTAATACACAAGATGGGCCGACAGGCTAACACGTTTCATCTGCTTTTGAAGATTAAAGCTACATGCGGGTTACAGCATCCGCGGCCCCCCTCCACAATAGTATCGGCAACTATTCTTGGCCAGAATCTACACCTCTGTCGATCATCTCGGAGTTGCTACAATTCACCTTGCGGCGTCCAACTGTCCGGCCATGTAACCTCACTTTCTCCTTTTACAGAAAGGCCGGACCGGCTGTATTCGATATTTAAGACGATCCCACCCAGTCCTTCGCCAGCCGCATTTTTCGCTTTAAATCATACGTGGCGGCTCGTAACCGTACCACAAAATCGGGATTCTGATGTAACAGCGTGGACAGCTTGGACGAACAAGTGTTATTTAGAAGGCAGATTGTATCAATCGCCAGGGGGTGGAAGTGAAGATTTGGATGAGGGTTGTTTTATTTTTTAATTGTTTGTGAACTCCAGTGGGAAGAAACCATGATTTTAGGGGGGAAGGAATATTTTTCAGATGAAATAGGAAACGAAGGGAGGGAATTGTTACTCTTATTTTTATCTAGCAATGTGCCTGTTTATATTTTGATTTTGGGGATGCTATAGTTTTCCACAGATTGATTGGAACGCTACCTCATTTGGGAGTTTATTGAAAAATTATTTTTCTTTTATATTATCTATGTCGTGGTGTGCAATGGTAATTTTTAATACTCGTGTGAAAACATTCATTTCTCCTTCGTGGAAATACAGAATTATTAGATATTAGGGGTAATGGTTTATTCTAATTATTCTTCTTCACACCTCTTCGAAAGCTCCTACTCCAATAATTGCGTATGCTGTCCAATCCCTCGCCTACACTTATTTTAAAACACTCAAAAGTGTTTGGAGTTCGGAAGAAGATGTGAGGAAGTATTAACTTTTATGCAAATAGGACCGAATATTTTCGTAATACAAAAATTACGTGGCAACGTGTTTGGAATCGGTTTCGAAATAAAATGCTGTAACCAGGAGAAAGTTGCATACAGTTTTAGAAACTAGAATAAACAATTTGATGCACTATAAAATAATTCATGTGCTGCTTCAGTAGTTTGTTAACGCACAAAGTAACCAAAATAGAAACACTGTCACAGTCAAATACATACGTTTAAAACAGTGTTGTAAATTTGCAACATAAAAGCACTGCGTTTATTTCTCAAGAAAATTCTAAACATTTATTAAATACCGTTACTGTAAACGCAACAGATTGCTACATGCAGAGCGGTATCGATTTGTAGCTCAAGAAAAGCCAGTTTTTATCCCGAATACTCCGTTGTGTCGCACGTGAATGGCTTCTGGCTGCATTGAATAGAAAAATAACTTTCTAATTCGTGTTTCTTTTATTTAATTGCGCGGGCTTGGATGCACGGGTGTACGTTTACCAAATATAGCAATAATCCTCTTTCTTGCGCAAGAAACGTGAAATTAAGCGATACATACTTGCATTACAGATAAGAATCATATAAAAGGAAATATAATAGATTATTGTGAGAAAGTGGTATTGAAGAATGTGTTGAGAACATGATACAAATACAGCGACACTTGTAAAGCAATGCGTGTCGAGTGGGTTATTTTATATTCGAAATGTTATGTATGTTTCCCAAGAAGCATTGTAGGCGTATCTGGCAAATCTTTTTAACAGATCGTGTCTTTCGCAGATATGGCTCACTGCGTTTCAGTTGATATTCACCTACACGACGCACTTTAGTTTTTCGTTACTTTCCAGGCACGTTGCTTCCGTTCGAATTAACGATCGTAAAGTATCGATCGAATGACTACACTGTAGCAATTATTATTAGAACTCCAAAAATGCAACTGCATTTGCAATGATTTACATTCAAATTCCCACTTTTTGCCATGCATTTCAGTATGATAAATAGTGAGAAAAAAAACGAAGCCACATTTTCACATAAAAATAAAATGGGGAACGATGCGCGAAGGGGAAACAATTTCTATATAGACCAAATGCGTGGATTTTTTTTTCCATATCAAATTTGGTCTCCTTTAATTTATTTAATTTAAAATTCAAAATTTTGTTCTTTTATTGGAAAATATTCTACGTGCCAATGGCAACACTATAGTATAGAATTTGATTTTTGGCACTTACAGTGTTTTATACAAGGGCTCTTCAATTACATTTTCCTTCTTTACTTCCTTTTTCGTGACACGAGTAGAGAAGCGAAGATTTCCACGAGACTCAATCAGAACAGGGACGTTCTTGCAATCAATGAAAATTCATTGAGTTCATCAGGCCGTTCGAGTGTAGTGTGTCTTTTTTTTATCCATACTTCTTGTAGTTCCTTTCAAACAGCAACCACAGGTGCGACTTAAGAAGGGTCTTGCGACAGAAGCACTTCCACGAGACGTGCAATCTTACGCCATCCAACGTACGCGTTTCTTTAGATCACTGCCGTAAGAAGTTCTTGCTCGCGGAGCAAAAAAGAAGCAGGGAGAAACGGTTAAAAAATTATTTTTCCAAGGGTTGCATAAGTACCTACGGATGTGCACTATAAAACAGCGTCCACTGTGTATAGGTGTCGCCTGGTAAAAAGTGGCAGGGAATGTAAAATAAAAATCAATAATTTATGGAAAAATATTGTTAGTTCTGTGAAAATAGAAAATTACAGATACTTTATAATTTTGATAATGTACTAGTGATATTCTTGTAAATATTAGACGAGTATTTAAGATGAAAATTGAGTGTAATTACTCATATTGAGTGCAAGTGGAAGTGTACGCCACACATTATAAGTTTTTAGTATTTTAAATTTATTTATTATTTACTTATTTAACTCTATTAAGCATTTTCTTGAAGTATTTTATTATAGAATAAAATACTTTTATTTCCAATAATTATTGCACCAATTTAGAATACCATTCACATAAAAAAAAAAAAAATAGAAACTCTTAAATGAATAGAACTCTAACCATGTCAAGCATTTTTCCAAATTTCTTGTGAAATTTCATCCACAATTTCATCCAACACCTTCCTTCGAATGGATTTCGAGAGATTAGTGACCTACTTGAAAATCATCTCAAGTCTACGTAACCAAGCATATTTCGAATTTCTATCCCCAAGATTTTACTTAATCACTGCAATTTTATTTAACGTACTTTCTAGTTATAATAATTTTTTTAAGTGTCCGCATCCTTTCCTTTCTCTTAAAAGAGTCTTCGATTCCTCGTGAACCTGATTCTCCCTTCGAGCTCGGTTACATAGCCGTCTGATTATCGTATGTAGGTTTTCATAATCGACTAGCGATGAAGAAAGTTGTCCACTGGCGTCCCAACAGTAATTCCCAACTGGATATCGCCTGTCCGCCGATTACAAAATTCCTCGTGTCCACGTCTCGATTTTCATCTCGCTTTGGGCCACGTCCCAAAGCCACGGCGCTGCTAATTATGATTAACGTCTCGTCCCTTCCCCGAAACAACAATGAATATTAACGAACGTTAACGATGTCCGTTCAGCATAAAATTAACATCGAGAACGGCTCGATATTAATTTTAGATTGCAACAGCATCGCCACCTGTGATTGTAGAACTAGATTTTTCGTGGGGGATTTAAAATCGGGACTCATATTAATTGATTTCTGCAAACCGCTACTTAATTCTTTGCTCCACTCATATTGTATATTTATATTTGTCATGGTACTGTCAACGTCTTTCTCAAGAGTCGCCAAGTGCCATGGAAAAATGCGAAACCACAGCTGTAAGTGTTTGCATGATTATACATTTTAGAGATGGAGGTCAGTACGAGTATTGTTACTAATGTATACAGCAGGTTTAAGTATTTTGAGGTCTCGAGTTACCGTGGGGGAGCTTTGAAACAAAGATTTTCAAAAACACATGGAAAGCTAATTTGCCCTTTAATTGGTTTGGATAAAGAAAAAAGACCTGAAGCAAAACTTCTACTACTCAGCTTTGTAATCACCTCGAGATATAGTGCACTCCAGTTTTGTATAAATTAAAATTATAATGAAGCTTCTGCTATATTTTCTCGAATTTCAGTGTATATTTAAAGCAACGAAGTGGCTACACTATGAGTTCGAAAGGAATTTAAGAAATATTTCATACCACGTCAGATCATCGTCTCTCAATAACAATTTAACGATGAACTTCACTAACGTTAAAAATAATCGAAAATCTTTGAAAATTAGAGGAATGAATCTTTATGCAATAGTAAAACCCCCGCAAAATTTTAGAAAAATTGATTTGGTAGTTTTTAAATTATGTAACTTTCAGTTTAACATGTATTCTTATGGAAAAACGCAATATTGAGAAATATAACCACAAAATTAAGAGTAAAATAATAAGCCAAAGTTTTTGAAATTTTGTGTATAGGAAGATCAAACACCATTGTCATTTCTGACTGGTTTTCATCACAGGGAAAAGCCTTATTCATGTCTTGAATATTGATTAACTTTTGATCTGATGTCACCTAAAAATGATACCACATGATTTTCATGCATATTTCATACTCATAATTGCTAGTACTTATAATCGTATAAATTCCACCAGAAAAAAAAAGACATTTCGAGAAACAGAATGGTTGTGCCTCGACGCTGTGGATCGCAAATATAACTGTGCCGTCCTGTCGCAACATGTCGTGTGGACTTTAAAATTATCATATTCCTGGATAAGCTTTCCAGCCGTAAATTAAGAAAATCTGTGGGTCATTAGCCGAGGGCGTCGAAGTGGAATCGCGGAATTATATACATTCGTAACACGTGTACTCAAGGTGTGTCTCCATTTCCATTCTCGAAATCCTGAACACGTGTCTGATCCTTGACTTTTACACCGAATAAATTACCCATAAGCAGTGGACAGACTGAGGAATCCAATCAATTCTTCTTGCCCCGGAATTTTTTCCGTTAAACTAAATCTTGTGGCCAATTGGGGGGGGGGGGGGAGAACGTACACGTGTGTGGAACAAAGAGAGGAAAAAAAAGAGTTCTAAGGTAGTTTGCTGCATGTTAATCAGAGTAATTATCGCAGATGTATATCTCAGGAAGAACAGAAGATTAGCGATCGTAAGAGTTATGTTTCTGTTGGTGGCAGAGTTACTGTCAACTCGCCTCGGCTAAACCGGATGGTAATTAGATATACTTACGGTAATTAGGTATGCTTATTACTCAATTCGTGTAACCAGATAAGCTGCAGGATCACAGGAAACGATGCACAAACCCTCGCCTTTAGTTTACTCTGTAAATAACACCAGTCTTCTTTAACATTCTCAGTAGTCCCTTTTTCAAACATCTTCCATTTTGGGGAGACCTGTTTGAACGAGCTGTGTGCAAACGAAGGAGGAGGATTATTTGCCGAACACTTTCGCTGGTTTAAAAATTCGCGATTCACTTGTTTTACTTTATTTTTTCGTTTCCGCGTAAAAGATTACGAAATCGTAGGAAAATATACAAAATTGTGCACACAGATCGTATTTCACGACAGAGGAGCGATGTGACGTGGCAGAAGACTGAGGCACAACTGTCGTTATGATAGTCATTAGTAAATTCCTTGACATCAAATACGATTCAACCTTAGAGAGATTTCATAATTGTTTCACTATTTCAAACGGTGGCAGACTTTTCCTTACGATTTAGGGACACCTTTCGAAAAATCGCTGCAGTCACGGATAAATGGAAGTGCCCCTGATCAATTGAACCCCATGAATGGGCGCTCGTGGAAACGTCATTGGTAGCACGTTCTGGTACCTCGAGACGGTTCACGTACTTTCACATTCTTTCGAGTTCATCCCACTCTTGCAGCTTTCAGATGAGTTATCGAATCGTCTCACGTGCCGAAATTTCTATCGTCGATAATTCCGACCGAGATTCCTCAACGCATATCTCACGTCATAGAGAGGAATTTCGCTACGACTCGGGAGGAATTCGATTCGATAGCAAGTGGGGCCCTTCTTCTTGGAGAAAGCTCGCCTATTAGAATTTATGTTTGAGAGCCGCACGATGATGATTAGGAACAGATGGAGGCATTTGAAGGACGCGTGGCATATTTGCATTTAGAATTATTAACGGATACACGATTTAACGCACAATAACGTTCATATTTATTCGCTTGTAAATTTGAATTTACTGCTGGGCTTCTGTAGAGATTCTGTCGAATCACGTTGCATACAATGTTTTAATATCAAGGGTGATAATAGGGAATTTGACAAAACAGCTTTATCGAGAAAATTAAGTTTTAATACTTTAGTCCAGCAGTAAAGAAATAAGGTTCAAGGAATTTGTCTGCATTGTTCATAACATGAAGCTTATATCCTAATTAGGCATCAGAAAAAATTAAGCAGTAAAATAGTAATTGTATTACATTATTGTAATACTTTTTCAAGTTTGAACAGGGTAGCATACTGAAACAAAATAAGAAATTTCCACTTCTATTATTATCAAAACCAGAAAAGCCACTCGACAGTTTTGTAATCCCAGTTGCCACCAACAAAATATGCTATGAATCACAAAATCACGAGAAATGGACATTTATCCCCCTTACCCTTCAGGTATACCTATAATTATAAAAATTAAACCAAAAATATATTCTTTAATTTATTCGAAATACTATTTCTTCTGAATATGTATATGATTTCTTGGGAATGGACATGTATTTTGTTCTGTATGTATAGAGGAGTTTGTCTTAACTGTAGTTTATAAATGGAGTTACACATCGGAAAATTGAATTCGTCTTGTGTTCGGATTTATTTAGACAACTTCAAAGAACTAGCGATTCAGTAAGGGAATAGGGAGCATTTATAGTCAGACGACCCGTATAAACTGAACACTGCATTGTACAGTAAATCCTCGTTACAGCCCCGTTTTTACCATGCGTAGTACGCCCGGTGACTATCCCCCACCATTTCTTGGAATCCTTCGGTCGAGAGTGACAGAACGAAAGAATCGACGGCAAGTTCGCGTCAACTATTTCGTTCCCTCTCGCTCGCTCTTCGGTTTTCTCATTCGCGGTATCGGCCGCACGGGATAGTGTCCGCAACGAGTCGTACGCCCGCCAGCAGCCCCGTTCGCCGGGTTTAATACGAGTGTTTACTGTATTTCAAATTGTTCCCAGGATAAGTTATTCATAGTAACGAGAACTTTCGAACCATGTACAAATTTTACAATTTTATTTAACATTCTTACTTTGGTCACCTTTTTATGAGAAGGAAAAAATTTCCTATGCATTACAAAAAATCTGAATCTACGGCCACGTATACCAATCTCAATAATACTTACATTCTTTTCGTACCCTTTATAACAGAAGAAAATAATAACCTATACATTAATCAAGATTTCCTTATTTTATATCATCTCTAGGCTACCAATTAAATTAAATGTATAATTCCACATTGCCCTGTATGTAATCAACAATATTTTGCCTTTCTATTCTATCCTTCAACAGAACTGTATTATAAACGATTAGATCATAGTGTACGAGATCGGTATCACGAACATTTTTTTTAAAAAAAATGTCCTGCCTGATAATAGGAAAACAGGAAGAACCGGGTTCCCGCGTTCTCGCCCGATTTTACGTTTCCATCTTTTCGTTGATGCGTTGGTTTTCTTGGACGCTGGCCTTGAGTGCCGGAGCGACATGCGAGAGGTAAAAGTGGGGTAGTGAACTTGCCTGTTGCCACTAAACTAGTTATCCAAGAATGTAATAAGTGGCTACCGCGTCGTGGAAATCACATGACACGCATGGACACACATCGGACACGGTCATTGCTCAATGTTGCATGTCCTCCTATAAACATACTGACCGTTTCATTTTAAGTTGACCGACCTGGTGCACGTCACTCCTGTCGGGCAAACAGAGCCGATCGTCGCTAGGCCCCGATAGGTATGGTATTAAGAGACTCGCCAAGGACCACTGCATAGTATTTACAGTTGATTTTCATGGATGATCGCATGTCGATATGAGGAAAAGGGGGCACGGGGTAAGAATGCTCTCGAACTCGTGAGAGAACGTTTTGATACCTGCTAGACGTGTTATTAGTAGAAGGATGGAGCGTAGTTTCTTCAAGCGTTCGTGAGTTTTCCGGTCGCTGTGTTAACTCTATCTGATCAATATAAAATTGAGAAGCATGGAAAGGGGCTGAACAGGGTTTTAACGTGACGGGGGTGATTGCAGCGAAGATAAATGCTTCTCCGTTCTGGATATTTGTGTATGATATAGCTGAGAATAAGATTGAAAAGAGCAGAAGATTATCAAATTTTAATATATCGTGGAATGGTAGAAATAGTTTAATTGGTTTGTTCGTCTTGCATCGAAGGGTAGGTATTAAATAAGTTAGCAGCAAAAGGTGTATTTTATCCACGTTGTTGGTGTGCAATCATCTGTAGAACAGAGTAGAACTATTGCAACACATGTTGTTTTAAAAATATCCTTTTAGAATACTAGTTCTAATCCCAGTAGCTAATAGCAATAATTCAATTTTTGAATAAGTAATAAATACATTCTTCATTTCTAGGCATTCAAACCGCTCGAAGATCAAGTATTTTTTTGCGAATTAATTACAAGGAGATGAATACAAATTGTGACTTTAAACTGTAAAGTGTAGGCATTTTTTCTGTGGTTTTGCCCTGATTGTGAAAAAACTAAGGTTCGGATCGAATTGAAATTTTTACAGCCTGTTCAAAATATATTCCTTTCTGAAGTGTACCTCAGCATTAAAGAATCAAAGCTCTAGTTTCCGAGATAAAAAAGAATAGCCATCTGCGCCCCCGAAAATTGACATTTATCGTACAACTGGCCTTTTCCTAGTCGCTATTTTAATAATTTTGGTTTGATTCTTTTTTCTACGGTCCACTCCAAAATTACAGGTTCTAGGAGAAACACATTCCAACAAAATCACTGTACTTTACTTTTAAGCTCAATATTCGCGCCAAACCAAAGACACTTTTTCTAAAACATTATCTAATCAACCTCGTGTAGCGTCATTTGTAAAATACATATGTGGACAAAAAAATTTTTTTTTACTCTACATGATAGTACTACTAAACATTGTGTAAAAGGAAACGCTTAAAACTCAGCTCTTTACTCCTCCATTACCTTTAAAACCTTTTTTGTGGTGTTGTTAAATGTGAAATATATAGTTCAGCTACTGGACTTTGCAATCTTGCAGTGAAAGAAAAATGAGGAATTGTAAAAAAAAGTACCTTCTAAGCTCCTACTTCTTACCTTTTAATCAGGAGTGTCAATGATTAGTGCAGTTTACTCTACAACAGTAGGTTAGCTACAGAGATGGGCAAAATTTTTATTTAAATAAAATTTCGAATATCGAAGAAAAGTTTAAAAAATTATTCGCCATTCGTTCGTTAGCCCGAGTTAACTTTATTCGACACATGACGAATAATATTTTTTTAACTTTTATTCGGTGTTCGAAACTTTATTTAAATAAAAATTTTGCCCACCTGTACTAACGAGCATCGTCTAATATTACACCAACACTATACAGATATTCAATCCAAACATTACATACTCCCCCAGGACATTAAAAAGCTCCCAAAAATCCATGAGCGGTCAAGAGAACTCGGCGATCCTGGATCCAACAAATATTTGCCTCTGTCGCCGAGTTGCCAACCTCATCCAGCTCGCGATGCGCAGTTACACGCGCGCGGATCTCTAGTAGCGTTCCTGCAACGCGGTGTTATTTGCCTGTCGTGGCCTCAATTAATCCGCCAGCAGAGTGGCGAACTTGTGAAACGTTAGTGCCATTTACTGCATCCTGGCATGCCCAATCCTCCCGCCTGATCTCGCGCGCGCGCGCCTGGCCACCGAGAAACCGTGACACGCGAGCGAGCGTCTGCGCGCGCCGCGGTGAATGCTAAGAAATCGCCGGGAATCAGAATGAAGTTTCGATGACGAAAGTAGGCGTCGATGGGCACCGCGAGCTGAAAGAATGCCGTCTTGGCACTGAAGCCGCCGCCGGAGCGCCGACAACCAGGGAAAGACGCGCTCGACGGTGGCTTCGTCGTCGAGCCATTACGTGCCAACGAAACGTAAACAGCCGCAGGAATGATGGATTTTGTAAATAACAGTTGCCGCCGCGTAAAGGCACGGCGTATTACGTATTCCGCGTTATTCCTCGCCTCTGCCGCCGCGAAATCGCGCCGAGGCTGTCCGGGGGTTGGGTCACACTGGTTGCTTCGAGGAACACGAGTGATGTGAGGAAGAATGATGAGATGTGGAAAGTTATCGAGATGAAAATGGCTGTTGCTCATTTCATCGCTCATTCCGACGCTTTATTCTGTATTAAATTGATTCATGTCCTGTTATGAAATATCCTGCCCCACGATTTTATTTAAAGTGTATCGTTATCGTAATTGTAGTACAAGAAAATGATCATTTTTTTATTTTTTTAGTGCGTATTTGATTAAATTAGATAAAAGTCACTTCAATTTTTTTTTTTTTAAATATGTATTTCTTTTTTGTCAACTGTCTGGATATGAAATGTGGATATTCTTGGGACCAGGAGTTTTTTTTTCATATTTTAAGAGATCACTTGTAGGATGCTTTGGTATTGATCTGCTTTTTAGTGGAATTGGAGTGAATGTAGTTGTATTTTTGAGAAAGCGATGAAACTGTTTAATCTTCTGGAGTATATTGGTATCAGGTATTTTAGAAAGTTGTTCCGTTTGTTTTATTTCCACTCGTGGTGGTGTTAAAAACCACATTCACGTGAAATATGTGTTATCAAATGAGGTATCATTTTTCACAGTAACCTTTCTTGCAAAAGTATTTTTATTGACGAATTTCTATATATTCCTGTTTTTTAAAATTCTGGACGAGTTGAAATAAGTATTACACCGAGGAAAAAATGTCCCAGTGATCATATCTACAGAAAGGGAACCGTTTTCTTAATAGAATTCTCGAAATATTGTTATACGAAGGCTTTTTGCATTATCAAAAAAGTTGTGAATCAAGTATTATCAAGAGACAATTTTGCACAGTTATTTTGTGAACTAAATACCTCTAACATCGCCAATTTTGTGTTAGTTGCAAAGAAATCAATGCGAATATTCGGTCTAAGTATTTCCTGCAAGTAGTAAAATCGATGATAAGTCAGCCGCAGCGCGACACGCGAAGTAGTAGGGGACAATATATGATCAGACGAAATCAGCGATGAATAACGCGTTATTGTCAATTGACATTCTTCTTAGATACTCGCGGTACATTCATTGAATGAATATTTCACTGCTTGTTTTACCTCGCGTAAGTTACCTCCAGTAATTTGTTACACAATCGTTTGATGTTTACTAGCACACATAATTCTAAACTGAATCGTTAAAGCCGACATGTTTTTGTGGTGTTTCCTCGTAGTTATTGATGGCTTGTCGGCACTGTTATGCGCTCGTGTCGTAGCAAATTCTTTACTTAATAGGTGCGATAAAGAATTCAAATTGTGACTAAATTAAAATTAATTAAACGGACGAAATTCAGTTTCATTTCTAGGAAAATATTAGAATTCTCATTAAAATCATTACTAAAAATAGTAACTTCAAATCGTAAAAATTTAATCAAATTTAATTAAATTTTATCGACTTCTTAAATCTTAAGGAACTCTATTGTATGGTAGCTCACGTTTTTCCTAATTGAATCGAATTAGGCACTACAAATGAAACATAAATTCATTTCCACTTTCGCCACCATCAGATAAATGTTTTGCTTGAAAGAATAAATACGTTGAACGCTACTTTACCCGAAACAGTTGTCGAAGTGTGAAAGCAGACTTCCACTATTCGTTGAAGTGCTTGACCACACGTGCAGGGGCGTAGCCTGGATTTCATTCAAGGAGGGGCAATATTTTATTCAGGCAGAGTACAATAAATAGTGAATTTTGAATTTATGTACGTGGTTAGAAATCAATATAAAATTTATTTTCATTTTATAATAAATTAATTTAATCTTGGACGAACGACTAATTTATTATTTTTCCCCCACCCCCGCCCCACCTTGACTGCGCCCATGGAAACGTATGAATTATGCGTTGAATTGCCATTTCCTGCCACCATGAAATCTGATTTTTGATTTTGAAAGGAGACCCCCCCCCCCCCCCGGTTTTGTTCCTTTTAATCTAAAATTGCGCTACATCAAATTCATTCAGCTCATTACCCGTGGTGTCAACACGTGGAAATTAACAAAAAATTACATTTTCAAATTCTTATTAAAGTATTTATTTTATTTCAAATATCCCAACTGTCTTCCAAATCCTACATACTTATATTCCAATTTATCGAATTAAAAAAATTAATCACATCTCCGTAACATATCAAAGTCAAGTATACAGTGTTACTGTTTTATTATGCTGCGTTTATAACTGATTCGATACACGGTAATTTACACAACCGTTACAGATAACAATTCTGCGAAACAATAAAATTAAAATGTAATAGCGTTGTTTTAATTTTCGTTGTTTGCAAAATTTCTTTATAATTTTTTAAGTTCAAATCGCCACGGTTTAATGTTATTCGATTAAGCTGAACCTTTATACATCACTATATTATATCAAATGAAACAAAAACAGGGGGTCCCACAGAAAAATTGAATTTATTTTTACTTAGTAAATAAGTGGCACACTGATCTACATACATATATTACGTGAGATATTTCATCCGTTCTATAATGAATCATTCTTTTTCCTTGCAGAGTAGAACGAGCACGAGAGTTTACAGGACGAATGTCACACGGATGATGAGCTCTATGCAAACTCAGCTACCCGGATCCATGCACGATTATCAAGTCGACCCTTACCGACTGGTCGAGGATGACCTCAAAGATTTCTACGATGATATACGGGAGGTCAGTTGGCATCATCGTTCTACCACATAAAGTTCATTCGTTTGTCATCGCGCTAATCGCATCGCGCGTTCCGTCTGTCAGCTTTCTACAAAGAAATGCGCACATTTCCGCGTCGGGACCAGTTCAATTACGCGGAAAAATGTGGGACTTCTACTCCGTAAACAGAAGTATCACAGGCTTTTTATAATTACGCACCAGGAATTGTAAAGGAGTGCTGTCTGCTCACAACGTAGAAACCTGTATAAAATACAGTAGCGTGAAACGTGACGAATGATTTTTCGTTCATGTTAAAAAAATTGGGCACAACTAGTGAACAGGGTGACATTCTCAGCCAAGCTAAATCGTTGAATCCTATCGCGGATCTCCGCAGAAAGTCCTCAGTTTTCGCACTAATACGAAAGCCTTTTAAACTTCAAGAAGGCGTAATGAAGCTTCAAAGTAGAATCCAACAGTACCTTTCCCTAGATCGCAAGTAAAAATAAATTTTACCATTCACCTTCTCGCGCAACTGAAAATTATAAAAAAAAATACCCTCGTATCCACCCTCTCTAGTTCTCCAAAATCCCACCCCCTCGCGGGCATTTGCAAGTTTCATCGCGCCATGTCCAGCGACTCGTTGGAATTAATTTCCTGGTGCCATTTTCGGTGGAAAGCTTCGCCGATCCGCCACGAATCGCCAAGTACTTCCGTCAGGGCGTAGCAGCGGGAAGAAGGGGTAGGCCGAGCGGAAAAACGGCGAAAGACGCTAGGAAGAGGCACGAGCCAACTCACCCTAGTTGCATCATCGCGGCTCTCGTCTGATTACGCGATGCCGCGAGACACCTGGCCGCCAGGATCCCAACTCTTCTTTCTTCCTCCCTGTCCTCCCTTTTCTCTCGTTGCCGAGGCTGTCGCGAGCGAGCCTCTCCAGCGTGCAATTATAAATATTCAAAGCGAGGAATGCCGTTTTCACGAGGCGCCTCTGCTTAAGGCGCTCCGCGCGCTAGCGAAAGCAGGCCCGCGACTTCACGGTCTGCATATATGGCCGAGAGTAAGAACTTTTACTCACGGTCGCGGCTATACCCCATTGTTGTTCGCGTATGCGCGTGCAAACGCGTTTAGAAAGCACTTTTCTCGTTGCACCATGGGGCGCGATAACGCGGTTCTGTCACGCAGTTACGTGTCATCCACGGTGTCGCGGCTCGTCTACGCATCTTAGCTTAATTAGCAGAGGATCATGGCCGGTGGTTGCTCCGGTGGGTTACGGGGAAAGGCTCTAAGAGTGTGAAAGGACGATGTAAAATTTCCCGAGTGGTTGTACACCATTGGAAAGGTCTTGGATGCTATTTGTAAGTTCGAAGTCAAATGGAGTCACCTAGAAAAATGATCTGCAAGCTGGAGATTTTATGATTCTGAAGAAAATACACCAAGGGCCAACTTCGTTTCTTCGCCCACGTTCTTTAAATATTTTTTAATCATCACTTTGTCTGGTAGATACTGTTTGATTTTTAGAACTGCAACCAGCTGCGACTCTCTTCCAAATGACAACATAGAAATCGCTAGAGTACGTAGCTTAGTGAAATCTGTTTTCGTATATAGGTACTTTCCTGCAGATGCAACTGTGCGTGCGTAAATTGCAATTCCGATCTTCTGACGCACAAGCACGCTCTGTTTGAGCTTCGAGCTGGAACTCTGGAATGAATTTCCACTTAACAGATACATATATTACTGCATCCAGTTTCTTCTATTCCCACTTAAGGGGTGCAGGACTATTGAACGACTAAAATCAATGATTTATTTTGGGTTGGTATGGTTAAATACCAAATTATCACCATACCGGTACTTTTCACAGTTTTTTTTTTTTATGTACGCTTTTACAAGTAATTTAAAACAAAATGATTGTCAGAATATTGAAAATAATTCAAGTTATTTGACGCTAAAAATGGTACATAGTCTCAGGCGAATCACTGATTTAAAAGCAAAATGCTTTGGGGGTGAGTAATTTCTACACTAAAAACTACAGAATGGAACTTTACTGACGAATTTAAACAAAAATTGTGAAAGGTACACACGAATCAATTTTTCCTACTTTTTACGGAAATAATCGTCTTTAATCAATTATAAAATGTTTTACAAGCATCCAATGTTGATGCACAAGTTCGGCACTGTAGAGAAATGAAGTCTACACCTCCAGTTAAAATTTCAAATGAAAATGTACACAGTGTTTCGAAACGTAGAACGGTTTCAAACTCAAGTCTCTGCGTTTCCATTACTCGACGGTGCACTCAATTACGATAAGCCCTATAATTTCCATAATTATTCGAACATCCTCATGAAGTTTTGTCGTAAATGTACACAGAAGGGTGACATTTTCAGAATTAACAATAATAAAAAAGAATACCCCCTTAATTAGAAAACAACCCCAGTCCACCCTGAACCCTTAAAACCACCCTGTTAACTGCACGGAGCTTGCAAATTCCGTGCTCCATCTTCATCGAATGATAAAATCGCTGGAAGAAGCGATCTTCAAATTCCTTCCAGCGATAATCATTGCCTGTACGTATTTACAGTTAGGATTTCAATTAAGTCGTTCCAGGTGCATCGATTTTGTCGCATAGCTTCCGATCACGTGGTCGAAAGAGTCGTACGGAAAGTACCTCTGACGTAAGCTTGCAAAGTGAGCCACTAACGAGCGTTCCTTACGACTTTGGCCAAATTCCAGGACGGACTTTCAGCCAGTGATCGCGGCTGGAATTCAAAGCGTCCGACGGTCGCTTTTGCCTCTTCTTCGTCCACTTCTATCGTGCTTGCAACCGACGACGTTCGTCACGTATGCGAGCCATCATCGTCGCGTTATGGACATCGATTGTCTATGCGCGGGCATGTGATAAATCGGTTTAGAATGAAATATGTAACGCCTGCATTGAATTGAAATAATAAATCGACTGTGCCGAATTCGGACGGGCCTGGTAGATTGAACGGTACCGCATACTTTCAATAGACGTTCTAATTGTCGCTGACATATTCTTCTGCATATAACAGTATGTTCACAGATTACTCTTTGATATTCTTCAAATCAGAAGTTGGTAAAAAAATTGAATCTCTTCTTGAAATTCGAGTATGGCCTTAAAAAGAAAAATGATTTCTCAGTAAGCAGCAAAAGTTGTCCTTAAATTCTATTAATATATATATCAAAGTACCAGAAAAATTAAAAATTGCGGCACTTAATGCTTCGCACGACTAATATATGCATTTTTTTATTTTTGCTGAAATTCGTATCTGGTTATTTGTAAATTTACAATAAACTAATTTATTATAATCTGGAAATGTTAACTTTTATCGAGAACACCTGTAAGCAAAAATATAATCATAAATAAGTAGAAATAACATTGTAAATAATAAAGGAGTAAGTACTTTGAAAGTATATATACGCGCAGGAAAAAAATAATAGCGAAAATAATTTTGCTTATTGTTAGCTAGAATCGGATTTTAAACCACTGTGTGACAGTTAAGTAAACTCCCTAGGTACTTAAATGGGAGGGAAATAATTCATAGTTGAAAGAACGTAGGAGGCAGTCTGGTGATTGGTTCATCAAGTGGCAGTGTGTTATATTTCTTATAATTTCACCTGTAAATTCACTATTGCTTTTGAAATATCAGATCAGCTGACAGAAATGAGTATTTTCGAATTCAGTTGTTATAGGCAGTTAATTTGTATTATTCAAATGAAAAATCGGTAGGTACTGCACAGCACTTCTTTATTCAACTAACATAAGTTCTTTTTAAGTTCAAGGTAAGTCTTGCTGTTGTTGATTTTGTTACGTGTTCGTTCACTGGTCATGCAACTAAAATGTTCATTCACTGGACATATGACCCCAGTTAATTTCTATTATTCGAATGAGAAATCAGTATAAGAGAAGCTCGACGGATCCTAATTATCAAGTATTCCCATCTTCCTGGCTTTCACAATTCAGGCATTGAGCAAAAACTGATTAACCCACATTGAAAAAAATTAATTTTTCCTATTTTATGACTAGTACAGCCTATTAGAGTACATTATTGCTACTAACTCAATTTCACAAAAATGTGGGTTAGTCCGTTTTTGTTCTCAATGCTTCATATCTTGGGACATATCCAAATAAACTAAAATTCTTAAAAACCCAGTGTTTTATAAAGATATTTAATCAACTTCCCATAATCCTTCAGAGATCTGATCTCCTATTCACTTTGTACAATATACATACAACCCAGTTTCTATCACTGTTCCTTTATTTCTTAGAACGGAGCTAAACCCGGGCGTAGCATTTTGCCAAAAAATAAAGAAAGAAAGTAATAAACACTACTAATCTAATTGCTTTAATCTTTCGAGATAAACCAGGGACGAGAGCGTCGCGCTTTTCCTAATAACAATGGGAATTCCGTTTCACTGCTCGAAGTCAAGGTTACGTCTGCTATTGTTCCAGGCACTCATCAGTAACACCACGCAGAAGGAGCTGCAAGCAATAGCGACGTACTACTTCGACGGCAAGGGAAAGGCACTGCGGCCGATGGTAGCAACTCTCATGGCACGGGCTATCAATTACCACAAGGAAAGAAAGTGAGTTGTTAGAGGGGCACACTTGTTAAGATTCTTTCAAGTTCGCCGTCGATAAAGCTTGCACGTTTTGCAGTAATTAAAGGGCTTATTCAGTTACAACAGTCGTTCGAATCGTTTCACACCGTCAAACGGAATATCCCATAAATACGTTAACGCGACGCGTAGTCATTCCAGATCAGTAACGAATTGCTTGAAAGACATATCAGGTTGTCTGATCAATGCATGGGTCAAAGAATCGGTCATTCTTAACGCGCTTCGTGTTGAATGGATCATCGATTACCTGTGAAGGTCTCTTAGTTTAGGTTCACGGTTTTACTATTATAAAACGTCTCGTAATAATGTCCTTAATTGATAGGTAATTACCATATCGCGAGTTGTGGGTGACCCGCGGTATCATTTTCTTAATTGCTAAAGAACACTTTGCTTCAGAAAACCGAGTGCAGAGTTGGGCATTAACTAAATAAAAAATTATTTTATTTTTATTCGGCGAGTGTTTCAACTTCTGCGCCGAATAATTTTTTTAACATTAACTTCAACTTTATATTTCTCCGTCGCCGAATAATATAGTTCAAGTTAAAGTTAATGTTGAAAATTTTATTCGACGCCGAAGTTGAAAAAAAAAAATTAACTTTATTCGACGAATAATTTTTTTAACTTGAATTCTTATTCGAAATTTTATTTAAATAAAAATTTTACCCATCTTTGACCGAGTGACATATTTTTCTAGCGATACAAAGTTAAAAATAATATTTTCTTTAAAAAAAAAAAGAGAATTTTTAATGCTGATAACTGGTAGCATCTGTATATTAATTAGATAATATATTTATTTTCTCTTCCTAATGTCTTCAAAGTCTATCTTTCTCGTAAATCACAGATTCATAGGAAATTTAGTAAAAGCGGTCGCTATTTTTTTTATCGACTACAGATCAGAAGTATCACGAGGATGGTTGTTAATTTTTTAACCACACGAGAAAAAAGAACTATTAGGTCCGCCGCGTTTAGAAAGCATCGAAAAATCGCGACCAGACGGGATGGTCCGTTTCAAATTCAAAAATCGCTCCGAAAGCAATTACCTATCGTCGGGAACGATCGTTGGCGATGAATATGAATGAGATGTTCCGTGTGAATGAGAACTAGTGTAGCGTACGCTATCGCATATGCTCGGCGAATTGTAAATAGTAGTGAGCGTGACGTCGCAGATCAAATCAAAGCAGATATAATCCGTCTGGTAACAAGTAGCCATAAAATCTGTCATCGACTCTGCAGGCTATCAAATTCCTCGATCGGATTTTTGCTCGATCATGCACCGTATCTCTTGAAGAACAGATAGGCACTCGAGGAATTACAATCATTTATATTAACGAGCATCGTTTATTTTTTGCACCTGTAAATTCGACGCTGTCAATATCTTTGTGCATTCCGAATCGAATTATTATTAATCCTTACCAAATTAACACTTTGAGTGACATGAACGTGTTTTTATGCCGAGAGATTTGCAACTCTGTGCACAATTTGTTTTAGCGAGTTTTCACGTCTATATTTTTTTTTTTAATCATCGAAAGTATTGTTCGAGAGTCTCTAGCTGTTTACTGTGAAAATAAAGCTCGGTGCTTTGTTGGTATAAAATTTTCCGGGGAGAAGGAATTTCTCGAAAAGCTCTGAACGACTTAAAGATCTATTTTTCATATGCTGCGCAAAATACATACACGTGTAAAATCGTGAACCATCATCATCCTTCCATTATTCCCTCCGCTCCCAATTTTATCGCTAATTAATGACTGCCTATGTGTAACGAGTACATCAAAGAATTTTCTAAAAGTAGAGTGACACATAGTGCAACCAATCTAGGGTTACCAGATTCAAAAATGAAAAAGGAGGACAATCCAGTCTATAATCATTTAAAAAGGAGGACGTTGTAAAATAATACAAAATTTGAGATAACAACTTTTATTACGTAAGAAACCATTAATGTTTACATTAGAATAATCTTGCAGCTACTACAAGTTCTTCATTTCAAAATATACAATTATAAAAATCCATACAAGTCATATATTTGAAATAGTATTGAGTCAGTATTTAATACCCCTAACCCAGATCTATTTAAGGCCTATAATATGTAGTAGCTACAAGATTATTCTACCGTAAACATTAATGTTTTCTTACAGAATAAAAGTTGTTACCTAAAATTTGGTTTAATTTTACAACGTCCTTTTTTCAAATTAATTTCAGACTAGATTGTCCTCCTTTTTCATTTTTCGATCTGGTAAATAGTGATGGAATTTTGCCAGGTGAAACCGACAGGAGTGGATCGCTTTAGTTTTGGATAAGACAAAAAAGGGGGACATTTTTAGGTGATAGGAGGACACTGCACTTCAGTAAAAAAAAAAAGGAGGACATGTCCTCCTTTTGGATACCATATAGTAACCCAAAGCAATGAAACACAGAACGTGCCAAGGACCAAGGATCAATGAGAATCATTATGTTGCAGCGATCTCTTGGCATCGCAGCGACAGGTGGCGATGATCTCCGAGATGATCCACAACGCCTCTCTAGTTCACGACGACGTAATCGACCAGCCAGACTTCCGCCGCGGCAAGCCTTCCGTCAACGTGGTTTGGAGCCAGAAGAAGGTAAGCCTGGTTTCACTTTCCGATCGAAGTCCGAGGAGAATCCGAGGTTCAATGAATCTCATATTCGACTGATTCATTAACCGACCGTTAAGGCGCTCGCTCAGAACTGGAATGCCTTGAGAGGTCCAGGAAGAAGCGCCTCGTCTAGACACGTCATCACCGCGTGTCTAATATCATCAAGGACGAACCCGAAGGACCACCAAATATTCGGCCATTATTTTCGGCACCTTTCCCCCCCCCCCCCCCCCGTCATTCCTTTCTTCCATTTTTATTAAACATCCTTCGGCCCCATCGATGCCAAGGTAGCTAGTTACCGGTGGCGCGTGTGCGATAAACGATCGGCCGAGACGCGAGAAATTTCACACGATACACCGTGAGAATTTCGATAGCCGACGCGACGATCGATCAAGACTGAGAACTCTCTCTGGAATACCGGAGGAGGAAGGAGGCTAATGCGATTCATGGCTGTTCTGTGCTGACCGTGCACGCTTTCTTGGCCTGGAACCGGAAACGTGCCGCCTCCGTTTGGTCAGCTGGCCCGCCGCCACGCTTGGCGAAATTTCGAAAAGCAGAGCCCCCTGGAACGCCCCGGTTGCCACTGGTCGCCGTACGTGGAGAATCGTGGTTGGAGGATTAACGGACCGTTGGAACGAGGCGGCATGGAATTAGCTCGAAAGTCCACGATTCTTTCTACTTAGATTGCTTGGTAACAGCATTTGGAGCCAGAGCCACGGACCGAATCGCCTAACGATCGTCTGTTTCAAAATCCCTGTTCCCCTGCGGCATTCTCAGACGCAACTCATGTGTGCCGGTGATTGGGCAAATTCTGGTTGAAATTGAAACAGGGGCTAACGAATTTCGGTCTATCGTTTCATTACTTGGGGTGGGAAGATTGATAGTTGACAGGGCCGGCCACAGGGGGGTGCAGTGGGTGCCTTGCTGGTCTCAGGCTGCACAGGAGCCCTGGGAAAACTGATGAAAACGGAAAAGAAAAAAATTAGAATGAAATTTTTTTATCTGATTAAAATTAAGGAAAAAAGAAAGGAGAATAGAATTTCCAATATAATAATATAATAATCTAATATTTTTAATGATATGGCAACAAAAAAGTAATATTTAAATATGTTAATGTTTATTTCTTTTTTTAAATTTCGTTTATTATTATCCTCTTTTCGGGATTTCGTTCTGTAAAAAAATTTTATGCTTTTTTACCGATGAAAAATTGTTCGGGGCTCCAAAATGCTTTTTGCACCTGGGCCCCTTGGAATTGTTTCGTTGTTGTTATCGCGTTCTGGTTTTAGGTAGCGGTGAAATGGGTATTAGGAATGGAAATTTCTTTTAGAAGTTTCAATTCGATTTCAAGGGTTTGATTTTTTGCGCTTTTGCTCTGTGTTTTTATTATCGAATTAATGCAATTTGAAGAAGATTGGGTTGAAAGAAGTGACTGGATTGAAAAGAAATGGTTGATATTATTTGAAGTTGTGTTACGAATAGTTTATTGTGGAAGTGGTGAATGATTTATTGAATGTATGTGAATTGTGAAGTGAGATGTTATAGTCACGGGTCGTTTAACTTCTTCTGTTTCTGTATCCTCTGAGAATATAGCTGTAATTGTACGATTATGTTGATGGTTATTAAATTTCAAAATTCCGAGAGGAAACAGGCATAGTTACCAATTAACTGTATTTTCCAATTAACAGCTCATTTCCGTTCACCAGCATGATTATTTTAGTAATCCAACAGATAGGAAAGAACAAGTACGTAAACCTCGAACACATTCCTCCATTGATTAAAAATTTCAAAATTTTCATTCGAAAATAAATGTGTTAACCGGTAAAAGGGGGAACATATAATATTTCCTACAAATTTAGAAACGTACAACACAATTTTTTAGCAATTCAGATAAATTTTGGAGAATTCATGGGTATTTATAGCTTGAAACGTTAATTTTATTTACTTTAGTAAATTAATATTGTCTCAAAAAAATAAACAATTCAGTCACCGTATCAATTTAACACAGGAATTTCAGTATTTCCAGTTTGCAATGCTTGATACAAACTACTTAAAGAGTTACGATCTCGTGCTTCCTGTTTGTGCACAGAAAACCACTCTCTGTTACATGGAAACCCTTGTAATTTCCGTGGCTTGGCGATTCATCAGACGACTTGTTTTCTTTATTTCCGCGAGTAGCATTGACAGCTTAAGCCCGGGGAACCACCTAGAAGCTAAGCTAAGCTAAGCTAAGCTATGTCTGGGTGTGCTATAAAACATAAAAAAAAATAGCTTAGTTTAGCTTTTGGTGGAAACGATTTGATAATGATGTTTTGAAGCTAATTTTTGAAAACTTAACCTAGCCTAACTTACAAGGGAAGAACCCGATGCCGGAAATTAAAAAAATTCGAAACTTTGTGAATATGTAAGGAATTTCCTCCTGATTACAACGCAATTTTGTTTGCTGCCCGAATTCACTCTAAGGGGGTGGAATTGATACCTGAAAATCCGGTTACTTTCCGATTTTGTGTTATAACGCGTGAACTGCAAAATAATTTTTTTACTAAATAATATCTCTAATTAAAAGGAGTAACTTTTGTCTTGAAACTTTTTTCTATCTCTTACAGTTCGCGAGTTATAACACAAAATCAGAAAATTGCTGAATTTTCAGGGGTTAACTTCATCCCTTTCGAGTGAATGTGGGCTGCAAACAAAAATTGTGTTGTAATCAGAAGAAAGTCCCCTACATATTCACAAAGTTACAGAATTTTTTAATTTCCGGGTTCGGCATCTTCCCTTGTTAGTTTAGCTTTCGGGTGTATACCTGGCTAAACAATTACTTTCAGAAAAGTAAAAGGTACCTAAATGATAAAGAAAGGTAAAGATTCAACAATTTCGAAACGAACACGATTAACGAACGTCGAACACAGCTGGTGTTGCCTAAATAACAGAGTACATTGCCGTATAAAGGGTTAACATTCCGTATCGCGTTAAGCTATACTGACTTCGTTACGAAATCTCAGGCATAGGTTCATAGTTTCAGCGAAACACTCGCATTTCAAATTTTCTAAGCATACAGATCCCACCTAAGCTATAATATTACACATAATCACGCCTTGCTGCGAAACCAGATTAAAAAAAAAAAAGGTTGCCGTACGCTGGGAACTAAGCTAGAAATAATTGTTCCTTTCCATGGCATAAATTTCAACGAGAATTCGTGTGTAATTGCACTGGTGAGCGCATTAATTCTTCCTTTCCCCAATTCAATTTATTAGATTAGATTGTTGCCGTTACACTAATTAGCTGATAGATTGAATCATGATGATCTTGGATTCACCGAGCGTCGCAAATGAAAAATGCACGAGTAAACGGTAATTTTTTTGGCACACATTTGTATGCTGTATATCATTTATCTCGTGGATGAATGGAATATTCCGTTTCTAATTTTAGCTCGTCATGTTACAGAATATATTCACACTTTTCATTCATTGATTATATGAAAGGCAAGGAGAATACAGGAAATGTCACAAATTGTTTTTTCTATATCGAGAAAATTAATTTTAATACTTTGGTCCATAAGTGAAGAAACAAAGTTCAATGAATTTAATTTTCTTGTTAAATAATTTCGTATTTTACCTTGAAGACAGCAGCTTATGCTTAGGCAAAGAGCCGGGAACATTCCGTATTTTTTTCCAGTGCAGAGTGGACATTTCCTGTTTTTAACCACCAACAAAATATGCTATAAATCACAAAATCACGAAAAATGGACATTCCCTGTTTTTCCCCATACCCTTCATGTCACAATCGAGCAAAAGTCAAATCTTTGGGACCCTTACTTCCAAAATATCGATATACTTGTCATATTACAGAACCCATTATATTACAGAATCCATAATTCCTATCATTATTTTTTAGTAACTATATCGCCATCGGTTTGAAATGAATTCTCAGCATTACACTTCATTTTACCGCGCCACATTCTCCACTGCAATTTTTATCGTGGCACGATCAGATTAGGATCGATCGATCCGGCATGAAACATTGTCTCGATCATTGTAAACGTGTCAACTTATGACGCAGCGTATTTGTAAGTGATTTGCTGGAGGGCTTGAAAAGTATGACGGCCTTGAGGAATGAATTAGCGAGTTACAAAGAAATGGAAAGCCGGCAAGCAGCCCACGAAAGTCTCGCGCCGCGGATTGGAAGGAGCACTGGGCTAACGAATTGTGTAACAGCGTATTAACGGGATACTAATTGAGAGAACTGTTGCTCGTGTATATATAATAGTTATCGCTAGGTTACATGGAAATAACAAGGCCATCACACGAAGAGCTATGTCATTTGAAATTCTTCTTCATCTACCTACCCTTCTTATAAATTCTTAATTGAACTACGATCGTACCATCGAAAACCGTATTTCATTCCTTCATCTAGAGTTTTCTATAGTAGGTATTCATAATTAGTAAAATACTTAAAGAAAAAAGTAGGAAAATGTTTTTATTAATAAAGAAAAATTTTATTCGTATTATTTGCATTAATATACTTAAATATAAATTAAAATTGGTGAATTTCGGACCCCACCTCTTACTGAGGTACCTATGTAGGTACTAATTAACAGAGATGGGCAAAATCTTTATTTAAATCAAATTTCGAATAACGAATAAAAGTTCAAAAAAATTATTCGTCATGTGTCGAATCAAGTTAACCCAAGTTTACCCGACTTTATTCGTCGAATAAAAATCTCACTTCGTTCGTCAAATAATCTAAAGTTAAAGTAACTTTCATTTGATGCGCTATTTAATTAATTCTTTATATAGTTAATGCCCAACTCCGCTAATTACTAACCTAATTAGTTTAGGTAATAAAGTTTCCACCTGACCAGTTAAGGGTTAAGTAGAAATGCGGCACAGCTGCGTGTATTATATCACAGCAATTATTTTACGGCCGCCGTAATCTGTCTTGCAACTTCGACACGTATCATTGATCGGTAGTTATTTGCCAAACGTAGCAGCCAGCGCTGATAGAACGCACTTAGGCTTTTCGCCAGCCGGGGCTGCACCCTGATGCTTGCCGCGCTGATTCACGTGGGCTTTGCGAAACCGCACTCTTTCACAACATTGTCGGCAATTTCAATAAAGCATCAGCCTGCCTAAGGAAACTGTCCTTTCGAAAGGGAACCCTGCAGCGTATCGTAGCGCGCGAGGCGTGAAAACGAGCCGAGAGGACGATGCCGGATGTGAAACTCGAAATTACGAGCTAACCGTCGTCCCCAGCCCATTGTCACGCGAAACGACCCTACGAACGTCCATCCATTTGTTCGGCTACAAAACAAACATGCAAATTTTTCAGCTGGTTAATCGGCCAGGTTTCACTCGCAACGGTTTCCCACTTTTCCACGGCGAAAGTGTGGCTTGGGACTGCTCAAAGTTTGAGAATGTTTTTGGGTGGTACGAAAATGTGAACGCGGAAATTTGAAATTTTAATTTTAATTTTAATATATTCATTTAAATTACTACATAAATAAGTGCTCTGTGGGTTGTTGGGGAGTTCAGAAGGTGTGTGGTGTTTGTTAACCCGAGCAAAGGGTTCTTGGTTAATATTGATTGGAACATTTAAGCATGATAGGTTCATAACAGAGATGGGCTAAATTTTTATTTAAATAAAATTCGGAATAACGAATAAAAGTTTTAAAAAATTATCCGTCATGTGTCGAATAAAGTTAACTCGCGTTATCGAACGAATGACGATTTTTTTTAAAACTTTTATTCGTTATTCGAAATTTTATTTAAATAAAAATTTTCCCCATCTCTGGTTCATAATAGGAATCGTGATGATCAAATTCTCTACGTTTGAATTTTATGCCGTTACCTTGAAATTTCGCAATCGTGGAATCGAAATTATACCGAGGTTCATTAGGTATGCCGGAAGCAAATGGTCTAGTCGCATCTCCCAAAAATAGATTCGAAAATCTGACGCTACGTGTAACGTATTCGGCACGTGTCAAGTTCATCCGTTACGACAGATCTTTAAACTTTAGAGTTGAGTAACAAGTGCTACACAAAGTGTCGTTCAATATTGACAAAGTCATTAGAATCGAGGTAGCTAGAAACTGGTGAGATACACATATACGTATAATACACAGAGTGTTAAGGAATATGTGGGACACTCTTCCAGGATTAATACTCTACGTAAAAATAGTAAACGAAGTGTACATTCGATAAGCACGAAGGAGCATTTTGTACTATTTTTAAAAGGAGACTATACTGCTCTTTAGAAACATAAACTCGTAAATAAAGATGTAACTTACAAATCTTGAATGGAACTTTTGCAAAATATGTGTAGTGATCTAACATTCTTATCAATTTAGGTAACTTTTATTAATAACAGTATTCAAGATGATACACAGTTGATAAGTTTCAGTCATATTGGTTTGCAAGGTACGTCTGACCATAGACAGTCTCAATTCCCTTATTCTCTCATGCTTTGCTTCCACTTTGTCGTGTCCTCGTGCTCTCACCTTTCTGTATTTTGCAGTTTAAAATACGATCGTTATCTTCAACATGGCCTGAAATTAGCAAGAATCGAACAAAGGTGCATTTCACCAACAGTTCCATTTAAAATCCTGAAGTCATACTTGTGAAATTTTTCTCATGCATATGAAACGAAAGAACTCCTAATATGGTGAAGTCTGAAAAAGAAAGTTATCTCAATATCGTGAACAAGTGCATAAATCCTTTGTACACCAGTGTTACAATAATGAATCGCCTGTATGCATCTGACTAAAAATTTTAAAAAATTGAATCACATACAGTGGCGGATGAAGGAAAGATTACATCTTTTAAAATCTTATAACTTTTATAAAATTGGTCCGAACGACTTGAGTTTTTTTGAGAAGCTAGAAGGATTAGTTTGCTAAATGACGTGTTTCGTCGTTTTGAAATAAAAATGGAATTGGTCGGAACAGCGAAAAAAATAGTAAGTCATTTTTAGCTCAGAGCAACGTTGACCAATAGTAATGAAATTTTCAGCATGTATTATATTATACAACTTACTTAACTCTACAAACGGGATTTTTGAATTTCCATTACAGGCTCAGAAGAAAAGATTTAAAAAACGACTTTTACTATTTTTTTTCGCTATTCCGACAATTGCATTTTTTTTCAAAACGACGAAACACGTCATTTAGCAAACTAATCCTTCTAGCTTCTCAACAAACTCAAGTCCTTTGGACCAATTATATAAAAGTTATGCGATTTTAAAAGATGTAAACTTTCTTTCGTCCGCCACTGTATGTCCCTTGAAGAATTTATCCATGCAACAGAAGAAATCAAACTCAGCTAAGAATTGGAAAATGAAATCCTCGTTGTATGATTCGGAGCTTTAACTTTGAAACCTTATATTTTCCATTGATTAGGCCCCAGCGAGTTGACGCATTCGGCATATTCAGTGGCAGTTGGTAATTGTCGTCACAGACAGTAGCCAGGCGATGTTAAAAGTCATTAAGAAAGTGTGGTTTCAGCGTGTTACACCTAGCATGCAATGCACCCATCAACGCTTTCCTTTGCTACCTGGACACTAGAAAACCGCAAGCACGTGCATCGAAACTGAGGGCACGGTAGTCGTCAATCATCGGGGATCCATTCTCTTCTAAAATGTGGTCATCACTCTTTGACCTACCGCTTGTCTGATATTTGCATCGCGATGATTTTATAGCGGTGTTACATACACGCTTGCTCATCTCATGAATGTTTCTATTACTAGTTGCGTTACACTTGGCGCCGTGTATTAGAAAAATTTTATTTCCAGGGTCTATGTTTAGATGTGTATTGCAAGTAGTTGCGAAGAATTACGTTGTTGATTTTCTTAGTGGCTTAATTTTCAAAGCATAATCTTCTGGTAAAAAATACAGTAAAATTATTATCTTCCTTTCTTTTCGTAGCATTTGTCACTTCCCCGTTTCTACTTTGATTTACCTAATGAACTACACAAGTATTTTATCTGAACCCTTTACCATCTTCTATATCTTTAAGTCACGATGTGTTAGAAAGGGAACAAATTTTTCAGCCATAATTTGCACATTTGGGTATTCAGTAAAAAACTCGTTCAAACAATTCATCTGTCTCGTAATTAGTCTTCAGGAGATTTTCCCATCTCATTTGGACAGACTTCTGAACACACCAAGTTTCTAATTACACGAACATTTAAGTTTAATCGGTGCTTCAGTAGACTAAGAGGAGAGTAGATCACTGAAACTGTCGACGGCTGCAAATGTTTAAAGTCACTTTTAAAGCACCGCTGGTCACCGATTCGAGAAGCTCTTGAGCATATTCGCCCGTGTTACGCTTTCTGTGTGCACTTTTACCATAATCGTGGACCGAATTATACTTGTGCCTGTGAAACGTGCGAGATGAACGAAAGAAAGTAGCCTCCTCTCGCAGAGTCAGCCAACCTGGTTTCCAAGTAAACGCCGGCTTGTTCGAGTAAAAACAATCCGCAGATCTCTATCTAAACGAGTTAATTAACCGCGGTACGCAAGAATCTTTTACGCCTACTGTCCGGCGAACAAAAATGTCGAAGGAACGTACGTTCACCTGCTGTACGTTCTTTGATTCCGTTTCGAAAGATGTTCGGTGAAAGGGAACGCTTACCTTAATCATGCGTAATCGGTTTGTCCTTTTTTAAAACTAAAAGTCCGCTGTTATGTACGTATGAACAATAACGAGGAGAAAAGAGCATGGAGGTTCCCGTTGCATTTGAATTCATTTCATTTGTCCGAATTTTATTCTATCCTCAAGCACTCGAATTTGTTTGTTTCAGGTGGCAATGGCGGGTGATTACATTCTGGCAGTCGTGTCGATTATGATATCACAGCTCCGAAATGACGACGTTACACTTACCCTCAGTCAGGTAAAGTTCATTAATCGTAATTATGAGATTTAATTTGAGCGTAGCACTCACAAGGGAAGATCTCCGACACAGAAATGAAAAAATTTGTGATATGTAGAGGATACATAAAAGGGGTGGATAGCTTAAGTTACCAAATGATATTCCTAATTAAAAGAAGTAACTTTTGTCTGAAAACTTTTTTTCTGTCTCTTACAGTTCGCGAATTATAACAGAAAATCGGTGAATAGCCGGATTTTCAGGGGCCAATTTCACCCCCTTAGAGTGAATTTTAGCAGCAAAAAAGATTGTCTAATAGAAGTTCCCTAATTTTTTGAATTTCCGGGTTGCGGACCTTCCCTTGTCAGTCATTTAATTCAACGAACTTGATTTGCTTGCAAACTGCTTGTCTCACCAGAAAATTGCAATAAAACTTACGAGTATAGAAATAAGAATCAATCGAGAAATGATATATTAAAGTGGCAGTATAGAAATTTCTTTTTACAATCTTATTATCAATCTAATAGTTGAGCCGATGAGAAAATTTGCCATTTAAATATCCAGGCGCGGCATTCTTTTCTTCAATTTTATTTTTAGCCTGCTATTTGGTGTTACGTTGGGTTTTTGTTTCTCTTATCAGTTTTAACGCGTGCGTAAAAGTATCCACGTGCTCTAGGACCCTGATATAATCCTGATGATAAGTATTGACAAGTCCAGGTGCTTTCCAGGTCGTGACGGACCTGGTGCAGGGTGAATTTATGCAGCTCGGCTCTAAGGAGACGGAGAACGAGAGATTCGCGCACTACCTCACGAAAACGTACCGGAAGACGGCCAGCTTGCTCGCCAATTCGTTGAAAGCTGTAAGTCCAATGATAGTCTCAATATTGAATTTAACTGGAGCCTACATTTAGCGATGGCTTTGCCGTAGGTGGCCATGCTAGGAGGTGCTGACGACCAGCTGGCAGAGATAGCCTTCCAATACGGCAGAAATATCGGTTTAGCGTTTCAATTAGTCGACGATCTTCTGGACTTCGTGTCGTCTTTGGCAGCAATGGGCAAACCTACCGCCGCGGACCTCAAGCTAGGTCTTGCAACTGCTCCAGTTCTCTTTGCATGTGAGCGGGTAGGTATAAGTGTAGCAATTAGTAAATAATATAGAATTCATACGTAGCGTCTCGTGTTAACAGTTTCTAGTGTTTTTCTAGAGTTATTTCTCTAGACTATATTTTCGTTTTATAAAATAATAATTTGTTGACAAGGCGGAATTATTAAAAAGAAGTGTGATTTTCAGTTTGTACGCGGTTTTGTATCAGTTCTTAATTTAATAAATAATGTTAATTTAAAATAGAGTAATTCAGTTTCATGCAACTAAATAAATATTATGCATTGGCACTACAATCGCCACACATAAGGAATTGAAAATCTAGACTCTCTTTTTTTAAATCCACACGGTATACAAATTTTCCTAACACCGACCAGATACCATAGATGGGAACTATTTTTATTTAAATAAAATTTCGAATAACGAATAAAAGTTAAAAAAAATTATTCGCCATGTGTCGAATAAAGTTGACCCAGATTGACTTTATTCGACGAATAAAGTTCATTCTATTATTCGTCGAGCGTTTCAACGTCAGCGTCGAATAAAGTTTTCAATTTTAACTTTAACTGTACTTCGACGTTGAATAAAGTTCATGTTAAAGTTGAAAATTTTTTTCGACGCTCAAGTTGAAACGCTCGACGAATAATAATATTAACTTCATTCGTCGAATAATCTAAAGGTACTTTCACTTTTATTCGATCAGTTATTTTTAAACACTTTTTTATTTAGTTAATGCCCAACACTGTCAGATCATAAAACCAGTCGAGTCAATTCTTAAGTCTTAGGGAATTGAATATTAAGCTAATTCCTATCGAATGGTGTATTTCAAAACCTTTTTTAAGCTTATATCCTAGATCGCTATATTATTATAAATTCCTTGACAGTATATTCTATTGGTAAATTAATACTGAATTAGTTACACAAGCTGCTTTCATATCCCACAACTTTCACGATCCTATTTTGTTTGTTACAGTACCCAGAATTAAACGCCATGATCATGCGTCGGTTTCAAGAGCCAGGTGACGTCGAGAAGGCATTCGAGCTGGTACACAAGTCGCAGGGTCTCGACCAGACGAGATTCTTGGCTCGGAAGCATTGCGTGGAGGCTGTGAAGCTCGCGCAAACCTTAGCCGAAAGCCCATACCAAAAAGGCCTGCAGGTCGTCTGCGATTTAGTGCTGAATCGTATGAAGTAGCGACGCGAGCGATTGCAACTCCGTGCATGAAAGATTAACGGATGACACAGTCGCGATGAACCAATAGCGCGGCTCGCGGGAAATGCCAAACGATCAAATTGCACCGAACGACGTGGAGCGTACCTCTTACACGACAAGCGAAGCGAGTTGAAAAGACGAGCAATCGTAAACAAAGGAATGAAGGGCCGCGATCAGATTTTTAGAAACATCTGATCCGCGCTCCAAGCTCGTGGAGAAATGTGTTCGATCGATTGTTATGGTGGGTACTTAAGAATTCTATTTAAACTTGCATGTTTCTGACATAAAAGTTTCAAGTGTTTGCACTACGGGATAGTTGATCAAGAGTCTAATGAGATTAGAGGCGAGAAATTATTTTTATAAAATTCAAGTGCACAGTGTGAAGGAACTTCTATTGTATCACGATGATCGTAAAACAATGTCGAAACGTACGGGGATTTGTCATGAATTTTTTCGGCTAGATCGCTTCTTTTTGGTTTTCTTATGTATCCCCCGCTGGCAATTCGAGCTAAGATATTAACGAATAAAAGACATGTAGGAGAGACACCGCTCACCAAGTGCCTAGGTATATATTGCAAAAGAGAGACGCACCATATAAGAGATGTAAAGAATCGAGCGGTAATGTTTACTTCGCTCCATAGTACACATATTACCTGATTTTTATCAATATCGTCTATCGTAAGTGTAAATAAAATAACGACTAGGAGTAGTTATATTGTATTAGGATTGGTAACTCTTCTTGATTGTTCTTCCAGTTTTCGATTTACGTTTTTAAGTTTGGCACTGCAGAGAAAAAAATTGGCATAATCATGGAGCTTCTACTCAATTGCAAAGATGCATTTCTTCTGTTTTAAAAGGAACCACAATTGAATCTCGTAATTCAAATAAGGGGGACTTGATGAACATATTGCTATATATGACTATTTGCTTGCACATTTATTATCTTTAAAGAACAACAATCGCAAGAGTACCAGTACTAATCGACAGCATAATTTACTGTTTTATTTAAAACGTGCGAAGAATACCTGCCAAAGAAGACCCCATGGTCTTGATTCTTCCACTCATATCGGAAAAATTTATTTTGTCTGGCGAATGTAGTATTACGTTATTAGAAATTGGCACATTTCGTACCGTTAAACCGAATTAGGTTCTTATCGCTTCGTAAAATTATTTGTATAATTCTTATTCGAAAGGTGTCCAACGAAAGTGGAATACCATCTTCCGTAATCTATTATATTCTTGTTGAATAGAGAATCTGCTCAAAATAGTATTTGCTACATAACTGAACATATAGGTATAAATGTATAATAACTTATATTTATAACGTGAATTAATGTATATAATTGCTCTGTAAGGTAACACAAATTACCGCTGTAAGATTATTAATAAAAAAAATGCAAAAATGTAATTACGATGAAATGTAGATTTACATTAGGCTAAGAATACTCGATTGGTACGAAGAGAAGAAAGTAAATGAAGCTCTCGATCTCCTGCACATACTCGAACCATTATTTATAACTATATTTTTCGTTGAAGCTTATGTCTTTGCAAGGTGTAACTGAAGGATTAGAAATTCGAATAGTGTCGGTATCTGTCTTGTGAACATGGGATAATGTACAAACGCACTGGTGTTAATAGAACAATGGAATGTTATTTATGTGTACAATACATGTAAATACGCGATTCTTTGTAAGCACGCCCTAAAGGCATAATTTTCAGTGTCCATAGTAGAGAAGAATACTAATTACAGAATTGCTGTATCGGAATCGAATATCTATAGCTTAGATCGATTAGCTTCATTATTACTCAATTGTAAACCGTGAGGTTCAGTATCTTATTTGTTGTGTTGGGGATCACTAAATCCATGTTATATAATTTCTTTTTAATATAAATGTTATGTTAAAATACAAAACACGTCTCATTTCTTTTACAGTAATTATATCGTTGTCAGATATTGGATCCGAAGTTATTTAATAGAATCCTTTATCATTCAAGATTTGCTCGAAATACGAGCAATCGATATAAGAGTTTCTCCAATAAATGTTATTGATAATGTAAGCGTCATTTTATAAATTTGTTTACTGGAAAAAAAGAGAACGCGAAACTAACAAAGATCGGTGGTACAAAGCGTCTACTTTGTGTAATAATTGTTTTCTAAATCGAAAACGTTAATTTTAGGACGAAAATTGTAGCGGGACTCCAGCAACCCCTCCAATCGCAAAACAGAAATTTAGATTAAATGTTAGATTTATCGATACACGAGACAGTCAAGAACACTATTACTTGATATTTTTTTAACGAATGAGTTTATTAACATTTTTACAAAGGTTCGTAAAGTTTGGCGTCAGATAAATTACAAGCAAAACTTGTTCGTTACGTCTACCGTATCATCTACGTACTCTAATGTTATATTAATTTTTAACGTAAGTTTAAATCTTAAGAGATATTTAGAAACGACGACTTATGCGAGTCGCTTGCACGTGGTTCTTGTATACAACTTTCGCAGCCCCTCTCGCCTAAAACGTGCATGCTATGCTTACAATTATGAAAAATCCTCGCAATTTTCACCCTGAAAAATGTTTCTCCCACGGAAATATCTTTGAAGTACACATGAAACAGTCCTTTCATTCTTGAAAAAAAAGATTTCAAAGAAGATATCTCGTGCTTAAAACAATCTTAAGGCAATTCTCTTTATTTCTTTCTTTTCTTTGTATTTAAAATACCGCTCATAATTACTCGAATAATATTGAATACTATATTTGCTCCAAAATTGTTCTTTGTGTCATTTTGCATATCAGATTATTCCACATTGCTTCTGTCGCACATGAGAACGCGACTTAAACCTACAGTGCACACGTGGGGCCTGACAGGCCCAAGTGAACAGTTCTCATGATATTGAAAAAGATTCAGATAACGATGGCTCGTAGTGTTAAAGAGATATTCGTTCAGTATTTCATTTTGTTATTAAATATTTTTGTTAATAAAGATTGAGCGCAATAGATTACGTGCATTTTTTTTCTTAAAATCTCCATGCATTTCTAGGCCCAACGTGTGCAATGGTGTAATTTTAATTTAGGTGTGCACTGTAGGGTTAATGAAAACACAAAGTGGTGCCAAAGTTCAAAGTTCGTGTCGAGATTATTGTCCTATTATTAATTTACTCCAATATAATTGAGGAGCTGAAATGGTAATTGATGTAAGTGCCAGAAGGTGAAAATTTTCAGTAGTTTCTTTTCAACCATAGCGATGTTGGTATTTATGATCTCAGCTCTTTACGACGTCCTAGAAAGTGAAATAAATTATTCTAGCACTTTCAGCGTTTACCACCGCACTCCGCATGAAATTTACATCCTTTCCCATGAAAAAAATAATGTTTCACTTCTTTCACACTTGAATAACATTTCAACTCCTCAATTAATACACTCCACGCTAAGAGCGTAATCCATGCTTTGAATAATTATGATCGGTACCACGCCTCATCGAAAGTAATGAAGGTTTTCGACCAAGCCAAGTGAACAGTTGCAAGTTGGCATAATGTAAAAACCTCCAACGGAAAAGTTCGATGCATTCGCAAACACTCAGACCCAGTTATCATGGTTCTAGCGATGTGGAGCCGCGACAACCCCTGGACTAAGTTTCGTCGATTCGTCCCGCCGAGAGAAATCACGAATCTATGCCAAACGTTTGTGAAATTGAGGACGTGCACGTACACAGACGCGCGGCGACGTCTTCCCCGGTGGCATTGTGTGGCGTCCTCGTGGCGAAAGTTTATTTACAGTCGGCGAGGTATTTTCAATCCCGAAGCTCGGCTGGTTACACGATTTTGCGAGACCCTTGATCTCGGGAGAGTTGGATTGCTCCTAGCGCGACGTCCCGTAGCTAGCTCGTTCTACACGTACATCTAGATAAATAATTAATAGTCAACGGCGAGGCTAGTCGAGGCACCAGGAAGGCCGTGTGTGTTATCATCGTGTGTAACGTCCACTTGGTCCGATCCAAAAGCCTGACCCACCGTCAGAACTTCGAGATAGACAGGAGTGCACTGCGAAGCACTTTGAAGCAGAGTTGGGCATTAACTGAAGAACAAATTATTTAAATAAAGGATCAAATACAAGCTACTTTAACTTTAGACAGTGGCGGATTTAAGGAAAGGGGCCCAGGTGGCAAACGTTCTGTGGGTCCCATTTTTTCGGGGATATGAAGAGGTAGTTTACTGTTAAGTATAGTAGTATAGAAAAAAGATATGGTATTTGGATTAAATCATAATTTTCTTTTTTTGAAGATAGGGCCCTTGGGGCCTTCTCGACAGGGGCCCATTTTTCGGGAAAGTGAAGAGGTAGTTTACTGAAAACGAGTTAAGTATAGTAGTATAGAAAAAAAAATTTGGTATTTAGATAAAATCATAATTTTCTTTTTTTGAAGATAGGGCCCTGGGGGCCTTCTCGGCAGTGGCCTATTTTCCGGGAAAGTGAAGAGGTAGTTTACTGAAAACGAGCTAAGTATAGTAGTACAGAAAAAAATATAGTTTGGAGGAAAGCATAACTTATTTTTGAGGGTGGGACTCTGGGGCCCATTTGGGCAGGAGCCCATTTTTCGGGAAAGTGAAGAGGTAGTTTACTAAAAACGGGCTAAGCGTACTAGTACAGAAAAAAATATAGTTTGGATTGAAGCATAACTTTTTTTAAGAATGGGGCCCATTTGGGCAGGGGGCCAGGCGACAACTACTCAATGCTCATCGGCCGCTTGTTAAATCCTCCACTGACTTTAGATTATTTGACGAATAAAGTTAATTTTTTTCTTCGTCGAGTGTTTCAAAGTGAGCGTGGAAGAAAATTTTCCACGTTCACTTTAACTTTAACTTTATTTGCCGCCGAATAATTTTCTGGCGCGCGTCCGAGTCGCCGAGAACCGTCATTGAGCGACACGTGACAAATCTCATTTTTTTAAAAAAATTTTATTCGTTTTTCTAAATGTTTATTTAAATAATCTTTTTGCCCAACTTTGCTTTGAAGTAACACCCTCTTGAAAATATGTGATCTGTACTTCAAGGATTCCGACTTTGGTTGTGACATTCTGTTTCTCGCAGATCATTCATCGTCGCCCCTCTCGTTGCACGTCTTAAAGATACGATTAATTATCGTTACGATTTACGAACACGGTGAAATCTGCTTACAGTTATCTCGCCGTTGGTTATCGTTTGTTCAGTTTATTAGCTCGTTTGAAGTCGGCTTGGATCGCGCGAATATCTGACGATGTGTGATGCGGTGTAAAGAGATTTCACGGTGTTCGATTCCTTGTGATTGAGCACGTTTCACGGGTACCGATGAAACTGGCAGTGCGGGTGCATAATATGGGGAATGAAGGGACGAGAAAAGAAAGCGAAATTGAAGATAGGAAGCAGGGATCGTGCGATTATATACAGAATCTGTGTCGCAACGCGGTTCGGGCTTGCGTAATTCGAACACTCGTGCTGAGTACAAACGGTGAGCTCCAGTTTGAAATGTTCTCAATCGTAATTAATATCATTATGACCTCTTAAGGAGTTCCTCGTTACAAAGACTACGCGGAAAGCTGGTTCGCCTCGGGAGCCGCTTCGATCCCACGCACGGTGGAGCGAAAATTTAGCGCGGCTGTGCGATGATTTCGGCTCGATTTCACTCTTCGCGATCGTTCGTGGTTAACGATTAGAGTGTATCGTGCGCGTTTTATTTGTGGATAATGGGCCATTAGAGCATCCACGATCGCGTATTTACGAATTATTAATATGAAGCTGAACATGATTTTCTTGAACTATGAAATAAATTCCAATTGTGGAATTTCATAAACCCTGAATGTGAAATGTGCGCTACCGTATATAAGCCACCATGATTATTTATAAAACCATTGTAAATAGTGAGTCCGAAATTCGTGTTTGGATTTTACCTACTTGAATTAGAAATTTGGGTAATGAATTGGGTAGGAATGTACAAAGCAAGTATCCAAAATCAAAAAGAGACATTTGAACAAAACAAACATTAATTGGCTGCTGTGTTACACCCCCAAAGAATAGTAAAAGGGGAAGTTAGGCAACCCGAAAATTCAGAAAATTATGCAACTGTATGTGTATTTAGAGTACTTCATCCGCGACACAAACCTATATTTTGTCGGTGCCATTTTAGGGTGTGAAATCATCCCTTGAAAAAATGCAAAATTTCCTTTGGGGAAATATCTCGAGGTCAGTGAGAGATATCGGAAAGAAGTTTAACAAAAGTTGCATCTTTTTTTTATTTCTACGAAACTGCGTAAAAGTAATTATCAATAAATCCCATACTTTTCAAGTTATCCCCACCACCAATCCTTAATTTGATAATTACTTTTACGCAGTTTTGTAGATATAAAAAAAAGGATGCAACTTTTGTTTAAACTTCTTTTTGATATCTCTCACCGTTCTCGAGGTATTCTACGAAAAATAAAGGGGATGATTCCACACCCCAAAACCGCACTATACCACCAATAAAAACGCATAAACTACTCTACTTGCATACACAGTTGCATAATTTTCTGAATTTTGAAGTACTTATTATTCGCATTTCGCTATGTCTCCAATTTAATGACGTCAATTCATCAATCACCGAAATTTCCTAACTGCATCATAGGTGGCTCACAAATAGTAGCCTGAGCATGAATTAATGAAGCTTTAAACCAATTGTACGAGGGCATCCAGACGAAGGACACGACGAGTTCGATAGGGAGAGGATGAATGAAGAAGGTGAAGGAGGAGGGAAACAGCAAGAGCTCGATTTCACCTGACTACTATCGGCCTGCAGTGATTTACATGACTCGTCTAACTCTCAGTTGGACTTGTTCCTTCACGCCGATGATTTCCCAAACGAGGCTCCTGGGTTCGTCTTGTACTGGAGGTTCTTATTTGGTATGGCGCCCACGTTCAGCGCCAGCACTTTGGACACGATGTTCAGGTCCTCGTGATTGCCAGTGCCCTGCACGTTGCCCAAATCGTTGGCGATGCCAGATTGGTAGAGCAGATGTTGGATCTGCTTGGCAGGCGTGGGAGGCTTGTTCTGTCTGTACTGATTGTGAGTGTAAGGATTGTAGAAGTTGACGGGGCTTCTTTGGGGCACGTTGAAGCCAAAGTTGCTTCTGCTGGGAGTGGGCTTGTTGTCCACGTTGAATCCGAAGTTGCCCACCGCGTTGAAAGCTTCCTGTCGGTTGAATCTCGTCGACGAGGGCAACGAGGGCTGGAACTCGGCCGAGAAAGCAGTGAAGGTTTGCTGTAATCTCTGCTGTTGCTGAGGCTGGTGCAGCTGTTGCAGCTGCTGTGGGTGCTGGAGCTGTTGCAACTGCTGTGGGTGCTGGAGCTGCTGCAACTGCTGCGGCTGCTGGAGTTGTTGGAACTGTTGTAGCAACTGTTGTGACTGTTGCAACTGCTGTGGCTGTTGCAGTTGTTGGTGCTGTTGCCGGAACGGTTGCAGCCGCGATTGTTCCTGGAAGTTCAGCTGGAAAGGCGGTGGCGCGGCGACGTTAGGCACTTCCAAAGCTACGCTAGGCTGCAAGTGAACATTGGACTCCACGGTCGGTTGGAACGACAAGAGGTTGTTGCTCTGATCGAAGAAGAATTGCTTCTGTGGGGGAGGACGTTGCGGCTGGAAGCGTTGCAGCCTCTGCTCCTCGAGCTGCTTGAAACGCTGTTCCTCCAACTGCTTCAGCCTTTGCTCCTCGAGTCTCTTGATCTTGGCCTGCTCCTCGAGCTGCTTGATCCTGGCCTGTTCCTGAAGGTAATACTGCTGCTGTTGCTTCTGCCTGAGCTGCTGCTCGTACAGCTGCTGCTGCCTCATCAGGAATTGCGTCTGATGGAACTGCTGCTGCTGAAGCTCCATCAGCTGCTTCTCCAACAGCTTCTGTTTAAACTCCAATTGCTCTTGGAGCGTCAGAGCTTGGCCATCGTTGGGCGATCGGAAGATAGGCACCACGCTCTTGGGCACACCAAGCTCGTCCTGCTGGACGGTGAACGCGGCTACTAAAGGAGCTTGGAAGATCTTCACCTCCTCGGTTTTATCTTTCGAGTCGCTGGAAGCTGCTATCGTCACATTGTTGCTTCTTGGAATCGAGACGACAGGCTCGACTGGCTTGTCAGCAACGAGCATGTTGGCAGACGCGATGCCAGTGGTCGCGCTTCCTGAGAGGCTCTCCGAGAGTTCTATGGCTGGCTTCAACGTTAGACTCTCCACCTTGTCCACGGAGAAGGTGTTGGTAGAAGTCGGTGCTCTTTTCATCTCTTCCAGCTTTGGTTGAGTTTTAGCTCCGAACGTTGGGGCAGTTTTCTCTGGCAGTATCACGTTCTGCACGTGGAAGCTCCGCGCGTCATCCTGCGTGGCTTTCTCGATGTTCATCGCTGGTGTCTTGAGCGTCACGTAACGAACCGCCTCGACGAAGCTGGAGTTTTGAAGCTTATCCTCAGAAGGTGTGTCCTCGTCACCTGGGAAACCTTGGAAGGAGAACATGGACTTCTGCACGCCGAGGTCTTTGTTCAAGTTCTTCTTCGCGACAGCCTCGAACTCGCTGGTGTCCCTCTGGGAAATAGACTCCCTTTCGTCCTTGTGCTGCTCGGCGGACTCGGCTTCTAGGTCAGACAACGCCTTCAACAGTGCTCGACGAAGATTTTTGTCGAGCTTCAGCGGTGGCTGCGTCCCATCTAGACCCTTGTCGGAGATCTCTGCTTCTTGAGATCTCGCCAGGGTGATCGATGACGCTGTCGCCAGTAGAAGCACTAGTTTCACCTGCGAAATTACGCGAAAGTAATTTATTCATTTAACTGAGACAATTTGGTCTGTTTAATTACGTTTTGATAAAATAATCTATGAAAGATTAAGAGTGAGTTTTCTAATTTTTCATTTGAACGTCTGTGGGAATTAGGTTCAGCAGAATGTAGGGGGCGATGAGAGGAGGTATGGGCTACTGATAAAGATACAGAAATATTTTTACCTAACAAAATGAGTTAAGGGTGATTCTTTTGTAACTCGACGAAAATGAGGCGATCTTTGTGAATTTTTTTCAAAGAAATGGTTCAATCGATCTTTTTGAAACTTTTAGGATATTTAATTGAACATCTAAGGAACTGGAAAAAAATTGTTTTCTGTAAAAAACTTGGTTTATTGTAAATTGTGGAGACATCTCTCCGCGTCCTCGTGGTGAATCGGTGTGCAGCATAACTAAAAAATTATTCAACCGAATGACTTGTCCCTGCGCTAGCACAGGGATTAATACATTCCTTTCCGGATCAACCAACATATATAATGATAATTTTAACTCTATTTACTTCTATGACATTATCAAGGCGAAAGTCTGTCGTGAAAATCGCAACTTTTTCTTTAAAATCTTGCCATTTGTTCAAATTTGCATTTTTTTTTTTAATATTTACGTTCATCCCACGCGTAATTTCTCAAAAAATACGAAAAGTACTCGATTTTTTGTTTTAGGTGAGTTCAACGGACGGTAGGCTGCCCGGCGATTCACTATTTCGATGCGGGGGCCGCGGAGAAATACCTCCACAGTTTACAATAAACAATTTATTTTACAGAAAACAAAATTTTCTCGACTGCCTTAGATGTTCAATTAAATATCCTAAAAGTTCCAAAAAAATCCATTGTACCATTTCTTTAAAAAAAAATCACAAATATCGCCTCATTTTCGTCGAGTTACACGAGTCTCCCCTAAATGCTTATTTATATTTCACCAATAAGTACAAGTTGAAATATTCAGAGAGACAGTAATTTCCATGTTCTTTAAAATATATGCATTGCGAAAGGTGTTCCCCACTTTAAAGACATCTCGAACCTATATGTCACTTAACACAATGACAAGAAACTTCAATATGCCATTGCATATTCAAGGCCGAATATCCAAGACCGCAGTTGACGAATGCATATCTCATCCATTCATCTTGGATGAGATTTGTGAATGGTAATGTTGTGAAAGTTGGTCTGCGCATATTGACAGAGCGTAGATCCCCAAAGATATTAGTCACATCCAAAATTATTTTTATGCAAAGTTAAAGTGTTGAAGGGGGCAACTATATCGTCACCTCTGCGGAAGTATCTAGAAGATTTCTAGGCCACTAACTTTTTCTTCTTTTAAATGGAGACTCAGGTGACTACCTACTATATGATGTTTTGCAATTATAGAAGAATATTTCCCATTATCTACGTGAATTTCGTCGAAAGAAAATAGTAGGAGCTTAAAAGGGAACCTGGTGTAATCAGCAGAAATCAAGGTTCTTTTGGGGAATTTTTTATAAGGAAACTATACATACAATCTTTTTAAAACTTTTAGGCTATATTATTATGTATTCCAAGAAGTAAAGAAAGATTTTTTGGTATAAAAAAAATGCAGTAATTCCAAATGGCACAATTGTTTCGAAGCAGACTCAGGGCGGAAGTTGTTCAACTGCGTCTAGTTGAACTGCCCGTTGTAGTGTCCTGAAACCAAAAGAACAATAGTTGCACCAACAAACCAAATAGTTTTACGTTTTTAATAAAATTACGTTACAGATGAACCTCAATCCGGAATAATATTATTAAATTCAATAGATTTATTGCATGATTAACGTGAAATTGTTTAGTGAAAAACGCAATCGTATTTTAATTTTGCATATATATGCGAATCGAGGTTCATCCATTGCGTAATTTTATTAAAAACACAAAAGTATTTGGTTTGGTGTTTTCAGGCCACTACAACGGTGCGGAGACCGAATAATTTTTATATAAAAAAAATGTTTGCTCACTTCCTGAAATGCATAATAATATAGCCCGAAAGTTTCAAAAAGATTGTATTTATAGTTTGCTCACAAAAAATTCCCCGAAAGAACCTTAATTTCTGCCAATTACACCAGGTTCGCGCCTTAACTTTTTATTAGTCATTCGAATTATTGCTTCGTCGCACCTTTCGCTTCCCCATTACAATGTAGATAAATCTATAAACAACCAAAGAAAGAAAGTGCAATTATTTATTTTGAGGGAGTTCAAAATAGCAGTAGTTTGACTTCTTCCGTGAAAAATTTCGTTTTACAGATATATTAGACGTTGAAGGCGATAAACAAGAGTAGGAATTCTCTCAACTCATTTCAAATATGAAAGCGTGTAAATATGAAACGTACCGTACGGCACGTTTACATCGAATGGTTTATGTGTGTACAGACAAAAACTTCTACACCCGAAACAAGACGATTATCATTTCACAAAATACGCTTTCATAAATCAATCCATAGTGAAAGTTGCTCGATCGAGTAAAGCATCGAGCGCTGAAATGTATAGATTTCCAAGATGCTCGTCCTCCTGCAATACTTAATCATTATTCTTTTCATTAATTGGAAATATCGTGAGAACTAGGGAACTCTGGCTGCACGCTACTACGATATCGAAGTTACGAAATTCGTGGCACCGTGTGACGTGTAATTAATACAATTAAAATTAACAGCGCTCTGACATCGAAATTTTCTTGCCCCAATATTAATGTCAAGATCTCTATCGAACACTGCATCCGCGAAAAAGATTGCACATTACACACTCTTGGTGATTTTATCGAGCCTCGTTTGAGGTTCACACGCTTCTGTGGGGTGTCACAAAATCCTGCAGTAAATTGATTTGTGCTGGTCTTTCGTGTTAAAAGGAATCGAAAAGTTTTTCGCCATTTTCTAATCTGACATTTGGTTTTTTAAGTGTCAGCGATTAAAATTATGATTTTCTGCGCGGAGTATTTAAAGAGGGAATTGCATATAGAACGTTGAAAATAAGCTGATTTTTGCGAATTTATTACAAAAAAACTGTAAAATAAATCATTAGGAAACTTTCAGTACTTTATATTAATCTTTCAAAGTTACAAAAAAATTGCTTTTATTAGAAATATCAAATACCGCTGTTGAGGAAAGTTGCTACAGCCTAAAATAACTTGGCGAACACGATTGAAAAATAACTACTCAACCAATCCACTTGCCACGGGGTATACAACTACATTATAAGAAATAGTAGTTGATAAACCTACATGATTAATGAAAAAAATAATTTAAACAACTTTATTTTGCATGAGTAGATAAAAGATTATCTTAAAAATCGTACATTTGTTTTACAAGCTCTAGAACCTTCTAAATTTTCTACTTGTTATTAGTATTTTTGGTTCATCGACTTTATAATTTCATAAATAATGAGAAACATATTCGCTTTTTTCATTCGAGGCAAATTTGGGGGAGCTGGAATGCTCGCCGATTTATTTTAGGCCGTAGCAACTTTCCTCAACAGCGACATCTGCAGCCGACATTTTTAATGAAAGAATTTCTTTTTCGTAACTTTGAAAGATAAGTAGAAAGTACTAAAAGTTTCATAAAGATTTATTTTACAGTTTCTTTGTAATAAATTCGGAAAATTCAGCTTACTTTCAGCGTTCTGTATATTAATTCCTCCTTTAAATTCCTCGCGACTTTGTGTAGGAGCTAAGTCCTAATATAACAAACATACTACACGAACAAATATAGTTTTATATTATAGTACTCTTTTCTATAATTTCGAATAAAAATTTCTCCCTTCTTTTAGTGCCCCCGTAATTATTACATTGAAGTTTCAAAACAAATTTACCACCCCTTTGAAACAGACGACAGCTAATTCTGAGAAACCTCCAATTTCTGTCTTTCACTTTCCCTTTTAAACCACTATCCATCGTTGCCAAATGAACACTAAAAACACTATAAAATTAATCAGCAGTAAGTAGGTTATAACAAATTTCCCACTTGAACTAATTTCGGGGCTCTACCTAACTACTGACAGTAAACATCTGCAAAGCCATGAACAAGGATACAAAGACTTGAAACAACCTAATTCCACTCTGTATGCCACGGAAGTGTCTCGCGTGAAATGGCCCTATGAGCAAGAAGAAGAACAGAACAACGTGCCTACGAATTATCCCTAGCTTATGGTGCACGGTCTATCGCGGGGAACTACAATTACCGTTTGCCGCCAGGAATGCAGCGCTGCTGAGGCCAGGAGAAAATATCGTTACAGTTGAGAAACCGATTATTCGCGGCTGCGACCGCGCCTCCGCAGGTCGTAAGTTCCCTTCCGTTTAAGCGGGGATTACCTCAGCGGCGAACTTTCACACAGGTCGTTAAAGCCGCCCATGGACGAAAGCGGGAAAACGATTTTCATTTCTGCCAGGCGAGGCACGGTCGCTGACGGGCCGGCGAATAGGACGCTTCACTTCTGTTTGACGCCTCGTCGTAACGTCATCGCAAAGTCAAGAGAAAATGCTGGCATTCCTGGCGTTAACGAGCTAGGTTGGCGAGGACCCTCTTCGCCAATAGGAAAATGCTGGCGGGCGGTCGAACGGACGGGGTATCTCTGACATTTACAAAGAAAGTTGTAACGGGGAAGAGTTTGCACAGGCAGGCAGAGAGAGCACGGTGCAACAAAGCTACCTGTATAAATGCCAGAACCGTGGCGACGGGGACAATGAAAAATCGCCATGGCGATACGATGCTACTACCTTTTGTCGGTTGTGAAAGGGAAACTCATTTCGCGATGACTTAAATGTCAATTCAAATTTCGCGCGTTTAGCTCGAGGGGGTTTGTCTCGGGTTTGTTTTTCCTGTTACGCGAGCGTAGGAACCGTTTTATGGTGGGTTGTGAAACGGAGCGTGGGTCACTGCGACTTATTCGAGTAAGCGTGGGAATTATTGGTGACTGAATGCGGGGGCGCATTCGGAGATTTGGCGCCCCTGGTCTGACAAGTGTCTGCCGCGCTTTCCGCGAAATATCATCAAACATTTTAAGTGTTTAAACATTTTTCAGTTTGTTTCGCCCAAAATTTGTCGCTCCCCCAAATTTGCCGCTTCCCAAAATTTGATGCTCCCCAAAATTTATCGCTCCCCAAATTTTCCGCTCCTCTAATTTGCCGCTTCCCAAAATTTGATGCTCCCAAAATTTATCGCTTCTCAAAATTTACCACCCCTCCAAATTTATCGCATCCCCAAATTTGCCGCTTCCCAAACAAAATTTGGTGCTCCCCAAAATTTATCGCTTCTCAAAATTTATCGCCCCTCCAAATTTATTGCTCCCCAAATTTGCCGCCCCTCAAATTTGCCGCTTCCGAAAATTTGTTGCTTCCCAAAATTGGATGCTCATCAAAATTTATCGCTCCCCAAATTTTCCGTCCCTCAAATTTGCCGCCCTAGGCTGCAGTCCACTTAGCCTATAAGTACACAAATCCACCCCTGACAGAATGAAGATTTTTTAGAATAGAAACTATAATGTTTTCAGTTGAATGTTGCACAGTGGGTGGGACTTGTTTGTAGGTGGAAGCACTTGGAGAGTTCCAGAATGTTTTCCTTTTAATGGTGTGGTTCGTGTTGGTCAAGGTTGCACGAGATTTCTTTGTCAAGTGATACAATCCTTTTGAGGTAATCTAAGCGCTTCTGGAGTCGAATGCATCTTTTTGTCAAGGCTAGATTAATCAAAATAGTAGTTTTATAGACAACAGTAGCAGTTTCATAAGTAACTGCATAACTTCACTTCTACTTTTCCATGAATGTAATTTATATAATTTCAGCTAGAGGAATAACCCTTACAAATATCAGATATGGATTTTCCATTTTACCCAAAGCATTCTTCAAAAACCCCAGAATATATTATAATCTACCCTCCATAAACAATGGAATCTTTGACACGTGTCCTTCTGTGGCCCAAGAAATTATCATAACTTCAATTTCAACAATATTTGCTAATTGCAATGAACTGATCTCTGCGTACTCTCTAAAAATAACTAACATTAGTTGAGAAAACAAACATTTTAAATGTCGCGAGTCTAACGAATAGAAGAATGGCCCAATTATATAAGCGTCCTGTTTCTATATTCACGGTTACAAATTTCTGGGAGTGCTTCTGTGTAAGCAGCTAGTAAACACCCGCCAACGGATAGACATCTTTATGAACTTTCTAAACCGCCGAATAATCGGACGAGCGTCTTAGTTCTCTTTGGACCAGCATCTCTTTAATATATTCCAACAGCCGTTGACAGAACGAGTCGCGAATGTGTTACGACGCGCTAACTTTCGGCAATGGGGGTTTCACTTTCGAAAATCTCGTTCTTTGACTGATCAGCCGCCACGTGTCATCCTATAGTCCCCGATGCATTCATTTTTAAATGACAAATTAAACGCCACGGGTGTATAATTAAAGAAAGAAATCGTTTCACGCAACGCGAGATGCGTATAGAACGAAGTTTACCTTCGAATTGGGACAGTAATTAAAAGACCGCTTTCTGTATCTCTGCTTTAATCCCAGATTAGATTCTCACCTTCAACTACGTTTCGTTCTGATAATAAAATACGGACATTAAAATTTATTACCGACTTGTTAGATGCTTTTCAATCTACTTGATTTTAAATCATTTCGATTGCTTCGTGGTTTTGAAAATTGCAATAGAAACCGCTGGAATGTTCTGTACTTTTCACCGGTTTGATTGAAGGAGATTTTAAAAGGAGTGATTGTTAATTTTTAGAGCGGATTTTGTAAGGAGACGTTACAAAGAAGGAAAACGGGCATTTTTGAGAAATGCAATTTGAATGAGAGCTTGTTGAGTTTTACTATAGAACGGTACGTGTGAGTGACGTCTTCATTGACAATCGGCTTTCTACGGGCCGATTTTCCAGAACAATTCCCCCGACCCATCATTTTCCAACATGTGAACGGATCCAGCGTGAATTTCTCCGCGCGCCGAGCGAGCAGCTAGTGTATTAGAAAATAACAATGACACACCAAATGGCTAGTGGTTGCTGGAGCAATGCGAATCGAAAGCACGCGTCACAAATAGAAGATTAAATGGATTACCCGTAAATAAATAAATAAATAGAAGTGAACCAAATTTACTACATTAAAAGGAAGACAAATTTATTTTTATATATTCCATCACGAAAAAAGAATTCAGCACAATGGAATATTGCAATGTAAAATCTTTTATTAACTTTTTTAAAAAGCCTCTTTAATGATCCAACTGTAGCGTCATCTATAACAAATTTTTTTTTAAAGCTTCTGATGTCAATGAACTGTCAAAGAACAACGGAAATACTTCATTTTCGACAACAACGACTGCCTAGTACTCTTAAACATTGAATCACACCGAACGAGTTAAGTTTGACTCCGCTATCTTGGACTCGTTATTCCAAATGAAATTTATGCAGCTCCAACGAGTGCACAATCGCAAGATCTTCAAAGTGAAATCGTCCCGTGCTTGTTATAACAATTCCAGATACATTTCCATGTGCTTTTCTCTTGCTTAATTTTACCAGCGCGATATGTGCAAGAAGCGACCAGTTAACTAAGAGTCAGGATTCTGATGAAGCGAAAGAGAATGAAGTAATGCTGCTTCCGGAATCTGATATATTCTTGACACCGAAAACGTTATCTTGACAGTGTCTTCACCGTCGACGACCAAGAGTCTTTCACTCGTCACGAAAAATGGCACCGTTGCATCACAATGCACCAGGTGTCTCGCGTTCTTAATGCACCGGTCTTAAAACAAGGTAATTCCTGTTAATTAAGCAGCATCCAGCGATTCACTGACCGATTCGACTAGTTATCGCGCAATAGCAATCAGAGCTGAGCCAGTCGAACTCAAATTACGGCAATAATCCACCTGTGTAGATCACGCGTGATAATTTCTGTCGCGCGAAAAAATTCCATATTCAATTTGTCATTGTCACTGCAGTCGCGTCTGGGTTTCGTTTAATGCTTTATTTATTAGAAAGGGGAACGTGAGATCTATCGATTGTTCGTTAACACGAGGAATTAGAAATATTAGACGGTATTTCTTGAGGGGTTGTGTCTAGTCAACTGTCAAAACAGAACGCGATTTTTGGGAATTTTTGGTGGAACATATACTGAATATTTTTTTACAACTATTCGCTTATTTTAAAAGTACATATACATGTGTAGCAACTTTAAGTAATTTTGTTATAGGAAAACATTAAAAAATGAACGAATGACAGCTATTCTCGCGGAAGCTGATTCGCTACATATATGTACTTTTAAAATAAACGAATAGTTGTAAAAAAATATACTGTACCTAGATATTCCACAAAAAAATCGTAACCCCTTAAACAATGTCTGCGAAGTACCTCCATCTTGCAATTGGGTCATGTTATGCAGAAACATACCAACCCTCAAAATGACAAAAAATTAGTTAAACATAGAACAACACTTACATTATAGAATTATTAAAATTACGAAGCCATAGTTTCATTTTAGGCTTAGATAACAAAAACTGCATAAAAAAAGATAATATTAATTACACTACTCGCTATTAAATAACCCATTACAAAACATTGTAAAACAATAACAAGAAATAAAATATGCCCAATAGAAATAAAGCTACTTTCCTTTAACAATTAAAAACTGCAAACTAAATTCACTCAATTTCAGATCATTTTGGATTGACACCTTTCTGCACAACGTGGCCCATTCACGACGTCGTCTTTATTCAACAGACTGAGGGATAAGTAGAACAAGTAAGTATCTAGAAAATCACTGATCAATTTCCCGCCGTTATTACAGACACTTTTCCCTTCACGAAGCGTGAAAGAAACATCGAATTAGGGACACAGTTGTCGCAATCAAGGGATTTCGGAAAGAAGGGAAAGTACCTTGTACAAATAGAACGCGTTCCTTTCGATCTTACACGCCACGAGCAAAACAGTGAAGTACTCTACGCTTCCCGATCCACCAAGGACCAGAAACAGGTTCCAGAGGCTCGTTAGATCATTTTTCACTTTCTTTTGCAATCGTAGACGCGCGCGGTGAGAAAGCTGGCCAAAATTCGAACGAGCGCGTTAACAAGGAAAGTACACAAGACATTTTTTCTCCCAACGATCGCTGCTCCAACTTATTCTAACGTTTCTATAACCTCGGAGCTTTCGTTCGATCGCGGCTCTGCTGTCAACGTTTACAGTTACGTGACCCATTGCCGTCGAATAACGTCGTGGGTTGTTATCAGATACACGATGTGTAATCGGTGCCATTAAACGGACAAGGGTGCCCGAACTTTCGGGAGGGATGTCGCCCTCATCCCTCGAAATTGGGAGTCGGTTACAGGCTCGAGTGGTTAATGAACGGTTAGTGGCGCACGATTCGATACAAAATACCGTGAGAGACCGTCTTCGTCTTCACACGGCGAAGATAGGAGGCAGAGATGTGGAAAAGATGCCGCAGGCTCAAGGCGGTACTTTCACTCGGTAGTATGTCGAGGATGTGCACCGCTCATGAACTTGCCGCTGTTTCGCTGTGACGATCGCTTAAGCTCGATATTACCAGCTCACAGTTCGACTATTGTCACGCGCGGCCCCTCACTCGGTTTAGTGCACAGTGAGTCACAGAACTTATTGGCATATACAGAGTTTTCGGGGGCAAATTTTAATCATCTGGGTTTCTCGCGAATGTTCTGGTATAATCTCGTACGATCTCGCGAGTTATGATATTCGCGTATTAATTGGGTCATGCTTGGAACAGAAACGCGTTCTGAAGATTTAGAAATGAGATTTCCAGCTCGGAAAACAGGGTTATCTATGTGAATTTTTTTTTTCGTGTAAAGAAACGTTATATTTAAAAATCAAGGTATACACCTTGTTGTGTATTAATTAAGGTGTATTCTCTTCAAAAAGAAATTTTATATCTTAAGAAATGGTGCCATAGCAGCTTCTTCGCCCGAGGCCTCTTCGTAGTTACAGCATTTGTGGTATTATAAATATCTCGAAGATTAGTGGACCGATTTGAATAAAATTTTGCATGAATATTCTTAAGACTATACTCTAGTACACGTCGGCGTCAATTTTGGAAAAATTAATTTTTTGAGAAATGGCAGCTACTCAAAGTCAAGCATGTGATTTTCGACCTAAGTTTACATCTTCTTTTGTTAATAAAAAACAAAACCACGCAGCAATTGAAGAATCGTCTGGGCAAGTACTAGATTATAGTCTGAAGAATATTCCTGCAAAATTTTATTTAAATCGGTCCTCTAGTCTCTGAGATACTTTGGGTCTTGTGAGAAAGGGCCATTACTTTCTGAAGAAAATACGAATTTTAGGGCATAAAATCAAAAGATATGGAAAAGTTAATTCTGAGGTGGGTATAAGTGAAGTTGTAAGCCAAAATGGATCTTGTATTCGACGTATGGGGAAGTTAAAGGTGAATTAGTTTATTTTGTAGGACCCAAAGCTATATTTCCTCTTTTTGCAAAAGTATGACGATTACACTTTGATAACATCTCTCGTTTTGTCCGATGTAGAATCACTTGCAAATGACGAGTTAAGTCGGTTTACTTGTTTATCAGGTTAAAATATATATCACTACATACTTAGTTTAACTACTTGGCTTCACCCGAAATTTAGATTCTGATTTTATAAGAAAATTTTTTTTTTTTTGTATTTTGGTGAAAATGGTCACATTCATCGGGATTAAGAATAGCTGAGCATAATGGGCTGAGGCACATTTCGTGATCCCACAGTTTATCGTTCGAAAGTTTTTAGACGACAGACAAACAAACAAACATATAGAAGCTTTCTGCTTTATATATTAAGATTTGCTTCCACAGCAGAAGTCAATAGGTTTTGATGTGCATTTCTTAGCAAAATGTAACTGTTGCTTGTCGTACTGTAAACTGTTCCTCTGATGTGGGCAACACATTTCTTTAGATTTAGATTCTTTATGAATTCTTTTTATCATTTTACACAGATTTCTATATGAATTGATATTTTTCCAATGGGAAACGACAATACCTCTTGAATTTAAGTAATTTGGAACTGATTGCAAGGTCTTCCTATAAGGTCACCTATCCTTCAATTTACACTATTCTGTCCACAAATTTTTACTTGAAACTTCAGTCTTATTATTTAATAAGAAATGTCTAAGATCATAAAAGACCCTAAGCTAATAATTTCCTCAGATCAGAAGATCGAAGAATTATTACTTTTCACACAAATGTAAAATATATTACCTAAAAGTAAAGTCAAAGGTCCAACATATGAACACTTATGGGTAATGAACGAACACTATTATAAAATTATGTTTGCAGCTCAATTGATTCCACGTGCTACAAAAATTGTTTGAATATGAAGCAAGTAATTAAAACAACTCTCCAATCAATCAGTTGCTTATTTTAATAACTTATTTTACTCGTTTTAATAAAAAAATGTACATCCACTGGTACGCGTTCCTTTACATCCACCCTACCTATATACACTTCAAACTTCATCATCGAGTTTCCGTCTGTACCAAGAATTTCGCGACTCGCTGTAATTCTATGGTTCTAGAGGAGTCGTTTGACCGCATTTTTCCCCGATTGTTTGAAAAATGCGAAACGCCACGGGAGCGACAGCATCGCGGCGCAACAGTTATAATTAAATCTTATGTATGAGAAAGAGATGATCTAGACTCTCTCGTTTAATTTTCGAGAATAATGAACGATCTGTTATTCGAGGTATGCACTCGCGGGTAATGGATTGCGAGGAGCCATGCGAATCTCACGGAACATCGTAAAGTAGAGCGCCTTAAAATTAAATGCATTCGAGTCTATTCAATCGGAGGTCCCAAGAGCCGAGCATTCCGTGGCGTGCCTCCCGTACGATTCGACAAATCCGGGAAGCGTATAATTCATATTTCGAACAGGTCCGAGCAGAAACGCGGAAATCGCGGCGCGTGAAAGCGCGTTTTGACAGTGTCGCCAAGTACGCGGGCGATTATACAACGAGTCCTTGGAGTTGAATAATGCATAGATCCGATCAAAGCCCGCGACAAAAGATGAGGGAGCGTATAAAGTCAGATGCGATTAAATTGCAATGTACCTACGGTGGTACGCGTCGTATCGCGGGCGACAAGTGAAAGTCGAGGATGACAGCTCCGTAACAACGGCGAAGCAACGTCCCCGTTTGGAACAATTTATCCGATAAGGCGTACGGTTTGCAGTGGCGATCGATTCGGCCCATTGGGGGATGGAAAGCTGTTCGAAGGATATCGATCGTGAGAAAGAGGATTTCTCGCCTAGGAGCGGCACGAAATTTTAATTCAAGGGTTGCGCGTAAAGTCGATGACTTTTTAAATGATCATTCGTGGAAGTAAATAGTTGAGGAGGATCAATGGCGCGCCCCGAGAGGGGTGTGCGGGGCCCTGGCACCCTTCAAAAAAGGGGCTTGGTAAAACGAAAAGAAAACTGGATTTTAGTGTTTGAATAAATTTTTATAATCACTTTAATGAATTTTATTGAATTTCCATTAAAAATATTTTTCTTCGTTCTACTCGGCTTCTCCCGATATTAAATCCTGAGTGCGCCTCTCGAGGAGATATAAAAATTAAGATTTAAAAACTTTAGTCCACCAGTAAAGAAGCAAGGATCAATGAATTTAATTTTCTTAAATAATTTCCTGTTCTGTTTTGACAAGAGAAGCTTGAAGCTTCTTAAGCTTAGTCAAAGAGTGAATACATTCCGTAATTTGTTACACTACCTATACCAAACATTAAACATTATCTTGCGGGGGTGTTTAAACTTTATAACCCTTTGTGATTCGACAGTTCTGCGACCCCAGTTGCAAAACGACTAAAAATGAACATTCCTCGTTTTTCCCCTTACCTTTCGCGGCGTTATTGTCACGTGTTCTATTTAGATTCGAATTATGTTTTTGAAGATTCTCCTGGTACATCATTATCGACAGTCCTCAATTCCCTTCGTTGCGGATGCATCCCTGATTGTTTCGTAACGAGTGGTTAAATGCGGATTACGCGTGCTCGAACATGGCCGATCTTCCTTGAAGATCGCGTATACGTCATCGTTGAACACGAAAAAAACTTTCTTCTCCGGCCACCGAAAAGATGCCACCTGCTTACGGTTCAACGAACCGCTCGCCGAGCGAGACGCATAGAGTATCCACACCCAATTCGAGGCTCGTCAGAAATTGTTTAGTAATTACTTTCTCCTAGAATGTGGCTAATCGAAGGCCACGGATGGACGCCGAAACACGCTTCGCTGATGCTGGCCACGCACCGAAATCCAGTCGAGTGGAAGATGAACGGTTTTAGAACGATTTTTGGAGATTCTATCTCGAACAGAAACTAATCACGGTTGATCTCTTGCTATCTTATGTAGTAAATGAAAATTGGCACACGTTGTATTGCTGATACAGTAAACGTTACTTAATGTAATTACTACAGTTACTCAAAAGTCAACCATATTTAAGAGCAGTTGAATAGGGAGCATTCGAAACGATGCAGATTATAGAAATTCAATTTTAAATTGCTAGGATCTGGAAGGGAATTTTAAATTATTGTAGTGTGTGGGAATTAGTAGTTGAGGTTTGTAGAAAACACTGTAAATGCCAAAAATCGAATTCTATACTATATTATTGCCATTGGCAACTCTTCGTTGACACACCTCTTTTTTCGATCAACTTTGACATAACTGAGTGGCTCACGCCCAGAGAAATTTTTGAACGACTGCCATTATCAACTAAAGAATCCAATCGTTATGAAAGAAATCATGGGCCAATTTTAAGGTCTCTAGAATGTATTCCAATAGTTTTTTATTTAAATTTTACCACTGTTTTTGTAAAAAAAATCTAGATTACCATAAGTCGAGAAAAAAATATGAAAATATTCAAAAAATTGTAACTTTTACAAATTTCAATATTAGATTGAAAAAAAATAGATTGTAAATCGGCTTTGGAAAAAAGTTAATTAGTTTGCGTATAGAAGGTACAGGGCGTCAAAATCAGGTTTTGAGTGGCTTACACCCAGAGTGTCAACGAAGGGTTAACTTTGACAATTACAGTATTTTCTACAAGGACTCTTCAGTTATGAGATCAAAGTCGTAGAGACTTAGAGGGATAATGTTCGTTAAAATTCTGGTACGTTAAAGGGAAAATAGGTGAATGTTTGTGAATTTTTTTTGAAAAAGCGGAAACATATTTTTACAGAACTTTTTGCACTTAAAAGACCAACGTGTAAAGAACATTTGGCAATTTTTTCATAGAAAAATATTTATAATAAATGCGTAATCGCACGTGATTTGTACACGAAATAAATCAGGACTTCAACCTTCAACAACCGTGATTTTATTTTAAATTAATATTTCGGAAATTCCCTCCGCGAATCAGAGGATACATTAATATACTAACGAAATCTTTTTTGTTTCTTGATTTTAGATAATCTGGTTCCGAATGGCAGTGCTCGCCGCAAAACCAAATGTTTAAAAAGTTTTCTTGGATCTCGATTGTTACATTATTATAAACGCAAATATATTTCTACGAAAAAATTACCAAATGTTCTTTAAACGTTGCTCTTCTAAGTACAAAAAGTTCTGTGAAAATATATACTTCCGCTTTTTCAAAAAAAATCACAAACGTTCGCCTCTTTTCGGCCGCCTGATAATACCGAAATACTTGAAATGTTTGAAACACTTGAAGAATATAGAATTTCCCAAATATTTAAAATAATCAAAATCCTCAGAGACATCAAATCTTCTGAATACGTATTCCCTCTACTATTTTAAACATCACCACTATCGAACTCGCGTGTCACTGCTATAAATCCTATTTACGATCCACTATCACAATATGCAGATGGAGAGAGCCTCAGAAACGAGATCACTTCTCCTCTGCGCAAAACGTAAACCGCGAGCAACAAGCCAGCAACAGAAAATAGAAAAGTACCAAAAGAAAAGCCGCAGCCAAAACCGCGGTATTAAGTTGCCGTGCGTGTATACATTCCACTTGTAAATTAATAGTATCTGTATCTCGTGTCTCGGTTCATTAACTGCGCGAAAGCTGCGGTCGCGCGAGATTCGCCGATGGTTCTGCAGAATTAAAGATCGTTTCGAATTCGAATGGCTAGTTGCATGCCACGCGCCATTCAATAACCCTTGCGTGAAACCAATTCTAATTTCTACTAAACTGTCCAGCTAATTGCGCCGCTCCCGCGCTACATAACAAATGGGTCGTTAAAATTGCGAAGCCGCGAAACACGCAGCGCCGCGTCCGAGGAATTCGAGGCCTGCCTCTGAAACGAGCCCGCTTCGGCAACGATTTCATTATTGGAATATTAATAAACGTAGATACGATGACGAAAGAGACTGTTAAGGAAATAGCGCGGGAAGGAGGAAGGACCAGCGTTACAGGAACAGACAGCGTGATGGCCGAAAGAAAGTTTTTAATGATAAAAGAATGAACGTCGTTGAGCAGTGAAACTAAGAGCAATAAGGAATGGGATCTGCACGCGGCGAGCTTCCGACGAAAAACTGGCCGACGTTAGTTAATGGTTTACGAATTTAGCCTCGTAATTGATCGTGAGATCATCAATTACCATTTATTCTCACTTTTTCTCTACGCAGGCCATCGATATGTGCCGCGGAAGACTCGAGTAATTAACACCGAGGACGATACGTTGAATTAGATACCACTACTGGGAGGAAGTGCCGCGTACACCTGGAAATATCTGAACACGCGAACACGGGAGAAGAAAGTCGCCGGCACAGAATGCTCATCGGGAACTTCTTCTTAGTAGAAATCTGAATTTTTCCAGCATTCAGTCGCACGGCACACCTGACTTTCGATTGCCTATCGCGCACACGGCTGTTAAATGCGCGTCTTCCACCACGTAAACGTCCCCTTTAACGATCAACTACGGAAGCTTGAAGCGTCTGCGCGAAAACAGCCTTATTCAATTTTACCGTCGCGACTGTTCCGGCATTATTGCTGCTAATTAATTAAAAGCGATCTCGATCGGATATCGAGATCTCTCGCCAAAATTGGCAATACAAACATTCTTAAATATAGAAGTGTGGAATGGTACAGGATCGGTAGAAATCTCTTCGGAGCTTCTCCTCACTTGTCCTTTCGAGAAACCAAGAGTCGTCGACACTTTTCACTCGTTTCGTTAAATCCGCGGTCGGTTTCACTTGTCGCGCGACACGGAATAGATCCCTGGACGATGGGAAACGTGCGCGGACGGAGTGATACGTGCAGAAACCAGAGGCGGGGACGATAGTGAAAATAGTGAAACTTATTGTAGGAGAGGCAGTGTGAACGAGTAGTTTCGTACTCACCAAGCTCATGATGCTGTCTGTGCCGACACTCGGTTGGCGCGCGGCTTTTACTCGCGAAGATGATCATCGGGCGGCGATAGTTTTGTGAAAGGGGTGGGGTCCGGGGCGACACACGTGTATGGGACCTACCGATCGTGCATGAAACTGGGCAATCAGAGAATCGTTTCTTTCGCTGTTCTTAACGATGCTTAAAGGAAAATCTTGCGACTCATGGATCGCGTCGATCTTTTCTAACTTGGAATCGAAGTTATTGCCTTGAAAATGGGCCACGAGATCTCAATATTATAAAGTAGAGGATCTAGGGTAATTTGTTAGTAAACGACGAAGTTCAGTAGTCTGTATTGCAGTCCTTGGTTAAAATGTCCTATCTACATTTTTGCCTTTTTTTCAAGAAATGTTGAAATAATATTTGATGTTCCACGCGTCTTATAATTAATTAGAAAATCCTACGAGCTTCGTAGAGATCTAGAAACAGTTTAAGGGTTGGTGTTTAAGGCTGACGTTCTCCGAATTTTAATATTGAATTTTGTTAAAAAAGGGCCACCGTTTGAAGTTGAAATATTGAATTTCGTGGGAAAAAATTTTCTTTTTTTTTAAGATGGCTTTGCAAGTATTTCCATTATTGCAAAATTGAAAGCCATATTTAAAAATATGGGAACGTCAGGTACTGCTGAAAGTTATTTATTTTTAAAATCTATTTGAATTTTTGCTTTCAGATGCATCGTTTAGCCTAGGGAATCTCCATCAGCTAATGCTTGAAAAAAAAACACGACTGATATCCAAGCCGATATCTCCTTTAGTTAATAATAATATCTCATGAAAATTTAAAATAATATAGTTAAAAGATGTATCTTTTAGTAGAAAAATATTATGTATGATTTTCACTTATACTTTTCCCCCAAAAATTCCTGAAATTGTATGCTTTTTCCGGACCTCTGGGTGGATGTAACCCCTTAAGTTATTTATTTTTTACAAGAACGGCATAATGAAAATAGTAAAACTTCAGTTTTCTCGCCTGCTGCGAAATACTAGAAAGGACATTTTAAATAAGGAGGGCAGTATAATGCAGAAATCGCGTGTTCCATATTAATTTGATTTTGAGTCTGAAAAGAAGAGAGGTGATCCAGAAATCTTAGATAAAATATGATCCATAAGACTGCGTCTTCAGAAATACTTGTACCGTTACATAGCGTGATGCAGTGCACACTAAAGATTATTCAGGCACGCACCTGTCTGTGTACGCGATAATATTTACTCGCCACGAAAGATTACTACAAGAAAAGTAAAAGTAAATGCACTGAACCTTTTTTGCATTTGTGGACTACTTTTCACAAAACTGAATAGAAATCTGTATCTGCAAAAGAATCTAGGGTAAACCAACCAGTGAATGACCGAATTGTTGAATTTATGGACCTTTGAAATTAATACTTGAATATATTTATGTACAACAACAAAACAACTGTCGAAATTACATTTAAATTTATTTTTCTTGAAATTTCTATAAAAATAATTACTTATTCTTATCGTAATTTTTAAAAAAACGATTATAAAATGCAAAACGTGTAGAAGCCGAGTAAATAACCGCATACTTTAAATAAGAATTGTACTTATTAATGTTTGTTTAATGCGCGTAACTAAAAATATGGGATATTAAAAGTGCAACTACACTCCATTTATAAACATATAATATTTTTTAATTTATAATTGACATTCCTTTGCCTAACGGACATCCATTGGTATGCGGTCAATTACTGATCGGTCTACCCTACTAATAAATACCTTGCGTGCTCGTGGAAGCGCTTAGCGCATTAAAAATTTGAATTCAAATATAATCGAACTATATCGATACACACGCTTATCGCTCTCGATCATTTAAAATTCCCCCTTATCTTTATGCTGACGTAAAAAAAAAACGCAGAGGACACGATTCGTGGCGTAACACGTGTCGCAATTAATCACAGCGCATCTTCCGATTCATTTCCAATAGTCGCCCTTCGAGCTGATAAGGGCCACCGATTTGTTGCGTCAGACAAAATACCTATAGAAAACTAATCTATACCAGGCAGCATGACCTTCAATTGAAGCGCAGAACAGAAAAGCGAAAACCATGGCGGCGGTATTGTTGGCGAAATTGTACTTTCGCTGTCTCGTGCGTTTTTCCGACCGAGAGTACAAGCGTTGAAGGAGTAGTACCGTGTAAATTGAATCACGAGCAAAAATGGTGCGTAACATATAAAAATCAACTACTGTCCTTTCGTTGTTAGCACATAAACTGTCTGCAACCACAATATAACCTTAATGCGAAACAGGCACGTCACTTTCTAATTACATTGTTTCTCGACGGTGCGTGTGCTTACATATGCACCCCGTGCGAACCGTCTTATTTCTTTAAACATAATTTATTCGAATGATTTACCGTGCGCTGCGTAAGCTAACCTTTGCGACGATATCGGAGAAATGATAAATCACCCTAACAGAGCCACTCCAGTGAATCTGGCGAGTCCGACGACGGTGGAGACGATCAGGAAGGATCTTCTTTTTCGGAAACCAACATCGAGGACGCCTTGACATCCTTCAGAGAACAATGGCAGCGGGAGCTGGAAATATCACCTAAACGGGAAACGCCGAACGCTCATTCCTCCGGTGTAGTTAAGATCGACGTCTCTTACGACGAGGACTCCGTTGAAACCAAGGTATATAATAGCAGCTCGAAGCGATCTGGACGTGGATATAGCATCGAGGTTTCTACATTTTAGGCGAAAAATTTGTTTCTAAAAGGAATCGAACACGAGCAAGGTAGAAAGTTTTACGAGGCGATTCAATTTTACAAACGCGCCGTTCAATTAGTTCCTGATATCGAGTTCCGTTTGTACGAGTCGACTAAGGTGAAGGCGAGCGATGATAATCTGGAAGGATTCGATAACGATATGACCAATGTTAATGATAATACAGAGAACCACAACGACGAACAGGACGAAGAGATCGATTTATTTATTAAGCTATGTAAAACCGCAAACCGTAATAAATGTGTCTGTTTCCCTAAGTTCGAACAAAATGTAAGTATCGTTACTTGGAGGGATGTATTATAAAGCTGCGTCGAAGCGCATTTGAATTTTATATTGTTGCGGACATTTCAAAGCATTCCTTATTTCAGGCAACACATATTTCTGCCCTGCCTATGGAAATTGTGCTTTATATCTTGAGGTGGGTTGTGTCGCCGGAGCTCGACTTGAGATCTCTCGAAATGTTCTCCAGAGTGTGTCGCGGATTCTACATATCTGCGCGAGATACAGAGATTTGGAGGCTTGCCTGTGTTAAGTAAGCTCGAAAGACCTCGTCCAAATTTATCTTGCTACCGATGAAACGATTATAAAATTGCTGAATTCTTTAGAGTATGGGGTGTTAAATGTGGAACCTATGGACCGATGTACCAGTCATGGAGAGAAATGTATTTAAAACGGCCTAGACTAAGATATAATGGATGCTATATTAGTAAAACCAGTTATATCCGCGACGGTGAGAATAGTTTCCAAGATCGATTTTATAGACCTTGGCATCTGGTGGAATACTTTAGGTACCTGAGGTGCGTGGTAGTGTAATGCGATATAAATAGCTGTTATACCACAGAGTTCCAATTCTCACGAGGCTTCATCCACGAGCAGATTTTTTCCCGAAGGAAAAGTTTTAATGTTAACTTCGACCGACGAGGCGCAGAGCTGCGTGAATTCATTGAAGTATCGTACACCACGAAATCCGTCGGTTCTTATCGGCCATTACAGATTGCACGGTAATTATGTTACTCTGGTGCTGAAGAAACAGGAGATTAAAGGAATCACTACCTACAAAAGGAAGAAGCGGGAAGCTATACACGATAGTGGGGAACAGACGTTTCACATCGTAAGTGTTTGACGGTTCTGGATATCGAGTTAAAATATAGACGGATGGCAATGTTGGCGGATTTTTTTAGGAATACGAAATTCAAGACCACCACAGACGGATGAATTCGCAATTGAAATGGCTCAGCTACACTATATTTACCAGATACCGAAACGGGCACGAAGTAAAAATATGCTTGAAGGATCCGTCTGTGAAAGAGTGGAGGGTGTCGGCTATTGGCGGGCGATATCCGCCTCTTAAATTTAGCAGGGTTAAGAGCTACACCCAAGAAAGTGAAGCCCCTCTACAGTAATTGTAGCTGAGTAAAATGCTGTTAATTATCTGGATTGCGCAAAAGTACAATAATGGAGCAAAGGTTTAAGAGGAAACTAAACTCGACAGGCCAGCGTTATGTGTACAAATTGCTCTCGATGTATATTGTAAACACGTATATTAGCATATTCTTTGGTTTCTGATGATGTATCATAAATACGGGCGTAATAAGAGAATATTTTATTTATGATTCGGCATTCTAGTATTCCGTAAATAATTTTTATTAACCTACTGTACACTTCTCGCAATAACAGCTTATTTTCTTAGAATCTATCGCCTACGTTAATTATTAACTAAATTGCGTAGATAAATAATTCGTAAATTTACTATTTTATTCCGCACGTGTACAGTGCCTTGTGTGCTTGTATTTCAAAAATTGCTTTCACATTTTGTTTAGGTTTACTATCTACCTAAATTTTCATTAAAATAGAATCGAAGCCGACAGAGTGGGTTTGTTATTAATAATTAACTTGGATCAAACTATAAGCCGCTACGGCATGCAAATTTATGTGCTCATAGCCGCAAGGATACATTTGCATATGAAACTGTACCCAAAAACGATGTTGATCCAATACATAATGTGTTGTCTGTTGGTACTTTTCATCGAGGCAAGATGTTAAACTATATTTCTCGCGGCTCTATCTTGTATTAATTTTACATAGAAGTTCACTTAGAATCGTGTAACAGTCAAAGTGTATGGAAGAAATGGAATAATGATTAATATATATTAATCAAATGTATCCTATTTATTTTTTAAGTATGGAATCTATTGCGAAAAAGAGATTCGCACGTAAATGGGCCGGTTGTATACCATTACTTGCTGATTTCGTTACGCGGCGTCAGGCAACGAACTTAACGTATGAATAGTCAAACAAGCGATGGAATGAAATGAATTCTGATCGATATTTTGGAACAGTTTTATTCGTTTAAACAGTAATATTGACATTGCGAAGCGACGCACCGAATCAAAGTGTAAAAAGTGCCCGGGAACATGTCTTATATGTACACTGCTCTGGATCTTGATTACCATAATCACGATAATAAACGTATTTTTGATGTGCTTACTTCGTTGCACCACATTTATCAACGTCGTTTCGGTGCCCCTCACGATGGCCATTGAACTGGCCTCCGAAGTGACTCGGGGGCGCGTTCAATTTATATTATTCTCGATATGCCAAGTTCACGTTTGTACTCATGATTGTACTTCTTAAACTGTTCCACGCGTTGTAAAATATGCTTCGACCCTAACATCGTATGAAATTTTGGTACGTGTCTGTACATATGTTCCGTTTCTGTACAAGCTTACTTTAAAACGACTTCCTGGCGATCGATCGCGAGAGTATATACCTGCACAATTAATCGCCGGTTGCCGTAGGCTCAATTTATCACAGACTGCAGTGAAAGGATATTTCACGGTTCAATCACAGTTCGTCGCGCCCCGACGAGGCGAAGCTCCTATTGCACGTTGACGGGTTGGACATCCAAGCGAGATCCTGCAGGGTAGCGGCGTGCATGGAACACACCGCCAGGACAACCAGTACGTGCATCAAATTGTGGGAATTCAATACCAGATCTAATTTGCCTGGCATCCACTTTTCAGGAATACGCAGAGCGCCGATGGTTGATCCCACGATTGCTATGAGGTCCTGCGAATGGAAGGGTGCATTAGGAAAAGCTTCTGTGGCACTCTTGCCGTATATTCTACTTGAAGCACAGCTGCTGTACGATTTACTTGTAGCAGAACGTGAAGCAAAGCGTCCGGAGATCCACCGGCCATTCCAAAGCATCGTAGAATCATCACTAACATTCTCATGAGGAAGGGAGGCGCGAAACATAATCTTCTCTCCCAAGGAGATCGCGCGATCATCGCCTGTGGATTAAATAGAGTTCATAGATCGTGGGGATTAATAATTGAAGTTAAAAGATGAAGATTAGAGATATGGTACCATTAGGAGTCCCCATATGCATAAGGAGCAGTAGATAAACATGCAGCAATACCAGTAGCTGTCGGGTAAACAGTGGACTGCCGTTGCCATCATAGGTATTGCTCCTGGAGGAAGAAGCAAAAGATGATTAGGGATGTTACACTGACTAGCCAACTCGCTTTAATGACTATTTAATTCTTGCAAGTTACCAAAACTTTGGCACAGCCATATCCCGATCATGTCTAATTTCAGCAGCTTTTGATAGAAGATTTCGTCGGAGTTTAAGCTCATAAAGAGGTGATAGAGGAAGGAGCCGACCCACGGGCTAACGGCGCCGATCAAATGGCACCAGGATAAAATTCCTAAGAGGGTACCTTGGCTACTCCACGGAAGAAGTTGCGGTATCGTCAGTAACATGTACAGGATGGCAAATCCTGCAACGCGATTATTATTGATTGGCCGTGAATTCTCTCATCGAAGAGGAGTTAATAATTAAAGTTTAGCTGAAAATAATAGATGGGGGATAGGTAGGTGACGAACTTGGAAAACCTAGCAAAATTTATAGCTGTGATCTACGTTCATAGATAAAGATAGGGCATTTATACATTTGTAGCTATTGCAGGGAAAGCGATGAAGACTTTCACTTTGTTGCAAAGTGACGTTTAACATCTGGTAAAAAATAGTTCTGATTATTAATATTAAGTCAATAACGATGCTAATTATAAGTTAGTCCATTAAACAAGAATGAAGCACGATTCCATGCTATTCACGTTTACTTTCGCGACCTTACTTTAGACTTTAGTTAATTATTAATAAAGTCTATCCCTCTTCGATATTATTGGCACAACGTGGAACGGTTCATCTTTGACAGTTCACTTTATGAATATTTAACCGTGAAATATATTTTTCCGTTAATATGAGATTACTACCATCCATGTCATACATCGATAACAGATCTAGGAAAGGCAGCATGCGGCTTCGCCGATCGATTTTCGGTTGTCCCGCAATGCGCCGACAGCGATATAATGATTTTTCGCGTGTCGGCTGACCCTGAAATCGCGTAACTCAAGGGTAATCCGTTTTTCTGCTTAATTGAATCAGAACAGGTATATCTCTCCTTTTCTAAGTGTCTTCGGAGGAAGACCGAAAGAGATAATAATCCGTGCCCAGCGCATCATATAGATATGCGTGTTATCGCATTGATAAACTTTTCCACGTTGAATTAGAGAATTTTCAACCCTAAATTCACGTCGCTGTTACATGATCGCGTACAACAAAATTAAAATGCTTCATGTACAAGCAAGGGTCGGGATTAATATTTCATTAGCATCATCAATTTCGGGGTAGATCGGTAGATCGACGAAAAACTAATTTATACATATAAAAGAAGAAGTCCTGGCTAGTCAGTCAGGCGACTGACTGACTAATTTGGAGGGTATATTGTTTTCCTGACGTAGGCGCACCCACTAAGGAAGGATTTTTGGAAATTCCATCCCGATGGGGGTGAAAAGGTGTAAAATGTATTTTCTCGGATTCCTCGAAATCTCTTATGCCCGATTAGATTTCAACTTGGTTTTTACTTCGAAAGGTTACCCACATAAATGCCTAAAAAACAATTTCAGGATTTTGCCCTAATCAACCCCCAAGGGGGTGGTGAAAAGGAGCGAAATATATTTTCACGGATTCCTCAAAATCTGTTAGGCCCGAAGCGAAGCGCGGTGGTATTTTGCTAATTATAACATAAATAACGTGTTACTTCATATTATGCATCTACCGTCATTCATCATTCCAAACATCTTCCCAGGTTCTTCAAGCAATATCGATCGACCGATCGTCCCTAGTGATCCGCTACCCATTCATCCAGCCACGTTGCGGAGTCTCTAAGCACGCGGCTGCTACTGTTTCGCATCCCCCGGACTTACCATGCGTCACGATATTGACGGTTTCATTGTGGATGTAGAAGAGGCTAGCCAGGCACTGGCTGACGGTCATGAGCGGCCTGTACCCGGTGCGGATGTGGGGGTTGAACTGCAGGTGCAGTGGCATGTCGCTCCATCGCCGAAGCAAGAGGACCCTCGGCTTCTCCTCCGGCTGCCCGTGCATCTTCCCGTTTTTAACGTGCTGCTGATTGAACGTCTCCTTATCGAGGACGGTGTCCTGGGGCGGAGGATCTGAAGCCTCCGCATGACACTGGCCGTTTCGCAGCGACGTTGTGCAGTCTAAATGTCCGTGAAGGGTGTACGAAGCACGGGCACACGCGTGGCAGAGCGACACCTCCGAGAGCGGCGTCTCAGGTGTCAGCGACGGCGACGACGGCAGCGTCGTTACTGCATCGGTCTCGCACTCGATGCTCCACCGTCCACCGCCATCCGCGGCTGCGGCCTCTCTGGCGTTGCCGTTACCACGGAGACCGCATCGATCCTTTTCATTGCCAAAGAAAACGCACGCCTCGGACGCGCGAACAGTCTCCGATTTACCCCGGGAGTGCGGTCGAGGCGCATCCCCTCTGCGGTAGCACTTGCCCGATTCGTAGGACGATGCCACTTTTACGACTTCGTGGTGCATGTAGGGAACGTCAGGGAAATAATTTATGCTGATTAGTTGGGCGGGAAGCAGAGGAATGGGTGCGAGGAGGTCAGGGGCGGTCATCCTAATAACTGTAACCTTTTTTTTTTAAGGTGGAAAGCAAAATGTTCAATTGGAGAGGAAGAATGACATCTGGTGGAAATGCATTTATTTTTTTAATAGAAGCGTTAACGAGATACTAAGGTCGTTTTTAAAATTTCTTTGAACCAGTCTGGTAATGTCCGTTTCGTTCCGTTTAATGGTGACTATGGACAACGAGCTGTCACGTCTTGTTATTCGTCTTTGAAGAAGGTATACCTTTTTAGATTTGTTTAGAGAATATCGTTGTAGAGGATGAATTAGTGTTAGTAGTGGGTGATTACACTAATCGTCATTTAATTATAATAAAATTAAGGGCCTGACTTATTTATCACATTGTCATCCAAGGGCGTCCGGAAACTTTTTTTCCAGGGGGCGGGGGGCAACTTTGGAATGATGGTAAAGAAAAACATACCCCTCTTGCTTTTTTAACCCATTTTGTAGTGCCAATTTAATTAAAAATTTAAAACCGAAAATTAGAAATATTTCCTTTTGTAGTATAAACTTAATAAAGATCAGTTTTGAAAAATAACCCTGGTAACCAGATCTGGCAGCAGAATCTGACATCAGAACCGTAGTCGTCTGTGTCCGCATTTGGCTGCGTTCTGAGGTGCAGATTCTGATGTCAGATGCCTGATGTCAGATCGGCAGCAGATCGACAGCAGATTCTGCCGTCTGCTATGGTTCTGATGTCAGACTCTGCGCTCTCATGCCAGCGCCAGACCCTGCTACCAATCTGATGTCAGACTGGAGACAGATGGTTATCAGGGAAGCGATTTTTTCTCAAAAGCCGGGGGGAGGGGGGCAACTGCCCATTTTACACCCCACTCCGGACGCCCATGCTATCATCATTTTATTCAAAAGTTGGGACTGAAGATCGCATACCTAAATCCCAAAGTTCCGCGATATTCTTCATTAAGTTTCTCTTTAGTACGTATTTGACCGTCCACGTAAACGCCTTTAATAACCTCGGCCAGGTTATTTAGGACGTGCATGAGCCTTGATATTTATAGGAAAGGTTAATTAAAAGAACAAACTACTTTCTTATATTACTCTATTCATAGAATCCATAACCTTCAGCCTCGTCACGATCGTGAGCTTCATTTTATCAGGGTCGCGTACATATTATTCATAATGTTCCTCAAAATGTTAGAAAACCAGCGCATAATATCACTGACTCATCGGATTTATCTCGTACGCTGTAATCGACTGATACTGGATATTTGGCTCGCCAGACGTGGATCATATATTTCCCATTTTATACCAATGAACTTCCAAGAAGCTTGCGGATGCCTGCATATTTATTGTGGGCCAACGTCCGTCATTTCTGCGAATCAATTTTGGTTTGGCGAATTCGGGTTTACGAAGCGTGAATGACAGACAATATTTTTAGCTCGCTCGTTAGACCGAGATTCGGATAAAATTCGGGTCTTGGTTTAGGGCCAACATTTAGATGCGGCCTGAATGCCACGTAAATCGAAAATGACCGCGCGATGTTCATTCATTCCTAGATTGTTCTCGGCGCGATTGCCTTTTCATGCCGAACGTCGCTCGATGTCTTTTAACGGGAAACAGGAAGCAAGACCGCACAGGGAACGCGAGCTTTCCGCGACCTGCCTCCTGCGGCCGCAGCCGTAAAGAATAAGGACAGCCGGTGTGATCAATGGACGGTTTCCAATTTGTAAGCTTACATAATTAATTCGTGAATCACGATCTGTCGCCTTCGGTCCGAGTTGAGTCGTGTATCTCATTATAAAATACTCGTTCTAGTTGTCACGTGATCTAGCATACCGCGCGATCCTTGACTGACAATGTTCCTTTGTCATTTAATTGCGCTTGAAAATAAGGAGAAATGCATTTTGCGTCTGGGGCTAGTTGCTCGCGACACAGCGCAAGCGCCACACAGTTAAAGCTCGTTACCTGCCCCGAATCCTCTCGGTAAGCTGCAGCTACCCGGATAAGATGGGTGCAGGTATCGTGCAGTGTCTGTTCTATCGTTTTACCACTAGAACCGCACCTGTCCTAGCGAACGCTTTAAAGGGCCAGAGCAATTACGGTTACCTTCATCGCGGGCGGCAGGTACGTCGAGTGAAAAGACTGCGAAAACAGTGGGCACTGCATTCGTTTACCTTATTTCATTGATCTTATTATCTCCAACGATCTGTGATTGTACCTCCTCCGCAACGCGATGGACGCAGGTCCAGTCGAATCACGTGGCTTTGGGGATAAGGTAATCACGGTCGCATCGAGTTATCGACGTGACCTCGCACGGTGATAGAAGTGTACTTTCGCGCCGAAGGGCTTAGCGTACCTTCCATTCTTGCAAAATGTAGTGCCGCGGCGCAACGCCACCCTGGTGCTTTCTTTTCGTTTTGTAAATATCCCGCGATCTCTCGCAATGTACATTTAATCGAGCTTGTGCACGTAGAATTGTTCCTGTAATTCAGCGGTGGATATTGTTTGCAGCAATCCTACAGGGAACTATGGACGATCGCAGCGAATTTAATCCCTTTCGCGGCAATAAAATGCTACAGCCACAATCGATCTAACGATAAGCTGATTTCGTTCGACTCATCCGTACAGGTGAGACATGTTTAATTAAATTAATTAATTACCGTTCCCTTATTTAATCTTCGCGGTGATTTTTATTTATCCTGCGTAGCTTGTTTAGTCTGCCCATCCAAACTTTTATCGATAACAGTGCTGTTACCCTCTCTAATGTACATACTTGCGATGTGGTGCCACCTACGATGCAGAGGTCATCAACTAGTCGCTCGGCACGTATGTACATGTTTATTTCGGAGGCTCTTCGACATCATGATTTACCTTCTTTTCGGTTAAAATTTGAGAATGTTTTGGAATTTATTGACTTTGATAAAATGCGGTGTTGTGGATATAATTAATAGTCTGATTTGGGGACAGGTACGTAAAGTTTCTGTGATAAATTCTGTATAATACAGTAGACACGCTGCGGCCAAACATTGGATTGTTTCTTTAATCGTATTTTGGGGAGAAATATTACTTTCGTTACATAGTTGCGCTACGAACGCTGTAATTTCGCGACATACAATAACATTTTCCTTTATTTCATCTGTACCGCATTTCTTGTGCCATCGAAAAGCGAGGTTATCAAGCGTATACCACACATGCCACAAATATTATACGACTCGAGTAAATTATTCTACTTCTATTCTCACATTTCGTACATATCTAATTACATTTAATTATACATATCATTGAATCGCTATATTAATCAAATTATTTAGAGAAAATTCGCATGACCTGCATTAAAAAGTTGATTAAAATATTAAAAATATATCTATAATCTCTTAATTAATGTCACCATAATTTCTTAATTTGATTACAACTTTAGCTTATAATTCTGCTTATTATAATTCCGAAGTATAATAGTAATTGAATTAAATTTTCTATATCACTTTAAACCAGTCGATTGTCCAAGTAATTACATCGCGATTATTATAATCGACGAATACGTATTTCAAAATCGAGAAAAATTGTTAGATAAATGTGTGCAATTATCTGTCCCATGGAAGCCGGCATAAATCACATATATGTATCATCTTTTTGTATTCTTCCGGAAGTGCGTCTGTGGGGGTTAATCGGGGAACCTCGTGTACACTCGATTCCGCTCGTAGACGGTCGGCTTTACGATCCCACGCGAACGTAGCCGAGCACCATTCGCCAATCGCATCGATCCGATGTCCACGTCGTTGTCACACAACAGTGTTGAGCGTAGCGCATCGTTGCACTCTTTGGATATTTTGTGTTTGCGGGTACATTTTGGGACCAACCGAGCCTGATTCATCTCTTCGACGTAAGTTTATTTCCTCGAAGTACGCCCGCGATAAGTTAAACTCGGGCTGCTGGCGGACGTCCGGCAGAAATTGTGCATGTGTTGCGTTCACTGGTACTTGATGCTTCTCTTCTCTCCAAGATGGCCGCCGTTTCATGAAAGTTCCCTTATGGCGTTACGCTTTGCAATCTGTCTCCCTGTTTGTAAATTTCATCGCTTTCACACCACTACGACCGTTGAATGTGCGTATGCATTGTACCTCGTCGCAATGCACAATGTAATCCTCGAGGCTGTTGATGTACGAGCACGAAGCTTCGTGTTGAAAACCGAGAGCATCTCGCCAGCATCGATCCTGTGCTAGCGAGCGTGCCCACGCGTACCCATTACCTCATTCTCGTTTTCATTTACCCACCTATCATCGTCTATGTCATCGTGCACACCGCACTATCGTTCTGATCGATATCGCCCCCTCACGTTTCACGTGAAGCCTACGGTCCACGAGATTTTTGGCGGGATCTCCGTTTCCGTTTCCGCGCGACGATTAAATCCTCTGGAGGCTCGTAGGGTCACATCACACTTTCCACGCTCTGGCAACGCGTTAGGCATTCTTACTTATCTTTACGGAGTGGGCTGTTACATTTTGTAGTGCTTAGTACGCTTTTACGATGCGAATGCCCACGTTTTGCAGAATTTTTTGAGCTGATGTCCACGTCGTTGTCCAAAAACAGTGTCATACCGCAAGCATCATCTTCACGTTCCTGGATATCATCCATCTTCGATTTCATTTGGGATCAAGTGAGCTTGTTTCGACTTCCGAATGTAAGTACACCGCAGTCTCGACGCAGTCTCTGACTTCAGTAGAAAGGCTCTGGTCCTAATATCTATCCGAGAGTCGCGCAACACCATCCGCAGACCTGTTGCGTACGTCTCCGACCTACGATTCGTCGATCCCTTGCTTCGGCGTTGCCAATAGCGTCGCGTCGTTTGCATTTTAAAATTAATCTACGATCATTAGCCTTTGCCCATCAGTCGATATCATTCATGTTCCTTAATCGTTGAAACTAATCATGGTAAGATGGTCGTGAACGTTCAAAATTTCCCTAGACGTTAGCTCCGATTTACTTTTCTAACCAGTGTTTGTGCATATTTATGAAATAAGAGAAACATTAGATTAGCTTGAAGATTATATATTCCAAAATATCAATTAATGCTTTAGAACGTAGAAGACCTCATGGGAAAAGATTGCGTGTATAATAATTTCGAGCGCAGCATGTTAGATTATTTATTCGAGATTTTTAAACTTAATAAATAGTTTATTGTTAGTTTACGTATAAGCATGTATAATATAAGCTCTCGCTACTTTACCATTAACATATTTACTGTATTTATATTGACGTGTAACATATTATTCCTCTCTTCTTTTAAGTTACTTAATGCATTTGATAATAGAAGCAACTTAATAGTCATGTAAAATACTAATTCCGGTACTAATTATTAGAAGCAGATATAAGAAAATATGAGTATATAGCTGGCGTATTGTTCTTTCATACAGGATATAGTTTTAAAATCCATAATCTTAAATAACACGGTACTATTTGTTTCAGATGCCGCGAAGCAGGAGACGTCACCGCACTCGCAGCCACTCAAGGGCCCGCTCGCATTCCGCAGGCTCCCTTCAGTATGAGCATAAAAGGCGACGCATCGATTACGAGAGTCCACAGAGCAAGGGAACGTACAGGTGAGTTTTACAAAGAAAAACATTTCTCCCTGAATGTGTCTGCAGTGCTGACTGAGAGCACGGGCAATCATTTCGTACTCTTACACACACTGGACCACTATTCCACTAAGCTTTCTTCGCAAATAATCGTAATCTCTGTGGCGCATACTACGTAAAAGCAACGCAGCGCTGAACCTAGCGAAAGATGTATACCTGCGATTGAATCCATACGCAAGTTTCGAAGCTTCTGTGACCACATTGTCTCGTAAAAGATGTATGCGATTGAATCCATAAGCTTTTACCTCGCGAAGCTTCTGAAATATTCATCGATGCTATATCTCGAGGCAGAGAATTAGAGCGAAGGGTGTTTACTAATGCAGAGCTACAAGGCTGCGTTTAACCACTGTAAAGGAGAGTAAAGCTGTGGCGCGATTTTTCTAAGACTTGCGTAAAAAAGATTGAGAAAGAAAGGGTGGGGAATAAGTAGAGCTGCACAGGGAGAGACCAATGCCGCGAACGGTCTCCCACTCCTAGTACGAGCTGGCGATAGGAGTTCTCCATGAGAACTTTATGGCTGTCAGTCGCGATCGGTGCGCTCGAGCTTCCACATTCCCACTGGGAGGTCTTGCGGGATCCATACTCGTACGTGCACGATCCTCCAGTGCCCGGAACTATCGCTCAAGCCTAGAACGGTTCAGAGAACATACGTGAGTGCCGACACGCGGATTTTTATCCGAAATGATATCGCCGAGAGCGAGTTATTGCAAATGCGAGAACGGTATAAACGAGTCGAGAGGGTCGCGACCGATTTACCGTATGGCGCCGAAGAAACGTTTCTTCCGCTGTATTCGCACATGGACGAGTTGAATGTTAGTAATCCAGCTGTGCAATTCGATCCCCCTTTGGTCGTTGCCTGAAAACGTGGGATTCGGTACAATGCGATTTAATTGCCAGCACAGAGGCGACGCACTCGAAAGCGAGTTCTTAATAGTCAGCGTGACTCTGCAATAAGTTTTCATTAGTGTTGCTTTTTATTACTGGCCTCGTAGTTTCCGCGCTAAATACGAAACTGCTTCCGTGTATCTCTGTGATTGATGGCGAATCGTTATTATAGGGAAAAAGATTCTGCGGGGCTCATTATCAAGTCGCCGTTAGTGCATCGTGATTTATCGAGTGCAGTGGATCGCGGGCAAACGATCGCTCTGTTTGCTCTTCGTGGCTGTGTTTGATCAAACGTGCAGAACTTCCTCCCGCGTTTCAGATTGCTGTTTTGCTTTTTAACATTTACTTGGTAAACGGCAGCTTGCTTACGTAACTGTTGGGGGATTATGAAACTCTTTTGAACAGTGTTTAAAATCAGATGCTTAGATTAATGGGTAGGTCGATTTTATTAGAGAGTTTATTGTTTCTAGACAAATTAGACGATAGGAATACTTTGCATTTAATGTAGTAGATTGATGTGGAATTTCTTGAGTTATCGTTTGATAATCTTGAGCAGGGTATTGAATTTTCGGAGCCGGAAGTAAATATCTGTGGCGAGAGAACTATTCTATATTAAGTTGGTAGAATGTTTAGTTTGTGTAGCTGCATTGATAGCTTTGTTTAATAAACTATGCACCTAAGTTATATAGATGTTGGCACTTTTTAAACTATTGCAGTGATTCCCAACCGCTGGATCGCGAAGTGTTCACTGGGGGTTCACGTTTTTTTTTTTTTTTTTTAATATTATGAAGTTAGAATTATATTCCGAAATACCTATTTTTAATGTGTTTTCTTTACCTTCTTAAGGGGTTAGACTACTGTGACAGCCCGAAAAAATAGGTAATCTTCTGATGCAAAATGTAGAGAAACTAATCATACGATTAAATTGCGGTTTGGTACTTTATGTTAGCACATTGTAAAGCGTTAAAAATAATTATAAAAGTTAAGAAAATATATATATATATATAGATATGTGTCACAAGGGGCTCCGAACTGACGGTCTTTTTTTACGGAGGGTAAACCTAACTCAATTTTGGATTACATATCTGGAACAAAAAAAATGTGTCTATTAAATATAATGTAATGCCTAAGCATTAACTAAGCCGTTTTTGAATATTTTGAAAATTCGCTGAATAACAGTGAAAAAGAGAATGCCGATTTTCGCGAAGAAATTCTTCTCCAAGAATTACTTAAATATTATAAAAGGGATCGCGACTAACAAAGGTTGGGAAACACTGAACTACTGATTACCATCATTGAGGTAGGTTTTCTTCCAATCATTCTTATCAGTGCATCAGGTATTTAAATCCTCAGCTGTGTAACTTCATTGTTTAAACACAACGAAGACATTTGGTCTTGCGTAATATATATTTTATCACATTTTCACTGATCACTTTATAACTGATTCCATCGGCTAGGTAATTTTCTAATCGAATAGGGTTCTATGGTTGAATCAATTTTAAGGATTGGTGCATATGTGACATCGAAATCCTCACAGAATATTTCATTCTTACGGCACGAGTTCCTGCTTTGTGCACCTAATTATTTTGAGCAGCCCGGCTGCTTCAAAGCCAACTGCTGAAGAAAGGAACGAGCACATGATCGAACCTCGGTGCTGATGTTGATTCGTTGGCTCGCCAGCAACGCGGAAGGATTCTTCTGTGAAACGTGTCACGTCGCGATGGCGTGAGGATGAAGGTGTTCTGCAGAAGTGGTAGTCCGTTGAGATCGTTTAATTAAAATGCCCTCAGAAGGCAATTGCCATCATTCTTCTCAACTGTTCCGATGCTGGAAAGTTTATCGAGCCGCGCGCGTCGGGGATTTTCCAATCGACCCTCTTACCGCCGCGCGACTTGTTTTTAATTAATTTCGGGTCGTTATTAACTCCACTTGAAAAATCATAATTCTGTCCAGTATGGTACTTCGTATTTTATAGACTGTGAACGTTTTACTGAAAGGTTTCAGTGGTTTTGTAACAAGCTTTTTATTCTGGAAAGTTTTATTAGGTTTTAAATGTAATTCGACAAAATGTATGTTCGACAATTATTCAGTTGATTTTCTTAATAATTAAACAGTACAGGATTTGTACTGTTGAAAAAAATACTGCTTTTGGGGGGAAATAAAGGGAAACTTCATCACACAACTCGTAAGAAACTAAAAAGTTATTATCTTTATTCTCTTAGTTTGTTTTTAAAAAAATATTTCATGCATTTTTGCATAAAAGTTAATGAAATAGTTGCACTATTTAGTACGTTTTACATAGCACTGCTGTGAAAGATATTTCTCGCGTTATCTCCACTATCACGGATTTGTTAAGCTATATATATATATCACCTGTTTCGGCATCTTGATAAAATAATTAATCGGAAACGTTGTGTAATTGCATCATTTAGTACGATAGAATATGAAACTGATTGTTTTGTCCCCTTTTAATATCGATCTACTACGAGAACGTTCTACGAAAAGAAAAGTAACAGCTACACTGTTGAGAAACGAATCAAGTTGTAGGCGAATAAATCTGCCGAATTAATTTCCCGCTTGATTAATCGTGCATTTCGCGAGCCCACGAAACTGTGAAACACACGCAACACGCTGTGCTTCGTTTTGGCGATTGATTAAACCTTTAAGCTTTTTCCTCGGCTGCCTTTAAGGTTACACTAACGAATAGTGGTAATTTCTCCTTGGATTCACTTCCTGCTCGCCTCGGGTCGATGGACGATTTCAATTTAGCTCGGTTTCAAAGGAGACGTGCTTTGTTGTGTTAATGAAGCTATGGTAATTTCTGGTACAATTGCTTCTCGATAATATTATATAGATTGAAATCGTGAATTCGCGTGTATGATTCTGTTAAGTTGGATCAACAAAGATGAACAAAAAGGAATATCTATGATACAAACTACTGTCGAGTAACGTTTAAAACACAATTTTGAATGCTAAGAATACCTCGACGCCACACAACGGTTTAAAATGTGATTCTAGCTAAGCAAAATTATTTTGGTCATTATTTTTTCCTGTAATGATTTTTCTACTTATGTACGATTATTTTTTACTTGTTTTTGTGTGTAAGTAAAAATACAGGTGTTCTCGATAAAAGTTAATATTTGTAGATTATAATTAATTAGTTTATTGTAAATTTACAAATAAACAGATAAGTATTTCAGCAAAAATCAAATAATGCATATAATATATATAGAATAAAAGTAGTGCGAAGTATTAGGAAGTGCTGTAATACCTATTTAGTTTTTCTTATTGAGAAATTAATTTTTTTTTTAAAGACAGTCGAATTTCAGGAAGGAATTTAATTATTTCTTTTTTTTCAACCTACTATCGAGGAATATCAAAAAGTAATTTGTCAACATTAATATAGCGATTAAAATTAAGAATATATTGCATAATTTTCTACATATTTATACTATATGTTTGTAATAATTTCCTATCAAGTACCTATGTCTTACAATATGGACACAATCAGGTAATATTAACTTTTATCGAGAACACCTGTAGTTTTACTTACACACAAAAACAAGCAAAAAATAATTACAAATAAGTATAAATAACAGTAAAAATAATAAATGAATAAATACTTTATTTCTACGTACAAGGAAAAATTCTGACAAAAATAATTTGGCTTAGCTTGAGTTTTTTTAAACCACTGTGCGCCATACTGCATCGATGGAACAATTTCATTATTCCACGATTATTATTCCACGAAAGTTTATGGAGCGTTCGAAATGTGAAATTCGCTTCGTACTTCATAATTATTCTCAGCTTCGCGGGCATGCACGCGCTAATTGAGTTCTTTATCAGTGCAACTAATTACGAGTGCGCTAGCCATGCACGGTAGTCGATGATAAACAATGAATTTGCGAAATCGTTTGCTGCTCGAAAGAAATCCCCGCCATATAATATCGCCATTATTGCAACGACTTCGACACAAAACGAAAAGTCTTTTCTTGTTATAATAAACATTATTGGCGACCATTATACCGCAGTTACCTACTTTTCATTCTCCGTCTTCCAATGTTAATTGTTTACAATCTTCCTACGCGGACACGGTCGATCAGTCTTCCACACGATTGAATCTAAAACGCGCCGTGAGAGTTTTGCCTGGTTATTCCCTCGGAGTAATTGCGATTCGTGAGGTGAATCCAACAACAGATTTAGCTCGGTGAAAACCGATGAAGCTTAGAATCTAGGTATATAGGTCTCGTGGTTATTTATTTTCCCATGGATCACGTTGTTTGCGCACCCATTCACGGGGGGCTTGGAAAAGTTTCGATGGACCTTGGAACAATGGGAAAATCCTATGGGGGATAAATATGCATTTTAAAAATCGCCAACCCATAGATCGCGTTGTGTTGAAGATAATTTTATTTAATATATTTCCTTTCTTAAAAAAAGAGTTGTACTAATCGAGGTTAATTAGGTGTTCTAAATCACTCCCAGAGTACATTGCATTCTACTTTCCATAGAGTACATTTCGTTCGCTGCATTAGCGTGCAATGCAGAATTATTATTACCAGATGTTTGTGACGATGATCTACCAGGAAGATAAGGTTTATATGAACGCAGGTTTTTGTGGGTAATTCGTAGAAAGAATATAATCTCCGCAAAAGCAATTTAACAGTTTTTTTTTAGTAAACACCGTAATGAACTTTTATGACTTTTATAATTTGTTTTCTTTTTTTGCGTCTTCATACGTAACTGAAATTACTGTAATTATCAAGATTAACATCAGTGTCCACTTACACAGTACGCATTCAAATTCCTACGAATTTGAATATCTGATACGTTACCGCAAGCCGTATTAAGCCTACATACGTCAATGAGTGTTTCTCATAAGCGAAATATAAAAGTAGTCCTGAAGTTTTTGCCAAACTATTTCCTCGATGGGACTGCAGCGTCACCATCTTTTTCTTTCTCTGATCGTGATCGACGAATAATCGTGGATCGACGTGTACCCTCGACTCGACTTATTTCTACAAGAATAACAAGTTCCTCACAGAAAATGACCACAAGTTTTTTCGACGAGATCAAGGACTGACCTTTCCAGGGGGAAGTCCTGCTCGACACGTGTTTCACTCCGACAGAATGAAGTTGTATTCCGCGAAGACCAGCGACAAGAAGTCGAGAGAAAGCTTCCTCGAGACGTCCGACCTTCAAACTGCTTTTCGAACCGTCGTTTCCTATTCCTCCTTTGTTCGTCGCCCATTCGCACAGAAAATGTCCTGGGACTTTTTCACTCTAGCCAGAGCGTGCAACGTGACTTCACGCTTCTGGTTCAGTGTTTCGAATGTTTCGATGATCACGCGGCGAAAGTGCTCCGGGATGTTTTCACCCGTGAAAAACACGGTGCTTCGCAGCGGTATCTAATTTCGCCCGCTTAGGGAATACGAAATGGGAAACGAAATTGCTGTTTCTAATTCAATCTAATCTTGGGTAATAGTTTTGTTCTAATTGAAGCCAGCGAGTATTCGCTTTGACTATATTGGAATTGAAGTTTTGGAGTGAGTTGTTGAAACTATTAAAACTTATCGAAGCGTCAACTATGTCCAACTAGGGCGAGTGAGTGTGTATTTAATCGTTTGACTGTGGAGATCGCTCGTTGAATAATACAAGTTGTATTTTTTAATGTTATTTTTCGAGGATGCATTCAATTTTGAATGTACAAAGTCCCAGTAACATCGACTGAAAATTGCTTTTGGTATTTACCTAGGTACAGGGTGTTAAAAAATTCATGTTCACTGCTTTCAGGGGTGAATCTACTCAAGTTTAAAATGAACTATGCTATGTAAACGCACTGTTTCTTAAAAAAGATTGATAAAATTTTGCAATGGATAGAGTGATCGTATTTGACGAAACTATTTTTCACGTTTTTGAGAATACGGCGTGTTTGCGACATATGGTTCCTTTTAAACTTTTTCTCCTTTCAGCAAGCAGAATATATTAATGTAAAAAAATTAATATTTATTTTCAATGTTACAAACAATTTTGCAGTGTTTTTTTTTTACAAATTTTGTTTATAAGCTGAAAGCTTTGCCCCTGAAAGCTTTGCCCATCAGATTTTTAACACCCTGTATATAGATCAATCGTGCATTTCACATTTCATTTTGCCACAATTTTGGCGTCGCTGCAGTGTTTCGAGCAATGGAAAGAATTCAAAAAACTAAAGTCCATGATCCATAAATTCTTATATCTTAAAATACTATTAAAAGAACGTAATTTTTAACATAATCCATCATTTTTACTGAATTTGCCAATTTGCTAGAAAAAATTATGCTAGAAATTTATTGAAATTTTCAGTGCAGTTCTTTAAACACAGGTACCATTTGATGAATATGTGTATAATTTGATTTTTATAAGTTATATTTAGTACTGTAACATCTTTCAAACTGATAAATAGATTTTTTGCAATATTATCGATTCGTCCAAATTTTGTATCTTCAATAGAAAATTTAAAATATAAAACCAAAAGGTACCTGCGAAATCTTATGTATATGAATTTAGAGCACATTAAACTTTATAGTAACGTTGAATTTAAGTGCACAAATCTGCACAAATTGAAAAAATAGTTGAAATCGTTATTAACGTGTTCAGCGTCCAGGCCTTTAGTGTAGTCTTCTACGTCGTCGTTCATGCTGTCGCGAAGCGATAAGACACTTATGTTACTCTAAACATTCGATCCCGTCTTTCCAAGTGTTTATACGATATCTACCACGAATTCGCCATCCCGAATGTTGCCTTCAGTTTGAAAATAGCATTCAAACGCATTACACGTGATAAAAATAATTTGATAAAAAAATGTTTTGAACAAAAGTTAGTTAGTATTCAGTTTACAACAAATTGCAACAGTAAATATTGCTAAAAATACGTTATTAAAAAATCAAGATTATCACAATTTTTTTAATGAAAATGTATATTTCTTTATATATCCAAATTAATGCAGTTTTGTATTATTTTTAAAAAAGTATTAGAGTACTTAGGTCGAAAATTTATTAGTTTAGAAGTTATAATTTTCCCCCCGAAGGCCCATGTACGCGAAGCGCTGTGCTAAATAACTAAATAACTAGCTGGACTAAATAAACAACGTCAACAGACAAACGATCAAGTGAATCATCCTCCGTTTCATCGGTGCAAAGTACTCTACGCTCGATTTTGGCCCTCCCTGTTCGATTCTCCGTACTGCACCAAATTGTTAGATCGATTTACGAAGGGAAATAGAGGCGATCTATATTTACGGGGTCCAATTATAACGTCAACTAAAACGAGCGAGTTTACTTAAAATAAATGAAGCATCGTCCTCTTCGATGACGTGTCAGCGAAACGAGGACTGAAGGGGGGTTAAATATAGCTTGGTTACTGAAAACGTTCCTCTGGTAAACAGGCGTGCATAATGCTCTAGGCAGAGGAGACGTTGACGAATTAACGGGCGAGGCAACGTTCGTACGATTTCACACGAGTCGTGGCTTTTTCGGGGGCTACGGAGAAGCAACGCGCGAGATTGTTTGATAAGTCGAAGGGAAACAGCGGATACATTGATACGTTGCAGCGATTACGAAACTGTTCAATTGTAATTCAGGTCAGAAGACGGACGGAGGTTAAAGGATGCCGGTCCTCTACGTCGCCCTCGCTTCCTGGATACCAAGGTACAGTACATTTGAAACTCTCCTACGAAACGGGCGAAATAAATAAGTAAGACAGAGGCACAGAGCTGGACGCGATTCGTAGGCACAGAGTTTCGCAGGTGTGTGTAGGAAGCGCGGAGAGGACAGCGAATTGTTGGAGAGTACGGTTAATAAATAATTAACACGAATAGGGCCAGTGTTCGTTGAAGTATCGAGTTAGGGCTGGAACAATCGATACAAAGAACTGAAATTTATGTTTCGATCTGAAATTTTGTATTTCATGGCAATGGCTCCCTTTATTGTAGTTACATATGCAGAATTGAGATTTCTCTTGGAGCAGGAAGTTGTAGGTATGTAGTTCTTTTGGACTGTCTTAAAGTAGGGTTGGTTAGAATTGCTTTTATGAAAGGAAACACTTGTATTTAATTGGCTATTCGCTTTGGAACAAATGTACGTTTGCTGCAGATCTTTTCAAACCTCTGAACTATTCATTCATTCTAAAAGTTCTGCACAACAGCATTTTTATTGCTGGAATGTATAAAATAAGATCGAATTCTTGAGTTGATACGCGATAATGAATAAAAATCGCGAAATTCAGATATCAACATTATCATCAGATAGTATTAATTTTGTGGGTGTAAATGTGACAAGAATTTCAGGTCGATAGGTAAAGTACCTACTTACATTGACATATGTATAAAGATATATTTATTCAGAACTAACGATATAACAATAATGTATATATATATAATTATGTATTACTACTGTTTCTTTTGCTTTCTTCCCTGACGATATCATTTTCTCAAGCTGTCTGTTATACACTTGACGTTGGATTAACTTTTTGAATAACAAATGAGCACTCTTTGACGTGGATCTGCACTTGTAACAGAACGGCGAACAGGGCATTGGAACGCCCACACTTATAACGTTATTGGAACCGATAAAATCAGGACAATGTCAATTGGCCGTTCAAGGTCACTCCTCCCACTGTGAATCATGCCAACCACTACTGCCACTTTTATATTTTGCGTCAGTGAGGTAGAGGGAGCGTATATTTGCAGACAGCATTAAGTATCGTGACTGATAAGAGTTACCTCGATAAACAAATTCAATAAAAGATTACTTACCTGTATCTTTTATTTAAAGAGTAAATAAGTGGAATTTTATATGTTGGATTTAATTTAAAGCGCTAGAGTTCAATATATATCTACATAAATACCTATGAGTAAAAATTATTAGTACTACAATGAAGGTATAAAATGGACTTGTTTGAAATTATATTTCTTCCAAGCATAAATTCTTTGTCTTCACTTTAGAAAAAGGTTTTCATCCTTATCTTTATATTTATTTAAAATATAATCAAACTCAATTGAGGACCTTGCAGTAAGAGGGCACAGCTCCAGCTTTACCAACTTCAAGTAAATTAGAAAAAAAACAGGTTATAAAATTATTAAAAAGCTCTGACTCAACATTAAAAAGAGAACTCTAATTGAAAAATATATCACACAATAAGCAGATAGTAGTTACTGAGTTGATAAGTTTTTATTTATTTTTTTGGCGAACAAATATTCTATAATGAAAATATTGATATATATTAATATATAATATTAGTAATATTTTATTAACATTCTCATTATAGAATATTTTTTCGTCAAAATAGAAATAAAAACATTCAACTAAATACCTACTAATATTAATAATATTATATATTAATATTGATATTTTTAATATTAATATTTTTAATTAATATTAATTTAATATTACTATTGATATTTTTTATTTATTTGCAATAAATCGCTAATTTTTTATCGGATTTGCATCAAACTTACACCACACGATGTGGATTTTTTTTTACATATATTACAGGTAATAACTTAAAACCTGTCAAAAATGGAGATGCATCCCCCAAGGTCCTCAATTCAACCCTGTTTTTCGAAAATCGAAGGGTCGAAAATTTGAAATGGTCGAGCGAAAATGACCCTGAAGATCGCTGCAACCTTGGCGCTTCTTTTAAAGAAGACAGCGAGATCGACAAAACAGTCCATCGAGAGTTGTTTGTTTCCTGCGATGATCCTCTTTTTGGCACCAGCTAACGATGCACAGTGGAAAGTGGGAGGTGACGTTGCGGCTAAAGGGTGGCCTTTTGCGCATAATCCTATGACCTCTTTAGCTCGGGGGCCCCCACGCAAAGGATACACCGTGCCCTATCAATTCCACGTTCTTGCCGGAGGTACGAAGGATTTTGGACGGGCTCCAACAGCCGAGAATCGCGCTCCATCCACGATTTTTCGCCAGTCCTTCATCGGTCTACCGTCCTTCCACCGCGAGTCTCGGGCCACGCTTCCTCCGCACGTTCCGCGTGATTAACATCGACGCCGAATTCCCAGCCACTCGATCGTTTGGAGATCCCCGCGCGCCTCCGTAGATCGCCTAGCTTCGTTACCAAAATACAACGGAGATAATTCCACCGAATTGTTCAGGACAATCTCGATTCGCCACGAGGATTTATAAATGTCGTATGGTTGCATCGACACGCGTCAAGATTTGTTTGTGGTCTGTATGTAACTGGTATGAACTTATGACACCAGGGAGGATGGATTTTTACTGTTTTTTTTTTTGCAAGGGCGATGGCAAAAGTGGCGTTACAGAATTTACGTGTTTACGCGCACTTCTGTGTTGTGGGATTGAGAGAGAGGTAGTTTGTTGAACATTTGTTTCTGAGGCGCAAAGTAGACTTCTGAAATTCCTGGAGCACTTACGCAGCAACTGCAGGCCAGTTTTAAACTTTCTTATAAGTGGAGATCGGTTGAATCGAAGTTTGATTAAGATTGGATAAAATAATCACTTTTCTTGGCTGTGCCTCACAAGGGGAGGCCGCGACATCTGGGACACGGATTTTGATGAATCTCATATATGTTGTAGTGTAGGTGTAGCAGACCAATATTTGTCTCACATGTTGGGTCCACTACCCCATAGTTTCCGAAATATTAATAAAAAAAGATGTTTATGGTTTGAAGAACAGAAGCGATAGCGAAGTTTATTGTAATGATGAATAGCGGCGCGTGTAAAGGGCAGGTCCCGCACTGAAACTTCAACCGGTTCGATTCTCACTGGGATCATTTTTTTCTTCTATAAATGTATTTTGTATTGTTTTATTCCTCAATAGATAAAGTACTATTTTTTACATTCTTTTCTTTTAAATTAAATCAAATGTAATGTCCACTAGAAACTAATTGTACAATTAAAAAATGTACCTGTGGCCATGCATCTTTTATTAGATGTGCATGGTGTCGTGAATTTTATTGTTTCATTTGTTTTTACGATAAATGTCATATTTTAGAATGTAAAAAATAGTACTTTATCTTTTGAGGAATAAAACAATACAAAATAAATTTATAAAAAAAATGATCCCCGTGAGAATCGAACCGTTAAAGTTCTGGTGCGAGAACCCTTTACACGCGCCGCTATTCATCATTACAAGAAACTTCGCTATCGCTTCTGTTCTTCAAACCATAAACATCTTTTTTTATTAATATTTCGGAAACTATGGGGTAGTGGACCCAACATGTGAGACAAATATTGGTCTGCTACACCTACACTACAACATATATGAAATTCATCAAAATCCGTGTCCCAGATGTCGCGGCCTCCCCTTGTCAGGAGCAAATATTTCCTAGGCTCTGTAGACCTTTTTAGAATCGCAATTTTGCTGACGCTTCTTTCGAAGTACTTTTCGCATTTGCATGTCAACCGCCCGTCACTGGGAGTCAATGGTACCAGGACGTTGTCCACTTAGAAATCTTGATGACTTCCTTCGCGTGAATCATCGCGACACAGCCGGCGATTTTTCGAGCCTTTTTCGTTCCACGCTTCCCTCTAGTAAGAGCAATAACAGTTCGCAGTTGTAGCCGTTTTGGAGGGTTAGAATTAGTAGTGACGTAATATGGTTTTGGGACTGCTGGAGGAAGAGCCTTGCTTAAGACGTAGCACGTGCCCATTGGAAGCGTAGAGTCTAAGCTAAGTAACCAGCTGCCAGTGTTTAGCCTTGAAATTTCGAGCTTTCTGACGCGGTCAGCTCGTTCGAGCCTGGTCACAGAAGACGTCAACGAGTACTCTTAAGTGAAATGGTCTATTTGAAGCCAGACAGCTTAAGTAGGTCAACTCACTGTTGCTCTTAAACGCTCGTGCACATTTTGTGCAGCACGCAGCCTGGGCCTGATTCTCTCAGTCAGCTCCACTTTAAATCAACCGCGCTAAGTTAACACTTTATCTGCCGCGCGTTTTGGAGCACGCTCGCGGAAAGTGCTGATCTTCTGGAAATCTCGCAACTCGCTCGGCGATTCTTGAAAACCTTCGCGACTGCATGTTGTGAGTAGAACAACAAGTTCTATCGATGATGAGCGTGAATGAACATTGAATTCTTAAGCTTTCGCGGGATAACATGTATACCGAAATCGCAAAGTCACGCACACGTGACAGCGGCAGGTAATGTGAAGCTTTTCGAGTAAACTGTATACGATACTTTCTGCTTTGCAGTGAGTCTCTCAGATGCCAAAGTATACAGCTTCATAAAAAATTATAATATAATATTTTTGGGGATCAGTCGTTTGGTATCTGGAAAGTTGGCGACTGAATGCATGTGGTGGTGTACTAAAATTGGAAAGTTTGAAGAAAGTGGGGATGAATTGTCGTTGCCTAAGTAGTTGTGGACTTGTCAGGTGACAGGAATAAAATGTTATGGTATCATATAGGCACGACCTTCGTTCTTGTTCTTCCAAGTGACCGTATAAGTAACTCGTGTGATCAGTATGCGAAACGTTAAGGCGGCCTTCGGCGAGTAGTAATATTCGCGAGTAGTTTTATCGGTTTGACAGGCCTTTATCATACGATGAATAAACGAGCGTATTCAGTTTGAAAAGGCAATGACGACATCTGTATCTCGGAAGCACTTGGAGCTGCGACGAAAGTAGTTAGACAGTACGATGACGAGAATATTCTCTGTGAATATTCTCATAATCTAGGAAATATTCAGGCCACAGTCATTGGTAATGGTGTGAAGAAGATCAGTTCCGCTGAAATTCTGTTGTATTAGAAGAATCGAGATTCAGTTCTTTCACACCGAATAACTGCATTCCATTTTACGATAGCATCAGGAGTGATTCACTGGGCAAATTAGATATTCAGAAAAGATATTGCTGTGCCGAGGATTCGGTTACTTTCATCTCTGATGTTCAGTTCACTTTCTTGAATTATCCAGGAACGCGATTCTCTAGCCGCATTGAGTAGTGCATTAGAAAACTGTCAGCGTTACTCCTTTCTCTCTTTTTTTTCCACTGCGAAGTCATCGAAAGAGTTGGGTGAAAGTAAGATCGTTTCCAACAGTTGTGCTAGAATTTCTAACTTCAGTGTCAGGTGCAGCAGATGGTTTTCCTTCGCGAGTTTGAGAGAAGCAAATTTAAGGGCAAATTGGATTTCTTGGCAAACGGTTGGATATTGAAAACTGCTTTCTTGTATGATGATATCAGTTGTATTGAGAATATGAAAGATCAATTACCACCCATTGGGAATATTTTTAGGTTGAATATAGATCAAAGTTTGCTTTAGATCTGACATTTGGAATGCTTCAGTTTAGGCGATAATTTAAATTTTCCCTGTAATTATTATCAGAAACAATCTTACTTTCGTTTTCTTACACATACTTCATTTTTCACTTTTCTACAATATCAATATATAAATATCTCTTTCATTGAAAATAACCACTGCTTTAACTATTTAACCGGCCATCTTATCTTCTCCACACTACTTACACACATTTTTCTTCTATCTTCATCATACATTTCTCGTTTTTGATACTCACGATATGTGTAGTACCCCTATAAATAAGCAAACACGCTCTCCCTAAAAAAAGCTCCCAATCCTCGAATAATAAAAGAACATCAAAACATACGTCCAATTTCAGTTCCCATTTAATCGAAGACAAACAAACGTTCCTCTATAACCCTCTTCCATTACTCTATCACGATCGCCCCAATTACGCAACCACCGCTATGCGTGCACCATAGACCTCTGATATTTCGACGACGACGCAGCGAAATTGCTGGATGATTTCATCGACGCGTTAATAATTCCTTCCCTGACTTATCTCCCTCTGTTTCTCACGATTCCAGTGGAGAACGCGTGCTGCGGTCCCGTCAGCACGATCGTGGCACCAGCCAGGAGCGACGATACAAACGGAGCCATCGACGATCGCCGAGCAGCGGCCGACAGCACGGGCACCGTGATCGCGATCGTGATCGTCTGGCGCACCCAACATCCTCCCGTCGTCCAAGGATCTACCGGCACCATGCCTCGTCGTCGGCCAGCCAGGACCGCCACCGTCATCGCTCGCCGTCCTCCAGAAGTCAGGTGAGCACAAAGGTGTCGACAACTGGTTAACAAGCGGTACTCGTTACATATTCCGGCCGTCCATCTTTTCTATACGGCAGTCAGACTATACCGTGTGTACCCGCGTACCATTCGAAAGGAAATGGATCGTTTTGCTGGTCCTTACCCAGACCCGTTTCCCCTGCAATAATCATATAAGCATCGGCAGGTGCGCTGCTGTACTCTAATGCGTAGGACAGTTCTCAGCATGAAACGCTGATACGAGTCGGTAAAGGATGAACAGCAGGTAGAAACATTAATGTCTTCATCGCGTAGGTGCCACGCAATTCCTGGAGAAAAAAAAAAACCCGGTACTTTTAAGATTCCCACGGTCAACGGGACAAAAGAACATCGCTTCCCTCTCCTCTTTCAATCGTCCCTGTTATTGTTGTCGTGAAAAAAACACGACTACCGGATATAGAGCGTATGAATCATTCCCGGCAAACGGCGACACGGGTAAAAAAACATTTGTGCTCCGATGTTTGAATGTCGTTCGGTTATCTCCCGAACGAGGATGTCCGTGTTTCCGAGACGATCAGCGATACAATGGATCGCGGCGCAATATATTTATATTTACGCGCGGGGCCCGAAGAGAGCGCGGATCGATACCGGGGAGGAGAATGAAGAGGAAAGAAAAAGAGCCGCGCGGCGAGGATCGGTACGCAGGCGCGCGCCACGGAAAATCGGCCCCTGGAGAAGGCCGCCCGCCGCGACTAAGCGGGACGCGTGGTACCCGTGTACCCGCGGCGAATGCCGATGATTCTTCTTTCTTAGCCGGCGTCGGCTATTTTCGACCGGCGACTATTTTCGAGGGGGACTCGTCACGCGGTTTCGCCGCGGTTTTAGTGCGAGTTTGCGCCAGATGGCCAGCGCAACACCGTCCGCATCGTCGTCGGGAAACGCGCCGGCAGGGAAGCCGGGCGGCCGGAAGCTGAGGCACGCGTGCAACGAGTTTCCTCGTCGGCAGACAGTTCGGGGAGATCTTTGTTCGCCGGTGAGACATTGACACGCGATTCGGCCATCGTCATTGACCAGCGAGTGGATAAACGGCGAACATGCCGGAAGCTTGAAGCGGGCAGGATTCCAGGCATCGTTGGCCCAGTGGACGAGTTCTCCACTCGCCTCTACAGTGCGTAAAGTGCGTAGAAATCGGGAGTAGTCGACGCGACGTTGATATAACGTATAACCGCAGTTCGGCGAGAAGGAACGTCCGAGATGGTACACACGAACCGAGGATTGAAGTAACTTTCGACCGTTCCCCCGGCATCTGGTGACCCAGAATCGATCAACCTGGATTTAGAAATACACGTTGCATCTTGGCAAGATGCACCCGTGAGAGAAAGGTACAACACCAGGCATCCCAGAAGTGGAGATCGGTTGGCGCGCAGAGAGGACACCGCCACCCTGGATCATCCTGGAGGCTGGTGCACGCGTGACGGTGGACCGCCATCGGCCGCGTCCTCGTCGTCCACGATGCCTGGACAGGAGCTGAGCCTGCTGATGCCAGGCGGCATACCCTGGTGGTCGAGGCGCGGCTGGGAGCCCTGGGTGCATCGCAACGCCCCCGAAACGGCCAGAGACTTGATGGCGAAGCTGGACGTGACGCCGGAGTCGAACAACACATCGGCCTCCGAGGTAGCACGAACCAAACGAAATGCTTAGTGCCTCCACCCGCGAGAATCCTCATGAATCCTCATGAATCCTCGCGAATCCCTCGAGTAACACGCTGTGCGCGAACGCGGCGCCGTAAACGTGCTCGTCCTCATGTCTGTGTGTGCCGATTATCTCACCAGTTGCAACCGCGCTAACGTAAGTCCAGCCTTGGATACATTCGCCGGTGATACGTCTTCCTCAGCTTATCTTCGTTGTAAAACAGTAGCAAGGATCTTGAAGTCTCGTCAGTGAACAGCTGCTCCCGTACCTACAATTTACAAGACTAGGTCACGTGTTACTTGGAGAATGATCGCCAGTTGACAAGTATCGGGGTCGAATGTACCCAAGCCTGAACGTAGCTAGCCTTGGATACATTCACCAGTGATACATCTTCTGATTTTCGGTGGAAGGTGGTAGGATGTTGCAAGCCGTGGCTCGTCAAAGGACAACGCGGTTCACTAGCTAGAATTTATGTGATTAGAGTGTACTTTAGTTGGTAATGGCCAGTTGACAAGTATCGGGGCAGAATGTACCCAAGCCCGAGCTTACCCTAACACGCAGCTCGCCTACGCATGTACCTGTTTTCGTTGGCCCTTTGCCACGGCACCGGCAGCAACGGTGACACGAAACCAGCGGGGCGAGTGAGCGAGCTACTAGCGCTAGTTAACCCTAGGTACTCGGCTTAACATTTAAACGCGCCAGCCGGCCACGAAGACGACGACTCCGCTCGCTCGTCGTGGCGCACGCGTTTCGCGCTTCTTGGTTATATTTGGCAGGCCCGTACGCGCGACCACGAAGAATATGCTTGAGAGTGCGATGGATACGCTGCTCTCGTTTCCTCTTTCTCTCCTTCAAATGTCTTCTCTTTCTCTCTCTTTAGTAGTTTCTCTGTCTCCCTCCTCGGAGCTTCTCGATTTTTTGCGTGAAAAGAGGCGCCTTCAAGTATGATTATCAGTGTGGGCGGCGCTGAAGCTGTCGACAGGAGAATAATTTTTAGTACGAAGAGTATCATATCTCTGGTATATGTTTATTTCACTCGAAGAAATAATTTCGATTCATTTTTTTTTTTGCTCTGTTTTCGAGCCGTTGTCGCGAATATAACGTTAACGCGAGGAATGCTTTATCTGTCTTGCCGAGTTTATTTTAGTTGAAGAAAAACGATTCTGATTCAAAGTGTTTTTTTTTTCTGTTGCGAAAATAGCGTTGCTATAAAGAATGTTTTTATCCCGTAGACTTGTCTTACTAAAATTTCTTAAAATAGTTGTCAATACGGTGACCTGATTTCTGCTTTCAACGGTATTCTGACTATTGTTCTTCTCACCGAACCCTCGGTACTGCATATTTTACTTATCTTTGTACACCATGCGGTCTATGGAACGACGTTTAATAGAATTCCCCGATATTAAATAGAATTATGTTGCACGTGGCGTTTTATTCTTCATATTTCACAAACATGGAGCTAAAGTACAAGCAGTCACGATAGTATTCTTAGAACGCGCATAATCATGCAATCGGCGAGTCTCGTTGAATGCAGAACGTGTGCAGTGGCTGCCAGAATTCTCAAAGATTTTTAAGCTCGATCGATTCTTCTAACCCAGTTACCACATTCTTTCGCTCTATGATAAACCGTTTTATCAACGAAATTACGGAAGCTTCCAAACCGATGTGATAATTCGCAGGGAAAACTTCGTAGCTTAATTATCACAACTCTTCAGCACGTTATCATTCGGTAATGTCACTCCATTCCACGAACTCGTGTATCCAGTAAGCGCAGCATTGGCCAAAAATATTTCTTGGTCGATCGACAAGCAAATAAGTTGGGATGCAGAGGGTTAAGGGCAAGCCGCAAACCAGTGTCGATGGTGCTCCATGGTGTGCTTTTCAAGTAGGAACCACAGCAGTGATATTTCACCCTCTCAGAAGCCGCAGTGATCAACTCCCTTATCATAAAACTTGCGCAAAAGTGATAGACGCTAAACCCTAGTGTACCAAAAGTGTGAAATTTAGAAAGAAAAAAAAGAATGGAGTTGCTCACTAACTTCTAAGAGGTTCGTATATCCCCCTTGAAACTCGAAATTTAACTCGCGAAACGCTCGTTCAAAACTCACCCATACATCACATATCGAATTAATAAACGATACGTGCAAAAATTTGAAGGAATCCTCGCAGCAAGTCAGCGTACATATACTGACCTTAATCATAGCCTTCCAACGAGCAAAGTGGAACGAAGTAACTCAACCGATACGCCTGTCTCGTTCGAGCTGAACCGTGCTCTTATCTCCAGGAAAAATAGCTGAGATAAAGATTAGCGCGCAAAACGGGATTGAGCTTAACCACGATAGAGGGAGAGAAGTGTCAGAGGAGAGACAGATAGGGGCCAACGCAACGATCAAAGTGTTCCATACTCTGTCATATTACGGGGCAACTTCCTCCAAGTTCCTTTATTTTTCTCGGCCCATGCTCTCCATTCCTTCTCGACCAACAGTCCACTGGAACGTGTTCCTATCGGTAGCTTCGAACGCCCACAAGGTGATTCGCTCTCCGAAACATCTCGCAAGTCGATTCCCTCCGAATCACAGGCACCGTGTGTAACACGATCCTCCCTCACGGTTGAATAATTCGCATCGCGTCTCCTCGGGATCGATGGGATCCAGATCACTGTCTTCGAGTGGTAGGATGGCACGCGCTCGTTCGCAGGCGAATCAGCCGCGCCAGGTGTTAGTGGTGGTCTGTGAAAGAGCAAAACGCGAACTACGTCGTTATTTTCTAAACCCCGTGTATTTATACCAATATACACGGATTTAGGGGAAACGCTTTACGACGCCTCGCGGCTCGATATCGCCGAATCTTTCGCAACCTTGAAGACAAACCGAGCTTTATTAATAGTACAACGGGAGTCCTCGAACCCGCCCACTAAATTCGCTGATTGAGTTCTACTTTTCTAGCACTGCTTCCGGCCGTTCTAGGATTTATCTGATAGTTAAATAAAAAGCGAACGTGTTTGGCGTTTAATAGCGAAGTCGTGAATGTGAATTTAAGGTATTTTTGAGTTCGATGCTTAACGTTCTTGGTGGTAGATTGTTGCTCGTGACGGATCGAATTTCGTTGGATAGGATTTGATGTTTTTATCGAGCCGTTTCACCTCTTTTCATTGGCATCAGATTGTATTTGATTCTGGTTGGAATGCGGAGAATTTAGCTGTTACGTAGCAGTGTTTGGAGGATACTGTTTCAAGTTTTATCGGGGAAAGCAAACAGTGAAGTGGGTTTTATTAGGGTAACAGCTTTGAAACGTTTCATTAATTAATTTTGGAAAAGGATGAAAATTTGATAGCGCGAGGTTTAGTAAATATGGGGCACAGCTTGATGTGTGAATTAGTTAAATTGGAAATGGTCTGACACTGTGATTGTTTAACCTACCGTTTCTTTTGTTTAACCTACTTTGCAGCAGGAATTTGTTATACCAAATATTTGATTTTCCAACAACTTCTTAGAAAATACAATCCTTCAATCCCGCAATATTGACATCAGAATACATTCTTTGGAATATAAACCAGCGTTCTGAATGTTTAAAAGTTACTGTCTTTACTCATACGAATATTTTCTCCTTCGTAAATAATTCATATTTTATCCTCTATTATTAATTGCTTAAAAAATAGTTGCTGTTTCGTGTCGTTCTGATAACGATTTATAAGTTCAAGCTCTCTCTAGCGAATCTTTTTTGTTAATTACAATTCGCACGAAACCCAAACGTCCATCCACATTTCCCTTAATTAAGCAGGAAACGTGATTTCTTTGGAACGGTTAATATGCTGGCGATAGCTCGTCATTAGAATCGAGGATTATTTTCAATTAACACGGATATATCATCTCATTGATCTTAATTTCACTTCTTATTCGTAGTATGTTTCAAACTAAACACGCCACATTAACTTTCTTAAGCCACTTTAGGATAGTAGCGATCTTCATCTTCTGATATGCATTGAATGTTACCCAAACCGTGCAATCACGCACATGTGATGGCGGCAGGTGTTAATTTACTGTGCAACTAACTTGAGATGCACTTAAGTGATGTATAGTGCGATATACTTCTGAGCACCAGCTATTAAATGTGTTCCTTATATGCTTCCCTTATATGCTCACATTCTTACACACACTGTAGTATTGTAGAAGTGACGTCCAAAAATCTACCGAATATATCTCTGAATTCCTGACTGACTGACAAGAAACTCATGGGCCATGCCAACTTCACTCTTTGCTACTTTTAAGATATCTCTGCAAGGCACAATACTTGAAACCCCAGAAGTATACAGAAATGTGTTGAAGAACTCTACCGAATTTTACTATATTTAGTATTTTAAATTGAAAATAAAAGCAAATAGGAGCAGTGAAAAGTATTCAATCGCTACCAAATATCACGTTTTCTGTCAATACAGCAGATCCTAATGTATGTAGGTCTGTGACCAAATACGCGTAACCCTGTAATAAATAACTAGTAGTACATTTTGTAACTTGCACCTCCAAGTATATCTCTCAACATACCACTCGAGTGTGTCTCAAGTTAGTCACTACACTTCAGCAAAGCCTTTTGAGCACCCATTCAAATGTACCAAAAGGACTCCTAAAGTCACATTAATCTAAAAGAATCCGAACGAAGCGATCACTTGATCCAACAAACTCGTGCATCGGTGTAGTTGAAGTTCCTTCATCAGTCTTGTACGCAACGTCACCCTTGTGGTCCCGTCACTCGTAGAAGACACGAAGGTCAGCGTCAGGGGGTCAATTGCAGCTCGTTCACACTAGGGTGGTGCAAGATTGTAGCGCGGTGACGCGTGCCTCCGATTCAGAGTACGGTCGCATTTAAATATCGGGCCCCGTTCTAATTATGCGATACATCTCCGCCGTCGTTAGATCGGTATTTCATCGCGGGGCGCTCACCGCCACCAGGCGACCCGCTCCCGTTCGAACCGCCCTGGCAATTTCGTAATTTCTATATGTGTCAAGGTGTAGAGGAATGAGAGAGGGAGGGAGAGAGGGACTGCACTCGACGCTTGGGCGCGAAAAACCCTGCCGCTTCAGCGTGCGGGAGAGGTTCGTTTCCTCGCAACGCGTGCACCGTGGAACTGTCCACGAAACCGTTTCCCAGCGACCTCGCCGTGCACCAGGAAGCGCAACGCTCTGCCAAGCTCGGATCCTTAGAGCGTGCCGAACTTCACCATTCCGAATAACCGAGGGACAAATTTACGTAATACAGGCTCGGTCTTCCTTCCACCCTTTTCGCTCTCTCTCTCTTTCGTTTCTGCCTTGTCTCTCTGCCTCTTTCGATTCCACCGTTCGGCCGCCCCCTCGCCGCTCCTCCTCTCCGATGCGTTGCCTCTGGCGCTCTCTTCGTCGCGGGGTGCGCGATAGAGGAGGACGAAAGGAGAATTCGTCGGTCGAGTCGGAGGAGAGCTCACCACCGCTCCTCGGTATTTTTAGTGCGGCAAGAGTATTTGGCGGGGCGCACCGAATCGTCTCCTCGCCGCTTCGTGAACGGTCGACGCGTCGGCCGTCGTCTCCGTGACCGCCGTTGGTGGTCGTGGTTTAGTGCCTTGGACGGCGTCCCTGTTGCGTGATCGGCAATGTCCGCGCCTCCGCGATGCTGGTGATGCGGCCCCGAGAGCAGGAGCACACTGGCACTTCCGGCGACACGGTGGAGGATCGACTCTTCGCTTGCCGTCGTTTCGACGCGGCTCGGTAACGGCGTAGCTCAGATGTGTGCCGTGCAGAACGCGCAAGGTCCGGCGGGACGACCTTGAGGTCGCTTTCGGACCCAGGATCTGGAGGAATTCCCCGCGTTCTTCATTGGAGCCGATTCGTGAGAAGCGACGGCCGCATGTTGACGTGCCAGTGCACGCGAAAGCAGACACCACTCGCAAAGAGGAGCGAGGCGACCGACAGTTCGGGGGAATCGTTTGGCCAGGGTTTTGGGAGCTTCTCATGGTCTTCCTCGCCGTTTCCCCCGTATTCTAGAGTACGTTGCGCCCGAGTGAAGGCTCTGCAGGACGTCGTGGAAGTGTTGAAAGCTGCAGCGAGTTAGTTGAGCGCGGCTTGTCCCGTGGAAAGATTTCAAGCCGCGTGGGCGTGTTTTGCGTCTCGATGTTCATATTCGCGCCACGTGACAACATGTCGACGTCTCGTCAGGGCTCGTCGACCCGACGGAGTCGTTACGCCCGATCCTCGACGACCACCAGCGTCACGCAGATGCTCACTGACTCCTGCTCCAGCCTATTGCAGCGGCTGGCGACTAGGGTGCGCGGTGCCTCCAGCATAAACGACAATGTCGGCAGCAAAGCACCCCCACCGAGACGCTCGCCGAACGTCAACCAGCTGAGCGCCACGAGGACCCGTCTGGAGGACAAGTACTCCACGATTTTGGACAAATACACAAGGAGAAAGCGTCACACGGAACAAGCCTGCCACGACTACAGGCGTACCCACGAGCGCGACCACAGCTACTACCGCCGCGAGGACAGCCCGTACGTTCGCGAAGAGAAGACACTGGAGCCGTCAGTGACGCGCACCGTCATCAAGAGCCCCGCCAGCGTGGTGCTCTCCGAGAAGGCCTACCCTTACGTCAAGTCCACCGCCGTGAAGGAATTCAGGCGCGAGAAGACGCCAGGCTACCATCATCACCGAGCAGACAGACAGGCTCTGCTGACCTCTGACAGTTATCGGCGGTACGGGAGGCACAAGTCAGGCCACGCCGAGACGCACACACGCAAAGTCAGGCCCTACCGAAACGGCAAGAGCGAGCAGCTGGAGTCTAGGTCCGCTGCCCTCAGATTAGCCAGGCCCATGAAAGTGGACGCGTCCACGGGCAAAGGGAGGACCGACGATGCCTCGGACCCGGAAAAGACACCCACCAGTAGCGTTAACCCGGAGAAAGACGCCGCGCAGGCGATCGGCCACGAGGACACCGATCCCGCGGTGACCGAGCGGGCGGCGAAGCGCAAGGAGATCCAGAGCCTGATCCTGAAGTACGCCGCGATGGAGGAGACCTACAGCCAGCTGGCGGCTGGCGGCCAGGTGAAAATGCGGCCGAGCACCACGGACATAATCGCCAGCAAGTATAGGAAAGACATCCAATGCGAGCGAAAAGACGCCGCGAAGGGCGCGGCGGTGGTATCGGCTGCGAGTGTCGTTAGCAACGCGGACGCGGTCCACCACGCGATTGTAAGTTGTCGAGCCACGCGCACTGGCAAATATGTCTCTGTGGCCGCTGGTTCGCGGCAGTGTTGTTTCTCGTTGAGCAAGACAGCTCCTTGCCCCCCCCCCCCCCCGTTGCTGATGCCGCTGTTGTGCTGTGTTCTTCCCATCCAACCCTCTTTTGCCTACCGCTGGTTTTGCTGCGTTTACATTCGTTAACTCTTGCACACCCCTTGCCCTACCACCTGGCTACGATTCTTACCCCTTGGCGCGACCCAGGCTTTGCAGACACGACGGCAGGACCAGTTCGTGGAGGTCGACTAATGTAAGACGCGTTCTCATAGCGCGCGACCCTGATCGATGCTTGATGGGCCCTCGCAACCCAAGCTCACAGCCCTTTCTGGGGATGATTCACGCTCGAGCCATCTTATCGAGAACCTCTCGTTTTTCGGACCTGTAGCGTGGGTGGGAGGACTATAGCGAGGTACTGGAAGTGGAAATTGAGAGTAGAAGTTGACGAATGTGTTCCTGTGTTTACCTTGGTGTTCCCAGGCTCTGAATTCAATGGAGTCTAAGGATCCAGAGTTCCAGGATCTTGATTCTCCTTTGGCCTTTTGGATACTGAGGTCACGGTGTGAGCATCGATACTTTGTTCAGTGAATGCCTTGTGATATGAAATATATTTAAGTTCGGGTAGTAGATTTTACAGACGATGTACATTGTTTGAATCTCAGCATCGAAAGAGGCAATTCCGCTAATGTTCTCGCTCCCTACTGCTTTTAGGACCTCTCTATATTCCCTCCACCTACAATGTAACACGTTGCACATCGCATATAATCAATGGCGATCTACCGATGAAGACCAACGTCTGGAGCACTAGCTTTTCTTACCTACATTCTACTTCTCTCCCCCTTGTTTTTAATTTAGTGTCATTACTGTATTTTAACGTTTGAAGGATTAATCGTTCGAGGAGACGTTTTACGCCTTTAAAAGTCTGTGTAACCAAAAGAGTACCGCAGTGCCCTGCCTTCTCTTTCAATCAGAACAGTTCCGTTGAGATTCTGCTTGATCGAATTACGACAGAGAAATGAAAAGTATCGATTCGCGTTATAGTCTCTTAGATCGATAAGGTAGGCTCGAAGTGTCGATCGATGGATCGGCAGCGCCGCGGCGGCGACGCGCCACGAGGATCGATCGACGGGATCGATCATCGTGCGGCTCGCTCGCCCGCGCGCAATCACGTAAGTACTTGAACTTTCTGCAAACGAGTTGATTAATTAACAAAAAGAAAGATAAACCTCTCCGAGCGTGTTAGAAAAAAGAGTAATAACGAGCACTCGAAAGAAGCTGTCCGACGACCATTTCCTTGCTGTCCATGTTCCAAATGATGAGATCTCGGTTGGTTTCCGTCTATGAAGCTACATCGAACGATTTCCATTATTTTTTTTCGCGTCACGACGATTAAACGACAATATTCACTCGATAATAAGTTTTTTTTTTTTTAAAAGAAAGAACCTTGTCTTTCCGCGTTGGTCATTGCCTGCCCGTGTACGCTAGAGATATACATCCGGATATATTCTAGTTCGTCGCGCGCATTAGTACGCATTGGGACGGCTCCTTCGAGGCGAATACCTAACTTTAACACGAGTTACAATAAATAGAACGAGCGTAGGCAAAAAAGAATATAAGTAAGAACCATGTCTAAACGGAGAAAGTATATACGTGTATATATATATATGTATATATAAAGATGTAAAATAACTAAAGAAAAAAAGAGGTAAAGAATGAGAAGTATAAAGATACAGAAGTAAAATAAAATAAAAAATATGTTCGCTTTGTGCCGATGGTAAATTCGTAACCGCAACTTTCTGACTTGGCAAACCATTTTGCCCTCTCCCCTTTCTCTCTGATTGTTGGGTTACCATCTCCGTTGTTATGGAATGGAATGGAAATGGATATGGCACACGGATTGGTCACTTTGGTCGACTGGGCGCTCGGATCGGGTGGTTCGATGATGACCGATGACGATGATGATGATGATGTATCCCCTCTTCTTCCTCCCCACCGACACACTCGTACGTTCGTCCGTGCTTACACACGTCCTCTACCGCGTGTTTCACGGGTCTCCGCCCTCGTGGTGGTGGTGGTGGTGGTGGTGGATGACGGTGTGTGGCGATCGGTTGACGCGACGGCCCTGGATGTGGACCCACCGTCCTCTCTCTCTCTCTGTCTGTCTACCGCAATGGATCACAACGGACACGCAACCGGGACCAACGACTGGACTACCATCGTCCCTCTGGATGGCCGCTGCCAACGACGGCCACGACGACGACGCGAACTCGTCCGTCTGGTGATGTGGAATCGACTACGTACCGGTTGGGGAACGACGTGTTCCTCCTCTGTCCCCGGCGCCGTCACGAAACCGAAACACGGGGGACCGATCGTCGACGCAATGATCCGGACACCAAACGGTGCTCTCCACACTGATTGGGTCCTCTATTGGCACGCGCCGCTGATACCGATACCGCCGGCCCATACGTAGAGCCCGCGACCGCCCTCCGTCGAGGACGACGAAGACGGCCACCTTGTATACCAATCCGGCGACATCCTGGCAAATAGATGTTCGTGAATACGTGAATACACTCATTGTAGTAGATTTAAGCAAGCCTCAGATCGATCGAACGGTCGATCGATCGGACGGTTACCTACGGTATCTGCCCATAGTCTCTCTTTGTTTCTTGCCGCCCTTTCTATGGACCTCTCTTTCCCTCGATCTCGCTAGAGTTCTCAATCTTCACCTTCGCCTGTCTCTCTTTTACACCTCGACTTTGCTGAAAGTGGGGTATCCACTGCCATAGTTGCTTTAGTCAGAGACTTGTAGCTAAGGCAAAGGGTGGACGCTGAATCATTGATGTGTCAACTGCGCGCGGGCGTTTCTAGATAGCCATCAGTTTGAAGTGCTGATCGTTGAATTCCCCATGTTAGTCTAGTTGTTGGACATTTTACCTTACGAGGTACCATAGCTCAAGTATTATGTGATCGATAGGAGCTTCTGTTTTTTACTTCCTCGATTACTAGTCTGCGATTCTGAGCTTTAGCTGAACTCCAATGTCAACACCACACTTAGTTTCTACAGGGCCACTCTTCAAACTACTGAAGATGCTCAAAACAGTTTCACTCTGATTAATTATCAAACTCAGTTCTGTATGTTTGAAGCCGTTGACAATACCCTTTCTGCTTCAACGAGGCTTCCCCTTTCTGAAGGAAAATCCACGTTGGAAGCAGCAGTCACGCGATGCACCCTGCATATGCAAGGTACTCGCGTGAATGTTACCAATTGTTTTTCTCATAAATTAATGACGCGAAAAGGGAAAGGTTTCGCCCCGTTTTATAAGAAATATAACGAGAATCGATTTTCCAAATTTGCAGTAAATTTGTTGGTACTACGCTGTTTGAACCGTTCATTTCTTTTAATGGGAAGCTGTACGTTCATTTTACAATACGTGAAAGAGATTTAACCATTGAACAGAGAAATAAGTTCACGTCCATAGCAGGGAGTTTACTGCGAACTTCGGAAATTAATTCAAGCCATGGTATTCCTTGCGAAGAAACGGTGAAACCTTGATCTTTTCTTCATGCACCATTAAATTCTAAGGCCTTATTTTAAATTCACACCCTAGGCCTAGACTAAACAGTTTACGCGATATGATACATAATCATTCTAGTAATTTCTACATTTTCTACAGCCATTTGTCGCCCAGATTTTCCATGATTTCTAGGGTGCACTGTATCAAGGATCATCAGAAAAGTATCTCACCCCTCCCTAGTTCTCTGAAATTCCTCGCAAATCTATAAATGATGCAGTGTACTAGATTCACAGAGAAAGTTCTCCCTGAACCGTACGAGAATTTATTTCAGCGGAATCGTCGCGAAATTTCATTTCATCCCTTGCGTTTCTCATCCCCGTGTGACTGTCGAAGGTGAAGCTGGACCAGAGAGACAGAGAGTCGAAGGAAGGAGGAGAGACAAAGAGAAACTACGCTTGCGCTATCTCCTCGATACGTCTTCTTCGGGATGACGTGTTCCTCTCTCTTTAAATAGGCGCGCGAGGACACTCGACATTCGCTCTAATTATCCCCGATGACTTTCCTCGAAGCTTCGCGACCACTAGGTTCAATATATTCTCCAGCCGCCGAACTCGGGTCTCACCCACCCCCGTTTCGCGTAACAGCCGAATGTAGAGAGCCGCGCCTGTATCAAGGCCAATCGAAACGCGTCCGGGACCGACGGAGCGAATGTCGCGCGACTTGAGCAGCCGTTTTACGGTTAGGGTACCTCGACCTTTAGGAGAGCAACAGTTCCGATCGATATCAGTCTCTATGATACCGTTTTTTTTTCCACTTTATCATACCATCCGTTCACGGCATTATGGCGTACAGAACGACCGAACGTCCGCGGTGGGCAAGTACGTCCCTGTTGCTCCTCCGTTCGCGGGTGTTCCTCCGCTGGGTCTTCGTTCTTCCTTTCTTTTTTTCGTTTCTGGCGGAAAGAACAAACGTAGAAGGCGACACGCTACGGTGGCCACTGGCAAGGTAAAATATCCCATGTCCTCCGGGTGTGAAACGTCGCTCCAGGATATTTCACCTGGTCAACGTGACCCACGACGGTGGAAGACGATGAGCGGGGTGCCTTGACGGGTCGAGGAGTAACGCGGACGTCCTTTCCGTTGGACGCGAGGTCTTCGATCTACCCCAGACACTTATCTACCTTTTTGCATTGCAGATAAAGTACTGGCCACCCTAGGAGAGGGTACTTTTGGAAAAGTTGTCAAGGTTAAGGACTTGCAAATGTAAGTGGCAGCTCATGTAACTACTACGTAGGTAAACGCACACCTCTGGCTATGCGCTTTCTATCTGCACCCGTCGAGCCCTCCCCTATCCCGTTTTCCTCCCGGGCTCCCACGTGCGCTACTCCGCCGTGCTCGTCCCTTTTCACCATCCGTTTCTTAACCGTCCACCGAGGTGAATCCTAGAGGTGCGTGGCGCGACTCGAGTTATAGCAGGGTCAGAAATAGCCGGTGCCGGCACTGTCACAAAATGACGCGCTGACTAGTCGCAATAATAGGATGGCCTTGCACTTTGTTTTACGGGCCGAGCATCCTCCACGAGCGCCGCGAGCAAAGCGAGCGAGCGAATCGAACCTCGCGAAATTACGCGTTGGAATCGAACCTCGAGGCATTTTTCTTTCTCTCTTTCATTTCTTTCTGGGGGGAGTTCTCTGTTAATGAAAGTCCGAGTAGAACGCTTTGCGCATCTCTGCGCGCAATGCTTGCCGCGGTAGTGCGGAATGTGGGAGGCCAGACACGATGCTTGTACGTGGAGTCATCTAATAAAAGTACAATGACGTTTGCAGGGATCACGTGATGGCTCTGAAAATTATCAAGAACGTAGAGAAGTATAGGGAAGCCGCGAAGCTCGAAATAAACGCCTTAGAGAAAATTGCTACCAAGGATCCTGAAGGCCAACAGTTAGTATTCGCATGACTGCTCTTTCTTATCTTCTATATATTCTTTCTCTTTCAATAATCGCGACGGGATCTTGTTTTCTTCGTTAATCTAATGTACCATGATTCTGTTGCAGCTTGTGCGTGAAAATGCTCGACTGGTTCAATTATCACGGTCACATGTGCATCGCCTTCGAAATGCTTGGGCTTAGCGTATTCGATTTCTTGGTACGTATACGTGTACGTATTTTCTTACAAAGTAACGGTAAACAGGCGACTTTGTATTTGGTGAATGTAACGCACACTTGTGGCGATTAATTACATTTTCGGTTAATGAACTTGCTGGATTTGTAATTAGTTGTGCTTTGTATGCGACGTGAGACACCAGTGGCAACGGTATGCTAATTATATTGTATTTTACAGAGAGATAACAATTATCAGCCCTATCCGTTAGAACACGTCAGGCATATCGGTTATCAGCTTTGCTATGCTGTCAAATTTCTGCATGACAACAAACTCACGCACACCGATCTGAAACCAGAGAACATACTGTTCGTGGACTCGGACCACGAGAGCATATATAACAACAAAAAGGTGAGAGATGGTCAACTTGTCTAGAAACGTTACGACGCACTGTGCATCGAGTGCCGTGTTTTACTACGATTGAAGCGTACTATAGTAGAAGTATCGTGATCTGAAATGTTTAAAAGATGTTTCTTCTTTTCAAGCGAAAGGACATCAGGCGTGTGAAACGGACGGACATCAGGCTTATCGACTTTGGTAGCGCTACTTTCGACCATGAACATCACAGCACGATTGTCAGTACAAGACATTATAGAGCGCCAGAAGTAATTTTAGGTACATATGCTTCCTGTAATCATTTACACAGAATATCGATTAAGTCGCCGTGTAAGCAAGGATGCGGTGGTTCTTTGCGAGACGATAAGTAGAGGATACAAAATTAATTGTATTAGTTGGTTGCACAGTTTCCAAGGAAAATGAAAATTTCCAAAGAACTTTCCCTTGGAAGCCAGGGCCTGGCTCAACAGATTGTAGCACGCGTATCATTGATTCGGTGTTTCTCTCTGCGTAGAATTAGGATGGTCGCAACCCTGTGACGTATGGTCAATCGGCTGCATCCTCTTCGAACTGTACCTGGGCATTACTTTATTCCAAACACACGACAACCGCGAGCACTTAGCGATGATGGAGCGTATACTTGGCACGATTCCACACCGTATGGCTCGCAAGACGAAGACCAAGTACTTCTACCACGGTAAATTGGACTGGGATGAGAAGAGTCACGCCGGCAGATACGTTCGTGACAATTGCAAGCCTTTACACGTGAGTGATCGTCGTATTGTGTCACGATTTAAATTAATACTTCGTCGCCAGGCCGCCAAATACAAGCTCAAATGGCGTAATAGTTGTTAATAGCTACGCGCGAAAAGAATAAATTGCGGCGACAAAGTATTAAGAAGGTGAAGCGTAAGTGGCGAATATTAACGTGGTTTTCTCGTGTGCGTAGCGTTGCATGCTCTCAGATGACGAGGAACACCGGCAGCTGTTTGATCTCGTTCAGAAAATGTTAGACTACGAACCATCCCAGAGGATAGTGCTGAAGGACGCGCTGGCTCACCCGTTCTTCGACGCATTGCCAGCCCACCAGAGATTGCCGGACCTCCGAGCGGCTGGCGACTCGCAACAAACCCACGAACGATCACACTCTCTCTCTCGATGAAGCTAGGAAAGGGACCGACTTCCGTGCTGGACAGACACTCCACTATCAACAACACTACTGCCCTACATCGCTATCCTTGCATTCGCAGATCTATCGAGACTGTGTCCTTTCCGTAATAACGAGATTCGATGACGTTTGCCCGAGACTCGCGCGATTCTAAGCGAACGGAAACGGCGAAGCCGTGGGCCTGCAGATTTTGCTCGTTAGAAGAATCGTCGACGATGGACGAACGTCGGGCTGAATCACGAAGATAATCGTAAAATCTAAATGCAGTAGTGTAATGGTGCTGTGGAACTTGGACTTGATCGAGCATATGTCGCACGACAGATCACTGGAGATCTCAAGTGCGAAGATAACGTCGACGTTTTCTCATATCCGTTTAGACCTCCAAGCATCTAAATTGGTAGTTAGCCAAATTATTATTGATGAGGTCCCTGTTACCGGCTCCGAAGGTGCCGGTGTGTCTGCTCAGTGTAGCGTAACAGCGTCCCACCTAGCAACTGTATACATTTTCTAAACGCTCTTTCTGTACATTTTACCCTTTAATTTTATTACAATGTTATTATGCAACAAAGTTTGGAGTAAAGGAGGGTCGCAGTTTATACTCTTGTTTGTTATAGATTGATGACCACGGCGTGTTTAGTAGTAAGAGAAACAGATTAGCGGTAAGACGGTATAAATAAATATATGCGTACGTGTTGAGATAATTAAGAGATAATAAAATGGAGAGAACGTGAAGAAGCGAGAAAGGGAGGGAGTGTGTGAGAGACTCGAGGAACGCCAATTAAGTCGTCGTAAAGGTAACATGTTAACATTGTCAGCGAGCGTAACTGATACAACGTCATTATTTTAGAAAATGCTGTCCAATGTATCATATCTTTTTTTTCTCTGGACATTTTGAAGAAGATTAATGTGAATTGGACTATTTTTTTTTGTTCGACTTACACCTGAATATTGTTTTATCGTCTACGTGATGAATTGCGGACGAAATCGAAGCGCCCATGATAAATTCTACGCGTGCATCGCATATCATTAACGAAGCGCGAGCTTGCGTACGATAAGAACGCTTCTGCTGTCACTTCGTTTAATAGGGAATGAAACTTTCAGGATCACGAAGCTCTACCGTGATCCGCGTACTTCTTGTTTGCCCTTTAATTCTTATACACGCGACGCGACGGAAGTTTAAACGAATCCTGCTGCTCGTACAAAGGAAACAAAGTATGTCTTTGAGTACGGAGGAAATGCTGTTTCGAGTAGCAATAAAAAAAAAACACATTTCTTTCAAGCGTCGGGGGAATTTATTGTCTCGACCAGTAAATTAAACTTCATCCCAATAATTTAAAGTGATCCGCTGATACATTTACACGATCTGGAATAAGATAGCTTCTGCTCGAAATAGGTGCTTTATACATACACACAACGTAATATACAGGTTCATACACATCCGCGCACGGGATTCAGTCATCTTGCATGCAAGCCTGCTCAACATGCTCTTCAAAATACCATGTCAAATAAAAAAAAAAAAGGAAAAAAAAAATAGTTTTAAACACACATCGCGTACACACGTGTACTAAGGTACTCGATTCTTATCGCAGATTTAGCCAGAAATTATAATTTAGGCCAGCCATATACTGGAGGTATAGATGATTTGTAATTTGGGTCGTACAGTTGCGCCTTGATATATTCCTTGTAATCCTTGGGCTCGGGCTGGATGGTTGCAAGGCCTGTGCGAAAGAAAGTGAAACAATTCAGCTCGTATAGTAACAGATCAGTCGCAAGTGATAAACAAAGCAAGTTCTCTTACCATTTTCGTAGGCGTGTTTCATCACGTCGACAGCTATTGTCAATGAACACTTCTGGATGTCCTGCAACGGCGGGTACAAGGTTCCGTTGTCCAGGTCGTTTTGCGAGACCATGTTGGCCAACGATCTAGCGGCAACGAGGAATGTGTCTTCCGGAACTGTGCGCATGCCAGCGAATATAATGCCTAACGCGACTCCGGGGAATATGTAGCTGTTGTTCCCTTGTCCGGGATAGTGAGTTTTGCCCTCGTATGTTACTGGTGGGAAGGGCGATCCACTAGCGAATATACATTTGCCCTGTGGACGTCAAAGTCGATATTACTTTTCATCTTCCCTATTTGATGATAGTTAGAGGTGTGCGAAAACCCGAAAATGTCAGGTCGGGGCGAGAATTTTTCACGGGATCGAGACGGGTTCCGAGGGTTTCGGGATTCCCGATAGTGTTGGGATTCGTATTATTAGGACTGACTGATGTTTGTACTTCGGAAAATTAACAATGTCTCTACACTTTTTCTTACGATGTGTTGAATGTATGATGTTGTATTCATTAAATTCGAGACGCGAAACAATTATCGGGGCCTTGGAATTTTCGGGAATCCCGACACTTTCGGGAGTCTCGACTCTCTCGAGAATCTCTACCATTCTCGGGAATCCCGGATATTCTTGGGAATCCCGAAATTTTCGGAAACCCGACCCGTCCCCACCTCGGGTTCTCGCACACCTCTAATGATAGCTTTAGCAAATTACTAAATTAACCATTCTCAAAGCTACCCCTTTAGACTTGTTAAGTTCGATTCAGTATCCTCTTTATACGCTCCCAACGCAAATCGAACCTGACAAAATCTAGATTCAATGCAGTCTGAAATTTAAAATTCCGAAAAGGATTGTATTTTCTACCTTCGTAGCAGCGAATGCTTCCTCAGCGGTACATTCAGCCTTGCTTGTTGGATTACTCAGAGCAAAGATCACTGGCTTCTCGTTGTTGTTCCCCATTTCTTCCAGTATTTCAGTCGTGAAAGCACCGCCGATAGCGGCAGCTCCGATGAGAACCGTAGGTTTCGCAGTCTTCACCACTTCCAGCAACGTATCTATTGGCTGATCGTCGCGAGCGAAGTGCATTTTATGCTCAGTCAGTCCGCCGCTTGGACGATTCTTCACTATCAAGCCTCTCGAGTCGACCATCCAGATCTTGCTCTTCGCCTCCTCCGCGGCAACGCCTTCATTCTTCATCGCCATGACGCACAACGCTGCGATACCCAACGATGCCTAGAAAACAAAAACGGCAACATTAACTCCCCCGCGTTCTTCTTATGTATTTACCACAGCTCGTCTTACTCTGACACTACCTACAAATAGAAATATCTTAGTGACATATATTTCAATTGTTATAGCATTTCGTGTTAAACAGTATTTTTAATGCATCCAAACTGAATTTAGCGGAATCGAAGTTGTAGCCGAGTTTCAATCGTGGTCGAATTAGAATATTTGAAATTAAGAACTTGTGAAATCAGTACTATGCACGAAGTGTGAGCGCTATTTACCTCTCCAGCACCCTGGAAGACAATTGTATTATCTGAAAGCTTCGTGTTCGTGAGGCGTAGGGACGCCAACAGGCCAGCGACAGCAACGGAAGCTGTCCCTTGAATATCATCGTTGAATGTGCAGTAATTGTCACGGTATCTACTGAGCAGTCTGAACGCGTTGGCGTTTCCAAAATCTTCGAACTGAATTAAAGTGTTCTGCCCGTAGCGTTGCACAACAGCGGCCATAAATTCGTCCAAAAATTCATCGTACTCTGCACCAGTGACTCGTTTTTGTCTGTGGCCGATATAAAGGGGATCGTCTAGCAAAGACTGCAACAGAGAAATGTATTTAAATACTCCCTATCACTGCAGTAATATTTCTTATCGGTTGAAACTGAATTGTCGGGACTATTCTTTCATTAATAGAATTTTAATTACAATAAGACACCCGCAGGATGTCTCAAAATTACAGGACAAGCCAAAATATGTAAATCGGTAATGCAAAAAGAAATCGAATTTCTTATCGAGTTTGTTTTCAAGATACAGGCAATTGAAGTTTAAAAATCCAACTGCTGATGCGCAGAATGTAAATGTGAGACAAAAATGAAAAGATGAGCGAATGGTGAACGACGCCTTTGGTACTTTTACGCCCTTCTGACATCATAAATTAGATTTTCCGACCTTAGCGACTTAACCTACACATTTTATTTACGATGAGTATTTCTTACAACTCGTTGCATCGAGATAAAATTATTACTAGATTATCAATCATTGTTAATTTATCTGCTTGTGTCTCGCGTGCAAATATGAAAATTACATTTAAATAACGCGCCCCGGAAGTTGCGGACCGTAGAAGTTGATTTGCCTGTACCTCGAAGAAGAGGCTTCAAATTGCAAAGTGGTAGGACACTTTTTCATTTCTTTGGGTGTTGCGAATTTGCATGTGCATCTCGTGCCAGCAATTATGAATGAACTTGTACATTAGCAAACTGATTAGAGTACTTGACTCATACCTGAGTATTTGTACCAACGTCTAGAGTGATAGGCAAACATTGGTGAGGCTTAATGCCAGCCAATGCAGTGTACAAAGACAACTTTCCAACGGGTATTCCCATTCCATACGCCCCCAAGTCACCCAGTCCAAGTATTCTTTCGCCATCCGTGACAACGACAGCTCGCACGTCATGCTCAGGCCAATTGTTTAAAACGTTATATACGTGGCCCTTATCGTGTATGCTTATAAACATACCACGTGGTCTGCGGTACACTAGGCCAAATTTCTGACAGGCAAGTCCCACTGTGGGCGTGTAAACAAGAGGCATCATTTTAGCCACATCTTCTGCCAGCAGGCGGTAAAAAAGCTTTTCATTCCTGTCCTGAAACATTAGATGGCATGGGTTTAACGTATAATAGCATTATGTCATTCGACATATTCAAATAAAAATTTAAGAATGTTGGAATTAAATGCGTCACTTACAAGGGAACACCGCGAACCCGGACTCACTGATTGGAACGCAGCTTTGTCGGTTTTTAGAGTGACTCAAAACACGAACAACGGTGTGTTTCATTTGGGCCCTATCGCCCTTTAAGGGGGTGAAAACTAACCTCAAAGTCAAATTGGTACTTCCACTTTTTCGCGTATAACTCTCAAAGTACAACAGACAGAAAAAAATGTTTCGAACAAAAGTTTAATGGTGCAATAAGCGTTACAAACTTGCGTTAACAAAATTTTGAAAAGAGTTTAAAAAAATGCCTGAACGAAAAAAACTTTTTTCAAAATTTTGTTAACGCAAGTTTGCAGCGCTTATTGCACTATTAACCTTTTGATTGAAACATTTTTTTCTGTCTGTTGTGCTTTGGGAGTTATATGCGGAAAAGTGGACGTGCCTAGATGACTTTGAGGTTAGTTGTCACACCCTTAAAGGGCGATAGGGCCCAAATGAAACACACCGTTGTTCTTGTTTTTAGTCACTCTAAAAACCCACAAAGTTGCGTTCCAATCGGTGAGTCCGGGTTCGCGGTGTTCCCTTGTTAGGGGGGCTGTTCTTAAATAACGTAAGGGTAATTTTGGTGATTTTTTTACCCTGTCCCTCCTCAAGTATAAGAATTCGTAAGATTTTATATTTTAACTACTCCCTTATTTACGTAATATTTTTTACATCGCATTTTTCAGTTATTAAATTTTAAAAAAAAAATTATCATTCCCTAGTAAGAAAACGTAAGAAATTCGCCCCCCCCACCCCAAAGTCTTGTATAATTTAAGGACGACTCTTTGAAACAGTTAATTATTAGAGAAAACAATTATTAGATAAAAAAAGTGTGCACATACAAGTAAGCCTATAAGGTAGATATATTTTGAAAGATCGTCGGGATAGCGATCGAGGTTCAGTTGACAGAGCTTCAACTGCTCATCTTGAGTTTTCACAGCTGCTGGGAGAAGGCCATGTATGCCCAAAATTTGCCTTTCTTCGAGGGAAAACGCCATTCCCTGAAACAATAAGAAAATATGTCTCGTTAACATATGTTTTTAAAAAAATTTCTTCAGTGAAACGATCTTATTCGCCTCCGAAGAATTGTTCAATTTAAAAAACAGCTCCTATGTGTTGGTACCCAAGGACCAAGTAAACAAAATAGAAAATATCTGTAGCCGCTTCATTTAAAAAATTAATTTAAAATGAATATTGTTGCTACAATTCTGAAAGTCCATCAGCTATTCCTGGACTTGGGTTTGCGTTATAGATAGACAAATTGATATTTGTTGATTCTTCTGTATTAAATATGAACGAAGTATCCCCCCCTAATTTTCAGTTGGAAAAGAAATTCAGCTAATCCTATTAAAGTAACTCGTTTGAAGTACAAGCAGTTTTTACAAAGTTTGATATTGGAGTCAGTTTAAAATAAAAACAATTGCAATAATGTGTCATCCAAGTCGAAAAACAGCGAGCAATTAAGGAGCCTAATAATTAGTAACAAATGCGTATACGTATACAATTATTCAGATTGAAACATGTGCCTTTAGGATGTAGATTTCCATGATCCACATCCAATTTTCTCAAGGACCCCGCTTACTTATGAGCAAGATGCTTGGGGCGGTTAAGATGATCAAGGAAATTAAACCTTTCAATTGCACAACAAAATCCTTCATAAATAAATAATTCTGCTCGAAAGAGTCCATGGTCATGTATGCTTGTGCGTCACGGGTGGTTTAAAAATATTAAACGCAGAATTTAAATTGCAGTGCTATTCTAGTTTTGCATCTTACATATTCCTTAAGAAGGGAAAAGACAAAAATAACTTTTCGACACAATTTCATAAAACTGAATTGCGGACCTTGCAACAAGAGGGGTGCAGCTCCAGTTTTGGCAGCTTTGAGTTATGAGTTACGTTTGGTGCACGTTTGATGCAATTCCGATAACAAAAGGGTGATTTATTGCAAATAAATAAAAATATTAAAATTAAATTAATATTAATTAACAATATTAAATTAATAATAATTAAAAATATTAAATAAATAGTAATTAAAAATAGTAATATTAAATAAAAGTATTAATATTAATATTTTCATTATAGAATATTTTTTTGCCAACAATAGAAATAAAAACTTATCAACTCAATATATATTTATATTTGTCGAAAATATATAATACTTTTTACTTAGTGTTCTCTTTTTAATGTTAAGTCAAAGCAATAATTCTATAAAAAGTTTTTTCTAATTTACTCGAAGATGCTAAAAATGGAGCTGCACCGCCCCTCTTGCTGCAATAATTGAATATCAAATCTGACCCACGGGCTCTTTCCAGAGCCTAGTGCCTTTCGTTTTTTCTTTCAATAAACAACACCATGAATGTTACATCTATACAAATTTCATTTGTTTATATAAATAATTCTACAGTACTAAATACTAACTCAAATTTAATTTTATTACCAATTTTAACTAGTTTCAAGTAACCACACACAGGATGTATTTCACATTTGGAGCAAAATTCAAAGCACGCTTTATTCATCGCCATCAACTTCCGAAGTTCAATTCACGGGGGCCATTTAGCAACAGTAGCTTTTTATCTTGCCAAGAAAATTTATCCATACAGTCATCGTTACCGCGTAAAAGCTATTGTTATCTATCGTCCAAATACGTCATTGGGTATTTTCATTTATCGAAACCAACATCAAGCGTCCTCCACCTAGAAAGCATCTATCAATAAAGAATAATGGTAACAGGTATTTTCATAACAATCAGATGCCTATTCAACGGACGAGTCGTCGAATACATCGAGATATCGATAAATCTAAGAACGATAACGCGCCTCTGTTTGAAAGGTAACGATAACCTGACGTAAGGAGGAGCACGATGAATCTATTACATAAGTCACCGCAAGGCTGTATCGATCCGCGGTTGACGAACCGTTCCTTTTAATCGGATTGCTCCGCCTGAAAAGGAATTTACACCGAGCATTATGCATTCAGAACGCACAATGCAGCTCCCAATTCAATTGTCTCGTATCGCTGTTATTAAAACGTCTGTATCGTTTCCTTTCTTGTTATCGCGGGGCTACAATGGTTCCCTTTATTAAGCCGCGATGTCGATCGCCGAGCCGTTTTCAGGGTTGAAAATCGATTTTCTTTTTATTTCATTTCTCGAATGTTTAACCTATTAAAATACGTGTTTAACAGGATTTTTTTAAGTTCGAAAAATTCCTGAAGTTGTAGGCATTTGGGGCGCTCATGTAAAATTTTAAACGCGTTTTTCTTAAAACAGTGCTCTGCAAATTGGTGGGAGAAATATTTTGAAAAGTTAGTATCCGATCCGATTGAAACTTTTTTATTTTCAAGAATATGCTTCTGTGTAGTGGAGAAACCTCTATAATTTAAAAAAATTTAATTTGTATTTTTTAAAGGCGTTGCAAAAGCGAAGAACATAGAGATAAAGTGATTTCAAATTTCAAGTGTCGTTATCTTACTAAAAAATTTCATTTTTTGTCATTTTTAACGCGGTGTCCACTAAGGAATTTCATGCCGTTTAACAATCTGGCGTTGTTTCTTATTTTTTTGGATGAATTTCTTTATGCTTCCACTTCAACGAATCCCAAGTGCCATTTGCAATGATTAATTACAGGAAAAAATATATTTCTATAGTTTAAGACGTTCTTAATACCATGCAAAAAGTCCCATTAAATTATGTGTGGTAGTTTCCCTTTAATTAATTCCGAAAGATCACGTCTAGACCGGAACCTCATATTTTATGGAAATGATGCAAACGACACGATTTACAGTACAAAAAGGAAGTGTTACGTTTCTATGCGAGTGCATCGACAGCTACGCGATACTATGCGCGAAGACTTTGCGCTCTGTATTTTTATACCATGTAAATTTGTTTAGCAAATATTATCATGCATTAGTTTGCTCTGAACTTTGAGTCGGAATTACAGGAAGCTTAGCGAAGAAGGTTGTGCTGGCGATTTTTGCTGAATGATGGGAAATATTTAAGTAGAGAAGAATTTGAAGAAACGCGTGATTTTGAACCCATCAAGATCGTTAGGGTCTTAATGGGTTCCGGAGATTTAGATGCGTGGATACGCGATGGATGAAAAGGGCCATTTGCTGGATGTAGTTTTAGGGTGTTTTATAAAATCTTCGCTTAAAGATGATTTTTCATTCGTAAGTGTGAAGCACCTTTAATAACGTCTGTAATTTATACGCACGAGTGTGTAAAATTTGTTCACACTTTGCACAGATTTCTGCAATAACAGTGTACACTAAGTCGAATTGTTGTAGACGAAATATAGCTGCGTTTACTCAAGTGTCGCTCACTGTATAGTCTCACAGTACTCTTATATTACAAATGGAACTTATATTTCTTCATTGGTCTAGAATAGTCAAGATTCTAGAAAAGAATTTGAATACATAATATATATTGATCATCGTGGAATTGAAATATTTCTGTTGGGATATAAATCGATTATTTTAGTATAATACACTAGTATTATTTCCAGAAATACTTCTGAAAACGAAGTGATCTAATTGCATTTTAAAGATCAAACAACCATGGGAAAAGATAACACATTATTGGAAATGGTACTTAAATTATATAAAATATTTTAAACAATTTGGAGTGTTTGGATAAAAATATTTCAAACAATTCGAATTGGTAGAATAAAACTATTTCAAACAATTCGATGTGGTAGAATACAAATATTTCAAACAATTCACAGTGGTAGAATAAAACTATTTCAAACAATTGAAGTGGTAAAATACAAATATTTCAAACAGTTGAATACAAATATTCAAAGATTTGAATATTACGGTAAAACTGTTACGTGATAGAAATTAAATTTGAATAATTTAAAATCCATCAACTACTTGGAATAGTGTTTGAAATATTCGATAAGTGCTCTGTCACGTGGTGATGGCAGGAAAAAGTAAAAGACGCAGTGGAATGCGTAGAATATTCCGCACTTGAGATTTTACTGTGTGCGAAATTCCACATTCGGAAACTTGGAAGGCATTACACCATTTTAGATTTGTTATTTCTACTGTTTTTTAGGCTGCTGAAATTTGATCTTTTAATTTGTACTCCCCCCCAATTCCATTGTAACTAAATCAAACCAGTAGGAACGGGTCAAAGCACTCGTCGAAAGTTAGTATTTTTCCACAGCTACTCCGCGAGGTCGTTGACAATGCTACGACCGCCCGTGATAGACCAACCACTGACAACGCCAATTGACTTTTATAAATTACAATAGGGGACGGGTATAGACTCTTGCCGCTACCTCCTCTTCAAAACATTAAGCGACTTTTAACCCTAGACCATAAACGTCGCTCCATTTTTACGACTGTCACATTAGTTGATGGTTACATCTACATCGTGTAAACAACATTTACATCTTCCTTTACTCAATACTATCCCAGTATTCACTGACAAATACTTGCAGACTAATTTGCAATATAATCTCCCTTAAAGTCGCGAGAAATAGCTTCGTCATAGCCGAAGTCCTCCTATCATTTTTAGGAATATTTGTAATCGTAAATCGTATTATCTCAATCAAAGAGATTCTTTAGAGTTTAAATATTTATCTACGCCTATACATTTATACTAATATATTTGCTTCAAACTTTGCCATTTAAATATCGTAACTACTTATGTCACACTTTAAAAAGTTATGTTGGCTTATTGGCAAATTTAAAGCGCCTGGTTCCTTGAATATAAATAGACAAATGCTCTATAAACAGGTTTAGAGTGCTCTAAAAGACCTTCCTTTCAACTACGTATAATACTCTATTTATTGTAATTGTTTCTGAAATAATTAACAAATATGTAGTTGCTAGCTTCGGCGTCATGTTATTATTAATTGTCAGAGATTCGTAAAAACTAGGGGCGTTTGCGTTCGAGGATTTAAACGGGATCTATTTCGACGCGTGTACTGTCGGATCGGGAATATTTCGAACGTCCCGATGTGTCACGCGTCGAAGATAAAAGGGAATCGGCGAAAAGAATGGATGGAATCTTGCGATATCCACGAAAGTGACTTTCACAGCGGGCAGGGCGCCACGAAGGACGATCGTTCGACATTGAGACTGCATGATTCTCTTATCTTATCGTATAACGGTACATACTATTAAACTGTATTGTTCGCACGGTTTATACCATCCACAGCAGAAAATTGAAGCGATACACCGTTAGTAAAAGGAATCGCGTTGTTCTTGCGACTTTATGTGCCACTGAATGTACAGGCTGGAAAGGTAGAGCAACCTTAAGAATATACAGGAGATATAGAAATGTAGTCTAGGTGTTAGAAAATTACCCCGAGACGCTAAAAACAGTTCCAAATTTGACGAATTTTTTTATGATACTATGAGGTTGAAAATTATTTCTATATTTCTTGTATTTGGAGCATGGTGTTTTTTTGAATATATTGTATAAATATTGTCCACCAATGATTGCGAATTAAACAGTAAGGTGAAGAAAGAAGTGTCTCTACTACGCAGGGGGCAAATAAAAAGAGATAAAGATAGTAACAGTCGTAGAAATTCGGCTGGGAATACTAAAAGAAATCCTCCGCGCGACGGATTCGCTTATCTGTAAACAGATAACCGCAACAAGGCTGCCTGTGGTTAAATAGCAACACAGATATGGAAAAAGGACTGCTTAAGAGCGAGCAATTAGTGACATAACCACTATGTATCCCAGTTCTCTTGAAATTTATCAGGTATCCAATTCAATGCCATGCATGCTTTATCACAGACACTGTGAATGGGGGGTGTCAAATTTATGGAAAGCCTCGTGACGTAGAAAAGCCTGTGGTGATGATCCACTTGTGGAATCTGGTGTGCCAAAGTAGATGGAAGTTTTGTGAAGATGAATAGTACCTATTTTATTAGGTTTGGTGGAAAAAGGAGATGCAGTGTCGCTAGCTTAAACTCATGCACCCCTTTTGGCTGCAATATTCTAAGGGTGTTTATGATTTGGAGGTAATTCGCTGAATCTGTGAACTTCAGAGTTTTGAAAATAATTCTCGTTTCTAAAGGATTGTTTTAAATTTTGGATTTGAAATTTAAGTTTGATTGTGGAAATAAAATCTCGTTTTCCGAGGATTGACAGCGATTTGTGTACCATCTTAGAGAAACATTTACGCATGTACCTACTTCAGTAAAGATTGCAGAAAGAATTGGGTTATCTTAATTGTTCGATAAAGTACAGACCCACTGATATGGACTCGTTTTACTACATTATGCTGTTAGTTGATTAGCTTTTGGAAGATTGGAATCACTGAAGTGACCGAGTGATTACTCTAGTACCTAGTCATTGCCCAAGCATATTATTCACCACTATGTTCACGTTGCATTTCAAAATCTAATCTACTGTGAACTGGAGTTGTTTGCAATGGATTAAGGAACTATCTATCAAGCGTGAGTATCGAGAAAAGGGGTTGCTTACGATTAGCAAAGAAATGATAGAACCTTCTTGATAGACGTACCTATACTTTTTCCACTATTCGAGATCTAACATATAGACTTCAACACTTCAAGAACTAACCACCCTGAGGACTCTAATCCTTTAAGATCAAAGCTAGTTAAAGACTTCACACCTTCAAGATCCCAAAGATCATTCAACTCTTTAGAAGCTAAGCAACCCAAAGGCTTCAACTCTTCAAAAGCTAAGGAAACCAAAGACTTCAACTCTTCAGAAGCTAAGCAACCCAAATCCTTCAACTCTTCAAAAGCTAAGGAAACCAAAGAGTTTAACTCTTCAGAAGCTAAGTAAACTAAAGATTTCAGCTCTTCAGAAGCTAAGCAAACCAAATATGTCAACTCTTCAAAATCTAAGCAAACCAGAGACTTCAGTTCTTCAAAATTTAAGTAATTCAAACGACTTCAACTCTTCAGAAGTTAAGCAAACCAAAGACTTCAACTCTTCAAAAGCTAAGCAAACCAAAGACTTCAACTCTTCAAAAGCTAAGCAAGTCAAATATGTCAACTCTTCAAAAGCTAAGCAAACCAAAGATTTCAACTCTTCAAAATTTAAATAATTCAAAACACTTCAAAATTTAAATAATTCAAAACATTTCAACTGTTCAAAATTTAAATAATTCAAAACACTTGAACTCTTCAAAAGCTAAGCAAACCAGAGACTTCAACTCTTGAAAATCCAAGCAACCCAAAGATTTCAATCCTTCAAGATGATCCTTCCAACCCAAAGCCCTCGAACACTCAAACCCATGCTTTCTAAAATCTCCCACAATCAAGCCACCCTTCTCAAAACAAAAGTGCACTGTGCCCGGTGCAAGGCGATTAAACGGAAGCAGAGGCTTTGCAGAAACAGAGAGCAAGAATACCCTTCCATCCACGGCGAGCAGAGGCTCGGGGATGCGCGGCGTTCTCTGGAAATCCGGAACAAGGTCCCACCAATCCGTGTCCATCCTAATTCGGTCCTCGCGACTTTCTCACGGGATGTCTCGGGGTCCCATGTCAACAAGTCGGCCGTGGAAACGGTTACCAAGGGTGGTTCTCAAGTTCCAGCGACTCGGCCCATCGTCAGGCACGCAGATCGATACGCACCCCTAGGAGCTCTATGAGCGAGAAACGAGCCACGACCTACTGCAACGATTGGCAGGTACCGTCGGTGGAACAGCTATAGAGAACTCGTAAAAGCAGCCAGGTTCGAAGATGAAAATCTTCCACGTCGAATATCGATAGCTCAGAGATCCATTCAGCGTAATTCTCAAACACTAGCCAACTTCAATCCTGCCAATGTTAAATTCAAAACGCCGAGCATATGCGGCGTTTAACCACGTGCGGATATCCTTTATCCCCATTTGTTAACCACACTCACTGAACGCCTATGAGCGTTCCCCGCAAGGGTGCCTGCACTCAGTGAGGAAAAGATTAAAGCTCTGGGGCATCAAGGTAAATGGAGGTTTTGATCCTGTTGGCAAGTGGTGAAGACTTATCTGGAGACTTTACTCTTAATGCTATCGACTTACAGAGCACTCAACTAGGTCTCAAGCATAGATCCATTAAATCAACTGCATGTAAGTACTATTCGGTTTGATCGCAGTTGCTACTTTGTGTCTCGTACGCGTAATTCGGCTGCGTCCTCGAGTAGCGACGCTTCGGTTTATTTTCGTCGGGCTTTTCGCGCACGATGCGGATGTAATATCGCGGTTAATTCGTGGCGCGGCGTGTGGCGTATTGTGTAACCACAGGAAGAAAGCGAAGGGAAACATTCTACTACTCTAGTAGACAAGCATATGCATTTTGCATTCAGTTTGACGAGAGCACGGAGGATTGGCCAAGTTAGACGCTGTGAAAGTGCACTTTCAGCGCTGATAGCGTGGCGATAATTCGATTGTGCTTGAGACGTAGAAGTCTCATCTTCGAAGCAAGTTATTATTCTTCTTGTAACTGAAGATACTTGTCCCTCGTAGCACTTTGAACTTGAGATACACGCCCTGACGCGATTCCTCGTATCTTTCTCTGCCGTATATGCGCAGCCTAAAGCAAAAGCGAACACCAACGGAGTGTCGCGTAGACGGACCCCCATTATAGTGGAAGTATAGTGGGTTATTATATATTATTGCAGTAATATACAGGGTGAGTCACGTAACTTGTCCACCCCGAATAACTTCTAAAGTATGCGCTCTACAAAAAAAGTATTTTATATAAAAATTGAAACGGTTTTTTAAAATAACTTATTTATTTACGAAATATCAAGGTGATTTTGAATGTTTTATATGGAATGCGAACCTTTCTGTATCGAAATTTAAAAGAGCAGTGAATTTTCTATTAGAAAGTATTACACTGTATTTGTCTTGAACTTAATAATTAGCAAGATATTTGCATAAACAGTGTTCACGTTCTCACTACTTAGGCATCTTAGTTACAGTAGATGATCAAAGTGGTGGCCGTTGACTTCTATGCACCTTTTATTATTATTAGGTTTGGGATGAATAAAGCTTGATACTTTTTTTTTTATAGAAAATTCACTGCTCTTTTAAATTTCATACCTTAAAAGTTATTCGGGATGGACCAGTTATATGACCCACCCTGTATAATAATAATATAGACACTACTGTCCTAAATGCCCGCGATGTGCATTTGCTACTGGGTTCCTTTTATCGAGAACTTCGAAACTGGGAACATTGTGACCATATCTGGTCCCTTCTAATTTTTTAGAGTGACGTTTGTGGGATTCGATTCATTCCGATGAAAGATTTCTAATGCTCATTGGGCAGAAAGTTATAACAGACACAGTGTAACATTTCCAGAAGATAAATTTGAATTTTCTCTTTTAAGATGTAGATAATAATTGCAATAAGAGATCTGTTATTTTTTCAAATATTTTATGATTAAAATCTCTAACACAAAAAATGTGTCAAGCTAGTTGAAAATTGCAAAGTGTTTGATTCGTAGAAACGGAGCGTTCCACGTGGGACATTCGGTATCCAGTTTGCACAGTCATCGAGAAAATGATTGTCAAGGTCTAGCCACTAATAGAATGGAACGAATTATACATTACATACCAAGCGGAAAAGAAACAAAGAAACGCAGTTTTCATGGTTAGCAGGTAAAGACAAAAGACGAATGCATTGAATGGAAATGTACGTTGACATTTTATGGAAATTCGAATAGTAGTGATTGTTTTGAAAAAGCACATTTCACTGTATTTATCGATCGATTTTGTATAATGCAATTGTCACTATAATTCTGTCGTGTGAATAGAAATTTAATGTGTGAAGCTGCAGAATTATTATCCAGTCCATTTATCACTAACGATCATGGCAATATCTCGTAGATCAATGATCAATGATCTATGAGATATTTAACTCACTACACTCGCCTTCGAACGCATAGTAAGATAGACTCGATAAAAGCAAGTGGTTCCAATAAAAATAATTGAAGTGACTGTGAGATCTATGCGAGTGATGATTTGAAAAAATTCTAGGAAATTACACCAGCATATCGAAAGTCATTCACTTTCATAAAACTTCCACTGTACTAAAAACATTAAAATTCTATTACACTGCGCTGTATTAAAATTCTAATTTAAAATTGTAATGCCAATAGAATTTCAATCCTCTTAATCATGAAACAAATCAATTTTTTCAAACTTCATCAGTAAAAATAATTTGAATTTGTTAAGCAACAGAATTTCACGCGGGAAACAGAGCGATAGTAAATTACAAAAAATTTACATCATCTGTTTATTTCCGACAGTAATTTCGAAGTAATTTCTAATAAGAAATATATCGCATGATCCAAGTAGTTGGTCAGGTGATCGATTTTGCATAAATTTGTTGGAACTGTGACAAATATAGCGGTACTTGGTAATGTACATAAGAAATCGGTTCTCCGTTTCATCATCCATAGGCTGTCAGACAGCGAGTTCCGGAAAATTGTATCCCGTGAAAGTGAATTTCAAGGAAACCCGACGACTACGTGACTGTGGGGCACGCAATGCAATCATCGTCTACTTCAAAGGGACACATATCTCTTTTATTCCTATCACTGCACGGTACTAGAATATTTTTCAATAATACTTCATAAATTAGCATATTTTAAAACTTTTCTTCACGTTATTTGTATTTCACAATTTTTTAGATTTTTTGATATCAAACCTTGCAAGTTTTATCAAATTCAATGTGACTGACATAAATTTTTTAATTTAAATTTATATAAGTCTTGTAACTTTTTTATTATCAAAATTGTAATCATATATGCACCTCACTTGAAATCAATTTTAAAATTGAATAACTAGTATTACTTCTCGTATTTAATTAAATAATAGTAATGAAATTAATGATAATAAGGAAAGAGTAAGATACTATGAAAACTTAGAAGGCATCCTAAAGATTCGTTCACAATGCTTTAATTGCGCGGCACTGCGTGTTAAGAATGACAGTCTCCCACATTTGCGAATTCTTCAATTGAAAACAACCGAGTGTCTTCTGTCTCGAAATATCCGGCAAATAGATCCGACGTACATAAAGATTTCGCGCTAAAACGCAAACACATAGCCACTAGGGGTATTTTATTAGTTTCCATTGAAAAGCTTTCGGTTCGATACCTAGTGGGTGACCCATGGAAACGGTAGCAGTAAACACAATAATAAACGACGAATAGACACCGTGCTTTTAATCGTCGATATCGTTAATGCATTACATTACGTGCTAATAATCGCAATTAAGGGCACACTCTTTCCGAAGCGACAAAAATTATCGAGCACGAAGCACGACAATATTAGAGGACCGATCTGACAGCCCATCAGCCGGCACCGCAAACCCTAGTAATTGCACGTTACTTTAAGAAATACGTGGCAGGGACGTACCTTATTCAATTGTGGATTTTTCAAATGGTCGAGGCCTCGAATCAAGTTCGGAGGCACATTAGTCCCGCTTCCCCGTTGGCCAAGCTGATTCTTCTCGAGACCCGACATTGTCGAAGATTTGATGTCGCAGGCTAACTGACAACTGCTTTGCAACCTGCAAACGACGAGTAAGGCTTAAGGCTGATGAGAAGTAGAATGTCGGTACGGCAGAGAGCGCAGTGGTGTCAAGCAAAGGTGAGGTTAGGGCGTGGGGGAACGAGCCTCGGTTACGTATCAATCGGACGAAGCGCAATGTCCAAGCCTGCTTTTTATTCTAACGAGATCGGAGCGACGCTTTCATTTATTACACTAACGAATGTTTACGACCGATGGAAGATTATTCTTTGACGAAACAGTTTATCGGCGAGGCTCGCCATTGGTTGGCTACGGAAAGGCATTTTACACTTCACATTCGCTGATTCGAAAGTTACAATTAATCTGTTGATAGGGATGACGAATCGACTGGAATTTGTACGAACGCTGACATGACGAGACTAGGGTGCACAGTGTGCTTTGTTACGCTACTGAACGTACATATAACTACCTTGGCGCAAGCGCGCGCAACGCGCAGTCGCGCATCTTCGCCCATCGAGCGGAGATCGCTCGGCTTATGCGTTCTTTGGTCATGAATAACACTGTACACAATTTTGAAAGCGATTGCTTCTGTCGATCTATGTCTCATGCATGGTAATCTTTATGATAGGCGCATTAAGAAAAACATTGACAACCCTTCATCTTACAAAGAATCGAAAAACTTCACTCGCAGAGAATCGAGAGGTACGTCGATTTCTTATAACGCAACAATTTACCGCTATTGCGTAAGTTTCTGTGCTGCCGCTTCATAGAAGCATGACGTTACACAATTGTCCAAGATCTACAGCCGGTACGTTTCTCACGATCGATGATTTACTGGTTTCTCCGCGTTTACTCTCGCGAATACCTTATTTCTCGAGAACGCAGTAAACACTGTTCTCGCGAGCAACGAGCGGAAAGAAACGACGTCAGTGAAATAAATTTTAGAGACCTCTATGGACAGCGAGGGCAACCATGATTACATTAACTTCGCGTTTGAACTATGCACAAATCTTTAGGAAACAATTCACAATGGCATCAAAGCTTTTCCCGTGTATTGTCGTGGTCAGAGCACAGAAATTCAAAGTCCAGTCACTGGTTTACCTGTCATCGGGCTGACAGGCGTTAGGTTCAAAGTCCGTAGTGGCATAATGCGATCGACTCGATTGACGAAGAAAGCCAGCAATGTGACACTCGAGCCGTTTCACGAAACGCTTCGAAGACATTTTCGCGATTTTCGTGAATGAGCAATCACTCTCGCCCGATCCGGCATCTCTCGATAAACTGGTGCATTATCTCCGAGTTAAAAAGGTTAAGCCGCTCGTGGACGATTGTTTATCTCGCCATGCGGATAAGGCCCTAGCGCGCATGTCACGTAGTATCAGGCGTGCAACGCAATAATCGAATTCGCGCGCAATTATAATTAGACATACGTTCTATACAAAATGCTTACACATTTAAATGAGACTTTAACATCATTACAAAATCGAGAATTATTTTATAATTATTCTATATCTGTCCTAGTACGGCCATTTAAATATATGTATGTATACCTAGCGTTCTACGATGGATGCAGCGGTTTCATAACAGGGTCGCATGAAAAACAGAAAGTTCATAGGCGCTCCTGAATTTATTAAACGATTTGGTTCAAATCTGGCAACTCAATTTTCACCCCGTTTCACCAGTCCAATTATCTTCAAACTTTGTAGGTGTGCGTGGGCGTGATGACAATACAATTTTTTTTATAAAAAAAATGTCAAAAATGAAAATAAAAAAATTAAAAAATCCGCAAACACTAAAAACTAGAAAATAAATATATATATAAAAAAATTTATGTTAAACGATTTTACTAAAAATGCACAAAACACTACAAAATAATTATTTTCTTGTACTACAATTTCGATGGTGTTTTCTCACTTTACATAAAATCGTGGTGCTGTATTAAATAGATTCATATTCTGTTATGAAATATCCCGCGCCACGATTTCTTTTAAAGTGAGAAAACACCATCGAAATTGTAATACACGAAAAGAATTATTTTTTAGTTTTTAGTGCATTTTTAGTAAAGTCGTTTAACATAAAATTTTTTTTTATATATTTTTCAAGTTCGAGTAGAAAAACCGCATGTTGATAAATTCTGATTTTCGTAAACTTTAATAATAGCAAAGTATTAAATAGTATCTGTTATAGGAATATTCGACATTATTATTATTATTATTATTATTATTATTATTAATCGTCTTTATTACTCTAATAGAAAAACACATGATTAACAAGGCATAGACAAGAAGAGTAAAGGCGAGGCTATAGTAGTGACACTGATGGCAAGTCTATCTGCGAAATATAAACTAAACTAAAATAGGGACAACAAACAATTATTACAAAAGTAAAATAAACAAGTAAAGAACGTAACTTATTAAACTTAACTAAATTAGAGTAATATTATCATTGAATTTTATATTATATTGAAGTTTAAATTTTCGTAAGTGGCTTTAGTCACCGCCAATATATTTTTTGAACGTTTGATTTCTGATCCACGACCGGTTCGATGGAAATTAGCGGAAAAAACACGTGATAACGTTTCTTTATGGTTGAGATAGTTGACCAGGCGAAACTTTCAACTTCTACTCTTTGTACATGTCGTACGATGATACGGAGCACAGGTCAGCAACCTGGTATCGCGCGATGCGGAATCGAACTAGACGCGATCCAAGAAAATTTCGTCCTTAATTATCGAATATATATAGAAAATGATTAGAAGTCTCGCGGGTGCTAAACAAACAGAAGGAAATAGAAAATGTAAATAAACACAGCTACTGTAATTATTTATGTAGCGTTCTATACACAAGTTGCGCAACTTTGCAAGAATGGAAACATTACCCACTCTTCGCCATTATAAGAGTCGCAAATTTCTGTCACGCAATAACAATTCACAAAGGTATAAATACCCCGTGATCATGGACGTGAGTCATTACGCGCATCGTAAAATATGTTGACATAAAACGAATTGCTGTTTTAGCCGTTTTGTAATTGTTCACACTTGTGATATAAGAAAGCCGAATTAATCGTCTGATAAAAATGAAGGAGCGCGAGTCGCGGTAGAAACACTCGCAGACAGCGAACGATTATGCGAATATTAATTCGCGCGATAAATTGCATGCCGATAACACATTTTTGAATATCCACATTTCCGGTGATACATTAATCAACTAAACGAGCAAAAATATATTGTTTAGATTGCCGTTACTTTCACCGTCTGTATTTTAATTCACAGTTCTGAGAAAGTGACGGCAATGAATTTTACTGAAAAAAATTTTGCAAAGTGCAGCCGCTGTTCTTATCTTTGTTTTCTCTGAAACAGACAGCGGAACAGTCTCGATATATCGCCTTTGTACCGATCATACATACACGTGTGGAACACGAGCGTGACAAGTGTATCGATTTACAGTTCGAATTCAATCTGGAACGTAAATGGAAATGCGCCACAAAGCAATTCGAAACGAGTATCGGATTACTAATCGGCTCCGTCGAGTTGTATTTCTTTTTGTTTACGACAGTGCGATTGTACGCACGGAATTGCATATTCATCCACTTTCGACGTTTGTGATCCCGACGCAAAGCGTTTTGAATGTCACTGCGCCAGGTCGCGAATGAAGAATTTCGACACTTACGCCTTGGTAATTCGTAGTCCATTACGAGTATCCTTGGAGTGCGGTGTACCCATTATAAATTTGGAAATAAGACTCGGGTTTGATTTAGTGACGATGCTCTATTGATTTCTATCGAAAGAACTCGTGTTCATAATTTCGTGGAATGGGACGAAGCTCCTCGCTACTTGCACTTTCGTTCAGTGTTTAGAGGAAACGATCCTTCCGATCACGAGCAGAACGCAGACGTAACTGACGTGCCCGCGAGCCAGCCGAAGAACGTGCACCGCCGCTCGCTGCAACTTCGCCAACGTAGAAATCGGGGCCGCCGTTTTTGGGGTAGAAAGGCAATTTAGATCTCGAGGAAAGTCGTCGAATTGCGCAACATTTGCGGCTTACTGCAAAAAGTCGACATTCCTCGTCGGACCTTGGGATAATTCTACCTTGTTCTGTTATATTATGTTTGTTTTTCGCGAAAATAAATTGACTGGCTTGCTAAAAGTGAGCGATGCAATTTTTACGATAACGAGTTATATAATGACGCGTTCGCGTTTAAAGGTTTAGTTTCGTCATTTGTAAAGCCGAGAAATTTATAGCCTGCCTGTTTTTATTTCTCGTAGTTGATGACCCTCTCTGATGAGGATTGTAAACATTTACTGTATCTCGATGTTTTTATGCTTCATTATTACCGTGGTCCGTGATTTCGGTAATGAAGACTGTTCTCATGTGGCGTCAATACGTGTATTGCTTTTGATTACACAATGAATGTGCCAATTTTGTGTGAATGTCACATACAAAAAATTAGATAAGAGACTGATTAAGTGGAGGTTCCGGTCTAAAAAATCGTTTTTTTTTATTTCATTTTTCGAATGTTCAACGTTTTAGGAATATGTGTATAAAGGGATTTTTTAAAATTCGTAAAATTCTCGAAATTATAGGCATTTGAGTATATAGCGTCGGTGTTCTTAAAATCGGTGGAACGTATATATCGCAAAGTTATTATCCGATTCGACTGAAACTTTTTTATGTTGATGAATACACTTTTGGCTCGTGGAGAAACCAGTAAAGTGTAAAAAAAATGAAAAATTGTAATTTTTAAAGGCGTTGAAAGGGAGAAGAATATAGGGAAGAAGTGATTTCAATCTTCAAGTGTTGTTATTTTCTCAAAAAATATAATTTTTTGTAATTTTTACTGCTAAGTCCACGAGCGAGTTTCTTGCTCTTTAATGATCTGGCATTGTACTTTTATTTTAAACCAATCGTTTAGGTGCTACAGGTTCCACCGTTTTGAATGAATTTTTTGACGCCTTGACTTTAACGACTCCTCAGTGCCGTCTGCAATGATTAATTATAAAACAAAAAAATTATTTCTATAGTTTAAGATATCCTTGATACAATGCATAAAGCCCCATTAAATTATATGTAGTAGTTTTCCTTTAATTAATTCCTAAAGATCAGCTAATTTTGTGAGCTCTAGACCGGATAAGTGACAACAGGCCCGGCTTCTACAGGCAAAATTAGACAGCTGTATATGTAATATTTTTTTTTCAATTTATGTTCACTCATTAGTTTCTAACTCGTGGAACGATTTGGATGATTCTTCCGTTGTTATATAGAGTATGCCATACAATTGGTAGCATGATAAATGTTTTCATTGTTGGCATTTTTTATGATAGAGATTAAAATAAAATATTAGATATAAGTTGTACTATAAATGTTTTAAACTACGAATAAAAATTCAGAGTGAGGTCATGGAAAAGCTCAAATAAATGTATTATAAATAAAGGGCGAAATTTGGCAAGTTCGTCTAGGGCCCAAAAAATGGTCGAGCCGGGCCTGAGTGGCAATATTGAATTGTAATATATAAAAAGGGATACAAGTATTGAGAAATAGAGTTTGAGGTTGATTTACTTATTCTTTCCGTCTTGTCATAGTTCATGCGCATGTACTTCCACTTTTTACTTTACTTTTTATTTTACTTTTCTTACTTTACTTTACTTTACTTTTTGTGTTATTCTCATGTTTAGCTTTAAGTCTTGAGATGACTTTTACCTTAGTTTATTCTTAATCATAGGCGGATTTAACGGGTGGCCGATGAGCAGTTACCCCTGAGCCCCTACCCAGAAGGACCCTCAGGGTCCCATTTTCAAAACAAAAAATTATGATTTTATACAATCACTATATTTTTCTGTACTACTACACTTAGCCTGTTTTTAGTAAATTACCTCTTCGTTTTCCCGAAAAATGGGCCCCTGCCGAGAAGGCCCCCGGGGCCCTATTTTAAAAAAAAAATTATGATTTTATCTAAACACCATATTTTTTTTTATACTATCATACTTAACTCGTGTTCAGTAAACTACCTCTTCATTTCCCCGAAAAATTGTGCCCGTCAGAACGTTTGCTACCTGGGCCTTTTTCCTTAAATCCGCCAGTGTTCTTAGCATTTGTTATGTTTGTTTGTTGCTGTCTCTATTTTAGTTTAGCTTACAGTTCACGGTTAGGCTTCACAACAGTATTACTACTATAGCCTCGCCATTACTCTTATCGTCTTTCTTGAAAAATAAGGACGATTAATAATAAAAAAATAATAATATTGTAGATATGTACTAGGAACTTCAATCGTGGCTTTTGAAGTCACAGTAACAAAATATTATTCCTTAACGTCAGTCTCCCTGATACACAGATATTTGTACTGTCATGTCAATAGCGTTATCAATTCCGAATTTCCTCTCTCCTTCGTAAGATTAAAGGTGGAAAACAAAGATACGCACGATAAAGAGTTCATTTAACATCGCGCGGGCCTAAATTGTTTATTTGCAGTTACTTGACATAAAATACAGAAAAAAAGATATGGGATTAATGTAAATAAGCTATCGGACTTCCTCTTTTATACGATTACACGTTTTGGTAGATACAAACCGATGAGTCAGTGGATGATTTAAACGTGTTCAGATAATCAAATAATTCTATCAATTACATTTACATTCGTTATTTTATTATTATTGTACCCAGAGGTTTACGAAATTTCCAGCACACATGGAAATGTATACACCTTTCTCTTCTACCCTCCAATTCCACCCCCTGTGTCAAAACGAGTACCAGATATGAAATGAATCGTAATTCATTTTAAAAATTTCGAATGTGATTCTCTAAAATTATTAGTAGAGTCGTGAGATTATTCAAATTCCATTTCATCTGGTCACATTACTTTATTGTAAACTAAATACATATGTATATGTATACTCACTTTTTGGAAATTTCTGTAGCCTCTCCCAGGCAATCCATAAAGTTTGAGCACCCATTTCTATCAAAAAGTGGATCGTTCAAAATTCACTTAACTTCGATCCGATCGGTTTACTTACATGATGCACTCCATCGTTGCAGATGTCCAAATTCTACGGAAATGTCTATGGATATATCTTAAATTCCTCATCAGTCATTATTGATGCGACAATTTTCGTTTTTGTTTCTCGATATTGTGCGTCGATTTCTATTACTGTGAAACTGGTACGCATCTTAATCAAAATTGAGAGTATATTTTTAAAATATTTGTAAGGGTATCGTGATATGGTGAAAGGAGGAAAAATAAAGATTCTGTAAATCTCTGGTGGGCGGGCAAATGAGTAAGTATAAATGAACTTTTACGTCAAGGTAAAACAGTTTCTTTTTTGCACTTTTTTTGTGAATCGATGTTAAAAATAAAAGTTTCTTTTAACATATATCTTATCAACTTTCACGTCCAAAATTTAACACCGGATTCAGTGGCGGGTTTAATGGGCGGCCTATGAGCAGTGGCCGCCAGGGCCTCTAACCAGAAGGCCCCGCAGGGCCCATCTAAAAAAAAAAACAAAATTACGACTTTATCCACACACTATTATTTTTCTATATTACTACCTTCGGCCCGTTTTTAGTAACCGTTAGTACCTCTTCATTTTCCCGAAAAAATGGGCCCCTCAAAACGGTTGCCACCTGGGCCTTTTTCCCCAAATCCGCTACTGATCGGATCTTACATAGCACTTTAAATATTCTATATAAGTGTCTTCCTGCAAAATCAATAATCCTGACTTATACTCGTTTGCCCCACGCCCCCCCCCCCCCCACTAGAGAAATATAATTGGAAAAATATTTTTTGTGGGATATACGTTAATTATATTTTTTGTAGAAAAGTGTAATCCAGATTGAGACAGTAGCAGGTGATAGATAATGTTTCGAAGCGTTTCAAATTGCTGTTTCCAACTGTAATGACTTATTTAGTTATTCAATTTCTTTCTGCACATAAACACGTCTAGTAATGCATGTTAGAAGACAGCGTACATTACTGGAATTATTTATCAGGTGGAAATAAATAATAATGTATACTGAGGCTGTACACGTGCGTGAACGTAGTCAGGTATTCATATCAGGAAATGGAAAAATTATAGCATCGGTGTAGAAAAGCCTATTTGTATGTATATTATAAGTACTGAATATGTAATATTTAAAAGGTCAACCCAGTTGCTAGTTAACAAATTACACTAGTAGCGAATTCACCTGACTCCGAGTCTTCGCAATTTTGTTACATTGTTACACTGTGCACTTAGGTAATTACCATTGAATCACGCCCTGCACACAATGATCTCATTACCGTTGCGATGCCTGTGCAAAGTACGCCGCGCAGAATGCTCGCTTTCACCGCCGTATCGATAATTGCTCATTAACCGCGCAATGAGCCCGTATAGTGAAAGTTGAATATGATTGCAAAACACCAGCTCTCTGTGTCGTTATAGTTTCCCTACTATTTCACATCTATCAACGAATCTAGAATTTTTCTTCCAATAAAATCCCATACATATTCATGGTGAAAGATATCCATCTTTCCTATCCACACCGTTAGAAAGGAAACATTTTTGAACATTAGAAGGCGATAAAAGAATTCATCGATTCGCCAAAAATCAAAATTCGTGGTAAATCAGTCTCTGGGCGTAGAGAAGGTGGGGCAGGGGTAGGCGCTTGACCTCCTCTCCTTGGCACAGACAAAAAAAAATTAGTCGTCCGTGCAAAATTAAATTAATTTATTACAAAATAAAAATAAATTAAATTGTGCTGTAATTCCACATTACACGACCCTGGTTATAATAATTCCTAACTAATAACTACGTACATATACTGAATTTCATTTAAGAGTTCCGCGCAACGATGACTCTGAGGAGGCTGTTGATTGGTAGGAAACCGGCAAAGAAAGCGCTACGACCAATCGCGTGCGCACGCAGAAGTGGGAACTGCGCATATCGGTTGCAAATCGGTGGGGGTGTAGGTTTACTCTTATATGGAATGGTATAAAGATTCAAAATTCGGTTTCACTATTTATTGCCCCTCCCTGAATAAAACCCTGGCTATGCCCCTGGGTAAATTTATCGAATTCTTGGTTAAAAAAGAAACTAAAGATATTATTTAATTCACTCGATAAGTAAAAATCTTGTTAGCCCGGCAGTTGCTTCACAAGTATTGCATATAATTTTATGAAATGTGTTTACAGTAGACAATGATAATTAGCTGACATCGAGGGTATCTTATGTCTACCCAGACCTGACCCCAGACACTTTGGTAGGCACTTATTGCTCGATTTTTGCACACGAGATTGCCATTGTAATGTACATTACAGTGATAAGAGTAAAGTGCAATGGTATCATACGATGCATACGTCAGTATACTAGAAAAAGTATTAGCAGGGAAGAATAAATAATTCATAACACATTTCGCGTTCGCATGCCTTTTAAATCGGGCATACCAGGTCATAAAATTCTTAGCTCCTCGGTAATAAAAATCGAGAAAATGGATTGTTTAATAATTTTTTAACGACTTAACGAAGAGGTTTTTCCTCTGCAACCACGATAACGTGGATAGGTTATACATTTTTATACATTTTTATACATTGCAAAGTTGCAGTACGCTTTTGTCTATTGAAAAGAATAACTTCGAATAAATAAACAAAAAAGAATATTTATACGAGGAACACGTAAATCACTAACACACCCCTAAAAAAATACCACTCACCCATTCTTCAAAAACTACATCACGCAGCATTCTATTAACTTGAATAATAACTTAATTTGATTAACGTCAGGACTCTTCAATGAAATAAGAGCCATCAAGAATATTCGATAATGTCCTCGATACCACAATCCTCGGCACGGCGCGCCGGCTAAACGGATAGTGTGAATCTACCTTTAAAAGGGCATTTTTCAAAACCTCGCATCACATAAATTGCTGTAATCAGCGTCAAAGGAATGTAATCAGAAAGTTTAACATTACAAAATAGATGGCCCAGTTAGCACAGTAGCCTGTCATATGCATTGATAGAATCCAATCTATAAATCTAAAATATAAGTATACCTAATTACTGTAACAGTGTTTAAAAAGAGAGTGGCAGAAAGTGTTTATACATCTCTAACTAATTTTTACAGCGTTCAAGTTTATTGCACGTCATAATAGGCACGCAAATAAGCAAATTATATATTTCTGTCAATTATATTTTTACATAAATGGAGTTACAAGGCATAGAACTACAAAACATGTGGTATTCAAATATTTGAGCTACTCAGTGTGAATGATAATGTTGTTTACAGCTATCGTTGCTCACCATATCGTGTGTTTTTTTTACCATCTTTCGTCAGGTGGAGGTGGAGGTGGACTGGAAGCAAATTATTTTATTTTATTATTTTTGACATTTCAATAGCAAAGTGAACGACTTTTGTGAATTTATTAACGAAATAAAAATTGAAATCATGCAGTTGATTAAGATATTGATTTATAATACACCATAAGAATATTACTAAATGCTGTTAGTTAAACACAAAAAATTAGTAACTTCGTGCAAAATATAATCAAAGATTAATGTTAAATTAAAGTTTCAGTTCGATTTGGGATTTTGACATAATTATTTCAAGAAGAATTTCTAAAAGGAAGGTAATTCAAATGGAAGGAACTAGATGTGAAAAAACATGACTTCAATACTGTCACATCCAATACTGTATGGCCACTTTTTGTGAAATTTGAATTTTTATATGCAAAAAATAGTTCTTGACTGTTTATTTATGCTGTATAAAAATCACATTTATATCTATTTCATAAATTTGTCAAAAATAATATTTTCGTTCCTTGCATGCATAAACTTGCTTTTCTCGAAAACGCTAAAAGTGGATATAGATACACAATATTTGTGCACTAAGTTATCAATACGTAGTTGTTACCAGGCCTACTCAACAGCGAAATGTACATTACTCATACCGTGACTTAACATTTAATTTAAGTAGGTAGCTTACTTACTCGGGTGTGTGCCAAGAGTCTTCTTCAACTTCGACAGTTTGCGGGCTTTCCCTAAAAACCACATAATCACAGTCGATTATTAATAGAAAAACAATTATGAAAATTTACAAACAGATTGATAATATAAGTTTCCATTCATAATATTTTTTATAACACGGAACTTAAAGCGCTTTAAGTCAGTGCATAAGTAAGAAAGTACGCATGGCGTCCCGCTGATCGCCGAATTGCCATGGTTTTTATACCGAACTTTTACATTTCCAATAGTAATTAGAAAGCGAAGCCTCCACCGCAATTTTGTTACTATTGATTTTCGTCTTATTTAGTCGTATAGGATCACCCTCTAAGTTTCCTCCCACCTGATGGCGCACATCCTGCATGTCAGTATTGTCAGCGAAGAACCACTTTCTTCGAGTCTCTAGTAGTCCGACCTTGGTGCCTCCCTCTAAAGGTGAAATCCCACGGCGAGCTGATCTGGTTGAAGCATCCCGCCACGCGCCGTGGGATTTCACCTTAACCCAGTGTTACACTTTCAGACCACCGCCTCCTTAGTTCTATCAAATTATTTTAACCGCCCGTTATCATTTACAGGGTGTCCCATTTTAATCTTTCAATGCGGTTATCTCCTACATTTTAGGATCGCATCGCCGCAACGCAAATGTTATTGATATAATAATAATTCGTATATAAAATATTCTATTGATATAAGAAAATCTATGCATGCGTTTACAGTTTTACACATTTAATGAACTTTGTTCGATAAGCACGTGCAACCTTGTGTTATAAAAAACTTAATTGCCCCCTAAATGCCTAATGCCCCCGTAGATAATTCAAACGCCCCCCAAGGGCGGTGTCGCAAGTTTTGAGAAACACTGATCTAACCAAGGAAAAATTAGAAAAAACCCAGTGCAGCTAAAACACTACTCGCAAGAATTATAGGAGAACTCAATCAGACATTAGGGAACTTAAAAAAAAATACGTAGTATAAAGAGTACATATATGTATGTCAGACACCAATAACACATGCACACCTGCTCTTTCCTTTTTGTAAGGTTTTCAACTTACGATCGAAGAGGCTCGGGAGTTGTATCTCTCACAGAACCTCGTACGTTTCTATATACCAATGATAAAATATGGGCAGTTGGTGTACCAGCCATTATAGTAATTGCACACAAAAGTGTAGCAAACCAGTACCCACTCTGGAAAAGAAAAGGAATCATAATAAAAATGACACCCTTTTACATGTCTTTTATACTTCTAAATGTACACATACCAAATTCCCTAGGAAGTGATTACACAATACAAGACTGAATCCTTCTAATATATCCCAAAGCGGTCGACACTTAGTTGCGCCGTTTCCTATTTTTGATAACACGTGAGATCTCCATTGATCCAAATAATTATCTAATCTGTCCACGTAAAGCTTCGTTTTCTGGATGTAAAATATAATGGTACTATGAATGTGCTTCTACTTTAGTATTAGCTTTAATCAATATATTTACTTAATATTGTTAAAACTATAAAACATAATGCGCTTACAGAATCATTGTATGACAACTTTTCAATATGAAGAAAAAATTTAATAGTTAGACTCAACAATATTTATGATTCATGAAGAAATGTGTTACTTGTCTTGAAAGTGAAGATGAAATATTACATACCAGTTGAGCAATTTTATCTCCTTGATTATCAATGTAATGCTGTATACTATTCAGGTGAGAAATTGATTGATTCACTTGTTGCTGAAGTGGTTGCATTTGAAACTCTAAACTAGCAAGTTTGTATAACAACTCATCCTTTAATTTCGATAGTGGTTTTAGTCTCCTTAAAGTTAAATCTTGCATATTTATTGCAATAGTTTCTAAGCTTCTGGCTGTTATCTTGTCACTCATTTGTCGAGTTACTCTATTCATTTGATCCGAGAGAGCGTACAGGTCTTTATTTAAAATTGGTTCTTGAATCTAGCAACAAATATTTCATTTCAATTCAATATTGACTATTATACTACATCAAGTTGCTAAATTCCACATATAAATGGATGTATTTATTATATTAAAATTAATAAGAATAAATTTTAAGCATCGCTATTTCGCATTAGATACCCCAGTGTTATAAAAAACACAGAAGGAAAGGCGAAATTACGAGTACTGTATTTTCAAAATCTTCCCCAAATTGGACGAGACATACTAGTCGCCAATCTCCATCTGTGTACGAAACTCCCGATCTTCTACCACCCGAAGATCCGGGATTGCAGAATATTAAGACAGAACCAATAGATAACGAAAACGTTGTTACGATGTGATATTTAATTCACTATTAACTCTTCGAAATTAATGTAACTTACAGGGGAAGTTACGTAACCCGAAAATTCAGAAAATTATGCAACTTTGTTGCAAGTGGAGTGGTTAGTTCATCCGTAAGACAAATCTATTTTTTGTTTGCGCCATACTGCAATTTTAGGGGGTAAAATCACTCCTTGAAAAAAAAGTAGAACTTTCTTTTTCGTGGAATACCTCGAGAACAGTGGGAGATATCGAAAAGAAGTTTAAACAAATGTTGCATCTTTTTTTATGTCCACAAAACTGTGTAAAAAGAATTATCGAAAAATCCATACTTTTCAAGTTACCCCTACCACTTTTTAATTCGATACACACCTGTACCTACATTACATATACAAACAATATTAAATTTGTATAAAAGTTCTACAGTACCATAATTCTGTGTTCTGTTGAATTCAGCTCATAAGCATATAGTAGATCCTGCAGTTGCTGCTGCAAATATGGTGTAAATATTCTTAAAGTCTTTAGTTCAATTTTGAGTTTGAACATGAGTTTAGTGAAATTCGACCAAGTCCAATACGCAGTAAGCTGCTCTATTTTAAGCGTATTTCCTAATCCAAGAGCAGGATACGCCGCTTCATTTTGTCGACATTTCCTGCAATTGTATATTACTCTCTAATTTTCAAATCAGTTCATTTCACCAAACTTCCAACTTTTATTTACGAATATAGAGTTTTATTAGTCTATATAAAAAAACTTACTACATAATGACAAGTACCAAGCACAGATTTTGCAAGAAACAATAAGTACAGGTACAATAAATATGCAAAAAGACATCGAAAAGTCCTTTGCCGTTTTGCGATCCGATGCTTCTTTCTCGAGATATTAACAGTTGAATATTAGCGGTGCAACTTCCGCGTCGCGCAATTTAAAGCCCAGTCAGCTGAGCGCGCGGCAACGTACGCTGGCCCGCACACGCAGGAGGTCCGTGTAGATACCGGTTCACACACACACACAGTTGAACCAGCGCCGTCTGCTCTACTGTGTGCGTGGGTCTGTATCTACGCGTGCCTCCTGCGCGTGCGTGCTAGGCGTCACTACCCGCACTCAGCTGTTTCGGATTTAAACTGCGCGGCCCAGAAGTTCCACCGCCAATATTCAACTGCTAATATCTCGAGAACGAAGCCCCGGATTCCAAAACGGTAAAGGATTTTTCGATGTCTTCTTGCACCAGGATATTGCATGTTCCGGGAAGTCCCTGAATTTCGGGCCAGTTTGTATACCGGGATCCCGCTCGAAATTTTCCGACGTCTCCCGAGCCCGAAATGTCGGGTACCCGCACATCCCAATTTGTAGGTTCCACAGGTAATTGTGTTAACAGACTACATAGCGTTGATTTTCGCGAACAGTGACTTACATATCGTTTTACGTTACACCTACTGAGATAAGCATGTTCTTGGCAGACGTGCAGTCATTGCTCTGATAGAATAAATGAATACGATAAACATGTTGCTTAAGAAGACTTACATGAAAAGATCTTTTAGAGGTACACGTAGTTTCTTTCCGAAGAATGTTCTAGTTTCCAACACAACTTCCATCATTTGATAATTTAGGTCATGAAGTGGACGGCAAACCAACATCTCGATATGACTTGATAGTGTCAACGTCATGATGAATATTACCCAAATTACGATTGAAATAATACAACTAATAGACACAGCACTGAAAATATTATTTATGACTTTTAGTAGTGATATGAAACCACAATAAAACTATTTAATACAATGACATGCAAGATACAATATAGAAATAAAATTTATATACATATGTGAGCTGGAAATCTTTGAAAGCAGAAATAACTGCTTTAGGTATTACATATCATTTACTCGATATGTAAGTTTGAAATTAGTGATGAAAGCCCTTCGTGGTAAAATTGACAATTATTTATATTGCATCAGTCTAGATCAGGGTTTCTCAAACTATGATACTTACGCGGACCATTTTCCGAATACTTTTTGTAATACTCTTTATGTGCAATAAATCAGTTAAGTTCATCTTAATCTTAAGTATTCGTCGTAATTTTAAGTGGTACATAGTACGTGACTGTTCATGTAGATATTTGAGTAGTACGCGAAAAATAAAGTTTGAGAAGCCCTGGTCTAGATAGTGGATTACTATGAAACAGTGCACCTATTACACGTGCAAGTTTTACTAAACCCAAACAGCAATTATTATTGGAATAATAAAAATAGCGTACGTACCATAAAAGAGTAGGTCGCACTTTATTATCTGAATCATGACAACGACAACACAGGGCGCCAAATAAGAGCAACCAGAATGGCAGAATACATAATGGAGCACCTGCAAAATGCAAATATGAATCAAAGCGTTTGTTGTCTTCATTTGTTTATATAGAATATTACGTAATATTTTATGTATAGTCTACATCACGAATGGCTTTAGCACCAAAATACGATAAAAAAGATTGCATATAATAATTATTATCGGGAAAGTCAATTTAGTTATAAAAAAAAGGATAATCACAGATTTTGTATGATTTTATTTTAAGTCACATATCACCATCGAAATTGTAGTACAAGAAAATAATTATTTTGTAGTGTTTAGTGTATTTTTAGTAAAATCGTTTAACATATTTTTTTATGCATTTTTTTATTTTCTAGTTTTTAGTGTTTGTGGATTTTTCATATTTTTTTCATTTTCACTTTTAATTTTTTACTTTTTTTTTAATAGAAAATTGTATTGTCATCAAACCCACTCACGCTTATAAAGTTTCAAGACAATTGGATTGATGGAAGTGAGTGAAAATTGAGTTGGTAGATTTAAATCATTCACCAAACAAATAATCAAACACCAAACACCAAGCATGCAGAGGATCGCAGCTAAGTAAAATTATTCAATGAAATTTCTTGCTTCAATTTACGTCGTTGAATGTATTTCTTAGGAAAACGTTAAATATTGAGAATACTACGAAAAAAAAAGTTGGAACCCTTTAATAATATGGTACGTACCAATACCTATGAACCACCTAACATGTTCAAAGTAAATGACATAGGGCATCACGTCATCTACTACACGTCTTGCGACCAGTAGTTTCTCCCTCAGCTCGGAGTTGCTTACTTCCATGTTTCGCGCTTCGTCAAATATTCTGGCCCGTATTTTGTTGACTTCACGGCGAATTTCTGTGAAAAATATATTTTTTCGTTTTTTATTTTATTCAGTAGTGCCTACGGCAATGGTGTCATTATTGCTTGATACATGTTTGCACTATATTTTATTGTCGAACAATGAAACCAGTGCTTTAGAAAACATAAGTTCAGTAACTTGAGAAGCATCTCAGGCAGCATAATTATTTATATATCGACACTCCTCAAAAAAATTAAAGGATCACCTCTACGAACCCGAAAAATGGAAATAAGTTCAAATGGTCATAACTCCGATTAAAATGGTCGTACCGACATCGTTAAAATATTGTTTGAAACTGTGTAATCTCTACTTCCCACTGTTTTTTTTTAAAGATTTGAACTGTATTGCTTTTTGTTTGGATGCTTCACAACTGTACCAGTTAAAGCTACAAATAATTTATTGTTCGAATGCATAATACTTATTTGCTAGAGCAGCAGCGTTAATACGTTATTCAGCTAACAGTAAGTTTATATTCGAAAGAGAACGTACTTTTTCTCATTTGTTTACGTTATTTGGTTACACCTGTGCCCAGCACGGATGTTTACTTACGATTTCGGATATCCAAAGTATCTCTGGCTATGTGCTGTGAAATATATAGGAATTCTCCTCGAATCTGCCGAATGGTTTCTGTTAAATTTCCACGTTTAAAGATCCGCAACTTTGACAAACGATTGTCTCTCACAAGCTGCAAAGGAAAATTTTTTCACACGCATGCAAAGTTTCAAAACAATTGGATTCGTGGAAGTGGGTGAAAATTGAGTTGCCAGATGTGAATACATACACAGGATCGAAGCTAAATAAAATCAATTAATTGCTTAAAAATGTAGCAGTCACCTGGGAATTCTGTGCCTTGCAATAGTGTACTTATGAATCGCTTATGAATCATTTTTATTCATTGGGCATACTAAATGTAGAATATTTATCTTTGTATTATTAGTGGATCACTTACATGCTCCAATCCCAAAGTTAATCGCAATCCAGAAGAATCAAGAGTATTACAAAGCGAACGATCCTGACCAGTGCATGCATTTAGAGTATCTTTCAAATTTCTACGTAAGTCTTCGATTTCTATATTTAATAGCTTTCCAAGATTATGTGCTTTCTCGCCATCACTTAACAAAGATTCGACTTGTTTTGACAATGCTTGGCTATCTGAAATTCATTTATATTTGATTAAAGACGTGTAATTACTTCAACGGCTACCATATAGAATTTTTTATTGCATATTGATTGTACCTGACATTCTTGCTCATGGTAAGTTTCAAAAGGCTCACGAACGTTATGATATTTTGTACGATCTGCCGTATACAGTGCTGTCTCGAAAAGAAGCCGCCGGTATCCCCGCTACTTATTTTGTAGTTGCTGCCTCTCCGGCATGTCTCACAAAAGAAGTAGCGAGGATAGCGACGGCTTCTTTTCGAGACAAAAGACGCGGGTTCTTTTCGAAACAGCACTGTACTTTGAATTCATGCAGAGGGAATGACTTTTACACAAAAGTCTCGTTAACAATAGTTATAATGACAGCAATATGTGATTAAAACATATGAACAGTGAGTAACAAATATTCGGACACTAGAAATTGATTAGACGCTTAAAGTTGAAGGGAATTAAACGACTTTGCACAGCTTCCTGGGAATGGTGGACAATGAATGGTGAGTTTAAAAGAGAAAAGAAGTACCAGCTTCTGTGTAGTAATGAGGGTTTTGGTAATCAAAGACAGTCACATAGTCTTGACAGCAATTTTCCATGAATGTGAATGAACGATGCGCATTTTGGCGATACTACAAAATGATTAAAGGAATACAGTAAACAAAATATGTGAACCTATTTTTGGCAAGAGATTCAATGTTCATGCTGACCATCAGATATTCATTTAAAATCTCTAATTCACATACTATTTGCAAGATCCATGAGTGTGTTCAAAGCAATATCCAGTCCTGTTTCAGCAGATAATTCTGCTTGTACTGGTCTACCTAGTAGTTCATCTATATCTGCAACAAATAAACAGAAATATATTTTGTATGACACATACTAGAGTTAGTAAAAAAATCATAAATATGTCAATTATAAATATTATAATTATAGAACTATGTATTTATGGCGAACAATCCAATACTGAATGTTTGCGCTATTTTCGTTGCTTTTGGTAAAAAAATGAACCAATCATTTTATTTAAAATTATTTTGTGAACAAGTCTACATCTTCTGATATCATGATCTACGCAGTCACACGTCAAACTAATCTTGTGTGACTATATTAGCAAATATGTGAAAAAACGGATAAAAATCATTTGTTATTTCTTCTGAATGTCAAATGATCAAATTAATGTAAGATGAAATAGTGTTTCACTTACTGTCAAGATCCATAAGAATTGCCTCACTAGCGATGTCCAAACTTCCCGAGAAACATTCCCGCAATTGTATCATTATATTGTTATGATAATCGTGTAAATCTTGTAACGCAGCTTCAACTACGATGGGCAACTTTTGTACAGTCGCAGATATTGTTTCGTTATACACCGTCATTGTGATCATGCCGATTCTAAAAACAGAGTATATTAAGGTATAAAACAGAGAGATGCACAGACTAGGGTTTGGGCCGACTAGCCGATTAATCGGCCACCAAGAAGTCGACTAGTCGTCGACTAGTCGCCGATTAAGAAAGTGGCCGGATAGTCGGTTTAACCGACCAGTCGGCTACTTGGTACATCTCTAATAAAAAATAGCATCCAAATTAATTTCTTTTGCACGGCGTTGTGCGTATTAGAAGACTGAATAGGTACCTACATTATAAATATATGTCATTTCTATACTATAACTAGAGTCATTTTATTTGGCATGGGAATCAAAAGGATCCGCGAGCGATAAACTTCAATAAATTTTATAACGAAGATTAACGTTTATTTTAGCAGCAAGGATTGTCTCGTGACAAACGAACTGTTTTTTTTCGTTCAAATGTGTTGGATACCTCGTCGTATATATTTCGCCAATTCGCCAGAAAGCATCTCTTCGATACTATATACACTGTGTTACTTTTACGTAACAAACTTGTATTTAAGCATATTGCGGGGTTACAACAAATGAATCTGCCGATTGTTCATCATTGCACGATGTTTCCCATTGGTTCAAACCTTTTGATAGAAGTGGTGGAGAGCACGGACAGAGTCAATATTTAGGTCAGGCCTATTCAATTGGGCTATCGCGATCAAAAGAGCTCCCAATTCATGAGCTGAGCCAAGAGCAAGTCACAGCGATGCCAAAACGATGGGACAAGCCGAAATATGCAAGTTCCTCATGCAAAAAGAAATCGAAAAGTTCTTTACCGGTTTTCAATTTAAAGCTTCGTCTTCGAGAGATTTGCAGCTAAATTCAGGGGTGCGACTCCCGAGGCGCGTTATTTAAATTCTAGGCAGCTGATCTCGCGGCCGCGCATGCGCGCTCTCAACCGCGAGAAGCACGCGTCGCGTCAGTGCAAGTTCGCACGGGTGTTCCGCTGACGCTACAGCTCTAAATGCACCTCCGGAGATTTCAACATATTTTTAAACTGGTTTAACCAATTCTGCACCCTCCAAAACCACACAGGCTATTTGCGTATGTCAGATCCGTGGGAGCTGCGCAAATCGGTCGCAAATCGGTAGGGGCGTAGGTCTACTCTTAGGTGGAATTCTATAGTACCTATAGGCACATCTGACCTAAATGATTCACGTGTGAACCAAGGTCACTAATTGTGCAAACAAAGGTTGCTTACCGTAACTTTAAGAGAACCAGTCGTTACTGTGACTACCTCGCCTGCTCCTAGTCGAGCAGTGGTAAAAATAAGCCGAGATTAGAACAAATTTTTTCAGTGCAAAGTTTCGTTTTTTAGGAAAAACGACTTTGAAATTTCATCAAGTACGCGTGCATTTACTTTAGCTCTATTTGTGTAGTTACAACTTCATGCCAATCTCTTTTAATGCATACCCAAGAATGAAGACGAAAATAGTGAGGAGAAATGTAATAGTACGCGAATGACGGGTCGGTTTGAAGTCCTCCCTGATTGGACGACAAGCGAGCCAAAGTTCTATTCCAGGTACTACGAAGCAGAAGATACAGCATAAACCCATCATTGCTATTAATACCGCTTCCAAATGAAGTACCTGTAACCAGTTTAAACAGTAATTTTAAAAAAATTAGTCTTAACACAATTGATCCGGAATGTAATTATACGCTAGTATATCGTAATATTTTTACATGTTATAGTTTCGACATAAAATAAAAAGATTGTTAAAAATCACATAAACACAGTGTAGCATTAGTGGGGAATTCAACCACAGTAACATTTTCCTAAAAACTCTAAGTAAATTTCATGAACATCGGAATGTAGGTCGAAGAGCTCAAAGTTCGTCCCCTATTTGCATTTGACCCTATAAAAGGATATGTAAAATATTAGAATGACCTGGCCATTGCCATGGATTTTGTTAGCCGTATGGCCGAGATCTGAGTGAGCGGCCGGCTTCTTAGCCTTAAGCCCGAGAACAGAGTGAGCAGCCGGCATCTCAGCCTTAAGGCCGAGAATAGAGTGAGCAGCCGGCTTCTTAGCCTTAAGGCCGAGAACAGAGTGAGCAGCCGGCATCTCAGCCTTAAGCCCGAGAACAGAGTGAGCAGCCGGCATCTCAGCCTTAAGGCCGAGAACAGAGTGAGCAGCCGGCATCTCAGCCTTAAGGCCGAGAACAGAGTGAGCAGCCGGCATCTTAGCCTTAAGGCTAATTTAATTTTTCAATTTATGAAAGTAATGATACACAAAAACAACTAGCCTATTGTTTATCAACACCACAAATTTTAAAAACAGCATTAAATACAGTATCAAATAAACAGTTTGCATAAGCTTTTTACAATTGTGGTTAAAAAATTTATATAAAAAAATTAAATAAACGTAAATTATGTCAAATTATCCATCATTAAGAGTGAATAATTTTTCCCCATTTTTCGGCGCAAATTGCATTCCTTTCTGAAAGCTTCCTTTTCTGCATGCTACATGTACCATTTATAAAATTATGAAATACTAATGTAATGGTCACTAAGAATTTTCTTTGGCTTTCGAAGGTCTGCTCTGTATGATGTCTACAATAGAAATGGTCGTGCTTCGTTCGACGTTTTGCATTCGACGATATACATAGCACAATTGTTTATACTAGTATTGTGGAAGTGCGAAGACTGTCCGATTGACAAAGTATGTTTGGAACAAAGCGATTGGGATCGAAAGCGGATGTTTATGGTAGAATCAAAGAGAAGGTATACCAAGAGGCGACACTCTGACGAAGAAACCAGTTTTAGAGAGAGACGAAATGCACAACCCATTTAAATGTCCATTCGGTAGTCGAAAAGAGGAGGGATTAACAAGAGGCGATAGTAAGATGAAGATATACAGCCTATACAACCAATTTAAAGGGACAAGGCAACGAAGAACTTCAAAGATACCGCTCGGCGTGTCGCCTCTTGGTATACCTTCTCTTTGGTAGAATATCGAATACGTAAGGGGTGTGACATTTGAATGGTTTCTTCTATTTATACATAGCCAATCACTTTCGTTAATTGACGACGAAGCCTTCCGTAGATTAATAGCTATGATACCGCAAACAGAAATATTTAATGCCGAAACTATTTGAACTGTCCGAAATAATTTTAGCAATTCCGCCAGCACAACTAAGTGTGGAACACTTATTTTCGGCGTTAAAGTTTATCTTGTCCCTCCACCGTTCGTCAACGAAGCCGGACATTATAGAAGACATTTTATTAATCCGCCTAAATATGCCAAAGGTACCACAAGCAGGCACATGACAAATTATAATTAATAATATCTATTCTGTGTATTATTATTGCAAAAAGTGCAATAAATATTTAGTCCCATAGATCGAAATTGTTATTTGTCAAGTTCATTTTTTCAATTAGGGGGCATCTCACCATCAGGACCATGGTTCTGACAACATATTCAAATATCATTCAAATCAGTGAGTTAGACCCTCATTGGTATAACAACCAAACATTTACATTAACGAACACTTCATATTACAAAATAATTATATATGTATGAACAAATGTGTACATGATATATATTTACTTACTTATTTATAATAATTTTTAAACAATTTGGTTATACACAATAGTCTATAGTTGTAATATGTTGTGATTTCATTTTTTATAAAATTCTGTACAATCGTTACAAGAATCGGTTCTATAACCACTTTGGAACTTATATCGAACCAAAAAATAAAAGTTATTAAATCGGTTCGATAACCGTTTTGGAACGTATATCGAACTTAAAAATAAGAGTTATTAAATCGGTTCGATAACCGTTTCGGAACGTATATCAAAATTAAAAATAAGAGTTATTAAATCGGTTCGATAACCTTTCGAATTTATATAGAACCTAAAAAATAAAAGTTATAGAGTTATATAGGAACCGTAACTTAAACATATATAGTCTGATATTTAAGTTCTTTATAACGGTTTCCTTAGAATAAAAGACCTTCATAACCAGGGCCGGCGGAACCCATTATGCAAGTAATGCGTTGCATAAGGGCGCCAGCCGAAGGGGGCGCTACAAAATATATCGCAGACTTAATAATAAAGGAATCCAACTCCCATATAAACAAAATGCAAATGTAATTATTTTTTTATATTAAATATAAATTTTCTATATTAAATAGAAAACAGGTGCAAAAATTTGGGGGCGCCAAAAATTTTCTTGCATAAGGGCGCCAACCATCCTCGCGCCAGCCCTGCTCATAACTCATTCTGTCAGAACCTGTATATAGCAGTTTGAAACAGTTAGTTTCGGAACCTATTCAAGCCCTGCTTGTAACTCTTTTCGGGGAGTGCTAAACGCCCCTAAAGTTTAGATCATTTTTTATCACCCCGTACAGATTACTTCAGTATAGCCTAATGATAATGATATTTCACGGTAATGAATTCACGTGTCAGTGATAAATATTCTGTTATATACCTATAGGCATTGTTCCGGTGTTTTTTAGTGGAACGGATATTTTGTGAATATTGCTGTGTTGGTTGTTTTTCTCCATATATGCCTCATCTATCCTTGCCTCAGATTTGTTTGAAAAAGTCAAATTCCGCAAACTGTACATTAATTGACTCCTAGTGTTTTCCCGATGAAAGTCGTATCAAACCCATCATTTCGGCTATAATTAACCAAATGACATATACATACAATGCCCATGCAAAATCTCAGTTCTGCTTTTCTAACATTTCTCTCAAAAGTGGTTAGTTAATCCTCTACTATATCTTCTTCTTCTTCTTCTTCTTCACCTCTTCTTTTATGCATATTTAATGTGCGCGGTATTTTTTTTTATGCTTGGGCACCTCTCGCCTAAAGTCGCAACTATTCCTCCGTCCCTATATTCCTATGTCCATGGTCGCCGCGTCCCTAACATAGATAATACCATTATTTCAATAGCTGTTCCCCCTTTACTACTCCCTACTACGTCAGCGACAGGGAGGACACGGTGTTTGGTAAACACCGATTTCGATGAGGCTTGACAAAATGGATCTATATCGAGAATAAGAGTCAACACGTGCCTGAGCGTTTATTTGAATAGAGAGATTTTAATAATAGAGGACATTTACACACAATAAATACAAATATACGACAAAAGCTAGCCACCACGCATTAAGAATGCGGTATAGAGCGTTTGCTAAGACGTCGGAGTGCCGTTGTTATGGTCCTGAGTTCGATTCCTCCTAATATATCTGTATGAATTTTTTGACACTTTATTTTTTCCACCCTGTATGAACAGTTAGAATAAAGTAAGCTTAGTGACGTTAATTATTAATTATCTTAAATTTAGGAATATAAGAAGCAGGTACGCCTCTTTTTTAAGGTGGGGTAATCTTCAAAAGACACCCGAACGCTTCCGGGGGGGAACCCCCCGGGGGGCGTAGGGTGTCTTTTGAAGATTACCCCACCTTAAAAAAGAGGCGTACCTGCTTCTTATATTCCTAAATTTAAGATAATTAATAATTAACGTCACTAAGCTTACTTTAGTCTAACTGTTCATACAGGGTGGAAAAAATGAAGTGTCAAAAAATTCAACAGATATATTGGAGGAATCGAACTCAGGACCATAACAACGGTACTCCGACGTCTTAGCAAACGCTCTATAGCGCATTCTTAATGCGTGGTGGCAGCTTTTGTCGTATACTTGTATTTATTGTATGTAAATGTCCTCTATCATTAACGTCTCCCTATTCGAATAAAGGCACGTGTCGGTCGACTTATTTATTCTCAATATAGAGATCTCCATCGTCTCACGCCTTGTCGAAATCAGTGTTTATCAAAAACACACACGTGGGTCCCTTTTCGGTCACACCAGGCTTCTCGACGGCTCTTCCTCCATATTCTGATAAAACACACTCCCCCAGTGATGTAGTTTTATAACTTAATTGATATTGGAAATAGATTTATTGAGCCAATCCTGGCGGCACTGCAATGCCAGGCTGACTCGCGACGGAGGTGGAGCAAGCACCAACGCTCCGTCAGTTTCCAAAAATCAGATTAATATTCTGACTCCCCAATGGGGAGTGTATCAGATATTAAGCTGATAAGAACAGATACTACACTTTGATCTTAGCCATAAGGCCGAGAAGCGATACTAATTCATAAAACAACTGGCCTCTTATAGAACTCGTGGCAAAAAATAGCTGCGAGAAAGTGTCTACCGAAAGCATCACCTAGCGGTGGATGCAGAACTTACATGGACGTTCGCGCGATGCGAGGTGCCTACACTACGATAGAGCAGAGAGGTGTTTGAACTGTAAACCAAGCACAAAATTTTGAGACCCATGTACATTAAAAAAAATTGTTAAAAAAAATGCATAAAAAGTAAAAAAATTGTAAAAAAGTGGCTGCAAATTTTTAAATTTTGGAGTTATCGGTTTGATTTCGTTCTACTTTTATGTTGTATGTAGATCTTAATGAAAGCAATATATGTAAAAGTGTGTTGCATCATTACTGTAGAGCCAATAATTTAGCCAGAAAATATAGTTTTTGTGGTAGAATAACACCATGACATCATTATACAAAAACATTTTAGGTTTATGTATAAAAACTTTTCATTTTGAACAATTTTAATTATTTTACTTCTATTTTGTCAATATTAAAGTTATTTAGATGTATAACTTTAAGGAGGGAACCCTACCAGTCGAGCGAAAATTTATATGAAATTTGTGAGTGTTTTTTTCGGAAAGTGGGCAGAGGATCCATTTCAAATTGTAAGGGTATTTTTGTATACTTATGAACAAAAGAAAAACCAGTAGTTAGCAAAGTTAAATATTAGTTCAAAGAATTATTTATACAATTGTCAGGCGCTCCGCTTCTGTGGTGCACACCACACAGAAACGGAGCGCCACAAATTTAACCCACAATCACACCCTCTCCAGTGATCTCCCCGGGATGAGTCTCGGAATCCCGTGAAAGACTTTAAAAAATTCCGAGATAGTAAATAATGACCAGGATTGTATTCCTTATCTGTATTAAATTAAAGTTATTAAACTCACCTCGGATATTAGTCTTGACATACTGATCCGGTCTTCTATTGCGTCCATCAGTAAGTCTAAAAAGTTTAAGGGAATTTGTTTTATTAACTTCTTCACTTCATGGACTTGCTTGATAATTTATACATGACTATAATATTTTGCAGAAGAAATGAACTCGAAAACAGTAGAGAGTTATATAACTAACCGAGAGACTCGTGTAACTCGACGAAAATGAGGTAATGTTTGCCAATTTTTTCCAAAGAACTGGATCAATGATTTTTTTTTAAACATTTAGGATATTTAATTGAACATCTAAGGAAATCGAGAAAATTTCGTTTTGTTTAAAATAATTAGTTTATTGCAAACTGTAGAGGTATGTCTCCTCGTCCTTGGCTTCAAAGTAGTGAATCGGCGTGCAGCGTGTCTATAAAATTATTCAACCGAATAACTTGTCCTTGTACAAGTATATGGATTAATACATTCCTAACCGGATCAACCAACATATTTAATGATATTTTTAATTCTAATTACTTCTATGGCATAATAAAGGCGAAAGTCTATCGTGAAAATCGCAACTTTTTCTTTATAATCCTGCCATTTGCTCCATTTTCCATTTTTCGCTGCATATTTACGTTCATACGACACGTAATTGCATAAAGAATATGAAATGTGCTAGATTTTTTGTTTTGGGTGAGTTCAACGGACAGTAGGCTGCACGCCGATTCACTACTTCGACGCCGAGGACGCGGAGAAATACCCCCGCAGTTTACAATAAACAAATTACTTTACAGAAGAAAAAATATTCTCGCCTTCCTTAGATGTTAATTTAAATATCCTACAGGTTTCAAACAGATCCATTGTACCATTTGTTTGAAAAAAATTCACGAATATCACCTCAGTTTCGTCGAGTTACACGAGTCTCCCTCTTGACTTGTCGCATTATATAAAACGAATTATTTATAACCTAATTCATTTGTTTTATAAAGAAAAATCAGTTGGAGTGTGAAGAGCAAGTAGTTTAAAAAAATCTATATTCCTGTTATTATGCGAAATTACTAAAATAAGCATTTAAATTAAATAGATGGTGGATCCATATACATATGTAGTAAGAATTAGTATTATGGTTTTTAAATACTGTATTAGCACCGAATATGTATTAAAAATGATCAGTTATTTAATGGAATTTACTATTATATGTATATCAACTATTTCCTTCACAGTTCAATATACATAGAAAACAGCGCCACCATATTAATGCAATAGGTACTGTTAATATAGTCTTCAATACATAAAGTGTGCATATGCAGGCCCGAATTAAAGGGGGGGCTGCAGCCCCGGGCCCCACATTCCGGAGGGGGGGCCGTGCTAAGCGATTAGCTCACCATACACCCCCCCCCCCCCGCTATTCAACCACGGGGAGCCCTCGAAGGTTTGATAGTCCCGGGCCCCAAAAATCTTAATCCGGGCCTGTGCTTATGAAGTTTTAATGCGTTAATAAAATATACCTTACCAGCGGGTACGTCGAACGGTTGAATGATAGACAAAAATTTCCGTAGGAAGTCGAAGATGAATATTCCCTGGTCTAGATGTAGGCTGGATATTTTATATTGTTTACCCAAACTAATGTTTGGAAATTTCAGCTTCGGTTGAAAATCATTCCAGTCCTTAGACACGGCAAACGTTTTCAAATGCGTTATATTTGTATCGTTCTTTGTTTCATCAATTAGTACTTGGGCTATTATTTCAGTTTCATTGCGTTGTGTCTCACTGGACGTACGGAACATGTTCAAGCTGTCAGTAGTTGAACAATTGTTACTATTGGAAGACGAATCCACTTCAAGGATCTCTTCAAAGAGACCTAGTGTTCCAGATACAATGAAGAGTAAAACGGTTCCTAACAAATATCAAAATATAGTATTCATTGCATCACAGAAGTCAAGATGTGTACATAATGATATTAAAATAGAAGGGATGTTTGGTAATCATCAGTTCTATTTTAAGTTTAATAATAATGAAAATTACTATCTTACATTATAACTCGAAGAATTTAGAACTTTTATTGTTTCATAACTTGAAACTTGTGTGTTTAATAATCGTTTCACACAAGCATAACGATATTACGTATCGTACTATCTACACGTGAAAATTATAATTTCAACAAACTTGAAAGAAGAAAATATTTGATTTGTCCAAAAGTTACTTTTTCTTTAAAAATATTATTATATACAATATAAATATTGTGAACTGTACTTTACAAATTTATGAAACGTATAGATAACAATTTAGGAAAATCGACAAGAATGTCTTCTCCACCATGCGAAGAGTTTCAATAAATCGTAACATTCAGGGAATTATAATTTTATTTTACTCCTATTGGAACAAATAACTACGATATAATAGATCAATCCGTCTTCTATTTTAATACAGAGGAATATTTATTGCGTATCTACTGGCACAAAGGAATCAGTGTTGATTCTACATGAAAAAATTAGACAGAAATATTGAATAAAGTGTTTTAGTGTTTTCGAGAAAAACAGGTTTAAACATGAAATGGTAAATAAGATTCAGGGACAATCAGTGAACAAAAATATTATTTTTGAAAAATTTATGAAACATAAAGAAACTGTCAAGAACTATTTGTTGTATATAAAAATTTAAATTTCACAAAAAGTGGACATACAATATTTGTGCACTAAGCTATCGATATATAACTATAGAGTACTTTGATCGTGGAATATAAATAGTGATAATAGAATAGACTACTTAAAATAATTTATTGAGGACTCAGGATGTTAAACAATTCACAGTAATGAGCTAAATATCAGGAAGAACAAAAGTATACTTAATATAGCAAAACTTTTATTGAATGTGTAATTTATATGTGTTAAGTTTTGCAATATTGGATGGCTTAATGAAAATATAAGGGATGAGGATGAGGAGATAGCGCTAATAATCACATGCGGTCATTTAATTATTGTGGGAACTTAGAAATTCAAACTTCTCGATTTAATTATTTATTAGGTTTTACTATATACGTTTATGACAATTGCATTCCATAATAAAAAGGAAGGGGGAGAAACAAAACACGAACAATTCTTACCTTTCATCGTTCCCATTTTTTTTTTATTGTAATCTTTCACTTTTCAAAATTAACGTGAGCAGCTGCAGGGAAATAACCCTGTTGAATCGCGGCTATATGTGAACTGACACTCACAAGAGTCATTGAGGCTTCTTCGAAACCATATAAGTACAAATGTTGTTGAACCCAAGTAGACTAAACACAAAAGACTAACGTCTTGCATATTCTATAAGCATAATACCAAACGCTGAAATTATTGTATTAGGAACAAATTCTGTTTTAAGAATATTGTTTGCGAATTGCAACGTGTATTATATTCTATCGCATATTATACCTACTTCGCTTAAGGGGGGAGGCCTACCCAGAAATTTGCGAAAAATCGATTTTTCGATTTTTATATTTTCTTGAAATACATCTTGAAAATATTCCTTGAAAGTTAATCCGACCAAAATTGACAAAGTTATACGCATGTAAGTAGGTAAGCGTTCCTCGGTGCAGCGCTCAGACCCAAAACTTTAAACGCGTTTTTCTCAAAATCATGTTTTCAAAGTCGGTGACACACATAACTAAAAAATTAATGAACCGATTTACTCAAGGCTTTGCAGGCTTATTTTAGGGTTAAAAATCTAAGCGCTATCGGGAGCTTTTCCTTATTTCTTGCCTAGATATTTTTACACTCGAAAAACGAGCGTTTTTTTGCCAAATATCGATGCTTCAACTTTGCACAGGCGTCATTTTGTCTCAAAATAATTTTTCCAAAATCAAGCCCGGTAGCGCCTAGATAATTTCATATGTTATCTAAAAAAAAACCGAATTTTCAATTTTGGATGATCCTGCACCGAGCTACGGTTGTCACCGCAAAGCGCTTAACAAAAGAGGACGTCTCGGGCATCGCCTGTAACTCACAAACCTTTCAATACTTTTTACCACAAAAAATACTGAAATATCCGCAAGATGTACTCTTTTCAATAGACTAATGTTTAATAATAAAAGCTTGCCGGTTTTCCTAGAAAAAATTCCCAAAGAAGCATGTTGTTTTGACCATTCTAGGTAGGCCTCCTTCCTTAATTTCTATAATTTGTACATACATGAGCCACTACTGCCAAGACGGTGTTAAAAAATGCTTGCAACGTTTGTACCAATCGTAAAAAAATAACTTAACCAATCGTTAAATTCCAATAGTTATTATTTTCTATCGTGTTTATATAATCTAAAAAATTATTTTGTAATATTATGTTAATACCTTACATATTAAAAAGGAAAGTGTACTTTCTTTAAAATTGTTATTGAATTTTAACTGAGTACGCGTTCACCGAAGTATACATGTATGTATACAGTTTTAGGCGCCTAAGGGGCACGCGGAGGTAAGCGCCTTTTTCCGTGCGAAAATCTTCAAAAAACACCCAGGATGGGCGAAGCCCTCCCGAGGAGGCGCAGGGGGTAATGTGGGCTTCTTATAGCCAAAGGAAGTGTACGCGTGTTAGACAAAATTATCTATACTATTGAAAAATTATATTTTTATATTTTATATTTTATTTTCATCGCTGTATGTACATATTTGCAATATAATCTGTAAAAATTTCCAGATAAAAGGCAGGCCAAACCCGACATCCTTCATACAATTACTCCGAATGCGACACTGGTGGTTGACGAGGTATCTCAGGGCCGTCTTAACAAATTTGAGCGCCCTGGGCTAAATTAATTTGGCCCAAGGAACACCTCACGTAAATACCAACTCTATACACCGTATAGACAGCAGTTTCTTCCGAATCAATGCAAGGCGGTACATCGTATAGATTTAACGGTGGTCGTGTCTTTCCTCTCATAAAAAATTGAAATGACAAAAGCATTTCAACATACTTGATTCCTAAGCGCCCTTGAATTACTGGCGCCCCCGGGCTATAGCCCATTTAGCCCACTGGATAAGAAGAATTATTAAAATTTATAAGATAATTTAATAAGATAAATTATTTATAAATGTTTCGGAAGGATTTTTTACCCGTTTTCGTACTTTCAGTTTAATTTATAACCTCTCTTTTCTTGATCGACTACTATATAAGTATATAGGGCAATTACTGATCGACAACTAGTTCCGACCGTAATTTAGTAATCGACATCTGGGGCTTCGACATTTTTCATCTCGATTATAATTTCCACATTTAAATATACATAGATTCTAATTTTTTACTTTGCTATTATCTATATTAATGTTAAAATTAACTGCTAAAAGAAAAAAAATTAATTTTGGTCCATTTACATACATTTTTTCATTAAAAACATTTCGACCTCCTACTAATTGATCGACAACTGGGGCAATTACCGTACAGAATAGACTCAACATCACAGACGAGGTATCGTCTGCCTATAATCACAAAATTACAACCATTGATTCCTGGTCTAGTCGGTATTTCAGTTGGCGTGAGAAACTTCCATAAAGTGTTCTGTGGTCTATCCTCATCTATCCTATACCTCGTCTGCAATATAATATGCAAAAGTGATCAAGCCGAACTGGAATCATAAGAGAGCAGAAATTTCCGTTGCTTGATCCGCCCGATATCGCGTTTATAGATAGTACAGCGCTGCTGTCATGGTCGTAACATGTTTTCTTGCAATCCTTTCAAAATAATTAATTAAACACGTAACATAAGAAGGTTCTAACAGATTAATTTCGTTTCGAACATCATGGATTACAAAGACGAGCAATACAATGAGATCGAAGCTTTGGAATCGATCTATTGCGGAGAACTGGAAAGTAAGCATTGCCGTTTAACCTATAAATCTTTTTGAATAACAAACACACCATTATTTCACTCCAATTCGTATCGTTCATTTAAAAAAATGACAAATTCGTATCGTGCAATGTATTTTTATTTCGCATCATCGAACTTTGTAAACCGAGATTTGTTACAGTTTTAGCTGACGAACCGTTCTACACATTTGCCATACCTATTAAGACAGAAGAATACGAGCCGGACACGGTAAATGGCCTTAGTTGTCGTTTAGAATTTACGTACACAGCGAAATATCCAGATGAATCTCTCCTTATATCGATAGAAGAACAAGAGAATTTTGAGGAAGGAAGCGATGAAAAGTTAAAGGAACATTTAATAGAACAAATGAATGAAAATCTTGGAATGGTTATGGTATTCACCTTAGTCAGTGCTGCTCAAGAATGGCTCAATGTACAATGGGACAAAATTAAATTGAACAGAGAAGAATCTGCAGCGAAGAAGCTTAAGGAAGAGGAAGAAGCGGAGAGGGTAAGACGTTATAAATTTAAAATACACGTAACCAACATTGCCACGCTTCCTGTGATTTCAGAAAAAGTTCGAGGGAACTCGAGTCACGGTAGAGACATTTTTATGTTGGAAAGAAAAGTTCGACAATGAAATGGGATACACAAAACGAAGAGAAATAGCTGAACGCGAGGGGAAGAAATTAACCGGCAGAGAATTATTCATGACAGACAAAACGTTAGATCAATCCGATCTCAAATTCTTGGATGACGGTAATATTTCAGAATACTTTGCTTGTTTAAGGGTATGTTGTTTAAAGGCAGTCGTTCGCGTCCAAAATGAAGCATTTCTGTTTCAATTAATTACAAAGAAACAAATTGAAACTGCGACTTATTCTTTGGCATGAAGTTTATTAATATTGTAAGCTTTAAAAAACTTGTTTGTTTAGTCAAAAATATGCATTATATATGACACTACAGATGGATCATTAAAGAGGCTTTTTAAAAAAAGTTTCTTTTGTTTTCCAGTGATAACTCAAAAACGGAGGTTCCAATCGATGCAAAACAAATTCGAGCATCTTCACAAAATGTGTCAGACCTAAATTAAAGCTAATGAAAACTTTTATTCTTTATGAAAAGAAACTAAAACCCCATTGAGACCCCATTGATGAGGTTTTACCATCCCTCATGCCCCAAAAGACGAGGTCTTAGTTTCTTTTCATAAAGAATAAGAATTTTCATTAACTTTAATTTAGGTGTGGTCCGAAACTACACATTTAGTGAAGATGCTCGAATTTGTTTTGAATCGATTGGATCCTCCGTTTTTGAGTTATCACTGCAAAACAAAAGAAACTTTTTTCAAAAAGTCTATTTAATGATCCATCTGTTGCGTCATATATAATGCATATTTTTTACTAACCAATAATGTTTTTTAAAGCTTATGATGTTAATAAATTTCATACCAAAGAACAAGTCTCAGTTTAATTGGTTTCTTTGTAATTAATTGAAATAGAAATGCTTCATTTTTGACAGCAACGACTGCCTATAGTACCCTTAAACTACATCGAGGTGCAGAAGGTATATAAGAGTAGGTACAACATTAATAAACTTAAATTCTTAGGAGATGCGGTCAAGGTAGACGAGAGTTTGTTTCAAAATCTGGATGATTTGGATTTGGAGGACGACGACGACGACGATCCTGATTACGAACCAAATGGTTCTGACGACAGTGCCTAAAGTAAATACGATATACATTCTATGCTATTATTTATAACGTGATCCCAGGATTCTTAGGTACCAAACAATCGTATAAAGAATTAGTACCATGAAGTTCACGTAAAAGTACTAGAACTTAGATAGCAGAATTGCTGTTTGAAGCAAATGTGCCAGTGCAGAATGAACTTATCAGAATTCATTGGTGCTATTTGTGTTTTATACCATTGCTGAAGCAAGATTATATCCGTTATGTAAATAAATTTAACACGCGCGAGCGTGGAAAGGGATGAGAATATTTAACAATGAAGATAATTTTTATAATTGTGTACATAGTTGAATCATTTTCATAAAGTTTTGTTTAACGAACACGACACTGTAATCCTTCTTCGCACCTGATCGAAGTAATTTCCTGAACGTCGCGTCGGGAGGAGAATCTGATGAAATAAATGGGCGCGCTAACGATCATGATTTAACATTTATTCATAGCCTTAGAGTTTAGAGTACAATTTATTCGTCCAGTAACAAATTGTGATGAGCGAACAGTGGCATTTGAGTAACTTACATCCCGTTTTCTCCTCGCTCGTATAGCCGCGACACATCACGGGTTGTATACATACATAGACACTGCGAATTCGAAGAGTTTATATGGTAGGTGTCCCGTTACATTTGTGGCGTGGCAGTAATTACAATCTAATCGATGTTGTTGCTCAAAGTTTCTGTTTCGCGTAACATGTAGGAACCTTCTTACAGAATTTTCATCTCGTATATTTACTTAAAGTAAAAGTGGACTACAGTACGGTACAAAAGATTCGGATTTTACAATGTCTTTTTGTTTTCCCTGATCATCGTGCATGCAGACACGTTCTGAAATCGGAGAAACGGTGCAAGAAATTGTTGTGGCGTCCTGTCGCGCAGTTAGCAGGATAGAACATTCAATCTACATATTTTTGACGACCATGCCTGTAAACTTTTTGACACAATTATTTGATACATATGCTATATTGGACATCACCTGACGATACACTAACGCAGAACTTAATACGCTCGATAATCTGTCGTACATAACTGCGGTATATAATTACTATAAGCAACAACTATTCACTAATTTCCGTTCAAGGAGGTTCGAGTGGTGGAGGCTTCGATTCCATGGCATGCCTCGTTTCACGCGCAGAGACAATCGTCCATGTTGAAATGGCACGCAAAAGGGTACAGCGTATATAAATAAATAAAATAAATAGTTCCAGTCGAAACGTTCGGTCCACGAAAATCAGTTTCGAAATTAGCGAATAGCCTTCATACTGGAATCGTATACGTCATCGCAGAAACTATGATTACGGAATTACATTAACAATAAATAAGTACAGAGTGTCATGAAACAAGGTACCCTCCATTCGTATCATCAATTCCCTGATTACGTTTCACAACGACGATTCAGTTTGAAGGATGACGAATACTAGCCACTTTTCGAAATCGCTTAGTTTCGCGTTTGACAGAATTAAACTAAAAACGAGCGTGTATAGGTCAGAGTAGTCGCCTTGTCTTTAGACTCGCCAACACGTCATAATCTGTTGGAAGAAGAACTCGATTAATAGTGGCATAACACTTTGTTAAATAATATTTCCTGTTTAACCAAGCGACTAAGATAAAATTCAAACACAAAGACACCGATTTCCATTACTTTTTAACGTTCACGTATCACACAGTAACGACACCGCGAGAGAAGTCGTGTCGCTTGGCTAAACGCACCATCATAGTTATGCCTTTGTAATCAAAACTAAAAACCAGCAAAATTCGTGGCAACAAACACGTTCCTGCGTATAATGCCCGGGCTGAATAACCGGTATTCCTGCTAATCAATGGTTAATCACATTGCAACACATAACAAGCACATCTTCTGCATGCACACCACGTTTTCTAAGGTACCTCAGGATTACGTGTTGTGCAGCATGCGAGAGTTTGACACTAGCTATACACCGTTATAAGTCTAGAATGAAATGTTAACGGCCAAGGATTGCGCTTGCAATATCGCAACACGCGGAAATGGACACTCTTCACGTAGAGAAAAATAGGTCTTATTATTTCATTCGTACAGAATGAATTGTTCCAGGATGTTCCCTCGATCGCTCGAAAAAATACCGAGAAGATTTGAGGAACAAACATTTAATTACATCAATATTCACGAGTACGAAGTAGTTTATGATTCCTTCGACCAGTGTTTCACATAATATGAATGTTGTCTTAACACGATACCTCGCACACTTGCAAGGGAAGACCCCGAACTCGGAAATTCAAACAATTATGAAACTTCGTAGTTTCACAATAATCTTTATTCAAGTTCTTAAAAAAATGTGCATCAATAGTAGTGTATATAGATATAGTACAAAAGATCGCAAAGTAAAAACATGTTAGCGTTACAGCATGCACCAAGTACACCCACTCATCTTGGGAACGTGGAACCCTAGTAGTTAAGTGGGATTACGGGTTTCGGAGGTGTTCGTTTGGAGATCATCGGTGAGGGAAAAATCGGGGAACCTTAAACATACAACCAGGAGGAGTTCGTTTCTATGTCGAAAGCACATTCTTTTCTAGAGTAAAGAGAAAAGACTGAAATTTTTGTCGCAGAACTGAGCATAAATGGGAAGCATTAAAATCGCATTCACATGATAACTCTGTGCTTGTAAAATTTTTCATTTAGAACTTTATGTCCACTACTGTTTGTCGATCGACAAATTTCACCATACAAATGCGTACAGAGGGTAAAATCATAACGTGCTACGTGTGAGTACTTCAATCTAGGAAGCAACAACACCGTATTTTCCGGTCGTCTGTTTTGTACAACATAGTTGTAGGATGTTACTGACAAAAGTTTAGGAATAAAATAGTCGTTTGGGAATTACTGTTTATTCTTTATCTTCTGAGATACATAGGTTGGAACCAAAATTAACATGAAGAGATAACAGTTCAGGTAATTTACAACTCTTCAAAACCCCCACATTTAATATCTGTTTGGCATATCAACTTTCCCCTATCATTTAAGACAGAATGAGACTTTCTAGAGTTCTTACTTTTCACGTAATACCTCATTCTTTCCCAAAATCGTGCGTTTTTACAAAAACTCATGTTTCTCAAAAACTGAGGGTGATAAAGCAATTCTCCTTGCGGATTCGTGTTTGGGACGAGAGACTACAAGCAGATCAAAATTCGTGTTAGATAGTAAATTCAAGCAAAGTATGTTTCTTAACTTTTGTCACAAAGCTTTCGTTTTCTTTCTTCGACCAATATTAATAATTGTAATCTTTAGACAAGTGTATTTGAAAAACCACTTAGTGTAGGTTGATGTATGAAATGTTATCTCTTTATGCTAATTTTATTTCCAACCTATGTCTCTCAGAAGATAAAGAATATACAGTAACACCCAAACGATTACTTTGTTTCTTAACTTTTGCCAGTATGTGTGCGTGAACAACGATTCCGTAAACTTCGGTCAAATACTTTCAATTGTTAATCCTGAGCGGGTAAAGTAAGGATTCTAATACTGCGTATGGGATGGAGGAGGATCGTTAAAATACGGCAATGTTAGCTTACTGCGACATTCGATGCTGTAATAATAGCACTATGTTATCGCTTTTTTTTTTGTTATCGTTCGTGCTTTAACACTGCGTGCAAGTTACATCGGTAAAAGCACTGGCATTAGTCACCGACAGAGTAACAGTCCTTACAGCTAAAACTGTCTGAAACTGCACTGTTGTCTGTATTTGCTACGACCTGCTTTAACATTTGCGATTCAGGGCACAGCGATATTTTTTGCATTTTTTTTTTATCGATAATGATAGCCTCTGAATGTCCCGCTCGGCGAAACCCGCTACAGATGTTTTAAATTGTGGCGGATTTCTATAGTGTCTCTGAAAAAAATTAATTAAGCTTCAGCGGCCTGCACCGAAGTCAATCACTGACAAGCAACGAGCTGATGATAGAGAAAGAATACTGTCGCTAATAGATAATAGAGTAACTACGATTCCTAACAACAAGCAGTTATAACGCGTGTTTCAATCTGCGGAGAAAAAAAATTATCGAATTTGCCTATAGTCATATTGCATTTTTCTTCTAGTTATTTGCTGCTCTTCTTTTAATAATTTTTTTTTTATTTATCTTAATCTGACAATACAATATCCCGAAAGTTTCAGAAAGATCGATTAAATACTTTCTTTAAAAAAAATTCCCGAAAAATGCCTCGATTTTCAGCTAGTTACACCAAGCTCCCCCCTTAAAGAAGTCTTGGAGACGTTCAGGTCGCAAGACGTTCAAATAAAAAATAGAAGTTTGTAGGACGTCGTGTGCTATCTGGGTTTTTAAAATTATTACTTCTTTTTCTTCGCAAAAGAAACGATACCAAAATGCAAACAGTACTAGCGTAGAGTCGAGCATTCAAGGTTAATTGCGTACATCTACTTAAAGACTTTACTTCGTGGAATATGATATTCCAGTTTTGGAAAGATACGTTTGCAGTCCTGAGAAATGAAGCGATATAGGACTGCATTCTAAGCAGTACTGCGAGAGGAATTGCGATAGATGTAGATAGTAAAAAGCTGCGTGCACGTTAAAGTGTTGGTGAATCTGAAATTATCTTGGTGTTGGTAGTATCGCTGCAATCCCGTTTGTTTTTAAATTCACTGTTTCTTTTACGCGTTATTGCTCTTCTAAATACGTTCTAACCGCTGCAACTAAATTCTACGGGTCTACGTGTCGGTTCCTTGATTCTGCAAATTGTTGCTAAAACGATTTCTTCTATCTAAAGTGCCTCTATCGTGAAACCGTAGTGGCTGCGGGGATCTTTGGTCTTTTAGGATTAGTGTGAATGCCGAGATACTTACTGCTCTGGTAAAATACGAGGTTTGGCATAATCGCCTGGCCAGTCGTAAAGATTTGGCAGTGGACTGTCATAGTTGGCATCGTACATTTTACTCATAACAAACTCGCGTTTGTCTTTGGGCTCTGGGTACTCACTTGCCAATCCAGCTGAAAAACGGAATAATTATTCAAATAGATTTCTTAATTAAAAGGCATCCAACATTTGCAACCTTCCTTTTAATGCCACTAAACCTACATCCGGTTTATGCAGTTTAAATACAGTGGATATATCTAATTTTATTCATGTACCTATATGAGTACGCAAGTTTTCTGAGATTTCTAAAAAATTATTCGAAGAAATAAAAGATTTATTTAAAAAAAACAATCATGGTTTAACTGTTCTGAAATAAAGTCAGTCGATATTGAGGGCAAACGACTTACTTTTCGCGTAAGCGTAGTTAGCAATTCGAACAGCAATCTCGATGGAACATTCGCGAATGGTACTTAGCGGTGGGTAAAGGCTACCCATCTCAAGATCTTCGTCTTTTACGTGATCAGCAACTGCCTGGGCTGAAATAAGGAATAGATCTTCGGTAATGTGGTGACATCCGGTCGCGATGATGCCCAACGCGATTCCAGGGAATATGTATGCGTTGTTTCCTTGCCCAGGCTTGAAGATTTTCCCCTTGTAGTTTACTTCACCGAACGGAGAGCCCGACGAGAAAATGCTTCTTCCCTGCAGTGCAAACATTTCTCTTATAACATCAGTAACACGTCTGTTGTGAAAATTTCGCGGTACAGTAGAATCTCGATTACCCGGTTAGTGTCATCTAACAACAAGTATAGATGGGCGTATCCGAAGAAAAGTTCGGAATAAATTGCTACTAGGAACATGTATCGGTTACAAACTGAAAAGATCAACAAATTAACGAAACTACACATAGTCCTGCAAAATATACCAGGATGTAAGGATTGTGGTGAGAATGATGGAGAGGTGTGACTCGAGCGTTGAAACGGCTGATGATGGAATTATTGGAAAGGTCACGGAAAGCTGTACCAGCGATGAAGAAGTAGATAAGGAAGAATACATTGCTAATAATAAATTTTCAATCATTACCAAGCATGTGCTGCTTCAGAAACAGACCTTAGATTAGCTAGTACCGAACAGAAATAAAGCAGCCATTTAAAATAGCAATGTTAAACAAGATCTCTGTAGTAGCGACTTACAATTAGGAGAACTGAGAGACTACAAGACTTGTAATTATAGTTCCGTTACACTTATCGAATATTAAGTAAGAAATAACTCTTCATACATTAATACGTAGTCATTCGGTTAACCGAACATTTTGCCCCTGGACCAATTCCGATAAATAATCGAGGTTCTACTGTAATTGATATAGACCAAGGCTTCCAAAGTAGGATGTGCACAAAGAATAATGGGAGAACATGTATTATTCTCGGTAAAAGCTGAAGTGAAATTCTGAGTAGCTGCACAAAATAAGGAGAGATGATGTTACGTACATCGGTGTAATCGTACGCATGCTGAGCGGTGCACTCAGCTTTGCTGGTGGGGTTGCTCAACGCAAATATCAACGGCCTTTCATTGTTTTTGGCCATTTCCTTCAATACATCAGGTGTGAATGCTCCCGCAGCTGCCGACGCGCCTGTTTAGATATTTCTACTTTAGACAGAAATCGATGCATGTCGATGTACAAAAGGTTACGCACCAATCAGAACGGTCGGTTTCACAGCCTTTACAACATCGAGTAGCGATTTCATCACCTTGTGATCCTTCGCATACCAGATCTTGTGACCGTCCAGATCACCGTCCGGTCGATTTTTAACGAGCAACCCGTCAATATCCATCATCCAAATATTATTGCGAGCTTCCTCTTCCGTGCATCCATCCGCTTCCATTGCTTTCACGCAAAGGTCGGCTATCCCAATAGCAGCCTGTGATTAGGTAAAATAAATTTCGGAGGATGTTCCACCCTGCAAATAGATCTCGTCGCGAAGTAAAGCTGGGCGAGTCTAAAAAGTCCTGCTACGGCAGTCACGTACCTCGCCAGCACCCAGAAAGACGAACTTGTTGTCCGACATTTTCTTTTTCGTTATTCGCTTGGATGCTAAAATGCCAGCGACCGCAACCGCGGCAGTACCTTGTATATCGTCGTTAAATGTACAATACTTGTCGCGGTATTTATCCAGGAAACGGAAGGCGTTGTGGTTCCCGAAGTCTTCGAACTGCAACGATTTAGGAACATGTGTTTGATGGCGGTAACGGGAATAAATGGGAGAAGATGTAGTTGCTTTAGAGTGCGTACTTGAATCAGCACGTTCTGGCCGTATTTCATCACGCAAGCAGCCATAAATTCATCGATCAATTCGTCGTACTCGCCGCCTTGACTTCTGATTTTGTTCAGACCAATGTAATGAGGATCGTTTCTCAGCTGCTCGTTATTTGTCCCCACGTCGATGGTAATTGGTAGGCATTGGTGCGGTTTTATGCCCGCCAGCGCTGTGTAGAGAGCTAATTTCCCTACGGGAATTCCCATTCCGCAAGCTCCCAGGTCACCGAGACCGAGAATTCTTTCCCCGTCCGTTACGCAAATCGCGCGGACTGCTTGCTCCGGCCTGTGTTGGGAATGTTCGGTCTTACTAATTTTAATTGTAATTGTACAGTGTGAAATATGGAAACAGATAGTTCTTACGCATACCGTTGTACACAGAAGTATCCGCCTACCCCAACATTATAACAATTATAATTGACATTGGTATAAACCTTGATTGATCTACCACAGAAATGGTAAAAAAAAATTGTTAGAAGAATGAAAGAAGATAAGCCAGGATTTCACAGACAATTATAATAGATTAAAGCAGGAATATTAGAAGAATATTAACTTATTATAATTACGTCTGAATTTGGGCATTTTTTTTTGCACCAGCTTTGCTACTTCCACGGATAATATAAAATGTTTTAAATAAACTGTGTACAATTTTTCAATAATTGAAGGTACTCAAAACAAAAGTATAGTAATCGAGGTTTATATTAATGTGAATTAGAATTGCGAATTCTTTTGAACCCGATTTAATATGCAAAATATGTTATATATGTGTAGGGTGGATGGATACTTTTGTAAATAACTGTATCAATGGAATGTATTAACTCTTCGTTGACACACTTCTTTTTTCAATCAACTTTGACATACTGAGTCACACCCAGAGCAATTTTTGAACGACACCAATTCTCATCTAAAGAATCCTATCGTTATGAAAAAAATCATGGGTCAATTTTAAGGTCTCTAGAATAGAAGGTAAAAAAAAAAGTAGATTACCATGTGTCAAGAGAAAACGAAGAAAATCTTCAAAAAATTGTAATTTTTTCAAATTTCAACATTAGAAGCTAAAAATTTACGGAGTTCTTGTTTAGATATAATATTTTCAGAAAAAAATAGTTTGTAAGTCGGTTTTAGAAAAAAAGTATTTATTTTGCATATAGAAGGTAAGCTATTTCGGTAATTGAAAATATAGAGATAATCTACGAATATCCACGATATTCTACGTAGAATCTACGTATTGGAAAAGGTACATAGCGTCAAAACCCAGAATGTCAACGAAGGGTTAATAATCTCAAAAGTTTGTAACTTAAGCTTGTATAGACTAGATTATGTTCTGATAATTGCAAATTACATTCAAACGAATTTTAATTGAATTGCTTAACTATTTCGAACAATGAATGCACTCTTTGCATTTTTATTTCCAAACAAAGTACTCGAACGTTTATATGCATGTCTAAGAGATTCCAGAGTTTAATCGTCGATTTAAGAACGACTATTATAACCGTGAGAATGTGTAGTGTCGTTCTGTCTCTGGTCTGCGAATGTGTTATACGTTTCTCTATTTGTTGTTGTACATGTGAGCACATGATACCGGAAATCGAGTTAAGAGTCGCGTCAGCGCATGTGTTACATTTCCCAGGAATATTTTCATTGTGTAATTCGGAGTCTCTAGTTTCTTTCAGTCAACTATAATCCGAGATGAGATTAAAATTTTGTGCTTTCAGTTCTTCGAAAGGCGTTGAACGTAACATTCATTCTTTTTTTTTTATATTAAATCTGCCAAACAAACCCTATCGTCGAAAAATACGCGACGACTTTATTGCAACTTTAGAAATACGAACCAATTGTTCAGGATCTCGTAAATATGGCCTTTATCGTATATCGTGATAAATAATCCACGGGGCCTGCGGTAAATGACGCCAAACTTCTGGCAGGCTAATCCCACGGTGGGAGTATAAACAATCGGCATCATTTGCTCGATATTCTCGCTTAGCAGGCGGAAAAATAATCTCTCGTTTCTTTCCTACGAGAAACGAACATTTTGAATGATGAATTAACTATGATAACGTTCACACGTTATCCCATAATTGAAGAGTAAGGGGAAAAATAAGGAATGTCACTAAACAGCTTTATTGAGAAATTCAAGTTTTAATACTTTAGTCTACCAGTAAAGAAGCAAGGTTCAATGAACTTAACTGTATTGTTCATAACGTGAACAATTTATATCTACTCTAATTAGGCATGAAAAAGGAAAAGAGCAGAAAGAAAAAATTGGTTTACATTGTTTTAATATATTTCAAGTGGAACACTGCAGAATACTGTAACAAAATAAATGTCCACTTCTATTATTATCAAAACAAGGATGCGTACAGTGACGTCCGAGGGCTCCTGAAATAGTGTAAGCTTACACTAATCAGAAATACATAGTGCAAGTACGAAGACTGGAGACATTCCTTGTTTTGTGCCAGTGGAGGGTGGACATTTCCAGTTTTTAACCAGTACACCAAATTCTAACGTTGTCTTATGTGGCCATTTCTACTTTATAACCCTTTGTGATTCGACACTTCTGTAGTCCCAGTTGCCACTAATAAAATACGTTATACATCGCAGAATCATTAAAGCTGGACATTCCCTAGTTTTCCCCTCTTATCTTTCAATTCTATCCGTGTATATTCTGTTATAAGCAGTTGCATAGATCCCCATCCGTTTACCTGCAGTTCCACAAGGTAAAGATACCGATTTAAATCTTCAGTGTATTTCATAACTGAAGCCTTGCACAGAGCCAGCTGTTCTTCCTGAGTTTTGAACCTTGGAGGCTGCAGACCGTGTATACCCAGGGATATCCTTTCTTGCAGCGAAAATGCCAAACCCTGTTCGAGAGTGTACGAAATAAAATATTTCTTGTCAAACATGCGTGGGAAACAATCAATTCTTGATAACTATCTTTGACTTGTCTAAGTAGGACTACATGAGGTGTGACTGAATGTGTTTGGAGAAATTACGATAAATATAGTTCAACGATAAAAATTTCTTAACGACCTACATACGAGAAATATTGGGAAACTTTCCCCTTCTGTACGTTAAATATACCAGAGAATGTGGTACAGTATTCCCTCGCTGCATGTACCTACCTACTATTTACACATTCGCTACATGAGTATCTACACTCGCGTGCATATAAAGAAGGATGTCTTAGATCCGCAGAGTATATATATAGCATCTTATTCTGCTTTGAATTTTGATAAGTGATTTGATAATTGAAATTTGATATTGATACTGAGTAAACTCAGAAAATTTATTTTATTATTCAGCTTCAACAGAGGAGGGGTTGCAATTAATTAGTGTAAGAAATTCTCTGTAAAGTGTAATAATAGCTGTGTGCAGTAGCCGATTTAACAGGCGGCCGATGAGCAATTTCTGCATGGGCCCCTGCCCAGAAATCCTCCCGGCTAGGGTCTGGCGGTTTTTAAAAACCGGTTTTTATTTATAAATTTGTAAAACTCGAAAACCGGTTTTTAAATTTAAAAAACCGGTTTTATATACTAGTATTAATATAGAGAAATGAATTAATTATTTAATTAAAAACATTAACATTTTGACTTGAAATCGCCTCGGACACAAGCATATTGTAGTAGGTAACAGTTTACTATAAAAACTAATCTTCATGAGCTCATATTTTCAAAAAAAAAATACTAAATGTAATAAAGATTTATAATTTGGTACCACCTTTTAAAAGATTTATATTTTGTACGGATATATATATAAAAAAAAATAACTAATATAATATATATATATATTATTATTATATATATTATTATATATTATTATATATTATTATATATATATATATATATATATATATTATATTAGTTTTTTTTTTTTTGGTTTTGTATAGATAGAGTATATTTTATTTTGTTATATTTTTGTAATTTCATAATATTAAAGAAACTGTAATTTTTTAAAAGAAGTACAAATATTTGTTTACTATTTTAATTATATTTTTTTGTGTGAAAATTCGAAAACCGGTTTAACCGGTTTTTTGGGAATAGTGGAATTCGAAAACCGGTTTTTTTCAAAAATCTTCCAAACAAAATATGATTTTATCCAAAAACTATTTTTTTTGTTTTCCATAATTTCCATACTACACGCGTGTAGATTTATTCGTAATTGTGTTATATACAACGTCCCACAACGTTTGCCACCTGGGCCTTTTTCCTTAAATCAGCTACTGGCTTTGTGATTGGTACAACTCTAACAATAAGGAGTCATGGAGAAGTTCATAGAGATATCGACACCAAGAATTTCAAATACCTATCACTAGATGCTATTTTATTGCCATTAAAAACTGTAGGTATGCATCATTAGTGTTCAAGAAAAAGGCTACTCGAGAAATTGTCTTGATTTTACTTGGTGCTGCACAATTCGCGGGACAGAGTTAACGCATTCAAATTAATTTTGCAAGTATCCTGTACCTTGTTGAGTCGGGGATCTCTCAGGTGACCAATACCTTTCACCATATTGATAGGTACGACATCGCCAGACACCTCGTGGATGTTCCTCTGCTGAATATCCTTCGCAGCAGGATGAGACGATGGCAGGATGCGGGCCCATGGTGCTGCACAATTCCTGCTGCTACTTGATCTACCACAAATAGTACAAAAATAGATTATACATTTTTTCGTTATTCACCTGGAATATTTTCTGTACACTTTGAAATTTTATATCAGATATCTTCATCTACATACATCTACCGCTAACGATTTTTATTACAGTTTCGGATTTTAAGTTTAAATTCTTAATAAAAGAAGTGAAGGGTACGTGATAATTTCCTAGAGTGAAGTACTATAAAATTTAGTCTGAAAGAATTATGTCCCCAAAGGGATGAATATAAATTTGCATCTATGCTTCTACTTGTTTATAACAATGATAATAAGGGAAATATTAAACAGGTGGTATGAGCGGCGGACTCCGGATTTAATCATGAGGGGAGCCGAGTTGAACGGATAAAAATATTTTTAATGCAGATTAAATACAATTCATTGTGTGATTATAAAAATTTATTTAAAGAATAAAGTCCAGTTTTATTTTCTTTTTACAAAGCCCCTTCTTTCAGGGTGCCAGGAACCCTTGCCCCCCCCCCCCCTGGGTGCGCCACTCAGTGTTTCATATCAATGTCTACGCGTGTACTGATATAAAGGATAAAATATAAACGCTTTGCCATTAATTCGTTCCTGGAAATGTAATGTGATTCCACTGTGTGCCTCGTTTCACCGAGCAAAATCATATTAAATTTTCTTCACACTAAGACAAAATAAATGCGCAGTGGAACAGGGGCTTCTTTCGGCTTCTTAGGAACACATGATCTAATAAAATTAATTTTCCAGTTAAAATTTGATAATAGTTGCCATTTACCATCTAATTCATGTACGGTTTAAAATAATTCCAATTTCGTACCGCATTTCGTATCAGAACAATTTTTCCTTCGACTTGCTTTCCTCTAAAATCATAAAACGGTGGCATGTGCCTGTTTTTCACTCGGACCCTAAATTATTAGTACACCCAACTGAATGTGTGGGACGAATGAATGAACTAACTTGTGGAAAGATTAACGGAACAGGCAGGCGCGAGATTTGATCAGAGCCACTTCGGGGGAGCAACGATTAATGTCATTCACATAACACGTGATTCATTCACCAATAATCTCGACGTATCGTGATTGACGATCTTTTTCGTAGGAACACTTGTTGCGGGTGGTCACGTTGCTCGTTTGCATATGCGGAGGGCGATAAACCGCGCACGAATTACGTTGCCAAATATTTTAAACATGCTAGAAGATGATGTAAATCAACAAGTCTCGCGATATCAACAACCTCGTTGGCATGCTGCCTCGTATGTACTCATAGACTACAAACGCTAATGAGATGGACGGTGTAATTACGAGGGACATTGTAAACGTATTCTTACTTCCTTTGGGGGCGAACGTGGTGCAGAGATAGTTAAATGAAACTGCTTTCAGCGAATCGAGAGGAACAGTCGATTTTTCTTTTTTGAGGTACTCTAGTCATCAAGGGTCATCCTTGCTCCCTCCCCAACTATAAGAATTCGTAAGATTTTATATTTCAACACTCCCCCCCCCCCCCCACCATACGTAATATTTTTTAAATTACATTTATTCAGTTATTAAAATTCTTCGAAAGGTTTATAAAATTCATTTAACTCGGTTTTTAGGCTACTCGTATTGAAAACAGAGATGGGCAAAAAATTATTTTAAATAAAAATTTCGTACACAAATTTTTATTTCAAATAATTTTTTGCCTACCTATGATTGAAAATTAGGTTAAAAGAATATTACGCAAGATGCTACCTGACTCCCCCTCCCCTGTTCAAGAAATTCGCGATCCTCCCCCCTTCCCAAAAGCCTTACATAATTTAAGGACGAACCCTCCAAGCTAGTGTAAATATTTAAATGCTTAATGCATTATGTAGAAATACTCAGATGTCAGATACTGGATCGATGTCTACTTAAATGATTTCCCTGCTATTTAGTCTTTAATACCAAGTTAAATTGAATTGTTTATTTAACTCATGCCAATAAATATCGAACCTATTTTTCAATATAACCATTTTTTTGTCCAGGTATTTTTAAATAGATGGAAATCCATGAAAATCACCCATGAGACTGAACTGGGAGACCTTTTTTTATGACATCCTCTCGTAAAAATATTCATTTTTGAAGTAATAATGTTTCCTTATCAGTTTAGAAGTATATACATTTCGTTTCTATTTTGGAAAGCTAATACGGTCATTAGGTAGATAAAGCTGAGTACATAGTACTTGAGGTGTCAGCTTATATAATGCAATTGATTAAAGTGGAGTAAAATGTATAAAAAGGTCGAAATAAGATCATTCTGAGATTAAAAATCCCTATCGTCGAGGTGAGTAATTGTTTCTGAAAGTGCTCTTTCATCGAACGGTTAATGCTAGATTATGCGAACCGAAGCATCGTGGCATTGCAAATGTCACAGAGGGATACGTATTGATTAAAGATATGCTGGAACCATCGCACAAGAAAGGTTGTGCAGAATGTCGATAACTCGATACCTTGCTGTGTCATAATATATTTATAAGCAACTAGTATCAGAGACGGAATCAGGAGCCTTTCTTGGAGGGAGTGAAATATGTAAAAGTACAAAAGTACATTTTTTAACCTTCTTTTGCAAGATTTAAAATTTGCTTGTAATTGATATTTTAATATCTCTATTATTAATTAAATTCATATTAATTATTTATACGGAATAATACACAATGTCGTAATATTTTTCTATTTTATTACTCGCCCCTATCGCCCCTCCTCTGGATCCGCCCTTGACTAATATATGCTGCTAACTGTTAATTATATTAAAATGAACGAAAAATACAGGAAACGTTGGCATTTTCTTCGTGCATGCGTTTTATAAAAAATAGTCTGCCTTACACCATAAATGTAGGCATTATTTCTTGAACAGGGGAGGGGGAGTCAGGTAGCATCTTGCGTAATATTCTTTTAACCTAATTTTCAATCAGAGGTAGGCAAAAAATTATTTGAAATAAAAATTTGTGTACGAAATTTTTATTTAAAATAATTATAATTATGCTTTCAGTTCCATGCGCTTCATGAAGCTTTAGACAATTAATTTGTGATAGACTTTATTACTGCTTTTAGAGTAGGAGTATTTAAAGATGGTGTCCATAGCGAATTGTACAAAACTCGATGGTAAAGTTAGACGTAATGTTAGACGTATGTTCAAGCTTCAATTTTATAGTTAATTATACACTTTTTACAGTTTTTGAGTTATGACTTGTAATATACGTAAAAAAATCTACATCGATTGATGTACGTTTGGTGCAAATCCAATAACAAATGAGCGATTTATTGCAAATTTTGAACCTGCTACTGTCTTGTGCAATATTTTTGTTTTCGGCAGCTCCAGATTTGAAAAATTCGACAAAAATAGAAATAAAAACTTATCAATTCAATAACTACTACTTATTATGTGAAAATATATAGTTTTCAATTTGCGTTCTCTTGTCAATGCTAAGTCAAAGAAATAATTTTATAAACAGTTTTTTGTAATTTACTGTATCCCGCTTGTTGCAAGATCCTCAAATTATATATGCCGTTGCAAAAGAAATTAACGATACACTTAAATAAAACAGGCAACAAAAACATATCTAAATAAAATAAAATAGAAACCATATGAATTAATTAAACGAATTAACGTAATGTATGGTAGCTGATAATTAAGAATTAAATGAAGGATAAAATACTTTAAACTTTATGCCAAACTGATAAGTATATCACAATATTTCTGCGTGCTGTAAATTGTTTCGCTTCCTGCTAAAGATAACTTCGAATGTATCAATAAAGTGTGCAGTATCTGTTTACGAAACACTTAAGACCGAGATAATTCCTCAATTTGTCATGAATCACAGATAACAGCTCGAGATCGTATAACAAATGATCATCGGTTTGATCTGGATATATCTTTAAAGTAGGGAATTAAACCCGTCACTGTAATTGATCACGTTTTATGAGCAGAGTTAGAAGTGAGCTGCTAGTTCGAAGGACTTCCGTTCCGCAAGTGGCATTTAACTGAATAAGAACAAATTCTATGCCACAAGTGATACAAGTATTGCAGAAACACATCTGCATTTATTGCTTAGTGGAACAACAAATTGCTAAAGTAATAGAGTAATTTGTTCACACTACACAGCATTAATAGTTTATGAAACCACATGCACCTTCCATTCATTTGCACTATTATATTTCCCGCAAAATTTTAAATAAAATAATACAATATTCTCATATCAGTATTTTACAGTTGATACTCTTTTAATTTCTCTAAAATGAAAACAGTTTCGAGCGTTTTTCTGCAGCATTTTTCTTCTTTGAGATATATTTTAAAATAAAGTATTCCGATTAAGAAGTTGTATATGGCTTATAAACTAGTATAAAAAGGCATGGCACAATGTAGAAACATTTATTTATTGTTTCTATAATTTCCTAACACATAAACCAACAAATGAAGTATGTTGGTGTTCAATTCACAATGGGAAGAAACTTTATCCACCTCCAATAACAATATGGCATTTCTGAACGAGAACGGGGTAATCTATTATTATTTCAGTGGCATGCGGCCAGATTTAAAGAAATAACCCAGAAAAATATCCCAGTACAAATGGTTTCAATCGAACATAAAATCTGTTATTATTGCATAGCTAATAGTATTCATTTTTCTCAATGCATTATTATTCAGCAAAATAGATACAAGTACAGAGGATGGCCAAATTATTATATTCAAAATATTTTCGTCAATTGTGGGATCATTTTAAAATAGGTTTAATACGATTAAAAAAAATCTTAAATTGGCAACTAAAGGTTCTGAAAGGAAAATTTCTTAGCTCTCCAAAACACTCATGAAAAATTGTCTACGATCATGAGTTCGCAAGTTACAGGTGTTCAAAGTGAAAAGTACCTTTTTTGCTTTGATCGCGAATAACTCGGTCAATAAAAATTATACAACAAAACCAAAAAAAAAAAAACAAATTAAACAGAAATGTTTGTTCTATAAGAGCTCTTCGTTGGATTTACCGGGAAAAAATGTTTTTTGGCCCGTGCATACGTTCAAACTAGGCAAAAATTTCTGAAACTTCGTTTCCTGCGCTTCATCTTGACAAAACAGTATCATAATGGATGAAAACAAAATTCGAGTCCTTGATTCAAAATTTACAGACTTCAAGCGTTGAAATACATTTTTTAAATATTTTTTGCGACCATTTTTCGCAGAATTACAGCCACCCCATCGTTTAAATTTACAAAATCTCAAACATTTTTTTTCCAGTATAATAATTTGGTCACCCACTGTATATATAGCAAAAGTAATATTAGATACTAAGTAAATGTTCGTAACTAAATTCGTAATTAAATGCTCGATCATACAATATAAATTTGATCTATCGCATTTGAAAGTCTCAACTTCGTTGGAATCAAATTGAAATTGTCTTCTTTATACATACAACACCACATGTGGGATCAGCTCCCCCCCCCCCCCCCTCCATCATATGGTGACCTTGATTATTACGGTTTCCTCGTCATCGAATGGGTGCTACGTGACAGCGAATGACGTCGTCGCCCCACATGGGAGCACGGATATTTATACATATGTAGAAACGTGAATATGCACGTATAGGTAACATTATACGGTACTTTCTCTTATTAAATTCTTATTCGCGATTTATTGTTCGCATTCACGCAGGATTTGCAGTATAAATGTCAAGTGTAACAGACAGTTTTCTTGATTGCAAAATGTATGAAAGTCATTATGACGTTTACGTAGTATAGTTTGCTCAAATTGAAGTGTGAATAGGCAAAAAGATTTGTGTTCTTTGAGTTCTGTTAATTATGAAAAGTTTGAGTTTAAATGGCTAAAAGGCAAAATGTTGAATAGTGCGAATCGTTGAAAACGCCACTAGTTTTGAAGTGTGTGTAGATTAGATTAATCTTTTCTGTATAAACTTTCTCTACCTCTGAGGGTATTAAGATAAGAACTCTAATAAGAAGAACGCAGAGGAACAAGGTAAAAAATAGCTGCGCAGCAAACACAAATATGTAGATATATGTATACAACTTTGACTTATAAATGGGTCGTTCCTTGACAGGAAAAGAATTAGCGGTAGACTGTTTACTCCGACTACTTCATCGTTACCTCAATGTGACTTTAGTCTACATCCACTCCAAATAACTCATGTTTACAAAATTCCCTCCATTCGCCCTAAGGAGCAAAACCATAGTTAGCGTGCATTATGTAAGTTAGTCGATTTAACAGGTTACGTAAAGCACCGGTATACATAACTTTAACGGCATGAAGTGCCACGGGCCATGATGTATGGCGTCATCTACTAAAATTTCCCTATGACCAATTTATTAATGACGCAAAATACGGAAACTGTTCAATGAAAAGAAGGAAACTGTTCTGCATTACTGTCCAACAAAGAATGTAAAATAATGAACGGTGTATGCAATAATAATCACAAGAACGGTAAATTAGAGGGAGCGAAGAATCAGTGTACCTACAGGTTCTCTTGACTCGAGATTTGCATGAAATAATTGATAACTGACGAGAAATGCGAGGGAATGTAGGAGGACTTCCTTTTAATATTAACTTAAAAGACTAAATTTTTTTAAAAATTCTCAACAAATTAAAGGGTATAAAATTGTGCTTTAATTCAATACAGATATAATTTAGACTAATCTGAGACATTAAAAAAAATCTTCAAGTGTTACTGTTGAGCTTGTTTCAACGTGTACATTGGCAATACTACAATTTTTAAGTAATTTCGAAGAAATAACAGCAGTTTCGTTAAGCAGCCTTGATAACAAAGATTACATCGGCTACTTTGTAACATGACATTGATAATTAAAATAGCTATGGGTGGTTCGTCACGTTGTTCTATACCGTTAAGGAGGGTATACCTCAATTACCGTTGCTACATAGCAACTATATGTACATATCCTACTTATTTCCAGATATTCCATAAACGAATGTTTGAGCACTCTAATATATTTGTATAAATTTAAGATTACTATAGTTCATCAGGGTTTGGATTGTGTACTGTCTTTATGAAACTGGCAATTAGCAAAAATATGTGGCAATAGGATCGCAATGCCATGTAAACAGTAGGCGTTGTCAATGTCCTACTAGGAGTGGCATTATTGCTTTGTGGCATAAAGATAAGAGGAAGAAACAAGACTGTCCAGAAAATATTGTTTGGGTATTACCCGTCTAATAAATATTACTATTATATTTGCTTCAATTTTCTTCGCAGTGAGTTTAAAATATCCTACGCGGTGAGTGGAAATAATTAGCGCGTGTCAACGGTAAAAGCAAACAAAATTTGAGAGTACTCTTATTCGTCGCTTCGAGAGAAACCCGATACATTATTCATTTCCAAGAATCGACAGAAAAACGGCCGACACCGTGATGTTACGGAAATAGACAGATGCGACATATATGTTCGTTTAAGAAAGTGTAGGTATCCCTGGCGAAAATTCCAAAGCACGTTTTATAACGTAATTATACAGATATAGGGAGGGCAATAAAACAATTTCGTTAAAACGACAACAGCTGTGCTAAAGGGAATCCGTAACCGAGACAGTTTCTGGCATCGTATGCGCCACCGGATCGAAAAGAAAGGAATGCTGTAATATGTCGGGCACAGGTACTAATCCAGATCAACCGCGGCAGGAAAGTTTCATCAGGGAGCGTCCCTTTTATCTCCGAATTATTCCAGCGTTCATGAGAACGTTCGGAGGTCGACGCTCCTAGAACGCAAGAAAGGACGATACGGGAGACGATGGAGGGGATGAAACAGAGCGGTCCTGACGGCCTTTGCGCGATACTTAGCGGTCAGGGATCAGTTACTTTGCAAAGAGAACGACGGTAACGAGGTGGACCAAAAGGCAGAAGGGCTAAGCGGCAGGGCAAAATGTTGAAATACACCTGGATGCCAGCATGATACGATTCCGTTTGGCACTGTCCCACAGAGCGCGCGGGTAGTGTGGCCTCGTATCGATCGGCGGATACCCAGCGCGCTCCTATTTTCAGCACTGCATTGCGGTAGAAGCTAGGTTACCACGGGCCCTTCTCGCGTGTTCCACTGGCTCATTTCACGTCTCTCGCCGATCCGAATCGGCGCGCCCCAGGCTGACGACGATTTTTTAATTGTCGACCCCTTCGTGTTACGCGGTTTGTGCAAAATATTCAGGTACTCACAATATAGATCTCTGCAGGATGAACATCTCGCTGCTGGCGTGCCTACAGCTGATCGCCTCCCACCCGAAAGGATCGGCGCGCGGCTGCGCGTTTTCGGCTAATCGTCCCTACCAATGCGAACCCGCTTGCCCGCGCTCGCCAACGCCGCTCCGTCTACACTTGCGCGTCACTTTTCCCCTTTCGGCTTCGAGTTCGTCTGCTGCACGCCCGGCCACGCATACGCACGGCTACCTCGCCCACGCGATATTACAGTACTGCACACGTGCGCGCGCGCAAGTACAATTCACGTATACTGACTGTCGGCGGGCGTCCCTTTACGTCGATCGCGCACCTCTCTTCTTTGCCAGCCCGTGGTTGTCGTGCGCCAGTCGCTCCCCGAATGAGCGGGCCTGTGTGAGTGAATGGAATCGCGAGGGACGCCGCCTGACGAGTCAGTTGCGAGGATAGCCGAGCTCTCTCGACGGGGAAGCCCACTCGCCGCACTTGCTTACCTGGCGGTGATGGCTTTGACAGCATTGCGACGCTCGGCGTCGGACGTGCTAACCTTCTACACTGGAGTGGTGTGACAGATTGATTGGTAATTTTCCAGCGAGGGTGATTTGTTTGCAGCTGTCAAAATGGCGAATCGATCGGATATGCTTTGCTCTTTTTAGTTCGAGGGGAATCCTCATCTGGGATAGTTAGGTGGAGGGATTTTTGCTTGACTCTAAGCGCTCGTTTGATCAAGTATTAGGTAAATGGGAATTGAAGAGGGGCAATGGAGAGATTGATAAGCTTCGTACTTTCTCTCATTTTCGTCTTGTTCAGCGACCGTAGATAATGCTTTGAGCTGTTTGAAAACTAGGTACCAATTTGTAACGCGCGGAGCGAATTCCGAAGTGTCGATGCCGTCCGTTATGTAAAAGAACGAAATAGCCAATAAACATTTATTGTCATATAGCATATACATAGGTTATATTTTCTGTCACTTTGAGGCGCCAACCATATTATATTCACGCGAATCCAGCCGGCGCATTTTCAGTAGCGGATTTCAGGAGCGGATTTTCTGTCTTTGAAGTGACAGAAAATATAACCTATATGCTATACCCGATTTCCTATAGATACTGTTGCGGCGTAATAATAATAATGTTTTGGAAGGATGATAAAATGTTCACAAATGTAGCGTAAAAGAACAAAATAGCCAATAAACATTTATTGTCATATAGCATATACATAGGTTATACAGTATTGTCTCCCTATGGGCTCGGTTTGGTGCACACGATGGGGGCTTGTCGCTATCCCCACCACTTCTGTCTCACTTTTGTCCGGCGAAGGCGAGAGCGAGCGACAGGCGCTGAAAGCGAGCGAGGACAGTACGAGACAGACGACGCGTTGATATTTTGTCTCGCTTCGTCTTTCGGACGCCTCACACTCCGCCCTTTGTGTGCGCGACGGGCGTGCGCGATGGTCGCAAGCGCTTACGGTGAGCACGGCAACCGTTTCGCAAAATCTTGACGCAGGCCCGGCATAAGTCTTTTTTGCGCCCTAGGCGTAATTGTCAAATTGCGCCCTTTAGTATATTACATTTATTTGAGATTATTTGTGACTTTACTTTGCAAAATTAGGCAACTGCTAGGGCGTAAGGTTGACAAGAGGCGCAAAATGGCCTTTTCATTGTTGGCATTGTTGAAAATAAATTTTTAAATGAAATACTACAAATTATACTACAACGGTTTTAAACTACGAGTAAAAGTTAAGAGTAAGGTCATGAAGAAGCTCAATTAAATGTATTATAATAAATGGCGGAATTTGGCAAGTTCGCCTACGGCCCAAAAAAGACTCGTGCCGTGCCTGGCTATCTGACCGTCGCGCGCATGCATCGAGCAGTCATGATTCCATCTGAGCGCTCGCATCCGTCGCGCACGCCCGCCGCGCACGCAAAGCGTTCCATCTCGCTCCCTCCTTCGACCAGAAAGAAGCGAGAAACGAACACTCGGAATTAGGGCTCTTGTCTCCATGAGGGTTCATCGCCGGTCCCGACCACCGACCAGCGAGCTCTCAGGCAGACAATCCTGTATTTTCTGTCACTTTGAGGCGTCAACCATATAATAATCACGCGCATCCAGCCTGTGCATTTTCCCTAGCCTGGGCGGCAGAGTTCGGCAAAATGTAATCTAATTACAAATTGCAAATTACGATTAAACTGTAATTGTGTAATTGATTACACATTATTTTCTGTAATTGTTAATTTGGGAAGCTTGACCATTTGGTTTTGTCAACTATCTAAATGAACGATTACAGAAGATAATGTGTAATCAATTACACAGTTACAGTTTAATCGTAATTTGCAATTTGTAATTAGATTACATTTTGCCTAACTCTGCAGGAGACTGCCTTCGTCGGCCGCCGATCGTCTCGTTCTTTTGTCGATGTCGACGGGCTCGACGTTCGGTTTCGGCCACGTCCAACAATGCCTTCGCCGAAGGTCACTCGGCGCGAGGCCCACACATTAGGGATACATACATTGTATCTCGTACGGCCGTCGCGTCGCACGGCTTATAATAGAATATTAAGATTTGCGTTTATTTACAGAGATTTCATTATTATCAACATAATTTTTTTAAATGGAACTATTGTATATTTTTGTTATGTATTTCAAAACGCGCTCAACGATGTGTATGGAGCGCATGTTTGAACAATAATTTATCCGGATATTTTTATGAACATTGGTGGCAAAATTAAAGTAAACTACGTTCCATTTTTATTTGTAACTTTATTCGAACGGTTATTCGAAGCTCGAATAATTTCGGCGAGGGCCTTTATCCGAAGGCGCGGCTCGGGGGTCATAAACGCTAGACTAATAGCATAAGGACAAAGTCAGCAATAGGCCATTCAGTAATGAGTATGGCAATTTCTATCATATAAGTATCACTAATGGATTACTAGTGCTTTTCTGATGAAAATGGCACCAAACATGATATAATTCGGATTATTTTTAATGGCTGTAATGGAAAGTACTTTGAGTAATGTAATTGAGGAAATTAATGAAGAGTACTTGAATTCTACGTGAACTGACACGGAACTGATATGTGTGCCCAGTAAGCGTAACGTAAGCGATACCTATGCTCGTGTACTTACATCGTAGATGGTTTTTATAATTTTTAAATCCATTCAATAGTTAATAAGGACAGAGTCAATCAATTTGTAATGAAACGTAGGGATTTAGGGGTCTCGGGTCCCAAAACCTACAATATAAATTTTACAAAAACGATTCAATTCATTCTTTTCAATGATTTTCACGTGGCGTAGGATGGGCACCGTCTATTTAGACACACGCGGAGTGCAGAGATTTGCGAGAATGGCAGTAACAGCGTCAATTTTTAATATTTTTCAGCGTGCGACACGTGAAAATATTAGTTAAATGTTCCACTACACGTAAAATACTAAAATCAATTTCATCTTGCAATATATAGCTTGTATAAGCTCTCAAGAAGCGCCATATAGGCTCCTGATCTCCGAAATAGGTTTTCAGAGAGAAATCCGCGTGGGTCGTTGACAAACCGAGCCAAAGCGTAGCTTATTGTTAGCGAAAGCCCGCCCTCTATGTTAAACTCTCGCTCTAAACAAGTCACACGTATACAAGCACGCACACATCTTTCAGTATTTCAACACACTTTCAGTAGTTCAGAGTAGTTCTTGCGTTGAACGCTGTTCATGAACAGAGGTCGCTAAATTCAGTCCTCAAATTATGGGTCGGTAACACAGTTTAGGTGGTGACACGAAGTCCCATAAGGTGATAGGTCTATTCTATACCTCGTCTGTGCTCGAGGACTGAATTTAGCGGCCTCTGTTCATGAACAGCGTCCAACTCCGGAACTACTCTGAAATGTGTTGAAATGCTGAAAGGTGTGTGCGTGCTTGTATACGTGTGATAACTTAACATTCTCTTCGTCAATCTTTACTTTTCCTTTCTTAGTTGTATGCGTCTTTTGAGTACCTTACTAATATAATATTAGAATTATGCAGCGTGTGAGGTTAAATAAATTGTTATATGGTCGCTAACTTCAGTTCAGCTCGATTCCGATTTATTCAGATTCGTCGAGCTATAAAAGTGGAGCGGTTGCGCAAATTTGTCTTTAAATTTTTTGTGCGCGAAGAAAAGTACGGTTCTTTTGTTTTCAAACAAAAGGGTACCTAATTTTTTTTACCTGTTGTCATTTGTATACGTTTTCTGTGATATGATAGATTTGGACTGCGTTTAAATGTATTCTACATGAAATAAAGGTTAAATTTGGAAGATAAATAAATTCTTTATACGTTTTACATGAAATTATATTGTAATATTTGTCGTATTTTCTATACATAATAGACAAATCAGGTTAATGAAAATATTTTTCTTCTTCTTGCAGATAAATCTTGGGAACATTCCTCCGAGGCCAGGAACTTTAAATGAGACAAACGATGGAAAGCTGTCAGCCTCAACAATGAACATGAAGAAGATAGTGATATTATACAAAAAGTAAAATGAAATTATACAATATTGTAACACTGTGAAAAAGGCCTTTCATGCAAATAAAGTGGAAAAAAATTGGGAAAGAACTGTATTATTATTTACAAATACCTTTTACAAATTCCTATCCAAATTCCAAACCTATGATTTCCATGGTAAAAGGCCTTTAGAAGGCGCAGCTCTTGTTCGCTACTTCAAGGCAACGCCTTCAATGGTGAAATTACAAGATACCTCCTTTCGCTTCATGTTCTCCTGATACATTTGCTAAAATCTGGCCAAAATTTTCTGAACGCTCCAAAATTGAGATTGTAACAGGAGAACATGATGTGGAAAGAGGTGGCACTAAGTTAGCGTCTTCGGAAAGAGAATCTAAGGCGGAGAACTATTCGACGTAGAGGCGCAGCGTCTTCGAAAGGCTACGACGATGAAATTCAGGGCGTACCTCCTGTCGCTTCATGTTCTCCTGATACATTTGCTAAAATCTGGCCAAAATTTTCTGAACGCTCCAAAATTGAGATTGTAACAGGAGAACATGATGTGGAAAGAGGTGGCACTAAGTTAGCGTCTTCGGAAAGAGAATCTAAGGCGGAGAACTATTCGACGTAGAGGCGCAGCGTCTTCGAAAGGCTTCGACGATGAAATTCAGGGCGTACCTCCTTTCGCTTCATGTTCTCCTGATACATTTGCTAAAATCTGGCCAAAATTTTCTGAACGCTCCAAAATTGAGATTGTAACAGGAGAACATGATGTGGAAAGAGGCGGCGCAAGGTTTATCACCTTCGGAGAGAGAATCTAAGGCGGAGAACTGTTTGACGTAGAGGCGCAGCGTCTTCGAAAGGCTTCGACGATGAAATTCAAGGCGTACCTCCTTTCGCTTCATGTTCTCCTGATACATTTGCTAAAATCTGGCCAAAATTTTCTGAACGCTCCAAAATTGAGATTGTAACAGGAGAACATGATGTGGAAAGAGGTGGCACTAAGTTAGCGTCTTCGGAAAGAGAATCTAAGGCGGAGAACTATTCGACGTAGAGGCGCAGCGTCTTCGAAAGGCTTCGACGTTGAAATTCAGGGCGTACCTCCTTTCGCTTCATGTTCTCCTGATACATTTGCTAAAATCTGGCCAAAATTGTCTTAACGCTCCAAAATTGAGATTGTAACAGGAGAACATGATGTGGAAAGAGGTGGCACTAAGTTAGCGCCTTCGGAAAGAGAATCTAAGGCGGAGAACTATTCGACGTAGAGGCGCAGCGTCTTCGAAAGGCTTCGACGATGAAATTCAGGGCGTACCTCCTTTCGCTTCATGTTCTCCTGATACATTTGCTAAAATCTGGCCAAAATTTTCTGAACGCTCCAAAATTGAGATTGTAACAGGAGAACATGATGTGGAAAGAGGCGGCGCAAGGTTTATCACCTTCGGAGAGAGAATCTAAGGCGGAGAACTGTTTGACGTAGAGGCGCAGCGTCTTCGAAAGGCTTCGACGATGAAATTCAAGGCGTACCTCCTTTCGCTTCATGTTCTCCTGATACATTTGCTAAAATCTGGCCAAAATTTTCTGAACGCTCCAAAATTGAGATTGTAACAGGAGAACATGATGTGGAAAGAGGTGGCACTAAGTTAGCGTCTTCGGAAAGAGAATCTAAGGCGGAGAACTATTCGACGTAGAGGCGCAGCGTCTTCGAAAGGCTTCGACGTTGAAATTCAGGGCGTACCTCCTTTCGCTTCATGTTCTCCTGATACATTTGCTAAAATCTGGCCAAAATTGTCTTAACGCTCCAAAATTGAGATTGTAACAGGAGAACATGATGTGGAAAGAGGTGGCACTAAGTTAGCGCCTTCGGAAAGAGAATCTAAGGCGGAGAACTATTCGACGTAGAGGCGCAGCGTCTTCGAAAGGCTTCGACGATGAAATTCACAGCGTACCTCCTTTCGCTTCGTGTTCTCCTGATACATTTGCTAAAATCTGGCCAAAATTGTCTGAACGCTCCAAAATTGAGATTGTAACAGGAGAACATGATGTCGAAAGAGGTGGCACTAAGTTAGCGCCTTCGGAAAGAGAATCTAAGGCGGAGAACTATTCGACGTAGAGGCGCAGCGTCTTCGAAAGGCTTCGATGATGAAATTCACAGCGTACCTCCTTTCACTACATGTTCTCCTGATACATTTCCTAAAATCTGGCCAAAATTGTCTGAACGCTCCAAAATTGTGATTGTAACAGGAGAACATGATGTCGAAAGAGGTGGCACTAAGTTAGCGCCTTCGGAAAGAGAATCTAAGGCGGAGAACTATTCGACGTAGAGGCGCAGCGTCTTCGAAAGGCTTCGACGATGAAATTCACAGCGTACCTCCTTTCGCTACATGTTCTCCTGATACATTTCCTAAAATCTGGCCAAAATTGTCTGAACGCTCCAAAATTGTGATTGTAACAGGAGAACATGATGTCGAAAGAGGTGGCACTAAGTTAGCGCCTTCGGAAAGAGAATCTAAGGCGGAGAACTATTCGACGTAGAGGCGCAGCGTCTTCGAAAGGCTTCGACGATGAAATTCACAGCGTACCTCCTTTCGCTTCATGTTCTCCTGATACATTTGCTAAAATCTGGCCAAAATTGTCTGAACGCTCCAAAATTGTGATTGTAACAGGAGAACATGATGTCGAAAGAGGTGGCACTAAGTTAGCGCATTCGGAAAGAGAATCTAAGGCGGAGAACTATTCGACGTAGAGGCGCAGCGTCTTCGAAAGGCTTCGACGATGAAATTCACAGCGTACCTCCTTTCGCTTCATGTTCTCCTGATACATTTGCTAAAATCTGGCCAAAATTGTCTGAACGCTCCAAAATTGTGATTGTAACAGGAGAACATGATGTCGAAAGAGGTGGCACTAAGTTAGCGCCTTCGGAAAGAGAATCTAAGGCGGAGAACTATTCGACGTAGAGGCGCAGCGTCTTCGAAAAGCTTCGACGATGAAATTCACAGCGTACCTCCTTTCGCTTCATGTTCTCCTGATACATTTGCTAAAATCTGGCCAAAATTGTCTGAACGCTCCAAAATTGTGATTGTAACAGGAGAACATGATGTCGAAAGAGGTGGCACTAAGTTAGCGCCTTCGGAAAGAGAATCTAAGGCGGAGAACTATTCGACGTAGAGGCGCAGAGTCTTCGAAAGGCTTCGACGATGAAATTCGCAGCGTACCTCCTTTCGCTTCATGTTCTCCTGATACATTTCCTAAAATCTGGCCAAAATTGTCTGAACGCTCCAAAATTGTGATTGTAACAGGAGAACATGATGTCGAAAGAGGTGGCACTAAGTTAGCGCCTTCGGAAAGAGAATCTAAGGCGGAGAACTATTCGACGTAGAGGCGCAGAGTCTTCGAAAGGCTTCGACGATGAAATTCACAGCGTACCTCCTTTCGCTTCATGTTCTCCTGATACATTTGCTAAAATCTGGCCAAAATTGTCTGAACGCTCCAAAATTGTGATTGTAACAGGAGAACATGATGTCGAAAGAGGTGGCACTAAGTTAGCGCCTTCGGAAAGAGAATCTAAGGCGGAGAACTATTCGACGTAGAGGCGCAGAGTCTTCGAAAGGCTTCGACGATGAAATTCACAGCGTACCTCCTTTCGCTACATGTTCTCCTGATACATTTCCTAAAATCTGGCCAAAATTGTCTGAACGCTCCAAAATTGTGATTGTAACAGGAGAACATGATGTCGAAAGAGGTGGCACTAAGTTAGCGCCTTCGGAAAGAGAATCTAAGGCGGAGAACTATTCGACGTAGAGGCGCAGCGTCTTCGAAAGGCTTCGACGATGAAATTCATAGCGTACCTCCTTTCGCTTCATGTTCTCCTGATACATTTGCTAAAATCTGGCCAAAATTGTCTGAACGCTCCAAAATTGTGATTGTAACAGGAGAACATGATGTCGAAAGAGGTGGCACTAAGTTAGCGCATTCGGAAAGAGAATCTAAGGCGGAGAACTATTCGACGTAGAGGCGCAGCGTCTTCGAAAGGCTTCGACGATGAAATTCACAGCGTACCTCCTTTCGCTTCATGTTCTCCTGATACATTTGCTAAAATCTGGCCAAAATTGTCTGAACGCTCCAAAATTGTGATTGTAACAGGAGAACATGATGTCGAAAGAGGTGGCACTAAGTTAGCGCCTTCGGAAAGAGAATCTAAGGCGGAGAACTATTCGACGTAGAGGCGCAGAGTCTTCGAAAGGCTTCGACGATGAAATTCACAGCGTACCTCCTTTCGCTTCATGTTCTCCTGATACATTTGCTAAAATCTGGCCAAAATTGTCTGAACGCTCCAAAATTGTGATTGTAACAGGAGAACATGATGTCGAAAGAGGTGGCACTAAGTTAGCGCCTTCGGAAAGAGAATCTAAGGCGGAGAACTATTCGACGTAGAGGCGCAGAGTCTTCGAAAGGCTTCGACGATGAAATTCACAGCGTACCTCCTTTCGCTTCATGTTCTCCTGATACATTTGCTAAAATCTGGCCAAAATTGTCTGAACGCTCCAAAATTGTGATTGTAACAGGAGAACATGATGTCGAAAGAGGTGGCACTAAGTTAGCGCCTTCAGAAAGAGAATCTAAGGCGGAGAACTATTCGATGTAGAGGCGCAGAGTCTTCGAAAGGCTTCGACGATGAAATTCACAGCGTACCTCCTTTCGCTTCATGTTCTCCTGATACATTTGCTAAAATCTGGCCAAAATTGTCTGAACGCTCCAAAATTGTGATTGTAACAGGAGAACATGATGTCGAAAGAGGTAGCACAAAGTAACGACTCCGGAGAGAGTGAATCGAAGACGGAGAAGTAATCAACGCAGACGCAGTCTTTACTTGTGATTGGAAAATATGGGATTTAATTAGGAAATGGAAGAAATAGGGTGCATATCTAGATTAAATGATGCGTTTTTTCTCTACATGTGATTTATTAAAATACTCTGAATAATGTACAGTGATATATAATAATTTCATTGTTTAATTACTTAAGTTTAACTTCCACTTAAAAAGGACATATTGTAAATGCTGCACTCGTCCAGTGCATTTTCGATAACACCCCACATTTTACACAGACGTCTGCAAGACGTCAATTGTACGTCCGTTTTAGATCCGGACGGCTTCTAGGACGTCTTTAGGGCGACTTTAGACGTCTGTGTTCTATCAGGGACCACTTGACACGAACCGACGCTTCCAAAGGAAAGAATTGCTTACCTATAACAGACGAATGACCCGAATTAATTAACCATTATACAAGGTGACTGAGAAATCGGTATCAATTGGGTAAAATCGGCGATCAGGGGGTACTTTCATTGTACTCATTGGACGCGGTTTCACGTCCCGAGCACTTTCATAAGGGGTCAAAAATTCCCTACTATACAGGGTGACTGAGAAATCGGCAACGATCGTGGAAAATCGGCGATCAAAGGGTACTTTCATTGTACTCTTTGGACGCGGTTTCACGTCCCGAGTACTTTCCTAAGGGGTGAAAAATACCCTACTATACAGGGTGACTGAAAAATCAGTAACGGTCGAGGAAAATCGGCGATCAAAGGGTACTTTCATTGTACTCTTTGGACGCAGTTTCACGTCCCGCGTACTTTCCTAAGGGGTGAAAAATACCCTACTATACAGGGTGACAGAGAAATCGGCAGCGATCGAGGAAAATCGGCGATCAAAGGGTACTTTCATTGTACTCTTTGGACGCGGTTTCACGTCCCGAGTACTTTCCTAAGGGGTGAAAAATACCCTACTATACACGGTGACTGAAAAATCAGTAACGGTCGAGGAAAATCGGCGATCAAAGGGTACTTTCATTGTACTCTTTGGACGCGGTTTCACGTCCCGAGTACTTTCCTAAGGGGTGAAAAATACCCTACTATACAGGGTGACTGAAAAATCAGTAACGGTCGAGGAAAATCGGCGATCAAAGGGTACTTTCATTGTACTCTTTGGACGCAGTTTCACGTCCCGCGTACTTTCCTAAGGGGTGAAAAATACCCTACTATACAGGGTGACAGAGAAATCGGCAGCGATCGAGGAAAATCGGCGATCAAAGGGTACTTTCATTGTACTCTTTGGACGCGGTTTCACGTCCCGAGTACTTTCCTAAGGGGTGAAAAATACCCTACTATACACGGTGACTGAAAAATCAGTAACGGTCGAGGAAAATCGGCGATCAAAGGGTACTTTCATTGTACTCTTCGGACGCGGTTTCACGTCCCGAGTACTTTCCTAAGGGGTGAAAAATACCCTACTATACAGGGTGACTGAGAAATCGGCAACGATCGAGGAAAATCGGCGATCAAAGGGTACATTCATTGTTCCCTTTGGACGCGGTTTGACGCTGAAATTCAGGGCGTACCTCCTTTTGCTTCATGTTCTCCTGATACATCGCTCCAAAATCTGGTTCAAATTTTCTGAACGCTCTAAATTGAGCTTCGTAACAGGAGAACATGATGTCGAAAGAGAGAGAATGAGTCGAAGACGGAGAAGTAATCAACGCAGACGCAGGCTTTACTTGTTCTTGTGGAATTTGGGATTTAATTAGGAAATGGAAGTTATAGGATACATTTCTACATTGAATGATGCATTTTTTCTCTACATGTGAACGAAGTAGCTAATAAACATTTATTGTCATGTAGATTGTTCGAAGTGACAGAAAATATAACCTAACTAAGAGATTGTACAATATTTTTTACGCGGTTGTATTTATATAATATTTCTGACCGAAATCTATGGAAATAAGTGCAAATTATGCTTCTATCAAAATGTTTTAGTAAACGGAATTATGCAACATGTTTCTTGAAATTATTCGCAACGTTCAGGCCATTTTAGATTTTAAATGTTTCCGATAAGATTTAATTTCAATTCCTACCACTCGTAGCAATGTAATCTTATTTTAGACTGAATCGATAACATTGGGTGTGACACGAAAATGGTAAGAGGGCTCGCGAGCCCCCCGAGCATGACACAAAATTACATTGCGTGATAGGTCTATCACAGACTCTTGGTTCAGCGCATGCTCAGGAGGCGGGAGAATTGGACCGTCGTATCCTCCTTCGCAGAGGTAATTATGTCCGTGAAGGAGGCAGAACGGGTGCGGGAGCGGGAGGGACGCCCTGGCAGGCTGGGTGCACGCGGAGGAACAGACGGGAGGGGTGTTCGTGGAGGACGAGGAAGAGCAGCCCCGGGCGGATATAGGGGTCGGGGCAGCCGTCCCCCCGCGCAGCTCCGACCATAGTGTGGGAACTCCGTGTAGAGATATCGCGGAGCGTGCGCCGAGGGGTGCCGGTCCAGCAACCGAGTGGCAGGCCTTCTGTTTTATTGCAGTTTACAGGCCTGCGGGATCGCGGAGGTCCGACGAGCGGGGGCTCGCCAGCCTCTAACAGCAGCGGTCCGAGCGAGGGGTGACGCGATGTGTGGTTCCATCGCGCCACCGCATCATAACTCAGAAAGAGTTTAACCGGAGGGGGTTCTTGCGCCCCCTTCAGGATGAGCCCCCCCTATTGCGGGGGGCTTGGCAGGAGAGGTACCAGTGCACCGAGGGGGAGGTGGCGAACGCATCGTTCTGTTTGGATCTCGCCCAAGTCCTCCCCCCCCCCACCGTGCGGACCTCTCCAGTCAGGAGGCCACCCTGGAGTTTTTAGTGGGTGCAAACCTCACATAACCCTGGCCTCCCCCGGGGGACGGGGTATCCGTTAGGGATTTTCTCCAGGTGAAAAAAAAAAAAAGTCTATCACACAGGTTTTAATGATTTCTGGAAAATCATTTTCAAAATATTTCTTCTGTTTGTGGAAAATAATCGAATTACCTACAATTTAATTATATTGTTATTTAAATACTTCTATTCTGATTCAACAAAATTCTCGTCAAGAGCAAGTGCGGATATTGTGGTAAGCCTGAAGCATTTCGATGTTATTAAGGTATACATACTGCATAAATGATGTATCGTAGGTGTCACATAGATAGTAATCGAGAGGATTCAGGTCTCTGGATCTAATTGCCTGTTTGGATGCTAAGCAATTGGTCATATATATCCTGTGCATTTACTGAAGTGACGTGGAACGATAAAATTAAGACCTTAACCATCCCTCGACCGCGTGTACTAACGTATGGGCAATATGTATTATTAGGGTAACCCTTATTTTCAACCTGCGATTTCTTTTGCTCTCACCCCCTAATATGGTTCCATTTAAAAAAAGAATAATCCCTGAAAAAGATTATTGCAATCGGATAACAGGAAAGGGTTCCGAACAGGCCTTAAAGTTTAGAATTCATCAATGGTTTGAATTTGAAGAATTTCTAAAAACTGATAAGCCTTATCGAAATTTTGTTCAAATAATATTGAAAGAGCATTTAATTTTCTACAATTACTGTATATATAATTTTTTCCTGCTCCCAACCATTTTTTAGATAATAGCCTTTGAATATAGAGAGGTCGACGCAGCGGGCGTCCCACCTGTACGGCGTGATGATTGTCTATACGCGCGTAGTGCCGACTTCTCTATATTCAAACGCTATTATCTGAAAAATGGTTAGGAGCACGAAAAAATGATATATTTAGTAATTGTAGAAAATTGAATACTGTTTTAATATTATTTGGACAAAATCTCGATAGGGCTTATCATTTTTGAGAAATTCTTTAAATCCAAACTATTGATGAATTATAAACTTTAGGACCTGGTCGGCACGCTTTCCTGTTGTCTGATTGCAATAAACTTTGTCAGGGACTATTATTTTTATCAAATGGCATTGTCCTAGGGGGTGAGAGCAAAAAATACAAAACAAAATTTCGATACATATAAATAAGGGCCACCCTAATGTATTATAATTTATTAAAATCCCTAACATCGAGTGTAAAACTGATCAGAAAGGTATTATTCATTTTCCCTGCTTTCGTCTGAAAAATGTTTATTGCCAAATTTGTTTAAATCTGTTAAATAAAGTGTGTAATAGAGTTATTATATGCCTACCTGATCAATTGAACAAAGAAAAGCATCGTAACCAAAAATATAAAATAGGTATATTTGCTTGACTCACCATTTTTCTTTTTTTTTTATCTTGCAAGTATACTCTCTATAGTACATTTTATTACACGTACATGTACACCTTTGTATACCTTGCAAATAACCAACGGTGTTCAAGTAATAAACACCCTTCACCCCCTTCGTGATTATTCTCGCGTTTCATTTTTAGAAAAATAATTTGGCTAAAATACAGCGACGCTTTATTGTCGTGGGAGCGTTTGTAGCGCACGCCATGACATCCGTCTGCGTTCCAATTACTAGAGATAATTATCTCAAACAATTATGCTCAGACGTTTTACACGAGGTAAGGGGAGAATTCTCATTTCATAGCTCTTTAAGCTGAAGTGGAAGATCTTTCTTTGCTTAACGATCTTGCGGAGTTACGGTGGAATTTAACCGTCTCCTGGGCATCATGGGGCTTGTTTCCGCACAAGAAGAACCCCGCGACGGGAGAGGAGAAGATGGGACATGAAAATGATGAACAGGTTTCCGTGGTAAATCCACAAAGCGGTTTTACGTGGCGGTGAATGCCTGCGGAAGTTTCTGCCTATTCGATATTCTGGTCGGTCGCCGTTTTCGATATAAACGGCTGACGTGATGGCCAGTTTGAGTAGCGCCGTTACACTGTGAAATTTCGCAGCATTCACGTATTCACGATTTTCATATTCCCAATGAATTGTGAATATGACATACGAACCAAACGACACGATTTTCCAGTGAAATTTTCCTGCGGAAAGTCAAATCACCGCATTGTCCTGGCAATAACAGTTGAAATGTTGTTAAGTATAATTAGTGGGTTTGTTTGAAATTGATTTTGAAGGATCAAGCAGAATTACGTGGAAAGAGGGAGGATTTGGTGCAATGGAATTTGATCCTATTTTATGCATTTGTAACCTTCATTCTGCAATTGTATGTGTTACAAGCAGGGGTCGAATGAAACTGTTAACTTTTATAAAATGAAAGTTATTTATCGAAGTTTTAACTTTTAAATCATTTCTTTTCTGTTTTAATTTAACTTTGTAATATATAAGAGTTAGGAATATTTTTTTAATTAATATTATTTAAAGAATTGAAAGCAGGATAAATATAGAAGTGAAAGCACATTGTGATTTTTATATCATTATTTTCATCGAAGGGTTTAAGCTTTCAACTTCAGATTTATCTACTCCACAACATTTCCAGGAAATTTGCTTGTCACAACTTGAACTTTTTCACAGCAGAATGAATGTTCCTGTTTAACTTGAACTTTTTTTACTTTCAAGAAAATATAAGTTTCTTATTTACAGAAAAGTGTATGGAATAAAAGTTTCAGTTAATACACTGCATTTTATAACAGTTTTCTCGTAGCAGAAAAGATAATAAAATTACAGTTGTTTCATAATTAATTGAAAATTTTAACAGTTTCAATCGACCCCTAATTATGAGGAATGTGTAATGAATTTAATATGTTTTTGATAAATGTATTACCGATGATGTTGGAAAGCTATGGTGTCTTCTATGTAAGCAATTGTACTTGAAAAATTACGTAATACAGAAAAATATAAATGACTTCAAATTTTCACGACATATACAGAAACAAAATCAAATTTAATACTTACAGTGCTGCGAATGTTTTAAATTAAATACTCCTGCTGGAAATATAAATTTTTAAAGATTACAGAGGGATTCTTAGGACTCAAAGGGTTTTTACACGCTTGTAACTTTCTGCTCATTCGCATTTATTAGATCACTCCTTACTTGTCGAATAATGTTGTGATAATTCATTATATTTGTTACTCGAGCGTAATTTAATACCTTTTGCTATTGCTAATACCACAACGAAAATTATTTAGTTCTACATCGATTAAGATTTAAAGAAATCAAATGCATACGAAAGTGGAATAAAAATATGCAACTTCTACTCCAGAAGAATAAGAATATTATTCGGTAAAGGTAAACGTAGTTTCAGGAAAATTTCGGTAAATCCGTATCCAATTGAAAGCTCGTGCTCCTAATATAAAGAATATATAATCTTATAACATACACGCACAAAACGTGTCTTCTTCTGTCAACTGTTTCTTTAAGATCCGCTGGAGACAGCGAAAAAAATGTGATTCTTAATAAAGATAATCGGAAACAACTTTTTACGTAACACATCTATTTCTGTTGAATATCCTCCAGAGAGTTTGAAGGATAATCCTATTTTTCTTTCAAATTCAACATTGCACATAAAGTTTTTATAAAACGAAAGAAAATAAAGTGAACAAATTGTCTTTATATTTTCTATATACAATCATGGAAAAAAAACTCAGCTGCTTTCCAATCTACCAAGAAATGATTTTTTATAGTATATATTAATTTCTCTTATCAATTTTGTAATCTAAATATAATTCACTTGAAATCTTGCCTTGAAACATCTCGAGGGAAGAGTTTTAAAGGATGTACTCTGGTGGCGGTGTTACCGAAACTTTCCCGTTGCCTCGTGAAGAATGACGTCCACGCGTTTCGTACGGATTCATATGCTAAGGTTTATTAGGACAGTAACGATGATTGCATTACAGTTCAGTAACGTATGCGTGAGATGATCCGGCAAGAGCCTCAAAACAGAATAAGAAAATACATCCGCTGGCGGCGGATACCATAGTCGATGCTCCGATCAACGGCCGAGCGTTGCCCGGAGCATGACTACGATGCTTTTGAGTAGTATTAACCGCAGGACAAAGTGTGGAGCGCCCCAGGCGCAACATTGATAACTCGCAGGTCCCAATTAACATGCGGCGTGTAAGGATAAAAGTTTACTTTTATTTCTCATTTGTGTGATCGGGCTCAGGAACTTGCTGCTAGGCCGCCCCTGAACATCCTGCCTAATTACGGAGCGCTCGTTTCGTCGTAAATCGCAAGAGGTTTGAAGTTTCAATGACTATTCAGCTAGTTAAGTCGTTCTCGTACACATAGATCCATCTTATAACGCACGAAGCCTGCGCTAATCATCGCAAACTTAACGCCCAGTGCTTTGTATACCGTGGCAAATTAATTCGCTGGAACCAGATAAAGTATTCTGCCTACGTTCAGAAGCGCGTACGTACATACGTAATATGGAATTTCTCTGCCTTTAACACTTAGCTTCTAATACAAACGACAGGCTAATTTCGTCAGGCTTCAGCTGCGCCGCGAAATGAAAGTGCACATCGGCTCGCCGACGTGAAAATTAATATAGACGCGTAACACTGTGCAGAACTAAAGGGGCACAATTAGTAGACTCACAATTGTCAGCTGGAACGACCAAAGCTACGATTTACCGTGTTTCTTCGAGAGAGATGGCTCGACTCCATTTACGCCTGATGTTGTCGGTGGGAAATCAAACAGTTAGCGACAGCGATTCGAACGGATTAAATATAACAGTATTTACAACGTGTTACTTATACGTAAGTATCTCATAGTGCCAATTTAGGTGTACAACTCTTCCTAATAGTGTTTCTGCGATCTCCATCTCATATAGACAACATATAAATAACAATGAACGGAAACACGAACTGCTCATATACATCGTACAGTAACTCTCTTACTTTCTCACCCGCTCGTTCTCGTTCAAATCGTAAATCGCACAGTCACACTATTTTTTATAAATCAATTAGAAACTTGGGAAAAGTAGTCAACGCATTATAAACCTATTAAAAAATATTCACAGTAGTCTAACATACACAATGACAGTATTGCTACCTATTCTTATGTACCGTTCGATACATAAATTTGATATTGAATTCGCGAGAGTTCAAATCATTCTTGGATACTTCGTCGTCAGACATTCCTTTACTGCGTTAACGTCGAGCATCGACGCCCGTCGTGTTCGCTGTTCCTTTATTCGTGTCTCCTCTCCTTCGCATATGTTTGCCTTCGTTATGCAGCTTATCGACGCATCCGGTGGCTCTCGTAATTGTAAAAACCGCGCCACCCATGCCGCTGTTATGCTCGCCGCGATAAACTCGAGAACGCGGGCTTGGCTTGCATCGCACGATTATAGTTTGAAATAATTTTCCGGGAAAGTGGGGGATCTTTGTGCGATAGAGTTTTGTGGAACTATCGTTAACTCTGGCGTTAATGACTTTCCGCCGCGCTGAGGCGGTGCCGATGCGCCCCCTCCGTGTCGCCCTAACCATCCCTTCCATCGATCGTTCAACATTTTTTAGCTTTATCGATCGCGCGTTGGATTGCGCGAAACTTGATCATACGAAATTTATACATCTTGTTGCAGCAACTAATTTCTTAACTGCCTCTGGTTATTTCCTTTTTCCGTCTCTTTTCGATTGTGAATAACGTTTGTCTCATCTTGTATCGAAACTATTATTACAATTAAGCTACTGTGACCAAGAAAAATGTTTGCTACAAAGTTCACTTATCGTTTTACTTTGACAGAAATATCTACCTTTCTTAAAGTGCAGTTCCACGAGATTAGATCGAGATATCAACGCGTTCACTTTGCACGACGAATTTATTGAGAATGGGGATTTTTTGTGGGAACGTATATGAATCAAAGTGAGTTTTAAAATACCACGCGTGATCCTGAATTTATAATTTTCGAAGTTAGCCAAACGTGTTGTGAAATATTATTAACGAGAAATCAGATTTCATGAATTGTTTTACCACCTACTTCTACGTAACCATACACCCAATGGAACTAACTGCTCTTATCCACAACCAGAAAATTATTTCAAACTGTTCCCCAATAGTTATGATAGTCATGAGACTGCAATCATCGCGATCGATCATTAATGTTATTGCTCTTTCTTCGAATATTTCAATATCACTTCAATTCAATGATCGTCTTTAGTACGAATGATTCCGTGCATCGAACACACATTTCCATTTGAATCCGAGTAATTACGTTCCCTTACTATGTACGTCCCTCTGGTTCACCGCCACTCACCAATATTTAATCGTATCGAAACCCTGATAGTAAAACGTCAACCACAGATCTTCCTTCTGGCCAGTCGGAACGGTAATTCGCAACCGTTCAGCCAGCTACTCCTGTTTTCACGAACAACTACGTTTTCTCGCGTATAATCAGACTTGTATACGTTTCCTAGTAAACTAAGAAGGAGTGGAAACATCACAGTCGTATAGAGGATGTAATAATAAATATGTCCGTAGAGTATCGTGTACTTAGGAAGGCGAATTTCTCGTGTTCTCTCTGTTCACTATACGTATGACTTTCGTGGAATTCGTCGGACAGATAGTTTATAGCGATTTAATAAATTCGTTCCCGTACGAGGAGAAAAACATTAACAATTCAGCACTTTCGTATACGTCACGCTACAACAAATTATAGACATATCCCATGTTACTTGTACAACTCTCGCAGTGTCTTCTCTTCGTACGTGTTCATTAAATTAAGTATATTAACAGGGAGGCAGCTCGACTGAAAAATTCAAAAATCACGAACACGCACGAGATTCTTTGCTTAATTATACCAGATGTGTTCGCGAATAATATGCGAGTGGTGCGATTCGAATACCAAAAAAAAAATACGGGCTTTGATTACTGATATTGAGCTACTGCTTAATAAAAGGTTATGAAAAAATAGCGTGCAGTTTCGACAATTCAGTTGGTTTCACTTTGCAAAACGGAACTATAAAAAGAAATTTCTTTTATGTAGTCCTTTGAAGTAGTTCTACGCTTGTCAAGAATAATTCAGAAGCTTCAAGTGAGTGAGGTATATAAAAATCTTCAATTTAGAAATTAAAGAAATGAATTTCTCATTCTTGAAACAAGTCTGAGTAACAAAAAGAGATTTTCTATTTCTCGTGTCTCGTACATGTCAGCATCATAATTTTTTTCATTTTCCAATCGAACGTGTTCCCTTGGCGAATGTCAATACTTCATTGCCAGTGCTTTTTCTCCGTGGTGGTCGTCGAGGAATGATGAAGGGTGATCGTCATCGGGTTAGCGTGATGATAGATCTAATAAATGAATTTATGGTGTCCTATGTGTCTCCAGGGAGGTTCCGGCTTTGGCAATTTCAATGACGCGAATACATGTTGCCACTTTCCTTGGTACGCCGAGAATAATGGAGGATTTTGGATGGCTCCTGTCCTCGAAGTTATAGTTCGTTGTAAATTGAGCCAAGACCCGTCCAAGTAGTTACTGATCGTGATTAAAGCGCAACTCCGCCGAAGAGAAGGGGGCTTATGAGCAGCAACACCAGCATCGCTGTACCTTCAACAAAAAACAAAAGGAAGCAGGTCTTTTGATTACCTTGACACAATCGAGATAACGACGTTCTAAAAATCTTTTTACATCCCTGTCCGAGGGTGGCTGACATCGATCCGTGTCATCCACGTAAGGTATAACGGATGCACGATGCGATAAGGGGCATTTACGATAACACAAACAGCCTCTGGTATGTGACATCCGTTTTCCTTACGCCTTCCTGCGAATACCCGTTTGACACGACGACCGTGATAAAACGAATGAATATTGTCTTATTGGTGGAGAATTATATAAACAGGATTGTGCAAAATGATTTATGGCAGAATAATTCTTTACTAATTGTGTGTGATTCAAGGTACAGTGAGTAACGAAAATATTCGGGCACTTTTTAAAATCGCATAACTTTTTTAGAATTTCTCCAAACGACATGAGTTTTTTTTTTTAGAAGCTAGAAGGATTAGTTTGCTGAGTGACGTGTTTCGTCGTTTTAAATTTCGCAGAATAAGGTCGAAAATCGCTGATTTTTATGCCATTTTAGGCATGTATATGACTTACTTCAATCTACAATCGGTTTTTTTTTTAATTTTCATTACAGGCTCATAAAAAAAAGTTTAAAAAACGACCTTTACTATTTTTTTTTGCTACTATGATCAAATGCATTTTTTTCGAAACGACGAAACACGTCATTTAGCAAACTAATCCTTCTAGCTTCTAAAAAAAAAACTCATGTCGTTTGGGCCAATTCTAAACAAGTTATGCGATTTTAAAAAGTGTCCGAATATTTTTGTTACTCACTGTATGTAATGTACTCGCCTCTAAAATTACTCGTGCTTACAAATATCTTTCGCTTTCTCCTTTTGCACACACCTTATCACTCTTGCTTGCAAACCCTCGAAAACAATGTGTCATCCGTACCCTTACAAACCTTGCGTTACCGTAGGCTTGATATTTTGTTGAAGCTTGCCCTATCCTACCCCTACTATTATTTTTCCACCTGGCCTTTAACACCCCTAGATATTTATAACCTACTCTCAGAATTTGGCAGGAAGTCAGTTTTATTACTTACTAGCTTTACTACTCGGTTTCGCCCGAAATTTAGATTCTGATTTTATAAAAATAAAATTTATTTATTTTTTTTGTGAAAAAATAATGAGCTGGTACACATTTCGTGACCCCAGAGTTTACCGTTCGAAAGTTTTTAGGCGACAGACAAACACACAAACACTTTCTGCTTTATATATTAGAATGCGTTGTAATGTTCAGAAGTTTTATTAATAAACCTCTTATTTAAAACGAACTGGTGATTCGAACTTCCTTGTGTCCATTACGGATATGTGCACAACTTGCACTAAATAGAAGTATATTTGTTTCTCTTCGGAATATTATTTTCCATCTTAACCCTTCGTTGATACTCTGGGTGTGAACCACCCATAAGATGATTTTTACGCTCTGTACCTTTTCCAATACGTAGATTCTACGTAGAATATCGAGGATATTCGTGGAATATATCTATTTTTCAATTACCGAAATAGCCTATCTTGTATATGCAAAATAAATACCTTTTTTCCAAAGCCGACTTACAAACTATTTTTTCTCTCAAACTATTATATCTGAACAACAACTCTGTAGATTTTTAGCTTTTAATATTAAAATTTGTAAAATTTAAAAAAAAAAATTTCTCGACATATGGCAATCTAGAATTTTTCTACAAAAACTGTGGTAAAATCTCAATTAAAAAACTATTGGAATACATTCTAGAGTCCTTGAAATTGATCCATGATTTCTTTTTCATAACGATGGGATTCTTCAGATGAGAATGGCAGACGTTAAAAAATTGCTCTGGGTGTGAGCCACCCAGTATGTCAAATTTGATCGAATAAAGAGGTGTGTCAACGAAGGGTTAAAAGTCCCTATCGTTAAGTATCTTAATACACAGCACGTGATTTTTATTTCTGTAAGATAGGTACTTTATAATTCGATCTCCAAATTGTTCAATGTTCGTTACAACTTTGTATATAAGTTTGATTAAACGGCAGACTATTCTTTAAGTTCTGAAATTAACATTAGCTTATCCAAATTCATCATTTCTTCATCCCCCAGTATCGTTAAAATCTCGCTTAAAAAATTCCTGGAATCTATCCTTCACAATCACGGTGAATAACTACTAATTCTTTATTATTGAATTATTTAAGTAAACATCTACGTTATTAATAACAACTGTTACCATTTTGCCCCTGTTCACCGATCCTTTAGTTCGAAAGCAGCCGTTTGTATGAATTTACCAAGTGCCAGAGGTACATTTTTGTTCCCGTAACAACGCTCAATGGGGTACAATTTTACGACGAGAGGGGGGCATCGCAGCAGCATTTCTCGCGTTGATCTGCATCGCAAACGACCGGCAGGGATTTTCGTTCCGCCGCGATACAGACATCGGAAAAATCCTGCAATAGGGCACAGCCGAACGTATACCTTCGAGGTAATTGCATTCGAGGGGGTGCGCGGGGGAAAAAGGCCGAGTACGAAGTAAGCGAGGGCTTCTGTTTCATAATGAATCGGGATATTATGCAATCTTACGGGATCGTGTCGCGGTAAATATTAGAGGCAAAATAATGTAATCGGGAATATTGAATTCACTGTACGCCGTTCGGCGTTCTGACGAATGCAACGTCGAAGGGATCACGGTATTATCGTCGACTATAAATACGCCACGGCCGTGCTCTGCTCGCAGCTTGTCCTGATAACAATGCTGTCCAATTCTATTGTATCGGTGGCCCTCCGGATCCAACGCGACTAATAATTGCCCGAGTTTAGAGTTGCCGAACATTTTTTGTTTTTTCCCCTTTCAGATCAATTTTCCAGCCAGTGTCTGTACGGGAAAATTGAGTTGAGCGCATTAATTGCTTTCATGATCGACTAAATTGCACGGGGTTGATGCTAGTGAATTGTACTGTTTGCTTCACTGTCCATACACGTTTCCGTTCGGGTCGCAACACGTACGCAATTTTCCATTTAGTTTAACGCGCATTCTCTTCCCCAATTTTAGTTTGTTTAAAGTATTTTATTATGGCTGGATGTTGGTTAGTATTGTCTCTTAACTAAGAATTAAGCGGGGCGAAGGGGACTTGTTGTGTAGAAGATTTGTTTAGTTTTATATTAGATGGCATGGATATTAGTTTTATATTAGAATTTAATTTTATATTAGATAATCTTGACATCTTTGATATCTTTGACAAACCGCTTTAAAGAACGCATGTGCAATAATGTCAATGCGTTGCGAGCAATGAGAGTTATGTATTTTGCAATCTTCAAATGAAGATATCTTTAAAATTCATAGTTTGTTGTAAGAAAATATACTGCCTATAATAAAATATGAAATCCCTTTCATTGTGAAAGTACAATTGCACTTCTTGTAGCTTGGATCCCATAATTACAGAGATGTATTGACAAAAAATTTGAAAGCATCCGAAGAGATTCTGTCTTTTTTTCTTATCAGCAACATAGTGAAAACCAGTTTTACTTAGTTATCTAGTTAAACTACTTTACAGAAATCAGTTTCAATTTATCTTTTACTCGCTAGCAAATCAGTAATTTTTCTGTTGCTTTATTATGTTAATTACAACCACGAGAAATTTCTTAATGAACGCTGGGTAGAGTGGTGGCAATTAGGCACGTTAAAAATAATAATACCGTTCGATGGGCGAGGAATGTGAAAAAGTTCGCGACAGCTTCACATATGGAGAATTAATTGCCATTTTAATTTGAATGGAATATTACTTTCAGAGAACAAAACGGGGTCGGAGTATTTTCTGGGTATATAAACTAGTTCAATTTAAATTAATGTACAGGGCACTGTGATTGGTATTTAATGTATCATTATACATATAAATTAAATCCATTCAATTAATGTAGAGACATGTTATATCCGGAACCGTGTGATCGGGCACACCATTACTGGTCATCGGTACGTTATCAATTGGGTGCTTCAAAGCTCCCCCCATGGTTGAAAATCCAGCGAGCAGCGCCATTCGTTATGGCTACTTGTTGATCATCCTAGTATTTCTCGATTTTTAACGGTTCCCGCCGCGGTATCGTTTTTATATGTAAATGTAATTAGTTTTCACGTACGATCGCCGAGGTAATTTCCGAGATTATACCGCGATCCTGTTACAGTAATTTCGATTCCATTTAACTTTCGCACGATTCAATCGAACTACCTACCTCGTGATTTCTTTCTCAAATTATTCCCATCACCAATTTATTCATAAATTATGATACAATCGCGACTGCCGAGGATTACTGCGAACAGTAACGAATATCTTCTATTAATAACGAATATATATATATATATATATATATATATATATATATATATATATATATATATATATCATCGATTACGCGGGCTGATGCTGAATTCAGAATTCTATGTCTGACTCGTTATTGGGAAAGTCTACTTAACCCTAGGAGAACTCCTGAAGCCTGGACAGACCCTACCCTTCTGGAGATTAATTTGTAATTTGGTCTTCTTTGTTTAATAAAGTATTAATTATCTTGAAAAATGTAAATGTTGTTGCTTGCTACTTAAAAAAAAGAAAATGGTAATGGAGGTATAGTTACTTTTGCAGAGAATAATTAAATCTAAGTTCTTTAGTAATTAATTCCTACTTAACTTTAACGTAGACTTCGTTAACAGATTAGCGAAACTTTAAAATCTAAATTACTAATACATGTTCAACTAAGGAAAACTTTTCTGTCGCATTCAATTTCTATGATACTTGTTGAGCTACTTTGTTACAAGTATTTTACACTTTTTTTTTGCGTTTTTCAGGCTCCGAATTTTTCATTTTGTTCGACACAAGGTTTCTATTCTCAAAATGAGTGGAATAGACTCTCAAAGTGTTGCACTTTTTTTGGAGACACTTTGTATATTAATATTTTCAATGAATTTATACAAAATTGAATGTCGAGGCAAATTTTCAAATTAATTCTAACGCTTTTGGGGCGAATGTAAGAAATATGTCCCAGACTTTTTTCGAGAAATTATGTGGGTAAAATAGTGGATTAGTTTTAGAAATTTCAAGAATATTTCGAATTTCGAGAATTCGAAGGTTTCCACTTTTTCCGCGATTCAAAACTCTTGAAACCCAGATGAAAAGAAGCATCAAATGAATATTATTATATTTTTGTTCAATAGAAATTTATGCAAATTTTGTTTTTACTTCAGTTCTTAAAGCAAGATGTTCCATTTACAAAGCAGAATTAACATTTCACAGAATCGAGAGTTTCGAAGCCTTACAAAGTTTCGAATTCAAAATTCGAGAATTTAAAATTAGCCACGAACCCACCCCTAATTATTCTTATTACATTCATACATATATGTATTTCCTCCATAAATGCTATGGAGTCACCTATTGCAACTCTGATCAAATTTAAGCTCCAGAGAAGTCTGAAATGACCCCAGAAGTCAAGCTCTGTTGCAGCTATCGCAGAAGTAATTGACAATTTCACCTTCGTCTCGCGCGAACGAATGTCAGAACGTATGGAAGCCATTCGATTGCATTGGCATTTGGTAATGCGGAAGTAAATAAGCAGTGACCTTTCTATTATCGACAAAAAGACACCGAAAACGGCCGAATGATTGTCTTCTCCTTGATAAGTTTCTTGTAGCGATTTAATTCCGTGCGGGCAGCATGAAGCGAGCAGTTGTAATTGATTTCGCGAGAAACTTTGCACGAATCGGGCCCATCAATTTATGCACGTACATGACCCTCTATTATGGCACCGACTAAGGGAATCGAAGAAAAAGAAGCAACCGATTCCAGTGCAATTTAAAGTATATCGCTCCAAAGGCTTCCGCAAGTTTGTTCGGCTTCCCTTTATATCCGGGAAACTTGATTCTTGTCTTCGCGATTGGCCTCTATCCCGCGTTTTACATCGCATCTAAATGTAGAGAAGGAGACTGCAATCGCGGATTCAAGAATACGTTTCCCGTTTTCCTACTTTTTTTTGCTATGCATGTGTAGTGTCGTGAAAACGAAGGAAGCCGCACAGTGAGCGAGGCCATTTTTTAAATAAAAATCTCCCAATGTGCGTGTGCGAAACGTGTGCCGAATAGTAAGGGCTTCTTTTACCTTGGAATAATGACACAACGTCGGCGTTACAGCGCTGTACCGTTTCATTAGCATTCGACATAAAATTCACGTATGCAAAACGTCACATAATAGCTAACAAGAAATTGATAAAATGATGTGACTTGCAATTATGCGTTCAATAATTAATTTTTTTAAAACTGATTTCAAATTCGTCCAATCAAAAACCCTTGGCCGAGAATAACGAATCGTCGAGTATATACGCGATCAGGATTCATTTCTTGGCGAATCTGCCCGTATTTACACAACTTTCGCGAGTTTAATTCACGATTCATTAACTCGTCCGCCGCTGTATGCTTTATTCATATCCCCGGCTGCAAATAATATCTGGCTCGGTCGTAGCTTAAAATTACAAGAACGTCCACACTGCATGTAATCGCGGTGGCTCGCGTGGCTCACTCGCCTTTTAGCGTTCCGTTCCACGCACGGCCCTCTGGACGTTCGATTTACGTGCTTTTAAAGAAAACTAGTTCGTCTTGCGTGTGTGATTTAATAATAGAGGAGGGTACACAAAAATTCGATTTCCTCTATCAATATCTGCAGGGCAGAGCTGCCAGGGGCCGTCGACCCCGTCTATGACAAATCCTCTTATAAATCGGGCGGTATAATCTTTTTTTTACAGTAGCGCAAGCTTCCGCTGTTTCCGGATGTAAACTGTCTATTATTCACGGGATTGGACGATGAACCGATGATGGCGCCTGCTCGTTGCGGGGCTCGGTGTTTGAAAGCCGGGCACCGGTTATCTTTGCTTCGCGGAAAATTTCGAGAATTTCCACGGCTACCGGTGGCAACGTTCGCGCACGCGTGAGAATATTAAACGCATACATCGTGCGTTTCGCAGCGGCGGAATTGTAACAGTGTTTGCATGGCAAACTACGTTTCGTGAGCCTTCCCCTAACTCGCTATTGCGTTGCTGAGATGTAGTATCAGCTGCACGGCACCGATTCTTTTAATAGAATATGAATATTAACAATGAATTGCTGCGGGATTTTATATGCAATTGCTGATTGCAGGATGGTTGAATTAAAATTCTTTAGTTTGATTTTGTTTATTGTATTGGTGTATTTGGTTGTTTGAAACATTGCTGAAATATCTTTTTGTAGAGAGCCTGTAGCTTTTTCTAAGTAGAAATGGGAAAATTGATAGAAGAAAATGTTGCATTGTGGATTTGGTTTTTATACTTCTGCGATTAAATTACTTTTGCACGTGTAGTAATTTGCGCGCCATTTTTTTTAAGGATACTACGTGTATTTTCACATGAATATGTTCGTTCTTTATGTCTTCAGACGTTAAGGAAATCCATTGGGTTGCCACCCTCTTTACAGAAAAAATAAAGTAAATTTGCTTTTGTGGAGTACAAAAAAAGTACGATCGAAAAAACTAAAAGTACCTTTTCATCTTATTAGTTTTTATCCCTTCCGAATATATTGTTATGGCTTTTACAGCATTACAGAACAACATTTTAATGTTTTTTTTATTAACTCAATGGCATTGTTGCACTCAATATTCATATTAAAATATATAAATAATTCGTTCTTTATTAAATGAAGAGAGGTCTTGTTTCTCTCATCCCGCCATTTCACATTCACGGCAGAGAAAACTTCTCAGTAAATGCTGAGGTGGCAGGAATAGAAAGAAGATAAGAAATTACCATAAGATGATGGTTCATGTACGTTTGGGAACTACGTACAATAATATTGCATATACTATTATATATATATACTGTTAGAAAAAAATATAGTACGTAAGTAAAGATAAAGTTTTATAATTTTTACTTATCTTTTCATTTTATGGCTACGTCAAAACTCGAATTTGTGAATTTAAACCTTAGCAGAGAGGTTTTTTTCAATAATGGATATGGTGTGACGGGAAGAGGGAAACACAGCCAGTCTATCTCTGATAAAAAATGAGCTCCTTATATATGTTAATTTGGACTTTCAGTACATTCAAACCTTTGACATATTCGTTAAAGACAACAAGAAAAATATACATTTAAAAAATAAGATGTTGTTTTAACGTAGTTCGATTTAGTATAACATTCCTCTGAAAAGTACTATATTTTTTCACAATGTGCTATACTTTTTATCACATTTGGTTGTAAAGTACTATACTTCCTTGATAAAGAGTTGGCAACCCTAAGTAGAAATAATTTCTTTCTACAGTAAATCTTTCCGCAGTAGAGCATATGTCGGTGCAATGTTATTAACAATTAGTCAACCTACCCCTTGAGGCAACCAGCCCCGGTCTCCCCTATTTTATTTTAAAGTACCGGTGGCAACCCCAACCATCGAAACCGTATACATGAATTCTTGAAATTACTACGTAAACAAGAGTAGAATTGCGTTCTCATTGTACAGAATTCAAAGAATGCATTCCCACATTGCAACATTTCAAGGTTACTTCAACTCCCGTTATTTAAAATTTCCAGTACTCTTTTCATCAAGATCGTACATTTTGTCTACCAAAGTAAGGTACTGCGTGGTCGTGTGCATTTTAAATTAGCTGCGCATAAATTCCTCTCCGCACAATTGAGAAAACGGTGGTGTACATTAGTATTTTAGAGCCTCTGGTTCCCCTGCGCCGTGTGTGGGAACCAGTAAAAGGAGGGAAGAAGGCCAGCAGTGTGCAGGAAACGTAGAAATTCGCGTACGAAGGGAAACGAGATCCGAGGAAGAAAGGAAGTCGAGCTTTACCTTTCAACGTTGACGCGTTACTCGTCGGTGGCTTTGTTGTATAATTTCCTTCCTCGTCCACAAACACGTAGGTAGCGTTAAATCCCGTCCCGTCGTATCTTTCGTTACTCTTAAAAGTCACGCGAAAGAACTTTCTGTCGCTCCCGACGTCGAACTCCTTCAGCTGGCCACAATGCCTCGAGTACTTCCGATCCCTGGACATGTAATTCGAAAATTCGACGTAGTCGCTTGCGGACACTGGATCGCATCTGTCAAACAAATATTATACTTCTATTACAATTCGTAATTCATTTACAGCAATTCTTCTTCCTTACACAGTCAAGGGGGACGATAAAAATATTTTGAACAATATAATGTTATTATTTCAAGTAATTATTTACAGAGGGGTGTAAATAATTTCGGTGTAATCAAAACCAGCTACCAAGTTGTTCAGAATGTTAACATTGACAACATATTTCAAGGGCCATCGAAATCGTTGAGGACTGCCCTTTTGTAAATAATTACCTTAGTTTGTTGTGTAGGTACTACTTTTACGTGGTGGTTCAAAGAATTAAAAGGATAAATGCTTGCCCCCCTTAGCGAGAAATTTCATAATACCGGAATTTACAAATAGATGCTCCGAAGTGGGTGGATCACTTTTGCTTCCTCTGAAAATATAGGTACTTTATACCGCTGTTGAAATTCCTTTGCATTCCCTCTGTTTGAAAACCGCTGACCTGCGAAATATCTCATCCCTTTAAAACACACTGCCTTCGATCGAGGCTAGTGAGACTAAGTCGTGGTGATTTTACGGATTGGATAGTAATATGATGTACCTGGGAGTTTCATTCGATATTATACCCAAGAATCGGTTCTGTTCGAACGTATCAAGGAACACGAGTTCCTTCAATATTAAATACAGTGCGGGGGCACGAAAACAGAAACCGGAGATTCTTCTCGGTATGTTTATTCCGGAGATATAGATTTTTCGTTCCGAGCACTCGTAGTGATCAGCTTTTTCGATATTATCAGAAACGTAATAATTTTAATCACGAATGCTTCCAGTATACACCGATAATGTTTATCCTTAATTTCGCGCAGACGTATGTTTATTAATGTATTTTTAATTCGTTGCCATCGATCGTATATGAAACTGTTCGTAAATGTGGCGCGATAATTTTCAGCTTATAGGTACCTATTTAGCTCGTAATCGTAGCGATTTTTCCTGAAAATTTGAAGCCACACGTTAAATTACCTTTTCTCCTCGCAAATTAATTTAATTAAACGATTTTATAATAGCTTCACTCCTCTTTAACACATTGTTATTCATATATGGACTGAAAATGGATGGTTAAAGGTTATTACGATTGCCTTCAGGGAACCTTGCTATTAAAAATATTATATTTCTGAATTGACTCACCACGTTTCGTAGCTAAATACATATAGAATAGATTGAAATCCCCTGTCTGTATAAAACTCAATAGTTGAAGAGTCCTTGTAGAAAACACCGTAAAAGCCCAAAATCAAATTTTTTAGGAGGGAGAAAAAACTTCCCTGATTTTAAATTATTCTGTTTTAGTATACAATACACCAAATGCATCATAAAATTTTCTATTTTTTGCATTAATGTAGTTCAAATGCATGAAAAAAAGAATTGTGTTTGTGGAAAACACTGTATGTGCCACCTCTTAGATTGTAGAGAAAACTGAATGTGCCATTTATTTAATTTCACAAGCACTGTAATTTCACAAGCACATTGTTTTCTGCAGAAGTGGTGTTGTACGTACTGGAGGTACTATCTTTTAGCACTATTGATAACTAATTTACAATGGAAAATTGCATTAAAATTCTATAGGGTGAAAGCACTAGTAGTCGACCACTTAAAGCTAAACTCGTATGAAAAGTTCTAAAAAAAATAAACAATCAATGTTATAAAATATATAAAATGTATTGAAGTAATTCAAATGTATTTAATGTGTCATTAAAAATGTTGTGTTAGTATAAAAGTTCGGGGAAAATAAATAATTAGCGTTAAAAATAAAATGTCCGAATGCTGTAATAATCGACCACTTAACTCTAAAAGTCAACCGGTCCGATAGCTAGTAGTCGACCACCTTTTTTTTAATATGAAATTCAAAATAGGTTATGTGCGCATTAGAAACTGAAATTTATTTTCAACTTTAATGTGCAACAACGGTAAATAATTAATAATGACAAAAATAATGCGTAATTAAAATAAGTTCTTTTAAAAACTTTATCAAAATTTTAATAAGATAAATTATAGTTAACACGTGATCGACTCTTAGTGTTCATTGTGAATGCAGTTAGTTTCAGAAGTCGACCGCTGTGGTCGACTATTGAAAATTGAAAGGGAATGATGGTCCAGTTACCGACCTCCCAAAAATAAATAATCCCATTTTTTTTTCATTTTTTAAGCGCATATAAAATTGTTGATGCTTTTTCAGTGAAATAGCATCATTTTCCAGTAAAAAATGTATAGAACTGAATTACATTTGTTGTTTCTATTCAAAGCGCATTTATGCTTCTCGTGTTGGAAAACAACAATGGCACATGTAGAATCAAAATTAGTTTACAACTCACTTTAAAAGCATTTATTTTTTTTACCTACGAAGAGCGCTTTTTGTTGTATTTTAAAGTTAGAAATTCAAAATATAATATAAAATTGTCATTTAATAAATGCTTTATTTCAGTACTTATTTCTTTAAGCTAACCAATAAAAGTGGTCGACTACTAGAGGCTGGCCGACTACTAGTGTTTTCACCCTACTATAGTATTACCATAAAACATTTTCCGATAATTTTCTTTTTTTTTAAATTTTGGTACAGCGTTTTCTACAAGAACTCTTCAGTTGATGAGCTATTTAAAAATAGAGAACATATTTCCATGCTGACGATTTGAATATCTTTGATTTCACAGGTCTTTCGAGTAAGTACAGTGAAGTAGCATTTCAGTGGCGATCTTGTCGCATAAGTTGAAACTCTGGTGATATGGTGTAACACTTCGTGTGATTCTGTTGACAGTAGTATTATCTCTATATCATGCTAAGTAGGTCTAAGTATGGAACTGTAAGTGATGAAGCCTCTAGGATCTATGTACGTGTTTCGGAATACATAAACAGGTGGCAGCCCGCGTCTGTTTGTGCATGCACGAGGGTGAATGTGTTCTTGAGGGTGGTTAGAGGGTTGGGAGGGTGAAGTATTATGAGAGTAACGAGTAGAACAAAATTTAGAGTATAATCGATGACATTAGAATGAATTTTTTTATGAGAGAATAAACTTCAACTTATATATATATATAAGTCGTCATTTTATTACGACCGTTATATTTATTCATATCATCAGACTTTATATTGTATAATTCTCATTGTAGCTTTATAAATACAGGAAACCCTCGTATAACTCGGTTTCGCTTTAACACGATTAGAAAATTAATTCAAAATTTTACTTTGAAAAGTAGGAAGGCATAAAGTTAGCCGAGCAACAGGAATTATATTTCATAACAGAATACGAATTAATGTAATACAGAATCAAGCGTCGAAATGAGCGATGAAAAGCGATGAAATATCCTGCCCCACGATTTTATTTAAAGTGCCATATCCCCATCGAAATTTTAGTACAAGAAAATAATTATTTTTTAGTTCATAGTGCATTTGAAATAAAATCGTTTAACTTAAACATTTTTTATATATTTTTTTTAAAAACATGTTTCTGATAGTTACGAAAGCAAAACATTGTATTTTTATTTGTTGTTGGAACCTAACCATGTGTTTTTTACCTTTTCTTAGTTCCATATAACACAGCACTGTTTAAGAATCTAACCACCGTGTTACACGGGGGTTGCATGTACACAACGAATTTAGCAAACGGTTAATCTTAGGATGTTTAACGATCACTGAACTAAAAAAAAGGAAATATAAATACTCTACCTAAAAACATCTGTTCATATCTTTGCAAAAAGCTCGATTTCTTTGATACACCGTTACCACTAGGGTTGCCAACCGTGCTATAATTTATAGTATTGTACTAAATTTTGTCTAGTGTACTACATAATGGTAGACAAATATATATGTAGTATGTAAAAATACTACATTTCCGACACATCGATCAAATTCTACAATTTTTACTTATTTTTCTAAGGCAACATCAAAACTGTAATTAGCGAATTTATATTTTAACACAGAGAATTTTTTCTATAATAAATATGAAGTGGCGTGAAGGGAGAAACAGAGCCAGTCTATCTCTCATAAAAATAAGACCCTCATATAAGTTAGTTTGGACTTTCAGTGCAATAAAATCATTGACTGAATTATTTAATAATGCAAATTGCACAAGAAATATACGTTTAAATTTAATGTAGCTTTATTTTGCACCACTTTCCTCTGAAACGTACTATATTTTTCACAATGTACTATATTTTTTATTACATTTGGCCGTAAAGTACTCGGAAAAAAGTTGGCAACCCTAGTTACCACAGGGTAGAACACATATTTCGGAGCTCCTAGACCGTTTACAGCACGACATATTTGACCGAGGAAGACAGCCTTTGTACAACATTCACCTTTCGACTCGCTACAAAATAAAACCGCGAGTGTATTATTCAGAAGTATCTAAGTTCGTCGCCCGCCCGATGGCTTTATATTTTCGGCGATGCTGTACGTCGCACAATCCCCGGCAAATTGATATACATGGAGGGCGAGGTGTCTGAGGAAAGGGTGGGTCTTGAAATATTCACCTTTTCGCGGGGAATATCGAGGAGCTCCGAATGCTTTTTCTCGGTCTCCTTGGCGCGCGTTCATAAATTGCTTTCATAGCAGTGGACCGGCAACTCCATAAGTAATTCAATCTTGGCTCTCCCCATGCATAATTTTAATACACACGACGCCTAGACCCCTCGGCTAGCGGGACTTCACAATCAAACATTCTCGGCCGCGTCCGTGCCCAAGAGCTTTTTATCCCGCACCTCGCGCCCCCATAAATATTTCCCGTCGTTTCAACGGAGTCCACGAATCCCCGATTACGTAACCCGTGATTAAACTTTGGGAACGCCGAGGCGTCAGAAATAACGCTTTATTTCGACGCGACTGCAGCGGGCCCCGCGATGTGCCAGCCTCGACTTTTTGCTCCCTTCGACACCGGGGCGAAAATAACTTTAATGGCAACGTCCATGGTGCGGCGCTACGTCACGCGCCTGACGGCTTCCCGGCCATCGCCGCAGCGAAAATATTGCGGGAATATTACGAACCGGGGGTGGCTAGGTATTGCGGGCTTCTACAGCCCGTAATTAAAGGCAAGGGGAAAGATGATTCGTCGAATAAATGGCACTGATAACGACGATTTACGCGGCTCGGAGGAATGCATTCGCTACCGGAAATAATGTATAGCTGCCGTAAGAAATATTGATACGCGAGCGATGCCCGCTATTACCACCTGAGAGGGAGATATATATATATATATTGCGAACGGCTCCTCGTACCGATGACATAAGTGGCAATTCCTCTGATAGATCATCACTCGTTCCTCCCGTTTCCGAACATTTATCGTCCACTGTTTACTCAACCTCGGATTTACGAACGGGGATGTATCTTTTCTGCTTCGAGATGGGGGCCCGATGATCCCAGCGTCGCGCACGCCGTTGCACTTCGCCTAATTGAACTGCCATTTGAAACGTGATATTTACGGGTGTCGTTCTCGAAGGAGCGCGAGGATTGAAATACATACTTCTACGCCCGAGACACTGGCGTGGCTGTGATAACAGGTGTACCCGTCCCGGAGACTCTGAAAGAAGTCGACCTTGACATTTTAAGCTGAAAGGCCATTTGTGGGAAGTAGAATTGATGGAACCCGCGAGACCTACTTCGTGCTTCCTCTAGGCAGGATTGTTTAAAAGTTGGTCAGAAACTGGCGAAACACGGCTAATTAGCGGATTCTAGTAATGAACGGGGTCGCCTCCGTTATAGCAAGATTATCGACGGCCACTGAATATGGCCCAATTAAGTTATTCTGCAGCTAGCTTTTTCTTTCGCCTGTAATAATATTTCGATTCCGGTCAGGCGTAATAACGCGCAGCGAGGATTACGCTGCGAGTTGTTGCAACGCTCGCTAATGTGCTTGTTAATCAACTGTTCTCGTTAATTGGCCAGCGCGGGGCAAGTGCTTCATGTTTTGATGGGCTTTCAGGCTATCGGTTACCGGACTTTCCTCGGACGTAGCGTCTTCGAGTCCAATAAGCAGCTCGAAACTTTGTTTGACGCAGTTTGATTTAGTGGAACGCCGAAGTACGCCGGGGAACCCAATCGAACTAGTATCGATCGGCTTCCACCAGGCTCCTGGTTGACTAAGGATGCTCACTTTGTCTAACCTCGTCACGTTGAGTGACGAAACGGAAGGCGGGGGGACTCGACGCGCGGAATTCCGACCACGATAGAGCTGTCGATTGTGTATCTCGTAGGCTTGAAATATCTTTATGAGGGTTTTATTGGCGCTGACTTTTTTTAACGCAAGTTAGTACAGTAGAAATTTCAGTATCAGAATTAACAGGGAGACACGATGGTGATATGATCATCTCGCGCGTTTCATGTAAATGACAAGAGTTTCTAGCAAACATAGAATGGATGTTTGTAATATGGAGATCGGTTTTTAGCTAAGTATAAACGCGTTTGAATAGATTCAAGGTACATGCAGTTACTCATTTTACTACTTTAATTATTATAAAAAAAATATATACTGAAAATGTATGTTGGATAAAAACGATAATTTACAAGGGAACTTTGGTTGTCTGAAAATTTCTTTTAATTTTTTTAAACTTTGTAGGTTGGTCTGGGATCTGATTAGAAGTATTAAATAATTTTTCTTTTCTGCTACTTTTTGGTCCATCGGGGTGAACACACCCGTTGAAGGTTAATGTGTGCTTGCTTATTTTACTGTATACCTATTTTGAAAACTATAGCAGATATATAAAAGTTGTTAGAATGAAAATTTAATGGTTTTTCATATTCTATAAAACTAGTTTAAATAAAAAGAATCTCGCACTAGAAATTTTAAACAATTTGAATACATAGTTTCATTGAATATAAGAAACTATTAAATTTTCATTGTAACAACGATTTTATATCTGCTATAGTTTTCAAGATATACAGGAAAATAAGAAAACACACATTAACCTTTACACGGTAACACCACTCTAGCGGTAAAAAAACGTAGAATACCTTTGAGAATTGTTTGTGGGTAAATAAAGAAATAAGTGGAAAATCTGTTTATATGCCTTTATTATTCACATCTTTAGTAGGTTCAAGCTATTTTTTTCTTTTCTTTTTTTCAAAATGGCACTTTAAACGCATTTTTCTCGGAACCACATTTTCTAAGCACCATTTGAACAAATTTTATTCGATTCAATTGAAATTTTTACAGTAGCTTCAAAACTATATTCTCTTTTACTATTTGTTATGTAGAATTTTTTAGCTGAAAATAGAGCTGGATGTGGATGAATGGAGCTAGAGAGTGAACTTTATGTTCAAATGCTTGCCATTTCTAAGAAAAACAATAGTTACCAATATCGATAACCATTTCGATGGAGAATGTAGTTTAGAAGCTACTGTAAAAAATTCAAGTGAATCGAATAAAATTTGTTCAAATGGTGCTGCTGGCCATTTTGAAAAACGTGGTACCGAGAAAAAAGCGTTTAAAATGCCATTTTGAAATGAAGAAAAGAAAAAAATAGGTTCAGCCTACTTACAATCATGCTTCAATAGTCATTTTCTAGAAATCTAAATTTCGATATGTTGAAATTTGTGTTTGAAAAAATAGTTGCGGATAAAAGCGAATATTTCTGTTAAAATTCACCAAATTTTTACATCTTATTATTAAGGTCTAAAAATTTACAGAAATATGGGCAAAGACATCTCCTGGGGTGCGATTCACCCCGTGTGACCACTAAGGGTTAATTAAAATCATCTACCAATTTGCAAAGTTTAAAAAAAAATCATAATTTTCGGGTAACCCTAGTTTCCTTGTTAGTGACCTCTGCAAACAAAAGATGTTCGTGTCTCGGAAAGAAAGAATTTTCAGATACCCCATTTAAGTATATCACCCTTTTTCATCGTTAAGATGAATACAATACCTTTCAAAAGTTTAGCCACCTATTTCTGTTACACCCTTTATACGACAACCTTTCTTACCCTTACAAGTTCATATACACTACTTCGATTCCATGTAGTTATTTACTTTATGATCCATAGATCATAATTCACCTCTGCGTAACAGTTTCAATCATTAGTTGCATAATGAATTTCTACTTACGGTGGCACCCCCTCGACGTCGAAGAAGTGGAAATGAAGATGGACACGTTCATTTGGCTGGCCGTTGAAGAAATAGTGGCATTCCGTGTGGCGTGGATAAAGGCCAGGGTAGTTTGGCGACGCGAACGTACCGTTCCGTGTCTCATTGCTGTTGTAAACAAAAGCGCAGGGATATTGCGCCTCCTGTCGGCCCGTCGTTATGCCGAAGTCTGAAACAGCGAAACAGCGCTACGTTAATGTTCCTTAAATCTTCCCTGGCCGCTGGGAATAAACGTTCGCTGAGTGGAAATAGCCTTCTGCAGGGGCGTGGCCGCCGCGGCGAGCTTCACCGTGTATAAATATGACGTTCCATGGGCTCGTTAATTAAATCGCGCCTAGTCCGAGTATTTAATTGCGGAAAGAAGGTAGTCGGTAACTTGGAATAGACCGTACAATCACCCTCACCCGAGTTTTCCTTTCGCCTTTATTCTTGTAATGAAAATCAGTTCAAAGGGTCGAGTCTTAGACGTGAAATAGTAAGAACAGTTGGAACGATGGCGCTTCAACCCTCAGGTAAATACTCGCCGCGTCTTCTTTTATATTAAATTGTTTTGATAAATACTTGTGGGAAAAGAAAACCTTAAATCACTTGGTAATTATTCTCTCACGAAAGAAAGCATTGTTTTTAATTTTAGGAATCAAAGTGCAGGCGGCTATGAAAACTGTTTAAAATTAGATTCGTTCTTTTCACGCGTACACAATTAACACTTCGTATTTCCTTATATTTTTTTCTGTACCCATGCTATAAATCTAATTGTCAATGTATGTGTGTTATTCGATTTCCAATGTACACGAGTTTATTTCTCGTTACAGTAGCTGAGATTTCCTGGTATTAGCCATGCCGGGATTAGTATTAGTATCAGGAATAGCCTTTAGGAATAGTATTTCGACGTTTCGCTAGCATTGCAGTTATCTTATCAAGGGTCCGAAGATACACTGTGTCCTCAATGGCTTCAGTGCACCTTCAAACCCTTGATGGAATTAGCTGCAATGCTATCGAAATGTTGAGACTCTTCGTAAAGGATGTAGCTTACACTTTAATGCCTCAAACAGTAGCAACCCTTGCGGTTGTAGTAACAAACATCTGATTCTTGTGTTTTAAATTGCTTTTCTCGTCGACATACGTTTGTTCGTTATTATAATTATGTTTCATTTGTTCTGTAACGTTACGTTGAAAATCAATGTTTTAACGCAGTAGGATCTCAAGAAATAGTTTTGAAACTTAATATTACATAGACTGATGTGAATGATATTTTCTCCTTACTTTATCATATAACAGACTCTTTCATTTCATATGGAAAGGAAAGTTTGAAAATTGTAACAAAATGAACTCTGATATAACTTGAGAATTCTTAATGATTGTAAAATTCCTTTTAATTTCAACAATTTCTTATCAAAATAATTTTGAAGGTAATTCATATACTTTATGAAGCATATACGAAAATATACGAAAATATGATTGATTTGCGAGACGTGAGGCACAGTGTACGATAGCAAGGGAAGAAAGCCTGTTTATGGTCAGACGCAGCCTAGAAGCCAATTCGACTGGAACTATGTCCCTCTAATGCTTCAAACAAGCATTATTTTAAATACAAATCTCAATAAAAGTTCTTCAAAATTGTTGTGAAAGGTTCCCTATATCCATATCACAAAAATAATGTTAACGTTATTCCTACGTAATTTGCATATTTAATAATGCCTTCAACAAGATAATACGATCAGAATGTTGAATCACTGTCAAAATAGACTTTATATGTAAATAAAATATCGCACAGTTCTCAGTAGATATTTATACAATGCTAAAACTTTCGGTTAAAAACTTCTAATTGATATCTAATGAAAGGAGAGTAACTATTATTTCCAAAATTTGTAAATAGTAAGAGTTACTATTGGAATTAGTTCTTATTACAAAATTTGATCGTTGTCGATTAGGAATGCTCCCATAATGCATTATCAAGCTACAACCTGTCCCAAGGAAACTTTTTTTAAATTATTTATTGTCACATCCCCCGTTGGAGTATTAGTGACCACGATTTAAACATATACATTACAATTAAAGTGACTACTTAACAATGTTCTTTGTACAATATTAATTGTGCATATGTCAGTTAAAATACAGTTGCATGTTATATGCTGTATATTGTGTGTGTATTGGTGTAATTATGTTTTGTTTCATATATGATGCAAGATGTTTGTTCCATTTAAGAAGCATAACGCTTTTTTGCATTGACTTTTATTGCTCAGGAGTGTCTGAATGTTGTTTGGCAGCCTTGTATACCCAAGGGAACTTTGTTTTTCAAAACTTCCAAAAATTTACGTTCCAGAAACGGATAGTTTATGCGATTACAGTCGGACTAATAGGTCGTCCTATTATTGCTTTGCACAGGCTCTTATTAGCCGTATTTACGCATTATTCGATCACTTCGTGATGTTTGTGATTGCCCGCGCGGCATAGCTATCCAGCTGGTGCGCTTAATAAATATTGACGTTCGCTAATGAACAGCCACACGCCAAAACATAAAGCATCACCGTCATAATCGCTATATTGTAACACGACGGGCATTAATAAACAACAGCGGCATAATTGCTTACGTATTATTAACTAGACGTTCGAAAACCGAATGCGAGGGCGACTGCCTCAATTTGCCAATGAATATACATTCCGCCGTTGATCCCACGTGTCTGAATCCGAATGAGCAAGCTGACTGATACACCAATACTTTACCGTATAAATTATACCGGACGAATTAATATGTCCTGGCAAACATTGACGGACGCTTTCATTGCTAACCCATTTACATGGAATTCTTTTGGCCGTCACATCGTCTGCATGACTCACCGGTATTCTCCAAGGAAATCATGTAGATAAACAGCTGCTGGTAACGACTCGACAGTATGGTAGCATTTTTTTGGGAAACAGATATTTTTAAAGGTAGTCTGGTTTACACTGTACTAGCTTAAGGGAGGATTCTCGTATAAAAGTAACTGATATTCGCGATTTTTTTCTAAATAACTGCTGTTAATTTTGCATTAAACTCTTTTGGGACATAAGGAGGCATTTTTAAACTTGCAGAAAATATTTCTTTAATGTCGATGCTTCTTATTATTTATTAATTATTGTGGAATCTTGTCAACATCTTCGACGATGTAACTCCTATTGGCGGTAGGGTAGGGTGGGGTTAAAAGTTCGTCGTGTAAAAAGTCCTGAATTCATAATCACTATTCCTAAACAATGTATTGAATTTCGCAGTATACTATTTACAAGGGAACACCGCGAACCCGGACTGACCAATAGGAACGCAACTTTGTGGGTTTGTAGAGTGACTCAAAACAAGAACAATGGTGTATTTCATTTGGGCCCTATCGCCCTTTAAGGGGGTGAAAACTACCCTCAAACACAAATTGGCACTTCCACTTTTTCACGTATAATTTTCAAAGTTCAACAGACAGAAAAAAATGTTTCAAACAAAAGTTTAATGGTCCAATAAGCGCTACAAACTTGCGTTAACAAAATTTTGATAAAATTTTTTTTCGTTCAGGTATTTTTTTTTTACATTTTTCAAAATTTTGTTGACGCAAGTTTGTAGCGCTTATTGCACCATTACCATTGGGGCAAAAAGTCCCTCAGACTGAAAATATATTTTTTATTATTTGTTTTCATAATACGATGGCCAAAGTATAAAGAAATTATGCCAAAGTCTTTAAATAGTGTTTTTGTTTTAGTTGAGCGACTTTTTTTAGTTTTTAGTTGAAAGCCAGCCTCTGACTTATATTTTTATTTTTTATTAAAGAAGTCATGCTTTCCTTTCAATATTGCATACCAAAAAGAATTGTTTTAATAAATTTTTGTTGATTTGAAAAGAGTTTTTTACTTATTCAGTTTAATATTACACAAAAAGACATTGGGGACTTTCTACCGTATGCAATGGAATTTTTACCCCGTCCGTGCGACAAGAAGTCCATTTTGCATTGACGAACATTTTGTGGTATAACTCAACAGAAAATAACAGTATCAATATACGAGTTTCGTGAACGTAAAGCACAATAGTTATAGTTTATACAAAATAACACCAGATATCTCTAGATTGTTAGTACTAAATTTTACATAGATTTATACGAAAAACGGGACTATTAGCCCCACCCTACCCTACGTGCAGCACCTGTCACAGTCAACTGATTGCAAGAAAAAGAAATGTTTCTTGATGTTAGATAGTTTACGCTGGAATTGACTCTAATTTAAATTAAAAAAAAAAGAAAAACTGAGAAACTTATAGCGTTTGAAAAAAGAAGAACTTTTTCCTTCGATAAATTTACTAAGTAAAAATTTTATATTCAGTCCCAGCGTAAACTATTTAACTTTAAGAAATTTTTCTTCTTTTTGCAATCAGATGACTGTGCTTGGCGCTACACGTCACTCCAAGATCGTCGAAGAAGTTAACAAAATTCCACAATAATTAATAAATAGTAAGAATCTACATAAAAAAAAATTCTGCAGGTTTAAAGATGCATCCTTATATCCCAAAATCGTTTAATCCAATATTAACAATAGTTTTTTAAAAAAATCCTAAATATCAACTACTCTTGGGGGCTGTTACACGAGAATCCCTCCTCAAGCACTCTGAATATCTTAAAAATGATGACCGTCTGTGTTCGAGGTACGTACACACGTATACTGGACAACGTTTGTGTTCCATAGTTGAAGCTCCAAAGCGAAATGAGTTACTTATAAGATCGGGGGTCGTCAGGGCTCGTTTGAAATCGTTCGGTATGGTGATGGAGGTACGGTGGAACTTCTCTGTCGAGTTACGAAACTGTGATTCCCCGTTCTGCGCCCCGACCAAGTTTCTTCGCGGCTGTAAACATCAAGTAATAAGCTTTCGCGGACGCCGCCCACTTTTGCGCTTAGTTAGCTGTATTTGTTATAAGGACGACGTGCATTAACTGCCTGACTTATGCATTACGAGAGAGGAGCACTCCAGAAAGTGACTGTATGATAAAGAGCTCTGAACGCGTCTGGCGCGGTGGCCTCGTTTGAAAATAAGTGCGACTCGGAATATTTATTAACCCACAAATGGTACGCCCTTGATTGCTACGTTAATGTTTGAGTTATTGTGCAATATTGCTCGCCACGAGCGTGAATTTGGAAGAGAGCAGGATCCCCTAGTAGATTGAAGAGACGAGAAACATAGAATATTAAAAATTGTAGAAACTGGTTTTTGCATTGCAGTTACTTTCAATCTAAATCGAACAGTATTTTCAGAAAGTGGCAATCTGATTTGACAAAAAGATATTATTATTATTAGTATTATTATTATTATTCATCTTTATTACTCAGTAAATATACAAAGAAAAAACAGTAATGCATAAAGCAGATCGAAGTAAAAGTCTGTTGGAAGCCTAATCGTAACTAGAAAAAAAACTCAAATTAAAACTAGAACTAGGAAGCAAGAAAGAAATTAATAGTACCTACCTACATTAAAATCAGAACAAAAACTGAGTCAATCATGAAATATGCACGAACACAAATGGACAAACATAGACAAGACAATGTGCTATTTCAAACAGAATAATAATCATCAAAATATCAAAATTATCTGACATTTTAATACTACATTTGAAATTTCCTATTACCTGTTTTGGTGCTAAATTGATCGAACGCCGTGAACATGTAGTGTGTCGTGTACCATTCTCATCACTATACACTGTATACATACCTAAGTAGAAGTTTGAATAGCTACTGAGCAGCATTGTAATATTGTGGCGTCGATGCTAGGAATATTCTGGATATAATAGATACCTATCGATACTTTCGCATAGATACCAATTAGCTATCGATCCTGTCTACTGTACAGACGTGAAGACTACATAATTAAAACGGTATGGCCTAAAATGTTGCTTTATCATTTACTGTCAATAATAGTGATTCGTCAGCATGACATCATGCGATAGTTCAAATCATAATAGAGGTTGTACGATAATTACATAAGTGACCATTCATAACTTCGGTCGACAGTTTAAAACAAATTTCGAATCGTTCCGTTCATTTCAGTTTTACACGTGGTTTATTTTGCGACGTAATAAATTACAGTTCACTGAAAACAGAAACTTTGTAAAATTTTTTAGCTTTGTTTAATAATAATTTAAGCTTTTCAAAAAGTTTTCAACAAAGTACAATTTTAATGTAGTCTTTATAAAGTGACCACACCTGAGATTGCATTCAATTTTCCGTAAATTGATTTTCCGCTACAACCACGTGAATAATAGGTCTGGAAAGTTGACATGTTATTCGGTAAAAGAATCGGAAACAATTACGTTTACGGGAACGCAAATTTAGTTTTCGTTGAATTTAAACGAAAAAGGAAATACAATTGCACCGCCATGCCGCAAAATTTATTTAATAATAAGTTCGATGACGATAGAATATTCTGCAACGATTAAATTGTACGAGTTGCTTTATTGGAAAATGAAACGCATGAATGTGTAAGTTACAATTTGTAATGGAGAATTAAATCTACAGTCCGACTGGTTTTTCGTTCAATATTGTACGTGATCAAGATACGATATATTTTATCCAAAATATGTCATGATTCTGCAGGTAATACAAATTTTCTTGAAGAAAAGTAATTTCTAAATAGGGTATTTTTAATGAAGTTAGCACTGTTGTTTTTTTTAATGAATGTTGATCCCTGTTTTTAGAAACATGAAACTAGCATCAAATGTTTTTCTAACTTTGTTACACAAATATTTCTTTTAATATATCTTGCCTAGAATTAAGTGGATGCTCAAGTAATAATATAATGTTCTATTTCTTTCGTTATATTTTTTACATATATCGAATATTATTTTTTAATTCACTCGTATTAAATTTGCCCCTTATCGACCGTATTTTTTACAGGAACCTTCTTTTTAATAAACGTTAGAGAGAAAAGCACAACTGCAGTCTTTTAAGCTATAAAAATTTAAGTTCGCTATTTTCCTGGAAAGTGTAGGGTACAAGTTATGGGTTAAATCGACTTGCCTCAGCATTTTCTTGAAAACTGTGCTTCACAATAACTTCGTAATTTTCGCGATATTTTATCATATAAAACGTGTATTTTTTGCATAATATTATAGTTAAAACTCATCAATTCCTTAAGTTTTGTTATTTGTGAATTCTTTAAATTAACAGAATTTACGTAATTGCTTCAAATCATTTCAAGCACAGACAATATTAATTTCTCTTATTATATGCTCATAAAATTTTACGAAAGTTTATTAATTTATCATGATCTCAGTTCACTCATTGCGAAACTGGTTTCACTAAACTGCAACTATCTTTAGATTTTCGAATTCAGAGTTCCAATACCTAATAGCCTCTTAAGAACAGCTTCCTTATCGTGGCAAATTTATGGCAGCATCTGCTGCACTCGCCATCGAAGGAACTTGGACCAACTTTTACTTTTGCAGCCCTCGATTATTCATGATTTATTTCAAATCAATAGAGATTCTAACATCGAGTGTCTGTACACCTGCGACAAAATCTACTACGCCAGTTGATTGAACGAATCTACTGACAGGCACAGACTGAAACGAAATATTCATATTACAATTCTCTGATATTTTTTCTGTTTTCGCTAATCATTAAACAATTGGAGACATAAATTTCTATTTGTAATATTTGTTGCAAGAACAAGACATATTTTGGGTCATACTTCCTCATCGTGACATTAACTGAAATTAATTGCTATACACGTTCTAAAAATTCACACCTGCCTGGGTAAAATATTCGTCATTCGTTTTCACAAGAACTCTGCAAAATTATTTAATCTTTTGATAAACACTGTTTAACAATATGACCAGAGTTAGCCAGAGTCACGAATCCAAATTGGAACTTTAATTGAAAGGAAACCAGCAAGTGTTTATCTAACGTTTTTACCTTTTAAATACAAGGTCTCCCTTAATTGTATAATCTTCTGAAGTGAACTGGTTGGAGATACAAAATGAAGTAAAAGAAGTTTCATAAATATAGTGACAGAAGCGTGTACTTAAGAAACTTATGTATACTTATTTGTGAAACATGTGCGTAATGAGATAAGTAAGTCCGATTCCTGCTACATTTATGATTCCACTAAGAACTGACCTAGAACTGGAGTGGAGTTTGGAGTGGCCTCCTTAAAGCTGGTCACTCCAAAATCAAGCTGAATCATCGTACTGCAATCTCTTTAATACCGAAATAACGATCAACCATCTATTAGACGAAGTGCAGAAGCTTCCAACTGCAGAAGTGCAAATATAAACAATCCAGACACGGACCTTACATCACAAAATCACATAAAAAATATCCTAAATCACCCAAAAGACACTAACCTCTAAAAGACACTAATCTAACTACCTCAATATAAAATAAACACAAGCCAAATTCGTCGCTAATGACTTAGCTGTAACTGCGACGTAAAACCCAGAATTAAAAAAAAAGAATAAGAGCACTTATCTTATCAATGATCTCGTAATCGAAAAATATTAATTTCACCGTCGCGACGAAACGAGGACACCCGCGAATTAAACAGGCGGCACGCGAACCGCTGCGGGATTTTTACGATTGCGGCAGCTCCTGGAGACATTTCCTGCGGGTCGTGCAGCCTCGGGACCATCGCGAGCATTTAGCATCCGGGATAATGGCGACACACGAGCAAAGCCTGCTGCTGGTCACGTGCACGCTCTCTCACTGTTCCACCCACACTTCCGTTTCGCCAGCCGCGCCCGCTGTACTTTCGAGAACAACGAACTTCGCCTTTCGTTGTATCGCGCGTCTTTCCCACCCGCGCCCGTCCCTCTCGATTCCCATCTCTCTCCCAACTGGTTGCTCAGTAATATCTTGATTCACGTACGATGCTGCAATCGCCGCGCTCACTTCCGTGTTCGCAGGAATTTTAATCTGAGAAATGCGACAGGCAAGAGGTCCAAGCGACGGAGCGAACTTGACGCGTTGCAGGCGAATCGTGCCACTGTGATATAGGTACTCGGATCGGTAATGGTAGACGCTATTTACTGGGACTGTGAGAATATCTTGATTATCTCATGCACCTTCTGTGTTTTTGTAAGGTGGACAATGTGATGGATTCAATTTGTGATTGCTGTTTGGGCCTGTTTGCCATTTTCAGATTTCTAACTACTTACAAGGGCGTCCGTTGACTTTTTTCCGGGGGGGGGGGCGGTAAAGAAAAATATAGTAATGAACAAAACAACCCTGGTGACGACATTGACGAATTGGATTTATTAAAAATTTAAAACCGAAGTTTAAAAATATTCACTTAATAAAGATAAGTTTTAAAAATAAATGATTTTTTCTCAAAAGGCAGAGGGCAACTCCGGGGGCCCGTGACTACCTACTTAAGGATTTTTGTAAGGATGGAAACAGATGAGTTGTGGTGATGGTAAGGTCGGAGAGCATGATGGACAGTTAATTATTTTTCAACGAAGCGTGGAGCTTCTTTTGCTGTATGTAGTTCAATATTGTCTTAGTGAAAAGTGCATGTATGAGTGAATGAGCAAAATTTTTTAATTCTGTGAATCTGCTTGATATCTTCTAGACTTAAATTAAAAAATTAAACTCTTTAACTTAAATTAAAAAATTTAAGTCTTTATGTACTGCGCGAACGAATTACAAGCATAGTACAATGTACACGTGCAAATTACGAGCGCTAGTAGTCGAATTAGAAAATCAGAAACCACAAAAATCGCGTTTTACCATCTTATGCGATGAGTAGAAAGTACTATCTCGTTTAAACTTTGGTCGTTTCATTAGTTTTTTAATTTTTAAAGAATCGTTACGTCTCTTTTCGAGAGAGCTCAATTAATAAGCAGAGAGAAAATTAAATTTGTAAAACTGCAAATAGAACTAAATAAACTTAGAATGGACGGTTTTAAATGGAATTCAAAATGAGCACAAATAGTTATGAAAGTTGCACAGTTCCGCAACTCCATTGAATTTCATCGTGTCTTGGTTTGGTGAAGTAGCCCTCCACGAAGCTCAATTTGTGTCAAATGCTTAAAAAACAAATAGAAAAAGGTAACTTCCCTACGTCAACATTGTACCAGAAAGGTTTCAATTTAGGAAGCACTGATTTAATTAAAAATTATAACATTTACGTCGACAAAGTCAAGAAAAAGTTCAGTGAGGCAGTAGTAATGTAATTCTGGCATTTTTATTTGCCCTCTGTTTTATCTAGATATATACATAAACTCGAAATAGAAGCTTCAATGAGAACTGACAACAATGCAGAGCAGAATATGAATAAATGAAACCTGTATAATTCTGTAAGCAACTTTTTATGTAAATTAAAATCATAAGACCTCTTAACATTACGGAATTTTTTCTCCTCGCATTTATTTACACTTTCCACAATAAAAATTTCGTTAAAACTTGAATAATCCAAGTGACGACTATTAGTATTAATATATTTCTAATAATTTCATACGTTAAACATATTTTGTAATTGTTAGTATCGTTAAATTTTCGCTAAAATATCGCTAAATTAGAGTTATTTCCCTAATTACTTAAAGTTAATAAAATGCTACAACTGTATTTCCATTCTCATGCACAGGGTATTTTACTACCTCTGCTGCAAAGACTTTATCGATAGTGTATTACCAATCTCAATATCATTTTTTTTTATAAAACTTGTGTGCAAAGCAAAGATATATGGTTCTATTTAAAAAATAAAGTTGATACTGGAATTTCTGTAAATAAGAATTTTCTAGAAAAATAAAATATTACTTTAAATATTAAATATTTACATTAATATTACATAAATTCCTCAGACAAAGTTAAATAACTTTCATTTCAATAATTCCTTTGTACATACTCCCGAAAGCTTTAAATCGGGCATACTTATATTAAGAATTTTAAACTAGATTTGGGTCAATTTTTTACACATGTGCAAGTCTTATTTAATACAATTTGTAAAATAATCTGCATACTCAAAATTATAAAGGATGTATTTCCAGACATATGTACTGGTTTCTTAGTTGTGTCTGACCATAGATACTCCAACTCTCCTTCCCCTAGCTCTCGTATTGCTTCTTCCCGCAGTCTAGTAGTATAGATCAACCATAGTGTATCCTTCCACACGTATCACATATGTAATATTACACACGTAATTTTGAAAAACTCTTCAAGCAGAATTTGTTAAAGATACAGAATCTTATCAAGTAATACTTATAGAATTCTTATAGTGTAATACGATTTACACTGTGAAGGCTATGAAATCTTATCTTCCGTACGAACGTGAAGAACCAGTTATATGATGGTGTTTGAAGAGGATAATTATTTTAACGTCAAAAACCTGCCGTGAAACCTTCCTGTGACGGTGCCAGTGTAATCTTTCTCTACCTCTTTATTTTTTCCACATACTTTTTAATTTCCGGAGTGGAAGATTCTTATATGAAACAAATGCGTTCAACCTACATGTTCAGTTAATTCTACCCCTCTCTCTATAATTATAGCAACAGTCATATCACTACTGTCACTCATAATTAGAAAATTAAACAGTAGTACGCAGAATTGCTTAATGGATGTGCGAAATCAGTGCGTTTAATTATCGTATCTGTGCAAATTGAAAGTCCGTGTAGATGCTTAAATGTGACATTTTTTATAGGAATTGTGACGAATTCGTTTAATCAAACACGCTCTGCAAATATACCGAAAATGTTCGCCTGGAATTCTGCAAAAAACTCTGGCAAAGTAGGTTACAGTGTTCTAACTATTTTACAATGAAGGTACAGTAATTCAAACAATGGGGACGTTAGAGTTAAAACCGTTAAAAACGAAAAATTATTGTAATTTCGTTATTCGCAGCGTCAGCACACACACACACACACACCTCCGTCGATATTCCGATATTAAAATTTCCATTTAACAGGGAAAAACTTTTATCGCGTTAAACCTCGGAAAGCGTACATCAGAAATACGGAATTAATTCGTAACATTAAAATTCAGCTTCATGGGATTGTATCGTGCAATGTTTGCATTATTTTTAAGTCGTGCATGTGTACATCGCAGCGAGGGACGCGTGGATAAGGCTGATTATAATCATCGACAAGGTAAATCGGCCGCAAAACACGTGCACCGACGCATCTGCTTTTAGCAAATTCTGTTGTCGCCGATGATTGGATGGAGCGTAAATATTTGTGCATGATACATTGCATATTCTGATAGAACACAGCCCGGAATAACTGTGGATGCTACGGGAGAGGCTGATTATTTCTGATGGGAGTACTGATAATGTCTAAAGTCATTCCTATTACGGTTTCGCGTTCAACAATGACTAAGCGATGGATGTTGAAAATAAGGAAAACGAGATTTCCAGTGCTCCATTATTTAACAGGTTATTTCTTTGGTTTTTACCCATTACACAAACTTGTAATATGTTATAAGCTTCACTACTCGGCTTCGCCCGAAATTTAGATTCTGATTTTATACAAAAAATGTTTTATTTTTTTTAAAAAATGTTTTATTTTTTGTGAAAATAATCACATTCATCTGGATTAGTTAGGCATAATGAGCTGCAACATATTTCGTGACCCCAGAGTTTACCGTTCGATAGTTTTTAGGCGACAAACAAACACACAAACACTTTCTGCTTTATACATTTAGATTTTTATTGTTTGACTTTCACATTTCCACAAAAGCTGGTGTTCCAGATAAAAGAAGCTCGATAGTTTAAACTAGTAATATAAATCTTGACAGTGGCTGGCATTACCAGAAGCATCGTAGCGACTACGAATATTTAATGCAGTTGGAATATTTTCTCTGATAATATCGATTTATTACCCATCACTATTATATCCCTCGCCCCAGAACGAAAGTTTTCCCATCGAACTGACGTAGAACTACTATCCTTCCGTTTTATGCCCCCCGAACATGTATTATAGCTAATTAAAGATTTGTACCATCGTCGCGTTTCCGTGTGCAAGGGTAAACAGCGCACGTGACGCTTTACGAGTCCCTGAGAATTTGGATTTTACGACTTCGGCACTTGGAGTATTTAGCCGATCTCGCCGATTTGTTAAGCTGTACGAGTTCTCGGAGTGTACGTCTACCTTCGCGTCTTTCCGAGCATGTATGGGCGTTGAGAGAGATTGACTCATCGATTCTGCTACCTGCAATTCTGGCGAGGCCCTGCGCCTCAGGACCGATTGCATTGTAACAAGTGTAATATATTTCGGTAACAGTTCCTTGTTTTAACGTCCAATGCAATGGCAGTCTGGGTCGATTTCACACGAGACACTTTTGTGGCCGGCGAATTGTATTTCAGATATATTCAGACACTTTCCTCCTTTTTCTATATTGTTTAAACGAATACTTTCTTTGCCAAGTGAATATATTAGAGACAGTAATCATGAATTACAGAAGTGACTCGTACCAAAAAGACTTAAAAGCTACAGTGGAATATTGATGATATTAGTATAGTAAAATATATAATAAGGTCGAAAATTGTGAAATTCCCGAAATCATTATCAAGCACCTACGTCGCAAAAGGAATATACTTTCCGAATTTCATGTTTCTAGGGTCAGCGGTTTGGGCTGGACGATGATGAATCAGTGACACAACGATTGTACGAGTATAGATATAGATCACTGTCAAGCAAGATATTTAACATTTATAAACTGAGTTTCGAGAACGATTATACCCACGGGAGATAAATTTGAAGATTTTCTCCCTTCTGAAAATTGTAATTTTAAATCAGTTTGTATATAATTCCTGCGATTAAAACTGAAGAGGTTCGGAACTTTATTTTCTTCCTCTTCTTCCCTAGCCCCTTCGGCTTTATTCTCGAAAAGTATACTAAGTTACTTAGGAAAAAGAAAACGACATTTGTCCTCGGTTATTAAATTAGTAAATACAAATTCCGACAGTGAAATGGAAAATCAGGACAGCGATGGGTAATATAGTTTGAGAATGACTGCTCTAGACAGAACTTAACGGTTTGGTGACGCAGGAATACAGAATAGGTCTGTTCGAGTACTCGAAAAAAGCGAGCCAAGCCTGACTCGGCTCCAGCACCAGAACTGAGTCAAGTGCTTGGCAGTTTCGAACAGTTTGAATGTTTCATTTAGCTCTAAAATGGTCTATCTGTTGGAATATACCGAACGAATTGTAACATTCGACTAATTGGAATGTAATTCATGAATTCGAACGATTTTTTTTTAGTATAAACATATAGAATAGGGGAGAGTGGAGTAAAATTGAACGCTTTATTTTGGAGGGTGATAACTAAAAGTCGGAAAGAAAAAATGACACGGGACTTCAACAGGAGTCTAAAGTGGACCTTAGACTATAAGAAAATCAAAGTCTTTGTTAAGAAAAATATTTGGCAATAAAGGAAAATGAGATTTACCGGAGGTATTGAAATCTTCGCCTCGCTCAAGTGGTAGGGTAAAGTGGAACACCCACTTGAAGACCATGTAAACGTTCAAAATCTTTATTTTTATAATTGAAAAAGTATTCATTATTATGTAAAATAATTATAAATGTATGTTTTAGGTATAACTATTACAAATAAAATATAACAAAAATATATATTATACACATAAGAAAAAATATTTTACCAGATAACATAAAAATTACTGAAAATAACCAAATACACATGGATTTTTTTACATGAATAATTAATATTTAAGCAGTTCACAGCAACAGTACACCTTCCACACTTTCACTATTATAAAATTAGATCTTAATATAAATGTCATGACGTAACTATCTTGATAAAATGTAATAAACTAATGAGTTTAAACTTAATTTGAAATATATATAATATTGCTGTACATTTCTTCTTTTAAAATATTGAAAAGCTGGTTAGGTATGAAGTAAGCATAAGTAGCCTTCAAGCTCTTAAAAATTTTACACTCCGGTTGCCACTATACTTGAACGCGCTTTCAACTCGAGATTCATCAGTTTAAATCAAAACGTTCGCAGGTCAGTGTACACTCCAATTTTCTTCATCAGTTTCAACGAGAGCAATATTATTACTGACATTCAGAAAACGAGATGTAGAAATGTCTGGATATAGATATAGATCTGGATATAGCCTACACTACTGAGGATATAAAATTCTTTTGCTTTAAGTTTATGACACCGTTAAGTTTAGAGCACGTTTCTGACAGATCTCTTTTGAAACTTTCCCTGAGCATACAGTTATTCATGAAAACTCCAATTAAGGAAGCACTTGCGTCTTTGAAAACACGATCTAGGAACGACCTGCAGTAATTTAAATCTTTTTTTGCCAATCGTTGCAGTTTCATGTATGGTAACCCATTTTCGTTCTTCATACGCGCATGCTATTGTTTACCAAATTGCAATAATAAGTTTGCACGTGGAGACACTTCCTTTATTTATCTGCAATTTATGTGAGCAAATAAAAGAAACACGAAAATGGCCTGCATTTTCTAAATGGGAGTGTTGTGTTTTTTGGGCTCAGTGTTACACACATCGTAATATTATTAAAATAAGTGTACTATAGGGACCGTTAATTGCAAAAGTCGAGGCGGATAGATTTATAAAATTGGAGAAGGAAGAAGAATAGTGAAACGGTATGGCTTGGATAATCCTCCAGTAGCCTTGAATACTCTGTTGATTTTATTCCGACTCCAATTACTGAATTCAATTTTACTGAATTCAAACAAACAGCCTGCAACGATTTCTCTTTGGGAACTTCTCGTCCCCGCGACTATCTTCTCTCGCTCCTATTGCCATGATAATTACTTTTGAGCCTGTTCCCGCGAAACAATTCAGTATCTCCCGACTGCTATTTCAAATAACTTCATTTGACAGGGGTATCGCTGGTTTAAAGTGGATAAAAAAGTCCAGCAGCCACACAAATATTTCTTGGGGAAAAGTCCATACTTTCAAATTTTTAGAACTCTATCAATCTTATCAATCTCGACTTGATACCTTCGTTTATATCCAAAACACCCACTATGCCCGCTATAAAAGTATATAACACACCCAAAAGATGCCGGATTAAGATTTTTGCGACGGGGGGGGGGGGGGGTGTACATTTATTTTTAATAAAACGTACAATTAAATATGTGAATGTTCAAAGGTTGAAGTTTATTCTAAATAAAATTGAATAACATTTAATCATAACGAAAAATAATGATTTACAAATAAATAATATTAAAGGACAAACATGGAAAAGATATTTGAAAATAAATTTTTAATGCAATTTCTAATTATTTTAAAAGGAAAGCAGTAAACATTGGGGAAGTTGACTAGGGGCACCACTATCGCATGCACCTTTGCAGACTGTTGATTTAAAAATTAAAATGACAAAAGGACAAAATTATAAAATATTATAAAATGTTTGAAAATTTTATACTCTAAAGTTGACTTCTAATATCTTTTTTTTATTACCAGGTTTGACGTCTTTATAACTTAATAGATGCAAATTTATTTTTTATATAAACATAACGAATAATAGCTAATAATAACAACAACAATAATTATAGACACATGCATTTATTATAGAAAAAAAAATTAAGAAGTAAAATAAGATGAACTAAATCCATCTAAAACACCGATGACAAGTGGCGTCAGGTGTGGGGAAAAGTTTGTCAGCTTCACTATTATCTTCTTGCATAAATGGAAGGCTTAAAGCGGGACTCAAACTCAAATTTCCCCCAAATAAAATGTAAATATCACTACAGGGATATTAAATATTGATCGACAATACTATTGCCAGCGGAAGGGACCCTAAGTCGAACCGGACATGCGTTGCAAACCGACCTTAAGCGCCGCCGAATGATCCGCGTTACGATCCGACATGCAGTTTGCCGGCGGAGTGGCGAACCGTCGAATTTCCAGATTCCGAAACGACCATTCGTGACATAGTCACGCTCGATTTTATGACGTTTATCGATTGCTCACGGAAGATAACGCACGATTAAAGGTATACTGGATAACGGATATACATATACACGGTGGATCCTATATAGAAGCAATCGGATATTCATTTGTGGCGAACCGAATGGAAGAGGCTCGGATGCACGCGGCTGTATGTACAAGCCCCGCGTAATGCATTCTCTCGTTTCGCTATGCTCGCTCACCCATCTCTCTGCTCCCGCTCTTTTTCTCACCCACTGGCCCCAAACGCTCTGACATTCTCTCGCTCGTTCGCGTTACATCGCGATGTCTGTTTCCTTTGTGCCGGTTCGCATCGTTACGCGTTCCTCGGTTGGAGGGGGTGGCCCGTGGTGTGGGGGGATGGTTTAGAGGAGCGAGGGAGTGGGGCGGAGGGTTGTTGGCGAGGGTACGTTTCGCGCGAGATCGCGCGATGCAATGGAAGGAATTGCAGGCATTTTGGAATTGCGAGTTCAGGAGCTTCAAATTATTGCCGCGCGAACGAAGCCGTTATTAAGATAATTGGGATCGTTATTATTTGGCAGAGAGACAGAGTGCGTCGCGCCTCAAAGGTGATGTGCGTACTTTATTGTCCCGTGTGGATTAGTTTGTTTCTGCGCTTCCGACCGTGTAACGATGTCTAAATAAAGGCGGTCGAGGGAACGCTGTTCTGTGGGTTTAAAAGGGTCGCCGTGGGTACGGAGGATAAATATTTGTTTACAAGTGGGCGAAAGCAATTTATTCCGTGTTGCGTGCTTTGAGGTGGGATAGTACAGAAAAATCTGTGATAATCTAAAAATAGAGTTTATAAAAAAAAGCAAGAATTTATGAAAATATAACAAGAAATGTGTTTCCTCGAATATGAATATGTTCATTAACAAAGGTATAACATTGGTATTTCTTTATAATTTTTTTTTCTAAAAATAATTTCTTTGGTGGCCCTATTTCGTGATTTCAAATGTAATTGCAACTGTTTTAAAAGGCAACTGCACGATGCACGGAGTATTTTTTTTAAACGATTTTATTCAGCTTCGATCCTCTGTTTGTTTGTTTGTTTGTTTGTATGGTTCAAATCTGGCAACTCAAATTTAACCCACTTTCAACTATCCAATTGTCTTGAAACTTTGCAGGCGTGCGTATTTTGGATGACAATACAATATTTAAAAAAAAATTAACCCCGAGCGGGTGAAAAAATTTCCCAGTCATCAATAAATATAACCCATAACCAAAAATCCAAACGACTTGAAATCAGCCACTCGCGTTCTTTACGAAAACGGAAAAAAAGCAGTACAAGAAAATAATTATTTTTTAGTTTTAAGTACATTTTTAATAAAATCGTTTAACATACAAATTTTTTTTTATATATTTTTTTATGAAATATATCGTTTTCGAAGCTTTCGAAGAGATTAAGTTTTTTTAGATGGATATATATTAGAGTGGCTTCTATCTAACTCTTGGCGAATTTTTTTTTAAAAATTTTCTTCGCGACACCCGCCAGAATAGTTCCAAATAATAAAACAAAAAAATCTGTGTAAAATCGCACGAGAAAAGTAATACAACATAAAAGACGCTTCTTGTCTGGATCTACAAGTTTTGTTTGACATATTTTTTTATGTAATCAATAACTTGGAGGATATTATATAAAATCGACTTCGCGAGCTGTTTTATAATTATTTAAACGCTCAAGGGCCCATTTTCCCGTCATCCGATTGGGCTTAAACTTTACACAGATTTTTTTATTATTATTTGGAACTATTCTGGCGGGTGTCGCGAAGAAAATTTAAAAGTCTAGAATAAGATCCAAGTCTAGAATAAGATATATATATCTTTCACTCTTCTATGTATTTTTTGAGTATTTCTATAACTTTATTCAAATATCCACAACTCCTAAAAAAAATCGAGTCCGTTATGCGATCGATACTTCCCCTAATTTCCATATGAAAGTTTCTTTCAATAATCTTAATTTCGATTTCTGTGTGAACTTCTATCGATTTCAGGAGAATTTGAGTTAAACAAAGCATAGGTTATCGAAGTGCTACTTTAAGTGTAATTCCACTCGTTTCTGTTTACCACGAAAAATAGCGCTTCGAGTATTGTATCAACAAGGGGAAACGTTGCTCAAGATGCAGTCGGTATACGAAAGTAACCGTTCCCGCCTTCATGCCTATCGATATCTCCAGAATGGCAATGCGGATGGCTCGGCCTGTTTCCCTTCTCGTAATGATACGCTTTATATGCACGCCTTTAGCAGCTTGTTCAGTTCGAGTGTGCCCGCGGAAAAGAAAAGGAAACGGCTGCTTAACTACGTCAGGCTCTCTCGTTACGAGTTAGTTAACGAGACGCAGGATCAAAATTTAAAGTGATGCCGAGTCGTCGAAACTCGGCGAATATACACAGTCGCTGAAAGCACGGTTAATAAACAGAATCTCCGACGGGCAGGGGAGACTTGAAGCTGACATGAAAGAAACTTGGCAGCAGATTGGAAGGGCTCCCATTCATCGGCAACACAGTGCTCATAATTAATTTAAGAACTACCCCGGTCGCAGCGAATGAGATCAACGGATTTCTCTTTCTGGAAATAAATCTGATTCTACATCAGATCTCGTGCATAGAGACTTATTATTGAATATCTGGCAAAATAAGCATCCTCGATTACTTTTCATTGTTTGGTTTTGCTCTATATTATTTTATTTTTATAATAGGCCATCAGTTGCAGATCGTTTTTAATTGGCTAAATATTCAATAATTAATAAATGGTGATAAGAAATGAAATGCGAATACTTTGTTAGTAGATTCTAGAGACAATTTTAAGTGCAACTTGATTATCAGTAGTCATTAATATTTGTCTCAAGGAACAGTGAATTAAGCATAGGCTCTTTGTGATTATAAAACAAAAATTGTTAGGCAGGGTTTAGGCATAATACCTCCAAAAATTAACGTAACAAAATAAATCGAAGATTGCGTTGTACATATTTTTTAGGAACACTAACTTGTAACATTATATACCTTGCAGATAAAAAGAGGGAGACTGATAAAAAGGTTTAATTTAACCGTGTGTTTCAGGTACTTTACAAATGGTTTTTTTTTCTTCAAAAATGGAACTGTGTAAAAAATTAATCATTTCACATCTTCGATTTATGTTTTCCGGCGCAATGATTTCTGTTTAGATTGTTTCACTATGTTTCGATACGCCTGGCGTTATTATACGTAGAGTGGTGCAAAAATGATTGTATTTTATCTTGTCATTCCGCTCAAAAATAAAAAAGCTGCCTTTCAAAAACGGTTCTACAGTTTAATATTCTTAAATAATATTCTTAAATTTGAAAACCTCAACGCGAGGTGAAATTCATCGCGACCAATACGTTGAGGGGTAGAAAACAGTTTATTGAATTTTCAGGATAACGCACACTTCCAGATACACAAGTATTTATCAATTCCTTCACTAGCGATATACCAAACATATGGGAAAATTGGAAAACGGGACGGTATTTTTGTTTCCATATTTTTTGGTCCTGTCTAGTTGCTCATTGCGTTTGTAGTTTCCAAACAATAGAAATTGTGAAGAAACTTTTCACATAAACGATACATTTTTTTTAACGAAACTGTGCCTACTGTTTATATTAAATTGTATTTCAAAACACGCAGTATGTATGTGAAAAACATTTCCACACATTTCTTCTTCATTGTATATTTTCTCCTGAATGAAATAGTCAGCACAACCGTTCTGGCAACGTAATTACCTGTTCGTGCCCGTTTGGAAGTGTCAAATGAAATTACACGGTAAATTTGGCATTAACAATGGAATATTTTTGGAATAACAGGCGATTGCAATGTGCACGCATACTAATTTTCTGTGTGCATGCACCTGAATTATTACGAAATGTATGGCTGCGATTTGTTAATCTAACTATAATGTGACCCTGCGATTTTGCCTATCGTTTTATGTCAAAGCAAACGTTAATCGAGTAGATGGGATTACACATCGGATTAATTCTTTCCTGTTCCTGGAGCCTGCTTTATTAGCCTCTTAAATCCGATTCATTGTCTGGGGTCTGGGATGTCGCGGGTCCTTTGAATATATCACCATTAAGGCTGTATTGGTTCTACAGTACAAAGTAGAATAAATGCAATCTAAATTTGTAAACCGTGTTTCCTGAATGCTCGTGTAGCTCGACACGATTTGTAATTGTGATTCATAATTCTGCTGTCCCTTTTGGATCGTTTTAACACGATATGAGTTTGTGTCTATTTACGGAGAAATTAATGCAAAAGTTTTTGTGGCTATATTTATATAAATATTTATCTATTATTCTCGAGCATCATTCTTTTCTTAGATATTTGTTTTCGTTTTGCAGCATTTCTTTGAATATTTTCGATTTCTGTGTCCACAAGTGAATGGAAATTAATCCAAGTTAAACAAACTCGAAGAAAATAGAGTGGTTAGATTATTTGAATTTTGGCATTTTAGTGTAAATCTGGTGCAAATGCAAAATAAAGGTGAATATTTATGAGGAAGAAGTCTGCTACATGTGGAGATGTAAAATTGTTTTTTTTTGTATGTAATAAGAATGTATAGAATGTGTTGGGTATTATAATTTGTAAAAAAGAAAACATACTTTCTTTCCTTTTTTCATGTTTGACGCAAAGAGACTGATGAAGCATTTACTTCAGCAGACAGTAACAGTAGAATATCCGTACAGAATTGTCTGACTTATTATACGTACGTCTACTAGTTCTTGAATTTTCAAGCTTCACTGTCATAGACAACTATATTAAATCTATTGAATTTATTTATTATTATAACTATGGAAATGTGAATCTACAATAAACTGCAAATATGAAAAGCTAAATAAAATGCAATAAATGATCTGTTTTGTAGGCTTTATTAATATTGCCTTGCCTTGCTTTATTCATTTTGCATTAAACGAAATGAGGCATTGAGAGTAAAAAAAAATCATTTTTCCTATTTAATATGATTAGTAGGGCCCATTGAAATATATTATTGCTACCAACAAAATTTCGCAAAAAAATGTGGATTAGTCCCTTTTTGTTCTCAATGCCTCAAATATATTTACTATGTAATTTACAAGCGTTTATGAATTTTATCGAGTTACCTATAGTACACAAATCAATTAAATTCTTCTTTTTACAGTTCCTATACAAAATTCATATTTCTGTAACTATTCAAGTTACAAAGAAACTGTTTATAAAATAGTTACTTTCTAAAGATAGAAATATAAAGAATCTTTTCCTAATCTGAATATCTTCCGCTATTCGTTACCATAACTTTATCTTTATGACTACAACGTAAACCACGAATCATATAATATCGAAGATTCTACTAAATTAATCTTCATATCTCATTCAAATATCAAAGAATCTTTCCAAAGTCACCACCAAATTCCAAAATCCATTACATTCCGTTTTTACCATTCGCTCTGTTCTATTTATTAATAAAACTTCGAATGACCTCGTCTCAAGTGCTTATGAATTAATAATCGAATTAAGGAAACGTGAAAGAGGAAAATCTCTAAAAATTGACAGGGAACAGCAAATTGCTTCGAGGATGTCTAACAAGCGTTATTTCGTCGCGTGTTTTCGCTCGATTTCGCTCAACGACATGGCGCGGCGCGTCACAGGGTTAGGTACACGCGTCGGGCGCACAGTGTGCGTTCTAAATTAAACTCTCATATTGCCGGTTCGAGCCCAGACGATTTCGACGTTCAAGCTTTTTCGCGCTGGGGATCGGAGGGGCCGGCTCGCCGGCGCAGGTTTTCATTTTGGAATGACCCTATTTACATTGCTGCTGCCTTTTTTTTTCGGCCATGCCGGTTGTTTTGCGAGCAACAAACAATGCCCTCGATTACGCCGGCAGGACGGTGGTTTAAAGTAACGAGATCGCCACGTTTGCCGACGCTTTGTGCATTTTTACGGAAATTACAGGAGGTTGTTTGTACGCCACAGCATGGTTTCGCAGCACCTGCCGCTACGGCCAGCTCCTCCTAACCGTGCTAACAAAGTTTCAGCTTTGATAGCAGCCGTGTGCCCGCGCCGTGCGTTTGTGGAGTTATAAAAAGGCATCGTTCAACGTTGTGTAACTGAAAAAATAGCCACGGTTTCAATGCTACCGAATTTCGAGATCCTTGAAGCCGTGGACGTTTTTGCAGCCGTTTCATAACTGTGCCATTCAGAGATTCTTCTCCCTTTTTTACGTCCCCGTCTTTCCTCTTTAGGCCAAATCTTCGAACGCAAGGCTCCTTTCTTTTGGATAAAAATGTCTTTGAAAATTATTCTGTAAATAATACTCGTTTAATTTTAGCATTGTAGGAAAGTATTTGCGTGAATACGTTAAGATAACATATTTTATTTGCAGTGTTAACTATATTAACGAAACGTAATTTTTTCACCTTTATCGCACTTCCAAGTCTTACTCGTTTCGAGATCGTTCTTGCAAGATAATGAAGTTGTTGCGAGTACATGTTGATATTACAAGGATCGTTTAGTATTCTTGCAGGGGAAAGGAAGTTTCACGCACACCGGCCACCAATTATAGAAGAAAATTGCAGACCTGTTTGCTTTACATTGTTAAACGGCGTTTCGAGGTACTTAAAGTCAATTAGGTAATTACAGCCTTAAGTGAGCATTACCAGGCGCCAGGGTTCAAATTGAACGGCAAGTTTTTATAATTTGATGCAGCTAGTGTTATTCGTTTTCGTACCGAAGAGAAGTAATTATTCTTTTTTTTTTTCGCACTCTACCATTGACACTTCAGAATTAAATTACAAACATGCCTAAAATTCTAATAATACCGTATAGGAGTTAAATATTATTTAGGGTGGTTTCTGTATCACGATCACTTAAAGTATTGCTTTGAATAATTTTGCAAAGCAGGAATTTTATGAATCTATTCAGTTTCGAGAGGCTGATAGGATAAGCAAAATAATTTTTTGCAATGCTTGTTCAACGTAGACTTCAAGATTCTGTTCAATGTTTTAAGTGGAACTGTCTGTTTTTATTATCCAAGTATTTGTCCATGGTAACAAACCATTCGTGAGAATAATATCTAATTAGTATTACAAAGGCTGGCCTTAAAATTTATTGCGACACGAACTAAGCTATATCTGTCTAAAATAACAATCACAGAATGAATTTTCAATTGCAATTTCCCCATTTTATCATCTTGTGAGATGCCAGTGCCTTAAGGTGGGATTCTCGTGTACCAGCCCCCGAAATTTAGGATTTAAAAGAAAAAACTATTGTTAATATTGCATTAAACTGTTTTGGGGTATAAGAAAGCAGCTTTAATCTTGTAGATTTTTTTTTTATGTTGTTCCTTCTTATTATTTATTAATTATTGTGGAATCGTTTTAACCTCTTCGACATCCTAGTTTTGCCAATAATAGAAGTGGACATTTAATTTGTTGTAAAACAATTATCTTTTTGCTGAGTTATTTTCTGATGCCTAATCACAGTATAAATTGTTCATGTTATTAATAATACAGCTAAGTTCATCGAACCTTGCTTCTTTACTGATGGACTAAAGTATTAAAACATGATTTTCTCAATAAAGCTGTTTTGTGACATTCTTTGCTTTCACCATTTACCCTTCAAATACCGTCGTGTGTTAAATCAAATCCCTTTACCTACTCAAAGTTCCAAACATTTCCAAACACTCCCCCGTGCCTTTTCAAAAATATATTTTCGAAACCTCTCCAGAAGGGACTCGTTTACCGGCGAGTAAATAGCAGCTCTAAATGTGTTCGGAGCAGACATTTACACAGCGTATCCGCTATCAGAATCAGCGACGCCGAGTTCGAATTTTAAATTGACAAGCACCACTCTTTCCCAGCAGACAATTTACGTGGTACAATGAAAGTCCGTTGGCCGTTTCGACGTGTCGATTTTACCATCGAGATTTGTACACGGCTACCGAACCGCGTCTAGTATTTGCAACCCGGACAATCCAATAAAACGGCACGTTTAGTAGCCCGTTGCGCCGATAAAACCGAGCTGGGACGAGCGGCGGCATCAATTTTTTAAGATCACTCCCTGAGAAAATTTCGTCCCCGGTGATGCTGGTTTTCCCGTGCAGTCACGTTGCCGTGGCTGGTATTCATATACACGAAGGAGCGTCAGCTTTCGTCTAGCACCAGCACCCAGTATCGACATGCTAGGCGAACAGTGACATCTCCTCTTGCGTTTGAAATATTTATCGCGACCACCGCGAAACGAACAGCGTGTCGCTTTTACGTTGTCGCTCTGCTTGTTTCCCGAGCACACGTTCTCCTCATTCTTTTCTTCGCCATCTTCGTGTTACTTCCAGGGTCTCGGGAATGGGAGTGTTAGGGATAATGTGCACAAACGGTGAGACGAGCGATTGTTGGATCGGAAAGGCGATCGTTGGCGTTACTGTGCAAACGACGATTATAAATTCTCACTGTTGCGGAGTCGTCCTTAAATTACGTTAAATTACGTTTTTTGGGGAGGGGGTCGTGAATTTCTTACGTTTTCTTACAAAGGGGGAAGGGGGAAGTCGAGTAGCGTCTTACGTAATATTTTTTCAACCTAATCTTCAATATTAGTAACTTAAAAAATGTTTCATCGCCCATACGAAATAATTTTAATAACTGAAAACATGCCATGCAGAATATACGTAAGGTTAGGGCAGAGTTGGGCAAAATCTAATTATAAATTATAAATTACGATTCAAATTTAATTGTGTAATTTTTCACACATTATTTTCTGTAATCGTCAATTTAGATACTTGACCACAATTTGCAAAAAATAATGTGTAATCAGTTACACAATTAGATTTTAATCGTAATTTGTAATTAGATTACATTTTGCTCAACGATAAAATCTTGCGAATTCTTATACTTGGGGGGAAGGGGTAAGAAACCGCCAAAATTACCCTTACGTAATTTAAGGACGGCCCCTATTGATAACCGAAATTCGTTCGCTAACGTATAAATGCTGCGAATAGAGTTATAAAGTTTCGGAGTTGGTGACAATGAAAATCTATTTTCCTGGCGTGTACATACATGCGGACGTTTCTGATTATAGTTGGTAGAAGCTTGTATGTACGTACGAGCGTGAAATGTGGTCGCGTCTATATACCTGTCACCTCCTGGTTTTACCGCACTTTATGTAATATCCTGTACAGAGTGCGTTGAAACTGTACGTCGATGAATTTCGGGAATAAACGACGTTGGAAAAAAGAGGGGAAGAATTGCTAACAATTTTTAAAGGAGTTTTCATTTTGCAATGGGTGTAGTGTTAGATGTATGCAGTTGCAAGAAGGAGAAGTATCTACGCTGCTTGACTGTAAATTAATATTGTAAAGCTGTTTGGTAGATAATGTAGATGATTTTTGTATTCGGTGTAGAGACGATGTGTACGTTAATTTTTGGTCACGAAAACCTACGGTTTGTGTTTAAGCGACAGTGGGAATAACAAATACAAGGATGCACGATAGTGTGTGTGTAAGTTTGAGAGCTTAAGAGTGGTCGTGTTAACAATATTAGAGTTTAAATCGACATACTCCAAGCTTAGGTGCCTAGAAAAGTTTTCAGTTTGTGTTCTTTGGGACTTGAATATGTAGGTACGTAGGTACTGGTTCGTTAAGATGCAAGAATGTTTGTGGCTGGGATTATCGCAGATTCGTTAGCACAGTGTTTCCCAACATTTTTTGAGTCGCGATCCCCTTTTGTAAAATTCAAATAACGTGCGACACCGCCTCCCCCATATAAGGTAAGGTAAATTTAATAAGGTAAAGAAAACACATTAAAAATAGGTATTTCTGAATATAATTCTAACTTAATGATATTAAAAAAAAAAAACAAGAAAACCGTGGCGACCGCCCAGAAAACACTTTGCGACCCACAGGTTGGGAATCACTGAGTTAGCAAGATTTTTACTTAGAGGGGGCGACGGACGCAATCCTTTTGTTAATGAAGAATATATTAGTTCTGCTGGTATAAATTACTTGAAGCAAAAAGTTATCTTCAAATAAAACTTCGAACTGAAGGATAGCGTGTATCTACGAAACTTCGTCGTGTTCCTCGCAAACACTCTGAAGTATACAACGAAATTACTGTCTACTAAATCCGCTTCTTCTAATTCTAATTTCCAAAGAGTTAGCTTTACTTACATACGCAGAGCACACGCACAACCAACCAGGAATATCATTTAAGGATACTATGCAGTATCCTTAAATGCAGTATACTATGCAGTATCCTTACTATGAAATTTTTTTCAATTAATTACAAATAAATAAATTGAAGCTGGGACTTCTTCTTTGATACAATGTGTCCCTTCAGAGAACAATTTTCTAGAATTTCAGTGAAATTCTAAATTTGACCACCCCCACTTTAGAATTACCAACACAATTTGAAGTACTATTCTACTCGAAATTCTACAACTCGTTCACCCTCCAGAAAACAAATTTCAAACATCATAAGCTTTAAAAAAAATTATATAAAACTTTTTTTTATGCTAAACGATTTTATTAAAAATGCACTAAAAACTAAAAAATAATTATTTTCTTGTACTGCAATTTCGATGGTGCTTTTTTAACTTTAAGTAAAATCGTGGAGCAGGGTATCTCACAACAAATTCAATTCGACGCTTGATGCTATAATAAATTGATTCATATTGTGTTATGAAAAATCCTGCTCCACAATTTTATTTAAAGTGAAAAAACACCACCGAAATTGCAGTACAAGAAAATAATTATTTTTTATTTTTTAGTGCATTTTTAATAAAATCGTTTAACATAAAATTCTTTTTATATATTTTTTATTTTCTAGTTTTTAGTGTTTATGGATTTACATTTTGCAGCTCAGAATTCTTTAGAAATATCTTTTATTTAATTTCGTAAAGAACGCGAGTGGTTGATTTCAAGTCGATTGGATTTGTGGTTATGAGTTATATTTATTCATGACTGGGTCATTTTTTCACCCGCTCGGGGTTAATTTTTTTTTTTAAATATTGTATTGTTATCCAAACTACGCACGTCTGCAAAGTTTCAAGACAATTGAATAATTGGAAGTGGGTTAAATTTGAGTTGCCAGATTTCAACCATACAAACAAACAAACAAACAAACATAGGTACAAATAAACAGAGTTTCGAAGCTGCATAAAATCGTTTAATTAAAAAACACATTTGTTTCGCCAAACATATGCATTATAGATGACACTACAGATAAATCATTAAAGAGTCTTTGAAAGTTTCTTTTTTTTAAATTAGTATGAAAAGATTGTTCCCCTTTATATTACAATTTTATTTAGTCCCTCCATATCACAAATTTTTAATCACAACACTCGAAAACGGACAATGAGCCGCAGCAACAAAGCAGACCTACCCTAAGCCTCTGAAGAAGAACGAGAGCCACAATCGAAACGGCGAAACGTCTTTAGACAAATTAAACAGCGCACCCGTGAAAACAGTGATTTACATAATCGCCGATACCAGCGTTGTCTCGTTGCCCGTCGCGTCTGCGATCGGCAGCGTGTTGGAAAGTTTGCCAGCGTAGCCGGATTCGGCCCGCACGCGTGCAGGTATCGTGTCGCCCGTAAAGAGTAATTGAAGTCGGACGAAGTCAACGAAGGGGGGGGGGGGGGGGGGGCGTGGGTGCAGCAACGTTTTTGCCCTGATACACGTGGCGAATCCGTTAAATTGATAAAGTTTCGCCGAAGAACTTTTATAATACCCGGCTGTTGAAGAATGTCGGGGTATATACGAGTTGGCAATTTATGTTCCTCCCCTCTGTTCGGCCACCTTCGAATACCCGGGCCAGAGGCGGCGTGCTGGCGTTGCGCGCCCGCAGTCTCGACCATCTCAAGTTCCCCCGCGTCTATGCGGGTAGGTGCGGGCTGTTTATCACACTTTCGAGGAGCATAACTGTCGTAAAATCGTCCCGCGATCTACATTACAAAAGATTCGCAGTTGCCGTCGGTTTGGCAGTGTGTGTAACCGAGTTCCTGTCGAGGCCCGCATTCCGTTTCCTTCCTTCCTTCCTTCCTGCCTGACTGCCTCCGCCTGACTGCCTGCTTTCCAACTTTGCAATTGTAATCAACGATAACGATTCCGGCACCTCGTTTCGTTATTCGCCCGGAATAATTCGCGAGATGCAAAATGGCCATTCGAACGCTTCCATTTAACCGATTACACACCACCGCCACCCCCACACCCATCCACCTATCCCCCCCCCCCCCGCGCCCCTCCCCCCAATTTAGAGTATCGTTTTTCGGGTTTCGACCGCATACCCTGTTTCGCGGGCATCATGAATGCGAAACCACGGATAGATTCCTCCTGTTATTATCGTCCAACGCTATTCGAAACTCGTAATTCTGGATTGATTAATTTTCTGATGAAGTATTGTGATTTTCGTGATTTTGATTGAAATTAATACACCGCGGGGTTAATTATATGATTCTTCGCTGTGAATTGCTTTTACGGTTGTGTGTATATTTGTTTTCTGAAAAGGGTATTTACTGTGTTAATTTCTGTGCGTAAATTGTAAGAGGAATTTGTTTGGATGAATCTGTTTTCGTGCTTTGATCGCGATACGTGTGGTTATTCGCATTCATCGTATTAATGTAGTAATATTGTGTAGTAGATGGTCCAGAATCGATTAATATGTCTAAACGACGGACTTGTCCAAATGATTGTAACCTGTTTGTGATTGTAACCTGTTTCGTACAATATGCGGTTAGGAAACAAGGTACCTGTGATTGTGTAATCTGAACCGGTAATTATGAAATGGATGTAAGTAAAAAAAAAACAAAATTGAGATTTCTCTTATTTTATATTATATTGATTTATATTTCAATATTATCATCATGTTATTTTCTTACAATGATATATAAGTTTGACATTAAAATAGCATATACATATGTTACGAAACATTCAATAGTGGAAAAATATTTTTTAATACGTCTAAACGCAACAGTCTAAATATCTCGAAACAAAAATTTCATGACTTACACCATTCTCATAATCACAACTACGCCTATGCTAAGGACAATAAAGGACATTTATGCTAAGGTTTTTACATATATCCTTGAAAACCATAAACAGATATTTAAAGTATTTTGTCCACTGGATTAAAATCGGTAAACAATCCATAAATTGGTAATTAGGACCGTCCTGTTAAAATCTTCCTGCAAATCTTCAATTACTACTGCCTAATCACCAATTCGACGATTTTACCCAACAAAGTACCTATACGACGAGCAAAAGTCAGAATTATTAGTTTTACAGGAAGACACGTAGAATATTTAAAATGCTATGTAAGATCTGGTGCTAAATTTTGGATGTGAAAGTTCATAATATATGTTAAAAGAAGCTTCAATTCACAAAAAAGAACGAAAAATAAAGTGTTTAAGTTTGAGGTAAAATTTAACTTATACTCGATCGCTCCCTCCCCCAGAGATATATACACAAAAGAAAAAAAATCCTTACATCAATCACAAATTTTTCTATTTTCTGCAGGTGAAATAAAAACAGCAGATAAAACACAATAATGCATCGAATGGCAATAAAACTCGAAGCTAAACTGAAGGAAACGAAAGTAAGAAAAATAGTACTATAGGGTAAATTAAGAACAGTCGGCTCACCTAATATAAAATGGCTATTACAACTAATAGGTACTGATTTATTTATTTTATCAGACTAAACCTAACAGGTTCAGATATATGAATATCTACATAAAACTGCTCGACATTTGCTTTAAGACACTATTTACTGAAACTCGAGTTGAAAACTGAAGTCATGACATCTGACCATTTCTCCTAAGGTGCTAGGACAGATGGCTCTCGTCCGTCTGAGGGATGGTTCGCGTCTTTGAAAGAGACGACCCAAGCAAAATTATTTACAACTACCGATTTATTAAAATACTTATTGTTTGTTTACTCTCCTGCCCCACCGACTCACCCACCTTTACCCTAAAGAGACAACACCAAGCTACATCTAGACGTCAGCCCAAGTAGTTTCTCAGTCTGGAAAAGAGGTAGCACAAAAATTCCTTAAAATCCCGACTCCCTATTCCCCCCAAATATCACGGCAGGCTGGAAAAGATGCACGCGCGCGTGCATATATAGAGGCGTAACGGCTTCGCCCAGTACGCTGGAAATATTGCATCCGAACTCTCAGCGAACTTTGGAAGTGAAATACGCGAGGTTACATTAAAACGTTGCCGTGGATATGGGCGCAAGTTTTGAGCGTTTGACACGGCTGCGCCTGTGTCGGTGCGCGGAGCACACCCGCCGAACACGTACACCCTCCCCCAAACACACGTACGCGGATCGATAAGTACGCGTGTATTGGGGAAACCTCTACGAGCGCAGGGATCCCGTTGTTTTCGAAACTCTTGGCACACTTCTCGCTTCCGCGGGTTCGTAAATCCGTCAGGGGTCCTTCCCAGGAGTTTTCGAAAAACGTCAGGAAGAATATGCCGCCGAGTATCCGGCTCCCTTGGCGCTGTTGCTATTGATGGTATCTAACTCGTTCAACTGAATCCCGAAAGTTTCGCATCGATTTCGCCCGGCGTCCGTCGCCAGCCAGCGTCGTCGTCATCGCTGTCGCAGTCGCGCTCGGTCCCATACCTACTCAGGATTCAGCGGGTGTGAACCAGCATACCGACGACTTTCCTACCCCGAAAATGAGTCATTCCTGCCCCGACACGGCGACGTCCGCGTCGAGAGGAATGCGGAATATATTGCCGATCAGATAGGTGAAATGGAGTTTCGCGTTCGCGGGAACACAGGGAACGCGTTCCGATTTCTACGATTCTAACCGGGCCGGATAGAGGAAGCGGGGAGAGTCCCGGGGTTATATCGTGCGATTTGCGTTCGAGAACGGTCTCGGGGATAGAAGCGCTAGCTGCTAGAAGACGCGGTCTTCTTACGACTTTGAACTCGGGTTTGGGTAGAATGAGTGTATTGCCAGGCACTTAGGTACATTTGTTAGCGACTGTAGCGATGACGGTAAAAATTGAATGAGCGATGATGACGTGCGATAACTGGGTCAGTGAATGAATCTTCCCTTCGGGAGGGTAACGTTGAAGTCCTGTGATGCAGTTGTGGCACTGGTCAAAGGGGGCTTCAGGGAACAAAGACGATACCCTGGGTAAGTTAATACTGTGGATCCTAGACCGAAGGCTTGTGTATGTAGAACGTCTATGCGGAAACACAAGGATTGGTAGTTATCCCAGAAGACACCAGTCTAAGCACCCTGGCAGGAGCTGCACATGATACGGCTGCTAATCGTGGGAATTAACCACACACCATCAAGTTGTAGAAGTGGACTACCGGCATGACGAAACCTTACAGTTCCTATTACGACAGGTTAACGAACCAGTGGAGCCATCAACTGCCTGAACGTTCGCAGTAACTCCCAAAGGAAGAACATCCATTTTTCTCTCTAACACAGCGAGGATAGTGTCCGATTTAATGGCTGGCGAAGTTATGGAGCAGGTTCGTTAAGGTTAAGCTCCAACTATCCCATTCTCCTTTAAATTGCTCAGCCGTTCAATGCGCACAATAGGAAGTCGGTGGTCATTTGGCCACGTGTAACAGTGTAAAAGGTTTTCGAGGCACTAGACACACTCGCAAGGTCACCACTAAATTAGTGTTTCAGTAGAGGTCTAATGATATTAGTAGGACTATGTGGATGTCAGAATACTTTAGCGGACGTGTTTTCTGGCATTGAAGTTGCGAGCATGTCAGAGGTAATTGAGGAGTTGAAATGGTAAGTCATGTAAATGCCAGGGATTATATTATATAAAATAAAAAACTGACAGCGTTTACAACCGTATTCAGTATGGAATTTACATCCTTTTCATCTTTTGAGCACTCACATCGTTTACAATTTCATATCCTCAATTGAGCCCCTCAATTGACAAGTGGCGTAAGTCCATAATTCCGAAAAATTTGTTTATTATAGAAATAGTAAATATTAAGAATACTTGTTTCATTTACCAATCTAACTTGCGTATATTTTCATTTATGTTAATAAAAAATAAGAGTCAATTTTACAGCCTAAACAAAGTGACTGTCAAAAACGGCTAAAAAGAAGGACATGCTAGATTTGCTAAAGTTTCTTGCAATAAAGCTACGTTCTGTTCTTAATATTTTATAAAGCGTTACACGAAAGTCCAATTTTCAGAATACTAAGAAAGGGACTTAACTCACTTGTCAACTAAGGGGCTCAATTGTCAGAAAGGAGCTTGTCATGTAAAGAAGTTCTGACCGCGAATTAGGGGAAGGTTTTGGAGATGCCGTGGCATTGGAGCTCCAAGAGTTGACAATCTATCTAAAATTAAGTTTATCTGTACTACGATATCAGACCACACATATCAAGCACGTTGCAAACACAGTGCACTGCCTATCGCACCGAAACAGTAATGATACCAGTCAACAGACTTGGCGAAACTTTGCCTGGTCATATATGAACAGGGACACAGCAGCTTGGACATGGATCTACGTATACTGTCAGCTTAAGGTCCAGCAGAATCAAACAATACCTCTTCGCAAAGATCTATTGCCCAAGAACACAGTTTCCACCAGAAAGGAAAAAGTTCTCCTTCAAAATGATCGATCGATTCGATAGGTGGCCTTAGGCAGCACTCGTCACTGTTGTAGTAGCAGAAATAATAGCTACAGTGTTCATACATAGACACCTGGCTATCGTGGATTGGAACATCATTAATAACCCAACGTGTATGGCTGCATGGATCCGAAAGGCCCGTTACTATGGTTCTGGAAAGCCATACTTGTTACCACTGTGCGTTATATCGGCGAGGTTTGAATCCCCAGATTATTGATATTACGTTTTCCGAACGGGGTACAATGCTCGCGAATTGGGGCGCAACCACTGCCCCCGCGACGCTTCTAACCAGTTGGTCGGGCAGGAAATTTGAGACGAATCAACCGAATCAAGCCTGGAGCATGGGAGGAGATTGTACGCGATTCAACCCCGGCAACTCTCTGGGTATCTATCTCTCGCGGTACCACTTTGACCATGGCGATACGTCCGCAATTGGAGCAACTGCACCCGGACGAGTATTTTGCAATAGTGAGCTGTCTGTGACGTTTGCCAAAGAAAGTCATTCTGCATGAGTATTTACTTTAATTGTTTGAGATTGAGAAACAAGAGCAGAATACTCTGAGACAGACGGAGGAATTTCCTTGAAATAACCCCTATTTTTAATACTCTTGCTCCTCATTAAGTCTGGGTGAAGCCGTCTTGTAACATGCCACTATTCGAGCCTCTTAAATAGTCTCAGTACTGGCGAGCCAGCTCATGTAGCCCGGATCGCTAGTTCCCGTCTTTAGGACATGCTTCCAGGGAATAATCGCCCATGAAACAAGCTCCAAGCCCTGGGGGTAAACGAGTGTAGAGATAGACGCAGCAATAACGAGGTTTTGTGGGGAAACAGGAGAGTAGTTAAGAGAAGAGGATGGGAAATAAGAATCCGTGACCTTTGGTTGCCAGCTACTCGATAGCAACGCTTCTATACAAAATCGCCTGGCAAATCTCGAATTTAGGCATTGCTATCCCCACAGAATTCGGGATGGAGAGCATTCTGCTGTTTGCGCAAGCGCTGTTGAAGACCTCACTTCTGTTTGGTATACCTGCACGCAGTTATAAATTAATAATATACTTGCGAAGCGTTATGTAGATCGGTTGATGGTGGCAGATCTTCAGGGATAGTTAATTATGCATGTTTGGAAAATTGTATTTGTGTAAATATTTCAGTATGTAGAATATTTTCTTTGCGAAAGCTTTGGCCGTATATTTTTCCACTTTCCCCATCTTTACGCAAATGTAGATTTTGAGTGACGTATTAAAACTACAAACCGGAAGCAATAAAAAATGTTAGAGTAAAAGGAAAAGGTTTTCTAGGGGCTAGGGTTTATACAAAAACCGACTTTTAAAAAGACCGGTTTTCGAATTCCACTATTCCCAAAAAACCGGTTAAACCGATTTTCGAATTTTCACAAAAATATAATTAAAATAGAAAATAAATATTTTTACGTATTATAAAATTTTTCGGTTTTTTTTAATATTTATGGAATTACAAAAACATAAGAAAATAAAATATACTCTGTCTATACAATACCAAATAAATTAAACAAAATTAAAATAACTAAAATCCGTATAAATCCGTAGACTTGTTGAGTTCATTTAATATTTACGGATCTACAAAAATATTACACAATAAAATACACTGCAATCAAAACCAAATGAAAAAAATTAAATAAAACTAAAATCCGCACAAAATATAAATTATAAATCTTTATTTCATTTAGTATTTTTCTCCCGAAAATATGAACTGTTACCTACTAACATATGCTTGTGTCCGAGGCGGTTTCAAGTCAAAATGTTATGGTTTTTAATTAAATAACTCATTCATTTCTACATATAAATTCTAGTATATAAAACCGGTTTTTGAATTTTACAAATTTATTAAAAAAAAACGGTTTTTAAAAACCGACAAACTCTACTGGAGGCTTGAGGGGGAGGGGGTTATCAGATCTGGAAAGAATGATTAGTTAACGAGTAAGAAACTCGTTTTGTAATCAGACGCCACTGAGGCAGCAATTTACAGGAATACGGCAGTGAGTTTGAAAAATTTATCTGTCGAATGGTGCGGTCGCTTTGACGGCACACACAGCGCGTCAGAAATTTTCATGGCTTCCAATTTGAAAGACGGGGCACGCGCGCTGTCTTGGAAATACTTGAAAATCCGCTTATGAACGCTTTGAGCGAAGCGCGATGAGAAGTCCTGCTTTTTCACGGACGATATCCAGCTTTGAAGTTTCCACGAAGGATATCCCGCCCGTAGTAATTAAAGCGAAACTTTTTATCGTTAGTCGTGCCTCGTTTCTCCGCTGGCCAACTTGACTCTTTCAAGCGAGGAGAAGTTTCGGTGCCGCGTATCCCCCTTTCTGCCGTTGTGAATAGGTCGAAATCCGTTTGTTCGCGTTTCAATTACGCGATAATAGGAGCCTCGTTTACTTCGTGGAACTTGGCGGAACGATACTCACACTAGTGGAAGATAGCCTGCGTCAGAGCTAACGTGGCAAACTTGTCTCTTAAAATTAACACAGACCCGATATACACGGCTCCCTCCCGCCTTTGCGCGCTTTCCGCCCGCAGTGTCCTGCGACCCCTCCATTATACGAGACGGAACTTGGGACGGGTGTGAGGCTCGCACAATCGAACGATGAGCGAAGTCGGTAAACAATCTGGCGAAATGACGAGAAACTTTGCGCGAGGATGAACGAAGTGTAACGTGTATTAATCCTTTCGGCGATAAAGTTGCGACGGGAATGAAATGTAGCAAGCGTTTCGGAATCAAATTATAGGCACAGACTTATTTAACTAATTAATGGTACTCGTATGAAGAGACAAAAGAGGCTTCACTAATATAGGGCTGCAAGGTTTGCAGTGCAAACTGATGATATTTATTATTGTTAAGCTTTTAAGGTCACTATAGGATGAAGTCACTTCATAGAATTTATCGCTCATGAAGCATGAAAAGCTTCTCTTTACTTTGAAACAAATTACATAAAAAAGTATCAATTATTATTCAAATAACAGCGATTTAATTTTTGCTAGGCGATATTAGGTATCATCACACGACTGTTTTAGTATTTCGATCTACTTGATGTTAACTTTCGTTAAGTTTTCCTTCGTCCCTGTATTAATTTTGAGTGAATAATTAAATTAGATTAAATATTTGTGATGTGTATTCACGTTGTGCATAAAGTTTCATACGGTAAGTTATAGTTAAAGTAATTGGACTCTTATATGTACAATGTGGTACTTATTTTAAGTTGCGAACGGATACTAATAAATATACCTAATCCTTAATTACGTCTAAATATAGTTCCTAAATATGTTTATTTAAATAAACACTATTACCGCGATTTTTTTACACAAATTCTTCCTATGATTTTTATATTTTTTATTTTTTTCAACTCTTGTTTAATTCTATGTCATCACAGATTAAAAACTACAAACACAAGTTTTTTATTAACTTTAATATCTCCTTAGAAAACAGTTTATACCTCTTTGTATGAAACAGGGCCTGTTATAAATGTTTTAAATTCTTTTAATTACTAGTAATGCTCACTCAATAAATTCATGTTTTCTTTTTAATACCGAAGGGAACGAAAAAGAAGTAATCATGCCATATTTCGGCTAGAATTAACCCGTGATATTTAAAGATCGCTATACTCTGTGCTGGGTTTGTATTAAGTTTTTCTATGAAGGGGAAGGAACTTCCAATGTGAAGGTAAATGCTCCGTAATTGTCCAATATTCAGGGATTGGCAACAATTTGAAAACTACCTAGGAACATTTACATATGTACTTGAAACTTTCCGAACGATACTCCTGTATACGCTGTTATCTTACATTTACTTTTCAGCAATCTCTTCGTAAGTTCCATAAGTTCCAACCATTCCTTTCGCGTATTAAAATTTCTAATGAAACTGTGCCAATAGGAATACGAAATAAAAGTGAGCCCCAAAATGCAGAATTTGTGAAAAATGCATAATAACAAAAAAACTACAAATAAACTATACAAAATAATACAATTAATTTAGAATTTTCAATTCCCTAAAGCCTTTATTATAAAATAGTTTCTAATTAACCATTTGTACACCGAATTTGCATAACATTTGACAAGCTTTACCCAATTTTTAGATTCTACTATTCCACTTATACATTTTCAAAGATATTCCCGATGTATGCATGCACATTTTCACAGTTTTCATTCATACAACGGCTACACAGCTGAGCCACGGAAACATTGGAATTCGCCCCGCACCGCGACACGCACAACAAAATCAATATTTAACAAGAAAGCCAAGATAGTAAATTCCCCTTGCAAAAATTACCATCAGCAACGTTCCACCCTGTCCCCCGTTCTCGTTCGTCTCGTTCCTAACTCCTTCCCGTTCGAGTTCTAACCGCCGCAATCTTCGAATACTTTCCTCCAAACAGGAAGAAACTTTCGGTATGAAAACGCTTCCGCAGTCGGGTGGAATATTCGCAATGGAGCGAACTTGTAACCCGTAGCTTAATACCGTCCGAATTTCTCTCCCCCCCCCCCCCCCCCCCCCGCCTTTAAATTCGACCTGCTGCCCGTTATCTATCCTTCTCCCCGTCTCTCCTGCGCGCAACGCCCCGTCCAACACTCACCCTCGCCGGGGATTTGAAAGAAACGAATTTTGAGTTCCGAAGCGGGTATCGCGTTTCGCTGGCGTGCCGGCCGCGCTGGATCTTCCGCGGCAAAAGACAAACACACTTCGCGATCCATTTGTTCTGCGAGCCTGGGCATTCCGGCCTGCGCGCTGCAATCTGAACCTCGCCTGGGGATGATAAACGGCCGTACGAAGAGAGACACATTGCTATCACGATAGAATGCTCAACGGAAATTGAAATTTTGACGGGACATAGGCACGCAGTAGAAAGGACCGGACTGCGGCAGACGCTCCGCGCCCGTATATAAGACCGTACGTCATGTTCCGATGTTACGTCCCGAACACGTCCTATACCAATAACTTATTCCCAATGATGCGTATCGTCTATCTTTACCCGAGCACATCCAACCGATTTATGGTACTGACAATATCTGAATTTACTAGACAGGGGCGGCACGGGAGAGGGGAGCAGTGGATCGACAGAAAGAGAGAGTTGAAAGTGTGTGTCTGTGTCCTGGGGGTTTCGAGGCGTTTAGCGAGGGGTGCTTCAACTTTGCGCGTCGATCCTTTCTCAAACACGGATGCAAACAGGAAGACGTAAATCTACTCTGTCGTTGAGTGATTTTAGGCCTTTGTTCGGGCACGCCAAGGTTTTAGCTTCGTTGTTTTACTGACCGTCGTGTAGGTATGGTTTATGTGACTCGCAGAGCCTTTCACCGTTCGTCAGTTAGCCGAGAATTTGATACGATACTGAAAAAGTTAGTAGTGGTTTTCTCTGACGTTATTGGTTTGCGTTATTGGAACAAACAGGGTTTTTGAATGTTCATACAGGTTTACAAAAAAAAGTTGAAAAACGATATTCCCTATTTTTTTGCTATTCCGACCAATTGCATTTTTTACAGAATGACGAAACACGTCAGTTAGCAAACTAATCCTGCTGGCTTCTAAAATAAAACTCATGTTGTTTGGACGAATTCTGAAAAAATTATGCGATTTTAAAAGTTGTAAACTTTCTTTCGTCCATTGTAGCAACGCATTAGAATTTTTTTCTGTGCGCAGTTGGAGTCCTTTTGCGAAAAGAATTTGTACAAGAGAAATTTGAGGGCAGATATGAAAAATATTATTTAAGTATAATACTTTACCGAATGGGGATCAATTAATTTTATTTTTGATATAATGTGAGGTAGGGTTTACTAAACCTCATTATACATGAAAGCTCTTCGTGCTACATGTGAAAAAAGACTTCATATTTTTCTGACAGGGTAAACAATGATACAAGAATTTTAAATAGAATTTATGGAAAATTATCACATGTAGTCCTTTTCATTTTGAATAACTTTTACTGAAAACAATTGTGAATATAATGTACGTATGCAAAGTTATAAATTGATATATCCAGTCATATTGGTTTTCGAGAAGCGTCTCACCATAGACACTCTCCTTCCCCTTGTAGTCTCACGCATTGTTACCTGCTCGCAGGCTAGTAGTACAGGTCAATCATATCTGCTTTATCATTCTCCATGTATCGTTTATTCTATGTACGCTTTTGCGAAATTGTTTCAAGTGGAATTTACTTAGATGATAAAGGCTCTATAAAAACGTAAAATTCTAGCAGCTATTTCATTTAAAATTTCCAAGTTATAACACTATTTACACTGCTAAGAAGAATAATTTAAAATGCTTCCATTCGCGTGGACGAACAATATATATAATGATCGAAAGATCGATTATCGGAAAAATCATTCTGTCGTTATGAGCACATCTGTGAAAAACCAGCTAAACAACTCACTACAGACTTTATAAATTACTCTGCCAACGGTCTGGAAAAAGTTGCGTTTATGTAAGAAAACTGAGACATCGTGAAATAAAGTCTATTACATAATATTTACTGAAAAAGATTCTGTTCCTTCATCAGCGAGCGTTATCCTCTATCGCCGCGCTGCCGTCCGTAAAACGTTTACTTTGCCACAGTAATATCTTGTCATTAACTTATTACGTTCGTTTCGGAACTCAATTAAAACTTTCCTAGTCTAATTACACGACTGAAATAAAACCACCGCGAGTTAAGCGCATGAAAATCAGAATCGCTTCTCGTGGTAAATCATTCACCCACGATCTGTTAATTCCCCCGAACTCCGCCCATCGGTTTACAATCGAATTTGCTATTCTCTGTACTTCGTTACCCGCGCAGCGTGTTTGACCGGACTAAACAACGATATCCGTGATATGTAATCCCGTGCTGCAATTATTTTCAAATTCAGAAGCATACTTAGGCACCCACGAATCTCACGCTGCAACGCACAATGTACTATAAAGCTGGACTTGACCGTTGCCGATTCGATCAGGGTTTTAACGAGGAGTGGTATCGGGGCATTAAATGCAAGTGGAAGAGATTACTCACTCTCGGTGAAAGAATACGTCGCTTTGAAGCCGCGGGAGTGGCGGGACGACGTGACGCCGTCAAATTCCAAGGAAAGCCGTGGTCCGTTGCTCATGATAGGCCGTGACGGCCTTTCGCCGCAGACCGAATCTATTTTCTCCTTCTTCCCGTCTATGTGCACGTACGCCACCAGCGAGTCCACGCCTTCGCACCTGGAAGCATAAAAAATGGACGAGTGTCGACGATGCCTCCCGTTACACTCTGTTCAGCAGCACGCAAAATTCCGAGCCCCCGGCGCTGCTGATTCGATTAAAGTTCCATTGCTCTTGTTTCAATGGGCGCACGTGACCGGGTCGAAAGGTAACCACGACAACGGTCATTACTGTCGTTTCGATTAACGAAGTTTGATGAATTATCTATGACCTGGAGCAACGATACGGATGCGAATTTTACCACTTTAAACGGTTTCACGAAATAGTGGAACGAAGACAATGCGCGATATTCAATAATGAGATTTTGGGATAAAAAGATACGAAGGGAATTTTATTTGGTTCATCTGAATCAACAGCGAGGCGAAGCTGTAGAAGTGTTGAAAATATTGGGTTGTTTGATATGTTACGTCGATTTTGTTTGGTCTTTGAAAACGGAAAATTAGTTCACCGTTTAAATTCAATTTGAATTGTGCCTGATATTTGATTTTGCAGCAAGTTTTTAATATTTTTTCTGTAAACGTTTTATGGTTTGAATTTATAAAAGCTTTAATTTCACTTCGTCTGTCTGCGATATTGTTGTAGTGGCTTCACTTTAATTAATACGGTAATGGTTTTATTGGTTTTTATTTATTACAGAATTTTCACCTTTACATTTTGTATGTGTTATGTTTTATTAGTCTGTTATTAATTAGAGAACCGGCTTTTAGACAGAGGTGTCTTTTGTTCCCAATCTGTTTCTAAAACGTCACATTCTCAACATATTAAAATATTTTCTAGTATCTTCTTAACAAATCTTTCCTTATTCCGCAATATGTTGTCGTCTTTTTAGTTTCTAATGCTGTTTTTATAGACAAGTAACACTTTTTACAAACCACTAACACGACTTTTATTCTTTCGAAATGAATAAGAAACATTTCAAGACCCTTTTTTCTTTGGATTCAAGCCACATCAACAGTAATAATCGCGAATTTAAAAACAGTTTGTTATTTTTGAAAGAATAGCCAGAACCAATGCAAAAAGCATCGTGACACATACTCGTGTTTAACTTTCGAATCGAATGCAAAATTTTTTTCGACGTAGGAACTTGTCCAGAGGACGAACACCCCCAGTGAATGAACTTACGATCATACGAAAAAATAGTAAAATCAATTATTAAAAATGAATGTTCATTCATTGATCATTTGAGCCATGTTTCACTTAATCATACGCCAGACTTTTAATGAAAGGATGTATGACCTTAATAATGAAACAGCTCGCATACAGTAATAGCATTGAGGGGATTAAATACCGATTTGTGAATACTAATTTTAACAGACATGCAGCTTAAGTGTTCATTTACTGGACAGGTCACCCCAGTTTCTTCAATTCTGCATTTCTCTTCCTCATTCGTATTCTCTCAAAACTTGAATAGACCTTAAATGACTCCTTTCGTTGGAGAATATGATCACCATCAATTTTTTTAATCCATTTATAAGTGCACTTTACGAACATTTTACACAACCAAGTACTATAGTATCCGCAGGATGTCCCTTCTTATAATGAAAACTGTTTCGTTCCTGTTTAGTTATCCGTAGCCGAGAGAGCTCGAAATTCTAATTAGGATTTGGAGTCTCAGTAGCGTATCGTAAACTCATGTGTACACCGAATTCAAACACACCCGATCAGTAATGGGTTTTAGGACTTGCGGTCCGGCTTTGCCGAAATTAGGAACATGTACAAGTACTCCGAATTGCAATACTTGCGTGTTCGGCGTAATGATGGTTTACGGAACGTATGTGGATACAGTGAGACACGGAAAAATCCCCCAACATCCCCCTTTTATGTTATCCAGCTTAGATTACCCATCTTAGATTATAACAATTTTCGAATCATAAGAAATAAGATAACTAATCTACTTGGTGTATCATATGTATTACAATAAAATGTAAAATAAACGTTGGAGATTATATTGCTGTACCTCATTTTTGCATAGTATTTATTTAGAGTTATGTTGCACTAATAAAATAAATATATATTGCAATTAATATTGCAGATATGGAATACCTTTCAACGTTCGTGTATTAAATTTCTTGCACTCTACAGGAATAATCAGCAGATCACAATTTCTGGGGAATAAATTATTCGAGATGAAATATCAGAGTTATTTAGGCATGAACCAGTATTATGGATTTAATGCATCACGCGTGAATCATTAATACATCAACCGTGCAGTTTATACAGGGCGTAATGGAACAGTAGATACACAAGTAAAAATGTTAAAATGTTTAGTAGACATAATCTCGTATTGCTGGCAGAAAATCGAATTGGATTATAGAGGGATAATTGATTAAAGAATCCTGTCAAAAAAGGAAAGAATAGTGCAAATTTTAACTTACAAGGGAAGTTTGGATACCCAAACATTCCGATTATTTTTTTAATCTATGCAGGTTCTTACAGGACGTCAATAGAAGTATCAGGCAATATTTCGTTCGTGTCCATTATCGGTTTTGGCTGCTACAGTGCCAATTTTTAATATTTGTTTAGTTACAATGAACTCAATCACCAAACTTCAACTTAACATTGTATATTAAATAAGAACGATATGCAACTATGTACAAACTGATAAAATACATTGTCTTCTTAATAAATTGATCCTTGCCAACCACTTATTATTTTATAAAAAGAGTAACGCTTCTTAACAACCTATAGTTTATGAAAAACTCTAAGAAACCCTAATGACCATTAACACTGTAATTATTAGACGCTACACGGTTCTTCAGGGTGAAAACACCCCTTAAAGGTTGATATCCTACTTTTCTGTATATCTTGAAAACTATAGTAGATATAAAAAAGTATTACGATGAAAACTGAACGGCTTTTTATGACCTATAGAAGTATATAATCGAATCGTTTAAAATTTGTGGAGGGGAAGGTTTTTTTATTTAAAATATAAATTGTTAACAATTTCACAGTTTTATACACCATAACGAGCCGTTAAGTTTTCATTCTAATATTTTTTCCATATGTTAAGATATAGGTACAGTAAAGTACGAAATCACACATAACACTTTAAGGGGCATTTTCACCCCTGAGAAACGTAAATGGGCAGTATCGAAAAATCGCCTGATACTTCTATTGAAGTTTTGTACAAACCTACACACTTTAAAAAAACTCGGAATGTTCGAGTAACCGAACATCCCTTGTTAGTCAAAGCTTCGATAATTCGAACGCCTCTAATATCCAGAAATGTTCTATTATTTCCACGATATTGTATATCACGTAAAACAGACAGAAGGCTTTATCAAATCTCCCTTTTGAGATGCAGGCTCGAGCACGGATTTACAGTTACAGGTATAATGAATTTATATATATTTAGCTGGAGCTTCTCGTTAGCCCGATATCTCCACGTATCCTTCGAAATTCGAGGGGAGTTAACGACGCCGATTCGCAGACAGATGAAACTCCGCGGGGAGAGCGAACATACGAAGTTTAATTAATAAAGTTCGACTTTTTCTCGCGCACAGGATACAGTCCGTACGTGCTGCGGAACTTCGGATTTCCCAGAGAAATAGTACATTCGCCGGTGTACCCGTGAAAGCGAGCGTAAATCGGCGTAATATTTTAAAATACTTCGCCGGGGCGCAGTATACAAATTACTTTTCGATACGCTGCAGGCCAACGGCATTGTTCGATCGATCTTTTTCATATGCATTCGCGCTATCGCGTTCCGTTGTACGCTTCCGCGTACCTTTCGCATAAATATAAAGGCTGTCGAGTGATGTGGATACCGCTCCGCTGCTGTACCGACGATAGTAAAGCAATAAAAAAAACGTTTATGTAAATGCCAGAGATGCAAATAGAAAGTGAAATAATGTATTAATAATGGAACAGTAACGAGGGGCGTGCACATGGCTCGCGTCACCGATTGGGTTCATACCTTGTATACCAGTAGCGCACTCAGGATTTCATTTTGGGGCAGCCGAGTTCGACGGATAAAAATATTTGTAATGCAAATTCAATAAAATTCATTAGGCGACTAAAAAAAATTATTTGAAGAATAAAATCTAGTTTTGTTTTCTTTTTATTAATAACACTGGTTTACAGCCATTTTGTGCAGCAGATGCCACTTTTCTTATGTAAAATGGCCCGCTGATGCCGAAAATAAGGTCTAAAATATTTTCTGTGGATAAGTTTTCGAGATATCGACAGGTGAATTTTTTACCTGTCTGTCAAAAAGGTAGTCCCATATATTTGCGAATATCTCGTGTTGCGAATGATCGATATAGTCGAAAATTATCTTAAAGTAAAGGTAATTGAATCACCAACAAATCTACTTGACAAAATTTTCAAATCGGTTCAGTAGTTCGGATGAAATTGATGGAAATGTGTGAACGAAGTCAGTTTCTTCGACCGAAATTGACATCGACAATTCATTTAATCATCTGGTAAAAATTGAAGTCGCGAAAATGGGCTCAATTTCTCATTTCTTACGCTAAGTCTGCACTTTTACGAAGAAAACAAGGTGCTACTGAAGAAAAACTATGGACAAACACCGGAGCTAGAGACAATTGTGTGAAAACACTAATATTTCATTTTTTCTCGGTTTTGTGTTTTTTTCTTCATTTTATTGTGTTATTTCAATTTCAAATCATTCTGTACATTTTTTCAAGTATTTTGTTAACATGTTCGTTTTGATCAATTTCGGTGGTGTTTTCTCACTTTTAATTAAATCGTGGAGCAGGATATTTCATAACAGAATATGAATCAATTTAATACAGTACTAAGCGATGAAATGAATTTGTTGTGAGATATCCTGCGCCCCGATTTTATTTAACGTAAAAAAACACCATCGAAATTGTAGTACAATAAAAAAATTATTTTTTAGTTTTTTAGTGCATTTTTAACAAACTAGTGCAATCCATGGTCCAAGTAAGTCATATTTTTCGATTAAGACTTTATTATCGATAAAATCTTGTTTCAAAATCCATTTAGTACGCGTGCACTTGGCTTAAAATCGGTTCCACCTTCAAATTGATTTTCTCGAAATAAAAAACCCCGATGCGGAGAAATATTATTTTACAATTTCGAATTGTTTGCGCACGAGGATTAATTTTGCTCATAATTGTGCCATATGTTCTGGTAAATACTGTTGATTCTTAAGCAGCTGCGCTGATATCGAACGAAATTTATTTCACATTTCCAACTTATTTCCTTCTGTAAAATATATTACCTATTAAATGTTACTAAATTTAATTTCACAGTTTCCACTATTATCTCATACAGAATCACTACCATTCCGGCTGTGCCACTCACTACGCAGCACTTCGTAATTTTTTATTTTATTCAAGACGAGTATGCATACACGCAAAACAGAACCGCGCTCAGCCGAGGCCTTTTTAATATTAATATGCAAGGGAGTTCGTTAAGATGGGACGGTCCGATGCCTACGACACGGGGGGACAAGATTCCGTAGGGTGTCCCGAGGAGCCACTAAATTTCCGCGTGCCAGCGGGATCGCTGAACCGACTATAATAAGTACGAATGTTGCGTAAAGCCGGCGCGGGCAAAAACGACGATACAAAAGATCTATAACTCCTTTTAGAGCGGAGGATTTATCATGCGGCTAGAAAGAAGCGAGCTCAACGACACATACACACGTACATCCCTGGGTCCCTGAATTATCCCAAGTTTTTCCCCTTTTAACGACACGATTTGTATGCGCGAAACGAACGTTAAAGGAGCATTAATCGCGGCCGTTAAATTAAAGATAACGAATCGAACTAATTCCACGGGCGACCGAGTGCCCCCCTCCCCCTTCAGGGTCCACGCTACCGAGTTAACTCGGCTGATTCCTCTTACTCTGTATCGCTATAATTCAAAGCCCGAGCGTCGACGAGATTGCGATCGCGTTGCAACTGGCGTTGGTCTTTCGCCGCGGAAGGAGCGTCGAAATGAAAATTCACGATAATCTCGCGCCGATGAATTCCCGGGTAAACAGCCGCGTGCTTCGTATATCTTCTGACAAAACAGCTCGACGAAATATTCGCTAATATCGCCTGCAAATTGCGGCCAACTTTCGATGCAATTTGCTCGGCGTAACTTAGGGAGTACGCGGTTGCGAAGAAATATAAAACGAAGAAGTTCGCATCGTTCTCCCGCGACGGCTCGTCTCGCTCCTCTTCCTCGAATCGTTGCCCGTGCTTTTCGTACTTATCCGTGGTCCTCGCTCTCGTGTGTACGCCGCGGACGCACGTCAGCGGCGCGTGGCGTGTAACATATTCAATGGGAAAACTTTTCATGTCCCCGACAAAAGAAGCTTCACCTGAGGGACCACCGTGCATTTCCATTCGCTGATTTCACGTCCCGTTAGAAACACAAAAATCAAGATGCATCTTCACCGGCGCGCTGTCCAACCGGCCCCCGTCACCGCATATTGTCCAATTTTATATTCAACACTCGCGACACTAGCACCTAACTTTCAGCAATAACTCGACGCCGGACTGACGTCCCTCAAACATGGACCACGTCTCTAACGTTCAAACTCCTCGCGCTGATATTTCTCTGTTTTCTTCCGCTACGTACCGTCCTCTTCTCTTTCCCTCGTCTTCGTTACTCTGTTTTATTTGTCTTTTGCGCTCACTGGATGGAAGGAGCACGGCGCCATCGATGCTGGATATTGCTTTAAAGTCTTTACGGAGGATTCTGTTCGTGTGATTCGATGAGAATTCTCGGATGCGAATAGCGCGTGACAGTTTCGGTGGGGAATTGAAATATATGAAGTTTCAGATGCGCGAGATGTTTTTCGCACGGGGAGTCATTGATTTTTTAAGGGAAGTGAATTTGATACGAGATTCGACAGAGGGGAAGAGAATTAAGAGGGTTCAGCTACGTCAACCGTCTAGAAAAAGAAATTTTGTATAGAAATCCGACGGATAATATTGCAGTTTCAGCTTCCAAGCGGTGAAGAATATCTACTTTCAGAGGGAAACCTTAAAGAAATTGTGAAGAAACTGTAAGGTTATAAAATTTTCACAGTGGAAAGGCTACCTCCTGTTGCTGTACATCAGGAATTCAGAGGAGAAAAAGCATTTTAACTTTGAACGAGGTTATTTGCAGCGGCGAATGGTGCTTATAACATTTTCATGATGTTCTTGCATTTGTTGAGGTTTTGTCCGTCATTTGTCGTTCTGTGACTTTAAATATCGCGTAGATAGAAACGATGAAGTATAAAATTCTTGTGGATGCCTTCCTAGTTACTTTAATTACGTTAAAGAGTTATAACTTTTTTGCGGAATGCTTCTGTATAAGGAATCACATTGATAAAGTTATACAGAAATAAAAAAAGGGATGACTTAACCACCCCCCTAATTTTAATTGAGTTACATTATATTTGAATTTTATAAACAATTATTCACATGAAGTAACATGAACTGCAAAGAATAACGGATTTGGTATGGAATACCCTATGTAGGTGCATATGAGTCTTTGTTTTTGAAAGTGGTATAAGTCCATTTATTCAGACATTGAGATATTTAAGGGTTTGCGTCTGAATCAATTTAAAAATATTCGCATACGTCTATCAATTCGGGAAATGTTTTTAAAATTATAAACTTATTAAATTTTATTATGCAATAATAACCAATAAAAATATTAAAGAAAATATACGATTTTTTAGCTACAAATTGACTTATACCACTCTCAATAATAACATGTGAAAAATATAACCAATAGCAATTTTAAATTTATATTTTAATTGAAGTTGGCTTTTGTGAAATGTATTTTTTAATGTAAAAAATAATAATTAAAATGAAGACATACATGTCTTCATTACTTACTTACTTCCTTATATTATAATGAATTTATAAATAAACAAGTATGAAAAGTAAATTACTTCGTTAAGATAACTAATAATAACAATCTTATTCATATTTCAATCTTATTTATCCTTTATACTTAGCATATGAAGTATTTTTGCCAAAACATAAACTTATACAACTTTAAAAAAAAAATTCCTGCGATAACATTTTACAGTACAACTTTTTTTTATTAATTTATGAGGATATTGTACACCATTAACTGTGTGATTATAAATATGAAAAGAGGATATCTATATCTGACTAAAACTACCAATAACTCATTTTTTCCAAAAAATGAACTTATACCACTTTTAAGAACAACGGCTCATATATATTGCGAAAGGTGTCTGACCATAAATAGTGCTCTTCCACTTGCTCTCTCCGTTCCCCTTCATTTTACACTTCCGTCTCCCTTTCATTCTATCGGTACAAATCAAATATATTTTGCTTCGGCTCCTGATATACATTATGCATGTATTAAATGGAAAATTTGTTTCGAACGGAGATTCTTCCGACTAATGATAACTTTAGAAAATATTTATGAATTTACCAGGAACTTCATTTCTGATTCACAAGTTATATCTTACTTGGCAATGCCTGAAGTTTTCTTATTTATATTACACGGAAGACTCCGTCACACGAACAAGTTTCAAAAAAAGGAGGTCATGCCGATATCATGAATATATTCATGAAAGGTTCTTGTAACGATTTTAATGAAACGGTGTGTGTAATATGAAGCGTACGAGCAACGAATGAAAATTTGTACGAATAATAAATAGAATGAGAAATTCTCATCCAAATGTAGGTATTATAAAATGAAAGGTAAGGGGAACAAACAGGGAATATCACAAAACAGCGTTATAGAGAAAATTAATTTTTAATACATCAGTCAATCAGTAAAGAAACAAGTAATTTTCTTTTTAAATAATTTCTTGTTTTATGTTGACGATAGAAGCTTACGTTTATGCAAAGAGTGGGCACATTCCGAATTTTGTTCCAGTGCAGAGTGGACATTTTCTAGTTTTAACCAGTAGGTATAACAAATCTTTAACGTTATCTTACGGGGGTATTTGAACTTTATAACCCTTTGTGATTCGACAGTTCTGTAGGCCCAGTTGTCACCAAAAAAATATGCTATAATTCGTAAATTCACGAAAAATGGACATTCCTGGTTTTTCCCCTTACCCTTCAAATGTACTCCTAATTTCGTTGATCTTTATGAGACTTTCTCTTCCTGATGGATAGATATGTTCCTCTATTTCATATCAAATAGTCCTTAATTCCTCTTTAATTCAAATCTGTATCAAATCTTTACCTCCAAATTCAAATTTCAACAGAACAGATTTTACCCTTATGCATTTTTTACAAGTCGAAATGCAATGGATATATTCTGTGCATACTTTTAGGTGTTCCATATTAACGTTTTTTATTCTATACTCAATTCAACGTGTATTAAATATTCTCAAAGTATTTATTAAATAACGTAGTGTATTTAGTAAGAATTTATTTTTATTCTATCTTTCGTTGCTCTCCACAAGCCTGTTTTTGTTCCTCATACCAAAAGAAGTGTGTATATAACTGGCCCATATGAACCACATTTACAGGTCACTACGATTTGCAACATGATTTTACACAATTAAGTGTATATTATTCCTTAATAGCGTAAAAAAAGTTGTTTTTGTCTCAGGTATTATAATGGCTTCCACTAGTAACCCAAAATCTACAAGGACGCCAACTGGAGAGTTGTTAATTGGAAAACAAACAGAAACACTTCCCCATGTCCCTAAAAACGATTAATTCTAGCAACCTCAAAATATTGTCCGATTAGGCTAAAAATTTGCACAGGTGTTAGTTAGCATGTTTGGAACAAAAGCAACCTTGTGGAAAACCTAAATTTTATACTTGAAAAATGGCCCACCCTAATATCCACGATAACTAAGTAAGCCCTTTACGAAAACTCATATCGTATTTCTTTTATTTTCATTCCAACGAATCGTCCAGTTTCCGGTCGCAGAATAGATTCCACTCCATCCTGCACGTCTGCGTTAAATTTCATTTTTATTTAAACTCAGGTGTCTGCGTGTCCCTATTTCGTCCACACCTTTGTCCATAATCTAACGCCTTACGGATCAGTTTTAACAAGCAAATGTAGAATTCCCGAGCCGCGGCACAGCGAAGTAGTCACACGAACGAGGCGATATAAAGAATATTACCGCGTGCGCATTCGTGTATATAATGTTATGTGCACGAGTGGTTGTATATGCTGCATGCACGCGGAATGAATACACGCCGCGTGCATGAATGTTGGGCCGTGTGTGACGCTCAAGGAAAATTTCGACCAATCCACTCGGATGATTGGAAGGAAACTGGCCAGGAAAATCAGATGTCGGTTGCGACCTCTCCAGGTCCTATTCACCGGAATCCTCTCCTGCATTTGAATGCACATACGGTACGCGCACTGTGTGCACACTCGACGTATGTAAAGCGAAAGCACTTGAGACACTTTTCTAATGAAAATGTTTGCTCGTCGAACGTACGATTTTTTCACGCGCGCCGCGTTACAAGCAGGATCCATCGGATAAAATTCCGCGACGAATACCTCATTCGATTTTTGCAGAACAATTTTCTCTCGCAGAAAATTGTCGAGTGATTAGATTTCATTTGTGTATATATATCGTGAGAAGATATATAATTTAGTCAAGGTGCTTTGAAACAAGGGGTAATTTATTTCGTTTGTATATGAGAAAATTGTACGCGTAATTTAAATAAATATTTATAATAACATTTCAATATATCAGCTAAGTTATGTATTGAATGGTGACTATAACGTTGCTACGTAGAAGTTGGTTTGCAAATTTTCGAAATCGATTTACTGTTGTTTTAAACTAAGGAAGCTCCTTATGTCTTTTTTCTGTAATTTTGAATTATTTTTTTAAGAAGAGTCACCTATTTTTCGGTTGTATTTCAAGTTACGTCGTGCCTTTTGTTAATAATAGTGATAAGGAGTATGCCTTATTCTTAGATAGCACGTTTATAGTCATTAAAATTCAAAAAAATTTATTGGAACTCGGAGAATTCGAAGACCCTTCCTGCTTTCAAATAGCGATTTAAGAATATCAATACACTTGGACGGCGAACTTCGTATAGTCTTTGACGAAAGTTTCCTTAAATTAAAGGAAATTAAATTTCCAATACTAAAGTATATCGATATAGTATAACGAACTTGTGTAAAGTGCAGACAAAAATTCAGCGTGAGTAACGTGAGGACCAGAAGTCCTTGTATTAAATTCGAATACATATACACTGCTGTTCATAAGTATTAGTACACCTGTTGTATGTGCACAAAATGTGATATTTGATACAGTTTAGATACTTTTCACTGCTCTTATTGGCTTCTATTTTTAGTTTAAAATATTAAATAATGTAAAATTTGTTAAAGTTCTTCAACGAATTTCCAATGTTTTTCACAATTATTTCACACAGAGGTGTTCTAAAAGTGGAAATCCACGATGAGATTTGAGGCAGTCAGAGCAACAACGGACCAACCCACATTAAAAAAAAATTTTTTCCTACTTTATATGGTTAATAGAGCTTATTGGAATACGTTATTGCTACTAATTCAATTTCGAAAAAAATGTGGGTTAGTCCGTTGTTGCTCTGACTGCGTCATTTAATATGAGACTTTTCTGTCATGAGACAAAAGTCTCAGCAACAACTAAATGTAAATGGAGATGAGATTTTTGAAAATATATCATGAAACTTGTCTCGTGAGAATCTGATTTCATGAAACTAATGACAAAATAATTAAAAAAAATAATAAAATAATAAAATAATTGTCTCATGAGATTAAAGTCTCACGTGAGGCACGATATTGTTGTCTCATTGTGGGTTTGCACCTTAATCCTTTATAGTCAAGCGGTGTAGGTATTACTCCCCAGGATATATATTTGCCAATACTTCTGTAAATTTTTAGACCTCAATGATAAAATTTAAAAGTTTAGTGAATTTCAACAAAAAAAGTCACTTTTATCCACAACTATTTTTTCAAATACAAATTTCAACATGTCAAAATTTACATTTCTAGGAAAAGACTATTAGAGCATCATTGTATTAGTATCACGAGCGTGCAATTATCACACAAAAGTTAAAAGACTCACAAATACGAAAATGGTAACTCCAAAATGCCGCTGGGTTGCAGTGAAACCCATGTGACCAATTTGCGATTATAAAATGCTATGACCATTGAGGGTTAATACTTATGAACAGCACTGTCTTCTGTATTTTTGGAACACGCCCCATCAATTTTCCCCACGATTTACAATATACTCAACCCCACCGCTATTTATAACCTCAAAGCTCCCTATATCACAGTTTCCGCACTTCCCATTTATCTATAAGCTATTACTAAGAAATCATATCCTTCAAATATTATTACGTCTGCAAATGATACTTTCATCCACTACGCAACCCCCGCGCCGCCAAAACCTTTGCGAGACCCTTCACCCCTTATCCTCCCACGCCCACAAATTCTCGCCAGCCACGATCGTCGAGTGATGCAACACGCGCAGAGCTTTTTCATATAACCATCGTCGATAAATTACGCGATCGTAGTAGGAAACACTCGGCTTAAGTTGGAATATAATTTTCGCGATATTATAGTACAAGACGTTAATGGCGTCCGTCAAAGGGACCCGTACAATGCATTAACGAGTTCGTAACAGCTGCCTCCATTATTAACAGCCCCGTAACTATATAAACGAAGTTGATATTAAAAGGAATTACGATCGGGAGCGGGCGTTGTCGCTTCTTTTCGCTCGTGGCCAATCGATTCGCAGGGGGCGGGCTCGTTTAAACTTCCCCTCGTTATTTACCGAGGCAGTTGGCGCGTGGACGATGTTGTTGCGCGTGATTATTTCGATTCTCGTGAAACGCAGCGAGAGCAATTACACGGCTAGGAATACGCTACTCGAGCGGCCGCACGCTGAAACGTGCCAGGGCGGCAATGAAACAGCGTTTAAGGCCAAGCACGTGGAAAATGAACGAGGAGATGACCAGTCGCAATTGCTATTCTATCAACGCCAACGCTCTGAGGGACGTTGTGTCATAGACGGATTCCCGGGATACCGTTCTGAGGCAGTTCTGCTCGATCTATGTCACTTCTTCGATCCGTGCCTGGCAACACAGTTCCGATCGTCGACACCGCGACTTGCAGAGGCGTTCCGAGGGTAGAAGGAGGGTCGCGCCATGTACGACCATGGTGGACGATTTAAATAAAATGTGTGGAGTACTGGCACCGTCGACGTGCGTTCTACATGCTTCTACAACGCGATTGCATCGCATCAAGACTCGAAAATACGGAGTGAATGGGCGCGAGAGGGAATCTTCTAGACACAAACCGATATTGATCAAAGATAGGGCACTGCTTTCGGTTTAGAATTGAGGGGCCCCTGTGGAAAACAGGAATATGGCACTGTTTTATGATATTTTTTATGATTTTTTTACACTACATTTCAGGAACGAATTAATGGTACAAAAAAAACGAAATTTTATGCATATGTGGTATTAGGGTGGCCCTTATTTTCAATCTGCGATTTCTTTTGCTCTCACCCCCTAATATGATTCCATTTCATAAAAAAATAGTCCCTGAAAAAGATTATTGTAATCGGATAACAGGAAAAGGACCAGGCCTTAGAGTTTAGAATTCATCAATGGTTTGAATTTGAAGAATTTCTAAAAAATCATAAGCTCTATCGAAATTTTGTTAAAATAATATTTAAAGAGCATTCAATTTTCTACAATTACTGTATATATAATTTTTTCCTGCTCCCTACCATTTTTTAGATAATAGCCTTTGAATATAGAGAGGTCGGCGCTTCGGGCGTGCCACCTGTACGGCGTGACGTATTGTCTATACGCGCGTAGTGCGCACTTCTCTATATTCAAACGCTATTATCTAAAAAATAGTTGGAAGCACGAAAAAATTATATACACAGTAATTGTAGAAAATTGAATGCTCTTTTAATATTATAAGGACAAAATTTCGATTGGGCATACCATTCTTGAGAAATTCTTTAAATCCGAACTATTGATGAATTCTAAACTTTAAGGCCTGGTCGGCACCCTTTCCTGTTGTTCGATTGCAATAAACTTTGTCAGAGACTACTTTTTTATCAAATGGCACCGTTCTAGGGGGTGAGATCAAAGAAATACAAAAAATAAATTTCGACATGTATAAATAAGGGCCACCTTAATGTGGTATGTGCCTGTTATCCACTGATAAGGGAACACCACGAACCCGAACTCACCAATTGGAACGCAACTTTGTGGGTTTATAGAGTGACACAAAACAAGAACAACGGTATGCTTCATTCGTGCTAAATCGCCCTTTAAGCATCTGGAAACTAACCTCAAAGTCAAATAGGCACTTCCACTTTTCCGCATATAACTCCTAAAGTACAATAGACAGAGAACATTTTTTTAAATAAAAGTTGAATGGGATAATAAGCGCTGCAAACTTACGTGGACAAAAATTGGAAAAGAGTTTAAAAAATATATATTTGCCGAAAAAAAACTTTTTTTCAAAATTTTATTAACGCAAGTTTGCAGCGCTTAGTGCACCATTAAAGTTTTGTTTGAAACATTTTTTTTGTCTTTTGTAGTTTAGGAGTTATACGCGGAAAATTGGGAGTGCCAATTTATCCGTCTAGCCTGCTCTCGGATATCTACCTTTGGGGTTACTCGCAGTCAGGAGGTAAAACAAGAATGATTCTTTGAGAATTTATTTAAAAAAGTACATGCATATTTTTATGCAAAGGTTTTTGTATTCAGATGAGGGACACTTTATTAAGTTATTATATTATGTGTTCTATAAAAGTATATTTAGTTAATGCAAAATTACAACTCTTAAATTACATCTCTTATCACGGAAAATATTTTCGAATTTTGATTGTTGACAGTCATAAACGGTAAAATTGTATTAAAATATAATTAAATTGAAATCGCTTAACCACTTAATGATTGATTGCTCTCTTATCGAATTATACTACGCGAGGTTATAATTATTATATTTTAACGAATTCGATTTGTCTCACTTATTGTTCAGCAATTATCCAATTTAAACAGCGTTTCCAATAATGTACTATTGAGTCTTTAAATAGGTAGATGAAAATTCATAAGAAATTCGTATTTTAAACATTCTTTCGATATATCGATTTTCACTGAATTTTTGCAATAATGCTTACTGCCAATATTTGACGGTACTTTCGTTTTAAGCTTTTAAATGACGGTCTCAACTTTCAAGTACAATGTTTTATCAACTGCGTTCTTTCCTCCAGCTATTCAAACTTTAAAAAGAAACTTTTGGAATACAACATAATTTACGGATCCTTAAGCCAAGAAGAACGCTCTCATAATTAGAGGCCCTTAAGAAGATCGTATCAAAAGATGGTTCGGCTAAGTAATTCAGAATCCTCTCCTATCATACACAAATCCCATCGCATACTCAGCTGTTCATAACTATTAGGACACCTCTGTGCGAAATGATTGCGAAGAACGTTGCAAATTTATTGCAGAACAATCTAACAGATTTTACTTTACGTGCTGTTTTAAATTAAAACCAGAAAATATAAACAGTGAAAAGTTATTCAATCACATTTTGTGCAAATACAGCAGGTGTACCAATACTTGCTTATGAACGGCAGTGTAAACCTATTAGAACCAACCAACCGAATTTTCTTCAATAAATCAACAAATTCGGCAATCAGTAAATACGAGACAATTCTACCGCCCTCTTTACACTCCATTACAGTATTAAATAATACTCATAAGCGACAGCCTGTATGTAGCGTTAAAACAATTACGTCAGCGGCGAATCTGCTCGCACGAGCCATTCCAACCCTTTAATTTCACCCCGTTGCCGCAGAATTTCGGCATAATCATAATTCGTGGTAAACAATCATGAACGGGCCCGCAAAGTGCTTGCCCCATAATGTGATTCGAGGACGTTTAGAACGCGCGGATCATCATTTAAACGTTTCTTTTTCTCCCCGAAATTCCGTTACTCTTCAATCAGATTTGATTGCTTTCGTTCGTCGCGACGGTGCCGATGTTGAGGCGACGAGCGGGCCAGGCCCTCGTTCGTACGTGCCCGTATTGTCGCGATACACGCAAAACCTTTGGAAACATTACACACGCGCAATCCCGGTGAAATCGATCGCAACTGTCCATTCCCGTCCCTGCTTTTCACAAGGACAAGCAGAATTCCAGGAACGTCCGATCCTCGTCGTCGGACAACGGAACGAACTCGTCGATCAATCGGCACACTAATGGCGGAATTCGGCCACCGCCACTCGATGCACTCGGCGCAAATTGTATTTGAAGGTACGTCAAGCCGAACTCAGGATCGCGGTTGCCAAATTCTACGGTGTCTTTTGATTGTACGTTTAACGGATGGGAAATGGCGCACGCACTCGGTTCTTTCGGTCATTACAGGCGGAATACTGTTAAATTAACGTTTAAGAAACACCAACGGCGATTGTTCGCGATTCGTTTCGGGGATTTCTCCGGGGAACCTCACCCCTTTGTGGAAAAAGCATTTGCGAAAATCTGGCTGACCGGGTCGCAGGACCGAAACTTGAAATTGGATTAGAGCTGCAAATATTCGAATGATTCGAATGATTTCGAATACGAATAGTTTCTTCGAATAATTCAAAAATTCGAGCATTTGAATATTTGAATAATTAGGAGTTTTCAAATATTCGGTAGTAATTGATCAATTTGGAACTTTATTAATCTTTGGTAAATTTTTAGCTATCTACAAAAATGTCTGCTTGCACTAATGTTTCAAACTTTATGTTCAATATGAACTCGCGTAGATCAACTGCGAAACAGAGTTGGGCATTATTCCAATTGTTTCGAGTAAATGTATACTTATGTAACGTAATTATCCGAATGAATACTTTCTGGTACAATATTTTATTTAAATAATAAATATTTACTCTTTGCAAAAAATTATTTTTTCTATATATTCGAATAGTTCATCATTATTTATTTGAATAATTTGTTCGAATAACAATTGTAAAATAATTAAAATAGTAATACTAATAACTGATGGGTGTTTTCGTTTCAAAATTTATAAATTTACCAAAGATTAATAAAGTTTAATGTTTGAAAAAGAAATAAGTGTAAAGGTCAATATGAAAAGGATTTGACGAGAAAGCGTGAAAAAATATTTCATGTTCCGAATATTCAAATATTCGAATCTGAAATTCGATGTGTCTGGTATTCGAATACTTAGATGTCTCTTGTCATGTCGAATGCCATTTTTGGGGGCGATTTTTAGGATTTCTAATAGGAAAGACTATTAAAGAGTATATAGACAGAGGAATTTGAATTTCTTTTCATATATACAAGGGAAGTTAGGCAAGCCGAAAATTAAAAAAATTATACAATTTTGTGTGCAAGTAGAGTAGTTCATCCGTAAGACAAGCCTTTTTTCTGATTACCATAATGCGGTTTTAGGGGGTGAAATCAACCCCTGAAAAAAGTATAGAATTGTCATTTTCGTGGAAAATCTCGAGGACGGTGAGAGATATCGAAAAGAAGTTTAAACAAGGTTTGCATTTTTTTTTTATATCAACAGAACTTCGTAAAAATAATTATCGAAAAATCCATACTTTTCAAGTTATCCCCACCTCCAATCCTTAATTCCATTCCCATGTTAATAATATCTCCAAAAAAATACAGAATAATATTTCGGTAATTCTTTCATATAGGTACTTGTAAAGTTATTGTCTGTAACTTGTATTGTCGGTTGTATTCAGCCGAGATAGGCAAATTCAAGAAGATTCTCGTTCAATAAAGATAAATAACAAAATATGGACAATATAATACGAGATTAAAGTATGGACTTTGAAGACTATATTTTAGAAATGTAAAACATTAAAAGGTAATGTAATTAAAAATAAATTACTCCCCCCCTTGGGAACACCACCCTTAAAGTTTGTGGCCATTCGAAAATGGCTACCCCTTAAACTGAAATGCTTTGAGTAGTGCTTTCTACTTAAACTCCTCACCGCCAACGAAATCAAAATTTTCAACAACGGGATAACTTTAACGAGCAGCGAAATAGGTGTATCACGTTTCCTAAAATGGTGAACAGAGTTACGTACGCATAATACACGAGACAGATGCCCACGAACTTTCCACAGGTATTTGACACGCTAAATTAGCATTTCGTAAGCCAATGTGGAATGAATATCAGAGAAATTTGGACGTAGGAATATTAACATATTTACAGAGTCGACTATTTTGATTGCATCGGATGGAATCGGTGTGATGAATTCGTTGGTTGTGTAAATTTCGTTCAGTTTATTTAACAATTATTCTATTTAAATCTCTCGCTTTCAAAAATTAGTTGCTCTAAAATTACTGAAAAAGAAAGACAAAATAACAGTTTTTTTCGTACCTATGTTTATGACACGGTTACCTTAAATTTAAAAAGACGGGTGAAATTTTCCATAATATTCAATATGGCATAAAATTTGTTGAATGTTATGTCGCTGATTACAATTCCATAATGGTTTAAACCTCATTAACACTATTCCAGAAATTTCCCGTTATTTAAACTGGCGTACAAACTTTTACTCGTTTAATGTAAGCACGTTCTGGTAACGAGAGGAACAGGAAAAAATTGCAGCGCCTACGCGACGAGAAAATTTTAAAGGCGCGTGGCAAAATGAGATACAACATTGCTATTCGACTAAATGACCGTAAATCCTGGATTCGTTAAAAGATACAGGGTGATTTAAAATTGCGAAAAGTTAATATATGTGGATTCTCCGCGCTAAACAATTCGAAAAGTTATTTGTGATATGCAATTTGGGTGTACGTTTTTGGAACATAAGCAATATCAATGGTTGGTAACGGGAAATGTGAGAAAACGGTTTTGAAATTGTGATATTGCAGTGTAAGTTTTCAAACTCGAAAAGCACGATGTTTAAAGAAGGTGAACATTCAGAAACTGGGTCATAAGTAAGGATTACTGCAATACATCCTCTCCATGATGCTACCTAGTAAATACCATGTGTAAAATTAATTACAGGAAATTAAGGAGACATCAAAGAGCTTTTTCGCAGCGTTTTTCACTATAACCTTCGACATCATTTATCGCTAAAAGCCAGCATCCTTTTCTATAACCCCTTTAATTTAACTTTAAACTAGATTTTAATTAAACTTGTTCCTAATATTTTTAATATCCACGTTTCCTTTTTCCATTAAGATATAATAAGTTTCTATCCATCCCATTATTATTTATATTCTTTGTATATTAATTAAGTAAATATCTGGATAAATCTGTCAATTTTTGCTTCCTTAAACTTTGTACCCCTACATTCGTGCCGACGTGTATGAGTTTCAAACTGATATATCATGAATTTTTTGTCAATGTCACAAAGCTGATACATTTCTGAATGGAAAAACGCGAGAAATTACAACTTCACATATTTCACCATTTTATAGCAGCTGGCGTATGAATCACGGACTGTGTATATTTTCCAATATTGCCACAATATTTTCAAGAAATCCGTAAATCTGATTTCATTTATTTGATGCATGACAAACGGGTATATTTCATGCTCACCTTTAATCCTGTCACAAAGCTGTTACCTGTTCTATTTTTTCGACGTTACTTTTAGGTTTTCGCAGCGTTCGTTCATTTGTTGCTTTCATCCATTCAATCAGAATTTATTTTTGTCCGTCGAAGAGCATAGCTCTAAAAGCGGCTATAACTGTTCCATTAGGTTTTAAAATTTCATAACTTCGAAAATTGAATTATTTATTACAATTAATGAAGAATTTAAAGCGTTATCCCAATCGCGAGATACAAACGACTAAATACACTAGAATGGACTGCTGCTTAAAACCAGTGAAAGAGAATTTTTCAACTTTAATTTCCAATTTGTGTATCCACATATTTCTTAAAATATCGATGTAACATCACAGGGAGCATTATTCTATTTTTTAACCACATTATTGCTCGGTACACCCACAGTTATTTTACTTAAAATTCTTCGAAATTTTGATGATATTGAAAATTCAACCACAATGACATTTTTTCGCAAGTTTTAATTTCTCAAACATTAAGAATCTCTTCCTAGGAACGTCTTCACGTGACTTCTGTCTCCTTTAATTTTTACTAAATGAGTACTAAGGCGGTTTCATAGGCAATTAATAATAGACTACATAACAAAATTAATTAATTTTATAAGAATTAGTTAAATGGCCCTATCATTTTGGAACATAACTTTGTTTTATTTTTAAATTTTATACTGAAGAAAGTTTTCTGTTTTATGTAATTTATGCAAAGATACATATTAAGTAACCATACGATTAAGGTGATATTGAAATTTTTTCTAACATTTCTCATACTTTTAGAACTGCTATTTTCTAAGGTGGCTCTATCATTCTGGGACGCACTTTACGTCTGTTGAGTAAAGGTTTTATAACTGATAAGTCTCCACTAGTAAATGCCCACAACTAATAAATTGAGGAATCATTTTTCAAAACGGCACATTCCCGCAGAGAATTTTTTTTTGATAATCCCAAAAACCTCCACCACCTGCGTTTATTAATTTTTATTTTATTTTAATAGTACACTTACATTTTATTCTTCCATTTGAATATATGTTTCAGTAACTCTATGGAATTAAGTTCCTTCTGTTTCGAATTCATAATAATTTCATAGATGACTACAGGAAATATATCCGTTTTGTTTCAGACTAAAAAATTATTTCACTATGTTATCAAACTTCAATTTTTCAAAAAGGAATTAAACCTATTTTGTAGTGTTTTGTGCGACTTGGGGATGTAATTTAACATTATTAAGGCGATGCCACCAAAATTTGCTTTAAGGTCAAAAATGGAAATACGCCCTTTTGAAAAATCATTCCTCAGTTGTGAGCCGCAGAACTGGCTCGGGTAAAAATCCTAAAAACTTCCTACACAATGGCATTCATCACATATAAAAGTTTTAAGAATGCAATCTGCGTGACGCAAGAACAATTCAGAAAGAAAAGTAGAGGGTGTAATGAAAGAATCAACTCACTCCTTCGCCCCGTTTGACGTATGGTACAGATTCAAATCCTGGAATATCACTTGGACCCGTTCCTTGCCTCGTCCCTGGAAGTCGTATGTACAATGCGTCCTGGGCGGATAAGGATTTGGATATCCTGGCGACGTGACCACTCCTGTTTTCGTCGAGTCACTGTTGAAAACCATGTCGCACAGTGACGCTGCAAGAAAACGATAATAAAGTAGAAAGAGGAAATAAAACGGTCCGCGCGTAACGGCAAATAGAGCAAGAAGATACCGAACAAAAATAATTAATTAACGCTCCAACGGTAAAAAAGTCGTGGCCAATTAAATTGCAGCAGACGTCCCCCCCATTAGAACACGTGCACTTTTTGAGACAGAGACAAATCGTTTCAATCCCTTCCGTGTTTTTTCATACGCAGCGCCCGCAATTTTGTTACGAAATTATTTTCAAACACGGACGACAGTTTTTTTCTCGATTAAAATTGTGGGATTAATGTTTGTGTACAGGACATCACTATATTGGCGACGATATTCGAAGGGTAAGTGCTCAAAATAATTCGAGAATTATTTTCTTCATTTTGTTATCTTTTTCTGTTTCGCTTTTGGTCTTAATTTCAAGTTTCTTAAGTCGCTGGCTTAGACACGATTTAATATCAGCGACGAAGGTATACCATCCTAAATGGAACCTTTTGAAGATCTATTCCCTTTGCGCATGTCTTGCGTATCCAATGTAGAAGACGAGTAAACTCACACTGAAGCTTAACACATTTTGTAAACTGTTAAAATATTATTAAGTAAAACTTTCACTGCAATGAAGATCACTATTATTTAAAAGAGCGATAGAATCTTCTTGTTTAGAGTCTCCAATAGGGTCTTAAAGGTTATATAGAAGCTTAAAAGTTAAACAAAAATAAATATTATTTTATAAGTTATACCACCCTGATGTGTTTCTTTAGATATACAAACACTATATAAAAACTTTAGAAATTACATTCTTATGTTTATGGCCATATTTTAATTTATACATTTACATTTACAATTATATTTGATAATTTGTTAAATTTATTGTTCATTGAGGCTCAGACATCAGGCAGTGTCTGTTTCCTGCTGTCGGAGTATAATTTACTAATTGTTTAAATAATATAGATTCAATTTCGACCGTAAAAATTGTTCTAATTAGAAGAGATGATATGATTTCGGCGCACTGGTTCGATCCATTAAACAATTAAGTAAAAGCTATTTTGCAATTTTAAGAATTTTTATCAAATTCCAACGTTTCGGTCAATGATTATGACCATTCTCAAGGAAAGTTAGATAAAAAGAAAAAATACTGCGTGTGCTTTTATATATTTAAACAATCCTCACGTTCATTGCGGGGAACGTGCGACGCACGAGTCGGTCAACCGGTGACTGAGGTAAACAGTAGGCACAAGGCAAGGGCATTTAGATGGTAAACTAAAGTGGGGCCAAACGTTGCCAAGGCGGCAACCGTTAAAGATTATGAAATCAATTGAAAGGACGAAACTCAATAAACTCACAACAATACTGCCTCGAAACCACCGTTGTTGCTTATGTGGTAAAAAATTCCATCATTCTCAGGTGTTAAAAGTGCATAGTTACATAACGTTGACAGCGATATGTAATAACATTCAGATCACAGACAAATAGAAAACAAGAATTCTAATAGAAAGACCAAATCATCAGGCATTACTTCTTCAGTAAAGTTGCATAATATTCCTGTATTTTAGGTGTTTCATACCTACGGTTTACGCTCGGTTGTTTAATCGTATGTAGTGTTTCTAATAGAATTCTCTGGTTTAGGTTGGCTTCTTTATCAACAACTTTAGCGTTGTTGAAGTCAAATCTAACTAATTGTTTCATTTAATCATACCTCAGATGTGGCACAATACCTATTCCCAGTTTTAATTTTCCTTAAGGAACAAATGAATGCATTTGAAAAAATTTCTAGCGTTCCATGCCCATCCATATAATTATCTTGTACATTGGAAATATCACCATCATTGAGCTACCCCTAAATATAGATCATTTGTGCTCACAGGTGAGTACAAGATTTCTTCTACGTACTCGATTTTATTTTTTACAAAAAGGAACAAATTGAGATGGTAAGATCATATTATCATAGTTGAAAAATAAGCTCCACCCTAGTCTCCAGCGTGTTATTATTTGCGATATATCAATAATCGAAGTTACTGCACCATTTCAAAGCAGAAATGATTTCAAAAATGTTTTTAAAATGCACAAATGCCGAATAACGAGAGAGCTGAATAATGATCACGGGGAGTTCGTCTGCTGTATATATTCCCGACTTCTTGATGATGCTGCTGTCCAATTACTGTTAGTTGCAAACGCGTGCGAGTCGGAATTGGTGCATAGCTACTAGGGCTATCAAGTTTGGTAATAGAACTCCAAGGATTTGGGATGTCCGAACATCGATGAATTCGAGTAAATCCAGTTCCTATCACAGCGCTCATAATCCTGAGAAAATCCCTGACTGCGACCTCGGTACTGATAATTACGGTAACCAGGACATTCGCCATTGACTGGCTGCCCATCCGCGAATCCTCAGCCGAACGCAATTCAAATAAATCCGCTATTTCCATGCCTCTATTCGTCCCTGCATTCCACAACTCTGTCGATCGTATTTACGTATATACCTGTACAACATAGTATTCAATATTTTCGAGCAATCCGAAATGTTTCGGGGCGAAGGTACACTGAGAAAGGAATTTGTAAAGACCGGTCTTACAGCTTCGAAATTTCTGAATGCCCCCCAGTCGTTATTCACGTTTGTAGATTGTTTCGAATTGCCGAATTTGATTTTAATTAATCGCTATACTGTTAATTACCGGGCACAAAGAGTATTAATTTATTGTTCCCCTGGTTCATTGGGCTGTTTGCGTAATTAGTTGGCTGCCACACGACGCGTGAAACGTAGACGCTTCAAAGGCGCGCCGCGTATAATCAAGCACGCAGTTGCACAACACATGGAGCGACTTGATTGGTTGGCTGGTATAAAATTCAAGCCTGTCCGGTTTTAATAACGCGAATTCGATGGAATACTAGACTAGACTCAAGGAGATATAAATGCCATATGAATGCAACCACGGAACGCAAAGACAGCTTTTTGCTGGCAATGACTGTACTGATGTAATTGATATTATTTTTAATTAATGATTATTTGCAATCAGAAGTGAAGTCTGCAGGACACTTGGAATTGTCAATTTTAATTGCTAAAAAGATCATAATTGCTTCTGACGATACAGTAAAATAGATAGGGGAGACCGGGGTAGGTTGTAACACGGGGTAAATTGTAACATAAGTAAAATCTTTTGAACGACAAATCTGGTAACTCGCAGCATGCGAGAGCTGCTTGACGATATTAGCACCATCGGTTTTAGTGATACAAACGAGCGTTATGCATTCATTTAGTGGTTATAGCCAAGAATTTTAGTATTTAGTAAGTAAATTCTGTCTTAGCACTTTTATATAAATTAACCGTCGTTAGAAATCGTTTGAATTTTTGCTTCTTTGTCGCAAACGAATTATTACACATTGGTTTATTATAATGTGTACACATTTTAGTAATTTGACGTTTAGTTTCTCGTTTGCTGAGATAAAACGCAAAAATTCAAGCTCGGGGTAAATTGTAACATGTTACTACTTACTCCGCCCTAAATGGTGATTAAGCAAACATGCTATTTGCTAACACATCGGAAAAAGATGCTCTAGACGAAACAGAACAATCGAGAATCCAAAAAGTAGAAAAAAGTATGAAGGCAAAAGTGAAGAAAGCGAAGAAGAAGATTTTGATAGAATCAGATGAATAAGCAATGATTGTTTAACTCATGTATATCAAATGTTTAACAATGATCTGTGTTATTATTTATGTTTTTTTAGAAATGTTTATTTGTGTTCATATTTGCATTTAAATAAGTAAAACAGGTGTGTTACACTTTACTCCGGACTGTGGCACATTGTAACAAAGGTTCAGATTTGTTTAAGATGAAGATAGATGTCTAAGTGTCCAAAATTTTGTCACGTATTTTCACGCAATCAGTTCACCACATGTGTAAGTAGTAAGTCACGCAAATTATTTCCTGATTGAGGAAAACACTTTCGAGAAAAAACTGTGAAAACTTTTTTGTTACAATCTGCACCCTTTAAAATTGCATAACTTTTTTCAAATTAATAGTTTTTTGAGAAGCTAGAGGGATTAGTTTGCTAAATGATGTGATTCGCCGGTTTAAAAAAAATGCACTTGGTCGGAATAGCAAAAAAAAATAGTAAAGATCGTTTTTTAAACTTTTTTTTGTGAGCCTGTAATGGAAATTCAAAAAACCCGTTTGTAGATTTAAGTAAGTTATATACGTGTCTAAAATTTCATCAAAATCAGTTAACGTTGCTCTGAGCTATGAACGCTTAAAGATCGCACAATAAGTTCGAAAATCACGAAATTCCCGAAATCAGCGATTTTTATTAAGATGATATTCTCTGAGATGAAATGATTATCGGTATATTTTTATTAGGATTACCTAATTAGTTTTTCTCTCTGGTGCTTTGGTACTAGAGCAAATGTGTACAAATATTTTTATTGCACTGGCGGTTAACCTTTTGTGCTCACACGAGGTGTACCTATTGCAAATTTTTTAAACCTTAACAATAAAATTTAGAAATTTGGTGAATTTTCACCAAAAAAAAAAATCACTTTTAACCACAATTATTTTTTCAAATACAAAATCAATATTTCCATTTCTAGAAAAATACTATTAGAGCATGATTGTATAAGTATTGCGAATGTACAATTATCACTCAAAAATTAAAAGATTCAAAAATACGAAAATGATAACTCAAAAATGACGCTGTGGTGCAGTGAACCCCAAGTGACGAATTTGTGATTATAAGAAGGTGCGACCACGGAGGGTTAATAGAATTGGGTGAAACTTGAAAAAAACTAATAATTATAAATTAATTCGGATTAATTAAGTAACATGCAAATTCCATACTTCCAAAGTCTTTGTCAACCGAGTAAAAGCAACTATTCATTCGTATAAACTACAGAAAGTGTGTATAAATGTCTAATGAATGCTTGAGTTATCAAACTGAATAATAATATTTCATTAACGTACAATAGAGCGTACTGTTCCACATTATCCAATTGAGTATTTAAATTTACAACTGAATAAATTTGCGTGGGAATGGCGATATTACGGTGCATTTAGTATTATCTACTCTATTTTCCCGATGCAATTTCCTACACCATATTCCATGAAAATTCATGCATTATATTTATACTGAGATCTTTCTACACTGTTTTGCTTACTACAATTTTTATCGAAAACAATTCTGCTTAAAGATCCATTCATACCTATCGCATCTATCTGCCAGATACGCTCGCCATTTGTCGTTTCTATCTTCTTGTTTGTCTGTTCCGTGTTGTTACATTAATGCGCTCTCATGGCAAGGGAATGTATGTATGTGCTTGCAAATCAGCACGAGAAAAATCACACTTTTCAAAGAACCGTCGCGAGGAGGTTCTTTAATGCTTGAAAGCCGAGAGATACGATATGACAAGGATTTACTGCATGGAAACTGAAAAGGTGAAGCGATATGGGCGATGGTTCATGAATGTTGCATGAGTATTTGGATCACAGTCCTACGAGCATATATGTATCTTGACATCGTGCTCAGGATTATTAGCATATCGAAAATATTGTTTGCATTCGTGTGCTCAGTTTTAAACTGATTCCAGTTACATCTGCCTCTTTGAGGCGGCACTAGTCGCGACACTTTGAATATTAACTTTGATCGCGTGACTTGAAGGGTGTTTGAGCTTTAAACGAGCATTCGTAACGATCGCTTGTCGCAACAACATATTCCCTGCCAAATGCGAATGGCCACCATAATTGTGCCGAATATTTCGCAATTACGATTCACTTCTCTATCATTAAGTAGAATAACAATAATAGTATGATAATAAGGCAAGCCAACGAAGTGCGAGGGAATTCGGAAAGTGCTGCGTAGCAAATATGTTAATGATGTTCGTCGGTAAAATACTGATAATTTATCGGTAATATATTTAAAGTATCGATTATGCAGACGGGAATAAATGGAATAAAATATGACGCGAATATAGGCTAATGATTAAGTGAAAATACGAAGGTTCACAATTATTAACATATTATGTAGATGGTAAATAAGTGTATTAAATTTACACTGTTGGTTAAACGCCACTTATTTCTGTCTGAATCAAACGCAGCGTATATTAACATAATTTGACTGCAACATCGTTCCATGGTTCTCAAAAATATATAACTATATTCTAATGAAAGTTACATAAGTTTTCACCCAGTATAAGGAGGCCTTAACATCTTTTAAGGGGGGGATTCTCGTGTTACAGCCCCCGAAATTGATGATTTAAAAAAAAAAAGCTGCTGTTAATATTGCATTAAACTCTTTTTGGGATACAAGGAGGCATCTTTAAACTTGCAGAAAATTTTTTTTTATGTCGATCCTTCTTATTATGTATTAATTATTGTGGAATTTTTCATCGATATAAAGAATAATATGAAAAATTTGTCTACGGAAAAAACTTACTTTTTCTTTCAGACGCTATAACTCTTTCAATTTTTCTTTTTTTTCTTTCTTTAAAGTGGACCAATCCCAGCGTAAACTATCTAAGTTAAGTAAGTAAACTATTTAAGAAACTTCTATTATTTTTGCAATCAGATGACTGTGATAGGTGCTACACATTCCGCCAACAGAAGTTACATCGTCGAAGAGGTGGACAAGCTTCCACAATAATTAATAAATAATAAGAAGGATCGACATAAAAAAAATATTTTCTACAAATTTAAAGATGCCTCCTTATATCCCAAAAGAGTTTAATCCAATATGACCAACAGTTTTTAAAAAAAAAATCTTAAATACCAGTTACTTTTGAGGTCGTTAGACGAGAATCCCCCCTTAAGTGCTTGGTGCCTCTAAAGGTTTCAATTCGGCCCTGGCTACACCATCAATATTCATTTATAAAATAATGATTAACAAACGAAGCATAATGAAACCTCAGGTGTACAAATAAAGCCATTTGATACGCACGTAACCACAATTACACAGAAAAGCCTGCGATCCTGTTTTCTCCTTATTTCATTCTGCACCAGAGACGCTCATATTTCATTCGCGGCCAAATTGGTTAAGCGGAGAGGGATATTTTTGCATCCGACCGTAAATTCTTCGATAACTAGGTTACTAGCCTTTTAGACGTTCCAACGATTACGGGCGCCGTTCTGCTTCGTTAGTGGCCAATTTTTGCAGAAACAGAGGAACACAACAGCTCGACGGTGGTGAACGACGTAAACGTTCCCACTGTCGAGCCGTTCGTTAAATCGTATAATACACTGGCGAAGGAAATTAACGAGGCAATTTGCCCGGCGGAGAAAACGGTAAGGAACACCGACGGGCAACGAACGACTCCCAATTAAACAATCATGGCGGCGCTTTCCACCGAAATAACGCTACTCGCGAATTCTAATTTAGTTTCGGCGTTTATGCGCTTTTCACCTGACGATATGAAAAATCGTATGAAATTAACGCGCGCTCCTCTTTTCGCTTAACTCGAGTGAGCCTCAGGTATAATTCATGGTAATTTGGGTTGACCCATTTTCCCAGGCGGATTCAACGGCCATCTAATACAGGGCTTGGCCAAAAATGCCGCGGTCGTGGGAAAGGTGGGGGGGGGGGGGGATGAGTATGGAAAACAGGGGGAATTTAAACAACGAGACCTGTTTACAGCGCATTCATTATTTAAGTCTTCCGCAGCCGTGGCTTATCGACTTTTTCAACAGCGTTTATACGAGAAATCAAATAACGGAAACGGGGAGAGGGCTGCGTGGCAGGGGCGGGTAAACGTTTTAATTTGCATTCATGAGCCGTCCTCTCAAAATTCTTAGAGCCACCAAGTATTCCGAGTACGTCTACGGTTATATCCGAGGGACGAATTCACTTATGACGATCGATGCGTCTACTTCGAAGTATATGAGCCAGATAGCCTAACGTATTCATCAAGTAGCCAATCCAAATGGAAATTTGAAGGGGGCACAAAAGGGGCATTAATATCAACTAATACATCGATTTGATACGAATTAAAAATGGGATTAACGAAGGTTTTCAACAGAATTTTTGCGACGCATTCTACGTTGATGTGAGCTTAAAATTAAGAAACAACACTGTCCACTAGTCATTTTGGTTTGTAACATTCAATAGCCGTTTCTTATAGATTTTTGTGCGCTGAAAATGAATCCGCAAACCGTTTGTCGCCATCACCCTCAGTTTTCGAGAAATTCGATTTAAAAAAAATGCAAATTTTCAAATTTGGACATCATTTGTCTTCAACCAGTAATAGTTTTTCGGTTGATTGTTCCGTCCAATTATTCTATGAACACTCGCGAATACAACGATGTAAGTTATTATTGAATTATAAACATTTAAATATGTTTAAACAATGATCAAAGGGAAAAGGACACGTGAAATGCATCAATTTTTGCAAATATCTTTCTATACATTTCAAAAACTAAGGGTCTAGGAGAAAATCTGAATACTCAACCCGATGCAGCAGACATTTTTCCCCCGGAAACCACCAGCAAAAGTGGTAAAACACCTTTTATTCACAATATAGAGACAAAAGAGTTTGGCAAAATGTGCGGCGCGGACAGTGGTAGTCAATGGCGCGTGGGCCGCTCAGCGTTACAGAATCGCGTAACGCGTATGACTCCCACTGTCCGCGCCGCACGTTTTGCGAAACTCTTTCGTTTTTGTATGGAAAACAAAAGGTGTTTTACCACTTCTGTTCATGGTTTTCGGAGGATAAATGCCTGGTGCATCACGCGGAGTAGTTAGATTTTCTCCTAGACCGTTAGTTTTTGAAATATATAGAAAGTTATCTGCAAAAATTGATGCATTTCACGTGTCCTTTTCCCTTTGATCATTGTTTAAACATATTTAAATATTTATAATGCAATAATAACTTATATCGTTGTGTTCGCGAGAGTTCATAGAATAATTTGTCGGAACAATCAACCGAATAACTATTACTGTTTGATCACAAAAGATGTTCAAAGTTGAAAATTTGCATGTTTTTTTTCAAAATCGAATTTTTCGGAAACTGCGGGTGATGGCGACAAACAGTTTGCGGATTCGTTTTCAGCGCACAAGAATGTATAAGAAACGGCAAGTTAATGTTACAGAACAGAAAAAAAGTTAAGTTTTGTTGAATAGTGCAATTTGTGATGTTCATCCAAAGCGTAGTCTACTCGTTTTTTTTGCCGACATCCTTTTCGTAGTTAATTGTTTTCAAAATTTTAGATGGGTAAACACCCTTTTTTACAATTATTTTTATGCGAAATAGGATTTCGTAATGTTTCGTTCTTCGTATTTACGCAGACCATTGTGTTGTTGAAATATTCTCTGTAAAATTTATCCTAATATTTATTATAAACGTTCGGGTAATTATTTATATATAGGTACACATTTTTGTACACCTCCTACGATGTGAATCCGTATATTTTCATATCATTGATTTCATTATATTTCATCCTTCTCAACGTGAAAACACACCGAGCATACAGAATATGTAACTCCATGTAACACCATCCAATTTTCTTGATAACTTTAGTAAACGATCGATAACTTCCGTTTTCAAACATGGCCACCCAATTATAGAATTTCGTTTAACTTAACTCGAAGTTTTGGCATGCTGAAATAGGAAATTTGAAAACGCACCATGAATACCCAAATACACTAGAATTTATACGACAGCTCATGAATGTTCAATGATTGTGTGGTGCTAATTGTAAGAAATAAAGAAACGGTATTAACCCATCGGGGTCACACCTTATAATCATAAATTGGTCACATCTGGTTCAATGCACCCCAGCGCCATTTATGAGTTACGATTTTCGTGTTTTTGAATCTTTCGAACTTTTTAGTGACAATTGTACATTCGTAATACTCACACAATCAAACTCTACTAGTCTTTTTCTAGGAATAAAAACTTTGACATGTTTTTTTGTACCTTTTTTTTCAAAAAAAAAAAGGTAATTTTGTGGGGTATTATAATACGGTTGGCAACCCTAGTCTCCCTATTAGTTGGGGTATCTGAGACTCCACTGTATTTTATTTTAAAAACGTCCTAAAAACCTCACATCCATCGACCTGCCACCAGATCATTACTCCCTCCCGCTCTATTATTTACTCGCTACGTTAAAAAGGAACTTTGTGCACATGCATGAAGCAGCACGCGAGTTCTGCCGCGGCAAAGCAGATCCGAGCGTGTAATTTCGAAAACTCTTGTTCGCCGGGTAATTGCACGTCCACGCAAAACGCGACACAAGTAGGGACAGGTCGACACGGAATAGTTTTGAGGTTGTTCCACTTGCCGCCGCTATTGCGATACAGGCAATCTGTCGCCCGGCTAGTGGTCATCGCGTGAAAATGTTACGCCATAGTGGCGGCCGGGCCCCGCCTTGCCACAATTGCGGATTTCCTAATTAAACAGCACATTTAACTGAGGACAACCGAGTCAGCGGGCGCCGTGCCCGCCACTATTAATAATTTACCGGGGGAACTTCGGTGAAATTATTTCGAACGCCATTTACTGGTCGCGTCTTGCCTCCCGCAAGTCCTACCAACACCCCCAATCCCCACGCGTAGATTTAAGTAACTATGTAGCCCGCGTCGCCAAGTTCGGCGGAATTCGCGACGCGGGGATATATCCACCCGAATATCCTGTTCCGTTTCGACAACGTGCCTTCATATTTTCTTGCCGATTTCCACATTATTCACGCACAGATATTTCACCGCGCACTGGTCATACCTTTGTCAGTTATGAAATATCTATAGACACGACCTGGAAATTCACTAGTGAACCTTGCCCTGGACTTCTTCTAACTGTTTCCAATCCCATGAGTTTCTTGCGGATGCAACAGTGCTCGTTCTGGCGGTTGACGAATATTTATCAACGCGGCTCTATTAATATGTAGGAATTCCACCGATCCAGAACTGAGGAAGAGTCGTGTCAGAATTGTGAAGGATTTGTGGGAACACTGTTACACGCCGATTTTTATGAGGTTTGCGTAGATTATAGTCCTCGAAAAAACATTTGACATGTATTTCTTTTTATCGGCAAATGTTCATATCCAGGGGGTGAAATCTGGAATCAAAGTTTCGGCGAAAAACACGTTCGCCCCAATATCTGGGGAACTATAAAGAAAAATTTTTTAGACGAAAATGAAGTATTTTTTTGTAATAAATTCAGCCCCGTGATCAGATTCCTAATATGTCAATTTGTTTTAACAATATATTAAAAAGTAGTAATTTGTCAGTGAACCTGACTACGTGGCTGAAGTTGTTATAAAAAAATACATCATTTTTGTTGAAGAGATTTTTCTCCATAGTGGATAGATTCCGAGATATTGGGGCAAATATGTTTTACCACCCCAACTTTGAGGGCTGATTTCACCCCCTAGATATGGGCGGTTGTCGATAAAAAGAATGTACGTGGCACATATTTTTTCGAGAATTATAATCTACGTAAACCTTCTCAAAATCGGCGTGTAATAGTAGCGTGGTCACTTATAAATGCGCTAAAAATGAATTTCAGGTGAAATTGAATGCAAACATAGAGAAGTTCACTTTAATCTTGTGAAAGGATTTATGTTGAAATTTGATTCGAATAATTGAGTGAGGGAATGCAGACAGTAGATTGAGATTCATTCGTCACTATCGATTGAATTAATATTCTTCTCATTGGATAGATACGTAGACTTTTATTTAATCCCCATACAAAAGTACCTACAAAGGATGCTTTCATATGGTGCAAGCATAATTACTGTGCTTTACAAAGAGTTCATTAGGAAGAACAATACGTGGGGAATGCAAACAGGCTTCATTATGGCATTTTATTTAGCATACCTTCACGTCGTCGTTCACCCCTAATTCGCACACGATATTAATTCTCCACAATTTGCATGTTCTAACCGCGAAACATTATTCCCTAATTTAACAAGCAACAAGTATAACTCCAGCATGCATGTACCGCCAATGAATTCTATTCAAAGCATTTTCATATCTCATAGACAAATACTAATTCTATTCCAATAAATGATCATAATGTTCGAGGATTCAAAGCCACGAAATTATGCAGCATCCAGATACACTGAGAAAAGAAAAAGAGAGAAAATATTCGTAACAGCTTTCTCTCCGCCATAGGTATATGTCTGGTACTTTATCGCGCATTTTAAGGTCCTACAGAATTTTCGATATAACACACGAATGAAGCTTGGCGCAGGGCTTGTTTCACTGTATCTCACGGATCCCCATTTTACGGTCTCTTGACTTAAACCGATTAACCACTGAACTCTCCATATAATAGTATCTCATTTCATAAACGTTGTTAAGCTCGTTTCAAAATGCTCTCCTTCCCTTTCGCTTGCCGGGACAACGGAATTACGGGTGGAGAGTGGCAGCGCGTATGGCGGAAAATAAAGAACAGCTTGTGGCTGGGATGAAAGATTATCACTGGACCTTTTGATACGTCAATAAGCACCCCCCCCCCCCTTTGTCGCCCGTAGCCATATTAATTGACCTTTGATAGGTGGACTTAAATGGGTGTTAACGGACCTGACAACCGCCGTTAATATTCTCGTCTGCTGTCATACTTTCCATTAAATCGCGTTATGAAACCATGATGTAGCTATTCTCTTCTTATTTCCATGCGCCCGATATCGTTGGGATTAGCCATTTTTTATGGTACATTTAATAATATTATTTTCCTCGAATTCAACGACCTGGTAATTCAATTAATTAGCGGCAGTGAATTAGGCGGACACATACGAAATCACGTGTTTACACGAGGGATCGAAAGAGTTCTGGAACTTTGCAATAGGTTCTTTAACATCTGATTTTACACAGCACTTTAAATATTCAATGTGTCTTCCTGTTGTTAGTTTGTGGTTTTAGTATTAAGGAATTATGTTTATAAAGCAAAATTTGTTAAAAGTATTAAGAGTATTTTTTATTAATTTAATTTATACAAAATACCGGTTTTTTCGAATTCGAACTCTTCGGCAATACCGGGGGATTTTTGCGGAGGAAATTTTCAGGGCCATTTTTGAGGGTTACAATTGTTATAATAAGTTTGACAAAACAAGTCAAATACTGTTTTTATTGACAGTACGAGTGTGAATGTGTTTAACGATTTTTCTACTACCACCGCTAACAGATCTAAGAAACAGCCGATTTTTAGTCGACCGGTCGATAACCGAAATCAATAAAGCGTCGAGTTTTGGGCTGCAAGCTTTTACAAGATTTTGTTTAGCTTCAATTGCGAGTTCGTTAGTTAGTTTGTTAGTCTGTCTCACTTCCACATCCGATCGACTTGAAACTTTGACAATACGTAGTTTCGATGACAATACAAAACTTTCACTAAAAAGCATAAAATAATTCATAATAAATTCTTTTTTTTAAAACAAGCTTTTCTTAAAATATACTAAAGAGGAAAGAAACAATTTTGATACCGGCCTAAATGACTGCCTTAGAAGAATTCCTTCACATGATTAAAAATAAAAGCGTGGGGCGTAAATATTGAAATATTTATATATACTTTTTATATAAATATTTATAATGATCCACGTATTTTTACACATTAGTTTTCGCATTCTGCTAGAGCATCCCTGTTGCATGAGATTTTTCCACTTCATTGCGAGCAGTCTAATTCTTCAACTCAAAGTTTACCCTGAGATCTAACCAAATTAAAAGTCAAGACACAATCATCGTTCAGCAATTAGTTTTTTGCATAACTTTTAATATTCAATATTTGCGCCTCACGCTCTTATTTTTAGTCTCATGAGGGAATTCTTCAAAGGCAGTCATTTATTCCGATATCAAAATTATTATTTTCCTTTTCAGCACATTTTAGTAAAAGCTTGTCTCTAAATGATTTTTTTTTTAATATAAATTTTCGTTTAACGACCACGGAAGTAGAAACGCTTGAAGCGTTTGCGATGTTAAATTACGTGGTTACAATTACGTTTCGTCAGAATTGAAACTAATATTAAACGGCGAATTAAACGACCTATTGAGTGGAAGGAAAATGCTTTGTGCAATCGATAGATATTCCCGATTTTCGTTTAACGTTATGAGAGATAATGTTCGAAAAAAATTTAATCTCCACTGTGCGGTTAGAATATCGCTGCGTTAAAATTAAAATTAATATGCGGTTTAAAATAAGGGTCGGAAATATTGGAAATAATAAATACAGTTTTAAAATCCCTGTTATCGTTACTTTTCACGATTTTACTAAAAGCCGAGATGTTCAATCACAATTATACTTCCGTCACGTTTTATATTTAATGAATTATAAATACGAAACGTCGATATTTACTGAAGGGAGGATAACAAAAGTAATTGCACGCCCGATGGTAATACGAATTCAATAAATTGCAAATAATAAAAATGTACGAATTGTGTGAATGTAAATTTGTCAATAACGCGCGTTTGCTGTGTTTCCATAAAATAAGGGTATTAACAGGGCTGTGTGCTTTGTATTATTATGATGTTACTTCCATTATATTTTGCTCGTTCACGCTTGAATAGCATCGATGACCGACAGATACTATAAACGGTGCGTGAGAATAAAAGTTTAAACGATTCGATAAGAAGCAAACATATCTATATACATGTGATATAAATATCAATAGAAAAATAGTGATACCACTATAATTAGTCTATTAATTTATTAGAAATCTAAGAACATCAACTGCATTCTTTATAACTGTATATCTAATTCTATGTAAAATATGTTTACGTTAATTTTGACTATTTCTTTTACGAATGAAAATACAAATCTGGAAATAATGATTAATAAATTCCTGCGAGCTTAAAGTGAGAAGAATCACTTACGGAGTATGTATACAGTTTGGAAAAATCCTGCAGCAATGAACATTAACATTGTAAATAATTCATTTGGGTATTTCAATATTCATATTGTTACTGTAGCCAGTTTTGCATGAGTAAAGATTGCCTGAATGCGTAGGATGAAACGACATCAGGAACGCTTCACAAACCAGCTGCATTTTGCCATGTATTTGGGAAAAGGGCTCTGCAGCGACGCCCCGAAGAATAGAATGCTCAAACTTGAGGCCGCAGAATATCATGTCATTAAAACCACGACGTAAAAGAACACTCGTGGCCTTAACAACGCGTTTTGAATACGAGCCAATGTGCTTTTATTTATTAAAAGCTGCTTTAAAGACCGTGCAAGAGGCACTAGCCTTTTGCACAGCGCGACACGTTCTCAAAAGATTTACGTACCTACTATCACGTAACTTCAATTTATCCAGGAATGACAGTGATACAAATACTGGAAATGTAATATGAGCAAAACCTATTTTTTTCAGAAAAATGTGATATTGAAAATATTTTCATTTAGGTATGAAGTATTTTTATGTTATTGAATTAGTTTTAGAACGCAGTTTTCAGTTTTCCGATAAAACGAGCGAGATTCATTGACGATCAATTTATTATATTTGAATTGTGGATAGCCATTTCAAATAAAAAGAATAACATGAATGTTTGCAAAATATTATCTGGGATTGAAATGTAACGTGGAATGTATACAATGTATGTAAATTCAGAAAATTTTCGAATGATACGTAACAGTGGAGATAAATAATTAAAAAATCATAGCGGAACATCGAATTTTTAGTTTAGTTTTAGCTTAGTTTTATTTTTTTCTCTATCGTTTGTATGCTAATGTTATGCTGACACTTACACTTATACCGAGGTTTGGCCTAACAGCAGCTTTAGCTGTGCCTCGCCTTTTCACGATGCTATGTACTTAAATTGATGAAATAACACCGGAAAAAAAATTGATTGTTGGTTGCCACAAGTGCAAAAATTCCTAATACAGAAACTATCTAAAGATTGAATACATATTTAAATTCACTAATGAATAAACTCACCAATGAACTGAATTTAAATACGACTGCAAAAAAATTTAATCTCTTCCTTTGAAAATTCACTGCTTATCATGAAGTATTTTGTATTCATGAGAAACTGTAAAACCAACATGAAAAACCTATTTCATTTTGTGGCATACACGCAAAGACAAATATACTAATAAAATTTAAGAAAACTTTCGAGATCAAACAAAGAAGAATAGACAAACTATTTAAGATTTAACGATTTGACAACCTTTCACGAAGCTATGTTCTTGTTGCTTTGAACTTTAATTAAAAGTGTCGTGAAAACTGTTCGTCAACTAGTTTGCGAACTCTTCGACACGCACCCCATGATTGTACGCGAAAGACTGCCCGTAAGTTTTCAACACAGGCTTGAGCAGCGAGGCTCGTCTGTCCTCCGAATGTTTATGTCGCACTGCTATGGCCCTTGACGAATGGGGTTTCAGCTTTCGCCAGGTAAACTAACTGATTCGTTAAAATTTTCGAGAGTAGGGGTGCACTTCGTCTTCTTATAAGTCTGGCCCAACGTTTCTTACAATTTACAGTGCTTAGCGTTCACGACATATATTTACTCGAGTGAGAACAACTTTTTGCGGTCGGTAATCAGAAGTTTAGAGTCACGGCCTTCTGTGAAACCTCTAAAAAATAATTACAGTATTCTATATATTCATTGTAAAATATTCATTTGCTAGTATCCAAAAACAAAGGTATGAACTGATTTGTGAAATGGAGTTGATTAATTGGCACACAGTAATAATCTGAATTTTAACAATACAAAGATACTGTGTTTTCCATGATCGAGACGCGAATTTTACGCAAATTGAAAATAAAAGTCTGTCTGTAGCACACACGAGTAAAATAGTACCCTAAATAATTAATGGCAATTAATCTTTCTGAGATGAAATCTTGTAACGAAAATATTTTAATAGGGATACTCAAATTTGTTTATATTTTGTTTGGAACATAACTGCTACGTAATAATATTTTCAACTACCAAATGCTCTTATGGAAATACAATAAACGAAATGACTCCAGTTTAGCAAATAGTTTTAAATATTACTGCCACATGCAATAATTATTTTTGTTCAGATATTATGAAATTGTAAACTGGTCTGAAACTTGGTTTAATAATCTATATAGAATCCTATGGCGTGAAGATAGTTAATCAACATTATGTGTAGATGCCAATACTTGTTTATCAGTTCTACGCTACGAGCGAAGTGAAAAAGATAGAAATATATTTACGTCACACTTTATCTGGAAAGAGTGAACGCGATCGTTTATCAATCACCATTTATTTACTCCCGCCTCCTAGAAACGGCTCATTTTTAGACAATGCTGTAACGAAAGATAAAAAATGGAGAACATAAGAAAAGGCTTAGCTTGTTAAAAATGACTTTTTGTTCGAACTGCGAGCGATTTTCAAAGTTAAGAAACTCTTGTCAGGTAGGTATTTCATTGTTGGATAGTAGAACGATGAATTACCTATTTTATCATTTCGAATCAAGAAGTTTAAGCCACGATACTCAGATGCTCAGTTTTAAACCTGTATATCAACAGAATACTCTGTCTGTGAGTGGTGCGTTCTTCAAAGTTTTGAGGGTTCATGCAACACGAGTAAAGGTAATACGATAGACCAACGCATGGAGGATTGTTCCTCCGTGCGAGGTTCAGGATTCAAAGGCTGGAATGGAGGACTAGAGTGATACAGAATTCAACAAACAACACTTCAGTAAACATAGAACAGCCATTGTCCATTAAACGATCCAGATGAAATACAAAAAAATATTTTAAGTTAAACGGTTTCATTTAAAATGCACTAAAAAACTAAAAAAATAATTCTTCTCTTGTACCACAATTTCGATGGTGTTTTTTCAGTTTAAATCAAATCGTGGAGCAGGATATCTCACAACAAACTCATTTTGCAATCATATTCTGTTATATAATGCGAAAAAATACCATCGAAATTGTAGTACAAGAGAAGAATTATTTTTCAGTTTTTAATGCATTTTAAATAAAATCGTATAACTTAATTTTTTATATTATTTTTTAAAGTTTTTATTCTAAGTTTTTATTTGTGGTTATACGCTGATGTCATATCGATTGAATTGATTTTATTCGTGGTTATATGCTGATTCCAAGTCGTTTGAATTTGTGGTTATGGGTTATATTCATTGTTGTATTCAAAGTTTCAAGTCTACTGGATAGTTAGAAATGGGTTAAAATTGGCTTTCTAGATTTAAATCAAACAAACACACAAACAGAGGATTGAAGCTGAATAAAATCGTTTAAAAACAACATCATTTGGAATGGACATAATTAAAATATATTCGTAACAAGATTTTATCTCAGAAAAATTAATTACTATTACTTATTGAGGGTACTATTTCACTCATTGTGCTACACAAACTCTTGTATTTTCGATTTACCTAAAACTCGCGTCTCGATAATGCAAAGCACAGTCTGTCTTAAAGATTTATTATTAAAACATTTTTACATATTAACTATTAAAAGATTTCTTTCACGAAAATAGCTTACACCAATCACTGACCAGCGCGGGTGACAAGTCACACCAGACAAAAGCAGCCTGCCCCATCCTCTCTAAAAAGCGAACAAGCTACGTGCCTAACATCGGCGAAATATTCGAAACAATAGAGGCCCGTCGGCTAAGCAAATGTCAAAGCTCTTCCACCCCGAGCGTTCCCTTTGCGACCGTCATATATCGCAGGATATTACAATATCGGGTTCCTCAACGTGTCAGAGGGGTGCGCGCGCGGGCGCCCGCGAAATCACTCCGTTGTAAAAATCGTAGGTGGCCCTTTATCAGGTCGAGACGTCTACGTCGGAGAAATCGGGTATTTCCAGCCGTTGACGATCAGCGACGGGGGTTCGGGCGATACCTGGGGGTGGGCGGGCAAAGATCGATAGAACAAACCGAGGGGGCGGGTGCCGCCGCGCCGGAAACCGACGTTGGTGTCTGGCACGGAATTCTGGAAAACTGGCGAACCGTGGTGGTTGCAGCACGGTTTTGTCTCACAGCGCGGCAGCCACGGGATCCGGATGCCGCGAAGAAAAGGGGAGGAAACGAAGCGAGCTCGCAGCCGTGCCGGGGCGGAGGGTAGATAAGGCCGGGCAAACGGGAATAAGGAAATCGAGAGGAGTCGAGGGCGGAAAGGAGGAAGGAAGGGGACTTACTTAACGTCGCGCAGCAAAATGGAACGGTAACTAATTCTGACTAGACCGGTTAATTTATCGACTTCTTGTTCCTCATCCTCGCCTTTCATCGCTGCCGCCCACCCCTCCGGACCCCACCCCGGTTGCGTGCCCGAGTCACTTCCCGAAGTGTTCCGCGATTCGAGAGATTTCGCGTTTCTCATCGCTCCACCCCGGTTCCGTCTTGCTTCGCGCCCCCCAAAAAAAAGAACATCCCCCGTCTCCTCCTTGCGACGAATTCGAGGGACGACAACGTCGACGACGCAACTCGCTATTTTTCATTATGCACGGCGTCGTCGGACCAACTTTCCACCCCCCCTCCCCCCCCCCGAGGCAACGTCGTCCCTTCGTTTCTTTCCTCCTCCTAGCACTTTTCTCTTCCCTTTTTCCCCTTTTTACCTTCGAACTCGTTCCTTCGCCTCCTACCCGGCGGACAAATATTTTGATTGATATCGTTTTCATCGCTCGATCGCATTTCCATTAGCTGATGAGCTCATCGAGCGCACGGTCCGCGATGGCGGGACGACCGAAGCAGTTAGGAAAAAGGAACGGGGACAGGGGGTAGCGGCGGAGAGGAGGAGAGGGGCGGGGCGGGGGGAGGGAATCGGAGCTTTGTGCAACGGTCGACAAGCTCCGACGATGACGCGCCGCGACGCGAGCGCGTTCAGCGAAATGAAATATTTAAAGTGCCTGGGCTGGAGGCACGCGAAACGGGGCCAGGTGTCTCGCCGCCGCTCGCTAGACCTTCGGGTCTTGTGCGCCACTGCCCCGTGAACGGCTATGAAACATTCAAGGGACGCGATCGCCTCCTTCTCGCCCTCCGCCCGAATCGATATGTCTGTGTTACGCGCTCATCGTTCTCCTGCGGACGGTGCGCTGACCCCCGACGAGCTTCCGAAGCTGGAACATCCATCATCTCGCAAGTCCGTCAGGACAGGGGAGAGCTCGTCTATCAAGGGACCGATTAGCGACGATAAAGATCTCGAAATGAATGGACCGTGCCACTCGACCGGCTCATTGTCCTCTGAGCGTGAAACCAGCCACGCTCCAGACCGGCAAATAAACCTCCCCTCGGTCTGTTTTGCTAAACAAGCTCCGCTTAAATTTATTAATCGCTGCCATTCTCGTGTCCCCGCGCGAGAGAAGGGCACTTACGCGCTCGAGCGGTTCCAGATTTTAAGCGCCGATAAGACGTGTGTCTGAAAAGGAGAAATCAAAGGCGACGTGACATGACTGTGAACGGGATATAGTAATGGGAAGGGTTGGGTATTTATACGCATCGGCTTCTTCTCTCCGGTTGATAATATAAATTTGTCGAAAAGTGAGCTTGTAGGAAATTTGTATGTATATTGGATACTAGGAAAATACCCCCGCGCATCGCTTCGAGCCTAAGAGCATTAAGGACTCTATGAAAACACATTTCACCCCTTTCCACCACCCCCTTAGGGGTTGATTAGCGCAAAATCTTGAAACTGGTCGCTAGGCATTTATGTGGGTAATCTTTCGAAGTAAAAACCAAGTTGATATCGAATCGGACCTAAGAGATTTTTAGGAATCCGTGAAAATACAGTTCACCCCTTTTCACCCCCTTAGGGGTTAGTTAGGGAAAAATCCTGAAATTGGTTTTTAGGTATTTGTGTGGACAATCTTTGTGAGTAAGGACCAAGCTGATATTTAATTGGACCTAAGCGATATTAGGGAGTGCGGGAAAATACATTTTATCCCTTTTCATCCCCTTGGAGCCCCGAAAATCACATATAAGTTTCAGAACTTTTTGGACGAAATTAGAAAATAAATGAAACAACTTTTTTTAAGGGAATTATTCTACACACCTTAAGGGATTATAAGAAAATTGTAACTATTTTTTGTTTAACAAAATGACGTTTCTGGTGCTCTTCCATTCCAGCAGTTTTTGAAAAGGCACTCTCGACGTCTAGCAGTAGATGTTCCGTATAGTTCGACGTAGGATAAAAAGCGGAAATTTTTCATTATTTACATCATATTTACTACAGAAGTTCATAGCGATTTGTCAAAATATTTATTTTTTTTGAAAATGGTGGACATTTGAAGATAATATCAGTTTTAACCGAAAAGTTTGCCTCACATTGTGTCTAAAAATGCCCTTAGTAAAAAAGTTTTTAAAAAATCCTAAATTTCGTATGTACCTCTGCAGATAATCTATTATTGAAGATACTATTCAAATTTCAAGTGAATCGAATAAAAATTGTTCAAGTTATGCTGCTAGCTAATTTGAAGAAAGTGATTCTTCGCGGCACAACATATAACTCGATAATTTTTAAATATTGCTAAACATAAGAAGGATAGAAATAATTTTCAACCCCACACTATCGTAAAAAAATTAGCTCTTAATTGTAGAAAACTGTGTAAGTGGTAAAGAGTTTCTCAACTACTTACTAACATTTGCAACAACTGTGCAATAAAGAATTATTATTATTATTTATTATTTTCGTGTAATTTGTTTTTGAATTTGTGCACTGCGTATCGCATTCGTTTAATATAAATGCACTGTCTAAAGCTATCAATGATGGACAGTTATTAATTCATTTCAATATTTTTGAGAGATGGACTCCATTCTTCGTTATTAAATTATATTATACCATATGCGTAATCAACAAATTTGTAAAATATAGATTAATTTGTTACGATAATGTAAATATTTGGGCACTCATAATGGCAGCCAGGAATTAGAGATGCAGGTACAATTTCATAAATTATATTCAACCAACCAATGCTTCAAGCCCAATATTAATCACCATAACAATGGAATGAAGCTACCCCATAAACTGGTTGGCGAAAATACAGTGACATTCTATTCAAACATTTATTTCACAAGCGACTTCCGCGAGTAGCTGAATCCGCCCAAACAGTACTTCGCAGCAAAAAATTTCACGCGTCAACTGGAATATAAATATTCCCACGTGATAGTCGATCCCTTTTACCGTTAATTAAAGCGTTTCCTTCCTCTCGAAAGAAACCTCAAAATAACAAACGAAACAGAGGCGGAGAAGTAAGGGTGCACGTCTCACGAATGGAGCCTTCGAAAAACTAAAAATCAGAGTGCACTTGCGCAGTTGCAGTTCATTCTCATGCCACTCACGCGAGCTGGCCATGCAACAACGGGCTTCGAGCTTGCCTCGGAACGACAGATCCATTCCTCACGTCGTGTTCCGGTGCTCCTCTTATTTTTTTCTGCCGCTCGTTGAGCTGCAACGCGAAACGATCGGTAATCGTGACAGCCGATCCCTCTTCTGGAATTTAACCCTGGAAGACGACGTTTTAGAGTCCCGCCGCCCCTCTTCCCATTTCGAGCAACTTCTTTTCACCACCTTCGTCCCCACGTTTCCCTCATATCTGTTTCCGTCCCCGGAGTAGGGGTTACGGATGATTAACGTGTTCCCCTTCGCGCCATGCATCGAAACGCGAAATTTTGCGGCCGCTCCGTGAATCCTTGGAATTCGGGGAATCTTCAGTCTGACCGGCAATGAACCTGGTCGTTAATCATGCGAGCGGCACGTTCAAAGACGTGGGTCATCGAAGAACCCGGCAATTAAGTGGCACTTGCCTTTTATTGGATAAAACCACCGTGCGCCGTGTATACTGATGGATGAAAGCGTCGTTACACGATGAAAGGGTCACGGACGATGACGTGGGCTCGCGGTGGTGTTGGGATCTTTCAAAGTAACCAGGATATTGCTGTTACTGTTTATGAAAAGCATCCAGCAAGAAGGGTTTGGAAAGCAATCGAGTTGGATTTATAGGTGAAGGCGGGGAAAAATATGTGTAGAACGTTTTCTCACGAATTGCAGTGTTTCGCTGGAATATTTTTAAATTCTTATTGGTCATCGTTCTATTTTTATGAAAGTGCTATAATAATTTGCCAATGTTCTGACGAAATTTTCTTGAAACCTTTTATAATTTTAGATGGATCTTTGTGCTTACTCCTAGAACTAATAAAGCAAGGTTTAATGACAATTGTAGGAACGTAGATACTACTACATATGTTGCAGATTGAAGTGATGAACGGAATGAAAATATGACAATGATGCTTCTAGCGACTGTACAATGTACATAGGCTTACGGCTTTTTTTTCTTTTTCACCTGAACATGAAAAATTTAGCTTAATAATTCGTGTTGTAAATCGTGCTGTACCAAAAAATTATCAGTAATATATTGTATAGGTATCGCATTATTTCAATACGATCAGACCAACAGTATTTAACACCCTTAAAATACTTTATGTATAATAATAAACCCTTTTTTCTATAACCCTGAATTAGGGCTGTAGCAAGTATTCGAATAATCTAAGTATTCGAATATCAGAGAATTCGAATTTGGGATTCGAATATTCGGATATTCGAAGAAATTATTTGTATTCGAAGAAATTATTCCTATTCGAAATTATTCGAATATTCGAAGAAATTATTAGAATATTCGAAGAAATTATTCGAATTTTCAAAGAAATTATTCGAATATTCGGAGCAATTATTCGTATTCGAAATTATTCGAATATTCGGAGCAATTATTCGTATTCGAAATTATTCAAATATTCGAAGAAATTATTCCCATTCGAAATTATTCGAATATTCGAAGCAATTATTCGTATTCGAAATTATACGAATATTCGAAGAAATTGTTCGAATTATTTGAATAATTACAGCTTTACCGTGAATAACACAAGATGAGGTAGTCTATACAATTATACAAGGTGTTCGACTACAGGTGGACATGCTTTTAGGGGATGATTCTACATGGCAAAATAAGACGAAAAGCAAGAACCACGAAATTGTGTTTAAGGCTTTGCTCCCGAGTTATTAATGATTGAAAATACGCGTAAAAGGTGTCTGACTCGATGAACTAACACTACTGCCGCCGTCGAGTCTGCCGTTGATAACTACTACTGTGCGCCGGCAGTAGTCTAACAAGGTAACTTCGGTAACCCGAAATTCCGATTTTTTTTAAGCTTTGCAGGTTTGTAGGGAATCTTAATAGAAGTAGCAGACAATTCACCTTTCTGCCGCTTTTTGGTTCTCCAGGGTAAAATCACCCTTTAAAGGTTAATGTGTTTTCCAGTTTTCCCTTTCGCGAATGTCTTGGAAACGAAGGTCGAGCGGCGGTAACATGTATAGGAAAGAGTTGTTCAGAATCGTGTCCCCGACAACATATCCAAAAACCATTGAAATCGGTGAGGAAACACCTGTTCTGCATAATTACCAAAATCAATAAGTTTCGATTCTAACAATTTTTTATATCTGCCATAGTTTTCAAGATGTAGGTACATGAAAATAGAAAAACACACATTAACCTTTAACGGGTGTGTTTACCCTGAAGAACCAAAAAGTAGCCGAAAGAGAAATTGTCTGATATTTCTATTAAGGTCTCCTATAAACCTGCAAAGTTTAAACAAACATCCAACTTCTCAGATTACCGAAGTTTCCTTATAAGCCCATCGTGTCAGACGCTTTTTACGCGCATTTTCAACAATTACAAACAACTTCTGAACGAAGCCACAAACGCAATTTCATCACCCTTTGATTTTCGTCTTATTTTGCAAAGCACAATAGAATCGCCCCGTAAAAGGATGCCCGCCCGCAGGCGAACACTCTGTATAAACAAAATGACGACTCTGCAGTTGTACCTTCGCAACTAATATCGTTATTCGTTAACAAAAGTTTATAGAAACAGTGGACTCGCAATGACACCGACTCAGCGGACACGAGGAATCCATCGTGTACTGTTTTCGATTTCCTCCACTTCGCTCCTCTACACGCCCAACCCTTCCCGTTTACGGAAATACTGTTTGTGCGCCGCGTATACCGGACGGTGAAAAATAAATAATAGAGCGCAGGCAAATATTATACGTTTCCGATTTTTCACTCGGATAAAGAGTGGCGTTTGCGTTTTTGTTTATTCGGCTCTTCGTGGCTGTGGCCGAGGTAGCGACGCGCAGAAAATAGAACGCAGTTTGACCCGGTAAATCGAATCTAATTTAAAGTTATATTTCCCTCCAAAAATTAATATTTTCCTTGGCCCGTGTGTATACACCTCTATCGCGAAGCCTCCGCTTCACACACGATGGCGGGGGCTAAAAAATATGAAAGCCACGGCCTCCATTTGTGTTTGGTTAGAGATATTATTCCCGCAAAAGCAGTTGACCGTAACGAATAAACTGGCGGCCGTATCGAATAGCTTCGAACGTTTATTTGAATAATTATTTCTCTAGTTGTGAAATATAAGTACGCTTCGTGTGCTTCTGTAGCATTTTTGAGTTATCTTTTTTGTGAGAAATTGTGGATCTTGCGGTTTGCATCGAGTAAATTAGAAAAAAAACTGTTTATAAAATTACTGCTTTGACTTAACAGTTAAAAGAGAAGATTAATTGAAAAATATATATTTTCACAAAACAAGTAGTAGTTATTGAATTGATAAGATTTTATTTCCATTTTTGACGGAAAAATATTCATATTTATATTTTAATTTATTTGCAATAAATCGCTCATTTGTTATCGGATTTGCACCAAACGTTTCAAAAACCTGTAAAAAATGCTCCACCCCTCTTGCTACAAGGTCCTAAATTATATCAACGGAACTACCGAAGTAGCAAATAGGCACACTGCTCAGCTCATCTTTAAACAGCTCGCCTTCCTCTTTTCATTTGATTTTGTACAAGAGAGCCCAGGACGCAGGACGCCTTCCCTTAAACTTTAATTATCCATGTACCTACGACCGCTAGCTGAAGCAATGTTTCCTTTCCCCCGGCTGAAATGGATTAATGCCTGCTTTATGGGGCAGGCTTGCTAAATTTAAAGAGTATTTTCGGTTAATTGAAGGACTTTTATGCCAGTGCAGCTCGTCCCGAAGAGAAAAGATTCCGGAACACCGAGGCGCACAATGGGCGAATTAACGCGGTGGGAAGATGGCACCCGGTTTATTATTTTCCTTTTGGGGCCATTAAAAGAGGCGTGACAACGGTACGGTGGCTTCATTGCCGCACTTTAGGTCGCCCCATAAATATTCCTTAATACACGGGGCTATAACGCGTATCGATGCACTGCGCCGTCTAAACATAAATATTGCTGCATACTTAATAGGCCGCCGCGGAGCAACGCTGTAAGCATAAGTTCTCGTAATGCTGCAGCAAGATCAGCGCTAATTTATTGTTAATTTATTGCGCCTAACGATATATGCGTGCCTGACGCGTTATCGGAAACATTGCACTATTACTGTGCCGGGAGATCGATACATTATGCAGTCGTTGCAACGCGCTGGTAAACTTACCGAGCTAATGAGCTGACTACTCACATGTAAGGAATTAGGGATTTAATTTGTAGCACTGCGTTACCCCTAGTAGCACTAAATATTGGTTAAAATTTTTTATCAGATATTAATGAAATATTATTTAGCCACAGTTTTTAATAATATATGAAAAAATATTTGGAGAATATTCTTTGCAATCTGGAATAAATATTGAATGTATATTTAAATATTGAAACGAGATTGAATCTCTTTTCAATATTGGATGTAGATATGTCTATTTAATATTTTGTGCTACTAGGATCGCAAGCGTGGATTGGATGCTTGTTTTTTAATATTTTGGTGCGGGACATGGGTTGTAGGGGAAGATGGAATTTTCATTGGTAACGTGAAAACGCCTATTATCTGTTACCTTTAATCCTTTAATATAGAAGTTTCGTAATTATTGAATGTGCATTCGTTGGTAGAAAGAGTATTTCCTTAGTGGTAAACTTGTCGATTAGCATGACCATCACCGATTTAGATGACCTTGAAATATGTTGTAGGGGGCATGATTCTGAACAATTTTTTCCTATACATGTAACCCTCGGTCGGCCTTACTTTCTAAGATATACGGAAAAAATCTTGGTAAACTTTTCCTCATAGATTTGAAGGAAAATTTTTTTAATCACCTTACCACAATCGCCTTTCTGTACAGTATTTCTGTTGACTTATTCCGACACAACGCATTCCACTTTCCAACTTGTCGCAGGTATTAGTATTGGTTGGGGTTCCGTCAACATCCCGACTATGTTCGGCAGCGCCGGATATTAGGATGACCCTGGTTCTAAAACGTAATTTTTTGTAGTCTCATTTTTAGCATACTCAAACCAGAGATGGGCAAAAAATTATTTGAAATAAAAAGTTGTGTACGAAATTTTTATTTCAAATAATTTTTGCCCATCTCTGACCCAAACTCAGATCGGTTCGTTACCGTGCTTTACGCGCCCCGCGCTAATCTAGCTCCAACCAATACTAATACCCGGGATAAGTTGGAAAGTGGACTGCGTTGTGTCGGAATAAGTCAACAGAAGTACTGTACAGAGAGGCGATCGTGGTAAGTAAAAGACTTCATGTCTTGCATAAAATGTTTTCTCACTAGTCGTTCTATGAAATTGCTAACAAGGAAACTGCGGTTACAAGCATCGCGCGACGGCGCACAACAATTGTTTGTTTTCTGTTTTCATCGAAAACAAACAAATGTTACGCGCCGTCATGCGATGCTTCTGTCGCGCTCAGAAATTTTAAGTAAAAATTGGTGCAAATATCTCGGAATCTATGGCCGACGGACGGTTACATGTATAGGAAAAAGTTGTTTAAAATCATGCTCCCTACAACATATTTCAAGGTCATCGAAATCGGCGATGGTCATGCTAATCGGCAAGTTAACCTCCCAAGTTTTATACAGTTTTTGGAAATGTGCTTCCGTGATTTTTGTAACTGGAAACTAAATGGTTTCCTGGGGCATCGGTACGTTGGCCACGTACATGAATTTTTCTGTCTCTGATTTTTTTTTTATCTTTTTAAAACCAATATTGTGCAAGTGACTATACCTGAAAGTCGTGAACTATATAAGTAATTGATATAATCCCTATTGTTATTCATCTGAAATTGAAAACGTTTTGTATAAAAAACTTACTCTCGTGTTTTATTGTAACAGTAGGTACTGACTGTTATTCCCTAAAATTGGTTTCATTCATAATTCTTTACTAATCTACTGTGATTTTTTTGTATTCCTATCAGTTGAATATCAAACTTTTAATTTACTCAAAGACCAGTCTGTTGTATCTAAGTTTTAATCAAACATTTGTGTAAGAAACTTAAGCAATTCCCCAAATGAAGTAAAACTGTTTTTAATTGTATGTAGTGAACTAGGCAATAATTAACGTAAAGTTGATGTGTGATATTAAAATGAAATATGAATCTGTTATAGGACAAAATGAAGCAAGTGTTTTAACGCTCTGCAGAGTTAAAAATATTCGTAACAACAATATGAATATTGCCTGACGTAATAATGCGAGAAAGCACTTGGGGATTCTGCGGTGTAAATCAAAATTTTTTGAACCCACCGATGTTGGATTTTATTTCCCACTGCAAATATCATGTTTGCTAAATAATAATGAGTTATAATTAAACGGAGGCAACTGTGTTGTAACATTTCAACACCACTTTTCACACACAGCTGTCGAGTATATGATATTTTCAAGCGGAAAATTTGTTTCCACTTTCGCATGATGAATTGTCTGGAATATAGTTGATTAACTTATAGATTTTCGGCTTCACTACTGGACAATTGATTCCATGTGAATAACGAATAAATTCATTAATTGTACTTTTGGTAATCATGTTACGTGGTGATACATTGCATGGTGTTATTGGGTCGAGGTTATTAATGTAGTCGTTGCTAAATGTATTGCCGTACGTAAGCTTTAATATAGCAACCGAACTTCATATTAAGTGTATTTTGGGATGTCAACGATATATTGATATATTAAATTTATCGATAAAATGAAGAAATATATCGAAATTTTTGAATCGATAGTTTAAAAAGTATATCGAATAGATATTTCGATATATTCTAAAAATATCGATAAAAATTTGCTTTTGTATTCCAACCTTATTAATGTAGTCTAATTTTGACAATCAAATATCGTTGAAAACGTAACCTTTGTTGTGTTGAGGAAATTCTTTTTTTTTTTTTTATATAAAATTTGCTCACTTTTCGTGGAAATTTCATTTAATTTGTTTAAAATGAAAAATAAAGTGTAAATACATTAAAATCAATAAATCCAGGTAGTAAACAAATCTCGTGTTTTATTAAAAAAGTTAATAAACAATATTAAAGAATTAATATCATATATCTTTTTTAGTAAAATGAAAAATATCGGCATACTCGATACATCGATACATGATCTCTGATATATATCGATATACTGGAAAATTTTGATATCACCATTTATTGCAAACGCATCGACGTGTGTAGAATGATATTTATTTTGTCTCAATTTCTAATATTCAATTAGAGATAACCTACGCTTATTTGAGTTTCTTTTATACACTTTGAATTCAGAACAAGTACAAATGTAGGTACCTTTTTACATGTGCTGTGGCCTGTAGATATAGCGAGGTGTATAAAGTATTGATATGCACTATGGAAGTTTATTTAGTTAGAAGTTTCGTTATCTGATAATTCGCTAACATTTTCGATATTCATTAAATATATGTAAAAGCCTACGTCTATACTGGAATGTTCCTGAGAAAATAATGTGTAATTCTTTACGTGAACTCCTCTGCATACAATTTTGTCCATATTACATTTTCAAATTTTATAACCGTGAACAGCTTAATTTCACTTATGACATTTATGGTAGAATAAGATCTTTTCAAGTAAAGAACGTTATGACATAGCCAACTTGTCGCAACTTTTATAATACAATATAGAAGATGATTAGACGGTAATGTGTTCGTCGACAAATATATTATAAGGCCTGTAACTTCGTTACGTACCACTAAACAATAAACAAAGAAGAGTTTATCAAGCCACTTAATTAAGTCTAGTCTGACAGCTTCCCCGGGGAAACGATTTGTAACGGTTCGTGTGCCTCGCTTTATATACTTAAGTTTCAAAGACGTCGCAAGAAATTAGCAGAGTTAAAAACAAGAAAAGGAGAAAAGAATAGTGAAAACGGGGACGAAGCAGTAAAAAGTGACTTTAAGGAGACAGAAGGCTGCATCCGAAACAAAGGACGGATAAAAAGCAAACTGCAGAAAAGGAGAGTCGGAACGGATGAAGAAAACCAAGCCTTTATCTCTAATGCTTGCTGTGTATAGACCCAACACTTTATCTGCCTCGCGTTTCGGAACAACCTCACGCTACCGATCTCTTTCAAAATTTTCAATTGTCCATAAGTTTCTGAAAACCTTCGCAATACTATCTCCGCCACGCAATGAAATTATTCCAAATTCGGTATGAAACAGTCTTTGGAAAACAAAATTTCTGCACAGTGTTTAGATTTCATCAAAGTTAGATTTAGCAACAGTGTACCCTTTGCTGAAGCTCGCCCACTGCAGTACAAACCGAACCTCAGCTGTTCTATGTTATCCCTCGCCTTGTTACGTCTGTGTATTATATTGTACTTCGTTAAGTTGCTGAAGCGTTATCCCCCAACACCTTTAATTCTCCACCCGGTATAATGGAACTGAGAATACGGCAACGCCTCTCGTAAAACGCAACCGAATTGTCGGCGATAGTGGGAAACGCGGCGAGCGAAATAACTCAGCGAAAGAAAGTATTAAAAAGTAGGAAACCAAACGCGGGCAAGTGAGTTCCACCCTTGTTCCGGTTCGCGCGAGATTAACTCCCCTGGTCGCGGTCCTTTGTAAATTCCAGCCAAGAATTCGTCGCGGAACGCGCCCGTGCGTGGTTTATATTACGCCGCACTCCCCCCGCACACTTCGGCTCGTTATACAATTCTCTGGCGGCTCGAGGGTTGCCGGCGGATTAAGGAAACAGAGACAAAAAGGGGGCGGCGGGGGTGGCGGGCGGTAGATTCCTCAAAGGAAGGAAAATTGTATACCACAAATAAAAGAAACAAAGCCCCGCCGGTTGACTCTGCCGGCGAGGTAATTTGCGAATTTCAAGCAGAAATTTGCTTGGATTCCTGCGTGTACTAGAGTCGTGTTCGTTGCGTGTACACGCGGCTCATTATACGAGCCCCAGAGGGGAGATCTAGGAAAGAGAAAACAGATTAAGTGTAGAAATGAGCCTGGGGAAATTATTCATATATTAAAATAGAGGAGCGCGTGGGGGGGGGGGGAGTAGAAAACTTAACATGGTAACCTAGCGGGGGGGGGGGGGGGTCTAGGACGCGCTAATTCGTAATTTGCAATTTTGAGTCAAGAATTTGTGTTTACGTGCGCGACGTATATTTCGACTACGCACCTCGTTGACACTTTGAATTTACGGCTCGTCCTGGAGAAAGGACAGTTAGAGGGTGAAGCTTGAATCAACTGGAATTCTTCGCAATCAAGACAATAAGAGGGTGGGCCGACGGTTGCCTGGGGAAATTGAATGTATCAGTGAAGTGTAAATATGATATACAGTAGGTGCTGACAAGGGAAGTTAGGCAACTCGGAAATTCAGAAAATTATGCAACTTTGGGTGCAAGTAGAGTAGTTCATCCGTAATACAAACGTATTTTTTGTTGGTGCCATAATACGGTTTAGGGGGTGATATCGAACAGAAGTTTAAGGGGTCATTCAGGTCAGCGCGTCGATAAATTCGGCGATTTTCAGGAATTTATTGCGGCGAAAATAATTATAGTAATGGAATAAAACTTTTTTCTATTTATTAAACTACATTTCTGCAGTAAATAAAAAATATCAAAGTAATAAAATTATTGCTTTTAAAATGGTTTTGAAAGCGGTGTTGATGACGTGTTTAAAAATTCATGCCTCGATCCTGCAAGCGATTTCAGCAGTTAGACTTATCTGAAACCTAAAATCCAAACAGATTGTTGATCCGTATGACTGTCGCGATCGCTCGGACTGTAATTAGTGATTTATCTTCAAAATTAGCAAAATCACGGGCAAAATGCAAGAAAAATGTTTTCTCGGCTTTATTCTTTTGCTATTTAAGATTTTAAAAGTATGTTAGACTTGATGAAAATACTTGGTTGTAGTCCCTGCGAGAGTCATAGGTGTGCAGAATAAGCAGTACAATTTTTAAAGCAATCGGTTCAATAGATTTTGAGATTTTATTTTCACGATGTAAATAAATGACGTTTCGAGAAAAACGGGTTCAAAGTTTTCATCTATAAAGGCCGAGCCTCTGCGCTTCCTACATAATGCCTCTGTAGAAGCTAAAATAATTGGATTTTTTCCATGAAAATTTAACAGTACATTGTTGAGGATATGTTCTGTCGAAAGATGTTTTAAAAAAAGTCGATTTTTTCAATCCGTCTAACCGGAATGACACCTTAAACAAAAGTTGCATCTTTTTTTATATCTTCAAAACTGCGTAAAAATAATTCTCGAAAATCCATAGTTTTCAATTTACTCCCACCACCAATCCATAATTCGATAATTATTTTTACGCACTTTTGGAGACTTACAAGGGAAGATCCCGAACCCGGAAATTCAATAAATTCTGAAACTTTGTGAATATGTAGGGGATTTCTTCCTTATTGCAACGCAATCTTTGTTTGCTGCCCAAATTCGCTCGAAGGGGGTGAAATTAACCCCTGAAAATTCGGCTATTTTCCGATTCTGTGTTATAACTCGCATACTGTAAGAGATAGAAAAATAGTTTCAAGACAAAAGTTACTTCTATCAATTAAATCTATCATTTACAGTTCACGAGTTACAACACAAAATCGTAAAATAACCGGATTTTCAGCGGTCAATTACACTCCCTTGGAGTGAATATGGGCAGCAACCAAAAATTGCATTGTAATCAGGAGGAAATTCCCTACATATTCACAACGTTTCAAAATTTTTCGAAATTCCTGTTTCGGGTTGTTCCATGTCAGAAAAAATGTGCAACTTTTGTTTAAATTTCTTTTCGATACCTTTCACCGTTCTCGAGATATTCTACGACAAAGAAAACTGTACTCTTTTCAAGAGGTGATTTCACCCCGTAAATGTGTTTTTCACCCCGGCTTCCCTTGTGAATCGCATGAAGCCATGAAAACTTTATTTACTGTCCTAAGTAACGCGTTGCATAGGGAATAGCGACATATTTCGAAATACTTTCTCCACCTCTATGAGGATGAAATAAATAAAGGCTGTCGTAACGTGAATAAAATCATAGCGTCGACAGTGTCGCCTGCGATGAGCACGGGGCCCGACGAAATATTGAATTCATCGCATCCGACTGTCGAGACTGTTCCTTTTCTCCGCGGAACATTCAGCCCGCCGATGCGGGGGAAAACAATTACCCAACACATCCGTTTCAATTCTATCAAGGAGTCCGCTCCACTCGAGTGGCCAAAATACTGAAACAGCAAATGCGATATCCCTCTAATCCCGCCTTCGCCGATAACCAGGGAGAATAGAAACGTCGTGCTTGCAACATTGGAAGCAATTAAGACCGTCGAATCTTCGCCCGCTCCTTTATTCGCCCGGAGCACGTGTTCCCCGTGAAACGCCAGCCCTCAGATAACGGTCCGGCAGATAAGGCACTCGCCGCAACGAGGCCCCGAGAAGGCTCGAAGGTCACGGGATCCGCGGCGGGATCTCGATTGGTCTAATTTCACGGACGACGTCTCGACCTCGTCTACGAGCGAAAATCTCGTGGATATACACACCTAGGGGCGCAGTGGGGCTCCGATATCCGGATAGCCAAGCTGGAATCCTGGGCTGAGAGGACAACAAAACACATTAACGCTAATCTGTCCGTACGTCGAGCGCAGTCAATGGCACGGCACGAATCCCATTTGTCCGGGGCCGACGTCTCTCGCGTCGTGACGTACGGCTGTGTGCACGCCACGGCGGCCTCTCTCACTCTCGCCCTCGCTTTGTGCACGCCGTCGCATCGGCTACACCTATACACAGAGAGGGGGCGACGTGCCGCGATAACGACGTCGTACCTACCGTGCATTCCTACGGGAGCGGGGCAAAACATTATATAGTTAAGGGCTGAAAGGCACCGAGGCAATCAAGTTCTTCGCGCTAGGGGGAGGAAAACGGGGACTTGTTGAAGCAACGCCTGCTCCTTCCATCGGCTCTTCAGTTTCGGAAAGTTCCAGCAGAAGGAGAACATGCCCCCGCAGTTACCGCGGTACACCGGAAGATAGCGGCGAAGGGGAGCAGGAGGATTCGTGGGATCTGACCTGACCGCTTATCGAACGTGGTTAGCGGTACCAGCCACTCTCGGCTTATCCCTTAGGACGCCGTCCGTCGCCAAAGACGACCTGACTATCTTCCACAACGTATTGTACCCTTGCGCCGCTGGAATACCTCTCTCCATCTTTCCCTTCCACCCTGCCACCCTTCTTCTTTCTTTCTCGCTTTCGACTGTCCCCTCCCTGCTCAGCCTGATCGGGGAATATCCGAAGGATTTCGGAGTTGAACAGCGCCGTTAGCTTTCTTCCCGGTCGCGTAGTGGTCCGAGTCGCTGACACTCGCGCGGAATTCCGGGAATACGGACTTTCGGATTTCTAGACAATATGTGGAGTAGGATATTGCTTGGGTGTTTGCCTTGTCCTCGTTAAATACGAGAATAGCTGCAATCCTGCGTTGTTCGGCGGGGACGTCGGGGGGCAACGAGTTGTTACGGTGGAAAATGAAATCTCTTGGACATGTCCCTCTGGTTCCCTTGCTTTTATCCAGTCAGATCAGTGTATGCTTAATTCAGCGTAATATGGTATAAAGAACGCTATTCTTGAACGGCTTCTTTTTCTGAGTATAATGCTCAAGAGACCCTTCTGTTTCCTACGACGAAGAAAATTTTAAAAGCTTCTTAACGGGGCATAGGATGATGTAACTTGGAAATGTTGGTAGGCTTGTACATGTTTTCAAAGTTTTTGGTTATCTCAGCTTCTTCTAGAAAAGGATTTTCTAAGTAATGCCTGTATTAAATGCAACTTGGTTAATCTGCAAATGTACACGTTTTATATCTCTTTATCTTTCTCAAACTAGTGCTGTCTCTGCCAAGTGAATGTAAGCAAGATATCAACCATGGTACATAGAAATGTCTCTCGTCCAAAGGTTCTATGCTGAAACGCGAAACAGAATCAAAGCGCACGAGAGTAAGGGAAGTAGAACGGTGTATGGTCAGACGCGCTTGGTAAACCAATAACTAGAATTACATTTCTGTAGCATTTCAAACGTACAGCAATTTAGAAACTAATTTAGAATAAAGTTATACAGTTTGATATTAACCATAGAGACATGTATAGATTTTGCAGCAATTCCTCTTATAATTTTTAGGTCACACTTCTATTTATTGTTTTACTGAAATAAGGAGTGTAATAAAATATTATTGCTATATTCACGATAAACATTTTGTAACTAAGTTACTGGTACATTGTGTATAAAATTTTGCATTTTGCTCTGAAACATTTGTTCTATGGTTTGCTAAAGTTAGTGTAAAAAATGCTACATGAAGGGATGAAGAGATTTTCGATTATTTAGTGTGATTTAAAAGAATTTCTTTCCAAACCAGTAAGGAAGTGTAATAATAAACGACGTTATGAGTTTTCAGAGGCTATAAAACCTAAAGCGTTGTCAACGGTTTCGTGGTTGGAAAAAATCTCATTCGAGAAACTGTTTACGTCGTGAGAAAAGTCGATCGGAGATAAACGTCATAAGTATGGTGCACATGGGAATGTATGACAATGCATGATAGATGTGTAGTGTCAAACGCGAGACGTGTGATTGAGTATTCAGGGTGACTAAAGGTATTGCCTTTCCCGTTAATCAATACTGCTTGCTTCTGTATCACGCAACTGATAACAGCTGATTTTTAATCTCGTATCGTAAAAACAATCCAAGCAAACACTTTTAACGCAGTAGTGAATGCTAGAATATTCGAACTGCAAAATACTATTTCTAATAAAATAATTTGTTTCTCACGTATAAAATTAAATTAGCCTAAACGAGTGAATGTACAGATAGACATTATTTATATTAATTTTTAACATTAAACAGACATACTTATAACCCAATATTATTTCAAAATTATTACAATACATTAGTGTAATATAGAGTGGAAATAATTTAAAACTGACGCGATTAGATACCTACTACAGAATTCTTTTCTTGCATTTTACAAAGACCAGTTGATGATCGAAAATGTACAAAATCTCACTTCATACATTCCAATAGACAATTTTAAGGATTAAGTAGTACGTGTTTAGAGTAGTTTTATTCATTTGAGAAAGCTGGACCTGAACCCTGTATTCATTTATTTTATGCATTTTAACCTCTAAAAAAAATAAACCAAAAAAAAAACGAAAACATTTCTATAAAAATATAAAGATTCGGACCATTTTTAACGATTAAAGGAAACGGGATATTTTTCCTTCGACGGGATCTAGGTGCCTGCGCTAAAGGGCTGTAACAAAATAATTGCTTTATTTTCTATTTGCTAGTAACGTCAAATAATGTTACGCTGCTTTCTTCACTGTACACAAAGAATGTTACGCTATATCGCATGTTCGGTGCAACAGCACGTACTAGCCGTTTACCCGGTGAAAGAGGGAAGTAGCGAGGAAAATTTTATTGTTAAAAAGTAATGGCACATTAAGCGCGGCTCTGCGATGCCGCTGGAGGGAATTTAAAAGAATTATGTCGCGCGAAGAACATCGATAGCCTGGTATCGAAGGGTGACTTTAGATGTTACCGCGCGGAATGGATCAGTTCCGTGGAACTCCCGTTCAGATGGTTGGTAATACGAAGTTCCCGTAGTTGTACTAATGGTCGAGTTCCAGTCGTATTGCAGACATCGAGACAGAAGTTCTCTCGCCCGCGATACGATACAGCGTATAATGTAACAGTGGTTACACATTGATTGCCGCGACTCTGTGTGCTCCGGAAACGTCTCGTCTTATGACACGGCCACTGGCTGGAAATCACTGCAAATGCTCCGCGCCACTAGACGGATTTATTAAAATTCCTGTACCAGCGCGTCGCTCGCCGCTACGCGAAATTTCAAATTAGTTTTGACGTTTCACGGCGAAAGACGAATATTATCTGGCAATTCGGCGGACTGTTCAACATTTGCGCGCTAACTCCTGAGAATTTGAGAATGTTCAGTCGAATACGCGTTACCACACTCCGCTGATACTGACACGTTGGATGTTCAGTACGTACATACGTAGGTACATACCGGAGAATAAATGATACCTATACAGGGGAATTTGAGAAAATGGTCACACGGAAAGGAAAGAAGTTGTTTAATATTTCAAAGCTGTATTAGTAAAATGTGTTTGACGATGTATTAATACATTTCACTGCTTCTTGGCACCTTTTCTGATATTGATTAGATTTTTTCTAAAAATCTCAAAAAAAGACGACGGATGTGATATTTTAATACAGAAATAATCAGGTGAAAAATAATGTGGTGAAAATTGACGTGGTATTTGGTGTTTCGTATTGACGAAATTTCGTATTTCGTACCTATTGACGAAATTTCTTATTTCGTATTGACGAAATACCACGTCAATTTTCCCCACATTATTTTTCACCTGATTACTTCTGTATTAAAATATCACATCTGTCATCTTTTTTTTTGATTTGTAGAAAAAACCTAATCAATATTAGGAAAGGTGCCAAGAAGCAGTGAAATATATTAATACATCGTCAAACATATTTCGTATTTCGTATTGACGAAATACCACGTCAATTTTCTCCACATTATTCTTCACCTGATAATTTCTGTATTAAAATATCACATCTGTCATCTTTTTTTAAAAATATATAAAAAATCTAAATTCCATGTAATCATATGTGGCGTTGAGAGCAAACACGGACTAACCCACATTTTTCTCGGAATTGAGTCAGTACTAACTTTTTTTCAATGTGAGTTAATCAGTTTTTGGTGTCAATGCCTCATATTATACTTATTAGTAGTTTAAGCACCCAGAAAAATCTGTCAGTATTTTTCAAGTAGCTATGCTCAATCACAATAAAGAAATTTGATCAAATCATCCAACAAATTTGGAAAAGTTTTTTAAAAAAAATTCTAACTCCAAATGAGTAATACCCCATAAATAATATTAATATTTCAGTGATACAATCACTCACAACTAACACGCAAAAAGGTACCATATTACCTAGGCACCTAAGGTAAATCCCGAAAAAATGTCCATATTCTTTCCCAACAAGCTGCACAATCAAATATCACACCAAACCTAGAACTCGCTCGCCCAGCAAGAGGAACGGAGGTACGAGATTCGGTGAATTCGTTTTCACGCCCCCCGTGTCGCAATTATTCTCGTCAGCCTGATTCTTGGCTCGATCTTCGTCTAGTCGAATCGAGCCGCGCCGAGACGCATATATCTCTTGAGGAACCAAAATTGAAATCAGTCGTGAGAGCATCGAATTTACGCCGGTGATAAAGACGACGTTGCTTGGCGCCTCGCGCTCACACTTGCACGCGCGGGAACAGCTACGAGGAGCAGGCGGCGGCCGGGCACCCACACAGGGTGCGCGGCACATTCCTTAAGACCGAATTGCGCGATCGTGCGAATCGGAGAACCGTCGAACGGCCGGGATTACGCTCTCCCCGGGAATTGCCACGTAGCGACCGTCCCCGGAGCACGTGCGCGTACATAGTCATCCGCACCCCTATGTCACGCGGCCTGAGATGCTTAAATGTCCCCACTTAATAGACTTACAAGAGCTCCCGTTACTGGGATTGCTCTGCCCAATTTTATTATTTAACCCTTCGACGACCTTCAGTTCAGATACATGGAGGGCTGAGAATCATAGTGGTGTAAGTCCAAATTTTGATAATTTGAGTTAATTACAGGTTTGAAGTGTTGAAGGCTCCATCTGTTTAATTTCATAGGGAGTTATGTTATAACTTCATTCTTGACTGAGAAATAAGAACAGTTCTCTTTAGCACTTAAGGGGAGATTCGCGTTTAACAGCCCCAAAAGAAACTGATATTTAAGATTTTTTTTTAAAATGAAACTGTTCGTCATATTGGATTAAGGGGGGTTACCCTCAAAATTTTCGAAACTTGATTTTTAGGATATTTGCATATTCCGTTAGCTACAGCTTTTCTACGTATTTTAAGCGCAACTGGTTCCTGAAAATCCAAAAATTGAAGGAATTACAGTAAAAAAAAGTACGAGCCTGCACATGAGATCGGATAACGATGTCCAACTTTAAACGCGATTTCCCAGAAACTACGTTTTCCAAAACGGTGAACATAAAATCTCGAAAAGCGCTCCAACGATTTGAATGAAAATTTGCAGGGAGCTGCAGGAAACTATTCCCCTCCATATAATGGGAGCACATTTTCAATATAAATTGTTTAAAAAAAGATAAAAAATGTTTTTCGTACAAAAAAAGGATAAAATCAGAAATATCAACATAAAAGTTGTATTAATTTGTTTATCAAATTTTGCTTCCTGCAAAAGATGGAGACTGTCTTACAGGTTATAAAAATGCCTTCACTTTGTGTTTTAGGTAATACACCTGTCCGGAATCGTCTCCACCACCAAACGTTGCATCGCGTTCTACGCCGTACACGCTCTCACATTTATATTTATAACTTTTTTCCCTATAAATACATTTAAAGATGCTTAAAAATTAAAACACAAATTATCTCTATATTCATTTATTACTTTAGAATATGCATTTGAAGAAGGGCCTGATTTTGGGCTGTTGAGGGTAACCTACTCCCTTAAACTCTTTTGGAATATAAGGAGGCACCTTTGAACTTGCAGAAAATATTTTTTTTATGTCGATCCTTCTTATTATTTGTTAATGATTGTGGAATCTTGTCCACCTCTTCGACGATGTAACTCCCTTTAGCGGGATGTGTAGCACCTATCACAGTCATTTGATTGCAAAAAAAATAGAAGTTTCTTAAAGATAGATAGTTTACGCTGGGATTGGTCCACTTTAAAGAAAAAAAATGAAAAATTGAAAGAGTTATAGTGTTGGAGAGAAAAAATAAGTTTTTTCCTTAGGCAAATTTTTCATATTATTCTTTATATCGACGATAAAAGTATTATAATTAAAAACTAAAATTGAATTTTTAGGTCCTGTCCCAGCGAAAATTATTCAACTTTAAGAAAATTTTCTTCTTTGTGCAGGTCAGATGACTGACAGGTACTACACTTGACGCCAACGTCGTCGAAGAGATTCCCCAATAATTAACAAATAATAAGAAGGATCAACATAAAAAGAATATTTTCTGCAAGTTTAAAGATGCCTCCTTATATCCCAATAGAGTTTAATGCACTATTAACAATTTATTTTTAAAAAACACATTTTTAAAAAGCCTCCTTAATGATCCACCTGTAGCGTCATATATAATGCATATTTTTGACTAAACAAACATGTTTTTTAAAGCTTATGATGTTAATAATCTTCATGCCAAAGAAGAAGTCTCAGTTTCAATTGGTTTCTTTGTAATTAATGGAAACAGAAATGCTTCATTTTAGACAGGAACGACTGCTAGTACCCTTAAAGACGTGGTCCTTTTGTGTGATGTGGAATATTATTTATGTTTTCATTTATTACCAAAGAGTCTATGAGTTTGTTTTACAATACACTTCATCCATGTAATTGGGGTTTCGGAAGAGTAGGATCAAATCAATCAAGATTTGTGTGAAAGGTTAGTAGAGAGTGCTGATAGTAGTATGCTTCAACGAATATATGTTGTAATTAGAGATGAGTGATTACTTATTTCTCTAAATATATTTTACTCCTCCACTTTTCTCCTTACCCTCCGCGAACCTGAATCGTCCTACAGCCAGTGTCTTCCACTGAAATTTCCTAAACCTACTATCATTACTTCTCCTTCGAAAACCCATAAAATCCATAGCATTCCCTCAGCTCCAATTCATTACTATTTCAAAGACAAATCCGACTCAGTCTTGTACTAGTTCACTTCCAATTCATAGCATTTCCTATTCCACTCTCGGATCCCATCCAGTGCAATTTCAGTATAGCTTGTGCCAACGCTGTAGTACCTTCATACTCACACTAATAAACATTTGTAAAACACACCTGTATTTCACTCTTTCCGCGTGTCCATTACAGTTGCGAAAATGGCAATAAGCTTTTGTGCAACTCAGAGAAGTATATCCAAGAGCCAATTGCAAACGTAGATGCAAATTCATCTGTGATGCTTGTTGGAATTATAAATGCAAATAAATATTAAGTAGCTATAACGAACAGCAAATAAAAGTAACTTACAGATACTAATTCCTTAATTTGTAAGCTAATTTATATTCGCAATTTCAACTCTAAGGGCTTGTTTAACTCTGTTGTGTAAACAAATTAATGGTTCAATCGTGCTTGCAGGAAGCAATCGACTTACGCAAGCAGAGACATTTTGTCGTACGTCAGTCCGCAGGGAACACGCGAATATACCGGTTGTTGAACTGCACGCCGCGCGAATAAATGCTTTATGGGCACGTTGCCTGCGAAGGCAAAGGGGTAACTGTCAATTGGATCGAAGTGACTTCGCTAAGTGGAACGATGACGCCCGCTTCATCACGGGACAATGGATACAGCTATTCGAAACGTATCAAATTATTCTTCGCGTGTGTGGACTTTTGTTTCAACGCAGCTAATATCGAATGTTAAAGAGAGCATATTTCGAATACAAAGGGTCTTTCTTTTGCGAAACATGGCGTGAACGAGGTCTTTGTTTTTCAAAACGCAGTCACGAGTGACGAGCGCTTCGCATTTATGTCGTTCACAGGTTCATATGAATAATAGATTCGTTGAGAATCTTCCATTTCTGTGAATTTTATAGGTCACTGAATTTTTAAAAGAATGTAAAATATTTAAAAGCGGATATTCGAAAATATTCAGAAGTAAAGCTCATATTTTCAAACAATTCACTGCACGTTTTTGCGTGAATTCATCATTTGGATATTACTAACGCAATACTGTGTTAATGACATTTTAGGGCTCAGGTGGTTTGAAATTAATATCTTGCACAAAATAATTACAGGGAAACTGCAAATTAATGTTGAGTAGTTTACATAATTCGTACGCAAAAATAAGACTTACTTGCAGAAAGTAGCTTTCGATTCTTTATCTGAAACACCCTATATATCAAGTTTGTACAAATGTATAATTTGTACAAACTTTCTATGACGATCAATCTACTTCTATACTTATTATCATTTCTATCAACCCTAATTCCTCGAGCATAATACAGTGCAAGTTTTCAAACATAAAATAAAAAGAAAAAGTTATCAAATATTTAAAAACAACCCCGAAATAGCAGAGTATCTCACTATCCCATTTAAATTAGACTCATTCATCATTAAATAGATCTGCCACTAAACCACGAATACACACAGACCCTTCTTTCCGCCAAAATCCGATAACAAAGTCGATTTGACCTGTTGGTCTGGGTTAGGTTGTAACGTTTCACATTTGCAACGACTCACGAAATTACGTTCACGTTTACCCCACATTTCGTTCGACATCCCATACATCCACATCAGCTATGTAAATTGAAGCACTCGCAATATCTGCGCCACAACGTTGTCATCTTTGGTAATGCATAATATTTAAATGGCCAAGGCTTCGATCGACCCGGAACCGCACCCATTTGAACCCATGAATAGCTGATTTCCCGCCGCCACGTTGTAAGACCTGCAATCCCTCTCCTATTTGTCCTTCCCATCCCGCTCGCCATCGTCGCGAGAGCGTGTTCAGAAACAATACCGAGGACACAGAGTGGACAAAAGGCGACGTTGAGCATCGATCGAAAATTCAGGCCCCGCTCATCGGAATTCCGCGCGTACTTGCTTGGCGTTCCATCATGGCGACGTCTTAGGGTCCCTCAAGACGTACGAACATCACAGTATAGGAGGCCAATTGATCCAGATCCGTTCACGCTTCACCGATTATCTTCTATAGCTCGTAAACGCGCCTTTTAGGACGGTGCTTTGGCACACGTGCTCTTTCACGGCATCGGTTATTCACGGCCGCGTATCATCGCCCGCTTCTTTCGTCCTGCTCCTCCGTTGGATCTTACTCCCCCGGCTGCCCCTCCGCCCCCCTCCGTTTCTGGCTTAACGAGTGCGAAAGAACGGCCGTGGATAAGAGCCGAAGCGATGCGAGCCGGTGAAAAGTTTCGGGCCCCTTTTCAACGATCCCGCGCCGTTTCACTGTAACTTTCGCTCCGCGACTCCTCCGTAAAGGCCTCCTCTCTATACGCCCGTAGCTCCATCCCCCGTATGAAACACTTGGGTAAGTCGACGAAGAGATTGACCCGCACCACGGCTTCGATTCCCAACTAGCAGCCCTCCTAGAATTCCTGCCAGTCCGCTTTACCGCGGTGCTTCCTGGTACGCGGGCTGCGCTCGCCCGCCGGCCCGTTTCGAGCCCGTACCCTTCATTTCCCTCCCGCGATCTTCCCCCGTCTTCTCGGCCTGTCCCAAAGAAAGGACTGCGCGCCCACATCGACGGGGAGACGATGTAGAGGCGAAAAAAATTCGGCTCCCGTACGGGCCGCCACTCAGTCCACCGCTCTGCCACGCTGTTTCACGCTTCGACAGCCGCGGCTACGAGCGTGAGGACTCACTGCTCGCCGAGGTACGGGCAACAGTGTAAAGATGGGGGACAGAGTGGAGATGCAGGGAAACAGATAAAGTGTTTTATGGGCAATAACGTGAACTTGTCGCGGCAGACGCTACTTGTTATGACACGGTGTTCCCGGGGATTGGGTCTTTATGAAGGCTGTGGTTAGATGATTGCTATGGAAACATTCAAGTGCAACAGCAGCATATGCGTGCAATGTAATGTGTCAATTATTGATGGACCAAATGATTCCACAAAAACAGGTGTTCCAGTAGTATTCTTCAGAGTCCATCTAAACCAGTATTAAATACGTAGTGACAGACCTAAAGGCTGATTGTGTAACAATACAATTTATTTAGGTTGGCCTCTATGTACAGCTCCGGTTAGGTTTACATATAACGATTTCATCAGGCCGGACAGATACGTAAACGAGACGTCCACGAGGAAGATTGATTAAATTGAAAGAAGGCTTCACGTCTGTACAGGTTTCCGGAATACATATATATTCTCGGTATTTGATAGGGAGTGACTACGCTAGGAGCTAGCTAGTTACTCTGTAAACTTTAAGAGGAAAGTGTGACTTGTAACTTTGGACGCTTGCAGCTAGGCCACCAGTTTAGGCATCGGTAAGACTTTAGTGAATGGGGGGACTAACGGAAGAGGACTTCTGCTGCTGCTGATCTCTATCCAATATATCACTGCGCATCCACCACCTCCTTAGTCACCCCATGCGCTACTAAATGCCACATCTTCTGCCTTTATCTAGATGATACTATTACCCCACATTCTGAAGAACTTTTCTCCACTTATAACAAGGCTACGACGCGAGCTTCGAATCACTGATTTGTTTCAAATTTTGCATATAGTTAGCGCACCAGCGTCTAAAAACGGTATTGTAAACCTATAATTTTCCTAGACGGGAAGAGGATCTCATTTCCCCGTTTTCTCCGGGAAAACCGTAATCCAAGGCTCTATTAGCGTAGGGGCCCCTCACGCGCCTGCTTCCCCTTCCAATATGTTTAGCCGTGACGGCGTGTGTCACTAATCAAGAGACACAGAGTGCTCTAGAACGCCACGACCCGCTATCAAGAACCCTTCGATTATCGAATCCCAATAATGGTTGATCCGATTAGATTTTGAATGTTCTTAATGGATAGCTTTGGTTTGATTTACATCAGAAAAGTATCTTCGTTTTGTACCTACCTGCCTTATGAGCTGAGATATTTCAATGCAAAGTTCCAATTTGGCGAATATTTACGTTCTTAAAATTAAGAATTGTCAAGTTTACTGGCTTCAAGTCGCTTCGTGACTTTAAGTTCACACTTGTACGTACGTTCACACTGTTCAAGCTGTATTAGTTCAAGGTAAGAAAAGTTGGAACACTCTCTACTTCGCTTGAAACTTGAAAGGATATTTCAAGTGAAGTGAATAATAGGTTAGTTTACTGATTTCAAGCGACTTGAAGCCAGTAAACTTAACTAATGTGAACGAGGCTTAAGAGCGTTGTCATTTTAAGGATCAAGGAGGAAAAGAAGGGGAGAAGTGGTCGTTTTTGTCTTAGGACTCGTCAGCCAGACTCATATCAGTAAGACTATAGCGACGGATCCTGCCCCACACGCATGGGTATCGAAAAGAACTTGTATATATATGAACAAGACTGGAACTTAGGACTTGCGAGAAAGAGTTAGGAAGAGTACTAGCAGTCGCGATCCCATGCTGGAGCTGGGAAGTTATATTATAATATATAAACATGTAACATACATGCAGCACTGATTGCCTCGCTCTTTATTCTTCCGTGCTCGAACAACTGCGTACGTTTTGCTGCCCCTCCTTTTTGCACGCGTTCCCCTTTTTCCTCGATTTACTTCCTTACAGCTTTTTTCCCTCAAGCATCGACGAAAAACCCGTGTGCCAGCGGCTGGGCCGGGGCCATGCCTTCTTTCTTGCACGCACGTACGACTTCGTTGGTTCACCTCGTACGCGTCTATAGCTCCGTCCGTCCTTTTTGCAGGCGTCTACGACTTCGTTCTCTCTTTGTCTGGAACTAGTTGTTCACACCTTTTTGCCCACGGCCCACTGAGCAACGATGAAAGAGGAGACTTCCGTGACCCCAACCTCGGCACCCTATTTTTTCCTTACGTGGGCCTCTGTTTTTTCTGCAGCGACGGATGGTTTCGCTCCTGCTTCTCTACGTGAACTTAGTTCACACTTTTTTGCCTATCGATAAAAAACCTGCCGCCAAGAGCTACGCCTTTCTTCCTCGCATAAACCACGTCGCTCACCCTTTCCGCACGCATGTGTTACACTGTTAGTCCTTGTTGCAAGCGTTTAAGCATCGTCATTACATGCGTATTAATAAACTGTATTTATTTGTTTCATTTATTGCTTCATTTGTCAGTATCACGGAATGAATTATTTATTAATAGCAAATATTATCACACATAGAAGTAATAGAATCTGTAGCCAAGGAGTCATTAAAAAGCGGGAAATCACATTGATGATTAAACTTATTTCGTTGTATGATTTTCTTTGTAATAAAATTGAAACAAAAGTAAGCAAAGACTTTTGAAATAACCTAATATGTTACTGTAAAAGTTCGGAGATTGGTGAATCTTAAGATAGGAGCAGTGAAAGTCCGAAATATCTCACGAAACATTCAAATCGCAGACTCCCACCAACAGATGCTGGTAAATGTAAGAATTTACCGATCAGCCCTGTTGGCAAAAGCCCGAAGTTGAAATATTTTATAACATATTTCGGACTTCCACCGCCCCACAACGGTAAATTGTAAGATTCACCGATCTTCCAACTTTTACAGTGACATATACATATGTATGTATGCAATAGGGTATCCAGGTGTTCAACAAACTTCGCCCACGTGTTCAGCAGGTCTTTCTTTGCCGCTTTACACATATTTTTTCAATTTGGTCGCTACGGAGTATAATAAATAAGGTAGTGCTAATTTCAGAAATGAAAATCTGTTATACTCCAAAGCTCAAGACTATTTAAAGAGGGAGGGCCACTAAAAATCTAAATTTGCAGAATGAGGGTATTTTTAAAAATGTTCGATTTTTACTAAAAATTTAGCTGTTTTCGTTCTGTAAAATTAATCTTTTACAAGATAGAAACTCGTCCGTGGTACCAACCATAATAAAAAATAATAAACCTTACTTTTTCCAATTTAGATGACTATAACAGTCCCCACAACGTCGCCCGTCGGATAATAATTTTTTGTAGAAGCTAACTATATCTATATATATGCAATAAAAATGCTCAAAAATAAAAATCCCAGCATTATTTCAATCATACCGTAATATTCAGTCCACACGGCACGCAGTAACTTCAGTCCTAAACTTATAATTTTTGTTAAATAAATTCCCGAAGATGGCGTTGAAAAACGGGCAGTTACACAAGTGTACCCCCTTAATTTACCTCGAATTCTGACCAACACGAAAGTAGTATATTGTAATTCCGCGGTATAAAGTATTTAATGGTCGTTACAGGCAAAGACGCCACGAGTGGATACAATTCTTGCAACGATTTTCCTTTCATAAAAACAATGTTGAAGCGCTTTTAATGTTCTACTTGATATGCGCGTCAGGGGAAGCTGGGCGTACAAAGAGGAGCGTAGAATTCCGAGCGCAGAGCTGCAAAGATTCCCGTCAGTTTGTGAAGCAAGGTGGATAACGTTACAATAGGCAGCGCGGGAACAGGAGCAGGGCGGCGATAACAGGAACAACAAAGGTGAAAATGATTTCGTTACGTGGAACGTTACAATCATTCGAATAAGGCATGTGAAGAGACGGAAAGATCCAAAGGGTTGCTCGCGGAGGACGGATAAGGGGCGAGGTTAGTGGATACTGAAATTACAATCCCAGCGAGCGGCGGCTGCCAAGTGGATGTATAGGAATTCCTGTCGCGCTGCTCGAGATTCACCTCGTTCTGACGTCGTCCCATCTTGAAGTCGATCTATTATATTCGTGTTCTCATTGTGACGAGACAGGCCGCACGTGAACGCGAGAGGAGACGAGAAGGCACGGCAAACTCGATCGCGGGCGGCGCCCTACGCTAACGAAATGGTTTCGCTTAGAGACAGATTCCAATGGGAGCTGGTCGTACTCTTCGAATCCTGTTAACAATAATAGCCAGCGACGCTAACAATGCCCTTTTCCAGCCAATAGCTCGCAGACGCATTACGTAGAAATAGACGGAACGAGAACAGATTCGACTTCCGCGGGGCAGACTTAAGCTTTCATCGATCAATAGAGGGACGAGCGTGTAAACCGATGCTGTTTCACAGGTAACGAGTTAAGCCATGAAATTACAAAGAAATTGATCGAGCGCTTTATAGAGGGCGTAGAATAATTTGTTTTCAACGTCCTAGTTAGCTTTTAAGGTCGTGGTATTTGCAGAGCCTGAGCTAGCTCTTCTGCCGCTCTGGGCAAAGTGATTCTTGCCGCTCTTTATATTTGATTATAATTAATTATTTTAAAATATAATTTTTGACCGTGAATGAAAGTTTTTAAAGTCTTTTATAAAGACCTTTAATATAGATATGCACCTTTGTCTAGAATAATAGTAATTATATGGGTGATTTAATTTTCTACCGCTTTTTCAAAAAGTTTTACTTTTTTTTATTGATTTTAATTTTCTGTTTGTATAAAATTTGCCGCCCTGGCCAGTTGACCTGTTTGCGACTCCCTAGATCGGGCTCTGAGTATTTGTTTGAGAATAATTCTGTTAATTTCGATAGAGATTAATGAACGATAACCGAAGCATTTTTTTATATAGGATAACATAGGATAACACATAGGAAAAACTTACTCACGTCAGGTAATGTGCCCCTGAAACCATTTCACATTTGGCTGACATATTTTTTAGTATAAACAGTTTCGAAGATATTGCCAGTGGGTCGATTTAAATGGGTCACTCTGAATAAATTAACTTTTTATACACTGCGCTATTTTACAGGGTATTCGTAAATCAATAATATAAATTCTGCACCACCTCTAACATTAATTAAAATAAGTATTGTATTATGAGTAAACATCGATTTGAAAATGCATCACTGGAGATGGTTTCCTTAAAGAAGGAGGTAAAATGAAATGCAAAGTGTCCCACATCAGAAAGTCCCACTGAACTTATTAAACACTTAACAACAAATTCGCTAACGAAGATACAGAAGATATCCCCCAGTTTTAGTAGATGTTAAAAAACCTTAATGTCAATGGATCGATGCATAAACGAATTAAAGCTCATCGAGATTCGGTATTTACAGGATTCATTTTCGAGCCATCGCGTCGCGGTGACAAGAACAAACCGCAAGTGCGGAAAAAGCAGCAGCTAATGAAAAATCGACGTAACAGCGATATCAATTTCTCTTAATAACCAGTCCGGTGAATTGCAGCCAGCGCACCGTGCCGATGAGAAATTTCCTGTTAATGGAGGGGTTTATTAACGCCGAAGCTTATACATTTCGCGTGTTTTTGATCAATACTTGGGAATCAACCGTGCTTTATCCCGACGATCAGCCGATCGACAAAGCGAGAGCGTGACGGGCTGCAAGGACAGCGATCTGAAAATAATTTGAAACGTCCATGGCGTCGGCGTGTTTCCACGCCGTGGGATTTCCACCCTGTGCAAGGCTGCGGCGTATTTCACGTCGACAGTTTCTAGAATCTAGAAAGTATCTGAATCGGAAGTGTTGTCTGAGAGTTTTCGAATGTCTGTTTTGAGAATAAGGCGAGCTCAGACATCGCTTTGTATTTCGCCATTTTAGCGACCCCGTTACTTTTTCAGCGAACCACCTTATAATGAAAACTTAAGTTTCCATATTTTCTACTATTTAGATCTCCACGAGAATACTATTAATAGCTCGACGAAGTTTTCCTCATGAAACTGTATAATTAACCTCAATTATTTATCCTTATTATTATTAATCGTCTTTTTTACTCAAAAAAAGAAGAAACCTAAAGCGAGGCTGCAGTGGTCACACTGGTGGGAAGCCTAAACGTGATACTAAAATAGAAACAACAACCACTAAACATAACAAATATTAAAAAGAAACCAAAGTATCAATCTCACTCGGATTATCTACGTATTCTTCGTGATTCGTGATACACGTCCGGCTTGATAGTGTGGACGCTCAGGGATGTGATCGAATCGAGGATGAAGCGTGAGCGAACCGTAAGCGGGTCGATAGTGTGGATCGAGCCTCAGTGTTAGGCATTCGGCGTTTGGGAACGGCCTATGTTGCGATTAGCACGTACGTGGCGCCCCCTTAGTTTGTGTATTTTTACAGTTCGGAAAAGAGTAAAGGTAGGCTCTCACTACGCCTCTCCTCGGCTCATTTTATTCTTCCTATGCTTTTCTTACGTATTTTGACAATTTGACTCACACTGCGCCTCGCCTCGCCACGGCGCGATATTTTGAGGAAGAGAGGCGAGGCTAGCCGAGGCGAAGTGTGAGTGGATGCAGTGCCACCGCTTTCGGTGACCGCTAAAAGAGGAAGGGAAGATGTTCTCTGAGCAACTGACCAAACACGTGAACCGAGGAAAGCTCAGATAATTTTAGGTACGGAAAAACCGAGGCGACGCGAGCCTAGATGTGAGTGCGAAAAGAAGTTCTGCCGAGGCGAGGCCAGGCGAGGCGAAGCGTAGTGAGAGCCTACCTTTCATCGAAGATTCAGCGTTGGGGGAATTCGTAACGCGGCTGGCCACTACGCGGAGGACCCGCATACCTTGGGTTCGAGTCCCATCGCCCGAGGTTCTCTTTTTCATTTACAGTTTTCTTAAAGAATCTTGCTCATCTATTATCAGGACTCGCACGAAGAATGGAAAGTGTAGAAATATAAATTTTAAATACACATTTAATGCATATTTCAAAGCACAGAACGAGCTGGCCGAAACTATCCAGGTGAAACTTGAGACGCTATTTCGCCAAACCTTGCGCCACTCAAAGGTTAATTGCTCCTGAACTTGCGACGGCTAATGAAACGGATGAGCCCCGTTCTTTCTCGTTTTTCCATCGAGCACAGCTTCCGGATATGACAACGGGATAGGTGGGGGAAACGAAGGGGAAAAAGAAGAAGATCGGAAGGACGGGCCGGGAGAAGACAGGATTACCGCATTGCACCACGCCTGCCAACCACATCGATCAACAAATCACCGTCTATAAGAGGAGCCCCGAGGAGGCCCTTCCTCTGGGAATCTCGCTTGTTTCGTCTTGCAGCGCATCGTTCTTTACGTGCACGGGAATAGCACCTAATTGCGCTTCCTTCCGCCTTCCCTGCGCGCCAGCACGCAAAAGTGCATGTATATCTCCGCGATGCTGTTTGCATTCCGATTCTTTGCATGCGGTTTGGACTGTACGCGGCGCGGCGTTAATATGTAGATGAGACCAGGCGCGATTAATGTGGCCGAGGGCTTGCGAACGCAGGGCGCGGCACTGCGAGCGTTCTCAACGTTCCCCTGATGCGTCCTTGCGTGGCAGGGAAATTTTCGCGTTAATTTGATGCATGCGCCGCGAACCCTGTTACCAGCTACCGGTATGCACCGCGAATCCTGCGCGATTTTTTTTTTCGGCATGCTAGCACGTGGATTTTCACGTGTAATGCAGATTGCTGAATGCGTCGGTTATTTGCTGGGAGTTCGTTTGTGCGTGACCATGGACGTAATTAAAATGGGAAGAAAGAAGTATTGTGAGGATTTGTGAATGAGGGTTTGTGGTGTTTGCTTGTCAATGACGTTTAAATTTATTTATTTTAGTGCACTTCTCTCTCAGCATTTTTTGCTACTATTTTCTATTAATTTTATTCTATTTTATTACTTTCTATTCATTTTATTCTATTTTATTTTATTCCTTTTAGTATTAAAGTACTGATTTTGGGTTTGAGTATGAACATCTCCACGTTCAAAATTCTAATATGCTTTTGAAATGTTTTTAAAAATATTTAACCCTTCCTAGCCACACTGGGTCCAATGGACCCGCTTTTTAACTTTGGAGCTTGATACCGGTAAGTTCCTGACTTTGAAATGGTATTGACCTGACATTTTACGGAAATTGAGGTTTCCTCTTCCGGTAGAGACTGTCAGTTTTTGAATCAGAACGTTCGTTGGTGAGTGGCAGCCGTTACAAAAATATCGGTTTTGAGCGTGGGTCCATCGTGACCAACGCGTAAATTTTATTGAAAAAATGAAATTTTTTTTACTCTATTTCGAGAAATTCACTTCAATAAAATGTAATGTGTATGGCTGTGACAATTTTTTTTCTCCAAGTTATATGTGTGCATAATGAGTACGAACACAGAATGTATTTCATTGTTAAATTAGTTTCCTATGAATAAAAAAATAATAATAATCATTTAATAATAATAAGAATCATTATAATAATAAAGAAGAGTTATTTCTCTAAATTAAACGTGTTTTTTACTCCACAATTGACCATCTTCAGATCTCAAAATAAATACGTTTTTTGAAATGCACAGATGAAATTGTAAAATGAAAATTAATTGAAAAATAAAAAAGTTATGCTGGTTTTAGTAAAAAATCACATTTTCAACACTTTGCACATTTCCGATTTTTTTGGTACACGTTGCCATTTCATTTCTCATTAAAACGCAACTATTCCATATTCTACAATGTTCAAAGTGAGTACTATAATTTTTGTGACTCGATTAGACTGATACAGTTCCTACGGTAACTGTTAAAAATCGGCCGGGTCCATCGACCCCAGAGTGACCACTTCATAACTTTACACAAGTGTGACCACGAAGGGTTAATGGCAAGCATGCTTGAATCAATATCAGACTATACTTTATACATATTCTGACCCTGTTGCAATACCCGATAAAATGGTATTTTGCCTCAAATATATCTCAATAAATAATGTGCAATTTTATGTTCATTTCGTTACATTTTCGAGATGTAAATTCGTAAAGTTGTATTGAAAATTCGTAAATACCCGTATAAATAACAGTAACCAATCCTAGTTGCATCCTACACGAGTTTCTTGTCACATTTTAATCCCACATTACCCAGACTTCACGTTTGTATTCCCATTTCTAAATCACAACTAACAATCTGATTGATGAAAAACTTTCGCAGAGCCCCGGTACGCTAAAACAAACTCGTCAAAATGTGAGTATGAACTTGCCCCGCCTAACCGGGCTTTCAAAGCGAGCCTCGCTGACCGAAACTCCGATTCCATTTCCATTCTCATTCATTCAGGTGCCAACCAGCCGCCACTCCACACAAAAGTGTAACTTGCAAGCGTCACGAGAAGTATTAATTACTCTATACTTCCACCCTCGAAGAAAGAAACAAAGGGTGGCGGCGTGACGCACAGACACGCTCCCCCGAACAATTTACGAGCGCGAAATACGAAATTCAGCTTTCACGTGCTGAATTTATTCCATTTACGACAACAGCAAAGACATCGTTACCGTGATATCCGTCAACAGGGGCGCGGAAGGACGCGAGGATTCATGAGATCGCGCGGCGAAAAAGTGGATTATCCCGCGAATAGCCGAGCACTTTGCCGCGCCACGGGCGATGTATTATTTTAACGTCGGAATAATGTCGACGGAAGTTCGTTAAAATCGGGGTTACAATTTAATTACCGATACGAAGAAGACACGACGAAAAAGGGAAGAAGGGAAAAGCAGTCACGGAGTAACGGAACATGAAAACGGGCCGCGGGGCAAAAATCGATATAGGGTGCCGCCATTGTGTTGCACGCACGGCTCGGGATTTTTGCTTTTTTCCCCCTCTTCGCTACGAAACGTACAAATCAAGTGGAAGGATGTTATCAAAACTTCCGTCTGCGTGACAAATTGAATTACTACGGAAGCCTGGCCGTACGAAGGCACACGGCTGAAAACAGCGATGGAAAAAAAATAACCCCCAGAGGTTGGGGTGAGGCGGCCGGGGTAGGGCGAGTGGAGGACAGAAAGAGGTCTGTCCTCGCTCGTTTCGGATCCGTCCGCGCGGTACGAAAATCTGTCATTTCGCGGACAAGGAGCGCGGGTCGTATTACGGCGGGATTTTTCGACGATCGACGAAGGGCTGCGGATAGAAAACGTTGACTACTCGGTGAGGGGATATTTATCGGCGGTCGTCGTCCTCGGAGCCCGTCGTCGTTCTCGTCGTCGTCGCCGTGGTCGTTTCTACCCATTGTCGTCGTCTGCGCGGCCGATGACGATGTCTCTTGAAATCGATATAAATTTATGGTGTTTTTCTATTGCGCCGACTTGGCAGAACTTTCTTAAAACGGCACGCCGCGGAAACATTACGCGGTAATTTATTGTACGCTTCGCTTTACAGTCGTGCCCCTCGAGTCTTATGTGAGAGATCGTGCGCTGGTAAATTCGCTGCCGTCGAATTTAATAACCCGCGGAGAAGGCTGGCCCGCGCAATCCTATCGCTAAGAGATTCGGGCAGAAATTATGTGCCGCGCCTCGGCGGCGAACGGCGGGGGATCGTCCAACGGGAAAATGAAACCGTTCAGGGGTTCTGGGTGATCGAGTGGCATCTTACTCTTTACCCACGCGTGCCTCGCGATTTCTATACAGCCCCTGCATAGGTACATTCTCTCTGTCAATGCATTGTGCAAGCTGTGCATACACATTTACTGGCGCACTTTAGCGAATATACGGAGAGTGTTTCAGGATTATGGATACGGACGAATTTGATAGACTGATGTCATTTAGGGGGAGAGGGAAGAAGGTAGGTATTGATTGACGTTCAGAGACAATCGTTTGTGAAGTATTCAGTTTTTGATGCAGCATGTTTGAGAATAAGGATCAATACTTGCAGGGCATACGAGGTTTGGGACACCGATTGGGCTTAAAATTTGTGTACTGGGTGATCATTGTAATGGGTGATTCTACATGGTAAAATAGGGCGAAAATCAAGAATTACGAAATTGCGTTTTCGGCTTTGTTTTGGAGTTATTAATTGTTGAACATGGGTGAACGACGTTTCTGACGCGACGGACTTGTACTACTGCGCTCGTCGGGATTGACCTGGATAACTACTACTGCGAGCCGGCAGTAGTCTAGAGGTTTTTAAGCAGGGAGCCCTATTTAGTAGAGCTGTTCGAGTACTTGCAAAAAGCGAGTCGAGCCTGACTCGAAGAACCGAACCGAGCCGAGTACCTACCCGTAAAAACCGAGCGGCTCGAAAGAATCGAGTACTCGAATTTGTTCGAGCGGCTCGAAGAGAAAACCGGCTACTCGATTTTTTTCGGCCGGCTCGAAGAGAACCGAGTACCCGATTTTTTCGGGCAGTCCGAATGTACTTCAAATCGAAAATTTCAAACCGTCTGACTGTGACGTGTAGCTTGAAGCTTGGAAGTTTCCAGCAGTACGAATGTAAACTGCGAATGAAAATATTCTATAAATATTGAAAATAATTTAATGCCGTGCAGAAGTCGACACATGTATCACATTATGCCATATTATTAAAGTAACAAAAACTTGAATTGCCACTTCCCTTTTTTCTAAACTACACGGCGTAGAGATGTTATATGATGCGTACAACTAGATTTCATCTAGAAAAACACATGGAAAAACACATCTCTTAATTTTGACTATACTTAATTGGTACTTCATAACCGTTTCTTTATTTGTTTATACTTATTCATTTTTTATTAACCGGAAATCCATATACGTATAATGTATACGAAAGAGGCAAAAAATAAAGAAAAAAAGGGGAAAGTATTATTTTCTCATTTTCGGTGAACCTAAAACTTTGATAAATAAATTGAATTGAACAACTCTTTTTCCATAAATATTACGAAATATCTTGGAGCACAATCGTATCTTTTTCTTTGAAGTCCCACCAATTTGCCAACTTTTAACTTCTTTGTCGTTTATTAGGTTCATCGACAAAGAAACTATACCAAAAATAAGAAAATCCTTGTTTTTTGTTTATTTCATAGGCCTCCGACATAATTGCAAATTTACAACTACGGCGCGCGAATCCCTACGAACCTGTTCAATGTTCATATATCTCCGTTTCTACCATACACTTTGTAACAAAAAAATAATTTTTACTGTTTGAATGTGAATTATAATATCTTGAAAGTTTGGAAAGGTCCGCTTAACAGTTTCTTCGAAAAAAAATTCCCAAGAATCACCTTATTCCTAGCGCCTTAAATAGGGCTCCCCCTTAAACACTACTTCATAGTCTGCGAAAAAAATTGGGTTCCAAGTTTTGCTCCTTGCAGGGTCTCCATATGTACCCAAATATAAAAGCGAAATCCTCTGGAGGAGATTAAACTTTGAACTGGATTATCTTATAACATTTTGAATACTAATGTTCACCGTTATTAAAAAATGCATTTTCTTCTGATTTGTTGTATTTAATAAGTCGGATATACAGAACGACTGTATAATTTCTGATTTCTGTATAAAATGCTACTTCAAGTCTGTAATTACTCTTACAATGAAACTGACGGAAGTTACATCGAGTGAAGTAAGACTGGAAATGCAATTCGTTTGCTGTTGGAAACTCTTTAAATACGAGACAAGCTGGAAATATAATACGAAATTATGCTAAATTCATTTGCAGTGCCAGTATTTGTATTAAATCTGTGTCAAGGGAGATTGAATTGCGTTGGAACATTTGTACATCATTCATAAACTGAATTAAATAAAATTCACTTTGTGGAAATTGTTTCTAAATTTCTGATTTATTCTTATGTAATTCTATATCGCTGTGGACCTTTCACATTATTCATTGTCAAAGTTGAATTAGCAAAATTTGGAATAATACATCTTATGCATTTAGTAAATGTTGTACAGAACATGCACGAATTTAAGTTAATTTGGTTGCTCGAAAATTGTGCAATTCCTTTGTAAGAAAGTATAAAGAGGACACCAGAAGCGATACCCGATTCAACATAAAATTAAACCGATGGATCTGGTGAAAAAGTTTTAAACGATTCGTGATTGTTAAAATTACTTTAATCCATTCTGCTTTAAATTCCTAGGTTTTGGGAATCGCCGTATTTGCACCGGGAACTCTGAAGGTGAAGTTCATTTAAGTCCCTTTGGGAGTTCGTGACATAATTAACTAGGTTATATGTGAAGATAATCAATTTTCAGTGAATGGACGAGTTTAATATTGCCTAGGAGATGATGTATGACCACTTATCTTAAGAAGAGATCCCTAACTTGTCGATAATTTTGGTCTTTAGTCAAAGGAATTTTTTATTCAATGAAGTACATATCCTATACTTTAACTTAAAAGTGTAGAACTATTTTAAATGAAGTGATTTACACTTAGAAACAGCAATTTAGAATTCTCCCAAACATTATTATACAACTCCTCCTATTGCATCCTTGAGTTCTACTGTGACAAAATCGTGACGTATTGCTGCAATATCAAATAGTAAATTTAATTAACGCTAGCCCTAAACGTTGTAGGAATTTCATAACAATGTTAATTAAATGGCAACCATTATTCATGACGACACTGCACAGAAAGTCTATGAATACGCACATAGTACGTTCTATTTAAATGAGGAAATCACTACGATTTATGGATGCATGAAAATTCACTTCGAGCAAGTTTGCATTACATACTTGAAAAGGCAAATACAAGGAAATTTTCCCTGATAATAATACTACTACTCAAACTGCTTCTGAAGAACTTGAATTTTTTTTAAATACTTAAAAGTGCTAACATATTATTTCTTTTATTAACGTGTTCTAGATTATTTCAGCTCCAATTTCGTGGCAGGATAATACAGAAGGTTTTAATAAGGCGCCAACTCTTTGTTCTAAAATACGAGAAGACAATACTGGGAACTAATTCTCTCAGATGTTGGATTGGATCCAGAGAAGCTGTGAAATGGCCAGACCTTTTTTCCAAGTATTCTGACGACTCTTTTTTAGGATAAAATAAAAAGCACCATTTACGATGGCAAATTTGCATATCTCTTTTAACATTTCATTAACTTTCTGTGTAATATTAATGTAACAGTGTTTTAATTATACTGCATTAATTATAACAATTCTACATGTTATTGGAAATGGCAAATATTTCTTGCAAAAAGCTGCAAATTAATGTATGTAATATATTTTATAATTGGAGGATCCACAGAAAGTTAATGATTTTCAATAAGTTCGTTGGCACAATTAAAATTATGGGGTGGAATTTATCTCTACGAAATCATTCATTAATAATAATGGCTTCAAATTATAAAGAAAGTGCCACGAACAATAGTTTATTGTACTATTATTTTCCATTTCTTTGTTTTCTGTTACCATTGTGTCTTCGTATATTGGGAATTTATTATGAAAATGTTTTTCATGCGTCCATAAACAACAGCAGCATTCAGCTCTTCTCATTTAAATGCTCCACTAAATAGAAATTCAAATTAATTATCACGCTCATCCGTTCCAGCTCTGAATTTTTCGTTCATTAATAAGGCGCGCAATTATTTACGCTCTAAGCATTATTAAATGAAATATTAATTTTGAAATGTTTTGCTTATCAAGTTTATTACAGTTGAAACACGCAGGTATCTTACGTTCGACCATGACAGATATTATTAGCGTTACACATAGAAAATGGCGCATTCGCAGTCCAATTTCTATCTATTTTAACACTTTGAGCAGTGCAATGTTTTGACAAATGTCCTTTTAACACGGTCAGTTCTTTCCAAGCGATCGCTTTTGCCGAAATAGTTTTACTTAACTTATATGAATCAAACGGAATACCAAGCTTCCATGAAGACAAGCGTAAAAACACCTGATTCCTTGCTTCATCAAGCCCAGAGAATACCTCACTTTTTCTGTTTCTATTACAAGCGAGTCATCGACAAGCTAGCAGGTTATTTCCAAAACTATTAGGCACATTTAAAGTTGCAGATGATCTGAAGTTCCCCAGAGTGCCCACGCTATATCTTATACCTGCAAATCCTGCAGTATCCACCATTTCGGTGGATACCAAATCCACCAATCGCAACCACTTTTTCCGTCACACTCTAAGACCTGCGCCCTACATACTTTTGGGGCATAACCCTTGCTGTCGATAGTCCGAACTCAACTATGAGGACGACCGAATAGCAGTTGATGACAGAGACCTCATCGAAATTTTAAACTCTATGAGGCGGACAGAGGAATCCCCCAGATCTAATCCTGATTCCCGACACCCTCGCCCTCCATTTAAGACTGGCTGGATCTATCTTACTCATAGAACGTCCTCAGTGGAACTTCTTGCATGACCTCAGCACTGGTAAGCCAGCTCAGGTACCCCGGGCTCACCAGTCCCGTCTTGAGGACATGCTTCTAGGGAATAATCACCCATGGAACACGCCCCAAACCCTGGGGAGAAGGGGGGACGAACCATACACATGCATAACGTATTCCAGATAGATACGTACATTATAATGACAAAGGATTAGCAGCTCATTAGGTTCGGTATTTCAAATTCTATTGTTACGCAGACATCGTCACAGTCAGCGTTATACATGGAGACTTCTTGGTTTAACTATCTACCAAGCGACCAAAAGCAACCACCAAACCATGTGAACGAAACGGAATACCAAGCTTCCATGAGGAAGTATATGGGAAAAAATTGCACGGACGATTTTCACGTCCCAGACCTCGCCATGGGATCGCGACTTAGTACTCGCCAGCGCCACCAGATGTCAACTCTTTCTCGCAAGTGTCAGGTCCCAGTCTCGTTCGTAAATATACAAGTTCCAAGTTTATTCCTCTCGGTCCTGTGCGTCTAGAGTAGGGTCCGTCCCAACCCCAAATCCATAATATACCCTCCACACTACACCGATTTCCACTCCAATACCACGCTCCTTAAATATTGCACCAAAATTTCGAACAAAGATTTTAACTAACAACCGAAAAGCAAACAAAAAATACTACTGGGCTTAGAGTAAGTTAGTCCAGCCTTAAGACGAGTAAAAAAGCTATAAATAATAGCGCAGTTTGAAAAATACCATCACGAGCGCTTATATGTAGAGCTCTTATTTTTGACCCGTCGGGTACCCGGGTAGCCGAAAATTACCCGAAACAACTTCAAGCCATTGAATGTGGTATTGTTCAATCATATTTGGCTAACATCAGACTATACCACAGACAATACTACATTCAATGGCTTGAAGTTGTTTCGGGTAATTTCCGGCTACCCGGGTACCCGACGGGTCAAAAGTAAGAGCTCTACTTATAAGCGGGCAATATTGTTATATATAGTTGTGTATATATTGTAAATATAATTCCCTAATCCTCCACCTAGCACGTAAAATATATTCCCCTGTTAGTCATTTAACCTAATGTAACAAAACACAGAGTTTTATAAAACGTGTAAATTTGTAAAAAGGGCCAGAGAAGTGCCCTTTTCCTCCCTAACCTTAAGCCTAATTAAATTAATTCGGGCGCATAAACTAAACAAAAATAAATATTATAAAAATTTATATAAAAGTTGCAACCAAGCAAAGTAAATTGCAAATACCTCTCGATAAGGACCTCCCCAAAAAGTGATTTAAATCTGTAAGAGCCACCACGACCATTAGATTTATATAACTAATAAGGAAATGTATGCTTTTTCTGTTTTTATAACATTGTATCAATAATTGTGACTATAATAAAAACGACTTTGGCAAAAAGGGGTAGGGTCTGTAGCCCAAGTGATGAGTTTGACCTGACGGTCCCAAGACGAAACGCATCTCTTCTTTCCTCCTCAATCCTTAAAGTCGCCAATCCACCTACCCCGCACAGAGTGTTGTACTTCATTGCGCGTAACCGGCCTTAGGGATTACAGTTGCGCCAGAGGCGACGGGGCAAAAATTCCCCTTTTCATCCAGAAACAGCGGGTTCCGAATGGTAACACGATAATATCGCAAGCCCCAAGCCTTAGCTACTTATAACTCCGCAAAAAGGAGCCTGTCACAATATGTTGTTAGCATGTCGCCAGGTGGATTTGTCCTTTTACAACGCTTTATTATTCTAAGCCTTACAACTATCCAACACTAAATATGTATAATATGGTTACACTGCTGCAGTGAGGGAGGCTAGCCACGCTCATGTCGACAAGCAGAGACAAGAACACAAAGGACCAAAAGGCAAAACACACACACCAAGCTTAGAAGACCCATGCGCCTGCACTTCAGCAAAGCCAGACCGCGCAAATTAAACGTACGCGACCCAACAGAAGCGATTCACCCGTTTGGATGCGATTGGAAGCGCGTCATCGAGGATCCAGCAGGTTACTTGCACGAGTGCTAGGCACAGGTGAATGCCACCGTACGTATGCAGATTCGAAGACACCGGTCCCCACGCCAGCAGTGTCTAGCTCCGTGTTTAAACAGAAGAGCGCCATCAAACATTCGACTTGAGATGCACGAGAGGATTCCGCGTAACCAAACATACGTACCCAGTCGCGTCTAGTATCCAGAGTAGATGCGAGGCCTACGAAGGAGGGGTTCTACCAGCCAGCGAGAATGAGACAGGGTGACGAACAAAGAGATGAAAGAGAAAAGATGGTGAGAGACAGGGAACAGGGTGGGACAGAGAAGTGGGAGGTAGGGGGAGAGAACGACGACAAATTCTGCCAAACACATGAGAGATACTCGAGCTGGCCGCTCGCCAAAGCACCCGGAGCTATTCGTTCGTGCATGTTCGCGCGAACACGTGAAGACGCAAGCTCCTCTTCTTATGCTCCAGCGCCAACGACCCAAGACCAGTTATCTTCTGCTCCGCGAGGATCCTGCATTTATTGTTCAAGATCCAGCCGAGCCCGAGACGGGGCTAGTTCCACCCGCTTAGGGTAAGGTCGCCCGCATCTAAAAAGCACGCCTGCTCGACGGTAGACTTTATATCGATCAACCCCTTTCAATTAATGGCCCTAATTTTCGACGATCCTTTGACGGCAGGACCATCGATCGCCAGTCGGTTGCCTAAGTCACTGCGGGTAATCTGGCGCGCGACGGCGTTCGTTTAATACGACGAGTAATGAGCCGGAACCGCTATAGGTTTTCGGTCAGCTTGGTAATTTCACTTGGCCGTGTGATGTTGAGCTGACGGGGGAACTAGACGCGGGATAGTCGAACTCCACATGGCAGATAGGGCAATGTGGTTATACGTACTATGTAGGTACTAACTTTTCGATGGAATACTTTGAACGTTGTCGATCGAGTTTGACGGAGTGCTTTAAATTTGATGGTAATTGGGTGATCCGCTACAGCCGATGAATTTTATAGGGACATTCTGTTCTATTGATCTCGTCGAGTATGAATGGAAAGTAGCGATGGGGATATTTACATTTACTTTCAGGCAGTTCCGAAATTAAAAGAAGAGCGTCCCTGATTTCGGAGGTGGAGTGGCAATTACTAAATTGTCGGAATATCGGGAGAAAAATATTTACACTAAGGGGCTGCTCGCCGGCTGTGCAGCCGTCGGCGAATGAAGCTAATTTATTTTTTTCAATTCATTTCGTCCAAGCTCCTCCGGCTTGTCCTATTCGTTTTATTCATCGGCGACTGATTGCAGAGTTCCCTGCTTACGGAAATCAAGCGGACGTCGGCCCCATTATTTCTGTTCGGGGCCAAACGATTCGTGCCCGTGCAAAAAATTATCGGAGATACCAGACGCTGAGTAAATAGAACAAGATAAGAAGTACAATAAAAGCAATCGTTTGCCTCATCTGCCTCGCGGTATCTCCCGCCGTGATGAAGATGCTCGACTGTAGTCGCAATCTTTATCAGAACGGCGATTCCATCCTGAATATTCTCGTTGTACGGTACAGAGATACCGTGGACATGCAGCAAGCTCGTTCTCCTCAGAATTGCATCAGATACACTATGCATTCGCTAGCAATGAAGGCGAATGTCCTCCAGAGAATAAACACTTCTTTATTAACAGCTAATAGACAATGAGAGCTACGTTTCGGTTGTGTAAAGTAGTAAAGTTAGTAAAGATAGAAAATATAACAGATTTAGATAGCAGAGTCAATGATCTGAAATTTAGTAAATTTAGTTTGAAGATATTAATTGTTAAAGAAGAACAGCTTTATTTCTATTGGGGGTATTTTATTTCTTGTTATTGTTTCACTAAGTTTTTAATAGGTTATTTAATAGTGAGTAATATAATTAATATTATTTTAAATTTTCTGTAGTTTTTGTTTCTAATCATAAAATGGAACAATGGCTTGGTAGTTTTAATAATTGTAAAATGTAAGAGCTGTGCTATTGGTTGGTAATTTTTTGCGAAATAAAGATACGGAAATTATGGGACCCATACTGTGATTAACTAATTTTTTGTCATTTTGAGGGTTGGTAGGTTGCTGCATAACTTGGCCCAATTAATATTTTGCTTAAGGTTCATTGTTACCTAGATACAAGACATGCAAAGTATCAACAATTGTTTAAATATACTGATAGATACAACTGTAATAAGGAATTAGCTCTTTATGCACCTTGCACTTTATAATATGATCGTATACGCATTCACACGTTTTCTATGTTCTATACTGTTTACTTTTATACTGTTTAAGCATGTGGTGAATGTCAAATTACTAAGTATTCGTATTTGATTAGTGAGTAGTATAGTATGGTAAAATATTCGTCAAATGACAGAATGGCCATCATTAGAAGATTCTTAGCTTTTATATACATAAGTATTTTATACTACTACAAGCAGAGGAGGTACTAACTCAACATTTTAACCTGCCAAAGAAGAAAATTCTACAACACTGAAAAGAAAGGTGGCAAAATCTATCAAAATTTGTCTAAATAAAAAACGTCTCTGAACTATTTAGTAATTAATTCGCAAAAAATACTTGATTTTCGAACGATTTGACTGCTTAGCCCCTTAAAAGTAACTAACTATTAAAATTTCTCGTAGCTAGCCAACATTTCCGTCAATTCATGAAAACAGTTTCAACGTCTACCGCTGGTGACACTACATCCTTTAACAGTGAAATAAAAGCATCGAAGTACAATTCAGTTAGAGCCAATGCATTCCAAGAATTACCTACAACACGTTCCACGCGTATTTTTTCATACAACACGCTCCCGTCTAACCGTGAGCCCCTCGCATACGCGCCAGCCTGGTAAAAGCTTAATACGATCGAGCGACGTTGACGTTAATGCGCGCGAATGGACACGCATCCCCATTAGGAGGTCACAGGGCGAAAAGTAATTCGTTAATTGGCGCTCCGGAGCGAGGTCCCCGGGCGTAAGAAAATCCGACTAAAGAAAACAGCGGCGAGAAATGCCGGAGAGGGAACGAGCGGATGCGCAGGGCAGGGAAAGCGCACGGTGGACGGATGCCCCCGTCATTAGTGCTCGGACAATGTTTTTCCCGTTGCTCTGACTCGTATAATGCAACTGGATATATCGCGGCTGAAAGAGACGGATAGGAAGAGCGGACAGGCCATCAGGGATGAGAGGAGATAGAGCAACAACGACTGGTGGCGGCGGGAGAGGTAAAACGATCGACCAAGCCACTGAGATGGGGTGTCTAATTACGCTCGTTTCCTACCCTTCACCCTGCAACGACTGCGCGCCGGCATCCTTTCTTGCGTTCGGCTCTACCCAGCGCGCAGCAAAAAAAGCAGCCTTATTTAGTTTAACGAGAAGCAAAATACTTGAGCGAGTTTGCGACTTGCAGGTTTGCGGTGCATTCGCCCCCGCATAAAGGGGAAACGAACATTTCGCGGATCGTCTTTCCCGTGTTTCTTCTCCGACTTTCATTCCTCAATGCTCGTTTGCCGGGTACTTATCATTCGTGATACAATTCGACGCACTCTGACAGGGACCGTTCCCTTTTCCATCGACGCCCTTCCTTTGTGAATCGGCGACGACTCTTAATAAACGGATGATCATTGATAAGGGGCCGTCCTTAAATTACGTACGGGTAGTTTTGGCGAATTCTTACCCCCGCCCTCCCCCAGTATAAGAATTCGTGAGATTTGATATTCCAACCCCCTCCTTACGTAATATTTTTTACATTTAATTTTTTCAGTTATTAAAATTCTTTTAAAGGTTTACATAATTCATTTAACTAGGGTTCGGGAAATTTAAACTAAAATTACTTTTCTGAAACATTAATGATAGAATTTGTATTTATTAAAAATTAGGTTAAAAAATATTACGTAAGACGCTACCTGACTCCCCCCCCCCGTAAGAAAACATAAGAAATTCGCGACACCCCCTCCCAAAAAAGGCCTTACGTAATTTAAGGACGACCCCTAACACTGTTTTTTCATAAATAAAAAAAAGGTGGTTAACCAGATGCAAGCACAACTATCACACTAAATAAGAAAAGTAAATATATTAATATTATCTACAAGTAAATTTTGTATTATGTACAATATATGTATTAAGATAATTAAATATTATTAAGTTAGAATTATATTCTGAAATACCTATTTTTAATATGTTTTCTTTAGCTTATTAAATTTACCTTACCTTATATGGGGGAGGAGAGGGCGCAGGTTATCTGAATATTATAAAAAGGGGTCGAGACTCAAAAAAGGTTTGGAAACACTGCACTAACCGAATAGAATGAGACATTCTTTTTGGCAGGATTTCGAAATCTTATGGAGAGTAGCTACTCTCAAGCTACTCAAAGCTTTGAGGAAGCTGTTATGTTGAAAGGAGGAGGGTGATTGTTGATTCGATCGGTTAAATAGTTTTTTACCGACTTCATATCTCCTCAGCATGCTGTGTCAATATATGTAAAACTAAAAAGTTAAAAATCAAAGAATTAAATCCGACTTCAAAAAGATAAAATTGCACTAAAAAGTAAAAAATAATTTTTTCCTCATTTAATCTACGACTCTCATATTTTTTAAGTCGGTGCCTCATCATTTGTAATGTGTAAATCTGGTGGCGACTTAAAAAATATGAGAGTCGTAGATTAAATAAGGGAAACAATTATTTTTTACTTTTTAGTGCAATTTTATTTTATTGAAGTCGGTTTTATTATTTTTTTTAAATTATTTATTTGGGTATGCTTTTGTAGTGACTTAGATAATACTAGTTTAAGATAAATATGTTGTTCTGTATGATTAGACAGATAGGTACGTTTAGAAACATGCTAAACGAATCCTGGTTTACAAAAGTTACTGCACTTCCGACACTATAGACAGTAACATAAAAAGGCTCATAAGTCTGCGTTAAGTCACCAGAAAATCACCTTCAATTCAGCTTGTATGCGTAGGTACTCAAAATAGTGCAGGAATTTTCTCAAATGGCGTCAAAAGTTTATAAATATTTTGCAGCAGTGTTTCGTAACCTTTTTTCAGTCTCGTCCTTTTTTATAATATTCAAATAACCTGCGCTCTCTCCTCCCCCATATAAGGTAAGCTAAATTTAATAAGGTAAAGTAAACACATTAAAAATAGGTATTTCAGAATATAATTCTAACTTAATAATATTAAAGAACCCTATTTTATATAAAATAGTTAACATAAAGAGAAAAACAAGATCCGTCACGGCCCCCGAGAAAGCACTGTTTTACGGTATTAACAAACGTAGCCGAACAAGAGGATCACGCTGAAATTCCCGGATTACTTTGCGCCGTAACATCAAAGAACCAGAATTCGACCCTGTAAGTCCCCTTTATCACAACATCAGCATTACAATTAGAATGAAAGTATTTCCCTACAGAAGAATATAAATTTTTGCCTGAAACCGCGTCCCATTAACTTTCAGCTCAGGAGCCTTTTAAATTTATCAACGGAATCAATGCAAGGCAAGCCATCGCGTTAACGAATCGTAGTCGCCTTTACGCCGCGTGGAAACGCTCGTTAGACAGCAGTGCGTTAAGTCGCGGTGAAGCAAAAAGCCGAAAGGCGATTACACGGGCGCCATGAAATTGCAAGGGACCAGCTTGCTGAACCTGCGACTGAAATTATCGTTAATTTAAATGCCCCTGCTTTCGTTCGGTGCAAGTGTATAATGCGCCGGTGAAGTTTAAGAGAGGCCGCGGGAGGCTTACGCGGGAACCGCGCGTGCACCGGTCCCTTTTGAAATTTTAATGCCGCCACGTGTTGAAAATTCCTATATTTTAATAGAAAATCGGGGGCATTCTGTCGCAGTGAACGGCGGGGAATATTGGTGGTTCGATTCGAATAATTCACGGGTTACAATTCATCGGGCGCGACGCTTTAACGGCACGATTAAAAGTAGAAAATTCGTTTTCCACGTTAATGCGTTAATATTATGATGCTAATTACGCCAGGGCAGCGGAAGCATTGTGTAACAGCAGTTCGACGGCGCATAGAATGGAATCGTACACTGCGGCGCAATTCTTGCGAAATATAATTTATAGTGAAATTTTTTTTATTAAAAAATTTGACTATAAATAAAAGCTTTTCGGCTTTATGGTGCGGGTGGTTTGCTTTCAACTGTGAACCACATACAGTGTATGAATAAATTACCTATCTTGACCTATTCTTACTTTAAAATCTATAAAAGATGTTTAAGTATTCCCTTTATATTTCTATTCGCTTCAGATCTTCGCAACCCAAAAGTACATGCCGTTTCAAAAGTTCATGATCTGATCATGACAGACACTTTCTAGTCGTCGATGCAGAAAAGTATCGATCCTCGAACGATCATGAGGTTATAATGAAATAATAATTAAAATTAAGTAAATGCACGTGTCGTTAATTTTATTTATTCATTTCTTAAGAGTATAACATCAGTATTATTCTTAAAGAAACAAACAAATCAGTGATGTTATCTAAATAAATAAATAAAATTTTATCTCACATTATCAAAATTCATTTTTTCTTATATTAATTATAAATTTCACGTAATATAATGAGTATTAAGCATCTTCTAAGTCTTGAACTTTTTTTTAAATCCCTATTCATTTTTAAGCTTACACGAATCTGCTTTTGTAATCTTTCGAAATCGTATGCATTTGCTTTGTAACTTGTTAAAGCCCTTTAAAAATTTGTATTTTGATACGACGTAAACAGATTTTTGTTTAGATATTCAATATCAGTAACTTTTTTGGTCAAAATAATCTGAATCTGGGATATTAAATATTATGCCAATATATGACCAGTGTTTTTCTAGAATAAGGGGGAAAAGAGCTGTCCTAACTGACAATATTAAGCGTCTCACTTTGTATACACGTTCTCAAGCTAAGTGACACATTTCCAATAAAATCTATAACCCGTCGGGCTCTACAAAAGCCAGTTTTCCAACTAACATTTAAGTTTCAATAGCCAGCGAAGATTGCTTTTTAATCAGTTTTAAATCGCTTAAACGATACTGTCGGACTTCATAAAATAATCAGATATACCTAATACTTTGAACTTGAATTTCATGTGTTCTAAAATACTTCAGTTTCCTTTACTGTAATGACTTTTTTGTAAGCTATTATACATTGCTTGCACCCAACATTTTCCAGAAATTTATTACATACTTCATAAATCCACTTAATAAATTCAGGTACAGTATAACGTTTCTATAAGATTATAAAGGTTAGAACATGATCGTGCCTTCAATAAAACATATTTCGTAGTCAGAAAAACAATAACTGTTTCCGCATAGTTTCTTTTGAATTATTCATTCTTTTGGGGAGTAAAACAACTAAAGGCAAAAGAAGGCAGAAGATGAGGTAAAAGACATTGAATTGCAAAGCAACGATTTTTGCGACATACTTTTTTAATCTCCATCGATCGAGATAGGGGAATTCATCTGTCAGAGCCACGACAAATAATTTTTTTCACTTCCTGTACAAGCGGGCCGTGAAAAAAATTTCATTTCCCAGGATTTCACCTACCGACATTATTGACAGAGTCGTGCGTCCTTCGTATATTGAAGTGTCTCTTTTCACGTTCTACGAAACTCGGGGGACCATTAATCTAAGTGTCTCGATTACAATAAATTCAATTTGCCCACATTGGTTTTTCGGTTCGTTAAAGGGTGGTTTTTCGGTTCGTTAAAATTTTACGCACATGTGAGGATTATTGTTGTGGGCTTAAAGCCTCGCTAATGAAAATACGTTTCGTGGAATATCGCCTGAAAGGATGGCAAACAGCTTTAGCCACGGCGTTTAAATTAGTTTTCTTACGTCGAATAATGTTAATGCATAACTAAGGCTGCACTGATTTTGGAACGGGGTGGTTTCTGTCCCCTGATAACGTTAGCGAAGATAAAAAATGACTGGAGTAGTTAAGAGTTAAATTCATTCTCCTGGAAAAGAATATAACACGCAATTAAAAATACATTAACCTTCACATTGATACATCTCTTCGTTAATAATGGTTATCTCTGTGAAGAATAACGGTGGTAGTTAACCATGAAATCCATCTTGCTGCTGAAGCAACGTAATGTAAAAGCAAGGCATCCTCAGCCCCTTCATATTGAACGTTTCCTTGGTTCGGTGGTAAACGAGCATAAAAGTTTCCAAACAAAGTACAAGGGGTCTTCCAACTTTGCTGTTGCTTCTATTTATTTGTTTATTCATTAATTTCCGCGCGGTATAACTCTTACGTAGTAATATTATAAAGAATGAATTTTGATAAGGGTTGGTCGAAGGAGTTTAATATACTTGGAGCGTCTTTAGACGCTCGTAATAAATATGTTTAAATTTTCAGTTTTAAATTACTATTTGGGAAGAATGAAAAAGATGGAGTACCGATGTACCCATAAATGTATTTAACTGATAAATTATTTAAAGATTGTTGCAAAACATGGGAGTAAAATAAAGTGAATAAAACAATCTATAAATAACTTCAGTAATACTATATAAAATGTATATAAATAAAATAATGCTTTTCGTTCTTAAATAAAAGGTCTTAAATAAGTCGGAGCGCTGTAGGAAACCTGACCTATAAATTATCGAATTTCAATGAAATGAAGCTTCTACGCAGAGTTCCTTACAAAGTTTAAAGTTTATAACAAAGTTACGATCCGGAATGAAGTTCCTAAACCAGTTATAATGTAAAATTATCTTGCAATATAATTTCAGACAATGTTTCCACGGCTGTGGTGCACAATATTAATTCTGAAAAGGTGTATTTGACACATTTCAAGCATTCACTGACTTACTTAATATTCTATTTGCTTGTTAATTGCTTAACAGATAATTGTGCACTTTAAGGGTACACAAACCTGAAATCGAATATTTATTGTAACCATACGTGGTAAAATCCAACATTCTAAACATTTTTCCTACATTTTGCTATCTAGGTCGTTAGGACGGGCTATATAGAAAGGGTCTCGACTAGGTTCTACAGTAGAAATTGTTCGAGAATCTTTTATATGGCATCATCCCTCGCAACCCTTTGACAGATCAGCCAAAGTAGAATTCGGGCAAGGTAGCCAGTACGAAGCTGCTTAGTCCAAGTAAGACTTATGTAGGTAGAGCACGCCAAAGACATTATACCATGTACTATCTATGCAAAAAGCTTTACCTCGTGTCCCATTATTAAATTGATTATCATATACCGTTTTCTGTATCAGAAAAACAGAAGGAGAGGTGATTAGGTTCCTGCCTCCGATTTCTTTGGTTTCGGATATGTGTTAGAGGATCGACAAATAAGATATACCTACCTACCTACCTACGAGTTTTTTTATATTGGTCTGTTTTTATATTTAGGGGGTTAAACTACCACTCAAAGTTCATAAGCAGAGGAATAAAAGTTCCTATTGTTAGTTTAAAGAATATTATAACATTATGTATATCAAGATTTATATAAAGTTTTATGTCAAGTTTTATATCAATATTTATACTACAAAGTTTTAAAATTGCGCACCCGAAAACCTCTCCTATATCTAAAAGTTAAATTAAAAGTCCGGACTGTTGAATCTCCACAATTTCTAGGCCGATATTACAATTTCACCCCCAAAAATCTAAAAATTATACAACCCAACAGAAAAGTGTATAAACAGCGTAGAAATTAAAACTAAAAAGTTAAAAATAAAAGAATTAAAATCAACTTGAAAAAAATGAAAATGCACTAAAACGTGAAAAAGTATTTGTTCCCTTATTTAATCTACGACCCTCAAATTTTTTAAGTCGGCGCCAAATTTACACAGTGCAAACGATGAGGCGCCGACTTAAAAAATATGAGAGTCGTAGATTAAATAAGGGAAACAATTACTTTTTACTTCTTAATGCAATTTTATACTCTTCAAGTTGGTTTTATTTTTTTTTTAAATTTCTTTAATTTTAACTTGTCAGTTTTATATATTTTGACACCACATGCTGAGGAGTTATGCGGGGACAAACATTAAAAAAAAAAAATAAATACGGGTCGAATCTGTAACCTCCTCCCTCTTGAAGTCAGTTAAAAAATACAGCTATTCCTCCAATTCCGATAAGTATGTATTATTCTAATGAATATGACTGTACGTAATCCTTTAGTTCAGACTTTAAGTTGAAAATGTATTTCCCCTACTATCATACCGCACATGAAAGCAATTTATACCGCAAAAGCCACGCACACTTTTATAATCTCCCCTCGCGATTCTATTCCACCACGAAACGGTTAATATCCCGATGTTAAAGGGATTCGCCCTCGTCGCGCGCGAGTTTCCTTACCCCCGTCCGCGGACGCGACGATATTCCGTTTTCAACACTTCCTCCGTGTCTTTCCACCGCGTCGCGCCCCCACCCCCCCCCCTCCCTATTCGTACGAAAATTAGAAACATCTGTGACAAAGAAAACGGATATTCGAGGGAATGGAAAGTAGCCAAGTCCGTCGTCGGAACGAGAGCCGGAAGATGCGAGAAATTCGGTGCCAGTCGAGGAAGGCAGGGGCACCGAGCGCACTTTTGCTCGCGCATTCATAAAGCTGGGTCATTGCCGAGCTGTCGAGTCGGCCTTCCTTGTTTCTGCAGAGCTGCGTCGAGATAAGTAGCTGCACGGTCTGCGCGCTTTGTTTGTTCAAGCTTCTCCTTTCTTTGCCTTTCTCCTTTCTCATTCTTCTCTCTTTTTTCCTCTCTCTTCTTCTTTATACGGCCGGCGTTAGTTGTCCCTACGAGTGGGGTCTGGGCCCCTTGAGCCGCAAGACTCGGTCGTTACCGTGCATTAATTATTAATACCGACTTCTGGCATCTAATATCCGCTTTGAGTTGCTTTTCTTTCACCAGCGCCGCCATCGTATTTATCTTGAGCGCCTCGCAAATGGCCGATTCGCCCTGCGTCGTTCACTGCCACCCCCTACCCCTCACGGGCAGCGCGGTGGATGATACAGGCAAGCTTAACGACCGCCATTAATGACAATGGCTAAGGGAACGGACGAATTAACAATTGTTATTATTCTTTCTTTACCTTCTGGCTATTAACGCCAATTACGGTCTATTCTAGGATTACTTGCCGCTAAGTTGCCACAGAGATTTCGAAGATGCAGTTGTTATTGATCCCTGGAGAATTGTTGTTTCGATAAATTCTAAGGTAACTGAGCCTGCTGCAGTGTGCCCAGCTTTACTATCGATTTTAGTATGACCCTTTAAATCAAACTTTTTGTGGAACGTCTTGTACAAAGTCTGTGTGTTTCCACCCCTTTGTCACTCTGGACCTTCAAAACGGAAGGTTCGTTCGCTTTATTGAATCAAACTCTTTTATTAAAAGTAAAAATGTTTTACATGTTTTTATAATCTAAGTATTTCCTTTTTGCCACTTTACTTTTGTACAGATAGGTGTAGTTAAGGAAGACATTTCGTTACACCTAACTGGGAATACTCGGACAAAATCGGGTACCTGGCTAAAACCGGGGCGTGGTATTATTTTTTAAACAGCTTTAAATTTTTCCGCGTCGTTGCAACGACATAGTCTCGGGATGTGCATTATTTCATCCACAAAAGATGATCGTGTTACAACGTGCTTACTAAGGTTATATCGTCTTGTGTGTTTTTGATGGCTCTGATCTAATTAAGAGACTTCAAACGCTTTTGACAGTGTTCAGGTAAATACTCTTTGCTGTGAATTGTGATAATTGTTGCATATTAAAGTGTAAATAATTAGAAGGTTTGTTTTTACTTCGCCATGGTATTGTCGATAATTCGTAATATTTACAAAATTGTATGCTGGGGCAAAACCGTACGGGATAAAACCGGGTACCAGGTTTTGGACAAAATATGTATAACAAAAAAAAAACAAAAAGAGGAAGTTATCAAAATTAAAACTAAATCTTAATAAAGAAGTACAACTAAAAAGAAAGAAAACCACAAAATTAAACATAATACCGAAGGATAATGAAAACAGTGGTGATGATAATGGTGAAGACATTTGCATTTATGTCCAAGAATCATATGGTTCATCGAAATTGAATGAAGGTTGGGTACAGTTTATAGCTCGTTCCAAATGGTTGGGGGACTGAAGAATTGGATGAGTTGCATTGTTATAGGTGCTAGGGCCAGTATCTAGTATGGTACCCGGTTTTACCCAGGCCATGGAGGAAAATCGTAAAAACGGATCATATTTTAAATCATTATATTTGTGAATTTTTCCTTCTATTAAAAAAATTCAATATGTACTATTATTTAAAAAAGAGTTTATTCTAATGAATACCAATCGCAGTTTCTTTTTTACTTAATAATGTAAAAGTTATGAGATTTTATTCTTAACGTTCCGATTTTGCCCCGGTCTCCCCTACCTAACAGTGAGCGACTGAGGTTTTGCACCAATCTAATATTTCTGTAAACTTTACTATGTTATATTGAAAAATCCTAATCAAATTAAAATTCAGAACTGAATTTCAGTTCTCGGGTACTCTAACTCATAGGTGCACGTTTATTCCACTGTACCTATTCGTCAGTGTTAAACTTCAGTGGACCATCCAGCCACAACACTAAACCTTCATAGCTACGAGCTCCGTCGACGATTCCTAAACCTCAGAAACTTGAATGCTTCCGTTAAGGTACAGAATACACTCAGTCTTACATCTTCAATATTTTTGTGAATTTAAAATTCATGTACTTCTTTGGCTTGCAACTCTATGAATTATGTTTTTTTTATGGTTGTGGGGACTGGGTACTAGGAAGAGAATTTAGAGAAGCTGGAGTCCTCTCCTGTGTCTTAATAGTGATTGACGTAAACCCACGAGAGCGCTAGACATCGGGAGAAGATGACCGAGAGGAGCGTAGCTCGGTTTTCCCTAATTAAGGACGCGTTCAATATTCCTGCAGGTATCATATAACTGTATCCAGTATGTAGTAAGCTGTGTGTAACATTTAGGAAACCTAAGGAATCTGGAGTACCATCGTCATGTCCCTATTTCTATTATATTACCGAATTTCCAGAAATATGTTGGTGGAATCAGGAATTGGGAAGAAATACTATCAGTTTCTGAACGATAGTATTATAAACGAACTTTGGAACTACTAAGGCTCGGAAGGCTTGTGGACTTTCGAACGTCCAATTCTGTGATCCAGAACACCCGTATCTGCAATTCAATGAACTGTAGAATTCAACGAACTTATTTCAAATCTGATAAAGTTTCGAGCACTTCCAGCGAACGTAACAACCACGTGAACGCTTATACAGCTGTCCCTTCTTAAAAGTATTTAGATAGACAGTTTGAAGTTTTTAAATTTGAATACGAAATAAATTAATGCAACGTGATTGCAGCTCGCAGGCTAAGAGCGGAATACGGGTGCGTTTAATCCTGTGCACGAAGGATGATTGCACTTTGACAGGAAATTACCAACAGCGGTTGCGTTTATTTACTGTCAGGTTGTTGCGCGAAGAAATCTGTTTCCTGAGTGGGGCGCCGTTTAATAAGTCAACACTGGGAACTCGATCTGAAGTGCTACTTACAGCTCCATTGGCAGGGGGATTCTGAATAATAATGCAAGCTGCAGCTGCAGGGAGAAGGAATTTGCTGTTGCTCCGAGTAACAATCAATTGGTTGAAGCAGCACTTACCTTGAAAGGTAAGTGAAGCGAGGAAGCTTGCATTCCACGTGAACTTCTGGCGTTCTTGAACTGGGTACTTGGACTCAAATATATAATATGGCAATATATTCAATTTACTAGATCACTGATTTCTAGATTTTCGTCTGTGTATGTAAGAACGTTAATAGGAAACAAAGTTCACGTCAGTATGACATCAATCAAGCTTTTTCTTTTGCTGTTGTCACTTTGCAGCAGCACCGAGTTGCGTAATTTTCGGGCCTGTTGCTTTCGCTATCACCACTCAAGTGAGAGGAAATTTAGGTGTTATTTATTTTGGAGACTTCAGATCAGCGTGTAATAGACAGGTGTTCCTACTCAGCACCTTTACTCCAGCGATTTTGTGTGCCGATTTCTGTGTCGCGAGTAGGCGTCGTGATAAGAAAGCCATGTACGTGTGTATGTATGCTATTGTAGTAGTAGAGATTTTAGTGGTATTATGGACAAAAAGTCAGTCTTATTTGTAGGGTTTTTCTCCTTGAACGCCAATCTAGCAGCCGCCAGAAGAAGTAGGATGAAAAAGTCACACATTCCGAAGGGGAGACGGAACATTGTATATTACACCGTGCTTCAGATCTTCGCCTATCTGTGTAAATTGACCTACTTTTATACGTCTATCAATTGAACCGAATATTGAAAGCAGATGGTACCAAATTTCAGAAGCATAGATATTTCACTCATAAAACAAAACGTTTCATTCAAGAGGTGAAGTTGAAAAACAGTCCCTGACTGAACTTCGCCTTTGCTTTTGTCTTTGTATACTTCGAATCTCAATAATGGATGATCCGATTAATTTTTTAATGGTCTCAATGGATATCATGGCTTTGATTTACATTACAAAAGTGTCTTCGGTTTGTTATTACCTGCCTTATGAGCGGAGATATTTCGATGCAAAGTTCTAATTTGGCGAATTTTCGAATAAGCGAAACCGAAATTTTTTTTTATTTGTATAAATAGTCATTGGTATAATTGACGCAATATTTGTATATCATTAGTTTTGTAGATATTAATTTATGACAGTGTTTTTAAATAGGCATCTTTTTTATGGGATTATTAATTCACCGTTGTTTGCGCACCTATACTGGCGCGCTCTTTTGTACCTTTTTTTGAAAAAAAGTAATTTTGTGGTAAACATCGACTGATGTCTACATTTTTTTGGATGTTTGTAATGCTTTCAATAATTTTACTCGATCTAGTGTACATTTTCAATCAAGTCCACAAAGAATGTAACAAAGAAGTAAATTTACTGTTTTAAAACTGCCGTAAGCTACCTGCTTTAAACAGTTCAAATACAAGAGCATCCGTTTCACCAAATCGAAACCCAAAAATTATCAATCTCACGCATGTGTGACGTAGATCTGTCACAAGAAATGTCAAAGGTTCCCGAATGAATAAATTAATCAAACCCGAAATTCTCCTATTAATTTCTCATCAAAATTAGACACCCTGCAAAACATCATCGCGGCACTAATGTTACACCACAAACAAAAAAGGCGTTACAATAATTGGCAGTCAACCAAAATATCCCAAATGCAATCTCCACTCCAACAACATCCGCGGACGACCTTTTTCAGTCGCGAAGCAAGCTTATCATCGGAATTCACCGCTCATGCGTGGCAACTAGCGAAATATCATTCTGGATTTGTTAACCTTATGAAAAGTATCGAGCATCGCGTTTGTGTAACCGGATACACTCGCCGGCTGGGCGTAGAAATTGTCGCTGGCGAGAGTGTCGGCACAATACTTGCTACGCTGCTGAGCAACACGATCCTCGTTATCGGGACAATCGATTCCCGGCGATCGCTCAGCTCCCCATACCGTGGCGCGATTACTTTTCGCTCGTAGGCACCGCCAGCACGCATCTCCGAGAACGCACCTCGTTATCGTGGTTTTTCGTCCATGTTACCCGTTACAGAAATGCGCCGTAACTACGCTCCCCCGGTGTTATTCGGGTGCATGGAGCCAGAAGTCGCATAAACACGTCGGAAGCTCGCCGGGAGTACTGGTAATGGTCGCGTCGCTTGTTCAACGGCGCGCGAATAAAATAATTTATAAATTGACGAGTGACCAGCAAGGAAAGGGGCAGGGCCGGCAGGAAGGGGCGGGGGAGCGGGAAAATTTCGACAGAAATTGAAAATCGGAGAGAAAGGTTGAGCCGCGAGTGACAGAGAGCGTGGAGGGGAGGGCAGAGAGAGACATCCCCTTTTTACGGCGGCTGGTCCATGTCGCTATCAGCCACGACTGAAGTTCCGAAAGATAATTAATTCAATTAACGTGCAGGAGCCGCGCATGCATTAAATACACTAAAATGATTCTAATTAAAATCGACGAGGAATTACAGCCGCAGGAGTGGCGAGGTCATAAGTACGTGTCACCCTGTTCACCGTATTTCTGCCAAAACGCGGAAACTGCCCGGCGGCCTGTAATCGAGAGCGGCCGTATTGGCCGGCGTTAAAAATTCACGGAGCTGGGAAATTGCATAGGAACAACAATAGCCGTTGCAGCGTACACAAATGGTCCGTGGAGATTGCAATCGGCGCCGGGGGCCAATGATAGGCCGTTCCCGGAAAAGGTGCCGTTGACATCGCCGTTTTGAATATTTATTATGGGACGGTGTTCGCGCGGCCCGGCTGCTAATGCTCTGTCAGAGATTCGTCAGTCATCGTGACCCAGCGCGAAAACACTTTCGTCAGCCGCCATTATCCGCGCGCGTGTGACATTTACAGTGCGTAACGCGCGTCAACAGCCATAAGTGTTCTTCGGTTACGCTGGAATTCCATCCCCTGTGCTCGCGTGCACGTACGCACGCGCGCGTGTGTAGTACGTTTATATTCACGCATTAGATCTCTGGAAAAGTGCAATCATTTTTTTCGCTCGCCGTATTTACGCCGTTGTAACGCGAGCAACTAACAGGAATTTGTTGTAATGTTCGTAGTGTGTGAGAATTTATCACTTCGTAGGCAGCTCGTTCATACTATCTGCATAGAAATTTGCGTTTTGTAATTGAAAGTATTTGGAGATTGCGTTTATAAGGTTCTTTGAATTTTCAGGCTTTTTTCTTTTAAGAAATTTTGGCGCGGAGGATCTAATTATGCCGAGGGTGAGGAATATGGTAGATGATTAGTTCCTAAATCAAGTCATAGTTTGATTGGGCGATTAGCTTGGAAAATGATTCGTAGTAGTGGTTAATTTATCCAAGTGTTGTCAATGTCATTAGAATTACCCTGTTTAGCTTTTACTTCTAAATTAGAATATCGCTGTGAGCCTGTTATGAAAGATCTTCGAGCAAATTAGAAAAAACATTTTATAAAATTATTGCTTTGGCTTACCATTAAAGAGAGAACACTAAATGAAAAATATATATTTTCACACAATATGTAAGTAGTAGTTACTCTGTTGATAATTTTTTTTCTTCGATTTCTGGCGAGAAAATATTCTAGGTAAAATAAAAATATTAATATTTTTATTTTTATTTATTTGCCAGAAGTCGCTCATTTGCTATCGAACTCGTATCAGATGTGCTCCAAACGTCATAGTTCAAAAACTGTCAAAAATGGAGCTACACCCCTATAATTAATCATTGCTAAAGTGTTAAACACTTTGCTTGACAGTCTTTGTCTTCATATAAAACTTAAGTTAAATTTAAGTATCCATCGCGTTAGCTGCAAAAATATTTACTAACCATGTAACTATATTAACACACTACTATAATAAAAGTTTTGAATGGGGTTATCATCATATGTGGGAACATCTATCTGTCTTTTTCACATATTACCTGCTTCGATCTGTATAAATTCCGAATCACGATTTATTAAAAGCAGTAACTATCACTAAAATTAATAATAATTAAAAATACACACACACACACACATAAATATTGAACTGCGTGTTAAGCAAATCATTCATACATTTTGGTATTGTCATCGTTCGGAACATATATGTTGAAATATGAATGCAACGAAAATTCGCAGAGTCCGTCGAACGAATATTTACCAAATTATCAAAGAGTGCATAATGCCGATAACAAACAATTATATGCTAGCCTGATTTTTACCTGAACTCAATGAAACCGGTGCAGTGTGCCCTGTGTTGAAAATGAATATTCGCAAAAGGTCATGGCAATCAGTAAGGCATGCTCGGACACTGCGTCAACTTTCATCGAAATCGCGTGCGCGGTTAAATCTGATTTGACAATCAAATTCCTGCAGTGAATGCGCGGCGATGATAACGAAAAACTGCGGGGGTGAGTTTAAGCTGGAGCATGAATTTGATTTGAGAGTATTCAGAATAATTGTCTGCCAAATACCGTGCGTTCCATGGTAGTACGGCGCGAAATTCCTAGGCGGACGCGGTGAAAATACGATTGAGCAAAAATTCATGAAGCCCGCCAAGAAACTATAACGTTTGGCAAGTTTGGCGACCATGGGATATTGATTTATCCGCGAAGTTTCTGGTGTCGTTGAAAAATAATGTTAATCGAGAAGGACGAGGATGAATTTCTCCCGCAAATTCAACTCGGGGCTTTTCGGAATCGCTTTACGCCGAGTAAAGTGTAGTTCGCTGTAACTTGCTAATTTGCATACATTATAATTTATTCTCGTCGAATTTATCACACGTGTCGTAATAACGCGGGATGTTTTGGAATCTGAATACGATAGGTTTGATTGAAAATACTAGCACGCGATGAGCTGGAAATTTTCAGCCCCACGGAAGTTGAATACACCATAAAAACGATTTCATTTCTATCCACGGTGATCGTCGGCTATAATCAATTATATTTTCCAATTAACAGTGTGTTTTAATTTAAGTAGTTGTTGATAATTAAGGGATTATTATCGTTGGCTGTGTCACTGTGATTGTGGACGTTGCACAATTAATGAACATTCAAATTTATCGTACTGTTTTTGGATTTGAAGAGTCCTTGTCGAAAACACTGCAAGTGCCAAAAATCAAAATTTTTGGCAGAGAGAAATAACTTCCCTGACTTTAAATTATTTAAAAAAATTGATTTGTTTTGGTTACTAAATATGCTTAACTATTCGATAACCCAAATGCATCATAAAATTTTCGATTTTTGGCATTAATATAATCCAAATTCAGGGGAAAAAATTGAATTTGTAGAAAACACTGAATGTGCTATTTTTATTTTTTATTTTGGCACTTGCAGTGTTTTCTATAAAGACTCTTCAATTACAATTTATATTGATTATTAGTACGTATTAATAATTTTACGTGTTTTTGGTAGACGTATATTGGAATTACATTTTATAGCTTGTTACATTTTGTATTCATATAAGTTTCATTATATTAAAAGGAAGATTGGTGAGTGAATAGCAACTCTGTTTTTAATCATCCTGTGTTTTCATGTGACACAGGTATATTAAATTCGCTTTTCATCGAGAAAAACGAGACTGGAGTATGGTTTTCGTGTTTCAGTGCGTATTAATCATTGGCTTAGTACATCCACGAGTAAAGCTCTAATTTGTGCGCTCCCGTTTCTCGTGATAAACACTTTTAACTACTGAAGCTAAATCAGAGGCATACCAAACGGGTGGAAGAGTTTGGCTACTTTTAAATTTAGTGCTGCAATTGTTCCGCTCTACGGACAATTTACTTTCAGTCAAGGTGTAAACCCACGGTGAGTCAAGAATATCGCGAGTGTTAAGTGGACAGTCGTAATACACATACAGTCATGGTCTAATAGGACTTTTCTAGAAATGTAAATTTTGATATTGTATTTTAAATTTATAATTGAAAAATTTACCAAATATTTCAATTTTATTATTAAGGTCTAAAAATTTACAGAGACATTGGCAACGACATCCTGGGGTGCAATACACCCCATGTGACCACAAAGGGTTAAGGTGGAAATCCACGATGAGATAAAAATATCATGTCTCAGACCTTTAATTTCATGAAACAATTATTTCATTACTTCATTATTTTTAAAATTATTTTGTCATGAGTTTTATGAAACTAGAGTCTCATGAGGCAAGTTTCATGATATATTATCAAACATCTCATCTCTTGCGACTATTTTCATTATTTACATTTAGTCATTGCTGAGATTTTTGTCTCATGATGGGAAAGGCTCATGTAAAATCTGATTGTGAATTCGGAAAGAGAAGCCCATTGACATTGTGTCTATCTTGATTAAATAATTTTGCGCCGTTCACATCATGTTGTCCAGAATATCCTGGTGGCTAACCGGTTAAGTCAATCAATATCCTTCCTCTTCAGTTAGGCCACAGGTTTATTAATTATGTATACAACTTAATCGTGTATAACTAATTATGTATAACTAATTATGTATAACAAGATACACCTGACATTATGATACAAGCAGCATCGGGTACATTCTCTCATGAAACTTCAGTCCAACCTGCATATAATTTTAAGTAAACTTTTGGAATCTGCTAATTATATCTGCATGTAGCTAACAATAAGATACGATTTATGCAGTGTTAAATGATCATTATATTTGCATAAAAAGTTGAAAGGATCTTAGAAACGATAAGGTTTAATAAAATATAGGAAACAGTTCAAATTTTTGTATATTATTAAGTGAAATCTTTTTGGAAATGTTGCTCCTTCTTTCTTTAATATATAGAAGAATGTATGAATTATTAGAATTAAGTCATAAAACTTCGATCACAATAAAATTTAAATTTATTGGAATTTTCAGCCTACTTTCGATAGGAAGTGATTTTTACATTTGATTTTTATGGTTTTAAGCAGGTAGGAGTGACATTAATCGCCCTTTAAACATATATATACGTTCACCCCAGAAACACATTCCACGCAGAAATCATTGTTTCTTCAACATTTTCAAGCATGGAAGGAAGGTCCGCAAGGGAGTGCTTTAGTACTTCGCCCGTCTTGCTAGTTCGGTCTTTAATATTTTACATACAACTCAAGCTAGGAAACTGAAATTTTTGTAGGAGAACGTGCCTTTTAACGCAAGAGGCCAAGGATGGCATGCTTTACATCTTCAGAGAGTGGTCTGAGAGCTTGGATGCAGGTTTCATAAGATACTTTTCTGTTACAATAAACTGTGAGTGAGATACCACGGCCAAAATACCAACCCAATTACTTGACACATTGCACTGAACTTACGTTGCACAGATGCTATGATATTTTCTGCGAAGATATTGCTTGTGCATCATGCTGCGCTCAGATTATAACATTGGTCTCGTTTACATAAATTCTGGTATAATTTCCTTGCTATTGTTCGAGTATTTAGTTATTGTATTCACTTAATATTCCAAAGTAATACAATAAATTCTTCTTTTAATACTCGTGAAGAATTGTAAGAGAATTTAGTTGATATAGGCATTCTAGATATATTTTATAAGAATGTTAAAAAAAAAGATTTGACAATTATTGTAAACGACGGTAATTTAATATTGTAATTTTAAATTTATGCCATATTACAAGAGAATTCAAATTTGAAAAGTTGGTCATCTTACAACGAAATAACAGTTAAAAGTGTACAGCAGAGAAAGGGGAGAAGTGGTTGCTCTGTAATGTGCCGAAACGATTTTATAAACCTTGCATAATCCTCAAACGTGAACCTCACGAAACACCTATGGGCTGTGATAAAAAGAAGATAAAGTTTTTAAAATCAGAGAAAAGATGTAAAAATATTATTAATGTAAGATGATCTTTTTGCCCTAATTATTTACTTTATTGTAAACGAATTATTTATTCACAATTAACAAATGAATATTACTTATATTTGCTTTGCCAATAAATCTGAAGCTTTTAATGCAATCTATAAGCTGTTCATGTATCTATCTCCGAAAAGCATCGACGAATCCCGGATATAGTGAACGTAGATGAAATCATTCAGATTGAATGTGCCACTGACAGTTGGGAATTTTTTCAGCAACGACAAAAGGTTAACCTACTTCGAAACAAGTAATTTTTAAGCTCGTTGAGCACCACACGTAGATCGGTAACTGGATGCTGGTCACGGTGTGTTGCACTCCGATCAAGCACGCGTATCGCGATGCGTGCTCTTCGTTTTGTGGAATATCGGCGAGCAATCGCTGTGTACTCTTTCTCTGTTCCTGGTGGCTCAACGGTATCGTCTATACTGTTGTTATACCAATCGACAGCAACAGAGTCAAAATCTCTGGTGCAAGACCAGCTCGAGGCCGATGAAGTTAGTACAGACACGTTAGATTAGATCACTGCCACAGTAATGTAGGTGCCAATCGTCAATCGATTTGGAGCATTATATTTTTTATTATTATTAGACGGGTTATTTTTTATTATTATTAGCATCGAATTGCTAAAAAAATAGGATGATCTTTACGATTTTGTTGGAAAAAAGTATAGATACAACTTGCAGTAAATAAACTTTATTGCCTTTATTTATTCGTTATTCAAGGATATAAATACTTTTTTTCTTTTCATTTTTCTGTGGTAGTTCAATTTCTACGTGGCGTTTTGTGCATTGCTACAACAAAAAAAGGCATCGACGGTTGCCAGTAGGTATAACTCGACGTAGGATTGCCTCAAATAAAAAAACCAAAGATATTGTTATATATTAAATTGCTATTGTATTAGTAGTTGGCAAAGAAAGCAAACTGACGATGTTTGATACACATTTGAACGCATACATACTAAGAATGGAGTAATTTTCCGCCTAAAAATGATAACAACGAAAAATGATGAACTTTGAAATTTATGATTGAAGACTGATACGATAGTGAATTCAATTGCAAAGAAAATGCCATCAAGATTTTTGGAATCGGTTCATAATTTATCCACCATCTTTTGTTATACTGGCTATCGTTTGAAAAAATCTTGTTTCGAGAAAAAGGCCTTTAAAGTTTTACTTATTCTAAGTTGTAGAATCAATACCGTTACGACTTTCAACTTATAACTTTTACTGAGTATTCTTCAGATGCTATACTGTGGATATATTATGCATAAACCGATTTCCTGAAACATTTTAATGAGAATGTCTCCTTAAGAGTACAGAACCACAGTTTTCTTGTTTGGTAGGCCCCTTGTACTCCATTTTGTAAGAATCAACGACGCTAATATTAGGGTGGCCTTTATTTATAATTGTCGATTTTTTTTTGTATTTCTTTGCTCTCATCCCCTAGAACGGTGTCATCCCCTAGAAAGTTTATTGCAATCGGACAACAGAAAAGGGTGCCGACCAGGACTTAAAGTTTAGAATTCATCAATAGTTTGTATTTAAAGAATTTCTCAAAAATGGTAAGCCCTATCAAAATTTTGTTCAAGCAATATTAAAAGAGCATTCAATTTTCTACAATTACTGTATATATAAGTTTTTCGTGCTTCCAACCATTTCTTAGATAATAGCGTTTGAATATAGAGAAGTCGGCACTACGCGCGTATAAGCAATACGTCACGCCGTGCAGATGGGACGCGCGAGGTGCGGACTTCTCTATATTCAAACGCTGTTATCTAAAAAATGGTTGGAAGCACGATACAATTATATATACAGTAATTGTAGAAAATTTAATGCTCTTTTAATATTATTTGAACAAAATTTCGATAGGGCTTACCATTTTTGAGAAATTCTTCAAATTCAATTCCATTGATGAATTATAAATTTTAAGGCCTGGGCGGCACCCTTTCCTGTTGTCCGATTGCAATAATCTTTTTCAGAGACTATTTTTTTTACGAAATGGAACCATATCAGGGAGTGAGAGCAATAGAAATCGCAGGTTAAAAATAAGGGCCACCCTGCTCCCATATAAATGCCTTCTCTTCCAGGAAGATACTTCTCTCCAAAATGCCAGTAGAGCCCAAATGTCCCCATCTCCGTGCCAGTTTCGAAGGCCCGTCTCTGCTGAAGAGTTTCCATCCTCCCCGCAGCTATTGCTTACCTATAACCATCTACCAACCCTCGAAGTCTACAATCCTCAACTCTAGAACACGCTCTCGACGGCGGATACCCCCTTTTCTCCTAATTTCCGATGTTTCTTACATAATCCATCCATCAAGCCTCCGAAAGCGAAATGAGGTCGGCTATCTCGTTTCCGAGGCATCTTGAAAAGACGTGGCGCTACCGGTACACGTTGGGCTTGTTCTCTGGCGACCGAGTGCCATTTCGAAAGGGCGCCGGTCCCCGTCGCCGTTTCCGGTTCCCGCCTTCGTGGACGCCTTTCAGTTTCGAAGCTGTCTTTAACGACGTAACTACGCTCGACTCCCGCCTCAGGGGCTAGCCGTCGCGATACTCGGCTACTCCGCTCTTCCTTAAATCTCAGAGATTTCGATTTAAACTTTAATTGCGCATTTTATTTGACGGGCCATCCAGCGAGGTAAACGTTCGAAGGAGAAAGGAAACAGGCGGGGGCGGCTGGTAGGGTGGTGGCGTGTTTGAATGGGCGCAGATTCGTTTCCGTCGTTTCCTTCGCGAAAACAGAGCCACCTTGGGCAGAGCTATTCCACCGGCGGAGATGTAGCGTTTAATCGGGCAGCCTAGGAAAAATATTTGCCAGATGGCAGAAAATACTCCGGTTTGATCCGAGAACGGCAGTTAGGCCGGGCGATAAATTCGTATAACTTTACAGCATGGTGTCCGTGATGTTCGATCTCGCGCAGGGTAGTGAGGATTTACCCGATTCGAGGAAAATAAAAATACACAGCTTTCGTCGTAAAATGTGTGGATAAAGTGCAGCGTGGTCGACACGATTTATGAACTATTTCTGGATTTCTCCTTTTTTTTTGGGAAGAGTTGTAGGCGAAGGTTCGTAAAGTTCCCGCGGTGAATAAATTCCTGGGGTGGAAATTTCGAAACGGTCTGGAGAAATACTTCCGCAGTCAGGATTACTGTGATATTAGAAGAGGGTCGGTATATTACGAAATATATAACCAAGAGTTATGTTTATGGCACTATTTAACGACGTTTAAAACAATTCCCGTGTGTCGTATACTGCGGCCATTTTTGATTATATATTCTGCTCACTTGCAAAATTGTTGTAGGTGTGCAAAAGAACAGCTACAAACGCGAATCACTCTACCATTATTTAACGAAATCCTTTTCTTTTCTTTCTTTCGACGAAGACCCTACTCGAGTGTCCAAATGCTCGTCAATGTCCGTTTCCTGGCAGATTCCGATCGCAATTATCGTGGTGTGACGCGGCGGCAGCAGGCGAATCAGGTGTCCTTAGGTGACGGGGGCGTTCAGGCATATCTGTCGTCGACGCGTCCGCAAACATCGTTTCGCACAAAAGCGTGTTTAGATCCTTGTCAGAGATTCCGTGGGACGTTGGGTAAATTTGTATCTATCTCGTTCGCGGTTGCGCTCGTCTTACATACCGCGGGGGTTGAAAGCTACGTGTTCCCGTGACGTTATCTGATCATCGGATAAGTTTGAATTACTGCTTTTACGGTGCCCTTTGAATCTGTCGGATTAGTTGTGAATTCATGTGTTGCCCTTAGGTAATGGGTTTTTTGAATTATGTACAAATGTGAGTAATTGCGAGGCGAGTGACAGAAATTATTTCTATGGTCTAGGAGACAGAGATTAGGAACATTACATTTATTCTACCCTTAGCATTTCTCATTTCTTCTTACATCTGTCGCGTGACTTTGGAATTTCATTTAATAACAATTATAGCAAAAAACCGAGTTACAGGTTTTATCTTATATTAGAAACTTTTAATTGTACATCTTTAATCTTGAATAAAATTGTTAAGTCTCCGAAGCAGGTATTAATTTTCCATGAACACTATTTTCTGTTATTAAAATTTAATTCCACTTCAAATGTTATGCACAGATTTTACTTTTGAAAATTATTATGTCCCAGTTTCAGGACGCCGATGAAATTAGAGTTGAAATATTTTTCTCGAATTGGGTGTATTTAATAAGTATCTTAAAATTATTAAAGAAGTAAACGTTATAATATATAAAAGTATGAATTCATTGACTTGAAAATTGATTGTTAATTGAATTCGAGGCTACACGTTTTCCGCCCACTTCTGATAATATTGTTAATGAAAATATGCGACAGCCACGCGTCTCCATATTCTGAATTTCACAAAGCAAAGAATTGATTATCGACGAGAGGCCACGACGTTATTCAATATAAAGTACGACTGTCGTACCGTCAGTCGAGTTTAAATTATTCAAGACAAAACACAATCAAATAAGCAGGCTCGCTTTATTTTCCCCGGCGATCCCGTATTAAAAATTTAATAACGTTACCGCGACTGTTCGTTTCTCCAGGTGTTTCGGTCGCGGTCGAACAGCCCGTCTCTGTGGAATAATTAAATTCCCTATTATTTACCATTGCATTCGTGCGCTGCCGTGAAACGAAATTCCAACGGTTCTCCCTTGCTGCGGGAAGAAAGAAGGCAGCGAGGATAAAGAAACAAATAAAGGGTACAAAACGAAGCCTGCAATTTCGCGTAGTGCGTCCCAAGCAAATAAGAATCCTCTTCGATCTGTTATGAAACGAAACACAAAGTTGCTGCAATGGAACGTAAATGGTCCTTGTAGAAAACACTGTAAATGCCAAAATGAATTTTTTATTTATCGGAAAATCTTCTACATACTAATACCATAATATAGAATTTTAAATTATATATGCACTTAGCTAGGGAGAAACAGGATTGGCACTTATAGTGCTTGCAAATTTAAATAAATTGCACATTCAGTTTCTCTACAAATAGGGTAAAGGACCCAATTATTGCCAACTACCCGATTACTGTCACCCTCAGCTGTTTTACCTAAAATAACGAATAAATCTTGTGAAATGATGCTTAAAAAAATTTAGAATACAATTGAAACTGTTATTTATACGATACAAAAAACAGCACTTAATATTTTCTTCGATAATTTGGATAAAACGATAAAAAATTTTAAGCGGATATTAGGAGAGTGAAAACGATGAGTTCCTTACAAGCGAAACAGAAAGCAAGGCGTTAAAGCAAATGCTGTAATTGTAACATTTAAGCTATTACAATAACCAAATATAATGTTTTAAATAATATAAGCATCATAGAAAGTAATAAAGATCCAAATTCAACGATTCATTAAGTCTTTTTACTTATTAATTGGGTGACAGTCATTGGTGCAAGCGTTTCAAGCATTTTGGTATTACTGTCATAGCAGTAGTTGCTTATGTACATGAAACGATATAACTTTAAAATGAGATAAACAGTATTAGGTTAGCTGGGAGTAATTGGGGTGTCAGTAATTCAGTCAAATACATTCGAAGGGTGTCAGTATTAGATCCCGAAATATATTTTTGAAATTTATGAATTTATACATAAAAATCGAAGTTTTAAGATCCACCAAATTTTGTTCACCAAGTAAACATATTAAACAATAATAAATAACAAGACTAACATATACTTTTAGTCTATAAGTACAAAACTATAAAATAATGTCAGCGTCAACGCTTAAAGTGTCAGTAATTGGGTCCTTTAACCTAACAGGTGGCACATTTAGTGTATTATTCTACAAATACTTCTTGTTTTCATGAATTTGGATTATATTAATCCAAACAGTAGAAATTTTTGTGATGTCTTTGGGTTATTGTATACTTAAGAATATTTAGCAATGAAAAAAAATTGTAAATAATTTAAAGTCAGGGAAGCTAGTACCAACTCCTGAAAAATTTGATTTATGGCACTTACAGTGTTTTCTACAAAGACTCTTCAATTATAGATATTAATCGGCAACTTTACAAAAATGAAAGATTCATGTATTTAAATATACAATTTAAATGAATGCAAGATGCGACTGTTCACTTTGGAAACTACATAACATCCAATTGCATTGTCGCGTGGTTATTGTGACGAGCATGTTTTTACATCGTTGCCTCTCGAAGGAGTCAGTTGTCGATATTCAATATGTACATTCTGTTGCGATGAGCTTTCGATAACGCACCTAGGGATCAATTGTTGGTATTGAAAACGCATAATCTGTATTACAACGTAAACACCATTGCAGTAAACGATTAACACTTCGAGTGGCGTGTTTCCATGCCGAGGGGTTTCCAGCCCACGCACGGTTTTACTAGAAAGTCAACGAAAGTACTGTCCGACTGTCCTCGAATGTTTGCTCGAGGCGAGTGCAGGGAAACTTTCTCGGCAGTAGCAATTGCTTGGGAAGGCCTGACCAACTTGAAGGGGTATTTTCAACAATAAAATTTTTTTTCTCAAAATATCTATGCATTCCTAGATTTTGAGATTTTGGAACAATGGTGTAATTTTAATTTACGCGTGCACTGTAGTGATTAAGGAGTTAAAGCATTTTTCTCAGAGTTGGGGGCATTATTCAATTAAATTTTTATTCGCATGTCTCGAATAAAAATTTCGAATAAAATGAAGTTATTCGAGAATAACGAATAAATTTCTATTCAGCTAAATTCTTATTCGAATGATCTCGAATACACCTTTCGAATAAAATGTAATTATTCTAGGATAACGAATAAATTTTTATTTTACTAAATTTGTATTTGTTATTCATAGGACCTCCGTGGCAACTAAGCGTCACGAATAAGCCGTTTCGGCTCGGGTTCCGATCCACGCTTATTCGTGACGCTTAGTCGCCACGGAGGTCCTTCAAATACCGAATAACGAATAACGAATAAAAATTTAGTCGACTAAAAATTTATTCGTTATTCTCGAATAACTTCATTTTATTCGAAATTTTTATTCGAGACATTTGAATACAAATTTAGTCGAATAATGCCCAACTCTGGTGGCGCCCCGTTGGTTTGGGTATTCGTACAGTTCGGAGAAGAATAACATCGGGAAATTGGCGTTGCGTAAACGCGGCTGGCCAGTACGCAGAGGACCCGCAGATCTTTGGTTCGAGTCCCACCTCCCCGAGGCCTTTTTTCCCCCTACACAATATAGTCGCGAAATGACCAAAATGTTTAAGTTCACGGTGGCATTTCTCGACTGTTCTCTTCAGTTGTTCGCGATCACTGGCAGTCGGCCAGGTTCCCTGCGGATTAACATTTTCCGCTGCGAATGAAAACAGGTCTAAAGATTTTTCCATCCAGGCTTTGGCCCCGAATAAGGCATTACCGTGGTTGCCTCCCACTGCTTCCATTCCTCATAATCTTCGACCTGCTTTCGTCTCATCTCCTCCCCGTCGTGTTCCCCACCCCCCGCCACTTCCCCGCACCCTATATACAATCGTTTCTAGACTCGCGGAACGGAGGCAAACGGAATAAGGAATTCGGCCTCGCGCTGTCGCGTTACAGTGACGCTGGCGAACGACACTATGGACGCGGCACCTAATTTAGGGGCGCAGGGTGGCCAGCATCGAGTGAAACTACTCCCAGTCTACTTTAGCGCGGGCGTCGAGGGCCGCGGTGTCCTGGCGGCCATTAAATTGAGACGCAGGAGTGCTCGCCTGCTTCTGGCTCTCCAGGTGTGGACTAAATAATGCATAGGGGTCGCTGCATAATAGACGATCGCGGATGCCCGTTACCGTGTCGTGGTCACAAACGAGCCGGGCCTCTGGCGGAATTTTTCAAGCGTGCCCACGAGCCGGTGCGCGAAACGCTGCCCTCGCAAAAGCTCGGCCGACAAACAGCGAACGGGAGTCCTGCATTTGTCAGGCTCGATAAAGCGAATTTGAAAAATTCGACCAGCCCAGGCGTCCTCTCGGCTGAGTGGCTCCGTTATTTGCTAATTATTATTGCATCAAACGTCGAATGTACTAGGCGGGAGAGCGTGTCCTATTTTTGTCCCGCTTTCTGGAAGCGGCGTGCACCTGAAAGGTGAAAAATCTATGCCACGCTGGCGCGGGGGTGCGGGAGGGAGAGATTATTAACGGACGAGGAGCATTGCAGGAGTGAATACAGGACCCAAAAGTTTAGAACGAGTTTTAGAGGGTGTTTTAAAATACGCGCCGTGTGGTAATACGAGCGCATTTTCACTGACATGAGAAATGTTAATTGAAAATGTGAAAAGATAGGAGGCATTGTCGCAGATCAAAACCCGGACTAATTTACATTGAAAAAAATTAATCTTCTCTATTTTATATGATTAGTACGACCTATTAGAATACGTTATTGGTTCTATCTCAATTTCGCAAAAAATGTGGGTTAGTCAGTTTTTGTTCTAAATGCCTCTTATAACTGCGAACCGTGCTTTTTGTGGCAATTGATCTTGAAAATTGCGATATATGTATTTGGAGAAGTTTGTAATGGAAGTATTGGCAACGTGTGTATAATTAAAAGCAAAAGTTGAGTAAATAGAATGCAAGAAATGAATAAAATAAAGTAGGTACCTACGTTTTTGTTGACTGACAATGACTTTGTAACATTGTGCATTGTAAGTCCAACAGTAAAGTGAGCACGTGCTCCATATGCTTTTTAAAGTGGATTACATCGGCAACAAAGGCTCGGGCGAATAATTCAATTCCACATTTCGACGTGTATTAGCGTTCGGAATATTTCTGCCTCTGTAATATTTCCCATGTACTTTTTATTTCAGACAGACAATTTCTTTTATGGAAATTACCTGCTTCGCGTCGCCGTTGTTCTGGGTCAGAGTACGTTTCTCTATCAAATACCGGAATTATTTCCACATCGAGACTCATAGAATTTGCATTTGTACAAGTTGTATGTATGATAAGTTTTTGTTACGTTCGATCGTTATTTCAGACGTTGGGGGGGCATTTATAGTATAAATAATTCGTGGAGGAGAGTTTTTAGTTACGTGGAATATTGATGCGATGAAGATCGATGATATAGATGAATGGATTGTTATTGATACGAGCAATACGCGAATAAAGTGAACTCAATGCATTCAATGCATTTCATGAATTACAATTTCGCTGTAAATGTAGTGGAAATTAAAACAATTTGTTTCGGCTGAGAATCGTTTATCACCAAGTGATTAATTGCCAAGAAACGTATGACATTCAGCTCGTTCCTACTTTTTAATATTATAACATTCGTTTTACGTGTTTCGCTTCCTACAGTTTCCAGGTAATTAATTTTATATGACTCTTGATTGTACGAGCTCGTGGGCCAATTTATATTTTCAATATTATACTTTCAGAGGTTTATGCGTTCAGCGGCTTTCGACGAATAAACGTGCGAAAATTTCAGTAGGAAAATACTAATTAATCAAACGTTAAAAATAATTGAAAATGAATAGTTTAATGTGACTTTTATTATAAAAATGCGAAAGTGTTGTCAAGCATACGTATTCTGTTATGGCCTCCAAATATGAAGAGTACCCTTTTTTCAAAAAGAATCTTCCAAAATCTCGAATCCACTAAATCTTTACAGAGAACAAAAATAAGAATTTAATAATTTAAAATAATGTATTCGTTTAATTATCTAATTCCGCTAAAAAAATCCGTTTTATCAGCTGTCTCTGGAAGGATTCTGGCACGTTCATAGACTCTATGTCATATTTGTGTTTTTATGAGAAATGAAGAACATCTTAAAGAAAGCAGTCATGACTTATGATATAATCTTTCTACGTTCTAATTATTCTACGTTCCATAACAAATACACAAAATAAAAAATAAACCGACAAAATAAATAGAAAAAATAAGGCAAGAATTAATTTAACGGTTTTTGGCAATCAATGTGCCATAACAAACGATTTGAAGAAACAGAATGTTCTCTACATCATCAAATGTAGGACAAGTACCTACTTACTGTTGCACCAAATTTTCAAGAAAAGCCTGTTATTTTAATGACGTAATATATGGAAGATTGAGATTCCTTCAGAAACTGAGTGTTTTGGAGTTGGGTAGTTATTTAGTCGCAAACCACTCGTCAGTAAGAATGGTACACAGCACTTAAGCTCTCAATTAGTGGTCAGCTCTCAATTAGTCGACAAGTCTAGAATCATGGAAGCAGTCAGGCTTTTAGTTATCAAATGGTTGGACAGTCAGTCTTAGATGTAATCAGGCTACCAAAATTCAGTTCCCAGTTATAATAGGAAGCACTGAGTCTTCAATTAGTGCTACGGAGCAATCAATCTCTGTCAGTCTTCAGTTAGCCTTAACCAATTAGGTATCAATCAGTTTGAAAGACAATTACGTTCGGCGTGAATTATATAATTTGATTGATTAACAATCATCGTTTGTTAAGTATGAATATTATATCATTGTCAACAAGATGTTTAACATATGTATATTGGTTTGTTCTCGAAAGAAGAATGCCATTGTTTGGTTACCTTACAAAATTCATGTACAAACGACAGAAACAAACTATAACTTTGTTGTATTATTTTTGGATTTGTTTCTTAGTTGTCTATAACATTACAAACTAAACTCCTTTCCTACTTTAAAGTAACTCTGCATAAGTTGAACTTAAACAAATCTCTTTTACAACAGTACGTGACCAAAATGTATATTTCTGTTTCTGTCAAAATTTTCGCGCTACAAAGCAAAAATATTATTTTGAACACCTGGATTCATACAAATGATATTAAATGATATAATTGCCTTATGGACAATTAGTAGTTTCTTCAAATAGCTATAATTCATTACTTCAATACAGTGTCATTAAGAGGGGAGCCCTATTTAGGACTCTAGGAATAAGATGATACTTGGGAATTTTTTTTTAAGAATCTGTTGAGCGGATATTTTCGAAACTTTCAGGGTAGTTTAGTTCACATTCAAGCAGTAAAATTTAATTTTTTCGTTATAAAGTGTTCGATAGAAATGGAGATATATGAACACGTTCGTAGGGACTCGCGCGCCGGAGCTGGAAATTTGCGATTATGTTGGAGGCCCCAAATCTTCCCTGAAATACAAAAACCGATGATTTTCTCATTTCTAGTATAATTACATTGTCGATGAACCTAACAAACGAACAAAAAGTTAAAAGTTCGCAAATTGGTGGGACTTCAAAGAAAAGGTTGCGAAACTGCCCCAAGATATTTCGTACTATTCATGGAAGAAGAGTTGTTCAATTCAATTTATTTATCAAAGTTTTAGGTCCATCGACAATGTAATTATACGAGAAGTAAGAAAATCCTTGGTATTTTTATTTCAGGGAAAATTTGGGACCTCCAACATAATCGCAAATTTGCAACTCCGGCGCGCGAGTCCCTACGAACAGGTTCACATATATTTCCATTTCTACCGAACATTTTGTAACGAAAAAATTAATTTTTATTGTTTGAATGTGACCTAAAATACCCTGAAACTTTAGAAAAGATCCGCTCAACAGTTTCTTAAAAAAAAATTCTCAAGTATCACCTTATTCCAACCGACCTAAATAGAAATCCCCCCTTAATAACACGAAACAATAGAATTGTTTTATCTTTCGTATCCCATATACTAAAAAGGTCTGTGGTCCTGCACAGATAACTTGCCCTTGTCAAAACAAAAGCGCACTATAACCGTAGTCGTTGAATATTGAAAATGTTCAGTTCTTATTAGCAGCATAAGTTGCTAATCCCAGTGGGTGGTTAATCTTGCACAAAGCAGTAAATTATCAAGGGAAATGCCGTCTATGGTTTCACGATCGTAAACAATCAGCAATTCTGCGCCACAGCCCGCTCCATTAAACATACTCAGGCACATAATTCATCATAGAACCGCGATCCCGTTTTTGTTCACATGGCACACATATGTAGATTAGGACCCCGCTGAAATGAGAGCAGTGTGCCGAAAGCTCGGCCGATAATTCGTATCTGATGAAAGTGTAATTGAGTTTTATTCCGTTTTAATCCAATAATGTCCTGAACATAGTGGCACAGCAGCAGTTTGCGAGTTGCACGGCAGCGTTAATAACCTTCGTCATCGGTGAGAGGGCCAATTCATAATTCACAGTCATAATTACATATTCGGTGAGGTGGAAAAAATGGACCACACGACCCATCGCTGCTCAATGCAAGCTTTATCGCCCCTTCGTCTCTGGCCTCGAGGTATAAGCGTTTGTGAAGACTTCAGAACTTTAATTACAGACATTTAATCAGACACAAAAGGTCTCGTTCGCACGAGTTGGAAATGATAATTGAAAAGTCCTTGTAGGAGATACTGTAAGTGGCAAAAATCAAATTCTATACTGCAGTATTACATTGGTACTTACGTAGTCTGCTAAAAAAAAATTTTCCTTTAGTTTTGGCATTTACAGCACCGGACAAAAAAGTGACCACTTTATCGATTTCTTTTATTTTCATTTTTTAGCATCAACTTGGGGAACTGTGGTATGTGTTTAATATGCATATTCTGATGAAGAATTGAAAGCTGTATGAAACGCAGTTAAAGTTGAATTTATTTAACTAACAAACAATAGTTTTATATGGCCTTAAACGGGACAACACATTTTTTGCGCCGACAAGAGAGCTACTTTTGGTAACTTTTTGGCCGTCATAAAAGCAAAAGGTGTCCCCACAAAATACTTGATTTTTTAATTCTTTTCAGAAGTGGTAACTTTTTTGTCCGCTACTTATAAAGAATCTTCAATTATAAAATTGAGTCAGGTTTACTCATTTAAAGGTCAAGCGGAAGTACCACTACAATGAGAATATTTATATAGTTCAGTGATCGGTGTGAAAGTCCAAGTATAAAAGTTCACAAGACAAAACTTGGAGTGTTTCAATTTGAAAGAATAAATACTATTCATTTTTCATGAACAGGAGTTCTTGTCTCTTTCTCCAAGAATGTCTTAAATTATCTATTTTATTTCATATATATTTTACCCATATTATCAATATACTGAATCTAAACGCGAGTTGATGATGTCAGAAGTTCAGAAGATTTCATCGCCAACAATGAGTTAATTAAAAATGAGTACTTTACAATTCTGAATCATAACAGCACCGAGGGAAGCAAATCCACACCACAAACACAAACTTTCCCGTTACCCTTAACAAGCTGGGTAGAACGTTGTGAAGGTTTCATCCACAAACTGCCGCTTACCGTTTGTTACGAAATGACAGAATAGAAGGTAATTCCGTTTTCCTTGGTTCTCTCGAACTCGAACTCCAGGCTGCGCGAGACAGAGATGCCAGTTTGAGGATCATGCTCATTGGAACCGCTGTGTGCACTGTCACGCCGATGTTCAACAAGTTTCCCATTGAAGTGGAATTAAAAGTGAGGTATAATAAGATTCGTGAATAGAATCGATTTCCTGGAGTACCTTCGAGCTCGGTTTCAAGCGATCCTTTCTGGAAATTCTTCGGGATAAGTAGGAACGATTTTCCATCTTTGCGTATAACGAAGTTTTCTTTCACTCAGCATCAACGATTCAGCAGATGTTGCAGTGCCACTTGGTGATCGAACGACCAAACACTCTGTAAATTGAATTCCATTGGACACCAGCGTTTTTCCTCAAATAGAACCACTCCACGCTGTGACATTTACAGGATCCGAAGATGTGCATTGCGATTAATCAATATTAATCGTGCTGCCAGAGATTTATCCGCAATATGTCTACCGAAGTACCATCGACCGTCTCCCCCAGCATCCCGAACTTACTTTTCCAATTACGCCGTAACGTATTTTCATTTCCAATGTGTCGAAACATTTTCCGGTAGGTTTCATGAGGGGGAGTTTGTTCTTCGTACTACACACAACCGAAGAAAGTTCCCGGCAACTCCGGCGTACCATCCCTTCGCTCTCGACCGCCGCCCACCACCGCGGTAAGCTGATGATCTTCTTCGGCCAGGGCTCCGTGTCCGGTGGTTTCCGAACGGGCGCATTCAAAGACTCTCCAAGAGGGAAATACGATAGAGTGACGACCGTAACGAAGTATAATTCTCCGTCGGGTATAGCCGGCGGAGGGCGCATCATAGTAGTTCCGCGTTCTAAAGACCCGTGAACGCAGTTCCAAAGAGTAATATAATTACCCGAGCTGCACTCGAGCAAGTAAATACATCGGCCGGTCGGAGTTTCACGAGGGCCCTATCGCTCTCCGCCGCTGTGGACGTGACCTTTATGCGCTACTATTGGTAACGAGGTTATTCAGCCAGAGAGCGGCGGATTCATTGTTTACGTTCGCCCGGGTCATACAAAATTTTCCTACGGAGCCTGGCGAAACAAGCGCGCCAACGGCACAATCGCAGGATAGAGGGCCGTTTCTACGCGCCGCCTGAAACCACGCGCGCGTATAAAGGAACAATTCGCGTGACGTTTATACGCGCGTCATATACCGAGGGATGGAAACAGGCAAATGGCTGTTTCTCCTAATATTCCCGTAGATTCGAGCGTACTTAAATTAGCCCCGCTCGCGCACCATCGCGAATTAGCTGTCGCAGCTGAGAACGCTACGTCTAAGGCACTCCTTTCAGCGTGCAACTTAATTTGCAAGTTTCGTTCCACGAGTCGAGCAGTTAAGAATATTGTTACGACGAAATTATCAGCGGCAACGGGTTAAGCTCGCCTCCGCGATAAAGAGCACCGCGGGCGCAATGAGCTCTGAGTTTCTGTTCTTTGTCTTTGTTGGTTTATGTGCTATTTCAATGTTTTGGGGTAGGTAAGTGTCTTTTGCGTAATTGGGCCCTGGTAATGTTGGGTAAAATGATATGGAGACGTACGGTGTGTGGGAGCAGTAAGAACCGAAGTGAAATATTGTTGGACAATTGGTGGTTAATGAGGGTTTATACTTCAAAGACAAATGGTAATTTAATGGAAAGCCACTTGTGAATGTGGAGGGCGTTTAAACAGTCGTTTCGTCGTAATGAAATGCATTTGTGCTTTTTCGTACGAACATGCGTTGCTAAACGTAAAAGCAACAGTGGAATTCGGCACGATTTCACGTAATAAGTTGTTCAAAGTTAAGTAAGTTATATTACCAACTGAAGTACCTACTAAATTATTAGCAAAATTTCAGTACTTCGCTACGGTATTGATTAATACTGCAGTTAAGCGGACATTCTACATTGATCGGCCGAAAAATGAAGCAATATTTAAAAAAAAAATTCTCAATAAATACAACATATAATGAAATAATCTTTTTGGAAATTATTAAGCTACTCTTAGGGTAAACCAACCAGTAATTGACCGCATACCAGTGAATGACCATTAGGCAAAGAAATGTCAATTATAAATTTTAAAATATTATATGTTTATAAATGGAGTGTAGTAGCACTTTTAATATCCCATATTTTTAGTTACGCGTATTAAGCAAACATTAATAAGTACAATTCTTATTAAAAGTATGCGGTCATTTACTGGACTTCTACACGTTTTGCATTTTATAATTGTTTTTTTTTTAAATTACGATAAGAATAAGTAATTATTTTTATAGAAATTCAAAGAAAAAAAAATTTAAATGCAATTTCAACAGTTGTTTTGTTGTTATACATAAATATATTCGAGTAGTAATCTGAAAGGTCCATAAATTCATCAATTCTGTCATTCACTGGTTGGTTCACCCTATATTAATTTGTTTCATATGTTTTTTCATAGTGTCAATGTGACAACTACAAAAAGAGGTATGTTCGTGGTGTAGGTGATTTCCCGGCTCAAGCTTATCTGAAATAAAAAATTCGAAAAGATTCTTAATCCGTATGAGTGTGGCTCAAATCTTCCGTAACTCAATTAACAATTTTTATTGAGGAATAACAAAATGGCGCCGGTTTGAAAAAAAATCCCCAAAAGAGTGTTTTCTCGAATGTTCCCCGAGGAAAATCTCGGTTATTTTTTAACAGAAATTGTCAATGGAGCTACGGGCGAAACCCACACTCATGCAGATTAAGAATCATTTCAATTTTTTTGTTTCAGATAAGCCTAAGCCGGGAAATCTCCTACGCCACGAACACACCTCTTTTTTGTAGGTGTCACATTGACGCTATAAAAAAACATATGAAACAAATTAAAAACAATCTTCCTAATTTTTTTTTGTATAATATAAGAGCAGCTTAATAAATTCTAAAAAGATTATTTCATTATATGTTGTATTTATTGAGAAAAAAATCTTTAAATATAGCTTCATTTTCCACCCGATCAAAATAGAATGACCCCTCAATTTTGATTAGTACTGCAGTTAATTTTGAATCTTTGCATTTATTCTATAACCTATAGCAGCCCCAGTAAAACAAAGATACTTCTGGCATATGGTTCATCGAGTTCGGTTCAATAGTTTTTGAGTTTTGCGCCTTCAAACATAGATATACATGGCACGAACATTTTTATATAATATTACATTATAAGGGATACGCCACAAAGAATAGTATATTTAAATATCTTCTTTGGTTTAGTGTAGAGAAATGTATGTTAGTTTTAATGAGCTGAAAATAATTCAGAGTTACCATAGTAATCAAAATTCTAAAAACTATTGCATGAATATTTTTCCATAGTATACGTGACATTAACGCGATAGCAGTAATATATTATAATGTGATGTTAATTTCAGAAGTACAAACTGAAACGATGTTAAGGTATGAAGATATCCTTCCTGAACTTCCAGGTTTCATCGACGGCAGAGTTGGGCAAAAGTTTATCTAAATAAAAATCTCAATTAACGAACAAAAGATAAATAATTTTTATTCGATACTCGAGGCTCGAATAATTGAAGTTATCTTTATTCGAAGAGCAACGAATAAATAATTTTGTACGATGAGAATTTATTCGACGAATAAGGATAATTTTTTTTGAAAATTATTTGAAGCTCAAATAACTCTGGAAGTAGAAAACGAGAGAGATGGGGAACGTGTGCTAGAGTGCGGTAAGCAGGAGAGCATGATGCGAGGAGGTAGTCTTGAGGGAATATGGCACGAGAGCTGCGTCTAGCGTCAGAGGTTAGAGCCTCGCCTGAACGTAGCAATAATGAAAGATAGAGAGGTCCGGGAGTGTAAGAAGGAAAGATGGAAAGATACCAAACTCGACACAATTTGAACTGTCATTATTAGCGATATTATACTCAAGACTACTTCCTCGCATCGTGCTCTCCTGCTTACCACACTCTAGCACACGCTCCCCATCTCTCTCGCTCGCTACTTCCAGAGTTACTTGAGCTTCAAATAATTTTCAAAAAAATTACCCTTATTCGTCGAATAAATTCTCATCGTACAAAATTATTTATTCGTTGCTCTTCGAATAAAGATAACTTCGATTATTCGAGCCTCGAGTAACGAATAAAGATAAAGTATCATTTATTGGATCGTTATTTAAATAATTTTTTATCTAGATAATGCCCAACTCTGATCGACGGTACCAAGTAACGTGCGCATACTCATGAACTAACGTCACTAAAAAATAGCACTCTGCATATGTAATCTCTCTTTAACAATTACTACAAGATGTAAAGAGAAAAGACATTTAGACATATATATATTATTATCACAAATAATTATAATGAGGTTACGTGATCGAGGAAACAATTCCGAACAATATCGCGCCAAAACGTCCGTGCTACAATAGGGCCGTGTCCATACATCGCGCGCTGTATTGCTAACCCTCACCAGTTTCAGTTCCGTTGATTTCATGCAGAGTATAATGTCCGCTTTCGCCTTCCTATCCGCCGTGTCCCATGTTTCAGCCGCGAGCCTGGTCCCGTCGTTGCCGTCCACGATCTCGGGTTTCACTTTCGCGCCACTCACATACTCCCACGCGTCGTTTTTCACGAGAATCGCTTCCATCTGTATTCTCCACGTGTCGTAATTGTCACGGGTTAAAAGCTCGACGCGTGGCGTGTTCAACGACGCCATATTGTCACACACGCGATTGATATTTGTCACACTTTTTGACTTTTTATCGTCTCGAATTGTCCCTATAGCGACAAGTCTGGGCCCATAACCTATTATCACAAATAATTATAATGAGTTTACGTGATCGAGGAAACAATTCCGAACAATATCGCGTCAAAACGTCCGTGCTACAATAGGGCCGTTTACGAAGTGAGCGGTGCGTGCACAACGCCGCACGAGGGCGCGCGTGCCTTCCGTGTCTACGCGGGGCATCGATCACGCGATACCGAGATCCCTCGATGACCGCAGAAGGGACCCCTCACAGCGCTCGATGCATCGGTGGTCGATCAGCGACCCTCCAACATATATATTATAAAAAATCGAAAACATTGATAACTTTAAAACCATTTACCTACATCAAAAGCAGAAAACTGTATTCAGCACTTATTTTCCTCTTTGCTTTCCCCATTTACAAATCCCAGGAAGATATTCAAATACTTTTGTTTCTAATTAGTTCTTCTGCAGTGCTCCAATATCCTAATATCATACTAACAAGGGGACACCGCGAATCCTTATTCACCGATTTGAACGCAACTACGTGGGTGTATAGAGTATCTCAAGACAAAACCAATGACATGTTTCATTTGGGCCCAATCGTCCTTTAAGAGTATAAAAACTAGCCTCAAAGTCAAATAGGCACTCCCACTTTTTCGCGTATAATTCCTAAAGTTCAAGAGAGAAAAAAAAATTCAAACAAAAGTTTAATGGTAGGTGTCACAAGCGCTACAAACTTGGGTTAAGAAAATTTTGAAAAAAAATTTTAAAAAATACCTGACGAAAAAAACTTTTTTTCAAACTCAATTAAACTTTTATTTGAAACAGTATTTTCACGGCAACAAAGCAGGAGAAAACAGGTCCAATATGCCCCTACAAAAAACAATAAATGTATGAAACAATGGGAACTATTGCCCTTTTGTCACGTCCCGTTCGACACCGAAGTGTCAGTTACCGATAGTCACGCGAAACGTTAGAACGCAACGCATCGTCGTCACGAAATTATTATTGGGAGCGATGGATTCCCATGGTCGCTGGGCAATCCGCGGTCCACGACGTTTATCACACCCCGCGCTCTTCAAACGGGTCGTAACCCAGAACCATTACAGTCGAAGCTGCGTTATATACATTGGGAGCAATATGAAACAGCCAATAAGTCATGTTATGACGGGAAAACGTACCAAATAAAATACGTGGTCAGCCACGAATGCAACGGCCATTCGTGTCGTAACGTCACGCTGATAGAATGCCAGTGGAGGCATTCGATGGGTAGTTAGCGCCTACTGGCTCGCAACGGATGACACCAAGTTGGGAAGAACCGAGCTAGCGCACTATGCCGTGCAAGTTTCAGACACGACCTCTCTCAAGTATGTATGATTGACCTAACCCAGACCATTCACTTAGCGAACGCAGTGCTGCTGCGGGACCACTTGCAGCAGACCCGCTCCGCGCGAGATGAGAAGCTTCCCAGGGTGGCCTGGCACAGTGCATCCACGGTGATTTGCGAAACATGACCAAAGGATATGGAGCTGCAGTTAAGAGGAACGTGGAATTCTGTGTAAATTCTTAACCGTTTCGCCACCATCTTAATGAGTTGTGCGCTTTTAAACGATTTATTCTGATAATTAAGTTAAGGGGAACCTGTTGCAGCCGCCTGGTTGAATTATAAAATGGTTGACGGTACGTTCTGGGAATCGTTATGATTCAGCTTCTCCGTTCTTGAGATTCAAATTCAACACTTTGTGATTTCTGAGGGATGTTGAAAGACGGGTTAGGGATTTATGGGATAGATAGTCTTGTTGAAGAAACAATTAGTGAGGGTAAGATGATAAAGTAATGTTGTCGGAGTTGGCAACTATTTTCTCCCTTGGAAAGATTAATGGCTTGTTTTCTTGTTTAGTAATCGACGTGGTATTATAATATTGTTCAATAAATAGTTACTAGTTAGCAATTGTATTTCATTGTACTTGATAGTTTCACTTAATCTCTTTGTACTTTTGTAGTTAAAGTCTATTTTACTATTTTGATTGCGCTTTCACACTGATATATGTTACATTTATAATCAAAAACTTTTGAAATAGGTACTTGTAAATTTTCATCCAAATCATACTACATGACAAATCTCATTTCGATTCGAAGTTATACTGTAAGCGGAGAGGGGGTGACTAGGTCACTAATGGGGTTACTTTGTACTTCTTAATTTCCCGGTGTTATTCATACGGTAAAATTTGTAGTTTCATTTCCAACTTTGTCTTAAATTAGTGTATTGGTTCGTGAATATAATGTATAGAGTTCGCGTGATATTTGAGAAACTTCAAAAATGTCGCAAACTCACCTCCGCTGACGATAGGAATTTTTTATTTCCACAAAGTCACCTCATTAGTGATAAAGCTACCCCTGCTTATGGTACTTTCAGAGATATAGAATGTAGATGAATGTGAAAAAGGTACTCAACCCTTCCCACCATCTTATAATCACAAATTGGCCACATGAGTTTCACTGCACCCCAATGCCATTTTTTAATTACTGTTTTCGTATTTTTGAATCTTTTAAGTTTTTAGTGATAATATTGTACATTCGTAATACTCATACAATCATGCTCTAATAGTCTTTTTCTAGAAATGTAAATATTGAAAAAATAGTTGTGGAAAAGAATGAATCCTTTTGTTAAAATACACCAAATTTTTAAATTTTAATATTAAGGTCTAAGAATTTACAGAAATATTGGCAAAGTAGAAAAATGCCTGGGGTGCGATGAATCCTGTGTGACCACAAAGGGTTAATGTCTTTCTTCAACGAGAAAATCCCAAAATTTTAAGCAGTAATGTATGCAGAATCAACACCCTTTACCCATATCTTTATCAGTTTAGTGAGAACTATTTATACTGCGCTTCCTGAAATCTTTCTTTACACAACCCGTCTACCGCGTAGAAAAATCTATTTGGACTACCTTTGGGCACGGATCACAACCTGTATTTTTACACCACAGGGAGCGAAGAAGCGAGTTCGTACATTTCCCCTGGCGTTATATGCAGTCGGGATATTTAAATCTCCAGCCGACCTTTTTGCGCGACCCAAACGCTAAGAGAACGGTCACGCCATCGTGGATGTTTCATATTTCACGAACTACTTCACTTTACACGCCCCCAAGGCTCTTTCAGAGGCATGATGAACTCGCGCCACTTGTTACCCAGCTTCCGCCGCCAAGGTATCAATAATAAAATAACCGCCTATGCAGCTAATAATGTACGGAACAATCACGAAACGTGTATAAAGTTAGATTATCTTCGCGCCAGCGAAGTTTCACGCCTCGTTTCACGGCGGCTGCAGTTATCGCGGGCCACAGTTGGACGGACCCGTCGCCTGTGTGTTAGGGTAGTCGAATTATCTTTGATATTTCATCGGCGATTAGACAAACCGCTTTAAGAACACTGAATCTCAAGTTTCCCGCAGTTTCACTAACAATAAGAGACTAAAATTCTAGGTTTATGGCTTCCGAACAGTCTATTTTAACAAAACTTTTCTTGCAAAGTAAAGGGACAAAAGTGAACAATTAAAGAGTTGGTTTTTGAGTAGCTGAAAAAGTTTTGATAGTAGAAGAATTAACAGATTCACTGGACTGTTAAGGGGTTACATACCCCTGACTGGTTGGAAAATGGGGTCGTTTTTATGATTTTTTTTTCATATAGATATACACCTTGTTGTGTATAAATTAAGCTGTACTTTTTTCAAAATGAAATTTGATATCCGGTTTGAATAAGATTTTGTACCAATATTCTTGAGACTATAGTCTAGTACTTGTCTAGATGATTTTTTGACTAGTGTCTTGTTTTGTTTTTTATTAACAAAAGGAGATGAAAACTTAGGTCGAAAATCACATGCTTGAGTAGCTGCCATTTTTCAGAAAATAAATTTTTTCAAAATCGGCAGCGATAAGTACTAGATTATAGTCTGAAGAATATTGGTGCAAATTTTTATTCAAATCGGTTAAGTAATCTTTGAGATAGTTTTGGTACCACAAATGCTGTGACTTGATTTTGACTGTGAATGTGTTCTTGTTTTTTTATTTATAAACTCTATTTATTTTTAGATTATTAGCGGTTTTTCGTACTTATTTATATTGATTTCCATTTCAAACTTACTAAATTCACATTTATAATTCATTATTTATGTGACACTCTTACTTAAGTGGCCAACCATTGTACTCTTTACCTTATCTCTTGATTCTTAAATATGACGTTTATTTATAAGAAAAAAAAATATTATAAAAGTGACCCTATTTTCTGAACTGTCAAGGGTATGTAACCCCTTAATGCGAGTGTCTATGATTCTAAGCTTGAATATTACCATTATGTTATTGGGAATGCGTACAGTTTTACAATCGACATTTAAAGCACCATTTGCAGTCGAACATTTTAATCTGATACTTTAAACTTGTAAATTGTGAGACCGAATGCTGTGAATCTTCAATGCTTTCCGTTTATACACTTCTACACTACAACTTTTCGATTACTAAAGTTTTATCTCGTTGGAAAGGCAGGAATTCTTTACTTCCCTCGTTGCCCCATTTCTCGGGAACCCATAGTCAGTGATCCTGAACAAACAGCTCTTCGTGATGTTTTTCTGCGACGGAGCCCGAATTCAATAAGGAGTTCGTTACGTGAAAGAAGTCACATGCGTCGCGATAGTCTACACGCCACGTGACAATTCAATCTTATGAGACTATCTCAGCTGACGCCTTTGGGGCACGGAACCTAAGATATTAGTTCTCATAACTCAGTTGCTATCTACCGAGACTGTGACAAGTGTTTCGCGAGATTGGTTTCCTTTTCTATCTTCATTGGAAGAGAGCGAAGTTATAAATGTTGAAGAATATTGTAGCGATTAAAAAATATCCTATCCTCCTACCTCCACGACTTTTTCACTCTTGCAGGGCTCTTGATTAGTGTCTTAGATATGCTCACTTTACCAGGGACATTGTTAGTTTAAACGACATAGTAAAAAATAGGAAAGATGTGAGTATATTCAAAATGCCAGTGGCAAGTCACAAAATTGTATCGTATACAAATTATCACATCCCCACATCAATATGATTTGCCATAGCAAAAAGGAATACTTATTTATTGCACTCAGAATGCAAAACGAAAGTACAGGTGATTAATGTAATTCACTAACTTTTATGAGTGAACCATTAACTTGAATATATGGTTAGAAACAGTGGCGGACTGCCCAGGGTATCACCTTGCTCGATAGCAAGTTAAAAATGTTAATGTGAATTCGAACGATTGATCTTCATATAATAGACTACATGAAATATGCTTTCGAACTACTTGTTAATTTGTGAAATATTCAGTACAAGCAAACTAAGTACTTAAAAATTTATTTACCACCATTTATAAAATTAAAAAGAAAATAGGTGATTTAAAAATTCAATTATAACAATCTACATTTACATTTAGAATATATATGTACGCTGTAATTACTAAAAACATATACATTTATTTTACAAAAATTTGAATCGTTCTTTTTTATTAATCGTTATTTAGTATTAATTTCATTTATTTCTATAAATATTAAATGATAGCTTTATAGTTGTGGGTGGGCCCCCTCTGTCTCTTGGCAACCAATATTTTTAGACCCAATTCGCCACTGATTAAGAAACTCTAGTAGAATATTCTATTTTTAGGGCTGCTCATGAATTACTACCACCTTACTTAAAGCAGATAAAATTCAGTAGTACCATAATTGGCACAAATTCAACTAGTATTTCACGAATGTAACGTGATCTCATTATCTCCTAATAATCAGAGTTAATTACCTAAGAGGCTTAAAATGCTTCAGTATTTCTCATTACTAATTACCTGCTTCGGATGTAGTGTAATTTTAGACAATGGATTTACTGGGTGGCCCATTATGAACGCGGCAAACTTGGAAAATTTTTAATGAAACACTACAGTACGTGCAGCGTTCCAAAAACACGAAAATTTTCACAAGGGAATTGAAATTTCTCCCTTTTCCCGCTTGCACGTTAAAAATTAATTAAACGATGGCTTTTTCAGCGCGTTAATTCTCTGCGCCTCGGTGCCACGTATTTCTTTTCGCTCTATCAACGCTCGCGGTGGCAGTTGATGAAAGGTACAAAGAAAGTAGCCGTAGTTTGCAAGACGCGCGACGGTCGGTGGTTGTATTTTGCAAAACTTTAACACGAGTTTAATAAGCTAAATGATACTTAGAGGAAGCAGGTCTCTCGAAAGAGGGGAAATTCACGGGAAAAGATTACCGGTTGCTGCATTAATTAGGTTAATGTAGGATGCAAACGCGACGAAATTTTGACTGCAAATCCTGAAATAGATGTGACGTATCAAAGAGAATATTATTCTCAATGAATGGAAGGAATGTTTAAGATGGCAAGTAGTCTAGTATCGTGAGGAATTTGTTTGTCGAAAATTCGGTCTTTTGATCTGAGAAACATCAGGTACGTGAACTTTAGGTTCGTCAGTGTTTTTATTCTCAATGAAAAAATGTGTTAAGTGTACAAAAATATATGGACACATTTTTGGAGTAGCAGACGAAGACAATTTAAATCTCTTGGATTTTTATTACTCGTGAGATCTCAATCTTCTCGTTTATAATATTTGCTACTGTGCAAAGCACTGAAATTGCATTATCAATTCTTGTAATAAAATTCGAGGTACTCCTGGAACTTTTTAATATTCTCGACATTTCCTGAAATATCCCTGAAATATATACCTATGAATATTTTATTATTTTACTATTTTTGGCAGCACTAGTTCCCCCCAAAATAAATTACATATTTCACAACATCTTATTAATATTACAATCCTAATTAAAGCGTCCTTTCACTATAAGGATTTAAAATTCACAGAAACAGTGTTATTATTACCACGGTTTATTGCATAAATAACACTGACCAATGAGTTATAATATTCATTACGAAGGTTCACGTTTGTGAGACGTTTCCTTGCATTGTTAAACTCAAGTTCTCTATTTTCAAGTTATTACCATAATGGCTGACATCGTTAAAATTCCTTCTATGAGGGTCCTTTATGTTCCTTCGAATCGTAATATCTTTTGTGACGGCACAATAGTCTTTAATGAAGACGTTTATCTTTCGATTCGGTGCGAGGTTTAAAAAGCCACCTTAGGGGTTTCGTGGCAACGGACAGGTCGACATTTAGAATAGTTTGCGAACGTTTATCGTGATGGAACTTTATCCTCGCCGCACTTCGAATTTCAGAAATCGCTTAAATTTCAACGGGACGTGGCACAAAGTACAGTTCCGCAGCATGCTGCCATGCTCTTCAACTTGTGATGGTACGAGGTATGTCTCGGAGACGATGGAACTAAAAGTCGTGCTCAAGACACGCGCTCAGCGTACGAGTCTCGGTTAATAATCAGATTCAGAATTAACCATGCGTCCTCTAATTTTTTCTTCGTTGTAATTTTACTTAGAAGAAGTAATGTGTGGAGTGTTTAGTAAGCAATTAGATAATTTTTATCAGTGACTACGATCAAAAGATCTATCACGTTTGTGATTTCAATTTTGGAATGATGGTGATAGATCAATTTTTGTTTTTTATTAATTTTATAAATATTGAGAAAAAAACCTGCTTCAGAGAAAACTCTAAGATAGCGAAGATTCTATAAGAAAGTTAGTAGTTAATGTAATTGAATCATCATAATATGTAACCTTCAGTACAATAAGATTTCAGTATATGAAAGCATTTTTCACAATTCTGTTTTGTGAAATCACTTCTTCACATTTAATGTTATAGAAAAAGCAGTACACGACGCAAGTATTCATTTTCAGTGAATCAGGAATAAAAATATTTTATTCTCAAACTTTCCAGAGGAATTATGCACTGTATACTACTAGGGAACTCTTCTGCTTATACTTTTTCTGTCTTCATTCAGCAGAATAAGATTCCCTTTAAGAATACTTAAGGGGTTATACCTAGTCAGGCGGCCGAAAAGAGGCGAATGTTTCTGTATTTTGTTTGGAAAAGCGGAAGCATATATTTTTACAGAACTTTGTGCACTTAAAAGAGCAATATTTAAAGAAAATTTGGTAATTTTTTCGTAGGAAAATATCTACGTTTATAATAAAGTAACAATCGACGTTCAGATTTTTTCGTGCAAAAATAACGCGAAACAATCAGGATTTCAACTTTAAATAGCCGTCATCTTGATTTAAATTAATATTTCGGAAATTCCCTCCGTTAATCAGAGGATACATTTATATACTAACGAAATCTTTTTTGCTTTTGATTTTAGATAATCTGCTTCCGAATGGCAGTGCCCATCGCAAAACCAAATTATTTCAAAGACTTCTTGGATGTCGGTGGTTATTTTATTATAAACGTAGATATTTTCCTACGAAAAAATTACCAAATTATCTTTAAATGTTGCTCTTTTAAGTGAAAAAAGTTCTGTACAAATATATGCTTCCGCTTTTTCAAAAAAAAATTCATAATCATTCTCTTTCTGGTCGCTTGACTAGGTATGACCCCTTAAATGACGTTTCCACCCAGAAAATGATCTCCACAATTATACGGCGTCCCGGTTCTAACCGTGAAATCAGTATTATTACTATTAAACGCGACGAAACGTATAAATATAATTAATATAAAGAATAGACGTCTTATAATTACAAAACAAAAACGAAAAATTAAAAGCATTATAAAAAATAAACACAGCTAATAACCAATCAAATTAGCTTCGAGTGGCAATACAAATGCACCGCGAATTGCTCGATATCGAATTTCCCCATTTATATAAAGAGTTCCACAAGAAGTCAATATGGTTATAAAATATGTCAGCACTCACACGCGGCCAATACAATTATCTTCGCCAACGCGACGGTTCATTAACACCGCCTCCAATTCTAAAAGCACATCACATCTCTAACATTGCCTCCGTTACAGTAACGCAAACGCCGAACGTCCCTCCGCGAGCTCGCCCCCGAAAAGGGTGGCAGGAAAATAAACGTTCCGTATTATCACATCAAACCAACGTCTGGAGGAGTGCCATCAGGTAAAAACGTGACTACCAGAATGCCCCGGAATTGGTTCCGGCGCCGGTAATTGATTTCTCGGACGAAGACGAAGTCGAGGAGAAAAGGCGGTGATCCCATTACACCGGGACGAAGGGTTCGTTGTCGCCGTGGTCTTCTAGCTGGAGTGGAAGGAAATTGAAAGGACGAGAAACCGAGTATAAAGTATGCATTACGTCGGTAGCAATGCAGTAAATCGAATTGCACTTATCGACTTAAACCAGCGAATCGAATGCCCGGGGGAGGGGTGGGGTTGGGGGAGGGGGGGGGGGGAGCAGGTGACTGCTCGACCCCGCATATAGATCAATAGGGAGGCTCTGTCACTCTCGAGACGGAGATGCGTCGAAATGTCTGTCTAATGTGTTGGGTGCTTCGCAAATTACTGCCACCGCTGTGACAGCAGCGCGTGGGCAACGACACGGCGAATTGTGTTGTACAACCCCGCGCACACTGTCTGCTCGAGTGCTCCACCTTGAACTTCGCCGGTGTTCGCCACCCCCGCCCGCCCTTTAGCTGGCTCGAGTTCTGCGATCTTGAACTCAAAAGTTCGTCGTTTGATCTGACTACACGATCGTTGCTACCCACACTCCTGGGCCTCCATTGTTTATTGGCTCGAAGTTACGCGTACCCAGCGTCGATAACGAACGTTGGTAGTTATAAGGGGTGCCTTTCGGTACCGAGCTATGCATCTGCCACGCTCGAAACATTGAAATGACGTGGAGTGTCGCTTGGCGGAATGCAGCTGATGGTATGTACAGAAAAGATGGTCCTTTTGCAAGTCCCGCCGCGTAAGGTTCGTGGCGAGACATTCTTTTTACGCAACTTCGGGGAAATCTGCCGGTTGGCGGCTGTAGGGGTTTGGGAGAAGTCAGAGGACGGTGGGTGATATTACTTCTATGGCTGACTTTTTAGTGGTGTTGTGAAAGTTACTTTTATTCGCTTTTACTATTATGCCGTAGTTTCTTAAAATGTGGATCGTAATGCGGGGGCAGCTGAGTGCTGCGGTATTGTGGCGCGTGTAACTCATATGTGTACTTTCTGTGTTATTATACTCTAAATTTGCATCGATAGTTGTAGGCGTTCTGAGCGATGTTGTAGATATTTATGGGAAAATTGTGTTTTTGTACTTTGTATTTATGGTGTTGAAATAGAGGCTCGATTTAAAAAATAAATGAATTTAAGGGACAGGTTTATTATTGTTATTGTATTATTTATTCCACGGGTCAAGACCCTTTAGTTAGTGTATAATAAATAATTCATAAAGTTAATAAAGAATCAATGTGAAAGAAAAGAAAAGAGAATAAAAGCCAGTACATGAAAAAACAAACAGTAATACAAGGAAATAATAGAACTAATGAACTAATGAAATTAAAATTAGAATTAGAATTAACGGACGTGTACGGAGACATTACTGCGAGCCTAAACCCGCAAACGATATTTAAAGGTGGCCAATGTAGCATTAAAAAAGTCGACATGTTCGCTATAAAGATTCACTAATTTACATATTCTGTTAATGGAGTTATTCACACCAAACGAAGTCTTGTGTCTTGTTAAGTAAAAAGAGAAGGCGATCTGTGAGAAACAATAGGCGCATAAAGATTAACCAGAGCTTAAAATTATTACACCTTTTTTATTATTTTTGAGCTGTAGAATACGCCTGCCTGAATTTTCAACTCTTCCTGTATCTAAAGAGAAAGGGGAACGAGCGTGTCTATGGTCAGACGCACTATTATGATTAGAAGTCATCTTTTCTACATTAGCAAAAGGTTTTCTTACGTTACGAAGCTAGATAAATATTCTAATATCATTAATAGGTATACCTATGTATTCTCGACGAACCCTGTGAAACAGAGTCAGTGAAACAAACTAACATATGTATTTTATCACAAAAGGCTGACTAATGCAGGGCATTACTCCTTCATTCCTCGAACACTACAGTACATATTTGAAAACCAAAAGTATTCACAAAAGAGTCTTGCAAAACTTATACAGAATTTAATTATTTAAACTTTCAAGAATGTACGTTGAATTTTTATGTAATAATTTTGAACACGAAAAAAGTTCTCATGGATCATTAAACAATGCTTTATGAATCAGCAAAATTTTCCCTTTGTATTTTCGTTTCCGTGTTTAGAAAGGTGCAAGCACAACTTCGCCTAACTGATATAATTAGTTAAATCCACCCAAGTAAACCGAGAAGCTGATTTGGAATCTTGACCGAGTGAAAACCAACAGGAGTTTGTTACGCTGTGGCCACCAACTAACACTACGATTACCAAGTGAACGGGGCACTACCTCATTAAGTTAAAGTGGAGACAGTGTAATTAGATTGCATAGAGGTTTCTAGTATCGCACGGAGCGAACAATACAATGATCAACACTGTTCCTTAGCGGGATCGTGTGAGAAATGTTTGGTGACCCTGATAAGGTATCTTGCAAGCTCACGATTAATAAATGGATGAATAAGGTCAAGATTAAGGATTTCATTCTCTGTTTTCTCCTTCCAAAACGAAATTGGAAAGGAATATTAAGAATAAGACAAAACATACTACAAAAGAAGTTAAGTACATCCTTATTACTACTTAGTATTACAACTCTTCCAATCTAAAATAACCGAACATGAATGGAATTTATTAAATTAATAGAAGAGTTAAAAAAAAACATGTGTTCCTACTTTTATTTGCGAGAAAAGAAATCGGAAGCGAAAATAGCTTTCGAGCAATATTCATACCACTTTTTGTTATATTAATATAAAGATGGACTTATTAGAAGGAAAAATAGTTTGCAAGTAGGTACAAAAATTAAATATTTATTTAAGTATCTTGATTTGCTTTTTTGTTCTTGACTTATATTTGTGTGTTTTCACCAGATTTAAAATCATTCATTTCCGGTATGAGAAGCATTTACATATAAATTAGAAGGATTCAAAATAAATTATATTCGTAAATATGTAAATATTTAGAAGTGAAACAAATATTATGCATATAAATGCTTTGTTCAGTTGTGTAATGCAATGTTTTTATTTCGTGTATCTAGAACTCGATAACGTACGCTGAATCGTTGTTGAAAATATAAAAGCAGTGACTCAACGAGTGAAAAAATTGAAATTCTTTTTGTACGTTGCCATAAATTTGGCCGAAGTCTCATGATCTCACAGATTTAGATACCGGAACATTACGTGACTCTCAAGCGGCTCATAATCCATACATTTTTCCGATAAGGAGCACACATATCACAAAGTTAAGGAGACGTTTAAGGTTCTGCAGCTTGCATTCAACGTCCGTAAAACTGTTTTCCGAGACCTGCATTTTGCTTACAATATTGTGGCAATCTTGTACGTCATTGTACGTAACATCACGCTTCTTGACTTCCAAAAAGTTAATATTAAAAAATAAAAGGCCATTCCTGGTATCAGAACAAAATTATCACATATTTTTAAATGAATAATATTATGGATGAAGAAACCTATTTTAAAACACTTTAAACATTTTAAAACTATTTTAAAACACTATACTACTTTATTTTAGTAAAAGTCAATAATAACATACAATATAAAACACGTAAAGTCTTTTCTAAATCAAATTGAAAATGGAAAAGTTTTCATAAAACACGTAAAGATGTTTTCCAAGTCTTTTCTGGATTGAGTTAAGAATGAAAAAGTTTTGCAGCATAACAACAATTGTGGTAACAGGAGCAAGGCAAAACTACGTGGGATTATGAACTCTTGATTACAAAACTGATAACTTTGGACGTTTATGAAGAAATGTTTCCTGAAATACTAGGAGACGTTTAACCATGATAAATTAGTCTTTCTCTCTTGATAATACATCATTCGCTTTTTGTTTTTAAATGAGTAATGCCTTAATCACTTTACGAACTACGTAACGTAATTACCGCAAAACTTGCCTTCTGGATATTCTGTTAATAAAACTTTGGAGGGTCCTGCCTCTACTTTACGTGTAAAATATCATCTACTCAGCTTCTCGAGGAATTTGATTAATTACGTGTTGTACACGAATTATGTGAAATTCAGAATTAAATAACTTATTTACTGTTACCACTATTACAAAAAGAAGTAACAATTAATCTGCGGTGGTTATTGATTAATCGTAATAAAAAATGTAATATCACAATTCTGATATCTTAAATCTTTCAGTACAGATGCATTCTTTTTGAAAATATCGTCGAATACGTTCGTTATCGCTATAAGTAAAAATAGCAATGACAAATGCAATAATAATTCTATTAACCTCTGACAAAATAAATCTGCACGCACCAAAGATATAACATATAAAGATTATAATAAATACACGAAACAATTCCAAAAGAATTTTGTGATAAATGTACCTAACTACTACTTAAACTGAATTCCACAATTAAAAAAACTTCTTCCCTTAAAGTCCATAAAATAGGAGGATAACAACCCTATTGCCCAATCGAAAGAAAGGTGTAAAGCTTGCCTCAGCACTGGTGAAAATAAAAGATGAAACAGCACTCCTAAACGTAATCTCGTTATTTCGCTAATTTCGCACTTTTCACGAGTCGTATAAAACTCGGCCAGCTTTTATCATTCTGATTGCGCCATAATCTCCACAGACTGACCGAAGGCCAAGATTTATATTCGACCAAGAGGGGGCGGAGTGTTGGGCTCGCTGGGACGGCTTCAGCGTTGCGTTCCATCGAGTAGATTCCAGCCTGTCTAGTTTACAGTTCCGTGGGAGGAACGTATTGGTTCTACGTGAACTAGCGGCTTCAGGAGTGTTCTGCATTATTTATGTCCCGATGGTACATGCCGCTGGGCGCATTCGCAGCCCGCCTCACGTGGCTTACACAGATCACATTAATGCTTCTCGGGGTATTGTCGTATTTTATGGAGAGCCGCGACCCGACTTTTCTTCATTGAGGAAGCCATACGGCGCGGGACCGCCACCTGATAAACGGTGTCCTCGATATCCCCGCGATTTTCTCATAAACGACGCGCGATTCCATTTACACTGTCCGCCACGTCTTTTCATAAGAGGGAATAAAATAGGACAAGGCGTAAGGGATGGAGCATCGGAGTAGCATCGTTGCATTTCCAGGCAAAATAATCCTCAAACCAGTCCTAGAGATGCATCACATTTTCTTTAATACATAGTTTTCTCTCTGAGATGTAACAGTTTCTGCGTGGTGGTGGACGAAACCTTGACATTCTGTCATTCGATTCCATGTTCCTCAATACATAAGTATAGTTCATTAGCTCTTAGAACTTATAATTAAAAAAATTTCTGGATGTACGACAAATTAATTTGCTATCAAAAATTGACAGACAAAAATCTGCTCGTTGCGACGGTTTTTACTTCCATCAGGAAGCTCTTAATTACACCTGAAAATTGGAACAGAAATAGCAAACAACCACTCTGATAACAAGAGCAAACAAGTTTCCCGGGAACGGTTATAACGTTGACGCGTGAGTGATCAGTGGTCTAGGGGCGAATTACAGTAGCGTTTCATAAACTGCGCGGGGTCCATCCTTCAGAAAATCCCCGATCGTCATCCGTATTTCGAGTTCTCCTCGGCGGTGGGTAGGCTCGAGTTCGCGATAAAAATCGTGACCATGCACCGGGAATCGCACGCTACCGGTCCCGTGCGAATAATGTAGCTCGTGCATCAAGTACCGCCTCTGGCTGTTTAGCTAGCTGATTCTTCACTAAATCATTAGATCAACAAATTTCAAATTCAGCTAGGCCCGTTGCTGGGTAATTGCCCTCCGGGATTGCAACAATGGTTTGAAGTAACTTTCGAGATGAAAGTCTTTGAAACTTAAATACCAATTTATATTAAATTCGTAGCGATACCTCCGCACTTGCCACAAGAGAGCAATTTATTCAACCGATCCTGCTCTCTCGCGAGTTCCTACCAAACCCTAATTAAAAGATGCTAGACACGTGACAAATACATCATTAGGAAGCCACTGTGCTATAATAGTGTGGTCGCTGGCAAAAGGGAGTGGGGGAGCACGCGTTTTTTATTTATAGCGGTGAACCGTTTGCGTGCTGCGTCGATGTTATTTCGTGTGATAAAATGATTTGAAATAACTGTATATTTAAGAACGGTAAGTCTATTATTTTTCTTCTATGATAATCTCCATTTCATCTATTTTAATGTGACATATTCAAAATTTCAATATTTCTTTATTTGTTGTACAAATATATTGATTTTTGGAAAACGATGCTTTCAGGCAAGATGGGGTCCTTGATACCTAACCCCATTAGGGGTTAGGTCGGGGTACCCCATCATTCCCCGTATCATGGTTGTTCATGTGAGATTAAGCAACGTCATCGTTCTCTGTTATAATTTAATTCAAATAAATCTCGTTATTTTCAGTTCGAATTTATAAAATACTTAGGCAAATCATTTCGGTACCCCATTTTACTCCTTCTTCGGTACCCCATTTTACCCCGCGGTGGGGGCAAGACGGTTTTTTCCATCTGTTTTGTAAAGTTTAATAACTTAGACGCCTGACCTCAGATAGTCCGAAGTGTGTAACAAATGTTAAATCATTAACTTACAGTTGTATTTGGAGTAATAAAGACTTAATTAATAGGTACAATCATCACTTTATTTGCATTTTTTCTTACCTTCCCCATCATGCCCCTACTTCCCCTACCTATTTCGTTTTATGTACCTTCTAACAAGGCAAGGTGCAAAAAAAATCATGCTGTCAACTAAAAGGGCCAAGACGACAAAAACAGTTCCCTAGTTTTCTCCTTTCCCGTCCTTCCTTCTATACAACTTCAACTCTCCATCCTCTTCAGGTCATTTGGACCTGGCTATCTCCTCCGAAGAAGCAACAGAGACCCTCTTCATGGAATGTAAATATGAACCGTGGAAACACTTCCAACGAAATTTCTATGCATTTGCCTGTCATAATATTTGATGCTCCGTTTCAATCTCTGCGATGAGCTCAACGGATATGAACTTACTTCACACCTATCCACACGGATGGAAAGTCAATAATGCACGGAGCAACCGAGCCATACATATGACACGCCGAAGGATACCTCGTCCCTTCTCCATTCCCCTGTAAACGGGATCTATTACGAAGGATAATATCCTCGGTGAAAATGGCTACGGAATTTTTTGTGGATGTACACCAACTGGCAGAGGATATACCGAAGTCGTAGACTCGGGAGGTAAGTGGCGGTAGCGATTGGAGTAGAAGGTCCCCGAGCCACATTCAGAATTTCATTTTTTCGTTCTGTGCATCCTGCATTGGGTCTGAATGCGAGCTGAGGTATATATATATACTCTAAACGCCACTTACAGTCAAATCCCGAGTCCTTACCTCCTCATATTTCTCGGGAAGTGGCTCGCCCTGATGCCCGAAATATGTTTACTTTGACGCCCGAAGGATTTCACGAGGTTGTTATAACTCTACTAGCTGGGATAGCTACGCGCATGCATCACGAACGACAGTAATTCAGCGATTCCAGGGCGGAGTCGGCGTCACTTGGTTTTCTACACGGTTGACGACCAAATGCGGTCCACCGCTGCTTTTTCACGTTGTTACCGTTCTGTCGTTTGGATTCACGCCACGACCCGCCCTCGCTGTCGTTCTCCCTCGCCACCCAGTGTAACCAAAAATTCGCGGTCTGCGCGGGTATGTCTCCGATACGTCGAATGTCAGTGGATCGAAATACGATTGCAGCGGTTCGTTTTAACCAACGTTTGAATTTCCTCCGGCCGACGATGGCCGCGGGCAGCTATCGATGAATAACTAGCAGAAAAACTTGCGGACGCTTTCCCGCGGTTTATGAGTTACTGCTACGGACAGCGGGATTGGCTGAAGCTGTAATTTTTGCAGAGCAATGGCTTGGGATGGGGACATTCAAAATTTTATTTCTCTCTTCCTAGGAATCTGCTCGGCAATTGTAGCTGTTTATAAGTTGTTTTTAAAGCAAAAGTTTAGGAATAATTTTGGAAAGGTAATACCTTGAATCGTACTATTGAAATTTCAGAGATTTTATCTGATGAATAGATGTTTTAGAATATTTGTTTCATTCATCATATAGTTTTCGTTTCGTGCACTTTGTTGGCTCAAAATCAAGTAATCTGGGTAAATGAAAAGTTCAATATTTGGACAAATGTTTGAATTATAATCCTAAATATTTTGAGGTTTACTGAACTTGATAATTGTTTGTTATGAGTAACACTTCTATTAACGTAATAGAGAAGTACTGGAATAAAGTTTATTCTTTCATCATTGTAATTCTTTTTTTTTTTCAAGTGCATTTTGCGATGAACGAGCTTTTACCATTTTTAAATCTGTAACTCGTAGACTTTTACACATAGGCATCACTAATTCATTTACTGCAGAATTGTGTCAAATGAGTGCAAACAAGAATTTCAACGGAATGCAATTACACGCGAACAGTGTAATGCTTCGCATACCTTTACGGATGTCAACTATACTTTGCAAGGTGTTAAAATGATATACTTACAAATATAATTGGAAAACATTTCTTTGAGAAAAAAACTTAATTTAACAAATGTATTATATTTATATAAAATTTCAATCATATATCGTTGTTAGGCATATCTATACAGTATACAGTGAACTTTAGACTTAATAGTTATTACTTTCATAGTGTACATTAACCGTCGATAAATAATTCGAAATAGACAGTTTTAATCAAGTGAAAAGGAACTCGTTTCGACCCTACATATATCATATAAAATGGCCTTTCTCCCCTTTCAACTTCAAGGTCGTAAAATTTCATTTGTATTTTCAATGAGGATACACTCTCTTATTGATAACTCTTGCCTTTTGACTTCTGTTATTGAAACACGATGAAAGAACGCAATACCTACGTAGTTACTACGATCGAAACGGATTACCCATCGTAAAAATACAAATACCATCGTTTTATACAGCTGAAAGCGAGTTCCTGGCTGTACGGATAGTAGAAAACGGTGTTAATGGAAAACCTGCATTCAAATTGCACGAGTCAGTAATATCGATACATTCATGCATGCCGTAAAGCTGTAGGGAAAAGCCATCGCCACACCCCGTGGGTACTAACGCGATCAATCGTGAATTTTTACATCTCGAAAAAAATGGCAAACTGCTTTCTAGTCTCTGTTTTTCGGTCTGTAATAAATTAAAACCGCTTTAAGATTTAAAGGAAATTAAAGGAGTTAAGATTTTTTATTTCTTTTTCCTTTTATTCTTAAATTCTTATAATTTAAAATTATTATGCAACTTTCCGTTGGATCTGTCTGTATTTTTTCCACGATTAATAGAATTCGGTGGATTCATGCCTGTATGAAAATAATATTGCTCCATGTTGATGAATTTGACTTGTGACGAATTATAAATGAAAGCAAGTTATACTCTGCATCCATGAAAAATCTGTCGTTTATTAAAAATGCAATGAAGGATTTTGAAATCTGGAATTATAACTTTAGTAATGTTTCTCTTGCTATGTGAAGCAGGAACGATTGTCGAATTACTGGTATAACACAAATCAAGTGTATTCTATGCTTCAGCCACACTTTTAATTCATTAATAAATTAAGTGACTCAGATAAATCTTTCTAGAACACAAACGTATACATTTTCAATTGTATGAAATAAGGGAAAGTCGTATCGAAGGGGCCAGGAAACATAAAGTAATTTTTCCGAACCCTTGATTCCTCGCTGGACTTGATTATTGTAAGAAGATATCTTATTTAAGAGGTCTAAAGAAGCGTATAAACCTCTTTGAATAGTCCGTTTGTATATCTAAATAGAATTCTGAGTAAATCGAGTTCGACTGCTCCCTAATTGATTAATTTCAAGTGACTACCAGCTCCTTGCATCCTGATCGCTGTAAAACAGTAACTGACAGAAGCTTAATTACCTAGAAATGAATTACAACGTAAAAGCTAACTGCGCATTTTAAATTGTAATTGCCTAAATGTTATTAGTAAAAACTAACCGACCGAATGCTCGAATATGAGTCTGAATAAAGAGATGTACAGAAGACGTATAGAAGTGCTATGTGTTAGAGTAGAATATCAGGAGTTTAATAATCTAAATTGTACGTGTCATAGCGAAAGGCTAGCAATGATAAACTGTCTGTTCCACCACAATCAGGCTAAAACATAAATCCTGAAAAGTTAAACACAGAGCCCCAATTTCTATTTCCATCAAACACGACGCCTCTCTCTCTCTCTCTCTCTCTCTCTCTCTCTCTCTCTCTCTCTCTCTCTCTCTCTCTCTCTCTCTCTCTCTCTCTCTCTCTCTCTCTCTCTCTCTCTCTCTCTCCCGTACATACATTACACATATATCGACTGCAAAGTGGAAGCTCCTCGGGCCAAGACTGATTGGCGACCGTGTGATAAACCCAGCCAGCCGCGAGTCCTAACAGAATTCGTTTAGTCCGTCGCCGAGTAACGCGTACGTGCGCGGACTGTCAAAGATTTATATTTGATTCATCTGGGCCGAGGAAATAACGATATTGCGGCAGAGCGGCCGGGCGGATCTGCATGCTCATACGGCCGTGAAAGCCGCCAGAAATCCGCCATTATTTCCGCATAAAGAATTCAGGCTTGCGCATAAAGTCGTCGGGTCATTCTGGGACAGCCGTCCCCGTTCCTGGCCAGGGTCGACGTTGACGTTAATGTTGATGCACACGTAACGGCGGAGGTAACCGTTAGGCACGGTGCAAAGCTTGCGCGTTTATATCCACGGCGTCTGTCCTCCTAATCCAACTACTCAGCTTCCTACACTCTCTCGGGAAATACTGGCCCGGCTTTACCTGCGTCTCACCTTTTCCTGCTGTTGCAACCTATCGCGAGAGACCATCTACTTTGTCCAACGCGGATCCTTTGTCCCGTCCGGTTGCTACCCTCTGCGCACTGAATCCTCTCTGCCCGTCCACGAGACGAGCGGAGTTCCTGTTCTAAGATGACTTTCTTGATCCTGGCTCTCTTGCGTTCGATTACCATGGACCCTGTCCGCGGCGAGACGGCTTTCTGCGCGCTCGCGTCCCGATTCAAAGGGCTCCTTCAACACATGCAGATGTTTTCGACGCGATAAAATTCACCGCCTCTTCGCTGCCCCGTTGAAAGGGATGCAGCACTTGTACGGACCCTGCGATCACATTTGTGATCTCGAAAGGATGCAGGCTCGTCCGACTGCGACGTCCTTGGACGCAGAAAGCTTATCTCTGCTGGTCGTCCAACACTTTTCCACGGATTTTTTACCGAGTTTGGGGAACTTTGATGGATTGAGAACGATTATCCTTTTCATTTTGCTAGTTTCGAAATTGTTTAAAAAATAAAGGCGGTAGGAATTTTTATATCTAAAATTGAGGGGCCCAGTGGGAAACAGGCACCTGCCACCGTTTCCTGATTTTCTTTTATAATTTTTTTACCTAAAAATTGTCGCATTTGTTGTTTTCATATATTATTCAAAACATCACAGTTTAGAGTTTAATGTTCATAGATTTCTCTAAAATAAAAAGTTCTCAAAAATATGTATAATTCTTCTTGAAAAAAAAATTGTGAATCCTTAAGAAACGAAATTTATACATATATGGCCTGTGCTTGTTTTCCAACGAGCCCCTCAATTCTCCCTCGTATGGAGTTCGGTTTTCTTTTATTTTAATCGAAAAGGATTTATAACGTAAACCGTTTTTGGAAGTTTGTTAACTCAAAGCGTGGGTGGCTTGCCAAATACATGCCACATTGCTTGATAAAATTAATAAAAAAAAATTCTATCACAGAACACAAGATGGTAGCAATATTCCGCGAAGAATCGTGTATGTCACGACATACCTAATTACATTCTAGGTCGCCTACGAAAGCCCGGACTGTGTAAACTTTGCGTTTGACGATACGAACCTTCGACTACCGACGCATGAAAAAGAAAGACAAAGATGGAAAGTGGAAAACGGTGCCGTTATCGAGCAGTATAAACTTGACGGGTAGTGAAAGTTCGTCGATTGCATGGTGATCCATACAAGAACCCAGGTAACCTGCTTTGACCTCTTTCGAGACACGGAATACGCCTAGCGACGAGTAATCGTGCTTTCGTGCGGGGTTTTCGTCGCGTTCAAAGAGTCGCGGGACGAAAGTGTACTCGAGAGTGTGCCTGTGTTGGCGGTCGTCGTTTTCCAACGGCAGACACTTGAAAACGGGCCTTTGAAGCGGCGTGACGTTCCAGAAAGTGAAAATGAGATCCCGTATGCTTCGATAGGAAATTATGTCACGAGGGTTCTTTCGATTGCAACGAATTACACGGGACACGGACCCCAAAGGTGCGGTGTTCCGCGTTTCGTTCTGCCCCCTCTTACTGTCACTCGCAAACTTCGAACGAGGTTAATCTTTAGCGATCATGTAGATTATAGTGAAACTTGGGAATATAATCCCGGCTGTTTTTTGGATTCCAAAAATCCCGAGATTCGATCTAACTAATCTTGAGAATTTTGGGATTTTTAAAAAAATGTGGATTAGGTAATTTATGGACAACTGAAAAATGTAAAAATAAACAGAATAAATGAACATAGTCATTTCGTAATAATAAGGACAATATTCATAATAATGATTTATTTAAATAATAATATTAAGTCGCATATAACTAAGTAACCTATATTTATTTATTGACAAGCCTAAAAAAGAGATGACTCAAATGGGTTGATGCAACTTGAAAAATAAATTAGAAAAAGAAAGTTGCGTAATAAATATCTCCTACGAGAAGCTTATGTGGGGAGTGCAAAACCGATGAACTCACATAAAGTTCTCCATCTACACTGACACGCCTCTATTTCTTGTAAAAATTCTCTAGCCTCATCTTAGAGAAAAATGTATAAATCTCATAAACAGTAAATTCACAGAAACAAATGACTGGGCACTTGTGCTTCAAAATAGCACCCCAACAATATTGAATTTCGAATGGAACATTTTCTACTTACGATGTCTGACTTTGAACATGACCGTAGTCTCCAGCTTGAACTTTGTTGGTAATTACAATTCGTATTCAAGTAGGGTTGGTACCCGTCACCTAACCGCGAAAATATAAAAAAATACTCATCTTACTAACACAAAATACGTACTCGATACGTCCAATTAAACTAGAAGCCCACTTGCCTACTCTGCAAATTAATATAACCTTAACACTGCTGACTCAATATTCGTCCAAACAGCAAAACCCACGAATTAATATCATCGTGTATCAATTTCCCAATTCGGACTCCGTAAAACACATGTGCACACGTCGTAGAAGCCCGTCACTTAAATAACTTTCAATACTACGTCACCACTTCCCCCTCTGCATGCACAACCCCATTCGCAATATTAATATTTGCCTTTTCGATAATATCTCGCGGCGCGAATTAAGCAAATGCGTCTGCCATCCGTGCAACTAGCTATCCAAGTTGCTGCGACCCACCCCTCGCTCGGCCCGGACCCTTCAGCGATATTTCTAAAGAATTCATCTGTACGGCGGGTCGACCGAAAACTCGCCGCGTTTTCGCCATGCTGGCTTTCACGGGATTATCGTGCAGCAGTGCCTAATGAAGCAGAAGCTACGAGAGTACGGCGATGAATCAGATTCATTTTGCGACCTTTCAAGGCACGACCCCTGACCGCGGAGAAGTCTCTGTTCACGGACGTCCTTACACACGCGACGAGGGGTCTGCGTAGCGGGGACTTTTCCCTAGGAAGCGTCGTAAACGGTTACGACGTCGCCCTGTATTTCTCAATTGAATTTATCTGACGGTCAGAAGGAAAATCGTGCCCGTTCTGAGCCATTGATTCGCGACAGTGCACGCGCGGCGAGAGACGCCGCCGCGCTCGGCTACGTAATACGGATTTTTCGAATAAAATTTATACCCCTCTGTCGCGGCTACTAGCGCGCCATGCTTTACCGCGGCAGGCAACACGCTAAATAAACTGTTATTCTTCGTCCAGATCGGACCCCGTTAACCCCAGATGTTGCTAACCAAAAGGTTTGAATTTCGGGAGATGAAAGGCAGAGGAAATAATACGGCAGAAGCGGTAAATGGCTGGAAATTAATTAACTACGCGGTAGGGGGCCGCCACGGTTGATTCCATTTTGGCCCAGCAAGAGGATTTTTCCTTCAATTTTGTGCGATCCTTTTTGACTTCGTAGTAAATCGCTCACCTGGCGGACAGCTATGTTTGAGCTTCGTTTTGTTTGAAGGTTTTGGTGGTGCAGAGGGGAGGGGTGAAGTGGTCTTTGGTTCAAATACTCGATCCATTATGATTATATGTTTCGAATTATTTGAATTGGGTAAGCGAAATATGTTCGATGTTTGGAGAATTTAAAGAAACAGGTGAAGCTATATTAGAAGAACACAAAAAGAATCACAATATTGATATAGAAGATATACAAATCAATAAACCCTTATTAACCAACATTAAACGCCTATTAGTTTCTCTATAAAACACATTAACTAAATAAAACACAACCAGATGAACATAAACCATGAGAAATCATTAAAACATAAGAATCTAGTAATCCCAACTTCAACAAAGTAAATAATAATAATAATCTTATATGAACAACTGATAAATAAGCCACCAAAACCTTTAGATCAATCTGACCCAAACATACACATCTAATATAAATACCACACAAAATTCTAAATATCAAAATATATTTTGATAAATCCGCAGAATTTAAATAAAAAATCATTAAAAATCCTAACATACCATAAGTACCCAACTTCAACAAAATAGAAGTTAAAACCATTGAACCAAACACAGGAGCTTCAACGTGGCCTTTCAATACCCAAACATGAAATTTAGAAATTGAGAAATTTAGAAAACAACTTTGTTCTAATTTCATACGTATAGTGATAGGTATTTTTACCTACTGTAAGTTTTGTGGTGATTTTTTATGATTCGGTGATATTCAGCACACTGACATATTTCAGTCAAAAAGTTGAAGAACACTGAGTTTTAAACGATTTTATATTAGCTTCACTCCTCTGTCCGTTTGTTAGTTTATTTGGTTCAAGTGTTATTTAATTCTGCTGTTTGCCTTGGGTATTACCTTGAAATGATTTTTCTTGATACGAAACTAAGGAAAATATTTTGAAAGCATTTTCTCGTTTTATTCTCTTACTAAGATTTTAATCTTCGATTTATTCTAATGTATTGTCAACGAGACAGAAATGATGCTAAACTGAATGTATTCAACAAAGGTTAAATAAGTAAACTGTTCTTCTTTATTCGCTTTTCGTACGTGAACCCACTTTTACGAAATCTTTTATCCTCTTCAAAGAACTTCCGCCAGCTAATGTGTTGTAATATAATATCCGCTGCAAATATAGGTTTAAATCGATTTAACATTAATAGTTTCCCAAATATTTAATAAAAATGTCTCTTTGAGTCTTTATTAATTAAAATTTTAACCTTTCAAAAATTGATATAAATCGATGAGTCAACAGTTGAACTCAATTTACAATTCTATACATTGGCAATCTATAACTCGGAACCATCTGATAGTGCAACGCCGAGTTGCCATGAATTTCTAAATAGTGACGAATATGAAATCGTGGATCTTTGTTTTAAGAGCAGCAGTGCAACTCGGAACGTGCCAAACGAGCAGATTTCTGCGCTCGATATTTCGTTTCCTTCCTGCACATCTCTTCCTAGAAGATTCTTCTATAAATAAGTAAGTACCTCTGACAATTTTCTTTCTCACATTATTAATAGAAATTTATAAAAGTTTCCACGAGGAGTCCCGCATACATATGTATATCAGACAACGAAAATGGTTCTACAAAACGTCACTCTTCATAAGTTTACAGGCATCATAAAAATGTAGTGGAGGCTGAAGGTAGACACCGAGTCGTAACGCAAGTATAAAGCATCGTTTTACGGAGATTTAGCATGGCTGAGAAAAATGTAGATTCGGTTCTTTTAATTTTACAAAATACTTCCGTTCTAAAGCGACAGGACACAGAAAAAGCAAAGAATTATGTGCAGCTATCTGACAAACGGAGGTGTGTTTTTCTGGGCCTCTAACTTGATTTGATAATAAAACATGAAATTATAATGACTTTATAATTTCAAACACCTACCGTTACAAAAAAATTCTGCAAATAAACGTAGCTTTGCATCGTTGTAGCAACGAGGCAACCATTTACCTCAAACAGTACTTGTTTGCGTTTTAAATAAATCATACAAAATTACGGTTGCTACTGGAAATATTTATTTCATCACTCTCAAATTTACCTAGTACACACTTTTCATAGTGACATGAACGATAATCTGTTTCCTATCCAACTTATTTTGACCATGATACTGAAGCTACACATTTTTGCATCGAATAGATTTTGCAATATTTTACTACCTTTAAGGGCTGATTCAGATACATGCAGTAATTTAGTCGAGTGGCGTGTAATTTAGTAATTTACTATTGTTTTACTAAACTACTCGACTAAATTTTAGTGTCCACACACGGCAAATTACTAAATTACTCGCTACTTGACTAAATTACTGGACGTGCCTGAATTAGCTTTTATAATAAGAGAGGTATAACTGATGACATGTTTATTCGAGTGATGCAATAAATATTTTTTTTGATACAAGTGATTAAGATATATTATACATCTTGTTACAACGTGTTTGCATTAAAATATTAAAACACGACAATACGTCAAATGGACTCGTACTCTTAATACATAGTGCAAATATTTCACTATGTAAATTGAAAGATGTTTTCGAATATTCGAAAGCTACCTATCAAAAAACAGAGGAGAAAACTGGAATCTTTTATCGTCTTCAGCAATCTCTGAGTGGACGCACTGAAACGAACAATCATCTGAAACACTTATCTACTGTAGTATAATATATTAATAGAATATAAATTTGAATGTACTATAAAACATGATGATACTCAACTAATCATAAAAATATTGGCACATTATATTTCATTTTTGAAATATGAGCAGGAATAATTGGTGCATCCCTAAGATTTATTATCCGTATAGAATTAAGAAATCCAGGAAACTGAATTAATAATGATCAAATTTACAACTCCATTCTAACCTCTCCCGCTTTCATTAAAATTTTCTTCATAGTTATACCATTCATAATCTGAGGTTTCGAAAACTGACTCACACCATTAATATTAGGAGCGTCCGCCATGGCTTCCCCACGAATAAATAATATAACATTCTGACTACTACCTTCATCAATCCTAATTATCCTAATAAGAATCTCCTCCATCTCATCTGTAGATGAGTGTAACATTTAGCTAAGGAATATTACTATTTAATAAATTATAGCAATTTCAAGTAATTTTATTTATTTAAATAAGTGTTTGATAATATGAGTATCTACTATAAATTAATGACTCATATGCTTCTGACGTTTGACAGGAATTTTTGTCAACGCCTTCTATAACTGCTTACGGACTCCACTACGATGCAAGTAACTAAACCAAAGCCACCCCTTCCGACGTAACGGAAATCAGGCCGTGGAACGTGTGACACGTTCATACTTGCGTCCCTCCGAACCGAATTCATCGCAAGGTCGCAAGAAACGGTAATAATTCCTCCCGGTGCAGGTACTCCACGACATTGAATCAAGGCGCAAACGTTTTCATCCCAGCAGGTGAACGCCGCCGAATTGGTTTCACGCGAGTCAACCACGTTAATTTCACGGCAATACGCGTATTTATACCGCCACCCAGATTACAAGATCGACCAGACCGTGTTACGGTTCTTCGATTTCCGTCCAGGAACAGGGCCACGATTAACCCTTTCAGCATGACGGAAGTCGGGTAGGAAGTGTTACTCTAGCACTCTCGATATTCCAGGGGATTGAGTTTCGATATTCTCGATGTACTGTGCTATCCTAATGAACAAGTTGATCACTTATATAAAGCAAAAAATCGTGGCCATGAGTGTTAGGATAACGCATGGGTTTGACGATTTAATATGAAGCTCTATTTTCAGTTGCGAGGTACATAGTTATTTTCTATATGAACTTGATACCGAAGGGCTGAAATTTATCTATAATTTTCTTTAGAAATATAATGTAGGAATCCAGCTGGACCTACTGCGAAGTAGGATATAAATAAATATTAAATGTTGTAAATACTATTATGTAAACTGGAAGCTTGTAATTTGTAAATTGTATCATCCGGGTTAAAGCAAGAAATAAATAAATAAATACAGAATGGTAGGTACTCTCCGCGATTTAATATATTAAGCTGAAATTGATAGAAAGATGTCTAACGGAAGAGAAGTTCTTTTGCACGATAATGGTTAATCACATACAACACGAATGATATACTTTTAGGGTTTAAACAGACATTTACATATGAAGGGTAAGGGTAAAAACCAGGAATGTCCACTTTTCGTGAACTGTTGAATCAGAAAGGGTTATAAAGTTTAAAAAAAAACGTAAAATAACGTTCAAGATTTGGTATACAGGTTAAAGACAAGATATGTCTACTCTGCAGTGGAACAAAATAAAGAATGTCCTCACTCTTTGTTTAAGCATAAGCTTCTGTCGTCAAGGTAAAACAAGAAAATAATATAATAGAATTAAATTCATTGAACCTTGTTTCTTTACTGATGAACTAAAGTATTAAAATTTAATTTTCTTGATAACGCTATTTAGTAACATTCCCGGTTTTGCCCCTTACCCTTCATATTTATCGTATTTTTCCGACTTTTCAACCCCCGGTTTCCATTTATTTAAGCATCATCTTATGCCCACAATAGGTTCCCCGATAGGATTTCCACTGACAATGCTGTTCTAGACTTAATAAACTCTAGAACTTCAGAATTCTGTAAACAGAGGATGGAAGAATTTAATGCCACATACAAAAAGTATGTATATCGCAGCTTCTGAAGACTACTTCAATTAACAAAGATTACTTAAAAAATACTTATATATATTTATTTTTATACAAATGTGTGCGAGTATCAAGGTCCATTAAAGGGTTATGCCTAGTCAGCCTTAAAAAAAGAAGGCGAGTTTTGGGAATGTGCTGTGGAATATCTACTGTATATTTTTTTACAACTACTCGCTTATTTTAAAAGTATATCTATGCAGCAACTCTCAGTATTTTTATTATAGAAAAACATTAAAAAATGAACAAATAATAGCCATTCTCGTGGAAGCTGTTTTGATATCGGTGAGCAAGATATTTCACAAACAGCTGCATCGATTGGCCTAAACTTCTGCAGACGTCTTTAATATATCAAAGACTAAGTAGTAGATGAACGAAAGATTTTTTATTTTAACAAAGACTCTATTTTTAATTAATAAAAAACGAACAATTCAGACATCGAAAAATCGTGCTTTTGCGTTAAACGGTCGTCATTTTGTAAAAAATCAACTTTTTGAAAAAAAAAATCGTTCATCTACTGAATTCAACCATATATTAACAGAATGTTTTTGAATTTTGAATTTTAGATGATCCGGCTGAGAGAAAACTTGCTCGCCACACTGCGCCTTTATCAAAACTTCCGCGAAAATGGCTGTTATTCGTTTATTTTTTAACGTTTTTCTATAATAAAATTACTAAAAGTTTCTCCATATATGTACTTTTAAAATAAGCGAATAGTTGTAAAAAATTATACAGCAGATACCTATTCCACAAAAAATTCCCGAAAATGGCGTTCTTTTTCGAAAGTTGACTAGGCATAACCCCTTAAATGTCGAGGTAAGCAGTCAAATGTAAAACAGAAATCAACATTTCCCTTTCTCCAACCGCCTTCCTTTATTCGCATTGCCGAACAATCACGCCTACCTCAACAGAATGCAACAGCCTCGGCTCCCCTGCGAGTACATACCGAGGTTGCGCGCATCGAGCTCCTACTGTATCTGTTTGGAATCTAAGTGGCGATTCGAGGGTTGCCGGGAACGAAGGCTGTCGGCCACGGTCGATGCCCGCGCCGAAAGGGTTAAATTGGCAAGCCACGCTCGCTGCCCTGGCCGTTCCCGATTCGATCGTTAGCTCGAATCCGAGGTTTTGCCACTACTCGAATACCGGACTGTTTCTAGACAATCCTCATAATATTCACTTCAGCGACCGTTTCAGCCACGGCATTTCAATTTCGCTGCAGGTACGCCGCGGGCCCGGGGCATATACAGAGCCGCTTGATTAATTTCCTTTGGCCGGCACTAGGCTCTCCCTGGCTTTTGCCCCGGTTCAAGCACACTTCTGACCTTCGTTCACTCGTACCGCGATGTGGCCACGGCGCTCTCGCCGCGGCCGGGATTGAACATCAGCGAAGAACATACGTGCGGGATCGCCAAGGCAATCGAATTTTCCCCGCGAATGTGCCGCGCGATGCCGACTCAACCAGCCTTAGCCGGGTATTGTCACGCGCGTTTCAATCGTGCCCCTTGGACCGTGCTACGCTTTCCGCTCGATCACGTTTCCGCCTTTCTGTCACTAATTATGCGTGCTTCCAGCTCCCCTGTATTCATAGCCAGTCGATCGTTCATCCACCCTCTGTCACGACCCAGTGAATGGCCGCAGGAGCAAACACATCTTTTGTACATTCGGCGGCCGAAAGCGTGGACAAACGGCCAAAGAAATCTCGCTCGGACGATGCAGGTCGATCCCGAGACCCCTTCATCTATTGGCGCGGACGATTGCTGCGCGCTCAGCTTTCACCGTGGGAATTGCACGGAATCTGCGGTGATGAGGTACTTTACGTGGAAACGTTTGGCCCCTGCCTCCCGGCGGGTTTGAACTTCCTTTTTAATTTCGTTTTATTGAGTCGAGGGGTTTACTCTATGGATTGAATGGGCGTCGTTTGTGATTATTAGGAGGACAACACTCAGTTTTAGGTGTGGCTTTCTGTAGGAGGGGGATTCGGTTTGGGGGCAGATTGTTAGGCGAGATGGGAAATGGATTTTAGAAGATTGCAGGCGGCGCGTCGTGATGATAATTGGAGAAATAGGAGTGGGTAAAAGGAACTCTGTAGGTATCACTCTAATTGAGGAAGGTAATGGCTACTGCGTGGCGCCTGCGTGTTTTTTTTCTTCAAATAGTTATTTGAAACTAGGGACAACAATCGTAGCAGAAATCTATTACGAACTTTATGTTATGCTCTTGTTTCTATGGAGCAGGTGTTTAGGTGTCGTTGGTGAGGATTTTCGGTAATAGGGGTGACCAGGGCTAGAGGTGACAGGGGCAGGTTGTTACAAAGCTGTTTAAATTTTTGTCGCTTGGACTATCACTTCGACGATGAAGTGGCTGATGTGTGTCAACCATACACGGTTTTTTCGTAGTCGATTCACGCGTTGCCACGTTTTTACAGGTTTTTGTGTTTTCGGCACTAATAGTAACTTTCCTCTTTCCACTTCAATCATTTCTGCCGAACAGTCAGATAAATGTATGTAAATTAATATTATCACGTTCAAATCAGTGTTCATTTAGCTACAGATTCGTATCAAGAAGATAAGAATACACCATACTGATATGAACTTACAGCATTTTATGCACAATGGTGTCAACCGGGGCAAGTTGTTAAATAAGACAAGGGGCATGTTGTTGAAGAAAGATTCCACAAAGTGGATTCAGTGAATAGATTGCAAAAAGTGGGCACATGGGAAGTGCGCAAAAACAAAAAAATCAATTTTATGTCTGCATTAATAATATAAGTCGCCATATGAAACGGAAGATGATAATCACCTTTTTTAGTGCAATTGATTTTTGTAGTTTTTTATTATTTTTAACAGATTATTCATAATTTTTTTCTTGTATATTTGGTGTAGTAGATTCTTACAATTAATAAATTTATTTTTGTCCAAGAAAATATAGTTATATTACTCATAATTAGTCTCTTTTCGTAAAATGTAAAAACTTGCCCCGTGTTGTGTCACAACTACCCCTACTCGGCATGTTGATACAACATATTTCGAACTCCAAAATGTTTTTTTTTTTCAAAGTCATGATTTTCATTTAGTTACATGTGATAGCGGTCATCGGTAGAGAAAATTACGTACTTTAAGTGAAAGTCAATTGATAGTTTTGAATATGGAATGCAAAAAAAATAAAAAATAAAAATAAAAAACGGGAAAATATTACAATTAGCCCCGGTCTCCCTTAAAATATACGTGTTTTTTTTTTATTTTGACACGTTTGCATGTTTGGGGGGTTGAAACTACCCCTCAAAGTTCGTAAGAAAAGGTACAAAAATTCCTTTGTTAGCTTAAAGAATATTTTAACATCACTGTTACATAAAACTTTATATAAATATGGATGATGTTCTTGTCGTGTCACTTTTGTACCTCTTCCTATGAACTTTGAGGGATGGTTTAACCCTCTAAACATGCAAACTGGCCAAAATAAAAAGATACGTATTTATTATTTTTTGGTCCTCTAAAACATATACAAAAACCAAAACAATCGGAGGCGGACGCCTGAAAACGTCAACTAATGTCTTAATTGCATAATTTGCTCATTAAAGGTGTAACTATAAGTTGCCCACAGGTATTATCGTATTATCAGTAACACAGAGTTATAATACTTATTGGGTAGATAATTCCTAGGTCACGCATCCATTCATTTTAATGTTTCCAAGGCTGGCACCGTAAAAACTATTGCACTGTATAAAGAGTGTTGCAGAGAAAAAGGGCCCCCTTGAGGGAGATAGAGTGAAGTAAAGAAAACCCTACAAGCATGCTGTCCAAAACAAAATACTCTTGCTACGGTCTGCAGTTCGCCTATACATTTAACACGATATCAAGAGACGAGAACGAGTATACAAACTAATAACAACATCCTTGTGTTATTCTCAAAATTAGAAAAGTTTCAAAGAGCGGGAAACGTGACTGGTTCGAAAAAGACACCGAAAACCGTAACAGGGCAATGAGATAGATATCTTAAATGAATAAAATACTATTGAAGCGAATAATAATTCCACAACACGTTTCCTCATATGTGACAACATAAAAAATTCCTTATCCACGAAAACGTCAATTTTCATCTGAATTTAATTAAAACCTGCTGTGCATACGCGAAAGCAACTTTTCGTAGACACGGACAGTATTATTCAGCGTTGAAAGATTTTTACATTCTTCATCCCCTTTTTCGCTTAAAATCGTTTTATGATATAAAGTCGCAACGTAACATCGAGTCACGCAAAATTCAAAATACCTTTCATAAATATTCAACATATGTTTCTGAATTCTGTCGTGCGAAAGAGGCCCGCATAACGGCTAACATATATTTAAATGTAAAATACAAGCAGTGTATAAAAGTCAGTAATGAGGCAAAGAATTAATGTTCCTGGGACCATTTTGCATTATCAAAGCGTTTGACTTGATTGAAAATTAGCGGCAATATTCCAGTAATAATACACCAACGAGGGTATTTTCATAGTTACCACATTCCCACCTCTATCTCGCACCGAGCACACGATTTTTTCGAAACGATTTCAGATCCAAGAAGCCAACACTGCACTTCAGCTATATGACTGGCACTGCATTCGACGCGCGAGTCACTTTCCAGGAGGTCAAAGTTCCGTCTGACAACGATGCACCGGGCGAAATGAAAAAAACTTTTTAATTTTGACAGCCCCGTGGCGGCATGCGGTCTCGACTCCGCGACAAAATTAATTTTTTTTACCCTGGCATTCTCTTTGTCGCCTACACGAGTGTACTCCTCGCGTTTGAACAGAACGGGCACGGTAATTAAATTTAAAAAAAAAAAAGGGAGAGACTTGACAGGTCTGGACAGAGGGTTAACGGATTTTTTCCATTTAATTGAAAGTGGAAAAGGCGTGTACGGATGTCACGGTCGGGCGCCTAGCTGGCCTCTGAATTGACTGACAGTGACTCTTGGAGTTTCCAACTCGACCGACTGCGTATTAAATTGTAGGCGATGTAATTTATATTGCCGCTGTAGTTTATTCACGCGGATGGGATGTTCTTCGCCGGTCATTCTTTCAGTTCGCTGCCACAGAGAGGCTCTCGATTGCGAGGGGCCAGGCTGTGTCCCCGTGTGACAGCCGATATGGCGAGCCCAGATTCGATAAGGCCATTAATCAGCTCCCTGGCTGAATACAATTTTGATTACGCATTCATAGCACGTACGACCAAATTCTGAATTACAGCCTTCCTGTACCTGCCAATGGATATTTCCATTCTTCATTCATCAAGTTCGATAAAGGCGACGGCGCTTCTGCCGGCGTAAAATGAATTGATCGCTGTTGGATCTGGGGCAGTAGCGGGCACGGGCATCAGAAATTACAGTGGTGAATTTAATGTTATTTTGCGATGGGTTATTGCAGTGTTTCCCAACCTGTTTTCAGTCGCGATCTCTTTCTGTAATATTTAAATAATCTGCGCCACCCATATAAGGTAAGTTAAATTTAATAAGGGAAAGGAAACACATTAGAAGTAGTTATTTCAGAATATAATTCTAACTGGATAATTAAAAAAAAAAACAGTGGCAACCCCCCAGAAAATACTTCGAGACCCGCAGGTTGGGAATCACTGAGTTATTGGTTGTAGGGCCGGATAGAACAGTGTTGTAACTTGTAGTGTTGAATTAAGTGTTATTTTTATAAAATTTTGTTTACAAGTATGGTTGATAATAATTATTTTGCTCATCTCTTAGTTATTAATGCTTTGCTAATTTTTCTGTTTGGTACTCGGTTAGTAATTCGAAATTACAACATTAATTTTTGGTGATAGTGGGTAAGTAGTATATTTAAGGAAATTGGATGAAATGGAATCTTATATTGTTTTAATCTTAATTAAACGGAATGCTTTTAGAGGTGTAGGAGTAGTTTTTGATTCTTAAAAGTTTAATTTCTAGGATTTTAGTATATATCTTGCTGATTTAAAGTATATAACATGTAAATTGTAATCGCACAATATCTACCGATACTTATTTAAATTCTTTCACGTCGCTACCTTCTACATCACCGCATAATTACAATTTAGAAAAAAAGCATTGCAACAGCTGATTAGAAATTTCTCTTTGCCATAGCATCCTGATAAAAAACCTCCACTCTCATTCTGCCCATCACCCAAGAATGAACGCAAACTCGCGAATATTGAAAGCACAGTGAAGTCCCGTGTAATCTATGGGCATAAGAAATGAAAGTCATCATAAAAATTAGCGCTGAGAATGGGCTCTTGCTTTACATTAAACTAGATATTTTTCTCAATATCATTCAGAATTAAATATTCACGAACTGAATAAATTTGTCACAAGTCCTACAAGTAATATTTCATGTACCTATCATTCAATTTGAAATTACTGTTGGTTCCAACAGTGCAGCCTTAACAAACAAGAGATTCGTTTTGTGGAAGAAATTTTACCGGATAGAAAGTAGGTAGTCACATCACGAAACTCATATTTCTGCTTAATTACTGGAATCTGTGTTAACGTAATTTTCGTAATATCACCGAGACATCAATTTCACGGTGAGAGCTATTTTCCCGTCATAAATGGTAATTGCATATACACTTCCATGACACAACACCCACATTACAAACTGTAAATGTTATTCAGTTAGATACGCCTGTCGTGTTATAACGTTGATTATAATAATTAATTTGTCGTCCGTAGAACGTCATCCAAAACGTTCGATCCGCGGCTGGCTGTGTCAATCGCAGCACTAAATCGAATGTTATTTTTGCACCGCGACGTACATACAGCTTTCTACGTGCACGGAAGTACAAAGGCATCTCTAATTCCAGCTTCAAAGACGAAATCAGGGCTCTCGTATTTTAACCGTAAAATGAGAGACGAGAGAAGGCCGGGGCTCCATGGGATTACGCTCCTCTTGCGTTATCTTTCTGCGATGCTCTCTTACCATCGGGATTCGTTCGTTTCCGGGGCAATCGGGGCAAGTGAGACTCTATTACGTCTTTTTCTTTCACGATACCTTCGATTCTTTCTGTATAGTCGAAACGTTGGTCACGAGAGAAATTGTGAGGAGAACGAGAAACCGAAGGCTTTGATGGTAATGCATTACTCCGATGCTATCCCAGAGGCCGATAAAATACACGAAACATTTTTCTGCACAGTACGTTTTGAAATGTAACGAACGACACGAATAGTTGTTATTGTAATAATTGTCCCGGGTGGACATTTATTTATAGAATCACTGTTTATCGAAATGTAACAAGTTCTTAATATTCATCACCTATCATCGAGTAGTTTCAAGTTTATAGTGTGGACAGAAATGTTTTCTACAAAAAATTATATAAAGTGATGCAATGATTTCATCTGCTAAACATTTCTGGAGGTATGGAAATGGGGAAGAAATTCCCTTTTCTGTGAGAAGTTTTATGTTACAGGAAGAATAATCCCATGACGATGGAATCCTTCCTTTGGCTGCTTTATTATAGGTTTAACTACTTTCAAGATAAGAAAAGTTAAGGCACCCTGGGTATCGAGAACAATTTCACTCATTTCTCAGTTTTTTAACAATCTGCTATTTCTTTTCTATAGTTAACATTATATGCTTCCAGGTTGTATGCATACACAGTTTCACATTAAATTGTTATAGTTACAATTATAGCCTTTTCACAAGAAACAATTGTGGCTGTCATTACATTTAATTTTTCAGGTACACTTCTTACTTTTTCTACCATTTTTAAACCATCCCTTCTTCTGTCAAATAAATTTATCAAACATACAATGAGACACAAGAGAAAAGACCCTTCGTTTTGATGCACTTATACATAGAAGAAGAATCAATAATAGGATGATACTCTATAAGAACATGCTGTTCAAATAATACATCGTTCAAATTCAAATAGTATAACAGGGGTCGAATGAAACTGTTAACTTTTATAAATAAGCATTGTTTATCAAACTTTAAAATTTTAAATCACTTCTTTTCTGTTTCAAGTTAACATTGTACATTAATTTCAACATTAAATCTGCTTGTCACAACTTAAACTTTTTCAGCGCAGAACAAATGTTCCTGTTTAACAAGAACCTTTTTCTGCTCACAAGAAAATAAAACTTTCTTATTTACAGAAAAATGTATACAATAAAACTTTCATTTAACACATTGCATTTTCTCGAAACAGAAAAGATAACAGCTATGCAATTAGGTACAATTAATTCATGATTAATTGAAAATTTCAACACTCTGCGTAAATTCGACACCTGCGTAAATTCGAATGACAAGTGTTCCACAATATTCCACATACCAGCATTACATGTCACCCACAATTCCACACGAAATCCCTTTTGAAAACAGAAATTCTTCGTGTATTTGGCACGATCACCTCGAACAGAGGTACAGCGACGCGGCTACCCCAACGCAACAATTTACCACGTGTTACAACCCCGCAGCGGATAAATACCCGAGGTTTCCACGGCACGAAGGTGGTGGCCGCTAAAATTATTAACGACCCACCACGCGGGATCTCCTGACACTAATGTACGAGCACCAATCATCTCAGTGCAACCCCCCTCGGTTCATTCCTATTTGCGAGTCATCTGCCGTTCCATCGTCGAAACTCGACCCGGGTAGAATTTTCGCGGGTAGAAAAAAGCGCGAGGCGATAACTCCGTGAATTATTCCCACGGACGTCCAACGGTGCCCTAGCTTTCTTCAATCCCCCCCCCCTCCCCTCCCTGGCAACTGCATTGTTGCCTGATGGGCGAACGACTCGCGGCGATATCTTCTTACCCCCGTTAAGGAAGAACACTTCGCGGGCTGCTCGCGGTTGGGTCTGTTTGCGACATTAGCGAATGACTGCTCCTTTCTCCAGCGTTCGCGAATAGCCTGGTGTTATCTGCCTCTGAGGGCGCAATGGGGGCGCTACCTCGACGAGGCAAATCGTGACGTTTCTTTGAAAAAAAATACTGTAATCGGCGCGCGAAGCTAAATTAAATTCCACGGCATTCGGGGCGGAGACAGGCAAGATAGATGGCGTGTAAGCTGTGCGTGTAAGCCGTGAGTAATCTCGACACCAGAGAAACAACGATGTGGAAAGCCCGCCGCGTGGAAATTAACATACCAGTCATCGGTCGACGCTTTGTTACAGCGAATTTTACGCGCGCGAATTCGAACGCTTCTTGGCTTTAGCTGTCGCGCGGTAATTAATGATTAGCTGGATTTTGCCGGGGAGCGAGAAATGATCTGGCAACCGGCAAGGGGGTGCGCCAGGCTCGAGTCACCGATTTGGCTAAAGTTTTTGTATTTAGTTCGTGATATGTATGCGTAACGTTAAACGTGTGAGGTTTACCCAAAATTTCGGAAAGACTGAAGATGAAGGAAATTGTAGAAATTATTTAATGTTAGTAGATATGAATGCATGTATATACTTTAAATTTCTGTGGTGGTTACGTTTTACTTCCCTGAAGATATTTCATATTTACCACCGAAAAAGCCTTGAGAATTTTATATCCTATTTGCAAATGGTGTTTTGACGCCTTGCAAAAACCAGTGAACAGTTGGGAAATTTGAAACAGACCGATAGTGACCGTGAGTTTGGTCCAAAAGGAGCGAGAATCAAAGTTTTAATTGCAATCTAGATTTTACGAATGGTTATATAGATATGAAGACTTTTGAAAGGCAAAAGTTTCAGCTCGATTTTTGCGCAAACTTTTGAGCTTCGCGTGTGTTGATGTTTAAAGCGAATTATTGCCACAACCGTGGCGCACTCTCTTTGTAACTCAGACGTCGCGATCGTTATGCGAAATTTTACTTGACAAATGCCCATAATCAGCTTGGAGGAAAAGTGCAATGGCCTTCTGAAGATGGGGAGAAGAAGTAGAAGACGAGGGAAAGAAAGTGGTATTATTTCTTCTGGTTACAGCTAGAAAAATGGTATAGAAACGCCGTTTTACGACGTTGCATAAAGGATTATAGGTAATCCCGACGCACTGAGCGATTACAGGTGTACATGGCCGTATTCAATAAGCCGGATTACGGCTACCATAAGGACCTTACAGACTATCCACTCTGTACATGCATGTATGCAGGATAACTGGGTCAGATTAGATCTGCCACCTTGCCACCAGGAAAAACAATTAATTTTCCACTCCACAGTCGTGATTTGTGTGCTGCACACACATCGATACACGGAATATCCCTTTCCTCGGTGATCCAGTCGCTTGGAAATCAATTTTGGCACGACGAATGGGTTTGAAAATAACATTTACCTTGATATTAAAAAGCGTATTCTGTACCATTAACACTTTGTATAATATTTTATGGATAAATGGTGCAGGAAAACGATGAGGAATAATTGATCTATTTCACCTATGTATACTTTTTATTATAATATCGAATATGCCAAGAAGGTTATTTAAAATACCTCTAATTCACGCTTCACGTGAGAACCGAAAATTTTTATTCCTTCTCATTAAAAGTGTAAAAAGTTGTACCTCTCGTGAAATTAATTTATTATTGTCATATCCGTGTGTAATTGATGCCCTTGTGCACACTTATTACACTTATTTTTGAAAGATAGGGCTTACATCTGTAAGTCTCAGATAATGCAAATTTTATCTCAAATTGCTGGACTTTTGCGCGTCACATATGGAGAGGGAGAGTGACATTTGTGGATTCCGATAGCTCTATGATTTCATTTCAGGTTGTAAAACAATTAAGGGCGGAGAAAAGCTGATGGAGCATGTGACCCTGCAGGCTACATTATGTAATGATTGAAAATTTAAACCCATAAAAAATCAAGCTTCTATTCTCTGCACTAATTACCTGCCACAGACTGTCACTGCATCGACATTGCAGCACTTTCTCGTAACAATATCGCGAATAGCCTCTGCGTCCACGGAATATATTGAACAGGGAAACTGATTATATTGAAAAATACAGTTGAGCAGCAATTCAACCTAAGTAGATTAGATTGAAAAATAAATAGTAGGGAAACTTTCGTATTATAATAATAATAATAATAATAATAATAATAATAATAATAATAATAATAATAATAATATATCTTAATTATAGGTACCACCAGTTTCTATACATTGATACATAGCTTAGAATGTCCTTTTTACATTTGTGGTATAATGGGCGAGATTCAGCAGAATACTGTTTAAAATCCCCTCGTAGTTGATACTATAATAAAATCCAATTTCCAAATTGAAGACTCTTTGTAGAAAACACGGTAAGTGCCAAAAATCAAATTCTATACCATAGCAGTACAACTAGCACGTAGAACATTTTCCTATACAAATTTTATTTTTTCAATTGTGGCACTTACAGTGTTTTCTACAAGGAGTCTTTAATAAATTTATCTTCAAGCTAATCAACTTTTAAGTACAGGAAAGAGTTCTATATTTTCTTCAGCAAATTTCGATCTTACTATAAAAAAAAATTGAAATGAGCTCAATCGTTAAAATATTTTCCATCGTGTTCAATGACTTTCCTTCATCTTTCGGGTAGCATGGGGATTCCATTGCGGTAGAAACTTGGTGGCTTTGACGCGATAGAATCATCGATACATTTTTGGATGTCATCTACTGTGGTAAAGTGTGTATCCACAAGGTAATGTTGTGGTGTAAACCTAAACAAGTGGCGATCACTTGCAGCTAAGTCTAGCGAGTATACCAAGTGCGGAAGAATTTCCCACTCCAAGCTGAATATTACTTCCTTCGGGCGTTGCCGTGCAGCAACATAACATTGCGGGTTCCTTGGCCCGTAAATGGCCATTGTATTCACGACTGTTTTCTGAGTTACGTAGCAAACAATAGACAAGCAACACGGTATTTTAAATAAATGGATGCCAACGCTGTAAACGACCTAAAGAGTGGAAAAAAATAATTTAATTCATTGTAAAGCCAAAGGCACAGAATTCTTTCCTACACGTAATATAATATACAGGTACATATAAGTACACAATAATATATAGTTTATTCAACAAACAAAAAATAATTTCTTTATTCGTCAAGCGTTTCAACTTCAGCGCCGAATAAAATTTGCAACTTCAACTTTCGGTTGTACTTCCGAATGGTCCTAGTGCCGATTGTCAAGTGGTTTAAGGGGAGGGGTGCGGAGGCTGAGTGGACCCACAATTTAAAATTGTTGCTTCGGGAATTTATTAATTTCCGAGATATTAATAATGTTGTGACCCAACCGACACCCAAGCGTGTCGACACCGCGCTCATTCCGATTGCCCCTTGATGCGGCCGCAACAGGGCTAGATTAGTGCGGAGGTGCGTAAAGCATGGTAGCGAACGATGTGAGTTTGGAGATTTGAAGCAGAAACTCGCGGATGCGATCCTATTATATAGGTTAGATACCCATTACTCTAATGATAGCCAAAATAAGACGAAAATATACAATACAATTTTTTAATATTGCGCTTCGTTTTCGAGAAAATTGGCTTTGAATTTCAGCTAAATACGAGTGCCTTTTTAGGCGCCTGAGGGGCACGCGGAGGTAAGGAGAACGCGTCCCACTGTCCGTAAAACAAATTGGGGTGGGGCAAGATGGATCCCCGTCAGGGCTACCTGTACGCAGTTGAAAAAAATAATTTGCAAAAAAATTAACAATATTTATTTTATAATATTTCGGAAACTAATAAATACCCGAAGCTACAATTTTAGATTTAGGGTCCACACCTCCTTACCACACGTCCGCCCAAATCTCGTGTCGATCGGCCACTGGGGCCATTCGAAAGTATATCCTAATTCTCTGACGCTCGTTCGAGTTTCAGGGTACACTAATAATAGTAATTTACTAAAACCACAGCTAGTAATCTTATCTCGATGACTGGTCGTTGCCCAGCAATCACCCAAGCACCGAACGTTTTCGCGGCGCGATAAGAAGATCCCGGTGACACGGCGCGTGATATATACGTGCCACCCTAGCTGGCTCGTAATTCATAAATATTACGGATAACGATGTACGCCGGCTTTTGCGCGCCCCTGAGAAACGAGCTCCCTAAACGCTATCCGATGTTTTCCCTTTCTCCCGTCTCCCCTAACCGCCAGCGTCAACCCCCTCGTATCTCTCCCGCGGTATTAGCTGTCCTCGAGGAGGCCAGCTACATCCTCCTCGGCTCTCCCGAAAAAATTATGAGCCTGGAGGGTCGCGTGTGTCTCCAGGTATTCCCGTATCGCGGAGGCCACGCCAGCGAGGGGCCGCGACGCGAGATGTATCTGGATTCCTCCGTGCTTTTCATCCTCATCCAAGGCGTACAAGATGGATGACGCACAGTTTCGCGGCCCGCTTGGCCGAGATACCGAAGCCTGCGAGAAAGTCTGGCTTCGAACCCCCGCGGCGGACGCGTGCTTCTACCCAAACCGCGGCATTGTGAACGAGCGTCCGCATGACTTTCAGATGGACGTGTAACTTTCAGTCGACGACGCGGTATTTGATTCCAGCAGGAACATTCATCACGGAAGATTTATGTTCCCGCTAAGCCGCGCTGATGGTTATAAATTAATTACGCTAGTTTTACGACCACCCGCCGCTGACACGACCGCCCTCGCGGATACAGGCCGCTCCAAAATCGCACGTTTGAATATCGAGGGTCGGACAGGCGCGGTAACGCGAGAAGTTCTGGTTAACGGGTGTCTGCAGTTTTCCTCATTATTTATGTTAGAGTTATTGTATGCTTCAGATGAGGAGTTTGGGTGATAACGAATGACCAACGTCTATGATCAACGTTTACGTGATTCCAGCAGTTCCCTTTGTAGGATACGCGATTCCAGCAGTTCTCTTTGTAGGATACGTGATTCTGAATCTTGTTTGCACTCGATGTGTGCTTTTGTTCGGCTCGACGCGGACTAATCGACGCACGCAGGTTCGTGCGACACCGGTTTGGCAACACTCGAGCGGCAATATCGAACTCGCCTAGCCACGAGTTAGGATGGGGTTAGGATGGGGTTAGCCGCCTCTTTGGGGGGAAATATTTAAGTATTTTTATTTAAGTATTAAGTATTTTTGTGGAATATTTAAATAAATATAGTATTTCCAGGGAAATTTAGGAAAATAGAAAGTACAGATTTATTTTCTTATTATACTTACTATTCCAAGGATACTTATTTGTTGTTAGTTTGTGCTTTTAGTATCAAGGAATTATTCTTTACAATGTAACTATAACTATAAATTAACTGAATCTGTCCCTCGGTGTCAAATTGACACAGTGGTATAAGATCGATGAAACGACAAGGTAATCATTTATTTTTCGATATTTTTGTATTCAGATTGATAAGTTAACATTTACATCTTCGATTTGCACGGTGCTGGAAAGCACCTTTATGTTCTTGCAGTTCATTTTGGTTTCACATCTTTTTTATATTGTAATATCATTTTCTTTTATTTTTTGTGACTTATTTGATAATACTCTTTTACGTCATCGACTTTTTCATGACGTAATTTTTTTACGCGTAAACTTGGCGCAAGACACTACCGTGACTCTTGACTTTTTTGAGGTTTTTTTTATGGGGATTAACATTTACATCTTAGATTTTCACAACTTTCGCATTAAATGAAACGATGTGCAGGACATACTGCTTGTTCACAAGAATCACAAATAATAGAACAGTATAACTTATTACGGGAAAACTGTGTCAAACTAATAGTGCATTTTTTATTAATTTAATTGTAGCTTTATTTATTTCTTCTCGCCATTTAATATTCATATAAGAACAACTGGAACAACTTGATAGCGTCGCGTGATGTTAATAGCTAAAGGCGTGTTCTGAGCACTGAGACTCGCTGCAATTAGGTTAGTTTAGTTAGGCTGATAATTAAATTTTTTTTATTAACCATGAAGTAAAAATATAGTATTTTGTTTGTACAATTTACCGAAATATAGTACGAGTAGCAACCCTAGCACGAGTCTACTACATCCTTGAATGGTTGTTCCTTTTTACTTTCTACCAACTGTTCGCGTGTCAGCGGGCATTACGAGTTTACGGTCCGGGTTAGGTCGCAAATGCTGGCCAATCTTTTGAGACAAGTCGAATAATAGTGTGGAAGATGGATTTCCCCGTGATAAGAAGACCTCTATGTGCAAATTGGACAAGTCCAAGGCGTTATCGGCCGATTATCGCGTCAGTTCCACGCCAAAGGGCGGCAATATTCACGAAGGGCGGTGGTTTACTCGCATTTTTCATCGTGGGCCCGTTAAAGCTTCCCATTTACTAGACGCTGTTAGGTCCGAGCTACGTTTTTCGCGATCCGAATTATCTGAAAACGTTGCCGATACCGCTCGCGGCTGTAAGGCAAAAATATGTAAATTAAAATCACCCAGTCCCAGTTAATCGGTGGACCGTCAAAGGACTTACGTTGCACAGCCCTCAGCCAAGATTTTCACGACGGGACCAAGTAAACAACGCGGAATGTATTATTGCACTGTGCCAGCTTTCGTTTATGCTCGCAGGAATTATGGTAGCACAAGATTTCCCTGGGGCGTGGAACAGCCGCGAAATGAGTAACGATACCTGCCCCTTCCATACCGTGGCCGAAGTCAGAAATATTTATCCCTCGATTTTATCGCCAAAAGAGTGAAATCCCTCCGTGCGCGAATAAACTCGTCCGAGTTATATTGGTATCAGGGAAGTCGTAACGCCGGCTAGATTCAATTTCTTCAAAGTTCGAAAGCTCGAAATATCCGCGCGATTCGACTGCGCTTTGGGGATGAAAATACGAGAATAGGGGCGGATGCGTTTCTTGGCTTTTCGTATTTCGCTTCCTTCTCGCTCTCGTTCTGCATAATCTAGCCTGGAATGGCAGCCGTATTGCACGGCGGTTAATATGCTTCTGTTCTAAAATTTTGAAGAAATGTTCGCTCACGTATGGATTTGGTTTCTGCATTGTGGCGCAGACTTTTGATTGCAACATTTAAATAGGATTATAAGATTAAAATGTACGTTTTGTGTTCGCCGAAATAAAATACATGAAATACGCGTATAGAAATTTGGAATATGAATATGATTAATAAAATTTAGGTCCTTTATTGAAAGCAATTCATTTTAAGGTCGGACTTCCTTTGTGATTTATACGTAAACGCCTTTGGCCTTATTTTTGTTGAGTAATGGTAAATTCGGAATATCGATTTACCCGGATAGCAGAACAATTATGCTTCAACATGGATAATAATCAGTTATTACACTATATTACATGTGTTAACTAGATATGACAACATAGTTTTACAATTCTCTTTGTTCCACGGTTATATTTACCCAACCATTCTGGGTCACAATGTTGAAGCATACTTTTTAAAACGGAGCACCTTCATGAAGTTGCCCTGCTTATATTTCATTGCATTTTGTAAATGCTTCGTAAACTACGAAGACTTCAAAATGAATAAAAATATAAATTTTGGAACCATAATCTCTATTGTCATTAATCCTTTTTAATATCAGTATCTTCACCCATTTACCATCGGATTATTATTTTACGTTTTGTTTCTATTGTTCAGAAAGTGATGTTCAAAACATTTACTAAAGCAATTTCTGTATTAGAAGACACTGGAGGAATATAGAACATTTGGTTAACCAATATATAGATAATCGATTATTCGATTAAACGATATTCGGATAATGGAACGTTCACTTAAACGATATTCAGGCAATCGAGGTGGTATTGTAAGTGGATAACGCGTATGGAAGCCATTTATAGTTTACTCACTTCCGAGTATTTTGAATTAATTGGGGCTTTTAATTCTAAACGCAACTGAAAAAGGTATTGTTAGAATTGTCTGAAATTTTAAATAATTAAAGTGTACAGTAAGACGTTTTGATTCTTGCGTTTCGGAATAATGATCCCCTTGAACATTTTCGGTAAAATACACGAATGGAAGCGGAGAGACAGAAATGGCTGTAGCTTGAGAATAAAGGGGCAGAATATTCCTATATTATCTCATTTTAGTTTGATTCATATAACTGATTTATGAGTAACGATACGTTGTGTTGGGCCAGATTTATCGAAGAAAATGAAATGAATTTCAACGAGGATTTCATAATGCTTGAGATATATTACAGGATAAAAGAGGAAGAGTGGTGAAAACCATTCACATGCATCAGACCCCTTTGCTTTTTATTGGTCGTAAAAGGTGATCTGACTCTTTCAGCAATCTGTTTCGTGGTGACAAAAACGTCAAAAATTTTCTTTTTATGTATGATATTTCTTATTATTTATATTGGACATATTAATATTGAATTATGTAAGAGACGGAAAAAATGGATTGCCTATCGATTCCGCTACGTGGACTCCCCGAGGTCTCTATATTCCGATCTCCAATTAAGCGCCGCCACCTATGAGCCTCACTCGCACCATAGGCCGTTTCCCAAACGCCGAACTCCTATAATTATTAGTGATACTCAAACCTTTATTAAATATTTTTATGCTTTAGAATGAATAATTCTAGTAAAAGACTACGTTTCCATTGTCATCATAAATTTTAATATCCTAGTAATAACTTAATAGCGTATCATTAAATTAAGTACACCTTTATTGCAGTAAGAGCCATCACGATTAAAGGGCGACATTTATAGGTAACTCATTAAAAAAATGCTATCTCAAGTAATTTTTTATTCGTTACTTTCGAAAAGAAATATTTCCAAGGGTTCCTTGAATTTAAAATATTACTTTCTGTATCTCATGTTTTTTGGGAAGTACCTACTGAATAACAATGGATTTTTTAATTCTCGTCCAATGATAGCTGTCGCTCTAATAAATAAGATTGTCATCTCATTTTTTTAAAAAAAAAGTACGTATTAGCGGCTAGGATTCTAAGATTTGTTTACACCCATCATAGCCTTTTTTATTAATATCTCGGAAATTAATAAACACCCGAAGCTACAATTTTAAATTTAAGGTTCAGACCCCCTTCCCGCTCCTACCCTCAAACCTCGCGTCGATGGACCGACCACTGGGGCCATTTAGAAGTATATCCAAAAGAACTACTAATCCCGATCATCGCTTTGCCGATAAGAAGATTCCAAAGAACATCATGGAATTTAATCCAGATTCTATACATGCAGAACAGGCTAAATTATACAATTACCCTTAACTGGTGCCCTTTTGTTTCCAACAAACAAATTTGCCCTTCACTCAATGACAATAATTACTATGTCAATGCATTCCAACTTCAAACTATTACTATTTTCAAAATCGTCACTCTAAGTCCATCGTTGTAATACCTTTAAACATTTTCTTAACAAACCAGTAGTTCAGTTTTCTCACCACTCCGTTACAGCTTGTCATCAACCATTCAATTCTCCGCTCGTACCGATTGATAAGCAAACGATATTCTATTCGACATTTGCACTTCTGGGAAGCGTTCTTCCGATAGCTCTCCTAACGCCCACGTAAGACGTTGCTTCGCACTCCGCCGCATTAGGACTCGGTCGTGTTCCCGTCATTTCACCACCGTCGGATGCGCAACCGAATACGTCGAGCTTTGAACGGCGACTGATATAGGCAGCGTCAGACGCAAGCCACATAGAGCGACATGTAGCCCCTTAAGTACCAGCTGATATAGGCGCGTCAAACGCAATTTCTTGCCCCGCGTTATCCCCGGAGCATCCCGTATTTGCATAGCGTGACGTACCGCATTAAGTTCCATCCGGACTACAACGAGGTTGCAGCCTACAAGGACCACGCCGTCCTACACCGTCACCGTTCAGCACAGAGGGGTGGAAGAGGCGGGGGGACGAGTCGAATTACGCGATGACAAATGCGCGACATCCGTTGGTTGTTGGGCATCAGCCACCGCCGCGCCTCTATTTCACCCTTTCTTGCGTCAGCCGATTTTTCGTTTACCGAAGCGACGCCGCAAGTTTTTGGCCCCGACGGAGATCTGGATGGTTTTTACGAGCACCCACGGTATAACTGGGCCGCGTAACTTCATCACCATTAATAAGAACTTAACGAACTTGCTCTCTCTCTACCTCTCCCTCTCTCTCTCTTTCTCCCTGTTGGCTGCGACCATCCCCCGTTGCTCGCCCTGCAACGTCGGTGGCGCCGTGCTAGCGTCGTAACCCCTTCATCCCCAAGGTGGGCGGGCGTCGTCTTCTCGCAGCTACTTGCATTATTGCTGGCTTTGTGTGCACCGTAGCCCCAATTCTGCTGAATCGCCGATACAGCCCCGCGTCGCGTCGCCCGCGCCGACTTTCGACGATTAATAATTGTGTCACGGTGGCCTCGTCGCAAACTCTGGGGCATGGGACGTAGCAGAGTTTTCGCGCCGTGATATCAGCCGCGCCCTCGTATACCCGGCACAGCCATCCCCGTCGATGAAATATGATTCCCGTCCGAGATAGAATTTAAATAAAATCGCCCAGGTGATCTTCTATTACTATGCGGCCGTCTTCGAGCCATCGGCATCGGCCGTTTGAAATTCACGGCCCATAACGGCGCGCGTGACATTGTTATCGGAGCGGCTAACAGCGGCGCCAGGGTGATATAATTATCGGAGCGGCTAACAGCGGCGCCAGGGTGATATAATTATGAAGTATGGGGAGGTGAATGCTGAATGATAGATAGATCAAATCGTTACGAGGACTATCTTTATGGTAGAGGGGATCGCTACGGCATCGTTCTCCCTTTTGCAGGATCATAAGCTCGATCATTTGACCACTGTGCGCTAACGGGTCGAGAAAGCAGAATGTGTGGGTTTAGCTTTTGGAGGAGGGGCATTAAAGTTAACTCAGCTTAATAAATAAAGTATTATACTTTAAGAGCCTCAACAGAAACACTGTGCAAGCGTTCATGATCACCTTTTGAAACCATACGCTCCCAATAATTACGAAACAAAAACCCTCCCGTATATCGCGCACAGCAGTTTCCGCACGGTTTGCTAATAGTATCAGTAAACATTGTTACAATTAATGAACGCGTTAATGAGCGTTGCACTCGCTGCGGTGCAACTTCTTTCCAGGTCCGCCATGTTCGTGGCAATCTTTAATGACGACAACGCGTAATTTGACTTTTAGCAGCCATCAAAGCTACACCGTTAGACCGGGGTGGTCGTAATTAGAACGTGATGTCGTCGTAACGTTCGTTGGACGCCGTGGGATACAGGCAGAAACCGTTGAAAGGACCTACGATATCCTTCATTCTATCGGTATCTCCAAACCACCCTCCTCCGGGTCGTTCTGCTTTTTTCGTCTCATAAACGAAGTCGTCCGATGTACCGCGGTCGAAGCTAATTAAGCAACGGCACGTTGACGTCGTAATCAGCATCTATTTTGCGCGTGATTAATTGCCTGAAAACATCGCGACAGCGTTTTTATGCCGTCGCGTAAAAAGCTCCAGTAAAGAAGCGGCCGATAAAGAGCCCGAAAATAGGTGAGCTACCATTTAAGGTCGTGTAGGAAATTACGACCTCCCTTTCCCTTGTAAATGTACCGCCGGGTATATCTATATCATTTACTGGCTAACGTAATTTGTAGCAGTGCATCAGACAGGGTGTTCGTGCCCCCTTCCCCGTGCATATCGTCCACTCCCTACCTCGCTTCGTCGATATTCTTCCCCTATTTTCCAATTACCTCCTCCTCCAAGCTTTAATGTCCAGCGAACTAGCACTAATCAGTAGTATTTAAAGAACACGACGAGAAACGGGCAAGGAACGGTTCTGTGATTAATTAACGCGGACGTAAACAAAGCATCGGTTGTGTCGTTTCTCGCTACTGTATTCAATATGGGAGACATAACAAGATCATCTGCCCGAAACATTTCTTACGAAGGGGTGATGCAGTGAGTTCCGAAATATTGGGACAATACGAAGCATGCGAACAGACATGGAAAAGTCCTTTACCGTTTTGCGATCCGAAGCTTGGTTATCGAGATATTAACAGTTGAATATTACTGGTGGAACTTCCGGGCCGCGCGGTTTAAAGCCAAGACAGCTGAGTGCGGAGCACTGGCTGCTTGCGCGCACGCGCAGAAGACACCGGGCCGCGCAGTTTAAAGCCAAGACAGCTGAGCGCGGAACAGTGGCTGCTTGCGCGCACGCGTGGAAGACACGCGTCGATACGCGTAAATTTTTAAAATCGATTTCATTTTCAAAATTGCAGCAGCATTAAAACAATTCACACGTTTAACACGATAAAGACATATTTCATTCAGTGTTTGATCAGTATTTACGTGGAGGATACCAAACTCTGGTTTGTGCATTTATAAATGAACAACGCAAATCTAAGTTTAATTGAAATATTATTTGAGCTCGGCTAGTCGTGTGCATAACACATTGCTAACAGAAGTTTGAGGAAAATTGTACATGTTCTTCACACTGCAGGCTATTTGAATATTTTGTGAAAATAAACATTCGTTGGTGGCACATAAGGGAGAGCAGGTACAGCATAATCGGTGGTGCTACAATAAAAGTTAACACGTTTACATGCGCGTTGTGTTACAAACTTTTACAGAACTGGGGAACGAGGGACCCCTGAGATCATAGTGAAATGATTCTGGAGGATGACTTTTTCCATTTTTCAGACCAGTCTACTGTTCTTTACTTTTTAATTATTCATGTGTGAAGTTGGGTGAACGTGTACTACACTGAGAAACTTTCGACGCGCAGTCAGGCTTTTTTGCATGCTCTTCCACATAATTTACAGTGGCAAGCCTCAGGGACCAGCATTTTTACATGGTAAAAATCCTTTAAAAGTGTCACTTTCAATGGCTTCGTGCAGAAAGAAATATGACGAAAAATCTACCGGAAAAAATGTTTGATGTACTGAACCTCGATCCATTGCAACACTTTGAATTAGAAAGATAGCAGGGTATAAATCATACAAAAACAATTAAACATTTTGCACTGGTAGAAAAGATAGGTTATGAAATACTTAATGAAAACTGATTTTTTACTGCAATTAAACTGTATTAACCTTCAATCAGAAATCAGTCTCTATGTATCAAGTTAAGTAATAAAAAAATTAATTCATGCCAAATAACTTATCCCAAAATACAAAACCTTCACTTACTAGAAATTTACTGTACCTATCTACTTTGAATTCGAACGAACGCACACTCTAAATGACTGTGAGGCATTCTCTAATATTCATTTCTAAATGTAAAATTACGACGGAATAATTATTTATGTAATTTAATTGCTTCATTAAGTGTAATACTCCTGGAAACGTTGAATACGTTTACAAAGATAGTTCACTTTACAAGTAGTTCACTTGTTGCAACATTGGAATAATAATCACACATTTAGAAAATTAATTTTTTTTTACCTACATAGCCCTATTTCACGCAATCTCCATGCCATTTATAAATTTATAATTTATCATTTCCTACATGATTTCCGAAAAATATACCCACCGAATTTCCGTTTACGCGCCACGCGGATACGTTTGAAGTAAGTGAATGTTTTCATGAATTAAATGCAATAATTATCATCTGCAAACTAAACATATTCCGCTGACAATTATGGCAGGCATACAGCTGTCAGGGGAGATGCTGAGTAGAGCAGATAGATCAGTAAGGCTACCTACTAATGCTCTTGATTTAATCGCTTCGATCAGATATTCGAATATCCTATTAACAGGTTAATATTCGGATACTGAGGGCATACTGTTGCGGTTGTCCGAGCAGAGGTATGTAGGTTATCATTAAACGGATAATGATGATTAATAAAGGATTCCATTAGAAGTAACTCACGCCACTCTAATGAAGGTTCATATACAGCACCGTAAGTTACATGCTTACAAATTAATCAAACACAATTTTACTGTAACGTGATCAGTACCGACCAAACAGTAACAACTATTAAATAATCATACATAACGATTATACTAACTGCCAACGAAACAATAACCGTTATAAATTATCCTTAATTACTAACAGACACTAAACGTATTTATTGAAGCATAATATATGTAATATATTTAGGAGAACCTTGGTTATTGATTTATTGGTATTTATTAAAATCGCAATGTGAACACGTATATATTAGGTACCTATATATTTTTCATTTTGACCATTACCGTAAATCTACATTCTACACCATTGACTTTTCTGTAACTTTTAAAAAAAACACTAACAACCTCAAGAAGTAACTTTTTGGCCAGCATATACCCTCCTCCAAACCTTGCAACTTTCATTCCCGTCACATTTTCACGAGTTATACCGTAACCCGCCCCGTATAACTCGATGCAGCAGATTTGCATTTTAATTTCACGTAAAATTGACCAGTTTTAACCATAGACACGAAGAGATGTTGAGGAATTAAATGGCTCATTTCTATTTACTTTGAAACGCGTGAGTGAAGATTTTCATAAGGGGCACGGATACTTTTCTCGCGAGTTATTACTTGCCCCTCGGAGATGGGGTGTTCCAGCGGTTTATTTATGGCAAGTCAGCGACCCAGGGCAGAAGAAGACTTACACCGTTCAAATTCCTATCTTTGTTTCCTCGCTGGTTTGAGAGCTCGTCGAGCAAAGTGTTTCATTCGAGGATGTCAAGAGGATTAGAACTTTCATCAGTCTCGGGGCGTTACCGTTGCAACGCGAAGTTTCCCTCGCGCGTACAAAGGAACCCGTTATTTCCAGTCCACGTTAAAAATCTTCACTACCAACGGTGGCTTATTCTGTGTGAGCAATTTAGTTACCGAGGAAATCGAAGGGTACCGAGGAATTTCCACCCTTCAGGAACGTCCGTGAAAATAACGTGGTACCACCCTTCCCCTGAATTCATTCGTTTATAAGTTTCTATGAACCGATGATGTCGCGGGGCGTGTGTGGATTTTTCAACGGCCCGAGGGAGACGTCCATGCAACAGAAACAACGGGGACACGCGACGGTGTTTGAATTTGTTCAGTTCCCCTGAACGCTACATATCTTGAACAACGATTGGGTTTTTATCGTGAAAAATGTACGGAAATTGTTGGACACAGTAGTTTTTAGTTGTGGAGTGCAGGAAACAATGTTATTGACAATATGTGTTGCAGTGTGCAATAGTTTTATTTCGTCACAATATCATCTCCAAAAATTCAATTCAATTTCAGCTCCATCTAAATGTAATGATTTCAAATAAATTTTGAAATACAAATTGTATTAAATCTCTTAAAGGGACATTCTACTATCGAGGTCGAAAATTCAGCCACTTTTCGGTGATGGTTTTTATAATGAAATAAACACTTACCGTTTTCAAACTTTTTGGTGTATATTCTACCACTCTTGAAATACAAGAAAATATCTTTATTGTTTGTTTATTTAATTTTTTTAGGTAAATATTTCGCAGTGAAGTTGACCCCTTGCAGTCGGGTGAAATTTTGGACGACTGGATCATCTCAAATAAAAAAACCAAACATATTTTTAATTTGCACGAGTATGGCTATCCGGCTTACCTCGAACATGTTAACTTTTTTAATATATTCACACTTTTTATATCGTTTAAATATAGGAAATAAATGCCACTTTCGGTACTCTCAACTTTGATCCACCGCTATTTTAATAATTTTTTTCAAAAATTGTTCTCCCGCGGTATAGCAAATTCAAAATATGTTCGGTTATTTATTTCAGATGACCCAGCACAAAAGTTCTTCCGTTGGTTTAAATCTTATCGGTCTACTCTCCAGATCGAGATTTTTCGCGTCGCCATAAAACTTTACCTACGCTTTTACCCACGCTTTATGGAGCGCCTCTAGTGATCCATCAATTAATTAGATGCGTCCAGCGGAATTGCTCCAGTGTATCGTTTACTGAGAGCCGATTTTATTCACGATCACAAGAAGTTCTTGATGGAATCGCCTCGAGAATTATTTAGACGCAGCCAATGCGACGATCGATCTGATACAATCTCGGTGTCAAAAGCTCCGCCAACGGACTGAGATGAAACGATACTCGTAAATCCTTTTTTATTTTATGAGTTCTCGATATAGGTATCGCGTCTTTTGCAGCATCTAAAGGATCCGCAGACTCCCGTTCCTCTTCGGAGAGTAGAACAACTTTGAGGCTAAAAGTTCATTTTACGTCGGCGAAAAAAATTCCATTCGCGTTAAAAATTTCACAATCCAATTTCACGGATTCCGTGTAAAAAAATTCACGACGGTCGTATTTACAGCGACACTGTATCATTTCTAATAAAACTTGGACTATAAGCTGGATAATGTTACCTGCGAAATCGTGTTCTGCACTTGAACATTTACAAAGTTATAGTAATTTTAAATGATGCATTAATTTACATATTTTTCCTCTGTTCTCATGGGGAAGCATAACGCCAGGTCCTAATTAAATGTCGCACAGCGAGAAAATCGTTGTCGTCCGACCGACTTACAAATACTGACCAATACAACGATAAATAAACAAAGGACTTTCTCGTCGTATTGTTCAGTATTTGTCTGTCGGTCGGACGACAACGATTTTGTCGCTGTGCGACATTTAATTAGGACCAGGCGTAAGGCAAATAGTTTAATTATCATTTTGTTACAGTCTCTGAATCGCAAATTAATCAAATAATGCACTCTGATATTTCAATTTCCGATTCCTGTGATAGCTACTTCCATTAAATTAATATTTTATTCAATCCCATATGGTATTAACGGAATGGAAGATCAAATGTTAATATGCCCAAATTTTCATCCCTACATGTAGCATGTGTTCAAGAGTTAAATAATCAGTAAATTTCAAAACGTTAATGACTCCACTCACTGTAAATCAGTTACCAAACAAATTTATTTTTTCTTTTACGCCCGCAATATCGAATACAGAAATACAGAATTTCCTTTCAAATTTAAATTAAAAAATTATCCTTTAATTCCACCGAGTTCATCAAAAAGAATAATACAAATGACAAACCGATCCCAATTTCCTACAACTCCCACCGTTTAGTTACTCTTTTTGCCAACATTTATCTAAGGACACTCCGTATAAACACCGAAAGAGAAACGGAGAAAAATGGCAGAAAGAAAATTGCATTTTTCGATTGGACGAGTTTCGCGAACGCAAAGGGAAGCGGAACAGTTCACAGATCATTCGACGTCATGAAAGTTCCTGCCAACTTCGGGCCCGGCCGCGCAAACACTCGTCCCCGAGAGCGGCGATGACGGCAATGAAAACGCTACTTTGACAACGTCATTCGTCATAAAACAATCTCACGTCGGGATAGACGAAAAATACGTTTCCACCGGGGTCCCTCGAATATAACGTCTTCTCCGCCGGAAGCGTTTGTTCTTTCCTCCCACTCGTTTCATTCGTCTCCACCCAGGTCGGCCCACTCAGCCACCCCCTCCGACCCACCGACCCCCCTTTCACCGGGCGTCCAGGCTACTTCGACCGTAACGAACAACCCTTTTACTTTCGAGTATCCGCCAGGACGTTTCCAGTGTCTTCAGAAATGGAATTTATTTTTCCCCTCGACGTTACAAACGACGCCCGGCCGATTTATGGATATGATTTTCGGGGGTGGGCAGCGGAACGGCGGACGGCGGGAGAGGCGTGGAACAAAGGGGGCCTCGTCACCGTCCAGCACAGGAAAGGAATCGCTGGCCCCGACACGAGATACCTTTTACGCCGGCTACGTCTTCGACAGCGGCCATTGCGGCCGCGGCATCGATATCTCTCGCGTAAAATGCACCGCACTTTGCACTTAATTGCGATATAAATTCAAGCCCCAATAAATCACCGGCCACCGCAAGGTTAGCCGACGAAGGAAAACCGGGAGGCAGTTACCCGCCGCATCTTCGATCGTCATTTAATCCCATACCCTGCTTTCCACTCGCAACCCTGCACACGGGTGTGCGTGCACCCTACACGCGGGAATTTCGTACGTGACTGGCGGAACTGACGTAGGGTTCCACTTTGGGTGTAGTTGTTCGGTGTGGTTGTAATATCAGCCACAGAGTCCTCGATACGGTTACAAATGAATGTCGATTAAGTGGTGCGATTAGTTTGTAATTGGAAAGAAAATTAAGTAGTTCGTGTTTCTCCTAAACTTTCTCCTAAACTTAGTCTCCTAGACTAAGCAGTTGATGCATTTTTCGCGAATTATACTTTGAGAATACAATCAGTTTAGAGGCTTATACCGTTTCTAACGTCTCAATATCTGCATTATATATTCCATGTTCGTTATAAGTAAATAACCTCAACACCGGGGGAAGATTTGGAGAGTATGTTTGGAGTAGATTTGGACTGTATTATATTGGAATATATTATCACCGCATTGATGACGAAAAAATATCTGTTGGAGATTTTTAGCTACTTAAGTTTCCGACAAAAAAGCATTAAGATAGTATATAAGGCAAGTTCTAAGTCTAGAAGATGATGGCACTTATGAGATGAAGTTTTTAAGAATAAATGGAAAATTGGATTTCGCTTATCCTCGGGTAGAAGATATTTCAACATGTAAATAGGTGGAACAGCAAGACTGAATGCCTGTGTCAATTTTAATTTGCATCTTGATGGGAATCAGATTCAGTCACTCAACATAGAGATCTTTTTCCTTATTTCAGTATGTCTGTGTTTCTATTTTGTTTATGTACTGTTTGAAAAGGTTAAATAAATGCTTGGTATAACAATATTGTGGCATTTTATATTTATGCACGGTTTGCCCTAGTTTTGCAGAAAGCAATCAACCAACAACGTATTCATTCCTGTCCAAAGCTACGTATCGGGGCACAATTGAACAAAATACAGACAGAAATTAATAAAAAAAATCATTTAAGGCACTGTACAAAAAATCTCAGAAAAATTCATTTAGTTAAAAATATGTCTAAAGTTTACCTGTGTATAAAATAACAGTTATTTTTCCAGTGTATAAAAAAATATGTCCCAATTTAAAAAATGTCCAATTGCGCCCCATTCTCCCCTATTCAAACGGCGCAATCGAATACCCTTGCGGGTACACGATAGGAAATATGTTTTCTGCCACTCGGTTCAAGATTCTGAAAACTGAAATGTACGTCCAGTGTCGCGTACAGTTTTGCGCCATTTGGAATTACCGTGTTACTTTTATATAAAAAAAAAGGTTTGTTCACTTCTTGAAATACATAATAATATAACCTGAAAAATTAAAAAATATTGCAGGTATAGTTTCGTGCGATACTTAGCAATGTTCTACGATTTATTTGGCCGACTGCTTCTTTCTTCCAAGAAATTGGAATCCATTCCATAACCATAATTTGAAAATTAACAACTTTTTTATTTGCCAAAATTTGGCGCTTTTCACGAATCCTCCAGAAATTTGAATACGCAACGAAAGGGTTAATGCATGTTTTGACTGTCGACTCAAGTGTAACGCTATCTTCTACCCTTTCTACATTCGCAACCTCGTTATGTGTCGGGAGTATAGTGTCTTGCCCTGCAAACTCTTGCAGGGATATAATGACTAACCTCAATCCCATTCAAGTGGAAAATGGTATCCTCGAGGGTAGAAGCTGGCAGATGTGTTCTTCGCTAATCAGTACAAGATTCTACGAGGCAAATTGCATATCCATCTTGATACACTACAGAAGGTTTTAAAGTATTAGTGACCGTAAATTGTGGCGAATGCATCCTTGGACTTTTGATGCTCGAGGCTTAAATACGCTACCACCTTCTACCCTTACTGCTTCCACGACATAACTCTACCTCTGCAAGATAATATAACTATAGCTACACAAGCTGGAGGAAATATGGGTTATATCCTTATAGGTATAAGCCTCGAAGCGTGTTCCTCCCCATTCCCAGCCTAACAAAGCTAATATGTCTGTCCATCTTGGTGAACATGTCAGTATACTGAAGTTCAAAAACTATGCAAAATGTATATCTGGGCTCTTTATCTTCTAATACATAAAAGTCCATATTACTGTATTCTGCAACTTACGTTACACTACTCTCTCTTCTGCAAACGAGCAAATTTGTATTAAAATAAAAATTTCGAATAACGAATACAAGTTAAAAACATGATTCGTCATGTGTCGAATGAAGTTCACCCGGTTTAACTTTATTAACTTTTATTCTAATTTTTTTAACTTTTATTCGCTATTCGAAATTTCTATTTAAATAAAAATGTTGCCCATCTCTGAGTGACGGGCTGTTCGGCTTGAACGAGTTGCGAGGAAATTGACACGTGGCAAGACTGTGCGAATTGAATGCGTGTACGAATGTGTGAGTGCCCGCGACCTGAGGGATGACGCTTACTGTTAGAGAAAGAATTATTTGTTCCGATAAGTGTGTCTCATCTCTGCCGCATCATCACCACCAGCAGTATTCCTAAAATAAATTGAAGACTATCATGCCCATCTAAGAAGACGATCAATTTGCCAGCACTGATCCTCCACTCGCCTAAATTCACCAAGTGTCCAGCGATTTATGAACACCGAGAAGACACGGTCACGCCTGTACGTACTCGTAGATGGAACAGAAAGAGCCCTGGGTACATACCGCTCCGACTGCGGACTTCGAAATTACTTGCGCGGAACGAAACTGGCTCCAAAATGGAGCGGCTGCTCCGACCGGGTGCGCGGATAGCATCGCCTACCACTCGGGACCGTGGGGGTTACACACTTACTTCAATTTGAGACGTTACAGGGCCGCGACGCTAGGTAAAATCGCTGCACGAAAAGGGACCCGTCCCGGTCAAGGAGGAAATGGAAAAGGGTCGAGGGAAATTCGCTCGCCGGCTTGTCCTACCTCGAAAGCGACGCGGTTCGAACGAAATCGCATTTTCGCCGGTCATTCGTACCACCTATTGCGCTCAAAATACCTCCAGCTCCTAAGAGCGTAGATCGGGTTCTCGGGGCTCCCTATTCTATTCATCCCCCTTTTCTCTTTGTTCTATGCACTACCGCGCAAATTACAAGCCCCGGGGCTGTCCTTCGTTTGCGAAGCGCACTTGCACTTGAATAGAAACAGCAATGGTAACGCTACACCCCCCCTCTGCACCCCTCCGCGCCACCCCCGGCTCTTCTCCCGATCCGTTCATCAGCGTTCTAATAGCTCTTAATGGTCGTAAGGACGTTCACGCTTTAATTACTGAGCCCTGAACGGGAACAATTCGCGGAGTGAAATGGAAATTGGTCCTTTTTTTCTACAGGATCGTCTTGAAGCGCAACGCGTCGGATTCTTGGTTTTTGTGCTAACCAACGAACTTGGGTAGTCGCGGAGTGCCAAACCGTGCGGATTATTTTCGAACCGTTTGGCGACGATATATGCGAGGTGCGAGCTAAATCATTCCATTCTGCAATTTCGCGGGCGCAAGCTCTGTGTAGATTTTCAGCGTGGGAAGTATCGATTGGGTGCTTAATGGTAGAATTTGTGTGAAAGGTTTTATAGAGGTTGAATTCTGTTCGGTACTGTGCAAAATGGTAACTCTTTATGTTACTGTCGCTTTAAGGGGTTACATTCGTTTTCGGCGCCTAATAATTCATCACTTTTCGGATTTTTTTCTCAAGAGGTGTGAAATAAATCGGAAATTTTATAATTGTATCTTGTTCTTCGGATATTTGTTCATATAAAAAAAATTATTTGACTCACTTTTGTCATATATTGCCGTTCGTTTTCTGCGGTTGCAGCAACCTCAGCACTAAACAGGGGGCCTCCTTATCAGCATGATAAGTCCGACAATTTACAACCTTTTTTCACGTACTTTGCGTTAATCTATGCAGAATGATATTCTCTAAGGGCCATAGGGCCAATTTTTTGAATTCTTAAAAAATATATAAATTTTCCTATTTTCAAGAAAGCAGTCGACTTTTCGTCTACCATTTTGATCTCTAAATAGTAAAAAATATTAAAAATTAAAAATTTAAAAATCTGGCCTGAATGGCCCTTAAAGAATGCCATTCTGCATAGATTAACGCAAAGTTCATGAAAAAAGGTTGTAAATTGTTGAAGTTATGGTGCGGATAAGGAGCCCCCCTGCTTGATGCAGTGGTTGCTGCAACCGCAGAAAACGAACGCTAATATATGACAAAAGTCTGTCAAATAATTTTTTTTAAATGAATAAAGGTCCCAGGAATAAGATACAATTATAATAAAAAAAATCCCAAACGTGATCAATTATTAGATGCCGAGAATGTATGAAACCCCTTAATACTCGATAGATCGTGTCTATTAGAAATGACCAATAGAGCGGAAATACGGTGCACACGTTATTCGCGATGTGACCTAGTAAGAGAAAGGTTAAAGCTGCAGTGTGCAAATAGCTCTATCGTGTGTTATTTATAGTCTTGTTTGGTAAACGCGCATATAGTCTTCATTATGCGTTCATATTTACGCAATGTGGCCAATACAGAATAATGCCTGCTACTTCTGCGAATTATGGATCAAGCTCGCCGGCCAAAATAAATGGAAACAATTAAACGCGAAACCAGCGCGCGCTCATTCATTCGAGATGCTTTAATAACAGTGGAAGTGCAGCTATATATAATCAGATCCGATCAGAAGAACCAAAAGTCTCCAATATATTCCAGTCGATTGTGCTAGCCAAAATTGCCTTCGCCGTGCCATCCGCTCCAGTTCGTATTGACGTCGCATAATATTTGTCCGGCCAATGAAAGGCAAGTATAGAACGCGGGGAAGATGACCCAGCGCGGGCACACGTTCCTTTGACGCGGTGGAATTAGATTTAATTGGGACTTAGCACCGGATGGGACTACGAGTGCTCGACGAAGTAATCAGCAGAAATTTCTGGTAGATTTGCGAAAGTAAATTAAGTCGAATACGCGGACACGTATGCGTTATTGCGGTCCGCTTCTCACCCTCGCCTGTCCGCGCGGCTTCCCTCAAGGCACCCGCTATGATATATTCAAGCCGTGGGTCTCACCGGCGCGCCGTGCTGGTATGACCGAACTACAGACAACATGAAGAGCCTGATAGTCCGCGGCAATGCGCTATTCATCAAACATCCTAATGGGTCGTAACGGGCGCGAGTGCAACTGCAGATTCGGCATTACGTCGGAATTCTCCGTTCCTCTATGTTTGCGACGAAATATAATTACAGCCGGGCGCGAGAAGCGCCCCGTTCCTCGATTAATATGCCCTCGCGCATAAATATTTCGCGGCTGCCAACGATCAAATCCGCAGGTAGAAACCTGCCTCGCGTCGTGGAAGAACCCTCATTAATGGACACTTCCGTGCTAGAAAAATGACCACTCTCGGGTTATGCATCCCGCCACTCGACTACAGCCTGGAAAATTCAGTCGAAAAGTTTGGCGCGAAGTTGCCGGAATTACGATACGGCGAGCGCCGCGTTTCTTTTTTACGATCCCGTTGCTCTAATTAATCTGGCCCAAGTTCCGCGTAATTTCGACGTAATCTTCACAGTTTAACGAGCACGGGCGGCCTGGCTAATACGGCGAACAGGGCGGCGGAGGGGTGGCTGCCACCGTTGGAACGGTATTACAGAAATAGCTCGACAGACAAGCAGACTCTAATAACCGCGTCTCTAGCCGCTCCTCTGCCGAGCCAAGTGTACAGCCACGCGTGCAAAGGAAAGCAAATATTGTGTCCAAATAATTGTTTCGGGTGTTATTGCGACCGGGCCGGACGCCAGGCGTCTCCGGCGCCCGCGAATCGATTGCGTTCTAAATAAACCGAGGAGGTGGGGCCTGCTTGCAGCCGTGTCAGAATTAATTCGAAGCCTACAGTCTATCGCCCGCGCAAAGCTTTGCCATCGAATCGAGGACGGCACGAAGGCTCTGACAACACGCTCTTCCCCGAGAGTCTCAATAGCAGCTAACCACAGCTGCGCCTACCCCGGCGCCTGGCGTATCACACGCGCCAAAGGACCCAGCCGAGTAATTGCTGTCGCGACACGTGCCCTTCAAAACTCCCATTAATCAGACGCGGGCGAACTTCTGCCAGCCACCTTTTCACCGCTCGTTCGGTCAACGATGATAGAAGATCAGAGATCGGCGACTGAATGTTATCTCAGTTAAAATTCATCAGCCACACCGCGGAGATCTGCGGAAGAAGGTATAGTATTCATATTGCGTTAGGTTTGTGGAAGCGTGACAAAAGCGAACGAATGTAAGATATTGGCGGGCCGCGACTTGTGTTGGTTGCGGTACGGTGGCCTGCGTGAGAAAAGTTTGGCGATAGGAAAGCTGGAGAGATATCGGAGGGCCATCGGGCAATTGTTGCACTGGTAGAGGACACCGAAGACATTGAGCTCAGGAAGACAGTCTGGAGACAACCGTAGCCGAGCCCGCATTCTCGAGCTCATAGATTAGCGTTTAAGCCATCGCCTTTTTTAATTTCATACACGAATTACCAGCTACCGGTGAACAGGCGCGGCTAGCCGAATTCGACACCTGTAAACTCGAGGGCACGCGTCCTGCGGAACGCCGAACCGAATCGCGGCTGATATACCAAACGGCTTGACGGATCTTTCCGACAGCGTTGATCAAATATCGTAATAGGAGCTGCAGCGTCTGCGCGTATGTATAATGCTGCGGCGACGAGATTGCTATCGGGGTGCACGGGTCGGCCGACTGTGCCTGTAATTCGCGCAAACTACGACGTTACAACCAAGTCAAATGATGAGTGGTTCTAATTAATGTTGCTGCTCAATGCCGCCTCTACAGAGGCCGCGGATCGCGGCTTGTAAGCGCCCGTTTACCGGATTGGACCGATTATAGTCGCGACAGGGGCCAGCTGTACCGTCGGCTGTTTCTGTGGTAACGGATAGTTTAATTACGTTGTTAACGATCAATCTGGTACATCCGTAACGCCGCTGTACAATTACTTCCCCTGCCTCGATACTAATGAGTGACGAACGTGACTACGCGACTGGACCGTAAAGTGGACATGATTGGGACATTGTGCGGAATATAAGAAACGTCGGCGAGTCTTTTGGGCTTTCCAGGTACGGTGGTTCCTCGGGGTTGCCACCCGTACTTTAAAATAAGTGTCTTAGGTTTTTATACGTAAATGTAGTGTATACTTTTGAATGATAATATAGTAGGCGAAAATATCTGATTTATTTCACGATTTGAGGTGCGCGAGAACCCGGAAATTTTGGGTCAGGTCGGGACGAGAATTTTTCTCGGGATTATCCCGACTATCAGACTGTGTATCGAGCCACACGTGGCTCCCTAGAGGAAAGGAATATTCAAAATATAATTAGTCTAAATATATTTTTCCAGAAAGAAATGATGTAGAATATGCTTCTTTAAAACTTCGCAGTGTTTTTAAAACCTGGTAGGTATTGTATATTATGTCTTGGTGGCTTTATTATGTATTGTTAGTTACAAATACTTTTGTGAGTAATTTTATTGTTATATGTTCTTATGTACGTCGAAATTTATATACGTGTGAAATTTTTGCCCGGCAAAATATGGTTAAAATAAACATTTTCCTAGGTGCAAATGAAAACGCGAAATGAATGCCTTCGTTTTAATTGGATTCACTGTGCAGTAACCAGCAAAGCATTCATTATTAAGACTGGAATTACACCCAAGTTTTTCATTCCGATTCAGAAAAATCACAGTTAAAAGAGAAAGAAAATTTTCCACACTTTCTATGCAGAAATATTAATAAAATAAGTAAACATTAGTAATACTGAAGCCTCCATTAAGATCATCATTCACGTACCTGATTTAATATATCTGAAATTTTTTAAGAAAGGCGAAAATGATGGGGAAAAGTGTTTGCTGAAAGGTTCGACATATATTATAATTAGCAAAATTCATAAATTTCTAAAGCATGCACAACATAAGTTTAACTTCTTTTACACAGATCCTTAGATCAATCAATGTATATTACAAAGTAAAACACAGTGTAAAAAGATTTATAAGAAATACTCTTAAAAAATAACGTATGAAACGTCCTCTGATGTAAAATGAATGGGTATGTTCTTAATAATATTTTATATCCATTTAATCCATGTTAGTGTGTTATTGGTACAAGGTCCCCACTATGTGGTATATAATCCTATTTCCAATATTTATCTATAGGACTATTATTGACACTCTGAACAATGTTGTCTGACATTGAGTAGACACTGAAATCGCTTGCACCACTGATTATAACAAAAGCCTAACGTTGGTTATGTTGAACGTAAACACACAATTCAATTTGAGTTACAAAAGCTCAGGAAAAAGGGAAACATGTCGAAAGAGTCAAAAGTCAAAAATATATTCACATCTGCTAAAATAAATTGTGAAATTCTTTTTAAGATCATCTTTTCTTAAATTCTTACACCCTATACACATATTCAAACTCGTCAATTTGCACAAAGCACCAGTGCCTTGCACAGATCTTCTAATAAGAAAAAATTCCCCAAACATTACCTGCTTTTTTTGCTTAAAATTAGGATTATCGTGCAACTCCATTTTTAACAGTTTTTGGGTTATGGCGTGTAATATACCTAACTACGCGTTTGATGCAAATCGAATAACAAATGAGCGATTTATTGCAAATTTTGAGCCTACACCCATTCTGCTCTCCTTAATTAAAATATCCTATCTAGCATTTTGAAACAACCGAGAAAACTGAAGTTTTATCATTTACTTTGTACCATCCTTATTTTCCTTCATTTAAATTAAAATATGTTGGTCATTATTTCGTAACAGCCTGATATAATTTTTTGTAACAGGTGTACCAGCAGGTAATGTATTATTAACGTACCAATTAATTCATTGTTTTAGATAGGATATTTTACCTATCTGGAAAAAAGCTTAAATACATTTAGACTGTTTATAGATCTCTACGAAGCACGTAAAGTTTTCTAAATTTACTTAAAAGGTAAAAGACGTGTAGAACTTCAAATATTTCAACATATATTGAAAAATGAAAAAATGCTAGATAGGACATTTTAACTAAGGAGGGCAGCATTACTGTTTTATGCACTATTTTTATTTTGGGCAGCTCCAGATTTGAAAAATTCGCCAAAAATAGAAATAAAAACTTACCAACTCAATTACTACTTATTGTGTGAAAAAATATATTTTCAATTTGTGTTCGCGTTTCAATGTTAAGTCAAAGCAATAACTTTATACACAGTTTTTTCCAATTTCCTGCACCCCTCTTGCTACAACGTCCTCGATTTATATACATATACCCCAAGTGTTTCGTTTATAAAAACCCTTAGCCCACAAACTGCAACTATTGTAATGCACCCAACGTGGTTTAGTAACAAACACAGTCATGCCTATGCGTTATTCTCCGATTGACGATCCAAGGTAACAATGCCTGTATCCGCCGCGGTGTCTCATCTTGTAAAATCAATATCGCATGAATTCGTTAAACATTCACGTGTCAGTGTACGTCAACGCCCTTCCCTCGCGCGGCGCATAAGAGGAGTCGGACAGGTTGCAGGCAACAAGAGGAGCAAAATTTATACACACGCTGCTCCTTTGTGTATCGATTCTAAACAGATCTCACAGCTGAATGCAACAATGGAACAAGGGAACATGCCTGGCATCGTCGCCGCCAACAAAACGTCGCCCCGGCGCAATCGATAAATTCGAAGGTCAACAGAAACGTCGATGGAAGCTCTCGCCAGGTGCGCTCGCAAAAAAAAAAGCGAAAGAAAAATGATGTCGGCCGCGGAGTTTGATCAAACTGATTGGTCGACAGCGGGGCCATTAACGATAACTGAACTGATTACTGCTTAATCCACTGGTCCATGGGCGAATTTAAAGCGGTACGTGATCCCTCATTCAATCACTGATCGAACAACGCTGCAGCGTGCCCGAACTTGCAGTAATTTATGCGATTCGATCGTAGTCACCCTAAATACGTGTTTCGTTCGCGGTAACGAGATGCGAGTGTTGCGTCTGGCTTGATCGTGCTCTATCTCCGCGGGGGGGATATATCATGCACCGCTCGCCTGGGTAACCCCCTTTCCGGCAGGATTTATGCGCCAGCCCTACGTCTTGGAAAGCACTTTCAGCCTCCCGCTCCTCGTACTTTCTTATACCGCGTATGAAGAAATACTGACCGACTGGCATAAGAACGAAGAATATCGCGTTAGATACCCGGGGACAGGCAAAAAATCTCGGAACCCCGTGGAAAGCTGACTCTGGATGGTCCAGCCACCGCCAGGCTCGCTCGATCAAAAGCAAAATGTACTTTAACTCGGTCAGCAGAAATCCACTGTAACCAGGCAAGATTTCACCTACGAAATTTCTATCCAATCGCGGAGATCCTGCTTCGTCCAGAGGATTTGCCGTTTGGGGATAGGACCTAATTCCTTCGGACGCGGGATTACGGGTGGTGTGTCAGGGCGCGCGCTGTATTCCCGCGCGGGGTCGTTGTTTATTATGCCAGAGCGGCTGGGAAATTCATTTTCCACGCAGACACCGCTCTTCTGTTGGGATATCAATTTCCAAGATGTTGCAGCTTAAACTTTGCGAAAGGCTCACCCAGCGTGGGCAAGTTTCTTTGCACTGTGCAGTGGCCTGCTAGGCTGACGAGAGGAGACGTGTCGCGCGTATTTCCGCGAGCAGATTCGTGACTAAGATTAGCAGAACGGCGTATTATATCACAGAGGTAATGTAGAGTGATAAGGGTAGATCATAGTTGAGCACGATTAATGAGCATGTTTTTGATCGTGCGAGACGTGTGCAGAACGTTAAGCTACATAACGCGATGCGATCTATCATGTCCTACGTGGACAGTCTGAGAAACTTACGCGTACGTTAACGAGTCAAATATTTGTGTTGCGAAATTAGGTGCATGGGAACTGGGTTTAGAGTGTGGTGGAACTTCCGCAATTCGGAGCTCGTGTTACCTGAAATATGAGCGAATTTAGATTATCGAAACGCGAGGACTGTTTGGTCTCAAACGTTTGTAAAACATTGGAATGCAGGGAATTTAACGGTTTACTGTTATTTATAGTTTTTTAAAGACTTTGAAGAGTGTTAATCTTTATCTCTAAGTTGCAGGCTTTCTTTTCAGTTGAAAAAGTGTTTGAAAGGCTGTTCCAAATATTGGCTGGATAACTTCAGCGTCGACGGATTTACTGATAAATATGCTGAGCTGATGTAGTATTACCATTTATACATACGTACCTATGTGAAGAGAATAGGATCTGGCATTTCAGCGGTAGAATAATGACGTGTCATGATATACAGACTGATTGCAAACTAATACTGGTACTCTTATCGCTACCTGATACGTAACTAGGATTGTTTACGTTATGGGCGTTATGGTATCGTGTTCGAATGCATTACAATCATATTTGCCTGCTTAAGCTTTAGGGGACCGGCAAAGCCCTTTTTGGGTCTTTGAGTAAACACACTTCTTAAAAATGATATTAAATATAAATATATACAGTCACTCACGAAAGTGTTCGCACGCTCTTTAAAATCGTATAACTTTTTTAAAATTAGTTCAAACGACTTGAGTTTCTTTGACAAGCTAGAAGCATTAATTTACTAGATGCTGTGCTTCGTCGTTTTGAAAAAAATTGCAATTGGTCGGAATAGTGAAGAAACTAGCGAAGATGGTTTTTTGCACTTTTTTCTGAGCCTGTAATGAAAATTCAAAAATCACGTTTGTAGATTAAAGTAAGTTGCGTACATGCTGAAAAATTCACTAAAATCAGTTAACGTTGCTCTGAGCTACAAACACTTAAAGATCGCAGAATAAGGTCGAAAATCGCGAAATTCCCGAAATCAGCGGTTTTTCAGTCTCATGATACCACATCTATTTGGTATGCAAACACAAAACAGCATGTGCAATACATAATTGTTATAAATCATTTTCTCATTTTTACATAATCCATTTCTCACTCTGTATTCGTATTTTCAAGCCACAATTGCAAACAAAAATCCTCCTGAACGTTCTCACTTTGGCTAACTTTTGAACAGGAAATTCATTGTAACAAAATGTTTAACACCTTCCTAGTTCCTACTGTGTCGCGTAATACATCTCGATCTATTTTCACTTAAGTCTCCATACAATTCGCAACGAGAATCACATTTGTGTTTCTCGTGATAAATCTTGCGTCGTTTCACATTCTACATGCAACAGAAAAATTCAGATTGTAGGAAGCTGAAGCAATATACGTGCAGTCGGTTGAAGCATGGTCGCTGAGACTTGTTACGCGTATTAAACTAGTGTGAACAATGCTGACAGTATTCATGACGTTTAATGACGAGGACCCCACGGAAGAGGAATTCCACCATTAATATCACGCAATTATTACTTTATGCTGGCTAACCCTAAATAAAGGTTCCACAAGTGGAAGGGTAGGATGTACAGCAAAGATAGAAACTACAGTTGCAGAATAATCAGAACAGAGACTCAGTGACTGGATATATTGCAGCATTGTTGTATTAGCACTTTAATGACTCCCTATTATTGTCATCTGAGCAATACACGTAGGAGTTCACCAAGCAGAAACTTCGATATGAACTAGTAATTAACTGCTGAAATGTTGTAGACACAGTTTTACAGTTAATTTGAGGAACCTTAGTTAGTAGGGGAGTTTGAACAAAATTGCCAATTATCTGAACATATTGGGGGAGTCGAGGGTTTGAATAATAAATGGATTCGATAATAGGTTAGCAATCGTATGTAGTTCTCTGTCATTGTATCTAAATCAGTTTCAGCGACTGATGTTATTAGTACAATTTTAAAAGTTATAATTTATTAACACTTCCTGATTAATTGTTTATTTCCTCGTCTGTTATTCAAAATATTGATAATATCTTATAATTTCAAACTTGTGCTAAAGCAACGACTCGTGCAATATTAAACAGTACTTTAAATACATTTAATATAGGTCACAACTAATTGCAGCTAAAGAATCATAAAATATGCTGGAATCACCTTTCGCAGTGCGAATTAAATCCGCGTTCTTTATAAAAATTAAATGCAAAGTTGAATGTATTTCTGCTACATCATACAAAAAGAACAGTAAAGGGAAGTGAGTTTCCTTCCTCCGAAGCGAAGTTGCTATTTTAATCCTTCTACAGTGATATGTACTTGCTCATACAACAGAATTACATAATTTCTCTTTTTAAACTCGTGCAAAGTATAAAATTAATTTTATCTCATATTTACACATATAACACTTCTGTTGCTTCATTTTTAATATCATTTTAATTCCTTCCCATATTTTGCTTCTTAGCTTTCTCAATTTCCAATTAACGCGTACAGGAAAATTATGTTACAGGACACGGTTTTCTTTGAAGTGTTACTAAGAAAGATTTCAGCCTAATTAACATTCAGTTGTAATACTCCGCGATTTACATTAACAAGAGGGCTTACGGTTACGCTGGGACTAACAAGACGTATCATCAAAGTCTAAAATGTCTCGCCTAAACTAATACATCTGCACAGTTTGCAAACGCGAGTGCAGCCAATACCAACGAAAGTTTCACCGAGCACAATTTTATTTAACTGCAGGGAAAAAACGATAACATGTCGACATTAAAGTAAAACAACGGTGCAAACACATTTCCTTTCCGCTGTCATCATAAAAATATTAAAAACCTTACCGCGGTTCGAAAAAATAAATAAAACATGCCGATATGAAATTTCAATATGTTATTCGCAATTTTTCGAGAAATACAGATCTCACGTGCTGGGATATCCACGCGTCAGTACATTTATCTTTAATCTGTACATTTATCTTTAAACAGTGAAACGAGCTCGCAGTCGACGCTTAACCACTCTAAAAACGTTTTTTTTTTAATGGAAAATATCACTCGGCGGGCGGAATTTTTGTTATATCGAGCGGCTCTGCTCGGCGCACCGTTCCCGATGATGGCATTAAATTGGTATTACAGTCGAACTCTTTGCAGTGATTTAATCCCACCGTCACCTTCGCCCTGTCCTCAAATTAAATCTCAATTATTGCACGGTCAGGGCAGCGAATCGGGGTTGACGCGGGGGGAAGGAAAACGTCTCAAACTCTGCCAATTGCTCGCTCCTAAATCGGCTCTTAATTGACAGATAAAACGGCTCCTCGAATCGAGCCACTCCCTGGCTCGACAACGTGGCAATAAGACGCGAAACACTTTCCTCCGGCTTTCGAACCACCCCCCACGGAGTCGAATGTTCCGCCGTGCGTTAATAACTCTCTACTAGGTATTTCGAAATAGACGGCATTCAAAAGCGAGGTTTCTTTTCGGATGTAAACTTCTTAATGAACATAGAGCCGAGGGAGATCGTTCAGTGGTGTCTTTCGAGAAGCCGTGAAAGCCATTTATTCTACGAGGTGCTATGAAAGCTTCGTTATTTGGAGATACGAATAAATATGGTTGGGATACAATTATTTACAATTACTTGCAAACATTTGCAAGTTTCATGAGTATGAAGTTAAAGTTTATTGCTTCGTAGAGCTGAGGAAGAGAAACGAGAATGTTTTCAGAAGCACAGGTCAGATTTGTGAAATGTTCAGTTTGCTGTGTCGTAAACTAATAGTTCTTTTTGGAGAATTCCATGTCGGGTAGGATGTATGTCTAGAAGCTGTGCGTATTGGAAAAGTGACAAATATTTGTAGAGATGTGCAAGCTTCCTTCATACTTGTAAACACTGCATCATCCTCGGAACATAGTAATACTCCATAAACTCCAGTTTCAGTCTAGCCTCTGTGTCATCCACAGAAATTCCCTAAACATTGCGTTATTTTATCACCCCTTCCGCTATTTCCAAAATCTTTAAAACCCAATTCATTTCTTCACTTTCAATTCATTGGTACTTCAAAGCCGAGTCATACTCAATGTAACACTAATCCAGTTCCAATTCCTACTATTTCCTATTCTAAGGCTCAAATCCAATCCACCGCAATTTCAGGGCAGCTCTTACCAACCCTATAGTGCTCAGACTTCCAATAAGCATTCGTTAAACGCACCGATAGCTCATGCTTTCTCTGTGCCCGTTACAACTGCGTCACTCATTCAAACTAGCTTAAGGAAGCATAGTACTTTTCTGGGTTGAAAAATTTCAATTTTTTTTGCATTTTTTTAAAGATTCGTGTGTCTAGAATATTATACGAAAGCGATTTTGAGAAATTTGAATATCTACAAAAGTTATAACGTCTTATATTGCGCGGCGCAGAGGTACATAGAAGTCCTAATCCGAGGCCGCGAGTTGCCCTTGCGTACGAGAGAGTCCAACTGTTTCGCGAACGTGTGACAGCGTGTCAGAGCGAAAAAACGCGGCGTTCAACGCCCGTGTCTTTGAGTCAGACTCGATCGAACGTATAAATATATACTCATAAGTAATAAGTCGATGACTGTTGTGTTTATTTCAACACCATGAATAAAATAAAGAGTTCTCGAGAAGGTTGTGGTATGTACATATCGAAAAGACTGGACCCCGAGACGACCAAAATCACCCTATATGTGGAATTTAGAGAGTCAGATAAAAACGATCGAGATAGCAGCGGAGAGAGTCAAGAGTTTTAGTGACGTGATAATGCCCGCGGACGAGACTATCGGGTTTTGAATTTTCGTTCGATTTTTGGTAAAATTTCACAAAAATCGAAAACAATTTGGACCAGGATGATTCCCTGTATGGACCTGGTATCTATGATTATATGTAAGTTGAACAAATTCAATATTTGGATAAACTTGCCTAATTCGTACCTGCGCTTCGTCACCAAGCCGTCATAAACAAAAAAATGTAAAGTACCTATTTAGGTAAGTTTTTCGGGTGCTTTTCACTAAAATTTTGCCATGATTCTTAAGGATTTTGTACAATTACTATTTGTGAGAATCAGTGAAACAAATTTCTATGTGAAACTACGTCTATTTTGAAGTTTATTTCTTGTTTTGACACCAACGAACAGTGCCCTATATTTGAGCGCCATAGATTTGAATTCAAAATGACCTATGTGCCTATTTAATACAACCGTGTGTAAGATTAAATCCTACTGGTACGAAGATACAAAAACAATGTAGAAAAAAAATTGGATGAAGTTAAAAAGGAAATCATAATCAGAAAAACCAGAACAGCAAAGAAAACTGGTAAGAAGAAGAATACCGTTAAAACCAATATACAAAAGAAAGAAAAGAAGATGGAGAAAGACGATAAAAATGACAGCTGGTTTTGTAAATTGTATCAAGAAAATAGACTGGAAAATATGATACAATGCACGCAGTGAAGAATGTGAGTGCACGAGTTTCTGCGGGAATAGATAGAAATACTTTTGAAAATGTATGTGATGATTGCAGTAATTAAATTTGAAAGTACGAATTAGGATAGGTATGGTACGATTTAGGAACATTAATCCTAAATCGTACTTTGCCATATTAAAAAAAATCGTTTTTATGAATAGAAGTTGATTAGTTTTTTTGTTTTTTGAGTTTGTAAAACTGTTTATTCTATCAATAAAGAGTTGATTACCACTAATCGTGTTTTATTTTGCTTTACAAGTTTACCCTATAGTAGGGTTAACTTGTAAAACTTTCAATGCTTTTTTCTCGAAACCACGTCTTTAAAGTCGGTGGCATAAAATCTCGATAAAAACTCAACCGATTTACATAATTGTTTTTTAATGAAAGTTTATAAAAGTCCTTGGTCGTTGACCAACGTTTATTGTTATATTTTATTTTTTTCTATTTTTTTACACACAAAAGAAATTAAACTTTTTCGTGAAAATCTATACCTACAGTTTGACAACCCGCCATTTTGTTTTAAATGCGAAATTTAAGAATCGGCCCGGTCAACGACCACAAAATGTAATAAATTTGAATGTCTGAATTTGTTTTTACCTTGCAAATAAGTACAGAAGGCAGAATGTATGGCACTACAATTCCACTCGCTCCGCGAGGGGCCAACTTTCAGCGACTATAGCGAGGGGTGGGAGGGTGCTTTTTTTATAAAAATTCTTTTAATACTTTCAAACAGTGACCTTTTATTTGCAACAAACCCCATATCTCTAGAATTTCATTTTCATAACGAAAAAAAATCATAAAGAATGCTTCATTTTCGGGCAAAGTAGGGTAGGGTGGAGCTGAAAGTCCCGTTTTTCATATAAACCTATGTAAAATTTTGTACTAACAATCTAGAGATATCTGGTGTTATTTTGTATAAACTATAACTATTATGTTTTACGTTCACGATGTTTGTATGTTGATACTGTTATTTTCCGTTGAGTTATAGCACAAAATGTTTGGCCTGGGGCAAAAAGTCCATTGCATAGGGTAGAAAGTCCCTAATGTCTTTTCGTGTAATATTAAACTAAATAAGTAAAAAACTCTATTTAAATCAACAAATATTTATTAAACCAATTCCTTTTGGTATGCAATATTGAAAGGAAAGCATGATTTATTTAACAAAAAATAGAAATATAAGTCAGAGGCTCGCTTTGAATTAAAAGCTAAAAAAAAGTCGCTCAACTAAAACAAAAACACTATTTAAAGACTTTGACATAATTTATAAAACAAATAATAAAATATATATTTTCAGTCTGAGGGTCTTTTTGCCCCAATGGTACCTCTATAGTTTCTGCGATATAGGTATACGTTAGAAAATATTATCATTCAGCAATAAACAATATCATGCACACATTACTAAAGGACCATATAATCTTAATATACTTAGCTGATACGCTTTTAAACTGTGGTTTACTTCGTACAAAATAACAAAGCGACGTATTTCTTTTAGTTTTGGATACATAAAATAACGAAGGCGTCGGGTAATTCGCACGAACGTCCAGGAGCGACTGGCGACTCTGTGATCACCTCCGTTTCTTCTCGCCTTTTAATTAGTATTGTGCGAAACTCGATACATTGTTTAGGAATAGAGATTTCGAATTCGGGACTTTTTACCCGCCGGACTTTTAGCCCCGCCCTACCCTACTACGCCCCCTTAAGTTCTTTCCAAGAATCGCGAAATAATTTCAAAGTTAACCTGAGTCATCGTAGTAAAGAATTTCGTCATAGCACCTCTGATTATCCAAGCATATGGAGGAACTACACGATTTGATAATAGATAGAAAGTACCAGAGCACATAGTGCTCCTCAAAGCTGATGTAGCTATATTATATACATATACCTGTTTCGTCCCACCTTCAAATATCCGCCGCGCGTATAGCAGGGTCTACTAGGTAAGCCTTACTAATGAGCCCACTAGCAGGTCCAGGCTGAAAAGCACACCTCCTTCATTTTCTCCTTTCCACTCCATCCTTGAACCTCACCTCAACCTCTTCACTGGAAAGACACACTTAGACTAGTACTTGTCTCGAACAATCCTGAATCCATATATCTCATTGTTCCTCTCCCTCGCAGCTATTTCCCTCGAGTTTACTTCAGCCCCCACACGAGTCCAAGCGATAACAGGAGACTAACAGCCCGATGGCGTCACAAAACTGAACAAGCGGATACCTCAATCACGCTCATCGACTAATCTCCATAACGCCACGAGGGACACCTAGAGCCACAATAAGCGTAGTGGCGCGATAAAGCCATCCCATTATCCCGCGCGCAGGCGACGTCCACACGTGGAGCAAACGCCGCGGTTTTAGGTAATTAATTTTTGTTTTACCCCGTGCCACCCCATTCAAGTGCCCCCGCCTGTAAATAGCGAGGCGCCGCGACGGTCCATTTAATACATTACACCGCGGGAAGGTGTCACTGTAGCAAAACACACGGCCGCCTGAAGAAGCGGGTCGAGCGGCCGAGGCCGACGCGAGACGGAGATAAAAGGGGGAGCGGCGGAGTCATGGGCCGGATGCTTATCAACGTTATTCACGCGTGGCGGCTGTACCGCGCTAAAGGTCCGCCCTCGTGCTTCCGAGGGCTGTTTCTCGCGTAGCGGTGCACGCGCAGACAAGGCGCACAGGGACCGGCCGGGCGTATGTACGCCCCGTATGTACGAATATAATGAGAGCATGTACAGGTGAACGCTCCAGGACGAGATAGTAGAAATGGGCTACGGATGTACAAGGAGTCACAGAAGCACGTAGCGGGGTTGCACGCGTTTGCCCCTGCTCCGTTTCAACCCCGAAAACCTCCCTGCGGCACTCGTTGCACACCCGGCTCGCACACTCTCTGCTAACTGCCGCGCTATCGTCACATTCCATTCTGTTTGCGGAAATCTCGCGTGGCTACGATTGTATCCGCGCCGGCGTAAGTGCATTTCTCGAACTTCCAGGCGCGGCTCCGCCGTGCTGAGGATGCGATTCGAATCGACTCCGCGGATCGCCATGCGTTTTCTATACTTTTTGAAGCAGCTGTATTGTTATTCCTGCCACGGCGGAAGCGGGGAAAGTCGTCTCGAGGAGAACTTCCCGTGGCCACGAGGTCTCGAGGCAGTGATCGAGGATCGGGTGAAATGCTCGATTAAAGAAAATTGCTTTTCATTCAGTTTTGAAGAGATTTTGGAGTTCGAAGACTCCATTGTATTAAGGACTCCATGTAAAATTGTATTAAGTTATTAAAAAATTAGTTTTTCTTCTGGCTTGAAAGTTAAGTTTGCCTCAGGTGACTGCCGTAATTAATGTATTTTAAATCATAAGTGTGCAGCTTCGACCAGTGGAGGATTGTTAAGACTAGTAAAAATTTGCTCTAAATTTTAAACTACTGAAAAATGTATTGGGGGACTTGGTGCTAACGATGCAATATACATGAGTGGGCATTTGTGTACGTTTTTCATCCGCGTGTTTCTGTATGCACCAGCGTGCTCTTATCCGCCTTGCATTTAAACAGCTTGCAGAGAAACTACGGGATTCCCAGAATTGAATTATTTATATCTTGAAATCGCAGTCTTAGATTGTAAAACGGCAAGGGACGTTCCAACTTTTTCTGCTCCGAAGAATTCGATGTTTTGATTCGTTTCATAATTCCGATTCTCCTTGTATATTTTACGTTACTCGGTAAATTATGTTTTTATGCATTACATGTAAAATTTCAGTGTATTTGCAGACATAATTCTACATTCCGGAAATGTTAGGGATCAAGGGTATCATTGTGCCCAGGCGGAAGGCATTTGGCTGCATTTCTCAGCAGGATGTCTTTGAGTGACTTCCACTAAAACTTCTAAAGCAGTTATATGGTTTAAGGGTGGAGACCACTGTAAAAAATCGGAAAAGTCGATTTTTCTTTCTCACATTTTCTGAAAGACATACGTTTCAAGAATGCTCCCTCCAAATTTTATGAAGAAATTCGTAAAATTGACGGAGATATAATATTTTCCGTGAAGTGGTGTCACGCGCGGTTGAGCCGAGCGGAACTTTGAACGCGTTTTTCTCAGAATGACATTTTTGCAAGGCCATGACATGAGCAAGGCCATTTATTGTACGAAAAACCCGTCTCTATTACGTGACGATCAGTTTTCTTTAATTAACGGCCCCCAACTTTTTGTATCAACATCTTTACCCAAAAAAGGAATGTTTTTCAGTGGTTCACCATTTTGTTATCTTTTGTGATATTGACTTCTTTTTATCGTCACGTAATAGACGTAGGCTTCTAGTTTCTAAATATTTTTGTCTTTTTGAATTCGGATTAATCATATGGCTAATGCACTGCCAACGCCATACAAACAATTTTGCCGCAGCGCACATTTTGGCGAAGAGTATACCGGAAACAGATTTATGAATTTGATTGAAAAAAAATTTCTACTCTTCAATATTGCCGAAAAAAATTCCCAAAAACATCCTTACTTTTCTGATCATTACAGTGGTCTTCTCCCTTAAGGGGACTAGGCAGTCGGAAACTAGATTGTTTTGTTGCAATTTTTCAAAGTACCACCCTTCCCGTGTAAAATGCCGTTTAGTTTATGTTGAAATTCGCAAAATGAAGGAATCTACTGCCGAAAAAGTCGAGCGCGCCATAAACCGTTTTTGCGCGTACGCAAGTAGACTAGATTCCACTTTCAAAACTTTGAACGCGTTTTTCTTGGAATCATATTTCCTCTTCGTTTTGCAATGATTGCGAAAAAACGGAGATACAAATCGATTCGAAAAAAGCGGTCTAGTTATGACCTCAACCTACGCACAAGTCTGTGAAAACTCCTATTTTTACCAAAAAAAAAAAATGTCTGCCCTGGCGAAATTTAAAATTTGTCGTTTTTATTTTTCCTTTTTTAATAGGTTCGGGGCAGAATGGGGGCCAGGGCAAAGTGTCGATTTTAGAGGATATTTCACAATTCAATTTCTTACGGCCAGGATCACTGCAAAATTGCAGCGGCTCCAGAAGAAACGCCTACACATCAGACGACTGTAGCGCTGTCATACATATGTATATATTATTGAAATAATTTTTTTGTCTGTTCATAGTATTAATAAACATTACCCAAAAGTACTATATAGTCATAATTTGTATTCATCTCCTTGTAATTAATTCGCAAAAAAATACTTGATTTTCGACCAATCTGACTGCCTACTTAGTCCCCTTAAAGTACAAAATATATAATACTACTGAAAAAAATAACAACCGCCTGCAGTTTTGAACGCCACGTATAAAGAAGTCATTAGCAACTAATTTCGATGCCACTTGTGTTCATCGATTAAAGTAATACAAAATTCACAATAAAAAAAAAACACATCTACAACACTCATATATTCCTTCCGTTATCACACTTTAATTTTCACTGCGCGTGCACTATCACAAATAAAATAAAAGGTCACCCATCTAGCGAGATTTGAAAACGGCGCTCCTTACTGCCAACTGAACATCCCTAAATTCCTCCACAGGTAAGTGAACTACACTCGAAATCATCAGTCTGCTCGCGCACGAAATCCACCTACACTCGATTTTCGTTCGATGGGGATTCGTCGAGTCGGGAATAATCCGCAGGCTTTCCCGCGAACCTTTCGCGACGATTGCTGCGCAGCCACGTCTGTCGCGGCGGGCGGGGAGGGGGGGGGGGGGGGGTGGCGAATAACCAGAGCGGGAAGCATGAAAACCTGTTACGTGTCATAGCGTTTCCTGAAGAACGGGGAAATAATTTCATCTCGGGAATCGAAGGCGAGCTGGCGTCACATCTTTCTCACGCAAGAGCGACTTTATTGTACAGGGAGCCATATCCGGTGACATTTCTCGTACGTGAAACCGCGGCACCGTGTATCGTAAAATTCAGGCCACCAGGACTCTTCTCATTGTCGGGGCGTATCCGTGCCGGTGTGGAAACGGACGACGAACGGAAAGCTCGTGGGACGTGTTGCCGGGGAGAAAGGAATCGAAGAGAAATCGTGAGATTTCGACTTCTCCTGCCTCCGAGGATATTACGCGTGCAGGGTCGAAAAGGGGGGCCTCTGTCCTGGCCCCGCGTTCGTCAATAATAAAGTCGCCTTCTGTCAAAGTTGCAGTTGTAACGGACGCTAGGAGCGTTGCAGGGGCGCGTATCCACAGCGCCTTTCGCGTTCGGCGCGATATTTCGCCGAAGGGAAACGATATGAAAGCTGGATGCTCGTAAAAAGCACCCCCTTCGAAACACTGTGCCGCTGACTCGGTAATCAAGGGGCTGGGATTAACTTTGCAATCATGCGCTAGTTACGGGAACACCACGTGCTCAGGCCCTTTGCCAAACAAATGAAATTTTGCTGGGGCACGATGGCGGATGGGGGAAGTTAATATGAATCCATGTTGGTGTTATTAGATTCGACAAATTAATGGAGTTAAAGAATTTAATGATTTTGCCCTGATTCAGTTGGTAGGTAAATATTATTGATAGTTATTTAACAGCAGAGTGCGGATAGGTATTTATAGATGAAATCGTCAATTACTGTTAACAATGTATTATATCGTGCCAGAGAACATTAATAATGCACCCTAATATTTGCTGCGAAATTCAGATCATTGGATTAAATTCACCTCAACCGATGGAATTAAGAGACAATTGTAGAAGATAATAATCGAAAACGGTTAACTAATAGGCAATTTCAAAGCACGAAATAATAATAGTGCATGTGAAACAAAGGGAATTCGCGAAATTACCATTTTGTCCAATAATAGGTATGAACTATTAAAAGCTATGTTATGATAATTCTCTAGCGCACAGTAGACATTACGAAAGTAACAAGAAGATATAAAAAAAACCTATACATGTAAGAAAGCGAAAAGGAGAAAAATGATAGAGTTTGAAATTATATAGAAGGTACATGTAACAGTAGAAGGGTGCAAAGGACGAGGTACAGCTGTCAGCTGTTGTTAATCGATTTAACCATTTAATAATACTGAAAACTAACACTAATAGTGTATACGAAAAATAGACGTAGATAGGCAAATAACGTAGTTACGAGTTAGGACTAAAGTCATATGTGTGACGTTGAAAATAAGAAGAGTAAGAATTAAGAGTTCATTGCTATTGTTGATTAGCAAAAAATAATGTCACTGCATGTTTGAAAGATGAGAGGGCGGTTAGAGAAAAAATTTCCGATGAAAGGGAGTTGTAGTAGAAATTGGAACAATAAGAAAAGGAGCCGTAAAATTTAGTGAAGTGACATTATACTATTATATTTTAGATTTCTCCAGAACCATTTACGTTGATCATATTTTTTAACTGCGTAAATTACGAAAGCTGGAAAACATATGGTTACATAAATAATTTTATCATCATTCAAATTGTTTCAAAAAAAAAATTCCCAATAATTTATTTGGACCATCTTGTATTTATAGGGATCCATAGAAAGCCTTCAACTTTAAGTTCTATAATGTAATATTTTGTTGAACGCTATGAAAAATTGAAACGGCGAAATGTTCTGAATGATAAATCTTTTCGTGCTGAAGTAACACGCGTAACTTGCAATTGAATCATTTCTAAAATTCCATGCTGGTCGATCTCCGTTACGTTAAAGGCATTTCGATACTTCTGGAAAAGTGGCATTGCTGTTCCGATAACTGAATCTGGTTATATCGTTCGCAATTTAACGTATTGATTAACTTGAGAAGCTGTACGCCAAGTCGATACGGGTGATATTGACACTTATTATTTACTACTGAATTTCTCCCGTATATGCCGCGAATGATATTGACACTCACTACCGAGCGTGCAATATGTAGGTACCTATCCGAAACATAGAATACTTCTTCCCATGTGAACCGTACGGAAAGTTGGATTCTATACCTCCTCTCAATAATAATCCGTTCCCACTATAACGTATCAAACAAAGTGGTTTTAAAAAATGTATTTATCTAATTAAAAAGGATCACGTGAAAGAATTTCACCGCAGTACTTGAGTACTTGGCAAAACCTAAATTGAGCAACGTTCCTGATAAAATGGAATACTCTACACCTTGCGTAAATGAAAAAATTCAATGTTGCAAATATTATTAATTATTATAGAATGAAACATTAAAATGAGGATTCAAAAGTAAAAATATGAATAGCCTTCATCTTACCTTTTCTATATAATAATAGGAAAATATTTATTACAAATAGAATCTAGCAGAATGTGAATCTCACTTATTCGCCATTAATAACCCTGATGATTAAAGAAACCAATCTTCTAAAAAATAAGGAATGTGTTCACACTCGTCCTCGGAACCAACGCCAACTGCGTCCTTCACAAGTTTTTCTCAAATCCAAGAGAGACACTCAAATGTACCCTTCTCGAGACTCGACCCGAGTACCAGGCTTCAAGGAATTTTCGATCGCTTTCAATCGCAGGGTTCCCACGTCCCACAACAAGCCCCACTCCGTGCCAACTACCCGCGAGCCCGTAAGAAAGCTCAGCTGTCGATCAGCCAGAACTGGAATCCGCGACGAATACATGCCCACCGCTGGCCTGACGCAGGATGCCAGGACCGCGTAGCCAGCAGCCACGTAAGCGTCATTCACGGCCTATTTAATCTGAACAGGCAAGCAAGCACGCGTTCCAATTTCATCCCGCGAAGAAACGACGCGACCTTAAGCGAGCTTAAGTCGGCTCAGGCCGGCTTAAGGGCCACGGACATCTGTACACGCTGCCGGCCGCGTCGCTTTCCTCCCGCCGCGTTCCTGTATCGATTCGCCGCCGAGCATCCCGGCGCGGGCTTAATTTAAATGACACTTATCTGACTCGTTAAATTACGAAAAAGTCGTTAAGACGGAGAGTTATAGCCTCGACCAACGGCGACCTAGTATACGACCGATTAGAGGCGATCCGCGCGCCCCACCAGAAGCCAGTCGAAAACGGAGGCGTTTAGTCCCTCGACGCGCGCTCCACCCCCGCCCACACCCCCAACCCCCAGGCCCCCTGTCTCTATGCCAGCAGCACGAACTGACCGTGATTGTATCACGTGTGCGGAATCCGTGGAGTCCACTCGCTCGAGCATTTTTGCCCTCTTGGAGATTTCCGTGCGCTGGTTGCGCGGGACGTGACTCAACGGGGGCCATTAGCCCCTCTGGCCGAAGCTCGGGCGCAGAGGCCAGCACTGTACATACATACCGCGGGAGGGCAAGAAACTTGGGATTATCTTTCGGCGGAACATTTAGGGAACGATTTCGCCCGGCCAGAATAGCACCGGAACCGGTATTCCGCTGTCAAGGAATCGTAAAACCCCGGACAAATAACCGGTAAACACCATCTCCTTCTCGGCCGTTCTTTCTTCGGGCGGGTATACTGGTTGGACCGATTCCCAAGCTCAAACGACCAGAAAACGTCGATGCTTCCGGCCGTTAATGCGTCGAATTAATTCAGGCCATCGTATTTTTACGGCGGGTGGGTGCGCGGGCTATTTATGAGCGGCACACGTACGTAGACTAACGCCCACCCACCCCTCCTCCCTAGTCGCAGCTGTTACGACGCTAAGCCGAGGCAAGTATGCGGCACGAACTATGCACCTAATGGTGGCAATTTACTGGTACACTCCAGCGCCCGTAATTAGTAATGGTGTGTTTGGTCACACGCGTTTCCGACTACGAAACGGGGTGGGGCGTACCTCGCGCCGAGGAACATTCGGCCGATCTGTTCGTGTTATTTTATAACGACCCATGCCGCCCCAATTAAGTGCGATCGTATTTCCATAATCGCTAATTAACTGAAAATCGCGGCTGTTTAACGAACCGTTTCGCCGCTCGGTGCCGATCATTTTTACACCACTCCGTCTGGGGACGGGCGCTCGCCGAGCGCGTCGTTACTAATTAAGCGGCTACGTGTGCGCTGACAACGAAACGCGATCGTAGGAAATTTCGGCGCGGACTTAACGGTGGGCACCGATCGATGCCGGACCATCCTGTGGTGGAATTAATTTCGCGGATTGCACGTAGGAGCGCGATACGTTTGTACCATCGCCATACTTAAATACCTGTCAGACGGGCAGCTGCACTTTGTATCGATTCACCTGCCCTACACGCTCGCGACGATTTTAATTGGCAACACGCGCGGCACAATTCATAAAATGCCCACCCCTGCGAACGAGTCGGTGGCCGCGTTATCGTTTCGCCGGTAGTTAAATTAATTAAAACGGCGGTCTTTGACGACGGGCCGCGCTCCGCCGGGGAAATAAAGCGCGACAAACGCGATTCAGATGTCGTTGATGCGATTCAAGAAGCAAAAGCACGGTGCTCCGTCGTTCCTATTTTTCAACGGCCGATGCACTTTGCCGTCGCTTTTCGGGACACCCAGCGGCGCAATTCCAATTTCCCGCGATTCGTAAGAGCGGCGAGGGCGAGCTGACCCGTAACGTGGGGGGACATTTCGCTGGATTACGCGCTAGCCAAGTCGCGGCGAAAGAAGGGCGATAACGTTTTGCGCGGTCCAGAAAACGACAACTGTGCCCACTGCATCAGGGTGTGCCGTTGAAGCGTTTCTTTGTGCTGCCCCTGTAAAATAAAGCCGCGAATTGCGCCGCAGCGGCGTAAAACTGTTCCACGCTGGCACAACAAACGCACACGCTTGCAGGTGGTGTGTCCCTCTTCGTTGGAAAATAAAAACGTATCTGGGCGGGGTAGGGGAGGAACAGAAATTACCGCAAATTCGTCCGGTGGAATTCTCTCGTGAACAATTTCATTATTACGCCGCCAGTCAAGTGGCTTCTTAGATTTTTTTCCATTACGTTAAGCGCCCCCTCTACTTCTGCGAGGAGTATCAGCTTCTTCGCTGCTCTTTTAATTTTCTGACCAACGGGGCAAGTTGCTTCTTTCAGCGGAAAATGAAGACCCATTTTTTCGTGAACTTTTCCGTATTAGCGCAACGCTAGAAACTTTAAAGTTGTATAAACTGTCCACGGCGAAACAAAGGACCGCGGTAACTTTTTTAACGAGCTTATTTCAAAATGTCCGCGGGGTGTCCACAGGGTAAGTAAACACAATAGATGCACATTCTGGGGTGAAATTTTCAGCGATTTTCTTTGGAGAGTTACAAGTACCTACATAAATTGTTCGTGCAATTATTTTAATATTATACGTGATAAAGTGAAATGGTATTTGAATTTAAATTAGGTACATTAACTTCGGATTTGGGAATTTTAGAAGCACATGTTTGGAAGTACATGTTACTTAAAATTACTACATATACAGGGTGTTTGCAAAGGTCTGAAAATTTCATTTTACGCCCAAGATTAAAAATTCAATAAAAATCTCATCTGATCATAATTAATTTAATACCACGAAATAATAAGTTGTATGTAGTGTATATTATATTATACTTATTATCTGATTTTGGATGAAAGTATACATATGCAACAAAAGGGAGAGTAGAAAATATAAAAGAAATCCGCAGAGAAATGAGAAATGAGTATAAATACAAAGAAACATTTGTATTTATATTATTAATTTACTTCTTAAACTTTGATATATGAATTACCCTTAAATCGAAGGATTAACTAATATAATTCCCCTGCTCTTTCGCGGGTACTACACACCACACACGTTTGTCTTCATTTACGAGTGCACTGCTGCTTCGATTTGTTTGTGATCATTCATGAGTGAAGATGCATTCTCTGCATGTAAAGTTTTAGGTCACCCGAAACGCCATAAATTTTAAGAAACCATGATGCTCTTTTCATGGCAAGAAAACATCATAAATTCTCCGGTTACAAACTGCATTTCAAAAAGTTCGGTTTATAGTTGGGTTGGCTTGATCGACAGAATGGTAGTTAAACCAGTCTTAAAGATGAAGAGCTAGGATCAAGTACGTAAGTTTCTATCAAAAGATGATGTATACCTTCACACCTTGGACAATGAGGATTGCACAAAAAGAAATAGAGTCAGGGATCGAAAAGAAAATTGTTCAAGAATTTCCAAAAACATTAAACAGCTGCGATAATTGAGCCTATCTCTGCAGAAAGCTACTAACCCTCAATGATCTGGAACGGACAATCAGTAAAAGTTTGAAGATTTTAACTTTTGAAGAAAAGTACCTTTATTTCTATTGGGTATATTTTATTTCTTGTTACCGTTTTACAATGTTTTATAATGTTTAATTACTCACTATTAAATTAAATTTAATAGTGAGTAGTATAATTGATGTTATTTTAAATTTTCTGTAGCTCTTGTTTGTTCAGAATAAAATGGAACAACGGCTTGGTAGGTTTAATAATTGTATAATGTAAGTGTTGTGCTCGGGGTTGGTCATTTCTTGCAAAATAAAGATCACAAAATTATAGGATCCATACTGCGTTTAACTATTTTTTTGTCATTTGAAGGGCTGGTAGCTTTCTGCATAGGGTGACTGTAACTAATATCGCTCATGTTTCTAATATCGCCCATCGTTATATCCTGCAAAGTAAGCACTAAAATTTGTCAGGTATGGACTCAATTAGTACCTAACCATATGTAGGAAGACATACTGTAACTGCAGCCTTTTGTGATCAACAATTACAGAAAAGGAAATATTTTAGTGAATCATAATAGTAAAAAATGTATTGGACTTTAAACTTTATTTGTCTGAAATGTACATCCAAACGTAAAATTAAAATATTTTAATAATCCTATTTCTATATTTTTGTAATAAAAATAAAATCAAAGATGGATAAAAAAACAGTTATAGAGCAAGAAATAATAAAAGCACATGTGAAAATGACTTTAACAACTCATATATACATGAATTAATCAATATTTCTTTAGTAGGCAATATTAGGTACACTTTTTTCAGGACGGGATTTTTGCATGTCTTACATTTTTTAATTCCTAATTAAAAATTTGTAGGTTTCAACGATTCTAACTTATTCTACATGAAAGATGAATAATTTCCCTTTACTTTGAAATGAATTGCATGCAAAATATCAATTATTATTTACAGCGATTTAACTTTAGCTAGGCGATATTACGTACGGTCACCCTAACTACGTCCAATTAAATCTCCCATTACACCAACATTTCAAACAACATCAATATTCTTCCTAAACACAATCCTCAAAAGAATCGACAATAATAAGAGGTTCAACCCCTTTGGTCTCAGTATTATCCTTACAAATCACTCCCACTCTCACTCGTCCATCGTTCTGCGTTCTGAAACAGCTGATGCGTTTCATTACCCTGACAAGGCACTCCTCGCCGCCCCGAAAGAACCTCCACGCCACTCGCAGCGCGTTGAATCCCGATCTGGATCATTGTTTCAGAGTCACTCTCCCGTAACAAACGGCACCTCCCTCGTAAAAGAAACAGGAACTAGCGCGAAAGATCGCGTTGCAGAGCGTTCAGAATGTGCGGGATGAAAGGGGCTGCCGTTGAGGGTTGCGGCGCGCGTGGACGATGACAGGCGGGCACAGGCGCGCAGAAAGTTACGCGAGTGTACATCCACGGCCATGAATAACGTGGCGGGGATTCGCGAAACGGAACGGCGATTTAACCTTTTTATCGGACAATTAAATTGCAGCGGCGAAAGTCTACGAGAGGGAGAGGATTGGTAGGGGACGGGTGCGGCGGTGGGCGACTGGGGTTGTATACGAGAAATCTCCGGAAGTGCTTCGTAAACCTCGTAAACTCGAGCAACCGTTACAGCTTCGAAGCAAATTCAAATTTTACGCTCGATAAACGCCGATCGTCATTCACGTGCATCCGCCGATACCTGTCCCGTAGGCAGCGAGGTAGGGGCGAGGAGTTCCCAGGGCCAGCGAGCACAAAAGGATCGGGACCAGGAAGCAGGACCCGCAGGGATGCTCGAGACTGTCGCGTCGATGTTGCAGTTGGGACCCATCGATCGCCGCGATTTTAATTGCCACCACTTTTAAAATCACCGAAGAAGGGTGGTCGCCTGCGACGTTGATTAATTCCTTCTCGCGAGATGGTACGCGGATGGCCATTTGACGACGGAGTTACCACACGATCGTGGTCGGTTGTTTCCATTTTAATCGACTTTAATGGGAGAAACGGGCTACGGGGAACGAGAGCGGGCCGCGCGGTGAAATAATACGCCGACCAACGGGAAGAGGTCGAGGGTGCGCGACTTTAATTCTACTCCACGATGCCCCCATTCACCGTAGAGTCTTTTAATAAAGTGCAAATCTCGCGTCATTGAGCGCCGTAACGTTCTCCTTTACGGTTTACGGGGATATCTTGAAAGACCTCGGCCCCTGTTATACCCTCCCGCGGAGTATCCTTATTGCGCGGCTGCAATTGTCTCCCCCCCCCCCCCCCGCAGGTTATCGTCTGCTGCTTCTCATTTCGTAATCGCCCCTATCCGGGGCTTTGTCTAAGTAAACACGTATATTCACGACGCTATCCTCGCTGACTGCATTGTGGGACGAGAAAGCGTTTTAACGTCGATGCGTCCTACCTTTTCCGTCGCCGAGTTCCTTGGCCCTTTGCACAGCGAAAATCACCGGGGATGCGTAGACGAGCCACCAAACCGTGAGCAGCAGCATCGTCATCACTTGGTCGGCGACGTTCACTGTACTTTCCCAATTTCCCTCTCGAACTTCGTCCCTCCCTTCTATCCTTCTTCCTTTCACACGTCAGACGCGCACAACCGAATCACGCGCGCGTAGCAACACGAATTCCTGACCAGGTAAACGGACCCGTTCAATCGTGGATCAACTATGCCTGGCGGAACGCCCAGTGAGACAAAGACAGGAGAAGAGACGCGAGAGAGGAGCGCGAGCATTAAACGAAAATGTTTTGGGATTTAGCGAGTGGAACGGCGGTCAAACGCCGGAACAAGAGGCAACAAAAGGAAGGGCAATTGGGCTTTGATATCTGTTGCCCGCTAGAGAATCGCTTCGCGTCGATCGTTTCGACTGTTCGGTCCAGCGAAGTCGATGATCGCTATGTCGACGTTGATCGCTTGTTGTCCATACCTTTTGGCAGAATTGTTTGAATGACGATACTCGCGAGAAAGGGACCACCGTGGGAGAGGACGGCGCGGAACGTTGAAGCTGCTTTCAGGAATGATTTTTCACCAATCCACTAACGGGTAGCCGTGCTCCACCGAAACGGATCCTCGCTAACGGTCCGCGTGTTTGCCCGGCGGTCGCCCTTCGCGTAATTAATTCGTCGCCACTTAGCGTAAACGCCACGGTCCCCGGGAATCGCGTCGATTAATTACCGTGCGCCGCTCGTTTTTGTCCGTGCTTTTTTTAGCAGGCTGAATCGTCGAACGCGCGAAACGTTTCGAGGGCTCGTACGCGGGGTTCACGTGCGCGGTACATTCACCGAAGCCTCGGCTGGTGGTTTTAATGAGTGTTGGCCACCTCTAACGATCACGAGTGCCGTATCGATCCGGGTCCCGCGTAATTACTTCCTCGCGTAAATCTAGCTGACCAGAAATCAGGAGCAAGTTCGTCTCGCGCGCGTCAAAGGAACACGACTTTCGAGTGACGGCGAGGCGGCAGGAGGGTAATCAGCCGCCACTGCCACAGGTCACGGTGGCCAACGCGCGAGCGAATATAATTATCCGATGCACGGCGACACTGCGGATCGAGCGAAATGTTAAAGAAACCGTGGCTGTCACTTGCGCGGCCGATCTCGCTAATCGAGTTCCATCCTCTTCGCAAACGGGAACACACGTCAGCCCTCCCGCCTCCGTTGAAGCGTGTACCACCGTAGAGAAACTTGCTCCGCGAAGCAAGAGGAAGATACAACGTGTTCACTTCGATTTTTCACGTAGAGAGAAAAAAAAAAAGGAAACAGAAGAAACTGGTAATCCTGTTTGGGTAGAAGTCCGAGGGAATTGTTCCTCGGAAGATCGCTCGGTCGATGGCCACGAACTTCACGTGCGCGTACTCGAACAGACACCGTCGCGAAGGGCACAAGGCGGATGTGCAAAGGAGCGCGTGCAGTTGTGCCTGGACCGAAACTGAGCAACGAACACGCGGCCCGCGAACGCGAATGCCCGGCGCGCCAGCCGAGACTGCGCCCTCCAACGTTTCCCCATAATACACGCACGCCCCTGTTCCCCTTCAACACCACCGAGTCGGTCCCCTCTTGCTACCTTTGTCCCCCGACTCCCACACCCCCGTGGCTCCTCAGTCTCAGCTTCACCCTCCAGTCACCCGGTGCCTCTCTTTTTCTCGCCGTCGAGCTCACCCTCCGCGATCGGGACCACCACCCGTCTTACCTCCGCCGCAACACCCAACGTTCCCTCGCACCCCTCCAGCCCCGATAATTTCAGATTTCTGTGGCTTGGCCAAGATACAAAGCTGACCGCCCGTCAACCCTGCCGATCAGCCGGATCCCCGTCCGGCCTGAGGATTTCCGATGCTCCGTCGCAGGGACTCGAATTCCGGGGCAAGAACGCGGACAAGTGCGAGGCATTTTACGCGACTCCCTTCCCGGTGTTCCCTCTGAAATTCCCGCGGCGACATTTCTTCGGGCTGGAATTTGTCGGCGGTAGGCGCGAGGGGTAAGATTACAGGTCGCGGTGAGTTGGACGGTTTTTAAGCCTTGCGGAGGGTCTTGTTAGAGGACGGGGATAGGATTTGTCGCTTTGCGAAGTGATTGTGGTTTACAGGAGTGGTTTAGATAGTTCTGCTGGCGCCTCAGGACTCATGCTGGAGTGTACTTTCAGTTATTCGCTTAATACCTTCGCTACCATGTGCGGCATATTTGTGACATCTCGATTTTTCTTGACAACTGGTGTATACAATATGTTCGTGACACTGACAGCTTTACGTTTTACGGTGGGAGAACGAGCGCGGTTCAGTTTGTTTAACGGCCGATTTTTTCACCTCGAGGTATCTTCCAGTTAGAGTTATCTGGCAGATATTTGGTACATCATAGCATCCAACTGGTCGACGAGTGCCATATGATAGCATCCAATTGGTTGTTCATTGACCGGGACTTTAGTCGGAGGTGAAGAAATCGGGCATAAATGTTGGTATCGGATAAACTAGCGGATAACCAGAATATTTACATGGTTTCAGTAGGAATATTGAAAATGTAGCGCGGTCTGTGGCAAATAGTTTACTAAACGCAATGTCATAGTGAACGTGTCAAGAAGATGAACATATGTACACGATCGTAGGTAGGTATTACTGATCACATTAGTTGGCTAATTAGTGAATGGCCATGTACCATTACCAGGGTGGCCACAAGTCATATCGGTTTCTGACAAATTTGCTACTTGCTGTGACGGGCATTGGCCACGTAGGTATTTGTATTTTCGAATTCAGCTATATACACTAGGGTGGCCCTTACTTATACGTGTCGAAATTTTCTTTTTGTATTTCTTTGCTCTCATCCCCTACAACGGTGTCATTTGATAAAATCATAGTCCTTCAAGAACTTTATTGCAATCCGACAACAGGAAAGGGTGCCGACCAGACCTTAAAGTTTAGAATTCATCAATAGTTTGGATTTAAAGAATTTCTCAAAAATGGTATGCCCCATCGAAATTTTGTCCAAATAATATTAAAAAAGCATAAAATTTTCTACAATTACTGTATATATAATTTTTTCGTGCCTCCAACCATTTTTTAGATAATAGCGTTTGAATATAGAGACGTCCGCACTACACGCGTGTAGACAATACGTCACGCCGTACAGATGGGATGCGCGAAGCGCCGACTTCTCTATATTCAAACGCTATTATCTAAAAAATGGTTGGAAGCACGAAAAACTTATATACACACTAATTGTAGAAAATTGAATGCTCTTTTAATATTATTTGAACAATATTTCGATAGGGCTTACCATTTTTGAGAAATTCCTCAAATTCAAACCATTGATGAATTTTAAACTTTAAGGTCTGGTTGGCACCGGTCCTGTTGTCCTATATCTTTTTCAGGGACTATTTTTTTATGAGATGGAACCATATTAGGTGGTGAGAGGAAATGAAATCGCGGATTCAAAATAAGAGCCACCCTTATATACACTGCTGAAAGGAATTAGAGGTCCGTAACATATATTGTATGTATGTACATGATATGTTATTGGCCTGACAGATTGACACGATATTCGCACGATACTGTGAAAAAAATAGACGCTAAGACAATTATTAAACAAAATATACAGAAACGGGGAATGGATATACAGTGCCGGACAAACGACTTAACTTTTTTGAAGAAGCTAGAATTGAGGAAAAAATATTGCAATTGGTCGAAATAGCGAAGAAAATAGTGAAGGTCGTTTTTCCAAATTTGTTATCTGAGCCTATAATGAAAATTGAAAAATCCCGTTTGTAGATTTAAGTAAGTTGTATATATGCTGAACATTTTATCGAAATTGGTTAACGTAGGTATGCGCTACACACAGTTAAAATTGGTGGAAATCACAGTTTTCGGTTTATAATTGTAATAAACCTAAAGATTTTACATCTTTTGTTGTCTGTCGCTTGTTTCTGCATCAATCAATTTCGATGAAATTTTCAGTATGTATACAACTTACTACATTCTACAAACGGGAGTTATACATTTTTATTAGAGGCTCAGATAAAATAGTTTAAAAAGCGATCTTCACTATTTCCTTCGCCATTCCGATCAATTGCAATTTTTTTCAAACCAATGAAACACGCCTAGTAAAATAATCCTTCTAGTTAGAAGTTTCTCAAGAAAGCTCAAGTCGTTTGGACCAATTTTAAAAAAGATATTCTGTTTTAAAGAGTGCCCCAATACTTTTACCCGGCACTGTAAAAATCAAAATGACAGCAAATCAAAACTACTCCAACTTTATACATTTTGCCTTTCAACGGCAACAATCCACTGCTTCAGGTCACAGAACCATTCACGTGAACACGAGCTCGTAACACCGAGCTTTGTTTGTGATTCTTTAATTGTTCTACGCAGTGTATTGTATTTTAATCTGTTATTCATGTGATGCTTTATTTCTCATTTGGGCGTGTAGAAACTTTGCAAGTGCCAGCATACATTTCGCGAACAGACAGCCTTCATGGGAAATCATTTGGCACGGATACATCCATCACTGGAATTGGATCAATCTCTGTCCACTGAAACGAATAAATTACTTTCACTCTCATCGACGTTGCAACAGAAAATTGTGAACCGCTGATCCCCAGCAGTCCTTCGATTCCAATGTAAAATTTACAGAGGGGAAAGGGAGAGGCTCGCAATTTCATAATTGGAATATCGAATTCCGAAAGCTTGAAGTGTTTAAAAGAAATAATCACGAGCGACGAGCGGCCCCGGCAGGAAACGGCGAAATTCCCCGCTGATTATTCTCTGGGAGAAGAATTCCGAGTAAGTCCGTTTCGGGGCTTCTTTCTTCGTTCTTTTGCGATCGGGATATTGGATTCCGGGTTATTGAAATGTCCAAGGGAATTAGTCTTGTTGGCAGGCCCAGCGACCCCTCAATTCCGTTCGTTGATCTTCCCTTGATATACATTGATTTTCAAAAATCCCCCCCTCGTTAATCCCGCGCGTAAATCATGCTCGATTTTGTTCCTCGTCCCTTTTTCCCCGGCTCGCCGGAGCGGAGGGCGAAGTTTCTTGGAACTGACCGAGATATAACTTAGCCTGTGTAGGATTTATATCGGCCGCGGCGACACGTATATACATGAGAGAACACGGAGCCACAAAGTCACTCGTCACGCGACCGAGGAAATAAACGCGCCAACTTCCAACACCTTTCCTTTTCCCCTGTTGAGAAAGAAAGGAGTAACGCACCGTTGGCGTGTCGAGAAATTCCTCCCATTAACCGCTATCGCCCAGGATAGCCTAGTTTCGCGGAGAGACGGAATCATTTTCGTAGTGATCGTCGTCTATCAGATTCTGAACATTATTTCACGTGGGTCGAGACCGATCGCCATCTTGTTCTGTCCACGTTCCACGAGATTCATTGGTCGCGGAATTTCCCCGCTGGCCAGGCCGAGCGACCGCTGTCCTTTCTTCCCGCGTGGGCGATCGTCCCATTCTTTGATGAAAGGCATCGAATTTTTCCGGATCTCCAGAGAGCTACCGTCGCCGAGATATGACCCAGCGAAACCGCCGTTTCAAATTTTTATCGCGACTCTCGACTCTCCTCGACTGTCCCGGACCTCTGGCAGAATTTCACGCAGGACACTCAGAAAGCGAGTAGTATATCTTTACGAGATCCCTTTTGTGAGAGATCTACTCGACGTGAGCTTCGATTCAACGTGCCGAGGAGCGAGGAGCCCAGCAGGGGAGAAAGAATGGCTTAATTAAATTTCAGTAAGTTGAATGAGCTATCGATCGTGCGAATCGCCCGTCGCTCTCATAAATATTCGGCGAACAGATCAAAGACGTATTGGCTGCGGTCTGAGCAAGCACCAGGTCCGAGTGTAAGCCACGATAAATCCGACGTTCCGCGAATACTCGGTTCGTCCATAAATCGAAATCGACCATCTATGCGGTCGGCTTTCTGAATATGGAATGTTAAACGTATATCCAAACGTGTTCGATTATAATGCGCGCCCTAACGCGGCCGTACATGTTTACGACACCGCTTGACTGTAACTAATCGGAGAATCGCAAAATATTAACTATGGGTGCTACTGAATTATTGGCCAATTGTGGGCCCGAAGGTGTTAAGGGGTCATTCTGGTAACCACGCCGAAAAAGTCGGCAACATTCAGGGCTTTTTTTTCTCAGTGAATACAATGAATAACAATTTCAAACTTCTTCTTCATTTATTCACCTACTTATAATGTATACGGAGCAATTTTTTAAATACATTTTTAATTGTGTTTTTTCAATGTTATCTGGAGTTAAAAATCGCGCCTTTGACAAGACGGCGGGAGTGATTTCAGCTCACAGACTCATCTGAAACAAGAAAACCAAACTGATTCTTAATCATTATGAGTACCGCTATTGCAGGTGCCAGAATTAGCCACGTAAGTTAAAATTTAACAAAATTGTGCTCATTCAAACTTCAAGTAAAAATGGAAAATTTCGAGGCTTGAAATTTAAATGCGGGCAATTTTGTTAAATTTTGTCTTACGTGGCTAATTCTGGCACCTGCGATAGCGGTACTCATAATGATTAAGAATAAGTTTGGTTTTTTTGTTTCAGATGAGTCTGTGAGCTGAAATCATTCCCGCCGTATTTTCAAAGGCGCGACTGTCAACTCCAGATAACATTGAAAAACACAATTAAAAGTGTATTTAAAAAATTGTACCGTATACATTATAAGTAACCTAATAAATGAAAAAATAGTTTGACATTGTTATTCATTGCATTCGCTGAGAAAAAAAAATCTGAATGTTGCCGAATTTTGCGGCCTGATTACCAGAATTACCCCTTAACATCTCTAATAACTCTCGTAATCTCGGCTTAAGGGTACTAGTCAGCAGTTTTTGTCAAAAATGTAGAATTTATTTTTTAATTAATTACAAAAACATAACTTGAAGTTGAAACTTCTTCTCCCCCTTAGTCAAAATAAAAAAAGTTTCAGTCGAATCGGATAATAACTTTTGGAGATATAGGTCCCCCCAAATTGGATGAATTTTTTGACGCGTCGACTTCAACCACTCCCCAGTGCCATCTGAAATGATTAATTATAAAACAAAAAATATATTTCTATAATTTAAGACATCCTTAATAAAATGCAAAAAATTTAATTAAATTATATGTAGTACTTTTATTTTAATTAATTCCTAAAGGTCACCTATTTTTATGGGCTCTAAACCGGAACAGTCCCTTAAACTAATTATCACTTTAACCTTTCGGGAACCATATGGGGTGCAACAAACCACAGTGATGTTTGAAACCGCTGTATTTTTTCAAAAGAAATAAAAAAAACGCAGGCGGTCTGTTTTTCGAGTAGCTGGAGTTGAGTTGTCATTTTTATTCAAATGAAATACATATTTGTAGATGGATAATGTTCAGGGTAAAATGCATCCCACATGGTTCAAGGCGTGACTATTATTCACCTGGTACGCGGAGGGATAATCGAAGTATTTTCGCTAATAACACTTGTGGAATACCGTAGATCTAGACTTCATGAATTCTTGTAATACATTTTCTGCAGTTTCTTTATCAGCAAGAATTGAATCATGTAGAGATCCGATAAAATGGCGTGAAAAACAGTGGTCGATGGGAGATAAATGTCACGAGTGTAAAGTCTGATAAACGTGACCAAATTTCTGCTTCGAGATTATTCAGTCCTTTTAGCGTGAAACACGAGAGTCGTGACAATGGACAGAGCACAAAGAAGAATAAATCATTCTCTATCAATAGATTTTGGTTACATCCACGTATGCGAAAGAATATAAATTAAAGTGCAATCTGATGTGACAAAAAAGCAATACAGATAAATTTCTTATCTGTATACGTAAATGTTACATGCATCTATGTTCGAGTATTTGACTTGTCATAAATCAATATTACTCGTAATTAAAATTTGATAGAACGTTAGCGGGCCATACATAAAATGCTCTGATACAGGTTTCATTAAGCCAATTAATTTAATTTCTGATGCGATAATTACGAACCAATATGTATAGAGGTAAACACTAAATTATCGTCGTTTTAGCGTTAATATAATTAAACAATATTATAAAATATTAATAAATGATATTAACTCTCATCAGAAATTTCTAATCCTATTCCTCTTTCCTTAATGACTATTTATCACATAGTAATCATAAATTCTTTGTAGTTAAATTTGCTGTTAGTATCAGCACTAATTGTAAGTTTACTAACAAGAGAAGATTCTGAACCCGCAAATTCAAAAAATTATGAAATTTTTTGAATATGTAGGGGATTTGCTCCTGATTACAATGCAATTTTTGTTTACTGCCCAAATTCACTCGAAGGGGGTGAAATGAACCCCTGAAAAGTCGGCTATTTTCCGATTTTGTGTTATAACTCGCGAACTGTAAGAGATAGGAGAAAAATTTCACGACAAAAGTTATTTCTTTTAATTAGCTCTATCATTAGGTAAAAAAAAATATTTTACACTTTACGAGTTATAACACAAAATCGGAAAGTAACCGGATCTTTCAGGGATCAATTACATCCCTTTACAGTGAATTTGAACAGCAAACAAAATTACCTTGTAATCAGGAGTTTCAAAGTTTCAGAATTTTTTTAATTTCCGGGTTCGGGATGTTCCCTTCTAAGTTATATTCAAATTTTCACTTCGAAATTGTTTAATGACAATTGTTTTATGACTTGCTATAACGTCGGCAATTGTTTTGGTACTGAGAAAACATTTGAACCACCAGAATCAATAATTCCATCACAAGGAGGAAGATTACAGTAATGTCGAATATCAATAAAAATAATCGAATTTCAGTTCGAAAACCTCGTTTAATAAAACAAAACAGAATGAAACGATTGCTATGAGCTATGAAATATCCAAGCTGAACTACAGTTAGGTGTGGAAAAACGTTCCATTTCCTATTTTATCAAACCTACCTATTATAAACGATCAAATACTTACGAGCGGTAGTATACATGTTCCCCTGTATTCTCCAGAAATACTCAAATACACAAAGTGCATAAAAGTATCCGTTATCGGGGCAAAGAGAGCGTCGCAAACAACCCCTTAACGATTACCGATAAAAATCGTCCCCCTCGTTCCCCATTCCCTGGTACCGCAGAACCGGCGATACAGTGTCGAAGAAACAACTTTCCTAATCCATACCGCCTCTTCTTTTCCACGAGCGACAGGTACTGCCCGCGTATTTCTACGCTTGACCGTATAATCGCAAGAAATAGGGGAGCAAGCTAGCTCTCAAAGGAGCAAAAGCTCCCTGCTGCTGGCGCTTGTGATACCGCGAGCCCCTGAAAATGCCGGATATATCACCCGACGAAATTGAAAACCTTCAGTTCTCCGCGCGCCCCCCCCCCCCCTCCCCGCCCCCGATAGCTCGGGAACTTCTGCAAATTTCAGCATTTATTCTGCGGCGAAATTGATGGGCCAGGAGGCTGGGATAAATTGCACGCTGCAACTTTCGAACATAGTCCAGCGACACGGATTAAACGAAAAGATTCTGTATTGCACGCCCGTTAAGGAAACCGGGATGCTAACTGGGTTAAACGGGGGAAAGGCTTTGAAAAGGTCACCGGCGTTTCGGCAAGGATTCGTAGCGGCACAGGTGTCGCGAGTTAAACTGAAGGGGCTGCGAAATCTACAAGATAGAAGAAATTAGCCGTTTGGGACTCGGTCGGCTCCATCAGCTTCCTTACTCTGCCATTCCCCAGCGCCCTCAGTTCAGCTCGCGGCACCTATACCTTTCTTCAATAGCCGCAAAAGGACATTCGAACCGATCTCTCGCACGTTTTCACACTTCTACCCACTTCCACTTTATATCCTGTTGCTCATCCCCTTCTGTTTCCACTGTACGTTGCTGAACAGTTAGCAAACGTAGCCGCGTGAGTGACAATCTTGGCCGTATCAGGGTGGGAACTTTGAATGGCTTAGAAGAATTTGAAAAAACTGTAACAGCAGTGACTCCTCGCGCCAATTTAATAATAACAAAACAATAACCTTAGACGCGGATATATACAATGGCCGGTAATAATATGAGACTGACTGTTCTCGCAAGCCTTACAATATGACTCTACGAGAGTTGGAAGACGATTATACGAAGGTCTCAAGACAAGACACCCCGCAGACTCTGTGTGGGCGGAGTACAGTTTGCTAACCAAAGTTTTTTCTTGCTAGTCGAATTAACACCTTCCCTAATGATTAGGGAAAGGGAAAAATCGTCGTGGGAGACCGGTGGCTGTTGAGGACGTCTGTCCCATTATCGGGCCCAGCTGGTCCTTGTCATCCAAGCACAATAAGGCCTTTGAAATTAGGCTCACGGGCTAGGAAAACTGGCACCTCGACTAAGCAAACTTGTGCTCGAGCTACGAAGATTGACGCCTTGATATATAAACATACTTTCTAGAACGCCAGGAATAATATTCCGAACACCTTCTCTTTTCTTCACGTGTTCTTCAGCAACCTTTGGCCAGCAGTAGGCCGAAAATGGGAACCTAATAATCTACGCAGGCCGTAATATTAGATACTTAAGGGGTCATTCTACTTTCGGATCGGCCGAAAAATTAAGCTACTTGTAAAGATTTTATTCTCAGTAAATACAACGTGTAATGAAATAAATCTTTTTGATTTAAGTGTTGCCATGTTATACACCGCCGTGTGTGCCGAACGGGCAGTGTGCGTTCGGCCAGAGACGAATCAACAGCTTGTAATCAATATTCAAAATATATGTTGGGAGCTCAAACAAATAAACTATTTCTTGGATCTTCTCTCACTTTTGGGGTATTCACATAAAAGCCTACTAAGGGGTATTGCACTTATATAAAAAAAAAATTAGAAAGGATTTTTACAATTTGTTTTAATTGTTTTTTTTACAACGTCAATATGGCACTTAAAAGAAAGAGTTATGTTCACGGCGTAGGTGATTTCCCGGCTCAGGCTTATCCGAAACAAAAAAGTTCCAAAAGATTCCTAATCTGTATGAGTGTCGCTATTGCCAAGTAATTTAAAGTCGCTACCTACTGTCAACGCGGTTGAAAAATGTCATTCTGAGAAAAACGCGTTCAAAGTCCCGCTCGGCTCAGTCGCGCGTTTGACACCGCGTCACGGAAAATACGCTATCTCTGTCAATTTTACGAATTTCTTCATAAAATTCGAGGACAGCATTATTGAAACGTATGTCTATCAGAAAATACGAAAAAGACAAAATCGATTATTTCGATTTTTACAGTGGTCTCCCCTTAAATACACTAATAAAAGAATTTTAATTTCTGACATGGATTTACAATTGAAACAATTGCTAGTCGCAGGTCAGTGGCTGGAGGGCCAAATGCGGTTCGCGGGTTGCCCATCACTGTTCTATATCCTCCTAACTTCGAACACCCCTTGTGTCTGAAACTCTGCCAGGTGATCCCTACCAATGAATAACACGTTCCTCCTAATTCTCCACTATTTATCTTCCTTTTTAACCCCCTTCTACAATTTCCGTTTACTTACCCCTAAAAACTACTACGAAAAATACACCACCATTAGCCGCGCAGCGTTCGGCCTGCATCTCGCGTTCCGGCCCCCAAACGGCTGCCCGAGACCGGCGCGAACTCGGTGTTTCGTCTGGAGCCAAGTGTCTCGGCGGGAGGGCAACGAGCCCGAGCATTGTCGGGGAACCTGATTTGCCCGGCGGCACGGCCGAGAAAGCACGCCGGTTGCCCGAGCGAAGCGTAATGCCAATAATTCGGGCGTAATGGAGGAACGAAAGCGAAAGAGAGGAGGGGAACGCGGGCCGGATCACGGTACGCCGAGCGTCATTAAGCTCGTTTGCGTGGCCGCGAGCGGCGGCTGCGAGACATAACGCAATTCGGGCCAGATCGCAATCGACCCGCATTAATCGCGAGCCTTAAACCGGGTACCCTTGACGTGGAAGCCACTCGTGACCGTTGGCTCGTTATAATTTGCCTCTGACGCGGCAAACGGACCGTGTCAACCGTCGACCACTCCCCCCCCCCCCCCCCCATATACGATTGCACCCATGCCGATGACTCGCGGGGCGACGACGGTCGATACGCGCGATCTGGGACTAGATACCCCGAGCAATTGGAACGACGGTTCACACGATCTGCTCCGCTACGATCTGCCCTCCCCCTCCCTCCGCGGCCTGGGCTTTCGTTCCGGCGTTTTCAAACAGAGTGTAAAATAAATTCGATTAGCTCTGCGAATCGGTCGGTCACGTACACGCCGCGTCGAATCCGTCACGATTGATAGCGGCGGGGCAAAATGGCCGTGTCACGGGGCCGAAAAATGATTGATTACGCCCGGCCATACATTATTGTTACGCGCCGCGATGCCCAGCGAACGTTCCATTAAACCCCGCGCGAAAGGATTAACGGTGCCGCGCCCGACGATCGGGCGACCGCTTCCGTTTAAGTTCACGGCCCCTCCCCGCCGCCCGTCCTTCACGGCTTGGCATCGTTTCCACGTGTTCCGCTCGAGTGGTCGAATTCGGGATTCCGGCGGGTTCAAGAAAATGGGAAGTGGGTGCTTGGGATATTGCGGATGGCGATCCGAGGCCCGCGCGAGATGGGAAATGAGAACGGGTGGTTGGTGTAGAATTTTGGTTGGTTTTGCGCTCTTGTTCGAAGTGTCAATTGATAAATGAGATTTAGTAGATGGGCGTTTTTATGGTTTGTAGGTAGAGCTGTAGGGGAGACCGAGGATTTCGCGTGGTCGATGCTGGGTCTGTGATGCATGTAGGGTAAACTGGGGTAAATCCGTGATAGTTTTAGAATTTATATAATAACTGTTAATATTTACATATTCTGAAAGTGAGTCTAGGATATAATGATAGGTCAGACATCAGAGAAACAAATAATAGGTTAGCAGGAATTTACTAAGTATATTTAATTGAAAATATACAATATTAAGTTGTCATGACATACTCTGGTTACTCCATTTTGATTTGATAAATTTAGCTGTTTTCGTTCTGTAGAATTAATTTTATACAAGATAGAAACTCGTGCAAGGTTCCAACCATAGCGACAAACCTAATAAAGAAAACGAACCTTAGTTTTTCCATTTTGGATGATCAGAACAGTTCCCACACCAATGCCTGTCGGAAAAGAATTTTTTTGAAGAAAGCTTGCGCCACCGACTATATAAGCGATAAAAAAGTTAAAAAAAAAATCTGAGTATTACTTCAAACATACCTTAATATGCAGGCACACCGCCAGATAGTATAAACTTATAAATTTGGTTAAATAAATTCCCGAAGATGGCGTTGAAAAATGGGCAGTTACACTAGAGTACCCCTTAATTAAATTTTTATAATCACCTAATGAACTTTATTGAATTCGCATTAAATGTATTTTTATCCCTTCAACTCGGCTCCCCCCCCCCCTCCCCCCCGAGATTAAATTCTGAGTGCACTACTGTTTGGTTGTGTTTCGTTTTGAACAAGCTGTCTGCACACATAGTGTATTTTTAATACATTCACATTGTGGTACATTCCAAAATGATTTCTAGCTATGAAATGGATAAATTAAATGAGTAATAATTTCTAATTAGTTATTCTTAAAATTCTTCACTTACAGTTTAACGGTTGAGCGTGATCAACATTCTAGTATCGTTACATGTATATCCAGATCTCATCCACTTAACTGGGATTATAATGCGCTCTATTAAATGCGAATATTTGTCAAGTCGGTCACGATGCCCTTCGAGTAACCCGGATACGATACTGGCTACGGGATCAGGAAGACATTATCGATGTCGTGCTACATTATCCCAAGCCATGCGGCAAAATAGGCCAGGGATAAATAAGTATTAAGAGGGAAGAAGAAAATATGGTAGGCGTACTCAGGTGTAAACCGAGGGCCAGCATCGGTAAATCGAAACATGGATCGTGGGAGGGGGCCAAAATGAGAAAGGGGGATAGGATGATTGAACGCAACCAGGGAAACGACGAAATAATTAATAAGCACCCCAAGGGCTCTCGAGTTCGTGCATACCCGTAAGACTGCAGACCTCAGATTACATCGGGGAAATGCTGTTGCTGCAAGAAACCACAAGAAAACACATCTCGAGGTAGTAGCAGCTCGCGGAGCCACCAGCGAATTTAAAGTATAATAGTTACTCGAAAGCTCGCGATTCAATCATGTACCTCGTTGATCCCGAGAACTCGATAAATATCATAGGAACAATATCACTGTTCGACCAAGAAATCATGAACCCTGCCCCGTGAGGCGTGTTCTTACTCAATTGCTCAACGAAAAAGCGATTTTCCGTTTCTGTGCATGTTTAAGAGAGAAGTTGGAGCTTTTCTTGTGGGGTTGTTCTGAAGACAGTGCTCTTTCGTCGTGTCGGCATCGTCAAGGAACTAAAAGCTTGCGCCTAACAATAGAAATTAAAGGCACCTCGTTAGAAATATCGTAAAAGGTGGAAGGCAGTTATGTTAAACGGCTTTAACAGTGTATTGTGGAAATGGAGGGCATTTGATCGAAATTAGTTTTAAAACTTAATTTCTGCTAATGTGAATGTTTCTACTTTCAAGTGAGAAGAAATAAGACTTTCAGTTACAAATGAGTGTGTTACATCATTTTTAAAGTGGGTATTATTCTAAGCCCTACATTGTACATAGATATATAATTTTGTCAGTAAGAAATGTCAACTTATTGATTGGTGCAAAATTTATTACGAAATTCTCTCTTTGAATATTGTCCTCTTTAATTGCAACATTTTCATTCTTTTGCCATTTATAATTTGGAACATCTACTTTGAAACAGAATTATTCAATGAAAGCTGTGAACCGTAAACTAGAAACACCTATTAATACTCAGAATGAATTGTAGTCTTGTATTTTAAACCCACACTGTGGACCTGTAGAACTGTCACGAGGATCTTCTCAAACTTTAAATTTCAATTACTAACATTTCAACAACTAATCAACTAAATATCCTTCTAGTTGGTGATTCCACATGCCAAAATAAGACCAAAATCAAGAAAGACGAAATTGCGTTTGAGGCTTTGTTTCCGAGTTATTAATTGTTGAAAATACGCGTGAAAGGCGTCTGACGCGAGGGACTTATACTACTGCCCTCGTCGAACGTGACGCGGATAACTACTACTGCGCGCCGGCAGTAGTATAAGTCGCTCGCGTCAGACGCCTTTTACGCGTTAATAACTCGGAAACAAACCCTTAAAGGCAATTTCGTCATTCTTGATTTACGTCTTATTTTGACACGTACAATCACCCCCTAAAATGATGCCCACCTGTAGTCGAATACCCTCTATATTCTCGTCAACACTCGTACTTAAATTAATGTTCAGATCGTTGTTAAGCTGAGTCATGCTGAGACTTATCGCCTCCCATAATTATCTGTAGCTTGATCCTTAAACCCTTACACTCTAGAATTCTACATAATTTCTGTAGAATATTTTAAGGTCACTAATAATCTTTATACTCTTTATAATCTTTATATTCAATTCATAAGCTACCAATAAATGCAACACCCGTCAGTCCTAAGACCATGCTTCTCTTAAAGACAATACTAACGATATCTTTCCAAATACTTTACGAAAATACTTTAGGCTTCACCATTCATTAAGGGGGAACACCACTGTGACGGCCAGAAAAATAAGCCATTTTTAAGAATTTTTTTTCAGGAATTATTTACAGTTTTCATAACAAATTTGTATTACCTATCTTTAGTACACTGTCTTAAGAGACTTTACAAAAAAATAAATAGAGAAACATCTATAAATATCAATATATGTATTAATTAATCTTCTAGACCCACCCACGCGAGCTGGTCGAATGTGTAACTATGGAACAGCATGTCCGAAATCAAATTAATTTTTTTTTTATAAACTATATGAGTGTAGTTTCCGTTGTACGTACGGATTCTTTGATTGAAAACAAATTTTTTGAAATACGCTCGGAAAACTGTCCATCTTATTCGCGGATTTTCGAAACTTTTCTTTTAAAGCTCACCATTTTTACAAAAATTATTTGTTTAAGGAATCGGTACGTACAACGGAAACTACACTCATATAGTTTATAAAAAAAAAATGAAATTTGATTTCAAACATGCTGTTCCATAGTTACACTTTCGGCCAGCTCGTGTGAGGAGGTCTAGAAGATTAATTAATATATTACAATTTATAGATGTTTTTCTCTTTATTTATTTTTATATAGTCTCTTAAGACATTGTACTAAAGATAGATAATAAAAATTTTCTATGAAAGCTGTAAATTATTCCTGGAAAAGAATTCTTAAAAATGGCATACTTTTCCGGCCGTCACAGTGTGTTCGCCCTTAATTCCAAAACGCTAATAAAATTACGAAGATACTTTACATTTCGTTATTCCTGTAGCTAATGAACGACGCTTCACGAATAACTGACCTCGTTACACTTCCTACCAATCGCGCGGTCCCCACCCCCGTAAGTATCAAGCATGTTTACGAAAGGTCCGAGTAACAAAGAAATTTTTAATATCCTTTGGCGCATTAAACCCGGCAGTTGGAAAAGGAATTAAACGGCAGCGCGCATCGTGCGGGCCTGTTCAGCTCATTAAATAAAGATCAGTACAACTCGTCAGTTTCAATTCTCTCGAGCTCGCCCCGCCGGGAGAGGGAGACGTCGAAAGTTCCATTAAAGACATCGTCGTTAATATTCCAAGCCGTGTGAAAAGATTAATGCGGCGGTCCCGCGCTTTCCCTCCGAAACTTTCCACCCGACTTTGCCGGGGCGAGACGTTTTTGCGCCGCCCCGGCGAAGGTCAACTTCGGGAACCACCGTCCCGCGAACTTGATAATCTTCTTAGGCACGGTCACGTGTCCGTGAGCTGCTCCTCCACTTTTAATACGAACGGATGAAACCCCTTTTCGCCGGGCGAATCGGGATCCCGTTACACCCGATAATTAGCCCTGTTACACGGGGCTCGCGATCCCGCGCCCCCTTTTGCTCTCCGCTCGTCGATTTCTGGAGGAGCGGGGCTGGGTGGGGTAGAATGGCAACCGCGGTAACCGCCATCTGAAACTTTTTCCACGCCGGGCGGGAATAATTTGAATACTCGCTGGAACGACGGGAAACTTTTTCCAGGGCATCGTCGTCGTCCCCCCCCCCCCCCCTGAATCGACCGCATATCATTATCAGCTCAGTTCCACGATCCTTGCCCGGTCGCTTCCGGCGATCCTTTTGCCAGCCCGGCTGCACGGCGGAGCACGGCGAACTGGCCGCTCGACTAGTTGATTCGAGCCCACGATCCCACCAACGCTCCCAATTGGAAAGAAAATCTGATTCGATCCGTCCTCTAATTTAAGACTCTGTATGACGAACAGATACCCGCGGACTCATCCCGAGTCTCCGCCGTTCGCCTCGTTATCACAATCGTTTCTGTTATAATTCACGGAGTCTTGGTTGACGGGGAATCTGAATAATGCTGGTGGTTGGCCCGGCCGTGAAATCTGCCGAAGGAAGTTTTTGCACATTTTTTCACGTGATTTGTTGGCATAATATAGTGTAAGATTCTTTAGGAAGATTTTTATTATCAATAGGAATAATTAAATTGATTATTATGTGGCTGTACTGTTTCGTTGCCAAGTCTGTTATTATTATTATTATTATTATTATTATTATTATTATTATTATTACGTCTTTATTATTCGATTGAATGATGTAGTACATAAGGATCAGTGGAAGTAGTAATTGAGGACCTCGAAACAAGAGGGGTGCAGCCCTATTTTTTATAGTTTTTTAGTTATGACGTGTAATGCATTATGTAAAAAAAAAATTTACGTCGTTTGCTGCACGTCTGATACAAATCCGATAACAAATGTGCGATTTAATGTAATTTTTTAATCTGCACTCATTACTATTTTGCGCAAGGTGAATGCTCCAAATTTGAAAAATTCGTCAAAAATAGATATAAAAACTTTTCAATTGCATACCTATTACACTAATTATGTAAAAATATTTTTTTTTTTCAATTAGTGTTCTCTTTTTAATGTTAAGTCAAAGCAATAATTTTGTAAATAGTTTTTTCTAATTTACTCGAAGTTGGTAAAGATGGAGCTGCACCCCTCTTGCTGCAAGGTCCTCAATTGGAGTAAAGGCGAGGCTGCAGTAGATATAGTTATACGCCTAGCTATAAAGAACACAAAACTAATAATAATCGTTGTTATTATGCCGCTGCACGAATTTTTTGCATTTATGCTGGTTTAAACCATTAACCCTCGGTTGTCATACTGGGTCAAAATGAACTACAATTTGACTCTGAGGTAAGATATCTTTGAGGCATCATTGAAAATGGTACTACTATTTAAACATGATGGTACTTTAAATGTTCATTTTCGACGTTGAACATATATTCTACAATGTTGAATCTCTATCACAGAATTTTTGCGGCTTAATTTAACTGATAGTTTTTGAACAGTTACTGTTTGGCTTGCGTAGAGTCGATCTAGTGCGACAACTACGTTCGAAAAAATAGGTATAACAACCAACGGTTAATAAATAATATTACTTTTACTTTCAATTAATCAATGTCTTTCCAAATTGTGAGTAAATGAACAGTGCGCCATTTATTTGGTATCAAAAACTCATGTGGTAGTGAATATGTAAAATGTCTTCCGGGGGTGCACACTTATTGATTTTCTCTTTCACATTAAATGGCTCAATTTTAAAAATTCAGTGCTACAGCTCATGTTGGTGAATAATTCTATGACTAACAATAACGTTACGTGAAAATTACTTTGACCAAGGTAACTGTATTTATTGATTTTATTGTTAAAAACGTTCAAGTTCGTGAATGTGACGTTACTTTTCATATTTTAAAACATTAATACAAAGAGAGTAAAACCAACATTACTAAAATGATTTTAAAGACAATATATTATTCGTACAGATTATATTTAGAAAATGGGTTTTTTCATTCGTTTATCCTAATAATTAAAAGCACTGGCGAGAGTCAGATTTTAATCACGAACCATGACGTTACTCCATATCGTTATTTAAAACGAAATTTCATTAACATCGTTCATTCGCTTATAAAAGCAAAGATTACATATTTACAAATTTTCATAAACGCAAATATCAAACAACAAATTCCAACAAGCATCGCTGCTAGATTAAAAATAACAAACCCGGACGAACAGTCGAAAAATGCACCTCCTCCTCGTAAGAATCAAACGAAATCTTCCCAACGCCAAGCTTCCCATATCACCAAGCAAAAAACATTTTCATTCGAATCGAGTGGTTGTCCGGTGATTAATGAGTAAACATAATTCACGAGTTCGGTGTTAATTTCGTCATCGCGGTATATGCGATTCCCCGCGGGTCGGCGCAGCTGGGCGGGATATTGATTCCCCTCGTAATTAGGAATTTCAATTTTAATTTCTGATTACCGAGAGACGGGGCAACCACTCGAACGCGAAAGAAACACGCCCCGCCCCGCCTCTGACGTCACCATTTCATACGTACACCCCCGGCGAGGGAGTAACTTGACTCGAGCCCTCTAATTAATAGAGGAAAACTATCTGTCTGACTTTGGCCGAAAGCTTTCATTAAGCGTCGAGGAAGCAACGGGTCGCGCGACGCGGAGGCGGCTGCTTGGAAAAAGGGGGCAGCTGAAGAAACGGGAGGGGAACGGAGGGGGGGGGGGTGGCGGCGGCGGGAGGATAGCAGAGAGAAGAGATAGACTGGGGTGAGCTTTTGCGGTAAGAAGCAGGGTAAGGAGTAAAGTGCCACGGGGGGAAAAAAGAAGGGGATACATATACAGCTCACGTTGCGGTCTCTTCCGGCGGCCCCGGAACAAACAGAATGAAAGCTCCTGCCTTTGTGCGCCATAACCCGATCTCTTTATCGCGGAAAATATTCTTTAAGCGTAGAAAATAAAACGGAAGTAAAAGTTCGGGGGTAGTGAATGGCGCTTGTTGGGGATCCCGCGGCCGGGTAGAACGAGGACGAAGGAGCTTGCAGGGGGAAAGGAACGGGATCCGACTTGGTAGAACGTGAGAGAGGGTAGGAGGGAGAAGTGCACGGGGAAAAGAGAGGCTACCAACAAGGAACTGGAACGAATAGGACGAAGGAGAGACGGGAGGATTGAAATGGTGATGGGGGCACCGTGCTGCGAGAGCAACTGTTCGAGAGGGGCGGGATGAAGGGGTCGGTTGTAGCTGCGGTTGGTAGGTAGGTCGAGTCGCGTAGCGAGGTGGTAGGTAGGCAGATGAGTAAACAGGCGCGTTGTAATATGGGTTTCATGCGTTCCTGTGATGTCGGGGCGAGCCCATCTTGCGGATGGAAGGAACGCGAAAGTGGATGCTGGAGTGCGAAAAAATTGAAAGCGTGGTAGAAACCAGGCACCGTTTGCCCTGCCCTCGTATATTGTCAGCAGCTGCCTCGCAATCATCGCGGCAGGGTGATCTGGTCAATACGTGACGTCAGCGGAGTGGAGTTTAACGTCCACGGGCACGCGAGGTTTGATGGCGTGCTTGCTGTACAGTGGCCGGCGGACTAACGACGGCGCATAGTTTCGGCAACTATTTTCAGGGAATCAATCAGCCGCGAGCGCACGCGTCGCCGTTAACGCGGAAATAATTTCGTATTACGTGGCCGGGCGAAAATTCCAGCTACAAAGCACGTATGCGCAATCGTTGGAGACGAATCGTGATCAAACTGGAGCGCCCGCGACGTGACGGCGCGGGTACAGTAACGAGGCTGCCTGGTGTCGGGAGAAGGAAATACGGGGCGCAATTCCCCGAGAGCTTTTCCACTTAACAGAGGCGCGCGCGACCGCGGCCGGGCGTCACGACTTCTCCTTTTTTTCACCGCGTTCCAATCTCGTTCAGGACTAATAAGGCCCGCGGCTACATTTAACTCGGACAATGGCTTTGAGTGCACGGTGCTGGGAGGAAAGTGTTAAGAGTTACTTGGGTAAGTCGTACATACCGATTTGACAGGGGGAGTGCACTACTTAGGTTACGATTCGATTCAAAGTTTTCATATAGGGGAGAGTTGCCAATATCGTGCTGGTCACCTAAATCGTACCTCATCAATTTCTCAGTAATTAATTGATGTAAACGACATCTGATAATAAAAATATCAAGTAAATGCGAAGTAAGAAATGGAAACAAAACCTTTTGAGCTTACATCCTATTTTGTGCGTGCTATAAACATTTTAAAAAATCAGGGATGATTGATGTAACTTTTTACCAGTTTATTTTAGCTGATAATAATCAAACAATGCAATTTTGTCCTGTATTTTTCTAAAAGCGGGTTTAATGTAGAATATTTTACATTCATTATAAAGTTTAAATTGATATTTATAAATAAATAGATCATGTTTCCTAAATCGTACCACTACAATCGTATTAGTAGGTTTTGACAACTCGTATGTTATATAGGTTATGTACATATATCATATTCATAGGATATTGTGGCCTGTGTGTGATCCATATACATATGTATATGTAACTATATAATAATCATTAATTTATGTTCAATATTTTCTTATCGATTTATTATTGATACTATTATTAGTGGAGGTACGATTTAGGAGACCGGTTGCCTAAATTGTACCTTTTTCAGTATGTGGCAAAAAGATTAATAACAAATTAATTTGTTCTCAAGAAAAGGTTAATCATATAATAGTAGGTGCCTAAAAAATCAAGCTACAATATTCAATAGTCGTTTGCGTTTAAATTAGTACTAAATATAAAATATAACGTAAAATGTCTTAAGTGATACGATATAGGCAACACCCCCTACAGTTGCGGACAAAAATGTTACCATTTTTTATCCACTCTACTTCTATCAGTACTTTTTAACATCATCACAAAACTGCAGCAAGTACCCAACATACATATTCTGATAGAGAATTAAAGCTGTATAAAACCCAGTTAAAGTTGAATTTATTTAACTAACTAACAAAAAACGCGATAACACAACATTAAACAAAACAGCACTTTTGAAAAGTAATAAAAAATGTAATATATTGTGGGGCACCTTTTGCTTTTAGGACGGCGTAAAAAGTTACCAAAAGTGGAAAACAAATTTGCCGGTCACGAAAATGTGCTGTCCCGTTCAATGCCATATAAAACTCTTGTTTGTTAGTTAAATAAATTCAACGTTAACTGAGTTTTATACAGCTTTAAATTCTTAAAGAGAATATGTATATTAAACACATACTACAGTTCCAAGTTGATGCTAAAAAATAACAAAAATAAAACATATCATAAAGTGGTAACTTTTTGTCCGCTACTGTAGATAGCGTATAGTATTTAGAATCAAGTGTTTTAAGTTCAACACTTGGAACTCGATACACGTCCGTGTATTAAAACCGTGTTTTAAGGTTCAGTGGCAGCTTAAGGGCCGTTCTTAAATTACGGCAGGGTAATTTTGACGATTTCTTCCCCTCTCCTTCCTGCAGTATACGAATTCGTAAGATTTTATATTTCAACCCCTACCAGCCCACCCTTTTTACGTAATATTTTCCACGTTGCATTTTTTCAGTTATTAAAATTCTTTTAAATGTTTATATAATTCATTTAACACGGTTTCGTGTGCGCGTTGAAATATCGCTATTTATGCTACTCATATTGATAATTAGGTAAAGAAAATATTACGCAAGACACTGTCCTCCCTTGATAGAAACCGTAAGAATTTCGCGGGCCCCTTCCCCCAAAATGCCTTACGTAATTTAAAGATGTCCTCTTAACTGTAATCCATATAGCAGAGAAATGTACATATACGTTTTTAGTAAAATTTTAATACGGTGTTTACAGAAAAGGCAGTTTCTCAACCCATGGAATAACAGCATACATAAATATTCCACACAAATTAATGCAAAACTAATATTTTCCATCTTTTTGTATTTCAAAGTGTGCTAAAAACAACTTTAAATTTTCCAAACTGCGCTAAGGTGCTCCGTTTGCCCTACGTTTCCAAGCAATTTCATTGCATAGTCTTCTTACTGAGAGGAGGGGGCGCTTAAGAAAGAACTCGACCGTTCCGTCGCACGAAATTTCAGGTGAACAAGACGTGGACGAAGGGGTTGAAAAAGTCTGGGACTGTATCAACGGGTCGCAGGGAATTTGCCCCAGAATCGGCGATCCGCGCTAAGGAGCTCAACAATTCTGGCAGGAGGTCGTAATTTCAGTAGCGAGGGCAGCGAGCGCCGAGGAAAAGGGGGGCATTAGAGACAAGAAGGAAAGATTAAGCGTCTGCATGTCGTCTCCGAATGCGGTTACCCGATGCGCCGGTGGGCACACGCGTCCACGGCACACGTCTGGTTGCATAACACACAGCCTTTGTCTACTTGAGGCAGGAGAAACACAAGAGGCATGAAAGGGCCCCCAATTACGTTGCAAAATTAATTTCTGTAAAACGCAGGAAATGGCTGGCATCGCTTGCCGTCCGTGAGGGATACGACTTAAATAGACATTTCATCCCGGAATGACGTCTTGTTTCCGGGGCCCTTTGAGGGGCAAATTGAACGGGAACCGTAAACACGATTATCCTCAGATGCCCATGCGTGACATTCCTTATCTGCGTGGCGGGCAACCCTTATCGAATTGAACGGCATTCGGGGGTGGGGTTACTCCAGGCCAGGCGCTGGAGAAATCGCTATGGATTAACGCCAGTGGTCCGCTTTACAGAGCTATATAATGATTTAAGGTAAATATGAAGATCGATAAAAATGTGACCTCAATGTTGAGTTTTTGTAATGACAGGCGTCATATATATTTGGGGCAGAGTTCGGCGTTAATGAAAATAAAAATTATTTAAATAACGGATCAAATTAAAGTTATGTACATTAAATTTAAATTATTTGACGGGTTAGATTAATCGCTTTATTCGTCGAGCGTTTCAACTTCAGCGTCGAATAATTTGTTCAACTTCAACTTCAACTTTATTCGGCGTCGAATAATTTTATGGCGCGCGGTCGAGCAGCCATGTGTTGAATAATTATTTTAACTTTCATTGGGTATTCGATTTTTTTTATTTAAATAAAATTTTTGACCATCTTTGATGTGGGGGCTTGATTTTCAAGGATATAGTGGCCCTCGTTCAACCTTTGTCAGCAAACTTTTGTTTTTCCACGTCTCGAAAATAACGCCCGGGATAAATACATGTCTCCTATCGGTAGTGATAATTCCAGTAGTTGTTATTGGGTTAGAATTAGAATTTGGGAAATTTGAATTAATAAGTATATCTGTTAGTGGAAAAGGTTTGGTATTATTTTTTAGAATATTTTACCTTTAAGAAATGCTGATTTTGTGTTTTTTGGGGGCCTTTAGGTAGACGTAACTCTTAAAAATCAACAGGAAGAGCTCGCAAACAGCATAGTTGAAAAGATATTACCAGCGTATTTGAATATCGACATTGTACTTTGTAGAGATATAGAGATGTCGTCAAAGCAGCAGGGAGTGAAGTTGATGGCGCCCTCGAGTCTCTCACAGACAAGTCAAGAGCCCTGGGACGTAATCAGTTTACTCTTTCGACGTTAGTGATGTGAGATCTAGGCTGTTTGGGAATGTGATCAATAAAGTGCAGAACTGTATCGGGTAGCTAAAAACACATTTGGTTTTCCGTACACTTAACAATATTTTTTACACGACATTTGTGTGAGCTGAGGCTAATCACTTGCAAGACGCAATGCAAAACTTTAGATAATAGACAGACTTTTTATACCGATGTCTTCCTCATGAAAATTAATTGTCCACTAATTCAAGTGTTATTATTGATTGTAATATTATGCTTAAATACTTCAGTTACAGTTTAGTCCCACTGAATAAAATGTAACTGTATCTGCGATGTCTATAAATATTTTAATTTGCATATTTACTTGAAAGACATTTATGGAAAGTAAAAACCATTGCTTCTACAAAAATTAAATTTGAAGTAAATAAATATTGGACGTCGGATTCCTTAAATAAAACAACATACATACTTGTACAAATACGAGTATTAGAAGTAAGTAATCCCTTGGACGAATTATTTAAAAGAACAAATTAACTAGTTACCTAAATTATTGTCAACATTACAGCTCTTAATTGGACTATTACTGGATTGGCTATTCGAACAATTTACTTTTCTAAATAGTACTGCAAGCAGAATATATTATAAACCTCGCTCTGTTTACTTATAAAAGCTCTCTCAAACATTTGCAAATGAAACAGTATTTTCCTCCATAAATCGCTTCCCCTATACACTGTGCACACATGGGATGGATACGTACGCCGATACCCATCAAAGTGAACTTTACTTACACGCGGGCTCGTCTCATGCATTTTCAAAACTATGTTTCTCAAAAACGGATATCCGCGCAGAAAAACTTTATTCAACATTTTCGAGAGGAACTGCCGCACTTCGTACTATCACCGTGCACGTTGAAACGCTTGAAATGTGAAATGTTTCGCCTCATAAAACTTTTTTCTCGAAATCGTTTTCCAGGTTCCGTAACAAACTTCTAATAGTCACCCTGAAGGTGGCTCCTCGACATTCAAAGTTGACCTACATTTAGAAGGTACATCACAAATCCATGTTAATATTTCAGGTGTTGAACTTATTCACTAATATAAGCAAAATGTGTTATACGAGAATATGTCTTTCATAGTAACTTTCATAGTGTTAGGTATAGTATCTTAATTTATAGTGTTTCATAGTTCCTGAGTTATAGGAGGCCAGACAGACAACTCGAAATATTTTTATTTCTCGAGGAATTTAAAACCTCTTTCATGCGACTACGAAAATTAGTAACACTATATGAGTATATTATTATTATTACAGTCGAACCTCGATAACTCGAAACCCTCCATAAGATGAAAATTTTCTTCATTCCCTTCCAATCCGCTATAAACACCTCTATAACTCGAAATAAAACTTCCTTAATTCGAACTATATTTTCTTTTATTATTAAATGATGTATTTCACCTTTACAACTCGAATTCAGAAGAACTCCGACCTCTACAAGTCGAAGTTTACTTCTACATATGTATTACGAAATTTCGTAGAAAGATCTCAAAATATTGAGGAAAATGTTCTCTCTGCATTATTCGCGAAAAAAGTGCTATTGATTTACAATACACTAAAAGACTTGCACAAATCTAAATCCCAAATTTTTTTAATATGTAATGAAGAGTAATATTTCGAGCATAAAATGTGTCTTATAATTATTTTTATATATATAAGTATATATGTAGTACATAAGTTGTATATATATTTGATTATAGATATACAATAAACAAGTGATCTTTAAAACTTGAATTTGTCTTGCTTTACAGCTTCACAAGTCGAAAAATTAAGTCTTTCAAAGAGTTCTTTCATAAGTCGAATTTTCGTTTGTTGAACCTCTCTTACTCGAAAACTCGATAAGCCAAAACCTCTATAATTCGAAGATTTTTTCCCTTCCCTTGAGATTCGAGTTATCGAGATTCGACTGTATTATTATTATATCAATTTCTGCTTATTATAGTGTACTACGACCCACCATCAATGGTTGTCTATCTAATTACTCGAAACGAATTATATCACTGATTAAACCGATCACTAATTAAAATATCATATCACTTTTTGCTTGAACTTGATGTTTATTCTTACTAGACCATTAGTATCGATAGTTTAAAGAAATATGCTAGGCTGAAATTTCAAAATCGTCAGTCGGTTCAACGTGCATGCGTGGATGAAGTTGACAGAATTTCTCAAAATTTTTTTACAACTCTGATTGCTTTGCACGATTCACCAAGAGAACACGTAATCTTTGTACCCTATATTCTCGCATTCTATAATCCATTAGCAGCTAATAATCCATGTACGCTTTGATTTTTATCGAAGGTGTCAAACAGTACCAACATTTACTTGACACACAGACCTCTTATTACAAATGTTTCCCTGTTAGTCCCTCGCTGTACGGCTCATTCGTATTAGCCACACTGACACCCTAACAGTCTCCCAGACTGCGACGACATGTCCTTCAAATTTTCTTAATATAGTGTGCAGATTCACTCGTCGAGGTATCGACATCTATTTGCGAAACACCCTATCATCCCTCTGTCGCCTGGTGTGGCGCCCCGAGCCAACCACGGTCGTACATGTTTGAACGCGACATCAGATTAAGTTTTGTTCAGTTCGAAGGATAATGGACGGGCGCGACTGCCAGGTTACAATGGCTACCCCGTGAAAGCTATCGTTCCACGGTGATGGAGGGAGCCACGTATCCAGTTGTTAAACTCCGCGGCGGGGGCCGAGTTAACGGAACGCGGATAGTAATTTCCGCGGGAGATATTCGCGTTTTAAGCCGCTTAATGCATAAGAAGAGAATTTGCGTGGAATTTAATCAAGCCAGCCGAAGTGGGGGCGTTGGAATGGGGATCGGGCCAGCTCGCGAACAGGGATCGCCGTGGCCGTGATTGTCGAACGCGGGGGTCGAAAAACATCGTTGGATGTCTGCAGACTCGACTCGTATCGATGCCACTGATGGCTCTCCACGGAAAAAGGAAACGAAACGCGTTTCTGTGTATAGAGAGAACAGTGGCGCGGTCGTGGCAGTTTTAACGAAAAAATTGTCGATTGCATTGAATCGTTTCGAACAGAAGGGGCAGTGGTGTTGTTAAAGGGGCAGTGATTGTTGACCCGAAAGTATGCCGCGGTTGACATAAATTGGAAAGCTCTTGGCGAAATGAATTCGGTGATGACATTCCCATTTTGAGAGTCGGGGGAGGGGAGGGGGGATACTTTCAGATATGGACTTGGATAAAATGTCACTTGGGTACAGTAAAATGTGTCTCAGACCTTGATTTTCAAAAATAGCATTGACATAACACTTTATCTGCCGCTGTCATGTTAGATTTCACGCTTTCGATGTATTGCCTTGCGTAAGTCGAAGAATTCAGTTTTATTTCAAATTTATTATCGACAAAACTCACTGAAAGACTTCTATTTCGTATTTATAACATATTGGTCTGATGGTTTTCGCAAATCAGTCATCAGTTGAGAAATGTGAAAAAGGTTGGCAGTGAACGTAAATTTTTTCTGTAATCAAAACTATTCCACAGGGATATAAACAGGGCTGGGGAAAATTTGAAATGGTTTGAAAGAAAATATTAAAAACCGAAATATATATCCAGAAGCAAATACTGTTTGAAAATACTATTTCATTAAATGCTTAAATCTACACTCGGATCAGAATATAAGAAATAGGGGATCGAAAATAGGAGATATAAATTTCAAAACCAAATAGATCTCCCAAATGTTCATGCAAATATTTCTGAACGCAGATATGTATGTTTACACACATTTTTTATGTTATCAGTGAGTCAGTAATTATTTTTTAAATACTATTATTTGAAATACTATGTAGGCATTGTTAGAACTATTATTATTCGAATTACTATATTCTTATATTTCGATGAAGTACTCACTTCACAATAATATTTGTATGATTTAGTATTAAAATATATATTTGAAATACTATTTCTTTATGTAACTAATATTTCAAATAAAAGTTCATTTGTCAAATCCAGTTTCACTCGAAGAAATAAAGATATTTATTTCGATTTATCTATTTCAAGAATCTATTTTCCCCAGCCCGGATATAAGTTTGCTATCCATTTCCTTTGTCGACAATCTCGCAGTTATTCTTTACGAAACACGTATGGACAAGTAGTAAAACGATCAGAGGTCGAAGATTGTAGCTTCGGCAATCCAGGACCACATTCAGCATAACGTTTTGGATATCTAACCTTAAGGCCCTGGATGAACTAAAGTGGACCAGGAGGTTTGGGTCTAAAATGGCAAAAAACACATCAGCGTTCGGCCTCGAGAATATCGCTTTACAGACACTTGAATGCGCCACAAGCAGTCTGCCATATCTGTTCCACCAATAGTACAAACTTTAAATCCATTGTTGAAAGGCATTCTACCTGATTCTTCGTACAAATATAGTGTCATCCGAGATTATTCTTGACACGAGCTACAATGTGCAGCAAATCACAGCCAGCTGAATGGTCACGAATCGTCCCATGGGGTTAATAATGCCCCAATGTATTGAGATTAGGGTGATTTATTCTTTCCCATTTCTTCCATCGTAATCGACATTCCCACCTGAGTTACTTCTCTGAGATAGTATCGAGATGATGGAAACGTGCAAACTAGCGCGGGGGGGGGGGGCAGAATTGAGAAGACGAGGCGAAAAGGAGGAGACAGAAGGGGAGCAAAAGGAAGAAAATGAATAGATGGGAAGAGAAGGAAAGAGCACTTTACTCCACTTTCGAACGGTACACAAAGGGATGAACTTTGCACCGCGGATCTGGGACAGTGATTGTATTTTCTGGAAGCACAAATTCTACTCAAACGAGCAGAGGAGCCTGTTCGAGAAAAATCGTGGCACGTTCGACGCGCGACAATGTTTGCTCGATCGCGTTGCGTTAGATATCCACTTCTCTCCTGAAGTTTCACGAATCAAGATCGACTTATCGGTGGACAGACGGGCGGAATATAGAATCTTCCTATTTAACACGACGTTCGACAACGTCGTAATCAACTAAGGTGTAATTAACGGACCAGTAACACCTGTGTACAGCCACCTTTTTCTCGTTCGCAAGGGTAATTACGAACACTTCCGTTCAGCTATTATTCGCCGTGATCAGGTGCAACCAATTGCGACGATATTGGATGAATTTTATATGCTATGCTCCCGACATTACTGTAATTAAAAATATGGACGTAGATATCCTTGGAAGTGCAAATGACAAAAGTACATCTGAGCACTTCTTTTTATACCACGAAAGGATATTTGTACCTATTTATATTTTCAAGAGTTCGATAGAATTAACGTATTCTTGCGGTAAGATCACCGGATATTATTTTGTTAACTAACGATTACTTCAATGCAGTTGATTAGTAACAGTTTTTAATTTGACATTAACGAGGATAAACAATAAACTAATATATTTGGTAACACGTTAAAAGGTTATGGGGAATAATATTTTATTTATTAATTGTTCCATAATTTGATATCATTGTCGATTTCATAATCCATATTAATAAATACAGAATCGTAAATTGGTGTATCGACACGGAAGCAGAAAAGCTATAATAAAATATAATGTAATGTTGTGGTTGAATTGAATGTGAGATATATTATTGTATCGGGCTATAAAGTAACTTACTGTAATTTGTCAGACAAATCCAATTAAGGATTTAAGTTAACGACATTTATGTGGTTATAGTTTCAAAGAACTGGATTGACATAAATATACCAAAAAATAATCAGTAAATAAATGCAAAGGTTTATACATAGAATTGTTTGAAACTTTTAATAATTTTTGAAATTTTTTAAATTTGTAATTCTAAAAGGATTTTCATGGTTTGTATAGATAGGGTCACCTGTCCAGTGAGTGAACGTTGCTCATATAATACGAAAAATTAACGCGTATTGCGCTCACTTCACGTTGAAACTGACACTGACATTTAGACTGGAGACCTACAGATATCTCGCAAAAGCGTTTTTCTGTTTAATTATAACCGCTACGGTATTAATTCCGTTTGTTTAACAGTTGTCCTCATGGCGTCCCACAAGTTCAAGGCAAGGCTTGTTACGTGATGTTCACAATTTGTATATTGAGGTGCATTTAATGGTCCTATGATAAATTTGCGGTTATAATTACATTGTTATATGTTCCTTTAACGAAAAATACTGTATAAAATAACAGATTTCTAAGAATTTGTCGAGTTTCTTAGGTGTTCATGCATTGGATGGGAGATACCAGTGAATTCAGCCAAACGGCTAAGGTCGGGGCCAGATATAGTGGCCGGTGAATTCGTTTTCGCGAACAGCGATCGAGGAGAAATCAGCCACCACCATCTGACGATCGTGGATTTGTCAGTTGGAGTTGCGTGGCCCTCGCAGGGCATAGTGGGGTAACGGGAACGCTGCTCGGCTCCACCTGACCTAGCCGTTTGGCTGTTATTTGTCCTTAGCGTAATAGTTGTGTGCGTTACGAAGCTATGCGTAGACCAATACGAAATGAAGCTATCGAGAAAGTATCAATGTTCTAAGCAATAAAGCTCCTGAATTTTTTCGTAGCTAACGCACACCTATTCTGATGCGTGTATTTCTACGCTGACAGCTCGGTTTGGTCTACACCCCAGAAGCTTGGCACTATCCCCACCATTTCTGGCTCACTCTTGTTCTGCGAAGGCGAGAGCGAGATGGAACGAGAGCGAGTCAGAAAACGTTGAGAAAAGGAGCACCGAGGCAAGCAAAATGTGTGGTGGGAGAATACCCCTCACGAAACTCACCGGCCAATATATATGGCCCCGACCTTAACCGGTTTAATGATATTTCGCCCACATAATTTATTAAAAATCAAAAACTGAAATACTGGCCTACCAGCCCCGGTCTCCTCTAGTTGTCTCTAAAAGATCATCGCTGATGGAAATCATGCGGGAAAATAAAATTTTTCGAAAAAATTTTTTTTTCCGAAAAGTCGAAAAATACTCGCGCATGCGCACGAGCGGCACCGGGGGGGGCGTGCGCGCAGGGCCCAGACCGCGAAAGATGGAAAAGTTTCGAAAAAAAATAAATTCCGAAAATACGAAAAATACTCGCGCATGCGCCTGGGCGGCGCCCGGGGGGCGTGTGCGCAGGGTTCCGACCGCGGGAAAATAAAATTTTTCGAAAAAAAAAAAATTTTCCGAAAAGTCGAAAAATACTCGCGCATAACAACGAGCGGCGCCGGGGGGACGTGCGCGCAGGGCCCAGACCGCGGAAGATGGAAAAGTTTCGAAAAAAATTTTTTTTTCCGAAAAGTCGAAAAATACTCGCGCATGCGCACGAGCGGCGTCGGGGGGACGTGCGCGCAGGGCGCAGACCGCGGAAGATGGAAAAGTTTCGAAAAAAAAGTGTATGAATACGTTCATAGATACACGAAAAAATGAAAAAAAAATTTGAAATTAGTACTAATTTTTAAAAGTTACAGAATATTTGCATTTACAGCTTACATTTTAATTATTTACATTACTTATTGAGAACCATTATTTACATTTCAGTAGATAAACGTAACCTAAAATATTCGAAACATTCGTATTGCCCGAAACGTTCAAGCTTCAAGTTTCAAGCTGGTCGAAAATTTCGATCTGCTCGAAGTATATTCGAGTTTCTGGGTTCTTTCGGTCCGCTCGGTTCTTTCGAGTCGCTCGAAAAACTTCGAGTTACTCGGTTTTATCGAGCCGCTCGGTTCTTTCGAGCTACTCAGTTTTTACGAGTACTCGGCTCGGCTCGGCTCGAAATACCGTGTCTGGCTCGGCTCGCTTTTTTCGAGTACTCGAACAGCCTTAGTGCACACAAAGATCCGTTAACCGCGATAACTCCCATAACGTACGCCGATGTCGGAATCACCAAAATCGCATGCTCGAGAAACCGACCGGACGTGGTGGTTTTTTGAAGGACACGGCGGTAACACGCACGTTCATAGTATCTGGCAGAATTTCGCAACCAAGAGAATTGCAGCACGCTAAATTGCCGGCGCATTACGAACGCATTTAGTAATCTTTCAGATAATTATTAAGCTTGGCAGAAATTAATATCAATGAACGATATTAATGGTCATTCTTGTAAAATATAACCAGCCGTGCCGCGACGAGCAGTCGACTGGTGTTAGTTGTAAAATTCATGCATGTACATTTGCACCTGTATATCGTGCACCGGTAATTTTGTCCCCTTTGTACTTGACAAATTATCTCTGCCACGATGCGATTCCTTTTTCGTTCTATCAACTACACCCCCGAGCTACCTATTCTACGTATCGGTCAACCATATGTACGCTTTGAAAGAGCGAGTAGCTTCCGTACCACGCGACCACAGAAATTCAACGAAAATGTCAAGCTTTTTAATCCTTTTACCGCTAATTTTGTATCCTTTCGCGAGAGGACCTATCCATCTACCTCTATTCACATCGGAAGTACGGTAATTATGTATTTCAATCAAGATTTCATGAAAAATACCGTTATGGGCTAGCTGACTCTCAACTACCGATTCGCACGACCGTAGTCTAGATAATTCCCTGTAAGTATAATATCCATTCACTCACCACTGCCCAGTAGCCTCGATTCTTGCGCTGAATGCTCTGCCAGATCGTTTGATGCGGTAAATCCGACGAATTCGGCAAATTGAAGCCCATAATGCATGTCCAAGCCGGAACCGTAGTCGTCACCTAAGAATCTCTCGCCTGTAAACCCGTAACCGTTCGCGATCGTATTCCACGCACTTAAAATTCACAAATTTTCGCACTAACACACGATATCACAGAAAAACTTTATCATCTCCCGTTCACGCACGTATTCTAGATGGTGATCGCACACTTTTTCGCACTGTGGGGAATAAATTCCCAACCGAAACGCGAAGGACACTCGCGACTACTACGGATCGACTAGACGCTACGCCATTTTTTCCGGAACTGATCGGATCTCGTCCTTGTCTTCCCGCGCTTTAGTGCGGTCATGTGACCAACTCAATTTCTACGCACTATATATGCATATTAACGGTTAACACTACGCGAGTCAATAATGGCACTTTTTAATTAGTTTCACGTATGTGCTTACTTGCAATAAGGAAAGCTTAACGCATAAATTTAACGCATTTAATAGAATCAGAATTATTCCAACAAGTGTTGATAACTGTGATAAGTAAAATGTTATGTTACGTGTGAGACAAATGACCAACGGCACAATACCATGGTTGGTGTAGAACGAAGTGTCGCGTCGTGTTACAGATGTTTAGACTATCTTTTAATCTTGATCAGTGCCGAGGAGCTTTCGTTCAAACGTAAATAACTATGTAATTCTTCGAAATAACCTCCAAGTTTTTACAACAGTGACATCATTCTGCTGTAGTTTATACTAGAAACGGGCAAGGTATCTTAAGCATATTTTGTCTGTTCACATACTAATCGTAAAAGCATTTCGCTGTATTGATCTCTCATGAATATTACGTTGTTCGTTACTTGAATATCCATTATATTATACATCGGACGTACGATCGGTTATTTCATTCTTTGATCAGAAAAACGAAGTGACAGTGACACGATAACGCGTTGTCTGAAATTCCAGAACAAGCATTTCGATATAATTGTACGTCGAAAATACATTGGTCGAAATATTTATACGGAACTGGGCACGTTCTCCGCGAAAACTAACCTCACTCTATAGAAACTGAAAACCGAGAGAAGCGAAAACGTGCGCAGAGACTAGAGAAAGATAAGCTCAGAGAAGGGAATCGGAAACGAAAGGAACGAGACAGAGATAGTTTGCAACGTGCACGTGCACGCTACGCAGCCTCGTGTACCGGCACACATTGAAAACGGACTAAAGCGTACCTAGAAACACCGTCGTTTTCACGTCGCGATCAAGTAGAGTTCTACATGCATCAAATTCGACAGATGATCCAAAAACATGGATTAAAACGCATCAGATCGCCATCCGTCATCCGTTCAACGTTTCGACGATCATTTTTGCCAGTGGATATAACGGCTGATTCGCGAATCGTGTCGTTTAACGGGAGATGTATGAATGCATTGCTTACCCCGTTGAACAGCATTAAAAATAATCGAGGCATGTATGACAGCCTGACTAATTTCTCAATTCATACATGTACGCCTTGCGGCAGAGTGAGGTTAGTTTTCGCGGAGAATGTGCCCAGTTCCGTATAAATATTTCGACCAATGTATTTTCGACGCACAGTTATATCGAAATGCTTGTTCTGGAATTTCAGACAACGCGTTATCGTGTCACTGTCACATCGTGTTTCTGATCAAAGAATGAAATAACCGATCGTACGTCCGATGTATAATATAATGGGTATTCAAGTAACGAACAACGTAATATTCATGAGAGATCAATACAGCGAAATGCTTTTACGATTAGTATGTGAACAGACAAAATATGCTTAAGATACCTTGCCCGTTTCTAGTATAAACTACAGCAGAATGATGTCACTGTTGTAAAAACTTGGAGGTTATTTCGAAGAATTACATAGTTATTTACGTTCGAACGATAGCTCCTCGGCACTGATCAAGATTAAAAGATAGTCTAAACATCTGTAACACGACGCGACACTTCGTTCTACACCAACCATGGTATTGTGCCGTTGGTCATTAGTCTCACACGTAACATAACATTTTACTTATCACAGTTATCAACACTTGTTGGAATAATTCTGATTCTATTAAATGCGTTAAATTTATGCGTTAAGCTTTCCTTATTGCAAGTAAGCACATACGTGAAACTAATTAAAAAGTGCCATTATTGACTCGCGTAGTGTTAACCGTTAATATGCATATATAGTGCGTAGAAAATGAGTTGGTCACGTGACCGCACTAAAGCGCGGGAAGACAAGGACGAGATCCGATCAGTTCCGGAAAAAATGGCGTAGCGTCTAGTCGATCCGTAGTAGTCGCGAGTGTCCTTCCCGTTTCGGTTGGGAATTTATTCCCCACAGTGTGAAAAAGTGTGCGATCACCATCTAGAATACGTGCGTCAACGGGAGATGATAAAGTTTTTCTGTGATATCGTGTGTTAGTGCGAAAATTTGTGAATTTTAAGTGCGTGGAATACGATCGCGAATGGTTACGGGTTTACAGGCGAGAGATTCTTAGGTGACGACTACGGTTCCGGCTTGGACATGCATTATGGGCTTCAATTTGCCGAATTCGTCGGATTTACCGCATCAAACGATCTGGCAGAGCATTCAGCGCAAGAATCGAGGCTACTGGGCAGTGGTGAGTGAATGGATATTATACTTATAGGGAATTATCTAGACTACGGTCGTGCGAATCGGTAGTTGAGAGTCAGCTAGCCCATAACGGTATTTTTCATGAAATCTTGATTGAAATACATAATTACCGTACTTCCGATGTGAATAGAGTTAGATGGATAGGTCCTCTCGCGAAAGGATACAAAATTAGCGGTAAAAGGATTAAAAAGCTTGACATTTTCGTTGAATTTCTGTGGTCGCGTGGTACGGAAGCTACTCGCTCTTTCAAAGCGTACATACGGTTGACCGATACGTAGAATAGGTAGCTCGGGGGTGTAGTTGATAGAACGAAAAAGGAATCGCATCGTGGCAGAGATAATTTGTCAAGTACAAAGGGGACAAAATTACCGGTGCACGATATACAGGTGCAAATGTACATGCATGAATTTTACAACTAACGCCAGTCGACTGCTCGTCGCGGCACGGCTGGTTATATTTTACAAGAATGACCATTAATATCGTTCATTGATATTAATTTCTGCCAAGCTTAATAATTATCTGACAGCCGACGCGATCATTTAATGGATTATTATGTGCTTCCATTCGCGTATTAACTCATTTTACGGGTTTTTTAAAAAACAGCCTCGATGCGAGCCAGTTGCTGATTCTCCAAAATGTTTACGCGACGCGCGATCTTCAGTCCGCATTTAGGCGGCCGAAAAGTATTTCGTAAAATGTTTATGCTCGTCAAAGCCTGTTCTTTGCGCGTCGTGTTATTCACGTACTTGAAAACGGGGGCTATCGCGAATATGCATAGGTAAGTACCTATATACATACATCGCAGTACGTGGTCTGGAATGAATTCTCTTGCTCAGGATTGGGCGTAATTCCAATGAAGTTTTACCAGACTGAATATTTAACAGATTTCGCGGACGATATTAAGGAAGCAAGATTGTTTGGATAAGAAAAATGAATTCATATTCCGCGGATAAATCATGGAGTTTCACTCGTGATCCGCGAAATTAGAGATTCTTTATCTACCCGGTGATTTCCGAGCCGTGGATGTCGTTGCACTTTTTCTCGTAACTCTCCGCGTAAGAATGGGGAGATATGAAACGGCGCGGCGGGCAGAAATAAAACTCACGGTGAAAGATTACTAAATGCGTTCGTAATGCGCCGGCAATTTAGCGTGCTGCAATTCTCTTGGTTGCGAAATTCAATGAATGAACGGCCGTTCATTCACTGGACATTTCTTACTTTACCAATGAATGAACAGCTTACCCGGTCTTTTTTTCTGTTGACACTTTCGCCGCCAGTGTGGGAGATTAGGTTAACCCACCCCAGAAATTAAATTTCAACTATGCGTAATTATGATCTTATAAGACTAGTAAAGTATCAAATCAACAATATTATTGCAATTGGAGTATGAAAAATTATTTACACAAAAAATCGTCTAAATACATTGGAAACCTAACCACAGTTATTATCCCGTTCATTCACTGGGGTACCCCTGTTCATTCACTAGAAATTTATGTTCATTCACTGGTCATTTGCCCATTTTTTATTTAATCCTCTGCCAGAATTTTAATGAAACTTTTGAATACTAATTTTAAGAGACATGCAGCTTAAGTGTTCACTCACTGGACAGGTCACCCTACGAGGTTAATAAATATTTCTGAAATTCTTCTAAGCCGTACTCGGCCGTATTAATTTATGAATTTTTTATATCAATTACTCAGTAATGATTTATCAACACAAGTAATGGTTATTAATTACTGTTTATTAATTTATAAACTGGACAGAAATTCCCAACGAGCTACGCTAAATCGAGTCAAACGCGTCATGTGCACGCCTTTATTGTTTTCCGATACGATTCTCCTGAAAATAGAAGCTCCAGGCGAAATAACTTATTTTAAAATAACGGCTTACGTTGTTCGTGTCCTTGCTTATACTTCCAAGCTTACTGTGTACATTCACAAGTAACGCGTTTAATACTAACGTATGTTTATCACGCAGAACAGCATGAAGTAAAAGAGTTCAAATAAGCGTAGAAAATTAAAATTCTTCGACACACCATAATATTTGTCAGAGTACATGCACGAGTTTTGTCGATGGAGATTCGCTAATGCTTGAAGTTTTAGAAAAGTTGTGGCAAATTCGTAAAGCTAGAGAGTGCACTTACATTTAAGCCCCGAAATTTGAAAGTTTCATGAGTTTAGTTCCAAAGTTCGAATGCTTCCTTAAAAACGAGGCTTCACTTTAAATCTGCTCTCTAAAAACTACATACTGATGGGTATTGATTGCCATTGAAAAGCAGGAAAAACTTCGAACTTATTTTTTCGTGGCCGTTCACCGATAAATAATTAAAATGAAAAAATCAAGATAAAATAAAAACCAAATTCTAAGTAAGTATCTAAAATACAAAAAAATCACATCTCTATAATAAATACAATTATTTATGTCACAGATCTTAGAAAATACTATTCTGCACAAATATATCATGAGTTAATATTTTGTAAACTAATTTACGCGATTTAATATGTATTTACACCAAAAGAATCTTTTCGCACTGTGTTACAAAGCACACAACATTTCAGAGAAGGTACTCAAATTGCGCAACGTGTTCCATTTCTAAGCAACTGTGCTACAAGAGGCCGTGGCTCGTGTATTATTTACCTGATCCACTTTCAACGTTTGAGAACGTACACATGACGAACCTAAGCTGACGGCAAAGAATGCTTGTTACATTTGCTTTGTACGCTGTTGCCGTAAATTAGAATAGAATTTGTTAGGCCAAAGGATGCAAGTTGTGTGTGCTTTACAGTAGAATATTATTCTTCATTACGTTTAATTATGCGTAAGAAAGGTAGAGAATAATTCATAATTACATCTGCAATGAAGAGTACCGTAAATTGGAGGAATATTGGCAAGTTTCTGTAACATTTTGTTATTATAATATAAAAATTAACATTTTTACATTTGCTTACATTGCATCTTTTGGGATTGTACTGCAAGTTTGAAAACGCATAAAATTTTTGTCATTAACTCCCTAAGGTGCCCCAGTTTACCAAGTGCGGCAAAAATGTGAGCGAAACTATAGTGAATTGCAGTAACAACAGCCATCGACACATCGTTGTTAAAAATTACACGCCTAACGTAATTTCCAGACCTGTGAGCAAAAGAGTGATGCCAACGACACGCGGAGTTCCCAAGCGGTCTCCCATCCAAGTACTATCCGCGCCCAACGCAGTTTAACTTTGGTGATCGGACGAGAACCAGTGCTTTATACGTGGTCTGGCCGTTGACGGAGTTATCTAGTGCGAGAGGGCAAGCAGTGCCTGACGCTCACTCCTTCGAGCGTTCGACACTTAAGCATTGCTACTATGGTTATTGAAATAGCTAGGCACATCGAAAAGGAACACTTCGGCCACCTGCAGTTCAGATTGCACCGGCAATTACTGAAAGAAAGTGACAAAAAACGATGTAGTCAACGATAAACTAACATTGATAAATTTGCGAGCAAATAAAGTGATATCAACAACACGCGGAGTTCCCTATGTTCATAAAAGTTAGTACATTACATTTTTTAATCTATGAATGAGCTCACTTAAACCCAGAAACCAAAAAGAATAGCTCCTTAAAAATTTTATTGAAAAAGATAATTGAAAAAAGTTAGTTTTTATTTAAATGGAAGGCAGGCAACATTAAATCTTACAGAAATTTTTCAAAAAAGAAATGATTAAGGAAATATTAATTTGTACCTTTCTGGTTATGAATAACCATTATAAATGACTAAAACTTTTTTTGTTACCGGTGGTCAAAAAAGTTTTAGTCATTTATAATGGTTACTTGTTAGTCAAAATCATTTGAACAAACATATTCATTCTCATACCACAACTTTTTAAATTTGTGTTATGACAGTTATGGCCTCTGCTTAAAACACGTACGAAGGGAGTTCGTAAGTAGTTCTCCCTGTATTCACTACTGAGATTATAAATTACGTGCGCTGAATTTGAAAAGAACTTTAAACACCCATTAGAAAGGAACTTCCTTTTGCACCTTTCTTACATTTATTTTATCACTAATTGTCACAATAGTAGTATGTAGCATTAATTTATGTCTTCAAGCTTGCATAAATTATGCAAAAGGAAGATGAATGACAACACAAGTAATTGCAGAACACGGAAGACTCAGTATTCAGGATTGAAACTAATTTAATCTCCCTTTATCCTCTTTTTCTAAATGAAGCTTGTGTTCTCCAAGATCCTATATACTTTCTGCAAATACAAAATTATTCACTACTTTCCTCTTCATTTCACAGTCACTGTTATAACGAACATACACCCTCGAAAATAAAATCTCTAATAAAAACTTGACAGCTGTCATTTCGTTTTCATTCTCATGCATAAACGAGGTTAAGTTTCAAAATTTCACCACACAGAAACAAATCATGCCATTTTATTATCCAACCGTATTATATCAACTCTGTCATATTATAAGACGACTATTATTTTCAGGGCATCCAGTCGGTTTACTATTCCCACGACTATAATAAAATCTACCATCTGGCCTCGATATCGGAAGGGAAAAAAAAAATGAAGAGAAGGCTCTTCAGTATGACGCGATGTTAGGATACATTACAGCGATGCCTCTTCGCTTCACTCGTGGCACTCTTCGAAGAAAATCACGCCAGTAAAAGCGCGGAGGGTGCAATAAACCGGCAAAAGTCGCGAAGACGTTTCGCCGTCAAACGAGAAATCATAATTTTCATTGCGGCGAGGACATACACTGCCGGCACACCCCGCAATCCTTCCTGTTCTTATTCACCGCCCCCTGCTTCCGCGTTTCGCTTACTTCTTCGCTGAAACTCCGGCACATTGTCATCCACATTTAAAACTTATCCGTCCGATTACTTTCCACAGCGGCGTTGTTTTCCAGCGTCTCACCGCGGCCGCTCTCAGTCGGCCACTTTGCTCTGTCTTAAAACCTAATCCGATTCGCATGGTTCCCCGAGATTCGAGCCGCTACCTCCAACGGCAGCATAACCTGGTACGTTGGGTTCATGTTTTATTTCGATGCTCGCGTATGTAGGTACTTTCCTCGCTGCCGTCACTACAGATCATTTCGTAGATCATTTTAAACATTCATTTTCCTATCTAACCCTTCCCCTGCCTCTAGTTATCCGCAGAATATTTTCTCCTCTGTTTCACCGCGGAGTCGTGATGCTTGTAAGCTTGCCGGGATTACCGCGCGGCCCTGCGCGACGTAAATCGAAATTATACGCGGAATTTTTGAAGCGTAAACGCATGCTGTATGTGGAGAGGCTTGAATCGTGACGCGTAAAAATAGAATTGCTTAAACGGACGCGAGGAATAACGTAAACCTGCTGATGAATGTTTACCCTGCTGTTGGGGTCTGTTGCAAAACAGTTTTCAGCGTATCGGAATAGGTGGATTTTAATGGAAGTGAGTGGACGAAGCACGCTGATGGAAGGCGACGTTTGAAAGCAAATAAACCCGTGCACTTGCGGCGCGTGTTTATTTTTGAGACAGGCAGATGCGCGAAAACTACGCGCTTCGAAGTAAGACCTTAGTGCACTCGTTGTTTTCTGATTCTATTTATAAGGTAAATGTTCCCATTAGTGGCCACGTCGCTTTTGTTGACCAGTTGCTTTTATCATTCCATTAGAAGTGGCGGATAAACAAGTGTATTGTGAGGGGTAGTTAAACATTGAAATAGTTATTCGTGATTTGCTGTATTATTAGAATCATTTATGGTGTAATGAAGATTTGAATTTTGGGATATGAATATATATATTCAATTAAGTCAAATATTCAAATGTCAATTAGGTAATGAAGCATCTTAATAATAGTAATAAGAGGAATAGAGTCCGGAAGTTATTGGAGACGTAAAATACGACGAATATATATAATTTGATAAAGGGAATAAAAGGCAGAATGTACTATTTAGTGGAAGTTTATATTAAAAATTCATGTCATGGTTAAAAGTAAATTTAATTTGAGCACTACGGTGGTAACTTTTGTGGGATGCCCATCCATTACAGCGTGGTTAACGGTAAAGCATGACCTGCCACGAAAGGTTACCAAGGCATCCAAGTCTAAAGACCATGACGAAGGGGCTCGCGTCGAGGATTATAACGGTGAACAATTCATTTATTTAGCAAAATAAGTGTCATGTAATATTCCTAGAGACAAAATAAATCCTACCGTCCCCGACCAAATCACAGTGATTATCATATTCTATATTTTAACTTTAAGTTAGTTATAAATTCCTTTAATGTAATACGCATTTCAAATGCATAAAGTTAATCAGTTTTTTTTAGACACGTCAATAAGTATCTTCTCTTTCTCCGTGTTTAGATATTAAATGCAGTTAAAATATTTATTTTTATATACACCCCTCGTCTCTTAAAGAGTGACCCAAAAATGAGGCCCCTTTTCGCCTCTTTTTGGTCCCACGATTTTTTAACTGATTTGTATGCCAAACGATACCTTATGATGAGACATCAATCACACGGAATTTTCAAGTGTGGTGACAATTATTTTCTGAGATATGGGAGGTCAAAGAAGTGAAAATTCGTTCACGTGTTAGCCCCAAAAAATCAAAATCAAGAAATTAAAATGTCTGTGTAGTGTGTGTGTTTTTTTAATATATCGTCCACCATATTGAATCAGCCGTTGTGAATTTTAAAAATCTAAGTTCAAATTCGTTGTTAGCAGTCAGCAAAACTTACAATGGCCGACTCAATATGGTGGACGATATATTAAAAAAAAAAAACACTACACAGACATTTATGTTTTTTGATTTTGATTTTTTTTGTGAATTTTGTAAATCTAAGATGAAATACGTTGTTAGCAGCCAGCAAACCCCCTGGAAATAATTGTTTAAATTATCGGACTGCTATGAAAGTCCCTTTGACCTCCCATATTTCAAAAACTAATTGGCACCTCAACTTGAAAATTTCGTGTGATTGATGTCTCATCATAAGGTATCGTTTGGCATAAAATTCAGTTCCAAAATCGTGGGACCAAAAAGGGGCGATTTCTTGGGTCACTCTTTTTATGGTCATAAGTAAATGGGAAACTTGTTATCTGCCTTGACAAGATTCAGAAACATCTCGTTTCAAATACACAATTTTTAGAGTTCTTCAAATTAAACAAGGGTTTACAAGGGTGATCAAAGCTCACATCTTTTTCACTAATTATAAGAATGAAAATTAAAATCGCTATTTTCTTTTGACAAAATATAACAAAATATCATTTCCAAGATTCCGTGTTTACCTATTTCCAAACTTCACAATCCAACAACTAATTTAAATCGGTACGATTAAACACTATTTAAATCTCTCTTATTACACGTAACATAAAGCAATATTGCAACAACGATGTTTATCCCGAAATTTCTAAAACTAAGAAAATAAAATATTTCCATACACCAAGCAGATTTGAAACCCCACCTGCCTACACAAACCTCCTCTCCAAATCGTCCTTACACGAAACAAATCGCTCCCCCGCGCGACGCCATAAAACACAAGAATTCAAAACACGGATGCCAACGGCGTGTCCAAACGTCCCCGACAATAAACCACGTTGCAGCGAAACGAAAAAGCGATAATGATTCCGAAGCGCGAGGAAGCATGGGCGGAAGGGGGGACCATGCCCGGGACGATCTACGCGCACGAAGACGACGCCGCTGGGGGTACAGAATCTCGAGCTTTAAAAGCGGGAGTAGAGAAAGAACGAAGAGAGAGCTTTGGCACACTAAATGAGGAGTCATAATTCTCAGTCAAGCGACACGTCGCGCCGCTGTGACCCATAATCCCTCCCCCGTCCCTTGTACGCCAGAGCCTCCCCCTCCCGCGCCACTTAACGTATCCGAAAACTTCCCCTCGTTGTATCCACGCGATACTTCCGTCTTCTCCCGTCTCCGTGTCGCGCGCGCGCGCAGCCACAGTGCATTTGCTGCCAGCCAACGAATTCATACATCACGCCGCATTCCCCATGTACTCATCGGCCCGGCCCGTGCTCACCCCCTGGACTCGGTCCTCCTCCACTGCTCGCCCACCCCTAGCTAGCGCGGCGTAGACCCTGCACGAACCAGGCCACGCAGCCAGCCGAGATGCCGTAGCCATCTGAGCCGTACGGGAAATTTATAAGTCTACGAGGAAGCCTGACTTTTCGGGCCTTTTCACGCCCACCAAACTTTTCCTCTTATCCGCGGCGAACCCACTCGCCCCGGCCCCCTCGCCGAGGAACTTTATAATTTTATCGGCGACGAGTTTCATCGCGCGATACCCATTACCGTTAATTTAGCTCTACTTAATCGCCGCACCGGAGCCTGCCGCGGCTAAGTGGATAACGCGGGTAAACATCTAGCCGCGCTGGTATCTGGCTGGTCAACGCGGTGCACGGTCAAGAAGGCATTCCGCCGGTGGAGATGTATCGGGATAGCCTTTCTGGAGAGCGGTGCCTGGCTTTAAGTGGTGCCACTCGCTCGGTGCCCTGGGAAATTGCGACGGGATTATAACGCCGTTGGCGGGAGCGTTTCTAGTTCTTGGCTTTGTGGTAGCTGCTCGAACCTAATTTAAGAGAAGCGGTAAAAGTCGGATAGAAGACGTTTGACCCAGAAAACCGCGGCCGCTATCAAAGATTAGAGAGCGCGTGCCGCTGCTGGGATGGTAAGAGTATGCGAGTTACAAAATGGAATTCTCCACGGGGAAAGGAGGAGCGACGGCGCATGGTGCTGTAGCTCCCTGCTGTTGAAGTTATCTGCATCTCTAATATGCCGCGGAATATCGTTCGAGGCGGAAGTTTTGTGAAGCTTTGGAAGTAATCGATGAAGTATTAAACGTTTAGATAAAGTCCCAAGAGTGGATTTGTGTCGTGACTTTCAGCTGCGGAGCTTTTTATTCGATACGATTTAAATAATTGAAATGTTCTTGTAGAAAGCACTGTGAGTGACAAAATTAAAAAAGAAAATTTTATTGGGGAACGTTCTATGTGCCAATGGTAATACTATAGTATAAAATTTTAATGCAATAAATTACCATTTGTGCTAAAATATGGTACGTCCAACGATACTTCTGTAGAAAACAATGTAAAAGCCAATTAGCTAGGAACAAATGAGGCTATCAGCGCAATAGTGGCGTAACCCACAATTTTGGATGAATTGACATTTCAGTCTAAACCACTCCTTATACAGCAAAATATTAATACTATAGTGTCCTCAGCAACCCTACAAAAACATGCAGAAAGTGGCAGCACAAAAGTGTGTTTTTTCACTGAGCATTTTGTTGATTTACGTCGCAAAATACTGGCCTGTGCAGCATTGATCATTATTTTATATACTAATAATATACACCTTAGCAATTATATTTTGTAATAAAATCATACCTATGTACCTAAAAGTAAAAATTTTAAGCAACGACTTTATAACGTCAATAATTTCATTAACCGTTATCTCAAAACAAATTTTTTAGGGTTACGTCACTATTGCGCTGATAGCCTCGAAGAGGATTGACACTTACAGTGCTTGCAAATTTAAATTAATGCCACATTCAGTGTTTTCTATAAATACAATTCTTTTTTCATGAATTTGGACTACCTATATCAATGCAACAAATAGAAAATTTTGTGATGCATTTGGGTTATTGTATTCTTAAGCCAGTGGCGGATTTAACAGGGCGCCCGATGAATCGTTGCCGTCTGGGCCCCTGCTCAGAGGGCCCTCAGGGCCCCATCCTTAAAAGAAATTATGATTTCATCCAAACTATATTTTTTTCAGTACTACTACACTTAGCCCGGTTTTAGTAAAAAACCTCTTCATTTTCCCGAAAAATAATGGGCCCCTCAGAACGTTTGCCACCTGGACATTTTTTCTTAAATCCACCACTGACTTAAGCATATTTAGCAATCAAAACAAAATAAAGTTCGTAAATAATTTAAAGTCAGGGAAGATTTTTTTCTCTCTTGAAAATGTTGATTTTTGGCACTTACAATGCTTTTTACAAGCACTCTTCAATTGGTTAAGCGTGAAATGCCGTGAACATTGGATCATTCCACCTAATGAAATCGAATAGCAGCTTTCTTGTAACAACTTAGCTAGGTTTAATTACCAAACGCGTAATGTAAGAGTAACGCAATTTGTTATGTTAGAAATGGTTAATTCGTAGGTTCTTCTGGCCGTCTAGCACATTTCTCACAACAATTTAAGTACTTTTTTAAACGAATAAATATACAAACAATTCACTGCGAGTAGATCAATAGCGGTAACAACTTTTAAATAAACGTGACTTGTTAATTTTTTGTTTCTGATGAGTCACTGCAAAATTTCTTAAAAATAGCTTATTTAAAAGGAAAAAAAATACGATTCACGACAATTTTTTCAGACATTTATTTTCTAAGATTCATCACGTCATATGGAGTATTAAATTAATTTTAAAAATGATATTACCTGTAGGTACCAGCAAGAAGATTACTATGAACACCATTCTTGCAATATTTCATTTATCCATTGATTCCATTGCGAAAATACTTTATCCTAACAACCAATTCCTTGCATCTGAGGCGCGAGTCTACTAGGCTGTAACGAGTTCACAAGTACGCTGTGAATAAAACTCCACCTCCAACCCTTCTTTTTATTCCTTTCTCTCATCTTCTTTCCGACTACCTTGCAACCGTCAAAAACTTCATATTCAAGAACTATTGCATTCTCCACTCGTATTACTACACCCTGAGTATGTCTCAATAATTTGGTCTTCATATTACTCTGAATAGAATATTTTATCACGATGATTTCTGAATGAGTTTCTATAAGCATTAGTGAGTAAATTGAACAAAGTTTTGTTGTAAATTTATTATAACTGATATCTACAGTGTGGGGTCCGATCTACCTCTTCCGTCGCTCTGGGTAAAATGATTTTTACGGCACTTTGTATGTAATTATAAATAATTATTTTGAAATATAACTTTTGACGGTGAGTGAAATTTTTTGTAGGTATATTATTTTGTTTAATATAGGTACGTAGATTTCCCTAGAATTATAGTATTTATGTGGGTGATTTAAAAACAAATCATGGGTTTTACCGCTTTTTCAAATAATTCTATTTTTTTATTGGTTTTTATTGATTTCAATTTTCTTTTCCTACCAATTTTGCCACCACCAAATTTGCTGCTCTGGGCGGTCACCTTGCTTGCGTCTCCCATCACATTCTACTACAATGCAGAATTGAACGATAGCCAATATCGCAATATACTGCTGTTTTTATGGAGAAATTAATATCCTAACTTTTTGAGAAACTATATCTATAATTTGAACAGAAATATATACCTATAGTCTGTTCAACAAGATAGGAACCGCGATTTTTTTATAAGTACGAAAGATATTTATTTCTGATTTGTTTTATATGAAAACACATTAGGGGAGACCGGGGTAAAGTGAGAAGAAAAAAGTTTGAAGTCGAATCAAATTTTTCCTTTTCAATAAAAATGTGTGGAATTAGATTTATAATATAATTTGAATATTACTATTGATAAATGACGAATAGCAATACTTAAAATAAACTAAATGTTTATTAAAATTCAACTTGAAAAGAAAATGCCAAAACGACCACTTTACCCCATATAGGTATGAGGTAAAATAAAGTATGAGTAAATAAACTCAAATAAAACCAATAAAGCAAATTTTTTAACAAAAACATATATATTTCTATCACAATTTCTTTTCAAATGGGCTTCAATAATTTTTGGCAGACAGGTTTCACATAAAAATAATGCGCATATCACTCGCGCATCTTTTCTTTACAGCTCAGTTTACTCCGGTCACTTTGCCCCGAATGTGTACTCAGTGGAAAATTAATTATTTAATAATGTAGGATTAATGTTTTCTCAAATGAGTGTACATGTATGTTTATAAGCTTGTTATAAACACGCAGAAAAAACTTGGAGTTGAAATAACACATTTAAGGCTCATTTATCCAAAAAACTAAATTGAAAAGAAAACCAATTGGAACTCTCTAAAACTTCGTTTTTCATTATTTAAATAAATTTCCATTTTTCGATATCAGAATGTGCATAATTATCATTGTGAGCTTACACACATTTATTACGTCACTAAAATTTGTAAATATATTCTATTGTTAAAGAATAAATTAAGTAAGCTCATTTTACCCCGAGGTTCACTTTGCCCCGGTCTCCCCTAAAAGTGCTAAGGTGCTTATAATTAATAGACGGTAAAATCGCCACCGTTGTCGAGTATTGTCTGGCATCGTTTGAGCATGCTTTCAACTAGTTTCTTAGCGTGATCCGTCAAAAGAAAATGTAAAATTTTGCGAAAATGTGCACAGGCTTTCCTGCACACATTTTCGATGGGATTGGCATCAGAAAATTGAGAGGGCCAATCCATCGTAATGATGCCATTTTCGTTCTTCCAAGTCGGCAAGTTCTTCGGCTTTGCAAGTTTACTACGACGTTTTGCGTCATTATCTTCTTGTAAGATCCAATCTTCGTTAGTGAGACCAAAACATCTTCTTGGCTAATTTAATGAGGCCATGCTTGCAAATTTACACAATATTCACTGCATTCAAATTCAAATTCTCGGTGAAAAGCTCCAAGCAACCGAATGCGGCGTTCATTTTGTCCTGCGTGTTTGTCGTCGATCTTGTTTTCCCTCGATTTGTACTGTGTCACCTACTTCACAACGAACTTCTTTGCGTGCACAGGAAGACCGCTACAAATCGGCTTCGCGTACGCAGTACTCATTATGATTTCGAACGATACTAAAGTGAATAGGTGGTATTGGCATCGTGGCCCATCGAAGATGCAATAGCGCCGAGAAGGAGAGAGAGAGAAAGAGGGATATGTTTAATTTTTCTCGGAAACTTGCCGGTTCCTTTCTTGTTGAACAGACTGTATAAAAGTCTTGAATGAGTTGCAATAATTCATCAAATAACACTGCAAACTCTTTTGAGTCTCGATTATTTGACATGCGTACTCCGCGCTCCCATTTCCTATATTCGCACAATTGAAAGCCAACAGTCAGCTGAAGAATTCGAAATAAGTGAACCGTCCCCCAGAATTAAAACTAAAATAAAATGCACTAAAAACTAAGAAATAATTCTTATAATTCTTAAATAATTAATATACTACGAACGCCTGTAAAGTTTTAGTTTTACTATTCGTCCATACATGACGGATCATTTCTCGATAAATTGTGTAGATATTTTCTGTAATCGCGATGCGACTACCATTCCGAACGCAGCGGCTTTTTATCGTTTTCGTAAAAGACACGAGTGACTGATTTCAAGTCGTTTAGATTTGTGGTTATGGGTTACATTTATTGATGACTGTGTAATATCTTCACGCCCCGGGTTAATTTTTTTAAAAATATTTTATTATCATCCAAACTACGCACGCCTGCAAAGTTTCAAGACAATTTGATAGTTGGAAGTGTGTTAAATTTGAGTTGCCAGATTTGTACCACACATACATACTGTGGGATATAATATATATTTAATAAAAACAGGAATAGATATATGTACAAGATTGAGGATTAACTAAAACTAATACAAAGTAATCGACTACAACACAAAAACGACTCGACTTCACACAACTCCTCCGATCGTCCACACACTCTGCCGACCGTTCCAACTCTGCCATCCCTCCGGAAAGCCCACCTTTCGAAAAGGACGCTACACCCCCACCACGCACGCTCTCCAAGTCGCCCTCATGCCCAAATATGGACATTCTTACGCCACGCACTTTCTTACCCCGACAAACCCTTGCGCGCGTCGCTGGGCCCAGTGACGCGTTGGGTTTTCCCCGACGGGCCTGTCTCCTCAGAGGTTCTCATCGTCTCACTCAACCTATTCCGATACTACAATACAGAGTATCGAAGCTCATTAAAATCGTTTAAAAAGTAATTCTTTATTTTGACTCCTGTCTGAAAGTGCTCGCCCGCGCGCTCGCACTGATGAAACTTCGTTTGGCGCCAGTAGAAAACGAAGCGAAACTTCGTTTCGTCCCACCAAAGAACGAAGTGAGCACTTTGATCGTAAAATGAGCATGAATGCGACCTCCGGACACTTAACATCCGTCTGTGTTTCGGCGCCTAGAGGCACGCCTTCTCTGTATCTTTTCGCGCGGGCTCATCTCGACTCACCGTTTTAGCGCAGGTCAAAGGGTGAGCGTTCACGGGCACGGGTTATGCATGACGGTAAGCACGTGCCCCCGGATTCAGCAATCCGTCGCGCGTTATGGAGGTACACGCGTTGCCCTCAAGTCATGAAAGTCTTATGACGCCGGGGAGGTCCGGTCCCCCGCAATTCCTCGCGTAAACTTCAATGAAAATGGGATCATAGCGCGGCCCCGCCGTGGCCCTTGCGCCGCCCCGGCGCAGGACAAATTACCTCGCCGCGACAAATTAGTAAACGGAACCGTAGAAATTAGTTACGAGCCCGAGGGCCAGCCTCCCGGCGCTTGGACCGTACTTCCCGCGCGTGTGTGCAGAAACAAGCGGCCGCACAGGCTCGAGGCGATCCTATCGATCGTATCGCTCGGACTCGGGGTGGATTTGAATTATTTCGGCGGGCGGCTGCTTGGAATAATAATAAAGACCGATGCGCCGTGGCCCGTGTGCCCAACGATTTGTAACCTATCCATTATGCACACGTTCATCGATCGTTTCGTTCTACATGATTTTAAGCAGATTTGATTACGTGCCGTACGATAAATCAGCCGGGGCCTTGGCAGCGCGGCAGCGCCCGAAGTGATACGTTCTAGGCGAATGGTGTGGCGCTCTTACGGCGGGCGAAATATATTTGAGTTTTGGTGAATATTTTAGTTCGATGAATGGCGATGTTCGTGAAAGGAAAAGAGTGATGGATGGAAAATTAATTAAGAGCTACCTCCGCGACTCCCACCCCTCTCCGAACGATGTTACAGGGACAGGATTTCGTTAAATTTTTTGCTAATAACGTTAAAACTAAAATCGCTACTCAACGGGGAATAAAATTCGTGTTTCCAGGAAGCGTCGCTTATTTCCTTTTACGGAACATTTTTAATTTACAATCTTTTTTAATCACTGCAGGAGATACTCATTTCTTTGTAGCTCCTTTTATGCCGATAATTGTATTAAACTGTAAGTTAAATTTTAATCTTCTCTGTACATTTAAAAACTTCAATGGTTTTGCGAGGGAACTTTCTGCTTTCAGTTTAATTAAGATCAGGTCGACGCGGAAAGTCAGTTGTCAATACACCTGTACGCATTTAGCATATTTAATTACAGATTTGATTTAGTAACTTCTTATTCTAACTAAAAATTGCAATTCTAATAATTGTTACCTTCCATCTTCTAAAAACAAGTTACAGTGATGCAGTTGCTAATTTCAAAGAACTTTGTTAAAACGATTCACGAAGAAACACAGAAATATCTTCTTCTAGTTCCATCAAAAAAAAAAAATCGCGTATCCATCGATCATTTTCCTAAATGATCGCATTGTGCCTACGTAAACCCAGTCACGTGTACTCAACAAGCTTCTATAAACCGCGCGAAACTTAAATGAAACTAATTCTCGGCATTAAGGGGAAGTTGCTCATTAAAGAGCGCCCATTCTTGCTACTCCCTCGGCATGACGCCCGTCCGTATCCATCTTCATTTGAAGTGAGGTACTTTAATAACAGCTCCAAACGTCAGACAGTTACTAAAATTCCCGTTAGGTGGTTGCTCGCTAAAGCAAAAGGAATTAAGGGCTTGTAAGTAGGTAGGATCGATTTCATTGGCTTCATCGTTAACACTGAGCTGGCTTTCACGGCACGTAACGGATGCGTAATGCATGGCGAGACGTAGGTTGACCTCATCAAGGGACTCCTTCCGTTATATCATTCATAAAATATGATTGGAGATTTTCAAACGGGCGACGCGACGTGACCGTATAAATTAACTTTAGCTGAAGGCGCGATCGATATGACAGCATCAAAGGCTGGGGTCTATATCTCCCTTTTTGCGAATGCAGAACCGGGTTAATAGCTGACAAGGGTTCTTTTTTAGTACAAACGCGTTATTATATTAACGAACCGTAATGACATCCACGCGCAAAGGATTATTGGTTCTCAATTAACAGCGAGTGTGGTAGTGGTCCATGACGTCCCATTAGCTCTAAATACAACGTTTTTATTGCGATAATAATTAGCATCATTACCGAATACGCGGTGGACGTTCTTTGCCTGGACAGTTGTGGATGGAAAATTTGTTTTGAATAATTAGATTCGTGACGTTGTTCTTCCTTCTTTTAAAGAGACAGTACATTAAGGAGTATTTGCGAGTTTGGGGTTTAAAAAAATCATTTCCTTTTTATATATAAATTGTACGAGCACGCAAAGTTCGCTGCAAAATTTTTGGTTGTCTAAGTTTGTAAATTGAATTTCTAATTAATTTCATAATAATAGTTTAACTTTCTACGTTTCTATTATTTTATAGATTACCTGAGAACAAAATATTCATAGAGGTTGATCTAGTGTCGAATTTATAAATTTCTGTGTCCTTTTTTATTTGGGATATGCCACGACCCCAGTATACTAGTCACGTTTACTAAAAATAGTATACCAGTTAAGGATTAAGAATGATCAGTTGAAATTTCATAAAAAAATTCGAAATATTGCAAGTCATACGATTTACGCTCGATTAAAAGAAAATTATACGTCATTTTGTCTAATTTTTTTTATATTATCTTTGTATGACTTCGATCTAATTGACCCGTCACAAATACTTAATAATTACCGATTTTTGGGTTCGTAATTGAAGAAAACAGAACATGCGCCAGTTTGAGTATTCCATTTTTTTTTAAATATTCTTAGGAGAGTCCACTAGTTTTAGGCCTAAACTTTAAAACACCATTTGATTTTTCGATTTCCGATAATTGCACGAGGTTTCTTCCTTCTTTCAATGAGGTTTCTATCTTTCAAGAAGGCTACTCACTCCTCCGCCCTCGATAAAAACCACATAATTTTCTTTATGACAATATAAAAGAAATGGAAAATTATACTGCAAACATAGTTTAATAGAATGTGAAAAATTTCATCAAGATATTTTGCACAGTTATTTAGAAAAAAAAATCCTAAAAATTGTATCATTTTCAAACCTCAAAATCCTCAAATACCCCTTAAAGCCACGCGTATTTTTTAAACAAATTCGTTACCAGCAAAATGCTTAAACCCTCCTAATTTCACTACATCATATTTCAATTTTATCAAATTCCCCGGCACCGAATGCAAAACTGATCGATTCGGCGTGGAATGGTGCCTGCGCATCTCATACCGCCACAGCATACAGTCACTATTCAATTCACAAGCATCCGAAAGTCTCCCCACAAAATCGTCCTCTTTAATCAAACAACAAACTCCACCGCAGCGACGTATCCGCGGACAAAGAAAACGAGACGCCCGCTAAAACGGTAAACGTGTACCCGAGATTCGGACAGGGTGCGTCGTTAAACCGATTGGCAGAAGTTCGGTGTTCGCGGATGGGACGTAGACGGATGGAAATAGAAATTAATGAAAGCCGGAGGGGGAAACGGATAGGAAGGATATTACGTGTTGAGGATATGGACTTGCCAATTACAATCGTATCCAAGCCGCGATCACCCCCGCGGGATGTGCAATCGCTGTCTGTTTCTATCAAACCGTACACACGGCTCCATGTGTATTTCTTAGTTACACGGTTACACGCGCGACCCCGCGCCCTCGTGCACGTGCACGGGCACACAAAGGCGGCCGTAGAAAAGTATGGTGGGTGCATTTGTATACAGAGAGTCCAACCCCATCGCCGCCCCTATTTTCCGTCTGCTATACCGCAACTTCGAGTCAGTCGACCACAAAATGTATCATCTCCTAGTTTGTACTCCCAGGTTAAATTAGATTTTATTGGGACTGTTATCCATTCTACGTTACCCCCTGGAAAGTACTTCCGGCCGAAGCAATCACGACCCCCTCGCCCCTCCTCGCCCGTCCCTCTGATTCCCAGACAAAATTCGAATCCATTCCGAGGATGCGCCCGGATACGGTGGATCGGTACCAGGCACGTATCCCACCAGCTAATCATTCCCCTTTCCCTGCCGAACAAAAAAGTCTGCGATCCCTTACCCCCAACCCTTCCCCGGCAATTGCCCCCTAAGATGGTTTTCCTAAGGAAGCAGCGGGGGATAGTTAGAATGGCTGACTTTACGTCCGACGGGATGAGATATCCAGATTTTAACGGGGGTGATCACCGACGGCGTCGCAGCCAAGGGAAAAATAGTAAATATCGAAAGTAAAAGAAAAATAGAGTGGAAGGAATTACGATAGCATAAATGCGGGATAGCGCGGGGCTACCTAGGTGGGGTAGTTTCCGCAGGGCAGCTTCGAGATCTTAAAGTTCTTGGTGTAACTGCAGGCCTGGTTAATGCGCCGCTATGTTTTTCCATGCCGGTAAGAAAATAAAGCGGAGGAGATTGCGAGAACCGGCGCGGAACAGCTTATTCGTGCCGCTAACTTTCCTCGATACTATGGCGCGACGCAGACAAACTGTCGCAACTTCCGCGAAATTGTCGAGTTCGGGCGTCCTATCATCCCTCAAACTTTGCCCGCGCGAAATCGTCGTTACACGTGTACGCCGAGCGCTTTCCGCGATTTCCCTATCGACGGCGCGTCACCGCTGACGGAACTGGCAAATTTAACGAAACTATCAGCTTAGCAGGCCTTCGGAGCTGAAGAGGCCAGCTGCGTTTCGATTAATAACGATGAACAGGACTTGCCACGAAGGAGAGAGAATTCTTCATCCGCGGCGCAGTTACTACCGGGTCCGTCGATAATGGTTTTCGAACGCTTCCTTCGGAAATTGAGGAATCTTGGGTCGTTTATGGATATACTGAAAATGTGAGTTTGAAATGAGAAATGTCTATGAATCTGAAGGGAAATGGATATTGAAGGGAATCCCTTTTTCATTGCATAGTCAATTGAAATGAGAGTCATTGGTCACAGGCGGAGGTTATTTCGTGGTTGTCACGATTTCTCAAAATCTGATGAAAGGCTTTTGAATTCAAACTTAGATAGTACGTTGTAATTTTGTACTGCTTTGATGTGTGTAATGTTGACTGCTGAGTTCTAAGAAGGGAACGACCCCAACGTCATACACGAACTAGATAAACTCATATACTAACAGAATCTGTTTCACTTTTCGATATCAGATGATCCGGCTCTGAGAAATCGTGCTTACCGCAAAAAAAAAAATAGCTTCTGGGAGAGTGGCTGTTATTTGTTTATTTTTTTATATTTTTCTATAACAAAATTACTGAGAGTTGGTGAATATATGTACTTTTAAAATAAGTAAATAATTGTAAAAAATATACATTAGATTTTCCACAAAAAATTCCCGAATATCACGCCTGCCAACTAGGCATGAACCCTTAAGCAATGAATTCGCTTCGATACTAATATTGCAAATCGTGATGCTTCCGTAATCTCGTTAAAACTCCTTCTTATAACATCTAAACTCGTAATCAATAGGAGCCTCAGATGAAACACTCCTATTTTTCGGGGCAAGTACTTCCTACACATTCGCATACTTTCTCCCTTGCAATCTTTGGCACTCAAAGGCTACCTCTACCAAGTTAATACACCTGAAGCGCCACTAGCCACAGAAGTGTCTCCGAAGGGAAGGCCCTAAACGAAGAGCAATACACTTCTCGCGACTCATCCTCTTCCACAGTAGTCGCAATAAAATCCAAACTAACGCAGTTCGCCGCACTCCAACGGCCGCGATTATTCCAAACTGCCAAACAATTCATCCTACCCGCGTCGCTTCGTAAGAACCACACCGCGCGAGGGTGGTAAGTACGTAAAATCTCGGATTTCAAGTCGCCCGGCGATAAATCAGCCGGGGCATGGAGTCACACGCTCAGGTGCTCGTTATTAACTCGGTAGTCGGTGATTCCGTGGCCGCGAGCCGTTGGACCAACTTCGTCTTCTTAATTGAGGCGCGAACGCGGACATAATTCCACGGGGACGATCAACTTTCCCGGGCGACGGAACTTCTTATCGGCGAGCCATCGGATTTGCAAGCCCCGCCAGCGAAAAGAAGCCGGCGAAGACGGCGATCCTAGCGCCGAATTCCGTTTTGTTAGGACGGGGAACGTAGCTCGCGCGAGTGCGGCTAATGATAATTGCTATGGCCACGTGGCCGATGGCTTTTATTTCGGGAGGCCGGCTGTCCGCGGTGGCGTCGTGCGCAAAAACAGGAACGTTAGCCGCGACCAGTCGCGCAACTATCGCTGGTACGAACATTAAACCGGTGATAATTCTTGGATACAAATGCTGCTAACAAATGTACGAGGTGTGACGATAAAGTTTCGAGAATAATTCTATTGAAAATTTTATTTTGGAAACTAAACAGATGCGAGGTCATCGCCTTCAGAGTATCATTCATCGTCTCAAAGCCTTGAGATTATACACTACACAGATTATGCATTCCAACGTCGGATCCATCGATCGTAACATTTCTAGTATCTATTTTAATACCTGCGTTGCATTTCTTTGAATGTCAGGAATTAACTGAAAATTAATGATGGGATTGATACCGTAACGATACATATCGATATCGTTACTACAAATTTCGATCTGGTATTGATACATATCAAAGTCAATGGTATCGAAAGAAATCGATACTTCTTTGATGCATATATTTGCGAATGTATCGATACCTTGTTTGATACCTACTCGAAAATATCGATACCTGATTGATACCTAAATGTCATCTCGATATAGATCGCCAGACATCTCAAGACATACGAGACAGTGAGAGCAACAACGGACCAACCCACATTAAACAATTTTTTTTTCTTTCTATTTTATATGATTAATAGAGCCTATTGGAATACGTTATTGCTACTAACTCAATTTCGAAAGAAATATGAGTTAGTCCGCTGTTGCTTTCACTGCTTCATATAAAGACGTTTCAAGACATCTAAAGACATCTAAAGACATCTAAAGGCGTCGAAAGATGTCTAAAGAAACTGATACATTATAATGCACGTTTCGGTAATAAATCTTTAAGTTAGACAACAGTTATATAATTTTCACCTTATGTTTGTCATTTTAATTTTAAAATCTACAGTCAGCAAATAACGAAAACAATGTAAATAAACACCACTTCTAATATTTCAACAAGATTTTAGTTTAGTACGTGCGTTAGTAGCGCCCTCTGCTCTGAGTTTTGCGTCAGTTTCCCTATTCAAGCCAATACGGGGGTTGCTCCAATATTGTGATCGATTTTGAAGCTGCAAACCCTTTCACTAGAACGTGCGTTCCATTTTTCAAGTAACAGGGGACTGAAATACGTCTTTACGCGAACCAATTTGCACCATGACTAAATTGATTGATAATGTTTATATTGGTGGCGTAACTGTTTACATTGTTGCCGCTTTGGCGGGAACAAAATTATTCTCGAAACTTTATCGTCACACCTCGTACCCGGGGGGCTTAATGTTCTTAGAGCAGTTTCCTTCTTGGAAAGTTGGTCCTGCATTGTGGTTTACATCGGCACACTTCATATGAATATTGAATATTGCGTGACTGACGAGGATTTTCCACGTTTCTCAAAATTAGCTGCAACTTGTTTCGCTGTCTTCAATTACAATTGGGCTTAGTTATGCAGAAAGCTACCAACCCTCAGTGATCTTAAACTGAGAAAATTTAATTTGAAGATTTTAATAGTTACGAAAAAGTGGCGTTATTTCTATAAGGTATATTTTATTTTTTTGTTATTGTTTGAAATGTTTATAGTATTATTAATTATACTACTCACTATTATTTTAAATTTTCTGTAGTTTATGTGGGTTGGTATTATTCCGCAATTTCAGTTTCAGTTTAATTCACATCAAAGTCGAGACAATTCTATTGTGACTGTTTGAATTGTCATAAAAATTTAAACAATCTGCTGGAATGAAGTGCATCATTTCTTGTAGCTTTTTAAGTTTTGCATCTGATATAGGTTTACCACTCGGCCATAATATTGGTGGTTTGAAAGTTTGCTGCAAAACAGTTATAACCCTAAAATGGACCTATGGCTTGGTAGTTTTAATAATTGTAAAATGTAAGAATTGTTCTATGGGTTGGTAATTTCTTGCAAAATAAAGATCACAAAATTATGGGATCCTTACTGTGTTTAATTAATCTTTTTTGTCATTTTGAAGGTTGGTAGCTTTCTGCATAACTAGGTCCAATTGATAGTTCAGCTTGTAAACCGTCGCATGCGGAAGTACTTTCCTTTGCACCAGTGAATATGAGTCAGGTAAAGTAGTCGAAGGCTTTTTTTGCGTGGTCATTGGATTGTTGCTATCATTATTTAGTGCCTCATCTATCATAGATACAAAACGTGTACATGCACAATACAAACTTGATAGAATATAAGTACCTGGGGGGTTTTACATAACCCCAGAAGTCAAATTTGATTGTAAACATCCTAGAGTGAAGGTACAAAGACACAAGATCGCATACTTAATTCCACTTTAGAGTCTGATCTATTCTGCAGTGGAATTAATGAAAACTAAACAACAGTTAACATATTTCAAACGCTCTAAATAAGGCTCCTTATCACCTTTCATTCCCTTCAAACAGTTTGTCCCATCGCTCCAAATATATTTTTACTTTGTACCGATACCTCTGTCCTCGCCACAAGAGGGCATCTCAATCGATCCCGCGCTCTCGCAAATTCTCCCTCAACTACCGATTCCTATGTATACCTATTTCCTCCTACCCCCTAAGGCAGGGTCTGCTAGGTAAGCCTTACTGATGAGCCCATTAGCAGGCTCTGGACGAAACGCACACTTCTCTCCTTTTCTGCTTTGTAGTCCTACCTTCAACACTGACACCTCCTACCTTACCACCTCAACTTCAACACCTGGCTGATTTTATAACGTCACTATATCTCTACCACCAAGTACTGTCTTGCGAAGGTACAACAGTGACTAACCTGGACCCCACTCAAGTAGTAGGGTAAAGCGATATCTCTGAAGGTACAAGCCACTAAATTATGTGTTTCTCGTCACCTATTCCAAGGCTGCCCTCATTTGGTCACATTCCTACACATTCACTTCCTTAAAATTCCAACGTCCGGAAAGTATACCTACCAATTACGCCCCCGAGGTCCCGACTCACGGGAAGATGCCCAGAGCTTAGAATGCTACTGACTTTCCCCGCAGCAGGTTTTACGACACTAGTATATCTCTGCAGAGCACTACACACGCCTTCCTTTCGAAAGAACGGAACGTTATTCCCTCAAAATTGTGCACATTCGCGTGACCAAAGTTCGCGGCGGGGCCGTTTTCTCACGGTATTACGTGCCGCACAAAATAGGAGAAACTTCGTGTCACGTCTTGACGCTAAGTCTAATGCCTAGATTAAGTACCTACAAAGTTGGCGTGAACTAATGGCTGCAACGAGCTGGACGGTCCTATGCTTTATCAGCACCGCGGGAGAGACGTCCCGACGCTCGCTCGCCGTCTACCTCGTCGTTCCCCTCTCCGCGAGATCTCCGAATGAGGATTAATATTTCCGTGTACAAAGACGGTGGCTGTCCGTTGATTAAGCTCCATGAACGAATTGGAATCGGTCTGCACAGAGATATCAAACTACGGCCATATCCTCCCTGACACATTTACTAGCCGAACATTTTTCATGCCTCAGCTGCATTTGTTTAAGGGGATCATCAAAATGCTCGAGAAATAGGTGATTTTTATGAATTTTTTACAGGAAGAGGTTATAACATATCCTAAAAAATACGTTTGGTATTTATTGATACACTCGTTAGGATATAAAAAACATTTTTGTTCAACGCTTTCGGCCTTGATGCATTTTCTAGGTGGCCCTTGGCGCAGCGCTGCCAAAAATAAAAAATTATAACCATTTCTTAAAATTTACATCAACGGCTATCGCAGTATCCGTTGTTGCGGCAAAAAGACCAAAACTACGATAATTGGTGCACATTTGAACGAAATAGTGCAAAAAGCGGATAATTTCCGCATAAATGTGGCGATAAAAAAAAAACGTGATTCAAAAAAATTTGGTATAGGATGCTGCAATAGCGAGTCCAATTACGAATCGAATGCCTCAAGATTTTTTGAATCGGTTCATTAGTTCTTCTGAAGTCGTAGTTACCGTTTTGAAAAATCGTGTTTCGAGAAAGACGTGTTCAAAGTTTTCTCGGGTCATACATGCGTTCGGAGCTTGACCTGTTTATGTGATTATAAAATCTATAATCGTACGAATTTTGGTGTGAAACATTCACAGAAAAAAAATCGATTTTCTGAAAAATTTTAACCGGAGGGCCCCCTTAAACCCTCTTTTTAATCTGCACCCATTACATGTTCATCCGATACATCAACGAAACATAGCACCTAATATCGCCTAGCCACAATTAAATCGCTCTAAATTGAATAATAATCTATATTTTTGTATGCAAGATGTTTCAAAGTAAAGAGGAATGATTAATGTTTCATATACTATAAATTAGAATCTTTGAAACCTACAATTTTAATTACTGCTTGCTTTGCGAGATATAACGAGTGGCGATATTAGGAACCTGGGCGGTATTAGGTACATTCACCCTACTCCCTGATAAATCCTTGACGCGTTTCTACCATACAGCAGGGAATCTCTTTAAAGCATCAGAACACAGCTGAAAGATTAATGCAAGCTCCTTTGATTGTACACTGTCACGGATGCTACCTGCTAAGCACGTCCTGGGTCCCTGGCATCAGACAGTCAGAGTGGTAGCAATATTTAAAAGGTGGACGTCTCAGGTGTAACGCCAGTCGGAATAATCCAAGAGCAAGGGCAGAGGGTGAAAGGCCTTCGGCAGCCCCGTGGAAATTTATCGGGCAAGCTCTTTTTACGAAATTCCTGTGGCTGGCTAGTCGCAAACTTTTGCCTCCCTGCGGCCTGGGCGAAGGGACAGCCGCGCCCAAGCTGGCGTTCCCGTTCATCGCAGCTTAATTGTCCCCTGCGCTGCGGCTCTATCGGCAGAGCAACGGGCTGTCGATGTCCCCGCGCCAAGGCGAGCGACTGAACCCCCTCGGAATGAGACACGCGTATGAAAACGTCGCAATGTGGAGCGTCCACGTATTCTCGCGGATTTTTCTCTGTTGCCTGGGATCGGAAGGCTCGTTTGTCTTCATTATTCGCAAACGAGTCGCTTGGTTTATTACGGCCCGCTGCGTATGGTACATTTCACGGGGCGCGTATAGGCGGCACGCATGACTTGGTGGAAAATTTGGTGATTTCGCGACTGCGTGGCAGTGACGGTTTTGCGCGCATGGACCGAGCAGTTCATATAAATAATTGATGCGACAGCGTCGTCCAATTAATCGGAGGGGTGTGGGCATCTGTTGTATAACGCGTCGCTAACCCCCGAAACGACTGATACGATCGGCGAAGTGGCTGTTTTCATTGCGACGCGGTGGGAGTTAATGGACAAGTGCCGATTGTACAGGCTTGTAGGGAATATTTATTCTATACCTACTATGCCATAGCCATTAACACTAGAACCGCCGCACCGGTCATTTCGACCGTTTTTATCTTTTGTGTCTTCATAAATGAAGATTCTTTGTAGAAAACACTGTAAGTGCCGAAAAATAATTTCTATACTGTAGTATCACTATTGACACGTGGAACATTTTCAACAACAGTTTTTTCTACAATGACTCTTCAGTATCTTATTTTTGTAACTAAACATATGTGCGAGTGTGACTTTTATTTAAAGTAGGTAGGGTAGGGTGGGGCTGAAAGTCCCGTTTTTCATATAAACCTATGTAAAATTTAGTAATAACAATGCAGGGATATATGGTGTTATTTTGTATAAACTACAACTATTATGCTTTACTTTTACAAAGTTGTTGGTTAAAAGTATTAATTTTTGTTCAGTTATATCACAAAATATGTATCAATTGAAAATGGACTTTTTGCCCCGGGCATTGCTTGGAGTAAAAAGTCCTTAATATCTTCTAACCAGGTTTTCGTGTAACATAAAACAAAATAAGTAAAAAAAAACTCTTTTGAAATCAACAAATATTTATTAAACTAATTTCTTTGGTATACAATATTGAAAGGAAATACTACGGCAACCTTTTTTTTAAACAAAAGAATGAAAATACAGGGCACAGATTCAGCTTGAACAAAAAATAGCACAATAATTTTGACTCAACATAAAGATATAACTCTCTTTTAAGCACTTTGACCTTATTTCTTATTCTCAAATTATTTTAATATAAAAAAAAAATGGAAAAAAGATAGATAATACTTTACTAATTGGTTTGTTTCAACTAAGACAACCAATCTTTTTACTATTTTAACATGACTTCTTTAAAAAAAAATAAAAATATAATTAAGGGACTTTTTGCCCCAATGTTACCTCTATAATTTCGCCGATGTATAGGTTCGAAAATATTATCATTCAGAAATAAACAATGTTATGTACACATTACTATAAAGGAACACATTTCTATGTTAACGTATTCACCTTATACGGCGTTAAACTGTGGTTTACTTCGAATAACACAACAAAAACGACGTAGTTTTTTCGTTTCTTGATGTACACAATGACAAAGGCCTCATATGACACGCACAAAAGCCCAAAAACGATTAGCGACTCTGCGGTTCTCCCCATTATCCTTGCCATCAACACAGTTATGCTGCATTATTCAATCGATTGTTTACAAATGGAGATTTTGCATTAGGAATTTTCTACCCGCCGGACTTTTAGCCCCACTCTACCCTAATCTTTCATACTGTAAAAAATATTATCCACTGTCTAATGTGCTGCGTAATTATGTTAATATGCTATAATGCTACTTTATAGGTATTAATAAATTTAAGCAAATATATACTTGCATTACTTGTACGTAAAAATTATTAAAATAATTAATAGAAATTTATTACCCCCATAGAGAGTGAGACTCCAGCTTGCGCCTAATGCGCCTTACGGTAAACAGGGCCCAGCTTACAGAATATACCGCTTGTGAGCCAATGGATTACTGGTTAAATAATCATTAAACAATAACACTCGCTGTTTCGACGCACGAATATTTTACACGTCACATCTTAAATCCCGCAACAACTCTCTTCAAAAAGAAAATGTGCTTTCCGTGTCACGTCCTTCACAAAAGCTTCTGCAAAAAAGAAAGCAGCCTGTGGCAATTCTAAAAGTAGGAAACCCGTTGCACGTATTAGCGCTAGATATGTCACCTTGCACGTAATAAGGTTACAGTTTGAGAGCCTTAACACTATTAGCCGTCAAAGCGTAACAACATCCTTTTTAACCGTCCGTCATAAAACGCGCAAAACGACGAGCTTCCAATAACGCGGGAGCCGCCTGGCGTGAACGATGTCTCTCGATCTTTTTTCCGGCCCGCTTTGCCTCCCGCAAGTATTCAAACGTTCGCTTCGTTAATCGATCAAATGAGGAAAAAACGAACGTCTGCGGCTGCTAATTTGATCGCCGTGATGGATACAAGCTTCCCCGCCGAGGAAGCTTCACGGATACGAGTCTCGCGACGCGGAGTGGGTGTAAGTACTGTTACGGGGCATCGATCGAGGCCGATCTCGAAGCCAATATCTCATCCTCGCTTGCGGTCTATTAGATTTCCACGGCTTCCAAGAGGTCACCCTGGCTGCCCGTCCCTCCGCCCTGCCCCTCCCGCCCCCAGCCTAGCCGCGAAGAAAAAGCTACGGCGTAAAGCGCGACTCTTTCAACGTCAATCCCTGAAAAGCACGCGGGATGGATTTTATACGTTTCCATCGGGCCGCGGCCCCAGCCCCCGGATCCAACGTTCCCCGGTCGTATCCAGCGAATCGATAACCACTCGCTAAATCGCCACGTGGTGGGCACCGAGATCCTTGGCCTGCGTCGATCCATCGGCGTCCACTCTGATTTCTGCATCGGCGGGCGTCAAACATCGGTTTCGCTACGTTACAAGCCCTGTCGCGCTGTAAAAAGCGACGATAACACGGCAACGCCCTGTCACCGGCCATTTCTGCAAGCGTATTTTTATTTGCTTTTATTAGCGCTACGCAACGTCGTACCGATTCTTTTCTAAGCCGGCTGGCTTAGAGGTGGAGGGTTTAAGAGAGGTCGGAGACGTGACGTGGTAGAGACAGAGGGCTGAGCGACGCGCGGCGTGTTATTAATTGGCGACGATTTGCATCGGTATCGGCGACGTTTGAATATATTTCCATTTGTTGAAGCCCGTACACGCTATTGTAATGTTTACGGATTTCTGCATTGCACGCTCGCGCGGGATTTCGATGTAGAGTGCGGCTGGGTCAATGCAGAGATTCGTTTGGAATTAAGCAGTATTATGTAGTTTCAGCGAAATTATTGAGAGAGAGCATTCCGGTTGTTATTGAATTATACATCGAGCGATCGTCAATGGAATGCTTGATGCTTGGGTGTATATGGTACTCGATATTCTCCTCTTTTAAGCTTCGAAATTTACTTATTTACAATTAAAATTCATAGACAAAGTTGTGATAACAGATGTAACACTTGCGTACGGGAAAAATATTTTTTATTCACACAAACGCATGGTCCACTTTGTAGGCCTGAAAATCATATGTAAGTTTCAGAGTTGGAAAATAAATGAAAAAGTTTTTTTAAGGGCTTTATTTTACATGCCTTATAGTGTATAAAATAAATTGTAGGTAACTATTTCTTTTAAACAAAATGCCGTTTCTGGTGCTCTTCCATTCTTGCAGATTTTGAAAAGACACTCTCCCCGGCTAGCAGTAGATGTCCCGTATACATTGACGGAGGATAAAAAACTCAAATTTTTCATTATTCACATGACATTTACTACAGAAGTACATAGCGATTTGTCAAAGTATTGATTTTTGTGAAAATGGTGGACACTTGAAAAGAATATCAGTTTTAGCCGAAAAATTTTCCTAAAATTTTAAGCGTGTAGCAAAATAAGTTTTTACTGAATCGTAAAATTCGTATATACTGCTGTAAATAATATATTATTGAAAACACTATTAAAATGTCAAGTAAATCGAATAAAAATTGTTATATTATGCTGTTAGCCAATTTAAAAAAGAGATTCCGGTCAGCTGCGCAGTACAACACATAACTCAGCCCCTTTTTAATATTTGTGTACAATATTTATACAATATATCAATTAATATATGCCCCAAATATGAAAAGTGTAGAAATAATTTTCAACCTCACAATATCATAAAAAAAATCGTCCAATTTTGTGCTGTTTTTTAATTTCTCGGGGTACAGTAATCCTTTAACACGCAATCAGACTTTGGACACCTCAAAACTGTGTGGACTCGCGTGGGCGAGTCCTACTTTTATCACTCAAATCCGATTAACCTTTCAAGTGTTTCTTTTCCGAATAACTTACAAAGCGATTTCAATTTTTCCCTTAATCCAACATTTAAATCCTTTAAACTGTCCACATTACTCGTGCTTTTATTACTCAACCCGATTAACTTTTCAAGTGCTCCACCTCCAAATAGGTTGGTGAAACAATTTCAATTTCTCCGTTTAATCGAACATCCGTTCTCCGTTCGCTTCCAATTTTCCGTCAAACATCAATCTTGGAAAAAACAAAACGAAACTATTACTGCGTGTACCGCCGCGCGCTGGATGCTGTTTTCTATAACACGGTGTGTGTTCTCTGCAGCATCGATTTTCTTCCATTTTCACCCGAAACGACTCTTTGATTCGGCTGCAAGGAAACAAGTTATTTCAGGGTAACGGTACCCGCCCGTTTCATCCGGCCTGCAGGACGAGAAAAATACCGTGCTTCCCAGCCGGGCCGATCGGATAAATAAATCCCGTCGTCAAACTCTTTAAAAGCCTGTTTTAAGGGGGACGAGCGGAAAATAGAAAAGGCAGAAGGGCGAAAAGTTCCGCTGGTGAATTTTAACCTGCGAGCGTCCGCCGAACAAGTGTCTGTAATAGGCTCCTTGTACTGCTTTTTTACTCGCCGCTGCCGCTTTAGTACCCACTTTATCACGGTGTGGTTGTTTCGCTTCAAGTGGATTATTCTGCATCCGACGCATTGCTGAAGGTGGGCACGGTTTATAGTCGGGGATTATTACGATCAAACCTCATTGCGCGGGATGTTGACGATACTAGACTCGACCACGGTGCAGCGTTATATTAGCCGTGGGAGAGAATTTTGTGCTGTTTTCAGCAAAATTCAATCTTTATTTTAAAAACAATTAACACTGACTGTGCTCCACCTTTTGGGCACCATGCAGATCTGACGCGATGAAATCATCGATACATTTTCGGACATCGTCAACGTAATCACTTGGAGTTAAGTCTGGTGAGCATGTCGCGTGAGTTACAGCATTGCCACTGTGGGGTCTTTCAATTCCTGGATAGATCGTTTAAGGGGTATTTGCGGGTTTGAGGTTCCAAAAAGTAGTTTTTTCTTTTAAATATATGTATATAAATCGACAGTATAACATCTTAAGAATGTTCAATCAAAATTTCATAAAGACATTCGGAATAGTTTCGAAGTTAGATCGTTAAGAAGCAAAGCAGGTCATGTGATTGTTTTTCTCGAAACACCGTTCCTCGAACTGGAGTGCACGTTTAAAAGGAAACTAGACGTCAGTTTGTCTAAAGTTTATTGGCGTTATATTTGTATGACTTCAGTCTAGTGGACCCCCATAAATACTTGATACTGACCGATTTTGTATTTTTAATTGAAGGAAATAGGTGTTAGAAATAGGCGAAAATCGTAATTTTTTATTCAAATACGTGGCAGTTTCGTTTTTCATTTTATTTAAATATTTTTAGGGGGGCGACTAGTTTTAGGCGTAAACTTTAATAAACTTATATTTATGACAATATAGAAATGGGACATTGTGGTGGAAACATAGATTAATAAAATGTGAAAAGTTTCATCAATTTATATCTTCTATAGTCATTTAGAAAAATATTCCTAAAAATTGTATCATTTTTAGGCGTCAAACCCGCAAATACCCCTTAAATAAGTACAGAAGAAAAAACACGTGCAACTAGATGAAATTCAGAATTAATGAACACAAAAGTCAATGTACAATTAATGAACATAAAACTGTGGAAACATCAATATTTATAATAAAACAGCATTCAAATCAAATTATTACTCTCACAATCAAATCACACATTCCTTAATTCAAATAATCGCGCACCACTCAAACCTACGCAGGCGTATTTTACCTTAATACTAAAAACCCTGCACCACCAAGAACTGAACAAATCATTCCAGCAGCTTCAGCAGCGTTTTTATCGAGCTGAAACGCGAAGAGAATGCAGTGACGTATATGCACTTTGTCGACGGCCATTGTATTCATGACTGTTTCCTGAGTTATATCGCAAACAATGGACAGGCAGTACGCTGTTTTAAAGAAGTGTATGTCAAAGCTGTAAACGATACAAACAGGAGGAAATGATTTTATGGACTGTAAAACAAAATGCACAAAATTCTTTTTCACCTAATATTTATATTGTTCTCTAGTGCTCTATGATGTTACTTAGAATTCCGTGGAAATAATTTTACGTAATGCGAAATTGTTACACTGGTTGTTAAATGATTGGCGGTCTGATTGACAATGTGACTGCAATATGCGCTACTGGGTGCAGTGGAGAAGCATTTAGAAATTTAATTCCGCGCAGTGTTTGTTGATAGACATCGAGAACATCCCCCTTTCGGGCTTCATTAAAGTGATGATTATTAAGTTCCACAGTTTATGGAAATACATATTTGTGCACTTGTTTCTTTAATTAAGAGTCGATTAATTTATTGGTATTTAGGGCTGATTTGATTAAAGTTATGACGAATGCATCCCTTATTAGCCCTTCATCGGCACACCTTCTTATAATCACAAATTGGTCACATGGGGTTCACCAAACTACATTTTTGAGTTACCCTTATCGTATTTTTGAATCTTTTAACATTTAAGTAATAATTGAACATTTGTAATACTCATCCAATCATGCTCTAATAGTCTTTTTCTAGAAATGTAAATGTTGATATGTTGAAAATTGTATTTAAAAAATAGTAGCGGATAAAAGCATTTTCCTTTTGTTGAAACTCACCAAATTTTTAAATTTCATTAATAAGAACAAATTTACAGAAATATTGGCAAAGAAAGAAAATTGTTTTGGGTGCGATACACCCCGCGTGACCGTGAAGGGCTAGTGTTAGCTGTTTTAATTATTCTATAATTTCATTTTTTCAGGCTTCAATCTGTCACTGGTTTCACTTCAGCTGTATATTTAGCGTAATGTTAATAAACGAGGAGTACACATACTAGTAACAAGTTCCTTATATTTTACTTAAAGTTAGAAAAGTCCTCAAAGAAATCAAAATGCAGGTAGGTCAAAGAACACTCGAAGAACGTGGAACAGTTAAAGAAATGAGAGCACGGTTGGGTCAAAAAAGACCCGAGGGGCGTAGTGGGGTTAAATCTATGGAAACTTCATTGCTGCGAGGAAAAGTGCTCGTACACAAGTACACGCGACGAAGCTTCATTTTGTGGTAGTATGACCTTCGGTTAATGGAGACTTTTGAAATACGAATGTGAAAGAGTCTGTTTGGAAGCTGCTGTGTGGAAAACCATTAGGGGATTATATTTTTTGAGGATTTAGCGCAGTGGATTAAATATGAAGACGGGAAAAATATGCTGTATTAATATAGCTATATTTTTATTAAATTCTGTAGCATTTTAGAAACTTGGAAATGCCAAATGTCTTATTTTGTGACAAAGTTATATAAATAGATGATCCTCTAACTATTTTGATCAACGTATGTAGTTGCATGTGAGAACGAAAGACAATATTCACAGTAGGTAAACAATTAAATATTAACCCTTCGAAAGTTCGATGTAGTAAGCTGGTAAATAGGTAAATAATTGAATCTGGTTTCACACAGTAATTCGAATGCCAGTTTACTTAAAAGATAATAATTAATTCCGATCTAGCATGCAGGGAATCTAAAGATAAAGAAAAATGAAAAAATTCGAGGAAATAAGAACCTCTCAGTGTTTTCAGAAAATATATGTAATCATTTCAGTAATCAAATCTAATAAAGTGAATGTGGAACCAACATATGTATAGTGACTAGTGGGCTAAATTTATGAAGGGTATGTGATAAGCCATTCTTTTGAATTACATTTTCAAGGTTTTTCCATACCTTGTGGCTTACAATGGTAGATATGAGAATAATAATTCCTGCTGAAACAATCGAGGGAGTCCGTAATTCGGTTATTTAATTAACGCAATTCATCGTTAGCATTAGAATTGGATTTCTAAAATTGTCTCAATAACACTTTAATGAAACTACACTTTGGGAACAAAGAGTGCTGACATTTCTTTTCATTTCAAATGACCTCGTATTTTTTGTCTTAAAATCGCAATGACCTACATCCTGCAGGAATTAAAGAATTGAAAGGAGGACTTTGATGAGCAACTGAATGCTTTTTTCGTCTGCTTCTAACCATGGAAACTGTCAGGTTTTCTAATAGACCCTGCTGTTTTATGCCCATTTAATTATTATTGTTTTAAATTTCCACGCGCAAAGAATTTATTTCGTTATAAATTTCAACCTTGGGCTTTCAAATTTTAGGCTACTTTCTTATCATCATGAATGGAGCATTTAACAATAAGACCATCGTTGGGAAATCATAAAGGGGGTAGGGGGAGGTGTTATATTTTTTCCTGTTCAAAATCCTAGTAGATTCCAAGAATTACTTAGAATTCTATATATCCCTAAAATAACCATTCAAACTCAGAGCTTGGACTAAGCACTATTGACGTTCACTGAAATCTGCAAACAGATTGAGAGGAAATACTTAATATTTAATTCTAAATATATAAAAAAAAATTATGTTAAACGATTTTACTAAAAATGCACTCAAAACTAAAATATAATTCTTTTCTTTTACTAAAATTTCGATGGCGATATGTGACTATAAATAAAATCATACAAACTCTATGATTATCCTGTAGAATTGTTCAAATCATAGTTTGTACGATTTTATTTAAAGTCACATATCACCATCGAAATTGTAGTACAAGAAAATAATTATTTTTAGTTTTTAGAGCATTTTTAGTAAACTCGTTTACAATAAAATCTTTTTTCATATATTTTTTTATTCTCTAGTTTTTAGTGTTCGTGGATGTTTTATATTTTTTCATTTTTTATTTTATTTTCATTATTGACTTTTTTTATAAAAAATTGTATTTTCATCACACCCACGCACGCCTACAATGTTTCAAGACAATTGGACTGGTGGAAGTGGGTGAAAATTGAGCTGCCAGATTTGAACAATGTACCAAACAAACAAACAAACACCGAACACCAAACATACAGAAGATCGAAGCTACGTAAAATCAATTAAAAATATCTATATTGTATACCATTGATAACTATACACAGAGGTAAAATATCGAAGCAAACATTGCTAAGCTAACAGTAATAACTGATTGACTTTCGAATTATAGTTTCCTCTTTAGAATTGGTTTCAGTAAATTTCCATGACTGACGCGCGCTAATTTATCACCACTGATTTAATTAACTTTTAATTTGCGCAAAATCGTCCTTATTCCTAATTCTCATGTATTTCATTTAAACGATTCATCTCTATAGAATTTTGCCGAGTTGCCTTCCACAATTCTTCCTTCCATATCATTCTTAATCGTTACACGGAATTAAATACATCGTAACATTTTTAATAAATCATTCATCTGTAACCAGACCGCGTAAATTCTTTTTCCACATTTTGGAAGGGTGCACTGAACCCCGCTATGATCACACGCGGACCAAATAACCATAAAATTCTTCAGCTCGTATTTGAATACATCTGTATAAATCTTTCTCCGGGATTTCATCCGTAGGATCGTGGAAATATGCCGCCGATAATTGATTAGCATCCCATATATCGATGTTTTCGAAGGCCGACGTTATTGGGGACGCATAATTCACGGAAAGCAAAAGCTCTCTTTCACCGGCGCAACGTAATGCTGACATGGCAAACTCGGTCACGATGAATCTTGACCAAAAAAAAAACCCAAAAACAACCGAAGAGTTATAGGAAGCGTGATAATTCCCTAAGAATTTTTAATGATGCCATCCACGTCAACTACCGTTCTTTTTCATTGCTCATATCGACCACATGAAATATAACGGGCATGAGTGCGACCGATGTTTACCTTCTCCATACACCACGATATTCACACCTCGGCGTATTGCAAAATAACAAGTGTTTATTTATTATACCCGCATTATTACCAGCATTTATTTATTATATTGGGAAAAAACATCCGAATAAACCAGTGTATCACCTGTATATTTTTCAATCCTCGAAGCATTAAAGACAACGTTCCCCGCGTGCTCGTTTCACCGAATACCGAACCATATTACCATCGCTGAAGAAACAAGACTGCGCACAATTGCTTTCGCCGGGCCAGGAACAAAACCAATTTCGCTCTTCACAAACAAAACAGACGTCATTTCGTTCGCGCAAGCCTGACAGCAAGATTACAAAGCGTATCGTCCAATTAACAAGACACTGCGCCCGCGAGACGCAAACATTTTGCTTGCGGGGCGCCTCCATTGTCTCCCGAATTGCTCAGGAATTCTTAACGGATCGTTGGCATCCAAAAGGGCGACGGATAACGCGCGCGAGTGGCTGGCTGATTAGTTTGACGTCGAGGTAAACTTATATGAAACAGTGTATCCTACAGTCAAATTTTTTCCTCCTCTCTTATTTCCTTTACTTTCTTTTTTTTATTAACTTCAATGTCTTTAGAGTTTATGGCTGCAGAGCCATGCGCAAAATAAGCCGGGAAACGAAGTTACGTAGTTGGGAAAGTTGGCGTCCCAGCGAGGACAGCATATGTAGCAGTTCCGTCGCCGAGGGACAGGAAAATTGCGGAATTTCGATCCATCATTTGCACGGTCTTATTTCGTTTGCCTTCAAGGTTCATCTTTCAGTTCCCTCCGCGCGCGCCGTCGCGGAATTTACCATTTCCCGTTGCGCATTATCACAGAGACACGTTATTCCTCCTGTGGCGTAATGCGTATATACGTTTAGCAGAGCATTACCGGTGTCCGCGCGGCCGCCGCGACCGTTATTTATTGCTTATTCGTTTCAGTCCGGTGCTAGGGCAAAACAGTTGTATACGGGGAACCGTAAACAGATCCTAGATGTGCACGATATTGCGCCGCGCCATTCTCTATGCTCCACCCCGCGCGCGAGACACCAACACTCGTTTTACAGCCAAGAATCGTGGGAAAATTGGAAAACTTGCCCATTCTGTCCCGATAGAACAAGTTCCCTGGCCTATTTATCGGCACAATTAATTTCGCTGGTAATTACTTCATCGACGTCCACTCCCACGCGGCGCCCTCCGACACGGTTGAGAAGGGAAAGGGATGCGCGCGGGGCGGACTAAAGCTAGTGTGAATTTCAAATTTGTTTATATGATTGGTTTTAACCAGAGATGGGCAGAATTTTTATTTAAATAAAATTTCGTCGAATAATGTAAGTTAAAGTTTAAGTTAAAGTTACAGTTAAACTTAAAGCTGACGAATTTATTCAACGTTGAAGTTGAAAGGCTTGACGAATATAAAAAAATTAAGTCTATTCGTCTTATAAAAATACTAACTTTATTCGTCAAATAATCTAAAGCTAACGTAACTTTTATTTCATCCGTTATTTAAATAATTTTTTATTTAGTTATTGCCCAACTTTGATTTTAACGACGTTTTAAATGAATAGATAATTGATTTAGGAGGAAAAATGCGTGATGTAGGTTCGTTTGCTAAGTAAAATCACTCTTGACACTGTATTTTGGTGCACAGGGTGACTTTGCGATGCGTTGATGAGGTTTGTCGGAGTATTATACAGGAAAATCTCAATTATAGAGTATAAATTAAATTATACCTACTAGAAATATAAGTACATATAGTTTAAATCGTTTACCTGATATATTTTGAAAATCTCTGACCTAGAGAAAGACTTATTTTATTAGAAAGCTTCAAACAATCCCGATATATCTTTTTCGAATTTTTGAAATTCGGAATTGAAGTGATATTTAAAAGACAAGAATTATTTATAATAACTAAATGGCGTTTCGGACCGAAAGTAAATTTTTTAGTAAGCCCGAACGTTCCTGTTTTAAAATGAAAGAAGAAGCAACTTCGAGTGATGTATTATTCGTAAGATAAAAATTCATTTATATATCCCATTTTCGCGAAATGGAGCAGATAGTGCAAACTTTGACGGCCTGTATTTTTTAAATAAATTCGAAACCAGTAAAATGATGACTTCAACATAATTGAGTTTCATCAAAATCCCATACAGCGACTGCAGGAAGTGGGTCGATTTGGCGTGGAAAACAACTAAAATAAGTCACAAAAGTGTCTTATGTGAAAAAGTTTTAACCGAATGCTTGATTATCTGGACACCCTTCAGTTGAACATTTAATTATACGAATAGTGTCATCTGAACTGGCGTAACATGTAACAGGTACCATAGCACCTTTGTAGGCTACAAAGCAAAAAGCGCGTTGTAATTATTAATTAGCTCTGTTTTAAAATGCAATATGCCTCTCGCATTCTTCTTATGCATAAGTGAAAATATTGCTTACTTCTACGTGTGTTGCAAACACCTAAAAAATGCGAAATCCTTTTTCCAAACATTTTGTATATTAAAAAGTAAACTCAACGCTTCCGCTACACGTTGTGCTGTAATGACGTTAAAATTTATGAAAACATACTGAAATGCAAGAGGACATCCGAGTTTCAGTAGTATAGCGTCACTTTTCTCAGCCGCCTGCGTTTCGCGTTCACATTTTTCAACGAATTTCTCCTGAATTCACGTAGATTAACATGGAGGAAGTCTGAATAAATTATTTAACGTACGTGAAAATAGTTTTCAAATATAAAATAATGAAAAATTGTCGGTTTTCCTTCCCATCCCTTTGCCATTTAATTTAATTACAGTGGTTACAGCAATATTGAAAATAAATTTACTTTCTCCAAATGTGTATTGCCTTCCAAAATAGAATAAAAACCGTTTCATTCTTCAATATGAATTACAACAAATAACACAGCCTGCGATAAATTGATTGCCAATCTTGTATCATAATATAAAAAAATTATGCTTTAATTTCGTAACAGAGCAAAACAATTCTAAAAATCGTCCAAAACATTTCCATAACCAAATCCAACCGTAATTGAAAATTTCCACAGCGAGGCTACGAAATACCTAAAAAAAATGTTCAACAGTTTGGCCCATACGTCGCATTTTCAGTTCATGTTCAATTCCGAAGCAACGTGATTTCGGCAAAACAACATTGAACTTTATCAGAAAGAAATAGAATGAAAAGCGTTCACTTGCTGCGTAACGAAATTCCGCTATGGCACGATGGAAGGGTTTCAAACAACAACATCAAAGTGACTCACCGTACACCATCAAGCAATTATTGTCCTACGTTTTTTGGCCCGCCTTTGTGCGGCCAGGTTTTCCGCCCAACATCCTGAAAATTCATTGGCAGACGCACATTTTACACGGCCGTCGTTGTGCAGGTGCTGGGATAATTTAGAGCACTTACCCAGAAGTGTAGAGCATGCGAAACTAGGTTTGGTGTATAAGAGCGTGCAGATACATCGCGTACCTTGTTTTACGGTTAGACCTAAGTATCGCGAAGAGGGTTGCAAGGTGGAGGGTAAGGGCGAGGTTGCGCTTTCCACGCAGAAAGTTCTCCCAGCCAAGTGCCGAGCACACTCAGGGTTCTGTTACGTTGATAAAGGTTACTATTCCACGTTCACGGAGCTCCGTTCGGGCTGGTGTTGTGACCTACCCTCCTTCTTGTATTAAGGAATAGATTTGCACGAGTAAACACTGCCGTCTGGGGACTGGATACAAATTGAGATTAAACTTAAGCCGGCCCCCAATATTGGAATTATTTTCCCTCGAGGATTAATTGAGATTAATTAAGGGGCAATGGGCTTGGAACAATGGCCAGCGATATTTCAACATATTTGAATCTCTAACAACGATAGTAGTGTAAGTCAGGGGAATTGGAATAATTGAGCTGCTGTTGAACAGGTTGTGCCATGTCGAGTGTTATATGATATTTCTGGGGAGAACTACTGGGAATAATGGCGAAATTCTTTCTTCGTGTTTGAGAAAGCAATAAGAACTTGTGACATGCGGTATCTTTGGGAAATATTCCAGAGGCGTGAAGTGACAAACCCTTTTTATTTTCGATGGAACGGTATATATGTTTTCACTAACAAGGGGTGGTCGGCAACTCGAAAATTTAAAATAATTTGAAGCTTTGCAGAAATGTAGGTCAAGTGCTAATAAGGTAATTTTTTGTTTTTGGCAATGGAATGAATCTAGGGGTAAAATCATCCCCTCAAAGAAATATTGAGATTTTATATTTACGTGAATATCTGCAAAACCGTAAAAGATGTCGAACAAAAGTTGAATTCTGCAGTTGAGAAGTTTTATAGTTTTTCATATCTTACAATATGGTGATAAAGAATTTTCGAAAAAAGGACGAGATAAATTTTGAAAAAGTTCCTTTTTTTTTAAAATAATTCTTTATCGTCATATCGTAGGACATGAAAAACCATAAAAATTTTCAAATACAGAATTCAACTTTTCAACGATATCTCTCACGGTTCCACAGATATTCACGATAATATAAACCTCACAAATTCTTTTTTTGGAGAGAGTATTTTCACCTCTAGGACCGAAACAAAAAACGTTGCTAACATCATTTGGACTACATTTCTGTAAAGTTTCAATTTTTTTTTAATTTGCGGACTGCCCAAAATCGCGTGTTAGTAGAAACTTGTCCATATACCGTTTCATCGAAAATACAAAGAGATTGTCACTTCGCACCTTTAGGATTTTTCCTAGGTATCGCATGTCACAAGTTCTTATTCCCCTTTTCGAGTTGTCGAACATCCCTCATAAGTAAATATTTTGCATCTTGAGAAGCGGAGACTGCTACCTCTGCTTTAGATACGTTAGAACATAAGTTACTGTTTCCATTCAAACATCGGGTGTCTGGTGTAAATAAATTACATTCGAACAGTTTCATTCTGTTCGTAAATGACAAATTTCATTTCTCAAAGGGTTTGTAAGATTTTTTATCAACCACCATAGTTTAGATACTAATTCATTAAAATGTGTATAAATATAAAAAGCTTGGGCACTGAATCACGAAAACTTATTAAACGCTGTAAATTGTTATTCAAAGTGCATGGATATAATGACGAACACTTGTCATTTCATGTAGGGTAAATCCGGGAGAAGCGGTCGACCTAATATAAAATGGCTATTAAAACTAATACAGATATTACTTATTTTATCAGAACGAACCTAATATGTTCAGAATTTTATGCTGATTCAGAAAAACTGGTCCATATTTGCTTTAAGACAATATTTACTGTAAATCGGGTTGAAATTTAAAGTCATGACATCTGATCACTCACATAATTATTCGTGGAAAAATAACAAAGAAGAAAGCAAAATTATTTATGAGTGAATACAACTACAGATTCATTGATATTTAATTTGTTTACGCTAAACAAGTAAAGAACACATCAAAGAAAATGTGAACTACCTACGGGCGATTAGCATGGCAAATGAATACAAAGTGAAGAAATAAACTAAATATACAAAAATAATAATAAAATAATAATAAAAAAAAATCGTAAAAAATCATAACTCGACCATCTCTCCTTTGTGCAGCGAGAGATGGTCTTCTCGTTAGTTTTGAGAGGAAGAGTTAATATGGCTAAATAATTTGGCTGCATTATCCCTCAATATTTCTACTATCTTATTATCCCAAACATTAAACGAAAATAAACTTGGATTTTAAATACGATTCTGTACACCGTTGTTTGACAAAAGGGGTTAAATGTAACCTCAATTGACCTTTTATAGCCTATAAATCTAGAAAAACAGACGGAAGCGAAGTGACGCTATTCTTTCAACTGTTTGGCTTCCAGAGATGTAATTGGTCTGCACTTTAACGCGTTTTTACGTATAGAGTCTGAAATATAGCGACTCGACCAACTCTCCGGCCCGACCGCGTCTCCCGGATTTACCTTATTACGCCTAAATATCGATACGGACGTTGGAAGTTTGAAACTTTTGGAGGCTCGTATACAAAGGCCGGATCACCTTATACTTGTCAAGCAAATAATTTAGTTTAGTGCTTCTCCTCATAACCTGAGGAACTTATTTTCATGAAAAAGATATAAACTTCGTCCTCCTTCGAGCTTTCACGGTGCACGTTATATGCGGCTGATGACTCTGGAAGTACACACCACTCGCAAAGTTTATGGGACTTGCCGATGAACTTATATTCGAAGAACTCTGAGGGAAATCGTATTGATTCTTGTATTTGCTGGTGTGCATGTTGGGAATATTAAAATAATCTGTTTCGATAACGATACATGTAATACAAACAACAGGACCGTTAGATTTTACAGACATTCTCTTTGAATTTAAAATTATTTTAACATGTATTTTCAAATTATAAAAATTTTAATTATTATGGAAGGTATAGTACGAGCTGGGTTTTGATTGTTGATTCAAAGAAACTCATAGGATATGAATCCTTACGGAAAACGATCCGTTATTTACGAAAACAAATATTATCACTAACTGCAAACATGTGTATTCTCAAGCACAGTTTAGAAATTGTCAATCCTGGAGTACAAGTAAATTTACAAAATATCATATTATACAATGAACTTTTAAGGTACAGTAGCGGACAAAAACGTTACCACTTTTTCGATCCACTCTACCTCTATTATTTTTTAACATCAACTCAAAACTGCAGCATTTGCTGAATATACATATTCTGATAGAGAATTGAAAACTGTATAAAACCCAGTTAAAGTTGAATTTATTTAACTAATAAACAACATCCCTACATAACATTAAACACGACAACACCCTTTTAAAACTGTTAAAATGTTACCACTTTTGAAAAGTAATAAAAAATTTGATATTTCGTGAGAGCACCTTCTGCTTTTAGGGCGGACTGAAAGAACACCAAAAGTGTATTTGTTGACCATGTTTCCAGCTCCATTGTTGACCGCAAAATTGTATTATCCCGTTCAATGCCATAAAATTCTTTTTTTGTTAGTTACATAAATTCAATTTTAACTGGGTGTTACACAGCTTTCAATTATCCATCAACTGTGGTATATTAAACGCATACCACAGTTCCACGTCGATGTTAAAAAATAACATAAATGAAGCAAATCGAAAAAGTGGTAACTATTTTGTTCGCTACTGTAGGTTTTCCTATACGCGACTGGATGCAACGTCAAGAATTTCAACGTCGATTTTCTCGAAAATGAAGCACGATATAAAAAAGAGTTTCTTTTCGATTTATAACAAGTTAGTAAGTCGAGAAAAAGGAATAAAATTTGTTGATATTTGCGTTTCATTTTCGAGAAAATCGACTTTGAAATTCTTGACGTTGCGTCCAGTCGCGTATAGAAAAACCCACCTTTATATTAAAACGTATGTAATTAAGCAATAAGATTACCTATTAAGAACTATGACTTTTTCATTCTTAAATAGCGCGAAAATTACCAAATTAATGTCTGAAAGTTCAAAGCAGTGGTACACATCGTGTCTTAAATAATAAAATTGTAAAACAGTAACATCTGAATAACGCCACGTTCAGGACTTCTCAAAGCACTCGTAACTGCTTTAAGAACGTCATTACGTCGATTTAGCGAAATCGAAAACATCTCGACCCGCCTTCGGGCGTTGAAGCAACGGCTAATAAATCGCCGCACCCTTCGTTTTTCCTTCCTTAAACATTTATCTTCCCTCCTCCCTCAGAATCAATCCGTTGGATAATCTTGTCGAGTAGAGTCACTTACCAAGTGAATGCTCGGTCGAGGACGATAATCGAGGGGGAAATTATTGATTGAGAGGGACAATAAATCGGTGACATATATGTGATATACTTACTGGTAGCGCTGACAGCTGGCCCGATGACCGAGTACTTGGGGTTGCCGCTAACGGCCCCTGGGACGACCTTGTCCAGCTCTGAAATACATTATTGTAATTATCCTTGGAATATACAGTGCCGTTAATTACAGTTGGGAGTCGCGTGTGTGAATGGAACATGGCCAATTTAGCTCAGCAAAGGGTCCCATTCATGATTTATTACCCCATAAATAGCTTCACGGTTGAGCGCCACTTATTCCTTACACACTTCTCCCACGTGGAAAGCTCTAAACGTTTATGGTACATTAATAGTAAAAAAAAAAAATGGAAGTTACTTTCGTTCCGAGGGGCGTTACGAATATGTCCAGAAATTTGGGTATGTCATTAATTACCTTGGCCGCGATTAACAGGGTGGGAACGCGTAAAGGGGTCGAACTAACACGGGGTACCACTGTTATCGTCCGCGTAACAATGAATTTATGCAAATTGCCTGCGTTGCATTGGTAACACCGCCCGAGAAAGCCGAAAGCTGCAAGTTTCGTTGGTATAACTAGGTTCGATGGAAGTTTCAGGGAATTACCATGGAAGATAACTGTTGGGTAGATAAAATGAAAAGTCGAGCTGCGCTAGAAGCTTCGATATTACGGTGCGTCGGAAAGCTTCGTGTTCTATTTTACCGACAGATCTTCTATAGGGGATGGAAGCTTCCTGCAAGCTCTGTCTCGAAGCGCTTTCTCAGTGACTCCTAGCGGCGCTCGGCGTTGAGCTTGCGAAACCCTTCCCGCGATAGTTGAACGTACCGACCAAGAGGATCTATAGGGAGGTGGGATTTCCACCGAGATTCCACAGTCGCCGAGAAGAAATAAACCTGTCTGACAATTTACGTGGCTTTTCCTTTTCTTTCAGCTCTGAGTTGATTGCGTTTCAAACTTCGTCTAGAAGCCTTCCATTAAAACAATTAAGAGAACTAAGTAAGAGCAGCGTGACAGCGATACTTTCCGCAAAAGTTTGCGCGTCTAGATCGTAAAAACGGAGGTGAATTAACTCCTAGAACTTCTGCAAGCATTTACAGATTGCTCGCTATTATTTTAGTTTTTAGCTTATAGGTAGTTGCTGCATTGCAATTTGAAAGTAGCACGAGATTGTAAATAAAGTTATATTTGCTGCTCATATTGCAATAAGTGTATTCTAAAACACCTTCACAAAAAGAACCTTCTACGATTAATCTTGCTTCAAGGAAACTCTGCAGAATTTTTCATTCCCCTTCGCAGCGCTAATTACAATCTGAGGCGGTAGCTAATTACTTTTACTACCTACTTAGTTCCTCAAGCTAAAATCCCGATTGGCAAGTAAATCTCTATATCGACTCCAAGGTAGACATCCCGTCGGAAAATTATTTCTTTGAAATCTACCAAAGACGAAGTTTATAGCAGGCAGAAATAGCTGGAGAAGTGGAAGTTGGTGGAAATTCCGCCGGTGGTTGAAGTGGATCTAGGAAGTGAAGCGACGTGAATAGACGATCCGCCGATTAAGCTGCGGAAATTGACGTATGAAAAATGGACAATCTCGGTAAGTGGCTGGAAACACGAACGGCGAAGGTGCATGCCGCGATGGGCAACGCGATGTAATGGACAATTCCTCTCGACTTTCGTTGCCACCTCGCCGCGACGACACCATCGCCGCTATTCTGCGGGCGTACCCGACGGAAATGGACGCGAAATCGGTGGCGGAGGGATCGCGGAATGGATGTCGGTGAATTTTCATAATGCCGTTCGATAGTGGCACTCGTTACCCACCAGGATGCGGTGCATCTTCCAAAGGCTGGAATTGGAACATCGCCTTGAATCCTTGGCCCGGCCACTCGGAATTAGCGACGAACTCGACGAACAGGTCTGGCCCCGTGCTGAATACTTCCACTTCCGCCCCCTGGTTGCAGAGCACAGCTATTGTGGGCGCCCCTGAATCCACCCCGTCGTGCACCCTGATTAAATCCGCCCTATTCAAGCAACTGTAACAGGATGTCTTTCGTTAACGGACAACTTATCGGTGTGTTACTCTCGCGTCGCGAATAAGTCTACCGGAGGTTGGCGGATTTGCCTGAACTGGCACAGCCACGACGACCGCGCGACGAAGCAGGCCGTGTGCAGCAGCTCGAGGCAAACCCTTAGGATTTTCATTTAGGACTATTGGTCGTTATCTTTCATTCCACTTTCGCTTCTATCGCTTCAGCACATATGATGGGATCGTATGGCAATGGCTGCCGATCCACTGGCAATTGGAATCGAGGTTTATTTCATTTGCGGCGTTGCTCAGGAAGGTATTTGGTTGGGGGTCATTTACAAGCAGGAGGTTATCGGAAGAATCGCTTGTTATGTAGATTTGAGAGCTTTCGAAAGCTCTCTGTCATGCAAACTGAGTCATGTGAACACTGTGGAAAACACTTCTTCTTTTCTCAAGTGTACTTTCCAACTTTCTAACCAATACCCCGCAAGGTAACTTCGTAATGTTTATGTTAGAATAAAATTGAAAAGTGGTACGCAAGAGAAGCATCGCAAAGTATCTTCGATTGAATATTGATTTTTGTAAGACTGAATGCGTGTGAAATGAATCGGTTCAGTGGATTTTCATGGAAGTAAAGCAGGGTGTGCATTAGGGTGTCCCTTATTTATACGTGTCGATTTTTTTTTTGTGTTTCTTTGCCCTCACCCCCTAGATTTGAGAAAAAAATAGTCCCTGAAAATTTGTATTGCAGTCAGACAATAGGAGAGGGTGCCGACCAGGCCTTAAAGTTTAGAATTCATCAATAGTTTGGATTTAAAGAATTTCTCAAAAATGGTATGCCCCATCGAAATTTTGTCCAAATAATATTAAAAGAGCATTCAATTTTCTACAATTACTGTATATATCGTTTTTTCGTGCTCCCAACCATTTTTTAGATAATAGCGTTTGAATATAGAGAGGTCGGCACTACGCGCGTATAGACAATCGTCACGCCGTACAGGTGGGACGCCCGCTGCGCCGACCTCTCTATATTCAAAGGCTATTATCTAAAAAATGGCTGGGAGCAGGAAAAAATTATATATACAGTAATTGTAGAAAATTGAATGCTCTTTCAATATCATTTGAACAAAATTTCGATAGGGCTTATCATTTTTTTAGAAATTCTTCAAATTCAAACCATTGATGAATTCTAAACATTAAGGCTTGGTCGGCACCATTTCCTGTTATCCGATTGCAATAATCTATTTCAGGGACTACTCTTTTATGAAATGGAACCATATTGGGGGTGAGAGCAAAATAAATCACAGGTTGAAAATGACAGTCACCTTAGTGTACATACGTTCCCAAGCTGCGTATCAATAAAAAACGGAAATTACTTGGGCAGTAAGATTAAAGAGCCCCTGTATTCATCAGTGCGTCGTTAATCTTTTTCTCGGTCCCGGCGTTACGCGTTTAAAAAGAGCGGAAATTGAAACGCGGACGAAAAAGCCTGACGGCTTTCCGGCCTCCTTCATTTATCGACGTGTCCGCGCAGCTTAAGAACTCCAGAGTTGATTCTTGGGCTGAAGTAGTCGGCGTCGTGCTGCTACATGGTTCTCCAAGGCCTGCCTCTCAGCGAAGGTGAGATAAGTTTCGTTCGAGTGACTCGCCTCGTTGCAAGATCTCGTGAAAAAAGAGTGCGGCAGAGGGGCGTGGGGCAGCGGAGGAGACGCCACGGTTGGAAGAAGAGGGAGTCGAGGTCGACGTTGCGAGTGGCAGTGGAGCAGGGTTAACGGTGAAGCTGCGAGGACGCTACAGTGATGAAGCGTGCGCTGGCGAAAACGAGGAACAGAGTGGGCCAAGTGGAAGGTGGAACCAGGGAAACAAGAGCGACAGGAGAGGGAAAAATACGGGAATATAGTTTCAGTCGATAGTTGGCGAGTTCCCTTGCAGCTATACGCCAACTACTTTGCTCGATTGAACGGAAAAGAGTTGCGCCTCGCGACGGCGGCGTTAGCTTATCGGCGATTCGATCGATTTAAAGGCTTGATCGATGATGACCACTGGATAACCTTATTACCTCTACGGGTTAAGCAATTACGCTGGCAGAGAAAGATTATCGCCGGAACAGGCGGAGATTAAAAAGCCTGGCCCGTCTTTCCGCTTTCGTTCGAAACCTTGCTGCAGCTCGTGTAGAGTGGCCTCAAGTGACTCGTGCCGTACTACTACGGACGCACGGGACCGTGCGGCGGAGCTGGCGCCTCCTCCTCAATGCGATTCGACTTGATGCGATTGATGATGTGTAAGGCAGCGTGCATAATAGTGTAATGACTCACAAGTACCTAAGTTGCTTTATTGGTATTCGGTGATTAACGCATCAAGATTTTAATTTGCACTATGTCCAGCACTTTTCAAACTTTGTTAGTTACATTTTTCATCATTTACAAAGCATCAATTTCCCAAGGAGAATCGATTCATATATTTATGTAACTGCTCTTAAGGAGGTTATGCGTAGTTAGCTGGTGAAAAAGAACGCGAATTTCGGGATTTTTTGTGGAATATCTACTGTATATTTTTTTACAACTATTTGCTTATTTTAAAAGTACATATATATAGCAACTCTTAGTAATTTTTTTTATTGAAAAACATTTAAAAATGATCGAATAACAGCCATTCTCGCGGAAGCTGTTTTGATAAAGGTACGGTGAACACGATTTCTCTGAGCCGGATCATCTAAAATTAAAAATTCAAAAAGATTCTGTTAATATATGGTTTCAGTAGATTCAGTAAAGGAACGAAGGGTTTTTCAAAAAGTCGATTTTTGACAAAATGGCGGGCGTTTAACGCAAAACCACGATTTTTTATCTGAATTGTTCGTTCTTTATTAATTAAAAATATTTTTCTATAACAAAATTACTGAGAGTTGCTGCATATATGCACTTTTAAAATAAGCGAATAGTTGTAAAAAAATATACAGTATATATTCCACAAAAAATCCCGAAAATCGCCTTCTTTTCCGCCAGCTGATTAGACATAACTCCTTAAGGGCTGCTCCCTCTCGATTATAATACAAAGAGAACGAACTTTGTATTGTTCATAATTTGGGAGATCAATATTCATTTCGATAAACCGTTTTAGTGAAAATAGGGAAAAATTGTGCAGAGTTCCGTAGTTTTTAAACAAATTTGAAAGCAGCGAAATGATGACTTAACCCTGGCTAATTTCGTGTATTATATTTCAATTTTGTCAGAAATTCCTGACGTTAAGTGTGAAAATTGATCGATTTGCCGTGGAGTGACCCAGTTTCTTCCAATCTTTAGTTACTCAAGTGTCTTTGATTGATTGACAACATCCCCAAATGTTTATCTTGATCTTCGGACGTAATAACACTCCCTCGTATCGAACACATCACACAGCAATCTCTGCAAAAATCTTGCCCACAATTACTTACTATACCCCAAAAATTTGAAACGTAACTCCTTCTAACTCTGCCCTCTTTTCATACATCCAGAAATCAATTAAAAGTATGTCACTTTGCAGATAAAAACCAGTTGATTGGTACACGTGGAAACATGATCTGCAATACCTCTCCAAAAAAGTGGTGAAAATGGTTTTTCGATGGAATAGTTTCGATGTACGATATAGAATACACTGTGACTGAAAATGCTTTGAAGAGTCATCAAAAACACGATTGTACACAACGAAACATTTCTAGCCCCCCACATATGGGAGGGGGGGGGGGGGGCACTTCACTCCTGCTATTCAAGTAACTTCCCAAATTTTTTCCAGAATATTATCAGTAATTCGAATCTTATCGATGGTGGTTAAAAGCATCTCCACGTCACGGAGTGCCAAATGTATATAAAACCAGCGTCGATATAGCGTCGTCAACGCGTTCTCACGAGTGCTCAGAAATGGGTGTATCGAGTGGCTGACAGAGAGGAGTCTCTTGGCATCCATCAGCTCCATTCAGGATAATATCCGAGTGCGTCTGACAGTGCGGCTTAACGCTGATATATCGAGGCATTTCTCAGCGGTCCTACTCTTTCTTAGCGAGTTTTACCACGAACTTCGCGTCGCGGTGAGTAAACGTTATCGAGAGAAAGATTAATTAATAGGATCAGCGTACCTCTGTCCACGGAATCTGTTTTGTTCCGCGAGAACGGACGCACGAGCCCTTAAATTAATCATTCGCCTAACTTCTTGCGACTGCCTGTCCAGCCTGCAGAAGATATTCCAACATATAAAGTAATTTTCAACTTGCAGGTGAATGGCAGTAAATTAGAAATTTCAGTCTTATGTTAACGACTAGTGATTATGCGAAAATGGCACCGAAAAGTTAATATTTTTAAACTTCACGGTGTACTTTGTAGATAGGAAACCCCCAAGGAAGTTATTCTAAAGCTTTCCCGGCCAACGTGTTCCTTTCCAGCTGAATCAAGGTATCAATCACTGTCAATATCGGAGTTTTAAGGATAAGAGAAATGGACGACATGCGAGAAGAATGTAATAAGCTCGGAAGGAAATTTTTAATTATATAATATAATAAGATAATCTATTAATAACATATTGCACTTGTCATATTTAATTCGACTTTGGAGAAATTGCTCAATTTCAAGTAACCTATCATTTTCTCAAACAAAGAATTGTTGTTGATATAAAAAAATGTACCTACATTGCATTCCGAGCAAAGGTGTAAATGAAATGCATAGATTTTACCTTCTTTTCATTCAGTAATTTGGCTTTGCCCTATCCATGGTAGTTTTGAAACAGTATCGCCTGTAGTGTCTTAGATCTAAAGTAGCGTCACATTGTTCAAAGTTTTAAGGGTGATATTAAAGTGAGGATATACAAGACTGTCGGGCGGAAACCAGATCGTTTTTGGAAAAGTTAACAGCTCACGTCGAGCCCGGGAAAATGTGAACGGCCCGTAACCATTAAGGGCGGGTATAAAGGAGTGGGATAGAATAAAAGGAACAATAAAAGGGGAGCTTGAAGCAACCACGAACGAAATTTTATTACACAGCAAGTGAGTTTGGTAAAAACACGAATGTTACAAGGTGCAAGGAGATTGTGCTGGATTTCATAAATAATAAAAGGTAACTCGCATGAAATAATATGATAATGTTTATCCCCATATGAGTCCATCTTTCTTGTAAGTGTGGCAACACGTGAATAAAGTGCTGCTGCATTTTTCATGACAATAGGAGCGCATACTTTTTTAATTTCTTTAACAATATTACGAATTCATGGGACATTTACTTTTTAGTAAGGTACAGAATTTGTGATAGGACATACCTACGTACATATGTAGATTTTTTAAATATTATATGGAAACCACTTTATGAACTGTTTTTGTTGAATGTTTCTCATTAGAACGTTAGGGTACCTATATTTTACCTATGTAATAAAGTTGCTGGAGAGAATTAAAAGTATTTAAATGGTGCAAATATAACGCCAAAAGTGTGAGACTATGTGTACATATAAACTGTTTCTGAAAAATATAGTATGGTCTGTGTAATTTTCGTAATCAAATTCTTTCTTGTATTTGGGGAATTAGAAACAGTTCTCCATTCTTCATTCAATGAAGTGATAAGTAGAGGCATTTTCATGTTTTAAGTGGATTTCATATCTTTTGTTAGAATATGGTAATGATTTTTTAATTCACTTCAGCAACTACGAGACGAGCAGTCTTAATATTTTTATTTTCGAAAATGTATTGATAATATGGATGTACCTAACTCTGGTTTTTATTCACTTCAGGTGCCATTCAACCAAAATGAAAACATGGTACTCGAGTTTGAGTAAATCTTTTCAAATCTTTAGGATTGTCAGTGATTAGAAAAAGTGACAGATTCAAAAGTTTTATAACAAAAAATGAGATTAGATGGGAAACACGAGATTTGACTAAATAAGAACTTTTGAAATCCAGACATATTTCGTCATCTTCAAATACTTTTCATATTTCAAGGATTTCCTCAGTGGCGGATTTAACAGGGCGGCTGATGAGCAGCTGCCGCTTAGGCCCCTGCACAAAAGGCCCTCGCAGGACCCCATCACCCAAAAAAATTATAATTAGGTATAGGTATCTAAACACTATATATTTTTCGTACTACTACACTTGGCCCGTTTTTAGTAAACTACCTCTTAATTTTCCCGAAAAATGGGCCCCTGCCCAGAAGGCCTCCTAGGGCCCTATCTAAACAAAAATTATGATTTTAACCAAACACGATATTTTGTTTCTGTACTATTACACTTAGCACGTTTTTAGTAAACTACCTCTTCATTTTCCCCCACAAATGGGGCCCTCAGAACGTTTGCCACCTGGGCCTTTTTTCTTAAATCCGCCACTGGATTTCCTATTAGTTAGTAACAAAAAAAAGTGGACGACAATCTGGGCATCTGATTAAAGCCAACACTAAAACGAAAACGCTTCTATATCTGTTTCAAAGTACTACTACAAGTTTCGTAGCAAATATTTCTTTATCACTCTGAACATAAAGAAAGTATTCCAGGTATTATGTAGTACGCAATTCAGGTTTATGTATAATCCTATTACGTGTACAAAGAATATGTACAGGGAAGCTTTGTAGGAATAGTCTGAGGAGCCTTAGAAAAATAACAAGAAAAGTTATATAATCATATGTCACGTGACTTTTCAAGATTCTAACAGAAATGTAATAGTAGCATACGAGTACGAATTATCGTTAGCAATTTGACTGATGTTTTCATTTTACCTAGAAGAACAGGAATATTCTATGGACATAGTTTTTATAATTACCTTAAAAAAATTATCATTTTTTACTTTAAAACTATAAAAACAGTTAATAGATACAACACTTCAGAAATATGTTTGAAAATGCAAAAAAATTCCAAACACTTGCGGCATCACAAAAATTATTTTGACAGAAACTAACTTTTCCAGGCTTAATCTGAAAGCATCAATGCAACTTTTTTTTCACTATTAGAAAACAATCTCACAATTTTCATTTTTTGGTTCCACGGTCCATTGTTTATTTCACATTTCAAATTTTACTTTACGTACGATCCATCTTATCACCATACGTTTATGTGGTCCTTTTATTACTGTGTAATTTTTGCTCAAACCATTTTTTTCCCTAAAGATAATGATATTAATGTAAATTGATATAGTAAATTCAAATGTATCGCCATGTATACTCTGTGTACATCATTGAAGATAAGAAACATTGTAAAACGTAGAAATCTGTGTCTTAAACATAGAAACACGCGAATATTTGAATTTCCATTTCGATTTCTATTAAAACCTCAATTTTCCATTTTCCTACATTTTCCGAATGAGTCTTTTGCAAAGAAAATCTTATAACATAATATTTACACCATTCATTCTGATAATTTATAGATGTTCATATTGAAGAATTAAATTTTGATAGATTTACCCATTGATTTACTACATCGCTTTCGACATTACATTCGAATGAACACTTTCTATATAGATACACTCTCATCTGATTATAGGTTTCAAAGGTTTATCGAGTGGAATGAGTTAAACGCATTGCTTGGAGAGCAGTTACGTTCAGTATACCAATCTATTCCACATTCATAGCATCTAACAATAAGCAGGTACATATATATGAATACAAATTTTAATTGAAAATTCTTTCCCAGATCATTTCTGCTCTCTCCTTTAAATCGTAATTTAAAATCATTTCATTATATGAAGGGGCACTTGTTGCTCCGTGCAAGAAACAAGTAGAACCATTTTCTCGCAATATTTCTTTAGAAATTTTAATTATCCACCAAACACAAAAATATAAAGGAAAATGTGTTACACAGAAAATATCGTATACCGTCGCAGAAGATTAGTGGAATTTAAATTACTGTAAAGCGAGTTTCATATCTTTCCTGAAATTCTCAAGCAGAGAAAAGAGTGCTTCATTAAAATTCGAAATATTAAATACTTAGTACCTTGCACATTATTTCCTTAGTGATAAAAATTAAATATTTGTATGCATGATGTCATGCTGTATTTATTTCTTATTTCCTTCTTAACATGAATGATTTTGAGTTAAGAAAAAATTAATACGATTAGAAATAACAACGAAACGAAATTGGTGCGTTCCTATTTTTCTATATTTCACTTACTTTAATCTTCTATTGACAGTTCAAACAGCGATAGACCGAATAATGCCCGTTTCAGCAAAAACATGGCGCGGTTAATTGATTGAACGAAAACGGGGAAACTAGCTCGAAATCAATTATGCTTTGTCGGAGTATGTTTATACCGAGCCGAAGAACGGCCGCTCGTAACGGCGGGATATTAGAGGTGTGCAGGAAACATGGAAAAAATATGCACTCCGCTGCGAACTAATATTTGAGAGTCACAAATTTCCGCGTTGCAGTAATTGCAGGTTTTTGTAGCTACAGCTTGAATCGACCATGAATCAGCGTGGTCGCCGATATAAGCAAAACGGAAGTATAGAACGGTCGTAAAACACCGGCGTTTTAACGGCGCCAGGAACTCAAGAGAATTTGGCAAAACAATCAATTCTTCCGTGACCCCGTTGTGAAACATTCCCTAACACTTCCTGAACAAGTGTATATACATGTTTTTCTGGCCGATGTTTTTCTGTTTCTTTTTCCGCTGAAAAATATGATAATTAATCTTGATCTTTGAATACACGAGTCTTTTGTTACAAGATAACAGCACTTGTTTTACATTTTCTGTTCGTAAAAAACTGGATCATTATGTCATCACTTTATTACTAAAATAAGTAGAATAAAAGTGCTAAAACTAATAATGCAAAATGCAATAATTTTCGATGCTTCACTTTTCTCAATATTTACATTCGCAAAACACACTTGCATATTGTTTCAAATGAACCTTATGCTTTTTAACTGTAGTTTTATATTGAAAAATATTAATGGATGTAGTTTTTTATTTCCTACTAGACAATTTAACCCTGTATAAAATCTTTATGACTTAGCGTGTTTCAAACACAATATGCTGCTGTAGATAAATGAATTTAAAAATCAGCTATTGTAATTTGTGAGTCACAAATCTTTATTTTGCAATAAAATGTGTATCAACTGAACTGTGTCAATTTACATACGGTTTTTAACATTTAAAATCGTTTGAAACTCAGCAGAAAAATTAGGGTCACAGAGACTCTGATTTCCTTATTGCGATGAATAAAAATCATATAAAATTAGTGCCACTTAGAATATGAATTGCAAAAATTTGAAATACAGATATCCAGGGAACGCTTAAACAGAATTTTTAGCCTAGAAGTGCCCAAGCTCCGAGCCCTTTAAAAATTTCCAGTGTTCGCGTGGCAAACATCGAACGTGAAAATCGGAAAACTCAAATTTTATTCACCGATCGATTGAAAGATTAATTGAAACGGATTCGCACAATAGTGGAAACTATCTGCACCGGTGCTGATGGACACCGTGATACAAATAAAAACTGAACTGTTGAGTGATAGGACGCGGCGCGAGAAAAACATGAAAATATTGGAAAATTGCTTGGATCGCCAAATTGTCAGGATCGACAGAGATTTTCATTAATGGACATTGCTGGTATCTTGCGCAGTACGATGGTTAAACACCGAGGAAAAGGGAATAATGGTTTGTATAGATGCTGGGATTGTCTTCTGATGAGTATTAAAGTCACACAATTCTTTGATGATAAATTTCATTTAGAAATTAAATTCTCGGTGAATTTACAGAGCACGCGCACGTTGAATTCTAAAGAGTCCTGCTGTGGTACGCCGACAAAATATAGCAGGCGGGAGAGCCGATTCTGTCCCTCAGCGATATTACATTTCTGCTCCGTTATCCTGCTTTCGAATTCGAACTTACACAATAACATAATGAGATTTGAATATTGTTCATTATTTCTATCTCCCTCGCGACTGGCATAAGTAATACTTGTTTCGTTTTGCACGAAACGTTTGATAATTGTGTGCAACATTGTAAGCATCTCTGCATGCGGAATTGCAAAACGTTGACATGTAAATGGTTCCACGAATTTATGGGAAAATATGATTGTCATTTGAAATAATGATAGAACAAGTATTTTTGCGGGGAATACAGAATATTCATCGATTTTCATATTCAATTTGGTTTTCATTCTAACGCAAGATGGGTTCGATTAGATTTCATAGAACACTATCATTTTCTGTTGACATATTTTGTTACATAAGAAAACAGGAATTTCATGATTCCATATACATATACATGTATGTTAACAGTATATATATAAATATATAGAATAATAATTTAAAGTTTGGTTCGAAACACTACACATTTACCAATTTATTTTCAGTGTTATATTCAGGTTTAAATTAAAATTTGCGTAGTTACAAGAGTGCAAGACTTTGCAAGTTCTTTGGTCCCCGACTTTCTTTTTTGGTAGAAACATATCACTATGTAGGTATTGTTTTGTATTAAATAATTAATAGAGTGATTTTTAGCCACTAAACTATGAACATAACACCACTCGCCAGCCCCTACATACTTCTGTTATGAAATTCGGTTTTAGAACAAAATTTTTTACGTTTTTATATAAATTACTATTCTATTATTTTAATGTTAAAGCAAACATTTAACCAAAAACTACAATAATTATAAATTGAATAAATATACATAGGCATATATCTAAGTATGTATGCATTATACTTTGTTTACACTCTATCAAATCCTCTACATTTAACAATAGAAAATATTCTCCCCTAACTTTTAAAAGTTACACCAAGTATAATAATCAATTTTTTAAATTTGAAATTTGAAATATTATTGAAATTATAATAATCACTACCACAAAATACTAAATATTTTACATTGTTACAGTATAATTGTGCCCTATAACAAAAAATTCTAAAAGATATTCAACAATTTTACTCGTCATATACGAAAGTTGGATCACTTTCTCTTTCATAGAAAACGAAACCTCCAGCTGCTTTTTCCTTCACCGTGGAACAGGACCGTTCCAGACCGCAGCTTCGTCGATACGAATTCAAGGATTCGAAAGCTCGGAGGTCAACGGTGGAATGAAATTAAGGAAGCTCAATACTGAATTAGGACGGAGTTTGAGGATTTATCAAGGATTAACTCCTGCACGGTACAGCTGGAAATCTCCGGGCACCTCTTGTTTCCCAAGTCGACCTCACCATCACCATTCTCAGCTCTAAGTCTTGGCGCAGAGAGGAACTTTATGTGGGTTAAGTAGAACCATGGGCCCGTACCACGCTCAAAGGATTTAGGGGTCAGATATAGCCGGCACTACAAGCTTTAAAAAAGAGAACTCCCGTGGAAGTACGTTTCCCGTCACTTCAAGTGCCTATTGTGGTAAGGTTAATAACGACTGATCGTTAAAGCACCGTGTTAAATTCGTACGATTTTACCGCCGCTCTTAAATCTCCGCGAAAGAACGGCGCCCCGTTGAATATTCCTCGCATATGGTGGTAAGACAAAAATGCTACACTTTCGTGAATTATTTTGAGACGATGAGCATGCACTGCTGTTGAAAAAAATATAGTATTATTATTGGTCGTAGGTTTTAAAACATATTAAATTTGGCTAAGTGCTATTGAATTTACGACACACAATAATGAAACTATTAAATAGAATAAAGTAATACATAAAAGAAAAACATAAGAATAAATAGTTGCACGTGTTTAAAAAATGTTGAAATTTTAACATATTAAATCTTACGAGTTAGAAATTTGGAAATTTTATTATATAGTGTACTTAGAGTTTATTATAACATTATTATAATCCACTAGCACTCAGGAAGTAAATTTACAGTTTAACTTAAAGTAAACTAATATCTCTTATATTTCCAAATTTTTATATGAACAACAATGTACTGAAAGTAAGGTAGAAAAATTAATTGCTCAATGGAATGCAACTGTAAAACGGCGCCCATCGATCTGCCCAACATTTAAGATTCTTAAGCCTGTAGATTTTATGGCGCTATCCACTAACGCAACTTTGAAAGACGAGGGTATTCATGATAACCTGCTTAAAGGGACTATAGCGTAGCCCTCAGTATTACCAGGTGACAGATTTATGCCCGTAATATCGAAAGCATTAGACGTTTGACATATTGGCGATCGTAAAGTTTGAAGAAGCGTAAGGTTTACCTTTGATTCATGGTCTGATGATATTGTCAGGCACCGAGCTTCTTTCGTGAAAGCGAAAGTCTTCTGAAGCAACGACCACGAGGGCGTGTCAGATTATTTAATTATGTCTAAAACTGTGCACAAATGAAGGGTAAGTGGGAACAACCGGGAATCCATTTTTCGTGATTTTGCGATTAATAGCATATTTTGTTGATGGCAATTGGGACTACAGAATTGTCGAATCACAAGGGGTTGTAAAGTTCAAATACCCCCGTTAGATATCGTTAAGGGGGTACTCTAGTGTAACTGCACGTTTTTCAACGACATACTCGGGAATTTATTTAACAAAAACTATAATTTTGTAATATTTGGCGTTTTTCCTGTATATTAAGGTATGTTTGAAGTAATACTCAGACTTTTTTGAAATTTTTTATCGCACATATACAGAGATATAGCCAGTGGCGCAAACTTCTTAAAAAAAATTCTTTTCGGAAAAGCGTTGATGTGGGAACTGTGTTCTAGTCGTCCAGAATAGAAAAACTAAGGTTTATTTTCTTTATTATATTTGTCGCTATGGTTGGAAGCACCGAGGCCCCCTAACAATACAAATTTGCAGAATGACAGCATTTTGAAAAAATGTTCAATTTTTGCTGATAAATTTAGCTGTTTTTGTTCTGTAGAATTAATTTTATACTAGATAGAAACTCGTCGGAGTTTCCAACCATAGTGACAAACATAATAAAGAAAATAAAACTTAGCTTTTCCATTTTGGATGACTAGAAATTTTTTTTTTGAGAAGTTTGCATTATCGACTATATCTATGTATATGTGCGATAAGAATGTACTAAAAAATTCTGAGTATTACTTCAAACATACCTTAATATGCAGGCAAAAGGCGAGATAGTGTAAAGTTATATTTTTTTTAAAATAAATTCCCGAAAATGGCTTTGAAAAACGGGCAATTACCCCTTAAAGATTTGGTGTACTGGTTAAAAGCAGGAAATGTTCACTCTGCACTGGAACAATATACGGAATGTCCCCAGTCTTTGCCTAAACATATGCTTCTATCGTTAAGGTAAAACAAAAAATTATATTAGAAAAATGAAACTCATTGAATCTCGCTTCTTTACTGACGGACTAACGCATTAAAACTTAATTTTCTCGCTAACGCTGTTTTGTGACATTCCCTGTTTTCCCCCTTATCCTTCAAATAGAGACTAAACCTCAGTCTGTCACAAACTGAATAAATACTCTTAGCCATTTTAATTTACTCGAACAGAACAATTCTAATTCCATAAATAATGATAATTCTAAAGTACCACCAGCAAATAAGAATTATTATCCTTAGAATTTATTCAATACCTCGTACTTCCCCTCTAGCAGGCTTTCGTCTTATCTGTACAAACACTGAATACCTTCTGTCATCAGCAAATAAATTTCCACCTGATATCCTTCACGCGAAATGAGACTATTCAACTTCCAACGAATTCCTCACGTCGAAGGAAGAAATACGTAATCATTCTGGTAACAAATAATACGACGGTAGCAGGGTGGAGAGTACTTTCTCACGTAAATGACACAATCATCTCGCGTCCGCTCTTCTTCGCGAAATGAATTCTCCCGTCGCCTAAGGATACATTGGGGCCACCTTCACTTATCGAGGGAACCTGCGCCCGAACGATTTCGTACATCGAATGAACATATGGCGCGCATTATCGCTGTTCTACGAGGTGACTGAAAGGAAAAGACCAAGAGAACGGACGTGTCCAATGGGAATGAAGGGGTCGCAGGAGACACCAAAGGATACTGGACCCTTGCTGCTCTCGCAGGACTTCTCCCTGGCGATTGTTCGCCAGCTGCCAGAGTCAGTTTTAGGTGGTTTTATATTAAAGTTCCACTACACCGACGATGACACCTACGTTGACCACGGACGATGACGTGGTCAACATGGAAGGTGTAACAGAGTGAATAAATTATACGAGTTTGTGTTTGGTATTCTATTCTGCAAATTGGAGTGCAGAATGAGCTCAATTTCGACTTTTGGGTCATTCCAGATCACACCGATCATTTTCTGCAGTTAATGTTACAAATATAATGTAGATCACGTGAAATTAAGGAACCATAAGTTATCATTTTCCTGGTTTCGAATTTGTGTAAAAAACACAACACGTGGAAGTTCGCAATTTTCTCTCTAAGAAATCAACTTCCATTCTAACTACACTGAAACTAACGTCTCCACCGCATCGCCCCGTATTTTTTCCAGAGTCTTCCCAATAAACAAAATTATCGTCGTCGTCCACGGTGACAGTCACTCCAAGTTACGGTGCAGTAACGAGCACCACTAAATTAGTCACCCTTTAAATGTTAATAAAATTCCATGGCTTTTCACTAGGCATACATTTTCATAGCCCCACGTAGAAACTTGAAACGCGACTTTCAGCATAAACACGCCACGGTGTGCGCCAACTTTACGGCTCTTCACTTTCACCTTGTTTAGATCCCATTAAAGTTTAAACAAACGATTGAACGGAAAAATATTAATCCAGGCAAGTTTATCCTGCCCGCAAATCTCCATTGCGTGCTTAATCGAGCTAAATCCACCCCCCCCCCCCCCTGGAGGCCAGGTTGACGTACCATCGAACTACAACGAATACAATGTTCGGGCTCGGAAAACTTTTAAATAGAAAAGTTTCGCCGAGGCACTTGCGATCTTCCTACTCGTTATCGTGCCTCGTTAACTCGTAAACGTTAATAACCTACAGGCGTCGTAATTCACAATTAGCGTAATAGAAACACGACTGACAGGAGCGCGGGGGCCGGAGTGGCGGTAGCCTTTTAAAATTTATCAGCGGAACAAAATAGGAAAAGTGGTACGCGTGAAATTTTCATGGACAACGCGCGCCGGCCGCGTAATTAAATTGTCAGGCGGGAAACGATCGCGTTGCTCCGCGAGAAACGAATGCAGTTTGGCGCTCCCCCTATTGTCATAGAGAACAATGTTTTATGAATCACCGGTGCCACCACTGCTGGGGAAATTACTGTTTCGAGTGGAAATGGGTAAAAGGGTGGATAATAAACTTCGTTTTTTTTTCGCGAGGGTTTACTATCGCGTCGGGTGCTTAGAGTGTTACACATTTGGTTTTGCGCTAATCGGGTGTATCAATTTTGCTTACTTTTCGGAAAATTTACTGGGACTATTTGCTTGTAGATTTGGGGATTTAGGCGTAAATCGGAATTCACCAAAATCGACAGGCAATTATAGTGAGATGCATGTGGTAATTTCATGTTGACCTCGATTTTTTTTAAATATATTTTTTCAACTGAAAAGGCATCATATTATTTTTACTCCATGCAACAGAACGTAATTTGCAATTTTAAAAGGTGTTCTTCGTAAATAATATCCCGGTATGTTGATTTCGTGAAAACTCAGTAAACTGAATTTTAAACTGCCACTCAGAAACCCAGTTTTAAAATAAATGTCGGTTGTTATTGTAAATATTTTCTGAAATACAGACATTTTATAGGGAGATATTAATAATGTAATCGAGAAATATGAGCTTTTAAACATGTAATCAGAAGAAGCCAAAAATGTGTAATTATGAATTAAATATCCCTTTCGGTACCCAGTGAAATTAATATTTCACGCTGCTTCGAGACATTTACATGCCGTTAATAACACCGAAATAAACTCACATAAATTTTGAACTCCACTGTGTGTAAAGCGTATTAAGCGTTTAACTAATGAGGGCATTTTACAAGCTGCAAGAAAACATATATACATACGTTGAAAATTATTCAGGCTACCAATTATTTCGATCGCGATAATTAGCTTTATTAATGACCCTGGAAAAACTGATAAATCATACCGCGACAGAATTGAAAAATGCTTAAAACGTTGTTCGTTATTTCCCACGGGATACACGGAACAAATTAATTTCGTTGCTGTTGATTCGTGAAACTGCGATCCTAAATTAATCATTTAAATTCAACGAAACACGTGCCTATGTTTATGCCGATTAAGAGCACGCTCGATTCGTTAATTGATATAAGAGCACGTTTGCTCTGGATCGAATGGAAAGTACGCAAGGACTACTGTTAATATTGCGGGGCTGCTTTAAAAGCTAATTAATCTACGAATAATTGATGATTGATGTGTTCAGTGTGAAATATGGAAATGACGTGTCGGGAATGATTAATATAATTTCGAATATAGCAAGTAATGGGGTAAGTGCAAAGGGACTATAATGGAACGATAAGCAGAAAAGTCCCCTCGGTGGGTGGAGAGTACCTAAGTGCTGGTGCACTCGTAAATGCACGTAATGAAGGATTATTGACGGGTACGGCGACATCTTGGAAGTAAGTCGGTGGATTAAAGCAACCCCAGCGTCCCCCGCCGATATTCCAACCGTGCAATGATAAGATATTAACGTAATACGACGAGCTAACTTCTGACACGAAAATAGGTTAATGATGGATGATTTTAGAAGTTATCCTTCGGGAAGGGGCAGTTTTGGAGCTCATACATATTGTAAGAGGATAAAATTCAATTAACCCTTTAACGCCCAGTGTGACGTATAGGTCATATCATTTTCGAGCATACGAAAAAATCGATAGTAAATACTTTTGGGACACTTTCCAAAAATTTTTTTAGGGTGTCTGGACGTTAAAGGGTTACATATCTCCATCTGAGGTGAAAATGATTTTAGGATCTTTTAGAAGTAATAACCAATTATAGAGAAAAATTTTGCACGAGAAAAATTTCTTTTAGTTTAAAATGCCACAAATCGTTTATATTTTTTAAATTAAAACATTACAAGAAACATTACAATGCGGATCGTGAAGTAGCATTTTATCTGCAGTGATCTAAATTCTAAAGAAGCTCATAAATAATTTAATACAAAAAGTATTGTAATGAAATTTTTTTTTCACTTTATGGACTAACAAATCACGTGTAATAAGTATTTTCTTTTTGTTTTTTATTCAGACCTCTAAAAAAACCTAAAATCATTCATTTAGTATGTAACCCCCTATAAGAAAAACAGCTGATTCAATTGAAGATCTTGCAGCAAGAGAGGTGCAACTCCATTTTTGACTAATATTGAGTTATGACGTGTTATATACGTAAAAAAAAAATCTACAACGTTTGGTGCAAATCCGAAAACAAATGAGCGATTTATTGCAAATTTTGAAACTTAACTCGTTACTATTTTGAGCAATATTTCTGTATTGGGCCGCTCCAGATTTGAAAAAGTCGCCAAAAATACAAATAAAAATTTATAATCTCACTAACTACTACTTACTTATTGTGTGAAAATACCCATATATTTTTCAATTAGTGTTTTCTTGTTAATGTTAGGTCAAAGCAATAATTTTATAACCAGCTTTATCTAACATACTCGAAGTTCGTAAAGATGGAGTTGCAATATTCTTGTTGCAAGGTCCATAATTGAATTTCCTCTTGGTCCAATAAAATTTTGTGCCATTTTGCAAAAAAAATGCTCCTACGACAAATTTCTTATTACCCACCCCCAAATCATCACTTATTACTGAATGACGAGTTGATTAAAATGTTCCATGCTTATCATACCACACCACGTTGTTCAGTATATTAAGTTAAAAAACACTTCATCTAGTTACTCCCGATTCGAAATCACAGAACACCGATCAAATTCCCAGGGACTGCGCAAAGACATTTTACAACCGCGGACGAAATCCGTGGAAAACAGCAGGAACACGGTCGAGTAGCGACGGTACACGGGTACTTCGTAGATTCGAGTTTGATTACCTCTTCGTCCACACTCTGTCAGTGATCACACACAGAAAAACGTCACGTGAGGGGCGTGAGCAACCCGCGTTTCAAAGTTCCCAATTCTCAGCCGCGTTTTCAATTCGAGGTTCATTGACCCCTGCATTTATCGGCCTGGAAAGTTGAACGATGTTGCGTGGGCTGGAAGTCGAAAGAAATTTCATAAACCTTTCGCTGGCGCGTTGGTCTGACGAGTCTGCGTGCATTTTGACGCGAAATAGAGCGAGCAATTCCGCAAGTTATAAATTGACTGCCCCTCGCCTATAGTACGTTTAATGGTGCAGTCATACTCCGTGGATTCATGAGTTTGATCCCCTTCGCTAAATCTCCTTTCTCCTTCCTCGGTCATCCCTACCCCTATCTCTTTTAAAACTTGCCAAACTCAATTTCTATCCGGAATATGTAGTGGATACATAAGCGAAGTTTCCCTTCCAGATGGGAGGACGTTGCTTTCACAGATCTATCAACTTCGAGACGCGTCGTTATCTCAGGGGGGAATAAATTGATTTTGTAATTGCAACCTCCTTTATAGTCGTTCGTATATTCTGTTTTTGGGCGTCAGAAGAAAGAATAATATTTACGTGGTTTGAATAAACTTGACACGGCGTTATTTGAAATATTGTTTTCAGTAACCTGTTATTCTGTTTGATGGTCACGCCGTTTCTGAAATATGTGAATACTGATTTATTTCGCTACGTAGTATTGAGAATAACTGTTGTGTACTCTAAGTAATTGTGTAAACGTATGTAATGTGGAATACCTGACTTCAAAAGCTTGTCAAAAGTAGGGGTGTTTTTTTTTTTTTTTTTTTAATAGAACTGACATGAGGGGACGTAGGACCTAATGCATAATAATATTTACATAGCCAATTTTTAAAGCCTATGCTAAGAAAACTAAACAGAGTGAAAATCGGCAGTTCGAAAAATGGTATCTAATATAGAACACCTAGGAAATTAGCAAAGAAAACTGGAAAAAACTTTTGTTACTAAAAATGAAAATTTATTAGGTAGAAGAGACAAATAAACAAATATATGTTGCTTGGAATTTATTGTTACTTGCTACGTCTTCTACACGTTGGGCACGTGAATTAATGCGTGTGAAGCTCCGTATTGTTCGTGTGTCCACTGACAAGGAGAGTATCCCAGGTATCAAAAACTGGTGGCCAAAAACCAAAGCAATCGGAGGATGGCGCCATCTATTCTCATGAAATTTGAGGGATGGTTTCACCCCAAACATGCAAACAGGACAAAATAAAAAGACACCTGTTTCTTATTTTTCTGTCTTCTAAAACATATCCAGAAACCAAAGCAATCGGAGACGAACACCTGAAAATCTTATAACATTGAGGGGTGGTTTCAGCCCCTAAATATGAAACCGAGCCTCTATAAATAAACACGTACTTATATCTTATTTTTCGGGCCTCTAAAACATATCCAAAAATCAAAGAAATTGGACGCGGACACCAAGGATACTCACCTTGAAAGAACAGAGGCCACATTGGTAAACTGAGGTAATTAATGAAATAATTAAAACGCTGAAGACCTGAAGACCGGCAGAAAATGTTTTAATATATTTTAAAAAATTTCGTGTGCAGCAGATGTTTAATCCTCTGGTGTTCACTATAGGTCGTTCGAGATAAATGTGATGTTTCATTCCATACATTTACAAAGTGTGAATCGAATATTATATGCAAGTGAATTAGAATATTGAATTGTTTTCGATTGGGTATTCACTAAGAGTGTTATTTGTGTAAGTGTCGAAATATGTATATTTACCCATACAGTACTAGATTTAGACGTTTACCAATCTCTGTTCAAGATATCCAAGGAAAAGGTACTGTTCAGAGGTATTGTGATTTGAATAAATACAATATTGTTCGATATTTAAATCAATACTAACTTTCAACTGAATTTTGGACATTTTACGATGTGCATCTATGGCATTCAAGTAACACTGTGATTCGATGGAGTTTTGTGGGCGTTGAAAGAAGAACTGCGTTTGGTAGAGGTAATAAAGAAGTCGTGCGCAGAAAGTGCCTGTAAGAATGGTTGGGGGTGGTTTCGGAGTAGATCTATTGTTCTGAATTGTACGAAATACTGGTTTCAAGAATGTGTGTCCAAGTATTAAAAAAATATGAACCGATTCATTCTCAATTATGGGAATCGAAGTGAATGTCCGAATATTATGTTTAGCTTCGATATTAGAACATTCGACCTGTTCGAATAATTTGCACTGTTTTTTCGGGGAAAATCATTCCGTTTACTGATCAACTAAGGATCCATGAAGAACCTTCTAGTATTTCATAATTCATACTCCAAAGTATCTATTCAATTTTCTATTAGATATTGAAATACATGGAATGATAAATAAGTCCTATTGTTCTCGGAACATAAAGACATTTATTTAAACCCAACGTTTTTCGCCAATTTAATATCATTACTATAGACGTGACAGGACGTTCTTTAGCCAGTTATCTACATGCACAGCATAATGATTAGTTTCCATGAAATAAATTTTCAGTCAGCAAGCCGGAGTTTTGCGTTCACAGAATTTGTCATTATTAAATTCAAAGTCTTGTTATTCAGTTCGCAAACAACCAACCGCTACACGCTTCTGAAATTTCAAATTGAATTCGGTTTCCACAGTGTGTACATTCTCAGCTATGTCTGAGTTTCGCAATTCATTTATTGAAGGGACATTATAATTACGTAGCAAAGGACTGCTAATCATAAACACTATATATACATATATATATATTAGACTTTATGTTAAAGCTTTCTGTAAAACGTCCAGACAAAATCCTATTCTAAAGGATTCATATATTTCTCAACATAAATCATTCCACTAGTTATCTAAGTTTTTTCATATTATTAATTTAACACGTTTTTCATTACGTCTGTCAAAAATGTTAAATTTTTAAATTGTCTAAATGTATGTAACTGACTTACAATTAAACAGATTACGTGACATACATACATTTAACACGTTCAGACCCTTCGTCGATCACAATTTAAGATAATTTTAAAATTTTACCATGAGAATACACAGAGTACACTCATATTTTAATTTTAGAAGACAGATTCTATCTCTTTTAAGACTAATACCAATAGTTTTTAACAAAAATTATTTCGATACTCATGAATTCAATTTGGGCCTGAAACTATTATATGTATGATCAAATATTATACTATCATACACGTATTCAAAAGGTTAAAGTGATCCATGGTTGAAAAACTCACCTTAAATCTCCCTTTTGTAAAGAGATTTCCTCGAAGACTAGGCGGATCCTCTCCTTCAATCTATAACAAAGTGCATATATTTCACATGAATTTTTCTACATCAAACGCGCTTTCGGAATGAAATATTTAATAAAATATTTAAATGGAATACTACTCAAAAGGAAGAGGAGTAGCTTTTTGAACGAAGACGTTTTTAAACCTGCGTAAACGTTACGACGAAGTTGGACAGGATATTTACTAATTCCATTTGAAAAATAGTCACTGAAATATGGAACTAAGTAATCATAAAATTATTTTACCATTAATGCATAAATGTTCTGATGTAACGTTCATGTTAAAGTACTCTAAATAATCAGATTTATTTCTTTTCGACAAAGAAGAGCTTCATTATGCATGAGAAACGTTACTATTATTAACATGAGAATAACAATTAGCGACACTACTTTTTCCTTATACAATGACGAAATGCAATATATATGTTATGTCTATGGAAATCATTGTATGTATGAGTTCTGTAATCAATCAATTATTTACATTTAAAAAGTTTCACTTTCTTTTATATTCCGCAAGGGACTGTTGCAATTATTACAAAAGAAGTTTCATAAGTTGAGAGGAAAAATTGATTGTATTTTATGAATCACAGTATTCTCAACCTTTTTTGACTCGCGATCCCTTTTTATAATATTCTAAAGAACCTGCGATCCCCCACATAAGAGAAGGTAAATATTTATTTCCTTTCATTTGTGAAAATTCAGTGTTACATCATCAATAAAATATTAATAATATTTACTGATATAGTAAATCAGTGTTACATCATTAATATAATAGCTACCAATTCGCGTCGAATTACACGGCAACCATGCCTTGAGAAAAAAGGGAAAAGAATATTATATACTTATACTACAATAATGAAGCGTGAGGAGAAATATTTTGAAGAATCATAATAAATACATATTATACAATGGTTACGATACAACTTTCCTGGCATCTTAGGTATTTCTCTAAAAATCGATTCTCGCTTAGCGCGATAACAGTGCCATTGGTTGGCAAGGTGGCAAGTATCGGGGTGAAATTTGTATTGTTAATGTAGTGACAGTCATGAATACGCGTTGAACGGATTGCGAGCGTGTACACGCACGCATCCGTCAAGTTTATAGTTATGCGCGGAGCGTTATAACCCTGACGTAACTGTTAGGCATACCAAACTGCAGACGCTACTTTGATACAATTACTGCAATTAAGCGGAAGCCACAATACTACGGAAATCATATCTGCATACTGGCTCGGCGCCACGACGTTCCGGAATTGCAGAATTGACCATCATTTCAGACGATTCCTAATGGTCAGGGAAACCGGAGATCTGCGTCTGCGCCTCGCAAACACTAAATCCTACTTTCTCTAATAGCCAGTAAAATGTTTTTATTTTGTATATAAACTGTAACTTCCGATTCTATCAGCTAAAGAAATATATTTAACATTAATTATTTGTTTTAAGGGGAGATTCTATCTTGTGGGGCCGAAAAATAGGTGAGTGTTCGTGAATTTTTTGCACGAAAACGGTTTGACAAATTTATTTGAAGTTTGGCAGGCTGTTTTACACTATCTTGAACTATTGCTCTGAATTTTTGTGTGACGGTAAACATAAAAACTTGGCAGATACAGAGTGATGACTGAGATCGTTGGAAAAAGCGGGTCTTGGCGTTGATCGAAAGTATCCTAAGGATTATCTGAAACCAAAAAGGAAAATATATTTTTAATTTATATCAATGTGGCTATCTGTAGTAGTAGATTTGTTTCTGTATCTGTTACCGATATTTTTTATTTAGAAAAGTTTTTTCCGATTTTTGGGCGTAATTCGATTCATCTCATTGAGAAGGCTGCTATTTTAACATTTTTTTATTTTTCTTAATGCATCCACTACTATAGTTAGCCACAATCATATAGATTAAAAATCTCTTTTCCTTGTTTTTCAGATAATTCTTAGGGTACTTTCCATCAACGCCAGGACAACCTGATTGTTTTCCAACGATCTCATTCAACATTCTATGTACATATATCTGCACTACTTTTGTTTTATCGCCACACGAAAATTCAGAACAAAAGTTCAAGATACTATAAAACAGCCTGCCTAACATCAAATTAATTGGTCGATCAGTCATTGTACAAAAAAATCACAATGAATCACTAATTTTTCGGCCTCACAATGTAGAATCTCTCATTAAATGATCTAAGTAACTCAGAGATCTGCACTTTGCCGATATGAAAGATCATAGACAATTATTCTTCTATCAACCAAAGAAATATTTTCAATTTTAATTCCTTGCCTTTAAGAGCCGAAATTAGATTCCACTTGTTCCTAATTATAATTATTCACCTTCAGGACTCTCCATCAGAGATCTCCACTTCCTTTACTTAAGGCTAACTTTTAATTCTTCTATCAACGAACGAAATATTCTGAATTTGAATAATTTTCATTTGTTCATAACTGATTTTAACTATTTTATTCTGACATATGGGCCATTGTAAACACGCTAAACAAAGAACGCGAACCATGTGAGAGTTTATAACCTTATAACCACTGCTGTCACACCTTTTTCATCTTTCTCCAGGTAGGTACATATTGCAGCGAACATGTATCAGCGTCTTTCTTCAAGTACTCGCGCAGTTATTTCTGAGATCCGGCCTTAAGAATACCAAGGGTTTCCTGCGCCTCTCCCCCTCTCCCTCCGTGTGAACAACTCGCCTCTTTTTCACCCTGTCCGGTCCTTTATGCGGTTAACACAGACGGCATAAACTTTCGGCAATCAGCATAACAAGAAGCGGAGATGAGAAACAAGGAAAGTAATGTCCGTCAGGAAACGGGGATATTTCTGGCGGCAACAGGGAACTGCCATTTCGTGTAACAAAATTACGCGTCAACGAGACGCGATGTATAAAAAGGTTTCGTTGTTCCGGAGAGATTTATTCAACGGAAAATCAGAGAGCGATCGACTGTGCCGTCGTTATTTACTTAGATTAAGGGGACTAGGCAGTCGAAAAATCGATTTTTATTGCATTATCCGAAAGTACTAGCTTTTCTGAATAAAATGCCGCTTGATTTATAGTAAAATTCGCAAAAGTGTAGATTTGGCAGCTAAAAACGTCAAACGACAACCTATAGCGTCACCTTTGCCCAGAAACTTTAAACGCGTTTTCCTCGAATATTTTTTTCTCTTCGTTTTTTCCTCATTGAGAACGAATGGAGGTTCAGATCGACTTGGAAAAATTACAGGATGTGTAAAACATGTGTCATTTCGCCGCAAACCTCTGACATGGTCCGTAAATATTCGAGATTTTCATAAAAAAATTAAGAAGTCACCGGATTTTGGTAGCGTACAAACAAGGACGAATTTTTCTCGGAAAAATCGTCGTTTTTCAGCCACCAATCACATTATTTTGTTTTAATTTTTGTTTTTATAGGTTTGCGCGGAAACTATGAATACAACAAACAAAAATCTCACCTTTGAAATCGGATTACGTCACATTTTAAGACTGATATTAAGGCAAAACGACAGACAAACGTTTAAGGATGTATCGGACGTACAATATCAGACAAAAGTATATGAAATTTGAAATACTTGAATATCTACGTCTTACGCATAGTAAATCTAGATGTAAGGAATTCGAACGACAGTTGGAGTCTTATTTTTAATCCTAGGAAGGTATTTTTCATTTTACAAATACTTCCTCAAGTATTATTTTCTAAACTTTTGGCAGTGAAAATGTCCAGAATTCACAATTTTCTCAAGTTATAATTTATTTCTTTAAAACGGTGCAGTGAAAACAATTGAAACTCGGCAGATATTTTCATCTACCCATATACTGCATGTACAAAAAAATTGAAAACATTGGCACTATTTCTTCAACATTTTTTCAGATGGTTTATCTGTCAAGATCGTCTCTTTCCATAAGAGTACGTGTAAAATCAGTGAAAATTAAAATCGTTATAACTCAGTAACCGTTTAGTGAATTCGTTAAAAATTTTTGGAGCACATCAGGAAGATTAAAAAGAACAATCTCACAAATTTTCATCAACTTGGCACTATTTTGAAAATAGGTCCAATACATCCTTAAATGTTTACACGTCTGCAGCGCCATTTTTAAAGCACATATATATTTCTTACGATTTTTTTTGCAATCTGTATGGTAGTAAGAAACATTGGGTAAAAGGATACATCTGGATGTGCTTTCATTTGTTTACAAATAAATAAAGGACAGAGTTTCTTTCCTCCAAAAAACGACTGCCTAAGATAGATATTTATATATATATATAAATTATTTATTTATATATATATACACATATAGGTATTTATCTTAGTCCCCTTAAGCACGTCAGCGAAATCATGCATACCTAACTGATGGAAGACAAGAAAATATTAATATAAATAATTCACTATCTTAGAACAAGTTATTGATTCAAATTTAAAAAAAGAATTAATCCTTTGAATCCGGGCGACGTATAACTTCTAAATTATACCAAATTAATAAATATTAATACGAAAAAATTTGATTTTGAAAATTTTTGTATTGAAATTCCATGGATTCAAAGAGTTAAAAACTACTTCGAACAATAATTACAGAGCAGCGTCATAATTATGAACTGTAGACTCTATACATCTATTCCTAAGTAGTTATTTCTCTGAATACCTCCTTCAAGGGTTCTACATTTTTAATACTATATTTCACACGACTCATTAACGACAATAATTTTCCAAGGAACAACTGAACGACTAAACAATTCTCACACAGCACAACGAATTCTCTCTCCATTGAAGTCGCGAAGACGAAGACATCGCGCGTCATGTGTTAATTAGCCAGCAACCAGATTACAGATTGGAGCCGTTAAACGCGCGAGAGCGCGTTAGATATATGGCGCGGGCCGAGATTGGTCCCGAGATGCATTATATATGGATTATGTTGGGATCAGTTTGCGAGCTTGATAGTAGGTCAGTCTAGTTACCTGGCCCGGAAGAGGTACGAGCACCGGATGTTCTTTGGGTAAGAGGACGGGTATCGTGGCGAGTAGAATCGTCCGTACTGCGGCGCTGACTGTGAACTGACAAACTCGAGGTCGCACATCGTGCCAGGAATCAGCACACCGTCCGTCTCGAACAGCCCTGAAACAGAAAGCGGTGATAAATGGTTAGCTTCGAAAACGTTTCTCCTGCTTGCTTTCTCATCGTGGCTTATCTTCGCGAACGAAATTTTCAGTAAACTTTACACACTTTAGGAACAGATTAAATTGAAACGAGGTAAGTTCCTACGACTGTCGGAATGTTAAAATCGTTCCTAATTCGAAACAAATTTATGCGAAACGTTTATTGGAAAATGTGGATGAAATTCAATTACGGTATAGGTACTAAAGTAATATTTTATTTTTGAAATATATTCTATGTTGTCGATGGCACATTTCTCGCCTCATGCTTTTCACAAAATAACGTCCATGCCGAGTTACTAACATTCCTATTGTTACTCAATACAGTGCCGGACAAAAGTATTCGGACACTTTTAAACAGAATAACTTTTTTAAAATTGGTCCAAACGACTTTAGTTTTTCTTTTGAGAAGCTAGAAGGATTAGTTTACTAGTTGACGTGATTCGGTGTTTTGAACAAAAAATTGCAATTGGTGGGAATGGGGAAGAAAATAGTAACGGTGGCTTCTTCAACTTTTTTATCTGACAAGGGAACATCCCGAACGCGAAAATTCAAAAAATTCTGTAACTTTGTGAATATGTAGGAGATTTCCTTGTGATTATAGTGCAATTTTTGTTTGCTGCCCAAATTCACTCGAAGGGGTTGAAATTAACCCCCGAAAATTCGGCTAGTTTCCGATTTTGTATTATAACTCGCAAACTGTAAGAGATAGAAAAAACGTTTCAAGACCAAAGTTACTTCTTTTAATTAGATCTATCATTTGGTAAAACAATTATTTGGCAGTTCATGAGTTATAACATAAAATCATGGGCCAATTCCTCAACCTTAAAGTGAATTTGGGCAGCAAACAAAAATTGCTCTGTAATCAGGAGGAAATTCCCTATAAATTCACAAAGTTCCAGAATTTTTTGAATTTCCGGGTTCGGGGTGTTCCCTTGTGAGCCTGTAATGAAAATTTAAAGTGGACGAACCATTGAAAAACGGTGAAAAAAACCTAAATACAGGAAGGAATTAATGTAACAAATGAAAAACTGAGGGGCACATTTTTACTACTCGAGTCCCTATACATTCCAACAAATTAGTAGCATTAGAGACAATTTTACAGTAACACGAAATCGTTGAATGGAAAAAACAGTAACCCTGTCTCGTGCGATTCGTCCCCACGAAGTTTACTATCGCCGGAAGGCTCCAGAAGTTCGCAGAAGCTCTACGTTCACGGACATTGCTCCGTGCATTAGAGATTCCGAGTTCCCCGACATCTACGTCAAACAATTAAAACTCGTTAGAATCGAAACACCGTGCGCCATGTATCTCCTATTCCCACGCCGCTCCAATTACGGACATCCGAAAGGCTTTATAATCGCGTGTAATTCTTTATCCAACATCCGGCATCTCGATTTCCCTTCCCGTTACTTCACTTTTAATTCACAAAAAACACGAGGAATACTCGCATCGTATCGCCATCTAACTCATTCACCTGCCGCGCATTCAGCCAGATGAAAACGAAACGGGGCTAACAGTTGAGAAATCTCGAAGAGCACGAGGGCACGTGCACGTAGGCGGCTTGCTTATCGATCACCTCGCGTCGCAATCTTAAGTCACCTTTTAAAGCTGACGGTTACAGCGAAACCGTTCCACGTGACCACGCGTATCTCGACGAAGGTGAAATCCCCAACCCCCTCCGTTTAAAAGCAGGCTAAAAGCAGAAGCGAATTTTTCGAGACGCGTGAATCGCGAGTGCAGGCTCAGACCTATCGAAATAATTTTTCTCCGAAACGTGTTCCGAGTAATTTGAAATTAAAACCGGCCATTGGGAAGCTCGGAAACACCAGCGCGATGCGGTAGCGTGACGCGATATTTCCAGCTTTCCAATTTCGTTGTAAAATAGTCGCCGGTGAAAATATTCCACCGTTCGACGTCCAATTATTCCGTCGAATTATTCTTATCCTTCATAATCCCGTGGATTTTCGAGTTTCAGTGGAGGGCACAGGGGTTGGTCGATACCCGGGTACCTTAACAGAGAATCTATCCTTTGTACCGTGAAAACAAAGGCGGCCCTGTTTTCCTTTTTCTTTTTTTCTAAGAACGGAGGCGGGCCGACTTAATTAGCGAACACAACGTTCCCTTCGACGGACAAATTATTACGACAGGTTTCATGGCCCTGCGGGCGCTCCTCGCGGCACTACAGTCGATGGGCTGCGTAATCGCGAGGCAATAAGGAAAGGGGTGCAAGACGCTCGGCGGCCATGTTCGGCGCCATATGACAGGCCGCAGCTACTTATCTTGACAAATGGCGATTATCTGCTTTAGGGGGGCTTGAGTGACATAATCGGGCTGTAACATAATGACACGTCAACACCCGGACTGCACAGCACGAATCTACAAATTGCCTAATCTGTAGTGGCGTCTATGCAAATCTAGGGTAATTAGTCAATAACCGATGTCTTCACGAATGAACTGCGAGAAATTATTTGGGGATCTTTAGTCTAAGGCTGTGTACTGTTATTTTTATTTTTAATATTAATCGTCTTTATTACTCAAGAAAGAAGCGACTTGAGTATTTACAGCTAGCATAGTCGTTAAAGGGGTATTAGACGGCTAAAATGAAAGGTTCCTTTTGGGTTGGATTGAAGGACGACTAATAATTCATACCATTTGCACGTTTTACAATACTTTATTGTGGATATAACACGCATTTTAAGACCAGGAAACCTGAAAAATATTAAAAATTAAAGGAATTACAAAGCGCGAAGTGGGCGCTGCGCATTGCACGCGTTAAAATGGTGGATATCATAAGTCGAGAACGGATTAATGTTTTTAGTTGAAATTTTAACTGAACCTACGAAACACTCTTCTCCACACTGTGGAACTCGATCGAAAAATTTTAATAAAAATTCGCGGTGTTATACAGCAAATATCAACTTTGAAGGATTTTACTGAAGTAATCCTGTGATAAATGTTGTCTTAAATGTTGTTAAACTAATGCGATCTTATTGAGCAAGTTCCACATTGTGGAGTAATGTGTTTTGTGGGTTCAGTTAAAATTTCAACAAAAATATCCGTTCTCGAATTACGATGATCACCGTCTTGAGAAACATAGTTTTGAGAAAAACGGCTTTAAAACCCGCCGCAACGCGTTTACCGGCATTGGCCCGTCTGTTACTTTTTAAGTTTATAACTCTCGCAATTTTTCGAATTTTTCAATAAAATATTCGAAAAAAAATCGATTTTTTGACCTCCAAATACCCGTGTACCCTCTTAAAGGTAAAATCGAGGCTGCAGTGAGACAAAAACAAACATAACAAATATTAAAAATAAACTAAACTAAAAGTAATCTTAAGACATAACGCTAAACGCGAGAATAATACAAAAAATGAAGTAAAGTAAAGTAAGAGAAGTAAAATTGAAAGCACATATACTACGAATCGTGCCTTTCTTGCAGCAAGAGAAACTTGAATATTTCTTATACTTTTGTGGTGATATATAAAGAAAAATACTGATAGTAATTAACAGTCTAAATTTACATGACCATCACAATAGTTGCTATATGTTATTCCATTTCGGTTCGATTTATCACATCTAACTTGAAGAATTATTTTCCAAAAGCTTCGTACATTTTGCTTGTGAGAAGAAGACAGCGAAGTGAAAGAGTTGTGAGTCTCTAATAGTGCACGAGGCACAGTGGCTTACAGGATCATAAACAACAGTCTCGAATTAATTTCGTTCAAACTGTAAACACTTTTCACAGCTGTATTCTTGCTTCATTCTCGTTGCCGTTGCCCCCCTGTGGATTTCTGCTTTCGGCTAGAAGAGTCTCAGTCATATTAACTTCGTGTGGTACAATGTACGGCAGAGTGTAGGGAGTATCTTTTACACGAAGGTCGTACGTGAGCAGGGCATTTAATGGCGGGCATCCGGCGTCGTATACGCTGCCATAAAACTACCCCAGCCCAGCGGGAGACCGAAGTCAAGGTCGGAAAAACAGCGGAAAGCACGGAATTCCGCTCCGTGTAACCGGAATCGTTGGAAGAATACGGGTGGCGAGTAGAAGAAAGAATAAAGGTTCACCTTCTCGCCTTAGAAATTATTAAACACTAAGGAAAGGATTAAAATTATACGTACTCGACGTGGAAGCATTGAAATATTGTAGACCTGAAGAAATAATGGAATCAGAAAGACGAATATATTTATATTTATATTTTAATAAAAATATAAATTTGAAATGGATACCTAAACTGTGATTTCCTTAATTAAGAGATGCTTCAGAATTGTTGTGAAAGGGCAGATTAATTTGAAAATGTAAGCTATGATTTTAAAGTAAACCAGCCTATTATCTTTTCAACAACCCTCTGTATTTTATATTCTAGAATTCAATATAAGACACAACACTTCTTCGTTACATGCGAAACAAACTTAATTTTTATAGAGTTGGCTTATCAATACACCTGACACATATAGTATGTTACGATTATAGGGAACACACACTTTTGCACGTTCACATAGAAAACAATGTAACTGACGATTGTCTATAATCCTAGGAGGAAAGCACTCAAGGGAAAGACCCTAATAATTATCTCAGAGACAGAAAGCACGAGGCCATTCTCACTATCGTTGAACTTTTGTACAGTAGAAACACTCGAAGTCCTGCCACCGAAAACATACAGTTAGCTACATTTGCAGACAACAAAAAGAGAAATACTTAGAACCGAGACTCCATCGGCCAAATACCAACAGAATACAATCGAAGATGATGTAGCCGAAGCAATATCAAAATGTCGAGCAAAAAAGTGGTGCCAACGACACGCGGAGTTCCCAAGCGGTCTCCCATCCAAGTACTATCCGCGCCCAACGCAGTTTAACTTTGGTGATCGGGCGAGAACCAGTGCTTTATACGTGGTCTGACCGTTGACGGAGTTTTCTACTGCTAGTGGGCGAGCACTGTTTGACCCTCACTCCTTGGAGCGTTCAATCACTTTATATATTAAACAATTTCATATATTAAACTTAATATAAATTAAACATAATTTGTTAAATAGGGCCTTTCGTACTAAATAATTATACAGAGAAATCAATCTGGTTCACGCTGATTTGAACTCAAATCATGTAAATTTTAAAAGTTAAATTCCTGCATTTAAATTACATCTTAATTTATATTCGAGGTCGCAATCATGTTTATAAATATGATCTCTCCAAAGATATTACGCTGTTTTGCTTAACCCTTTAGCGCCCAGTGTGACGTATACGTCACATCAGTTTCAGACGTATAAAAAAAATCGATAGTGAATAATTTTGGGTCCCAAAACGGATCAGTTCTCTAAATGGCTCCGAGATGCAAGCTACTGATGCGTTTACCGCTGTAAATAATGTTTACAGTAGCCATGAAAACGTTTCTGGCGAATGCAGGTTGGTCATTTCTCGATAACCTGAAACGTTGCTCTTGTTTTCTTTAAGAAGTTGAGAGCAATTTTTCTTTAAAAAGTTGAGACGTATACGCCACATCTAGAAAATCATATTTCCACTGGCTTTTTTGGGAAAAGAATGACGAAGTGCATGTATTGGGACCATTTTTCAGTTAACTAATCGCAAGAAATAATTTTTTTCCACCGCGAAAGGTGTCTGGGCCCTAAAGGTTTTAGGTAATTTTATCTATCAATTTATAATAAAGTATTTTATATAATAAAAAATTATTGCTTATAATTTTTTAAAGTTTGACAAATTTAGATAGCCTTCCAGCAAAATAATTTAACAACTTTAGTTCGAAACATTTTTTTATCAAATTATTATCATGTGTATCGGGTTTGACTGCTATTTTATTTATCGTTATAAACAATTGGAAAACGCCGTTCGGATGGACCTAATAAGTACCATTCCCAATGTTGTTAGTTACACAGCAGCGCACAACAAAAAGGAATATACTTTGACCGCTGCGATCCATATTGCACCGGCCATTATCGAAAGAAAATTACCAAAATTGATATAACCCGCGCAATTTGAAAATAGCGAGCAAAAGTGATGCAACGGCACGCGGAGTTCCCAAGCGGTCTCCCATCCAAGTACTATCCGCGCCCAACGCACTTCAACTTCGGTGATCGGACGAGAACCGGTTCTTTTTGCGTGGTCTGACCGTTGGCGGAGTTTTCTACTGCGGGTGAGCCACAATACTCTGTCTTTACTCCCGGTAGCACTCGATTCTTTTATTTACCTTTGTAATTGTAGTAAAGATTTACCTTCGTACCCTTGGATAAATCTGTTCTCAATTGTTGTTCATTATTCTAAACCAATCGTGAACTGTAATTTAGGTTTATTAATTAACGACGATGGTATTATTAGTTGTGCCTATGACTGGACGTTAAGCACAGTTCTTCGAGAGCTTGTGATATTAATAATATAGTATATTTCTTATATTCCGCCCTACATTCACTGTATTTCCCTTTTCCATCTAAGAAAATGCGTTACACACTCCTACTTTGTTAAATACTGCTATAATTGCATCACAAAGATTTCCCAAAGGGATATTCTCCTACAATAAACATAAGGCGAAAATATGGCTTGATCCGTTGAATTTTTATTACCTAATTTAAACGTGCCGGCTGTTAAAAATTCTAAAGAGACTCAGCAATCTCCAGTCTCACTATTAAATGACGCGACACGATTAAGTGACTCGCATGCATATTCATATAGCCGAGCATTAGCATACGGTGTCATAAGGGTGCTGAAATGAATCCATGAAATTCGTTCAGTCAGGAAAGTGAAAGTTCGCTGATGTAGTTAATTGGATGATATAATGTAATGCAAAGGTTCGAAACGCTTAAAGCTGTGAGCTTTGCTGTGCTTTCAGCTAAACACGATTATCTTGCAACGTTAGTACTATGACAGGGTTTTGTTTTATCACACTCTTGACTATTACACAATGGGTATAGGTACTGCCAATCTCCTCGAAAGAAAATCAAGAGTCCATGGCTTTGAAAAATTTAATTTATAACTGATTTTATTTAACAATAGTAAGATATAAATTTTAGGCCATTGATTTGAATGATTTCCTGTGTGCCCTGATTGGCACTTAACCTTGAATGGCTAATTTCTGTTTAACGTATTGATAGCCTAAGTATTTCCAAAACTAAATAGTCATTAAGTTAAGAAGCACAATTAAGGACCTTGCAGCAAGAGGGCTGCAGCTCCAACTTTACCAACGTTGAGTAAAGTAGAAAAAACTGTTTATAAAATTATTGCTTTGACTTAACATTAAAAAGAGAACTCTAATTGAAAAATATATATTTCCACGCCATAAGTAGTAGTTATTCAGCTGATAAGTTTTTTCCATTTTTGGCAAATTTTTCAAACCTGGAGCTGCTCAAAACAAAAATATTGTACAAAACTGTAATAGGTGCAGGTTAAAAATTTGAAATAAATCGCTGATTTGTTATCGGATTTGCATCAAAAGTGCACCGAATGATGTAGAATTTTTTTTACGTAAATTACGTTATACCTCAAAAACTGTCAAAACTGGAGTTGCACCTCTTTTGTTGCAAACTCCTAAATTGCTTCAAACCCTAACGTAGACCTTTAGAACTCATGACTCTCACGTGTTTAGTTACTGACTCCAGTAAACGTGTTATGAATGTTTGGAAGATTGTATTCACACTCTCTCTCTCTCTATCCAGCAGTGTGGCAATATACTATCAACTCTAATTCCGTATCGTATACACCATTGTCCAAGAATCATTACAAATTCCTAATCTCTCCTTCAGAATCACCTTGGTTTATGAGATACTAGATTCACTACTCAGCTTCGCCCAGAATTTAAATTCTGATTTTCTAAAAAAAATTTTTTTGAGTTTGTTATGAAAATGAGCTGGGGCACATTTCATGTCCAAGAGTTTACCATTCGGGGGTTTTTAGGCGACAGACAAACACACAAACATATAAACTTTCTGCTTTATATATGAAAGATCTGCTTTGCATTGTGGGGGGCAGGAGCCAAAGTTTTCAATAATCTGCAATAAATTCAAATGTTTCCTTCCAAAAGCTCATTGCTTTTATAAAGCTTATCTGATGCTACAATAAAGCCCACAAATTAAAATATATCATTCCCTGGTTGTGTTATAATGTTGCAATTAAATGTGAGCACTAAACTCCGTTGTTTTTCACGTGCGATAACTTTCGTTTCGAGAATTTCAGCACGCAATAGATGCCTCTTTTTTGTACAACCACAGACGACAGAGTCCAGGAGCCGTGAAATTTCCGACCGATGAAAGTTTCAGTTACCGCGTGCAATCCCCGAGCTTTGATGCCCTCTACCCCCTTGAAATTTTGGTTAACTCATTGTGACGGCGGCTGCGAGCAACCGCTTGGGAAACTGCACAGGCAAAGTGCTCACTGCTCATGCGGTTAATCGCCGATGTCGATGAGAATTTCTCGTGACCAGCTGCGTTTTAATTCGTAGCTTTTTGTTCGTAGTTGCCGCGCGCGGAGGAGCAGCTTTAATTCGAAATGGTTCCGAAGTTTTTAAAATGAAAACGCGAGCGTGCAGGCTTTTTCTTTTGTACAGTAGTGCTAATGATAATTTTGGGAAATACAAGAAGTATTAGAAATAGATAAAAGTACTCTGCCTGTTTGAAATGGAATCTGTATTATTTTATGCTTTAAAAATATTGTACTATATCTGTTTGTAATTTTTCCAATTTCACATTGAGATTTTCCTTGATTATGATGAAACATGAGTAATTTCAATTTTTCCATTGTGGCTTGCTGCTTTTCATCTTTCAATTTTGCAAAAACGCAATGTAATGGAATAATCGATTAATCATGCCTTGATTGGGATAGGATAAACGAGAAATACTCGTTTTGTATATAAAAATATATTTTTGTAGTTCCATAAATATTAAATGAACTGAAAAATTGCACATGTTTGTACGGGTTTTAGTTATTTCAATTTTTTTATTTATTTGGTTCTGTATAGATGGAGTATATTTTATTTTGTTATATTTTTGTAATTCCATGAATATTACAAAAACTGAAAGCTTTTAAAATAAGTATAAATATTTCTTTACTCTTTTAATTACATCTTGTTTTTTATGTAAAAATTCGATAACCGGTTTAATCGATTGTTTGGACATTGTGGAATTCAAAAATCAGTTTTTCAAAAGTCTACACCTTAATTTCCAGCATACAGCTCTGCTTCCATATGTCGTTATATGTATGTATGAACCGTCATTGACAATCTGCAGAATTTTAGGTTCCTTTTTATAATCCATGCAAATAGTAATATACACGTAATTTGTCTTTGTTAAAAATTCTTATATCATACTAAGCTTACTCATATTGTCTAAGATAATTCAAAGAAGATACTTTGCTGGACACTTTTCAAACATACAATGCAATTAAGTTCTAAGATAATATTTAATGAACTACTATGATATAAGAAAGTCAAATTATTTTCCTCCCAATATTAAATTATCGTTTCGTCAATGCTACATTAATTTGCGTCTGATTAATAGCACAAGCACCGAACAAACTAACAAAAAATGAACTTATTCTACGTGAAACCCATTGAATGGCAAATCGAACGGCGAGGGGACATAATTAAAATCATTAAGCGATGCGTGCAATTCCGTTTGAAACGTAACAACAACGGCTGATTCTTTTAATGTGTATTGAACCGAGACGGAAAGTGCTCTCTGGAATCTCAGGTCACGTGGAACACACTGTGATTATTGGAGAAACGGAGGAGACGGGATGTACTGCTTGAGAAGGGTATCGATATCCTTTATCGATAAGCTGTGATTCCGCGAAATACAGACAAAATGTCGACTAAAAATAAATCTCGATATATGCACCTCGTTTCTCGTTGATGAGTCGCGATTGTTCAAGAATTCTGTCGAACGTCCGCAATTTTACAATTAATTCTTCAACCACGGCGAAAGTTTATCAGTTAAAGTGACTTATACATGACGAACGAAATTTCTGTTATGAGAAAGACTGTCTGACTGCTTCTCCGAAATTTTCGCCGAGGAATTGGTACACCCTATTTTCGCAAGGGTGAAGTTCGGTGTAATACCGAAGAGCGGAAGATACTTGGAAATCATAATCGTTGACCAGCTCGTGTGGAGCGACGTGAAATTTCCACTCGGGCGAAAATTTCTGTTCCACCTGCATGTTCAACTTTTCCATTCCCCGCCCCGAGGTGAGACTATCGAAAACTGCGGGGACAAAGTGAACACGGGACGTGATGTCAGACATTGAGCACCTACAAGAATTTTTCTCTGAGCTTGCATATTTCTGTTAGCGAAAAAGGTCGGTGGAGCATTCCCATTCGAGGAACAGTATATTAAATTGTAGAATTCGCGTTACCCATGTTTGAGTAGAATTAAATTTTGTATAGTGAAACTGGATCTGTTAACATTCCTAGTTCCTACAAATAAACGAAAGTACCATTTGTTTATTTTTTTAAACTTAGGTATGAAGAAAAATATGGAATCGTCAGATACATCATTTATACGTTATAAAAACTACCTTATAAATTGGGAACTCTGGACCTCTATATTTTTTACACAAATTTAAAATTAGCAAAATGATGTCTTAAACTCCCGCTAATTTCACGGGGAGTATATCATATTTCAATTTCATTAAAATCCCCGGTGTCAAGTGTAAATGTGATCGATTTGTCATACTATTATTGTTATTGTGTCTTTATTACCAAGAGCGGATTTGAAGCGGATCTGCCGCCCTTTTCGCGAAATATCATAAAATATTTTAATACAGTATAGCAACTCACATTTGAGTCATTGCTAATTTGCTATTTCAGAAAAAGGTGAATTGTTTTTAAAGTTGTCTCAAGCCTCAGTGTTTTTCCAATTTCTTTCGCTCAAAACTTTTCGCTCTCCAAAATTTGCCGCTCCCCAAAATTTACCCAAATTTGTCGCTCCCCAAAACACTTAGCCTATACCCAAATCCGCACCCATTAATTACGCACATCGTGTACACAATTAAATAGAAGAAAAATAAATAAAAACAGAAAATTAAATAAAGAAACAGAAACAGTTCCTAAAAGGAAAAAATTTCAGGCCCATTTTTATATCACCTCTTTTTATGTTTAAGATAAACAGAATACGCTCCTACCTTCTACCGATAACTTCCACGTTCCAATTTCTACAAACATGTTACATCCACAAACAATCACGTTATGGAACGATAAATTCAGTTACGCTTCGCTGTCCGCACGCATTGTGTTTTTCTGTCTGTTGCCCCGGAACGCTTACAAAACAGGCAAGATCCCCCGAAAAACGGAACCCGAAACGATCGCAGTCAAACGAGAATAAAATCTCGTTTGCGGGGAAATTGTACGCGTAATACGTTCCACGGTACGCAGGCATTACGGGGCACGTGAAATTCAGGGGGCGACGTCCCGGCAACCCGACAGATCTCATTTGAATATTTTACAGGCCGCCGCGATGCCGGAGGTGTCGTGCATGCCGGTGTGTCGATGCATAAAATTTCGCGTCACATCCTCGGACATTCCCGAGGAGAATGAGACCGTGGAAGGTACGAAGGGAGAAAGAAGGAGCGTGCTAGGGGGAAATGAAACAGTGCCGAACGTAAAACACGCAAAAAGTGAGGGTGGCTAAAGAAATGCTGCAATGAAAAAAAAGAAGGAGAGTGCGATGGAAAGGGGCTAGACGGCGGAGTCAAGGTTAAAGAGAAAATAAATCTAGAGATCTCTATCTAAATCTAAAGAAATCTAAAGAAACGAAGGAGGAAAAGAAATTACGGGACAGATGAAGTGGAGGGGCATCAGATGAAGCTGAGGAAAGCTCGGGACGGGTAGGAAAACAGAGGCTCGTCTCAGAGGGGTCGTGCGGGGTTGAAAAGTTAAGAAAGTTCGCGGTGGAGTCAAGTTTGAAACGCGCCCGTTCCGTCAGACGCGTTCACCTGCGACTTTTTGACGACTGCTTGGGATCGCGAGAAGCAACGTACCGCATTTTTGCATAATCTTCGCATTCGTTTCGAGGACGCAGCGAGCACGCGAGGCTTGAGGTTGGCGTCGCTGCGACGGGACCGGCACGTTCGTCGGTGTCGGATCTTTCGCATGATGCTTCGCGATTTCTTGCTGAGCCCGCGATGTATTCGTGCGATACACGTCGACGGTGTTTTACGATTCTCAACTTTCACGCCAGCGTGTGTCGATCTACTTTACCCGTGGGATTTAATATGGTGACTGATGCAAGCGAAAATGAGAATCGAAGTAGCTACTTAATTGGGCCCTAGAAAATTAAATTCTGCATGATAGAAAAATGGAATTCTGGTTTGTAAAATAATTCATCAACGAGGGGAACCACGTAATAGGATAAAGAGTTGAAGTTGACGAAATTTCCAGTGTAGCTCGGTTTTCAATTAAGGGTACCCGGACATTGAAATTTTTCAAAAAATCGATTTATTGTTTTTCCATATATTTTGGAATGATGAAATGTGGCGTTAAAATTCGTAGCGATGTAGAGTCTAAGGTATAAAAGTGACGCGTTCTTATCTACTGTTTTTACGCGCTTTTTTCTCAAAACACATTTTCTTAAAATTGCGGAAGTCCTACCAAAAAAAAATAATTGACCAATTTAAAAAATTCTTACGGGATTTCGTTCATTACTAAATTCTCCGTGGAATCATCTACGATTGTAACTGTGTGACCAATCGTTTCCTTTTTATAACTATTTTCGTGCGTAGAATCACCCGTTTTTTCGAAGTTTGTGGTTCAAACGTCAGATTACAATATTTTGCTATGACCGTAGATGATTCGACAAAGAATCTTTTAAACTTTACGTCAGCATTATTAGATACAATTTCCAAACAATTTTTTTATTATCTTTAAACATGTACAAATACAGACCGAAATGATTTTTGATCTTGCGACGTTCACTTTTTTAAAAATAAAATCCTAAAAATGGGCTATTTCTGGAGTGATTTGATGGGAGGGTAATAGATTAATAGATTCGTGTGAACGATCAGTGGGACTCGCGAGGAACGCGTTTCCACTGGTGTTGCGACCGCATTGCGAAATCATAAAAGATTCACCGCGAGTCCTTTCCGCGGCAAAGACGCCCGATGCGATGGTCCGTTTATAAAAGATCCGCGAGGAGCAGTGTTTTTTTCATCGTCTTAAAACGCTTTGTTCGTCCTAACGAGGATACGAAAAGGGAGGTTTAAATGTTCACCGTGAGTAACGCCGCGCGAACGAACGTTTCAACTTCCGTGAAATTCGTCGTTCCAATTCTCCCCTTTGCAGGCCCGAACAATGCTCCTGGCTCTTTCCGAAGTTGCAGCGCGCCGAGCTTAGCACATTCTACGTTCCACGTAACCGCACCGAATCACGACTTCGGAGTAGTCGAAAACGCGGATCGCCTTCCCCATTCTTGTACGGGACCGAAGGATATTCGGCGCGCGGGCGAGGTCGTTTCAGCTTTAGAATTTTGTTAATGTGATACGAACCGATGTGAAGCTGCAGAGAGAGAGAGAGTGCCTAGCTTCTATAGGCCTTTTCACGCGAGACACTTCTGTCGCTGGTGATTGCCATTGCGGATAAATTCACGCGTATCATAACTCTTTCGATGTTTCTGAAACTAGTGAAGTGTGTCTTGGTGATGGGAATGCAGTGTGGATCGGATAAAAATAATCTCTTTAATGGAGATAATGAGCAGTTGAAATGGTATGAGATGCGAGTGCCAGTAGTTAAAATTTTCAGTGGAAACATTTTCAGTTGGCACTTACGATTTTAGCTCTATCTTGCGGTAGACCTAACAACAATTAAAATAAATTATTACTTTTCCACTACAAAAATGATCTTTTATTTGTTTGTCACTTACATCGTTTACCATTTCAACTCCTCAATTGTGAAAGTAAAAATGTTCTTATAAACATGTTTAGAGAAACATATATTTCACTGCCACTACTACAAAATTAGAATAAGTTCTTGAAATGTACAACATTTTTTTGTGTACGCTAAGGTCGATGCGTTGCAGAAATAACTTTTGCATTTTTTGTAAAGCAATTGGTGTGGTGTTTTTTATTACAGCTGATGCAAGATTCTGTGGTTCTTCGGGATTATCGAATGTGTTCGTGTAGATTTTTTCTTCTTTACTGATGAAGAAGAAAATTTTAAAGGTGAAATATGTTTTAAAAAGTTATTGTTGTTACTTGTATTTCTATTCTTTTGATAAATATAGCACACGAAAGTTTAATGTTCTGGATAGTATTTAGTATTTAGTATAATAACGTCTTTTTTAGTTCATGTTACTCCCTCAAGGACATCATCCTTTTCAGACACCCCCTGAATTTATTTAGTAGAGGTGGCAATAGTTTGAAAACAATAGGAAGAGACACGAAATGTGTGAATTTATCCAAATCACCCATCATAAGACACAAAAGTCTTTTGTGTCCCTAGTTTTTTTAACGACTTGGAGGATGTCAATGAATATTCTTGAAAGCTCTAACAAGTGGAGATGAGCAAAGGTGCTTGCAACATGTAAAAGTAAACTGATACATATTTTGCATAAAAGTTGTGTTGCAGCTGTTAGTAGTTTCCTATATGACGCAAATATAGGAAAGGGTAAACTGTGAACTTTCTAATGACGTATGGTGTGTCACTAATCTCAGAAGATGGTACATATGGCTGACAAGAAATTAGCCAAAAGACACTATCGAGTCGTAATACACACGTGTGTGATTCGATTTTGTAGTAAAATTTTAACTAAATAGATAAATTTCAAAAATCGTTGATTTTTGTGCGATTTGCAAACCCTAAGTAAGTGAACGGCACAGATTTCAATTTTACATGGAAACCTCGCAGAAGAAATCAGTTACTTCTTGTCAATCAATAGAACTGTTACTATTACTTCCATAAGAAAATATTAATACGTCCATTATAAACTACGACAAAAGGAAGTGTAAACTTAACTACACATTACACTTTCACAAATAGTTGCAACTAGTTAGCCACGAAGTACCTTTTAATACTGAAATTCATATACTCAGCTCTCTTCTGCTGATGTCACATAATGTGCTAATTCGTCACTTAATTGCCGCTGTCCTTCCTCACTCAAGCAATTTCCTTAGCATAGTAAACACGTCAAGTACTTACTTCGTTCACTGGTTCAGGTACCTCGCGACAGATACGAATTTTTTGCATGCTAAAAAAGCCTCAAAGTAGCAGGGTAGCGCGAGGTAAGGGACTAATTAAAACGCTCCCCCAGCTCAGAGCAGCGCCAAAGGTGAACCCAGCAAATAGAGCGATTTCCTTTTTCCTTTTTATGATCCTTTACGTCACAAAGCCGGCGATTCTTATAAACTGAGCCTAAGTAAATTTATTTTATTAGTCCAATAAAGCGGCCGGTATAAAGAAGACGATCGTTGCATAATGTGAAGAGAGCCTTAGCCGCACTGTAACTCTATCCGACTATCGGAGGTAAAGACGGCTTGAGAACGTACAAACGTGTTACCCCAGCTGGGGCGCGCGTAACAGCATATTCTGCTTCCTTTTCCCCCGCGTCTTTACGACCGCAGTCTCCTTTATATTACGATTGTGTAGCATTGCAGTCTGAAGCTCGTTAATCGGCTTCTCAACGGTGAACATGCTTCTATATTTATACAAGATGTTGAAACATTGCTGAGGCAATACCTACACATGTATGTAGATGCAGTACCTACTTGTGGAAGTGAACAGAGAAGTGTGAGTAAGCGACGGGCCTCCAAACCAATCGTTTTTAAATTAGGAAAACAAAATAATTTTTTTTTATCATCAGAGGTATTCGGTGTGTCTACAGATCATGTGAATAAGTTTTGTACTCAGGCAGACACAAAACACAATGTTTTTAAGTGATAACTGTGGACCCTGCAGCATTTTTGGGCAGTTTTTGAGTTATGACTTGTAATATGCGTAAAAAAATCTACATCGTTTGGTGCATCGATTTATTGCGAATAAATAAAAATACTCAATAATTAGATACTACTTCTTATTGTGTGAAAATATATATTTTTCAATTCGTGTCTTCTTTTTAATGTTAACTCAAAGAAATCTTCGCAATGTTAAATCAAAGTTATTTTACTCGTTTATCGATGTGTGAAAGTCGTTCTCGATATATTATCTGGAACTCGAGAGTTCATTCTGGAACTTGGTAGAAATTCTTTTTTCGATAGAAGAATGACGAGAAGTTTCGTGTCAAAAATGAAATTTTCAAACTTACGTCGCAACTGTATTTGTGCAAATTATTATTTGGAAAAACCCACGAGCACGTGACAGGATACCGTTAAAATATGAAGTTAATTCGTTTCATAAAGCTGCGAAAAATTTCGACAGTCACAAAACAATTTCTTCTATCGGATTAACTTCGACAAGAAAATAACTTTACAAATAATTATGTAAAGAATTCTTCTATTTAATTTTACTCTCCAAACAGTACACTTTTAGTACACTAACGAATTGTAATAAAAGAAATTACCGAACCCAGAAATAAATTATGAAATCTACCTCAGTTTTTCGACCCAGCAGAGTGATTATCCCCTTTGAGCTTACGCGTTCCAATTTGAACACAGTGAAACATAATCTGCACGAATGATGGAAAAGAAATCAGATTGCAGGTCCACGGAAGCAGGAGAATTTACTTTGGAGAATATTCTGGGGCTATCGCGACATTGACATATAATCGTATTGAGATTTTTAATCATCGCGGCATTTCGGCATCGTTTATCAACCCCGCCGGCGCTTCTCTGCAAATTAAATTATACGCACGGCAAATAGGTCGAACGTGAAGAGCGAAAGAAATAATTTAACTTCCAGGAACGATTCCGCATTTATCTTGAAAGTTCCGCGGGAAAGAATCCACGGCGAGCTGACGGAAATTGCATTGCCGGAAGCGGTACGAAACTGCCTCATAACCGCGCTGGGCGCAGGGAGAAATTACTTTTCCTGAAACCGAACTGACCCCTCCAAGATCTGAAAATTAAATTTACCCCCGTTGCTCTTTGGACTGGAAATCTTTCCCTCCGATACGTACAGCGCCCCGATGCCGCCCGCCCGACAGCCATAGGTGTATTCAACGTTCCCGGACTCCGTGAGCAAGTCGAAAATAACATTACCAAGAAGTCAAAGGTGCTCGATTCCTCTTCACCGAAACTACTTGCCCCAGAGAGAACGAAACGTCGCCAGCGAAGCTATTTTCTGTCCAGCGAAAGGGGAGCTCGATGTTCCTCCAATAGCGACAAATTTCGATTTCACTTTTCGCGCGATTTCTGTTTCATGGCAATTCACTGGGACAAGTAATCCATGCGCTGAAAATCGCTACTGTATTTTATTCCAATACGATATTGAACATACAATTTGAGATTACTCTTTTACTTCATTGGCGATGCGCTCTGTACTGTACAAGCACTTTTATTCGTTTTAATTAGAGTCTTTCATTACGCATCGAATATGCAAGTCTTTATAGTTTGCTCGCTCGAGAGATTCCAATGGTAATCGAAGATATCGCATTCTCTTTTTAAGGCTCTATTAATGCCTCTAGCGACAAAAGGTTTTGGCTCTTTGTGTTTCACCATTATCAGGAATAAAAGCAAACGCTTTCACTTGACCCAGATTCGCCGGGCGCGGGGGTCCGTTTTTCTCATTTCGAGCGAAGAAAAACGTGGCGATTCTTTCTCCCGAGGAGCTCAAAGAGAACGTGGCAGGCTCCAGCGGGTGTTCTAAATATTGCATAGAGGATATGGCGAAGTAATCGCAACTTTGTTTTACATTAACAAAAATGAGAGGCATATTTTGGGAAAATATACAGGATGCTTGTCTATTGTAACCGTCACAAATCCACGTAGCGTAATTTCCATACCTACTTCATTCAGAAAGTGGTTTTTCGAATTTTAATATTTAAGAGACATGCAAGTGATAACGTGTTGAATATTTGAGTGATATAATAAATATTTCCAGTAGTGTATAATAATAACAATAATAATAATAATAATAATACGTATTTATTACATTCCCAAAAACACGAAGAGAAGTAATGGATGAGACTCAGCAATTTGCTGCTTTTAAGTCTAACCCGAAGACTAATGACAAAGTATAATAATAATATAAGCAGAACATAAATGCAATAAGTTACAAATAAAATAAAATGAAGTACAAAATAGAAATAACAAAGTACAAAATACAAAATTTTTGTATACGTGAAAAAAAATACAAAATACAAATCTTTTGTAAATTGTGTATATTGTTTTCATGATTCCTGGCTGAAACTTGTTTTGGGATATCGGTATCCCATTTGTGTCTATAATACCCCTACTATCCCAGTATTTATCTCTACATCCCTAGAAAAATTTTATTGAGTTTTAAGATTTATGTTTACTAGGGCCATTTTCTCAGCCCACGAGTGCACAATACACTTGAACATTTTGTGATACACCGTTTGAATTTCCTTTGAATTCTCAGAACAAACGAAAAGTCATCTATTTCACTCCCAGCAGAATAGGGAGTACATACCTTAGCTACTGAAACATAATTACAGAATACTCAGTTTCCAGAAGCAAACCATTGTACAAGTAATGTTTCCACTGTAAATACTTAAAAGATCTGAAATATCCTACACAGGTTGAAATGAATCTTTACTTTCACGAGGCGGTGGAATTTAAACTAACATTTTCATTGGGAAATTTTAAGCGCAAAGGTTTCGCATGTAGCTCGGTTCATTTATTATTCTCTAACTTCGTATTCCTCCTTCTTTGACTCACCATTTTCTTCTCTGCTCTTTCCGTTTCTAAACGTAACAGAAGAAGTGGTCTCGAAGCAGAGGGAAATTGCAACGTACCTACTTACGTAGCGCTGTGCCAACGTCATAGAGATATGGCATCCAGGACAATTGTTATAAGTTGCAGACCATTCACTTCCTACCCCCTGACCATTTCCCCCATGTATTATTCCCTTTCGTGCACCCAGCCTTCGCTGCTCCTCTACCTTCTGCACATCCTTATCGCGCCAACTATCTCTCTCCCTCCGTATCTGTTCCTTTCAATTTCTACATGCTGCACTCGTTCTGAAGTGCCCCAGGAGCAGTGGTCATGGGGAAGGAGAAAATTGTGTGCACCTTATGATAACCTTCCAAAACTACCAACGTTATTCGCTTACCATTGTATACTATAAATTATAATGGCAGCCCGTGACTTCGTGGCACGCATTTCAGCAGCGGACCTTCGCGCACTTTCCGAGGTATCGTGTAGCCCCATCCCTTTTCGAGACAGAATTTATGTCGCGTGGTTACTCGTTGCGTAAAACGAGATTTACTGACATTTTTTCTGTGCGCATAGTTCATAAATATGGAAAAGCCGTATTAACCCCTTCGCAGCTTAATAAAGTGACAAGGTATGACTAAAAAAGTGTCTGCTCCTTTGGGTGTTAAGTTACTTGCATATATGCGTATAAAATTCGAGAGAAATGTGTTTTGTATGAATTTCTCGTAAACTTTGGCGATACTGGTCTTGAAAAAATGTGGTTTTTATTTTACTTTAATTTCAAGCAGAGATACATTTAAATTATGAAGAAGAAAGGGTTTTTTTAACTAATTCAGCTAATCAGTGGCGGATTTAGAGATTCGATGCGCCTGAGCTAACAGGTGTCTGCCACCACTTCCGCGAAATATTGTCAAATATTCTAATATTTTCATTTATAAAAGTTGAGACAATTTTAAAATTAGTTCCATATGACAACTCACGTATGAGTTATTGCTAATTCGCTAGATGAAAGAAAAGTGAATTGTTTTCAAAGTTGTTTCAAGACTACGCTGCGACCTTTTTCAATGTCTTTCGCCCAAAATTTGCCACCCTATGCTGCAACCTACTTAGCCTATATACAAATTGTTTGCAGATGATTGCCCGCGAAGGCGGAAGAGAAAGAGATGAACGGTCTCGCTTTGTGTCCACCGATACCCTGGCTGGGCAAACGTCGACCCGTGTAAGGCTGGCCTGGCCTACAAGGGGCCCCATTTAAGCTTAACATCTCACGCGACATGTAAAAGTTGTGCGTTAAGCGGAGAAATTAATTTCACGGCCGCGGAGCGTGTTTTGCCAGCGCGACAGAGCCAGCCACTTTTGTCTCGCGAACTTTCAACTTCCATTTTATAATTGTGGCGCGGCTCCAAAGTTACGCGGCGACAGTACGGCTATCCCTTGTTTCGGCCAAGTTCCACGCGGGGGTTCAAGTAAAACCGCGCACTTTTAAGCGGTTCCTCGCGGCGTACAAAGCGGTTCGTAATTATCCGGAATTTATGTTGACCGTCCCTGGAGCCTGGCACGCTAAATAAATTTCAGATGTTTCACTTGAAACTCTTACCCTCCATCCTGATAGGACGAGCGACCTGCGCCTTCCTACGGAGGCACGATTAATGGGACCGCTTGAAACCATTACACGAAGAGTACTCGAATAACCCGAACTCTATTTTTGCTATCGATTTAAAAAAACAAAAAGGGGTTTATTCCCCAAGGAAATCAACAAGGAACGGGTTTTAAGATACTTCTAAAGCTGCATTAACACTTTCACTACCACCGTTCAGTTGAAAAATGGCTCACCATAAAATATTCTATATTCTTAGTAGCTTCAGATTATATTATGCATATTTGTACTCATGCACAGATAAAATGTATTAAATAGATCAACCGAGCAGTTATGCGTTATGCTGTTCTTAACCCTCCATGATCACACCATCTTATAATCACAAATTGGTCACGTGGCAGCGTCATTTTTGAGTTACCATTTTCGTATTTTTGAATCTATGAACTTTTGAGAGAGAATTGTACATTCGTAATGGGTACTCTATGTCTTTTTGTAGAATTTTTAATTTTGAAAGTTGTATTTGAAAAATAGTTGTGGATAAAAGCGATTTTTTTTGTTAAAATTCACCAAATTTTTAAATTTTATTAAGGCCTACACATTTACAGAAATATTGGCAAATACATATCCTGGGGTGGAATGCACCCCGTGTGACCATGAAGGGTTAAGGTTCACACGTCACTTAAAAATGCTTTCACTTTGGATAAATAAATTAATCGCGAAAACTTAGTATATCACACTATGATATTATTAGGTCAGTGCAAAAATTCGTTCAGTGCAAAAATATCTATTTTTTCTACACCTACTTGTACTTTTACCAGAAAAGTGGCAAAAGTGGCATAGATAGCCAATGAAAATGCTTTAATTAAAAATCCCTGTAATATATTTTCACTTTTAATAAAGACTTTGGTTCAATAAAGCGAACGAACTGTTGCACCGACTTAATACAATAACTACACGCCTGCAGAGCAAGAAAATACTTTACTAAATCGGATGCAGCAATTATGGGGTCCAGTGGAAAACAGTTTTTTCATCAACAGGATTTTCATTTCTTTCTGCCATTAATTCGTCCCTTCAATGTAGTGTAATTCCACCAGCTCCAAATATAGTAGCATATACGTTTCACCGAGCAGAATCATATTAAATTTTCTCCACGCTGGGAAAAAACAAATCCGCAGTGGAAAAGGGGCTCTTGTAGGACAGCTGACCTAATAAAATTAATTTTTCAGGTAAAATTTGACAATACTTGTGAATTACCATTTAATTCAAGTTCCGTTTAAAATAATTACAATTTCGTGCCACATTTCCTATGAAAACAATTTTTCCTTCAACTTGCATTCCTCTAAAATCAAAAAACATTGTCATAACTCGCGTATAATCATTTCCAAACATACGTTTTAAAATGCACAAGAAACGGTTCCAGTGGAGAAGGCCCGGTAAACAGGTTTAGCAAACGGGGCGGAGGCGCACCCAGAGGGGGGCTGGCACCCCCCCCCCCCAAGAAAACGGAAAAAGCGGATTAATGTAACCACGACTGAAGTAGTTCTTGAGCTTTGTAAGAAGAAAAGAAAGCTGGATTTAATTCTTTAAATAAATTTGTATAGTCATCTATCTAATGAATTCAATTGAATTTAGATTGAAAATATTTTTAACCGTTCAACTCGGCTCCCTCCAAGATTAAATCCTGAGTGCGCCACTAACACGGGGCACGCAGAAATGTGACCAAATAATCGCAGCACTGTAACGAACGACGAGGAACACGTTTGTTGGATTCTGCTTTTAAGGATATCACTTTACACGTCTTGAGGGGGTCGCAGTCACCATATCTCATTGTCAGCTGCGCACTATACTAATGCCCAAAAAGTATGTCGAGGACCTCCCTGGGCTCTTGTCTCGTCCGAGAAGACGCTCAAGGGCGCTACTGACTTTGCCCCCTGCTGCTCCCACGGCGTCACTGTATCTGTGCGGGGCACAGTGAACCCGGCGAACCCACCGCGTAGGTAGCAGAGCGCGCGAAACGAGCGGCGCCTCGGGAAGGAAGGAAAAAGGAAGCCGTGGAACAAACCGACGCAGCGAGAGGGTCTTAAAGTTCGATTGAACGCGCGGTGACCCGTGGCGCTATTCAGAGCTCCATTTCAACATTCCATGGGAGCGGCTGATCGCCGGAGAAAAATGTTAGGCGCGTTTGGTAGCCGTGGAACACGCCGAAGTTTCTCGATACGTCGGGGAACGAGGGAACACCGTGGTGGTGAAAACAGTCAAAGGCTCGCTGGTTGTCCGCGTGACCAGAATGAAACGGAGACGGCGGGGCCAACAAAGACTTCGATCCATCGATTCTCCAGTCGTTTACGAATTGGCGAACGCTGGGTCGGGCGGACTTTCCAAGGAACTCGCCTCCCTGTTATACGGGACGCCACGTTCTCGGCCTGACGAACGGGAAGATTTTTCTTACTTACGTAGTCAGCTCGACTTAACCGTCTCAGGGAAAGGAGTGCCTTACTCCCTGTACACCGTACACCCTGTTCCTCCCACGCGATAAATTACTTACCCTGCACGACGAGATAAATACTGATTTATGTACCAAGTATTTTTGTCCTACTATGCGATCCCGTCACAATCGAAACGTTTGCTTGCTTCAGGGAGTCACAGAATTCTATTAAAATTGGGGAGTCGATCTGTATGCGTATATTCTTGTAGAGGAAGTGGTGCGAATGTAGGTTATTAGGTCATAGAGGTTGCTTCACTCCATCGGCAAAGGTGTAAAAGTACGACTGAGAAAGAAAAGGAGCTGTGGGAAACAGATAATGGTTTGTATTTGTTTGGTTAACATGTTGCAAAACGTCTTAAAAGAACGAACGAACAAATCTGAAAGATTTTACAGGTATGTTTGTTTCATTTTTTTTTAACACTAATTTGGTGAACTAAGAGTTAATTTGTTATGAGCACTATATTGTTGACATTGTGAGCTTGTTTTCGCATAATTTTTTATAATCAATAGCATCGCGCAACAATGACTTTCACTGCTTTAAGCGTCCATGAGCAAGTGGTCTAAATACGGGCTACAAAGCTGAAGACGATTTCGGTGACGTTGAAACTCATCAGAGAGGGCACCCAGATGACGATGATGCGAGTTGCATGTTTTGCAGAAGACTTTTCTCTAAAGACACAGAGGAAGAACTTTTGGTGAAGTGTTTTCAATGTTATATGTGGGCACACTATGCCCGTGCAGATATTGAAAAGGACATATGCATCTCTGAATACTGTAAATACACCATCACGATTTAAGTTTATTTTTATTAGCATTTCGGACATGTTTTAAAAAGATTCAGTCTGAAAATTTGCAGTTTTCACTTTTCTTTTTGATTATTTTAATGGTAGCCCATATTTAGACCCCACTTTCAAAACCGAAGATTCGTACTTTTATTTTAAATATAGAATTTCAAACAAACATTTTTTTTTTCACCTTATTTCAACACCGTATCATAGAGTAAACATATTGAACATATAGATTCAAGTGTCGGATCATAAAAATCTTTAACAGGTACGGAAAAAATCCTGAAATAAAAGCGGTAGCCCATATTCAGACAACATCCTCTAGGTTGTTGGAATCAGTGGCGGATTTAAGGAAAAAGGCCCAGGTGGCAAACGTTCTGTGAGGCCCATTTTTCGGAAAAAAGAAGAGGTAGTTTACTAAAAACGGGGTAAATGCAGTAGTACAGAAATAAATACAGTGTTTAGATAAAATCGCCCGTTAAATCCGCCACTGTTAGGAACTGATCTCCAATGACAGTGGCCTGCAAGTATTGCAGAAGAGGTGCTAGCTCGCTGGAAAACTATGTTTATCATAATGGCTACTAGTCTCGACAGGTTGGAACGATGATTAGAACTGTGCGTAGATTAGCGGTGGTCAACAGGAGTTATTTGTTTTTAAAACTATGTGAAATCTGATCCTTTCTACGATTTGATTAAGGAGCCTGATTGCACTTGCTCCTCCCGACCGACAACTCAAGTCTAATTGCTACTTTAATTAAATGCTGATTGGTATCGAGTTTCAAAGTTCTCTTTGAGTATCTGTTTAGTTGAAAGTGTCGTGACCTTCCTTCCATTCTTGCGCAATCAATGCCATGAGATATGCTTTGCGTTCAGTAGGCGGAACTTTGGGAAACGGAATTTTCCTTCAGGCCTGAACTTTTGTTTTGTCCCGGGCTTGTGGCACATGTACCTGCTAGTGACGACGGTGGGAGCAAAAACTCTGGGGCACCCGGTTTACTATTTCAGGATGAATACGTTTCTTGGAGCATTATTTTAGAACGTTATTTATCAGAGATTCGGTTAATTCGGGTTTGAGACTAAAGCAATCAAGAATGTCTCAATATACACAGACAGAATATTAATTTGGTGACATTTTGATGGATAACATACGCAGGTGTCCTACAGTTTTGAACAATTACTGATCTTATTGTGTAATTATGCACTCATGACTCATGAGTACATAATTACTTGACTACGAAGAACTTGGGGTAGATTAATAAAGATACTGAATGGCGAAATTCGCGGTAACTGTTGCACATGCATGCCTGAGCTGTACTTAAACATTTGATTTGCTTGCTTTGATGTAGCACCAAATACAATTTAAAGAGCAGAGATTAGTTTTTGTAACATGGGCGTGACTTGTTTGCTGTTATTCCCCTGTTAATTGACTTAGTCATACAGCCAGACACGTCATGTATATATTACACAGACTAGCTTATATGTACAGGGTGTTCAACAGAAGGTGGACATCCTTTCAGGAGATGAGTCTACGTGGCAAAGTAAGACGAAAATGAAGAATTACGAAATTGCGTTTGGAACTTTGTTTCGGAGTTAATAATTGTTCAAAGTAATCGTCAAAAGTGTCTGACTCGTGGGACCTAGACCAGTAGTGGCGAACATTTTTATCTGCGCGTGACAAAAAATTATAAATAATATTTGTCAAATTACTGACGTGTCGAGCAGTTTTAATAGCGGAAAAAATGAATAGAAAAGTAATCATTGCAGAATATTATTGAGACAGGTTAAATAATTAACATAGAAGTTCATAAGAATGAAATCATAACTTAACGTACACATTGTTGTATAATAAAAATTGGCCAAAAATATTTTAGTATGTCTAACCATATAATAATTATTTTAGATTAATATACAGATATTAACATCCCATGTAAATGCTTGCCATAGATTCGCCATGCCTGACTTAGACTATTGCCCTCGCTGTGTCTGACATAGGTAACTATGTACTACTGCGAGCCGGCAGTAGTCGAGTCATACGCTTCATACATGAATTTTGAACAATTAATAACTCGGAAACGAAGCCTTAAACGCAATTTCGCAATGCTTGGTTTTCGTCTTATTTCACCATGTAGAATCATCCTCTAAAAGGATGCCCACCTGTAGTCGAACGCCCTCTAAATAACTTGTAAACTTTGACGTTCTAAGTTTTTTCAGATAAATTCAAAACCAACAAAATACTGACTCAACCCACTCCCCAGTTTCATGTGGACTGCATCGTAGTTCAATTTCACGAGAATCCCTCGCATCGAGTGCAAACAGTGACCGATGTTGCGTGGAATGCCCTTAAGTACAGTTTGGAACACATCTAACATTTGTCGTTGTAACATCTATAGAAGCAATATAGCTATATTTGCACAAAATCACGGTACCTTTCATTTATGATAAGTAGACGTATGGAAAATGCAGACAGTGTTAGCAGGAACGTCTAGGTAACAGAAGACAGAGTTGGGCAAACATTTTATTTAAATTAAATTTCGAATAACGAATAAAAGTTAAAAAAAATGATTCGTCATGTGTCGAATACAGTTGACCCGGGTTAACTTTATTCGTCAAATAATCTAAAATTAAAGTGACTTTGATTTCATCCGTTATTTAAATAATTTTTTATTTAGTTAATGCCTAAATCTGACAGGAGACAAGCTCAGCAATTCGTTCCCTGCAAGTAGTAAATTCGTGAAAGGCCAGCCAGTCTTGAGAAGATTTTTCCAATTCCCTACTACCATTCAAAATGTTAATATAGTGTGTACCAACTTATATTATGACATGCATCGCGCAATGAGCTTACTACTATGAGAAAAGTAAACAGAGAGAAAGTTTGATAACTCTGTTTGCAAAGGAATGCCTTTAAGAAGATGAAGGAACTATAAGGCACGCAGAGGGAACGTAAAATCAGAGGAATGCAATATCGCTTGAAGAAAACGAAGGCTCTCGAGAAGGGAAAAGCAATCAATGGACGCGTAGCTTTTGAACCTGACCCAGATTACAAATATCAAGTTCTCATTGTCAGTATACCAGTGAATTGAAGTAGAAGTGAATTCCGTTTCACAAAACTGTTGTGAAACCTATGCACGAGTTATTTCAGATCGAATTTCAATAATCACAAATTTGACCAATGAAATGCCTCAATAATAAAGAAAAATTACAATTTTCTTGTCAGACTAATCCTACCGGGTTTGTCACGGGAATATTCAATATTGTTCTTCTTCCGCAATGTTGAGGCTTCAACTCCACCCAATCTTAATTGATCAAAACCATACCTGTGTTTGAATTCTCATAAAATATCGTTCAATCTATAGGGTATGTGTGTGTGTGTGTGTGTGTGGTAAAAATGCTCTCTTAAACGTTTGAGCGCTACGTAAATCGGTCTGACTGCAAGATAGGGAGAAAGGATGTGAGAAAAGGGTGGAATACGAGAAAAGGGATCGGTGAAGAGAGAAAGTCTTAGTGACAGAATGGTAAGTAGGCGGTTCATCGATAGTGGCTACGATAAGGAAGGAGAAGAACAGTCGTTTAATGGCTGGATTTATTTGGATTTTATGATCCTAGAATCGCACCAGAGATGTGAAAATAGACGACAGGATCACTTACATATTCGTGACTGCTGAGAATTTTCAGAATGAACGTGAGTCACGTATGTTGATCATGGTATTATACTCTTCATGCAAACGTATGAAATAAGGGACGAAGCAGCACGTTGTTATCTATCTTCTATATTATATTGTTTTAATATATAATAGAAGAAGTCCTGACTGACTGACTGACTGACTGACTCATCAGCGTCTAGCTCAAACCGTTTAACCTAGGAACGTGAAATTTGGAAGGTACGTTGTTTTTATGACGTAGGCACCCACTAAGGAAGGATTTTTGGAAATTCTATCCCCAAGGGGGTCAAAATGGGTGAAATATATTTTCACACAATCCTCAAAATCTCTTAGGCCCAATTAAATATCGCCTTGATTTTTACTTCGAAAGGTTATCCACATGAAAGCCTAAAAACCAATTTCAAGATTTTGCCCTAATCAACCCCTAAAGGGGTGGTGAAAAGGAGTGAAATGTGTTTCCATGGAATGCTTAATATCTCTTATTTAGACACGAAGCGAAACGCGAGGTATTTTGCTAGTCTAATATATGTATACGGCGATGATCGATTCATTTTCCTTCGTGGTGGGGTTGAGTCGATTCTTTCGACGTTACTATTTATTTATGACTGCGTTTCGCCAGAGGCCGATCCCATTTGCACTTCGCGCGGTTATAACATCGGCGTAAAAGCGTTTCAGGGCGTGTTTACTGTTCTCTTAGGGAGCAACATCTCGATTTTTTAGAACAGGGGACTGTAAATTGCAACCGTCGAAACGCGTAATGTCCGTTTCTTCTACTGAAATAGGCGCACTTGTTCGTGCGAAAGAATTCTATTCGTCGAAAGGTTTTCATCGACAAGTCAAGTTTCATTTGTACACATTCCGCAAATAAAAGACAGCATATGTTTGTGATTCAATATAGTGGAACGGTTGATTGTCTGAAATAATGAGGAAACTAAATGCGTCCGGTAAACGAATGTTCAGATAATAGATCCAGATTACCACGAATAGGAAATCTGTAAATGGAACGAGGTAGACAATTAACGTGAATAATAACATAATTTATTACAGAATGAGATTTAACATTTTTTTATGGAAAGCCATTAATCTTCGATGCAGTTAAATCTTGGAATTTTTACAACGTAAATTGGGACACTCTGATTTCTCATTTTGAGTGGTCATTTCTATGCAATTTTCAGCTTTTTAAATCCAGTAACGATCGGACATCCAATATTAATTTTTTTTGCCATATCAGTAGCTTTTTTAACCTTTCCATTTTTTTTTTACAGTATGGAACATTGAGATTATGTTCTCAAAGCATTATGTTGAAATCAACATAATTAAGGAAGTTCCGGAATTTGAAGGGAACCAAGTTTCGAGAGAGAAAGTCAAAAATCCCAGTAGGATTTCGGATTCCATTATGTTCTATGGATTGTTCCTCCTCGTTTGCTATTATATACAAACTTTCTTCGAAGTTGCTTGATCAGAAATCACTGTATCAGGTAAAATAGTATATGAGTGTTTTGCTTCAGGAATATCTTGAATTAAGATTCGAAACCGTGATTTTCTCAAACTTACGTTTCCAGCGACGGTGGACACGGTATCATAAAAAATATTTGATCGTGAAATACTTGAAAGTTTAATGAAATATTATGTGATACTGTTACAAATACTAGTTAAATAAATTTTCATTCATTTCAACCGGAAAACCAAGAACAAATCACGTAGGTGCTGATTACTTATATGTCCGACTAAAATAATCGCCATTTTATTTTAAGCAACAGCTCTTGCAAATATTTAACTTTTGTGTATGAAGCTGACCAACCGCACTGTTATAATTTCAAAATTCGTCCGCTATTTTTTTATCACGGCCAAAATCGTTTGTGCAAAGTTGTGTCCAACACGAAACAATTCCGACGAAAACATTTTCAATATTACGCTTTAAAAAAATTTCTATATAATATTACTTGAAATCACTTCAACGTATATAGGTATTCAAAAATGACTACAAATCGAATAAATTCGATTAGCAACAGAGAGCTGCATTTTTCTTTTTGTAACATTCGTAATTCGCTTTTTTTCCAATAAATCACTTTATATTATTATTACTACTGTTACTGTTAATCAAGCGTTCATCGTTTATTATAGGAAAAATAGCAAAGTCGTAACTTTTTAACTGTTCGGATGTATACCAGGCCTTAAGCATCCAAAATCGCTACTGCTTTTCGACAATCCTTTTTCGCCGCGAAGGAGACAGGGGAAACGGGATAATTACGCGTCAGTCTGATAATGGAATAACAGTCTGCGTGCTTTTTCGGTAAATAATGGGAATAGAGCCCAGCGAGTCCGAGCGGCATCGTATTCGTCGCCGAGCGTAATTGTAATTTGCATTGATTAAAATCGAATAAATAGCGGTTCTGCTCGTCGATCGGCGTTATTCAACGCGTCAAAAGTATTCCGGTGCGTTTAACCCCTCCCCCACGGATGGAATTAATTTCCGTCGAAATTACTGGACGCTGAGTGTTGACGAAAGTTTATGACATCGCGTAATAGATAATGTCACACGTCCCTTACGTGGAAACACGCAGAGATACGCGGAAAATATGGAAATGAGGGGATGGCTGTGCTGTATGGAAAATTTCAAGCTATTCGTAAAACCATTCATTCTGCGAATAACTCGGAAATGGTGAACGAAGCGCTGGGAACAGAGAGGAACAACGGAATTCGCTTATTCCTGAAACAGAGCAACCGAAACGCGAATAATCGTGTACATCACATTTTTTCCAGGATCGAGTTAACGATGTATGTAATAGTAGTTGGCACGTGGTGGATGACGTTTCGCAATTATCTGCAAATTTTGAAGGGATGGTATTCGTGCAAAAGTCGCTTCTTTTCGAGAGGCACGTTGTTTGTGGCAATGATTCTGCAACGATTGTGATGGAAATTCTATTGCGGTCATGTATTTGATATGGTTGACAAAAGTTGAACAGTTTAATGAGGCACGACTTTCCATATATTTAAGTGGTATCACGTGTCTGTTTCGTATAAAACGGTTCTTAGAATTATTTTGCGTGTAATACTATTGGGGCAAGATGTTAAAAAATAAACACTGAATGAAGTATTTTATTTTATTTTAGGTATTTTAAATTTTTCAATTGCTGTTCTAATTATTCTTTTGAATTGCACTAAATATTTCTTATAATTAGTTATTTCGTTGATCTGAAGTGCCTTTCGCGTTTATTTAAATGAGATCAGAAGTCCAATAAAAATCAAGTCCGTCAAATTTTAGTCTTTTCGTAAAATTTAAGAAGCTTAGCTTACTCGCTGCAGGTTTATCACCTGGAAAATTGTACAAAGGGAGTGCCCGCCGGTCGGGTCATCGATTTGCTTCAAAATTTGCATTTAGAACTTTGCCTAGAAACTCGATATGCACCAATGCATAAAAACAAAACCGTAAATGAGTTGCAGTGACAACTCAACTGTAATCTGCCTACTAATTCCATCCACATCTATATATTTTCACAAATTTTCAATTGTTTCCGATAATTATTTGCATTAAGTAGTTTCGTTCAGAATTAGGTTTTAACTAAAAAAAAAACCAAACAATTATTTAAATAACGGATCTAATAAAAGTTACCTCACCTTTAGATTATTAGACGAATAAAGTTAATTTTTTTATTTGACAAGGATTTATTTCACGAATAAAGTTAATTTTTTTATTCGGTAAGCGTTACAACTTCAGCGTCGTATAATTTTTCCAACTTTAACTTTAACTTTCATCTCCAAAGTTTACGTTTTTATGTTATGTTATGCTAAATAATGTTTTTTATAGATTAGACCCACAGGTACAGGTATTACTGCAGTGTTCCGTTATTGCTGAGTCCTTTACAAGTATTTAAAAAAAAAATTATTGAAATCGGTCAAGATTTGCGCTGTCGAGCGATTTTTGGCTAAAATTTTTGGCGGTAGAGACAGATGTACCCACCTTGACCGCGGCTTTCGGGCATTATTTATAGTATAGTACGCGAAAGGTATAGGGAGGTCGTAAAAGTGGTAGCGCGTATTTGTTTACATGTATCGAGAGTCGGAACGAGCGAATTGACAGATCTATGGGCAAATAAGGGGCTCGGGCCTCACTCAGGGCTGGTCTCAGGGCTAAGGGTGTGTAGACTGAGACTCAATTCCTACTGATATTCCTACAATGGTATACCACGCACGGCCATGGGTGCCGGGGCCTCAAAAACTGCCGCTATTTTAGTGTTTAATTTACGACCTCCCTATATCTTTCCGGGTACTATACTCATATTCCTGTCAATCTGTTTGTATCGAATCAATACTTAAACCTTTACTTTAACCCTTCACCGATTTTAGGACCTCCCTATACCTCTCCCAGCTAGTATACCTAAAAGTCTTACAGAGTCTTATTAGCTAGTGGATACTAACAGACCCAGGTCAAAATTTTAGACGAAAAAGAGTCTCAGGTGACGAGGACTCGAACACAAGATCTGCGGATCCTCTGCGTACCAGCCAGGCGCGTTACCAATTCCCCCAACGCCGACTCTCCGATACTGCTCTTTCCCAAACTCTACAAACACCCAAACTACCGGGGCGCCACCTATGTGTCAATCGCGCCATAGGCCATTCCCAAACGCCGAATGCCCACAAACTGAACAGCTCCTTAATTTTCTCCCTTTGCATCCTACATTCAACATTTCTGCTTTCGCAACTGTACCTCCTGAAACACAACGTAGTCCTCGAGAGGATAAGCAAAACGATTTGCCCCCGCGAGCGTCGCCTCTGATTCAATCTCGATCGAGCGATTCGGAAGTGGGCCAGCAACGGATAACGACCATGCCGCCGATATTTTTATCGCCGCCCGAACACGTACGGCCGATTCGACGGCGAGCACTTTGTTGACGCTAAACATTGTTCCAGAAACATGTCGACAGGGACGTGTACACGCGGCGTCCGCCCCAACGAACTGTCGTTTCACACGCTGCCGAGCACCGAGTAAATACTGAATCGATAGCCCGGCTGTAATACCGGCGTATGGCCGGTTGTAGATATCATTCGCGGGGAGGGTGAGGATGCAAACACCGGCAATGACGCCGTTCCCGTATAATTGTTAATTAATACGGCGCATCTGGCGGTGCGTGGACGATAATGTTTTGCAAAATATCTTAAACGAGTCGGATAAGCGGGACCAGCTGCGAGGCAGCTGCGGCCCCGACAATGGGCACGGTATTAGTGACCTGGTTTCGTGATTTGAACGGGGATTAAATTCATTAGAGGGGCAAAACACTAGAAAGACGAGTGCGAGAATGCTGGAGCGACGGCATTGTCCCTTTGGCGTGAGTAAATTACATTTACGTAGTGATCAAGTGGGATTAAGATTCAGAGCAATAGTGTTGTCTTCCAGCTGCAGTTCTGCGCGAGATAGAAACACTGCCGTGGTCAGTTGAGCGGGTAGATTGAGAAATATTGTGACAATGGGTGTGAGCAGGGCCAGCGACAGGGGGTGGAGAGTGTGCAAGGCACCCTGGTTATATAGGGGCCCCAAAAAAACAAAAAAGGAAGAAAATAAAAAAATAAAAAATTGATATTTATATTATTGATGATTTTTTTATTTTTTATTCTTGTTATTATTATACTTTTCTTCGTGAAAAGATGTTATGATTTTAGACCGTTGAGAAATTGTTTGGGGCCCCAAAATATGTCTTGCATCCGGGCCGCTTTATAGAGAATGCCAGCCCTGGGTGTGAAGTGTGTAAGTGGTCGTTTAGTTGTTTATAGTGGATTGCAATTAGGTGAAGGCAGTAAGTAGGAGTTTCATAAATGAATACTTGGTACTTTTAGTGATATATGCATGTGTGCAGGCCCGGCTCGCCCTTATAGGCAAAATTAGGCAGCTGTCTAGGGCAGGCCCGTCCAACTTTTGCTCTCGCCTTCGAAGAGCAACCGCGGGTGGTTGCGAGCGAAGGCAAGAGCGAAAACGAAGTTTCGAATGAAATATTACAAGTTGAACTATAAATGTTTTACGCTATGAATAAAAATTCAGAGTACCTAAGGTCATCAAGACGCTCAAATAGATGTATTATAAATAAAGGGCGCAATTTGGCAAGTTTGCCTAGGACGTAAAAGCCGCTCGAGCCCGGCGTGTATGTGTAAAAAAACATAAAAATACCTACCCCAATTTGAGGGTACAATTTTTCAACATGTTTGTGGTTGTTGGAATGATATGTTTCGGATAAATGTACTTGGTGATCATTTTTATGTTAGAAATATTTGTGACAAGGTACAAGCATACGTAGTGTTGCACAAATTCATGGGAAAGTTTGGAAATGAAGCGTTTTTAAAATTGTACTTGCCTGAAGAAATAAACATGCACACTGTATGTCCATTATTTAAAAAATAAATTAACTAGATTGACGAATATTGGAATAGGTCACAGTTGCCTACTTAATTTTAAATGCGTTTAATTTTTTAATTTTCCAACAGAGACCACTTGCTTAAATTTGTGTCGTTAAATATTTCACATTAGGAAACTTAAATTAGCTTGAAATTTTAATATCTCTGACCTGGAGGAGGTTCACAATCCTCGTTACGTCATTAATATTTATGCTTGTTAAATTCGAGGGGAACTATTTTGAATAATATGACGTGATGCATAATATTCAATAATATTCTGCTACATGTCGTCAGCGTGCAACGATTAATTATACCACATAATTACTTTATGAAAATTTACTTAGTCATGACAGTAAATTGCGATAATATAATTTATATGTAAAATTCTCAAATTTCGAAATATATTCACTGATTCACCATGACCGCAGCTGCCTGTCCAATAAATATGGTTTTTACAATAAATTACCGCTTGCAAATAGTCTTCAGAATGAATATATAAAATAAACATTTCGTATAAAGATGTCCTTTTCTTCCAAAATTAGTTCAACATTGTGATTAGTTTACTAGATTCCACTTTACAAAAACGACTTTTCGGTCTGAAAAAATCTATTCCCACCGACCAATCCTTCTCGATTAAAATAAAAAAATAATGAATTTCATATGATTGGTAGTTTCTGAGATAAAAATAAGTAAAAATTGCAGGCTTTGACGCCCTCCATTTTCTAAACAAATTTGAAACCAGCAAAGTGATGACTTAAACCCCTACTAATTTCACGCGGACTACGTCATATTTTAATTTCATAAAAATCCGTCGCACCAAATTCAAAAACTGACAGATTTACCATAGAATAACCCACGAGTGAGCTGCAACATCCCAAACGAAATAGGTGCCACTTCCTATCCTCTGCAATCTAAGATTCCAAAACGAAACAAGATTCACAATATCATGAATTCCACAGTATTTCCAAAATCTGTTAGCCCCTTCAACGGCTCTGGCTCATTACCACTGCAAGGGGCAGAGCGACGAAGCAGCCCGAGATGTTCTCGAACCTAACGAACTTTCGCAATTTTCCATCGAAGGGCCGTTTACTCATATAACCCGACGGCAGCCCTCTCTGTCTCTCTCCCCTCTTTGTCTCTTCATCTGATACAATTCCCCCGGAGGATAAGAGCCGAGCATTCGCTAGTCGATTAACGAGTGCCAAACTTCGAAATGATTCCCGAGCGCGGTGGCAAGAAGACGTGCCCGCCCCTCCGGTGTCTGTTTCTACCCTAGCCGAAACAAAGTAAGTGGAACAGCGAGTTGAAATAGAATCCGTCTTGATATCGATGGGCGCGATCGATCGCGAGGACCTCTTTTCAGCGGAGAATGTTCCGCGACCGTCTCTATTTCCGCCGGTGATCTGATTCCGTGGAACTCGATTATTATCCCTGTCCTCCGCCCCACCCCTTCTGCCCACCCCTCCGCCCACGCGCTATGAGTGGAAGGCTCCTTTGATTTTCTGCATCGATAAAGAGAGGGAAGCTGTACGCGTGCGAGTAAACCGATTCGAACGGATCTCGATAAGAAAATGAAAGCCTAAGATCGTTGCGTCTCGCAGATAAGTTCCACGGAGAGCCTTTGGCCCGGGAACGAGGGAGGAATGATTCACAAAGTTGTCGAATTGCTGGCTCCAACGGGCGTAATCCGCGTCAATGGACTTCTCCCCAGCGCCAGCCCTGGCGTTTGTATTTTTATCGTTTACTTTCACGTCGTTCCGCAGCCACGTAGTTTGTAGCTGTTCTCTCTTCTTCCGTGCCCTCTTTCTGTTTTTCAACAAAATTCTTTGATATCTCGCCCAACTTCCGTAAAAACTCTTTACGAGCGGGTTGCCCGTGGTATTTTTTCATTTTCCCACCTCGCCCCTTTCGTTGCGCCGGACTTTATCTAAAGAGATACGCGCGGCTCCTTTTTTTCCGTTTCAGCCGCGACGCGAAGGAATCCGAGGCAGAGCACGTCTCAGTGAAATCGTCATAGCTGGGAGAGGATATTATCTTGGCCTTCGGTAAATCCGTGTTAGTGTGGTGTATCGGTCGTGCTGAAGGATTTGGCGTGACGCGTCCAAACGTTATTGATATTTCCCACTTCGGGGGATATGCGTGCTGTAAGCTTGACACCCTCGTCGCCTGTGAGGGGAAGTCAGAAACCTAATTGTAAGTACCTACTGTGCAATTTGTTCTTTAATGCAATCGAGATGAAGTGCTCTTACCTAACTAAGGCACAGCACTTAGCTAGTCTAATTTTCGACATAATCACCTTCTTAAGTCGAGGTACACCGTAGTTATATCCAGTTACAAGGAACACGTTCAAAGGAATAGACTAAGCAGGGAACTCTATTTTCTCTTTCTTCTTTTCTTATATGTATTTATATGAAAGAATTAAACATTTAAGAAGATAAATTACTAAATTTATCTTAGATAAATTAAAAATTCATTTTAAGAAGATAAATTAAAAATCTATCGTAAGAAGATAAATTGAAAATTTATCTTAAGAATATAAATTAATTTTTAAATAGTGTTTAGTTTATCTTATAAAAAAAATTAATTTATCTTTTAAATTTTTAATTTATCTTCTTAAGATAAATTTTTAATTTATTTTCGTGTTATTATTTTTAATGTCTATTGGTGCAATAAAGAATTATTATTATTATTATTATTATTATTATTATTATTATTATTATTATTATTATGACTTCCCCTTGTATATTCTGCGACAATAAAATAGGATCCGTATAAACTCTCCATATTTGGTGCAAGTAGAACAACGCTCGGACATCTAGCGTTGTCCCCTCGAAAATCGTTATTTACAATCAACTGCGCAGAAATAGTGAACAAAACAAAGAGTTGCAGACAATGTTTTTAGACACTCTGTTCTAAACAAATACTATCGCGCCATCACCTGTGTCGTCGCATCAAAACTCGACGCACCCCCAATCCCGCGCAATTCGATTTCGATTCGTAATGAATTTTTCCTCGACAACGGAAAGCCGATTATTGTGAAAATATTTTTTTCCGCCCCTCAACTCGCCAATACCTGCCAAGCAAAATTAACAATTCCTCGGCCACGCGAATCCCAATTGCAGAATCGCGATAACCGACGATTTCCCCAAAGAAAATAATCTCTTTTTAAACGCTCGTAGACAGAGCTGGATCTGCAGATGGTTTTATTTGCCGTTTGACCGTAAATGTTGGACAAATTAACCCGTTGTCACGCAGCCTCCGCGAGCGCTTTGTTGTCTTAAGGACTCGTAGAACCGCGGAGTTCGTTAGGGACCAGGTATGTGTTAGCAATTCCGCTTGCACGTCGGCATGGTAGCGCAGTATTTGCACACATATAATTATTCAAATTCACGCTAATGGAATTTGGAACTGGAACGTTACTTCACGAACGTAGAAGCGCACGCTAGCGATATTTGTCTATAAAATACAGCAAGTATTCGTGGATTTTATTCCTGAGGGTAAAAAACTTTCACCAGGATAAAAGCTACTAAGTAATAATATCTTAAAGTTTAGGTAGTATAATGTGGTCTACAGCAAAATCCTATCAGAGTCGCTTCACGTTTCTTGCCAGTATACAAATTTGAGACTAATAAAACTGTTTGTAAAGCTTTAAATTCTGTATCACTGTGAGCACACATTTATGGGGGACTATACTATAGGCAACGTTTTTGGGGAATTTTTTCTGGAGAAATTATGAAGCAAATCATTTAAAACTTTTTTTTATATCTTTATATTTAACTTTTGAAGATACGGAAAAAAATTTCGATTAAAAATATGCATTCTTAGATGTCGGTATCGACGCTTCTGGCTACAGCGTCGCCGCCGAAGTTGCAAAACGATGGGGGTAATTTAGAGAAAACTATTCAGCCAATCGACTTGCCCTTACACATACAATTAGATAATTCCAAACTATTGTCGATGGACCTCTAGTATTACAAAAAAATTAATTTTAATACTTCAATGTTGCATAAGTGGATTAACAAATTTTCCATAAAATCGTACTTCTTATCGCTTTACAATTTTGTAAATTTTCGTCTTTTTTGGGGTTCATCGACAATAGTTTGAAATTATCTAGTAGTATGTGTAAGGGCAAGTCGATTGGTTGATTAATTTTCTCTAAATTACCCTCACCATTTTGCAACTTTGGCGGCGACGCTGTAGCAAGGTGCGTTGTTAGCGACAAAAATACAATGAATATTTTTAACAAAAATTTTTTTTCCGTATCTTCAAAAGTTAAATATAAAGCCATGACAAAGTTCAAAATGATTTGCATCATATTTGCTTCAGAAAAAAATCCCAAAAATCTGCCTGTTTTAGCATTGCCGAAAGTATAATCCCCCCTTACGTACACGTTAAGATTCTTACAGTGGATTTCACTGATTCTTACTTTTGCGTTGCCATTATTTTACGATGCGTTCTGCAAAATCTATGTTTTCATACGATAACAGTAGACATTAATAAATGAAATTTCGCGGCTTATTGCACGGTTGATAATGAAGATGTAGATAGACATATACATATTAGACACAGTAATGATAAAATGCTAGGAAGCACAGTTCTTTAAATTGTGTTTATGTGGTTAACTCGTAATACTTTCATACTGAATAAGTAATTAAGTAGTCTGGTTCCGTTTGTATTACAATCCTTCTGCACGGGGGTATGAAGTTTATTCTCATTTCGCTTTTAGTGCCCAACAATGTAAATGACCTGAACATTATAAATGCAACAAATACCTGTCCCATATTTTTGAAAAATCTAATTTAATAAAGAGGACCAAGCTCCAGCCTAGACAACCGACTTTCTTTCCGCTAATATATAACTACATATATTTGCTCCCTAGAAAATATTTACATACATATTGGCTGCTCGCCTTTGTGATATTAGTTTAGAGGCAGATAATCCTTGGTGTGTATGCACGCGACACTGTAATCTGCTCAGGGTTTTTAACATCGCCGCAGGGCGCACTCTGCAATTCTTCGTGGCATTGTAAATTGTATAAATGGAGTCGCTAGATGTTGCTTAGAAATAATGAGGTTGTGATATGATCTTTCAGTGAACACGTTTCACGATGGTTCTATAAATTGCAAACATTTCAGCCTTCTGATAGGGTAACGCATACAGATGTTGACCTCTATACAATGACCCTCTTCCCGAAAAAGTAGGAAATATAATATAATGCTTTTTTATATAGTAAAATATATCTATATTTCGGTGGCCCAGATATTTTTGTTCGGAATACAATTATATTTTATTATATAAAAAAAGCATTATATTATATTTTCTACTTCTTGGGGAAGAGGGCCAATCATTTTATAGGGGTCAACATCTGTATGCGTTACCCTATTTCAAATTAAAATAAATTGATTAGAATTTCGACCGTATATATGAAATAATTCAAAATTAAAGTGGTTTCAGCGCAATGGTTCGGTCACTTCAACCCTATTTCAAATTGTTTTGCATGATGAAGTATCCACATTCGATAACAACTGAAGTGCTATCACCTTAGAAAGAAAACATGGCTACGTGATTTAATTGGTAAATGAAATTATAAAACAAATAACAGTACGCTAAAAGTTGAATAACAATTCATATTTGGGTCTAATTATGCAGAAAGCTTGCACCCTCAATGATCTGAGTATTGAGTAATTTTAGTTTAAAGATTTTAATTGTTAAAGAAAATTAGCTTTATTTCTATTGGGCATATTTTATTTCTTGTTATTGTTTTCCAATGCTTTTTAATAGTGAGTAGTATAAATAATATTATTTTAAGTTTTCTGTATCTTTTGTTTTTTAAAATGGAACTATGCCTTGGTAGTTTTAATAATTGTATAATGTAAGAGTTGTTCTGTGGTTTGGTAATTTTTTACAAAATAAAGATCACAAAGTAATGGGATCCACACTGCGTTTAACTAATTTTTTGTCATTATGAAGATTGTAAGCTTTCTGCATAACTAGGCCAATTCAGTTCTGAGTGTGTTGATGGACAAAAAACATTTAATATGTGGTAACTAATATTTGAAACGGTTTGCTAGATAGGTGGATAGAAACTTGTGTTCTTACGGGAGAAAACACATTCGAATACATAGAATTAATGTGGACAAAGTATTAAAAACCTAATCATTCATAACTTGTTAATAAAGTAACTTCAAATGTCGGTATAGGTTCAATCACATTTTTTCATCTGCTCTATTATCTACATACACTATATGAACTCCGTTTCATGTTATCTGAATATTCTAAATGATATCGAATTTAATCCTTCCATTCCTAATTAAACGTATAAACGAACAGACGACAGATAAAGAAGCAGCTGGGAAATACTTGAAAGAAAAACATAAGATGTTTTTAAATTTTGTTTGCTTAGGCATCAAAGTGGATGTACCATGGGAATAGAAATTGAATATCTGTCTTCTTGCGAGCAAAATATGCACACAGCGAAATGAAACTCCGCTGTGGAAGATAGAATCCCTTTCTGAATAACTAGACATCAGTAGTTTCGCCGTTATCAGTTTCTCATCTCCCCCCGTCTTTTTTCTCTTTTCCAATGATGTATTGCGATTCGTTCTTGCGGGAATATCTACCGCTTCGATGTTTCTTCGTACGAAACAATATTAAAAAGCAAATGCTCCGTGTTGCTGCTTCAACGACAGACTAAATATTACAAGTTTTAAATTCTAGTTTCTTTCTCTAAAATTTCCTTTTTATTATTGCATCATCTCGCCCTCAGAAGCATATAATTCGTTATCGAAATAAGAATCATCATAAGTTTCTCTGGGATCCACCACAAACATATTTCCTATTTTTCCTGTTTCACACAAACCAAAATATTGGACAAGATCAAAAACGTTGTATACATATACCTACATATGTTCGTGTGAACTGTTTTTATTCTTCTCCAACGCTGAATTCTTTTTTTGAAGTAGGTTACACTTATAATGAAACACTTACGTTGCTAGAAATTGTACGACGGCCAACAGAGTACCTAGAGCAAAGTAAAAGCACAGTAACCGCAGAGAAAACGCTGGGTTTCCACCCTTCTGTGCCGTTGTTCAAATGAGAAGCTCAAAGATTTCATCCCAGATCATTGTCATATAAACCCAACTCAGTACCCCATTTCAGAGATCAAATTTTGAATTTGATTGCGTTGAAAAGTGCTAAGCATTGCACCCCATGCAGTAACGCATTAGTGTGGCAAATTTTGAGCGAAAGAAATTGAAAAATGTTTAAACACAAAGGCTTGAGACAATTTTAAAAACAATTCACTTTCTTTTCATGTGGCAAATTAGCGAAAATTCATATCTGAGTTGTCATATGGAATTAATTTCAAAATTGTCCCAACACTTTTAAATTAAAATATTTGATAATATTTCATACAAAAGGCGACAGACGTTTGTCGGCCTAAGGTAGAAATGGGCAAAATTTGTATTTAAATAAAACTTTCGAATAACGAATGAAAGTTTAAAAAACGACTCGAACGCGAGCCAGAAACTTATTCGACGTCGAATACAGTTAAAGTTAAACTGGCAAAATTTATTCGACACTGAAGTTGAAACGCTCGACGAATAAAAAATTAACTTTATTCGTCGAATAATCTAAAGTTAAAGTAACTTTTATTCGATCCGTTATTTAAATAATCTTTTTTATTTAGTTAATGCCCAACTCTTTAGTTCGTTTTCCAACGTCATCGTAATTTATTCAGATAAAGTAAATTAATTATCAGTCTATGCTGTAATTAGAAATTTTCGCCGAAAAATACTTATATTGTTCAAAAACATGTAATCGATTTATACATGTCACGCCGAGACTGAAATATTAACGCTAGATTCAAAACATCCTGGGTAACGTTACATGTCCGTACACAAGACCTCGTGTTCCAGAATGTTTGCTCGGTTTTGGAAAACTCGAGAGTCGTGCTCGAAATTAAGTGTAAGTCAATACTCTCTGCGAGCACGCAAACGACGGATTAACATGCGCACGCCGCATAGGAGGAACAGATTGCTGGCATCGGACAATAATAATTGAATTTCTCAACCCTTCATTCTACAAAGCAAATTGGTGTTTCGTGGATTTTGAATATTGCTGTCAGCGAAAACGAACGTGGTTATTAAAGCAATGAATTGCTTTTAGCATTGTCCCCTTTTTGCAATCCTTTTATTATTTTAGTAAACTGCTCGCTGAAGTGTTCACGCTTAATTGAACGTTCAACAATTGTTTTGAACATTACGTTGGATAATTACAGATGTTCAGGCATTTTTTAATTTACGAAGTACTCTACACTTTCAGTGGCTTCGAGAAAAACGAAGACTTTAAATGATCGATTTATGGATTTCTAAAGCTGAACGATTAAAGTCCTCTTAAAGAAAATTTTTATTTAATTTTCCTGCCATGAAACTTTTAATGGATCGAGCTCATTTAGTTCTAGTTTCTATAGAAGATTATTTTCTTTACGCTGTTTTTACCTCTGCAATCTTGAAAGTAGATGAAGGGATGAAATTCTAGAAATATGCAACGTACATATAAAAAATACACATGAATTAATCGTTTGTAGAAGATAATTGTTAAATCACAAAATGCTGTGTGGTTAATATGGAGATAGGAGGAGTCACTGTCATAATCCCCTAAATGCACAGTCGAGAGCGTAAGCACGCTTTCAACTCAAATTTTACAGCTGACTATACCCAGATTTGAATTTTAATCCCCCTACAGATAACCTGAATCCTGCTTGTTTCAAAAATCGTCGAAATTTCCAGGTAAAAGGATCCGTGTTATAATGTTGATATCTACAAAAAATGCACTCGTGGTGAGATTCATATTTCCAAATTGAACGGTGATATTCCGTAGGAGTTAATTAAAAAAGAAAACACGTTCGTCAGTTACTAAATGCGTTTTAAACACGATGCCGTGTAACGCTGCATACAAATTGGCGGTACGCTGTAACAAGCTATAACCGCAGACTCGATTAAATCACTCGTGTCATCTATCTATGATACGTCCGCCTGGTTCATACTCCATGGTATGAACTTTGTAAATTAAGCCCTTTTAGCAGAAAAGTAATGAATAAATCAAGGGAACTGTATCCCCGATGCTCCAATTTCGATAGTTTTTGAGTTATGACGTGTAATATACGTAAAAAAGAATGAAAATCCAATAACACATGAGCGATTTATTCTTAATTTTAAATTTGCTCCCATTAAAAACTCGCTAAAAATAGAAATAAAAACTTATCATCTCAAGAGCTACTACTTATTGTGTAAAAATATATTTTTTTCGATTAGTGTTTTCTTTTTGATCTTTAGTCAAAGCAATAATTTTACTAACACTTTTTTCTAATTTACTCAAAGTTGGTAAAGATGGAGCTGCACCCTTCTTACTGCAAAGTCCTCAAACATCCCTCGTTAAAAAACAATTTGCTGTGCAGGTCCTTTGATTATTAATCGTCAGATTTCGAAGTGTATGGAAAATGTACCATCGTTTTGAAATCTATGCGCGATATTTATGCGAAACTGCGCGCGGTGGGAGCAATTAATCATTGCCCATTTCTCCATTGAATCTCGAGAAACACAATGTCGCTGAACAACAAGATAATGGCTGGTACCGTCAACAGGGACAAGAGGCATCTCGGTATCCCGTTCGCTCATTTATAACAGCGCTTTGGGTACTAACGGTACATGTACCTGAATCTCCGCCAGTTTATCATCATTCCTAAGCCTGCAAGTAATTACAGAAGACTGCGCGTGTATGTTCAAATTCTAGTACTGCTTTCCTCCATTCAGCCTGGCGATAATTAAGTGACTCGTGCTTTCAACGCCGTGCATGTGATAGGGTTCATAACAATGGTGTCGTAAGATGAGAAGGAACATTAACTCTGTTATATTAGGTGGGTCGTGTCTGCGCGTAGAATGTCTACCTAATCAGCTGAGACCGTCAGGCATCGTGAGAATATTATACGACGAGATCGAGGAGGCTGCATTATCGTGTGAAACGAAAGAATATAATTCAAGGCCAAATTATATGCTATTCTCTCAGAACTTGAATTTTTGTACTGGTGAGTGTGTGACATTCTGGTACTTTAGAAATTAATATTTAAGATTGATTTCATTAAAATCGAAGACGTTTTACGAAAGTAAATATCTCGTTTCGTGTACGTACTTCGTCGTACTAGAAGTTGAGAATCAGTTTGAAAATCTGTTGTAGATTTGAGAGCAGGTGAAGATCGGGTTAGAATTTTGTTGTACTTTTATGTACACGCAGCTAGAAAGTGATTTGCAACATCTTGCACCGTCGTATGAAGGCCAAACTCGGACTTGAAGTTCGTGTGTTTCAAGTGTGATATGTAAATTATGGAGGTACTTTCGTAACATATTGTTTTTGGTTCTTGAAGCAGTAAAAGAGGATATAATCGAATCTCATCAAATTTCTATACTACTTCAGATACTCTTATTCTATCATTAATCTTGTCAACTCGAGGTTTTAATGTAATTATTATTTCTAATTTTCATATTATGTGTGATTTTATATCTATAACAGTCTCGTGTACACATCATTTTATGTATACAATTTTAATATCAAAAAATTACAAATTCCGTGTGTTTCCTTCTCAGCAATTCAATTTATAATATAATTGGAAGCAAGCACAGTGTGAGGTAAGGTACGAGGTTGTAATTAAAAATAAACATAACGCGCAATGCCAATTTGGTAGCCACACTTAATTAAAAATGAACGTACTTAGAACATGATACATATGTGAAATATGTACAGAATTCAAAATAGGTTGATGAAACTATTCAAAGTTCAAAGGAAACTATTATTTCAAATTAATCTCAGCCTACGCTTTTATAATTTCATTCGACTGTTTCTTTGAACAGTTTTCATTTAACATTCATAACGTCAGTTAATTTTTAATATAGGATACATCATTTGGAGCTTGGACATTTAACCCATAATAACTAGAACATCTTGAGGAACATAATAATAATTGTAAGTAAGCAGATCGTTACAAACAAGCAAACTTTGAAACTACATATTTGTGAATAGCCAGAACTAACGAAATAGATCAAAGCAAGTGACGTTTATCAGAACTGGGCCAAGCTACTATGTGTATAATATTATTACACATCTAACAACAAAAAGTGTCTAAAAAAATTAAGAAATCGTCAACCTAAATCGAAAATTATACGGAATGGTGTGAAGATGCGTTTTGTGAAAATATATGAAGACACGTGTTTCACACCCAAAGGAAAAGAACCTGCAAACCATTGCGTCGCAATTCCAGGAAACAGTTGAAAATCTGTTCCTTTTTAACCATTTTGATTTACCGGCGAACACGTTACACTTTTTCCACCCTAGACTTCGACTCAGCCATCGTCATAAACTTCTACCCCTGGATGGCCACGCAGCCGAAAGCGCGTCCATCACAATTTCCTTCTAACGACATTTTCGAGAAAGTTCTAATACCAACCAATCACATTCCAAACCCGATGAAACCTACGGTTCTAGAAAAGGTTCCTGCAAAGCCAAAATCAGTCACGTTCTAAACCTCGAGGACGACAGTTACGTCCTCCTACTTCAACGACAACCCCTGTCGTCAAATAGTTGCAATAAACCAGCTCCAACCACCATAAGCTGTATTTTCTAACTCACAAGGGGAGGACAGCGTGTGGCAGAAAATAAGTAAATATGTGTCCGAGCGTTTAATCCAATAGGCCTTAATAATAAAGATATTTACATGTAAATTATTAAACATTTTATGGTGGCTGTGATTTTAGTGGGTAAAAATAGCACACTATCCTGGCGCCCCTGAGGATCCCCTCTGGAGGCGTCAGGGTGACTTTTGACGATTCCCCGCGTTTAAAAATAATTCTACATATAATTAACATTTTTTTTTTAACGTGGGGAAATTGTCAAAAGACGCCTCGACGCCTCCAGAGGGGAATCCTCCGGGGCGCTAGGGTAGTGTGGTATTTTTACCCACTAAAACTACGGCCACCATGAAATGTTTAATAATTTACATGAAAATATCTCTATTATTAAGGGGACTAGTCAGTCGTCTTCCGTGAAAAAAAACGCTTTCTTTGCAATGAAATGTTTATTATTATCATAAAGAATGAAAAAAAGTTGGTATGAAATATACATGTAACATGTAAACATTTTAATGTTCTTCTGTGGTTTCAGGTAATATTGGTCTTAAAAAGTGACGTAATCCAATTTCAAGGTGTGATTCTTGTTTGTGACATCCGTAGTTTCGCGCTAAACGAATAAAAACTAAAATTAAAACAGAATTGTTAAGTTGATGGCCGAAAAACGGCGATTATTTAAAGAAAAATTTAATCGTGTTTGTATGTCACTAAAAATTCGCGACTTTTTAATTTTTTGATGAAAATCTCGAATTTTTACGAATCATATCAGAGGTTTGGTGCGAGATGGCACATATTTTACACATCCTGTAATTTTTTCAAGTCGATCTGAACCTCCGTTCATTCGCAACTAGCTGAAAATCAAGAGAAAAAAAGATATGAGAAAAATGCGTTTAAAGTTTTTGAGCAAAGGCGATGCTATAAGTTACCGCTTCACCTTTTTAGCTGCCAAATCAACAATTTTGCAAGTTTTAATATAAACCAAGCGGTATTTTATTCAGAAAAGATAGTACTTTCAGAAAATGCAAAAAAAAATCCACTTTTCAACTGAATAGTCCCCTTAAAGCCTATTGGATTAAACGCTCGGAATTTACTTATTTTCGACATAGATCCACCGTGCCAAGGCTCATCAAAATCGACGTCTACAACACCCTGTCCTCCCTTTGTCAGCCTGACTCATCGATTTCAATCCAGACCTAATTCCAATGCATTTGAAATAATAACATCACAACCCCTACTGCTCAACAACGCGCATTTCAACACACCACTGTACTGATCAAAATCTCACGTCCGCCTTTCCATCGTCAAGTTACTTACAAGCCTCCTTAAACTACCACAACCGAAGCATGCAAGCTTAGTACCACTTTCCACAAACACACCACCCTTCGCCAAGTCGTCCCCCGCGCGCGCACGTTGCGGGATAGCCACTATTAATCACTGGCGTCTGTCAGACGCACGCGTTTTAAGATTAACGCAGCGAGTGCAACGACAAAATTCATTGGACCGTCGACTGGCCTGTTAACGATCCAGCTACACCCGTTTTATCGGGTCCCTGACTACCGCCTCGTCCCTTTCGACCGTCCGACCTTCGACCCCAGTCACGGCATTGCTCGACCCGTGAGAGCCCCTGTCTACGAGCGCCAGCAAGTGGGGGGCAGATTTCTGGGACTCCCCGGAACTCCCAGGACCAATCGAGCGACGCCCGTTCGTCACCGTGACTTCTGCCGTAAAGAAGACAGGAAACGAAAAAAAAAAAAAGAGGGGCGCATAAACGAACCGTGGCGGTGGTCCCGCAGGGGCGGCTGTTTTTCTCCAGAGGTGGAATTCCCTCGGCAGAAGTTTGCCATCGATCGACAGCGCCGGCCGGTTATGGGTATCGTTTCTCGCGTAAGATAAGAGAAGCCTCTATCTCTACCTATTCCTCCGGTGACATTCTTCTCCCGCCCGCCAGAACGTACGCTCGGGACTCCTCTTTGAATTTCGTGCTTCACCGCGGCAGATAGATTTTAATGGAGTTTGCACGCAGGACACGTAGTCACTTTGCGCCAGCAGGCTGCTCCTAGTTGGCGCACGCCATCTGCGCCTTTGTGCCGTCACGTGTACGCTGCGCGCGTGAGCGTCAGCCACGCTCTGCACGACCGTGCGCGAACATGTGTCCCCGGCTTAATTCTATTTAACGGGGGGGAGGGGGCCGATAGCGATTAGAGATTGAACTAGCCGGGATTTGAAAGGACGGCGAAAGGAGCGGGATGCTTGCCTGGCTTTCTGGGAGGTTCATTAGAGCCGGCGCTGTAAAATGTTGCATTGTTCAAGTCGATGCACCGACCTGTCGGAACGGGGAAGAACGTCCCGCTGGCGTATATTCTCGGATGCTTTGGTTATTGAAATTCTTGGTAAAGAGAGGAGCGGATAGTTGATGGAGAGGTTGAATCGGTAGTTACTCGCACTTGTGACGGTGCAGAATGGAGAAGCAGTGAGAGCGAAGGGAGCAATTTGTTTTATGTGTCCTGGGGGATACAAGAGGCGGGGAAAAATTTAATTAACTGTGGTGTCTTTAACGAGTTCTCATTTACGATAACGACTGATTTATTTCAATGTTTGTTGAATGGATTCGAAATTAAGTGGGAGACTGGATGTGGAAGAATGCTACATTAGTGTGTGGTTTAGCTGCTGGAGGGAACTTCTCCAAATAAAGTCATTGAAGGATTTCAAACATTCAGACATTTTCTACTTTTATGTAATACTGCAAGTTTGCAATACTGCTGTAATTATTGGGATCATCGTTGGAAGGAATTAAGGAAGAATTTCAATAAGATCAAAAGCATCTTTGATACACGTTAGCTTTTCTAAAGAGAACAAAACTGATAAAGAAATTAATGCAAAATCGTATCACAGAAATTGATAAAGATAAGTCATATTGCAAATAAGTATCTAAAGTTAATTTAACATTGAACCTATGCCAATCCCATATTGTCAATAAAATCAGTCATAAAATGATACACAAATAAAGTGGATTACAATAATTCTGCCGAGGATCAAAGCCCCACATGCAGTTTTATCCCCTTTTTGCATTCTGTAGTGTTTTTGTAGTGACTCCAAGTCTATAATACGACATCAACATACAGCATTTATGGGCTACAGTAACGGAGACAAAGCGGGGAAAGCTTCTTTGCTCCCAGGACCAGCTCTGCACAGGATTGATTTATATAGTCCGATCTTTCTTCCCTAAAAAGCCGCAGAAAATCTTTTTACGTTACGTATTTCCTTACGGGTTAAGCTCGCAGTTTAATCTTACTCTCTCTCTTTCTCTTTTCCTTTTCTTCCTTACATAGGTTAATCCCACTACGAAAGCCATTTGCCACGAAAGCGACGTGCAATCGGTCCTTCGAAGTTTTTCGCCACTCATTACAAGAACACAATATGGAGGACCACATTTGGCGGTTCTACTTTGAAGGATATCGTTGGCACTCCACATAAAAGTGCCAACGAAGTTCTTCCACCCAGAATTATCGATTGTATCAACCGCTAAGAAAATTCCATCTTTCTTCTTGTTGACCCTCTTTGCGTTGTAATAATTCTAAATTTTAAATTCGTGGTACCTATAGGCTAGAAAAGTGAGAATCTACATCTGGTAATAAGTTAAGTGAGGAATCCTATTCTTTGGTCTTATAACAGCGAAATTTGGTATTTTTTTTTAAGAAACTAGCGATTCGATTTGTCTCAAATTTGGACCATGCATTTATCCATCTTTAAAGAAGTTGCAGTTTTTTTACATATTATTTTTTAATAATAATTATACGAGTAAAATTTGTCGTTCGCTAGTGTGCATGATATTTATTTGCCAGGTAATCGGAAATAGAAAAATAAATCGGCGATTTACATTATACATATGTAGCTTTAGTTTGGTGAACCAGATTTGGCATACAAATTTCAGACGATTGGAATCACCCGTTTCGTCAAAAAAATTCCCAAATTTTGCTGTTTTTAGCCCAAAAAATAGGATTCTCCCTTAAAATTTCGTCTACAACTTCAAAGATTTATTCTATTATCTTCTTCGTTTGGTGCTTCCATTTTCTGGCATTATTTAATTATTACACAGGCAGTTTCGATTAAAATCACTACTGTAAACACTGCGCCATTCTTAGCTGACTCAGATAATACTCCATTCCGAAATTTTTCTAGAAAATTTTCTCTTAAATTTCAGGGACCGAGTTAACAAATTAAACAGGAGCTAGCCCTTAAACGAATTAACTAAAATAAGAAAGAAATGGGGAATACATCGTCACGTAACAATTACAAACACGAAGAATGGTCCCATCGCTTTGTCCAATGCAGTGCGCCCAGTTTGGCGTGTAAACAGTGTCATTTGGGATTGCCCGGTCGGCGCGATTGAATTTTCCTAAATCAATTGTGCAACGATGTCTCTGATTTACCATCAATTTACTCGCGCCCGCACAAATTAAGCCAATCGCCATGATATATTCCGTCTGTCACGCGCGCGTTTCGAAATGCTGTTGCGCGCCCGATTTCGACGATCATCGTGAGCCTCAAATTACAATGTTTTAATTACGTGATGCTCCGAAATGTAGACACCCTTCCACCCTCTTCGCCCGCCCCGTGTCAGCGTGGCTGTTCTATCTGATTTTAAAATTGCATCGGACCACAAACGCGGCGCCGAGCGTTGCTTGCCGTTGTAAAGTGAATCTGTTTATGCGCTTGATTGCCGTGATCGTTACGTAATGAGCTTTTATTGTTTGAGCCGCAACGTTGCAAACAGCCTCGCTAAAGCACGATTAAAAGGCCGAGCGCTGTTCCTGCCTGGGCGCGAAATCATATTTCCAAGGGAAATGGAGACGTGACATCGCGCGGATTCCGGATTTGTCCCTTTCGCCAAGATTTCAAAAATCCGAAATGGCAGAATTGACCAAAATGCCATCCTTTCTCGTACCTCGGTTATTTCTTGGCAAATTTGTTCAAGAAATAAGGCGAACAAGCAGGTCATAAGCGTGAGCAATCGTGTTTTCGGAAATAAAACGAAATTTGATTTAATCCGCAGGGAGAAATTAAAGTTGGAATTAATGTTTCCGCGCAGGTTAAAGAGCAGTCATTAAAGTTGAAATTTGTGTATGGAAATGGTTGTGATTGTAAGATTTTATCTGTGAGGGCTTTATTTGATTTGAACGAAATAGTCGTTAGATATTTGTGATTTAATTGGTTAACGTAGATTTATATAATATATGTACGCTGGTGTTATGAGACGACTGTGCATGAACTTAGCATGAACTTGCTGTATTATTCAAACATGTACTTAACTCTAGCACAGCAGTTAGCTAAGTTAGCTTGACAATCAATCGCACTATAGAGTTCCTTTTGGTGTACAGTCGATATTATTCCATTTATACAGTTTTCGAATAAACTGCATATTAAATTTTGGTCCAGTCACGATTTAAAATCTAAAGAGAAATAATATTGTGGAAAAAGGGGTCACTGGTACGTAAATCCTATTATTATAAAAAAATATGCAGAAAGAATATGAAAAACCTTGTATACAAATTTAATGTCACGAATGCATGCCGCAGTGCCGTAACTTCTACTTCACTGACGTTTATTACCCCCGCAGAAATTAAATGAGTAATAAATACCAGGCTGGTAAACACAATTTGATATGAATGATATAACAGCGATACGCGTATGGAACAAAAGAGTGACACGCAACGGGAGCAGCGAATAAAATTCTGATTCGTGGAAGTGTGAAGGGTGACCATTACACAGGTGAATGAACTTTCATTCCGTCAGGTGTGAATGATAAATGTTTTAGGGTGCACAGTAGCCCACGATGGTATTTGTAACTACATACATTATTAAACAGGATTCATGAGTTAAATTAAAGTCTTTAAAATATCGTTACACTTATAATATTGAAGATTTAAGTAACTCTACTAAACAACGGATTAGTATAGTTATTTAGGAAATCTTGAAAGTATGAACTATAGAAAAGTTTTAAAGAATTCCAAATCAGCATAATGTTGCAAATTATCACAGTGGAAATTGTTCATCATTGTTTTGCTTACACATTGATTTCTATTTAAACATTTCGTTACGAAAAATTCGGTTATAATTATAATTCGTAAAATACAGAATGTATGCTATAGAAATGTATATTAACACTCCAATAATACTTCTACAAACAGAGAAACTGTACTCAGTCACCTTTCAAAACAGGAATATACCCCTGAAGCAGGTTTTTTCAAAGTATTTCCTAAGTAGTTTATGATATTTTAGTATTTATTTCCTAGTTTATACAATCGTAGATACAAGAGTTACGTACTATTATGCAACTCGAATATTATTGCTGTTTGAATGAAAAATCTTCCAGGTAGAATGACATCTAGAGTAATCTGAGTAACTCATTTTTAGAATTGAGTATAGAGGCATTTGGAGGGCCAACTGGATGGTATTATCTGCCAATATTTTTGATAAACAATATTTGAACACGATAATTTCGCTCACCACTGTACCAGAAATATTAGATGAATCAGGATTAACTCTTAGTGCGTACCGTAATCAATTCTTTCGAATTTAAGTCGTGATATTTTTAAGGGTACTATTTAGGCAGTCGTTTTTTGTCGAAAATTAAGCATTTCTTGTTCATTTAATTACCACCAAATAAATTGAAGCTGAGACTTGTTCCTTGACACAAAGTTTATTGACATCATAACCATTAAAAAAACATGTTTGGTACGTCAAAAATATGCATTATATATGACGCTACAGATGGATCATTAAAGAGGCTTTTTAAAAAAGTTTCTTTTATTTTGCGATAACTCAAAAACGGAGGTCCCAATCGATTCAAATCAAATTCAAACATGTTCATAAAACGTGTAGTTTCGGCCTAAACCTAACTTGAAGTTAATAAAAACTCTTATCCTTTACGAAAAGAAACAAAAACCTCATCTTTGTCAACCGCAAAAGGCACCTTTTTTAAAAATCGCCATTTGGAAGCTGTCATTTTCACAATTTTGTTTCCTTTATGGCGGGTTCAGTGCAGAACCAGAAGTATTCTGAAGTATGTAGACTTTACAAGCAGGTCGCCTTATTTCATTTCGTTTCGTGAAAATCGCTGCAAAACAAAAGAAATTTATTTAAAAAATCACTTTAATCCATCTGTAACGTCATCTATAATGTATATTTTTGGCTAAACAAATATATTTTTTTAAAGCTTATGATGTTAACAAACATTGTGTCAAAGAACAAGTCTCAGCTTCTGTCTATTTCTTTGTAATTAATTGAAGAATAAATGTTTCATTTTCGACAAATACGACTGCCTGCTACTCTTAAATGTAGAATTGTGCAACATTACTATTGATTTTAGCCTTAAACGCGCTTACTACTCGTCGAAGCACCTCCTTCTACCCCCCCCCCCCCCCCCCCCACGTACTCTTTCTTCCTATATAATTTTATGTAGATACTTGCTTGGGTAATTTGCGAATACAATAAAACGAAACCGTCGGTGGTCTCGATACTCGCAACGAGGATCTACGATCCGCAGAATAAAATTATCTCGGCGGTTCTGGAACGCGAAAGTTTCGCGTCTGCCAGCTTTTCCAGCCATATCCAACCCCGAGATAACTAGTTACGTAAAGGCAGCCGTATTCACCTGTACCGAAGAACTCGTAACTGTCGAGGAAGAAGAAACAGCAGCGAGAAAGCAAGTCAGTCACGTTTCCCTTGGTTTAGTAGTTTCAGGAGCAGGTCCTCCAACGTTATCCCCGTGATTCGAAGTGTTCGTCGACCAGCAGTTTCATTTTACGCAACTGCAATTCCATAACTACACTGTCACGGCCATGACAGCGGATTCGAGGCGGTTCCGCGGAGAATTACTCACTCCCCTTTAGCTGAACGCTTGAAGAACGAGCGTTAAAAGAACCGGGTAATATTGTTCGAGAGATTTGCTCAAACTTTACGAGGAAGTTCCTTTTAACTCGGGTAACTGGTCACCCAATTAAACCTCCCTCAACTATCGTCACACCGCTAAACTGCTGCAATTTCAAGGGGCAAACATGCGCAGCGACTTTTTAGCATCTCATCCAACATCCCTCCCTGCCTCCACGAAGTCCTATTGCCAGCTTAATTAGTAATACCTAGGCAAAACAGTGTAGGTACTCTATAACACTTTGGAATTTTTACAGATATTTTGATTAGATCCAGTGGCGTACCCAGAGGGAAGCCGTGGCACCCCCAAAGAAGGGGCTTTGTAAAAATAAGGGAAAGCTGGATTTTATTCTTTAAATAAATTTTTATAATTACCTAATGAATTTGATTGAATACCTAAATTAAATTTGTTACCGTGTGAAACAGTCGAATGGTACAAACTTTTTGCTAATAAAATAAACCTCCTATATATACCCCCTAAAAGTGCCCCAAGGAGCTGAAAATAAATTTATGCAGAAAATTCATTTCCGCTTTGAAACGCATTTAAATTCATTCCATAGGTAATACTCTTGAGTCATAGTCTTTTATGTTTGGATAAAACATTTCAAATATTCCGCGACTGCGAGGGGCAAGTCGGTCGCACCCCCTTTGCAAGTTGTCTGGTGTCCATTAAACAAATTAACTCTTGAACGAATGACATTAGACGCGTTGCGCGCGGCTATAGGCGGTAAGAAATTTTCTTAAGTTTCATTAAGTTTGTACGTCGCCGGAGATATTAGCTGGGCGAAACTCGTAATGACGTACCAAGTTGTTTACGAGGCTGTGAAGGAGACGGACGTGTCGGGGGCGAAGTTTTGTTCAGTCACTCAAGCTACCCGTAAGAGGAGATTTACGTTAACTCGTGAAAAAGTTTACGAGTTTAAGTACTTTCTGTATCAGATGTCTCCGAGGTGCCATAGAATACGTAACAAACGGAAAAGGTTGCATAAAACGGCGCCGAGCAGTTTCCGCTCCAATGGGATTAAGAAAGAAATTATTACAACTCCTGTGTGGAGTCGAAAACTACTTTCCACAGCTGTTTTGTATCTGTCCAGATATGCCTGCAAAGAGTGGAAACTGGATCCATAATTTTTTATATTTTATGCACTCGCAAAATTATGATAAAAAAATTCTAATCTTTGATAAAACTCTCCTCTCTTTTCTAGTCAAGTAATGTTTGTCTATCAATGTCAGAGTGTTTTACTATTTTTTTTTAAAGTACCTTTAAGTTCAAAGATAAAGGATTTAAACTACATGTTTCTATGTGAATAGTTATTGTGTTATTCGAAGTAAAATCGAATGATAGCCGCTTCAAAAAGTGATGTGTTATCTTGAATTTATATACTTACGTAAACTGATAATGTTTAATACGAACATTGTGTACTGTGCACGAATCTTCACCGAAGCAGTAGAACTTAAATTTTCGAATAATCCGCCGAACATAAATATTCAACTTGACATGGCTATGTGATTACTAGCTGGTTAGGGAAATTTCTCCTCTCCGGTGGTTCCTTTAAAAATTATACTACTCATATTTTATTACGCCAAGGAGAATCTTGCTGTACCACATTTCTTGTCGCGATAATAGAACTGTCACAATGATAAAATCCGCAGCGTATGCCTAGGCGACGAAACTATAGCGTTCTCGGGGAAGGATCGAGCAACCTACCCATATCAAGAATCTCTGAAGCACATTATAGAGACAGTACTGTACGAGGAGCTTATAAAAATAAAGAGAATGCTTCCATTAACGATTGCATCCCCTATGCCGAAGGTACACAAATAATAAAAGACTGAAGGACAGTGGTTTCTTTTGTAAATACAGAATAAAAATGTAGATGAGAACCCTTTGAGGCAAAGAATTTATTCATTACCCAACAACAATGCTTCGCCGGTAGCTCACCACACAAGCCTCGAATCTAGTCATCCTATCCCCGCAGAAATCATCGTACGGTGCCCTCCCCCTTTGAGCATGCGCACGGGAGACTCCGCTACCGCTCTGCATACCCGTGCCATCCGCATTTTACCTCACTTTCCACCGCAGCGTGACCATTCGCAATAAACCATATACGAATCCAACGATCCCGTTTCATCCCCTTCCGTCCCTTGCATCGAATGGCGACGTTCACCCAGGTAATTTCGGACAATACCGTTCCATTAACGCCAATGACGTCTAGTCGGGTTGATTAGAATTTTTCTAGAGCCGCGAGCGGGCGTCGCGACCCGCCAACTCCTAATTGCCGGAAGACATCAAATGGCCTCTGATAAGGGAGGAATCGAATCTCAGTCGATATCTCGGGTCGGTGCTCTCCGAGTAATTAGCGCGATGCCGCCAGTAGGGAAAGTTGAAAATAGTCCAGGAGACTGAATTACCCACTTTAATCAATACCGGCGCAAATAGCCCAGGGACTTTCCGTACTGCCACCATATTTCCTCTTTATCTTGAGCATCGTAAAGCCGGCCGCTTTATCAGAAGCGATAAGCTCGGCGGGGCTCGTTAGAATTTTAAACGTAATTCGCCGAGTTTCGGCGAGGATACCCCGCCCGCGCACGTTGTTATACTCTTCGACGCGAGAATTTGCAAGGACCACCGCCGCTTTACGACTCGTCAGAGCGTAATCATCGACGGCCAGAGCCATCGAACGGCGGGAGTCTTTGTCAGAAATTAGAGCCGCGTATACGTGTTCTAATGCATTCTAATGTTAGGCTAGAAATGTTGTAGACTGATGATATTTGAATAACATAATCCGTTTCGGTGCTGAATTGTGTGGAACGAAATTTAAACTGAGGCATTTGAATCGAGCTTTTGTTCTCCGTTAACTCTGCTTCTAATTCTACCTGTCTGCTGCTGGTTCTCTAGTTTTTGACCCTCCGCCTGCAGTGCTCGATTTCTAAAGGTACCGTAAACTGGAGGAGCATTGGCAGCTAATTAACATGTATTAACCCCCGTTCCTCATTTCACGTACTGAATCTGTCCCTCGGTGTCAAATTAACAGAGTGGTATATGATCGATGAAACGTCAAGGTAAACAGTTATTTCTCGATATTTTTTTATTCAAATTGATGAGTTAACATTTACATCTTAAATTATACACAACTTTCGCATAAAATAAAACGATGTGCAGGACATACTGCTTGTTTACAACAATCACAAACAATAGAACAGTATAACTTATTACGGGAAAACAGGGTCAAATTGACACGAGGGACGGATGAGGGTTAAAGAAGGAAAAGGATAAAAATTGTATGCATTTTGAAACTTGCAAAACATTCACAAAAGATGCAATGTTATAATAGGCTACTGAAAGCAAATATAAGAATGTTAATTTTTATATTATATTGCAAAGTGTTCCAAAATCATGTCAATGTTCCCACAGTTTACGGCACATACGTATAGACCGAGCAACAATCGCCGGATACCTAGATGTATCCAGCGAAGTGGCAACATCTCTGTGGGATACAGCAATTCTCGCCTTGCTCCAAACGGTCTTCCAGAACTCGTTTCATTTGGGCGCGAACCCCGTGCATGTTACAACTGTGATACGATGAGTGACTTGTGAACGTACTGATAGTGCCTCAGTCCCTTGAGTCCTGTCTCCATTGACTAGGACATTGGACAAAATGGGCATGCATAAGCAACTGGGAAACTGGGACATACATGATGAGGTCTAAAAATTCATAGCCCTTCTTCTGAAGCATCCTGTATATAGGTTATTTAGAGGGAAGGTGAAGGCCAGTGGCGCAGTCAGGATTTAAGGGGGTAAGTTACCCTCGATAGCCCTAAAACAGACCTTTTTTCGAACGCAAATTGTAAAGTGATAAATAACAGTAGAGAGAATGTTTTTTTCTTCTAGTTTTAATCGTCGTTCTACGAGCTTTAACACAAAACAAGAAAAGTCTACATATCTATATGTACATAGAAGTTGTGAGTAAAAACGTAAAGGCGTGTACGCGGTGCACCGTTTGATGGCGAACATAAAATCTCGAAAACCGCTCCAACGATTTGGATGAAAATTTAACGAGAGATACCGAAAACCATTCCCTACGATGTGTCGGGAGCAGATTTTGGAGAAAACAAACAATACAATTTTTATGTTTAAAAATACGATTTTATCGATTTCTTGTATGAAAAATATTTTTTATCTTTTTTTTTTTTTTATAATTTATCTCGAAATTCTGTTCCCGATACATCGTAGGGATTTCTTTTCTTCATCTCTCATTAAATTTTCATCCAACCATCAAACGGTGCACCGCGTACACGGCTTTACGTTTTTGTTCACAACTTTTATGTACATAGAGATATTTAGACTTTTCTTGTTTTGTGTTAAAGCTCGTAGAATAACGATTAAAACTAGAAGTAAGCGTTCTCTCTTCTGTTATTTATCACTTTACAATTTGTGTTTGAAAAATGCCAGTTTTAGGACTATCGACGGTAACCTGCCCCCTCAATCTTGCGGGAAATCGAGTTGAATGGATAAAAATTTATTTATAATTTTATAAAATGAAATCCACTTTTCTTGGCTTTTTACGAAGCTCTTGAATTACTTCAGTCGTGGTTACGTTAATCTCCTTTTCCTGCTTCCTTGGGGCTGCCAGGGCCCCTTGCAACACTCCCCCTTTGGGTGCGCCATTAATGATGGCTGTAGCGCTTAGTTAGTGGATGAATGAGTTAGGTTTCATACGAATTTATATCTTGAAATAAAAAGCTAACGTAGTTACGTCAAATTCCTTTTGAATGCACCTGATAAGCATTTATCAATTAAACTCTTTCGTGACTTAAGGCTCAGGACCAGCATCAGAGCTACGATTGTTGCGTGCACGTATTTATTGCCCTAGAATCCCTATGGTGGTTCCACGAGATGGTTCTAAGAATCTGTTCGCCCCCATTTGATCGTTTTACGACTTGCTCGCCGTAGAATCGTTCCCAAGCGAGGTTTCCGTCGAATTTATCAAATTTCCAGCGATTATCGAGGACGACGGGATTCTCGTTAACGAAGAGGCTGCGAGCGATACTTTTGACGGAGCGTCCGCCAAAGAACCGCTTTCGCAATTTTCCCGTTAATTGCCGAATTTCGAGGAGATTGAGGCCGTGAGCTTGCAAGCGTGGCAAATGAATTACCCGCACCGGTGTAACTACCGTCTCATCTATTTCCACCGACGGGGATGCGTTATCATGACGACGGTTATCGACTAACCTTCTGAAATTTTCTGAGGGCGGTGGTCGGCGTAAAGTCTTGGGAATAAGGGTGGCGTGTGCCAGGAAATTTAAGGGAGTGAATAATACTCACTTTTTGGAGCCTCATATAAGATACACGTGGTGATTGTTGACGTTTTAAAATCAGATCAGACTGACTTACATCACTTTGTTGTTTTGTGATGTAAAACATTGCGAGAATAATTGAAAGTGAGTCGAAATTTTGAAAAATGTGGGGGAATAGTTCTGTGGTGAACGGACAAACGAGTGTATAGGGTAAACTTGTCTAAATCGTACCCCTTAAGAACAAATGCTTATTACATGGAAAATAACAGGGGAAATGAAACAAAATTAGTGGTAAGTCATTACCACTTTTTATTAATAGAATAAACAGTTTTATAAACTCAAGCAGCAAAAAATAATCAACTTCTATTCATAAAAACGATTTATTTTTAATATGGAAAAAGTACGATTTAGGATTCATGTTCCTAAATCGTACCATTTTTATCCTAATTCGTACTTTGAAATTTAATTACTACAATCATCACATACATATTCAAATGTAACTGTATTTATTCCCGTAAAAAACTCGTGTACCCACATTTTGCACTGCGTGCATTGTATCATATTTTCCTGTTTATTTTCTTGACACAATTTCCAAAAACAAGGGTTTCATTTTCATCGCCTTTCTTCTTCCGCTTTTCTTTCTTTTGTGTATTGGTTTTGGCGGTATTCTTCCTTTTACGAGTTTTGTTGTCAAAACAAGAAATAAACTTAAAAATAGACGTTGTTTCGCATAGAAATTTGTTTCGCTGATTCTCACAAATAGTAATTGTACAAAATCCTTAAGAATCGTGGCAAAATTTTAGTAAAAAGTACCGGAAAAACTTACCTGCTTTATATTTTTTTGTGGAGTGACAGCATGGTGACTTGGCTTGTTAATGGCGTATGGCTAACTGTTGTATACAGTTTCTACCGATGGGGGCGACTGTGACTGCCTTAGGTTAAAAGAAACAGCGGGGGATTTAGGCGCAGGTACGAATTAGGCGAGTTTACCCTAAGTCAGAATTATTAGTTTTGCAGGAAGACACTTGGAATATTAAATGTGCTATCTAACAGATCAGGTGTTAAATTTTGGACGTGAAAGGTGATAATATAATATATGTTAAAAGAAACTGTTGAAGCTTGAGGTAAAATTTGACTTATACTCGTTTGCCCGTCCACCTGAGTTATTTATAACAGTAGTACCTATTATATGCATGTAAAAGATTGCAATAAAGGGGATCAAATTATCGTCAATAACAGAGAATGCAATTACACTTTTATTACGTCACGACCAAAATTGAGATCTACCTTTCACTATATTCAAGGGCATACGTCCTACACTGACTTTAATTTTCTTCCATTTTTTTACAGAATTAAAACGATGAAAAATTATCTTACAGCGATGTTAGACGAAAAACAAATCTGAATTACTGAACAACACAGACCTAACCTTCTACTCTAATCCAATATAAAAATGTACTAAGTAGAAACATGCTAAAGAATGATTAAAAAATAGCAATATACACTACCGTTCAAAAGTATTTGATTATTTGTTATAGGTACGTTTCATAAAAGAGGAAATAGAATGTTTCTGTACATGACCCTAGACCAACCGTGTTATTCCTTAGCTCATAGCAATCGTTTCATTTTATTTCGTCTTCTTAAAAGTATTTTACGAACAGCAAATCAATTATTATTGTAGCCGTTCTCTTTCTGAGATATAAGTACAAACGTTCATTTGGCAACAAAACAATTGCCAACAATATAGCCGATCATAAAAGGTGACGTTAGTATCATTACCAATATTTATATGTCATTAAACAATTTTGAAACGAAAAATTGAACACCACCGATTAAACATTTATTTTTACATAAATGTATAATTCTACTTTGCGCTCCGCCGAAAAACTCAAACAAATTTTATACCCCTTCTTATACCTACACTTGCGGACAAAAACGTTAAATTAAGCCTGTGACAGTCGTACAAAGGATTACCCGCAATATCCATGAATTCCACGAGACAGAATAACAGAAAGTGACCGTAGAGATTCGCGGTTTAACGGTCACCGCGATAATCATCCCCCTCGCGTATGATACCACAACACCCTCCGTCCTGTTCTTCGGTTCAGCCCTCGTTTGATTAAAACTGCCCGGTTACTGGGGGAGAAATTACGTTTTAATTATACACGGTTAATCAGCGTGTGCCACGCCACGGCAGACGGCCAGCCCGCTATTTACCATTTAATGGACGTGAATAATCTACGGTGCACGCCGAATTTTCTAACGCGCCGTCAGACACCGCGAAGTGGGTCCACCGTGGGGGTTGGAGATTCACGCTCAAGTCCGCCTATTGACGGCTCGTTAAAAGAGGGAGCACATTTTTCACCGATTCTGCCCGCGACCTTTCTCCTTCTCCTTTTTCTCGCGGCATTGCCGTGCCGCACATTCGTCAGCGACGGATCCGCGGATGATGGATCGAGCGAAATGGATTCGTGACGTTCTCTTCCAGCTTCGTCAGGGTCTTTGTTCGGTGTTCGACTGCAAATCACGCTGATAAAATATATGTACACAGTGCCTTTGAAATGGGTGCGCTTGTTAAGGGAGGTAAGATACAAGAAAATAGAAGAAGTAATAGAATAGTGTTGAAAATACATGTTTAATTAGATAAACTTTATAAGTTCTCTTTATTACAGCCATTTCATGCCATAGCGTTGAATTCACAAATGCAGAATCATTTTTACTTGCAGGCCCCATGGAAGTACGCAATTCGATTTGATTTTTTTACGTGTTTGTATAAATTAATTTCTTCACATTACCCTAGAAATAAAAATACTGTGGTGATAGGACAGTTTGTTAGGCAATGTTTATCTGATTAAATATGTGGTGCTGATACTGTGTTGATGGAAAATTTCCTTTCCTAATACTTTCCATAAGAAGACTGTCAAGGACACTGAGTATAATCTTATATAATATAATCCTACTAATATAATAAATGCGAGAATGTGTTTGGATGTTAGGTTGTTTGTTACTCAACGCTACGCAACGGATCTTTCTGAATTTTTGTATATACCTACGTAGTCTAGTACCAGAAATAACATATAGGATACTTTATATCCGGATTTTTTTAACCGATCTGGGCCAAATTTTGCATAATTACTCTCTAGAACCTTGCGGAAAATATAGGCTGCCACGAAATCTGGACATCCCACCTCTTCCCCCTTATTTCACTCACTTGACACTCCGTGATAATCGAAGTTTTACGTGGGCAACGCCGGGTACTTTAAGCCTAGTAATATTATAGGTATATAATTGCAGAAGTGAGATTTCTAAAATTACAGAGGTAGGTGCACTGTGACATGTAACGCTATAAGGTGCGTGTGGGACCATGAATAACATGAGCTGGGTAGTTGTAAATGATTTGCAATAGAGTTCAGAGTCTTGAGAAAATTGTTGGTACAGTCAGGACTACAGGGTCTTATTGTTAGTCTTCAGAGAGAGTATTGAGAGAGTTCTTCCCCTCGTTTTCCATTCATATAGGTATATTCATCCAAACGTGTAGGTATCGTCTAGGGTTTATACAAAAACCGACTTTTGGAGAAACCGGTTTTCGAATTCCAGTATTCCAAAAAAAAACGGTTTACAAATTTTTACAAAAAACTCTAATTAAAACAGTAAAAAAATATTTATAATTATAAAAATATAACAAAATAAAATATACTCCATGCAATACCAAATAAAAAATTAATATAACAAAAATCCGTGCAAAATATAAATTATAAATCTTTATTCTATTTAATATTTTTCTTCCGGAAATTCTCCAAGAAATTTCACTGAAATCGTCACGGATAAGAATATTTCACATTCAAATGATGCACTTAATAGTCTACGTCATCCCTAATAACAGTAATGTCAGTCACAAGTTTGTAAATTTAGGGATTTAATTAGGGAAAAATTTATGTTCGAAGGGTTGGTGATCAATGACCCCCATGGCAGTCAACATATTACTAACCTTTTACACATGTTTCTATCAAGAGTAACCTGAGAAACGGTCTTTTCACATCATCTGTCCTTCGACCAAACATTTCTCCCCGTACATATCAGCCAGACCGAGCGTATAGGGTGCGATCGCAGCATATCACGGTGATAAAGTCTCGGCGTGGTCGGTGATCCAGCCGAAATTGAATATCGATCGAGTTAGCCGGGGATCAACAAGATCCTTGGCGCGAAACATTATATGTTAGGCTGCTTTGATAACACGGTTTACGGTAAGCCAGCTGCCGAACACCGATTTTGCTATCTGTCGTCTAATCTCTGTCTAACTAATCTCTTCAGTTATCAGCTTCCATTATGGTTGGCCGGGTCCTAGACGGATTTTCGCCACCGCGGATTAACCTTGCGCCGAAATCTGTTTCAAGTGGACGCCGCGCTGAGGGATGAAAGGGGTCGGCACTTTGACCAAGCGAAAACACACCGGGTACTAAGAACGAAGGGGTCAACAATTCTGGCGGCGTAGGACACTCGCTATGGGCAGAGTAGAACGTGCTCAGTTGACACTATGCATATCGAAGAAACGTGTTTGAACAAGCAGCTGATTTAAGACACTTCCAAATCTATGGAATATTTCGAGATGGTTTAATTGTTACAACTAGAAAATGTCAGAAATATAGTTACACCATAATCATAACGAGTGTTATTTCGTGGTTTGTGTCAATGTTTAGGTAGATAATAATCACCATAGTCATCGCAGTCGTAAAGTATATGCAGAGTAGATAGTAGGTATTAGATATCTTTGTAAGAATTTAAAAAACTAATTTTAAGAAGATATATATTTTTCGCGTTCTTCAAAACACAGATATGGAGGTTGGTTGATCTTCAGTTTTCTCAGGATTATATTATAATATAGCGGCATTTAATAAGTCACTTTTCTTATCTAACAAAGTACCTACCAGCAAAAATCTACATCGTTTCATTGGAAATGGATCAACTTAATCTTAATTTCACGTTAAAAGCAACTAATATCATTTCTATTCACTCAGATTCGTTGCGAAAGTAGGAAATTTCCTCCCTTCACTATTACTTTCTAAAATCAGTAGATTACGTTTTATTTCAAGTAGAGTTAGGTATTAATCGAATAAATTTTTATACAGAAAATTAAATAGAATAATAATTTTTAAACAAGAATAATCTAAAAATTTATTCGTTATTCTCGAATAACATCGTTTTATTTGACATTCTTATTCGAAATTATTCGAATAAAAATTTATTCTGATAATGCCCAACACAATCTACAAAACCAACACCCAACAAACATATTATTATGAGAAAAAAATGCCCAATTAATAACACAATGGATAAACCCTAACAATAATATTAAAAAAAAAATACAGGGTACTAGATACATTAGTGGTTGTATATATTTGCTGCAGTTGGTGTTTCTACTGCAACGTATCGAGAAGCACAAGAGATTGGTCAGTCGGCTGCAGATGTGTCTCCTTATACAAATTGCACGTGCTTCTGAGAAACGTCGCGTCGGACTTTTTCCTGTTGCATGCGAAAAAAGGGAAACCGTCGACGAGCATGCGAGAAAATGGTATATTTTGGGCTACGAAGGGAAAGGTCTCCTGTGACTGGCAAAGAATTATGTCACCGTTATATGTAGCACACGCAACCCGGACCAGTACACGTGAGTGAAATAAAGAATTCTCAGGCCAGCATGTTTAAAACACATGTCGGCTGGTCATATTCGTGAAACGTTTACTAACGAACCACGGTTTCGCCAAGCTTACACAATACATATTTGTCGTCTATCAGAGATGGGCAAAAAATTATGTAAACTAAAAATTTCGTATACAAATTTTTATTCGAAATAAATTTTTGCCCATCTCTTCTGTCTACCCCCGTGGTCACGCTTACAAATCTGCGAGTGTAATTTGCGAAAACGGTCGCACATAACGCGATGTCTGCCTTTTGCAAGGTATGTCCTAAGAAATGGCAAGACTAACTTTCATAAGTGTGAAAAGTGTTTGAAATTTTTTATAAATGTTTGGTCGTTGAGATCATGACACAGGGGTTGACTGCAAATCTAGGTACAGTTATATGTTTCTTACATTTGTCGATGAATGTTAAGTAGAGCGTGTGAAAGAAAAAATTTGACATGGAAGAAAGCATTTTGACATGGAGGAAAATATTTTGACAAGTACTTTAGTGATAATTGACAGTTATTTTGAGAGAAATTAAGCAGACTGTTCAGAAAGATTTATGAATGAGATATCGGTAGTGGATTATATTTTTAATAGAAATTTATACAAAAGAAAAATTTAATTTGTAGCACAAATATCGTGAATATGTATCATAAAAATTGACAGACAAACAGTTAAAGAGTGTATTTAGCAAATATATAGTTGTGTGAATATGAAAACAGAAGAAAGCAAGAAAGAAGGGGGCGAAGAATCGAATCGAAACCAAATCGAAGACCATATTAGATACACAGTGTTAATTTATTGAAAAAAATGTGACTGTAACTGTGACGGAAATCTGTCTGAAAAGGTTTGTCGTTTTATGACACCATGTTTCTCTCGTTGACTCTCGCATCAACTTCAAACGACGAGATATTGGCTTCATTATTAAAAGTTAAGGCACTTCGTGCGATGGTTATGTTCCAATTACCCGAACGAACGTTGCTGCACGAAGGTAAATGAACATAAAACTACGAGGACGTTATATAAGTTGTTAGTGTTAGCTTACTGCAAACTGAACCCATTTAAAACCACCAAAAGTTTCAAATTGATTATCTGTATAAAAAAGAGTAACAATTGATAATACTATGAAATTAATTATACAAATAATTATACAAATAAACATACACACAAGAAGTTTTATATTGAAAACTGCTGTTTTGTATACATATGATCAACTAACGTGATGGTATATCATAGTGTTACCACAAGAACAACTGTGCATCTAATTAAAAAATCTAGACACTTTTGGAACATTGTGTACATACAGATCACTTTGCAATATAATAATCTAATTTACATACTTCCCAAATTTTACATTTCATGTTCATTCCAGAGTTTCCAAACGTCATAAATTACAAAAAGAATCCACAGCAAAATCACTATTCAGAATTATATTTTCCAAAACAGTCTCAAAAGGTGATCTTTAGCATTACTGCTAAGACAATTGTGGGGTTTCAAAATATTTACGTAAATAAAACCATCATTTGGAAGAACCATTTTTGCATTACCCTATCAGCAGAAAGTTTATATGAGTATAAAACCAATTGCACTTTTCAGAAACTGATTTTACCATCCTAAATCGTATCTGTAGAAGTTAAGGACGAAACAATGAATTATTTAAAACCTTCGGATGTTTTGCACGGTACCATAATTCCTTAAATCTGTGGATTAAGGACTCCCTCGTTAAATGCAAGCAAGAATCGCGACACCGTTCGTTGTAACGCGTGTAGACACTATGTCGCCGGAGGATTTCCGTCGAGGGAACTAATACTCGTTTAAAGAGAACAGCGATACGGGTGAACGCTTCTATTCACACGTTCCCAAACAAATGGTAACGACCAGGCGACTTTAACGGATAATTTGCCGCAGTTTCGCAACATGAGAGTCAATGGATTGCCCTCTGACTTCGTGGATCTAATCGACAATACTGTTGTCCTGCGAGGCAACGATTACCACCGAATTTACAAAATACGCGAAACATTTTTGAAACTTAACGTTCAACTTTAATGAACGCAGCATGATTGCCGCGCGATATCAAGTATCGTTCCATAAAAATCTTTGGAAATGTGCGCGTCTCAATACCTTCCAGAATGACAATAAAAATGATAACGGTGGAGCTTGATGGGCGAGACTGAATTTTTGCGGAAATAATAAAAGTTTCTCCTTTCGAAAAAGAAACGGCAAAAAGTAGAATATTGTATTTCATTCTACTGCAGGCTCGAGTGTATATATGTGTGTAATACGTGGGAAACTTTTTGCAAACATCTCAGCTGACATTCACAGTGTTTGAAACTGGGTTTAGGATATCTAGCGTATTTCATACTGAATACAATACATTGAATAGGTATTTAAAATTAATTAATATTTCTTGAAGATGACTATTTATTTCTGGATTTAGTACTTCTTAAGATGTACTGGCAAAATCAAAATAATACCGAGTCTCCTTAAATTCATTTAGAAAATAGGGGAAGTGTGCTCTTTTGGTAAGTGTTCTAAGACTTTTACATAGTACTGTCTACACTAGTGACTATACGATTCTTCCGCTTGGTAAATTAAATTAAATTTTCGTTAATCCACTACTCTGGCGAACCCAGAGGGGGGGGGGGGCAAGGGGCCCTCCTGCCCCCAGCCCCACAAAGAAGGGGCTTTGTAGAAAGAAAAGAAAACTAGATTTTATTATCTAATGAATTTTATTGAAATTGCATTAAAAATATTTTTATCTGTTCAACTCGGCTCCGCCCAGAATTAAATCCCTTCGTTAACTCTTTAGCTGCTGCCTGTTGCGTAGTTTCGCATTACCCACTAGGATAAGAGCAAGAAATCAGGAAGACATATGCCTACCCGTGTCTTTTGTAAATAAATATATACTTTCCGAAAAATTCAATTGCAATAATTCACTGGAATTCGATCAAACAAAGCTCAAAGGCTCGTTTCCAGAAAATCATCGAGCTGGCGCGCGCGTCTGCGCATTACTTAGGGTTATTTCCAAATGAACAGGTCCCCAAGACCTCTTTCAATGATCTCCGGGAAATTGAAAAAATATTTTCCAATTTAACTGGGCTCGCGTTGGAAGAGCAGACCCCTCCATTCGACTTTCGTAAAACAAAGCCTGCAGTTCCTCCGCGAGCACGCCAGTCGAGTACACCCCGTCGACCTCGAAGAGCGTTCCAGCTCACGATGAAACTGCGAAACGGCTTTTGTTAAAAAGCCGTCAGTCTTAATCCAACTCATTCCTTGGCTTCGGGGCTGCCAGATGCTTCCGGCTCAATAGCAACCCCTCTTCTCGTGATTGACGCCAAGACGCCCTTTATTTAATTTCCACGCTCGCAGGTTACTAGCGCCTTCCTCGGAATATGCCAAAATACGCCCAGAAAGAATTTCATTCTTCGTTACTCGCTTCTCGACTTCGTCATGTACCGTGTGCTGTTAGAGAACCCCTTTGCACGCGGTGTTCTCGTGTCGTTGAATTTCATTTCCACTCGTGTGTTATTCCTGCCAAATGGATTCTTTTCCAGCGCAAAGACTGTTACTGTGTTTGTCAAAGGACTGCGAATGAAGCAGATCTTCAAAGTGTGTGGTTTGCGCGTTCAGTTGAAGCTTTTGCTTGTTTCCGCAAAATGGATCCCGTGCGAGTGTATCGTGGTGGATATCCACGGGTTCACCTTGTAATGAGATGTAAACACCAGCTTCTAGTACTTAAGTTAGGTAGAAGTTGTACGAAAGTTTGATTAATGGGTTTAATATAAACACTTTAAGGGGCAGCATACATCTTGGACTAGGAAAGCCAGGGTGAACTTTGACAATTTTTTTTCATTGAAAATATTTTTTAACTTAAAAATCTTTATATGCTTCTTAAAATACATGTTTCAATGTAACATTTGTGTAAATTTAATTCGAAAACTAAGAAGATTGAATATGTAATAGCAATTTCCGTTAGGCAATCTTTTCAGAACAGTTTTGTCATAGCCGATTTTAAAAATATCAAATTTTCACACAATGGGGGCTATTTGAATACAGGTGTGTGTGATTTTGCAGTGAAAAGTTATGTTTTTTTATTTGATACAAAATGAACTATGACTGTGAATTTCTATCAAAAACCTCGGTTTCAAATTTCAACTAGTTTTCCAGATCCACTGGTTGTCGCGAAATATCAGTTACCGTTTTTTAAAATACCATCTTGAGAAATTCTTAATTTTCGAATTAAATTTACACAATTGTTACATTACAATGAAAAAAAATTGTCAAAGTTCAACCTGATTTTTCTAGTCCTATATATATAGGTGTATGTTGCCCCTTAAGAAATCTGCTTGGTACACCCACACCTCACTTTATTTGCCCGAATAAAAACTGTTTCTTTATTATAATGACCAGAGTATTAGTATTTTCAACAGTGTAATCTAAATTTTTAGATCTGATCATGCGAAGCAGGCATTCATTGAAAACTCCAAGATGCTGACTATGAAGATATTCAGTACTTCTTTTACTTCTCCAATTATTTTCAGCAGCATATTTAAATCGATCATCTAAACTACTTAATTCGCTACCGAAAACTTTTGTGTACACAGAAATTCCATTGATAACTCACGTCTGTCGATGAATCGAAAATTTCCAAAGAATCCAGTCGCATTAGACGGAGGTCCCTGGGTGTGCAGCTCCAAAATAAGCGTGGACCTCGAACTGTAGAAAATGTGGGGGATATCCCGCAGCTCCCCGCAAAGTATGCCTGACCAGGGGGTGTACTCGGAAACACCAGTGGTCTCCAAATGTAGAAACACTTTCATAAAGTCACTCCCTACGCAACTGAAACATAAATCAAGAGAAAGATGTGAGTGATTTTTTATTGATCGACAATTTTAAACCTGTCTTGATACTTGGGGCTATTTTCGACTGGCCAATACCTCGGTTTTCGTGGGATATTGGAGATGGGATGGGGGTAGAAAACAAGATAGGGTTAGGAGCACTCTCTTACGAGAACGAAGGAAGATTGGAAAAGTTCAGGACTGCGATAACGCAGTGTCTGGACTAATTACAAAGTGTTTTAAACTAGAGTATTCAGATGAACTGAAGACTGGCATTATGTGGGATTTAGTGGCTTACTGACTAGGCGAATGAATCATTTAAATAATAAACCATTTACACATTTGTGTTTAAGAAAACCATTACACTGGACGCCACGACGTTTCGTTCATACATGTCACAACGCACAGTGGTCTGTCCAATAACAATCTAGCGGGATAAAAGTCCCTGGTCGTACATAAATCATCAGTTAGGTGGAAATGTTTATTATTTCTTTGAAAACCACAATCCACATTGTTTTAGCACTCTTAAAACTTTCACCATAGTCTCCAAGAGTTTTTTAACACCAAAATTCATATTCTGGGGTTTCTTAGAAAGTAGAAAGCAAATATGAACTGTGCTTTGTAGAGAAAAATTGTTTACAATCACGTTATTTAGAATGAATTACAATTTTAGCTCCTAACATCAACATTCTTAAAGATAGAATTACTTTAATCATGTGTATAAATTATGTAGAGTTGCAAATATTTGCAGCTATAACTTTTGAATATGTACTCTATAAATCAAATAGAACAAAGCAGCACAAAAATTTTCAGGTTTCATGAGGTTCCTGAATATCTAGAGTTGAAAAATTCCATCATTTCTATGATTATATTTTAATTCAGTCCGTTGGATATTAAAATACTCATGGCTGAAGCTTGATTTACTACTTACTTGTACCTTTGCAATCCATTATTCCAATTAGGGTAGACCGGGGGCGGTAGTAACACTTTGACTTTGGAGGTACGCCTTGAATTTCATCGTCGAAGCCTTTCGAAGACGCTGCGCCTCTACGTCAAACAGTTCTCCGCCTTAGATTCTCTTTCCGAAGACGCTAACTTAGTGCCACCTCTTTCCACATCATGTTCTCCTGTTACAATCTCAATTTTGGAGCGTTCAGAAAATTTTGGCCAGATTTTAGCAAATGTATCAGGAGAACATGAAGCGAAAGGAGGTACGCCTTGAATTTCATCGTCGAAGCCTTTCGAAGACGCTGCGCCTCTACGTCGAATAGTTCTCCGCCTTAGATTCTCTTTCCGAAGACGCTAACTTAGTGCCACCTCTTTCCACATCATGTTCTCCTGTTACAATCTCAATTTTGGAGCGTTCAGAAAATTTTGGCCACATTTTAGCAAATGTATCAGGAGAACATGAAGCGAAAGGAGGTATCTTGTAATTTCACCATTGAAGGCGTTGCCTTGAAGTAGCGAACAAGAGCTGCGCCTTCTAAAGGCCTTTTACCATGGAAATCATAGGTTTGGAATTTGGATAGGAATTTGTAAAAGGTATTTGTAAATAATAGTACAGTTCTTTCCCAATTTTTTTCCACTTTATTTGCATGAAAGGCCTTTTTTACAGTGTTACAATATTGTATAATTTCATTTTACTTTTTGTATAAAATCACTGTCTTCTTCATGTTCATTGTTGGAGCGTTCAGAAAATTTTGGCCAGATTTTGGAGCGGTGTATTAGGAGAACATGAAACGAAAGGAGGTACCCTGAATTTCAGCGTCAAACCGCGTCCAAAGGGTACAATTAAAGTACCCTCTGATCGCCGATTTCCCTCGATCGCTGCCGATTTCTCTGTCACCCTGTATAGTAGGGTATTTTTCACCCCTTAGGAAAGTACGCGGGACGTGAAACCGCGTCCAAAGAGTACAATGAAAGTACCCTTTGATCGTCGATTTTCCTCGATCGCTGCCGGTTTCTCTGTCACCCTGTAGAGTACGGTATTTTTCACCCCTTAGGAAAGTACTCGAGACGTGAAACCGCGCCCACAGAGTACAATGAAAGTACCCTTTGATCGCCGATTTTCCACGACCGTCACTGATTTTTCAGTCACCCTGTATAGTAGGGTATTTTTCTCCCCTTAGGAAAGTACTCGGGACGTGAAACCGCGTCCAAAGAGTACAATGAAAGTACCCCCTGATCGCCGATTTTACCCAATTGATACCGATTTCTCAGTCACCTTGTATAATGGTTAATTAATTCGGGTCATTCGTCTGTTATAGGTAAGCAATTCTTTCCTTTGGAAGCGTCGGTTCGTGTCAAGTGGTCCCTGATAGAACACAGACGTCTAATGTCGCCCTAAAGACGTCCTAGAAGCCGTCCGGATCTAAAACGGACGTACAATTGACGTCTTGCAGACGTCTGTGTAAAATGTGGGGTGTTATCGAAAACGCACTGGACGAGTGCAGCATTTACAATATGTCCTTTTTAAGTGGAAGTTAAACTTAAGTAATTAAACAATGAAATTATTATATATCACTGTACATTATTCAGAGTATTTTAATAAATCACATGTAGAGAAAAAACGCATCATTTAATGTAGAAATGTACCCTATATCTTCCATTTCCTAATTAAATCTCATATTTTCCAATCACAAGTAAAGACTGCGTTTGCGTTGATTACTTCTCCGTCTTCGATTCACTCTCTCCGGAGTCGTTACTTTGTGCCACCTCTTTCCACATCATGTTCTCCTGTTACAATCTCAATTTTGGAGCGTTCAGAAAATTTTGGCCACATTTTAGCAAATGTATCAGGAGAACATGAAGCGAAAGGAGGTACGCCTTGAATTTCATCGTCGAAGCCTTTCGAAGACGCTGCGCCTCTACGTCGAATAGTTCTCCGCCTTAGATTCTCTTTCCGAAGACGCTAACTTAGTGCCACCTCTTTCCACATCATGTTCTCCTGTTACAATCTCAATTTTGGAGCGTTCAGAAAATTTTGGCCACATTTTAGCAAATGTATCAGGAGAACATGAAGCGAAAGGAGGTACGCCTTGAATTTCATCGTCGAAGCCTTTCGAAGACGCTGCGCCTCTACGTCGAATAGTTCTCCGCCTTAGATTCTCTTTCCGAAGACGCTAACTTAGTGCCACCTCTTTCCACATCATGTTCTCCTGTTACAATCTCAATTTTGGAGCGTTCAGAAAATTTTGGCCACATTTTAGCAAATGTATCAGGAGAACATGAAGCGAAAGGAGGTACGCCTTGAATTTCATCGTCGAAGCCTTTCGAAGACGCTTGCGCCTCTACGTCGAATAGTTCTCCGCCTTAGATTCTCTTTCCGAAGACGCTAACTTAGTGCCACCTCTTTCCACATCATGTTCTCCTGTTACAATCTCAATTTTGGAGCGTTCAGAAAATTTTGGCCACATTTTAGCAAATGTATCAGGAGAACATGAAGCGAAAGGAGGTACGCCTTGAATTTCATCGTCGAAGCCTTTCGAAGACGCTGCGCCTCTACGTCGAATAGTTCTCCGCCTTAGATTCTCTTTCCGAAGACGCTAACTTAGTGCCACCTCTTTCCACATCATGTTCTCCTGTTACAATCTCAATTTTGGAGCGTTCAGAAAATTTTGGCCACATTTTAGCAAATGTATCAGGAGAACATGAAGCGAAAGGAGGTATCTTGTAATTTCACCATTGAAGGCGTTGCCTTGAAGTAGCGAACAAGAGCTGCGCCTTCTAAAGGCCTTTTACCATGGAAATCATAGGTTTGGAATTTGGATAGGAATTTGTAAAAGGTATTTGTAAATAATAGTACAGTTCTTTCCCAATTTTTTTCCACTTTATTTGCATGAAAGGCCTTTTTTACAGTGTTACAATATTGTATAATTTCATTTTACTTTTTGTATAAAATCACTGTCTTCTTCATGTTCATTGTTGGAGCGTTCAGAAAATTTTGGCCAGATTTTGGAGCGGTGTATTAGGAGAACATGAAACGAAAGGAGGTACCCTGAATTTCAGCGTCAAACCGCGTCCAAAGGGTACAATTAAAGTACCCTCTGATCGCCGATTTCCCTCGATCGCTGCCGATTTCTCTGTCACCCTGTATAGTAGGGTATTTTTCACCCCTTAGGAAAGTACGCGGGACGTGAAACCGCGTCCAAAGAGTACAATGAAAGTACCCTTTGATCGTCGATTTTCCTCGATCGCTGCCGGTTTCTCTGTCACCCTGTAGAGTACGGTATTTTTCACCCCTTAGGAAAGTACTCGAGACGTGAAACCACGCCCACAGAGTACAATGAAAGTACCCTTTGATCGCCGATTTTCCACGACCGTCACTGATTTTTCAGTCACCCTGTATAGTAGGGTATTTTTCTCCCCTTAGGAAAGTACTCGGGACGTGAAACCGCGTCCAAAGAGTACAATGAAAGTACCCCCTGATCGCCGATTTTACCCAATTGATACCGATTTCTCAGTCACCTTGTATAATGGTTAATTAATTCGGGTCATTCGTCTGTTATAGGTAAGCAATTCTTTCCTTTGGAAGCGTCGGTTCGTGTCAAGTGGTCCCTGATAGAACACAGACGTCTAATGTCGCCCTAAAGACGTCCTAGAAGCCGTCCGGATCTAAAACGGACGTACAATTGACGTCTTGCAGACGTCTGTGTAAAATGTGGGGTGTTATCGAAAACGCACTGGACGAGTGCAGCATTTACAATATGTCCTTTTTAAGTGGAAGTTAAACTTAAGTAATTAAACAATGAAATTATTATATATCACTGTACATTATTCAGAGTATTTTAATAAATCACATGTAGAGAAAAAACGCATCATTTAATGTAGAAATGTACCCTATATCTTCCATTTCCTAATTAAATCTCATATTTTCCAATCACAAGTAAAGACTGCGTTTGCGTTGATTACTTCTCCGTCTTCGATTCACTCTCTCCGGAGTCGTTACTTTGTGCCACCTCTTTCCACATCATGTTCTCCTGTTACAATCTCAATTTTGGAGCGTTCAGAAAATTTTGGCCACATTTTAGCAAATGTATCAGGAGAACATGAAGCGAAAGGAGGTACGCCTTGAATTTCATCGTCGAAGCCTTTCGAAGACGCTGCGCCTCTACGTCGAATAGTTCTCCGCCTTAGATTCTCTTTCCGAAGACGCTAACTTAGTGCCACCTCTTTCCACATCATGTTCTCCTGTTACAATCTCAATTTTGGAGCGTTCAGAAAATTTTGGCCACATTTTAGCAAATGTATCAGGAGAACATGAAGCGAAAGGAGGTATCTTGTAATTTCACCATTGAAGGCGTTGCCTTGAAGTAGCGAACAAGAGCTGCGCCTTCTAAAGGCCTTTTACCATGGAAATCATAGGTTTGGAATTTGGATAGGAATTTGTAAAAGGTATTTGTAAATAATAGTACAGTTCTTTCCCAATTTTTTTCCACTTTATTTGCATGAAAGGCCTTTTTTACAGTGTTACAATATTGTATAATTTCATTTTACTTTTTGTATAAAATCACTGTCTTCTTCATGTTCATTGTTGGAGCGTTCAGAAAATTTTGGCCAGATTTTGGAGCGGTGTATTAGGAGAACATGAAACGAAAGGAGGTACCCTGAATTTCAGCGTCAAACCGCGTCCAAAGGGTACAATTAAAGTACCCTCTGATCGCCGATTTCCCTCGATCGCTGCCGATTTCTCTGTCACCCTGTATAGTAGGGTATTTTTCACCCCTTAGGAAAGTACGCGGGACGTGAAACCGCGTCCAAAGAGTACAATGAAAGTACCCTTTGATCGTCGATTTTCCTCGATCGCTGCCGGTTTCTCTGTCACCCTGTAGAGTACGGTATTTTTCACCCCTTAGGAAAGTACTCGAGACGTGAAACCGCGCCCACAGAGTACAATGAAAGTACCCTTTGATCGCCGATTTTCCACGACCGTCACTGATTTTTCAGTCACCCTGTATAGTAGGGTATTTTTCTCCCCTTAGGAAAGTACTCGGGACGTGAAACCGCGTCCAAAGAGTACAATGAAAGTACCCCCTGATCGCCGATTTTACCCAATTGATACCGATTTCTCAGTCACCTTGTATAATGGTTAATTAATTCGGGTCATTCGTCTGTTATAGGTAAGCAATTCTTTCCTTTGGAAGCGTCGGTTCGTGTCAAGTGGTCCCTGATAGAACACAGACGTCTAATGTCGCCCTAAAGACGTCCTAGAAGCCGTCCGGATCTAAAACGGACGTACAATTGACGTCTTGCAGACGTCTGTGTAAAATGTGGGGTGTTATCGAAAACGCACTGGACGAGTGCAGCATTTACAATATGTCCTTTTTAAGTGGAAGTTAAACTTAAGTAATTAAACAATGAAATTATTATATATCACTGTACATTATTCAGAGTATTTTAATAAATCACATGTAGAGAAAAAACGCATCATTTAATGTAGAAATGTACCCTATATCTTCCATTTCCTAATTAAATCTCATATTTTCCAATCACAAGTAAAGACTGCGTTTGCGTTGATTACTTCTCCGTCTTCGATTCACTCTCTCCGGAGTCGTTACTTTGTGCCACCTCTTTCCACATCATGTTCTCCTGTTACAATCTCAATTTTGGAGCGTTCAGAAAATTTTGGCCACATTTTAGCAAATGTATCAGGAGAACATGAAGCGAAAGGAGGTACGCCTTGAATTTCATCGTCGAAGCCTTTCGAAGACGCTGCGCCTCTACGTCGAATAGTTCTCCGCCTTAGATTCTCTTTCCGAAGACGCTAACTTAGTGCCACCTCTTTCCACATCATGTTCTCCTGTTACAATCTCAATTTTGGAGCGTTCAGAAAATTTTGGCCACATTTTAGCAAATGTATCAGGAGAACATGAAGCGAAAGGAGGTACGCCTTGAATTTCATCGTCGAAGCCTTTCGAAGACGCTGCGCCTCTACGTCGAATAGTTCTCCGCCTTAGATTCTCTTTCCGAAGACGCTAACTTAGTGCCACCTCTTTCCACATCATGTTCTCCTGTTACAATCTCAATTTTGGAGCGTTCAGAAAATTTTGGCCACATTTTAGCAAATGTATCAGGAGAACATGAAGCGAAAGGAGGTATCTTGTAATTTCACCATTGAAGGCGTTGCCTTGAAGTAGCGAACAAGAGCTGCGCCTTCTAAAGGCCTTTTACCATGGAAATCATAGGTTTGGAATTTGGATAGGAATTTGTAAAAGGTATTTGTAAATAATAGTACAGTTCTTTCCCAATTTTTTTCCACTTTATTTGCATGAAAGGCCTTTTTTACAGTGTTACAATATTGTATAATTTCATTTTACTTTTTGTATAAAATCACTGTCTTCTTCATGTTCATTGTTGGAGCGTTCAGAAAATTTTGGCCAGATTTTGGAGCGGTGTATTAGGAGAACATGAAACGAAAGGAGGTACCCTGAATTTCAGCGTCAAACCGCGTCCAAAGGGTACAATTAAAGTACCCTCTGATCGCCGATTTCCCTCGATCGCTGCCGATTTCTCTGTCACCCTGTATAGTAGGGTATTTTTCACCCCTTAGGAAAGTACGCGGGACGTGAAACCGCGTCCAAAGAGTACAATGAAAGTACCCTTTGATCGTCGATTTTCCTCGATCGCTGCCGGTTTCTCTGTCACCCTGTAGAGTACGGTATTTTTCACCCCTTAGGAAAGTACTCGAGACGTGAAACCGCGCCCACAGAGTACAATGAAAGTACCCTTTGATCGCCGATTTTCCACGACCGTCACTGATTTTTCAGTCACCCTGTATAGTAGGGTATTTTTCTCCCCTTAGGAAAGTACTCGGGACGTGAAACCGCGTCCAAAGAGTACAATGAAAGTACCCCCTGATCGCCGATTTTACCCAATTGATACCGATTTCTCAGTCACCTTGTATAATGGTTAATTAATTCGGGTCATTCGTCTGTTATAGGTAAGCAATTCTTTCCTTTGGAAGCGTCGGTTCGTGTCAAGTGGTCCCTGATAGAACACAGACGTCTAATGTCGCCCTAAAGACGTCCTAGAAGCCGTCCGGATCTAAAACGGACGTACAATTGACGTCTTGCAGACGTCTGTGTAAAATGTGGGGTGTTATCGAAAACGCACTGGACGAGTGCAGCATTTACAATATGTCCTTTTTAAGTGGAAGTTAAACTTAAGTAATTAAACAATGAAATTATTATATATCACTGTACATTATTCAGAGTATTTTAATAAATCACATGTAGAGAAAAAACGCATCATTTAATGTAGAAATGTACCCTATATCTTCCATTTCCTAATTAAATCTCATATTTTCCAATCACAAGTAAAGACTGCGTTTGCGTTGATTACTTCTCCGTCTTCGATTCACTCTCTCCGGAGTCGTTACTTTGTGCCACCTCTTTCCACATCATGTTCTCCTGTTACAATCTCAATTTTGGAGCGTTCAGAAAATTTTGGCCACATTTTAGCAAATGTATCAGGAGAACATGAAGCGAAAGGAGGTACGCCTTGAATTTCATCGTCGAAGCCTTTCGAAGACGCTGCGCCTCTACGTCGAATAGTTCTCCGCCTTAGATTCTCTTTCCGAAGACGCTAACTTAGTGCCACCTCTTTCCACATCATGTTCTCCTGTTACAATCTCAATTTTGGAGCGTTCAGAAAATTTTGGCCACATTTTAGCAAATGTATCAGGAGAACATGAAGCGAAAGGAGGTACGCCTTGAATTTCATCGTCGAAGCCTTTCGAAGACGCTGCGCCTCTACGTCGAATAGTTCTCCGCCTTAGATTCTCTTTCCGAAGACGCTAACTTAGTGCCACCTCTTTCCACATCATGTTCTCCTGTTACAATCTCAATTTTGGAGCGTTCAGAAAATTTTGGCCACATTTTAGCAAATGTATCAGGAGAACATGAAGCGAAAGGAGGTATCTTGTAATTTCACCATTGAAGGCGTTGCCTTGAAGTAGCGAACAAGAGCTGCGCCTTCTAAAGGCCTTTTACCATGGAAATCATAGGTTTGGAATTTGGATAGGAATTTGTAAAAGGTATTTGTAAATAATAGTACAGTTCTTTCCCAATTTTTTTCCACTTTATTTGCATGAAAGGCCTTTTTTACAGTGTTACAATATTGTATAATTTCATTTTACTTTTTGTATAAAATCACTGTCTTCTTCATGTTCATTGTTGGAGCGTTCAGAAAATTTTGGCCAGATTTTGGAGCGGTGTATTAGGAGAACATGAAACGAAAGGAGGTACCCTGAATTTCAGCGTCAAACCGCGTCCAAAGGGTACAATTAAAGTACCCTCTGATCGCCGATTTCCCTCGATCGCTGCCGATTTCTCTGTCACCCTGTATAGTAGGGTATTTTTCACCCCTTAGGAAAGTACGCGGGACGTGAAACCGCGTCCAAAGAGTACAATGAAAGTACCCTTTGATCGTCGATTTTCCTCGATCGCTGCCGGTTTCTCTGTCACCCTGTAGAGTACGGTATTTTTCACCCCTTAGGAAAGTACTCGAGACGTGAAACCGCGCCCACAGAGTACAATGAAAGTACCCTTTGATCGCCGATTTTCCACGACCGTCACTGATTTTTCAGTCACCCTGTATAGTAGGGTATTTTTCTCCCCTTAGGAAAGTACTCGGGACGTGAAACCGCGTCCAAAGAGTACAATGAAAGTACCCCCTGATCGCCGATTTTACCCAATTGATACCGATTTCTCAGTCACCTTGTATAATGGTTAATTAATTCGGGTCATTCGTCTGTTATAGGTAAGCAATTCTTTCCTTTGGAAGCGTCGGTTCGTGTCAAGTGGTCCCTGATAGAACACAGACGTCTAATGTCGCCCTAAAGACGTCCTAGAAGCCGTCCGGATCTAAAACGGACGTACAATTGACGTCTTGCAGACGTCTGTGTAAAATGTGGGGTGTTATCGAAAACGCACTGGACGAGTGCAGCATTTACAATATGTCCTTTTTAAGTGGAAGTTAAACTTAAGTAATTAAACAATGAAATTATTATATATCACTGTACATTATTCAGAGTATTTTAATAAATCACATGTAGAGAAAAAACGCATCATTTAATGTAGAAATGTACCCTATATCTTCCATTTCCTAATTAAATCTCATATTTTCCAATCACAAGTAAAGACTGCGTTTGCGTTGATTACTTCTCCGTCTTCGATTCACTCTCTCCGGAGTCGTTACTTTGTGCCACCTCTTTCCACATCATGTTCTCCTGTTACAATCTCAATTTTGGAGCGTTCAGAAAATTTTGGCCACATTTTAGCAAATGTATCAGGAGAACATGAAGCGAAAGGAGGTACGCCTTGAATTTCATCGTCGAAGCCTTTCGAAGACGCTGCGCCTCTACGTCGAATAGTTCTCCGCCTTAGATTCTCTTTCCGAAGACGCTAACTTAGTGCCACCTCTTTCCACATCATGTTCTCCTGTTACAATCTCAATTTTGGAGCGTTCAGAAAATTTTGGCCACATTTTAGCAAATGTATCAGGAGAACATGAAGCGAAAGGAGGTACGCCTTGAATTTCATCGTCGAAGCCTTTCGAAGACGCTGCGCCTCTACGTCGAATAGTTCTCCGCCTTAGATTCTCTTTCCGAAGACGCTAACTTAGTGCCACCTCTTTCCACATCATGTTCTCCTGTTACAATCTCAATTTTGGAGCGTTCAGAAAATTTTGGCCACATTTTAGCAAATGTATCAGGAGAACATGAAGCGAAAGGAGGTACGCCTTGAATTTCATCGTCGAAGCCTTTCGAAGACGCTTGCGCCTCTACGTCGAATAGTTCTCCGCCTTAGATTCTCTTTCCGAAGACGCTAACTTAGTGCCACCTCTTTCCACATCATGTTCTCCTGTTACAATCTCAATTTTGGAGCGTTCAGAAAATTTTGGCCACATTTTAGCAAATGTATCAGGAGAACATGAAGCGAAAGGAGGTACGCCTTGAATTTCATCGTCGAAGCCTTTCGAAGACGCTGCGCCTCTACGTCGAATAGTTCTCCGCCTTAGATTCTCTTTCCGAAGACGCTAACTTAGTGCCACCTCTTTCCACATCATGTTCTCCTGTTACAATCTCAATTTTGGAGCGTTCAGAAAATTTTGGCCACATTTTAGCAAATGTATCAGGAGAACATGAAGCGAAAGGAGGTATCTTGTAATTTCACCATTGAAGGCGTTGCCTTGAAGTAGCGAACAAGAGCTGCGCCTTCTAAAGGCCTTTTACCATGGAAATCATAGGTTTGGAATTTGGATAGGAATTTGTAAAAGGTATTTGTAAATAATAGTACAGTTCTTTCCCAATTTTTTTCCACTTTATTTGCATGAAAGGCCTTTTTTACAGTGTTACAATATTGTATAATTTCATTTTACTTTTTGTATAAAATCACTGTCTTCTTCATGTTCATTGTTGGAGCGTTCAGAAAATTTTGGCCAGATTTTGGAGCGGTGTATTAGGAGAACATGAAACGAAAGGAGGTACCCTGAATTTCAGCGTCAAACCGCGTCCAAAGGGTACAATTAAAGTACCCTCTGATCGCCGATTTCCCTCGATCGCTGCCGATTTCTCTGTCACCCTGTATAGTAGGGTATTTTTCACCCCTTAGGAAAGTACGCGGGACGTGAAACCGCGTCCAAAGAGTACAATGAAAGTACCCTTTGATCGTCGATTTTCCTCGATCGCTGCCGGTTTCTCTGTCACCCTGTAGAGTACGGTATTTTTCACCCCTTAGGAAAGTACTCGAGACGTGAAACCGCGCCCACAGAGTACAATGAAAGTACCCTTTGATCGCCGATTTTCCACGACCGTCACTGATTTTTCAGTCACCCTGTATAGTAGGGTATTTTTCTCCCCTTAGGAAAGTACTCGGGACGTGAAACCGCGTCCAAAGAGTACAATGAAAGTACCCCCTGATCGCCGATTTTACCCAATTGATACCGATTTCTCAGTCACCTTGTATAATGGTTAATTAATTCGGGTCATTCGTCTGTTATAGGTAAGCAATTCTTTCCTTTGGAAGCGTCGGTTCGTGTCAAGTGGTCCCTGATAGAACACAGACGTCTAATGTCGCCCTAAAGACGTCCTAGAAGCCGTCCGGATCTAAAACGGACGTACAATTGACGTCTTGCAGACGTCTGTGTAAAATGTGGGGTGTTATCGAAAACGCACTGGACGAGTGCAGCATTTACAATATGTCCTTTTTAAGTGGAAGTTAAACTTAAGTAATTAAACAATGAAATTATTATATATCACTGTACATTATTCAGAGTATTTTAATAAATCACATGTAGAGAAAAAACGCATCATTTAATGTAGAAATGTACCCTATATCTTCCATTTCCTAATTAAATCTCATATTTTCCAATCACAAGTAAAGACTGCGTTTGCGTTGATTACTTCTCCGTCTTCGATTCACTCTCTCCGGAGTCGTTACTTTGTGCCACCTCTTTCCACATCATGTTCTCCTGTTACAATCTCAATTTTGGAGCGTTCAGAAAATTTTGGCCACATTTTAGCAAATGTATCAGGAGAACATGAAGCGAAAGGAGGTACGCCTTGAATTTCATCGTCGAAGCCTTTCGAAGACGCTGCGCCTCTACGTCGAATAGTTCTCCGCCTTAGATTCTCTTTCCGAAGACGCTAACTTAGTGCCACCTCTTTCCACATCATGTTCTCCTGTTACAATCTCAATTTTGGAGCGTTCAGAAAATTTTGGCCACATTTTAGCAAATGTATCAGGAGAACATGAAGCGAAAGGAGGTACGCCTTGAATTTCATCGTCGAAGCCTTTCGAAGACGCTGCGCCTCTACGTCGAATAGTTCTCCGCCTTAGATTCTCTTTCCGAAGACGCTAACTTAGTGCCACCTCTTTCCACATCATGTTCTCCTGTTACAATCTCAATTTTGGAGCGTTCAGAAAATTTTGGCCACATTTTAGCAAATGTATCAGGAGAACATGAAGCGAAAGGAGGTATCTTGTAATTTCACCATTGAAGGCGTTGCCTTGAAGTAGCGAACAAGAGCTGCGCCTTCTAAAGGCCTTTTACCATGGAAATCATAGGTTTGGAATTTGGATAGGAATTTGTAAAAGGTATTTGTAAATAATAGTACAGTTCTTTCCCAATTTTTTTCCACTTTATTTGCATGAAAGGCCTTTTTTACAGTGTTACAATATTGTATAATTTCATTTTACTTTTTGTATAAAATCACTGTCTTCTTCATGTTCATTGTTGGAGCGTTCAGAAAATTTTGGCCAGATTTTGGAGCGGTGTATTAGGAGAACATGAAACGAAAGGAGGTACCCTGAATTTCAGCGTCAAACCGCGTCCAAAGGGTACAATTAAAGTACCCTCTGATCGCCGATTTCCCTCGATCGCTGCCGATTTCTCTGTCACCCTGTATAGTAGGGTATTTTTCACCCCTTAGGAAAGTACGCGGGACGTGAAACCGCGTCCAAAGAGTACAATGAAAGTACCCTTTGATCGTCGATTTTCCTCGATCGCTGCCGGTTTCTCTGTCACCCTGTAGAGTACGGTATTTTTCACCCCTTAGGAAAGTACTCGAGACGTGAAACCGCGCCCACAGAGTACAATGAAAGTACCCTTTGATCGCCGATTTTCCACGACCGTCACTGATTTTTCAGTCACCCTGTATAGTAGGGTATTTTTCTCCCCTTAGGAAAGTACTCGGGACGTGAAACCGCGTCCAAAGAGTACAATGAAAGTACCCCCTGATCGCCGATTTTACCCAATTGATACCGATTTCTCAGTCACCTTGTATAATGGTTAATTAATTCGGGTCATTCGTCTGTTATAGGTAAGCAATTCTTTCCTTTGGAAGCGTCGGTTCGTGTCAAGTGGTCCCTGATAGAACACAGACGTCTAATGTCGCCCTAAAGACGTCCTAGAAGCCGTCCGGATCTAAAACGGACGTACAATTGACGTCTTGCAGACGTCTGTGTAAAATGTGGGGTGTTATCGAAAACGCACTGGACGAGTGCAGCATTTACAATATGTCCTTTTTAAGTGGAAGTTAAACTTAAGTAATTAAACAATGAAATTATTATATATCACTGTACATTATTCAGAGTATTTTAATAAATCACATGTAGAGAAAAAACGCATCATTTAATGTAGAAATGTACCCTATATCTTCCATTTCCTAATTAAATCTCATATTTTCCAATCACAAGTAAAGACTGCGTTTGCGTTGATTACTTCTCCGTCTTCGATTCACTCTCTCCGGAGTCGTTACTTTGTGCCACCTCTTTCCACATCATGTTCTCCTGTTACAATCTCAATTTTGGAGCGTTCAGAAAATTTTGGCCACATTTTAGCAAATGTATCAGGAGAACATGAAGCGAAAGGAGGTACGCCTTGAATTTCATCGTCGAAGCCTTTCGAAGACGCTGCGCCTCTACGTCGAATAGTTCTCCGCCTTAGATTCTCTTTCCGAAGACGCTAACTTAGTGCCACCTCTTTCCACATCATGTTCTCCTGTTACAATCTCAATTTTGGAGCGTTCAGAAAATTTTGGCCACATTTTAGCAAATGTATCAGGAGAACATGAAGCGAAAGGAGGTACGCCTTGAATTTCATCGTCGAAGCCTTTCGAAGACGCTGCGCCTCTACGTCGAATAGTTCTCCGCCTTAGATTCTCTTTCCGAAGACGCTAACTTAGTGCCACCTCTTTCCACATCATGTTCTCCTGTTACAATCTCAATTTTGGAGCGTTCAGAAAATTTTGGCCACATTTTAGCAAATGTATCAGGAGAACATGAAGCGAAAGGAGGTACGCCTTGAATTTCATCGTCGAAGCCTTTCGAAGACGCTTGCGCCTCTACGTCGAATAGTTCTCCGCCTTAGATTCTCTTTCCGAAGACGCTAACTTAGTGCCACCTCTTTCCACATCATGTTCTCCTGTTACAATCTCAATTTTGGAGCGTTCAGAAAATTTTGGCCACATTTTAGCAAATGTATCAGGAGAACATGAAGCGAAAGGAGGTACGCCTTGAATTTCATCGTCGAAGCCTTTCGAAGACGCTGCGCCTCTACGTCGAATAGTTCTCCGCCTTAGATTCTCTTTCCGAAGACGCTAACTTAGTGCCACCTCTTTCCACATCATGTTCTCCTGTTACAATCTCAATTTTGGAGCGTTCAGAAAATTTTGGCCACATTTTAGCAAATGTATCAGGAGAACATGAAGCGAAAGGAGGTATCTTGTAATTTCACCATTGAAGGCGTTGCCTTGAAGTAGCGAACAAGAGCTGCGCCTTCTAAAGGCCTTTTACCATGGAAATCATAGGTTTGGAATTTGGATAGGAATTTGTAAAAGGTATTTGTAAATAATAGTACAGTTCTTTCCCAATTTTTTTCCACTTTATTTGCATGAAAGGCCTTTTTTACAGTGTTACAATATTGTATAATTTCATTTTACTTTTTGTATAAAATCACTGTCTTCTTCATGTTCATTGTTGGAGCGTTCAGAAAATTTTGGCCAGATTTTGGAGCGGTGTATTAGGAGAACATGAAACGAAAGGAGGTACCCTGAATTTCAGCGTCAAACCGCGTCCAAAGGGTACAATTAAAGTACCCTCTGATCGCCGATTTCCCTCGATCGCTGCCGATTTCTCTGTCACCCTGTATAGTAGGGTATTTTTCACCCCTTAGGAAAGTACGCGGGACGTGAAACCGCGTCCAAAGAGTACAATGAAAGTACCCTTTGATCGTCGATTTTCCTCGATCGCTGCCGGTTTCTCTGTCACCCTGTAGAGTACGGTATTTTTCACCCCTTAGGAAAGTACTCGAGACGTGAAACCGCGCCCACAGAGTACAATGAAAGTACCCTTTGATCGCCGATTTTCCACGACCGTCACTGATTTTTCAGTCACCCTGTATAGTAGGGTATTTTTCTCCCCTTAGGAAAGTACTCGGGACGTGAAACCGCGTCCAAAGAGTACAATGAAAGTACCCCCTGATCGCCGATTTTACCCAATTGATACCGATTTCTCAGTCACCTTGTATAATGGTTAATTAATTCGGGTCATTCGTCTGTTATAGGTAAGCAATTCTTTCCTTTGGAAGCGTCGGTTCGTGTCAAGTGGTCCCTGATAGAACACAGACGTCTAATGTCGCCCTAAAGACGTCCTAGAAGCCGTCCGGATCTAAAACGGACGTACAATTGACGTCTTGCAGACGTCTGTGTAAAATGTGGGGTGTTATCGAAAACGCACTGGACGAGTGCAGCATTTACAATATGTCCTTTTTAAGTGGAAGTTAAACTTAAGTAATTAAACAATGAAATTATTATATATCACTGTACATTATTCAGAGTATTTTAATAAATCACATGTAGAGAAAAAACGCATCATTTAATGTAGAAATGTACCCTATATCTTCCATTTCCTAATTAAATCTCATATTTTCCAATCACAAGTAAAGACTGCGTTTGCGTTGATTACTTCTCCGTCTTCGATTCACTCTCTCCGGAGTCGTTACTTTGTGCCACCTCTTTCCACATCATGTTCTCCTGTTACAATCTCAATTTTGGAGCGTTCAGAAAATTTTGGCCACATTTTAGCAAATGTATCAGGAGAACATGAAGCGAAAGGAGGTACGCCTTGAATTTCATCGTCGAAGCCTTTCGAAGACGCTGCGCCTCTACGTCGAATAGTTCTCCGCCTTAGATTCTCTTTCCGAAGACGCTAACTTAGTGCCACCTCTTTCCACATCATGTTCTCCTGTTACAATCTCAATTTTGGAGCGTTCAGAAAATTTTGGCCACATTTTAGCAAATGTATCAGGAGAACATGAAGCGAAAGGAGGTACGCCTTGAATTTCATCGTCGAAGCCTTTCGAAGACGCTGCGCCTCTACGTCGAATAGTTCTCCGCCTTAGATTCTCTTTCCGAAGACGCTAACTTAGTGCCACCTCTTTCCACATCATGTTCTCCTGTTACAATCTCAATTTTGGAGCGTTCAGAAAATTTTGGCCACATTTTAGCAAATGTATCAGGAGAACATGAAGCGAAAGGAGGTATCTTGTAATTTCACCATTGAAGGCGTTGCCTTGAAGTAGCGAACAAGAGCTGCGCCTTCTAAAGGCCTTTTACCATGGAAATCATAGGTTTGGAATTTGGATAGGAATTTGTAAAAGGTATTTGTAAATAATAGTACAGTTCTTTCCCAATTTTTTTCCACTTTATTTGCATGAAAGGCCTTTTTTACAGTGTTACAATATTGTATAATTTCATTTTACTTTTTGTATAAAATCACTGTCTTCTTCATGTTCATTGTTGGAGCGTTCAGAAAATTTTGGCCAGATTTTGGAGCGGTGTATTAGGAGAACATGAAACGAAAGGAGGTACCCTGAATTTCAGCGTCAAACCGCGTCCAAAGGGTACAATTAAAGTACCCTCTGATCGCCGATTTCCCTCGATCGCTGCCGATTTCTCTGTCACCCTGTATAGTAGGGTATTTTTCACCCCTTAGGAAAGTACGCGGGACGTGAAACCGCGTCCAAAGAGTACAATGAAAGTACCCTTTGATCGTCGATTTTCCTCGATCGCTGCCGGTTTCTCTGTCACCCTGTAGAGTACGGTATTTTTCACCCCTTAGGAAAGTACTCGAGACGTGAAACCGCGCCCACAGAGTACAATGAAAGTACCCTTTGATCGCCGATTTTCCACGACCGTCACTGATTTTTCAGTCACCCTGTATAGTAGGGTATTTTTCTCCCCTTAGGAAAGTACTCGGGACGTGAAACCGCGTCCAAAGAGTACAATGAAAGTACCCCCTGATCGCCGATTTTACCCAATTGATACCGATTTCTCAGTCACCTTGTATAATGGTTAATTAATTCGGGTCATTCGTCTGTTATAGGTAAGCAATTCTTTCCTTTGGAAGCGTCGGTTCGTGTCAAGTGGTCCCTGATAGAACACAGACGTCTAATGTCGCCCTAAAGACGTCCTAGAAGCCGTCCGGATCTAAAACGGACGTACAATTGACGTCTTGCAGACGTCTGTGTAAAATGTGGGGTGTTATCGAAAACGCACTGGACGAGTGCAGCATTTACAATATGTCCTTTTTAAGTGGAAGTTAAACTTAAGTAATTAAACAATGAAATTATTATATATCACTGTACATTATTCAGAGTATTTTAATAAATCACATGTAGAGAAAAAACGCATCATTTAATGTAGAAATGTACCCTATATCTTCCATTTCCTAATTAAATCTCATATTTTCCAATCACAAGTAAAGACTGCGTTTGCGTTGATTACTTCTCCGTCTTCGATTCACTCTCTCCGGAGTCGTTACTTTGTGCCACCTCTTTCCACATCATGTTCTCCTGTTACAATCTCAATTTTGGAGCGTTCAGAAAATTTTGGCCACATTTTAGCAAATGTATCAGGAGAACATGAAGCGAAAGGAGGTACGCCTTGAATTTCATCGTCGAAGCCTTTCGAAGACGCTGCGCCTCTACGTCGAATAGTTCTCCGCCTTAGATTCTCTTTCCGAAGACGCTAACTTAGTGCCACCTCTTTCCACATCATGTTCTCCTGTTACAATCTCAATTTTGGAGCGTTCAGAAAATTTTGGCCACATTTTAGCAAATGTATCAGGAGAACATGAAGCGAAAGGAGGTACGCCTTGAATTTCATCGTCGAAGCCTTTCGAAGACGCTGCGCCTCTACGTCGAATAGTTCTCCGCCTTAGATTCTCTTTCCGAAGACGCTAACTTAGTGCCACCTCTTTCCACATCATGTTCTCCTGTTACAATCTCAATTTTGGAGCGTTCAGAAAATTTTGGCCACATTTTAGCAAATGTATCAGGAGAACATGAAGCGAAAGGAGGTACGCCTTGAATTTCATCGTCGAAGCCTTTCGAAGACGCTTGCGCCTCTACGTCGAATAGTTCTCCGCCTTAGATTCTCTTTCCGAAGACGCTAACTTAGTGCCACCTCTTTCCACATCATGTTCTCCTGTTACAATCTCAATTTTGGAGCGTTCAGAAAATTTTGGCCACATTTTAGCAAATGTATCAGGAGAACATGAAGCGAAAGGAGGTACGCCTTGAATTTCATCGTCGAAGCCTTTCGAAGACGCTGCGCCTCTACGTCGAATAGTTCTCCGCCTTAGATTCTCTTTCCGAAGACGCTAACTTAGTGCCACCTCTTTCCACATCATGTTCTCCTGTTACAATCTCAATTTTGGAGCGTTCAGAAAATTTTGGCCACATTTTAGCAAATGTATCAGGAGAACATGAAGCGAAAGGAGGTATCTTGTAATTTCACCATTGAAGGCGTTGCCTTGAAGTAGCGAACAAGAGCTGCGCCTTCTAAAGGCCTTTTACCATGGAAATCATAGGTTTGGAATTTGGATAGGAATTTGTAAAAGGTATTTGTAAATAATAGTACAGTTCTTTCCCAATTTTTTTCCACTTTATTTGCATGAAAGGCCTTTTTTACAGTGTTACAATATTGTATAATTTCATTTTACTTTTTGTATAAAATCACTGTCTTCTTCATGTTCATTGTTGGAGCGTTCAGAAAATTTTGGCCAGATTTTGGAGCGGTGTATTAGGAGAACATGAAACGAAAGGAGGTACCCTGAATTTCAGCGTCAAACCGCGTCCAAAGGGTACAATTAAAGTACCCTCTGATCGCCGATTTCCCTCGATCGCTGCCGATTTCTCTGTCACCCTGTATAGTAGGGTATTTTTCACCCCTTAGGAAAGTACGCGGGACGTGAAACCGCGTCCAAAGAGTACAATGAAAGTACCCTTTGATCGTCGATTTTCCTCGATCGCTGCCGGTTTCTCTGTCACCCTGTAGAGTACGGTATTTTTCACCCCTTAGGAAAGTACTCGAGACGTGAAACCGCGCCCACAGAGTACAATGAAAGTACCCTTTGATCGCCGATTTTCCACGACCGTCACTGATTTTTCAGTCACCCTGTATAGTAGGGTATTTTTCTCCCCTTAGGAAAGTACTCGGGACGTGAAACCGCGTCCAAAGAGTACAATGAAAGTACCCCCTGATCGCCGATTTTACCCAATTGATACCGATTTCTCAGTCACCTTGTATAATGGTTAATTAATTCGGGTCATTCGTCTGTTATAGGTAAGCAATTCTTTCCTTTGGAAGCGTCGGTTCGTGTCAAGTGGTCCCTGATAGAACACAGACGTCTAATGTCGCCCTAAAGACGTCCTAGAAGCCGTCCGGATCTAAAACGGACGTACAATTGACGTCTTGCAGACGTCTGTGTAAAATGTGGGGTGTTATCGAAAACGCACTGGACGAGTGCAGCATTTACAATATGTCCTTTTTAAGTGGAAGTTAAACTTAAGTAATTAAACAATGAAATTATTATATATCACTGTACATTATTCAGAGTATTTTAATAAATCACATGTAGAGAAAAAACGCATCATTTAATGTAGAAATGTACCCTATATCTTCCATTTCCTAATTAAATCTCATATTTTCCAATCACAAGTAAAGACTGCGTTTGCGTTGATTACTTCTCCGTCTTCGATTCACTCTCTCCGGAGTCGTTACTTTGTGCCACCTCTTTCCACATCATGTTCTCCTGTTACAATCTCAATTTTGGAGCGTTCAGAAAATTTTGGCCACATTTTAGCAAATGTATCAGGAGAACATGAAGCGAAAGGAGGTACGCCTTGAATTTCATCGTCGAAGCCTTTCGAAGACGCTGCGCCTCTACGTCGAATAGTTCTCCGCCTTAGATTCTCTTTCCGAAGACGCTAACTTAGTGCCACCTCTTTCCACATCATGTTCTCCTGTTACAATCTCAATTTTGGAGCGTTCAGAAAATTTTGGCCACATTTTAGCAAATGTATCAGGAGAACATGAAGCGAAAGGAGGTACGCCTTGAATTTCATCGTCGAAGCCTTTCGAAGACGCTGCGCCTCTACGTCGAATAGTTCTCCGCCTTAGATTCTCTTTCCGAAGACGCTAACTTAGTGCCACCTCTTTCCACATCATGTTCTCCTGTTACAATCTCAATTTTGGAGCGTTCAGAAAATTTTGGCCACATTTTAGCAAATGTATCAGGAGAACATGAAGCGAAAGGAGGTACGCCTTGAATTTCATCGTCGAAGCCTTTCGAAGACGCTTGCGCCTCTACGTCGAATAGTTCTCCGCCTTAGATTCTCTTTCCGAAGACGCTAACTTAGTGCCACCTCTTTCCACATCATGTTCTCCTGTTACAATCTCAATTTTGGAGCGTTCAGAAAATTTTGGCCACATTTTAGCAAATGTATCAGGAGAACATGAAGCGAAAGGAGGTACGCCTTGAATTTCATCGTCGAAGCCTTTCGAAGACGCTGCGCCTCTACGTCGAATAGTTCTCCGCCTTAGATTCTCTTTCCGAAGACGCTAACTTAGTGCCACCTCTTTCCACATCATGTTCTCCTGTTACAATCTCAATTTTGGAGCGTTCAGAAAATTTTGGCCACATTTTAGCAAATGTATCAGGAGAACATGAAGCGAAAGGAGGTATCTTGTAATTTCACCATTGAAGGCGTTGCCTTGAAGTAGCGAACAAGAGCTGCGCCTTCTAAAGGCCTTTTACCATGGAAATCATAGGTTTGGAATTTGGATAGGAATTTGTAAAAGGTATTTGTAAATAATAGTACAGTTCTTTCCCAATTTTTTTCCACTTTATTTGCATGAAAGGCCTTTTTTACAGTGTTACAATATTGTATAATTTCATTTTACTTTTTGTATAAAATCACTGTCTTCTTCATGTTCATTGTTGGAGCGTTCAGAAAATTTTGGCCAGATTTTGGAGCGGTGTATTAGGAGAACATGAAACGAAAGGAGGTACCCTGAATTTCAGCGTCAAACCGCGTCCAAAGGGTACAATTAAAGTACCCTCTGATCGCCGATTTCCCTCGATCGCTGCCGATTTCTCTGTCACCCTGTATAGTAGGGTATTTTTCACCCCTTAGGAAAGTACGCGGGACGTGAAACCGCGTCCAAAGAGTACAATGAAAGTACCCTTTGATCGTCGATTTTCCTCGATCGCTGCCGGTTTCTCTGTCACCCTGTAGAGTACGGTATTTTTCACCCCTTAGGAAAGTACTCGAGACGTGAAACCGCGCCCACAGAGTACAATGAAAGTACCCTTTGATCGCCGATTTTCCACGACCGTCACTGATTTTTCAGTCACCCTGTATAGTAGGGTATTTTTCTCCCCTTAGGAAAGTACTCGGGACGTGAAACCGCGTCCAAAGAGTACAATGAAAGTACCCCCTGATCGCCGATTTTACCCAATTGATACCGATTTCTCAGTCACCTTGTATAATGGTTAATTAATTCGGGTCATTCGTCTGTTATAGGTAAGCAATTCTTTCCTTTGGAAGCGTCGGTTCGTGTCAAGTGGTCCCTGATAGAACACAGACGTCTAATGTCGCCCTAAAGACGTCCTAGAAGCCGTCCGGATCTAAAACGGACGTACAATTGACGTCTTGCAGACGTCTGTGTAAAATGTGGGGTGTTATCGAAAACGCACTGGACGAGTGCAGCATTTACAATATGTCCTTTTTAAGTGGAAGTTAAACTTAAGTAATTAAACAATGAAATTATTATATATCACTGTACATTATTCAGAGTATTTTAATAAATCACATGTAGAGAAAAAACGCATCATTTAATGTAGAAATGTACCCTATATCTTCCATTTCCTAATTAAATCTCATATTTTCCAATCACAAGTAAAGACTGCGTTTGCGTTGATTACTTCTCCGTCTTCGATTCACTCTCTCCGGAGTCGTTACTTTGTGCCACCTCTTTCCACATCATGTTCTCCTGTTACAATCTCAATTTTGGAGCGTTCAGAAAATTTTGGCCACATTTTAGCAAATGTATCAGGAGAACATGAAGCGAAAGGAGGTACGCCTTGAATTTCATCGTCGAAGCCTTTCGAAGACGCTGCGCCTCTACGTCGAATAGTTCTCCGCCTTAGATTCTCTTTCCGAAGACGCTAACTTAGTGCCACCTCTTTCCACATCATGTTCTCCTGTTACAATCTCAATTTTGGAGCGTTCAGAAAATTTTGGCCACATTTTAGCAAATGTATCAGGAGAACATGAAGCGAAAGGAGGTACGCCTTGAATTTCATCGTCGAAGCCTTTCGAAGACGCTGCGCCTCTACGTCGAATAGTTCTCCGCCTTAGATTCTCTTTCCGAAGACGCTAACTTAGTGCCACCTCTTTCCACATCATGTTCTCCTGTTACAATCTCAATTTTGGAGCGTTCAGAAAATTTTGGCCACATTTTAGCAAATGTATCAGGAGAACATGAAGCGAAAGGAGGTACGCCTTGAATTTCATCGTCGAAGCCTTTCGAAGACGCTTGCGCCTCTACGTCGAATAGTTCTCCGCCTTAGATTCTCTTTCCGAAGACGCTAACTTAGTGCCACCTCTTTCCACATCATGTTCTCCTGTTACAATCTCAATTTTGGAGCGTTCAGAAAATTTTGGCCACATTTTAGCAAATGTATCAGGAGAACATGAAGCGAAAGGAGGTACGCCTTGAATTTCATCGTCGAAGCCTTTCGAAGACGCTGCGCCTCTACGTCGAATAGTTCTCCGCCTTAGATTCTCTTTCCGAAGACGCTAACTTAGTGCCACCTCTTTCCACATCATGTTCTCCTGTTACAATCTCAATTTTGGAGCGTTCAGAAAATTTTGGCCACATTTTAGCAAATGTATCAGGAGAACATGAAGCGAAAGGAGGTATCTTGTAATTTCACCATTGAAGGCGTTGCCTTGAAGTAGCGAACAAGAGCTGCGCCTTCTAAAGGCCTTTTACCATGGAAATCATAGGTTTGGAATTTGGATAGGAATTTGTAAAAGGTATTTGTAAATAATAGTACAGTTCTTTCCCAATTTTTTTCCACTTTATTTGCATGAAAGGCCTTTTTTACAGTGTTACAATATTGTATAATTTCATTTTACTTTTTGTATAAAATCACTGTCTTCTTCATGTTCATTGTTGGAGCGTTCAGAAAATTTTGGCCAGATTTTGGAGCGGTGTATTAGGAGAACATGAAACGAAAGGAGGTACCCTGAATTTCAGCGTCAAACCGCGTCCAAAGGGTACAATTAAAGTACCCTCTGATCGCCGATTTCCCTCGATCGCTGCCGATTTCTCTGTCACCCTGTATAGTAGGGTATTTTTCACCCCTTAGGAAAGTACGCGGGACGTGAAACCGCGTCCAAAGAGTACAATGAAAGTACCCTTTGATCGTCGATTTTCCTCGATCGCTGCCGGTTTCTCTGTCACCCTGTAGAGTACGGTATTTTTCACCCCTTAGGAAAGTACTCGAGACGTGAAACCGCGCCCACAGAGTACAATGAAAGTACCCTTTGATCGCCGATTTTCCACGACCGTCACTGATTTTTCAGTCACCCTGTATAGTAGGGTATTTTTCTCCCCTTAGGAAAGTACTCGGGACGTGAAACCGCGTCCAAAGAGTACAATGAAAGTACCCCCTGATCGCCGATTTTACCCAATTGATACCGATTTCTCAGTCACCTTGTATAATGGTTAATTAATTCGGGTCATTCGTCTGTTATAGGTAAGCAATTCTTTCCTTTGGAAGCGTCGGTTCGTGTCAAGTGGTCCCTGATAGAACACAGACGTCTAATGTCGCCCTAAAGACGTCCTAGAAGCCGTCCGGATCTAAAACGGACGTACAATTGACGTCTTGCAGACGTCTGTGTAAAATGTGGGGTGTTATCGAAAACGCACTGGACGAGTGCAGCATTTACAATATGTCCTTTTTAAGTGGAAGTTAAACTTAAGTAATTAAACAATGAAATTATTATATATCACTGTACATTATTCAGAGTATTTTAATAAATCACATGTAGAGAAAAAACGCATCATTTAATGTAGAAATGTACCCTATATCTTCCATTTCCTAATTAAATCTCATATTTTTCACCCCTTAGGAAAGTACTCGGGACGTGAAACCGCGTCCAAAGAGTACAATGAAAGTACCCTTTGATTGCCGATTTTCCTCAATTGTTGCCGATTTCTGAGTCACCCTGTATAGTAGCGTATTTTTTACCCTTTAGGAAATTACTCGGGACGTGAAACCGCTCAGAAAATTTTGGCCAGATTTAGGAGCGATGTATCAGGAGAACATGAAGCGAGTGGAGGTATCCCCGGAATTTCATCGTTGAAGGCCTTTCGAAAATTCTGCGCCTTAGATTCTCTCTCCGAAGACGCTAACTTTACGCCACCTCTTTCGACATCACATTCTCCTGTTACAAGCTCAATTTGGAGCGTTCAGAAAATTTTGGCCAGATTTTGGAGCGATGTATCAGGAGAACATGAAGCGAGAGGAGGTATCCCCTGAATTTCATCGTCAAAGACCTTTCGAAGACTCTGCACCTCTACGTCGAATAGTTCTGCACCTTAGATTCTCTCTCCGAAGACGCTAACTTTGTGCCACCTCTTTCGACATCATGTTCTCCTCTGACAAGCTCAATTTTGGAGCGTTCAGAAAATTTTGGCCAGATCTTGGAGCGACGTATCGGGAGAACATGAAGCGAGAGGAGGTATCCCCTGAATTTCATCGTCGAAGGCCTTTCGAAAATTCTGCGCCTTAGATTCTCTCTCCGAAGACGCTAACTTTGTGCCACCTCTTTCTATCAATTGAGACGTCAAACCGCGTCCAAAGAGCACAATAAAAGTACCCTTTGATCGCCGATTTTCCTGTACATATGTACGCATTACCTGTACATAATTTACGCATTTACACAGTATTTGTTAAACAAACACAGCCCCTTCGTCATATTCCGCACTAAATTTCACGAATAACTTACTTAACACAAAATAATTATTAATAAAAAAATCGCTCTAACAACTACCTCCTCGCATTATGCTCTCCTGCATACCGCTACAGAGAGCGAAAAAGTATCATCTATCTCTATCCTTCTCGCACACGCTGCCCCTCTCTCTCTCGCTCTTTACTCCCAGAACTATTTGAGCTTCAATTAATTGTTTTCAAATACAAATGAATGGAAAGACGACAAAATTATTTGAAGGTTAAAATGAATTCCGTCAAACGAGAAAAATATTTGTGGCTGTCGGATAATTTTGCGTCAAACGAGAAAATTATTTGTGGCCATCGGATAAATTCACGTCGAACAAAAGAAATTATTTGTGACGTTTCAAATGAAAGTAACTCTCACTTATTTTTATTTTAAATAAAAATAACTCTGGGTTATTTTTATTTGATGAGTCGCGAATAAAATTGTTGTCTTTTATTCGAAATCAATTTTTTATTTGAAATAATTTTTTGCCCATCTCTGATTCTAACAAGCGGTTACTACGCGGCCGACTCGCGTACGTTTCGCCGATCGTTACTTTTATGAAATACGTACAAAGTTGCATACTATATCATTCGGATATCTCTGATTCAGTAGCTTGTGGTATGACCAAGATTCATTCATTTTCGATGGTCATCATTTTTGGACTTTTGTTCCGCTAGACTATCGATAGACCGGCCACTGTGCAACGCGTGGAGTACAACTGTTACCAAGTTCACATGCTAATAAGAAGCCAGCTCGTACGTGGCATGCCACTGCAGCGCGAATGGTTGATAGAAAAGCCTGACTTGGGGTGGATCGATGTCGAGTTTGGTCGTTCAAACTTGAAGCAAACTCCGTTCCATGTACAGGGATCAGATATGTCTCCCTTCTGGTTTCCGGTACTCGTAGAATGGCTAATTGACTAATTAGTCCCAGGCAGTGAAACGGAACAGGTGTTCGCGGGTCCGACTGTACACAGATTAGAGGAGTTCACGTGCTTAGGGAGCATTTCCGATCCTGTGTTGGAGCAAGCACAATACCGAAATTAGCACGGATTATAATAGAGCCGGGGAAGCTTACGAGGCCGAGTGATATTCGCAAAAACAATTTGCCGGTTCGTTAACGGAGTACACAGCAGCAGCCTTAGGTGGTTATCCGCGGCTGTTAACGCGCTGCATTCCAGAAAACATTCATTAGCCCTGAGCTTATCACGGCGGCCAACTTAAGTCCTTAAACAGGGCAGGCACGCGAGGGGGCATCAAATTATAATCCAGAATCGTCGCGGTGAAATTATTTGTCCCGCGAACGCGCTAATTACACACCGCCGAAGCTTTGGTCGGAATTTACTGAGGCTTTAATGATCCCGTTACGCGATCTATTCATCACCCGCCGTTCGGACGGTTTCTAATTAATTAGCGGTAGACCTCTCGCCATATTCCATTTGTCGTGGCCATTTAGAGAGGGCCGCCGCGATACTTCCGCTTTCGATTGAAGAAAAGCAATTAATTTAGCGGCAAGGAGGTCTCGACGCGCACACTTTTACCAGCACCCTTTATACCGCCCTGCGGAGGGGGCAGCGGCGGCGTAAGATCTCCATGAATGGGGTATGACTTTTTGTCCCGCGGGTGACGACGCAATTTTCTGCCTCCTATTCGGTGTCCAGCTTTCCTTAAACCGCAAGATTTGTTGGAACGTACTTGCGGAATTATCACCACTTTCGCCAAACAGACTTTCAAAATGCTCTATTTTGTATACGGTTCCTTCGTTATTTCCTTCACTAGATCCCTAAAATTCTTCTCTCTTCCGAAACTACCTCACTCATGACCGCATATAGGTTCACCCCGTTTTTAATTTCCCTCGAAGCAAGCAGGATGCGTGTGCTGATTTCTAATTTCCTGACAGCAGATAATAAGTAATTACAGATATAATTCATTTCCATGCGATTCATCGTGTCACGTAACATTTCCCGAGCTAGGTGGCCTAGGGAAGGCAATGTGGAGAACAAACGACGAGCGGGGAAGGGACGGGAAGAGAACGATGTGCACAAAAGCCTGGGGCATATGTATGTGCATATACCGAGCGAGTGCAGGGACACGATATTAACCCCGTCCCTTAATTTCCCAAATGTATTTCCAACAAAGCGCGAGGATCTCATCGCGGTGTTCGAGAGGGGTGCAGCATCGTGCCAGTTAATGTCTGACACCGGTACCCAGGCCGAAGGAAGTGCTCCTGGCTTAAAGCTTCTTATGTGGGAAGTGCTAAAGTCGAGATGGACAGGTCAGTCCACGCTGTGACAGTATCTGGTTGCCGTTGGGCATTCGTGGCTACCCTTGACGGTCCGATTTAGAGGTGATATTGACGTTGCGAAGATACAGGGTATTGGACGCGTGAAATTACACGTCCCACGAGACGGCCATGTTACTGGTACATAGGACGCCGGGAGACGTTGGCTGCGGGGGTGCACAACGAAATTTCGCATGTAACCTAATTTGCTTCGGATTCACTGGTATTTAATCCCCAACGCACGGATAAACTGACGCCCAGTGCTCTTCCGCAGCGTTGCATTCCATGGGTACCAGCACATCCATTTATTGTCTATCGACAGCTTTTTCTGTAAGCTGGGTTCAATTCGCTGGGCTCTAGGGCACTTGATATATCAGTTCAGAATGAAGTGGTTTTCTAGGAATATTACAGCAGTTGTTGTGTTTTGAATCAATATTTGATAGTTAAGGGGAGAAGCCCGTATAGACGGCTTATTTTTGTATCAATTTTTAGGAATTTTTTGCAAAGATTTTGAGGGTACTTTATTTAACATTTTAACAAGTAAACAAATTTTGTATAACAGTAAAAGTATAATAAATCAAAATTAAATAGAGCTGTATGTGAAATAGTTTTTTTTGGAGATGCAAAACGGCGCCGGTTGTAGCGTCTCTCGGAGTTATGTGAAACAGTCCAATAATTTTTTCTTTTTCAATTTATGTGCCAATTGTACGAATATGAACCACAAATTGTGTAAAAAATTACATATTTTAAAAATGGCTGAACTTCAAACAATTAGGTGTGATTTTCGCAAAAATTCGCGTTTTATTTGTTTAAAAACAGTGGTTAAAATTGATAATTTTTGTAAACCTTGTGGTTCATATTTTGAGGAATATTATAAATTAAAAGTGTGCAAAATTTAAAGTTGATTGGTCAAATAGTTTTTGAGTTATCCCCGGCGCAAATTTTCAAAACGTTATTTCGAGAAAAATGCGTTTAAAATGCGTTTTAGGTATACTCGGCGCTCGGAGGTGCGCTGACTCAGCAGCATATAGCATCGATACGGAGTTGAATTTCGGCCCATATCTATGAGAACATATTTTTGAAATGTTTTAGAAGCGATTTACAGAAAAGATTTTGTTTCTGTTTTTCGTTCGATTTATACGGTCTTCTCTCCTTAAAGGCATGTTCATTGTGAGATGTTTTGTGGGTTACCATTGTGTTTTAGACTTAGGTATATACTAGCTTTACTACCTGGCTACGGCCGGAATTTAGATTCTGATTTTATAAAAAAATGTATATATTTTTTATTCTTTTTGGGGTGGGAATAGTCACATTCATCTGGATTAGCCAGGTATAATGAGCTGAGGCACATTTCATGACCCCAGACTTTCTGCTTTATATATTATTTATTCCCTTGGGAAAGAGTTTGTTTAATAGAGATGGAAAGGTTGGAATGATTTTGGAATGAAGTTCTAATTTCGTAAAATGCTGAGTAACAGAAATCTGAGCATTGTGTTATATATTTCTATTAATAGTACATATGTTATATTTGAGTGAATAATTTTTTACGAAGGTACAGTGGTCAATGTAATGGGTATTGAATTCGGCAAGGCATCGTGTGGACGGTGTTTAACACGATATAACAAGAAGTCAAAAAATCTTCTATTTTGCAAATTGAGACTGCGTGGTCGAAGTAAGGTAAGTGTCCTGAATGGCGAACATTGAGACTCGTGGTTTTCTATGTTTGATAATGATGTCATTTATCTTGCAAGAAATTAAAATTATATGACTTATGGTTTTGCTTTAAAAATTTTCGTGATAATTTTTTAAAACCAAAGCTACAAGTATCTAAATACAGAAAATATAATTTCATAATTCAGGTCTGAAATATGGAATTTGGTTACGATAATGGTTCTTTAAATGGTTCAGACATTTGTCTCCTCTACACAGTTATATAAATAATGAGCTCTTGCCAAAAGTTGTGAATTCTATTTTGTAATAGAAATTTATCGCTTTTAATACGGAATTATATTTAGAGAAAAATTTCTTATTAACGCACCTAAGTAGTTAACACGCAGCGTCTTGGTACACAGAATTTCACTTCCCCAACAACATTTTGAAACCGTGACTGTATTGTATAACGTTATTATACATACCCTCATTGAAAGTTTGTTAATTACTAAACCAAACCTTGAATTTCTCCACTGTAACCGTAATTACTTACCAACAATCTACACGCCGATGTTTTACTAAAAAAATAAAATCTAATTCAATATCATACTTAACTGTTATTATCCTAAATAAATCAATTCACTCCAATTATCAATTAGTAAAAGCTCTTCCAATTTTCAGATATTCACCTTTCAATTACATCATTAACCCAAAATGCTGTTCTAAAACCATATACCGCTCTGTACCTACTTAATTCAAAATCAAAATTTCAACACGTTCGTACGAAGTCTCTAAATATAACAGTATAAAGAAAACAGACCTTGAAATGCTTGAATTTACATGCCGTCTTTGGACGCATAGTATTATAGAATCCCTGATTATCGAACGAAAACGAGGATAGTAAAGGGAGCTGAGTAAGAGCGATAGAATAATAAAGGGACACGAATACCTAGGAGCTCGTAGATTAAATTCTCGACAAGTATATATGTATGCAAGTATTACATGGCCGATGGTATAACAATGTCAAAGAACGTGTCGTTCTACGAAACCCAAAGCGCCACCTATCGCCAAGCATCACAGCTACCCTGCTAAGTATGCACACAAAGCGACACGGAGTCAAAGATCAAAACAGCCCTTTTACTAGCTACGCTCGAACCTGCCGATATCGCTTTGTTCTCTCTGTCACCGTTATCATCACAATACTTGCTTATTTTTTTCTATGCTTTTATGCTGTGATCGATCCTAACAAAAATCACGTGCCTGATGCATCCATTCGTTATCCTCAAGCGTTTAAAAAATATTTTTTTTGCTTTATTGTATTCTTTCGTGAAGGGAATTCGTTTTTTGGAAAGGTGTATAATTTGGTACCTTGTTGTGTTGGGAAAATGGCCAAGCAATTATTTTTTAAAGTAGTATTTTTTATGTTTACAAGTGGATGATCAAATTAATTATTATAGTTACAGTATGAAAAATATGTTTCGTGTATTTGTGTAGAAATGAAATAGTCCATGTGACAGATAAGAATGTTGCCAAGTGTGTATTTACAATTTGTAAAAATCAATATTTCATAAAAAAAATAAGAATAAGAATTCAGTGTAACTAGGCTTTCATTTCAAGATTAATGTAAAATCGTTTTAATGTAAAATCGTCAGTTTATGCAGGTGGCTCTAATAATTTGATCACCAATTTGTATCTATTTCCTTCTAAACTGGCATATTTTATCGACAGTTTCGTCGACAATTGAATTCACTTGAGGAACGTAATTCAAGCTGATCTGCGGAAGCTCGCAATATAAATTCAGTGAAATTCGCCTCATAACATCAATATACACTGAAATACAAAATTATTGCAATAGACAGGTTTCCTGGTAGAACTCTTCATATTTTACCCGTCCGTTCACATGAATTTTATTCACAGAATACACGTACAACTGTCACTCTTCTGTTAATAATCACGTTTCTGTTGGGCAGGAAGTAATGGTGATGGTGAAAAATAGTCGATCACGGTTGAACTAGTAAAGTGGTATATATTTGAATATTGCCTCGTGGCAGGTTCGTAAGCGACTCCTCGAGTCGAAGTCTCCTTGTTATTTTCTCCTCGATACAACACCATCGCCTTAAAAAAACAGGGAACCATAAATATCCACAATTTTGTGACTTATTTTACATTAAGGGGTAATGACCCTGTACAGCCCGGAAAGACAGCCTGATTTTTAGATTTTTTTTATGTAAGTATAGTGAATGTGTTTGAATATTTTTTAAAAAAAATTTTTAATACAAAATTGCGGCGCCACAGCTCAACAAAAGACGCTTCTTTTGAAAAACATTGTTCCGCGGCCGGAAAGATTTCTCCTTCAATTTTTGGCCTAGAACAAAAGCCACAAAAAATTTGAGTTTCGTGTAAGATTATGTCAGGAAGTACCCGAGGAAATTAAAACATACTGTTTTTTGTATGAATGGTGCGGGATTAAACAAAACGTTTCAACAATTTCGAGGTTGCGGCAGTTCCGTGTTTGGTTCAACTCCGCACCATTTTTACAAAAATCGGTATTTTTTAATTTCCTCGAGTACTTCTCGAGATAATCTTATATAGAAGTAAAAAAAAATCGGTTGTTTGATTTAGGTAAAAAATTGAAGGAGAAATCTTTCCGGCCGCGAAACACTATTTTTCAGAAGAAGTTTCTTTGTCAATCTGTGACGCCGCCATTTAGTATTAAAAATATTTTTAAAAAATTCTGATCATACTTCAAGATATGTACAATAAAGCCAACCAATCAGATTTTGTATTCCATTCACTATACTCGCATAAAAAAATTCTCAAAATCAGGCTGTCTTTCCGGACTCTACAGTGTCATTACCTCTTAAATTTGCCACAGAATGTATAGTACAATAAATTACAACACTTCCCCCTCATTTCACTACTACGTAACTTTATATTTTCATAAAATAAAAAGAGACTGCCTTCTAAAATCCTCTAAGTATAAATTTCGTTTATCACACAGGAAAATCTCACGTTTCAGACACTAGGTATCGTTAAAGTTCATCCCCACGTAGATCAGCTGCGAGATTCAAAACAGTTTTAAATAATCACTTTTGCCATTTTTCTAATCTGCCCTGTCGCGACTGACATTTCTATGTTCCGCGCGATCGCACGGTCTGGCTACCAGGATATCCGATGCACCGGCAGAATAACGTTAATAACACCCGATAACTTTCCCCGTCGAATACAGATTTGTTCTCCGCGAGCTGCCGACGCGTCCTTTGTTAATTCTCCTGGCGAGCGCTTTGTTCCCGTTCAAAAGAGTAGCAAACAAGATTCGTTCCCCCGTAATTCGCTATGAAAATCGATAGCGAAATTCCGGCAGGGGTGAGGGGCGCTCGAGCGGCCGTTCCCCCGCGATAATCCGTATATCGCATTCGAGCTGAGTATCCGCGAAATCGCGAAAAATACGACGATGGAAGCGATAAAAGACCGATAGAAAAGTTTCCCGGGGCTGGATGATGAACGAAGCAATTTTTGAAGTGCGATCCGATAAGAATCGCTATTCTTCCAGCGTTCTTGCTGACGTATAACCCGCGATAAGAAGGAAGACATGCGCTCGATACCGCGGTGTATGGTAATTGTTTCTTTTCCCGCCGTAGCCGCGAGGGTAAAATTCTGCCCGTACCTTCGACGCTCTATCGAGGAATTGTCCAGTCGAAGGGTAGCGAAAGAAATTGACAGGACACGATGATTTTTTCCCCGCGAATTGGACTCGTGGCTACCACTGGTAAACAAAGAGATCGAGATTGAAGAGGAGCGCAGAGATAGGAATCGACATCGAAAGGTTTCACTGTTCGCGGGAAAGGGTGGAGCATTCTTTAGCACGTCGCAGTGCGCAAAAAACGGGAACTGATTAGCGTGCCACAATTCAAAAAGTTCCTCCTAAGAGCTCGCTAGGATCGCTGGCACGAAATCACGGGGTAGCGTGCGAAACTTCACGAAGAGTCCTACTCTGATTGGCTTTACGCCAGGCGTATACCCTCGAGGACCTCCGAGTGTGACGAATGTTTTCAGAATATTGCGTTTGAAAATTTATATAGCATCCCGCGGCCTACCACAGCATGTTTGTCCCCGACTGACGAGTCGAAAAGCGTTTAATGTTCTAGCGCCAGTCGAACCTTCAGCTGATAGAGAGGGTGCCATTTTTTATATAGTCTTATATATTCGCTAAACGTTTTATCAGTTTATTCAAAGACATTGTTTAAAGTCATGTGCATTTCAGCAGTAATACTAAGATTTGTGTTTTATAAAGTGTAAGGGGGAAAAAACTGGGAATATCCATGTTTCGTGATTTTGCGATTTATAGCATATTTTGTTGGTGGCAGCTGTGATTACAGAACTGTTGAAAAAACAGGAACTGTTCACTCTGCACTGGAACAAAATACGGAATGTCCCCATACTTTGCCTAAGCATAAGCTTCTTAAAAAATAAATTATTTAAAAAGAAAATTATATATGAAAATTAAATTCATTGAACCTTGTTTCTTTACTGATGGACTATAGTATTAAAACCAGAGCGTTGGAGCGGAGCTGGAGCGCGGAGCAGTGGAGCAATGAGGTTTTGCCCGGAGCACGGAAAATTTTTACTGTTCCACTGCTCCAATTTTTTTATTATTATTTAAATTTTCTTCCATTTCATAAGAGCAGATGAATGAGATGTTTTTAATAAATATAAATTCTCAATTTTTCATCATTGAAAAAATATTATATTGTAGGGCTGCGCAGCCCGATATTAAGTAGGCATAGTACCTGCTTTGCCCGCAAATTAAGCATTCTTTACGATTTTTTTTTCTATGTGAAAATGAAAAGCTAAAAAATGGGGTTTGTTACAAATGAAAGATCACTGTTTGAAAGTATAAAAAAGAATTTTTATTTTAAAAAAACAACAGCTGGGGCGGAGCAGGAGCGGAGCCGGGCAAGTATTTTGATGTCGGAGCGGAGCAAATAAAAAATTGATTCGCTCCAATCCCCTAATTAAAACTTAATTTTCTCGATGAAGCTGTTTCGCGAAGAGCAATCAATTGTGGGAGCTGCTACTTTTCTTTTTGTTTCCTTACTTCCATCATCTTTGGTTACTTCGTCTAACTTACCCCTAGTTTCTTTAATTTTAACATGAAAAATAAATTTGTTATTATAATCTAGACAGAACCTATTCCATGTCTGCAAAAGGGCAGGTTTCATCGTTCTGAAAATAGTAGATTCCGCCTTAATAGTTTATCCACACTTTAAACTGTCATTGATGAAACGTCGGTTTAGATATGCCCAAATTTAAAGAACTTGTTATTCTGCAAACGTGTGCAGTGACACTTCGTGCGGGGAAATTATGTCACTGCAGCCTGTGATCGTATCAGAAGCTCGACATCCGGTAGGCTTAATAAACCATTAGTGTCTCGCGTCTCTCCAATCTTCTGGCTTGTGTAGCCGACGTCCTGGGCATTTCCGGCGCGCGAGATATCGTGCAAACGACGTTTCGATTCGTCTGCGCACTTTCCAATCGCGTATCGTGATTTAATTCGAGATAGATACGTCGCCGATACGCTTAAACTTATCTTCTACATACGAGGAAGGAACGGAGATTCTCCTTTGCTCAGGGCATTCGAATATTTCTTTCCCTGGTAACGGTAAACTAATCGACTCTGTGCACGGTTATACAAGCAGGGTGCAGCTTATTGTCTGACAGAAAATTTGACTCGTCGTTCAGTAGACTGTGCTTAGATCGAACGGAAATATTACTTTCCGCACGAGACACTTTTGTGCACGATTGGTATTTTGGATGTATTTACTTAGCAGACACAGAGTTTATTTAAGAAAATGAATATATCGGAAGAAGCAGTCAAGAGACGCTACTTCTGTGGTTCTTCGATGTATGAGTCACCCGGAAGCCAAACTGATCAATTACGTGAAATAAAAAGTTGAGTATTAATAAGTTAACCCTTCGTTGACACAACTATTTTTTCGATCAACTTTGACATACTGAGTGGCTCACGCACAAAACAATTTTTGAACGACTGTCATTCTCATCTAAAGAATCAAATCGTTATGAAAAAAATCATGGGTCAATTTTAAGATCTTTAGAATGTATTTCAATAGTGTTTTGATTGAAATTTTATCACAGTTTATGTAAAAAAAAATCTAAATTACCATGTCGAGAAAAGACGAGAAAATCTTCAAATAAGTGGTAACTTTTACAAATTTCAATATTAGAAGATAAAAATATACAGAGTTGCTTTTCAGATATAATATTTTCAAGGAAAAAATAGTTTTAAGTCGGCTTTGGAAAAACATATATTTTGCATGTATGTAGAAGGTAGGCTATTTCGGTAATTGACAAAACAGAGATATTCCACGAATATTCAGGATATTCTACGTATTGAAAAAGGTACAGAGCGACAAAATCAGATTATGGGTGGCTCACACCCAGAGTGTCAACGTAGGGTTAAGGAACAATCAAGTGAATTCGTGATAAGATTGAACTATTAACCGGAAGTTGAATAATCAATTTGACTTCTGAGAGCCTCATATTCACTTGGCAGAGAGAAAAATTGGTTTAAAAAATAATAAAGAAAGCAGAATATACGTGAATATAGATATTTGAAATATCAGCTACTAACCAAAGAATAATCTCATGTAAAGGTCCTAATATTTGAATATCTGAAGAGAATGATTGAAATGATCAATTAGAAACTAAAAAAGAAAAGAAGCTGTGTATCAAATCTTGAAGAGGTACCTAAACAAGAAAAGGATATCACATTAATATTTTAATTCATACACGAAATAGTTTATAATTCCATTCTTGTTCTTTGCTCCATTATAATCTTCCCTATTTAATTTCGTTCGTTACAGAAAGTTTCACCGAACCTATCGATATATGAGATAGCAGTCTGACAATTTCACTTTCCCTACAGAAAACATAAGTCGCTGAAAGCAGTTCCTCACTCTTAGAGCGAGCTTTTAGGAATACATGAACAGGAAAATCAGTTTGTTCTCCGTAGTTTACCCTGGCGCATACTCCATAACCGAAACAAGTTCCTCTTGCCTTTGCAAGTCTATTGCGAATATTCTCTATAGGTATTCTTCTTTATACTCATTCACCGTGTATTTTTTGAAAATATACATTCATTTTTAACAGTATTACGAGGTTATTCGATCTTGGTCCAGCGACGTGTCGACCATTTGATACGTCATTTCCACGTTTAAGTTCAGTTCGTAATTTCCGCAAGGTGGATAAGAACAAGCAAAGCCTGCTTGCCGATAACATGGGGTGTCTCTGAGAAATATCGGGAGGGCGGCGCTTTAGAAGAAAATAAAAGCCAGTCGGAGCTTCCAGGCTTGGGAATATCTATTTCCGACAAAGACAGAAAATGGCTGCTTTGTGCTCGAAATGAGATATTTTTATAGAAGCTGTATACTCCCCAAGAAAATTGCTGTTAAGGACAACAAGTGCTTTTATTATCCACGGCCTGACTTTTCTCCATTTCAAATTAAGCAGACCCATATACCGCGTTTTCATTAAAACTTCAGTACCGTGGCTGACATTTCTGTTAATTTCAAATTAACTGCAACGGATGAAGTACAGGTGTACTACAATAACCAGAATTATTCAAGTTATATTGTATGTACTGTAGGAACAGGATTTGAAAGATATAAGTGATAACATGTTTAGAATATAAATGATAACGTCTCACATAAAAAGATCTTAACATCAAACTAATATTCTTGCACGATATAATTATATAAAACTACACTACCCTGTACACTTAATCACCCACATTCCTTCATACCTATAACAATGCTCTACTAGTTAATTTGCGTGTTACTCTGCTTGTTACTTGCTTGTTACATACGTTGCTTATTGCTACTTTGCACACCCTACTTATTATTTATTGTTATGATTGTTTTGTTGCTTCTACTATCACTAGCACCCTCAGATTGTTTTAGCTTTAGTTTTGTTTTAGTATAGCTTCAGTTTAGTTTTAGTTTAGTTTTTACTCTTCTAACGCCTAGTTCTGGCATATTATACAGGGGTTGACCTCGCCATTTCCCCACCTTATGTAATTAAAATTGGTCTAGTAAAGCCTAAATAAATAAATTCTATCACCCTCTCCGTTAAGGTTGCAAGCTTTTTTCAGAAAAATATAGTAATTACGCCCAAATGTAAGAAAAAATATAGTACATTGTAAAAAATATCGTACCTTTCGGAAAAAGGTGGTGCAAAATAAAACTACATTAAATTTAAATGTATTTTTTTGCACTTTGCATTATTAATTAATTGAGTCAATGGTAATAGTACACTCTAGACGAAAATATAGTACAATACTATATATTATAGTACGGTTGGCAACCTTACTCTCAGTACACACGAGAGCACTATTTTATCTCTGTTTCCAGTACTCCACCCTGACCAAGTCCTATCAATATTAAATAGCTCGGTTGCGCCAAATCTACTTGCATCTAGTTTTCTTACTTCATTCTCAAACATTCACGAGGCCCAGGGCGAAAGTATTCGCCTCGACGTTGTCAAATGAACGAGGCAAAGTCAGCGAATTGCCTGCACCGCGTTTCGATGCCCTCCGTATACCCGCCCAGGTGCTCACGCTGAAATCAGAGAATGGGCTTGCGCTGAAAACAAGTGCAGACCGAATGACTCGTAGCGAGGACAAGCTCGTAAAAGACGTCTGGCAGTGCTACTTTACCACGGTAATACGTGTTTTCCATTAAAATGCTGCGAGCATGTGTGCACAAGCGGGAAACTTCCTCACCCCAATCCGCCCCTGTGTCAGTCTGCGCGCTGCGACCGTAAGAGTCAAGGGGCGGTCTTTAAAAAGCGATCTGCTGTACAAAGTGCAATTTAACAGGGTATGGCAATTATGAACAACGTGCACGGTGATTCATAATCGCTTACAATGGAACGGCATAACCTGCGGTTAACCAAAAATTCTGCTTTCTATGTGATTCTGAAACTGCGTCGAACAGTCCGACACGATTACGAAACGGTTTTAATTAATTTCTGATTCTTAAAGCTAAAACTGATTGTTAAGAATAATGAGTAACGTAGGATAATGAGTAAAACAGTTCCTAAAAAGTACATTGTTTATTGTTTTCAAGTCTTGTGACGTTTTAACGTGCTGATTGGGGGTGGAATGGAATCATTTTAATTCTCGCATAAAATGTAGAATAATTGATTTTGTTTGCTGGTCTTGAAGACCGTTAACTGCCAGTAATTTAATTAAAATTGTTGCGATTTGGAATAAGTATTTTGTTATAATTGCAGATATGTTTATCATACTTGCTTCTCATAGGTGAAGTCGAGAATTTAGACTCATCTGTTTCTCTTTTATAATTCAAGTGAACAATGCTCCCTCCTTCGCGGGCTATACGTACCTCGTTTGCAATCTTTCTATTCAGATGGTGAATTATAATCAACGAGTTGTAACTCATTCCATGTATACAGGTCTTTAAATTCAAATTTGGTATGGAATTTTAAAATCTCTCTCCATTTGTCTTATGATTATGTTAATGGTAGTTTTGTGAAATGCTATTCTGCAAGTAATTACGGTAGTAATAATTTCTACATATACATATTTACTTTAAAATATACGAATTTATTCCACTCGTCTACAGTATAAAAGAAAGCACTAAGTAGGTCATTCGTGCACTGCCTTTGCAACACTCAAAATATTGCATTCTCTGCTTTATTTGGAAGTAAATGTAAAATATTCATCCAATATACAAGTTTTCAATTTTATGAGTGTTGCGTAAAGGTGGAAGCATCGAAAGCAGAATTAGATACACAGCAAGTACGGTGATATCAAATAGCTGTGTCCAAAATCAAAAGGATATTTGTGGAAGCTATCTTAAAAATTACATAAACTCGAAACGATCATTTACTTTGATTTGCCCGCCTCGAATCGCACGAGCCCTTCCACGGGAAATAATTCTGCTACAGAAAGAAGGCAGGGTGTTCCACGAATGTTTCGTAAAAAGGGAATAAGGATGGGAGAAGCTATTAGAAAAGGGACGTTGAAAGCTTCCTCATTTAAGATATTAATTTCCTCAATTGAAAATGTTACTCTCGTAAAAGCGACTTGCTAATAATTCTTTTTATGTTAGTAAGAAATGGTACGCTACAGGAAGCGAATGACGTATCTTGAAGGGTAAATAAAAAAGAAGCAAGCCCTTTCATGCTTCTCCTCTGGAATGTTAATATTTCCATTTTTTAATTATGTCTGTTCTTGTGCAACAGTTTCCTACATTTTCCATTACATTCTTTAGAAGGAGTTTCATCGGCATTGGGCTTCAAATTAATTTATCTTGTTTCACGCGCCTTGCCTTTCATTTCAATTTTTAATCAACACTTTATCAAATTCAAGAAACAAAAAAAATGTGAGAAGTCCTATGCATTTAATTAAATTTATCCATTCACTTTTGCACTTTTATTTCCTGTAAGTAATTTCGTAGTAATAAAATTTGAAGCAGTTTATTGATTATGTACTAAAAGTGTAGATTTCACTAATAATTCAACGTTAAAGAAAATTGTTTCTAATAATGTACCGAATATTACAAATAAATGAAATAATTTATATCACCTCTGCCTACCACACTAATTTCACACTAATAAGAATAAAAGAAATTATCAGGTAGCTTCAGCTTTATGTAATTTGAACTTCATTAAGGAAGAAATTCTACAAATGCTACCGTTAGAATTTGTCCTGAGGGAAGTAAATGAAACTTGGTTCATTAGTGGTTTAAACTTTTGTCTGTGGCAATTTTAAAGTCACCAAAATTTTGAATCAATTAAAAACAGGAATACAACAAAAGTAAAAAAAATCAAATAAAATGATAAGCAGGCAACCAATCTAACGCATAGTAGATACTATAGCACAGATGGACACAAGTAGAACGATCGCCTTTTTATTGCAAATGCCTAACTCGACATCAATACCGAATGCACATCAAATTATGTATTGCTCAAATATTCAACGGTAATGCATATGTACATCATACAGCTAACTCTATTGATTCAATGATTATATTATATCACTCTATCAATATAGTCTGTCGTTGGGTGAATTACCATTAGTTTTTGCTTGTCAAACACTACACGTTACGGATCGAATCGTGCCAGCTTGTTAACCCACTTTATATCCGCCAGTCGAATATCCTTTGTCATGAAGTACTCCGTACAAAATACATCGCGGCATATCACGCGCGTTTATGTGTTTAAAAAGAGTATTAAATAGCATCATAATTAATCTGAAGAGTCGGGTAACAGTTTCAATTATTGGATACGTTAAAATGGATCTCGCTGTTACTGACATGCAAACAGGGATTTAATAAGTGAATCTGATACAATATAATTAAAAAAAAAAAAAAAAAAAAAAAAAACAGAAATCAAACGAATTCTATATTTTTTTTTCATTACTGGTTCGCCCCAGAGTTTCACACAATCAATATAAAATATAAATTCTTCTTTAATTTTCAGAATACTTCGAGAAGTCTCAACAAAGATATTACTAAAGCAAGTAATCACACCTTTTACGAAATATCGTGAAATAATACACATAGTGTTCCTAATTTGATGACAAAGTTTAATCAACCAACTTCTACTTCGATAGCATTGATGTCATGTAAGCAAGGAAAATCTGGAAAATAAATAAATGAGGGGATGTTCTTCAAGGAGTTGTGGTTACACAATACCACATGCGAATTGTGGTCATACGATTCGCATGTGGTATTGTGTAAGCTTGATCCAATAATTGGCAAAAAATTACCAAAATAAACGCAAACCCTTTTTTGCGTAGAATCGAAGTAATGTCCAGGTCAAACTAATAGTACAATTCTATCCAATAATTATTTCATCCCGTTGGTTAAAATCCATTCCACCTTCTTCAACGTTGATTGCAGATTGTCGACTTCCTTCCTCGTCTAGGAAGCACTGGCACTTCTCTTTCTATCGCCACGCATCCCAACCTTGCTGGCTCCTTCCACGTTGCTCCAACGAGGTCGTAAAAGCGCAACGTAACCGCTTCAAAAGAATCACGGTATCGAGCACGATCGATGGTCTACGGAATTTTTGCGAAGCCCCTCCATCGAACTACGTCGAACGTAATTACCTCGTTTATTAAGACCGTTAACTCGACGATTTCATTTTAATATCCTTCGGTATTAAACTTTAATGACCGACGAGAACTTCCAATTGAATTTTAGAAACGACACGAACCCGTTGGATTTTGATATCAATCCGAACTTACTTTCGACAGCAATTCTGCGTGCAGGTCCTTTGACTGCCGCAGTTAGCATTTAATTCCAAGTCTGCTCTCAAGGAGAATTTATTTCGGATGGTTCATACAGAGCGTAAAAATTCTGTGGGGATTAAACTCTTGATCAATTTAAAGAAGCTTGACTAAACGAAAAAATTGCACATCGCTTTTTCTTCATCTTATGAAACAATTTGACTGTTGTTTCGAACACTCGAAGAGTCAGAATATTGAAAGTGAAATGTTACGTCTGGCTTCGCAGAGAATTTATTTTCCAAGGTTCAATTTATCAGGGATTAATCTCCGAATGTGGTTGACTTTTGGGATAAACTTTCATCGAGTTTCCTTCGTCGTGTGGAACTACTTAACTGTCATTTCGAGTATTCAACGATTCGAAGAGCGGAAAGTAAAACATATATTTTAATGGCAGAAGGCCAATGTGCAGCAGAATTAATTAGCCCGGCTGTCGAACGGTACATAACAAAGATCACGGACTCTTCAGTCAAGCGAGAGGACACCTTAATTACTTGCGGAGTTTCAACGATAAATCCCGATCGCAGGCTCGTAAAACTGGATAAATCATAAAACTTGTTAAATCCAGTAAGAGTATCATTTGCGGCAAACGAGGGGAACGTGTCGCTTTCGAGAACGATGTCAGGTTGTTCTTGATCCAACAGGGTTTTACGGGGCCGTAAAAAAGAAACTCAAAATTATGAATCGTCTCGTGGAAGCAACGTGAAATCCTAAAACCGCGAAATTCAGACACCGAACGAATAAATTCGCTAAATATTTCTAATACACATGTTGTTGTGTGCTCTATGATTAATTTTAAGTAAGAAAAACATTCGACTTTCATTTTTAACCATCGAAAGGTGGGGGCCATTTTTGAAAATGCTTCCATCTAATTTTCAAGTTAAACAAAGCACTGTTCGATTCGTCCTGACGAGAGTTCGGTAGAGAATCTCTTTACACACTTAAAATTGTCCTTTGTCCCTTAACAGATACATAGGGTTCATTTTAAACCTTATGGGGTTAGACCACCTTGGCCAGGTCAAGAAATATTGCAACTTTGGGAATTTATTTCTAAATGACAAAAACACATTTATCGATAAAATTTTTTCAAAGAAGATAGAGACATCTTTGAATAATATATACAATTTTTTTCAAATTTCAAAACGTTCCGAAAACTTTAAATGCGTTTTTCGCGAAACAACGTTTTCCGAAACGGTGTACGCTGCAATTTGAGTAAAACTCTATGGATTTTTATACGATTTTGCACAGATGTTCTTAAATGTATTCTCTATCGCCCGACAGTCAATTTTTCCGATTGGTTGAAAAATAACAAAATAGCTACACTTTGAAGCAAAAAGTTCATTTTCGTGGGTAAGAAAATAGACTTTATTTACGTATAAGTCAGGTAAAAATTAAAATATCGAAAAAATTGACGGTCGGACGATAGAGAATACATTTAAGAACATCCGTGCAAAATTTTATAAAAATCGACGGGGGGTCTAACCCCTTAACATAATTTCATGCATACACATCCCAGAACAAGCCTTTAGGTAAATTACATTTTCTAATCTCATTGAGATAAAAAATTTCGTGTTCTCTTAACCCTTCGTAGTCACACCTTATAAGCATAAATTCAAATTGAAGTTCACTGCTCACCAGTGTTATTTTTCAGTTACCATTATCGCATTTTTGAATCGTTTAACTTTTAAGTGATAATTGTACATTCGTAAGACTCATACAATCATGCTCAAATAGTCTTTTTTTACAAATGTAAATTTTGATATGATGAAATTTGTAGTTTAAAAAATATCAATTTTTTTATTATAATTCACCAAATATTTAAATTGTAATATTAAGGTCTAGGATTTACAGAAATATTGTCCAAGAAAAAAATATTGGCTGGGGTGTGATACACCCCGTGTGACCACGAAGGATTGAAGAAATGGCACTACACATATAATAACTAAATATTAAGGTATCTAGTGCAGCTGAAAATGGACCCATATACATCAAACAAGGGTTAATAATGACAACGAGGTGGCGACATATGCGTAGCCGACCGTTTCATCAAATGCAGGGTGGTTAAATGGCGACCCCTCGTGCCTGTTTGTGGATCGAAGAGCGAGAATTTGTCATTGTTTCATCGGGTTCGCGGTGTCCATCGGCCGATCCCGCAATGGCTTAAACGAGAGACGAGGCCTAGCGCTTTCACCGCGTCGCAATTGTACTCAACGCGACGCGACAATGGAGATTTAGGAATGCGAGCTCAGCTAAACAATAGAGCTTTATGAGAACCTAAATCCGCCACAATGGACGGCGGTTCGCTGCGTGCGTGCCACGATCGATATTTTAAGGTACCGTGGCCGACCTTGCGTCTCAGACCGTCTTTCGGTTTCGCTATTTACCGACCAGAGTCGACGTGCTACCGATAAGTCCATGGCTCGGCGAAAGCGCCCCAAACCGCGGCGAAGTTTCTCGTCGATCCTTGGGCCCGGTCTCGTGAAGCTCGAGGGTAACCAACGGCCACAAAAGTGACTCCAATCGGCGGGTATTTCAATGACGTGTGATTGTACACTTTAGATGTGACGATTTTAAAGATGTGGAAGATGTTTTATAGTAGAGAGTGCATTACGTATATACGAACAGAGAACGAAGATAAAGATAAATTCAGAGCGTGGAGTAATATTGCTTTTGTATGGACCTTTTTTTCCGAGAAAATTGAATGTGGAATGCGGATGTCATTTGATGTAAAAGAAGCCTCGCACAGCTATTGAATTTGTTCCTTCGCTGTACTTTACGTTGGAAATAATTCCTATATATTTTCTATACAGGTTGAAATCAATGAACGTGAACACCGAATGGGATTGAAATGTATGCAATGCAGGAAAGCCAGGATGTTTTATAGATAATTCAAGAGTCCTCTGGAATAATTGTCGTGTTACGTACATTTCGATTTCTATTTTTTCATGAAAACGTGAAGCGTTCATTCGCGTTCATCTGCAGTGAAAAAGTTGAATATGATGGTTCCGTCAATATTATTCAGAAGAGTCGAAACAAGGAATAAAAATAAAATTTCATTATACACTTCTTCAGTAAAGGTAAAACGTAATTCATAAAAATTTGCAAAATTCACTGCCAGATAATTTCCTATGTATGTGAAGTATTTTCCGAAGTCAAGTTTGGTAAACGCAGAGTACTTTAATTGAAAAATATAATTTCAGTTCTTCGAATGCCTGAGACTCAAAATTAATTTGCTTTAAACTTATGTTTTTAAGAAAATATTATTCAAAAAGCAGAAAATACACATTTCAGAAGCAAAACATAATCGAAGTGAAATGCTTGAGTACTTGAAATATCCGACTAGCTGAAATGTTATTTGACAAGTGCAACTTGTTGTAACAATAGTTTGTTACATGTGTGTTCTTTAACAGACGCGCGCTTCAGTAACTTTATTATTGGCGCATTTAACAGGAGTATGCTTTAGTAACTCTTCACATCATCGAGACCACTTGACAGAAGCATGTCAAAGAGCAGCCTAATATTTGATAACATTCCTTGTGAAATTAGTTGCACGTTATGAAGCTGCAAACAATCGATAGCCTAGTACATACTGAAATAACGTCGAATTGCCACTCCAGAGTCTTCTGTCACTAATATCTACATGGTTGACGATAACCTGCTGCAAAATGTACTGCCAATTTACTGACTCTGTAACCCTGGCGTCAGTTTATAACACAATTCCAGTTATAACTAGAGACGAGATGAGTAAATACGATAATAAGAAAAAATCTGCACGCAGCAGGTGAAATGAAGATAAATAAAACAAAATGTGGAAGCGACCATTTCATTTAAAACGATATGATTGAGCTTTGTTGTCTGCAGCATGGTACAGTCGATTATAGCTTTTTGAAACTCGCACGAAATGGACGCAATTTATAAAAAAGTAACAGAGTTGCAATCGGTAGTAACAAAGAGAAATACGTTAATCTTGTTTCATGGCAACGCACTGCTCTGTATTCTACAGAGGATCATACAAAAATTATTTAATTAGATTTTGAAGTACTGAATATCATATTACAAATATTCTCCCAATGCGTCGTCAAAGACCTGTTATATTTTGCAACATTTGAATAATTTCTGTCATGAAGCGGGATTCAAAATCAGCAAACCTATTTAATATACTCCCGTGGAATTCATTAACTTAAAAACATGTAGAATTTTTCGGAATTAAAATTTAATACGTCGCCCTTTTCCATAGGACATTCGAAAAGTAAAACGCATTTAACATTCTCTTTTCTGACTTATATATTTCAGATTGCATCTCGTAAAACCTGGAGTAAAATAAATTAATACAGTAACGAACGCAAATTGTTGCCTAAAAATTTTAATGTAAACATACTCCAAGATACAGTAAAAGCTAAATTACAACTGCCCGCGGTGTGTTCTTTGATTATTCATTTTGTAAATTGTATTTAAAAATAATAATTACAACATACCGCGGAATTTTAATTATCATTGAAACACGCTGTTTAACCCTTTGAATTGTTCTCACTTTAATATTCACTCCAGAATAAAACCTATTACAGGGAATACACAGTCGTTCATTAATTTTTGACAGAAAATAAATGGAAGAAGAAGAAACGAGCACAAGCCAAATACAGAACGAAATCCAAGGAGTAAGAATTATAAACAACTCTGAAGGACTGAAATAGTAGTTAAAGATCCGCAGAGAGGAGATACAAATTTGCAAAACTTTCCTAGCAACATAAATACAAACTTCCCAATCTTTGAATTTCGCCCTGCCAAGTACGAACATACCAACATTTCACACAGCTTTCTTTCCCTACTGGTTAAAAGCAAGTGAAAAACGAAATGCGTAAAAGGATACCTACCGGAGAATAAATTGTTCAAACACGATGAATATCTCACGGCAGGAAATTTCGCGATTAAAAAGAGTCAAGATTCATCGGCACGTACGTTACACAGTACAGTGGCACGCTTATCCACTGTGCCCCGCCAAGTGACTCAATTGGCGATTTTGTTCCAATAAACTTCATCGCGTAATTATTTCCAACACGCGATTACACGCCAGCCACCTTTAAATCCAGTCACGCGAAACAGGAAGCACTCGTGTGATATCGTCGCGGCACAGCAGGCAGGGGCTGGGCCTGAAATTTTACGGCGCACTTGATCCGGCCGGGGCTGAATCGATATAGGCATTCAACCGAGAAACTTTTAGCCGAACGACCGCGAGATCTCTGCCGCGAATATTGGCTGCTCGTCCATGGGAACTTTCGGTACTAATCACCAGGCCCGATGCATACGAGCGGGCGCTGATAACGAACTTGGCGTGCGCGTAATCGTGGCTGGCTGGTCGGTACGTGTTTGAAGTTGCGTACATTCTCCTTCGTCGCTGTATGCATCGCGGTCGGGCCATCTACAAGCACGAAAATGTCGTGACTCGGCGCCGTAACTCGAGCCCCGCGAGATCCTCGGCTCGAGTAGCGGTCGTACACAGATATTATCGCCGAATCTCGAGCCATCCATCGCTATTAAAGCAAACAGCGTGTATTCTGCACGTCGAGAGCCGCCATCACAATCGCCGAAGTCGTTTCGACCGCCCGGGAATCTTGACCCCTCCGGGAGCCGTGGCTCCGTCACAATTTCTTTGACACCGCGCAGTGGGATGCCTTCGAGCAGAAGCCCGTTCTTGACCGTGTTTCGTGGAACGGGCTAAGTGGATAACAAACACCTGGCAAACCATTCGCCAGGGGATGACGAGACGACCTCGGGTGCTTATAAGGAGGGCTGGGATTATTATTCATTGTTTTCTTTTACGGGGAAGCTTGTGTGCAGGTCTTCTGTTCGATGACCAGCTGCCTGCTGGTATTCTGTTGCTTTACTAGATACCTATTCGATAAGAGGGTTGTAGGAAGACCTTTCAAGGGAACTTGCTTGTCATCACATTTTCCATTTCAAACTTCAAATTCGCAAATATTGTAACTCTGGTGGAAGGCAAACGAGTGTGAGTCAGAATTAGTAGGTTTGCAGGAAGACGCTTACGATTAGAATATTTAAAGTGCTAGGCAAGGTCAGGGGTTGATAAGGTATATGTTAAAGGAAATTTTTATTTTTAACTTCGATTCACAAAAAAGAAACTGTTTAAGCTTCAGGTAAAATTTGACTTATACTCGTTTGTCCGTCCACTAGAGATAAATTACTTATACTATCACTAAGGACTATGATTATCTTCTACCTAATAATAAGTAGGGTAGGGTGGGGCGAAAAGTCCGGCGGGTAAAAAGTCCCGAATTCAAAATCTGTATTCCTAAACAATGTATTGAGTTTCGCGGTATACTAAGTAAAAGGCGAGAAAAAACGGAGGTGATGGACGTTCGTGCGAATTACACGACGCCTTCGTTATTTTATGTATCGAAAACTAAAAGAAATACGTCGTTTTTGTTGTTTTATACGAAGTAAATCACAGTTTAAAAGCGTATCAGCCAAGTACGTTAAGATTGTATGTTCTTTTAGTAATGTGTGCATGATATTGATTATTGCTGAATGATAATATTTTCTAACGTATATATCGCAGAAACTATAGAGCAAAAACATTAGGGCAAAAAGTCCGTCAGATTGAAAATATATATTTTATTATTTGTTTTCATAATAAGATGGCCAAACTATAAAGAAATGATGCCAAAGTCTTTAAATAGTGTTTTTGTTTTAGTTGAGCGATTATTTTTAGCGATAGTTTTTAGTACAAAGCCTCTGACTTATATTTTTATTTTTTGGTAAAGAAGGTAAAGATTTTTTTTTAGTTCAAAGTGAGCCTCTGACTTATATTTTTATTTTTTGGTAAAGAAATTATTGAATAATGTATACCAAAAAGAATTGGTTTAATAAATATTTGTTGATTCGAAAAGTGTTTTTTACTTATTTATTTTAATATTACACGAAAAGACATTGGGGACTTTCTACCCAATGCAATGGACTTTTTGCCGCGTGCATAGGGCAAGAAGTCCATTTTGCAATGACAAACATTTTGTGGTATAACTTAAGAGAAAATAGCAGTATCAACAAATGGACTTCGTGAACGTAAAGCATGATTAGTTATATGATAGTTATAGTTTATACAAAATAACACCAGATATCTCTAGATTGTTAGAACTAAATGTTACATAGGTTTATACGAAAAACGGGACTTTTAGCCCCACCCTACCCTAGTTAATATGTTTATGACTTGTACTTATGATAATTTCCGTCCCGTCAATACGATTTTGCCTTGTATTAAATTACGATCGTTGTTCTTCCGACACGTGCTAACAAGACTGGCTTGTTAGGTACCAATAGAAGATCGACAATGTTAGTCGTGGTTACGAATAGTCAATTTTAATGGTGTTAAATTGAATAATGTGGATTAAATATAATGCTGTACACTGCATACTTTCCCTTCATCGTGGGCTACTAAGTAGATTACTACTTGCCGTCGACTCTGTTTAACCCTGGTTACTGTGACACCCATTATGGTGGAACTTTTAATGAACGTTAATACAGGTCATTTAGAAAGGAAAAGTTAAATGTTTGATTATACAAAGTGAGGGATTTTTTTTTAAATTTATACTATCAGTACGAATTGTTGGGACTTTTAGATAATGCAAGAATTGATATCTATAGGGTGTCCCAAAATTGTGTGCACACTTTGAATGGTTATAAATTTAGTATTTAGTAAGGTATAAGTAAGATTAAAAGTTTAAATTAAAGTTAAATTAAGTTTAAATTAATGATATAGAATTCTTTTAGATATCGCAAGTACTGAAATTGGTCAGGCACTGCTGATAACGTTTCGATTTTAAACTTCCTGACTCACGAGCCGCTTGCCGAAAAGATTTCCTTGGAGCTTCGCGGTATGTTCCCAGGAGTTCTTCTTCTCTTTCTTGGCTTGTGGATGTTCGCGATCATCCGACACGCTGCTTGTGGACGTCTTGAACGGTTTCATCTGCTTCAAACTTGTCTCCAATGCGAGTGAACAGAAATGTAGCCTCTCTGAGGCTCTGGCGTGGACGCGGGACGCTGCGTACGATGATGCGCATTAAATGCGATAGGTTTTTATTTTAGCAGAACTACTCGATGTTGTATTAAAGATTGTGTAATAAAGAAAACTTGTAAAAATACTATAAATGTGATTGGCTCAACGCTTTGCGCGAACAATGTAGACTTATAACTATTCTAACGGCTCAATGTTAAGAGAGAAGTGTACTCGCGGACATTCCGACGGCAAGAGAGCGCAAGAAGAAGACCTTCCGCCTCTTCTCAGGGTTTCTACATGAGAAAGGAAACCGCCGTGCGTGGTGCGCGCAGCGCTACCGCGGTGACGCGCTGGCCCGCCAAGTACGGAACAGCGAGTAATAGTGAGTCGCGTAGGTGGATCTGCTTAAAACTCCTTTCTAAACTGTCTATGCACTTCAATTACCTTCCAGTAGCACTTCACCACAAATTTCCTTTGATCAAAACTAAGTCTATGATCAGCCATTATTTTAAATTGATTTCACCTAAAAGAGAATGAAAGTCAAGGACACTATAATCATTCACAGTGTGTATATATTTTTGTGACACACTTATTTACATTCTAAGTTTCTTAAAACAGAGAATGGAATGTGCAAAAAGATAACGTGGATAAAGAGTATCATTTTAAAATTACGAGTTCAATACAAAAAAGTATGTATATTTAAAATAAAAGTAAAATTATAGGAAAATAAAATAGAATTCTAATGTTTTTAACACTTAATATCAATTAAATTACAGTTTTTTAATCGAAGCTACAACACTTAAATACAGTGTTGGTCAATGAAAATTAAAAATATTGACAGCCAGACAAATTCACACCTTACAGAAACAAAAGAAGCCCATGGGAAAAATGTCACCAGGAGCAACGGTCTCGAATAGCTTTAACAATAAAGGGAAACGTGCTCAGTGCCAGTTGATCCCTCCGAGGTACGTTAAATTCAGATCAAAGAGAGCCGAAGAGCCCAGTAACCTCGCTGAAACCAATCGACGAAAATATTCAGGTAATTTCGTGCCAGGGCCTCGTTACGTCCACGGAGAGTGGATGTGATCCGCCCTGGTCTTTCGACTCTTCCATGCCTGCCCAAGACTGTCTGTCTGCTGGGAATATGATCTGACAATGGAGAACGGCCATCTCGGCCAATAATTTAGGGAACGTCGTAGACAGAACACGAGGGGCCTTCCACTCGCCCCCGTGACTCCGCTGGATACCGTGGAGAGAATTTGCTCCGCGAAATTTTACCATCTGCCCGCAAGAACCGGACCACAATGGGGCAACCGTTCAGCATTCATGCGGCGGAGTCCATTACACAGGCGGCGGATAATGAGCAACCGAGGACACCGCCGGCCAGAAACAGCGTTCTGACTTCCGCCGGACGGATAAAAGATGAAACGGCCGCGGAGGATTGACCCGTAAGGTCATGCATGTATGTATGGGACCCTAGGAGCGCTCGGCGTCCCTTGTCCCACCGGCCGTGTGCGCAGCTGCAAGGGGCGCGGATCAGGCGTCCGACTTAATACTATCGGCGCTTTTTCCTTCCTTAAATCCTAAGCCAGCTTGGATAACGAATTTCGGAGGTAACTTTCGAGCCTCGGGAGGGAACTGAATCCGGATTATCCCTGATAAAGTGCTTCCCGGGATGGCGAGTATATCGGGTGGTGATTAGAATTTTGTTGCAGACTCGTTCCAGTCGCGGAAAAATCGCCTGTCCTCCCGAGGGCAGTGGACCGTTGTAGCTGGATGTCGAGGGACTTAAGACGCGAATGTGTTCTGTTAAGTGGACGGGCTTTTTTTTAGTCGAACATTAGGGTTGCAAGCTGATACCTGTGACGCTGAGGGCGATATGGAATTTTGTTTCCTGATTCCTTATTTATTTATTAATTTATTAATTTGTAAATGGATATACGTGTTTGCAGACGGCTAAATTTGTAGATCACTTTCTTTATTATTTCTTAAGAACGTGTTAAGTTTTTGTTTCGAAGAGAAGGCAATGAATTTATGGAATAATAAGCATCGAGTGCTGTTTCCAATATTACAATGACCCATTTATTTAGCGATAAATGGCGTTTCGAAACCAATATGAAGCGTAGCGTTGAACGCGCCCGCAGCTTGAACTACTGCTACGCGTCTGACTATTTACTGGGCCATTCTACTTGCTCGGTTCAGCTTGCTCACCAAACAGTTGACGAAAGAGGGTTCGACAACTATTTTTGCTACCTTTTGCCCTCCAATTTTCTCCACTATGAATAAAGTTAATTTGTTCATTAAGTTTCTTCACACTATCGATGAGTACTGCATATTCACTTTCCAGAAATTAAATACCAGTCTCTCTATATTTTGAGTAACTCAACTGTATCAAATTTAAATTAAATTGATTAATACCTAACTGATTAATACAGCAACTGAAGTATAATATTACAGTTCTACTTTACAGCCCCTTTATTCGCTACTTAAAATGAAACAACCGACAGAACTTCCTGCCTCGTAAATTGAAGTTACTAAAGCAACGAAAGCTCATCTTCTTGAAGAGCACTGTGTCGAGTAGTAACCTAAGTCCCGACTATTATTAATAACGGCGTTCTTATTCACCCACTATGTCCTGCTACATATTGGGTGTTCCGATTAATAACGACTATTATTGACGAGAAGAGCAAATGTTTTTCCAGGTCGTGGCGTTTTGCTATTGGCGACGGTGTTTCGAGTAGAAGGTAATAAATTTAGCGTATAATCTCGGCTCGTCGTTAAGTGGACGAGAACCGAGCAAGGCGAGTTCAGCGTAACAATTTGTTGAAATCCCTGGAAATCCCGATTCGTACAGTCGACCGGCCAAGTCCTCGGCAAACACCACTAAGGGACTATCTCGGTGACAGGAGATTTGTACCTCGGTTCCACGACGCTCGATTCCTACGTATTCATCGGGCAAATACGACCCCCGAATAACAATTTTACCAATTCGCCCTTCCACCGACAATCCATCCACCTGCCCAACGAAAACCTAATTCCATGCCGCGACACGTTCACTTTTAATAATCTATATTCGACTATCCCAGCTTCTCGCCGGTCCAGGTTAACAGCCCATTTAATTGCGCCCCATAAAACATCCAATTTTCGTTCCGGAACCGTCACGGTTAATGGCGGTTTAATTTTCATTCGTCATTAAGCATTTCACGCTGGTTACGACATGCCCATCGAGCCGCACAAAATTCTCGGCAGGTTTACGCGCAATTTTCTCGATAACTGCCTGGTAAACGGCCGATGTCATCGTGACTCGCCAGCGGAAGCTTGCTGTCTTTACCGTTTTCAGACAAAATGCTGGAATCTTGGCCGATCGTAAAAAAATAATGAACGTAACCACTATGTTCCTCCGTCGCTTTATAGCTCATTATAACTAATAAGAATTTGATTATAACCTCCCCTGTTGGAAACTCGATGACTTATGAAATTCTTAACGTCAAACCTTACGGTATAATATTCGAACTTTATGCGATGGCCGTTCGATAATCGTCCGGTTAATGACTGAAGTCATCGTAATTTATTTTCGATATACGACGAGAACTCGGAGGAGGGAACGCAATTACCTCGTCGTAAAAATACAATTTTCTAGTTACGGTCTCCTTTATCACTTAATCAATGGTTTAGGGATATTAAGATGCTTGAATATTTAACCGGTCTCGACATACGTTGCAAGAATAATGGATGGGAATTTTATCCCTTTAAGAACGCAACTTGTTTGCAATTTTCTAAATCTTATTATCAATAGACCGAAATGTGCGCAATAAGTAATTATGGCTATTTGTGTTTTCCTTAAAACTATTTTACACGTTCTGTGATCTCAAGAAGCAACCAAGGCTCGTTTGTAATAACAGTTACATAGCTGGGGATTTGATCAAGCTCTTAATTTATTCATTGTTTTCTTGGTAAATGCATGTATATGCAGAAGAATGACTACTTGTGAAAACTAAATACTCTACTGCTTCTTTCCCTGCATAATCTTCTGTTTTCATATTTAGTTGTCTAATTTATATAACTCTAATACAAACAATGAAACTAATACACACATTATTAAGATAAATGACTGAGACATTTAACCAGAAACGAATTAGTGAGTCACTCAAATATAATGTCCAACTAATTTTTTCATGATTTTGTTGAAACATATTTTCAATTTTCAATATTTAAATGTTATGCATGATTCAATTGTAAAAAAATTCTAATTCCACTCTTCTTTTGATCTATGAGATTTTTCTTTTAAAACATGTTCCATAGATTAATGAAACAGAATGACTTCACTGTTCCCTTTTATCCGGCGCCCACTTATATCTATAAGCTATGTGAAGCAGAAACAATTTTAAACTAATACTCATCATTAAAAACCCTGAATTTCGTGCTTGGACGTAAACTAAGCGTGTCGAGGGAATTATAACGACTTGTAACCAACGATTTGTCGTGCATTTGACAGAGAACATTTGCGTTTAATGGGGGATTAAAATGCATTATTTTCCACGGAACAAATTAAAGCAATGAAGCAGCCAGTGTACCTCGTGCACTTGTTAACAGATTAATCTACTATATCGGAGCAATTTGTTGGTGGTTGATGGGGTAATTTATTCTGCATCGTAAGATATTGCAATTTTAATTTTCATTGTAAGTAGACCCATTTATCAAACATTTACAAAATACACAGTATCAGATGTGATTCGACAAACTGGAATGTTATGTATTTTGAGAGTAAAACAAGGAAATAATCAAATTTGTAAATAATTTCTCATTCATTAATACAATATTGCAAAATAAAACAGAATTTTTCGTATTGAAGGCTACTTAAGGGGAGAATCCTATTTTGTGGACTAAAAACATAGCAAAACTTAGGAATTTTTTTTATGAAACTAGCATTTCAATTCATTTGAAATTTGGACGCAAAAAACTCGTCGTTCGCTGGTGCGCATGATATTTACCTTCCAGGTAATCTGAAACAGAAAAATGAAACAGCTTTTTACTTTGTACATATGTAGCTTGAATTTGATGAACCAGAATACCGCTAAGTTCTATACTTCTTTTGTTACATAAGCAAATTGGTGCCAAATTGGATTGCAAAAATTAAAGTTTCAGACCTTTCAGTTTGAAAACTATCCACACTGATCAATAAATTGTTTTGTTATTTGCTGGCTCATCAGTTTCAAGCTACATATGTATAAAATAAAACGCCGTATCATTTTTCTGATTCAAATTACCTGGTAGATAAATATCATGCACACCAACGGACGACGAATTTTGCGCGGCCTGATGGTCGATGATGCATAACTACTATATTTATGGTTACAAATTAATAAAAAAAATCCTGCAGCTTCTTCAAAGGTGCATCAAAACATGGTCCAAATTTCAGAGGAATCGAATCGTTGATTTCTTTAAAAAAAAATCCCAAATTTTGCTATGATTTTAGTCCAAAGAATAGGATTCCCCCCTTAAGATACTTTTTGTATCTACTTCGTAAAAGGTGTGCTCTTCATTATGTCTTTGACAAGACAAGTTAATTATGGCTCTCCTATAAATGCAGGCACAAGTTTTCCTGGAAGGATCGGAGCATATTATATTTGAAATGTTAGGCGAAGCTTCATTCAACCATGTCATCGTATCTTACCGTTAGTTGAAAAGTTCGGCTGGCCGTTTCTCTCATACTAACCTGCTATCATTTGAGCCAACCCGATGAAAGATATTCCTTAATACTTTCACTGCGCTTTTCATTCGAGCCATATGGTGGCGGAGCTACGAAATCGTAATCCCTTTCAATATTCTTGGGTATCAGCGTCATAGTGTAACGTCTTAAGCGTCCCTTCCAATAAAGAATGCCCGTGAAAATATGGTTACGGTGGTTCAAGAAACTCTTAAATTTTTCGATTGCATTGTTACATAAATGAGAAAACGCGGAATTGTGCGTACTTAATAAAATTACACGACGACAGGGATTACTTTAGATTGAGTATTTTAAATGAAAACAATGTAAAATAGATACTTGTTGACTTAAGACGTAGTAGATTATAATTTATAATTTATATGTATAGAGAAAGTGATAAGGAGTAACTTATATTTTTGAAACTAGAGCATTCGTAAATAATAGTACAATAATGGTACTATAAATAAATGTTATTTAACTGCTGTCAGACTGAATTTTTGTAAATATTCGTAGAGACTGGAATTAACAAAATCAGGCAGACAACACAGAGACGATATTAAACATCAGAATATATACTATTTCCTGAGTCATTAGAAACTGTGAAATATTAACGCATATTCATTACGATATGTCATATGTTTGATGAATCAAAGAGGTACACGCTTCTGTTACTCCTAATGTGTCCCTCAATTTCAAATATGCTGGTTATTAAATATGCTTCAACACGGATGTAATTTAAATGACTTTCATCGCTGTATGAAACCCATCGCGCGAAGGAAGTCCGTCCAGTTGGCTAGCAATTTGCAAAATATTTCATTACGAAATGGAAGGTATAATTGCGTCCGAATGAATTAAATATGTTATCAGGCAGGTTGAATCTTTATTAGTTTTCACTTTTGTACGTGATTGCAAATAACATCCATTACTTACAATTAAATCAAATTTCGTTCATTATTTAGAACATTTTATCGTGAATGTATCTGTAAGGTTTTGGGAATTTAATACGAAATTGATTAATTATTCCACAATATTACATTCACCAGTCAGATAGTTGAAAATTTGAAATTTCTGAAAAGGGTTATAAGCACACATTTCTTGTAATCGAGTTTGACAGATACGCAAGCATCAGATGGGCGTTCAGATATTCCTGACTGAATCTAATATCGCAGTTTCAATATGCGCGCGAATTGAATGGATTCTAGAACAGCTAACAATGAGAATAAGCAACAAACTTTGGTGATAATCTCTGCTAAGGACTTAATTATTTCTTCAACTTGTTCCGAAGTAGAAGCTGTACTTTAGTAATATGTAACTGGGCGCAGTTATTGATTTATATTTCCCAATTTAAATTGCATTTATGCTCCAAAATGACTGTTATTAAAATAAAACTTTAAATTTCATTCTTACAAAGGATAACATAAAAATGAGTATTCCACATCAATCATTTTCATTTTTAAAATATCATTATATACATTTTAAAAATAGAATTAGACTCATACCCCAGTTTCCTATATTTTACATCAAGATATTACGTCACAATTTGTAATTTCTAACGTAAACAAGACTTGCTATACCTACTATCATTTTCACAAGTGTAAATATTTGTTGAATCAAACCCAATAGGGGGGATAAACCATGTCGTACTCACAAGCAAGGTGTGCTATAGCACACAAACACTGTTTGCACTCAATTAAATATTGTCTAATTCATTTATATTTCCAATCAAAAGCTGATTAAAATAAATATAAAGGACAAAAATGTACGAACTACGGCAACTATGACAAATTAAATAGTTACATCCATTAGCATTCAAACCATCCAGAACATTAATTTATTTCTATATTAAATATCTACAAAATTCACACATCTTCTCACCCTACTACAATGTTGCCCAACCTGTTTTGAGTCGCGATCCCCTTTTAAAATATTCCAATAACCTGCGACCCCCACCCCCTCATATTTAGTAGGTAAGACAAACAAAAATATAAATAAATAATAATTACCCAAACTATTGAAGCGTAAACTGGCGAGTCGCAATCTAATATTGCAATATTTGAAACAATGTAAGAATCCAACGTTATTTCATTCCTCTTTTTACATACCTTTTGTCCTTCTCTGCATCGTTGTCGACAAATAATCGACTGCCACTGCAAGCGAATTCTAAATTGTGTGCAGAATATTGCAGATATATCACAAAACTTTACTGTATTTTATTTTTAGGAAGTGAATCAAGGTCGGCCGCGGTGAAAATTTAAAAAAATATTGAAGGTTTATTATATTTCCTTCCTTTCATTTATGAAAAAGCACTGATACGTCAGTATGGAATTGTAGCCATATTACAATAAATAAATGGTAAAAATCGTCAATCAAAAATACCCTGGCGACCCCCCAGAACCCACTTCGTCACCAACAGGTTGAGAATCACTGCTCTAGTAGATACTATTACACTCAAAACCTTTGCACAGGGACCTGGAACGAAATGTTTTTTTTTATTCGTTTCGGTTCAGCTCGGATAATAATAATTTCGTTTCGTTTAATATTGTTCCCGCTGAAAAATATTTCGTTTCCATTGGAACGAATAAAAAATTTTGTTCCGGGCCGGTTATTTCATATTTATAAAAGGACTCATATAAACTTATTTTTCACAATTGTATTGCATTTGGTAGTTGTATTATAAAATATTGTACATTAGAATTATATATTATATATCTTATGTAGGAATCCTGAAAAAATACCCGAAAGCCTCGAACAATATAAATTATTGTATAAAAAAAAAGTCTACACAAAATAAAAATCCGAAATCACAGAAAGTACCGCTCAATTTAAATTTTCAAGTGTGCCTCGAAAACAAAATAATAACGTTATTAACCGAAATTTTTAGTTCGGTTACATCGTTTTCATTCCTGCAATAGGAAGAAAAATATTCGTCCTTTTCGTTCATCGTTTTCCTTTCTGTCCCGTTCCGGGTCCCTGCTTTTGCAATAATTATATATTTGACATATATATATCACACCACTTACAATAATACCGCATTTGCCCGTGGTTACAACTCCGCAAGTTCTTCCTACAACCATTTTCTTCCGTCCCCAACCGAAGAGGGTATACGATTTGTCCCACTCGCGTTATCCACCCCCCGTAAAAATACTTCCGTTAAACATTCCCGTGGCTGCCGCTGCAGAACCGTAATTCTGCAGCAGAATTAACGTTCTCCACACCCGCTTTCAGTTCTAAGTACTCCGTCGCCGCGCGTTGGGACGCGTTTCAGCCCGCTTGATATTTGTTACCGGCTTTACGGCAATTGTCACCTCGGCCCGCGATAAAGGAAGCAAACTGGTATACGCGTGATACATCGGATCGCACGGTTTGAACCGCTTACGAGATGTATCGTCGCCCGACGGAATGGCAGAGGCACACGCGCATTCGGCAAGCAAGATCACTCATTGTCGTCGTTACATCTGTTCACACGGGCAAAATGCGACAACGGGGCGCTTTGTGAAATCAATATAAGCGCTGGCGAGTAGACATCCGCTTGTAATTCCTCGCCGAACGGAAGCCTTTACGCCGCGACTTTACCCGCGAACAATGGAAACATTAAACGCGGTAATTAGCCGCACTAAATACACACACCAATTTCTAATAAGAAAAACGGAACAACCACTCTGTAACAACTGTAATACTAACTTAACTATGAAACACATAATGCAAGACTCTTCTGCTTTCAGAGACCTAAGCAGTGGCGGATTTAACAGAACAGCTGATGAGCAGTAGTTGTCGCCGAGGCGACTGCACAGAAGGCTCCGGCAGCCGGCAGGGCCTCATGACCAAAAAAAATTATGATTAGGACGAAAGAAAGTTTACGACATTTAAAATCGCAGAACTTTTTTAAAATTGGTCCAAACGATATGGGTTTTTTTTAGAAGCTGAAAGGATTCGTTTGTTAAGTAACGTGTTTCGTCGTTTTGAAAAAAAAATCAATTGGTTGGAATGGCAAAAAAAGTAAATGTCGTTTTTCAAACTTTTTTCTGAGCCAGTAATGAGAATTAAAAAAAAAAACGTTTTTAGATTGAAGTAAGTTATATATATGCCAAGAAATAGTTCAAATCGGGTCGACAATCGCGAAATTGATCGAATAAAGTCGTAAAAGGTGATATTCCCGAAATCAGCGATTTTCCGCTGTTAACCGATTTTAATGAAATTTTAGGCATGTATACAACTTACTTAAATCTAGAAACGAGTTTTTTGAATTTTCATTACAGGCTCACAAAAAAAGTTTAAAAAACAACCTTCACTATTTTTTTCAAAACGACGAAACACGTCACTTAGCAAACTAATCCTTCTAGTTTCTAAAAAAAAAAACAACTCATGGCATTAGAACCAATTATAAAAAAATTATACGAATTTAAGAGTTGTAAACATTCTTCCGTCCGCCACTGTAGGTATCCAAACACTAAATTTTTTTTCGTACTATTACACTTGGCCCGTTTTTAGTAAACTACCTCTTCATTTTCCCCCCAATATGGGCCCCTCAAAACGTTTCCCACCTGGGCCTTTTTTCTTAAATCCGCCACTGGACCTCAGACGAAAAGAAAGAATCGTATCCATAATCAAAGAACGTTTGAATAATAAAAAATATGTTAGGAATATAATATCCTTTCTAGAACCACTCCAAATAATTAAGGAAATATGAAATATATAAGAGGAACCATAATAGATTAAGATAAAAACTAAATAAATGACCTTCCTTAAAACACACCTTGTTCAAACATAACTTGTAATTAAAGTGTTAGTGCGTCTTAATAGTTGCCCTAATTAGCTGTGGGACATCTGCGATGTCAACCCTTTATACCTAAGAGCTTTATATCGCTTCGCTGTTTTCTTGCTATTTTTATTTTGTACAAGTGGATTTTACTTCCGTCAATAAAGCTATTATTGTTATTAATATAACAGTATGAATTAGGTTTTAAATCGCACAATGTTAAACACAACAAGTCAATACACGTTACAGCACCGTCCAGTAACATAATAAAATGTAATAGTGGTCGGTAATATCTCTAATCTGAAGCGACATTAAATAAAAAAATTCAGAAAAAATGAAAAATTAAACGCCGTTACATGTCGTTCGACTGTAATAATAGCAATGATATCCCGAGCACGTCGCAATATCCTGCGATCCTGACGAGATAATTAACGTATCACGCAGCGACTACTACAATTTGTCACTGCACTTTTGAAGACGGACAAGAACTTAATCAATTTTCCTATTCATTTTACGAAATTAAAATGAGAGTGATTAGCATGTAGCAATGACACTTATCAGCATTGAAGATTAGAAGCTCTTGATCCTTAACAAGGAATTATAGATAATTATTAGTTGAATATATAGGAAGTAAATTTTTTTTTATTGGTACGTTAGTTTTTTAATTTGTATACATGTCTCCCGATTAGTCTAGATACGCAAGTTGCATTCTTTCAGGAACACGAAAACATGCAAGCACGCCTGAAAGTATGGTTTAGCAATTAACATTTCCATGCTGAGGGGTAGCTGCAGCTCTATTTTTTCCAGATTTTTAATTAATTTTACTCTTTGAGTGTCATAGAGTTTGCATTGCCAAACTATGTACATGGTTTATATCTTCACTCTCCTGATTCATTTTGAGTTGCTTATGATATTAACGCGAGCGAGAGAGCCAGCTAGGTTATAGTGATCGGCTCTAATTCAATTTATTGCTTCAATGAATTCTCTGGACAATTTTTTGCGAGAGTACCATGGTTTCCGATTGTCCCGGAAATAGTGTACGAAGTATTTTTTCCCAGGAAGTAAATTTGACTGACTAATTTAATTTCATCTCACGAAACCAACCCCCCGTGCACAAAACACTGAACCCTACAGCTGTGTCACGTTTCATAGGAAATGTAATTAACAGGAAGCACTGCGTATCGCAGAAGACAATTGACCATTTTGGGACTAGGAGCACCACTATCGGTCGTAAAAAAAGAAGTCGTACACACAAGAATGATCGATCGTACTCCATGCAACTTTTAAAAGGATCCAACCGACATAGAATCGGGATAATAGGCGAGAACAACGTCAAATTGTTCTGTGCACAGGATGATTGAGTACAGGTCGGAGGATATACCGGGGCGCTTTTCAAGGACACGAGGAATTCAGGACAACGGGTCTGAATGGCTGCGACGAGGAGAGGTGGCTAGACGTGAAAGAGGAAAAGGGATTCGGCGCTCTCTCTTGAGCGATTACTAGGCCGCGTGCCATTCTCTTCCACGTTCTCTTAAGTTCCACCGCAGCTATTACAGCTGTCACTTCCCATTCTGCGGTTTTGTGACGTCCCGTGACAAATTCCCTTCGCTCGCGACGCGGCATCAAACCGCGCTGCAGCCACACCCGCGCATTCGTGTTCCACGCGTCCAATTTAAACCCTAACACGTGCTACGAGTGCGGTATTCAAAATTGGGATTTACGAATTAAGGGGTAACGCCACGATGATAGGCTAAAAATAATAGGATAACTTTGGAGGTGATTTTAAAGAAATTTATGAGCTCTATTAAAAATGTAACATAAGTTTCTTATGATATGTATAAAAAAAGAACTTCAACGTCGAATACCTAAAGTTAAAGTTAAGGGGTCTGCCTACCCTGATGGAGGAAAAATCATGCGAAATTGAGGAATTTTTTAAAACAAAACCATTAAATATATTTACTTCCAGCTTTGTGGCTTTATTGGTCAATCTTTAGAGAACATGAGAAAAAAATTGTGTGCAAAAATAGTGGTTATATCCGGAGTTATAGTGCTTCAAATAGAGCTGATTCCAAAAGTCATATGCGCATGGTTAGCATAAAATCAGCCGTTGTAGTTGTCTGAAATAGAAAATTTAAAAATTGGTGTAATCTGTATGAGTGTGGCTATCGTCTGAACTAGATTAAACGAGAAATACTGAAAAGTAAAAAAAGTATGGCAGCGTCTAAAACAGACATTGATTTCTGCAAAAAATCGCTGGTTTTTGAAGTCGTAAAAGTCTAATTTTGCAAAAACCGACTTAATTTTTGTATCAACGTGAATGGGACATCTACTGAAGATATATACCAAGTTTGAAGTAAATCGGGTGATTGGTTTTTGAGATATCATGCTAACCAATTCGAAAAACCTCTTTTTTAGAAAACCGTGTTTAAAGTTTTAGGTACCGTTTTTTTAAAATTTTTTTTTTTAATCTTCCCTAAATATGTACAAATATAGACATACAGTTTTCAATGAATATGATTTGAGGGTTTGCCTTAAAAAAAATACCCAATATCGCGCTCCTCTTCCGGCCGTCAAAGTAAGGAGACCCTTGAATGTTGAAAAATGTATTCGCCGCTGAAGTTATTTAAATAATTTGTTATTTATATAATGCTCAACTCTGGTATTATGCACCGCTTTAGAACAACTTTTTCAATTCTTCTCTGGTTCATTTACTCCACAGCCTTCATCCAAGAAATCGTCTTCTTTCCAAGCACTATAAACATCCACTTCATCCACGTAATGAAATCCTCGAATTCGCTTCGGATTAATTCAATTCCCCTGTATTAATTCGGTCTCCATGTAACGCGACTAACTTTCCAACAAGATATACGTCCGTCCGAGCTGCACGTTCCGATTGAACTGAACCGATTCGACGAATATAAATTTCAAAAGCCGCCATTGATATCCTGACGTGTGTCCGCTCTACTCCGGGTCGAGAAGAGGGCCGTCGGGGAATTCGAAGCGACGTTTCCTTGCTCGCACCAGGATCGAGACACAGTGGGAGCGGTTGGAGAGAGGGAGGGGTGGAAAAAAGAAGTTACGACGTCGTCGACGAAACTGAGGCGATAAATAAAAAGTATCGTTGCTTTGCTATGCGCGGGATGGACGAGAAATTTTTTTTCCAACGTCCCACCGTTTATTGGACTTGTTTCGCGCACGTAAATAATGCGGCCGTGCTGCCGGAAGCTCGCGCGCCACTCTTTCTGCAAACTCTAGGCGGATCGTAAAGCTGCTTCCGCGAACGGTAAGTCGACCGTAACCTTATGTTACATTTCAACGGCCAGCTTGCCGAAACACTGTGAAATATTGCCTGTAAGTTCCCCCCGCGGTCTTCCTAAGCTATTGAAGCTATTAACGTTCATTGGATCCCTATTGTTAACGGCGAGAAACAATTGGATGCTTCTGATGCGGATGGACGAATGTTTCTTTTATTTTCTATTGACTACTGCTTCATAATATGTTTTTATTACTTTTATTACTCTGTTTCCTGGTTTGGAATCGCGAGGAACAAATCACTTTCCTGCGAAGATTATAGTTTACAATTTGAAAGTTATTTTGCAATAGCTTTTAAGTAAAGCTGTTTGTTAAATAAAATAAAATAAAATAGCTGTGTGTGGTGTGTGAAGCTATATAAAATATTTGTAATTTTGTCGACAATTTCGGGAAACTAATCAGTAGGACACCTAAAATATTTCCAGAACATTTCAAGTAACAAATATGTAACAACAGTGACAAGTATTTGATTTATAAGGAGCAACTTTAGTTGTGGAGATTCCTCAATGATTTTTTTTAATGGAACCACATATAATACGCGAAATATTTATTGCATCATTTTCACGTAGTACATACAAGTTTTATAGCAATATAATTGATAATGAATCGTATGCAACTTATTAGAGCCATCACTTTCATGAGGGTGAGCTACACATTTTTGCATTAATGATTTCACAATAATATTTTCCTAGCACTAATAATAAGAGAGCTATAAGTGAAAACGTGTTTAATATTCGAGTGATGCAATAAATATTTCTAGCATTATATTTTTCTAATGTTTAATTTCCAGAGAAAGCGAAGATAGGTTTAGTGATATTCTTAGGTACATACATTCAGAAGCTACTGAATTGATGTGGAATAGAGAACAGTGATTTACAGAAAGTTATACTTACTTATTGAAGTTTAAAAACAACAAAATTATTATGTACAACATGTGTTGCAGATTTTGCAAACTCATATTGCTTTACATAAAAAGAAATTCAAATGCATGCATGGTCCAATGTTGGAATTGTTAATATTTGGCATAACATAATTTAAACTCCCAATATATTCACTGTTGCTATTGTTTATTTATAATGGAGATTTAAATGCTTAATAATTTCATTGTATATGAACATGGTGCATTAAATCCCATATCATGAAAATTAATTTCTGTTCCTGTACGTATTGTTAATATCTGTGGCTTTTGAAACTTGACAATAACAATCACAATACTATAATTCCATGTAACAAAAAATAATCGGCGAATCCAGATGCCTCTATCTAATTATGAATGAAACAAATAATAATTATTTACCCTTTAGCCTTACTTTTTCTTACGGAAACATTTATTTAAACTTATAAATCAATGATAACTCGCCTTTGTAAACGTGTCAAAATACATAATGAGAAAATATAATCCTGAACCAGTATACCAAAACTACAGATACTTTTAAATGAATTTAAAACAGCGAACCGGAAGTGTCATCCCCAAAAATGATTGTTATGATTAAATAGGTGAAAATATCGCGAACCATACTGAAGGGAAGAAAAATTGCCTTCATTTTATAAAGCAGGTATTTACGAGTTAAGGTTACATTTCAAAATTAATAATGAATATAAATGGTACAAGATAATTACAAAATAATTGAGATAATTTGGCATCCTAAAACGAAATCTCGGTTCGTGTTTCACGCTCCTTAAGCATCATCCGGTTTATTGTACGCCTCCATTAGGTAAATAATCTCGCACCGCGAATATCCTTTTATCCTCCCTTTAAGAAGTAATGAACGGATAATACAGGAGAAAAATTAGTGACGAAGAGAAGATTATAGAATTTCCTAAAAATCCTCACTGCGATGTAAAGTTCTCATCGCCTCAGTGCCTTCTGCTGAACTTTAATAGCAACCATCGAATGATTCTGTTGCAAGTCGAGGACGAGGGGCATATTGTCGAGAAATTTTAATGCTGATGATTTTATATATCCCTCGAAGCAATTAACCTTGCGCAGCGTTGATCAAGCTGTCGAGCAACTATGCGTAGGTTCCGAGGGACTCCGCTTCAAAGGAAATTCCATAACTCCGCCGCGTTCGCAATTAGCGGAAAATATTAATGCAAATTCACACGCGCAGATCGCGTTATTGGCCAGAAAGATCAAACACCGAGTCGCTGAATCAGTTATGAAATTCCAAGCGTCTGTGTTATGTCGTTGGTTAGTTAGTTAACGTCGACATGAAAGCACTTGAGCAGGTATATGCCGTTGCTTGCTCAACGAAAGAATGCGGGGCATTCGATAGATACCCCGAGAAAACTTAGACAATAGGGTGGAGCGAAGTATAGGGGCACAATTTTTTTTTTATTCATGACTTCTAATAGTTGGCAAAAAAGTTGCCTTTTGTAATGATATTTAAGCTGTCAAAATCTGAACTTCATCAGTAAATGTTCTGAGGTGTCACAAGTCACTTAAAAATTATTATTTTTATTGATCGCATAAATTTTATTTTATCATGCGATAGCACTTTTTTTTTAGAAGAAACTTACTCGTTTGATTTCCTAGCCGTGTATCCTATCTGACTGCTATCTAGTGACTGAAGGAAGCTGCTATGATGAAGGAGTGACGATATATGTATCTACATATTGTATTGACAAATGAAAACACAACTGTTTGAACTGCATAAGCGTTCTGTTGCTTTGTTGGACGCATGGGAGACGAGTAGGCAGGCTAGAGGTCTGGACAGTGAACGTGTTAAGACTATAAAAAAATTAGCACATACAAATCTTTGGAAACATGTTTAAAAAACAAAAAGTTACCTAATACTTCAAAGTCCTTGCTATACCTCAATTTTTTTGGGCAGAATAGCTTTTGCGCGCTTAATCTGAATGATTAAAAGTAAGTTTTTTTTACTATTTGAAAATAATCATACAATTTTGATTTTTTCGTTCCACCTTATTAGACAATAATACCTGTTATCAATAATTTGTCGCTGGTGTAAAGTGTGCTGTATGTATAAAGATACAAGTATTCAATGAAAAGAAACTTTATTCCGCCAAAAAGTACTCTATGAACTTTTAATTTGCAAGGATCCAAACGTGTAAGCTTAGACCTATGTATTCGAACAGCCTTTAAAACAGAATAACTTCTTTAAATAATAATTTTTCGATTATTGATATTAACGGATATGTAGACAAAGGATTGAAGTTTTGGTCTACATCTTTTTCGTTGCTTTATTTCAAATAGGTTGGCTGTATGGCCATCTCTCCCGGACTTACGCTACAGATCATTTACTTCAGTTACTGATAAATAATCAGAGCAGTGTAAATCAAAAGGTCTCGTGGAGAATAAAGCTGCGATAAATTGACATAAGTAATTAAATAGAAATATTTCAAAGGGAAGCTGAACTTTTAAAGCGTCGCCGGAATTCGTCAGGAAGCCTGTGTGTAAATAAATAGATTTTAATCCAGAGTACCAGTCAGCAGGCATCATTGAACACGGCAAAGAGTTTAATGCGCTAGATACAGACACGGGCGACGCGTTCGCGCGAAATCAGAATAACGTGTATCAATTTTACCCAAGTGCATTATTATCGTCGCATTACATGACGGCCGCATTAAAGCACTTTTGGGACGCGAGAATTGAAAAGCACTTCGCGCGGAAAGTAGCAGCGTCTGCATTAGACACGATGGAAATCTGGAACGTTTCGCGAGGCTTTATTAAATGTCGATATTCGAGCACCGTTTTGATACGATATATCGCGGCATTATCATTCCCTTGGGCTCGTGGCCCCATTTTTTCGCATTGTATCGGCGCGCTCGGGCCCCCTTTCCGAATTGTCTTCGAGTGGAACAAAAATTGCTTTCGCGTCGCAAGGCGAATAGAGGCCTGTCTGATTCGAGGCCAACTATTTCCATTGGCAACGGAAAGTGGTCACCCAATCCTCGATCTAAAACTATTTCGGGAGACTTGAAGGGGCACGTGAAGGTGCTCGAAATATTTTCACCGATGCGAATCTTTCTGTACGACCTACATATATTGAACTTTTAGTATTGTCTAACTGTGGGCCTTGGGTGACAGGGAGATTAATCTGAATATTTTTCTCGAAGATCTTTCAAAATATAGCGTCACTGTTGGACGACCAAAGAGTGTTAAATACATACTGTTTAAGAGAAGAAATTAAGATGTAAAAAAGAGTAGTTTGTACGAATGTACTTTAGGGGGTATAACCGTTTGAAAGTGTCAAAAATTGTATTTTTTCTTTTTACATATTTTCATAGATTGATGTTTTAGGAATATTATAAATCAAGTCCGATGTAAAAATTCCGAGCAGAGTGAAGGAGGTCCATGCGTAGATCAACTGGCCAAGTAGAATCGCTCGGTGCCTGATCAGACACGCCTGACATTTTACACCGTACCGATACCACAGAATTACAAACGCCAATTAATAGATCCGGTAAATAGCTCGCTGCAACACCGAACAGTGATTAATACCGTACAAGATAAGAACACAGGGGAATGTAACAGCAGTTACACAAAGAAGGGGCCAGCACTGGCCAACGATGGGAAGTATCCCCAGCGAGCTATCATTTACATAATACCCGCTGTAATATCGAAACCAGCAGTTTAGCGAAATTAAGAGGAAACGAGAATTCTCTCAAACACAACGAGCCACGGCTATTATTCCATTTACTCGACTCGCCACCTTCTGTATGAATGCGCGGCGTTCCGCGAGGTGGATGAGTGCCGCTGCAATAATTACGGGATAATTATTCCTTTCTCGGGAGTAAGAATTTCCATAGCTTCAGCCAGCTGGGTATCTCGGTTCAATCCCTTCGGCGCCCCCCCCCCCTGGCCCCCTCCACTTTGATTCGGTTTCACACCAGCGCCAGCTGATTTTCCTCTTATCCAGCAAGCGGAATGTTTCTATGACGGGGCCTAATGGTGGCCCCCCGCTTCTCGTAACACCGCTGCGCAATCTAACGTACTCGTTCCTGCTCGCTTCTCCCCTATTGTACTCGGGACATTCTCTATCGATCCTGCCTCATCTTCGCGCCTTTCTTCCTTTCTTCTTCCTCCCAACGCCAGGGCCATTTTTTCCTCGCGCTTCTCATCTGGCGTGAAGAAACCGCCGCGAGAGGCGACGGGGCTCGGTTTCTTGCCGGCGATTACTCACGCGCGAAATGGAAGATGGCCGTGGATAAAAACGAATCCCCGCTGCCCTTTGTCGCGGGCCTGGGTAAATAAGAACGATAGAGTGTACCTTCTCGGCCGGCCGGTTTTTGTTTCGCTCGGCTCTAGGGTGGTGGCCGCGGACGCGCGGTGATTGATTTTGATCTTAACTAGCCTCGATACGGGGTGGCTGGAATTTTGTGCTGGAATGCGATGGTTTTCACACGGCTTTTACGTGGATTATTAGATAACTTTCAGGTAGCGGGAGGAAAAGAAAGAAGAATCAACATGTAGGTAGAATTTTTAATTTATTATCTAAAGTTTGTAATGGGACGTGTTGCTTTTGCCATGGATGTCACGTGGATTATTAAACTTTTTTATAGAAGGTTGAGGAAAAAGAAGAATTTTTAACTTGTAATATTTGTTTGGGGTTGCCTAGTTACCCGACGCTTTTATGGAATTTTTAGTCAGTTGTACGAAAGACATGCAAAGTGGCACAGAGAATGAAAGGGTAATTTAATACTGGCACGAGTAAAATTTAGTTTAGCTTCGATCAAGTAAATCAAATTCACTGTTCGTTTGCGTACTCCAATTGGATGGATTGAAAATAAATATGTTGACACGTATTGAAAATCGTGAATGCTTTTCACATTAATTCTGAAATATGAATAAAAACGGGATCGACTGTATATGAAAACATATAGGGTAAACGCATGTAATATGCAACTCCTGATTTCAAAAGCTTGCTAAAAGTAGGGGAATTTATTTTTTTAATAAAACTGACATGAGGAGATGAAGGAACTATTGCATAATTATATTTACGCAGCCAAGTGTTTTGGAATTATATTAGAAAAATTAAAAAGGGTGGAAATTCGAAGTTCGAAAAAATGGTATCTAATATGGAATTCCTAGGAAATTTGTAAAGAAAACTGAAAAGACTTTACTTTTGTTACTAAAAATGAAGGTGTATTAAGTGGAAGATACAAATAAACAAATACTTATATATCATTTTTTTATATTTATATACACGATTGCCTATAGAGTTCGTTATTTCTTTATCGAAATTGTACGATGTTCCTTATTACGTACCTTTACCGTACGCTAGTGGACGATTTATATTCCTATATCATTTCCTTATTTGTTTATAGTACCTATATTGATTCACTTCTTCATGTATTGACATGCATTTACGAAAAACCGTGTGTAAACACATGCTGCAATATCAATCCTAAGTGTAAGAAGTGATGAACCTATTTCAGTTTTATTTTGTTATTACAAACCCTACGTGCAACCTAGAATACAAGGATGTTACCATTTAATGCAAGGATATTACCATTTTTCTACATTTTAAACAACACTTCAATTAATGAAGCTCTTCGGAAAATCCTATCTTTTATGTAGGTACCTACTTTCTTCTTCTCTTTAACATCATTTAATACTTTAAATCGATGAAGCACAGACAGCTGTGACACGTCCCCTTTTTTCCCCGGAAATTCTAACTTTCTATCTCGAATCACTTCGTCCCTCGTAATCGTCTAGGGTGTCTTTTAATCTCCGCCCTTTCTGCATTTTCCGTTTCCCACGTCTGCAAGAAGAAGTAACCCAAACGAGCCCGAGCACGGTTGCAAATTGATCAATCGGCAAAAGTTCAAGGGAATATATCTTTTATCGCCGGGGGATGATTCGCTTGCCTTTTTTCGCGGGATTAATTGAATAGTTTAATTTACATGAAATTTGTTTCAGAACTAATTAGCTGCGACAGTGCGCAGTTTTATCTGTGCCTGCATATTTTTTATCACTCCTCTATATACCGCCGCGACTCGGCTGGCTTTCGTTTCCTTTTGTTTCCACCGTGATCGCTGCCCTACGGTGGAAGAGGAAGGAAGGAATCGATTTTCACTTTAACGACGACGACATTATTTTAAGCTCCACTTTAGCGAATGCTCGTAACAGGGCGAACAAGCATGAAAGTAGAAAGAAAATTCATTAACGATTTCTTAATGGCAGTTTCACTTGTCCCTTTGCGGAGTCCTCACCTTCTCCGCCATATAACTGATAGCTTTCACTTCCTATGTCTATTACGTGTAGTAAAGAACTTAAGAACGTCACACATCGTTTGATATACATGCTCGATATACGAGCATACGCTAACTTCAAGACGAATTAGTGCAGAAAAGTAAAATTTCAAATTCTTCAATATTGATTTAACAAATTTCAGAAAACGTATTTGCGTGTCGAGAAATTATTTTTCTTCAAAATGGTAATATCATGTGTCCGTTACTGGCTTGAAAAATGTGATGTAGAAATGTCAGGCATACACCATATTAACTGCTCTTTCTCGAGGATTGTAAATAGGATGATGGGGTGAAGATTTCAAACTGATCATTTTTATTTAGAAGATGACCCATGTACCAAAATTTAATTAACAGAGTTCTGCACACTTCGTATGTTCTATAACCTCATTGAGGAGCAAAAGGACGTAAAAAAATGCTAAAAAGATTGAGATATCAAAACTATTTAGTATATTGTTACTACAATTGTAATTTCTTCTAAAATTGTATTTTCTTCTCCCTTCCCTTAATCTGAATTTACTATGGGTTACTAAGGACAATGCGTGTCTTCCTTTTCGTGGCTCTGCTCTATTCGGTCACAAGGGGATGTAATTCTAAAAACGCCCTCTCGGGTAACAAAATGGAACGGATTACAAAATTTAACGGGATAAAGGGGTCGTGCATCATTCGCAGGAACTCCTTTCCGCCAGTACGAGAGGATAAGTTGAACAATTTCAGCTTTGACGTCTCCTTTGGTCAAATACGAAAAGGTTTCCGTTCCCTTTAATTTAGCGTCAGTGCAGCAGGATTTCGTCCGGACCAGTGCTCGCGTTACCTTTTTTCTTCCATTCGCCTGTCTACCCATTGCCCACCCATGTAATTTCTTTTACGTCCTTTTTGGGTCGAAGTTCCCTCATGGGAAAGAAACAAGTGACCAATTCTTTGCTCGAGTAACAAGTCTGGTCGCCAAAGCGGTGACGAACGAAAGTTCGATCGAAACAGTTAGCAAGAAGTAGTATCAATTCCGTTGAAATTTCAGTGCACGGCTACTAAACATTGCTGAAAGTATTGAAGCATCCTCGGAACACGATAAAAAGAAGCGTGGCATTTTCTTCTGTCGCGTTTAGAATGAAATTGATGAATAAAATATATCGAACCGATGATATTGGGGGGATGAGAAAAGTAAGACGTTGAAGTCTCCGAAATTAAGATACACCGTTGACGGAAAGGTAATCCAAGTGACAATAAAACTCTGCCGCGAGTGAATCAATAGGTTGAATGCATACCATTAAGAGAGTCACAGAACGGAAGCGTGCGGTGAGACTAGCAGAACTTTGGATTACCGAGGAGCGGCGCGCGTTTCTCATAAGAACCGAGACGAGTTGCGAAACTGGAGCTACGTCGTGATAATTACAGACTTCTGTTTCGCAGAACGAAGGGAAGTTTAAGTTTCGAGCAAATCGTTCCATTTATTCCCTTCCTCCCGACCTTTTGCAGCGCTGTGCATGCCTTTGGCGTTCCTTCGTCACGCGTATTCGTGTAATTGGACCCTCTTTCACGTTTCATTCCGAAGAACTTTCCTGCGGGATATTTTTTACGGCTTGTTGCTGGTACATCGCAGCCGAAACTTGAGCGCGGTGTTAATGGAATGAAATTCCTTCTCATGAAAATTCTTTGATACATGAGCGAAGATCCGAAGACAGTTTTCGAAGAGTAGTTTTAAATTTGATTGTGATTTTTCAGAGCGATAGATTTGTAAAGACAAGTGAAAATACGTGTCAGGGGTCCCGAAAATTTATTAAAATATTTACCAGTCAATAGTATGGCTTTATTGAATCTGAATAACGTGGTTAAAATTTGGATGGCTTATGATATAATATAATACAATGAGTTATATGAATACTATTTTTTTAAATCAGTGAACGGTTATTAAAAAAATTCTGAAATTCTTTTACTATAATAAGTAATCTCATAACACGTAATCGGTTAGAAGAAATGGTGATACACAACTCGAAGGCCTAGGTAGGGCCGAATTAAGACCTTTAGAGGCCCTAAGCACATAAAAGAATTTGACTAAAAAGTGTTTTCTAACAAAAGTTAGATTTTAAAATGCAGAAAATTTTTGTGGTGCCCCCCATTTCTCCTGAAGCCCTAAGCACGTGGTTGCAGTGAGCCTAAGATACATCCTCAGATATACAAAAAACTAAACCGATATTTGCAAAAATTTAACAACATTTTTATTACTAAATATACCAAACCACAAACTACTAGAGATCAAAATTGAATTCTACCCCAGCTACTAAACACTTGAGAAATTCTTCAAACGCAATTAGACTAGATTGCGTAGCATTATATTTAAATATAATTCTCACAAACCGTTCATTTGCAAATCCACTTCCCTTCGGAGTTATGAAAAAATTGCGGGGTCGTATATTTCTGTGCAGTTTGCCGGCTCACATAATATATCGCAGCGAGCGGGTCCGCCATTATCTTTCAAGAACAATTTTCGATACAAGGGTTAATTTGGAAGTTAATAAAGGTCTCTGCCGGTTGAATAATATCTTGGCACTCGCAGCTGCAGAAAGTTTCCGGGAACGAGGGATCCCCGTCTCTATCCCCTTATACGCCGTCTCATTCTGCCCTTTCGTCTATCCCTTTCTTCCTCCTCGTTTACTTCCGAGTCGCTTTCATTCAAAAATTAATTAGAAAGAAACTTCCGCGGTTGGTTAGTTATTAAGCCATTGGTGTACCTTTCCGCAGTCTTGCATTCGCCCAAGTAACGATTCTGTCCAGGATAACTTACGTAAGATAATTCGTGGGGCTGTATCTGTCAAATCAGGAGTCATATAGCGAACGGCGATTTAATTCTGAAGAAAATCCAAGAGCCACAAGCTACGTCGAATGTTGTAATGAAATAAGTTATTTCAAATAACACGTAGAAATATAATTACTAACTTCATATTTCGAAACGTACCACCCCCATTTTTTTAGAACTTAGCTTGAAGAAGGGAGGAATAATACAGGTATTTGTTTGTTTAAAACTCGCAACATGGTTGAAAAAAAATTTCAAACACTTCTAATTGAATACGTTTGTATACAACAATTTTTTGCACTGGTCTGCATGTTCATGAATTACGAGTCGCAAGAATTTTAATTATCTGTTGGGAAGACGGATTTGGCTGATAACCAGATTTATCGACTCAACCTGGCTATTCAGGTAATTCGCGATTTAGGTGTGATCTTCGATGGCTAGAACGACGATACGTCTACGGGGAAAAGGTTATTGTATAGCAGGTACTTGCTTTTAGTGCTCGTAAAAGCCCAAGCGGAAGTAAGGTTGTCCCCGAGTCACGAGCGAAGGCTGCTCGTCTCTTCCGTTATCGTCGAAAAATACTGTCGCTCGTGAAACCGTTAAAAACCCTGCACGCGATTCGGCTATTTGTTCTCCAGGTAATCACGGCCGACGGCGTTTAATTTGGGCATTTTAGAATAGTGCTGCTCGTCTATGACGTTCGAGCATAATTCTTAACGAAGAGAAAATGTCCCGAAGGGAAGACGTAAGTACTAAACGGTGGCAAACTAGCTTTTTCTTGAGTAGATATAGACAGTCAATCATTCGAGGAATGAAACAAAGGATTATGAGTTAAAATGAAATTGTACATAAAACTGTTTTCTTTTATCCAGTTACCCTTTTTATAGTATAATATGGAAACCAGGAAGCACGTAAAAAATATGTAACTAAAATTTCATGACCCTTTATGGAAAGTTTCATGAACCATTACAGAGATGTCCTAATGTCAGTGTCGAGGACAATAAAGAAGAACAAAATTTGCCCATAGAAAGGAAATATACCTCTCAGTTCAATTTAGTGATGACTGGTGCACGAAGAATTCCTGGGAATTAATATTTAATAGCGTGCGGTTCTCAAAAGTACATAACCTGGAGAGGATTTTGCATTCTGTGACACACTCTTGGGACCTACTGCCTCGGCGAGCAATAAACTGGAGCTCCGGGTGAAATCCTTGACACTCTAGCGTGTGATTCGAAATGAATTTCTGGAATAGTGACCTACATTTTCAAATTTAATTTGACAAAAGCAGGAAGCTTGCGCTTTATTTTCACAGCGGATAGGAGAATATGAAGCACAGTGCATAATTGTGAGTAGGTTCTAACAGCTGGCAAGGAATATTCAAATAGTTCAGAGGGCAAGTTTTAGAAGTTTCACTATTCCAAAAGTTAAATTAACTGAGCCAAAGGTACATCTAATCCAAATAAACTAACCTTATGCACAACTTCAGTTTAAATTGCTTTCTCGAAGAGACTTTCAGAGGTTTGCAGATACAAGTGAAGTTATAAGAACACCAATAGGAATATTTTCGGCGATTGCACGAATTTAGCATACGCCTTTTATTAAGGTGACCAACTTCTTAGGCAAATAAAGAAGAACGTTGAAAAATAAATTTGGAATTTTAATTTTGGTAATTAAATCTGTGACTGTCATTTCATTATAACGGTGGACGTAGTATGGAACTCTTGAATTTTCCTCAAAACGAAATGCTGCTGGATTTTCGGGGTGTGTTGACCCTTCATTAACGGAACCAGGTTTAAGCAACCGTTAATATTAATTACTCTATTTCAGAATTTGTCTCTCCTCTACGATATATTTAATGAGAGAAATATTTTAAGTTTATTCAGACGAAATTCATCCTTTATAAATAAAACTTTGCAATTGTCAACTCTTCACATTTATCTTCATATTTTGCAATCCTTTTATTCCTTCTAAAGTTACGTCTCAGTCGAACATTCAAGAATTATTAATCATTCGGCTGTAAAATTACTTTGCATGCACGCTGAGTAGCGGAACGGAACCAAAGTGTGGAACATGACGCCACGTTAAACATAAGTGCGTCGTAAAAGTCGTGTTACATCGCTGAAAGAAAATGTCTTATTTTCGCCATTTACGTCGAATTTGACGTGGCTGCATCGTCATCACGACGAGCGAAGGCACCGAGCAAAACACCCAGGTTATTCTCTTCCCAATTTATTCTCGTATAATAAGTCGTTCGCGAACACTCTGACGCGAAAATAGCTCAGACACGGCTTATGTATTAGGCATGCCTCTTTATAGTCGCTTAGACGTGACTTTATTTAGTTTGGTTGAAAGATTTACGCTACGTGCAGTCTTAGATCGCTATTCTTCTGCGGAACAAAGTGCCTTTCTACTTACCTACTCATATTTGCTACAGAAATAGGTTTCGAAGCAATTCGAGGGAAAGTAACCTGCCGAGGAAGTTGCTTTAACCATGTAGGTACTTATTGCGCAGAATAGAGCAGTCAAGCAGTACTTTCCATAAGTGTATAATTATTTTCCTAGGCTGACAAATATCATCAAATATTTTAATTTAAAAGAGTTGTGAAATTTTTAAAATTAATTCAACATGACAATATACATATATGGGTTATTTCCCCAGATTTCACCCGAACTACTGAACTGATTTGAAAATTTTGTCAGATACATTTGTTGGTGATTCAATTATCTTTAATTTGATATAATTTTCGACCATATCGGTCATTCACGACCCGAGATATTCACAATTAAGTGGGACTACATTTTTGACAGATAGGTAAAAACGTTCACCTGTCGATATCTCGAAAACGTATCCACAGAACCTTTTTTTAGACCTTATTTTCAGAATCAGCGGGCCATTTTACATAAGAAAAAAATAGTGGCATCTGCTGAGCAAAATTTATTTTTTATTTTGTAAACTATTATATATATTATATATATTGTAGTGATTTAGATGCTCTTCCTCCAAATATGGTGCTCTCATTAATTTTATTATTGGAGGCTAATGTAATAGTCATTTATGTATTTCAGCTCTTGCATTTTAAGTTCAATTATTCATTCAAAAATACAATTTTGAGGCACAGTGCTTTAAGGCCCCTGGGCATCAAAAAGTATATATATACTTTCATTCGACCTATCGTACCTTACAGAGTTGTATCCTAGTAACTAACTCATGCTCCACTCCAACAGTGAGTTAAGCGATATCCTTGAGAATACAAGCCATCAAGCGTATTTTTTTACATTTTGTACAGGGCTACACTAACTTGGTTACATTCCTACACACCCCAGGGCCTGAAAAATACCAATATCCAAAAAGTATCCTGAACACAAGCCTCGGTTCGTAGCTCTTCAGCAAGACTGTCAAGGGCCTCAGTCACCTGCCACTCACTACTAGATTACGTCACAATATCCGTGGAACGCACTACTTTAAGGTCCTACGGTGTATAGAAATCTAACCTAATAAGTGCAGCTCTGTAAGCGAACACATTTAGTGGCTTGTACCCTCAAGGATATCGCCTAGCACACCACTTGAGTGGGTCTCAGGTTACTCACTATATCCCTGCAAGTCACAATAAGTAAGCTTTGTCTATCGATCGAAGGGGCGGAACCAAATACGCGGAGAAACTGTAGGGAACTGTGGAGTGCGGAATGCGTGAAACACGCGTGAAACGGAGGAAAACACGCGGACGGAGGCGAGATCTTTTGAATTATTCATCCGCGGAGGGTAGGAAAAAAGGGGCGGCAAGGAACTCGCGCAATCAGAGAACCGACGCTCGGTTAATTCGTGTTTCGTGCCCTCCTTTTTCATGGGACGCTGGCGGAAGCTCGGGACGGTTAATCATCGCATGTGTTGAGCATCGTTGCCGCGACGTCGCGTTGACGTCGACGACGAACGCCGGCGCGGAATCGGAGCGACCGAGTAGATATGACTTCGCCCTCGGAAATTAGAAGCGTCGCGTGAACGGAATAACGAAACGCCGGCCCTTTGTCCTTGGGTGGTAAACAACGATCGCGCCGCGACGTTATGCGGCGGAGTATCTCGCAGGTGATAGAACGAGGACGAAATTTAAAATAATGTTGTATGCTTGCTGAATGGAAAGGAAATTAGGAATAAATGTTACGAAATGCTGTGTAAAAATGTTGTAGGCACCGCCAATTGTTTTTCCATTTATGCGAATTTGGGAATTTTGTGTTACTGAAAATCTGTAAAAACGAAAATCAAGACTACGTTGAAATTTTTGTTGAAATTAACTTCTGTTTTAATTGATTACGTTAAAATTTCGAGTTAGAGGACCCAAATTTATTGTAAATTTTGTTGAAGTTAACTGCTATTTTAATTGATTAACATTAATATTTCTAGTTGGGAGAGCTAAATTTTTCGTAAATTTTGTTGAAATTAAATTCTATTTTAATTGATTACGTTAAAATTTCTAGTAGGAGGAGCTGAATTTTTCTTAAATTTTGATGAAATTAACTTCTACTTTAATTTAATACTTTTAAATTTCTAGTTGAAGAAGCAAAATTTTTCAAATTTTTTAAATTTGTTTGTAATTAACTTCTATTTTAATTGATTAAGTTAAAGTTTTGTGTCACTGATTCATTGTATATTCCCTTCGCAACGCAGGTGCTCGATAAAACGGGATTTTTTTAAATTCCTACCCGAAGGGGGTAAAAGGGGGTGAAATATGTTTTCTTGGACCATATTATTTCTTAGGGCCGATTAGATATTAGCTTGGTTTTTACTTACAAAGGTTACCCACACAAATGCCTAAAAACCAATTTTAGAATTTTTCTGTTTCTTTCATTCTTTGACCAACGAAACAGTCGAAACATGTCACTGCGAAGATTGATCGACAGATTTAATATAATGTATTTTCATATAATAGAGATAATTAAATTTCAACAGACAGTGTTGTCATTCTCTTTCCCTCATTTTTTTTCTTTCCCCTATACCACCTTTGTTGATTTTTCAAGGTCAGACCAGCTTTTGGGAACCTCTTTAATTTACATTTTTGTGACCATGGTGACATATACTTTCGATCTATATAAAAAAATCATCATCCGAATATGATATCATATTCATCAACCGAATAGTGTCCCTAGTAAGCGGGTGAAAAGGGGTGAAATGTATTTTCACGGATTCCTCAAAATCTCTTATGCCTGATTAGCTACCAACTTGGTTTTTACTTCGAAAAGTTACCCACATAAATGCCCAAAATCCAATTTCAGGATTTTGCCCTAATCAACCCCTAGGGGGTGGTGAAAAGTAGTGAAATGTGTTTTCACGGAGTCCTTAATATCTCTTAGGCCCGAAACGACCGCGGGGGTAGTTCGCTAAATTTATAACAGACAAACTATTCATTATCCTTTGTCCTTTAAAAGTTTTTTTTCAGCAAGGAATTGCAAGTTGACATTTGCAAATATATTTTCCATTTATTAATGCCAAATCTTGATTGACATTTCAAAGCTGCCCACTTTCGTACGCAAATGGCCTTACAAAGGCTCCCGATAAGGCTTCTTCCAAATTCAAACGAAGTTATTCCCGTCACCTAATAACTTATCGACCATCGTGAAAGGGCACGCTCTGGAAGAAAGAAGCTCGGAGCGAGTGGGCGCGCGTTGGCGCACGAGACGCGCCATTTCGCGACGAGGGAAAAAATTACTAACAAAGTGGCGGCAGACTCCATAAAGTGGCAATCGCCGAGACACGGTACCGCGAGACTCTCGCTTTATATTCGTCGTTTTATTTCGCCCGGCATCCGCTCTCGCTTCCGCGTAGACGTTGCCGAGCAGTTTGCAGGGCTCCGGCTCGCTTCCGGCGACTGTCGTGTAATCGTTACACCGTGCGTCCCATTTCTCTCGAACAAGGAGCGAGAGAGGGACGGGTATCTGTCACGGTACGTTCCTTCTGGGTGTAAACGACGCGTCTCGATGCCGGGGCATCTATTATCGAGCAACGGAACGGAGGAAGGACTTTTGCTGCCTCCTCTAACGGGGTCAAGCGTGCTGGTTTCTTCGAAACATCGAATATACCCCCGTTTTTTCGAACCCTCCCGGGGTCTCGTGTCCATTTCCGCGCGCCCATTACCATTAACGGCGCGCACCGCCGTTGCGGAATCAATGAAGGAGCCTCCTCTCCGGTTTTTTCGACATTAGTACCGCCATTTATTCCTCGAACCAAAGTTCGAACCAGCTAACGTCCCGCGGCTCGTTCCGCCGGGCTTCCTGTACCTTGAATATTCCATAAAGTTAACCTTGTTGTATTTATGATAATTGAGGATACGATCGACCGGCCACTGACTTCCGGTCCCTTTCTCCCAGCCACCTATACCAGCGCCCTCCGTCATGCCTCGCGAGGGGAACTGGAGGATACTTTCTTGGCGAAATTTATGCAAACGCGCCCGCGGAATTTACAGTGGGCGCAAGCCAAACCGCCACCGCTTGGAATAGCCCGCGAGCGGATCGCAGGAAGCGGCGGGTCGCATTAACCGAAAAGGATGGAACCGCGCGCGAAGAAAGATGGCACATGGAAATGGTAATAGTGTTTTCGTTCGATTCGAGAGCCGCCATCAGACCGCTCGTTTCTAAACATCGGGCCTGAACTATTACCAAGACAATCACGGAGAATTATGAGCCATCACGATCAAAGAAGGGATCCCCCGCGTAGCGTCTGATGGCGGTTGGCGCGGTGACGAACTATATATCCACTTGAGATTGCACTTTGACGTCGACGCGGCGTAGTTGAATATTCGTGATAATCAAAGAATGAATTTGAGGCGTTGTGATATACTTTCTGCTGGTTTCTTCAATTTAAACTTTATAATGAATGCAATATGTACATAAAATAACTGTAAAATATTCTACATTAAACTAGCCATTAGAAAAAACAAAAATTGAAATTCTTATGTAAGGTGGTCCCCTAAACTCAAAAATCGACATGAGACGAAATCCTAAGGATACGTTTTTGAGATATCACGCGATGAATATTTTGGTAATTTTTTAAGAAGACGACCCGACGTTTTTGGCCATATCTAGCCTTAGATTTGACCCATTTGGTCGCTACTACTATTGAATTAAAGGTAATTAAAATTGCATATAATTATTTCATACATTGTTTTCCAATCGGATCAATAGTTTAGGCAGAATCGAGCGAAACTTAAGAAAAATGTAATGTTTTGGGGCCGGAATTGAAATAAAAAATTCACTACATAGCTTGGAAGACCTAGAAATTATCATGTGATGTCTAGTTTTTTTTTTACGCAGAGTGCGCACCTTTACGAAGAAAATAAGCCCAACCTGACTAAAATCCATGCACAAACAGGGAAGTTATAGGCGATAGAGTGGGAGTGCCTATTTTCTACTTTTTCCCTATTTTTGCATTCCTTCCTGTTTCTTGGCGAGTTACGTATTTCTTTTCAATGAAAACAAATATAAATGTATTTTTTCCACGTAGTAGCTGATAATTATTAGCTAAAATAAACTGATAAAAAGTTACACCAATCATACATGATTTTTTTAAACGAAGTGTTTGTTCCTACGTCTCATTTCGCATTTACTTGATATTTTCATCATCAGATATCGTTTATATTCATTAATTACTGCGAAATTGATGAGGTACGATTTAGGTGACCAGTACGATATTGCCAACTCTCCCCTAAGTAACTTTCGAATTAAGGAGCTTATTTTGAAACTCTAATTCTGTTATTTTGAAATCAAGAATTTCTAGCGATCAGAGGCACTAATACCGCAGAAGGGGCAATCCACGAAGAGGCATTGAAAAGAACACGAGAGGGCAACTTCTACCTCCCGCCACCCCCCATTTCTTCCCAGTCGCTGCACTCGCGAGGTCGACGACGGATCGTCGCGGATCGTCACACTCTGCCGCCCAGGAATTTCATCTTGCACATAATTAATCTCGGCAATTACGCACCAGACAAGTATAATTCCGCACCGGCGTCGGCATCCGGCCGTGCCACGTTGAAAGCCAATGCTACAACGTTCCGCACTACTGTCCCTGCCGCAAACTCGGGGTTTCCTATCCTTCTGCACGGGCTGCCCTGCTTTACGTATACCGAAACAACGAGCGACACCATGCCGCTTAGTTTCGCCGAGACGCGACACGTTCAAATTACCGCATACCGCGCCAAAATGGACCTCAGCTGACCGAGCTGCGTACGATCGCCGTGACAGCCAGCGCGAAGAAACGCGTTCGTTATTGTCCCCTGCGGAATTCCCTTCGTACGTTTCGTTACGTTACGTTCGCGACACCTTGTGATATTCGCGGCCCTAGGCCAGCTGCGGGAGCATATATCTGGGATGTGAAATTCATAGAACTACTGGGTGGAATGTAGTACCAGGTCTAAATGCCAGATTTTGGAATAGCCTGCAATTTAAGAGACTGCTTATGATATTTACGATAGATGGTACGTAGAGTGAGGGGGAATACACATTACACTAATAAATGTTTAGTAATCTGTTGTTTAATACAGCGTAAAATGTGGAGAAGTGGTTATGTTCATAGGTCTGACCAGGGGCGGACTAGATCTAAAAATATTGATTGCTAGGAGACAAAGGAAGCCCAGCCACAACTATAAGGTTATCATTACATTTGTATAAGAAATAAATTAAATTTTAAAAAATATGTGGCAAAAAAGTAGATTCAATTAAAATTTTTATGGAATAAATATTATTTTTTAGTAATTAATGTGTTTCAGAGAGCCCAGTTCATTAGGGGCCCACAGAGACCACTTGCTATCGGGCAACTTGACATCCTCAGTTCGCCACTGAGTCTGACAATGAGTAGGGTAGGGTGGGGCTAAAAGTCCGGCGGGTAAAAAGTCCCGAATTCGAAATCTCTATTCCTAAACCATGTATTGAATTTCGCGGTATACTAAGTGAAAGGCGAGAAGGAGGAGACCACAGAGACGCCAGTCGCTCCTGGACATTCGTGCGAATTACACGACGCCTTCGTTATTTTATGTATTGAAAACTAAAAGAAATACGTCCTTTTTTGTTGTTTTATATGAAGTAAACTACAGTTTAAAAGCGTATCAGCCAAGTACGTTAAGATTGTATGTTCCTTTAGTAATGTGTGCATGATATTGTTTATTGCTGAATGATAATATTTTCTAACGTATATATCGCAGAAAGTATAGAGGTACCATTGGGGCAAAAAGTCCCTCATACTGCAAATATATATTTTTTTATTTGTTTTCATAATAAGATGGCCAAACTATAAAGAAATGATGCCAAAGTCTTTAAATAGTGTTTTTGTTTTAGTTGAGCGATTTTTTTTTTAGTTTTTAGTTCAAAGTGAGCCTCTGACTTATATTTTTATTTTTTGGTAAAGAAGGTAAAGATTTTTTTTTAGTTTTTAGTTCAAAGTGAGCCTCTGACTTATATTTTTATTTTTTGGTAAAGAAATTATTCAATAATGCATACCAAAAAGAATTGGTTTAATAAATATTTGTTGATTCGAAAAGAGTTTTTTACTTATTTAGTTTAATATTACACGAAAAAACATTAGGGACTTTCTACCCTATGCAATGGACTTTGCCCCGTGAGTTGGGCAAAAAATCCATTTTGCATTGACAAACATTTTGTGGTATAACTCAACAGGAAATAACAGTACCAACAAACGAACTCCGTGAACGTAAAGCACAATAGTTGTAGTTTATACAAAATAACACCAGATATCTCTAGATTGTTAGTACTAAATTTTACATAGGTTTATAGCCCCACCCTACCCTATAGAAGTGTTGTGTGTGTATGTATGCTAAGTGGGGCGAAGTAATTTTTTGCGTTGCATCAGAAGAGGCCTAAAATGACTTCTGTCTATTGACGGGAAAGTATACGTTTATGAGTGGAAAGATATAGTAGTAGAATTGAAATTTATAAAAATTGAAGGTCACACAGAACTGGGTGCGTCCCTCAAATGGAACAAGTCATTTGCGTTGTTGATGGTTGAAAAAATGACACAGCTGTGACATAATTTTTTTTCATAAGTGCAGTGAGGCAGCAGAAAAGTGTAAGTGCTATTTTTTAAGAATAGCTACATATCTTTGTAGATATATCTAGAGAAAGTGTTAAGTTTAATCGTGGGGTGGAAATTTTCGTATTTTCATTTCAACCACAGCGATGTTGGTATTTATAGTCTCTGCTCTATCTTACGGCAGCTCTAGAAACTGAGGCAAATTATTCCAGCACTTACAGCGTTCACCACTATGTTCTGCATGGGATATACATCCTTTTCCACTAGAAATATAATTTTTCATTTCTTTGGCACTTACGTCGTTTATCATTTCAACTCCGCAATTAGTCAAATTTCATATTTGTCGCAAAACGTAAATGATTTATTCGAGATAGGTGACCTGAATGAGTCTTGAGGTTTATAATTTATAACGCACGCACATGTGTCATCATATTAAGTTCGAAATGGATATAATGTTAAATATTACTAAAGAACTTGAAGAATATTTTTATGCTGTTATATACAGCAATATTGAATGTACAAAAGTAATTGCCCCAGCAATAAACACTTGACTCCTCCGCAACATTCTCACCAATCGAAGAAGTTACATTCTTCGTTGTTTGTTAATAAGGCAGTTAATTGGTTTGGTACCTACCACGGATTCATCTAATTTAATGAACGTTAATTTTTTCGTGTTCTCGCCGATTTGCGATACGCACGCGAGAGCAATTACTGCATTTACACCGAATGCACTGAATTAGTTTTAATTAAGCCATTTCGACTTGTTCCGTTTGAAGCGCCAGTTAATTGATGGAACCGTTTCGTTCAGCATTATAGGTTTTCGATCTAGCTAAGCTGAATTAATAAGCAGAATAATTCACGAGTTCTGAATTATTTCACAATTGAACACACTAATTCCATGTTATAATGTTCGGCCATGAAATTGAGATTGAAATCCTCTTTGACTCTTAATGAAACAAAGTTATGAGCATTAAACACTTTGTCATAGTTATAGCAGAAATAATAGGCCACACATGTACATACATAAAGTCTTTAAAATCTTTCAATTAACAATTATTTAATCTACTTATTAATATCTATTATCGAACTACAAGAAAGTGTGGACTCAACAGTATTGAAAACGAAACCAATGTGAAACAATATCTTTCACTGGGTTTTTAAAAGTTTCTGGAATAAAAGCGAGGAACATAAGATAGTGAAAAGATAGTTCAGATAACTGATTCTCAATATGTGAATCACGTTCGATGAAGCTGGGTCAGAGGCTCCAAGAAAAGTTTCAGAAGGAATTGGAATATTTGCTTCGAAGATAAATATTTAACTATCAAAGACCGAAACTTACACACCAAGAAAATTATACGATGTGGTCAATTCAATTTGCTTGGAAATTGCTCATTTCCAATATTGGTTACACAGTTATTTCTAAAGATAGGAGATGATGGCAGTTTGTAAAGAAGTTCCCTCTGCATTGGTGGCTAATATTTAATAAAATTTGTCCCTTAAAATAATATTTCGTATTGAAACATTGCCCGATGAATTGCATTCCATATTTCTGGTGCCCATCCCTCTCCCCAGGAAATTACCTGTCTGTCACTCGTACAGCTTCTACCCTCATTAATACCCCACACTCTCAGCATGGGATTGCCATTTAAATAAATGGATCAAAGGATAATCAATTGAAACTTCGCGCAATAATGCTGTGAAATAACTTCGCTTTGCCGCCAATGGAGCAGTATCTGCTGAATAAAGGCAAAACCAATGCGTATCGATACATGACACGGTGTATCATGTGTCACCGAAAGGTGGGCCATCGCGCGTGACGAGCCTGTACAGAGTCGATTCAGTTATCAGAGCGGATGGCTCCATTAGAGCCATTATTCACTCGACCCGATTCATCACGCAATGATAATACCGTGTTTTGCGGTCTATTATGATTAAGAACCAGGTGTATGGAAAGTTGCGCGCGCGTATAGTCTGTTCGATCACTTCTAGCGACGACAGCCCGTCGGCGATGTTTTTCGTGGCTGCAGAATACACGTCTTGCTGGCATGCATCGTTCGTACGCCATCGAAATTCCGCTGCACGGTATCGAAGTGAACCATCGGGCGATTCGTCTTAGTCACGGGAATCGAAAAACATCGAGAACGAACGCTCTATTTCCTCGATTCGTTATACGGAAGTATTATCGGCGTAGTCGTTGGAATGGCTGATCAATTAGAACGTTTAGTTCGTTAAGTGAAGTGATATATGCCTCTGGTGGCATACAAAGATTAAATCTCTTGAATAAAAAAAGTTTTTTGATTGTTATAGAGGAATAGGGTTACTAGATCCAAAAATGAAAATGGGGGACAATCTAGTCTGAAATCGTTTGAAAAGGAGGGCGTTGTAAAATAAAACCAAATGTTAGATATAAACTTGTATTATGTAAGAATTCGTTAATGTTTACTTTAGAATAATCTTGTAGCTACTACATATTAGAAGGATGAAATGAAGTTTTCCCAAGTGCAAACGCTTCAGACATTTGAAGACGGCCTTCTCTTTTCCGAAGTGGAAGCAAATACTGTTGCCTTATAGTAGAATTTTATTGCACTTTATGCTTGTTACGTCCGTAACGTATGGCTATCTACAGACCCAGCGAAAGTTAGTGAGGAGACCCAGATGCAGTCCCAGGTGTTGACCAGGCATTTTCCGAACGGCGAAAGTAAAGGCCATCCTCGAGATCAGCGCGTTCATCTGGTGAGTGACTATTTAGGCCGTAACCCTTGGGTACAAGTGCGGTTCTCGATGTCGTGGACTTGCAAGGATCTACACTGCAATATCTTTCTGCCGATGTCTAGATTTCGCCAGTTACCAGGGATGGTGTGAAACTAATTTGGGACTGTTTGGGACTGTTTTCCGTTTTGGCCATTCGAGGGTAGGGGTGAAACCTCTCTACCTAGCGTAGATAGAATTATCCGGATCTCCCAAAATATATGGGTATTGTATAATAACTAAAAAATGAATTATTGTGATTAAAATAAATCCTAGAATATATTTAATTGTAAAATATATATGAAATGGAATTTTATATTTATTTCTATTTGTTCCTAGGGGGTTATTAAATCCTTTTAGATGTAACCTACCTACAATTGTTATCCGAGCTACCGAAGTCCCTGGCCCAGTGTAAATTTCTTAAAATACTTGACACGAAAAGAGGGACAACTGTTTATCAATAAATATATTTCAACATTTCAACATTTCCCAAATCTTCTACATTTATAAATTACTTTTTAAAAAAATTCTCGGGAGTTACGAAAACGTGTACATTCAAAATATACCTTCCATTTCCCCACGACACACTTTGCATCTGCATACTACATACCACAGAATAGCGAACTCGCAAAAAATTCCTGTTGTGCTCTTGTCAAACATTTCCTACATAAGGGAGAGTGGGGATAGTTGAACCACTTTTTTTGTTCATCGTTATTTCTCTATTAAGTTTTTTTATTAGTTATGTTTTTTTAATAAAATGAAAAATCAAACATTCCTTTATCATTTGCAAAATCACTTTGAAATGTAATGCGGTTTATTTTAGATTGTATGAACAATTACATCAATGCCTCATTTGGTTCAAGTATCCCCATCCGTGGTAGGTATTGTGATTACTATTTAACTAAAACAATACATTTTTATACATGTTTGGCGGCTAAAAAGTCTACAATTATATATAATAAATAATCAGTTTCGAATTCACAAATATAACTTTATTACCCTGAACAAATCGTGCCGTGTAATCACAATTTGTTTTTGTTTCATTTTTCATTCCAAACAAATTTTTGGCAGGTTTTTTCCAACACTTTTTCTTCGTTTTTTTTTCAGTGGTTCATTCAGCCCCACAGATCATGAGCAAATTACAAATGTTCTCAAAATAGTAAAACATATTTTGAATCAAAAACGTTACTATGCAAATACTAATTTTGATGTAATTTAGAACCACTTACCAATGACAACAAACTTTTTTCGACAAATGACAAGGTCAGAAATACATCGGTTTAGGTAACGCAAACGTGTTTAGCGCAAGTATAAAAAGTTACAGACACTCAGCGCCTCTACAAACGCTCGTGAATTTAGGTTATGCATAGACCTAACTATATTTAACATGGCACCCGAAAACTACTAGAAGAAACCGAAATATCCTTAAGTAGGGGAGAGTGGGAATAGTTGAACCATGGGGACAGTAGAACCACTACTATCCCCATGGTTCAACTATTCCCACTCTCCCCTACTAAAGGAAAAGTTGCAGCATAAATTCCTATAATATCACAAAATTATGCCATAACAATAATTAGTAACTGTGGCATAAATAAAATACATGTCCTCCTGTTGTCACCTCACATACTTGTATAATAAATATTAATAGTTGCAAGCAAATCACTTGCGTTACCAGAACCGAAACTCGCTCGCAACTCTGACAGGGTTAATTTTTACACCCAAGTTAATTAAGCATTGTTTACTCAGTTTAACGAGTAGGTACTATCTGCCCTGCAACTTCTGTCCCCTTTTTTCTAAAAACCGATCTATATACATACTCGACATATGAACAATTAGGAACAATAAACAGTTGCAGAAGGTATTCGATTTTCGTAGCCAGTGGTATTAGAACCGTCGTCGCCGTTAAGTCTGGCAATTAAAATACCTACGTATCACCGTGAAAATCCGCTCGGTATAAAATCGAGTTAGTACAAGTGGATTCACGGGGCGATCGTTTAACGATAGTGTCGCGCCAGCTAGCTGATAATTAGAATCGCAGACACACCGGGAGGCTTTAGTCCCCACGGAAACTTGGAACAGTGGCTGGTTACGTGCGTTATAACTCGTACCAGCGGCGATGGCGGCTTAATATTGACGCGGGCAGATTCAAAGGCGAAGTTTCCTCTCTTCTCCGAGGGATTTTCTCAGCTTCAGAATATACTATAGTACACAACTACTGTGTAAACGGTCGCCGTTCCTCCGCACGCCATATTAATAGGGCCATCTTCATGGGCAGTTTAATATTGGATATGAAGCGCCTGGCTTCGCTCCTTAGAAGCAGATACGATTTATGGCCCCTGGTGGCGGGGGATTTGTAAATAGAATTCCGTCTAGGAAGAGCACCTCGAGGACAGGCACGTGCTTGGCATAAGTCTGCCATCCGAAGAATGTCAGGCGAATTGCGCCACGCCACTTCGACGCGCAAGGTGTTATTAGAAGCAATAACGCGGGTTATGATTTTATTGGCCCCCCCGTTTTACTGACGATGCGAGGATGAGAATGAAGTTCGAGTTTTTTGGGGGATTCTGAAGATTGGTTTTTTGGAGGCTCTGAATATGATATTGCAATCTGCTGGAAGTTTGGGGCTATGGCAACAGAAGTTGCAAGCAACCCGAAGTTCAGAAATGAACCAACTTTTTTGTTAGAATTTGGTTAGCAAACTTGGAGAATACTATGCAAGTAGCCGCTTACTAATCAGAGGAGAAGGTGTTGTGGAAAGTGCAGTAAAGAACAGGCTCGGTTGAAGCTGATTACCCAATTGCTAATATATGTAGCAAAATGCATACAGTAAATAAATGATTAAAAACCAGGATGAACAAGGATGGTTCAGTGAATCAACTATGGTTGGGAGTTTAAAAGAAGAAGCATAGGAATCAATGTTCGGAAAGATTTAGAGAACTTCCTGGAGTGACAACTGGAAGCAGAATGAATTTAGTGACAGGACTACAAAGGGTCAAATTCCATTGTAACATATACATATCTTTCATTCTTCATCCCACATTGTTTACTTTATAAATGTACTATTGGATGCAAGAAGGGCCACAGTGCCAAAAGTCAGTTACCAGAAAAATATCTGCAAATATTACGAAGTTGGATAATTTTTAAGCATAGTGAAGTTGTTGTAAATCTGCCGATAATATTTAAAATTTTGATGTACCTATCTCCTTTGTAGTTGCATTATTACAATCGGAATTGTGTAATAAATTAATCAGTGAAATTAATTTTAATTATTGCCCTCTCAAGCCCTTCTTCCATAAAATGGAGAAATGTAGAAAATAATGTTGTTTCTTAACATTATTTTCTATTATTTATTTAATATTTGCATAATATTTGAAAAAATGTAGAATACTGAAAAAATATAGTCATAAAAATAGTCATAGATCGTGTCACATTCAGGTTGATGTATGTTTGGCTTACAGTTGACGACTTTACAGCAAGAGAGGTGCAACTGTAAAAAAAATTCTACATCGTTCGGTGCACGTTTGATGCAAATCCGATAACAAAGGAGCGATTTATTACAAATTTTAAATCTGCGCCCATTACAGTTTTACGCAATACGAATGCACCAGATTTGAGAAATTTGTCAAAAATAGAAACAAAAGCTTATCAGTTCAATAACTCAGTGGTTCCCAAACAGTGGGTCGCGGAATGTTTTCTAGGAGGTCGCCGCGGTTATTTTTAGTCCACGATTCTTAGCAGTTATTTATTTTAATACGGTTACATTGCCATATTCTATTAATGATATAACACTGATTTTTCATTTATGAATAGAAAGAAGAATCTGGTTACGTAGATGCAAGCACAACCATCACACTAAATAAGATAATTAAATATATTAAATATGTTTAAGAATATTTAATACAAGTATTAAGATAATTAAATATTATTAAGTTAGAATTATATTCTGAAATACCTATTTTTAATGTGTTTTCTTTACCTTATTAAATTGACCTTACATTATATAGAGAAAGGAGAGGTGGGGGGGTTGAAAATTATTTGAATATTAAAAAAAGGGATCGCGACTCGAAAAAGATTGGGAAACACTGCAGTAATTACTACTTGTTCTGTGAAAATATATATTTTTCTATTAGTGTTCTCTTTTTAATCTTAAGTTGAAGCAATAATTTTATAACCACTTTTTTCTAAACTTGAAATTGATAATGATGGAGGTGCACCCCCCACCCCTGCTGCAAGTTCCCCAATTACATACGAGTTAATTAGGGTCAGTTGGCCAACATAGATTCACAAAATTTACTACAGCTCTGTCAATTTTAAAGATACAGCAATGAAATTCATAGGGCATGCATAGGAAATAATATGGAATCTAACTATGCGTTTAATGCAAAAATAGCCCGTGTGTCCTGGGGCCGTTCTTGCATCCAAAAGCACAAATGCAACCACCAAAACACTCAACGACGTTCAGCAATATCAATTGCACCCAACTCTCCTCCTTCACGAAGCCACCCCCTTCGAAAATAGCTCGCGTGCGTAATCTCGATTCTTGCGACCGACAGATCCCTAGCCCAAGCCGAATGCCGACGCGCGAGTATCGCTTCACGCTCGATCGCGTGGCCAAAGAAGTCCCCCTCGGATGCACAGGCGACGATCGCACGAGGTTTTCGCGGTGTCAGTGCCGAAACCGCAGAAATTTCCGTGGCAACCGATCCTCCAGCGCTCAGGCATCCCTCGCGCTCAGGAGCGGCGCGCATTACCCAATTGTTTGCCCATGTTTCCGACAGTCTGTCTCGCCTTGTCGGAAGTTCCCGCGGCAGACTGCGGCCCCGTCGTACTTCGACGCATAATGCCTGTCAGCAGAAATCCCCGCGCATATTTGCATACGTAATCGTGGCCCCGTATCGCGCACGGTCATCTTGTTAGTCGACCCCTGGGATTGACCGATCGATCCACCCGAGTGCAATTAAAAAGCGTCTTAAAGTACGCGTGCCACGCGAATCATTAATATCATTCGACACCACCCCCCCCCCCTCTGCCCTTCCAGACCCGGGCCGTGTTAATTGTCCGTCTGGCGGTCTTTGTGCTCGCGGAACAATCGACGCACCGGCGATATTACATTTTTAGACGACGGGGGAGGGGAGGAAAACAGAGGAAGAGGAAGGGAGCGGCATTGGCGGAAGGTGAGGTGAAAAGAAAGGGCGAAGAGAGGGGTACCGCAACTTTACAAAAGAAGAGATTCATATTCCGTTCAAAGGAACAACGGTGGAGGAAATAAAATCTTCGGGGACCGGCCCGTCCGCGGAAACGCCGGCGCTGTGTATTCACGGGAACGTTCCCCGTTCTCGTCTCGTAACTTCCTCCTTTCTGAACCCTTAACCGACTCCTGGCCCCCACGGCCGTGGCCGCATCGCTGACCCTCCCTGCGCTTAGGCGTTCTAAACCGACCGGCAAACTTCGTGGCGTGCATGCGGAATGCCGGAGTTTTCTCCGGCCTGTACGTGCCGGCGGATTTTCTTATCAGAATAATATCGCGTTTAAATCCCCGCGTTCTGGGGCACGGGAGGGTAGCACGAGGCACGAATGGTCTGCGGGAACAGGAAAGGGGTTGGCGCGCGGGGGTTACGCGTCGCTGCCGCTGCGGTGTGGGACTGCCGCTGTCTCGTTGCATCCACAATACGGCTCGCAATCGAGCTGGCAGTGGCTGAGAGCAGCTATCAGGGGAACACGGCCGCGCAACTATCGAGTAATCAGCCGCGGCGCACAGCTAGGCGATGTAAGGCAGAACGCCTCTTATCCGCTGATCCGTTTCCTCGTGAGACGTAACAGGGGCCAAGCATGCCCAATCGAGTTTCGGCCCTGCCGCTACCTGTATCGCGAACGTGGTAAATTGTCTAACGTGACGTACATGCTTCCGCCCACATGCTCCATGTACGCCCGATCGGGCTGCACCGTAACTTTGTGCCGTTACGTAACTGTTTTAAAGGATACCGCAATGCTCGAAGAGGCCCTGCTAAATCCTTCGATTGAAATGCCACTCCCTGCTAATCGTTCGCTATGAGTACGATTTAATATTGAGTTGACGCATGTGAAATTACCGATCGCAGATGCCGTAAGAGTGTATGAAACACATATACAGAAATGAAGGGTTCTTGTACAAAACACTGTAAGTGTCAAAATTTAAATTCTATACTATAGTATTAAAACAATTTTTGTTTTTAATTTTGCCACTTAAGTAGTGTTGATTGATGAACACGTAGTGTTTTCTGCAAGGACTCTTCAAATGTCCCTACAAAATTACAACTTCTCAGAAGAAATTGATGGCCCACTAGGGCCATGGCACACTAGGGTGGCCCTTATTTTCAACCTGCGATTTATTTTGCTCTCACCCCCTAATACGGTTCATTTCTTAAAAAAAAATAATCCCTGAAAAAGATTATTGCCATCAAGCAACAGGAAAGGGTGGCGACAAGTCCTTAATGTTTAGAATTTGAAGAATTTCTCAAAAATGGTAAACTCTATCGAAATTTTGTTCAAATAATATTCAAAGAGCATTCAATTTTCTATAATTACTGTATATATAAGTTTGTCGTGCTACCAACCATTTTGTAATTAATAACGTTTGAATATAGAGAGGCCCGCACTTCGCGCGTGCCACCTGTATGGCGTGACGTATTGTCTACACACGCGTAGCGCGGACCACTATATTCAAACGCTATTATTTAAAAAATGGTTGGAAGCACGAAAAAATTATATATACAGTAATTGTAGAAAATTGAATGCTCTTTTAATATTATTTGGACAAAATTTCGATAGGGCTTACCATTTTTGAGAAATTCTTTAAATTAAAAGCATCGATGAATTCTAAACTTTAAGGGCTGGTCGGCGCCCATTTCTGTTGTCTGATTGCAATAAACTTTTTCAGGGACTATTTTTGTATCAAATGGCACCGTTCTAGGGCGTGAGAGCAATGAAATACAAAAACAAAATTCAACACGTATAAATAAGGTCCACCGTAATCCACGCAGCATAAAAGGGCAGAAGTAACCAATGCTCCAAGCATTTATTTACTTGGGATTTTGAAGTCCTCCCACTACTGATAAATGCAAAATACAGTTTTTAATCCTCTTTCATTACGCAACACCTCTAGCAACGTTTGTAAACATTGCACCAAAGTGGAGGGTGTCAGTACTTTTTTCCCAGTTAAGTACTGTTTGGGATCTTTTTTATTTCCTGTAGCCGCTAACTTTTTACTTTTTGAGCGTCGCACATACTTGCATTTATCTCAATGGTCGAATTTCACGATTTGGTCGAGTGCTTTTTTCTCGAAACTGGCTACTATGTCACTTCAATTCCGTTTGAATTAACAACAACAGAATATACAGAGTACACAAGTTAAAAACTTGAATTTTGGAGTAATTTTTCTATACAAAGGATTTCATAAAAACTGCTAGGGGCTAAAATTCTAGGAGTTGTTTACATCAATATTTGTGGTTCCTCAAGCCTGATTTCACATAGGAAAAACAAACCTCGACAATCAATTTGAAAACTGTAATAAACTCTTGGGTTTCTCGAGGAATTTATTTTACCAAAAAGTATACCCTTTTTCTTTCATTTAGGTACGAAGGAGTTCTATCTAAAAATAAATATAATTACGTATACTCTCTGGCTTTCATAAGTCACTGATCCACCAACAATGTTACTTATATTCAAAGCATAAAAATAGGTGAAAAGGATGGATACATCCGTTCTTCCCACTTAAGAGTTTAAGGCGGCGTTGTGGATTGGATTTACGATACGTCAATCCCTATACAGGAACAAGAAGAACTTTCAAGCTTCCCACGTCCTAATTAGAGTTTGAAGTTTTCCTAGCCGTAAATGAGCAAACTGAAAGTGCTAAAGTAAAGCTACGTAAAAGTGGTTAATCTCGAAAAATAGCGAAGAAATCGCGTTCTCATCATAAACCCAATTCATGTCGTTGTTCTCAAGAAGTTCCACGCTGGTGGTGTGTACTCTCACAAAAAATGTTTCCTCCTTATCAAAGTGATAAGTTAATTTTTCTCCTAAGTATGCTTCACCTTAAACTTCTTGAGAATGGAATAATTTATGATATACTGTGCCAGGAGAATAATTACAAAGTTTCTGGACTTGAAACGGACGTCATCGCTGTTAGTGTCGAGCACTAAGGGATTTAAATTTCATTGAAGCACGCCTACTGTGATTTCATAACGCATAGTATTATTATCACTGGTGAATTAATCAACCCACCTATCAACCTCAAATATGCTTTACAATAGAACTACTGGGCACATTTGTACGTATACTATTTCACGTAGGTATTTCAACCCTATCCAATATTTGCTCGAAAGTGAAATGCATTTTTTCATTCCCATCGAGTTCGATATTGCGAAAAAAAAGCAAAACTAACAGGTTTCCAATAGCACAAACTGCACTTAATCGCCAGACAGCACTCCCCGTTGAATCATCTCGTTGAAATCACAAGTCCAATTTCGCAAACTTCCTGAATAAAACAAATGACTGAAGCGCTATGCTACCCAAGATCTTCGAAACATTTTTAAAAAAATTTCAAAAAGACGAAACGTTGCAGTGCGTCGGTACATTTCTTCACATGCGAGGAGTCGAAAATTCTCTTCGAAAGGTAGTACCTAAAATAGTCTCTGCTTGCAAATAAATCAGAGTGAGAGAGGTTAAACCGTGTCAACGGTGAATGCTTATTACGGACCGAAGGAACGTTTTGTTGTTGGGGATTTACATACGTTTGCGAGCAGGTAACGCCGCAACAAATTGTACCTGAGGCTGTTCTCCTGCCCGTACAATGGAAAACGTGCAATAAGTCAGCAGACTCTTTCTACAACACGCCATTGTCTAGGGATGAATCGCATTTGGAATTCAATTCCACGAAATGGTCGTTACCTGGCAAATTCCTAAGTTTCTCACACAGAAATGTGGAAGCTGGAGACACCGCTGTGAGTCGGCGCCGAAGACGACAAATGCGACGAATTATGTCGCTCATAGTTGAAAGCAGTCGGGGGATCGTTTATACAGAGTGTAAATGAAGTATGGGTACAAGTTTTAGTGATTTATAGAAGATTCCAGATTCTAGAAGGAACAAGAAGGAGTTAAGGGGTTATATACGTTTAGCCGTGGCAAAAATGAATGATTCTAGAAATATTTTTTAGGGGTTTTATTAAAAATATAATAAATACTTACACATGATTTATTAGTCAATAAAGTGCACGAAAAATATTACTTTTATATTAAAGTATTTATGATTTTTGAGGTTCTTTAGACCATTAATTTAATACAAAAATTATTTTAAATAAATTTTTTCGTGCACTTTATGAACCAATAAATCACGTGTGATAAATATTTTAATAAAACCCCTAAAAAGTCCTAAATATATGTAACACCTTAAGGAGATCAGTAAATACCGAAATAAATTAAGTGATATTTATTGATTATTTATTTAGCTTATTAATATTTTATATTTCTTCGAATACGTTGTATTAACTTATTGCAGTTGATGCACAGTATGTAGGCTATGATTATATTTTTCATTTGCTTGTTAGAAAAGAAAGAAATTTTAATGTATTATCCCAGTAGTCTATATTACTTGAAAGCTATATAGACATTTCGTAGGCTTTCCACGATTAACAAATCAGCAAGATGATATTTAATTTTCCAAATGTAATGCGCCGATATTATTGTTAAGTGTCTACATAATTTTTGTGTAAGTAATATTCATTTAAGAAGATACTTTGAAATTATAAAAAGTACTTAATTAGACTGTAGCGTCTTTCTTCTGACAGATGTATGGCGAACTCCTCGGGCCACGCGCAAGTGGTATGAAATTTGCGACTCTTGTCTTGTCTAATGAACGTAGTTGTCAATGCCTGTTAACACGAAGGAACAAAAAGAGAAGAGTTGCCTTTGTTCCTTTGCCTGTTTGTCTTTTTTGTCTGTTTTCACAGCCTGCTTGTATGCATAACTTTTCAGAGCTTACTCGATTTACGATTTCCCCATATCTCTTTCATCGACTGTATCTTGGGCTGGTTTAAAGATGAACTGCCGAGCCAAAGTTTTCGGGCAGTTAGATATACTCGAGAGTCGAAGTTAGAGATATTGCTGAAGTACTTGACGCGTTACGAAAAATTGTTTACCATGTAAAACCATTAGGGGGATGAGAAAGTTTGACAAATGAGTATTGCTGGAATTCGATGAACACCAACGCCTGCAACGTTATGGGAGATGCAGTAATGAGAACAGCACTGGAGAAATCATAATGAATATCCTATCTATATGGTAAAAACTGAGAAAATTATATAATAATAGAAAAGCAGTGGAGTGATTAGATGAAAGTCATAAAATGAAATTCAGTGAAAAGAGGGATGAATAAATTTCCAATGTTAATTAACAGATTCACCTTTAATGGGAAATGAAAGAGTTAATCAGTAGAATGTTCCGTGACTGTAATTCTGCCATTTTTTGTATTCTTTCGAGACATATTGTACAAAATATCATTTCTCAGTATTTGACGTCGCTTTTTGATGCTAAATATGATGTAATTATTATGATACACATCTATTATAAGGAAATTTAGCATTCCTTTGGACATAATGTAGAGTAATTTATTTACTTAAACTATTACCAGTATCTCCATTGAAATTTCATTGCACGACATGAGTAGATATTGTGCTTCAGTCAAAAAACGAACTATTTTGACTTGAACTTTAAAGACAAGAGCAGATGATTTGTGTTACAAGTTATAACTCCATATCTGGCGTATTATCATATGTTTTCAAAGTATTCTACAGTTCATTCAAAGTCATATGAAGAATAATAATTCTCTAATTACGTTCAAACAATCCAGTTACAAAGGTTTCGCATACACGGAAATTAAATGGAGGATGGGATATTCACTTGAGCGACGAAATAGACTCTGTCGAGGGTTCGAAATATTGAAACGGAAATGTAATGGTTAGAAAGTTTCAAGTTGCTGGAATAATACGTGCAACGGGGAATTGTAGTTGAATAAGAGAAAGTCAAAAGACAACGCGAAAATGTCGAATGCGACGATACGGAATACACCGAAAAGTGCCATTTTTCCGCCTGCATTTCCATTTTTCTGCGAAGTTCGCTATCAAGAGGGAAACTTGTCGCGAGGAAAATTAGAATTCACATTGTAACCCGTCAAAGTTTCGTTTCACTTTCTGAATAAATGAAAACAACATCAAGGGTCGACGATAAAAGGAATTTTTCTTCGGGGAGTAAAATCGTCGACTTTAGAAGCACTCGCAATTTCCTTTTTGTACTTACTGCCAATAGAAGTTTCCTTTAATTTTGAAGACAAATCGCCAAATATTTGATATCGATACATGAATTGGCTCATAAAGGGTTGTAAGCTATAATATTTTCTCGAAAACTATGAAAAACAGGATGTCCCTAACATTTTTTCATACCTTAGATCGGAATACAGAAATAGAAATTTAGAAACACAGATACCTACGTAAATTTGAAATGGCCCTATGTTTATAAACTTATAGTAATGTCTATACTCAAAGGTATTTGGAGATTAACACATCAGGCAAGGTGGAATTTATTGCTTTATAAATATCTACGTTATAGTAATAGATATGCATCGTTACAGATTAAAAGAAAATATTCATGACTATTAAATCTAAAAGAATGAGACGTTGACAAAGAAGAGCTGGTAATATTTTTTTTTTTTAAACAAATAGCCACTTCTTTACCCTTTATAATCTAAATTGCACTCTATTTTAAGCACGGTTATTGCAGCCTTTCTAATTGAAACAGCGCAAAAAAGGTATCACATCGTTCTCGTTTTACACTCCTCACGAACATGATATACTATATGTATACAATAACCTGCGGAACGTACCTTTTCAGGAGGTGTATTAGTTTCCAAAGCGGATATAGACACCCTTGAACATAATCTTGCATCCAATTCAATTAGTGAAGCTTTCCCTATAAAACTGTACAAAACGCAGCGTCATGAAGTTAATACGCTTCAATACAAGGGCAGCATTATAGCTTCCTTTCACATTGAAGCATGCAGTTTATTCCAGATATTATCTTAATGAATTCCAAATTGCAGCAAATAAGATGTCAAAGAGACGATGCTCAATCTTCGGAGTACCCTCGACCCATGTTGCTTGTGTAGCACGATCCTCATTGCACAAAGAAAAATAGATTTTTTAAAGAATTAGGGCCTGCAATTATGCTCATTAAATGTCTATGAAATCCTGTCGCCGCTCTGCAAGTGTAAGTATGGGAGATCCTTCTTGACAAAGCAGATAATATGAACTCAGATACTCAGATTTATACACAGGATGTCCCATTTTATTCCGGGCGTAGATGAATGTACTGCAAAAGCTACGTTGCATTGGTGAAAAGTACTTTTGGGATGTTGGAGCAGTTCTAGAGGTACACCTGAATATATAGGTGGAACATCATTGCATTTTTTTAGTGGGATATGGTGTAGATAATAATGAAAATTCAAGGATACAAATTTTTTATAAAATTACTGGATGGAAATCGTTTGAGGGATGGATGAGTCTTATTTAGAAATTGATTATACATACATACGTGTTAGATGGAACTGCACTTGTGTTGAATGGAGTTAAAACTTATGTCTTAAGTGTAGATTAGAGTATACAGTTTGATTTGTTCAATGCAACCAATTCTAGCAGAACTTCTATAGTTCCTATACTTATTTCTATTTTACTTATGCTTGTTACGCGAACTGTAAACAAACCTTGCATAGACTGAAATATCCTAATACTAAACAAAATAATATGGAACAATTTATACCCAGTTTACTCATTCGCCAGGTCTAGATTGAACATTGTACTTATTTTTAAACTACTGATGGATTTATTGTAATAAATACTGACTAAACATCATTTTCTAAAAGTATTCAATTCGTACCAAAAACTCTTTAATGTTCTTAATTTTAGACTACAAAGGTCTCAACGAATCCACGTGACACGATGCTCTTTTCAAAGTCAATACTCTGGCATGTATATATACATATATTGCTACTACGAGCAACCGAATAATTTAACATACAAAACGTAGTTACATCTAGATCACCTTTGAATCCTATTTTTTGCTCAATGATTTATTCAGAATTCCAACTCAACTTTCGCCTGCACGAATGTATGTATAATGCAGCTTCCAGTCAAGCATTTTTGCGACGTTTTTATTTATGAGAGAGCTACAAGTTGGGTTCCAGCTTGCATTTGAGGTAATTCGTAGTTGGGATAACAGTGTTCTTTAGAAACATGCTCCAAAGAAACTAGAGAGCTTCTGGCATTAATTAATTTCGTCTTAATTGATACCAATTTTACTGAATTAAGCTTATTTTAAATTCCACATATTTTATGTGAAGATATTCATAGGATGTATAAATTATTAAAAGTAAAATTCAGGTAAAATTCTACTGAAGCCTCGCATGAAAGAATTTTATTCCACATATTCTATCTAACACTACATGAAGAACCACTTTCTTTCTCGTTGTACTATTTTCGTTTTACCCTGTATAATTATACATACAAGAAAAAGAAGTGGATTTCTAACGTTTGGCCAAGTGCCTCAACCGAAAAGGCAATTAAAAAAAATAAAATATATATATACGTATTTATATCAGTCGATTGAGAAAATTATTGTGCTCGCCCCCGAATTATAAATAATATGTATTTATGAAATAAGACTTATATTTATGTGCATAAGTTACTTTTCAAATGGGTAATAAAACTAAATGCCCTAAATAGAAAACCTGCGCTTTCCATAAATTTCACAGTCAATTTCCATCTTGCTTTTAAACCGATAATCTCATTGAAAAAGAAATCTAAATTTAATGTTTGAAATTTGAAGTACAGTGAAAAGGATTACTGTCATGCAACCCCGAAAACTTGCAATGATTTTGTTTCCAACGCATACACTTTATCATTTCACGTACAAAAATAAAGCCTTAGTATGACGTGACTCGACGGCTTTCAGTCCAGCAGGGGTCGATGAATCGTAAGATGCATTTCAGAAGAGGGTACTTACTCGGGTCGACCACGTCGGATATTGAAGTGGTGAAACGTCAGCTCAACGATTTCGTCAGGTTGACCGATGAACGTGTAAAGCAGACAATCGATATTCGACGGGTATCGCTTTGGATAATAAGGGGATGTAAATGTGCCACCTTGAGGTCTGTCCGAGCTGCTGTAGACGACGCAGGAGCAACCTACGAACAGACAATGCGTCATCGTATCGTCGTATCATCGATAACACGGGGCCTCGTAAACCGGCGAATAACGTGGAAACCACGCGAGAGCCGTGAATCACGATCCTATATTGCTCGGCGCAATGAAACAGGCATTACAGGGGAACTTTCGATATCACGGAGGGCACCGCTGGCTATAGTAATTTTAATGCGGGGACATCAGAATCTCGCGGTAATGAAATCCACCATCTGACACTGTTCCGAAGTAATACCCTCGACCCAGGTCAGGCGAAACTTTTCTTATTTCCAAAATGAACTCGTCACCTTTCCCATCGATCTACCTCCCCCTCTGGGCCACGCTTCTTTCTATAACAGCGGCCCTACGTCAATCTCCAGGAATCAAATTAAAGTTTGACTTTGCCATGAAAGGGGCGTACCGCGGTGGACTGGCAACTTTCGTGGAGGAGTTTCGACGGTGAACAACAAGATCATCGATTTCTTGGGCAGACGCCCCCCCCCCCCCTACCCCCGCCCCGTTAATGATCGATCGCGAACAATCAACGAAACCCTCGTTCTCGAGGGTGTACCTCGCGCTACGCCGCTCCGTTCCCATCCCGGAACCCTCCACGAGCTTTCCAGGGTTGCGTCAAATGGTTAAACAAGCCGATAGTTCGCAGCGATAACGAAGTATTCCTTTGTTATGAAAACCAGTGGCACGCTCGCCGGAACGAGAATTCAATTTCTCGTTTTCTCTTTTCAATTTACTTTTTTGCGACGATACACTGTGCCCTGACTCTCTGCTGCAACGTATCGGTGAAGGGCTCGCTGGAGAATAGGAAGATCCAGCGTACCTGTGGTTAAGTAACGGGATACCACTTGATTTATACTGCAGGCACAGAAATTTCCAGCAATCCCTTCCAGTTTTATGCGTCAGGCTGAATCGTGGCTGGAGATGTGTGTGATCACGTGAAACGAAAATCCCGTGCTCTTCTTTCATTCTGATGATGATTTATGTCAATATGGAAGCAAGCAGAATGTGGAGTGCAATGGTAATGTATTACTTTGTTTTGAAGGACGAGGAAATGTTGTTTGGAAGGATCTTATGGCGCCAACGGTGATGCAACGTCCCGATTATTGGTTTCTATTTGGATGGGAACATACTCGAAGTTTTAAGGCTGCCATGTATTTCTTAAACGCAATATTTTTTATGATAGAGGGAAAGACTTTTTATGAGATATATACTGTGAAACTGACACTTTAATGTTTATGATGCATCGATAACATGTTGAATAGTATCACACTTGTTATTTCTATAGTAGCTCTGTGGCTAGAAAATATACAGAATCTTGCGAAGTTGTACCCATTTTTCTATTAAATAGGATCCTTAGATTGTATTTTAAAAGACATATGATGTGATTAGCATCGATGGACTATTATTATTACTAGTATTTTTCAGTTTACCTTCTAATTGCGTAGTAATTTTCAAAGGGAAGATACTACTGCGGTTTATGGTATTTTATAAATAGTTGAATAAAAAATATCAGAGAAATAAATTTCATTTATTGCAACTGTAACAAGTGATTAAATTTTGGGAAAAATCTAACTAAATACATACATGTGAAAATGGAATTTTTCTGCGTTATATGTAGATACTTTTTATTTTCAATAGCATTTTTTAAACATATTTGAGATGCTTAGAGAAATATGTCACATTTATTAATAATAATTATACTGGTTCTTGGTCGAGCTTCAACTGAATCCCACAAATTCTTTACAGTAAAATGGAGAACTATATCCTCCCTTAAATCATTCTTTTATTGATGTTTCATTGGTATAAAACAATAACTCAAGCAAATGATGTATTTCCAAATACATATATGAACGTTTGACCTTTTTGCTTTTTCACATCGTTTAATTAATTGAAGCGAGAATAAGTTCCCGAATTTCAACAACTCGTTTCAGGAATACGTTGTGTAACTAATTTATTTTCCACGTACCCTGTGCATATTAAATTAATGACAATCGTTCATTCATTTTTGTAGTAAAAAATGTGATTTCTGTTAAAGAATTTTTTAATATTATTTCTGGTACCATTATCGAAGCTATTCTAATGATAAAATCTATTGTGAAATATTCACCAGTATGGAAATTGTGATGTATAATGCGAAGAGACTTCGAAAGTTGGTCAGAAAATTCCTTTTATGAAGGTTGAAAGTGGTTCAGCCATCAAACTGTAGCAATTTGCAAACTCCATTTTGCCCCGGTGATACGGGACAAAAAACATTAAGGTACATGTGAAATATAACATGAATTCCTTCGCGCGAGAAATATCGTTTTACTCGAAAAAAACAGCAGCGACATTATGAAACTCTAGATTGAAGGTAACGTGTATTGTATTTCTCGAAAAATTGCCAAAGTCGTTTGCACATGGCAGGATATTGCACATTCCCATTCGTCGTCATATAACTTATAACAGAGCAGATTTGTGAAAAGCTAATGTCATCGCAACAAATGGGTAAAGAGAATGGTTGGCCACTTAAGTAAGAGTGTCACATAAATAGTGAATTATAAATGTGAATTTAGTCAATTTGAAATGGAAATCAATATAAATAAGTACGAAAGACCCCTGATAATCTGAAAATAGTTTATAAAAAAAAAATCAAGAATGTATAAAAATATACAAAAAAATGTGTTTCCTACGAAGAAATATAGTTATTGGCATGGTCAAGACAGTAATTGTCCAATCGGTTCGACAGTGATTGGCCGCTATTTGATACATAATATAACCTAAAAGAAAATGTTACCTGATTTGGTGATAGAAATAAGATTAAAATTATTCGATAAAAATGGATATATTTTATTTAGTATATATTTGTCGTGTTTGTTTCTGTTTTTAACAGGGGGCTAATTACTGTTTCACCATTAACATGGTTAAAAAAGAGTCACTGGCCGTCGGGCCAATTACTATCATTCAACATTATTCATGACAGTTGTTGACCCCCTGTATTTTTCATAATATATGCATAATTTTAACAAATGAATAATTCTATTATAAAGTTTCAACTTTTATTTATCGATATATACCGAATATGAGAGATATACATATCATAAATACATTAAACTATTCGCAAACTTTCAACTGTAGGTACTCTTGGTTTTTTGATTAAATCGCTGTAATTTCCAAACTTCAAAGCCGAGTCATCCTATTTGCTTTTATATATAATCACAGTATATAATGAGTGGAGAAATATTGATTACATCCGAAGCAAGAAAGTACAAGGAATATGAATATGTTCATTAAAAAAAATGGCATAACATTGGTATTTCTTTATATTCATTTATTTCTCAAAATAAGGCCAATCGCTGTCAGGTGGCCAACCACTGTACTCTTTACCCCTACTCCAAGTTACCAAAATCATTCAAAGTATTCAAATATCAATCACAAAATTAAAACGACTAAGTCCCCTCATACGCATAAAATAAATTTGAGCATAAACTTTCTCCACAACATTTCTGTTACCTTTAATAACATCCACCCATCACCTAGTTTCATTTAAACATCTCACTTAAATCTACAAACGTTTTTTAAATTTTCATTACAGGCTCAGGTAAAAAGTTGAAAAAGGGATCTTCACTCTTTTCTTCGCCATTCCCACCAATTGCATTTTTTTCAAATCGACGAAACACGCCACCTACTTAGTAAACTAATGCTTCTACCAATTTTAAAAAACTTACTCTGTTTTAAACGGTGTCCGAATACTTTTGTGACCAAGTGTACCTATAATTCCGAAACCCTCTGCATGCGATGTAACAATTCATTGGTTATTCTCTTTAAACCACCGAACAGTTCCCGATATTTGTCTTAGTAGATACTTTGCAACGACAATACAGCGGCTACCAATACTTCTCCCTGAACTGATCGACCTTTATAACAGTCCATAGAAGATCGTTATCGGATAAACCAGAAAAATCCTATCAAGGTTCATGGATGGCTGTTATCGGCGGTGCTATAGGCTGGCTGGATGGGAAGGTCGCTGGAACGATCCACGAAATGTGGGTCATTACGACGCCTCGTCGATACGAGTGCAATAATTTATCCGAAACAATATCGCCGACCTTCCACGTGATTAGTCCGCGTCGGCGATGTGGCGCGCAATTTCGTTGATTACGTTGATCGCATGTATTCCCGTGGACGTGATCCACCAGGAAGCATTTGTTCGCCACGGCAGGACTGAACCGATTAAAGTAATTTAGAAGCGCGGGAGCAGGATCATTTAAAAGCTAGAAAAAAACAAAGAACAAAAAAGCCTGAGCAACGAGTATGGAGGGTAGTCGCACTTAGCGATGGCTCCGAGCACGCATTTTACATGGCGTGCCTTATAATCGCATCGTGCCTCCGCAGTTTCACCGGATCCTTAGTAAATTAGCAAAAACGTCGCTCCTAATTTTATCCCTGCTCCCGGGTTCTTTGGTTAATGTCAAGCAAACTCTCACGCTCCTCCTCTCCATCCTCCCCTCCCGCCTTTGTTCTTCCAACCCGGCCATGCACTCACGTCCCTTTGCCGGTGTTCCGCGGACCCTCTTTATTTTCTCATTTCCCCAATTTCCCGTCCCTTCACTTTCATCTCTCTTCCGCCGCGCAAACGTACGTACGTCGCGATCGTGTTTGCCTGGACCCGTGAGTTATTTAGCGACATCCGGCCTCGGCGCATCAAATATGACAGGCCTGGCGATACGAAACGCACGCTGCCTTGGAAATTATCCGAGTACCATTCTTCTCATTCTTGGGGGTAGCGTATCTGGTCTCTTCACCGGCACGCAAGTTTGTTTCTTGAGGCGGGAGCTACCCGAGACGAACAAATATTATTCAACAATTACATCCTGATTCTGGGGAAGCTTGTATTTGTACGGCTTAACGAACGAACTTTATGCAATGCTGTTAGTCCTTTTAGGGGTACGTGGCACATTTTCAAGCAAAATCCGAATTCGTCATTTCGTGGTGCCATATTGACGTTATGAAAGAGCTTTTAAATCAAAATAAAATAATTCTTTTTAATTTTTTTGTATAAGATAAGAGTAGCGTAAGGGGTCATTCTACTTTGAACCGTCGAAAAATTAAGCTATTTTTAAAGATATGTTTCTCAGTAAATGCAACATATAATGAAATAAATATTTTTGGTATTTATTAAGCTGCTCTTATATTATAAAAAATAAAATAAAAAGAATTTTTGCAATTTGTTTTAATTGTTTTTTTACAGTGTCAATATGACACCGAAAAAAGGGATGTTCACGGCGTAGCTGATTTCCCGGCTTAGGCTTATCCGAGAAAAAACATTCCAAATGATTCTTAATCTGTACGAGTGTCGCTATAGACCCTAGCTCAATTAATCATTTTTGTTCAAAGGCAACAAAATGGTGCCGGTTTGAAAAAAAAGTTTGACAAAACACCCAAATGGATGTATTCTCGGGTGTTCCGTGAGAAAAATCTCGGTTATTTCTCGACAAAAATTGTTAATTGAGCTACGGGCTATAGCGATACACATACAGATTAAGAAACTTTTGAAATTTTTTGTTTCGGATAAGCCTGAGCCCGGAAATCACCTACGCCACGAACATAGCTATGTTTTTTTAAATGCCATATTGACGATGTAAAAAAACATTAAAACAAATTGCAAAATTCTTTTTAATTTTTTTTTGTGTAATGTAAGAGTAGCTTAATAAATACCAAAAAGATTTATTTCCTTATAGGTTGCATTTACTGAGAAAAAATCTTTAAAGATTGCTTAATATTTCGGCCGATCAAAGTAGACTGACCCCTTAAAGAATCTTCACATGCATTTCATTTTTTACATTTATGAAGCAGACATAAAAATTGTTCAAATCTGATCTCTGTATCTAAGGCGTGTATTTTTAGACTATATTCCACACCTTTGATCCTATGCACCCAGAACAACCTTTTTCTATATCGTGTCCTTCATTGCATTGCTTATATAAAAACTCCTAGTAGTAACTTCGTAATCATAACTGGATCGCGCAGATTCCCCGAGGTTTTCGTCCCCAACATCCGATTCGACGTTTTCGGTGACGAAGGAAGCCATCCGCGAAGCGCGGGGAATATATTAAGTAGCTCTGGAATTAATTTTCGCTCCTCGTTCCATATATGAGACACGGAGTGGCGTATGCACGGCACATGGTGTGGCTTGTATGTAAAAGCAGCTCGATAGCGCTGGAGAGCCTACAGACTGTTGGCTGCTCAATGCCCCTGGCTTAATCTGCTCGAAAACCACTGGGGAAGATCATTGTTCGGTCACGTTTGGCCGCGTTCACTCGAGCGTCTTCTCGCGCCACCTATTTATAACGGGCACACCGGGGGCTGATGGATAAAAAATTGAGACGCCCCTTTCTGCGGAATTAAAGCAGGGGAACGAGGATACAATGCGCTCCTTCTGTCCCCCGGTTCCTTCAGGTTACATGATTTAACGCGCCACGCCTAGCGTTGGGGAGAAGGTACACAACTTTTAACACTTTACGTAGGTCGAAGTGAATCACTTTTCCTGGGATGATAGTCTACTTCTCTCTTGGGAAATGTAGCCGCTTAACGCGATAAATTTAGGCAGGAAGATGAATCTGTTGGGGATATCGTTTTTCATCGCTTCATCGTTTTTCCGTGCTCGTAACTATTTCCTTCACCTCGAACGTGAGTCGTAGGTGAGTGAAAGTGTAATGTGTCGATGTTGAAAGTGAGCGTGCAAAAATCGTCGGCTTAGTGCTGATTCTAGATCACCTCAGCAATTAGTTGATGTTGTTGGATTTTTGTAAAATATTGAACGATATTCAGTGTATCAGTGCGCGTATCAGGGCGAGCAATATTTTTTGGGAATGGAGAATTGGAGAGGAATTTATGGTACTAAAATTGTAGTTGTATCGATGTTCACTCGGTTTATCTCGTAAAGTCATCCCTTATCAGTATAAATCACACGCGTGAGTGGAATAAATGCATCGTACGTTTGATATTAATGACTTTGTAATGTCTCTGGTCGTCCATAAATGTTTTTCTTCGAAGGGGAAGGGAAACACGTGGTTTACAATTAAGATATCAATTTCACCCCCCGTTCGGAATACTAATTTCTGCATCCTGTAGCTTAGCAGCAGGAGCGCTTACTTTATCACATGAATAATTGTTTCGCCTGAAAATCGAATAGGCGGGTAGTCAACCGCAAATGATTGGAAATGCAGGAGCTAAAATAGAATCAAGTATTTCAAGTTCAGTTCGCATTCATCCCAAACGGTGTTACATGTGATGTATCGTGCTTGTCAATAAAATTTCTGATCCCTTTTACGAAAGTTCAAACACAAGTTTTATATCTAACATTAAGACGTCTTATATATTCAACTGAACATTGATACATTGAAATGTATTTAAAAAAAAACGAAAAGGCTATATGAAGGGTAAGGGGGAAACGGAGAATGTCACAAAACAGCTTCATCGAGAAAACGAAGTTTTAATACTTTAGTCCACCAGTAATGAAGTAGTATAATTTAGTTATTAAATAATTTCTTGTTTTGGGGACATTCCGTATTTTGTTTCACTGCAGAGTAAATTTCCTGTTTTTAACCGGCACCTATACCAAATATTTAGCATTATCATGCGGGGGTATTTGAACTTTATACCCCTTCGTAATTCGACAGTTCTGTATAAGGTTGCCAGCCGTACTATAATATATAATATTGTACTATATTTTTGTCTAGTGTACTATATACTGTTAGAAAAATATATAGTACGCGAAATCACTAATATTTCTGATACATCGATAAAATTCTACAATTTTTACTTATTTCTTTATTTTATGGCAACATCAAAACTTTAATTTGCGAAATTAAATTTTAACAGAGAGGATGTTTTCTGCAATGAATATGAAGTGAGAAGAAGAGAGAAACAGAGCCAGTCTATCTTACATAAAAAATGTTAATTTGGATGTTCAGTGCAATAAAATTTTTAACATATTTGTTAAAGATAATCAATTAATTAATGATGCAAAATGACAAAAAATATTACATTTATTTTAATGTAGTTTTATTTTATACCACTTTCATTTTAAAAGTACTATATTTTTTATCAAATTTGGCCGTAAAGTACTATATTTTCCCGAAAAAAGTGGGCAACCCTAGTTCTGTAGTCCCAGTTGCCACCAACAAAATATTCTATAAATCGCAAAATCACGAAAAACGGTCATTCCTTGTTTTCCCCTTACCCTTTATATACTCAACCAACATATAAACATTTTCCTAAATCACCAAGAGGAATTCCCTTACCTATTTCACATTCATAAGACTTGACTTGCTTGCTACATACACAACTTGCACCCATGCAACCCATGCAACTAACCACACACGCAATTCACCAATTTCCACAGAGCCGGGTTCCAAACAACCCCAACCGAGTCCCTCGACAAAAGTTTCATCGACAAGCTCGTTTCTACGTGTCAACGTGGCAAACGCATTTCCGATAATGGATCGTTTCGTCGTTTCATTGGCGAGGCTGGATATTAATTCCCGGAAGATATTATCGAACTCGGAGGTTACCCTTTCCCGCGTGCTTTGGCACCACTCTGACTTCCGCGCAGCATCTCTTGGCCGGAGTCAAAGTTATTTACGGCGCTGGCCGGCGCATTAAGACGCCCACAGCTGGTGCCTCGCGTTTTATATATCCGCAACACAATCTCGCGATCTCTTCGCCGTGGCGGTTGCGAGGAGCCCAGCATTACAACCCCCCCCCCCCCCTCCGCGGGCATTATATTGTAGTTCGAGGGCCCTCGCAGGTGATTCACGGACCGCTGACACGGTGGCGATCCAGGCCAGCAGATCTTGGCTGCTGATAGTTTACCGATACACCTATGTATGTACGGGGGCTACATAAGGCGTTTGAAGACGTGGGGGATGATAGGGAACGAACCTCGTGGAGCGGTGGGAGATATTATTGCTCGGCTCGGAGACACTAGAAATCACTTAGCGGCCGATTGCAGCGGCGAGTTGACTTTTCAGGATCGTCGGCTGTCACCGCAAGCTGTGGCCCCACCCGGAGAGTCGCGAGAACTTCTCGCGGGATCGGGCGAAAATCCGCCGCCCCGTCGCGACTTTCGTACGCCTCAATGCCGCGTGCGCTTGCACACACGCGGCAGGGACGCGCCAGTGCGTCTGTGTACGTACGCCACCGCGAGGGAACAGCTTGTCTATCTCCGCTGGCGTGGGATCCTCCGCGACGCAACGCCAACGGAAGACAGATATCCGCTGAAAGCTCCGCCGCTCTTAGATCACGCGATTACTCCGTGGACACAGAAAGGCTTCTGCTAAAAGCTGCCGGATAGCGGAGGGAAAGAGAAAAAGCGCGGCGGGCTGCAGCGGGACGGATGGGGGAGGACGAAAAAGAGGAGAGGGTGCAGGAGTGGCTGCAAGGGAATGCAACATCCGGCGGCAGGCATCCTCCTACCGCGAAGAGAGAACGGATCTCTGCGACCTTCCAGGCCAATGAATCGGCTAGTCGCTACACAATGCGACCGTTGCCGCATTATTCCGGAGATATGCGCACGGCGGATAAAATCGAGCCTCGAAAATCCGGCGGGGGCTCGTTTCGGATGCGCGTCGCTCGGACACCCTCGATCGTATCGTGCAATTACGGTGGATGCAGTTTCACTGTTGACTCGGGGCCTGATCACCTCCCCCCAGTTATTTGCCGGTCCGGAACACGCGGAAATTAATTCGTTGTTAAATACTGCTTACATTGTTATTGACTCTGTAATTGATTGATTACATCGGGAGCACGCGACCGTCCAGCTGCTAAATGAAGTACGGATATATGGAAGTAATTACTGCGCCCAGTATCTGTCGGCTGTTAATCGCAGGGACGAGCATATTTTCGTTAATGAATGGCTCTATCGACGGGAAACGCGCGGAGAATGTTAATCAGATTGTCGTATAACGAGCCTGTTTTGCTTACCTGCTGCGCGTAATCGCGGCGCAAAGTGAAAACGGTAAGATGTACACGCGATGATAAACACGCGTGATTGAAGGGGCGGGGGGGGGGACGTTCTGTTATTTCTTTTGAATTTTGTTGTATTGGTTTGTAAAATTTGTTGCTTAAGGGGTTACATTTACCTGGAAGTTCGAAAAAAGCATACAAGTTCAGGATTTTTTTTGGGAAAAGTATAAGTGAAAATCATACACAATGTTTTTCTACTAAAAGATACATCTTTTAACTGTATTATTCTAATTTTTCAGGGGATATTATTATTAACTAAAGGAGATATCGGCTTCGATCTAAGTCGTTTTTTTAAGCATTAGGTGGAGGACAGGCTAAACGATGCATCTGAAAGCAAAAATTCAAATAGATAGGTTTAAAAATAAATAACTTCCAGAAGTACCTGACATTCTCATATTTTTAAATTTTATTTTCAATTTTGCAATAATGGAAATACTTGCAAAGCCTTCTTGGAAAGAAAGAAAAAAAAATTCCATGAAATTCGATATTTCAACTTCAAACGGTCGCCCTTTTTTTTTTATCAAAATACAGTATTAAAATTCGGAGAACGTCAGGTACTTCTTAAGCATTGAGTAGACGTTAGAGAAAGAAGTGGGTACTTGAGACGGTATATTCGATTTGTAACCCTCCGTGGTCACCCTTTATAATGACAAATTGGTTATATGGGGCTACTGCACCTCAGCGTCATTTTTGTGTTACCATTTTCGTATTTTTTTATATTTTAACTTTTGAGTGATAATTGTACGATCGTAATACTCATAAAATCACGATCTAAGAGTTTTTTCTACAAATTTAAATTTTAATATGATGAAATTTGTAGTTGAAACAATAGTTGCGGAAAAGAGCCATGCTTTTATTTTTTTATTCTTTTCCGAGATAAATTCCCTTTGAAAGTCGTAAAGGCGCGATATGTGAACTCGAAAATTGCTCTTGGGGTGCGATACCCCCCGTGTGACCACTAAGGGTTAAGAAACATTTCCTAGCCATGGAGTTTGATTTGCTTTTGTTTTAAAATAGATTTAGGTAATAAGCAGTAAAGTTACAGATAAAGTAATAACAATTTTGGGAACTCTATATTTCATTTAAAATTTAGGTCAGATAGAGTTTTTCAAATAGAGGTAAAAGTTCCTCTTTTATAAAATTGATATTCCGCAAAATACTCCTTTTATTCATGTAGCACCTACTAAAAACGATAATGAGGTGTGTAAGTAAATGTTTGAACTGCATGGATTTTACTGCGCGCGATCCATGTTTTCCTATCGTAAATGCAAATTGGAAAATATTTACGTATGTCAATTTGCATTTGCAATAAGCCAATAGTGGAAATCCAACTGCAGTGCTTAATCTAACGCCGGGCGTTCATCAGTAGAAACGATCGCAGCTTACACATCAAATGTCAACTGGCTGGTTATAAAATTAAAATTCTGAAAGTGCGCACCACCACACGTCCCCTATAAGTTCATACACAGACACATATATTTTCATACAGTTAAATGAAAACTCATGAAACTGTTATTATGAATTAAGATTGATACAATTGGAAAATATATATGAGTGTATAGATTTTTACCAGATGAGTTGATAAATTCACGTGTAGCTCTTCTTAATATCAATTTTAAATTCTCCATTTTATTGACAATCTCGATTTAAATCAAATAAAACTCAAAAAATTACTCAAGAGTATAAACTAATTACTAAGACCATCGACTAAATGAAAATGAATTAATTTGAAAATGAATTAATAAAATATGCAGAAACGTGTCAACTACCTTAATAAAGTGACGTGCATCGAAGACTAAGTTTTGAGCCGTACTCTGATAAAATTCGCGATACTTTTCAAATTTGGTTATTGTTAATTACCAATTAGAAGGGATTCATTAAAAACAGTTACCCTGTTATATACCCAAACGAGAATGCATAACAGAAAATTGAGTTTTTTCCTAATAGTCTTACAATCCTGCACAATCTGCATCATTATAAACTCCCCCGACGTCTTTCACGACAGAAAAAAATATCCCAAATCCGATTTCCTAGATTCCCCGGCCATATAAATCTCACAATACTTCCCTTAATTCTATTGTGCTCACTATAGACAAAATAAACCTTCCTTTTCTCAAGTAGCGCCCAAACGTTCCAGTAGTATAACCTGCAATTACTCAGACGGTGCTCTTGCCCGCAGTAGTATAACCAACAATTATTCAAACGCCGTTGTTCCCAGCCGCAGCTCGACGAACGTCTGCTTCATCGCTGGATCGAGATGAAATTTCAAAATTTCCGTTAATGGCACAGGGAGGGATGGGGTGGCAAAAACGTGAGATACGTTTGCCAGAGTATCGATCCAGGTCAGCTGGCATGACTATTCCTTTGAGAACCAATGCCACGAAGTAAACGAAGCTAAGTGGCCGCGAGATAAATTGAGAATAATACCTCCCCTATTCCATGCGCCTTCTTGCCACGTGCCGTTTTTACGAGATCAGCCTCCGCCGTGGCCCATCGACACTGCCGTTTCCGTAACATCTGCTCCGCGTCGATTATTCATCGGACAATTTTTCACCCCGCGCCCCAGAATCACGGGGGATATTCGCGTGACACTTTTTGATCGTTCCCTTCTTGCATAGTAATGCACTTTGCGCTCTTAGGTCATCGAGCTGAAACTTGGAGTAGCACTTTCGGGCCGTTTACTTTTAATTAACTCTTCTCCCCCGGCAGCGGATTACCGATGTGGTCGCTTGTTTTACTTCCCCTGGTTGGTTCAGATCACTTTCCCCCGGTTTCAGGTCGCCCGTTTCAGTCGGCCGAATTCTGCTCTCGCGTTGGTGCCTCGTCTGGCTAATACAGCTGGTAATCAAAAGCGGATACATTTCCGTGTTGTTGTAACGATTAATAACAGCGGCAGAGTGAGCAGATTCCTTGTCGAGGTCACTCAGCGAGGTTTGCAGGCAACCTTTTCGTATATCCGAAGGAAGAAAAGTTTCTCTTTCTGTGCATCCTATCACCCTTTCTATAATTAAATGAAATTTCGTATTTTTCGAACACATTCTATGCAGTTTGTGTTTGCAAGAATTTGTGAAAAGATAATTTTATAATTTGAGGTATTCTAATTTTACCTTAACACTAGGTTTACCTACGGACATTTTTCCTGTATACCTATTTCTACGAGCACTCGTCAAATTGACGGGTAAACGAAAATACGCATTTTCTTTCAAAAATCGATTTATTCAATTTAAATAAAACTTAAGTATAGGTATATCATATTAAGCTGCACGCCTAAATAAATTACTTATAAGTAAAAAGTATTTTCCCAGGAATTATGACAGAAGTGGTAACAATAGTATTAACGGGATACAATTCTTTTTTTTCTTTTTAATTGTACAGCGACTACAACTTAGTTACTGAAGATCTTTATTTATTATCATGTTTATCCACAGAGCAGCAATAAACACTGAGGTCATACGATATATCATTTGAAATATCGGATCCGGAGCAGCAAATATATCTCCGACATATTATGATTTCTCCTTAATAGGGACTTTATATTTATTCGTGGAGTAATAATATCACGTAGGAATCAAATACCGTAAACTGAGGGAACATTGGCATGTTTTTGGAACATTTTGCTGTATGATATAAAAATTAATATTTTTACATTTGCTTTAAGTATCCTATCATAATATTACATCTTTTCTGAATACACTACAAGTGTCAAAATGCTTAAAAATTTTGTCTTTCTCCTTCTTTAATACATGTTAAATACCTGCCAATGTTACCCCGTAACTGGGTAACATTGGCACATCATATATAAATAGCACTAAGAAGTTAAAGTTTTACCACATCTGAACTTGCATTAACACTTAAATTTGTTTCTCTTTATGTTCAATGCACTCTATTTTATATTTGTTTTAGTTTTTATTTTTTTAATTAACATTTTTTAATTTGGTTTAGGTATCCTATTATAACATTGCATCGTTTGATATTGTACTACGAGTGTGAAAATGCATAAAAAAAATTTCCTTTTCTTTTTAATAGATGTTAAGTAGATTCTAATGTTACCCCATGCTGCCAATGTTCCCCCAGTTTACGGTATATTAGGATTATTTATGCAATTCGCCGATCCGTTAATTTGACGGGTTCCGCAGAAACAAGTATACCTACTAGATATAGATCTTAATAAAGTTAGAAGGTCTACGAGGAAATAAATGTATGTATAAATTCTTTGAATAAAATTATTAATTTATGGTACAAAATGGTGATAATTAATGCTATGTTTTTTTCGCTATTCCTCTTCGAAATTTGAAATCCGTCAAATTGACGGGGGCCGTAAACCTAGTGTTAACAAGGTACTATTCCTATTCTTCAGCACACGCATGTGTATGCTAGTACCGTACAACCCTGTGCAAGTATAAACATTTACTGAGGGGCCTCGAAACATCGATAAATAAATACACCTCAGAACCGAACCACTCGGCATCTGCACCCGAAACTCAAATAGGTTGTTGCAAGAGCTGAATATCCGTTTTCCCAGCTTAAGAGGCTAATTCCCGCAATCTCCCGCAACTATTCACCCCAACTGTCCCTTCCACCATTCAGCGGAGTATCCCGACTATTCAGCGTCACCTACGTCGCAATAACGCGGCGATAAATCGCCCGGCCGGAAAAGGGCGGATGAATCGGACAATAGCTCTTGCACGAGGATCTGGCCGTTAAACGCGCGTTAAAGAGGCCGAGAAGTTCGGGTAGAAAAAAGCGTCTCCGCGAAATTTACGATATCGCCGGACCCCGACGAATTGTTTTTTCACAAAGTGTACACCCGCGCGAAGATACTTCCGCTGCGGGCTCGCTTTGTGCGCATCCATTTCGACATCCGCGGCAGGAGGAGGCCGCGGGGAGGGTGGAAACAAAAAGAAAAAAAAAAGGAGCGGAAAGGGGGACAGAGGGGCAGGTTATTTGTTTCGTAAACAATGGCGTTCCGCCCTTAATCGCGATTCGTGCACCCGTTATTCACGATCGCTGCACGAAGTTGCCCGGACAGAAAGGGGAACGCACTGGCGGACGAATTTAGAAGCGTCGACGGTCCTTTATGAATTGACCCTGGCCGCGACCCGGAACATTCGTTTGATAGATTCCGCTGCGTGCGGGGGGCATCAATCTAGGAGCAGGTGGTCAAACTATCCACGAACAAGCTAGCAAGAATTTATACATCCGACGGTATTGTTTTATCTTTTATTGGCTGGGATTTGCGCGCGACCTGAATCCCTCTATCGCTCTCTCTCTCTCTCTCTCTCTCTCTCTCTGATTTTTTTCGCTTTTTGTTCATACCCAGCCGGTGGGTATTTATTCATGAATCCGAAATGACACTGTAGCCGCGACGTTTCCGTTTCACACGATCGGTCGCCAGCGCCCAACGAAAGTTACATAGACACACCCTCGTATTTTACACGTTTCTGGGAGTCGGTTTTTTTTTGTTGCTCCCATGCAGATTTCACAGATATTTGAATTGCAAAGCGCGAGAGGGTAAATTTAAAAGACAGAAATTTTGTATTCAGTAATTTTTAACGCGTTCAATCGGGCGGCGACGACGCGCCGGCGTTTATCATTCCCAGTATTTATTTTCGTGCGAACGGTTTCGGGGCAGTTTCGTGAAACGGTTATTAAACGCGGGCACGCGTCATTCCGCGAACGGAACGCGACGATCTGACAGGTTTTGTTGTGGCTGTGTGTTTGGAACAGGGGAATGGAATAGGTATGCTGGAGTTCCAAGCGGGCGCAGATATTGGATCTAATGGTCTTCGACTGAATTTTTGTGCTCCACACAGAAATGGTCTGTTTGAAAATGATCAGACACGGGGGAGAAATTTTCTGAAGGAAACAGGAGACTTTACGTGATTTTGAGTGGTGGAAAGCCTATGAAGAATGAACTTTTACATAATTGGCAGCAGAATATGTCGAGAGGACCAGTGGCCGTCATTTAAGGGGTGTTCCTAGTGTGCCGACTGAAAAAAACTGAATTTTTCGGGAATTAAAAAAACATACAAGTATTGCAAGTATCATTTTGCACGTTTGTACCCTTCTTCTATCACCTTTTAAGACTATAAAAAGAAATTGATAGTTAATGTATTCATTTATAACGGAATAGGAGCATCGTGAAGAGCACAATATCCTTCCGGATTGTAGACATGATTGCCAAAAAACCAAAAGTCTAATCCATTTAAAATATATCAGGCATACTCAGTAGACGTTATTTTATCATTCCAACATGAATTCTGTAAATATTTGTAAAATTAAATTACTAGGGTCAACAAAATCATTCGCTAAAATTGATACAATTTTTTATGACCATTCCTTTGTTTCTCTATATTTTTTTATTGTGCTTGTTCAGACGATAGCCACACGTCTACAGATAACCAATCTTTTTGAATTTTGTGTTTGAGATAACTACAATTGATGATATCATATCTGGCATCCCGATGGACATTGTTCTCTTCACGATATTCTTCTCCTATTCCGTTATAAATGCATATTTTTACTTCCAACATTTATTTTTTATTGTCTTAAAACGGGATAAAATAAAGATAAGAACGTGCAAAATAATACGTACAATAATTATATCTCTTTTTAATTCCCGTAAAATTAAGTTTTTTTCAGCCAGCACACAAAGAAGACTTTTTAATGAAACACTGGTCTTGATAATTCGAAAACCACGATATCACGAAAAGTGACCATTTCATGCTCACATTCTATCTCCCAAATTGAGGAACAGCGACAAATTGCAAAGACAACACAAAAACTGTGGATATACAATATTCAAGTTTTCCATATTATATAATTTATATTCATAAGAGTTACATATCGTTTTCCATTCATTGAACAATGCAAAACGTTTTTGCGTACCGTGTTAACCGGTTCATTTCTCAATGTACCCAAAAATGTATGATTAATACCAGTGACGGGTTTAAGAAAAAAGGCCAAAGTGGCAAACATTCTGATGAGCCCATTTTTTCGGGAAAATAAAGAGGTAGTTTACTAAAAACGAGCCAAGTGTAGTGGATAGTACAGAAAAGAAAAATATAGTGTTTGGATAAAATCATAATTTTTTTTCAAGATGGGCCTTGGAGGGCCTTCTGGATAGGGGCCCAGGCGGCAACTAGCAATCCGCCACTGTTAATAACGAACAAAGGCAATTAATTTCTTCTGTAGCAAGAGCTACGCATCGTGCAGCACTATATTCAATATTTTTGAGCCAGTGTATTAAATATTCCTCACGAATCCACGCGTTTTGCCTTGTTTGGAAGCATTTTCGAATGCTAAGCGCACTCATCATCCGCCAGTTAACAAGTTAAAGATTTCATTTGCATACGAAATGGTCACGTCAAGCTCAGGTAATTCAGCTGTCAGAACTCGATGTGTTCCACCGCCACAACGCTTAATATTGCTGAAATATATTTGTGACATGTTCCTGCGACTCAACCCAACCGTTCTGGGTTTAAAGGTGGATATCGACTGCGCCGACGGACAGCGTCCTCAATGGACCAGCTAGATATTTCCTGCATTTTGTATGGCACTACGTCCGAGCGGAAAACTTTTCACGTAATATTGGAGGAAATGCTACATGCCAGCGTGACCTGGCCGACAATAGACAGTTTGAAGAACTCGCGTTTGTCCACTGAAGAATATACACGACTTTGGAGAAATAGACGACCACAGGCGTCTGTTGAGGGACTCCTGATTGCAATTCTGTGGAATCCAGAATGAATTACGGACGCAACGTGATGAAGTCTGGATACAAATGTTCTTTTGTTCATTCTTGACTTCTGAGCATAAAAATTGAGTAAAGAAAAATACGCGCTGCAAGAATTATATTTCTGAAAACACAACACGCAATGGACTATCTTACCATTTCATTTGTCCATACTACAAGGTGAGAGTGTAGAGTTGGAAAATATAATAGTAAGTAACATATTGTTTTCGCGTCACTCCTTTCTCCCATTTTAATTTAAAAAATTTTTTTTTACCAGTACAGTTATTATCGATTTCCATTATTGTCGCACCTGTCTAGGCAGTGAACAGAATATGAAATATTCAGGGAGTTGCGTAGCATATGGACCGCTAAAAAAATATTCGTAAATTATTCCTTGCCACAACTACATTCCAAACATTCGCAGATTCAATCATTGAAACGACAATTTGACAGGTGACATCCCGTTGCACGAGCTAATTAAACCTGCGAACAAGTAGCCGTTATTAATAACCATAAAAAGAGTTGCACGATATGCTAGCCAGGCTCGCGGGCCAATTTATTTCCCAACTGCTTTTCACGCTCGCTCGTATACGTAATTTAATCAATAAGCTCCACGGCATTGCACGGTTGTTTATTTCATTGGTATCGCGGGCGAGTAGCGCTCGCGTTGCAAATGCCCGCACGCAATCCCTTCGAGTGCCGTTAAACGTAAGGTCAACTCGATATCTCGACTATCCGGCGCGATAAAAACAGCACAGGGAGCGAACAAAGGGGCCGCAAAAACGGGCCTCGGCTACTCCCGGCCTCTATGCATCATGGGAATAATAGAGCGGGCGTCATGCGCCAAAGTACCGTTCAAGTTCGCACGGCCATGCGAACCGAAATATGCGACTGGGCCGCGCTGGAAGGTGCACGGCATTAGCGAAATCGTAATTGAAATATTAATTTATGACGCGTAACGACCGCGCAGTAATTAACACGCTCTGTAACCACGTGTCGACGGACGTGCAATGCATGCATTACTGCGACACGGCCGCATTACATAAATACACGGCTTTAGTCTGCTCATAATGCCAGATCATAATGGGCAAAGTGTACAATTCGACTATTATCCAGCGGATACCGGCATTTACAGAGAAAATCCGTCGATGTATGGGGTGACGGTCACAGGCACGGCGACGTTCGAATTGCTCGTCGCGCACGTGAAACGTAACGTTCCCGACGCGAACCCGTTATTGAGAATGTGCAAAAGTGCGCTCGCATTCTGCTGCAATAGTGTTCGATCAGAGAATTCGGTGAAAGTAATTTGGTGAGAAATATTCGGTGTTGAAGTCAATGGAGTTCGGACAAGGGCATTGTATATGAAATAACATGGAGCAGAGAAGGCTGCAAAAGGAAACGTTTCGACCGTTCTACTGGAATGTACCGTGACAGGTACTAAATGAAGGCAATCAAAAATACGAGAAACTCAATTTTCAAGATCATGGGTAAAAAAAGATGCCAACGACACGCGGTGTTCCCAAGCGGTCTCCCATCCAAGTACTATCCGCGCCCAACGCAGTTTAACTTTGGTGATCGGACGAGAACCAGTGTTTTTTGCGTGGTCTGGCCGTTGACGGAATTATCTACTGGGACAGATGAAACATTAGTGGAAACTGACTCGCTTCAATATATGAATATCTGAATACATATTGAAATTGATGATTAACAAATAGTACTGTATGATCATATGACGGGGTATGTTGCGCATAATGTTTGTTATTTTGTATTAATTTCGACGCTTACGTTGTCAAGAAGACTCATGAAATCTTTATTAGGTATATACAGCGTTTATGAATACGTACGAATGTCATTTGTTCGTAGTACAGTGAGCGATAACTACTTTAATCACTGATTCCAATTTTATTCGCAAAATATAAGCATTCTGTAAGCATATTGGTGGCTTAGGACAGGGGTGGCGAACCTATGGCACGCATGCCGGTGGTGTCAGGCACGTCAGGATTAACAGGTGCTATCATTAAAATCTGTGTATTAATCCAAGATAATTATTATACGATTAGATACACCTAGAAAAATATTTTTGGTCAGCTTGTACTATACAATAATGTGCATGTCAAGTTATGAGTTCATTCCAGAGATGGGCAAAAAATTATTCATCATGTGTCGAATAAAATTACCCCGGGTTAACTTTATTCGCCGAATGAAAAAATGAACTGTATTCGTCAAATAATCGAATTTTGATGTAACTTTTAGTTGTTCAGTTATTGAAATAATTTTTTATTTAGTTAATATCCAACTCCGGTTCATTCTTATAAAAATCTATGTTAATTTTTAAACTTGTCTCGATAAAATTATGTGATTAATTTTCTATTCATTTTTCCCTTATTAAAAACTGTCCGGTACGTCAGCAATTTGATAAATATTATTTATAAATTTTTGGCACGCGCAGATAAAAAGGTTTGGCTCACCTGGCTTAGGACACAAATATTGTATGTCCACTTTTTGTGAAATTTGAGTTTTTATATGCAATAAATAGATCTTGGCTGTTTCTTTGTGCTGTATCAAAAATCATATTCGTATTTACTTAATAATTTTGTCAAAAATAATATTTTTGTTCACGGAATGCTTCTGTATCATCTGAAAATCTCGAAAATCCTCGATATCCAGGATTTTCATGATATTGAAATAAATTGTAGTCCATATGATATTAGGGAGGGCTAAGTACTCATTTTTCTAGTTTCGAAATTATTTAAAAAATACAAATCTTCGAAGTTCCCTGCTTTCGGTGATTTTTACGAAACCCGCCTTTAGAAATGAATTTTAATGACCTAAATTGTTGAAGGCATAACCTTGCGTCTTTTTTTTTTTAATCATGAAGAATGGATCTATGTGAATGAATTGAATCCGTTACTAATATTGTCATCAACAGTTAATGAAAAATAAAAAAAATACATTTCTAACAATATAATGCATTTACCATGTGACAAATTTTAAAGCTCTATTTTAATGAATAATTTGTCTTTCTTTTCTTCACTACACCTTGTATTGTTCTCAATTCATACAACCTGACCGACTCGCTGTTGTATTAAAAAATCACACGAGATTACTCACGGCGAACGCCAATACGCTTCGTGGAGGGATGCAGGAAGAAAAGGGGTAGTCCGCTGACGGCGCGTGGTTCCGCCTGCGTCGTCCTTTTTACAAATTAAACACAGATCCCTTATCTCTCGAGTATGAACACGCGCTTGAATTTCAATACCTTCGATGCCATGTTTACGACTGCGGAGTGGGCTAAGCTAAGCACAGAAGTTGGTGTCGAAAGACACATAGCACTTTCGACCCCTCAGCATGCGTCATTCGTGCGCGTTCAGCCTTGCTCAGCGTATACGCATTCAAGTCTGGATCCAGCTTAACATGCATGAATTAACTTCCACGACGTAATATCAGCTGTACAATAAATTGTGATGTAATTCGACGAGATGGTGATTGCTACTGAAGAGCTAACGTAAGTAAACAATTTAAAAATACATCTCCTTGCCCATTTCCATAAAACATATATTAGAAGAAAATATAAAAACTAATCATTTGATGCTAGAAATTTTAGTGGCAAGAATTCCATATAAACGTTAAGTACAACAGAATATTAATTCATCATTACGTAAACAAGAAAATTATCACACGGTTTAGAAATGTGTATGAAAATGTGTAATCCCAAGAATGTCAAACAACTAATACAGTTGCTTTCCATTTGCCATTAGCGAATCTCCTCGCTAGGCGAATATTTTCGATTTGTCCACAGCGGATGGAGGTTTAACGAAATTGCGAAGTACGCGGAGTTCGAAATAGGAATACACGTGCTTTGAAGGGATGTCTCCGTCCGTTAACGTGGGGACGTTGGTTTGATTGCATTTTCCGACCAGGCATTGTTCGTCGGCCGGCGAAAATGATTTTCCGCGCGGGGCAATATTTTGATTCCGATTTAAATGCAAACGAAGGGGGAGGTGGCCAGGCATTCATAGACATTACGAAGACGTTTCTGCAGGTAGGTCGGGCTCTTAAAATTCAGGAATTAAAGTGAAAAAGGTTGAAAGGTTTCCCCGTGCAACTTTCCTGGCTTAATGTAGTCGAAGATATCGGAAAGGGAGGGGGAATGAGGTGATAGACTCGGGCATTATTCTTCATCCATTACTCGACGCAGCGTCGTCAGTGACTTTTCTCAGAAAATCGACGACCAATGGTATAACTCCTCGGGACAAAAGAAACTTTTCGACTGGAGGAATTCTAGTTTCTATATTTCGACTTTCAGTGTCGATAGATTTCAATATGACTCCAACACTTTTTGGCAGCTAGAACTATCAACAGATCCAACTTGATTAAGTATGTTACGATAGTGTAAGCATTATTGTGAAGTAATTAATACTCGTAATTTATATAATGAGTATACGAAAAGAATTGGTATACATAAATGTAAAAGATGTTTTCAAAATTATGAAACGGAAGACATTGTGCAGTGTCTGTCCACGAAGCACTGCCATGTCAAGTGAAAATATTCATTAGAAGCCTCCATAATATACCAGAGCACTAGCTGTTAACAGTAGAATGCACACGAACGTTCATCTGCTCGTATCTTTCGTATGCATGGATCTCATCATTTAAATATTGCACTCTGGAAATCAGCCTTCTAAAATAGGTACATTTGTATCATGGAAACAAGCGACTCGGATTATAAAACGGTAAGGGACGTTTTAATTCTCCTGTGACATAAGAAATTTAAATGTTTCGGTGCATCTTCCGTAATATATCCAGACTTTAAACACATTACCATACAAAATACAAAAGATGAAGTGTGCCAGTGATTATGAACGAAGTAAAAAAATAAAAAAGTTGAGATTTCTCTTATTTTATGTTTAATTGATTTATATTTGAATATTATGAAAGTATTGTAGCAAAATAGACGTCAAGTAAGCAATGCCATGATAGTATCACTTTCATAACTAGTTCTATGTAAGTAATTTTTGAGAAAGGTAGTAATTACATATTTTTTTTGTATTATGTATTAACCTTAGCGCAAGAAAAAAAAAAGAAAACGCGAAGTATACTTAATTACACCCAAAATATGAGAAAAATTAGGCGGAAGAGTGATAAAGAATGCATTACCAAAAATGGTAAAGTTGTGAGTGGCAAAGTATTTGAGAATAAAAATTGCTTTTGTTCGCAAAAATATTTGAATTCATTAAGTTGCGAAGGTCGAAAAACTACGTTTAAGCACTTTTCGAATCTGGGAGACACTCAAACGTTTAAAAAAACACATTTTCGTTCAAGTTACTCATAAAATGTTACAATGATAGATAAATTTGATCTGAGAAGGGCACATATATTATGAAACATTTTCTTCAGTAATGGAAAAATATTTTTTAACACGCCCAAACGCGACAGTCTAAATACCTATCTCGAAACAAAAAATCCACGACATACACCACTTTCATAATCACCGGCACAAATATTCCAAAATATTATCTTATCATACGAATATATCGATAAAATTTAGCGCCTGTTAGTATTCCAGCTCCGTTCAGACATGCCCTGTCTCCTTCAATCTTATATAAACCTGTACTGTCTCTATCAAGTGAATATATCCAAAATACCAATCACAAGTCACAGATATGGCAAGTGTGAAACAAACTCTACTCGGTAACGTCAATTTTCCCTTCTTCGTCGTTGGCCTCGGCAGAAATGAACGCTCCTCGTACATACGTGCACGGTGAGGAATTTGAAAGAATTCGCAACAGCAATATTGAGAAAGTCGTTGCAGAGGTTCTTAAAGGAGAAATCGCTCGGCACGTAGCGTGATGCACGGCCGTATTATCGCCGTTCCAACAATATTTCCTCCCTCCCCCCTTTGCTCGCACGAGGGAAGCAGTCGCTTGGTCAGCCGCTGGCCGGCTATATATCAATTATTCGAAACTGCATTGGAGGAATAAATAGGAGCACAGGATGGCGGCTGTAGAGGGCGAGCAAATGCGACTTCGCTACGTCCCGGGTGGTCGTCTGCGAATGCTGGTCCCCCTTTCACGGAGAGATTCGATGGATTGGATAGGTCGCGCGATAAAACCAGCTCACCGGGACCATTCCGCGATAGATTGACCAATATGATGGATCGTCTCTCTGGTTATATTGCGTGGTAACCAGCCACACGAGTTCCAGTTCTCTCACTGAGCAACCGGAATTAAGATCTACATTGTAAATGATAGAAAAGTACCACTGCAGTAGAGTCATCTATAGGTAATGTGCGAGTCATCGATGGTTGAATGCCTTTTGTCTTATGTAAAGAATATTTGGTGGCAGAGTGAAATGTTTGGAAAATTCTGCTGAACTGTCCGAATGTAGCACCGAGTATTCCTCTGTGAATCTTAGAGCATATACTACTGGAGGTCTCATTGCTTTACTTAGAGCATATAAACATGGAGAAAGCATGCAATGGGCGAAAATGTAGACGGCGATAGAAAGAGAAAAATATACATGAGGAACACTCTCTCTCTTTCTAACATAAAAACAAAAAAACGTTGTCGCCCCCGGCGTTAGAAAGGGAGAGTGTGTCCTCCATGTATATTTTTCTTTTTTTACCGCCGTCTACATTTTTGCCCATTGCATGCTTCCTCCATGTTTATATGCTCTAAGTTGCCTTATGTCTCCTGTCGAGCCAGTTGGCGACTAACATCATGGGAGAGAGAAATACATATGCGAGCTGGTGCGAGTGAGAGGTGTACACCGGCGCATGCGCATTGCGAGTGATTAGGAGTCCCTCGTTCTAACTCTCTCGCTCGCACCATCGAGAAGTATCTCTTTCTCTCTCGCATGATGTTGGCGACAGTTTCGAGCTCTCAATGAGACCTTCATGTACATATGCTCTAAGCTGTGAATAAGTTAATTTTTATGAACTTTATCTATGAGGATGTTCATGCTTGTTAGAATGAGCTTATAGCAATGGACGGTTTCAAGATTCGTAGGGGTCGAAGTAATGACGTTGATGAGACTACCGAACTCACTACACAGTAGAGTTGAGCATTAATTAAATAAAAAATTGTTTAAATAACAGATCATGTATAAGTTACTTTAACTTTAGATTATTTAATGAATAAAGTTAAAGTTAAAGTTAAAGTTAAAGTCAAAGTTAAAGTTAAAGTTGAAATTATTTAAATACACAATTTGCCAATCTCTGCTACACATTTCCTTCACCAATATTACCTATTTTCATGTTGAATAGAGTTATAGTTGGACCCCGCTTCTAAAATCACCTTGCGCATTGAAATTAACTGTGAGGGCACCGCAGGCAGAAGCTTTCATTGGATCGAGGGTAGGGTGGTAAAGGATGAAGTAATCTACAATCTTGATTGAGAATGATAACAGACTTTACTGTGATAGTTCAGATGAAATACCTGTACACCTGGTACCTCCTTTCGATTCATTCCACTCTACGTGCAATTATTTGTAATTAATGTTTCGTAACATTCTGATTATTTCGAGACTAACCATTACGTTCCTAGAAACAATAGGAATTATGCGGAAAATTGCGCGAAATTTCTGTCTTTGTTCCTTGACGAGAACCAGAGGACTCGTAATCTCGTTTCGATTTAACATCGCGATGTATAGACGGATAAGCGTTGGATTGCAGTGGTACATTACGTGTTAGATTTTCCGTCAATACAACCACGATCGAATGTTAGCCGCTTGCGTATCAGCGAACACCATTGCCAATCGTTCGTCATTAAATCATTTTGCCTTCACGCCGACACACACAGACACATTTTCCCACGAGAAATTCGACCAGTTTGTGCATTACATTAATTCTTATTTATTAGTGGGCACTAGCTACATCCTCGTAATCGACTGGGGAAATACAAGTTTATATGGTGGAGAAGTTATTCAGATAAAATAGGGAAATATGATAATGGCAGATAATTTTTTCGAGATCATTTCAGAAATTGTAAACTTTTCAGTGTTTTATATTTTAGTGGAAATATTTGTTTTCTCCTGAAAGACAGGTTGGAAATAAATTTAACGGTGACTATTTATTTCCTATTTATTATTTATTTACATAGAAGCTTTATTGTATCTTTCATCTAAATCTGCCTCTTAAGTTGCCGCTTATATTGTTTTTCTGTATGACTGCAATAGTAATTTATAATTAAACCTTGCATAATTATTCTATAATAAGAATTTAACGTCATTAATTTGTACTGATTTCTCTACTCTTCCCTACTAACATTTTGTGATACGTTGTTTTTATTTTTATTTCACCCTCAATACCGAAGCAACGAGGTTTCATTTGAAAACAGAATCATTAACATTTCACCGTAATAAAACCAGAAGCTTACATCGTATACGGCATGAAGCAGCCGCGGAGTTACAAAATCCTTCTAAAAGGAAGAAAAATATTCGCGGAAAATCGCGTTAAGGATTTGCTATGATAAGAGAAGTAGGAAATGGGATATAATGCGAATAAGTGGAGAGACCGAGGAAGTCTAGTTGCACCATACCGTTCAAAAGCGCATATAAAATATTATAATATAAGTAGATCTAAAGTCGACGTTTCAAAAATTTGTACCCTATTTTTCTCCTTTTTCATTTTTACATCCTCAACATTTTCACTTTGCGATTAACAATTCAAATAAATTAAGATATAATTAACACACTCTCTTTCAAGAAACTATTTATAATTTTCACGTGGCAAAAGCATCTTTTTGGTACAAAAAGAATTTATTAAGGAAGAATTTATTAAGGAATTCCGTGTCATTATTAATTTCGAAGATAATAATTCATGTAGAAAAACTATCCTCGCGAAAATGAAAAAAAAATCAAACTCCAATGTCCTGTTTCTGTCAAACAAATTCGAATCGAGCGAATTGATGACTTAAACCCCTTCTAATTTCCTAAAAAAACCGACATCAAAAGTGATCAATTTGACGTGGAATGACACTTGTTTCTTTCATACACGACATGGCGACCCACGGTGAACGAGATTCGATCCCAGAAAGTGCGTCAAACTATGATCATCAAACACGTTGGGCGATGATTATTTTCCTCTGAGATACATGTGACAGTGATGGCGAGGCTATATTATGGTGGGAGAAAGTGCACGTCGAAGGTAATGGCAATGATGCACAAGGACAGTTGATCAGAGCGATGACGATCCAGTTGAGTGACGCGCTGGCGTCAAGTCCCTGATAGACACGCAAAGGGCCTCGTATTGACCGACTTCGTGCATACGATGGAAACAGTTGATCCTGTCGAATGCACAGACCGACGATTCCAGTCAACTTGAAGGCCCCATCGGGGTTAGTCGCACGATTGCTCGTGGTTCGGCCGACCTCTTCTGTTAATCACCAGCCCGTTGTGTGAAATCTCGCGTCAAATGTCGCGACGATGATCCTCGAATGCCCCTAAATCGACTCCCTCTGCCCACTCGACCCGACAAAACCTCGTGACCACCTTTCAATTTTCGCAGCAACCCTCCCGCCCCCTATCAAGGAAAGTTTCGTAGTCTATTCGAGGGCCAGAGTGAATACTCGAGACAGAATCGGGAAATAGTTTCGATGCACGAACTGTAACGACACGCGACAGCCTGTGGATAATTACTGGTTCCATTTTGGAAGGTAAAGCTGAAGGGAATTGTCAGAAAATACGGGACCAAAAAATGGGGGAGGGGAGATATGGTGGATTAGAGGAATATAGATTTGCTTTAGGAGAATGTTGGCAAATTTTGAGGAAGCGTACATATTTATAGTTTATTTCATAAATCGAGTCAGTAGAGATAAACAAAATCTGTGTGCGAAGCTCGCGAGAGATGTGGCCGCTTCACTCATTGGCTGGAGAATGCTGAACCTTTATAATTATTGGCTAACCTCGTGGAATTTATTATAGTACTATATTTATTTTTTAAGGTTGCTTATAAAAGGTACATTTTGTAAGCCGATCGAGGCACAGTATTTGTGGAGAAGTTTGGATGCTTGTGGCGCCAGTGAGTTTTAATTTCCCTTTAATTTAATTCTCTTCTGCCTTTCCATGTCGTCGTCACACTTCGAGCTCACATTTTTTAATATCGTTTCAGTTTTTCAGCTCCGGACCAGCATTTTTAATTAAGGGTTTAATTATCACAAAGTGTATCATGAGAATGTCGTTGATATTACAATTAGTGCATGGTATGTTTCATTTTTAGTTTCTTTGTCCTTATTCGTTGCTTTTTAGCTTCAATAATCTACTAATCGAGTAAAATTATTTCCATTACAACGAAAGTTTAACGAACAATTCAATAAAACTGATAAAATCGGTAGATTATTACGATGTTGGTTTAATTTTAAACCTGTATTATCATCAATCCATTTAATTTGCATCAAATATGAATTATCGAGAAATGTGACAAGCAATATTATCATACATATGATGTACAACAGTGAATTACAAATATATTTCTCTAGAATTTAACTATTCACGAAAATAGATTACAAAAAACCACCAAGTATGTGAGATGATATAAATCCTATTTGCATAGAGGAAATATTACATACATGTAAGAATGTACATGCAAGAATGTACATGTACATGACTGCACAGTGGCAATGCCTGAAATCATTGAATTATTCTTCAGCATGTTCTGTGCTGACTCAAAGTACTTCAGTGCTACTAACATTACCACGAATGGTTGGAAAGGATGATACTATAATAATACTAGTAACCTTTTTATCCTCGCTGCAGCTTCGAAGCCCTTCGAATCTCATACTTCGTGGTGGAAACTGAAAAGCAACATCGCCTTAAAGGCTGTGAAAATAAATTACATTTCTTTTGCCTCCGAACTGTGTGGAATATGGCGATACCACTCGCTACTTTTATCCTTTGCTCCAGGTACCTTTGACCTTTTGACGTGGCTACAAATACGATACTTATAAAACTGCAATGGCCGAAAAGGGCATGAGAAAAACGTATGCGCCAGCATATGCGTGCGATAAAAGTTCAAGAGCGAACATTATCTTTTGCGTTTCTCACATTTCCTGCGCTATTACGATGTTAATTATTTCAATTAAATTTAGTTACAGGTCACGAGGATTGAAAGGTAAATCTTTCGAAACGGTACGAAAGTGATTAAGTTTATTAAAAGATCCAAAACTTTCCTCTAATAAAAGTATAAGAACATAAACCATGATTTAATAGATGTTAGGAAGTTTTTAATTTCATAATGTCATGGAAGCGAGTTTTTTTTTGGTAGAAACAAGTCAGCTGAAAAGTCAGTATTTGCAGAGCTTCGTGTAAAATTTACGAAAAACGATTGCTCATAATGTAACACGAATGTTAATTATACAAATTACTATTCACTTTTGTAAAATCATTTTCGGAGTGCTTAATATGAAACGGATAATTACCGTAAAATATGTAAATTTCATGCACTGCACAGTATTCGCAACTTCGATCAATTTTATAACCTCCAGCAAAAAGATGTTTGACGTCAGCGTAAAAAGAACATTAGTAAGACGTTTTCTTCACTAACATAAAACGCGAGCTTCGTTGACGGCTCGTTAATTGATGGCGACACAAAGATAAAGCGATACATTACTCTACCATAAAAAAAGATTACTCTATTCCCTGAATTTTCGTCTGAAAAAACGATATTCTTTTTAACTGTTGCAGTCTTGAAAATTCAGAAAAACTATCGCAATTTAACACTCGTGAGGCACAAGATTCAAATCATATTTTTAGACTTTAAAAAATAATGTTTATGGAATAAGTTGACGGTTTTTGCTGTAGAATTAAGTATCATTTTAACATTACGCCTGTTATTCTGAAGTAGGTACATAAAATTATGAATAAAACTGTGCCATCCAAAGCTATCGAATATCTATAAAACAATGACTTTACTACCTTAACTTTAACGGATCTTTTCTGTTCCTTTTCATGGGTACTCCTGACGTTGTATTTATGGTTCTGAAGGACCTTGTATATTTAAGGAGCTAATCAATGATTCATGTACTATAACGTATCTAACGTAGCTTGAAGAGACTAAGTTCACTTCTTTAACTTTGCTTTCTCAGGTTATTAATATCAGTGTGCTCTCAGCGGTGGAATACACGAAATATCAAACGGCCAAGTGGTAACAGTTCGGGAAGTTTCATAGATTATTCATCGGACCATCACACAAGTTTCTAATCCTGCTGTTCGCTAAGAGGATTGCCAAGGACCTCTGCCCTGCAAGTTTTATTTGTAGCTGCTAATTCCGCAGACAGGACTGATATTTCGCTCTAAATATTTCCCGTAGCTTAAAAATAGTTAATGAGATTTACAAGGCCTGTCGTCAGCTTTGTATTATTCTTGTCACTGAACCGCGATGAAATCTCTTTCGGACTGTTTTGCGACTACAAAATCCATTCTTTTAACATTGATTGGTGTTTATCGTTCATGCACAGACTGTGCAAAATGTAATATCAGTATCAAGCAATGTATAAACTTATCAAAAGAGCATATTTTAACATTGAAGGAGACTTAGTTAAAAGAAGGGGGATTATGTAATTTCCTTACTTAGAAATTCTTGAAATTAATGGCTATCATTCTGTGCGCATTTGATGGGACAAAATTTTTCGAAAGTTGTTTACTTTCACTGTTCTCGTTTAATGATATTTTTGATCCTCAAAGGCATAATATAATGATTGCCAGCTCGAAGTCTCGTCAATATAAATACATACCTAAGTGAAATGAAGGAGATGTAAATGACTTCGAAAGATCCAAAAATGTGCTCTCGAAACGATGTTTTCTATTTATAAAAAAAAGAATTGAAACAACTTTTCATCAAAACGTAATTGTCTGAATTTAAAATTATTTCTTTCGCTCCATGAAATCTGGTACAAAACCGTAAACGTGTATTGTTGCATCAAACCGATGTAATTTTACGCTCTTACAGCCGAAAACGTCATTTCCTGTATAATTTCCGTTGGAATAATTAAAATTCCGTAAAGCTTCCGTGGGAAGTAGGTGCTATATTGACTGTTAGACGTCAAGATATTAGTACATGATACTTTGGTACCGTGTGCCTTTACGAATGAACTGGGTCAACTGTAAATTGGTAATACGAATGAGCGTAAGATAACGGTAGGTACTTGAAAGTCATTTCGATATGTTTCACGCCTGGAATGAGTTTCTAGAAGATACTTTACTGCATCCCACTTTCTAATTTTGAATTTAAATCGTTTGACAATTGAGTAAAGAATGAAACAAATGAAATTTTTGGAGTTACTTTGTTAGCGTGCAAACGAGAGAAACAAAATTTTCCTTGATTTAACTGATAATAACAAAAGGAACCAATATAAATATTACAAGTGCAGATGCCCATGTAGCCTGTAGAGATAACAGAAACTCAGCGAACAATATAGAAATGCAGTTAAAGAGAAATCAAGTCCACGATTGTAATATCCAAAATACTAGCGCGGCACAGTTTTATTGTACAAACCACATTCGATGCTGTTTCTATTGGTACAAACATTGTTATAACTGCCGTGTCATAGTCACGCCATCACATTCTATTCATCATCAGAGGCTATACAGGATTCCAGGAAGCAGTATTGCAAACAATTCTACCACACTTCTTTGAAAACCCTTCATATGAGGGATTTCGTTTTACACGAAGACCAAAATTTGGAAAATCACATTTTCGAAACCCCTTACTATAATTCACTCACACGATCTTTCGTTTAAAGAACCCCTGACTGCATCCAACACTTTAAACAATTTCCTCTGAAATATGTTTCTCCACTCTCCAATGCCTCGATTTACATTTCAATCAATTGTACCAATTTCTCGACGCGTCGAAGTCAGAGACATTATTGACGTTTCGTCTTGCCGCCAGATATAAGCCGTTCTGGGTGTGATAAACCCTGACAAGCAACAGAATTAAAAATTTCTGGAACGCGTATCGCCAAGGGAGCCCACTTGGCGACTCAACAGCTCGACGCTGCATCGATCGGCATCCCTCTTCGTTATTAATTATTTCCAACCCCGGGACTTATTTGTAACGGGAGTTGGTCAATCCTGAGGGTGGCGGTGATCCCTGAAATTGAATTCCCACGATGCCAGATATATTCGCTGCGAAGTGGCGGTCGAGGGGTTTGGAAGCCAAACGCGTATCGGTCGGATGCAGCACGCGCGGAATTTCCCTCCTTTTTTTTTTTCAGTCCACGGATTTTTATGGTGACCACTCGATTTGTCGCGCGCCAACTATATCGCCTCTTCGTCGGCATAGACGGCACTCAACCGCGGTGTGAACGTATCGATTTTATCGTCAGCCCGCTGTCCGACGCGCTGGAAAACATTTTCGGCGCGAAATTGTCGCGCGACCTACTTATGCGTGTAACCGCTCACAATTTGTCAGGCGACGATGGCGCAACGGGAAGACAGCACTTTCTTGAGCGACGTCGGATAACGGAGGCACGGTAGAAACAGGCGTATTGTGTCGCGCGAAGCGAAAGTATTGTTTCCTAGCGGCGCTCAGTAGTATAGGTCAGCGGTTAGTCAGACAAGCCTGCGTTCAGATTGCGACGAGGTTCGCGACGTTCAAGAACGCCTGCTGTATGCAACATTTCTTAATAATTTGTGAAAGTTTTCGTGGGATATGGTGCGCAGATGAACAGAATGTTTTTTAAATTATTTCTGCATTGACTGTATTGGGTGATAAGAGTAAGTATGATGGCGTTTGTAATAGCTTCGTATATCCGGTTAACATATTAATGTTGAAGCCTCGTTTGTGTTACGCAGAATTATCTTTTGTGAGGTATATTTTTGTAGACGATAGACAGTTTTATCTTCGGTAACTATATGATCTCACTAAAACTCAGATATACGTACCTATGACGTGCGAGGGATGAAGAGCGTATGGAAACTGAGTATAAAGTTCCCGTCCGATAATTCGTATGGCAGACATATATCTAACTTTGAGGCCATTTCAAATACATGAATTCCTCGCAATTCTGTAGTTCGGTAAACTCCAAGTTTTTGGCTAATTTCTGCTGCCGTTTGATGTATATCAGATACACCAGGCAACTGCAGTTCCATATCATCGATTTTCGATAGTTGCCCAGAACAGAACTGATCTTTAATCGATACGTTCCCTTCATCCATAACACGCTCCCCGTAAACGTCGCAAATCTTTCTTGCAACTTCTACTACATTATTGCCTCCGTTGAACTGGTGCAAAATGCAGTGTCTGATGTGTGCTCTGTCAAACGACATGTCTACGCTCCGATGGGTACCATCAGAAGAAAATGCAGCGATATTTCGATGCCCCTTTCGTGACTCCACAGCAACAAAATTTGCTTATGTAGGAGAATAATTCTGCTCCCACGTCTGACAATCTAACAATGTATGTACAAGAAGTTTGGATCGGCGATTTAATTTAAATTTTGCGTGTAGATAATGCACAACGTGTATAATAATGTAATAAGGGGTAATGACACTGTAGAGCTCGGAAAGACAGCCTGATTTTGAGAGTTTTTTTACGTGAGTATAGTGAATGGAATACAAAATCTGTTTTGAGGGCTTTATTGTACATACCTTGAAGCATGATCACAATTTAAAAAAAAAAATTTTAATACAAAATGACGGCACAGCTTAACAGAAGTATCTTCTGAAAAACTGTGTTTCGCGGCCGGAAAGATTTATCCTTCAATTTTTGACCCAGAACAAAAAAAAATATAATTTTTGAGTTCTATATAAGAATATGTCGAGAAGTACGCAAGGAAATTAAAAAATACTGATTTTGGTAAGAATGGTGCGTGATTGAACAAAACACGAAACTGCCACCATCTCGAAATTGTTGAAACGTTTTGTTCAATCACGCACCATTCTTACAAAAAGCTGTATTATTTAATTTCTTCGTGTACTTCCCGAGATAATCTTATATAGACGTACAAAATTTTTGGTTTTTTGTTCTAGGTCAAAAATTGAAGGAGAAATATTTCCGGCCGCGGAACACTGTTTTTCAGAAGAAGCTTTTTCTGTTGCGCTGTGGCGACGTCATTTTACATTAAAAAAATTAAAAACAAATTGTGATCATACTTCAAGGTATGTGATAACAAATTTTGTATTCCATTCACTATACTCGCATAAAAAATTCTCAAAATCAGACTGCCTTTTCGAGCTCTACAGTGGCATTACCCCTTAAACGCGTGGGATGCGCTACTCCAAACTTATTATTTGTGAAAAAGTCTTTATGTCCAGCAGGATTGAACCTTAAGGGGATACAAGGGTAATAGATGACTAAAATGAGCGGTTTATTTTGGGTTGAATTGAAGGGCGAATACCATTTGCACGTATTACAATACTTCATAGTGGATATAAAGGAAACCTTAAAAATATTAAAAATTAAAGGAAATACAATGCGCCAAAGTGGGCGTCGCGCAAGGCGCGTGTACACAAGCAGTGAATTCGTGAAATGAAGATTGAAGCTTGACTCTGGACCACTGAATATCAACTTTCATTCAATTCCCAAAATTAGGTTAATAACAGCTTATACCTCACCATTTGCATCACAATATACCTTTTACATAACATATATTATTGTCTGCAAAAATTATTATTATTACTATTAATCCTGATGCATTCTGCATGGATCCTGAGCTGGAATTCAGTATGGAGTCCTGCATCGTTCTCACAATCCGTGCAGCTACATAATAGCCGAATTTACGATTTAGTTAGAAATTTAGTTCAAACTTTAAAGTCTACACCACACACGAGAGTTTGTTAAAAATAGTGGGAGGTCTAAGAATTTTAAACTGAGAGCGTACGTTCTTCTTCAAAAACAAAACAGCATGAGATCCAACAGCACTGTCGCGTTTGCCAAAAGTGCTACGAGAAGAATGGTGAGGCGTAAGATCCAAAATTTCTGCTGTAACGAATCCACGATTTTCTGACACAGTGTTTTAGGCATCCTGTGCGCCAAATAGAGAGCACGAGGTAGCCGGGGCCGCACGCAGCAGCTGTCGTTGGGCCTCGTTGCCGTTCCTGTCACGTCACTGCTATGTGTTGCCACGATAAATCTAGCATGCCCGAATCTCTCGCGTTATTACTTCGCGCAATACGTTCTGGCGCGCCGTTCCCACCGGAGACAAGTCACTGGTATATTTCGTCTTCCGTACGCGTCCCTCCCTTTTCCCCGTCAAAACGTATTCCTTATTGCTATCATTCTCATTGCACGTGCCTCTCCGGCCGTATTATTGAGATGGGGAGGAGGAATTACGGTCCGATATCTTTCTGAATCGCAAGAACGCGATCGAATGCGGGATATAAATGCGCGGATGCGTCCATATTTACAAAACGAGACGTGAGCCGGCCAGGAAACGAGCCTCCTTACATCCTCCTATTTACGGCGAATAAAGTGTGCTCGTTTGCGGGACACGTGTCACGTCTGCGTGATTCTTTTGAGATAGCCTGTAAATGCTTGGAGTCAGATAATATATCTGTGAAACTTATATCCGATTTCATAATTATATTTAAAATTATGAATTGCCATGTCGAATGTTCGGAGATCTTAAGATTATTTGAACTTAAGGTGGGATTCTCGTGTAAAGAGTCCCCGAAATTTATGAATTTTTTTTCAGAAACTATTGTTAATATTGCATTAAATTGTTTTGGGATATAAGGAGGCATCTTTAAACTTGTAGAATTTTTTTTATGTCGATCCTTCTTATTATTTATTAATTATTGTGGAATCTTGTTAACCTCTTCGACGATGTAATTCCTGTTGGCGGGATGTGTAGCATCTATCACAGTCATTTGACTGCAAAAAGAAGAAAATTTTCTTAAAGATAAATAATTTACGCTGGGACTGGACCAAAAATTTTAATTTTAGTTATTTATGATACTTTTTTCATCGATATAAAGAATAATATGAAAATTTTGTTTAAGAAAAAAACTTACCAAAAGTTTTTTCTTTCAAAAGCTATAACCTTTCAATTTTTCATTTTTTCTCTTTAAAATAGACGAATTCCAGCGTGCACTATCTAACTTTAAGAAACTTCTATTTTTTTGTGCAATAAGAAGACTGTGATTACTGCTACACATCCCGCCAACAGGAGTTACATCGTCGAAGATGTGGATAAGATTCCACAATAATTAACAAATAATAAGAAGGATCGACATAAAAAAAATATTTTCTGCAAATTTAAAGATGCCTTCTTATATCTCAAAAGAGTTTAATCCTATATTACGAACAGTTTTTCCCAAAAAATCATAAATATCAGTTACTTTTGGGGCTGTTAGACGAGAATCCCCCCTTAATTTTAATGTTGAACTTAGTGTTGATAGACTATGTAGATCTTCTGACTCTGTTGCGCATTTAGTAGATTTCTTCTGTCACTCACTAAACACTCGAAAGCACTCAGCGAGGAAAGCAATTCTCGATAACTTCTATTTACTTGCATTGTATTTTATCCTATGTTGTTTATTTGGTATCTACTTTGGTACTACTGCTTTTTTCCTTTAATTTGTACATTTTTGTGTTTCTACTTTTATGTATTAGTCCTCTACTGGTTTTCTCTATTCTCTATGTACCAAAGGGATTTCCTATAAATACAATAAATAGACATAGTATTTGAGAATGTTGTTAAGTTTGTTCCAAACGTATTCCAATGAATGTTTGATAAGAAGTATGTTATCAGGTGAATACATTTTTCCGCACTGAAATACGCTTGTCCAGTATTTCTGTCTGTATTGTTAGTTTGAAAAGTATTCGAACTGTTCGATCTGATATCGATGTTAATATCTAAGCAGAACAGATTCGGTGAAAGCATACTGTCATTTTCGAGAACTTTAAGAAGAATTGGACAGGCTCTTTAATTCGATCGGTGTTGCTGCTTTAATGTTTCATTGGAAAAGTGAACTTTGGGCTGCGTTTGATTAAAGACTAGTAATTTTCCTGATTTTGGACTAGTAAAAATATCGTAATCAGATGATTTGTGACGTTTATCTTAGCTTATTGGACATTCATAATTTTTCGTGTCCTGATTATGAGGAATCCTAATATTCAGCATCGCAACTGTTCACTCCTCAGCAGTTGCAAAAAATACTAAACATGGTCAGTGTCGACTACGAGCTTCTACTCAATTTTGTGAATAATTAGACTTTAATTCTCTTCAAGACTTTAATTTTCAAATAAATCTTCCAGCAGATAATTAATAAATATGAAAACGAAGTAACATTAAATCTTCCAAGTATGTGGCTGTTTTTGTAAAATACGTATAATGTCTAAACGAATATTTATTTTCTGTTTGTCATAACATATATTCTCAATTTAATAGATCATTCCCATATGCGACGTTAAAAGTAACAAACCTAATACTACCCCATTAAAAATTTATTCTACTCCGTTCAATTGTTGCTTGTTATATTCAATCAATAAATTAATTACTGAACAAATAAGAAGTATTAATGATATATTATCTTCCTGATATTATATGAGAACATTAGTGCAAAAGTGTAAGACCAACAATTTTGTTTCTGTGGATGAATTTCACTTTACGCGATTATAGAAACAACGCTATAACTGGAACCATTTCGATAAAAAGTAATGTTCCGAAACAGCCTGTGTGGCGCTCCCTTCCTACGTGAGTATTGAAGGCAACGAAAGTTAGCAGATACTAAAAATAAAAAGAAACACATGCCTAAAGCAATGTATGTTACAAAAGCCGCAGAATTATTTTGTTAATCCTTGAGAAATATAATGGAAAGCAACTAGAATAATTATTACAATTTCATTGAAATAATTCCATAAGAGAATTAAGTTAGATATTATGGAGAATAATTTTCTTTCCGAGATTTCGTTTTTTACAGTAGACAGTGTCTGATAATACAAAACGTGTATTAAATATTACTACGAACTGCATTACTTCGAATCTAGTTAAAATCCATCTTCTTCTTCTCCAAATCCAGAGAGTGGCCTGTCCGAAAACAACTCAACTTTGCTGTTTCGCGTGTTCATAAGACAACCAAGTTCGACGAGGAAATCCTTGCTGTACTATCGAGAGGATTCGAGAGATAAAGGAGAAAGCGCTGTTGATCCTTTTCTTTATTTAAAGGTACTTGAGGAGTTCGGAACACTAAGCCAACGATCGTTCGCTCAACGATGATACAAAATTCCCCTCTCGCTTTCAATCGAGCCAACGAAATCCCCGTTACTATATTCCAAATAAATAAACAGAGGAAAGGAAGAACAAACGAATGTAACAAACACCCTTCACCCCTTCGCCTTCATCCTCCTTCAATTGCAAAAATCTTATACGCTGCTTTCATGAAATGTTAAGTGTCTACCATGAAGTGTTACGAAGAAATTTCAACGAAACTTTGTAGATAAATAAGAAGCCAAGAAATATTTAACCCATAATCAAATGTTTACTTCGACACTCCATAGTTTTCGAAATATTGACCAACAAACGTGTAACAAAAGTGTATACAAAATAATAAACAATCTTCTTTCTAAATAAAGGAAACCTCAATTCAAACGCGAAATGAATAATTTAAAAAAAAGTAACACTACTTTTTGTAAAAATTCGAACAAAATGACACAAAAAATGAATGTTTGCTCAGCTGAACCTGGAACTCAGTCATCTGTAGACACTTCCACGTCACAACACTTTGTTCTCACCGATTAGGTAATCGTATCTCTAAAAGAAAGTTTGACGTCATAATTACTTCTCAAAATTGCAAACGAATCACGATCTGCATTCTTAAATATCATACAAGCTATTTATACACAAAATGGCAGGGCTGGATCAACTGTTTCCCTCTTCTATCTTCTAACTACGTATACTAACAAACTTTCGTTGAAATGAGTAGGTACAGTAACACTTTCTGTGGTCTCTTCGTAGGATATTAATATATCTGCCTCTGAAGGCGTATTCTTATCCTGCTGAATAATAACGAACAACAAAACACCCAACAATCCTTGCACAAGACTACTCGTTATCATTTCTTCACCGCTCGGTATATACGCCTCCTGCAGGGATGAATAATACACGGCGAGAAGCGGCCACGCGTTTCCCGTCCTCTCATTGGGATTCGCCCTCGCCCTAGGAATACCGAGGCAGCGGTATTCATCCCATTGGTGATCAGCAGGAATAAGTTTAACACCACCGCTGAAATTGCCAGCCGGGAGGAAACCCTGACAAACTTTTGCGCAACTTAGGTAACAAGGTGAGCTCGTCAAACAATCGTGGTGCCAGGCCACGATGAAACCGCGGTATTGCCAATCGGTTGAATTGGGCTTCGAGTCTGGCTTTCGAGTCCCCGCTTGATTGGATCGATAAGGGCCGGGTCAGCTGGCTAAGTATAGTTAAGACACGGTTTAGATCAATTAGAGAACATGGAACGGTGGGCACAGATGTCGCCCGGAAAAATATCCATGATTTATCGGCCGACTCTGGTGCACCTTCGACCTACAAGGAAACAACGTTAAACAACGTAGCCAGCGCGGAGTTACGCCGGATTAAATTGTACTTTGACTATGGGGGCCACACAATCGGCATTCGCGGTTCGAAGTGAATTTCTGACTGTCGATTGTTGGGTCGATATTTGAAATTTGGTAAATAGTAGCTTTAACAGTTATTGGTAATGAAAGGAGGTAGAGAGGGAAACGATGGGTTGGTTGAATTTGCTGATCGCGATTTTAATATTTTGGTTACTGGAAGTGGGAAAATAACTGACTTATTTTTCTAACCTTCTGAATTCGGAAAAAGATTCATAGGGGTTTCCATTAATATGAATGGAATATGACTTCTTCCTCTTAATGTTCTGTATTCGAAAAAGGTTCATAGGAATGATAATAGTACCAGTAAAATTAGTGGATTATGAAAGTAGTTGTCAATAATTGTGTAGTCTTATCTGTGTTTGGGGCAGCGCTTCTTGATATAGATAAGAATGTAAGTCTGCTAGTGGTAAGAAAATGCAGCTTCTGGGAGATAGCACAGACTGCCAAAATAATTATGTGCAGGATAATCCAGGGTATATTAAAGAATAATTAGTATTAGATACCAAGAGCACAGGAAAAAATAATTACTTGGCCATACTCGGCCCCTTTTGTTTCCAAACAAATTTGCAAAAGCAATAATAATACAAAAAATATAAATACTACTGCCTGTAAACACAAACGTTTAAATCAATAAAATACCACTGCCTGTGACTTAAATATTGATAGAAAAATGGTAATCCTTGATGAAACTACTTTATCTAATTATTCTGCACTTTCATATTTGAAATTCTGATGATTGTTCTCATTAGAAGATTTAACATATCGTGAAAACAAGTGCTTTTTTAAATCTATAAAAAAATATTGTGTTTGAAAAAAAGCACAGTATTTGTTGTAAGTTGTAACAGCCTTTACATTGTGTCAAAATCGAATACCTAAATCGACGCGTAAGAGAACTTAGTTCCCATTCATGGGAAACAGGTTATAAAAGGGTTGAATAATGAGATTACGTGGAGGTAGTAATTTATCTAAAAATTACATTTTTAGGCTACATTAGCAACAAGCGGAATTTTAATCATGTTAAAACATTGTCTGGAAAATTGCATTCCTGAAATAACGTTCTGATAAAATGCTGCAGGTACTCTCAAATGCGGGCGATCGTTGAGATATTTACAAATTTTTAAAATACCATTACTACATTTTATACTATTAGCATTCGGGTGTGTTAGCATAACGGTTTCGTAATGAGTCATGAGTTAAATAAACAAGGAAGAAAAATTGTAATTTCGCATTTTTAATGAGATGGATTCTTTTACAGATATACGTTTCATCGAAATAATATTCAAGCTCAATTATTAATACGACGAAAAATACTTCTATTCAATTTAAAAACAGCTGAAACTACGAAAATATCGTCAATTATTCTTCCCAGTGCATTTAGTGCTAATGCCTTCAATAATAAATCCCATCCATAATTTAGGCAATCAACGTGTACATTAAACAACATCATTTTTTATTTAAACAACGGAAAGATGGTCAACGATTTTATAATGTTCATTTATAAACTCAGAAACTGAAGAAGATAATACCAAATTGCACTAAATATTAAAATCGGTATGAAAGTTTCAATGCGCTACAGAATTATAATAATTCACGTGTCGTTACGTAAATATGATATTGCGTAATATCTACGTCAATTGTTCAATGCCGCCTCGAACAATTATGTACTTACAGAGGTATGCGACTCAATTACAGAGACGATGTTACGCACTTGGCTACACAGAGTAGATAGTTCTCTTAATGGATGTTACCCTTGCGTCAATGTGCTTCCTACTGCAATGCAAGCGCACGTGTAACTTCACGTACACACCCATGTTTGCAAAGGGTTCACGCGAAGTCCAACTTTTGCCACCTTCCGCAACCAGTATTATTAAACTTTGTGGCGAGTCCCGACGAATAAACACATTCCCCTTCAACACTAAACACTTGATAACATCATTGTGTCATCCTCGACCAAAGTAAATTCAAAAGCCGGGGCACGAAACGGATGTCGTAAGAGCATCCCCATTCTAGCCGAGAACCACGTTTTAATTATGGGTCGAGATAAAGTAATTATTCGTGATTTGGAAATTAGTAATTATTCTTGGACTCGTTCTTACACTAAAATTCTTAATATCTGATTTCTAATAGTAGCACGATAAAGTCTTGATTGCTCAAACTGATCGACACATCTAAATAAATAATTTTATGAAGAACGATCGTCTAGTGTTTAATATTAGATTTATAAAGCAGAAATTAATTGATAATTTAGCAATATATTGTATTTTACATTCGAATCTGCAAACTTTTTGCTCTGTAGAACATAATCGTTTTTAAATATTATTTTCAGAATCGCGATCTTTTTCGCCATTGTCGTTTTTATTCTTGCTATATGCATCGTGAAATCTTTCAAATTCTCGTTTCATCAAATTTCTCGTTTTTCCCTACTGCTCCTTTACCAAATGAGCCTTCCTCCGGCTACTCAAGCGTTCGATTAAATGGTATTTGCATAATCAAGGTTCTATCATATTTCAGAATAATACCTTATGAAAATATGTGTCCATCATTCGTGAGACAATTTTATTGACCTGTGATCCAGAAACGACTATACTCTGCTAACTGTTTGGCGTTGCTATTGCTTTTGCCTCGCAGCTAGATCGAGATTTCTTAAGTAAGTAGGCATTCCTATGGAAACTTGACGAAACTATTTCTAACAGCGTAACAATCCAATTGATTAGATCTGAACTTCTCCCTCGGCTACTACGTCATATTGCAGCCAAGGAATTATCGCGACGATTGTGTCGAAACGTATTATAAAAAAGTTCGCTCGGCGAGGTCCCAGTGGAGTGACCCGGGAAAAGTGAAACTGGAAAAAGCTGCCTCCGATGCCCTGGCTTTCTCGCGAAATCGTTAACATACCTACATCGTGAAGTCTTTTAAATTGCAAATTGCTGGGTTTTCTGTACGCCGCGAATCCTCTGCCCAACGAAGTCAAAACACAATATTTTCCATTGCGCACAAAGTTTAGAGGGCCCTTCATCGCGGTACACAAGGTAAAATTACGAATCCAACTGATGTAACCAGTTGTTCATTACTTTGGAAATCATAGTGCTCTCTGCAATTTTCTAGCCCGCGAGATGAAGTTACTGGTTGGCAAATTTCGAATTATATCTGTGTGTCTCTTAGTCGAATGTGTTTTATGAGTAGGGGAGAGGTGCTAGAAAAGCAAAATATTTTTATTTAGAGTCCATTTTTTGTAATATCATATCAAAATATCATATTAAAATATCATTAATCGCACATAGAACAAAAAAAATTAACACACCGTTTATTCCGCATGACTGATTGACCCATTTTCGCAAATTTGATATTGGAATCAATCTTCTTTAGGTACTGGTAGCAATATTTTCTTTCCAAACGCTACACTCATTGTATTTAGAATTATTTGTCTACCCAATTGAGATTTACTTATGTTATAAGTTTTGCCAACAGATCTTAGTGATATTTTTTGTTCAATAACTTCTTTTACTGCATCCTGCATTTTTTGTGCTGACTCGAACTCTTTTTTTCGAAGGCATTTTTTTTACCTCGCAAGAAATAGATATTTTTAAGAATATTGAGTTCTTCTTGCAGAAGAATTGCTTCGCGAGAATCGGAATTCTTTTCTTTAACACGCTGTTAATCAGCGACTTTTCAAAATATTAAAAAACTGCTCCGTCAATGCTTAGGCATTACGTTATACTTAACAGACAAATTTGTTTTTTTTTGTTTGAGATATTCCAAAATTGAGTTAGGAGGTACACCGTTTACCCTCCGTAAAACAAGACCGTCAGTTCAGAGCCTCCTCGTGACATATATCTATACTTATTTTCCCAACTTTTATAACTGTTTTAATGCTTTACAACATGCTAAAATGAAGTGCCAAACCGCAATTTAATCGGGTGATTAGGTTCTCTACATTTTGCATCAGAAGATTACGTATTTTTTGGGGCCGTCACAGTAAACTAACCCTTTAATAGAGCCACTCTTACATCTCACTTTCACGAACACCAACTTCCCTTTACGACGATCATAGAATTGGAAATCCCGCTGTCGAATCGTCTGACAGGAACTGGAACTAACGTCAGCGACACCGACGAGAAAGCGTGCCCTATTCCAACGTTTTACTATTTGTTTATCGCGCAGCACGCAACAGGCTAAAAACACGGGCGAAATTTCCAACGAAATACGAGGGGCGCGGGACGAGGGGGGGGTGGAAAAAAGGGGAGGCACGGAATGCCATTTGTTCCATGCTGTTAACCGCATATGCGACAGAAACATAGGAACGTAACGCGTTCAATGATGCCAGCCGAAGCAATGGATACAATTCTGCCCCCCCCCTCCCACGGCCGCACGGTTCACCAAGTTAAATGCGGCGCGTTTTTTTGCATAACACTGGCGAACTGTGCGCACTGTGCGCTGTGTATAATGGAACCCGGCGTGCCTCTTTCCGCCACTGTTACTCTTTCGCCTTTTTGCGAGCATCGCCAGTGACTGTGGCAACGCCACGGCTGCATTTGTCATCGTGAACACCTCCAGAAATTACGCGGGACACCCGGGTCACCCCGTTACCAATCGAAGTTTCTACGATGGTCTTCGTATCCCCGCAGTCCTTCACGATTTAATTGCACGGCACGGCCCGCTAAATAAGCCCAGGCCACGCTATCTCCCGCGCGAGTCTCTTTCGGCGTGGATGGACTTTAATTAAAATCGTAATTTTTGCGCCGCGTAATCGTTATTACAACTGCGCCCTCGCCGTCGGCTAACGAACGATTAACATCGACGTAAATTCTCCCCCGTTGCACGCTGGACGAGAGGGGGGGGGGGCCACTCCGCAGATAGAGCAGAGCGGGAGAAAAATGGAGGGTGTAAACTAAAGTGAAATGCGGCCGGGTCCTATACCGAAACGTTCCTGGAGCGATACGAAACGCACGGAGATTGGATAAGGCTGTGCGACAACAGGAAATTAATCAACCTCAAACGTTGCAAGGAAGAAACAAGTTTCGATGAATATTCATGTATCAATTTGGGTGTTCTCAAGGACTAAAAGCTAGCTTCCCATGGCAGCGAGAGCTTCGAGTCCCGTGCCAGAGCGTTTCGTAGAACGAAATCGAGTGCGTGAAGATTGAATAATAAGATAGGTGTCTAGTAAATAGCTGGTGCGTTTTTGGAAGCTTGAAAATACAATATCTTTGAGTGTTTGCAATGCTAGGGGAACGTGGATTTTATTGGGTGAGTTTGAGATCTCTTTCGTCGAGAATTTGGATTATTGGTGTGGTTATTGCGGTGTATAACGTCTGAATTAGATTCAGAAATGATGTACTCTTTATAAACATATCGATTTTATATTTAATTATTTATAGCTTCGAGTTTGTATCTCAGAAATGAGTAGTCAACCTTCAAGCACTTATTCTGTTCAACCTGAGAATATTATGTCAGGAATAAATTATTTACAAGTTCGCGTTTGTGACTTTATTAGGAGAAATTGAAATAAAAAAAACTTTTACAAATAAATTTTATTTTAACGTTGACGATTATACCACGTAGAAAGCACTGGTTCTCGTTTGATCATCTATACAATATATGAGTGAATATTGCAATGAGTTTGCGGTAAGCTTTTACGAAAATCATATAGGCAGTAATCAACTAACTAAATCTAACAGAAATCAGAAATCATAGTACACCTTTTAATGTTAAGCATAGGCTACATTACGAAAAGTGAACTATTTTTTACGAAATGCATTGATGCTCATGTGATAAAAGATGTGACACTCAGGGCATAAGAAGACCAAAGTAATTTAAGTAAGATAAGTAAACTACTTAATAGGTAAAGTATTAAGTAGGACTAATAATAATATATGTAAATAATAGCATATCAAACAGTATATGAAAACAGGTACACACAAAGGTGAAAAATTGAGAATAAAAAAGGGTGTTTTACCAACGCAATTTTCCCTTATTAAATGATTACAGGAAACAATATCACATATGAGCTAAATAAACACACTAGAATTAAAATATATACCGCATCTCGACCGATTAATCACAGTAGTAGGTTAAGTATTATTTATAGAAATTAAGTAGGCATAAACACATGTACCAAAGAAACAGTTTAATAAATGTATTTATTTTTTATATACTTAAATGTAAATATGTGATATAATAGAGACTTTTACAAACAAAAAAAAACCGTCTAATTACAAATGTTGAACTGTGTTCGGCACGGTTAGTAACTTTCGTACGATTAGCACGATTAGTAACTTTCTTTTTATTTTGCAATTAAAAATTTTATTCACCTCATCATACTTTCAATACATTTTTAATAAATCTAAATACCGTTACAATCCTTACTAAAATAACTTGTTTTATAAATGGAACCCATATCGTACACACAAAATAAACACGGCGTACCATTTTATTGATTTAATGCACAGTCTTCATATTTCACATTGGGCGACCAAAATGTTTTTCATTTTTTTTCCCAATCCTTGGGCTTACAGGGCATGTTCGTTAATATCGTCTCGATGCACGACACGAAAGGTTCTCCGCGAGATTATCAACTGCATGCGAGACTTTAATCGCGTCCGGAGAGAGGTTGGATAAATTACTAATGGAATTGTAAAAATAGTCGGAGGAGGACACACCCCGTTTACGCGAGACAGTGTTTAGCATAACGTTAATTTAAATGGGACCTACAGCACGGTTGCGTAAAGCAATTATACCAGGGCTAATTAAGATACGCAGATAGTCAAGTTATTTACGAATACTCTCGCGAATATCATTAACGGAGCGCTAGTATGAAATATACACCTTTCTGTTCTGGACTTCGCGTAACTGCAGGTATTTGTTGTGCATAAACAATATGGTCAGGGAACGATAATTACAATTCGGCAATGTATCAGAATTTCTATTGTAATCTCGCACTGACTCCTTTTGTGCCATAGCAGCTTGTTTTGCTAATGGTACATGTATATTAATTACCGCAACACTGCAGTGAATAGAAATTAACTGAAAAGGTTCAAAACATGTAATACTACTTCGAAGTTTCGTTATAATATAATTTTCTATGTATCGTTGCAAATTTAAGTTTCCATTTAAATTCAATGTTTAGATTTGCACCGTAGATTTTGCATGCCTTGTAAATGTAGGTACAGCGTTGAACGTTGCCCATAGCAGACAGGCATATCTTAGGCGCGCGGCACAGTCTAATTAAGCATCGCGGTATCACTACATAAATTACTCCCTTTAGCACTTTAAATTACCGTACAGCTATGCAAATTTTATACTACTCGTACGCGGAATCCTAATTAAATATTATTAACTGTAAATTACTGTATTGCCATATTTAAGTTGACCATACACATTACGAGCCGATGGAGATTTATTATTACTGGTATATATTATAGGTTGCAATTCGTATCTGAAAGTATACATTACTTTCTGTGAAATATGGCGATAAGGAACTTTGATCTGGTGAACGCTGGTAACGCTTACTACCAAGTTAATTTCATTCCAGTTCTTGGAAGTTTGCTACATATCGTGTTCTTTGGAAATAGATTGGAATGCATTTGGAAACAATTATGCAGAGATTTCTACTTTATTATGTGACTAATTTAAATAAAACGCGAAATATAACTGTTCAACAAAACGTTACAAAACTCGTCTAAACAGACGAGCCCCTCAATTTATCACCACCCCTAGAGCTTCCTTTTTCTACATATACGACTATTTGAATTTTATGCCCATCGATACATACTTTTTGCAGTTTATTTGGCAGTGTATTTTGTACTCTCTACTATATATTGTCTCACAGCTTTTTTAATTCATTTCATCTTAATCTTAATGTTGACATTTATTCAATCCTCTTTGCATTAAATTTTTTTCAAAATTAATCTATCACAGCGGCTCCCAAACAGGGGTCGCAAAATGTTTTCTGAAGTGTCGCAGCAGTTATATTTAGTTGACGTTTCTTAGCACTTATTTATTTTAATATTATTTTAATATGGTTACCATATTCTATTAATTGCCATATTCTATTAATCATGTAACCTTACTTTTCTATTTATAAAAAAAAAGAAGTTGGTTGCCCAGATGGAAGTATAACCATGACCCTAATTAAAATAATTAAATATATTAAATATCTTTAAATATATTTAATGTGTGTATTACGATAATTAAATATATTAAATATCTTTAAGTATATTTAATATATATATTACGATAATTCAATATTATTAACTTAGAATTATATTTTGAAACACCTATTTTTAATGCGTTTTTGTTAACATATTAAATGTACCTGACCTTATATGGGGGAGGGCGGGTCGCAGATTATTTGAATATTATAAAAGGGGGTCGCGACTCAAAGAAAGTTGGGAAACACTATTCTATCAGGATTCGAGATCAACCATGCAACAGCAACTAATGTTGAACATCCCTCATTCATCATTCTACGTAATAATAATATTAATAGCGTCTATATTACAAACTATTATTGAACAATGTATTAATGTACAATTACCGGACAGTTTAACTACTATTCAGCCAATCCATATGTCGTAACAAATTCGTTATTATTATGACCAGTATGCTAACGAATGGCAGTAGCAGTAACCATTTCTCTTTCCTCCGCACCCTACGCAATCAGTAAAGCGTTAGCAGCCACGCATGAAGATAAAGGAAAGAAGTCTACGCACGCGTGCGACGCATTTGTCTGAACATTCTTCAACGTGTATCTGACACAGCTGGCACAACTTTACCATTCAACGCTATCGGGAATCGTGTACGACATTCGGTACAGGGTGTAACATGCTTCCGATAGCGCGTAAATAATGTCGCGATATACGCAGAGGAACGAACGAGGCACGCGTGTCCCTGTAATTCGTAACTTCGAATAAAACCAACTTTCCGCAACAACTAACAACGACGTCATACTTACAGGGTGTTCCTAAAATGTTTCATCCAACGTTAGAAACGTATGGCATTAATTGTGGCAGAGATGGGCAAATAATTATTTGAAATAAAAATTCGTGTGCGAAATTTTTTAATTATTTGAAATAAAAATTTGTGTATGAAATTTTCATTTCAAATAATTTTTTGCCTGAAATGTAAATTTCGCACACAAATTTTTATTTCAAATAATTTTTTGCCCATCTCTGAATTGTGGTAATGAGAGGATGTCGTAAGAACGTAGGTCCACCAATGCTTTGCTAGCAAGTTACAGCTTTTATCAAAATATCAGATAAGTTAACATCATTATAGTCTATTTGAATACAGTAGCAGAACATACGCAATCGTAGGTAAGTATCATTTTATCATTAGGTACACACTTGTTAATTAATTTTAACAGAACAATGCTAACGGCAATGGAACCAATTCTAATAATGGAAGTCTATACTCGTTAGAAGGATTAAGGGGGAAGCCCTATTTAGGACGGTAGGAATAAAGTGACTTTTGGGAATTTTTTTTCTAAGAAACTGTTAAGCGGATCTTTTCCAAACTTTCAGGGTATTTTAGATCATATTCAAACAATAAAAATTAATTTTTACGTTACAATGTGTTCGGTAGAAATGAAGATATATGAACACGTTCGTTAGGACTCGCGCGCCGGAGTTGCAAATTGGCGATTGTAATGGTGGCCCCATTTCTTCCCTGAAATAAAAAAACCAAGGATTTTCTTATTTCTAGTATAATTAAATTGTTGATGAACCTAAGACATTGATAAATAAAATGAATTGAACAACTCTTTTTCCATAAATAGTACGAAATATCTTGGGGCAGAATCTATACTATTTCTTTACAGTCCCACCAATTTGCCAAATTTTAACTTTTTTTTCATTTGTTAGGTTCATCGGCAATGTAATTATACTAGAAATAAGAAAATCCTTGGTTTTTTTATTTCAGAGAAAAAATGGGGCCACCATTACAATCGCCAATTTGCAACTCCGGCGCGCGAGTCCTAACGAACGTGTTCATATATCTTCATTTCTACCGAACACTTTGTAACGTAAAAATTAATTTTTACTGCTTGAATGTGAACTAAAATACCCTGAATATTTAGGAAAGATCCGCTTAACTGTTTCTTAGAAAAAAATTTCCAAAAATCACCTAATTCCTAGCGTCCAAAATAGGGCTCGCCCTTAAAGGACACTCATTAAAATTACTATTACCCTATAAATATTACCTCGAAATGTGTATAAAATTACTAGCTTTACTACTCAGCTTCGCCCGAAATTTAGATTCCGATTTTATAGAAAAAAAATTTATTTTTTTTTTTGTTGTGAAAATAGTCATATTCATCTGAATTAGCTATGTATAATGAGAGCTGGGCCACATATCGTGACCCCAGAGTTTACAGTTCGAAAGTTTTTAGGCGACAGACAAACACACAAACACTTTCTGCTTTATATATTAAGATGTAGGTATTATGTTTAATAGTTTAAGATAATCATTTATGAAAATAATGATTTTTTTAAGATGACGATAAATATGGCAATATTATCGTTCAATTACTAAACAGTTTAATTACTCACCATCTCAATATCATGACGCATCATTCTAACTCTAAAATTGCACATATTGATATTACATATGACCGAACGAATGGCTCTTTCAGAGATTATTGATGTCAAATGCCACTCCTTCAAACAATTCTCGACATGGAGATGAGTAGTCTCACGTCTCAGTTTAAATACAATTTTATTAATTCCTGATTCATTTTGTTAAGGGTCAGGATTTCAAAAGTAAGTGCACCTTTAAAATATTATGTCAAAATGAAAAAATATTAAAAACCAAATCAAGCAGTCTACTTGAAATCTTGGAAACATATAAAGTAAGTATCGCCCTTTATTATGTACTAGTTTTAACTCAATATATTAACAATTTTCTCTTCTAATACAAAAAGCAATTGCGAAGGTATTAATGAAAATCGTGGTTTCCTTACAGTGAAACATCATTTTAATACTTTCGGATTTTTTAAAGTCAATTTCAATCTATTTCTTTTTTCTATGTCTGATTACCTGACGCTCGATCACGACCACCAATTCTACTATCATTTCCGATACAGCAACAGGACAGCAACAGAAAAAATCATTAGGACACTAACCAGCGTACGAAATCCAATTCCAAACTATCATATAATTTTCCTTTAAAAAATATTTCAACGCCATGAGACTACCCGTTTAAACGTAGCACAATATCCTTTACAAAGCAACATCCCAGTCGTCAACGAAACTTCCTAGGAACAAAGCGTAGGTGGCACGGTTCGAAGGGCACTGGAATGCCAGTCGAACGAGAATTAGGCAAAACTTTCTTTCAATTACCTGGATTCACGGCGTGGCAGTGGTTGAGGAGCGGCAGCCAACAGAGCAGTAGCACCGCTCTCTGCATCTGAAACAAAAACCGCAGATATTTTTTCACAAGCGTCCCGTCTAATTGCTATTCCGCGCCGCCGACCGTCTTCTAATATAATTATACGCTGATTAAAATCCACGATGAAGCGGCTCGACGCCGGTGCTCTCGCGAAAGGCAACGAAATCGTGGGAGCGCTAATTACAGAGGGTGGGGCCAGGTCGAGCCTTACAATACACCGCGGATACTCTGAACGAACGATCGTGTCGGCGATACAAAAATAATGAAGGTTTAAGTTAGAGGGTGCCACAAATGGAGGCAGGCTTTGATTGTTGAATCGAGTGGGTGAAATTTAGTTTACGTTGAGAAAGCAAGTTGTGGCTATAATCGCTGCTGGGACATTTAACACCTGCCCTTACGTGTCACTGCATCTAATTTTCAACTTCGTTATCTCTCAGAGATATAGTGACTAACATCGAGCCCATTCAAGGGTTGCTAACAAGGGAAGATCCCCAACCCGGAAATTCAATAAATTATGAAACTTGGGGGATATGTGCAGGATATATAAGTATGTATTATGAAGTATGTAAATTTTTTGTTGCCCAAAGTCACTCTAAGGGGGGGAAATTGACACCTGAAAATTCGGCTATTTTCTGTTTTTCTGTTATAACTCGCGAACCGTAAGAAAAATTTTTCATCAAATAATAGTCCTTTCAGTTATTCTAAAAAAAGTAACTTTTGCAAAATTGTTAAATGGCCGGTTTTTCGGGGGTCAATTTCACGCCCCATGGAGTGAATTTGGGCAACAAAAGATATCTATATATCCTCCACATGTCCCCACAGTTTCATAATTCTTTGAATTTCCAGGTTGCGGATCTACCCTTATACGTGATATCTTTAATGTTCCAAACCAAGGGCTTCCGGAGACTTTTTTCCGGGGGGGGGGGGGGACTTTGGGATGATGGAAAAGAAAAATATACCCCTCTTGCTTTTTTAACCCATTTTATACTGCCAATTTAATTAAAAATTTAAAATCGATACTTAAAAATATTCCCTTTTTTAGTATTCACTGAATAAAGATCAGTTTTGAAAAATAAACTATTTTTTCTCAAAGCCAGGGGGGAGGATTTAAGGCGCAACCCATGTCCCAAACGTTCAATTTGGCAATTCATATAAGGCTACATTTTTCCGGTCGCATTCCCCAACACCCATGGCCTCAAAATACCGATGTAGAAAATGAATGCTGAAAATGTAATACATCCCTTAATTCTCGACTCGTCAAGACACCCAATTTTTCTACAGACTTTACCCCCCTACTACTTTCTCGACATCGCTATATTTATCTCTGCAAAGTGTAATATTTTAAAGCCCTCAGGTGTGTAATAGGTGGCGAAGAACACATTTGGTGATTTGCATCCAAAGGGATACCTATTGCTTTATATGCCACTTAAGTATGCAGGTTACTAAATATATCTTTAATAATAATAATACCTAATTCTTTCTGAACCAGTAGACATTAGCTAAGAATAATAACAAGAAGATAAAAAAGAGACATAAATACATACCTATAAGAAAACAAGAAGGAGCAAAATAGTAGAATTAGGGATTATTATAATATATGTAAAAATAGATGTAGAGTTTACAAGGCACAATACCAGTAAGTATCCAAAAAGTGTGCCGCACGCATCCCCCGATTTTGCCACCCCGCTTCATTCCTGCGAGGCACAATACACGCGGAGAGACATCCGCGCATTTATGCCACGAACGCGATCCTCCTGCTATCCGTTTCCAAAAGAGCAAACGAAGCCCCGCGAGCAGAGGGTACGCGCCCGCTCGTCGCGGCCACGCGTCCACGCACGAGCGATTCGCGTGCAGAGGCAGTCGTGCGAGCGACCCTGCACCGAATTCTCAACGGGGCTAGAGTTTTCGTTGTGGAACACGCCGCGGGAAAAGAGCCACGCCCGGGATCCTTTTGCTGAATGGGGAACGGAACGGGACGGACCATTTGTCAAATTGATTCGCCCGGCGAACGCGCGGAATTTTAAGTTCGCCTGGGCCAGGGTATGGCGAAACCGTTAGAAATTTACTCGGGGCTTTCGTGCAATGAGATTCGCGCGGGCGCGAAACGCATTCAAACGACAAAACTTGGAAGACGATTACCGGGAGCCATCCCGTGAACGCATACAGGAAGCAAGTTAACGTGCGAGACGCGGCATCTGTTGTGCGAATGTGTTCCTTGTGTCCGTCTCGAAAATGAATGTTGAGGAAGAACGTCGAGGTGGGTTGGGAATGAAACTTGTGAGTTAAGGGGTTATACCTAGTCAGGAGGCCGAAAAGAGGCGAATGATTGTGAATTTTTTGTTGAAGAAGCGGAAGCATATATTTTTACAAAACATTTAAAGAACATTTGGTAATTTTCTAATAGAGAAATATTTACGTTTAAAATAAAATCACAACTGACATCCAAGAAGCAGTACCAGGTTATCTAAAATAAAAATACAAAAAAGATTTCGTTAGTACATTAATGTATCCTCTGATTCACGGAGGGAATTCCCCAAATATTAATTTAAAACAAAATGGTGGCTATTTAAAGTTGAAGTTTTCACACCAAAACAACTTTTTAAAAGGGCTTCTTCGATGTCGGTTGTAATTTTCTTATAAACGTAAATATTTTTCTACAAAAAAAATACCAAATGTCCTTTAAATGTTGCTCCTTTGAGTACAAGAAATTCTGAAAAAATATATGCTTCCGCTTTTAAAAAAAAAAATCACAAACATTCGCCTTTATTCAGCCTCCTGGCTAGGTATAACCCGTTAAGTAAGACTTCTAGTAATTTCAGGAATATTTTCAAGGCTTCAAAGGGACAATTTGCGAAAGTTGTATGGCTTCGCGAGAGGCGTTTTATGAGGGGAAAAATCACCTGGGTGCTTTTCGATGGAAACTGCAATTTGATAGTTACAAAGTTGCAGTGAATATATAGATATTCAAGGCTTCTTCCGCAAATTATTGCTAAAGAAAGCTTGTTCAGTGAAACGTAATGTCTTTTTAAAGAATTCGAAGTAACTCGCGAAGCATGCGCTTTCCTCTAATAGCTCTATTTACAGAACGGGAAGAAAAATCGATCTAAGAGAGAGCGTATGGCTGCGTTCGAAAAAAGTGCAATTACAGTTTGCATGTGCATCGTAGCACCAACGAAAGAATGAGGTCATGCAAAGATAGACCTCGTTATACCATTCAACCCGTTGCTCTATCATTTTCTTCAACACCCCCTATTTCGAAAGCATGTGCGCACTGTATTCCATCTCCATTCTTCCGCACAACTGTCCGTTATCAATAATATCAAGGCCCGTTAAAATTCTCTAATAGCGGTTTAATTACAGGCATTTCCCGCGATGTTCAATTAATCGTTACTGATGACTGTTTGAGCAAGGAAAGCACCGCTATGTAGCTTTAAACCATATTTTAGATGAGCGGAACAGGACATTAATCCACGAAAATAGCGGGCCGTAAATATGAATTAAGCAAATGACGGAGCTTCATTAAAATTGCACCATCGATTGGTTTCGAATGTCAAGCGGTCCCGCGCGGCTAAATCCACTTAAAGCTGACAGCGAGGGAAAGCTTGAGAATCCATATCCGCGGTGTACCGAAAAAGATTGTAACGGGAGAATGTAGGTAGGTATGTACATCCTGTATGCTTTATTACCCACATATTGTAATTCAGAATTATCGTTATTCTGAGCAGATAGATTATTGAACGTATTCCTTTATATGAACAATTGATTCAATTTTTGGATATTGAAATCCGGTTAGCATACACTGTACGCGGAAAGCCCACAATTGTACTTGTTAAGCATACTGACTGAACGCATATAGGCGTTTCACGATCAGATTTTATACAGTAACTAATCACAGATACACGTTCGTAGCAGTAAAGGGGTTTGGGACATGTTTCTTTACTTCGAGAATAATAGGGCAACAGTGTATTTGAATCGATAGAAAAAGAGGGAATCGATCACTGTAACGAGAAGTGGTGAAAAAGGAGTAAGTAGATAATCCCCCGGTGTTATATGTTTTAATTGAAATATATCGTTCCATTTTGTGAAACAGAAACCATTTTCTAAATTGGCATGTTGAATAATCTTTGGCATATTGCAATAAATGGTGGTATTTGAATTTTAATATTTGTTCAGAATATTATGAACAAATTCGGCACCAGCAAAATGGGGATTTGAGCCCACCAAATTTCCAGTAGCTTTGTAAGCCCAGACTTATTTCTCAAGTAATATGATGTGTCATATTTCAGTTTCATCGAAATCCCAGACATCGATCTCATAAAGTGGTCAATTTGTCATAGAATGACCCTTTTATTATCAATATCTTTCTACAGTTAAAGGTAATTATTGAAATACATTTAAAGAATATAATGAAAAATAGACTGCATTATAACATATTAGAAGCTAAACATAATTTGACTACTTTTACCTTTTTAAAACAATTTACGTGCACTTGCAAGCAAATATTAATCGATTTATTTGCGTCAGTCGAAATACGGAGAACGGACCATTTGGTTCATTCATTGAATATTCAATGCTGATCGACAAACAACAATGTTATCCTAAGTTCTAAAAAATGTACATGAAAAAGTTTGTGAATGTTTCAATAACTTCTCAATCGAAGTACGTTCGTTTTAACGCACGAACAACATTGAATACTTGTAAAGAAAGATATAAATTTCAACAAGTGTGCAAAACAAAAAAACTGTAGGTACACACTAAAGGTCACTCATTTTGTAGAAGAATATTGAAATACGGATAGATTTGAATATTCAAATAAAAAAGGTACGATAAAACTAAACATGTCTAAAATGAGAACAATTATTCTTTGAAATAAAGGAAACTTCGCCTCTATAATCCATAATAATCTTGGAGAAAACACTTAGCAATATTCTAACAAAACCATACTTTAAGAAAACCGTGCAAGTGGTAGAGAAAATTGTTTTTCTTTGAAATATAAGAATTTCAGGATAAATGCACGTGTTTAATCGATACAAGAAAATAACAAACAATATTCGATTTCAAGCAGAACCTCCCTTACCCATACAGCACACTCTCGTTGCTGTAAAGTTGCAGGATCGTTGCAGTGCAAGATTGAAATGTTGCACTGCAACGTTGCAGCAATATTGCTATGCCCGCCTCCTGCAACCTTTCGGGCAGTGGGGCCAAAAATATAAATAACGTCCGTGACGATATTGAATGTGTGCAGAATCATAGAAGTACAAAGTCCGTATTACTTTTCCTCACAGAAAATTTTTTTCCCGCAAGGGGATTCCGAACCGGCGCGACCTGTAGCGTCGTAGACGAATACTTTACCGCCGCAGCTACAACCACTGATTGATAAGACTGCTAACGTATTCGAACTTATAATTATTATAAACGATAGAAGTCTGGAATTCATTGCATACAAATTATGGTGCAGAATGAATACTATTATATCACGTGATACCAGAGTCATCATTGAAACGGATGAAAGAATCCTCGTTAGGAGCGTCAAATAGCAGTCTTGCTAAATGCATTTGTACCCGCGTCGCGGAAAGCAAGCAGGAATACCGGAGATATTGCTGCGCACAGGAAACTGTTTTATTCAACAGCTACTCGAACAACAATAAACTGTTTGTTTTTTACTAAACTTTGCCGCGTATAAAATCGACATTGATTGGCACACGTTATCCGCTCCCGCGCGTTCATTAAAAGCATAATGCGCTCGTTAATTTCGTTCGTAATGACAGCTTGAACCGTAGGGGGTAACGGTGAATGCCTCTTTTTCCCTGTGTACGTACAAACGGCATAGATGGCAACGGTAATATCCGGCGACGACTATTCAAAGTCGAAGTGTTGTCCTGTAAATAAATTCCTCTGAACAAAGCACCCCGGCAGGGTGGATCGCGCACGGAGCTTGCTGGACGTTCCAATGGTATTAGTTTCATTTTCCAGGCGACACAAAATAGGCAGGACAGCTCGGCCGCGACACAAAGGTCGCTTAGGCTACAAGTGCATCGGCGATTACAGTTGCCCCGGCCAACGCTCACCGAACACGCTTCTATTGCCGTTTAAATTCCAGTGTGATTCCCAGCCTGATTCTAACCCCTTCGCGATTAACAGGCTCGTGAAATAGCGTGACTCCGCGCGTTTCCAAGCACCCCTACACATGGGCGGAATCTGCTCCAGATTTTTCGTGGAACCTTTTCATCGACGAAATGGAATAAATTAACATCCGAAATCTGCGCTTTGAGACGGGCCACCAGGGGGTAGTTCAATAACCCTGGCGTGAAACGATAAATAGGATGGAAGTATCTTCCACTTTTCCCTTTTTGAAAATATGGAGTTCCAATTAAGAGGATGTGCTGGTAATTTCCACCATCGAAGGGTTTTAAATGTGTCTTCTTACCGGCATAAATTGAAGAACATTGAACTTGGAAAATGTTCTTGGAGACAGGGGTGACAGAATATTTTCATTTGGGAATCTGCATGGTGGCACAAGAATGTTAGACATTTTTTCCTTTCACATACGTAGGGTACAATCTGTATTTTGACTGTGAAAAATCAACAAATTGAAGGGATAGAAGAATTCTAATGGCTAAGATCTGGGTGTTTCACCATCAAACGGATTTCTTCTAAACATACGGGGTAAGCTTGTCCAGAATGACATTTGCCTGATATTTTCTGTGCATTCTTCGCCTGTATTAAGTTCAGTCGTTTTGAGCAACAGGGCACGCCAGGAAATTTGCGCGGAGAGACGAGAAACAGGTTGACATTATACCCAAACAGCACGCTGGGGGTAACAAGGTAATCTTATGTTTCAGCTTACAAAAATTGATTTCTGTTTCCTTTTCTTCAAGATTGCGGTTTCTAAAGTAAACCTTCAAATTATAATATTACGTTTTCAATTGAACGATATTTAACATTATGACCATTTTGTCAAAAACTAAGTACCCGATCCAATGAAATTTTGAGCATATGTAAAGTAAAGCCTGTGCCAATTTTAACCGAATACCTACATTATAACCTTTTTCTTCTAACGTAAAAAGAAGTTGCAAAGGATAAATGAGTCTTATAATTCAAATTACCTGCAACTTATTATTTTTATTTTTCAACAACTCATTGACACTTACAGAAAATAACACGATTACCAATTCCAACATGATCACTAATTCTAATGCCACCTTCTATCTAAGAGAGGGTGGGGAGGGTTGATACGTTTTTGAGAAAAATGATTGTATAAACGAAACTAAATAATATTTTAATGATCTTTTTGCATATTTACATTCAACATTCTATTCTTTAACAAAAACGAACATAATTTTTTTTAATTGAAACAAAGAATGTAATAAAAAATGTTATTTCATAATTTATGTAAAATGTCTCAAGCCTCCCACTTGTGAGACATAAAAAAAACCAGTTTATTTCGTATAAATTTCACAATGAAACATCTTTGTTCGAATGTTTATACCAGCACATTATGTGTGTGGCACCATTTGGAACATATTTGACATCGAATCCAATGTTCATTTGGTTTCGAACGTGAATATATATAGTTGCAGTAAAGACAAGCCGTAGTATCTTTATTTTCGTCTATGCTCTCAATATCTGTATCGTTCTCAAAATCCATAACATCAACATACACCTTTCTTTCTTGCGTTAGTCTTTTAGAAATACCATAATTACGGTTTATCGAAGTTAATAAATATTCTGCAAGTAATTTTTCTTCTTCGTTTGTAAATATTTGTGATGTTACGAAATTTGGATAAAAAACTGTATTTTCGTTATTTATATATGTAAATATGTATCTAGATAATGTAATTTTATCTATTTTTTACATTTTAGCCGCTGCCCTTATTGGTTTATTTTCATTAATAACACCAACTACAGCATTTCTAATATTATCAAGTGCATTCATTTGACGACCCATAGACTTCCATTTAAACAGCTTCTATTAAAATCTACATCATAATATGTTTGCTGGAGAATATGTATTACAGATTACGCAAAGTTAAATTACTTTGGGTATGATACATGTATCAACTTCCCTTGAATATATGTCTCATACCTCCCCAAATGTAGAATTTTAAAACAATAATTCTAACAACGCTTAACCTTAAACTGAAAGCAACGAGAGTTGGCACATATGCGTAATATTGAGTGTATTTTCACGTAAAATGAATGATATTTCATAAAAATCAATACACAGTGACAAAAACCTTATATAAATGAAGTACAAACATACATTTCTCAATACGAAACTGCACTTCCTTTTAATAAAATAATTTCAGGTTAACAAATTAGCTTGAAATAATCGTATCTTAACGCGAATCTACAAAACGTCCTCTATGCTGAAGTGTACGCTTCTCTTTTGTTTTTTACGTGGGAAATGTAAGAATGTATCAAGCCTCCCTATGCATCAATCCTCCCCAGTCTGCCCTATCTATACTTCATCACTCCATTACTAATGCATTATCAGAGAAAACTAAACAAAAAAAATCATGTTATATCATCACATGTACACCAACGAATACCTGAAGTAACACGTTAAAATATCGCATCGTTTTCTTGAGAAAAAAATCCCAAAACATGTCACATTTTTCAGTCCGCTGCGAAAGATCTATCCTCCTCGTGTGGCTTTGAGCGGCCAGGTGATATCGTTGCTACTATGACAAACGTTACCTGAAATGTGTCTGTCTGGCCTTTGCACAATTTGCGCGTGCTCGTAACACACAAGTATGTACGGGCCACTTTATCACTCGGTTACGTGCATCGACGCGCGCGTGCGCGCGTAATAGCCACACGTGCATTGCACTGATATTTGTCCTCGACTCTGTCTCGAAATTGTATTAGCGTCGGCTCGGGTCCATGGGCAAGAAGTAGGCCGTTCCAGTTGCACTCGGCCGCAGAGGGAGCGTGGCAAAGGTCAAAAGTGCATGAATTGTTGCGAAGTGCCTCGGTCCTCCACTTGCTAAAGCAGTACAATGCGATCGGTGACCCCGTTTCATGCCGGCGGCCTGAAAACGACCGGCGACTGCTGACGTCGCTGAAAAGCTCGGCGATCAACTATATTTCTTCGCCTTTTATTTTTCATTTTTTTTTTTCCTTGGGAACTCGATGAAGGGTCGACCTGTCGAGGGCGCGCAGATAAGTCGGCGTGCTTCCGTTCATTCAGATTTATTTTCAGCGGCGTTCCTGCTTTGGGTTCGTTAGCAGAATGCTACGGACACCGTAACGCGCTTTTACGAACTTCCTCTAACGGTTCGCTGATGAGTAACGACAATACTGTGACCAGCACGTTGGATTCTCTGTGGAGTATTTTGTTAGACTTTATACAATTTTAATGCGGATCGTTTGTAGTATTTTTCATTATTTTTTTTTTCTCGCCTCTAATGTACATCACTGGCTTGAATTAATACTCTAAATATGACGTGAAATCAGTATAAGTATCAGAGAAGGTGCGGTATGAGTTTATATATTGTGTAGGATTTGCAGGGAGGTGCAGTGTGCCTCGAGTTAATCACAATTGCTTTCCTATTGTGCGATTTATTTATGTAAATAGCTTGGGAGTATTAAGAGTTGCCTGTGATATGTTCAAGAACTGTGTCGAGAACATAGTGGGGATAGTTGAGCTGCAAGAAAGCATTCGAGTAATTAACCCCTTGACTGCGGACGTGGTTTGATTGAGCAGCGCCAAACTTGCGGCGGTTTAAATAGAATAGACCAGTATCTCGATTGTGCTCGTTCGCAGCCAATTAAAATATACGCTATTTACAGCTTACCAAAATATACTCTTGCCTATCTATACTATTATATAAATTTGAAGTTGCATACTTTCAAATGCGTTTTCTCTGTAAATATTAACTGTACTCGCAAGTGTTTTACAGCACTTTGTTCGTATTGGCAAAATGAAGGTTTTGGCGTTTCTATTTTTTTTAAATAATCTATCTTTATATACCTATAAAATCCAAATACCACTAACTCACTCACTAACTCATCACGATTTCTCTGAATGCACGGATCCTATGTCCACGAAAGGCAAGTAGGTTCCTCTTAGCCCCTAGGTGCTCGCTAAGAAATTTCATTCTTTTTAAAAACTCCTTCCCCTTCTCCGAAAAAATATACATAACCCGGGCGACTCTGAGAATTTTAAGCTAGTATAATTTTATAAAAATGTATGTATAATCGAGTCGTTACGGTATTTATTTGAAGTTCACTCTATCTCGTCAAATATCTTCTAACGCAAGTAACGAATTTACCACTTATTAATTTGATTTACACCTCATAAACATCAATTTTGACAGAATTAAGAGATTGAACCGCATATAAATAATTTGGTTAAAAAGAGACACAATGTTCTTTGTGCACGCTTTAGTAAATACCTAAGTAAATGAAGTGGTACAACACGAAACAGATCTAAATTATTTAAAATCAATACGTTAGAACTCTACATTTACGTCAACCATTCTCAACAAATGGAATACGATATTTCAGATATATCTTTATCGATGTCAAGCTACGTTTGAACGCACTGTGTCCGCATTATATCTATGTGAATACAAACAGAGCAGCGAATTTATGTGACACGGAACGCGTCGTATTCTCGTGACATTTTGACGATCTCCTTTTAAAACTGCACGCCACTGTTGATCACAGTTTGCGAAAGAGCCACCCTTTGCTCGGCACCGACTGGCTTTTATTCGTAATGGAATACGTGACGCCAGTGGCGCGATGTAAAATTTCAAGAAAAACGAGAAAACGTTCATACAAATATATCTCACACTGACAAGCAAGTAGGGCTCGTAAACAGTGCTCGATGTCCCTGTTTGTCAGTAGTGCATAAAGCAAAATAATCAACAAAGAGAGGGTCGCCATAAAACTCCTGTTTACGTTGCATTCAAAAGCTCCTTGTTTTATCAAACGACTTTCCAAGCACTTGATTCATTTTAGAAACCGACTGCGAAACTGCTGATTGCATACACACGTGAGTAATGACTCGATGAACATCTAAAGAACGAGGAGAATATTTCGGTGACGAGTTATGGCGCTGACGTGACTTCCTCGCTATTCTCTTCTGTGATATGTGTTTGCAAGGTTCTACAAATTCGTGACTCGACGATAGACTGTAATTCTTATCCAGAGATATATATTTACTATTGAATTTAGTTTCATAATATAAATAAAATTATTTTCTCTTCACAAAAGCTTCGATTAAAACTGTCTATTACACTAATAGCTTTTAGGCTCGTCTTGACACCTTGGAAAAAACACTGAAACGTTGTTGTAGTACACTTATGTTTACTATATGTGTATTAATATTAACTGCTTCAATAAGTTCATATATGTGTAATAAGTTGAACGTACTATACTGACAGACTGTGAGACACATTTTAACCCTTGGTGGTCACACGGGGTGTATCGCACCCCAGGCTATTTTTTTATCATTCCAATATTTCTGTAAATTTTTAGACCTTCATATTAAAATTTTTAAATTTGGTGACTTTTAACAAAGAATATCGCTTTCTTCAACAACAATTTTTTCAGCTACTATTTTTTCAATCTTGAAAAAGACTATTAGAGCATGATTGTATAAGTATTACGAATTTACAATTATCACTCAAAAGTTAAAAGATACAAAAATACGCAAATGGTAACTCAAAAACGACGCTGGGGTACAGTGAACATCGTGCGACCAATTTCTGATTATAAGGTGTGATCAAAAAAGGTTAATATGCGACCCAACGATAATATATGAATAATATTTCGGTGGTTCTATAAATAATTCAAGCACCTGTACTGACATATTTTTTCTTCCGATAGTTTTGATTACTTTAAATTAAATTACTAATCACGCCCTTCAATTGCATTTAACAGTATTTCATTCTCTATGCGCCTATAAATAAAGATAAATCTGTACGTAATGAATTATACGACGAAGGCAATGCGACTAAAAATATGTATGTCTACCGCATAAATAATGTGACTAGCAATTCATGCACAAGTACATGAGCCGTGTAGTGTCTCATAAATATTCAACTGAGATTTATTTTCACCGTGCAGATGACACAAAGGGAGAAATATAATTATAAATGTGATCGCATTTCAGAACGAGGCAAGAATTGTTGCATAGCCAGAGGGCCGAGTCATTTATTACTGCATCGGATTTATTACAAATTTTGTAGGTCATTATAATGATAATATTATGGTAACACCGAAGATGCGGCAATGCGGACGTGCGTATCGCGCAATGAATGCAATTAACAGACAGAACACCGCCTATAATTATTTGAACAATACGTATACAGCCTTTTATCTTCATTCGACGATGGTAGATAGCTGATCGCGCAGGAAGAACAAAAGTTAAAATTTCATTCAAAATACCGTGGCCATTTTACATGACTCCTATTTTGATGTGACTGGTGCAGTTTGTATGTGTGTGTGTGTGTGTGTGAATTGAATCAAGGTTTTGTATAAAGAGGTTGCACCGAAAGGTGTCGTTTATGCTTTGAAGCCAGACCTGACATGATAGCATAAGCTACAAAGAGACACGAGTTAAAATAGCAGCAGGAGCGTTAATGAAATTAATTTAGTGACTGGATGAAAGACTGGAAAAGCATGTTTCATTCAAAGAACAGGGGTGTAAATGAAAGAGACGGTTCGATTAAAGTTGTAATACAGGGATGCTGAAGATATTTATAATAAATGGAGCACTGCTATCCATTCTTTTATACGTTAAGGAGAAACACGACTGTGACGGCTGGAAAAGTAAGCAATTTTTAAGAATTTTTTTCAGGAATAATTTACAATTTTCATATAAAATTTGTATTACCTACCTTTCGTATAATGGTCTTAAGAGACTATAAAAAAATAAACAGAAAAACATGAATAAATTTTAATATATTAATTAATTTTCTGGACCCCCCACGCGCGCTGGTCGAATGAGTAACTATGGAACAGCAGCTCCGAAATCAAATTTCAATTTTTTTTTATAATGTATATGATTGTAGTTTCCGTTGCATGTACGAATTTTTCTTATTGAAAATTTTTTTTTTGAAATACGTTAAAATATGGTCCATCTTATTTGCGGATTTTCGAAACTTTTCTTTTAAAGCGCGCCATTTTTACAAAAACAATTTGTTTAAGAAATCTGTGAGTGCAACGGAACCTACACTCATATAGTTTATTAAAAAAGTTTTTCTTTTTATTTTTTTTATAGTCGCTTAAGACATTGTAATAAAGATAGGTAATAACAATTTTCTATAAAAACTGTAAATTATTGCAGAAAAAAATTCTCAAAACCGCCTTACTTTTCCGGCCATCACAGTGGTGTTCCCCCTTAAGGCATTAAAATAACAATTTGTTATGCTAACGTGTCTACAAATTACGACGACTGGTGTTAGCAGGGAAACAACATCAAGATGTATGATAAAAGACTTTATGCCATAATGACTAACAAGATTACTGTCGAACAAAGGAAGTTCCGTCGCTTCGCCTAAGATATTTCTTCCTTATTTTACTTTTTCTTTCCTTTGAGTAACATATTGTAATTCCCTTATACGTAATAAAATCTTTATTATTATATTTTGTAACACAATTTTTTCGAAGAACTATAAATACGCATAATTCAATCAGGAATTGCTTTGTCAAGATAATAACTTTTCCCGCCTTTCTTTTTCCCAGATCAAAGCAGCCAGTATCCTTTTATGGAAGACAGAAGCTGACGACGGAAACAACTACTTGCGAGGAAGATACATCGAACTCCTCTCGTAAAACAGAAAATAAGTTAGAATATACACATGATATACATCCATATAAAATGCAAAAAGGAAATTCATCCTCTTTAATTCATCCGCACAAATATTGAGCTTCCAAGCTGTTGGAATCCTAATGAGAGTCTGCAGAACGCAGAGATCTGAGCAAAGTGTTTCGGATTCCCCTGCGTAAGCGAGTATGAATTATCAGAAACGATAGAAATTCGGGTGGGATCGTTTCGCGAGACTCGTTACTACTGCCCAACTGCGGGACCGTCACAGTCGATAGTATTGCAATCGATGCCCCCATTTATTTATTCCCGTGTTTCTTTCAGTTCCGCAACGTTCGATTGGCTCGGCGGCCACGACCGATTCGCGACCCCCGTAATGAGAGATTCGTATGCCGATTCGATACTTAGATGCAATTCGGCGCAATGGAAAACTGTACGTTTCTATGCTACAGATCTCGTAGCCGGTCGGGTCTGCAGAGAGGGGGCCGATAGCTTTCGCGTGAAAAAAAAAGAAGAGAACCCTCCCGTGTCTCTGAAAATTGCACGCTTTTCCGCAAGTTTCCTGGGGCCGTGGAAGATTAGGGAAGTGGAACAAGGGGAAACTTATATTTTTAGCGTGAGATCTGCGCCAGGGAGAGGAAGGAAAATCTAAAGTTGCCGTTTCCCACGAACGTTGAAACAGTTCGCGTTCCCGCGGGCCAACTGGGAAACTACTTCCAGGGAACTTCGACGGGGGCAATCAATAATTCGCGATTAAGAAATCAATGTTTAAGGGCGATGAGGGATATCGAGGCGTCAGCGGATCATTTTAACGAAGAGGTAGCGCGAACTATGATAGTTCATTCTGATGACGTGAACACAGTTAAGTAGACATGAGATGGATTATGGAGTACCTACCTACCATCTGTTTCGTATAGGTATTTTTAAATAGTACCTATTTCTTTTCTCTTTTCCTTAAAGTGACCAAGATATTTGCAGAATATACCTCTTTCAACCTTTACAGGACCGGCTTTTTTTTAAAAAGTAGTGGTTTTCAGGTTCAAAAAATTAATATATGTATACAACGTGCAGAATTAGACTTGCACAGAGCCCCAAAAGGGGCTTTCCTAGTCTAGAACGGTAATAAAATTTGTAACATTTTTTAATTTAAAAAATAGAGTATGTCTGCGGGTTGTTGATACTGTTGATTACGAATCTGTAGTCGGATTGTAAAAATATTTTATCTACATGGTAGTTTTACTAACCTAAATGAATGAACACATACCAAAATTCAGAGAACTTTCTTTTAGCGTTACCCAAAGCTAACGACGTAGACGTTGAAAGTTTTTATATCATCTTTTCTTTTCTTTTTTCCTTGTTTTTATTTAATATTTTTTATATTTTTGTGTTGTTTCGGGAATTATTTTATTTTGTCGTATTTTATACAAACACAGTCGTGCACTAACACACACATACGTATTTATACTTTAAATCATGTTTAAGTAGTGTGCTTATTCAATGCCCAAAGGGGGCTTTGCCGGTCCCCTAAAGGTTAAATCCTCGTTTAGCGGTCTTTGAACAGGAACTGATGAAAGGGTCGTTTTAATATAAAACATATCCCAACGTACATTTTAAACTGAACATCGCTCTATGAAAAATATTGTCGCTGTTTCATCGCGCATTGGGCATCCATGACGATTCACTACCCCCCCCCCCCCTCCCCCAGTGGAGCACCCAGAGGGGGGTACAGGGCCATAGCACCCCCCCCCCCATAGAAGAGGTTTTGTAAAAAGAAGGAAAAATTGGATTTTATTCTTTAAATACATTTTTATAATCACCCAATGAATTTGATTGAATTTGCATTAAAAATATTTTTATCCGTTCAACTCGGCTTGCCCTAAGATTAAATCACGAGTACGCTAGCACCCCCATTCATATTAATAATTAATATACTCACAAGTGTTACTCAACTATTATGAACATCACAGAGATATTCATCTTGAAATTCTCACCCCCACATATATTTTACAGTATTTGCAGCGGTATTATCTGCATCATTTACTCATATGATCATGTTTGAAACGTCAACAACAAAATGAAATTTCGCTATTTACCCGACTTTAGGAAAAAATATAGGAATTTTCATTCTAATCGATCTAGGCAAATATTGAATTCACGGAAATTCTACGTTCGTCGAATGGAAGTTCTATATATGGTTTGATGGCGTATTCGCGAGGGTTGTATTATATAAAGTAACACATAATGAAGACGTATGTAGGTATAATTATTCTGCCTATCAGCGAAACGCATTCGAATAATTTTTCACTATTTTGAACGTGAATTAGCAATGTTTTGGTATTGACATTGCATGATGCTTTTCCCGATAAATTTGATATATGAGCTTGTCGCATATTGTGTACCGGATGGTTGAGTGATATATTTTTCATTTCAAGAGAAATGGTACAGTTTACTGCGAAATAAATTGCAGCTACCTGAATAAAATGTTGAATAAAACAACGAAAACCGTTGTTAACTGATTAAATTTCTATTTCTATTAACGGAATAATATCAATATAACATAAACACGATGCTTCCATACAATTTTATTCATTTCACAACATTCTCCACAAAAACCACAAATTCCCATACGTTCCTATTCAATTCCACATTTCATTCATACCTTGCACAAATAAACATTTCAAATATACCTGTAACTTTACAACTTACACTTCCTTCCTGCACTATTCATACTCCACAACTTTCATTATTAACTTCCCCTTAAATACTGCACTTCGAAGTGCTTTACGCATGAGAAATTCCATTTTGAAATGCCCATACAGTGTCCAAAGACAGCTTCCTCTAAAATACTGTTTTTTTACCTCGTGGCCAGGAGAACGCAGCAGCCGAAACATTAACAGCGTCTCCAGCCACGAATTCCGAAGGAAAGTATTATGCTATCCGAAAACAATTGTTTCATGGAGCAGGGTGGGCGTTTGGAGCTTTCAGACCGGGTTTGAAACGCGTACAGCTGCTAAGCGGCGCGCTATAGCTGGCGAGCGAGAGGGAAGATTTTCGGTGGTACATTGTTTGCGCGTCAGGTCACGGATAGTACTTTCGCGAGTGACGTCCTAGTGTGTACATAGACGTCAGATAGGCTCAGCCACCCTTTTTGTTCGTTCCCCTGCTTCTTTGTGCCGTAGTAGAGTAGAAAATGACGGGGTGTGCCAGCACGTAGGAAATATTATATCGCGCTCCCTTCGCGAAACAAAGTGGCCGCGAGCCAGTAACGGGCTCGCTTCAGCTCTCCTCCCCAAAGAAAGAAGCTGGCCGATATTAATCCTAGCAGGCCGCGACGTTTTACCAGCTCCGCAGCTGGCGAAACCCTGGTCCATTTGGATTATAGTAAAACTTTCTCCATACATATGTACTTTGCCGTAAGCCTTCTCTGTTAAATTTTAACTTTATCGAACTTTCAAACCCTTCGACTTCAAGGGAGTCCCTTAAAATGGTACAGTGTTTCACTTCCTGCTTAGACAGGGCGCAATGGCAAATGAAGTTCCAAAGTGTGTAATGGATCGCTGAAACGAAAGGGTGGTAGTGATCTGTAAAGCGATTCTAGGAAGTATGTTAAGGGTACTAGGCAATCGTCCCTGTCTAAAATGAAGCATTTGTGTTTCAATTAATTACAAAGAAACAAAATGAAACTGGGACTTGTTCTTTGGCATGACGTTTATTAACATCATAAGCTTTTAAAAAAACTTGTTTGTTTAGTAAAAAATATGCATTATATATGATGCTACAGATGCATCATTAAAGAGACTTTTTAAAAAAGTTTCTTTTGTTTTGTAGTGATAACTCAAAAAACGGAGGTTCCAATCAATTCAAAACAAATTCGAGCATCTTCACAAAATGTGTAGTTTCGGACCGGATCTAAATTAAAGTTAATGAAAACTGTAATTCTTTATGAAAAGAAACTAAGACCTCTTTTGGGTCTTGGGGGAGGGTAAAACCTCATCAATGGGGTTTTAGTTTTTTTTTACAGGGACGTAAGATATGAGCGTGACTTCTTTGCTGTTTCTGAAATGTAAAACATCTATGTGGTTTCATTGTTAAATGAAATAATTTCGAAATGTTCGCAGGGTACGTACATGTATGGAGATATATACACTTAACCATTGATGGAGACTACTCCTCATCCATTGAAATGCTTGAACGTTTCGGTTTGTGGACCGAGTAATCTTGTAAAGGTAAAGGGATAGGAATTTTACAGTTGTGTCGCTCTTTCTCTGCAAGGCATCAGCCAATGCACTCAAGAAAAAAACGACATTCGTAAGCAGAAGTCGCCAGTCAATTCCTTAGTCAGCTCCTGCAACTTGGTCGTGCCCTGTATCTCAGTAAATTCTGATTTGCCAGTCGATTCTTACACCTCACTCAACATGAGTCAATTTCTGTCTGCCAAACACTATGTGTCACGAATTTTAATATTATAAATTCTGTGAGTTGTGAGAATGTGAGTTGTGACAACAGAGTTCACTGGATGATCCCACAATTCTGTGCACAGGATCACCATCTTCGTGATGAATAGCTGTAGAAAATCTAATCTACGTCACAACGGACGGGCATTTTTAATTAAGGAAGTATGTCGCGAGTATTCAAGCTATTTTTTAACGTTTTTGTAAAAAGAGTCGCGTCACTGCATGAGATGGTGTAATTACATACCTGTGCCCCCTTTCCTGTTGTTATTATTATTGTTGAGCTGCATTTTCTTTTGGTCGATGTTTATGCACAAGGCAGTTGCTTTGTTGTCGGCTAAGCTAATTTGACAAGAAAAATCTTGCTGATCCTGGGATCTTGATTAGCGTGTCGCAATTTTGAGTAATTAAAGCTTTAATAGTCTTGAAATAGGGTCAAGCTTCCGTGGCTCACCATTATTAAAAAGTAAGTTTGTTTTTTTTCCCAATTTGTCTTAAAATTCCTTACAATACGATAAAAAGGGATAACGTATGTCACTTAAGGTCCCGTTCCGTGCAAATAGCCCAATTCCTATGGTAACCTAAATTTTTATTGGTAAGTCGGAATTCAAAGTTTCAAAATCCCTATTTCTTATTTTGGTATGTAGTTTATAATGACAAATTTGTGCGAAATTTGATCAACAATTTGCAGCAAAAAACGGGTAAAAAACTAATATTTTAATATATTTTTTAACCAAATTCCTATTTCTTGAAGCTATTTACGTAGCTGAATCCGTCGTAAAAAAGCACACAAGATTGCAATTTTAACTTTTTACCCACACTCTACGGTTTCCGAGATATTGAGCAAATTATGTTTCCAACCACCACTTTGGGGGCTGTTTTCACCCCCTACACGTGGATGATTGCTGATATAAAACAGTACGTGTGGAAAATTTTGAACTATTCTACAAATCTTCAGAGTGTGATCAAAATCGGCATGTGACATTGAGGTGATATCCCTTGTAAGTATTAGATACTCACCTCTTTATTTCACACACACATTGATATTACGAAAGAAAATAAACTTTGCTTATTCAGTTCCTTCAAGAACAACATCATTACACACAAACATCACAGATCAATTCTAATTAACAATTCACCGGTATATCAGAACCACGAATAACAAAAATAACATATGTATACCTGGGCTTCCATTATTCCATTTTTTAACCCCCGACGCAAAAAGGAAGACCGTTATAAGTTTAACGCCTACCTATGTTTTGTGTGCGTGTCTGTTTGTCTGCGGCTCCGTAACTCATCAACTAGTGACCCAATTCTGATGCAGTTATTTTTATTTTAAAGTATATATTTCCGGGAAGATTATAACAATGTTCAATAGTTTCCAAGGTCTTCAACTTTCTTCGCAATTTCTGAAGAAATCTCAGCCCCGGTTGTTGCTGTACCTCGAGTTTGGACACAAACGTTTAGGTTTATACTGCTTCTTTATGGTTAGTTTACAAAGTGTAAAATAAAATAAGTAAAATCAAAAATTCAAAACAGAAACCGACACAAAAATGGCGGTTTAGATATTAACTGAAAAAGTGATGACTACAGTATTTGCTGCATTAAGCAGAATCTTTCGAACAATTCTTGCGTTCTGAAAAAACAGTGACCCCATTCGCGCGGAACTCAAGCAACCAATCAGTACAGGACCCGTGCACAACAACCAACAGAAGTTTACTGCCACTTTTTAACCGCAGAGAAACTGTACGGACAGATTGCATAGCAAAGTTTCTCTCTCGCACGGTCAGCTGAAAGACAACAGAGACGGTGTCTGCGAGCAAACTTCCACCAGCCGTAAGTCACCCAGCGTCGCAATAGGGGGTAGATTGACGTGGCGTTCGAGCCTGATAGCGGGTCCGCTTGCGGAAAAACCAGTGTCAACGATATTCCGACAATAACAACCGCCTGCGCCGAGCATGTTCCGCGGTAACGTGTGCGGATCAATCTCGGAGAGGCTTTCAGAGAGACGCTTCCCCGTTGTTCGTCGTGCTCTCGATTCACCGTCCCGTACAACCCTTGCCGCCCGCGTCGTAACACCGTCCGAACGAGAAAGTCTCTCTTTTCGTCTCTGCAACGTCGTAAACGCATGTACGCGTGTATGGCTTCGTAAATTGCACGCAAGCTTTGTGCAAGTCTCTTCTCGCCGCGGACCACACTTAAACGCGGACGACGGGTTTAAGGAATGCCGCTTGTTGATGAAACGCGGTCGCGACAATGCGTGAGCAACGTTCTTTGCTACGAACCTTGTTTTATTTCGATTTCAAATGCACGTCATAGAGGTGGGAAAAGTGGGATGCTCGAAAGACATCTTCTCTCATGTAAATCAATGTCTTACGTGTTATACTGCAATAAAGGATCCACTTTTCACAAAGTAGAAGACAATTCGAAATTTTCACGAACTGTAGAAGACAATTTGAAATTCAACAGTATGTAGTTCGCAAGCTTACGTAGGGAAAGGGGAACAAAAGTAGAAACGTGGTCTTTACAGTCCTTTCAAACGATTCTTATTCTTCCAATTTGTGTAATCGTGAATTTTTCTTCTTAAACGAACATATCCTTGAAGAATAATTAAAACGACACATCAGGCCATAGCATTCAATCATTAGCACGCCACAGTGGACAGTCCAGCTTACGTCAGAAAAAGAATATTTCATTTGAAAACATCAAAGCTCCGCGACACGAATGTTTCGAATGCACGCTTCATGATTGAACGCCAGCTTTCCACCACTGAAGCTTCGATATTCATATAAAAGCACAAAAGTATCCCGGTTAATCCGCTTCCGCGCATAATTTACCTCTCCGAACACAGTGATTTTGGACCCGACTAAATCACTGCTGCAAATAATTCACGGGCGCGTAGAAACACGCGGTACTAGCCGGGCGACACGGGAAGCGTGAAACTTCGTCCTTTCTGCGCGAACAGTCCGCAGCTATCAGCGGGGAAAGCTCCCGGCAGGTTTCGCGGAACGAGCACGTTTAAACCGGGGGGGAGGGTGGTGGGTCTGGATTACATAGCTGTATCCGAACAAGAAATTCAGAAGGTGAAGCGTCACGGAACAGTAGTCACAGTTACGTGCGCTCGGATACAAGCTTCGCAACAACGGACACACAAACGGGGAATAGTCGTCGTCAAGTGGCGGCGCGGGCGGGAGGAGCTAAGAGGACGGAACTAACGAGTACTCTTTTTGCCTCTCGCCGCGGGACTTTCTATGCCCGCAGGATATAATCGGTGACGTATCGCTGTCTGACTGTAAACGATCGCTCTCAAAGGGGAAATACAGCCGGGGAAACAATCTGTCTCGTTTTTAATACGGTCCCCTTCTCTAAACCACGTTCCGCCGTCCGATACGTCGGTGTCCCTAGCTTTCGAGATATTTCAACGCATCCACGACTGGCCGCCCGATATTTTGCCCCTGGGCGCAAGGGTTTTATCGCACATTTCGTATGGAGAGAGGGAAAAAGTTCTGTCTGCTTCAATATTTGAGCTGTCCGTGCAGAATCGGCATTATTATGTGCTTGGTTCAGTTTACCACGCAGCCGTCGTTAGCTACGGATTTTATTTCGGGATTGAAATTCCTGATTTCAAAGGCTGTTTACCTATCTGTGGTAGGGAGAAAGGGTTTATGAACTTTTGTCGCTACGAAAGATTTGTAATGGCAGAAGCGAATGCAGAAGCGAGTGAAAGAATTTTCCGCAGGGTGGAAGATATTATCGTTGATTAATCGAATATGGGCGATGGTTTTTAATTGGGTGATTTGATACCTATATAATTTAGTAAATCATAATCTACGTAGTTCTTGAACTTGCATCGAATGCATAACATAATCTTCTTCGGACATAGGTGCTTCGATGGGGAATGTAGTTTAGAAACTACTGTAAAAATTTCAAATGAATCGAATAAAATTTGTTCAAATGATGCTGATGGCCAATTCGAAAAATGTGGTTCCGAGAAAAATGCGCTTAAAGTGCCATTTGAAAAAAAATGAAAAGAAAATAAAATAGCATGAAACTACTTAAGATGTGTACAATACAGGCGTTTAAACAGATTTTCCTCTTATTTCTTTGTTTACCCACAAACAATTGTCAAAGGTACACTACGTTCTTGTGCCGCTATAGTGGTGTTACCCCGTAAGCGTCTTGTTATTATATACACCAGTAAAGCCACTAGATCCACTTTTACCTACTGTTACTATATGATGCAGGAATGCATCAACTTTTTGTCGTCCATGAAATGAAGAGCATAAATTTCTGTCCACAGGTCCAGAATGTTTATTTTCAAGAACTCATTGACTTATGAATTTTAAATACAATTGCTACAAGGTTTATGTTTCAAAAATTTTAATCTGAATAATTCTGACTCTAAATAGTCAGCAATATATGCATGAAAAGTTACAGACACATAGAGTTTTAGCAACAGCGATCGCGAAGAGTGTCTGACCACATACGATCCATTTTCACTTCTTACACTTTGCTGCTTCGTTATCTTACTGTTTTACATACACTGTTAAAAGTCTGTCTTATTTTAACATTTGCTTACAACAAAAATGGCTCGCATTTACGTAAACTGTATAAATGATATTCCATAAAGTTTTATACAAGTATTTTGAATCCTCGTGTATATTAAAATTTTTCTTCCCCATCTTTCGCCCCCTTTTTAGTCAACTTGAGAAACCTGAATCTTTTGCTCCTGAAGTATAAACAATTAGAATTTTAAGCAACCGTGAAACTCGCTGTGCCGAAGAAACTTCGCGCAGCTCTAACTTTGCAGTTCCGCGCACATCATTTTAATATTTATAGGTTCTTTATAGCGTACACTCCTGCCTAGGGTGGGGGATACATTTTTTATCAATTTATGTTACTCTGCTCATCTGTTTACTGGCCTTCGTGTATAAATTTGTTTATAAAATATTTAGCAGCAGACATCTCCGTAAAGCAGAAAGTTCTCATTCGAAATGATATACTTCATTAGTATTCTATCTCCACAGCTCAATTATTAACTACTTTGGTAACTGTGATTATACGAAGCAAGAAAATCCGAAAATAATTTCTGTCATTTTAAGATGACTTTTTACTGCTTCTGAATTTCTTGAAATCCTTTAGATCAAGCGATTTATCAAGTCTCCATACAAAGTTGCAATATCTCCAAATACTGTTACCCGCCGAAACTCCAACATTTTGTCAACGTACGCGTCGTCTCCAATCAAACTCGATCATTCCAACTAGTTACTTGGTTTTCTAGCGAAATCCAATTTTAGTTAGAAACCAGACGCGCCGAAAAACTCGAACATTTCCTGTCGCAAACTCAAAACAAGCTACGGATTGCAAATTCGTCTCAATCAGTATCTCACTTCGTTATTAAACTTTCATCACTTTCGTTGCCGTAAGTTCTACGCTGCAAGTACGTGGCTCACCTCTCGTTTGACAGAGGTTCTTCAGACAAACACAAAGACCTACAAGGCACAATTTTTTGCAATAGATCCCCCTTTCTACGTATCTATTTTATGTAATATTATATATAATAATATAGTAACATTATTATATATAATAATATGATGAACATTTCTCCCCAATTTTGTTCCGAATTCTGAATTTAAGGTAATCATTTGTTCCCGATTTTCGGTAATAGTTCCCGATTCTGTATTTTTTTTCTTTAATGTTACAAAGTAATCAATATGAAACCGAAGCCACGAGTTGGTCATTCTACTTCTACTAATTTGACAACAGTATAACTAAGTCTACGAGGAGTGGAGGTGGCCACTAATAAAACAAGAATCTCAAGTCCCCGAAAACCCCAAGAAAAAAAATGGTCATCTTATAAGGGTGGCGCACTCAGGATTTAATTTTGGGGGGATCCCAGTTGAACGGATAAAAATATTTTTATTGCAAATTCAATCAAATTCAATTGGTGACTATAAAAATTTATTTAAAGAATAAAATTCAATTTTCATTTCATCTCACAAAGCCCCTTCTTTGGGGGGTGCCAAGGCCTTTGGCCCCCCCAACCTTTGACCCTTCTTGGTGCACCACTGCCTTATAATATAGATAATACTACCTCACGATTTTTTACAAATCGAATACAAATGTACCATTCGTTTTGAGATTAACTGTACGCATATCACGGTGAAGTAACTGTGCACTGAAAATGGCACCCGACATATCAACCTCAGGCACATGGAACCCAGCCTCCCTACAAAAACGAAAAATGCATAGCTTACAAGTTTTGACAACAAATCCTTGCCTACAAGAAACCAGATAAATGCGCGGAGTGATACAGCGTATTCGTTAAAGTCAACCGATGCAGCAGCGCGTGTCACGCGCAAAAATGTTGATAGATTACAAAGTATACGGGGCAGAGCGATACGTCGCCGCTGCAAAAACAGAAAATTATGTCCACGGAAGGCGAATTCTGTTTTCTGCTTGCCTCGATCGTGCCCCGGGGCACTCGAGCAGTCGTAAACTCAGTCACGACACTAAATCATAAGGTGAAGTAAGAACGACGATGGCTATTGTCGCGATCGCAGTAGTCGAAGACACATATGCGTGGACGGGGAGAACTTTCGGCGCTCGATCATGCGAGATTGCTTTCTCGTCACGGTCCTGGGATAAATGCCTGTACGTGTGTAGAACGTGTGACACTATCGACCCGACGAAGCATGGATAACGATTCTGAGCTTAAAGCAACAACGTGGAACAGAGGTACTTTTCGCGGACTGTTAATAGAAACAGTTGTAACGTGGCACATTGTATAATATTCAAACTCGATTCGAGAAAGGATTGAATTGTTTATTCACCAATTGCACAGATTTCCAAAAATTTCTATGATAGATTTCGAATATTTTTCAGTGACTCACCTTTTGGTCTTCCCATCTTCTAATTTTTAGTTTCCTTAATGTTTCACAACTAAGTAGTTTATTAATTTTTTTTAATACTTGGTGGTATTCTAAATTTTGTAACAATCGGTAATCTTCATTTTCTCGTCGGTGATTTTTTAAATTTGCATCCATTAACTGAATTTCCATAACTGATCTCTCTAATGCGTTGATTATTAATTTTCTACACGTTTTAGTGTTCACTTGCTCAGATTTTCCTGTAACTAATTTCCAAAATACCTCAACAGTTAGTTTTCCAATTCGTCTGACGTTCCTGTCGTTAAATTTCCAAATTTCCCAACAAACTACTATCCGATTTTTTCGATGATTGCCTTTTCAATCTGTGTAAAAACTGATTTTTCAATTTTCTCAAATTTTCTAACGATTATACAGTGTGATCAACGTTTTGGCAATCCTTTCTGCATGTAACTCGTCCTCAAGAAATCAATAATACTTGTAGTACATCTTTTTTAAAGCTGCTTGCCTTTCAAATTAACGCATTTCGATCGGAATCCGTTAAGTGCTAACATCACGAAACAAGACTTGAAGCTTATCGACGAAAATCGCTCGAACCTCTACAAATGCGTTGTCCTCATTCGCTGATTTGTTTGCACAATTTTACCGAGGCCTGAGTGAAACATAACAAAGCGCAAATATTTAACGACCTCCGCCGATACTCGTCCAGCATTTTCCGTGTAATCGATTCGTACTTCATGGAAGCACTCGATATTCGACGATAATGCGAGCCCTGCGCACAGGTGTGCACACGCGACAGCGTACCAAAGTTCTGCGAAACTTTGTAAAGAGGTAGTTTTACTGTTAATTTGTATTGCCTGCCCACGTTGGCCTTTGCATAAATAATAATATCGAGCAAAAATGTGAAACAAATGCAGCTAACGTTTACCATACAAAATGGTAATAAAGGAACATTTAACTCGCCGTGGGCACACTGGGTCGTTTATGTCTTGAGCAAATTGTCGGTTTTCTTAAACATCCTTCCGAATTTTTATATTTCCGAATTAATTCTTTAAACATTTGACTGAATGAACGATTGTATATCAAAGTAGAGACATGAATAAGTACCTATCCCATAACCTTTTCATATTGTTTGAAACCCAAAAATAGTAAAAAAAAAAAGAACAGCCATGGACATAAACGACTCAGTGTACCCACGGAGGCAGCTTAATATTTTCTGTTTTTTTTTCAGTTCATTTTTTTATTTTGTTTATAGGAGTACAGGAAGCAGCACTGTAATATATTTCTTGTGCATTACTAACTATTACAATTAATGTGATATTTTTATAAATGTATTTATGTATGTTACAGTATGTAATTCTATAAATATTACAGAAAGATAGAATAACATTGTGGTGTGTATATTCTGCTCAATAATGTTCAAAGCGCTGGAGATTAGTAACAACAACGGATCTTGGAATTCACTTAAAATTTATTCTGCTATAAATGTTATGTTATGAATAAATTAAAATGTATACCGCGCGTCTGAAGCATTTTCGGTGAAAAAATATTGAAAATATCGTCCTAGTTTGTTATCCCTGAGTAAACCTCCACAAATATTAAAATATCAACATTCCCAATTTTAATTATTACGCTTTCATTCGAATGATAGTCACACCATCAAACCTAATCCATCAATCAATATCCCACTCCACATCCTCTTCTTTCATTAAATTAATCCATACTCCTCTGGCGTTCACTCCAACCTATTTACCATTTTTATTGTGTTTGCACGGAAACAACGCATCAATGCTTCAAAAATTCTACAAAAACACGCGACGGGATTAAAATAAACAAACACGTTCACACCGTGCTTTGGCAGCAGGGAGAAATATAAAACGTTTATATTCCTTTTCGAACGTGGGATCAAATTGTCTGATACCTTTTAAAATCGCGTATAAAAATGCTGGGACGCCCAAAAATGGTAAATTTGGTGGGACGTGACTGGCGGGGTCTCGAATAAAATCGAGGGGACGTTTCACCGTTTCGCCGAGTTGATCAAAGAAGAATATGTCAATGCGAGAAGATCGCCGCGACTCGCCCGCGGAAGTAATATTATACATCTTCCAGGGAAAGTTGGGCAGCATCGGGTCTGCAAGGAACTGGAAAGAAGACACGGGAAACGGTCTGATGTGGGGTGTTCCCCTAGTCATACAGGGGAACGGATTGATCCCGAAAACATTCGCGGGGAGTTCCTCCTTGCTTTCGCAGCCGCCAGTGAAAGATAGTAGGTCAGACGTCGTACTTTCCCGACGACCTTCCTCCGAGAAACAGTTCCGACGGCTTGAAAAAGTCTGCGACAAGATAGACGACGAAAAGATGGCCGCTGAACGATAATATACAGGGCATTTAATAGAAAAAGTAAATAGCTGTTGTGAACCTTCAGAGTGTGCAAAACGTCCCTTTCAGTGCGACTGTATTAAGTATCTTTGCTGTTTGGTACAGACAAATGGTTCAGAGGAATTGTTTATTTTAAAGAGACAAATGTTACGATTAGAATGCCTTTCCGCGTTATATTTTTTCAGAACAGGTTGGTCATTTGCAAGGGCGTCCGTAGATTTTTTTCCAAGAGGAGGAAACTTTGGGGTGACGATGATGAAAAATATAGTAATGAAAAAACGAATAGCTCGCTTGCTTTTTTAGCTCATTTTGTAGTGCCAATTTAATTAAAAATTTAAATCCGAAATTTAGAAATATTCTATATTATATTATATTATATTATATTATATTTAGAAGAATACTTCTTTCGTATAAACTTAATAAAGATCAGTTTTTAAAAATAAGCAATGTTTTCTCAAAAGCCGGGGAGGGGGGAGGCAACTGCCCCTTTTGCCTCCACCCCCCTCCGGACGACCATGTGCATTTGGAGAATTTTTTACTTGTTTTGGTGAGTACTGTATACTACTTATAGTGTGATAAGGATAGTGACAATGAGGGGAACATGAACTAACGATGTAGAATCTAAAATATTTTACATAGTTTTTGGGGATTGATTTCGTTGCTGCCAGAGTATACCTGTCTGACAAACTGGGTTGATAGTAAATACAAGTTTCTGTTTAACTTTTGATGGCGCGTATTTGAATAACATTATTAAAACTACCTTTGTATTTGGAAGCTACCCGTACCTAAATATATTATCATTTTTCGCAAGGACCCCGAAGATTCTTTTATCGTTCCGGACTTTCATTTCTATCTTAAATTGTTTTGAATATTAGATATGTGTACCAATTTAAGTTTCAGTTTTCGGTGCATAATGAAGTTCATTGGAGCTCTATTCGGAGAATGAAGGGAATGGTTAACCAGAATGACTCTCTTTTTTGCTCCCAGCTTTGCACGCAATTTAATGTTGCACGATCATTCGACTTTACAAGGAACACTATACATGATTCCATTCTGGTTCTAAATATTATCTATCATTAATATATTATCATTCATTGATTATAATGTATTTTTATACATATAATAAAGATAATTAATTTTGAACAGACAGTTTTGTCAGTCTCTTTTCCTCACTTTTCTTCTCTCCTCTCTTCCGCCTTTGGTGATCTCTCAAGGTCACACCAGATTTCGGTAGTATCTTTGATTTACATTTTTGTCACCTTTGTGACATGTACTTTCGATCTATATAAAAAATCTGTGCGATTCCATCATCACTTGAATAGTGTTCCTTGTTAGAGTGTATTACTGAAACAAGAACACAAAGTTAACGTGCATTAAATAGGTACATAATCCCAATTATCAATTTAAAAATCACAAATTTGAGTACATACTTTATTATAATCCCCTGCTAAATTTTGATCATGCCAAATTCATATTTATTCTTTAATTCAGTTTTTATTACTTTCTTGCTAAAAGTTTGAGTCCTCTTTTTGTATAACACTATATTCATAAAGTGGTACTGGAATAACGAGTTGATCGATGAATAGCGAAGAGATCCGAGGAAAGTAATTGAAGCACAGTTCGCAACTCATTAATATGGACGTAATTAATGGAAAAACGTGTTAGACACGGTAGTAATAGCAAGTAACATTCCCTCACTCCACCTTCCCACGTTGAACGGTGAAAAGCGACCAGAAACGAAACACTTTGACAAAGTGTAATGGTCATGGAAGCGCAAGAAATATCGCTTTGAATCAATGAGAACTCACGACAAGTGAGTTCCTTTTAAAACGCTGTAACGTCGAAGCATAGAGTACGTACCATTACAGTCTCATTAAAACGAAATTTACGTTTAATTGTATTGTGCGCCTCTTCCTCATGATCAACTTGTAGTCCTTCCACTTACTACCGATGTCGCCACATTTTTCAACGTTTATAACAAACAAAAGAACGCGACGCCTCGCGCGTCCGATCTGCTCGTTCCCGCATTGCCTCATTCTTTCGCTTTGTGCCGATTAGCCACAAGCTTGTAAGATGGGTAAGAGAAATAGAAAATCGTCATCCTCAGACGAGTATGACGAACATTTGGAAAGACGGTTAAAACGGCTAAAAAGGAAAATCAAGAAGAGGAAAGAAAGAAAAAGCCGTCATCGTAAAAGCCGCAGAGGAAACAGTGATTCAACTGATTCAGATCAGTCGTCGAGCTATGGCAGTATAAGTTGTAAGTAACGTTACATTTACTTTTGCCACGGATTAAACGACTCCAAAGGCCCTAACCTTTGCGAAGTCCGAGTTTTTACTCAAAAGAAATACATCAGTCAAGCGTCATGCGTAAAAAATGGGCTCTAACCCAGACGCAGAGAAGCGTCATAGCTCGCAGGCCCTAACCTGCGAGCGAGCTATGTCTCACTGACGGACCTTGATTTGATATGCTTACGTTGTATGCTGCAAACAGTAACAATAAATCTGGGAAGCGTTCGGGAGAACCCCCAGAGTTTGTCAGGGCTCTAACCCGTATGACAACCACATTAAGGTTATAAATGGTTAATAATTGACCAGTCGGTAAGATAGATCATCCTATGGGCTAGCCGATTAATAAACGGTCGGTAAGCGTCGGAATCCAAAAGCCGATTAATAGGTTACCGATCGGAAAAGGGCTATTATAACCGCCATAAGAATCAAGGCCTAACTTGAATAATTCTTATCTGTAGAAAAATTATAATACAAAAATTAACGGTGTTTTCAGCTGAGATGAGAAGCGACGAAATATCAGGCCGCTCGGAGGGCGAGGAAATTAATCTTCCAAACCCGGAAGGGCAAGCGGACATGCCGATACCAACTAAAGAGAACGAAGAGGAACTTTGCCTAAGCGAGGATATTCTAAAAATGATCGGGAAAAGAGTATGTGAAGACAGAACGCTGTCTTCGGCGATACAATCAGAGGTAGCGCTTCGGTGGCAAGACATTTTGAATCAGGGGTTACCAAACGAGGATAAACTTCAATTAATTAAAAAGTATCCGCCACCGGAGAATTGTAAACTATGCGATCCCCCCAAACTAAATCCGGAGATGAAAATTATTATTCCAGAACCGGTGTTTAATAGGGACACGCGTATCTTGTTAAAGCAGAGCAAGCTTACCTCTGGGTTGACTGCTATGGGGAAAGCGATGACTCTGGTTCTGAAACAAGGACAATCGGAGGAAAACCTAAAAATTCTGGAATGTCTAGGAGATGCAGGCAGCCTGTTAGCTGACCTGCAACACGATGAATCCTCCATCAGAAGAAACCTTATTTTGGCAAACGTAAATCCAACATTAAAGAGTGCTCTAAAGGAGACACAGGCTGATGAATACCTGTTCAGTGGAAAATTGGACGAGGCGTTAAAGGCCGCAAAAGCACTGGAAACCGCTTCCAGAGATTTACGCCCAAAGAATAAGGAATACCCCAACAAAATGCCAAAAAACTCAAAACTCCCGCCCCGTCAATACAGAACAGGGTTTGCAACGACGTCGGGCGGGCAGAAACAATACCAACGGGAGACCTCGAGCCAGAGGAGGCATACGAATTACCAGAGACCTCACCCGAAGAAGGAGCAACACCAGCAACAACGGGGCCGTCGGAGGAGATACTAGAAAACTCAGTAAGTCAGGTAGCTGGAAGACTCCATAGGTTTGCGGTCAAATGGACACAAATTACTTCAGATAAGACCACTCTATCTTGGGTAAATGGCTATAAAATCCCTTTCAAATCGAAACCAGTTCAAAAAAGCGAACCCAAAGAAAGGAGGTGGTCGGCAGAGGAAATGCTAAACGTTAGAAATCTACTCTTAGAACTAGAAGAGAAAAGTGCTATCCGTAGATGTGAATATAATCCAGATCAGTTTGTTTCAGATATTTTCTTAGCTCGAAAACCTAATGGGAAATATAGGCTCATATTAAACTTGAAGAATCTGAACAGATTTATATCTACAAAGCATTTTAAACTAGAAGACGGCAGAACTGCAACTAAATTAATGAATCAAAATTGTTTCATGGCGAGTTTAGATCTCAAGGATGCCTACTATTTAGTACCTATGCATAGATCATCTCAAAGATACTTAAGATTCAAATTCGATAACACGTTATTTGAATTCACCTGCTTACCATTTGGCTTAAATACAGCACCATATGTATTCACAAAAATTTTAAAACCGGTAGTTGCATATTTGCGCAAAAGAGGATATTGCTCAGTAATCTATTTAGATGATTTATTACTTATAGGAGAATCGTTTTCAGTTTGCCTACAGAATGTAACGGAAACAAAAAGACTGTTAGAGGACCTAGGGTTTATAATTAATATACATAAAAGCCAATTGACACCAAAACAAAGGTGCGGTTATCTAGGCTTTATTTATGATTCTAGACAAATGGCGGTAGAACTAACAGAAAGTAAGAAAACAAATATAATTAGTTTACTTAAAAATCTGAAAGAGGGTCAAAGAATTAAAATCAGAAAATTTGCAAAGGTAATAGGATTCTTAGTATCGTGTTGCCCAGCGGTAAATTATGGATGGAGTTATACAAAAACTTGTGAACGACAAAAATATTTAGCTCTCGAAACAAATAGTGCCAATTATGATTCGTATATGATGATTTCCAGAGATGTAATGGAGGAATTTAAGTGGTGGAATTCGATAGGCGTTGTATCAAAAAACCCAATTAGACAGAACCGATTTGACCTAGAAATTTTCACGGACGCATCCCTCACGGGCTGGGGCGCGTTTTGCAGGGGAAGGCGAGTTCAGGGACATTGGAAAGATGACGAAAGATCCAAACACATTAATTACTTGGAACTTTTAGCAGCCCTTTTTGGGTTAAAGTGCTTTGCGAGAAATCATGAAGGTGAACAGATTCTACTCCACATTGATAATACGACAGCCATTTCATATATCAATAGGATGGGAGGTGTCCAATTCAAAAAGTTGAACGACATAACTAAGGATATATGGAGATGGTGTGAAAAGAAAAACATTTGGATTTTTGCGTCATATATAGCTTCTGCAGAAAATGTCGAAGCGGATTTCGAATCGCGTCGCAAAGAATCAACAGCTGAAATCGAATTATCAAGTGTAGCCTTTACAAAAATAACTGATAGACTCGGGAAACCGGAAATCGATTTATTCGCTAGTAGGGTAAATGCAAAATGCGACAAATATATATCATGGAAAAAGGATCCCGGCTCAATTGCAATTGACGCTTTCACCCAAAACTGGAATAGACATTTTTTTTATGCGTTCCCCCCATGTTCGATCATTTTAAAAACATTGCAAAAGATAAGGGAGGAACGCGCGGAGGGCATAGTAGTAGTACCACAATGGCCAGCACAACCGTGGTATCCTCTGTTTTGCGAGATGTTAGCCTCGGATCTAGTAAGCATTGAAGCAAAGAATAACGTTGGCTTTTCTAACAGGGAACCAGACCAATTTTGGAACAAAGTTACCCTGGTGGCCGGAATCTTGTCAGGAGAGCCTTCGAAACAAAGGACATTCCCCAAACATCGATAGAGATTATGATTTCCTCGTTAGCAGACTCATCGTTTAGGCAATACGAATGCTGTTTTAAAAAATGGTGGAATTTCTGTAGTAAAAGAAACATGGACCCCTTTAGGAGTGCAGTACCAAAAATTATCGAGTTCCTAACAGAATTATATGAGAAAGGTGCAACTCATAGCTCAATCAATTCCCATAGATCCGCGATTTCACTACTTGTAGGACCGGAGATGGCTCAAGACTATAGAGTGTCAAGATTCTTTAAAGGTATAGCAAATCTAAGGCCATCAAAACCCAGATACGACTCTACTTGGGACCCAAAGATTGTCTTGGACCACTTCTCGTCTCTGCCTTGTAACGAACAAATGGCTATAAAGGATTTAAGTAGAAAACTGTTATGCCTATTAGCATTAATTACGGGCCACAGAATGCAAACGTTCTCCTTGATTAAGACGGAAAATATTGAAAAGCGAGAAAAGTCGTTACAAATCAAGATACCGGACCGGATAAAGACATCAGGCCGAAATAGAAATCAACCGATTCTAGTCTTGCCTTATTATCAAGAAAATGAGAAGATCTGTGCTGCGTCGGCACTAGAATGCTATATTCGCAGAACGGAAGAGGCTCGAAAAGGAATTAATTCACTCTTCATCACAAATAAGAAACCGTTTAAAGCCGCTACACCCCAGACGTTAAGCCATTGGGTAAAGGATACGCTTGCGGAAAGCGGTATAAATACAAGTATATTCACAGCCCACTCAACACGTCATGCCTCAACGTCGGCAGCAAAAAGGAAAGGCCTGGATCTAGACGTGTTGCGTAGGACAGCAGGCTGGACGAAAAATTCCAAAACATTCACAAGGTTCTACGACCTGAACTTAACAACGGATAAAAGTGCCTTTGCTAAGGCGATCCTCAAAATGTAGCAGAACAATAAGTATATTATACAAATATGTTATATTTTTATAGTAATAAGAAAGCCAATCAATTATACCTAATAATTAACGTCTTTCCCCGCCGTAACTGCGTTAAACATCTACAAGTTGATCATGAGGAAGAGGCGCACAATACAATTATATGATTAAACGAACTTACCTGTAAGTGAAGTTCTATCATAATTGTATGAAGCGCCTCTTCCGAAATGATCAGTCCCACCTCAAAGGATACACCCCTACTCAAGAGTAAACCTTGAGACCCCTAGTAAGCGTTACGGCGTAGCTTTGAAAAATGAGGCAATGCGGGAACGAGCAGATCGGACGCGCGAGGCGTCGCGTTCTTTTGTTTGTTATAAACGTTGAAAAATGTGGCGACATCGGTAGTAAGTGGAAGGACTACAAGTTGATCATTTCGGAAGAGGCGCTTCATACAATTATGATAGAACTTCACTTACAGGTAAGTTCGTTTAATCATATAATTAAAAGAGAATTATACAAAACCTTATTCCCTAAACATCGCTGAAGTCATAGGTACTCAACACTTTCTGGTGGCTAATACATTTTAATTTAAAAATTCCATTCACAACAGCGAAGTGCATTAAAAAATGAACAATCATCTGTGTTATATACTGTACAGGGTGATCCACCTAAGTGTGCCGCCTAAATTACTTGTGAACTCTTTGTTATATCAAAAAATAGTTCAATCAAAAGTTGTATATTATCAACGGGGCCACACTATGTAAAAATTAATCATTTGCACTTATTACATATAACATTTTAAGCATTACTTACATTAAAAATCCTTGAAAGAATATCTCAGTAATCATTACTCTTTGGACCCATACACTCTAACATATTTTTACTCAACGTTCAACACTTTTTCCAACCACAGGGTCAAATTCTATCCATTGCGATTAAGAAAGTAAAAGTCAACTTTATATCTCGATAAAGAAGCAAAATAGCAAAAAACTAATTATCACACTATTTGGCATACAACTTTCGTTCGAACCATTTTTTCATATAACAAATAGTTTGCAAGTAATTTGGGTGGCACACTTAGGAGAATCACCCTGTACATTAAGAAGAAAAGGAAGATCTCTAGCAGTCTACCAAAATTACTCATTGTGATACTGACATTTTTCGCAGACGCGAATCCAGGGTCGAAAGAAGTGGGAATTAAATATATCCGAGCGACACGCGTGTGAATCCACGATGCATTTCACAGTGCACGGTTTATTGACTGCCCCCGGAGCTTCTATCCTTTCCGGAATGATGAATGGCCGTACCGGTAATTGCTCGAAATGGCTGCACTATGCAGCTTGGCTGCATTTTTCTCTCGATTGGTAGCTTTGTCGTCGAGGACATTTCAGGCCACCCCCTGTTTCGTGTATTCGTCGTTGAATTGAATGAGAGGGCAAAAATCCGAGCCACCGTAGAATGGCCTCTTCTTCCCGTCCCAGCAGATTGCAACGCTATACTTTCGCCATCCCGGGTTAAGCCGTGCGCGCGCGCTACCCCGTACACACGGAACCCGCGTAAAAGAATGCCACGGTCGCCCTTCCTACGACTCATTACCTCTACTGCAGCTACAATCACTTCAAGTCTAATTGAATCCAGCAGGTTGTTTGTTTCCCGATCCCATTCGGCAGGATGAGAGTGGAGTCGCTCTCATTTATACAAGCATGAAAGTAAATGGAGTACTGTGCGTATTGGCAAACGAGACTGTATCTGGTTCATCTCACTTCTTACTATCAGAGCTAGAATGCGGGAGACGAATGATGTACGAGTCTCCAGTATTCGTACGTTTGCTATCCGAATGTTCATTAATTCGAACATTGTTAATACAGATCATTCTGTAGAGTACATTTTCTTTCATGGTTAGATGTGTTTTACCCATGCGCTTTAGGTACCATCAGAACAGACACAAAAGTAGTACTTTCATTCTTCTATACCGATCAAAATGAGCACTATTGACAGATACATTCGATTCCCCAACCAAAATCCTTTGAACAAAGCTCTAAAGTGTTCGTACCAGGGAAATGCGTAGAGGTCAGTCTTGCGTAAAATCTCTATTACCGCAGTTTCTGGTTTACTCATACCTCTAACGAAATCACAATCGAACAATTCTAATTGCACATATTACTAAAATATGGGTCTTGATAATGCAACAGTTAATTTAGTCAAGTTCACACGTAGGCATTCAACGAATATTCAAAATCGACTTCCTCTCAAACAAAGCGTTGTTAAAAAGAAATTAAGTCACCCTCAAGTCATCATCACTTCCTTCTACCACGATGACCCAAAACAAGAAAACTTATTCTACACATGGCACTAAAAATTTTCATGTGGAACCACCAGTTTCCACTGGAATCGCCAACATTCTAAAACAACAATGAAATCACGTTCGTGTCAGAAAATAAGCCATTTCACGTCTCAAGCACCCACACCAATTGTTGTCACCTAATTAACAATTCATTGTTCGAGGTTCCAATAGAGTTCTATTAAGCACCCAGAAATGCCGGCGCCAGCAAACGATAAGAAATTAGCGGGATTACAAACGTCTCGTTACCACCTTTGTGCAGGTCTCGTTCACAGCGTAAACGTCGGGGCAAACGGGATGAAATTATCCCCTTTCACCGCACAATGGCACGCCCTAGCGAATATGGTCAACTGTACGGGGCCTAGCGATGTTATCAGCGCCTGCGCCTCTATTTGTAGGAATCGTTTCCATTTTCATATGGACAGACCTCCCCATTAATTCTGGTTAGTCCGGTAATTATTTCGCATTAATCGTGTAACGAGGTTGGCCGTGATCAATCATCCGTCAGGATTCGCCAGCGAGCACGCCAGCATCGCTACGGCATTAGCCGCTGATTCGTAAACGTAGTTATTCATACGGCGCACGTGGCCAGCTTTCTCCGCGGCTCTGCGCCCCTACGTGCTTCCCGTGACCCAAGTAGCTACAATAATTGCAATCCTTGTCTTTCTCCGATAATTAAGCCACGTCTGCCTCGTGTTTGGTTTCGCCCATGCACTCGTGCGCGTCTACAGTTATCAATCCGACGAGAGGAGACCCCTGCGAAATTACCAGGGAAAATTCGCTCACGTTTTCACTTCGACCTGGGGCACGCTCGAATTCTCGAATCGATCGGAGGTTTGAGAGTTGAAGGAATATTTCGTTTTATTACTATTCGGCTGATGGGGAAGGGAAATGGGCGTAGCCAAGGCAGGCACTGAAAATGGCACAAGAAAAAATTATAAATTAGTCGTTCGTTTAAAATTAAATTGATATGTTACAAAATAAAAATAAATTAAGTCGCGAAGTCATTCCGCATTGTGTACAGATTTCTTTGTCTATTTAATTACATGTAAGATGTAATAACAAAATCTGTTTCATTATTTATTGCCCCTCCCTGAATAAAATCCTGGCTACGTCCCTGGGAAGGGAAGAATATTGATGTGAGAAATTAGTAGTTGTTTTCATTGTTCGTGTTCTGATGAGTATGGTTTCTGCGTTGTAAATTTTAACAGTTGATCTGGGAGATTGAGGTGAGGGTTGGATATTTCTGGGGGTGTTTAAAATTCAATCCACCAATGGACGCAAATATTATCGTTGCCACTCGCCAATTCCAAGAGGAACGTGGTAAGTTTGCATTGGAAGGGAGAGAACAAAAGCAGTAGGTGATTGATGTGGTGGATTACAAGTCCGAGTTTCTTCGGATGCGGTAGTGTATAAATACAAGTAGATAATACGCTAGGCGTGGCTAGAGGTTACCTTTGAAGCGTTGAGCTACAGTCATGACACTTCTGTCAAATGAATATTAAATATGTTTTATGAAGTGTGCAGTTCACTAACAAGGGAATATTGCCGTCCCGAAAATTTTGATCTTAATGAAACTTCGAGTGAATGTGGAGGATATTGGAGTACACAAGGAGCAATTTTTTTATATGAAGATTCACTCCGAAGGGGCGAAATCAGCCCTTAAAGTTATCGCGTTGTTTCGTTTTGGATCACTATATTTCTGATTCGATTTCTTCCAAACCCTGAGCTTTCTTCTTCATTTATTCTTGGAGAAAGTGGGCTGACAAGATGTTTCAAAATTGGATCATAATTATAAAATGAGAATCATACAGTTGCAATCGTGTGATTTCTTGTGTGTATTTCTGTCACTTTCTATTCGAGACCAAGAAGACGTCAAAAGTTTTGTGCAACATGTAACCTTCCAGAATTTTGATTCCACGTTTGCCTGTAAATCTAAATCTCTGGTAAGTTGGCATTTTTTTTCAAGATATTTTTAGATAATAATAGTATTTAAAATGTTCATATTATAAATTCAGTCATATCCAAGGAAACTCTGAAAAGTGATTATTAATAAAAAATAAACACGCAATATATATATACGATCATTTCTCGTATATCTTGTGAAACGCTTGATCTCGTTAACTTCGTGTTAATAACTATTTGAAATCTGTAATTGCATGGAGATGTAAATTTTTCATTCACGTTGAAATAATCGTTTTCTGAAACAAAGAGTATTCAATTTGCAGTGTACAAACACACATATAAAGTGTGTTTACGTAGAGAATAACACTTTTATGGAAAGTTAAATAAAACGAAAAACAAAAATAAATGTGGGATATAACGTTTTGAAGGTAAGCGACTCAATGCACATTATTGTAGTTTTATTAACTGAAATTTCTTTTAAATTGGCAAGAAGAATATAAAACAATTCAAGGTGAATTATAAAATGAAATGGACAACTAAATAAGTATAAACTAAGTCGTTAAAAAGAGAACAGATAATTCTTTCTACTTTTTTTCAATATAAATGATTTTTGTTAGGAATAACGTGGTATTACACAGAGAGAAATACGTATACAAAGCTAAGATGATTTAAGATCTTCCTAAGATCTTCTTATAAGATCTTCTTAAGTTAATTTTTTTTATGGAGCATTTGCAACATAACGCAGCTTTAAGAATAATAAAATTACTTTACCTAGGTATATTTATATATTATTCCTATAATTCTGCAAGGATTAACAAACAAATATGAATTCTAGAGGTGTCAAAAATATTAATTCCTCACATTAAAACAGTGAACGAACCGCATAAAGTAACATGGTAAACTGAACGATGTTCCTTGGAAAAATTTCACAATCAATAACATTCTACCCTAAAAATAAGGAACAAAAAGTTATATCACATGGAAGTTTCTATTAAACCACTATGTTTGTGGTGCCAAAAATGTCTAACCGTACACACATATGTACAAGTGTCGAAATTGTTATGAATATTTAATCTTATTCCAAATTATCCCAAATAATCCCGTGGTCATCTTTCCTCCTATTGAAGAACCTAGCGAGCTATTAAAATAACTCTTGCATCTCCAGTCGCAAAAAAAAAGGATCACAATACCTTCCTCTCCAAACATTGTTACTCCGTCATAATCTGCAGTCCGTAATATCCAAAATATCTCGCTACGAACAACGTCCGAATACTTCGAATTCTCAAGCCCGGACGGTCGATCATCCAATCGCTTCCGGTTGGCGAAAGAATTCTCCCCAAAGTAGAGATGACTCGCGGAATCACGTTACGTGATAGGGTTTAAAATATCGACGCGAAGATATTCAACGAGCACGATGGGTTTTCATGCATTGCACAGGAGAGATGTGGGAGGGAGGGTAGAGATGGAATCCAATGAGGCCAGCAATTGGCTCTATTCTCAGGAGTATGTAAACTCAACGACGGACAGGGGATTGGTTTCGAACCGTTGACTTTTTCTTACGCCAGCCACGCTGGCGCAGAGATAATTAATAATTCACCGGATTTGCGGAATAAGCGGGTACCAGAAACGTTGCATTCGTACACAACAGCCGCTCGAGCACCCCCCCCCCCCTCTCCGTTTTCCCCGGTAACGCAATATCCAACGACGAATCCAATATGTATGACTACCAAGCTCGAATGTGACTCAATTTCGCTATGTCATTTTACAGAGGATGTAGTAATTCATATTTCAATCCCTGTCCCCGTGCACAGCATTGTGGCAGCAGGCTTTTTAAACGAGCATTCAGTTCGCGAAATGATTTCGCGGGATGTTTATTCTAGAGACGTGCAAACAAGGGCGGTAAACTGCTTGAATATGCTAGCGCGGAAGATGAGCCGAGAAATTAACGAGCCTGTTCCACACCTGAGAACTGAGAAAGATGTTTTAATAAGGAGAGGTTCGGGGACTCTTTGCTTTGGAGATATAGCTTCCTTTTAATTCGTTGCGCCCGGAATTTCGCCTGCTGGGTGGCGATAGTATGTAGACCTCTACATTGTAGAGGATGAAGGACTGTTGATTGAGGGATTGAGAGGAAGAAAGGCTTCTTGTGTGCCTTTCGTGAGCCTGGTATACCAGTCGCTGTATGGTGTTGCATTAAACTTTATACCCTTGACAAGCAAAGTTTGCTCTGTTTGCTAGATTTTCAAAGAAATTTCACCGATCCGTTATTAACTTTATTATCGTTTAATTCTTTGCCCGGCTAGAATCTTCGTTGTAACCAGTCATATATCCGTAGAAGAATATTTCACTTGGAATTTATTCTCGCATACATTGCAAAATTACATTTTAACCATTTTTCGAAATTGGAGATATTCGTGTTCCTGTTCACCGAGATTTTGTTGTAAGCAACTTAAATTTATTACTAGGGTACAAGGCTTGTTCGGAGTTAATAAGGTCTCGATTATATATCTACCTATTTTTAGATATTCCGAAATTGCGCTACGGGAGTCTGCTTAAAGTTTTTGTTCTTTGGGGAGACTGTTTGGTCCCAAGAGATCAGACATCATGGAGTTTATTTCTCTCCTAAGAAGAGCTTATATATCGTGACAAGTTCATCCTAATTTTTTTAAATAGAAAAATACGTTTGTCTTCCATTATACTGAGAAAATCAAGGAAATCTGTGTAAGGGGTGAGAAATATTGGGTTGGAAATATGAAATGCCACCTATTGAAAATGAAACAATTGACACATGTGCATATTCTAAAAGGTGGAACAAAATGGCACACGTGTGGTTGAATAAATCTACATGCAGATATCTAAACATTGTCTATGAATTTCACATAAAAAACGCCGGGAACTTTTCTTCCAACTCAATATTTCCTTTTCGGCGTTCTACGTAACTGTCGTCTTACCAAAGAATACGAGCAAGTAGAAATGCCCAATATGGGATCCGACGCGCAGTAGTATGATTCGCGCAGTGAAGATTCGGATTCAACTTAGAACAGTTTTACAAATACAAATCATCACTAGTAAATAGATAATTCCTAGATTGCATACAGTACATTTTCTATCTAAATATTGTATATTTTCTTTAAAAAACAAAAAATTGAATGCTTAACTTTTCATTTAACTATTTTAACATTATGATCTTGACATTATGATCAGTTACGTCTGTTTATCTCTCATCGACATCAAAGTATAAAATTTATTATTGGCAAAAAAAACTGTTGAACAAACAAAAACGTAATTTTAACAAAAGAGTGTATACACGTGTTTACTATTACATTTAAGATAGAACTAAAATTTCTTATGCAAAGTACTAAGTTCTCAATGTCATTTGTGTCATTACGTTTGTTTCATTTATAAAAGAATATACTCCCCGCGCAAAAGAAGGCGCAAGTACAAAAAATACACGTACACGTGCAAGTAAACCGCGAAATTAAGTGGCAATGCAATTAAACGTATCATTCCGCATCAAGAGTGCAATTCATCGGGCAGTTTTCCCAAGAGTGTACACAGCAAATTCTTTTTCCAGCTCAGTGAGCTACGAATTAAATTTGTTCGGCGAATTAAATCGTAATACATTTTCCTATCTATCTCATCATTCAACTAACAAATTCCTCAGTGGATACAAACATGTTAATGGTGAAAGTATGTAACTTAAACTGTTGAATGGCATGTTTAAAGCAAACCAAATTCTCCTGTTGCACGAATACCACGTGTATTTAATTAAAAGCTTAGAGTATCATGCGAATAAACATAAATAAATTCAGCTTATCCATGATAATTCTATTTGAGTTTTGGCTAATAATCGTTTGTTATACAATATTCTATTACTCTCACTGGCCAAAATTTCTGCCATTCATTGTAAATGCTTCACATATTCCAGTTAACTTATTAGTTTAATTCAAATCTTGTATTACTTTCACCATAAATTCACTCGTAGAAAAATAATGAATACCCCACTAGGCCATTCATTTCATTTACTATAAACAAAACAAATGACTTCACCTCCATTCATCTTCTACACTGAACACGTTCCTAGTAGAAAAATATACCACTTAACAGAAATGATTTGCCGTTTAAATTAACATTGTATCGTTTCTGCCGCGCCGTTGAACCCTTCGAAAATTCCGTCGGGAGATAAACTGAGGGGGCCGAATAATCCAGGCACAGCGATGTAATGCAACTTAAATACTGCGTTTAATCCATTAGTGAGATAAGTCTAATGTTAAGCTGATAAAAGCGAGGACAAAGGGAGCGCGCGCAGCGTTGACGTTTCATTTGAAATTCGTGGGTACGCGAGAGTCGGCCGGAGCCTCGAATTGGCTTCAATTTAAAGAACCCGTTCCGATGTGGCCGTAGCCGGCTATTTTATTTTATTGCGTCCGCGTGGATGGTTAAGCGGGATCGCGGTTCAGAGAGGGGTTGGCGAGGAGGAATGTGGCCAGCAGAAAGCGTGGGAGTTCCGTCTGTCCATCGGCTGAAAACTACAAAAGCGGGGCGATGGAAACTTTAATGAAGGAGTGGGCTGCCGGGCCGGGGGCGGAGGGACGAGGAGGGAGACGGCCGGAAACCACGAAATTGTGTCTGCAGGTGAAACTTCCGGCTCCTTTACGCCGGAGGTGAGGACTTGGCGAAGTTTTGTCCGCGAGTATCGCCGTCGTAAGGAAGGTGGCATAAAAGAATACGCGAATTCATCGCGAGAAGAGTAATGAACGCTCGCCCACGTGCCCGTTAACGTTCATAATGAAGATCTCCGCGCGATATTTCCAAGCACCCCGCTATTCTCCCGCGCGACAGACGTGATAATTTCTGATTTCATAGAAATTATGATAACGAGAATATGAAGAAGAATGTAATTGCTGGTTTAGTGGAGGGACGCTCTCCCTGCGGCTCGTATACGCTCTTTTATTTTTTAAAGAGCTTCCCGTTTATATTCCTCTTGATATATTGAAATGCTGGTCGAGTCATCGTTGCACGAATTAAGTTTATACTTTGCTATCCTCTTTCGTGATGGTGGAAGGATGTCCTGTAATGGAGTTTATCGATAATGAATGATAGAATCTTAGGTGGCAGATATTCGTATTAGTGAATAATGAATATATGTACATTAGAGTGGCTCTTATTTACTCTTGGTGAATTTTTTTCAAGATTTTCTTCGCAGCACCCTTCAGAATAGTTCCAAATAATAAACAAAAATCTGTGTAAAGTTTGAGCCCGATCGGATAACGGGGAAAGGTCCCCTGGGCCCTTGAACGTTTAAATAATTATTTAACAGCTCACAAAGTCGATTTTACATAATATAATCCAAGTTATTGATTACATAAAAAAATATGTCAACAAAAGTTGTAGATCCAGCCAAGGAGCATCTTTTATGTTGCATTTCTATTTCTCGTGTGACATATGGTTTTCGAAGAAAGTCCGAACAACTAAAAAAAAAAATTATTTTTCAAATTAAAAATTTAAATCCTTTTCGAACACTTTTTATTTATGAAGGGGAACAAAGAAAAGGATTTTTTATTTTCGGGTACTATTTTTTAAATATTTAAGGCGGGGCATATACCGAGATATGCCAAAAAGATAAGAAAAATCCATATTCTCAGTGTTTGAAATGTTATGAATGTTTCCTGAAAATTAGGGACCGAAATTCGCGAAAATATCGAAGATATAGACATTCAAAATTCAGACGTCTAAAATAAGAACCACCCTAATGTACATATACTGAACATAACGTGAAGTGTTGAGGAATGTGTGTGAGAATATTGAGATATTTTTAGAACACGAATATACTGAACACAATTTTTTCCCTAAACAATAATTTTTGTAACATGTCAAACTCGAAAAAGAAATTATTTATTTTATTCCATGTAATAAATAAAGTCTAATTTAAGTGGAAACGTAAAATACCAACTTGGGACACGCGAATATACGCAATCATGCAACTTCCCTTTTCAAGAACAATTTAAATTCCAAGAGCGCTTCGAACTCAACAAGCGAGCAAATAATACGATTAAGACTTTGTCCTTTAAAAGGCAGAACCATTTAGTTGAATGATCCCCCGTTATTTACGCTCACGTTGAATTCAAAATTGGTCTAACATTCAGAGGTTCGAGTGCAAGGAAAACGGGGTGGGGGGAGGGTAACGTGATATAATCAAAGAAAGAAAGAAGAGTGGATCGCAATGGTGTAAAAGCACAGACGACAGCGGAAAGAAGGACGAAACCTAAAGCACTTCCGTAACAATGCTGATCTCTTCCATGAAATAAAACATACTTGACACCGAGGCAGCAAGGCACAGGAAGAAGGCAACCGAGTAGTGAAAAGAGAGAGAGAGAGAGAGAGAGAGAGAGAGAGAGAGAGAGAGAGAGAGAGAGAGAGAGAGAGAGAGAGAGAGAGAGAGAGAGAGAGAGAGAGAAAAGCGGAAGCCGTGGCGTTGTTTGGCAGAGGGCTAATGAGGCTCCGTGGGACAGAAGACAAATGCGCCTTGGAAAATGGAGATCAATTTTTCCTCTAGTTTCCTGCTTCCACTCCTTGTTACGATTACCTTACTTCGTCGCTTCATCTGGAACCTATGTTTTTTGGAAGTCTCGACACTGGCGAACTAAAATCTACGAATTCGTAGTTCTTGATCGAGTGGGAAGAAAGAAATAGTGAAAGCTGCGGTTTTATTGGTTTTGATAAAATATGGAAGAGGAAAACTTTAACAGTCTGTAATCCTTGTCAGTCGTGAGAGTAAAATAATCTTATCGACCTCGAACGATAGAATGGAAATGGCACAGCAAGGGAGTGTTTATTAGCAAAACGCTCATTTGTTGATTTACTATTTGATTATTTGGTTAGCGAACACGGAATGTGGCGTGTAGAATTTTCCATTTCTTAAGTACAGATTTACGTCCAAAATCTTGTTTTTACTTCTTCCTATTACAAAAATAAATAGGACATGTTTCAGGTCTAAAATTCAAAGTGTTTTAAAATTCAAAACTCTCACGACCTAATATTTATAAAATTAAACGTTGTTATGATATTTTTAATACTATCCCATAATATTAAATTCCAATTTCTGTGCTCCATTGCAACAGTGCAATGATCTGGGGTTAGGTTGCAAAACAGCAGGTATGCTGAACCTCGCCCATTTATCACATAATTTATGTAATTTGTGATGAATAAAGTCGAATTATTATTATTATCATGCAGAAACAGTAAATGAAATGAGGGAAGCGTTGAATAGTTGCAAAATGGAGCAACAAATTTTCAAATTTATAAGTTTCCAATATTATGTGTCATATGATTTTATTTACTATCAATATATTTATAAGTTAATGTGAAATATAACGTTGGATGCATTCGCAGCGTGAAGTATGGTTTCTGTCTGATTAAATATCGACCCATTCTACTTATCTGTATCACCACGTGGAAAACAATAGTTCCCAAACATGATCGGAAATGATATTTGCGCTGCCCTTTGTGCACTACTTTTTCACTACTATCTTGGTGTAATCTTTACTATACTAATCATTTTAATTTTCAAGAAATTCACACGAAGATATTTAAAAAGGGCCACCTCAAAACAAACTACACTATTAGCCAAATATAAAAGATCATACTTCATTTAATACTACAGACACGAGTTAGAATCATTCTCAACTTCACCCCATTAGTCAACAATATGTTAATAAGAACAATTTATAACCCGGAAATGAATAATTTTCATTTCCACGTTCATTAATACTTTTTACTGTATATGAGAGGAGGGATACTATGAATCCCTAAAGTATACCACAAACCACCATAATTAACTAACCAGGCACATAATACAATATGGTACGTGCATTAACGATAACAATTACTCGACACTATGAACTTTAAACGCACCGGAAAACATTGCAGGTATCATACGATCTGTATTAGGAATAGTTCAATGAAATACAATTACTACACTTACGAGTAACGTTACACGTTAAACGAGATCCGCCGAATTGCCAAATAACATAGATCGTTAAATCAGTTTCAGAGTTCGCGGAGGCACGACCATTCACAGTTCAGAGCGGCCCGTCCCTTTAAATTCGCAACCGAAGTTATCGAGTGCGATCGAATCAGCGGGGTTGGATTTCGCGCGGGGAAAACATTCGCCACGAATTATCCCCCGTTTAAGGGGTATAGATTTTTATTCACTGCCGAGCGCGAAACTGCAAATTGCTCTCGAGACTTTCGAGCTTGTGTACAGACACGCTGCCGAGACTAAAGTTCCAAACGATCCCGCGGAGCTTGCCGGCCCGACGCGACGTTCTTCTCGTTCCATCCACTCAAGTAATTTCCAAGTGCTTCGAGTCGATATACCGCTCAATCGCGTATGTTTCTACCGCGATCGATGTGCTACGCGACGCGCCGCCCAAATCAGACGATTAGCAACGCGCTGGCTCTGGCCTTGTTCTCATGTCATGGGACCGAGCGTTGCCAACCGATTCCTTCATAAGCTCGGTCGCTGTAACTGAATGCTGGTTCATCGGCACTGGAATTAGAATCAAACACTGGTGAGTTGGAATCAAATATTGATTTGAGATTATAGAGGGTGGGGCATCTGGAAATATACACAAGTGGATCCCTGGTGCTTTGGAGCTGCGTTACTCTTGAACGAGAAGTGACGAGGGTGAAGGGTTCTTGATTTATGGGGGGATGTACATATGATAATCGATGTACTTATTCAAAATCAGTATTTTCGAGTTTCCAATGTTATCACTGATATGGATAACCAATAAGCTAAATAAGCACGCGCTCAAGGGGTCAGGAAAAAGGGGGCGCCACAGAAATTTTCTGAATTTTAAAATCTAACTTTTGTTGGAAACACTTTATAGCCAAATTATCGGAAATGCGTAAGAAATCGGGGATTGTGTTCAGGTGACCACCCTGTATAAGGGGCCCTCAAAATTGTTTAAGTTCTTAGGACCTCTAAAGGTCTTAATTAGTGATTTGGTTTGAGAAAAGATAATGTTAAAGAAATTTGGGATTTTAAAAATACACAAAGATTGCGTTAAATTTTTCATAATTTCAGGTTCTTTGGCTTTCTTTTGGCATTGAACTGAGAAATATCTATGATTTTGCGTTCCATGAAAGTTTTGCTATCGATAAATGTGGTTGGGAATCTTTACGGTAGCGATTGTGTTAAAAACTAAGACGAATATCTAGAGAACTTATGATTCATGTGTTTGGAAAGTTTTATGTTTGGGAAAGTTAGTCCTTTTTATTCAAGTCGAAGAGATTGCAAAAGTAGCAGCATTCATCATTTTCACAAAATAATTTACCGTCGACAGTACAAAACAAGTAGGTACTATAAAAAAACCAAGCCTTTTAGAAAGAAATAGAAGCCCCTAGCAGATACCAAAAGTGCGAGAAAAATATGGCTAAAAGTTGCTACTATAAAAAATTATATAGATTATAAACTACATAATACAATATTATTCTCATATTATAAACAGCTTCATAAAAAATACCAATATACTTGAAATTTCACATTAACCACCAATTTAGTAAAATCCCCATTCTGTTTTTCCAAGTTACAATAATAAAATTACGAAAGGCAAAAGTCACAAAATAGAGAAAACGAAAACTTTTATCAGATATAATATACACCTGTATTGCCTTACATTTAAAGGCACACGTTACGACACTTGGAGACTTTCTCTCGCTACGACACACGTTATGACGCGATTCCCCGTGACGGTACACACGGACCGAGCCCAAATCTGGAGCTTCGTTATCCCCGGAGGCTGCATCGGCTCCATCGGCCATCATTTAACGCGAAATCTCCCGTGCACTTATCCACGGGCCTGACGATTTAGTCCAGCTTTCTAATTCCACAGAGTGCAGCAAGAACTTTGCAGTCATTTGACCCTCCTAGCCCAGCGTTAAACGTATTCGCCCGATACATTCCCCGGGACGAAGGTCCAACTTCCTTCGCGCCAGCCTCATTAGTTCTAATTAATGAATTTGCTTGCTAAGAGAAGACCGATGCTTTTTAAATTATCATCACAGCCACGATTGTCCAGGGACGTCCTCTCGCTGGCTCCCGACTCTCGCGCCGCCAGCTTTTTTAATCATAACGCATGCGGTGTCATTAATGTAATTATCTGGCGAATTAGTTCAATGGCATGTCTGAGCTGCTTCACACTCCGAATAATTCCATCGCCAAGAGGTGTGCGCCGCTTCCCTAGAGTATTTATTTTAAAGAACCTTGACGGATCATAGGATTCATTAAAATGTTATGCGCGTAGATTTTCGTTAACGTGAGAAGAAGTGTTAGTTCGATGGTTACTCGTCTAAACAGACTATGTGTTTTGAGCGTAATTGTTACGTGGATAAATGCTGGTCCATTAACACGCTCGATTTTAAAACAACAACGTTTATTATAATTGACCGTTACTATGGTCGACAAGAGTCCAAATACGTTAAGGGGTTAGGACACAGTAACGGGATAATAAGAAAAGTAAACAATCGATTAATATAAGGTTTCGTGTTTTAGTTCACTATATTATGAACTATAAGAAAAGCATATAATATTTACAAAATAGCATTTGTACGCCGTGCAATGTGTCCATTTAAAATGTCCTTTTTTCGGATGGCCAACTTGTGGGCCGGATTCCGGCAAATCGGATGAACTGTAACAAAAAATCCAAAAATGTCATAAACTATAATATATTTCCTAGGCATTGACGATCCAACATTTCAATTTTTTTAATTATTGTACAAAATCTAAACAAAAAGATCACACACTTTGTTTGTGATCAATCAGAAAATTGAAATGTTGGATCGTCAATGCCTAGGAAATATATTATAGTTTATGACATTTTTGAGGGTTTTGTTACAGTTCATCCGATTTCCCGGAATCCGGCCCACCAGTTGGCCATCCGGAAAAAAAAGGACATTTTAAATGGAGACATTGCACGGCGTACAAATGCTATTTTGTAAATACTATATGCTTTTCTTATAGTTCATAATATAGTGAACTAAAACACAAAACCTTATATTAATCGATTGTTTAATTTTCTTCTTATCGTCGTCTAAAAATCGTCTGCTTCCTTGGCCCGTTACTGTGTCCTAACCCCTTAAGTGTATATGGCCGTTTCCAAGGCCGACAGGAGCCGAGAACCTTTTTCTATGTTTCTAATTTGAGTTCTGTCTCTTCCTCCTCCGCGAACCCTCTAACGAGACCTTGGTTCGCCCCACCACAGAGGTCTGATCAGGGTGGAAATATTAGCGTACCAATCAGTATCGTTAAGGTGACACGTTGGGCGTTTTGCCGAATCCTGTCCACACTCCTCCCACCTTTCCGCATAAGCAGAAATGCAGTGGGGAGAAATCCTTAGCGAGACCCCGAGACAGACCCCAAGATCCCGCGGACGACCCTCACGTGCGCGACCTATCCAGGGGGTTTATGATATTGTCAATCGCTATTGAGCGCCAGGAGAGACTCCAAGGGTACCCGTCATAACTGGGATTTGGAGTTTTCCCCTGTTTATGCTGCCAGATGCTTAACAGCCACAATAATCGCGCTAATGAAATTCTTAAGCTCAAAAATAGCGAAGAGAACAAGTCCGTCTCTAAAGTCTAAAGCATCCTTTTTCTTATTCAGACAGTCCTTTCTTAGCCTTTCAAAGTAATTTGAAGGTGGTATAAATTACTAAAGGTATAGATTATTTAATCCTAAAAATTATTGCAAAGTTTATTTACTTATACACTTTCTTCTTAACTTTAGAACAACACTGTGAAACTTTTAGAGCATATTTGGGATTCTGGGGTCGCGGGCAATCCCAAATTGAAATTTAAATATTTCAACATTCACTTCACACTTCCGAAAAATCCTTTTCTACTCCTCTCTAAGTAGAGAAGATATTCGCAGCACGTGGTTTTCGTTTACAGTAAGAAAATTAAATTTTAGGTGTGAAAGCTTGATATCCTAGCGTCTATTGGCATGTTTGTAAAGAGCATTAAAATTGTCTGGGGTCGCCAGCGGCCCTACAGTCTCGTGCTACGGTTAATTACTAGATAACTGACTACACGCCAACTATGTCTTCCTAGTAGTTCGCGTAACAAGGGTTCCACTGTGGCCAGTTAGACGTTAACCCCTTTTCATTGATCGCTACCGAAGGAGACCATTCTCTACTCGATTCGGCATTGTTGTTTTCACCGATCGGCACGGGTTCTTAAGAAATCGTTGGCCTACATTTTCGCGTAGCATTGCGGGCGTCGAGCAGCCAACGACGGCTGATGATAAGTCTGAAAATTTCAGGACAGCGCTAACGACTGCCAATACTCCTTGGCCGCGTACCCTCAGTTCATCCTGAAAAATTTAAGAGCTCGATAACGAGGTGACTTAACCTCACCCCGCCGCCCCGCTCGCCCTGCAATCTTCTTTTCGCGGCGTGCACCGGGTCAATGCCAATTCCAGCGGATGTATTCAAAATCTCTGGATCTTCTAGAGGGCACGCGATTGTCCTGCCTGTCTGGAGAGTCGCAAAGTAAATGAAGGATTTGGTGGAAGAAAAGGGGAACGACTTCAATTTCAGTTAAGTGTACGTTACGCCGGGTATCCCTGGAATTGCAACGTAAATAATAAAGAAGCGGGTTTTCATGAAAATAGCGTATAAAACGTGCGGAGTTAACTTTGCTGTTGATTTTGAGAGGAAAATACTGGCCGGTTTTAAAATTCTTTCATTGCTAAGTAGCAACTTTGATGTTGCAGGCTACATTCGTATTTAATTCTATTATTTGGAAAGTGACGCTATTTTGAAACCATAGATGGAAACAATTTTATTTAAATAATAGTTCAAAACATTATTTGTCATGTGTCAAATAAAGTTAACACTGGTTAACTTTATTCCACGATTAAAGTTAATTTTTTTATTCGTCGAACGTTTCAACTAGTGTCGAATAAATTTTTAAATTTTAACTTTCACTGTGACTTTAACTTTTTTCGACGTCGAATAATTTTCTAGCGCACGTTCGAGCCATAGACTGGGGATTGAGGCCTGGTGCGCGCGTTAATGTGTAGTTTTGGCTGTCATAGTGCCAACTTGTAATCTTTGTTAAGTTACAATAAATTTAATTACCAAACTTCAACTTAACAATGTTTTCTAAATAGGGAACTGATATGGGACTATTTCAAACTAATAATATACCTTGTCTTCTTAATTAAATTTTCCTCGTCAATCAATTATTATTTTACAAAAAACAACACTTTTTAACGAACTAAAATTTAGGGAAAACTCTAGGAATTATTAACGCTAGTAACTATTAGACGCTACATAGTAACGCCCAATGGCAGAAAATTATTTGTCGTCGAATAAAGTTAAAGTTAAAGTTGAAAAATTTATTCGACGCTGAAGATGAAACGCTCGGCAAATAAAAGCATTAACTTTAGTCGTCAAATAATCTAAAGTTAAAGTAACTTTACTGTGATACGTTATTTAAATAATGTTTTATTTAGTTAATGCCCAGCTTTGTAAGAAACCTACATTTAGGAGAGTCGAATAATATTGCTTATTCTAACTATTCATATATAAATCTACAGTAAATAATAGATTTTCCGATCACATAATTTCTGTAAAAGAAGCTTATAACAGTAACTGCAACCAAGTTAATTAATCAATACATTGAGTTCAGGTGGTTCATAAGCAAAAAAATAATTCCTTTCAATTTACTACAAAAGGTAAAATCGGAATTATACCATACCTCCATAAATCATGAAAGTAGTAAAAGTAGTAAAAAGTAAGTAAAAAGTAGTAAAAAAAATTCCACGTTACAAAAACATTATTCCCTGTTCTATGGTATAATAGAATCGCCAAGGTGGAAACCCTTCGATCATAACAGACATTTATTCAAAACGAGCAGCGTACATTTCATAGCGTTAACGAAACTGGAGCACTTTTTATCAGGGTGGAGATAATGATTCATAGGACTATCCGCCATTAATTATCGAGCTACTGAGTGCGCGATCATATGTGCTTTAGTATTCATACTCTCGGTTACTCGCGGCGGTGGTGGCTAATAATTTAAATTACGAGTGCGAAATGTAGTTTTGTCGCGATAAATGCGATCCCGCGATAAAACTTGATTTATTCCGGCCCCGATTTCAGGCCAGGAATTTTCTGCCCGTGAAACAGCGGGTCTCGGGGCGAAATTCGTGAAATTCGCTCGAGGAAAAAGCGGGACCGTGATCCGCGGGCCATTCCCCGGGTGGAAGGGTCGACCGACGAGCCCTTCTTCTTTCCTCGCCATCTATGAAGGCGAAATCGAGATAACGCCGCGTAATACGAAGGGAAACAGATAGTAGCCCCGCGGATCGATTTCCCGCGACGGGAGAAAGAAATACATTATGGAGGAACGATCGACGTGAAAAGCAACCGCGATCCGCCGAGAAATTCAGATTCCTTAAAGTGTGCCGGCTATTCTTCTGATCCCTCGAAGGATCCTTGACTCCGTAATCACAGACGGAATAAGGAATCTAAAAATCTCCCTTCCAATTATGCAGAGTAACGTAACATGTCAGGTAAAAGGACAGCAGGCGCATCCTCTGGAAGAGTCTTTAAAAATTCCTCTCCTCTCTCCGTTTTGCATAAGCCCTCAAATTGAAGTGAATAATGGCGAGATAGTGGCTGCAGACCACTCTGCTGCTTTCGCTGTAACGGCGAAGGCAACGTTAACGACTGTATCTGCAGGTAAGAAAGAACAGCGATTCGTTTTGCTTTCGCTGGCACTCAACAATCGTTCGCGGCTCTTCTGGAACGAGTTCTTATTGTTCGTTGGGCACAGCAGAGGTGGTGCGTGGAGCTGTTAAATCGTAGGGACTTACGAAGAGTTTTGAATGAAAATATATTCTGTGGAAGAATAATGTGAGGGGATAAATTATTGTAATATTCTGTGTATGTTTTATTTTAAACGGCATTATGATGTATTCGTGAATAATCGAGCTAAAATTAGAATCAGTGGCGGATTGGCCAGGGTGTCCGCTTGCCTGATGGCAAGTGGACCCTGCGAGCTAAACCTGTTCGGGTATTCGAATAAAGCGAGCCGAGTACCAGTAAAATACGGGCGATCCCAAAAAATCCGGGTAGCTCGAATTTGTTTCGGGCGGCTTGAAAAATCCTGGTAGTCCGAATCGTTTCGGGCCGCTCAGAAGACCGGGTAGCCCAAATTGCTTCGGGCGGCTCGGTAGAAGGGGTTAGCTCGAATTGTTTCGGGTGGCTCGGAAAATCCGAGCGCCTCGACAGTCGGACTGCTCGAACCACATTCGAGGCGCCCGGATTTTTCGGGCCGCCCGAATTTTACGGGTACACGGCTCGGACCGAATTTCAAGCTGCTCGAATATTTGAATACCAGGATTTCCCTACTGTGGGCCTCTGATGAAGTGGGCCCATAAATATCGGACTATATTTCAAACATTTTACTGACCTTTGAGTAGCTTGTAAATATAATACAAGTAATAATTTTAATAAATGTAAGAGCAACAATGTGAAAAATTTATTTATTTCTTATAAAAATTAAATGACAGCCTTATAGTCGTGGGTGGGCTACCTTTGTCTCCTAGCAACCTATATTTTTAGACACCTATTATAAATTTTGGTGCATGAAACTAATTGTATTATGATCCTACCAATATCACGTAATTTCTCTTAGTATATACATTTTGTTTTATAGAAGTTTGCAAACAATTTTTGCTGTATAGTATTTGCTTAGCTGTATAGTATCTGATCCCCAAAATGGCGAAAGATATAAATTTGACGTGATCTGTATACAAATAAGTTTTGAAACGGATAAGTATTGTCTTTAATTGCAATCCCAATACTCCGGAAGCTTAAAATGAAGTGCTCCCTGGGAAAGTAACTGAATATAAAATCTTGACAGATTCAGGTAATGAGGGGACTGATTAGAGTGGCCCAAAGAACTAATAAACACTACAATAGCATCTGGTGCCCAGCCAATCGGTGCACGACAAATGCACACTGAAGATGTATTTGTCTTATTGCATTTCCTTTCTCCAGATATCTTCCAAGCCTGCCAGCTGTACGAGTGGAACGTAATATAACAATTCCAAATGGAACACACTCTGACGTCCATTACCTGTATAACGTAAAGGACAATTGATCGCAGGATAGCGATTCTTTGTTTCACTTTTTCTACACAATTTCTACACTTTCAACGTTGCCTAGAATCCAGATTTTTTTAAATAATATTATTGGTAGCAACGGAGCCATCCTTGGCGAAGTTTCTGTTACCTAATGCAGAACAGGAGGGTGGCTCTGTCTCTTAAACTAGCTATTGACAAACAAAAGACAGGGGCTAGGCTGGTAATTGAATAAATTCATCGAAACTTGAACTTAGACATAGGCTGGGTAGCTAACAATAGTTGAGGAGTAGGTATCCTTGAGCTCTGACGAACCAATTTGCCTCGTCGATTTACTTGCTATCCGTTTAATATAGTCGAGGCTGTTATAGAGTTGCGCTAAGCTACCTTAAGCTGGCCCGAATATATGTGCTTGCACACTTAGAAAAATGCCTCCCTATTGAACGTGATAAATTCTTGCTTAAGAACTCCTGTGTGTTCTGTTGGTTCGACTAGTGAAGTGGATCTAAAATAAAGAATCTAGAGCTTTTTCAGTTCTGTCCCTGAGTTAGCTCCTCGAGGATTACCAACGAGTGGTTCTTAAAATCTCTTCATTCAAGTCTGTAGATCTTCCAACATAAATCCCTTTTAAAAGGTGTAATAACCTTGATAAAAATTTGTTGAACCCATCCTTATTGACTTATATCAGTGTCGCTACTTTCATGCGCGTGACACATTTTTCCCTGCTATTGGTGTATTATTTTATTTCTTAACTCGTTTAGAATATCATGCTGAGTACGTTAATTCATAAGGAAATTTTGACTTATATTTTATCAGTGTTTGTACAAAATAAATAGATGACTATCACTTTCAATTAAATTAGTTGTTATTTAATCCTTTTGAAATAACTTATGAACAGATTCAATTTCTCCTCCTAAACTGATGATCGTTCGAAACTTTGTCTGAGAAGTCTGCCTGATCCTCAACTTTCGAACCTGAATATCACGTTGAAGTACAATCCTCGAAGTCCTGCTCTGTCCTATCATCTTCATCTCTACTTCAAAACCCCCTAGAAACCTGAGATACAGCCGTAGATGTAGCACTCAAGCTTCACTTTCCAGTGAATGCACTCATACTTCAGAACCCCTTATCCACGATCTTTGTATATTATAAATAAAAATCTGTTCTCGTGTTAACCACTTGTCGATGTCAGTTTCTTCGTAGAACAGACTTTCTTAAGATATCACTAGGCACTGACATTACATTGGACAATATTTCAAATTCTCTAGGATTCAATAAATCAATTTTCATATTTTTTCTATATAGACCATTAATTACTACATTATCAGATTTTCTATAAATTTAGCCAATGCAATCATCACCGCTGTATTTTATTGTAGCTTCACTAGTACTTTGAAATTGTCTATAGATCATCAACATAAGGGGATGGATTTTGATATGCCAGAGACCAAGCCTCAGCGAATAGATTTTCAAAGACCATACTATTAACAATAAAATCGATGACAATTCACTTTCAAATTTAAAACACACCTTTTTGCCTTTACCAGTTTCTTGGGCCAACATTTTATGCTTTGCATTGTTTTTGTGTATGTATAATTCTATTTATAGTTTCATTTTACAATTTATGTATCTATTTCACTAAAACCTCTGACTCCACGCTTTCAATTGCTTCTGCAGCTTACTCTGCTTATATTTCCAACGAATCCCGTTATCTATACCTTCAATTTTAATTTTATTGCGTATAACCTGAGTTAAACGCCAATTAATAAATGGATAAATCGGATACTTTTCTGCCATTGGATCCAATTTTAGGGAAACGTTGAAATGCCAGGCCAAACAGAATCTTCGGAATAGAAGCAACCTTCACTGCGAGGTTTGGTATAAATCAAGCGTGAGAGGATCTGCTGCCGTCGTTGAAGATAATTTCCTACCTGTCACTTCTTTATCGAAGGAGAAAAAGGAGTCGTCCAGGAATCTCCTTTCTATTTGTCTAGGTAAAACGCGAATCGATCTGCTATCGTTCTTGTGCGGCCAAGCAACGACTTCGTGTACACTTTATCGGCCAACTGGGCATAGACAAACCGTGGAAATAAATAATCGCATGCATCCACACAAGGCGATTTTATTTCAACATTTTCTCTCACATCGTACGTTTCTTGATGTTTAATGTTTTTTTGTTTCGAACAAAAATACCTTAGTTTGTATTTTAGTCGTTTTCTTTTCACAAATTTTACTGCTCCTTTCTACCGTAAGAAAATATTTTGCACTGTGTTAGAATAATGTAGACTTGTAGACAACAACCATTTCAACTCAGCTTAAAGAGGAACGATCTGGTAACGGAACAGATGGTTAAATCGATTACAGGAACTGTTTGGAAAGTAAAAGATCCTGACCTAGTAATCGGATCAAGTGATTCTTCTTCTCTCTACAATAGGAAAATCGTGAAATATCTGTAATGCAATTTGTTTGCTTTGACAAGTTTTATATCTTAGATACTTTTAAAGGTGTGAAAATTAGTGGGAGAAGTTATTTGATAAATTAATTGACGAGTTTACATTTACACATTTTGTTCGAGACTGCATGGTTATCAATTATTTTACTAGCTAAGTGCTGTAGCTTGAAAAGCAGATTAATTGGAAAAAAAAATGGAAAATTATGATAGTTTCTGAAAAGTGCCAGTGTTCAGAGTTTATGTACATCCTTGTTATCGTCACTGGAATAAGGCTACAAAATTCTGATACTGCTATATGTATGTAATTACTCAAATACTATCCTCGACATTTTTAAAATTTATTTTGAAATAACTTGCAAATGGAACTAATGATTATAATTTTATACAAACACCTAAAAAGATGAGCTTAAGTGCCACTAATACACAAGTTATATTTTATTATGTAACTTCCAATCTGCTCAAAGGAATACATATTTTTATAAAAGAAAGCCATTGAAACCCTGCAAAATAACGGTCCCAAATATTTCCTAAAAATATTCCCTAATGAAACACAACATTAAAAAATAATTACATATTTTTGAATAGTCTCCTATTAAATTTGTTAAATTGAATACATCTACATTTTTAATACTTTCTATGAAACTAGAAAAGATTATTTTTCAGTAAACTATTCCCGGTCCATGATAACGAAAACAACAAAATTCCACCATAAATAGAGCATCGATTATGACGTTTTCCGATTTTTATGACGCGAGCACAATGCACGCGTATTTCCGTTAGATAAGGCTCACCATGTTTCAATACTCCACTGATATCTCCCGCTATTTAGAAAAATCTCCACAGCGATTCAGGTACAAAATATGCAATCACCGTCCCTTTGTTTCGTTTCGACAGAGTTTTGGACCGTCACTATATGACACAGATTTTTTTCCGTATTTTTCTGTTACGTCGGACACAAAATTTTTAAACATTTTTCGGACTTTCTTTTACGCTCTTCACTACAGTGCCATTCAATGTACAGAATTATTGACACGCCGTCATCGAGCATAACAGCAGTGGCGCATATGGCGTGTTTACAATATGTAAGTGAATTTGTTGTACGCGAAAACGAAAAAAAGTATTATAAATCATTTCTGGGGAGGTTGTGACCAGAAATATGAAATGTGGAAGAGATGATAATGAACATGCGCATTAGCTGCTTACAATTTTGTAACGAGTTTACGTAGACATAACAGTGACAGAGGACATTATAAATCGTTCCTAGGGACTTTACAATAAGTGTAACCTGACAGTTTTGACGACCAACTGGAAAGAAATCAGGTTTCTTCGAGTTGGTAGCATTCTTAGGATGGAGTTGATTTGAATTATAATCGTGATGTGTGCAATTTTTGCAATATTTATAAGTAGTGAAAATTTGAAGAAAAAAAACGGAAAGTCCTAAGGTTCACATGGATCTATTGAATTGTGTTCCTTTCCTTCAATTTGATGTTATTCTTTCCTAAGCCTTCGCTTTCATTCCCCAGTTGCACTTGCTTTCAAAATTTTGAAACCATTCAAATCAAAATCGAATCTATTTGTAGATACTATAGAATACTATTTTGAGTAATACATGCTGTGGTGGTGTAATACAAGTCCTAGGTGGGTGAATTTCATTATACATTTTGCCTTCCATCCGACACGTTCTCTCATTGCGGCAAGTAGTAATAGTCGGCGATAAGTCAGGCACGCCCGCAGGATTATCCCTGTACTGGAGACATTTACACTTGTTGGATTTCAAAAGAAATCTGTACAAATCCGATTGAACTAAAACCCACCACTGCATGCTGTTAAAAATTTCGTGTGCATTCCAACGGTTAGTTCTTTTGTCTACCATTCTGTAATCACTTAATCTCTATAGCTTTGTGAATTGTTTTACACAGGTCATTCAAAGTATTTAATCCATTTCAGATCTCAATTACTATTTAACAACTTTTCATGTACAGTCACATATATTCTTCGAAAATTTTCTCAAAAGCGGTGCAGAAAATCATACTTTACATTGTCTACATAAGCTGCTATTTTCTTTATTTTGGTTTTGTGCTTGTACCTCTATTAGGGTGTGTCAATTTTGTGTGTAAATTTAAACTGTTTGAACTTTTTAAAATAACTAGTGACAAAGTAATGCTGTTTTTAATCATGAATCTAAAACTATCATCAGAAATTGATTTGAGTGAGGTTTAGCTACTTCAAATCACAGTCGAAAACAGTGAAAATTAAGGAAGATTTATGTACGATGTACACATTCATATATTGCGTAAAGTGAGTCTTGCTTACATAAAAGCGTGAAAATGAAAATAAAAGTATGTGGAAATTAGTATTTATTACATTCACATGAAAATGTATGGAAATGTGTATTTATTACAAAATGAAAATATATGCAACTTTAGCAACAGATCTAGCCATATATCATCTATGTAATAAATTTAATGCTATATAACAAAGCCCACCATAGAAGCGATATCTTGTTTGCTTCTGTTGCGATTCATAAGCTCAATTATTAAACATTTTTTTAATAATTTTCGTATTTTTCTATAATTTCAAATGAAATTCCAACTAGGTAAATAATGTATTACACAAAATATAAAGGTAATGATTAATTATAAACCTACAATTGTACCGTTTTTCCACTAGTGGTCTTTAAACATAAAATTCTATGTGCTTTTTGCTTTTACTTTATTTACCTATTACTTGTATAATAATTTCTCCAATCTACGCTTCACCCCCCCCCCCCCCACACACACACACACTCCATATATTATTCTTTTCTTGTATTTATCAAAAGTCTTCCGTTTAACTAAATAAATAAATAAATAACAGCATCTTCCCAAATGTACCAAATAGTACCTATATAACAAATTTCTCCAATTACTTCATATAACCTGCAACCCCACCAAACACCAAGAAACCATAGAGCCCCTCGTCCTATTAAAAATAGAGAGAAAAAAACAAAACAGCACCGACTCTGCTATTCTAAATTTTCCCAGCAAACGTCGACGATAGCCATCTATAATTCATCGTAATACGTAAGCAAACTTGTTCACACAATGATAGCGAGCGCTACCGGCGATCGCTGAGCACATTGTGTCCGGTTATTATTCACTGGGCCCGATGCATTTGCAGATACGCGGCCGTTCTGTTTATCGGCGAGGCGACGCGATAATTCGATTATTATTATACGACGATAAAAGTACACCTCCGGTATCGTTCTCATTAACCGGGGAGGGGTAGAGGCGCGAACGGCTGGCCTCATCGAAAATTGATGGCGCGACGTCGACCGCACGCGAAAGATTAATTACACGAGTGTCGTTGCCGCGTTGGGCCGGCTCGTCGATAAGTCATCCCTCCCCCGCTCACCTCCCCCCCCCCCGCCCGCGGCGCGTTTTTCGCCGATCAAATTAGTCATCGCGGAAAACGAGCTTTCTTGCACGGCCGATCGGTTGCCAAGGAGCCTCGAATCGAAAGGCCGGCTGGCGCGGAGGGGGCGCGCGCAATGTTTCTTCCGGCTGTGCAGCCCGTGGCCGACGCCATCCATTGCAGTCGAACAAAGGTGAAATGCCTCAAAAGGAACCGTTTTGTCGGACGATCGTCCCTAGCCCCAGGGCGGAATAGCTTTCACGTTAGAACTCGAAAACTCTCTTCTCAAAGGGAACGCCCACGCCCACTAGTTTTCCACGAATTTCTTGGTCCGCGGCAATTACCTCGATCGTGCCACAACGATCCAGGGGGATACGTATAGACGCGGCCCGGACTTCCACGCGATTACACGCCACTCTTGACTTTCGTCACGATGGCGCACCGGAGTAAAGGGGCGCGTTCGCTTTGCATCGCCCTCGATGTTTCTTTTCCCGGGTATAATTGCTGGCGGACGTTTGCGGATGAAACGCGTCCCGTGTGCGCTGTTTTACTGACGGGCACAGGTGCCTGTCAGGAACAGGACACCTCATTATCTTCTTCTGCGTTACAAATATGGAAAAATGTTTGGGGCAAACGGCATTGTTTTGAAAATGTTGTTACGAATTGTTTTCTTTGCGTTCGTTGATAAGTTCATAGCATCTGCTTTTGATATAGATCTCAATTTGATATTGTTACTAAAGAAAGAATACTAATTTTTGTTATTCGATTTTATAATCAAGTAAAAATTAAGAAGACTGTTTGAGTTTTCGTCACAATTTTTTAAAGCGTTTTAATAAGGATTTTGAGATATTTCTTAAATTTTGTTTGCTTCTTAAAACACTGTACTTTAACACAAAAATAACAATGTTAAAAAAAATGTTCTGAAACCGTGGTTTTCAATTTTGGGTATTTATTGACCCAGTAGCGACAGTGTGTGTTGAATATTGGGGTGCGCGTCCCGCCGAGTTAAATAAAATAATGGAACCAGTTCAAAATACATTCGCATAAATTCTCCATCATCGCCGCTAAATAGTATTAATAGTTTTAACCCTCCTCGACGGACGCCTCGTGTCAATTTGACACACTTTTCCCGTAATAAGTTATTCTGTTCTATTATTTGTAATTCTTGTAAACAAGCATTACGTCCTGCACTTCGTTTTATTTTATGCGAAAGCTGTGAAAAATCTAAGATGTAAATGTTAGCTTATCATTCATCAATTTGAATAAAAAAATATTGAAAGATAACTGTTTGACTTGTCATTTCATCGATCTTATACCACCGTGTCAATTTAACACTGAGGAACAGATTCAGTTCGTGAAATGAGGAATGGATGGGGGTTAACAAAATTTTATTCAAATCTCCACTCGATCACACTATATCTAAAAACATATTTCGAATCCTAAACTTAATTTCTACCATATTTCAAGTATCTTGCACGTGGTTCAACTGTAATATTCGAATGAAATTCTTCTTTATCTATACATAGAATCTGCAACTTCTTAACGTGAGCTGGATCGAAATAAGAGTCTGGGAACTTGAATCGTTTCTCACAGGAAGCGAAAAAAGGGACAGTATCGAACTGTTCCCAGATACTGGAACTTCACGAAAGTACTAGATTGCTTTAGTTTCCTTCACAAGCAATGCATCAATTAATTAGAAGTCATCCCTTTGTCTCTTTTTGCGAGAAGACTATAGGACAGTGACGCCGAAGTCGAATATATTTGTTGCGCGTCAATGTGAACGAGTCACGTACATAGAAGTGTCCACCCTCTTCGTCCCCATTGAAATCACGTTCGGCTAGACATTCAAGTCGAGCAGCAAAAATTGAAATAAAATGGAACGCAAATGTCGAGGTGACTACAGTTGGTTTTGGCGAGAAATCTTTAAATTCCATTCTCTCAAGCAATTCACCAATTTAATCCTTTCAAGCACATTGCTCTTTGGGTACTACTTGACGTTGGAAAAGTAATTTCGAAGCCACCATCTTTCCATCTCTAATGCCATTAAATTTCCAATACTTTTCGTTTCAATGCAGCGACCACTAAATTTGCATCGAACAGAAACGAATGTGTAAATTAGAGTTCTTTATCGCGAAATAACTTGCGGTTAATAAAATTCTTATTTACTACGGAGAAAGCGTCTTTGAATTTAAGATTGTCATGGGTTAATAAGCTTCAGTTGTAGAGGTAAAATTACAAAGTGTTTTCGATTTTTGTTCAAATGGAGATGAAGAAAAATTCTTGAGAGCTTATTTTCATTGAGTGAAGTCGCAAGCGCAATCAAATCACTTGCGCCCAAGTAGCCCGTTTCATCAATTTGTAGAGGCCAGTAGCAGGAGTCAATAATTAAGTTGGCCGCTTAAATGAGATTACTTCTCAAACGCTAATCAGTTTAGTGCGCTTAATCTCTATATAATAATATATAATAGTAGTGCAGCATTTCAATCAAGCTTGTTGTGCGTCATCAAAAGAAACGTGGGGCACGTAACAGTTGATAGCTTTAAGTTTCCATAATAATAGAAATAATTACAACTTTTGAGTAGAATTTTATTTTTCTACTTATCCCCAGATCTTCCTATTGAATTAGAGTTTCGTCTATGAAATGAATGTTCAGCTAAAATTATGAATGAATTCTTTTAAATCTATATTATGATTATTTTCCTACTTTTAATTTTAATCTCAGTGTGAAGTAAAATTCGATTCACTATGTATTGGATGCTCCTTCTCATTTCACTTACAAGTTTTTTCCTACAAAAACAAAAGACAACTTCTTGGTACAGACAAAACAATAAACTTCCACTGGTCCAATTATTACACTACATATTTGCATTAAAATTATTGCAACTTTCCTGGAGATGATGCCATTGATTCAATACGACAAGTAGTTTCCCTGTAAGCAAAAGATTGTTGTTTAAAAACAATTACCCCTTATCCCCGACCCAAATCCATGGGCCACCCTGTACACGTAAAACGACCCATCTTTCCTTCTCAGTTAACTTTCTGCTAATTACCCCCGCGTTTCCGTTCGTTACTTGCGATTTACAATCAGATCACTCGGCATTACTGCCAGCGCGACGATCCTCGCAAGGTGTTATAAATACTCCCTTCAAGTATCGGCTCGGAAGTGGACTTAATAGGTTCGGTGCGAGATGGAACAATGGAAGGGTGAGTCGTTACTGGGAACGATTTCAATGTCTCGGAAAGGACTTTTTCCCTCCCGTAATCTATAATGAGCTTTTTTACCGCCCCGAGCCGGTCCCAATTTACACGGGACGAATAATAATATTCCCCGTGCTTAATCTTTCGTCGACGCAATTGAGTGGAGAGAGCAGGCGAAATTACATGAAGCGTTTGGAATATATAAAATCCTAATGTTCCACTTCCGATCGATCCCGTGGGATTCGCCAGCACGAACCTGCCTCCCCTTTCCGCTTATTTACCGAAATGCACCTTATTCCGCGGAGGAATTACAAAGCAGAATCCCAAGGTAGCAAGTACGTAGGGAAAATAACGTTTACCGCGATGCATACCGAATTAACTGCGGCTTCGTCGACCAATACTTGTTGTTAATGTATGAAATGACTGTAAGGTTGATTGCAGGTTTGTGATAACTATGGGGAATAGGATATTCGGAAGTTTTATGGGCTTGGTTCTGTTTAATGCTTCAACGTATAAGACGTGGCCTTGTGGAATTATTACTAACTTATGTATGACAGCTATACAGTGTGAGTCATTAAGGGGGGGACTCTTGTAACAGCCCCAGAAATTTATGATTTTTTTAAAAAAAAATATTGTTAATATTGCATTAAACTCTTTTGGGATATAAGGAGACATTTTTAAAATTGCAGAAAATATATATTTTTTAAGTCATATTGTATTTGTTATGGATATCATCCCTGCTATACCTTCAACTTATTTTTTTTTTCAACTCCCATCCGGACGAACATCAGGAATTTGAGAAATTTGTTACAAACTGTATCTTGATTTTAATTTTTTGTATGTAATTCTTGGTCTGTGCATGAAACTCTAACAATTTTAATAAGAGTCACACACTGTTTTATTGAGATTTCTTTAAAAACTTTACGCTCACAAAGAAAAATAATATTGAGAAATGTAAATTTTTAAAACAATACTTCTCAAATTACTACGATCTTCACTGCTGAAGGCAGCAAAATCACATTATGGCAAACGATAGATAAGTTATTGCTACCAAATGAAAATTATTTACAATAATAGATAGATTAAGGAAGAGAATTTCCAACTAAATAATTATTTCCCCATATAATGGATTATGGTTTGCACCTAATTTAAACTGAATATTGTAATAAATTATACTTCAGTTTGTCTATTAAAATAATCTTCTTTATCTTTGCAGTTAAGTTTACATTCTGAGAAATCAGAGATGCGCAAAATTGTTATTTAAATCAAATTTCCTTATAAAAAAATCAACTTTATTTGTCAAATAATCTAAAGTATAAGTAACATTTATTTGATCCGTTGTTTAAATAATTTTGTATTTAGTTAATGCCAAACTCTGTGCGAGACTAGCTACTGAAGTTCAAGGAACGTCGTTGATCCTTCATTGTCATTTTTTAAAAAATTACCTGATTTACTGCTTTCAAATTTTACATATTCGGAAATTGTATCGAATCACGTTTGATTATGTTCACAGATATACGCAACTCGCGTTACAATCACGGGGATTTGCGCATAAACAGAGGCGGCCGGATATTACGGGGCATTGTTATTTGAAAATTCATACGGTCAAGGGTCGTGCCGATTAACGATTTCGCTACGTCCCGCCATTCCGGCAATTTGCACCGTGAATTACGCGAATGTTTACGACCTGATCCACTTATAACAGTAATTCTGCTCACGAGTTCGACTTCGATTCATCGTTTCCATGCTCCATTCGCGTACACGCGACTGTACAATTCATGACGAGGTAGTCAAACTGTTTCAGGTAGTCAAAAAGCATTAGTGAGGTCCTGTTTTAATTTGTTCACTACATATTTCCCAGTCTGCATCGTGGGAAACCATCAAATTTAATAATAAAATAATAGTTTATGTGCTTGAGCATATCCTCCCACAGCTTGTATTTTTTGTTGAGAGGACTTTTCGATTTGTAGCATTTTCTTATCTTATTAAATTCTTTAAAACAAGTCATAGAAAAATCATGTTCAGAACATCTGAGAACCTATAAAAGTTTGGAAGGCCTAAAAATAATTAGATTTAGTTCGACTGTGCCATAATGAAGACCTCTGCTCTTGCACTGCTGTGCTTGACTGCAGTGTTTAGACACGAATTTGCGATATAAAGTTGATGATTAATCAGATTGGGTGCTTTACTTACAATAGACCAGAGATTGAAGAAGTTTAAGAAGTTTTACTGGTTCTTTAGAATTTCATGAGGAAGAATGAAGAAATAGGTTCCACCAAGAGCGTTTCAAACTTTTACAATAATTTCAACGATTCTCCAAGCACAGTCAAATAATTTAGAACACATATTATCTACAACTTCAAAACTCTACACGCAAAAAGTTGACCGCCTGACCACAACACGTTACATTTACACTCCATTATTAGTTGAGGCATTGAGAGCAAAAACGGACTAACACACATTCTTTTGCGAAAATGAGTTAGTAGCAATTATGTATTCCAATAGGCTGTGCAAATCATATGCAATATGAAGAAAACAAAATTTCAATGTGGTTTAATCCGCTTTTGCTCTCAATGCCGCAGTTTTTCGCTTCCATTGCCAATATTACTTTTCCAAACTGTGCAGGCTGAAATAGAAACTACACATTATTAATGCCACTGTATCATGTGTAGATATTTTCCCACCTTCTCATTCAAGAATGCAAACATCCCCATCAATCTTTTCCACCCTAACAATAAGATTTAAACGTTCCAGCATACATCCTCGACAAAAACCCTCCGGTCCTCCCTTTTAACCACGCTCGCAGAACGCATTTAAACGTCCCCTCGTAAAACTCACGCCAACACTGCTGGATCGCACACACACTTTCGTGGCACAGAAAGATTTAATCGACGACTTTCCAACAGAGATTACAGTGATCGGAACACCATCATTCAAAATTCATCTCTCCAACAGAAACTTTCTCTCCCCCGAGCCACCGATGCGTTATCGCGAGCCCTATCGACGCGCGTATCCAGCTGTCGCAGCGAATGATTTCTGGAAAATTTACCTACACGCGAAGCGTCGTCGCACACGCGAGCCCGGCCAGAGACGACCTACATACACTTAGTTATACGTGTAACACGATGTCCAAGAAGTCGGGGTCGCAGTTGCACCGGAGGCGGCTGGCCTCAACCGGGGAAACGGTTCGAGAAGTCTCGATTGTTCCAAGGCTCTCGGTTGTCCTTTGTCAACGGGCGCCAACGCCCGCTTTTCGACCGGGGCAAGCGTTTCTGACCAGCAGCGCGAGCGAAACGACTGAGGAATCGGGCACGTCCCGCGGGACCGCTGGCGATTAAACGTGTCCATGTCGCTGCACGAGCGACCCGGCTCGCAAGAAGAGTTCTCGCTAGAATAAATATCTTCTAGGGGGTTATCTTTCCTCGACTACACGCCATGCGGATATTAATTTCGAGCACGTATTCTGTTCGACCAACGTTCGAACTGTTCACCGTAATTTATGCTGCTTTTTCTGGCCTCGCCTTCTTTCTCTTTTGCTTTTCTCTTTTTTTCAGAGGTATGAGTTTCTGGCAACTTGTCTCGGCAGCACCCCTGCACAATGCCGGCGCGGAGGAATTTATCACGGAGGATTCGAGTTGGAATAGGTAGACACGGTGTAACGCCGCGGAGACAGTTTCGTAGAAACAGTTTTTCACGCGACGATATATCAGCACTAAGTGGCGACGAACGTGCATAGAATCCTCGAAAGCGAACACGCGATCTACCTATATGAAATATAACAGATATTTGTAAGACGACGCTGCCAAGGGCGATGGGTGGACGACCGAAATTCGGAGTGCTGTTGGTAGCCAGGTTTGTCGTGTGTCGTGATAGTGACAACGGAGCAAGTATTTATTTATTTGTTATTTTTTTAAACGGGATTAGATTTTGGTGTACACATTGTACAGTTATAATTATTATGTGAGGCATTAGGTATCTAGGTATATACGAAGTTTCGCTGATGGAACAGCTCTCGGTTAATCAGTGGGAGCAATTTTATGCACAGCAGTTTGAAAGGACGTTAGTGACTTATTAAAGAAATCTGATTTAGGAGTATAAATAAAAGCTCATAAGTTTGACATTATTAATGTGAAAAAGAAATTGAAATTAGGATCCATTAGGATAAACTCTTTATTAAATAATAGTATATATCCATTTTTTAATACAATAACAAATACAACAAATTTACGATTTAAAGTATGGTCCGTTTTTATGGTTTTACCCCATGGCCTGGGTAAAATCGGGTTCCATACTAAAAACTGGCCCTAGCACCTATAACAATTGAATTCGTCCAATTCTTCAGTCTCACAACCAGAGCAGCCTTCGTGAGCTCACTTAAAACAAGCTTGTACACTGCACCCAACCTTCATTCAATTTGGATGAACCATAGGATTATTTTGTATAATTTTGTGGTTTTCTTTCTCTTTAGTTGTAGTCCTTTATTAAGATTTAGTTTAATGTTGATAACTTGCTCTTTTTCGTTTCTTTGTTATACACATTTTGTCCAAAACCGGTTACCCGGTTTTGCCCCAGCATACAATTTTGTAAATATTACGAATTATCAACAATGCCCGGGCGACGTACAAACAAACTGTCTTAGTTATTTACACTTTAATATGCAACAATTAACATAATTCGCACAAAAAAGTATTTACCTGAACACTGTCAAAAGTGTTGAAGTTTCTTAACTATCGAAAATTAGATAAGAGCCTTCAAAACTATTATGCACGATTGTAAGACGATTGTCTTTTGTTGATAAAACAATGAACATCGGGACTATATGTCGCTGCAACGACGCGGAAAAATTTAAGGCCGTTTTAAAAATAATAGCACGTCCCGGTTTTATCCAGGTACCCGGTTTTGTCCTAATTTGAATTAAGGATGTCTTGAGCTATAGAAATAAATTTTTTGTTTTATAAGTAATCATTGCAGACGGGACTGGAGAGTCGTTAAAGCCGTGGCGTCAAAAAATTCATCCAAATCGGTGGAACCTGTAGCACCTAAACCATTGGTCTGCAGTAGAAAACAATGGCAGATTATTAAAGGGTATGGAACTCGCTCATGGACTGGCTAGAAAAAATTACAAAAAATGACATTTTTGGAAGAAATAATTACACTGGAAGTTTGAAATCACTTTTCCCCTATATTCTTCGTCCTTTCAACGCTTTTACAAATTATATATTTTCAGTTTTGTTGAAATTTCACTGGTCTGTCCACGAGCCGAAAGTAGGTATATTCTTCCAAATAAAAAAGTTTCAGTCGAATCGGATAATAATTTTTGGAGATACAGGTTCCACCGATTTTAAGAACAGTGTTTCCAGAAAAACGCGTGAGTGCCGAGTGGCCGGGTGTTACCCATACATTTGCCGCTTCTCAAATACCTATAACTTCGAGAATTTTACGAATTTAAAAAAAACAATCATTTTTAAACACGTATTCCTAAAAGGTTGAACATTCGAAAAATGAAATAAAAAGAAATCGATTTTTAGAACGGAACCTCCTCTTAGTGGAATAGTATTTTCAACTAATATTTGATTTAAGCATTTAATCAAATAGTAGTTACAAATAGTATTTGATTTAAGCATTAGGTTTTAGTATTTTCTTTCAAACAATTTCAAATTTCCCCAGCCCCGGCTTAAACATCCATAGACAATCACTTTGCCTTCAAATGACTCATCGGATTAGACCTAGCGATCGCTGTCTCTGCAAAGTGAATATATCTGAAGTAGCAGTTATGAGCCGCAGAAGTATCTCGCGTGACAAGCGCCCGGGTGATTGAACGGGCATCATAAAATCCCGGCTTTACGTTCGGCTGTTAAATCGACCCCCATAAAGTGACCGTAGCGGGCGATTCCCTGTTTAGAACCCGGAAGACCGATGTTGCGGCCGCGTAAACGATTGTTAACGGGTAGTTTGAAATCAGGGAATGCGGCGCGACCCGATCGAAGAGTTGTCGCCCAACTTCTCCACGGCTCGTGCCACCGACAGATTTCGGTTTACCTCGGACTTACGTGCGGTATAATTGTCCGTCCGTTTACCCGGATGCGCGCAGCCGAACGCGCTGGCGTATTCACGGTTAAATTAGACGTATCCCAGCCATTCCAAGCGCAGCCGTTTCTATGAACCGACGGTGAATATCAGGGTGGATCGCGCCATCGGCCAAACGGAAATCCTTCAAGCTTTCAGGGAGTCTCTTTACGGTGCTCGGCTAGTTGCACTTACATCGATGAGCCGCGCACTGTTTTGTTTACTTTGATAACGCCCTTTGCCTCGGCATACCCTGTGCAGAGTTTGTTGTATAGACATCTGCGAACGTGCAAAGTACTTTTGGAGGTGCGTTTCGGGAGTCTATATCTGTAAGCCTCTAGAGTTGTGTCTACACGTCCCATTTGGATGGACACACGTCTATACTTGGCGTTTACCGTAGAGGAATTAGTTGCACGGACTGTTCTTTTTTTGACGCGACTGAAGTGTATTGTTGTTTGGGAAATCTCGTTTCGGTAGAAGCGTGCGTTGACATACGCGGTGACGATTTGAAAAGTGTTTTAATTGAAGGTGAGCTGTTGGCAATTCGAGGGCCTTCGACGTCTTCTGCAGCGTTTGAGAACTTCTGTTGACTTCTTTTAGTTGATCCGTTATTTAAATAATTCCTTATTTAATCAATGCCCAACTCTGAGCTCAGGTGACAGTCATGTTACTTTAACTTCAGATTATTTGACGAATAAAGTTACTTTTTTATTCTTCGAACGTTTCCACTTCAGCGACGAATAAATTTTTTTACTTTAACCCGGGTCAACTTTATTTGACACATGACGAATAATTTTTTTAACCTTTATTCGTTATTCGAAATTTATTTAAATAAAAATTCTGCCCAACTCTGACTGAATTCTTAAGAGTTGGAATTCTTCGCATGTTGATCGATTGCACAGTTTAGTCTTTGAAAAGATTGTTTAGAAAATATTCTACTGTGCAGACGGCACTTGACTTTAATCTAATGAGGCGTCCAGGAGTTACTCTGTACTCTTCCGTTCGATTGGCGTCCAGGTATTGTCGCCGAACTCTCCACATCGAACGGGCGTCCAGGCATATTCTCCTGTACTCTCCTCTCTTTTCTAATGAGATACTCTGTACTCTCTCGACCGATAGGCGTCCAGGTATTATCGCCGTACTCTCCATATCGGTCGAGCGTCCAGGAACAGACTCTAGTTCCTCCAGCAGGCGTCCAGGTATTATCGCCGAACTCTCCTGCCGGAGTCCCTAAGCTGTCCGAGAGCGGCCGTGTGTCGTACCTCGTCCTCTCTCTTGGAACAGCGAAGCAGGAAATGCCTTTGCGGTCCTCTAATTTATACCCAATCGTTGCTATCCGCGGCCGCAGAAATCAACAAACGCGTCGTCAAGCGCGGGCCTCGCGAGTCGCGGTTCCGCGCCCGCACGCCTCTCCTCTCGGGCGGCCTGCAAGCGTGATCGCGAAACGTCTTGATGGTCAGCGTTTCTCAATCTTCCTTTTCTGCATGCTACAGTGTTATGTATATGTGAACTAGAAATTGCGTTAATTTACACGTCACGTATTAAAAATCAATCTGAAAGCTGAATAACAGCAATCCAAATGCTTCGCATGCACTACGCTTACTGTAAATCTAAACCAATTCCATTAAAAGAATATTTTTCTCCCTTAAAATAACTTCTGTAGATTCAGCGGTGGAAAGGTTTTCAATTTTACTCGTCCCCACATTTCATATCGTGACATACAAAGTTGATTAGAATATTGGAAACCTCAGGCATGACTGCGGGCGTATAATTATGAAACTACCGTGCCCCAAAACAAAACTATTGAGTGTGTAATGTATGATGTTGAGGAAACAAGAACAAGGGAAATGTATATGGAGATTGTACTTTCATTCATCAAATTTGTAACTTTTTATGCAGGACATAAATTGTTTTACGATACGATATATACTGACTTCATCAGTATTTATTGCCACAAGTAACGTTTGCAAATAGCAATTACGCGAAGTGAAAATTGCCTCAGAGTCCATTATAGCTTATTTATAATCTTTTATGATTCCATACGCAGTTTGACTGAACATCCGATTTAATTGCAGTCATTTATTGAAATATGTTGCTGCTTATGACAATTTTTATAACTGATGGATATTGCAAGAATGTTTGCGCATAGGTCTGTGAAGAATCCTTTCCACTTTCTAGAAACTGTATGCAATCTGATAAGTGATCTTTCCTGAGAAGCAATTTGCAGTGATTTAAAGAGCTGCATAGTGTACGGCCAGAATCATTAGTGTGAATAATGAGAAAATTTGAATCTCCTTTTTTTTAGAAAAAAATTAATGTCCCTTTGGGGGGGGGGGGGGGGGTTATTGTTATCGTCGTCGAAGTAAATGTTATAATTACTAAGAAGTTGCTAAGCCAGAGTCAGCAATTTTCTGCAGAATATAATATAAGGAACAAATAAAATATACAATTTCTTGTTAGAAATTGAAATCATCATAAAACAACCATATAAGAATGCTGCTGCTACTCATGATGCTTACAAAAGTATTATCACATAGAAATGCTCAAGACTTCAGTTTCCAATTAATTACGTCATATATAGTTATTTGAAATGAATAGTAGATCATTCATTTTTATTTCAGTCCATTAAAATATAAGTATTCAGAAACACCCCATAAATGGCCATTAGCCTTTAATGTGTCATGAATTCCTCACCACACTTTGACTGTAAAACTGTTCCTTTAATAAAATATACACTATTTCGTATCTCAAAAAATTGAGGAACAAGAATATAAGACGAAAGGAACTGCTGGCTCTTTGCACTATTTTTATTTGTAACATATTAAATAACAAGTGTAGCATAGTACATAACAAGCCATTCGGTCACTCAATTTAATAAAATCGATAATCCGAATCCCGTGACCACCAATTAGTTGGAATGATCGAAGTTCTGTCGTATTTTTTCTTTCCTCTGCCCTGCAATTAACCGATATATATTTACCACCGGAATACGCGTCATTATATTGTGAATTATGTCTCATTAGGGGCGACGTTAACCGTAGGAACGGGCTATGTTAATTGTATGATTTCCAAGTTAATTTTATCTCATAAATTGTATATTATAACTTCGTTACGGGGAGAGCAGCACGTGTGTGGCTGTACGGCGTGCCCGTTAACTTACACTTTGCGAAATAATTAGAATTTTGTGTTTGCCGAACGGATAATAATTGGGGCGTGCTAGCGCGTTTGTCCATTATCGGTGATGGAAAGGAAAGAGTGAGGCTGTATACCTACCCCGAACAAAAACTGATCGGTGCATATTCGGCATACCAGCTATTGTGCATACGTTAATTAATGGCTTGCATTACCTTCCCAGATTTCGAAGAAATAATTCGGTAATAACTTGGCGATAATACACGTCATCGACGGTACTGTAATTAAGGGACATGACCGATGTACGAAATCCGGAAAATCGACTCCAATTGTTTATATCTTTTGGAAGTGTAACATACTTATACAAACATGTGGCCCTGCAGGTTTGTTTATAATTATTCAAGTGTTGCTTCAGTACTTCAGGTTATATTGGAACATATCAATTGTATGTTAATGATCAGAGTTTTTCGCTTAGAAGTATCTGTTGATGTTTACGTTAAAATTTCAGTGACTGATGTCATTTATATACTTTAACAATTTTATTGATTTGGGTGTTACGTAGGTACTGAGGTAACTGAATGAAAAGTAAAAAAAATGCATAATTGAAAATGGGTTCGAATCGCTTCGACGCGTTTTGATATCATGCAATTTATAATAAATAAGAGTATGCAGCTGTGTGCGGAAAAGGCAGAAAATTACTTGATTTAATCTACATATTTCACTGCAATTCTAGATGCAAGAGAAATAGTTACGCGTTCTGTTCCTGGTCACTGAACTGCGTACTAATTGTAAATATTGAATTAAAGACCATAGTATATTATTTAACTTCAATATTATTTCGTTACAAAAATGTTACTTGAAGCGAAATGTTGAATAATGCTTGCTGAAATACGGTCTGTTTCCACATAAAATGATCTTCCGCAATTCAGCAGAGTAAAATATGTATAATGTCTTGCGAATGCATAATTCCATTATTTATGAAATATTACACTTCATCGATTATATTATAATAAATGTAATAATTCTGGATAATGTATTTCAATATAATAAAACTCCTTAGACATATTTGAACGTTACTGCAGTTTTTGTAATCGTCATTAATAATTTTTTTTTCAACTTGGGCGTTTATCGGGCTCTCAGTCCTATAATAATAATACTATTAATAATATTACTCTGTATTGACTGTACCTATATATAAAACGAACCATGAAATTCAATGCGGTTATAAATAAGAAATCTATATTACCTAATTAGTTAGTCTTGTGAAGATCAACACATTCTTCACTCATTTGAAAAATAATATCCAGATAAGTATGAGGAATATTAGAAAGTACTTAATTCACTGCTTCTGTAAATTTTCTAGATATTTTACTGAATCATTTTACGCAAGAATGCATGACTATCTTCGAAAATCTATAAAACTTGAAACATTTTATCTCACACCTATGATTTTAGGTCAGGTTGAAAACTGTTAGAATGAAATGGTTCCAATCACCAGTAAACATATCCAATTATGAAGTTTTAATGATTCTGTAGAATTACCAGTAAGAATTACAGAAACACCAATTAATCACCATCTTACATGTAACCGTAATCAATTTACGGTAACGTACGGTAGTACAGCTCGTAATTAGGGAAGTGATAATGACCTCTAACGTTGCTACAGTCATGCAATTATTTTTTAACAAATAAGTTAGAAATATCTTCAGTTCGTGTATACAATGTTTGAATTAAAGTTGATCTCAGCTAGCAGGTCTATTCAACTTTTAATATTTCATAATTCAAGTTATTAAGTTCGACGTGAACCAAATTAGTCTATATAATATCATTCTTTCTGTCTATGAAACTATGTTGAAAGGAATGGAGTAAGAGGTAATATAATACATATGTATTATCCAAATGTATAAAAAGAGCTGCAATTTATTTAAAGCTGATTTGAATATTGATTTTTAGAAAACACGTAGAACGTCCACTATTACAATGAATTTGAAACACACCTGCCTCTGATTTCAAATTACAATCACAGCCTACTATATCACTCTGAGTATACATTAACATATACAGGGAGAGTTTAAAACAGCATCTTGCTAAATCTCAGTCATTGCACCACAAAAGACAAACAGATGTACCTATAATAGAATTAACTGTATTATTATTTCTCTAAAACAGTACTTTGCTGCTACAAATATGGAAACTATACTCCTTCACGAGAAATAACATTTCTGTCTCCCTACCGTTCCCTTAACTCGCTGCATCCAACGTGAACCAACAAAACTTACGAAACACATATCATAATCCAACAAAAATCAACATTTAGCCTACATATGAGGAGTGATTTTTCTAAAGCATATTTCCATTTTTGAGCTTGAAGCAAATTTGTCTTATTAATGTTAAATTACATCCCCCAGTGGCACAAAACACTTCCAGATAGCTTTAATTCGTTTTTGAGAAATTGAATTGAAAATACGTTTCATATAAAAGGTCTTAATTCCAACTTTGACTGATGATATAGTGAAATAATTTTTTAGTTTGAAACAAAGCGGACATATATTCTATACTCATTTATGAAATTGTTATGAATTCGAAAAAAAAAGAAACTTAATTCCATAGAGTTACCCAAACATATACTAAATTCCCTTATATTATAATTCCCTTGCACCTGATATTCAAGGTCTAAATTCGTTTCTTGATTTTAAATGTAAAGCTCGACGATATATATTTCTACACTATTCCTAAGTCACCTTTATATTTCTTCTGTTCCTTGTCTCGTCCTTGTCTGTCCATCTACGTTTATGCCTTTCTATCGTAATTTCTCTTAATAAATTTTTTTCTAATTTTTCTGTTTTTACTTTTCTTCCCTAGTTTTAGTTTTAGTTTTAGTTATTTAGTTACGGTAAGGCTTCTAACAGTATTATACTGCAACCTCGCTTTTTACTTCGCTATTCTTCATGTATTACTGTTCTTTGTATGTTCGAAGTAATAAAGTCGATTAATAATAATAACAATAATAATAAATTAGTTTAAAAACGTACCCACTGTCATGGAATCTTTACTATTAAATGTAGCAAAACAAAGTAACCATAAACATTATATTATATTTTGAAAATGTTAGAAAAGATTGTGCAAGTTTTAGGGTTTCTTTCCAAATGGTTTCATACAAAAGGGGTTATTTTTTATAGTTTCCATCAAAAGGGCTTATTTCCAAACCTGTTTTTAAGTAACTATTGCAACAATGTTGCTAAATTTAAAACATTACCCCTATCAGATGGAAGAATTAAATTTACGTGTTCTAAGAAGATTTTTTTTACTCAACGTAGGTATCAATTTTTTGCGGTTGTTGAAAAAAAATCTATGTGGAAATGTGCTCTTTTGAAAAATCACTACTCATATTATAAGATTACTCGAGGAATTTTCACCAGAAAATGCCCACCATGCCACTGGTCTTCCGACGAAAAAGTCCAAAGGAGCACAAAGAAATATACCTTAAAAGCATTTTCAATGACCAGAGCACATTCGGTGCAATCTGAATACCCCAGGAATTTTTTTCACGAGGCTCCGTCGTCCCATACGAAATTCTACGTCGATCGCAGGAACAATGCCCTGGCATCGGGCCGTGGCCATTATGCGAGGAATTTACTATAAGAGGGCTTTATGTAACCGACCCTGGATACCGGAGGCGTCCGTCTGTCGTAAATGAAAACCAGGGTCAATTAAGTCGAGGGATCGTCGCATCTCGTAACCCAGTCAAACCGGTCACGGGCGGAACGAAAGAAACGGACACCTATCCTGCACTCTTGAACGTAGATTGCGCCGCTCTGTATACCGTGGAGCGCGTTTCTAAAAGGGAAACCCCTGCGTGTTTCGCTGAATTTCTCTTCGGCAAGTTTTTAGACGGTAGACCAGAGAGCCGCTACAGCTATACAGACCAAAAGGGAACAGAGGCTGGAGAGTTCGCGAGAGGAAACGCCTTGGCCTTCTCGTCTCGAGTATTCTATGGGAAACGTTGTGTCTCTATGAGCGGGGAACCTGCTGCCGCAGACCTCGACCGAGCCACGAGGATGCATTGAAATCGAACTCGCCGCGAGACCGGCGAGCGGCGAATTTTCTCGTCGCCTCGCCAGCAACTTCGCCTGAGAAATCGAACGATATTATTCCGATCGAAATGGACATAACGAACGGTCGCTGCGTAAATGAACGTTCGCCGATAATCTCGGCAAGCAGAATATACTGAAAGGCTTCCCGCTCCACTGTCAGAAATTACAGAAATCTTCTCGCTTGAAGCCAGCCGGCGGACTTTGAAGAACCACGCTGGCGCGAATCAGAAGTAACAGGGGAAAAATTTAATTGGACTGAAAACTTGAAGCGCACCGCCTCTTTTAGATCGTTCCGATCGTTTTGCTCGATTGCTGAACTTCAATATAACGCTATCTTCCAGCCGAAGAAAGAACGGAGGCTGACACCGGTTCCGATATTGTCGAACGAAAAATTTCAGCCCTTTATTGGCGTCATCCCTCAGCAGACTTCATCCCGTCTTGGCTGCGCTTCTCTGCGGCAACGGTGAAAATCGCTCGAGTGAAGTTCTCCTACGTCCACCGAACAAATGATTGCTGATCGCCGGCGGACAGTGACGAAGTCTTAGACCATCTCACACGGGACAATTCTGTGGCTCGCCAACCGTATTTCAGATATATTCACTTGCGAGAAACAAGTTGGGAAATTCTAGTTGGGAAAAGGTGGAAAATGTGCGAATATGGTCGAAATGTCTGCCACGAGCAACACAAGTGTCTTGTGAGAGGAGATCCTTATGTATTTACGCATGAATTATATTATTGGATACCGAGTGGTGCAGGGTTTTAAAAAATGCTCAAGTATACTCGATTTTTATACAGTTTTCCGAGGGTAACGAAGTCAGATTTGGTGTAGATTATGAGAAGGAAGGAAATGCATCGGTGACTAATTTTTGGATGCATCAGCTGGGCCACGGTTTTCAGTTGGACCCTTTAATGACTCAGGGCTAACCGAAGACTGGTCATTCAACAGAATACAGTCTCATGAATTAAATTGAACTAACGTGAATCGTCACATGAAATGTAAAATACAAATTTAAACAGTGCAAATGTTATTATGTAAATTGGTAGTTAGTAATTTGTAAATTGTATGTTTTATAAACCACGTGTATACTGTATTTGCTGTATAAATCACATCTCATTGAAAGCAATAAATAAATAATAATAATGTATAATTCAAGAGAATTTTTTATCTCGAATAATGGAGAACTCATAAGCTGTGGCTCATGACACGTGATTGGGTTTAATTTAAAAATTATTAGAATGTTATATTTGAAGACGTGAAGGGACATGCAATTTTAAGATTTTTGAAACCCTTTCATCTGTCAGTGAAGTCAGTTTTATATAACATAGGCATAACAAGAGACTTTCAACTAAATGTTCCGTGAAAGTATTTCAGTCGTGCTGCTGTCAACCGCCGTTCAGGATGATTATCGCAAACCCATGTAAATGTCGGATTCGAACGATCGAACCCAAGATTTACGAGCCATGCAGCAGAGTTTTTGCAGCGCGTATGCAAAATTCTAGGAAATCCTCAAAAAGTCAGCATTGATCGTTCTGTGCTTCCACATTGAAGAATATCTTGGAAAACAAAATTAGTATCCAAAGTTCACTGTTAGAGCATTTTAGGATCAGAATTATAGAAAGTTTGAATTTCGGAAATGTACACTTGAAATCTTGCACTAAACTATTATTCAGTCATACATTTAATAAATATTAGTTAGTTGATATGTCAATCACAAAACTCTTCATTCTGTGAATTTTTTTATCACCCTCTCATCTGCTAGCACTTATCAAATTTTTATTGATGAAGCCTCACAGTTACAGGAAATAATAATTTCATTTGCTATGAAATGAACTCCATGAACTTTGTGGCACCCAATACTATATTAATAGCATATTCGAAAATTTACCAAAAGTGTCACTGGCTCCTAGTGTTTCTCGTGCGTTCCCCTAGCCACAGAAAACAAAGCCCCAATGTAATGTGTAGATTAGAATAACTTACGGGACAATTTGTGTGTCTATTGAATTGTCGGCTGCACTTCGTGGACTAACGATTACGATTTAATCGGCATTGCTCAGTCGAGGTAACTTGCCCTGCGATTCTACTCGCTGCTATCAATCAAACGAATGATCCTCTCGCATAATTTACGGTTGCATAATGCCCTAGGCCGTGCCTAAGAATATTTATCGTGCTTCATTTATGAGCTGGCTTTATTCCATTATTCATTTAAAACGACGAATCTCAAGATACATTGTAATAATTTATTTCCTCATTAGCCACGTTTGATTTTCAGGAATCCCGGCCGATCTAGACGGAACGATAAATGGTTTAAGGGGAAGCCTGGCTATTGATTCGCCGAGAATAAACTCGCCGGCCAGATCGGTACACGATAAAATAGAACGTACAAAAGGGAGGATGACCAGTCTTGCCACCGAATCGTGGCCGAATCGATTTCGTTATACAGATCGACGGCCCCGCGCGCATGAGATATGTGTTGAGCAGTAAATACTTCACGTCGCTAGTTCAGCTCCCGGAATATTGAAAGCTATTTTCTGTACCTACGTGGCGCGCCCAATTTTATTTTTTTGCGGTTTACGCTTTGGAGGTTTACTAAAATAAAATTTGAGAGGAACCTTGTTATAGTAGCTGCAACATTTTTTACGAAAAAAGGGCAAGGATATTACAGAAAAGAAGTCAGCAAGTAAGTCGCGCGAGAATATCAGCTTTTCTATATTTTCGATTGAAAATAGATTTACAGCAGACAGAGGCAAGCTGTGTAATATGATTCTTATTTGGTTAAGGGTGAATCATATTATGACATGTAGATCAGTGATTCACAATCTGTGGGCCGCGAAGTATTTTCTGGGGGGTAGCCACGATTATTTTTAGCATTTATTTATTTTAATACGGTTACATTGCCATATTTTATTAATGATGTAACACTGGTTTGCATAAATGAAAGGAAGGAAATAATTTGAATATTATAAAAAGGGATTGCGACTCAAAAAAGGTTGGGAAACACTAATGTAGATTTTCGAGATCATGGAATAATACCCCATCATACCTGATTGATAGCCCCACTATTCCAGCTTTCCTCTTTCTGTGTAAAACTTAAACTTTTATATCATGTTTTAGACTCTGCTGGTTCGATCGAGCGAATGAGTGAAAGAATAATAAAGTGATACCGATAGCTCTTTACCGACCCTAATCTGCCACATAATTCTGTGCCACTGTAGCACTAATTCGCAGAGCAAGGCATAATCTTCGAAACGGAACGTCAGATAGTTCGTTCATGATAGAGGTGCCCTCGTTATAGAATCGCATCACTAAGTCCCTCCGCGAACAATGAACAGAGACCAATGACGGAGATTAATTTGTCTGTTAAAAATTGGATGATTCTCTCTATTCTCCGTAAACATGGTTCCGACTAACTGCTCCATGCAAAAGGATATCGTAAATGATGGACGATAAATCCTTTGGCGTAGACATAGTCCATCTTTCGGTCGAAAATAGGATACGGATTGCCTTTTCATGCGAGATATCCCTGTGGATTACTCGATGCTCATATTCGTTGAAAGCACTTCGATGTTAATAAACGTTCTGGCCGTATCGATACTGCTAGTCGAGGCCAGAAACTCGATGCACAATGGCATAGCACGCATAGGGAATCTTATTTGCCTACATATGTCGAACGGAGGAGAAATTCCTGTGGAGCTATTACGTGCCCTTCGAATCAATTTTCGTAGTGTTGGTCGGAGTAATTAATAGGGAACCTCTGTCAGATCGCCACACGGTATCGATTTTATAACTTCTCCTACCCTCACTCTACGCATTGACCAGTAGTAGGTATAGGGAACTTGTTTGAGAATACAATTTGGCTAATCATTAAACTAAGATAAATTTGAAGTACTTATTAGAAATTTTTGTTACATTCAGAATTGATTATTTGCTCATCATTATTTAAAGTGAAAAATAGTAAAATGGTTGTACACTTCGCGTAACAGATTGGAATATTATTTCAAATTACTTCATTTCGAATATATAAGCTTCATAGAAAGTAGAGTAACTCATGCGTTATATTTCTCTACAGGATGATTCTCTCGTAACGCCTGTCAAAAAGATGCCGCCTGGGACCCGGTGGCGAGATCAACCACTCGCGGTGCCTCACCAAATGTTATGGCTTTCGAAGGGGTTTGAATACCATTAAGAAGTGAGAAATGTCCATGACTTCCGCATTTCTCATCAGATCTTTGCGAAAACGACGCCAATCGATTCCGTATGTTTCCCCGATGAAACTAACACCATGAACGTGGTAATTCGAAGCCTAATGAAGGAAATCACATGAAAAATTGATTTATATCATTTAAAGTTGACTTCGTTAATAATAGTCCGATTTACATGAAATTTGGTATGATTTTCATCGGAAAAACATAAGGAATCCAACGGTGTCACTTCCATATCAATACGAAAAAGAATAAAGATTTATTTTATATCTGAAGTAGGTATAAATCCTCGGTGGACTATACAAACATACTTAAAAAATAAATCGAAATTACACGCAGAGCACTCCTTTCGTAGGAAATACATAAATCATCCCAGAAGCTACTTAAAATTCGCAACCACCCAGCGTGTTCATTACTCAACGCTGTGTATCGACTCGTCCAGTCATTGCCCGCTCCAGCCACCCCTTGTACACGTAAATTCTCTTGATGGCAAACAAATACCCATCTAAACAGGTACCAGGGGTGAAAACCTGCCGACGAAACACGCGGACAAAAAGCTTCGTGTAAATGCAACCGCGGCATAGGCGAGCGCATTCGTGATAAAAGGTAACGTCGCGATGCGCTTTCTCGGCGGACGGGCCACCGCGCCCCTCCATTATGATTATTGGGAGAACACGGGGAATGTGTCTGACAAACGACGAACCTGCTTTACTCTGACAAGCTGAACCACGCCGCACGCCGCAAGATAATAGAAACGGTGTTGTTGACGATACAAGAATAAATGAATAAAGGCAAGGGTTTACGCATGCCGTGGCAAACAAGCATGTTGACAACAAGAGTGCTCGTGTCGCGCCACCTGTTCTCTATTAGCAGCCTCCTATACTGACACCCTCATTCGCCTTTCTTGGTCAAACATTCAGAGCTGAAAGGTGCGATTCACGCGTTCCGAAAAATTCGCAATAAATCATACAGTGTGTTTAGACTGCATGTGAAAACTGAAACAGTCCGTAGAAGTCATAAGAAGAAGATAAAATTTCTTAGCAAACATATGTAGGTCGATTAAGTAGTCATTTTCATCTCGAAAACGACTCTTCAACATCTCGTTCAAGTTTTTCTTTAGTTAGCTAACAGGACCTTGTTAATTAAAAAACTCTATTTATAAATTCACTGATTTGACTTAACATTAAAAAGAGAACGCTAATTGAAAAATATATATTTTCACACAATAAGTAGTAGCTATTGAGTTGATAAGTTTTTATTTCTACGTTTGGCAAAAAATATTCTATACTAAAAATATTAATATTTCTATTTTAATTTATTTGCAATAAATCACTCATTTGTTAGCGGATTTGCATCGAACGTGCACCAAACGATACGGAATTTCTTTTTACGTATATTACACGTCATAACTCAAAAACTGTCAAAAATGAAGCTGCACCCCTATTGCTGCAAGATCCTCACTATTATTGATACTCGTTTTTTATAATTACACGTGATGCAAATTTCAAACAAACATTTTTTCTTCTATTTTGATATAACAGAGGGTGGATGGAAGAGCTTTTGAAAATTATTGGACTGTGAATTTGAAACTAAATCACTTTTACCTACAGTGTTCTTTGAAAGGGCGTTTCATCCCCTAAAACCGTTTAATATCTTTTAATGTTTCAATAATTAATCACTGAATGAAATTCAAGATTCCCCACAAAAAGGTAACTTTGTACGAACATTCTCGCATTGTCGTGTATTGTGTAATTAGTACCAGCGATCGAGAACTCATAATTTCGTATCCTTTGTGTTAATAACTTAGGTCACATTCAGCTTATTGATAACAATGGCTGTAGCTTGGCCGCGCCTCTGAAAACCAGCGAACGTGGCAAGCATAAACGTCGATCGCTGCGCAGACCTTTTTCGCGTTTTATTGTCGTTGCGAAATAAATTGCGCATTAATTGGCGCAATTAAAGTAATTTCACCCGAAGGAATTCCAGCATCGTTTATTGCTTCCCAAGAGTAAATACCTCCCGCAATCGACCGTTCCTGATTATTCCTTCCGAACAGCAAAAACTAGGAACGATAATTTAATTTGGAAGGACAGACGCTTCGACGCGCGGTTCCGCTGGCGTACTTTTTGACTTTCACTGCGTAGGGATTTTCAGGAATTACGGAACGACGTGGAAATCCTGGAAGCTAAAGCTAGAAACTCGTTCAGACGCGAATCGAGATTCAAAGGGGCCTGCGATTATTCGAATCGCGAGGATAACGTGCCTGCGCTCTATACATTTCTTACGCATCGTTAAATTACGCTTTATGTTTGCGAGAATGCTACTCCGCATAAATAACTTCTATTGCGTTTGACAAATGAAAGGCGCAGTGAAACTATGCATGAAAAGAAGCACGCCACTAGAAGGGAAAAGATAATATCCTTTGTTACCCATTGTGAGGTGAGTTTGTAATTATGGTACGATAGATAGGGGTTGCGTTCGCAGGATTAAAATATAATTAATGTACAAGAATATAAAGATAAAAATGCAAAAGTCCAAACATTTACAACTTACTTCCTTATTTCCTTACTACCTTCCAAATAGCTAAAGTACGGTGTACGATTTTTTGAAATCGTTGAAATCTTTTTCCTACTTTTCATTGCAATCGCGAGATAATCTCGAGGCATGCAACAAATCGTGGAAAAATTATGTTTGTACACCTCTGTTCCTCAGTTTTAGCCACAGAATTCTGTTAAATTAATTGCCATACACGAAGAGCCAGCTCCTGAAGGGAAATCCTGATGTGAATATGAAAGCCAATATATCTGAAAGCATTCGCAGCTTGGTGCTTCTGAAAATAATACCCTCAGTGGCAGATTTGGTCGACTCGGCGTTCTCCGCGGACCTGTTAAATTTCGCAATCAAGTAACGGCGAGCGAGCAAGCCATTTGATCTATGAATATCCGCGCAAAAAGCAATTATCAGCGCAGTTAGTCGCAGGGAACATTGTAACTCTGGCCCGCAGAGCAACGTATCCCAATCAGGGCTAACACGCCAGGAAGAGGTTAGCGATGTCAGTTGCTTGTAAACACGTTGTTTAGCTAGCCGCATACTCACGTTCCAGCCTGTTCTCCATCCGGGTGTAAACGCGTTTCCCATGGAAAATAGGTGACGCGGAAACTCACGCAACGGGATGGAAAAAAAGCCTGGTAAACATTTAACGCCGCTAATCGCTCACCCTATTGTCGCCAGTCGCAGCGCTTGTCAAACCGAATGGCATTCAGGATAAACCTAGCGACGACAATCCGAATGTTGGTTGTTCCGTTTCGAATCGCTTTCATTAGTAGATATTCGAGATTTAAAATTTTTTAAATATTTGGTGGACCTCGAAAGTCGAGAATGATCGCTCTTCTAAATTACGGAGTGTAGAATTTCGTCTACTTTCCTCTAATTTCCTGCTTCAAATCAATTTCTTAGTATTCGAATCTTGAAAATTTAGAAATACTTGGTGGACCCCGAAAGTCAAGAATGATGGTTATCCTGAATGAGGAAGTGTCGAATTTTGTCTGTTTTTTATAATTTCTTTACCGTTGTATGTTTTTTGATTTGTACGAGAAGAGTTTGAGACGCTGTATTGAATCGTCAGGAGTGTTTGGATTCTAATAATTATTTGTTTGTTGGAGAGTGTTGTCTGGTTACAACACCGAGGTGTTTTCATTTTACTTTGATGGAATCGACAATCGTGCTATACACTTCCAATAGTAAATCGATCAGGTAGATTGAAGGATGGACAGTTAATCGAATTTGCTGTAGAAAGACAAGTCTGCGGTTTATGAAGAGTGGGGAGAAATGTAATTGTTATTCTGATTTACAGGTAGAATTGGATACAGACGAAGGGAGATTGGCATTTTCTTCCGGCAACAGAGGAGAGTAGAAGGTGTTTTCTTTTAGGAAAGCAATTCTGCCGTTTGTTTAATTACCAGATACTTCTAGCCTGTGTCTATACAAATTTCTATAATATAGAAACAACAGTCTCCTCTTAATTTCATGTACTCTAAAAAGAATAGTATTGTGACATGTTTTTAATGGTACCTAATTCGCAGATATAATAAAAAAAACTTGTCAGTGCACTACTTTATACCAATCTCAAATTCCTTATTTAAGAAGATCAATTCCTTTTCATGAAAAGACACTGCGGGACAGTATACATTTGCAAAATAATTGTATGCAAGCTCTATAAATAGATAATCAAGTAGTTAAGAAAATTCAGAACGCTATAAAAATTCAGTTCTCCTAACTTCATTCTCAAGTAAACTTTAAGTAAACTCAGTACTTTATTTTCTAACTTGTTAACACATTTCAAAATTTATTAAGACATATTCTTAAAAATAGTTCATTCAAGAAATGACATCAACATAAAAAGATCCGCATTCTTTCCCTCAAATTCAATTTTTACATTTAAATACTAATACAGACTAGATCATTTGAAGAAACCATACTAAATGGAACTACATATATGAAGTGTATTTCAGAAACAGCCGAACCTTGTTTCATAAAAGAATATCTTCCAAAGAAACACATTTTCGTGCATAAAGACGTCAGGGAGATTTCAGAGTCACCCAATTGTTTATACACACATTTCGCTAGAAAATAGAGGGCAAAACAGTTGATTAGAAGCTAACGAACAGTTTCTAAATGTCCCGAGGAAAGTGAGTTATTCATATCACGAAAAAGTGGTACCAATAACATCGCATATTTTGTCATTCATGAAATATACAGTCCAGCCAAAATGGCAGGATGCCAAGTGGGTGGTGTTAGTGGGATTCGTGGTTTCAGCCCGACGCCAAATACATTGTCCTGCAAAAACGGTTGATTTATTATGACCGGTGGTCCAGGATGCACGATTTTGCCGGACCCCGTACAATCGCGTTCGCCCCGATAATTTGCCTGTTCCTCTGGACAGCAATATCTTTGCACAATGGAAAGTAACCCTGGCTGCCTATTAACTTCCATGGACATGTTTCAGTTTTAATTTAATCCGACTGGTGTAATTAAAGCGGCAAGAAAAGAGCAATGTAGACTAAAACATTCATGAAATTCTTCTGAAGGAATAATTGAAGAGTCCTTGTAGAAACCACTGCAAGTGCCAAAAATCAAATTTTTACGTAGCACGTAGAATATTTACCGATACAAACTTTTTTTAATTTTGGCATTTGCAGTGTTTTCTACAAGGACTCTTCAATTCAACTATTCATATGTAAATCACCGACCATACTTTTCTAAATCTATCAATAATTGAGGGCTTTAGTGGAAAACAAGCACATGCCACTGTTTTATAATTTTAGAGGAAGGCAAGCTGAAGCACAAATTATTTTCATAGGAAATGCCGTACGAAACTGTAATTATTTTAAACAGTACTTGAATTAGATGGTAAATAACAACTATTATCAAATTTTAGCTGAAAAATTAATTAATTTCCATCTTAATTTTTTTATTTCGCCGTAGGATATTCTGTTTACCACTATTTCTTAATATTTTTCTTTCGTTCTCTTTCCATTTATTTTCATTACGAGTACGTTGTTTAAACACTTATTTCTGTGTTTACTTCGTATGAATGATTAATTTCTCTACACATCTGTTATCCCCATCTTGAAGACAAGGTAAGATTTGTCACGTGTTCCCAAGGAGCCGGGTGACATGGGCCCCTTTTCCTCTACGGATTTGTTTTTTCTCAGCGTGGAGAAAATTTAATATGATTCTGCTCGGTGAAACGTACACGCTATTATATTAGGAGCTGGGGGAATTACACTACATTGCAGGACCGAATTAATGCTACAATGAAACGAAAATTTATGCATTTGTGGCATGTGCCTGTTTTCCACTGAGCCCCTCAATTCATGTTTGAATTCTAATATGGTGGACAATGTTTTCTAATTATATGTTCTATACAGAGTTGGGCAAAATGTAATCTAATTACAACTCACAATTTACGATTAAAATGTAATTGTGTAGTTGATTACACATTATTTTCTGTAATCGTTAATGTAGGTAGTTGTTAAAATTGTGGTCAACCACCTACATTAACGATTACAGAAAATAATGTGTAATCAACTACACAATTACAGTTTAATCGTAATTTGTAAGTTGTAATTAGATTGCATTTTGCCCAACTCTGGTTCCATACCTATGGTTCGCTATATATAGATAGTTTATTATAGCAACTTGGCTTGCTTGTTGATTATGTCTGTGAGACACCTATTCAATTTTACTTTCCAACTTGTACGTATGAAAGTAAATTTGTAACTATATAGAATATGTATTTCAATCTACAATCACTGCTTTCATGTTCATAAGGATAGCTCACCAAACATGTCTTCCAAGTTCAAGGAATTTTCAGGGGAGGGTTCAGGGGAGGGTTTTCTTGTACAATTAAAGCTAACTTAATAGTACCTACTTCAAGGTGTTTTCGTACAGAATAATATAATTTGAAGTTCTCATAATTCCCGTCACGACCATAAAGCTATCCTTCAAATATTACATAGACTCGTGTGATCAGAGAGAAGCCATGTTAAAGTAATCCCCTGAAGTTGGAATCAAAGAACGATCATTTTGGAAGATAACCGGAACACCTAACTTTTACGCTAGATCCTTCCCCCCCATTTGCATAATGGATCCAACCGAGCCGATCCATTAAGGAGAAACTTCAGTATAAATGATCGGTCATCTAGACAAGCTCAGGATAACTGGATCTACTAGCCAAGATTCGGGTGAAGTGTCTTTGTTGCCTCTTGCGCCCTTTGGTCCTGTCGTTCGTCACGATATCGCCGTCGAACGATTTGCAAGTATTCAAAGCCACTTTCCGGGGATATAGACATATTATGCTATAATTTATGGCCAGTATAGGCCACGCAGAAGTGCTGGTGATCATCGATCTATCTTGAGTTGGTAGGACGATGGCGCGTCTATGTGTATGTTCGAGAATCTGGCATTCACCATCCGACATTCAGGACGACCCTCTGTCCCTCTTTTCTCCTAGATTCCTACATTGGATATTTCATCACACAAGGCATCAATTCACCGGCAAAACCCCTCTGATTTCTGGCTGTTTACCGTTGGTTGACTGACCCTTCGATTCATATTAAATTATGGTCGGTAGTGAATGGCTCTTGCGGGGATATATGCGAGGTCCAAGTAGTATGAGTCCACCTTTCATCGATTCTCAGACAGTCCGAAGCTTATGCCACCCGTCTGTTATTATAAGTGTACCTGGATTGAGGAAAATCGTGGCAACAACTTGGTGCAAGGATATAATCGAATGTGTAGAATAAGCTGTCTGCTTCTAAGGGTTTATTTCCTAGGAAATGAAGTTCGAAAGCCGGGTTAGATATTAAATTATCGCGGTATAGAAGCCATAATTCCTGCTAACGACGATGTCCAGACGCATTGACTTTTGAAGACCCTGGAAATTTTTATAGAAAGACACATTTGATAAGGAAAACTAGAAGCAGGGGCAGTGTAAAGGTTCCACTTGCTGTGTAGATAACTGTCAGTGATGTTTGCAGAAAATTCCATTCACTGATTCGAATACCTAAATGATGTTCTCCTTCACAATGAAGTGAAATCTTATGTTACCATGAAAACTTAGCAAGCACACAGAGCAGCTTATTGAATGTTCATCTTATTTGGATAGCATTGTATTTATTCTTAGTTTTTTGCCAGTGGAAGTCATTAATAATAACAGCTGATGCGAAGTAAGGTTTTATACACTTTAATAATTGAAACGAAAATTAATTTTAGGCAACTCTGTCGTGGCCAGAGTTCGGAAATCTAAAATCGAATATGTTCCCAGTATACATTTTTGATTCTATATTTTAATCTACTAATTCTTAACTGTGAAGGTATAAAAATTATTACTGTAGTCACTACTTAGTTTGGATCGTGTCGCAAGTGGTCAAACATCGTCGCGATGTTTCATCGCGGGGAGATATTAATTACCTCGATTCGTGCTTTTGTCCGAATAAATTAGAGCGACATTATTCTATATCAATGGTTTCCAAATGACTGGGCGCGCCCCCTTGAGGAGGACCGGATTATTCCGCAAGGATCGCGCCACATAAATCTTCCCGCTGGATCCATGAATTTTCTATCAACGCGGAAATTCTTCTGCTATTAGGTCCTTTATTAGAGTCTTCTCGGGCGATGATAAAGAAAAAGTCGGCCGTTGCGCGCTGCAGAGTTCTCTGAAAGTCGAAAATAATACACGGTGTCAGGGAGTTTCGAAAGTTCCCGACGGGGGAAACAAATTTAATCGCGCCACGGCGAACTTGCCCGCGACTTTTCTTCGCACTCATCGCGATCAATAAGTTCTTGCCCCTTCCGACCCTCGATCATGCACGCATTAGACGTGTCTTCGTGGACGTCGAGCGAAGACATTAAGGACCTTTCCACGCTTTTTCTCTTAAGGGGTTATACCTAGTCAGGCGGCCGAAAAGAGGCGAATGTATGTGAATTTTTTTTGAAAATGCGGAAGCGTATATTTTTACAGAACTTTCTGCACTTAAAAGAAGCAACATTTATAGAACATTTGGTAATTTTTTCGTAGAAAAATATTTACGTTTATAATAAAATTAGAAGCGACATCCGAGAAGCCTTTTTAGAAAAAAATTCGCGTGATTTTTGCACGAAAAAATCAGAACTTGAACTTTAAACAGACGCCATTTTGTTCTAAATTAATATTTCGCAAATTCCTTCCGTTAATCAGAGGATAGATTAATATACTAACAAATGGCAATGCTCACAGCAAAACCAAATTTTTAAAAAGACTTCTTGGATGTCGCTTGCAATTTTATTATAAACGTAAATATTTTTCTACGAAAAAATTACCAAATGTTCTTTAAATCTTGCTCTTTTGAGTGCAAAAGTTCCGTAAAAAATTATACGCTTCTGCTTTTTCAAAAAAAATTCACAAACATTCGTCTCTTTTCGGCCGCCTGACTAGGTATAACCCCTTAAGAGATATTTATCTCATAAGAGATAGATATAAGATTTTACCAACAAACATGGTAACTTATGAGAATTTCGAGCGTTGTAGACGCGTGCAAGGAAGACGAACGAAGTTGTACCCACGACGAAGGAAAAAGGCATCGCCCGAGGATCGAACCGCTTTCAAACATGTTTTTTATCGGCGCTCGAGGGGGAAAAAGGTGCGAACAAGTGGGCCTAGAAAAAAGGGGGATCGTAGCTGAGATGCGCGCGAAGAGCACAGGCGAAGTTGTAGATGGGTGCAAGAAAGACGAACAAAGCAAAGTCGTACGGCCTAGTAGAAAAAACGAAGGCAGTCGAACGCCCGTGCGTGTAAGCAGGGGGAGCCGAGGCTCGAGCCACGGCGGTCTGCTTTATCGTCGGTGCTCTTTCGACCAAGGAAAAAGAGGTGCGAACAAGTAGGCCCAGAAAAAAAGTGGACCACGGCTGGGACGCGTGCAAAAAGGAGAGGCGAAGACACAGCTGCGTGCAAGAAGGACGAGGGAAATCATACGTTCTTGCAGAAAAACAGGGGCAGTTGTACGCACGCGGATGGAAGGGCGGGACGAGGCTCTTCATTCATCGTGGCTCGATGGACTGAGAGTGAAAGGGGGTAAACAGGTAGTTGCGGGAGAAAGGGAAACGAAGCCCTACAGGGGACATTGTCTAAAAGCCCAGCGCTGACTTTTCCATCATCGAGATATAATAATAATAATAATTTATTAACGGAAGCCCTTTGATACATAAGTGTGAAAAGAAGAAAAATAAGGCGAGCACAACGAAGCGAAAATGAGTAACATTGCGTAGAGGAAGCCAGAAATCAGCATAATAGCATTAGTCTGCAGCTAACGATATTAAAGATAGATTGTTTAAACGAGTTAAACGAGCAGTCAAGAAGATCCATCTTACTCGAATAATTATTAACATGTGTGGAAATAGGATTAATGGCATTGAATTTACCCAGCACTGTACGACGGGGTTCGATATAGAGTATAGGGATGTTCGTCTTATATTTTTAATTGGTGCATAAAATTTAATATGTTGAAGAATACCGGAACAGTCTATATTATTATTAAGCAGTTTATGTATAAATAACAGATCAGAAATAATTCTACGTTTTTCTAGCGTCATCAGCCCCAATTTAACTAGTATTCACTGATAAGTATGACAAGCCAGTGGCATGGGATCTTTTAATTTATATGACATATAACGAAGGAATTTATGTTGAACCCGTTCGGTCATGACAGATAGGTACTTGAAGTGTGGACAATCAGATGTCAAAAATAAAATATTTAGATATTGAGTTAGATCATGGATGCACTCGTGGAGTGCACGTGGGGTTTTGGGACGCAAAGAGCTGAGTGGCTGAGTGTACGATATCTGAGGGATGGAAAAGTGCAGTGGGAACCACGATTCTGTAGTGGAATTCGGTTTGTAACATACCGAAAATAAAGAAACTTGAGGTTAAGGTATTTATTTTCTGTCAGAGTACATTTGTGACTGCTCCAAAAAATGGCCCTTCAAGTTGTGCAACTTACAATTATAAAGAAACTTGCCTGCTGTAATTGAGAATTAAGCTTTAATTTGCAGATTTGACGCCTATAAAGGGTATACAATGTTTAAGATTTTTTTTCTAAATAAGTATACAAGATATCTTGATGAAACTTTTTACATTTTAATTAATCGATGTTTACACTATGATTTCCCATTTGTACATTGTAATAAAAAAAATTATATTGTTTTTTATAGAGAAATCGAAAAATCAAATGTTTTTTAAATTTTAGGCCAAATTCTACTGCCTCTCCCCCCTAAAAATATTTTTTAAAAAGTGAAAAACCCAACTCGCGCGTGTTTGTATAAAAAGTTACAATTTTCGCAAATTTTGAATACCTATTTTCTTCAATTACAAACAAAAAAATCGGTTAGTATTAAATATTTGTGGGATCCACTAGATTCAAGTCATACAAAGTCACCGCGAAAAAATTTTACACAGTTTTCTTTTAATCGTGCACGTCAGTTTCAGAAACAAGCTTCGAGAAAAACGCGGGTTTCCCCTGAATACCCAGCGTAGATCGCATGACATGACCTGCTTTGCTTCTCAACGATATAACTTCGAAAATATTTCGCATTACTTTACGAAATTTTAACTGCACATTCTTAAGATGTTGATTTATATATATATATTTATATATTCTTACTGTCGATTTATATATATATATATATATATATAAAAAAAAGATTTTTTGAATCCTCAAACCCGTAAATACCCCTTAAAAACTTTCTCTGTCTATTCTTATGACAACACCCCCCCCCCCCCTGTTGTACGCAGAAAATTATCTATCGTGTCCTCAGCTCGAGAGGTTATCATTGCTCCGCGATGGTTTCATAGGCGTGCTTCATATGTATTTGCTCCTGACATCGGTGACATAGTGCAAGGAAATTTCACACCTCCGTAACGTGACCGAGGGAATCTTGTTCCGCCCGCATACATATCGCTCGAGCGATGCGCCCGCGTACGCGACGTGGCATTCGCAGCCTCTTTCTAGAGGGGCTGGCGGCAGACAAAGGAAAATATCGAGATATCCGCTATGTATTGGATTTATAAGGAAGTTTCGTATGGAATTGCTTTACTCGACAAGTTTTCCCTGCCTTTGTGTAATCGAAACGCCGGGGCTAAAATAAAGACGTTTGCGCGATGGATGCACAATATTGTCTATAGCGTTAGAGCGACTTTGTGGTGGTAAAGAAAGGGATTATGGATAAGGTACATTATTCTCAACGAGAAGAAAAGTGTAAACAACTTCTTCGGTTACATTCACTTTTAATTTGCCACGTGTATAACGTGAAAATATATTTTACTTCTAATTTCAACTTTTATATATGCTTGCTGATGTTCGTATGTTTACATTGTACCTTTTCGCCAGCATCTACCTAAATTCGTTTTGGGTATATGAAGGTAACTCTTTCCGCATGCACCCGCACCTCGTTTCAAACGCGGAAGACAAAATACAGCATAGAAAATAAAATTTACATCCTTCTGTCCGCGATGCTTTATTTTTATGTTTGTTAATATATTCACTGTCTCACGAATTGTTTAAAGATGCCATTATCGCGTTGCATTTTTATTACATGGTATTTCAAAAGTAAAGGAATGTTATTTAGTTAACATAATTTGGAAAATTTTATGGGAGATCACAGAGATTCTATATTTATGGCTACAAAGTAGTGGAATATAATTAGCGATTATATTTAGCTAATATTGTAATTAATAATCGTTATCGTTTTATACAATTCTTTACTTCAACTTAACGAAGTAAAAATACTTGACTTGAATGACCTCGTCCTTGATATATTGAATATACGATGTTCTTAATGTATATTTAAATATATATACGACGCTATCTTCAGCAACAATGGTTAATGAAAATTCTTCAGAAATATGAATCGATATTGAATTTTCCTATCCCTAAAACTCTTGAATATTCTGCAACTCCTCTGATTAAAGGATCAAAATACAGCTATGAAACTAAGAATAGTTTTCCATTGGCTGAATATTAGTGAACTTTATACAAACTATATTTGGTAGCGGTGGTAAAGAAATCAGGCGTAAGAAGTATCCGCGAGGATAATCGAAGGTTGTTTCAAAGTGAATCTCTTGTTCTACGAGATTGTCGCTTCAGTAGTTCACATTCGGTAGACCATAAAGTTCAGCACAGTGATTTTAAAAACCGTTAACACAGTAATCTGTTATGCTCCGATAAATTCTCCGTGCTCTCTAAGACGCTGTATTCTTTTTTCAACACCCCGTATATACACGATTGCCTCCAGTCGCCCGTTAGGTTAAACAAGAACAGTTTGGAGTAAGTTTAGCCGAGATTGGCTAAGCGATGGAATTCATTTCCTGGTGCAAGGGGATAGATCTCGTCGCATCTACATGCATGCACTTTAAGCAGTAGATGGAATCTTGGCTCCCACTGTGTAATCTATCCAACTCTCACGAGCTATTGAGCAGAACACACGTATCCACTGTTCAGGCTGCATAATCGCGGCTACGAAGACTTATCATGTTACGAGCAAGTGCTCCGGTAAGTTGTTCTCGAATTCCTATAAAAACGATCAACCGCCGCGATAACGTTTTATTGAAACTAATTCGGGGCGTCTGAGCGTGCGCGGCGACAGGTAGCGTTAAATCACGATGCATTTGGCACGAACAATTATTTATAGTTTAACCGAACGTGCGTGCGGTGTCTGAATTATATACGCGGTACGGAAGAGCATAAATGTAGCGTATACAGTCATTGTATATTAACCACGTAGTTAATGCTTCCACTTCTCTTCTCAATTACGATACCAACCGCAGTTTTCTGCCGTGATGTGGTCTTCCGCATCGTCGACTGTTAACGTGAAACAAATACCGTCTAATAATTGCTAGTTTATTAAGTGGTATCGCTTCAGTAGTAACACGAACGGGCGAATACAAATTGATCCGTGCGTAGAATTACGCAGAGTTGAACATTGTTTGAATAAATTTTTATTCGAATAATCTTTAACAATAATCTTCGAATAAAAATTTCGATTAAAATGAAGTTATTCGAGAATAACGAATAGTTTTTTATTCGAATAAATTTGTATTCCTTATTCTCGAATAATTTTTTACTCGAATAAATTTATATTCAAATAAAAATTTATTTTTTACTCGAATAAATTTATATTCGAATAAAAATTTATTCGTTATTCCCGAATAACTTCGTTTTATTCGCAAATATTATTCGAGTTTATTGGAATGCAAATTTATTCGAATAAATTTACCAGCTGTGCGAATCCTATGACACCCTTCTGACCTTAATCCATCATAAATCTTACACACAAGCGACGCAAACTTTGTACCTGAACTCCTGCCATTGATCGATTCTCCCACCTCCCTTAACTATTTAAATTCTTTGTGTATTCTGAATTTCGAGGCAGGAAGTAATGTCCATTCAACGTTGTCCTCTGCTTCGAACAGAGAATTATATTGGCATCGGGAGCGAGATGACATGCCTCGAAGAATATTTCTTGATGCGTGAAGCGCTGTCCGGATATGTATGTAAGTGAAAATGGGGATTGTGAATCGCCATAGTGTATTGGAACACTTGCTGTTAACATCATACTGCATGTAAAGTTTACATTGTAAACGTGTATCTATTAGTGTTTTTTGTATTTTGAATGTGCCTATTTGTGAATTTAACCAATTATGTATTGAAAATGAATCCTGAAGAATATATCCTGTGTACTTAAACTTGTTTCCCACCTTCGAAACACCTTGCGTAGTAATTTCTTAAACACAAGTAGGTTCATTATGGATTCATACAAATTACTTATATTTATTTATATATTTATTGCTTTAAACCAGGTGTGGTTTATGCAGCAAATGCAGTATTGTACATTATAGTTAGTTAGATTGCCTGGTAAAGTTTGCAGTTCGTAATTCCTACTATTTAACTATAGTTAGATTCTTACAGAACATCTTTTAAGAAAATCCAATGACTTATATGCAAATGTATAGTCTTAAATTATAAACTGAAATCTAATTGAGAGTGAAATATAATTGTAAATGATCTCGCAAGATTATTCACGCTCGATAAGCTTTTTTTTAAAAAATTGTGTGCACTCATTAATTCATCAATTTACCTTGATTTATTTCTAGAAGATTTCATTTTAATTGTTCACTTCGCAACGACATGTTCTAAATAATGAAAGTTAAATACACAATACACAATATGTACACATCTTTAAATTAAAAAATAAAACAATTATCTGTTTAGGTACACTTCCAAACGAAGACCAGATTGTCTACAGTAGATTTTAACGATTTTGCCAATGACGGAGACACGAAGCGATCCTACCACTAAACACTGGGGTCACATTTCTAATGGACAATTAATGTCACTCCGTGTTCATTCCCCAATACGAAGCAGCGTCTACAATTTCGCACGCCAACAAAACACCTCGATTCCCTGGCAATCCCCGCAGAAATTCACTGCAATTTTCCCTCCCAGTCCATGAGGTCATTCCACCGCGAAGCTTCATAAAACCAACCACTTTACCTTCAAACGAATGCGCACTTAATCCTAAGCTCCGTTCGCACGGTTTCATTACGAGCTTAAGTCACCCACGCGCGGAATGCGCCGCGCAGATCACGCTCGAAGCAGTTAGAAAGGATTGCCTTTCAAAGACACAGTGTACCGGGGAAACGTCTTTAGGCCACGTTCCCACCTTTGGAGCGCGCTTCGCAGAAAACACTTAAGACACCTCTTAGGTGAGCATTACCTTTGAAAGGCCACCCTTTTCAGATTCTTCGGAGACGCGTTGGGAACACAGCATTACGTAAACGTACTTTTGTGCCCGTGCGTTGTGCACGTGGAAAAGTGGCTGTGCAGTCGACAGAAAGGACTACTTTGCGCGTGTGGAAACAGTGAGAATGGTCTATTTACGTGGCACACTCGCCTAAGGAACTAAGTAATTATCAGATAGCTGCTAGGAGTAGAGGGACGAGGGTTTCAGTCGCCCGAAGAATCGTTTATTAAGTTTATCGCGCTAGAAAGAATGAAACGCGAAATCGAAACAACGTACGTGTCTTTATCGCATTGCTTCGTGGGACGATAAGAGCAACCGTGGGCCGCTAGAGTGGTACGTGCGTGTCCGTGGATAATTTGGCTGGTTTCGCATAGTTGTGTAACTCGTGCAGACACATACGTAATTGTATAGACGATCGAACAGTCGGTTTCCCTTTAAAACCGTCTCAAATACCATTGTTAAGGCAACTGTTACTTCAACGCTGCTTGAAACGCGACCTACGGACAGGAGCTACGTTCTCTATCGACCGATTCGGGTTACACGTTCGCTTTATTCGCTGCCATTAAATATCGGGGCTCTCCAAACGATAAAATGCTTCTTAGGGAGTCATGAAATAATTTCTTTCCGATTTTCTACCAGAGTATTAAGGGTACATTCTCGTGTAATCCCTTCAAAATGTAGGATATTTTTGAAAGAGAACCGTAACACATGGGGTAAAAAGTATTTCTGGTATTGATTTATACATATTTGAAGATGATAAAAAATGATTTTTTTGCTTTTTCTCCAACGTAATCTTGAATAAATAGCTATAACATGATATTTCGAGATAGGCTCATCTGAAATGAAAAATCGAAAGGTTTTCTTAAAATATATGAGTATGGTTATCGTATTACCAATCGTTACTGCAAAATAATGAAAAATTGATTATTGGTACGTGTTTTAATAAAACTGCCCCGAAACCGGTAATTTATTGGTAAAAAATGCTGAATAAAATCAAATTGAGTGGGCCAAAACTTATGAAAGTTGGTAATATGATAGCAAGTTCATTTACGAAAATAATACCCAAACGATTTTTGAAATCCGTCAATTAGTTCTTTTGTTTTTATCACAAACAAATTTTTTTTATCATCTTAAAATATGTATAAATCAATTCCAAAAAACTTGTTACCCCATGTGTTACAATTCTCTTTAAAAAAAATCCTAAATTTTGAAGGGATTACACACGAATGGCCCCTTAATCCGGATGAATGATGCTTATTGGACTCCGCGTACACGATTTTCATTCCTAATGTTTCGTAATCTATTGTCACCGAAAAATGTAACATAGTGTCTTAATAATTTTAAATAAGCGCATCTTCCACTAGTTCACATTTATTCTTCTTCAACATGTATGTATCATTATTATTATTATTCTTACATCATTATTACTCATAGAAAATAAATGATATAATACATATAGATGAGTAATAATAAAAGTAAATAACTAAGTAGTACTACATTAAAGACGAGGCTGCAGTAGCAAACTGTTAATAAATCTTAACCCTTAAGTACCTCAAACTAAAACTAATAAAATTCTACAAAACTAGTACATTTCTGTAATTATAGTGAAATTGAAATTCTCCGTATTGTTTTTGTAGCGTCCTTCGTGTCAGAGCTAATTGAAAGTTCGTGCAAAGTACTTTTCAAGCGTATCCAATTTTGTTTGTTCGTAGAAATCAGTCTTCATAAGCCACGTTTCAAATTAATGCTTCTAGAAACGTCCATGTCCTGAGAGCTCGAACCATCTTATTACTGAAGTTAATGCTTTCTTTCTCGCAGGGCGAATGTTCACGCCATCGCCCCCTTTTTTTTCCCCCCCTTGTGCCGTTCACTTTTGCCAGCCAGCCATTTGCAAACAGCCGTTTTCGTAATAACACGTTCCACGGCTGACTGTTACTCAGTTATAATGTCTAACCGCCGGAAATCACGGAAGCTTTATTGAACCCGTTGGGCTAGCTGCTCCGTGGATTAGGACAGGCCAAAGGGGAGGTTTTAATTTCCTTTCCACCGTCGCTTTTCATTACGATTTAGTTGAATCTCTTTTCATTCGCTCGGGAGCATTCATTCTTTCCTCCTTATTTTTTTTTTAAATTCGTCGAGTTCGTCTCTGCAAATTTAAAAGACAAACGGTGGGGCTCCAATGGGAGACGGCTCCAAAGACACGTTAAAGTGTCCATAACTTTCGTTTGCATTTCATGGTTACAAATATGTCTCATCGTAAAATAAAAAATTCAAATGAGATGGAGCATCAAAGTTTACTTTTGGAATCACCCATTTTTCCGAGATAAAAGTTTCGTCCGTGAACCGTGCAATCAAAACAACAATTTCCTAATGGAAATCTTTTTCAAAAATTTATTCTGTAATCAGGAACGAATTGTATCCTTTATTCAGTTTATTCTATACAAAAGGACGCTTCATTTTAGGGAAGTATATGTTGCGTTTCGTTATAGGGATTTTAATTCACTTCATTTTAATTCATTTCACTTTATTGATAAAGTCATGTGCTACAGTGTTTGCCCCTAAATATTATAAATTTTAGAATTATATACTGCTGCTATTGCATTGTTAATTTTTTTTTTAAGTTATGCACAGGCACTCCACCCTATTCGTAAAATACTGAAAGGAGATTAATTAATAATTAATATAAATTTGTTTGGATCATTCTTTATAAATTGGTGAATCACATTAGACATTTTCAGTAATCGTTTTACTTCCTTCATTCTTTAGCTAGACATCAGCATATATGTACGTTGTTACATGTCAAAAATTCCATATTTTATATAAGTCAAAGTATCAAAACTTCAATATTCGCGCGTTCGATATTCGTCCGATATTTTTTTTTCAATTCTGAAATGCTTTAACGGATCAAACACAATAGAAAATATCGAATATAACAAACAATGCCGCGCTTTGGCGCCGTGCAATTGTTTGCTCCTCGTTTCGCCCAACTGGTCGTCCAGCAATGTAAAATCGTATGTACATACCTACGTGTTCATGATAAATGCGTTTACAGAAATTATTACTTATTACTTGATCGAGGCACAGTTATAATTACAGAAAATTTTCTTTCTGTTTTTAAAAACGCAATCGAGATGAATATATATTTTTTAATTTAATTACAGTAAGCGGGTTAGACTACCATTTAGTACAATTAATTACAAATCACGTTGAAAAACGGACGTGCATTAAGAAAGAAAGACAGAGGAAAAATGAAAAGGAGACAAAGGAAAGAAATTGAAAATTGAAGAATTGATGGTTACAGAATCTTTTTGTGCAACTGTGCAGAATATCTGACAGTGTGTGGTAAAAGAAACGAAAGGCGAACCTATCGTACACTTCTTCGTGCAAAAACGGTCAAAATATTTGGAATAAAATATTTTCGCACGGCGTTTTGGTTTCGAGAAAATCAATTTTGAAGATTCAGTGGATAGATATGCAAGTATGTGCGACTTGTCTCGCGCGTCTGACCATTGCTGGCTATTTCCACTTACGTCTCTTTGCAACCAGTGACGTTGTGGTTTGAATAAAACACTATTATTCAGGAATTCACCTGGCTACTTATATAATCCGAAAGGGGGTGATACTTCCTAAGAAAAAAGATTGAAAGTATCGAATAAAACTCCTCGATACAAAGCTTCGTTTCCATGAAAATCGATTTGGAAACCCGTCGTGTACACGAGCGCTGAACTAAGCATCGGTTCCATTTTCTAAACCCATTTTCTTCAAAACGAAGCCTTCAGAGAAACCATTTTATTTTACACTCTCGATTTATTTTTACATACGATATCATTCCCTTTATGGTGGCAACAATAATTCGCTGAATGGTCCATATCATCCAGAATCGATGTTATTTTAAGCCTTTAGCGCCCAGTGTGACGTATACGTGAAACCAGTTTAAGACGTATACAAAAAATCGATAGTAAATAATTTTAGGTCCGAAAACGGATCAGTTCTCTAAATGGCTCCGAGATGCAAGCCACTGATGCGTTTACCGTTGTAAATAATGTTTACAGGAACCATGGAAACGTTTCTGGCGAATGCATGTTGGACATTTTTCGATAATCTTAAACGTTGCTCTTGTTTTCTATAAAAAGTTGAGAGTTAAAATATTTTTCTTACATTTTATTTGGTAAATACGTGTAAATTGATTGTTATACTAATAGAATATTAATTATAAAGTTTGATTTGATCAATTTTTAGTTTGTAATTGCGTGTTAAAATTCGTGTGACGTATACGTTACCCACTGGGCGTGTACGGATTAAAAAAGCGATTTGTTTTTCATTCGTATAATGGTTTCTATTGCGCGGCCGTCCCCCGGTAAATACTCCACCACTAAAGAAGTCACGGCAAGCATCGACTTCTAATTCTAAACCCTCGGATCTGCAGCGTTTCGACAATGTTGACCACTGGGTCGTGTTCAGCAATGACAGACAGCGCTGTAAACTTTGCACTTCTGGGCACATTCAATCAAAGTGCTACAAGTGCAATGTTCGCTTATGCTCGAGTACAAAAAGAAATTGTTTTGTAAATTACCATAGTAAAAATTAAGATTTTGTACTTCGTTTATACATTCTATAACAAAAATATGTATTCCTCTTTTCATTTGTAAGAGATTTAAAAAGTATAAATGAATAAAACACGAGCATATCGTTTAGAAATGTTTAGAAAAGATATACTCGTGTTTTATTCATTTATACTTTTAAGATTTCTTACACATTATAATAAGCATGCATTTAAAAGACAAATTTTGTATTTTAAATATTGAGCCACATTTTACTCCGTACACGCCCAGTGTGACGTGTACGTCACATTTAGAAAATCATATTTTCACTGGCTTTTTTGGGAAATGAACGATGAAGTGCATGTATTGGCACCATTTTTCAGTTAACTAATCGCAATAAATAATTTTTTTCCGCCGGGAAAAGTGTCTGGGCACAAAAGGGTTAAAAAAAAAAATGAATCGACATATGAAAACATTTCATTCCAAATTTTGTATGTATTTTTTCCATAGAAATCACCCCCTTTTTTATTGCATTACGTGTCGCCCTGTTTAATAAACAGTGTCTTTAATTCCGTTTGTTCTTCTGGGAAATCAAGCCCACGTGTATAGTTTTTACCAACAACGTTCCATCAATATTTTGAATCACTTATAATATCGATTTAAGAGTACTTGTGGATATGCCCATCGTCAAACACACTTCTAGAACAGAGAGCCCAATATCCGAAGCATGACGAGGGTGGTTTTCGAAGTTATCCGATACTCCCACGCGCAACCTTATGAACCTAATTGCCCGACCCGTTCTCGTGAGTGCGATAGTTGGAGTACACTCTCAAAAGGTCGAATCCCTTGTCGATAGTGCCAAACAACGTAACTTCGGACACTCGTCCGGTCCTTGTTCTCCCGTAAATTAAGCGAAGGCATCACCGACGCATAATGACTTTACCTTTAATTGCTGGTTGCAGTGACGCGCGAGAGTTCCCAGACACTTATGAGTTTAGCTGTTCTTCGGTAGAGGAGGAGCAAGATAAACTTTAAATAATGTAGAACTACAATAATATACCATTAAAGATTTAAAAACTTCTGGGCAATATTCCTGCTACTAGAAATGATACAAAATATTAAATGCAACACTATACTACGAAATATATGGGAAAACGTGAAACAATCCCGGGTCGTTCACGTGAACTACCACCTGGCTCTTTAGATTAAAATTACTTTGCTTGGAAACTGCGTAAAAAATAGAAAACAATATAGATTTCCAGAATTTCAGTAATAGAACTGAGAGTGACAAAATAGTAGAGGTGTGCGAGTATCCGGAATTTACGAACAGAGCGGAACTCGGTTCGATTGCTCGAGTCGAATCGAGCGTTTGAATTTTCCGAGCTGTTAGACAATAAAAAGTAAAAACCGACTTCAAAGGTGCGCTGAAAAGAATATAATAATTATTTTTTTAAGTACACAACATAAACCCCAAAACGTGTTTTACCTTTTTCGAGAAAAGTGAAGTTAAAGTTTGGAAACATATAATTCAGCAATTTATTGGATGTGTAACTTCGAGACAATAAAACTGAATTTAAAGAAAGTAAAAGAAATCGTTTCACAATCAAAATACAGAGTATGTAGTACCTTCAGTTAAATGATCCATTGAAAATTATTTTTATTTATGCATAATGTTATTAATGTAGGTTGCCTTGAGGTATAGGACAGAACTAAGTAAATACATCAAGGAAATGCGTTAAATAGATTCTCTCAATGCTAAGGTGTTTTCTGCATGTTGGGGGCTTTTATTTTGTTTTCTTTCGAGTGTTCATATACAAATAAAGAGTCTGGATTACGGTCATGTTAAAAATCATCGCAAAAAAATATTGATTTTTAGATTTTTGTCCACTGAGCAACGCACTGTGCGTCGTAAGACTCCGAATGACTTAAATTTTCGTATTACTCGAACTTTACTTGTAAACATTCGAATTACTCAAGTTACTCGAATATTTATTAATATCAAATACTAACCTAACTGTATAATATGTTAGTAACTCGAAGTAATTCGAAAATTTTCGAGCTGAAAATATATCTCCAAGTAACTCGAAGTGTTACGAGAACTCGAATATTCGAGCCGTTTAAGTTTTTCAAGTAGCTTGCATCTTTTCAAACAGTTCGTCCATTTCAAGCAGCCCGGAAAATTCAAACACTCGCCTCGGCTTGACCGACCGATCAATGATTCGACTCGAAATTCAAGTATCTACTCGAATAAATCGTATACTCGCACACCCCTATAAAATTGATTAAGGTTTAGAAACCTTTTCTCAATAATTCTGAGGCTACAACTTCGCAAGGGTCGTAGAGTACGGATTACACAGTGTGGATGGAAAGTTTCAAATACGAAGAAACAATTCAGGAAGCGTTGAGTTACTTATAGATTATGCCAAGTGCGTCTCACACTCGACGCGTTAACACGTTAATTAATAGTGTCGCTGATAGAACTGATTAAGGGGTGAAGTTTCTCTGGGCGCGGCAGGGCGTTCAAACGTGTAACGTTTCGTGTAAGGATGTACCTGGCAGGGTACAGCTTCCGGCTGACTTTTAAGTTCGAACGATACACTCGTTGCACCCCTATAACTTAGCGTGCACCGAAATTTACGCTACTCTGGCAGGTTTATTTATCGGGCGTTGGAGGCCAGGCGCGGTACACAGGTCGGGGTTTATGACTTCTTCTCCGCTGTAGGAGCCGTTCGGATTGCCGAAGGAAACGTATACCTCCGGCACTCGATGCTTCCGCGTTGCAACACGTGCAATGATCGTAAATGCACGCTCTTACAAACGTTTGGGGCATGCATACAGAGTCGATCCCCTCGACACATTGACACATATTCGATCTGCATGCACCCAGACGCTGATCTATGCGCGAATTTGATCGCGGGAACACCTTCGACGCTCGCGCCTTACCGTTGGATCGCCGAGCCTTCGTGCACAGATTGCGTCATGTTGCTTGTACAGACGTTTTGCGATTCCTGCGTTATTCATACATTTTTGTTTGGCGCTAGCAAGTAGTTGTAAAATGTACGCTATCGACGTTGTGTATCGGCCCGAAATGGCTTTTGAAAGGAATGCGAATGAAATTTGATGAGTATTTGCAGTATATTTTATCGATTTAGTTAAGTGGTCGCTTAAGGTGAATCCTATTTTTGGGGCTAAAAACATAGGAAAAGTTGGGAATTCTTTTTGAAGAAACTAGCGATTCAATTCATCTGAAATTTGGACTATGTTTTTATGCGTCTTTAAAGTTGCTGCTTTTTTTATTCATTTTTACTAATAAATAAATAAGTTATGCATAGTAGCTTCGGTTTGATTAACCAGAATACTGATAAGTTATATAATTCTTTTGTTACATAAGAAAATTGGCGCAAAATTGGATAGCAAAAATTAAATGTTCAGACATTTCAGATTGAAAATTCATCACTCTCCTCAATAATTTTTTTATATTATTCTGGTTCACCAACCTGAAGTTAGATATGTGTAAAGTAAAACGCCTTTCCATTTTTCTATTTCAGATTACCTGGAAGATAAATATCATGCACAGCAGCGGACGACCGTGTATAACTCCTATATTTATTATTAAAAGTTAATAATATAAAAACTCCAAATTCTTCAAAGATGTTTAAAAACATGATCCCAATTTCAGATGAATCTAATCGCTAGTTTCTTAAAACAAATCCCAAATTTTGCTATGTTTTTAGCCCTAAAAATAGGATTCCCCCTTAAAATCGTTTCTTCACCTGCGAATTTCTATAGAGATTATGTTCATTTTTTGTTTGAAAAGTAAAAGTAGTGGATATTTGTTTGTGATTGTAAAGGACAATGCACAGATGATTTAATAAAAGGTGTCAAAGGATTTACGGGAACGAATATTAGTAGGCAAAGTTTCTAGGCATTTGTTTGTAATTGGATTTTGAAAAGGGAAACCTAAGATGAATTTTAAATAGTATAGGATTAAAATGTGGTAAGAAGGAAGTTCACGATGCAAGTAGGAAACGTTATTTTCAATTCCTTTTTATATCTGGGAATATTTACAAACTTTCATATTTCAAATAACAAATTGCAACCAGAAATTACGGTGACCAATGACCAACCATCAGATGAAATTGATGAAGAACGTACAAAATTTATTAAAATATTACAGTAACATGGATTGAATTCCACTGCACATTTGTGAGACGAGTTATGTCGTAAAAGCGTGTCGCTTGTGCCGACATGTGAATTCAATTAAAAATATTATTAAAAGTTACCATTAATTTTATTTGACTACATATTAATTACTAAAATTGATGTCAATACACGGAAGAGGAACGAAACCTCTATCCATTTTATAATAATTTGTAACAACAATTCTAGGAACTGATATGAAAGAAATCAGCAATTCCGTTCAGCAATTGCACGGAGAGTGTAAAGAGGAGGTGTGAAGAGAGCCCACAAAAGAGCCAGTAATGTAAACTTCCAGCAAGGTATTTCACACCGCGGAAGCACGTTTTTAATTTTCATTTCAACGAAACGTGGAATAGCTTTGTACATTTCGAATAAAAAATCTCAATCTTAGTAGGTATTTCGTTCAAAGAGCTTTAAACTGTTCCTCTCGTATGACAATCACTTTTCATCTTGCGCGGAGGGAGGATCGAAACGGAGCTACCAGCAACGACAAAAGATCAGGACAGAATCGCCCGGATTTATAAACCGTGAATACTAATTAGCGCCCATGACTCATCCCGGATGGAAATTTTCAATTTTGACGCGGATTAAACAGTCGACATCTGCGCTTCTAATTAAAGTATCAAAGCGCTCGGGGAAATGATTAACCTTATATTTCACAGGTCCAACTGCGACTGGTTAAACGATTGAACACCAAAAACACGCTTTGATGCTGTTGGGTTACAAACACCATTTATCTTCTCTGCACCGTGCGGGAGCAGTTGCATTTGCTTGATGCACATCACACGGTGGTGGCGACGCATATAAGATATCAAAGTGAATTGGCACAGCTTTGGTTGACATGCAGCTAAAATTGTTAAACGCTTTCTAGGCGTTCAGCCACGTGGGTGCATAAACATCCAAATATATTTACATTACACAATACGTTCCACTTTAGACCTCTTTATTCCCAAGGCACGAAGTGCTATGCACGAAATGTAATGTTACCAAACTAGAACTGCACAACGTTGTTTGCTTAATTTCGTTGCATGTCTCTATATCTTTAGACACTATTTCATTGCGTTCCATATAAAACGTGTACTCTGTCATAACTGCATAGTGTGCAATTGATGACGTGCAATGACTGAAAATTTTTTGAGACTTTCGCACGAATAGAGGAAGTGGTCTAAATATGGGTTAGCATTTTTATTTCAGGATTTTCGCCACACCTGCTGAAGATTTTTATGATGCGACACGTGAATCTATAGGAATGGTAAATTTGTTTACTTTATGATATGGAGTTGAAATAAGCTGAACAAATTAATGTTCATTTCAAATTCTATATTTAAAATAACAGTAAAAATCGTCGTTAACCAAACAAATGCAAACCATTATCAGTTTCCCACAGTTGCTTTTATTTCTCAGTCATACTTTTACACTTTTTCTGATAGAGTGAAACACCCACTATGGCCACAGTTGTGCTAATTGAATTACGCTGTAATTTAATTACGAAATTTAATTACATTGTATTTCAATTACATAATTCAAACTTTTCAATTAATTCAATTCCTAATTACTGTAATCATGCGTGTAATTGATTTACAATGTAATTAAATTACAGCTCAGATCTCTGAAGTGACATAAATGATTATATTTATCATTCATGTTTATATGACGCGACGTATTTCGTTTCCCGTTAATACCTGACTCAATCTTATTTCTCACCTCTTATTACCTATCAATTTGGTTACCTCTTAATTCACAATTCTAATTACATTGTACTTTGCAATTGTACTTCAATTGCAATTACGAATTGCGATGTAATTTAATTGTAATGTAATTGAATAAGATGTAATTGAATTACTTTGTGATTATAATTCATGGAATAATTCAATTGTAATTCTGCAAAACTCTGACTATGACCCAATACTTCAACTAGCCCATATTTAGACCCTAACCTATATTTGCACCACTTCCTCTACCCACATCTTAATCCAAATAGCAATTGTGCTTTGAAATGAGATGAATATTTCCAGTGTGTGTGTTTCTAATGTAATTATTTGGAATTATCATGATAGTAACATAACTTTTTTTACTGTAGACTTAGGAATCTTTGTTTACAGCATGGTGTAATGGAAGCCCATTATCGCCTGAGAATGTTTAAATTTTAGTTGGATTTACGAGACCCCTCGATGAGAATCCCCAAGACCCTTCTCAGAAGGACCTGTCGTGTCTCTAAAAGTTTCTCACGACCAAATACAATAATCGTCATCCAGCTGGGCCAAAAACTTTTGACAAATAATGTAAAAAAAACTTTCAGTTGGAATTAAGTTGTGGCATTTTCTTATCAGAGCTCTTGGAAACTCGATATCGCGCAAGTATGATTCTATTAACAAATTTCCAGCGAAATATTGGAAGGAAATTCTACCTAGTTCTATAAACATACCGCAAACTAAGGAAACAAATATGAAAGCCAATGTCAGCTCCCGAGTAACTTTTGGAATAATTATAAACGCCACGAAATTGCCAGCAGAAAAAGACGACGAAGCTCTTCGGCGGTCGCAATGTCACATTTGTCAGTTCATTACGGCTGCCACGCCAGTGTGTTTGCATTGAGCGGCGGGCACGCGTACGAGGAGATAATTGAACGCGCGCAAAAATAGCTGGTGACGCGGTGCGACACGGGAAATCAATTTCCAAGGTGTGCATCTACAATTCAAGAACTTCCTGCGACGAGTGCAACGCTTGTAAATGCACTCTGACACGAGGGCTGGGCGTGAATGGCAACTCGCGTCACGTGCTCCGCACGCACCCACGCGTCCGCCCCCACACACGCGTGCCAGGCGTGTTTAAATGCCACGCGTACTGTCAGCCCCGCCAGCGGCGAATAAATCATTACCCGTGAAAAATGTCACCCGACCCGCGCGACGCCGGAGCGGCCCTCTTGTCGCGGAGTCGCGAAACTTCTGAATGGAAAGTCGGGCCGGATGCAACTGTTACCGCGGCGTGTTATTGGACATTTTCGAAATCATTTTTCACGCCCGCGGGCCGAACAAAGACCGAGACGAGGATAAATCCTTCGGCATAGGGAACGGCGATTCGGCGGAACGATGAAAAATCGATGAACTTTCTAATTAGTTTACCCGACCGGCCGCGGTAAATCATCGATCTGATCGCCTTTAATTGCGGATACCTGTTTGCCGCGACAAACTTTGCCACGAACGCGCGAGTATCGTTCGAGGCCTTGAAAGGCGATTACACCTTGCTCGTGGGAAAGATTGAGGGAGGCATTATTTATCGGGCTGTCGAAAAATCGTTTGGGTACTGTTGAAGTTAGGGTAGTGCCACTCCAGGCCAAATTGATCGTCCTTTTCATTCCGTGACGGTGATTTTCATGAAACTGAAATATGATGTAGTCCGCAGAAAAGTAGGGGGGGTTTAAGTCATCATTTTGCTGGTTTCGAATTTGTTTATAAAAGTCGCAGCGTGCAATTTTTAACTGGTTTTTGGTCTTCCAAATTTAACCACGAATATACTTCCAGGGAGGGTTTGAACAAGTGTGTATTCTTCGTTCGGGTTGGCGTAGAATAATCCTTCGGAAAGAATAGTAGCCGCGAAAGAACGTTATATTATTATTATGAATCGTCTTTATGACTCAAAAAAGAAGAGACCTGAGTATTTACAGCTAGCTTAGTCAATAAGAGTAAAGCCGAGCCTGCAGTAGTAACACTGTTGAGCAGCCTAACTGTGAAACTAAAATAGAGACAACAACAAACTAACGTAACAAATGTTAAAAATAAACTAAAGTAAAATTAATCTTACGAGATAACGCTAAAGTGAGAATAATAAAAAAATATTAAACCAGTTTAGAAAATAATAATCTGCTACCCTGGTAAGTACTGGGTGAAAACTCGTTGTTTAAGATAACAAAAAAAATTAAAGTAAAAATATTTGTGTAAATTATAGAAATTAAGCGCACACCGGTCGGTGACGATTTTACAGCCATCTTTGGTGATTTTTATCAATTGCGCCTTCAGATTTTATAGTTACCAGCTGAAGAACTTTTAAGTAGTATCTGATATAAACAACATGATTTCTGCCTGCTGATATCGCAATGGTAACTTTGGTAACCAGACATCCGCCTTCTTTACTTAAATCTCTAATTGCAACTAAGTTTATGATGCAGACGAAGTTGCTTCGCTACACTGAGCAGGTACACCAAGTTTCGTATGGTTAAAAGGTATTGTCGCTTTACGCTTCGAAGGAATTCAAAGCTTAATTAGGATTCCCTGCTCAGTGGCAATTAATGCATGATGAGCTCGAATTCCAGACATTACAGTAGAATTCTTTAAGGTGGCAGAATTATTGGGCTGGTTTCCTTTAATTAGGGACCTTTGGTCTGACATTAAGACGTTGCACGACAATTCTTTGAGGTGACAGAATTAGTGGAGTGGTTGCCTTTAATTAGAAACCTTCGGTCTGACCATAAGGCATTACAGAACAATTCATTGAGGTCACGGAATTATGGAAATGGTTTCTTTTAATTAGGAACCCTTGGTCTGATCTTATCTAAAATTAAAAACAAATTCTCGACAGACATAAATATAATACAACACACTAGATATCGTTTAAAAGCTTAATTATAATACAAATGTAATTGGTCACTTCTTCATGAAGGAGGATATTTATTATTCTGTCAGTAGACGCGATATTTACGCAAATTATCATCCTTGCACGGTTTAAATCCGCTAAAACGATTGAGCAGTTAGCGGGATTAAAACCAGATTATTCAGCTGCTGGGTATCGACGTGTACGGGGTAAAGTGGAATAATGTAGAATCTAAAATAGTGAGCGCCATTGTGTCTGACCTAGAGCAGACACATACTCAGGTATGTAAATTGCGCGTCACGACACGTGCCATTAATGGTTGATTGCCTTTCTTTCTCTCCTAACCTTTCATACAAATAGCAAGCTAAAGCTTTCGACGAAAAAATCGACGCTCTCGCGAACGCTTTAGACGAGGCTCGGACCAACTAGCGTAAATAAGAACAAAAAATTTTTCGTACCCCAGTTTCACCGTACCGAAAACGGTCCGCCACTCTATAATCGCGCAAAGCGCAGATTTTAATGGAAAACTTGAAATTCTTCGAAAATTATCCAGGCCTTTTCATAATGCATAAATATTGAAGAGAATTCACAATCGATTAGGTAGAAATGGAACTATAAAGAACATAGAATTGAAGAGTCCTCGTAAAAAACACGTTTGTATTGCACTATTGTATTACCATTAGCACGTAGAACATTTTCCGATAAAAAATTTGACTTTTCTAATTTTAGCGCTCAGAGTTTTCTAAAAGGCCTCTTCAATTGTGTTTAATGCCCAAGTATTATGCCACAATGCACTTAATTTTATTTCCTTTCACATTCCTACAACTTCCTTTCACTTTGGTTCTGCACATTTTAAATCACTACAGTCTTAATAATATTAGTTACAACCTCATTTATGCATTTAATTGTTTATTGTATGTAAATACCGGTCTGATTCGATTTTTGGTTCAATGTTTATCGCTCTCATACATAACGCAAAACCACCCGAGAGATAAACTGGCAAACGAAGGTACAGAAACTAAAGAACTAGGAATTCGAAACACAGAAGCAATCAAATTCACATTTTGCGCGGCAAATGAAGGTAGAGGAGAGAAAGAAAGACCATTTGCAGAAAAAGGGTTAATCTGAAGAAGTAGCGTCACGTGCTAAGGTTTCGCCGTGGAACAGCACGAATAGCTCGGCGAGCACGAACGGAGGAGCACCCTCCCCCGAAAAAAGGGAAAAGAAAAGGTCACACGCGAGCTAACGCTTGAACATCGTTTTAATTGCACCGTTTCAACTTTGACATTTTACGCGCTCAGCTCCCAGCGGCGTTGCATAAAAATATCGAAGCAACGGCTGCCCGGCGATTCGACGATGTGCACGCGTTTCTATGCACACTGCAATTCCACGGGACCCATTTGCCGCAAGTTTTTACAATCCCGTGGCAGAACAACGACGCGCCAGCGTTTTCGGTGGGGGGGGGGGGGGGGTGATACACGCCAGCGCTTGGACCCGAAAGATTTACACGCGCACCAACGAATCCAACCCCCCCGAGCGCGAACGGAGCGTGTCTAAGCGAGCGCATTGACTGGTTTGGGCCAACCTTGAAAGGCAACGCACTCACCATTACGTAGTGGATGCGACGTCCCTCATGCTTCGACGCCCGATAAAAGCATTCCTTCCCAGCTGGACGGCGCCTCCGCTGAATTCGCGACAGCCTGCACTTTCCACCGATTCATAGTCGACGCACTTCCCCTCAATCCCCACTCACTCCCCGCATCGATCACGATCCTTAAGGCTGTCAATTGACCTGGGGACCCGCTCGTCGCCACAAGAAACGTGCTTCCGCAAAGATCCTGGGTGGCTGCTACGATCTACGTTCCTCTGGGACGCTCGATCACGCGCACTCGTTTGCTCACTCCGATCGATCTCCCTGGATCGCACGGATATCAACACGGTAGCAGCGAACGCACTCGACACTTTGGCCCAGTTACATGGAGGCCAAATACCGCGGTGTATTAACGCGCGTACACGGAGACACGACCGCGGCTATTAGTCAGCTGTGAGACGGTGGTCGCGGTGTTGACTCGCGCGGCACGCTTCCCTGTCGCGTCTGCTTGAACATGGTCGAGGACACAGGCCGACGATGGAACATCCGTGACGCGGCGGTGCAGTTTCGTGGCACTTTTGCATCGGACCCGCGGACCAGAATCGAAACGTGACTCGGTCGGAGGCAGGAGGGACGTGACGGTGTCACGCGAAATGGGGGCTGCTAGGGCGAACGGGGTGCGACGCACGCGAATCTCGAGCGGCAGTTGACGCGACACTAGAGAAAATCGGAGCCCGCTTGCCGCCACCGAACGCCGGATGCCGCGGACGCTTGCGCCCTTCGGCGCCGCCTCCACGAGCCGCGAGATTCCGCGTAATCGGCGTAACGCGCCAGTCTATTCCACGACGATTTCACAGGCGGATGTACCGCTCCTCGTCGAACAATATCAACCCCTTTCGGGGCTACAGTGCTTCCCACCACGCTCCTTTGCAGCCAGCCCCAGGTGACGTCGGCCACCTCTGGACGGGGTGCTTTCTCTTCGGTTTTGTAATCTAGCACGTGGCTGAAGCAATGAGGCTTTTAGAGTAATGCAGGGTGGTTTGGAGAATTTTAGGGTTTTTGTGGGGTAGTGGAATGTTTGATTGGTTTCAGTGCGATTGGGGGCGTGAGATATTAGGCTCGATATAGATTCATGCATTCTGAGAAGTTGATGAAGTATGCAATGCGCAACGTAGGTACGCTTTAATTATTCTGTACGTGGAAAATTCCAGTTGGTACGGGTTTAAAGAGAGGCTTGCAGTTACTGTTTGCCACGTGAGAAAACGAGAGTCTGTGTAATGCATGAAGGTCACCACGGAGGGGTTAAAGGGGGAATCCTATTTTATGAGCTAAGAACATAGCAACATTTATATATTTTTTTTAAGAAACTAACATTTCGATCCGTCTGAAATTTGGACCATGTTTTAGTGCATCCGTGAAGAAGTTGCAGTTTTTTTTAAATTCATTTTTAATAATAAATATAGGAGGTATGCATTACGCCGCGCAAAATTCGTCGTCCGCTTGTGTGAATGATATTTACCTTCCAGGTAATCTGAAACAGAAAAATGAAACGGCGTTTTACTTTGTACATATGTATCTTCAATTTGATGAACCAGTAGGGTCACCTGTCCAGTGAGTGAACACCCCCCAGTGAGTGAACGTTGCTCATATAATACGAAAAATTAACGCCTATTGCGCTCACTTCACGTTGAAACTGGCACTGACATTTAGACTGGAGACCTACAGATATCTCGCAAAAGCGTTTTTCTGTTTAATTATAACCGCTACGGTATTAATTCCGTTTGTTTAACAGTTGTCCTCATGGCGTCCCACAAGTTCAAGGCAAGGCTTGTTACGTGATGTTCACAATTTGTATATTGAGGTGCATTTAATGGTCCTATGATAAATTTGCGGTTATAATTACATTGTTATATGTTCCTTTAACGAAAAATACTGTATAAAATAATAGATTTCTAAGAATTTGTCGAGTTTCTTAGGTGTTCATACATTGGATGGGAGATACCAGTGAATACCAATGAATGAACGGCCGTTCATTCACTGGACATTTCTTACTTTACCAATGAATGAACAGTTCACCCGGTCTTTTTTTCTTTTGACACTTTCGCCGCCAGTGTGGGATATAGTGGCCGGTGAATTCGTTTTCGCGAACAGCGATCGAGGAGAAATCAGCCACCACCATCTGACGATCGTGGATTTGTCAGTTGGAGTTGCGTGGCCCTCGCAGGGCATAGTGGGGTAACGGGAACGCTGCTCGGCTCCACCTGAACCTAGCCGTTTGGCTGTTATTTGTCCTTAGCGTAATAGTTGTGTGCGTTACGAAGCTATGCGTAGACCAATACGAAATGAAGCTATCGAGAAAGTATCAATGTTCTAAGCAATAAAGCTCCTGAATTTTTTCGTAGCTAACGCACACCTATTCTGATGCGTGTATTTCTACGCTGACAGCTCGGTTTGGTCTACACCCCAGAAGCTTGGCACTATCCCCACCATTTCTGGCTCACTCTTGTTCTGCGAAGGCGAGAGCGAGATGGAACGAGAGCGAGTCAGAAAACGTTGAGAAAAGGAGCACCGAGGCAAGCAAAATGTGTGGTGGGAGAATACCCCTCACGAAACTCACCGGCCAATATATATGGCCCCGACCTTAACCGGTTTAATGATATTTCGCCCACATAATTTATTAAAAATCAAAAACTGAAAAACTGGCCTACCAGCCCCGGTCTCCTCTACTTGTCTCTAAAAGATCATCGCTGATGGAAATCATTTCGTTAGAACTCATGCAACCGCCTTCCTCGCCGCTTGTTGAAGCAGCGTAAACGCGGCTCGTTGCGAGCAGTGTGAACGTACACCGGGAGCGTGGTTTTGGGCCGGTGGAAAAGCGAGTTTCTCGCGTGCACACAAAGATCCGTTAACCGCGATAACTCCCATAACGTACGCCGATGTCGGAATGACCAAAATCGCATGCTCGAGAAACCGACCGGACGTGGTAGTTTTTTGAAGGACACGGCGGTAACACGCACGTTCATAGTATCTGGCAGAATTTTGCAACCAAGAGAATTGCAGCACGCTAAATTGCCGGCGCATTACGAACGCATTTAGTAATCTTTCAGATAATTATTAAGCTTGGCATAAATTTATATCAATGAACGATATTAATGGTCATTCTTGTAAAATATAACCAGCCGTGCCGCGACGAGCAGTCGACTGGCGTTAGTTGTAAAATTCATGCATGTACATTTGCACCTGTATATCGTGCACCGGTAATTTTGTCCCCTTTGTACTTGACAAATTATCTCTGCCACAATGCGATTCCTTTTTCGTTCTATCAACTACACCCCCGAGCTACCTATTCTACGTATCGGTCAACCGTATGTACGCTTTGAAAGAGCGAGTAGCTTCCATACCACGCGACCACAGAAATTCAACGAAAATGTCAAGCTTTTTAATCCTTTTACCGCTAATTTTGTATCCTTTCGCGAGAGGACCTATCCATCTACCTCTATTCACATCGGAAGTACGGTAATTATGTGTTTCAATCAAGATTTCATGAAAAATACCGTTATGGGCTAGCTGCCTCTCAACTACCGATTCGCACGACCGTAGTCTAGATAATTCCCTATAAGTATAATATCCATTCACTCACCACTGCCCAGTAGCCTCGATTCTTGCGCTGAATGCTCTGCCAGATCGTTTGATGCGGTAAACCCGACGAATTCGGCAAATTGAAGTCCATAATCCATGTCCAAGCCGGAACCATAGTCGTCACCTGAGAATCTCTCGCCTGTAAACCCGTAACCGTTCGCAATTGTATTCCACGCACTTAAAATTCACAAATTTTCGCACTAACACACGATATCACAGAAAAACTTTATCATCTCCCGTTCACACACGTATTCCAGATGGTGATCGCACACTTTTTCGCACTGTGGGGAATAAATTCCCAACCGAAACGCGGAGGACACTCGCGACTACTACGGATCGACTAGACGCTACGCCATTTTTTCCGGAACTGATCGGATCTCGTCATTGTCTTCCCGCGCTTTAGTGCGGTCACGTGACCAACTCAATTTCTACGCACTATATATGCATATTAACGGTTAACACTACGCGAGTCAATAATGGCACTTTTTAATTAGTTTCACGTATGTGCTTACTTGCAATAAGGAAAGCTTAACGCATAAATTTAACGCATTTAATAGAATCAGAATTATTCCAACAAGTGTTGATAACTGTGATAAGTAAAATGTTATGTTACGTGTGAGACTAATGACCAACGACACAATACCATGGTTGGTGTAGAACGAAGTGTCGCGTCGTGTTACAGATGTTTAGACTATCTTTTAATCTTGATCAGTGCCGAGGAGCTATCGTTCAAACGTAAATAACTATGTAATTCTTCGAAATAACCTCCAAGTGTTTACAACAGTGACATCATTCTGCTGTAGTTTATACTAGAAACGGGCAAGGTATCTTAAGCATATTTTGTCTGTTCACATACTAATCGTAAAAGCATTTCGCTGTATTGATCTCTCATGAATATTACGTTGTTCGTTACTTGAATATCCATTATATTATACATCGGACGTACGATCGGTTATTTCATTCTTTGATCAGAAAAACGAAGTGACAATGACACGATAACGCGTTGTCTGAAATTCCAGAACAAGCATTTCGATATAACTGTACGTCGAAAATACATTGGTCGAAATATTTATACGGAACTGGGCACGTTCTCCGCGAAAACTAACCTCACTCTATAGAAACTGAAAACCGAGAGAAGCGAAAACGTGCGCAGAGACTAGAGAAAGATAAGCTCAGAGAAGGGAATCGGAAATGAAAGGAACGAGACAGAGATAGTTTGCAACGTGCACGTGCACGCTACGCAGCCTCGTGTACCGGCACGACATTGAAAACGGACTAAAGCGTACCTAGAAACACCGTCGTTTTCACGTCGCGATCAAGTAGAGTTCTACATGCATCAAATTCGACAGATGATCCAAAAACATGGATTAAAACGCATCAGATCGCCATCCGTCATCCGTTCAACGTTTCGACGATCATTTTTGCCAGTGGATATAACGGCTGATTCGCGAATCGTGTCGTTTAACGGGAGATGTATGAATGCATTGCTTACCCCGTTGAACAGCATTAAAAATAATCGAGGCATGTATGACAGCCTGACTAATTTCTCAATTCATACATGTACGCCTTGCGGCAGAGTGAGGTTAGTTTTCGCGGAGAATGTGCCCAGTTCCGTATAAATATTTCGACCAATGTATTTTCGACGTACAGTTATATCGAAATGCTTGTTCTGGAATTTCAGACAACGCGTTATCGTGTCATTGTCACTTCGTTTTTCTGATCAAAGAATGAAATAACCGATCGTACGTCCGATGTATAATATAATGGATATTCAAGTAACGAACAACGTAATATTCATGAGAGATCAATACAGCGAAATGCTTTTACGATTAGTATGTGAACAGACAAAATATGCTTAAGATACCTTGCCCGTTTCTAGTATAAACTACAGCAGAATGATGTCACTGTTGTAAACACTTGGAGGTTATTTCGAAGAATTACATAGTTATTTACGTTTGAACGATAGCTCCTCGGCACTGATCAAGATTAAAAGATAGTCTAAACATCTGTAACACGACGCGACACTTCGTTCTACACCAACCATGGTATTGTGCCGTTGGTCATTAGTCTCACACGTAACATAACATTTTACTTATCACAGTTATCAACACTTGTTGGAATAATTCTGATTCTACTAAATGCGTTAAATTTATGCGTTAAGCTTTCCTTATTGCAAGTAAGCACATACGTGAAACTAATTAAAAAGTGCCATTATTGACTCGCGTAGTGTTAACCGTTAATATGCATATATAGTGCGTAGAAATTGAGTTGGTCACGTGACCGCACTAAAGCGCGGGAAGACAATGACGAGATCCGATCAGTTCCGGAAAAAATGGCGTAGCGTCTAGTCGATCCGTAGTAGTCGCGAGTGTCCTCCGCGTTTCGGTTGGGAATTTATTCCCCACAGTGCGAAAAAGTGTGCGATCACCATCTGGAATACGTGCGTGAACGGGAGATGATAAAGTTTTTCTGTGATATCGTGTGTTAGTGCGAAAATTTGTGAATTTTAAGTGCGTGGAATACAATTGCGAACGGTTACGGGTTTACAGGCGAGAGATTCTCAGGTGACGACTATGGTTCCGGCTTGGACATGGATTATGGACTTCAATTTGTCGAATTCGTCGGGTTTACCGCATCAAACGATCTGGCAGAGCATTCAGCGCAAGAATCGAGGCTACTGGGCAGTGGTGAGTGAATGGATATTATACTTATAGGGAATTATCTAGACTACGGTCGTGCGAATCGGTAGTTGAGAGGCAGCTAGCCCATAACGGTATTTTTCATGAAATCTTGATTGAAATACATAATTACCGTACTTCCGATGTGAATAGAGGTAGATGGATAGGTCCTCTCGCGAAAGGATACAAAATTAGCGGTAAAAGGATTTAAAAAGCTTGACATTTTCGTTGAATTTCTGTGGTCGCGTGGTACGGAAGCTACTCGCTCTTTCAAAGCGTACATACGGTTGACCGATACGTAGAATAGGTAGCTCGGGGGTGTAGTTGATAGAACGAAAAAGGAATCGCATCGTGGCAGAGATAATTTGTTAAGTACAAAGGGGACAAAATTACCGGTGCACGATATACAGGTGCAAATGTACATGCATGAATTTTACAACTAACGCCAGTCGACTGCTCGTTGCGGCACGGCTGGTTATATTTTACAAGAATGACCATTAACATCGTTCATTGATATTAATTTCTGCCAAGCTTAATAATTATCTGACAGCCGGCGCGATCATTTAATGGATTATTATGCGCTTCCATTCGCGTATTAACTCATTTTACGGGTTTTTTAAAAAACAGCCTCGATGCGAGCCAGTTGCTGATTCTCCAAAATGTTTACGCGACGCGCGATCTTCAGTCCGCATTTAGGCGGCCGAAAAGTATTTCGTAAAATGTTTATGCTCGTCAAAGCCTGTTCTTTGCGCGTCGTGTTATTCACGTACTTGAAAACGGGGGCTATCTGCGAATATGCATAGGTAAGTACCTATATACATACATCGCAGTACGTGGTCTGGAATGAATTCTCTTGCTCAGGATTGGGCGTAATTCCAATGAAGTTTTACCAGACTGAATATTTAACAGATTTCGCGGACGATATTAAGGAAGCAAGATTGTTTGGATAAGAAAAATGAATTCATATTCCGCGGATAAATCATGGAGTTTCACTCGTGATCCGCGAAATTAGAGATTCTTTATCTACCCGGTGATTTCCGAGCCGTGGATGTCGTTGCACTTTTTCTCGTAACTCTCCGCATAAGAATTGGGAGATATGAAACGGCGCGGCGGGCAGAAATAAAACTCACGGTGAAAGATTACTAAATGCGTTCGTAATGCGCCGGCAATTTAGCGTGCTGCAATTCTCTTGGTTGCGAAATTCAATGAATGAACGGCCGTTCATTCACTGGACATTTCTTACTTTACCAATGAATGAACAGCTTACCCAGTCTTTTTTTCTTTTGACACTTTCGCCGCCAGTGTGGGAGATTAGGTTAACCCACCCCAGAAATTAAATTTCAACTATGCGTAATTACGATCTTATAAGACTAGTAAAGTATCAAATCAACAATATTATTGCAATTGGAGTATGAAAAATTATTTACACAAAAAATTGTCTAAATACATTGGAAACCTAACCACAGTTATTATCCCGTTCATTCACTGGGGTACCCCTGTTCAGTCACTAGAAATTTATGTTCATTCACTGGTCATTTGCCCATTTTTTATTTAATCCTCTGCCAGACTTTTAATGAAAGTTATAACTATCAAACATTGCTAGAATTGTGTTCCGGGATGTCTGACTTTATTAATAAAACACCTCGCTTACAGCAATATCATTCAGGGGATTAAATAATAACTTTTGAATACTAATTTTAAGAGACATGCAGCTTAAGTGTTCACTCACTGGACAGGTCACCCTATACCGTTAAGTTCTATACTTCTTTTGTTACATAAGAAAATTGACGCAAAATTGGATTGCAAAAATTAAAGGTTCAGACATTTCTGTTTGAAAACTCTCCACACTGCGCAATAATTTTTTTTTGTTTTTTGCTGGTTCATCAATTTCAAGCTACATATGTGTAAAATAAAACGCCGTTTCATTTTTCTGTTTCAGATTACCTGGTAGATAAATATCATGCACACCATCGGACGACGAATTTTGCGCGGCGTGATGGTCGATCATGCATAATTACTATATTTGTGGTTAAAAATTAATATAAAAGAAAGCTGCAGATTCGTCACCGCTGCATCAAAACATGGTCCAAATTTCAGAGAAATCGAATTTGATTCCTCTTAACAGAAGCGAATCCCAAAACGCACAAAAGAAAAAAAAGAACCAGAACTATTTCTAAAACACACATATATTAACAAAATACTTGAAAAAATGTACAGAAGGAATTAAAATTGAAACAAAGTAATAAAATGAAGAAAAAAACACAAAACCGAGAAAAAATGAAATTTTAGTGTTTTCACATAATTGTCTCTAGCTTCGGTATTTATCCGTAGATTTTCTTCAGTAGCACCTTGTTTTCTTCGAAAAAGTGCAGACTCAACGTAAGAAATGAGAAACTGGGCCCATTGTTGCGATTTCGATTTTTCCCAGATGATTAAATGAATTGGCGATATCAATTTCGGTCAAAAAAATGACTTTTTTCACATATTTCCATCGATCTCACCCGAACTACTGAACCGATTTAAAAATGTTATCAGGTAGATTTGTTGGTGATTCAATTATCTTTAATTTGAGATAATTTTCGACCACATCGGTCAATTGCAACACAAGATTTTCGGAATTAAGTGGAATCACCTATTTCACAGACAGGTAAAAAGTTCACCTGTCGATATCTCGAAAACGTATCCATAGAAATTGTTTTAGACCTTATTTTCGGAATCAGCAAAATGGATGTAAACTAGTGTTATTATTATTTAGGAAAATATTGGCGGCTTTCAGAATTTAAGAAACGTGATGTGGACACAAATATTCTGTTTTGTGAACCTTACCTCTCCACGGATATTTCCTTGCATCATTAAAAGCAACGAAGGTACTTTACATTCTAATATTACGTGACACAGTCTGTATAACAGGTGTTTTTCTTTCCACCCAGCACGTAGCACTTAGAGCATACTACACGATCTTCTTGTCTTCCTTATGAATGTTAAATATTCCTATGTAAGCTGCCCTGTAATCTGTGTTTCTCATCAAACCACGACTGTCGCCCACTTCTTAATGCAGTAGTCCTCGAAACAGAATAAATTCATCATCTGAAAGTCAAATATTTAAGCTCTAATAACTTCCAGAGTGAAACTTGTCTATGAATTTTCAGCAAGTTATTATTCTAAATCAAAGGATCAACAGCGTTAATAATTCTGTCTAAACACTAACAAAAACTGTAGAACACCCTGTGTCTTCGTTTAAGTGAAGGCTGCCTTATTTGCTACTCGTACTACTTATCGTTAAAGAAGAAAAGAATTTTTCAAAGACACGTTCCTGTATGATATTATATAAAATATGCTTAGTAAACCACAACGAGCTGACCTCGATATAAGACTAGCTGAGCAAAGCAACAACCCATCGAATAAATCATTAACCTCCGCGTCTTCCAGGGGAAGAAAGATCAAATCGGCAGGCTTCTCCACGTCGAAAATTACGGAGGAAACGTTCCGATGGGTTGGAAGCATCATCCCGTCGGGGACCAGTCTTCGGTAGCAGGTTAGATGAATTTTTAAGTAGCTCTGTTTGAAGCAAACGTTTCCGTAGACACCGATGGGATTCGCAAAGTAGTATAATCGCGGGATTATGGTTAAGGCAGGCTCCTGGTAACGAGCAAGGGTTAGTCGGGTCGAGCTCAGCATGGATACACATAATGGAATCGTAATGGTATCGCGCTGATCGATGATAATTCTACATCGTTCGATGGAAAGCTTGCGGTCTGCGAAGTATAATGAGCACACGCGAAACAGTAAGCTTCTGTGATTAACAAGCTTGGCACGGTATTGCTTTCGATGCGATGGTAATTTTGCCTCTGATCGCTCGAAATCGCATAGCCCGCAGGATAATCCCCCTGCAGTGAGAACTATTTCCGCTTTGTATACCGATTATCCTGCGATACAACGGCGATCGTTATACACCCGTAATTCGAAGAACGAATTAGCGCGGAAGTTGATGAGCGGAAAATCATATCTGGCGACTACAAATTACATCGTCCATGGTGTACGCAGCTTATTATATCCGGGGAGCTTCAATAATCCAGAGACAATAAGACCAAGTTTTATTGTTGCGTCTGCTTTGCTTCTCTGTCGCAGAACTGTAGGTGGTGCATCTCGGTGCAATCCATGATGTGTTTGCAATAAATGATAGTAGAGGAGAGAGAGGATATGTGTTTGCATGCATTATTGTAATACTGCTGGTTGATAGCAACGAGTAATTTGAGATGGCATAAATTACAATTCGGTTTATAGATCACAATTTTATCTTTTGATAGCGCTACGATATTGTGGAAACTATTAATCATTGTGTCAATAAACCGGTACACATTTTCATTTTTCGTTTGAAAATTCGCGTCGTTTCTGTTGAGGATGGTATTAGAAAAGCAGCGCAGATGAAATTGGGGAATTTTACACTCTTCTTATACATGTGTAGGTAGATAACTACTCTGTCTTTTTTTCAACAAAGTTCCATTTTTGAGAACATTTGAATTATTTTGTTGGTAATTATTTACAAAAGGGCAGTCCTCGCCGATTTCAATGACCTTGAAATATGTTGTCAAAATTAACATTCTGAACAACTTTTTCCTCATCTAAATCATTTAACCAAAACCAACTACCGATCACAGTTTTTTGCGAATATAACGAAAACTAAAGCCAAACGACGGTAACATATATACGAAATAGTTATTCAGAATCATAACCCTGAGAATATATTCCAAGGTCATCAAAATCGGTGAGGACTGCTCTTTTATAAATATTTACCATTTTGTTGACTTATTTACTTATTCGATTAAATGAATCTGTGAAGGTATTGTTTGAACAGTTTGTGGTATCAAATTACTTTAATTAATTAACCGAATTAGCTGATTTTGAAACTCAGTCGAAAAGGGGCAACACTTCATGCGCGCTAACCTAATATTATAAAAGGCCAACAATGAAACATTCAACGTCTTCCGTGTAATATTTTCAACATGCGTAAATACGACTATTTTCAAATGCAAAGTAAAAAACTATTCGCATCCTATATCTCGGGCAGTTGGTTTTCGTAACATAATTTCCCGTTAGCGGGAACGTAACAGTGGCGGACTGAAATATTTACCGACTGACATGATTTTATATCGCGCTTGCCGCATTCATTTCACTGTTTATTCGGCGTTCTCGGATAGCAATGCGCTCGCCACACATCGTCCGCACAAAATCGCATTTTTCATTCGAATATTGCGCCCGGTCGGAAGAAACAATAGGCAATAGGTCGAAATAAAACGAAAATTAAAAGCCCACGCCCCCGCAACAGTGCGCCCAACCGTGGCGGGGGATTATGCTCGGAATCGAATCGCATCGACTCTGTCATCGATTGGCAACGCGATTTACGTTCCACGGTTATATCATTAGTCCGGCATAGAGACGATTACGGCCGCTTCGAATTGCCGACCATAAAACGAACTTCTGCTTTAATCCGACATAACGTCACGGGCCGTTGAACAGAACTGGTCTGTCATCATTCTCTGAATGAGGGATAGAGTTCGTTTGATTATCGCACGAGAATAAGTTTGCGAACGGTGCACACTAACGCGGACATTGTTTCCCTCTATTTCGGAGCATTACTTAGTATTATAATATTGGAGGGACATTATTTGTGATGTGACGAAAATCTTCTGGTGGAGAAGTAATAAGATAGTGGCTGCCAAGGGGTTAATTATTTTAATTAAGTGGGAGACATTGATTATGTTATTCGTGAAGTATTTTGTTGAAGACTAAGTAAGCTCTGAGAGGTAACTTTTTATTTGTACTGAGAGTTAAAGTTGAGGGATGAGAAGGACATCGAAGACTCATAATTATTTTATAGCTAACGAGTTTTGTGTTGAGAAAGTTTGGATATATTAGTTAATTTTACGAATAACAGAATGGAGGAAGAGGGGGAGAATGTAGACGGGCTAGAGGGCTTAGTTTGTTAAGAATTATGTAGAATGTTGGTAAATCAATTTTTCAAATTATATGATTCTCATTATCAAAGCATTGTGTACTTTCAAACAATTTAAAAATTCTAAACGCTTCAACAAAATTTAAAATAACGCGTTAGTATCTTTTTGTTAAATCTTTTTTCTAAAATTCCGAACAACGAAGCTATTAAAATAGCACTTGGAATTTCATTCAAGAAACCAATAACTCTCCTTATATACCAATGCACGTATGAAGAATTTTAATAAGATCCATTCTAAAGAATCTCGCTTCATCAATATATTTTTCCCCTTTTCTGTGAAAAAGGAACTAGGGACTAAAATATAAATGATAAATTCATCACATCCATCGAGGCGGTTCAGCCGGAGCTTAGCTGAGGTCACGACGGAAAGTTACTTTAAATATTAGACGTTACTATCCTTCTGCCTCTCGCAGGCCCTCTGCAAAGTTTATTACGAGCTGTAATCCCTTTTCCTTTTTACGACGGGGTTCATCTAACAGAGAACGATGACGCCGTTTAAGCCGACAAAGCCCCATATCGCACAACGGTTTTAAACGGGAAATTAGCTTTCTTAACGATTCGCTGTTTAACAAAGCAGCCGGCGTACACGCGGCCGTACAAAATCCCCAGAATGAAACAATTACGCGGGGACGTAACGCCGGCTCACTAACTGGCTACGGAGAACCGGGCACTAGCGGGCGATTTCTAGAAATACGGGCTTATAAAGTAATAAACGAGAACAATGGTCAGTAGGTTGACGTATTTGCTTTATTCGTTCGCATGAATGACAGGAACATTTAAATACAGCGAGAAAGAGCAACGATAAAACACAACAGGAGCAGCTTAGCCACCCCCGTAGTCAATTACAATGAACAAGTTCGTGTACTGCCATTATCGTGCTTCATAAATGAACTAACACTAATATAAAAATACCAGCTACTTCGCTTTCTACCTTCTATTAAAAAATACACCACCTACCCTGAGGTATCATCCGCTCATTAAAAGCTACCCAACTAGAGCTCCGCGTGATTACAGAATTCCAGGAACGCTACAAACGTGATAATTCACGCCGAGTCTCGTGGAACATGATCCAGGTACTATATAGACTAGGTGGTTGAGAAGAAAGATCGAGTCCACCGCGACATTCCCAGCAGCTATCTCGCAAAAGGTCTGCTCAGTCGCTACTATTGATTGACCTTGGTCCCCGTAGCCTTCCTCGCGGACCGTGGCACGTTCTAGGGATTTTATAACACGTTCGCGAGTCGCACGGCCAGAAATAGGGGCGACCTTCCTCTTGGCCTTACTCCAAGGTCCTTGATCACAGATCGTAACGCAGGCCCAAAAGACAGCATTCCAGAATCATCCCTCTAGCCGCTGGTTGCCTCGCGCGAGCTAACAGTCCGGTGGGTATTCCGGCATATGGTCCTTGATCTCCTCAATTACCTCGACGATGCGCGTCCGATACGCCTTCACGGCAGCGCACTGGTTGAGGACCAGCTCCGACCGTTTGTCACCGTACATAACGTATTCCAGTTGGTCGGTGGAGCCAACAAAGTATTGCTCCACGGCCTGCTTGGTGAGCAGCATGATCTGCAGGTTCGCGACGGAGTAGGCCAGCGCGATGGGCCGAAACTCCTCGCAGCTCTCGACGAATTCCCTGCGGGGTAGACACTCGTTGACGTCGAGGTCTGCCTTGGCCAGCTCTAGTCGCATCGTATCGCAGTAGACGTCGACGAAGGTGTCGAAGCATCGGCTTCTGGTAGCGCGATCGGTGATCAAGCAGATGCTGGTCATAAAGTCCATCGCTGGCGGGCAGTACCGTAAGAATTGGAAGTCGATCAGGTAGCAACCGATCGGTTTACCAGCCGCGTCATCCTTGAACATCATGTTGTTCGCCCATGTGTCCCGGTGGACCACAACGTTCCTGTATTTAGTCGACTGGTCCAGCAGTTTGGGCAGTTTCAGGATCCATCTAGCGATCCGAGCTTTCACCTCGGTCTTCTCCTGCTCGCTCATGCTTTCGATGAGATCCACAATCGTAGACGCGCCTGTGACACACGATTTCAGATATTTCTCCGCAGGCACGTCATGCTCGACGAAGGCTACCTCAACCAGCAGGTGTCCGTAGAGGTCCAGGATCGTTTGACCGGTGCTGCGGCGCATCTTCTCGTCCAGGATGAGGGACCTTGAGTGCAGGAGACAGAGCGCCTTCACCGCCCAGATACAGTGGTCCTCGTCGAGGGCCACGTATTTGTCGGGCATCTCGTAGCCCTCGTGCGTAGCGTTCTCCAGAACGAGTACGGTGTTGCTCTTGCCGAAATAGAAGTCGGGTGCCCACTTGTGCCCGCTCCCTTTGCCCATGTTCGGCACCATCTCGCTGTAAACGATCATCTCCTTGTCGAACGTGTTGAAACGCATGAGGAACTCGTACTGCGGGCTGGACATCTGCGGCGGTGTTTTCGCGAAGAATATCAGATCCCTGGTGCACTCGCCGATTCTCACCGTCACCGTGAGCGTGTAGTACTGGCCCATGTAGCCATTCGTCTCGTCTAAACTGTCCAAACTCCAGCGTAAAACGCGAAATCTATTCGAGCGAAGTTTCCTCTCGGCGATCTTATTGATGTCGGGATCGGTGAGCAGCGGCGGCCGTTTATCGGTCACGGGGGTGCACTGCGACTTGGAGTCGGTGAAACGGCAGCCGGGATCGGCGCTAGTGATCGTCGCCATACTGAGATCGTCTAGCTCGACTCTGCCTGGCGAAATGCGAAATTTATATACGAACCTGTTCGCGCGTGCTGCTGTCAGCCGGCGCGTCGTAAATAAGCATTCCGTTGTGTGTTCGGTAGCGGGGCTCTGGAGTGATTCTTCGGCAAATATCCGCCTATCGTTGCCCGAAATGGCAGACAGACTGTCAGTGACGCGATGCCGGCGGCCGAGGGGCAGGCGGGGGCGAGGGACGGATCGGGCAAATGCAAGTAAACGATTCAATGGAGCATCGCTTCGACAAACATCCCGGTTGCATAGTAATTTATACATCCCGTAAATCTGTCGGATATACTTTCTAGATGTGATGAGAAAACGAAGCGCGTGATTTACGCCGTTCCGCGCGGGAGGGGGGGGGGGGTAGGGAGAGGCGGGGGAAAAAAGAACTGGGCTGCGCGATAGGGCGCACGCGCGCAGCGGGATTTACTGGCGGTGCCGAGGGCGAGCAGGACGATCGACTCCGGAAAAATGCGGCAGCCGAGTGCCCCGAAGTTTTGCGGTCGAGAAGTGGTGCTGCCCGGCCAAACCGCCCGAGATATTCGGCCCCGAACTTTTCCCGACGTCGATTGTTTGATTTAGGAACGACCACTTGATTTCCCTGGGAAACCGGCTCCAAGTTTCGCGCAGATAAGGTGCCGCTTGTGTAACCACGAGACCGCCGCCGCGGCTCGTGACGAATGCCTCGACGTTTCCGCAAACAAATGCGAAAATACTCGACTGGGGCAATGAAGCAGTAATCCGGCGTTTGAAAACGTGCCGCAGGAGAAAGTGAATCTGACGATGTTACCTATCTTTGCGAAGCGTAGTGACGAGGTGGAGTGGTTCGGTACGAGGAATTCGGGACCCTTTTCCTTGAACGCTTTGTCTCGTGCGAGTGAAGTCGACGAGTTGATTTCGAGGGACTTGGAATAATTGGGATGAGTAAAGCAGATGAAATGGAGAATGAAGGAAATGATTTCCACCTAGCCCTCTAGTAGTGTGGGGCGTCTGAGGACGCTTATGGCAGTATGAACTACTGCAGTGTACGAGGAGGTACGGTGAGGCCTATTATAGACAATTGTTTATGGTAATTACTGCCACTAGAACCGTACTTCGTCAGTTAGGATGCGCTGTTGAAGGGTGAAGTTTGGAGTGGCGAGATGAAGTATTTACTACTTGAATGCACAGTAATTCTGTTAATTCCAATGAAAGGAAAGGGAGAGGGAGGAATAATTTTAGGTCTTGTATGAATGTTGAAAAACAGTGTCCTTATTCATATTATACTGAAAATAGGACACAGTTGAAGGTAATAGAAAAATGTTGTGAGCTGTAATCCATCATTTTATTTGAGCACTTATTACAGATTTATTAGCTTTGGAGGAAGACACTTAGAATATTTTACGTGCTATGTAAGATCAGGTGTGAATTTTTGATCGTGAATGTTATAACATATATGTTAAAAAAACTTTTATTTTTAACTTCGATTTATAAAAATGAAGAAAAAGGAATCTGTTTAAGCGTGGAGTAAAATTTGACTTATATTCGTTTGCCTACCTACCATAGAAATATAATCGACAGCAATATTAAGGGAATCCCATTCTTTGGGCTAAAATCAAAGCAAAATTTGGGATTTTTTTTAAAGATTTTAGGACAATATTTTAATGCATCTTTGAAGAAGACGCAAGTTTTTTTTATTAATTTTTAACCAAATAGTAGTTATGCATGATCGACCATCACGTGCGTAAAATTCGTTGTCACGTTGGTGTGCATGATATTTATCTACCAGGTAATCTGAAACAGAAAAATGATATGGCGTTTTATTCTATACATATTGCGCTTGAAATTGATGAACCAGCAAAAACCAAAAAAATTTATTGAGCGGTATGGAGAGTTTTCAAACTGAAAGATATGAACCTTCTGCGCCAATTTTCTTATGTAACAAAAGAAGTATAGAAGTTATCGGTATTCTGGTTCATCAAATTGAAGCTACATAACTTCTATATATATTATTAAAAATGAAGAAAAAATAACTGCAACTTCTTCAAGGATGCACAAAAACATGGTCAACATTTCACATGAATCGGAGTGCTAATTTCTTAAAAAAGAATTCTAAATTTTACTATGTTTTTATCCCATAAAATACGATTCCCCCCTTAATGCTTCTGTAATTTGTTTTATTTATTAAAATATAAGAGGCAAGTAATGTAGAATGATACAATTAATTATATCACGCGGTGTTACTCTGGATACTAACAGATTAACCTAAATTCACAATTTCACTTGGAAACTCCAAGTGGATAAAAGATTACCAGGACAGATTTCTTTTGGGACCGCTGATCCTTAAGGGATTAATATTGGATGCGCTTCTGGCATACGTACGAATGTGAGTAACACAAAACAATGCACAAAATCACGCAGTGCAGGAAAGCCGATGTATTTCTGTTGCACATACCTACATTCAACTTTAACAACAGACCTACCTATTTCTTACAGTTATATAATATAATCACTATTCAATGCGTTGCATGCTTACGAAATATCAATTCTATATTGGTTAAAGAGGTCACTGTAAAGCTGTAAATAAATACCAGAAATAAGAAACTAACGTACTTAATAATGTAGGATTTTCACTGAATTTCCAGTTTGTATAAAACAAACAGAATTAGAAACACTAGAGCAGCAGAACAAATTTAATGCATAAAGAATTCACAAATTTACTAATATTATTCTGTACATTTCGACGAGTACATTCGTGTAGAATTTGTATAATTCACATAGAATCATACACAGACACATTGTATGATTTTATACATCTAAATTGTGGAATTCGATGTCCGTGTGGCTTGATATTGAGTACCTAAATGAAATAAGCAGGCGAATCAATACCTTCAAATAGAATAGAAATAATTAATTCAGTGCTTAAATCAATAATTTTTACGTGACGTTTCGACTCTTTTAGTCCACATCGAATATACATACTTATTAATTATTAAGAAACCAGTAAAAATAATGCACGTAATAAAGAGAAGGAAAAAATCAGTCGAAAGCAGCATGAACAAGAAATGAAACACAAATATGGTTTAGATATCTTTTTCTTACGATTACTTTACTGAAAATACTTACAACGAGATTCAAAGTGACGTGCAACAGTATCCATAAATATGAATAAATAATATACCTCTAAAATAGGTGATTGTATTGTGCGCCTCTTCCTCATCATCAACTTGCAGTCCTCCCACTTACTACCGATGTCGCCACATTTTTCAACGCTTATAACAAACAAAAGCAGGCGACGCCTCGCACGTCCCTTCTGCTCGTTCCCGCATTTCTTTCAACACCATTTCTTTCAGCGGCACTGAATTTTTTAAATAATTTTTCGAGATAAAAGGAATTGTTGAACCAAACACCATCCACGAGAGCTCACAAAGCTATTAGCCACTTAATCCGACAAAATCGTATTACATTCCGCGTCTCTCATCGACAGGAAAAACGAAACGAGAATTGCGGGGTTGCGATCGATTCCAATGTAACGTTAATACCAATCACGCCATTCTCATTTAATCTTTTAATTATGGAAGACCAAGTACAGTTTCGAGGATCAAAGTTGGCGCATTTTTCTCTAATAAAATCCAATTTGCCGGTGATCGACCGCTTGAATTTTCACGAGGCGTAACGTGGTCACGTGTAACTGTAAGTTAAGAACGGGGAAGCGTAAAGCGGGAAACGGAATGAGCGCGTAATCCCGAAGAGAGAAAGAACGAGGGAGAGTGGGGGGGGGGGGGGGGGAGCGTTAAAGTCCGCAGGGTGCTATAAAACAATTCCAAAGAAACTTCGAGGCCCTCGTTGCCGTTGAAATTTATTTGCGCTCGCCAAGAACGCATCTAACTTCTTGGGCGCAACGTATTAATGAGGTCACACTCTACATACCGCCCCCTCTTCGGCTTCGTTACCTCGCGGTACCAAAGGTAATTCGATTAACTGCCGTTTCGTAGCTACGAGGGATGGCGAACTTGCTAATATTGTTCGATGTACATAGCGGCATAATTATCGCTGATAGAGTTTTCACCGCGGCATTGGGTCTCAACTTTCGACCGATCATGGCGCCGTGATTTTAATCGCTTCTTGTTGTTGCTCGCGAAGAAAAGTTCACCGGCAACCGTTCGAATTAACGGGGCTATTAAATCATGAGCAGTTGTATGCGTATACACGATCGATTATCCATTTCATTAGTTAGATCGAGAAGTAAAAAGGCAATTCAGAGTTGTCACTGTAAACAGATAGGGGAGAGGTGTGATGATGGGACATTGCAATTATCTGAAAGATAAAGCATCTATCCACGACGCAAGTATTATTTATGCTGGTGTACTGTTATAGCTAGATACAGTGGCTCATACCCATAATCGTACATTCTTTAAAATCGCATAACATTTTTAACATTGGTCCAAACAAGTGAGATGAGTTTTTTCGAGAAGCTAGAAGGATCAGTTTGCGAAGTTACGTGTTTCGTCGTTTAGAAAAAAAAATTGCCAATTGGTCGGAATAGCTAAAAATAGTAAACGTCGTTTTCTCAACTTTTTTTCTGAGCCTCTAATAGAAATTCAAAAACCCCGTTGGTAGATTCAAGTAAGTTCTCTATATGCTGAAAATTCCATCAAAATTGGATAAAGTTGCTCTGAGCTACAAACGTTTAAAGATCGCAGAATAAGGTCGAAAGTCGCGAAATTCCCGAAATCAGCGGTTTTTTCAATTTTCATTACAGGCTCAGAAAAAAAGTTGAAAAAACGACCTATGCATTTTTTTTGCTATTCCGACCAATTGCATTTTTTTTCAAACCGACGAAATACATCACTTAGCAAACTAATCCTTCTAGCTTCTCAAAAAAACTCAAGTCGTTTGGACAAATTTTAAAAATGTTATACGATTTTAAAGAGTGTACGATTATGGGTGTGAGCCACTGTAATTAGCCTTTCTAATGTTACCAATTAGAACTCGGATGGTTATTTAGCTTTTTTACAATCTGGTCCTAAACAAAAATGCTCCTTTCATCCTATATCTCCCCTAAATATATACTTAATTAAACTATACAGTTAATTACACTATATAGTTATTTACACTATTATAGTGCTGTTTCTATCTGTTAAATGCTGTTTCGTTTAAGAGAAGTATTAATAGCTTCTAATTAGATATCGTATTTCATTTCACTCCAGACATTAATCCACGTCTGAAAAAGCTAAACAGTTCCTTCTTTAAACCACCTCCGGTTGCATATGTGCGTTCAGGTATCCTAGTTGCAGGAATTCAGTCCCGCGGTGTGGCTTTTTTTGAGTAATAAGTTCACTCGCCGGAAACTCCATTCGACTGTCATTACACTAGAAATTTTCTAGCCTAGGGACGGCATTTTAATTGCTCGTTTCGTCACGTAGCAGCAACAGGCCAACGCCGGGCTGCCAGTTAACCGAAGGAGGGCTCTTTTTTCCGCGACGAGAACGGGCCAAAACAGAATTCTGATTAATTGACGTGGCTTTAATTAAACTTTTAATTAACGAATCCAAGAACAACAACGATTCGGGGCTAGACGATACCGAACGTGACCCTGGACGATTAACCACCGACAATATAAAAAGGACCCGCGCAATAAGATGGATACGGGGGCTGCATTTATACCGCAGAATTTGCACAAAATCCCTGGCGATTAGCGGGCAGCTTTTGCTTTCCCACGCGGTCTTTTCGTCACTGTCTGTTTTAAATCCACAACGTTAGCGTCCTTTGAACACGAAATAGGTAATAAAGTACAGTGTATGAAAGGCTAGGTAAAGGTTCTTCGATCTACGAATGACAAGTGAATGATGGAAAATATATTAATTGCCAGTAATAAATGTCAATCCTGATGAAATATTTATGATATCGTTATTGAATTGAAAGCTTGAGATGAAATTTACTTAGTTAAAAATTAAACTGAATTTGAAACGGATTGGTATATTGATGTGTATGACTATATTCGAAACAAAATCGTGAAATAATAAAGCTAGTATTGGAATTTATGGGAAGTAATACGTGAAATTATGGATTAAACGTATATCAAAGCGATTAAAAGTCCGCAGACCACTTTTCCAATTATTTTGACATTCGCGAAGTAGTTATTAGCGTGGTTTTAATTAATCGAGGTAATTATTCGAATAAAAAATGATTGAAAATGAAATTCAGGTCTAGGTAAGATGCATTTCGTAATATTTCGAAATGTCGAATATGCAATAGCATTACTTTGACAGGGGTGCATTTTAATGAAAAAGTAGATTGTATTTTATAGCAAATGTTGTAATGGAAGAAATAATTTTCGAGCACTGTTTACTACAAAGTCAATAACTAATCAATATTGCAGAGCAGTTATAAAAGAAATGAGTTTATTATCAATATTTGTGTAAATATTGTTAAATTCTTTCATTTCCTTGCTCACTTTTAATTACAGCTATTTTCCTTACTCTGTCAATGTTGGTACTAATAGTTCATATTCCTAAACAAATAAGAAAATTAGTATCCAGTTCTTTATTACTATTTACTTGAATCAAGGACTGTACACTCTATTTTAAAATGTAACAGTGACAAGAGTAGTCAGAAACATTTATTATAGCTTAAAGCATACATAATAGCCAAATATTCATCATACTAACCACATTACTCATTTAATTTTATCATGTAATGAGAACACTCAAGTTAAGACCCAATGTCCAAAATAACCCACACTGGAGTCCGTAACTATCAATCGATAAATTTGACGGCAGTGTAATACACACATCCAGGTTCTGATATACCTATAGGGTGTACATTCTAATAATGAATTTTTGGAGCACTTGCGATAATATGGTTTAAAAAAGCTATTTCTGATACTCAGTATCGATTTATTCATGAAAAGTTTTGTATCGAACAAATAAATTTAACAACCAAACTATAGAATTTATTAAATTAATTTGGGTATAGTAATCTAAGCAAATTTTTTAAAAAATTCTAAGCCAACAAATCAAAACTCCCATATTTCTAAATTTAGAAATAAGAAAATCAGTCGAGTCAGAGAAGTGCAAGTTGGTCAGATAGTTATACAAACTCATTTCCCCCAAAAATCTAAAAACTCGTGAAAGAAGCTTCTTCCATATTTTCGACTTGTCTCTTCGTGTAAAATCAACATACTGGTAGCGCCACCAGTCACAGGACACCCTGTACATCGTGGACCACGCGAAGCGCCTACGATTCAAATCGATACTTTCCGCGAGGTCTTTGAGTTGCACCGATCTCCCGATACCTTCCATGAAACTTGAAGCCAACTTACTGCGCCCGGACGCGGAAGTATATGTTTACCCTGTATGCATTCACGTATACAGGTTAACACGCGCCTCTTTTCGCGGTGTTTCCACTCCCGGTATTCGGAAATAGCAATCCCAGTATCAACCGCGCTTCCGCTCTCGGATATGGTGGCAGAAACAGAAATGCCCGGGAATACGGTCGACGGTGTCGCATCTTTGAAGATGCCGGGCGAAATTGTTTGCAGCGTTCGCAAGTAATATTCAAGGTGATAGTTAACATCCCGGCATCGATTCGAAGCTGGAATTGCGAAACGAAATTGCAGCCCCGGATTACGCTCTTCCCAGTAGATATCCCTGGAAAACTATACGCGTGCAGCAAGGACCTTAATGCTTAAAATTAATCTCACTCGCTCAACGCTCGAATTCTACTGGCAAGGTTGTAGTAACTTCATTACTGTGCACCTCGAGGAACGTTTTCAGACACCAAATTTTAATGATAAATGGGGGAAATACGAGATTCTGAGCCCGCTCGATGCCTCGATGGAAGTTACGTGCTTCCGCTGGAAGATGGTCCCCTGGTGTTCAACTGTATATGTTGAAACCTGTGAGCACATGTACGATATTTACCTGAGGCGAGAAGTTTGTTCGTTGGGGATGTTGGAAAGCGTAGCTTTCGATTCTAAATCGGGGCTGCATTTAGATATGTTGTAAGGGAAAAATAAATGTCAGAAGATATCGATTAGATATAAATTAAATACTTGTAAATTGATAGAAGATATGAAGTAATATGTTAGAACTCAATTGTGACTGAACATGGAAAGAGTTATCGAAAACTTAATAAGATTTCATAGCAATCTAAAGTAACATTTTATAGTTGTCTGTTTACTACCACAATTTTCTAAATTGGAGGGGGTCGATGTGTGTTTTCAGTGAAAAACTTTTCACAGGTGTTGGACCAAGATTTTTAAGATTTGCAATATAAGAAAAAACTAGTTTAACGCCGAAAGAAGTCACAAAATTTTAAGGGTCATGTCGTTTCAGAACTCAATTCCCACGGACAGAAATAAGAACATGTGTGTACTATTTTTGTACGTCGTATCATCTCTGTAAACTGTCCTTAAGTCCTAAAATATTTTTGGGAACAGTTGTTGCAAACAATGTCAGGGACAACTATAGCTTATTTGAAAGATGGTGTTCAGCTTTAGAACATTTTAAGAGCGATCCACCACAACGTGCTCATTTTTCATTTTTTAATTAGAAACCCATTCCTCATGGGACACTTTCGATTAAATATTGGAATAAACATTTTCTATACTGTTAATTGATTTTCTGTGGTTAAACTAAGACATATGAATTCAGACGTTATACTGTGGTAAATAATACCGTGCCTAGTGTAAAATGTCTTTTAGTAAATTCAATAACTTCAATTTCCTTTATAATGTAACTAAATGCCAGCAATTTATGGAGTAAAGTAACTTTTCTAATTAGAGGTACAAGGTGTGAATAAAAAGGGACATGTTACTGCGAAAGTTAAAAGAAATTGAATGCAGATTTTACTTATTGAGTTATAAGATGAAAGAAACGTAGAAAGTTACAGAAGCTCGAAACAAATTGAAAAGTTTTGTATTGTCCTGCAATCTGAAGCTTCATTTTAATATCAGTAACTAAAGTTAGAAATCCGGGATGGATCTTCGATATCCAGAACACTCCCTGAAATCTAGAATACATAAGAAATATAAAGTAAATAAATAATTAAGAAATAGTAGAGGGTTGGTCAGAATACGACTGTACATTATTTCAGAGTTGGGCATTAACTGAATAAAAAATTACTTAAATAAAGGATCGAATAAAAGTTACTTTAATTTTATATTATTCCACGGATAAAATTAATTCTTGTATTAAGTTGAATAAATTATATTGAATAATTTTTCAACTTTAACTTTAACTTAGCTTTAACTTTCTAAATTCTCCTCGAATAACAAAAAGAACTTTATTCGTTGAATGAAGTTATTTCGGGTTAACTTCATTCAACACATGACGAATATTGTTTTAACTTTTATTCGTTATTCGAAATTTTATTTAATTAAAATTTTTGCGCATCTCTGCATTATTTATAACATGACAAGACCTGTATTTCATTTTGCATGTTTGATCTTCTAATTACTGATACAGTTAACCAACAGATAGTGGCCATCATCCTCGAAAACAAAATACCTAATCATAGAAAAATTTCAGAAACAGTCGTATTTACTAACGATGCGAATCCTATGAAATTTTCATGATCTTAATCCACCATAAACCTTTCACACAAGTAACCCAAACTTTGTCCCTGAATTCCGACCACTGATGGACTCCACCCTTCCTTCACTATTAACTCTAAATCGTTTGTGTATTCTGAATTTCGAGACGGAAAGTATCGTCCTCCTAAAGTTGACCGCGCTTCGAGCAGCCAGTATTATTTCGACAGCGAGGGCGAGAAGACCTGTTCAAAGGACATTTCTCGTTGCTGGGTTAAGTCTGGCTCACTTTGCGAGGCCGAAGAAAAGGTTGAAGCCTAAGTGATGTAAAGCTCGTTTACTTGAAGCTCTTTGATACACGAGCGATAATGTAAAGACCAGTACGATGGTAGTGTGCATTTAATTCTACAGAGACTAGGAGAATATTCATATAATTTGCATTGCGCATAAAATTTTACAAGCAGAACTTGTTTGAATTAAATTTTATAAAATGAATTTATTCTATAACGGTTGCAAGTGAGACCATTCTATGTGGTTATACAGTAAGCGTGTTTGAAGTTGGGAGCTTAATAGGAAAAAAGGAAAAGAGAAAATACGCGTTGGAAAATTCCATAGTGTAAGAGAACACCTACTGCTAACGGTACAATTAACATGAAGGTGTAACTACGCGTTTTGCTCATATGTGACTGTGCACGTGTTGCTGAAATTTAAACAACGCGCATTGGAACAGGGTCTCTTCAGCTTTAGCCACTCATATCTCGAGAATGAAAGCCCCGACTGCAAACAGTAAGAGACTTTTATGTTTTTGAGCATGAAAAATTTTGGAGTCTCAGGTTGCCTCTTAATTGCGGGGTATCTTGCATATAGAAATAGTTTTGATGATATTTTGGCGTCTGATGCACCAAATAAACATAATTTTTATGCAATAGTTACACAGATAGTTGTGGCCACTTTACTCTCAACTTCCTACAGAAACAATACATTGTCGAAGGTCCCAGTATTAATTATATGAAAAATATTCTTCTGATTTTTATTACAAAAAGATACAAGAAAAATGCATTCATAAAAATCATTTAATACACTGAATACATATTTTTTAAAAAATCTGTAAAATGGATTTGAAATATACACCTGAATCGTAATGGTCGTAATTGCCACAGGAACATTTTGGATCTTTGACGATCCCTACCTTTGCTAATGATGCCGACATGTTGTAGTGATTGCATCTACAGTGGTTGATTCTTACTATTTAGCGTCGATTTAGGTACTCATTTGCAAACCACGGCTGGGCACTTTCACTGCAGCAAGTTTCGAAGTATATTTTTCCTTTTGTTAAAGATCGTTCTTTGATAATAAAATTGGTTTGCTCTATCGCGCTTCTTTTAAATTTTTCGTGGTAGTCCGTGAGGGGAATGGTTAAAGGCTCAGATACAAGACCATTGGTGGCTTCTTTAGCTAGTATGTCAGCCGTTTTATTTCCTTGTATGCCAATGTGTGACGGGATCCAGAAAAATTTGATGTGCCTATTTTCATTATTGTAGTGAAACTGATTGTATTTCTCATTTACCTGCAAAATATGTGGGTTGTTTTTTATCTTAAATTTAGTTGATTTGAGATTACTTAGGGTTTCTCTTTAGCTTCGAGAGCTCGAGCTTCATATGATATTAGCCTTAAAGGCTGAGTCTTTAAGGTTAAGGTTTAAAGCTTCGAAGACTCGAGCTTTATACAACACTAACTTAGGGCACTTAAAGTGTCAGTAACTATAAGAAATATGGCAATGCCCGTTATATAATGCCGAAAGAGTAGACTTGATTGCCAACCTACGACGAATCCGATTGCAATTAGGTAACTCTTAGCATAGAAATGATAATTGCTGAACCGAAAATTATGAGCTTCTAAATACATATGTAACTATTTAAAAAAATGTAAACTACGTGTATGAATCCGCTGCTGGATATGTATAAATCTCTGTACAGCTAAATAAATCTCACGGCTTCATATGCTTAAATAAAAAAAGAAGCAGTAGGATGTGCTCGATTTTCACCGAACCACCCCGTACATTTAGTTACACGAACCATTTCGTAACCTCATCCACGACCTTCTCCGTTCTCGTCCTAGACAGTCATAATGCCCACGTCGGCCCCTACTGCACGTAAAACGGCAGACGGGCAGAAGGGCGGGCGCGCGTAATTTGAAATTTAAACGACGTGACATTGATCCACCTTCGGACGAATTCGAGAAACGTGCCGCCGATGCGTTACACCGGAATCCCGTGCGTCTGGGAGCACGGAAAGTGTAACACCGCGGCCCTTTATGAATTACCATGCCATCCTCGAAGGAGCCCCAGCCCCGTGGAAAGTTATTCCGCGCATGAACCAGCTCGTATTTACTCGATCTATCTACGGTCGTCGACGGGAACGATCGACCTGTCAAGGTTCACCGCCCCCGAACGCCGCGCCGACCGCGCTTAGTTTGGCATGAAAATGAAAAAATCGCGCCATTCCACGGTCTCGTTTCCCGAACGAATTAACTTATTTGCGCAAACACCGCGGCCGCCGACTGTGAGTGATTTTTGAATCGAACTGATATATAGCGCAGATTAAACGTAACCAACCGTGCCGAACCGGCGAAACTGTGACTCACGGCTGTTTGCGTGTTGTCGATGCTCGTAATATGGAAAATATGATAATTAATAATATTTTACGTGGGGGCTGCTACGGAAAGTCATTTGCCAGGGCATCGATGCGTACGAACGATCGATGCTATCGGCTGTATCGACGTATTGGTCCTCTTGAATTCGTAAAACATAATATGTTAGTAGATTATTCATTGCAATTAACAGTCGCGGAGTTTGCTTTTAATCACGCGAATGTGCTGGTGGAAAAATTGCAATTTCAGATGGTAGTAGGAGATGTAAAACGATCTGTACACGCGGTGTATGCGTTTGAGCTTGGAGCTTGTCAGAATAATCTAAGACACCTTTGCGAAGAGTAGCCCATCATATCATGTTTGCTTTCTATCAGTCTCTTTCCACCCCGACGCAGATCTTCAGTTCCGCATGGCAAAAAGATGTGTACACGTTTGAAAATTTGTAATTTCGTTCATATTTCACGTCAGGCGCCGCGCAATCGTCGTCGTAAATCTTGTAAACTTATCAGACAGCAATGAATATATGAAACTGTTCAGACATTCCCACAGTTAAAAATAAAAGCGATTCAGATCGAAAGATCTTTGCGGTCTGGAATTAACTAGATATCCCTGTCTTATCTTACCGATCTCATTTGGTAGAACAGATTTGTTATAATCTGTAATATAAACACACCAACAGTGAACTTATCACGAAGAATCTGCATCTTTATCATATCTTTTTGATTCGAACTTCAAAAGAAACAGCGATATTAAAGGGGGATTTTCGTCTAACAGCTCCAAAAGTAACTGATATTTAAGAATATTTTTTTAAAAAACTGTTGGTCACATTGGATTATATTCTTTTGGGATATAAGGAAGCATTTTTAAACTTTGCAGAAAATATTTTTTTTATGTAAAGTTAGATAGTTTACGCTGGGATTGTCCACTTTAATGAAAAAAATAAAAATTAAAAATTATAGCGTTTGAAAGAAAAAATAAGTTTGTTCCTTAGACAAAATTTTCATATTATGCTTTATATCAACGAAAAAGGTATCACAAATAAAAACTAAAATAAAATTTTAAGTCCAATACCAGCGTAAATTATTTAACTTTAAGAAAATTTTCTTCTTTTTTCAATCAGATGACTGTGACAGGTGCTACACCTGCCGTCAACATCGTCGGAGAGATTTACAATAATTAATAAATAATAAGAAGGATATACATAAAAAAATATTTTCTGAAGTTTAAAGATGCCTCCTTATATTCCGAAAGAGTTTAATGCAATATTAATAATAATTTTTTCAAAAAAATTCATAAATTTCGGGGGTTGATACAGGAGAATCCCGCCTTAAGATGATTACCATAAATGAAACACCCTCTATATTTATTAGCCACAAATAAGTTACCCTTCTGTATTTGCATTCTCTACTTGTTTCACTCATTTCTAAAATCTTTATAATCATAGGTAGCAATAACAGACGACGAGCACAGAATTCCAAGCAATTAGTATTCAAATTCATCTTCAAATTTATGGTTAGATTGCAAAACAGTCTTACGACTCGACTTGCGCTATTTTTTTCCTTTTTATATCTTTCTCGTTCCTTCTTATTCTTAATTTTGTATTGTACAATAAAGGCGCTTAATAATAATAATCCCCAACCCAAACTCATTACCCAAATCGTAAAACACCAACAACTTACGTTTATAAAAGAATTTTTAACAACATCACAGTACGATGCATTTTATTCTCTAAAATTCTAAATATTTTCCGTGAAATATCCAAATACGTGTACACTCACAATTACTTAAATAATTCGTAAGCTGTGATTTCTCGTCTTTCACCATCGCTAGCCATTATTTTTCATTCAGCACAGAAAGCGTTTGATCGATTGTCACTGTGAAAAAGAGCAAGAAAATTTCACGCCCTAACAGATTTGTTCTTCCCGTATGTCCTTTTCACTGATTAGGGTGAGACCGTATATGCTGTAGAGCTCCTGCATTTTGCTCGACCGATTGAATTTCTTCTCTGGGACGTCGACTTGGATTCTGTTCGGTCGACCGTACCAGAGATTAGCAGTCATTGGGATCTTGTGACCTTTGTTCTCCTTAGCGATCTCCAGCCAGTAGAGGCTGGACTTGGCGCGATCGCATCGTGGCTTGCCAGGATCGTAACCCTCGACGCTGTGGAGGCGCTCGATCGCCGATCTCGTGCTGTCCTCTTTGTGGTTATTGAAGTACGAGATCGAGTGACGCGGGGCGAACGGTTCCAACTGAAATCAATATCGTCCTCGACTATATATCGGGCAGCTCGAAACTGAACTCTTTGGGATTTCGATTATTTTCTCTGTTCCCTTCCTGCTCGTCTATCTCGAACCGACTATTTTGGGATAGCATAGTGCTCGTGTTCATCTTAAGGGACTTTTCACGCGAGACACTTTTGTGACTCGTGCCAGATATTTCAGATATATTTAGATACTTTCTGTTTTCCTTAACCATTAGAGGGCCGGGTATTTTCTTTGAAATTGTAAATTTTTTTATTTAAAATTTTCATATTCTGTCCAAATTTTTACGTGGCCTTTATAGTGGCCAGCCTGGTCGCCAAATTTAAAAAATAGAACTTGAGTGTTTCTAAGGGTTTTTGATATCGCTAATCACGATTCTGAGGTCAGATTATTCATATGTCATATACTTGAAACACCAATTCTGACAAGGGAAGGCGGTCAAGTGGCACCCTCGATTTTTTCCGTACTTTGGGATTTTTTTGTGTACACTACTCCTAATCATTTTGTAGAGAATTAAGCTCCAACGCTCAGCCATTTGTTTATAATATTGAGTTAATGTTTGTCGCGCCAGAGAAAGGTATCGCGGCAGTATCTTTGGAGGGAGAAGCAATTCACTGCGGCGGTACGGTACTCGTATACCGCACAAGAACTCTCGAGTTTAATTCCCGAAGTATTCAATAAATTTATTTTCCTTGCTAACGAACTAAGTAGTGAAAGTTTATTTCTATATTTAAGTTATTTCGGTGATTTTCTAATTTTATTTATCTATTTCTTCTGGCATCTCAGTTTCTTTAAACCAATATTATAAACAAACGCTGAGCGTTGGAGCTTAATTCTCCAGAAAATGATTTGAAGTAGTGTACACTATAAAATCCCATAGTACCTACGAAAAAAATCCGAAGGCGCCAGTTGACCGTATTCCCTCTTGAAATGTGGAAAAATCTCGTGGGAAAGGGCCCTAACACGTTCCGTGTCATCGTGGTTTTTGGTAAGATTTCCATTGTTTTATTTCAACGTTCAATTGAAAACTAGTGGCCCGTGTAAAAAGATCATGTTAATGTTTCCTCATATAGCTGATGTAAGATTACAATTATGGGAATATATTTCTCGTTAAATACAATAATAATATATAAGAAAGAAATTGGTTTATTGTTGGTCGTAATTTATAAATTATCATTGCAAATCTTTTTAAACGTTCCTTGACGTACAGACCACGACGTCTCTCACATGTTTCGCATACACAACGCATCTCTATCTTCTTCCATCGGGCACTTTGCCAGGATTACAGCATTCTACAGAATTTCCTTGTGAATGCAAAGTATTTGTATGTAAAGTTCCATGTAACTGACTTTTCTTATCAGACAATAATGGTCGAGCACTTTTTTGCTCGACAGTCCTCTAAACGCAATGAATTCATCATCAAGAACGTGAAAATCTTTAGATTCCGTTACGTTACAAACATTTACATTGCTTCCGTTAGCACATTGAAACAGTAATCAATATCACTGCTTTTGATTCATTCTCGTTTAACATCCTCCTCTGAATATGGGGAAATTTGTGTGCCAGTTTTTCAGCAGGTTATTATTCAAAATCAAAGTATTGATGGGTTAATAATTCCGATCATACCTACCCCAACAAATTTTCTAGATCCCTTAAGCGAATTACTTGTTTTATCAAACTGGTATTATATTACGCAACATGTGTGGAAGAGGGAAAGATTTCTACACATATGCACAATTATCAGACACATTTATGAATGCACAATAATACAAATGGTCACAATCTCCTACGTGTATATACTGCTTTTTCACTTCGAAATTACAGGAGAACCGTTTCCACAAGTTCGAAGTAGCATCTTGGCGAAGGCTAGTGATGAGAAACATCTTAAGGGGCTGTTTCGGTCTAGAGCCCATAAAAATAGGTGATCTTTAGGAATTAATTAAAGGAAAACTACTATATATAATTTAATGGGACTTGTTGGCTTGTATTAAGGATGTCTTAAATTCTAGAAATATATTTTTTGTTTTATAATTAATCATTGCAGACGACACTGGGAAGTCGTTAAAGTCGAGGCGTCAAAAAATTCATACAAATCGGTGGGACCTGTATCTCCAAAAGTTATCATCCGATTCGACTGAAACTTTTTTATTTTGAAGAATATACTTCTGGCTAGGGGGGAAATCAGAAAAATTACAAAAATGACATTTTTTTAGAAAATACCAACACTTGAAGTTTGAAATCACTTTTTTCCTATATTTTTCGTTCTGTCAAGGCCCTAAAAAGTTATAAATTCTTCAAAATAAAATAGTTTCAGTCGTATCGGATAATAACTTTTGGAGATACAGGGCCCACCGATTTTGAGAACACTGTTTCGAGAAAAACGCGTTTAAAGTTTTAGGTGAGTGTCGTGTGGCCGGGTGTTACCCACGCTTTGCCGCTACTCAAATGCCTATAACATCGTGAATTTTAGGAATTTCAACAAATCCTTTTAAATACGTATTCCTAAAAGGTTGACCATTCGAAAAATGAAATAAAAAAAATCGATTTTTAGACCGGAACCTCTTCCCCTTCAGGGTTCAGTCCACTGTGAAGTCGTGAAAAATTGTTATTGTTTAGGATTTATTTTTTAGCAAACGAAATGTCTAACGTAAATAATGTTTTGTCTACTTATTCATACACTTATTGACAGTATAAAAAAAATCTATTTGAAATTTTTAACAGTTTTTTTTAAAATATATATCGCACTGATGTGAGCGCCTTGATAAAGCGATGTAGTGCTGGTGCATTTGAAACAAAAAAATCAGTGTGTTGTAATCATTATGAGTGTGGTTATCACCGGAACCAGGATTATTTTTACTGATAAAAAATTAATAAATTAGTGAATTTTTCAATCATTTTGCCTCGTAAAAAGTATGAAATGATTAATGAAAAAAGGTTGCCGGGTTCCCGGCCATAGCCACTGATGTGCTGAATAGTGTACAAATTTCAGACTGATTGGTCAAATAGTTTTTTTGCAATCACCTGCATTAATTGAAAAAATGTTGTTTTGCGATAATCACGTTTAATGTTTTAAAACAAATTAAAAAAATTCTCTTAAATTTGTTTTGTATAATATTAGAGTAGCTTTATAAATATTCCAAAAGATTTGTTACATTATATGTTGCCTCTACGGAGAAAAAAATCTTTAAAAGTAGCTTAATTTTGCAAACCGTCACAATGGACTGACCCCTTAAATGAATTTTTAAATAGCCGTTTTTGAAGCAAATGCTTCTGTAAACACCGGTGAGACTCGCAAAGTAGTGTGATCGCGGAACTATGGTTGAAGGAATTAATGATATTACTAAAATATTAATTGATTCATTACAACATTTGCAAATTCTCATAATCCCCTGCGTCCAGCTACCCCTGATATAAAAGTCTGTCTGAAACGAAGTCAGTATAATGTCAAACTTAACACAAGACTGCAAACGATTAATTCCCGTATCATCCCGAGAAACGACAGTATCGAATGGTGTAAAAATACAATTTCATCTTCTGAATTGTGCATCCCCAATCGTAGTAGCAGTCGCAGAATTGTTTTAGCGTATCTCGCGGAGCGGTCTCGATTTCCACGCGAACAAACGAGCACCAGAATGGAACATTCAGGGAGCTCGCGCTCGGCATTAATTATTGAACGCCTCGTATTCGCTCGAAAGTTCCTCTTACCACGGGATAACTTCTGGACGCTTTCAGATTATACTCGTCCCTCGCCCGCATCTGAACCCAAGGAATGACAAACTCCGTTCGATACATTCTCTTATCTTTCTTATCCTTATCATGGGGAATGATTTACAGCCGCGCGAGTTAACTACGAATTTCCGGGTGTGTAACGACGGCAAATATGATTTCGAAAAACGTCATCGAGTAGAGTGAAGGTTGGACATGTTTGAAAAAAACAAATGTCACGTGCAGTTGGAAACGTGAAACTCATCCAGTGACGTTTCAAAGATGCGTTCAGCTTCAAGTTGGTACCGCAAAAATTTACTTTCTATACTGGATAGTGATACGTAGGAAATATTGCGGAGATGGTTTCAGGATTCAAAAGGACTCAAGGAAAATGATCATTTTAAGCATTCTCTTCAAGCATAAGCAGGAGCTGTGGAATTTAAAAAGTCGTAACTCCAAAATGGGGTCATATTGAATATTTATGTGAACTCTTTTCGTTCTTTTAGGATTCGGAATCCATTGCTTTGATACTTCCTGGTTATTACGAAATACCCTGCGTATACACATTTTACTTAAATTTTATTTCAGATATTTTAGTTGCCCAATTTCTGTTCCTATGATTATCGAAGGAAAACCTTAAGGTGTTACGCCTACCTGTGAAAACTTGTAGGCTTTTTTAATCAAACCTTTATGTATTCGAAAGTGTACATATTAAACTACTTGTAGTAATTTCTGCGATGGAAAATATAAATAAATAAATGAAATATCAGCGATCTCCTGGCAGCGATTTTTTTTCAGTAGTTTGCGGTGACCATTCTAATTTTTACCTGGTTCATCTGAAATACGAAATTCGCGGGAATTTAGTTAGTATAGTAGATTATCTAGTCCTTAATCGTTTATTATCTCGAAAAATTAATTCGCTACAAAATAGCGACTTCTCATAGCAAAAGTTAATCGATTTTCGCCACAGAGACGCTCTCATTTCTCATCATATTTCATCTGTAAAATAAAAACTACGCAATGGAAATGAAAAAACCACGATTAAAGACTAAATAATCTAATATACTAACTAAATTTGGTCGAATTTTGTATTTCTGACGAATCAGGTCAAAGCTGCAATATTTATACGTTTATAATTCCATTATTTATTTAGATATCGCATTGCAAAAAAGACTGCAAGAACTTTAAAATATATACTTTCGAATATACAACCGTTTATTTAAAAAAGTCTTCAAGTTTTTGAAAAAAAATCCCGAAAATACTTGTGTTTTCAGACCTTACAGGTTGGCATAACCCCATCAGAAAATACAGGTGAGCTCTATTGTGATTTAAGTTATTAAAGTTTTCTGGTAGCTTCATTTCAATTTTGTACGAGGATCCCATGCTCTGGGTCTACGTGTATAGCAATATTTTGATATTTTCTATGTACTCTGTGCACTTTACTATGTATTTGTACGCAGCTTTACTGTTCTCTGATTTTATTTAGGATTACTTTGGGAAATCCGTTTCGTATGACTTCTTGGTCACTTCAAATTACACTTGCATTCTTATATGTGTTTCGCGAGTGCCACGACGCGCCATCTCACGAAGTCCGCAACAAGTTCTCCTGGGTAAATCATTAGTTCAGCAATTTTATGCCATGCGGCGCTGCTTGTATAATTCATTCTAATTTTCACTGCGAGGAACATAATCGGAATTAAATTAATTAGGAGCGACGCTTAATTAATTGCATTTGAAAGCGCCCGATTAGCCGCAGCACAGTTTTCTCTAACGGTTCCAGACTATGCTTGACTTTCCTTAACCAGATCACGAGCTTTATTCGCTTAACGATTCGCTCAGTTCACCGCTGTACCGTTTTGCTGCATCCATTTATCCCGTTCTGTCTTCGAATACCTTTCGGACATACGCAAAACAATTTTGCTTGTAAAAATGTTTAAGCATCAGTTTGCTACTCGTTCTTACGATGCATTTCGCCAATTTTGGAATACTTAAGCACTTACAGGGGAAGATCCCGGACCCGGAAAATCAAAAAACTCTGAAACTTTGTAAATATGCAGGGGATTTTCTCTTGATTACAACGCAATTTTTGTTCGCTGCCCAAATTCACTTGAAGGGGGTGAAATTAACCATTGAAAATTGGGCTATTTTCCGATTTTGTGTTATAAGTCGCGAACTTTAAGAGATAGTCAAAATGTTTCAAGACAAAAGTTACTTCTTTTAATTAGACCTATCATTTGGTATAAAAATTATTTTGTAGTTCACGAATTATAACACAAAATCAGAAAATAACCGGATTTTGAGGGGTCAATTCAACCCCCTTAGAATGAATTTGGGCAACAAACAAAAATTGGGTTGTACTCAGGAGGAAATCCCCTACATATTCACAGTTTCAGAATTTTTTTAATTTCCGGGTTCGGGATCTTCCCTTGATAGATTTCTAAATTGTGAGACTTTAAAAGCTTCGTAAGTCACCTAATTAAAGATGGCCACTGTTACTTCCCTCCGCGTGTAATAAGAAAAATGGAACGCACGGTTTATAAAACTAGGGTTTAGGAAACTAAATGCTTCTCAGGATTGTCTGAGATAATAGTCCAAGGAACTAGATGTACTCATATCTAATTAAGCTTCCAGTTGCAAGATATCAAAGAATAGGAAATCAGAAACGGGAACGATTACGGAAATATGCTAGTTCCTTGACAGAAAAAATGAGTTACAAATGCTACGGTACGTTCGAAAGTGAAAAATATAAACAATATTGGTTTGCAAGGCCTATAAACTGCAAATATGATGATGACATTGAAATATGAAAGTCGACCTTGTATAATCAACTGAGATTCTTCCTTAATTAAAATCATCTTCAACGTGGGTGTCTCCACATTTGTAATTATTTTGACTGTTGGTTCATCAAATGTGATAAAATATCATATTTTGAGAGTTTGATAGCTCAATTATGACACAAAGTTTATATACCACGAAAAAGCTTATCTGAACCAAAAGCTGAATATCTTGAAATCAATTAGTTACCTTAACAGACCTCTATTTGTTTCCATTTTTCCATTTCTTCTCGTGATATCTATTGACTAGTGAAGTCTTTACCTATTCCCTCCGAAACACCCTGCAGCATATTGAACAACAACGTCATGCGATGTCAAAGTCCCAGGGTTCATCGAGGACCGTGTCACGTGCATTCAACATTGTTGCAGCAAAAGGGCAGGAACACTCCCGAGAGGGAAGTCTGTCTTCTTCATGTGCTCTCATTTCCGAGTAAAGTGTCACTTGCAGTAGTGTCACGAACAACAACCTACGGGGTGTTACAAAAATAGGCATTCAACATTTTAAAAACGTACACATATGTAACAGCTAGAAAAGTAGGCAGAAAATATTTTAAAACCGCAAACGATTTATTTTGTTTTATTCGGCCAAATTTTCGATGGAAACGGGGGACATTATCTCTTTATTATGTACATTATATGGGTACATTATATTGATATCTTTATTCAAATACAATGGTCGTTGGAAAAAGTAAACATAAAGGAATTTATATCATACTTGATTCATTTGTCACACTATATATTCGTTCACACCAGCATCAACGATACCGCATTTGCAATTTGTCACGTCTCTTGCCTGACGTTTCAGGGGGTCAGTGACAATCGTGCTGCACAAATACTCGTTCTACGATATGAGAACTCACTCCACTGCAAATTGCATTTGCATTTCATTGACTTTTTGTCAAGTTTATTTTCATTTCAAACTAACTACTAAAGAAAAGATTGAAAAAAATATTTTTACACAAATTCAGTTATCCACGAGTTGGGCAAAATGTAATCTAATTACAAAATACAAATTACGATTAAAATGTAATTGCGTAATTGATTACACATTATTTTCTGTAATCGTTATTTGTGGTCAACTACCTAAATTAACGATTAGAGAAAATAATGTGTAATCAATTACACAATTACATTTTAATCGTAATTGGTAATTTGTAATTAGATTATATTTTGCCCAACTCTGTCCACGATGCGATCAACTTATCATAATATAGTTAAATAATGGACCTGTATTTCCAAGGTTGAACTTAAGTAGTAAATGAAAATGTATTCGTGCAATGAAATGGACAATTAGAAGCTCCTAGAGCAAAAAGTAGCATCCACCTAGAACAATCAGTTCTGAAACTTTAAGTAAGAAATGTCGCTTCAATTATCGATCTGTGCGCCGAACGTATAAAAGCTGTGCTCAACTTGTAAATCAACATTCAAACAGGAATGCCTTATGAATGCCAGTGGCAGCTTCGATAAATTGCACCGAAATTTGCGTAATTTTCATTTACATCGGGCAGCACTTCGTCAAGTTCGTTACGACAATTACGACATGCGTCGCGTCGAGACGATTCTAATCAAACTGAACCGAACGCGGTGCGCGGTTAATTGTCCAATTAAATTAGTAGAAACGGACGTCGAGGATTGGCAGAATTTCTGACCTACACACAGGTCACGTTTCGCCATTTACTAAGGGAGCTCGGCCAATTTCTGCAACCGTTCGCGTTACTTTCTTCTCATCATTGCCATTGCAACATCGACAGCCGACAGTGCTCAAATTATAGTATCTAAACTAACCCAACACCTAAATCTTAATCGAACAATGTCTGAACGCAAGAGCAACAGCGAAACTCCAACTGGAACTATCTCCCACAATAAGAAAAAAAATTAAAACCGACTTCAAAAAAATAAAAATGCACTAAATAGTACAAAATAATTTTTCCCCTTATTTAATCTACGACTCTCATGTTTTTTAAGTCAGCGCCAGATTTACACAGTGCAAATGACGAGGCACCAACTTACAAAATATGAGAGTCGTAGATGAAATAAAGGGAAAAATTATTTTTTACTTTTTAGTGCATTTTTTTTTTTTTTTTTGAACTCGGTTTAATTTTATTTCAAATTTTTTTATCTTTGACTTTTTAGTTTTATATATATTGACACAACATGCTGAGGAGATATGCGCATACATACATAAAATAATAATAATTAGGTGACAATAGTCTTTATTATTAACCAGAACTTGCAAAATATTGGGCTAATATTCATGCAGTGTGGGATGAGACCACCATCGCCTTCTTCGTTCGAATAAAAAAAATATCAAAATCGGTCCATATGCTGAGGAGTCATGCGAGGACAAACATATAAAAAAAATACATACGTGTCAAATCTATAACTTCCTCCTTTTTGAAGTCGGTTAAAAAGAGTCACCAAGTGTTTTCATGCGAACCCATCAACGTCCTACTTACAAATGTTACAGGACGGAGCACGAGTCAGCGAGCACAACCCCCATCCCGAATATTGCCCGGGACACCGAGCCGAACGGTCCACCTCGGACCGGGGTGCGGAAAAGTGGCGAGCGCCGAAGTGGCGCAGCCGGAGTCTGGGGCTGCCTGGCCTTCTGCAATTCCATCCGAAAGAGGGGCTGTCTTCCTAATCTCGAGCGAGCCATCTTCATGGAGTAACGAATCGGGAAGAGGCGTTTGGCCAACTCGGACGTATTCCTACGTCGGGCGAAGAAATCGCGAGCAGGTCGGATATGGTATCGGGTGATCCTGTAACTCCTCTCCCGCTTTACTGAACGACACGGGAACGGTCGGCGCGGACCAAGTAGAGAGAAGGAAAAAGGGAGATCGTGACGGAAAGACAGAGCAGGAAAAGTCGCGATGGAGCGAAGGAAAAAGGAACGACGGGCGGGTGATAGAGGGGGTTAGGAGGGTGGGTAGGAGGTGGAGGGAACGGATCATAGAACGAATGCAGGGAAAAGAGAACAGGAGAGGAGACATGACTGAACCGCAGGATGGTAGGGGGTAACGGGAAGTGGGAGGTGGAGGTGGTGAAGGTTAAGGAATGGAGGGAAGGGGGAGATAAAGGGGGCATGTCATACGACACACAGGGCAGAGTTTAATCAGGTTCGACTAGTTAGTTGGCAGGTGCGAGCGTCGCGCGCGCAGGAAGGAGAACCAAGCGGCCTCCAAGAAGCAGCGTGGCTCCTGCGCGCTCCTAAGCAAGAAACGCAGCTCTCCACAGCCACCGGACGCACAATGCCACGGACAAGAGGTCACCTTCGTCCCTTGCTCTCTCTCCTCCTTTCCTTTCTATCCGACTCTTTATCTCCCGATTCAGAGCCCTCCTCGTACACATCGACATTCTACGCCGTGTTCTCACAGTCGTTAAATGGTTATAATTTTAACCGCTGTCTTTACCCAGGAATTCTCTCCTCCCTTCGCGGCGCCCTTCCCTTTCCACGGGGAGGGGGGGCACGCCAGGGGACGCAACGATGGTCCAACGACGCTGTAGACTGGATTAGTCCTTGCTGTTGAGTACAGGGTTTGACACTTATGCTCCACGGCTGGTCGAGTCCGACGCCTTATTTACATTTACCTCAGCTCCGCTTAGAACCTCGTGTAAGGCTCAATACAGTTTATCTGAAACTGCATCTGGAGCAACGTCTCGGAGCAAACGCGTTCGCTGTGGACGATTTTGAAAATCCTGGGCCATTCGTTGATACCCGAGAACCATTCCCACGATGCAGTGTTATCGGTGATGAATATAAAATAAAAAATATATCGAAATCGTGCTACCACGCAAACCTGTAAGCGGCGGATAAAACGTTAGGGTTCTGGAAGTAACTCCTTGGCTTGGTACACACTTTTCTGCCGGTCGATAAAATTTATGGCAAACTTTTAAACACATTTACAGTTACCTAGCTAATTATAATTATTAAACGGGGGTCACCATTTGGATACATTAGATAAAGTACATGACAGAAGGCTATAATTATTGTGTGTTTCTTCCAATGCCCTATGAATTTTAAAATCTTTTCTTCTTCATTTTGAACAGCAGGAAAAAGTATGGTAGAGATAATCAAAAGAACACGAATGCCGATTTCATACTGGGGACTGCTTTACTTTTTATGAAAACAGAAGTAGCTTCCCACATCCTAAATTTGAGGATCCAACAAGCTATTTTTAAAAAACAGGGCAGTACTTGAACATAACACTCCTTGCTCTGCAGAAATTATCTTCACCCACGCGTAGTGTAATCAATCCTAAAATATAATCGTCCAGCCTTATATTACACCATCCCATAGCTACTGTCATCTTCCATAAACGACATAAACGGCAGGGGAAACAGACAATCTCCCGCCATATTTCACAATTCAATTTCAATCCAAGCTCAAGCCAGCTCTTAACACACTACTCAATACACATATCTACTTTCCATTTCTCCCGTAACCACTATCTTACCAGCATCCTCTGCACATCATCAATCAAATCCAGCAGGAACGTCCTATAAGACAAAATACTGCTAATTCCAGACTGCCTGTTAACCTTCCATGTGCCATTAAACCTCTACATCTATCCACTTCCAGCACGTACCACCGCAGCGACCCGTTCTCGCGTCGAAAAGTGTCAAAATCAAGCCTGGAATGGCGAAACGGCCGCCTAAGACCCATACCAGTCGGCCGACGGTGCGGACGAAATGCAAATAAACCGCCTCTTTTACTGTTATTCGGAACATGCCCCGTGTCTGGCGATTTTTTTTTTACCGCGACTAGGTCGGGCTGCGCCTATATTTACCGAGACATCGTCGGTCCTTTTTTTTTTCCCCCGGGCGCGACGAGGCGTGACCCGCTCGCGATCGCGCAGGGGCACGGGCGCCCAGACGGGTGCCTCTTCTTCGGCGCTTCTGGTAACGAGCGATCGGCGTCGAATCGTCGCGACGTCCACGTTAATGGCTGCGGGTCTCCCGTATACCGTTAAAGTCTTCCGCGACGCCCGGTGTACCTAATTAATGGCAGATACCAGCACACCTACGGCAGGTTCAGCGGATAGCGCTGAAGCGCACGTGCGGCGTCATGCCTAACATCCGTCTTGCTCGCTGTCACGCTATTACCATCGCGTCTCAACCGCTTGGCAAGTAGGCACACCTTTCGGCCGCGCGGGACAGACGGCGCGTGCTCTTTATCTCCCTCCTCCTCTCTCTCGATCTAAGCAGCGAGGCGCGCGTGTACGCGTATCAGCGTATAATTAACCGTGGCCGTTATCACGGATCTGAAACTTGTTTCTGTAATCGAGATATCCTGGCGGACGCTTGTGACGCGGCAAGGCACCGCGGCGGCCGCGGAGTCGATCGACCTTGACGTGCCGATGCAGAAATCTTGGGAATCGCGACCCGCTACCAGTTTAGAGCAGTCCGGGATGCTTAGTTGGCAGTTCCGGCTGTCAGCGGAGATTAAGCCTCGATATTATTTATGGTGAGCGCGCGTGTAGTGGTTCTATGGATAGGTCTGAATTGCGGTCGAGAATCTGTGGAAAGGAGTCTGATACTGAAGCATGCTGGGGACACTGTAATAGTAGTAATAGTGTTTTATTTGTGTTGAAGACAAAAATTGGTCATGTGGACCCAGCAGACGTCCGTATTTTTAGTTACATGCTATAATAGAAGGGAACGTGGAAATAGAGCACATGTTCGGTACGCGAAAATAATATTGGGACAAGGAATGAAAATGGTGTATAAGAAGGGGAATCCTATTCTTAGGGTTAAGATCAGAGCAAAATTTGAGATGTTTTTTAAAAAAATCAGCGATTCGATTCCTCTGGAATTTAGACCATGTTTTGATGCAGCGTTGAGGAAGCTGCATTTTTTTTATTAATTTTTAACCATAAATATAGTAGTTATCCATGATCGACCATCACGCCGCATAAAATTCGCCGGCCGTTGGTGTGCATTATATTTATCTACCAGGTAATCTGAAACAGAAAAACGAAACGGCGTTTTATTTTATACATATGTAGCTTGAAATTGATGAACCAGCAAAAAACAAAAAAAATTATTGAGCAGTTTCAAAACTGAAAGGTCTGATCCTTTAATTTTTGCTATCCAATTTTGTGCCAATTTTGTCATATAACAAAAGAAGTATAAAACTTAGCGGTATTCTGGTTCATCAAATTGAAGCTACATATGTACAAAGTAAAACGCCGTTACATTTTGTTGTTTCAGATTACCTGCAAGGTAAATATCATCCACACCAGCGGACGACGAGTTTTGCGCGGCGTGGTGCATAACTCCTACATTTATTATTAAAAATGAATAAAAAAAAAACTGCTACTTCTTCATGGATGCATAAAAACATGGATCAAATCTCAGACGAATCGAAATGCTAGTTTCTTAAAAAAAAATCTTAAGTCTTGCTATGTTTTTAGCCCACAAAATAGGATTCCACCCTTAATGGAATCACGTTACCACGCATAGTGGCATAACAATTTTTTAAGTGTCAGAAATGGCTCAGCCTTTATGAGGGCGGAACCCGCCATACGATGGTTAAAATTGCACGTAACACCGGAGGAACGACACAGAGGCAGACCGTAATGTCGAAATTGCGTGCTGGGATGGTGGAAGAATGATGGATCTCCGTTGCGCTTGGACAAAGTATTTTTTTCCATCGCGGGAGAAGTCTACCAGCGGCGAGCGTGCACGCCGAAGGAGCGACGTAGGCGAGGACGGAGGAAAGGGGTAAAAGGAAACGGAGAAGAAGCAGACCACTCCGTTAATGCGAAGTAATGGACGAAGCTAACTCGCGAGCTACTCAAATAATAGGCTACCACTCAGACAACGACGTGTTTGCGAGCGCCAATTCATTCTTTTCTCCCTCTTTGGTCCTCCGTTCTCGCATACCTCAATAACAGACCGGCCACGGTTCGAAATGGCTAATTCAGCTTCGCAGCGCAAGCTGGTGGTGCCGGGCTAGCGGGGCAGCTCGCGCAGCCGGAGCTGCGCCGAGCGGACGCACGTCTAGCCGATTCGAAATACCGATCTCGTCTGCGAGAAAAGGGATCTTAATCTTCCACATGATCGTGGCACGCGCTCACGTTCAACAGTAGCCCCGTAACCAACGATTTCTTCCAGGTAGCGGACGCTTAGCGGCAGTAAGAGATAAACGGAAATACGTGGAAGCCGCTGGAGAAACGCAACGAGCGCAATTAAGATTTTTCTTCTGGCGTACACGTGAACCGAGGGGAGCTCGGGGATTCCAAGCTAGAATCAATGTCAAGTGGTTCGAGGCTGCGCTCGGTAACAATACAACAACGTCAGGAGGGCGCACGCGTGGCACGAAGATTTACGAATCGTGATTGTGAAACGGGAAGCAGAAACGGGTCTAATGTGCAATGGAACAAAAAGATGTTTCGCGACTGAAACGGAATTCGGACCTTAACAGATGTTTGAGATTCGTCAAATTATGCATATTGATAGGTAATCGGGCCAGAGCGAGCAATTAATTATATCAATGATAAAAATTCCTTCAATAATATGAAGGTTATAAATATTCGAGAGTTAATTACTGTAGTTTTTACTGTGGTATAATTTCGTAGAATTATGAGAATCCTAGTTTTACCTAAGGTTTATTCCTAGTTCTTAACAATATTACCAATATTACTTCATATTAATAATGTCACCAGTAATCTGAGCAATTCTTATCTGAAATTCGTTTCTTCATTTCTATCATTTCATAAAATGGTACACGTGCGAATTGAAGAAGGTGCAGGCCTTGCCGCAACAGTTGCGGTCTGCGTCTGACAGCAGACGTGCCGTCTCCCCTTTCTCTGAGCATACGGCGCTAAAAAGGGACTCTAAAGTCATTAAGTGACTTTTAGCAAATAATTACCACTTACTCGCTGAATTAAGTACAATGTGCGTGTTCAACTCGGATCAAAACATTAACCTTCAGGGTTCTTCAGTCTTCAGCGTTGCAGAGAATATCACAACCGTCACAATGTGACCGCAGAAAACGGTAAATATGGAATCGCGACAATACGGACGTGATATCTTTCGCTGCAAAGCAACGGAAGGAAAGAAAAGCAGGTCTCTCTTAACTAAGAGACGTAACTTCAATTAAGCGACACAACAAGAGAGCCACCGCGATTTACCGTGGAAATAAGCGGCAGCAATGTGGCCATACTGCACGCTGACACTTTTGCCCGTCACCGGATTTCACAATTGCTCCCAGGACGTCAGGAAGACGGAAAGTCGAGTATCCGGGTTCGCGGCGTAATCGTAAATTCGCCAGTCATCGCTATGCACCGAGGAGAGTGGGTCAAGAACGATTCCGCGAGTGTAACGAAAAAAAAAAGACGGAAGAGAAAAGACGATTGAGAAACACGATTCGCGGTGCAGGACGCGACCACTCTTGCAATTGCTTTTTCAACGGAGCGTCGAACCCCGATCCATACCAAATAGATCCTTCAAATGGACCACCCGAGCCGCGATAAATTAAATGCCACTCCATTAGAAGTGTTGTTAAAAGCCGACAAGGAAGCGACTGGTCGTCCACTTGGCAAGTGAATGCGTGGATGGGTCACCATTGATTTCCCCCCCCCCCCCCCTCCCCCGTAATCTCTCTATTAATGACGGAATGGAATCGCGCGATCGTACACGGAAGTCGTGGAAAAGTGGCCGGCGAATTGTGCGATGTCGAGCCCGTCGCCAGGGTCACGTTACTCGTGGCCAATGCGCCCGATTTACTGCACTTCGTTCCACATACATACGCGCCTGGCAAGCGCACGACACGTATAAAATACTTCTTACGTCCGGTTGTTCCTGATTCCTGATTTCGGTCGCGGCGACTACGATCACCGGTGCATAGAGATCGTAGAATCCTAGACGCACGCCGCGGAAATGATTACGGCCCGCAGACTGATGGCGAGTGCTAAGTAAAGTCGCCCGTTCGAGACGGTGGCTGGATAATAAAATCGACCGGTTAAAAATCGTCGGTTCCCGAGGCGTGGGCGTAATTCGTTTCCCCGCGGAACTTTGCGTCACGTGAAGTGCGCTACGAATCGTTAACGCGCTCGTTTACATTTTAATGATTTTATCTCAGGTATTCATAGTATTCGTGGTGGATATGGAATAGTTATCTATCAGTGGCACAGTTTGATCGGTGATAAGGTAAAGCGGGAACTGATGGAACACTGTTTTTAAAGGTAGAATTGTGTTTAAAATTAATTGGATAACAAGCAGAGGGTTTTGCTTATGATGCAGTATATTAAGGGGGGCTTCTCTTGTAACAGTCCCCGAAATTTTTAATTTTTTTTTTAAGAAACTATTGTTAATATTGCATTAAACTCTTTTGGGATATTAGGAGGCATCTTTAAACTTGTAGAATTATTTTTTATGTACATCCTTTTTATTATTTATTAATTATTGTGGAACTTTCATCTGCCAACAGTCATCTGATTGCAAACAGATGAAAATTTTCTTAAAGTTAAATAATTTACGCTGGTATTGGACTTAAAATTTTAATTTTAGTTTTTATTTTTGATACTTTTTTCGTCGATAAAAAAGCATAATATGACAATTTTGTCTAAGGAACAAACTTATTTTTTCTTTCAAACGCTATAACTCTTTCAATTTTTCATTTTTTCTGTTTAAAGTGGATCAATCCCAGCGTAAACTATCCAATTTTAAGAAACATCTATTTTTTTTGCAATCAGATGACTGTGATAGATGCTACACATCCCGCCAACAGGAATTACATCGTCGAAGAGGTGAACAAGATTCCACAATAATTAATAAATAATATGAAGGATCGACATAAAAAAAAATATTTTCTGCAAGTTTAAAGATGGGCATCCTCATTATACACCAGAATAGTTTAATCCAATATGACTAACAGTTTTTTAAAAAAAAATTCTTAAATACTAGTTGCTTCTGGGGCTGTTAGACGAGAATCCCACCTTAAATGAACTTACATTAATAATGTTCAATGACAGAGAAATTATAATACTTTTTTTTAAGAATAAGCATGTAACAAATTATAACAATGGTCCAATTACCCCATACACTGTGGGCTAGTTGAACCACAGTGTGTGGGGTAGATGGAGTTCTTTTTTAACAAAAATATATATTTAAATTTAGTCCATTTGTAATTTTAGTCTTTTTGCCGCAATACCTGCTACGATTTTCGTACTTCATACAGTTTCCTTGTATCCTGCGCAGCGTTCACAATCAATACATTTTACTCGGTCATCTGTTTTATTCGTTTTATTAAAGTTTTTGCAGCTTTGTTCAAATCCATAGCTTTATTTTCTACAGCATCTTAATTGAAGACCTTGCAGCAAGAGGGGTGCAACTCCATCTTTACCAGTTTCGTGTAAACTGGAAAAAACTGTTTATAAAATTATTGCTATGACATAACATTAAAAGGAGGACACTAATTGAAAAATATACATTTTCACAGAATAACTAGTAGTTATTGAGTTGATAAGTAGTTGCGCGTGCGTATTACCCAAAACAGTAATGGTTCCACGTGAAATACTTACATTTTATGTAAATGCAACGCAATTAGATAATCTTCTGGCGGGAAGTACCTACAACATATAGAACTGAAATATGGTAATGGTCGTGGAATCTAACGGGTATATCAGAAGTTATATAGGCGGTCCACATCACACATAGGGTCCACCACTCCCCGATTTATCCTGAATATCAAAATAGGGTTGAATTTTTAGACCTACGTAAAATATCACGTTTAATGAGTAGCGTTAATTAGATTTTCACAACAGTATTGTAGAAAGATCTCAACTTAAAGCGGCCACTACAGTGCCTCAAATGTCATGGGATCTTAAATACATTTAAGTACCTATCCTAAACAACATTCCTATCCAATTAGACGATCTAAATTTCACATATTCATCCCCCGGAATCATTCATGGCACTCGCGTACATACCTTCGAATTCGAACGAAGAAATCTACTGCGCGATAAACAAAAGGCCAGTATTTCCACGGGGAGGATAAGGGCAGACCTTCTCGAAAGTAAGAGCGCGCTGAAAAGTGTTTCTCGGTGAATTATCGTAAAAGCGCTCGGCCGTGCCCCCAACGCTCCATGTACGAGCAGAGTCGAAGAGAGTTTATTCCGGTGAGCATCTCACGATTGCCTTATTCGTTGCGCCGATGGGTGTCTTCTTCCACTTGGCTGAAGATTCGCGAGTGTACGACCTTGACATCGATCGTCCTTGGTCCCGAGGGGAAATCGTGCGAAAGTAATTTTCAGCCTCCTCTTTTTTTTTTCTGCTCAGCCGTCCGTCTAGAGAGCACTTCGATACGCGCCAATAACCGTGGAGAGTTCCGCGCTGAAATCGCCACGAGGCGCTGGTTTATCGCGATTTCATCGGCCCGCCTAGATACCTAGCCCGGAGCCCGCGGGGCTCTCTCGAACGCGAGTCGCGTGCAGACACATCGACGGCGCAGTTTGAATGTCTCGGGACCTGGCCCGATCTTTCTGAACTCTGTGTCTAACGTGGCTCGCGCCGGCCGGCGGATCCGCGACGTGTGCACCACTTTCGTGCTTTTGACCCAAAAACGAAGAACGCTCGTCGCATGGAGAGCACGTAGCCGTGAGTTACAGCGCTAGGTCTTGGCCAGAAACGCTCTTGAATCCTGGTTGAGGTTTAGTGGTGCCCGCATACCTTAACGTCACCCGAGGCGCAGAGGATGTCTAGCAATCTAAGGGAAACAGGATGCCAAGGGTACACACTCGCGTATTTCTGTACTCGATACTTCACGCTTTTAAGACATCTACTTACCGAAGGCGGAACCGAAGAGTTACGAACTTTCCATCATCTTGCTTGAGAGTACCTAAGTGATTTCAATACTCATCAACAGGAGAGATTGATCGTTGGCAGATGTAAAGTGATTAGGGGTATTATTATTCATTATGGACTCTCGATTGAAAACTGGTTTCTGGGAAGGGGTTCGATTACAGATATGTACTTGGAAATAATAGAAGTTTGTATACCCCTAGTTTTTTGTATAGAACAGGACCATTGAAAGTCGTAAAGTGGAGAGGAAACTTGAGCTCACTGCATGTGATACAGATAAAGAAATGGGTCACAAAGAATTCACAGAGCGATCCGAAAAAAAACTGAAGCCTTTTTTCGCCTCTTTTTGGTCCCACGATTTTGGAACTGAATTTTATGCCAAACGATACCTTATGATGAGACATCAATCACACGAAATTTTCAAGTTGAGGTGACAATTAGTTTCTGAGATATGGGAGGTGAAAGAAGAGAAAATTCGTTAATGTGTCAGCCCATACGCTTCGATGTACGGACTTTTATGTCAGTCCGATAATTCAAACAATTATTCTCAGGGGATGTGCTGACTGCTAACAACGAATTTGAATTTAGATTTTCAAAATTCATAAAAAAAAATCAAACTCAAGAAATATAAATGTCTATGTAGTAGGTGCTTTTTTAAATATATCGTCCACAATATTGAATCGGCCATTGTGAGTTTTGCTAACTGTTAACAACTAATTTGAACTTAGATTTTCAAAATTCACAATGGCCGGCTTAATATGGCGGACCGTATGTCTAAATATATTCCAATTTTCATAATACTTTGGTCTAATATTCGTAACGTAAAAAGTTATAAAATGAATTTTCGAAACTAAAGGAATATTTATGTTTTTAATAATAATTATTTTCAATTTTGTATTCTGATTGGTAAAATATTTATGTTTACTTACGCCCGTGCCCGCTGAGTGACTGTATTAGCGACATTCTCGCCATAGAATTTGTGAATTTTGAAAATCTGAGTTCAAATTCGTTGTGAGCATTCAGCAAAACCCCTGAGAATAATTGTTTAAATTATCGGACTGACATAAAAGTCCATACATACTGACGCGTTAACGAATTTTCACTTCCTTGACCTCCTACATCTCAGAAACTAATTGTCACCTCAACTTGAAAATTGCGTGTGATTGATGACTCATCATAAGGTATGGTTTGGCATAAAATTCAGTTCCACAATCGTAGAGTCAAAAAGAGACAATTTCTTGGGGCACTTTTTATTTTAGATGTAGTTATTTCCGCATCTCCCTTGATGTAGTACCAAATATACCTGTCCTCCAACTTGGACAATTTGTACAAACGTAATAGTTAAAAGACATCTATTCTCTTCAAAATAATTGCAAATTGTAAATGTATCCACATTAACTGATATCCTGGGGTAGGTAATCAACCCCAAACACGCAAAGTTCTCTGCAAAATTTTTGGTTGTCTAACTTTGTAAACTGAATTTCTAATTAATTTTATAATAATAGTTTAACTTTCTACGTTTCTATTATTTTTTACATTGCCCAAGAACAAAATATTCATAGAGGTTGATCTAGTGTCGACTTTACAAATTTCTGTGTCCTTTTTTGTTTGGTGTCTGCCACGATCACAGTATGAGTATACCAGTTACGTTTGAAAAAAAAAATCAGTATAGCAGTTAAGGGTTAAGATCCACGTGGAGACGTTCGCCGCCAAAGACGCTGAGATACCGCCATTCGCTCGTTCATAAAAAACGGGTAGGTACCGTTTCACTGGTCCAATCACGATTTTCCGTGATATCGAGACTGGGCAAAATCTAGCTGACGAAAGTGCTGTTATTGTGATCCGATAACCGACTGCCGCACGGTAACGATGTTTGGAAGAAATTTCCAATGGTTCGTTAAAGGTCCATCTTTTAGGGGGGAAAAAGCTGCAACGCGCGTGGCTTTCGGTGAAAAATTGAACGGCCTATGCAGTTTCCCCGTCGTGCCGACAGCGTTGGAGAGTTATACACAAAACGATTTCCAGCGATCAATTTGATCGATTCTCCGGTCGTGTAATACAGCGCTCGCGCAATTTTTGTGCATTGTTGGGTACGGTTTTGTTGAACCGCCCGGAGCTTCAATTTCGAGTGCCCGATGCGTGTGCCTCCGATGACACAGACGAGTGAGTCATGGCTATCAACGTTGACTCGACAGAAGTTTCACATCTGTTGGAATCCAGCCTGTATTCCGTACCGTAATCATTACGAAACTCAAGTCGATCTTGTGAATGAACACCTGAAATTACTTTGCATCGTACCAAATTAACGCTTCGAGGTACCGCTTCTGAGGACATTGAACTCTACAGCACGAACGAATGATTAGTGCGTAGTTCTTTGTAGCGTGGGAATGGATGGCTCAATTCGTGGCCTTTTTCGATGTTCCAAAGTAAATTGATAATGGTATTATTACGTGATGCCCTATGGCCTATACAGTTCGTTTACTATGAAGCTTTCTGCTGTGTAACGTTCCAAATTATGCAGGTGATCGTTAAGTTAGTTAACGGTGAATTATCGTTTCATAGGTACTACCCACTCGTTTTATATACACGTGGTTAGAATTCTTATCCAATTTAAGTGCTCGAAAAGAAACGTTAGAGATATAATTATAGGTCGAAAGTAACACTAAATGTGTATTCGATCAATCTTATAAAATTTCGACTTCATGAATTTCGTTATATACGCGAGGATAGCACATTCTAAAGAGAGTTCTTTATGAAATGGTTTCTTAAAAAGTAATCACTAATTTGGCCTACAGGTAGGGTTGCCAAATGTACTATAATATATACTATTGTACTATATTTTTGTCTAGTGTACTATATACTGTTAAAAAAAATATAGTACGTAAAAATACTCTATTTCCGATACACAGATAAAATTCTACAATTTTGACATATTTTTTTATTCTATGGCAACATCAAAGCTTTAATTTGCTAATTTAAACTTTAACGAAGAGGATTATTTTCTATGAGAAAAATAAAGTGATGGGAATAGAGAAACAGAGCTTAGTCTACCTCTCATAAAAAATCAGCTCTTGATATATATGTTAATTTCAACTCTCAGTGCAAGCAAACTGTATTGTAATTGTTAAATACAATAAATTAATTAATAATGCAAAATGCACAATAAAATATACAATAAAGAAATAAAATGTGATTGTTTTAATGTAGTTTTATTTTGTACCACTTTCCTTGGAAAAGTACTATATTTTTTCACAAATGTAGGATATTTTTTTATCACATTTGGTCGAAAAGTAATATATATTCCCGAAAACAGTTAGCAACCCTACCTAGAGGTATCCCAACGCGTAACTTGGTCCGCATTAACCTCCTTTAATTTTAACCTCTCAAATGAAGTAGGTAATAATAATCACTACTCTAAAGAAGCATCTCACCTAGTACCTACTACTAAGATTATCCTACCACAGTCCAGAGCAAGACGAATATATTGCCATCCATCCTCACCGTCGCACTTACCATAAACTACGCAACCCGACATTCTTCGCAGTTACATAGCAACATTACCATATCAGCAGGCACGCGATTGTGCACGTTTTCCGTTCACACGCATTCATTCAAAAGTGCGTCGTCAAAAATGACGTTTCACAGAAAATAAATTACAACGATGTATTTTATATTTCACGTCATTCCTAACATATATTTCTTCTCATTTCATTCTCATTTATTATTGCAGTCTAGGGGTCGTCCTTAAATTACGTATGGCTTTTTGGGGGGAGGGTGGGTCGTGAATTTCTTACGCTTTCTTACGGAGGGGGGGGGGGGGGGAGTCCGGTAGCATCTTACGTAATATTTTTTAACCTAATTTTCAATAAATACAAATTCTATCATTAATGTTCCAGAAAAGTATTGCATATATCCAATAGTTTTAGTTTAAATTTCCTGAAACACAGTTAAATGAATTATATAAACCTTTAAAAGAATTTTAATAACTGAAAAAATTAAATGTAAAGAATATTACGTAAGGGGGGGGGGGTGGAATATCAAATCTTATGAATTCTTATACCGGTGAAGGAAGGGGGTAACAATTCGCTAAAATTACCCTCCCGCTCATCACCACCTTGGGACTTTTAAGTACATACACGATATTTTAATAGTTCATCTTCCACTAATACCTATCTTACTGGTATTCCTCAGTTCTTCCTTTTTTCACCTATTTATGTCTTTCAGCTTTTGTCTTTTCTTTTGATAATCGCTTTACTCCTCCTTCTTCCTTACATTCCTTTCCTCCTTCCCACATCTTTTCTTTTCCTCTTCTTCTTTGTTTTCATTCTCGTCATCTTCTCCTCTCTTCTTTTATTCCTAAGCAATAAAAATATCATTACTAATTCCACCAAATTGCAGGTTTATTTATTGTGAGTATCCAAAACACAAGTTTCAAACTCAAATCCGCCATCATCCCGATAGTAGGGTACGTTTATGTTGGGGGTGGCGATAAACAATCGGAGCCGCGATAAGAACGTAGAAGTGTAGAAATACATTCTAGAGTTTTATAATTGAAGTGTTTACTTTGAAACAGCCATCAGGGCGACGTTTACTAGATGACTAAAGATTCAAGCGTCGAAAACCATACATTACTTTTTCTTCACTATTCTCATCGTTGATACATAATATTATTAGACGATGGATAGAACCAGAGTTGGCCATGAACTAAGAAAAAAAGTATTTAAATAACGGATCGAATAAAGGTCACTTTAACATTATTCGTTATTCGAGGTTCCAATAATCCGGGTTTGGTGCATCCGGGCTACTTTATTCGTTATTCGAAATTTGTATTCAAATAAAAATGTTGCCCACCTCTGATACAGATAAATTAATAAGCGCAGTGTTTATTAAATCTTCTTTATGGAATCAGAAAGTTACAAATTACCATAATAGATTTATTCATGGGTTGAAGTGCCGTTAAATTGTCCATATTATATTTACCATTTCGCTTACAATTTTTGAAATTCTTGTAACTTCCACACGGAATTAAGACGCTAAACTTCTAAATGATTGTCCAGTTAACAAGTAACTACAAAAAAACCTTGAACCTTAAACGACTAAAATGGTTCTATTATCACAGCCCCACTATAAACACACCGAAGAAAGATATTTTTGCAGCTGCAACATAAACGTACCCTTAGCCATCCCAACAACCCTACTCTCCATTCCAGAGAGGACACGCGATTCATATTCGCAGAAGAATGCGCGAGCAACGTCCGACGTTCTCCCCGACATTCGGCTGCTTCCCAAGCAGGGAAATTATAAGTGAGCCCCGCGCGCAAGAAACGTCACCGACTTCCCGTGACGCGTCTCCTACGCGGGGCCGAAGCTCGAACAATAGCTTACTGTGCGCTTCTTGCCCGCGGTAAAAAGGACGAAAGAAATTCCGCTCGCTAGTTGACCGCGCGAGCTTGAGATGCCTGAGGACGTCCACGATGGCCCCGCGTAGCCAGCGATCAGACGCTGACGCGATCGCGATCCCCGCTTCAGCTTCGAGTGCATCTAATGATTTTAATGGAACGGACGTTCGCCTGAGACCGGGGAGCACGATCACGTCGGGCAGTTTGCAAGCAAGGTGCTTCGTTACCGCGAAGTCATTAGCGTACGCGGCCTGGCACCGTTCAGAGGGATAATCGTGGCGCGACTACGGCCACCTTTTCCTTCCATCGGCGACCCATTGATATGCGCGCTGCGACATAAGAGGATTCATCGGTACAAGGGAACAAGACAATGGCCAGCGGCGTCTGTGGCCCTGTTCCACCACGGCCGCCCGAAAATGCGGCTCACGTGCGACCAAACGTGCTCCCTGGCCTACCGACACGTCTTAAGGATCAAGGAGTAGGATCGATCGCGGCACGTCGCTAGGCAGCCCGTCCCCGTGAGAACTTTTCCGCGAAAGTCGAGAATGAACCGACCTACGTGTTTCGTTCTTTCCACGTGAAAGGGTGCATCCATGTATGGGGTGAATTTCTTGCAATTCGCTGGCCGAGTTCTGGGTGATCGTCACCTCTGGAAGGGGGTGTTGCGACAAAACTGTGGATAAATAAAGAGTTCTTGTAAAACAACACTGTAAGTGCCAGAATAAAAAAAAATTGTCGGAAAATGTTCTACGTGCTAATGGTAATATTATAGAACAGAATTTGATTTTTGGCACATTTAGTTGGAAGTTTAGGGGATTGTTAAGAGTAATATTGAGTGTTTTGTTTCCTTTTATGTGAAATTACGGTAATTTAATTCAGCTTCCAGTTTTTATTTGCAATGAATACCTTTTGAGTAAAATATGTGGTTGCACCGTATCGATTTAATTTTTCGGAATTGTGACGAGTGGTCGAAAATCTTTGTGAAATTTAAATCCTTGCATTTGAAACTGAAAGTATATTCAGTTATGTATAAAAGTCGTATTGGAAGAGTATTTCTATGTTTTGATTGTCATACTTTTAACATTCAACTGATAAAACGTAATTTTACTTAACGATGTATGGCTGTACTACCGTTAATCTCGAGTTCTTGTCAATCTGTAATGGCAAAAATAGCGACAACATTTTTCCCCAAATAGTTAAAACTCAATTGCTTCCTTATGCGCTATTTGAAGTTCAACAGGTGGAATGCTGAGTATACAAAGCTTCAGATAGGTAATTACTAGTGTGGGTGACCTTGCACCCACTATTAGCAGATTAAGCTTCGATTCAATAGTAACGTAGAACTTTGGAATCGTTTCAGACTAGCATATGTGGAGTCTATGGGAAAATTCTGTCGCATATCTAATGAACGAGGAAGCTCTTCATCGACATACATTATCCCCAATTTATAAAATATTGCAATTTCAAGGAATACGACATGTCACCACACACTTTCATAACCTGTAAATGGAAAGTCACGTCATCCACTTTGGTCGTTCCAGAGATCAGTAATCTAAAAGTTCTGATAAACTTTTGAAATCAGTTTCCAATTACGTAGAAAATTCTTGACGTAGAAATCACGCAGATTATGCAAATGGGACATGTACAAATGACATTATAAAATGGCAGGCAGTCTGAAGCATCCACAAGCGTCTGATCGTAAATTTATCTGATCGGTCGTTCTCCTTATATCACGAAAAGTGAATGGGAAAAAAAGGAGCGATGTTTCCCACGGACGAAACCTATCGAACAGTAAAATATTAAAGAGCACCTGGATGCACGGGGGCCTCGGTTGTGGCGAATTCGAGGCGTCTATAGCGGATGGAAGATGCGCGATCACGCGGCGCGCGTTCGGAACACCTCGCCATAGGCAATGCTACTCGTGGAGACAACGGTGACTAGGTAGCAAAGAGAGAAGAACTGCCTTTTAGGGCAGTTAAGCGCACGACGACGACGCCTCGGTTGATCCTCGTCTGGTCTTGTCTCGCCTGGCCTCGTCTCGGATCGTCTCGGATCGCCCATCGTGCTCTGCCCCGCCTCGCGTCGCATCTTCTCGCGTACACGAACAGCTTGTGCCGATGGTCCCGCGACCCCGATCCTTCTCAGAACGCGCGCTAGAGACTGCACCGGGTTTTTAGCGTGATCTTGAAAACGGAAAATGTTCGTTTTTTCGTCGAATGCTGCCTGGTGCTCGGGCAACAGCCGACGCTCCGGCAGCCTCGTCGTCGAGTCGCGGCTGGCGAGCGTCACCGGGCAAGGGTGAGCGCACACCGATCCAAGCCCACCGACCTCATGAATATTTATCGACGCTGGATTAATAATTCGAATTAATTTCAATATTATTCCCGTGGATTTTTAATGTATATACGAAATACATACATACATATATCGAGGAATGTGTCACGGTTAACAGTTAGCCGAGCTACGCGGAAATCACGGGAAGGAGAGAATGATCGATGGGGAACGTCATTCAGATGTCGAACAAACCCGGAATACGGTGCACGAAGAATGAGGAATGCCACAATTGGAGGAATGAAAAAGGATGAGCGCTGCACGACGAATATCGATGGCGGGGAAAACGAAGGCCGATACGCTGCGCGGGTGAAAAATGAAGGAAGATGAAGCTTTTAAGGCGCGACCCCGCGGCACGCCGGAGCCCAGACTTGCGCGCCGACGCGAGGATGAAAAAGCTCGAGGCTGGAAATCATTGTCAATCAGATAGGGAACGGTCGAATGAGCGATAGCCTTGCGCGAGAGCGTCGCGGATGAGACGGCTCGGGATCGACAACGTCGGATCACGGTCGATATGCCCTCGCAAATAGTCATCGGCCACTTCTCGAGCGTGGAGCGCAACGATAGAAAGGGCCAGATCGCAGATCATTGCCGAGATATCGGTGTTCCCGGAGCCTGCCCTAGCCGAAGAAAGAGGAAAGGCGCGGACGTAAGGATGAAAAAGGGTGGAGGCATGTACGTATAAGACTGCGGGAGAAGACGAACAGGAGAAAGAAGGGAAGGGCAAGGGCGGAGGTGGAAGAGGATGAGGTGGCGCGATAGTGGCGAAGATGAGGAGGATGGGAGGTGGAAAACGCGGCCCGGCTACGAAATGGCCGGGCCCCGAAGAGGCCAACGATCGAGAATGACCATCGACGTCCCCCTAAATAATGGCAATCCCGATACCCCAATTCCTAGCGTGTTCCTTCTTCCGCTCTTACCGATCCCACATTATCCAAAGGACATCGACTCGCCCCGTTCGGAGAGCCGGCTAACTTGCCTGGTTGGTGACGTTCGACGATCCAACGTGTCCGCTCCGAGTGTTACCGCGACCGTTCCGGGGCGTCGAAAATGGTGCGCGATCTATTATACATGCGCGAACACGATGGGGGTACGTCGAAAGTCCATCTATCGGATAGTGGCTGGTCGGGTGCCGCGATCGATCAATTATCGAGAGATTCGGAGAATCCGAGCGGCGGGATCGGTGACGGTGGCGGTGGTGGCGATGTAGTTTTCGGTAAATGTGTCGAAGCCCACCGACCCGCGATGCGGTGTCGTTGCCCTCTTCTCTTCGGTCTGCTCGGTGCTGGTTGCACGGCCTGCCGCCGCCGCCGTCGTCGTCCAGCTCTCCTCTTATTCCTTCTCTCTCTCTCTCTCGCTCCCTCGCTCTCTCTCTCTCTCTCTCTCCCTCACTGGTCCCTCTCTTTCCCCGCCGTTGCCTCTCTCTTTCCACCTTGATAACGTCTCTTTTTCTCTCCCTCCCTCTTTCTCCCTCTCTCTCTCTTGCTCCCTCTCTGTCTCTATCTCTCTCTCTTTCTCTTTCAAGCAATGCGTACACACCGGCAAGAGCCGCCACCGCCACCGCCGCCGCCGCTGCTGCGAGTAGGTTATCCCTGTCCCCTCCGCGAAACCATCCTCTTATTCCCACTCCTCCGTCGGAGCACCTGTCGTGCCAGGGAGTTCGGCGCGTTAGGGGCGTTCGCCGGAGGTAAGTAGACGGCAGGTTATCAGTCCGCAGAACATCTTCGTCGCGAACGGAACCGTAAACCAGTGTGATTGCGCATTCTTTGGTAGTGGAGACAGGGGACGGCGACAAAAGGGGACGAAAGGCAGAGAGAAGGGAAGAAGGAGAGAGGACGAGAGAGAGAGAGAGAGAAGGTGGAGGTAGTGGCAGTGGAAGAGAGGACAAATTGACGAACGTACGTCGCGGACCTTTCGGCGAATACTACTTGCCGTTGCCGTTACTGGTACCACTGCCCGTTATCGATACTCACGTCAGTAGCAGACCGGCTGCGATCGAACGGCCTCTCGATTTTCGATCTTTCCTGGCCGCTATCTCTGTATAGGTGCGTCCGTATCCTCCAACGCGTACAATTGCACAAGCCGATCCCATCCGCGGAGACTTTTCTGCCAGATATCGATTCCCGTTTAACTCGATCCAGCCGATCTTGACGAAAAATCAATTGCCCGATCGTCTCTTTTCGGCCCCCGGATCTCGCGGTTGCGGAGGTCGCAATCGATCGTCTACCGGCAGTCCGGCGATGGTCGCGATCGCGCCGATGTAAACAACCCCGAGAGAGTCACGGCCCGGCGGTGAATTGTGTTAAGTGACGGATCCCGCACTCGCGCGTCGCGGAAACTCGGCCGCGGAGGAAGCAGCCCGCGGATACGCCGAGCAACGAGCGTCCGCCCGCCAGATAGTAGACGGTGTGGTCGAGAACGCGGGGGCCCAGCGATCGGTGCGCACGCGGGGAAGAGGAGGCGAGAACGAGGCAGCATCCCCTACGGTTATACCCGCGAGAGGAAGGAAGGCGGGGCTGATAAGGCGATAACGCGGCGGCCGGGATGCGGCACGAGGAGCCGCTAAGCCGCAGCTAACACGTGGCGACTCCGCACGCACTCCGCGCTCGCTAGGTGAGTCTCATCCCTCTTAATTGCCAGACCCTTCGACGATTCCCTCTTCGAGCCTGCCAGTGATCTGTCCCTGTTAACTCGCTCCCATTAAATCAAAATTACATCAGGCATCTCGACCTGTATCGATTTAATAAATCGGAGTAGCACTCTCCAATTAACGGTCCCCGCGCGCACTGCGACCGAAACAGAGTTCCTCAGTCTGCGATAAACCGAGAATACAGGTTTCCGAGGGGGCAGCGTCGTGCTCGCTCTCGAGATACACCGAAATTCGCTACCGAATATCGGGCCGCCCCGTTGCAGCGTGGGGGGGGGGGGCATCAATGGAAATCCCTTTCCGAGATGTTGGACGCCCCCGTAGCCGTGAAATAAAATTCCTTCACGGGCCGGCCGTTCTCGCTTAATGAGCATCCCATTCAAGCCGAAGAACGCGGCGGCGACGGTTAAATGCAAACCGGGCCCGATGATCCAGCTGTCGATGTAAACGCGCACGCGGATAAACCGTAGCAGGACGAAACAGCCAGGCGGATAAGGTTCTCGTATGAGGAAATCGGGTGGGGAGGGAATGTGGTCGGTCGGCAAGCAAGGAGGCCTCACCAAATTTTCGTGCCGCTGTTCTGGACGCAATGTGCCTCGAATCTCCACGTGCTTCGTGGCTGTCTCTCTCTTCCTTCCCATCTCGCATCCATCCTCCCTATCTCTCCTCTTCCTCGCTCATTTGCCGTCTCCCTCGATTGCAAACACACAGAGGCACCATTCCCGCGGGCTCTGTTCCTCTCTCCTCTCTGTTCCTCTCTCCTCTCGCTCTCTCTCTCTCTCTCCCTCTCTCTCTCTCTCTCTTCTCCGTGCCTGTCTCTCTCTCTGTCTCTCTTCCCCCTTCGTCCACGTCGGCTTCTCTTTCTCTTATTCTTCATCCAAGTTGAGTGGAGCACCCAACCGCCTCGCGGGGCCCCGAGACACCGAAGAGTTAGCGCGCGCATTCCGGTCAGCGGTCCCGACGAACGCTTAACCGTTGCCGCGTCTCTCGTCGACGCTCGCCGATATCGTTCCCGTCGCTGTCACTCGGCGACACGCTGGTCCACGCCGGAGTGTGTAACCAGACGAGCCTCGGGAACGATCGGCAGTAGCGAGCGAACGATGATCGCGCGACTCGTCGGGGACCCAGCCCCGCTGACACAGTAGCGTGAACATTTTAGTCGCCAGAGATATCTCGCGGACCGTGATAAACGCTATCCCGTCGCGCGATCGGAATTCTCGCGTGCAACCCAAGATCGGCGACGACGCGTCCCCCTTTGACGCGCTCGCGCGCGCGTACCCTGGGAAGGCTGCTGCTTTAAATGCGCATACGATTCCGCCACGTGAGAATACGCGATGCAACGGCTTCGAAACGCTTCCCTCCGCGAGCTGGTACACGACTCCGCGAGGATCCAGCGCCGATGGCGCGTTCATTCGCCTTGGGTATGGGGATCCGTATAACCCCGAGTCGTTTACCATCGAATCGGACGCGATATCGACGAGCGAACGCACCAGCCGACACGCTTTACGATGTACACGCGGCTGCCGAGCTATTATATGCGATGCTCCGAAGGGGACCGACTAGCACCGAATCGGGTACGCTCGATACGTGTACCGGGGCCCCGAATGCACGCCAGGAGCAAAAGAACCCCATACACCTGCCTACACCTGCACGCCGCTCGAGAATTCGTTTCGGAGATTCGCCGAGTCATTGATTCCGCGCCGTCGCGAACCCATTTGCGAGACCCTTCCTCCGTGGACGCGTCTGCGGTGGCTGTACTAACGAGGGAACGCTGGTTACTCGAAAACTAGTGTTTTATCGCTCGGATGAGGGAACATTGTAGATTGTATGACTTGCGTCAAGGTTTTTCAAATATTCGGCCTGAGGTGGATTTGGAGTTACTTTTATTGATGTTAACTTTACTTTCGTATGTGTAATTCTTCACGACACGTATGGTCATTAGATGGAGTGATTATTGGAACTTCTTTCTTGCTCGCGAATAGAGAGAAGTATTTAATACAGTTTAGTAGTAGGTTCTATTTTCTGTATAAAGGTATTAAGGTATAAGTATTGAAAAATATATACTTGACGGGCTTGCTTATATATCTTCGGTTAGAAAATTACTTTTCCATTGCAATTTGTTGCCTACTGAACACAGATAATTTTGTTAGAAACGTGTCTGCCAAATTATCGAAAGTAGTTTAAGAATAGTAATAGCCCTATATCGAGTTAATCGAGTACCTGGACATATTAGCAATGGCTCATTAGAATTTTTGTAATACCGATGTTCCCGTGTATGCGCAACGTTTTAGGAGCAAAGTAGAAAAATATGTCATCCTCGATCACTGAATTAAATAAGAACGTAGTGCCATTAACGACGAAGGTTAAAAAAGAATTATAGGAAGTACATCTTTATCGTCTGACTTTTTAGGCTGTTATTCAAAATGTGACATCGATTAATTTGTTTGGTTATCCAGCTTGGCTGTAATAGCAGTTTGAATGTGATTAACATAAAATCTCCAGCTAAAAGTGTCTAATGCGTTTCTGAATAACGGACTACGCTTTCTTCTTAAAACGGGCGGCGATGTCCTGTATCAAAGCACTCGGTATTACTATCGTTTGATGAGGTTCGTCCTTCAAATATAAATAATCCCAGGAAAAAACTGATTTCTAGAAACATTCGCCAATTTAACCGGTCCTGAGTGGGCTGTAAATTCGTACTAGAAGCGATTTCAAAGCAGATATAGCTGGATTTTGCTTGCAAATAATTCCAAACTTGGAAATATCATTAGGTTCATTAACCTCAGTCACTTAGCTTTTTAGCAAAATCATAAATCACGAGGAGCGTTTATAGAACGTATACTAAATCCTCGGCGACTACTTAACGATTCACATCCAGTGAGTCACAAGATTACTGACACAGATAGAAGCTTAATGAAGCAGTTAAAAACAGAAGGTTAACGGAAACTCTTTACAATACCTTTTATACCAAAATTCATAATTTTAAGAAAATAACACTTCTTTCTCAATCCTCTTGACTCATTCAATTACCATCTCTAATTCCTCATTCTATACGAACGAATTTAGAAACCTTAAATGTTTCTTTATTGCAGTGGAGACTTAACAACAACCTAATAAATTGTTTAATAAACCTTCAGAAGTTCTCAAAAATACATACGAATATTTCTAACATTTCACAAGTTAAGTCATTAATATCTGAAAATGGGTGTAATAGCGTAGGCCTCACAAAATCTGCCTGTACCAGAAAAAAGTTTGTGATTTACTGTGGAAAGCCGATTAGAAGCCTCTCACCTCCCTCTCCTTGGAAATCCAAAGACGTCGGGGTCGCGCCTCGTGCAGTTTGATTAAGGGCACGGCGCGGCGGCGCAACGGCACGGAGAACGCGGGCCCCGCGTGACCGCTTCCTGAAACTTACTCTCGGCGGGCATTCTTTTTAAAATTTGCATTGAAATAAGTCGCCGAACGTCCGTTTGCCATCGCCGCCCCGTCGTCGGCGGGCAAAAGGAGTACGCTAACGGTTTTCGAACAGGTGTCATCTCTTTTTTCCGCGCTTCATGAAATATTCACCAGGCATACGATTACGCTAGTACCGAGCACTAATCCGTACGCGGTGCGGATAGGAGGGTGGGGAGGAGGGGGCATTCAACCTCTCGGTCGAGGCATTGGAATCACGCCCGACATAACTTTGCATTCGTTTGCCAGCGTAATTTCTTGGGGAATTAATATTAGCATACCGCAACTTCGCCTATTTGTCCAGGCAAGTACACGCGCGAAAAAAGTAACGACCGGTTCGCGGCACCGCGAACAGTGTCACGGGCGGCGTTTACACGCTCGTGCTCCGTGAATTTCGGCGCGCGGACCCCGGGACGCACTGTTACGAATACCAATGTCTGTCACGCGAATTTGCAAGTTATGTGCGGGACATCCTCGTGTATGCAAATGCGGACACTCGTAAGACTGAGATCTGTGGCGAGATCACACCTGAGACTCTTTTATTGCTGAGCTCTTTTCACGCGACTGCGAAACTGGAGCTGGTCGAGTTGCTCAGATATGAACGTGTTGCCAATGCCGTCGGTGTGGGTTAGGTCAAGTACTCGAATTTTAGGAGTGGCTCGGACTGAACTCGATCTGTTGGAATGTCACAAGTACCTATATGGAATTTGTAATTGAGAAATTTCAATTGAAGCCGTAAAATGGATGGTAAAGTGTGAGGAAAGATTGTATTTGCTTCGACGAACTATTTGAAATATTAGTGGCATAATTGATTCAGTTTGATGGAACGAGTGACCAATTCTATCGTAGTTTTCTTGCAGGTGTAAATGTTCATAGCCTTTTCATTAAAAATTAGACTTAATGTCTAGATATAAATCGTGATGATGACAGGTGGAATGATTAATACAGACATTCACAAATAATGAATCTTGGTTCATAAATCTAAATGGCTGACTCTTTCGTTGCTTAAACTACTTATAGAATTCAAATATCAAACTGAATCGCAAATTGATGGTAGCTATCTGTACGTTCAGTCAATGATAAGACTCTATTGGGAAAGAAATCCAGTTCCTGCCAATAAATTTTACGATAACGTGACATAATTAACAGTTATTGGATTTGAAACGACTCAAACCGGAATGCACATATGCACGAGATCGGTTGCTGCAATGTTAAAAAATCAATAGCCCCAATAGACTTTCTAATTTCGTCTCTTTTTGTTATAGTGTATACACTTTCATGAAGCTTTTTGACCAGCAATTAATAATTAAAGTAAAATAGAATACAAGTATCATCTCCCCAATCTATAATCCTCATTTTCTCTAAATCATATCTCTACAGCTCTTAGTCACGACATCTCATAAAGCTTTGAAAAAGCATTCTATTAATCTGCCCATAGTTGACAACTTTCGATTTTTCCAAATAAGCACCTCCAATTAGAACCACACTGAGAAACACATAAGCAGTTCAGGAATCAAAACATCACTCAAATTTACTTAAGGGGGGATTCTCGTGTAACAGCCCCCCAAATTTATGATTTTTTTTTTAAAAAACTATTTTCAATATTGCAGTAAACTTTTTTGGGTTATAAGGAGGCATCTTTAAACTTGTAGAATTTATTTATTTATGTCGACCCCTCTTATTATTTATTAATTATTGTGGAATCGTGTTAACTTCTTCGACGATGTTGGCGTCAGGTGCAACAACTGTCATAGTCATCCGATTGCAAAAAAAAAGGAAATTTTCTTCAAGTTAAATAATTTACGCTGGGACTGGACCTAAAATTTTAATTTTAGTTTGTAGTCATAATACTTTTTTAGTCAATATAAAGAATATAATGAAAAATTTGTTTAAGAAAAAAACTTACTTTTTCTTTCAAATGTTATAACTCTTCCAATTTTTCATTTTTGTTTTTTAAAGTGGACCAATCCCAGCATAAACTATCTAATTTTAAGAAACTTCTATTTTGTTTGCAATCAGATGACTGTGAATAGGTGCTACACATCCCGCTAACGGGAGTTACATCGTCGAAGAGATGGACAAGATATCCACAATAATTAATAAATAATAAGAAGGATCGAGAAAAAAAAAATTTTCTACAAGTTTAAAGATGCCCCCTTATATCCCAAAAGAGTTTAGTCAAATATGATGAACAGTTTTGTAAAAAAAATCTGAAATATCAGTTACTTTTGGGGCTGTTAGACAAGAATTCCCCCTTTAAGTTTGATGTATATGAAATTGCCGTTTGAATGAAAATATTTTATTTATTTTATTCTCTTAAGTTTCTGTGACATTTCTCGAGTTGCAAGCCAACGTTAGCAATTGTTATTGCATCCGTAGCAGTAACAAAGGAGGTATTAAACTACCTGCGATCGGCAATTTCATATGCACCAACCCAATAGAAACAATCCAAAAACAAGAACACCGCAATTACCTAACAAATGTACCTACAATTTATAAATTTCCCCCTTACTAAGGCGTACACGACTGACAAAAGACCCCTAAGCTGGAACCGCAACCAACCGATCCCGCGGATTGCACGGTTTTTGGAATTTCGTGGGTGCGGCGAAAACAACGCCGGTCGGTATCGATCATCACCGATTTCCGCGGTCCATATAGCGCGTATACGTAGCTATCCCGAGCGTTATCGCGTTCTGGCCCGATGACACAGCCTATAATACTTTACGCATCGGGAGTCGCAAATACTGGTCGGGGCCGTAATCGGAGCGGCATTACGCGTGTGCGTACGCACGCGGCCGCGTATCATTTACAGCGCCCGCTCGCAGCCACCGAGCCCGCGAGCTCCCGTACACGAAAACCGGTATCCCCGTAGATTCGTGCCATTATCCATTAACCGCCGGGGTATTACGTTCATTTGACACGCTATCCGCGCCCGCGAACCGGCACGCTGAAACAGTTGCGCCGCGCTGTACATTTCGCGCGCGCATCGTTACGCGTATATGATCCACGCTCGTTACCGGACAGACGTCCAGGCTTCTCATTAACGTCCTAACGAAGACGCGCTGGGTAGATCGGAAAAAATCGGGCGAGCGGGCGAATCGACGGACGACGAGAGCGGAGGAACGCGAGCCGCGTTTACGTTAACCCAGTTTCCGTCCGGTGCCCGTGGTTTCCGTAGCCAGGTTGAACGAGGATAATGACGGTTCGCGACAGCTGTCGGTTTTGCGGTGAACGATTGGGGCCTCGACACGCCGAGCTGCGCGCCGAGCTCCTTGGACCGTGCCATTCTGAATTTCAATAGATTTTACTTGTGCACGTAGATCCACCGAGTGGCGTGGCCCCTTCTTTTATTTCGTCTGTAGTACTAGTTTTGGTGTGGATTAGAAATGTTTGCGGCGTGGAGTACTGATTACGGAACACCACGAACCCGCACTCACCAATTCGAAGGCAACTTTGTGAGTTTATAGAGTGACTCGAGACAAGAACAATGGTATGTTCCATTCGTGCCCAATGGCCCTTTAAGTGTGTGAAAATAAACCTCAATGTCAAATAGGCGCTCCCACTTTTTCGCGTGTAACTCCTACAGAACAAGAGACAGATAGAAATGTCTCAAATAAATGTCTAATGGTGTACAAAGCGCTGCAAACTTCGCGTTAACAAATTAAAAAAAAAAAATTTCGTCAGATTTTTTGGAACTGACGGAGGCAGAAATTAGTATCTAGAGCAATCTTTTCTCTTTACCAAGATTCTTTACCTCCACTCGGAAAAGTGGTATAAACTAGTCCAGTTCCTAGAATCATCCTGCATGTAATACGTAATGTAAACGGAGATTCTTACGTCGAGGTCCAATCATGATCGCTAAGGAGTCTCCCGTTTCAGTGGTCATCGTATTTGCCATAATACGTCCTATAATTCGCAATCTGAGCAAAGTCCTCGTCTCCCTCGCACGTCGCGCGAAACAAGTAGAGTAGCACCACAGCATGAAAGATCAAAAACGCAACTGTGATCGTCGCTAATCTTGATACTCGCTTATCACATTAACGCGACCCAGATACTCGGAAGCTTTCCATCCTTCGCGCGAGACGCATAACCCACATCGCGCTTATTACGATACAGCCTTGATCACGGGTCCTCGTCACAATGAACCTACTTCTTGGTACACGTGCCGACGATATCTCCAGGAGGGCAGATCGAAATTAATATCCACCTATTAACAAGAAACGATACACGCTCACTAATTCTTAACACGTATCATTGCCAAAAGCACGTTCCCAAGAGGAGAACCAAAGATCTCGAGGTACCCAAGCTGGTCTAGCGGTATCGAGTTCGTACCTAAGTAACTCGTACTCGCTCAGAGTAAGACGCCGTGCCCAAGCTTGATAGGCGGTTAGGGCATTGAGAGTCGGGTTACATCAGAGGTATCTATCTTCCTCGAATAGGTTTGCAAGGGTCCAAGTCCCCTTCACCTCACCAGTTACGTAGAGCTTTACCGCGGACGGTAGTCGTCTCAATAACCGCCAGCCTAGAAACAAGTAGAGCACGGATCTTCAGCCACGTTAGAAGACCCCAATCCAGGGTCGCGCATCCCTCCTTAACGCACAGTTATCCTTTCAGACGAAAGCCTGCGTGCTCCAAGGGTATTCGCGTGGACCCCGCGCTCGACAACAGTAGCGTGGCGATCGTTAACATGTTCGAAATAACCGCGTCGTTCGTAACTCGCGGTGTCCAAGCCGTTAATTGCCCCCTCCGAATGGAACTGGCCGCGTGGACGCGCGCGAACACAGAACTTTCCATTCACGATGGCCCTCTTATCGAGCCGCGTGTACGCGTGCATTTACATAAACGCTCGTTCACACGGTCGAACGCACAGGAGGGGCAGGTGGGGGGGGAGGCGCGCGTGAAAAGCCAACGCGCGTAATACGCGGCTGCCACGCGGCCCTCGCGCGAGACGATCGGTACGCGAGATGGACACGGGGCACGCGATAATTGCTCGTCGCCGCGTGCACCACGGCCGCATTAACCGTTAATGTTAACATAACCGATCCCGATCGCGGTGAATGGATCGTAAAGTCAATTACGCGGTCGGTTACGGCTCGCACGAATCCTCGCCGCTCGTGCCCCGGCCGGCACGCTCGTTTCGCTCTCCGTATCCTCTTCGATTTGCCAGGCGATATATTCACCGGACAACGGCGTTCAGGTAACAGTTCGCGGCCTGGACGCGTCCGCTCGAAGGTCAACGTTGGCTGCACGGTGGTTTTAGGCGAATCGTGTCGTTCACCGGGAGGGACGGAGCAGCAATCGTTCGGCTGCCGAGTTTTTTCGCATTAGGGTTTATTAGCACTTGGAGGCTGAAAATAGCATTGCCGTGACACTGTGCGGACAGCGGTGGTGCGAGTGCTGTAATACGGGGTGTCCGTAGAGCGGAGCGTTGAAAGGTACCTAGTTGTTGATTGATGCGAGAAAATGTGGGGAATATTTTCTGTAGCGTTTTGGCGCGGGATTTTTAGGGTATTTCAGGGTTCTGTAGCTCTTTCTAGGGTATTTCAGGGTTGCTTAGCATTGTTAAGTAGATTGGTGTAGCATTGTCAAGGCCGTTTTAGGATTGTTGTAGGCCCTGGGCACTTTTGCATAAAAACTGTATTTATACCTTAAGCCCCTTCAATCTATTCTTCACGGCATTCAATTGTTAATATATTTACATTATTTTTTAAATTAAATTATATTTTCAATTCTGTTTTTGTTATATTAGGAGTACACTCCTATTTAAAATTTCATTTTTAGACTTTCGTAGGTCCCTGTAGGTTCGTACGCCCTAGGCACAGTGCCTTCTGTGCCTGTTAAATAAGACGGCCCTGAGCATTGTTTTTGGGTTGCGAGAGTTGGAAGGATATGGATACAATGATCTTGTGAATGTAACTTATTGTAAAAGAGAAATAGTCCACGTTCGAGTGTGGCTTGAATTACTTACTAAATGTAATATAGCAATGAACGCTTCCCTTGTAGCAGCTAACGTGAAAGAAAAGGGGAAGCGGGTCGTCTGCTGTCGGACATAATCTGTATCTGCTCCGGCAAGATCAACGTCTTTCTAAAACTCTTTATGTTTGTACCACTTTAAATACCTACTTTCGGAAACAGACGTTATTTAGATGAATAGAAATCACTCTTACCTGGAGTATTAAGCTGAGATTCCGCCGAGAAGATAAGCTATGCTATGCTATGCCATGCTACGCTTTAAAAAAATTAGCTTCAATACATTCTTATGGAGCCGTTTCCACCAAAAGCTAAGCTAAAACATAACATAGCATAGCATAGCTTTAAACAATTATAACACCGTACACATTATGAATAGCAACATTAACTATTTACAAGTATCAATTAATTCTTATTATCAACGAAGCAAATCAGCCACTGTCGAAACTGAAACTCATTTCTAAGGTTAAGTTAATTTGTTTATCTATATTCGTTATGAATTTTTTACTCAGTTTAGTGCATAGATACTCAATACTTTGTAATTCCTGCACTGTTTTCCAACACCCTACATAGTGCAGCTTTCACAGAATCTCTAATTTATACACAGAATACAAAATACTTAAAATATCGGCCAATTACTGAACGTTTACGTATTCCAGTGAATTATTTGCTAATTTCTTCAAATGTGGTACAAAGTTATTCTAGCATTACTAGGTAAATATTAAAATAGCACTGATCTGAAGGTATAAAGTTTCATGATTACCATTTCCTGCACCGTGTCGATTGGATGTACAGGTAATTTTTTATTTATACATCTTTATCGACATTCCTCAGAAACAGGTACGTTCGTCAAGTGTTCTTTTGGTAAAATAAAAGCTAATCTATCAGATAGATTAGAACATCACAACTGTAATTAATTACCCGTTATCGTTGGATCTAAACAATTTGTTTGCCTCGGAACAAGTTTGCCTCGAGTCGTTAGTGTACCCGATGGCTGACGATCAGGTGACGCGTACGTCTTTCGATTTTTACGAGATTCGACTGTACGACGGTTTCGGGATAAGTTACCGTTGCCTCTGGTGACACTTACAAATTACGCAGGGACGTGAGAATTAACGACCGCTGCCCCAAGACGGCGACGTTGGCTGCAGGAGATCTACGAATCTTTCCACGCCGATATACATATGTTCTCCGCGCATTCCAAGAATAATTCGCGCGTTACGGGGCCCAATGAGATTGCCTGTGCACGCGTGGAAAATAACGGAGGGGCCATAATCGTGATTTATTGTTGTAATCCAGGAATTTTTATCAATCGCCCTAGGAATTATTGATAGTCCCACGTCTCGATCCACAGTCGAATAGAGAAGGACTGAGAGACGCGAGGAAAATGATTTAAGGAGCTTTACCTGTCTTGTATAATGAGTGCCGTTGAAGAAAGTCGACAAAGTGTCTTCTTCCTTGGAAGATGGCTGGAGGTTATAGGTCGAGTGCCAGGAAACACTTCCCTTTTGAGTTATGAACGCTTCTTCCTTGGTGTACAGTGTTGCAAGAGTTCCTGGTGAGGTTGGACATGCTATTTTCTTTGTATTAGAAATAATAGCTTCATACGATCGGACGAACCACTCGCGACCGTAAGAAAGTCAATTTTAATCATTTGCATAAGGAGATGGGAAGCTACGACCCAAGATCTAATCTTTGCAAATTGTTTAAGAATCGAAGACTCCTTGTAGAAAACTATGTAAGTGCCAAAATGAAAAAAAAATATATCGGAAAACGTGCCAAAGGTAATACTATAGCATAGAATTTGACTTTTGGCACTTGCAGTGTTTTCTACAAAAGTCTGTCTTGGAGGAAAAACATAATTTAGAAAAGTATCGTTGCTGGACTGTGACTCTAGGACCTTCTTTTCATATTCAAGGTACCTATATGGAATATGGTCTCAAAGTTTAGTGACTTATTTCAGAAACACCTTGCAATTGCAAATTAGATGATTGGAATAATTTTTAAATTTGAATTATTTTCATTATTGAGCATGGGAGATAAGTAGCTGAAAGCTTTGGTTGCTAATTTTCATTTTAGGCTTCACAAATCATTTTTAATCAAAATTAACCTAATCCCGGCGTAATAATATTCTGGATCTGTTAAAAACAAATTAAACTGGATAGGAATAATAAGCATAAATCCTCCGTGAATCTATAACGAAATCCACTTACCATAAAATTACTCCAGAATATTATGCGCAAACCTGATTTTGCAAGAATTTCTTCAGAATCTAACACATTTACAATCACAAAACGAACACCCATCGCGTAATCCCTGCAGGGTTTTATTCCTACCAGCACCAGTATGAAATAACGCGCCCTGTATTAAAGTAGCCTCGACTATCAATAAACCACCACTCACAACTACGTTTAAATTCATAAGAAGCAAGAAATTAAAGTAATCCAACACACAGCGTCCAGCGCAATCATTTACACGATATCGAACAAGGAGGCATAAATAAAACGCGACAGATTCCCCCTGGAGCCACTGCCGCTACACGCCAGGGTCTTAATGCTTCTTTTTTAAAAAAAAGCATTTAATAGCCGTAATTTTATATAACAACAGGAACGAAGGGGCCCTCGCCTCGTCGTAACTAACGCGATCAAGAGATTTGCACCGCGAGCCATCGCGATTCCTCGCGAAGACAAATCGCCAGATGACGCGTGCTCGCCGGCTCCCGCGTCCAGTTCGGTCAATGGTCGCTGGAGTAGACGAAACGGAAATCGTCGGGGGGCAGCGTTGTCAAGGGTCTCGCGAAAGGATGCCACCGGGGAAATTATTAGCGTGGGATCTATTGCTTGGCCCCCAGAAGTGGCGGGCAGAAGGCACCGTTACAGCGATACACGCGCAAGTCCCACTGGCCCTTCGGAGCATTCCAGGCATCGGGACATTCCACGAATGTCTCACTTGCCGGCCTCTCAGGAAATCGCCGCGCGCCTATGTGTGTCGCCACGCACGGCAGATAGGCAACGCGGGTCGCGTGTTCGGTGCTTTCGATTTTTCACCGTCTCGGGGAGCAATAATGGCCCCGCTGTGGGAATTCCACGGATACGAAGCTCGCGTGCCTCCGAGCCACCGTCCGATCACCGGCATCTCGATTACTCGATTAGATCGCTGAACGGTGGAACACGAATGACTCGAGTTTCCCATGTCGAGGTTGAAACGCGAGAGGGCCCTTCCGCAGGCTCTAATGCGCGGGAAAAGGGAGGGCAGCAGTTAGAGTTTAGACGATGATGGTAGAGATATAGTAAGCGATAGTGAGGTTTGTAGGCGGAGTTAGGAGGAGGTTTGGGTAATACTGGGTTACTGGACTTTGTTTGGGCTTGCGCGTTGGGGACCTCGCAGTAATGTAGGTACATGGTAGATGTGCTTGCCTATGTCGCAATTGTACAATCAGACTTTTTGTAAAAAGTCTAGCATTTGTACGAAACGCTACCTTTTGGTAAAAAGTCTAGCACTTTTACAAAACACCACGTTTTTGTAAAAAGCCTAGCACTTTTATAAAACGCCACCTTTTTGCAAAAAGTGGCATTTCTACAAAACGTCACCTTTTTGTAAAAAGTGGCATTTCTACAAAACGCCACCTTTTTGTAAAAAGTGGCATTTCTACAAAACGCCACCTTTTTGTAAAAAGTGGTATTTCTACAAAACGCCACCTTTTGGTAAAAAGTCTATCAATTTTACAAAACGCCACCTTTTGGTAAAAAGTAGCATTTCTTCAAAATGCCACCTTTTGTCAAAGAAACGTTTTCACTTCAATTGAGTTGAGGAATAAATGGCTTCTCTGTAATACTTTTATATATCAATATATATTAAACACATTAAACACTTATAGCACATTAAATACATACTAGATACAAAGTAATTTTTATGAAATTTAGATTTCCAATTACTTAAATATTCTTCATACAGTTCAGAATTTGTTATTCTCGATTTTAAATTATTTCTGTATATGATAATAATTCATTGAAAACCGCGATTGCTGCACGGATAATACCACTCGCAGTTGTGCCCAAAGGGAAATGGAGGAAAGTGTTAGATGACTGGCTTCGATTCGCGTGTGTAATATATTGATAAATATTGTAAAAACTTGTGACATACATAATTTCATGACAAAACTTAACGCTCTACGTAGCATTAGCAGTGATTAGCATCAGTGTCAGGCCAGACGATACGGATGCTAGCAGCGCGAGTGTTGGTATCGTTTGTATGCATGAGTTACTTAATAGGCGTTCCAATTAATACAGACTAAAGGATACTGCTGCGTGTCAATCAATTCCCCGGCTGAATCTCAGCCGAGTAACACTAAAAATGTAGGGTAAGGGGAATATGTATGCGTCTACGTCACGCTACTTCTATGCCCTCGTTATAATTAGTCAATTAACATTTCCTGTTCGCAGACGTAGCGGCATTAAAGTATATAATGCAAGAAACAATTTTCCTTGAATCGCGCTGGTAATCTCACTCGTACATCTCGGGTCTTGTTCCGAGGCATCTATTTCAGCATTTTATGTGAACCGCTCCAACAAAGGAACGTTACCTTCTGTAAAATGCTGGAACAGATGTTCGATTCAGCACAGATAGCAACATTGTATCACAATGTGGCTCGGTAACATTAAACGCAACCGAGTTTTTACGCGAAACTTAATCCAGCGGCCTGTTCGCGTAATTTTACGGCATCTCCCCGCGGCTGTCTGCCCACGTCGATCGTTCCGCTGGAACGGCCACGGAACGGATAGTCCTTCACCGGCGGCCACGAGTCATTAACCAATCAGTGGTAATTGTTTGGCATTCGCTAATGTAAATCCGGATCGAAGGCAGGCAGAGGCGTGTCCCCTACCAGGCGTCGCGATCATCGCATTAATTAAACATGCGCCTCGATAGAGAGGGGCCCGCAGTATCCCGCCATCACGACGTGAACCGCACACGTGGAGTCGCAAACATCGCTGACGTCTATCACTGGTAATCCGCGGCGTGCCCCCTCGCGCGCACACCGCAGTAGTAAACTCAATTTTAATTAACGTCCTCCGCGTGACAGCGTCATCCACGGCTGTGCGCCGTTCTAGCAGCCAGCCCGGCAGGTTCTTCCTTCCGCTTCGCCCCCGATGCCACGGGGCCCACAATCCACGCCGTCAGGCTGTCTACGCTCCAATCCAAATACACACTGCCCACGCAGTATATACGACACTCTTTTCTCGCCTCTGCCTTCCGCGGAACGAATCACCATTGGCTTTACGACGCCGCAGATTTTGTCGCGCTTCAGCTACGGAGGCTGAATGGACCACTACGGTCGGGCGATAAATTTATCATGGGTTAGGGCTTGGGGAATTGGAAGCGGGAGTTAGCAGAATTGTTTGTGTATTGATGGGGGTGATGGTTTTTGGGTAATCATTCCGGAGAGTGAAATTATATTTTTAGTGAAATTAGATTTAGGTACACAGTTTTTATTTTTCCTTTATGGATCTTATTCTGCTTTCTCGAGTTTACTTACGTTTAAATGTTGTCTGAATTTCAGTGTTATTGTAGTGATATATCAGTATTGTCAAATTCATAGTTCTTGGGTTTTGCTATGATACATGACGATGTAATTACAATTTTGTTATAATTTTACCTCACACTGTGGTAATTACTGTCAAAACTTAAGTAACACCTGCAGGAAAGTATTGATCCCCTTACAGGAAGCATAATTCTTCGAATCAATATTGATTCTACCGTAATTCCGCACGTAAGGACTTGGAGTCCTCGATCAATACGCGTTCCATTGTCAGCCATTAACAAAAGCCCCTGATTCTCGACTGGCCGGTGAACAGACCCTGTTACAGTTCCATTTGCGATGGTATCGATACTTCCTCTATTGCCGTGGCACTATTACCTACCATCCAGTAATCACCCGGCCGTTCGATACGTTTCAATTCCCCTAAACCGCCGCTTGACCATCGAATTTCTTAGCTACCATAAGTGAATACCGGGCCAGTCGCGTCACTCATTTCGTAACGCCGGGAACGCGAATTAGAAAGGGATCCTGTATCGGTCATCCAGTTAATGGATCGTACCGAAAGTCGTCGAGGAAGGGGCCGAGGAGAAGAAAAAAAGTGGAGGAAGTCGATTTGCGGTCGGTCCGTCTGGCGATCGTGTTTCCAAAGAGTAATATTCGCTTGTGCCCCGTGAGCCCGACAAAAACGTTGCCCTTGCCGGGATTAAGTCCCGCGGAAAAAAAAGATCTCGATACACGGGAACTTCATCATCGAGGATAGATTATCGTGTCCACGAATTGGCGTCCACTTGGACGAGCCAGCGTTTAAGAAAAAAAAGAAGAAACTGTTGAACTGCTCTCTGTTAGGTGGCGGCTGGTAAATAAGGAGCAGAGAGCAGGACCCAGGTGCGGGGACAGGAGAAGGCTGAATTGCTCGGAGCGTCCGTATCAACGGTGTCTATACGGTCATTAAGAGAATGAGGTTGTAAGGCGATCGCTGTCAATCGAAGCCTTGACGAAGTGATGCGTTTAATCCGCCAAAAAAGACACAACCAATAGTGCGTCGCTGGGAGGCAGCGTTGAGTTCCTCGGCTAGTGACTCCGTGACCGCGACGATTACCACAGCGTATTAACGATTTTCGCGACAGCCGTAAAGCCGATGGCGAAATCAGGCAGCTGGCATATTAGAAGCCTGCCAATTGATCTCTGCCGCCGAATACAACTTTAACAGAGTCCAAGCCCCGTCAGGTTGGATAACTCATAAACGCTTCGCCGTGAACCGAGGCACGGTTTTATGAATGGCCGCAGGAGGGAACAGGTTTCACTCTAGCTGTACAATCATTAAGGTATTTTAGTTTCACTTTATTGCCGTTTTACGGTCTCCTCGATTCTGAATCTCTATTGCTCAATCCGCGGTCGACGTAACTCACGCTCACGGCTACGGGCGAATTCGAATTTCAAATCGATCCGTGCTCGTCGACCCCGCGCCACACTTTTTCACCTTGTCGTATCCATCGGAATCGATTAAAACGCGTGGCGAACAAGGGCAAACGTTTAATAGTGCCCGTAATCACGGTTTCTATTTGCCTCCGATGGGTGTCACGGATCGTTGACTGAGACATTGTTGCAGGGGTAGAATACTGGTCACGCTGGTAGGCCGTAGGCTTATCGTGTTCGCAGAAGTGGTATTAGAACGACGGTGGAAGAAATGGGGAACTGGTCGGGTCGGTAATGTAACGCTTATCGATTCATTAGCAACCGTGTTTCGTTTTCTAATCAACAAAGCGTCGTTGGCAAGTGGGTTAAACATGAGCTACGAAACGGACTGGTTTTAATTTCCTTACTTCTCGTTCCTGGGCTTCGCTGCTGTCGGATGAAGACAACGCTCCGCGTGCTACTATCGTCGTAACGTATCTTGCACGATAAATCGATGTTAACAGCCGTACGATAATCATCGGAGGTCAATGCTAATCAGGAACAGAAATACCGGTATGAAAGTGTATGGAAGTCTTTACTCGAGTCATTCGTCTCTTCCGTTCTATGCTGGTTTCGATGTTTGCTTAATGTTTACGGTGAATACAGTTTGATGGTGCACTGTGGTGCTGGCTTTCATGTTTGCTTCATCTGTTCTTGAATACATTTGTCAGGTTTATGAAGGTGTCACATTGTTTAATAATGTTCTGGGAGATAAGAGGGTAGTCTGGACACAATTTCAGAAATACAGTAGAGCTTTGATTATAGGAAATGATCGGTGAACGTTATATTCAACGTTAGATAATCGATTTATTCAGGTAATTGAATGAGAACATTTGAAAATGTAGGTAATGATTATTTGAATTTTCTGATGCTGAAATTGCACAACTATTCAATGATTTTTTTTTCGTCCTACGTTTTAATTTATCAATCCTTTTGAGTTATATTTTTGCACAATCCTCTGTGAGCGAGTTTTTTCATAGGGTTACTTTTTTCGAGATTTGTAACATCTTGAAATTGTTTCTAAAGCTATGAATTTTTTGGAATTTATAGAAATCTGATTTCTAGTTACGTGATATCTTCCTTTAATTTTCTAAGACTTTCAATTTTTTCCAATATTAAGTCTTTCCTATTCTGCAATTAAGTTACTATTAGATGCTATCACTCAGAAATCTAATGTTTGAATAAAAGGTGTACAGTTAATGGAACATTTAGCTTTACGATGTGGTCATTTGCAATTCTCGAAAAAGAGTTTTTATTTCATAGAATCTTGATTATTCAAGCACAAGTGGCATAAAACAATTGTATCTGAACCCTGTTTAACCAAACATTCCATTATCTCAACACAGCTCAATCGAACCTTCAGTTATGTCCAGGGATTTCTAACAAAACTTATTTTCAAATTGACTTGAAAAGTTCTATATTAATACTTCATATTAGAAACAAAACTTTGATTCGTGAACAGCAACAATCTAACATCCGAAAAAAAAAATGAAAGAGATATAAATGATAAAACTGAACGTAGAAGACGTTTCTATTTTAAAAAACAATATTTCTATACATTGTAATGCCATCATAACATTTCTAAGATCGTACGTAGTACAAAATAAAGTAGCTCCACGGAGATCCTCGCTCCAGAAAGAACATATTGAAAACCAAAAAGTGGGACTTCCAAAATCATTAAACATTAACATAATTTCTAGTTTATAAACCTCACGTTTCACACTCAGCGATCTTTTGCCACATTAAAATATAATCATTTTACTACCCAAAAATGTCAACTATCCACGCTTCGTGCCTACCAACCAGTTCGCATAATCGAGGTTCTCCATTGACCCCACATTCCGGCAACATTAACTTCACCGGCGGAGAAACTTCACCGCCGGCGGCGACAATTTTCATTCAACAATCATAAAGTAACGCGAAGTGACCGGAAACGGTTCCGCGTGCCTTATCGAATGGGATCGAGGCGAGATTAATCGCAGTCTCGTTTATCGAAATCCGTACGCGAAGGTCGCGTATCCTGATTCCACGGAACGGATCGGGCACACGCACACTCGAAACCCCATAACCATGATTTCTCCTGGCGAATCAATTTTGCGCCGAGACCTCCTTGGGATTCGAACCGCGACCTGGCGGACCGGTGTTCAGTTAATTTGCTCGCTAGACCATGGTGGTCGGATAAATTAAAATAGATCCGGCTGCGAGTCGCCTCTGCAGCCGGCCCCGCTCGCGTACGATTAGAAAATTGTTGAGCGGAGAATCTAACGACAACGTTGTTTGCCTTTCTAGGGAAGCGTGTCTCATCGTGAGAGGCTGGGACCTCCAGGATGCCAGGGGTGTGGAGGTTGCTACGTATTATGATCTATATGGTGAGTGATACAGCGATTACCGGGCATGCACACGTGCATCCCCCATAATGCAAGCAAAAGGATAACGATAGATGCGAGAACGAGCCCACACGGAATGTATGACTCAGTATTGGCCTAACGGTTAGCCTATATACAGCCAGCATGGGAAACGTCGGTTTAGGAGTTTTACTTATGATTTCGATAAATAGCACGCGGGTCGGATGAAAGTTAATCTGGCTTCCGGGTGATAATCACCGTTGAGTTGATCTAATGAGAAGTGCGGAATGATTGAGTGCTATCCGGCTGAAAGTGTCTAACTTTCTAGCGTAATGAGTAGATGATTGATAAATGATTGTGCTTGGAATGGTGCAAGCGAGTTATGGGGCTTAAAGTGTAAAGGGGTGATTTCCTTTTTTTTATGTACGCAGGGCTGGCTCGAGCCTTTTTTGTGCCCTAGGGGAACTTGCCAAATTGCGGGCTTTATTTGTAATAGGAACATTTATTTGAGCTTTTTGATGGCCCTACTCTGAATTTTTATTCGTAGCTGAAAACATTTGTAACACAACTTTAACAATATTTCATTTAAAATTATATGTTAAAAAATGGCAACAATGAAAAGATCATTTTGGGCCCCATGTCAACATTACGGTAGTTACGTTTTGGTTTTTAAGTCGTGGTGAATTAACAAAGAGTGTGTATAGCAAAAACCTGATATAATACTATTACATTCTCTGTTCGATTGTCGATAAAATAATCAACGTTTTGCGAGTAAACAATGTGTGATATTTCTGGTTGATGTGATAAAATGATAATACAATTGAATATGTTGTGTTACGAATACAAATATGTAGGTATCGATCGGGTTCTTTAATTCATTATAACTTGAGAAATAAAGTCTGAGGAAGTGAAGAGTGACGCGTTAAAGTCTCTGGATAGACTTTCAGCTGTACTTTGGAAGCAATGTGTAGCTAAAAAATATTATTTTTATTTAGTCCTTCTTTAAATGGATATTTAGAGCTTTTAGTGTTATAATACCAAATTCTATGTTGCTCTATTTAACGAATTTAGAACACCGTTTGTTGTTATATACTAGGTACAAAATAACAGCTGATTAGGTATTTTAACAAGATCATGGCATAAAGTAACGATCGACAACATTGGTTGCATCCACAATTTTCATCAAAGGATGAATATAAAAGTTTCATGCATAATTTTCGTCAAAGGACGAAGCGACATATCAAATTGAAATGGACCATTCAGACAACCTAGCTTTAATTTCTTCCTAAATTTTCACAAGGGAACTTAGAATATTGAATGTGATGACACATCAGCTGAATCAAAAATCAATTACTGCTTGAAATTTCCTGGTGTAATCCGTGTCGAAATGGGCTAATGCTTCGCTGGTACAGCAGCTGGTTTCATCAAGGATCTGTTGGCGCGCTGACATATTCAATCACATTAATATCTGGGGATTGAGGTAGAATTTCTATTATCTTTAGACAATTGCATACTACTAGTACCTCTATACAAATTACGCTTGAAACCTTTGTCAGATTTAAAACAATTTAAAAAAAACATTTCCCCTACACTTTTCATGAAATCATTTTCAAATTCTCCTGTTTTCCATTCACCAAAGAAACAGACACGCGTTCCTAAACTATCCAACACCCATCTCCATTCAGTAATTCTTACGTCGATCAATTATCTTTCCTATACATCTCACCTAATTAAATACTCCCTACACACGCTCCCACCAAACGCAAACTCATGGAACTGCTGCACTGTCTCGCATCTGTTCCCACGTTCCCAGCCCTTATCAGTTAACCGTTCCTTTTGTCGGCCAATTAAGCCGTAGATCGGGCGCAGGTTCGGTCGCCAATTCCGATAATGGGCTGTAATTTCAAGCGTGTTTGCTGACGCCGCGATACTCGTGAATCCCTTAATTAAAGGCCTAACGGGCCTGGTAGTCAAACTCTAACAAGTGAAGGTACCGTTCAGAACGAGAAATCACCAACAGAGAAATCTCTCTCCCCCTCCCCCCCCCCCCCCCCCTCCTCTGTCCAGTGTGACAGGGGGGCACGAGGATGCGTCGACGGTGCTCGTCCAGAAACGGCAGAAACAACGTCCAATGAGAAATTCGTCATAGCTGGATGACAATGCGATGACGCAGCTGGAGACGCGGCTGCTTACAGGCGGATATTGCCTACTCTAGGTACCGTTACGCCTGTCTTACGACCTTCTTTTCCTCCCTTTCCCCCGACACCTGCGCCCCCTCTGAATGTTAGTCAGGACCCATGGGCAACCTATGGCCCTCGTGACGTTATTGTCTGCCGCGGGAAATACGCCAGGTTCTCCCGAGTGCTTGCCCTGTGCAAGTTCGTGCACTTCCGTGATCCATTGATTATATTGGTAGATTGGATACTTGTGCGTAATAATAATAAATCCTTGTGGGCTCTTTATTGTTAGCTACTACGTTCCTCGGGTGTTTATTCACCCACTCACGTTTTCATTTCTTTCAGGGCTCTGTTAACTTTGAGAGGAATGTGGGGATTGTTGGTAATGTGGGAGTTTCTTGTTCTTTCGTATTGTGTTAAATGTATAGCTGAACTGAAGGCAGTCTCATCGAGCTGGCGATTTGACTTACAAAAGAGGGAAGCAGATCTTATCTAGTTATTAGGAATGGGAACATGTGCTCCAGTGTAGGTGGATTGGTTATTTATTTGAAGGATTTATTCTAATTTGATGTTATACAGTGTTTTCATAATGGATGGACGCTAAATTGGCGATATATATAAAATGCAATTCTGAGTTGAAAAGTTGTAGTAAAATTTCTTTAAACACTCTAAATTTAGCCAAGTCGCTGATGTCTCTGAATTGATGGTCCAAGTTCATTGATTCTTGAAAGTCCAGTCACAGCAATCATTAAAAATTCAGTAAACATTTATTTTATAAACGTTTTAGTCATACTTTTTGGTGTGACTTCATGTGCATTCATAATGCGGCTGTAACTTCTTTACATATCGCCCTACCTAATTGCTAGTTTTCATATTTTTGATGACATTTGCTCCTTCGCTCGTACTGATACTCGTAAAATATGTATACACCTAGATTTCTTGACTGATACAGTAAACTGAGGGAACATTAGCAGGTTTTTGTAACATTTTGTTATATGATATAAATATTAACCTTTTTACATTTGTTTTCACTATCCTATTATAAGATTGCATCTTTTGTGATTGTACTGCAAGTGTGAAAATGCATAAAATTTTTGTCTTTTTCCTTCTTTAAGGGGGGATTGCGCCTTGTTGCGCCGAAAAATAGATAATTTTTTGTAAATTTTTTGTACAAAAACGGTTCGACAAATTAATTTGAAGTTTGCCAGGCTGTATTATTCTATCTTGAACTATTGTTCTGAATTCTTGTGACAGTGAAAAAAAAAACGGCAGATACAGAGAGAGCGTTGAAAAAATGATCTCGTGGTCCTGGCGTTGACGAAAATTATTGTACGGGTTATCCGAACACACAAAAAGGAAAAGAGATTCTTAATCTATATAAATGTGGTTATCGGTGGTAGCAGATGCATTAATAATAATAAAAAAAATGTCAAACTGGAAGCCTCTTGAAGAAGATAAAACGCCATGATTTGAGTCTGTGAAAGTACTGAGTTTTGCCCCAAAATCGGGAAAACTTCTTTATATAATAAAGGAACGGTAACAGATACGTCAATAAATCTGATGGTTTCAGGACACAGATACAATGAACACAAATAATATTTTTGACAAATTTATGAAGCATATATAAATGTGATTTTTACACAGCATATAGAAACACTCAAGAACTATTTATTGTATATAAAAGCTCAAATTTCACAAAAACTGGACATACAATATTTATGGATCATGTTGACTAACTGTCAATGTTACCCTGTTTGTCATTGTTCCCCCAGTTTACGGTACCAAAAAATATTCCCGAAATCTTAACTTCAAGGGATACCCCTGCAAGGCGCCTACATACATCCCACACATTTCCCGACATGCATTAGCCGTCGGTGGCCAGCCACCATCAGTGACACCTCCAAAAGGTGTGCAGCCATTCGCTTCTTTATCCCCGAAATGACGAACAACTTCTGAGAAGAGAAAAACGAAGAAAGTCGGAGTATAAGCAACTGCCTGGGCCATTATTGGTATCCGCTGAAAAGACCGTGACGCAGAGAAATAGACGGTCGGCCTGAGCATAGACAAGCGCGTAAGGGGGCACGGAGGAAGCCATTTCCGCGTGTCACGTGGAACACAATCGGGTACACAGAGACGGGCATTAGTATTCGAACGCCAGAAGAGCTGCGATGGGAACTTCACCTACCAGCGTGCCTCACGTTCGAGTAACTCGGAATACTGATACACTCGCTATTGCAACGAGCCGCCGCGGAATCATAAAGCCTGTATCCCCGCGAATTGCCTCAGCCCCCTGCCCGTAATATAAATATGTCATTTGTCATTCGTTTCACGCACGGAAGCACGAGCGCATTGTCTTCCTTTGACAGACAACGGAGACACGCGGCTGTCGCGCGACTGGGAACACTTCCTGCACCCCGATTCTGTTCTCCTTCGACTCTACTGGCTTATTTTTCATCTTTTGTTTGTCAGATTTTTTAGTGACCACGTTACATGATCATGGTGCAATTAATCTATACTGTACAGGTCGAATATTATTGATACAATAGTATACACATCTTTTAAGATGTATCCGTTTATTGTTAACAGAAAACGCTGCTAAGGGAAGTTTCCCTATCCCCAGTAATATTCAACTTGGATCTTGGAGTCGAAAGGGGAACGTTAAGGTTCAGAAAATATGTACATATCTACGTGCTAGATTTTCATCAGGAAGTTCAATTAGCAATCGTAATTTCTTACTACTCTGAAACAAAGTAAAACACGAGTGCATTGTAGAGTGTACTAACTTGTGATCAAGGCTGGGGAATATAGATTTTTTAAATAGATAAATAGAAATAATTTTTTTTTTCTTTGAGTGATACAGGATTTGACAAATAAACTTTTCTTTGAAATAGTAATTACATAAAGAAATAGTATTTCAAATATATACTTTAATACTAACTCATACAAATACTATTGTGAAATGAGTAGGTACTTCATTGAAATATAAGAAAATAGTATTTCAAATGATAATATGTCAAACAATACCTAGTATTTCAAATAATAATATTTCAAACAATACCTAGTATTTCAAATAATGACTGACTGACTGACAATACAAAAAATGTATGTAAACTTACATACCTGCATTTAGAAATACTTGTAAGAAATATTTGCCCGAATATATGTAATCTTAGAAAAATAACGAGTAACATTTGGGAGATCTGTTTGGTTTTTAAATTTGTATCCCCTACTTTCGATCCCCTATTTCCTATATTTGAGTCTGAGTGTAAATAGTAAATAATATTTGCTCATGATTTAAGCATTTAATGAAGCAATATTTCCAAACAGTATTTGCTTATGGAAATATTTCAGATTTAAGTATTTTGTCTCAAGCTATTTCAAATTTTCCCCAGCCCAGCTTCAGATCCAATAATAATACTCCATGATCAAGAATTTAGCTAAAAAATTGCGTGGTCAACAAAATAAGATACAAAGCGAAAGAAGAACTATTAGGTCGGTGCAAAAACTCGTTTGCTTTATTGAACCAAAGTGTTTATTAAAAGTAAAAATAACAAGTTGGTGTAGGTAATCAATGTATTTTCCTCGGCGATCTATGACCTTCTTCCACTTTTCTGGTAAAACTACAAGTAGGTGTAATAAAAAACGACATTTCCGTAGACCTAACGTCACCCAACAGTGAGCGAACGAACTTTCGCACCGACCTAATATTTCCATTGAAGAACAAACGTTACACTAAAGCTTCCACGCCACCTTCCCCCAGAAACATTTCTTTCCCCTGACACCATGCAATCATCCTTCGACCCATTTCCCCTGAAGACAATAACCGTGACCCAAATGACGGCGGAAGGCCCAGCCGCCTCACCCTGCGCAATCATTTGCCTGCGCTGGCGCGGCAGTGTATCGCGGAGCGGTCTCCGTCGACTCATTGATCCTCGATCGTCGACCATGAACCGAGAGGGGCCGTGGCAGGACGGGTGCCCAGGCAGAAAAACAGGGCCTCGCTCGCGACAGCGCGCCACAGAGTCGCACACACGCGCGCGGCCCCCAGGCGTATGCCAGGTGCGTAATCATTTCTAATGAAACGTTGTCATTTAACAGCGCGATTGTAAGAGCGCAGAAACTTGTTTTCACTTGCGCGAAAAACGTCGACCGTTAATGCAGCGGTAAAGACGCCTCTCCCGTTACAGCATTGCGCGAGCACGGCGTGTACACGCGACCGGGGAACACCTTCCGCCCGGCGAAGCTCACTTACGCGTACACGCGCGCACGGGATTTTGCTGCGGCCAGGCCCCGGCCATTCTTCTCTGTGTTGGTCACGCGTTCGAGGCAATACGGCCCAAAGACGTGGCCGAGAATGCCGCGGGATTTCTAGAAATCCCCAGCAGGAGAACACGCCTAATCTCCCACGGCCTGGGGCCGCGCGCTGGGGGGACTTCTCGGGGCCGTACCGCCGCGCCGTAACACCGTGTTACGTGTGAGAAAAGAAAGAACGCGCGGAATCACCGTAACGAGAACATCGGAACGTTTTGCTGACGGTAATATTCCCAAAGCGATCGCACGGTAGATCCTGACGCATGTCCCCTAACCCCCTCGCCCTCATCAGGAGGCAGACGGATTTATAGTCAGCGAGGAATGCTGAGGATGGAGTGGTAGTTTACGATAAGCGTAATGGCACGATCATGGCGCTGTGATTGAAAATAAAGATTGGGTGAGACGTGAAATTATAGATACGCGCGGGATAAGTTGGTTACTGAGCAGCTTGTTCGCCACATATTGACGCGGGATGGTTTTACGATCGGTAGCGTTTGCGGCTGTTTTGCGTGATTTGCGTTTTGTTGTTCCATTCCTCACCGGCTAAGCGACATGGGGGCTGTTGTAATAGTTTTTGCGTAGGATCATGGCGCATATGTTGCGCAGGCTGGCGCTTCGGGTTTATGCATCTCATCCAGGATTGATCCATATAGTAGCGACGGATCGTAGGAGGCGTGTACGCGGCCGTAACTTTACGATTCACGACAGGGTACCTCCTATCCATAGAACGGTACGTGTAATGAAGGATGAATCGTCTATTATAGCAGCTGTGAAATATCTCCTGCCAGTTAACTTAAGACGTCTCACGGTTTGCATCGTTGGCGAGCGAGTGTGGACGTTTTGCTTCGATTAACACTATGCTCGTAGATCTCCGGATGAACGGAGTTATTATGTATTATGAGGAGCGATAGTTATGCCCGATGGATACCTTCGAGATTTTTTCAGTATCGTTATTGGGAATTGTGTTGTAATTGCAGTTTGGATACTGAGAAAAAGTGTGCTGCTTTTTAGCTGTTTATAAACCTGCGGAGTCTTCGCGAAGGGAAATTTTATGGGGTCGATAATTGATACATCGACGTGTTCAATTACAAAGGCACTTGTACTCGTAACACCGTATTTATCTCAATTTCGCACAGCCTGGAATGATTGAGTACACTGAACCATAATTAACTGACTACAATATGTACGAGTTCCCCAATTAGGTTCATCGTGAGTAATTATGGTGTGCAACGATGGGTTTATCTAAAATGCGACAAATGGAATATAAAGGCTTGTTTACCTACATCTTCGTACAGCAGATTCACATGAAAGTTTCATGATAGTAATTGTTTCTGAATTATCGTTCAGGCTTCTTTGATTGACAAGGAACAGAAATATTGATTTTTAGGAACAGCGGGATAGCATTTGCATGCCGTTGGAATGAAATATGGTATGGATTCAAGATCAGAATTTTTCTTGTTCGTGCATAGCATTTATGGGATTACACTCTTGTTTATCAGAGCATCACTCACCTCGTAAGAATTTTATAACGATTATATATCTAGGTAACTGTACCGCAACTCTTACCATCCTGCTATTTAATCAGATTCGTTTAGCACTAGCATCCCACATCCTCAAGTTTTATATGGAATACTTGACAAAACATACTTCAACCTTATATAGTATTCAGTAAACTAAGTGATAAATATCAACAAATATTTGTATATTGAAAATATTTCTGAAAATATTTAGAAATATTTATGTATTTAAATATTTAAGTATTTAAGTACTTAAGTATTTACGTATTTAAGTATTAAAGTATTTAAGTATTTAAATATTTAGAAATATTTAAGTATTTAAATATTTAGAAATATTTGAGTATTTAAATATTTAGAAATATTTAAGTATTTAAATATTGATTTCTGAAAGTATTTAGAAATATTTTAATAATATTTAAAAAATACTTCTGAAAATATTTATCATTATTTCAAATATTTCTGAAAATATTTATCAATATTTCAATAATACTTCTGAAAATATTTATCAATATTTCAATGATATTTAAAAAATATTTATCAATATCACAATAATATTTAAAAAATATTTCTGAAAATATTTAGAAATATTTCAATTACTTATCAACATCAGTCAAAAAATTAGTTCCATTAGAATTATAGACAATTGTCGGTTTAGTAACGACGGGTGGTATCTGTGCTAAATTGGCATTCTCTACTCGCTTACACAAGGAAGTATGTATGTACATCAATTCTGGTATTATTATAATCTTACAAGACAATACCAATTATTAATTGCTGGTCGGTAACTATGTTCACTTATTTCATAATATTATGGCAACATTCTTGTTACTGAATAAGCCAACAAGTCACTAATGTCGTCATAAACTAAAATCACATTTAAATTTGAGCATAGGATAATTCCTTAACGTATCCTGACTAAGTAGTTACTACTCTGTTTAATGAGTACTACGTAGTTACTTGCTCCTTACATGTCATTCAACGTTCTCCAAAAGTCCCAGGTCTTCCTTTTTAACAGCTCTTGTGTTGTGAAGGAGATGTGAAGCGTCTGCGGTCAGACACAGCCTATAACCATTCAACCAATATGTCTTCCCAAATCCCTTCACCTGTTTGTCACTTTAATAACCGTTTCAAATAGAAGTTATTCAGCCGACTACTAACTTCAAAGACAAGTCAAAATACCGTTAAAATATTCAAGAGCCACTAACGACTCCTACGTAATATCTAAAAACCTGAGAAATTTGTGATATCATAAAATCATAACACTGTATATATTATCGACTGGCAAATTAATTAAACGTAATTGCTAATCGCATCTCTTCATTGACATAATAGAATAATCACCATGCAAATATATTCCTCATATGCGTATACATTTTCATCCTTAATGAATAAACTTTACCCAAGAACGGGTAAACACTTGCCCAACGGTTCCACAGTTCCAATAACATTTTGCTACTTTAGTTGAGCGGACCAACCACGTGTCAACGACCCGCGCGACCCTTCCCATTTCCCACACGACAGAGCAACGAGCTCACGGGCGCCACGGTATTCCCAAATAGACACAGGCGTAAAACGGCGAGCAGCTACTAAACGCGTAATAAATATCGACACGATAGCCGGGCCATCGCCCGCGACCACCAAGCTGGTGATTTACGCGCACGACTTTCGGATACTCGGTCGAACGATATTCATGGGAGGCATTCATGGTGCACGCACGGTGCACCGTATTCGCGGCCGATAAACCAGTGAGAAAGGAAGGCAGAGGTCGTCGGGTTCAAGGTAGAAATATGTATTCGTTGGATGCACAGGTGGTTGGCTTGAAGAACGCCGGTAGCAACAGCGACATTTGGCCGCTGGAGAGGCCAGAGGGGATGCCGGCCATACAATCCCTCGAAGTGATGTGCGGAAAGGATCACATGGACGTGCATCTCTCCTTTTCCCAGCCCTTTGAGGGTATCGTCTCTTCCAAGGGCCAGCACGCTGATCCGCGATGCGTCTACGTTCCGCCTTCAACTGGCCAGACATTCTTCTCCTTTCGGATAGCCTACGCGAGGTAAGACCGTCAGGCTCGCATCGATTCGCTGGATCGTATCTAAGTATCTTTACGAGCAACCTCTCTTGGACTACACTTTAGCTCGGTCAGGGGGATTTAAGTCCTATACAGGGTGACCCATTATAATCTTTCCGCGCGGTTATCTTTCACATTGCTGGTTATTCGGTAAATACTTTAAGGAAGACTTACTCTCTTTCGAGGGGGCATCTTATGGTGAACACATATTTATCCTAGGTGGAGGTGTCCCTCAGATTTCATGGTGATCTTTGTTTTTTTAAATGCAGCAGTGCCGTTTTTAGTTAGGCATGTACCCCATTTCGAGACGAGTTCATTGACCTATGATATGATGGGCATCCAAGGTCATTCAAGGTCATTTAAGATCGTGTGAAGTCTTCGACCACAAGACCGAATCGACGAATTATGTACTCCGGAAATTGAAGTCTTGTGGCCGTTCAGCGAAGAAAGAGTTTAAACGATATTGTCCCAATTAAAAAAGCAATGGTCACCTGGAAATCTCAGCGACACCTGCACCTAGAAAATATGTGTTCATCATAAGGTGTCACTCTCGAAGCAGAGTAAGTTTTACTTGTAACATTTTTCGAATAACGAATCATTTCAGAGATAATCGCGTGGAAAAATTATAATGGGTCACCCTAAAAATTTTCATTAAAATCTTATCGCGTAACAATTTCTCCTCTAATTCTTTATTGCAATAGATGGTAATAATTTATCATAAAGAAAAGGTATATACTTAAACTTGCTGCTTCCTTTAAGGGGAGGTGCCACCTGAGACGCATGAAAATCATAGGTTTATTTAGCAATTTTTTTCTTTTAAACAATGACCTCAATGGAACATCTGATTAGTGGCATTTATTATACATCTCTGGAAGATTAAAAAATAAACCAACATCTTTTTTTCAATCTTCAAGAGATGTATAATAAATGCCAATATGATTTTCTATTGAGGTCATTGTTTAAAAGAAAAAAATGCTAAATTAACCTACGATTTTCATGCGTCCAAGGTGGCATCTCCCCTTAATTCACAGTCTAATTGTAAGTTTGGAGAGCAGTAGAGGTAACCCCAGCAGTAGTGATGTTGTTCACAGATAGTTAAGAAGAGGGTTAGGATATCTTTGGTTACTAGTTATACAATAGTAATGCTTCAACATTAGACAACCTATCGAATTTCAGATCTAACAATAAGCATCATAATTGCCTACAGAAGTGGCGGCGTGTTGCCCTCTTCTGTTCGCGCATGCGCATTCAGAAGTATCACTACTGTTAGGTTCACCTATAAGCGCGTTAATATTAGAAAGTAATCGTGAGCACAGTTGATCTTACATCCGGTAATGAATTGTTAATTTGTGATTATAACTGGAACTTACTGGAATGTCGCGTGCTAGAAACTTATAAAGTGATTGGATAAACGATCGAGCTTAACTGCAAGTTATTTGACAGGGATTTAATTGGCTCTGGTTGACTTTGTGCCTCGATAGTTCGTAAAGTGGATTATCGTCGGTGGACACTGTTGCTAGATTAGAAATAGAGAAAAACGATACACTTGTAAATCGAGAGACTGGATTTCGTTCGTTTTGGTCGCAGATGCGGTACCAAGCCAGACATGCATGGACAGTTCTACGAGAATACCGTTGTCGTTCAGTACGACAAAGACTTGCTTGAGGTCTGGGACGAGGCCAAACGATTGCGATGCGAATGGTTCAACGATTACGAAAAGACCGCCTCGAAACCACCAATGGTCATCGCGGACCTCGACGTAATACAGTTAGACTTCAGAGGTATAGTTCTTTATCCCACGTATATCTTCCGATTCCAATGGCATTTCATTCAAGACCTTGAGGATTTCCAACTACTCTTAGATACAGCATAATTTTTTCCAAACACTTACTGTCAGGTACAGTTGTTCATACCACCTGGATAAAAGGGTCATTAACAAACATGGATAGTTCCTAAAACGATAAACCATATCACCACTCAGCGATACACGCTTATACAATGTAATATTCGAATTTAAGTCTCTTAGAAACGAAGCCTTACAGGAAAACATTCCTCGTAGAGGGTCGGTATATCAAGTAAGAATTGGGCCAAGTTATGCAGAAAGCTACCAACCCTCAATAATCTGAAATTGAGTAAATTTAGTTTGAAGATTTTAATTGTTAAAGAACAGTAGCTTTATTTCTATTGAGTATATTTTATTTCTTGTTATTGTTTTACTTTTCTTTTAATGGATTATATAATAGTGAGTAGTATTATTAATATTAATTTAAATTTTCTGTAGTTTTTGTTCGTTTAGTCTAAAATGGAACTATGGTTTGGTAGTTTTAATAATTATATAATGTTAGAGGGATTCTATGGATTTATAATTTTGTGCAAAGTAAAGATCACAAAATTGTGGGGTAACTAGTTTTTTGTCATTTTGAGGGTTGCGAAGTTTCTGCATAACTTGGTCCCATTCGCACTGTTTGAAACCTCAGATAATGACAAAATTATACGTAGATTATTAGCTGCGTGGAAATAGGATACAAAGATTAGGCGTTATTATAAATAATAATCTTAAAATTGGTTTTACTTGAGGGATATAAGAATATTAATACTTTTTACTATAACCTCGTGCCACCATCTGTGAACCCAATTTTCTCGCGTTGCATAATCCATTAGAAGTTAATAAATAATCTATACTCAATTTTATCATTATCTAATGCTTCGAACAGTATCAATATTTACTTAACACACCGAGCCCCATCGTTGAATTTCTCGTTGTTAGAAGAAAAAATTTCTTACACACTTTCAATTTCCTTTCAATGAAAAATCATCCCGTTTCCAGTCGCATTACAAATCTGATCCCATCCCCGCATAACATAAGTGTATGGTAAGTCGTACAGAGCTTTTAATGACCTACGAGTCTATTGACACTATGCAGCGGTTATATCGCACTCCGCGATCTACGTCAGGCATATTTCATTGCGCGCCTGTCTACGGGCACGTAGCGGATAGGAGAAACGATGATCCCCTCGGCGCAAAGAGTTTAATACGAGGTAAATGATCGCGCCGTACACGGGTTGCCGTGTACTCGCGGTTGACCACAGGTGGGACCGCAGCCGCGCCACTTAATTTCAATTTATGCAACATGTATAAATCGCACCTGGCACGTCGCGCCTAGAAAGGGACCGTCGCAAACCGCCCCGCCAGCGGGCGTCCAAAATACGAGCGTGCTGTTCTATTCGATATTGCAGGCGACAACGTGGATTGCTGGATGGAAATTCAGCACGGGAAGGGGCCATGGGCGCCGCCGGTTTCTGGGATAGTACCACTCGGCTCCACCCTCACCCTGGTCGTCGCCATAAACGATTACCGAGGTAACGTAGCCCGCGAAAGGGCGGCGGGCGAGAAACTTGCGCGGCACAGCTTGGGCGAAAAGGGGGACGGCTGTTAACTTTGCTCGTTAACTCGGTGCAGGGGAGTTCGACATGCGTGTCAAGTCGTGCGTGGCCTCGGACGGCGGTGGACACACGATACAGCTGAGCGACGAGTTCGGCTGCGTGCTCAGGCCGAAGATGATCAGCCGATTCCTGAAGGCGCGGGGCTCCGACGATCGCGCCACGGTCATCACTTACGCCTTCTTCCACGCGTTCAAGTTCCCAGACGCGCTGAGCGTGCACATCAAGTGCAAGGTAAACATTGTCGGTTAATATACGTCCGCTGAAACAAGATTACTTCCAGCTGAATGGATTATTGCCACGGCGCGAGCGGTGCCGTGCACCGTGTCCTCGTGGAGAGCTGTCCGCTAAAGTAGAGGGCAAATATTTAACCGTTAAACACCCTGACAGAGTGGTTTAATAAATTCACTTGGGGAATGATAAAGTGTGCCGGAATGCTCGATAGTCCGTTATGGAAATTTGTGTGTAGGGAAAGAATGAAAGAACGATGACTGAGGGGGACGCCGGGATGATAAGTTGTTTTGATCAATGTCAAGGTTGAGATATGTCGTCACGGCTGTTTGGATCACTGTCAACTCAGCGGATCCGTGGGCCACTATATTCAAGAGCGCAAGGATCAGATACGGCCACAATACTCGCAGACCACTACGCCGCCCACCATTCAGAGCGACGACAACAACAGCGCCGACAAGGATAATGAAAACGTGGGTGGGGGCGCCGAGCAGGCTGACGGTTCCCTTTACGACGACATCATTCAGGACGGTGACGAGATGACCTCGATAGGGGGTCACTTCTTGGGGGTCGAGAAGTCGGTCCCGAAGGCGCAAGCGCAGACCAGCAACCGGCTGCCCGCCCCAGTAGTCGAAACGTCGGACGACGAGGTTCATCTGGATGACGGCGATCTGTCGAGACCATTCTTGGTAAATATATTTAAACACATCTTGCAAATTCTTCACAGCAACACGAAGTGAACTCGAACGTCCGTTCGGTTTCGAATAAATTACTGTAGACCCTTTTCGCAATGCAGAGAGTAGAAGTATCTGGTGAAAGGGTTACTGAAGTGGAATTAATAGAAAGAACATTTTTTCATTAGATAAATGAATGCTTTGTTAATTTAATTATCCACACTGTTGACAGATTCGTCCTCTCTAACAAGTCTCTTGTAAGTCTAATATTCGAAAAGAATGAAACAAATTTTTGGTGCAGAGTTCATGGAGTTCTTGCTTTTCTTGGTTTGGGCACTGGTGTTGGTATTTTTTATATAAGTATTTGCAACATTTGGAAAATATTTTGTACAGAACACTTTATACATGTCATTTATAGTGTGATGCGTATTAATTGCAGCTTCCCAATGGAGATTAATGCATTTTAATCTTTCGTAGCTACTACTACATTGCTTTGTCACTACTTTGCAATCAAGTGTCTTCTGTTTCTCATTCTAACTCTATTTCCTTCAAATTTTAAGTATGAAACTTTTCGATTATTTGTTGTTGCAATAGATTCAGATCTTAACTAACGTTCAAAACAGAAGACACTATCTTCATTTCTATGTTCCCCAGGTCCTGGTTCTTGTTTCATGGGTGTTTTATCCCAAGAAACATGCTCTGAGGACGAGAATTGGTGATCTCGGGTGCTTGTGCTGGCCCACAAGCGCCGAGACCGTGTGAGAGGTTCGGTTAGGAGAATTCTGTAAACGCGACACCTTCATCCACATTTAATAGGAAGTGAGAGCATCAATAATAGAGAGGAGACAAGGGAATTTCTCCTATTTGCCTCTTACAAGGTCCCTGCCTCCACAGGGTCTGCAAGGTTTGAGACTTCCCCTTTGCCTCTCTCATCAAACCAAGTCTAGTGACTCAATTTTATAAACAGGTCTTCAAGCATCTCAGAGACCCCTAACCCAAAATCATGCAGCCCTCTCTATACTGTGGAATTCTAGCTTCATATAAGTGCAGCACTCGATGCCATAAGAAGGTTATCGTCTCCTTCCTCACTGCTCTGAATTGTGCATCTACGAATAAAGTACCTACAATGGATATGGCAAGATCGTAGAACCTACAAGAGTCCCCAAGTTTACAGCTCTGAGATTTCGGAACAAGAGATCTGGAAGCCTTAACTGTCCCCAAAAATGCCAAACCTTAAAGCTGTAAACTTTGGAATTCCCGCAGCTTTTACGACTCCGCTGTGTATCCTTTCTATATAGATTCTGCATCAGTTCCCAACAATGCATGTCCCCATTCAGCTGCCCCGTCCCTGACGCATGACCGTCCGTTTCCAGGATCCTCCACGAGTGACACGGTACGAGGGAGACAAGGACCAATTCCCACACGGGCCCCGGAACCTTGAAGGGGAGAGCGTGCCCGTGGCAGTGACGCCTCTGGCGTCGCCGAGCGGCCGGCGAAAGAGATCGGTGGTGGTGTCCGACAGGAAGATACGCAGCGCCGACGTCGGCGTGAGCGGGCTGTACGAGGTGATCTCCGAGGCGGATCTGGCCTTTAGCCCCGACACTCACGCGGAAGCCGTGACCGTCTTCCAAGGCAGAATACGCGAGGAGGTGGTCTATGGTATCTGCCTGCCCATGCCCGGATTCAGCGCGCTGTTCATCGTGGTCGCCCTGTCCGCGGTCGTTTCCGCGCTCGTCGCCGGGGCGATGCTCCATCGGCTGCAGGCGCAACGCGAGGCTGTGGACAGCAGAAAGAACAATAGAGCGGTGCACACGACCAACGGCTGGCTACCATACGGCCTGCTCCGCGTACGATGCACGACGAGACCGGCTCATCCGGAACAAATCCAACAGAAACAGGCGAGCCCCGTGGCCGCGAGCCCCTCGGTCGAGAGAGGCTGACGACGGTTCGTGACCTCCGCGGCGGCAGTGGGAGGCGCGTGTGCACGCTCCTCGAAAGACAATGTGCAATAATATACTGTACAAAGTATTCTAAGTGCGTGAAAGTCCCGCGAGTTTCCTGCGAACTGTTCCGGGACCACCCCTTGGGGCGTTATCGTCGAGGCATGCTCGAGCGACGAGCCCTTAGACCGAACCTCCCTTCTGGGGACCAATCGTTGCCGATGGGCCACGATCGGGGGTGTTCATTCTTCTTCTTTTTTTTTTAATGAATTCACGAACGAAAAGGTTTATAGAAGATTATATTTGAAAAGTAATTGTTGGTATTGGGTAAGTAAGCGGTATATCTTCAGAGAATTGTTATTCTATCGCGCGGTAATGTTTGCTACACGGATGGCACTTAATCGAATTGGCGGAATGAAAGTCGGGGATGTGACAGCCTTCGCTGGTTGCGCGTTGTAAATTTATCGGTTTATCCTTCGGGATTGCAAGTAATAGGGGTGGCAACTTTTGTTCCGTTAATTCGAATCGAAATTGATAGGAGTGACGCTGATTAGGCGCATCACTTTTCCTAGGTAATTAATGTATTCCATGGATCCGTGGAATGCAAACTGTTGCGGTCTACGACCTTCTTTTTCTATGCGGAAGACACCACGTTCGCGCGCTTATATTTAATGATAGATTTACTAGAAATGCTGGATACTACTAATAGAGAATACTCGATAGAGAAGACAATTTGTAATCTACGTTCGGCGAATTTTTATTCGAAATACTCTTCGAGTGTTGAACGAATATGAAATATTTCTGCATTGTAGTAATGATCAGTAACGTGGAAACTTTTAATTGTTAAACTCAATCGTAGTTTAAGATCCTCAAACTATTTTTGTATCTCTTGTGCGTTTAATAATTGAAATTGTCTGTATAAAATATCACGCGAGTAAGGTGTATTTTTGGTAACCAAGTAATAACAAATAATTTAGCTTAAACACCGATAATTCGCACAGCGTATTAAGGTTTGACGGTAGACGTATTTCTTTACCTTTAATCGTTGATAGTTAATTAGGTGCACGATTTGATAATGCATCAAAGTTCTTGACATCCCGACGATAAGGTGAATCGAGAGTAATTCGCGATAATCTTACTAAGTCCATACTCAGTATTTCTCATGTTAAAATATTCACTGTATTAAATAAAATATAACAACTTATTAGCGCTGTCAGGGTAACGTCACCAACGCAGTTGCACTGCATTTATCCGTATCTAAAAGAACTCATCGTCGAACACTAGCCATTCCACTTCATTCATAAAATTCTCAGTAATCCCACCTGAATAATTCATTCGCAAAGTGTATGCAGTTTATAATTCCCGAGATATTACTTATAAATTCGGTCGTCCGGGGACATTAATTTTACTGTCAATTTTGCAAAAGACAGTTCTTGTTACCTGAATGAAAAATCAGAGAGCCTTCGTTGTTTAAATCATTTCATCCTGTAGCATGAACGGATAAATGGAGTTCTCCAATAATCGAAACTAGTGTTATTGAAAAACGCAACAACCACTTTCCTGAGAGATTTTTCACCTAAAAAATACAGATTAAAATAAGAAAGTATTTAACTGACGGATGATTACCAATATCGAGGATGTCTGTTATCAACGTCCATTACAAAGTAACAGCAACTCTAGAATTAGCCCCAAAGAGGCTGAAGACAACACCTTAACTGAGGATAGAAAGGCGATTGTAAATGCCCTCGCGAGAATTTAAGGATGCTGCTACGAAGCTCGAATCTCTTCCTTCTCCAATTATGTATGTACGTTAGTGGATAACTCGATGCGTTTAACCTTCCGTTGACACGCCCCAGCTACGAAGACGATAGAGTTATAGAGATTTAGCAGAAAGTGATCGCTCTATACCTTTCCACATCGGTGCCAACCGAAGGTTAATGATCGAATGAGAATCGCCCTAGAGGGCTATTTAAGAAATGAATTATTTAAGAAACTCTAATTACGCGGCGACCACGTGAAACGTCCAGGAAGACGTTCGGTTTATTACCATGGACGGGATCCTGCGGTTGTCCATCCAGAAATACCACATACATATATGTAATTATACGTATTAGTAGGGAACGTATATTTAAAGGAGATTGTCGCAGAAAGGGCCTTCCACTTTGAAGCACTTATGCAAATCACGATTAAAAGAAACAGGTGAAGGCTCTTTGTACAGGAAAGCGAAGCTTCCTCGCGTTCCCTTCGTCTTCTACGTGTTGCGTGCTCTTTCTCTGTTCAGCCTATGTAACAAAAGAAAAAGACACTCGTCCCCTCTCCTTCTCCTAAGAACGGATTAATTAACGATGACGTGTTCGGATAGGTACTTGTTCATTTACTCACTCGTCCAAACGCTCTGTGAAACTCTGAAACAGCGCGTTAGATTATTTCATAGGGTATAGATATATGTATACACGTGTAAAAAAAAAAAATGGGAACGTTGTTGTACGGCTTGGAGACCGAGAGTTTAAATGTTAAGGACCGGCGATCGCCGAGCACAAGCCCGATTACGCGGCTATTGGGTATGAACGCTGCTTCGAGCGACAGGGACAAAACGTTAAATCGATCGTTAATGGAGAGATTGTGTTTTTATTTAACATAAATCAATGATAACGCCAATAAATGTATTTACAGCAGCCTGGCCGGTTTCCGCGGACCTCACTCTGCGACGAACCTAATCACTTTCTTCCCGCGTTATTAGCTCCTCAATTACAGCAGCTTCGAACACAAGTGCACACCCTGTGCTTCCTGCATTTCAGCTGGACGGTAAGATCGAGGATATTCGTGCGAAAAGAAAGCATGGCAAATATAATTATAGATTTATTATTCGTATAAATGCTAAGTTGCTCTTTTACGAAGTACATTTACTTTGATGAAGAATAATTTATCTCTCTATATCTACGTGCTTACGTTTAATATTATAATATAATCTTTCGTATGCCATTACAAGCTACTGACTATTGCTTTATACATTTGATCTTGATACTTTGTTTATCGCTAGTAATATTCAGCTTCTGTTTTTCATTTTTATCAGCTTCATTTTTATTTACGAAGAATTGAATCCTGGTATGAAAATGGATAATTCGTTTTTATTATCTTTCATTATAATTTTACATGTTTCAGTTTCTAGATTCAACTTCATCACTTTACCTCTGTTATTTCTCGCACAGAGGGAAGTAATGCATTTAGGGAAATTGGCCCTAAGTAATCAGTAAATTTTCCTTAATTATTGCATGCTGATGCTGTGACATTTCGTATTAAAAGAGCTCAATACAATTTTCAATTACAAAGTGAAAGTTTGTTACATAACAGTGGCTTAACATTTCACTTCACTGAAGTGGTATATATCGTTATTGTCAATGCAAGTATAAAACAATCAGAACCGAGACGGTACGATTAATAATTTCGTGGCGATGACTGGTTATTACACGGTTACAAACGCACAAAATACATCGTATAAAGCTAAACGAATTTGGAGCATTCTATGCAACAGATAAATAATAATAATAAGGCAATAATATTGTCAACAATATTAAAATAGAAACAACGCTTTTCATTAAAAAATATAATAGACTATTCTCTCGCAATATTTCAGCCTTAGTCGTGCCGAGTTACGTATTGCTCACACGTGACTGGTAACGGTTAAAAGAAAATAATAATAAATAAATAAAATACCCAAATAACCATGGTCCCGAAGTAGTTGTAACAAGGAAGTCGCGAGCGCAGAGTTTGATTATCTTTGACTAAATTTTCCGTGGGGGTAGGGGTGACTATACACAGTCGCCTGCAAAAGGCTTGAGCGTAAGTTTTGTCATGACGAAGCACAAATCCATATAGCTGGATCGTTCTGGCTTTACCAGAGACGACACACGTAGCAGAGAGTATCCTATGTATTTTACTGCGAGCTATACTCTGTCTGATACGTGACGGTATACAGAATCGTGCTTGCGACATTCTGTAGCCTCTAGAACACCTGGAATGGAGCGACCAGGGAGACCGGTTTGCGCGAAATTCGATAAATAAAACTTAAAAATTTCCCTACGATCTCGACGATCCGAAAGCAAGCACGAAACGAGGGTGCAGGTGACCAGAATTTATTCACGCCATTGGAAATCTGATAGCACCTCTTCTTGCGACCTGAATGAATGAATGAATGAACGAGTGAACTCGTCATTCATATATGTCCGCGGGTGCGCAATTTAACGGTATGAAAATCGTCAAACCAGTCTCGAGGAAGAAACCCGCTAGATTCGAAAATTTTCCGCGCACAAGTGCAACCGATCGACAACATGCCTCTTTTAGAGCGCCACGACCGCTTGTGCCTATGAGTAGAAACACGTCCTCATCGACTTTTTAGGGGCATTTTGCTCGCCGTTATAATACGTCGCGACCTTCCTAGCTTTTCCTGAGAACGGTCTTAAACGTAGACAGAGGTAGATGGAGAGTATACACGAGGATAGTAAGACAGCGAGGAGGACTATCAGAGTGACAGCGAAGCCAGGTGTGGTCATGCAGATCATAGACGAACCGGAGGCATTCTCGTTGCGCACGGGGAACACCATCGTGGGGCCATTCGTTTCCCCATTGTTGGACTCGTCGATGGAGAACGTTAGGTCGCCTGTCGAAACCACGCGTATAATTCGATTCACACCAACCGCCTTCTGAGGGGTAGGGACAATCTCTCGGGACTTCCTCCGCCTTTCGTCCCGTGGACGACCAGCGGCCGCCTGCAAGTAAGCTTCCAAGGGTAGCGGAATAGGCGGTGGGAGACCATAACTGGAATCAGGGTGGCCATTGGACGAAGAATGATGATGACCCTCGAGAAGACCTTGGGACTCTAATAGTAAAGGCGACTCGGAGCACTGCTCGGGACACTGGTATCGACATATCTGGATGGTGCATTGGAAGTGCACCTCCATCGAGTCGGGGAATTTGAATGCCTGGAAATGAGCGTAAGAGAGGACCGACGCGGACGCGCCAAAGTTCTTGATCTTGGTGAACCGGGACATTAGCTTAGGCCTGGCGATGCAGCCCCTCTGGTCCACCAGCTGTATGGGCGCGCGTTTGCCGTCGTGGGCCATGCAGTTCCTCACGAGCATGTCGAACTTGGAGTCGTCGTCCTTTATCGCGAGCACCATCGTCATCGTTTGGCCGATCTTGACCAGCCCCGAGACCTCCGACGCCCACGGCCCCTTCCCTACCTGTATCTGCATCCAGCAGCCCACGTTGTCGCCGGCGAAGTCGGCGCGCACGACATCCAGCATGTCGACGGGGAACGGTCGAAACGTAACCGACTTCTCGTACAGATCGTGCCAAGTGCAGCGCAGCTTGCGCGCCTGGTCCCAAACTTCCTGAACTTGCGGATCGTATTGCACCACGATAATGTTCTCGAAGTACGTACCCGACCCGGATTCGGCTCCGTAGCCGTACAGCCCATTCTCCGTGTTACCAGCTGTGCCGCATGCATGGATGCTAATCTCAAAGTTAACAGACGTACGCCCCAAGCCAGCTGGCAAGTGCACGCAGTTAACGTTGCTGTAGTGGCCCTTGCTGAACACTATACCGTAAAACGGCTTGTCGAAGCCCAGATAGACCTTCATCAGATTCTTCTCGCACTTGACATCCAGCGAAATGATCTTCGGCATGTCCGGCGTGGGCGCTGGCCAGGGTTCCGCACCTACCACCGCGCTGATGCCGCCGCCCGTCGTGTAGATCTTATCCATAGCCTCCGATGGCGCCTTGGAGGGTGGCAGGGGCGGCGGCGGGCCATGATAAGCGACGTTATGGTGCGGCCGTGGATGAGGCAGACCCAAGCCCCCTCTGCTAGGCGGCAGAGGAAGCGGATGTCGCAGACCACCCGGTTTGTAATGATTGCCACCGGCGTCCTTCTCGCCTAGCGATTCCAACGCCAATTGGTCTGAGCTATTTATATCGTTGTCCTGCCGATTCAGCGCTGAATTGTCGTTCCTGGTGTCCTCGCCGGGTATCGCCTCGACTACCTCCACATCCTCCGCTCGAGCCAGCTGCGAACACAAAGAAGACAGAGACGTGAGTGCATCGCGGAAGAGACGAGGGCGCGCTGTTCCCGTGCAAAGTAGGCAGTGAAATATTTTGTAGAACATCCGCCGAGGGGAAAGGGATAAACGATGAGAAAGTGTGAAAGTAGATTGACGCTGTCGGGCCACATAATTTGCAGACGCGCGAGTTCCTTTAAAAGAACCGCCTTTATCCAAGCCGTGCTCGCCAGCGCAATCATCGGACACACGTACGCCGCGCATACGTACGTGCCCCACCTAAATTATCGTGTAACGATCCGTGAATTCACCTCTGCACGATCCCGACGAAAGAATTACCGTAAATCGAACACGCTAGCCGCGGGGCGCACGGGGATCGTGGAAACGCAGAACGCTCGGACGCGTACCCGCCGCTATTGTGAGACGAGAAAAATTCAAGGACTCAAGCAGTAGAAGTCGATACCAGTCGATACGCAGGCCCCAGATTCCCCCGCAGAAGGAGGTGCATTTTTCATCGTTGGCCTCCCTGTCGCGGGCCAAAGATCCGCTCAAAGAGCTATCTCCGGTCGTACGCATTCCTGATGGCCAATACGGGAGACAACAGCGTCCGATCAACAAACCCGTTCTGACTGTTCGACGAATGACGGCGCGGCGATGGAGGGGGCAGGAGGGGACCAAACGACGGAATAGGAGCATCGGGGCCCCTGTACACCGGCGTATAGTGGCTGATTGCGTCACGCGTGACCCTGGGGCATAACGGACCACCCGTGTCTTTAGCCGCAGGTCAATCGGTCAGACCAGGCGCTTCGGATACACGTTCGGTTTTCCGCCTCTGCCCTCCACCCGATTCCGACATCTGCTTATCTCCCGCCGCGGCTTTCCAGCCTGCACGTTCCATAATTCGACGAAAGCTTACTGGGTCACCTGTGAACGAACCCGTGATGGATTTCGATGACGGCGGCCGCGGCGCGGAGAGGATGACGATCGGTCCCGTCCTTCGGCAAAGGAGGGGAAACGACATCGACGGTTTGCATGTCATGTCGGTCTCGTTTCGGCTCGGGGCCCCGCCGAAATGGAATGGTTGCCAAGCGGCTTTGCCGTGAAACGTAATAACTTAATCGCTCCGCGATGATGATAGTAATGTCGCCCCTTTGCACGGGGAACGGTAACGACGTGATTGATTCCCCCGTTGCAGGGAGCGCGGTGATTAATACCGCATCGAAAGCATTTGGCAAAACGGGGAAATTATAGTGAGCGGGAAGGGTAATAATTATCCCAGCGCTCCGAGCGCTCTCGTATCCCGCTGAAATTCTTCTCTCCACCATCTTAGAAGGTATTTCATTCATCCTAAGTCTGCTTCATTCACCTAGTCAAGCGTCTGCGGCAACTATCATCGTGTTTCCTTGCACGATGCGGAGGCGTTTCTTTTAAGAGGTGTCATGTTGTATTTAGTGAGCGAGACGAATCCGTTGAATGAACGTGTTGATGTTGGGGATTCTGTTTTGGCAACGAATTTTATTTTAGGATGATGGATGACTTTGGATAGTAAATATGTATAAACTGAGGAACTGTTCGTTATGTCTGTAGTGATTTAATAAACTTTGCAAGTCTGATTCGGGAGGAATGTTAAAGGCGGAGTGTTATTTCCAGACGGAGAGCGTGAAGAATTGGCGGGCACTTCGTGTGCAGCATACTTCATAGCGTGAATAAACATTTAAAAGTGACTTGATAGTTGGTGGGACCTACAGTCCCCGACAAAAGTATTGAAATATCCTTTAAAACAGAATAACTTTTTTAAAATTGATCTACAAACGGGATTTTTAAATTTTCATTACAGGCTCAGATACAAGAGTTGAAAAAGCGAGCTGCAGTATTTTCTTCGCTATTCCGAACAATTGTAATTTTTTTAAAACTAATCCTTCTAGCTTCTCACAATGACTTAAGTCGTTTGAACCAATTGTAAAAAATTTATTTTGCTTCAAAGGGTGTCCTAGTATTTTTGTCCGGCAATGTAGTTTGTATTCTGCGAGGTTAAGGCAAATATTGAAAAATGAAACGCTTCACAAAATTCAACTATGTCCGAACACGGGGGAGATTAAATTCATTCCCCAGTGACATTTGTATTTCTACATATATTGACAATGCGATAAAACGAAGCGTAAAGCATATAAATAAAATGTATAAAATACACAATATGCTAATTGTATAACAGTGTGTATTACCTTTTTAAAGCGATCATCCGTTTCTTATTAAATTTTTTTTATTTCGAATCGAATTCGAGTGGAATGGTAATGTTTTGCAAAAATAATAGAATAAATTCAGCTCTTGCCAAGAAAGAAATTCAAGGCTGGTTATGTTCTGTTGGGAATTCAGACAAGGGAGGTGATTTGAGAAAATTCTAAACAATGAAATTTTGTATCCAGGTCAGACAGCACGCGAAATAGCCTCAGAAATGAATTAATCATTTCAAGATGCAAATTAGGTCGATGTGCTGATTCCACATGAGTAAGCAATGTTTAAAAGATAGACGATTAAAGACTATAGAAGCATGCATAAATTATTTTTTAAATAAGTAATTTCTCCTGAAAAGATAATTGCTTCTTTTAGAAAACTTGTTCATTACAGTCTCTTAAAACCAGCAACAATCACGACAGAAAAATATAATCCACTAGTGAATGAAGTGGATAACAACTTTACGTGACAAATTTACGTGACAAATTTAAAATATGAAATTTCACATTTTTCCAATCAATTGTTTTCATCCCAATCAATTGTTAAAATACAGAATCTATGAAAGCAGCTTTCAAAGAATTTTTAACTTACAGAATTATTCACTTTTATCAAATTCAACCAACGACGCCATTAAGCATTTTCAAAAAGTGCAGAAAATCACACAGAATCCATCTCCATAAACTACTTACTACACACAAGTGAAAGAAGAAGCTATGCACTTTCCTCTAAAAATAAGTAACAAAAATTTCCAAAGAAAAGGTAACACGACTGGTCGAAAGAAGACCTGAGAGCCGTAGCAGGCTTAAAGAAATAAGAGCGTTATTGGGTCAAAGAAGACTGGAGGGACGTAGTAGGGTTAATAATTTCCATTAGCGACGCGAGTGTTCCGGTGGTCTTGAAGAATGAATGCCGTTCAGGGAGAAAGAAAAAAGGGAAAAAGGTAGCGAACGAATCGAAGTCGCGTCGCGTCGGTCCCCAAGAATGCGGGGCGGGAAGGTGGGATCACGGAACCGGTAGTTTCGAGTGCAATTTTTGCGCGCAATCTTGTAAGACCGATTCGTGGCGGAGGCCCGACGGTAAAACGTTACTTCGTAGTAGACGTGGATGAGCCGGATCGGAACGCCGCGCACCATTTCAAGACATCGACCGGGCCCCGAGTCGCCCTTAGCTCTGGGTCAGAGCACTGGGTAACGGCATCGCAGGCTATGTAACCAACGCGATATCTGGGTTATAATGTAGTAATTACCCGCGCAGACATACCGACCTACCCCCCTTGAAACGCCGAAGCCGCGTGTTCTTCTTCTCAACGGTTTTCGACCGCACACTCAATGGTTCGCGCACGCTTTTTTTCCCACCGCCTGTCCGCTTATTACAGATTAAATTCTTGCACGCGAGAAAGCTTTCGGCGAGCACATCGTCAGGCAGATTTCGAGTCTCTCTTCAGGAAGACAGGACAAAGTGTCAGCGATACTATTTAACAATATGTACAAGGTATTTTTAATATAGAATTTTCTTTTGTTACTTGTTAGAGTTTTTGAAATTTCAGATACTTTAGTAAATGGTGGACATTGGAATTTTTTCTTTAACTCTCGGTTGTCACACTGGGTGGATTCGACCCAAGCCAATTTTCAATCAGCTACTTTTCAAAAACTATCTGTTGAATTAAGGGGAGGTTCCGGTCTAAAAGTCGATTTTTTTTTATATCATTTTTTGAATGTTCAACCTTTTAGGAACACGTGTTTAAAAGGATTTTATGAAGTTCCTAAAATTCCCGAAGTTATATGCACTTGAGCCTCGGCAGTCACGTAAAACTTTAAACGTGTTTTTTTCGAAACAGTGTTCCCAAAATCGGTGGAACCTGTATCTCCAAAAGTTATTGTCCGATTCGACTGAAACTCTTTTTATTTTGAAGAATATACTTCTAGCTCGTGGACGGATCAGTAAAATTTAAAAAAAATTGAAAAATTGTAATTTTTAAATACATTAAAAGGACGAAAAATATGTGGAAAAAGTGATTTCAAACTTCAAGTGTCGTTATTTTCTAAAAAAATGTAAATTTTTGTATTTTTTTCTGGTCAGTCTACGATCGAGTGTCATGCCCTTTAATTATCGATTATTGTTTTTTATTTCAGACCAATAGTTTAGGTATTATAGGTTCCACCGATTTGGATGAATTTTTTGACGCCTCGATTTTAACGACTCCCCAGTACCGTCTGCAATGATTAATTATAAAACAACAAATATATTTCTAGAATTTAAGACATCCTTAATACAATGCAAAAAATCCCATTAAGTTATATGTAGTAGTTTTCCTTTAATTAATTCCTAAAGATCGTCTATTTTTATGGACGCTAGACCGGAACAGCCCCGTAAGTCGCAAACATTCTGAGATCAAGTTTAAACATTGTAGAATATATGTATGTTCATCGTTGAAAATTAATATTTAAAGCATCATCAGGTTTAAACAGTAGTACCATTTTCAATAATACCCTAAAAATGTTTTACCACAGTGTGACAACCGAGGGATAATAAGCACCTATTTGTCATTTCAGAGCTCAATTTGCTTTTACGTGACTCGAGATTAGTCTTCAGACTTTTCTGGGGTGAACAGGACTGGATATGTATATTCTCGGTATGCAGAGTACAGTTGGAAGTATTTACTTGCCTGTGAGCTATTTTATTTCTGACGAAATTATTTGACAAAGATCTTACTTACCCCCTTTAGTAGGAGACAGGCAAAGATGAAGATTCGCCACCGCATACCGTGTTAGCGTCCACGGTGATGTACTATAAACGTACCGCTATAAGAACACAGTTTATCATTCAAACAAGTATACCCTTCCCGATTAAAATAACGCAGTTTTACCTCCGTGAGCAATAAAACGCAGAATAAGGGACAAACGTACCAACGACAATAACCTCGCGTGTTTGATCGAATCGATCCTCCCAACCAGGACGAATCTCACTTCCACAGTCGAAGTAGACACGTGCCGATGCGATCGTTCGATGGTCCCCTCAGCGAAGAGATCGGTGGCTAGTCTCGCTCTGGAATGAAATCACAAAGGGAACGTGAGATCGTGAACTGTGTAAAAAAGGATGTCGCGGCGGTGTGCCGATTTTAGCCGCGTCCTCGGTAAATGCGCAAGTGAAAACGTCAATGGCCAGTTGTTAGTAGAAAATGCTGAACATCGAACGGACGAACCGGTCCATCATCGGACGCCTCGCTCGTGTTTAATCGCCAATTATCAGACACGCTCGCCTCGCGCGACCACTAGGCCACCTGTCCCAAATTCCTGCCGAATGTCCGGGTTTTCGCTCCGTTACCTCGTTGTACTCATGACACCCGACTGCCACGATCGACGTCTATAGGCATGGACTGAATCCGCCCAACCGATATCTCAGCCCGCGAGATCGCGAGTCGTTTTAGCACCGCCGTCTTCGCCATCGATCGCCGAACGTTTTTTCAACGACCGAGTAATAACAGAGGAAGAGGATCAGAAAGGGATTTCACTATCGGGACGATCGTAATCGACCGTGCACGGTTGCGTTTTCTTATAACGAGCGGAGGAATCGAAGTCGTTAATACCACCAACAAGGTGTTCCTCCGAGGAAAGTTACGCGTCTACGTAAGCGTTCCCCGTGGACACTTAATACGCACACTTTTCACCCGTGGGGTGCTGGCGAAAATCGCGAATGATTCGTCAGATTAACGGAGGCATGGTCGATATCCACGCGAGACGGTGCACGAATGTAGGCAAGTAGGTTCCCACCTATCGGCCTTCGACGTTCGTACCGAATCCACTCACACGGATCCAACGTTAGAGCCGTCCCTGCCAACAGATTTTCGTCCGATTCCGGGTCGCACGATGGACGATACGTGCGACAAATCGCCGATTTGGGATTTAAGGGGTCATTTGTCTAGCGCTCGGACGGCGGCGCACTGGGAATTTCTAAAAAGGCCACGAACAACCTATTCCGAACTCTTATTGATCCCTGCTCGCTCACGACTCATTGCCATACATACTTGATTTCTATTCCCAACCCGAAGAAGCTTTATATTTACGAGTGAAAGAATAACGCGCGAGGTATCATTGCCCCCTATTTCGTCGCGCGAGGTAAAAGCTCGCACGCCGCGGTGTAATTAACGCGTTCCCTTGAGAAGCCGTGCACGTGAGTATCGAAGGTAATTACGAGCCCCGAGTGATCTATATCGAATTCCGTTAACGCGCGGCGAACTTACAAGGCGCTCGCTTATCGCTGGCTCACATTAGTTATTATTCCGTTTTTACGATTCCTGCCACGATAGACTGCGACACCTGTTCTTTCTTCCACTGCGGGGCCGTGGCTGAATAAAAATTACCGGCGGCTGTTTACACGTCGGTTGCTCCACGCTAGCCCATGAATCGGGCACGCCGAAGATGTGGCATGCTGCCAAATACACATAACGGTCCCGCCGCCGGTGTGGTAATTCCGAAGCCAGGCATTCGCATAATGAGTGCGCGCCTAATAGTGACCCATATAGGATCGGGTCGAAATATTTTCTTGTTCCCCTTTCCATCGGACGGTGACACTTTCAACACACCGATCGGCAACTTTCAAGCACCTCGCGCGTCCCATTTGCGTACGCCGGGAAATGTAATTAACAGCTCGAACGGCTGCTTTCCGAATTGGCAGCGGCGCCATATTAAATCTACATGCCACGCCACTGACCGAGTAAGTACGAATGGCCGTGATTTGAAAGTCTAACTAGCAAACAGAGTTGATTGCAAGAGGAAGATATGTCCGCGCGAGAAATAATCGTGCTGGGGTTTTATGACTCGAGGAGTCAATAGTTTGAATGTAAAACGGCGGGGTCGATGACCGGCTGAAAATTTGCTGTCGGTAATCCGGATGCTCTTTCATTGCAATTTGAATATTTTGACGCTTGTCGATTTGAATCGGGCTTACAGGGTGGAGCGATGCGTCTTTATCGCTTCATCGAGCGCTACGTCGATAAGAGTGAAGCCGCGGCGGGACGTATCGATCGCGAACCTGTTACTAAACCCAACGCGTAATTAACACGAAATTTATGATTTAAGGGGAGGAGTTACGCTCGTTAGAGAGCGCCGATGTCTAAGGAATACATGATACGCTCGCGATCTACATTACTCTATCCCGGTGCAACCGCGGCGGGCTTATGGTAATCGAGCGTAACGAAGCAAACTGACAACTTGATGACAACTCGATGCACTTTCGATGCAAAGGTGTCGTATCGCTGATCGATCGTACGAGATGCCCGGGATGGTAGTCAATGAGTGCTTCAATGAAACATCGCCTACCGTTAGCACCGGATCTACTCTCCTTTCCTATGCGTCGGATTTTACGACGATCGTCATTCACGATCTAGTTGCTTTAACACGATCACCCCTGTAGTGCCCTTCAGCAACGTTCGATCGAATAACGACGCAGAAAATTACACGCGGTTTAGTGCCATTAATCATTCGACGAATAGTACTAGGCCGGCGCGGCTACAAGTACTACATTAAAGCCACGGATAACGATCGTGTTCGCATCTTTATCTCGATCGTTACACCCGGCCCGACCAATCGATATCCAGCCGCGACAGGGGGAATCGAGCAGCATTATTCAAACGAGTATCGCTGGGAAAAACAATATACAAGGTATTCCGCGCGCGAACATCCACGGAGAGAGAATTAATACAAATTGAATGCCAAGGTGTGACGCATCGGTGATTTTCTAGCCGTAGCAGCTGGATTAGCGCCGATCGGGCAGCCGCCAACTGTTGCGGCGATGCGCGGAATCGATGGAATGAAAGCAGTCGCCACGTGGTCGGCCGTAATGCGGCGCACATCCGGATGGGACGTCATAATTTCTCCGCGCGGGACTGTGGCTCGTATCATTATTAACTCATTAGACGAGCAAACGACGACAAGTGCCGCTGTAAATAGCATCGTAATCAATAGGCTCGGCGATAATTGGATTTACGCCCCGGCGCACGATAATTACCGTGTTAATCTAGCGGCGTGCGATCAACTCGCCTGCGAGCATTCCCCGTCTGAGCTATCTGAGCAAGCCGCAAATCTAGATCGGCTTGAAAACACGAGCCTATCGACATGCGCGGAGTCTCTTTGTGTGTTAACCATTCCGCCAGCTGTAGTAACTTACGAATTATAAGTGGAATATTAATGAAATGTCTTACATTCGTCCAAGTAGGAAGTGGACGTCAGGAGACAGGCGAGCAGACTTCTCGTTTCCGGGTCCCGCATTAAAAACGGACAACGAAGTGGAGGAGGTGGACTCGGTCGACGCACCGCACTGATCGAAGCACCATGTGTCGAGAAATCTCCGCGTACACGCGCGGTCGGAGGCTCTCTAAAGCACAGCCGGTGGATCTCGACCGATTTCAGCGGCGAAAACGGGGACGGAATCGGCAAACGGCCGCGAGGAGGCTGGACAGAGCCGTGGTGGAGAAATGCTGGCGGGCCGCTTCGGCCGTGGCTGTGACTGTTGTCCTCTTGCGAGCGACTCGTTAACCGTAGTCGGGCGGCTAACCGTGAGACTGATCGCCTCGTATTTACCGCGATATCTGTCGCCGGACAGGCTAGAAAGACACGCGTTGCGGCGTGGCTGCGGGCCCGATGGTGAACGCGAGAACTCGTGGACTCAGAATGGGGTACACCTGTCCGATATAGAGAGTATACTATAAACGTGGCGGCCCGCCCCCTGACCCAGACACACGGTACAGTTATATAGGTCCCTCGCAGGCCGGAGGATATCTCTTCTCGTGCGAGCCACACTCCTGACGACTCTTGTGGACGTGGTCGCGGTCGTGCTCCTATTCGTCGTTCTTGTCCTTCTCGTTGTCCCTCTTGCCGCCTGTGTGCCTCCGACTTGTCAGACATACGACGCCGTCGCGTCGTTAACACGCGTCCTCGGCGTCTCTCTGTGTGCCTGCTACCCGGCCAGCAGGTGAACTCAAGCCCGCGCGATCGGTGGTAGGTCTGAACTTGATTGAGACGGGACGTTGGACGCGAGAAGTGATAGGATAATGAATTTTCTTATATCTGATTACTTGCAGGATAATCAGCGGTAGGCTCGAGCGCCACGCGAGCTGCATTGGAACCAGATGGGAAGCGGAGGGATTAACTTCCATATGCACTTATGAATGTCGATGGATCGCATTGTAAATTTTCGTTTATTAACATTGAATAGACATTGCGATATTTTTGTTTATTTGTTTAAGTGCTTGGTACCATTTAGCTTGGAATGAAATTTGTAATAAATGTGTGTAATATTGGAACCTTATCAAATGTATCGAGATAAAAAAACTGAAGTATTATTCCGTTAAAGTTGAATTTTAAATACTGCTTACGCTTTTCGAAATACTCATTTTGAATTCGATTATATGAGGCAGTCGGAGCGACAACGGACCAAAACATTAAATAAATAAAAAATTTCTTTTTTTTATGATTTGTAGAGCCTATTGAAATACGTTCTTGTTATTAACACAATTTCCAAATAAAATGTGGGGTAGGTAGTCCGTTGTTGCTCGCACTGCCTCATATTATATCGTGCCTCGATATTTGATCTCCTGCTTACTTATGAGAATATTTTTTAACATTATATGCATTCGTTGTAGGCTTTGAACCCAGCGAGAGGATACCAAGTATTTCACATGATCATGAAATAAAGTAAGCATTATTTAGGTTATGGAGTGATCAATACTTCTGTTTACACAACAATAAATTCAACGTGTTCCACTAAACAGCTACAATTGTGACAGGATAAATGCTACAAATTCCATTAGAATTTTAAAGTATAAACATTTAAATGCAGTATAACCCTTATTGAATATAATTTCATCGTTCATTATCCTTGCCGTACCCATGATTCTCCCTTTGCATTTTCATTTTTCATCCCTCTACTTCTACTTTAATTTCGTACACTCCCCTTCATTTCTAGTGAACGGAGTCTCGTTGAAAAATCGCCCGCATCTAAGATTTAAAAAACTATAATGGAACCATTTTCAATATTCTGATTGAACCAACCTTCTGTAATTAACTATGTTTCTATTTTAGCGATACCCTATATTCCCGCGCGGTTCAACTACCATATGGTGAAGACCTGTTACACGCTAAACTTTCCGTCTCTATCTCTCGCGTTAATTTAGCCGTGCAGCGCACTTTCATCCTAATTACCGAAGACAATGTATGCGCACGCATGCACCCGATCGTATGAATGTGGTAAATGGGTGAATCAACCGACAACCTCACCGACCGACCGACCGACTGACCGCACACACATTGCTGACCTTATAGGTGAGCACCAGCCGGTACCCATACTTTTGTGTGCAACAATGGATGGAATCTTATTAATGACGATCATTGTTCAATTTCTCCTCCGTGTACACATGATGTTTCAGAAGTGCGGGCACTGCAAACTTAACTGTGTAACACAGCTCGTAAGAAAGAAGAAAGACGTCTAATTAAACATAGTTTCGCAAGCTAATCCTTAAATATCCAGTTTCTCAATAAAAAAACTCTTGAAAGCTACATTATACTATCCAACTGTAAATTTCACATTACTGCTTATATGTATGTCCCTTCGTAAGAGCACAGACAAGGTATAGGATAGACTTTAACATGTAATGTGTAAGTTTTCGTTCCACGATTCGAGAGCTCGCATGTAGGACTGGAATTACTTAAGGGGTCATTCTACTTTGATCGACCGAAAAATTAAGCTATTTGTAAAGATTTTTTTCTTAGTAAATACAACATGTAATGAAATAAATCTTTTTGGTATTTATTAAGCTACTCTTATATTATAGAAGAAAAAAAATAAACGAATTCTTTTAATTTGTTTTAATGGTTATTTTACAGCATCAATATTCAATATGACACCTAAAAAAGAGGTATGTTCATGGCGTAGGTGATTTCCCGGCTCAGGCTTATCCGAAACAAAAAAATTCCAAAAGATTCTTAATCTGTATAAGTGTCGCTATAGCTCCTAGCTGAATTAATAATTTTTGTCGAGAAATAACCGAGATTTTTCTCATGGAACAACCGAGAATACATCCTTTCGGGTGTTTTGTCAAACTTTTTTTCAAACCAGCGCCATTTTGTTACTTTTCAAAAATTCTTTTTAATTTTTTTCTATCATATAAAAGTAGCTTAATGAATACCAAAAAGATTTATATCATTATATGTTGCATTTACTGCAAAAATATCTTTAAAAATAGCTTAATTTTTCGGCGGTTCAAAGTAGAATGACTCCATAAATAATTCATATTCGACTGATTCATAAGTAGGTACTTAAAAGTTACGAATATTTCACGAATGTTGCAATGTCGAATAAATCTTTTTTTTCTCGATATAATTCTATGTTTAAAATTGGATAACTTTTTTTGAAATATTAAGCGGAGAATGGGTATTACGACTGACTTACTTTAGAGGAATGTGCCACCTCTGAAACTGTTAAATAGAAACACAAAAAAGTGTGTTTCTAATGTTTTCACAATGTTTAATAAATATCTAGCATAAATGAAAACGAATTTTATTTTTGGAATGTTCCCTTGTAAGTACACAGCTGTTTGAATGAGTTACTGGAATACTCTGGGTGAAGCTTTGAGTCATATTCGGTAACTACTGTATTTATGGTTTAACCACAGAGGAAATATAGAACAGACAATACGCCTTACATCAAATGTTTTTTGTCATATTGATCGGGGGCCTCAGGGCCCCTTACCATTTTAGTGTCGCATGCAACGTTATCGATTCAAAGTGGAATTCGATCGCAATCATCGTAGCGGAGAGAATTGAAACTAAATATGATGAAAATTGCTTTTTACCTACACACGGAAATACAACAACCTTTTCATCACAGACGAGGTATGGTTTGTGCTTTTCATCTAATCTTCGCTTTCTCTCGAGTGTGCAACCATCGACGGATAAACCTATCATCTTATGGGAGATTGAGTCACACTGTGACTGAAATACCGACGTCATGAAAAATCACAGGTTTTATTGCGCCCTCTGCGTTTAGGAGCGGTTGGTTTAGGAATCACATAAAATCCAACCACCAAAGTCGGTAACATCAGTGAATTCGTACTCGGCTCGTAACCATCGACGAAGTATAGGAGAGACTTACCTATCACCTTATGTGAGTTAAGGCCGGTATTCATAGTCGCTACTTATTCTTAAGCAAATGCTTAGTAGCTAGTAAAGGATGTCGAATGCTTGAGCATTTGCTTAAGAATAAGTACCGACTATGAATACCGGTCTTAGTGTCGCCCTATCAGCAATGTAATTTTTTGTCACACGCTGGGGCGGGGGGGGGGTTAGCGAGCCACCTTAGCAATTTCGTGTCACACCCAACGTTATCGACTCATTGTCAGTTTAAAATAAGATTACAACGCTACGACTGGTAGGAATTAGAATTAAATGTTATCGAAAACATTTACAATATAAGGGCGGTATTCACAGTCGCTACTTATTCGATCGTCTTAAGCATGCAGCACCCTCTACTAACCTAGTAGACTAGTAAAGGATGCCGAATGCTTAAGATGTTCTTTAGAATAAGTAGCGACTGTGAATACCGCCCTAAAACGTACTGAATTTTATGCAATTAATTGCAAAATCGTTAAATGCAAAATTAAGCGCAAACAATTTCCTCCATATCATAACGGCGTACATCTCAAGGGGAAAGAGAATTGAAAAAAAAAATCACAATGCCGGAACTGTACACATCAGCTAATTATTATGCGCCCTGCGGAGATCTAAACGTGAAACATAGCAATTGCAAAAACAAATCAAAGAACCAGAAGGGTTCATATCTGCAAGACTAGATTACAAAAAATGACTTTATCTACAAAATAAAACTAGTATGTAGCTCTAAAATCTCCCACCTTCACTAGAAGAAACCCAATTTTAGACACTGCATTAATGGACGACAGACTCGTAAGCACAACAAGCATAAATCCAAATCGTGCGACTGCGATCCCTTATGAAAGCGATCACTTAAAAATAAATCTCGACCAGACAGACATCTGTCCGCAGCTGCAAAGCACAAAATATCATCTTATTTCGTAAAGCTAATTGGGAAAAATTTCAACATCACTTACACAATTTAGACGCGGAGCTTGTCAGCGAGAGAAATCTAAATTGGGCGGAAATCTAACTTGCCGTTGACGAAATCGAGGGTAATATCAGCAAGGCAATCCAGCAAGTAACCCCCATTTGGAAACAATAGACTGCCTAGGCAATCATGAGACCAAAGAAACAAAGACACATCACATCATCGGATCAAAAATCCTAAGCCTCATATTTAGTCACAGAAACAAAAACAGAACGCCATACTACCCTCTACAGTTCTGGAAAAAAATACTGAATTACATGAACAGTAAACTTAAGAAAATATTCATACACATAGCATCTTCCAAATGGGAACATAACCTAGAAGATCTGAACCAAAATAATCCCAAAAACAATAACATAAAACAATTGGTTCCATCCCAAGTTAATGTAAAAACTTCAAATTTTGCAATAAACTCAAATCAGATGGACCTCACAAATGAAGCAGAACTAGACAGAGATGAATTGAAGCATTGCTTCTCACAACATTCTTAGAAATCCAACATATTCTGCAAAAACTAAACAGTAAAACATTTTCCGGCAAAGACAAGATTCTAAATATTATTCGTAAAACACACAAGGAAACCGATCCGCAATCTTATCATAATATTCAATACCTACCTCAATATAAACTACATTCGAACAAAATGAAAAACAGCAAGGTTAGTAAGATTAGTCAAAAAGGGCAGAGAGCAATCCCAGCAAAATAACTATTGCCCAAAAAGTCTGCTTTCGAATATAGACAAAATACTAGTTATTATAATTTATAATAAAATATTATATTGCGTAAACAAAAACAACTTAATGCCCGAATATTTATCAACTCGACTTTTGAAACGAACATCAAATCACACACGCTATCACTAGACCTGATAAAACTCACACACGTACTGCATGTACTGAGATGGTCATTGAGAGGGTTAGGTATTCGAACGCTCCGAGGAGTGAGCGTCAGACAGTGTTCGCGCACTCGTAGTAAAAATTCCGTCAACGGCCAGACCACGCAAAAAACACTGGTTCTCGTCCGATCACCAAAGTTAAACTGCGTTGGGCGCGGATAGTACTTGGATGGGAGACCGCTTGGGAACTCCGCGTGTCGTTGGCGCACCACTCTTTTGCTCCCTATTTTCAATCTGCGTGTGCAGTATCATTTTTTATAGTCTTTTTGCGGTTGTGGTGCCGGCAAATGTCCGTTATAGCGGTCAAAGTATTCATTTTTGTTGTGCTTGGCAGTGTAATTAATTACACTTGGAATGGTTAAGTGTTCGAACGCTCCGAGGAGTGAGCGTCACACAGTGTTCGCGCACTCGTAGTAAAAATTCCGTCAACGGCCAAACCACGCAAAAAACACACATTACGGCCTAGTCCGCCATAGCGTACGGACCGCTTTTGTAATACCGTATACGTTTTGCAGTAATTACTGGTTATTAAAGTCAGAAAATCACGACTTTTAAGTCCAAAAGGCTCTATCAGAGCAGAAACTACGGCAGAAGCATAGGAGGTGGGCACTCCAGGCAATAATAGCCAAGTGAGTAGCGATAATGATGAACAAGTCAACATTGCCTCAAATACTGGACTTATAAAGTCCAAGGATATTGAACAATTCTTGGAGGGTACAATCACATTGGGTAAGCTAACAGCCACCAACTTACCAATTAACGACAATAAAAAGCCATCTAAGAGGAAAAGCGACATAATTCCCAACCTACAGATGGCAAAAAACAAAAAATCAGAATTAAGAGAAGAAAAAAAGTCTAAAATAAGAATTAATAAAACTCCACGATCTCGTGCGACAATTAAAATCAGCAAAAAATTCTCCGACTAAAAAAACAATGGCCGAAGAATCAATGGAAGTCTCCCCGACTTGCAATAGCGCCAACCCAGATAGATTCATTACCAAACTATTTCACAAGCTACGAACAAGTAAAGCAGAAATTTAAGATATTAAATAACAAAAAATCAGCCGGCAATGACACAATACCGAACATAGTACTAAAGAAACTACCGCTAAACATAATAGTTAGTTACACAGTAATATTCAATAACCTTTTAAATCATGGCCACTTCCCGACTAGCTGGAAGAAGGCAAAAACACTACCAATTCAAAATAAAAAAAAAGGAAAAAGCAAGGATGATCCCAGTGTTATAGACGGATCAGTCTACTTAAAAAAAAAGTAATGAACAAATTAAAAAATTTGTCTTCAGCAACCTCCATGAATAGTTTTGAATTTTTTAAAAGTAGCATGCGATTGCCCACGATCTGGCCACGTTTGCCCAGTCAATGATTTCGTTTGCCCACCCTCCAGAACCGAATTAAAAAATAAAAACCGCGAAAAGAAGGGTACTGGAGACGCGATCACGTTTAAGTTCGATTTTTTTCGAATATATTATCAATATCGATTGTTCTTACAGTAAAGGTTTAATGTGTTTAGTGGTATATTATCCTAAAATTTTGCACACACTTCTTCCCGTCACTTTATTCGAACGACACTTCAATTTGTAGCTCTCATCGAATACTTTAAGGTGGAATCAGACGGCACTAGGATCGGCGAGCCGGCTCGGCAAGCCATGGCTCGTCAAGGATCGCCAAGCAGCTCGCCGAGGGGCTCGCCAAGGATCGCCGATGATCGCCAAGCGGCTCGTCGAGGGGCTCGCCAAGGATCGCCGATGATCGCCAAGCGGCTCGTCGAGGGGCTCGCCAAGGATCGCCGATGATCGCCAAGTGGCTTGTCGAAGGGCTCGCCAAGGATCGCCGAGGATCGCCAAGCGGCTCGCCGACGGGTTCGCTAAGGATCGCCGAAGTGGGGTAGAAAAAAATGAATTTTGAATGGAGCATGTAGTCCATGGACAGATGAAGAAAGTTTCGGGATGCGATACCCCTGAAGAATACATTTGCGATTCATGTAGTGATTAATTTTAAAACAAAAAATAATATTTTATTTTATTAATTTAACAGTTTTGTCAGTTCTTGTATAAAGAAAAATCATCTAGTGGGGTACTTCCGGCCAAATGACCATTTTTGTATTAACATTTCATGTATTAACATTTCACATCCGTTCATATTTAGAGTCGATATCTAAATAAAAATAACAAAGATCTTTGGCAATTCTTAAAACGGGTACTCAGATATCTCAAAGGATCAGTTGATCTTAAATTAACTTTTGTTTCAGGTGATTACAACGATCTTTTAAGTGGTTAGGTTGATTCTGATTGGGGAGGAAACGATGAAAATGATAGAAGAAGTACCACGGGTTTCTTATTCAAATTATTTGAACGTTGCACAATATGCTGGAATACGAAAAGATAAGCATCTGTAGCAGCCTCATCGAGAGCCTAAAGCTGAATACATGGCTCTTTTTGAAGCTGTCAGAGAGGCATTGTGGCTTGTTTCCGCCAATTGCGGGTTTAAAAATGCCGGGTGTCGGGTAGCTCGCGAGGAAGACGTGAAGGGCAGCAAAACTCAGGTGGTGGACACAACACTGGATTTATTTGTCGCTGGTGCTTGCACAGGCGTCGGACGACACACGTTACAGTACACAGAAACGAGACACGTTGCCGAATTCACAGGGGGCAAGTCCCCTCTCTTTGGGGAACGGTGTTTCCAATGTGTGTTTCTCTTTCTCTTCTTTGTATATTAAAATGAAAAATATGAAATAGTTGAAAGAAGGAACATTGTACAAAAGATCCATAAACTATGGAAATAAAGTAAATATTAAATGTTTTAATAATTTGTGGGATTGCCTTTTGATTTTATAATAGCTTCGAGCCTTTTTGGTATGGAATTCATTTAGTTGGATATTACAGCAGGTTGTACATTACTTGTGTATTTTACTCTACATACTACTACATACAGGGTGATTCTCCAGCGACGCCTGTCCTTTGACACATCTTTTTAGATGACGCATGGTACCCCGTGACGAGGACAACACCTCACACTAACCTCACCGAATTTTATGCCTTTTGATCCTCGAAAGGATTCGAATATCATTAAAAAGTCAGAAATGTCCAGGATTTCCGCATTTCCCATCAGATAGATCTTTGCAAAAAGGACGTCAATGGATTCCTAATGTTTCGCCGATGAAACTGACACAACGAACGACATAATTCGGACCATATGAAGGAAATTTCATGAAAAATTATTTTACATCATTTCAAGTTCTCTTCGTTAATAATCGTCCGATTTACATAAAATTTCATATGATTTTCATCGGCAAAACATAAGGAACCCATTGGTGTCACTTCCGTATCGAAACGATAAAGAATAAAAAATTATTTTATTTCTGAACCAGGAATGAATCCTCGGCCGTAGACCACCAGGCCTGTAACGAGGGTCCTTCATAAACTGCATGTTTATGATACCCGCGATGGCCATTGAGGCCGTAAACGAAAGTGTGGAAAGGAAAAACGTACTTTGTTAAAAATTTAATTCGGGGTGAACGGAAAGCGTCTTTCTTAGAAATAGCTTCGCTGGCGTGCGTGTCATAAACCGACCCGAATATCAGCAGGGTAAACGATTTTGTTGGTACAAGCCGTGGAGCGGTACAAAGCATCAAACACTCATATTTTAATCTCCTAGCCTACATCTGAAAATTCTTTGGGTACAGAAATGAGTGGTATCGTAAACAACGGATGAGGTTTCGCCTCGCTCTTGAGTCCGCTTATGTCCGGGTTACTAGTAACATAAGACAGTCTAGTATAGACAGCCACTCAAGACAAGTCAGACATATGTACCTACACTGGCTCACGAATGTACTCGAACGTCCTTTAGAACAGAATAACTTTTTTAAAATTGGTCCAAAGGACGTGAGGTTTGTTGAGAAGCTAGAAGCATTAGTTTGTAAGGGCTTGCCCAATTGGACGAGCGACGGCGGGCGCCCGGGGGCGCCCGAGTGCGTGCGAGCGAGCCCGAGCGGGAGAGGGCAATTCGGTGGTCGACCGTCGAATCGAACACACGTGCTTTGGAACGGCGAGGGCGGGTGGTTTAGCTACCCTCTGCGAGGTCGGTGGCGTGCGAAGTAGGGCACGCGCGCGCCCGTTGTCGGGGATCCCGTCCGAAAGGGGACACGGTTTATCTTAAACATAGTGGCGTGGTTTGATTATATATGTGTGTGTTTGTAACAAAATGTTTTGTCGTCCACCTGAGTTGAATTACTGGCGTCCAACTATCCACGCTCCTACAAGTTTACCAGATGGGGTGTTACGTACACCCCGAGTGGGGTGTATGTAGGCTGAAGAAGGGGACCACCGTTAGTGAAAGTCATCATTTGTGATTTCCCTGGCCCGTTGTAAGGGAAGTTCTTGTCCTTTGTATTTCAAAGCTAAAGAAACAAGGTAATTTTAAACCACGGTGACCCACTGCCACATCTGCAAAGAGTTGTAAACCGATTTGGGTTCAAACGCTCACAGCAAGGGTGATGGGCCTGTGATGGGTCGCGATGGTTGGGTTGGGTTGGGTTCACCATAAACTATACACACCGGTAGGTTTCTTAATTTTTGCCACCTTCAATTAAGCTCCGTGAGGGTGATGGTCATTGGAAAAAACGGAGTTTTCGTTAAACCGCTCGGACGAGGGACAAGTCAGTATTGTAGTTAACGTCGACTGAGAGAAGTTCCGACTGCCTACAGGAAATTCTTGTCCGCACCCTGTCAGTGTTCCGACAGTGTCAGTGTTCCGCGCGTCACTTTCCATTTGAATTCGGTATAATCATTCGCGCGCATTTTAATAGTCATGGACTGGTCAAACGATGCAGTTGTCGAATTTTTGCAACTTTATGAAAGTGAGCCGGTCATATGGAACCCGAGAAATATCTCACACAAAAATAGAAATTTGGTGCACGATGCGTGGAAGCGCATAGAAACCAAATTATCAATTAGAGCGACAGTGGCTGAAATGAAAGTGAAGAAGGACTCGCTGATGGCAAACTATCGGAAAATCTTAAAAAAAGTGAACGCAAGCACCCGAACTGGTTCCGGAACTGACGCAGTTTACACACCAGATTGGTTTGCGTATAAGTATATGCTTTTTCTGCAAGGGAACTATACGCCAAATACAACACGAAATTCGGAGGTATGTTATATTTTAATTATTTTTCTACATATGTAATATAAAACACTTGGGCGCTTCAATTTTGTCAGTTTTGAAATTCATGTAAAATCCATGTAGCCATGCGACAGCGCCGTTGGTGCTAAAAGATTGTGCATAGTAATCTATAATTCTTTTGACATACAACCCTGGTTTCTTGCCAGTTGTTTAAAATCATATAAACGAAATTGTGTTCTTTTCATCATTTTGTAATTCACGTTTACCAGTGCCATAAGTACAAGGTGTATAAAAAGTAATTGTCACTATTTTGAGGGGTGAATGTACACCTCTGTATCGGTGTACAGTTGTCAAAAAAAGTTGCCGCAAAATTTTTTGCAACATTGAAAATTACTAGATATGATTTCGGCGCACTGGTTCGGTCACTTTAAAACATTAACAATCAAGCTATTTTGCAATGAATTCAATATTTATATAAATTCCCAACGTTTCGGTCTTAATTTAGACCATTATCAAGGAAAGATTCAATATAAAGAAACGAATACTGCGAGAGCTCAAAGGTACCTTTTCAACTTATTTTTTATAAAAGATACGTGGATGATATTATCACTTGACTTAGACTGGAGGATTTACAAACATTATTGGATGCATTTAACAGTTTCCATGCTAGACTTTAATTCACTCATGAAATTGAAAAGGATTCTTGTCTTAGCTTTCTTGATACAATAGTTATCAGATCAAATAATAAACTTATTACAAATTGGTACCATAAACCGAGTTGGTCAGGCAGATATATCAATTTCTTTTCTGCTCATCCCATGCAACATAAAGTAGGTTTGATTAAAGGATTAATAGATCGTGCTATTTTGCTTTCTGATCCGGAATTTCGACCAGCTAATTTGCTTCTTTTGAAAAACACGTTGAAACGTAATGGATATCCTATAGATATGGTTTCTGCAATTATTAAAGAACGTACTTTTGAAGTGTACCATCCATTATTGGTGAAAAAACGGAAAGAGGAAAGAAACAAAGAAATAGGTTCCATCAGTTGGAAAAACACAGTCGTTTTACCATTTTGTAATAACATCTCGAACGATATAAGAAGAATATTCAGAAGAGTCGGAATGCACACTATTTTTAAAATACCGCTTTATGCTAAGCACTTGTTCCCTTTAATCAAGGATAAAATACCTTCGTCAAAAGCTTCAAACATTGTATACTCAATTCCTTGTATGGGCTGTAATCAGGTTTATATTGGTCAAACCTCTAGATATCTTGAAAGGCGTATTTATGAACACAAAAGAAATATCTTCTTATCTCCCTTACAACATACTGCTTTAACCAAACATTCATTGGAGTACGATCATAGGTTTGACTTCGACAATGCTAAAGTTGTAGATAAAGAAATGAATTTAAATCGGAGAATTCTGGACCTACGCATTGGAAAAAAATCCATTTGTGTCAAAGTCTGTTAGTATTTTCCGCCATTCATCTGGTATTTCTGCAAACTATAAAAAGGAATTTGTGGTCTGTTTTAGGAATTAACCGAAAGTATAGAGAGGGATGAGGAGAATAATCAAGACGGTTCGACGGGTAATGTCGACGAAACCATACATGCGGAAGTGCCGCCGACACCGGCGGAAAATAACGGAAGTGCTACCAACTCTCCAGGCAGCTTGGCGTCACGGAAAAAGAACACGGCTGTTGCAGTACTCGAAAGTCACATGGATGAAGCCTTTAAAATGCTGAAAAATTTATCAGAGGCACAGACGGTTCCTCGAGATAATTGTACAGTATATGGAGAATTATTGGTCTTAAAATTAAGAAATTTAGATGAACGGACTAGAGAAATCGCGATGCACGAAGTCGACAATATAATGTTTAGGCTAAGCCAGAATAACGGTCACACACCGCCATTATATCATCCACCAAACTCTCTTCCCACACAGATATCCCAAAACACATATAATTACCCATCATATCCATCCTCAACACCTAACCCTTATTCTTATTCAACATCACCAACTTACCCAGTCATATCATCACCTCACCCATCAATAGTATGTCATTCCCCATCAATAGCATCTCATTCTCCATCAGCATCATCACATCACATGTCAATACGGCCATCCAATGCATTATCACCAGGACCAAATTATGATTTCTCCCAGTTCACACCACCCACAGAAAACACTGAACACCTAACAGACTCGAATCCCACATACACCGAACTACAATAACAACGCATTTTATAATATAGTAGGTATACAAATGCGGTTTTACAAAAGGGACAGTGTGCATATATATATGGAACACTCATTAATATAGGAGGACATTTTTCCAAGGGATGTGTTATATACTGAGCGTACAAAACTAAATACGCAACACGGGGGTATGGGTTTTTCTCATAAAGGAGGCTCGGTGGCACTCTTGCAGTTAATAGGTCCTGTGTGGAAAAGCGACGGGGGAGCCCTCGCGTCCGGGACCTGTTTAACAGGCCGAATCAGCTGATTAGGCAACTAAGGTCGGGGCCATATATATTGGCCGGTGAGTTTCGTGAGGGGTATTCTCCCACCACACATTTTGCTTGCCTCGGTGCTCCTTTTCTCTACGTTTTCTGACTCGCTCTCGTTCCATCTCGCTCTCGCCTTCGCAGAACAAGAGTGAGCCAGAAATGGTGGGGATAGTGCCAAGCTTCTGGGGTGTAGACCAAACCGAGCTGTCAGCGTAGAAATACACGCATCAGAATAGGTGTGCGTTAGCTACGAAAAAATTCAGGAGCTTTATTGGTTAGAACATTGATACTTTCTCGATAGCTTCATCTCGTATTGGTCTACGCATAGCTTCGTAACGCACACAACTATTACGCTAAGGACAAATAACAGCCAAACGGCTAGGTTCAGGTGGAGCTGAGCAGCGTTCCTGTTACCCCACCATGCCCTGCGGTGGCCACGCAACTCCAACTGACAAATCCACGATCGTCAGACGGTGGTGGCTGATTTCTCCTCGATCGCTGTTCGCGAAAACGAATTCACCGGCCAATATATCTGGCCCCGACCTTAGGGAGGGGTTTTAGTCGGTATACCACAAGTGGTTAGACCAGGAGTGGGAGTCCGACACTACCCGGTTAGGCCGGGTGTGCATAAAGCATTTCCCCTCCCTATAAAAAAAAAAAAAAAAAAAAAGGTATACCTACTAAATTATATGAATGTAAATTATGTAGAATATTCGTCTAGATATAAGTTAATGTATAATTCGGGTAGATATGGTCTGAAAAAAGTTTTTTTAAGGGAAATAAACGTCTTCATTTAAATAAGTGAAATTGAATATATTCTCTCGGTATAAGACCTTTAGACACCATTGCCGACAAATCTTCTTCTTTTTGCAATGATAATTTAATTTTAGTATCATATGAATGTTGTAATGTACAATCCTTAATATCCAATATTAAACCTGTTTGCGATTTTTGTTTAACAATATATGAATTTTGAATTTTGCATTCTCTCATTAATCTGCACCACTCACCTTGTGTACCTATATACTGATTTGTTTTTACAATGCTGTTCAACACGCGCAACCATCATTCTGCGTATATCCTGTTGTAATGTTTTTTCGTTTTCGGAGAGATTTTGAAATGCTTCACATTGTTCATAACTAAAATCAATAATTATAATCAATGGTTAGGCTTATTAACAGTTTTTACTGTAGCCTCGCCTTTACTCGCCTTTACTTTTCTCCTCATGTACTACATCTTTATTTTTCCTCACTTTTCTGTTTTTGTTTGACGAGTAATAAAGACGAAATAATAATAATAATAATAATAATAATAATAATAATAATAATAATAATAATAATAATAATATTGTACGACAGTATAGTTTTTTTTTTATGTCACTACCGCCACGCAATGCACTATCACCAGAACCGAATCATCATTTCTTCCAGCTTACAGAATACACTGAACAGCTAACAGACTCGCAAATATGACCAATATTTTCTTCTTCGGTTCTTTCTCGAGCTGAATCACTATCAATTGTTTAATTCTTTCGAACTGTGTTTAAATAAAAAATTATTTAAATAATGCATCGAATAAAGGTTACTTTAACTTTAGATTATTCACCGAATAAAGTTAATTTTTTTATTCGTCGAGCGTTTCAATTTCAGCGTCGAATAAATTTTTCAACTTTAACTTTATTCGACGTCGAATCATTTTTTGACGTGCGTTCGAGTCGCCGAGCACCGTCTCCAAGCGATACTGCATTGTAACGCGCGCACCAGGACTCAACTCCCTCTTCCTTTACGGCAAAAAAGTGAGCACTTACCTTCAAACAGCTGTAAAATCGACATTTTTCAAAATTTTGAAAAATCCTTTGTGGTACGTTTAAGTATCACTAAAGACTACAACATATTCAAATTTCAGCAACATACGAAATATTACTCCGAAAAGTGTCCGATTTCGCGTGGAATGTCCCCTTGTGTTTGAGGATGGAAAAGAGATTGACGAAGATAGATGATCGCAGCCAATCGGCTCGTATTACTTGTCACGTAATTAATAATTGTATTACAATGTTACTTGTGATACGATTAGTAATTATACTTCAAATAATACAGATTGCCCAGGTCTCACCACGTGGAGGCGCTGCGAGTGGAGACCCGCCCTAACCGCGGCCCATCCACCCTCCTTTTATGCAAAATTTTATTTTCATTTCCATAGATCTCCCTGATGCACGGTTGCAAAACGATCCTCGCTCGCTCCACAACCGGGCAACAGAAGGAGTCCTTCTGTAAAAAGCTACCGCGATGAAGCTAAAGCAGAATTTAAAACATTTCTTTGTTTCTTTCATTTACAATTTGAAGAATTTTCTGGTATATTTCTACCATGATAATTATTCACTAATTGGGAATGAAACAAAGAAAAAAGGGGGAATATTTCCCAATTAGTGAATAATTCAAATTTTCTACTCATTAATAGGAAATATGCCAGTGCATATTTGCTATGGCTACTTAAATACTAATAATTCCTACGGATACGAGCGCTCGTATTTAATAATTGCTACTTATATTTAGTTAAACACTGCAGGGTTTATCTCATTCCATAAAAACTACTTAATTCTATGTGGCCACTAAACACCTTACCTAACCATATACATATCTACTTAAATTTAAACAATGATCTGCCTAATAAAAATCTGAAATTGTCATGTGTTTCTTACTTCCCTCGATGGACCCACGATGTTACCTGATACATTCTCAAAAATATTAATAAAAATTCCTGGAGGTTTCGTTTCTCAAGGATGATGAACCTGAAATCCTATTTTTGCAATATTCTTCACACATAATACTCTGCAACAGAAACTTTCTCAATGGATTAGTACCTACAATCTATGTCGATTAAGTAATGTAATTTCAACAGATATAGTCTTTTCATTGAATCGCTATTGCCCAAATATTGAAATATCACATTTGAAGCTACAGTTTAAAACTCAATATGGAATATCGATTCGGTAATAAAATGAAAGAAGGAAAAGATTAAAAAATACTGCTTCATTATCAGCAGACAAAGTAGGCAATCAAACTTTAGCAATTCATGAAAAAGAAGATACTAATCATATTACATTTCATTCCGAAGCAATTGATATTCATAATATTAAGCACATTGGGTGCTCTGTTACATCAACTCAATAATTCCCTTGTAGTTTCTCATTAATTGGCATCTTCAAAGTTTATGTATCAATGACTCGACAATCAATCATAATATACCATAGGTAATCAAAAACATTTATGCAAATGTTGAAGATTGGAATAATTGCACTTTACTGCACAGTAATCGAAATTACTTTCATACAGAAAGTAGCAACAACGAGCACGCGTTAATATTGAAAATTTACTATCAATATAAAGTGCCGAATTGCATTTACCTACTTTTTCAGTGCAAATTTCCTTTTAATATCATCAAATGAAGCAACAATCGCGGGTGAATTTTGATTAATGCAAAGGAATGTTGAAAATTTATAAAAATAAAAAACTACATTTCTTATCAATCTGATAGGAAATACAACGATTGACGAAGTTACTATGCAAAAATCAGCAACGCTAATGAGGAATAGCTACTGCTACTTTTCAAAGACTCTAATTAGAACTTCAATTGAATGGAGGTGTGTCAGAAGTCTGCAATTTCTATTACAAATAATGAATCACACCTTTCATCGCCATTCTTTCAGTCACAGAATAAAATTTTTCAAATGCTATTCCATAAAAATTGGAACTTCAAATTTAAAAATATTCTAAAAAAATAGAAAACATTTATCTGCAAGATATGAATATATTTTTAAAACAATATTTCCAGTGACAAACACTCGATTCAAGGGTGGGTAGGTGGTGGTAGGAGAAGGAGGATGGTGCAGCCACTTAGGGCTGCTAGAAAAAATGATCAGTAGCCAGAAGGGCAGCTGATCATTGTCCACTCATTAATGCAAAAAAACCGTGAGTGGACCGTTTCTTTCTTTCGCAACGCTAACTCACTACAGACTAAAATCAACTCCCGAGCATAGTCACTAGGACTTTGGACTACCCGTAGCACTAATTTCTCAAACAAATTCAAAATTCCCGGATGGTGCTTCATTACTGAAAATTCTACTATACTCAATACAAATCCCGAATAGCAAACGAAAAAGCTACCGAGAACCACCACGTGGGTGGTTTCATTTTTCGCAACACTAATAAAAATTCAGTGCACCTGTCTCTCGTAATACGCAACTCTAACTTTAATTCGTTGCAGCCTTCCTGAAGGCTGTGTAGAGTCCCACGTGCAGCAGATCCAGCTGCTCGGGACTCTTTTTTCCCAGGAACATGTCTCTGGACATGTCCCAGGATAGTTTTGGGGCATTGGGGGGTGGGGGTCGCAACTCTAATTACAAACGCGATCAGTCATCATCGCAACACTAACTCAAAAAAATATTAAGAATCAAACTAGGACGAGTTATTAAAACGCGATCAGTCGCATCGCAACTCTAAAAAAGAATACCATGAATCCAAAGTAATGCAATGAATCAAACTCTAGTAACTCCAATTAAAAATACAAGAATAATCTGAAAAACAATCGCGATTTTTTTTTCGGAACACTACAAGCAACCACGATCGGTATTTATTCGCAACGCTATGCTAGAACCAGACGCGGGGAATGCTTGATTCGCAACGCTAATTCAAACCGTGATCAACATTTAGTCGCAACACTAACTGGCCCCGTAATCTTCTTCGCAGCTCTAATTGAAAACGCGGTGGGCTCAATTTCAGGGGAGGGGGTATCCATTAGGGAGGATCGAAATATAGGGGCAAAATATTTTTGTATTATTCATGACTTCTAATAGTGGGCAAAAGTTGCCTTTTATAATGGTATTTAAGCTACTAAAGTTTGAACGTGATCAACAAATTTTTTCAAGTGCCGCAAGCCTTTCAAAAATTAATATTTCAGTAAATATTAATATTTGAAGGGCTTGCGACACCTGAAAAAATTTGATAATCACGTTCAAACTTTGGCAGCTTAAATTCCATTATAAAAGGGAACTTTTGCCCACTATTAGAAGTCATGAATAATAAAAAAATATTTTACCCTTATACTTCGTTCCACCCTTGTCTCGATGGGTCAGCCTATGGCCAACCAAACTACTACTACTACTACAACTACCGGCGAGCATAATGCCAATATAATACGTAAGAATGACCCTGCACCCGAGGATGCAGGGCCATTCTTGGTAGCCCACATGATGTGGCCTTTTCTCTGGCCGGGCTATCTTCGGCTCTTTGGCCACTTCTTGCTTCGGGCGGTCCACCCTTCTGAAAATTAAGGGGGTACTCCACTGGGAGCGATCGAAAAATCAAGCTATTTTTAAATTTTTTTTCCTCAGTAAATACAGCATATAATGAAATAGTTTTTTTCGTTGTTATAAAGCTACTCTTATATTATACCAAAAAAATTTTAAAAATATTTTTAATTTGTTTTACTTGTTTTTTACAAAGCGTCAATATGGCACCTAAACAAAAACGTTATGTCCGTGGTGCAGGCGATTTCCCGGCGTAGGCTTATCTGAAACAAAAAATTCGAAAAGATTCTTAATCTGTAAGAGTGTCGCTATCGCCCGTAGCGCAATTAATAATTTTTGTTGAGAAAAAACAAAATGGCGCCTGTTTGAAGAAAAAAGTTCCCCAAAATGGTGTTTCTCGAATATTCCCAGAGAAAAATCTCTGTTATTTTTCGGCAAAAATTGTTAATTGAGGTACGGACGATAGAGACACTTATACAGATTAAGAATTTTTTCGAATTTTTTGTTTCGGATAAGCCTAAGCCGAGAAATCACCTGCACCACGAACATACCGTTTTTGTTTACGTGGCATATTGACGCTGTAAAAAAAACAAGTAACACAAATTAAAAATATTCTTTTTAATTTTTTTGGTATAATATAAGAGTAGCTTAATAAATATAAAAAAGATTTATTTCATTATATGTTGTATTTACTGAGAAAAAAATCTTTAAAAATAGCTTGATTTTTCTACCGTTCACAGTGGAGTACCCCCTTAATAGCGTGCCCAAGCCCGTCCTGCCGACCGCGACCAGCGACAATGTGCAATGTCCCACTGGCGTCAAAAAGTCGACATAGCGAGGCTAGAAGCGAGGGCATACCCCACTCGCACTAGTCTGGCCGTCGACTTTTCTCACAAATTTCCTGAAAGCAGGTCATCGCGCGGGGGAACATGCGATCAGAGAATACGACGACCTGCCCCGGCCCTACCTACTTATATTTAAGTCACACATTCGTACCAGAAGGTAAGTTACCTATCCTACACAAAACCTATATTTAAAAAATATCAAAACAGTCTCTCAAACACAATCATCAGTCAACCCACTCCACGATTCTCAAGCATCACCGCCCGGGTGCAAAGCCTACACTAGAGAGACCGTCCCGGGACGACTCCGTCACCCGAGCTTGGCCACAATCACACTCTAATAAGTACGTACCAGTTTTCACTGAAATCGGCTGGCAAAGGCAGTGACCATTGCGTATAAGTATGATTTACATAGCAATTAATTATTTTCAATTTCAAAGAATGGATTACTTGATAATGTGCATTGTACGTATTAGGTACATACATCAAGCGTTATTACTTTACTTTCTCGTTTGATTGTACGAGATTGATTAACTTTCATATTCCAAGATTATTTACTAGAATGATCATCGTGTGCAACAAGGAATATGATACATTGGTATCGTTATTGCAATGAATAATAATATAATGTTATAGTTTCGTTAACATGGTCTTTGATAAAAATCTTTCACCGACGCAAATTCCACCGCCTAACCACACAAACACACACAGGTGGAAAATGCGGCGTGCACGATACACTAACGCAATGCCAGCCGCCGACATGTAATTATTTAGTAAAGAAAGTCATCGTGCCCCATTGCCTTCACCCACCCAAGTAACGCATGGGCACGTGGATGAGTTAAAAGGCAATGGGTACGGAAAGATATTCTGAAAATCCTCAACTAGAAAATATGATTAGTCTGTATAGTGTCTAGCACGCTAGTATTCTTTCATTTTACATTATAAAGCAAAATTACTCGACTTTCAACTTGTCAATAGTTTAAAGTTTGATAAATAAGAAAGGACTCTACTTTAGTTCAAGAAAAAGGACTCTACTCGACATTCAATTAGTGAGAAAAAAGACAATAAAATTGAATTATTTAAGAAAATGACTCTAAAACATGAAGAATTTAATTTAAGAATTTAAAACGGGCGATTCCATCGTCAAAGTAAATTTCATATAGGTAATAAAAATGTATGTTCTCATGCTAATTACTTTGAATCTGAAATTTGCCCACCCTCAATTGTCTTCTTGCACATGGAAATTAATTATTCTTTGTGTACGCAAGCGAGTGACCTTTATAAGAAAGGAATTACACTTGTATGTCTATTATCATCATTTAGACATCAAGTTACTTTTGAACACGTAAATAGTATCAGAAAAATAAAAGAAATTCAAGTCATTATAATCGTCGCAATGACGGAATCGGAGGGCATCCGATTTTTCGACTACATATTAGATAAAAATGATCGTAGCTGTGGAGTCTGAGAGTATCAGACTTCTTCGCTACATAAAAATTAGCATTCAGCCGTATTGATATTCATATCAAATATCAATACCTTCTGAGCTGCTATGCATCTTTAGGTGCATTATTTAATAAATATCTACATCAATGTATGATCAATGATAAACATTCGCGTTAGGAAACGTTTATCTTGGAAATTATGATTATAATTTGATTCTATTGAAAAGGCGCGGTGCACAAGAAGACCCTAGCCCTCGTCTAAGAAATACATACACAGACAAAATGTTACAATTCACGGGCATGGTTACCATACCCGCGGTCATTATGCTCGCCAAAGTATACAACCGGTCACTCGTGTCGATTTGGACCAAACGTCCTACGACATGACTGAGTGACCAGAGGAACCATAATGCATGCGCACTCACATTTCGCTGTGCCCCGGTGACGAAGGCGCCAACACCTCTGCAACTGCTCAGGGGAAGTCATCAAGCTGCTAGAAAAAGTCATCAGGTTGCTCAGCTGCCCTTAGACTGTAACGAAAGAACAAAACACGATTATAATTTCTTTCTAAACTTATGATTGTTCGAACTCTAATAAAGAACCACGAAACAATTCAAAACGAAATTTGTTATCATTCAGACATTTTAAGAAAAAATTAAAAAATTAAATATTAAAAAATAAAATTAACAAATTTTTTTTCTTAAAATGTCTAAATTGTAAAGAGTTTCGTTAGTTTTGAATTTCTTGGTGATTCTATTCTAGAAATTAATTTTCTTTTAATTTTTTAATTTTTTGTTTCTGGAATTTTGAAGAATGAACTCTACTTTAAAGGAATTAAATGAAATACATAGATACTTACATCTTTCCAATAATATTCTGCGCACAAATCTCCTCTTCAGCTGACGCACTGACTCTAATTTCCGATAACGAGTTTCGCTTTCAAAAGTAAAAAAAATAAAGAAATAGACTATCAACGCGCCCCAAAGATCATAATTGTCGAACAAACCGCTGAATCTATTCTCGCGATTCGAAAGTCAGAGCCCCGATGCTCGCAAAAGAATATAAATTGCGTAGAAAACACTGACTCTACCCTCGCGTATCCGAAAATTGTTAACGACACTCTACTATGAGCAACTGTGCTCTTCAAAACGAAAAACTTCGTACGACATAAACACTGACTCTATTTGGCCGCATTGCACGCGGTCACAATCTCTGAAAAATAAGTAGGATAGGAGGGTGGGGTGGATGTGGTTTGATCGAGTGTTTGTCACGAGGAAATATTGTTTTTCTTGGAACCACTCCTTGTTATTTAAAATACAAGGTGTGATGCGAAAATACAGAATGCTCGCTCGATAGGAGCAGCTTAACATTTCAGTAACACGATATTATCCAGAATATACTACATCAGAAATAATTATTACATTTAAATGAACCATAGTAGTGGCTTTCGTCATTAAAGTTGTAAGCACGTTCGTGTTATTCGAATAATACTTTAAAATATATCACGATCTTTATAAATATTCAAAATTCATTGCAAGAATCAAAATTCGTTAATTATTCATGCTTGAATAGCATGTCCTCGATCAACTACGCAATTTCTGTACATAAAGAACAAAACTTGCATCCAAAACCGAACGTAAATGCAATTACACTAGCTTCATAGAGATAGATTCTTAAAAATCATTGAAATATTATTGAATTCTACGTAAACGCGACCGAAATGCAATAGAATTCGATCATTCCAATATTTCGTAAACATCTACTGACGCCATTTTGAAATGTTTAAACAAATCCGACTAGAATTATTCAATTTATCATAATTCAATCTTTTCCCATTTCATTTCGATATTAACCGACTGCAAAGTTACCCATCACCCTCACAGCCAACAATGATTCAATAAAATAATGATAAAAATAAGTATACCACACGTATTGCCACCTTCTTTTTCCAACGAATGACCAGTCGCCATCCAAGCACCGTTCAAATTAACCGCCAAGTGTCATGGCGTTGCCTGCCCGTTGGTTTCGATTCCCGCCTCAACGTCTGTAACCGAACGATGCAACAAGAGATTGAAACAAAAGCATTAAAACATTCGTAAGGCAAATTAAACAACAAATAAACTTGAAATATGCCCGAAAAGGGATGTAATTGAATGCAGAGACGCGATATGTGTGCACTAAATGTGCAGAAATATCGGTACGAAGGCAACGAAGGGAATACGCGACGAACGTCTAACGGTTTTCTCGCGATATTTAATCAATTTCGGGACGAAAGTGTATTAATAGTAGCAGCAAGTGACGGTAGCCAGTAAAGAAGAAGACTAATAATGAATAGAAGTAATTAGGTGACGATAGATAATGTAGGCGTACCATTTATGTACGCAGCTATTGAAACGTCTTAACTCAACGATGTCCACAGAACGAATGACCCCCACGCCCCGCCAATGTACCGCGGCGAATATGGGGTTTGGTGGGGGGAGAGCAAGCAGCCCTCGCGAGAGAATACACGCGTACGTATTTCCGATGTTTGGAATATCGGTCGGTTATTGCACGCCGAGTGACGTATATGTATATCGCGTCTCGTGGCCGAACCGTCTGAACAGAGGTGACTTCCAAAGCTGGCATCGTTCAGTCATAACAAAAGACGTTACTATGAAAGACAAGAAAATATGTCCGCGGTCTGGAAGTCAAAACTTGGCGTGGCCAGGCTAGGGCCGAGGTGTCGATGAATGATCTTAAAATTATTTTAAAACGCAAAATAATGAAAGTGTATTCATATTGTCAGAGTTTTAAATTTACAAACTATGTGAAAGCTTATGAGAGGAAAGGCATCCGTGTCGATGAATGATCTTACAATTATTTTAAAACTCAATATAATGAAAATATACTCATGTTGGCTGTGTTTTAAATAGACTAATTATCTGAAAGCCTGCGGAGGGGAAAGGTATGGGTATTGATGATCTGAGAATACTTTGCCTGACCACGCCAAGTATTTGACTTCCAGGCCGCGGACATATTTTCTTGTCTTTTATTGTGTTACACAGTGTCGCCGTTGCACGCTGCAGGAAAGCACCTTTATGTGCTTGCAGCTCATTTTGATTTCACATCTTTTTTACTTTGTAATTATTTTCTATTTTTTGTATTTTTTTTTATTTCAGAATAGGACAGCAAAGTTAAAAGGCGTATGTGTTCTTATTGTGATCCTTTTTTCTCTGTCGTTGCACGGAATACGTTTGTAAAACGATCTTTACATTGTTACTCTATGAGAATCATTTGTAAATCGCGGGTTTCGAAAGTCCTATTTTTAATTTCTAAGTCCTACCACGCGTAGCGGTACAATCTTATTTTAGATAGTGATCCTCTAGAGAGTGATCGGAACAACGTATATCGTCGCTGATTGGTTGCTGCGATTTGGAGCAAAAGCGGAAGTAGACAGAGAAAGAACTGTAAAAAAGAAAGAGACAGAAATACTGATAGAAAGAGATAGAAATACTGATGGATAGAGACAGAAATACTGATAGATAGAGATAGAGTGAACGGTTAGGTTATGTTTATTTCCGGTTTTGCTCCAAATCTTGAAAAATGGCTACGCTTATACCGATCACTCCCTGCAGGATCACTAATTTTAGACTGAATCGATAACGTTGAGTGTGACACGAAAATGGTAAGGGGGCTCGCGAGCCCCCCGAGCGTGTGACACAAAATTACATTGCGTGATAGGTCTATCCTATACTTCGTCGATGATTTTAAGGAAGGTTCTGTGCCACTTCAGAAGTAATAATTTCGCGGAAGAACTGTGACTTGTGTTGCGCACTCTATTTCTAAAAGCGGTAAATCTGAGAACCATATTCTACCGAGTCATACACGTCGGTAAAGTTAATAGACATGAAAAATAATTGCCCCTGCTATGAAAAATGAAAACACTGAAAATGAAGAACAGTTTATTAAATTTCTTTTCACTTACTAAGTAAACGAAATCAATCCGAATACGATCGCATTCTTTTTCCTTACTACCGACCCACGGTAAAAAGAAGCTCTCACCTCGCCATACTTGGTTTCAATTCCTACTCCAATTCCTTCCGTAACCGCACAGACGAGGTATAGAATAGACCTATCACCTTATGGGACTTCGTGTCACCACCTAAACTGTGTTACCGACCCATAATTTGAGGACTGAATTTAGCGACCTCTGTTCATGAACAGCGTTCAACGCAAGAACTACTCTGAACTACTGAAAGTGTGTTGAAATACTGAAAGATGTGTGCGTGCTTGTATACGTGTGACTTGTTTAGAGCGAGAGTTTAACATAGAGGGCGGGCTTTCGCTAACAATAAGCTACGCTTTGGCTCGGTTTGTCAACGACCCACGCGGTAAAATACATTGGTGATAGGTCTATTCTATACCTGGTCTGTGCTACGAGTAGTAGAAATTGAAATTAAATCTTATCATAATAATTTCAAGAAACATGTTGCATAATTCCGTTTACTAATACATTTTGATAGAAGCATAATTTGCACTTATTTCCATAGATTTCGGTCAAAAATATTATATAAATACAACCGCGTAAAAAATATTGTACAGTCTCGTAGTTAGGTTATATTTTCTGTCACTTCGAACAATCTACATGACAATAAATGTTTATTAGCTACTTCGTTCTTTTACGTTACATTTGAGAACTATTTATGACTTAACATCCTTTCAAAATATTATTGTTACGCCGTAACGGTATTTTTATGAAATCGAGAAATGTAATTATGCGTGGTTAGGAAATCAAAATTTCCATTCACACGAGAATAGGAATGGCGCTACATGTCAATTGTATCTAGTGATCCTCCAGGGAGTGATCGGTATAACCGCAGCCATTTTTCAAGATTTGGAGCAAAACCGGAAATAAACATAACCTAACCGTTCACTCTATCTCTTTCTATCAGTTTTTCTGTCTCTTTTTATCAGTTTTTCTGCCTCTTTCTATCAGTATTTTTGTCTCTTTCTTTTTTACAGTTTCTTCCTCTGTCTACTTCCGCTTCTGCTCCAAATCGCAGCAACCAATCAGCGACGATATACGTTGTTCCGATCACTCTCTAAATAGAGGATCACTAATTGTATCGATGTTTCGTACCGATATTTATTTATCTCTTATGCGTGAAACGGAACAGTACCCGGGATAAGAATAAAATGCTGTGTATTTTGCAAATAAATATAATATTGAATAAGTTTGCTTTAAAGTAGTAAGAATTATCGAGTGTATTTAGTGTCCAATTAGCAATTATATTGAGGACTGGTTAATTAATTCGGAGCTTTCGTCTGTTATAGGTAAGCAATTCTTTCCTTTGGAAGCGTCGGTGCGTGTCAACTGGTCCCAGATAGCACACAGACGTCTAAAGACGCCCAAAAGTCGTCCTAAAAGCCATCCGGATCTAAAACGGACGTTCAATTGACGTCTTCCAGACGTCTGTGTAAAATGTGGGGTGTAACGAAAACGCACTGGAATATGTCCCTTTTAAGTTAAACTTAAGTAATTAGACAATCGAATTATTATATATCACTGTACATTATTCAGAGTATTTTAATAAATCACATGTAGAGAAAAAACGCATCATTCGATGTAGAAATGTACCCTATAACTTCCATTTCCTAATTAAATCCCAAATTCCACAATCACAAGTAAAGCCTGCGTCTGCGTTCATTACTTCTCCGTCCTCGACTCATTCTCTCTCTTTCGAAATCATGTTCTCCTGTTACGAAGCTCAATTTAGAGCGTTCAGAAAATTTTAACCAGATTTTGGAGCGATGTATCAGGAGAACATGAAGCGAAAGGAGGTATGCCCTGAATTTCATCGTCGAAGGCCTTTCGTAGAACCCTCCGCCTCTACTTCGAATAGTTCTCCGCCTTAGATTCTCTTTCCGAAGACGCTAACTTAGTGCCACCTCATTCGACATCATGTTCTCCTGTTCCAATCTCAATTTTGGAGCGTTCAGAAAATTTTGGCCAGAATATAGCAAATGTATCAGGAGAACATGAAGCGAAAGGAGGTATGCCCTGAATTTCATTGTCGAAGCCTTTCGAAGACGCTACGCCTCTACGTCGAATAGTTTTCCACCTTAGATTCTCTTTCCGAAGACGCTAACTTAGTGCCACCTCTTTCCACATCATGTTCTCCTGTTACAATCTCAATTTTGGAGCGTTCAGAAAATTTTGGCCAGAATATAGCAAATGTATCAGGAGAACATGAAGCGAAAGGAGGTATGCCCTGAATTTCATCGTCGAAGCCTTTCGAAGACGCTGCGCCTCTACGTCGAATAGTTCTCCGCCTTAGATTCTCTTTCCGAAGACGCTAACTTAGTGCCACCTCTTTCGACATCATGTTCTTCTGTTACAATCTCAATTTTGGAGCTTTCAGAAAATTTTGGCCAGATTTTAGCAAATGTATCAGGAGAACATGAAGCGAAAGGAGGTATGCTCTGAATTTCATCGTCGAAGGCCTTTCGAAGACGCTGCGCCTCAACGTCGAATAGTTCTCCGCCTTAGATTCTCTTTCCGAAGACGCTAACTTAGTGCCACCTCTTTCCACATCATGTTCTCCTGTTACAATCTCAATTTTGGAGCGTTCAGAAAATTTTGGCCAGATTTTAGCAAATGTATCAGGAGAACATGAAGCGAAAGGAGGTATGCCCTGAATTTCATCGTCGAAGCCTTTCGAAGACGCTACGCCTCTACGTCGAATAGTTTTCCACCTTAGATTCTCTTTCCGAAGATGCTAACTTAGTGCCACCTCTTTTGACATCATGTTCTCCTGTTACAATCTCAATTTTGGAGCGTTCAGAAAATTTTGGCCAGAATATAGCAAATGTATCAGGAGAACATGAAGCGAAAGGAGGTATGCCCTGAATTTCATCGTCGAAGCCTTTCGAAGACGCTGCGCCTCTACGTCGAATAGTTCTCCGCCTTAGATTCTCTTTCCGAAGACGCTAACTTAGTGCCATCTCTTTCGACTTCATGTTCTCCTGATACAATCTCAATTTTGGAGCGTTCAGAAAATTTTGGCCAGATTTTAGCAAATGTATCAGGAGAACATGAAGCGAAAGGAGGTATGCTCTGAATTTCATCGTCGAAGGCCTTTCGAAGACGCTGCGCCTCAACGTCGAATAGTTCTCCGCCTTAGATTCTCTTTCCGAAGACGCTAACTTAGTGCCACCTCTTTCGACATCATGTTCTCCTGTTACAATCTCAATTTTGGAGCGTTTAGAAAATTTTGGCCAGATTTTAGCAACTGTATCAGGAGAACATGAAGCGAAAGGAGGTATGCTCTCAATTTCATCGTCGAAGGCCTTTCGAAGACGCTGCGCCTCTACGTCGAATAGTTCTCCACCTTGGATTCTCTCTCCGAAGACGCTAACTTAGTGCCACTTCTTTCGACATCATATTCTCCTGTTACAATATCAATTTTGGAGCGTTCTGCAAATTTTGGCCAGATTTTGGAGCGATGTATCAGGAGAACATGAAGCGAAAGGAGGTATCGCCTGAATTTGATCGTCGAAGGCCTTTCGAAAACTCTGCCCCTCTCCGATTTTCATCGATTGTTACCGATTTCTCAGTCACCCTGTATAGTAGGTTATTTTTCACCCCTTAGGAAAGTACTTGGGACGTGAAACCGCGTGCAAAGAGTACAATGAAAGTACCCTTTGATTGCCGATTTTCCTCGATTGTTGCCGATTTCTGAGTCACCCTGTATAGTAGGGCATTTTTCACCCCTTAGGAAAGTACTTGGGACGTGAAAACGCGTCCAAAGAGTACAATGAAAGTACCCTTTGATCGCCGATTTTCCTCGATCGTTGCCGATTTTTCAGTCACCCTGTATAGTAGGGTATTTTTCACCCCTTAGGAAAGTACTCGGGACGTGAAACCGCGTCCAAAGAGTACAATAAAAGTACCCTTCGATCGCCGATTTTCCGCGATCGTTGCCGATTTCTCTATCACCGTGTATAGTAGGGAATTTTTCATCCCTTATGAAAGTACTCGGGACGTGAAACCGCGTCCAAAGAGTACAATGAAAGTACCCTTTGTTTGCCGATTTTCCTCGATTGTTGCCGATTTCTGAGTCACCCTGTATAGTAGGGTATTTTTCACCCCTTAGGAAAGTACTCGGGACGTGAAACCGCGTCCAAAGAGTACAATGAAAGTACCCTTTGATCGCCGATTTTCCGCGATCGTTGCCGATTTCTCTATCACCCTGTATAGTAGGGAATTTTTCACCCCTTATAAAAGTACTCGGGACGTGAAACCGCGTCCAAAGAGTACAATGAAAGTACCCTTTGATTGCCGTTTTTCCGCGATCGTTGCCGATTTCTCTGTCACCCTGTATAGTAGGGAATTTTTCACCCCTTACAAAAGTACTCGGGACGTGAAACCGCGTCCAAAGAGTACAATGAAAGTACCCTTTGATTGCCGATTTTAGTTCTCCGCCTTAGATTCTCTTTCCGAAGACGCTAACTTAGTGCCACCTCTTTCCACATCATGTTCTCCTGTTACAATCTCAATTTTGGAGCGTTCAGAAAATTTTGGCCAGAATATAGCAAATGTATCAGGAGAACATGAAGCGAAAGGAGGTATGCCCTGAATTTCATCGTCGAAGCCTTTCGAAGACGCTGCGCCTCTACGTCGAATAGTTCTCCGCCTTAGATTCTCTTTCCGAAGACGCTAACTTAGTGCCACCTCTTTCGACATCATGTTCTTCTGTTACAATCTCAATTTTGGAGCTTTCAGAAAATTTTGGCCAGATTTTAGCAAATGTATCAGGAGAACATGAAGCGAAAGGAGGTATGCTCTGAATTTCATCGTCGAAGGCCTTTCGAAGACGCTGCGCCTCAACGTCGAATAGTTCTCCGCCTTAGATTCTCTTTCCGAAGACGCTAACTTAGTGCCACCTCTTTCCACATCATGTTCTCCTGTTACAATCTCAATTTTGGAGCGTTCAGAAAATTTTGGCCAGATTTTAGCAAATGTATCAGGAGAACATGAAGCGAAAGGAGGTATGCCCTGAATTTCATCGTCGAAGCCTTTCGAAGACGCTACGCCTCTACGTCGAATAGTTTTCCACCTTAGATTCTCTTTCCGAAGATGCTAACTTAGTGCCACCTCTTTTGACATCATGTTCTCCTGTTACAATCTCAATTTTGGAGCGTTCAGAAAATTTTGGCCAGAATATAGCAAATGTATCAGGAGAACATGAAGCGAAAGGAGGTATGCCCTGAATTTCATCGTCGAAGCCTTTCGAAGACGCTGCGCCTCTACGTCGAATAGTTCTCCGCCTTAGATTCTCTTTCCGAAGACGCTAACTTAGTGCCATCTCTTTCGACTTCATGTTCTCCTGATACAATCTCAATTTTGGAGCGTTCAGAAAATTTTGGCCAGATTTTAGCAAATGTATCAGGAGAACATGAAGCGAAAGGAGGTATGCTCTGAATTTCATCGTCGAAGGCCTTTCGAAGACGCTGCGCCTCAACGTCGAATAGTTCTCCGCCTTAGATTCTCTTTCCGAAGACGCTAACTTAGTGCCACCTCTTTCGACATCATGTTTTCCTGTTACAATCTCAATTTTGGAGCGTTTAGAAAATTTTGGCCAGATTTTAGCAACTGTATCAGGAGAACATGAAGCGAAAGGAGGTATGCTCTCAATTTCATCGTCGAAGGCCTTTCGAAGACGCTGCGCCTCTACGTCGAATAGTTCTCCACCTTGGATTCTCTCTCCGAAGACGCTAACTTAGTGCCACTTCTTTCGACATCATATTCTCCTGTTACAATATCAATTTTGGAGCGTTCTGCAAATTTTGGCCAGATTTTGGAGCGATGTATCAGGAGAACATGAAGCGAAAGGAGGTATCGCCTGAATTTGATCGTCGAAGGCCTTTCGAAAACTCTGCCCCTCTCCGATTTTCATCGATTGTTACCGATTTCTCAGTCACCCTGTATAGTAGGTTATTTTTCACCCCTTAGGAAAGTACTTGGGACGTGAAACCGCGTGCAAAGAGTACAATGAAAGTACCCTTTGATTGCCGATTTTCCTCGATTGTTGCCGATTTCTGAGTCACCCTGTATAGTAGGGCATTTTTCACCCCTTAGGAAAGTACTTGGGACGTGAAAACGCGTCCAAAGAGTACAATGAAAGTACCCTTTGATCGCCGATTTTCCTCGATCGTTGCCGATTTTTCAGTCACCCTGTATAGTAGGGTATTTTTCACCCCTTAGGAAAGTACTCGGGACGTGAAACCGCGTCCAAAGAGTACAATAAAAGTACCCTTCGATCGCCGATTTTCCGCGATCGTTGCCGATTTCTCTATCACCGTGTATAGTAGGGAATTTTTCATCCCTTTTGAAAGTACTCGGGACGTGAAACCGTGTCCAAAGAGTACAATGAAAGTACCCTTTGATTGCCGATTTTCCTCGATTGTTGCCGATTTCTGAGTCACCCTGTATAGTAGGGAATTTTTCACCCCTTATGAAAGTACTCGGGACGTGAAACCGCGTCCAAAGAGTACAATGAAAGTACCCTTTGTTTGCCGATTTTCCTCGATTGTTGCCGATTTCTGAGTCACCCTGTATAGTAGGGTATTTTTCACCCCTTAGGAAAGTACTCGGGACGTGAAACCGCGTCCAAAGAGTACAATGAAAGTACCCTTTGATCGCCGATTTTCCGCGATCGTTGCCGATTTCTCTATCACCCTGTATAGTAGGGAATTTTTCACCCCTTATAAAAGTACTCGGGACGTGAAACCGCGTCCAAAGAGTACAATGAAAGTACCCTTTGATTGCCGTTTTTCCGCGATCGTTGCCGATTTCTCTGTCACCCTGTATAGTAGGGAATTTTTCACCCCTTACAAAAGTACTCGGGACGTGAAACCGCGTCCAAAGAGTACAATGAAAGTACCCTTTGATTGCCGATTTTAGTTCTCCGCCTTAGATTCTCTTTCCGAAGACGCTAACTTAGTGCCACCTCTTTCGACATCATGTTCTCCTGTTACAATCTCAATTTTGGAGCGTTTAGAAAATTTTGGCCAGATTTTAGCAACTGTATCAGGAGAACATGAAGCGAAAGGAGGTATGCTCTCAATTTCATCGTCGAAGGCCTTTCGAAGACGCTGCGCCTCTACGTCGAATAGTTCTCCACCTTGGATTCTCTCTCCGAAGACGCTAACTTAGTGCCACTTCTTTCGACATCATATTCTCCTGTTACAATATCAATTTTGGAGCGTTCTGCAAATTTTGGCCAGATTTTGGAGCGATGTATCAGGAGAACATGAAGCGAAAGGAGGTATCGCCTGAATTTGATCGTCGAAGGCCTTTCGAAAACTCTGCCCCTCTCCGATTTTCATCGATTGTTACCGATTTCTCAGTCACCCTGTATAGTAGGTTATTTTTCACCCCTTAGGAAAGTACTTGGGACGTGAAACCGCGTGCAAAGAGTACAATGAAAGTACCCTTTGATTGCCGATTTTCCTCGATTGTTGCCGATTTCTGAGTCACCCTGTATAGTAGGGCATTTTTCACCCCTTAGGAAAGTACTTGGGACGTGAAAACGCGTCCAAAGAGTACAATGAAAGTACCCTTTGATCGCCGATTTTCCTCGATCGTTGCCGATTTTTCAGTCACCCTGTATAGTAGGGTATTTTTCACCCCTTAGGAAAGTACTCGGGACGTGAAACCGCGTCCAAAGAGTACAATAAAAGTACCCTTCGATCGCCGATTTTCCGCGATCGTTGCCGATTTCTCTATCACCGTGTATAGTAGGGAATTTTTCATCCCTTTTGAAAGTACTCGGGACGTGAAACCGTGTCCAAAGAGTACAATGAAAGTACCCTTTGATTGCCGATTTTCCTCGATTGTTGCCGATTTCTGAGTCACCCTGTATAGTAGGGAATTTTTCACCCCTTATGAAAGTACTCGGGACGTGAAACCGCGTCCAAAGAGTACAATGAAAGTACCCTTTGTTTGCCGATTTTCCTCGATTGTTGCCGATTTCTGAGTCACCCTGTATAGTAGGGTATTTTTCACCCCTTAGGAAAGTACTCGGGACGTGAAACCGCGTCCAAAGAGTACAATGAAAGTACCCTTTGATCGCCGATTTTCCGCGATCGTTGCCGATTTCTCTATCACCCTGTATAGTAGGGAATTTTTCACCCCTTATAAAAGTACTCGGGACGTGAAACCGCGTCCAAAGAGTACAATGAAAGTACCCTTTGATTGCCGTTTTTCCGCGATCGTTGCCGATTTCTCTGTCACCCTGTATAGTAGGGAATTTTTCACCCCTTACAAAAGTACTCGGGACGTGAAACCGCGTCCAAAGAGTACAATGAAAGTACCCTTTGATTGCCGATTTTAGTTCTCCGCCTTAGATTCTCTTTCCGAAGACGCTAACTTAGTGCCACCTCTTTCGACATCATGTTCTCCTGTTACAATCTCAATTTTGGAGCGTTTAGAAAATTTTGGCCAGATTTTAGCAACTGTATCAGGAGAACATGAAGCGAAAGGAGGTATGCTCTCAATTTCATCGTCGAAGGCCTTTCGAAGACGCTGCGCCTCTACGTCGAATAGTTCTCCACCTTGGATTCTCTCTCCGAAGACGCTAACTTAGTGCCACTTCTTTCGACATCATATTCTCCTGTTACAATATCAATTTTGGAGCGTTCTGCAAATTTTGGCCAGATTTTGGAGCGATGTATCAGGAGAACATGAAGCGAAAGGAGGTATCGCCTGAATTTGATCGTCGAAGGCCTTTCGAAAACTCTGCCCCTCTCCGATTTTCATCGATTGTTACCGATTTCTCAGTCACCCTGTATAGTAGGTTATTTTTCACCCCTTAGGAAAGTACTTGGGACGTGAAACCGCGTGCAAAGAGTACAATGAAAGTACCCTTTGATTGCCGATTTTCCTCGATTGTTGCCGATTTCTGAGTCACCCTGTATAGTAGGGCATTTTTCACCCCTTAGGAAAGTACTTGGGACGTGAAAACGCGTCCAAAGAGTACAATGAAAGTACCCTTTGATCGCCGATTTTCCTCGATCGTTGCCGATTTTTCAGTCACCCTGTATAGTAGGGTATTTTTCACCCCTTAGGAAAGTACTCGGGACGTGAAACCGCGTCCAAAGAGTACAATAAAAGTACCCTTCGATCGCCGATTTTCCGCGATCGTTGCCGATTTCTCTATCACCGTGTATAGTAGGGAATTTTTCATCCCTTTTGAAAGTACTCGGGACGTGAAACCGTGTCCAAAGAGTACAATGAAAGTACCCTTTGATTGCCGATTTTCCTCGATTGTTGCCGATTTCTGAGTCACCCTGTATAGTAGGGAATTTTTCACCCCTTATGAAAGTACTCGGGACGTGAAACCGCGTCCAAAGAGTACAATGAAAGTACCCTTTGTTTGCCGATTTTCCTCGATTGTTGCCGATTTCTGAGTCACCCTGTATAGTAGGGTATTTTTCACCCCTTAGGAAAGTACTCGGGACGTGAAACCGCGTCCAAAGAGTACAATGAAAGTACCCTTTGATCGCCGATTTTCCGCGATCGTTGCCGATTTCTCTATCACCCTGTATAGTAGGGAATTTTTCACCCCTTATAAAAGTACTCGGGACGTGAAACCGCGTCCAAAGAGTACAATGAAAGTACCCTTTGATTGCCGTTTTTCCGCGATCGTTGCCGATTTCTCTGTCACCCTGTATAGTAGGGAATTTTTCACCCCTTACAAAAGTACTCGGGACGTGAAACCGCGTCCAAAGAGTACAATGAAAGTACCCTTTGATTGCCGATTTTAGTTCTCCGCCTTAGATTCTCTTTCCGAAGACGCTAACTTAGTGCCACCTCTTTCGACATCATGTTCTCCTGTTACAATCTCAATTTTGGAGCGTTTAGAAAATTTTGGCCAGATTTTAGCAACTGTATCAGGAGAACATGAAGCGAAAGGAGGTATGCTCTCAATTTCATCGTCGAAGGCCTTTCGAAGACGCTGCGCCTCTACGTCGAATAGTTCTCCACCTTGGATTCTCTCTCCGAAGACGCTAACTTAGTGCCACTTCTTTCGACATCATATTCTCCTGTTACAATATCAATTTTGGAGCGTTCTGCAAATTTTGGCCAGATTTTGGAGCGATGTATCAGGAGAACATGAAGCGAAAGGAGGTATCGCCTGAATTTGATCGTCGAAGGCCTTTCGAAAACTCTGCCCCTCTCCGATTTTCATCGATTGTTACCGATTTCTCAGTCACCCTGTATAGTAGGTTATTTTTCACCCCTTAGGAAAGTACTTGGGACGTGAAACCGCGTGCAAAGAGTACAATGAAAGTACCCTTTGATTGCCGATTTTCCTCGATTGTTGCCGATTTCTGAGTCACCCTGTATAGTAGGGCATTTTTCACCCCTTAGGAAAGTACTTGGGACGTGAAAACGCGTCCAAAGAGTACAATGAAAGTACCCTTTGATCGCCGATTTTCCTCGATCGTTGCCGATTTTTCAGTCACCCTGTATAGTAGGGTATTTTTCACCCCTTAGGAAAGTACTCGGGACGTGAAACCGCGTCCAAAGAGTACAATAAAAGTACCCTTCGATCGCCGATTTTCCGCGATCGTTGCCGATTTCTCTATCACCGTGTATAGTAGGGAATTTTTCATCCCTTATGAAAGTACTCGGGACGTGAAACCGTGTCCAAAGAGTACAATGAAAGTACCCTTTGATTGCCGATTTTCCTCGATTGTTGCCGATTTCTGAGTCACCCTGTATAGTAGGGAATTTTTCACCCCTTATGAAAGTACTCGGGACGTGAAACCGCGTCCAAAGAGTACAATGAAAGTACCCTTTGTTTGCCGATTTTCCTCGATTGTTGCCGATTTCTGAGTCACCCTGTATAGTAGGGTATTTTTCACCCCTTAGGAAAGTACTCGGGACGTGAAACCGCGTCCAAAGAGTACAATGAAAGTACCCTTTGATCGCCGATTTTCCGCGATCGTTGCCGATTTCTCTATCACCCTGTATAGTAGGGAATTTTTCACCCCTTATAAAAGTACTCGGGACGTGAAACCGCGTCCAAAGAGTACAATGAAAGTACCCTTTGATTGCCGTTTTTCCGCGATCGTTGCCGATTTCTCTGTCACCCTGTATAGTAGGGAATTTTTCACCCCTTACAAAAGTACTCGGGACGTGAAACCGCGTCCAAAGAGTACAATGAAAGTACCCTTTGATTGCCGATTTTAGTTCTCCGCCTTAGATTCTCTTTCCGAAGACGCTAACTTAGTGCCACCTCTTTCCACATCATGTTCTCCTGTTACAATCTCAATTTTGGAGCGTTCAGAAAATTTTGGCCAGAATATAGCAAATGTATCAGGAGAACATGAAGCGAAAGGAGGTATGCCCTGAATTTCATCGTCGAAGCCTTTCGAAGACGCTGCGCCTCTACGTCGAATAGTTCTCCGCCTTAGATTCTCTTTCCGAAGACGCTAACTTAGTGCCACCTCTTTCGACATCATGTTCTTCTGTTACAATCTCAATTTTGGAGCGTTCAGAAAATTTTGGCCAGATTTTAGCAAATGTATCAGGAGAACATGAAGCGAAAGGAGGTATGCCCTGAATTTCATCGTCGAAGCCTTTCGAAGACGCTACGCCTCTACGTCGAATAGTTTTCCACCTTAGATTCTCTTTCCGAAGATGCTAACTTAGTGCCACCTCTTTTGACATCATGTTCTCCTGTTACAATCTCAATTTTGGAGCGTTCAGAAAATTTTGGCCAGAATATAGCAAATGTATCAGGAGAACATGAAGCGAAAGGAGGTATGCCCTGAATTTCATCGTCGAAGCCTTTCGAAGACGCTGCGCCTCTACGTCGAATAGTTCTCCGCCTTAGATTCTCTTTCCGAAGACGCTAACTTAGTGCCATCTCTTTCGACTTCATGTTCTCCTGATACAATCTCAATTTTGGAGCGTTCAGAAAATTTTGGCCAGATTTTAGCAAATGTATCAGGAGAACATGAAGCGAAAGGAGGTATGCTCTGAATTTCATCGTCGAAGGCCTTTCGAAGACGCTGCGCCTCAACGTCGAATAGTTCTCCGCCTTAGATTCTCTTTCCGAAGACGCTAACTTAGTGCCACCTCTTTCGACATCATGTTTTCCTGTTACAATCTCAATTTTGGAGCGTTTAGAAAATTTTGGCCAGATTTTAGCAACTGTATCAGGAGAACATGAAGCGAAAGGAGGTATGCTCTCAATTTCATCGTCGAAGGCCTTTCGAAGACGCTGCGCCTCTACGTCGAATAGTTCTCCACCTTGGATTCTCTCTCCGAAGACGCTAACTTAGTGCCACTTCTTTCGACATCATATTCTCCTGTTACAATATCAATTTTGGAGCGTTCTGCAAATTTTGGCCAGATTTTGGAGCGATGTATCAGGAGAACATGAAGCGAAAGGAGGTATCGCCTGAATTTGATCGTCGAAGGCCTTTCGAAAACTCTGCCCCTCTCCGATTTTCATCGATTGTTACCGATTTCTCAGTCACCCTGTATAGTAGGTTATTTTTCACCCCTTAGGAAAGTACTTGGGACGTGAAACCGCGTGCAAAGAGTACAATGAAAGTACCCTTTGATTGCCGATTTTCCTCGATTGTTGCCGATTTCTGAGTCACCCTGTATAGTAGGGCATTTTTCACCCCTTAGGAAAGTACTTGGGACGTGAAAACGCGTCCAAAGAGTACAATGAAAGTACCCTTTGATCGCCGATTTTCCTCGATCGTTGCCGATTTTTCAGTCACCCTGTATAGTAGGGTATTTTTCACCCCTTAGGAAAGTACTCGGGACGTGAAACCGCGTCCAAAGAGTACAATAAAAGTACCCTTCGATCGCCGATTTTCCGCGATCGTTGCCGATTTCTCTATCACCGTGTATAGTAGGGAATTTTTCATCCCTTATGAAAGTACTCGGGACGTGAAACCGTGTCCAAAGAGTACAATGAAAGTACCCTTTGATTGCCGATTTTCCTCGATTGTTGCCGATTTCTGAGTCACCCTGTATAGTAGGGAATTTTTCACCCCTTATGAAAGTACTCGGGACGTGAAACCGCGTCCAAAGAGTACAATGAAAGTACCCTTTGTTTGCCGATTTTCCTCGATTGTTGCCGATTTCTGAGTCACCCTGTATAGTAGGGTATTTTTCACCCCTTAGGAAAGTACTCGGGACGTGAAACCGCGTCCAAAGAGTACAATGAAAGTACCCTTTGATCGCCGATTTTCCGCGATCGTTGCCGATTTCTCTATCACCCTGTATAGTAGGGAATTTTTCACCCCTTATAAAAGTACTCGGGACGTGAAACCGCGTCCAAAGAGTACAATGAAAGTACCCTTTGATTGCCGTTTTTCCGCGATCGTTGCCGATTTCTCTGTCACCCTGTATAGTAGGGAATTTTTCACCCCTTACAAAAGTACTCGGGACGTGAAACCGCGTCCAAAGAGTACAATGAAAGTACCCTTTGATTGCCGATTTTAGTTCTCCGCCTTAGATTCTCTTTCCGAAGACGCTAACTTAGTGCCACCTCTTTCGACATCATGTTCTTCTGTTACAATCTCAATTTTGGAGCTTTCAGAAAATTTTGGCCAGATTTTAGCAAATGTATCAGGAGAACATGAAGCGAAAGGAGGTATGCTCTGAATTTCATCGTCGAAGGCCTTTCGAAGACGCTGCGCCTCAACGTCGAATAGTTCTCCGCCTTAGATTCTCTTTCCGAAGACGCTAACTTAGTGCCACCTCTTTCGACATCATGTTCTCCTGTTACAATCTCAATTTTGGAGCGTTTAGAAAATTTTGGCCAGATTTTAGCAACTGTATCAGGAGAACATGAAGCGAAAGGAGGTATGCTCTCAATTTCATCGTCGAAGGCCTTTCGAAGACGCTGCGCCTCTACGTCGAATAGTTCTCCACCTTGGATTCTCTCTCCGAAGACGCTAACTTAGTGCCACTTCTTTCGACATCATATTCTCCTGTTACAATCTCAATTTTGGAGCGTTCAGAAAATTTTGGCCAGAATATAGCAAATGTATCAGGAGAACATGAAGCGACAGGAGGTATGCCCTGAATTTCATCGTCGAAGCCTTTCGAAGACGCTGCGCCTCTACGTCGAATAGTTCTCCGCCTTAGATTCTCTTTCCGAAGACGCTAACTTAGTGCCATCTCTTTCGACTTCATGTTCTCCTGATACAATCTCAATTTTGGAGCGTTCAGAAAATTTTGGCCAGATTTTAGCAAATGTATCAGGAGAACATGAAGCGAAAGGAGGTATGCTCTGAATTTCATCGTCGAAGGCCTTTCGAAGACGCTGCGCCTCAACGTCGAATAGTTCTCCGCCTTAGATTCTCTTTCCGAAGACGCTAACTTAGTGCCACCTCTTTCGACATCATGTTTTCCTGTTACAATCTCAATTTTGGAGCGTTTAGAAAATTTTGGCCAGATTTTAGCAACTGTATCAGGAGAACATGAAGCGAAAGGAGGTATGCTCTCAATTTCATCGTCGAAGGCCTTTCGAAGACGCTGCGCCTCTACGTCGAATAGTTCTCCACCTTGGATTCTCTCTCCGAAGACGCTAACTTAGTGCCACTTCTTTCGACATCATATTCTCCTGTTACAATATCAATTTTGGAGCGTTCTGCAAATTTTGGCCAGATTTTGGAGCGATGTATCAGGAGAACATGAAGCGAAAGGAGGTATCGCCTGAATTTGATCGTCGAAGGCCTTTCGAAATCTCTGCCCCTCTCCGATTTTCATCGATTGTTACCGATTTCTCAGTCACCCTGTATAGTAGGTTATTTTTCACCCCTTAGGAAAGTACTTGGGACGTGAAACCGCGTGCAAAGAGTACAATGAAAGTACCCTTTGATTGCCGATTTTCCTCGATTGTTGCCGATTTCTGAGTCACCCTGTATAGTAGGGCATTTTTCACCCCTTAGGAAAGTACTTGGGACGTGAAAACGCGTCCAAAGAGTACAATGAAAGTACCCTTTGATCGCCGATTTTCCTCGATCGTTGCCGATTTTTCAGTCACCCTGTATAGTAGGGTATTTTTCACCCCTTAGGAAAGTACTCGGGACGTGAAACCGCGTCCAAAGAGTACAATAAAAGTACCCTTCGATCGCCGATTTTCCGCGATCGTTGCCGATTTCTCTATCACCGTGTATAGTAGGGAATTTTTCATCCCTTATGAAAGTACTCGGGACGTGAAACCGCGTCCAAAGAGTACAATGAAAGTACCCTTTGATTGCCGTTTTTCCGCGATCGTTGCCGATTTCTCTGTCACCCTGTATAGTAGGGAATTTTTCACCCCTTACAAAAGTACTCGGGACGTGAAACCGCGTCCAAAGAGTACAATGAAAGTACCCTTTGATTGCCGATTTTAGTTCTCCGCCTTAGATTCTCTTTCCGAAGACGCTAACTTAGTGCCACCTCTTTCGACATCATGTTCTTCTGTTACAATCTCAATTTTGGAGCTTTCAGAAAATTTTGGCCAGATTTTAGCAAATGTATCAGGAGAACATGAAGCGAAAGGAGGTATGCTCTGAATTTCATCGTCGAAGGCCTTTCGAAGACGCTGCGCCTCAACGTCGAATAGTTCTCCGCCTTAGATTCTCTTTCCGAAGACGCTAACTTAGTGCCACCTCTTTCGACATCATGTTCTCCTGTTACAATCTCAATTTTGGAGCGTTTAGAAAATTTTGGCCAGATTTTAGCAACTGTATCAGGAGAACATGAAGCGAAAGGAGGTATGCTCTCAATTTCATCGTCGAAGGCCTTTCGAAGACGCTGCGCCTCTACGTCGAATAGTTCTCCACCTTGGATTCTCTCTCCGAAGACGCTAACTTAGTGCCACTTCTTTCGACATCATATTCTCCTGTTACAATATCAATTTTGGAGCGTTCTGAAAATTTTGGCCAGATTTTGGAGCGATGTATCAGGAGAACATGAAGCGAAAGGAGGTACGCCCTGAATTTCATCGTCGAAGCCTTTCGAAGACTCTGTGCCTCTACGTCGAATAGTTCTCCGCCTTAGATTCTCTTTCCGAAGACGCTAACTTATTGCCACCTCTTTCCACATCATGTTCTCCTGTTACAATCTCAATTTTGGAGCGTTCAGAAAATTTTGGCCAGATTTTAGCAAATGTATCAGGAGAACATGAAGCGAATGGAGGTACGCCCTGAATTTCATCGTCGAAGCCTTTCGAAGACGCTGCGCCTCTACGTCGAATAGTTCTCCGCCTTAGATTCTCTTTCCGAAGACGGTAACTTAGTGCCACCTCTTTCCATATCATGTTCTCCTCTTACAATCTCAATTTTGGAGCGTTCAGAAAATTTTGGCCAGATTTTAGCAAATGTATCAGGAGAACATGAAGCGAAAGGAGGTATCTTGTAATTTCACCATTGAAGGCGTTGCCTTGAAGTAGCGAACAAGAGCTGCGCCTTCTAAAGGCCTTTTACCATGGAAATCATAGGTTTGGAATTTGGATAGGAATTTGTAAAAGGTATTTGTAAATAATAGTACAGTTCTTTCCCAATTTTTTTCCACTTTATTTGCATGAAAGGCCTTTTTTACAGTGTTACAATATTGTATAATTTCATTTTACTTTTTGTATAAAATCACTGTCTTCTTCATGTTCATTGTTGAGGCTGACAGCTTTCCATCGTTTGTCTCAATTAAAGTTCCTGGCCTCGGAGGAATGTTCCCAAGATTTATCTGCAAGAAGAAGAAAAATATTTTCATTAACCTGATTTGTCTATTATGTATAGAAAATACGACAAATATTACAATATAATTTCATGTAAAACGTATAAAGAATTTAATTATCTTCCCAATTTAACCTTTCGCCCGAATTAACCGAAAATTCGCTTCTCGAAGTGACAGAAAATATAAGCCTAACTAAGAGACTGTACAAATGTTTATTACGTGTTGTATTTATATAATATTTCTGATCGAAATTTATAGAAATACGTGCAAATTATGCTTGTATCAAAATTTATTAATAAACGGAATTATACAACATGTTTCTTGAAATTCAGGCCGTTATAGATTTTAAATGTTTTCGATTAGATTTCATTTGAATTCCTATCACGCGTAGCGTTACAATCTGCACAGACGAGGTATATACCTCGTCTGTGCAATCTGTTTCAAGACTTAACCGGTAACGTTGCATGCGACACTAAAATGGTAAGGGGGTCCTAGGACCCCCCAAACCGGTGACAGAAAAATACATTGGTTGATAGGTCTATTCTATACCTCGTCTGTGGTAACCGATTCTGAATCGATAACGTTGAATGCGACCACGGACGAGGTATCCTCGGTTAAATTTATTAAATTTTTTGATTTCACATCTGCACAATCCCTGTATATAATTAGTTTATAACAAGTATAATTGGAATTATCGATATCAGTACAAGATGTTAAATACTTAACTTCTTTTTGAACATTATTTTATTCTTTTCATACTTCCTTGCATTATTTTAAGAAACTTTTGTTTATTGTATCTCATTTCCTATTTCTTTAAACATAATAATAAAATAAATTATTAGAATATTAATACAGGCTTTCACAACGTCGAAACGATAAGTGATGTGATAGGAAAAAGTGGCGTACTACGCGGATTTGAAATACACAGCTTGTCAATTGGATATGTTAGTTGTGATTCTTTATGAGCAAATTTGTTGCCCGTTTGTGGTTATCAAAAATTTGGAAAATGGACAGTCTGGCTACTGCGTCACGTTCGTAGGCGAAGGGTATTAATATATGCTGTGGTATGAGGAAAATTTTATCGAGCTCGGGAACTAGTTATGGGGGCAAATACCGGCACGATCTCATGAATATCATCGACATTTTTATTCGTTCTTCTCGCCAACCCTTTATGAACCCTTTAAACGAAATCAACTCGTGAATTTTTTCGAAAGAACAACGTGTCGAGTAGTTATCATTTACGAAGATTGTCACATACATCAATCAATTTCGATTTGGTACCGAAACAACCCCCATTATTTTTAGTTGTACCTGCACCTTAGTTTTAGCCTTCTATTACCTTGAAAAGTATCTAGGAAGTAAACTTACGAATTAATTGACAGACTAAGAATAAGTGAACTGCCAACATCTTTGAAGTAGCTGTATTGTCACAAGTTATTGCGTTTTACTGCCAGATCTGAGATAATAGTTAAAGTTATATGTGAAACTTTATTGTATTCTGAATGAAACTTCGATATAATGTTAATTTCAAGCGTCTGTAGTAGTGCAATTTTTTAAGATCCCTTTATGACTTGCTAATAACCGTTCCCTCGAAGTAATTAGTGGATACGATGTTTGAATAATTGAAGAATTACATTGTACTGCAAAAAATGATTATTTATTACACAGTATTAAATCTTTAAAATCGAAATTAGATATGCAGTTAATATAATTCCATTTACCTTACACTCTAGTTTTCTAAATCATCTGTGCTGTCAAATTGCACATTGTATGTTTTAGTCTACCACCTTAAAACTGTTAAAACTGTTAAAAGTATTTCTGACGCTGCAGATGCTTGAGAAAATATAAGACCATTATTTTTGAGAGTATAATCACCTTTTTCATGTATCCGGGCTTATTTCACTCTCTTGTTTCCTTCATTCTGTTGAATATTTGTTTCTTTGTTATATTCCAACCGAGTTATTACTCCACGTTTTATTTCTAGTACCAAAGGTGGTTTCCTTCAAGGCAGTTTCTGCAACAGAGCTTTACCATTAGAAAGTTTACGTAATGGCGTCGAATATTAAGTAACGCTGTCCCAAACAATATAAGCAACAATATATGTGGTACTTCCCACAGACATTAACTTTGCCTCGATGTTCTCTCGAATACTATAGAAGAAGAATCATATGCGAATCATATAATTTTATTTAACCCTTTAGCGCCCGCACCTAGATCCCGTTGAAGGAAAAATATCCCGTTTTGTTTTTATCGTTAAAAATGGTCTGAATTTATATATTTTTATACAAAAAATTTTTTTTTTATATTTTTTAATTTATTTTTTCAGAGATCAAATTGTATAAAACCAAATAATATAGGGTTCAGGTAGGTCCAACTTTCTTCAGTGAATAAAACTACGCTAAACATGTATCACTGAAACTGTTGCAAACAGCGAAATGCGAATGCAAACGGCGAAACGGCAAAAAAAAGGAATGTATCATATATGATACGTTTGGCGCTAAAGGGTTAAGGGGTTACATACATTTAGCCGCAGCGAAAATTCTGATTTTAGGAATTTGTGAGGTGGAATTGATTAAAACAAAAATAAAACAAAATACTTATTACACATGACTTACTAGTCCATAAAGTGTGCGAACAAATTTCTATACAATAATTTTTTTATTAAATTAAAACTCCTTTAAACATTGATGGATCTGAAAATTAAAATGATATTCTTGTAAAATAATGATATTTCTTATATTTTGTTTAATTAATTTTTTATGCACAATTACAGAGAAAAATTCTTAAAGTACAATAAATTGTTTATGTTTTTGAAATGAAAAATTTGAAAAATTATTTTACAAGAATATTATTTTATTTTTCAGATCCATCGATGTTTAAAGGTGAGCATTTTTTCTATAGTGATCTAAAAGCCTAAAAAAATCATAACTAATTCAATACAAAAATTATTGGAAATAATTTTTTTCGGGCACTTTATGAACTAATAAATGATGTGTAATAAGTGTTGTATTTTATTGCTTTTAATAAAACGCCCAAAAAAATTGAAATTCCCTCATTTTCGCCGCAACTAAACGTATGTAACCCATTAAAACAAACACAAATTAAGAGTGACTTTTTAATTAAAAAAAGAGCATTCTTTAACTTCACCTTGTCCCTCGTCAAAGCAGACAGACTTTTGCAAAACTTACCATACATGCATCACATTTGCTGGAACTGTACCTTAAAATCCCTACAGACCGTTACGCCGTACATCCTGAATACTCGAAATCACGTCAACGGGGCCGACGTCGAAGCGTTATGTGCGCCAATGCTGCGCGTAAATTCTCCTTCCATTTCAGGTGAATTCGGAACGGTATTCCCGAGTCTTCTTTCGACAGGGAGTTGATAAGATTCCCGCGGGAATGATGGTGGCTGACGAGGTGTCCCTCGAATATCCAGCGATTTCTGAATTAACGGCGAGTGATTAGTCGCGTGCATCGAAACGGTGGGAACTGCTTTCGCGCAGTTTTACATGAAACGTCGGTTTACATAAATTAAGGGGTCAGGAGTAGTAAACGAGGCTCCACCGGTTACGAATAGCCTGTCCTCAAAATACGAACCTGCTCGCGAAGGTCTGAAGTGTAAGCGATAGCGCAGTGAAATCCGTGAGCCACTATCGGCCCTGTCTTGGACGGTCATTCTGGAGCACAGCCAGTTCCTTGAACATTGGGCAAAAATTCAGACCTCGCGTTACTTGACGAGGTCGCCAACCTCGATTTCGTCGACGTAACGCAGAGTGCTGGGGTCGTGCAACTACGTAGCATTAATCATGCGTTGACGTGAAACTCGCTGATAAACGTGAAACATTAACGTAACTAATTGATGTCCCTTGGTGAACTTGGAACGGAAATAAAAGGCAGGCATTTGGTCGTGTGTGCCAATACCTGATAATTATAAGTATATTTAGCATGTAAAACTGTAGTAGATGCTAGCAGCAAGCCTGGAAATTATGAGTAAGAGATAGAGGAGTAAACAACTTAATGGCTTAAGCAGGGAATAAACCAAAGCTCACACTTACAATTCTAAAAAATATTATGCTTATTACTAAGTGGATACAGCCAGGGCAAAAAATATTCGTCTATGGGGAAGACACCATCCCTGCTCTGATGTCTTTGCTTCTTTGTGACGCAAGAATTGTGTACCTACGAGCTTACGCTTTGTGTCATTCAAAGGCAAAGCAAACGGACCTTCACAAGCGAACACTTTCTGCACCGGGTATAAATGCTTCTCTTTTCTACTAGAAACTTTCAACCACCACCAGCTTCGTGTAAACATACCACTTAAAAATAACATCCAAAATAACCGTGAAATCGAAATACGTAGCGCTTAAGTAAACCGTATGCCTAATATTATCGCTGGTAATCAAACAGTCTATAAATCTGTGGCACGCCGTCGAAGTGATCTGTGAAATTAAAAGCGCCTCGGTGGAGGCCGGAGAAATGTTCCTTCCTCTCTCGGTATCGGTGGTAATCTGGTAACGCCAGCCATTATAATCGGCGTAATGCAAGCGTGAAGCCGTTTATCGGCACCAATTAAAGCTTCAATGGTACAGTAGCAGGTTTAAGTGAAGCAAATAGTCGTGTTTCCCCCAAGTGCCATCCAAGTGCTCCATTTCCCTAGAAATAACGTGGCGCATTGTTCCGCGTATTGGACGACTTTGGTAGTTCAGCACTGCACGAATTGCACGCACTCGCGAAGAGCCGGGTGAGAATTACAATTGAGATTACAGCTGTGTGTACAAGTAATTGAAAATATTCCGATTGTACAGTTCGTATCGACCGGTCAAGAGCTCGATAATTCATGATTGGAACTTCCGCCTGCCAATTCGGTTATCATTATAATCGTGCCATCCGGCTCAAAGAAGAGAGATTCCTATGTTGACTGAGTATTAGCTACAACGAGTTTTCCTGTCACGTACGACCTTTCGATTAAGTTAATTATGTTGAAACAGAAGGCCGTTGCCATGGGCATACGTTGTCAGTGGTGGCTCGTACGAAAAACAAATAAGTGCAAAGCATTCTTGATCTAAACTAGGGCACTTGACATTAACATACCATTTTGTTGTCTTCCAAACGCAACATTTGGAGGAGCATCATAGGATATTTATCACCTGCTTCGCATGACTGAAATGGTTCAAAATTTCTTAAAGAAACTACACGATTGTTTAGCTTCAGTAGCTTGGATTTTTTATTTAGAGATGTCTTACGCAGATTACTCACCAGAATCTAGCTGTCAATTTATACGAGTACCGTAACGACAATAATTACACGATTTGAAACATCGTAAGTTTTCGCAAATTGATGCGAGGAATATCTCTTTAATTCGGAGAAGCATAGTTTGGAAAAGAAGCATTGGACAAAAGATATGTAGCTGCCACACCTTTTCACCAATACAATTAAGCAGTAGAACACTCTGATAAATTTTGATCAAACAGTTTAGGGACACTCTGTATATTGCGAGGGGAGCCATTACATTGTTTCCTAAATGAGAATGAAAGTTTCATAATTCAAGCTTTGCTAATAGGGCTGGAAAGAAGGGGATGCGGACTCGTTAGAACCTATAAGGGTGATCATATTAATTGCCGAACTTTAATGTCCACCTAAATTGATCCATAGGAAATTAATTAGCTTCATTAATCATGCCCACCATTACCGCTGGCTTCCATTTCATACGCTCGAGGCTAATACGATAATGATATGAATCAGAGGCATAAGTGCAATCATATACTACCGAGTAACAATCACCTTTTATTAATTTAATATTTGTAAGTGATCTTATGAAGGATACTTTACAATTCCAATGTGAACATTTGTTACAATAAAAAGTTTAATTATTGATGTTAGTTGATATGATTGTTTATAGAGTACTTCTTAAGTAAGTTCCTTAATGAATAAAATGAAATCAATATTTAGTATTGATTATTTCATAAAATAATGTACTTTGATAAACTTAAAAATAAAGAAGGGCCAAATATTAATGATATATAAGGCAGTGAGAGCAAAAACGGTCTAACCCACATTGAAAAAAATTATTTTTTTCTATTTTATATGATTAGTACAACCTTTTTCTTGCACTTTGCCCACCATTTCCCTAATTTTGAAGATAAATCACTAATTATAGTCCGAGCGATAGCGACAGTCATATTGATCAAGAATCTGTTTGTACTTTTGGGTGCACATAAGTCTAACAGCTGAAATCGCCTTCACGAGCGAGGCATGAATTTTTAAACATGTCATTAAGACCACTTTCAAAAGCATTTTAAAAGTAATAATTTTATTACTTTTATATTTTTTATTTACTTTGGAAATGTAGTTTAATAAATAGAAAGAAGTTTTATTCCATTACTATAATTATTTTTGTCGCAATAAATTCCTGAAAATCGCTGAATTTATCGGCGTGCTAACCGGAATGATCCCTTAAATAACGAAAAATTTAGAAACAAATACGATGTCCTTTGTACACTTGACAAATCAAAACTAAATAACGTACGAGTGAAATTACACACCCAGATCGCAGGATGAAACGGTGATATGTATACCGCTGGACCCATTGCTTCTATTAGATAATAGATCAATAAATACCATCGTACGTTTTACTACATGGTACAGACAGCGCGAAATCCCGAGGCATTAGCGCACCCAAGATACCCATCACCTTTACGTGGCTACTATTTTACCCGGTATCTGACGGCGTTCCTGAAATCTGGACACGTTGCGGTGCCATTTTGTATCTTTCGTTAGTATCACACGTTATGGCTATCGCGTAATTACACGGGTATTTATTTTACAAAGGGGCTTTTTAATTGCTCATGTCGCCCTTTCTCCACATGACCCATTGTGCCTATCAGGCTGAACGAAAGGAAAAACATTAAACTGTTGCACGGAATGGTATATAATATCTCTGTGCGCTGCGTGACTCGCGAAAGCGGATTATACGATCGTCAAACACAATACTGAATCTCGATACGAGAACTCACCGTGCACAACAAAATCGCAATGGTGCCATTGTTCCCAAATGGGTACTATAGACTTTCATGTGGTATATTATTACTTTTTATTGATTATAACGAATTGGAAATAAATATTCTAGAAAAATTAAGTTAAACGAATTTATTTAAGATGCACTAAAAAATAAAAAATAATTATTTTCTTCTATTACAATTGCATGATGTCTTTTCACTTTATATAAAATCCAGGAGCAAGGTATGTATGTCACACCAATTAATTTCATCGCTTGATTCTGTATTAAAATAATTCATATTTTGTTATTACATATATTTTATGACTGCTCCACGATTGTATTTAAAGTGAAAAAACACCATCGAAATTGTTGTACAAGAAAATAATTATTTTTTACTTTTTATTGCATTTTAAATATAACCGTTTAACTTAAAAATTGTTTTTTATGTATTTTTTTATTTTTTACTTTTTAGTATCTAAGTTTTGATTTGTGGTTACATGTTGATTTAATGTCGATTTGTAGTTATAGGCTGATTTCAAGTCGTTTGGATTTGTGGTTGTGGGTTATTTTTTAAACACCTCTGGGTTTTCTTTCATCAATTTTGTATTGTCATCCAAACTACACACGGCTACAAAGTTTGAAGTCTATTGGATAGTTAGATAAATTGAGTTTCTAGATTTGAACCAACCAAACAAACAAACAGAGGATCAAAGCTGATTCAAATTGTTTAATAAAAAAACGTCTTCTGTATTTAAAAAGACTTGTTTCAAAAGTTTAAAATGTTTCTAACATTTGAATGGTAAGGGGGAAAGCAGAGAATGTCCATTTTTCTTAATTTTGCGATTTACAGCATATTTTGTTAATGGCAACTGGAATAACAAAACTGTCGAATCACAAAGGGTCCTAAATGTCAAATACCCCCGCAAGATAACGTTAAAGATTTGGTATACTGGTTAAAATAGGAAATGTTCACTCTGCACTAGAACAAAATACGGAAAGCATAAGCTTCTGTTGGCAAGGGAAAACAAGAAATTATTTAAGAAGAAAATTAAATTCATTGAACCATATTTCGTTACTGATGGAATGAACTCTAAAGTATTAAAACTTAATATTCTCAATTTAGCTGTTTTATGACATTCCCTGTGTTCCCCCTTACCCTTCATTCCTTGTCCATAATAAAAATGTAGCACAAGAGTAACTTTGGTTTTGACATTGGGTGTCACGAAATTAAAGTGAAATTGAATATAGAGACGAATAAAGAATATTAGTTATGTAAAATCAATGGATGAACAGATATAGAAATATATTAGATAGAGAATGGGGGAAGAATCCATATTTTAACAGTGAGCAAAATATTGGATAAAGAATTCATCCGTTAGCAGCATTAAAGAACGCATTTTTAATGAAACAAGACAAGTAAAGAGAAGAAAACAAGAGTACGTAAGGCGAATCGTGAAAAAGTCTTAGCAAACTTTATAAAAGAAACTACTGAACTTCTACTGAAAAGCGCGAAAGAAACGAATTGCTGTTTCGTGTTGTATAAAAAGAAACACGCTAACGTTTAATTGACAAAGAGGATGTGCGAATTTTTGCTCCAGTTTGCAGACAGGAAAGCAAGAGAAAACAGTTGCCACTGCCCGCAGTCATAGTATCTGACGAGTGGGAATGGACATGACGTAAGTAATCAAACAGCTCTCTGACGGCTGTCGTTGTCGAATTATTTCACAGAGAAAAACTTTCCCGCTGTTGTGAAACAAAGGCTGTGACTGAATCACAACAACGCTTCACTCCCCAGCTGATAAAAATACATTTTTCGTGAGGATGGAACCTCGTTCCCCTATGTCCATCAATGCTCTGTTTGCAAAGCATCCAAATTAACACCCGCAAGCAAACGTTTTATAGAAACACTTCATATTCTCTACAATTAAATGATAAAAATCTTCAATCATATTTGAAAAAATCAAACCGAACTTGCCAATAAACAACAATAAATTCAAGGACCATCTACCGCACCCAGCGCGAGCACGAATTTGTTTTAAAGCTTCCGAATTATTCGTGAACTCTTGGAGACCTTCACCGTTTTGTTGACTGGACCAAATAGAAACCTTTCAACGCTCCAGTTTTATCGTTAATAGATATATCAGTAATATTGAATTATCAAGCGCGCTAATAAATCGAAAAGGCGAGTTGACGCACAGGTGTGAGCGGCCGATGAAGCGAGGGCGTAAATGAAAGGAGCGTAAATTTCAACTCTGCACGCGCACACGAAATTTCGACGGATGTCGATGGCGAAACGTGGTAGACCGTGTTCCCGGATAGGCTAGGATAGGTCGGCGTCTCGAGTACGCGCTCTGCGTTCGAGCGTCGCGACGCGAGTACCGCGAGACGGCAAGCCAGTATAGTGGAGGCGCGCGTCCCGTTCCGATCGTGCAACCCTTGAATCTCGCGATACATTTCGGTGGTGGTCGACACTGGTACGGGAGAATGTTTGCGAACGATTTGCCCAACTCCTTCGATCCTTGCACCGGTGAGTCTTTCATTACAAATTCTGTTTCGAGCGAGGGCGAAAAGGGGAACGAAAGAATAAAAAATATAAAAAAAGAGGGAAAGGAAGAAAAAGAGAAATTGGATGTGTGCGATGAAAAGCGATGCGCAGAATGTTTCGTAGCAGAAATCGCATTCACATTAGGATCCATTAACGGCGACGTCGGGCAGACTTAGTTTTCCTAGTCGCACTTTGCTGTTTCATAGAGGACATCACGAAGCTTCTACGGTCGTGTGACGTTGATAAACTAACCGCCCATAATTTAAATTTCTGGGAATGGGTATCCTTTGCCCCCCCGAGTGTGAGAATATTTTTCTGAACCTCCCTCGTTGCAATTTTAATTCGATAATGTGGCATATACACGAAACATCTTGACGATGCAGACTCTGCGCTGTTGTGCATATTGCATGTGACACTTTACACCGGAATGTGCATGGAGTACTGCAACCTGTACGGTTTGATAAATTATTTCTGCTGAAAATGGCCCCTTCTTTACAATTCAAAGCACAAGCATTCACAGGGGAGCTCGAGATTTTGCACTGTTTTTCAGGGGTTTAGATAAACGACGGCATTGAATTACTCTTGAAGCAAAGCGCTTGTGAAATTGAAACACGACGTCCACGTCGCGACGAAAAATCGCCGAGCTGTTCCCCATTCCGCGAAACTGTTGAAACAAATGGAAATCTTCGTTCGAGTCTCGAAATGTTCACGCGACGGAGGCTCTTCGTTCCTTTCCATCTACTTGCTAATGATTCGTGACAATCAAAGAGCGATCGTGAACAGAGTTAAAGAAAAAGAAGATCTCTTTCCGCGTTTCCAAGAGAGGCAATCTACGTCTCTTCTTAATTAATCTCGATTTATTAATGATACCGCCTTGAGCATTTCTCATCGCGTTACTACGCGTCTGTAAAACTTGAAAGGGTCGCGCAACTTTAATTCGACCCGTCAGGAAGTGGCGAGCGAAGCGATGCCGAGGAACTCCCGAAGATTCTGGCGACTCACGGAAGTAAAGTGCTTCTGCGAGATGCAAACGCCGATGGCTTACGCTTCCCGTTAACAGGGGATCATCGCGATTGATCCTTAAACCGGCCGGGTAAACAGATCGGCGCAATTGGATCGAATAAAATGTTCGTCGAGCACGATGGAAACGGGCCGCCAAGTAACAGCGTGCCAGCGAATATTAAGCAAATATGTGCACCGCTAAAGTGCGTTTCGAACGGAGCACGCGATCTTGTGTAGACTCGATCGCTAATATCCAGTGGGAAATTCGTAACTTTGCCTCGTACCACCGCCGGAAATATTATCGTTTGCTGCACTCTCGATTACAGAAACTCCGTAACGCGATTTCGCCGCAGGGTCGGGTGTTCTATCAAGCCAGAGTACAGCGGACGTTTCGCGAGCATGCTGTGCCATTGAGAGCGATTCCTGGCTTCTTTTCCAGAGCGACGTCACGGTCCGTTTAACTATTAATTGCGGAATTGCCCGTAGGTCCGCGGTGATACATATTCCGTGACCTTTCGATAATCTATGGAAATAAATACGAGGCGGATCGCTTCGCCCCCGCCCGCGCGCACACACGTGCTCAACAGCCCGAGGTGGAAATCACGCGTTCGAGAAAAGCCGGACGCGCGGTTTGATTCTCTAATGAAAATTGACGGTGCGTGACAGAGCGCGAATTCGGACGGTTACAGTCGCGATCCCGTAATTATGAAATTTATGAATGCTCGTTACCGAAGCACGAACCGCCCCCACCGTTTAATAACATATTCAATTTGCCGCTATCGCGATTAAATTTCACGAATCCCCGTGGCGCCACTCATGTTCCAGATTTGCGTTAATATTATCCCGGGCCTCTGCAAAGGAAAAAATTATTAACAGCACACCCCCGGCGGTTCTCTTGACCACCATTCAGTATCGAACTTCTGCGACCAATCCCGTAATTACGCTGGCGCGAGTTATGGTATTTTGCAGCGGAGGTACAATTGTTCGGAACAATTTGTCGAACTGTAAGTTTCTATTACACTACACTGTGAGTTTTTGTAGTTGGACGCGGAAGTGGGTGAATTACATGGGATCCAGTTAGAAGATTTTTGTTCGAGTTAAATTTCACGTTTCGGTATGTTAATTAGCGCTCTGACGAGTAATGCGATTTTGGAGGAATGTAGAGTGATATGTAAAAGTTTTCGGACTGTTGCATTGTTATCTGTGGACTTTGGGGGAAGGGTTGGAGCACGATTAATTTAATCGAATACCAGCGATACTAAGTATCAAATTTTACTACAATTTCGAATGTTAATCGTGAAATTCATTCTCAGAGTTAGTGTTATATAATACTAATTAATTGCGAATATTACTAGCTTTGAGGAGTATTTGCAAGGGGAAATAGAAGACTCGATGGTCTTCAATTTGTAGCTAAAGATAAAATTGGAATATTACTGTGTATGACTAGAAAAATCATTCTGAATTGAAAATTTGTGATATCGTACTTACAAGGGACGTTCGGCAACCCGGAAATTCAGAAAATTATGAAACTTGGTGTGCAAGTAGAGTAGTTCATCCGTAACGCAACCCTATTTTATGTTGGTGCCGTAATGCAATTTTTGGGGGTGAAATCATCCCTTGAAAAAAATGCAGAATTTTCTATTCCGTGGAATATCTCGAGAACAGTGAGAGATATCGAAAAGAAGTTTAAACAGATGGTGCATCGTTTTCTTATATCTACAAAACCGCGTAAAAATAATTCTCGAAAAATCCATATTTTTCAAGTTACCCCCACCACCAACCCTTAAAATTAAGGTTTTGTATATTGAAAATATATGCTGAAATACCTCTGGATAATCTCTTTTCATACATATAAATAATTCATGCGTTATATTTTTTTTTGCAAACCACCTTTATCAAGTTTGTAAGCCTGTTAGTAGGTAGTCCTAGTTGTTCTGTAAGGTACTAAAATTATATATTTATTCTCTTGTTATTCTGTTTATTCTCTTACAAGTGCACAGAGCTTGCACAATTACTTACGAAGCAGAGAATCTTAATATATGCATGCACCTCCTCCAAAGTGTGCTTCGAATACACATCGTTCAGCTTTTAATGATAAAGAAATATTGAAAGTTTAAACACAAGGAAGATACTGACGTGGCGGTTTTTTAAATACATATATATAAGAACACCAGTTAACCCTTTCGCTGCGTTATTCCCTGCGGATTTCGACTTTAGTCCACGCATTAAAAAATGTATTCTCTTGTACTGTGATGCCAATTTTAAATATTAAATTTTAATTTCAGGCCTTGGTTATTTCTGAGTTTTAAGTACGTAACGACTGAACTCTTTCATTTCTTCCTTTTTCCTTCTTATTCCTCGTTTTGTATTGTTCACTAAAGACGCTTAATAATAATACTCAGCAATGTTCTCTGATCTATCTGGTCTACTGTTTATTTCTTGGATTCCATTCTTGAGCTCCTCTTAGACAAAGATGGGCAAAACATTATTTGAAATAAAAGTTTCGTACACAAATTTTTATTTCAAATATTTTTTGCCCATCTCTGCTTCGAGACAGTTCTATTGGTAAACACAAGTTGAAAATGAAAAACTTTCTTCATTCGTCTAAAATTGACACTTTTCAAAAATCGTCCGAAGATTTAAATAGATAGCGAAAGGGTTAAACCAAACGACACGGGAGAGGTCGAAAAGTAAGACGTAACCTTGTTTTAGTACAAACTTATTTAATAACGTTACACTGATGACACTAATCTTAACTCTTCTTGGTTTACAGTTATTGGGAAATATGAAATTTCTGTAACTGAAGATTCACTCGACAAATTTATTCATCTCACAGTGACTTCTAATAAAACATTCTTCTGAGAACAGAAATCATAAAGTGCTTCATACGAATCCAGGAATCCACAATAATTTCATTCAGTTTTCAAATTTGTTATAAAGCAAGGAGAGTATCATATGAATTTATGTCAATGATTTGGTATTACGTTATAAACTATAAAGAGTCCATTTGAAAACAATCTGCCCACGTTTTGTCTCAAGAGTGAAATTTAAAACAACAGAAACCCTTTCTTCCTCCATGTTTGATTGGCCTTTACTCCCGCCACCGTTGCACTAATAACTAATTAGTTTATTGGACATTTCCTTCACGACTTTTCGTGAATTATAAACTACCTATTGTTGCGCTGCAGAGGCACAATCGGATGTGGGAAGACCGTTGTCGCGATATGCCACTGCTGTTACAATAAATTTAATGCTGTAGGAGTTACCTGGAATAGGTGTGTTGTGATGATGGATGGGGCGTGAGGCTGGGTACGCGAGTAGTAACGAATCTTGGCGCATTTACATGATAACAACTGAATGTGACTAATGCAGTACAAAGATGTACCTTGAAATGTATTGCACGTCCTTGGCAAAATTGGATATCTGTCTTCTGTAATACATTTCTAGTTTCCCTGGCGTCTCCTAGTTGATACCCCTGCATTCTGATTTTGAAAAAAAACTGCATTTTTAACGTCGACATTGAAATTTTCCTATTGGTGGTATCCGTATAACGAAGATAAATGTGTTCCAAACTCATTGTTGAATTCTTTTACCGGGAGCGATATGGTAAGCAATGTTCTGTAAAGAGGATAACGTTCTATAGTCCTCTTCCGCCACTGTAAATTACATCAGATGAAACTCCTATCTTTATTACCAGCGAGGCTGCTGCTGTTGCTAGCATAATGCTAACTTCTACCCTTTTATTTTGCGAAACAGAGAAACCGTGCGCCTGTTTTTTTTTATACGAAGAGACGAGAGATAGACCAGCAGAGCAGCCAAATGAGGTACAGCAGGGATATATCGTTGATGGTCCTGAGCAGCTAATTGATTTACTTCGCAAGTTATTTATTTGAAACTCTTGAAAATCAGAATGTCACAATTTACTGTTTGAATGCTCCATGATGAGAGTTATATACATAAAGTGCAGCCTATATTAAGGATTCTAGGGTTGTGGTGTGAAGAATTTCGTGGTTGTTGCAATGAAATGATTTCTATGGTGTGAGGGTGTTCACGACCCTTGCGTGTCTGCTTTCCATAGCAATATATATTCATGATTAGAAAACAAGTTACTAATGCAAAGTGTTCCATTGGAAACAGTAATATGAAATTTGCATACATAGATAAGGATGTCACTTGTTCACAAAGTTTCCTTTCAGGTCAGGTTAAGGGACAGCTTATATTATTCTCCGGAATATATATAGAAGTAACCAGAAGGGTCCTACTCTCCTTCACGATAATGTTCGAACCATGTATCTCACGTTTGACGCGACAAATGCTAAATGACCTCCAAGTATGAGGGTCTGTGGCATTTATTATACTCACCAGCTTGACTTCCCATGACATTCTTTCTTTTCTTCCCTAGAATATATTTGAATGAGGTTACTTCTCTACACTGAACAGCTAAAACACTTTCTGCTACAACAAACAGAATGGAGAATTACAGATGAAAATTGAAACGCTTTGATAAAAAATAATGTCACTTGATTCAGATAGCTCCTTTGTAAAAACGATAACTACATAAAAATATTTGAGCCTAAAGAAAGATACTTTCTACAACACGACCAAATTAATATAATTTAGAAAGTATTTGTAGTGAGACATAAAAAATTTTGCGAAATCATTCTCTTAGCATCTAATACTAATTGTAAGTATCGAATGTGAAGTGGAATACTGTTCTATTAACTGTAAAAGTATTACACAATTTCATGACTTTCTTTTTACGATACCTAATATCTTCGTAATAATTGCACCCGCAAATGCTTTCATTGTATTTTCTCATTTCCATTAAACGGTCAACGTATGAATTAACAATACGTATTTTACGTTGACTTACGCAACGACTGTGCACGAACAACACCGCAACTGTTCGTGTAATACTGAATATCTGTTACTGAAATTGTCCGCGTTCTAAATATGTACGCTTCACATGAACGTAAAGAAGAATTTATGCACGCAACCACTGTTTACTAAATTAATGGGTACAGAAGACGTGCATTTGTCCCAACAGTGAAATAGTAGTAGCTGCATGTTCGTCATATATTTTGCAATATTTAGAAACTGAATTTGAAAATAAGGAAGAGTTATAAAATAAAGAGGAAAAGCAAATAACCATGTTCAGTATATTAATACAATATCTGGATTCTTTGCACAAGTTCTTGCATGGCCACGTACAAAACATAAAAAAGTAAACGTTGATATTTACTTTATAAAAACGCAATTGTGAAGTGTATATTTATCGTCCTGATTGTTACGACTCTGTACAGTTAAATATCTAACCAAAACCAGCATTTCCAATGACTCTATTTATTTTTGTTATTAACCGAACTTGCCTTTATTTACGTGATTCACTTTTCAAAAATGAACGATGTTTAGAAGTTAGTTTAATTATTATTTAACCCTCGGTTGTTACACTGGACTAAAATGACCAACAATTTGACTTTGAGGTAAAATATCTTTGAGCCATTATTTCAAAGTGGTACTACCGTTTAAACATGATGATACTTTAAATGTTAATTTTCAACGATGAACATATATTCTACAATGTTCAAACTTTATCTCAGAATTTTAACGACTTAATTTAACAGGCAGTTTTTAAACAACAGCTGATTGATAATTGGCTTGGGTCGAATCGACCCAGAGTAACAACTCCGTTCGAAGAAATAGGTGTGGCAACTGATGGTTAATAACAGGCTGCAGTACATTGCAAATGATGAAGATACATCAGAATGTATCATGGATATTAAGGGGACTACTTAAGCAGTCGAAAAATCGATTTTTTTATTGCATTTTCCGAAAATACTATCTGTTCTGAATAAAATCCCGCTTGGTTTATATTAAAATTCCTTTGCCTAGAAACTTTAAACGCGTTTTTCTCGATTTTTTTTCTCTTGGTTTTTGGCTAGTTATGAATAACGGGGGTTTAGATCGACTTGAAAAATTACAGGATGTGTAAAATATGTGCCACTTCCCGTCAAACCTATGATATGGTCCGTAAAAAAATTAAAAAGCCGCAGATTTTTAGGTCGTGTTTGGCGCTACTAAAAATCCGCGGCTTTTTAATTTTTTAATGAAAATCTCGAATTTGTACGGACCATATCAGAGGTTTGGCGGGAAATAGCACATGTTTTACACATTCTGTGATTTTTCAAGTCGATCTGAACCTCCGTTATTCATAACTAGCCAAAAACCAAGAGAAAAAAAATCGAGAAAAACGCGTTTAAAGTTTCTGGGCAAAGGCGACGCTATTGGTTGTCGCTTGACCTTTTTATTATTCAGAAAAGATAGTACTTTCGGAAAATGCAATAAAAAAAATAGGTTCTTCGACTGCCTAGTTCCCTTAACCTTCTCCAAGTGCCATGGGACAAAATAACGAAATTTTTCTCCACTTATATATATATATATCATGTTATTCCCATCTGTAAAAACCAGCAGCACTTGAATAAGAATTTCAATTTACCTACATAGTTTCTTGAGAACCTGCTAACCCATCGCATCCCTCTGATCCCTGTAATACTCAAAGATTCTGCGCATTCTGCAAACAAACAGCCCCGCCATTATTCTCGTCATTCTAGCCACCCATTTGTCATTTCTTTAGTGCTTCCCATTTTATTGCGTTCCATTTTTCATCCCTAGCACAGTGTTGTTGCAACAGCTCTTAGTTAGACTTTTTTAATGGAAATATCCAGAATGGTATATTTGAAAGCCATCCATCAAGAATGATGCATCCGCGTCGAAATTCGTGATTGCAATGCGATAGAGGTGTAATCGATCCATGACACCTCAAACCGACTCGTCAATGTGTCCCTTTTTGATTCATGCTCGAAAGTTGTGGTGGAACTGACGAGCCTGTAACAAATCAGCCAGGAAGCGTCAGTTGTTATAGTTCGCAAAATTGTTGAAGGCGAATATTCGTCAGAGTACTCGCGCGCATTAGACAACAATTTGTTAGGGCAAGCGGTACGGATGTAATGCATTTAGAAGTTGGAAAGCAAGAATTACATGGCGGAACCACCGACTGGCGGATATTAGCGGCGATCATTTCCTCTCGAATTGTCGACAGCTTAACCCCTTCGGGCTCGGTATACGTTACAATGGCACACATCAATTTTCACTTGAAACTAGTTGTTGGAGTTAGTATATCTAACGTTACTCTTATTTGTTTACGCACAGGAGTGGATTTGGAGATTTCGCGCTCCTGGGCTAACATACGTCTGTCGCCCTTTCCGTGAAATATCATCGAATATTTAAATGCCAAAGAGTTGGGACAATATTAAAATTAGAGGGGTGTTCTCGTTTAGAAGGCCCTTTTTCTCTTTTTTTAGAGGCGACGCACAAAAGAACTACACAGTTATTACCGATGAGTATTACTCACACGTATTTATTAACATTTCAGAATGTCGTAAACAAATTTGCAGCTATATATAATTATAATTAATGGCAAAGCATGTGCAAGAAAAGTTGCCTCATGGTGTGCACAATTCCGGCGGAACCGCTGATCTAAAACAAAAAAACTAAAAGGATTCTTAATCAGTAAGAGTGTAGCTATAGTCCCTATCACATTTATGAAAAAAAATCACAAAATGGTGAGACTTTGAATTTAAACTCTTACGTCTTAAATTTTTACGTCTTTTTATCGTCTTTAAACGATCTTAAACATGTGAAAGGAGAACTCTTTCGACTCGATTCTGCTACCGGTAGAATTATATGTTTTCTGAAAGTGTAGAAAAAAATGGACCAGGATGGTCCGCTAGAAGTTGAAACATCTTGCGCACCGTCATGATAAACACTGTTTTGAGAGAAACCCATATCTGAATTAATTATTAGTATATATGGCTGAAATTTGTTTTACAACTTACTGAAATGTTAGTAAGTACCTGTGGATAATGCTCATCGGTAAAAACTGTGTGGTTTTTTTTTCGTCGTCCCCAAAGAGGATAGAAGATCTCGTTGCTCTAGACGAGAATACCCCCTTAATCGTTATGGCAACTCACAAATGAGTTATTGCTAATTTGCTACATGAAAAAAAGTGAATTGTTTTTAAAATTGCTTCAAGCGTCTGTGTTTAATGATCACCCGGGCAAAACAGCCAAAATAAAAAAATGATACTTTTTATTAAATTATGTCTAATACTTTATTCACATATTTAGCAAATAGGCATATAGGTTGCCGCCCCCAAATTTCGCCGTCCTAGGCTGCAGCCTACTTAGCCTACATGTATACAAATCCGCCCCTATTTACGTAAGAGTATAATGGAAGCCTGAGAAAAAGTTGGAAAAACAGATGCTGGTGTAATGTAAAGGACGAAGTCATGAAATATGTTATTATTTCGTAAATGGGAACCATTTCGAATGAACGAAACTGAATTAGAATACAAAATTAATCTTTCTTCGTATAATTTAATAAAGTTAATAATGACTTTAGTACCGACTGATTGATAAATTCAGTGATTATTTATTCTTTGCAATATTAAAGGTGGTTAACGTTGCGGAACCTTTTACAATATTATTGTAGGTTCCTGTGTACACGTATAAACAATCGTAATGCATTGGAACGTGGCACATCATTTTCATGTCAAATCGAAAGGCCATGATAATATTGAGACTTTCTACGTTACTGTGATCTAGACGTCCTGAACATACAAACATTGTATAACTTTACGTAGCGATTTTCTTCGTAAAAGCAGATGAAAGGAGGATATGGGGAAACATATGTGCACGATATTTTTGCAGTGAATTTAGTATGGGCTTTATACACAAGGGAACACAGAAGGGGAATAGTCGATAAAGATTATTGTGTATTCAGTTGCTGGCAGCGAGTATCTAGAAATAAACTATGTAGCTACTTCAGCATTTGGGGGGTAATCTAAACAAAGGATTTAGTGTGAAATGAAACAGAATGCAATGGTGGAAAGAAGTTTATTAAGTTGTAGTAAATGCATTAGCAATTATATGTGCGAACATACAATTATTCACAAACTGAGAAGAGTGAATATAAAGCATTTAAGATGTCTTGTAAAATTACGTAATAGACGACTAAGTGTTTTATGTACAATATTCCATTTTTTTTATATTTGTATGTTATGTTGTATAGGTTATTAATGAAAATTTAGGGAGGAAGTCGGCCAATTATCTATTACTTAAATTGAATCTTTTTCCCCTTTTTACCCCTACTTTTCCTTAATGCTTATTCAAATAAATTTTGCACCTCGTCCGAATTTCGGACGATTAGGCTTTTGCATAATCGTCCGAAATTGTTTAATGTTTAATAATAAGTGAATAAAGGCCGTCGCCCATTTCGCCGAAGCGCAGCGCGACGACCAAAGCGAAATGTTCGTCGGCGCTGTTCTGTCACATAGGCGATGCGTGGTCGCCGCGCTTCGCTTCGCGGCGCTTCGGCCTAGTGGGCGACGACCTTAATGATTTTGCAATCAATGCAATAATATATATTACTTTCTATTTTTGCTCCATCGATGTATATCTGAAAATCTGGTTACAGAGAATTCCTACAGAAAAAACACTGCACAGTTTCATAACATATATCTTGCTTTAATTATTTTCATACTTCTTCTGCTGATATAATGGTGAAAGAATGCAGTGTCGCGAGAGCATTAAAAATTTTAATGGTGAATCAATTGTAAGTATAGTATAAATTTATAAAAGAGGCATTAATTATTTTTAAAAGAGAATTATACAACTCGTCCCATGTTCTCAAAGTTCATACTGGAAGAAACTGTAATCTTAATTCGGTCAGTTTTATTAATTTACAAAATTTCTTGATCCTCCACCAGCTCCAGACAGGTTTACTAATTTTTGAAACCATGTGAGCATCTGGAAAGTGGAGCGCAACATTCGCTTTTAGTTTCGTGTATGGGAAAGTCGTGTATACATTTTTAACCAGCTCCGTGGCCAGTGATGACTGGCCGAGGTAGCTAAAAGTGAACAAAAAAATAAAGAAACTGGGTAAATATGGTCTAACGATAAGTAAAGGGAAGTACGTTCAAAGAAAGGTTAAGTGGACAGTAGAGGGTTTTGTATTTTACATTTTCGCATAATTTTATATAATTTTCCTCAACAATTTCTGATGTACAACTATCACATAATTCAATTATCTTTTTTCGTTTTCAAAATCAGTTCATATAATTAATATGGTGGAAATTAAAGTAAAATGGAAAATTAAAACTACATATTTCAAATCCTTTCAATAGTGCAAAGATAAAGATACACTGTTTAAAATAATTAGGAGATATCCTATTAAATTTTTACTACTTTTCGATGTATTCAATCTCATTGAAATTATTACCACACTAAATATACCATATGCCTTTCAATTCTGATACATATTCGATTTTCCCTTAAATTATTCAGAAACGCGACACCTTGTTTCGAGCAATGTATTATTCCTCCATAAATATGTCCACCAGAGAAGTGCTTACAATTAATTCCTTAATGTATATAATTTTCAAACTGCAGTATATCTATCTATCAATATTACTGGTAAAAATATGCCAATGGGAACCATCTATATGATATCAGTAAAGCAGAAGGGTTAGTGTGAACTTCTTACACTATGTATTAATCGATTATTTTGAATGCACATTGCGCATACATATTGTTTCACAACAACGTCAGTATCCTTGTCAAAGCTCCAATGAGAAGATTACGTGCTTCGATGGCCAGGGTTTCCTCGCGGGAGCATCGATCACTGCCATTGTCGAAAGATAGTAGGTACAGCGCACAGTAGCGTACCAGAGGACATTCCCAATCAAAATCAGTTCGAATCTAATGGTTCACCGATTATTGTCCATGACACTCGACCATGACGCACTCATGAACCGAGCATTCCATGGTGCTCTGACCGTCGAGCACAATGTTGGAAACAGACAACTGCTCGATGCCATAGGATTCAATGGGACCAAGGGTTTACCAGGCAAAGATTAAACCATTTTTCTCATGGCTGAGAAGTGTGATGGCTTGTGTTGACCGATTGTATTCCCGCGAGGGTCCCCTCTCTGCTAATAATTCAAATACTTTTCTAGCATATTTGTGCATTATTTGAATAAAATATCTAAGAAATTACTATTCAAATGGTATAGCATCATATTTGACTTAAAATTATATTCAAATACTGGTACTTTATTTTATTTGACCATGCAAATTATATTCCTCTCATTTATTTCGTTGCTTGGTTATAATCAAATGTTTTTTTTTTTATAACACATAACCGAGATTAATTTTATAATAGCATTGCAGCTGTATTTATTTTGTGCATCGCAATTGTTGCTTAAGCTACATTTTCTTGTCTACACCATTTAAGTTCCGGAGAATGAGAGTGATGTAAGTCAGGGAAGCTGGAAAGTTGAATTACTTCCATAGTCTGCTTCTTATTATGAAGTATACGTAGCACGGAAGCTGAGTAAGCAGGCTTAATACTAAGTTGCTTATTCTGACGACGGTGGTACTATATGTAGGGTCCAATTTAGTCGCATCGCGTATTATCATTACAAAATGCGATTACGCTGAAGGTGGTGTTTTGTCAAAGTGTGGAACCACTATTTCTGAACAATTATAATGAAAGATGGTTTTTATTTTTTTAGTGAAGATTTATTAATTTAACAGAGTTAGTGCAATGGTATTAATTTGAGATTTCAGTAACATATTACTACGTGTGATCTAGAATCTTAAAACAAAAATAATTTTACGATTACTACTAGATATTTATTGTAATCTTTCCTTTCGAAAGACTAATATTTATTACTCATTCACTTACTTATTATTAACGTATTAAGTAAGTAACTAAATTAGCATACTAAGTAATTAATAAAATATTAATATTTGATTTAATTTTATTAATACAATTGCTGTTGGATTATCATACTATTTGGACAGATTAATAGAGTAAAAAATGTAGCCTTAAGTTGATTCTAAACTCAGTGTTTAAACAGAAAGTGACGTAAATTACTTCTGGCCATTCCAAAATTTGTTTTACTGATTCTGTCTAACAAATGATACTTTCAACGACGTATCTTATTTTCTTAAACAATTTGTATAGTAAAATCTGAATGGTTTTTCATCAAGTAAGGAACATCTCCTCAGACAGTAACCAAGGTTACTCAATTCAATTAAATATAGATCCCGTGAAGGATGCACATCAATAGGTCACCATTTCTCAAATGTGAACCAGACTATACTATACATTTTTGGTAGAGACTCACGCGTGTAAAGTAAAAGTTCTATTGTGATTGAAATGAGTTCCGCAAAGTGGACGAAGGGAATAACAGATAAGAGAAAGGTACATACCGACATAAAGCGTAACTATATATCCGTGGAAGATGCATGCAGAGCTTGAGTAACAGTATCATAAAGGGTAATCCGATTGACGTCTATCCATCATAGGAATAAAAAATGTAACGTATGACCCAGGGGACTCTAGGATATCAAAGAGACTCGGATACCTTTATATCCAGAAGAATGTTGTTTAGCGCCTTCTGAACGCTCCACATTCCGAATTTTTGCCACAGCGGGGTTATGTTGCTATGTAAGCGACTAATAAATATTTTAAAATCCACTATGTAGACGCGTTTGAACATGGTAAACTATACGCGAATTCGCATTCCACGCTGTTACATACATAGTTCGTGATGCGCAGTGTACAGGATGATTCATACATGCATGGCAATAAATCATGGTGTAAATCTACACACTAAGGGGCCATCCTTAAATTACGTAAGGGTAATTTTGACGAATTCTTACCCCCTCCCTCCCTCAGTATAAGAATTCGTAAGATTTGATATTCCAACCCCCTTCTTACGTAATATTATTTGCATTTAATTTTTTCAGTTATTAAAATTCTTTTAAAGTTTTATATAATTCATTCAACTCGGCTTCGGGAAATATAAACTAAAACTACTTTTGTGGAACCTTAATAATAGAAATTGTATTTATTGACAATTAGTTTAAAAAATATTACGTAAGACGCTACCTGACTCCCCCCGCTCTTGTAAGAAAACGTAAGAAATTCGCGACTTCCTCCCTCCCCCCCCCCCCCCCCCCCCTCCTCCAGAGAGCCTTACGTAATTTAAGGACGACCCCTAATATAAGTAAAATCGTCATATGAGCATAATATATGTCCTCGTTATGAAGTGAAGTGGAAACCCTCGGGTTCACTAATTACACTTTTATTTGAAACAAGTAACTTTAATAATAGAATACACTTAATGAAATCAGGAAAGGACAAGAGTATCCACGAATACTCGGCTGCGCGTGAATAACTTAATAATAATGACTGCTCGCTTAGTGTCACGAATTGGAACTGACTACTCTTGTTTTTGGGGTCCTATTATACATATATGTACTTCTTTTTGGTGGTGGGGTACAGGGTGATGCATCCAACCTTGTACCCTTTTGATAAGGCGTCCGAGTCATGAACGAGCCCAAGTAATCCGTCACTGAGCAACTAATAGTAAATACATTTGTGTGTTACTATCAGACGGCTGTTTTGATATATGTATTTTTAGGCAACTCATAACAGTCCTATATACCCGTATTTTTTGAGTTATGAAGATATCACGATTTCCTGATCCCAATCCATTAGGCTTTTACTTGTGGGGCCATTTAAAAACAATAATTGTGCATTTAATGCAAGTGAATAATGTGTATTTCCGAATTAACTGCGGAACTCAATGCTACGGCAAGGAGTAGCCTCTGTTGAGGCACATGTGTGCAGATGTACCCCCCGAAGTATTGACACGCATTTGTGCATCGCCCTGTACGTACAGCGACCAAAACTGTCCTATGTAAACGCAGATAATATTTATTCATAATAATAAAAGTTAACGGTAACGTGAATATAAACTCCAACAAAAACGTAAGGGCAAAATTTTAATGGATTCGAAGTACAAAAAGGATGTAAGTTCGCGAAGATACCCACTTTGAAAGAGAATACGTATTTCGATAGCAAAGAAGAAGTTGGAAACTATGTAATGACTAGGACGAAGGAAGTGCTTCGAATTTTATATAAATTCTGGTTTGTAAATGTAACAGTGTATAATAAATGATGGTTCCCTGTGGTGAAATATAATCATGAAATTAATCAGGAAATCGATATCCCGGACATCGTGTTCGCCACTTAATTTAGGTAATCAAGGTTTTACCTACTGTATCAGAAAGAGAATTAATTCAAATTTTTTAATTCTACCTTCACCATTTTGTGCTACAGCGTTGTGATAAAGAATTTTGTATTACTATATTATTTAGTACTATCGTGCCACTTAAAACGGGAACAGAATAAGGCCAAAATTCAGTTGCCTTAAATGTCCTTCATTAAACTCTGTGTTGCTGATACTTGGAACTCTTTTAGGACAGCGTACGAAACAATGTTTCTCCTATTAGATTTACACGTCGACCAAAACACCTAATTGACCGCCGCTGATCGTCGATAGACAAACAATACGCTACAATTGTTAATTTCCTGTACAATTATTGCGGCTTACCGAGGTGATCGATTAAGTTTGGGTTCTGTAATTGAGCGAGCTCACTTGTTGCAGGTGCAAAAATGTCACAATGTCACAAGCAACTATCAATTGAGGAGTGATTTTTCAAAAAGGCATATTTCCATTTTTGATGGCAGCGCCTTAATAATATTAAATTACATCCCCGAGTGGCAAAAAGCACTACAAAATAGCTGTAATTCCTTTTTGAGAAATAAAAGTGTAAATAGGGACATGTTTCATAAAAAAGGAATTATTTCCAATATTGACAGCAAATAATTCTTCTAATTTAAATATTCCTCGCCCCACCCTAATACACGCCAGGAACAGCGACAATTAACTTTACTTAATGGGCCATTCGTACCTAATATTTAAAGGGTGCCAAGAACAGAAATTACGAAAGATATACGAGATATGTCGCGAAGGAAATTTCGAAAGTTACGGATCCTGATACTAGAGTGTGTAGTTTCCAGGATGAATGTAGTCTCGCTGATTTAAGGTTTCGCAAATGTTCTGATGCAGATAGGGGGAGCTAGTGGAAAATTAGAATGCCTCTTCCCTTCGTTGCAGTTATTATGTTTTATCACAAATATTTATTCTACTCGCGGTAATTTTCTCTCTGACATTCCATTCATTCTCGTCTCTATAAATAATCGGAAGAAACTGTTACCACTTTTAATCTTCTCTGTATTCTCATTTCCCTTCTTCCATTGCGTTATATTGGCAGATACTTCGAATTAAAAGTCAACTTACAATTCATTGGTAAAGTACACTTAATCTACTTGAATAACTTAAGGTATAATACTCGCCAATACGGTGGGTCTGTGTCGCAGTAATTCCCACGATATTTCAAACTCTCGCGATATTGTAATACAAAGAACGAAACTATATTAGTTTTTCATTAAAAGATTGCGGTCAAATCTAGTACTTGCTAAAAACCCCTTAAAACTATGCAACAATCGCTAAACTCAGTTTCTCCCGGAGATGAAAATATTGCTCTTAATCAACGTGGTACATTGGACCGCCTCACCCTGTGTATTACTCTATAATAAAATCGGTGTACTTACCATAGCTACAGCGACGATTACCAAATACTTTATACGAATCACTTTTGTGGCCACGAGCAGATGTTCCCACACGTAAACCGTGAAGGGAGCCTTGATGGCTCCGCGAAGAGATAGACATGTAAGAGGGTTTTCATGTTTTGTGATCGTAGATCGAACCGCGTGGCTAAGAGAGCCTTTTGGCCGAAAGGGTAGGTGTATATATATATATATATATATATATATATATAGGTGTGTATATATATATATATATGTATAAGTGTTCTAACCGTGAAGCTGCCGAGGCAGCTGGAAGCACGGAAGTTTGACGAAGGTTGGCCGTCGGATGGTAATAAATCGTCCTATCTGAACGAATCCAGCCTAATACATTGCGTGGCCCCTGTCGTGATCTTCGCTAGGGGGACAGTCGTATCAGTACACATATGTCATAACACATAATCGCGTTTGCTATCTTAGCTTCATGCAGAATTGAATATGAATTCGACTTCGACAGCATTGAATCTACATTTTGGTGAAGACGTATGTCGAGCACCACTCAGTAGCCCTCCCGTCCGTGTTCATCAACGAGCACCTCTAATCGACATTTGATGCACTTTAGGATTCAAAGGAATTTGGACGAAAAAGGGTAAACAAAAAAAGAACGTGCTATCTTTACAGTTTCATTTTGTTTCTTGAAATAGTAATGTTGTTTGTTTAGTTTGAAAGGTATTATTTTGTAAATAAAGCCTATGCCAGTTTTTCTTTTCTACTTTGGTGCTTATATTTGTTTAATAGTATCTTCACTTAAGTTCCTTTTAGTATTAATAAATTCGTCGTTATCCTTGTGCATATTAGACAATTGTGTACTTTTGTCACTTCCATTAAGGCAGAAAGAAATTAAGAATTTGATTGAGTACTCACATTGAATGAAGCAATGTTCTATGTATAATTATTTATTGATTTATAATGAAATTTGGGCCAAGAAATATGAAAATCTGGTTCGTTGTTATCAGAAATATATTTATAGGTATACGGTAATGAATAACATTGTAAAATTTGCAAATTGAGAAAAGATGTTCATATTACATAACTTTCGCAAAGTAAATTGATCGGGTAAGAATATTATTATCCTTTGAACTCAATAATTGTTGTAATTTTAATCAATATTATTGTGAATATAGATTGATTATATTTGGCTGTAACGCATGAAATATTTGTTTTTCTTCAATAGAAATGGAGGTACTTCATCTTGTAAGTGAACCAACATCACTTAATTGAAATATTCATCATTGAAACACTTTTACGCAGATTACTTCGACTTTTGTTTGCTAAAGTTCTAATCATCTGATCTCGAATTCTGTTTTATTCAGAATCATAGATCCTTAAATTCTGAAAAATAATTTCCAAACCTTCATACTTGAAAGAAATACTTGCTTTTAGAAAATTATTCAAATAACGCAAAAATCACCTAAGAAATCAAATAATTTCTATATTCTCCAATGTGAGCTGCACGTTTAAATATTATTGATTTTATAATATCATTGATTTTGTATAATCCTGTGAATTCGTTTTAAACATAGAGTGTTATATCGCGAGCAGTAGTTTGTCTACAATTTCTTCCCAAGTTCGATCTTTTGAACAGTCGAGGGAGTTGTAGTTTTAGTACGAACTGTACTTTTCACTTAAGTTTCACTCTTTCGACTGAGGATAGAAACAAGTGATTCAATAAGTATTGAGGAAGGAGGCTGTCGTCGATCGAATTTCCTTAACGTCCTGGTAGGATGAAATACTATCGCCGATAATAAATCTCATTATCCGAGAGAAATGCAGGAAACTCTTATCGACGGATTCACGGTGAGGGAATAGATTTGTTGCATTTCTATGAGTGCATTGATCGAATACAGTATTTGCATTGATATTCAGGCTCCATGGTACATTTAACGTCATTGCCCTGTATAATTATTAGTCATCGTAAATTTGTGCAGATTATTGTTCCTTTATGAATTAAAGCAGTTGCTTTAATTATTTAGCAGAAACATAAACTTTAGCTATTTAATTTATATATTCTTCTATATCATAAATTGCAAATAAAATAATATTCAATTTCAGTATCTTAAACATATTCGGATGCTTAACAAAACATAATATGTACAGTAACGAAATTACAATAATTTCAATACTTTGATACATAAACTTTGTTCAACAAAAAAAATGGAATATTCTTTAAGTACGGCCTTTCCAAGTGATCGCTTCCATCGAGAAATCTTTTTACAAACCGAACACTGAACTTGGATTTTTTAAAGTAAATATTCGGGGAGTCTCAGACAATTTACTTTTGATAATTAAAGTAATTAAGCTGTTTGCGTTATACATAATGTAATTTCATTTAAATGTTACCTATACATTCAGTTTCTAATAGAAATGTATGGTACTTTTGAAATGAACGTTTCCCATTTTTTTATTGTTATTTTTTTACCATTCTTGAAGAACAATGTACGCTGAATATTGTTTGTAATTATAATCAGCAACAGCCCTGGAGAAAGTTCCTCGTGAGTACAAAGAACCACTGGCAATAATTCCAGGCAAGCAATTAGTAATCATACAACTTTAAAACCAGTTTACAATTTTCTTTATATACTTCGATTTATTTCGTGTTAGGATTCATTCATGAATGGAGCTGGTGTTGTAGGTACTCGTGTGTTAGTTGTTATCCCAATGTTAAGAGATGTTATGGAAGATTGTGTCACATTATTGGAAACAGAGAAATCAGAGTTGCTGAACAATATACTTCTAAGCGATAGTGTATGTAATAGTCTCGCACTTCGTCCAGTAAAACCATTAAGGGCTTTAAAGCCGTAAGTGGATTCAACCATTTTGCTCAAGCTTAAAGGTAGCGTAGAGTTGACTTAAACTCTCACATCCGTGTCTTTTAATACGGTCCGTCGACGCTGCAAACGTTTAACTGGCAAACATCCAGACCGCTGGTTAATTTCTCCGTTATATTTCTTGGTCGATTGTTCCTTAATTATGTTAGAGCAAAGAACAGAGTTACAGTTTGAAATTAGATATTCTTACGAAGTTACTATAGAGTTGGTAATAGTATTACGAGGCTGTTGTATAACAAAGCATTATAGCAAGAGGTACCTTTGGTGACCGCAAAAAGTTTCCAGGTGGTTTTGATTATAATATGTATACGGAGTAGGTATTTTTTACTTTAATCGACTGACAAATATTGTCGAACTGGTCCAGAAGTTTAGATAATTTTTAGATGGAGGGTGAAGAATATCAAGGAGATACCATTTCTTTTAAGGAAAGTATCCACTATTTGTGATAGAATTTTGACTTTAGAAGAGACGAAAGTACCGTTTGCGTTAATAAAAGATATTGAAGGCTATAAAATCGGTAAAAGGTACCTTCCCATCAAATTACTCCAAAAATGGATAATTTTTAGGATTTTATTTAAATGAAACTAAACGTTATAATGTGACACACTTTTTAGGCTGTATTTGTACATCATTAAGGATAATAAAAAAGATTTTTTGCATATTTTATCTAATACTGCTGTCTCTTGGTGGCTGTGATTGTCCTGGTAATACAGGTTGATAAAAAATTGTATTATCTTCAGTCATGTACAAATACAGCTTAAAAAGTTTTTTAATACTATGACAATTACAAATTACCTATTTTTGGCGTGATTTGGTGGGAGGGTACCCTTAAGAGGGGATTCTCCTGCAACAGCCCCCGAAATTTCTGATTTTTTTTTTAAAAACTATTGTTATTATTGCATTAAACTCTTTTAGGATATAAGGAGGCATCTTTAAACTTGCAGAAAATATTTTGTTTATGTCGATCCTTCTTATTATTTATTACTTAGCACGGGACAGTTCACTCAATTCCCAAATAATTTGTAAACTGTTTCCACCATTTGTTGAGAAACATGTTGAAATATGATAATATTTTGACACGAGACACGCGTGGATATTATACAGTTACGAGTAGCAGTGTGGTTTAAATGTTGGCGATATGGAAGTCTTTCGTGGTGCTGTCCTAATTCTCTCTAATTTTCGTGGCATTCCCTCCACAGTAAAATTTGCAAACAATTTCGCTGGGAATATACTCCACCATTCGTAACAATTCCATTACAATTTCGTCATCCATACCCAACGTGTCTACATCATTTCATCTGCAAAACTGTGCATTAGAAACGTTTTCATTCGAGCCATTTCTTCCATTGGAAAACATTTATCGCTTGTATGCACAAGGAAATTCAATTAAATGCATTTATAGCTTCTTTTTTTCGTTGCTGAAAATTATTTCTCATTTCTCACACTGGTAGTCGCAGAATAACTGTTTCATATATCGCCCACACATACAGAAATCTTAAAAATGAACTAAATATTATAATATCCTTTCTCCAGAACACGGTGCTTTATATGAAACAGTGAACCAGGTGTGTTTTAATATTTACATACAAATTGACACATCGGTGAATTGTTAATACCTATCCGATAGAGCTGATTTATTCGTTCTAGCGTCCAGATGCTACAACTTGGACGTTTGTATGTAAATCCCAAAATTGCGGGGCTACTCTTTCTGCAGCCACTGCTCGAAATTCAATTCCGATACACTGAACAGGATAGATTATGTATACAGGGACAAGAGGAGTTACAAAGCTAAGAAATATTCTTACGACTGAATCAACAACACATCCATTATTCTTTCTGTGATTTCATCTGGGCATTTATGTTACATGCATTAAAATACATCAAGCTTCCACTAATTTGCTTTATTAGATAAAATAACTTTTCAAGGTTTCATATCTTGAAGAAAATTCTGTCACTTCACCTTCACCTTGGTGACATTGAAAACTCTAAATAGTTTTCAAAATTCCGTAATTTTAAACGTCACGGAATTATATTCTATTAGGTTGGTGCATATGAAAATATTTTTTTTGTTTTCAACTGTTTTATTTATTTTATTTTTTTAAGCTTCTATGACATTTCTCGAGGCACAAGCCAGGGTTAGTAATTGTTACTGTACTCCCACCATAGATAATGGAACATTTACCCCATCCGCGATCGGCAATTTCGTTGTGTGGAACTTGCGTAGGGCCGACCTCTCTGTATTCAAACGCTATTATCTAAAAAATGGTTGGAAGCACGAAAAAATTATATATTCAGTAATTATAGAAAATTGGATGCTCTTTTAATATTATTTCAACAAATTTTCGATAGGACTTACCATTTTATAGATATTCTTTAAATTAGATTTTCTTGTTGTCCAATTGCAATAAAGTTTCTTAGGGATTATTTTTTTATGAAGTGGAACTATACTGGGAGTGAGAGTAAAAAAAGTGGGATATTGAAAAATAAGGGCCACGCTAATGCATACATGTTTTGAAACCATCTAAGCTCTGGAATAATTTAATAGTAAGTGGCAGTTCAAAAAACTTTTACCATAGCTAAAAAAAATCGATTGGCCTCTCAAGACCACCGACAGCTTACCCCCACCATTACGTGCAGCCTTAAATTACTACTTGCCCGAAAACTTTCATTTGTCACTGTTTCACATCTATATCGAACAAGAACGGCTGTAATTGAATTCTGCAATCTTCGTTTACGCGACAATTACACGGCAACCAGACGACTACCGAAATGAATTCATCGCGAACGCTTTTGTCCGCGAATTTCTCGTTTCGTGCTTGAAACGCGATCTTTATGGGCACAAACGAACAGTGGAACTCGCCTTGCTCTGGCAGAAACATTTCAACTAGAGACGCAGCAAGTTCCCTTGTTCAAAATCTTGGAATGACACTCGAACGTACCGAGATCAAAGGGAGACGATAAAAGCGCGATATAACGGGTCGAGGATCCCCGTAAAACTGTGTGGCAGAAAGAAGGCTTAGACGAGGAAAGGGATCGCTTCGTTCGAGTTGGCGTCTCAACGCGCGGACCGAACAAGAGATCCTCAATTACGGCTGATATTATCGTAGGCTTTTGCTCGAATCTTCGCCACGACCCCACAATTTTTTCCCTTCACATTCGGGGGTTGTATACTCCAAGGAGCTCAAGGTCCAATTATACTAGCCGCTGATGACTCCCTTAATAAGCACATTCGGCTGACAATGAGGGTCGTGAAAATCAGCTTTATCTATCTTCGTCTGAACTGTTTATTCTGTAAAATTGCTGGGGAACAACTAGGAGAAGCTTCATCCCTGAAAGGAGTTTAGCATCGAAATGAATTGGCTCGGTACAGTTTTTGGAGAACTTGGTAACGATCACTTGAGTGTTCTAAAAGGAAATCCTACGGAACTGAGATTTTGAGTAAATAAATGAGTAAATAAATAGGGGATAAATGACATATTTAATGTATTTAATTAAATGACTGTTAAACAATGAGATATACGACGAAACGTTATGCAGCTGTGCAAAATATAATAAGAAATGCTATTTTTTTAATGTATTATTTAAACAAAGGGAATTTTTTGGAATCTGTTAGCACAGTTGCATTCCGTATTAGAAAATAGATAATTTTGCCATTTACACAGTTCTAGTAGTTTCCAAGATATTCGACCAAACACGTTTCTTACCCTCAAATTTGAGGGCTGTTTTCACCCCTTCAACATGAATGTTAGCCATTAAAAAAAAATACGCGTCAAATATTTTTGTAAGAACTACTTTCTACCAAAATCGCATCAAAATCGGTGATTGTCATTCGATATTTTTCCCTGCCAGTGTGTCGACGATGTTTCTTAAATACTCTGTGTGGCTTATATGGAATACTGTGTAATGGAAATATTGAAACTGGTATTGCATCGCTCCATTATTGGGATTGCTAATAGATCTGTGTTGATGACCTCCTACAGTGATTTGAGCATTTCAGTAACATGAAACACGATACAATGTGTAATAACCTATAGACAATAAATTAAGGGTATCGATAGTTACATTGATCACTGATCTCAAATAGTAAACACATTTTTCAATTGTATCTATAGAAATAAACGGATTCTATAAATAACGTCGCGTTGGGCTATGATAGGTACATAAACACATTCGTTATTTCTTTCTTCACATTTATTGTTTTTACTATAATTGTTTAGTGAAGCATGTACATTCGAAACTAGATTCGCGTTATATTTAGTTTATCATTTCTATTCATAGAACATGTTGAGGCAGGTTGACCATTTCATTCTGGGATAATCTGGGGCCACTAATAATATTATTCACTAACTAGAGTGTTAAACTTTTCAAATCGAATGCAGTTTCAATATTCATTGCTCTTCTATATACAATTACAAAATCTAACACGTTTAAAATCTAACAAGTTATATTACTCCTCTAAATACCTTGTCTCGTGTAAAGATAAGAAAGAAATTTTGATGATTGAGGGATGTAAAGACTAAATAAATTCTTGAATATTTTCTGCAGTGTCATAATTTATAATCTAACTTTCAAATTGTTTATTCCTTCACTTCACATTTTTATATTATTTTTTCTTACACAATGAAAATGTAATAAATACGCATTAGGGTAAAAGTGATAATAAGGGTAAAATTGATAGACGTATGTTAATATGCTCCCACCCATAAGTCACTCGACACTTCGTATAGTTGTTAGGAGGACTATTTTCAAAATGTGAAATGACCCAGATTATAATATATAGTTAACACATATTAATTGTTTATTATGTAGAGAATATTTGCTTCCAATTTTACATTAAAAAATTTAGCAAAATGTTAGTAAATTATCTTATATTCCCTTTTCACCAATGTATTCGCCTCGTTTTGATATGACCATTTGAATAGCTGCATCCCTCCGATTATTTTTTTAATATTTGTGAATTAATTTTTCACTCTTTGATTTTGAACATCTTTTTATTTTTCTATCAACTTCATCGAAAACTTCTGGATTAGGTTAAGGTCTGGTGCCTGTGGAGACCACGCCACATTGTTTTTTAATTTTTTAAAAATCTTTCCTTCAGATCTTTATATTATATTTATATTTACTTATAAGTAAAGTAAGTGAATATACAAAATTAAAACAATAAAACTACTTGAGAAACTTGTATCCATATTCCAATAATCAGTTTACTGAAAGCAAGTGTGTAAATGTTAATGAATAAAGGCAAATCGCTGGTTTCTTCAAAGAACATTTACTAGATTTAAATAAGTGATTTCAACTTGGCCCCCACACCACAACCGCATTTAGTAATTCATGGCTCTCTTTAAAAGGTTGACTAAACTACTTGAATCGGGTGTTTAGGGGATTACCTTCGCCCGGACACTTTGAGAAAACCAATTTCTATCATTTTGCAGTATCTTAAAGTACGAAGCCATGAGAACATGTTCCCAAAATATTAAGTCAGGATCTACATAATTAACAAACTTCTGGAATTTTAATCGAACCAAGCTCGTAGAGCACAAGCTCATGACTTACACCCCTCCGCTCCACAAACCAATAGTCGACGGTTTCAGCAGGATTTGAAATTCTATTTTGTTCTGTAGATAGTCTCCTTTCCTGTGCTATCAAATTTGTATACACTCTCTTGGAATGTGTTTGACCAAGAAATAGTGATCGAGGTGAAACAGAATAGAAATATCTTACTACAGAAGTATCTTCTACTGAATCTATACTCGCAGCTCTTTCTCAAAGCTACGTTTCTCAAATCGGCGAACACGATATCTCAGGAAATATTTGATTTACTAGAAACATTCACAAAATATTTTATGAAGCCATCAAGAGTTAGTTATAGTCAAGTGTTTTTATAAGTATTTTTCACTTCTGTTGCAACCAGAAGACTAACAAAAAATACGAGAATATTAATATCCACGATTTCCAGAATGGTCATACTACGCAATTATACTTTAAAAATTCATTTGTTTTTCGATTTCGCTTCAATCGTTTAAATAGAACACTACCAGAAACACATGTCCAGTGAGTATAGCTATATCTCTGACACTTTATAAAACTTTGTAATAAAATTTTATTTGGAAGAGCTTCATTACATTTGCTCTGGAACAAATATAGAATTTGATCAATACATGATAACACTTGGCAATTAAAAAATGACACAGTCGTTCAAGTGTACGCAACTCCTTAAAGGATATTACCAAAAAGGGAGGGGATTCAAGAGAAGTTGGATTAGGTCAAAATACGATGAACCATTGGGAAGTTTCATAATTGAAACGTTGAATATACTTTGTGAACACAAGGCCGGAATCCCCATCGAGAAGACTAGTTCAGAATGCAATTAAGTGTCTGTGGCGCAGCCGGGCGAGGGGGGGGGGGGGGAAGGGACTCTGGCACCCCCAAAGTGGGGGCTTTGCAGAACGAAAAGAAAAATTTGTATAATCACTTAATGAATTTTATTGATTTCGCATTAAAAATATTTTTAACCGTTCAACTCGGCTCCCCGGAATAGTAGTTGCAAACTCAACTTCTCTGTAACTTTCCTCGCAAAGCAATAAACAGATTTGACTAATATTCAGTTTGGTGGTACCCAAAATAATAAATACTAATTTGGTGATATAATTATCTACATATTCTCTTTCGTCATGATACCAACGAATTAAGGAAACCAGTACACATTTGTATTCAATACATCATGCTTATATATGCCTCAGTAACAATTCACACAAAGCGCCAAACATGTTACCATAGACATCGACTTAACCGTCAGAGCTCGTGTATGCCAATATTGCCAATCTCTCAGGGCCCGCGTTCCAAATCCTCTGTTTACGTTGCAAATAAAGCTGCGCTTCCCCACGAGTATGGAGTTCCCTTAGTATTTCAAGACACCGAGGTAAACATAAAGGAATCGAAATACCAGGTAAGATCGGGGCTGTCTGAGCGCAAAGATCGGCAGCGCGTGTAAACGCAACGATTCGTTGGCGGAGAACAAGAAATAAAAGTGGAATGTCGCCATTCGTCTTCCTGCATTGGACGTGGGGCTCTACAGTCTCCTCTACACAAACGACGCTTTTCACCGACGATATTGTCAACGTAAATACAGCTTAGAATCAGAGGATATGTCACCCCGCGCAGTATATCGCTCTCGGCCCTTCCGATGTTCCTTTAATTTCACGTCGCTATCTAGTAATTTGTGGGCGAATTAAGATCTACACGCGCGTAAGTCTCGATTCATCATTTAGCTCGACTCGGGTGGGATACGTGTGAAGTGTTGCAAGTCCTTCACTGGATTCTGCAGGACCCGCTTTGTGGATTGAAGTTTACTATACAGGCTGTTTCACCTAACTTTATGACTTAATAGGGGAGAGTTACCAGTACCGTACTGGTCGCCTAAAGCGTACCACATCAATTTCTCATTCACACCATATTTTGTGGGTGCTATAAACGCTTAAAAAAATCGGGGATGATTGATGTAACTTTTTACCAGTTACGAAAGAACCTTCACTATCGGAATTTCCGTGATCCGAGTGTTCTGTTACTCGGAATTCTCGTATTTGAAAATTCTATCATTATATCGAACAGATTATATATCTTTCTTCTATCGAAACTTCTTCTTTACTTATTTTTAAAAATCGAAGGGTGGTAAAAGGTCCGTGAAATTAGCAACAATATTACTAAAGAATCTACGATTACTGGCATGAAAAATATTTTCATCAAGTTCGCGGGAGATGGTTCGAGACACAAGAACAATATTATCTCAAGCATATAACAAAGGACATCACCCAACTGTTACTCATTGATTTTGATAAGGTTTACGTAGACTATTTTTCTTAAAAAAATAAATGGGCGTGAAATCAGCCGTCGAAGTTAGGGGTGAAAAGTACATTTGCCCCAATAGTTCGGAAATTATGCGCTATACAGAAAAATCGTTTAGACAAAAATGATCTATATTTTTATAACAAATTCAGCCACCTAATCAGATTCAGTGAACAATTAATACGTTTCAGTATATTTTTTAAACAAAGTAGTGTATTACGAATTTGATTACGTGACTGAATTTGTTATGAAAAAATACATTATTTTCGTCTAAAATATTTTTCTCTATAGTGCATTATTTCCGAGATATTGGGGCAAACATGTTTTTCACCCCCAGCATTGACGGCTGATTTCACACCCTAGATATGGACGGTTGCCGATGAAAAAAATACGTGTCAAATATTTTTTCAGGAACTAAAATCTACTTAAACCTCGTAAAAATCAATAAGTAACAGTTGGGTGATATCCGTTCTAAGTACCTACAAAATCTTCTACGGCTCGACAACAAAGAACGTATATAGAACCTATTTATTTATTTACTTCTATTATTTGCATTTAACTTACTTTGCTTAAAACGCGAAATCCTCAATATCAAATAGATAAGAGTATTATCTAAAAGTCCCTTTACACAAAGAGTTACATACGCGTTCTTATTAATTCGAATAACGGAGGTTCTTCCGTAGAACAAAGAACCCTGAAAGACAAGATTTTTTATCCTTCGGATCTGACTTTTGTCTGAACGCTCATCAATGAGCAGTCCCGTTGGATTTTCCTTCAGCAACCACCATTGAATTAACGACGAGCCGGGGAGGAAGCCATTGAAGAAGCAACCACGGATGTAGCAACTGTTCCATCCCCTTGTCTGACCACTAGGGAATTATTTCACTGGAACCTGCGAGTGACGTCTTCTCCAATCACCGGTACGACTGTCAAGAGTACCTACATCCTGGTGACCTGGTCTAGCCACCCGATCCACCCCGATATTTCAACCCATCGTGGGAATTTGTGTGTGACAACTGAGTTATGACTACCCCAGAAATGGTGCACCCGCCCCTCTCCTTCGCAGACCCTATCATCGAACCGTTACGTATCACATCGTTTCACTGGAGAATTTCTAGGATTCCTATCACCCATGACACACCGTACCATCCCCAAACGTGACCGCCCACTCACCCACTCCACGCGACACACGAGAAATTATTTATAGCCAGTGAATAATTTTTCCCTGGCCGTTACGATTTCCCAGCCTCCGCGGTCTGGTCAAACAAGAGGCGCGTTGATTTTAAGTCCCCTCCCATCTGGACACCGGTAAAATCTCTGGACGTTCCGCGCAACGAGACGTCTCGTTATATTTGCCTGAAAACGAACGAAGCGTTTCAGCGTTTTGAATTTTTCAAAGCCGTTCCGCCAGTAGGGAAATTTTAGGAGGTTTAGGAAATGTGGAGAATAAACGAAGTGTGGAATGTTTCCCTCTTGGAAAAGAGAAGGGGATAGCAGAAGGGCATTGTATTTATGGACCAGATAAATGGCAATATAGGAGGCACACCAGGGTTCGCCTTACTACTTAGTCATCGATGTGTTTACAGACCATTGCTTCCTGATCTCTCTGGATGAAAGATGCTCCCATCCCGAAGCTTGTTTTTATGAAGTATCCAATGGAAGAGGTGTTACATGAGTTCCCGCTGATATACTACTGAAATTTCAAGGCTGCTGGTCATATGTGTAATTTGATCAGCAGCTGCTTGTTTATTTGTTCTATTTTTGAACGCTATGTCTGACTAGTATAGGATAATTTAGTTTATTTTATATATGCCGCGGGACAATTGTAAATCAGCTTTTTTGTAAAAGCCTAAATGTTGCTTTTGGCAAACGGTTTTATCTCAATTAATCATAGCCTCTTCTGAATTACCAAGATAATGCCACTAAATGGCTTCAGATTAGGTTTGTGTTAGGGAAAAAAGGCTATAATTCCTCAACCTATTTCTCGACAAAAAAGCGGCGTTTTGTAAAACGGCTGGTTTCACAATTATTGTCATGCGACATATACTTATATTATGTACGATGTATCGTATACGTTAATATATAAAGTGTTCCCTGATGAATTGTACTACATAATAGTTAGTGACGATATAAGATAGTGACGATATGTGTACAAAAATGATTCCAAAACATTTGTAATTGGGCCAATTATGCAGGAAGGTACTAACCCTCAATGATCTGAAATTGAGTAAATTTAGTTTGAAGATTTTAAGTGTTAAAGAAAAGTAGCGTTATTTCTATTCGGTATATTTTATTTCTTGCTATTACAATATTTTAATATTATTTTAAATTTTCTGCAGTTATCGTTTTTAAAGCCTGAAATGGAACTGTGGCTTGGTAGTATTAATAATTATATAATTATTGAGCTGTTGTTCTATTGCCTTGTAATTTTTTGCAAAATAAACATCGCAAAATTGTGGGATTCGTACTGGGTTTCACTAATTTTTTGTTATGCTGAGGGTGGTAAGTTTCTCCAAAACTTAGCCCAATTATTCATAAAAGCTATCCATGAAACGAATATCAATGTTTCTTTTGATAATTTACTTTTTCTTCGTTCGGCCCGGCTTTTCTATTATAAACACTCATTACAAGCACTCAGAGATAAGCTCGTGTAGCAGTTTTTTTCTTATCCTGACCTACAAAACACACTGGGCTCTGACATACTGTAGGTACTTAGGACGGGTATTGCAAATTGTACTCCGAATATTAAGATATTCACAGTAAACTGAAGTCTAAGGCTATGCACTCGAGCTGGTGGACGATAGGTAATGCGTGTTTCTCGCGACGTACTGGCATTCTCGTTCACTTACAACTTTACAACACACGAGAACCAAAAAACGGAATTGCATTTAACGCTGTCACAATCTAATTAACTAAAAGCAAGCATGACATTTACATTTATCGTCGGACTGTTTTCCAACGTCCCAGTAACCATAAAACGGAGAAGTACAGTCAAGTTTGCATGCTCGTGTCACATTTGCTGATAGAATGGAAGTAGTAATGCTTTTGTACGGTTTCTTGCACTCTTTCAACGACAATAAAATTGCTCCATATAAGGCAATGCTCGAAATGTAAACACGATAAATATATTGGAAAGTCGCCTCGTATACGATCTAGTTCAAGCAGAATCGAAATAATTTCCTGCCAATCGAATGTACTTCTTGCTAGAAAGTTCTTCCAAGGGTAACAGTTTCCATGAATTATTTACAACTTTTTCTCGTACTGGTGCGCAGCTCACTGCCATAACAAATTATGTATATTGGAATGAAATGAACACTCAGCTTCTAAATAAGGAATTGCAGTCCCGCCTGATAAGAAAGTCATATTGTCATTGACAGTTTGTCAATAGCTTGCAGCGGGAAATATGGCTGAAGAAATTCTGCCAGTGAAAATTGATCGTCTTGCTCGTTATTATTGAAAAAAAATTATTTAACTTCAAGCAGGGTCGATTTTATTGGTAACTGACGCGAAATATCTTGGTGCTCTTTTTTTTCGAGTTTAATGAGAAGGCAATTATTTGAAGATTGATATAGGTAGTAGAAGCTCGATTATCGGAATTAATAAGGGCATTTTTGGATAATCGATTTTTTCGATTAATCACTGTAACACTATACGTGATTTACTGCGTGCACTCGAGATAGGATGCCAACAAATTTTGTAATGTGATGATGACAATTACCAATTAAATCAGGACACCTGCGAAACGGATTGAATAAAATTTATGTAATTTTAAAATAATTTTAATGATCAGTTGACCAAGTCGAAGTTTCTATACTGGATTCTTGTTAATTCTAGCGCGACCATCTTAGAATACTATCTATCGTAATTAGTACTATGTTTTAAGACTAATTAGGGAATTGGATATTCTTGTTAAGAATATATTGGATTTATAGTATTATATAATTGCAGGCAGATTCATGCATATGGAAAAGATGAATACTTTCTGGTCCCCCTCTATCTTCTGTCACGATGTAATTCTGCAGTTCATCTTAAGTCTTCTCTTTCCATCCCTTTGAATAAGAAAAATACTTCCTGGCTGAGCCTTTGTACATCCTTCACTATGCTGTAATCTCACTTCGTTTAAAATTGATTCTAAACTTCCTCCTTGGAAGAGGAGTTACAAATACGACATTCTCAAGATTTTCACCCATCACTATGTATACCAGTGTAATGATAGCCTGAAAGAAGTGCTCTCGCTTAAAAATTTGGTTTCTTACAGGATCGCAAGGTAAAGAGTGATAAGTGAAGCGAAAGAGTGGAACTTAATGAAAACTAAGGAACTCAATATTCCAGTCTTTGCACACTTTTCTACAGCACGAACGGTGGTACAATATGAAGGACAATAAAGGCCTCTCAAAAATAGTGATCGTTCACAAACGATCCCGATTCAGCTTCGTTAATTTCTGTATTAATTAATTGAAGTAGCATGAAAATTATCTGTTTGTTTGAATGATTTTCATTGCAACTTGTAACTTTTTCACTCATGATCAGCAAAATCCGAATAACTTGATATTTTATATTCTCATAATATTTCTCATAAATTCGACTTGATTCATACATCGCGCAATTAAAAAAAATGCAGAAGGTATTGATATTATTTCTTTAAATGATCTAGCACCGTCATTGTTTTTCTTACTCGCAAAAAATCTTTTCTCTTTTCCCCAATAGTTCAAAAAACAAATCACAAGGTATCACGCGCTTATTCTATATACAGTGGCGGACGAAAGAAAGTTTACAATCTTTAAAATCGCATAACTTTTTTAGAATTGGTCCAAACGGCTTGAGTTTTTTTTTTAGAAGCTGGAAGGATTAGTTTGCTAAGTGGCATCGTTTTGAAAGAAAAAAAATTGCAATTGGTCGAAATAGCGGAAAAACTAGTAAAGGTCGTTTTTCCAACGTTTTTTTTCTAAGCCTGCAATGAAAATTTAAAAATCCCGTTTGTAGATTGAAACAAGTTGTGTACCTACCTGCTGAAAATTTCATCAAAATCGGTTAACATTTCTCTGAGCTACAAACACTTAAAGATCGCAGAATAAGGTCGAAATCGCTGTTATATGCCGAAGTCAGCGAGTTTCCACCTTATTCTGCGATCTTTAAGCGTTTGTAGCTCAGAGCAACGTTCACCGATTTTGATGAAATTTTCAGCATGTATATAACTTATTTAAATCTACTAACGGGATTTTTGAATTTTCATTACAGGCTCTGAAACAAAATTTGAAAAAAACGACCTTTACTATTTTCTTCGTCATTTCGACAATTGCAATTTTTTTCGAAGCGGCGAAACACGTCACATAGCAAACTAATCCTTCTAGCTTCTCAAAAAGAAATCAAGTCGTTTGGACGAATTCTAAAAAAGTTATGCGATTTTAAAGGGTGTAAACTTTCTTTCGTCCACCGATGTATATAGGTACCTACTATTTGGACATACGCTGTGCTATAAATAATGATATAATTATAAATTGCGCTTTTAAAACCCGAAAGCAGTTGCTAATTAATAAGAAACAAAATTACAAAGGAAAGCGCAAGGGTAGAGGTATACAAATCAAAACAAAAATGAAGGCCAATTACAGAGCGGTTTATATTTTCAAATTTCATTGACACGCAGTAGAAGCATCGTCAGAGAGAGCTGTTAGCGCGAGCTACTTCAATTTTCATACTCCACGCGTGTGCGGCATAAAACGTAGCACGAGCTTTCAAAATAATTCTTTGTGACTTTCGCCGAGCCTCGATGGGTGAATTTAATGGCGGAAAGAAGCCCCTGAAAGATATTAAAACGTGACGCGGCCACATTTTAAATACTCCATTAAACGCGAACGATTATCGAGCGCGCTGATAGCACGATGGGTCCATCGTTCCTCTGCAATCGGCAGACTCTCACGCGCTTCGAAATTCCTTGGGAAGCGTTGGAGTTCTGTGAACTGAAATGCTTTAAAACGGAAAGAGGTTTTCCCACGGTGAAAGATGAGCCCATAGTCCACGGCAGTGCCTCCGCCAGAAGAAGAAAAACGTTAAATCCCGTGCTTTATGATAAAACACACCTCTGCTTGACCGTTAGCCAAGCTTCTTGCTGGACGTTGCCGCAATTCCGAAAATAAATATTAGGTTGGCATAGAGGGTTTGTCGCTTGTGTGGAGCGGTGCTTCAAGTAAAATGATAAAGTTCCATTGAATGGAAGAAGCTATGAATACAGAATGGTATTGTTCGTAGCTCGATATAGCCAAGCAGAAATTGGTGAAAAATGGCCAATAGAAAAGAAGTTCTTCTGCACGATAATGCTTAACCACACCACGCGAATGATATACTGGAAACTGGGGCTTAAAGGTTCGACATCCACTTCGACATCCACCGCACTTCTCTCATTTTTTGCCCTCTGACTTTCATTTATTTAAGCATCTCGATCAACATTTACACTGTAAAAGCTTCTTTAGCAGAGAGTTCATAAATTCTAGAAACCTGGAATTCTATAAAAACAGGATTGCAGGAGTCATTCCCAGAATTAAAACGTACGCCCACGCTATTAGAAGCTACTTCCATTAGCGGAAATTACTTGGAAATTAAGTGATTCCCGCTTGAATCCTCGGTAACAAATATGGCAAACTTTTTGCACCAGCCCAATATCAGTTCGATACGCGTGGGGAGCTCTCTACTTAAAAATTTCAGAGAAAAAATCCACGATCTGCTGTCCTGATCTTTTTAACGTGCACGACGTATAATAGCTTCAGAAGCTATCACAATGGACCATGTGCTTGTCATTTGCCTTCAAAAACTTGAGTTGGGACAGGGTATAGGATTTTGCGGAAGGAACAGCAATGAAAGTTTGATAAATCGGACAGAATGCACAATACACTTTTGTACACGGTTTGCAGGAAGTTACGCAAGGTATGATACGTGGAAAGGATATTAGGGCTCTAAGGATAGACATGGTAGTTCCTTTGATAAGGGTTGGTAATACGATAAGAAGTATGGAAGAACATCCATTACCGAAAGTAGCAGGAAATGTGATTGCTTGGATAAGGAACTTTTTGATAATGGGCCACACACTTCTTCGACGCTGATTTTATTCTACGTTTCATGTGAAGCTACATAGAATGAAATTAAGGAAGAATAATTCGTGGGTTTTATGTAGTCTGAAGTTTCTTCATGCTGAAACTGTTTAATGTATAAACCTTTTTCACTAATGCCACGTCTACATTGAAAGTTCTCAGTGAAAACATTTTTAATAGCCGTAATCGTGACTTTTATAATATTATGCATTGTTGCTAATTCTATGGCAGTCTAAACACTTTATAATCTTTCATTTTTTTTTGTGCTTCATGTCACAATTCACATATGTACTTACCTACATACATACATTGTCGCACCTATTATAATTATTATAAGGACTAGAAGTTGATAGTTGTAGAATGTGGAGGACTGTTTCAACCAGAGGTGTTTTACAAGAACATGCCATGTATCGTTCTGAGAATAAAGTATTTGAAGAGCATTAAAAAATATGTCTTTAATATTTTCATAGCGGAGGTCATTAATATTTAGTAAATTTCCAGTTTCAATATTTTGACTTCACCTTATATAAATAGATATGTACTAACCATTAAAGTACATTGATAAACGGAATAAAAAATGCTTCGCAAACATAAATTTAAAAATTAAATTTCACTAAACGTTAGAACCGACTCAACCAATTTACTCGAGTGCCTGGTTTCATTTAGTAACATTATTTACTACAATGAATTTATTTGTACCTGAAGATTGAATAACTAATCATCCTTTAATAAGAAGATTATTTTAAAGCATGCTGTTTTTCCATTTATACATGAAGTTCATACTTCATTGAAGAAGAATGGAGACACAAATCTGTCGCTATCGAATCAACGCAGTTGAACAAAAAAAGCTTTCCACCTGTAGAAATTTTCATAGAATTTCCCTGGGACGAAAATAACAAAAAAATTTCAATTTCCTAATTGAATTATCCAAACTAAACTAAATGTTACCAGCCTTTTTCCTCGTAGATTATTCAAGACAACGTCAAAAGTCAATAAATAGTGTATAAAAAATCAATATATACAAATATATGTAAACAATAAAGGCCTTTTTACTTGTGAAACTACTGTGGTTCATAATACCTACTTCACTATTTTTTAATGAAAAAGTCAGAACAGATTTCATCGTGTCTGAAATGCCAGTTGTCAATCACAAAAGTGTTTCACGTGAAAAGGCCCTAAAACGTAAGGACTGACTAAGCTACTACTTATTGCAACTTTATTCCCTTCATTAATTACCTGGAGACAGGAGAAAGCACTTTGTAAATTGCGCAAAAAGCAGTCATTCGATTGGTACAAGTCTAAAGTGAGATCTGAATTGAATCCCTCCCTTCCTGATTTACATTTTGCCCATTGTTTTCTTAACGAAATAGCATCCTATTGGTAATCTCGTTTCGCAATGGAAGCTCACGGCAATGTAAATTTACGATGATTTCAACTGTGTTTATAATACAACACAATTACGACGAAGAGTAACGTGAATTGTTTGTTGCGAAGCGCGCCTATTATAAGTACGTAGCAAAATATATTGTAGCCTCATTATGTGTATCATTAATGTAGCGGAATTTACATAGGAAATAATAAAACAAAATCCTCACGCATTTTAAGCACAGCAGCTTTGCTGACGTTGTTTTTAGCAAATCCCGTGCAATCTGCACAGTGCACAGAGTAGGAGGAGAACACTTTCTCCCTTTAAATTAACACGTTTCATGCCACGGTGGAATTTAAGTTTTTCCACAGGATTTTACCAAGTGATAAAAAAACATACAAAAGTGATAAAAAAAATCTTTCACCAAAAAATAATATCCTTGATATCAAATGAGTAGAATATTAGATATTCCGCGATTTATAATACCAAGATGTCGTGTCCTAGAAAATATAATTACGACCGTGATCCTTTCAAAATCCCTCCACGCTGGAAAAATCATATTCCTTTGGTCTGTCAGTATGTCATTAAAACAAACAAAAGAGCACACGTCCTATCGCGCTCCTAGCACGGTGGCCAGTTTCATTAGGTGGCTACGAAGGACAGTGATTGCTTCGCAAAGTGATATCTGGGAAAACGTGATGGAAAATAAGGAAAAACACGAAGTATCTTCAATAAAACGGTATTAGGTCACATCAGCATTTTGTCATCCTTGCAACAAAATTCGTATCTCTAATCCAGCAGCATCTACAAACCCCAAAATAAAATACTATTATCGAATATTCATTTTGAAAGTGTTCTTCACATTATCAAAAATTTTGAAGTGACCATTAGTTCCTTAGAAACCTTAATTCCTATTCCTAATTTAAAATTCATGTCGTATTCTTTCTCCAGAGCAGAGCTAAAGGGATAACTGTTCAGAAGATTTCGCACGCCATTATAAATGCGAAGAGACTACTATCCAACGTAATAAAAAGTGATATGTTAGCTTTAATTGTAGGTACTTCATAGCAAAAAAAATTATTTCTGCAGCATATCGAAGAATTCTTGAAAACGATCGTGAAGATAGAAAATTAAAATCAATCAATAACACAAATTGTGGTTTCATCTTCAACATTTTAGGAAAATATATAGAATAACTTGAAATGAATCGTTTCATTCGTCCCTGTAATTTAGGTTTGCTATATAACTACAAGCAAAAGACAGTTTCCTTTTCCTCTGCCGATCCTCAAAGAGAGCTCTCATTCACCAACCTTACTTTACGCAAACTACAGTATCTGGGACCATTAAAGAGCCCACTGTTGCACCAGTGTGTATACAGGAAAGAGAATAATACATCAAGCTAGTTAATTAGAAAGACTTAAAGCAGTGCAAATTACAAACACTTTAACTATTCACATTGTTCAGTCTTTGAAGAAGTCTTTGTTCAGAAAATCGTCAATATTATTTAAATTCTAATCCTTTATTTCAGAAATTATTATTTCTCAGAATGACCGAATTATTAGGTCATTGCAATGATTTTTTAAATGAGAAAATAAAGAAAGTAACTAAACAACCTTTTTGCCTTTTCCGAATTTAAATTTTAAATGCACAATAATAATTGAACTATTAACAAACTCCTCTGTGTTAAATCTGACCTTATGTTTGTAATAAGAGGTAAGGAAAAATCTCTACTGCAACTGAGAATAGAAATAAATTATAATCAAACTGGAAAAGGAATCAAGCACAGGTAGACTCGATAACATTTATAATACTATTTAACTGAACGTTTGACTTTTATGGACGGCTCGCGTGATCACTCGTTATAATCAATCTTCGAAATCGCTTGACCTAATGACCCCACGGCACTGCTACTCTAGGGAACATTTAGGGCGTTGTAACATGCCTCCATATATTTTTTCAGATCCACCTTTTTGTGCTTTTAGAAATTGTCACGGTTTGTTTCCGCATCTTTTTGTTTGTTTATAGTAGAACAGAAAATCTGCATTTAGGGGGAGACAAACAACATGTGAAAGTATACTCTCCATTTAAAAATGTTATAGCTATTTCCATTAAAATCCTTTCACAATACTTTAATCAAAAACGGTTCCTGAAGGCAAAGTTCCAAGTTCAGAATGTGGAGTATGTGGGAGCGAAGGAAAAACACTCGAATCACATGGAAAGATGCTCATGAACGAAAAGAGGAACAGTAGTAAAACAGAGTAGTAAAAATACCAAGTGGTGAGGGAAAAGAAGAAATGTGGATGAGTTAGTAGAGATAAGGAAAATGGTGGCATGGGAATGGGATATTGAAAAGTTTGAAAATGATGTAAACATTTGAAGTCTGTATCAAGAAGTGTAATATGTTATTATTAGGCAAAATTAAAAGTCGAAGTAAATATTGTAGGAAACCAAAGGAAAGTATTAGTAAAAGGAAATTAGACCCAAAATGGTTATAATCACGACTTTCTATCAACTATCGACTATTGATTTGCGTTTTTACGTTTTGCGTTTTTCTCGATGTGCTAACACATAATACATTTCTGAAGTACCAGTAACATTCAAAATATACGTTTTGATTTATTTTATACTAGATATATGAAGACACGGGAATGTACCTTTCAAAATGCATTTGATTTTATTGCTATGATAATGTCTGCATTGAGATTGAAATTTTGATAAGACCTACTTATAAGTGATAGGTATGAAATACAGTTGGGCCCTGTTTATCCGAAATAATTTACACACATGGGTATTGGGTACACGCTCTCCAGACAGTCGAATTTTTCCAATCACTCTGATTGCGAGTTGCTAAATTGCATATTTTCCTTAAAATTAGTAGTCCCGCAAAATGACTTTCTTTTTATGTTTCATATCATCTAATTACTGTTTCTGATGATATGAATGCTTCGGAATGTGTAGAAATGATATTTATGTTTTTTGGTGTTTCCGTTTCGTTGATATATTGATACGCAGTGCAACTAAGTATGGTAACTGGCTGGCAAACGACAATATTATTCGGATTAATATGGTACAACCAGTTATAATTGACCTGTGTTCGAATAATCGTGGTCCTACTGTATTATGATCACTGAAACAGGTATTGCATGGAGATCAGATATCGGTAACTCTCTCACGAAATTCTAATACAGAACGAGAGTTCAGAAACTTATTATCAATCATAGGGAGCCTATAAATCATATACCGGAACGCTGACAAATCGGTTCACGAATCATGCTAGCGTCTTCCTTTTTTTTTATTTGATTTATGACATATATTCCACAACGTGCTCGCTGGAGCGTTAAAGCTCTCACGAGCGGGACCACGTCAAGTAGAAAACGGATGTAAAACGATAAATTCGCTGATAGAGTCATCGGTGTGTAGGTATTAAACATATAAGTGCACTTTATTTCATTTTCGATCATTCCGAATGTAACGAACGAAGTGCCTGCATGATGAAAATTTAACATAATCGACATTTGCACAGATAAATCTGAAGAAATTAATTAAACCGTCTTTGAGGTTTTCAAAGCAAATTCAACATTTGAATGCAACGTAAATTAACACTACTATAGTGAAATGAAAATGGTTTTATGAGTTAGAAAACTTTACATTGAATGTTGAAAATGAAATATTTTCGAATTTTTTCACTGCTACTATTGTCGCGTGATAACATATACATACATTTCGAATATAAGTTATTTTTCGAGGAATTATTATATCACTGTGCAAAAGTGCAATAACATACGTGCTACCTAATTTATAGTAAAAAGCAGCGGCAGTGCCGTGCTATCGATATCATTTATGTCAAATGAAGAATTCCAATGAATTTAATAGGTATTAAAAAACTTCACGTAACTTGTCCTGTTCAATTAAAGTTCTTCGAATTTAGTACAGCATATGCAATGTGACCTTAATTCGAAATTAGTGGATAAAATACGAAATTATATTTTGCCCGATATAATTTTATACAGAAGACATGTAACCACTAAATTCATGCGCATGTAATTCTACCGATAACCACATGTCGATGGCAATCTGGTTTACAATAGCATTAAATAATTAGAATTGTTCGAACAAACAAAATTGCATGGTGGGTCTACATTAACGTATGAGCGACTATTTTATGCAGAAATCAATTTTCCGTTAATAATCATATGGGAAAATCGGTGACATAAAGGCGGAAGGGAAATACTCGTAAAATACAATGCGAAAACTATTCATGAAGCTAATTACTTACCTGGATGTTATTGTATCTACCTTGCATTAATGAATTTCGCCTCCCTTATAAGTGGTTAAAACAGAGTCGAGTAATAAAAAAGTGAACAATAAATAAATACATAGTGATATCCAAGCTACTATGCCCATAGAATAATGATAGGGCATATATATTCCATTTTTCACAAACGCCTCGTCACACGAAACACGTTTATGATTCACGATTGATATTTATGGTCCGTTTTCACGTGACAGTAAATCGTAACTTTTACGATTATGATACTAAATGTCATGACTTTTGTCATCGTGAAAACTAAATGTCGCGATATCGTAACCATGTCGTAACATTAATTCACGCTGTCATACAGCGTCACGACAGCGAAAATCATCACTCTTACTGTCACGTGAAAACGGACCTTTACTACAAACTCACACATATTTCCAACCTCCTTCTATCTTTATTAAACTACATCTACCTCTGTCAATTGAATCTATTCCATACAGCAGGTGTTAGCCGCAGAAGTATTTCGTGTGAAATGGCCTTAAGGGGGAACACCACTGTTACGGCCGGAAAAGTGAGCAATTTTTAAGAATTTTATTCAGGATTAATTTACAGTTTCCATTTAAAAATTTTATTATCTACCTTTAGTACCATGTCTTTAGAGACTATAAAAAAATATGAATAGATAAACATACATAAATTTTAATATATTAATTAATCTTCCAGACCCCTCACTAGCGCTGGAAGGATGTGTAACTATGGAACAGTGGGTCCGAAATCAAATTTCATTTTTCTTTAGAAACTATATAAGTGTAGTTTTCGTTGCACGTACGGATCTTTTGATTGAGAACAAATTTTTTTAAATACGCTCGAAAAACTGTGCACCTTATTCACGGATTTTCGAAACTTTTTCCTCTAAAGCGCAACATTTTTACAAAAATAATTTGTTTGTAAAATCGGTACGTGCAACAGAAACTATACTCATATAGTTTATAAACAAAAAAATTAAATTTGATTTCGGACCTACAGTTCCATAGTTACACATCCTACCAGCGCGAGTGAGGGGTCTGGAAGTTTAATTAATGTATTAAAATTTATACATGTTTATCTATTCATTTTTTCTATACTCTCTTAAGACATTGTACTAAATGTAGGTAATGAAAATTTTAATTGGAAACTGTAAATTATTCCTAAAAAAAATTCTTAAAAATGGCTTACTTTTCCGGCTGTGGTGTTCCCCCTTAAAGGTTAATATGCGAGCCTGTACATCTGTCTAGATTTCACTGTCCCTTTGTATTACAAAAATTACCCTAAATTTTGTTTATTAATACGGACTTCGTATACAGGAGATACCACACCACTATACATTTATAAAACAGCAGAATACATAACACAACAGTAGATATTTTGTCTAATTAGCCCGCTATCTCCAAACAGGCATTGATCTCCTGAAGGAATCAAGCGGTTTAATATCACTACAAGCAATATTAACACAGGACATAAGCCCTTGATTCCTTACGGGCACGGAGCCAAGAACCCTACAACTGGCCAGCTGTTAGTTCCCGTGGATTTTAGTGTTCCGCCTGAGGAATTACTCGCAGCGACACCATTGCAGTTTTAAGGGTCATCGGCTAATATGAAGCATTACTGTTTTGCCGCCGTGTCTACATTTCTCCCTAACACAGAAAGAAAACGTTTCGACAAAACGTTTCGACAAAAGTGAGGAATGGCTGTGACAACCCTCCTAAGTAGCCGACATGACGGTATCGACCGTAACTTCTCGGAATACGGTAGAACTTTAAATGTATTCTGCAGGAGATTTAAATGCTGGCTGCTCGATCTCCTCCCTTTGTCCTGACAAGCTACACAAATAAAAAGCGAAGTCTCATATGACTGCATCCTAATGCAAATGAGGGAGCAAAGCGAGGAGCGCATCTTTTCGCATGTTACTGTGTTTCATTAGGCTGGTGCGCCTGCGAAGCAAATTCCATAGCTTGATGACTGTTCAATTTAGGTTTGAGACCGAAATCGCAATAAGGGTGAAGGGAGGATCGAGGATGTCATGTCGCGTGGCGACCGTTTGACAGAAACGAGCTAATGCACAGACAATCCTGGGATGCTAAAATCATTCTCTAAGTGATGTGGATCGTGTCCCTTTGATCGCAGGTTAGGTGGATTAAGCGTAGGGCTTTGACACCATATAATCGTTAATGGGTCCAGCAGGGACTCTGGAATTAATTCCTTCTTCAACACATCTACATGGAGGAGGGATGAAGATCAATGTAGCTTTTGACGCTCTGTACCTTCTGTATGCAAAATAAATACCTTTTCTCCAAAGCCGGATTACAAACTATTTTTTTCTCAAAATATTATATCTGAACAACAATTTGTTACGATGAATATTATTTCTCGAACCTCAATAGCTAATTAAATATATTTGGGATGTTCAACAGCAGTAAAATGAAGGAAACATTTATGAATATGGAATACACCGACCCATTTATCGTACCTACATATTTGTCACAGTATCAGCTTTGTTTGCACTTGCATCATTCAGGTCTGCAAACACTATCTTATACTTACTCCAGGAACCCTGTGTCATCTCAGCCTTTCGTGTTCCTCACTGAAACTTCCGAAAACTTGTACTATCCAATCACCCGCTCTCCTACTTTCAGAATTCTTCAAACCTATTCCACTTATTCAGATCAGTCAGTTCAAATTCTTACGAATGCTAACTTAAATTTTTATGAGATCTAGTTCCCAATTCTAGCTAGCTATCTCCTTAAGCGATCCTGAGTAAATCTTTGAAATATAAATCTTGAAGATAAATTACTAGAAACCGAAGCGATTGAAAAGCTTCTCTTTTTACTTTTTATACATTTTTAATGTGTATTCATAGATTAAATACAGTTCAATAGTTAAGCATATTCATAGATTGAAATAAAAATAGTTCGTATAAAGTTTCCTCAGGTGAAATTTGAACATGTTAGATACATTACGTTTCAATTATTTATTTTCGAGGTATTCCTAGATGCTAAGAGTGTATTCTGAAATTTAATTCTATCTTCGACAGTAGTATTGTTATTTTCTCGTTTAGTTACTAATCGTACGTAATTAAATTACACAAGCAGTTTTACGTCATCACACGCACAAAATGACATGTATACGAGGGCAAATACCCATGCTTGTGTCGGTTTGTTAGCTTTTGATCGTCAATATGAAGTGCCTTTATCGTGTACCTAATGGATTATTAATATCGTTAATGCGTGTTTGATCAATCGACAGTGTCCAATTACTTTTCTGGTGTTGCATTCATTATTGGTAACGATCTTCGTAGTAAACATTATTTCTGACATTACTTTTGGGGTAACATTTAATTCCAAGCAAATTAATTTACTACAGTAATGTGTTATCAGAGTATTCTATGCACGGAGTTTTCTTTCCTTATCGAATTACTATAGACCTTTTAAAAGGTGTTAATATTATAACATGCAATACTAATATATTAATGTCATTTAGTAAAATTCTAGTACAATAATATCTTCATTGTTACTGTAAATTATTCATTCAACGGGATTCGTTGCAATGATTTGCAAGTAATTCGAGTTTTTGTCCGGCAAGCTTTTCCTCGCGGGAGACAATTCCAGATATAAAACAACGAGCAATAAATAAAAAAAATCTACAGCTGGAGCGTACGAAATTTTAAAACAGATAAACAATTCTTATAATCTATGGGCATGAGATTATTAAAAACGAAATATTAGTATACACTTTAATCTTGCTATGGTTCTCGAGTCTTTTTCCAGAAGTTTTCTAATTTTGACAAAAACATATGGAAATCGCTACTGTATGTGTGCTTCTCGTCTCTTGAAATTATGTTAAATGTATAACTGAATTGAAGACCATAATGGTGTTAACAGGGTGGATATGATTGACACTCCTCACCATGAATAGCATATTATCGACTCAACAAGGACGTAATTTTAAAGTGTTCACCGAAAGATGTGTAATTGTTGTACTATAACAGTGTTAACAGTAACGATATATCTGTAATATATACAAGTAATAATAATAATAATAATAATACATTTTTATTACACCATCAGATTGTAATAGATTAATACATAATTAGTTGTTTTTTTTTGTAGTGTAATGGGCTTTCTCACGTTCGAAAACATTATTTGAAAGACAAAATAAAGAATAATTTTTAAAATAACGATCTGTTTGAAGTACTTTATTATTTGTATTTTAAAAATAACGTAGAAAACCTAACATTATTCTGTGCCCAAACCGATTAAGTAATTTCAAAATAAGTTTTTATTGTAGTTAAGTAATGGTTTCAAATCGAATAAGAGATGAACTTCAGTTTGAAAAACTGTATTTTGAAAACAGGTAAAACAGAAGCATAATATTATAAACAAATGACGCAAAGTATCACACTGAAATTGTGAAATAATTTATTTTTTAAATTTAACAGCATTGCCTCTCACGGCTGTTCTAATTTAAAAAGTTTCATCTGAATAACACCAATATGAGGAAATAATTACACACAACAAAATAAAGTAAACAATACATGTGGTTAGGAACAAAACAACAAAATAATTCAGAAGAAAATCGTTTTTGTACGTTCAAATAAAATAAGGTACCAGTATTTTCAATGTAACTTCTAAACAAATAACATGATATATCGTTTAAATAATCATTTGTAAAACGTTTCACTCAAGCCTATGGATTTCATGCCTAGTCGGTATTGTCGCTGCAGAATGAATGTACCTACGTTTAAAGTGTTTAGACATCAGTAATTCCAAGAATTTTCAAGCAAGTAACTATGGAGCAGCAAGCGGATGAAGAGCATTGTAGTTGCAAAAAATTCACGTTCTTCCCGATTTCTAGCGTGGATAGAAGTTCAAGATCGATCGACTTAACTCCTTCGGCCTGTCCATTCTATGCTTTTTTCCCTTTTCCATCCGCCGGGCCATTTTGCTCGTGAAAGGAAATCTTTCTGGATCGCTTTATCAGACCTTTTTACCCGTCAATTTCTTGCTTAAATCTCACACGGAAACTGTGATTTATGATACGTACGCTAGACAATAGGCGGTCAATCATCATGCATGATTTCGTGGAAAAAATGCAAAAAATTCAGACAAATGAGAGAACGTTATCGAAATGGGAAGATTACCAAAGATCAGCAATATATTTATGTTATTGTCGAACAGGAATACGTTAATACATTGGGCTTTAATGGCATTATGACATTTAATGAATATGGAAGAAACATTAATAATTATTTTGTAGAAAGATCACGCGTCAAATTTACGCAAGACAATTATGTTATTCATTTGAATTTATCCCATTAATCTTCAGTGACAGAATAAATTCAAATGGGAATGAGACAATTGAGCGATTAATCAGCCAATAATATCGTCATTTCAATGTTAACTGTATGTACATAAGGAGTAACAAAGAATGTAATCGCAAATATCTTCGTTGCTTTTAGTAATACAATAATCTTTACTTTAATAATATTTAATCAACATGTTTCTTCACATCTCTTAATGAAAGATGCTTTTTGGGCGACTAAATACTGATCTGATTGAATGCAAACATATTGAAATTCGTTCAATATGCTTTATATTATTTTTTGGACAGTCTTTCTCTTGGAATATGAATAATAGTTGAAAATCTTCATTTTGACAGAAACAGAAATTATTAGAATGTATTTATTTTAATTATTATTTATTATATATTATTTATTATTAGAATAATTTGTAACAATAAAATCTTAATGGTAGAAAGGTGTAACAGATTCACACTAAAACAATTTTTACAGTCACAAATCTTTTGAGCTTCGAAACAATTGGAAACTTAACTTTCCTTTATTGGACCTTAAAAAAAATATCATATTCAAGTGTAGACGAAAACTGTCGAATCTTTTTGTCACGGAGTTTGCACGATGTTCAAGTGGCAAGAATGTAAAACGTAGTCTACCCATGAACCAGATGCTTCTTCGATTTTACGATTCCCTGGAGTCTACTTTTACTTTTGCGTAGACCCTTGCCCCCGATCACAGGTTAGCTTTTTTACATGCCGATAACTCCAGATAGAATCATAGAAAATTTTTGTTACAAAAAAGATAAATCGTTGTTGGCAGAATTATTTAACAATATTACATTTTCGTGAAAGAAATATTCATATGTATGATTGGTAACTACGAAGAACAAGCGATCTGAGACTCGAATCTTAAACATATCCTTTTTGGTCACGCAGATAATTTATAACTAAAGAAGTTTAATCCGAAGAGAGGAATAATGTCAGACAGATTATTTTTCTTTGAATTGGTAGCAATTTGTAGAATTTTGAAGTGACTTAAGTTATTAGAGATAAGGATAATAAGAATACGAAAACAGTTAAATAATCCTTAATGTTTTCAAAATTTGTACGACCTCCAAACGTGCATTTCTCTCTTGACATCAAAGTTACAAAGAAAAACAATTTCTCTGCTCTTAAGAATCTGTCCACTTCGTGCTACATAAACCCGTGCAGCTGTAAGTTTCAAGGAGAACAGATCAAATATTGGCCCGACTGACCGACGCCAGGAAATACAAGCGTTCCATTTGATAATTCTTCACGAGCAGTAATCACTTCCACGATCGTCACAGTTTCTGCAGTCGACAAGTAATTGCCTTTGTGTTTTAATTACTTTTGCAGGGACACATGTGTATCATATAGATATACACAGGAAATTGATTAAAAGTAGAAAAAAGAATATGCCAGTAGTATTATACAACTGTTATGTTGAGGCGACGATTCCGTGAATATGGAAAGAACAAAAAAATAGGATTTGAAGTCCCCTTATATAGGGTGTTGCAAAAAAGATTTTGATCATTTAAGTAGACGAGTACCCCGGAAGTTGAGTAAGAAATACATATTGTTAATGAACGTAAATAAAGAAATGAACTCTATCCAAGTTGAATATAAGTTTTGCTTTTGGTATTTCAAGTTTAATCTGCCTGCACTTATTTATCGCATACAGATTGAAAATGAAGGATTAGCTTTCTACGTTTTTACTTTGATATTTGCAAAAGCCATTCCGAGTATTTTCCTCCTCGAAATATATCCTCTTTGAAATATTCTCTACTTACTCTACCAAAATTTAGAATATTCTACCTTTAAACATTGCAAAATTGTAACACGAGCGAAACGATTAATTGAGATATGAATTAAACACTCGTCTCGTGTTTTCACACGTAGTGCAATAAATAAAAGGTGGCAAATCACTTGCATTCTCAAAAGAGAAAATCGATTCTAACTCTGCCAGGCTTCATTTCTCAACCCACGTTATCTAAGCACTTCTTACTTCCCCAACTAAACGTCCCCAAACCCAAAATTCATATTTTAATGAAACTTCGTGTATGCAAGGAGAATTTTTTTCCTGTAAGAATTCACTCTGAAGGGGTGAATTCAGCCCTTAAAAGTTATCGCGTTTTTTCGTTTTTCAAATATAACTTTGTAACGATGCGAGCTGGAACAAAACTTTAAGTATAAGCATTATTCAGTCTGTATGCTCTATCACATTACCAAAAAAAAAGTTATATTAAAAAAACGAAAAATGCGATAACTTTAGGGGCTGATTTCACCCCCTCAGAGTGAAGTTCCGCAGAAAAAATTTACTCTTTGCATACTCGACTAAGTTTCATTAAAACCAAAATTTTCGGGTGGGTAAGGTTTCCTTGTGGCTGCGATTTATCCTGCAAGGCATAAACCCTTTCTAGGGAACACGCTAGACACGTTTCATTTTCGGTGGCATCGATAGGTGTATCGAAGGTAAAGGAAGATATCCCATTTCTTAGTTGAAAGACACACAAGGCTCTCCCTCTTTCAGCGCCCTATCGAATTTCCAACTAAAAAGACCTTCCCTTTGTTCTGCCATTGAATGGCGACACAGGATGCGTTCTGGAGTAGCTGATTCTAAAAATACGTACACACCAAGTAAACATTAAAGCGTATCGATACACCGATACATAATGCAACTCGCCACTTTTCCCGTGACAAGACAAACGATGCAATTATTCGCATCGATAGACCACAGTCGATCACATTCTGCGAGCAAAACCATTTGTGACGGCGCGACAATGAATTCGTAAAGCTAAGGAATAAAGTCATGTCGACTTTCCTATTTAATATTTTCGATCATGCCCGGTTCACTTCAAACGTCAACATTTTTAGTTTTAATTCTCGTGTTTGCCATATTACTATGCTTTTTGAGTTTATCACATGCGTGGTTGGCGCGAGAGCAGGTGGAATTTCTGCGCGCGTCACCTAAAATTTATTTCCAACCGAATGTGTTTGTTAGGGTAAAAGTTCGGGGACCGGTGAATCTTGGAATTCACCGGGGAATCCCAGCACTCGGGGCTATGGGGCGGCAAAAGTCCGAAATATCCTACAAAACATTCAAACCTCAGACTTCTCGCAACAGAAGCCCGAGGTTTAAATGTTTCGTGGGATATTTCAGACTTTTGCCGCCCCATAGCGCTGAGTGTTGGGATTCCCCGGTAAATTTCAAGATTCACCGGTCTTCGAACTTTTACAGTGACATATCAATTCCAGCCATTTCTCCAAACCGAAAAATATTCTAAAGGTTAGGTTAATACATTCAGTGGCATCGACGTGTTTTCACGCTAACGGGGTTCCACCCTGTACATGGTTTCAGCGAATTTTAGCGACGATTCCTGAATAAAAGGTGTGACTGACTTAAAGTGGCATTTGACAAAAACTTAAGGAGGTTTACTCGTTTGAACGCTTGGGAAATGTGTACATTTCGTGGATTTTTTTACAAGTCAACAGTTTGATGAAAATGTTCCGATTTTTGTACTATGTGTATATAGTATTATGAACTACTTTAAAAAAAAGTTTCAGTTAAAAAACTATTGTTTTTCAGAAGTTATGAATACATATCCGCAACTCTCTCGATTTTAGACGGCTGCACCGTGGCTTTGAAAAAAGCTGTACGTCGTGTCTCAAAACAAAAACAGTAATTTTTTTTCTAAAATATAGCTATCACCTCATGGCTATCACCCCATGATCAGGTTTGGTTGACTTACAGTATGGGGTAGGTTGACTATAGGTACAATCAGTTAAGAAAATGTTATTAGTAACTTATCTCAGTGGTAATGAAATAACGCAATGTCACAAGAGTTGTTTCATTATAAAATTATTTCATTATTAATTTCTTTCTTTCATATTTTAAAAATAAACTGAACATTTTTTTAACTTAAACATTAATTATAATGTATTTATAACATAGTGAAATTTAAACAAAAAATAAAAATCGCTTTATGAATAACAAAATAACAATTTAAACCTTATTAGTCAACCAGCCCCGACCGATCATTTTGACTTCAATAATCTCTATATAACCTTCAATTATTTATGTATAAACAAAAATACTATGTCAATAGATCGTCTTATAAACCAACATTAAAATAGTCCCTTAACATTTATTATTCTATTGTAACTATATAGAGCGTGAAAAAATAAAATCTTCAAGAAAAAATATTTACTTACGTAGTCAATTTTTTTACAAACGCTGATAACTGTTAAAAAACGTGCGATCGCGGGGTCGGACATAAATGCATGGCATAGTATATGTGCCATCTTTCTACAGTGAATGTTTCCGCAGTAGAGCATATGTCGGTGCAAAGTTATTAACAATTAGTCAACCTACCCCTTGAGACAACCAGCCCCGGTCTCCCCTAACCAATTCACATGTTTCACCCCCTGCAACATACCCACCTCCATCTTTGTACAACTTCTCTGCGAAGCTAAAAATTCAGTTGCGTTAAACAGCCGAACCAATTAGTTACATTTAAACTATCACAACAAGTTGCACCGTGCACGCTAATAAACACTTGTATCTTAACATCGGTCAACTACCAAACTTTACGAACCAAAGCAACTCCTCGCCAAGGTGTTTCTTATCCTACCCACATCTTGAGGGATCCAACCAAAGTGAACATTGTTAACGTTCACCAACTTGGAATAACGAGCACAATATTAATTCAGCAGTTACCAGTCTTCCCAATTGCGCGAGCGCACATCGTTCAATGCTTGAATGCTTCTGGCCTTTGAAGTCCTACCATTTATTATTCGAAAAGTATGCGCGCCGTGTCCGTTTCCATCCATAATGCTCGTGTAACGAATTTATCGCAGCAATAAATCCAGAGCGTAACGTAGAAGTTGCAAACGGTTCGCGCTACTAAGATGCAAGCTGTTTGACCAAATTCCGCGGAGGCTTGTTGCGAGCAACAAAACCACCGCGCAGCTTGGTGCAAAGCTGCTCCTGCCCCTTGTGTACCGATAGTACATAAACAGAAAGTGGGGCTGCAGTGTAGATGAAAGGTTGATACAGTCATAGAGGCTGTTGTGCGTGTGTTATTATCGCGGCAGAGATTAAGCGGAACGATCGTTAAGTCAGACATCAAGGGGTGGGATGAATACAGTTTTTTCTTTCGGGTAGGCGAATTTACACGTTCTGACTTCGGATGCACATCGCGGATGATTCATCCACAGTGAATGTGACAGATGGAGTATTTATACTTGTTCCATGGCTGAATGCAATTCACTACTTAGTTCTCAAAATGTCGGAGAGTGAAATAGTGAGTTTCGAGATTCAGTTAATAGGTTTAATCCTGGCAGGAGAAAGTCGTAAAATATTATAAACGAGAAAAGAACTCTCTATGTACAGATTTGGGTGCTTTTTCGCGGATGTTTGTTATATGATAATTTTCAGATTTGTTGTTCCAGAGACACTCATAATATCGATATATCTCTTGAAATGTTTCCATGTTTTCATCTTTCCACGGAAGAGACATTTTCAAAATTTGCTAGCACAATTATTATAAGTACGGCAAAACTGCGTTATCTGAAGATTTTTTTTATTTTTCTATTATTATAAGTTCAATATTCAAATATATTATAACAGTGGCATCTTAAACCTTTGTTTTACAATCAACTAATTATGAAATGAAATTAAGGTGAACCTGTATATTTTTGTCCAATCTTTATTGTCTGGTAGTGTCTTAAAAATTTCGGGAATATAAAAATTGTGTGTTTGTGTGAGAAATAAAAAGGGAGGAGTGAAACACATGAGTTTGCATTGATTTCGGCAGCTTTGGGCAATGATTTGGTGTCATTGGCGACTAAAATATTTTATATTTACCACTAAACTATAGAGTTTAGTGGTAAATTCATCATACACATTCAAAAGGTAACATTTTATAAAATAGAAATATGAAAAGTATCGACATTATTTCTTTGTGAAATAATATCTGATGTGAACACTTTGCCTGCGACTTGATTCACGACTATGATACTCTTCTGTAATTCAATATCTGAAAGTCTTCACTTTGTTCGCATGTATAAACTCTGCTCGAATCTACAGGAAGCGTAAACACGTAAATAAAGTTTTAGAATTTTCCACTTTATAGACTTTTTATTGAAATATGTCGATCCCCCGGCCTCCACCCTTAGTTCTGAACCTTAAGATGGGCTACCTATGCATGGATCATCTTGAACGAGGTGTTTGCCTCAAGCGACAGTAAAGCTATTAATCAATAATCTTGGGTTCGTGCAGCCCGGTCGATCCAAATATAGATAACTAAGAATTATAAACCATCTGAACACTGATTGCAGTATGCAACTAACAATCCCATACACACCTTTCAAATATGTAAACGTTAATTTTAATATAAAGAAGGAAAGACAAAAAATGTAGTCGTTACCTAAACCAACGCCATATTCATTCAACGAAACCACGAACATTGGAAAAAATAAGGTTCACTAAGTGTAATTAATTATTGTGGTAATTGCGAGATATGTGCGCGGTAAATTGCACCTACATTTTAACCGCGAAACGAAGTGGAATAAACAGGAGAGAAACATATTTACCAAGGTGTTGTATTTCACATTTTATACTCGGGAAGTAGTTGCAAAACAGCCACTAATGAATGTTTATTTAACAAGATGAAATTAAGGGTGGACCACATCGTTATCCAATTCAGAGAATATTTTACTAACTGTTTAACATTAAATCCACCATAAAGGATAATTAAAGAACAGTAAATCAATTCCATAACACGAAAAATATTTAAAGTATATTCAAATAAACATACAATTGTTTATAAGCTCGACTAGCATTTACTGCGTCTCTATTAACTCATACGAGTAGGTGGTACGATTTTAAACAGCGGAGGAAAGATGAAATTGTAACTTTGCGTTTCATAAGTTTTCTCTGAGAGACAGGCGCGGCGGGCCTGATTTTGTTATAAACTGAGTATTAACCCTTTGCACTCTAGGCATGCCTTCAAGGAACCAACGGTATATGATGGTCTACTCCAAGTGTATCTGTAACCTGCAAGTTACACTGAAATTTCGAAGGACCTTACAATGAATGTATTGCTATTTTGTAACTTTGTTTACTTAATTTCGTTTCACTTGTATTATTAATTCTTACAAAGGACATGCTAGAACTATAATACTTTTCGAAGTGTACAGGATTCTTGATAGTTTAATTCTAATACTTATTGCAATAATATTTATTCCGTTGCAGATATTAAGAATCCATCCATATTTTGATAAGCATTAAAAATCAACCCACGTCGATGTAACATATTTTAATTAAAACTGGCTTCACAATTTTACTCGCAGAAGATTTAAATTACTTTCTAGTTCACTCTTTATAAGTTTAAGGTGGTAGCAAATGAATGATTTTCAATTTAAACAAATATAAATAAATTTTGACAATTTCTCACCTATGTTCTTAATTGAATGTTTTAAAATAGTTTGCAGATTTTGCTGGTCTATATTGGTGAAAGAAAGTACCGGCTATATTTCTTTCTTTGTTAATTATTGATGTTGAGATTAATATTCAAAGGGCACCCTTTTGTCTGGCCTTTTGTAATCTTCTAATAGTTCCATCAGAGAAATCGTGATGCACTGACCGGAACAATACACCGTGAACAATAGCATCGTGTGTAACAGTTCTTAAGTCAAGCCTGAGCCGTTCACCACTTTTCTCGAGAGTTCGTTGCTAAACAGACCTGGCGGAACCTTCAATGGACAAAATAAAAGCTGCTGAAACAAGTCGAGTGTCTGTCGAACAAATTGGATGAAGAATATTTCTGTGTATTTCAAAATTTTTCTGTCACCCATACCAGTTTGCCTGACATAGCTAATGTTCTAGAGAAGAACATAACGCAATAATTATGGTTTTGCAAAACGAAGCCTCGTTCGAAAACAGTTATCTTATAATTTTCAATTTATCTCAGCTCGATTGCTACGTATTGTAAATTTGTATTGTTTTGAAATTGAATAAGTTTTATTCAGTTTTATAAATTATGGCTTTTGCTATTCGTTTATTGCCCTGCACTAAAGCATCTATAAAATAAATGCTTCATACTTCGCCAAACAAAGGAAACAAAAATATTTAAATTATTATAACAATAATTTACCAGATTAGCATTTGCTATGTAATTTTGCCACCGAAATTCTTATGCTTTCTCTATACTGAAAGTGTATCATGTAAAAGATCACGCGTACCTATTTCAGAGCATAATAGAACTCAAGATAAAAGAGTTTAATTTTTGTCGTCATTTTTGACCGAAAAAGATTTTAGAATAAAAGTTCAGCATCCCGCGGATCGCGATAACGTAATTTCAGCATCTGAAGTCTTCCAACGAGGGCACGGTTTTCCTTGTGCTTTTAAAGCACATTAAAGGCACTCTTCCGGGACTAAGATTTGCGCATCGACAGCGTGCCGACAATATAATTGCGTTAAAAAAAATATCACGTCAACGTCAGGACAAAATGGGTGAGAAAGGAATACAAAGGTAGTGAACAGATGAAGTTACAGAATGTACAGGGTGCTTTGCCGAACACTCGCGCCATCGATGTTTTTTTTATTCCAAAGAAGTTTCTTGGATAAAAACGTTTGTTTCGCAGTAGTTATAACGAAGACTGGCACCTTCCCTTGAAGTGCAACTTTAAAAACGGAATTCGAAAACTCTGAAACGTAAATGGTTACATTCTCTGGGTATTATATGAAATAACTGCTACCTACATCGAAACAATTGCGAACAACGAAAGTTTTAAAAAAATCTTGAAACTAATCCGCGTGAAACTGCGCGAGAGAGACTTCGCGGGTGAATATTAGTCACCCTACGATTATTCGTCACGTGGAAACTGTTGGCGAGGTTGGCGTGGTAAAGAAGATGGATGAATACGCTCCGCACGAGTTGAGCAACGTTTAAGTGACTAAACGATTTCGGACACGCGCTTCGTTTCTTCACGGAAAGAAATTATTTCATCCGAAAAGAATAATGGTGCTTTCTGATATTCGTGTACAGAATTTATTATAGCTTCTTAAATGTCGAAGTGACAACTGTAGCATACACATGTCGCAAATAACAGGGGGATCCGTTTAAAATTGGTACATAGTAAGAATTCCCAATGAAACTGGCATTTAGAGTTTTGGTGGGATCATAAAAAATGAGACCATTCTTCATTATTTCTGAATCTTTTTTCCTCTCACTTAATTTTTTACGCCGAAACGAAAAACACGCTTGGGTGTTGAATGAAACTTTCCATTTTCGTCGATATCATGCATCGCCAGTGATGCACGTGCACGGAACGTGTTAATAAGTCGATTAAACTTTTCACTCTCATTATCCGTCAGCTGTTCGTTAAAAGTTAAAACTCATTTTTTAATGGGTTTTGCATTCTAATTCACGGTATGTTGAATGTTGCAACGAGCCACAACACTTAGAATGCCCTGAAAATATTCAAATAAACCAAAATTCGCAAATTTTAAACTGTTCCTAATTAAAACATAATATTCAACTACCGGATTATTCAAATTTTATTCGATAAATATTCAAACACTACTCGAATCTTCGAATACCTACAGAAGAATTCAACAAACAGTTCCAGCACTACCCCCTCACCGTATATTGTGACAAGGGTGCAACCCCCTTTCAGTGAATTCTCTAAAAGCCTCACAAGTCTGCGTCCTTGGGTCTTTGGTATATAAAAACCAATGGAGCTAAATAGTTTTGCTAGACGACAAAAGAGAAGGAAATAAATCACTCCCACGATCCTTGATTTGAGATTGGAAAGCAATGAACACTACACTACGAATACTTGCACACAGCAGCAGGCATGACAGGGACACTGATCCCCTTTTTAAGGCCCCCACTCAGGGCCCTTGAATCCCCATTAAGTCCAGATGGGGTTGTCACGCTCAAAGAATGCTCTCAAATGAGTCTGTTTCGTGATCTCACAATCAACACTGATGTCTTAGCTCGGGACCCCGGGATCTCTAGTTGTCGTCTTGAAGACATGCTCTTGGAGTAAAAAAAACTTTGGAAGCATGTTCCAAGCCCTGGGGGTGCGAAGATCTGTATTCATTGCAGAATCAATAAAGAAGAAAAATTGTATGTTTGTTCTTCATTGCCTACTTTTAGCTAATAATTTTATTGATTGAAATACCTTCTCCTTTTCCCAAGTAACGTCAGCAGATAGTGCTCAATGGTAAATGTGCCGGTACCGTATTTTGCAAACAGAACTCTCGACAATTTCTATTTTAAAAAATTGTACTTTACATCCAGGTTGTATGAGACGTAAAACTGAACTTAATTAATTTAAACTATTAATTCCGATTTAGACTTGAATAAGTACTCGCACTTTGCAAATACAGCGGTTTACGAAAATAGCAAAATCATGGAACGTTGAACTAGCATATTCTCACTATTCCAAACCAAAGGAGAAATACACTTTGCTCCAGTAGTGTAGCTCACCTTCCCTCCGTGCTTCATGGATTTTCAAGACTGAATTCCTCGACAGAAGTGGCACATTTGAAAGAGATCGATGTAAAAGGGAGCACCTTTTCACAAGAAATCACCTTTCCGGTATTATCGTTTCATACAGGGTTACCAATTGAATCAGTAGATATAAATAGAAGCTGCAGTCGTGTTGGTGCATCAACTGCACCATGGACGTTCCGGCAGACATACACGCCCGTTGGACGAAGGAGTGATGTCTTGCCTATGAAATATTGCCTCCTGTGCTGCACTTCAGTTGCTCCTGTAAGTATTGACAGCGTCTTGATAACACGATCAGGCCCTGCTCTGGCAACTGGCAACAGTCTTCGCGTACTCCATTACGACGAGGTTAATCGTGTTAGCGCGTGCCGCATCCGTCGCGTCCCGTTTCGCATTACCGTACGTGTAGATACACAAGCGTGGATGCAACCAATGCGTCCGATCGGCTGCCATTTATTTATAACATTCCGAACGCTCGTCTCGGGACTCGCTCTGTGACAGCAATTTATGACTCTGCCCTCATGGGCTGATCAGAAGTAGACTGATTATATTCATCTGTGTTGTAATAATAACGAAGATTGTTTAAACAATTTCATTAATTTCGTTTCATACGTCAAGCAGGTATTATTCTAAATGGCTGCCCTTGCATTGCAACCCCATCCTCTATTTTTTCCAAATTTTAATCTAATATATACAATCCAGATACCACTTACTGACTCATCACAATTTCTCTAGAACCACTGATCCTATGATTATGAAATTTTGTAGGTAGGTTCCTCTTAGCTGCTAGGTGCTCGTTAAGAAATCTAAAAATACTCCCCCCTTTCACTGGAAAAAGATATATAACCCGAGCAATACTGTGCACTTTAACGTTCGAACTTCGTTAGTTACACATTCCCACATAGCAACTTAGTTATTTATCCTCGACAATATCTATGAGAGATAAGTAACGTTTGAAACAATGTTTGTAGAATTTCTTTTACTTCGTTTTGTAACCCCAATCACCTGGCTCGGAAACAATACGTTTCTCTGTGGTATATACACTATATATCATATAGCATATACCTTAATGAATGTATATTTTACCAATTTTACTATTTAAACTTACAAAGAAACCTTCCCAGCCCGAAAATTATGTTTTTAATGAAACTTCGTACGAATGTAGAGCATATTAAAGTATGCAAGGAATTATTCTGCGGAAATTCACTTTGAAGAGGTGAAATCAACCCTTAAATTTATCGCAATTTTCCATTTATTTTCTTTTGGTAATAATAGAGTATAAAATGCTGAACAATTTTATTCTTATACTTAAAGTTTTGTCCTATCCCGCACCCTTACAAAGTTATATTAAAGAAAACGAAAAAAACGCCATAACTTTAAGCCCTTCAGAGTGAATTTCCGCGGAAAACAAAGTGCTCCTTGCATACTCCAATATGCTCTACATTCAGTAGAGAAGTTTCATTAAAAACAGAATTTTTGGGTTAAATACGTTTCCTTGTTAGTACAGTTCAGTTAAATATAGTTATCTTATATTTATAATCTTCCACGCGAGTAACTGGTTTGGAGTTAAAAACTCTCTGGAATTATCTGCCTACCACTCGAATTGCTTTTTACAACGCATCGCCATCTAAATCACACGTAATAACGTTTCATTAGCACCAGTGCATATAATAGGCCACGACACCTCCTGCAATTATGACAACAAATGGCTTCTACTTCATTAACTTGCTACTCTGAGACTCTAGTAGGCGCGACGTTGAAATTCACACTAAACACTCGCAAATCCCTTTTCTCAACTTTCCAAAACAAATAATAAATAACACAAACTAGCTAAAGAAATAAATAAAATTAAATTCATCTTCTGTAGTTAAAATGTTCATGAAAATGTACACGGTACTCGTTTGGCAAGTACCTGTAACTTATATTTTACACTGAAGTTTTCTGAACTCCATGTTTTCTTGATGTTGCTAACTTTTCAATTCGAAGGAGACGTGAAAACTGTCAGTGCGTTCAAACATCTTATTCGATGTAAAATATTTCTCGAATCAGGAATTCAGTAATTTTTAATAATGAAAGATAAACAGGAATCTCAAATTCACAAGCTAACAGTGTTCAAGAAATTTCATTTACTATGCTTATGATTATTTATTGGAGAAGACTACTTCAAATTTAGTCTGAAATCTTGAAATGTTACTGAAGATATCAGACAACTTAAGGAAAGGAAATATGTTACTTTAAGAACGGAGGCAAATATTGATTGATAGGAGAATTCACAAAAATGCTGTAGGTACCTTACTTCGCGACATCAAAGCAGTTGTGATAACTTGTGATATCTAATTGGAAGTTTCCGTCATGCTGTTTTATTGCTGCATTCAAAATTTCTAAATTCAAAGTAATTTCGAAGACATATTATGGTACATTAACAGTCAACTTATTTTATTGTCCAGTGTAATATAAAAAGGATAAAAGTATAGAAACAGTTTCAATGGAAAAAGAAACATTAAAAAAGTTGACAACTTGGAAAAGAATGATCTGGAGAAAAAATTGTGTTAATCGAGTTCGTCCTTTATACCAATCTAAATTATGTTATGTGCATCTTTGGCATATATTAATCCGTGATGAAAGATATTCAAGTGATTCGTTTCTAGTGACTGACTATGTATAACACCTCTCTGGAACGCAGTATTGCATTAGAAAGGAAATATGCCAGATAATACAATCAGCAGGGATAATGGATGACAATCAATCGCATTTTACATGCGGTTGATACCGATTCTCCATAGCTTAATTTCAATTTATATGTTAAACTGTTAAATTGTCGTCGCCTATAACGCTGAAATTGGAGCCTCGGTGTCATGCCACGCGATTGTATTGACTATTATCGACTACATATTTCACGGACAGTGAAAATTTAACGCAGAATACAGGCGGACCTAGGTACCTACGATTTTAGATAATATATTACTATACTTTTAGATATTTTATTTTTATTACTACAACATCATAGTGTACCTACAATTTCTAGCGTACACCTTTTATTTACTTGACTCAATTAACAAATATATGTAATCAATGACTTATTGAAGGAAAAAACGCGTGTCCCATTAAGCAATTTAATTTAATTTCTCACAGCATCATTGCTAAAACAGCCTCAGATTTTAACAAATCTTATTACACCTTAAACTTAAACTGCACCACGAATGAGAGAAATAGAATCGCTTAAGGTTTTATTACAAACTCAAATAAATTTGAGCTAGTTTCTAATTTTAACTGAATTGTCACCCTTTCATAGTGACAATATCGGCTGATAATAAAAATATATGTTAAATATTTTTGAATGCTCAATCCATGTGCCAGGTTTCATAAAAATGGGAGATAGTTAACTAGGTGGTGTTTCTTGTTAGTATACTCAAGAATAATGGAACAATAGTGCAAATATCACGAACTCAAAACTACTCATTGTCCCTACAATATCTTCAGGCACTTCAATATGTTGAAGAAAAATTTATAGATCTCCCATTGCAACCAGCATAGATATTTTTGCTAGAGACGCAAGTAGGTGCGGGTCTGTAAATCGCTCGGACGCTGCAAGCGGACCGACAGATACAATCTTATACTTTATGAAACGTCGAAGCTGCCGTTTATCCTGCGTGGGATACCTCGCCAATACATAAAATTGATCTATCACGATCCATTTCTGAAACTTACAATCGAATAATTCCCACTTTCGTGCAATAATCCACTAGATATAAATTCGGTACAGAAATATCCTGTTCTATACTCAATTTTTATTTTCAAGTATGCAATACGTTTAGACAATTATTTTCACCGACTCATTTTTGGAGTTGATACTTCCGCCGTACAAGATTCGAATTTTGTACTTAAAGTGACTAATTTAAAATATGCTAATTTATTTTTATTTATTAATTTATAAAACAAATCAGTGAGGTAGCTTTCTTGTAGTCGCATAAGTTGCATAGGCAATTTTATACTTGCAAGATTAACCGTGAAATTGTTGTTTATATGATTTTATTTCTACCTATAATTGCTGTCGTGAATTGAATTTTCGATGGTTCTCAAAATCTATGTATTAGGTACGAAGTGGTCAAATATAGAATTCTGATGATAAACTATTCAATTGATTAGGAGATATAAATTTTAAAAACAAGGAATTCCTATTAATCCGAGTTGTCTGGCGGGTACTTCAAAGGAAGTATACCGTTTCCTCTGGCGACAACCTAGTCTAGAAGCAATAAAGAAGGCGAATATCGAACAAGTAAAAAGAAAAGAGATTGAAAAGGGGTTGAAGGGGGTGAGAGAAATCCCGTAAGGGTGCACAAGGGCTACAGATATTGGGTGTGAAAGAGACTCAACGACTCAACAAACACTTTGATGACTGCTACTGCTACTGCTTAAACAGCTTTGTATTATTATCGTACGCTATTTCTGACTTTTGTCTTCAATGTAATAATATTCTATGTGTTATATAAATAACTGCATATTAACGTCGTTATTGTGAAACATTTTTACTGACCAGATTCAATGAACTCTGAAGAAAACAGTATATGTAGATACATACTTATGTAAAAAATATATTAAAAAAATGTTTTTTTATGTGAAACCATTTTATTTAACTTGATCGATAATGACGAAAATTCAAAAATAATTTTTTTCTTGTACTATAATTTCGATAGTGATATGTGACTTTCAATAAAATCTATGCATCGTAGTAATACGTTATTTTTTGTTTATTCTGACACTAGTTTACAGTCATTTCTTCATGTAGACTCCGTTATGAAATTCTTATGTAAAGTGGTCCCCTAAACTCCAAAATCGATATGAGACAAAATTCTATGGATATGTTTTTGAGATATTGCCCTATGAATATTTTAGTAAATTTTTAAAAAGACGACCCGACGTTTTTGGCCATATCTCGCGTTAGATTTGACCGATGTGATGGCGGCGACTCTTAAATTAAAGGTAATTAAATTGCATACAATTCTTTCCTACAGTGTTTTCCAATCGAACCAATAGTTTAGGCGGAATCAAGCGAAACTTAAGAAATATGTGATGTTTTGGGGCCGAAATTGAAATCGACATAACCTGGACGACATAGAAATTATCCTGTTACAAGCCCAACCTGAGCAAAATCCATGCACAAAAAAGGAAGTTATGAGCGATAGAGTGGGAGTGCCTATTTTCAACTTTTTCCCCATTTTTGCATTTCTTCCTGTTTCTTGGCGAATTACGTATTTGTCTTCAATGGAAACAAATTAAATGTATTTTATTTTATTTGGATCAAAAATAATCTTTTGGATTTTGTAAACTAGTGTTATTATTCTCACCATTGAAATTATTCTAGTACAAGAATCAAGTTAAATAAAATCATTGCACTTGAATTTTTTTTATATATTTTTCATTTTGAACTTTTTAGTGTTTGTGTTTTGCGACGAATCATTTTCTTTTGAATTCTCCACTCAAATATTTGTAAATAATGAGCACCGAATTTAGGTATATCTGAACATTCATAAATTACAATTAGTTTTTAAAAAACAATTAATTTTTATTTTTATCAAATTACAATAAAATTATTTCTGGACAAATTACAATTGTTTTTATGAAGTTTCAAGTCGATTGGATTTGTGGAAATAATTTAAAATTGTAGGTGTTTCAATTTTTCACTTCCTCGAGGGTGAGCTTTTCAAAATTTTGTATTGTCATCACAACTACGTACGGCTGCAAAGTTTCAAGTCGACTTGATCTATGGAAGTGAGTTAACATTGAGTTACAAGATTTGAACCAAACTAACGGATAGACAGAGGGGTGAAGTTAAATCAAATCGTTTAATAATAATGGACATAGTTCGGTCTATTAAAGAAAAATGACACGATATTAAGGAGAACATGTAATGGAATATGAAATCAATTTCTCATGTCCTGTTTCTCCCTTGAAGCATAAAACTCACTTTCACTTTCTAGCACGAAATACTCAATACCTATTCTCCCTTGAAATTTAAAAGCACAAAGATACAAAACGAAACTACACTTCCATAAAATATCTATCTGGCGATCATTTTAATTAACTAGTTGTTTTATTGTAATTTTCTGTTCTTAATGAACTCGTCCCGTAAATAAATAAATAAATAAAATCAAAGTGAAAATATATTTAACGTAAAGATCAATACAAACTTAAAACTTCATTTAGGTATTTCTTCTAAAGTCGAATATTACTATTTTCTTGGAGTATTTCAGGCTCTCCGAAACTACCTTCGTAAATTGAAAATTGAAATATTTGGTAAGAAAAACGACGTACGAATGGTACTTACAGAACTAATGCTGACAGTAGGTACGTTTCAATTTTAAACGAGACCTGATTTACGTAAATACTTTGCCGCGAGTAACTGCCGTATAAATCTTACAAAGAAGATTAAGGGTGGTCCACAAGGGGCGTTCCAGATAATATCTTGAATTAAACTAGCAAAATGACTTGGGGGATGGGTGTAAAATTCGGCGCGAGGGCAAGGCTAAAAGGCAGATTGCACGTGCGCGAATGCTTGAATGCAAAAGTTAAGATGGCTCAGGAGCTGTTTGGTCTGTGCTTAGGTGTTTGGTATCGCGCGAGAAAAGGGAGTGTGCAGCACACTGGAACGTTCTCGAGAAGCCGGCGAACTCTCGCGAGCCACCTACGCCCGGAATAAATTTCACCTCTGTTCTAGACGGAAAAACAATGAGGGTGTGGTTGAGAAGCAGAGGGAAAACCGAAGAGATGCTAGATAGCGAGAAATCACGAAGAAAGCAGCAAGAGGGTCACGGTTAGAAGAACCCACCCAATTCCGCTCGTTCAAACCAGGATTATATTTTTTCCGAGTGCATCTGTCAGGGACCATGACCGGCTCGAAATCATGGTGAATAATTCGTTTAGCTGTGTTTCTAATAAATACAGAATGCTGGTATTAATTATAAATAATGTTACTATTAGGGGACGCGTATTATTGACTTATTAATTTTCTTCTAGTTTCCTGGTAAAAGTGTCAAATAGACATAAATATGTTAGCTGTGGCCGAAAATTGATGGGGAATAAATTAAGATTCTGACAGTGAGATGTCATTTTTGTGGCTGGCAACTGGTTATTTTGATATAATATTTCTTATAATTATTCTAACATCTCTAAATTAACGTTACCTCTAATAACATAGGGAGGTTACGATGGGGACCTAGAATTTTTAAACGAAACCAGGCTAGAAATGAATAGAACGATGGATATAAACAAATTCTAGAATATTAGCTACTAGCACTCAGCCATTCTTTATAAAAAATTCAAACGTTGAAATTGTGAAATCGTCGGATCGGCTTTGTCTTCGTTTAAATATTCAAATTGTAGATTTTGGTGAAAGGAATACAATATCTTCTGCGTCGTTGCTGAAGGACCAATAATTAAGACAGACGTAACTTCTTGAGTAAAGTAAATTTAGTTGCAAACCTAAATTCAACATTTGAAGAGTGCTTGTAGAAAACACTGTAAGTGCCAGAAATCAAATTCTATACTATTTTATAATTTTTTTTTAATTTTGTGCTCTCACAGTTATTTCTACAAAGACTCTTCGTTTATTCTCGACATTCATGAGAAGATCTGGTACATTATTAATAAAAAGTTTACCTATAATAAAGACATAAAATTTCTGTAAACGAAACCCTCAAAGTCAATATTCTAGTTCCCTCTTAATTATTGGAGGGTAATTGAATTTGAATTGATATTTTAATTAATTTAATTATTGGAGAGTAATTGAATTTATGAAATGTATTTAATATGAATTGAATATTAAAATTTGAATTGATTCGTCTAGTTCCGTCTGAATTAATCGACGTTTACAAGAATAATATTTTTTGTAGTCCCACTAATTTGAAGAATCCTCGTATGAACATTCCGGAACTGAACTGCACAACATTTAACCAGATATTACAGTGTATGAAAAAGTCCATAGTGCACCATGTGAAATTCTCAAACAACGCAACTATCCTCCCCTCCCAACTATGTAAACTGCAATGCGGTCTGACAGAACTTAATCCAGCCGAGTACGCACTGCTGGCGATCAACTGATAGAGCACTGGCCATTTCCCAGGAGCTGTTTTTACTGCCACTTTAATTCCACCGCATGTGACGCTTCAATTTTGTGGCTACACGCTTTTCCTGGAACCTCAGATCCATGGAACCACCACTGACTATAGCTCACCGACTGACTTCAACACTTTATCTGTCGCACATTTTCGAGTAAATACACTGGCTGTCAATTTTTGTCAAACTTTTAAGCTGCTCGTTGATTCATGTGTTAACACATCCCGTGCCACGGTAGAAGTTTAGGTTTTTGGTAGGACTATAGTTTTATAAACAGACTTAGACTTTTATAAAAAGACTTAGACTTTTTATAAAAAGTGATACAAAAAGCAGATTGTGATATTCAGCTAGGGGCCTTCCTTAAATTATATAAGGATAATTTTGCCGATTTCTGACCCCCTCTCTTATATTCCCACACCCTCTCCCATCCGCCCTTACGTAATATTTGCTACATTATATTTTTTCAGTTATTAAAATGGTTTTAAAGTTTTATATAATTCATTTAACTCGGTTTCGGGAAATTTAAGCTAAAATTACTTTTCTGGAACATTAATTGTAGAATTTGTATTTATTGAAAAACATGTTAAAAAATATTACGTAAGACGCTATCTGCCCCCCACCCCCGTAAGAAAACGTAAGAATTTCGCGACTCCCTCCCCCCCCAAAAAGCCTTACGCAATTTAAAGACGACCCCTTATATAGAAAAATAGTTGGTTGTGTTATATTCTTCGTAACTTCAGCATTTTTTGTTTTACTTTGACACTGAATTGGGAAGTACTTTCTTCCTTTGAATGAAAATGGTAGTCAATAAAGAGCCTGACCACCGGTGACCCACGTAGGCCGGAACGTGTTAAAACAGTTCGACACAACGGATGTTCATTGTGGCTAGTGACGGGATTCGACACGATTCAGAACGTCCTGTATTAAAACTTAAAAGCTGTAAGTCGAGTGATCTCAAAATGGTCTGCAAAAGCCTTCTGTTTGCTAGTGCTGTACAACCTTGGAGGTCTTGAAACTATTAGAAGTCTTAAAAGTCTTGATATCTAGCTATGAGATTTTGGGATCGTGAATACTCGGTGTTTTGTCTATTTTATTTGCAAGGTGCATCAATGATCAATCAATTTCGGCGCGATGAACTTGCAATTGTTCAATTAATTTTTTTTGTATTGTATAAATATATATTAAAATACTCCTAAAGTTTTGCAAAGATCGACTTTATTTTTCTGTGTTAAAAAAATTCGCGTAAATTACCTTTTTTTCAGGATCTAAAACCAAGTTCTCCCCTTAAAACGATTTTACCTTCAAAACAATCTCAAACAGTCTGAAACCTCCACATTCTTTGCAAGGCAGCGTGTTCAAATCCCGCCACAATTGCAGCTACTTTTAATAAATACAATACTTTACAATAAAGCACTCTGGCAAACTCAATTGCTCCAACGCCAGTCACCGTTACCTCGATTCTTAACCATTTTTATTTCGCAGTAACTTCGTTCGACATCGCGCGAAACTTTTCATTTTTCAGCTTCGATCGTCGCCTTTGGAAGGCACCAAGCGACTACGTCCCTTTACAAGCTTGATTCCATTAAAACGGATAGGTTTTTGCTCGTTGAAGAGCAAAAATACCCGTGTCAAAGAGAGCCCCGTTTTAAAGCGATCTCTCAGAAAGGAGAAATAAGTTTTAATCGATGAAGTTCCCGTGTACGCGAATGCGACGAAGATTTTCAGTTTCAAGGGATGGGACATGTAATTACGAGCGGCAGATATCAACGTGATACCGTTCCCTTTAACCCATAGAGGTTTAAAGGACGAATTTCAGGCTGGCAGGATTCCAGATGATGACGCGCATCCCGAGTAATTACTACCCTATCGTCAGAACGCATATTATGCTGATATTATAAGCTATGTTCACCTGATTTCCTACAAATCAGACCTGCTGAATTTATTCGTTGAGCGAATATCGTGTGTAGATCAAAATTTCTTTAAGCTGCGACGTTTGCGTGTAAGTTCACGTACCTACGTAAAAAGTGATACGAAAAGCAGATTGTGATAATCAATTTCGGCGCGATGAACTTGAAATTTTTCAATTAAAATTTTTCTGTATTGTATAAATATATATTAAAATAAACCTAAGCTTTGGAAAGATCGACTTTATATTTTTGTGTTGAAAAAAATTTTCGAAAATCACCTTTTTTCAGCGTCCTAAATCAGGTTCTCCCATTAAGCGAATTGTTGAATCAATAATAAGAATGCAGAGATTTTGTTTTGTAATGATGCAAAGAATCTTTAATATATAAATTTTTTCCTTTGTACCGCACTTCTTATTAAATAGTTATCCTAACGCAAACTTCTACTACACTATACCTTTCCTAAGAGTAATATTAATTATATTCATCTTCACGTCACTTCTTCCGTTATTCAGCGGTTTAAAGCGTAAAAGAGCTTAACAACGGTTATCTGCTACAAGCGGTATGAAAATTCAATGACCTGGATTATAATCGCATTAACTTTTGTGGGTGTTATAACGATGCACCGTTTTATTAAAAAGAATTAACAACTTTTTAATCATTTAACTTTCAGCTAAACTTGAAATTATCTTATTATGTTTCACGAATCTTTTATACGTTGCCGAGATGAAACTTGCTGTGTCTGTGGTATTTATAAATAAGATTGAGGAATTTTATATGAATTTGAATGTTACTCATCTAACAAGATTTTAACTTTTGACAGATTAGAAGGAGATTTAATTAGAATTCAGACTTTTGACTGGTGATTTTTCCATAAATCGTACTTCAAATAGTAGATGTCGATGAGAATACGTTTCTTTTACAAAAAATCTGGTGATTCAGTTTCGTTTAGGAAATTAAAATTCAATACCAAAATTTGAGGGTCGTATATTTAAATAAAATTGAAAATTAAAGGGTCTTCACTACCAACATTCGTGAAGGCTTGACAGTCTTACAATAATATTTAACAATATTCAGTACCTACAAGCTATAAAAGTACGAAATTAGGTAAAAAAACTTCCACATGCTATAGATATTTTGTTCATGTTTCGCAATTAATTCTTTTAAATTGTTCAGAAACATAATCTTCCAATTCTTTTAACCACTGTAACATCGGCAACACATTTTGATCTGGCAAAGAAATTCACCAAATATCAATACAAAAATATTCCCTTCCCATATTTTGAATAGATCTTCCTTTTAAATTTTATGCAATTATAACCGAACTGAAAAAAAAATGTTTAAACACCTGACGTTTGACATACTTCGCCTAATAACCACAATCATGCCTGTCTTCTGACTTCTATAGAGTGGGAGTACAATGCGAACATGTTAACACTCAATTATCTACGTGATAATAATTTATGCAGTACGTTGAAATGATAAACAATGTTTGCATATACCGAAATTGTCCAGTTCCCTGGAAGGCAGACCTATGTATCTAATTGTAAGTGACTGAATAATGGATCTCGTCACACGAATTATTCACTCTGAAGCATAACACGAAGGTGGAGGCCAGATTTGTAAACCAAACGTGTCAAGCAATGGTATTCTCTTTACGAACCAATATCGCGATTAAATGTTTATTTGACATGTAAAAAACGCAATTTGACAGTACCATACTGTTAGTAATCATCAGCAGAAGTTCATTATACAAGAAGTATTTGTCTACAGGCAATAGAAACAGTTTTTTTTTCAACACCTGCATGAAAATGGATGTTTTTTACGCCTGCTGAGCGGGAGAAAAATGACCAATTTCAGACGTATTCGCTTTTTCTACTTTTCTCCCAAGGGAAAAAGACTTTACGCGCATGCGTATTCGCAATTCTTTACTTTGCTCCCAAGGAAACTGGAGTTTGGCGTTACCCTGAGGTATGAAGATGCAATTGTTCGACTAATTGTTATCGATCATGTGTGTTTTATCTTGATATTACAACTGTCAGAGCACCCTTTTTTATTAAAAGATAGAATTAAAAGATAAAATGAGTAATAATGAGAGTGATAGCGATAGTGGATACCACACGCCCATCGAAGTAGCAAAAGCTGCAAAAGCGATTGAAGAAAATTTGCTGCCATCAAAATCAAAAGAAAACTACGAGACGATATACAACAAATTTATGGAGTGGCGAGATAACCACAAATTAGAATCATTATCGGAAGCAGTTTTTTTAGTTTATTTCAACGAAAAAAAAGAAAGATTTTAAGCCATCAACATTTTGGGCACAGTATTTCATATTTTTTTGCGAATCGCTCTGCAGGCTTTCAAAAACACATCTTTCATGCAGGTGTTGAAAAAATATAGTGCGTGACAAGGGAGAGACGCGATTTTGACTCGCGTAAATTGCTGCGCTCGCTGCACTCGAGCAGCAAACTTCACGCTCGTCGCAATCGCTTACTTCTCTCCCTTGTCACGCAATGGACTATTATTTACAAGTGGATCATAATAAAATAATAGTAATGATAGTGATTCGTGATAGCCATTAACCTGTTAACTAAATCATTTCTCGTCAAGGAACATCTCCTGTGTATTTAAAATTGTACATTGAAAAATGATTACAGGCCAATTACTTTATTTTGTCTACAGTAAATGCGAAACATGGCCTAATATATATCTAATGGACGGGCAAACGAGTATAAGTCAAATTTTGGCCAAAGCCGGTACAAAAGTATTACAAAACTTAAATAGTCTCCTTTTTTGTTCTTTTTTTGTGAATTCAAAATAAAAATAAAAGTAAGTTTTTTATCAACTTTCACGTCCAAAATTTGTTTAACACGTGCTCCCACGTAGCACTTTAAATATTCTAAGTGTATTCCTGCAAAACTAATAATTCTGGCTTATACTCGTTTGCCCGCCCACCAGAAAATAGAAATATTATTTATTACTCTTATATCACTGAAATTGTTCAATTATCACCATGAACCAACATGTCTGACCTAACGCGGTGAAATTTTCCAATAACGAGTTAACTCGTCTTCGTCGGTTAACAGGTTGAACTCTATTTTAATTATGCACGTGCAAGGCACACTCGTTTTCCCTGTCAATTGTTGCATATTTGAAAGCTCGTAATTGAACATGTGTTCTATTTTTTTAGTTTATTTACTTTTTTTACATTTTGCTAGTGAAGCATTTCTATTTACGTCCTACCGACTACCACATATTTTACGACAATGTAAACTCTGAAATCAGGAATTTCTATGGCTTTTATTTTGACACTTTAATTTCTCTTGAATTTTAGTTAGACTTGGAAAGTTTGAAGTTCCCAAACTAACTCCCAATCTAGCTCTATATAGCGACGACATATCGCAAATCCTCATGAATGGCAGAGTTAGACGAAGAGATTGCTAGCCAAATAACGGGCATATGTAACGTTCTCACATTGCATACCTGCATATGTGCAATCTGCACGCTCCACGCAGCGAGTTTGCGCCATGTACATGCAAAATTTAGTAAACCAACTCAAAATACCCTAATCGCTGTTCTAATGTCTTCTCTACACCCATCTCGTATACACATTTAGTCGTCCAAAAGCGTTAGAGGAAAATTAGAAACTATACTTGGCACTTTGTTCGAGAATCACAATTAATTGAATTCCTGAATTTCGACTTTTAGACACTGAATTAGCAGAAGATTCGAATTCGTATATTCAAACTTGAGACATCTGTAACGCTCAGACGTAAAATTACTTTAGCAAACTGATCTTGAATTCACTGGCACAATTGTACTTGAAATATTTACTAGAATGTTTTATAGAATTAGTTACAGAAATCTTCAAGTACATACTACAAATCCAAAAACACTTTGGACAAAGAGAATTCAAGCTACTGTTTAAACAGTAGCTCCAGTGATAATATAACTCTATATAAATCTCTTTACTATAACCATCGCATATTCCAATTGTACAATACCCAAACGTTAAATTTTCAGAATTTGAATATCTAATTTAAAACAATCTCTACAACTGAGGTTATTTGCTTTCTTTGCTAATACTATATTCAGTTATAGCAAGAAATATTACTACTGACGAAATTGTCATTTATTCTATATTTATTTTCCATCCGAAGATTCACGAAATTTCTCTCAGTTTTTCTTAATCTGTTCATATATCAGGCCAGTGCAAAACTTTGTTCGTTGACTATTAACTAATGTTAGGTGCACGGAAATGTCTTTTTTTAATACACCATCAGAAAAGTGGTAAAAAATACTTTGCTAAAAAAACATGTAATACATTTTTATTTTTAACCCTTCGTGGTTACATCTTCTAATAATCACAAATTAGTCACATGGGTTTCATTGCACTCCAGTGTCATTTTTATGTTACCATTTTCGTATTTTTGTATCCTTCAACTTTTGAGTGATAATTGTACCTACATTCGTAATACTCATGCTCTAGTAGTATTTTTCTAGAAATGTAAAATTTGTAGTTAAAAAAATAGCTGTGAATAAAAACAATTTTTGTTAAAATTCCCCACATTTATAAATTGTAATATTAAGGTCTAAAAATTTACAGAAATATTGGCAAAGAAAAAAAATGGCCCGAGGTGCGACACCCCGCGTGACCACGAAAGATTAATAAATACTTTGGTTCAATAAAGCGAACGAATTTTTGCACCGATCCAATAAATCAAACCGCGTCGCACCTAATTTCGCGAAAACATAATTCCATCGAATCCCCCGATTTAAAACTCTGTTGCACAAAATCCGCGTAGCAAGGAAATCACGCGGCAATAAATCGAGGAGGGTACGCCCGCCTTGTAATTTATCCGAATTTAAAGAATCACTCTCCTTTTCGTAATTTATGTTCCAGAGTTAGCCGCCTCCACGGGCCGCTGAGGGTCCTCGAAGAAATTGCGAACGTGACGAAATGCTGTGGGATCTGGTCCGGCGAAACGAAAGGAGGAAGTGTCCTGTACAGTTCTAGGACGTCGATTCCAGCGAGGATTGTCGGAAGCACCGAGGAAACGACCGTGGCTGCATACAGAAGCATTCTTGTTCCCGTTCCAGATGACGAATATATGAAAATAATTTCTTGCCAATCCCCCAAGTACCAACATTCACGGAAGTGGCACTCGAACGACATCTCCCGCGCCCCGACCATCGATAGAAATTGGCCTCGGTCCTGATACGCAGGATTTACACCAGAAACACATTCGCGCCCCGCTATCGCTGAGATGCTCTTACGCTTGCACGGCGGAAAGCAGTTGCAGACATCCACGATACGAACGCAAGGGAAGGATCTCTGCGAAGTCATTCTCGTGGAACGCAATCCACGAAGCCTCACATGCTCAACCTCTGATCAAGATCTTCTGGGGAACACAATGTGATCCCCGAATTCCTGGCAACTTCCCTTTATATCCGACCCTCGTTCCTCCAACTATCGGCATCTCCGAGTCAATGGATAGCTACCGAAATCGTCTGAAACAGCTGCACGGAACACGAGGCAGACTTTTCGAAGGCCTGGCGTAACAGAAACGAGCCCTCCAGGGCCACGATACTTTGACTGGAGGAAAAAAAGACGCACATGGGGTGATCGTCTGTGGAGGAAGAGCGGAAGCGCGCAAGAATGCACATTAAAATTCTAGATAGATAATTCTGGGCCAAGGAAATGGAAACGGGCACGAAGTGCTAGAGCTGAGCGAAGGCTCTGCAAAAGGTGTAAGAAGTTGAGAAGCAGTGGGAGAGCAGAAGCCTGCCACGGCAACATCCCCCGCCTCTGTTCCCGTCACTAGCCTTCATGTCCATTCCCAAACGAACAAAAGGACGCCCTGAAATGCACCGAACTTCGTAAAAAGTCGAGATCCTGCCGATGAATCTGAGGAAGAAAGCCGGTCGTAGCTCACCGAGAATTCTAGGAAACAATTCTTTAACTGTACCTACAGGGCGGAACTTTCCAAGGTAATTACCCATGGAATACAGAATCGAGGAAGGGGCAGGACACAATGGGGAAGATGCAGCTTTCATTACAGAAAAACGTGATAGGAAAACGTGGATAGATTGTCGAATTAGAGAGGAAACATTCCAGGACGGGTAATCGTAAACAGCGTTCGCTGCCGAAATAGTGTCGGCGTAGAACAGCGTTGCTTAGAAATAGGCAAAAAAAAGTGTGCTTAAAAGTCGAAAGGTTGTCAAGGGTCACGTGTCAGAAGGATTGCTCATTGGAATTATTGAGTGGCCAGCGCTTCTTCGTGATAACTGGAAAACGATCGCAACAGTAGGAGTCTGAATTATCCTATCGAGTCTTTCGGTATTCAGGATAAATCTCATTCATCTCTGATGACTAACCTAAGGAAACAGAAAGCTGTTAGAGGAGTTCGTGCATAGCGGAGGCGAGGAAGTGGAGGCGAGTGTCAGCGAGTTAACCTTGTCTGTTTTCCGCCGTCTCTTCCTGCTCGGGCACAATCTGCACAACGAGGCGACAAACATCATCAACTGCATTATAGTACTGACACCGGGCTAATGAAGCGTCTTCGTAACCACTGTCTCAAACTAGGATCGTTCCAACCGAGTCGACAGAAGGGGAGATGTGATTAAAGTGAGTGCAGATCTGTGAGTGACAGTGATCTTCGATTACAGTGACGGGTAAAAAATCTTCTTGGAAACCATTAACCCCAGAAATTTGTTCCTCGAATCTGAATTATAAAATTAACGAAAGTAACCCGTTACAAGTAGTGTAGGTCAACGTATACGTCGCAGTGATTTAGAAAAGTGTTGATATTCCAGCGTGAATTGTCAAATCCTGACAACAGTGTTTATAGGAAAATATAAAAAACGTTTGGACAAGATGGTAATATTTTTCAATTTTCCTTCTGGATGCATTTGTGCTATATAGTGAGTGTAATAATGAGATGAAGAAAAGCAAATGATATAATGCATAGTCGAAGGACAACGTTAAAATCTTCGACGTGATACAAATGTGTAAAATCTGCTTGAGATTAAGAATAGATAAAAAGTGGGGAGATATATATTCCTGAATAACAGTTCGTTAAGGCGTCGATCGAAGAAATGCAGGCCGTCGACGTTTTCGCGAACTCCACACCCGATCCATGGAACACCACGTTTTGGATGGACAATTACACTTATTACAGCAACACGAATGACACAGATTTGCAATTACGGAATCAGTTTATACTGCCATGGTGGAGGCAGATGATCTGGACGTTGTTGTTTGCCGGTATGATAATCGTCGCCACCGGTGGCAATCTCATAGTGATCTGGATCGTGCTGGCGCACAAGAGGATGCGCACGGTCACCAATTACTTCTTGGTGAACCTGAGCATCGCGGACGCGATGGTGTCCACGCTCAACGTGACATTTAATTACATCTACATGCTAAACAGCCACTGGCCTTTTGGCACGCTCTACTGCAAGATCTGCCAGTTCGTCGCGGTGCTGACTATATGCGCCAGCGTCTTCACTTTAATGGCGATTTCTATCGACAGGTAAGCGTCGCGTCTAATACACACCGTTGCTATTTGCGACAAGTAAAACACTAGGCGTTCTTTCGACTGTGAGTGGTGGGAGCATGGTTCCAGTAGTGGGGTGTTTTCACGCTGAGGGATTTATAGAACTGGGAATATTTATTGCATCGCTCGAATATTTACCGGGTATTCACTGCCACCTCATTTCGTATTAGTACCCGAAAGGCAGAGTGGATTTGGAGATTTGGCGCCCCTAGGCCAGATATGGGCAAAATTTTTATTTAAATAAAATTTTGAATACAGAATAAAAGTTAAAAAAAATTATTCGTTATGTGGTGAATAAAGATGATCCGGATTAACTTCATTCGACGAATAAAAGAATTAACTTTATTCGTCAAATAATCTAAAGTTAAAGTAACGTTTAATGGATCCGTCATTTAAATAATTTTTCTTTTTATAAATATCATGAAATATTTTAGTTTAAAAGAGTTGAGACAATTTTAAAATTAATTCAATATGACAACTCAGATATGGGTTATTGCTAATTTGCTAGATGAAAGAAAAGTGAATTGTTTTTAAAGTTGTCCAAAAACTAGGTCTGTGAAGTTGGCACCACCAAATTCGAATTTATGGAAAAAAATCAATGGAATGGTTGATCGTTTGTCTACGTTTGTGCAACAAAATTTTTCTTTTGTCCGCCCTTGAAAAAAGTTATAAAGAAATAAAAAAAAAATTCACCAGCACATGACAACGTTTTTAAGATTTCTCAGTGGGAAATGATTGTCCATGTTTCTCCACCCAACATTTTCGTTTGTTCACCCTTCAGAAAATAGTTATGACCAAATTAAGAAAATTTGTCATCAACACCCCCATGAACACTTTTCAATTTTGTAATCTTATCAATTATCAATTTTTTAATTAAGATTGTCCACGATCTGTCCACGTTTGTCCACCCTTCAAAAAATAGTTTTGAACAAATTAAAAAAATCGTCATCAGGACACCCACGAACTATGAACATTTTCCGCTTCTTTTTGGGTGGGATACGATTGTCCACGAATCAGTACAGTTTGTCCACCCATAATTTACATTTGTCCACCCTCCAAAATCGAATTCTCAATAAAAATAGGCAACTACTATTGTACGGCTCAACCGACCACGTTTGAGTTCGATATTTTTCAATTTCTATCGCCCAAAATTTTCCACCCCCAAAATTTACCGCTGTAGGCTCCAGCCCACTTACCCTATATACAAATCCGCACCTGCCGGAAAGTATTTTTGCACGTTTGTGGATTAGGCATACAGTACCCAATATCCTGGTTAAAACAATTTGGATATTCACTACATTATCAATCATGTAATTATAAAGATTGCATTGTCATACCTATGGGACGTGAATATGGGAGTGGTGCAATCAATATTTCCAGTAGGTACTATACATCCTGTGCACGGTTTTGGCGTCGATTTTTTCTATAAAGTTTCGAAAGTACTGCACAAGAGTCACTAAATGCTTGCTTTGAAAACAAACCGAGCAGGGAGTGTGCTTTGTACATACATACTCCGTCGCCTCAGGGATCCTACGTGTTAGCGGCAGTCAAGCCTCCGTTTGTAGTAATGAAAATTGTAATTGGTATTATGCAGGGTGTTTCCAAGGTTTCCCAGCCAAACTGTGCCAGTATAACGAGCACGAGCAAGAAAAAAATGTTATATAAACACAGGCTCATAAATGCTTTATTAAAAAGATATAACGAAAATACTATGTAACAATGCCAACGGACTGGATTTTCGTTCGACACAGCGTTCGATACGGCCTCAATTAGTAAACGCAGCCTGTGCAAACAGATTAGATAGAAACCGCCAATCTGTTTCCACGCTGTACTGGACGGAAAACCGGTCCGTTGCTATTTCGTATTTTTGTTATAACTTTTTACTAAAACTGAGGCTAGTTTATATAACATTTTCTTTTACATTTACTGGTAGAATATGTTGGCACCGTTTGACAGGAAAAACCTGGAACACCCTGTATATTCCCTATTAGATCTTCTTGAAAGTATCACTAATGGATTGACGCGATTCTCCTATAATAAAAAAAAAAAATTTTTAAATTAAAACCGACTTCAAAAAAATAAAATTGCTCTAAAGAGTAAAAAATAAACTTTTCCGATATTTAATCTACGACTCCCATATTTTTTAAGTCAGCGCCAAATTTACACAGTGCAAATAATGAGGCACCGACTTAAAAAATATGGGAGTCGTAGATTAAAGAGAAAAAATTATTTTTTACTTTTTAGTGCAATTTTACTTTTTCAAAGTCGGTTTTAATTTTTTAAAATTTTTTTATATTTTTAAGTGTTTAATTTTATATATATTGACACAACATGTGCTGACGAGATATGCGCGTACGTACATAAAATAATAATAATTAGGTGACAATAGTCTTTGTTATTAACCAGAATTGGCAAAATATTTCGAATAAAAAAAATATCATCAAAATCGGTCCATATGCTGAGAAGTTATGCGGGAACAAACATAAAAAAAATACAAACGGGTCGAATCTATAACTTCCTCCTTTTTGAAATCGGTTAAAAATGAGTATAAACTCCACCTCGTTTGGATTATTTCTGGTCATACACGATTGGAATTATGTGGTATAATTAAAAATAGTCTGAATACTGTCGTGACACAGGGAAAGTCGTATGCGAAAATGGAAAATTCGTTACACGAAAAATATTTCGTATGCAATGAGTAAAACTGTTGTTTTCAGAGAAAATTGCAATAAGCGAGATTGCGAGCGAAGTGGTCCCGTAAATAAAAGAAATTCCAACAAAGTGGGGAAAATATCGAGTATTGGAAAAATATAAGTCATCAAGTTCAATGGCAAGCAACAAATTTTTCAGAAAGAAATTAGTGCAATATGGCCAATCGTAAATTACGTTTCTAGGCAGTGCATAATTCAGCCATCGTTTTTACTGGCTGGAGAAAATTTAGCAGATTTTGATTTAGTAGACTAACAAGTCTTTGCACGTATTCCAAAAATGATAAATGTTCAGTGAAAAGTTTACACGTGTTCTTTACAGCTGGTGCAGGCGGTCAATACGATAATTAAAAGTAATGCCATCAATATTTCTCATATCAAAAGTATCCTCGAATTTAATTTCTGACATTAGATTTAGAATTGAAAGCATTACAAGTTAATATCTTTGAAACTCAGCAAGTCCTCAGCAATTTCTGTTTCTCTTTTACGTATTATTAAATATCCAAAGGGCAGCAAATCATGTTAATTCTTCTATATGTATGTTGGTCCAATCGAGGTTATCGTAATATTGATAAATAGCAACATATGCTTTCACATATTTACGTTCATACACATTACTAACGAAGAAAGTGATCATACGCGGTCAATATCACACCAAAAAAGACGGCCAAGTAGAAAGGTTCGTATGTGGTCAGACATAGATCAATACTCGATGCCGTAGGCACGTCTACCGTAATATTTCAAATTGGATTGCACAAATACCACGAATAAATAGGCTACTTTAATGCGGAACAAAATATTAAAAATTAAAAAATATTATTATTTCAAAAATTAGTTGCAGCTGCTTTGTTAAAACAAGTGAATGCTCCCTATTATTTCATTGTGACCTTTGCATGGTTTGTTTGCTCTGTGTATTTTTACTTTACTTATCAAGAAATAAACTAAGAATACATAGGTAAATGTGCGTTGGAATTTAAAAAGATCAAGATGACCTTCACGTGACCTACCGAACAGAATTAATATTACCCTGTGCATTGAATAATTATGTTACTTGTCGTGCTCAAGTGCGTTTACTTTCATTTTAGTTCGTTCCTTCCTACGAGCGTCGACAATACACACGAACATCTTAAACGTATGTAGGGTGAAGGGGGAGCATGATGGGGAAGCTAAGCAAACATGCAACAAAATTGATAATTATACCTTTTATTTAAGTTTTTATGAATCAATATATAATTATAAGTTAATACTTTAACCTTTGGTACATAGTTTGAGCAACATTTAAATAAGAATTTGGAGTTATTAAACTTTTAAAAAAAGTAATGAAAAAACATCTTGCCCGTGCCACGGGGTATGACGGGGTACCGAAAATGGGGCAGCATGGTTCCTCTAAATATTTTCACAATCTATGTAAACATGAATTTCTTATAAATTATTTTCTTCCTACAGGAGTTGTGGGACCATATCTTTTAAATATTCGACAAGTTCTTCCTCATCTGTTTGCGAAAATACACTCTTAATTGGACCTAATGGTAAACCCATGATCACTTCATTTCCCTGTTTCAATTTCTGGACATAACTTTCCAATGTTTCCAATGTTTCCCATTTTGATGCTTATAACTTCATCTACAGATTTTTTCATAACTTCTTTTGACCATTTTCCACGTTTAGTTTCTTCTTATATGTTCTTACCATTTTCAAATCCGAATTAAAAGTAACGAAAATTCGACTTAAATTCTAATAGAGAACGATGGCGTTGTTCCACCTCACATGAACAACCATAGTCCGGAGTATGATGGGGTACCCCATCATTCCCCGTATCAAGGACCCCATCTTGCCTCAAATCATCGTTTTCCAGAGACTGATGATATTTGTACAACAAATAAAAAAATATTAAAATTTTCAATATTGTATATTAAAGTAAATATATTGGAGTACTTTCATCGGTACTTTCATCAAATGTGTAGCATTTTTCGATTATGGTTTTTTTACGATACCCCATCTTACCTCGCTACCCCGTCATGCCCCCCTTTCCCCTAATAATATATATCGATTCAATTACGATGGGGCCAATATTTGTGGATTACTCCTCAGAATAGAGATCAAATTTCCATAAGTTTGACCTATTAAGGATTGCGGTTTGGAACTTGGGCGTCTTCAGAATGGAGCCACTCATTTGAAAGCCGATTAAATTCAGGTTAATCGCTAGTTTCCTTACCAACCGCTCGTTTTCATAAGTCGTAGCTAAAGATCGAAGGGATGAAAGCTGCGAAATGGTAACTGCATGGGAAAGTCGCTATGCCCGCGAGCTACACAGCAGGAAATGCCACCTTGACAATCCACCCCTGACAAATAAATAACTCCCAAACCGGACACGAAACAAGAGATGAAAACCACGATTTCAAACAGGGAATTTTAGTTTCCTCCGCGGCTGGGAAACGGATTTGTTGATGCATGCTAGGAAATTCTCATGGCACTATCTCTATAGATATACATATGTATAAACGAATGCAAATATAGTATGTCGTCGCTTTTAATCTTTTTCGCGTGAAATAAGTGTGATATGAAACCTTTGTAAAGGGTCTTTGACGAAGACCCTTTTCCTAGGGTACTTGGAACAACGAAAAGTCGTGTTTATGTTACTATTTTTAATTTTAATAATTCTTCAGATTTTATCTTGGAACTGAAAAATTAATAAGTAGGAGAAATAGAGTTTGTTATTATTTTTATTATATTATATTATTATAATTCTAAATTATACTAATAATAATATAATTATATTATATACACTACATACAATAACAAAAATATAATCGTTCGTATAAAGTGGAACGCCGCGGGACCCGGGTTCGAATACATGTTCGGTAAACCAGGTACTAGGACAAGATTCGTTCGGATAAATGGTGTTCTACTGCAATACGTATGGTCTGAAGAGCAAGAGGAAGAAATGTAGATACGGGATTCAAAACAGGAGGAAAAATACTTAATGTATACTGTCATTGAAAATGCAAAATAATGCTCAAGATAGAAATTAAAATCTGCTTCAACTCACTCATTTCTGCATGCCAGTTCATCATTAGTTTTTCAAGTAAAAACATGTGTCCTTTTATACGTAGAAGATTTTTTAGAACAAAGTACCTACCATGTGATGAAATCGCCTTTTATTACCAAATTAATTGAATTAAATATTTAAGATTTACGTTGCTCAGATTTATGGTGCTATTATTTGAAGCTTCTAGATGCAATATAAACAATGTTCCTTTTGAATTAACTTCATCACGAGTTTAATGATTGATATCAAATTGGGCAAGGTTCTTTGGCGTGGGGTGGAATCGCGAATTTCTTACGTTTTCTTAGAAAGTAGGGGGGCTTAGCTTAATATTTTTTACCCTAATCTTCAATATGAGTAGCCTAAAAAACGATGCTTCGTCGCACGCGCCAACTTATTCAACAATAATTTTGTTTTAAATCGTGAAAAACGTTGCCGCATAGAAGCTTGGCGCAACGAAGTCTTTCTGTGTATCTTACAAGATCAGAATACAGAAGCAGAAGATGCAGAGTGGATTGCTGAGTACGAGGTGGATGCTGAAGAAAACACAGAATAATTCTCTCGAAACAAATTCACTCCCTATGATAAAATCAGTTGAGGATTGGATCCAAAATCCATGACCAAGCGACAAACCTTAAGTCCATATAATTCTAATTGTTATTACCTACAATAAATTTTATTAAATTTACTCGAGTATTCGAAGATGTTCCTAAAAAGTGTAAATGCAAATTCTATCATTAATGTTCCAGAAAAATAGTTTTAGATTAAATTTTCCGAAACCGCGTTAAATGAATTATATAAATCTTTAAAACGATATTGATAACTGAAAAAATGCAATGTAAAAAATATTACGTAAGGGCGGGGGGAAAATATTGCTATATAAAATCTTGGGAATTTTTATATCGGGGTAGGGAGGAGGTAAGAAATCTCCAAATTTGCCCTCACGTTATTTAAGGACAGCCCTCATAGTACTCTGAGCAGTAAATTCATAGTTCATGCTGTATGTATTTTTAAAAAATAATTTTTTAATTAGTTGTACCTACATGCTTTGAGGAAAATAAAAGAATAATCGATGCAACCATTAATTCAAACATTTATCTTAGTTTAAATCATGCACCAGAAATTAGGTTCATACATATATTACTGTAGATTGTTGAACCGTTTTGAAACTTCTGCTTCTATACAACAAAACGACACGTAACTCCATTTGAAAAGTATTAATGTCCTCAATTATTTTGCACGAAAATAGCTTTTAAAAAAAAACTATTTTTTCCTCGCTCTTCATACATTCAAACACTTCATACACTTCATACACTGCTAACCAATTTGTTTTCCACAGTAAACACTTTCTCACATATTTAAAACCAAACAAGCAGATTTTGCGTCCGTTCGCTCATAAATCACTCTACACACGCAATTAGGACTCCTGCTAAATAAACCTTCATAATTGTACAGCCCCGTCCAGACACGTTTGTGAAACGTTCCTGGGGCAGAACTTTAATTGAAACATAAAAGGTCAGTGGAATTCAGAATCAATATTTCCGTGCAATTTAAATCTCTACAAGCATTGCAATTTCTGAACCATTAACCTGCCACTATTCAAAGCGTCTGCGCAGGCGAATACTCGAGTCGCTACTTCCAAGTAATAAGAATTCACCTCGCGTCGCGTCTTCCATCCGCTAACAGTTTTAATGGATACCGGGAAAGTACTTGCGTTACAAATCCAGAATTCATTTTCGCGACGGAGTAAAAATTGGGGACACGACACTTCTCTTCTCCTTTCACAATTTATTTACATGCCGTCTTCCTCTCTTATTTTCATCTGTCACTCACTGGCTTAATATTTGTCAGGCGGATTTATTTTACTATTTCCCGAGCGAGCACGTATTGTCTCGGGCGTGATGAAACGCGTTTGGCGGGCAACACCAAATCGGTCGATGATTTTGAATGCCCTGATAGCCTCGTGGCTACGATATATCGAAGAATTATGCTTGAGCGACTTGAAGGGAAGAGCATGAATGGCAGATCGTACTCGCTTGCCTGTGACATGCCCGATAAATGATAATATGCGTTATCGCCGCCGCAACAGAATCTCAGGCGGGGGAATTTCTATTGAGAGGAATCTGCGTTTCAATCGTGAAAGAATTCCCTACAACTCCGCGCTCGTACCGCTAACACGTACAAATGGATATGCAAGCTGTTTTGAAACTGTGGGTGAAAACTTGAATCAATAACCGATGTGATAAAAGAATGCGAAACTGGTCTGGTAAATATAAACTTGCGAGGGAAGTTCAGTAATTCGAAAAGTAAAAAAAAATCTCAAACTAGCTGAAGTTATGCTAATAACGTAACTATTTTTTTATTCGAATTCTTGGTTTTATTAAAGAATATGCGAAAAACATTTTTTTCTTTTATTTTCAAAATTTATTCCCTCCAACCTTTTTCTCGAGAATTTTATACCTCCATATTGTAGGATATCGAAATTCATACAACTTTGAATTTAAAATCTTTTTGATATCTTTTACAATTTCGTAGATATTCACGATAATCTGAAAAGTCACCATTTTTTAGAGGGGGTGTTTTCACCCTTAGGACCATTTCATTGCCGAATCAAAAGATAGTTACATGATTAGCATCATTTGAGCTACATTTCTGCACAGGTTCAGATTTTTTTAATTTTTTTGAAAAACGTATATACACTTTAGGAAATTTTAGCGGATATTCATATTTTAATGCAGATGGGTGTATGTAGACTTTCTTGAATGGGTCTAGGTGTGTAAATTAATAGTTTTTGAGAGATAGAGTTTTCTTAGTCAAAGTTATTGATACTTTGTACGAATAGGAATTGCAAAATGATTTCAATTTCGAGTGTTAATAACTGGTGACTTTGAAACGTGTGTAGCTCGTTGTGGATGAATATTGTTTGGACTTTTGGTGTTAGAAGAGGATCATTTCGGGTACTTGTGATTTTTCTAAAGAATTGTAGATTTATAGTTCTTATTCTTATTTAAAGTTTCCTTCAATAAATAAATGGTAACACAAGATTGACATTACTATATAATCATAAGAAATATATGCATGGATATTAAATGGTAATATTTCGAATAATTTCACCTCGATTTCTTAAGCAACCCACGATTGTACCATGTGTCTTATAATTTTATTTAAAAAACATAGAAACAAAATAACGAAATCTAATTAGACAACTACTGACTGCATTCAGCACAGGAATCAATCTTAGAGACTAGAAGTGCTCTTCACCTCCTACTGCTGCACTTTAAATTATAGTGGAATTTCTATAATTTGATCTTGAAATTCTTTGACCACCAAGGCTAAGAATTAATTTAACAAGCTAACTTTAAAATTATAGTTTCTAAATCTCCAACTTTTAGGTTCAAATTAATTGAGCCTGTTGCAATCATTGCTAGATCACTAAAAGTTGCATCTGTGACAAAGCCACTAATCTATATTAATCAAAATGGGTGCTCTGTATTTTATAAAGTTACGCGGATAAGTAAAGATATATATCTACAAGGAACGAACATACAAAAGTAAAACTCAGTTCATTTAATTACTATGGTTTAATATTTTGAGAACTAATTAAATCCTTACAATAAAAAAATTAAAAAGAAATAATTATCATTATTCGTTACTATTGACGGTTATTAGTTACTTAAATATATGAAGGAGTTTCAGCCCAAATTATACATCAGTAAAAGAGGAATGAGAATTTGACTCGATTTTGGGTCAGAATGGCCCAATTGCCTCAGAAGGATTAAGCCACCTTTCAATAACCTTAACAGTTGCGATGCACATAAAACACATAAAATTGGATTGTTACACTCAATCGAAGATAGAAAACCCAATTCGAAATGTCCCAAGCACGATACAAGAAAGCTGCATTCACGATCTACAGAAGTGGAGCAAATTTTTCCCATAATACATTCAAGCCATGTATCATCAGCCTACAAGGGGTTTGCACAGAAGATATTATCAGCACGTTCTACGCGAAGCGTTCTACATTTATCGCGATAGAACAGATGAATGCCCGATCATATCAAGGAACATTTGCACGATACTGCTTGAAATATTCCCATTCAGAGCAGTCCTAGGTAAAGGAAGACTTTCTGTCAGAAAAATAAAATGTGAAAATGGAAAGGAAAGGCTTGAGTCAGCAGTTATAGGCGTTGCGTATCAAAGGTTGGAGAATGAGTCAGCGAATAAGTAAACGAAGAAGAAAATCGTGGAAGGAAAAAGGGGAACGAATCAGTTCCCTAGGTTCGACGCGATCGTGACGACAGTATAACAAATGGAAATTGGTTCCTGCGGTAATGCATATCCGCGTGGAAAATGGAAAACGGTTTCTATCGAGATAGCGCAACCGCTAACAGATCGCATTAACGGTTGAGAGATCAACTGAATAATTGCTTGGGTCTTTCGCTCTGCTCGGAAAGGAGATCGCCTCTTAGTAAAGTACGTTTGAAGCTCATTAAAGTGCAGCCAACCGTTTACTAGACCCACATGAGAATGGTGGATGGCCGGACGCAACCTCTGTGCAATTGTTCCACGGATAAATCGAGTTTCAACGGGGCAAAGGCCATTGAGATGTCGCGACACCCGCCACGCCGCAACGCTAAATAACTTTTCCGTTCGCGAAACTTGACAAGGACACGTACAATGGCTCGTGAGGGTGTTGGAGTACGTCGAGTCAAGCAATTGGGCTAAATTTTTCGAGGTTCAAGTGCTCAAAGGTGAAATGTAATTCCAATCACGCGATTACAAGACGGGAAGAGTATAAAAATTATATGAACAGATTCGATCAAGACAGTTAAATTAATTTCACTGAATTAATCAAATTAGTTAATGACTTTGGAACGAATACATGTTGTCACAGATTAGTCTTTCTTGGATGCTTAATTTTAATTCTCAGTAATTAAGGGTAGGTACCCTCCGGACAAAACGCTTGAAAAATACGTGAGTTTCATGAATTAAACAAAAAGAAACTGAACGACATACAGTGAAAAAACTTTTTTTACATTATTACGACATATTTTCAGAGCCAACAAAAAATTATTGTTTGAATTTTATCAAGTTTTGCATTAGATATACAGCATTCATTGTACCACGTACCATTGTACCATTGAACTCGTGACAGGATCATCTGAAATAACAAAACTAAAAATATTCTTAAAATATATGTGAATGATTATCACCTTATCCGTCTTCATTGCAAACAAACAATGCGGCGATTTTTAGTACATGTTTAAACACAATGTTGCAAAACAAGCAGTTTTTCTACGCATAAATCTGTTCATAAAAAAAGGGTGATCCAAAATGACTCTTTCCGGATAAAGCGATAGCGAGACTAATTATTATGAATAAAATGCCGTAAGAGTTTTTTAAATCGGTTCATAATTAAACTTTTACAGTGGCGCCCGTTAAGAGCTCTAATTTCTAGAGTGGTACAATGAATACTGTATATCTAAGGCAAAAATTGATAAAATTCAAAGAATAATTTTTCTATTAATTCTTCAAATATGAAGTAATAAAGTCCAAAAAGCATTTTTACTGTACCTATGTCGTTCAGTTTCTTTTTTCTAATTCATGAAAATCGCGTATTTCTCAAACGTTTTAACCGGAGGTACTCTTAAATTAAATTACGATGTTAAATTTTTGTTCAAATTTCATGTGTCTAATTTATTGTAAGAATTAGGAGCAAAAGGGAAATTTTAGCTTTTTCTGCCTTGAAGAGGAGAAAATGTTGAACAAAATACTGAATAAAGTAATTATACATATTCACTCACACATGAATTGAAACTTCACTGCTGATCCTATCCAAAGATGGAAGTCCACGGGCACAAAGTTTGTTTAATTACGAATGATAATGAAAGAACAATATTTGAACAGTAACAAGAGAAAAAGAAAAATCGCTGGAAAGTTAAAGCACACGAAAAGAAAAGATTTTAACACTCAACAATGTAATGTTCCCTTTGGAGCCGTCCATAAATTACGTAATGGTAATTATGACGATTTCTTACCCCCTCATTCCCCGAGTACAACTATTCGTAAGATTTTATATTCCACCCCCACCCTTTTCCTTACGTAGGTAATATGTTTTATATTGCATTCTATCAGTTATTAAAATTCTTTTAAAGATTTATATGACTTATTTAACTCGGTTTCGTGTGTACGATGACACATCGTTTTTTAAGTTACTCATATTGAAGATTGGGTTAAAAAAATATTACGTAAGACGCTATCTGACGCCCTGTGCACCCTTGTAAGAAAAGGTAAGAAATTCGCGACCCCCTCCAAAGAGCCTTACGTAATTTAACGACAACCCCTATACTATGTTTTTACGCTCCAAATACGTATGTATGTAACTGGCTAAGAGTACCACAACAAATATTTCTCACCGACGGACCTCGACACGCAGCTCACGAGGGTACTATACCAAAAACTGTGATGACTTTCGCGATACCGAAATCGTCCTTCCTCAAAGTTTATCTCCTGTTAATCTTGACGAAGCAGGGCCTTGGTTTCGCGGTTACGCTGATTGATTCGCTAAAATTTCCCAGAATAGGGACGCGCTTTCTTCAGTCACAAGTGTGTGGGGCAACCCCGAACTCACAAGTCCATAAATCATTGCTAAAAACATCTGTCCCTTTTAAACAAACGCTGAATGCGCAGCTTATCTGATATGTACAGTATTATTGTTATAATATACAGTAGGTACATAATTTATCACTTGTTTATTTCATGAATTCGATAAGGAAGTTTGCTAGCAATGAATTATTTACAGTTTATTCTTGACCATGGATTCAAACTCCCTGAACCTAGTATTTTATTTGGTAATCGAAAGAAATGAAAAAAGGAGATTCATAATAAATCAGGGACTTCTACCGAAACATAAAATACCGGTATTATTTTTCGGTTGTAAAATACCGGTATATTTACCTATATTTAACGGTATTTATTTCGGTTTTCGGTAATAAGTATAGCTTTGTTAGCGCAATACCGGTATCAAAATCATACCGGTTTTAATTCCCTGTAATAAATAAATGCTACTAAAATAGTGAGACACAAATGGCTTACGTATCCCCGAATTGGCCACATCGTTTTCAGAGGTAAACAGAAGAAGCAGACAGAAGAATACTGCTGGGAAGAATTTTAACGCAAGAATCCAATCTGACAGAATTACCTATTATTGATCACCTAACTTTCGTTTATTGAGAACAGACCACGATGCGGAATTCAATTTTCTCGACCGTTCAGGGTAACGTTTCCACGGAGATTCTCCGGTAGATAGGGCGTAATTACACAGATTCAAATTGTAATAGCGATGAAAGTTCAGAAGAGACTAACAGCTGGTAAGAATAGGGCAATCAAATCGCGACGATTGGGGAAGTTAGTGTCAATCACAACTGTTATAAGCTGTATAACTGTGATTAAGGAATGAAAAGGAAGGAAGTCGATGGAAAAGGAAGTCGTACAAAATTACGACAAGAATTGCAAAGATTCTGCATATTTCTGGATGCTACTTGGGTATTAAAGAATTAAAGGCATTTCAATAAAATCAATAACATGTTAAACATTGAGAGTATCAGTTTAAAATGATACCTATTTTGCATGCAATGTAGGACAATGTAAATATTTTACGTTTCATTAAATTATCTTGTCCGAAGCAGGAAAAATTGCCAACTGACGAGTTAACTTGTTTTGTTCGAAGCAAAGGAATTTTTAACTTACGAGTTAACTTGTCTTCTCCAATTAACATGTTAAAATATTGTCTACTACGCTAGACAGTTTGGATAAGAAGTTCACGAGCTTAGATTGTTTCAAAAACTTAGAGCAGTTGCAACTACATAAGTATGCAAAACAGGACTTATCATATGATATTCTTTCCTTGAATTGATTTCCCAAAAATTAGCTAAAATTTCATACCATCGTTCTAAAATCCTCAGCATAAAAGAAACTATTACTCAAGGATATTAAATCGACATAAATATAATCGATCTGTCCTACAAAAATTATTTCTACGGCGACTCCACAAAGAAATTGTGAAATTATTTAGGAACGTACGAAGGAATGGCAAAACATTGCCGTCACTGTAGTCCTCAAGATTGCTCTGAAGAGCTACCGCATCGATTAACAGCAAGCATTGTCGTAATCACCCTTTACGTCAGTCATTCTTCCGGAAGCAGGAGTTCCGACGGTTTCTCCTTTACAGTAGATAAATCACCGAGACAGACTGGTCATCATGGGATCCAAAGTGTCAAGTGTAACCTGAATAAGCATAACGTGGAAAGCAATGTCAATCAAAACATCATCTTTGCTCTGAACGAACTTGTCGATGACGATCGAAAATCGATACGCCGATATTATTGTTCAAAATCTGTCGAATATAACGGAAATTTTGAACGATGTTCTCATACAAATAATTTGTACATATCGAAGAGGAAAATGAAACCAATCGAAGTGTTTTTCGAGCATGTCACGATTTATTTATATATTGACATGGGATTTAAGAAAAACTAATACTATGGTATATGTAATATATGTATTTCTCGATACTTATTTTACTTTACTCTTTAATTAGTAAATACAATTGTATTTCACTCCATTCATTATTGTTATTTTTGCCACTTATACAGTCATAGCAACATATTACAATCCAAAAATTATGTTAGATAAAATAAAATTGTTACATATTTATTAAAGTAAAATAAACGTAGAATATCACAGTTTCTATGTTAATATATAAATAAATTATCATTTTGTTGAATAATTGAAGAAGAAAACGTAATCATTGAACTTGATGTTTCTATTAAGGAATGGCAATTACAACTTTGAAATCCAATTAAAGACCTGAACTCCTCTGCGTCAACACTCCAACTTACAATCAAAACTCATAGCAACTGCAACAGGATGAATAGTGACATAATACAGAGATTAAACAACCCGTGGCGATGTAGATATCAGTTTCAGAAATGATGGCGATGGGAAATTAGAATACAAAGAGTAATCATGGCAAGAATAAAAGTATGAGCTATGATACGTGTAATGGAAATATTATATTTATAATTCATCATATACATTTTTATTCTAAACAAATAATTGAAACACATTGAAGGAAGAATAAGAATTAAGAAATGAGACGAAGCTCATGAAGCTTTTGTATTAAATAAATGCTTGCATCAGTCAAATAGTATCTACAGTTCATGTAGAGTAGATCTGTGCGATCTACATACCTATAGTTTACCAGACAGTTCTACATTTACTTTTAAAAGTTTCATCTACAATTAAGTTAAGTTATGTATATTTACTACGTAATTACGATGTAAGATAAATATGTTCGACCAAGCATTTCCAGAAACCTTGTCTCTGTAAATCTTACGAATTTTTATCAATACTTTCACAGCGTTCGATCGTTCAGCACATTTTTGTCCTCGTGCAACTCGATCATAAATAAACTACAGAATATGAAGAGCCGCGTGAATCGAAATTCAAACGCGAACATAAACCACAACGCGAATTTTAATCAAAATGCCTATGGTGCTATTTCCCGACAATTGGAGAACCGATTAAAATTCCGATGCCACCCTCGGTGCTGCCGGTACGATCGATTCGAGAAAACATTCCAGTAGCCAAGAGAGATCAACACGTGAATCTTAACCTTAGTTTGCATATGAAAGTCAATTATAACGGGGGCATTATTACATCTATTAACTATTATTAACAATTCAACTAGTGAACGTATTATGCTATTGAGAATGTTAGATGAGAATAAATAACTTTGTGTTAAACCTTGTATTTCTCTCAATTTACACACTCCTTTCACATTGTTTTACTGTTTTCTATTCCCATTTTATAAAATTCATTTATTTTCCTTCCAAAGAATTCTTCAGTTACATTTTCGACTTCCTCTCTTGATCTCATTTCTCAAACCAGCTTCAATACTGGCTCATACTAACAATCCTTCCATACAATATGCTTTTGCGTCACGCTCGAATTAAACGTGTTTAAGGGGGATGTCCTATCCTTTAGGCTAAAAACATAGCAAAATTTGGGATTTTTTTTTTGTGAATCCAGCGATTCGATTCATCTGAAATTTGGACCATGTTTTGACGCATCTTTGAAGAAGCTGCAGGTTTTTTTTTATTAATTTTTAACCATAAATATAGTAGTTATGCATGATCGACCATCACGCCGCGCAAAATTTGTCGTCCGTTGGTGTGCATGATATTTATCTACCAGGTAATCTGAAACAGAAAAATGAAACGGCGTTTTATTTTATACATATGTAGCTTGAAATTGATGAACCAGCAATAAACAAAAAAAATTATTGAGCGGTGTGGAGAGTTTTCAAACTGAAAGGTCTGAACCTTTAATTTTTGCAATCCAATTTTGAGTCAATTTTCTTATGTAACAAAAGAAATATAGAATTTAGCGGTATTTTGGTTCATCAAATTGAAGCTACATATGTACAAAGTAAAACGCCGTTTCATTTTTCTGTTTCAGATTACCTGGAAGGAAAATATCATGCACACCAGCGAACGACGAATTTTGCGCGGTACATAACTCCAATATTTATTATTCAAAATGAATATAAAAAAAACGCAACTTTTTCAAGGATGCATAAAGACAATTGTCCAAATCCCAGATGAACCGACATGCTAGTTTCTTAAAAAAAAATCCTAAATTTTGCTATGTTTTTAGCCCATAAAATAAGATTCCCCCTTAATAAGTATCTATGTATGTACATCCATTATCTTTCGATAAAACATTCTCAAACGATCCCCACATGAGCTAGCATTTATATCAAATGGATGAATGATGAGTTACCTATATTACTCTTGCTGAGTTTTTTATTATACCTACCCAAAATTTTGGCTAAAGCTAATGCTAATGAACTTGCAATGAAAATTCAAACACGAAGCATAAAACAGAGGCTGTGGCGAGAATGGAATGGTTTGAGATTCACAGTTTATCTGACTCTGCAACTAGTAGTCTGTTTCTAGAATACAGTGTTTCGTCACAGCCATTCGAAACCGCCAATAAACACCGAACCAGAGTTCAAACTTGGACCTGAACTGCAACACAAACTGTAGACAAAATGTCGACATTAAGAAGTAATGAAGTGGTATATCAAACTAACGTAGATCGTGGAAATTCTTAACGCAAACGTCTATTATTTTTAAAACTCTGATAATTACAAACACTTCATTGATTCTCAATCAAATGGAGCAATTTCTTACAATCTGATAACACGACTTTTACTGAAGTGTGAATCTTTTATGACACTTTTCAAGTTTCCTGGTTCCAGAGCACATCAGATATCTCGCTAACAGAGTACTGTCTACTTCCAAGTCATTCATAACCACCCCTTTAATACGTGTGCTGCGCATAAATCTTTGTTACCGCCATTTCTACAGTACTGCACCATTTACAAAACTCCATCGAATGGAATGCCATTAAATTCTTCCATAACAGCTAACCAGTTTCCGTGCAATTGCAAAACGTAGTTACGTGTCATATTCCACTCGGGTGTGAAACAGTACTTTCAAAAAATTCAAATAGTAGTCGTGGTGGACCTCGAAAACGTCTCAATCATCCCTCGATAAATGAAAATAAAACGAAGAATGTATTTTTACGAAAAACTGAAGCAACTTGACGAAGGTAAATACTATAGTACACCTTCTCATCAACGACATATTTACAACCACAAACAGTGCAAAGATCATGATTAATTTGCAGCGGAATATTCAAGCGTTGCTCGGTTCAAATTTCGTTGCGATTTATCGACATGCCACAAGAAAACAACGAGAATTACAGCATCATAAGCGATTGTTCTCTATTGAATGACTACTACCAGTCGCTTCGATTGGTTTTCCCTGCACGACAATCAAGTTCTCAATAGGATACGTATAGGTACTCCTGGGACAGTCAGCAATAACTCATTTTTTAAATCACCATTCTAGCTTCAAGCAATCTACGATACTCATAAAATATCATTGATTCGAATTTATTATTTATTACCACAGTCAATTCTTACATTCTTAACTTCGCCTATACTTCATTTTTACTATCGTGTAGTGTCCTATAAATCCTATACTTCACGTATAACTCGAAAATAAAATCAAATAGGACATATGTTCATATGAACTTTTTTTATTATTTAGATGTGCTGAAGTTACTCCTAAAATATTTCTCACTTATTCTGGGACACCTTGTATTGTAGTAAAACGTTGAGTTAGCATGAGGCATCATTGTAACCTACATACGTAGGTATCTAAGAAACGAGAAACTATATAAATAGTTAATGTTACGAAACTGTAAATTAATAAACAAGAATTTATTAAATTTAATACCTAACCCAGACCTCATTATGATAAACAATGTGTGTAATAAGCGATCGTACTTAACTTACGTGAGGCTTTGTGGGGGGTGGGGGGGGGGGGGCGATTTTCTTACGTTTTCTTAAAAAGGGGGGAAAAGGAGTCAGGTAGCGTCTTACGTAATATTTTGTCACCAAATTTTTAGTTTGAGTAGCCTAAAAAACGTTGTTTCATCGCACACACGAAACCGAGTTAAATGAATTATATAAACCTTTAAAAGAATTTTAATAACTGAAAAAATGCAAAGTAAAAAATATTACGTGCGGGGGAGGAGAGGGTTGGAATATAAAATCTTACAAATTTTTATACTGGGGGAGGAAAGGGGTAGAATTTGCCAAAATTATCCTTACGTAATTTAAGGGCAGCCTCTAAATAGACACCTCTGTATGTAGCTTCTGTTACTTTCCTTTGGGTTTCCATTTTTGTGGACTTTATGTTCATGGTGTTTGAACTATAATTTCTGATCCGCGCACAGTTTCTACTTCAAACATTGGAAACCTACTGTCTACGTAGATCAGGACGTAAAGAGAAGTCCAACGAAGAAAAACAGTTTTCCTTACACTGCAAACAATAGAACATCTTGCCAAAACGTGTAGGATATCATAAGAGATTTCTAACAACGAGTAGGATCTACAGAGAACTAAAATATCAACCTGTCTCAATTAGAAAATTAAAATGTAGTTTATATCGTAGTTGCCAAGTGAAAAATATCACGCAAAATAAACGAGTATTATTAGAAAATTATTGAGTCGAGTTTTAACTATCTTAAAAATACATAGACATACAGGCTGAATAAAAAGTTATGGACACCGCTTTCGGGGGTGAATCTACACCTCTAGGTCGGTGGACGTTTGTAAAAAAAAACTTGCCGCAAAATTGTTTATAACATTGAAAAGTAATGTTAAAGTCTTTTTTGCATCAACAACTGCTCCATGAAAAGAAAAAGCGATCAAAAGAAACAATGTGCGGGAAACGCACCGTTTCGACGCAAAAAATTGTTGAACAATAACATTAATTTTCAATATTACAAACAATTTTGTGCAAAGTTTTTTTACAAATTTCCACCAATCCAGGTGTAGATTCACCCCTGAAAGCGGTGTCCATCAGTTTTTATACACCTTGTACATGTATATGAAATTCTGTCTCACATTGATACTCCATAAACAAGAAACCACCGAAAATATTTAGTTTTACTACTATGTATAACTGATCCAGTTTAACCGTGAATGCAATAGATCTGTCACTAAAAAATTGCCACTCGCGTAGAGTGATAAATAGAGTACTACACGAATTCGATTTTAAGACTTGACAGGTATTGATTCTAGCAATTTACCACGGGCATAAAATTCTTGCAACGAAGCGATAATGCAGCGACATAATAAATAAGCTTGCCCAGAAGATGACGAGGGTAAATCTGCAACAAAGGAACAGTGATATGTAAAATCAGAGGTTCAAGAGAATTCGACCCTTTGATCGCGTAGACTCGTAAAGCATTGATGCCCAAATTAGCACAGAATGAAAATGGAAGTAGAACAAAGGACGGGCAGCATCAGGCAGCGAGGACGCCGCTTTAAGAAACATTCAGCTGGACTGAATTGATCGGATACCGTGTTTCTAGGGCAAGACATGCATCTAGCCCGTAAGTGGCAGCGTGTATGCAGTTTCTCGCGGGTTTGTGCCCACAAGACATCAGACAGTTTGCAGAAATTTCAGGTCAAGATATTATCTGTGTGAAGCAATGAGTTGTGAGAAGCTGTCGTTCTTGAAACTTTCGTGAACTGTCATCGTACGGTATCAGTGTCACGTGTGATGCAGGCGTGACAAAAGAGATGGAGGGATAAATAGCAAATAGAAATTAATGAGCGAAATGACATAAAAGACAAAAACGTTCTGATTCTTGAAAAAAAAAAAACAATTTCCATACGAATTTTTTTCGAAATTAAATTAGGAGTTCTGGTGATGGGATTATTCCATTTTTTGGCACTGTCGGATGTAATGTTGGGAAACTTGGGAATATTCGTATTATTATTGCATATTGTAATTCCAATTGAAAAATAAATGGTAAGCTAATGCATAAAGCGTAACGTTACAATTGTCTTACGAGTCATGATTTTAGTTGGTGGGATCGTTATTTATCATCATTCGCCATGTGTTTGAAATGTTTATTTATTCAGCGACTTTTAGGATGAATCCACTTGAATTGGGTGCGAGAAATAACAACGCATCTTTAACAAGTTAAAAATAGCAAACCACGTGGAGGAAATAATCTATATATATACGCTCAATTGAATTCCATGATTATATGTGTTGCAAGGTAAAGGGGGGAGAAGCTCTTGGAAAGATTGGCCTGTTGATCGAAGCGAAAGGAATTCACGTTTCAAAGGTCCGTTCGAGCAAAGAGCGCGCTTAATATACCATGCTCAAAGGATAAAAATTATATTAAATGCCCTTGTGGAACACTGTAATTTTTATGCAGCAAAAGTTACACTGAAGTATTTTACGTTATATCCTTTTAATTGTATGAAATTTTATATACACATATCTGTACCAAATATTTCCCTTGCTTCAAATCTTGCTCCGAAACGATATAATTTAATGAATTGGTTTATATTTAGTAAAACATTTCGGTGCTTTGCTGAACGTGTGACATAAATAAATGCTCGTGTGATAAATTACTCGTGTTAAAACCTGATGTTAAAATATTCATTGATTAAAAATACATGGTCCAACAGTGACTGATGGTGAAGTGTTGTTAATCTCGTTGGTGAAGTGCACGATTAATTAATTTTACTTGTTCAGGACTTGATGAAGGCGTGTTCTCGACAGATAGAATAGAATTGAATCATTCATCTTACCGTACACTGAGCTGCACCGGGCAGAGTTATTACAGCTCCATGAAAACGTCGTTAAATTATTAATATCGAAAAATGTTCTTTACATTAATTCGTCAATTATCCATAATTTAAATGTCTAAAATACAAATAATTATTGGTAATAAATAGAATGCAACAAATTTATTTCGAACCAGAAATATCCGCTCTCTTACGTCCATAAAATTCTCAGATATTAGGTGAAGTTGAATTGCCATTTAAATTAATTATGCAAACGTCACATTAATGTTCACTGACGAATATAATGTAGGTACATATCAAGGTATAAGATGCTATAATGCCATTAAAGATCTATGTACTGTACAGGCGAATAGCATACAGAAATGGTATTACAATTATAGCTGAAGATAAATTGCACGTGATATGATACATGTATGTATAGTGTATACGCGTCCTATCTACTTTACCTTGACAGACCAAAATATTCCATTACTGCTATGTCACCACTGATTAAAATGAGTTTATATAAATCTTCCACATTCATATGAAATTAGTACAAGTAGAACTTCATTTTACAAAGACATAAAATTTTATTCATATAAAATTCTTCTCCTGAATTTATTCTGACTCGTTTCTAAATAAGTAGACTGATACCACGGTAATAAAATATACATAAATTACTCTGACGGCTTGTATCTTTTAAACAAATTTGAAACCAGGAAAGTTATGACTTAACCCTCCCACCCCAATTTCACGTGATCTACATTATGTTTGAATTTCATTAAAATCCCTGACATTAAATGCAAATGTGATCGATTTTGCATAGAGTGACTCATCAGTGATGTATCGTGAAATTCCTCAACGAAGAATATAATATATTCCGCAAACCAGATCATGCATTCTGGTATTATTACAAAATAATATTGCTCCTCGTCTATTGTGCACTTTGTACCCTGAATGGAATCTAAGAATAATGAAGTCATGATCGACGGTAATTATCCAGCACTTTTCGTAGTTCGGCAGCACTCGAACATGAAGGAAAGTGTACAGAACACCTCGAGGGCTTAGTGCACAAACATTCGATGTTCACTTTTTGTGAAATTTGGGTTTTTATAGATTTATATATATTTCACATTTATATATATTTCATAGATTTGTCAAAAATAATATTTTTGTTCATTGAGTGGCCCCGAATCTTATGTACGATTACAGGTTTAAATCTGTTTTATACAATAGTTGTGCACTAGGCCATTGACCTGTTCTCGTCATATCTTTCTCGTTAAATAATGTCATTTAACATACGTGCTCCGATGCCTAGTTCACAATTGAGGTGACGCTCAAGAGAACCGACAGCCAAGGAATTGGACAATAAAGTAGTAAGTGGCCGTTGAATGAAATCTAAGAAGCGCACAAATCTTTCGATAAGGGGAGTGCACGTGGAATTTGTACTTGCGTGCTCCAGTAAAATGGAGTGGTCACCTGGATATTAGGAAATAGATTTCACGACTATCTCCTCCACTTTATTGGCCCATCATCCTGCGCCTTTATGCCCTCCTGCACCAATTCCCATTTTTCGAGCTGCAGAGAAGCACGTTAACAGAGGAATACGACAGGTGCTTCTTGGCTATAAAGATTTCAGTGATTTCCTTCAATACGATGGTACAAACTATTTTCTAAAATGTTATATATTGGTAAAACGTTATTAGACCCTTACCCATCGCCGATGAATTTTAGAAAGCAAGTTGATTTCCTGGATGGCTCGGTAAATTCTGGAACAATCGCCACACTTGCATTCAAGTAGAGGCTCGACAGATTTCAAGCTGATTTATTACCCCGATGCAACGTGATCATCGCGTCTAGAGAATTTATGGTGGAGCCTGCCACGCGCAAAATCTCATCCCAGCGACGTGTACTTACCTAAAGCCACTGAGCGAAACGAATTTTAATACTATCGAGTGTGGTGTAATTTGTATACGTAACATTTTGTCATTTTTATCTCAATTTTCGAGAATGATCCTTTGATACACTAAGCATGTGCCAAATGAGTTCAGATTTTAAATATTGATGGCTCAGAAAAGAGATAAGAATACCTTGCACAGGTCACGTTTAAAGGAATGGATTCTTAGCTTCAGCTGTAAAATGAATCTTAAAGTCTTTCGAAAGGGGAAAGGGGTGGCTTTGGAAAATTGTATTAGCAGCATTGGGAGACGTAAAGTTTCCGGAAATCCAACCCTCTCACTATAGACAGGTAATTTTCTTTAGCTTCTTGCTGTCTGCTTTTTATGGAGCAACCATGGGAAATTGCTTTTACATTCTCTCGATACGAGCTGCTGTGGGATTTAATTTTCTATTAAACATTACCATACCTTTACATATACATCGATGACATTGTATAGATGACGAAGCCGTTTATAAGTTTCTATGCTACTTTTAACTAATTTAAATATGTCTCAATGCCACATTTAACGACAGAATCTTCCCTTTTTGCAATTACAAAGCATTTCTATTAAAATCTAAGGAAATTTTATATTTTATATTTCAAAAGTACACTTTCGATATTATCTATAGGAAACGAAGAGTGGGTGCCATTTGCAGAATGATGTACAATTTTGAATGCTACCTCGCATTACGTAACTAACAAAGAACATTCCAAAAGAACTGTGCAAATTGTTGCCCACATGTATCACAGCAGTACTATTGTTACACAAAGTTAGAAATATCATCATTCTCGAAATAAATGATAAACCTTACTATATTTCACTTACACAGCAACAGTATTGAAATGGGAGATCTTTATGCGATAGTGCTTTCTTAATAGAACGCATATCATGAATTTCAAATTAATGAATTAGTTTGAAAGCGTGCCAATTTCAGGAAGAAATTAGAACTTGATAGTAACTTTCACTTTTTAATCAGTGAAGACGAATTAACTCGTCATTAATATTGGAAAATTTCGCCCTTGTAAAAGATTGCATATACCATTTATTTTATATTCCCATTACAGTGTAACTCCTGACGTTCTTTCACTTTTGAATATTTTTCTATATGTGTTTTGCCATTTTTATCACATATGGAGGGTTCAGAAGCGAATCAGTGTAAATTCATCAGCATTCAAACCGAGATAAATAAGGTTTCTACAAATTAGTTGTAAAAAAATGGCAATGCTAGTAAAGATGTAAAAAACGATTATTACTTAACTGCAAGAGAAAAAAAAGAAAATCACCATGGTTTTTTAAAAGAAACCAGATTCAATAAAAAAATTGAGACTTATGTTAAATGTCCACTGAAAAATTTGAATAAGTCCTCGTTATTCTCTAACTGAACTTCACTAGTTACAGCAAATTCCGAAGCATCTTAAAAATATACATTAATATTATCCAAGATTTAATATTTATATTCAAAATACACGTTAATATATACGAGTATAAAATTATAACAAATTTTTTAAAATTTTTTATTTACCATCATCACAATTACACAAACTTTGTGCATCAATTGTTTAAAATTGTTCATTCATTGTTCAATTCAATTGTTCAGCATGTAAATATTCGGATTCACTATCAGAAAAAGAGTGATCTTCTGATAACAAAGATCAAGTATTTTCATTTTATTCATTCATGGTGTAAGTAAGACGGCACCGTATAATTATTTTTTAAATAACAAAGAACGAACTATAAACCTGACGCGACTATAAAGTGGCTTACAGTGATTGTCTTCTGAATAATTCCGCCTATACTGTCATCTATTGCTTACGTATGAAAGTGGTGACTTAATCGATTTATCAACTAACAGTGTTAACAGTAAAGAGGATTTTCAACTACGTAACTCATTTTCAGGGAAAGTTGGATTAACACTGATTGGCTTCTGACCCCCCCCCCCCCCATACGGTTACTAAAGTAAAATAAATATTCACCAGTAAATTGTTCATTTATTTATCAATGAATCCTTCTGTTTTTAGTTTCATCATTCTATTTGTTTAAAAAATGACATTAACATATTCATGGGTACCTGCTACGGATAAGTAGAGTTAACTTGTTTTTTTTTGTTATTTATCATTGCCCAGCTACAGACGACTTCTCCTAGATTAATGTAACAGGTTAATTAATTTTATAAATTTCTTCTACTTGTGTACCCTTCGCGAGATTAACTTTCCAAACAGTTTCTATCGAGCAATACGAATTTTAATAGTCAACGCTTGTTTGATTACAGATACATGGCCATTGTGAACCCGCTGAGACCTCGTATGGGCAGAAGGGCCACACTCTGCGTAGCAATTGTCATTTGGGTCGTGGGAGCTATTCTCTCATTTCCAATGCTACTTTTCTACACAACCTACACGCAGAATTTCGCAAATGGAGAAGTGCGAGTGATCTGCTACAGCGATTTCCCCAACAGAGACGACAATGGTCTCAGTTACGACGAATACCTGTGAGCTTATCTTCATAATTAAAATGCAAGCATGCTAATTCTCAGCGAAAGAATGTAATTGTTTTCATACAAATTTTAACGAAATGGGGATTGCATCTAATCACCTTTGGGGTTACATGATTGTAACCCCTTTGTTTACTTTATGCTGACTTTATGCAGTGTTTAATGGTATCTACCTTTATTAACACAATGAAAACATATTTCTCTGTGAACTGTATTTATAATATGTTGAATATTTAATGATATAGCTGTATTTTGTAGGAAAATAGAATGCAAAGCAATGTCTAATCCATAGAAGCAGAGGAAAATCGAAATTTTTATAAACTAATATTCTGATGAATTTGTACACCACATGAATTCTTTCAAAATTGAGTATATTCATTGTGGTTGTAGAATTTCTGTATGAAGTAATCGAAATCGTCCACACTTTTTGCAATAAAATTAAAAATTGCTTTCAAAATTATTTGAAATTTAAACATTTATTATGCATGTGCATGCTATTCTTGATTTAGATATAAAATCGTTAACTAAGTTGCTCCCTGCACTGGTACAGTGAAATCCTTATCCCCGTAGCGATTACTTAAGTCAAGAATTAACTCCAAACGAGGCGGGGAAATACTCCAAATACTCGTTGACACACTAACAATATGTGCTCGTATATATACCATGCGTTACGCAGAGAAATATTTGTCGATATAGACGAGAGAGACACGATATTTAATTTGATATTGAATTAACAATTTTCTAAAAATTTAAGAAATTAGAGTTTCGCGTGTAAATTACCCTAACGCCCACATTTTCAACAGTTTCTACCAAAGTTATTTAACAACACACACCACGCACTTATTGGATCCTAAGAAACCTGATCTTTATATAGACGTATCGCGTTAAGAAGAACATACTGAAAGGAATGGCACTTATTTCGATTAAAATAACTAGAGTAATACCTGCGTAAAGTTGTAACCCAAAGTCAGGAAGAACTTCCTCAAGAAACTGGCAGTAAATGCAGAGTACTGTCGATTGAAATCCATAGAAATGCTAGTGCCGAGAATAGTGAAAACACAGAAGTTGTCAGTAAAGTTTAAAGAGAAGTACAGATGTAAACAACAAGTTGCTTCGCAAGTAGCCAATACGATAAATCGACTAAATGTGACGACTGAAAGTTCCGGAAAATTATAAAGGGAAATCCTTACTTTCGTTCGTCAGCTAAATACGTACGTATAGGCATTATCCCAAAGTGGTTTACAACTGACAATAAACCAGTAAATATACCATGTATATTCAGAATTATCTCTAGGCTCTGTACGCCAACGAGTAAAATTTTTATCGCGGTAGAAAGAGAAATTCGTTATTGCTAATGTCCATCCAAAATCAAAAAAAAATCTGATCGAAACGTAACTGAAATGTTCGTGCTTCAATAACACGATGGGAAACGTGAACGAAAACATTATTCATGACGTAACTTGTCCATCAGCTGGGAAATTGTGTATTGAAGTGGCAGACTTCCATTTTTCTGGTTTTGAGGGTGAATACTGAACATCACGGTGAATGAAATATGGGTTTATATGGGAGATATAGAAATGGAAGTATAGTCAGTCACAGAAGTAAATACATCAATTATTATCATGAGAATATAACGATTCGAATTTCCGAAATTATTGTATGTTTCACAATATTTCAAATTTGTGGAGTGTATATAGTGCTTTGTGACTGACTGTACTTTATTGTATATTTTTAAATTACGTGGCTTCTCCTAATTATTATTAATTTGTTATTAAATGATTGCGTAATTCACAATAAATTCCGCTATAAAATAATCAACGATAAATTTTATCGCAGATTAATCATTGACAGGGTGATGAGAAATGGAACATCAATTTTATGTTTCCTGACAACTAAAAGCAATATTTCATATCGAATAATTTAGTATTATAAAATCCAAACCAAGAACTTGTTTCTTTTTCAGGGACACTAAAATCAATAAATTAAAAATGTTTACATATTCAAAAATCTGGAGGTAAAAATAGATCAAATGTGATTTGGAACTTCTTTGGAAGAAATGTGTAGTAGTGAAACGCAACAAAATAGAGAATTTAAAATCAAAATAGCCACGAGCATTGACATTGCACGTGCTTACTCCGTAGCTGAGGCATCATTAATGGATTTGGTACGCAAATTTGCATACCACTAGAACATATCCCCGACGTAAATACATAGTTGATTCGACAATTCATAAATGGTTTCGTAGCACCGTAGCTTGACATTGCATTTCGAAAAGGTCTCTGTGGAGTCGTCACATCGAATAGAATGGCTTCTATTACACCTTCACAAAATGACCATGATTATTGCAGCCTGGGAGAACAAGTTGCTATGATTATATTTGACAACATACTAGCAGTACTTAGTTTCACTTGACAGTGAAATCCTTATTGAAGTAAAGCCACAAGCAGTAAGAAGAAACTTTTAGAAAAGATTTCATTCAGAAAATGTCCTCGACACAGGACTGTATTTAATTAAATTCTAACGACGATGATTATAAAGGAATTTTAATAGTTGTTCGTTATAAAAGAGAAAAATCATCAGAAACGCGGGGGCGTCAAACGCTTTATGAAAGAGAAGAAGAACATTTTAAAGCAGACAATGCAACGGAGTTCGAGAAAACGAAGGATAAATTGCATTGACAATAATCCAGCGTTAATAAATGGCACTGATTTAATCGGATGATATTTAGAGAACTCTGCGTTTATTTTTGGAAAAGCTGATTTATTATCGACATAACATTTTTATCCCACAGACAGTTACCTTCCATAAATATACTCGTAGAAGACAATATTGGTTTCATGAAATCACATAGCCCAGCAATAATTAATTTATTTTTTATATCTACTCAATATACAGGCAGATTTTTCATTTTGCTATGTTAATATCACATGCCTATGTTTTCAATTACCTAGTAAACAGACGGTCTCTAGATACCCAGAGACTTTTTTACTACTACCACGAAGCAAATGTTTTTATCTCTTTGCTGCATTTGCATTTGTGACAAACGTGGATGTATTTTTACTTGTAGTACGATTGTCTCATTTTCACATACATACATACCTATACTGTTTCCTTTGTATTTCAGTTTCAACTTCAATATTGTAAAAGCTGTTGCTGGTACATATACCTATTCTCGTAGTTTCAATCAAGATTTCCATAAATTATTAGGCGTTTCTAATTTTTAGCAGTAACTTAATAAAATACACCAGATCGTGATCAATAAACAATTACATCATGTAGACATTATGTAGTTACAAGTCGAACCCTTGATTGAAATATTAAGTGGCAACGAATTAGGCAAAAGTTACCCTTTAATGAGGCTTCCCCTATTCATTTTCAAAGGTAGTTAAACGACCTGCCGCTTCTCGATTTAATGGCTCTAAATATATCTAGTCTCAGTGACGTTCTGGGTCGTTACCTTTAATTACAGGACTGAACTGATAAAAGTGTGCTTTAGGGTCTCATTCAATCGTCATATAAAGCTAAAGATATCCTTTCAACTGTGTCACGAAACTCTTCGAACCGATATCCTAGTTTCCACCTTCCGAAAATCCTATTCAAATAGGATTACGCAGAAATATTGGGTAATATGTAACAGGCAATCGCGTGGCCCTCGATGTAATCAGGTTCGTTCCTTTCGTAGAAGCAACGGGACCGAGAAATTTAAAATTCCAATTACATTTGCAGCATGATTCCAGTTGCACAAAATGAAGCCCCACATTAAACCATTACCCAAAATAATAATTGCCATTAATCACAGGATCCCGTTCTTGGCACCCGCGTTTCATTTTACACGTTTCCATTGTTACAATTAATGAGCAGAATAATGAATCTTATTTAACAGTGCACTGGATCAAATGTCTGGAATGTTGCTCGTTCATCTGCTTTGATTAAACCACTGGATATTTCTCATCTCAGTTTCCACCGTCCCGTACCATCGTCGTTTAACTAGCCACCGTTTTAATAATCTTTTCTGTGTTCATTAGCTGGATATTCAGCCGATTTAGAAGCAATCATGTTGTTTCTTCACTGAAATACACCTGGCCTATTGTTGCTCTTAAATCCTTGCTCGAATTAATACAGTGTACTTTACACGCTTACTGGCTAAGAATTTACTAGCTTAGTAACCCACTGATTTGTGAATAGTGATAATTAGAACGCAAGATAGTATACAAATAATGTTCATCAACCCCAATGTGTACAGTTCGTCCCTTTTAAATATATTGTACGTAAGCTTATCGATTCCCTTTTCTATTAATAATTCGCTTTGCTTATTATGGCAGTCGTTTCTAATATTAATGTAATTCGATTACGCATAGGAAATCACTATAGTTAACAACTGAAATAATGTGTTTGTTTTTCACGTTATAAAATAGACGTTTTTAGGGGAAAGGTATTCTGTTTAATGCAATACGGGGAATAATTATAACCAACTCTTTTTACTGGCTGTTGTCGCTGTACATGATCATTTTAAGGGCGAACACCACTGTGACGGTCGGAAAGTGAGCCATTTTTAAGAATTTTTTTCAGGAATAATTTACAGTTTTCATAGAAAATTTGTATTACTTACTTTTCCGGCCGTCACAGTGGTGTTCCCCCTTAAGGAATTTTTTTTCAGATGTGTTTCATATGTACCTACGAAATAACCATAATCAACATTTTTTAACTACCTCATTTCATTTCACTGTGTAGTGTGCAAATGGATTTGATATATACAAATACAAAACAATTTTTAATTTTGAGTAAGAAAGTGTTATTAGGGATGAGACACCCCTTGTATGAAACTCAGGGGCTTCCTGTGTATGTAAACATCTCATGATCATATAATATAAAGAAAATTGAAAACCATGCTATACAAATTTTTAAAAAATATTTTGTGTCTGAAAAAACCACAGCACTCTTCCCTTTCCGGTTGATTAAAAATTTTGTACAAGAGAACGTAAGAGGGATTAGATTTTGAATGGTCTCAGAAATAGTAAATACTTATTTGAGTTACCAGTCTTTCCTTGTTAATATAACATTGATCTGTAATAGCGATTCACACGGATACAGTAGAATTGAAAAATTAAAAAATGTCGAGGGCTCGTATTCGAATATCTATGACCATATTTGCAACTCTACATCTCTGTGAAATATATCTTTATTATATATCGTTTTTAAAATATCGTAAGGGTCGCTGCAAAACCGCGAAAATCGCCTTAAACACTACCATATTTTTCATGGCAACAAAAATGCACAAATTATTCAAGATAATATTCAAATATAGTGCCACAACTGCACGTAAAGTAATGGAATATCAATGTACATATTTCGTATCTATTAAAATTATTAATAACTGTGCCCACTGTTTTCTGATTGCAAGTTAATAAATTTCAACATTCCGTGTTTCCAGGTACAATGTGATCTTCATGATACTGACATACTTCTTACCAATTGCATCGATGATATTTACATATGCCAGAATCGGTTTGAAATTGTGGGGATCGCAAAGTATCGGTGAAAACACAGCAGGCCAGTTGGAAAGCATACGAAGCAAACGAAGGGTAAGTAGCATATTCGCTAAGTCATACATTTTAGTAGAAATATTAGTTAACTGTCGACAGAAATTAATTAAAAGCTCACACTATAGTAAACCTCAACTACTTCCCAAAAAATAAGCCTACACAGAAATAAATTTTATATAACGTTCTAATTGAAAATACTTGAAAAACTGTAGAATTATACCTACAGTTTTTAATCTAAAAATATTGCAAAAGCGCTCGTTAATATGTCACGTAAATTTTATCTTTCTATCGCTTTAACCTTTAGTTCAACCCTGCGGCGGGGAAATCCGCAAATTTAGCAATAATTCGCAATGCGCTGGCGTACAAGTGCCCTTAAAATTGCTTCAATTAAAATACATTACAGTTTGAAAAAGGCAGCGAAGGTTAAATAGCTGACTTCCGTTACCATTTGCACTTCCGATACCCGCAGGGAATCTATACAAACGACTTCAATTAATTAACTTTACGCAATCTTCGTTCACACCCTTCGGCGCTGCGTCTGCTAGAAGACGATAAAACATTCGCAACACGGGAAATACCCCCGGGGGTCTCGATAACTGCGTATTGACCTACACGTTACAACGTTTCTGCCGAAATAATTTCGTTTCTAAACCATTTCCTCCTTCACGTTTTATCGTTCGTAACGAATGATGTTTGGACATGCAAAAATATGAAGAATAATTTAGTTTATATGAGAAAACAATATGTAGGGAAAATAGGAGGCAGCAGAGAAAACTTACGTAGACAAGACGTATGACATATTTGCTTTTAATCAAAGTTGGAAACATTATTATCCTGCAATTTGATCTTTGGAATATGATACCATGGATAAACGTTATTTCATTATTAATTATTTTATGCTATTAATAGGTATACGAAGGATAGAAGATGTTTCTACTAATTTCGTATTTACGTATGCAATACATTCCGAAAAGGTTTCTCAGTTTATTAATCATCATTTCCTGCTTTATAATGCGAAATTGAGATGAAATTGAATATAATAGTGCTTCAAAAACGAAGGAAAGAAGATTACTGTGTGTGTTGATGCTCACATTATAATACCTTGAGGAGAATTCAACACCGGCTCTGATAATTTAGAATTTTAGATGTGCCATTGGAAATTAAGCCAAGAGAAGAAAATTTTAAAGACTGTTGTATATACATAATTTCTATAAATTTATGCGTTATTTGGAAAATACTTCCACAGTTGACAAATAATTTAATACCTAAATCACTATTTCCTAAATTTTGTTGACCACAGAATATTTACAGAGGAATTTAATATTTTTTAACCGTACATATATATATTTATTAAATTAGAAATTAGTTTAAAAAAGAAGTAGAGATTTCTCGTTTGACCACAAATTCAAATCGATTGATTCATAAAATTCTCTTCGAAGGGCTCTCTGAAAGTAACGACGTTCCAGGTGCCCTTATCGTAAATTCACCCTTCGAAATGTCCTAACATGCTCGTAAAAGAAATCTAGTCGACTTGGATCTAATATACAAACAGGGTGCCCCAGTATTGATGGTGCAACAGAGGAGGTGTGATTCTACGTGAAAACATAAGTCGAAAATATAGAATAAATTTTTGTCATTTGAGGCTTTATAAACCCGCTCTAAGCAGACATAGATAATAGCACATAATATTGATAAGGAATCAACATTACGTATGATATTAATGCCATTTGTAAATGACACGTAAAGTGCACGTTTCAAGACACACGTATTCGAAGAATATTCTATATTTTCGACTTATTTTTATCAATGAAAATCACCCCCTCCTCTCCGGGGCGGGAAAAAAATAATAAATTAGTCGCTCGTCCAAAATTAAATTAATTTATTACAAAATGAAAATAAATCTTATATTGATTTCTAACCCCGTACATAAATTCAAAATTCGGTTTCAATATTTATTGCCATCGGCCTGAATAAAATATTGCCCCTCCCTGAATGAAATCCTGGCTACGCCCCTGCCTGCATATCAAAGTACACATTTGGTCGATTGGAATCATATTGAAACCCTCAATAGATAAAATCTCCATTTCGAAACCAAGTGCGAGAATAATGTACACGAAGAACATTTTAAGCTCTATAATTCTCCGAAGACGGAGTGTCATCGTGTTAATACAGTAATCCCTCTCGCGTATCCTAATCCTGCTTTTGAAGTCGAGTTCGAAGTTTACTCCGAGGAGTACTGAAGTGAGAATTTGAGGATCTATCAGGTCCTTCGTATAAATGTAAATTTACGATAAATTCATTCCCAATGTTAATCTAATGATTTATGATGATCCAGCAATTTTTGCAACCACACTATCGAGGCCAATGAAATGGTTTTATGATACAACTTCTGTTTTTTTTTTAAGAAATATAGTTGAATGCTTTCATATTCCTGCAAGCGTTAATAGAACCATTTCCATTTACTACTAATTCTTCGAGAAAACGTAATGACCCAACCTTCTTCAATTATTTATCAATTATGTTCAGTTTCTTTGTATTAAATTTACCATTATTATCGAACTACAATGTTTCAAAATTTTCTAGAAAATCATTTTCATAGCTTAACACAGGCTATACAAATATATATTCCTGTACTATGCACATTAAGCTGTTTAAGTATGCGAAGAATTTTCCTGGCCACATTTTACCTCCCCCCTCATCGCATTTCAATCTCATGTTATGGTATTCAAAATTCATCTTGATTTTTCTGGTCCAGAGCAGGAAAAACAATTTCGAATAATCAGGTTAAGTTTTAATTAAAAAAGTAATTTGAAGTAACGAAGATTTAAAATTTAATTAAGTTTTTAATATCGTATGCCCCGATTGATATAAAGTTTATTTCGAAAGATCAATAAAATTCGAATGGCAGTACCTATGTAGGCATATAACTCATTTACTACTACACAAGCTGATGCAGAAGAAATTGATGATCGAAATAGATACATAAGCCAATGTTCTTCATATATCGTACTTAAAAGTGGTAAAAAATGTGCTAATAAATTAACCGAGTTTGGACTCGTACAGTCGTCTTGTCATTAGTGCTTTATTATTTAGAGAGAATATCCACATTTCACAAATTTCTCTTCTTATGACTAACTCCAAGGGTTTGTAAATACCGCGGTGAGTTTCGAGCATGAACAGATAGTTACCTCGCCAGACGCTAAAAACTGTAATGTTTAAGTTTCAGTCTTTAACTTGCTACGAAACTTTTTTATTATAGTTACGTTCCTCTGTGAAAAAATTGGCTTGTACAGGGACAGCTTTCAGAGATCCTCTTTACTTTTACGGCATCGTTGGTACTGTGCAATTATCTAACGTTCACTGCTGCAAATTTTCATTCATCCTGCATAGTGAAAGATATGCTACTTTCAAGTGACATTTATTAAAATTAAAAGAAATTCTCTTCCTTGGTTAGCTGTACGATTATTAACTTTCGGTAATTATGTATTAATATTTTATCAATTTATTCTCCCTATATATTTAATAATATTTAGACAAAGCTGCAGTGGTTGCAGTTACTTTTAGATGATAATTAACAGAGATGACATTGCCATGGAACGTTATTCTAATATATATATACTCTTTTCCATCTGTATAAGTTGTTTTAAAATCAATAAAAAAATTAGAGGAATATGAGAAAAACAGAAAGACACAAATCAGAATTAATTTCAAGATCTATTAGAGTCTTCCATCTAAATAGCATGCCCACATTTCAAAGTATCTTATTCTGAAAATCTCGTTCGAAACAAAAAAATTGTAAATCAAACAAACAGTTAGAACAGTTGAAACAGTTTCAATCTAACACAAAATAAAAAGGGAAGTATAATTATATAAAAATTCTTACTTTCGATAGTATAATATAGTAAATACAATTTAGCAGCTCAGAAATAGTACAATAGATTTACTTTATTTTAAGGAACTATTTTATATACTTAATAAATAATTTATCGTCGTGATAAACTGCAATCTTTTAAATACCCGTAGACAAATCGATTGTCTAAACATTGTGGTAAAAAATTAGTTCAAATAATGAAGATTCTACTGTACAAGGATGTATGAAATTCTTTTAACGATCTTGTTAATTTATGTAAATGATACATCGGTAAATAATGCAATATCGATCGCAGGGATGTCATCTCAAAGAAAAAAAGTCAACCTCACAATTAGTTTTCAACGTAAGTCGCAAAGATGCCCAAGCTTGACGTCGATATGCAAGCCACAAACACGCAAAATAGCATTATGATGTACCCTCGCATACGTATAACATCGGTTGGTAGTTTAAGCGTTAAGCCACCCTATAACTCGCAATTATAAGCTCCGCCAACTTGCTTCCCCTTCTTAGAAAGTTGGTTAACTTCCGATACTTTAGCCCTAACACATTAGACACTTCACACGAGTAAACTTATCTTTCGACTAAGTAGTCTCTGAAAAATTTTATGTCACACTCATCGTAAGTTAAAGGAAATGTTAATAACATGAAAACATGAAGATAAAATGGTAGTAAGAAATTTGAAGGAATTTTAGAATCCATTTGCCGGCTTTATCCGTAACATACGTGCATGGCCTCCACATGTACGAATATACTACCATTTAAAGGAATAAATCAAAAGTTGTGTAACCGGCAAAAGTATGAAACTGGTATAAAGGCAAAAGTAACTGTAAAAAATTTAATTGAGAAAAATTTTGATATTTCCCTTCGTATGCATATGTGTCTCATTATTTTTTCAACTTCTTAAAATTTTCGATGTAAATATGTTTCACAGTAAAACACGACTGGCAACCAGGAGGGTGCTATTTTTATGCATGTGTGTCTCAAAAATGTTCAGTTTCGTAACGTTATTGACTTTAAGAAATGAATGCTTCATTACAAGATGAATGGAAGTGCAAAGTATTACATATTAAGAAAGTGTAGAAACTGAAGAAGAAAATTGTAGGTAGGTACTGTTCTTACAGTAGAATTAATATCAAAGTTGCTGTTCATATTTCTTCCAAGTTGGTGCAGAAGAGACTGAAATTGATGGAAGTTTTATGTAGGTAATCCAGAATATTTTCCCCAATTATGTACGTTCAATATAAAAATTATGGAAGTATACGTCGCGATACAAATTTCCTGTGATAGGATGCTAATTTTTAAATGCGACGAATAAGTGACGCCAGTCAGCCGGGTCATTTAATTAAACGCAAGAGATGAAAGCAGGAAAAAGGGTTAAGAGAGTATTCCGCGCACGAGTACAAGGAAATCTTCTACAATTCTCTCCCCTGCCCAAGTGGTTCTATTGGATTTCGATTAAACGGTAAAAGAGCCTTCGTTTCCCTCTACATGTGAAATCGTTGGCCTACCTCGTCACGTACGGAGTGACACAATGCTCTACCGGTCACTCCGGGCTATCTTCAGGGAGACTAACGATTTAGAAGAAATGGAAGGTTTGCCTATGATCGAATTAAAATTCTTTATGAAGAGTAATTAGTAGTAGATGGAACGAAGAGCAAGTGTATAATAATTGTTAAGTACTGATAATTTTGGAAAATAATATTTCTCTACATATCGAAATCTTTAGTTTGAAAACCTTTGGCGAATTTAATTTATAAAACTTGCTAATATTTTGAAATGTTAACGACTGTGTCTCTATTCTTTTGAACATTCATAATCAAATATCAAGGTTTAATAATAAATTAAATACATATGTGTAATCCTTTTCTCGAAATTTTACCAACTCTCAGATCATATATAGATTTTATTTCGGTTAAAATAATTAGATAGACAATTTTTCGCGTCACATACCTTCTTGAGTAATTTTTCAATAAATGGCTTTGAGGAATGGGAAAATTAATCACATATTGTGATACTCAAAGATGATTTCAGTTTTTTCCATCGCTAACTTTAACTGATTGAAGTGTGGGAAATACTCTCGTATATCAATTGCCTAGGATTCCTAATAGAAACTTATAATAAAGCTAATCAAGTTTAAACTCCCTTTTGACATCTCTTGGAATACAGTAGTCTACATCCTCACAGTAATCCTTTGATCACGCATGTTATAAACTAAACAGAGTAGCTTCTACTGATTCGGTAAATTGAAAATGCTCGCAGTGATTAAATACCTTCTTTAATCTGAATTTCCGGCATCTGGAGTACGAAATGCGCTTTCAAATTTCGTGTTTATATAGAGAATAAAAATAGATATGTTTGATATTCGGATGAAAGAGAGGAAGATCGAAACAGCATCTATTTTTCGACTTCGAAGTAGAAAGCCACAAGGGAATGTGCATTGTATCTTTTGGAGAAAACGCGCAGAATTTCCTTCTCATTTGACCTGAATTCTATATCTTCTATTATCTTATCAGATAAGAAATAGAGGAGAATTGAAGCATAGTGACACTGGAATGAATTAGAATTAGATAATAATGGTAAACAATCGAAATGATCTTGGACGCTCTAATTAATTTAAATACACACTGCTAATTCTTAAATCGAATGGAATGTAAATATACTATTTAGTTATGTAGAATATTAGTCTAGTATTTCAGTCTTTCATTTTTCTGTATGCAAAGTACCGAATACTGCGCGAAAGATGAACATGCATAAAATATTACGAGTAATTCTATGGAATATTCTTCTACTTCATAACTGATTATAGCTTTCCGCGTTGAAAATTTGGGAAACAAAATTCGACAATTAAAGAAACTATATACGTAAGGAAACTTGCGATTGAAAAATGTCAACTCATAACTCTACAGTAAAGAAATGATCTGTATTTTGAAATAAAAATAATTTTAAACAAAGAGATATTCGCATTTCTCTAATTAAATGTAATGAAATAATTATCTCGTTATGTTACGAAAAGGTGCAACATTTAACACTAAATAATAACAGAAAATTAGCAGTAACTCTAGATGCGTATACAATTCAAAACACGTTACTCCAGATTTTAGCAAATAAAGAAAGCCATAAGGCTTTGCAGGTACCGAGGATAATAGAAATTTTATCACCACAACATAGCGTGCACGTAGAACGTACGTGATAACTTGGAAGCCTTGCAGATTTCTTAGCTCACTTGTAAGAACCCCTACAAACGTTCGTGTCTCTATTGTAATCTAAATAGAATAAATGTCGTAAATAACGAAAATCTCTGTGAAATCAACTGCTCGAATCATGAAATCCATAGCAAGGACATAATAGATATGTTACCGACTTATAATTGACATTATTTAAATTTTACTATAATTTAATGTCAACATACCTGTGTATTTATTACATTTTCCTCCAATCCATTCAATTTAAGTATACCCTCCTATCGCACTACTGCCTAAATTTAAAGTAAAACCTTCTGAAGACAATTCTCACACTGACACGAGTTAACCCTTTCGCTGCGTAGTTAAATTTTCCAACGATTCTCAAAAATTGTCAATTTTAAACGAGTAAAAAAAGTTTTCAATTCTCAGCTTATGGTTTCGGAGAACATTTCTGAGTATCGCAATATAAGAGAATACATTTTTTAATGTGTGGACTAAAGTCGAAATCCATAGCGAAATGGTTAAACCATGAAAACGTTGCAAATTTAAATACATTATGACTAACGATAGCTACAATTTACATCATTCTTTACAGTCGAGGGTTAACACGGTAAAATCGTATTACAGATAAAAGTTGCAGATGCTTGGTACCCTTAACCCTTCGTTGACACACCTCTTTTTTCAAACAACTTTGACATACCTGGGTGGCCTACGCCTAGAGCAATTTCTGAAGACTGCCATTCTCATCTAAAGAATCCAATCGTTATGAAAAAAATCATGGGTCAATTTCAAGGTCTCTAAAATATATTCCAATATTTTTTTTATTAAAATTTTCCACAGTCTTTGTTAAAAAAAATCTAGATTGCCATACGTCAATAAAACACGAAGAAAATCTTCAAAAAATTGTAACTTTTACAAATTTCAATATTAGAAGCTAAAAATCTAAAGAGTTGATATACAGATATAATGTCTTAAGAAAAAAAATAGTTTGTAAATGGGCTTTGGAAAAAAAGGGATTTATTTTGCATATAGAAGATACAGAGCATGAAAATCAGCTAATGGGTGGCTCGCACCCAGAGTGTCAACGAAGGGGTCTACCAATATGATAAGAATAATAGCGCCCCTGAATGAGCACCGACGATTCCAATTCATAAATCGAATTCGTTTATCCCAAGCAGATGTTACTTCCAAAAGCCACTCGAGCACGCGAATGTTATTACCAGGCGAGCATACCGTAACGAACGATACACCAACAAAACTATCAAACAGTTTTGCAATCCCTGACGAGAATCCCCACAGGCGAGAACCAAGAAACTGCATGCATCAGCGTAGAAAGGACCCAAGGGCATCGACGGCCTTCTACAACGCGAATGCGCCCCGGAAGTCTAGTTATACACGAATAAATACGGTGGGCGGGGTGTGTGGAAGGGTGGCTGAGATTTTCTCAGCGACGAGGCTAAATGCTTCAATACGGGGGTGTCAGGAGACAATGCGTTTATCCTGCAGCGTGTACACAGGTGCACAATGGCGCAATGATACAATTACACAGACTTCGCAAACCGTACGTAGACAATGACGAGTGACTAGCGATATTTTTGTTCTGTAGTACTCGTATTAAACACGCGACATTGAAGTACGAATGAAGAACAATTTCAGAGCTACTAATTTATTTAACATTTCAGAGCTACTAATTTATTTTACTCCATTTGTATAAGCTTGAATAAAATCAGATCGTACTGTTTATTTCAATTTCTATCTGCTTGGGAGGCACACTTGGAAAGGGCTGGCCCTGGGAGGGAGAACGCGGGGATCCATGTCAATCCATAATATGATTTTGTTCATACAATTCTTAGAATGAGCTTTAATGGTAAATTTGGAACTTGTTATAGCTTGAAATTCGTATTTTCTTAAAGCAGTGATGCTAATAAGTATACTGCGGAAGTTTATGCAAATATATATCTTTAAAGTAAAGACCTACACATGTGGGACTTTGATAGAAACATGTTTCGTCATTAGAGGGATTTAAGAGTATATTTTTTATTTTACATATTTTGTACACCGTATATGCTTCGCATAAGTTGCATGTTTTTGGCATATAAAGCACTTGCTTGCAAATTAGTTCGAGTATAGTAACGGCCACGATATAGCAAGGTCGTAATTATCGTAATGAATATCATATTTCGATAAACTTCCACAGTCTACTGTCTAGAAAATAAGTACATAATGTGTAAGATTAATTTTGGATGGGTCCAAAAACACTTGGCATCGGTTGAACGAAGGTTACAATGGATTTCTGTAGCATGAGACATTAATTCGGAGACGGTGGTTTCATTTCGGAATTTTATTCGTCCTGAGGTACGTTTTAACGATCCTCCGTTTAACGATATGCTCGCCCGTGTCTTCATTGCGGGGTGATTGAAGTAATTGAATGAGTTTCCGTTCTGGGCGTGGAAAAATGAAAATCGCCAATTATACAAAATTAGAGAACCAGGAAAATTTTATTTTTGATCGACGAGTGGAGTAATAATTTGAAATTACATTTCAGTCTTTCAGTTGAAATAATACTCATAAATAAAGGGAATATCGATTTATTTGAAATGCGTGCCACAAATTTCAAAGAATAAATTCGTTTCGTTATTTTTTGTTCTGTATGCGGATTAGAAAATAAAGTTCAAAGTAATCCCTTTTAATATTTTAAATTCAAATAGTTATACATACTAAGTATATACATATATATTTAAACATTATTCTATGTATATATTATAATATAATTATATTGCATAATTATTTAAGAGTCATTAAGTGTACTTTAAGAATGCTTCAAGCATTGCAGCAATGCTTCTACTTTAAGCATTACGAATGCTTCATTATTATCACTATTATTATTGTTGAAAACACAAATCATATGTGCGACAAATATCTATTATTTATGTGTTGTAAAAATCTTATACTGCATCTTTTTATAATAACCATTGTAAATAGTCTTCCTGTATAAAATTTATTGTAGTTGACTACTCTTTCTTTAATTTTAACAACAATCTTCAGCAAATATATACGTATGAAACTACTTGTACAAAAACGTAAAAGTTCCCGAGCGAATTGAGGCAAACGATAAACTTGGCTGCACACGAAATCGTTTGACTGGTTAGTAGTTCCCCTTTAATTCGAAACACATCTCCCTTAAGAGAAGTATTTCGCAACCAACAAAAAAATTATAATGAAACCTTAAATAAAGGTTTATTTAGTAAAATACAGTGCATTCGAGTTTGTTGGTTAAAAAATATGAAACATTTGCGAAAATCACAGATAGACAGCTTGTAAAACATAATTTTAATATACTTATATCCTTTTCGCCATTCCATTAACTGACAAGTATTAATTAAGAATGAAAATTAATAGACCCGTAAAATTAAAAAGTGCAAAGGTCGAATGAAAGTGGAAGTAGAGAATATTCGCGATATCAAATGTAATAACATAAACTTCTTGTTACAGCGCTTAATTTCTCCTCAATTCAACATCGAATTCACTTTACTGTCTGATAAAAAATCAGATCTCCTTTCCTCTGCGATTCTATAATTTTATTCATGAATTTCAGCATTTCAAGAGCGTTAAAGTGCACCCACCCAACAGTGAAACGCTTTATCACTTTCACGTTCCACGTATAACCATTAATCCGGCAAAAATTCTTCTATCAAGAAATATGCTTCTGTTTCTCTATCTGTCCCCTTATATACAATCGATGTCTTTATTAAATTACTTGCATTAAATTGCCAAGAAATCCTACTTCGAAATCGTGATATTTCGCTGATGGAATATTGGTAATGTGACTTGCAAATATAAGTCGATGTGTAGACGAATAACGAATAATTTAACTCCTTAAAATCCCTAATCGGGATATTCAAAATTAATTTATAACACTATTATATAATTAAATTTTCTTGAATTAAACAAAACTTAGTGAATTTAAAAATTAATTTCAAAATAGTCCGACAAGGTGAATGATTTCGAACGCTCAATATTTAGCAAAAACAAAATGACTTCTAACAGAAATATAAACTATTGCATTACTTTTGCAATGCTATTTTGTTTCTAGCTAGAGAAAATTGAATATTTGTTGATTGATTATTTATTGAATGTTGATTGAATGAGAATAATTCAATAGACGTGAAAAGGGAATCCATCTAGCTTGGAAAATTGTATTTTTCCTGATGCAGACAACTGTCTGTATACAACTTGTATGTACGAGGAATATTCGTTAAACTACAGTTTGTTAATTATTGCCTTACTACGCTGAGTGAGAAAGTAGATAGTCTAAAGATTCTAAAGCATCAGAAAGGCTTCTCTGAATACGATATCACTCCCACTCAACTGTACAAATTCTCAAAGGCAGAAAACATTAACATAAATTAAACAAGATACTAAGTGATGCCATAGAACCCGTAGATATATAAATTGTCTACCTACACCAGTGTTGTCCAACATTTTTTGAGTCGCGATTCCTTTTTATAATATTCACATAACCTGCGACACCCTCCCCTTACCCTAGAGTAAGTTAAATATTTCCTTCCTTTCATTTATGAAAGATCAGTGTTACATCATTAATAGAATATGACAATGCAACCATATTAAAATAAATAAGTGCTATAAATCGATGAATAAAAATAACCGTGGCGAACCCCCAGAAAACACTTGACGACCTACTTGGTGGTCGCGATCCACAGGCAGAGATGGGAAATTTTTTTATTTAAATAAAAGTTCGAATGACGAATAAAAGGTAAGAAAATTATTCGTCATGTGTCGAATAAAATTAACTCGATTTAACGAACGAATGACGAATAACTTTTTTAACTTTTATTCGATATTCAAAATTTTATTTAAATAAAAATTGTACCCATCTCTGCCCACAGATTGGGAATCAATGACCTACACACTTAACGAATCTTAATCGCAACCATATATTTTCTTTAATATTTCATAATGTAGGTCCTGCGTCGCTATAATCTCTACTAGTAAATGCTATGCTCAATCTATTTCCATATGCGAAATTTTCAAGGTGTTTCGTTTAATTAAAAATCGAACGAAACATTCGAAATCTACGTGTACGATATTAATTGGCGACATATTTGTTTCAGGTGGTGAAAATGATGATCGTGGTGGTAGTAATATTCGCAGTATGCTGGTTACCCTTTCACGTGTACTTCATCATAGCATCATACCTCCCTGAGATCACCAACAAACCGTACATCCAGGAAGTTTTCCTAGGCATCTACTGGCTCGCGATGTCTAACAGCATGTACAATCCCATAATCTACTGCTGGATGAATTCCAGGTAAAATATATTTTAAAACAGCACGTAAGTACTCTTATATAACAAACATGTACCAAAAGTGTACCCGAGGAAGTTTTCCGATTCATTTACACGTATTGAAGATTTCTAGATAAGTATTGGAAAAGAGAATTACACGCGATATGTAACAGGGTAAAAGCTAAAGTTCTGTATACATGGTGCAAGAAAGGGAAACAGCAATAACGATAGCTACCGTCGCTACACCATTATTAAACTCCAAGGAACTTTCGGGGGCAGTCACGCATAAAAAGGATGACTTCCTAAAAAGTTTCTTTTGCTACTTGTCAATGAAGTTTAAAGAAGTTTTCGCGGGGTAATAGTGGGTACTACTTTAAAAGCAACGCCCAAAAAGGGATGAAGTTAGCATACTTCAATGACATGGCACTTTATATAGAATAATTACTGCTGGGGCTTTTGCAATTTAAAAAAAAATCCATTTTAATTTTTACCTACAATTTCAAGTATTCTGAATTTATTCAATTTAGAATTCGTTATATTTAACATACTCTATGATCACGTTACCAGAAAACTGTTATTTAAAATAGTATTTATGGGAAACGTGATAAAAAGCTGGGACGTTACGAACATGCAAATTATTTGTGCAAATAGAAATCAAAATGACCCTCATTATTCCGCACCCTCGTGTTCCGTTGTCAAAATATAAACAATTAAAACTTGTTTAGACAAGGTCTCGTACAACAAAACTACACACTTATTTTACTTTTGCAATTTTAATTTGTTATGCAGTCACCAATGACGTCCTCATTACCAACTGTAGTATCTAAGAAGTAATTTTCATTGAAATTGAGGTTTTTACTTGGATGCAGCAACAACAAATCGCAAGAAATATTCTCCAAGACTGACTTTCTTCCTTTCACAGTCGAAATGCGCCTGACTGCGTACGACTCTGAAAGAATACAGTTGTAATGCTTGTTCCAAAATTCAGGATACACAAAAAGTGTGGGATAAGTAGTTGAAAATGGTGGGGGAGGGGTTCAGTGACAGGTATTCAAGTAAAAGGTTTCGGTCATTTATATACAAGATTTCGGAGGGAAACTGTTATAGGATCCGCTTGTTAGTATAAATACACGCATTTTCTAACTTTCTCTCCTTTCAGCCAGAGAAGCAAACATACAAGTTGAAATTCTGGTCTTACGCTCAAATACTGTACTTTTGTATTTGCCTATTTTTCCATGTTTCTGAACATGTTTCATTACATTTTTTATATGTATAGATATTAGGGTGACCCTTATTTTTCAACATCCGATTTCTTTTGCACTCACCCCCTAGTATGGTTCCATTTCATAAAAAAACTAATCCCTGAAAAAATTTATTGCAATCGGACAACAGGAAAGGGTGCCGACCAGGCCTTAAAGTTTAGAATACATCAATGGTTTGGATTTAAAGAATTTCTCAAAAATGGTAAGCCCTATCGAAATTTAGTTCAAATAATATTAAAAGAGCATTCAATTTTCTACAATTACAATACATAATTTTGTCGTACTTCCAACTATTTTTTACGTAATAATGTTTGAATATAGAGAGGCTAGCACTACCTCTACAATATGTATATCCTACACGTGAAGGCAATATTCTGGATCGTATCCGACGACCTACCCTTTCAAAACACTGCGCTGAAAGTCGAACTTCCAAACTTTAATTACTCGTGTCCTAAGAACGAAGATTCAGATTACAAAATGACAAAGAAGTCTTCGACATTTTTGGTATAACAGACTTGCACGTTATGGCTTGTCCTATTATTTTAAAACACTCCTATTGATTTTTATCAACGAAACAAAAGAATAAACTTTGTCTTTTATCGTACCAAATACACATATTGCTATGCTTTGCTAATTTTTGCAAACAAGTTATATAACAGGGTAGTTAATAACTAAAACAGATTTCGTAAAACCGAATATAATTATATCTAATACGTTTATAATTTTAAATTGTACGCACATAAAAAATAGACCTATACGTAGGAGTTTGAATTATGGTAAGTTTTACCGTTACAAATAAATCGTTAAAAACAAAACTACATAATATTGATCGATTCACAAAAGTTTTGGGAGAAAAATGAATGGAACGAGTGCTAGGCAATTGATTTGGAAATGGCCATTTGAATCCCTTGACACGTCATGTACAGGCATTGCTATTTACTATAAACCAGTGTCATCGAGTCATACTAAATAACAGAAATATCACGACCAGCCGTTCCGAACAATTTTGTCGCAATAGATCAACGGTACTCGTCGCTAACATATGTATGTACAATATCGGAAATACACGCGCAGCACAAAACATAACTCGTACTATTCCATTTTCCAATAAAACTTTACTCGTATTTCATTCGACAAGTGTACCACAGAATTCCCCATCAAAAGTGCGATTTTCTGCAAAACTCGGAATTCACAATCTTTTACATAAACGCAATTTCCTGCGAATTTCCTCGTGTCGGTGTCGGGTTAAAACACGATTGAGCTGAAAAATTGTTTATTTACAAGAATCACAATTTACCGTCAACTTTTTTTTCATTGCTAAAATGTTTTGAAGAGTAACAGCATTAAATGGTTGCTACAATAATTTATTACAGTAATTTATTACTTTAAGAAAAGGATCGAAGAATTTTAGTGCAGCTAATGCCAATCAGGAAATATACTTTGACAGAGGTAAAATGAGATAATTGTCTGTCAAGACAGATTATTATTTTGTTTTTCTGTAAAAGATAAACTTGAAATGTTCATATCGTTAAATTACCCACATTTTTAAGAATTCTCAATTTATATTAAACTAGTCTTACTATTCGGGTTCGCCCGAAATTTAGATTCTGATTTTATAAAAACAATTTTTTTTTTTAGTTTGTTTGTAAAAATAGTTGGATTCATCTGGATTAGTCAGGCATAATGAGCTAAGACACATTTCGTGATCCCAGAGTTTATCGTTCGAAAGTTTGTAGGCGAGAGACAAACACACAAACATATAGAAGCTTTCTGCTTTATATATTAACATTCTTTCATTTGACGTTATAAGTAAATATTATAGACCAAACTTTATCTCATTCATATATCTCTGTTCGCACAAAAGTGACTTTTACAAATTATTTGAATCAATTAACTTTAAGGTTGTTTTGCGAATTTTTTTCACTCGACAAAATTTCTTACTATTCTAAATACTGTATCCCCATAAAGTCTCCGACACCTTTTCTATATTATACCCTTCACTTTAAACTGATTTAAAGACTACGAGAAATATAATATAGATGCAAATGCTTCTTTGTGGCCCTATTAAGCTATCGTACTACACACTCTGATGACTGACAGTTATATAAGGTTCTAAATACCTTTCTAAAGACCTTTCTTCAAATTACCCTTAAATTCTATTAAACATTTATCATGAAATATCTTTATAAATATTGTTCATTGGCACAAAAACACATACATTTAATAACTTACAAAAAGTGAAAGAAAAACTTGATCGAAATTACCACCCTGCCGCTATAATCTTCCCCTGTCAATCGAAGTAGTCTAATTAATCATAAAATAAGTCACTCTATGTTTTGTACTCCCCAGATTTCGGCGAGGATTCGCCCACTTCTTTTCCTGGTGCCCATGGGTAAGAATTCCTGCAGAGCCTGCGTTATCGCGATCAGAGGCTCTAACGTCTCGGTATAGCTGCACCGGAAGTCCGCAGTCGCACGCCAGGATATCACGGAACGGTACGTCCTCCTGCACGACCTCGGAACGTCCTTGCACTACATCGTCCACGACACCCACGAGCGAGTCACGGTTCGAGCACGCCGGCACCCGAACGGACGAACGAAATTCGTACATAGATTTGCACACCCTCTCTGGTGAGACCAATGCCGACGTGAACCGCGGCCCATAGTATTACATCAAAACGAAACGAAACCAGTTTCTTACCGTTTTCGCGGAAATTGTTGTCGAAAATAATCCCCATAATCGAGGAAAAGGCAAATCGAGAAAAAGCACAGAAAAGCCTGTTTTTATTCTTTTTCTGCTTTCACGTAAAACAAGGGAAAAGAATCGAATTCGTCCCGGATAAACAAGAGAAATCCATTACACTTTCAATTCGAATGGAATACCATTCAGGGCCTAAAATACGATTACGATAAAATACGTGTTCAACGAACAGTACGATTAATGTTACGCTTCTGACAAAGATACGTAATTAGTAATACTTTTCTTTTATAAATATTATTATATGGAAGATATTGTAAAGTGTAGTAAAAGCTGTTATTTATGTTGCTTGTGTTTTTATTTAAGCCATTTAATCGCGTTGCACTTGCATTAATAAAAATCGTGTAGATAATAACGGTGCGCAATGATAATAAATATTATATGGCTCTTAGTTGAAATATGAAATTGTTTGCTACACGATAGTGTAAGCATTTTAGGCCCTGGTCCTCGTTTCGCCAAACGCTATTCAAGATTCATCACTAAAATATGGGAGCTTGAAGTTATTTCGTATTTTATAAGAAAGATAAACTGTAGAAGAAGACTAAAGTGAGGTGGAGTATATAGATCCTTGTAACATACAACGGAGTTTAATACGGAAATTACTAATACTATAATACAATTTATAACATACCAAATTCTACGAAACTTATTAAGAATAAAATACAATTTTGTACAAAAGTGTTACCAGTTATTTCAAAGCTTCTATTACTCTACCTCATCTTAATAAAATGTGAAACATATCCAGTGGAATGCTAATAAAAGAAGTCGGCACTGCGCTATTAAGACCAGATGAAGGAATTCATAAACACACTTTTCGTTCATAATTCCAACTCCGATCTCCCGTATATACATTACTGACCACCATACACATTCCTTATGTTAATTGTTCCATCTTAGAGTATCTTAGGACGCAGTAGAAGTCGATACACGAGAATGGATGTATCGATGCAAACAAGCCCTATTTCTAATTTCAATAGGCACGGCACGAATACCTTTGTACCTGCAATCAGCGAGGGGAGGAAACGATCGGTTTCTGGCTCAGCACCGCGGGAGAAAATGGAAAACCTCGCAGGCTAGAGGCCATGTGTCTTGACAGGAAGAGGAAAATCCTCAGCAACAACGAGTACATACCTGGATATAAGCGTACACAATTACACATCCTAAGCAACAGTCTTCCTCAAGAGTCGCCAGGCGCAAGAGGTTGAGACCGAAGGGAACGTGGTTCCTACTTTGCTACTCAACACCCGTTTTTGACCAGAACAGAAGCTCAAATATTGTTGGCTTTATTCGACACAAAATATTAACTGTCCGCTAAATACTAATTAAGATTCCCGTTTTGGTGTATAATAAAATATTGCTTCGAGCTTCGAAACGGTGTGATAACAACAGATAAGACGACTAAAATCTCTGCAAAATGTGAGTTGTGCGTGATCATGCGACACGAACAGTTAGAAAATGAATTTGCTCTTATTATCGAAGAAACATTTATTCCTACTCATCGGTTGACCTACGTATTGTATAAATAACGGACCAATGATCTGATGAATTAATGAAATAGCACTTCTTCTTTTTTTTAATGGTGAGAAGTCGAGAAATTGTGAAAAATTGTTATGGAAAACGTACGCTACGATATAGAGACTTAACTAACACGTATTAATCGTTTGTAAAGCGTAAAGTGCTTAATTAATTAATCTTCGTGTTCTTACCGTGTGTATTAATAACCGTGATAAATGCGTCTATCAAAAAATAATAACTTTTACTAGACGAAGATATTTCCTACTTGAAAATCCACTTTCATGATAAATAAAATTTGTATTTTGTTATTTGGAAATAATTATATTTTACCGATTTCATGAAAATTGTAAAAAACAAGCATTTTAGATTTTATTTCTCGGCTATGAACGAAGGAAAGTCCGTTTGTATATTAGACAATCTTTAATATAAATCACACACACTAAAGAATTTTTTATTTACTTCTTCAATAGAGATAGAAATAAATATTTACACCTCCGTTTTTTTTTTCAAAAATGAATCAAGTTTATTGTAACATTGAAAAGTGAAAATCGAGTTCATCCGCTACCAAAAAAAATTCATTTATACTTCACTGTAACAAAAAAAGTGATACATAAATGTATTTGACATCCTAGTAGAAAATGTACGAAATGAAAACTGTTTTATATTAAATTATGGAATTCATCAAATCGAAGGGAATTAATCGCACTCTTACATACAAATTCCAGGAAGGTAATATCTTTGGCATCGAATTGAGTTTAAATTTTCAGCTATAACAATAATGCGGAGCAAAAATACTGTGGGAAAACAAACGCTTTTTAAAACACTAGTTAGGTGTACATATAGATGTTATAACTACGTTATTTAAGTGTAATGAAAATTATTGATAAGATAAGAAATAAGAATACTGTTTAATATTGTACAAAAATATATGAACATTAATCTAAAGAGCTACCGTTTTTGTTCATGTACAGATGCAAGATTTAATTATACTTTCTATATAAACAAAAACTGTATGAAATGGAGACAGGAAGATATACGTATGATGTGAAAATAAATACTTAATGTGATATTTCTATCTCTTTTGTATGAAGTATTTCGACATAGACACTATAGCATATGCACGCGTATAGGGTGAGCCATTTTAAATATCACTATTCAGTATTTAACGATCTTAAATCAGTAAAATATCTCTTGCAATAAAAAAATGTTTTACGATAACTTTTATTATAGTACCCTTCACGTAAAAAGAGCATGGTTGCCCTTCAAATTTTTAATCCCTAATTGCCAGTTCTACCAAGCATTCAGTTTATTTATTTAATTCATTTACCTACATTTCATACTGTTCATACGAAATTAACGAGGCACTTACTTATCTATGTATAAAAAGCAACTATTATGACAAAATTATACAGTATTTCTTCTACAAATCAGATAATTCCATATCTTGGGGATAAAAATATCTTTGTATAAATCTCATGTGAAAAAATATAAACCAATTCTGTGGAACATATACTTTCAAGAACATTTTAAACGTAATTTTAAATCTTTTAGGTGGCTCGCCCCGAATAAAATTTCAATTTCAGAATAAATAATTTAAATTAAAGTAATCAATCAAAAGTTTCATTTTCAGGTATAATTTTAAACTACATTATAAGAATCGAAAAATACGTGATAACGCTATAAGCATAAAGTGCACGAATCTGATTTAAAAATTTTAGAAATAATATGCAATTTGATATGGAATGGTTTAAACTGTCTGCAAATTAAAATCGCCATTTCTGCCTCTTGTATCTTTAACTACTTCATTTGAGTTTTCGTAAAATAGGGATCAACTACCCCCAAAAAATTAATTTAAAATTTAACTCAAATCGACGTCGTAAAGTTAATCATAAACTATAAAACATGACTAACTTACAGTAATTCTACAAGAACTGGAATAGTTACTGTACATTTACGACCAATCGCAACGGAATCTGCAATAATCTGTATTCTTGTAAATCGATTTCGAAAAGCGCTGTATGAAAATTCTGTAGCTAATATTTATTGACTAGTACTTCAAAGAAATTCTATTCCCCAATTTCATTTTTTTAAAACAAAACTGTCCATGTACCTTGTAGTTAAGTGTCATATATCGTAAAAATTGTAACTTGAAAGATATATCAATAAAAATACCCTATTTTTTAAATCGCTCTCAAATTTTCTTATGGGCTGTTGAATAAAAGAATAATTGGTATTAACACTTTTATTATATTACATATATGTTGGTTTAAATACTTCGTAATAATTACTTTACATAATATTTTAGAGTAATTTTTCCCCTATTTAAGTTTACCTCCTCCCAAAAGCAACACTCAAATGTGGATCGATCCATTTTATCAATATAAAGTACACCCTGAAATAATGAACAATTTTTCACAAACAATCGTGTACATATTTCAAAATACTTTGTTAACTCAACCACGAAAAATTAATTTTATTTCGCCAATAAGACCATTATTAAGTTTTATGAATTAATTAACAATAGAAACATGTATAATTATGTACACCTTTAAATTCGTTCCTTTTCGAGATATAAACAATTAAAGTTTAGGAGTCCAGCTTCTGGCGCGCGCTATTTAAATTCTAGGCAACCAATCGCGCGTGAAACAAACACGTAATTATACGACACGAAAAATAAGAGACTTGAATTACTTTTGACATAAAAAACGTGCACATTTTTGCTAATCTCATAATTTTGAGACATCCTGTATGAACAGTTCTATTAAAATGTCCAATTTAAATGGTAAAAGAAGACGATGGTATAAGAACAACTTACTTGCAGATGGTCGAATTCGTGTTGAATGATCCTAGCTGGCCACCCCTTTGCCGACCATGTAAATGCCTCTCCAAATCGATTAAGCGCTTTGACTTCAACTTCTTTTGCTCTCGGTACATCTGCCCTAAAACCGGCAATACTCCCGCACATTTCAACAAACGTGACATCTGCTCTATTCTTTATTTCCATTTTCGGGTTAATGAAGTACATTAACGGAACAATTTCCATTTCACACAATTTTTGGATTTCCGGATCGACTCTGCTTAAACTTTGTTGCGTCACTTCTATAGCACACACTTGCCAGGGAAGACCGATTTGTGGCGCTGATATTCCTACGAACTGATGCTTCTTCATTACTCTCTCTAACTGACGAAGTACCTGTAACACCGAATTATTTATTTCTGAGTATATTTTACAATGGCCCTTGTAAAGATATTAACGTTTACCACAAATAGCATCTAAAATGGCGTCTAGAAATAATTTACATCGAATGTAACGTGAAAATTTACAAATGCACGGAAATATTGAAAAGTACCTTTTGAAATTCGTGCGTTTGTATAACTTTCGTATCTACTGGCGCCGCTTTCGTCCGTAAGACAGGGTCGCCAAGTTGACACATGTGATTATAAGGAGGTTGCGGTTGCTTCGACGGAAAATACTTCGAGAAAACTTTTTTAACCTTGTGGAGACTGTAATAATGTACACTACTCTTCTTTATATCTGATACAGATCGACTAACTATATTAGTACAATTAAACATCGCAGTGGCCATTATCATAGAATAGTCTGAAAATGTTAGAATACTCAATGATACTCAATAAACAGTAAATAGTTCGAGTGCTACGAGAACTACGAATATGTTGGCACCACGCGTAGCTACAGACCTGTAGCGCATGCTATTTAGGCGCGAAAATATGATTATTATTTCACGTAACGTGCTGAAATTCTTAAACAATATTACTTATTTCGTTTTTATAAATTAAGAAACCGCATTAGAGTAGTTGCAAATTTAGTAAAATATACGCTAATCTATCGTGTAATATTATTACTGTATAAAGCAAGTCTTATTTCTTTAAGATTTGAAAATTCTTGGAGATACTTAATAAATTTCTTCGTGTTTTATTTTTATACTTTATATATTTGTACAAATTTAATGCTCAGTACGTGCATACATAAAACTATTTTTACGTTTGAAAAACATAGCTTTTATATTTTAATAAGTTTGAGTTAATTATCATTCTGTATATGCGTTATCTAATTTAAACATTTCGTATTTTATTACATTTTTTATAAAAAATATCGTACTTTTAAGTTCAATATGTATCTAAACTCATTCAGTTCAATATTAATATATTCTACATTTGCTGTGTCATACTCCGCGTGATTTCGAAATTACAGATTTTCGTTATGTTATCGAGTGCGCAATATTTCAACATAAACAATGAGAACATCAGAAGACTAAGTCCGTAATATTTCATAACCTAGGCGATTCTGCCATATCCAGTGATTTTTTAATACTTTATCATATTGATACAGTCCACGATTAATTTATAAAAATATTACGACGCAAATATACAACCATAAAAATGGTAATTATTACTGTTTAGTATCATATGAATAATCGTATGTAACAAATTAAAGTTAACACTTTTTCTTTTGTCAGATTAAAAATGGTACATTAAAGCTAAGTTACGTAGGTACTGGTTCAGTTACTGCCCGCAGATATTTATCGACTCAAGGTCATGGTAGAGGTAAGTTTGCGGAACTGAGATTTAATAATACGACTCCAAAACCAATTATATTTCCACCTGAACCGATGCCATCAACACCATTCCCTACTTCGCCGTATCCTACACAAATCCCCGTAGTAGAAATACCAGGTTCTTACGCATATACATTATTTATTTCCTGAATTATATTAATAAGAGTACAGAACAACGCCGTAACAATAACAATTTGCTGGAAATTGTATGTATAAATTATCAGCAATACAGTGGTTTCCAAACCCCCAGGTCCTATTGTTGAACCTACCCTTCCTCAGTCCCACCCTCAATCTCCACCTGAACCAGACACTAAACCACCTATTGAAATTCCAGTACCTAATAGTGGTATGGCAACTGGGCAAGAAGCACAAATAAATGTAAAAGATGAAGTGCTGATTAAAGACGTGCGTACACTCATACATTGTGAGATAGCAATATTAACAAATATATGAAATACAAATGTTAATTAATATCTTTCTTTGGTAACAAGACTGGAAACAAAGGTGTCATAACGCTAAATCGTCCGAAAGCTCTAAATGCGTTAAATTTGTCAATGGTTGAGAAGATATATTCCATCCTTAAGAATTGGGAATCGTCCAAAGCAATAGTAATAATAGAAGGCGCAGGGGAAAAGGCATTTTGCGCTGGTGGAGATGTCAAATCTCTTGTCTTTGCCTTGAAAGAGAAAAATGATAAATTTGTGGGTGAGGCGTTTTTCAGAAAAGAATATGTGTTAGTTGAGAACATTTTTTTTTCCTACATTAAATGCTTCACGTTTGCGAGAATATTTAGGTAATTAACTTCTTCGTGATTAATGCAGCCTAAATCATTTGATTGGTACATACAAAATACCGTACGTGGCTCTAATAAATGGTATAACTATGGGGGGTGGAGTTGGAATATCCGTTCATAGTAAATACAGAGTTGCAACAGAGAAAACCGTATTTGCCATGCCAGAAACAGCAATAGGATTATTTCCTGATGTCGGTGGATCATACTTTTTACCTAGATTAAATGGCAAATTAGGACTTTACCTTGGATTAACTGGATATCGATTGAAAGGTGTAAAAAGATTCTGTAAAAAAACATTTTGCGAGTTCTTGTGAAATATGCTTAATTCTGTATTATGCTAAAGGCTTTGATGTGCTACTTGCTGGCATTGCAACCCACTTTGTTCTCTCCGAGAAGCTGCCGGATTTAAAACAAGATTTACTGACGACCGAAGTACCTGACGTTAAAGAAATCCTGAACAAGTATCAGTCCAAAGATTTAGATCAAGAATTTTGTTTAGCTCCGTACATGAAGCAGATTGATAACTGTTTCTCTGCATCCTCTGTTGAAGAAGTAATAGAAAGGTAAACTAACTATACCAGCAGATTTAATGGAATCACGAAGACGTACTGTTTCGTAATATTAACTTAATGTTACATTCTAATGAAGATTAAAAGCAGATAACACAGAATGGGCCCAAAAAACAATAGAAATGTTATCGAAAGCGTCTCCCACTTCCCTAAAAATTACTATAAATGCTATACAGAGAGGAAGTACCCTTAGTTTAGCAGAGTGTATGAAGATGGAATACAGATTAGCATGTGCCGCTTTAACTAAAACTAGCGACTTTTGCGAAGGTACTGATACACTACCGTATAAACTTTATTGAAATATATTTATTTATAATCGTGTAGCACTTTTTTTAAGACAATTTAATTTCATTCTTTACGCTATTGACATATAGTACTGCTAGAAAGACTTTTATCTCTTATAGGTGTTAGAGCTCTTTTAATCGATAAAGATCAAAAGCCAATGTGGAATCCAAGGAGCTTAAGTGAAGTAACCGATACTTATTTAAATCAGAAATTTGCAAAGCTGCCAGATGATAAAGAATTGCCACTTTGATACTGTCAACGGATTTTAATGTTTATTTCTTATTATCAAATTAACTTTGTATACGTATATTTTATGTAATTTTTTAATACATCTTTGTTAAAACTTTTTCACTACATTTAATAAATTTTAACATTATTAATATCATTGTAATTTCATTCGATATCCATTCCTGTTGCAACATAGTGGTGTTGAGATTTTAACGAGGAATTAACGCGATGTATAGAAATTTATATTAAATATAAAACAATATATTTTATTTATGCAAAATAGCGAGTAAAATATCGTAAGTACTTACAATTATTGTGTTAACCGATAAAAAGATCCCCAAACATTAATCGTGATGTTAATTTTCTAAAACCAAGCCTATCTATATAAACACAGTTATACAATAAATCTACATAATAATTAGCTACGTAACTAGAGAGAGTTTGATTTAACTTTTATGTTAATTTACAAAAATTTGTTACTGGCATTCTAAAAGATTACTATCAAAATGCGATTATGGTAATTTTATAATGAAATGTATTTACTTTCACGTTATCCCCAAGTCGTACTGATATTGTTTTTCGCTATAAATCCAACAATAATTTTCATTAACAATCAGAAAAAAAGTCTGTGACGAAAGAATAGTACAGAAAGTAACATTGATACTCGACGTATTCTTTCGAAATATCGTAAAATATTGCTTATTCGCAAAACGTTTGGAATAAGCAGAATGATACTTTAAAAAATAACTTTATGAAACACTTGGAATTCTTAAATAGTTTATTATTTTATTTATCAAAATTGTTTATATCATTTTTCAGCATGTCAAGTACTTCCATAATATGATTTGCAAAACGGTAGGAATCCGCAGAACTTGTATGGGATTAAAAAATTTCATGTCGAAGGTTGTCGTAGGCTGCACGCATTAAAATGAAAGAAATTAATCAGTCCTATCACGTATTTACGTCGTGTTTTTAAGATATTTTCTTATTTGCACTGTTCTGAACCTGTACCGCAGTTCGCTTCTTGGTATTCCTTTCCTACTGCACAATTCACATATAGGATAATACACCTCTGATACTGGCAGCCAGTACAATTGAGTGAAAAGGAAATGTAATAAATTGCTGAGAATCGGAGCATTTACATTATTACACGCATTCAGTCGATATACTGTGCGAGCCAGCGGAAGCCCTCACCATACCCCTGCCTCTTTAACACCGAGCACATAAATAATTCCAGTGGACGACCAGGGATCTCACTGCGAGAAATCTTTCCCTAAAATTTCGTACATATTACGTCAGTTATCCGTGATATATATATAAAATGTAGCATTTTATTTCAAAATAGTACCTTTCCTGTTGTTTGACCATAAAGGTTGAAGTAATTTCTGAGCTCATCCTCCGACGCTGCACCTGGTTTATCAATTTTATTACCTAGCACTAAAACCGGACAAGCACTGAGTTGCTCGTCAGTCAGCAGTGCGTCAAATTCAGCTTTCGATTCTAGTAATCTTAATCTGTCACTCGCATCCACGAGAAACACTATCGCATCGACTGCGGGGAAATAGTCTTTCCAAACTCTCCGTGCTATAAAGTATCATTCATTTTCATAAATGTAATATTCTAAAGATTGTCTAAGATTCAAGCATGCAGTGGTGTAATAATTCTACCTTGAGGATGCCCTCCAAGGTCAAATGTTGTAAACCTCATATTCCCAATGGAAAGTTCTTCCGATGCTGAAGCATAAAAGTACATAGATAACATTAAGTACAATCAATAATCTAACAAACACGTTCGTATTGTAAAATTACAAAATCACTATTACATTACAATAATTAATTAAACCCCATTATCAGGGTAAGAATTATTCTACTTTACTGCAAAACTATTAAGGTCGGGATCAGATATATTAGCCGGTCCGTTCGTTTTCACGAGCAGCGATCGAGGAGAAATCAGCCACCACCACCATCTGACAATCGTGGATTTCTCACTCGGAGTTGCTAGGCTCCTAAAGGGTATGCTGGGGTGAAGGGAATGCTGCTCGGCTCCGCTTGAACCTAGCCGTTCGGCTGTTATTTATTCTTAACGTAATAGTTGCGTGCGTTATGAAGCTATGCGTAGACCAATACGAGATGAAGCTATCGCGAAAGAATCAATGTTCTGACCAATAAGACTCCTGAATTTTTTCAGAGCTAACGCACACCGATTCTGATGTATGTATTTCTATGCTAAGAACTCGGTATAGCTTACACGTCAGGAGCTTGGCGCTATCCCCACCACTTCTGGCTCGCTCTTGTTCTGCGAAGGCGAGAGCGAGTCAGAAAACATTGAGAAAAGGAGGCAAGCGGTATGGTGGGAGAATACCCCTCACGAAACTCACCAGCCAATATATCTGATACCGACGTTAGTAAACATTATTTGCCACATAATGAGTTCAACATAATTTTTCCTTAAAGTTGGTAAGCACTGACTGTGGTCAGCAGCGAAGACTACGTTAAAGGCTACGTTTAAAATGGAATCTTATTTGTTAGTACAGAAACACTTTGTTAGTATATCAAATATACGTGGTAATACATTATTACAAATATCAATTACTTGGGTGCAATGTAGGTACATGTTGAGCTAGTCGATCATCTTTGAGCATGTGAAGTAACGTGGTTTTGCCTGCATTGTCTAAACCAAGAAACAGGAGTTTACCACTCTTTTTCCATAGCCCTAAAGGTAACAAACAAAATTCATGCATAATATAAAATGTGGTAATCGGCGACAATAAATAAAACCAAACAGTTATAGGCAATCTTACAAAAGTTACATATTTTGCTGTTTGGTAAAACGAGTAAGTGTAATTCGCATGACTACTTAAATAGCCTGAATTTATTTATTTATTTATTCATAAAAATAAAAAATATATATTTCGAAAGTCATAGGACCTATACCCACCAAGGTAATTCAAAACTCCTGCAAACCAGTCCCAAATGAACATATTTGTAGATATGAATGGATGTCTCGTCCACTATGTACTAACTACTGAATGACTCTGCAACAATGACAAGTTGACAAAATTTATGCTGTAATTGTACTGTGTAATACACACGAGTTTTGTAAACCTACTATACCCTCGGTACATTCTAAGGCATAAATTACAACGAAGGATACTGCAAGGGAATTCATGACGATGGATATTTATTTCTAGAGAAGCATGGTATCAGCACCGCTCGTTACACCGTGGGCACGAATGAAATGTAGCATATGATCGGTAGACGATTACAATTGGAATACGACAGACTCACCAGATCTCGCCCGCTAATATCAGTGTTACGATCTTTCGTTCACCGCCACCGAAATATGCACGATCGCAGGCGGGTCAGAAAAGCGTTCGCATGGTACAATTACATAAAACCTGTTACTTCGTCACTGGATTAACGTACCCAACACGAAAAAATACACGAAGAATTCGAGAGACGGAGAAAAAATGCTTTTCCAGCTACAGGAATCGCAGCTTCGTTGAGCCTAGTTGGCTGGCAGTTGGCACTGATGACGTCTACTTCCGTTAGCCATATTGTCTGAATAGTGCTGTTTCATAAGCGCGGATTTTAAGGTCAATTATTTCTAAATTTATTTAAATCTAGACGCTGCTTGTTCGCACGGGTATTGACTCTGTGACCTCTCTCCTCTCTTCTCCCTAAATAATTCATTATATATACTTTACAGTGCAAAGTATTTAGGTCACTTACATAAAATATAAAATATGTATTTTGGAATGTATATTTATTAAAAATCATGTGTACGATAAGTTGTATATGTTTCCATTGGAATATGTGCATTGATTTCAATGATTTAATTTTGACTTGTGTTTAAAATTTCAATATCCCTAGGATCGTACATTTGGTAACTTTATCGCCCGATTCATATATCCCGTTCGTAATTGTTTTATACAAAACTACGATCATGTCGGCAGGTGAATTTTTTAAAGCTACGTCTTTTTTTAAACAATTGTTGGCTTCAGTAGTAAAACGACTGTGTTAATAGTAATGTTTCTATTTGTCACACAAAGTGTGTCATAAGACGACAGTAAATGCAAAGATTGTGTTCATAACCTCAAATGGAGCTTTTGATAGCAACATTTCTTATATTATACTGTTAGATCCGTGGAAAACATTGTTCTCTTACGTTCTTTAACTTGGAAATAATAACCTTTCATGAATATAAAGTTTGTCATAGTTTAGTGTAGACTATTTAAATTATAAGACAAGATAATTCGTAAAGTAAATATTTTCTAACTAAATTTCAACAAGTGAATGTCTCTCAATTGACATTGTTTATCAGTTCAGGAAATGCAATTATATTTAATGAATAACAAATGAGAAATAAGGCAGTAATGGCTCCAAAAAATGTGTATAATGTTTTCTAAATATCTTGAAATGTATTATATTAATTACATTAAACCACAGAATTGGTTTTACAATGTAAAATTTGAGATCTACATGTATTATGAATGAAAAGTACAGCCTGTTAATTAAGTTTGTTCATATCCTTTCATTTGTCGCAAGACCAGAGTGTTTTTCAAAGAAAAGAATGTATTATGAATCAAGAATATCAACACTAATAATGGTTGAATGTCAGGTGCATTAAAAGACATTTTGGTTTTTGCATGCTGGTATGAAAAAAGTCTAGTGTGTTAACTTTTGGAGGAAGACAAAATCATTAATAAAAAAAACTGCTCTAAATATTTGAGGGATCAGTTTCTATTATGATAGTGCTTAATTGCAGATAATAATCACAGCTTAAATAGATCTTTATACCCAGAAAATAGACATATATTCTTCTGACTTAGTACTTCATTATCTGTTTTAATCACTACACAATATTTTAGTATGTAAAAGATTCAGTAGATACAATAAAATTGCAAACGTAGTAGTGCTTGAATATTTTTACAAGGGAGGTTTGACAATTCGAAAATTCAAAAAATTTGAAGTGATGCTAATATTATAATTATTTTTTGATTCTGCAATAAAACGGTCCTAAGGGTGAAAACACCCTCTCAAAGAAATTGCGAGTTTTCAAATTATCGCGAATATCTGCGAAACCGTAAAAGATTTCGAAAAAAAAGTTTCATTCAAAGTTTTATGCTTTTCGATATCCTATAATATGATTATAAAGAATTGTCGAAAAAAAGGACGGTGGGGATAAATTTTGAAAAAAATAATTTTTTTCGCAAATTCTTTATCGCCACTTTGTAGGGTATAAAACACCATAGAACTTTGTATTTAACTTTTTTTTGATAGCTTTTACAGTTTCGTAGATATTCAGGACAATCTGAGAACTCACCATTTTTCGAGGGGGTGTTTTCACCCTTGTGACCCTTTTATTGCCGAATTAAAAAATAGTTACGTTATTAGCATCACTCGAGGTACGTTTCTGCAAAGTTTCAGATTTTTTTTAATTTTTCGAATTTCCGAATTTCCCTTGTTTGTTGGAATCCACAGATGTTTCTAAAAATGGGATAAATATAGATGTTCATAAAATGACAAAGTTCTAAATGGATTCACTATTCATATCTGTTGTAATATCATAAACAATCCATAAACGAAACAATGGAAATTTTTTACGAATGTAAAATATCGTGTTTTTTTTTAATAATTTTAATTTATTATTTACAGGATGGTTATTAAACAGTTTTCGTTCAACATATAACCACATCACTGGATATAATGCACATTCCTGTTTATTTATACAAGCACGAGATTATGCAGCCAGAAAAGGCACGAGAGAAAAGGCTAAAAAGAAGAAAGTCAAAGTAGTAGTAGAGAAAGTTGGATTTATTCCACACAATCTAAGAGCTGCTAAAAAGTAAGTATATAAAATTATTAAGTTAAACTAATTGATCTAGAATTATTCAATGATTTTATGGATTAATAATAGGGCCAAAGCACAAGTAAAAGTGTCTCCACTTCGTCAAATAGTGGATGATTGGAAAAAACCAGCAATTGACAATGTGTGGATAGTAAAGAATCATCAACAGCCAATTTATGCTCTCAAAGAGGCTTTGGAATGTCATCGTGAAACGCATCATCCAACTATGTACAATAAACCTGACGCACACGTTAAAGCACTCATTGAATTGGACATGCAGGTGAGAGATCATAATCTTGTATTTAGTTCTGTAAAAACAATTATATAATTATTAATTTAACGCTTTTACTGTCGGCGTGGGAACAGATGCCGGGTGCTACCGACTTCGCTCTTATTTATATACTAGCCTCACTACTCGGCTTTGCCCGAAATTTAAATTCTGATTTTGAAAAAAAAATTTTTTTTAGTTTATCTTTTTTGTAAAAAGAGTCACATTCATCTGGATTGGCCAGGCATAATGAGCTGAGGCACATTTCATGATCCAAGAGTTTACTATTCGAAAGTTTTTAGACCGCAGACAAACACACAAACATATCAACTTTCTGCTTTATGTATTAAGATTTATATGCCGTTTATTTATACTAACACAAGTGATACATTTTTCTGTTATACCATCACGAAGGATACATTTTATTTATAATAACGTAAAGGATAAATTGTAAAGTAATTCATGATATTTGTTGAAACGACTCCGATTGGAGCCGCCGGCAAGGAAAGTGTTAAATTACAGATCTTATCTGAGCAAAAATATTTTTTATGTAATTTGTATAATAGCGCGAGAAGAAAACCAAAGTGCTTGATAAATTTACAAGACTAGTCGATACACCATATGCATTTCAAACCTTTGAAGAGAGATCGATATTAGCGTTCTGTAAAACTTCAGACGGTGTTCAAGCTGCTAAAGAAGCTGGAGCTTCTTTCGTCGGTGGTACTGAATTAATTAAACAGATTCAAGTAAGGTTAAATAACTATTTAATTACATTCGATATTATAAAGTATGTTTCTGCATAGGCTATTTAATATTGATCATTATAGGCCGGAGATTTTCCTTACAAAGAGTACAACTATGTTGTAGCGCATACAGACATTTTACCTGACTTATTGTTAATTAGGGGATTGTTGAGAAGAAAATTTCCAAATGTGAAAACAGGTGAGTAATTGTACTTAGTGATCTGTGTTCTTTATTAATGTTGCACTCAAATGTTAATGACACGAATGTCTCAGGTAATTTGGGTAATCACATGGATCGTCTTGTTACAAAATTTAGGGAAGGAATTCAGTATAGTGCAAACCCAATGGAGGATCACAAGCAATATGGTCAAATTGATGTAGCTTTTGGCACGGTAAATTTAAGCTGATCGTAATATACTTTACAGAACATTTGATATACCTCGAAACTTTTTGAAAACCGTGTTTTAAATTCTATTTATTGCTTTTGTCATTAGCTTAATATGGATATACAACAATTGGAGGAAAACTTCTCTGCACTGATTAAGGATATCCTTATAATGAAACCAAAACGTGAAGAACCCTTCATTCTAAGGTACTGATTTAACGTGAACATTTATACCTACGTGTATCGTTAAATAGCTTATTAACAATTCCGTAATATCGCATGTTAAAATTTTTTCAGAGCTCAGATTGGGAGCGAACCGTCGCCCGAGATGCTTAAAATTGATCTCGAAGAGTATCTTCCAAAGAAGCCTGAGGTGAAAGTACCAGAGGAAGATGACACCAGTGCAGTAATCGAAATGCATTAAATGTTTAACAAACGAATAAACTTGTGTAATATGCACATTTTAAATCAATGTGCCCTTTGCATTTTTGCTGTTTACCTATCCTTCGAGTGTATATATAGAGTATTTCTTAACATTTCCGTCAAGAATACGATAGAATTTAATAAAATAAAATATACAATATCGTGCGAGAATTGTTTTAAGAAAAACATATTTCCGTATAATTCAGCTTTGTCGCGATATTGGTCGAGAACTAGATTTATAGCGACAATTATTCTAGCCAACGCGAGCAAATAGAATATTACGTTCACAATTTGCGGTGCGTTCGTTCGGATACAATAACAGACCGGCTGCGCGGCCGAAGGACTGCCGAGTGTGAGTCCCGCCGCACGGAAGATGAAAGAACGAGACGAAGGCAAGTGAAGCAAAGGAAAAGAGAATGGAGAATGGTGAGTGGCCGTGGTGGTGAAGCCCGGTGGAGGGGCGATGGCTCACCTACCTGCCGGTCGAGAGCTCAGTCGGTGTCCGCCAGGTTGAAAATTCGTCGCTTCTCCGGGCTCGTCTTGCACGTGACTCCTTGCAGTTTGCGTTAAAAAGGCGCGAAGAAAGATTAGGAGCGTGAACGCGGGTCGCGTCGAGGCGAGCACCGTCGGTCAGTAATTTCTGTCAGTGTTTAACGAGTACGTTCGCCGATTGATCCCCTTGAAATCAGTGGCGAGCATCGCTTGCTGGTATCGTGTTTCCCCACATCTCGCTGGGAAACATTTAAACGCATTTTTCACCCGCGGACCACGGTAGCAGTGTGCGTGAGTGCGCGCGCTCACCACGTGCGATTCCACGCGTGTGTGTTTACTTGTGGCAATTTGTGTTGACTGTGTACCAAGCAAAGAAAGCAACACGGTGATTCCAGGCTGCGTAGAATTCATCGGCGACCGGCTATCTCATAGACATGCCTGGATTGGACAGCAGTAGACAGTGGCATTAGGCGATACAACCGGCGCACACGACACACACACACGCAAAGCCCCGCGCATCAGTCATGGTGAGTACGCGACTGTATCTATTTGGAACCCCAATCTAGTGGTACACTGGTGACGACACGCTATGCAAATCTGCGCACAAATATATAGTATCCCTTATCCCTTAGGTAGTATATAGTTGACAGTAGGTGTACATAAACATCGAATACCCCGATTTACTCATTTTTAAAATTTGTGGAAAAACGAGAATAACTCCTTACTAGAAGTTTAATGTAAAACTAAATTACCTATTCATTGACATTTTAAAATTCGTAAGCGTTCTATTCGCAACAGTAGATACAGGTGAAAATATAATTTTGCGGAGTTGATGTAGCTTAAACATATGCTTGGAACTTAAAGAGTATCCAGCAACGGTCGCATGCAACAGATTACACGTAGAATAGAAACGACGGGACCTTTGATATCCTCATTAGGTCCATGAGGCCGAAGGAAGAGGGTGAAAAGAAGGCATTAGAAGGAATAGGTATAATCAAATTGTGATTTTTGTTATTTTTTAATATAAATTAAAAATTCCACAACTTGCTTTATTTACCTAACCACAAATACTACACTCGATTTCATTCGAGATAACTAACACGTCCATTGGTATGATAGCTCGCTTCACCGAATAATTAAGTTATGGAGAAATGGTATAGGTATAGGGTTCATTGAGCCGCACGTCCCACCGTATCGTATATTTTCTGCAACTTACTTCTTTCTGAAATAACCACGAGAAACGTTCTCGTTCTCGCGTTCGTCGCGTGCGCGACTGTTACGGTCTTCGGCACCGCGGTGTTGCGTGCCCCTTATCGTTCGAGCCTTGATCCAAATTTAGTTGTACCGGTTGTAAGCAGGTACTAGCCGCGACAATTAAATCCGCAGCATGCATCGTTTAATTATTGCTCCGCAAAATTCCTCCACGCTCGAGAAGTATACGTCTCGCTACCTCTGCGAATTTCAATTGAACTCGGTAGGCGAAAGCGCTCGGTTTGTATTGCACATGAAATCGAAACACGTTGCGCAGAGGTAATCACACGTACGTCGAGTCCATTTGCACGCTAACAACACTCTTAGCAGCTCGCCAATAGCAACAATCATTTAGTCCTACTGCTCGTAATAACAGAGTGGGAAACATTCTGCACGTTGGCTGACACTTTCTACTCGCGATTTTGATACGTTAGCGTTTCACTCGCTTGGTGGTTACAGAAGTCACGCGAGGTGGGAGGGTCATGTATAAATGAAGGATAAATTCCGACGTAAAATCGAGGCTTTACAGTCTAAATGGAATTTTCAAATCCTCGAGGCATTGCCATATTAGTTCCTGCAGTCGAAACTGATAGAGGTTTGCGAGTGTAAGATTTACACTCTTAACACTAGAAATACCAAACCAGCCAAAATGACTACTTTTAGTTTTAAATTTTCATTTAAAAATTACTTAAATTTATGACTTTGCATTTGAGAAATTTTTCATGATTTTTATTATAATATCTAAAGAATTAAATTTATCAATTTGCCTTCCTCCCCGCCCTCCGCAATAGATATACCGCAACTAAGTAGTCATTTTGACATTTTTTCGCTAGATAGAATGTCGGTAAATACGACAAAAAATTCAAATAAACGTAAGTGGTGCCAAATTGGATATTGCAGCAATAATAAAACCAATAATACTTGCGATATATGCAAGAAATTCCTCCATCTGCAAAAACTGTCTTCAGTAATAATAAATTTACCATTTTTAAGTATGAAAAAAGTGTATGTACATATTTTTTAACAATATAAAAATTAAAAAAAAAGGATAAAAGTTTATTTTCCTTGCACAGCGTATTTTACAAATAACCAATCACGTTCACTGGTCTGGTAGAAATAGTTATACATTAATTTTCGGTAATTCTAGTGTTAACAAAACTAATTCCAACATTCGAGCTGTATTACAACAAGCCTTTCACTGATTTAGGTACACAGTCGTCATCATTAGCATAATTTGTCGTTTATTTAAGTTGCACTTTATGCTTCGCGGGCATTCGCTCTGAAGCCTCTAATAAAGTTGCCTGCAATCCTTGCGAGGCGTGGATATTAGTTTCTAGAAAGATGTGATTTACGCTCGGAATCCTTTTCTTACACAATCCGCCGCCGTTACTCTCTTTTTCCTCCGCGCTTAATTGCAAACGGAGTCAATGAAATTATAATGAGAAATGAACGATTCGTTGCCGTCGTTAAATTTCAGTAGCAGTTTTTACTGATATTACAAGAGCAAAGCTTCCATACACACGTGCCCCGACGAGTCGCTCGCTCAGTCATGCGTGCAGGTTGCTGCAAAACCTGGCTCTAGAAGCAAATGCAAATGATACCTGTGGGTCTACGTATCTTTGCTTCGCCGATGTTTCCTTTTCCTGCCTCCACCAACACGCGGCTGTACTCTAATTGCATCGTAATAAGCATGCAACACGAGAAAAGATTCAGCAGGCTCTGTACAGTCTGGCTCTACGGAGTTTGCATAAATAATTGCTGATCAATATTGTTATCGTATGCATGAATTAAATGCGATGCAAATTTCTCTTTCACTTGTCGCAACGTCCACTAATAGGCACCATAATGCCTGCCTTTTAGAGCTAAGATCTCACAAGTTAGATGAGAGCAGGTTGTTGTCTTCTGATTTACTTTTATCTGCAGCTTTCCCTTTTCAATCTCGTAAAGCGATACCATGAGCTCCCTCAAGTCCCCAAACTCTATTTAATTTCCCAAGTGACTTGTAAAGTGTCGGGAAGCTCCTATCTCTGAAAATCTGGAAGTAATCCCGGTTGAGAGGACATGAAATGGTGACTGCAATGTTTGCCTTCAAATTCAATCAGATCTTTCCATCACCAGCCCAGCGTTCATCGAGCTCCATGCTAATTTTCTGGCTGCCTTTCGCGCATTGCCTGAAAATCCGCTAGCCAGGGGAACGTAAGCTCACAAAGAGCCTATTCTCTTCCGCGGTGTAATTAATTGGAAAGTGTAAGCGAGTTTACCAAGTCATTTTGCTCTGTTACGTTTCATTAATGTTTCTGTAATTCATCTTGTTGTACCATGATTACCACCCACTTTCTCGTGCGCAGCTATTCGCCGTGATTCCTTTTGTTGCCGGCGGTAGGGAACGTAACGCGATAATTATCCCCGATTCGATGTCTAATTTCCTGTTGGCATGATCTTCCTTGAGAAACCAGGTGCAACGGAAGCCTCGCGATTTACTTTCGTTATCGTTGCCTCGGCGTGCTCGTGAATTTCGCGTCGAATCGCGGCGGGAAGCGTTTGGCACGGCGCAGGGATGCTCGATTAAACGGAGGCGAGAGTGATTAAATAAAAGTTCTAACGCGCTGGGGCGCTCCGTTAAACCGACGAGGGCAGAAAAGCGCGAAGGGCTCGCGTTGATTGCGACAAGTTTTTCTCGGATCGACAGCCTCCGATAGAAAACCCGCCTATCCACTTTGCCGTGAGTTTCAGAACTCTCTCGTACCCGACTTCTAAGTGCCCTCACGTGTACCCCGTGGTTCTTCCACTGTAAATCAGGAGGCACGCGCTGTCTCGAAATCAACGTGCACCGCAGCCAGTGCATTGTTGTCCCTGAAAAATCTTTGCCATCCCCCCCCCCCCCCCCCCGCTTCAACCTCCCCACCCTTGTCGGGGAAACTGGTGAAAGGTAGGTGGAAAAGAGGATAAAGGGTACACGGCGTAGAAGCAGGTATCGGCCGGGGAAAAATGACAGATACGAAACGGTTACTGTACCAGTCGACCGGTTCTTCTTGTTACTAACTTCCTCCGCGCGACATATACTGGGTGACGATCATAACAAACCTGATCGTTGACGTTTCCCTCTGTATACAGTGTGGCACAAAAAAGTACTACTCCTGCACACTTGCGAAAAGACATTCCACGAAGTCAATAATTTTATTTTGAATTTTTTTACCTGGCAGAAAGCTGGAGGTGCAATACTCAAGCTTTTAAGATTTGGTGTGAGGACATTAATATTTAAGTGAAAAATTGATTAAGGAATCAATTTTAAAAGGGAATCTTATCATTTTTGTCATACCTATATTGTATTATATTATATTATATTACAAAAATGAGAAGATTCCCTTTTAAAATTGATTGTTTAATCAATTTTCACATAAATATTAATATATTCAATATAATATACAGAGGGTGGCCAAATTATTATACTCAAAAAAATTTCGTCAAAATCTGTGAAAGTCGTAGCTGTAATTGAAGTAACAGTGCATGAATGTTATTGTTTTTTATTTATTTATTGATTAGCTACCACATCTGGCAACATCGTGAGTAATTTTTCAAGATATAAATCTCATTTGTTTTTAAAAGGGCGGCGATAAATTATTACAAATAAGACAGAAATAATAGAGAATATCATCAGAGTATGACACAACATTCCAAAACTGCAGAAAGTAGCCACAGCATGCATTGAAACTATGCCACGCCGAGTCACCAAAGGCGGAGTCACCAAAGATTGAGTAATTGTATTTCTCGCACAATATAGGTAGTCTTAAACCTATATAAATGTTATTAATTTGCATTCTTAAATACATATACTAGTATTAAAAAATAATATTATAACATTAAAAACGAGACATCTATTCTATTTCATCGCTTAAACTTACAAAATATAAACCTTTTTGGTCGAGTATAATAATTTGGCCACCCATTGTAATATAATATATGACAAAAATAATAAGATTCCCTAATAATTGATTCTTTAATCAAATTTCACTTAAATATTATTGTAACATTATTATGTTACATACACATATCATTAAACGACGGATAGCTTCAGATTTTGCCTTATAGTATCATTAATACAAACCTCAAACTAATCTTTTGTATGAGATTCTGATCTTGTTATGTTGCACAAACTTTATCTCCTTCAAGAAATAACAGTAAGTAACACGGGTAGCTTGATATTTAGGACCCTATATCCTAGAAGGGTAAATATGACAAATTGAAGAGTCCTTGCAGAAAACACTGTAAGTGCCGAAAATCAAATTCTATAATACCATTAGCACGTAGAACTTTTCCAACAAATTTCTTTTTAAATTCTGGCACTTACAGTGTTCTCTACAAGAACTCTTCAATTACTATTAGTAAAAAACGTCATCAATAGTAACAATTGAAGATCATGGCGTGACATTAAGAATTCACGAAGGATAGCGACACTCAGTCTTGCGCGAAATTGGATAAAAAACAGTCTGTTGCCTGAGAAAATGGAAAAAGCATGTTACACTACCCAGCTTCATCAATTTTTTTCTATTTTGCTCGGCAAATGTTATGTAACACCGTTATCGCATGGGAATACAAATGTAAATAGGCTTGGTGAATGTATGTTCGGCCCGGTTGCCGAAACGAGTTTGTTGAATTACCAAATGTCACAGGTCGCGTGCACCTGTCTCGTAATTAGGTAACGTGAAAGCTGGAGATATTGAGGTGTAACTGTACTGTAAAAAGTGTCATTAGAAGACTGAATCCACGGACCGTGTCTAATGTAAATTAGCCGCTATCGCTGGGATTCTGTATTACAGGAGCATGTATTCCACCAAAGGTGGACGTTAGTGCCTTTCTTCCGACGCGCGTTTAATAATTTATCGCTACTATTGCGCGTCTAAATCAGCAGGAAATATAAATCGAAATTGAATTGCACTGTGAACCACGAGCTCGCCTCTAGCCGTTCTATAGCGAGCAGTCATAAGATCGACGATAAATCGAGGGGCTTCATCGGTTGAATTGCATTGAAACATCGTCGTGCGTGCACTTTATTAAGAAGACAAAGCGCGAGACGGTAATGCAATAAGCCAGGACGAAATCCCCGGTTTTTCATTTCAATACCGAGCCGCGCGAATAATTAAGGCGGCACGATCGATGGTGCCTAAATAGGGAACTAAATTCGAGCTAGATCTAACAGTTTTAATTACAGAGGCGACTGGCGTGATAACTTTGCGGTTTCGAGAAACGAGCTGAGATAAGGATCCGAGGCTGGCTAAATCCCTGCTATGGTGGAAGGTGTACCTTTAACAAAGGGTGAATTCTCATACAGATTGAATTAACACGGGTAGGAACACGGCTTTTTTCCCACGTCCAAGGCAGAGCCTTTTCGCGTGTTGGAAAACGTGCGACAGCGATCACGAAACCTCGAAAGATGCGCCGTCGAGATAAACGCGCTCTTCCTGCTCCTTAACAAACTCGGCTTTAACAATCGTCGGAGATCAGGATGTAAACATAGATATAAACGTTATCGCTCTGCTTTTATCCATAATTACAATGATTAACAATCTATGGCTATATGACAATTCTAGAGCTCGCAATTAACATTACGGATACACAAGGGGCAGCCAAAATGGTAGTACAAATAGAAGGCAATGATTGCTCGTGCAAAAGTAAGTCAAAAGTGTTGAATAAAATGCTTTCGTACGAGGCGTCGTTTTCGAGAAAATTAAGTTTGAAAATTCGATTCTACCTTCAAATTAATTTCCTCGAAAATAAAGATCCATTCGAAGGATTGTTATAGGTTATTCTATCGCTTCGACTTATTTGTACACGAAGATTCATTTCATTTGCAGTTGGACAATATTTACTGATAAATTCTGTTACTCTCTAGTTAAGTGCAATTCAAATTCGATTTTCTCGAGAACTAAATATCTTTCTTCTACATTTTTCACTTAGGTACTTGTGCACGAAGAGTCACTCCATGTCCGGTTGCACTATTTCAGTTACACTCTGTGTGGCTTCAGCAGAGACAGGGATTACTTAACAGCAACAGAAAGAAATAGAAAGTATGTGAATGTGTACGAAACATCTGTCGCAAGTTACAAAAATGTGCCGTGTGAAAAAGCTCTGAATGTATAGTAAATTTCATAACATTGTGCATTCTCAATCCTAACCATTTAGACTGCTCTCTGATTGACTAGAGTCAGTTGGGCAATATAAGAAGTATCTTGAAGCGCCATCTTTGGGGACTTATACGTAAGAGCATGTAAACCAAGGAAAAATAAACCGAACCTAACCTATAGACTGCTCTCTGTTCAATAACACTTGTTCTCGTATCACTTAATCCATATTCAGCTGCAATTTCAACGCGTCGATTGACAATGCACGTACTCGATAGTTCCGCGAGCCACCGTTGTGCAATTCGCAGCATGAGAATCGCCCTCGAGATTGGTTTCTTTATTTCAAGGAATTGTAATTACACACCTCTTAGCCAGGCTTCCAGGAAGCAATTCTATGACACGCGATGAACTGACAGATCCGAGTAAATGTGTATTACTGGTGTCTTAACGTTAGCAGGAAAACTTAACGAATCGCTTGCGATTTCTCTTGGATCTCGATTATTCATGACAGTGAATGAACGTTCTAAATCGTTGCGAATGCGGCGTTACGTACAGCTCCGGGCGTCGTTTCACCTGGCGCGATTTAACGCTGGAGTTTGCTCTGTTTAGATCGCGCATCACCTTCCCATCAACGCTAATTACCTACGGGAGGAGAAGGAGACGCGATTTCCTCTCGCACCAGACGTTTTAATGCAAAAGTTGCCCATTGTTTAACTATACACTCGTGCGAAGCTGCCGTATCGTTAGTTTTTCCTTCTAAAATGAAATAGTATCCGTTTGTTGAAAATTCTAGGAATGCACGAAAACGGTAGTATTGCGTAATATAATTGGCGCCTTTTTAAGTAATTTTCCTTTGTGCTGATCGACTTTATTTTTATTTATTTAGGGACACACGAATATGTGGAACATTTAGAAAAGTTTTAAAAACAAATGTGAAAGGCAAAATAGTAAAATATCAGATGTTCTTTATACATTTTGTACGTAAATAACTTTGAATAAAGAGAAACTTGAATAGTAGTCTCAACTTTAGATGTTAAATCATTATAAGTTAGAATAACCAGAAACTCTGATTAAATAAAGCATATTCTAACGATGGAAACTGAGTTCATTCAAGAATTCCAGTGATTATAAATAAACAGTATGCGACTAACGATTGTTTGCAGCACATGAAATTAATAGGATTACCTTTTATTTTGCATTTCTCGAAACTTTTATTTATTTAAGCACAAGATTTTCGAACATAGTCATTGACATATACGAAATCCTTAGAACCGATTATCCTTACGAGAATTCGCACTAAAACTAAAAGTAAATTAAAAAATGTTTACTTACTTGAACGATTAAACATAATGTCATATACTATTTTATTATATTATCTCTTTATTAGAATATTACCAATATAGGACGAAGTACCTAATTCAATTAATTAATCTCAAGTTACTCTTGAAGCAAAGTGGCAACAGAGGATGGCCTCCTCATTTCTCAACTAAACGCTTCCTTGTACAAGTGTCTCAAAACTTTTCAGTCCCCCAACAGGAAAATAACTTTAAACACTCAAGCATTACAATACAGTTAAACATTTGAACCATTTACAGAAATCTTCCACTGGATTATAAACATCTTCTTCGAAAAAATACAGACACGTTTCAAAGACGTTCCACTTTCGCGAAAGATAATTTTTACCGTTTAACCGTTGCATCAGCTACTTCTCTTTGTCCTGGAAGTAGCTTCTTCCTCGAAGTGGCGACGCTTCGAGACCAGATTTTTCGCCGATGCCGAGACCGCTATGCGCCAAATACTCGCGTATGTATACGCGTCTCGTGGTATGGAAAGAAGATGGTTATATGAACGAATGTACAGTTACACGAATCGCCGAAGTCGAAGAAGCGGCACCGGGCTGAAAAGAGGAGCGAGCAAGAGGAAGGCTCCCGCAGAAAGGAGGCCACTAGCGACCTGACCGTCACCGTTATATTGGCGCCCACGGCGAAGCAGCTCGGTTCACCTCGATTTACGACTAGTTTCTCGTAACTCGGTACCACGTGTGCCGCAAGTTTCGACGTTACGTTTGACCCCTTGCACCCACCTGTTCAAGCAAACGCAGGTGGCCGGTTCGTATACACTCGGAGCAACAGGTATAAGCTTAGCGGGGAATAGATTAGGGCAACGTTAATTTCGCTGTCGTGAAGACAAATCGCTGTTACGTGACGACGGGAAGATGTTCTACCTGGAAGCCATTTCCTCGTCGAATTCTGATTTCGATTTAGCTCCTTTTCCTTGCAAATCATAAAAGCAACCGTGGCGCTAAGATAACTTGTAATAAAACTCGAGGTGCTTGGTGCTCGAATATGCACGCGAAGATTATATCGTTTTTGTTTGCAGTTATCTCTCCTTGCTTACGCGGAAGAAGGAACGCGTGACTGTTTAATACTTCGGCACGTTTTTTAAGGTGGATTCTGAGAAACAGAAGTGATCGGATTCTTAAATATCTCCTTCTTTCTTTGTTTATATAAATTATGAAACCTCCACGACTGTTCGTTGGAATTTGAGAGAATTGGAGATTGGTTACCGTTTCGTTAACATCTTTCGAATGCGTTTTTTACGTGTTTCTATTATTTTCTAATTGCACTCACCCTCCTGGTGTCAAGCAACGACATAAACGAATACAGCTTGTCCCTGTAATAAATTCCTGACGGCTAATATCGCTGCCGCCAGTCGTGAATGGCACGGTCGTGCATCTCTCGTTCAAACGGCGATGATTTGAAAGTCAATGCGGTGTGGACGAAGACGATCCCTTTCGCACATCGCGGAAAATTACCTCGTACAGATCGATGATCCCCTAGAACGGCACGCGAGCCGCTCCATCGCCGTCACGATCCTGTCAGACCTATAGTTTCCACAGGACACGACTGCTCGAAGCACAAGAAAGGAAGTCTGCTTAAATTTTCTCCTGCCCTATCGTTATATGTACACGTTTTCCTGGTTTACTTTCTAATTTCAGTACGTTTCCTCTCAGGAAACGGCTGCGCCGTGAGTTCGTGAAATGTGTATTCCCAGGGAGATTAGAATTCTTCCGTGTTTCTTCCCCTTTTTAAGTTAACCTGTTAATTGTACCATTTTTTGACCAAAAGTGGTTCCTTTTGGCCACAACAGATGTGACGTATGAGATAATGTTATTTATATTTATTTATATTTTTGCGGCGGGGTAACTCACCTAAGCTCGGTGTAATGCATTTTCAAATGGGCCAAGTTATGCAGAAAGCTACCAACCCGCAATGATCTGAAATTGAGTTTGGTTTGAAGATTCTAATTGTTAAAGAAAATTAGCTTTATTTCTATTGGGTATATTTTATTTCTTATTATTGTTTTACATTGTTTTTTAATGGGTTATTTAATAGTGAGTATGAGTAGTATGTATATTTAATATTATTATAAATTCTGTGTAGTTTTTTTTTTAAACCTAAAATGGAACTATGGCTTTGTAGTTTTAATAATTGTATAATGTAAGAGTTGTTCTATGGGTTGGTAATTTTTTGCAAAATAAATATCACAAAAGTATGGGATCGGTACTGTGTTTAATTAATTTGTTGTCACTTCGAGATTTGTAGGTTTCTGCATAATTTGGCCCAAATGATGAGTTAAACCGTTTTTCCTAATTAAGGATGACGTTCTTTGCAATAGTTTGGGAATGTTTTGTTGCATTAAAATGGAAAATAATGTACCGAGTCGAGTTTACAGACATTATTGAGTAGAACTCTGCTTACTTGCATTCATAGTCAGTTAAATAAAGTAAATGTTTATTCGATACGTAATATGTCTATATATATTAAGTGATGTTACATTATTTACCTACTACCAGAAAAATAGCGAATCTTTATTATCTGAATCATGTTGCTCTTTGAACAAACGAAATTTTATTACACCAGAATATTTTCATCGGATTTCTCAATTTAAAGAAATAAACCATCACGAATATTCGCAGAAGCACTTAGTATTTTTTAAATATGACTCTCATAGTAGAGAAGCAAACTCAGAATAAAAACTATCTAAAAGGAGAATGGTAACAGATCTAAAAATTATAAAAATAGAGCCAAAAGTAACTTAAACAAATTTAGTAAAAATAAGTTTAAATTGAAAATAAATATTTTTAATATCTATTAATATTACAAAATGTTGCAAAAGTATTAGTTACCCCTGAAATTGAGAGAAAGTTCATGACTGCATAATTATTGGATGCCACGCGTTTACTATTAGGTACTTTCACTTATCATTGAACGTACCCATTTTCAGGTTTCCAATATAAAATTTCCCTGTGCAAAAAGTTGTGCATGCAAGGTATAAATTAAATTACGTAAGGTCTCTAGCACAATGAAAAAGAGATATGTATAGTAGGTATTCCATTACACACGTATACGTATTGCTTGCTTGGAATTGAACTCCTGTTACTCGAATAAAGGCATCACGCAGTTGTTCGCTGAGCAACACGTGCTGCTGCTCATACAGGTACCGAAATTATATAGCTAAACGCAAACATGATCCATCTTGCTTGCAAAGTCAGCTGCGTGCTTCGATAGCCTTCGAAGCACTTCGGCGAACCTGCAAAGGGAAAGGTGACGTACGTTATAGGCTACATATATGGGTGCAATGGTATATTTTGCATTCTCAACTTTAACATTACGAATTCTCAAATTGAGCCTCTAAAATTGATGTATCATCAGTTTCATGAACGGAATTGTTTAATCAAAAATATACTAGAACGTAGAAAAGTCAGAAATTTGTGCATTCTCCTTATCTTTAGTGATTAAGAATGTCTTGGCTTTAATAATATATTTTGGCCTATAGAGGGTGACCTGCTCAAATACTTCAAAATTGTTACTTTAAAAGATTTTTCAATACAATATAGATAATTAAGTAGTCTGCTCATAAATTTGTGAAGACAACAAACGTGAAAGGAAACAGGGGCTTTAACTAATAAACGAACGCTTGAATTCACAGAAAACATGTAAGAAACAGCCGAGATCATTATCTTCTATTTAGTCATCTTTTATTTGGATAACTTTGTATAAAAATGACAGAATAATCTAATTACGTAATTAAAGAGTCCTTATAGAAAACATTGTAAGTGCCAAAAATCTAATTCTATACTATAGTATTACCATTGGCACGTAGAACAATTTCCAATACTTTTGTTTTATTTTGGCACTTGTAGTGTTTTTTGCAAGGGCTCTTCATTATATTTTTCGAAATATCTATTATCCCTTTATGTTAGACGTTAAGATTACACGCAGCACTTATCTAAAAACGGTATCCTAAAAATCCAACACTGAATAACTCCAATATGGCTGAAAATAAAAATGTACCTACTTCGTATATAAACATATCCGTTAAATAATAAATGTCTTACTTTTGTCGCATTAAAGAATTCAACCTGTTTAAAATATAAAATCGTCCTTCATCTAACATTGTTCTCCAACCTCCAGTATACTGAAAAATAGCTTGTTAGCTGGGAAAAAAGCTATACAATCACAAAGCCTGTATGCCGAACTCTGAATGCGGCATGCTGAATAGTAGGTACACGCTGCAGGCATTTAGTCGCGAAGAATTCTTTCCTCTATTGATTTGGGAACGTGGCAACTTTCAGAAAACCAGGCTCACGGTTGAAATTAATGCAAATATTAACCTGGACGAGAAATACCTACCTTGCATTGTGCCACCGTGTTTTGTGCCACGTGGAACGTGCCGTGGAATTTATTAGCACGGTTAAAAGGGAAGGTGCCATTATTATTTTCCTTCCTCTCCATTGTACATTTTTCTTTGCTACCCTCTGCTAGTTAACGACTTTCTTAGATACTGCAACTATCTAGAGACCTAGTTGTCGTTTTCACAGTGACAGAATATATTTACAAGACGCGTACGGTCTCGTTTAACGGGCGTGCATAATGAATGATCCCTACCTTCCGTTCTACGCACCCTTAGGGGACACACGTACGAGGACGTTTGTCGTCTTGCGAAGTTTGCAGACATTTTTACATCACCTTGCATTTTTTCATTTACATTAGAAGAAACTTCGCGTTACAAATACGTTGCTCACTCGGCGTTGATGTTAAACCTTGCTTGCGTCGATGGTTAATGACCCGTACTATGCACGACTGATATGCTCGTCAATCACCATCATGAATTTACGATTGAAAAATGACCGCGCCCGATGTGCGCGAACCTCCCTCATACGTACTTGCCTCGCTGCTCGCATTATACCACGTTTATCATACAAATTGTCGTTTTGTCCTCAATTTACATAGAAGCAGCGGGACGATTCGTACTTCCTAGTCTACCGGTCGGTTTTATACACACGCTCTTCCATTACGTTAACAGCGCATAGATTATACCACTACTTCTGTTTATAGTTCGGGGATGATTAAAGAACCGTCGCGCAACCGTTCGATAGTTCCCGGCGACCGTGTTTTATGCGCTTCATAGACCCTTTTGAAATGTGTGCACAGACTTTTTGCATTGAGTGAACGATACGTTTACTAATTGCCAGACATGTTGAGCCGAGTCATAAGTTCGTTTGAATTTTCAGGATGTGTGCGTTTCCTGGAGCATTCCCTTATGATAACGAAATGTTAGTAGTAGGTAACAGCTAATTGCTGTGAACAGGTCTTACAGAACTTCGAATTGAGTAATGGGATGACATAAACCCCCTATAATTTTATGGGAACTACACCATATTTTAATTTCATCAAAATCCTTGATATTATGTGAAAAATATAATCGACTTGTCGAAAATATAGATGTTACTTGTGCAATTTTATTGTGATGAATGTCAATGTTCTGTGGAAAAATCTTACTACTTAGGGATGTTGGGCAACTCGAAAATTCAAAACAATCCGAAACTTTACAGAAATGTAGCTCAAGTGATGCTAATAACAACAATTTTTTGATTCGGCAATAAAATTGTCCTAGGAGTGAAAACATCCCCTCGAACAAATGGTGAGTTTTTAGATTATCGTGAATATCTACGAAATTGTAAAAGATATCAGAAAGAAGTAAAATTCAAAGTTTTATGTTTTTTACGTTCTATAAAGCGACGTTAAAAAATTTGCGAAAAACATTCTTTTTTCAAAATTTATCCCCACCAGCATATTTTTCGAAAAAATTTTATCGCCATATTGTAGGATATCCAAAGCCATACAACTTTGAATTGAGCTTTTTTCGATATCTTTTACGGTTACGCAGATATTCGCCGTAATATGAAAATCCACAATATCTTTGAGGTGGTGTTTTCACTCTTAGGGCCATTTTATTGCTGAATCAAAAAATAGTTACGTTATTAGCATTACTTGAGCTACATTTCTCCAAAGTTTCAGATTTTTTTTAATACTCGAGTTGCCGAACTTCCCCCGTTAGTGACGTAATTTCTTAACTTACAATTAATATTTATTTAGAATGATCAACAGTAACGAGTTATGGCCTTTTCGCAGGAGGCATTTTTATGATATGCGATTAGTATTTCTGACAAAATCATTAATTTTTCTACCCCTTTCTTCCTGTTCTAAATTAGTGCTATCCGCAGCAAATGAATATATCTAAAATACCTACCAGTCGTGAGCCACATAAGTGTCTCGCGAAGAGCGGCCCCTTGCACCTTTTCACACGAAACACTTCCGGCTCTTGCAACCTGTTCACACGAGAGACTTCTGTGGCTCGCAACTAGTATTTCAAATACATCCACTTAACTGAGATAGGTATTGCTTTTTTAACAAATATACAAAGAGATATAAAATACGTGAATATGTCAAAAATGGCAGCCGTGGTCGACAGAGGTGTCTCGCATGAAAAGACCTTTAGTGTTTGCCGAGTGGAAAAATTGAAACGTTCCTCGACTATTTTCGCATGGATACCGCAACGCGCCTGTGTCTGCACGACCTGGAAAACAGAATCCACGAATTTGCATGCACGCTGGTTGCTAAACTTGCTCGTGGATGTGGAATGTTTTCCAGATTGAGGCGCCAATTTGTTTTTCTTTTTAAAGGCGCGGCGCTTTTAACCGCGCTGCTGGTTACTGACCGTGCCCACTGAGGCACAGGTCGCGGAGCAGGTAGCCAGGTGCAGGACACGAAGGATGAGAAGGAAGGGTCTAGATAGGTAGGCGTGGAGGAAGAGGAAGGCGAGGGAAAAGATGCGTAAAGTAGAAGCCGAGTCGAAATTCTTGTGTGAAAAAGTCGACTGCTTACAACGACGGACACAGAGATTAGAAGGGAAGGACCATTTCGAAGGTTCCCACACGTAATAGTCGACTTTTATGGATTCTACGTTCCTCCGATTCGGAAACGTTCAAATTTATCGTTGAATTGTCGGGAAAAATGTTGGGTCTATTATAGTTTTAACTAAAAGGATCTGAGAAATTGTGTTTCTAAAAATATTCACTTTAATTGGAAACATGTTTACCTTTTTCCACTTGAATTTCAATTTATCCTATTATTTTATTAATCAACTTTAAGTCTGTTTAACATTTTGACGTAAATATTAATTACGTTTCGTGTGAATGTAAGCAAAGTGCTTCCCGCCAATGGGGCTGGTATAGTTGTGGCTTCCTGAGGGCCAAAGTTCTCGTAACAGTTCCTTGCCCGTCATCAGACTCATATTTCCAACCGCGATCACCTAATTGCTCAGCCATCACAGGATTGAAAAAAAGCGAACCCGTATCGCGTGTCTTGTAAATATCAAATTGCAATTATTGCGTGAAGCTTCGAAGAGGGAAGCAAGGTTGAGAATGGGATCCCTCGCAAGTCCCCTTTGCGCCGTTCCACTGTCCCTGACTCTTGTCACCTTTAGTTTCTGCGCATACAGCTCCATAGCTTCGGGCAGTATTCGCCATAACCTAAGGTTAGTTGTTTCATAAGTGCCCCTTGTTGGGAAGGAACGAACGAGAATGGAGGAACATTATCGCAGTTCAGGTAGTTCTATAAAAACTTCTGTTTCTAGACGTCCTTCAGACGATTTTAGTTGCTGATGTACATTTGTACTTTATAATGCAAATTTAGAGATAAGGTGGAATCAAATAAAGAGTTGTGGCTGTTTTTGGCAGATTCATTAACGGTTTTCTGAGTACGGTGCTCAAAAGATCGGGCTAACAAGGGGACCTTCAGGTTTGGCAATTTGAGAAAATGTTGATACTTAATGTGCGTGAAGATCTTCACTCGGACATTAATTTCGCAAAGCAGTAAGACGCGCTTTTCAGCCAAATTCGAGAAAATCGACTTTGAAAAATTCTGAGTGATTATACAGGCAAAAATAAGACGGAAATCGAGAGTGACGAAATTGCGGTAAAGGCTTCGTTTTCGAGAAAATTGACTTTGAATTTCACCTAATACGCGTGCCTCTCAAGCGCCTACGATGCACCTCTATTTAGGTGAAATTCAAAGTCAATTTACTCGAAAATTAAGCGTGATATCAAAAAAGTACCGTTTCTTTTCTACTTATAACAAGTAAATAAGTGGTGAAAAAGGAATAAATTTTTTTGATATTGCGCTTCATTTTCGAGAAAATCGGCTTTGAATTTCTTGATGATGCATCCAGTCGCGTATAGGGAAATCTACCCTAATGAAAATCACGGGCGATTCGGGCGTAAGTGGAATTCGCCCATGGTATTAAAAGTAGATGTGTGTAACACTTTATGAAAACTTAAAAATATAAAATCAGACACTAGTATATTAAAGAGATTAGATTTTTATTATTATGTGTCCCCTCTTTCGTATTGAAGTGAACCTCAATCGACCATCTATACCATTATATGTATAAAAAAGAAATCGTGCCATGTATGTATGTATGTTTGAAAGCGCAAAACTCAGAAACTACTGAACCAATTTCGATGAACCATACACCAGAAGAATCTTTGTTTTATTGGGACTGCTATAGGCTGTAGAATTGTTATTAAATTAGAACCCGAAAGTCTGATTTGGAAACGGTTTTCAGCATTGAGTTGCAATTACAATGTTGAAAGCTAAATGAAAATTTCAAGAATTCACCAGAAGAGGGGGCTTTATGAGCTTTGACCTTTTTGGCTTACAGGTTGAGAACGGAAAGTGCAATTTCGATGCGGTTTACAGAGTTTGAGTTTGCTTCTTTAAAAAATAACTCGTTTCTTGAAAACATTTTAACATTGAATTTCATTTCTTCTGTTTATTTCAAAGTAAAAGTATGAATGTGTGAAATTTTTCGTTGTGTTCGTTGACATTTTTCCAGAAGGAGAATCAATACAGTAGCGACTCACGGGTATTTTGCTAACAAGGGACAATCCCGAACCCGAAAATTCATAAAATTTTGAAACTTTGTGAATGTGAAGGGAATTTCTTCCTGATTACAAAGCAATTTTTGTTTGCTGCCCAAATTCACTCGAAGGAGGTGAAATTAACCCCTGAATATTCGGCTATTTTCCGATTTTGTGTTATAACTCGCAAACTGTAAGAGATAGAAAAAAAGTTTCAAGACAAAAGTTACTTCTTTTAAATAGATCTATCATTTTGTAAAAAATTATTTTACAGTTCACAAGTTATAACACAAAATCGGAAAATAACCGGATTTCCAGGGGTCAATTCCACTTCCTTAGAGTGAATTTGACAGCAAATAAAAATCGCGTTGTAATTAGGAGGAAATTCCCTACATATTCACAAAGTTTCAGAATTTTTTGAATTTTCAGGTTCGGGATTTTCCCTTGTAAGTAGCAGAAAATAATATGCTCACAAACAACTGAACATAATTGAATCATCGGCTTAACAGCAAAAAAGAACGCGCATTGAATACTTATTTTCTGATTTAGTTATTACTGTACACAAAGTGGAACGTTCCTAGCATCTTTATCTGAAAAGTAGCCAGCTATTTACTTTACTATACCTATAGGCAAAGTTCATTCACGATATTTGATACAAGAGCACTTAAACACGAGTTACTTTGTTACATTATCCCCCATCTAACATCCCCGTTGCATTCACATTCACATAGAGTGCCGTTCGTTACACGACTCGTTAAAGTTCGAATTTAAATTAATACCGCCGCTATCAATCATTACGCGGTTAATGAACATCCACCGATTTCTCATTACAGTTAATTGATTTCGCCTTACGCAAAACTAACGCAACCAGCCCTGGTTGCTCTTGACTCGGATCCAAGCAATTAAAACGTCTCGTTAAGACCGGCCGTGCAAATGACAGTTGGCTATCATTAATTCTGCCTTCCTTTCGATTCACTGTTGCTCCCTTGGCGAGCGTGCGGTCTACCCATTATCCTCTCCAATAAGGCTTCTTGTGCGATACTTTTTAACATCGACCAGCAACGAAAAAGGGGGTCTGACGTAAAATTTCAATTATTCCCTCTCCTTGTGCCCGATACGTACATATTCCTCGGCTAATTGCGGTACACGTTACTATTCTGGGAATACCGCTGGAGCTGAAGGGGGGCTCACGAGATATTCGCACCGTAATTATAACAGGCGCTGCGGTGTATCGAGCGAGGCCTTTCAAAACGAAGATGGAAACATTCTTATGCTGCAACGCCTTCGCGATCGGATGCCTGCAAGCGTATCTGTAATTAGCTGCCCGATTGTCCCAGGCGTGCGTATAGTATCGACGCTTTATGGCCGCCAGCACGTTAAAAACTGAATCGTTGGCGCTTTTTAACTTGCCACGTACGTATGTGCACAGGGCCTTGTTCGTGGTCGCCTTAACGATGGCTCTTGGCAACGGGGGCCGGCGGATATCCTGGGGAACCGGCGAGGAAATATCTTTCTTACCGATCGGCGCATTCATCAACCGAATTGCTTGGAGAATGCGATTAGCTTTCGGGTATCGTCTCGTGGCATCTTTCGCGTTCTCCACGCTCGTTTCGATCGGTTTATTGTAGGAGCGATGATGTCAATACCGCGAGGTGAACGTGAATTCCTCCGCGGCGACTCGCGATAAATGCCAAGTAGGTACGCCGCGCGAGTGGATGCTTTCCAGATTTCTGACGCATTCCACTAAACTCTGCTGTATCCTGGAAAAACATGATTCCCCGATTCTGCGTTTCTCAGCATATGATTGTGTATTGGTTGAATCACGTAAACTGTACACTGATGACGTGTACGTATGTACAGTTACTCATAAAAGTATCCGCCCACCCCATTTGTATCACATGTTTTACATATTTAATTAAGGAGCCCGGAAAAGCAGTCCGATTTTGAGAATTCTTTTACGCGAGTATAGTGAATGGAATACAAATTCTGTTTGAAGGTCTTTATTGTACATATCGTAAGGTATGATCACATTTAAAAAATTTTTTTTTTAATATAAAATGGCAAGGCTACAGCTCAACAAAAGAAGCTTCTTCACAAAAAAAAACAGTGTTCCGCGGCCGGAAAGATTTCTCCTTCAATTTTTTACCTAGAACAAGAAACCAAAAGTTTTTGAGTTCTATAGAAGATTATCTCGGGAAGTACACAACGAAATTAAAAAATACTGCTTTTTGTAAGAATGGTGCGTGATTGAATAAAACGTTTGAGGTACAAAGTATCGTGAAAAATTATTGAAACGTTTTGCTCAATCATGCACCATTCTTACAAAAATAGCATTTCTTCATTTCCTCGTGTACTTCCCGAGATATTTTTTTATAGAACTAAAAATTTTTTAGTTTTTTGTTGTAGGTCAAAAATTGAAGGAGAAATCTTTCCGGCCACGGAACACCCTTTTTCAAAAGAAGCTTCCTTGTTGAACGGTAGCGCTGCCATTTTGTATTACAACAATTTAAAAAAGTTGTGATCATACTTCAAGGTATGTACAATAAAGATCTTCAAATAGATTTTGTATTCTATTCACTATACTCGTTTAAAAAATTCTCAAGATCAGGCTGCCTTTCCGGGCTCCGCAGTGGTATTATATCCCTTAATGCTGAAGCCCGAGTTACCATTTTTAATTTACGTTACTTAGTATATTCAAGTTTGTTGAATATACTTTAAATTGGGACAAATTCAATTGATAAATAATATACAGTTTATTTAAAAAAATATTGTTTTCTGCGTCTCTATGTACCTTAAGGTGAAATCTGACGGCACGTGGATCGGCGAGCTTGGCCGAGCCCACGCGCCGTGAGAACGCTCATGGTTCGCCGACCCGCGAGCCTGGGCGATCCTCGGCGAGCCTGGGCGAGCCGGCTCGGCTCGCCGATCCACGTGCCGTCAGATTTCACCTTTACTATTCCTGTTGTAAAATAGAACGCTTAACTTTGGAGGGTGATAACTTAAAATCGGAAAGAAAAAAAACACGGGATTTCAACAGGAGTCTTAAGTGGACCTTAAACTATAAGAAAATCAAAGCCTTTGTTAAGAAAAATATTTGGCAACAAAGGAAAATGAGATTTACCGGAGGTATTGAAATCTTCGCCTCGCTCAAGTGGTAGGGTAAAGTGGAACACCTACTTGAAGACCATGTAAACGTACAAAATCTTTATTTTTATGATTTAAAAAGCATTCATTTATGTAAAAAACTATAAATATATGTCTTAGGTATAACTATTACAACTAAAATATAACAAAAATATATATTATACACATAAGAAAAAATATTTTACCAGATTACATCAAATTTACTGAAAATAATCAAATCAACACGCGCATGGAGAATTTTTAGTTTTTAGTGCATTTCAAATAAAATCGTGTAACTTAAACAAATGTTTTGGTTTATTTTTTTATTATTTACTTTTTAGTGTTTAAATTTTGATTTGTGTTTATATGCTGACTGCATATCGATTGAATTGATTTGATTTGTGGTTACAGGCTGATTTCAAGTCGTTTGGATTTGTGGTTATGGGTTACATTTATTGATAACGGGGTAATATTTTTACCCCTCCCGTTTTTTCTCTCATAATTTTGTATTGTCATCATAACTACGCATGCCTGCAAAGTTTCAAGACAATTGCATCGGTGGAAGTGGGTTAAATAGGTGTTCGGTTTTACCCCACGCAAAGTGTTCCGCTTTGCTCCACATGCAGTAATTTAATAAACATTTAATATTTACACTTCAGCGTCAGGTAAAGAACTGGGTAAAACGCCAAAATGTAGCGCAAGGACTATAGAATGTTCTTGCCATTATAAATTTTCTAAATCCAAGTGAAGAAAAGTGGTCGAAACCACAACACAATATCGAAACTTCGATACCGGAAATGTTTACAACACTGTTAATCGAAAAGTAACGTGTGCACGGGTCTGTGGTCTGTCACGAAATGCTGTGAGGACCGTTTGGTGGTCATGTCACGTGATATCAACTCATTCGCAGCTCTCATCTAAGAGAAATATTGATGTTCCGCTTTACCCTACTCTCCCCTAATTAATATTTTCGACGAAGCGGGGGTTTACATATAAAGTAAAGTGAAGGGAAATTTGTTTTATTATAGGAAGCACAGTTGTTACCGCGTTAAAATTCGTCCAACATGCATATACGAATATTCTAATGCACAAATAATTCTGTATTCAACTTTTACCGAAAATAATTAATTAAGGGAAACGACTAAGCGGTATATTCTTTTGGAATAGTAGCACATGCAAATAAGTGAAACTCTGCATTCTGTACTAATCTCATGAATACCTATAGAGTTACAATACCCGCACTTAATTAGCTGAAAAAGCTATTAAAAAGAATCGAAATTTCGTTCGACGCAATTAATTAGCCAAAATTAATTCAGAACATAAGGAAATTAAACATTTGTTATTCCGTTGGTATAGCATAGCCAACAGGTGTGTGGTAATACTCGTTCCGTTCGCTGTTGTGCGATTTCACGGAACACATGATATTCGAAGCATGTCAGCGTTATGGCAAGCGTTCGGTAATTTTCTACACCCCTCACAATCGCATTCCTTTCTCTTTCCTCGAGTTTCGCTTTATAAGCTAATTTTTCTATTACGTAAACCGTTGCCGTGTCGAGTACGTCAGCCTTATTATTGCCTGTTCCGTGCAAATGCGACGATGAGCATCGTCTTCGATGCTCCTCGTTAAGAAGAATCGATCGAATACTTTCGATGATGACACCATTGCTGTCACAATTCATGCGCGACCCACTGAAAGCCGTTACCAATTTCAGTTTCACATATAAATTCTTCGGAATCAGCGAATGCCACAGTGCAATAATTTCGAACGCGATTTCTTCACTCTTCGTAACTAAGTACGTTTCAGAGTACTACTCGTTGAAACTAAGCATGCTCTGGTCTTTTTCCATGCGAAATCGAAGCGAAGGATCTTCAGAATCAACGATAGGTGATCACAGTGTAATAATTAGGATCCCGGTTTTTGTTATTCTCTCGGTTCACTTCAGCGGAAGATGCAACTAAGTTTCAGAGTAGCCGCTAAAGCTAAGCGTGCTCTGGCCCTTCTCGATGCAAAATTAAATCGAAGTATCTCGTCTTGTCTGTACCATCTGTGGCATAGTGCTCCATATGGCATGGGAGCCAGTAATTCTTGTGAGAGTCGTTTCTATGCACTTGTAGACTCCGATTGGAATCATTGCCAAGTACTTTTAATCTAAGACTTTTAATCCTTTCAAACGGACCTGGATTCTATCAGTTTTATTAATATAATGTTACAGTGTCATGAACGTAATTACGTTCTTCTTAGCATTGTAATCTGTTACAAGTGTAAATTACACTTCCACGAACATCAGAATGAAAGTCAGCCTATGGGTAATTAAGATATGTTTCGACGCGATGTTCCGGGGTAGATGATATGTAGGCACGCAAATGGAAAATAATATTTTATGGAATGAGAATCAATTCTTTAAAGGGCGGCTGTTGGGCATTGAGTAGTTGCCGTCTGGGCCGCATCATCCAAAAATATTAAGATGTTATTGAAACACTATATTTTTTTTTGTTTTCTATAATTTTCATACCACACGCGCGTAAATTTTTTTCTAATTCTGTTATGTATACAAGGTATTCCAAACCGTTTGCCACCTGGGTCTGTTTCCTTAAATTCGTCACAGCCTTTGGGAAAGCTGATGGGATTTATTAGTCGTTAGAATAGATTTTACCTTTAACGAGTTTGTACATATGTATATAATACATATACGCAATTGATGAACGAAATAGACTAAGAATAGGTATATTAATTACTGGAATGCAGGCTGACGTTTGTCTCAAACATCTCATGACTCCTGATACTCAGTAATATTAATCGAAGTTTGTCTGAAGAATGCATTAATAGATTTCTACTGTACTACGTGTATTCATAGTTCCACGAAGAGCCACGCCATAGTCGAAGTTATAAGAACTTCCACATCATAAAACTTCATACGCCTGCACTCAGGTATATCGAAAATCGATCGTGGTCGAGCAACCGCCTGTCACAGCCTCTCGATCGATGAACCTTTCAGATGGTAGGAAACCGCATTTCCTAGAAACAATTCGAGCCTCCTAGAACAGGCATGGCGAACCTATGACACGTGTGCCAGAGGTGGCACGTATGAAAATTTTTCTGGCACGTCAATGATTTACAGGTGATATAATTTAATATGTATCTGTATATTAATCTAAAATAATTATTATATGAATATATATATATTAAAACATTTTTGGCCCCGTTTTACTTGGTATTCGACGATGTGTATGTCATGTTATGAGTTCATTCTTATGGAATTCTATGTCAATTTTTAAACTTGTCTCAATAAAATTCTGCAATGATTAATTTTCTATTAATTTTATTCGCTCTAATATTATTTATAATTTTATTTCTCAATAAAATCCTGCAATGATTATTTTTTAATTAATTTTATACGCTCTAATATTATTTTCAATATTAATTCTCAATAAAATTCTGCAATGATTATTTTTCTATAATTTTTTTCGCTCTAATAATATTTCCAATATTATTTTTCAATAAAATTCTGCAATGATTAATTTTCTATTAATTTTTTCGCCCTGATATTACATACAAAAATTTTACACGCGGACACAAAAAGGTCCGCCACTACTGCCCTAGAAAGCAGTCGTGAGTTATTTAATTGCTCGCCCTTGGCGCTCGTATTCGTTGGCTTCATCGTCAACATGAAAATTAGCATAATTGATCGACGTTAGCCACTGCAGGGGGAGAAGTTAGCACAAAGGCGGCCGCGTTAATTAAGAGGAACATCGAATTCGCGAGAAATGGGGTCTCGATGCGTGTAGCGAGGGAAGATTTCTCGACTACGGAGAGAAATTGAACGGATGCATTTCGTAAAGTCGTGCGGCACCAGGTTTTCCGCGTGCGTGTTTATGATCCGCGTTTTAATTATCCCTGCGCGAGGACCCGCTTGTAATCAAGCCAGAGAGCCGCTCCCAGTCGATCTCACGAACGTGATTTATATAACGCATCCCCGTCTCAAAACCTCGTCCCAGTGTGAAGCAGGGCTGCCGGTTAATTGGCTACCCCTCCCAGTAATTGAACTCCGGTTATGAGAATATTTCGACGTTCGCGTGGGTACTCTTTCGTTGCGTGTTCACGCGTTAATTCCACATATTGCGTCACTATAATGCGGGAACGACGTCGGCGAGACGCAACGAGGGTAAAACTGCGCGCCAAGGGAGATGGGTAAATGCAAGATTTCTGTTTATTTTCGCACCCTTCAGATTGCAGGACTGATATGTATTTAGGTAGATGAAAATATGTCATACAAATGCAGGTACATCTTTTTACAATGAAATTGTTTTATTCTGGTGGCAGAACTGTGTTGAATTGTACCTGAATTGGGATAGGAACTACCTATGTACCACTTTAAGAAGTGGAACTGGCAAGGTCTGTGAAGTTAACATCCCCAAATAAAAATTTGTATAAAATAGAAACAGTCTTCGTTTGTTCACATTTGTCCAACTAAAATTTTCGTTTGTGCACCCTTAAAAAAAAAGTTGACACTAAATTAAAAAAATTGTCATCGGCACACCCATGAACATTTTTCATTGAATAAGTCATATATGATTGTCGATTCATGGGAGGATTGTCGTGAGACTCGACGTCGAAAACAGTATAAGTTAAAGTGAAAGTTGAAAACTTTATCTGAGACAAAAGAGGCTAATTTCCATGGCGATTATTTTGGTCACAGCTGATCGTAAGATCGTGTCGTCCTGGAGGAAGACACCTGATGATCTTTGTGGCCCTTCTCCCGTTCGCGTGGGTGTCGCGCACCGATTACTCGAAATGGCCATTTGCATGGACGTGCGCACGCATCGCGCCAAAGGACGCTATTACAGTTCCCGCGCGCAGACAATACTATTATTTCTGCATTCGAGGGCGACGCGGATGTGTACCATTGTGCCGCGGAGCAAGGCAGGATGGATGGCAGCGAGATTACACGATAGACACGGGGATATCTGAGGATTGCGTTGTTTATGCGCGAGGAACAATAAGCAGGTCCGACGATGGCTTATTTCTCGGGCCCAACCACACGTGAAACGGGCGGTGCGAGTTTTCCGACTCAAAGTGAAAACTTTTTTTATTTCTCTATAATGTAATCCCGCTTACTGAAATCAATTGCTTTTGGTGCACTGGATGAGTATCATCAGTGTCAGATTTAGGGAAAAAGGCCCAGGTGGCAAACGACCTGGGACACCCTGTGTACATAACAGAATTACAAATAAATTTACCCGCGTGTGGTATGAAAATTATAGGAAACAAGAAAATAGTTTCTGGATAAAATCATAATTTTTTTGGAAGATGGGGCCATGCGGGGGAGGCCTTCTGGGCCGGGGCCCAGGCAGCACCTGCTCATCGGCTGCCCGTTAATGGGCTAGACTACTGTGACGGCCCGAAAAAATAGGCAATCTTCTGATGGAAATTGAGGAGAACTTAATCAGCCGATTAAATTGCGGTTTAGCACTTGATTTTGGCATATTGTAAACCATTAAAAACCATTACAGAAATTAAGAACATGTATATAAATATATGACACGGCTTCGGACTGATGGTCTTTCTTAAACGGTGTACCTCCTAACTCAAATTTGGATTGTGTAAAACAAAAAAACCAAAGTTGTCTATTAAGTATAATGTTATGCCTAAGCATTAACGTACCCGTTTTCTAATATTTTGAAAATTCGCTGAATAATAACGTGTTGAAGAAAAGGATGCCGATTTTCGCGACGATTCGTCTGTAACTCCCATAAAAAAGAGAATTTTCAAAAAATGGTCCGTTAATGCTTAGAGAATGTAGCAAGAAAGATGTCTGCACAAATTGGTCCCAATTCCATCAATACAGATTGAGAAATCATGTAGGTACACCGTTTTGAAAAGAATCGTTCGGCGCGCAGACATTTGAGTGTGCATTCGGCTCTGTATCTCCAAAACTAAGCTATATTTATATTTCAAACCTTTTGCATGTTATTCTAGAGATTTCAGACTAATATTAAAGCGAAACAAAATTACGATTTTTCGACCCTTTTAAAGTAGTATAAACCCTTTAAATTATTACCACAGTTATTACCACAGGTAGGTTATGAACCTGACTTCGTAGATAGAGCTTAAATATAATTAACAAAGTGTCAGTGTCACGTATGATTTTTGAATAGGAACAGAGACTGAACCAAGCTGCCCACTAAGTGGGTTTTGAAGATATTGTTGGAATGGAAGAAGGGGTAGGGTTTAAGCAGTTTCTCACAGAAGCAAAGAAAGATTTATAAAGTGTATGTCTGGACTAACTATAAGAAGAACGTGGTTGAGGGTAAAGTTCACGGTTAATGCGAGGATTGATAGAATATGGTGTTGTGCAGTATGGGGATTGGACGGATTCCGAAATTTAGAAGACTGTAGAAAAGGTAGGAACATCTGTTTATAATGAATTGTTTAGTCTAGTTGGAATTGGTATACGTGAATATACATTACACTTCTGGTGTACCTGATGGTTTCATTCTACGTCCTTAAATATTCAAATTCTTTCGTATAAAGGGTAATTTGGTTTTCTTTGGTATGTGCTAGCGACGATAATTAATTACATGGTGCTGTCATATTGTTTCGAGATGAATGATTCCAGTCAGTCCTTGCCTTGCCCAGGGCAATGGAAACAGTAGGCTCTGGGCCATGAATCTCTACTTATACAAAATTCATTAAAAAATTATTTTCTTCGCATACATCATCTTCTTAACTCGTTAACTGTGGAAGACGAGTTCATTCGTCACTTGAAAATGCCTTCGCTTTGAACGCAACTATACAGGGAACTCTACGAAAATTTAATAATCACACTCCAGCAAAAGAAATATACATTTCACATGCACGTTTTAAGATATAAGTAAATTTGTTGAGAAGCTACTTGGTTTTAAAATTAATTTTATTTATAGCGTTTCGCTTTTATTACGATTAAACACACAGATGACGCACGAAAATACTATTCTTTTATTAACCTTTTACCAGTCTCTTAATAGTTGTTTGTGTTCAGCGTCGGTGTACCTATTTGCACGATTTTGCATGAGGCGTGGCGGTAAAATGTGGAAGTCGAGCTCAGGTACGTGTAAATCTTCGGACGAAAGTAAACACGACAAGAGACATGGAATAGGTGTGTCTGATATATAGCCACGTAAACTGTGGACGAGAGACATTTCGGATTTATTATAGGTATGCGACAACTGTGTCAACGCCATTCAAACGGGGAAGCGACGTTGCACCCCTAGAATCTCACGATCTTCTGCATAGCAGTTGCACCGTCACTGCTTACATTGCAATTATTACAGCACTGCCGTATTTTTATCGTCACGCATTTGCATTTCGAGTAGAAGGCTGAGAGCGCAGTCGCGATAAATCATTTTCTGGACGAATCCCAGCGCTCAGTAATTCAGTCTGCAGCCGTGCGTTTCATAAGTGTAAGCATTTGCATGCAATTTAACGTCGAATTAATATTTACGGGCTTGATAGCTTACTATTAAGCTACGAATCTTTTGTTCTTCAGTGTATGAAGGGAAATCTTGTTTGCAGAATTGAATAATGAAGAATGTTCCTATAACTAGTGCAATCTAAATATTCAAGTAGCTGTGAGAAGGAGAGGAGAATTTATTTAATAATTTGCGCAGAATACAAAAGTGTTAATGCACGGGAGCTGTGTATAATAATTTACTAAATGTTAAGTTCAAAGATTTTTGCCTTCCACACCAATCGCGAAACTGTAAGTATTTCAGTTTCTATGTCACGGTAATTATGCAGAGCAGGTGTTTCCTCACCGATTTCAATGATTTTTGGATATGTCGGGGACATGATTCTCAACAACTTTTTCCTATACAAGTTGCCGCCGCTCGACCTTCGTTTCCAAGATATTCGCGAAAAACTGCTGCTACTACTACGATGTATTCTGCCGTATACCTACCTGCAGTATTTACGCGTCTGTGGCAGCGTATGCGCCAGCATGGGGACAAAATAAATGACGAAGCTGACCTTTGTTTCCGAGATATTTGCGAAAAACTTCTTTCGACTTATTCCGACGCAACGCATTCCACTTTCTAACTTGTCCCGGATATTAGTATTGGTTGGGGCTAGATTAGTGCGGGGGGCGCGCGTCCGCTCGCGGGCGCGTAAAGCATGGTAGCGAATCGATATGAGTTGGGGTGTTGACGGGATTCCCCACACACCCAACAGATAGTGCCAGCTTTTGAAGGTCCAACAGACGCGCTGCGCCTCAGAGTTTCCTCTATAGCAGCAATTTAAGCTTTGCAAGATGGAACGAGCTTTAATACCTTCCTAGCGAACCACCGTGCAGGCCACAGGGCGGCCGGAAACAGTTAAGGAAATGTGAAGACCACACTTGACCCTTTTGCTAAACACCGTAAGGAATTTTTCTCTGCACCGAAACCGCTAATCCCGAAATATGATACATTCGGGACAATTTCCACTGGTTTCGCTGGAACCACACACCCAACAGGTACTTTCGAAGGCACCCTCTTCCTTGCAAAAAAATTATGTTTTAGAACCAAAGTCATCCTAATATCCGGCGGCGCCGGCACCGCCGAACAGAGTCAGGGTGTTGACGGGCATCCGCAAGTTTCTGGTTCAAATCTCTAAACTCACGGTTCCCTACCATGCTTTACGCGCCCGCGCACTAATCTAGCCCCCACCAATACTAATACCCGGGACAAGTTTGAAAGTGGAATGCGTTGTAACATGTATAGGAAACAGTTGAGGAAACTGAGGAGATGAGGAAACACCTGTTCTGCATAATTACCAAAATGGCTCGGGTGGCAAACGTTCTGAGGCGCCCATTTTTGGAAGAAAATGAAGAGTTTATTAAAAACGGGCTAAGCGTAGTAGTACAGGAAAAAATATAGTGTTTCGTCAAAATTATATTTTTTTTTATGATAAGGCCCTAGGGGCCTTTCTGGGCAGGGCCACATTTTCTCGGGAAAATGAAGAGGTAGTTTATTAAAAACTGGCCAAGTGTAGTAGTACGGAAAAAAAATGTAGTGTTTGGATACCTATACCTAATCACAATTGTATGAGGTCATGGGGCCCTGCCGGGGTCTTCTGTGCAGGGACCTAGGCGGCAACTGCTCATCAACCACCCTGTTAAATCCGCCACTGGATTTCTTATAATAATAATTACCTACGAAAAGGAATATTAAGTAGTACCGTACATTTTTGGTGTCATGGCATCAGCACCTCATCCAAGAAATAGCTTTCATTGCTTCACAAGTGGAATTAATGATTCCACGAGATCAAGTTAATAATGAATGTTCTGCACCAATACGATCGTTCATTACCTTTTACGAGTCAATTCCGTGGACACATAAATTCCAGTAAAATCGCCTTTACCGGTCGCTGTTTAAATGATAATGACCGTTACCATGTGCAACATGACGGTCAGTAATTACTCTTGGGCAAGCAACAGCACTTGCTGTACGTGCACCTAAATAGATCAGCCAAGTATAATTATTTATCGACCTCGTTAGTAACGCATTTCGCGCCATATGAGAGTGAAAAGGAATGATTTCCTTTGCCCTGTCCGCTTGTCGATGTAAAATGTCATAACACTGTTTGCTTGTAGCGTATACGGTAAATCAATGTCCTATTTGTAATTTCGATATGGATACAATTTGTCGACTGCTAGATAAAGTTGTGCTACGATGAAAAGCTTGTTGCGACTGGGCGGGCAGTAGTGCCATAAATCACTTTGGGAAATTGCAATTACTTTAATTATGTGAGCATACTGTTGGATCAAAAGAGTTGATTACCAAAATCACATTGGCACAGTAAGTTTGTTTAATGCAAGAGTAATGAGTACTGTTAATAGGTATTATCTTTCATTCTTAAACTAATATTTTCACATCAGTTTTAACCCTTCCTGGTCACACGGGGGGTATCGCACCCCAAAAGCAAATTTTCGAGTTCATATGTCGCGTCTTTACGACTTTCAAAGGGGATTTATCGCGCTTTTTGAACTACAAATTTCATCATATCAAAATTTACATTTCTAGAAAAAGACTATTTGAGCATGATTATATGAGTATTGCGAATATACAATTATCACTAAAAAGTTAAAAAATTCAAAAATACGAAAGTGGTATTTCAAAAGTGATGCTGAGGTGCAGCGAACCCCATGTGACCAATATGTGATTATAAGGTGTGATCACGAAGGGTTAAGTGCTTCAAGTGCAGTTTGCAATGCGTGTTGCTCAGTATTGAATGTAGTGTACCTATATATGTAAGTATATGTGGAAATGTGACTTTATATATTTAGTGAATGGTGAAAATTGAGGCGATAGTTACTCAGTATCAATCAAATGATAATTGTAAGTTTATTCTACAATTTAAGGGGTTACGCTCAGTCAGGAGGCCGAAAAAGGTGTGATTTTTTCCTATAAAATATCAATATTTTACGTTTTAACATTTGCCATTTTGTCCTAAATCAATATTTCGAAAAACCCTTCGCCCAAGAATTAGATAATTTAATATATTAATTAAATTTTTTTGAATTTTCGATTTTAGATAATCCACTTACGAGTAATCGCGGTCACCGCAAACCTCTCTTTCGGACAGGACACCTAGAAGATTTTAAATAATTTTGTTATTAATAAATATTTTCTAACGCCAGAATTCAGGGACATAGCTAAATGTGCTACCTTTCAAACAAAAAAGTTTTTGAAATAGGTAAAGTTTTATACTTTCTGAGAAAAAAATTCCCGAGAATCACACCTTTTTCGGCCTTCTGACTGCGCGAAAACCCAGCAAAAAAAAATCGGTTTCTGCGCCCCGCTACACCCCCCTAAGTCCCTTTGGAAATTATGAAGTTTATTTCTGGAGCAAGGTGTTACACTTAGGTTGTTATAGACTACATGCAGAGCTACTGGGTCCCAGGACTTTGTAGTTAGTTTGCAATCATCATAAAAAGAAATTAACAAGATTTATTATATATTAATATAATACAGTACCGTATACACAATGTACCATATTACGTTATAAATAATAGTACATCATTTAGCCGCTATCGCTAATTGGATGATAATCTATTTTTTTCATCTTAATAATTTATTCGAGATCTGTAATTTATGATGACTTGCTGTGGCCACTTTCTATAAGTGCATCTTCAATCCTGCTGAATATTCTACTCTCAAGAGAGCACTGGCGATATAACGAAAGTAAAAGTTGACTCTGTCATTTCCGTGTAAAAAGCCCTCATCAATTATGCTATGAACTTTTTGCACTATTCTTGCCACTTTCACTGAGAATCACGATCCATGTAGAGTTCTTTCATCACGCAAGAGAAGTAGAGCCACTGCGATTGCTTGAACGAAAAGGAAAAAGTGTCGACAGAGTACAGCATATGTTATTATATATTTACATATGTGTTCACAATATAATGTACCTACCTATTTAAAAAGTAGGTAAAAATTTTGGTTTGCAGTTTCAACTTCCTTTTACAAGTTGCAATAGTCGTTCTATTTCTTCAACTATGGAAGTGATCATTTAAAAATTTTGATTATGTCAATAATATAAGGTTACCACTAAATTGACGAGAATCAGCTGAGTTTTATTAATTACCTGTTACTTACCTTCACAGACAGTGAGTTTTATTTTAAACATTAAGTCAGGTCAATGCATTTTCGTAGCATATATTGAAGCAGAACACTTTCAATACCTTCTTTAATCCTCCATAACTCATCGTCAGACACTATACCATACCTTTACTATTAATACCTCTACGTCGCAATGCTTACTGAGAAGTAACTACATCTAGGTATTCAATCTAAATTTATAAAAAAAAACGAGCTCAAACATTTTACTGCGCAAGTCACAAAACACTGTACATATGTATCCATAAAATTGATCCGCACGCATTGACAGCTACTATCATATTTTCTGAGAAAATATTTCCTTCTAGACTACTTTAGCGCGAACCTTAAATTCCACCTACCTGCATATACAATTCTTTACGAACCTTTTATCTATTTAATGTGTAAATGCATCCTGAACTATTGACGCGCAGTTCCGAATCGCCCTGCATGCAAACGTCCCGTTGGAGTCCCGCTATCGTGAAAGGTGTTCTATTCGCGTGGAGAGGTCCGCTGCGCCATGGTTGTACGCCTTCGGTGCTGGAGAAGCGCAATCTAGTATCTGAGGCACGCGTGTTTTTTCCAGGAATGGTGGTGCGGGGCATTGAAACCCGCTGAAGCATTTAATATTGTAATAGGTCTCAGCCACGGCTAGATAGCATCTCTAATTCAGCGTTACGGCCAATCGGACATGCAAATGTAGCCGGTTGCGGATCCCGTGTGAAATTAATTGCGCGTGACGCGACTCTGGGCCTCGGTGGCGAGCTCATCTGACGATCGGGTCTTGTGTCCACACGCGCGTGTTAACACGTGTGCGGAATGGAGACGGGCCTCGTGCGGATACAAGGTGTACGATCGAACCAGGTGATTCGCGCATTAGTCTAATCAGTCTAATCGAAGGCTCCAAAGAAGAAGCGCGACTCTCGGCTTAATGAACACTGATCCCATCGAACTTCAGGGCGTTCGAAAAAAGGGTTCCAGAGTTTAGAGGCGTATTGGGCTGGTGGGAGTGGGTAACACTGCGCAGTTCACGTAGGTATCGAAATGAATCTTGTTGGGATAATACGTATTCGTACGTTAGGTAGTAGGTATTAGGGTGATGCAGAAATTTTTGCAGAGTTCCCAACGCATCGGTAGAAGATTGTGTTTGGTACTTAAGGAACTGTTACTGTCTTTTCACACGAGACACTTTTGTTGGTTGGTGATTGGTACTTTGATATAACCATGTATCTGCCTGTTTTGGTACTTTATAAAGTATAGCGTTATATCTGTCGACTTAGTTTATCTGAATTCTGAGGTACTAATCGTGAGTTTCACAATTAGAAGCAGCGCCAGCGGAAGATGCGGGCGATAGACCCGGGGCGCCGTATATTTCGTTTATTTCGTTTTTTTAGTATTTTTCTTGTTAGGTATTTAAATAAAAAAGGTATTTAAGTAAAACAGATTGTTTTTTTCGTAAAAAAGTAGGAAGAGGGCTCCAGAAAATGGTTCTGCCCGGCCGTATCAGAATTAGCCCTGATTAGAAGTGTCTTAGGGGAAAAGTCAAACCGCGCTTTGTTGATTTCAAATTTTTGTCAGTGAATCATGTCTTGTAGTTTACCTTTGACTGAAAATGTTATTTCAGAAGTCGATTACGCTACATGTGTTCTTACATTATTATGGAGCAACTGGCTCTTTACAATTCGCTGCAACTGGCTGCTCGAGAGTTAATTGTGTGCTGTAATAATTTATTAGGTCATTAAACAATTTTGTAAGGGACGATTTTGAATGGAAGATATTATGATAATAAGATAGGAATGCAGCACTACATTAGGGCCCTTTCATATGAGCCACTTCTGTGACCTATAACTGCGATTTCGCATACACAGTTACTTACAAAAGTATCTGCCCACTCGAAAAGTATAGGTGACAAATGTTTTAGTTATTGAAGTAATATTAAATTCAGCTGTGCCAATTATAATTTAGATTTGTATAAACCTTGGTGGATATATTTATAGCACCTACCATCTACCAAAGAAATTCTCAAAGAAATTTTGCTAGAAGAACAAGATAAACCTGAATTTTATAGAAAATTCGTTGAATCAATGTATAGATTGAAGCTTAAAGAAAAATTGCAGGCATATTATAAGAATATTAACTTATTGAAATTACGTTTGTATAAATTAAATATTGAATTTTGGCCAATACTTTTTTGCATGATCATTGAGACTTTCACGATTAATACAAATACCTTTTTAAATAATTTGCGTACAATTTTTCAATTGAATACACCCAAAACTGAACTATTTTAATATGAATTAGAATTGCAAATTCTTAGTTTGAAGCCAATTACATATGTAAAATATGTTACGCATAGGGTGGACGGATACTTTTGTAAGTAACAGTATCTACATATCTCCTACATAATCACTTGGTAGAAACAGCTCTGATTTGCGAATGATAAAAAAAAGTAGAGAATGTATGAATATGTGTGAGAAACCAATCGCAAGTTATACATGTGTCTCGTGTGAAAATGCTCTTACTTGCAGGCCTTGAGTAGTAGATATTCATAAGCAGTACAATATGTGGATTTGGAAATTGCATTATCATACTGCAAATCAACTTCGAACAAAATCTATCCTATAGAAATCCACCAAGAATTTTCATTTTTAATGGATATTAAGTGGTTAAAGTTCGAGAGTAAAAATGAAAGACCAAGTGTTATAAAGGTATGTAAACACGACGACACTTTTGTGTCTTGATCAAGTGTATACGACACTCAAAAAAATTTCCGAAAGATTGGAAACTGCTCAGAGCAGTCCGCGACACTGAATTCGACCTATCGTCGCGGGAGTTGCAGCTAGAGCTAGACTGAAGACACTGCAACTAGAACTAGCTAAACACAAAAGGCACTTGACCTAGACATAAAAGTGTCGTCGTGTAGTCGTACCTTTATACATGAATTTCAATATCGCTTTGAAGTTTGTTTATTTCCAAAGAATTGAACGCCGTGTAACCATTACGCAATCACAATAGTTTGAAGAACATGACTCGCAATTAGAAAGTTATATTCCCGTTTCACATAATTGTTATGCGAGACGAACAAGAAAAGCTTAACAGTTACGATATTAATTACAAGCTCTCGGTGGTGCCCCTAATTAAAACGGCTTTCCGTTCCAAGTTACTTTCAGCACATTGCAAATTACGTTCAACGTAACCGCTAGCATACGCGGGTATTTCATAAAAGCGAATTCTCAGGGTCCGGAATCATATTCATTAGAGGATAAATCCATAATATAAATCATCCTCAATTCGTGTTTCTTTAACGAAGTCCCAAGTCATTAAGGTCTGATGCGTGAATAGAAGATGCTGGTATTCTGGGCCAATTTTAATTTTAAAGCTCAAATGAATACGAAATATTTAAAGGATGATTGTTTAGATGGTAATGTCGATAATCATATTACCGAGGAGAAAATTTCAGAAGGAATTTGTGTGCTCATACTATGTGATTGATTTGGTATTATCGAGCAATAAAATGAAGTTAGGTACCTGTTTTAGTCGATTTATTATAAATATATTAACACTGAAATATGAATTTTCTGCATTCTAAATTCTAACACAGCTTCTGAGAATAATTATTGGAGTGTTTGATAAATTCATCAATGAATTTACAAAGGAAAATGAATAACATACGCGAGTTTCTCGAAACTGAATATTTTCTAACTTAACAACTGAAATTATTGACTAATAAATTTGGAAGATTACTCGTCACATTCGACTTAGGTATTATTCTGGATTCCAAGTTCCATGTAGTCTTGCAGGGTGATTAGACTTTTCAAAATAATTTCATAATAATTTAATTTCTAATAATTTAAGTTCTATTACACTCTATAAACCCACTCTAACTATAACTTTCTAACATTAAAACACTTCCTTTGGTTAATTCTCTGACGACGACTCTCTAACCACAATTCTACAATTTTGCAGCTAACTCTCGATTGACAAAACAATCACATTTTCTCAAATATATTTTACCATGCAACACTCACAAACACCATTTGGTATTTTCTTTGAATTGAACACAGGCAACGACTACAAAAGTGTTGAAATAATTTATCTCAATATGATAGTGCACCCTGGAATTGCCTGTAACAGGTACACCATTTAATCGGTTTACGATACTACAGAAAGCACCCTTGCCCGTTACAGCAAACTGCTAACCTGTTATTTACCCGCCGTTTTGTTATTATTTGTTGGTGCACCGACATGGAAGGCGATCGTGATGCAAAGTTTTACACAGCAGATTCTATTACGCGATGCGCCTATTATCGTTATCGCTACGAAGAAGGAAGCTACGCTTCTCTCGCCTCCATAACGACGCTCCAAGGGATGCAAAGGATGCTCGAGGGGCCAGGATTTCCGATAGTGGTCTTTCAGCCAACCTTTCTACAGCCCCTCCATCTCTAAAATTTCATTGCATCCCCCGTCATACCTTTCATGTATACAGCCTCATACATTCATGCAATACCATTAACATACGTAGGTACACTGCCGTGTTAAGTCAAAAGGGCACATCTGCAACGTTCGCTTAAATCAAGTTGCTGCTGCCAGGTAACGCAAAATTAGGTCTGTATATTAAATAAGAAAGTCGTATCTGCATCGAAGCTGAAGATATAACAGTTTATATCTCGGGTATGACATAACACAAAATACTAAATGTCATTTTTCTCAGATTCACCTTTTGACCAGATTTTGCCTATTTGAATTAACACGGCAGTATAACCGCATACTCGCATGCACACTCGACGAAGTCAGCATAACTGGCCTGCCACGATGTGGTTAAAAAATTTTGCAAAGGATTATCGTAAAAAATTGGCAAGTTTGAAACACCCTGCCAACAATTTTTATAAAACATGTCGATGGTACCTATATAAGATTCAGGAACATACAATAAAGAAAAATATTATTTTTGACACATTTATGGAGGAGATATAAATGTGATTTTTATACAGCATGAAGAAACAGTCAAGAATTATTTCTTGCATATAAAAACTCAAATTTCACAAAAAGTGTACATCCAATATTTATGCCCAGGCCACCGATCTGTCTGTGACTTCCAAGAAATATAAACTTACCTGTGAAGTTTCTTAGCGATTATTTCGCAGAGATCGTTCTTTGCAGACAACAAATTTGAAGCATATGAATTAGGTGAGTTATATGTATTCCCATCAGATACTGAAAAAATAATTGCTGGAATAGCAACCATAGTTTTCTGTCGTTCTTCGAACACTCGACCAATAAGAAGAAACCTACTTATGTAGTAATTTTTTATCTTGTATTTTTGATAAACCTGTTTTTTCTCTTAATGCGTAGTTTTTTGTTCCTTAGCACAAGTTGTATTTTTCCCTGTAGATATCATATAATAAACATATTCTATTCATTTATAAATTGTCCCGCGCAATAATAAAATCAAGATTTTCAAATTCTTTGTATACGTTATGTATACTGTATAAAATTCCTGCTACAATGACTTTACCGCAGAGATGGGCAAAAAATATTTAAAATAAAAATTTTGTACGAAATTCGAGCTGGGCAAAAAATTATTTGTGCACGAAATTTTTATTTCAAATAATTTTTTGCCCATCTCTGCTTTACCAAGATTTGCAAAATTGCCAGTCCTTCTCCTACACTTGTTTCTGTTGTTCCCCTGGCGTGTTGTTGGTTTCTGCTTGTACAAGTTTCTTGATGTATAGTCGAGCAGCCCGAGGGGCATGCTTGAATCGAACTCCGAAAGAAGCCTTCCGAGGCTTTTATCTTGGCAGCTCTGTGCCACGGAAATCTCGTTATCTGAATTGGACATTATGCGCAGAGGATACTCGCGTAATCTCCCAGATGTATTTGATGATAATCCTGGTATATGAGAATATGCAAGTGAAGCAGCTCGCCTGGTTCGACCGGTAAGATAACGTCGATATTTATGGGGAGAATACGAAGCTGGATCGAAGAGCTCAGGTCGATACGTCTAGTTTAACGAGTATCCGTGACGATAGCACCTCGAATATATTAAAATATTTTCCCGATCTTTGAATAAAATTTATGCCGTACTTTGTACATACGTACACGTATGTACACAGTCCTTATTCTACCTATACCGAGCGTTACACACGCTACACTTTTATAGCTCTAAAGACGCTACACTTCTGTATATAAATATCTACGTAAATAAATTTTTATTGTATTTCAGACTAAAGCAGATTCTATAAAAGCAGAAATGTATTCATGGCAGAATTCTTCGGCTTGGAAAATTTATTGTGTTTAATTTCGAACTTGCTTTAACGCTTAAAGTACACGTTGCCAAGTTTACCGCGTTTCAGAATGTAGACGTAAAAGAACAGATCCTGATATTTACCGTTTTTGTTGTTACATATTAAGGCACAGTTTAAGAAACTATATTACCAAGGTTTTATAGGGGTAACGCGCTATAAGTTATAATTTATAATCCATAAACGTATACAAAGTTTAGCGTTGGAAACTCATTACATTCTTTAAAGATGTTGATCTATTCTACTTAATTTGATATCACGTCTATATAGGCGCACTGTGTATACTACCCTACAAATAAGATTCGACATCTACCTTATAAACTAATTACACCCTGATTATGCAACGTGGTCATTAATAATCTATGAAGGTCCATGGACATCTAATAAAAAAATGTTAGCCTTGGTAGAAGTTTGTAACGCGAGTATATCAGGGTTATGGTTTACAGAATATTGGTACAAAAGAAAATATACAGAATGATTTCTATAACACAGAGTATGGAAGGAATGAACTGTACCTCGCGTAAATGGTTACATTTTTCTTTTTATCTAGAATTATTCTCATTATTTTTCGATCAGTTGTTGTTCATAAACTCAAGTTTATTCAAAACCTTAGCAAGATTAAACTACATAAAATTGACGCTTGAAAATTGTTATCTTTACTTGAAATTCGTGACACAAGGTGGTCCAAATTTTATCTTCAATTTGAATGTATTCATATTTTTAGATCCAGAAAATTTATGAAGTGTTTTAAACCAGACAGGCGATTCTGTACCTGCAATCTGACAGAAGTTAAAAGTGAAATATTATTGAACAATATTTTTAAGACTCTACACAATGCGATACTTCAATTTATTTAAAAGAAAACAAGTTAACTTATCACTTGAAAATGCCTTCACTTCGGGCAAAATGAGTTAACTAATCACAAGAATATAGGTATTATTAAGTTATATGTAGCTTTGTTGTAATCGAAACGAATTATTCCAACTGCAGTCTTCTTTAAATATGTATTTTGAAATACACAAGAACCGTTTCTGATGAAGAAATAATAAAAATGGAATATAAATTTATTGCATGCACCGGGAATAATAAAATCCCGAACTGTTATATTTGAATATTCGTAATGAATTTCATTTCATGTTAAATAGAGGCTCGGAGATGATGTCTCCCTTTGTAGCCGAGTACAATGCTCTCGTGTATCAGCTGGTCGATTGTGCGATTCTAGATATCGCGATATTCAGTGGGATGGTTTGGCATTATGCGGCGAATACGAAAGGTGGAAGATCAGGACCTTCGCGTATGAACGATGCAGAAAGTACAGAATGGTGAAAGTACAATATTTTCGTCTTTCAACGGGTTGACACAGCAGAGTGAAAGGCACCCGTTAATTAATACTTTTATTCGCTTCCTATCGAGAAAGCTGCTCTTCGACAGTTAACAGTCCTCCAATTGCGATGAAGACGAAAGCTGTCCTTACTATGGAATAGCAAACGGCGAATGCTTTCAATGGCATTGCGTAATTTCATGGCTTAACGTGCCATTGATGCCTTTTACGTGTATGGTTTAAACTAGTAACACGTGCAAGAAATATTAATATTCAGAGATGAATGTTTTATGGACCTTAACTTGCTCCAACGCTCTAGCATTGATAGATTTATGGTGTATATTCAATCTAATGTTTGTTGTAAGTGTCGGACTAAGTAGTTGGGTTTTGAATTTTCGTGAGTTTAATTTATAGATAACATTTATTCACAATTTTTGGACTGTAATTAAATATTTATTTTGCCTTACTAATGCAGGTGAACTGTTTACACTAGCCGATAAATGATTTATTGATAAACCTTCTTCGCTTCTAAGGCAAAGGTGCCTAGGGTTGCATCCCTTAATAAAATAAAAATTTTTGATTCTATATTTTCGTTTTATTTTGGCCCGTAGAATGACCTCCTAAAAGGATGATTATCAGTAGTCATGCCATTTGGAGGAGAAACGCTAAATAAGTGAAATTTTATTGCAATAATACCTTATTGAATAATGTTATCGGCATAATATTGCAAAAATGACTGAAATAATTTTACACTTTTTGGACCATATGTTTTTCGTACAGAAATTAATAGCAAAAGTTCGTAGCACTATATCTCCACGATCTTAGGTCGCGATATAATTTTCAGCGAATTTTGCTATGGTTTTTTAGACACTGAAGCGTTGTTAATACAGTTTCAAATGAATACTTTCTGATTCTTCAACTTTTCATGTGACTGTCACGCGCAGTGCAATTGCAATATCTTTATAACAGCAAAATATTACTTAATTTCAAATCTACAAACGGCAGTGTAAATAAAGATTCATAATTAAAAACTTTTTTCACACCTGTGTAACACAAAGAATTGTAGCTTCAAAATCACTGAAATTCTTAGAAGTCATTTTATATATGCAGTACCGTCCTACTCTAATTTTCATTCATTCCCTTGATTGAAATATATTCACAAATTGAATGTATAATTTACCTCTAATTTACCTCTTGAAATTCCTTGTGTTCACTTTACTTAACTGTAGCCATAAATTTGCAATTATTACGTATCATTAAATAGCTGCTCGCGAATCAGAAGCCAATTATTTCTCAAATGAATTATTAATGCGACCAAACAAAATCTGTCACGCCTTGAACGCATTGTAATGGTCCTACATTGTACCTTTTCTTAGCTCGCGCTATAAAAGGAACATTAGTCATCATAAGGTAAGAACAGGGTGGCTGTTGTCACAGGAGAATCAAGCGTAAATCACGAATTTCACGCTTTGTTGTCCGTAAATCAATTATTCCGAGCCATTAGCTATCGAAGGTTACGTTATTCGGCACTTCTTACCGATAATCAAGTCGTACCAGCGTTACTTGCCGAGTGAAGAACACATTGTTTCCCTTATACGTTAATCAAATCAGTGAGTGGGCGTTTGTCCTCTGTTTGAACTTACCTATAAAGTTGCACGTTTGCCCGTATGGTTGCTTACATTTGAATTGATAATTAATAGGAGATATCGTGCGCAGGGATTGGACACGCGCGATCGTAAACATTCGCGCTGAATGCCAGCAGTCGAAAGGACGGATTTAACTATATCCACGCGATGACCAGTTGAAACGTTGTTAGAGCTGGTGTACTTAATTTATAACGACACATAAATAGTATGCAATTAGGTATACTACAGGCTGATGTCACTGGAATTAAGCGAGGCATGGAATTTCTATATTGTTGGAACTATTTGGTCTTGAAAGGGATGCAATTCAGCTTATTTTTTTAAGTAGATGCAATATAGATCATGTGAAGGTCATCTTGGTTTTTTGGGAGGCTGGCATATGTTTTTAAACACCTGGTTTTGTAGCCTATTTCGGGACAAGTAAAATTACCAAGCAGTGATTATTATGCTGAGGTCATAATGGGAAAAATAGCGAACAATGAATGGGAAGGTTTCCTTTTCGGGCTTCTTTGTGAATTGTCTTCTAGGCATGTAAGATAGACTAGTAGAAACGCCCAGTTTGTAGTCAGACATATAACAGTAGTTTATAGCGTGGACGATGAGTCTGAAATTACACTTGAATTTGGATTAAAAATGCACCATCAATGAGTAGATCATTTTAACAGTAAAGATCGCATTGGAAAATCAAGTTGTAACTTTATTACTTTGTTTTCTTATTAAGAATTGAGCACTTCCCGTTTTCCAGAACCGGGAATTCCAGCTAATTTTCGCTTCTGACCATAGTACGCTATTGGCATCTTAAGCACACTTAATGATAAGCAAATTTATTTGATAATACGTTATATTTAATAATTATAACGTACTCCGTATTAATAATGCATGTTTTGAGTAATTAAAAGAATCATGATTTTCTCCAATTCGCTTTTATTAAATTTAAGATGCTTCCGAAATACGTTTCTCTATACGTTTGCATATCGCACTCGGTAAAAATTTTCAGGTACAGTGGCTCACACCCAAATCGTACACTCTTTAAAACCGCACAAATTTTTTAGAATTGGCCCAAACAACATGAATTTTTTTTTGAGAAGCTAGATGGAATTAGATTGTTGAGTGACGTGTTTCGTCGTTTTGAAAAAAATGCAATTGGTCGGAATAGCAAAAAAAATTAGTAAAAGATTTAAGTAAGTAGATTTAAGTAAGTTGTATACGACCTTATTCTGCGATCTTTGAACGTTTGTAGGTCAGAGCAACGTTAACAGATTTTTATGAAATTGTCAGCATGTATAGAACTTACTTAAATCTACAAACGGCTTTTTTAAATTATCATTACGGGCTCAGAAAAAAAAGTTGAAAAAAACGACCTTTACTATTTTTTTGCTATTCCGACCAATTGCAATTTTTCCAAAATGACGAAGCACATCACTTAACAAACTAATTTTTCTAGCTTCTCAAAAAAAAATTCAAGTCGTTTAGACCAATGTTAAAAATGTTATGCGATTTTAAAGAGTGTACGATTTTGGGTGTGAGCCACTGTATACACTATCTAATCTTGAAATCCGGAAGATTATTAAACTTTCAATAAAGAAATATTAACCTACACAAGGTCTACAGTTTTTTTCTTATTGAAGCAATTCGAATCTCTATAAGAAGATTATTATGCAAGTTCTACAGTTAATAGTTGCTGAAGTACTTGAATAACCCCCAATTTCTAAGTGTTACCCCACACATGGTCACCAAGTTATCCCATTGAAAACTAAAAACTGGAAATAAATGAAAAATCCACTGTACCTGTCCTTCCCCGAACAGCCACATTCAACTACACAATTTCTTTATTTCATCATCACCCTACATCACAAAATAAACGCAGGTACGTTAAGGTAGAAACGAACGTTGTTGCAGACAATTACATTAGTAGTTGGAACCCTTGTCCTCGGGCAGCAAGAAGTAGATGGTCACGTCCCCTTGGGCTGTTTTCACGGTCTCCCGGTGTGTGATCAGTAGAATCGCTGCCAGCCCGTACATCAGCATGGGTATACCTGGATAAAACAAGCGCGGAATGGAAAATACCGAACGGGCCAGTTATCACGGCGACGCGCCGCGCTACCGACACGTCGCGTTAGCTATTCGCAGATCGAAGAAAAGAAAGGTGTCGAACTCGAGGAGACGTTGATCGTAGAAGGACAACGACATCGTCGCGGGGCGCGCTTATTCCTTTTAGGTAGATACGGTATGCGAGCATAATATACCAAGGTTCAGGAGCTTGATCGCCTTGAAAAATTTGTCCTCGGCGCTGAGGTCCTGTCGCGGCCTCTTGGTGCAGTGATACTTAATGTACGGGAAGCAGCCGGTTCTAAGCACGTGGTAATTGCTGCTGCCTACCGGCCAATTGAAGTGGGACATCCCCCTTTGGTCGTTGGCTACGTCAGCATACTTCACGAAGTACGACGTCCACGGTGGCTCCTCCGTTTGCAGCAGGTACCTCGTCAAGACCTGTTTGTACCGTAATGACAACCAGCCACTTTGTACATATATACCTCTTTCGCCCATCTGTTGGACGCATCCCTTTATCGTCGATCAATTACAGGTACACAGGGCTACCATCGCTACCGTTACATACCGCGGGGGCTCTATTGCCGGGCGCGTCGCGTCCCTCGATCGAAATGTCATTCGATCCGAGGGAGTCAAATGAAAAGCAAAGGTCGGACCCATCGAAGCTACGGGCGTTACGTTCCTCGCGCTCCAGCCGATAGATTCCTGGGATGTGATCGATACGGAGGACTCGCGAGAATTCTCACGACCGTAGATTGTGCGTGTAATTTAATGGGAATGAGGATTCTTAGAAGTGGTAGTTGCACGCGACGTAGTCCCGCCGATTGCTACCGGCAGATTGATCAACGATAAGAGAGTTACAGGCAAAAATGGCCACGACACTTGCCTCCGATGCTAACGGTTTCGCCCTCCTGGTAGCGATCCTCGCCCATGTGGCATTCTGACGGGTGAGCACTAGCAGTGTCTTCACGTTCATAGGGCGAATGGTTGCTTCCTCACTTCTTAATCAGTCAAACCGTGGCAAGAAGCTCCATTCTTCCTTGTCTCGAGTGAAATTTTGATATCGACTGAAAGGTCAAACTCCTAGTTTGATCTTCTTCCACCAGAAATGCACCTATAATCCAGGGACAAGTGTGCGCATATGTTTGTCACTTAGGGGAAATGGAATATCGTTTGGCGAAGCAGTCGAGAGTTAAACAGTAAGCTTGCTCGCTTCGCGGGTCTCTCGCGGCGCTGTTTGTTCTGCCTTTCTAAAATGAACGCGTGGCGAGCGTTGCACAAAATGTCAAGGTTAACGAGGTTCAATTCGATCGGATAACGGAAAATCATTTCGAAGTCGGTTTTGGCGTGTTCCTTTGCGCTCAGCAACCGTGAAAACACGATGAATTGTAATTGATTGCGCTTACACGGATATTTATTCGCTGACTGATCGGTTATCCCGCTGTCAGCGATTAGTCAGTCAATTGTGTTTTCTAACATTTTTCAAAGTATTTTCGCGCCACTCTAAGCGGTTTGTAACGTAACGTTACTTGTAATACCGTACGTCGCACAGTGGGGTATTTGGCTCAAAACCCGGACATAGCTATTTTAAAATCTTCAAACTCCCATAACTTTGTTAAAATTCATCCAAAGTTGATGAAACAAAAACCATTTTAAAGTTTAAACTTTCTACTTTTTGACTCATTAAATCAATTTGATCGAAATCGGTATCCAGGGGATAAAATCCGCCCTTAAATAGGAATGTGCCAAACTGTAAAAGTTTCTTGATATTTGTCAAGTGCTACGGAGTGCAAACAATATTTTTTGTAATTTTTATGTATACATATATTTGCAATTGTGATATTAAACAATCGAATGGCTTATTGTTCATGCAAAATTGGTGATAGATTATTCCTTTAGAGCACTCTAAATGGATGATAAAACATTCTATGGGTACAGTCCTAGTTTGTGTTGTGACATTGGAATTTCCCTGTGACTAATTCTCAATTTCCAACCTCTAACATTACTATGTATCACCATTTACGCTCAGAAATGATTCATTTTTCAACTTGGAACTTATGTTGAAATTTGGCTCTCCGTAATACTGCCGTGTTAATTTGAAAGGGCGTATCTGCAACTGTCGTTTAAATTGAGTTATTGCTGCCAGGTAGCGGAAAAATAGTTTATATATATATGTATATTAAATAACAAAGCCACATCTGTATTAAAACTGAAGATATAACAGTTTACATTTCGAACGAATTTGAAATCGATGCCTGCTTTGGGCGTATCTACCAAAGTTTCCTTTGATGTTTATGAAATATTTTACGGGTATGTCACAAATATTTAAATACCTTTTCATCCAGATTTAATATTTAACCTACTCCGATTAATATAGCATACCGATGGCATAGCACAGAATACTAAAAGTCATTTATTTCAGAACCACCTTTTGACCAGATACACCCTTTCGAATTAACACGGCAGAATATTAATATTTTAAAAAATTTCATATAACATTATTTGAATAATCGCGGTCAAGTAATTCGTTGGTTTGCCAGCAACAGCGCTGTTACTCACCGTTCTTCGCATGCGCACGCTGCTCGGAATCAGAAGAATTGCACACGACACGACCTGTGATCCGCGTGCTTCGTAGCTTGTAACTGGAACTGTTTTAGTTACATGTGCATTTGCCCAAGTACACGTTATTGTATCAGTGATTTTTCGTATGCAGATTGCACAGACGATGCACGGTCTATCGATTACACATATTACGAAACGAACACGTATCCAGTGACTTGTGATATTACTGGGTCACGAATTAGGTTCTGGCGCTACTGTCGAATCTTTCATTCTTCCGGGGCGGCTCTTTTGAATGTTTCTTAACTGCGCGATAACCTAGTTGGGAAAAGTTTCATTCGTGTAACAGGAATACGAATAAGAATCGAAAGTTATTTACACAATTTCCTATTTGAACAGTTAATCAGATTATTTCAGGATTGGGTAGAGTGTACGTTTAAAACAATAAACTTTAAAATGAAAAAACTGATTAAATATTTAAATTTCGATTTGGTAGGATTTCAGTAAAACACTATCCTGCTAGTATAAATTTTCTGAGCTAGTGTTAACACTTAAAAGAAAAAACACATTATTATATAATTTTATTTGTAATTGTACACGCTATAAAAAATTATATCCTTCTGACAAATAGTTGATATGATGAAAAATTGTGTAGAATATCAAGTTTAATAATCCGCAAAAACTGCGAGAGGTATATAAAATAATGAAAAAATATATTTTCAAATCCCTCAAATGACGATACAAATTTTCAAGTTTCACAACGTTCTATATTTTCTGTAAATGTGCATCAATATAATTTTTTTAATATTAATTGAAGCCTTTGAATAACATTTGTATATGACTAACATGTAAACATTGTTTTTATTTCCATTAGTTTCATTACTTTCTAGTCTTCCTTTCGCACGTTCTCTTTTTCTAATCTCAGTCTCGTGTACTTCTATTATTGCTATCAGCCATTACTCGATAGATGTTATCACTTCTGAACTTCCTGACTATTCATGATTTCGGGTCGTAGTACGTGTCGATACAGTAACCCGTTAAACCTGACGGTATAACGGTATCGATATCACATTTCCGGTGACAAAGCAGTGATTTAGCATCGCTCTCGAATATTCGTTTATGCGTTTATGGTAATACGTGTGTACTGTATGTTTAGGTGCATATTAAACACCCCATATCAAACAACAATGATTATATGCCGCGTTTCCATGAACAGAAAATTTGTATACATCGCATGTGGAATTGAATTCTGATGTATGGAATACTTATTCGAGTTTATCATATATTTACAATAAATTAGAAGGATTTCATTACATCGATACTAATTACGCGACGGTTTTACATTACGATAGAACTTGGCACATGATATTTCAATTAAATTAATCAAAACAGTTAACCGAAACGGCTATACCTAATTTAATAATTCCTAGTTTTTATCCTTCTGGATTATAAATTCATATACTTCTTGTTACAGTTATATTTTCTGTTTCTATTTTTGTAGCGTTTAAGAATTGTTTCGGAATCTTTGAAAGTTCCCGAGCAGGTTGTCCCATTCGTTCATTTACTTTTGTTTCAAACACTTCTTCAGCAGATTCAACAAAGAATTTATCCAGTTATCAAGGAAAAGCTAAAAAGAACTCGATAGATGTTGAAAATAACTAAGTGAGTCCCTATACACTAAATACTTATATTCGGTAGGAATGAAAATACATATTTTGAGATCATGAATTACACGATTATTATTTCTGGCACGCCAAATCGTATAACAAAAATTTAAATTGCAGAAATAAGAATTTGACATTTCAATTTTGTATCTACCTATTATCCCCCCCTCCCTAATTTTGTTTGCTTGAGCTAAAAAGAACTTTCAATAGGGAGTTATAAAGCTTTATATGAATTTTTACATTTTTCTTAATAACTAATTGTTGCCTTAGCTTTGTTCAGTAATGCAAGTTGCATGATGTTTTCAGCAACGTTGGTTATGTGTGCTTATATTTTTAAATTACATTTTATAAGGAAGTAGTGTACAAGCTTCGACATTCGGTTGACAGAGAAGTAATCTTATATCTAGTGGTAGACTCAGTTTACATTTATTTATTTTTTAATTACTTCTATTCTTTAAATAGTTATCTGATCTACAATGATTGGTAGTAACCATGGTTTACTGTTATTTTTGTAATGAAATTTGAAATAGGTAGCCTTTACCTCATACTTGGCCTTGTCCTTCAATGAACTTTTTGGTGCTTAAATTACATATATATTTGAATCTAATTGTGCTTTAGTCGCTATCTGTGTTAAAACAGTGATTCTCAACCAAGTGAATCGCGAAGTGTTTCCTGGGGTTTCGCCACGTTTTTTTTATTAATATTATTAAATTAGCATTATATTCTGAAATACCTATTTTCAATATATTTTCTTCACATTATTAAACTTACCTTACCTCATATGTGGGGCGGGGGTCGCAAGTTATTTAAAAAAATGTTGGGAAACATTGTGCTAAAATATCTGCTCCCCCCCCAAAAAAAATTGTGCTATCACAAAGTAATGAATTCAGAATCGCTGCCTCAGCCAATCCCCGCTCAGCGCAGCTGACCAAAAATCTCATTTTTAACTCAACTCGATCCATAATGAAGTCGACCTGCGCCTAACCGTCCTTCACTTTTTGTTTCAGGTAAGTTCGTCAATGCAGTCATAACGGAGTGAGTAATAATCGTTATTTCCATTCTACCTGTCTGCTCACGAAAACGACCAGCAGCGAACTTTGTCATCCAGTAACTCCTACGAGCGCCCGAGCTAGAATCCCTAGAATTCGTGTGGCGGTACCACGCCCCGGATCGTTTACACGTATAACGTATCGCGTCGGCTTCTATGGCGCGTTATAAATTACGCTCGATTTTTGTTAACGGCGGTTCGAGTTACATATATTTACATAACTACGGCCACGTTCGTTCTACCGCGTTAACGAACGACGTCCCTGGTCGGGTCCACGTTCACCATCGCATTATCCGAGGAATAGGGGGAAGCGACACGAGTCCTATGCTTTAGGACACGTAAAGAAGCCGTCATATTGGGTTACATTGATGTGCTAATTCGGCTGGATGGAGCAGGGAACGCTTACCTCGGCACAGGTACACCAACGCACGATTATTTCGAGGCTGCGCGACGGGTCCTTGTAGACTTGATATTTTCATTCTGCTTGGGATTCATTAGTAGGGAAGGGTTGGCATGCCCACGTGGATGAGGAAGAAGAGTTGTTTAGCAGAGACGCCTGGGTGTTACCAGAAACGTACGTACGGAGCGTCGTTTGTGATTTATGTCGGTTATTATTATGACCGGAGGGTACTTCGGTGAAGATAGATCCCGAGATTGTGAAAGGCAGATAGTAAGTTCAGGAATCGTAATCGAAGTTATAATTAGATTTGCTTGCATGAAATGAGTGGGCACATTATTGGGAATTGCTTTGGCGATAGGAGTATATGTAGTAGATGGAAAACATATTTGCTCCACAAGGGCAGGTAATTCAAGATTTGAAGAAGCAGAATAAGAATTTCCCTTCGAATTAAATACTTCCCTCATCAATTTTTTTTTTCATGTTATTGAAATATTATAGAATGTGAGAACTATACATTTCTCAACCGAGTTCTAAAAAGTCTTCACGGTGTTTTCAACACAAAAACCAGGCACAGCTTTAAAATGTACGATATCAAACATTTACCGTGCAATCGTGATACAACTCGATTTTGTAGCATTTCGAAAATGCTTCCCATTCATTTAATATTACATAAAAAAGTTACTCCGATCTCTGTGTCAGAGTATTATTACATTTGCATCCTCTCCAACTTAAATTTAGAGTAAAACACGGTGTGTTGCTATTACAGTCTGTTCCACAAAGCGTGTTCCTCGTTTCTCCGAAAGGAATTATTAGATTTAAAAAAAATCTATATTGCCGAAAAGTACGTTTTATGGACTAATACGCAATTACCTAGTATATGGTCCAGTCTCCGTTGTTATCGATAATCGCTATTCTCTTACTATGCTATTCTCTTCTTTCCACGTCATGCAAAAACGACACAAAATACGCAGCTCTCACTAAAATGCCACACGTGTTAATCAGCGTAGTAGAAGACACTTTTCTCCTCCGAATTCTCAAGGATTCTCAAGAATTCTCCGAATTCTCAATTCTTAAAATACAGGGCCGTGGTTACGAGGAACACGCTCTTGTGGAACAGACTGTAGGTACCCCCAGAAAGTTTCTGCGCTGTTTCCCGAGCGGTCACTTTGGCACTCAAAGCGATTGAAATGATATTAAAATATACCGTCGTTTCAAAGCTACGAAAACCACACGAACTTTCTGGTAAACGGAAAAATGGGCGATGTAAAAAATAGTGTTTCGCAACAGTATATTGCAAGCGTTGTTGCCAGTGCAGACATAATTCTTAGCTTCTGATACTATTCGATGTGCTTTCTAACGAAGGCAAAATTAATTTTCAATTTAATGTTAACAAGTGTTGCACACAGATGTCACCACAAAATTTCAATGCAACAAGTAATTTCCATTTGCCATATGGTTTTCAATTGAAAGAAATTAATTTTATTGGAATACATTACTGCTACTAACTCAATTCTGCAAAAAATGTGGGTTAATCCATTTTTATTTCCAATATCTCATATTACATTTACTCAGTTTGCAGTTTATCTAATACACCAATACCCGCTAGACGAAAAAAATCCTATATAGTAAACGCATGGTCTTAGACGTTTCCCACAGTCCCTACTCTACCCACTACGTCCACTCAGACAGCGAGGCGCCAAAGCCATATTCTGCGAGTCTTTACCTTGTCTAAAGTCCCTACCTTAATAAACCTTTTCCTTATTCCAGACACTAAGTCATCGTAGCCCCGCATTTTCCAATCCGTTCTCGTCTCTCTAAGTAAATTTAGTAAATGCTCCAAACCCTACCCCATCTTCTGCTCCCTCTCCTACTCCAAAAACTTCTGAAAATCCCACGCCTTTTAGTCAGTCTCCTTCATACTTCCTAATAAAAAATCGTACACTACCCCGAAACTCCATTTGCCAACTATACTCAAGATCCGTCCACGAAAAGGTCTTCATGAACTATCTTTGGCAGTAAATTTATATGTAATACTCATCCCTAACATCACAGGATATTGCTTATACTAAGTGAAGTTTCATTACATTTTCGCTGACACATCGGAGAACTGCAGTAAAAGTCAACTTCACTTCATTCATACGCCACTCAACTTTCCGCTGGCTCCGTCTGAGAAAACGTTCCCTAAGTCGGGTCTTCTTTTCATCCCCCTTATCGATCGTAATTACATCCGACGATTCATTTCCGCGGAGAGTGGACGGGCGTTTGAAAACTTCACGGGAATACGATCCTGCCGGCGCGGCTTGTATTTCTGGAACAGTCTATTTGCGTGTATTTACGCCCATTCCTATGAATATATTCTTATGCAACACGCGGCCGCGGATATTCACGAACACGCGGCCACGCACGGGAAGTACCAGCGCGGGATGAGCCTCGCCACGCTGGCAACGCGTTACTTATTTTGATGGGAGTCTACGATTTCCGCGAGATAAATGATGCACCGGCCATCCGCCTCGTCGGCTGGGCTTGCTCCTTCATTATGCGCAACGCAGGTTCGCACACGAGTCCGCGTAATCCTGCGAAATTTAAAATCGCCAGCGCTGGGACACGTACGCTCCCTGACGTCGTTTAACGGGATACCAATGGCGAAGATACGGTTCAAGGCGATTCAAAATAAGTTTCCCGTGTTAAAGCCCGAAACTCAGCTTGTGTTTTATAGTCTTGTACGATCTTGCAAATTTCAGGAAGTGTTGAATGTTTTGGAAGTCCTCAAACTTCTGATCTGTTTGAAATTTTTCATTCTTTACAGAGTATAAAATAATTAAATATTTAGTGTTTTACTTCTGCTTTATTTCCTTTCAGTTGCAACGATTTGTATAATAATATAAAAACAAGCATATTCTTCAGCATTTTGACTATATCCTCAAGTAAGGTTCAGGTTTTCAAGTCTAAATAGTTTCGAGGCTTTCAAAACATTCAACCTGTTTTAGTTTAAATAAAAGAACGTCCCTCACTACAAATTTTAAACAATTTGATTACATAGTTTTATAGGGAATTCATTTTTTTTTATATCTACTATAGTTTTCAAGATATACTGGAAAATAGGAAAACGCTGAAGAACCGAAAAATTGCCTGATACTTCTATTGAGGTCCTCTACAAACCTGCACAGTTTAAAAAAATTCGGAGTGTTCGGGTAACATCTCTTGTGAGTAATGAAGTTCTATGTATATCGTAGGTCGAGTTGCAATCCGACATTCCATAACGATACTTTTGCATTTCTATGAACCGCTAGCCTTAATGAACGCACCGCGAACAGTTATACGATAGAAGCATAATTTTAGAGAAAAATCTTGATGACTCAGCGCGCGGTACTTTACACGCCGCGTTTCACATTTATTTAAAGTTAGATTAGTACCTACAATCTAATCCACGGATCGGGCCCGTTTATATCAATTATGGATGGCCCACTGGGCTTCAGATTGGCTGTAATTTATCTCGCCAAGTTATTTCTAGGCGGCCATTAGAGCCTCGACAAGCGGTGGTTCGTAAGACTATCCTTCTCGAACTTTCACCAGGATTAAGAACACAAATTCGTTCCTAGTTCCTTTCCTCGTTTATTATTCCTGGGCCATGAATTATCATGTCCGTTGCGTCCATTTGCTGCTTTCTAACGATTATATCTCTGGAGCCTTGTTCCTCGGTGCTCAGTTTTCAGTTGAACCATGCGCGCCCCGAAGGGTCAGCCAGGCATTACCGTCGTTTCAAATCTGCCGAGGACTTTTTTACAGTAACTTGTTCAAGGGTTTCGAAATTTCCCATGCCGGGGTTTTACGCGGGGAACTGGTGGCGCCTCGTCGAAAAACGGCCAAGCTTTCAGATAGAAATGCTTCGTTTGCATAATGAAATTTGTTGCCAGGGATTTAATGATGGTTCTGGCTGCGCGGATGGCAGGGATCTTTTTGCTGACCGCTGCGGTATCGTGAACCAGTGCGGTTGGCGGTTAAACGTGAATGCAACCAAAGAGTCGCAGACAGATTTAGTTTCTGTCTTACGACCTGCCGTTCTCCCTCGCCCCGACTGCTTCTGGTTTCTTTTGTTTCCGTTCGCGCGGGAACGGGTCCGAAGCACCGGCAAAATGCACCTCTTGGCTGTGTACCGTTCCTTAGGTGTAACCTTTCTCCCATCTTTGCTGGGCAAGTTCTCTCACGACTGGGCCGTGACGAGTTGTTACCTTCCGGTTCGATGGACCGCGTCATTTCGTACATCGACATTCAAGGGGTTGCAACTCTATGTGGGTTTCTTTCACATATTATTCTTGTGCAGGGGTTTCCGTTTGTTAAATTTTACTGGGGGTGATACAAGTGCAACGGTTTTTTAAATGACCCAAGTGTGTCTCTCTGTGTTATTTAAAGGTACATTCTTGTGTAATCCCTTTAAATGTTTAGGATTTTCTTCAAAGAAAAGTGTAACACATGGGGTGAAAAGTCTCTTTGTTATTGATTTATACATATTTTACGATGATAAAAAAAAATTGTATTGTTCTTTCTAGTATGTAATCTTGAATAAATATAACTATAACTCTGACGGTGATAAAAGCACGGTGTACGTGATATTTCGAGATAAGCTCGTATGAAATTAAAAATTGGAAGATTTTCTTAAAATAATCGTATTACCAATCGTTACTGCAGAATAATGAAAATTCGGCGATTGATACATGTTTTAATATCGGCGCCCTGAAACCAGTAATGTTTTATGTTGAATAAAATGAGATTGAGAGGACCAAAATTTATGAAAGTTGGTAATACGATAGCGAGTTCGTTTACGAAAATAATTCCGAAAGAATTTTTGCAATCAAAAAAGTCATTTACGAAATAAAATCGGAATGGTCTTATAATTTATAATTGATATAATTGAGCCAATGAAACTTACGATTTGGAATTTGATTTTATCATCAAGTTTGAAATATTTATTGTGATAAATGTATATGTATATGAAAATAATTATGATATGACTTAACTATTTGCAAGTTTTAATCACGTCACATATTTTCATGTAATATGTGTACATCCGTGATTGTGGAAACGAAGCATTTGTGTGTGCATTCAAACGTGCTGTTTTAATTAGGCGAGAAAACACGCGAGTACATTTTGCAGTGCTTGATACGATTGAAAATTAGGGAAATGGGCTTGAGCAGTCAATGAATTTCGCCGTGAATGCACGTGGAGATTGACCTAGTTCCCTCTTTGATTGTGTTCAAAGCATCGGATTTTGATAGGGCACGTTGATATTAGACGATAATTTAATTTTCTGCCCCTATAGGATGCACGTATCGGTTTCTCTGTCGATACAAGCTGTCGCGTCCAGATTGAAAACATGAGAAAAATGAAACGAACTGTAGGCACTGAATTTTCCTTGGAGTTTACGCGACATATGTGTATTTTTAGACTGAAAGTATTGCAGCTTTTCGATTCTATAAACTGGTGAATGCAGTCTTTCTACTTCGTTAATTAAATGATAAATGCAGTAGCATTGAAAAGTTTTCCAGGTAATTATTTGTTAACGAGGATATTTCTAAGCCTACATATTTGCAATAGTAAACTACTACTTAGGTAGTAAAACTTAGTAAATGCAGAATGATTACAACAAAAAATGCTAGAGTGTCATTTGTTGCGATATATTTATTTTAAAGAAAATTATTTATTATTTAAAATTTATTGGGTATTAAATATTTCGACTCAAAAGGAAAGGTCCCGAACCCGGAAATTCAAAAAAATCTGAGGCTGTGAGTATATAGGGGGAGATTTCCTTCTGATTACAACGCAATTATATTTGCTGCCCAAATTCACTCCAAGGGAGTGAAATTGACCCCTTAAATTCCGGCTATTTTTCGATTTTGTAAGAACTGTAAGTTACCAAATGACAGTCCTAATTAAAAGAAGTAACTTTTGTCTCGAAAGTTTTTTTCTATCTCTTACAGATGGTGAGTTACAAAATGAAATCGGAAAACAGCCGAATTTTCAGGGGTTAATTTCACCCTCTTAGAGTGAATTTGGGCAGCAAACAAAATTGCATTGTAATCAGGAGGAAATCCCCTACATAATCACAAAGTTTCAGATTTTTTTGAATTTCCGGGTCCGGGATTTTCCTTTGTCAGTTGACTCATACACAAATTGAACCCAAAGTAAATACTTCTCTGAAATTTATAAAATCCGAGTTGGCCATTTCAGTCGACCGAATTTGACCGCATTGAGTGTGCAGAATTATATCGAAAATACTATTTCAATATAATGTTTCATAATTATTTCTTACCAAAACTAACTACTACTCCACACTTTTACATGCCACAATAACCCCCATTTTAACACACCGTCCGAAAAATATTATTCTTCATCCAGTACCTACTCTTCACTTCTATTTCACTGACGAAAAACGAAAGTCTGGCGGGGGAGAAGCTATCACGTCTCTCAAAATTTTCATTTGGCGTCGTAGGTACATAGTATATATTGTTCTCGCAATACGTCCCCCATTATCGATGTTATTTCGTGCCGTGATAGCCAGATCGGAATGCCACTTTCCTAGAGCCCCTTTCTCGGCCATTATCCCCAGGCGCGAGTGGCTTTTAATCCCTTCCAATCGACGATACGGTAAACGCGAGGCAGCTAGACGGAGATAATTACGCGGGTGTACGCGGAGCATCTGCCTCGTGTTTCTGCACGTGTGAATGCCGTGCCACGTAAGTTCTGACGGGGCAGCGAGAACGGCTGGAATCTCGCGTCATAAAATCCCTTGGCCAGCTCTGCCCCCGTGAAAAGAACGATAAACTCGGATGAGTTCCGTGCGATCGGTTTCTTTCACTCCGCTTCGGTGTCACTTCTGGAATCCGCAAGCATCGACTCGTACCACTTGACCATTTTTCCAGTAGAGTCTGTCATTTTGTGTCCGACGGATCATCAAGCTTTCCGATCTTATCACCGTTCTCCAGCGAGATGAATCATCGAACGTCGGCCGATGCCAGATAACGGGGTCAGAGGGTACGTTGCCTGGCGGTGCTTTATTTTCAACTGTTGTGACTCTGGGTACACCGGAGCTCAATACATTTTCTGAGAATGAATGGCATGTTTGGTTTGAACTATTCACGCAGTCACCTCAGAGAATCGCTTCTATAGTGATATTTACCTTGGACGACGGATGCGGGGTCAGTTTTGACCCGCAATATAATCAGTGAATTTCTCAGAATAAGCTTCTGTACTAGACTGTTATTTCTTTGAAGTACCTGGTCTGACCTTGTCACAATTGTTTATAAGTAAAATTTCAGTTACTAAAAGAGAGCCTGTGAACGAGAATTTTGTATTTGAACCGCGTTCTATCTTTCGCAGGATTGTTTACAAGATCGAAAATCTTAGCTCCGGTTTCCCTCCTCATCAGCTATTCTTGCGGATAAACGTTAGCTAAGAATGCAGACGATAGGTACCTAACTGCCACAGATTAATTGCGTTGTAATAAACGTGTGCACATTAAAGCATGCCACAAGTTAATGAAAAGTAGCTAACGAAAGGGGCAAGGCTGTCGACGGGTACTTCCGCCTGCACTGTCACGATTTTCACAAGGTTCCCAGCAAAAGGCTGCGTCTGAGGGCTCTCGTCCACGCGGGCAGTCATTCATTTGAGTGTAGCCATAATTGCGTGCACACTCGCGAGAGTACTAATTACAGGTTGTACGTATTAAAAGTAAACGTAATTACAGTGACGGATAATGACCATTCGCGGAGTTCTCTGGCAGGCAAAGACAATCGAAGTGAAGCGTGCGGTTTCATGCCCCGCGCATATAGGGAACCGTTGCGACACTGTGTCGTGGCCAATGCATAAGCACAATTATACTATACCGCTATTATGCAACTGTGCCGCAATGGACGATTACACGCTGTGAAAAAAATTAACCATTTGACGCTGTAAATATACCTGCCAGACATACTGAACTTTAAATCACCGGTAGGTACTGTTTGAATTCAATTTTATAGGAATGGTAGAATTCGTAATTGCTGGGATTAAATCCAGTATTGGCTTTGAAATTACTCTGCTATGTTATTCCCCATTCCGAAGGTCTGTATCTAATAGGCGCAGGATTGAGTAAAAGTATCTCTGGTCAGTCGACGAGCGAATACGTTAGGGCACGAACAGTTGATAGTGGTTAGTTAGAAAAAAAGTTAAGATGTTTATAGTGAGAAGATATTTAATAGCTATCTATTTCTATATATAGATATATTAAAGGGGAAATATGTATGTATGTTTGTTAGGTAAAGGCTTCTATAGCGTTTAACGTATCCGCGCCTTTAGGATGAATATTTTTCGACACCTTAGAAAAAATACAATGGGGGTGCTCACCCCTTTCCAACCACTTCTAAAGCCCACCCCCTCTTAAGCATGAGCAATTTTTTGTGTTGTAGCTCAATAATTTTCAATAATTTTAAGGGGGAATATATGAGGAAAATTGATTCTTCAGATATTCCCCCTTAAAAATAAAATAAAAAATAAATAACTATGACCTTTTAAAGGAACCTTTGTGCGGAAAATTTACTCTTCAGATATTCCCCCTTAAAAATTAAATAAATAATAAATAACTATGACTTTTCAAACAAGGAATGTGTGAGGAAATTTGATTCTTCAGATATTCCCACTTAAAAATAAAATTAATAAAAAACCTGGATCTATCTTCTAGACGTATACATATATAAAATAGAATGTATGTCTGTACATTCCCTATTAACCTCTAAACGCTTTGAACGATCTGAAGCAAATTTTGCAGAATCACTCCCTAGGGTCCTGCGGGAAATATAGGCTACCATGAAACCTGGACACCCCCACTCTCGCCACCCTCTAATTTCATCCCCTTGACAGTTTGTGATATTTAAAGTTTAATGCCATAGGGTAAATTCGGGAGACGCGGTCGACCTAATATAAAATGACTATTGAAACTAAAATAGAAATTACTTATTTTATCAGAACAAACCTATATGTTCAGAATTTTATGTTGATTCAGAAAAACCGATCGATATTTGCTTTAAGACAATATTTACTGTAAATGGAGTTGAAAACTGAAGTCATGACATCTGACCACCTCTGCCGGGAAAAATGGTTTTCGTCGTTGGCAGAGACCACTCACATAAGTATTTATGGAAAATTAACAAAGGATAAAGCAAAATAATTTATGAGTGAATACAACCACAGATTCATTGATATTTAATTTGTTTACGCTAAACAAGTAAAAAACACATCAAAGAAAAAGTCAACTACCTACTGGCGATTAGCAAGGCAAATGAATACAAAAGTGAATAAATAAACTAAATAAACAAAAATAATAATAAAATAATAATAAGAAATCAAAAAATAATAAAAAGACATAACTCGACCATCTCACCTTTCGGCAGCGAGAATTGGTATTCTCGTTAGCTTTGAGAGGAAGAGTTAATATGGCCAAATACTTTGGCTGCATCGGCCCTCAATATCACTACTATCTTATTATCCCAAACATTAAACGAATATAAACTTAGAAGTATATTTTAAATACGATTCTGTATAACGCTGTTTGACAAAAGAGGTTAAATTTAACCTCAATTTACCTTTTAAAGCCTATAAATCCAGAAAACCGCAGAAAGAAGCAAAATGACGCTATTCATTCAACTGTTTGGCTTCTAAAAAAGTAATTGGTCTGCACTTTAACGCATTTTTACGTAGAGAGTCTGAAATATAGCGACTCGACCAACTCTCCGGCCCGACCGCGTCTCCCGGATTTACCCTATTATAATATAAGTGAGCATTGCATAACGAAGTATACATATATAAGTAAGTACTGCGTAATAATTCACGAAGTCGCCAGTCAATTTTAAAATATTATTTTCTTATTGTTCGATTTTCTCATTTCCACAAATGCTGGCGTTCTTGAATCTAGATACAAGAAGCCCGGGCAACGCCTGCCAGTATTAATAAAACGAAAGAATAATTTCGTTCACCTTCGCGTTTATAAGACTTCCAAGTATGTAGCCAGCGTTTTTTCGTTTCATTCATTGAGAGCAACGGGATGGTTTCTCACAGGAGATCCGTTATTATTCTACGCCTAATAAAGACTTTCCAATCCCCGCCTGCAGCCCCGAGTTCTTTCGTCTCTCAGCAGCGCGTATTACCATGGAGCACTTCGGGGCACTCGCTGGCGAAGCGCATACATCATGAAGGATGCACGATGCCGCGAAGAATAGGATGCGCCCCTTATCTTGTCAGGAGATCGCACTCACATAATACATGGCTTTCGTCTTCGGGCAGACCTATGTCCCCATTCGGCACATACCTATGTCTAGCGCGGATTGCACACGCGTAGACTGAATCAAACGATGGTTTTTGTGAACGATTGATGGATGAATAGGAGATCTTGTGAACATAATGCATTTCTATGAGCTCCACTCTAATTGCAGGAGTATGTGAATTCGGAGGACATGTGACGGGAGTATGAATAGCAATCTTGGATATCGTCTTGTAAAGGGTCAGATCACCTGTGTGCTACTCCTGTTATTAAAAATTGGGTTGGACAAATAGTTTTCTTGTGTTTTTCAAGAAAATCCAAACACGAGGTTTATATGTAAAAACAACACTCTTGAGAATTTAACTGAATTTTGATACATTAAGTATCGGTACGTTGTCTGAAGTGGGAATTTTACATTTTATTTAGTTATATGCATGAAGTTCAGGGAAATCGTATTTATGTATTACAATTAAGAGCTGTAATTATTCGAATATTCGAATATTTGAATATTAGGGTTGTAACGAATATTCGAATAATCTAAGTATGTATTCGAATATTCGAATACCAGAGAATTAGAATACTCCTGGTTATTCGAATATTCGAATATTTGAATAATTTGAATAATTTCAAATCCGAATAATTTCTTCGAATAATTTCGAATACGAATAATTTCTTCAAATAATTTCGAATACGAAGAATTTCTTCGAGTATTCGAATATTCGACTAACCAGGGATTATTCGAATTCTGTGGTATTCGAGAATATTCGAATACATACTTAGATTATTCGAATTACAACCAAAATGCCACACTGAAAAAATGAGAAAACTTTCTGTAAGATAAGTAGTAGGTAGATTAGATGTATTGTCACTACTACTACTACTTCTTCAATTTAAGGCAGATGTGTTATTACATCTAATACATTCTTATTACGACTATTACTATTATCATCGCTGAAATTACATACTATTATATACCTACTACTTCTTGAATTGAAGTTAGGTGTAATAACACATAATAAGAATAATAATAATACTGATAATGATAATAAAATTAATTTAATTAAATTAATAATAGTAACACAACCACTATAACAAAGATAATACAGATAATTATAGAGTAATAATAAAGTATTTAAAAAAGAAGAAATTTGAAGATCAAAGTAACCTTCCACGTTTATTTTCCATGTGAACGGTTCACAATGCGAAATGTACAAAGAAGTTTCACATTAAGTACTTTCTGTTTGCAACGAAGCAATTTAGGACCATAAAGCGTTGATAACATTTGTAAATATGTTACATGATATTATTCCAAGATCACGTTGAAATTTTTTTTCATCGAATATTACGTTTTTCTACGTTATTTTCGAAAGGATTACCACAATCCTGCGTGGTCAATGCTGACTCTATGCTTCTTTTGAACCCGAATCGACGGTCTTTTTCGAAATGGTGGATCAAGCTTTACGTTCATGAAAACACGTAGCAATTTACGAGGATAACAATGGAACCAGTATTGGAGAAACGCTCGTGATGCGGTTTCGTGGTTCACCAGATAAGAATCAAATCACTTTCGCTTTGTATACCAATCTTTATTAACACCGGCCTCTGCAACAAAAAATTTTGGCGAATACTTCGCAATTGCGTGCTCAATAACGGAATTATCGGTATAAAGAATATTAAATTAAAAAAATGATGATATTAGAACTTGAAAGGAGATCTCCAAATAAGTACAGCTGATATGAACCACAAAGTATGAATATCGAGTGAATAATTAGTGCACAATTATGCCAATAGGTACAAAGGGTATTTAGAAAAAGGTGTTACAAACTTTTCAGAATTAATGTGCTCAATTAAATGAACGCAAAAGTCTTCATAAGTACATGTTTCAAAGGCAATCCTTATTGAAATATATATGAAATTTTGTTGTTGTTTATAACAAATATTTTATGTGACTTCTTCGTACATATTTTATAACAAATTAGAGCATGATCACTGTTACATTTTCCATACCTACTGGTAGGCATCGTGTATTCATTATTATAAATCTTGCACTTAGATTATTAATTAATAATGAATGCACCAGATTCGTTATTTACCAGCACAGCCAAAAATGAAAAGAATTTAGATTTGTAGATCGAGGAGATATGTATGAATTGTGACTCCTGATCTGATTCTGTTTTCAAAATAAATGTTCTTTGTGCAACACTATCATGAACATATAATCGACATAGGTGGTCGTTAATTAATAGGTATATTTTCAAAAGGTAGCAACTAATCATTAACCAATAAGCGATAATAAGCTATACTTGCGAATTTGGTAAATATAACCACTACATAATAAAGGTTTGCCAATTACATTGATAGGTAAATCGATTGCTTATATCTCAATAATGATTATTTTTAGGACAGTTTTAAATATTAGAAATCTGTAAATAGATCGATTTGTTTCTTGCATCGACGATCCTTCTCCATAAAAGCTTGTAATATCCTTTTGACGAATAACAGATGTATTTAAAGGGATACATTTTTCACATAAAAATGAAATACTTTTACTTGCATTAGTTTGTTTATCTACATCATTCGGCCGACATACACATTTCCCCAAAAAGGTAAACTGTGATTGCATTAATCAGCGTACGAACCTTTTCTCCCATCACGATTGAAAAACAGTTTACAAAAAGTTGTTACACATTGAGTCGGTGCCAACAGACCGAAGGAGAAATTGCTATTGTTTTTCTAATTTGACTTTGAAGAGAGAAAGTTTAGAAATCACGCCGCCAGTTATTCACGTTTTGTACGTGGATTGGTTATCAAGCTTTGATTTAATTTGCTGTCTCAGCATGTTAATTTACCGAGGATTTTCTTTCATGTTTTAAACTTGTATCTATTTTATGTACGGGCAAAATTGTTTCTGTCTGATATAATAAAGAGAGAGATTACCAACTCCACGTAAATATTTTAAAGGGTAAATCCAGACGACGAAAAAAATGCTTTATGACCATGTGGGGTCCAGTCCTTATCTTTCAAATTAGCATTAGGTATATGAGAGGAAGCAGGCAATACGTAAGGTTTCCTAACATTTATTTTTTATTATAATCAAGTTAATTTGTATTGCTTCCTCAACTGATGTAAATATATATTCAGTATATTTATCAACATTATCACATTCTCTAATGCGACACTTGTCTAACTAGGAAACCCTTTTTTCTGTTTTCCATCTGTAATATGAGGCATTGAGAGCAAAAACGGACATTGAAAAGAAATTCATTTTTCTTATTTTATATGATTAGTACAGCCTATTGGAATACATCATTGCTACTAACTCAATTTCGCAAAAAATTTGGGTTAGTCCGTTTTTGCTCTCAATGCCTCGTGTAATATAATATAATGAATTACAGGAAGTCCTTTACGCATTATATACATATTAAGTGCACGTTTATCATTTTAGTACACATATGTAAATATGTACATATATTCAGTCAATTTTCCGACCCGTGTTCAACACTTTTACTCAATTGAATAGATTATAGAACTTATACCCCATCTACCGTAAAATCTAATACGTCCTCCATACTCCTCGAGTTTAGTTCAACAACCCCCTTTCTAATCTAACACACTGAATAGCTTCGAAAGAATACAAGTCTGCCAATACAAATACAACACTAAAAAAATGCTAAAAACCATAAATTCGTTCTTATAGAAATCACCACAAAAACACCACATCAAACTTCATCTTAATATATAAAGCAGAAATCTGGGATCACGAAAGGTGCTTCAGCTCATTATACCTGACTAATCCAGACGAATGTGACCATTTTCGCAAAAAAAAAAATTATTTTCATAAAATCAGAATCTAAATTTCTGGCGAATCCGAGTAGTAAAGCTAGTTGTTGTATAGTCGCTAATGACCTATGCAATCGATGCAACATTAAACCCATAACAAAAAGAAAAACTTAATACCTAAGTATCAGAGAGCTCATTTCCTTTCAGCCCAAGTGAATGAATCGACAAACAAGAAATTCATTTCCTTTTGGTAGTTATAACGTCATTATGCTACACGACTACATTATTATACTAACATAGACACTACATACCGTTTGGTACTCATTATGTGGCTCGATGCGTGGTAGGTCATGATAACGCCTGAAAGTCAGTGTTTTCGACATCGCCGGGCGGTTATTAAGTTCCACAATCTACGCCGTGATAACGAGGACAGTTTTGTGCATCCCGCGCAGATTACAGGATGACGTCCCTACGGTAAACAGCCGTGATATTGTGGTCTCATTACAGGCGGGTTTCATCATGATTTAAACGCAAGCAGTGAGTCCAGGTCAGTCGCGCAATTCCGTGAGAATTGCAGGAGACAATACGGGCGTACGGGCTTTATATCTCTAGTAAATTGGTCGATGTAGATGCAGCGTCCGCGGTTAAGCCCATTCCGGAGGCAAAGGAGTTTACGTTCGGTAGGTATACCCAGGCTCGTGAATTTCGACTCGGGCAGGCTTTATTTCAGGACGACGAACTTTATGTCAGGAAACGAATACCTATTTCAGTACAGGGTGTAAGAAAATTATATGTCGGGATTCGCACAGGGGAGTCTACACCACTGGATAGGTGGAGATCTGTATACAAAGAATGTGCCGCAAAATTCATCTACACCTCGAACTTCAAGATCCAAATTTTCTTATTTTTAACTGACATCGAAAAGGAGGAGGTTATAGATTCAACCCGTATGTATTTTTTTTTATGTTTGTCCCCGCATAACTCCTCAGCATATGGACCGATTTTGATAATCTGTTTTTATTCGAAAGAGGGCGATGCCCCGGTGGTTTCATCCTACACTGCGTCAATATTTTGCCAGTTCTGGTTTATAATAAAGACTATTGTCACTTAATTCTTATTTTTTTATGTACGTACGCGCATATCTACTCAGCATGTTGTGTCAATATATATAAAACAAAAAAGTCAAATATAAACAATTTTAATAAAAATTAAAACCGCCTTCAAAAAAATAAAAATGTATTAAAAAGTCAAAATTATTTTTTTCCCTTAGTGAATCTTCGGCTATCATATGTTTTAAGTCGGCGCCTCATCATTTGCACACTGTAAATCTGGCGCCGACTTAAAAAATATGATAGTCGAAGATTAAATAAGGGAAAAGATTAATTTTTATTTTTTGTTGTATTTATATTTTTGTGAAGTCGGTTTTATTTTTTTTTAATTTTTTTTATAATGTGGTCTACTCACAGGTACGATATAAAGTGTCAATAGAACCATTTTTGTCGTTCATTGTTTGAAACATAATTCCCTTGACACTTTTTCTTCTTTTAGTGATTCAAACACTTTACAATAAAAAAAAATGAACAGTTATTACAAAGTAAAATTTTTCCAACAGATTACCGTCTATCCAGAGGTGTAGGATCACCTGTGTGAACCATGACATATAATTTTCTAACACCCTGTGCATTAAGAACACTATATTGATGTTTTCATTGCCATTTCTACACAATTTTGGTAACTTTTAAAGCATTAAAAAATATCAATATTTTTTATAAATATACCTGCCATTGTTGTGTTCTACATTTAGATCATTTAGCTACCCAATTCAAGACTAATAAACTCTATGTCCTAGGAGTCACAAATGGTTCCGGAAATCAAACATAGTCATCCCATGAACACGAACATCAAAGTGACTTTTATAACGAAAAATGTAATTTAAAAAATCTTCATGCCTTCAATTATCTTACACCATTCTTCCCACCCCATTTCAAGTGACTGAAAAGTCCCTCCTCATGGACGTACATACGTACAATCGCACATACATAGATCCTGTATACGCGAACCGGTCGTGGCTCGGGTTCTATACATAAAAATCGCGTCGTTTAAAATTCAAACGCCACTTGCGTTACATGGACGTATCTGTCACCGCCGTTAAGGTTTCCCCGGCAAGGAAAAATGCCTCCGTCGCTGTATGTACGTGTGCACCTTCAGCTGGCGGTGTGCGAGCGTATAAGATGGCACTGGAGACGCGTCGCGTCGCGAAGGAGTATCGCGTGCACGGGCTTAGAACTGGTTTGCTCAGCCATGCGAGAGGAGCGTGCAACGGTGTCTTTAAAGAAAATGGAAAGGTGGGTCGTGTTCCAAGAGATCCCTTCCATTTTCCCGTAGGCTGCGCGAGGCTGCGTGTGTGCAGCCGCGTCTGAGCGCGCGTATCAGACACATTGTGCACGTATGCGGGCAGGTAACCAGGCGGTGTACCGCCGCAAAAGGCAGATCGTTGCGACGTATCGAAAGCGCGGAGATGTTCCCTAATTAATCGCTCGACTTCGAACTGTCGAGGATACTCCCCGTCCCGTGGCCGGTCGATCCCTTCGATTTCAATTATACGAGCCTGACTGACCGCCGTCCGTTTTACGCCGATTGAAATGTTGTTCGTCACCAAGCAAAGGCGCGCCGCGCGGTGGCCAATCCTCCAGCCACGAATTTTACGCGTGAATTTTCTAGTCCAACGTGCTTTTTGGTCTTTAAAGGTATCTTGAAGGAGGCTATCTATCAACACTTTGAGTGGTGTTGCTGTGCTTTCGCTCTCAGGACTTACTGCGGGACGGTTTAACGTGTTCTTACGTTGATATCTTCTGGATAGCATCGGAAGTGTTGTTCCAGGTGTCCCTGAATATTTGCTTGCGGCAAGTTAAGCAATGCTTTCTCAGCAGAAGTGATCGTTCAGGAAGTTTTTAATTTCTCAGAACCTCGCGTCGCTGAAAGTGTCAATGAATCCCTTTCTCCTTCAATTCTACGATCAAGCAGTTGAAATTTAACTTGCTATGGACCCTTTTCCACTTATATTTTTGTGGTTTCTATCTGTAGGGTTCCATATGGAGGGTTCCACAGTAGAGCGTCAATTACCCGAACTAATAGGGACCGGATGGATTCGGATAATCGAACAGTTCAGAGAATGAAGCATGTGTGTACTTAACCAGTTTATAACTATAGGAATTACACCTAAAATTACTTATTAAATACAAGAGTACTACTGCTGCAACTTTACATATATACTATGCACAAATTAAAACCGACTTCAAAAAAATACAATTGCACTAAAAAGAAAAAAATAATTTTTTCCCTTACTTAATCTAAGACTCATCTTTTTTAAGTCGGCGCCAGATTTGCACAGTGCAAATGATGAGGCACCGACTTAAAAAATGTGAGAGTCGTAGATTAAATATGGGAAAAAATTATTTTTCACTTTTCAGTGCAATTTTATTTTTTTTAAGTCGGTTTTAATTTAAAATTTATTTTTTTATTTTTAAGTTTTTAATTTTATATATATTGACACAACATGCTGAGGAGATATACGCGTACGTACATAAAATAATAATAATTAGGTGACAATAGTTTTTATTATTAACCAGAACTGGCAAAATATTGTGCCAATATTGATTCAGTGTGGGATGGGACCACCGGGGCATCGCCCTCTTTCGAATAAAAAAAAGATACATAAAACATAAAAAAAAATACAAACGGGTCGAATCTGTAACCTCCTCCTTTTTGAAGTCGATTAAAACTATATGTGTGCAATACATAGTAATTATATACATTAATGTTAATGTTTGATTTTTTGGTTCGGATAATTGACGCTCTACTGCAGTTGAAGAGCTGTCAAAAATTAGAAAACAGCTTCGTTAGCTTACTCCAATTGCTCGAACGTGGCTGACACAAGTAAATGTTCGCTATGAAGTGTGATAGCTTACGTAGCTGGAAACAACCGAATATTCGTGTGCTTTGATGTGTCTTAGGCCGTTTGTTTACCGCCCCAACGCAACTGCAATTTGAGCAAAAAACAATTGCATGCAATGTCGTGGGTATAACTTGAGAAAATCAGCCAGATTTTTCCCTGAGAGTTTAACGGAAACGAAGTTGTGTTGACGAGAAACAAAACCCTGCGTGTGACTGACGAATACTGATTCGAGTCGGAATGATGCTCGCTATTCTGCTCGAATAACAAATATGTATTGTGACCACAGTTGCGTATTTTAATGCGAATATTGAATATTCGTGTGCCAATACCGCATGTATGAAACTGCCACAAGCTACCCTTCGTTTTCAGCTGTACACGTCCGCAATTCTGCGGTCGTGGGAATCTCGTAACCCGGCTAACTTGGAAATGTTGTTAAATTATTATTTATTCAATTTAATAAATAGCGCATAGAATATTAAATTGACTATTACGATGCTTTTGAGAAACCAAGATTACAGCTACATTGACTTAATATTGTTCTGTCTCTGTTAATAAATTGAACTTATAAGTTTTTTCTTAGCTGGACATTATACATAAAACATATATATTTTATAGCTTTGCAAAGATCCTCTAGATTGATCGAATGCAAAAAGGACTTGCTAAGAGAACTTCTCATTAGCAAACTGCGGCTGCGGATTGCTTGAATCCGGTTTTCATGACACAAGTTACGCGCCTTGAATCGGTAGTACATACTTATCAATGGGTGTGTACACATATTTATGCGACACATGCACGTTTCAGTTGCACTTACACGAACGAATGTATGTGAACGTCGTTGATGCCAGTACTATTTAGTTATCGTCATAGGAGACACAGGCAAACCGAAGGTCGAACAATTTTTTAGACTGCTGATTTAGTAATAAAATTGAACGCGCATGAAGAACGAATTTTGCAGTTAATGAATTACGTTGGAAATTAAAATTATATTGTCCTTTAAAAAAGTCATTGGTCATTTCTCTTCCACATATTTTTACACGCTTTGTGAGCTAAATTAAGTACGTTAAATGCTTTGGTTCAGACAGTCTGAAGAAAAATGTAAAATTTTTTGATGAAACAATTTTTCACTATAAGAGAAGCAAGTTGGTTATAAATACAATCATCCACTTTTTTCAAAAATTATTTATGGGGTGTTCGCGAATATTCCATTGGTATTCCAATGGTCAGAAACGGTTTATGGCGCGCTCGACCTTTCGGCTGTAAAATCCTTAATTTTGCGACTTTTAACATAAACCAAACGGCATTTTACTCGGGAAGGGTGGTACTTCCGAAAAATGTAACAAAAAAATCGAGTTTCTGTTAATAAATTAGTCTCCTTAAGGAGAGATTCCGGTCTAAAAGTCGATATTTTTTTATTTCAATTTTCGAATGTTCAACTTTTTGGAAATAGGTGTTTAAAAGGATTTGCTGAAATTCGTAAAAGTCCCAAAGTTATAGGCATTTGAGTAGCGGCAACAACCGGCCACTCGGCACCCACGTAAAACTTTAAACACGTTTTTCTCGAAACAGTGTTCTCAAAACGGTGGGACCTGTATCTTCAAAAGTTATAATCCAATTCGACAGAAACATTTTTTATTTTGAAGAATATACTTCTGGCTAGGGGAAGGGGGGGGGGGAGAACCAGACAAAATTACAAAAAATTGAAAATTTATAATTTTCAAAGTCGTTGAAAGGACGAAAAATATAGGGAAACATTCTAAAAAATGTAATTTTTGTAATTTTTCTGGTTCCCCCCTAGCCACAAGTATATTCTTCAAAATAAAAAAGTTTCAGTCGAATCGGATAATAACTTTTGGAGATACCGGTCCCACCGATTTGGATGAATTTTATCGACGCTTTACTTTAACGACTCCCCAATGCCGTCTGCAATGATTAATTGCAAAACAAAAAATATATTTCCATAATTTAAGACATTCCCAGACATTCCCAAAAGTCACATTAAATTATATACAGTAGTTTTCCTTTAATTAATTCCTAAAGATCACCTATTTTTAGGGGAACCTCCCGTTAAGTGGTCACTTTGCTACTTCAGTACTCTCTCATCTACCAGTGGCACTGACGGCACTGAACCGTCACTGAACTGATATCCGTGCTCAGACCTTCACACGCGTCCTCGCCGCGGTGGACAAGCATGCGCACGATGGTCCGGTACGCATCATTTACACAGCATCCCCATTATGTAAATGTATTCTAGGGACTTATCGATGTACATACAACTACTTCGCGCTGGCCGTTCGTGGGGCCCGCGTTTCGCATTCGCGCGTACACAGGCGCGCATGAAAAAGTGTCTCGCGATGAGCAGGGCGTAGAGGTGCCCGTTGCGAATAGGAGCACAGTTCGGCGCAGGTGTACGCGTTCGCCGTACATCTCGATGAGCGTGCATGGTGCGCAGTGGGCAGCTAGCAGGTACCTATTCGACGTGATGCCCACCGATCGTAAGTGTGCGCCGCTGGTACGTCATTAGCGAGCGGGCCCAGCAGATATCCGGTGTGTAACGATTGGCGGTAACCATAAATCGATCATTTAATTGCGCTCCCGCCGGGAACTACATTTTACTAGCCCACCCCCTCTCCGACCGATGCACCTCCTTCCCCTGTTTGGCCATCCACCGACCGTTATACGCCTATCCGCAGCCACGAGGAAGATCGATGCTGCCCGTGGCCGTTGACTTGAATGAATCGCAAAAGCGGCCCGATCGCCGTACAAGAATCGGCCTCCTGAAAACGCGGAAGTCGTGACTGCGGTAGCGACTAACGACTACCGCCATAGATCGCTCGAAATCTTTGCCTGTCCGTACAAATTGTAATACGTGCTTTCTAGCTGGCTGCAGGGTTATCGTGCATCACCTTTTAGCGCCTCGGTCCTTGGAATCAGACGGTTTTTTTCTCCGGTTTCACCGCAGGAAAAGGTTACATTCTGAGGATTAGGTGCTGCTTGTTGGTCTACAGAAACCAATGCGACTGGAACCGTATCTCTCTGCAACTTTCCACCGCTGCGTTATTTCAAACACACAGTTCGAGTAAAAGTCATCCAGATTAGCAAAAATTGTGGAAACCTGTAAGTACTTACAACCAGTTCGTTGAATTCTGGCCACTCTAACGGAAGTACGCGGCGAAGAGTGGTTAAACTTCGTGTGGTTGGCACCCGGTTTGGGAACCCTTTTACAATATTTCGTGAATATGGTGTAGGGGAAAGTCGCGCCACAAGCTCTCGGCTAGCTGTACTCACGAGATATTGTAGAAATGTTCGTGAATCAGGGTTATCGTGCATTTGTGTTAGAACGGTTAAAATCGAATCTGTAGAATGTACATTCAAAATTATAATAAAAATTTCATAAGTTTATTAAGTTACATTTTCGTTCACCACTTCAAGATTATATTCAAATTTAATTGGAGGTTTAAAAATTAATATGATTTATGGTATATTTAATTGAAAACTAAAGATTAAATAATTATTTTAATAGATTATATTAAAATTTAATTGAAGGTTTAAAACTTAATATTATTTATCTTAGATTTAATTGAAAACTGAAGATTAAATAATTATTTTGTTAGATTATACCTATTAAAATTTAATTGGAGATTTAAAAATTAATATAATTCATATTAGCTGTAATGCTTCATCCTATTATGGGATTTAGAAAAATAATTATGTTAATAGTTTGTTACAATTTCTGTAAATTTTTGCTAACAGATTTAGTCAAACAACCTACATAGTGAAACGCAATCACTGAAAAAGATCCTGAAAGTGGGGTATGTATTCCGCGATATTTGTCGACCGTGAAAATTTTATCAAAAGGACAAGTGTCATTTTTCCTTCGGTGTTGAAATCTGATTGTGGAACACGAAGCTGACGCTATAAACGATTTAACACAACTCCTTTTCTATGATCGAATATCGCGGTCTAATATTCTCACTACTTTTTATGGTCAAACTGAAAATCCGAAGTTCCATATTGGCACGTAGGTAGCGTGTTAAGAGAGTATTCCAGTGTAAGACGCGGTTTTTTGTACACAATCTTTGGTATTTTTTTATGAAGCATCTATACAAACTTTTCTGTAGCGAGGTTCACATATTTATCCATGTTTCAGTGATGTTTACAAATTTTATTAGAGAGAAATAATTAAAATTCGTGGCAGTGAAAGCGCTTGAACGCATTCGGTACAAAAAACGTCGTCCCATGGTGTCCGTGATTCCGGATATTCTGCTCATCTGAAATAAAACACCAAAATGATTCTTAATTAGGACTCTTAATTGGGGAGTTTGGCTATAGCCGGTAGCGGAATTAATTCAAAATCATGTTTCTTTCTCACTTAATACGAAAAATATGAAAAAAAATCACTATTCAGACTTCAAAGTGTCATTTTTATAATTGCCGATTTTTTCTTTCATTCCGCCATTGTAACTTTGAACAAAATTATTATTATTGCATATAAAAATTGAGCACATTCTTTGAATGCCAATTAATAGACGTTCCAAGTTTGGAATTATAATACTCCATACTTTTCTTTAAAAAAATTCCCCCACACTTGCCTTATTTTCCAGCTAGGGAGACCCCTTAATGAAACTTCTCCAAATACGTCATACACACCTTCCTCGGTATTCAAATCCTGTTCAGATCACCGAATACAATACTCAACACCTTTACAAACCAGTATGCAGAAATGTAACTATATCTTGGCGCATGTTTCAATTAAGCTCGGTGAAAAGCGAGCTCCGCGAAGGAAAGATAGATCCGTTGTACGGCTCGAGCGATTATAGACTCCATTACGGTCTCTCTTAACCGTAAGGCAATCCATCAAAGCGGCGAACGTTGTCCAGGAAATTGATGCGCGCCTACGTTCCGTGAATTGTTCTCGATAGCGCGATAAAGTCGCCTCTCGTCAGCGGCTGTTGTCTGTGTTTTCCTCGGCCCAGGAAAGATACACGGGCGAGATTAATCAATTACCATCGAGTATCGCGTACATTGCCGCGAACAGTACGAGTTCATTGACGGCCAACGCCGACAAGCATAATTATACGTTGAAGATTGAATGGAACGTATGCGCGAACGCGGTGTACGAAACCGGGCGCAATTTATACTGGCTACATTGGCGAATATTTATCGAGAGGATTATCCTATTCCTTAACCATAAAATAATCTGTCAGTGTTAGGCACAACGATACGCGATCGGCAAGCCGATATACGCCCACGTGTGGCGAATCTCTGGCCGCCTACGGTCGCACGGCAGCGTGTTTGAAGACGACTGGCCATTCGACGGGAATCACTGTATGTAATCCGCTAGGACGGCAGAGTTTCCGCTCCGGCTTTCAGAAACTAAGTTTGCTTATCGTGTTACGGGGTACACGTGCCCTGCAATGTATTAATGCTGCGGTTGTGTATCGAATGTAGCTTCGTTTTGTACCACAGCAGCTAATATTCCTGAAGGAGATCATCTTTGGCGCATTCTGTGCTAGGTGAATCGCTGGTGACCAAAGCTCCTACACGGAGTGTATGAAAAATAACGGGCTTGACGAAGCACTGATCATATTTGTGAAAAACGTTCGTTTTATTCAAAGTATGTTCCTTCGGCATTGATAATGATAATAATAGTAATAAATCGTCTTTATTCTTTTATAATATATAATACAGACGCAGTAGAATTATAAACGCAAATACAGAATGGGCGAGGCTCAGCGTAGCTGTTATTATGCCTGACCCGAAGGCGAAGATGATTATGAAAGTGGTCCAAGTCAAAAATATAAAATAATTGAATTTATCTCTTATTTTGTATTACATCGATTACACAAACGCAGAAGTCTAAATATCGCGGAACGAAAAAGAATAATTTTGGCCACTTTCATAATCACCCCCACATATAACGCACGGTCAACCATTTCCGTATTATAAGTGGCAATAGCCAGTATATGATCAGACACAGATCCATAGCTCACAATGTGAACTCGTTTAACTTTAATCTTAAAGGGCTTATCTAGTTTGAAGCGCTGTTTTTCAGGGCTTTTATAGAATTTTTTCGGAGAAAACGAAAAGAAATATTTTTAAGTGCCGTTTTTGCATTTCATTATTTCAAGTACGAGCTATAATTTAACATTTTTGTGAAGTAAAAAATATGGGCAGTTTTGAAGTCAGGTGTCGTTCAAGTACTTACTTCAAGTCCTCTTGAATTTTTCGAGAGGTCCAAGCGATGTCTATTCTACCAGTCGTTTTGGTCATCTGAAATTGGAAAATCGAATGTTATTTTCATCAGCACATTTGTGGCTATAGCCGGAATTGGGATTTTTTGTTGATCGTTAAAAATTACGGAATTGGAACGGAAAAAAATGATAAAAAGCGCACGATTTTGTGCATAGCGTTCCAATTCTATCATTTTTAACGGTAAACAAACAATTCTAGTTCTTGCTATAGGTACAAATGTGTTGATGAAAATAGCGTTTGGTTTTTCAATTTCAGTAAAACGAAATTTACTAAAACGACCGGTAGAATAAACACCGTTTGGACCTCTCGACTTCAACGACAATGTTAAATTATAGCCCGAACATGAAATAATGAAATGCAATAAACGGCACTTGAAAATATTTCTCCCTTTCCTCAGAAAAAATCTAAAATTGCCCTGAAAAACAGGGTTACCAAACTAGAAAACCCCCTTAAATTACAATGTTGCACCAGGAAGCAGACTACTTTACCATAGAACAACATATTGACACGTACCTACTATCTCCAAAACCCTTTGCACTATTCAATATTTTTCCATAATAATCATGGTATGGCCTTAACTCTACACGATCTATTCAACTTATAAAAACATACTCTATAAATACTACTTCTCGAAAACCTTGCATCCCTTAAAAAATCCAAACGATCTTCATATCATTTACATACCTTCCCTTAGAAAAGAACCAAACCTGGTCACATAATGATTCCCTAAAAACCAAAAATTTCATGCGCAGGTACACATTTAATTTTACAATCCTTATTCTTCCATAACGCTCCTAATTCTGTAACCTCTCCAGGAACAATTTTCTAAATCGATCCAAACGATACTGCTCGATCATTTACAACGAAAGCTGCCCACATTCCTCCAGGCGAGTTGACCGCTCGTAACGGGATTACTGAAATTTAAACCATTTCCACGGGCAGAGACGCGCGTTGACACCCACGTGATCTCTGCGCAGACAGATGCGCGGTCGCAACTTAACGTTTTATATGCATCATTTCGCAACGGCGCACGCTGCAGCATTCGTTCCAGAAGGGTGCCGAGGCATGCAATCATAGGGATCCGTGGAAAAATCGGGAAACTAGTTCCATCTGCGTATACTAACCGATCGAAACACGTTCGGTGATTTCGTCGCGTCGCGCTGCCATCCAACCTTGTCGGGAATCGTTTCTGCGTCCAAGAGAATCCCGCCGTCTCCCTCAAGGAAGCGATACCCATTGCCTTTCGTTTTTCTCTCTACGCTGAAATTGTTATGCCACGAACACCGAACGATGCTTTCTATATATTTATTCCGATCATCCCGCTTGTGTATGCTCGCTATTTCAAAGGTAGCGAGGGATAGGCTGCCGTTTATATCATGTGGCAGGATAATGCGTGAACGTTCGCCAAGGTTTATGGACCATAACGCTTCGCATTGGCGAAAGGTAGAATCGAAGTGTTTCGTATAAACCACGGAAGAATCTGCGGGTTCCTCTTTCTGCCCGTACGTATGCACACGTCACAGCGTATACAGGGTGCTCGCGTTATTATTGCAAAGCATATTGCAAGTTTTACTTCTAATTGGTGGACGTGCGAATGAAATGGAAGGGAAAGGAGTTTCAATATTTCGTGGGCGTACAAGGAGAATCCAGTATCAAGGGAAGATCGCCAACCCGGAAATTCAAGAAATTATAAAACTTTGGGGATACGTAGAAGATACATAGATATGTACTGCGCAATTTTTTTGCTGCCCAAATTCACTCATAGGGGGGTGAAATTGACGAACTTAAATTCTGGCTATTTTCTGATTTTGTGTTATAACTCGCGAATTATAAGAACTGTAAGTTACCAAATGATAGTCCTAATTAAAAGAAGTAACTTTTGTCTGAAACATTTTTTTTACTCTTCTAGTTCGCGAGTTATAACACAACCTCGGAAAATAGCCCGATTTTTAGTTGGGCAGCAAAAAAATTTCGTGATACATATCTATATATCCTATAAATGTATCCAAAGTTTTTTAATTTTTTACATATCCGGATTAGGAATCTTTCCTTGTAAGTCCATTTTTGCTAAAATTCATTATTTCATCACCACTACATGTTACATATCTTGTGAAAAATAAAAATCGATTATTCTTAAAATTTAGTTTTACGGAGTTAGAGGGTTTTCCTTGTACGACTGCGATTTGTTCGGAGTTATAGGAGGGCATACATCAATTTTTCGTATTTGCGATAGATATTTCGAAATGAAGGAGGCGGTATAAATTAAGGATGCCTTCATTTATGAATAGCTATTGCAAGTATAACATGTTGATTTATGCTACTTTATTGGTTATAACAAATAGTGATATTTTTTTCTCTTCCATGTTTTTTTTATCTATTATATCTGCAAGGGAAACGCTGAGTAATAATAATGTGAATACCCTGTACAACTCTTCAGCGATTTTTATTTATGGTGTCGTATTAAGTTTAAAGTCGTTTTATTAGTTACATGCTTCGTGTTGGAGCCGAATTAATCTCACCTATGGTTACTGGTACGACTGGTGAGGTGGAGAAAATGTTTCTTGTAGTCTTCGAAATTGGAATTTAAGGGATTTTTGGGTCTGATTACGATGAAACTTCACTTACAGTTTTCAGTTGTATTGGCCACAGCTATGTGGATTTACTATAGTTTGAAGAGGAAAAATCTAACGTTCAAAGTTGATTTTTTGGGGTTAAAACAGATTTTCCGCTTTAAATTGTCGCCATTTCTATAATTATCCTTTTTTTTTTTAAATCCTACACTACATTGTAGGTAATACATTCTTATTTACAAATCAACAAGAATGTTTAATTTCTGACGATCCAGTCTTTGCCAGCGATAGCGGCCATCAATCGATGTTCTAGCAGAAGAGGTTTCCGAATTACCGAATAACTCCGCCTTTTTGTAACACTTTCACTTTTTCAAAATTGCACTATACAGCTGAAAGTTGCATTTATATCTTCTGAAAAAATTGAAACTTTCCATTTAGTAACTACCAATGAAAAAAATTCCCCAAATCTTACCTATGTTTAGACGCCTCACGGTGATGTACCCTCTTAAGTAGCATTGATGTTATCAGAACTTTACACACAGCAATCTTGGGTCTTAGGTATCTAGTTAATAATAGTGAAATTATAATAATATAAAGAGCATGAATATATCTTTATAATCATTTCAAATATGGAGTAACAACGATACCCATAATATCAATAGAATACATCTACTTCTTCAGGATTTAAAAATCGAAACGTACCTATCATTGTCAGAATTCCAGTAGTTTCATAATCACGATGACCAATCCACGGCCGAGATCAGAACGGACATTCGTTCCAAATGAATTACGGCTGTCTTCGAATGACTTTAGTCACGGAACAGTAATCAGAAAGCAACCGGTTACGTATTTGCATTCGTGCCCTATGTAACTAGTATTATGCTAAGCGTGTGTCCGTTAATTTTTTCCCTTTTTTTTTTATAGCAGAGTTTCACGTGGGTGGGAAATTGGCTATTAGTAACCGTCTTGCTTCCGAGCTCCTCGTTTCCCCCGTGCTCGGGCTACTTGACGTTCAGCTATTATTTATGATAGCGAGTAGCGCGAGTTTTGTACTCGTTATACGCTACACAGGGCGAAACTTATATATAGTTAATTAATAATTATCCTACGCGGCGAGTGGCTGGTGTACGCTTCACCAGCCCACTACTGAAAATCGCCAGGTTCGTATGTTCGCGCATGAGAGTACGGTGGACATTTATGCTAACAAGATTCTCAGTGACGGCAAAAGTGCGTGTAATTAACTCGTGTACACGACAATTGTGATTGCTGAAGTTACGTTTAGATGCGAGTAGTTTCGGAGGCGGGCTTCATCAGTGTCACATAAATTCAATCGCCCGACACGGTGTATGTACAATATCGCTCAAAAGTATTTCATCAGTTGCTACATGCACGTTTGGTAAAGGAGAGAATAGGCAGAATAAAATAAAACACAGTTTATTATTGCTTGTGCTTATGATATTGCTACTTCTTTTGCATATGTATAATTATTTTGCCACTGTAATCAAGAGATTATTTGTGCCTTTTATGTGATTTAATTCTTCGGACCCTAGGAACTTATAATCAATTTTTTCCTTCAAAATTGTTTAATTATATTTTAACGTTATCGTGGTACATTTTAAATTAGCTATATTGTTGGCACCTGTTGCCAAGAAAATGTTTGAACCACCGTGATCAACAGTTATGTATATTCCAGAAAGAGGAAGATTACAGGTGTCAATAATTTATTTATTTTTTATTTATTTATTTATTTATTACGGGTGACAACTCTTTGCTACATTATAATGACATGAAACGACACAAGTAGAGAACGGCAAACAAGATAAAACGTTCAGATTGAGATTAAAATACACAAATAGCAAAGAAAACAACAGAAATAGATGGAATAAAATTGCAACTTAATCATCCAATATGCGCAGAACTGAATTTCGGAAAGTAGATAAGGAAGTGGCGAAAATGTCAATATTATGGCAGTATCTACATAATCAAATAATAATAATAATAATAATAATCGAATTGCAGTTTAAAAACAATGAAAGTAAAAATAAACGATCAATTGAATATCCAAGTGGGACTACCGACATATAGAAAAACGTCCTATTTTCCCTCATGAATCGTACCTATAACAAGTGATCAAGTACTTTTGAGCGGTAGTGTACATTCCACCGTGTACGCTGGATTTGTGGTTACTATAAATTTAATTTCATGACGATGTTCGTAATCAGTCCTCGAGAGAACGTCCCAAAACGTGTTTTGGACATGTCTGAATTTGAAATTTTAGTTTTAATCACTCCTTAGCTTATACGGTTTTCACGTTATACTGTTTGGTGGATTTTGTAAGTTTGAAGTTGTTCGTATATTGAAGAATAGTTATTTGCTGTGGGATTCAGACACTTTTATCCTTTGTTACTCTACCTTCGTTACTCTTTTGAATTTCTAAGTGAAATGATGGATTTTCGGTTTGTGCATCCAAAAGTGACCTACACGTATAAGGATAAAAAGGGAGTTAGTGTAGACATGGGGTTGATTATTAGATAGACCTTGTGAATTTGGACGTTGAAACAAAATTGAAGCGTCGTGATGAATAATATTAGTGCAAAGCAGTGGTTTGAGAAAATCGTTAATAACATGCTTTAGGGATTTATAAATCACAAAAGGCTCGACCTTCCAATAACTTATGTAAAAAACGTCTATTGTGTAGATCAAAGTGTGACATGCACTTCAAAACGTTCACAATGCAGTACTAAAAATAGTGCAAAGAGAGTCCCTCTTAAACTAATTTAAAAAACAAGAGCCTATATTGTTAGTGTTTCCTATACACAAAGAGAACCTGTTTCCTGTACAAAAAAAAAGATTCAATAAGTGAATTATATTTACACGTTTTGCCAAATATCTCTCTTAACTCTACACAGTTTTGTAAATAGCTTCAATATTTTTCTTTATTATCACCAATCTCGAAACAATGCATACATATACTGTGATTAAAATAACACAAACAACTTGCAATATTACTCAAAACTAAGTTCCATCTAGTAATTGAAGAAATCATTGTTCACATTTATGAGAATTATTTAAATTCATTTCGAGGTGTTACCTTTATTAAACAGATAGAATTATAAATAAAAAATAATTCTAGACACAGCGTCGAAAGCTGAAAACCAACCTGCTAACATGAACTACGTTTACATTAAATTTTTTTATTTAACACACCTTAAAGAATTGCACCCCTGAAATCTTGTAAAATTCCTTTAAAAAAATATGTTGCTGGTCATAGCTCGGTTAAAAAAGTAATTAGGCAAGCTTTTAGTGTTTCAGACGTCTTTTACGACGGCCCACGAGCGTGTCTTTATAACATAATTATCTGGTTCTGGAAAATGTCGACGCCTGCACGGGACTGCACTTTTCTTTGCTCGTTTTGCAGAATGCCCACGGTTCACCGTTATGGTTAGGACTTTTCGACGAGTCATATGCGTTGGTTCTTTATTACTGAGCCATTAAGTATCTAACTACCCACCGTCAATTTCGAGTATTAAACGCTGGCAGAAACGAATTCCAACGAAGCATAGTCAAGCCACGAGTTGTATCGAGAAGAAGACGCATTACCTTCAATGCTTTCCGTCGTTAATGACCCATTCGATAAATCAAAGTAACGTAGAATTGTTGATCGATAATATTTTCAAGCTTGCAGGAATAGGAAGATCGTCAAGTTCATAACTTCAATCACACCTTGCGGAAAATGAAAAAACGTTATTTGTCAGAAGTGTAGATACCTATTTATATTTTCGAATGTTTCGATAATACGTACCTAACACATTCTTTGTAAACAAGCATTTATAAAGGAAAGAAATATATAAAGAAAAAAAGTGTCACGTCCGCGACTTAGAATCTACCAATAACTAAACATTTGGAATCATTAACGTTAATAATTCCAAATGCTTAATTATTGGTAGATTCTAAGTCGCGAGACGTGACAGAAGTATCATAAGAATCCAAACTTCTTTTCTCTTGATACCTATACAAGGCGTTTATAAAAATGTCAGACATTATTTCAGGTTCGGTTCGATTCACTAAAATAATAAAAAAAGGTGGTATACCTACGCATAGACATAAAGCTTATTTTTGCTTAATAATTTTTATATTCCGTAAAACACGGGCCCGGAACGTCTATGAACTCAAAATTTAATTTTCTCAAAAATTTTTAACTAATGCACCCTATGTGTTTAATTATTCTGCTTGTTGAGCATTAATTTTATCTATGCAAAATTTAAACCAAATCGGTAACCTAAACTTCGTGAACCCAATTCTTGTCACGGACCCCCGAATGATGGTAATCGTTATTTTTCCCGAAATGAATTTCTTTGACATCCGTAGGAACGTTCCCCATCGAATGCTGTAATTTATCGTATTCGCGTAGCATGGAAATAGCGTATTGAGGTACTACGCAGAGCTTCCTAGTTATTAATCAAGATACATCGAACGACTCTCCGTTGCCACGTTTTCAGGGCCCCGATAAGTTATTGCATTGAATGCAAATTCTTGTCGATCGCGCGCGCGCGCGGCACAACTCATCGTGCGGGCTTTTCAGAAAAGTTCACCTCTCCGGCTTTGTTTCAGCCGATCCATCTTCTCCCTTCGGAAGTCGTAGAAATAAGAAAGGCAGAGCTACCTGTTCCGCGGGGATATTGATAGGGATGGTTTACCGTCCACCAGCGGTGCATACGTTTATACAGGGTAGATTGGTAGAACTCGATGTAAGTCGCAAGGATATAAGTTTTCATGAAAACCGGAGCAAGCGGAGGCTAAGAATTTTTCCTATAGGAAAGAATAAGTTTAGACGTAAACGGTACTAAAGTTGACTTTTCTTTACGAGGTGGTATGTACAATGCACATATAATATTTATTCATGATGTGGACGTAACGAATTTTGTGAAATGAAAAAGCTGTTTCTGGAAGAAAGGGATTTAACAATCAGAATCCTTTATCAGTGATTTAAAATAATGTAATTGAGAAAACAATTCTTTATGACAGTGGAGAAGTGTAGATTATAGTTTCAGTAGCTTTTAGAATATACAATATTAGCTTTACTTCCTGGCGTTGCTTGGAATTTACATCCTGATATTTTTTATATTTTTTTAATATGAAAATAGTCACATTAGGTACATTTCGTGACCACTGAGTTTACCGTTCGAATGTTTTTAGGTGACAGACAAACACACAAACACAAACTGCCTGCTTTATATATTAAGATTATTAAAAGATCTGTAGTGCGAAACTGTGATTCCGTGCTATTCAACAGCTTTTATTCAAATTGTGGTTACTAAATCAGTACTAAAACTGATGGTTTTATTATAAGAATACGATATAACAATATATGAAAATAAGACATTATAATACTCGCTCTTTCCTTTCGACGTTCAGTGCGTGGCGCGACTCACGTGTAGACATTACACACACAGTAAAAGAAACAAAAGAACGCACGGAGTCCACATTGCAGCGGGAACGAGCGCTGATTTAAACTTTCATTCACAACAAAAACATAGTTGCTACAAACTACTGAACGCGACTTCGTTTATTACTTAATCTCACGATTAGTCTCATCATCTACAAAAGTAAATTATCTTTTTTAGGTACATTGAATAATCACGAAATTAATCACTGGTCCTCGTGTCCAGTCACATTTAACCCGCGGCACAAAAACAGAAACTCTTGATGATAGTCCTACTAAATCCTCGCTTTTACATTTTACAAATCTGTCCTTCACAGCTAAAAATAGAAACAGTTTTTATAATGACAGACGACTATCCAAACCTACTGCTTAATAATTTTGATCTTTTTCAAGCTTTCGTTCGTCATTCTTCAAAACAGACACGTGAATGTGTACACTATTTTTTATCATATCTGATTTAAATACAGAAGATATAAATAATAAGGTAATCGACTATCCAACAGATTGTAGAATACAATACACTACAGAAGGAAATAGAGTTAGCACTTATGGTAATTGTAGATCCTAGAGTATTTTTTAATAACGTCGTCTTTCGTAACACATAATTCAATAAAACTTTATAGTAACTTTAAGTTTCTCTTTCATGGTCTTTCGTGCTGTTCGCTGACGCTGTATCCAATGGCGGTTGTCGGTTCTAGTGGGAACTTGCGCGTCTCCGTCTAAAAGACCGGCGAAGATGCTGTCCGCATTCAAGGCTAGCCAGCCCGTATTTGCATTGTATTTTAGATGGTACATTTGTGTATTTAACGTACCGCCGGTTCAGGTCCTTCCACTTACGCTGGTAAACACTTTCATTGCAGAAACACTTCAGATTTTCTTACGGGAAGCTAGGTATGCCTGTAGCCATTACGAAGAAATAAATTCAAGTTTTTCTGTTTCGTCTGTTAGCAGCAAATGAAATAAAATGTATTTTAAGTAACAAAAGATATATATATAACACTTTATTATTTAACTACTAATGCTAACCACATGTCTTAAAAAATATGGGACTTATTAGAAATCCTCGTGTGGAATTCGCGTGTATTAATCTTCGGGGTGCCGAATTGAACGGATAAATATATTTTTAAAGCAAATTCAATAAAATTCAATAGGTGATTGTAAATATTTATTTAAAGAATAAAATCCAAGTTTCTTTTCTTTTCGCAAAGTCCTTCTTTGAGGGGTGTGAGGGCCCCAACCCTCTCTGGATGCGCCACTGCTATGAAGTTCGTTTTGTCGAAAAGTTCTATTCACGTGGGAGTAAGAACTACACTCATTGTTAAAAACAAAGTTGAGTGTCTATGTATTTGGTAGGTAATATATTATTTTATTACGTATGACTTTGTTCTGTGTTCCGAGTACCCTTTCAGCGCCAAATTTCAAATGGCAGGTTTGTATCATCTTATGTTAATAGTTATTAGAGTTTTCCTAGAGTTTTTACCCTAGATTATATGTTGTTTTTCCCCTAGATACATTTTTTTGGCAAGAAAGAATTATTAAAAGAAAGTGTAAATATCAGTCTGTACACAGTTTCATATCAGTCCGTTATTTAATAAATAATGTTAATTTGAAATATAGTAATTGAGAATATTGTAACTGAATTAATATTATATTTAATATAATTGCTAAAGATTTATAGAAATTGAGGAAAAGTCTAAACTTAACTAAACCTCATCATAAGCAGTTTTTAAGTTACAACACACTTTTCTCAATTTCTTTAAAATTCCTAGACGCATAGTTCTACGTTGTTCTGCTGCAAGGTTACATTATTTTAAAGAATAAGAAGAAAAATATTTTTCCAAGTCTCTCGTGAAGATGTCTCTATTAATCTGACCGTAATTAGACTGCTTTGTATACTGAAGGATTTGCTTCACTATACCTACCTTTCCTTACATTCCATGTATTGCTTCTAATTGCAAATGACGAATACACTTGTTACGCAAGGCAAGATGGGGTGCTGAACAAGTTCCGAAGGATACGGATGAAAAGGAAAGCTGGAGGAATCTGTGAGCCACGTATGTAAATGGAAGACCCAGATTTTATATCGTGCTCGCAGGAAACGCTCGCGATATAACCGTAATTCGTGGACGACGCGCAAAAGAAATAATAAGATTATAGGTATTTCTATACGGCCAGCAGTAAACTATACTTTTATGCCCATTAAAGAGAAACTCGGCGAGCAGATGGCGCTTCGGGCTTCCTGCCACAGATAAGTGAGATACAATCGGAGCATTCGAATATCTCCTGCGGTCTCATTAGAAGGGAATCCTCGCAGGCGTAAAAATTTCCAACTTGATTTTATAACTTTTTACACTAATGATTAAAAAATTCTACTACACAGTTGATACCTTGCACACTCGTGAGGAACGGCTTGCCTTTTACGTTTTCGCATTCCTAAGTGTTTATACAGACGAAAGCTTTAGGAAGTAATAATATTAATATTTCATTAAAAATATTATACAATGCACCTAACTTAATCCAGGTATAGAGAAAGGAAAGAAAGAATATTGCACCGATAGTAGCAAATCGAGTAAAGACAAATTAAAAATTAAAAGAAAGATAGATGGAAAATAATACTGAAATTTATGAATATGGTAACAGAAAGAGAGAACAGAGAATCAAGGCCTGATTTAAATAGGGGGGAGGGGGGGGGGGGGGCGCAAGCAGGGCAACTGTCCAAAGCCACAAATTTGAGGGCGGCATAATTGGTAGAAAAAGAAAATTAAAATCAATAAAAACCAATAAAAAAGTGAAACTTTTTGTAAAAGCAGTAAAAAGTAGGTAATACAGGCTTGACTTTAGTATCAAACTTTATAATTAAATATAAAGGGCGGCAAAATTCATTTCCACTCAGAGCGGCGCACAGTGGGACAAACTTGCACTTCTTTGTATCAAAATCGTAGAACTTTTGATAGAAATAAGATAGAAGGCTGAATCTTTTTCGAGGTTAAAGCTAATATATTGCAGAATAAGGGAATAATATTGAAAAACTATGACAAACAAGTTTTGACCTTGAGAATCTATGCCAAAGTTGAGATTTTCGAAGAGAATTGCTGTTTTTCTTTTATAATTCGGTGGTTGAAGTTTTTCCTTGACTTGTTACACATCATTTCCTGTAGATTTTGACACGCTGAATTCAAATCTGGCCGCAGAATTTGTCTTGCACTTCAGGATTCTTTTTGACCAAGTTTTGACCGATTTTCAAAGTCAGAACATGTTTGTCATAGTTTTCAAATATTTTTCCATTATTCTGCAACGTCTTTGCATTAACCTCGAAAAAGGTTCGCCTCTCTATTTTATTTCTATCAAAAGTTCTACGATTTTTACACAAAAACGTGCAGTTTGTCGCACTGTGCGGCGGGAAGAGCTAGATCGGGCTCTGCAGAGAATGTAGTAATATCTATGAAAAAGTAATAAGCGAGAAGGTAGGCAATCAACATGCACGAAACTCAGAACGAAATGAAAGGGAATCGTTGATAGTGATTAGTACGTCGCAATGACCATTTTGTTACAATTTTGGAAATAACAAATTTGCAGCTGACACGTATAGGAACTTTCGAGTGAAACAAATGTGCGCAATAAGTTGATTCCTTCGAGACGCTTGATTGGGGTAAACAAATGTTTGGGAGGTTGTTTCTCGCACAGAACCGTTTCTTCTGCAACAGGCATTCTTGTATCGCCGATAACTGGAACAACTTCTGCGAACGGATGCTGGAGGAAGTGTTTGAACTCGGGACAGAAATGGTTGGACTTTCTCGGACGGTCTCGGTTGCATCGAGCACTAAAACCGACCATTTACGACACGCTGCGATCTCCTCCCGTTCTTTGAGCCTGCAGAGAATCCTTTGCATGCGTCTTTGAACCGGTATTACGCATCGAACAAAGAGCTTTGCCCTGGCAGTGAGAGAGTCCTCGTCGAAGCTTTCCCTCGTCTTTCCTTTCAATCTCCTCAGCTTTGTTTGCCAAAGTATTTTTCTGCACTACTTCAATGACAGAGCGGCATACCACTTTTCTCTATGGCTGCTGCAATGAATTTTATATTCTACACAGTATATATCTAGGAATTCCAAATAGATCAGTTTTCGCACGTTGTGTCAGGGATTTTGATCAAATTGGAATATCAAGTAGCCTACATGAAATCGAGGGGGATTTAAGTCATCATTTTGCTGCTTTCGAATATGTTTACAACATACAGGCCGACAAAACAACCATAATTGAATTTTTATTTGAATATATTCAATATTATATTTAATATATTTTATTTTAATAGAAAAGAATTAGCCTTTCTGAATAAATACTTTATTGAATCGAAAAGTTATTTTTACAAGGTTGGATGACGAGACGATTATATTCTTACCATACAAAGACATGTTCAGCAAAAGTATTATTTTTCCATTGTAGTAGTTTTCATTACTTTGGTTAATAGTCTAAGGACTTGGCTATTCGTGACACGAGAATGGCCAAAATCTAAGTTGTGAACTTAGTTTACTTAATCTCAGGTCTATAAGTTCCAAGAATAAGTAATCTATGTTCAATTTGTGTACTCTTACTTTTGACTTTAGGATTATCCGTCCAAGTAGTATATCTTCCCAAAAAACTACTAACACATGAACTAAAAAATTGAAGAGCACATAGGATAAACTTAATAATACATCTTGTGTACATTATATCAATGTACATAAAAAGCCCCTCTTTCGTGTATTACAATTTGTATTCACAATTAGGGTTCCAAAAAACAGAACACAGTAGAATTCTTGAAATAAGGGAGTAAAATTAAACAGGTTTCAATAATTAGGATAAATGCACTATGGGATATTTATGAAATCACTCGAATATGTACCATGTTATCATTTACGTCTCACTTACTACCTATCAGTATTGGAAAAGTACTGCTGCATGATTGTTGAGTATATATATTCAGTACTTTAAATCTTTGACAATACAAGGTGGATACTACTATAAATTATGTAGCTAAGAGAATTATTCAACAGACATTTTCAGTAGCGTATTTCGAAAACACGGCGATCATCACTGAATTCTTATTTCGTTCAATTTGCCATAAAACAACTTCTAAATCTTCCCAGCACCGCACGCAGGAATTTAAAATCATGAGAATGCTGATCGCTTAGCAAAAATAGCCACTTAAATGTATACTTTAGACTTATTAACAATCCCGTATACCGTTCTTTTTGAAGCAAACGTTCAAACACAAAGTACCATAAAAGAACAAAGGCGGATCAAGGGGCGAAACTGTTTCACAAACTTTTACACTGAAAAATTAAAGTTTAAAAAATTAAAGAAAAATTGTTACCATAAGTCATTGTAAAGCGGACCATTATAATTTGAAAGCACCACGTGCTCGTATTGGAATTGTTAAAAATTCAAAATGCGATTGTAAAAAGAAAACTCATATCGTTTGGCAGTGTCATCTCTACAATTCACAGCGATCACAGTTAATTAGACAGCTTCAGAAACAAAAGTTTCAATTACCATTATGCGTAGAAATGTTAGTCGCTCAATCAACTATTACCGCGTGTTTATGTGTTTACAATTCTCTGAAAAACTGTAACCTTAAAATTTAATGTACAAAATGTAGGTAAATATTCCGAAATGAACCTTATCCGAGGTTCCCAATGCTTAATAAAACAAAATCTTCCCAGGGCAACCGATTGCAACCCGTCTAGTACAAATAAATATAAACAATTTTGAAAAATTGAAGCCATCACAGATAATCGAAACATTTTTCAAGCCACTATACCAGTCGAGTGTCACAGCTGATTAAGCCATCCAACTTTCTACCAAACGTTACTTCATACCACAATCCATTTCAGCAACATAGGGTAAATATTTCACGATACCTACCGCCGCAGAACAGTTGAGTTGCACAAAGCACGAGCAGGACTCAGAGTTCTTTCCCCGTTGCGCTCATCTCTCAAGACTCTCGATGCAGAATCAGACGAGTGCAAATTTCCCCTCGATTCCTCGGCGTGTCCTTACATATATAAAGCACCACTGCGTTCCCGAGTTTAAACGCAACAGCCATCGAGGCGATAAATTAGCAGCCCTCCGTTCTCTTGGTCCGCCGAGGCGCATCGCGTGTTAAAGTGTTTCGCGTTTCTCTGACGAAGAGGGACCAGGTCGCCTCTGACAGGGGAACGGGGAGGGAGGAGAGTGGACCGAGGAAGAGAGGCATACGAGAGGTATTATAAAAGTCGTGGCCCAGGGATGTGCTTAAGCGAATCGTATGTACACAGAGTGCATTTGATTCTCCTGCACAAACTGCACTCATACAGTGATAGAGAAGGAAGATATAGGGAGCGCCTAGGAGCGGACGGCTCTTTGACTGTGTGAGTACGGCTGCTGACTGAGAATCAAATGCACTCTATGTACGCTTCGTTACACTTATTTACGACGCAAAGTTCACATAAATAACGCGAATATAGGGTGTACGTCGTTTCACTAGGGCGCGGTGCATAAATCGTTAGTACCGCGGGGTATATCCTGACGTCAATCTCCCGCGAGAGGGATGGAAATCAATTGCAGCATTGCGGGAAGAGGAAAAACCCAGTCGCCTCCGTCAGAATCTCGTGCACGTCAGCGCGCAGCTCCTAAACGTCGTGCTTATCAGCGCGGGTGATTCATACGGTGGTGATCTCGGGGCGAACCAACCGTTCGTTTGTTAGTGTTGATTTATTAACAGCGATACACTGGCCTCGCACTTTTATATGTCCACTATCGCCAGGGAAGAAGAATGGAGACTTGCGAGCTGCGATCAGACTATGATTGGATCAGGATTCGTGGATTTTCTTCCGTGTGTTTAGATATACGTTTGATTAAGTCCACCCCACTATCTATGGACAGGATTCTCACTTGTGGCAGCATGGATGTGTCGTTTTCTCTAGCGTTTCCCCTGTTGGATAATCGACCATTTTTATCATTAGAAGGACTTAGCGGATAAGTTGAGCACAGCAAACTGCATCGTTCAAATCAGTCACTCATTCCTGTTCTTCTGTACAAAGTCCAGATCATAGATTCATAGCAAGTGACTGATTTAGTCATCCTCTAAATAAAGGCTAAGGTCATCCACGTCCCACCAAAAATACTAAGTATAAAATGCACTGAAACTTGCCTATGTGGGCAGATCTTTCCTTGCTGACGTACAGCACGAATGTCTACTGACTTGCTATTTGTAATCGGGAGTTGTTCATAGAACGCTGTCAGAATAAATTCTATATTTATTAACCCTTTAGCGCCCGAAGTATCATATATGATAGGTACATTTCCTTTCTTTGCTGTTTTGAAGTTTGCACTCGCATTTCACTGTTTGTACCAGATCAAGTAGTACATATTTAGAGTAGGGCTGGGACTGTTTGTTGAATTTTTCTTACTTCAGTTGCTCAATGTTATTTGGCGAATATAATTCGAATATCCAAGTATCCAAATACTATTCGAATATTTAAGTATTTTAATATTATTCGAATATTTAAGTATTCTAATACTATTCGAATATTTAAGTATTCAAATACTGATGTATTCGAATAGTATGGTGTGAATTATAAATCAAGTTCTTTAGGTTAATTTTTTTACAAGCTTTTATTTAGTTTCAGTTGTGAGTTCGTTAATTTGTCAGGGTGAAATCTTGTAAGTTAATTTTGACCCACTTCAACATATCCGATCGACTTGAAACTTTGCACACTTACATAGTTCGGATGACAATACAATATTTTCACGTGTTTATTTCTAGTCATATGACGGAATTCTTTCCAGGCAGTCATTTGGGCCGGTATCTAAATTATTGGTTCCTTTTTAGTACAATATTGAAGTATTTGAATACTATTCGAATATTTAAATATTCGAATACTGAAATATTCGAAGTTTCTTCGTAGCATTCGAATACTTGCAAAATATTCCAATATTAAATTATTCGAATAGTCCCAGCCCTAATTTAGAGTAGTTTTATTCATTGAAGAAGGGTGGACCTACCTGAACCCTGCATTCATTTGTTTTATGCATTTTAACCTCTGGAAAAAAGAACAAAATTTCTTATCCAAAAATATAAGAATTCAGACCATCTTTAACGATAAAAAGAAAACGGGATATTTTTCCGTTAACGGGATCTAGGTGCCGGTGCTAAGGGTTAGGTATAATTGGCTACAGCGTTTCTCACCCTGAGTCACAACACGTCAAAAAGGGTTGGAAGTCACTAATAAACCTGGGGGTCGCGACCCCCAAGGGGTATTTTTAGTTGACGATTCTTAGCACTTATTTATTTTAATATGGTTACATTGCTGTATTCTATTAATGATGGTACACTGATTTTTCATTTATGAAAAAAAAGAAAACACTGGTTACCTAGATGCAAGCACAACCAAGCACTTAATTAAATACCAAGATAATTAAATATCTTTTAAGTATATTTACCTAATATACGTATTAAGATAATTAAATCTTATTAAGTTAGAATTATATTCTGAAATACCTATTTTTAATGTGTTGTCTTTACCTTATTAAATTTACCGTACCATACAATATGGAGGGAGGGTGGGGGGCCGCAGATTATTTGAATATTATAAAAGGGGACGCGACTCAAAAAATGTTGGGAAACACTGCACTGACTGTTTCCTCCTAAACTAGGACTCCTAGTAATATTAAGAACAAGCACTTCCGAAGCCGCCAGATGTGACATTCCTAGAAACTTGCTGTACCTACACTTGGAATCAATACTTTTAGTAATTCCTAGTGCACACCCAACCTCCATTTGGGCATTTAAATAACGCCCCGATGAACTCCACAAGACACTTATGTAATGTACTCGCTTCTGAAATTACTCATGCTTAAACTATTTTTCACTGTCTACTTTTGCAAACACCGTATCACTCTTGCTTGGGAGCCTACGCCACCTAGTCTCGAAAACAATGTGTCATCAGTACCCTATGAACCTTGCGTGATTGTAATCTCGATATCTTCTTGAAGCTTGCCCTGCCCTACCCCTACTACTGTTTTTCCAGTTAGCCTTTAATACCCCAAGACACTTTTCTCCAACGTTCAAAATCTGTCAATAAGTCAGTCTTGTTACTTATTCGTTGTAAAATTCAGCATGTTGTATTAATGAACCTCTCATTTAAAACGAATTGAGTAGTTGAACAGGTAAACGATGAAAGTGTCAGTAGTTAAAATTTTCAGTGGAAACAAGAAACGCAAGTCTGTTCATTTTGTCACTTTCATCGTTTATCACTCGTTTATCACTCGTATACAAACTTTACAGATTTAGAGGGAAACAACATGATTACAACTGTGAAGATCGCTGGCAACTTCATCGTTTTTCACCACAGCGAAGTTGACACTTACGATTTTCGCTGTATCTTGCGGTAGTCCTAACTGTTAAAATAAATTATTCTAGCACTTATAACTTATAACTTTTGCCACTGTATTCCACATGGAATTCACATTCTATACAACTAAAAAAATTATTTTTTACTTTTTGGTACTTACATCGTTTAGGTACCATTTCAGCTCCTGAATTGGTGGTTCCAGCTTCCTTGTGCCCATTACACTTATTGTTAGATTCCGCCTTTACTACATTACTACGTCATAATTCTATTACCCGCGGACTCGTCTCCCGCCTTTTACGAAGTGTAAAAGCGTGTCTCCAATTTAAAATAAAGCTTGTCACCTTAGTCAAAAGACGAGTGTCTTCCTACATCGTAACGTCGCCCTTGACCGCAGGAAACGACACTTGAATGAGGTACTGCAGGAATCGCAATGAACTTCGGATGCAAATAGTGAATGAGCTGTGGGCGACGTACGTTGCTCAATTCACGCAGGTGCAAACCACGGTCGTTGCCGTACGGGACACTGGCACGCTCGTTAGCCACATGCCTCTCGTTCTGTGTGCTACCGGAACTTTGTTTTATCTTGATGGCGAAGCGGGCACGGTCCGAAGGTAATCACGATTTCTTCGTGACATAATTAGTGATACTGTCCGTGAGAGGTACTAGATGTATAAGGGCAGGAAAAGTAATTGACTTACACTGCCGTTCATAAGTATTAGGACACCTGTTGCGTGTGCACAAAATGTGATATTTGATAGTGATTGAATACTTTGCGCTGCATTTAATTTAGCGCAATGAAGTAAATTTTGTTTTTCACAATTGATCCACGCAGAATAGGTGTTCTAATACTTATGTACAGGGACTGTGTCAGGCAACTGGAGCGGATCATATGGGGGAGTCATTGAGTAAGGTACTCCGGTGTTTATCTTTTAGTATAATCGGGTTAAATTGAATTGCTTACTCAACTGATGTAAACGTTGAGTCTGTCGTTCAGTATATACGGGGTGTTCCACTAATTATGTCCTCCTGAAGTATTTTCATTATTTCAAATAATAAGTAATAATAATTCGAACATGTTTTATAATGAATGTAATTAATAGGATGGACAAGGTGGAATATCTCAGGAACGGTGAGTTTTAGGATAAATGTACCTTAGTACTTTTATACTCAGAATTCACCATTCTATCGAATTTGACCATAACAAAGTAGACGTTCCATTTAAAAAAAAGCTAAATGTGATATTTATACACTGGGTGTCCCAATAATTGTTGTACAACTGAGAAAGGATTGGTTCCTCATGCTAAATCATATTGAAAATTTATTTGTATAAAATTTATTTGTATAACCTTTCGTAATCGTGGAAAGCAACTTTGAAAATTTGTCAGGTATGTCTGTGCATTTGGTACAAACTTTATTTAATTAGGCTGGTTTGGAAATACGGACAAAGCACGTACAAGGAAGGCATATGTGGGGATGAACTACTTAGGAAACTTTTCTTCATTACTTCTCTTCGTATTTCCTGCATTATTGCATGTAGAAAAATAGGAAGTTTATGGTTTTGTACACAGTCATTGTTTTTATCAATAGAATGATGTGTGCAAAACGTTAGTATGAATTCCACAAGTGTCTAATGAATGTAAAAAGTCTCTAAATGGAAGTGTATATGTATTACATATTTTTAAATACGAAGTAACTAGTACGATGCCAACGAGTGTTATGCCCTGTTTGGTGCAGTGAAATAGCTTCCTGGTGTAGAATATACAACACGATTAGAGGATTTCGAGCCTTGGTTTATATAAAGAATTATATAATTCTTGTGAACAAAATTGGAATTATTGTATTCTTGTATGACAAGTGTAACTAATTAATCACGCGAAAAATGTCTTTCCCCTTCTCCCTCCTGCTATTATTTCCCACCAAATATTTAATTCCAGGAATTTTCCATTTCTCAAGTTTTTGTAAACACAACGCCATAGTTATGAGGAACGAAGAAGTATGTGATCAACATTTCCAAATCATGATGTTCATATCAAAACAAATTTACACGGAACGTAATACCTTGCAAATTAAAGTTACGTAATCTAGTGACAAAACGGATTAAAAGCAAATAGTTAGCGTATGAACAGTAGCGGAAACGAGAACCAATCTGTCAGTTTCAGTATGAGTCGTAGGCGGTCCACGTTGCTCAACTCAAACAACAGGTGTGTTCCACAAACGTCGACGAGCGTGGTCGTACGCTAGAGCGGATATACTTTGTGACAACCTACGTACAATTATCATCGAGCCGGATAACTCAACGAACGGAACAATACCCTCTGATACATCATCGATTTTTATTCAGAACTACCTCGAGCTTTGTCCAAACGTTTCTCCATTTTTTCCCCCGATTTTGCTTCTCTCGAGTACCTACCCCTCAATTCTGTGTTGTCGATGAAAGTCAGAAACGGATTATCGCTCCCTCGAATGTTCGTGAAGGATTAACGTGACACTTATGTATTGACAAGGAAATCATCTCAACCCGAAAATTCTGATTTGCAGCATGCAAGGAGCACATTTTCTTTTCTGCGGAAATTCACCCTGATGCACAGTGGTTCCAAAGTGAATTTTAGGGGACAAGATTCCATATCTCCGTGAATTTTCAACCGAATTTTGGAAATGCCACGAAATGTGCAATAAATTCACAAAACTGGTTTATAATCGTTGTTTCGGAACCAAGAGTTGAGGACTATATGGCATTTTAGCAAATTTAATCCCCGACAAAACGAGAAAAAAATATAAAAATCGGTTGAGAATCCACTGAGTTACGGAATTTTGTCCACAAAACGTCACTTTGGTTTTTCATGTTTTCATTTTTTTCTGGTAGTGCGATAGAGCATAAAAACTGAACGATTCTTAAATTTAAAGTTTTCTCTTATCTCGCAGTGTTACAAAATTATATTTTGAAAAAAAAAAACAAAACGCGATAATTTTAGGGACTAATAATTTCACCCCTTCAGACTGAATTTTCGTAAAAGAAAAAATTGCTCCTTGTATACTCCAATATGTTCTACATTCGCACGAAGTTTCATTAAAATCAGGATTTCCAGAGTGGAGACGTTTTCATGTTAGTGTCATCGCCAGTCGACGAAACGATTATCGTTTCGAAATGCGCGTAATGGTGGAATCGTTTTACGGCGTTCAAGTCGCCCCCTGTTTAAAGCTGTTCTACTACATATGTCTGGCTAGGAGGCACGTGACTTTCAGGAGGTGAATGAAACGCTGGAAATGGGGTAATGATAGTGATTGCTCGTTAGGCTTACGTTAATTACGAAAATTGCTATGTGATAGAGTCAACACAATCGCGCGAGAAAGGTCGTGGAATTCAGTCTTGCCTGTTTACTAGGTTACTTCTATTTTCAGCGATATCGCTGTTCTTTAGTGGACTTCAGCTTTTTTTGCTGCATTACGATATCGCGATGGGATTTTGTTCCTGTCAGACTGCAAGTAAAAATGGTTAGACATCGTGTTTTTAGTGTACAGTTATAGAAAAATGGGTATTCAGGGCATTCTTTTAAATAATTAGTAGCACACACGCACACGGTGGTAACGTTAGTGTTATGTATTCAAGTTACAACATAATATGTGAATGATCGATATTATAATTGTGTAAGTACGTTTGAAATTTAAAATAAAAAATAATTCTATTCAAAGAAAGTATGTATTCGCATATGAACGCATAAAACAGGGAGTTTTTCAAATTGTGTTATTAGTTTTATAAATTTTGACATTTAACACGCAGTACTTATTTTACTGTTACAGAAACCAGAGAAATATAAAAGCTAGAAATTGAACAACATTATGAGAATCAAATGCACTTCTTTTATTCTTTCTCCAGAGCAATAAAATATATAAATGCTGTACAATTAGGTATTCTATTTTTGTTTTAGTCAGGCTATAACTATTATGTGTTACTTAATTTATATGAAACTACGATATCGCTTTTACGCAATATAAACTTATTTCATCCCGAAACAACAGTAGTTGCATTTGCAACAGAATATATCAATAATATAAATCTATGGCTATTTAACTACATATCGTGCTATTAATCCTAAAGATTACCACCAAGTTAGTTCACCAATATTTTAGTTTCCTGCGCTTCATATTTATTTTGCCCGTAGTGAATTCTGCATTAAACATTAAACAGATATGTGCTGATAAACAAGTTGTTTTCCGTCCATTCCGATCAGCCGACAGTGCAGAAACGAATGAATGATCTATGCGGATTTTATGTAGGTCTCAGGATATTCGAGGGTGGTATAAAATCACGATCAGTTTCACGGGACCTCTCGTAATATTGATCGACAGATATATATCGTTGAGTTTGAATGCAAGTGACTGAATAGATCCAACGTATTCAGGGAAACCTGACGGCGAAATTGGGATGAAAGGAACACCATATTGCTGAAGCTGTCTGTGGTTCTATAGAAGTTGCAAGATATCACTGTGACTAAGGTTGCAGAGAGGATGAGCATCGGGCCTTGGAATTTCAATGCCACTGGGATGACGTTTCCTGAGAATCGAAAAAAGTTGTAATCCATTATGTATTGCACAGAATTCTTTAAAATTGCATTAGAAGTACACTCCATTTCTATAGATACTTTACATCTACGTGCTACTGAATCGCAAACTCTCTGAAAATAGGTTTGTCTGTCCATCACAGGCATTATCTACTTATTCACGCGAAGTTGGCAGAATATTATACAATTATAACACAGCAATAATTATTAATCGTTAGAGGACTTAAATAATGTTCTTAATGTAGAAGGATAATTTCATTTTCTCACTTCACTTGCGATAATTGTAGGTAAGTGTTTTGAATCACTTCTAATTATGACAAAGTTGATTTTTCGACCTATGTTTATTAAATATGTTTCATTTACAATTAGCTCAGTGGGTACATATAGTCCACTCTAGAAATATCGAACACTTTCCTTAACACTTTGACGGCCGCTGTTACGTATGAGTGATTCCACTATATCAATTACTTTCCCTGAGCCCACGAAAACAATTTTATTACACATTTATCAACGACGAAATTATACTATTCAAAGATTTGTATTCTATTTATTATATGCTGTTATTGATGGTTTTCCCAAATCAATGAATAGTTGGGAAATTTGAAAAAGGTCAACAGTGACCGTAAATATGCTGCAGAAGATTTAAAACTTAAGTGCTAAAAAACTAAAAACCTTTAATGATTTGAAATTTAATAAATTTAGTATGAAGATTTTAATTGTTAAAGAAAAGTAGCTTTATTTCTATTTGGTATATTTTATTTCTTGTTATTGTTTTACAATGTTTTTTAATGGGTTATTTAATTAAAATGAATCTATGGCTTGGTACTTATAATAATTGTAAAATGAAAGAGTTGTTCTATGGGTTGGTCATTTTTTGCAAAATAAAGGTACCAAATTATGGGATCCCTTTTGCGTTTAAATAATTTTTTATCATTTTGAGGATTGGTAGCTTTCTGCATAACTAGGCTCATTTGATCCTACGAATTGGGAATCTAGCATTCTTATTCTCAAACGATTTAATAAAAATAATATACAACGGCGATTGAACCTTTAATATGCCTGGGTGGCATGCCCGAGGTGCAAGGGTTTAAGTGAGGTGCAAGTGACAACATGTTAAATATTCAAATGGCGCAATAAATATTTGCAGCAGTGTATATGCAAAGTTAGCGTGAAATCGGTGACCAAAATGCCACGCCGTCCCCCCGGCAAGCTAACAGATGACGCAGCTCATGTTGCAAATTTTCACAGCTTCCTACCTCGCCGTGGAATCCTGTCGTGTCTCTAGTAGTCGAGGCGTATGCACGGTTCGTGGAAAGAAACACGCGCAAGAATGGCGCGAATATTACAACACGCCTGTTCCCCTTGGCGCGGCTGGTAGCTCGCTCTCAATGTAAATTCCAACCGAACCCCGTGGTATTCCTGCGAAGCAAGCTGCGAGGCCTGGCTTTGGCCATTTTTATCGCGGCGAAACAGGTCGCGCGGAGATCAGGCGTCTCCTTATTTTTCTTTCATTCATATAACGACATCGCATAAATAACAGCGCAGCAGATCCTGTCGAGCTGCGGCTTTCCTCCAAGTTCGCAGAATATCGGACGTGTCGCGAGCGTTTTCGCAACGATAGGCCAATCTATTACAGGTAATTGCGCCATTATAGTGGTGTCCGAAGTAACTGATGTTAAAAACACCCCACAAGGGAATGCTGGACAGTTATCGTATGTTTAATTATCATAGCAGGAACGCGGGGCTATCCTAAGCCCGTTCAACTGGACGTTCGATTACATACGTGAAAGCTGGTGGCTGATAAAGGAAAGCGAACAGTCTTTGCACGCGTGCCAATTCGCACATCCATGTGCAACTCGTGGGAATACATTTGTGAATGAGATGAATGAATTACATTCAATGAATGAGAGCTCGGGGTAGACGGAGATTTGAATTATCTCTGTATCTCTGTTGCTTGCTGTTAGATACGTTTTGGATGATAGTGAAGTAGGTGGTTACGTAGGAAGCTTGCGTAGAAGAATATTGGCCAGAATGCTTGGCGAAATTCAATTGTTGTCAGAAATTGGGCAATCGTAAAGGTAAAGAAGTGCCACTGGATTATAATTTGTAGTAGCTATAAGGACTTCCATGGTATAGGTGTAGAATGGGGTTACACTGCAACTGTGAGTGTTTGTGGTTTAGTTCTTACAAGTATTAAGCAATCGTAAAGAATGCTGCAAGTAAAAAGAGGGGTACTCTGAAGAATTAGAAAGTCTATTCTGTCGAGAATCCTGAAAACCAGTAATTTAGACTGGTCCAAGTATTCTCTTCCTGTAAAGAGGATGCAAGGTAATCCTTTCTGCAGCATAGTTATTATTGGAGAATCATAACCACCAAGTATTCAATTCCAACTTTGTTAGAGGAAGAATAAGTAGATTGAACAAAACCATGTTTCCTTGATAACAAGTAACGAACTGTTTCCACTTTCAAGTTTAACATTGCCTCTATATACACTCTGATAATAATACTAATAAATATAACAAGTGTTAATTTTTTCAGTTCAAAATTACTTTCCATCGGAGCAGTTTCGCTTACACCATCGTAACCTCTGTGAAGGGAATGCATCCAAAATTTCTGTCATAAGCTACAGAACTGTCTCGTGTGAAAAGGCACTTACTTCGCTCCAGAGCGTGCAGATAAAGCGCCAACAGGCAACACACAAAACAGGATACAAAAGTTGCTCCCGCCAGAAAACTTCCATGGCAACGAGGAAAAGTGGAAGTATTTGTGAGTGTAATCAATCCTGAGAGCAAACGTACCTACGATCACCCGAGATGCCCGTCGCCGTAAATGTTATACTGGAATATCCATCGTGGATATGGTCCGTAAAACGTGCACACGAGTATGCTCGGATATTAACCCTTGAACGACGAATCATTATTTTGTGTTTATTTTGTGGGTTTATTTTGACCCACAATTTAATTCATACACACCTCAGGGTAAACTTTTCTATTAGAACCTGACTATATTTATGATCCAAATTTCTCGTTTCCTTCAAGAAGTAGAGGAAACCGGAGTAAAGCGAAATGGTAAGGAAAAGTGAAATACATGTTGTTTTGTACATGCTACTACATATAAGTACAGGGTGTGACACTACTGATAGTCAATACTCTAGGGGGCGATTATACAGGCGAAAATAAGACGAAAATCAAAAGTGACGAAATTGCGGTAAAGTCTTCGTTTTCGAGAAAATCGACTTTGAATTTGACTGAAATTGAAATTCAAAGTCAATTTTCTCGAAAATGAAGCCTTTACCGTAATTTCGTCAATCTTGATTATTGTCTGAGTTTCGCTTGTACAATCACTCTCTAGAGTATTGACTATCAGTAGAGTAACACCATGTATAGTAGTGCCATGTAGTAGGTATGTATACATATCACAAAAGGAAGCCATTATCATTTCTAAGACTGCTTGTTGTTGGAGTAAAGTGGATAGAGTTTATATTCAGAATTTCTAAATTTTATGCATGAAATTGTTATTTCTGATATTAGATAACTAATGTCTCGTTTGAATCTCAGAATATATGAAAGTATCTTTCAGCTTTATTTCCATATATTAGCAACGATTGTAACTTATAAATTGTACATGAAATTCATGCATGTTTCTTCCACAATCAGAGCACATGTAGTACAACATAATAGATTGCTTTTGATCTCTTCCTAAAATTGTATCCAGCTTTTAACGTATTATTTATTTTCGACTATTTTAAATGTGTTTTAACTTTTTCTACATTTCTTCACTTAACCCAAACCATTTGTAACATATTTTATTTAAGCTCGCATTCAATAAAAATACACGATTTTTTCTGACTTATTTTGTCACTTATTTTTCGCGAAGAAAAAAAATCGTAGAATATTTTTTGGACAAATCTTTCATCAAGTAAACTAACAGATCTTTCGTGTTATGGATTTTAGAAAACGAACGGTTATAATATAATATGATAAAAAAATATGCTTCTTTTTGGTATCTCTGTGCTTTTTATGCATTATTAATCATTAAGTGTTTCACTTCGCTCCGGTTTCCCATAATACGTGTTAAGGTGGATCTAAACTGACTCTGCATCCGGGATGAGACGGTTAAGGATGAGCGATCGTCTCAAACATTTCATGGCAGTGACTTCCACGGATGAGAACGTAATGCGGGCCGTTGAACAGCCGTGCAGAAAAAATCCGCAACATGAACGAGTTATCTGTCTCGGCTGGGATTACTTGCAACTAAATTGAAGGCGCAGAGCGCAGTGACCATTACGCTCGAGCAAAGGGGGGATCCCCGACTGTTGTAGATCATCTACAATCTACACCGCTCGCGACTATCTCCTCCGCGTATTAACCGTCTGCGTCTGTGTGCGTGGGCGTGTGGGTGCCCCACTGACTCTCTAACCTCGAGCACCATGACTAACGCGTCCCTCTGGCCGCGTTTACGCCTGTGTTCGACCACGTGACTCGCGGACGCATGCACTTCGATGCCACCCACGCGCGACACACGTGTACACCTTGAGCGGTCCGTACACGTGGACAGTTTTGGAGAAGAATTAATTATTGGTTCCTTTGTATATGTATTCTTCAAGTATGACGTAGCAACGATGTGTCCTCAGAATGTTACGTTGATATTTATATTATTAACGAAGTCTTTTGCATTTTCTTGAAGTTTCAAGTCTTGAGTAGTAGAAATAGTATATAGATAAAAATTCAATTGTCTTGGCAGGATTTCGAGGTCTGTTTTATTGTCTGGATACTTCCCTTTCGTTTAGTATTGTATGTACAACTTTTTGGAACTTTTTTGATGAGCATGTGATTAAGATGAAACGGGATATAAGTGGCAATTATTTCACTACCTTCTTTCGAATTTACAGTCGCGGTCTTTCTTGAAACTAGGTCTCCGAAGCTAATGGATACGATGTCTCGAGAAGTGTTTGACTAATTTCTTTGAAACTTTTAGGGAATATTCTTGCGAAACTGTTCGTAGTTTGCAGTGTTCGCGTTTCAATTGTAAAGTGAAAGCTCTTTTTTGTTTATTAATAGAAATAAAGCATCGAAGAAGTACATAAAAATGGGAATTGTCAAATTTGACGACAGTCATATTATTCCAGAAAATAAATTTAAACTTTTTGTTACTTAATCAATCAACTGCACTAATTTAGTTCACAAAATCATTTGGTTTTTATATCCTGGGTGAATTATTTGAATATCACCGTGCCGTTACCCCAAAGTATTGCATGAGAAAATATATTCAACGACGACAGCAAAACACCTCCGACATTCAAAGAAATTTTTCTATCAAATTTCTGTTACATATTAGGGTGTGTCAATTTTTTCAATATTCTAATTTTAAAAACGACTAGTGGAAAACGGTACAATTTCAGTTTTAAAATTAATCACTACCTTTAAATTTTGTGTAATACATTACCTAGTTGGAATTTCATTTGAAATTATAGAAAAATACGAAAATTACTAAAATTATTAAAAAAAAATTTAATAATTGAGCTTATGAACAGCAACAGAAGCAAACAAGATATCGCTTCTTTGGTGGACTTTGTTAAACAGCATTAAATTTACTACATAGATGACATATGGCTAGATCTTTTGCTAAAGTTACATATATTTTCATTTTGTAATAAATACACATTTCCATACATTTTCACGTGAATGTAATAAATACTAATTTCCACATATTTTTATTTTCATTTTCATGCTTTTATGTAAGCAAGAGTCACTTTAAGCAGTATATGATTATGTAGTTTGTAGTTAAATCTTACTTAATTTTTACTTTTTCCAACTGGGATTTGAAGTAGCTAAACCTCACTCAAATCAATTTCTGAAGCTAGTTTCAGATTCAGGATTAGAAAGAGCATTACTTTGTCACTAGTCATTTTAAAATCTTCAAATTTTTTTAATTTACTCATAAAATTGACACACCCTAATACAAACACTAGTAAATGAAATCAAATTGGATTAATGCGAGCTAATAATTTGTGAGAGAAACAATTCCGAAGTTGGCATATTTTTTAATCATTCAGGTGTATGCACATCTTTAACCCTACGTACATCCGTCGAGCCTTCCTTGACCCAGTCACGTTCTCATTTCCTTAACCCTAGTATGCACCTTGAATCTTTTTTGACCCAATCGTGATCTCATTTCTTTAAGTCTACTACGTCCCTCGGGTCTTCTTTAACCTAATCGTGTTCCCATTTCTTTAAGTCTACTATGCTCCTCGGATCTTTTTTGACCCAATCGTCTTTCCATTTCTTTAACCCTACGATATCCCTCGGGTCTTTTCTGACCTACTTGCGTTTCCATTTCTTTGAGGACTCTTCTAACTTTGCGAGTAATATAAGAAAGTCGTTGCTAGTGTGTGAATAGCTGAAGGCTATAGTGGGTTTTCGATAGAATCGGAGTTCCCAATCTACCTATATAGTAGGTATTTTAACAGCGCTTCGACACAGTGCGCTGGTTTTCGAAGTGATTTCCTTGAGCTCGCGGAAAGTGTGGCTGTCCAGTGACTCCGGAACTGCGGGCTATTTACGCGCGGCTTCAGGCGTTTAGATTTCCCCGCGATATTTACCTACGTATGCGTGGACGACTTCCGTGCAACAGGTTTATCGCGTGCGATATGAATATTCATACGTCATAACGAGAATTCCTATAATTGCACGCATCAGTTAATTAGTCTTTGGGAAGTCTGTCGATTCGGGCCTGGTTGTGTAGTGAATACGAGGAAGGAATGAGTTACCAATTCGTTAAGGGCTTAGACCACCTTGGCCAGGTCAATATAGCTATTTTGAATAACAAAATAGTCAAATAGTCAACCAACCGAAAAAATTGAATTTCGACAGATAAACAGTTTATAAGGAGAGGTTCGCGGGTGTCCGCATCCGATTGCTTTGGTATTTGGATATGTGTTAGAGAACCGAAAAATAAGAAAAACGTGTCTTTTTATTTTGGCCGGTTTTGATGTTTAGGGGGTGAAACCATCCCCCAAATTTCACAAGAATAGGTGGTACCCGCCTCCGATATATGTAAATATAATATTAACCCCCTAAACATGAAATCGGGCCAAAATAAAAAGACAGGTATTTCTTATTTTTCGGTCCTCTAAAACATATCCAAAATCCAAAGCAATCGGAAACGAACACCTGAAAATCTTATAACTTTGAGGAGTGGTTTCACCCCCTAAATGTGAAAACAGGCCGTTATAAAAAAACACGTATATCTTATTTTCGGTCATCTAAAACATATCCAAAAATCAAAGCAATCGGAGGCGGATACGTGGGAACCTCTACTTGTTAGTTTTATTTAATTAGTAAATAAAATTAGTAAAATGAAAGCACTGAAATTCCAAGCTTTAATATTCGTAACAGCATTTAATCATTACGCACCAGAAACGACGGTGCAAAAACGCCCAGAGTACGTTACACTGAAACTTTCATATGCCCTAAGTTCACCCATCTTCCGCCATTCACAGTTTAAATGAGCACTCTCCGTAATTTCGTATTTTAAGTAGAATTATCACTACGAATTCAAGTGGATCGCGGGGGAAAAAAACGCAAAACGAGAGTCGTAAAATGGCATCGTGAGAAAAATGGTACTTGGGCCTTGGTTCGGTTTTAATGACACACCTGTCGGCCGATGTAACTGAAGATACAGCTTATATGCTTACTCGCGAACGTAACAGAAGACACAGCCAGCCAGACAAGCTCGGTTTAAGTGAGACAACCACGTTCACCGACTATATTCGTGAGCAAATACGTACTCTCGTGGACTATATTCGCGCACTTTCACTCGTTATCTTTTTCATCCTACCCGCCCTCGTTCCTCCCCTCTTGCTTTCTCGCGGTTCGCCACCGTGGTCAAGATTACACGGATACACCTGTGTCCTGTGGCTGTCTGATCGCAATGGTCACTGAGCTTCTCGATTTTCGTAACACGAGATTTTAGTGCAGTCTGCAAATCCGGCGAAACGAGCCTCGTCTGACCTTCTATCTTGCTAGAAGCGAGATGGGAGATTGTAGCTTCAGTGTCGCGACTGCGGCACTGGTTTCAGGCTATTAGGCTTCTGTTTGCGTAACACTTTTACTCAGCAATTATTTACAATGTTATGCAATCATAATTGTTCGACGTAACTTCTTATGGTCACGTTATGGTTATGTTTCGTGCAATGTTGATAATCCTCGGTTAGCTAGAGGTTCCACCGTTTCTGCTAATAGACGTAGATAAGCGTAACGTTGGGCACTCGTATAATGCATTACACGTAACAATAAAGATTTCCAATTTCTGGCATGAAGACGAAATTGAAGTAACACGTGACGCGATTCAAAATCGTAATACATAATTACTTTAATTAAACGGTAGCTATGGAATAAATTAAAACGGTCGTTATTGTGTTTCTGAAATTTGTAATAAATTGGCGCTCAAATATTTGGCACTAGAATACCATCTATACCGAATTAGCTAGGGGGAAGAAGAGATTCTCTAATTAGAAACACTCGATTGAAAAAATAATTTTTCGAAAGTAAATATATTTGAGAATGTACTGTTACATTTTGGAAGAGAAATTTTAAGTATTGTGGCTCATACTTATTGTGTTTATCATAGAATTTTTATTGAAAAATGATCGGAAAAAGAATGAAATTTCGGACTTTTTCCTTTCGGTCCCGACGATAACGACAAATATACTGATTTAGGATCTTCTTGATTTGTTTGGTCCACTCTGTCCATCCTGAGAGCACCAATCATCTACGCCAGCGAAAAATTGTCATGCTTAAATATTTTTTATTCAGTTTTAATCAATTGTTTGCTTAGTAACTAAATCAACTACAAAAAGAATCATAACGATCGACATGCGTATCGTTTAAAAAAAAATCATGAAAATTGATCAATTTTGCAGCGTTCGCAGAGAAATGATTCCTTAAACTGATATCTTGGCCCTTGTTTCTGGATACTATTTTCGTTTTGAATATGCCGATCTCTTTAAGCAGAGCCCCAGATTAAGCGAAATTTGGTATATCGAGTCTCCACTTTACTACTTCTTAACCCTGCTAACGCTTTCATTTCAGCCACGCATTTAACATAATATCAAAGAGCTGTTCACATATTAGCCACAACTTCCTTATATTTCCCTCACAGTTAGAAGACTCCTAAAAAAATATGAAGACACGAATGTATCAAAAACGTCCTTGAGAACGTTACACGATTTAACCCTTAAACGGCGGGTAGGTCCATTTTGCCCAGTAATTTCACTCATCTACATCTCAGAATAAGCTTTCATATTAGAATCTAATCTTGTAATAATTTAAACTCCTTATATCTTCCAAGAAGCTAAAACTAATAAGTAACACAAGTAGTTGGATTTCTAGGGTGGGTCCTAATTGACTCTACACCCGCCAGGCGAGGGTTAAACATTCAGGGTTAAATGTCTCTTAACACTTAGCAGAAGGGTTCCACGGTTCCAAATCTTTGTAAAATCTTTTTAACCAAAATTCTCCGTTTCCGCGGGCTGTCGCAGCACCAACACTAAGAATTACACACACTGTCAGTGTATCCAGCAGATTCGGTTGACGGCGAGCAGCTTTTACGCGACATCTCCACATACACGTGGAAATACGTTCGAGTTAGCTAGACGTAATCGGGGACGACCTATTGTTCCAAGGAACACGAGTGATTCCTTGGAGGACAGTATTCCCAGTCGCACGCTATCGCGAGTTACGACGTCGCCCATACAGAGCCCGAAAGAAAGGAAACCAGAAAGAAAGAAAGCACTGCGTCAGCAGCGTGGGAGGGGGCTCGAAAGATTTACGTTTAGGCTAATTTCAGGTAACCAGTATCGGCTAATTAACGGCGCGTCCTGCCTGGATACGCAGCCTCTCGCCGACTTAACGAGCTTGTACTTCTCAGCCTTTCGTCTTCTGGCGTCATTCGTTTCACGTCGAACACGCGAAGCCCTTCGCTCTTTCCTCCGGTCGCCCCACAGATTTACTGTTACGCATTGTGATAAGCTCACCGTAATTTCCGTGGCAGAGGACACGGTGCCGCGTGCTGTTTTACTCGCCAGAAGACTATCAATTACGCGGAGACGACAGCTTCTCCGACGTCTGGGGCACGGCGCTTTAACGGAACCCTGGCTACAAGTGTTCCAGAGGCGCGCGTTGAGATCGACATTTACGAATACGCGCGCTGAGATCGACATTTACGAATACTGCTATTTGCAGGGCCATAGATATCGATTTCTTTTAATTGTATTAGATCAGTGCATAAGTAATTTCGGTTATTTTCTAGAGGCTTTAAATGGAAGTGGAGTATAATTTTTCTATTTTATACAATATTATTTCGAATCTGTTTATCGATAACCGATACGAATTATGTAAATAAGTGAATGGAGCTTTTCCTTGGTTACTGAAATAAACATCTAATTTGTCTGAAAATGGAGATTGACAAAGTACGCATACGACATTGCATTATTTTCCTATTTGGAAAATCCACCAAGGAAAATCGGCTGCAGAAGCAGCTAGAACTATTTTTGTGATTTATGACGAAGCTATTTTATCCGATAGAAAAAAATTGTTTAAGAGATTCAAAAGTAGTGGTTTCGACGTTAGTGACAAGCAATGAACGGGCTAATGAATATTTTTTGTATTTTATTTTAGTAGAGCCACACTTGTTTAAGTTAAGATTTTCTCAGATTTATTTGTCCCAGTGTAGTAGCATGACACTGATTGTAAAAATCGAGACAAATTTTTTAGGACACATTGCAAGCAAGAGCTAAAACTTCACAAATAGGTACACGAAACAAAGTATGTTCATAATATTTTTTCTATATCTTCATGAAATATGAGAAAAACGATTCAATTCTTTTGTATCTTAAATCATAAATGACCACCCCAAAAACGGCATGCTAACTGGGACTACAGTAGAACCGCGATACTTGTACGCGAACCTCGTCAATAAATAGTAGATCACTGGGTTACTTAACAACGGGAATGAACAAAGCAAATAGTGACAGTTGAAGAGGAAGAACAGATTTTAGTCTTAATGCACCCGATTCGTCATCTCGACAATTGCACGAACCTCGACACTTGCACGCATATAAAGCTCCGTTTTCCTGGAACGATCGAGGTTCTACTGTACTCGGTATCACACGGCGCACCCCTCGATTATGAAAAATGCAACGGGGCTTCGTCGTTGAAACGCGTCGTTCAACAGTAGTACAATAGACTCTTGACGGTTACCGTTAGTTTCGATCAACCTTTCAATCGCATTCCGTCTCATTGGTTCCTTTCAGTTCCTTTGAATCACTCGCAGTGCCATCGACTATTTTCAAATATCAAAGGTCAGGAGCGAAACGAAGTTGTCGCCGTCGCGGGTACGGAATTAAATCGATAGACGTTCCGAAGAGAGCCTTTCTTTCTATTTATGACAGTAAAATCCACCTTAATGTAGGAACAGGTTTTGTAATTTCTATGCGTTGGAAAAATTATGTCATCCTGATGATGAGATAGCGCTAAGATCGTCGTATGTACATTGCCAAAGAAGAAGTTCATTTTTCTACAATGTATATACTTACCATGTAACTGGAACATTCCAGATTTATTACGTTTCACACCTCTTTGACTGTAACATTGTATAGAACTTTCGCTTTCACATCTTTTGTACCACTATGTCTTCAGGAGCCACGGAAAAAAGGACCTCGGGCGATGGGACTCGAACCCACGATCTTCGAGTCCTCTGCGTTACTGGCTTTTTTTAAAAAAAAATTTATATCATGAAGTTTATTGAATGGGTGAGTACAGTTGAGAGATAATGGTGAGCTCAATAAACATAAGAAAAAGGCTCAATATTCTGAGAAGGTCTACAAAAACTCTGGTTGCTTGAGAGCTGTCAAGACTCCCGGACTGGTCGCTCGGCTAGGTCTACAATTGGGTGAATGTTCGCACTATCGTGCCAGCCGCCTCACCAATGTCGCCAACGCTGACACTGCGAAGTCTCTCATTCCGGGCTCCCTCTTATGGGGGTTCCTGATCCCACATTAATTTTGGTGATGGATCAAGACCATCCTATTCGTCCTATGATACCCTCTCCACGACTTAAACTCCTAGACACGAGTGCTTTTACGCAAATAGCACACGAGCGTGCAGTTCTACATTCAGTGTACTGTTGCCGTGCGAATTACATTCCGCAATCACTCGCGTCGCGATGCTCACGCGATGAAAAAGAGAAAAACAGGTCGCGTAGCTGGAGAAAATGTTGCATTTACAAGCTACTCCGAAGCAGTCTATTGCATTGGCACTTTCGCGATGAAGGTATCATTCCAAACCTGCCTTTAGGCTTTGGACCCATCTTTGTCACCCGGAACAAATAACAAGTGTAGCCGAACTTTTTGCAAGATGAGCGGGCGTTACGAATCTCGGAAGGAATTATAAATAGCACAAAAGTATGTACGGCTTGCAAGTGTAGGACCAACTAGGCCACTTCGACCTACCACTTCCTCACAAACCCTGCACTGTTTCATTCGCCACGCTGTGTTTGTTAGTGAATCAGTCCAGACGCTGTCAAGTAAACAACGTTCTCCGGCGATCCCTCGAAACGCATCTCCTTCACAGAATCGCCTACACAAGTACGATTATCTTCTTCCGCGAGCTGTAATGACAGGAAGGTTCCTTCGATCATCGCGCTGCCCTACTCGAGCACAATAGCTAACCTGCCTACAACCTCGCTTTTATTCCACAGTCACGCTGTTCTTTGACAAAAGCCTGGCGAACATAAGTTTCAGTAGCAAAACCCAGTCACGGCTCGCTGCCAGCTGCGCCAAAGATGAAAGTATTTGTCTCGCTCATTATTGTCAGCCACGGAACATTCCCTGAGCCGTGTTTCCGTTATTCCCCGGAATGCTCCTCTTCTGGATAGATTCTTGCGGACGGTGCTCCGCGGAGCATAAGATCACGTCCGCCGGCACGGTTTCTTCTTGATAATCCAGGAGGAATTCCAAATCGTGTTTTTCCGTGGAACCGTCGATTCCGAGGGTCTCCTTTTTCATCCGGCGCTCCTTCTCTCGTTCGTTCACGAACGATCGATCACGGCTCATTCACGCGAATTGACGAGTTCCGGGGCTCGCAATCCCGATATCCGCGCGATCTAGCCACGAAATTACGAGGGTTTCTTGGACTTTTTACGCGGAGCCTGCGCCACGGCAAGAACGTGACGCTGCTCAGCGAAGTGAGCTATCGCCGTCCCGTCTGGTGATCGCCGATTGCGCCGGTAGCCGAGCACCTTTTACCTGGCATGCTTCAACCGGACAGCAAAAATAAACGCTGGATACGACACAGCCGGTGTGTACAGTGGTTTCAGTGTCACGTACAACGGGGATCAACGACTGGGTCTCTCGCTCTCAGCGGTTTTTTGCCAGCGCGGTACAGTTGTAAAGACCCGAGGAAGCGATACCGCGCTTTATGTAACCATGTTTGAAGGAAGAGGAAACGACGCTGTCGCACGCTGGTGCGGAATCTCAGAAAACGTGTAAAAATTCACAGATTCACATTTTCATCGTTTTTCGTTATGAAAACGTTGTGACTGTGTTACGTATTATGGGAGTGGTACTAACTAAATTCAGTTAGTGTTATTTTACGGTTTGTTGGAACATTTATTTCGCGGGATTCGTACTACTGTGCACTGCGCTTCGCGGCGGGAATTTATTTCATCGTTGAAATCGAGCATTTCTATTATTTATCGAAGGCAAATTGAAAAGTAATATGTATATTTAAATATCCCAAGGGGCAAAAAGATATGATTACAGAAAAAGGAGAGCTGTGTGCGGTTAAGCAGAAGGTTTGCGATTCCAGAATCAAAGTACAACATTAATTAAAAAAGTTTTAAAACGAGATTTATCGTTGTTTTACGGTCTGATTTCCTGCGCACTTCAACTATGTAATGTGGTAGTGCATCACTTATACCCTTGCACACTGGTATCTCATTTTTCATACCATGTTTCTTACACAAACTCCAGAAACCATGTAGGAACTCGATTTCAAGGCACGCAAGTTTAATTCACATCACCATGTAACATATCAACTTGCTAACCTCCGATGAAACGATAATGTTACAAGTGTGGACATACCCGACAGATTATGAACCTAATGTTCACTATTACGATAAATCTGAAACTCTCGTCGCCTTTCCCGTTTCGTGGTTGGAAATGCAAAGTTTGAATAGCACAACATCGGGTCACTCACCCCCACCACCCATCTTAAACTCTATCAATGCGCCTTTTCTTAAAAAAAAGGGGAGCAATCTTTAAACAAAATTTACTGTAACGACAGTTGAGGCATTGAAAGCAAAAACGGACTAATCCACATTTTTTGCGAAAGTGAATTAGTAGCAATAATGTATTCCTATAGGCTATACTAATCATATAAAATAGGAAAAAATCATTCCTTTTCAGTGTAGGTTAGTCCCTTTTTGCTCTCAATGGCTCAGTTACAGTATGAAGTTCCCACGCTCATATCAATCACATTTAAATAGAATTAACGATCCATTTCACACTTATTAATCCTAGCAAATATACAAACACTAGTAAAATAGTCATGCTTCGCTATGGCAGAATAATTAAAATGAATTACTTTTATATTTGTCTTTTGAAGTAATTTTTTAATGTAATTTTTGTAAAGTAACCTTTTTTTAACGAACATTTATATATGTATATATTGGTTCTTACCAATTTCTATGGGCAACCTTTGTAAGTAAAAACCAAGTTGGTATCTAATCAGACCTAAGAGATATTAAGGAGTCCGAGAAAATACATTTTACCCCTTTTCACCCCTTAATGATAGAATTAAAAAAAATCCCTTCTTCTCGAGCACTTACGTCATAAAAGGAATATATGCCCCGAATTATAAACTATTATTGGATTACATATATGTTGATCCCTTTACACCTTCCACTTTCTACTAACTTGTGAAGTTTCTATCTCTAGTCCCTTGACACCCGGCGCAGTCTTGGAGATAGACGGGGGCAGCTAGCAATGCGGTAGTGGACTAGGCAGAAGTGCATAGTCTGTATTATTCCAATCAACTGTGTAATGCAACTGCTCGCCGAACATGCGGATGCACCGTCAACCTTCCTGCCCTTTCCACTTGTCTCATGTGCAACGAGCCAAGTGCCACTGTCAGCTCGGTAAATCATATTCAGATTTCGTTGTTAGGCTCATAAACTAGCCGAGCAACAGTAAGTTCACGGGGTTGTATCGCGTTGGCAGCACTGCTTGCGCTACGCTGTGCTGAGCAGCCCGACGGTTATCGCCGGAATCGACTTCCGTTTCTCGTCGCTTCGCTCTTCGCCAATTTGTCGATCAGACGTCTGTGAAATTACATTACCTGTGTACATAGTTTCAATTTCCCACGGCGAACGAATTATGAACAACTTCGGCGCTCGAATAAATTTCAGGCAACGACTGCCATGACTTGTAGCACAGCGTTTTCAGTGCTGTATAGAATATCGTATGAGAGACAAAGGTAGAGAAAATACTTTAGCATTTATGTGTTTTAACAATTAACGTTGTACATATGCAATACATTTTTTTAATTAGTGGCTTGCTGTTAGTCTCTGGAAAAATGATTTTGAATTCGTTTAATATATTCGATGCTTGGTATTGGACAGTGGCATAACTCAACAAATTTAAAAACAGGCAAAACAGTTTAAATTTTGCATTGAACTAATAATATAGTTGAATACTGATCATATAATTTGTTCAAATTAAAATCTTTTGAGTTATGCCACTATGAATGCCAAGCAGTGATATGAATGTATAATTTTTTTATAATTCATAATGATTTAATACGAAGAATGCAGCTTTGCTTACAATATAGACGAAACTATATACAGTTTTTAAACGAAATGATTTCGAGATCATGTAACAATATTATGAACTACATGTTATTAATATATGAATTTGTCATTTTGTTGTAAACTAAATTGTGGCTAAACTTATTTAAACAAATCCAGTGTCTTAGCCTCGTGCCTAAAGTACATAATTTTTTCTCGAGAATTAATGAGCCAATTAAAAAATTTCTTGCACATTTCTTACTTGCTTTTTTCCGAGGAAGTTTACGCGACTATGTTCGAAATACCAATCGTGAGCCACGGAAGTGTCTCGTGTGAAAATGTTGCTGCATCTGCACACGGAGCAGTCATCAGAGACCGAGCTCTCTTTTCCCTCGTTCCTCGCTGCACAGTGATAGATAGAGCCGCGAGACGCTAATTGAAGTTGACCCAATATTTTTAATGTTGTCGATGGCAGCCCCATAAATCACCGTTATTGATTTAATTACCTCGCGGCGACGAAAAAAGGGAACGTAGCACCAAGGAGTAATCAAAGAAATATCTCGCGGTGACTGCAGATTGATGTATCGAGTGCTTCGGCCAGCCCTTTCATTCCGCCGATCCTTTTACCCTCTTTTCCTTATGATTTATTTCGTAAGAGGATTACGCGCGGCTCGAAAGGAGCGGGGCAACACGGACCAATTATAACGTTCTGCCAGCTATTCCACATTCGTACGAAGAGCGGCTGGTCTTTCGTCGAGAAACTTTCAACCGTCGACCCGATTTTGCCAAGCATTGATAAATTGACTTGCGTAATATCGAACGGAGGCAGCTACCTCGATTCATTACTCGCCGCGCGCCAGCAAGAGACAGAAACGTCTGGCTTCATCGAGAATCTCGAATTAAGTAATTCAATGTAGAAGTTGAACAGCGTTTCTCCCTGTAGCAGCTTTACGCGACTAGAATTGAGTAAAAACGAGTGCTTTTCGCGGCGCTGAGTGAGCGACTAATTTAACTTCCATGTTAATTTATACACGCGGTACCCGTGTATTACCATAGTCACGTAATTAGTGATATTTATGACAGTTTCTCGTCCTAATTTTTTACTCGTTACGGTACTTGCTTGGCACGTGAGAGGAAATTGTTGCCTGTGACATTTACGTTTATTGTAGTTGCACGTTGAAATGGGGACAGATTAGGTAGCATTAGTGTGAACAATATCGACGCTGGAGAGTAGGTGAAATTGGAATAATTTATGTGCGAGTGATGATAAAATAATAGTAAGGGGATCTTGAACATACAACGTGTTTACTATTCTCTGGACTAATTTACTAAAAGAAAGGGATATTTTGTTCAATTATTTGGTTATTCCAAGTACAGTTAATGTAGCATCTAATAGTTACTAGTGTTAATAGTTACTAGAGTTTCCCAGAGTTTTCCCCTTAAACTATAGATTGTTAAGAAGCGTTGCTCTTTTTATAAAATAATAATTGGTTGGCAAGAAAGTATTAATTAAAAAGGAAGTGTATTTTATCAGTTTGTACCTGGTTGCACATCAGTTCTTTATTCATTAAATGATGTTAATTTGATGTATGGTAATTAAGTTTAAATTGAATTAAATTGGCACTATAATAGCGAAATTAATACTTTGAAAACGAAGCATAAAGTCAGAAACCAGAAAATGGATAATTAAATAAAGAGTAAAAAGAAGGATTAGTAATGTTTTAATGAATGACCAAACCAGTTTTATACGAATAACCATTTATTACATTGCATAGTACTGTAGATAACCCTTTATCTAAATAATTATTTCAAGAATATTCTAACAATTTATTATTTGAAAGCGATACCTTGTACTCGGATACAATCAATATTTCCGAAACAAATGAATAGTTTATCGAACACTTATTACTATTAAAAAATAATTGACACTGCAATCCATCTGGTGGCATAATCAATAAGCAATACTCATTTCGCCAATACACAACATTCCCATCGCCGCGAAAAACAAGTCTAATTTATTTCAAACAAGAATCTAATCCAAACCACATCCATCTAAAGGCGGAACCACACATTCGGCATTCGGCGAATGCTAAATAACGAATGTTTGTCATTCGCCGAGCAAATGCATGTGTGGGTCTGGCGACCCGTCGCGACGTAAGTAAATGTTTGACTATTCACCGATAATTATCAAATGTTTGCGCGAACTTCTCTACAAATCTTCGCAGTTTCAGGTCACGAGTCGAAACGAGCCGAATGCCGAATGTGTAGCTCCGCCTTAAGTCTGGCCTCACATGTTTAGCCCTTTGTGGTCACGCGAGGTGTATCGCACCTCGGGCAATTTTTTTTTCCCTAGCCAATGATTCTGTAAATTGTTAGACCTTGATATTAAAATTTTTAAATTTTGTGAATTTTAACAAAAAAATCGCTTTTTTCCACAACTATTTTTTCAACCACAAATTTCATAATTTCAAAATTTACATTTCTAGAAGAAGATTATGAGAACATGATTGTACGAATATTACGAATGTACAATTATCACTAAAAAATTAAAAGATCTAAAAATATTAAAATGGCAAATAAAAAATGACGCTGGTGTGCAGTGGTCCCCATGTGACCAATTTGTGATCATAAGGTGTGACCACGAAGAATTAATACTTATTATTAATACCAAAATAATCCCCAATTAACACAGCAGAACTATACCATTATCGCGATCGAAGGGAGTATCATTTCTCGAAAGCCTCATCTAATTAAGATCGCTGAAATGGCACCCAGCAAACCTTGTATCGAACGAATTCCGCTCGGTCGGTTCAGAATTTGCAAAAGCGACTGTTCTAAACGCACATACACCCATGCGCACACTTATACACAGCGGATAGACAGTGAAGCGTGAGTGATCGGTGGCGCGAGATTTCGCTTTCGGGATCGCGAAAGGCGCTATTACCTCTCGATTTACTCGGCAGCTCCTTCCACTTTGGTACGCTTTACGTACGAGCACGTATACTCCCCAAGGCTCGAGCATGGCGCGGGGATCAGCAAGGTGGGTCTTAATAAATCGTAGGCGGTGGCCACGATCTTATCCGTATCTCGATCGTGACTGCCGATTCCTGCGGCCGGCGTGGCCGCTCGCGAACTATCTACCCGCATTATAATGAGCAATAAATAATCACGGGTGACTTCCACCCTCTCTCTTTTCCTCGCCAGTGCATCCACTTCGGTAATGTATCCTGTATCAACAGTTTCCAGGGAGGAACGTCGGAAACGGCGATGTCTGCGGGGTGCGAAGGATTGATATGATCGACGGGAAACTCTGATCTATCTTGTAATGGGGATCGTTGTACTCGAGGGTGTGCGGTGGTGTCGTTAACGTGAAGTAGCCATCGTTTGGTTCAGATGCCTTGAACAGTATGGATGGGAATTTTATTCGCTATGACCCCGAGCTCTTGAGATGGAAAAAAAGTCTGGCAACGAATTACACATGTTAATTCTACGAGATGCGTATACACCATAGACATATATATACGGAGCAGAAGCTGGGACTATCGGCGAGATAACCTCTTCGCTTAGTAAGAGCGATTGGAATTGCTGTTGAGTCTCGGCATGTCGAGCGGGCTCACTTCAGGAAACAGTGATGGGGCAGGTGTGAAATTGGCAAAGTTTCATAAGTTTTAGTTTAATAAAATAGCTTTTGAATGCGAGTACCGTAGGAAAATGTCTGCAGCGAATGCTTCCTTAAAAGCATCTGAAGCAACTACAATTTCAGTTAAGGATGTATTGGACCTATTTTCAAAATAGTGCCAAGTTGATGAAAATTGGTGAGATTGTTCTTTTTAATCTTCCTGATGAGCTCCAAAAAATTTTAAACGAATTCACTAAACGGTTACTGAGTTGTAACGATTTTAATTTTTACTCATTTTACACGTACGCTTATGGAAAGAGACGATCTTGACGGATAAACCATCTGAAAAAATGTTGAAGAAATAGTGTCAATGTTTTCAATTTTTTTGTACATGCAGTATATGGGGTAGATGAAAATATCCGCGGAGTTTCAATTGTTTTCACTACACCGTTTTAAGGAAATAAATTATAACTTGAGAAAATTGTGAATTCTGGGCATTTTCACTGCCAAAAGTATAGCAAATAATGCTTGAGAAAGCATTTGTAAAGTGAAAAATACCTTCATAGGATTAAAAATAAGACTCCAACTGTAGTTCGCATTCCTTACATCTAGATTTACTATGCGTAAGACGTAGATACTCAAGTATTTCAAATTTCATATACTTTTGTCTGATATTGTACGTCCGATACATCCTTAATCAGTAACATGAAGAAAACAAGACGAATGAAATTATAACGGTTGAAAGGTGAGGGGGGCAGTGGAAAACAAGCATATGCTACCGGTTTATGATTTTAGAGGAAAGCAAGCTGAAGAAAAAATTATTTTCATAGGAAATGCGATACAAAATTGTAATTTCTATAAATGGTACTTGAATTGGATGGTAAATAACAACTATTATTAAATTTTAGCTGAAAAAATTGTTTTTTCTCAGCGAGAAGAAAATTTCATATGAATTACACTATATTGCAGGAACGAGTTAATGGTACAAAGAAACGAAAATTTATGCATACGTGGCATGTGTCTGTTTTCCACTCAACCCATCAGTTGTCAGACAAAATTAATGCACGTTTTCTTGACCACCTTAAATTCAAACTAATAACAAACAAAGAGTAAGCAAATCAAAATGGAAGCAAGAAGGATTCATAGACACATGAGAACCTTGGCACAGTAAAATAAAAACACACTTAACCAACATATTGCTCACAAATCGAGGCACAATTTTCCTTAATCCACTCGAAGGGTATCACGACCGATACAAGGATCTCTGAACTACGGTTTCCCAGAAAGACACTGACAGAGGTCAAGAAGGTGGGCGCGAGGAGCGTAGGAAATTATTCTCCCGCCGATATAGTTTATTAACTCGGACGGGTTTTAATAGCGGTACAAAGCGACGCGACGTCGCCAGGGACAAGGGCTCGAAGGTACGTTACGTACGACTTAGCCGCACAGTAATCTACGTCAAGCGATAAGTAGAGGCCTGGCTCGGCTGAACGCGAGTCGCCTGCCCTTAATTCAGAACTACCGCGCCTCGGAGCGTGTGTGCAGGTCGACCTGCCCCACCAATCGTTTCTCACACAACAAATGTATTCGAAACGGAAGAAGGGCTCGTCCTGCAGGCCTTCTCGAGCGGGCACTCCGCGTCGTCGGGCAGGTGCATCCTACTCTGTTCGGTGTAACAGGCCTCGCATATGCATATTACACACCGCTCGCCCGGCAATACGTTACACAGGCCGATACCCATAGGGATGCTCGTGGTTTGGCCTGTTCGCGTTACACTGCTTTGTGCATTCACGTTCAGTAATCACGTCCTCGTAAAACGAACAACGCATTGCACTTGCCTTTCCACCGCCGCACAACATAATGTTGCATAATTGTCCGACGCCGTTGACTAGGCTCGCTGTGCCTCGTTATTGCCTCCTGTGGCCAGCCTAAATGAAACGAGCCCCGATTGAAAGGCGAGGGCGAGAAGAGAAACTGTTGTGTTGTTACGATGTAGGGCATTGTAGGGCAAAAGCTCGCCTGTTTTAATTAAATGGTAAAAATTATTTTAAATATGAAACAGGGTATGACAGTTCGGAGGGGAAGACGCGAGATATAGAATTATACTGTGGTAACGCTGAAAGTGGAAATCTAAGTGTCCTGTGGGGTTCATCATATTTTATATAAATATATATTCCATTAATTAAATATAGTAAATAATTATATTATAATAAATTACTTATATATACATAAAAATAAAATATATAAGTTCAGAAGTTTATATACCCGAATGGTGGTTGCGTGTGCACTAGGAATTTCTAAAAGTATATAACGTATCTACTAAGAATCTTTTAATTTTTTCAATGTGACTATTTTATTTCATTTTTTTTTTGATAGTGTGATAGAGCATACAAAACTGATCAATTCTTATATTTAAAGCTTTGTTCTATCTCGCACCGCTATAAAATTATATTAAAAATCGAAAGAACGAGATAATTTTAAAGTTAAGGACTGATTTCATCTCTTCAGAATGAATTTCTGCAGAAAAATATTGCTACTTGTATACTCCAGTATGCTCTACATTCACACTAAGTTTTATTAAAATCAGAATTTTCTGGTTGGGAACGTTTCCTTGCAAGTGAGAATGCTGTCTTGGGTCTTAAATGGATTATCTGTTTAGTGACGAGAAGGATGAGTTTAGTAACAAGATAGGAATTGCTCCCAAGCCTTTATTGAGTCGATACTTAATGACTAATAGAATACTAGCAGAAAGTAGGTCATCCAACATAAATATACCTACGCCCCCAATTGAGCGATCTTCAACAAACACAATTAAGTAACAAACTGTTTAACAGCGTTAAGAATTAAGGGTTACATTTACGGGATTCCTGGCTGTACCAACGGGTACACGAGCACGTATACTACACACGTACGAATCACTATTAAAAGTTGCTCACTGTTCTTTACCAACTCTCTACCGCGAGAGGAATGCTTGATTTACTTCCGACTTAGATAGCACCCGGCTGAGACACGACTTTCGCGATTAATAAGGTAGATACTAGAAAGTGAAGTAATTCAGCCGTTGTGGAAACGTGTTGTGGATGGAAGTAGCTGCGCTGCGTTTGTGCAACGCGACTTTCGTGTCTTTTGCCATTAAAAAAAAAAAATTGGCACCGTAACTCGGGCACTTCTACAAGCATAAAACGCGAGACACATTTATCGGTCTTCGGCTGTCAAATTATCCGCTTAACGCTCACTCAGTTTTCCCATTTAACGGATTAAACGTAATGTTAATTTGTCAGTCGGTAAATTAATGCCTGCTCAAACGGCCAATTAGAAAGCGTGTACCGCGCATTTATTCGCGCCGATGCCGATGTCCAACTTATTGGAAAATTTACGATCCTGCAGACAGGCTAATTTGGTGACCGTTTTAGTGAAACGAAACGATTCGTAAAAGGGAAACGAATACACGCGATGGAAAGCTGCATTATTCCTTCAGCGAGGCGGATTAATCCTGTTTTTCTTCCGAAAGGATTCGATCTGTTAGGTTGTTTGTCTTCTCCGTCACGAGCCTTGCAGAATGCGTGCGTACCCACAACGTTGCACTTTCCTGTCGCAATCAGTATGCGCAAAGGAGCCTGCAGAATTACTCGCTAGACGTGAGGTTGGCGAATCATACCAACGATAAGATTTGACATTGACAGAGCACGTGAAACACGTAATTTAGTGATTCTTGTGATAAAATCTTGTTCGTCTAAAGAAAAGAATTTTGGAGAGGATATTCTTCGGCGTAGGTAGGGTGCAATTTCTTCTAATTTTCAATTTATATATATCTGGTGGGCGAGCAACCGAGTACTGTCAAAATTCTTAGTTTCGCAGGAAGATACTTAGAATATTTAAAGTGCTACGTAAAATCAGGTGTTCAATGTTGGATGTGAAAGTTGATATAATATTTTCGTCCCATTGGATTTTCAAAATATTCTCCATACTCGAAAGAAAATTACAAAAAGAAAATTTCAAAATTTAAATTAAATAACAAATTGACAAAAGGAACTTTTATTTTAAATTCCGGTTCATAAAAACGAACAAAAAGGAAACTATTATTTTCTTCAACTTAGACTGTTGTCCCCGCCAGTATACTGTATTTTTGACATATAGGTACTATTACGATCTCCGGTAAAGAAAGCGGGAAAACATTGATATTGATTGGTACTATTGGAACCATAAGCAACGAATAGCAATGTAGAAAATGTGAGCGTACTTATCCCGTTTTGACCAAAATTTGAATTATACTCGTTTGTCCGCTCACCAGAGGTATAAAGTGTAACATTTTGCAAGGTACCTATATCGATAACTTATGAATGATTAATTATTTATTATTACATAATTATAATACTAAAGCTCAAGTTATTATGCGAATGGTAAGTTTGAAATATTTGATAGTTTAGTTGATACCACTTTTCACTAGAATCTTTCGAATTAGAAAGCTGCTTAGGATTTACATCTTTGTCTGAAGAGACTTACGTCAACGAACCTTGATCATGAACTAAATTTCCGTCAAATTTTTCACTGTCCATTGAATGACAGACTAAATAGCTGCGTTTCCACGTCGGCCGTGCAGGATGGTTATAACTCATCGCCTACGCGCGGAAGTGGCCGCGAAACTTGCTTCACACACTTATATAGTCTTTAATAGGGAGGATCCGATGAAACTGATAGCGCTAAAACGGTTGAATGAACGAGAGAGGATAGAACTCGAGACTATGAATGGATACCTACGTACATGCAAACGAAGCATGACTGAGGTTTATCGAAATTCCACCAGCAACCACGAAGTGCAGTAAAGAAGTGAATAAATAATTCTATTTCGCGATTGGGTTCTATGTTTTTTATTGAGGTATCGAAACGATTATTTTTCAATTTATGGTAAAAGTAAAGGTCTTTATTGACCTTTAGTTGCAAATCCTATTTATTGTCAGTAGATTTATTTAGTATCTACAAATATGTTTTTTGTTGTTTGTGTAAAGGTAACGAAACATTGAATTCACATTTACATATTACTGTGCGAACCGAACTTTTATAATGTTTCTCAGAAATTTATTTACAAGTATTTGAAAATATCATGTCTTCGCCAGAAAAATATTTTATACCACTTTTCTTTAAAAATATCTAGAAGCGGTCCCACAGATCGACGCGCTCATTGTTGTTAAATATTTTACTTCTTGCTGAATTTTTAGCCCTCATTTTCACTCTAGCTGATTATTTTAGCCTAAGAAATGAAACCAAATACCAAAAATTGAACCGAAATTGAAAAAATGTATGTTGATTGGTTTAAAAAAAATTATTTTATTATATTTTAGACTTCTTAAATAAAGATAAAGTCACAAATTGAAAAGAAATGCACATTTAGTTGCTTCAGAATATTTTTCTTATAATAATTTTATTAAATTCTTTTGGTTAACGAGTTATTCGGTTAAAATTGTAATATTTCAGACTGAAAAAAGAATTTTTTCCACTTAAAGTTTACTTTTACGTTTATTTTACTATTTTTTTTCTATTCTAGGGTTAAATCATATAAACATCAAGAAACAAAATCATCTTCGTGAATTTTTAATTTTTTAATAGTAAGCAAGTGATATTGTTATCCGAATCCCAATACTGGCGAGAGGAACGAACGTTAATACAAGATGTATAAAGGGAGCAGAAAGTTTTATATCTCCCGATAAGAACTTTCTCCTGAATGGTACGTGACTCGCCATCTATTTACCCTCTTATCATCTTCAAACCCCTTTATTGCATTCTGCGCGAGTCCGCGATACGGTTCAATACGCAATTTTCTTCCAGTACCTACCCTACAGCGGGATATTTCTATTTGCGCCGCAGATAAAGCGCAATTTGAATAAGCCTCTCATTCTCAAATGAAAAATTTTAAGCTATAAACGACATTCCATTCAAGTCTTCGCAGATAGTATTCTCGATATCCACAGTTACGTAACTGTTACTCCTATTTACATAATATTCGCGAGTAGTATAACTAATTCCCCGATAGTAATACACGTTGTAAATGTTATTCCACTTATTCCTTTCTCTGACAATTAAAAAATGTTACAGACATTGGCAAACATTGGGTTCATTCAGTTCATTGCCACGAGCAAGTGGAACACGGAAATGCCGAGGTCTAACGCTGAAAACGAAGAATGCCAGTTCTTCCATCGAGGCGCTTGTATATATACCCTCGTAACTTTCTATCACGCTCCACGAAATTCTTGTATCCCGCTCGTACACGTATTCTCGTCACGTTAATAACGAGCTTGCAGTTGCGTTTACGCGCTACTAAATCATAGCCTGTCTCGTTCATCAATCCATCCCTGGCGTCCTGAGCGATTTTAATGATGTAATTCTTGGGAATTACGGCGCGCACTAGGAGTTTCCATTTTAAGGCAAACTATTGGCTGGTACAGCTGGTAGAAAATGCGGAGGGTATCTGGTTAACTAGGTATTCTCCATTGCGGGAAGCTCGCGAAAACAAAGGTGGAGCGTCGAATTATCGAGGGCGGTTTAGTGGAAGCGCCGATGCGTACAACGAGTGCATATATGGTCGAAACATATTCATGCTTTTATTTGCCGTACTCGTTGAATGGACCTACTGCTGCTCGTTACGTCAATTACCACATCTTACAATAGTGGGCGGGGAGGGGGCGGGGGGGACGAACGCGCCTTTGTAAGGCAGCCCCCATTCAATTGTAACTCACTCTTCCAAAAGGATATTTCGTACCGTAATACTCGGTGCTCGTGTTTTTGTTTTGAACAGCTACAATGGGAGTAAGTGGTCATATTTTTTGATCGGGTAATGAGTAAACATTCGATGTTGCGTAGTTAAAAAGTACGTGTTCGTGAAAAGTTAATGCGGAACAATTTCTCTGTTTCGTACGGTATAAAGGGTTGAAAATATTTTTTAAGATTATTCTGTAGCGGTTTGCATATTCTTAAAAGATGTTTTCTAATGCTGCGAGCTATTATTCGAAGTACGATAAGTCAGAAATTCGGCATGTCACGACGTTTTCAGATTCTGTATTTTAAAATAATTTACTTATTTGTTTCGCAAGGAAGAAAAACGTGACCTGCATCCTTCGCTATAGAGAATTTAGAAATTTTGCTATTCACAGTGCTCTGTACTTTCGAGTTTAATTAAGGGAAGTTACAATTTCTGTTTCTTGCAATTTCTAAATTAACGTCTGCAAATTATCTTAAACGCACGCTTTATTGGCAATAGGAATTGTAATGCAGGGAATAGCCTTAATTTTCAGAGGCTTCTGACGGAGCTGTCTATGCGTAAACACCAGAGTTGGGCAAAAAGGTTATCTAAATAAAAATTTCAAGTAAGGAATAAAAAATAAAACAATGTTATTCATTATTCGAGGCTCGAATAATCCAAGTTATCTTTATTCGAAGAGCAACGAATAAATAAGTTTATTCGATGAGAATTTATCCGACGAATGAAGATCATTTTTTATTCGCAGAGTTTCATCTGCAGCGTCGAATATATATTTTATCTGTAGCTTTATCTTTTATTCGTTGCTCTTCGAATACAGATAACTTGGATTATAATAAAGATAAAGTATCTTTTATTCGACACGTTATTTAAATAATGTTTTATCTAGATAATGCCCAACTCTGATGTACACTACAGCTCAAAAGAATTTGTTCACTTGCTACATGTATGTTTCATAAAGGAGAAATTAGAATAAAGCGTCACATAGTTGAGTATTGCTTGTCCTTACAAAATTGCTAATTCTTTTGAATGTGTGTAATTTTGCCACTGTAATCCAGAGATATTATTGTCGCTTTTTATGTGATTCAATTGTTCAGATTCTAGTAACTTATACTCCATTTTTTTGCTTCAAAATTGGTTAATTATATTCGAACGTTGGTAATGTTACATTTTAAATTGGCTATACTGTTGACACGTCTTTTGTTTGAACCACCAAGATCAACAGGTATATCTCAGAAAAAGAAAGATTAGAGATGTTGATAATAGTCAAATAATAATAATAATCGGTTTGCAGTTCGAAAATCACTTTTAAGATAACAAATCAGAATTAAACGATTGTTATGTGCTAAGGAATATCCAAGTGGGAGCACAGACACGTGGAAAAACGTTCTATTTTTTCTTTTATGAATCGTGCCTATAATAAATGGTGCTAGTTATGCAGAAAGCTACCAACCCTCAATGATCTGAAACTGAGAAAATTTAGTTCGAAGATTTAAATTGTTAAAGAGCAATAGCTTTGTTTCTATCGGGTATATTTTATTTCTTGCCATTGTTTTACAATGTTTTTTAATGGGTTATTTAATAGTGAGTACTATAATTAATACGATTTTAGATTTTCTGTAGTTTTGGTGTTTAAGCCTAAAATGGAACTATGACTTGGTAGTTTTAATAGTTTTATAATACAAGAGTTGTTCTATGGGTTGGTAATTTTTTTGCAAAATAATCATCACAAAATTATGGGGATTCGTACTGTGTTTAACTAATTTTCTTTATCATTTTGAAGATTGGTAGATTTCTGTATAATTAGCCTCAAATGATCAAATACTTTTGAGCGGTAATGTACCTACAATATCGATTGTTATTATGAAATTAATCCTTTCTGATCAACTACCACTATACCCCTCTGCAAATCATCCAACAATTCCCCAGTGGAATTTAATTCAATCGACCACCTACAACAACGTTTTGCCCTCAACTACACCACCTCAACATTTTAACACCCAGCAGGGATACTAATTATAGTCCACTTGACAACACCACAAATTATTTTCCTCTCCACGTGCGCCACGGGCAAATCAGATATCTTCCAGCCGTTTGACCACGTTACGCCATTATCTGGGCTAATCGACTGGTAAATGTATTAATTTCCCCCGGTATCGATTATCGTGACGTAACAAGCTGATAGAGCCACGCTGGTGTCTAACACGTGCCACGGCGTACACACGCCCCACAGGCCAGCCCGATCAGCTGCGGCTAGTGAAAGAAAAACTTGGACAGCCTGCAAACTGTTGGCCATTATCAATATCCTTTCGACGAGGCATTGTGCCCTACGCGCGCTGATGAGAACCGCGGCGCGTCCAGGTGAGAGACGCCTCGGGACCGAATGTACGCGGTCGAAGATCACACGGGCCCGATAACATTGTTTCCCTTCGTCCAGCACTTTTTATTCCCCCGTTGATACACTGCCTTATTACATACCGTGCATCGATGCGGCATTAGCATAGACCCCACGTAGCCTAAGCGGCTGGCTCGCTATTGATCCTGCTCCTTATGAAATCCTCTCCAGAAACGTGAGAGAGGATGTGCTTCGCGTTATACCTCGTTAAGTATTCATGGCCGCGCGCTATACCTGCTACGCGGGGAATCTATATTCACCGGGCCCCGCGAAAACACTCGCACCTTTTCAAACGGCGCGGCGGGCCTCGTTACGGGACCCCAAGTGAACAGGAATAATTTGCGGGCGAGGTTGCAATTGCAACAGGCGCTCGACACTTCATTCTTTCTTCCTTCTTCCTTTCAAATTCCAACGTCTTCTTTTCTGTTCAAGTGAAACATAGTAGATGTTTTAAATATTGCTTTCATGTGTGTGCTTTTTTTACGTTTGCTTCTCAACGAACTTTGCTACGCTGGAATTCTGTCGTCATCTCGTGGGGTAGACCGAGGCGAATCGGATCAAAATAAGAATTCGAAATATGATAATTGTTTATATACGGATGGTTCTTACGGACATAGAAAAGACAAATCAGTGAGCATGGTGTCCAGAAAAACTAAAGGAAGTTGTGATGAAAATTTAATTTAAAGAAATGACGAAAAAAATTAATAAATTAATGATCTTAAGAACGTGGCATTGCATTTACTGTGGTCAAAAAATTATGAGTCCACCTTCAGAAGATTGTCTGTGAAGAGTGGTGCCACGAGAAATTTGCTGATAGAGGCGGTAAAAAATGACAGTATTCTTGCGATCTATGTGGTAAGTAGTGTCACTTGACTTCACTGTCATTAAATTATAGTTATGAAAATTTCATTTTTTTCAATGATTTCTGGGATATTTCTCACCTTTTGGATTTTAGATCGCAGAACAAAGATTTTTAAGTGTGGTTTTATTTTTTATTATTAATCTCCAAGCCAGAGGATACTACTTAGTTACAAATATATAATACAAAACTAGGTTTTTGATATATAACTATTATTTTTTTATCATCAAACACAAAGTGATCCGATTCGCCTCGGTCGACCCTATTTCTAGCTTCGATTTCCACCGCAGAGACACATTCGTTCAAACTGGCAGAAACGTGTCCTCTTTCGTACTTTTCGGTTCTTTTACACCGAGTAAGAGATTTTGCTGCGAAATACACTTGCAACTCTGCCAAATGGATTCATTGAACCTAGCTGTTAGCAGCACGAGGCAACTTTTCGATCGACTTGAGTAATGATCATTAGCGTGTAACTTATGAATATGATGATTACGCTATAAACTTGGTGTATGTGTCTAGCCAGCCACGAGTAATTATGAATATTTTTAACGAAGGTTCTTTACGCCATATAGACCACAGTAGCTGTGTGGTATCGCGCTGTCTTCGTATCCGCGTCAAAACTATTTCCGCTTTATTTATAGTTAATTTAACATGTAATTGCCCGTTTGGGAGTTGATGTAATTCTAAACGAACAATTTAGCGATCAAATAAACCGCTGTACCGAGTAATTCGGAACGTAGCTGTTAATTCTTCATCGCTTTCGTGATACTGTTTAACTTCAAATATTTGCAAGTATTACGTCTTTTTTTCCAGGCGAGGGCAACTGTCGCGTGGTTCTGGTGCTCGCTGTGCGTGTCTTTATATCTACACGGGGTTGCTTCGAAAGCAGGTAAGCAATATTATGGCTACTTTTTCCTAATTTTTTATAAGACAACTGAAATTTTTTATTTCTGTTATCGTGTTACTATTATTTTTATACCTCTTTGTACTTTTATTCACAACTGAATCTGAGCTTTGAAAGTCGAAAGAAAATTGTTAAATTATGGTAAATAGATATTACACGGCTTTAAAATTGTTAAGAGACTTGAAAATTTGTTTTCCTTTCGTATTAATGAAATTTTTTAAAGAATTCCCTTTTAACATTAATGATCTCAATTTTATTTGAAATTGGGAAATGTAAAAAACGTTTTACGTCAATGATGAACGTAGAAATATGAAGCTGCGTTATTGTAGAAACATAAATTCGTGATTTTTTAAAAATCGGCAAAGGTGATCCAAAAGTGCTTATTAGTGAGATATCCTTCCAAGAACCTTTCGATTCTATCTCCGTGGAAAACGCTTATTTCAGTAAACCAGCGTTTCAAATTCAATGTTGTCACATATCCATGGAACAATTCTGAAACGACAGTGCAACAAATTTACAATTTGTAGAACACTGAGGTAGCTCTACAATTTTTCTCTGACCATCTACTTACGTTAGAGGATCGATCAACACGCTTTGAAAAATGTCACATGTTTTACCATGTACCAAGAAGAGGTTCTGACACTCATGACTGAATTCATTTCAAGACTGAATTCATTCATGACTGAATTCATTTCGAATGGTTAAATTCTGTATAACCATTATGGAAGATTAGAAAAAGGGGATAAATATATTTAAGAAAAAGTAGGGATATTCCTTGGACATAAATGTTGGAAGAATCAACGGACCTTTCATATGCATAAATCTATCGTAGCTGATTGCCAATTACGTTAGATGTTAACGGCAGTTCATCGTCGACTGCGCTCAGATCTCTACATCTAACGGCATATGTGAAGATATCACTTCTCCAGCACATTCTGTGTGTTTCAGCATGGTGGCAGTACATAACAACCTCGTTCGTAATTTTACACTCTTGGAAACACTATACGTACATGTTAATTTCATAAGGTAGAAGGAATATGCAAACGATATGCATGCAGGATGTATTTTTCTAAACTAAAATCACCTCAAGTATGAATTTAACATGGAAAAGTAACAAAAGAAGGGTTCTTGTAAACATATACGTAACCAATTTCGCTGCACCTTCAAATCATAGTCACGTTTCTGTTCAGGCAATTTATATCTGTTCATCTTTACACCGAGTGTTCAAAATGATCTCCTCCCACTTGAATGCAAACCTGTAGGCGTTTCATCATACAGCTGATGCTTTCAACAATTTCAGGTGTTGTTTGGAATTTTCAACAATTTTTTTAATGTATGTATGAGGTCTTTCAAGATGTTAGTCATGTGATGATATGGATAATAATTTAATGCATTCAAATAAGTATGCAGTAGAAGTAGGTCAAACAGTAGATTATCTATGCAGTTGATAGTAATACGTATGTTGCTATTTAACTAAAACATCAAGATAGGTAGGATTCTTACAGATAGAGTGCTCTACTAATTAGTTAAGAAATACGGGATGTTTTATATTAAATCAATTACGTAGATACAAGCGTCAAAATTCATAAATTATTCAACACTATTGTGAGTAACGATTAATTATTACAGTGTTGAAACTCACTGTTCTGCAAGCTGAATTATATAGTTTTTTTTTTAAGAACTTCAACGTGTTTGAGGCGGAATGGATTTAGATGCAAGGATTCATTACCACAGACTGGATAATCGGAGAATAAGTAATTGTAAACATAAATTCATATTAGTCGATATTATATAAGACATACGTTTAAGAAATATGAATAACAAAGAGTCACTCGTGCCAGTTGAGTTAAGCACAGTTTAAGGGGGGATAGCTCCTTGTTGGGCCGAAAAATAGATAATTCTTTGCAAATTTTTGGCACAAAAACGGTTCTATAAATTAATTTGAGGTTTGGCAAGCTAGTTTATTGTATCTTGAACTATTGTTCTGAACTTTTGTATGACAGTGAAATAAAACATGGCAGATACAGAGAAAATGTTGAAAAATAATCGGGTGGCCCTGGCTTTGACGAAAAGTACTGTAAGGGTTATCCTTAAACTATATGAATGTGGCTATGTGTGGTAGTAGATGCATTAAGAGAAATAAAAAAATGTTAAAATGACAGCCTTCTGAAGAAGATTTGATTTGAGTCTGAGAAAGGTTTTACCTTAAAATCGGGAAAATTTCTTTAAATAAAAAAGAAACGGTAACAGATACGGCAATAAATCTACTACCACCCATAGCTACATTCGTATAGTTTAAGAATCAGTTTTGTTTTTGGGTTTCGGATAACCCTTACAGTACATTTCGTCAACGCCAGGGCCACCCGATTATTTTTCAACGCTCTCTCTGTACCTGCCATGTTTTTTTCACTGTTACACAAAACTTCAGAACAATAGTTCAAGATATAATAACACAGCCTGTCAAACCTCAAATTAAATTGTCGAACCGTTTTTTTACAAAAATTTCACAAAGAATTACCTATTTTTGGCCCAACAAGGCGCAATCCCCGCTTAAAGCAAACGCATTTCTACATATGACACTTCTGTGTCTCACTTTTCGTTAGACAGTACTGATTTAAGAAATCTTAAATTTTATTTAAATTACCAGTCGCAAATCCCAAAAATCCTTATTCTCATCAATAGAAGAATATAATAAAATACTGCATTTTTTAAATTCCGTTTAACACTATCCTAAATAATATCACAACTTTCAAATTAAATATGAAGAAAAATGGTACTTCAATGGTCTCGATATCCCTAGATTACCAAAAAAAAAACATTTACATCAATTTGAAGATCTCAGAGAAGCCTTAACCATTTACTGAAAGGAAAATATTTACAAACATCAGTCTGCTGCTTGATCAGGACAAAGAAACATTTCTTCATACACGTTTCATTGAATCATAGCAGGTATAAAAAAAATTGTGCAAACTATTGCACTCGCTATGGCGATAGGAGCGAGCAAAAACACTGTTTGCGTGACCATTTTGAAAGACCGCGGCGATGGTATCGGTGGCTGAGCAGACACCCAGCCAAGTAGTAATTGCAGCGGCTATCATTAGCTCTAAATATAAATCCCCGCTGTTTCGCGGGTCTAGACACGGAAGGCAGCGTTTAGACGGCCGAAGATAGACGCTGAAATGGGACTCATTGTCAGAGGTGGCGAGAGTGCCGTTTCGTATGAAGGAAGACAACGCGTACGGTATGGTAATTGGATAAAGGGAGAGGGAGATCTGGCCGTGTGCCGACAACTGCTGCAGCCGGGCGCATAACTCTCTCTAAATGGTCAAGCTGGATATCGTGGGAATCGAGGTTGAAAACGTGGCGGGGCCAGGCCACGTTTAGTCCCTCTTGGCGTCGGGTTCGCTACCGTTGGAAATAGTTGCGGCACCGCACACCATCGCCGCCGGTTTCCGTATTCGTATGTCTCCCGTGCAATCACCGATAAATTGTCGAAACTCCGAACGCAAATAACGATCAAACGCGCCCAGAGGGATCAACATACGAGATCGCGTTTAATGCCCCGTCCCCCCTCGCCCCCCCCCCCTCTCCCCGTGGTACGATCACCAATGCCGCAACGCGACTAGTAGAAATTACATGAATTTTCCCTAACGCAATCGCACCGATTCGAATTCGTGATTGACACGCGTTACCATCCAGCCGCGACCACCTGCGCTTTGCCTAACTGTGATTGCCACCGATGCTGTGGCAAATAACGTACACGGATCCCATAATCTTACGCTTCTGTGATTAAATCAATGTACGCTTCAGTTCCGACCGAATATTATGGGGTAATTTAGAATGAATACGAATTGCTTTTCAGCGCCTGGCACGTGACTTTAATGGCGGCGCGTCGATGCTGCATGGTTAATGGGTTCTTCGAGATTTCTTGCGTTTCGAATGATATAGAAACTGCACGCTCATCACGTACCGTTATAATGTGTAATCTTACACGGTGCACTTGATTTATGCCTCTTGCTGGCTAGGGATCTGCGAAATATTCGGGTAAGAGATACCTACTCGAGGAAACTTCGTTTAGAAAGTCTAATCCTTCTTTATTACAATGAAAGAAGAATGAGATACGTGCGATTGATAGTTTTGGAGGTAATTCATTTGTAGCCTCTATTTTTGTGAGTATAAGTAAAAGTTGCAAATTTTGACGGTCTGTATTGTTGAAACAAATGCGAGACCAAGAAAATGATGACTTAAGGGGGTATTCTGGTCTGACGGGTAAAAAAAATTTTTTTTTGCATTTTCTGCTGGTACATTATATGGGCAATACGTGTGCAAAAGGGTTTTTACCAATTCGTAATATTTGCAGAGCTACAGTGTAGCAGAAATGGCGTACATGTCAGTGGAACAGCCAATAAAAAGTACAATTAGAATTTAAGGAAAGATACATATCAGAGTCTGTAAAATAAATGTACCTAACGTTTAAGAATCTGACACTTACACATACTTACATATATTGTTTTCTTTGTTTATTTATTTATTGCGGGATAACAACCCTTTGGCACATTATAATAACACGAAAATACATTAATTATAATAGAATTAAAATTAAGATTAAAGTAACAAATACCAAAAAACCAACAGAAAGAGATGAAATAAGATGAACAGATATTACAAATACATATTATATTGACGAAGCCAAATAAAGAATTCAGCGTAAAAACTCTGTTTATGGTAATAATTTTGTGACTCATTGAGCCCACCGCAGAGGTGTATAGTTAATAGGCTGAGACACTAAGTTCTGAAGCCACCCGTGTGCAATGTATACGTCTCCCCTTGAATTCACCACTCGTCGTAAACAGAACGAAGGATCGTTACCCGTATTCCACCAGGTTCAAACTTTGCTCACAAGTTCCTCCGTCGAAACCGAAGCGTTCCAGTTGAGATCGAACCAGTTCCGCTGAATTGTAGCACCACTGTAGGACACTGGTAACTGAAACCCTTGTCTCACTCTACGTACTCGAGCCTGGCTGTATTTCCTATCCATCCGGCGGGAATTATTGCGACGGAGTGTACATTTTATCCGTCTTAAGAAGCCATCTATACGCCGGTCTGTCGCGCGTACTTTGTACCTGGCTGCACATAGTCGTTCATCGCCGTTTGCACCGACACCAGCTGATCTCGCGGCGCAGCCAGCCTTCCTAAACAGCGACGCCGACGACGCAGTGCACCGCATATAAAATCAATACAGTCGTAAAAGTAACGCCGCGTACGTTACGAGGGAATCCTTTCGATAAATCACGAAGATTATGAATTGCCACCGTGCATCGTTTCCTCTACACCGCTCGCCGCAAACAATGGCCGCAGTCGATGTCAGTGCACCTATCTGTTGGATGGCCGCTGTTAAGTTTCCAGTCACTGAAGGGCCTAACCAATAAATGCCAATCAGGAGCTGCGTTCAAAGGGAATTAGTCATTATTGCATTCGGCTCGCGAGTCAAGGTTCAAATTTGGTGCGAGGAAAGGTCATAGTTTCTCCGGCATGCACCAGAGTTGGGCAAAAAATTATTTTAAATGAAAAATTGATTTCGAATGAAAGCCATTTGAGGCGCTTCGAATAAAAATACCCCAAAGTTATTTTTATTCGACGACTAATAAAAATAAAGTCTGTTTTATTTGATACGTTATTTAAATAATTTTTTATTTAAATAATGCCCATCTCTGGCATGCACTTCTGTTGGACTCTGCAAGAGGGGAAATTAATCTTACTACTTAGAAATCAATTTTTTTGTTTTCACAAGCAACTTGGAACAGCATAGAGTGTTAGGTTTCTTCTTATTTCAAAAAGAAAGTTAGACTGTTTCCTGTAAAATAATAATTGCGTCTTAATAATAATTTAACACTAGAACTACCGACAATTAAGATATGCCTGTTTCTATTTCTACCAGACCAGTGCAAAATCACCGGTTAGTTATAAGATACGCTTTGCAAGGAAAATAAATCTGAATTCATATTTTTTTAATTTTTATATTGTTAAAAAATATGTACATAATATTATACATTTTTATACTACTTAGAAATACACTCTTGTCATATTTAAAAATTGTAAATTTATTACCAAATTTAAAACCAGTCATTTTGATTGGTTTGGTAGTTCTAGTGTTAAAAGAAATTGGCGGTGGCGCTGTGTGATGGCAAAGATAATAGATCAAAGTATAATTTGTAGGCGCGTACTGATCTTCAAGAGCGTGAAAAAGGACGTTTTATTACGTCTGAAGCGTTTTAGCTATCACGTAGCCTGCAAGGTTTAGTTTAAAATGCATATCCTAGGAGGGCAATGAGTATCCACAGAGAATCTATCGATTAATATATTATTACACACCTTGCCCATTAATTATATGCAAAATTGGACCCAAATTTTGCATTTTAATCTTTACATTTGAAAACATTGTCGTAAATCAATAGCTTTACAAAACTAACGATATACACAAATTGCGCCAATTATCACAATGGCTATTTATACAAAGAAAAAAATTGATTAAATAATATTAACCAGATATATTTTTATACAAATAAATATTTTAATACGAATAAATATTTTATTCAAAATACTTGGCGCTGCGAAACCGAATTGGTGTTGCTAAACTGAATAAATATGTATAAATTGCATTAAAATCTTTTTCTTTCTTTCTTGTCTCAGTGGTGTCTTGCCTTGTTTTATTTTATTTATTAACCAAGACGATTAACATTTTTCTTCGGTTTCCCAGCGCCAAGTATTTTGAATAAAATATTTATTCGTATTAAATTATTTATGTGTATAAAAATATATCTGGTTAATATTATTTAATACATTTTTGTATTTGTATAAATAGCTTTGTGATAATTGGCGCAATTTGTGTATATCGTTAGTTTTGTAAAGCTATTAATTTACGACAATGTTTTTAAATGGGATTCATTTTGATGGGATATTAATTTACAACAATGTTTTTAAATGGGATTTTCTTTGATGGGGTATTAATTTACGGCAATGTTTTTAAATGGGATTATGTACTTGGCGCACTTTTTGTACCTTTTTAAAAAAAAGGTAATTTTGTTGGGATTTCACACATTTTGTAGTGTTTCTTTATTAGTGCATTTTCTGCAAGCGTGTTTACGTCACGTTAGCTTTTCTGAATAATTCTTCAGTTTTAACCCGTGCTTTACAGGGTGTCCCACTTAAAACAGGCCACCTAAATATCTTGTCAATTGTGATGATATAAAAAATATTTTATATATAATTTGAAAGGTGTCAGATGGTGAATACATTGCAAGGAATGCCATGTTTCATACCATTCAAATTACGTATCAAATATTTTTCGTGTTATCACAACTGAAAGAGATATTCAGGTGGACCACTCTGTATATGAGAACCGTCACCGAAGTATATCGTCGATTACAAATGGTCTCACCCAGGTGTCTAACATTTTCGCTAGACTTTCGTTTGCCAGTTCTTGTTAACGTCGTCGGAGCAAGGGTCGCCGAAAACGCTCACCTGTGGTCCCCTTCGCGGTTCATAAGCCACGCGATACATGGCTCGAGCGTGACCAGGCGAAAAATGTGGGTCGCGATCGGCACGTCTGCTCCTTCAGTATGCACTTTCTAATGCAGCAGCTTTCCAAGAAATGGCCAGGGCCCGACGGTAGCTCACCTTTCTTCGTTGGAAAGAATTCTCCAAGCGTGTATTACAGTCGGGAACGTCGTTGCCTATTGCTAGTGCGAACACTCGCACGGAATCTCGCGAATTCAGGAACGTGACTGTTACGCGAAGACTTGTGTACGTTTTACTCGTCTGTTAACCTATGCACGGCGGACTTCTTGACCATTTTAACGACAGTTGTGACCCATAACGTAATTTCGCGCATACTTGTCTTTGAAGCTTTTGTTTTGGGTCTTGATGTATAGTTTCTATTTTCTTAAGGAGCTGATATTAATAACGAGTGTCATAAATAGTTTGACATTTAAGACGGATCCATTTTTGACAGTCTTTGAGTAATGATGGGTAATATACGTAACGTAAATATTCTACATCGTTTGGTCCTCGTTTGATGCAAATCCGATAGCAAATGAGCGATTTATTGCAAATTTTTAACCCGTTTTGTGCAATATTTTTGTTCTGGGCAGCTCCAGATTTGAAAAATTCGCCAAAAATAGAAATAAAAACTTATCAATTCAATAACTACTACTTATTGTGTGAAAATATATATTTATAAATTAGTGTTCTCGTTTTAATGTTAAGTCAAGGCAATAATTTTATAAATAATTTTTTCAGATGTATTCGAATTTCGTTTTGACGTTTCGACGTTTGTATACCTCCAGCCTAAGTCGTGAAAACTTCTGATAATGGATTCTCTCGTATCGTTAATGCTTTTACTAAGAATATTCCATTAAAAAATTGCAAATCATAAATCATAAATCCATTAACTGTACAGTAACATAATATCCTACAAACCAAGGTTTCTCACCTTTTTTTTAGTCGCGACCCCTTTTGTTATATTCAAATAACCTGCAACCCCCACCCCTCCATATAAGATATTGTAAATTTAATAAGATAAAGAAAACATATTAATAATAGGTATTTCAGAATATAATTCTAACTTAATAATATTTTTTTAAAAAAAACTGTAGCAACCCCTCAGAAAACACTTCGCGACCCACAGGTTGGAAATCACTGCTACAAACCATCATTTTGGGGGGAGCTATTGTTACCTTATTACAATATCTCCATTTACATCCTTAGACCTTCCTCCATACCAAGTACAAAAATTATCCTTAGATTTCCCTTACTGTGGTCATCGAACCCAAAAAATTTCCCCCACAACGTGATCGCACTCAATCGTGCCGCAGCGAAGCACGACGAACAGAAACTGACGGAAGAAAATTGGAAAAGCGACATCTTATAAATGCGCATAATCAAATACTGTAATTCCAGCGAAAACATCGAATCTCGCGCAGCTCGGCAAGAAAGATAGGCGAAAGTCGCTGGAGGTTAAAGTACTCCACCGATGGAGCGATACGGCTGTTTCCTACATTCGAAGATCATCGTTCACTGGCAAACTTACAACTGCTCGTGTCGTCTAGCGGCGTATCGCGCGTTCAAAGAGAATTTTCCGTAGCTTCAGAGGAACCGAGCACGCTTTCGTTGTCTCCAATAAAGATTGTCCATTATTGGTCCGGATACGGGGCTGGCGCAAAGTAGGTAAAGCGTACGGAGAAGGCAAATGTCATGCAGCAGTCTCGCCGAGGAATGGGTTTCGTTCGAGAGGAGCGGTGCATCTTCGTTCACCCCGGCCATTAGCGATCGACTGTAACCTTTTGGAGAAAGATCGCTGGCAAGAGGCACGCGTACGCTGGATGGCGACGTGCCTTTTGTGCTCTCCTCGCCCGGAGACCTCGCGTGACCCTCCTGTGTCAGGTGAGAACACACGTAAGGCGCAAGGCTGGAGGGTACGCTGGATCCCTGTGAATTATTAAGGAAGCTACGATAGAGGGGTATCCGGTCACCGTACCTTTGCACGTCGATACACCTTACCGTTTTACCTTCAGCGCGTGTCCTCCGCGAAAGGGGTAGTGTTCAACGGTTTCCAAAGGTACACTTGTTCTCTGCCACGCGATTGTAAGTCCATCTCCCGTGGATGCGGTAGCGCTTAAATAAGTCCTCTTCCTTACGAGAATTATTTACGAATCAGATTTCGTAGGTCGCGGTATTTGAAGCTTCTACTTTGGAATGAACTGAATTTATTGTTAGTTTCTGTCTTGTTTTTTCATTTGTTACTTTCTGTTTTTAATTTGCCAGACCATCGAATAAATCAAGTGTGTTTATATTCAACGTATTCTTAGTTTCTAAATTATGTTGGCCTTAATGCTGAGGAACGACGAACAGAGTTTAGTTTCGATTATCGAAGATATTTGATATATTTAGTGGTTGGATTTCTTATTATTTAGAAATTCCGTAAGGGAAGCTTCTAATTTTATAGAAACTGTTCGCTACTAATAATGATTGAAAGGAAACTTTTCATTAATGAGCTTTTTTTTGATTATTGGCACCTACAGTAACGGACAAAAAAGTGATCACTTTTTCTATTTGTTTTATTTTGTTATTTTTTAGCATCAACATGGAGCTGTGGTATGTGTTTAATATACATATTCTGATTAAGAATTGAAAACTGTATAAAATCCAGTTAAAGTTGGGTTTATTGAACTAACAAACAAATGTTTTATATGACATTGAACGGGACAACACACAAAATGCCGACAAAGGAACTACCACTTTTGGTAACTTTTTTAGGCCGCCCCAAAAGCAAAAGGTGCCCCCACAAAATATTAGATTTTTATTACATTTAAAAGTACCTTTTCTGTCGGCTGTATAAGTGTCTTGTTTAATTTTATGTAGGGGTTTTGTTTGTTAATTAAATCAATTGAATTTGAACTGTGTCTTATACAGTCTTTAATTCTCTATCAGAATATGTATATTGGGCACGTGCTGCAGTTTTGAGTTGATGTTAAAAAGTAATAGAGTTAGAGTTAATTGAAAAAGTGCTAACTTTTTGTCCGCTACTTATCTTTCATTAAACTTTTAAGAGAGACAAATATGTCATTATATCGAGTTAAACGGTTGCAAGTGAAATTCAGAAAATTTGATCTCCATATTAATTTGTCCATAATTTAATGTGCTAACAGATACAGTAATATTTGTCATGGATATATATATATATATATAGCTATGAGGGTATGCAATGATACACAATCAGATAGATGTTAAATCAAAAATCTGTCAGACGGTAAAGTGGATTATATAGATTAATGAGAAACGTGCAATTAAGATCTAAATTAATGACAACGTGCAATGATCGCTAATGAAAACATGATAAAGGGACAAACGATTGAATGTTCCATTCAATACAATTTTATTACATTAAATTGAATTCGAAAATTATGAAGACCAGTGTTTTCGATAATGAAATAAAACAATTTGAAAGATCTTGACAGAAGTTCTGTAAAAACTGACTAGGTATGTTAGAAATACAATCTTACTTCATCGTTTAAATTTTATTCATTCATCTGTCCATGATCATTTCATAATTATTATTTATAAAACATTTATAAAACTATTTTAGCCTCCTGTATTTTTACTATCAATTACACTTAAGCCCATTCGAATCTTTCCGACGTATAACCTTGATGACCACTCCTGTATCAGAACTACGTGTGCACCTCGATTAATTTGCCCCGTCGTTAAATTTCAATAAAAATAAAATAATGGCAACCTGGCAGATCCTTTCAACAGCTGCCGCTTACTGTAAACTGTCTCTCGCACGACCGTGGACGCGGTAATCCCATAATCTTTTTCATCAAAGCAGTCGTTTTGCATCACTGACAATGAGCCACGTTTCCGGCCAGACAGATTTCTTGCACCTGTTCAAGCATCTTCGAGGGGACTTTTGTAGCAGATTTATGAATCGAAAAGTCTGGGACCAAGGGCATGACTACGATTTATTCCATGAATGGAAGAAGGCAGTCGATTTATTATCCACATCTGTACCTACACTACCACTTTAACCATAATTTCTTTTATACCAAAATATGGTTACGTGCATTGTGGTTTTAACTGAGCTAAAATATGCAGCTGCGAATAAAAATTGATGTGCGCAAATTTATATGTATCTACCTACTATAATGTGCAGTGGCGCACCCGAGGGGCCCTAGTACCCCCCAAAGAAAAAGGAAAAGGGAGAATAATGTATTCGCGACTGAAATAATTCAAGAACTCTGTAAGAAGAAAAAAACTGGATTTTATTCTTTAAATAAATTTTTATAATCGCCTAATAAATTTTATTGTCAAAATTGTAAAGGTTTAAAGGAACACGCATGGGATATGTTTTGAGATAAAAATTGTATAAATAATATTATAAAATTCTGATTGGAAAATAAAACTGAAAACTAAAAAAAAATACTATAAATAACGCATAATAGAGCTGTTATACTATTGTATACGAATGCATTATAAAAGAGTATAATTCTAAGACAAATTTGTTCTTATTTAAACACATGACCGGATATTTCTGAAATATCATTAGAATTGTCATGCAGGAATTTCGAATTTGTTAATATTGCCTTCGAACAGTGATTAATCAATTAGCGAGTCAACCACGCCATTTTAATAAGTAATCAGGACAAGAAAATACGAAAATGCTATAAATATCAATTATTCGGTTCCTTAGATTCCGCCATCTGTTTTTATGATCCGGAGGGGAATTAAAGTGTTTCAATCGCACGTGACGCGAAAAGAATAACGTAACCGCTTTCTTTATTGGAACGGAAATACGACTCTGATGGGCCATTTTATACTTCAGCTGATTGCTTTCACCGCCTTGGCCAGTAAAATCTGCTGTAAATGCTTCGTGGGGTCTCGGGCTGGAAAATACCGTCACAAAATTGGCTATAAAGTTCGTAATATTAATCTACATTCTGACACTATCATACTAACACTTAATGAATGCAGAAACCCTACAATCTTCGGCAGTTCACATTTTCAATACTAATTTAACATCTATGTGCGTGTGCACGCGTGCAGAAATGTATGTCACAAATAAGCATTTGCTAAAAACCGTGACAAGCATCATTATTTTTCTTAATGATGTTTAGATGAGTGCAAAAGCTCTCTCAATTTTTTTTTGTTACTCGTTTTTAAAGTGGCACACGTTCGGAAGATTTGCGTTACAAAAGTGCTGGAAAATGTATTTCAATACTTTTACACTTATGACTAAAAAGTAGGAATATAGCGAAATTATATTTTGTGTTATTGTTTTTCGCAACAATTTGTTATTCGATAAAACACGTATCAAATATAATGTTGTGAAAATATTTATACTGCTTGCTGTCATGGTATTTTGCCGACAAGATTTGTTAACTTCTAGAATTCAGTTAGTTTAGCATGAAAGCCCGTGTAGAGTTGTGAGTTCGAGTAAGAGAGTTTAATAAGTTCAAGAAGCTCACATAATTTAATTCGCAACTTCGTGCTTCAGGGATATTGCGCCAACCGGTTTCCACTTGTTCTATCCCTTACAAGTTATCTTAATCACGAAACTTCGAACATTTTTTTAGCAGAAATTAATATGAGACACGGGAGAAGAGGGTTTTCTGATACCGGGAACCCAAAAATTTGCAAATAGGAATAAAATTGAATTACTTCAATTAATTAAATTACCTATACGTAGGAAATTAACACTACTTTATAAAATGGATAGAAATATTTTCAGCGTACAGGCAGCTAAAATTTCCACATTCTCCCAAATATTTTATATTCAAAGTTTATTACACAAATGGTACAAGTGTTTTGATATTGGAAACACCAAAGTTTGCAAACTAGAATTTGAGAAATTACCTAACGTTGAATTATTTCAATTGAACTTTACGTACATCAATGAAGATTATAACAGGAAATAATAATAATATAAAATTGATACTATATTAATATTTTCAGCGTACGGACAGCCTAAACTATTCCATTCACTAAAAGAAAATAAAGAATTTCTATTGTCTGAAGTGATTGCATAAAGTATCTACGTTATTTACTCATGCTGCGTTGCCAAATGTCAGCAAGACATAAAACAGTTAATTACAATTCGCTACGATAGAAAGCTCGGTATGGGCGACTGACCTACTATATTACATGGATCGTTAAGATCTATTTACATGTGCATGTATGTATATAAGATGAGGTAACAACATTCTACAAAGACCTTTACATGAACGCTGTATAACGTTGTGCTATTATAAAACAAAGCTGTGCAATGCCTCAGCGAGGGTATTAGACTACAATTTATCGACCATTTTAATCTGACACGAGGCTTTTGTTAATTTGTTATAGGTTTGTGCGAGGTGGAGTCGGGTCAATCCAATATTATTCTCGACATCGAGGAGAGCAAAGGGAATGGTGAGTTCATTCATTCATTTAATTCATGTTTTATGTTGACTGAGGTGGCGCAATTAATCTTTCCCAATTAATGCCTCGTTACGCTTTCCGCGTGAAGGAATGTATTTATCTTACGTGCACACTTATAAGTGACTTTGCTCAGAACAATAATTCGTGTTTAATTTAAGTAATAGAGTACGAACTTCATGCATATGCTGTAATGAAATTTGTGTATGACAGTGCTATTATAGTGCAAAATTGTTATGGAATGGATAAGAATGGAAATACATGAAAATTGCACAATATGTATTTAATTCAAAGTTACATCATATTTTTGGATAGGAATTGATTTCCCTGTAATAATATCGGAGATATATCAGATGATAATAAGTTAAGGAACACTAAATAATATCATGCCTAACGATTGAAATGAATATACATATTTAGATAGTCATCTCTTATTCATTAATAAATGAATTTTTGTTCAATTGACTGGCTATTTGGATAAATTTCATTTGAGAGAAATGCTACATCAAAAATTAGTAGAAGGAAACCTTTTTTGAATAATAGATCATAAACAAATATTTTGTTTGTTCTTTATCAATTCTTATATAATTCTTTATAACGTAGTAAAATTGACACCAATATCGAATGGATTACAGAGTAATAATAATACATTTTTTTATTGACTATTAAAATTCGGAAACAATGAAATACCGTTATTTAATTTAAGAGGTATTCCCATTTATAGATTTATGGCACAAAAGCTGTTCTAAAAGTGTATACGTTTAAGTTCCATGATAAATTTCTCTGTGATTTTCACGTATTTGCGTCGAAGAGATAGTCGCAGGTGTGTCGTTTCATAGCTTTTCACTGTCGCGCGTGGCTCAAGAAACTTTAAGTTTTTACGAGATGGAACGCTGACTCTGGGAATCATTGATCGCCGCTCTGACGTGGTGACTCCGATATTTGCGAAGAACTCTCTTTCACCACGATGATTAACGACTACCTTCCCCTTCTATTTTTCTGTCGAGCATACGCGTTATATACGACACGTCATTGCTGTGCACTCTTTTTAATACGATTGGATTTTACGGTGGATATGATCTGCCATTGAAATGGGCTTCTATCCATTGAAAACTGGTTTGAAACGGACCGTCGCGTCGAGAAAGTGGCTCGATTAAACGAGATTTAATCCCGATTGAATCGTGTTTGAATTTTACGGACACAAAACCTATGAGGCCAGGACGTATCTGGTATCTGGCGAAAAATATGTTTAGCTACGTGAGAAGTTCGAGCAAACAGATATCTTGAATTTAATCGTGATATTTGAAGGTGATAACAACGTGAAAATAAATTAATTAATAATGTGTTTATTATACTAAGAGAACGAAAGAAATTCACCCAACAAAAAAATCTAATTAGCGTAAATATAGAGAAGCGGTAAAAATGTTGTCTTGAAACTTAGTCGTAAGTGTTAGTCAGAAAAATAATTAGAAACAGAAATAAAAGTAACTGAAATTAAGCCTAATGAGAACGTAAGTTTTGAAGTGAAGTGAATGTTTACAAGAATGTAAAAAGAGAAATATTTTGAAAGTTCGTGTTTAACGTTTCGCTGATTTAACGCGATATGCTTAATGAGAGTTTTATAACGAAAGGAATAGGAAGGTAGTGAAGCGATGCAATTAGGAAACGTTTGATGTCGCTAATGAGATATTGTTCGACATAGCGTCTAGTTTGTGACGAAAACATTAATTATGCAGAGTGGGGATTGCAGACAAAGTATCAGGAAGTCTGTTCATTGACTCTTACTGAATCTAATGTAGTATCCTGCTCCACTCTATTGCCTGCCTCGGTCCCTAATGATTTAGCTCCCATCGTATGCGATATTATTTGCGGGCAAAGTAGCCAATAAAAGTGCAAAATAAATCCGTCATTATGCACCCCGAGAAACCTATACCTCTGAACATGCTCCTCGTCAGATTTCAGACGCGCCATCTTGATAAACGATGTTGCGCTCGATTAGCCTCTATAATTACGTTCTTTAGCGAACCTTCTTCCGTAAACGGTGACGTCCATAATTTCGTGCAACTCTCCTTCACGTAACTAAATGTTAATTGCTGTGTTTATGGTAAAAATTCATATGCGAAGTTGCATCACTTCAGCTTCACTTATGCTCGGCGATTGTCGTATGTTTGATGGACGACGCGATTCAGGTGGCATTAGAATCTGTAATCTGTCTAATAGTATATTTCGGTTGCTTTTGTGCGTTATTTCTCAAACCTGATATATATTATTCAGGTAACTCTGGCAATTTTTATGCTGGAGATAAATGGAGAAGTTAGTTGGAAAAATTTTGAGTGATCTTATCGGACTGATAAAATTTAGGAACTTTGACTTTAAGGGGGGAATCCTTTTTTGGGCTAAACATAGCAAAATTGGGGATTTTTTTTTTAAGAAAGTAGCGATTAGATTCATCTGAAATTTGGACCATTGTTTTATGCATCTTTGAAGAAGTTACAGTTTTTTTAGGATAAATTTTTAACAATGAATGTAGGAGTTGTGCATGATCCAGGTAATCTGAAACCGAAACATGAAACGGCGTTTTACTTTATACATATGTAGCTTCAATTTTATTATTAAAAATTATTTTAAAAAACTGCAACTTCTTGAAAGATTCATAAACACATGGTCCAAATTTCTGATTAATCGAATTGCTGGATTCTTAAAAAAAAAATCCCAAATTTTGCTATGTTTTTAACCCAAGATATAGGATTCCCCTTAAGAAAAAATAGCTTTTATTATATTAAATATTTCGTTCATCGCAAAGAAATAGATATTATTTTCCAGATTGCTTTGTCAAACATTGTTTTTTGCCAGAAATAACCTAGGTAGTTTACGCACATAATCTCTCTAGGGGGGATAAATAAATTCATCAACACAGTACTTGCTGTTAGTCCTTTTTCTCTTATATTTCGTGGTCTTACACATGCTTTCTGATACCACCGATTAATGTGTTTTATTCTCTTTCTCTTCCCAGTTCCTGCTTTTCCATGCAGGACGCACACAGCATCACTTTTAACATATTTTCTGATACACTTTTCGCATTTATCTCGTTATAATCAGTGGAACTGGTTCCTGATAATAAATCACTTCAAAGTGAAATGAATACACGAATATAAACTAGTGACTAGTCACAGTGCATTGAGATTTATCCCTTAACAAAGCTCCCATGGCTTGGGAGCGAAAAAAGGATGGTGAGGATGAATTTTGAAAAATTGACATTTTTCGAAAATTCTTTATCACCATATTGAACAATATCAAAACCCATAAAACTTTGAATTAATCTTTTTCCGATATCTTTCACGGTTTCACAGATATTCGCGATAATATGAAAACTCACAACTTCTTTGAGGCGGTGTTTCCACCCCTAGGACCGAAACAAAAAAAAATTATTATCATCACTACCTATTATATTTCTGCAAAGTTCCAAATTTTTTTTAATTTTCGAGTTGCCGAACATCCCCTGCTATGCGCGTTCTGTAAGATTCTATTAGTAACGCCGATTTCCTATCGAGCGCGCGAATGCATTACGTCGACCATCGTGTCTGCTAAACAAATTGCTGCTGCACCGTTACCGTGTAATCGGGTTCATGGGCTTCGATGTTTCAGCGATCGATCAGAAGACTGTGCCGGAGGAGCTTCCGGTATCTGGTGATCCGTACAACGAGACCGCCCTGGAACTGATATTCCCTGGCCGACAGGCTCGCTTCAAACTCAACGGCAAGAAACTTCAGCTTCTAGAGCCGCTGGACAGGGACGAGGAAAATCTATCGCACGTTGTGTTCCAGGTAAGGGTGATTTCACTTCATACCGAAATTCGCGACGGAACATTAAGCCGGCTGCTCCGCGCACACGGGACACGACCATATAGAATTAAATTTGTCCAATCCGTTATCCGCGCTACGTGTTTGCTTACGTAATCTCTGGTGGTCCGTACCGTGTCGCGGTGTTTATCTGGAGAGAGTTGCAAGTATATTTCTCTCTGATTCGTTCCAACCATGTTACTCGACATGTAGCTGAGCACAAATAACAAAACGGCCAGTCGAGCGCGTATTTTTGAAATCTAGAATGCTTGCGAGACGGTCGTGGGTGTGGAATACGTAGGACTTTGATTAACCGATTTGGTGGAGGCTATAGTAGGATAAATCGAGTTCTATCAGATAATTGAACGTTAGGGGAACACGATAAAGCTGTGACACTTGTTTAAGATGCTTTTTACTCGGAATATTAATATGTTCAGGATGTAGCACCTAAGGGTGAAGATTTTGTTATCTTTAATGTGTTCGAACTTCAGAAAGAATGGAGAAAGAAAGTTGCATAACTTGAAGGAGGAAGTTTGATAATGTTAAGTATATATTTTTTAAACTTCTGGGATCACTAGTGTTTTTTATTTAAGTAGAATTATATGTTGTCTTAAGGGTCCATTTTACTTTTCCAGTCGAACAAGAGGCCTATTTTAATTATGTTTTTTTAGGACATGTACGGATTTTAATGTTTTTCTTTTTTGGTAAATGTTTAATTATTTCATGCTGTATAGAAGGAATTCCTTGTTATATAAAATTGTGACACCGAAGAAGACTTCCGCAATGTTCTCACTGAGGCACAAACATTGCGATTTATGGGTTTAGCTATACCTTAGTCAGAAGGCCGAAAACAGGCGAATGTTTGTGAATTTATTTTGAAAATGTGGGAGCATATATTTTTATAGAACTTTTGCACTGAAAAGAGCAACATTTAAAGAACATTTGGTAATTCTTTTTGTAGAAAATTATTTACGTTTATAATAATATTACAGCCGACATCCAAGAAACTTTTTTAAAAAGTTGTTTTTGGGTGAGTACTGCCATTCGGAACCAGATTATCTAAAATCGAAAAACAAACAAAAATTCGTTAGTATATTAATTTATTCTCTGATTCGCGGAGGGAATTTCCGAAATATTAATTTAAAACTGAATGGCGGCTATTTAAAGTTGAAGTCCTGATTTTTGCGCGAAAAAAAATTATTTAAAAATCAGGCCTTCAACTTTAAATAAGCGCCATTTTGTTTCAAATTAGTATTTCGGAAATTCCCTTCGTGAATTAGAGGATATATTAATATACTAACGATATCTTGTTTGCTTTTTGATTTTAAATAATATGGTTCCGAATAGCAGTGCTCACCTCAACATAACTTTTTAAAAAGACTCCTTGGATGTTGGTTGTAATATTATTATAAACGTAAATGTTTTTCTACAAAAAAATTACTAAATGCTCTTTACATGTTGCTCTTTCAAGTGCAAAAAATTCAGTAAAAATATATGCTTCCGCGTATTAAAAAAAAATCACAAACATTCGTCTCTTTTCGGCCTTCTGACTAGGTATCACCCCTTAAATCTTAAATCCACACATTTGTGATTATATTTTGGAAACATGAAAAATACGATTCTATACAGCATGGAATAATAAACATTTAACCCCGAAAAACATTAAAATCCGTACATTAGTTCTTGAAAAAAAAATCATGAAAATAGGCGTCTTTATTGACCCGCAAAGTAGAATGGACCCTTAAATGTTTAAGTTAAAGAGAAATAACAAGTTTAAGAAAAGAGACAAGCATAGTTTTGGATTCCATGTGGAATCAAAACAAGGGAACAAGAATTTAATGCATTTCGAACATTCTTACAATTGAATATTGCAATCGAAACTGTAGACCAGTTTTCAAAGTACTACGAACTACCTTTAGTTCCACTATGACACCCAACGTGTTAATAGTAGTCTGCTGTTGAGCTTAATTCCATGCATCTGTAATCACGTAGACAGTTTAATTCATACTCCTTGGTGTTAATTGACTTTGATACCACCATAACATTATCGTCTCACTGTGAACGAATATTTGCCAGTAACAAGTGTTTAAAGTTTACACATCATACATTACACGCAATTATCAGTGTGTCATTTGCCTTAATCACACATAAATACAATTAATTCCTGCAATTACACTAAACCATTCCATCTGAAATCGGTAGGTCACTGTATATTCAATGGAAAACAGTTATTCACGCAGCTCTCTTTACTTTCACCCATTCGCTGCACCTAACGAATAATTTTATGCTCGAGATCTGATTCATGCGAGTTTTTTTTTATCATTATTCTTCATGCTTCGCGATTCGATTAAACGGAATCGTTTGGTAAAAAATGCAAGATAAAGCCTTTAGCCTGACAATCGCTAATGACTGTGATTGAACGCGCGATTGTCCGTCGATCGATTGTTTTTGCAAGGAAATCCTCGTTATCGTAAATAACAGCGATGCCGGTCACGCGCAAAATTACGATTGCGCTCTCCTCATCGAAGTGCTTCCCGACGAGCTGCTCGTTTAAGAATACTTTTTGCTGTCGAACGTACTGTGAACCGAAGGCAGCGATCGATTCTCCACTTGGCACCGTTCCGTTGCGTTTTCTGCAAGATGCAAGGGGCATCGTCTCGTTCTCGGAAGAGAATCTCGTTACGCGTCCACATCATTTTTTTGCTCCCTCCTCTCAGTGATGGACGAGCTTGCGGACCACGACGAAACCGGAAGCAACGAACTTTATAACCGAACCGTGGACAATCCTAGAATTTTAGTACGCTCTGTCTTATCCGTTCGTTTTAGTGACGCCGCGAACGTGAACGCAAGAGTTTCTGAAAATTTCATCCGGCTCGAGAATGAACTATGACGTGTTTAATTTAAATAATAGGAGTATTTTGTTCGATATTCTGCTTTTAGAGGGTTACATAGGTACTTATGTAAATGATTAAAACGAAAGGTCGATTATTAAATTATTTTTTCGTGGAGTATTAGCTTTGATGATTAAATTTGGGTTTATTTAAAAGTATATGTGTGGTACTTTGAAATGGAATTTTACAAAAGATGTTTAAGTTCTGGGAATATAAATATTTTTGTGAGACTTATCAGGAACTCAAATGTTTGAAATGACTTTCCCTTTCTTACATTTACCTGAATTATTTTCATACTGTAGGTCATTTGACGGCCATGTTGTTTTACATCGTCGAATTCGTGTTGACGTCATTTACTACGTCGTAGACAAGAAATGACCAGGCTCTTTTTAAAAAAATACATCAGTGGCTCACCAATTCTGACAAATATGACTAAAAGAATTATTTAGGAACCGAAATATTTTCGTTCCTGAATCAAATGATTTCTTCCTCAGACGCTTTTTCGTATTATCGATACAAATAGAGGTTTTTGAGATGATTAGATTAAATTGATTTAGGTATCTACGTATTTTTACTTAATTAAACTAATGAGGGAAGATCCCCAAAACAGGAATTAAAAAAGTTATGAAACTTTCGGGATATGTGGAGGATCTCTTTAGAAGTTTGATATATAGCTATATCACGCAATCTTTTTGCTGCCCAAATTCTCTCTAAGGGGATGACATTGTTCCCTGATGTTTCGGCTATTTTCCGATTTCGTGTTATAACTCGCGAACTCTAAGTTACCATATGACAGTCTTAATTAAAACAAGTAACTTTCGTCTTGAAACTTTTTTTCTATCTCGTAAGGCTGATTCAAATACGTCGAGTAATTTAGTTGAGTGACAAGTAATTTAGTAATTTTCTATTGTTTTACTAAACTACTCGACTAAATTTTAGTGACCACACGCGACAAATTATTAAATTACTCGCTACCCGACTCAATTACTCGACGTGTCTGAATCAGCCTATACAATTCGCGAGTTATAACACAAAATCGGAGAATAACCAGATTTTCAGGGGTCAATTTCACCCTCTTAGACTGAATTTGGGGCGCAAAAGAAAGCGTATCTAATACATACCTATGTATACATCCTCTACATATCTCCGAAGTTTCATTATAATCCCGGATGTTTCCGAATTTCCGTGTTGAGGATGTACCTTTGTAAGTTTAAACTAAAGTTAGTATCTATATACATAATATTAGCTAGTGATATATTATGTAAAATACATTTACTATTTTTGTCACATGTGTATACAGTTATGTAACTAGCATTCACTTCGTGCGTCTAATACATTTATTCGCTATTCTCCAAAACATTACATCGAAGGAAGTGATCTTCAACTTCTAAAGATAAATATACATAGGGGGAAAATGACCATAGAACTGAATTCGTAATCAAATTGTTTGCCACCAATTAGGATGGTGCACGACACAGAGTACCGTTCTCCTTGACCATATTGGCATCCGAGAATGCACTGTGTCTCTTATGACACTACGGTGCAAGGAATGTGAAAGGTCTAGAGCAGTGTTCTGGTACCATAAGAGATCGTTCGTAATTGCCGTTTCCTCAAATTGAGCGGATAAAATCGAACAACTGGAAAACCATGTGTACACTTCCCTTTGGGGAACGGTGGAGAAAGGAATATCGATCCAGATCGTATCACTTTTATACAGTAATTACCGCGATGATGTAAATACTAGGCGTGGAAAATATAGGCGCAGATCGCAATCTCAAAATGTTGTATTAAGTGATCACGTGCATTTCCCGGTGGATTATGTACATGTGTACTTTGCTCCATGTGTGCTGGAATATCGTGTATGCTTGAGTTTAGGAGAGCTGTTCGCGAAGCTGTAGAAATGACATTATTTACGGTAACAGCTATTTTAGCAATGAGGAACTAGAATATAACTCTGGAGAATCGAAATTGTTCGTATATTCTAGATATGAATTTAATTCGCTGTGGAAACATCGATTTAATGTGGAATATTGGCAAAGCTCAGCAATAGCATTAAATTATAGGTACGATAAATAATTTAAACTGTAGGAGCTATTAATTTGTTCCATTTGTAACATTTGTGTACTTGCCGTTTTAACTTCAATATTTGACAGATTTATTACATAGGTACCTACAGAGTTGAGCAACTTTTGTTTCGAATGACGAATGAAGTATAACAAAAAAGATCAAAGATTGATTCGTAACTCAAGAGTAAATATTTATTTGAAATTACCTGTGAATGGTTTGGTAATGAATACATTATTAACTTCATTTGCGTGGAAACTCAATCAAATAAGATATGAGTAAGGATGAATAAGAAATCATTCAATGAAAATTGATACAGAAGAAGATTTAATCGTATTAAAATTTACTAAAATAAAAATTCAATATTCCTGAATAATAACGGTTTCATTCGTAAACTTGAATGATGGAAGTTGATTCTGATTAATATTCATTCTAATCTTCACATTGATAAAAAATTGTTCGAAGATTATTTAATTCTGTTGCATATATGACTATTTAGAAGTATTTGTATCACCTAATTTATATGATTTATTAATACTATATGCACATTTCTATTTTCAGCTGAGCTGCACCGTGAAACAGACGAACAAAAAGCGAACGATACCAGTGATCGTGAGGGTGTCGGATATAAACGATAATTCACCGAAATTCATTAATACGCCGTACGAGACGACGGTGCCAGAGGTAAGCCACCATAAAGTATCCTATGTTCTCGAGTATAAGGAAGCAGTAACGGAATATTGTAATTACGAAGAAAATAAGGTACACGCATACCACGAGATCGACAGGTTATCAACTACTTAACGCGGTAGTGCACCCAAATCATCGTTTAGAATTTCAATTACGTTTTTTTCTCACGGTCACGATAAATCTTTAACGAGGCAAGGAGGTGTGAAATATTTCTTCGCGCTTCGTGTAACGTATCATGAAAGGCGAGAGATCTAATCTTCAACGGATATGATAAAAATATTAATCAATAATAACATTGATACCCCAGCTACGTAATATTATGTTTCCGATTAGAGTATGCAATGAACTTATACTCGAATTTCACCTCGCCAATGTTAGCTAAACAATCAGTATTATGCGCAATTGTTGTCTCCTGTGTTGGGATCTTAGTTTCAATAACACGGAAGCTAAGTTCCCTCACATGGCACTGCAAGGTCTCTCTCTATAGCAATATTAAAGCAATCGTTGAAGAACAGAGAATTCCAAAATTAAATTAAATTTAAATCTCATATTCTTCTGAGTTATCCCCACTGGCTTTCTCCTCGTCGGATAAAATCAAATCTATACAGAAAGGAAGAAAACTCGATAAAATATTTGGTGGCATTAGGCCTAGGGGGATTTGGGGCACAATAAAACATTAATATTATCTTGATATCTATAGCGTTATATATAAATTATTTATTATAATAATTTATAGATATATAAAAGACATAAATATAATTTTTAATACAATAAAAAAAACTTGCTTAACCTTAATATATTATTTATATATAAATTGTATGAATATATATTCATACCTTGTTTTATTAATATAATTAAATAATCCCTCTAATTTGTTGTGATACAAAAATTATTAATAAAATTAAAAAATTATCTAAGATTCTAGAAATTTGTTCTTTGGGGGATGACTAAAATTATAGAATTTCAGTTATTTTTAAATTAGGTGTTTTCTTTAAAGTGGGGGTTTAATGGTTTAAATTTATTGGATTCTAGAAACAGCTTATATTATCTATCAAAATGATAGCTTATACTGCTTATAGGGTGTCTTGTGAGCATGTTTTGATCTTCTAACTGTTTCTAGATATCAAGAGAATATTAATTCATTGTGCCCCTTGCACCAAAGTGCCCCAACCCCCCTACATAATATTAAAATATCAAAATAACACTCTAACGAGATTATTCTCAAGAATATTAAAACACTCCTTCGATATTAAATCTGATTTTCTTCAAATTCATCTGATCCTGAATCTCAATTCTCAAACCAATTCTCAAATTCAATGCTCATTGGGATTGAACCCCCAAACTATGACGCAATGAAAGTGAAAATGTACATAATCCTGAAAAGTATCGATTCACTGTGAAAGAGTAACGGCCGACGCGGTGCTCGCGCGGAATCTTCTTATTCTTCCCTACGTCCACAGACCGTTATAATAGAAAATGGCGCATATCTCAGCGGGTACCGGTTGATCCGGCCAGATGCCAGGAGACACGCGGGCCTCGTGCGTTGCTCTCCCTTCGATACCATGTTAATGCGTATTTTAATGATCCTGCATTTTATGATCGCAAAGAAACACGTTATCTAGGCGCATCTGTAGAGGTATCGCTCGTAACGGTACAGTAGAGTTGTCCACAGCCGTTCGGCCATTAAATGGCACGCACGGGACATTGTAAGGGGCATAGTTGAGGATGTAGTTAAGACAAACGCTATTTACGGCTGCATTAAAGAACAAAGAGTCGACGTGAACAGCATTCCTTCAAGCTTTATGTTTTGTCAAACTTGAACAAATGTTTTCGCCGCAGAGGAATTTTGCAAGCATAATTATGAGGGTGAAGTTACACATTTAGGGTCAATACCGTCGAGCGATGCGGCTTCGTTGCGATTTCGCACCGGTACATATATGTATATAGAGAGATTCTCATGTGTCGAAATTTTTTGCGGCAGTAAAAATTAACTATCTGAATTTACCCTAAGGGTAGATTTGATCACAGAAGAGCTTTAAGAAGGGTAGGTAACTGAGAGGATTTTGCAAATGAATTACAAGATACCTACCTATTTAACAAGTTTGTAGAACGATACAATCGTAGGAATTAAGAGAAAGGAATAATAAAGCAACAGAAGATTTGTAGCAAACTAAGGATACAGTATGAGAGGGTGAAAGTAATATTGTAGAACTGACAGTGGGTGCATTTCTGGGCACAAGTGCTGAAACAAAGATTTACTACTATATACGTATGGCTGTTTAAGAATTTTATATTAAGCTCTCATTTTTTTTAATATTATTTATTATTGTCGCATCAACTGCTACAGGTTATTAGCGGCATACATTTACTATTATAATACAATTATAAATTTTACATACGTACATACATATTATATAGTATAGATTCATAAAGGTAGGTTTTCCTATACGCGACAGGACGCAACGTCAAGAATTTCAAAGTCGATTTTCTCGAGAATGAAGCGCAATATCAAAATATTTGATTCCCCTTTTTCGACTTATTTACCTTTTATAAGTCGAAAAGGAACAGTAACTGTTTTTGATATTGCGCTTCGTTTTCGAGAAACTCGACTTTGAAATTCTCGACGTTGCGTCCAGTCGCGTATAGGAAACCTACCCTAAAGATGTTAAAATACTGATTGAGAACTAGTTATAGATTACTTAGATTTTGGAATATAAAGATTTTTCTCTCAGATAGTCGATTAACTTCTTCACGTGCTTCATCTATATTGGCATCAACTGTATTCGTGAGGTCGTCTGGTACAATTATATAATAGATTTTTAACTGTGATTGGAATATTACATTCATTGCACATGTTCAGAAGCGATTTATCCATTAAGTGACATAACAACTTGATCTGTAGTATGTTATTTTATATTTAATAGTTGAAATTGTGAATTAAATCGTGGATTTTTGTAGGTTTGCTTTTCCATATAACATTCCATTCTTCGATGAAATCCCCATTTTTAATACGTGAAAATTCAGAGAATTTAATTTGAACTTGTTTCCCTACACCTACGGACTGCAACAGTGACAAGGTTTTATTATTATTATTCGAAGTATTTTATTACTGACAATACTTGCGTGAACAATGCCTGTGCTGATTTTCGTTATAACCTAGACTAATAACACAGTTATATAAACTGTCTTGCTAATAATAACTACTTAAAGATTCGAATCTTCACATTGAACAAACTCCTAACGCTGTAGCACTGACGCGATGAAATAAATCATTTAAAAAACAGCAGAAAACGTAAACAAAAGAAAAGGTATGAAAGGCTTGCAATGTAATTAAAATTTACTGTTATACCTCTTCGTTCACTTCATTGATGCACAAATTGAGCAAGCTTAGATCACGATGCAGTGGCTGCAATTATTACGGTGCAAGTTACAGTTAGTTATAACCAGACAGACCAGTAGTGCATGAATATGTAATAAAATATAACGGAGAGAACCTCGTACCCACTCCTATCCTCCTACGAAATATCTCTAACAATAAACTCACTCTCGCACCACTACATCACCGCGCCAGTGTTTAAATAACCACCCGTGTTAAACGCGTAATGGCAAGCAGGAAAACGAATTGTCCATGCCCTCCAGAAACCGCGCGCTATCACTATCCATCAAACTCCTACCGTGCCACGTATGATTAAATGCTCGTGCCTCAAACTTTCACACGTCGAGGGCGTTCGATTTGCACGTCTCTGGCTTTCCTAACGTTTCGGTGAACGGCCACTGGCGTGGAATTAAACACCAGCAAAGTACGGCTAATGCTAAAGCAGCTGCCGACTATCATCCAATTAATATCCCCCTCGTATCGGCAGCGATCGTGGAAACAGAGGGAAACACTTTCAATTTTGCAACGGACGGTGACCTATCGGCAGCAACGGCGGGGATCGTAGGAGTACCCTCGATCGGAATCTCGCTACGCCTCGTTCATGATTTCCGTTTCGACTAATTAATCCACGGTTTGCACGGTCCGTCCACCGGGTTCCACTTCGCAGAAGAGAAACGGAGGAAGCCGGATTATACCCCTTGGTAATCGGCCCCGCAACGAAAAAACGCCCGAGAGATATTTGCTCGTAAGTTCGTATCGGCGTACGTTTTCTCGTGGGTAATCGTGAGGCGAGTCGGGTTCTCCCGGCAGAAAAATTCCCGCCACGGTAGCCTGACTTATCGCGAGATTTATCGAAATGGCACGGTTTCGCGATACGAAAAACAGCCTGGTAAATTATCCGCCCGTTATGCCCGCGGAGAATTGCACTTTTCGCGGTGCCTAGGACGCGGTTTAACCAGCGAACGAGCCCGTTCAGGCCTCCTCGTTTCGTCCAATTATTAATCTTGACGTGCAGGTGTGTTTGACCCCGTGGTCTTTAATTAGCGCTTGGCACTGCTGCGCGCGAGAGCTTTACATTTAGCGATACGTACCGGGATATCGTTTAGGGGAATGTCCGAATAGCGACGTCGGAGGATGCATAGGAAATATGTATGCAGTATAAGTTATACTAATGCGTTGGACATTTGCACGGCCTATTTAAAGGCCTCTCGGGCTGCAATAAATATCGAAAGGCTGATGGAGAGGGTTTTGTGAATGGATGCGATATCATTAGCGTCAGTGGAGTGTATAATTATAATAATGCCGGGGAGTGACGAACGGGAGCTAAAAATAAGGTAAAACGGAAAGTAACGGAAGGTGGTTAAAGAAGAAGAAAGGAGGGAAGCTGATGGAAAGCTTTTAGGCGGTTGTGTTTGGGTTTTGTGGAGGGGAATCTTTCTGAAGTTTGGCAGAGAAGATTTGATCTAGATGGATCTATTTGTGTGATACTCTGGAAGATGTTACGTAGGACATCATACAAAAGTAGTTACTTAAGTTTTTTATTGAAAAGTAGAATTACTTGAGAATGAATGTTTGAGGATAAAGTATTGAAGAATAGAAAGAAGGTATTTAATTCAGAAGAAAATTTATCAAACATTAAATATATTTTTTTATAACCCACAATTATTTACTAAAACTTTGATTTCTGCGTTTCTTATAATTTCATCTTAGGGTCGTTTAATATTCTACTGTAATAATCTATTAGGCGTGACTATTAGTTGATTAGGTTTATGTATTATCTCTGTCTGACCTTGCGGTTTGGAGATCTCACTGTTCTTCCATATAATAATAATAATAATAATGATAATAATAATACGTATTTATCCAACCATGGTAAAATAATATGAACCTACTTGCACGAAGAAATAACTCGCACGAGATTCAGCAATCTGCTGTTCTTAAGTTTATCCCTGAGAATAATATAAAAATACTAATAATAATCGAGAAAGAATATAAATACTAATAATTACAAAATACAATAAAATACACATGCACATACCTATAATAATTTCGTAAAGACAGGATGGCCGCGGCACGTAAATGATTAATTGAACAGATAACAAAAATTAAAACTGCTTCAAAAAAATAGAAATGCACTAAAACGTAAACAATATTTTTTTCCCTTATTTAATCTACGACTCTCGTATCTTTTAAGTCAGCGCCAGATTTACGCAGTACAAACGGTGAGGCGCCGACTTACAAAATATGAGAGTTGTAGATTAAATAAGGGAAAAAATTATTTCTTACTTTTTCGAAGTCGGTTGTAATTGGCATATATATATTGGCACAACATGCTGAGGAGATATGCGCGTTGCGTACATGAAATAATAATACTTAGGTAACAATAGTCTTTATTATTAACCAGAACTTGCAAAATATTGGACCAATATTGATGCAGTGTAGGATGGAACCACCGAAAAGGATGAAAAAAAAAAATTATTAAAATCGGTCTATATGCTGAGGAGTTATGCGGGGACAAACATAATGAAAAATACATACAGGTCGAATCTATAACCTCCTGTTTTTAAAGTCGGTTAAAAACACAAATTCAGATTTTGAAAAGAAGAGTCAGTGTCACGATTAGCAACTGTCTGTTTAATTAAAACCTTCATTAGATCCTTTAATGAAATACAGATAATAGAAAGCTGGGTATCCACTAAAATGCTACTTATCAGAATAATTTATAATACATCTGTTTAAAACATGTTGCAAGTTCCGAAGCAAAAATAAATTTATCTCTATTTGTTTGCAGTTAACACCAGTTGGCTCGACGATCTTCAAAAATATAGTTGCCTTAGATGCTGACGCTGGCGTGAATGGCATCGTCGAATATTCGATCGCACCTGGAGACGGAACTGGGATTGGCAACAATGACGGAGTCGGTCGAAATAGAATCACGACTGCTGATGGTTACGGTTACTTCAGCATCAACTTGCCTCACCAAGGACAAGTTACTGTTAACCGTACCCTCGATTTCGAAAGAACGCAACGATACCTCGTCACTATTTTGGCTTCGGTGAGTGTTGATTATTTACAAGTTCTAGCGTTAAGATAAGGCACATTGTGCTTGAAGGCGTTTTAAAAAGGTGCATAAAACGTCATTCCGATCAAATCTCAAAGGTTCAATATTTCCTAACGGTTTGATACACAAATGGAAACCAGGTCCAGAATAAAAGCTTTAGAGGTCCTAAGCACTTAAAAGATTTTGCGGTCCCCTTATACAGGGTGGTCACTTTAACGCAATGTACGAATTTTTGACATTTCCAATAATTTGACTAAAAAGTGTTTCTAGCAAAAGTTAGATTTTAAAATTCAGAAAATTTCTAGGGTGTCTCCCGTTCTCCTGATACCCTAATCACGTGCTTATTTTGCTTATTAGTTAATCCCGCACTTACGTTTCCAGAAGAAGCATTTTATTCTTTTTTGACCCTTAAGAAAATTCTTATTATTTTTTCATAGAATTAGGAGGCAATGGGGGTAACAGATTTATTGTTATTAATTTTGAACGGAATCTGATCTGAAATATTTTATGGCAACACAACGATAACATTGTTCCAATTATCCAATCCACCATCAGCTCTAACATCCATTGTACATAGCCGTACAAATTTATAACGCTCTTTCGCATTTGTAATTTCCTCCCGTCTTCTAAATACAATCCCCTATACATTACGTTCCACGGAGTATTGAAACTGGCTTCGATGCAACGTCCTTAAACATGCGCGAGTAGATTTCAATATGGATGCGATTAAGCTATGTAAAAGTTTCTCACAATCCCGAACACTTACATTATATGCAAATATCGCGTCCAAGTTGGGTAAGAATGGTTACTGCGACCCATAGTTTTATACCTGGCCATATTCTCTGCCTCTACATTAGATATCATTTGTCTGTGGAAATCTGGCCGACGTTATTCAATCCGTACGCAAACTCTCGGCCTTATTTCTCTCATCTTGCTCGTTCTATATGTGTACAGTCGCTCACAAAAGTATCTGTCAAACAAAAGTTTATTTATTTAATTAATATTAAATTCGGAATTGCCCATTATAATTTACGTTAGTAGAAACCTTGGGTAATATATTTAATATTTATATCTACTATCTATCAAAGAAATGCTGAAGGAAATTTTACAACAAAAATGAAAGAAGATAAGCCCCAAATACACAGAGATTTAATTGAGTCTAAGCATAATAGATTAAAGCTTATAATAAAATCGCAGGAATATTAAAAGAATATTAACTTAGGTATTGTAATTACGTTTGTATAAATTAAATATTGAATTTGGGCGAATATTTGTTTGCAAGATCTTTGCTACTTCCACGGCTAATAATAATACAAACTTTATTTAAATAAATTGTGTTCCATTTTTCAATTGGATGCACCCAAAACTAAAGTATACTAATCAATTAATCAAAGTTTATATTAATGTGAATTAAAATTGCAAATTCCATTTTGAAGTCGATTTGATATTTAAAATATGTTACATACAGAGTGGACGGATACTTTTGTAAGTAATCGTTCCTCCATCGTGTGCAATACCTCCATGAATTGCCAATGGCAGACACCGGAAATAACGCTGGCGAGTCCGTGGGGAGCTGTATACGAAACGAAATTATATGTATTCGAATATATTCATATAGGACAAGTTATTGCAATTACCAAATTAATGGTGCCAAATGCAGAAACGAATGCAGCAGCCTACAAATTTTACGAGTGTCATATGTATATGAAGTAGGTCACGTACAGTGTTATTGCACGTAACGTCACTATTAATGTTAATATTGGGTATATGTAGTACACTTTCTTTTTAAACATTTTATTTGCTTTTGCATTTTACATTTAACGTGTTGGCGATATTCTAATGGCAGAAACTCTTCCTTACTTTTTTTAAGTAGGACGCCATAAATTCTTGAATATTCGGTTAGTGTTGGTAGTGGATATAGTATGCATTGCAAGCGTATTTCATATTTTGCAAACGTACAGAGCTAATAAAAGAAGACACAAATTTAAAAATTAATCTGCAGTAAAAGCTTGTTACGTTTTATGTCATTTATGTGTGCGACGAAAGAATATATTATAAATTGACAGTTCTGCTACATATTTTAAAAAATTCTTTATTTAATTGCTTGAACACAAGTGTCTATATGTTTCCCTTCCGGTTTGTTTGGTTACATGTACTGTTAATAATAGAAAGCTAGAAATATTCCTGTACTCAAAATTGCTTATACTAACCAACAGTTTTGTCAATACAGTGAATAAAGTACCTATACTAAAACATTCAGTTTTTGATTTTCCAATTCAAAGGGAATCAACTCTTTCTAAGCTACACCATACATTTTGAAACATTCTGTCTATTCTTTTCATATGTATAACAATTAGAGCTAAGTAGATAGATACATATTTCAGATGGCAGTAGAATAGGTCCATCTATAGTCAGACCCGAACTTAAAAATTTTAGAATGGACTTGAACTTCTCTAAACCTTTTTCATATTTCTTTTATCTTTATCATATTTTGTTATTATCGCTACTAATATATAAAAGTAAAACGTTGTCTGTTTATTTGTCCTTCTTTCACGTTTAAACAACTGAACGAATGTCAATTAAATTTTTAATATACATTATAGGCTATTTTTTAGACTTTTTTATTTGTGAAACATAAATAATTCCCGGGTGAAAGCGGGTAACGGATCAGCTAGTTATACATATATATAATGAACATCCTTCCACAAGTGATGTATCTTTGTGCATTTATGCTATATACTTATTCCATTCCTCAACTCACGAACTAAACTTTATTCTGCTTAGTGCAATCTTAAATATAACACACAAATATTACAAAATTCTTAAAATGCAGTTCTTTTATTACATTGATGCAGATCAAATTGCTTACATTTCAGTTCAAGTATCATGGTATGGAATAATTATTTCCCTTTTAAGATAAGATCACCTGATGCCTTTTTCGAGCGTGCTAGAACCTTAATCTCGAAATACCGCTGATAGTCATTCACATCGTTCCATTTGCAACACAATTGCAGCGCGTATCTTATACTGGAATCGACCTCCGGCGAAAAGCTGCAATGTGCAGTGGGGACGAAATGTGTATTACACGCTCATTTAAGAAAGAGATAATGGCAGCAGAGTATCGGTGCGCATACCTTCCAAATGACCCTTCTGACCCTTCAAATAACTTGGTTCCAATTTGCCCCAGTCCTTGCACGAAATTGGTACTTTAACCAAAAATACAAACGTCACTGGACGAAATAAAGTCAGTATGTTACAGTGATGTTAACAGGCTGGCGTAAACCGAATTCAAAATGGTCCACACTGTTCTTCTAAGACGTCGTATTCGACTAGCAGCCACCTACATTAAACTTTATGTCTCCAGTTGTCAATTTATTCAAACACTTTGAATGAAACTATAACAGTGAAATTATAAATAATAAAGTGAACTGAATTTAGTTGATCTATTTAAATACACAGGATGTCTTCTAGTGTTTGTCATAATATTAAATAGATATTTTAGATGAATGTTTACTAGTGTAAACGACGAGTATACCTAACTGAACTTAAACTGTAGACTCAGTGTCCTATGTTTTCAGTTATGTTCACGATCGAGTTATAGCTATCTTACCTGTTCTCCTAATCCGTATTAAATTGATCTTCTCCTACCAGACAAACAAGTACATACTTCGTCTAGTCGATGGAAGATTAATCTAAGGGCATATTTCCATTGAAAATTACAATCGCTAAAACGCTTAAATAATTGAGAATCCCGCATTTAATTATACATATATGATGTCTGTAAAAGGTGTCACAAAATAATAAAATACACCCACGCACTGTAGGTTTCAAGCAGTTATATACTTTTTAATTAAAGTAACGAGGTTGTTTATATTAAAATAATTATTCTTCGATTAACGTACTGCCTTAATCTAATGCCAGAGCAATAATTACATACACATGCATATAATCGGTATAAAAATATCCTTACAACAATCATAAAGTATGTAAAGGAGAAGATACTGCTAAGGCATTGCTAATATTAGTAAAATCATTCAATTGTCATTCATTGATCACAAAGGCCTCTAATTATCCCAGTGAGTCAAAAAAACAAAAAATTGAGATTTCTCTTATTTTATGTTATATTGATTTATATTTCAGTATTATGAAAGAATTGATTACAATTGTAATAATAATAATAATACTAATTACTAAAGCTGTTAAGCTGAATTGAAATAATAATAATAATAATAATAATAATAATTATTACTATTATTACTAATATTTCATTGTAATAATAATATAATGATAATATAATATTATATTATAATTATTATATTTATGATGTATGAGTTATTATAATATTATTATAATTTATAATTATTATATTCCTAACTGAGTGTAAATAATAATAATAAAACGATTTTTTAGACGGACAAAAGATAGATAACAATGAAAGAGATTAACAAAAATAAGGAGATATGATGAAAAGCAAAAGAACTTAAGGAACATTAAAAGAAATTGATATTGACGTCTCTAGAAGTCGTGGTTCAGCGGTAATAAACCCCGAATGCATTACGAATAACTAATATCTGACTATGTAATTTATCGTTGGTGATACGATATTTTCGAACCGATTATACTAGCGAAGCCAAGTTAAGAATATGGTCAGTGGTCAATTAGTGTAGGACGAGGGAATAAGAAAGGACTCGGTGACTCATCGAGACGAGTCACTGATCCCCGGACTATATTCGCATTAGCATATATTTTCTGCCCACTTTGGCGCGCGCGTGTCATCTTTACGAACATTCATGCCATTACAATGGGACACCCTACATAGCTCTCGAAACAGAAACGTTTTCCAATTTCTCCCCCTACTTTCTTCTATTTCTGCTTTATCTTTAAGGGATCTTCCTTGTGTGACGGCTGAAGGAAACGTAATTCTTCAGGAATTAAAATAAGAAACAAGTATTGCACATATAAAAAATCTTCCAAGTAAAAATATCCATTAATACCGTCTTAAAACGTGGTAGAACAAAACTACAAACGTGCAAAATGATACATGCAATACTTGTTTCTTTTTTTAATTCCCGAAAAATTAATTTTTCTCAGCTGTCACACTAAGAAGACCCAGTGTTGAATTGCATCCATATATTATTTTCTAGAAAAAATATTACAGACCTTTTTATGTCTGTTAGGAACGATAACTCCATGATCACCAGTCATTTATATACACTCTTTTCAATAGAGTAAAATGCTTCGCCAGTTATCTGTTCCAGTTTCGAATAATGTGCGCACAGAACGATAGCAAAGTTCGTGCTAACATAAGTGACACAGTAAAAACATTTTTCTTAACCTAACAATCGAAATTCTTATAACCTTTGCATTATTGTAAGTCTTCCAATCCTGATACTTCTTAGTGGTATCGTGCTCCAATCTCTTCTTCCCAACATCGTTGTAAATGGAAGTGTCCATTCAAGCATTTCAGCTCTCCTTGAATGGTAAAACGAATCAGTGATTAGTAAGAATGACCTGAACAACGGTGTCTGTTCGGCGTTATTTGGACCGACTCTTCCTGCAAAACGATCACAGTGCTCGGGCTCAACGGTTTCGTTAACCGAATGGGGGGAAATGATCGTGCCGTTTTACATAATGTGTGCTACGTAGGTATCCCTTATGGCGCCGTACCAGCTCGATATGCACCTTTGGCACGCGTAGCAAGATTAGAAGGCACCGATTGCAATCAGCGCTTGTAGATATTTGCATATCGCTTCCTCTGGCTCGACATTGTTAATTCCCTGGGTGGATACCGATCTCCAAATTCTTTCGCTACCCTCGTTTGGTCATCACGTTATCGTGGCAATCACGTGCTACATATCCTTGGCAATCACGTGCTACTTATCAACGCGTTTGGAGCACGAGGAGGGATACTTACTCGAGTAGTTCAATATGGAAGTGGATATTCGGGTCACCAGGAGAATAAATGCTATCGTTAATGGTCTGACGTACTGCGTGAAAACTATTTAGGATTCTGTTAGGATAAAAATTAATAACTTCCTTTCGTAGTTGAAAAGTACTTTGCGAAATTGTTAAGTTGCATTAAAACTGTAAACTCGCGTGCAAAATATAGTACGTTATGAAATACATTTATTATATTTTAGATTCTATTCCCCTGAGGGAATTGTATATTTACCTGCTGGAAGCTAAAAAAGAAGTAGAAAATAATTCATTCTTCCCTTATGCTATTTGTATTAACGTAGTAATTTATCTGTTTATACGTAAATGCGGGTTTGAAACCTTTGGAACACAAACAGGAATCAATAAAAAGCTTTCGTGAATTTACTTTACAAAAGCTGACGTAAATTATTCCAACGATAGAATAGTTGCAAATATATTGGCCACGCGTGCATCCATATTTTTAATAACAAGAAATAAAAACAACATGAATATTATAATACTATTCTGCAGTGTTCAGTTATTTCAACGTGTCAAACGTCCAAGTGTAAAATGACTACACTACGATAGAAATTAGAATAATAATAATAAGAGAACGTCTTTATCAAATAAAATTACAATTGAAAGTGTGCAACGACCGAGTTCCGGCGAGAGAAACAGAAAGTCCACTGCTGTTAAGCTTAATTAACTAAGAATAACAACTAAATGTACCTGTACTTATTTTTATTCCACGCAGCCAATGCACAGCCTTATCCGTATTAATTGACTTGCTCTGCAATCGTCAAGTTCATACCTCACGTGTGTCGTTCACTCCGACCGATGATGTTAATCGCATCTGTATCGATTAAGATCGACCGGTCGTGCAACGAATGTCAATCGATGGCTGTCTTGTAAATGTCACCGGCCGCGGCTCGTGGGCTCAGACCGCTTAGACAGACAAAGAAACTCGCCTTGCAACCAGATAACTGCGAATAGGATAACGCGCAGTGGGCCGCGAATATGCCACGACTTATATGCACATGCACCGCTGTATGCACATGCAACTGGTGAGGTAGGACACAGTCGCCTTGCGGCATTAGTCACCGTTCGACTAGCTGCTACCTAACGCAAGTCTGAAATTGCATTTTAGCGCGATGGACGTGGCGTGTTCGCCTCGTCTAATACGCGAAATTTAGCCCAGCGTGTCGCGTGATCCTCGGACGCGAAACGTGATTGCGTGCAGCCTGTGACAAAAAGTGCATCCGCTCGGTAAAAGTGTCGTAGGATTGTGTCTGTGCGTCAAATCGCGTTCAGCCGTGTAGAAATGTTACGAAGGTGAACGTTCACTCGGTATTCGTGGAGAGTTTTCCTTCTGACGATATTTTGAAATTGAACCAAAAATCTGCGCTCGTCAATTGGTCACCAGGAGACGGATATTACGGACACAGTGGATACTATTTATATAAATTCTTATTAGAATAGTGACTGATTGGCCTGAAGGTTTTAACGCTTAAACTCCAATGTTGATCTTTTTCCTTGCGATTTTATTATGATTTAATTAACATGATTGTTTCAATATTATGAGATTCTTTAACAAATATTATTACTAACACATTTTCGAAATTTCGATTTATTCGTTTGCTACTGTTTAGTATGTTGTATACTACAGTATTTATTTCCATTATTCTTTATTTACAAATATGTACAACGAATTACAGAAAGCAAGCAATTACACTATTTAATTATGTATACTACTGTATAATTATTATTAACAAAAAGACATCAATTGTCTTGCATCTTTTAATATTTAGATGTATCTACTAATTATAAGAGATCTTAACAGTGGTAGATTATTTTTATGTAACAGTATGCACAGCTGCTTTATATTACTAAAAATTGTACTTTAAATGGAAATAACATCCAAACCCATAGCTCAAGTATATAAATTTACCGATGAATTTGATTTGATATTCGTATAAACAATAGTATTTAATTTTGAATTGCATATACAATGACGAAATAGTTATATATGTATCCATGATGCGACGTTCATAGAAGAAGAGATACAAAGTGATTATTTCATAATAGCAAAGAAAGAATACAAATCCGTGCTATGTGGAGTGGTATCTATGTATTTGTGTACAAAAGACATTCTAATGGGCTCTAAGTATTTCCGTAGGAAGATAGGAGAGGCACTGACAGCATTAACTCATCAAGAATTTCAACCTGACTATACGGACAGTATTCACTTCTCCAGAAGTACTGAGGAAATTGTGAATAGTTTAATTTTGGATTATAGTAGCAGTGTCGCTATTTTCTTCACTAACAAATGCACGTGACATTAAATACTTGCAATTTGCATAAGCAATTCCAAAGAGTGGAAACTGTTGAGTGAACGGATCGATGGTACTATTCATTGAATCTTTTTTTTATTCCAGTGTTCATGTATTTAATTTTTCAATATAATTCGAGGGTTTTGAGTAGTTGAATATTTATGTATCTCAATATTCACAGCATTATATTTGTCGATAATAGTCCAAGTTCCGAACATTTGAATATCTGGACATTCATGGTAATATTGGTAATCAAATACATCTAGGAAGTAATATACGAATACATACGGGAGTAAATACATTTTCCTCAAACATTTCGGAGCTGAAGTAAAATCTACCAAACGTAATTTAATCCATACGAGTAAACAAAAACTTTTTCCTTTTCAAAAGATATTTGAAACGAAAACTTTACACCTTTTGTAACATAGAAAATTCTAAGACGGATCATAATTATAATGTACCTATTTATCTATTTATCTATATATATATAATTATTGGGTCACTCATTGATTCATCAACGTCCAGTGTGTTCCTTTTACGCCGTACTTGCCCGATACGAAGGGATTTTTTGAAATTCCATCCCCAAAGGCGTGAAATGGGGTAAAATGTATTTTCTCGGTCTCCTTAATATCTCTTAGGCCCGATTAAATATCAACTTGGTTTTAATTTACAAAGGTTAGGCACCCACATGCCTATAAACCAACATATTCATATATAAATGTTCGTTAAACAAAGGTTTCTTTGCAACAATTACATATAAAATTACTTTAAAGAAAAAAACAGATATGACAGTAATTCCTCTTAATTATTCTACCGTAGCGGAACAAGGGTATTTTGCTAGTTAGGCATACAATTGAAACCTGGACAGGGGGACGTCGCTTCAGCTTCCTTGAGCGCAGCCAACGTAATTGCAAACGGTCGAAATACGTAATGTAAGGCTCGACCAGTGCCGCGAATCGGCTCAAGATCCATGCCGACGTTCTTCGGGAACGGAGATTAATGGGCGAACATTAGATGGATATGTGGGTGTTCGTCAAACGAACGGTTTCTGCAACGTGGACTACGAGAAGCCGCTTCCCTCGTATGTAGCGAGTGTTTGTGCAACGGCGTAGGTGCACATCGGTATTCGTTTCACGCGTGGCAAGCGCCAGAGCCCCATAGCGTGTTCAGATTTCACTCGTGATAAAAAGTTTATGCAAATCACCGAATGACGGTCAATTAGCTAGTTTCATTGCAGTGATAGACATATACGGTCCCGTGACTTTCTGCGAGTGAACGTTAAATTAGTCACTCCGTTTCTGGAATGTGCAATTCGAAAGCAATGAATGTAGTAAACTTGCAATGAAAACTTGAGGGAATAAAAGAAAATTACATTTAAGTCACTTTTCCCAAAGAAATTCTTTCTCCCACGTTGCAAGGTGATTTGATTGGAAAATAAAGGGGCAGCCGAGGGCGGCAAATTTTGGGGAGCATTAAATTTTGGAGGGCAACAAATTTTGGGAAGTGGCAAATTTGGGGGCGCGCGAAATTTTTGAAAGCCTCAACTTTTGGAGCGACAAATTTGGGGGAGCGGGAAATTTTAAGAAACCTCAACTTTTGGAGCGAGAAATTTTAGGAAGCCTCAAATTTTGGAGCGCCAAATTTTGAGGAGCGACAAATTTTGGGGAGCATCAAATTTTGGAAAACGATAAATTTTAGAAAGCGGCAAATTTTGGGGAGCGGCAAATTTTGGAAGGTAACAAATTTTGAGCAAAAGAAATTGAAAAAGGGTTAAACACAAAGGCTTAGAAACCTTTAAAAACAATTCACTTTTTCTCATCTAGCAAATTAGCAATAACTTTTACGTGACTTGTGATATTAAATTAATTTTAAAATTATCTCAACTCTTTTAAATTAAAATATTTTATGGTATTTGAAAATCTTGAAGATTTAAGATTGAAGATTTAAAATATTTTATGCATCTGAAGATAAAGCGAAACAAAAGAAGTGTTCCATCTCCTAATTTCGAATTCCCTTTGAAAATACATCGCGGGATCAGAAACCTCAGAAGGTATTGTTAAATTCGGTTGATCTCGAGTTGAAGCCCAGGCACAACGCTGTTCCCTGCTTCTACGCCAAGGGGACGTATCCCGCGAAGCGGTGATTAGGTGATTACCGATCGTGGATCGGTTCCTTCCGCGTCGAATAGGTAGCAATATTAGATAGCGGCGCGACTTGGTCTCAGGCCTGGAATAAAACAATGAGGGCCAACCCGCGCGCGAGTAGGAGCGTCTCTCGGCGACTGGCGCTGGACCGTATGAAATTGCACGGCAATCTCGATTGGAGGCAATGATGTTATCGAGGCGTGGAAAAACAGGCGTGCATGCAGATTGCGCAAGGTGTAACGGGCACGTGACGTTTCCGGAAACTCTGGGAGCACCCCCGAGGCGTTCTCGACGGTGCACGCGACTCCACGGATGATCGATTTCTGCAAAAAACCTGCCGTACACGCGGCGCTCGCAGAAGAAAATCACAGAGTTCAATGATAAAATCGTCGGAGCGCACGGCGCTTTGAAATTTGAATACGACGCGAGTCATTTCTTTGCCTTTGTGCACGAGGGACGTGTATCACAGTATGTAGCTATGCCAGAGCGCTGACATTGTGTAATATTCTGAAATTACAATATCGTAATCGTATCGTGCCGTTTTCATAAACGTCCCAACAGCGGAAGTAATGTTACGCTCGACTTTCTTGTGAAACACGAGATAAAATAAATGTGTTACAGAAATGATACTACAAGCTCGCTTTTGTTTCGCATAATAGAAACAGATTAGAAGTTGGAATAAGACAGATTAAGGGTTGCGTTTGAGGGAGTATCCTCGTCTAGAGCAGAGTTCGGCATTAACTAAATAAAAAATTATTTAAATGACGGATCGAATAAAAGGTACTTTAAGTTTAGATTTTTCGACGAGTAAAGTTAACTTTATTCGACACTTGACGAATAATTTTTAAAAATTTTATTCGTTAGTCGCAATTTTTATTTAAATAACAATTTTGCCCATCTCTGGTCTAGAGGGACCAGATCCTCTATTTTCTTTAGGGACGACGCACAAAAACTGAACAGTTTTTTCCGATGACCATTATCCACGCGTATTTATTAACATTTCAGTGAGTAGTGAAAAAAAATTCAGCCACATGTAATACTAATTAATGGAGATATGGGTTTTTCTCGAAGTGGTGTTTTTCATGACGGTGTGCAGAATATCTCAACTTCCAATGTAGTAGCTGAATCAAATCGAAATAGCTTTCTCTCGCGTGTTTAAGGTTGTTTAAAGACGAAAAAACGCAAAAGTGAAAGTAAATTCAAAGTGCCACGATCTTGTGAAGTTTATATCTTTTTTTGCAAATTTACTACGTGATATATCCACACTCTTACTGTTCAAGAAGGCGTTTGGTTTTTTGTTTGAGATCAGCGGAACAGCTGGAATTGTGCACACGAGGCAGCCTTTTATTTGCACACGCTTTACGAGATGATCAATACCTCCATTAATTATTATTACACATCGCTGAAATTTTGTTTACAACTTACTGAAATGTTAACGAATACGCGTGGATAATACTCATCAGTAAAAACGGTGTAGTTTTTTTGTGCGTCGCCCCTAAAGAAAGGGAAAAATTTGGCCTTTTAGACGAGAATGTAATAAGTATAGAAATGATAATAAGACCATTAATTGCTTTTCAGCCTCGTAAAAGTCCATCGCGTTTATTACGAAATACATCATATGAAAATGAAATGGCACGAGGCTGATATTTCTGTCGGGTTATTTCTCTGTTTTTCAAAGGCGTGCTTTAAAGGCAAGTTAACGCTAAACGCGCCGCGCATAGCAGCCTAAAGAGCCGATGATTTATATAACGCCATAGGAATGTTGCAATTTAACGACGCCGCTTGCACGCGAATGCTAAGGATGCATGACCAGTTTGACGAACGACATAGTAAACTCCTAGCTATACCATGGGCACGAGAAACACGCCTACTGTCTCGTTCATTTATTGCACGCTAATCTATGGGATTCTTGGGACACGTATGCTTTCGCGTCTAATACGTCGGGAACGGTGCCGAGTGACACCGTCAGGCTTGCGTGACTTCAAGGTTGAACGAAACGATGCACGGGTCGAGGAGGAACAAGTGGAAGAACGGATAGTACGAGACATAGAGGATCGACAATGGGACTTTTTAATCTGGCGAAAGTGCTTCTGGTCGTGGCTCTGATGCGATCAGGAGCCGACGATGTCGTTGACGCCGTTTCACTGGTAAGTGACCACATGGTATGTTGATCGAGCACGGTTCACGCGTGACGGAATCCTTTAGCCGTCGACATTGACAGTGTATGATGTAGGTACCGATTGAGCAACATCGTATATTCATCAATTCCGGTCAGGCATTACATAAACTTCCATTAATGTCTCTATCAATCAGGCGGCAATGAAGCGCCTGGTTCTGGTGATTTTACCCATGTAATGTTTGAGCCAACCAGGAGGTGCACGCGTATGTAGGGACGCAATGATACCTACTTAAGCAGCTACGTACCTTTGACAGGTCGGAAAGTAGGGTTATCTTTATGAATTTTTTTTTCATATGAAGTAACGTTATATTCGAAAATCAAGCCATGAACCTTTTTGTGTATAAGTTGAGCTGTATTCTGCTAGAAAAGAAATTTGATATCTGCAGAAGTGATGCTATAGCAGCCCCTTCTCCCAAATGGGCCTCCTTTGGCCGATTTTGGAAAAATCTACTTTTGGAAAAATGGCAGCTACACAAAGTCAAGCTGATTTTCGACCAAAGTTTCCATCTCCTTTCGTTAATAAAAAAAAAAACAAGACACGAATCGGAAAATCGGCTTCGACAAATACTTATTGTCTTAAGAATATTCATGCAAAATTTTATTTAAATCGGTCTAGGAAGCTCTGAGATATTGTTGGTACTGCAAATATGAGGAGACCTTGAGAGAAGGGGTTGCTAAGGCATCATTTCTTAAGAAATCAAATTTCTTTTTGAAGAAAATTCAGCTTAATTTATACACAAAAAGGTGTATGTCTAGATTTTTGAATATACCGTTTTTTATATGAAAAAAAAATTAAAAGATAACCCTGTTTTCCGACCTGCCAAACGTGTGTAACCCTTTAATTATGATAACTTTGTCAAATGTTGTTATTTATCTCTACAAACGCCCAACAAGTGGATATTTACAATGTATGTTGCTTTGGTAGTTTAGTCTTAAGAGTTCTTGTTCTTCATTAAGCACTCGAACAAATGAAATAATGGAGGCATGTTGCTGGATCTGCATCAGTTGGCCTTGATTGTGTATTAAAGCATATTTATGGTTTTGTATATTTGACATAAGGGATTTTGATGAAATTGAAACATAGGGTAGTCCACGTGAAATTGTGGAGGGTTTAAGTCATCATTTTGCTGGCTTCGAATTTGTTTAAAAGAAACATGTCATTTGGGCTTCCGATATTTGCTCATTTTCAAGAAAACAGGTTCTGCAAATGAATGTTTATCTCTGATATTGGCAACCGGACGGAGTTTTGTTGTTGGAATTATCAAATTATTTATTTTGAAAGGGGGTGTAAAACAGAATATATATATAAATGCCTGGTGGTACCAATTTTAATCACTGCTGCTGAATGAGATAATTCTAACGTGTCATTTCTAAGAGTGGTGTTATTGGTTTGAATCTTGGGATAAATCAGGATGACAGAAATGTGTATAGTAACCAGTGGATTTCTGTAATGTTTTGGCCACATAATGGATCTTTCTATCAAGTCGTAGTAGATGCAACAGCTGAGGCACAGGTGTGCCTCATTTGAATATTATATGGAACAGCTGGTCTGCTGCTTCCTAAACGCATTGTACTCCGTTCCACGAACTGCATAAGCCTTTTTGAATATAAAGGCAACATTTCGACGCTGCGATCTTAGACGTTTACGTATACCTACCGTGTATCAAAAATCAACTGTGGAAAATTAATTAAAATTTTTAATACTTTACTTTTAAATAATAGTACTATTTAAATAATAGCATTAATCGAACATTTAAAATTAATTCTCCTTGAACCTTCTTCTATTATGAATGTTTGATAAAGCTTTAATTTTTTAAAGTAGGTGTTAATACATAAATAGTAATTTGAACTTTTTACTTTGTTTACTTCTTTAATTTTCGGCTCAGAAGTAATTTATTAATTGGTAAAAAGCCTTGTCGATAATTGTGTAATTGAAAGCTGACAGAAATTGATGAATAAAATTCACTAAACAGTAAAGTCAAAGATTTGTAATAGATGTGGTTTTGCAAAGTTCCCGATAGTAGATACTTAAATCTGTTTCAACTCAAATTATGTAAATAACATTTTATAGTAAACTGGATATTAATTAAAATTCTGGAAAATATAAGTTACTGAGAACTTGTTATAACACATATTTTATAATTATAATTACAACTATATACATTTTATTCGTCTGTTATGCTGCTCCAGTTTCAACAAAGATCCCTTCTAGTCCTCTCTTCAACTACGAGTCTTCCCCAAGTAGACAACCTTACACTAATCAGTACCAAAAAAAAATCCAATTGTTCTTGCTATTTTTAACATCAATTCGTATAATTAACGTGAGTTGCTTCCAACTCCAATCGCTTTACCATTCCAGCCAACGAGACACTCGACAATATTACCTGCAGATGTTACCCTCCAACTTCGTCCTTCTTATATGCAATTCCAACTAGTTCGTACGCTGCTTTCGCCATATACGGGGTGTTCGACTATAGGCGGGCAACCGTTCGCTGGGCGATGCTACAGACGAAAATTAAGAATGACGAAATTGCGTTTGAGGCTTCGTTTTCCAGTTATTAATTGTTGAAAATACGCTTACAAAGCTTTTACTTACGACGTATAATTAGACTACTGCCCTCGCCGTGCCTGACCTGGCTCACTACTATTGCGCGTTGGCAGTTGTCTAAACTACTTAGGGCAGTTACAAATATTCGGATACCAGAGAATTATCTAAGAGAATCGTATAAATTTAGCAGGTATATTTCAATTTAATTTCATAACCATTTTAGTGTAAAATAGAAGTTTATCATTCCTACGTTATTTTATTTGAGTATGTGAATTTTTATGAATTAGCACTTGCAATAGAAAACATAAATAACCAAAGTTACCTTAAACATAACTTCGTCTTATTTTGGTTTGTAGAATTACCTCCTAAAAGCATGGCCACGTGTAGTCGAGCCACCCTGTATGCACATACGTACGCGCTGCCGACAATCGTCGCGCGTTCTCGTTCCCTTAAAACTCGACCACAGAAGTTCGCCTCGTAAAATTGTCAAGCACGAAGAAGTGGCGTGCATCCCCGCGCGATTTCGAAATAAGGATGCGATGTCTCGCAAATAGATAGTAAGCTGGCAACGGCGAGCCAATTGGAAGCGAATTTCAATCACGATAACTCAACGAGAACGAGTGACTTACGATGGTGGACACGTGCATCCCGAGGGAATTACGAGTGACGTTCCCCTCGTTTTCAATGAATCAAACGAAATTGCACCGTAGTTACGGTAAACGGGGCCACGCCCGTTGTTACGAAAGAGGAGAAAGAAGAAATGATAGAGGGCAAAGTGAAAGAGAGAGGTCCCGCGGAGCGGTAACGAAGCCAGTACTGGGTCACCGTGGCTTTTAAGTTCCACTCGTAACCGCATCAAAACCCCTGATCCCTCATGTCCCAGGCTTTTGTTCTGGAGTTTTATAGCCAGCGATGCATTGCTTTAAAAAATACAGGATCCTCCATAACTGGGAACAAAGTTGGGAAACGGAAGATTGTATGATTTGCGGGAGAGATATAGCGAAGTCGCGAATTCGGTAGTTAAGTTACCCTAATTTGATGAGTGCAAAAAATCAATTGTTCTCTGCATTTTACTATAGTTCTTTTTGCCCCAAATATGTATCTGCAGAGCACTGCGGCGAGTTTCGTTTAATTCACAGAGTTATAGTTTATTAGACATTGCATTGTCTGTAAAAATTTTAAACGCGTTTTTCTGAAAACGACATTTCTTAAGATGGGTGCAGCGATTTCTTGGAAACTACTGGACGGATCTGGTAGCGGTTTTGTGTACATGTTCAGCATATGACTGGCTATGATCGATGCCTCCAGCTTTGTTTTTGTTAACAATAAACAATGTTGTCAGGGTCAAAACAGTCAAAATTTTTGGTAAAAATCAACCGTTTTTGTTCCAAGAGCAGTCATTTTGTTAATTTTTGGTTTTTCGGGACGGCTGAGGTACCGAGTAACACTTCTAAGGATGAAAATAAGCTTTGGTTTTTTAATTTTGGATGGCGGGGCAGTCGCTAGGCTACTAGTGCCCCCGACAAACAATGGGTTTTGTGGAGGCTAAGGCCATCAACTATAACTCTGTAAATTTTCAATAAAAACCCTCAAAAAAATTCTGAGTTTTACTTCAAACATACCTTAATATGCAGGTAAAACGCCTTACAGTATAAACTTATACTTTTCGTTCAATAAATTCATAAAAAAGCTTTGAAAACGGCCAGTCAAGCTAGGGTAGCCCCTTAACATATTCTCGGCGACTTAACTGGAATACGTGCTCTAAGTTATAACTTCGTTAATAGGATACCGAGAAATGTACAAGTTGAAGTTGCAGAAATAGTAGAAAAATCTTTTATGGTTATAACGATGGTGCCGCATACTTTCTGATTTTCTAGAAAATTGTATAAACCATATAAGTCCTGTATCGCATTCACACCAGAGCACTGAAATTAACTGCTGCAGTGGACGTGTTAAGTGGCGATACCAACTCAGGCAGAAAGTCTCAGGGTTTGAATACCGAATCCCATTTCAGTGTTCTGTTGATCAGACAGGCCGAACTGAGATTCTATCCTGTATCGTAATGCTTTTGTCCTTACACATATTTCTTTCACGTGGGTTGTCATTGAATCCGAAATATGTGTACTATAGCTTCCGATTGATTTTACGATTTCATTGTTCCCGTAGAATCCCTAAATATGCATGAAGAAAGAAGAACAATGTTTTGTAGTAGGGGATGAGCTTAAAAATAAATAAATTCAATTTGTCGGCGGTGCGTGACTATGTGTCGATTTAAACGACTTCACTGGAAATTACCCGAATTTCTGTTTATATTGTTTGTACTACGTTATTACAAGTATACAATAAGACGAAGGATTTATTGTAAGAATTATATTGCAAGAATTTTCTTCATTGAGAATTCATCATATCAATAAAAATATGATAGTGAAGATGATATAAATAGTCATAATAAGTATATGTGCCTTTTTTTGTATACCGCTTTAACGTTTTACATTATCTCTCCTATTAGGTATTTAAATTTATAAATATTTAGTTATTTTTCAGAAACAGTCTCATATTTTATTCTATATTTATTATTATTATTCTATATCACCACATTTTATTCTATATTTCTTTATTTGTTTATCAAAGCATAATTAACAACGACCCAATTTTTCCACCAGTTATACAGTATTTGTGTAAATGTAAATTTAAATTTCATGTTTATGATGAACGACATAGCAGAACTACATTCCCCTAAATCCTATAATTAATTTGAGCAAACAATTCACTTCGAGCTCTTCTCTAACTTTTATCCCAACCTACCAGAGGAGGGGAAAACATTGGAATATAATGTCGCGAAAGAGACAACAAAAGATTCTCACGTTCTATCCATCTGCAAGCCTGACCTAGTTACCTAATAATTTTAGCTCGGCCAGTCAACGTGAAATTGCACGGTATCATCGATACTGATCGACGTCTGTTTTCGTGAATCCGTTCGGGATTACTATTGTGAATATCTTTCCGCTATTCTCAGTCGATGCTCGTTATTGAATCATTGCTACTCGTCCCACTATCCAACGATAATGATGTACGTGCCAAGATTACACGAGCGATGTGAATTGTGTTACTCACTCTGGCTATACTCCTTACAGTTAATCTGTGTTGGAATCCTTATTTCGTTGAAACGAATGAAGTGAAAGTATGTGAGAAATCAGCTAAATAAAAGCATTTGTACGTAAATTGAAGAAATGGATATGCACTATGATTGAAAAATTTAGTGATGATTTGTTATTGAAACAGAAATGTGGTATGGAGTTGCTATGTCAGGGTATAATTAATATAAAACGATGTAGTTGTACGAACTTCATTGCAAAATTTTCTTTTTATCACTGTTCACTTTTACTTTCGATTACAGTGGGATTTCGATTAACTCACCGTTGTTTAAGTGAATATTTGATTATCTGAACATTCCTTGTAGATTTCTAAATATTCAATATTTGGGCAGATTTACTTCATAAACTGAATTAGTAACTGCTTTGGCACTTTGGCAGATACTCTCTTACAAGGGAAGATCCCCAACTCGAAAATTCCAAAAATTATTAAACTTCGGGGAAATGTAAAGGGTATATTCACTTTAAGGGAGTGAAATCAACCCCTGAATATGAACTGAGGAGATAGAAAGAAAGTTTTCAAACAAAAGTTACTTCTTTTAATTAGGACTCTCATTTGGTAATTTACAGTTCTTATAGTTCGCGAATTATAACACAAAATCGGATAATAGCCGGATTTTCAGGGGTCAATTTCACCCCTTAGAGTGAATTTGGTCAACAAAAAATATTGCGTAATGCATATTTATATATCCTTTTCAAATCCTCAAAGATTCATAATTTTTTTAATTTCTAGGTTGGGGACCTTCCCTTATTAGTGGTAGAAACGGAACACGAAAAAATGAAACAATTAATATTACAAATAAATGACACGCGTAATCAAAATGAAAAGTGTGAAGCTAATTTAGATTATCTTCCAAAAATGATATTCTGAAACGTTCATGATTTCAGAGAAAGAAATACCATGAAAATACGCGATTTAAAATAAAGATGAAAATTGGTAACTTACAATTACAAGGATCGAGAAATTAGGATGACTAGGACGAAAGGAATTATTAAAGTTGTAGATTCTGATTTCTAAATGTAATTCCACATGTTAAAGTGCAGTAGGCTGATTGTTACAGATTACTGTATTCATCAATTAGTCCGAATAATGAAACTGAGTACTTAAGTACTTACAGACTAGTAATTCTCCGTAGCTCTAGCATTCATATTTTAATGTAACTTCTCTAACATGATGTATTCAGTATTATTCAATGATAATACTAACGAAATATTTAGTAAAAAATGATTAGTTTTATGAAATGGTATCCGTGGTATATGTAATAGTGCCGGGAATACTGGAACTAAAACAAACATCGATTAGTAACGTTATAGAAACTAAAATGAAACTAAAATGTATCTATTAGAAGACAACTATTTGAACAAAGAATTTAAGCAACATTATTTAAAAATTCCCCATGAATGAAAAATATAGGCCCCATTAAATGATGCGGCCAATTCTATTTCTTTGCATATCCTCCTCTCATTATATTACGAAATATAATAACTAGTGAACATAAGATCGCAGCTAATAAACAAAAATCTGTTCACAGGATCGAGCAAGAAACGTGTCTGAAAGATTCACATCCACCACTACGTTGACAGTAAATATTAGGGACGACGATGATCAAGATCCCTCCTTCATCTATCAAGGCTGCATGCTTCTAGATGGCGCTTGCATCAACCCGGAATATTCAGCATCGGTATGTATACTGATTTTATTAACATCACAAATAAATCAACACCTATAGGGTAGGGTGGGGATAAAAGTCCCGATTTTCGTATAAACCTATGTAAAATTTAGTACTAACAATCTAGAGATATCCGGTGTTACTTTGCATAAACTATTATGCTTTACGTTCACGAAGAAATCCACAAATGTTTATTAAACCAATTCTTTTTGGTATACAATATTGAAAGGAAATCATGACTTCTTTACCAAATAATAAAAATATGAGTCAGAGGCTCACTTTGAACTAAAAACTAAAAAAAATCGCTCAACTAAAACAAAAACACTATTTAAAGACTTTGGCATCATTTCTTTATAGTGTGGCCATCTTATTATGAAAACAAATAATAAAATATATATTTTCGTGTAATTCGCACGAACGTCCAGGAGCGACTGGCGACTCTGGTCACCTCTGTTTCTTCTCGCCTTTTACTTAATATACTGCGAAACTTAATACATTGTTTAGGAATAGAGATTTTGAATTCGGGACGTTTCACCCGCCGGACTTTTAGCCCTACCCCACCCTATCTTAGATTTTAGTAGTTAATAACCCATTATAAGCCGAAAAAATCGGCTCAAGAAACTTGCATAATATCCCCGGTCAAATGCATGCAAAAAGTGAGGCAAAAAGTTTGAACAAGTAGTTCGAGAAAAAATTGGGCAAAGTCTTAGGTGCACGCTTAAAGGATAAGCGAAGTTGCTTACGCCAAGGGGTCGGCCGAGACTCGAGCCGCGGCGAACGGGTTTCTTGTCGGTACTACATAGACCAAGGGAAAGAAGGTGTGAACAAATAGCTCCAGAAAAAAGAAGGATAAAATCTTAAACGAGTGTAAGAAGGATTAAAATGCAACCAAATATTTTCGAACTTTTAAATATTCTAGCACAGCTCAGTTCAAAGCAAGGGCGTCCGCAGACTTTTTTTTTGCGGAGGGGGCGCAACTTTGAAAAACAGTCAAGTTGACAGGCTGCGATTAATTGCTTGTTTGAATTCATTTTGTAACGCCAATTTAATTAAAAAATTTAAATTTAAATTGAAAAATAACCACTTTTTAGTATAAAGTTAATAAAGATTAGTTTTTAAAAATAAGCAAATATTTCTCAAGCCAGTGGGGGGGGGGGGGGGGAGTAGCCTCCCCTTTGCCCTCCGCTGCGAACGCCCATGGGTCAAAGTATTCCAGTTGCTTCATACCTACAATGAAGTATTTGGCACACTTTAGTTTTCAGGGATATTGGGACAGTTCTGAAATACACTCTTTACATTTTACAAAAGAAGTTCCACACCCCTATTCCGAGATGTAATTCACATAATAATAGAAAATAGTCGTAAACGTAATAATTGAAAGCAGTTCGCGCAAGTAAATATTCAAGATTCGATTATCAATAATTGATCACTTAATTGATTAATTATTCATTGTTCTGTATTACGGAAGGGGAGGATTGAGCTGCGTTCACAGATACCAAACCAAAACAGACGAACGTGAATATACATTATTGTGCAAACTAAAGTGAAAGACACCGTACGATCCTCCATCTTCCATAGGCCACCGATTTCTTTGCACTTAAATCTCGCACGACACGGTTCTAAGCTATTGTCTAACCGGTTCTGTACATTGTGATTTTTTGTCTAGGTATCGAGTGGTGTGTTATCGGGGATAGTCAATATATCCCCGGAGAAAATACAAGCCGTTGATATGGACAGCATAAACGCGCCCATACATTACTCGTTTCTCAGTGGCAGCCCGTCGAATTATCGGGAGTTTTTCGAAATAAATCCGAACACTGGCGCTGTCAAGCAAATCAAGGCGGTCGACACGACTGTAACGAAAAAGTTCGACACTATTATTAAGGTGAGTGTAAACATAATGCGAATTAAACACAGCAGCGATTGGAACGTTCCACACCATCGCGTAATTTCAAGTTTTCAGGAAGGTAAGTTGAGGACAGTCGGCTCACCTAATATAAAATGGCTATTACAACTAATACTGATATTATTTATTTTATCAGAATTAACCTAATATGTTCTGAATTGTATACTGATTCAGAAAAACTGATCGATATTTGCTTTAAGACAATATTTGCTAAAACTCTGGTTGAAAACTGAAGTCATGACTTCTGACCATCTCTCTCCTAAGGTGCTAGGAGAGATACCTCTCATCGTTAGAAGGGATGGCTCGCGTCTTTGGGAGAGATGACTCACATAATCGTTCATGAAAAAATAACAAAGGAGATAGCAAAATTATTTATAAACTACAGATTTATTGAAATTTTATTTGTTTACGCTAAACTAGTAAAGAACACATGAAACAAAAAGTGAACTAAATATTTAAGTATATACGCCAACTCTTCTGCTCCACCGACTCACCTCAACTTACCCTAGTCCCTGAAAAACTGAAAGCGAACTTTGACTAGGTATAATATTCAATCACATGAAAAATAGTTGTTTCGCTATTTTTCAAAATTTCAATTTAATTTTTAAGCTCCTTTAATTTCAACATCTTTTTTGCCTGTTTTATTCCAACAGCGAATTGAAAAATATATTAAGTATTTCGCTGGATGGAAGTTTCTTTTGAGATAAATATCGTGGGTCATCGGTGACCCGTATTGCACAAATCGTGCTAATGAGACGCAAACAATACCAAATATTTAGGCCGACAGGGGAGTACAAAGCTTTATCTGTTTCATCATAGGCTGTGGAGGTATCTGAAGCGAAGCGATCTGCAACAGCTAAATTGACTATCACCGTGAAGCCAGTTGACAGCAATCCTCCAATTATAACGGCGTCGAACGTCGAGGGTTTCGTTGATGAGAACGCTCCTATCGGGACAAAGGTTATCGATAAAAATAGCGATCCTATAGTGCTCACCGTTTCAGACGCTGATTTGGTAAGTCTTATCTGTGAACTTGATCTTCCGTTCAACGAGCCGTGAACGAGATACGAATCGGCCGTTTAATTCACCTCATTGTTACCGGATAACGTTCCTATTTATCCGTTACACGGAATGCAACGCAGGCATTTGAAAAAATTGGTGAAAGCCAAGAAGAACAGATTAAAGATTATTTACGTAGTTCCTTTCGAAATCATTTGCTACGGCTTCGGCGATGCATGCTAGTCGATTGTAACACTGATTCCGTTGCAATGAATTTATTAACGAAGAATTTGTTATGAAAGATGCTTTAATTAAATTTGATGATGTGGAGGAGATTTTTGTGATTAAACAGACCGGATGACTCTAATGTTTCTACTTTGCGAAAAGGGAAAAACTCTGTGAAAAACAGCCCTTTAGCGCCGGACGTATGATATATGTATGATACATTCCCTTTGAAAGTGTTTGAAAGTGGAACAAATTAGCTGTTTGCACCAGATTAATATATGTTTAGAATAGTTTTATTCATTGAAGAAACATGGACCTACCTGAACCCTGTACTCATCTGTTTTATGCATTTTAACCTCTGGAAAAAAGATATAAAACTATCAAAATTCATACCATTTTTAACGATAGAAAAACGGAATATTTTTCCTTCAAAGGGATCTAGGTACTGGCACTAAAGGGTTAAGATTCTTATGTAAATGAAAATGTTGCAAGATTGGTGCACCTTTTTAAAGCCTTCATCAATATGGACAACTTTTATCTAAAACAGTTTTTAAAGTAATGCACGTTTAAAAATGTACGTACCAACGTGCGTTACGAAAAGCAGCACATTTCATTAGTCTTACGAAATCCAGCACTCTCTGCTCTTTCTGACCACGAAGAACAGAAAGTTTCGATTTTTGTCTGGAAAAGTAGCATGTTGTCATTCATGGTCACGAAGAATAACATGTTAAGATTTTCTCGCGACCAAAGGTAGCACATTTCGGTAAGTATTTTGCTGCGATAAATAGCACATTTTGCCATTAGCCGCGAAAAATATCGCCTTTCATAGAATACCTAGGATTCTACTGCAAAAATAAATAGATAGGGGTTTTTTGAAGTGAAAGAAACGTCTTTATTGAAATAAGTGAAACTTCACTCATTCAAAGTATCGTTATAAAAATTAATTAATTCTCTCGGTACAAAACCTTTAAATAGGTACCATTACATTCATCTTTTTTAATGACAATTGAATTTTAGTATCATATGCATTTTGTACTGTATATTCCTTAATATTCTGGTTTGAAACATTTCGTTTCAAAATTTTTATTTCCAAGCTGTTTTCACTTAAATCATATTTCACGCTAATTGGATTCATGTCTGGTCGCACACATATCTCTTGAACCGAAGCAGTTTTAACAAGAGACCAGTTAAATTTTTTCAATAAGCTCCTGAAGTTAAAAATGTCTGTTTGCGATTTTTGTTTAACAATATAAAAGAGTAACGGTTAAATCTACAGCAGCTTCAAAAAACATGTTAAAAAACATTTTGTTACGGTTCTGTAACAAAACTGTTCACCGCAGTTGAACTGTTCACCGCTGGTAACTCCATTTTTACATTTTTTATTAATAAATTGCCTTAGATTTGATGGTACATATTTAATTTGAGCCTCTGTATCCAACTGCTACATTTCAAACATTACCATGACCTACGAGACCAGTCATTTAAAAAATAGTGATACATTCCACACGCAAAGTTTGGACATATAATATAAAGGACCTATATTTGCCCGAGGAGTGGTTAGAATCTTTTAAAGATCAAAATTTATCGTGGAGACCGATGTATCTTGAATTGATCTTTGCTTATCAAGTTCCATGTGTTCCCTCATTTTTTCTTATTGCTTAAGTGCAAATTTTGTTTTTCCAGTTGTAATGCCTTTTCGTTTTTTGAGAGATTTTGGAATGCTTCACATTGTTCACACCTAAAATCAATAATATTGTATGATAGTACCTATAGTATTTTTTATTTATAACATCAGTACCATGTCTCAATCTCACCTGCCTTTTTTTGGTACAAAAAACGAATAATTAAATTCTGTATTAAAAATTTTTCGATACATTTGTTGCGTAACATACACCGTTTCACTTTTTTTTCTCATCTCTTCTTGAAACAAGAAATACATTTTACTAATACTAAGCCCCTCTTCTAAATATTTTGTGGATATATTTTCCCCGCAATAATGGGAGTCCATTACGGGAAAAGATGAGAGATGATCACGAACAGCTTGTTTGAATTTTTCTGGAACTTTGTGTGGTCTCATTTTATGTTTTCCTCTTTCATCACTATTGATTATGAGAGTGCTGTTTGTATACTTTTTCTTTTTGTCAGCCGTTCTGATCCATTGATAAGAAATGCCTTTTTTAACATTTACAGAGAAATTAATATAGTTTCAATCATATTTATTAGTATTTAAGATGTTTACAAATACTTTTACTTACTTACCTAATGTATCAAGAAATGTTTTTTTACAAACTTTAATTAGTTTGCCTTCATCTGGCAAAGCAAAACGATGACTGATAAATTTTTTCTTCGATTCTTTCTCCGAATCACTATCAATTGTTTCATTATTTCGAACTGTTTGTGAATGTACCCAATTAGTTATGCATTCCCATTGTTTACTTCGGTCGCCAAGTTGCCAGAATTGGGAAAAAGCTGCTTTTCTAGCGCCAAGACATATTTTTTGGGAACAGCGAAAACGACACTTATCATTACATCCATCACCCATTTTTCTACTTTTTATTGGTAATCCTGTTCTTCCAATGCCTTCGATACCCGAACTGCGGGCTTTTTTTGCCTTCACGTCGATCCACGAATCCTTATTTCGAGTTCGTTTTCTCATGACAGTTTTCGTTTGATCGTGTCTATTACGTATTTGAGAGACGCAGCTACTCACACTCTCGGTAAAATTGTCACTATTCAAACTATTTTGCTCATAGTTTTTATCATTTTTTGAAATTGCTGTGTCAAAAATAATTTTCTCTTTGAGCTACTAAAAAACGGTTTACAAAATTATTACTTTGACTTAACATTAACAGAGAGCGCTAATTGAAAAGTATATGTATATTTCCACACAAAAAGTAGTAGTTATTGAGTTAATAAGTTTTTATTTCTATTTTTGGCGATTTGCTTATATGTGGAGCATTTATATTGCACAAAACAGTAATGGGTGCAGGTTGAAAATTTGCAACAAATCGCTTATTTGTTATCAGATTTGCATCAAACGTGCACCAAACGATATAGATTTTTTTATAAGTATATTACACGTCATAACTTAAAAAATGTCAAAAATGGAACTCTTGCTGCAAGGTCCTCAATTTCTCTATTCTACATAATCAATTTTTTTAACATTTTTTGGAAAAAGCAAAATAATTAATATATAATTCATAAACCTGATACTAATTTTTATAGCAATTTGCTATTGAAACAAAAAAAAAACATATTACGTTTTATTTTTATAGTAAGAAAAGAAACTTTACACATTTTCATATAATTTTAACAAAAATATTTATCTGGTACTCACCACCCGAACCTGGCATTACAGGATTAGCTTCCTTCTGTACTACATAATTGTCATTATTATTTTCTAAAGGTGTTGGACGAGGCATATTACAATTTTATTATTCCACCACTCAGAATCTGTAATTATTTAATTCATTTATCTAAATTCATTTAAAGAAGCAAAGATATTTTAAAGTTTGAACAATTTTACATCAATCATCCTGTTCACTATTAGTCATTGTAAGCTTGCAATAAGCGGCAATACAGACAACTGGTAGCCACAGAAGACCAACGTCGACTGTTTGAAAACTGAAATATCCCACTCTTCGGAAAACAAATGAACCGTGCTACTTTTCGCTGCAGCGTTTGCAATGTGCTACTGCTCGTGGCGAAATATGAATCGTGCTATCGTGGTATATTCGAAACATGCTTGTTATCGGCATAAACATTGAAACGTGCTTCTTCTCTCGTGTGCTACTCTTCGTATGATAAATGAAATGTGCTACTTTTCGAAACGCACGTCGATACGTAGATGTACTTCCAAGTATTTGTGTCTGACCATAGACGATCCACTTCTCCTTATTCCCTTACAGTGCTTCTCTCTGGCGTGTTAGCCTTGCAATTAGAAATTAATCACGTTTTTCCATACTTTAGTTCGCATATTATTTTAAAAACTGCTTGAGTAATAAGTTACTTAGTTTAATAAATGTATTTATTAATAATTCCCTAAAAAAAATTCAAACTCAATCACCGTAAAACAAAAAATCTCTTTAACTATTCTCTTCGTTATTACATTTCTTGAAATAAATAACCGTGCACTAAAATAACGCCTTGCTTCATGTAATATTTCAAATGACGTTGAAAAAGTGCCCATGTCACGTAACTATCGATTTCTGAAACCGGCGCATCGTTAAAAGTAGCAGTCGTCTCGACTGCATCCCCTTCAGAAGGCTAATATAAACGTCATCGTAAAATACTGGACTCGTGACACTACGCGACGTATTTCCCCGTTGTCGTGAAAATCCCCCGCATCCGCAAATGGATGAACATGTACTCGGTGTTTCATTTGCGCGAAGGCAGCCACCGTTTTGCTGAAATTACAGGCTGAAAATTGTACAGTACGTTCGACGCGTTTTGTGGTGAAACTGTCCAGGCACGGCGCCACGTTAATGGATTCATTTTCGGCAGTTTTATTGTATAGAGGCGACAGCTGCCCCCACATGTTCATTTGCAAAAGCGTTTATGCGTCGATGGACGTAGCGTAATCTCTTCTGCTAAAATGAATGTAGTCTGGTAGCCATAGTCGACGATTCAGATATCATTTATTTGAGATTATTGAAACATCAGTTTTCTGTGCACTGAGGTGTAGTGTTTCTATTATACATATGTATATGAAGGATAAGTGGAAAGCAGGGAATGTCACAAAACAGCTTTATCGAGAAAATGAAGTTTTAATAATTTAGTCCATCAGTAAAGAAACAAGGTTCAATAAATTTAATTTTCTTATATAATTTCTGGTTTTACCTTGACGACAGAAGCTTGTGCTTAGGCAAAGAGTGGGGGCATTCCGCATTCCTGTTTTTCTCCTTACTCTTCATATGAGAGTGTCTCATGCAACTTACAAGGGAAGATCCCTAACCGGGAAATTTAAAATATACTGAAACTTTGTGAATATGTAGGGAATTTCCTCCTAATTACAACGCAATTTTTATTCTCTGCCCAAATTCACTATAAGGGGGTGTAATTGAGCCCTGAATATCCGGTTATTTTCCAATTTTGTGTTATAACTCGCGAACTGTAAAAGATAGAAAAAAAGTTTCAAGACAAAAGTTATTTCTTTTAATTAGATATATCATTTGGTAAACAAATTATTTTGCAGTTCACGAGTTATAACACAAAATCGGAAAATAACCGGATTTTCTGAGGTCAATTTAGAGTGAATTTGGGCAGCAAACAAAAATTGCTTTATAATCAGGATGATATTCCCTACATATTCATAAAGTTTTAGAATTCTCGTCGAAGCTGGAAAATTATGTCGACAAGCAAATAACAATATATAAAAAAGACAAGTATTTCGTATTCTAGTTCTTTAGAATTTCGCGTAACTTCCTGTAAGTATATGTACGTATCTGTATTTAGTCACGCATTAAGAATATGCAAAGTGTACATATTTACTTACAAAATTTGAGATATCAAGCACCTACACTTGTTTTAACCCATTAATTCGTGCAAATTTATTCGCTGTCATAATCATTAGAAATTGCAAATATTTTATTCAGGGTCCCGAAGATCCAAAGCCAGCGTACACATTCGAGTTAACTACCAACTTCTTCTCGATCGACTCTTCCGGCGTGTTGGTCGTAAACGAGGAGAATTTAGACCGAGACCCTCCGAGTCCTGGACGTTTTCGGTTCCAAGTGGTCGCCAGAGAAAAGGCGGGTGTCGCGGCTTCCGCGCCATTATCGTTCGTTGTAACTTTGAACGACGTTAATGATAATGCACCCATGCTCCCTATGACGGCTCCTATCACTGTTCAAGCTGGAGAAACTAAGAGAGTGGTGACCAAGGTACGTAGATATTCGTCGCAACCAATTCTTTATTATTATCCTCGAGAGAGTTTCGCTGCATTGCAGCAGGTTCATTACCGTACATAAAAAACGTATTTATTACTGAAAGTAATATTAATACCGTCATTTCGTTTTTCTCAACTAAGATTGAAACAGGTCACGATACATGTGTATGTTTGTTCACTTTCATATATATTTCTCCGTGCAATTAAAATCAGCTTCGCTGCGCATTTTTATATCTGAAACGAGCAATCTAAGAGCAACCCACTATGTTTCACTACGATTGCTGCTCAAGTGGCGTAGGAAATTACGACGATATTTATGAACGTAGTTGAGAATCGTTTAACCTGAAACGAGGGGATCTCGTAGAAATAAATTCCCAGGAAAACGATAAGGAGTGTTCTAGTTTGAAACCGTTGAGATTTTGCTCGTGAGAAACTAATGATACACAATTTTTATGATCTTACTTTTTATCGGTTTGTTTGATTTCAATGTTTGAAGTACATCATGTGCATCAAGTATTACAATTATATAATGAATATAATTTAAGAGGATTATTACTCCCTAAACATTTTTCTTCAACTACGTAACAGTTTCCTAAATCAAAGTATTTCTTACATTTTTATGGTAAAAGTATTTCACAAGTTTGATGTCAAATTAACATAAACCTATAGCACCATTTATATTTGTGATACACGACCCACTTCAAACTAATGTAGCACGACCCAGTTCTCTAAATTGTACTTTATTTTATCCATTTATTTCGAACAAAGCGAACCACATTCAAATTTGCTCGGCTGATCACCAAAATGTACCAGCATATTCAAACCCATTAGGTTGAAGCGACGGACAACGACGAAGGGGAGAACGCGGAAATAACGTACAGTATTTACCACGTGTCGAATAACGGTCTGCATAAATTCAAAATCGATCCAAAAACCGGTGTGATCGAGTCTGTGAGGAAGCTGAACGCTGGCGAGCAGTACAGTATTACGGTGCAGGCGACGGACAAGGGCGGGAAATATTCGCAAACGATCGTCGAGGTGAACGTGATTCCCGGACCCAACACCAGAAGTCCCGTGTTCCAGCAATCGGTGTACGAGGTGCAGGTCAGCGAGGGAGCTTCAATTAATTCCACGGTTGCTACAATCACCGTAAGTGTCTATAATTATTTTGTCACTTGGTAGTCACTTCAACTGGGCTAAGGACCTGAACACACATGCTTTAGACATTGGACTGTGTCACTTCAGTCAGGAGTATCACTTTGCACCACTAATCACTGCCTCTACTGTTAAGGCCTTTTCACACGTGACACTGTTGTGGATTAAGGATGGTGTCTTGGATACACTCCCGTGGCAGAGACAGTAATTTAGAAATGTGTGGAAGAGATAGGAAATGTGGGAATTTGTGTGATATGCTAATTGCAAGGTACAAAAGTGTCTTGTGTGAAAAAGACTTCATGCTTTGAATTATTGCAATCTGATAGATTCGTGTAGTTATTTAATTATGTTCCCAATAATGCATTAGACTTAGATTTAATAACAACCAAAATTTTAACCAAAATTTTCTATTTTTGTCACTGAATCTGAGCCACTACACACCATATAAAAGTTTCATTTAATTTTCCTGTCTTTTGCTATTCATTTTCTTTTTCTTCTGGTAGTTATACATTACTATACCTATGCGTGTATAATTAGGAAGACTCAGTTATAAATCTAAAACAAGGTTAGAGAAAGATCCTTGTGTCCTTAATTTATTATTTGCATTATTGGCACGCCAATTAACCAAATAACACAATTAAATATGGAAATACATTTTCTTGAACAATAATAATTGATAATCTTTACACACCTTCCGTTGATGCATGACGACAGGGTGGGCGAAGTCGAGAAATGACAAGTTTGTCAATCAAAGCACGCATGCTCCAGACAAACTTCAAAATCGATTATCTTGAAAACCAGAGCTTGTGCAAACTATACTCTACATTTTTAGTTTACTTTTTCATGACCACCCTGTACTACTAATACAATATCAATTCCACCACATTTACCATTACAAGAAGTTAACACGAAAAATGTCTGGTAATCGAAACTGCAACGTATAGAGTTTTACATTTTCTTGAAGACAATTTTAAATAATCAAGTTCCTTGTTTTATTCACAATTCACTGTCGTCTACATTAATATCGATTTTTAATGACAGAAAAATATTGTCATCCTGATTTTTATTTCCTCATTTTTCTTTTCGTTGTCCTTTAGCAATCTTCTAAATTAAGAACCCACAAAACATCGGTAGATTTTAAGCAGGTTACAAAAAATCGATATTTTTTACGTAGAATGAAGAAGATTCTGTAACAGTTTTCCGGAAAATTCCGAAAGCTGACGAAGTTATAGTTAAAATTTTAGGAGCGTGTACGACCAATACAATTATCGTGTAAAACTTTAAACGCCTTTCTCTCGAAACGCACCTTTTGCAGACTGCCTGCGCGATAACTTTGTCAATTTTCAATATTTTTTCGCAACATTTGGTGTATCTACATAGAGCTGATAAGATTAGCTCTGACATGTCCAGCCTTTTTTATTTTTAAAATTTTTCATGATTTATTCACTAATAAAGGAACAAATTTCTATGTAAAATGTCACGTTTTCTTTGGACGTGGCGTAATTTTATTAATTTTACAAAATTTAAAAATCAGCCTCCGACATGTCATAGCCAATACGATAAAATTGAATAATATTCCACGCATTTTCAAATCAGACCACTATGGGAACCTGAATCATGCAAACAGCACTGCACGCATGTGCGGAAATTAATTTATCTGCCATATTTGTTTATGCCATATACAATGTTTTCAAGTAATCCACAATGTATCCTCTTTCGAATAAAAAAAATCAGATTAATTCATCAGGTACTTTTTCTTGAATAAATTCTTAAAAAGACTCCGCGCAAACAGGTCACTGATACCAAATACCAATCCCGAGCAATCAACTATTAATAATCATACATCTCCAAAATAGTTTGAAAACCTGTTTATCCCAAATCTTTTAGGACTTCTTGAAAAACGAATTTGGTATTGTATTTACCCCCTAATCCTCGCTCTAACTTAAAAACTTTCCACACTGTTGGGAGCAGGGGATCCGCGCAGTTATTCAAGCGTGCACACATCTCCCACGCAGTGAATTCTTCTACATAATAAACTTATATCATCGATGTCATCCCTACAGGCAGTTGACCCAGAAAACGATCCGGTCTCATACTCCATCGTTTCTGGGAACGATCTACGCCAATTCGCGATCGGCGACAAATCCGGCGTAATCACTGTTATAAGGAAGTTGGACAGAGAGGACTTGACCCGTTACCAGTTGGTGAGTTTATGCCCGAGGATCGTCTAATCGCCGCCACGAAACTTCCCTTTTCCCCGTTCCTCTACAAGAAAGCGGAATCTCCGTTTTTCCCAACTTGCCCGTGGTAATTCGCGGCCTTATCCGACGATTCCTTTCCGCAGCTGATAAAGGCCGAGGATTCCGGCGGTCTGTTCAGCACGGCCACGGTAAACATCAAGGTGACTGATATCAACGACAAAAATCCAGAGTTCGTGGACCTGCCGTACGAGTTCACCGTTAAAGAGGGCGAGGCGAGGAAATTGATCGGTCGTGTGCACGCCGAGGATGCCGACGAAGGTATTAACGCCGAAATTACATATTTCGCGCCGGACGACATCCCTTTCACCGTGGATCCAGAGACTGGGGACATCCTCACGAAAATTGTCCTGGACTACGAGCAGAACGACGTAAGTGTTTGTGCCTTTTTGTAGCCCTTCCTATCTGAGGAATTCACAAATTCTGGCTGGAAGTATTGTATTTTATTGATGATATAATATTGTAGGGGTAGTTTTGTTGAGCTGTGAGTAAATGGCCTTGAATTATTGTGGTGGAACAATTGGGCCAAGTTGTGCAGAAATTGAGTTTTAGTTTGAGGATTTTTATTGTTAACGAAAAGTAACTGCATTTCTATTGGGTATATTTTATTTCTTGTTATTGTTTTACAATGTTTTTTATGGGTTATTTAATAGCGAGCAGTATAATTAATATTGTATCAAATTTTATGTAGCTTTCGGTTTTTAAAACTGTAGTTGGACTATAGCATGGTAGTTTTTATAATTAGGTATATAATGTGGGAGTCGTATGGGTTGGTAATTTTTTGCAAAATAAAGATCACAAAATTATGAGATCCGTACCGTGCTTATCTATTTTTTTTTTGTCATTTTGGAGGTTGGTAAATTTGTGTATAACGTGGCCTAATTAGCAGAGCTTGAGCGAACGATATGTTAATATTAGGGACGTGCGGGTACCCGAAATTACGTGACCCGATTTGCGATTCGGGAGCCGATTTACTTGCTTAAAAATTCTTACATCTGATCACACTGCAAAATCGCAACTTAAAAGTTCTCAAGTCTCGGGTACCCGCAGTGTGATCAGATGTCTCCTTCTGAATGTAATGAAGGGGATTTCGGTGAAATAGGAATATGATGTAGTCGACGTGAAATTTAAATCGTTATTTGACTGGTTTCGAATTTGTTTAGCAAATATAGGACGTCGAGGTTTGCAGTTTTTTCCATTTAAGTGAAAACAAGCTCTGCAAATGATTTTTTGTTTCTGAAACTATCGCGCACTAAGTTTGTCCTTTTTTAATTAATCGACAAGAGTCAGTCTTTTAGAATAAATTGCTCCTCAGGCTGAAATCTTGTTCCTGAAATATGGAAAATTTAAATAGGTTCTTAATTTGAAAATTTCGCTTTAAAATCGCGTTTGAAACACTGTAAGGGAATGTGATCAAATTCTTTGAAACCTTTTGTACTAAATAAGGCATTTTCTACCGTGATTACTTTGAAATTGGTATCACCACGTTGTTAAAGACCACGGTACGCTCCATTTCAAGCAACCCGCTTTGATCATTCATTGGTCAATCTCAAAGTCACTCATAAACGCGTACCTACATAATTTTCGCCTTTCTTCCGAACGATTCAATCTCATTTTTCGTGGAAAAGTTTCTCGCGCGATAGACAAACGAAATGCAACGGAATAGAAAGTTGCGGTTCAAGCTTTCCAACATAGTCATTACACCCGCTAAAGTCTCAGGAGCTTGAGGTCAATATTCAATTTTGTTTCGCAGGAATACAAGTTTGTGGTGACCGCAAGAGATGGTGCTCCAGATTATCGTCTAGCCACTGCCACAGTGACGGTAAAAGTTATAGACGTCGAGGACGAAGTTCCAATCTTCCGTCAAAGCAGCTATGAAGCTCGAGTGAAAGAAAATATGCCAGATCACACCGTAATTCAAGTGACGGTGAGTAGAACTTTAACAATGTCACAGTTTTGGATGGCTTGGTCGTCACCAACGGATGCGGGGTCCATTTTAATTTTTAACCCTTAATATAATTCCGTACATATAGGACTTCAGTTAAAATGTCCTATCTACCATTTCGAAACTTTCTACCGTCCTTGTTTTTCTTCATTCAATTGAGGACCTTGCAGCAGGAGGAATGCAGCTCCATTCTTTACAGTGTTTGAGTTACGTCGTGTAATATACGTAAAAAAATGTTTCAGATAGGATATTTTAACCATCGGAAAAACAGATAGGTTAAAGACTGTTTCTAGATCTCTACGAAGCATGTAGGGTTTTCTGACTTTACTTAAAAGGTAAAAGGCGTGTGGCACTTCAACGTTCAAATACTTTAACATATCTTGAAAAATGAATAAACGTTAAATAGGACATTTTAACTAAAGACAGTAATGTTAAATAAGTTTCTTGTACTTTGATTCAATAAAACGATTGCCTCGTAATGAGTGGAAATACGTTTGTGCGTATAGGATCTAAACGAACCACGTAAGTATTTGGTCGTCGATGTCTGTCATGACATTGTAGTGGAAGGGACACCGTGAATTCTGGACGAATGACCATCCTCTTCGAGCCTAAAGCAAACGCGCTTAATTCCAGGCCGATGATCCGGATACAAAGAAGCAAATCACATACACGATCAAGCAAGGGGACACCGAACTCTTCAGCATAGACCCGAAGACTGGAGTGATAAAAACCATTCGCGGTTTGGACTACGAGAGGGAGAATCAGCACATCCTTGTCATTGGCACGGTGGAAAACATAAGTGATTTCCCTGGTTCAACCACTAGAGTCGTAGTCAACGTTCAGGTATGGTGAATTTTCAAACGAACTTTTTAGAAAATTATTATAGTTTTTGTCTCACCGTTGCTCTTTCTCTTTTTAAATAATTTTTAAATGCTGACAAAGCAACACATATTATCTTCTAGGCTCTCGTACTTTAAGGTTTATAGTAATGTCAAATATAATGGGTAATTCTGAATTTGAACATTACTTAAGTAAGTAAAATATGTTATACGTATGGGTGGGCGGATACTTTTGTGAACAACTATCGATAGGAAACAATATTATATTAATTGGCACACACATGCATGCGTCAGATGACAATGGATGTGTTAACTCGTTCGCTGCCGATTCCGACTATAGTCCACGCATTAAAAAAATGAAAAAACTTTGTTTTAAAAAAAATTTTTAATTAAAAATTTTTGTATTGGTGCAAAATTTACATTATTCAAGAATCGTCCGAAAATTTAAATACACAGTGAAAGGGTTAAAAGCAGGGCCGGCGTGACAGTGCATACGATACCAGGCAAACCATTTTTTGGCGCCACTTCCTAATTTCTTAATAAAAAAGTAATTTTTACTTTATATAGGTAATTCATTGTATTTATTTAAATAATAACAGAAATAGAAAAAATTGCTGTCGCGAATTGGCGCCCCGGGCGAGCCCGTATCTTCCGCCGGCCCTGGTTAAAGGGTAGCAGGCACATTTTTAAGAACCTTTTACTACTAATGAATTTTATTAATGAAAACAATATCCATGAAATGTATTCATTCATAAATGTAAATATTATTGTGAGCAACAACCCTTTCATTGTGTTGAGAACAATGGTGCTTACATCTTCTTCTACCGGCAGGATGTTAACGACATTCCACCGGTTTTCACGTCAGTTCCACGTCCAATTACATTAGACGACGACGTTCCAATCGGCACAACGGTCATTAATCTGATAGCAACAGACTCAGATGGTACAGCTCCCGGAAATCAAGTACGTACTCGGGGCTCGCGGATAAAAATCTCAAGATTCAGAGAGTTATTCTCACTGTCTGTTCGTTTATAGGTGAGGTACGAAATTATCGGCCGCGGCATAGCGAACAAATATTTCGTGGTCGATCCAGACTACGGTGTACTACGGATACGGGATGATTTGCGCAAAGAAACGGACACTGAATATCAGGTATTGTTTGATAAAACTCATAAAACTGTATTAATTCTTGCGTTATCTAAAATTCTGAAGAATTTTATTTCATATTATTGCAATGTTTAACTCAAATTTACAATTATTACGATATTTGGCTTGTATCTAAAATTATTGCAATGTATAAGTCATATCTACAATATTTTAAATATTTGACAGATATTTAGAGCATTTATTGTAATGCATAAAATGGCAGTATTTAACTCATAATAGTGTGCTCCCTAAATTTCTAATGTAAACTTTATCACGAATCTCACTATGAAAAATTGGAATCGTCCTTAAATTACTTAAGTTTTTTTGGGGAGGGAGGTAGTCGCGAATTTCTTACGTTCTGAGTAACTTTAAAAACGGTGTTATATTTCGCACACACAAAACGGAGTTAAATGAATTATATAAACCTTTAAATGAATTTTAATAACTGAAAAAATGCAATGCAAAAAAATATTACGTAAGGAAGGAAGGGGGGAGGGTGGAATATAAAATCTTACGAATTCTTATACTTGGGGAGGGCGGGGGTAAGAAGTGAACAAAATTACCCTTACGTAATTTAAGGACGATCCCACTCATCAGTTACCAAACAAAAATCGAAATCTGAATATTTATTGAAACGCGTTTATCAATATTTCACGTCGATCACATGCAATTGCCAAACCAATATGGAACATATTCTCCTGAATTCTTCTAAATACTCTGAGTCCTGTGTAAAGTTTCAAATCACAGCAACCCCGTATGGAAATTTCAATGATTACCACCAAATATTACAAAAGCTCTGAAACAAAACCTAGCTCTCTAAAGTTCACTTATCTTAAATCTTCGTCGCTAATAGCCACTTAAGTGCAGTTGATGCGACGTTGAAATACAGAGTAAGAAAAGAAAGAAACATTTCAGGTGGATGTGCGCGCGTACGACATGGGCGAACCACAACTGTCGTCGGTGACGACGGTACCAATTTACGTTCGTCACGTTGCCACAGTACCACCAGAGATTGGTTTAGGCTTCGCGGAGAATTCTTACAACGTTGATGTTCCCGAAGATGCTGGTGATAACACGCTCATAAAAATTATCACGATCATCAACAGCCATGCCCATGATGCCACCCCGTTGAAATGTGAGATCTACAGTGGAAACGAAAACGGTTTGTTCGAGGCGAACGTAACGGAGGAACGTAACTGTGCATTAAGGCTGAAGAAAGGGGCTTTGGATTACGAGACGACAGAATCCTATCAAATCAAGATCAAGCTGGAGTCTCTGTCGGGTTTATTGAATTCTGGTCGGAACACAACTATGGTGAGTGTAGACAACATTCTACTAGAATAATCTATTTACAGGCGACGGACCACTTTAGAGATGAAATTTAGTATTTAAAAAAAATAATATAAGTTTATATAAACGTACACATGTCCGATTTTCCTTATTTTTTAGTTGTTACGTTTTTGTTTTCTAATGATTCGTATTTGCCTTAGTACTTGTGCTTGCCATTGTCAGGGGCACTTGAAACTTCCACCTTTCCAAAATCTAATGTTGGTATAAAGAGATCGAATTGAAATGATTCTTTGAATTTTATGAGATAATATAACACTCTAGATATGGAGGGTTCTTTAGAAATTGTTGAATTAAGTAACATGACTGGCTTACTCTTAAATTTACCATAACAAGGACTGTTAGAGAATTTTAAATAAGATAATAGAAAATTCTTACACATTTATAGAATGCCTATTAATTTAAAAAGCTATCACTTAGAAACCCCGAAAAGACCGTAAAAATTACATTTAAAAAACAGACATTGTATAAAAGTATATGTACACTGTTAGAATATTTTGATTTTTTGGTGCAATTATATTTTATGTCGATCAAAAGTTATAGCCTCTGATGTACAGAGGCAACTTATTATACTCAAAACATTTTCGTCAATTTTTGGGATCCTTTTAATATGGACTTAATACGATTAAAAAAAAAAATCTTAAATTGCCAATTAAAGGTTCTGAAAGGAAACTTTCTTTGCTTTCCAAAACACTCATGAAAATTTGTCTACGATCATGAGTTCGCAAGTTGTAGGTGTTCAAAGTAAACAGTACCTTTTTTGCTTTGATCGCGAATAAGTCGGTCAATGAAAACCATAAAATAAAACCAAAAAGGCGAAATTAGAGAGAAATTATTTACTCTATAAGAGCTTTTCGTTGAATTTACCGGAAAATTTTTTTTGGCCCGTGTATGCGTTCAAACTTGGCAAAAAATTCTGAATCTTCGTTTCCTGTGCTTCGTCTTGATAAAACAATATCTTAATGGATGAAAAAATGAGTCCTTGATTCAAAACCTAGAAACTTAAAGCGTTAAAATGCGTTTTTTAAAAATATTTTTTCGCAGAGATAAAGCCATTCCATCGCTTAAACTTACAAAATCTCAAACCTTTTTGTTTGAGTATAATAATTTGGCCACCCAGTTTTATTTCATAAAACGCGCACTTTACCAACCTGCATCCCTTGCGCCTATAATCCTGCAGAAGAATTATCAGCTGGGATCGATCACTCGCTTATGAATTTATCAATATAAAAAATTTCAAGCAAATCCATTTCATGTAATTTCAAATAAATTGGGAATACAGCCACTTATCCCCTAAAGTAGAATAAGGAAAATCGTTATGATGAAAATAAGGTCGAGAGATAAATTCCATGTTATACCAATACCCGTTAAATTACAGGTGAAAATTCAAGTGATCGATGTGAACGACAACAAGCCAGAGTTCATATTCCCAGAGAGTAGCAAAAAATTAACGAGAGGACGTTATTTCGCCGCGATTCCGCGAGCCGCGCAATTCGCTTCGACGGTGATCCAAGTAAAAGCGCACGACAAGGACAATGGCAAGTACGGGAAGCTCGAGTACAAAGTCCTTGGTGGACGAGGATCGGATTATTTCGCCATGGACAGCTCCTCCGGAATAATTAGGACCACCGCGACATTCGACAACGTAGACCCGACGGAGCTGCCATTCAAGTTCGACGTTCGCGTCCGGGATAATCCTAACTCGACCGACAACTTCAACTCGATCGTCGCTCCGGTCATCGTGAATCTGATCGAAGAGGAGCATTTGATGATCCTAGTGGTTCAGGACGCTGCCCCGGACGTATTGCAAAAGGAAGCTGGCAAAATAGCGAGTATAATTGAGGAGAAGAGTGAGCTTCTGATTGGCATCGATAGAGTCGCGGTGAGGAAAAACTTGACGAAGAATGGAACTATCGAGATGTACCCGCAGGACTCTGACGTTTGGTTCTACGCGGTCGACCCGGACACGGAAGCTATTTTGGAAAGGAACAGCTCGCGAGTGCAGAAGTAAGGCTTCATATTTATTAATAAAATTCAAACGCAGAAACAGGAATTCTTTACCTTCTTTTTATGAGAATACATAAACTGTTCTAGCAATTGTAGTGGGATGTGATTCGTCGTGTAAAAACAGATCGAGTGTGTGGAAGAAAATTTTCTTGTACGACCTCCTGTTATCCAGGAAAAAGAACTTTGTAAAATCTGTTTAAAATTATAGAATTGAAAGTTTATTGTGGATACCTAACAAAAGCGTTTTAGAAGTAAGTTCGAAATATTAAAGACGCGTAATACACTGTAAAAAGTGTACACAACAATCCGTTAATATTTACACAAGTTATTGAAATTTTATGTTTAAAGAAATATTAACTTTCAAGAAAATTGTTTTTTTGTTTATAATTTTTATCTTAAATACTAATGATTGGATAAACAAACTTTAAATAGAAACAATTTGTGTCGCGACGGGCTTTACAACACTATATTTTTCTAAATCCAGTTTAACAAGATTTAATTTTCCAATCTTTCTTAGCGTTTGGACAATATTTTTCCGCATTTTCATTTCACCCGACCCTTCAATTAATCATGTGCAAGAATACCTGACAGATTGTCAGTCCCTTTTCTCGATAAAGGGAGGACTTGTAAAAAAAAAATGGTAAACATGCAAGTCCGAAAAATAAACTAAATTCAATATCATTACATCCATAACAGTTTTCTATCAACGCGAAGAAAGGAAAGTTGCGCCTATTTCCATTAGATATCCTATTTTCACTCCGAATTTACACGATTTACTCATTTCAACTTATAAAACTAATCGCTGTGACATTTCTTCGCTCAACATCACTTTCCCGGGACTCCTCTCATTATATATCAATTATTCTTGAACTCAGTAAGAAGTAACAAAAAATTGCACAGCACAAAAATATTATAGTCATCGTAGCGTAACGTAACGGTTTTAGTATACCTACTACGTAATCCTGATTCGAGCACAACTCCGTCGTAGATTTCTCGTATTTCCGTGGGACTCCTACGCACAAAAGTGTACGAACATTTCCCTATTTCGTAAACACGGTGTTCACTTTCAGGTCAATCATGGAGAAACCAGCCATGTCGAATATTACTTTCGACGTATCCACTTTGGTTCGAGCGAACGCGATAGACATCCACGCACCTGTGATGCCACCTGAGCCAGTACGCACGCAAACGGCCATTGCGTTCAGCGGTGAAGTGTTTCCATACGCACTGATAATCATCGCCTGTGTCATATTGGTTCTGGGCATCGCTGGCATCATCTACATTTGCGTCTCTTGGTCCAGGTAAATTATAGTGCCCCTTAGTTAATCGTTGCATCGCGCGACTCAATTTGCTTCGCATCTGGAATGCGATTAAATTCAATCGGTTCCCGGCGACGCTATATTTTCGGGGATAGCCGTCGCGACGGCAACACCGTTATAGTTAATACCGTGTGAAAGAAGTGTTTCCAAGTGCCACCATGAATATTCATTCGCCCAGTGACTCTGGCTGTCATGCAAATTCATCGTCCTCTTCATTACTTCCATTAAAATTAATTACGCTTTCCGGCTTGGTTCACTCTGAAAACATTTAGCAGCAGCGCGATCCGTCAGAATCATGAGATTGTTTACGTCGTTTTCCGCGTCACCGGGCTGGTTGAATATTTTTAGTACCATGCTAATGCAGCGTGAAACCTGGTCATTTCTCTGTTTGCGCAGATACAAGGCGTACAAGGAACGAATGCAGCGTATGTACGTTGTGCCGCGTTATGATCCCGTGTACGTGGAGCCCAATTTAAAGGAATACGAGACGCAGGTGCTTCAGATGAGTGTGCCAGTTGACGACAACGACAGCTATAACGATCTTCAGCTGGATTTCAGCAATAAGAACCATGCGTTTAGCTTGGACAACGTTAGTTATATTACCAAAGATCATGGCGAAAGTACAGGTAATTGAAACCGTTAAATGCTATTCGTTGGAATGCAAAAACTTGTCAACGTCATTTCTTAATTTCGTTTTCATAGAATTCGATACTGTCCAACTTTTACACAAGTGAATTCGACTAGTACACTCTTGAAAATGACTATATGATGACATAATTAGTCTGATTAGCATTGTACCTAATGGTTTTAGTTTAACAAATTCTCGTCTAAACGTATCGGTTTTTTCTACTAGATTTTCTTATAAGACACGTTGCTTTTCAATTGTAAACTTTGAACGATCATCAAGCATCATTAAGCTTAATGTAAAAGATGAATCAAAAACACCAGCATGCGACATACACATAGTAGGACACAACATATATTTATACATTTAACACATATGGATAGTATCACTATACTTAACCCTTGATTATCACACCTATTTTTCCGAACGTAGTTGTCACACTGGATCGATTCAACCCAAGCCAATTTTCACTCAGCTACTGTTTAAAAACTATCCGTTAAATTAAGTCATAAAACTCTGAGATAAAGTTTGAGCATTGTAGAATATATGTTCATTGTTGAAAGTGAACATTTAAAGTATCATCAAGTATCATCAAAGATATTTTACCTCAAATTCAAATTGTGGATCATTTTGACCCAGCGTGACAACCGAGGGTTAATATACAATTGTTATTTCTATCCGAAAGTTTGATTTACCCGTCCAACTTACCTAGAAACACGCTACCATAATCATTTCTAGCACTGTACATGTGTAATACTAAGTTTCATCACGGTATCCATAAGTTACTGCTTCCTAATCCCCCTAAATCTTCAAGCTAACATGAATTACGACGGTTCACGAGCGCAGAATTTCAGAACTGCTGGAATTCCATCTCGCTGAAAAATTGCGTCCAACTGAGAAACATTACCCCCGAACGAGCAAGTAATCTGCGAAAAGAGCGTGAGAATTCATGATGACATTTATCATCTGTTAAGGTCAGCAAAGTCCTGTGAGCTCCGAGGCGGCGACCACGGCGCGTGCCTCGAGCATAGTCGGCACCCACGGGGACACAAATATCCACTCTCTGCGACGATCCACCCTGGGTAGAAAGAATCACAGCGCCAGCAACACAAACACCCTGAACAACCACGACGCGACCCCGGTCTTGAACCCGCTGTACAACCGCGGCGGGGATCTGCTGAATTCTAGTCCGTCGAATGATAACGTGACATTCAGGGAAAGGAAGGATTACTCTCACCTCGGATTCACGTACTTGGGCGAGCAGAGCCCCGTCGAGACTACCACGGAATTGTAAGCGGAATTGCGGGCACTGCGGAACCGGAGTCGCTACTCAATGATCAACTCCAGGCGCACGGTGGATTCTTCGCGCGAGGTTGTGCTCTACGATAACAAGGGGGACACTATAGTGGCTTGTGATACAATTCTTGCATGGTTTTGACTGTCGAATTGAAAGGAACGTTGTTCAAACGAACGCTGTTGGAACGCTTCCATTCTAGGTATGGTATTCCCTCTCTCTCTAGGATCGATGATCAAGTCTGCTGCCGGGCTGATAGAGAGAGTATGAACTCTAATTAGCAGCTCCATCTTTTATGCCTGAGTGAGCCATTGATTGAAAGGGTTAAGAAGGAAGGAGAATGAAATTATAGTCATTCATTAACCAAGATATAAATTTTTATATTTATCATTAAATTCTCAAGAGTGTGCCACCAATAAATAGGTGGTGTTTTCCCGATGAAAACGCGTCCAAACACGACCTCATTCAGACTATTTTTAATTACACATAGTACTTGATTGATTTGCAGGTAATGGAGTTATTCGGATTATATGCAATCAATAATAGTTCGAACGAGGTCGTATTTGGAGTTATTCTCATGGAGGAAATCTCAGCATTACATTGGTAGTATTCATAAAGATTGAGTGAAATACATAAAAGAGCAGAATAAAGTAGTAGGAAGTGACTGTCAGGCATACAGCGGGGGTAAAAATCGAGCTTATAGAGAGGGAAGTACTGTAGAAATTATAATGCGAGCGTCACGAGGATTACCACTCCCATAGACGTGATACCGACACTGAGAGCAGACACCACTGCATTCGTAAACAAGTACAAGATTCGTCCCGCGTGACACGCTCTCAATTTAATTGTCCTGATGAATACAGCGCCGCGTGTATTGCGCTGCACCGAGGTTGCAAGTAGCTTTGTACAAGCAACGAACTAAAAGCGTCGCGAATTTTTTACGCTCGCCGTTGCGGGATAAACTTTAGCAGTAATTTTTTTAATTATGAAAATTGAAACCGATAAAGAGACGGGAAGCGGTATATTTCCAGTCTCGCACCGTACAACGAAATTGCCATTGATTTTACGAAACAACGATCTTCAGGGGAGTTGTGCACTTTGCTGGAACGCTAAGTGTCCGACAGTGCAGTTATCGAGTGTTAGTTAATCGAGAAAGAGCGATGGGAGATCGAGCCACCACTCGGGCGACCCGTCACAGGAAAGCTCCGCTGAACAATAGTTTATTTCTCGCGCTATTTGTTTAAGGAGGTTTTTTTTATTTTTCAAACGGTAACATACGTTTTTACCGATGAAACTCGTGAAAAGGTATAGGAATCGTGAGTCAACGTACCGTCCAACGTAACCGTAAGAATTGGAAGAATTATAGACTTATAAGGGGTGTGTTTGCACGTGTATGTATGTGTGGGTGTGTGTATTATATAAATATCGTCGGCCCGTGAACTTATATCATGTATATGTACGGGAAACCCACGTAAAACCATTGTATAATAATATCTTTCTATTTATAATTGTGCGTTTGCTCATACTATTTTATTATTTTTAACGGTATTCAACCAGCGGTACGCATTGTTGTTATTGTTATGAGAGTACGCATGTCACTAAAGAATTAATCTGCGACAATTCACATATCACTCACCGAATCCTTTTTTCGCCCCCTACTGCCGAAATTCAACCGCAATCGATAATTCGCAATCACGCCAGCAGAAAAATGTGATTTGATAGACTAAAGTGACTTTTTCAATAATGTTTTATGAATCATATTACCCACTCTGAACATAGAATGAGCGACAGGCGGTTGGTGTATCGAAACATCAACAACGATAAGTCGAGAAATATTGTACTTATAGCGGCAATCAAATGTGTACTTATGTTGTCCTTTGTATATAAAAATGAACTTGTTAAATCGTTTATTTGTGTACGATATATAGTAAATAGGGAGCAATGTTGAGAAATGAAATTTGTACGAGGAAAGGGAAGAAATTTTACGGATGAAGTTTTTCATTGCGTGGCGAGCATGCAAGACGTATTACGATGAGTCTGATATTTGATTTATTTGTAGCGCATTTAGGAGATAACGATGTATAGAAAGTCTGTATGCGCCGCCAATCCGTTGACTGGATCGTTAACATCTTTTATTCATACTTGTGTATTGTTTAAGATGAACGTGACACGAATGCTGTAAAAATTGTTAATATCTAATAAATCTATTATATTTACATAACAACCTGTCTTTTATGTTCGCAATACATTCAGTTTTATATTATATTAGCTGACCCGTTACCCAGTTTCACCCGGGAATTATTTATAATGTTTCCAAATTAAAAAAGGCCAAACAAATAGTAAATAAACAGCCTATAATCTAATCTATGACGTATGTAATCTATATTCAAAATTTCATTGAAATCTGTTCAAAAAGAAGAGCAAACAAACAGACAACGTTTCACTTTTATATATTAGTAAGGACTTTGAGTATTAGGAGTAACAATAATGTCTCGTCAATTACAGTGGAAACATTATATTCGGTACTTCAGATTAGTGCTAAACTCCGATAACATTGGAAATTTAAAACATTCTTTAAACTTTCAGTGTTTAATCTCTCTAAAAAAAAATTATCTTGAACATTCTATAATTATTCACAGAATATTTTAACCCGTTTTTTATCACATTAATCAAAATTATGTAATGGAGTATAGCAACAAATAAGATAAAATACTAATATTAACCCTTATTAGTGATGTTTGTATTTAATGTTAAAATGGGGAGGACGATTATAATAGAATACTTCACAGAAAATAAAAGATGAACCATAAAAAATAAATTATAATATAAATTATAAAAATAAGAATTATAAAATTATAAAATAAATTTATCATTCTACAGTACAAATACGAAAGAGTGTGCTTTTACGGATAAAAAAGGAATTAATTTGTAATATTTAAATGGATCTGAACAGAGTTGTTCTTTGAAATTATTTCCATACCGCGCGTTGCCAATATTTATTATAAAATCCACGTAAAAGAAGAAAATTCAATTAATACGAATAGATTAATTTAAATTAGAGAGCATAAATAGTGTTTCCCACGAATTTCTTACTAAAAGAGTATTTTTATGTAGAGTATTCTGTATTTCCCCTGTCAATATTTCTGACGCAGAGCTTCGAACACCTACCGTCAATAAAAATTCATACCTAAACATTTTCCAACTCTTGATTTCATTCGATCATTATAAAATATGCTTACTTCCCAGCTCTACTTTTATCGCTACCCGTGCGCAATAAACCAAACTAAATTAATTCACACAATAAACGACTGGCAAAAATAGCTAACTCAAACATTCTAAACATAGAAACACATTCAAAAGCCATTGAAAATGCATAAGCAATGTCAATCAAACAAAACAGAACTCGCGCCCTCGAAATCCATGAATCTCCAACCACCCAAGTCACAACGCTACACAATAACTACCCCCGCCATTAGAATCCAGACAGAAACAAAGATTTGAAGAAGAATTCTTACACCAAGTGTCCCGGAGGAGGAACAATAAACCCTCGACGAGGAACGAGCACAACGGTCGTCTAACGTGGAGTGCCTGAGGCGAGCAACTGGTGCCAACAGCTCGCGGGGGATAGTTCCGCTCGATTCGTTTGATCCGGTCAAACTATCTGTCTAATTAGCACTTGAACCCGTCAGCTGGTGCAGGGGTTGGCCAATCGGTCACTGGTCGAACAGTGAACGGTCGTTCATCGCCAGGATGAAGGCTGGTCGAGTGAACGAGATGTCACGGTAACGAGCGGGGATCGACTAGGGGAGCGAGAGAGCGTCGGCGCCGTCACGCCGCGACGCAGACGCATCTGGACCAGCCTCCCGACGACGTAAGGGCGGAAGGTGAGCAGGAAGAGGGACGGGGCGAGTGTGGCCGTCGCTCCCGCAGCAGATGACGCTGGGTCTGCCAGCATTTGCCCACGGTAGTGTTGTCGCGATCGTACGCGCCAGGATCCCTGTCGCTGGTAGCACTGGGGGGTGCGAGTCGTCCAAGTGTCGCGGAAAGTACGGGCGTCGGTGAGGCACGTGAGGCTGCCACGTCGATCTTCCTCGTTAATAGAGACCACCCGTGCCGCGCGCACAGACTTACGAATCAGTGGTCCCCCGTTCGATTAACGGCTCCGAGGCGACCCGAGATTTCTACGTGCATCGAATTTAATCGCACGGCCACCGGGCCAGAGAACGGAGATACATTGGTCAACGAAGTGTAAATTACGGTGAACCACCTGTGAATGGGATCTAGGAGCGTAATCGTCCCTCGATAGGAAACATAGTCGGCCAGGACTTGTGGTACCTCTTTTTTTTTTATTTTCACAACATCGCCGGGACTCTCCCGCTCCGTCCCCCCACCCCCCGCCCCCTCGTTCCGTTTGTTTTCGAGTGAGTGTCGCAAGGATTAGCAGGATTAGCGACCGCGAACGTGACGCTGCTGCAGCCTGTTCACGTTTGCGTTGCTGGGTAATACGGCAAGTACGCGCAGTTATACATGCTTGCGAGAGAACTGTTCTCAGAGTATGTACCCCGATACTTCCATTAACGTAATAACTATCTGCACAGAGTTTGCCGTGGGAGAGCATGACGCAAGGGTACGCGTGGTGTTCGTGTGTAAATTTTAATATACTTCGACTAAAATTCCAGCGATATCTACCTATCGTTAAAAAGAGTATTGAATTTCGTTTCTTATTAAGTGGGCTTGTTGCTCGCGTGTGTTCCAGTGAACGCGGCACGAGGAGCTTCCATTAGTATGCTCGCCCGTAGTCGTTGGATTTAATTAATAAAATGTGCCTGTGATCATTTAACCGTGGACTTCCCGTTGTTAGGCGAAATTAATACTAACATGGATCCGTCGTGTGCGCGTCATCCCGAGAATTTCATTGTGGCCTTTGATCCCGACTTGTTCTAATGGTGTTTTAACAACGTTAACGTATTAATTGATAGAGCCATATAGCTATCGACCTCACACAAGGCCGGCATTAGTACGCCGTGGAATATCTGCTTGGCCGTGGCTCCTGAAACCCCTTTGTAAGCGTACATTTTCCACCTTCGAGTTATAATTGCATCCCCCGAGTGAAACGGGGACTCCAAAGGCTCTTCCTTTATCCAGCTTACTTTTAATGACAATCTGACATAAATGACTCAATCCGCCCTTTGTCCCCTTCAAGTTATAAACTCCCATTGGGGCGATTAGTGCTTTTTATGAGTCGTTCGGATTAATTTCTTTTCATACCTTGGATGTCGATGGAACGGGCACGTTTAATCACTCACGGCGTCTCTCCTCCGGGGCGCATTATGCCGCGGCAAACATTAATTTTCTTGAGTGAATTAGAAAATTATGCACTTATGCCCACGTGACCTCTATGTGTCTCCTCTTTTCCTTTCATACGTTTCAACGACGATCCCTGGCTTTGCGTTCGCTTCAGCAATGTGTTTTCGCCACGCTGTCTGCAAACCTTTTGTGCACTGTAAAAATTCGAAGGCAAACGCGTAGCTGGCAACTCGCATACAAATGATATTTTAAAAAAACCCTGTGTATAAATATTGGCTAAAAGCACCGCGTTTATACGACTCTGCCGAGAGTACCCTCTGCTTTTGCATTCATCGGTGCAAAAGTAAATATCATTCGCTGCACTCAGTGCAATCCAAGTGTTTTGATGTTTGTGATCACGAAGTAAATTAAGTATCGTCTGTGGGCTAAAATTTTTATATTCCCTTGTTTGACGCTGGAATAAATTGCGAATTAACCATCGTGACGTTATGTTTGCAGATCGATGACTATTTGATGTCTTGAAAACGTTCGGGATGAAATATCTGAAAGTTGTTCTGTTCACATTCAACTTATTAATATGGGTAAAGTATTGAACTTTTAATTGAAAGTTAAATGGATTCATTTGTAGTGAAGCAGCGTGATAAATTTCAGTTTAAAGTTGCTGTACTCGATATAAAGCAAGGGTAACGAACTTCTTAGATACGGCTTATATTGTTGAAATATAGTTTTCAATGCAAAAGGTACATTTATACTGATACTTTTTGTATTAAAAGCTTGAATATTAGTTTACAAGGAAAGTACCTGAAGCTTAAGTGGGTATGTCTATTAATATAGTGAGAAACTTGACTAGCGAAAGGAAAGTATAAGAATACGCCTATCTAATATCACAGGTTTCCCATAAATGCATTAATAAACACAAATTACGATAAAGAATTTTAACTGCTAACGACACACTTTATACATTTACTATACAACCATATTTATATATCTTTAATACAGTTTAAATTGGCTTTTATTAATATATTTACCAATCTTAATATGTGTATATTAGTCTACAGAAGTTCTGTTTATTCAATTCTGTTTGGATAGAAGATAAAGATGTTGTTTAAAAGGGATTTGTGAAAATCACCTTGGGAAATATTCTTTACAAAGTATAACGAACTCCATGAAAAGATATTTTCGTTAATTAAGTATTCATCAGACATTCCTAAAATATCCTTTAAAGACTTGATACGATAAAAATAAAGATACACCCTCTTAAGCTCTGCTTGCTATAATTAGAGTTCGTTATTTGTGTAACAAGAATTCAGAATACTTTATAATAAAGTCATTACGTTAGTTCTAAATAAGTAGAGCAATGGTGAACAAATGTTTCCTAAATATCGAATGCTTCAACTTCTGGTTATCGGTCAATAATTTTTTTTTACGCATAAGTACAGTGAGTCACAAAATTATTGGTATAAATTGAACAACGTATAAAAACATTGTTTTAAAAATCTGAGATTACTATCTTTACAGAGTAAAATTTTTTGCAAACTCTAGATTAAAAGTAACACAACTCTATTATCCATTGTCGTGGTTAACAAAAGTAAACAAATTTGTAACGAAAGTAAAAAGTATCATCATCTTTCATAAGAAAGATGGTAAATGATGAAAAAAAAATTGGGATATGATCCAAAATGTCTTACTTCCATAAAAGCATCATGAAAATACACGAAAATACTAGAATGGAGAGAACAAATAAGCCAGTGGCACTAAAGAATCAATAAATGCATCAGCAACACATATTACAGTGTTAAAAGTAACAGAAAGTCTCAGACTTAGAATCAGTACACCTAAATTGAATGCAACACTTGACCAAAAAAAAATACCTAATACCAATAAAATTACTAAAATTTGACAAGGAATACGTATCAGAGTTCACTAACATCCTTATATTTAAAAATATGAGCGAATATCGCTTCTTTGAATCAAACATTTACAGAAAAATCCCAAGGAGCTCGATGGAAGAGTTGAACCCAAAAACCTTATCCGCGTGAATAATTGCGTGACTCGTTGTACTTATTCGGTAAGGCACAAGGTGCCGTTAAAAATGACATAAATATTGTTGGGCAGTTGGCCGGGTGTACGGTACTCGTTATAGGCGCATGGCTGTTGCTGGAGCCAAGCAAGGGGCACCTCCTGAATCTTTTTGTTCCTGACGCCACGCCTCACGAAACCATCAACTTAATAGCGTACAGTTTACTTGGTCTCGGGTTCACGGTGCTCACGGTTGGTTGCTTCGGGTGCCGTGCCGCTCTGCACGGGAATCAGTGCATTCTGGCCACTGTAAGTAATCGGCATGCTTCTCCAGCGACACTGCAACGCGGCCCAGGTTCAATGTCAATAACAGTCTGTTACAATTGTCCAGTACATGAGCATGCTTGTGGCGTTGATCGTCACGGAGCTGGTCACCGCGGCTGTCGGTGGGCTAATGACATGTCGAATACTTTCTGGATTAGAGGAGAGGCTGGTTAGTAAACTGGCCGACGACTACGGCCACGAGCCGACCAGCGACATCCCTTTTAGCCATAGCCTCGACTTCGCGCAATACAAGGTACCATTGGTCCCGTAGGAACAAAAGAATCGATTATTTATTATTAGAGCATGTTTGTCACACTTTAACGATGTTTTGCATGCGCTTCATTCCGCTCGGGAATCCCGTATGGAAATAGCTATTAAATAGTTTCGAAACAAGCTGTGTGCCCCTGCGGTTCAGCCGCGGCGACAGATCGAATGCCATAGAATGAACATTTTATTTCGTGCTTGAACGACGCCTAATGCCGCACGCGGAGAACTGTTCATCCAGGCATATTGTGATGGTCCGAGGAGCATATAGGTGATTCCATTGCAGTTTAATTGCTGCGGAATACACGGATACGGGGACTACAATGGCACGGCCTGGTGGAGAGACGCGCAAATTTCAGGGAACCGGAGGCAGGTCCCTCTCACGTGCTGCGTTTTAAAAAACACCGAGGTACAATCCCTAAATGATATTGCAATGCTTTTATGATGGTCCCGTCAGAACTGTGTATAAAATATCACGCTGTGAAAATGGTACTTGTGCTTTCATTTTTGAGAGTTTGATGGGAAGCTTTTAATGTTTAAACTTTCGCGATTATACGGAATTGTATTGGAAATTTACTCAGACTGCTGTCACCTTTAGTTTCTTATTTAATTGATCTGGATCATGTTTAATTACCTTCGAATTTGTTTTTACTTTTTCACTTATAATTAATATCAAATGCGAAACTTTTGCGAAGAACTTTCAATGAATTCTGAATTAGGGCTGGGACTATTTGAATAATTTAATATTCGAATATTTTACAAATATTCGTATGCTATGACTAAACTTCGAATATTTCAGTATTCGAATGTTATTATTCGAATACTATTCGAATAGTATGGTATGAATTATAAATCAAGTTCTTTAGGTTCATTTTTTTACAAGCTTTTATACAATATTTTCATGTGTTTATTTTTAGTCATATGAGGGAATTCTTCTCAGGCACTCATTTGGGCCGGTATCAAAATTATTGAGTAGTTTCTTTTTGGTACATTTTAATGAAAAGCTTGTTTTTAAAAAAAAAATTAATTTAAAGTATTTCAAGCTTTTTAGTGAAAATATTGTATTGTCATTGCAACTATGTATGTGTGCAAAGATTCAAGTCGATGGAATATGTTGAAGTGGGTTAAAATTAATTTACAAGATTTCACCCTGACAAACTAACGAACTTACAACTGAAATTAAATAAAAGCTTGTGAAAAAATGAACCTAACGAACTTGATTATAATTCACACCATACTATTCGAATACTAAATTATTCGAATAATATTTGAATACTTCAATATTCGAATAATATTTGAATACTTCAATATTCGAATTATATTCGCCAAATAATTGAATAACTGAAATATTCGAATAGTCGAATACCGAAAAATTCGACAAATAATCTCAGCCGTATTCTGAACTCCTGCCAATACAATTTGAGAAGTTTAGTTAGCCTGTTGGAAGAACTAGAATGGAAATAGAACTATCAACGTTTCGTCGTAGCATGTGAAGTACCTAGGGTAGCTCACTTATGTATATTAAAACTCCTCGTGTTAGATTTTTCATCACTTTTGGTATTTATATTCCTAATTGTTGTTTATGTGGAGCATTCTTTATGATAGAACACGTTATTAGGTGTGAAAATTTGTATGTTTAATAAAAAGTGTTAAGAAGCTCAATTTCTAGAAATCAGTAATTTTATGCACTAAATAAAACAGTGACCGTTGGTTGTTTCCTTATTCGTTTACTTTCTTAACGCTTGTGCGCTGAATAAATATGAATAATAGTAAATAATCGTTGCAGAGGACATGTTACATCACACTGTTACGCTTTCTTCTAGACAGAAAGTTCATCGTAACCATTGCCACGATTTTTGTATTTTTGGATAATTCGTCGAAAAACAATTACAAACGACAGTTTGTTAATTTCCAGCAGGAAATAAATTACCATCAAAAACATTTCGCAATTATTCTTTTTTCTTTTCATACAAAGAATTTAACTTATCTTTACTTCTTTAATCTGGCCGTATAATTCTTCCTCAATAAAAATTAACTTTGTATAATTGTAAAATACTACATTTGTAAAATACTGCAGTACTTAGTACTCATTTGAAATAATTGTTATGACAGGAAATGAATTCTTTAATTTCTTTTGTGGCATTTGATATTTCCGCGAAAATCTGAAACGCATTTATTTATATTGCTTTTAGAAACCTATTACTTCTAGTTGCAAAATTTTTACGATGGCTACGACGAACACGCCGTATTTCTTGTTTCGCCCTTTTTATCATCGAAGATAAATATAGAAAATGACAATCTTAATAAAAATTATATGTTTGCCTTGCAGATGAAAAATACGGGAAGTCCAATGAGTGTTGTTTCAAGAGTATTTAATAAGAACGTAAGTGGCTCAATTGTTCTCCGTACTCACACCCGCCGACGCCATATTCATTAAACGTTTATTTTTCGGTCAAGACTGCAAAACCGTGGCTAAATCCAAAGCCAAAAGACGAGACGGCGTGTCAATTGGAAGATGAAGAGGGTCATGATGGATATCGACACAAAGAGGTAATTTTATTTTGTAATAGAATTATCCTACAAAAATAGAGAAATTTCAGTTGGTAGAAAAAAAATTATGTTTCACACGATTGCGTATCTTTTGATCGATTATAGTTTCAATCTTTATTAATGGTACAAGCTTTAAAGGTACAAGCAAGGAATTCATATTTTCTTAGAAGAAGCATACAAAATGCATAAATATATCTTTCGAATAGGTTTTCTTCTCTGAATTACAATGACGTTAATAAAAGAAAAAAAGAGAAAATTTTTGGGAAATTTACATTTGGGAATACTGATTCACAAATTTGTTAAAACTACATTCGCAAAACTTCACTTTTGTGATCAGAGTTTACATTCACGAAACTTCACTTTTGTAATCAGAGTTTGTCGATTTTACACATTTATAGAAGATATGCTAGGAATTTTCGAACATTTCGTTTCAATTTTGTATTCTATATGTATTCTATCCTCAATTGAATTATTTTCCAAAACTGGCACACATCGGAACATTTGACAGGTCTTTTAAAAAATATCGGAAGCTCTATCGGGTTTAAATCTGACAATTTTATTGTGGTACCCATTTAATCGTTTCAAATCTTTTATCTCACTGTCATGATTTGATTGATTTAAAGCTTGATATACCTAGATTCAAAAGTCTAAATGAACAGTGCAACGTTTTCCATGGAGTTGGAATCAGCTGCACCGCGATAAAAATTAGAGACGATTAGTTTTCGAGACTGCACCATTTTATTATCATTGCTCTGTATATCTCTTTTTCTCATGGAAACTCATATAATTTTTTAAAATTTATATTACTTTCTTCTATTTTTTGTGATTCGTAATCTTAGTAATTTTTTCTTATATTTAAATTATTTTCTTCAACTTTTTGTGATTTCTTTGATAATACTCTTTTTCGTCCACGACTTTTTCATATACTTCGTCTCTTTTTCTCATAGAAACTCATATTCTGCAAATTTTTAAAAAGGACCGTGTTTTATTCGTTTCAAAATAATATTAAGTACATATTACAAAAACTTGTTAGTTTCACAAATATTGTAGCCTTGTGTTTTTAAAAGTAATATTCAATCTAATTTACAGCATACTGTATTATTTGAATATTTCTGACACATTCGAAAATAATTTTACAAAGAGGAGGCTAACCACTTGTTCAAAAAGTACATATACACATTACGTATGTACAAAAGTATGAGTAGTATTTTTTAATAGTGCATAGTAGTACTTTGAAGACTTAAGCCAGAAGTCCACCTAAAAGCTAAGCTAAGGTATGCAATGCTTTGATTAGTTATAAAAATTTATCTTCAATACATCCTTAGGGGTCGTCCTTAAATTACGTAAGGCTTTGGGGGGGGGGGGGGTCGTGAATTTCTTACGTTTTCTTACAAATGGGGGGTGTCTTGCGTAATATTTTTTTACCCAATTTTCAATAAATACAAATTCTATCATATTAATGTTCCAGAGAAGTAGTTTTAGTTTAAATTTCCCGAAACCGAGGTAAATGAATTATATAAACCTTTAAAAGAATTTTAATAACTGAAAAATGCAATAAAAAAAATATTACGAAAGGAGGGGGTTCTTATGCTGGGGGGAGGGGCTAAGAAATCGTCAAAATTACCCTTACGTAATTTAAGGACAGCCCCTTATAGAACCGTTCCACCAAAAACTACGATAAATATGTTTTGTGTGTGTGTATAGCACAGCCACACATAGCATAACATAGTTTACCTTCCAGGTGGATTCCCGGTATTAGAATCAAAATATCTTTTAAATATTTAAATGAACAATTTTGCTTGAAAATTGAACTTGGTATCTTCTTCTAAACAATGAAACACTGTATCGATTAATATACTACAAGTACAAGGTTGTATTTGAAAAGATTACAATTGAAAGTGATACATAAAAAAATATTCCATTTTGTCATATGATCACCCCATCATATTGTATAAATTTGAATGCTTAAAATGTGACGAAAACGTAGTAGGGTAAAGGCATCTGTAGTTGACCACTTTTCAAAAAACATGAAAAATAAGGTGTTTAGAATTGACGATCTTTTGAACAAAGTGCAGTTCTCCAACTGCACTTTGTTCAAAAGATCGTCACTTCTAAAAACCTTATTTTTTATGCTTTTCTGAAAAGTGGTCAGCTACTGATACATGGTCAACTACTGGTGCCGTTACCCTAACTGTTGCTACTTCGTTGTCAGTAGCTACTCACTCGCAAGTGCGTGAACAAATCGCTGAATTTCTATTTATTCGTGTTGAAATAACGATTTTCTTCTTATCACAGTTCATAAGAAATTCTAAAATTTCAGGGCTGCCTGGGTAAAGTCACCAGCTGGCTGCAGTACGAGAGTTTCACACTAGTGTTTCTGGGCATGGCGATGGCTGGTATACAAGTACGTTTCCTCGAAACATCCCCAATTCTCCTCCCCTAATGCTGATCACGTGTGTACATTTCAGACATTCGGTATAATAACATCCGCTTTTCTCTGTCGAACGATAAGGGACATGCAAATGGATTGAGACGACACCTACACCGAACGCACGACACGCAAAGAAAAGCAATTTCAGGTTCCCCGTCGGATTTGCGAGGAGATTGGGCACGTTATTTTCAAATTTCATTCGTAACGAGAGAACACGTTTAAATCGAGGGAACAACGATACAACCGCGACGATAACTCGCCGTCGCGACTATTTTCGTAAATACCTGAAACGTCTGCTTACGTCTCCTTGTTACTTTGAAGAATGTTCAGCGACCGCGAAGTTTACTGTAAGATAGAAAGCTGTGCTTGCTCGAAACCTTCCAAGCCATTCCCGTCCCGTTCCGTGTGTCTCAGCGTGGAGTATCGTGCCGATCCGGGTAAGAATGTACATAAACGTTGCTCTCATCGGGCTCACCCCGAGTACGGACGCCACGTTATTATAGTTTGCTACGCGGCACACCACGATGAATATTGAAACGGCGCGATTACTGCGGATGCCGAGCTATAATTGTAAATTGTTACTTGTAAAACGGTCTGTAAATACGAGCAACCGGTGACGAAAACTCGGTAGATCGATGCAGCCCCGCGAGCAGTTCTCACAAAAAGGCGTACCCCCACCCCCCCCCCCCCCCCCTCCCTCACTTTCTTGAGAGCTTACGCGACTCGTGACGTGAGACAACCTCCTATGCCACGTCACGATTTACACATTGGCCCGCGCATATTTTCGAAACGACCTTGTGATTTTTTACTGACGACGAGGAAACAACTACCGTCGAAGAGTGAATGTACGCAATATTGGTGTATACGTGTGTGGTAGAAAGTTCATAGTTACGTACCAGCCGCTTGTGAAAAATGGATGCATATACCGAACGGAGGATAAAAAAGAAATGAAACGAGCCGCATCTCTCGCCCATAGTCTCTGAACGGAAAACCAGCGAAAATGTGTTTTTGTGTTGGTGAGCAATCTTGGAGAAGAAGATCTAATACAATAACTTGTGCCAAATGGAATGTACCTTGCGATAAGCGAATCTAACTTTGTTATACCTTTATTTTCTTATGACGTTTATTGGAAAACGTTTGGCGCATTCGTAAGATATAGTAGAAAAAAACAATAAAACCATTGCTCTCTGTATAATGATGCTTGCCTTACACTTATACTTTATACATTTACAGCGTCGTATTTGCAAGTTGACGAGCGCGACGCATGCAGCAGGCGTAGTGTTCTTTGATTAATTGCAATCAAATATGCACAGTTTGACGCAACAGTGTTTATGAAAAATAAGGGATCGTACATGGTTGGTGTTGGACAAATACTGATGGAGAAAGCTACTCGTGGAAGTATACGTTACGTTCGTTCACTCGTTGAACGGGTCTGCAGTTCCGAAGAATGGGACCATTCGATGAACAAAGTTTCCGAAACTGTGCAACCTGTATCGAAGATCAATTTTGATAGTAAGGAACGGAGAACGGCGCGAAGGATTGATGTAAGATGATACTGTACTTGAGGCGAGGATATGGCGATTGGCTCAGGTTGTAGGATCCACGTAACGATTTCGCTACAAGGTGGTTGTGTAAGAGAGCCGCTGTACGTGTAATAATTCTTCTCGAAAGGTGGGAAAATCCAATTCAAAGGGAAGGGTGGAATGTAAACCTTCGTTTCTCGCTCCACGATACGCCATAGGTTTGTTACGATGTGATCCATGTAAGGATTATCTGCGTTTGTGATCTGTGAACGTGAACGCGTAACATTATTAATAACGGTGGTAATTATTTAGGTACTATTTAGCATGATGTATTGAATATTGGCAAATATTCTTATGGGTGGGCTATAAAATGTTGCAGATTGTTTTCGTGAATACTATTAAGATATGTGGTGGGACAGCTTTTAGTATTCTAATTATTTCTTGAGACTCCTTGTGTGATAAATGTTTAGTTGCTTTGATGAAACACAGCGTATGTTTTGAATTTTCGCTTGTATTCTTTCGTTTATATTCTTTTCAGTAAGAAAAATGAGCACGAACATTCAAATATTTGTTAATTATTTTTTAAGGTGCTATTAAAGTATAAATGATTGTATTCAGAGAGCAAAGCGTTCCTTTGATATTTTACATGAAACGCAACACGATATAGAGCACTTGTTTAAATATCAAATCGCCTCGATTATACACCAAAGTGGTAGGAAACACAAATGAAAACTATTTAAATGTTATGTTTACTACATTTGAAAGTACAATATACATATCCTTATATTTCAGAAACAGTGATATTACAATTAGAAATCTTAACCCCTCAGCAACACAGATTGCGACTCATAAGAATGGAAATTTACGTATTTCGCGAAATTCGTTGTAGTAAATTAATGATAACAGTATGTAGCAAATAGCATGGATCTTCGTAATTCTATATCATAACAATTCAATTCAGTATACCTAATCAAAGACAGAAAAATTATATACATTACCGCTCAAATGTATTTGACCACTTGTTACAGTGTACGATTGATAAAAGAGAAAATAGAACGTTTTTCCACATGCGGGTGGTCCCACATGAATATTCCTTAGCACATAGCAAACGTTTCACTCTATTTTGTCATCTGAAAAGTGGTTTTCGAACTGCAATTCGATTATTATTATTATAGACACCTGTAATCTTTTTCTTTCTGAAATATAACTGTTGATCCTGGTGGTTCAAACAGAACACGTGCCAACAATATAGTCAATTTAAAATGTAATATTACCAACGTTCAAATATAATTTAACAATTTTTAAGCAAAACATTGAATATAAGCTAGTAGGATCTGAACAGTTGAATCAGATAACAAGCAACAATAACAGTCTCTCTTATCTCTGGATTACAGTGGCAACATTATAGATATACTAAGAAACAAAGTAGCAATTTGATAAGGACAAGCAATAATCAATTATGTTGCGTTTTATTCTATTTTCTCCTTTATCAAGTGTACATGTAGCAACTGAGCATGTGTATACAGGGTGTTCTAAAATTGCGGGTCTTTCCGGAGCATACAATATCCTGATGCAAAAAGATGTCGAAAAGTCCTTTACCGTTTTGGGATCCGAGGCTTCGTTCTCGAGATATTAACAGTTGAATGTTAGCGGGCCAAATTCCGGTGCGCGCAGTTTGAAGCCGAGTCAGCTGAGCGCGGAACAGTGCCCGCCCGCATGCTCAAGTGACTCGGCTTCAAACTGCGCGCTCCGGAATTTGGCCCGCTAATATTCAACTGTTAATATCTCAAGAACGAAGCCTCGGATCCTAAAGCGGTAAAGGACTTTTTGACGTCTTTTGGAATCAGGGTATTGCATATTCCGGGAATTCACGCAATTTTGGGACACCCTGTATTATCATAGTGTATATCTAAAAGTATTCATGTCAGACAGCTAGTAATATCATCTGAGATGACCGTTACTAAAATACTAAATCATGTTTCATTTCCAAATTTCTGAAATCATTCAACATACATATATGTATGTATGTAATATCTTTTACATCGTCTTTTCATGTCTTTTCTACCTATACTAAAAAAATCATCCTGTTCACTGTGAAAAAAATTAAAATGTGCTCGATTCGTCTCTTTACTATTGCAATAATCCCACTTTCTAAAACTACTCTCTAAACCATTTTTACTATCAGTGAAAGTAACGAAATTTTGTAAATAGCCTGTTTTAAATATTTGGTTCTATATAGACTTTTAATACCCAAGAAAACATCTTGAAACGGTTTCTGTACCTCAGTTTCTCTACAATTTCGAACTTAGATAAAAAGCATTTATGAAAATATCGTAATAGAATTCAAACCTGAAAAACGAATGACACGACAAGCATGCCGTCGTTCGTGTTAGTACCAATTGCTTCTAGCGGTGAATTGAAGTCTCGTTTTATGTGAAACACTTGCAGCTCCATTGGGTATCGGACGTAATCTAAAGTATGTTCACTGCCTTCCTCGTTCGACTGTCCCCAGTGGAACACCATCGAACAGATATCATAAATGCCAGTCAATGATCCTCCTTGAATGTATGGTCGAGTCAGACCGCCCCACGTTGTATTTACTATCACTGCAAATAAAATTATACACATGAACTTTAAATCAACAATGCCAACCACTATATGTTTATAATATGCCAACGTTAATAATTCATAGTAAATAACTAGAGTATACGAGACAAAGGTAGTTCATTGACAATAAAAAAGATATTATGAAAAATAAAACGTGATTATAACGCAGCATATTAAAAATAATTGTTCAAAAAATTCATCACTGCAGTAAAGGAACCTTTATAAAACAGTTTTTTACAGTATTCTGCTACTTTTCAATAACGCAAATAGTCCGTCGTTTTACTCATAAAATCAATGGAGGATACCGCACCATTATTCCCATTATTTGTTATTGTCATTGATAATGGTCCGTTATTGTAGCCACTCCATCGAAGAGGTTCAGATGGCTGCACCACAACGGCAAGCCGAGTTGTAATGTTGATTGGTGACTGATTGCTACCATTACTCTCCGGATATAGTACTTTCCACATATGAGGGCCATTACGATCGGTGTACCCAAACGTGAAGCCACCAGGGAAATTGCATTCAGTTTCCACCCACGGGAATAATTGTGTCCAATCCAGAATCTCAGTTAGCAGCAGAACTTCAACAACGCGATTAGTAGTGCACAATAACATTGAACGTTTAAATATGTATATGTTGTGTGGAACAAAGATCTATATAATTTTTTCTACTAGATTGTAGATTTTTTATGTACCTGGGTTTACATAATTTCACGTATAAGATTCGTGAATGTTTAATGTAAAAACGTTTGCATAATTTGATTCACAAAATTTATAGATCTTAGATGTATAAAGGTCTGCAGAAATTCATGCACAGTATTTGTAAATCTTTGATTTACAAAGGTCTACACAATTTGATCTACAAGATTTGTAGATATTTAATGTGCCCAGGTCTATCTAATTTGATTTTCAAGATTTGTGGATCCTTGGTCTACACGTTTGATGAACGAAAAGTTAGCAACAAATAAGTACTATGCTTTCATCGGTGCATTTTGTGTGTTTGATACAATTTCTGAATAGAATGTTCACTTACAGACGAGAAGAATACTGCTACATAATATCATGAATTCTGACACAGAAATGTTTATCATCTTAAATCTTTCGATGCAATTTTCACTGCCACGCGTGCTTGATGCTACTTGCGTTCACGCGTGTTTCGACACATTCGTCCACACGAGAATTTTACTTGCAAATTTTAGTACGCTTTAATCTAACCCTCTGTTTCACTGAAATATGTGAATATTACTGATAAACGAATGTATCAAATCTGTTTCTGATAGAATGCAACTTCAAGGAAAAGCGTGGTTTGATTGTTTGAACCTCGATGCAAGCTGAACGATGCTGGCTTATTTCTGGCTAAAATTTGGCAGAAGTGAAAGTTTAACCGCGTGAAAAAATGTGAATATACTTTGTGGCTCGTCTAAATTGCAAAATAATTGCACGTGTACAGATCTATCTACGATATAAAAGAAAATGCAGTGCTCGGGTGAGAATTCTTTATTGAATTTAAATAAAGCTCAACGAGCTAACAGGAAGTTAAATCCTGTTTTCTAAGGTGACGGTCGAATGTGGGGTCAGTCTCCAATCGATATCGACGACAACAATGTGGTCGGAATACAATTCACTCCTCTTATCATGAGCGGCCATTGGACCCAAGATGGGGAAGCAAAAATGCGAAATACTGGCACCACCGGTAACTCAATTTTTCTAGGAACTATTTCTATTATTGACTAAGAGCATGAGGTCACATGCCTGCTTTTGCACTTAAATATATGAACTTATACCAACACTCGTGTGTAGAAGTAGCTGGATATTTCGTCCTTTGCAAAGAGAATGGAGTATTTTACAGATAAGAACTTTCGACTAATGATTTGACATTGCTGAAATCATACAAGGTAAATATTCCAATACCCGGACGCTTAAGGGGGTTAAGGAATAGCAGCAAACTAATTATTTCAAATAATTATGCATTATATTATTTTCTGTTTTTGATTATATTGAAAATTAAGCTTAAAAATAAATAAAATTCACATTACTGTTCAGGTACTGGGACATGGCCAGGCATTGGTACATTTACCTTAGGAGGTAGTCCGGCAGGAATGAGACCTAAGTAGTATCAGTACTTTGAAAAATATGGCAAATTGTAAAAGAGATGTACCTTAAATAATTATTATGCGGCTAATAACGATGAAAATACAGCTGAATCTATAGAACTGATTTAATTCTTTTATTTCGAGTTTGACGGAGCACGTGATTATGTAGGCGAATATTAAGAAATAGTTATTCGAAATGATATATGAGCAGTGATATTTCGAAGGAGTACATTTCGACATAGAAAACATTTTTAAATACCGCACTTGAAACTATGGTACCTACGTTTATTAAAAAAATCTTTTCTTTTTAGTACATGTACATTTTATTATTCCATCTGATAGCGGCGATGTTTTACATTTAGCGTCATTGTCTTCATAATTATTTAAAGAAAAAATGTTTGGAAATAAGACCTTTTGTATGAAACATCTATTTTCACATCAATTTTTCAAGAAGGAATTAAACCTATTTTGTAATGTTTTGTGCCATAGGCGGATGTAATTTAACATTATTAAGACGGTGACATCAAAATTTGCTTCAAGATCAAAAATGGGAATATGCCCTTTTGAAGAATCACTCCTCATATATTACTACTTTCTACAATATTTGCAAAAAAATAACACTGCTGCAATAAGAAAAGTTCAAAATTCAGCACGGAAATATAAAAATTTGTATTCCATTTCTCACAAAGTTTTAATTAATTATTCAATTAAAGAGATACCTTGGCACTCCTGTCAGGATCCAGTGCAATTACAAATCCCATTTTTAATTTTTCACTGTTACTAAATTTTCGTAGAACGGAGCTTTACCTATTTAAAGGCTCAGTTCTTTGATATCACTGTTCAGTATCTCTGGTAAGTTTCAATTTCCCTATCGACATATTTGAAATATTTATTAGTTCGAATAAACCTGGAGGGAAACAGAAGTCCAGCAACCATTCGCGGTGGTCCACTGGCGACCGATGTATACCAGTTGCATGAAGTGGTGTTTCGATGGAGTCCCACAAGCTGCAAAGGCGCGGAGCACACTCTGAATGGCACTTGGTTCACGATGGAGGCTCAAGCAATACACTTCAACACGAGATACGGGAAAATTGAGAATTGCTGGCATGCGCGAGATGGTCTCGCAATCTGTACATATTTTTTGCAAGCTTATCAGGTTCCGACCTGGGACGAACATCCATTGTTTTCGAAAATTACGGATAACTTGCACAAGATCACGCAAGCTGAATCCATGACGAAGTTGCCAGCGAGTACGTTTAAAACTGAATGCTTTCTTCTCTTAGGAGTTATACCCAGTCAGGAGGCTGAAAAGTGGCGAAAGTTTGTGAATTTTTTTGAAAAAGCGGAAGCATATATTTTTACAGAACTTTTTCCACTTAAAAGAGCAACATTTAAAGAACATTTGATAATTTTGTTGTTGATAAATATTTACGTTCATAACAAAATTATAACGGACATCCAAGAAGCCTTTTTAAAAAGTTGTATTGGGGTGAGCACTGTCCAACCAGATTACCCATAATCGAAAATAAAAAAGATTTCGTTAATATACTAGTGTATCCCTCGATTCACGGAAGGAATTTCCGAAATATTAATTTAAAACAAAATGGCGGTTATTTAAAGTTGAAGTCCTGATTTTTTCGCGTGACTTTTGCAAAAATCTTATTTACATATCGATGGATCTGAAAAATAAAATGAGGATCTTGTAAAATAATGCTGCCATTACAGTCTCGCTGCCTGTTTTTTTAAATTAACTTCATTTGAAAGTGCCACAAGTTGTTTATATTTTTTAAATAAAAAAATGGCCCGAGAGAGAATAATGGCAACATTATTTTACAAGAATCTCATTTTATTTTTCAGATCCATCATTGCTTAAAGGAAATATCATGCCGCCAATTTTTTTCGGTAGTTGTCTAACGAACCTCAAACATTATAAATAATTTAATACTAACATCATTGTAAATGACTTTTTTCTTGCACTTTAAGGTCTAATAAATCATGTGTAGTAAGTATTTTATTTTTTGTAAATAAAAGCCCTAAAAAACTCCAAAAACCACTCATTTTCGCCACAGCTCGAAGTATGTTACCCCTTAAGGGAAGATTTTGATACTTATTCATTGTGATATGATGAAATTCGTGTGACACTCCTGTCCCCTAAGGGAGGGTTGAATCATCATTACGCTGTCTCTGAATTTATGTACAAGATACAAAGCGTAGTTGTTTGAAATTTGTATTTCTTTTCATGAAATGATTCAATAAATCTTCCAGTTTCATATGGCCAACATCATATCTTAATTTTATCAAAATTTCTAACATTAATTCATTAGAAAATTAGTAGGACGAATATATTCTGTTACATAGTTCTATCATAAAAGTGGTAACACGAGTTCTTCGTAATATATGTTAAAAGGAATAGTGCAGTACATCGTACATTACTATATTAACTTTACAATTTAACTAAGAACATATCCATCTTAATTTTGTTTCGCTTATTGCAGATTGTTTGAGTTGGATGAGGCAGGCTTGTCAAACAACAAGTTACTATACTTATTTAGGATCGATCACGACGTTTCCATTTCACGAATGCGCCACCTGGATTGTTTTCCCGGGGCCAGTTCGAATATCAGAGAACCAAGCACAGCTATTTCGAATGTTATGCAACAAACATGGCTCCATCATAAAAGAAAATTATCGAGAAGTGCAGATGTTGCATGGTCGTCTAATTTATTACGTCACTTAAATCATTTCTGTTTGTTTAATATCACTGTGACACACGTAACTCGACATGAGAATTTTGTATGTGCAATAAATTTTGTTTAATAAAAGTCCCATGTACGAATGATACATCACACAAAATATAAAATGTATAGAATACGTAATTGTAACGGTGGTTTTAATGGAATTCCCTAAAATTAAGAGAACTTCGATATTTGAAAAATTCGTATATCGTTTTGTCATTATGTAATATGCAACAAGCTTCATTGCAAAGATAAAAAGATGTCGGAATTATAGCAAATGGTATTTCATTAATTAACCGTTGCCTACATGGCTCCAAACACCCACAATATTTTCACACAAGATTTCTATGAAAATGATTACTCATAGCAAATTGCCAAGCAAAAGAATTAAAAAAACGTGTTAGTACCAAAAAAATAAATTATCGTAGTTTTTAAATGTGGAGCATAACTGTTTTATTGTGTATTTTTAAAAGATTCCAAAGTCGACCAGGTAATATGGACATCCTCTTCAGGATTACCTAAATGGCGACAATCACCGATTACTTTAAACCAGTGGGACGTATGGCCTAAAAAGTTTCCGCCTTTATATTTGACTAACTATTGGTCAAACGAAGGTTCAGTTACAATGAAAAATACAGGAAAAACAGGTCATTTACGACAACGTTCTATCATTTATAAATTATTCAGACTATACACATAATAATATAATTCTTTTAAACTTTCCCTCCATTTATTTTAAACCGAAGATTATTATCCAATTTTCTGTCATTCCCTTAACAAGAGGAAAAACTAAACATTATTAAATATTGTACAACCCTAAAAATGTGATTACAGTGAAATACTTTTCACGTATCACAGCCTAACAATATTTCCACTGAAAATTTCATGATAACTGCGTATTTTATTCAAAGTTCGTATCAAAGGTTAAACTTTGACAGAAAAAGTAATTGAATACACCAACTTTATATGAAATAAAAGGCTCGAAAAAAAAATCGTAACAAACAATTTACAGTGAAAATTGAATTTCCAATTGAAAAAATCCCAACGATGCGGGGTGGTCCCTTGGGCAAAGACGAGTTCGAATTTATGAATGTGCAATTTCGTTGGGGCCCAGAGAATTCATATGGCGCAGAACATTCCATAGATGGCATATGGTTAGAAGATACCTATTGAAATCGTAATTTCTTGTGCGTCGTAGTATTAAATATCCCATTATACATCGTTCAATGCAGGTACACGATGGAGGCGCAGCTAATGCATTGGAACACTCGTTACGGATCGATGGAAAAGTGTTTCGATAAACCAGATGGAATCGCAATACTATCGTACTTCATGCATGTAGGAATACAATTTATCATTCACTCAAATGCTTTGTATGCGATATGTTTGTTTAAATAGGTCGTAGGGTGTCCTGGAATTCCTGATAATCCTTCTCTAGCACCAATTACGGACAAGTTGGGCAAGATCAAGCTAATGAACGCCGTTACCGACGCTTCAGCCGGTAATGTTTATATAGAATTGATTACTGATTTGCATTTTTCTGGTAGATAATTAAATAATGGAAGAAATGTATTGTTGCTACTGCAGCTGGAATTATTTTTAAAATTATTGTATTATTGTAAGTATGAATATAAATAGCACTTTCTGAAATGCCAGTTAACAATGCAACTAATGGGAGACATATTTTAATAATATAGTTTCGACAAGTTTTGAAATTAGTAGGTCAATTTATTCGTCATTCGTTTGTTCAGTTGAAAGTTGTTACTAACTCGTATTACTAATATTACTATACTAGCCAACCCGTTAGCCGGTTTCACCTGGATATTATTTATGATGTTTCAAAAATAAAAAAGTCTAAAAAATCTTAATATATAAAGCAGGAAGCTTCTATATGTTTGTGTGTTTGTCTGTCGCCTAAAAACTTTCGAATGATAAATTGTGAGATCACGGGATGTACCTCAGCTCATTGTGCCTGGATAATCCATACGAATGTGATCATTTTTACAAAAAAAGCTAAAAAAATTTGTTTATAAAATCAGAATCTAAATTTCGGGCAAAGCCGTGTAGTAAAGCTAGTAGCCTATAATCTAATGTAGGACGTGTGTAATATATATTCAAAATTTCATTGAAATTCATTCAGCCGCTTAGGCGTGAAAGAAAAACAAACAGACAACGTTTCACTTTTATATATGTATTAGTAGGGATTTATACTAGCTCTCCTATCGAGAAGTTGTTATTATTAATTGACTTTATTTACTTATTTCTTTACAGATTGTTTGATGTGGATGCTGGACGCGGGCAAGGGCCATGGTTATTATACTTATCCTGGTTCTCTAACAGTTCACCCTTACAACGAATGTGTAATTTGGATAATATTGCCGACTATAACGAAAATGTCGCTTCGTCAGGTAAATCTAATCGGACATTTCATTACACTACATATTAATTCATAATCTTATATTGTTTTCTTATTCTGTATAACAGATGGATGCATTTAGAGGCCTCTATAATGGGAAATTACAGCATATATTAGAAAATTCCAGGCCGCGGCAACATGTTCGTAGAAGAAGAATCTTCTTTGCTACGGACAGCGCTGTAGCATGACAAAAACGGAGAAAGTTCACTATTGCAATTACCTTTAGATATTACGATTGTATAAATGGCATCCTGAACGAGAAATTAAAAAAAAAACGCAAATTTCATGATGCGCCGTGTTTGCTCTTCTTATTTTGACAGATCGAAAAATGGGGTAATTTTTGTGATCTTTAAAATACAGCTTAATTTATATACAACAAGGTGTATATCTTGATTTTTAAAAATGACGGTTCTTTATATGTAAAAAAATCATAAATATGAGCCAAATTTCCGACCTGTCAAGGGTATGTAAGCCCTTAAGGTTGCCTGTAATATTCAGTTTTATATTCAGTCAAATTTTATATTCAGTCTCAGCGTAAACTATCTAACTTTAAGAAATTTTTTTACTTTTTGCAATCATATCATTTTGACAGGTGCTACACGTCACGGCAACAGCGTCGAAGAGATTAACAAGATTCCACAAGAATTAATAAATAATAAGAAGGATTGACATATAAAAAAAATTCTGCAAGTTTAAACATGCCTCCTTATATCCCAAAACAAATCATAAATATCAGTTACTTTGGGGGGCTGTTACATGAAAATTCCCCCTTAAATCAATACAATAATTCGCAATTCAACTATTCATTTGCTTCTAAAATGTCACATTAAAACATGACTCTTAATCATTCAATAACCACCAACACTTCTTGATTATGCCGTCCACAACAAAAATATAAATATCCAAATATGTTTCAGACTATACGTTTCACATTTTGATAAATTTCCAGCGCGTATCTTTTCAATATGGACGGATACACTGGTTTAATTGGTATGAGTAGAAATTAAATTTTGAACCCTTAATTAAGTTACGCACTATAAATATTCATGTTTTATCCTTCTACCTAAGGCTTACCAACAACAGGACAATCTCCAATTAATTTAGACGATGACTTAGTACGACCGCGCAGATATCCTCCGCTTGTTCTAAATGGCCACTGGATAAATGAAGGAGAAGCACGTATATATAATAATGGTGCCACCGGTAATTTACAGAATATTAAATTCCCCATTTATATATGAATTATTATGTTGAGATTGTTACCTTATAAAAATGAGAAACCAATTGAGATTCTTATTCATAGTCCTAGCTATTGAGAAATTCGCGTACTCTTAAACCAAAGCCACAAATACTTTCTTTCTTTAAAAGTATAAATATCATTGGGGCAGCTTTGAATTTAATGAAAAAACTGATTATCGTTTTCCTGATCCTAAACTACAAATTATATTGGAATATCCGTTACAAAGGCACAAGCAGCAATAAAACAAAAATTATCAAAACTTTGACTAGTGGCAATTTAATGTTATATTAAGAATATTTCGCAAGCCCTTTTCAATCCAATGTTTCAACAATCGATGTCTAAGCAAAATCTGTTGGTCTACCATCAAGATTTTCCTTAAAATATTCATAGTGTATTCGCTAATATGTCTTTGAATGGTCAGTGAAAACATTTTTGAGTGGACACAGAATTCCATCTACAGTCTGCGGTGGACCACTAGCAAACGACATGTATGAACTTCTCGACGTGCATTTTCACTGGGGTGAAGATAATTGCAGGGGCGCCGACCATACGATCAATGGCACTTGGTAGAAAAAACTAAATACTCAATATCTAAATATTATCCATTTTCGTGGTCCTCACAGTTCTTGTGTTACCAAGGTACTCGATGGAAAGTCACGCGGTGCACTGGAATAAGAAATATTTGACGGTTGAAGAATGCCACAGGCATAAGGACGGCATATGCATATTGGCGTATTTATTCTTAGTATGCAACTTCGATAATAATTTAATTTCCACTCCTGTGTCGTTAGTGAAGAATATAAAATTTTCCTAACGTTGTGAAAGGTACAACCAGCTTGTTGTGAGTGTATTAATCCGCAATTAGAAAGGATAACAGAAAACTTAAAGTACATTTCTGACCCTGAGATGGAAAAGAAGATACCACCCAGTAAGTGCTAGGTCTATTTTTTATGCAAATGGTGCAAAATTTAAAATGAGACAATTTTTTGTGTGGTATGTCACTTAAGGGTTTGTACCCAGTTAGGAGCCCGAAAAGAGGCGAATGTTTGTGAAATTTATTTGAAAAAGCGGAAGCATATATTTTAACAAAAGTTTTTGCACCTAAAAGAGCAACATTTAAGGAACATTTGATAATTTTTTTGTAGAAAAATATTTACGTTTATAATAAAATTACGACCGACATCCAAAAAGACTTTTTAAAAAGTTGCTATTTTAAGTGCAAAAAGTTCTGTAAAAATATGTGCTCCCGTTTTTTCAAAAAAAAATTCACAAACATTCGCCACTTCTCAGCGTCCTGACTAGGTATAACCCCTTAAGGGATTATAGGCGATGCTTTAGAATATAAGTAGTATAGACTTAAAGACTGGTACAACGTATAAAAACGATAACACCTTAATATACCAATCTCAGAAAATCAATGAAATGTTTATCAAAAAAATGTATGGATTATATTAACAAATATATAGACCCTTCCCACATGTCGTTTATGATACGAACAATGAAGTGTCGTTTTTGTAATTGCTTTAGATTGCCTATGCTGGATGCGTTGGGCAACTTATTGTTCCAGATACTACACTTATTCAGGATCACATAATGAGGGTGACCATCCTGAGTGCGCTACGTGGATTGTATTTCCTGTAGTAATACCGATTCGTGCCGAGGAAGTAAGCTGTTATATTGTTATTAAAACACGAATCATAACAGTAAAAAGGGACTAAAAATGAAAATCTGCAGATTAAAGAGTTTCGAAAGCTGAGGAACAAGGATGGGCAACCCATAAAGGCGAATTGGAGAGAAACGCAAATGTTGAAGTGTAGGCAAATATTTTTAGCAGTATCCTAAAGTGACACCGTACAAACAGAATTGTTATGTACAACTATCCCATACGAAATATAAAGAGGTGCACAAATGGACAAGTTATTATTCATTATATTATGCACAACTTCGTGGTCACATCAGTTCATTAAAAGTTACATTACATTACAAAATTTAAGGGCAAGAAACGAAGAATATCGCTATGGCTTAAGTACTTAAATTACCTAAATACTAAGTAGAGCAACGTAAAAGTCATTAACACAGTAGTACAAATAAGTTTCCAGCTGACTCCATTAATCAGCTACCTATACTTAAATGCAAATCTAAATTTTACTACAAATATTGTAAACTTAAGTAAAATCATATAAAATTTTCCGAAATTTTAATTACCACCCACGTTTAATTATCACGGTCATTTAAATTGTTAAACGAATCTATTGACGCGAGTATTTGTTCCAGTGTCTCCCCCAAAAGTTCGTAAATTCGAATGAAGAATATTTCCTTGTACGGACTATCATTCGTGATAAGACCAACATTTCCAACAGTTTCTTGAATTTCAGCATTTTGCGTGTAAATGGTCGATCCCTTTCCACGTTTGTTTCGCGAATTGCCACTTTCGACAGACATTTGCGACGCGGTTACCGACTTCGCAGTAGCATACGTTTCCGAAACTCTGTCACCAGCTTCTTTCGATTCTGTTACGAAGCAAGCATTTCTCGCGTGCTCACTTTCAGCCTCAAATCGATTTAGAAAAGAGCAGGTCAATTGAAACACAACTTCGTGCTTCCCACATTGACCAACAGCAAGCAAAGTGGGTTTTAGGCACTCTTTATAAAGTTGACTGAATAGCGATAGCATAGTATGTCTGTACTCCGGTTGCTTGATGTTCAATAAAATATCTCTGAGATGGCTCAGCGATAAGTTCCATCGCTGCTCCGTCTGATTCGTCACGCTGTAATAAATCTTGTGGAGTTCTATCACAGTGCTCGGATGATAAGAGCACAGTGGGTTCTTCGTGGCGAATATTTCTGACTCCAGGAACAGACTACCGTAGAGAGGTTCAGGTGGTTCGGCGAAGCCAATATCGTCCATTACGTCGTTAATTATCTCCCGTATTGTGGCGTCTCGAATGCATCGATCCAAGTACCCGTCAACTATCGCCACAGGATTAGACTTAACAATTTGTGCATTCGAAGTCGCAGCGCAACCCCAAAATCGAAACACCAGTGGCGAGGGACACAATTTTGGATCAGTCAGTAGATTCCAGAATTCTCTAAAGACACCAGCGACTTGTGGTTTGTACCAGACTTTCAATTTTATAATTTGTCCTGGTGGAATCACTCCCTTCGTCTTGTTAAAGAAGAAAGGACTCATTCGTCTTCTAGGCGGGACTACTTTATCGTTATTCTGGAAGGCTGGGTCTCTCCATTCAAAGATGATCACACGATTTCCTTTATTCTCGAATACAATTTCTTTCTCCGCTCTCCTATCGATTTTACTCGAAAAGGTCAAGTTCCATGTAATTGGGTCGGGCTTCGTTTGCTTATCATCAAAAGCAGCGCTTTGCCAAACGACGTCTCGATCCTGAATCCTCAGAACAATCGCCTGGTCAGGGCAGATCTCCTCGTCTTCGTGTCCCTCTTCAGTATCGGAGACTGTGATCGGAGGAATCCTCAGTATCTTCTTCTTTAGTCGAGGAGCGTGACCTTCGATCACTAGCTCCTTTGTACTCGGCTCCTTTGGCACGAGCAGCTCTATTTCCCTCGACAGCTCGCTTCTTCGTTTCATCAAATACTGACTACGTTTCCACAGTGGCTTCTTCGCTCTCAGACCCACCAGATCCTTCTCTTCTTCGATCAGCTTTGGTAGATCGACGTACGTCAACTCTGGAGCAATGTTTAATTCCGCCTTGCTAGGTGTAAATGTAACGTCTGGGAAGCCAGAGTCAGCGTGTTTGGTCAATACTTGGGGAGTCCTCCAGAATTCTGGCCCGCCCCGAAACTTGTCTGGAATAACTGGCACTGGCACATTCGCGTAATCCATTAAAGTTCTCATTTCGATGAGTGGGCGAACTGTTTCGCAAGAATTCAGAACCTGGTCGATTTGAGGGCGACCAGTGGATGACTGAATGTGCTCGTATTGCTCCTTTCGGTTTGCTAACCATTTCTTCCAATTCACCAATCGCCTATCTTCGGCGAACTCCCTGTCTCTGCCCATAAGCCCATCGCGCGTGGATACGATTGTTGTAAATTGCCTCACCCATTTCTTCGGCTCGTCCGATTTACCGATTTTTCTCATGTAATCCATATTTAAACTTCGGAATGGTCTTACAATGCAGGTTACGTGGATATCGTGTATTAAGATTGTATCAGCTGCATGAACTTCGTAGAGAGTTATAGAGATGGCTTCACGGTGTACAGAGTGTAAAGGGTTGAACTGAAATGTCATTTAATATTAAAGGTGCTTTATCGTAAGATGGCCTCGACAGGTAGGTGAAACTTTAGAGTATTACGACGTAAATTAACGAATGTACCTACATTGAAAAATTCGCGTAGCATTCTAATTATTTCTTATATTAATGATCAATTTCATCAGCAACCTGTGAGAGTAACATAGAGAATGCTAAGTTGATTCAAAACTTGGTTAGGGATGAAAGTGACTTGGAGTCCCCGATTGATTTGGATATTAGTTACATGAAAGTTATCGAGTTAAACCCTTTGCAATGGATTAATTTTGATGTAGCGCCTAGGAAACTGAAAATTACCAACACCGGATACACAAGTATTATTTATTGATAGTAAGACATTTTTCTAGAATGATTAATTATTGGTGAAATTCGTCGTTTAATAGTCGTACTCAGTGCAAATTGGCAAGAAAAACGAGCTTATCTTTCTGGTGGGCCGTTTGCGGGAGATTATGTTTTTTCTCAAATTCATTTTCATTGGGGGAAAAACGAGATGGTAGGTAGCGAACATTCCATCGATGGTGCAAGGTTTGTATATAATGGTTTAATTTGTTTTTATTTGTAATATTACATGTGTGCATAATTTTTCCATTTCTTCTGAAACAATTGTGTATGGTTTCTATTATTTATTAATGGCAAATTAACGACGCCAGATGTACTACGATGTAATGAAGGTATTTTAAAAAGTAAAACACGTTCGAATAGAAAAATTTCATTACTTTGACGTTCATTTTTACAAATAGAAATTAAGTATCAATACAGATTATTTAAAAACCTGATCATAAATATTATTTTACGTTCATGCTAGACATGAACGAAGAACAATTCCACGATAATTCTGTCGGGAAGCAATTTTCTCAAAATAGTGATTTTAACTGTGAGATGTTACTTAATGAAATTGTTTTTAAAGTATGCCAATGGAACTCCACGCAGTCCATTTTAAAACTGAGTGCAAAACATTCGAAACAGCGCTTCGACGATCTGATGGCGTTACCATTTTAGTATATTTCTTTAAGGTAATAAATTTAAATGTACATTTTAAGCAGAGACTAAACAAATGACTGTTGCGTGAGTCTTAATAATTTTTATAATACACACAGTCCAGAATTTATAAAAACTATAATGCTCAGTTACAGAATAAACCAAACCAATTTATGGAGGAAATTATAAAAAACGTGGAGGTCGTTCGAACAGCGCAATCCTCTGCTCGTATATTACCAATGCAATTAACAGATCTCATGAAACCGTTTAATCAAGACTACTTCTTGTATTGGGGTTCGCTAATAACAATAAATAATATACGCAGAATTCTTTGGGCAACTAGTAGAGTCCCAATAGGAATTTCCTCGGAGCAAGTAAATTCATGCAACTACCCTTTTAATTACTTTGACAATTTTTCAAGGCATTTGAAAAACATATGGTACTCACAACACTACTTACGAATTTACAAACATTATTATACGTCGCAATGCAATATTTTATTTCATTTTAAAATTTCGCCCGACGGATACTGGATCCATTTGGTTTTCCATTACATTTTTAAGCAAAATAATGATTTTAGATCATACCGAAATCAACATTTATTATTAAAGATTATTCTAGGACATGTAGACTGAAATTATATTACGGGTCAAAATGTACCCTGTATTCGCACAAAAACAAATATTTTCATATCCAAATTATTAATATATGATTTGGTATATCAAGATTGCAGAACTTCGTACGTTAAACGACGAGAGAGGCATGCCTATACTCTCTAATGTACGACCGTTGCAAGAAAGACAGGGGAGGCACGTCTTCCATGTTGGCCCATCAGGATCGACGTACGCTTCGCTTCTACCACTTCCTCGAGTTTTCTTATCGAATGAAATAGGGAAGACTGAGGAGACTGGTGGCACTGAGAACGACACCTTGTCAGAGATTCATTGATTTCGGTATACCAGTTGTTGTTAAAACGTGGACTATAATGTGTAAACAGTGTAAAATTAGAACTTAGAACCAAATATTTAGTATCGATCGAGGACGTATAATAGTGTTGTAAGTAATCTGAACATTGTACTAGTTAGCAGCAGACAAATTACTACTTAGACTACTTTAAAATTAATAAACATTGAGCAAATTATTTTCTGCGCCTTCGACGCCTCTTCACTCTCTCCCTTTTGAGATCGCAATCAGGATATAAGGAAGCACAATCGGCACCGCCCAGACCCAGAACAGAGGCCTTTACAGAATCCAGCATTGCGGACCACGGAGATCCTTTTGATACTCTTCCCGATGTCCAACTCATTCCTAAACTGAAGAAGATTTCGTGGTTATCGAATGTATGCTCTTATCGCGTCTTTTGAAAAAACACAACGACAAAAGAATCATGATACAAAATTTATGGATGAGGTTTATAGCCTAAGAACGAAGAGATGTTAAGACTTTCAAATACTTAATTTCACTTTACTTTTAATATGTACATGTTTGTAACATTATTTCGGTTCTGCAGTGATCTACGCGCAAACATAATCGCTCCCAGAATTTTTTAAGCCTAAATGAGTCTAATTTGGCCAATCAGAAGGTCTTGAAAAATTCTTAAAGCAAGTTGCTTCCAAAAACGTTATCTTACTAAAAACGCCATAATAAAAATATCTTTGTTCGACACTCGACGTGTGCATTCCATTTAAAAATCATCGTTAAGCACACAAGATCAGTTTGGTGTGTCACGACATTAATCGCCGTGCAATAATTTCAAAGTCACTTTATATCATTGAGCCACAATTTCTATTTATATTAATTCAAAGTATTATTAATCATTACATCGTGGGTTTACCAGTAAAACGTAAAACACAAGTAAGTCAATATGTTCCTATAGTTCCTCAGAAACTGAATTTAAAGTATTTGAAATAATTAATGTATTTTACATGACATAGATCTAGAATAAATGATTTAATTTAGTACAAAAATCCTTTATTTTTTATATTACGACTTAGAGTTTATTACCAGTATGCAAAGGGGTAATTTTTATGTTGTTTCAAAGGGGCATTTTTTAACTTATATCAGTGTACTTCACCAGTATACCCACGAAATATTATGAATACATTTTACCTCCAAACAGGTACCCAAATTTTCCGTGCATCCCCAGTTTGGGTCGAGTGCCGATTATTTTCGCAGAGAATTCTGCGAAGACAATTGCCAGAGTCCACATCAGCAACCAGAACAGCTTCTATAGACCTCAGAACGTGGTAAGACAGTTCATTCAATTCCTCGTTGCTAGCATATGACAAAGGTAAGCCAGCAACGTTCCTTCTAATACGTCTACCGGTAGCCATCATTGTAGCAGCTGTTGCGTTCATGTTATTCTATATAAAAGAGTGTTAGAAGTGAGAAAACATGCATGTTAAGCATCGACAACTTGTCTCCTTAAATGGAGAGTTCAGAAGCCAATCAGTGTAAGTCCAACTTTCCGTGAAGATGAGTTACGTAGCTCAAAAACCTCTTTATTGTTGATAAATCCATTAAGTCGCTACTTTCATACGTCAGCAATAAATGGTTGTACTTATATTGACTTAATTACTAGGCAAAATTATTCAGAGGTCAAACAGTGTAAATCTCGGTTTTAATACTAATGGACTTACACTATTTGGCTTCTGAATAGAAGTGTGCGAGAACCCGAAAATGTCGGGATCCCGAGGTCGGGACAGGTCGGGTAGGTTCGGGTCGAGTTCCTGAAAATTTCGAGAGTCCCGAGAATGTCCGGGATTCCCGGAAATTCCAAGGACCCGTTTAATGAATACCTACGACATCACACATTCAACGTATCGTAAGAAAAAGTGTAGAGACATTGTTAATTTTCGGAAGTACAAACAACAGTCAGTCGTAATAATACGAATCCCGACACTTTCGGGAATCCCGAAACCCTCGGGAACCCGTCCCGATCCCACGAAAAATTCTCGTCCCGACCCTACCCGACATTTTCGGGTTCTCGCACCCCTGTACTTCTGAACCCTCCATATGTATATTTAATCTATACTGCACCGTAGCGTTCATTAGTAGCTGTATGATGAATAATCCAAAGGCTAGAAATGCCAAGGCTGTGAGCGCAATTTCGAAAAAGTCTCTTATTGAAAGTTCGTTTCCTTTTCCTTTGTAGTAGTAGGGTTTGTGATATTCCTCTTCCTGCTCGTGATAATAGTATGGCGCTGCGTAATAGTGTTCCTCGTGTACAGCGGGAAAAGCTTCCGTGTGATGCAAGAAATGGTCACCTCCATGGCCGTAATAGAAATTATGTCCCGAGGAAGACGAAAGCATGTGATCTATTCAATGAATAAACGTACTTGTTCCAAGATCATTTTTTTATGATTGATGAAATGAATTTCTTAGCATTTAAACATTGGAACCTTTCTTTACCATCGTCTTCGCTGTGTTCGTCGTAGAAACCCACTTTACCAGAAGGCAATGGCGCCTGCATCGCGTAGCCTGTAACTTCCCCATCGAATTCTTCCATATTATCGTCCCGAGATCCATGGGTTTTTTTCATTTTCTTGTGAGGAGCATAATGTTGGTATACATCGTCCAAAGTGGTCCTCCTGAATAAATAAGAAAATCTCCCATTAAAATTTGAATGGTAAAAGTATAACTGAACATCAAGAAAATCAAGTTTTAATACTTTAGTCTATAAGTAAAGAAACAAGGTTCAATGAACTTAACCGTATTCTTAATAACATGAACAATTTATACTTTAATTAGACATCAGAAAATAACTGATGTTCATTGTTTTAATATCTTTCAAGCGGAAGACTGCAGAATACTGTAACAAAATAAATGTCCACTTCTATTATTATCTAAACAATGATGTGTCCTGACGTAGAGCAAACTTACACTAATCAGAAATAGGTACATAATGCAAGTAGGAAGACTGGGAACATTCCCCGCTTTTAACCAGTGCACCAAATCTTTATCATTGTGTTATGTGGACATTTCTACTTTATAAACCTTTGTGATTCCACAGTTCTGTGGCCCCAGTTGCCACCAACGAAATACGTTATACATCGCAGAATCACTAAAAATGGTCATTCCTTGTTTTCCCTCTCACCTTTCAACTATGGTAGGTATTCCCAGCAAATTTCAAGTAGAAAATAATAATTCGGAAACTTACGGAAGTAGTACGAAATAATTATTTTCCTTCCTCTGTTTATACGTTAAGTTTGCAAGTGTGGATCTTATTCACTCTGCTAAATACACTGGCTTCCAACAGTGTCAGTTCGTAAAATATACTTTGGTGACGTTTTTCAATTGAATGTTGAGTACTTACCGCTGCAGCCATTTTTTGTACTTCAAACTTCCCTCGTCGGCTAACATTTTATCATGAATAGTAACATTATCGTCGTCCATCAAGTCACGCAGATCATTTTTTTCTGGTACGCTGTGTCGCCTTTTAACTCTGGACGTGCTCATTAGCGTCACAATTTCCTCAGCCATGTATCCATGACACAAATATTCGTTCATCTTCTTCCTAATTTAATACACCGCGTAACATAAAAATACCTAAATTAGGCTGATTGATTCAAACTCACCTATGATATTCCATTTCGTTTAACGCATTGTGGATAGACCCATCCGCGACATCATTCTCGGACGTCATCGACACATTTTTACTCGTCCGTTGATCGGCGAATAAGAACGATCCAGGTAAAAGATCCACCGAAAGTATATCGTTCTCGTCGATGCAGAATTCATTGCCATCGTCGAAGCACTGTTGCCCATAAATTGCACGAATCATTAACAAAAGCACCGTAGGTGTGAAAAGCATAATAATTTGAATTCGTTCAGAGAAATTCATTTGAAAAGACACTCCGTGTAACTTCACGCGGATAAAGTTTTGCTACAACGAACGACGCCACGAAGGAGACTGGCAAAACGGAGACACGCTCCCGTAGCAAGCCATTCGACTACTAGAAATAATTGCTTTAACTGTATACGCGCTTAAGCAGCGTTGACAAAACGCTGCGATTAAAATAACAGCTAGTTTCCCGAGGAATATTATAATACTTAATAACTTCGTAGAAGCTTGCAGATATTTATTAAGCAGCTGAAACAAATAGCCCACATGCAAACACGGATTCCCTGATCACATATTTGGACGCCTGACTAATCCTGTACCAGTTGGTGGTGACGCTACTAGGCGATTTACACGTAATCCGACACCTATGATTAAATACCTTTATTAAAAACCACTTACACTGCTCTTATGAATGTTTTAGAAGCGGAGGGTTTGTCGGGGTGGTTTGGATGGGTCGGCGAGATGAGGTAATGGGGGCTTTGTTCCCCTGGGAACTCTCTCACCTGTCTAATATCTCGCGAGAGTGGCTATATCTGTGCCCGTACCAATATCGGCCAGTTATACATGGACCTTACTGAAAATTAATCGCTCAGTTTCCAATGAATCTTCGGGATCTCCTTAATCTTTCACTTCCACTCTAAACAGAAGAGAGCTTCTTTCCACCAGAGACAGTAATTACCTTCGTGTTAAATATCGTGGTATTGGTATGCAAGCGTTTACCAAAAGATATCGGCGAGTTTTAGTAAGACAGACATACATATGTATCTCACAGATGCTGTTTTCACCGAGGGCGCAGCGCCGATAAATTCTCCGTGTATGAAAGCGTTCTACGGCAATTTGTGCACGCGTTAGTACACCCTCCTTTACGCAGGTGTTTGATTGATCGTTTCAATTATGTGGCGCAGCGTGCATCAAGCGCAAAAGTAAAGTCCACGCCGGGGGCAGGATCGTTCATTCGAGAATTTTACCAAGCATTGTGCCGATAAACGAAAAATATGTTTGGTGGATTTATCAGCCCCGGTAGTTTCAACAACCTTTGTAGAATCTAAACGCTGCACGTAAATACTTGGTTTGCCACTCGATCGGTTTTAGCGACTAATTTCGCTGCACGTATGGGAACAATTTACTGTCGCGTTTAAAAATAAAAGCCTCCGTCTTTCAAATATTTTGAAAGGCGCTTTAAGGGTTCGTAATGGTTTCCTGGAAAAAGCGTGGATACTTGTCCGTGAAATTCCGTGTTCGCCGACCATGTCGTTACTTCCTCCTTTCACACCTAACGAAAAGGTGATGCACGGCATTTCGTTTCATGTACCCGGGGCTCAATATTTGTTCTCGTCACTTGCACGCTTGAATTTCTTCAGAACGTTCGTAAACGACGCACGAAGAATCCGATATCGTTTACCAGAACGTAGTGGTACTTTCGTCAATTGTGACACGATCGTAACTTCAGATTACAAACTTTCTTTAAATTAATCTACAAACTTTCTTAAAAACATAAATAGGCTTAAGTAAAAAATTTGGATAAATTGAGCTTGTCAATTTTTTTGTGTCTTTTAATGAACAAAAACGTAAAAGTTGAAATATCATAAAACAAAATATACGTGTATGACTATTGCTAGGTCAGTTTCATAATTACCAGCACATTTATTTAAACAATTATTTTTTCTGTTACCTATAGCAGTGGCGAAAGTCAAACTTGTTTGTGATTGAATTATTTCAATGAGTAAGGTTTTTCAACAAACTCACGTAAAATAATTTGCGCTCCATATGCGAGCGTGGTAGTGTCTGGATATGGAACGAGAGGATAATTAATGATACCAGTCTACGTTAGAAAGCACTCACAATCGCCATTGATCCTTTTAGCAGTATGGTACTGAATGGATTTACGGTGTATAAGGATGAACATTGAGATTGGCCCAGCCTGTCCGGAAACTAATGGTTCCACCTACCCACGGAAATGCTCGGCATTTGAAACCCGTTAACAGAAATAGCCCGATATAGCTCGATAAAGTGTATGGTAGAAATGAAATGCTGCAAATCCGAAGTTTCACACGTTTATCGAAAATGATCTATTCTAACGTTACACCAGCTTCTGGCCTGTTACATCAAATTGTACAATCAAGTTACATTAATAATTGAGATGTTTATATTTCGAGGGGAGGTGTTTCTTCTTTTATATGTACATTGATACTCGAAACACTGACTATTTAGTCTGTTAACTAAAGAGCTTTGTTTTACTATTAAAAGGGCAATCTGTTATATTATTTTCATGGACGGTTTATGCAATAATGTAGTTAAAATAAGAATATTTCGATGAGATACAAGTGATTTGAAAATCAATCTGATTACGATTGAGTTTGCCAGCATGTAATCAATGAAGATTATTGAAATTATTAATGTCTGTTATTATTGGTTACTTCAAATACACTGGCGGGCGAAAGAAGGTTTACAACTTTTAAAATCTCATAACTTTTTTAGAATTGTTCCAAACGACATGAGCTTTGTTTTTTAGAAGCTAGAAGGATTAGTTTGCTAATTGACGTGTTTCGTCGATTTGAAAAATAATGCAATTGGTCGGAATAGCAAAAAAATTAGTAAATGTCGTTTTTTAAACTTTTTTTGTGAGCCTGTAATGAAATTTAAGAAAATCCGTTTGTAGATTGAAGTAACTTGATACAATTGCATTTTTTTTCAAAACGACGAAACACGTCAATTAGCAAACTAATCCTTCTAGCTTGTCGAAAAAACTCATGTAGTTTGGACCAATTCTAAAAAGGCTATGTGATTTTAAAAGTTGTAAACTTTCTTTCGACCGCCACTGTATGTAATATGTTTAAATCTAATTTTCTTTCTATGTGCTATATATCCAGAATATTTTTCTGCATTTTCCTAGCAATTTTTGTAATAATATCTAGACTGGTGCATGAGCACCACTGGCCGGAGTTTAGTAAATGCGTGAAGAAGTATTTTGCGGTACTTTTTCACGGCGTTCTCCGTATGGCAGAAGCGTTTATCCATTGCAGGAGTATATATGTGATAGAGAAGGAACCATTAGTTTGCTGACATAAAGCCCTGAAATAGAGGGGTCGAAGAAGGCGGACACTTTGGAAGAGCATGCGCTCCTAAGAACCAATCGCAAACTTGCGTTCTGATCCCTGATGAACTCTTTTTCGGTGAGGTCTGCTACTGCGCACATGACATTGTGCTTCTATACTCTTCCAACTATCTATAATACATATAAAAATGACGACGATAATTTGATAAAATGTAAATTATATCCATTATCATTGCCATGATTTTGTGCCAAAAGGAACACTGACAGAAGCAACGTGACCGCATATAATTTTACTCAATTTTCAAGGAAATTAAGACGTCGAAAAAAAGATACCATTGCAAAGTTTTTATTGAATAAATTACAGCGATTTTCATGTTTTTAAAATACACCCATAGGGAAGCAATTAAAGATGTTTTTATAAGAACAGGTATACACGATGGTTGCTCAAATCATAGTTGATTGAAGCACATTTTCCTTTCCACGACTAAAACTAAATTTAAAAATTATGGAGCTTCAATATTATTAACTAGGTACATAAAAATGATCTTTAACGCACTGTAATCGCAACAGTGCGAGGAGTTTGAACAATGGAACAAAATGCTCCTCAGGTTCAGTCGTTAAAACATTGTACATTATAAAACGAGGAATGCCTGGTAATGTTTAGCACGAGAGGAGGCATTCTATCGATTTATCGCGCGTATGATAGTAAAGCAACGTTAAACCAGTGTGAATAAGCTTTTGACCCCTACTCCGATCAGGTAACAGGAACGAGTGGGGATCCTTGGCGCGAGATGTTCTTCCAGCATCATAGGATGACCTTCCCTCAGGAGCTGCTGGTGGGGGGATTGGGAGGTTCTTCTGGACCACAGACACGTGCCACCTGTCATACATTTGGAAGTACTTGCTTTCGGAAGGTTGAGAGGGAGATTGGTCTAAGATTAGATCTGATATGCCACCAGAAATTGGCGAGACATAAACCTGGGGCACATTTGTGTCTTGAAAACCATTTGCAAAAGTATTTTAACATTCAACGAGGAATATCAGAGAGTTGCAGGTCTTGTAAATAGTGTTAGAAGATGGACGTATCAGTGCGTATAATTTTAAATGTCTTGGCCGACAGGCTGCTTCGATGAAACAGGGACTTCGCTGTGCAAACTAATTTTAGAGAATGATTGTGAAGTGTACTTTATAGATCTAGCCAAATTTAATTCCGGTTAACTCGAACTTCCATTAATTACCAGTTTGTTAGTAAGTGTAGCGGTAGAAATAAATACAGTGCGGTTTATAATCGTAAAGTCCCAGCGACAAAATCCAATGACGTTGCCGACGATGGAGCTCTACCAAAATCATAATAAGGCGAACGATAATGTCTACGATCTTCGGCGAGCAGCTGTGCAACAGGATATTAACAACACTCGCCTGGTGAACGATGTTTATGAACAAACTAGAGAGGGTCAAGAAAGATTCGGGAAGCTGTCGGGTGGCCACCAGGAGACGACGGAATATGCGTCCGATTCCAGCAATGGAAGCTACAAGGAGATCCGTCAGAAGCAGACGGAGCGGAAAAATTCATCACCGGTTGCTGTGTCTAGTGCTTTTACAATTGATAATATTCTTGGAAGACACGAGGAGAGAGACACGGATGTGTCTTCTAGTTTAAATAATTCTGAGGATAGGGATGAGGAGCAGGACGAGAGAGAAGAGAAGATGGAAGAAAGTCAGTTTATTAAACCGACAGCGATACCAGCTGCACATTCGGGTACGTACATATTATGAAGAAATATCAGCCTCTACTACGTTTATTAACTAATTATATATGCGATTATATTTGTGTTGTGGATAGTCGGGGGTGTTACGAGTATAAATTATTTCAGAAGAATTTTTCGCTCAAGTTCTGTTTCTTCTCCATTTCTTAATATAATTTTCTTATATGCAATTTTAACAAATATAGTCTTTTAGTTGCAGTGCACTGTAACACCAGAGCAGAAAAGAAGCACAGCTTTAGGTTTACCATTTACAATTCCGTGCACTTATTCTTAAATTTATTGAAATTTCTTAATGCAAACTCAGTTTGCTTAGCATAATATTTGAAGAAGACAATTAGTTTTATCATTTTACAGATATGAGTGCCGGATTATATGCACCAGCAGGATTATCATACTCCGAAGTAACGTTCGCAGATCCCTCTGGATATTCAGCAACATCCCTTGCTTCCGCATCTTTTTTATACAACAGTTGGTTCGCTCAAACGAAACCTGGCCAATTATTCGGCCTGCAGGGTGAGTTTATTCATATTTCAAATAATGTATTGCAAACAAGCAGATACAATCTTAACTACTTAGTTAATTTATTTAATTTACACAGATGCACATCATGCAATTTATATAAAAATAACATAGCATGCTACTAAACTTCAGAATTCACATGCAGATTAAATTTGTACAGTGAATTTTCTACTTAGTTGATCATGCTACACGTAATAAATCTATAATTCAGTAATTAATTTCGGTAAAATTGTTTGCAAGTTTTCGAATATTTACGCGTAATTGCTACTCTTTTACGTTTTAGCACCTTACCGAAAATCCGTGTCAAAACTTTTCGCATCTCCCTTGAAATATGAGCATGTATGCTCGGGTATTTCACTTTACCACGACAAAAGAGTCTAATTATCTGCTTGCAATAACTTACCGTCGTAATTCTATTTTCCCGAACAATGCTGGGAAAAGCGAAATCGTCGTGTTCTTTCTTGGCTCCAGGAGAGAATATTGGACATTACTCGAGGCGTCTGCGGTAACAGCTTTTCGACACGCGAACGTCACATTAACAGTTGGGGTGTTGCAGCCCCCTTGATTTCGGTACATTACAGGCCAGGTGTAAAACATTTAGTTACTCCGACGACAGACCTTCGTAATTTTATATAACGAACAATTTATCTTCTTTTCGTGTTACTCACACTTTGGAGTACCTACCTCCTTGAACGGTTATTTTATCATTTGTGCGATAAGTGGGATTAGGTTTAATAATAACAGACTTCTTGCTGATCCTTGCCTCTGCGACGCAAATTCCATAAATTACACAGTACCTATTACTATTTTTCTTATTATCATTTCCAAGTGTAATGCAGTCGTATTATAGTTGTCATTATTATTATTATGAATATACATTTGTGAAACCAAGGATCCTAAAATGTGAATAATTTTCGTCAGAGATTTCAATCCGCCATCGTTGTTTCTCTTCGTTCGCTACTATCCGCCATGCTGTTAGGAGCCCATTTATCATCGGCGTTACTCTAACCACCTTCTGGAGATGTGCTAAATGTCACCGTACACTCGTAAATCTTGGCTCTGCCGGTTTTCATTCTTCATTGCTATGTTCCCTTTTTGGCCAGTAGTCACTGGTTTTCTGGGAAATATCATCAATTTGCACAACGAATTCGTCCTGGCTAAACTCGTCTAAATATGGAAGAACCGATCAATACGATTACCCATAGAGGATGCCATTGATAGGCATAACTGCAGAAATATGAACAAAACCAGTCGTCGGTTAGGAAAACTGCGAAAACTTAACATGTCATGATTATTTTATGAACAGCTGTGAGAAACCATCTTTCAGTATTATTATATAGATTATAGCTAAAGAGCAAAATATTATAAAACTATGTTGTTAATAGTTGATGTAAAATTGAAAAGAATTTAGTTTGTGCGCAAAAGTCGCTTCAGTGTTAAATTAATAAACGTTTGCATGTTTAAACAATGGAAGTACTTCAAACACTACATCCACAGATTATTTCTGATAATAACATGAGAAACATGATAATAACATGAGGGAAAGAGTATTCTTATTCATATTTATTGCAGTTGTCCACTTTCGCCAGAGATTTCTGGAAAAACGCAAAAGGCCTTACACAAACATGGGACATCTATCTGTTGCCCAAAAGAGTAAGGGTTGAGTAGCTAACTGAACGTTAAACAAGGAGGAAAGGGGAAAAAATCTTATTCCTTTGTGAAATTATAATGATTTCCAGAAAACTTTCTGTGTGGAACTGCTTTCAGAATTGGGAAAAGAGCATGTAACAAAATTGATAGAAATTTTACAATTTTCAAGTTGAAATTTTTATAAATTTAGGAAACTTCTATACTCTGCACAACTGTCATTAGAAAACGTAACCAAAGTGTTCGTTCCGATTGCATTTATCATTCAATGCTATGCAATTCTTCTTCTATTTGTTTATAAAATTTACAGACTTTTGTCAATTACGAATAAGAACTGCAGAAATTCCATGTTATTCATTTACGATTTTCGTGTGCAACTAAAGCAGGTATAAATCCACGTGAAGCACCTATGCAAACGAAGAATGCATTACGATAAAATAATTATTCGACACGAACCCTTTGTCGAATTTTTCATACGAAATATACCGCAGTGTCATGTTATCTTAATGCGGCTAACAACGGTATAATACCTCATATAACCCCTTGAACGGAAATGTGTGGAACTTCTTTGCACCATAATGATAATCGCAACCAAACGTTCTTCGGTATAAACTGTTTGCCCAGCTCTTTGCCACATTCTGCCTTCTATTGACTGTAAGATGTCACACGTTCCTCAAACAATCCCGCATGTTTTAGACACGCTTGGTAACTCTAGACGCGGTCCAATGAGTAGACCGAACCGAAGAAAGTGGTAATTGATTACAAGCTGACGAAGTTAGCCGAACAGTTAAGAAGAATGATTATAATGTTAAATTTTTATTATCACCGTCATAAATCTTCGGGAAGGTCTGTCGTGGTGAACTGTCATATTCTCAAAGGTGCCATTCCATTAATACATAACTTCCCCGAAATTTATCGGTTTCTCCTTGAATATTTTATTTTCTCTTGAACGCGACACATAATCGAATCCTGAGAAAAAATCAATTATATGTGCAGCACCCAAACCAAGTGGAAGACGCTCCAGAAAGCCGGGGATCGATCGGAAACCGCGTCAAGCTTACAGCGCAAAACAGTTAGAAAGGCTTGAGGCAGAATTCAAGGTACGCGTTGGAATGCACAAGTAGCGAAATTATTTATCGTTCATCTCAAATGGAATAATCATTGGCGCAATAAAGTAGCGAGCTGATAAAGTGTATCTAAATATTCGTTAGGGACGCGAGTGATGTATAAATTTTTATTTCAGATCGACAAATATCTGAGCGTAAGCAAACGAATGGAACTTTCAAAGTCTTTGAATTTGACGGAGGTACAGATTAAAACGTGGTTCCAGAATCGACGCACCAAGTGGAAGAAGCAACTTACCTCCAGGTTGAAGATTGCCCAAAGGCAAGGGCTCTTTCCACCTGCGTACTTTCCTCCGACACAGTACCCTCTGCTGCCATACTACACTACACCCCTTGTGTTTGGCAATCCAGCGTCAGATGACGCCAACGTGAACGTGGCTACCATCTCGTCGCGGTCTGTGGTATCGTCTCCAGATACCGCCTGATCGCATATCGACTCGCGCTACTTGGCCGACCGTGAGTCGCGTCACGATAAAGTGCAATGAAAGCCCGACTTCTCATCCACTATACTATTAAACAACGATGTTTTGGTACGAAGCTATAATCATGTACGTTTGATTTACTATAATTTTCATTAGGCGAATAACATTGTAAAATATGGATTTAAGTTACCAGAAATGTACTAGAGATATCGTAACAAGATGGAAGTTGTATGTACAGAAATTGTGACGATAATAAACATAGATTTATGCAATTGAATTTTGTACTCTGAGCAGGCGATGTTTCTTAGACATTTAGTGCCAGCAAGTTTAACGGTTCTTGTGTTTTACAGAAAACGCAATTGGAAAGAAACATGATGAAAGAATGATCACTTTAAAGTTGTAGATTAAAATGTATTAGTCTCTTAATTAAGAGTCTGTTACTTTTTTAAAACTTTTATTAAAGTGACACGAACTGTTCCACATTTCTTTAAGTAAGTCAACTTACCTATACAGGGTGATTCATAAGTACATGCCAGTACTTCAGGGGGTAAATCTACACACTAATATACGTAAAAAGGTCCAATGGACGTGTGTCCTATATACCTTAGTTTTCGAGTTATGGAGATATTACGATTTCCTGATATCAACCCATTAGATTGTTACTTTTGGGGCCATTTAAAAATGTATTCCAGGCAAGTGAATAATGTGCACGATCTGCCAGGAAGGATACAAAATGGTTTTGAGAAAGGGAAATGACATTTTGAACATTTTTTTTAATCATCTATAAATCGAAAACTAAGGTATATGAGACATATGTTCATGTGGCGTTTTTTATAACATTAGTGTGTATATTTACTCCCTGAGGAATTAATATGCATTTATAAATCACCCTGTATAGTTACTTCTTTCTTTCGAGATACTACTACAAAGTTGTCTACAAACGAACTGCAGTAAAAAGAGTACATTGTCAACGAAAACAAGGGGAAATAGCTTGTAAATAATCTAGGATTTATTCTGTGTTCATAAGTTTAACCTCTACAAGGGAATTTTCTGACAGTAAAGCTTTTTTTTATTTAATTAAAACTTGTTTCACTTTGTAGACCAGTAAAGAATATTAGACATACGCATTTTTTTGTCCTTCTTGGAAACACTGCTTTAAAGTTTACCAACTGAAATAGTCCTTCTGTAATTAAGGCCATTAAGAAACATATTAAACAACAATTATTTCAAATTATTCAACAGAGCACAATGGAGAAATGTTATGAAAATTTTCGGAAGTTGATTTTTTTGTTTTTACATGATCTTGTATATTATTCTATATTACTATTAGCTGAGTAAGAAAAAAAAATGTGTTAATACTTTTTAATCAATGTGCGTTACGAAAAGTAGCACGTTTCATTTTTCTTACGAAAAACAGCACGTTTCAGTTTGCCACGTAAAGAAGCACATTCCACCGTTTCTGACGAATATTAGCATGTTTGGTCTTCCGCCGCGAAAACTAACATATTTGACTACTTAACCACGAAGAAAGCACATTTCGTACTTTGCGGCGAAAACTAGCATATTATCCTGTTTCGCCACGAAGAATAGCACGTTTTGGATTAAACTGCAGAAACTATCACGTTTCGGCGTGTTGTTAGTTTAAATTGATGAAGTGCATTTTGCATCGAAGAATTCAATTTTTGAAAATATTGTTTAATAAATAATAACTCCATCTAATTTCCAAAAAGAAACACGTATGAAAATTTTAATCTGTATAATTTAAGTACGGTAATTTAATGTTTAATAAATTACCGATGTAGTACTAAATAAAAATCGCGTCGGAAGGTATTTAAGTTGCCGCACTCGATGTTTCGTAGCCAACCATCCAAATGTGCTGCTTTTCGTCGCTATAAACGGAACATGCTAAAACGGAAACGTGATAGTTTTCGTAATAACGAAGGCAAACGTGCTGTTTCTCGTAAAAAAATTGAAACGTGCTACTTTTTGTAACGCACATCGTAATATTCTATGAATTTAGTATGTTGGCGTAAATGCGAAAAAAGATTTTTCCCACGGGATATCCCCTCGCAAGTTCTCACGTGTTTGACGATTTATTAAATAAATGAAATAGCCAAAGCATAATGGAATACAAAATATGATAAAAGACAAACTGAATCTAAAAATTAAAAACATTGACAGGAGACAAAAATTTCGGTGTACTCTTCATATGTATATGTGTATTTAGTAGTAAAATACTAAATAACAGTATTAAGGGGAGGTTCCGATCTAAAACTCGTTTCTTTTTATTTCATTTTTCGTATGTTCAACCTTTTAAGAATACGCGTTTAAAAGGATTTTTTGAAATGCATAAAATTCCCGGAGTTATAGGCATTTGAGTAGCGGCAAATGCATGGGTATTGGGTAACATCCGGCCACTCGGCGTTCACCCAAAACTTTAAACGCGTTTTTCTCGAAACAGAGTTCTTAAAATAGGAGGAACCAATGTTTCAAATAGTTATTATCAGATTCGACTGAAACTATTTTTATTTTGAAGAATATACTTCTGTGTAGTGGAGAAACCACTAACAAATGTTTGAAAATTCGTAATGTTTGAAGACCTTGAAAGGACGAAAAATATAGGGAAAAGTGATTTCAAACTTCAAGTGTCGTTATTTTCTCAAAAAATGTCATTTTTTGCCATTTTTCTGGTAAGTCCACTAGCGAGTTTCATGCCATTTAATAATCTGGCATTGTTTTTTATTTCAGACCAATTGTTTAGGTGCTACAGATTCCAACGTTTTGGATGAATTTTTTGACGCCTCAAATTTAACGACCCCCAAAGCCGTCTGCAATGATTAATTATAAAAAAAATACATTTCTATAGTTTAAGACATCCTTAGTACAATACCAGAAGTCCCATTAAATTATATGGAGTAGTTTTCCATTAATTAATTCCGAAAAACCACCTATTTTGATGGGCTTTAGACCGGAACAACCCTTTAAGGGGTTAGACCACCTTGGCCAGGTCAAGAAATATTGCATCTTTGGGAATTTATTTCTAAGTGACAAAAACACTTTTATCGATAAAAAAATTTCGATCAAAATAGAGACATCTTTGAATAATATATATAATTTTTTTGAAATATCAAAATATTCCGAAAACTTTGAACGCGTTTTTCGCGAAACCACGTATTCCAAAACTGTGTACGCTGTAATTTGAATAAAACTCTATGGATTTTTATACAAGTTTGCACAGATGTTCGTAAATGTATTTTCTATCTTCCGACCGTCAATTTTTTCGATGTTTTAATTTTTACCCGACATATGCGTAAATAAAATCCATTTTGTTACACACGAAAATGAGCTTTTTGCTTCAAAGTGTAGCTATTTTGTTATTTTCCAACCAATCGAAAAAAAACTTTGCTTGTTTTATAATACGAAAACATTGGAGTTGTCATATTCCACATTTATTTTCCGAACAATTACAAAATTTAAATTAACCAGCATATTTATTTCTTCATTTCAGTTACACAATGAGCTCCACGCCTTGCCTTACATTGCGGTATGTTATTACGTCTCGTCGATTTGTCTGTTTCGCAAGCAACCGTTCGCACTTTTGGATGCTTGGGCAACTTGATGTTTGGAATAAGCTTCTTAAGTTTAAAGTTGTATTTCGGTTTTTTCGACTTCTTTCCTTCTGGATACGAAGTACTCATGTCGCGCATTTTAACTTTGACGGACGATTGTACCGTTCTAACAAATACAGCTGGGCTGCATCCCTTATCCGACATCTGTGTTTCTTTAGTAAATTGTGCGGAAGACTGAATCGATATATGGGACTTTTCTATTTTGTTGGAAACCGCTGCTGCAATGGCCATCGAATTTTGGGCGCATAGATAGCAACAGCTTTTTGTGAAATCAGGAGGAGCCAGCTGAAGCATATCTTCGCTACCTACGAATGTTTCTGCAGGATCTTTCTCTCTCCTTTCTCTTGTTCTTGGTGAACGTCTTGCTCTTCTCCCATCTCTTTCTGGTTCACCATGTTTCTTTTCAGAGATTTCCCCTTCTGATTCCTTAAAGTCTGCCGTCGACGTTGCGCTTGGCTTACTTCGAGTGTGTACTTTTCTTTTACGATTTTTACACTTTTCCTTCAGACGCTTACAAAAACCAGCCTTCCGTTTACGTGAAGTGGCTTTCTTTCGTTTGCGTGCTTTACAACATTCAGTGAACCATCCACACATCTTTCCACCTCGTTTCGAAGCAGGCGTGATGTTTTTTTTTCTTCTGTTTTCATTACTAGATGTTGATTGCTCTGATATACAATTCAATTAGTAGTAAATAAAAAGCTACGAGTGTTATTAATTTATTATGTTTACTTGAACTCGCGTAATCGTTTCCGTATGTTTGAAATTACCTTTCTCGTCGTTACGCCGATCTATATTTGTAAATCGATTCGCTGGCATTGCTTCTGTCCAATTAGAGAATAAGATTCCATTCGTGGAGAATGGTATTGTCAATAAAATATTGAGTTACATAAATTATAATCTGCATCTGATAATAATAAAAGATTCATAACTTTTGGTTTAAAAGAGTATAAGAGCGTTCCTTACTTTGTAGGATTAACGGGAGGTTAATTTTATGGTCATTTAGAGGTTAATTTCGTCGTTCTTAATTTCATTCTGTCTTCCTTCTATAAAAGGAATGTTGTTTACTTCAGTTACTGGTTCATTCACCCTGTTTACAACTATAAGCGATAGCTGTATGATAAACGACTTTGTACGATTAAATTTTTATCCATATTTAAGTTTTGAAACTCCCGGGTTTTCATGGCCCCGAAAGTAAACTACCTAAGACCACCTATGCGAACACAAAATCCCTAGGAATATTCTCGCTTCGTCCTCTTATACCCGTGACTTTTCTTAGTGTCTTAATACTTTAATTAAAACTCTAACGAATCACAATTTAAACAATTCATTCTTTTTGACATTTGCATTCTTTTTAATTACGAACCGCCTTTATGATACATGTTGGTTTCCGAACGAATGGATTATTGAAACAAAACCTAGAAGTAGAATTCACAAAAATTCGAAAATAGCATGCAGAATAACTTGTTCAATTTATACTCTGAATATAAATTACTTTCCTTCATATTGTATTATTTCAGATGAAAGGAGAGTTGTAATATCGCTATAAGCATCGAGCGGGCAACATTTTCAAATAGTGTTTACGTCAATATCAATTACACGTACGACATAATTAAATGTTTACTTTTAATTAGATATCTAAATAAAGCGTTTTCAAATACATTGGCCAATCCTGGCGCTGGAATCTAGTGACACTCTGAATGACGTCACAGGATTCCGTTGTAGGTTAAGCAATGGCCGCCTGCTGAGATGGTAAATATCGCCATCTGGTGGCGTTGCGCCGGGTCGACGGGACAGCGAACCGTGAATATCGCAGGGAAGTCGAGGCTGCAGCGGTGGCAGGACTGCCAGTAGCGATGGTGGCGACTGGCTGATGTCGTGCGTGTGTTTTGTTGCTGTTGCGATGCGTCTGCTAAATCTCGGAGTCGTCTCGTAAAGGAGTGTGAGAGAAAAGAAGCGGTCAGCTGGTGCGACGCTCGCGAGACAGCGCGGACAAACGAGCAGCGGGGAAGTAAATAACGGAGAGAGCCGTGAGGAGCGAGGGAGACAAGCATTAATACCGTGCGACAGAAAAAAGGTTACGAGGGGCGGATCGTCGGTGGTAAGGACCGTCCGCGTGCAAGTGATAATATCGGTGGAAAACGATGGCGTAAGCTCGTCGAGACGTGTTCCGTGCCCCGTGGAACCGTGTGCCGTGTCCCGTGGCCGCCCGTCATTTCCCTCTGGCCCTTGTACCGTCTCATATGATCCGTTCGCTCCGCAAAGTCGCGCGCGCGAACAACGGAACGCGTACACGAAGTAACGTCAGTGAAAACACGATCGAGTGTGTGCTACGCTGACCAGTTGGTACGCAGGCTGAGTGGTGAAAATACCCGCGACACATCGGCTAGCCTTTGACCGCCGCGCATCCCGAAGCTCTCCCATATATCTGGCGCTTCAGCGTTGTTGCTCGCGCGTTGCATCCCGTTTCCCGTGCTCCTGTCGCGACTGTTGCCGACTACCGCTCACGAACCGCTACTTCCTCGCGTCGTCGCGCCGTTGTTTTGTTTATTGTTGTTCGCGCGTATTCGCGAGGTGGTGCCAATACCGGAGTCAGCGACTTCTTTTAACCGTGGCAGAGAATATGGTTACGATGATCAGTGATACGTGCGGATACGTTCCCTTTTTGCTGTTGCTGTTGCTAGTCCCTTACATCGAGAGCGGTAAGTCTCCACGATTTATGCTTTTTGTCTCCCGCTGTGCGCGCACGCTTGTCCACGCAGTGATCGCTCGCTCCAATCGACGCGCCACGAAAATTTAACCATTGGCAACGGCGTGTTACGCGTGGGATGTATACGCACACGTCCCTTGTGCTCCTAAACGTCGGGCCCCGTAAAATGTGCCGTTGTCATGGCTCGATGTCATATCCATACGCGCGCATCTGTCTGGCTGAGATTGTGTGCGTGCGTGACGTCTCTGATGTGCGTTCGTCCCCGCGTCTCATGAATCATCCTTTCACGAGCAGTGTGTCCCGTGCATTTCTCTCCGCGATGTTTCTGAAGCGAAAGGCAAGTGCACGGCTTGCCTTTCGAAAATCTTCATTTTTCTTTCGTTATTTTTAGAGCTGTGCGCTAAAATGGTACATTAGGCGCATACACGTCTGAAGATTTTCTTTCATATTTACAATGCGCTTAAAGGTCCGAAAAAGTTCGGTATGTACGTTGAACATCTTCCTCTAAATTACGAGTCGTAGGATAAAACTGTGCAATGAGGTCGTCGTTTGAGTTTTAAGAATTTCTCTCATGTTTACAATTGGTTTAAAGCTCCGAAACAGTTACTAGGTAGTATCAACTTCTTTTTATAAATTGCATTAGTCGTAGGTAAAAGATTGCTATGATTGAGAAAACTTTTTTTTATTAGGAAATCTCAAGTGAATGTTTTGTAAGGCTATATTATATTCACATATTTTTAATGTTATTTGCAGTGAATATATAAAATTACATAATTGCCAATTTCGAGCTAAGATCTGTATACTGGTGGTCAGATATAACACCTAAATAATAGTAAACTAGTAAAGAGCATGCAATTGTTCATTATGCTCCGAAAAAGTTCAGCACTTAAAAATTACAAAAAAATAAGCCGTCTACTGTGCGCTGCCCTTGTATCGTAATACAGAGCGAACCACGTACTTTATTATTCTGATTATTCCTTTTCAGTATCAGAGGGATGTAGATTTCGCTTTGTTTCTGACAATTTCAACAATCGGACATTTCTTATAAGTCATTTTTCTTTGAAGCATTCAAGGCTAGTTACGATTATTTTCAATGGACCGCGTTATTCTTAAGCTATGTTTGAATGAGCGTTGAGGTGAATTCGCCGAGCGTAATAAAGCATTTCTATTCCATTTCAAGTATGAATACAATTGGGAATAGTCTCCAACAGGAAATTGATGCAGTGCTACAAATTTTAGTAAAAAAAATAGTGTTAGCATTAGTCATCTTTCACTGGTAATTGAAGCGCGCTTTTTTCTGCGACATTCATAAACGTTTTGCATATTGAAACTATGGAAAATGTCAGATTCGCGTTCAGGCGGGCTACATGATTAATAATGACGTTGTGTTATCTTCTGTGCAATGTAAATTTGATTCAAATGTGATTTGAACGAATTCCACAGAATGTTAGATTTAATTGTATACACACCATCGTTTCTTAAATGGGTAAAGGTGAAATCTGACGGCACGTGGATCGGCGAGCTTGGCACGAGACTGCCACGGCTCGCCGATCCACATGCCGTCAGATTTCATCTAAATAGTTTCTGCAAACTGTGGACGTAATGTATTATTGAATAATTTAACAATTTTTTGTGAAATTGTTTTGTAAAGATTGTAATGTTATGGGATAAGTGAAGTTTATTTTTAATCAGTAAGTTATTAAATGTTTCATGAATGTACATAACAATCATAAACAGAGCTTCGTAGATAAATTTAATTGTTATTATTTATACGGTTAATATGGTATCATGTAACCTAGTCGGGCATTGTTCGAATACATTTTCGCAATACCACACATTTCAATGAAAACTTATTCGAATAAATTTTCTTCAACTAGCAGGATAAACTGAATGTTATTCATGAGTCATGAGGAATGATTCATTCGAATAAATCTCATTTGACTTTACGAATAAATTGCATATAGGTGATTAAAACTGAGTAATTTTCAGTTGATGAAAAATGTAATTGCCTTCAATTAATACAAGCTAAAGTAAAAGCGTATTATTCATCATCAACGAATAAATATTGTGTCAAATCAAAATGTCTTCGTTATTCGAAATAATATTTGTCCAAATCTGATCAGTAAACTAATATTTCCTGCTAGTTTATACAGCTAAATGTTTATTTTATTAGGCTCGATAAATATGCATAATAAAACGTGCAATAACAATGCATGGTATTAATTAAAAGACATAAAAGTAATATCAAAGTATCGGAATATGACATCACAAGAAATTCAAATTTAATAATACAGTTCCCTCCACATATCAAACAACTTCTATTGTTTGAAAAATAGTTGCCTGTATATGTTTATATATGAGTCATATTGCAAATATTAGTTTAATATTAAATCTCAATCCTCCTGGACTTGAAAGAGCTAAGCTTATTTGCTGTCTACACATTGCATTGGAGCCAATAAATTAAAATTTAAAGACACCGTGTAAGGTAAATACAGTAGATTAAAGTACAGATGGTATATAATTCTGAGATTCGCATATATTGCTCCCGAATTGTCAACACAATGAACAAATATTAAATATTTTCTGCGAGGACACAAATCGCGAATTGATTACTCGCGTTGTTTACTTAATTTCGTCACTTACGATTATACTTTGCAGGAAGCCCTTCTTCTTATCTACACCTGACATGCCGTTGTCTTCGCGCGTTATTTAATTTACAGGTTTACTATAGCCCTATAATCGAGCAGAATTCGCTAAACACCTGTTATCGCGCACACGTTTACACTGCAACTTATTAGCTTGTTAATTAATCAGACATCTTTTGTTTAATGTTACACTTATTAAATTGCAGAACTATGAAGTAGGAAAAATATAGTATAATGATTTTAAATTCAATAATTTCTTTAATTCTGTGAATCACAAATTCTTTCGCTTTTAAAAGATTTAATGATCTCAGTATGTAACGTTAATTTAAACTATAGTGTATCTCAGAGACATATTGGGAGTAAAAATGATTAAGTTCAGGAGATAAAAAGAATATTTTATTGCATTGATCTATTTTTCGAAATGCATACTCTGTGCTCGGACTAGTTTTCAAATTGCATATTTGTTGGTTCTTGAAAACTTTAACAAATAAAAAAAATCTTTTAATGGTAGATTTTGCCGGTGATAAATATAAAGCAACATTGAATCCTGGGACTCTCGCGTTAAAATAGATCGGAATCGTAAACTCACGCTCACGTCGTGCTAAATCGTTAGCTCATCTCATTGTTCGTTAAAAGATGAACGAAAAGAAAGTGGAAGGGTTCCATTTAAAACACTGGATGTAATCTCAAGAAATTTGCAAGAAATAAATCCTGCAGAACGTAATACGATACTCTTGTGAACCTCTCACTCCTTCCAACAAAATGATCAGTAAAACAAATTTAAGTGTCACGGTAACAATGAAAGCAATCAGAGTGGACGAGTTACGTTTGTCATTCTGTATAATCGTGCGTTTGTCGCTTTGCGAACGAAATTGCATGCAATTCAATCTGTATACTGTTTCGCTGCTAAACACGAAACACGAGCTCATTGTGCGTTTTTTATCTTTGACAACGTCCCTCTTAGATTTAAACAAGGATTTTAGTGAATTTCATGACTCACGTATTTCCCAAAAGCAGAGAAGTAATGTTTATTTTAGAATCATCGTAGATTTCATCATTCGTGTCTACTTTTATGCGCTGTCCACTTTCTGTGCTTTCAACCATTTCCTGCCGCAAAATTTCTGGGTTCGATCGAGTAAGAGCGATCCTCGCTCCCGGCGTGTAAATCGTAAAATTACCCTCGCCGGAAGTCCCAATTAGGGGCCAGTGGCTGATGTAGGTGACAGTTATGGCTCCGCGAGTGCGCCACCATATTATCTATTTGAACTCGAGTGAGAGTGTCAAAAGTGAAGGAAAACTTAGAGCGTTTTCACGATTCTTGCTGTTTTAATAGTGTATTTTTGGAAATACATTTCACACTTTTAGCTCGTTCGATGGAAACTGAGGAATGCTTTTTTATGACTACTTTCATGACAACTATATTCTAGAAGTACACAGAACAGTTTACGAGTAGAATTTAGTAGATGTAAAGGTTAAATGATGATGATGTGGATAAATAGGGAGCGCTTTTTTATCAAAGGTTGTTGTAGAAACTGTATTTAAATATATTCCTATGACATTTAATATCTGGATTATTACAAAGCGATTGATCGGGTAGGTTCGTTTCTATTTCTTTCGTTATGAAGTTTGTTATAAGTTGTTGTGGTGAAAGAATATCTTTAAATGATCAAGGTTCCTTTACAGTATTAATTATTATTTATTTATTGCTTTAAACTGGATGTGGCTTATACAGTATAAGTACCAGCTACCAATTTATGTTTTACTTAGCAGTAGTTAAATTCTTACATTGCATTTCTTAAGAAAACTGAAGATTAAGACCTGTGATATCAGATTCGTAGAGAAAATAACTAACACACAGTGGTAGATATAAGGTACTTGCGTCTGATAAGCAGTTTCAACAAAATTAAACGTATATCCTCATGTTCTGAGCATTGCTATGCATACAGTATTAATACCTACACTTCCAGAAAGAGTTTCGTACGTTGAACATAATCGCACACTTTCCACTTTGCCCTATCTTGTTTAAACCACCACTGTCTTTGCTAAATAAATATATCCGAAATGTCAATCGCGGTCCACAGAAGTGCCTCGTTTAAAAATACCCTAACATCAAACGTTAATCTATAAACAGTAGAAATTAGTTTGTTTTTAGCGAATACTATAAATGTATGTACAATCAGCTCAGGAAAATAATATTTCAACAATTATAAGTTCCACAATCGGTTTTTAGTTATTCATAACTCACGAAGACTACTTTAGTATATAATTAGAGGCACTATGTGCCTATGCATACATTATTAATTAATGGTCGTGATGTGTCTAATAACGTGCCTATAAGGGGGCACCTTGTCCTCCACATGGTTTCCGATTGTTGGATCAATATTTATTAGTCGATTCCTCAGCGTTCCAAGGTGAAGTACCTACTCTCTTCTAGAGTTGGACAAAAGTCTAGTTTTGTCGGGACAATTTATTTGGTAAAAGCCTCCGAGATAATTTTTGGACAGAAAGGGGGGATGATAAAAGGTTGTTGCCAAATATTATTTTTCAAAGGTATTTTTATTCCTCGAGAAAGCGGAAGCCTTACGCAGGGAAAAAGTCATTGCAGCCCCCGTGCAATGTGGTTGGAATATAAAGGCGCAGTTAACTCTAATAGGTGGGTCGTTTCGTTGTCCGCCGTCCTAGCCATATCTCAAGGACAAAGGGCCGATTTTTCTTTCACGAACTTTTCAATTCTTTGGCGAACGTCGATTGCGAGGTAGAAGAAACTCGGGGAAATCTTCAGGCGGAGCACGTTGCGGCCATCTTCATATATCTCATTCGGGACACTGCGTTCCTGCTTGGAAAATGTACAGTCGGAGGACGAATTATATGGTGTTTTCGTTCCAAAATTTCGTGTGAGATTTTCCTCGCTGTCGTTCAGTGAGTGCAACGGGCTCAAGTTTTACTGTGGCTCTTCAAGTTGCACAGCAGTTCAGAAAGTAGAAGTTGATTTATCGTATACGCAACACTGCTTATACTTATTTCAGCGATAATTAATTCTAACTGTATTTCTACGGTATAGATAGTTATCGATCTAGCAACTTTTTTTCGAAAGTTACTTGTGTTTTCTGCTAGAATTCTAATAGAATGTATTATAATGCTGTGAAATATATAATAGAGTGTAAATTGGGTTAAAATTTCTATGGGAACTTGCAGCTGGGATTCGAGCATTAATTATGCGGTATTTCGTTATACTAATATCTCCCTGAAACTACACATTGTGGTATGAGGTACAATTTTTATAAATATGCGGACGAGATTTTTCCAGTTTCTTTATTTTGATTCTACTTCGTGATAATAAACATGTAATTTTCTGCCATTTTTTATATAATTTTTATTTATCCACACTTAGAATATTTCTGCTTATGGCCCTTTGCGCTCAAGGCACTTTTCTAAACAATAACTTAATATACGGTGGCGTGCAAAAATGTGCGTGTTTAAAATTGGTCCAAATGACTTGAGTTTATATTTGGACCGTTGAGACCGAAAAACTGTCGAAATGTGTGATTTTTACCAACTTTAACTGTTTGTAGCGCATAGCTGCGTTAATCGATTTTGATGAAATTTTCAGCACGTATATAACTTACTTATATCTATAAAAGGCATTTTTAAATTCTCATTACCAGCACGGACAAAAAAGTTGAAAAATACGACATTTACTATTTTTTTCGCTATTACGACCAATTGAATTTTTTTTCAAAACGACGAATCAAAATTTTAAACAAGTTATTCTGTTTTAAAGGGTGGCCGAATACTTTTGCACGCCACTGTAACCTTGGTTCGTGTTTTCGTCATATTTATATATTTTATAAGTTTGTCTTATGAGACAGCTATTACAAATAAATATGTAAAATTTCTGCGTGAATCGTTAGAAAAGTTAGTCTAGGACACAGTCTTCTAAAATCAATCTATTACATTTGTCATTGCTTCATAGCAATTTCAAAATGTTCACAAATAAACCAATGCGTGTTTTCCCTCAGCAGTGTACACACCTGCAGAACATCTTAAAATTAAAGACAGTTGTATATTACACTGTACAAGTGACTTGGGTTCTAGAGACTGATTAAGTTAGTTGCAGTTTAAACACCAAACAGGTTAGTTAGACTCTAAATGCCGAACAAACAGTCGACTCTTAAACCAAATATTTGGACAAACCAAGCGACCATTGTATTTTCAGACGATTCCCCACGAAGTCTCCATTTGGGCAACTTAACAGTGCTTTTGTATACATCTTAACATTTAGCGAACTTCGCTGATATTCACAATTAAAAAGGCTCATACTATATATACCAATTTGGCTTGTGGCGTGCGCAGAAGCCTGTTCCCAATTGTGAGACGCACAAGTGTATTCTAATTTGTAGCTTGGGATACGGATACAGTTTGTATCTAAAATACAATTATTCACTTTCTGTTGAGATTTGAGTAATGATAAATAATATAGTAGATAGGTACTTTTATTATTCATACATTAATGTACTCTATTTGCCGCGAATTACAGATGGTATCTTCAATTTTTACGTAAGCATGCAGACAATTTTATAATATAACTAGAAAGGGAGTAATCCTTTTGAAACAGTAACTCGAAAATGTTGTGTAACTTCTTTTTCGGTCGAGGTTTTGTTTTCAAGGAAGTCAGGTATGAAGATTGCGTTGTATACAGGGGTAGTACTTGATGGAAACTTGTCTATGACTAAATCGTTGAGCCTCGTTGCTTTCAACTTCTACTTACGTTTTTCAAAATGTATATAATACGTTAAAGATACGAGAACAGTTTTTACAATCAACACTCTTTGCAGCGTTTCCACAATTAGAAATTCATATAACTTAACAAAGAGTTCACGCGTCCTTAATTCGGACACATCTGTGTCGTGTTCATGGCAAAGGTGGCAACATTTTTATAATTTTCAGTGAATACAGTAGATAGCTATACTTCTGTTTAATTTATTTTAAAAATGAGTAGTAAAATTTTCTGTGCAATTTTGTTGATTGAGAAGTCTTCAAACGTATGCACATGCTTGTAAATTCAAAAAGAAATAGTCGATGCATTAGTATATTGAATCCTAAAATAATTGGAAAACTAATAGAAGACTTGTTTACAGCACCATGCATCATTCGAACAGCCAAATTGAATGTAAATAAAAAAGCAATCAACAAAAAATATAACCTTTAAATATCGTTAAAGGATTACACGCGAGCCTTTGAATGTCGATAAAATACTCTATTTTAGGTCATGAAAAGGGATATGATCGATAGTGTTTACAGCATACAGACATATGTACTTACATATAGTATCTATCTATACATATATGTTCCAAATAATTTTTTTTTTAAATTCTGCCTCCAGTAACGTCAACACATTTTTCAGCAACTTATTCTACAGTAGGTATTCATTAAAACAAATACATATGTTCCTTGATTAAATGTAATTACATATCAAGTAATTTGCATTACAATTTTGATTCGAAAAAAGAAGTTTAAATTAATCCACATGTATATGCATCACTCAAAAATCCCCGAGAATGAATGTAGGTATTGCAAGTATATTTTATTTAAACTGGTGACTTAACGTTTCAACTTTTTCACTTATACACATCATTTTATGGACCCAACAGAAGTCTGAATTACTATGATTTAAAAATATTTGCATTGTTCAATTATCCCATATACTTGCTTTAAATTTTGTAGAAAAATGTTCACGTTGTTTGTTTTATATCTACATCAAGCTACGCCTGCCTGAACTTTTTTCTCCTACGAGTCGGTTCGTTTAGGAAAGTTCATGGTTCCGGCAATTAGCAGATTACATTCGATATTCGTCCTGTGGTTGTTCGTAAAGCAAGCTTACTATATAAGTTGAATAGTGGACTTGGTTAGTCCATTTCAGTCCCTGATTTCTAATGTGATTAAGTTATTAAGAGTCAGTTTTCGAGAATTATAAGTGGATAGTACCTAACACAGAGTATTTTATAACAGTAATACATTTACACTCGTAATACAATATTTCCATCGTGGTTGATTTTATCAATTCTTTTGTTACATAAGATTGTTCCATTTTATCGACAAATATCATTGATATAACGATCTTCAGATAAATAAAACATGGTCTCACTTAATTGTAAATTACATCTGATTTCTTCTAATAGAAATCTAAAATTTTGAAAGAAATCTGGTGAAAACATTTTGTATAACAAATTTCTTGTAAATTCAGTTTATAACATTCTTTATAACATGAACAAAGTTTCTCCATGTGGACACATGTAGTTATTAGAGCGTCCAAGTTGTGACCTGTTCAGGCCTCTTCTTTCTTAAGGGGACTAGGCAGTCGAAAAATCGATTTTTTATTGCATTTTTCGAAAGTACTTACGATTTTTTATTGCACTTTTCTGAATAAAATGCCGCTTGTTTTATAGTCAAATTCGCAAAATTGTAGATTTGGCAGGTAATAACGGCAAACGGCAACCTATAGCGTCGCCTTTGCTCAGAAACTTTAAACGCGTTTTTCTCGAATATTTTTTTCTCTTCATTTTTTCCTGATTGCGAATGAATGGAGATCACCATCAGTGTCTATGCGCTACTAAAATCCGGTGACTTCTTAATTTTTTTATGAAAATCTCGAATATTTACGAACCATATCAGAGGTTTGCGCCGAAATGGCACATGTTTTACACATCCTGTAATTTTTTCCAAGTCGAGCTGAACCTCCATTCGTTCGCAATCAGATAGTACTTTCGGAAAATGCAATAAAAAATCGATTTTTCGACTGCCTAGTCCCTTAATGATGAAATAAGCAGTTTTTTCTAAGCAACATTTTGAATCTTGTTCCCGTTTACTCTTTAATACTACATTTAGAGTTTTCATTCAATCTTCCTGTCTCCTGTAACCTTGTGCACCCCGCGTATGCTTCTCAAGCGCAGCAAAGTTTAAATTAAACTTTCATACCGACATCAATCCTTGTAAAAGTGAAAAGATTCGTATTGAAATTCAACTCAGATTTAAATCACTATAATATATTTTTTCCTATTATGAACGTTCTGTATTTAATTAATAATGTGCAATATCCAGGAAAATATATCTAGTCGATTAGCAAGCAAACAAGTTGGAGTGCAAAGAGTTAGCGGCTGCTGGAGTTTTTGCACGCTTCTTCAGTCACGAGCAATTTCACAATCAGCATAGAAGTTTGAAAACAAACGAAAGAGAGCATTCCGCGAAACGTTGCGTTCGTAAGGTCAATGCTTTCGTGCGATCTCTAGATATTCGATAGACACGGCCGTGAACACTCTGCTCTCTCAACACAGGACGGATTCGCGACGGAAACATGACGAAACAGTTGTTACCCAGTTATTGCATCACTGTTACCTCGTTGGACTTGTTTCTTTCGGACGGCGTGCTACTACTACATCATTCAGGTCGTACTTACTCGCGAACAGATGAAAGTCTAGTGGCAGTAGAGTTAACGTTTCGATTCTAGTCAGATATATTTAAGAAAGACCAACGTTGTCTTTGTTAATTTATAGAACTGAAGATTGAAACGTTTATAGATGCGAGAGTAATTCATAGAGGATCAAGAAAAAATTCAATTCCACAACGCAACCAGTCGAAAAATGAGAGTTTCTTGTGAAAATAATTTTTATAAATGGAAACAGATATCGATACGATAGGCAACAGATTTGCTATCAAATTATATTTCTGTTTATGAAGAAAAATTTAATATCCGCCGTCTCGGTGAATTTTAATTAATTTCTTCATGGGGTTTCAGGGTGCACTGCAAACTGGCGGACCAAATAAATCGATCGACTTGAACCTTTCATTTCATTAGACAGTTGTCATTACAGGATTAACCTCAATGCAATGTGAAAGGTTGAAAATGAACAGGATGGCTACACTTCAAAATTAGAGGGATTATTTTGCTTTGTTTTATTTACTTCAGTTTACCAGGAAATATATTAGATTTTGAAACTCTTTGAATGACTTCGGTTCAACTTTTAATATAAATTATTAATCTCCTAGAGTTTCAAAATTTAATATATTACCCGGTGCGATTATGTAAATAAGGAGGGGAAACAATCGTTCTAATATTGAAGTGCCGCCATTATGATAGTTTTGTTTATCAGTTAATTTCCGTTGAAGACTTTTTGTTCAAAAACATAAAAGGATGACGATCGGTTTACTTATTCAACAGATATTTTTTCTTCCCAGAAATATAATTTGATATCAAAAATCTTCCTAAACATTGTATAAAAAAAAATTCACAAAAGATACTCATTTTTTGGTAGTTTTTATCACAGCCTCCCCTTAACACTATGGTCGTGCGTTTTGGAACATTACTACTGCATACTTTTATTTTTTATACTTATTCTGTTTCATTTATTAGTATCAATACTTTGCTCACGATACACTTCAGAACGCCCGTCCACATGAAATGGGATCTTTACAAAACGAACAAAGGAATAATATTTCACATTTTTTGTTTAAAACAGCACACAGTTGTCAATCTGTATACTTAAATTAAAAACTTCATTGGGGCTGTCCGAAGTTGTATAAATTTCCTGGAAATTGTTTTTGGCAATGTAGTCATTTTCACATTATTGTATTCTACTGCAGATGTGATAACATTTTCAGGAGTTTATTATTATATTTTAGTTTGCACAGTTGGTTCGTTAAATGTTCTGAGTGCAAGTATTGGAATACTTTTGTGATCTTTATACGTCGTTTGATGGCAGTTCCGCGCGAGAAGTTTGCTTCAATTTCATTCTCGAGATACCGCGTAGAAACTGGTTCTTGGAATTTAGATCAACGAAGACAGAGTGGCGTTGCTGGTATGCCAATATCATAATGAATGAGATATCTCCCAATATACTCGATATTATCGAAGTATAGAGTATGTTGGAACTACGGAGACAAACTTAATTGGGTAATAAAACCTATAAAAAGGAAATAAAAATGTCGTAATATATATAGTTCCACGGATTAATCGTGTTTGAGGTGTCCATCTTTTTAATAAAATGTTCCCCTGCATATTTTTAATACCATTTGAGGTGATAATCTTGTGTTACTATTTACAAGTTAATAGTGAATGTCTGTTACGTCTCATTTCGAATAGGCGTAAGCAGCCATTTTGAATTAGCACAGGCACTAAGGAAAAAGCAAGTGAAATCGTTGTAAGTAAAAAAAGTTACGAAATGTGAATTCGCAACTACGTGGAATCTTGGTAGTTGTGAATCTTGGTAGTTGTGAGTATGTGTGTAAACAGAACTAATGACACAGTTGTATGGCGAACACAGCATGATTGATACACATATTTTTTCTGAATTGACGCATTAGTATTATCAATTCTTCTACAATATATGGAACCGTATAAAGAACTATCCTCACAATAAAATAAACTTTTCGGAAATGGTTAATTTTCGAAACTGTACTTATTAAATCTTCTTTTATTAAATAATTGTTATCAGCTATTTAAGGCAGTATACTATTTGTGTAATTCTGAAGCATCTCGAGTAGTTCGTTGTCATCTTTCGTTCTTTCTTGTAATACAATGACTAAAGAAGCATTACATATCTGAATCGTTTACTTCCCATGTGTATGAATAAATAAATAAGAGAAAGGGAAGAAGATATCCGTAACTTTCAACTTCTGCAATAAGGATTATTTTGCGACGAAGTGTTCTACCTTCGGCAGCATTTTTTAATAATTTGTAATTACATTTTTCTACTTTAAAATAATTATATAATTATAATAGTACTGAAAAGTAAAAAATTAATTCTGGTTTCAGAAAATTCGATTTTTCGGCTTTCAATTTTAACTGAAAAAAAATTAATCTTATTATAAAAATGGCTGGTAACCGACGACTACTTAATATAATACACATTGATTATAGCTTTGTTTCTATATTCGAAATTAAATCGCGACCTACTCATGTGAAACGCAGAATCCACGTTTAAGCTCACCATTTTCTTAATTGCGGAGGCTTAGTATTCATAGATACATTTCCCCATACAAAACAGGTAATCAAAAACTTTGAACGTAATCATATCAACGTACAGGGTAATACGTTAGAAATTATTTTCTCCAAACACTTGCCTTAGTTCATACACAAATACATAAATAGTATACACATACTATGTCTGCATAGTTTCACGTAATCTTTACGTAAGAATTTCGTAGAATTATTTCATCAATTTTCCCGCTGCTAACTATAATAGAAAGTGGACTTTTCGACGATAACGTGTTCCCTTTCCCACGCACTTTGTTTATCGACGCAGCCATATTGCATAGCAGGGGCGCAGCTTGTGTTTCCCAACATAGTCCAGCGTCTTGAAGTGGCTGAAGAGATCTTCTTTGTCCAGGATGTTTAGCAAGATGAACTTTAGTAGGAATTTCTGGATAGAAAGGGGCATGGAGGGATTCTCGAGAATTCAGAATTCCCGAATCAAGGGGATCTTATCTTCAAGGTATTCCGTGTTCGGGGGATATACGTGGTCGCCCCGAAACTTTCTACTCGGCATTCCTGGCACAACCCCGCTATTCGGCTTGGCTCAAGGAGCAAGAGGGTTTACCTAAGGATATGCAAACGCGTGCGATAGTTCACCGCGCAAGGTTGTAAGGTCTTTTTCAGATTTCGAATCCCCCCTTTTGGCCATGCACGCGCATATCTCCAACCGCTAGAGCATCCCCCTTAAAGAGGGACAACCTTTGTGCGACTTTAAAGTGCAAGGTCAAGTTTGTAATTTATTTCTGTTTGGTCAGGTTTTCCTTGCGGCAGTTTCTCAAGGTTAAAAAGTAAGGCGATCATATAAATGATCATATAACATTAATTTTATACGAAATTATTTCTTGCCGAAGTTGATCGATACAAAAAGTATCTAGATTGTTTTGTGATTGTCAATATGTTTTGGAATCTACTGAACAATTTTGGAGTACGATAAACTAGGGCAGTGTTTCCCAACCTTTTTTTGTATGGCACCCCATATTGTAAGGTAAATTTAATCAGGTAAAGAAAACAGATTACAAATAGGTATTTCAGAATATAATTCTAACTTAATAATATTTAATTATCTTAACAAATGTATTAAATGTATTTAAAGAGGTAAATACCACAGGCTGGGAATCACTAAACTAGGGGAACATTGCCATGTTTTTATAACATTTTGTTCTATAATATATAAATTAACATCGTTACATTTGCTTTAAGTATCTTATTATAACATTGCATCTTTTGTGATTGTAGTACAAGTGTTAAAATGCATAAATTTTTTGTCCCTTTCCACCTTTAATACATGTTAATTAACTGCCTATGGTCTGCCAGTTTACGGTTTTCGAATATGCTTAAAAAAAATATGAAATAATGATTTGTATCAAAATGACAGCCATTTAAAGCTGAAAATTCTTTTTTTTTGTATAAAATTGCCGGTGTTTTAACATGAAATCAGAAGAAATGAGACAATCAAGTAAAGCTATCATTGTACGATAAACAGTACCTACATCTTAGAATTTATGTACTGCCAGAATTCAAAGTCAATTCGTTCATTAAATTCTGAGAAATCTTACCAACCAGAAAATCACTTTTTTTCGTGTAGATCAATTTCACTCAAAATTAATATTTTCTACTGATCTTTCTTTTATTTTACTACTCCCAAGAATGCATTTTGAATACATTGATAAATTGTAATAAAAGAGCATTGCTGGTCTTAAAATTAAATTATGAACTTACTTTTCAAAACAGCACCGTGGTTATCCTCCTTAATTCGGTTGAAAGCTGAAGGCGACGTTTGGTTTCGCCGAAAAAAAATACGATCCTTCTCCTGTTTTCTTCTCCCCTCCCACGCTGACGTGGAACGGGCTCAAAAAAGTCTTAAGATAGAAGATAATAGTGCCCTGGGACAAAGAGTCGAAGTCACGCTTCCGGTTCGCAGGGCTTCCGTTATCGCGTCGATGGACGATCGCCCTGCTAAGTTCGAGACCGTCCCAAGCGAGAACCGCGTCGGAAAGCTCTTGGAAGCACGCCAGATCTTTACTTCGAGCGGGTTCAAAACGGTGAGACACGCGAAGTTACCCATGGCTCGTTAATCGACGCCTGATTTATCGCCGGTTAACGCTGAGTAGAAGTTTCGAAGAAAATATCCACTGTGGTATGTCCACTGTGCTTTTACAGCTCCGAGCCCGCGAGCTCAGAGTCGTCCGGCTCTCAGGTGTGGGAGGGAAGTCTCTAACTTAATTTTTATTATTAAGCTGTTTCCAAGAAACTTACTTCAAAGATCTGACGTTTATTTCAGATATCCGCTGTTTTAAGTATGATCGTTCTGTAGCACGGTTGGAACTTGCGTATCACGGGAGAAAGTTATCCTATTTAGCTACAATTTATAACACGCGCGCCTGCGATCGCGATATTCTTTGATACGCAAAAGCTTTAAGCGAGAAAGATTCATTCGAGCAAGGATTTTAAGAACTGGCAAGAACGCGCGTTATTGAATGTTTCATGGTTCGTCCATTAAATTTTCATGCAAAGATTTGCTTGCTGCCGCGAATGTTTAACCAGCCGGTGTTGGGGTTCGCTCGACTTTCCTTCGACGTGTTATGTAACATACCAGTAGCAGCGCTTTCTTTCTACGCGATTATTTTATCCACACGTTGCAATGGAAAATATAGAGAACGAGTGGAAAACCGATAACGGGAATGAGAAATGCTTCCGTCCTTCATGGTTCCATGCTCGATGTATCGTGCACACGAGTACGCGTACACATCCGTGCATGCACGTCGACGCCTCCTTCTGCGATTACTCTCGCTAGACGTCGATCTAATTGCATGCATACTTGCATCCTCGTGAATTCGAACGTGCACCTCGAATGGAGCTGCATCGTAAGACGAGGGCACCGCTCACGGCGCAGCCTCGTCGTTCCATTCGTTCCCATGGCTCACGCGTACAAATCTGTGCAGTGGGTTTTATAAATATACGAACTCCGGCAAAATTGAGCAGTACGAGTTTCGTGGGGTTCTGTGAACGAGTGCAGTGCGATTTTATTCTGTAGAGAAACTTAAGGGTACTGGGCAGTCGTTTTTCTTGAAAATGAAGCATTTCTTTTTTTAATTAATTATTAGAGAAATAAATTGAAACTGAGACTTGTTCTTTGACACATAGTTTATTAACGTCGGTTTGTTTAATCAAAAATATGCATTATATATGATGGATTATTAGGCTTTTTGAAAAAATCTCTTTTGTTTTGCAGTGGTAACTCAAAATCGGAGGTTCTAATCATTTCAAATGAAATTCAAGCATGTTCACGAAATGTGTAGTTTCGGCTTGAACCTAAATTGAAATTAATAATAATTCTTATTTTTTATGGAAATAAACTAAAACCTCATCTTTATTTAACACAAATCGCACTTTTTGAAAAATTGTCATTTCGTAGAGTTGTCGTTTTTATGATTTTGCTTCTTTTACGGGTTCAGTGTAGAACCAGAGGTATTCTGAAATAGAAATCACCAGCAGGTCGCTGAATTTCCTTTCGTCAAAATCGTTGCAGAACAAAAGAAACATTTTTAAAACGCCTGTAGCGTAATCTATAATGCATAATTTTATAATGCATATTTTAATGCGTGTTTTCTTAAAGCTTAATTGAAAAAGAAATTCTTCAGTTTCGACAAAAACGATTGACCCCTTTAATGGTAGAAAAGTGAATTTTTTAAAATGGATTATTTATTGTAGATATTAAATTCGTTTGCAAAAGTATCATTCCATTAGTGTTTTTATAAACATACCGGCATATGTTTATAAAAACTCATTACTCCACTGTTTCAAACAATATGGAAAATTCTGTCTTTCGTGCTTCTAACAGATTTTGTTTTATATTTTCTTTTTATCCATTTTTGAAATTGATCATTGTTACTAAAAAGTCGTTGCACTAAAATTTCTCGTAAAAAATAGAAATAATAAACGTCGGGTATTACTTACGAAACGCTTTTCATCTAATTTACACTCTCGCCTCTATAAATTGGTACAAAATGAAATGAAATTTGACTACAGTTTGTTACGATAAGCACAGGATATGTATTCAATTTTGGTGGGGTTCACGTCTATCACAGTGGCTTCGCTAACGCCGTTTCTCCATATGCGTTAACGAATATTCGCTAATTTTCACAAATATCTGCGTACGATGATTGTCGAACGTAATCCTCGCATATCCGTCCCCCAACGTCAATATTCGTTATTTCTGTTTTCTATATGCCTCGCGCAGTAAAGGAAAATATTGGTTTATGAACATCGTACGAGGCAAAATCTTCCCCAATTTTATTCAGCGTGTTTTCATTCTCAGAAGCATCCTTAACGATGCCGTTAATCAATCTTCCCTATGCATCCGTTACTTCATCTCGATTTTTCCAATTATCACCCATATAGGATTTCATATGGATCAGTCTACTTGCAAGGCCTTCATAAATTGAAAAACAGTCTCGTTACTCCACTCCATTTTCCTGAACGTCGGTCGCGCATGAATGTTCGTTACCAAGTGCGGATCGCTCACGTGGCTCAAAACAGGCGAATATTCGTGTGCTTTGATGCGTGTTCATTTACCGAATCGTGTCGGAACAGTGTTCGCTATTCGGCTGGAATAAGTCTGCGGTTACAGTACAAGCGTATTAGTGTAATGTCGCGCAACTGCGGTAATAGATGGGTGGTGGTTTGATTTAACAAAGTACGACCAATTCAGAGCGGTTTTAATACTTTTAAATGGGATTTCCATTATGTACACAACTTTGATGTGTTCTCAGGTCATTATTTTCTAGAAAACATCGAATGTAGTTTCCAACAGCTCCCTTTTCAATCGCGTAGCAGTTGAGCTTCTGATAAGTCACCTAATAATGAAAAATAAATTCCTATATTTTCTATTAGATCTTCACGAGAGTATTATTAATGGATTGGCGATGTTCTTCCGTTGAAAATGAGTCCAAACTCGACCGCATTTGGACTATTTTTAATTACATGTTAAGCCGGGTCCACATTTATTACCGCACCTCGCGCGGTTACCGCGTCGTCGAATCGTCCGACATCGTCTACATTTATTACTATGACCTGTTAGCTAAGTAGGAAACAGGTCGCGGTAACAGAACGAGGTGCAGTAACAAACGTGGACCCGGCTTAATGTAACTACAATTCTCTCGCGGAATTCAGAACTGATTTCAATCACATATAACTAAAAATCGTGTTTGGAGTTATTTTCAGCAGAAAATCCTCGCCCATTTATTGGCAGTGCTATCACGATAATTTAATTTGAAATACAGAAATTTCCATTTTCATTAGTGGCGGTATATATTTCAAACTCAGCTGAACTAGGCAGAATTTCCCCGCAGAAGCGATCGCTCGGAAAGACAGGCGTGCCAGACTTGTGACGGTGTTTCACCAAATCTTACTCCACTCCAAGTGTTAACGGGGTTATTGAATATTCGTAGGTACCTATACGAATATCGCATGTGCGGAGCTGCCGCTACTCAGATCCGTCGAGCAGCCCGTATTTTCATCCACGATGATTATATCGCCCCGTGGGCAACGCCTTGCCACTTTCATGGAAATAATTTCAGGTTTATTCGTTCGTTCCTTCGTCTCTGCAGCGAGAAATTCCGCTCGTTGCGCGCACTTCTGCGAATACCTCCGCGTCGCGTTTAATCGCGCGACGATAAATTTTTTTATAATATCCCCCATGATGTGTAAAATTTTTTGACTCAAGCGTAAAAACGGAATCGAGAACGGTGTAGCGTGAAGCGAATGGAACGCCGTGAAGCGGCTTGTTCTATGCGCGAACAAATTGCTGTGACTCATTCGGTAATAAATTTTAATGACCCGCCATTGAACGAGTCGTATCGCAATTATCCGAGGGCACTTGGAATTTCCTTCTACTTCAAGACGATTACTTCGAACGCGCCTTTCGTACTGATTCAATGGTAACGCGGCGTTGCCGAGATTGCTGATTCGTCTTCCTATCGATAACTTTACTTGCATGGTTTTTGTAAATCGTCGTTATGTTTAGTGTACTCTGTGATTATTCGAACGTGGCGTTAAGAGCTACGATGTAGGTTGCGTTTAATTTTAATGTTCTTTGATTTAATGGGAGATAATTCACCCAGTATCTACGGATAGTCAGAAGAACTTATCGATGCTTATCGGTTGTAAGAAACTTAATGGTAAGAGCATTGAGGTAGCGGTGATAAGCAGGAATTTAGAAGAACGTATGAAGTCATATTACTGATTTTTAACTTGATTTTTAAGTCTACACAGGTAGATAACACAACTCTGCGATGAATGAACTTTTTCCGATATTTTAGCTGTTTTTAACCGTGGATGGTCACATGGCATCCCATGTATCGCACCCTAAGCAATTTTCTTTTGTTTGCCAATATTTCTGTAAATGTTTACTAGATAATGCAATTTAAAAATTTGATGAATTTTAACAAAAAATTTCGGTTTTCTCCGCAACTATTTTTTCATCTACAAATTTCATCATATCAAAATTTTACATTTCTAGAAAAGGACTATTAGAGCATGATTGCATGAGTATTACGAATGTGCAATTGTCACTCAAAAGCTAAAAGATTCAAAACTACGAAAATACTCAGAGATGACTCTGGGGTGCAGTGAACCCAATGTGACCAATTTGTGATTTCCGCATAAAGAAAATGCAGTGGGGGAACGAAGTGCGTACCGGAAAATCCGAAACCGATCCCAAAGTTCCGCGAACCCGTCAGGACCCTCACATGCGCGTCAATTTATGATGCGTCAATCGCTATTGAGCGCCAGGAGAGACCCCAAGGGTCCCCGTCCTAATTGGGGTTTGGGGTTTTATCCTGTTTATGGTGCCAGATGTTAACAGCTGCAGTAAGCGAAAATGAAATTCTTAAGCGAAGAAATCACGTCCGCATCATAAACCCAGTCAACTTTCGGATCCTTAACCGTTGGATTTTTGTACAAAACTGCCTTTCAGCTAAATCCAGCAAGGTGCATTGTCAATACCTGTACAGGATATAAAAAAGTTATTTGTTGTGGCTCTCAGAGGTGATCCTAAACACATCTATGAATGTGAATGCAGATGTATTACAAAAATATATGTCTCAAAATTGATACGGACCTCGAAATTAAAATTAAAATTTTTTCTCATTGTAACGTGTCCAACTCACCGAGTTGTTACTTCATTGCTTGGGGTATGACTCATTTGACACGTTTTATCCTCGCAATGAGTAGAACACGTTATAATAAATAAAATTTGACATTGAATTTTCATACGTCGGTCATTTTGCGCCATATTTTTTAAATTCTGATCTCCACCAATCCAAGTGTGAAACTCACGGCAATGACATTTTTTTGCACCCTGTATAATAAGTCTAAAGTGGTTACTCGTTCGATTTTCTTGATCCTAGCGTTCATTACGATTTGAATTTTCTTTCCCCGAGCATTATGATAGTCAGCCCGCAAGTCTAATGGTCCGGGGATAATGCTCAAAAGTTCTTCGACCGTTCGTGGACTATCTGGGCGATGTAAATCCTGTCTATCTCGTAATCGAAATCCATGCCGGCGGCACTCTCTTCCCCTGGAAGAGATCCTTTGTTCTCGACTTAAATCCTTGAGTGTAACCGAGAAATCCCTTGCTTCTGGCCTCCCCACAAGGACTAGACCCGGGGGAGATGTTACAAACGCTTTAGGTAGTCTACGGAAGAGATGTACAGCGAAGCCGTAAATTAAGTGAGGCGTGAAGAAGGGTGCACGTAAGTAGGCAGAACAAACAGGAAATAAGAACAGCTGAACAAGCAAGGCATACTGTTTCTTTCCTGCTGTTTGTTAATCGGTATCGAATACTGTAACGAGTGGAATGGGAAATATATAAAGGAATATTGAAATAGGAGCTGGGCATTTTACACTATTTTGATATGGTTTGGGGAATTCACTAGATCGTTTCCATGGTACATATTCCACTTGGAGGACCGGAAGTTATTAGGGATTTAAAAAACTAAGTTGTAGGGGAGACCAGGGCAAAGTGAACCTCGGGGTAAAATGAGCTTCCTTAATTTATTCTTTAACAATAGAATATATTTACAAATTTTGGTGACGTAATAAATGTGTGTAATACCACAATGATAATTATGCACATTCAGATATCGAAAAATGGAAATTCATTTAAAAAATTAAAAATGAAGTTTTAGAGACTTCCGATTGGTTTTCTTTTCAATTTTGCGCTTTGGATAAATGTGTCTTAAATGTGTTATTTTACCTCCAAATTTTTTCTGCGTGTTTATAAGAAGCTTATAAACATACATGTACACGCGTTTAAGAAAACATTAATCCTAACATTATTAAATAATTAATTTTCTACTGAGTACATGTTCGGGGTAAAATGACCAGGGTAAACTGAGCTGCAAATGGCTGCTAAGAACCAATATCCAAGTGATGTGCGCAATATCCTAACCTGTCAGCTGGCTAGATAGCCACGCGGCGTAGTGGAACAGAAACTAACCACAAAAGAGTTTTTATATATTTATTTATTTATTTATTTATTTATTTATTTATAAACGGACCGAAGCCCTCTTACATAAATGTTTACACAAAAGAAAACGAACTTTACCTAACATAACAAAAACTGGACATGCACAAAAACTCATGGTAGTACACAAGTTATGACATTATCCGATAATCCTACGTAACTGTCTTTTAAAAGTGTGCAAAGACCCATTAAAGAAATCAATACTATTATAGCGAGTGTTAGAGTCAGCAATAATTCGATCTATTGGATTAATCAATCCATATGTAGATCTGGATTTAAGTGGTTGTAGTCCTGCTCTCGATCTCAATACGCGTTCAGGTGCGTAGAAATTGATTTGCATAAGAAGAGAGGGACAATCAATATGGTTATTGATTAAATTAAAAATAAAGAAATGGTCGGATATTCTTCTACGTGCAGATAATGTTTCGAGGTTGACTGCGTTTAATATTGTCGAGTAATCGTGATCAAATATTGACATTGGATTCTTTAGCTTATATGAACAAAACCTGAGTTTTCATAGTTTTTGACAACCACGGTGCAAAAAAGCCAGCCGTGCTACACACGTCATTCCAGGGCAAGGGGTTAACATTTACCTATAGTCGAATTAAAGTTCTTATTTTGTGGCACCTCACTTTACCCCGGATAGGAGTTCAGTTTACCCCATACATGGGGTAAAGTGATACCTCTTGCATCATTTCTTTCAAGTTGAATTTTAATATACTCTAAGTTTATTTTAAGTAATGCTATTCGTCATTTACCAATAGTAATGTTTTAATTATATTATAAATCCATTTCCAAACATTTTTATTGAAAGGGAAAAATTTTATTCGACTTCAAACTTTTCTCGTGTCACTTTGCCCCGGTCTCCCCTATTGAAGTTGATTTCGAATGTTGAATATTTTTAACAACTTTTAAGCTAATAGATTAAAATCCGTGGAAGGTAAAGATCTTTGTTATTGTGTACCTTTGCTAATCTGTAGGGAAATACTATAGAGAAATCAGTTAAAGCGAGGCACAGTTCAGTGCACACAAGTGCTTAACAAATATTTGAAGTCATTCATCTGGGGAATAAAGCCCCTTGTAACAGAATTGTATGTCACATATTCAACTTATTTTTCCACGTAGAATCATCAACTTACATTATTAAATATGATTCTTTAAATATTGAAAATAGATTTTTCTAAGCTTTATTTATCTTGGCTTTACTTGTTACAGGAAGAAATAATATACAACAAATGCTTTCCGTTTAAAAAATGGTGCTCCTCACTCTCTAGATGTCCAAGTATCTATGAATAATACTTTCAGGGTTAACCGGTATCCAATGTCCTATGATCAAGTTTGATAAAGGTCTAAAAATAAATCGCCAATTCCTTGAAGACGAGGAAACTGATTACAGTTTCCTCTCCTCATCGCGTGTATGCAGCTTTCGCAAGATAATTCACGCAGCCACGTATTACATGGAATATATTCCGCGAATGGCCATTATCGCGACCCAAACTGTCACGGCATATACGCGAAAGGCGAGGAAGCACGTTGTCGGGGGAGCTGATCAGGACAAGTTAATTTTCCTCATCCATATGGCGATTGCCACACATGCTGCAGAAGATATCAGCGTCGCATAGGTGTGTGGTGTCGTGGACGTAGTCACCAGGGTATTGTAAATTTCCGGTATACGTGCTGCATAGGCGGAACGGGTCCTGCTCCTCGTTTCTCTTTGCGTGTCTTGGCCCACCAAGACGTATTGGCCGAGCGAAATAATTTTGGCCAATTTTAGACTCACCTAGTCACGAGACCCAAGGCGATTAAAAATGTCTGGAGTTATAGAGATCTTAAAACATTTTGCAAGACCTTGTGTTTCGTAGCCTTGTCCAGTCTTACGGCTTTTACAAAGTCTCGAAAGTCTAGGGAATCTTGAAAGTTCTAACAGTAACGCCTTTATTACACTGTATAAAAGAACGCGCGCAGAGTGGTGTAAAATGGAAGCTTAGCTGCTATTATGCCTAGCTTAAGTCTAATAGATTGAGGAGAGCGTTAAATATTGATGAAAGCTGTGCGACGGGAGTGCCAAAACATTGGGATTAAATTAGAATACAGGGAGGTGGCGCAGATTAAAGAATTTGTTTTTTGTTTAAAAGAGGAATAGGTACCTATGTGGAGAAATTGTTAAAATCTTTGAACTTTGAATATTTTGTGCTTTGCATTTAAACTCACGATTACACAGACCTGTAAGATGAACACAAGCAAATTTTTTTAGTACTATCGCGATATCAACCAATACAATATCAAATTCTTTCAGAAACACCGCATTTTTTATTTCTTTAAGAATTTTCTAAGAAAGTATATTGAAGCCCTACCTCTACAACCTATCGCAATCTGCGCCCAATTTTCTATGTTGTTCTCTCTCGTTTCTTTATTCCGTCGCTCCGTTATCCCCCTCCCCCCTCCCCCCTCCGCCCCTGTGTCACTTATTTCCTTTCTTCCCGTGTCTCTCGCTTTCTTGCTCCTATTATTCACTTTCTCATCCTGTCCCTCCTTGCGATTCAGTGCGGCGATAAATTGGCTCCTCCCTACCTTTTCTTTCGCTCTGCTTAAGTCGTTGGCCGGAAACGAAATTTGACCGCCCTTATTACCGACCCCGTTATAACTTGCATTTTCGTTAATGTCCCTGACAAAGGAGGCGGCTACGCGAAAGCTGACAAAAGTCGGTAGGGGGTGGGGGGTGGGGGGTAGAGGGGGGCGAAATTAATGTGGGAAGTTTCGCCTGCGAGATAAATGTAGTCTCTCGGGGGCCACGACGCGAGACGGATATTGTTCCCAAAATGTCCGACTCGTTAATTTGGAGAACGTACAATAGCCATGGGAGTGACGTTGCCCGAAAAATATTGAAAAAGAATTTTTCCCCCTACAGTTTCCGCGTCTGTGACGCAGGTTGAAGCTATTATGCAAAGTTACCATTCAAAAGCTGCCATTTGAGGGGACAAACTTTGTACATTCACATAATTATTCATAAGTGTTTATCAGCATCTGCTGCCCTATTGGTTTTGGAAGCAAATGATTTAAGTTACCTAAACATATTGCGCTGAAGGCTCTTAGAATCGCGAATACTATTTTTTTTTTAATGGATGATGCAACATTAAAACTCAGAATGAAAGAAAGAAAAGTAATTGGTTGTAATTCTTTGGAAATTAAATATTAAACTATGTTCCTCAAGTTGCCATTATATATAACATTTATACATGTAATGTAATTAATTGAAATGATATTTTTACAACCATTTAAGAACTCTTTGTGTAAATTAGTAAATTAGATTGTTAATAAAGGTGAATATTTGGAAAGAATTCAACGTTTTAAATTATCCAATGATTGAAGTTACCTGCAACCAATTGTGTACCACGAACAATTGCTCGAGCTTACACGTACGACATGACCCGATGTCCGTTTAATTTCAAATCAGGTATCCCATTGGGTTGGTCACACGATGAAGTAATTGAACTCGAGTGGCGCTTACCGATATCAAATATAGACAGCGTTTAGTGTCTGATATATCTCTATGTCTCAAATAAACGTTGACTTGTACATACTAAACCAGGAACTTACATTGTTTGTGTACGCGACTAATGGATAATTAATACACGCCTGATTGCCTCAAGCTTCCATAAACAATTTTAATTATTTCATAGGCCTTATTCTCCTATGCAATTTACAGTGGTTTTTAATGAGAGCCCGTGCATTGGGGCTCACACATAATTTGTTACAAATATTCAATTTTCGAAGTTTCTGAGGCTCACAGTGTGGTACGATTATTCATGCAATAATTGAACACCTTAAAAATATTTGAATGAAAATAGATTGTTTTAATTAGTTATTCCTTCCATTCAAAATACTCAAGTGCATAGTTTGGTTGAAATAGCAGAATTCCATTGTAAATGCAGTTTATTATCCACTATTTGAAGTGCGGTAAACAATCCGCTGATTAAATTCTATTATGCACATGCATTGCAATATGTACGTTAATATAGGTATCCTACTTATTGTGACTTGGTCAAATTTAAATTCACGAAAACTATAGTTTTAAAAACAGTCGTTTTAAAATGAACAAATACTTAAAAGAAACAATCAGGTCCTCTAACACGTCTGCCTATTATTCAAAGTAACAAAAATACTTTTTGTAGTCACATAAAATGGAGCATATGCTGTGTTGTTTGATTCGGTAATAGATTTTAGAAACTCAAATAAAATTTCAGAATCTGAGGTATGAAATATGAAAATACCAGAGTTATCGCCTTCGGTTAAACGTTTAATATTTGGCAGTTATCTGTGTAAGAAAGATGAACGACATCGTTTGAACAGATCTATCATTGTCAGTATATTATCGCGTAGGGGTGAGACATTACGTAGGTACACTTTCTATGGGGTGGATTCAATCCTTCAATCCCTTGCATATCGGAGTCGTGGAAACCGAAATAGAATTATGTTTTTGGAAGGGACCATGTAATTTACATCATTTTCATCCTATTATTATACGTGCTCATCAAACAGTATATATTATCAAAATTTATAACGATGTCCATGAATCAAATGCATTTCACCTTTAGCTCATCTTTAATTTCTGTTTCAATTTTCGTTTGATTCACCTTCATTTTAAAACACAATTCACCAATGTGCTTCATTTCGATCATATTATTATTCTTGCTTGTCAAGCAGTGCAAAACAAATTATATAAATTCGTCATGACATTCGCAATATAAATGAAATCTGTAAATTCCATATTTTCTGTTTTACGTGTAAAGGTTAGTCATTTGTTCCATGAAAAACCAACCCTTAGGTAAGAAAAATATTCCTCTGTTATTAGTCGAATATTTTGATAAATAAGGATAGGAAATGTTATTTCTCGCGAAATCATTAAGTATGGTCTGCGGTGTAGCAAAAATTGCGATTTGTATCGCATGGTTACCAAGAACCATAAACTTTCGGCTTACCTACCATCCCGCGTTCGTTTTCTACCTGTCCACGCAGCGACCGCACGAGATAAAGCCAGAAAATATGCTCGGATTTAGAAATGCCTCCCGCATACACCGATATAACATAGCTTTAGATGTTATCTATCTAAATAAATAAATAAATAAATAAATAAATAAATAAATAAATAAATAAATCCAGAAAATTATCAGTTCTGGAATTAATCCTACTATTATGTGATATTCCAAAGTGTTGAAAGTGTGTCGGTAAACTACATTAACACTCGTGTGGCAAATACAGGTTATGGTGGAATCAGACGGAACGTGGCTCGGCTCGTTCAGGCTCGGCAAGTCAGCTTGGCGAGCACGACTCAGCGAGCCATGACCGATCAGACGGCGCGTGAATCGGCGATCACGTGCAAAGATGAACTGCTTATTATTGTTAGTAGTGAATGTTTATTTATTTGCCTCACGGCGGTAAAAATCGTTGTTTACACACGTTGTGTAAATACAATGCACCGTATTATTACACTATATTAGTAAATTCTTTCTTTCTATTTTTTATTTTCTTCATCCTCTTGTTTTTCATGCATCTATGATTTTCTTCATCAAACATGTCCTTGCCCATTACCCTTTAAAAATTCCTTGATTGCCAGCCTATGATTTGCTCCATTTGTGTTCTAGCATTCTTCTGGTAAACACTGTAATGTTTTCAATTTTTCATTAAATTTCCTGCATTTATTTTCCTCATCCGATTCTCTGGTAGGTATCTGTTCTATCCTTCTTCATTTCCAGATGTGAATCTTGCTATTATCACCTGGTCTCTGCCACCATAAACTTTTCAAAGATATTACTTATTAATAGTGTTACTACTAACAAAAATTATGTTAAGATTTACAATCCTCTCATTCTAGATTTTAGAATCGAAGTTAAGATTTATTCTAAGACGTGCGCGAATGAAATTCGCCGTCCAAGCGTTAAATCCTTCACATTTAAATCCTAATTGATGGCAAATTCTTCAAATATAATATTTCTTGGAAACATCAATATCCTGCAATGCATTAAAGCATTTAGGCTGTAAAGCATTTTACTACAAGAAAGGAACTCCGTAACAGTCTACGATCCCGTAAGTCAGCTCTTTTCTCAAACGGAGTATCGTTAATGCCCCTCTCGGTCCAAAAGCATTTGAAGCGCAATCGTCGGATTCTCAATTATCCAATTTCAGATATTCGCACCGATAAGGTTTAAGCGTCTCGCTTTGAATTGCGAGTCGCGAGCCCTCGAAGTCTGTTGAGGCTCGATAACACGATTCGCTAACAAAGGATACGTGTCGCCTTTGTCCAGATAATTGGAGCCCCTCTTTCTATTGTTGATCGCTATCTCTGTACGAAGACTTTCCGGGTCTGGTCGCAACTTATAGCGCTTCATCTTCTTCCAACTTTCGGCGAGATCTTGTGTTTATCCTCGGAAGCAAATCGGTTTCCCGCATACGTGGTGTTTTATGCTCACGCTGCCTTGAAATGGTTTGGAAGCAGATCGTCGCCCACACGGAAAACGGCTAAGAGGACATAGCACGTCTCCACGTTTTTATCCGAATAATAGCGCTAACTCTGGTTAAATGAACTATGTCACTGAATTCAGCCTGATATAAAATTTTGTTATTGTAGCGTTTTCAGTTTATTGAAAGAGTAAAAGTTGTCACAGGAACCGCGTACTATACACTGAATCAAAAAGTAGATTCAGGAGAGTAGAACCCGTTATAATAAAAAAAGATTAGATCTTGAATTTTGCGGTCAAGGACAATTATGAGTCACATTTTTTTAAACAGCTGTGAAAGCCGCGACAAAGCATTTTGTTTTATATTCTGCACATTCGATGGCTATTAAGGGGAAGTCGATAGAGTAAGTGTTAGTCTGATAGGATCTTTTCACTAAACATTTAATCTATGGCTCATGATTAGTATTTAGAATATATTCATGTTGTAGAGAGGGAGAGCTGGCTTAAAATAAGATTAAAAATTATATGAATCTATCCAAATTATTAATCGTGAGTCACAAAAGTGTGTCGTGTGAAAAGTTCCACAGTTGTACTTGCGAAGTTTTTCGTAAAATTAGGGTAGAATTCATCCATCATAAGTATACAGAAGAACATTATTATATAACGAAGTATATATAGTGCACGAAATAATATTAATTCCACCTCAAATTTATTCCGAGCGTAAGTAGTTAAAGTATACGATAAGTCAGCCATCTCTTTCAGTGCCTATACCCGCTGCGATACGCATGTGTGAGTCACTGTAGCTGTTTCTATTGCATACGTAAGGCTTTGCCAGAGTTTTAAAATTTATCTGTATAATATTAGCTATTTGATGGGTAAAATTTGAAGCATGCTAGGATAAAACGTCGCTTTTAAATTCAAGCTCGTACAGACCGTGGAAAGCATAATGTACTCGCTGTAATTGTAAAAAATCGTTATTAATACAGCAAAAAGCCAGGATTTAATAATTGGCCAGTGTGGGCAGTGTTGTATAATGAAATAAAGATATTCAGAGAGAGACAAATGGCTAGGAGTTCACGTACCTACCTCTCTAAAAACAGTTACATTATGCGCTGGAGACAAATCCGTATAATGCCGGACAGGGCACGAACTGGACGACTAAAAGTAACTACATTAAAGTAGAATATGTTAATGATAATAAGGTCAATGTAAATTCTCCAGACGATCTCCGGAATTGCTAGGGACACTGGTGCAATTAGAATGCATCAAATATTCGCGAGCATGATGGAAGATCAGTTGGTTATTGCAAACCTAAAATGATGTGCTGAAATAGCAAATTTATAATTACAAGGCGAGGTTCCCAGGTGTCCGCCTCCGAGTGCTTCAGTTTTTGGATATGTTTTAGAGGACGGAAAAATAAGATATACAATATAAAGTTCATAAGGGGTACAAAATTGTGTTAAATAAAACTTTATATAAATTTAATTTGCGTCATAATTTACTGTATGGACGATGTTCTTGTCGTCAGTCACCGTTATTAGAGGGTAAACTACCCGGGGGGTGGTTCACCCCTCATTGTCAGTGGCGATGGGAGGTCATAAAACCACTGATGTGACATCATAAAATAATTTATGTCTAAGGATTTTTAAGAATTTTATGAATTTTTTTACACCTTTCAAGTCTAGGGGGTAGTTTACCCCCTAATAACGGTAACTTATTTTATTTTTAACCATGACTGATCTTATTTTTCGGTCCTCTAAAACATATCTAAAAACCAAAGCAATCGGAAGTGGACATCTAAGAACCTCTCGTTGTCAGTGTAATATACATAGAAGGAAAAACGATTAACCGACACTATGTGAATTTTACAATTGAAGACCGCAGACAAGCATTATGAATAGACGAGTTCTCCTTTGAAATTCTTTCTTTGATGCAGCAAACGTCTGATCGTTGATGGCTTGGAAAACGAGTGAATGAAAATTATGATCCATTCCGTCCGTAATGGAGTTGGCGATCTTTATAAAATTGATGGAGCCTTTAGAAAATAGGGAATACTTATACTTGTATTGTGTAAAGAGAAATGTAACTCCTTGAAGAAAATTTCATATACCATCAGGGCTATGATCTTGAAAATAAATGCGAACGGAGGCTTTTAAGCATAATGAAAGGATAAGGGTGGTGTTAGTGTCTTAATCGTCCCCATTATCGAACAAGGGGAACTTAAGGGGGTATTTTACTGTGACATGCTGTTTTTTTTAAACTTTTTCCAGAAAATTTTTTTATGGGCTTAATGAAAGACTTTTATTACGGATCAGGCGTGGCAGATTAGGTGTAAGTAGAATTTTCTTTATTAGAATTCTTCACAAAACTTTAAACGCGTTTTTCTCAAAACGGTGTTTAAGAAAATGGTTGCCACGATACCTCAAATTCTACTTGACCAATTTGGCCCATCTTCTGGACATTTTCAGCAGATGTGTCGCTATCGTCTCTAGCAGAATTAGACCAAAATTTTCGAATTTTTTTTGTAATTTTATAGCTTGAAAAAGACGAAAAAAACATCGCGAAAGTCCACATTTAATGTTAAAATTCCAGCCATTATAAGAATTTTTGAAATTTCAATCCCAATCTGCTAACACCGATAGTCATGCCCGAATAATTTAAGAATCTTTTTGGTTTTTTTATTTCGGATGAACAGAACGACCAGAATCAGGCCAACAAGTCGAGCACTTTTTGTTCGAGGTGGTCGGCTTTCAGGAGCTGTGGCGTCATCTTTATTTCATATAATCAACCAAAGAAAATGTTTATTCATAGTTTAAGATATAGTAAATATACAGTAAAAAGTTCGGCATAAAAATTTTCATTAACTCCATAAAAAAAAATTCTGAAAAAGGTTGAAAAATTCGCATGGCACAGTAGAGTACCCCATTAAGACTATATCGATGTAGATAAATTATTATAATTTCTATAAATAATACAGTGAACATTGTCTTAATAGCCAAACCATGTCGTTTTTTATTCATCACCTCGTTTATTTTCTCCATATCTAATTATTCTACAGATAATTAATACACAAAATCCTTAAAGAGTAATATAATTGCAATATACAAATTTTATTATCAAATCTATTCTTGATGCTGTATTTTACTGCAATGCTACGCTACTACGTGGCGAGCATCTGCTTTTGAAATAAAATCGATTATTCAGTTTGTAATATTGGATGTTTGAATCTTTTGATACGACCGTAAACTCGAATTATCGATGCTGCATACGTACCTGATCAACGTACCATACAGATAAAACGATTTCCGAAATGCAGAAAAACATCGGTGAGAGGTGCAGGCAGCCAGGCGATCAGGATCGATGAGTGATTCGATTTCACTATACGATGGGGAAGGATTGCACGCTACGGACAGTGGGCATTTAATTAAATTTTTGTTTCCCTTTTACTCCTCGAATTCGTTCTTTTTATTTGTATGTACCTGCCTCGCGATGCGCATAGTCACATGCACTGTAATATACCTGCGATAGAGTTGGAGTGTACAGATCGATACTGTTGTACTTTGCTTTTCTCTTTCATTGCACGTTTTTAATGTACGTCAGTTTCGAATTTCTGTGGGTGTTTTGCGAGTGCTTCCTGATTTAGGAGTCTTTTATTGCCTTCATTTTCCACTTCTTTGAAATTTTTGTATTTTGTAATGTTTCATTATCGTATACTAAAAAGTGCTCAATTTAGATTTTGAAAAAGCAATATTTGAGGCATTAAGATTTGTTCAAGTTCGACTGCAATGTATACATAAGTGGCAATGCTGAATGGCTTGTTGCTTAAAAGTGTTCCAGACAGTATTGAGAAAAATACACCGGGAAAGTCTTCTTCACATTGGACTGTAATTCAATTCTGTCAAATTGCTAGCCAAATGTAACCTGCTCACGAACCATTTTGACCCAAATACAGTTCGCTAAATTAATTACTGTACATGATTGTTCACTTCTCCATTCCTGCACAGCCAATCACGCATTAAAAACATATTAGAATATTTCAGAACAACTAGTATTACATTTCATTTGGTAAACAAAGTATCGATGGAAGCATTCATTTCTCTTTAAATGCATGTGAATTAGTACATAAATAATTGTCAGAAACAGAGATTAGACAATCTTGAAAACAGTCAATTAACAATGCGTTAACATGTAGCGATATAAATGACAGCCTTGTCTTCTTTCGTCAAATGTACATAGATAATAAACATCTGCTGCACCATACGATCTCATTATGTTATCCATCCGTGCTTCTACAACATAGCTTGACAACTTGTTTTATGACGCCTGTGTCGTGAAATGCATCCACATCGAATTGTGTGACTCTTATCGCAAATGGCTAATGTAACGGATATTTAGTGCACGTTAGTTGCACCATTTTGTCGCGATAAATCTGGAAACGTTTGACTCCAGCAACCATTACGATTCGGTCGCCACGTGATTAAGCGATCGTTCTTTTAAGTTTGTGTCACACTAATCGATGCATCGTGTGGCGAACCGTCGAAACAGTTTGTAATTGCGTGTCGTTTGAAAGCGAGTCGGGGCCGGTGAGCGGGGAAAACCGCACGCGCCTACGGAAAATCAATAACGCAGCCTCCGCGTGCCTGGCGAGAGAAGAATTTCCTTTCATGGACGATTATTATATGTAATTTTTTCTTAAAAAGTGCAATTAGTAGTTCAGGATTCTATTCACCCACTATCTCCTTCTTACCTACGACACATTATTGGGAAGTACCCGAAGTACCTGGTGCTGTGTATGCTACACAAGGTGTTGAAGAATAGAGTCTGAGACTTCAGGAACTTCAGGAAGTCTTCATGGTTCAGTCTAAAGGCTGTTTTCCAACCCAACATAAGATCGCCGATAGGAGCAAAAAAGGCTTAATTAACATAGGTCCTACAATCGATCCTTCCGATGTAAAACGTGCTTTCGTGTTTACCAGGGCACAGTGGTCGGAAATAAAAAAAAACTGGTCAAAACCTTAAGTTCTAAAGTCATCAATTATGAACCCATCAAGGTTTTAGAACCCATCAAGGTTTTCACCAACTATTTGCTTGCTAATTGCTAACAGATTGAAGGAGATAGCGTAAGTGACTCCCTTATTAGTAATATATTCAATGCAAACAGAACTGATCAGAAGAATTTTTGGAGACCAACTTCTAGGATCAGTTTGCAAGTTGCTATAATGTTTTGTAGAATGATTTACATCAGGTCTTAGTCTTAGATGATGTTGTATCGAGAGAGATTATCCATGTGGTTTTTGCATGATGAGGCTCCACCACATTTTCCAATTAATGTGAGACCACATTTAAATTCAACCTTCGGTGAAAGATATGACGAGCATGTCCAGTAAAAGGACCTTCAATATCTCCTGCCTTAGATCCTCTAAATTTTTATTTGCAGGGATACGTGAAGAATTTAGTGTACTCGTCAATAATAAATAATATAGTAGACTTACGATAATTAATCAAAAATGCATATCAGACAATACGAGACAGAGCAGATGTGAAAATTGTATTCAACTGGAAGAACAAAACACATTAAATATCTTTTGAAATGTAGAAATAAACTTTTGTATTTTACGTCGGAAAGATTGATTTTAGCGGCCAAAGGCTTAGATTTTTTCGACACTGTATAAAACGTCAACGTTTGGACTCTTTCAAGCTACACTTCCAACATAGTAAGTGGAACATTCAACATAAATTAGAATAACTTCAAGAGCAGGAGCAAAAAAATCACATTAAATGGAAACTTGTATTTTACGTCATATGACTGATCTTTTATGCAATAAGCAATGCAAATAAATCCTGTAATACGTGTCTGAGGTGTGTGTATTAAACTCGACGGGAGTTGGTATTATCGAGCAATATTTACGTGTCATTCTGATGTTTCTCAATGATCTGGAATCGTAGGAAGTGCAAGGACTGAATATTTTAACTAGTGGAACCCAATGGTCTTTGTCAATTTCAAGCTAATGTTTGCTAGGAATTAATTAATCCGTATTACTGTAACATGTAGATAGGTAAATATCATTTCAAACCTCTAGCAAGCTAATTAACATTTTTACTTCAAAATCAAACACCCAATAACACCTCCATTGGAATTATTGTCTTTATGTAATTTTACAAAAATCCAACACAAGTTGATAAGTAAGAAGACGTGCAAGCTTCCTTTCAATGTTCATATGCACAGAGGACTTTTTTCGAAATAATAAAAGTTACTACGTTTTCTTTTAAACGCCAATAGCCGCTACGTTGATTTTTGTATCGTTCGTGAAATTGCCTTACCATTCGCGCGCGTTTTTCATGATTTACGAAAAACGAGTGTGGCTGGCAGGCCGGGCTAAAATAACGAAAAAGAAGTTGATAAGCCAATCGATATCGAAGAATGAAAATAGAAAGAACGGCTGGCGAAGTAAGAGCACTGGGCGGGCGGGGCCAAATGGAATGAATTTACAGGCAATAGCGAAAGGGAGAAGTATTATTCGTTACGTACTTTTGACGGTCGCCTTGTAGAAAAATTGAATTAGGGAAGAATTGAAGCAGGGAATCGGGAATAAGAAGTTCGAAGGTAAAGGAAGTGGGGGATGTAAATTTAAGTCACGTCGGATAGACGAGAACGTTCGCCTGTGTTAATTGACTTTCCTGCTTGCGGCACTTTTAGTTGCAACAGTTAGAATGGGACCGTTTTTTTTTTATTGCATTACGTCTTAAGTTAGCGTCTCCTCGCTTTCCTCCTTTGTCTACGAAAGTGTATTAAAATTTTCAGTTTCTATCAGCTTATGCGCGTAATGACATCCAAATGCTCAAAATAAAGTTACTGATATGCTTTTGTATATCTACTTTACTACAGAAAAAATGTTTTAGATTGTTACTTTGGTAAAATCTACATAGGGCAACATGTACATGTGAATAGTCATTCAGGTCATTATAATACAATTTTGAGTTAGAATTTTTTTTCGTTGCATCACTATTACAAGATGTATTAATAATTGATATTTGATTGAGAAATTCTTGTATCCAGACCGTATTATTAAGTAAGTGAATGTTATCTGATGATGCATATCTGAAGGAGTAAAAGGAGTCTTTGAAGAATAATTTATTGCCATCTAACTATCTGAAACTGAGAGGGTTACAGAAAAATTTTCCCAACGAAAATTGCACGGTTGATAAGCAGCTATCCTATATTTTACGTACATACATATGTGTATGGTTTTGTAGCTTTACTTCTTTTAAAAGGATTATACACTTCTTGTTTATTATGTGATACTAACTCTTCTGCTACATTACTCCAACTTTGAAACATACCGTTTATATAACATCACGATATTTTTCATTTTCATAGCTTCTGAGATTTTAAAATTTCTAAAGGTAGTTGAAATAAAACTTCCACTGCTATTAATGCAGATATAGTATATTCAACCATAGGGTAAACCAAGCAGTAATTAACCGCATACCAGTGAGTGATCATTAGGCAAAGAAATGTCAATTATAAATTTAAAAATATTAGGTATATGTTTATAAATGGAGTGTAGTTGCACTTTTAATATCCCATATTTTACGCGTATTAAGTAAACATTAATAAGTACAATTCTTATTAAAAGTATGCGGTCATTTACTGGACTTCTACACGTTTTGCATTTTATAATCGTTTTTTTACAAATTACGATAAGAATAAGTAATTATTTTTATAGAAATGTCAAGAAAAATAATTTTAAATGCAATTTCAACAGTTGTTTTGTTGTTATACATAAATATAATCAAGTATTAATCTCAATGGTCCATAAATTCATCAATTCGGTCATTTACTGGTTGGTTTACCCTATAGTACATTACATGATTTCATTGAAAAACAAAAATAAAAAATACCTGTGATTGGTTTTCCTTTACTTAAAGTGAGGTTGTTCCAATGAAGGAAACTTTGTGATTCGCGACTCTCTTCCCTATTGCAACGCTCAACCTAGGTACCTACACCACTGTTTAAGCAAAAAAAAAGAAACATGCTTCCATTACCTTTCTTTTGGAATCACATTTTTAACGTGCTGTATGTCTACTTGTTCTAAAATTGCAAACGTATTCCCAGAGAACCCTTTTATGCATTAGGCACCTCAGTATCGCTCATTATCCCTGGGGCCATTTTCCTCAATCTGAACTGGCAAGACGATCGTGTTTCTTTTCATTACTAAGTTATTTAATTCACAGGCATCGTCATTATTCTTAATATATTCATGGTCGATTAGACAGTTCGTTCAACCGTGTCACGCAACAATCGCTTTAACGACGACTATAAACAGACTCATTTAACGGTTACCGATTAAATCGAACGTCCTCCCCCTGCTCGACGACGGTCGCGGCTGCACATCGATTATGCTAAACTGTGGTGAGACTAAACTCGAAAACTTGACAGCATCAACGTGCCATCTGTCGGCAGTTAAAATAGAAGGGCGGGCGGCAGGGTTACGACGAAATTGAATCAATAAATTCGCTCCCCGAATGCCCCTATTTCATCCAGCTCTTCAATTGCTGCCCCAATCATCTGCTAATCCAATCTTTCAATCTGCCTGTACACGTTCGACGAATTTCTTTTTTATGTACCTGCATTCTTGCGATCACTCGTTGTCGCACGTTCACGTTGTGTGGCTAATAGAGTATAAATATTGCTACGTCTTTATCAGAAATATAAATAAAATTTCGTTACCTTTCGTATTCATGTTGGTAGTTATTAGGCCGGCAAGAAAGTTCTCTATTTTTTCATGGGGCGATGACCTAATATATTTTTTAATCTATGTTATTTTATTCGCCAAATAGCCTCTATTCCAGTTAACTATAGTTTCTCAATGTGTATTGTAGATGCTAGTTATCAGTTTTGTAAGATCTCTCTATTTTAATGGAAAAAGTAGTGCATTTGGTCCTGCATAAGATGATCGAGTTCTCGGAAAGGGTAATACGTATGCATATGTATATGGAGAGCCTGGTGGATGAGGAAGAACTTGTAACCCAAAATTCACAATTGTCTGCCATGTGATTTCTGCAGTGTAATATCTCGCCGTGTCTTGTAGAAGAGCTTTTCGATTGATAAGAGCGAAATGCTTTCCTTGGACACATTGCAGCATTGGATATAAATATATGATGTACTTATTTGCTCATTTAGTATCTTTAAATGAACAAGTTGAGGTTAGAAAGTTTATGTTGTGATTCATTAGCCAACAGTCACTGATACGTTTATCTATTTTTCACTGTACAATAACGCAACTTATTAATTATTAAGAAGGAGCAAATCTTTCCACCACCACGTTCACTTATTATGGTGAGAGTTCGTGGGATACCAATTTGTTGAGTTTCCTCTGGTTTTCCATGAGACGATTCCATGCAGCTGTTTCTGATACTCCCATCGTCCCCCCAGACCTACACAGATTTGTCATGGATCTGAGTTAACCTGTGTTCGTAGAAGGTCCTCTATTCATTGTCACTGAAGTGGTCTGTGAACCGATATCCTCGAGGGTAAATGCTGCCAGATGTGACTTTCGTCACACGCTATAGGGGTCTGCAGGCCCAAAATGCTCGTCCAGTTTGGTGTACACACACCGAGGACTTAAAAGTACCATTGATATCCAGAAGTCATGTTGAATTAGTCTCTCAACTGTTGATGCTCCCAACTAAGGAATGCTGGCATCTTCAAACCTTGCTGCTTTTACAAGTTCGCTATATTTGTTCCACTAATAATAGATCTAATCTTGCCAGCTCGCAACAGTATTCAGTTTTACACGGAACGCATCACCTTTAACAAACCCTTTGCATGTGGGACACAAAACATTTATAGCCATATAAAAATAATACATTCTGAAACAAGGACGTTTGAGACGCTTTCTAGGTAGTCGGTTAACTCTCCGTGGCAGTTGCCAGGGAACTGCACAGTATATAAGATATGCGAGAGCTGGAGTATCAGATAAATAGTTATGAGTATTTTAAAAATTCTTCAAAACTAACATGAAATTATAGCCTCATAGATTATAGGAGTAAGTTGGAATTGATTCTTCGAAGGTGCATCGTGTGTTGTGAACACTGCGATAAAGATCTGTGCCTTTGTAAGTTAGAGATACTGCTATTCTCATCTAACGAAGAAGCTGGTGATCAATCGATAGATTTCCAAACGCCAGATAAGGCCAATTTTTACGCTACCCTACGTAGAGGCAAAGGTGTTATAATTACAAGCCCGAGTAGGCAGCATTGCCAGAGGCTTATAAAGATCACCTTTTTCCTTCTTGACCAGTACCTTTTTTGTTCTTTGTGAAGCTTCGACTGGCGAGGGTAAATCTCCCCCTTTTTGTCGCCGTTTTTTTCAGTTCAAGCAAAGGGGGTTATGCCCTTTCTTCGAGCGAACAAAAGTACCCCTGGAGATCAATGGAAACGTGAAGAAGACCTAACATCGGTCAAGGAGGAACAGGAAAGAAATTACCCAGGCTGTTGAACTAGGCGCCACGAAGAAGGAAGCCGCTGGATTGTTTCGTAGGATCGACACTTCAGCGCGCCATAAGTAAACGGGAACCGAGAATATGGAGATAAACAAGGGAATCTATCGATAATGCAGGCAACCGTTAATATTCGATAACGTCTATTTCTCTTTTCTTCAGCCATCTGTTCAGTGAATTCTTCGACTAATCTCCCCGTTACTTATTCTTCTACGTTCTTGTTTTTGGCCTCTGTGATTATCTTCTGCCTCCCTTCTTTTTCATATCTTTGATGCTGTGCTCCTCCGATGAAGTTTATTCTCTACCACTGCACTTGCATCAATGATTCCTCGTTGAATGAGTGTACCCAGCGTCATACCTAAAATTTTCCTGCAGAAGTACAATAATATAATATTACTTTGCTTGCTTTGTATACGTGTGTACGAATGAAAATCTATTAAAACTCATTTTCTCAACACTGCTGTAATTAAGATCACGCACATTGCACGAGAAAGATAGGTGCTGGGCCACAAGTGATACAGTGCGCCAGATAGCAGTATGCTGGGTGGTAATCGTTCCGCAGGAGAGGCAAGTTCCAATCTGTTCTCAGAGTTACAGCTCCGAATAGTTCTCTAGGCAGCGAAGTGAGTCTAGTGGACTCTAAGCAGCGAGTTATGAGTTTTAGGCAGTAATTTAGGTAGCGGATATCTGAGTTACCACCTCCGGTTAGAAGCTTCTGATTATAACGTACTCCTTGGGCGTTGATTTGAGTCTCATACAATTAAGTTATAATGTTCTGAAGAGTTGCAATCAGTTCTTTCTTGCCATTAGTAGGTATGCCAAACGTGAGTCACAGAAGTGTCTCGTGTGAAAAAGGCCATAAAGATTTCTTAGCTTAATAAAACTCTTTTTCAATTATACTCTAAATTCGTGTTCAGCGTAGAACAACGGAAAGAGAAAGAATGCATGAAGTGTATTCAGGCTTGGGCGGTTTCTCAGATAAATGGCGGGCTCCATGTTCAGCGACGCACCTTTGAATCGCCAATGGACATCAAACAATCCCAGGTGCATTGCAAACAGGTATAGTCAGAACAAAGTCAACTGTGTAGCCATTCAAAGCTATTAAGGGCAAGGGGTTATTCTCACCATACGATTTGACGAATCAGTTGCGCTGTCCCCCTTTTCATCCTTCAAAGCTGTACGGTGGAGCTGGTTTTTGTTCAGAAAAGCACCCTGGCAAACCCTAAAAGGCCAATGAAAAAGGACCAACTGTAGTTTTCGTTCTGATTAGTGGCACCGTTCGTTATTGTCCTGCGTGAGAATCTTGAAATAATTCGTTTAAGTTGAATTTACATGAAACGATATAGAATTAAAATATCACCATGCATAACCATGCATCCTTGGGACTGAAGCACACCAGATTTTCGTCGCACAGAGAAGAACCTTGGTTCCCGATAAGTAGAAGACACGAAGGAGATAGCTTACTAATTACGTACTTCAGTACCATACATTGGCGACTTCTAGCAGAGTGCACTGCGGAAACTACCATCTCAGAGGATTACGTCGTTGAGGAACATTCTGCAAACGGGTATAAAGACCCTCAGGACTTGTTGATAATTATCGTTAGTGATTATTAATTATAGCCTATGGCGTCGATGTTGTTTAATAATTTTAATCGCTTATCACCGTGTTAAAATGTCGTGATGTACCCCTAGGGGACGTTAATAATACGACCGTTTGTTCCTGGAATTTCATCGAATGCATTTCTGTTTCCTTTTCAATATTATGCAGAGATTGGAGGTTACGAAACATTTAGGACCATAATTTTAATAATTTCCGTAAAGTGGAGCATTGGTAGTGGCGAGGATGGACTACTTCTTACATTTAGTTCTAAATTCTCAAATTCTTTCTTTAACATCATTACTCGTATCTTCCAGTAACGCCTATAAATTCAGCGGAATTTAAAAAATCTGTACCTCATTAAATACGATTTTACGTGAAAACCAATATTGTGTTGGATCGTAAAAGGATTCTCAAAAGGGGAATCAATCCCTACCCCGTTGAATATCTAATAAATCATGAAAAATAACGAACATTGGCACAGAGGATAAAAATGGTCGTCAAATAAAGTATCTCTTTGATGTTCTTATGCTCTCGGGAGCTGCACAGTCCACTCGAAGGAGACATTAATTGACAACTAAACAAACGGTCGAAGTTATAAACCTTAAGCTTGCTCTCGTAGTTCAATTTACTGAAAATACGCATTGTCTATATGTTTTCCTGGAACAAATGATAATAATTTCTTCATTTTGATACGTTCTTCGCAGAAAACGCTTCGGTGTTTGATAAATAGGTCATTGTGATGGTATTAAAAATAATTGTACTTGATTAAAAATGTATTTTACAAAGTAATACTCTTGTAAGAATGGCTTAGTGTTCTCTCTTGAGATGGTGCGTTCCTCTCGCTAATAAGAACAGCTTAGGGATGCATTCTTGTCCTGTGGCAAAGATCGATCACCCCTATACTGACCCCGCTCGTCCAGGACGTTCCTAAGCGTCCATATCCGTGGACCATTTTAGGAGAATGCAACACTCAAAAGTGGATTTGAAGTTTTGGCGGTCGTAGGCTAATATGCGTCTGCCCCCTTTTCCGCGAAATAGCATAAAATATTTTAATTTAAAGGAGTTGAGACAATTCTAAAATTAATTCCATATGAAAAATCACATGAGTTATTTCGCTACATGAAAAAAAAATTATATTGTTCTTAAAGCCTCTGTGTTTAAACCTTTCTGAGTTTCTTTCGCCCAAAATTTAACGCCACTGCGAAAATTTGCCCCTCCTAGGCTGCAGCCTACTTAAGAAATCCACCCCTGACGACACTACTGAAGAACGTCCTCCGTTGTCACAGCTATTGTCCATAGCAGCTTGGCCCCCTCGTAGAGAGGGTATTCTTTCGTAGAGAGAAATAATAAAAAGAATTTATTGCATTAAGGGAAATAGAGAAATCTCGCGTGGACAAAAGCTGGTGAGCGATAGCGCAAAGTGAGATGTATCGTTGAAGCTATATCGACCTTGCATCTGACGCTGATTAAAGGAACGTTTCGTTAACGGCGTTATTCAGGTTGCGTGTCGACGGTTCCGATCGATAGGAATTTAATCCAGCCCGAGTCCGGGCCGTTTAGACACGTTCTTTCGAAATGTATCGCCTTCCGATGTCCCTGGAGCAAAGTTGGCAATCGGATAGCGGCGTTAGGCGAAAGTATGCAACCTGGGCTTAGGTGGGGCAGCAGGTTTCCCACGAGCAATTTCGTCGGCATCCAATCTCGGTGTGCAGGCCGCCGCTACCTTCGCATCCCGTAGCAACCCCTCAAGCTTCGCACGGGAAACCCAATTTGCTGGATAGCAGTCGGCCGGATTGCTTCCGTAGACATACGATTGCAGTCGATACGAGACAAATCTAATCGCTCGTCATCCCACATATCGACCAATAACCAAATGTAAATCTCTTCTGTGCTGCCCCCATCCACGGGACTTCTCGGAATGCTTGCACCTTCGGTTCTTATCCGCTGCGTTTGGCGTCTTGGGAACCATTTATACGACTTTGGTGGTTATCTTCGAAAATTCAACGTTGTTTGCGAAAATTGGAAGAAGTATTGGGAATATTGTTGTCAGTATGGTTTAAGGAAGGTGTATCTTTGACGAGAGTAATCGTGGAGGGTGATTTCACGAAGTCACGTGTAGGCATGTTTGTTCGAGTATGCAAAGAGTGGAAATGGAAATATAAGCTTCAGTTATCGGTGGTGATTGACATGATTACCTACGAGTTACAGGGCGTTTCATCGGGAGATTTAATGTTCAAAGAGTACCTTGCAGGGCAATAATTACAGAGAATTGAGAATTTTAATTACAGAGCAGTATGATGAAAATGTCTTGGAAATAGAGTGTAATGTGTATTAAAATTATGTTTTTGTCATACAATTTGCTAAGGGCTCATGGCTGGTTAAAGTTACTATACACTATACAGTATTGGAAATCTTTATTGGATCGCTTAATAAAGTGTTTGGCATTCAACTTACTTTCGTCAAAGTATCGAACACTGAATACTCGGTTAACAAGTATGTAATGATATTTTCCCGGTAGCAATATTAAATGAGATGTAAGTTATATAAGAGTTAAATACCTAGATCTAAGTAGTAATATAAATGCATTTTTTATGATTATCGTTTTCACGTTTGGGACTAACATACGCTTCCAAGGATTATTGTATTGTTCTCAATGGCGTTTGACGTATCGTAGGCTGATACGAGTGCCATGCATGGATAAATGGGCTCAGGATTTACGGGCTTCGGTTTCCGCGAATTAGAGACTTGTGCAGCATTCCCGCAAAGCATATGTACACAGCGCGTGCAGCGAGATTTGTGGCCAGGCGCAAAATCTGGAAGACATTTCAAAATTGTCGTGGAAGGAAAAGTTTACTTACTTTTTGATTCTGGCACTTACTATTGAATTTGGACTCTCAGAGATTCACATTCATGTTCGCAACGGAATTTGAAATCTTTTGTATCGAATTTAGGAATTGTAATACCGGTTTACCGGTTTCCCGGTAAATCGCGAGAAACACCTCTCTAATTTTTATCGGTAATTCGCCAAATTTTTACCGGTATTTCGATAAATTACGTATAACAATATAGCGCATATATGCGTTCATTAATTCCGTCGGCATCTACTATGTTATCAGTGAAAAAAAAACTTTAATTACTAATAAAGACGAAAATCGAAGTAGGTATCTCATGGAGAACGAACTCTGATCCAAAAGAAAACTAAAAATCCGAATCAAATCATCAAAAAAAAAATGGATGCATTTTCAAGTAGAAAAAGTAAGGAGAAAATATATACAAATGGCATATGATTTCTTAATGACTACGCGACCAACAAGTGTAGAATCTGAGCCCGCTTTATCCGTGGCTGGATTATTTTGTACAAAAATTAGGTCGCGATCAGGAAACCAAAGTTTATACAAATTATGTTTTTGCGCGCTTATTTGTTAAAAAGAATTGTTAAATAAAAAATATTTAATTATGTATCTAAGTTAATATTCTTTTCATTGTTTTCCTGGTGAAGATCCATATTATACAAATATATCTATTTTGTGTTATATCATTTTATATTTTATGTTCAGAATAGTTTTATTTATATATATTTATTATAAAGCTCGATTAGAGTTCAGGGAAAGTTTTTTTTTGTAATGCTTAGTCTTATATTTTCAATACTTTGAAAATATACCGGTTAATTACCGGTGACCCGGTTTTGATTGAAAATTTAACCGAATAACCGGTAATTGAAAAAGTCGGTAAATTTGCAATCCCCAATCGAATTCTTCTGGGCTTCGTATTCTGTAGGTACTCTTCTGTACTGTAAACAGTAGACTTTCCATATTTATTACATCTATAGAGGATAATTGTGGAAACTGAGACAAGCTGCAGCTCTTTGCTGCACGAAGATGTAAAAACTTGAATGTCACAATAACTAATACTTATCTTTCAATGACACCATTTTTGTCCTGATGCAACGGTGCAAGTGCAAGCATTTTGTTCTGAATGACATACCTGAGTACTTTTATATCGCATTCGAATGGACAATTAATTTATGTAAAGAAAAACAGTGTAGTGTGCACCTGCGCCGTTGTACCCAAGAAAAATATTGTTAATAGCCCACATTATGACATTGAAATTTTCTTTGTATCAATTTTTTTATATTTTCGTGTAGATGAAACCTGCAATTTGTACCATTTTCTTGAGTCACTCTGTATACAACATACCTATATATATATATATATATATATAACATTTTAAGCTATTGCTAATATCTAAATTATAAATTATAATTTAGATACTATCATTATTATCATACCTACTCTGCCACGGCTGCAAGTTACTGGCTTTCCATTTCCCGTATGCTGGCCGCACACAACAGAAACGAAGAAAGTCGTTTGCTCCTTTCATTCTGTTGTATCAAAGCGTAATGGGAGAGGCGATTACGCGGGCTGAAAATTGTTGCAGCGCAAGAGTAAAGTCGTAAAGCAAACAACCGGGGCTATTCATATTTCGGAAATTAGATTTTTCGTTTATAACCCCCCGCGTTATCAAAGCTTTTTACGTGTCAGCAGTTTTAAAACTGTTTCAGCGAGGCTTTTGTGTCGGCGTGCTTCATAAATTCAGATCGTTTCTAAAAGCGATACCATTTCTGAGGTCAGACCTGAACCGAGCATTTGCGAAAATATTGGGGGGCCGCCGATCGAATGTCGGACTATGTAATTACAGGAAATCCTTGCTGCCGTGTAGGCGGTACCATCTTGTTATTTCTTCGCTTCTCCTCTTCTTGAATTTCTTTTACCCGTATTAAGTTCCGAGTACAGGATACTTCTGTTTCTTTTAGTGGGCAGATGGTCTTCGACGGTCCAGTCGATACCGAAATGGCGTACTTCAAGCGGTAACGTGTTCCATTTTTCGAACGAACGGCTTGGGTAATATTTCGTTCTCGTTTTATCAAACATTAGCAAAATACCCGTGCTTCGCTGCGGTATAAATTAGACTTTACGTTCTGATTTAATTTAACATTTAATTTCTAAAATAATTGTAGTTTTATATAATGGTACAGATTAAATTTTCAATTCAGGATTCTGTAATATTTTGCTCGGCAACAACCGTAATTTATAGATCAAAAGTGGAAAGAAATCCTCAGTATGTGGACTAGCCGGACTTTTGGTCTTTCGTATAATCATTTTAACTATTCCACAGTATTTATAAATGTATACACATACCCTCTCTAATAAGTAGAGTGCCCGGGGTTCAGGTTACTGAAGTGGCTTAAATTTTGCGTATACATAATGCATACTATGCATAATAGTGTGTTAAATATATAGGACGCGCTATTTAAAATTTCGGGAGAAAATCAAGTTGAAAGCTTTTTCTTCCCCAGATTCTGTGCTCATGCACATCTAATGCAAGAACGGGAGCAATGTAAAAAAATATGTAATAGGATATGTCTAGGATTATTAAACGTATTAGGAGTCGAATTCACTGACAATGCTACTTAACTATTTACCATTTTCTTCTTCTGTTTAGGTAAAAAGACTAAACTGCATTTTCTCGAAAAACGTTGTATAGTCCAATTTATGCATTGAACACGTTAATATTAGGTGTGCAGGAAATTGCGGAATTCGATTTGCGATTCGAGAGCCGATTTTTTTGCTAAAAATTCTTACATCCGATCACACTGTAAAATCACAACTTAAAAGTTTTCGGGTTTTCGGGTACTTGACAACTTTTAAGTTGTGATTTTGCAGTGTGATCAGATGTAAGGATTTGTAGGAAAAAATCGGCTCCCGAATCACAAGTCGAGTCCTGTAATTTCAGGTACCCGCACACCTCGATGTAATTAATATAGGTACAAGTACAATTATGAAATTAAAAGTATTAAATTAAACAATTCAATTATTATACAGTGTGTCCCAGAATAAGTGGGAAATATTTTACAGGTGAGATCAGCTCATCTAAGCAATGAAAAAAGTTCATATAAACATCTGTCCTATTTGACTTTGTTTTCGAATTATACCTAAGCAGTTGGTGTTCAACTTTCGTGCGACTAACAAGAGAATTTGTTGAAGAGAAGAGATTTTGATGAGACTCTGCAGATTTGCAGAGTAGTGAAAATTATTTCACATTTATTTTTTGTTATTCGGTAATCACCAATGTTGAATGGGTGAAAAGAGCCCCTAAAGTTGGGGGACGAAAACATATTATCCGAACTTTTCTAAAAACTGAGCAAGGGACTGGATTCGTCTTTTAAATACTCACACTTAAAAAAATGTGTCCAACGCCTGATAGTTCTTGAGAGATATTCCAGAAAATATGTTTTCGACCCCCAACTTTAGGGGTTGCTTTCACCACTTCAGCATGGACGATTGCTGATAACAAAAAATACGTGTCAAATATTTTTCACTATTCTGCAAATCTGCAGTCTCGTCAAAATCGGCGTGTGCGAGTCTGATATGTTCCCTTGCAAAGTCTAGTGAGACTTATATCCTGAACCTATCTAGGATGGATACACAGTTCTTACGTGCACCCTCTAAATTCTGAATAGTCAATCAGGGACTAAGTTGGTACTAATATTAAAACGTGAATAAAATGTGAAAATTAAGTGAAAAGTACAATTTTCAACTAGAATTAAATGTCATTCTACCTTTGCCCCTTTTAACTTTCATTAACGAACATGTGAGTCCGACAAAGCTTCAAGTTTTTTCCCCAGTTCCGAGCCGTAGGATACTCTTCTAAATTTTGTGGCATCGTTCTCTGATCACCCTCCACATACATTTATATTTAGCACCCCGTATAATTATGTGCAATGTAAATAGAGCCGAAGACACGAAAGTAGCGTTCATGTATATGCTAACGTGTCTAACGGCGTTCAAAAGGAATTTTTGCAACGTTACAGCCATGTACAAAGCGTACTGAAGCGTACGTCTTTCTCGTGGCTCGGTCTGCAAGGGTCGATTCTGTCTTATACAAAAGCACGGCCAAGAGTGCCGACAAAAAGGGGGGACTCCAACACCGAGGAACTTGGTCCAAAGCCTTTTGCCCCACGGGATGTTATATGAGATACGAAACTGTAAGTTACATCGTGCGCTAGCTACGCGCACACCAGAGGCTGAATGTACAATCGTAGAAATGCAGATACCTCAGCGAGCATTGTCGCAGTGTGTGCATCGTCGTCTGCTACGCAAGAAAACGGAACAAAACTCTGCGAGATCTAGTTTATAGGATGCGCGATATAACTAGAATTTGGGTCGCCCCAGCGAATCCAAGTCGCGTTTTTGAGATTTCTTTGTTGTTTCGTGGTATTGATGTTTTACTTAAATACTAGCGGCTTCTTCGTCGACAAATGCTCCGACGTTCAGCTCGAATGTTTTGTAATAAAATTTTTGGGAAAATATCTGTATAAGGCTAAACGTGCTTTTCAGTCTATATTGAATTCATTTACCTATGTTTAGGACTGGGATGCTAGTTCGCCAAGTTGCGATATTTTGAACGTCGCGCACCAGTTTAATCTCGTGTGACTAAGCTGTTTGTGTAATGAGAGTTTAGCTAATGGCGTTAAGCTGAGAAGTTGGGAAGCTCTAAGCGCGGAGACTCTAATTAGGACTTCGAAAACTTTGAATTTCGTTCTGGGTCTCACTGTCACATCGATTGACATGTTATAAACACACCTGAACACACACTAAAATCATTGTAGACTTACGACTCGTTAAATTTGGTAATGGAGATCCAGTTTTCGTAATTATGGAGGGATACAACGTCTTCGTGGTGCATGCCTACACGTCTTTTATGGAAAAACTTGCGCAGTAAAAATTTCTACCTGTAGAAACAATTCCCAAGAGTTGAAAGGAGAAGTTGGTAGTTTTCATTAATGATAGAAAATGTCACGAAAATCAGAATTTACAAAACAATGGAATAATAAGCACTCACATAGTGAACTTGGACTTTTTCAGTTTCAAACTCCATAACCCTCTTGTATTTGGAATTTTTCTACAATTTGCTAATATACAAGAATTTTCAGGCTAATGATACTTTTCTTTATTTCACATGAGACCTCAGAACATATGTATAAATATTTGTAACATGCCGATGGAAGATTTATATTAAAAATGTACCGTCGTTAAAGAATGGTCCCAGAAAGTAACTTTTGCTTCGATCCCCAACGCGGTGTTCCCCCTTAATATAGGTAGAATAATACGCCACCTATTTCAGTTACACCCTATATTGACGGAGGGTGGATGGTAATTGGTTATATTTTCCCTACGGCATGACAAAAGCTTGGTGAAAGTGTTTATGATGTGGGTCATAAACAACTCGTAAGCTTATGCACCCTAAAGGCATAAACCGAAAGTAATATTTTTTAACAATATAACGCCCTTTGATGGTACGTAAGTATGGGTAATAAAATGAGGTCTGCAGAAAATTGAAGAAAACTGAAAGGGCTTATCAGATCTCCATCGTGACAAATACAGTAGAATTTTATTTATTGCGGTACTTAATAACATGTAGTTGCAAATATTTTTTGAACATACGTGTGTATAGAAAATGGAAAATTAATAGTAACTAGTTAAATAATTAGTGTACCATTTGCAACGTTCTTTCTGAAATGTTTTATTCCTCGTTATGAATTATTTTGCTCAATTGAGATTCTACTGATTGCGAGTTGAACTGAAAAAAGAAAAACAGGATTGCGAACAAACCGAGTGTTCTAAAACGTTCGTTTGAATTGATCCTTAAAGGCCGCTGGCAAGCGGTGATTTTGAAATAGCGATACCTACTCCTCACGAAGCAGGGAGATTTTATCTTAATCAAGATTAAATCTTGATTAAGATATCTGCCTTGCACTGGAGCGTGGAAGCGCTATCCGTCGAACGTCATGGCTGATTACCTCGGTTTATTCCATCTCCTGGAGCGGATTTTTCGTTGAAGGGTCTGATTAACGCGGAGAGATAAGATCGCCAGGCATTTGACACAGGGAATTCTATTGCACCACCTGCGCAGGTAATTCTGACGAAAAGCCGGAGCGATCTGAAAATCCAAGGCTGAAAAAAGGGGATGACGGAATATCAGGGATGCTACGAATGAGGTTCGAGTCAGGGGGAGATTGTCGAAGGAAGAGGGATATGGTGGAATGGCAAAGGCAATTTGCAAGGTTCGCGTTTCATTCTACCTTTCTGGCTAACGGGGGTGTTAGACTACGGGGTGTAAACTGCGTATCGCAGTCTGCAATCTTCGGCTACGGTATCTCTAACCACTCTTCCCGTTCTCTGGTAGTATTTTACTATTCTAGTTTTCGGTCATTGTTTATATTTGTAACTTTTGAGGCCTGCAGAATGTCCTACAATTAACAGTGTGCATTAATATGTTCTGATTTTGGTAATTAAAATTGTGTACAATCTTATTTGTTACTTGTTTAAATGTAATTGTATATTTTTAACATCTTTGTAACAGATTTTATATGATATTTCCTGCTTTTCTCTTTCCCGTCATTCTAACAAGTTAAGTTCGGAAACTTGAAAATTAAAAAAAAATCTGAAATTGCAGAAATGTATCTATTTTTTAATTGTCCGATAAAACGGTTCAAAGGGTGAAAACACCCCTTCGGAAACTGGCGACTTTTCAGATTATTGTGAATATCTGCGAAACCGTAAAAGATATTGGAAAAAGTTCAATTCAGAGGTTTATGGCTTTCGATATCCAGAATATGGTGATAAAGAATTGTCGAAAAAAGGGTGGTGTTGATAAATTAAAAAAAATGTTTTTCGCAAATTCTTTATCGCCGTTTTGTAGGATATAAAAAACCATGGAACTCTGAATTTAACTTCTTTTTGATATCTTTAATTAAAATGGTTTAATAGACAAGAAAAATAATTGGATTCCTTATTAAAAGCACCAAAATGCTGTAGCTTTCAATTTCAATCTTGATAGTCCACCTATTATACCTAATAGATGTCGTAGATTTTGTGTACCCATTATTTGTGATTGTAAAGACTAGGAAAGTAGAATAATATTTCTAGACCCGCGTGCGTAAATAAGGGTAGGTAAATTAAAAATACAACATTAAAGATGAATACAAATTGAAAATACCTACATTTTTTAAGTAACACAACCGATCATCGCGACGGAATGGTGTTACACTTAATGGGGGTCAAAAGACGATGAGAAGAAGAGAAATTGAGAACACTGCTGATTATTCCGACCTAAACTCATGGACCGTGATCACTTCCGCTTTCTCCCATCCGTATTCTTTGTTTCCACGGTGCTCATTTTCTCGTTATCGCATTTTTACGGTTGGCGACTAGGGCATATTTCTACGAAGAACATGCAAATAAATTTTCCTCCGCCGAAGAATATATTTCACGCTTTGCTATTATGTATTTCGTTGCGTTTCACATTTTCATAAATACCCTACATTCAATTTCATCGTAGGCACTACTTTGCACCAGATTTGCAATTATATTATCTGTTTAATGCGCATAAGAATTTTCATAAACACATGCAGTTTCGATGCAACAACACATTTGTGGATGGGACATGAAATATTTTTCTTCCACATACCCGTACGATATTTAACTGCAAATTGAATTCCGTTGTTGTACGTCGCAGCACGAGTAATTTACATTCATTTAACACAATAACATTTAAACACATTTCGAACGTATTTTATTGTATCTCGTTTCTGTCATGACAAACACAATTTATTGGAATTTTACGCGATCGCAGATGAATCAAACGTTATTGAAAGTAATCGTTAACCAAACGGAAAACAAGATGTTTCATGCAGAGGTTATACGTCGAACGCGAAGTACATGTTTCTGAAAGCTGTTTTTACTTCTGTCGCATTGAATTACTGGATATTAGCGAGTCAATGATAGGCCCTGAAATGCTTGGTAGCTTGTTTGATGGCGTTTCAACGAATGCAATTTATGAGTCTGCTTGCCGTCGACGTTAATTCACCGTGCTCGTCGAATGAAACTTTTAGGTGCTACACGTCAGAAGGGATCGATTTCAACTCAATTTGTCACTGTAGGTGTTTATCAGCGCGCTTTGATGGCACGCCACAGTGAGTAGTGAATATTCAACAGTTTTCGTGGGTGGGATGTACCTACCATCAAAAGTGACTTTATCGAATTTGATCCATAGTCGGTGCTTACCGCATTCTGTTCTTTTGATCGCCAATCGAAAATCGAGCACAAACAACTTCATCTAAAAGTCGACTGAACGTAACGAATGGGAATAGTAATAGACATTTTTTTTTAGCAAACAGAAGATCCATTTAAGGATTTTTAACTATCATTAAATAATCATAACATAATCTACTTTTTAAATATTCACCAACTTCGAGTAAATTAGAAAAAACTGTTTATAATATTATTGCATTGACTTAACATTAAAAAGAGAACACTAATTGAAAAAATATATTTTCACACAATAAGTGGTAGTTACTGAGTTGATAAGTTTTTATTTCTATTTTTGGTGAAAGAATATTCTACAATAAAAATATTATTATTGATTGTTACTTGATACCGTATTTTCTGCATCCTTAATATGGCGCACATAGATCCATGTGTTTAAGTAGTCTATTCCAATGTTCGTGTAATGGTACATTTAAGCTGTGAATTACATATTGAATAACTTTTGATATTTCCTAAAATTAGTTGACAGAGTTTTGGAGTTGACATAATTCGTTGTGACGGGTATATCTTGGAAGCATGTTACTATTAGGATACGGGGAAGGTATCGATTGGACACGAACGACCTGTATGTGCTATTTCAAGAGTATTGCAATATGTAATGTGGTTTAGACTGGGACTCATAATTAGAACCACTCTGACAAATCTGAAAATTAGTACAGGGATGTGTTGGATATCTCGAAGGAGATATGTATTATGTTATTTAAAGCTATGTTATCGTACGTAGCACTTCAGATTTCAAAATCACTTTTAGATTACTCTTAGAAATTACTCTGTAGCAAAAGTTGTAGATGTTGTGAAAATAGATTGAACCATATTAAATAATATGATCTTGAAGGAGTCTCTACTCGATTTCTTGCACTTTCCAATCGGAGAGATTTTTTCGTGATTTCGTACACTTTTATTTCTGAATAATAAAACTTCTTTGAATCTTGATACACTTTTGCACTTGTATGGAACTCTCTTTCGCCACTAATCAGTCTTCACGTGTATTTTGTAAATCTAAAGTTCGTACTCTGTCAACCATATTTGTTGGATCATGATGGTCGTTTAACATAATATTAAAATTTTGTAAGAAAATAGTTTTGCTTCTCTAATACGTTTAGTGCTGGATGTTATTCGAAATTATTTTATTTTGATTTTATTTGGAACCATTGTAACTTTTTGTAAGGAGACAGTTTGATCGTTGTTTAAAAAAAAATTAAGTATGATTTCAAGAATTTGAAAGCTGCGAATCACGATAAAAATCATTATTTATAGATACAGAGTTAATAATACAATTATGATCATGTGCTTCGATATATAATGACATTGTTTTATAAAATAATTCACGTAACACGTTACTCCAATTGGATGTATTTTATATTCTTTGGGGATTAAAATTACCTTGTAAAACTTAGTTAGTATTTTACTGTGACATGTAATGTATGTATATGTAAATATACATATGATCTCATAATCGTGAATTTTCACTGTGGAATCTCCGAATTTCCAAATATTGGAATGCCCGTAATAAATGGCCCGTCATATGCGATTCATTCTTAGTTTGCTAATATTCAGTTATTTGAATCCATAATACATGTGAAATATATAATTACGCGGTTACAGTCTCATTGAAACGCGTACCGCTCTAATTTTCATTATACTTGGCACAAAGGGGATATACGTATACAAGCAGAGCAATTAAATTAAAGTGTTTAAAGTGTCTCAAAGAATCGGGAAACAGCACCGATCAAGTAACGCTCTTGTTACTCCTGTAAAATATTCGTGCGGTGGCAATGTCCAATTAATATTGCATTAATTTCGTTGTAATTTGGCCAAATTACTTAATTTAAACGTTAATTACCAATCGATATATACCGAAACGTTGATCTTCGTAATTCTGTTTTGTCTCTAAATGCTAGCAAAAATGCATTCTTACGAAATAAGGTAAATTGGAGCTTAATTACCAATAGATAGATATCGAAACGCAAGAATTCGCAACTTCGTTTCTTCTCTGTTTCTCATGGTCAGTGTTAAACGCCAGCAAAAATGCATGTTCGCCAAATAAGATAATTTAAACTTCAATTTCTGATCGATGCAGATCGAGATGCGAGAATCCGTAAAGATGCAAATCCACGATGAGACAAAAATATCGTGTCTCACATATGATACTTTAATCTCACGAGGCAATTATTTCATTATTATTTTTTAATTATTTTGTCACCAGTCTCATGAAACTAGACTCTCGTGAGACAAGTTTCAGGACATATTTTCAAAAATCTCTCGCTACTATTTCCATTATTTACATTTAGTTGTTGCTGAGATTTTTGTCTCATTTAAAGTCTCACCGTGGATTCGCACCTAAACTCCGTTTCTTCTTTGCGTTTATCGTGCCCGGCAGTTAACGCTAACAAAAATGCATCACAAATGCCGTTCCGTGCCGCGCTATTCTTCTTTTTTCTCCACGCACCGATTGATGTGCATTTCAATCAGTTGCACGGCGACTGGCGGCTATCGATGGGTCGTACTGGAACGGACGTTGGAATTGGGCGGTATACATGCTGCATTTGGGAGGTGAACGCGCATGTACACACGCGTTCACAGGAGGCCGGTGTATGCAGCAGTATACGAGGGCCGATTACATATTTACGCACACCGTGCAAACTGATTCTGGCCACATGCAACGTACTGTTTGCTTCCATGAATTGAGCCAATTGCACATAAAAAATCATGTTGGCTCTATTTCTGTTTTCTGTTCGACGGTGTACCGTCGCTCGCAATCACTCAACATTTGGTAAACAAGTGTAAGTCAAATATCCAGGCCATTCGTGAAGTGTTTGCTCGAACTTCGCCAATGTATTCTACTAATCGTACTAATGGAGTAATGCTATAAGATTATAGCACTGGCATGTTCTTTCTGAGTCGGTGTGCTTTGCTGTGTTTTAAGGAGTGTATGTAACAGGAAATGCTCGAGGTAGGCTTTGTAATCCAGGAGAGTAAAGATTCCGACGTCGATTTATAAGATTTTATAACACGTTCGAGAAGCCCTGGCGTTCTCTGAATGAAATAATAACCCTCTAGAATGCGAAAGTGGTGAACCGATCAATTGATATTTAGAATTGAGAATTCATCTTTAAAATGCAGAAATCTGGAGAGTGGTGTGCGGATTGTGTGTTTGGTCTCTTCTAACGATTCAAAGGGTAGGATTTTGTACGGAAAAAAATACGACTTCCTCCATCGAGAGTTGTATAATAACTGATTCATATTGAATTTTACATTTATTTCATTATCTCCCTAAAAAAATTGCCGAAAATGATTATAACTGTGTTTCATCCAAGGTTGCCTAATCCCTTAAGGTAGTTTCACCCAGTCCAATTGGAATAATACACTGCGATTATACATTTAAGTTGCATTTCAAGTTAGGGACAAATGACAGAAATGAAAGTTATTCGATTTTGGGTAACTGGGGACGTGTCGCAACGGGAAGATCATTTTTCTTGAAGTCATCGTTTCCAAGTTAATGATATTCTAATCTAATTTATTTATAATAATATTTATAATAATATTTTCATATTATACATAATAATCATTAAGAAACTTATTAATATATAAATGATTTATATGTAAATCAAATTTTAAATATTCAGCTATAAAAATTAAAGTAAGCGTACCTCTAAAATGATATATTTTGTTAATACTGGAATCAAAAAGATTAAGTTAAAGGCCATAGATAAATGCGATAATATACATTGAAGCACAGTTTACTTCAACAAATAACGAGATAGTTGATACGAAAGTTCACTCTGTATACGTGGAAACTTCATTGTTTCATTGCACGCGATTGCCTTCCAGATATTTACTTGCCTGCATACTTTTTATCAAACACCTAATTATGTGTGTTAGCAACAGTTTGTTAATGCATATCGTTGAATCTCTATTTAACATCTTTTTAATGTAGATATTAAGAGAACACATGGTTGCATCATAAAACACACTAATGGCCTTATAACTTCAGAAACAGTAGCCTCCAGGGAAATAATCTTGCCATCATGATTTTACCTCTGCAAACTAAGCACTCTTCGCTCCAATTACTTTATTTATATCAGATGTTCAGTTGTATCCTTTTAGGTGCGTCATCCTATACAGAGTGTCCCAAAATGATTGTACAAATTCCTTTCCAGATAAAAGGTAAAAGGGTCATTTTCAAGATAAAAACAATTCAAGTCTGGGAATTTGACTTCCAATGTACATACACAATTTCAAACGTCAGATGGTAGGAGAACACCCAAAATATAGTGCAGAAAAAATATAAAGTAAATAACGAAAAGAAATAACAGATTCGTGACAAGCTCAAATCCAAATTTCGCCATTTATTGGTTGTTATTGCTGCTAATCTCTACTGTAGACATTCTGATATTCGTCTGACTGGAATGAAAACGAGGGCAATTGAAAGAAACAGTTACATTTAGTAAGGGAATGAACCTATTATGTATTGAGACTCATGATAATTCAAAACGTATCAAATTAAAGTCTTAAACTCAAAAGATCTCATCACGTTTTACAGGAGCTTTGTGGCGTAAAGAATAAATTTAAGATTAATTTACAATGTTATAAATAATTTTGCGGCAAATTTTTTTACAAATGTTCACCGATAAAAGCATTGACCATGACATTTTATACACATTCTACATATCCTGGACCTTTTAATATCGTGTGACTCATTTGTTTTTCTGCTTGAACACACCCAATTCGAGTTCGGTCTACGGTACAAGTGAAAAGGAACCTTCGCGTGCAAGACAATATCTATACCATTTTCACCCACAACGAGCTAGTTTCAAATGTTAAAAATTCTTATCACTTCAGTGTTATTACTATCTATTTGTTTTCTGTGGACATTTTCATTGGTATTTCGTACATATTCATTTGACACAGATAACACTAGTTTAAAAACGAAACAGAAAAATGTTGGGAATGTATCAATATATGTATTTAAAATTCAAAATACCAACCGTGAATCACAGGAGTGCCCGTTGTGAAAAGATCGTACCGCTCAGAAATCTCAAATCGAGTGTTCTAAAATGAGTCTGAAATTTCAGCAGTTTTATACTTTGAGAACATCGCTCTTAAATTGTCTACCGTTTCTATAATTGCAACACGTAAAAATGACAAATCCAATTTCAATTTTCAAAGCCGAAATTAATTTTACATGTTGAAAAATTTCCAAAAATTGAGACCCAAGCATTCACTTATGAATAAAAAACGACATGCTGTTCTTACATTTATTTCCTTTTCCATTCGAGCTCTAGCTCTTCACCTAATTTTGGATACTCCATAAAGAACTGATTGCACTGCGCTTCAGTTATACTTTTTAAATGGGCATTCGTTTCCTTCACTGTGACATGTATTTGCGTATGAATTCGCATTGTCTGTCGAGAAAACACGATCGTCCTGTTTGAACGTGCGTTAGGTCGCTTCCACACGTGAGTTCCATGCGAATGTAGTCTATGCGCCAATAACTCTCATCTCTTCGCTCTAACAATGTTTTGGACAGTCGAAGTTCCTGAATGGTACATTCAAATCGAGCCACAGTCGCAGACAACGCCATATTTACAACACAATGCATACTCGTCGTCCCTTTCTCAATCTTGCGTTTCGGGAGGGTTCAGCATGACGATGCAGACCGAGGGACATTTTTAGTCTGGTTCAGTCGTCCCTTGAATTGGATAATTGGCCAAGAAGGTTTATGCATGGTTCAGTGATCTCTTCTGCTATATACACGGTGGTTGGCTTTCACCCGTAAAAAGTGGTAGCCCAAAAGAGACAGAAAAAAGTCGTTCCTCACAAAAGTATCCGTCCATCTTTTATATATTTAATCAATAGGTAGAATTACTAATGTTAATTACACATTAGTATAAACCTTGATTAACATAGGTATTTTAAATTAGAGTGCATTAAATTGGAAAATTATACAGAGTTTATTTAAAGATATGTCGTTATTCATGGAATTGGCACACAAATATCCGCCCAAGTTTAGTATTTATTTTACAGGAACTTAATTACAATAAATTAATGTTCTGTCGAATATTCCTTCGATTTTATTATACGTTTTAATGTATGGTGCACAGATGGAAATTATTTTCCGTGAAATTCGGGATAATCTGTTTTCGCTTTTCTACCAAAATTTGTTTGAGAATTTCTTTAGTACACGGTGCTTGCTGCAAGTTGTATATCAACCAAGGTTTGTACTAATATGAATTAGAATTTGTAATTTTAACTTCAAAGCCGATTAAATATGTAAAATATGATATGTGTATATATACGGTGGGCGCACACTTTTGCGAGTAATTTTATTTGAAGCTTTGCCAAGAGACTTGCAGACAAAGTATATTTTAACGATATAATACAATTTGGTAATAGTTTCTTAACATTTAATCCGTCTTACCTTTTGGAGCAAATTTATGCTCGCTGTCATGTTATGATTCGCTTAAAAAATTTCAAATATTTATAGATTCCAGAAAATATTCAAACCTGTATTTTGTAAATACAATAATGATTTTTGTTTAGTGTTGTCAGTAATAAATATGAAATGATATTGAATCATTAAGGGCGAACACCACTGTGACGGCCGGAAAAATAAGATTATTTTTCAGGAATTATTTGGTATTCATATAAAATTTTTAATACCTACCTTTAGTATATTCTCTCAAGAGACTATAAAAAATTAACAGAAAAACATGCGTTACTTTAAATATATTAATTAATCTTCTAAACCCCTGATAAAAAGCAGAGGTCGCTGGCGGGATGTGTAACTATAGAACAGGAGCTCTGAAATCAAATTTATTTTTCTTCCACAAACTATATGGGCGTAGTTTCCGTCGCACGTACGGATTTTTTTATTGAAAAATTTTTTTTTTAAATACGCTTGACAGACTGTCTATTATATTTGTGGATTTTAGGAACTTTTTCTTCTAAAGCGTACCATTTTGACAAAAATAATTTGTTTAAAATATCGGTACATGCAACGGAAACTACACATATATAGTTTATAAAAAAATGAGTAAAATTTCATTTCGCAGCTGTCGTACGCCATTCAAAATTTCGCGTGGAAATAGAGTTGAAAGGCTTATCTTTTTCAGATTCTATACACAAATCTGCAAGTAAGGACGAAGTCGATTTAAATAACTGATAACGAAAATTATCAACGTGGACTATTAGTTATCTGAAATTAAAGATGTTACGGATTACAGTTGACCCCACTGCCTTCACAACATAATTCCAAAGACCAAGTTTTGAACAACATTTTTATGTTAAGTTTTCAGTAGTGCGCCCCATCTTCTTTCTTAATAACTTCGGAAACATTTTGAACACACTCTGTTGAATTTTACTTATAAGAATATTCCCTGTTATAAATTTACAGCAAGTTATAATTCTGTAAAATATCATCGATAATTTACACTTTTAATTACGATAAGCATGCTCACGTGAAAGTTTTCTCGGATACCGTTGGGCGAGGCAGATTATTATTTTAAATGAAAATCCTGCCTTCTTTCCGTTTAAAATTTCTTATGATCGGTTAATCGGCTTAATCCGACAACACCGAAGACATGCAAGTATACATACAGTTATGAAAATTTTATCAAAACGATTAAACGTACAAACATTGTGCGCAACGCATACAAGCTATCTAACATTTACCTTCGTGCTTCGTGAAAATTACGGTACACAAAATGTTAGTCGGATTATCGATTGTGGAGAATATGTATTATGTATTGTGTACCGTAGAGTTGATGCGTATTGGGGCACTTGAATTTTTATAAAGACATCGTACTTCGCTATGGTACAAATTAAACTTTCCGTTTTCATTTAATTTAACATTTAATTTCAAAAGTAAGTGTAGCGCTCCTTCTACATTTTGAAATTGTTTTATAGCCTATAGCAGTTTCATTAAAACAAAGATTCTACTGGTATATGGTTCATCGAAATCGGTTCACTACTTAATTTTTGAGTTTTGCGCTTTATATAGTTGAAAGAATCTCTACTTCACTTGAAACTTGAAAGAATCCTGAAAAGCTATTTCAAGTCAAATAAATAACAGGTTCACATTGGGAATGTAGTTTCAAGTTAATTGACTTCAAGTCGCTTGACTTATGTGAACGAGGTCGGTGGAATCAGACGGAACGTGGCTCGGCGAGCTTGCTCGGCTCGGCCAGGCTCGGAAAGTCGGCTTGGCGAGCACGAATCCGCGAGCCATGACCGATCTGACGGCGCGTGGATCGGCGATTCACGCGCAAAGATCGCCGAGCCACGTTCCGTCTGATTCCACCTTTAGACTTTTCATACAACTACCTTAGCACTTTTCATATGTTACCAATACAGTTCGTAGTTAACCGTTATTGCAGTAAAAACATCGCTTATCGTGTTTATAAATTCCCTATGTACACTTGACGTGATACGTTGGCGCTCACACATACGACTATCCGATTAGATTGTATTTCACTAGGTTGGTTCAATTCGAAGCGATTAATAAAATTGAATCACACGCATATTAAGTGCAATATTAATTCAGATCAATGATCAAATCCTACATAAATCCCTGTTTCCAAATATTAATATCAAACGACGAAACCGTAGTTGAATCAGTGATCGAATTACGAAATATGAACCACTACAAGATCAGTTTGCAATTCGAATTTTAAATGGATCGGTAAATTTTGACATAGAGTTGGAGGCATTTAAATCTGTCGGTCTTTGTGTCATCTGATTTCACAAAATCCTCTAAAAATGGAAATGAAAATAATCGAAGGTAATTTATTAGAAATCGATTAAAGTATTTGGATCGCGTATATGTGACGAGATAATTTGGGCAAATACATGTATTAGTTTGCACAGTAGTGTAGAGCGGAGAGAATCGGATCACTTTGTGTTTGATGGTAACAAAAATAATAGTCAAACATTAAAAAAACTAATCTTTTATTATATATTCGTGACTAGTACACCTTTGGCTTGAACATTAATACATAAAATATATATAAAAAAAAATTATGTTAAATGAATTTTATTAAAAATGCACTAAAATCTAAAAAATAATTCTTTTCTTGTACTGCTATTTCGATGGTGTTTTTTCACTTTAAATAAAATCGTGGAGCAGGGTATCTCACAGCAAATTCATTTCGACGTTTGATGCTGTATTAAATTGATTCATATTCTGTTATGAAAAATCCTGCTCCACGATTTTATTTAAAGTGAAAAAACCATCGAAATTGCAGTACAACAAAAGAATTATTTTTTAGATTTTAGTGCATTTTTAATAAAATCGTTTAACATAAAATTTTTTTTAATATATATTTGTTATTTTCTAGATTTTAGTGTTTATGGATTTACATTTCACAGCTCTGACTTCTTTAGAAATATCTTTTATTTAATTTCAAATCGCGATGCGACTGGCGACCCGAACGCAGCGGCTTTTTGTCGTTTTCGTAGAGAACGCGGGTGATCCAATACGCCCCGGTCTACGATTTCGATCATAATACTATAATCAATACCTACTGAGGAATTGTTAGATGTGGTTTGCATATATGAACAGTACTTCCAGAATAGAAGTAGTTACAGCGGAAAAAGGAATGATCTCGAAAAGACGATCGGTAAACGCATTGCGCCACCTCCGAGGCCATTTGAAAGGTTTAACGGTTAATTTTACTTTATCCAACATAATTAATGCGAAAACGAAGGAAAATATTGCGTGAAATATATTCCAATGGAAAAAGGGACATTGGAATTCGAAATTCCGCTGTGGCCTTTAATCTTTTTAGGATGTTCGTAGATACATAATACCTACTGAATACGAACCAGAAACTCGAGTTCCTATATTGCTATAATATTTATAATTATTCAGAAATTATATTAGACGTTAGCACAGTAAATGTGTAAAAACTTGTGAGTAATAAGTCTTCATCCTCTTCCATCTCTTTAATTATTGGCCAAACCTCATCCATGTTAGTATTTGTATTGATGGAATATCATATAAATATAGCTTTATATACTAATCCCTGCACAGATTTTAATATGTGTCCATACTTGGTCCCTATTGAACGCGCTTCATGTCACCACGGAATTTCAAATTTTCGATAGGATCAGAAAAAGTAGGTAATGAAAAAATTGTGTCTCAATATTCAATTATAGAGAGACTAGCAGTTGCCTGAAATTTTTCGCAATTTTCAATCTCTTCTTCCTCTACTTTTATTTCGGTACATCAAATCTGCAAAATAGGTCTGTTCGTTTGATATTACTTTCCTTTTCTACAAATATGACAGGTCATCGGTCACCCATGTGACACAAAACCTATTAAATTGGGTGTAGCAAAAGTGAAATGCTGTGCAGATCTTATATCGCGTTCCTATCTATTTTAGTAGAGAATATTACAAAAATGCAGTGTGCTTTCCAGTCATTCTAATTGCCTAAATAAAAACAAACAAATGTTTATCAACAGTAACGCGGATTATGATTATGACGCACGGCAATAATAATATCACAAACATTATTACCCCAATGGAAATCTGTGGACGTGTCAGCTTCCTCATTAAACTACATGTGTCTAGGGTGAAAGCCGACACGTTTCGTTAGGACTTTTCGCATCGTATGCATATAACAGGAAATATATTGTGCGAGCATGTACACTACACATATAACTGGGTGCGTCGTTGTTTGCGGGAATGATGTATAAGAAATCCTACAGAGGTGAACAGGAAAATGGGGGTAGTGGCGTGAGGGTGGCGCAGGGGGTCGTACTTGAAAAGGAGGTGAAAACATGCATGCACCATTCGCGCAGCGAGGCGAATACGAGTCAACCAACTTGTAAAGCGCGCGAGAGTTGTGCCCTGAAAGAAAAGTGCGGCAAAACAGTTGTTGATATTAATAGTTGCGCCAAGCCCCTATTTAATCATACAGACGTGCGTGCATTTAAATCAGCGCTGTCCAATAGTTGCACCAGAGCTTGTAGATCTTCTTTCAATCTGTCTTTTGTTATTCTGTAGTAGATGGATGCTACAGTAGTAGCAACTAAATCAACTGGTCGATCACTGGCTCACCCACCGTGAATTTTAACAGTTATGCTACTTTTATGCCGGTCTGATGTTCTTCCGGTTATTTAAAAAGTTTAGCGCGAGCTTGTTCTATACGAAGATTCGAGATATCCAGCGACGAAGTAATAATCGTAAATTCGGTTGTAGGGCAGATGTTCGGCGTATGAGTAAGAAGCTTGGCGCTTTAGTAGTAAACGCTAGAGGCTAAATTAAATATGCGAAGTAGATCACATAGGGGCAGGACAGTGATGGCGAACCATTTTGAGAAGTGGGTCAAATTTTGTTCATTATATTTTTTAATACTAGCCCGTGGGTCACTAAGTCAGTGACGTCACTTGGGGGGGGGGGGGGGTCATGGTGGTGGTAAAAAGGGTACCAATTTGTCCAAACACCGAAAATTTGTTAACAGAATAACTTGAGAGTTGACCTTTTTTTTTGGTTCTCACTTTTAAAATCCTCTAGAAAGGTTCACGTTTCCTGGAATTCTTAGAAATATTTTTTTTATGAATTCGACATTAGATATTTTTACTTTAATTTTTTTAAATTTTCGATTGTCTGTTCTCTCTTTTATGATATAAAAAATAAGTTTATAAAAATCAACGCGTGGGTTATTTAAAAAGCCTTCGTGGGTCAGTGTCTGATTCGCGGAGCGTAGGTTCGCCACAACTGGGATAGGACGTTACAAACTATTTTGTCAGAAACTACTAGGCACAGCTTAAAAAAAATTATTTCTTAGAATATTAAGGACGACGCGAATGACACCCCCCCCCCCCCCCACAATTAGAATAAAAATTCCGAGTTTCCTATTTAGTTAAATGAAGAAGCATATAAATTATTGCACCATTGAATAATTGTATGAGAAGTAAGTAGCTTGTGTTTCAACTAATTATCCGTCATCTGCGTAGTTATAGAAGTATTAACAAAAACTTAATTCTTTATGAGTAGTGGAACTCCGAGTCTTACATTACGACGGCATGGCAGACAGTATTATAATATAATTAAAAAAGTCCTTCCTCAGCCACGCAGTATATTTCCTTAATTTACACTAATGGCAGATTAATTTCCTGTTATCAGTCCCACCCAGTTTTCTAATTTTACGGACGACTCATCTGGCTCCCCTTTACGCATCTTCCATCCAGATAATTAACGCCCTCTAATTAGCGTAATCTTCGTTTCCAATTCTAACTGTCGGCTGGGGGGACTATCGTGTCGTCGGTTACGCTCGGATGAAGTTTGCGGTGAAACGTAGGGCGGGACAAGACGAAAAGATAAAGCAGCTTAAGAGGATCCCGCAGCACGTATGTGATAATGGTTTTTCAACTAGAAACTTAAAGTACCGGTGAAACTGAAGCCAGAATTTCGTATATATTCGTATACTAAAACGTATCCGGGTCATTCCGGTTTGCGTGCCGATAAATTAAGCGATTTTCGGGAATCGTTACTTACTGTAGAAATGTAGTTTAATAAATAGAATAAAGTTTTATATGATTACTATATTTCCCTTCTTCGCAATAAATTCTCGAAAATCGCTTAATTTATCGGCGCGCAAACCGGAACAACCCCATAAAAACAATGTGACATTTTTTGCAAGTATTGAATATGCATGACGGGGTCTAGAGAACTCTGTTTCCTTATTTATGTACTATATTAGTTGTGAATTTGTTGTTACTGTCGATGAAGCGAATTGATAGTTCAATTAAGCTAATATTGCAGTTACCACAGCGTTTGGTCATAGATAAACGGTATTCGTAATGCGTCGCGATTAAAGCTGCCGATACTACTAGCATACTTTCAAGATTAAGATCAGTTTCAGTCACGAGCCCCCTTTTCGAATAGTTCACGTGTTACACTGCAGTCACGCATGTGACACTGTTGATTGCAAGCGTAGATGGGCGTGCAATGCAATATGCGTTCCTGCGATGATATGTAAACACTGTTCATTCCTTGGCAGCGACAGCATAAATCAACGCTTTTTAACGTGTCACGTTTTATCGTGATTTGATAATAGCCATCGTTTTATAAAAACTATTTGAATAAAACATGTATTTACGGTCCCTCTTCTAATTTCAGTGCTTCCAGAATAATGTTAGTTCCTGCTGCATAAATGCAAGCGATATTTGTTTTTTTTTTCAATTGTGTCCTCTTGAAGTTCAAAATATTCAAATAAAAAATTATGGGTAAATAATTGAGAAGTGTGCAAGATTCACGACTGGGTATTTTGGTGGACAGCCTGACATGCAAGCTCTATAGATAAAAGCTTAAAATTTGCTGTCGTTCATTCTAGGTTAATTTAGTTTAAATGCACATATAATTTTACACAATAGCTTGAAACATAATCGTATTTCCATAAAAATAACATTTCAGAAATTCAGCCGTATTTAATCAAACAATTTTCTTGTTTCAGGTAAGTGTCATGCCACTACATAGAAACTGATAGAAAGATTTTCCACCGAAGATCTTGCAAGTAGCAGTCTAAGTAAGTAGACGTAAGTCACAAACGTTGTAGAGGATCGTTAGACATTAATCATTAATTGATCCTAGCATGATAGAGTGAGCACAGTTGGGCATTATTCGACTAAATTTTCATTCGAATAAGTATTCAAATATATTTTCGCGAATAAATTATTATTAGAATAATCTTCGAATAAGAAATCGAATAAAATGAAATTATTCGACAATAACGGATAATTTTTTATTTGACTGAAAATTTATTCGAATAATTTCTTATTCGAATAAAAATTTAGTCGACTCAACGGAAGAATAAAATGATCACGTGATTTCGGCGATATATGGTGACATCACTGACTGACACCTGTTAGACCTAATGTTTTAGGTTAAGTAACTCTTGTCATAGCTCGCACTTTGCAGGAAGATGTATGACCGCGGTACTACATAGAATGGCGTTAAATTTTATTTTAAATAAAATTTGCCCACGTCAATCCATTTTCATTCTCCAAAATCATTATTTCTTTAAAAATAAATTGCGATAACTTGAGTCAATATTAATGGACCGTTATGAGACTTAAAACATAACATCAGAAAACTCTAGCGAAGCCGCAAAATGTATGCACAAAACCCTTATGTTAAAAAATGTAATAATATTTAATTAAAAAGTAATACTGGACATAACCCATGTTTTTCAACGTTCGCCGTTAAAAAGTATCGAGGCAATTTTGAGGTACATATAACTTGCAGCGACAAAGCTTTTCCTTAATATATAAGGAAGATTTTCACCAATTTTTGAAATAGTTTAAAAAAAAATACTTGAACGAAAAAAACTTTTCAAAATTTTGTTAACGCAAGTTTGCAGCACTTATTGCACCATTAAACTTTTGTTTGAAACATTTTTTTCTGTCTGTTGTACTTTGAGAGTTATACGCGAAAAAGTGGAAGTGCCAATTTGACTTTGAGGTTAGTTTTTACCCTCTTAAAGGGCGATAGGGCCCAAATGAAATACACCGTTGTTCTTGTTTTGAGTCACTCTAAAAACCCACAAAGTTGCGTTCCAATCGGTGAGTCCGGATTCGCAGTGTTCCCTTGTTAGTAGCGCATTATACGCGGCTGCTGACTGTTGGTGGCGCGCGAGATTTATATTATATCGTCATATTTTCTACAATTATTCATTAATCAGTATGAAAATTGGTGAAAATCTTCCTTATATATTAAGGAAAAGCTTTGTCGCTGCGAGTTATATGTACCTCAAAATTGCCTCGATACTTTTTAACGGCGAACGTTGAAAAACATGGGTTATGTCCAGTATTACTTTTTAATTAAATATACGCACGCGTTCAGACACTCATGTCCAAACGTGTGTTGGACACAATACAAACTTCCATCGATAGATGTCGGGTATCACATTTATTCGTCGTTCAATCAGGTCGAATAACGAATAAATTCTTATTCGAATAAATCTGGTTCGAATAACGGTATAGATTTATTCGTTAATAACGAATAATTTTTCGTCGAATAAAATCGTAATTTGTTATTCGCGAATAAATCTTGGGGATCAACGCTGAGGGTGAATGTATAACGTCAGTGTTCCATCTAATTGCTGATAATATTCACTTTATCGTTCGTTTCTAATTATTTTATACGTAACGATGTATTTTTCATTATTGATGAACGTTCACTCAACTAGCAGCCGTGGCAGAACTTTGTTAACGATCACTCGGATTTAGGGCTGGTAGAAGAGCTTAAATGATCGCTCACTCGATCATAACTAACTCGGAAACTCGAGGTGAAATTTATATTCGCATCTGTGTCAATATCCCGCGAAACTTCTGCAAAGCCTTTGCGTACCATCGTTTACTGGTTTACTTAGTTCTTGCAGTATTTCAAAGACGAGAATATATTCCTGAGGTCACGATAAGGGATATTCACCCACATTATTGGTGATCGATTACCCTATCGTTTACCTTGGAATTTTACTTGTGTCACGAAGTTTTTAATCGATATTCTGTGTCTCCCTATCTATAACCGCAGTCTCTTTACGTACCGCATGCTGCATTTTTGCTAAATGGCTTTGTGGCACGAAAAACTCGCAGTTCATTTCACTTCCCATTTGCATATGATGGCTCATTTACCGTCCGAGCGAAAACATGCAACGTATTAAATAGATGTAAATTAGTGTTAATAAAAGTTGTACATTGGGAAGAATATCCACAACACGGCCATCCGCAACTCAATAATTAGATCCTACCATTTTAATCTGCGGAGTATTGTATAATTTGTGGTACAACCCGAATGGTGACGATTCTGACATGAAAAAATGAATGGAAAATGTGGAATAATATTTTTTTGGTTTGGAATTTCATTTCTAAAAAAAATGACGTTGATTATCCATTAGGTACACGTTTTTATCCATATTTTTGTAATTTTTATATTGTTAAAAAGTATATACATAATATTATACATATTTATACTAATTAGAAATATACTTTTTGCATACTTAGAAATGGTAAATTTATTATTAGTGAAGATCTTGGAAGTGGAGGTAGAGATCTTTTTGCATGTACATTTCCCGCAAACATATTTTTTGCATCTATCGCAAGTATTATTGGCTTTAAACAAAGTCTTCAGATCAAAATGTTTAAGAGGTTACTCTTAGGTGAACGTTTGTGAATTTTTTTGAAAAAGCGGAAGCATATATTTTTACAGAACTTTTTGCACTTAAAAGAGCAACATTTAAAGAACATTTGGTAATTTTTTTGTAGAAAAATATTTACGTTTATAATAAAGTTACAACCGACATTCAAGAAACCTTTTTAAAAAAATGTTTTTACGGTGAGCACTCCCATTCTGGACCAGATTATCTAAAATAAAAAAACCAAAAAGATTTTGTTAATATATTAATGTATCCTCTGATTCGCGGAGGGAATTTCCGGAATATTATTTTAAAACAAAATGGCGGCTAGTTAAAGTTGAAGCCCTGATTTTCGCGTTAAAATCACTTATTGACACCTAAAAATGGAGTAAAGATAGAAGCCCAGTGCATACATTCTCGCGGTACTTTCCCTCCACCTTAAAATATAAAATCAGAAATCATAAAAAATAGAAATCCAAAATTTATTGACGGGCATGTAACTTTAGTTTGTAACTTGTAGAGAATGAAATGTTCGCTTCAACCACGCCAGAATATTTTATCTGCAGCGTTGTTACGAATAAACAGCAGCATTCCGTAAATGCGTCATAAAATCCCTTATGGGACGTAGTTGCAGCCCCAATTGTTCTTGTTTTATCAGTCCCTGTACTACCTAAGTCATCGCTGCTCTCCGTTTTCGGACGCGGTGGCAGTATTTAGAAAGATCCGCGTTTGAAATAATAGCGTCGCCGCCTGTGTCAGTGGCCACGAGAAAACAAAGGAAGGGGTAAATGAGTAATCGTCAAATTGGTCATCTCGTGACGTGACATTAGACTTAATGCATGAATGTCCCCCGCTTGGTCACCCCTTCGCCCTTCGCCGTCGTGAAAGCAGAATCGACCGTGGAATAAAAGTTAATAACCTCTTCTCACGCATGTGTTCCTTCGTAATTGCACACCCAGCGGCGAGGACACCATACCCCCTTTTTAAATCCAATTGATTCTTCTTTCATCGTGTGCGCGTGTATGCGTGCCAGCAAATGGCTACCCTGAGTACATTCGAAAATAATTTTCCAGGCTCGAGGGATAAACACCTAACGAGAACGGAGGGCAGATAATTAATAGTACGTTGTCCAACACCCCTTTCGCGAACATGGAGCATGGCTGGCTGTACCTACTGTATTTGAAAGCAATTAAACTCCGAACAACTCGCAACTGTAACTTTTTATCAGACCCCCGTAACCCTTTCCCTGAAATTACAATGTCTGTATTAATCATCACTTTACGTCTTGCCGTTAATGCCACTTTAATTATCGACAATCAAGCGCTCGCATTCCAAACTTTTCCCACGGGAAAAACGATTTTTCTTGTTTGTTGTGGAGTAGTTTTAAAACTTCTGTTCGACACTGCGCCGTAGATGAAAGAGGTTCAATACGAATCCGTGTACGAATTGATACACACGTTTTTTTTTATCATAATTTGTATTTTATAGATTATACAGGTTGAGTCAGGGTGGAATGTACAACCGGACGTAGGGTAAATCCTTATGCAGAAATACACCGAAAATGTAGAATACAATTATTTGATGTGGGCCTTCGTTTTCGAGAAAATCGGGTTTGAAAGTTTGTCTATATTGTGTGCGCGATGTGATTCAAAATCAGCAGAATTGATGAGTAAATGTTGTATAACCGCGAATGAAATGAATTCCTGTGAACCCATTTTTATTTTTTTTTAAAGCAGACTTTATTTTCGTGGAAATCGAGTTTGAAACTTCATTGAGTACGAATACACTTAACTAAAAATTAGTTTTACTTCTAATTTAACGCCACGACTAATTTGTACAGAAGGATTAATTTTATTTGCAGCAGTAACATATTTACTGACAAATTCTGCGGTGTTTTATTCAGGTGCGCGTGTTGGAGGCGAATTTTCAAACTCGATTTTCTCGAAAACGAAGGCAATTAATAATAAATTATATACTTAGAAATTAAAAGTATTTGTGAAAAGCGGTTGCTTCGTAAGCTGGAAGTCTGGGTTCGTTTCCCGGCACCGTTGTCCGCGCGGACAAAACGCAAATGTGGCGCCGGCCTTACGACGTTTGCAAAACGTCTTTAAGACGGTTTTTGAACGTATTTAACTTTAATTTCGGACATTCGGAAAACGTTCTGAGGATGTTGGCACAACACGTTCTCAGGACGTCCCACTTTGTAAATAGGACCTTCCTACGACATTTAAAGAACTTAACGAGGACGTACAGGGGGCATGTGGACCTTCTCGAGAGATTCTCCGAACGTACAGTAGTTCCGGACGTTCTTCGGACGTACATAAGATGGCTTTGTGCTATTTGGGTATCACATAGGCCCCAAGCACTGCACAATTTATAGGGTAATTTGCTATATTATAATAGTATAAATTTCGAGTTGAAACGTTTGCTTAAGTCACAAATATTGCCGTGAACATGGCAACGAGATTAATTTCCAGCAGAATTTGTATTCAGAGTGTAACGCAAATTACTTGCACGTAGGGAAGTTTTACGACGTGTTCTTACGACGCAGCATGGATTACACTCTACAAAATGTGCTTTCTGGTACAATATAAGACCTGAATATAACAGAATTTTCGCGCTATTCAGCCAAGTTATTGTGGAAGTTTTAGGCAAATGGGTTAATTTAAATATAAGAAGAATCTCATTTAGTGACAATAGTAATAACTCTACTACCGTGCTACACTAAAAATTAAATCGCTACCCTTAATTCTTAGTCGAACCATCTTGAAACTCCGTTAAGCTCTCTAGAGACCCTTGGATTCTCTGATCAACTACTCTTCGATGACTCTGCGACTTTACTACTCCACGACCATCCGACTCTTCACACTGCATTCTTAAAATCTATTCAAATGCACACCCTGCTCCTAAGCGAGCCTTAACCCTTTACACTTCAAGTCTGCCTTCCATGCACATCGTGCATTAAATTAAACGCAGATTCCATTGAACTTCGTAAAAATGGAATGATTAATTATTAATGGGATTAAATGAATTACTATTTGCGGAATGATTTTATTACGTTGCTTTCCGTTCCAAAATCTTGTATCTAATAAGCACAGTGTTGAGTAAAAATAAACGAATAAGTTCGAATGCAAAGGGTTCAATCTAAACGATTAGGTATATATGTATGTAAGTAGTCTTCTCCACTGTTTCAAGCACATTCTATCTATTGTAGTAGAAGTTCATTATTTTTTACGGTAGATATATGTATTTTTATGTGAACAACTCGGATCAACAATACATCCCCTTATTGTAGCTTTCCCTTATTCCGTTTTTATTATTTTAATTACGATATATCATATTAAGGTACATTTAGATACCACATATTTGAAGCTCTCACCACCAACCCCATTTCTTATGCCCGTAGAATATTTAACAATCGTTATGTTTTTTAATCTCGCACAGGACAGTCACGTCCAAACTAATCACATCGCTGTGTTTTCAAAGTTATCAATATTACTTAACAATAAAGTCAGTTACATACAAATGAAATTCAATCATAACCTTACTAAGGTCGAAGCCAGATATATTGGCCGGTGAATTCGTTTTCGCGAACAGCGATCGGGGAGAAATCAGCCACCACCATCTGACGATCGTGGATTTGTCAGTTGGAGTTTCGTGGCCCCCGAAGGGTATGGCGGGGTAACGGGAATGGCCGTGTGGCTGTTATTTATTCTTAGCGTAATAATTGTGTGCGTTACGAAGCTATGCATAGACCAATACGAGATTAAGCTATCGAGAGAGAATCAATGTTCTGACCAATAAAACTCCTGAATTTTTTCGGAGCTAACGCACACCTATTCTGATCTGTGTATTTCTACGCTGACAGCTCGGTTTGGCCTACACGCCAGAAGCTCGGCACCATCCCCACCACTTCTGGCTCACTCTTGTCAGAAAACGTTGAGAAAAGGAGCATCGAGGCAGGCAAACTGTGTGGTGGGGGAATACCCCTCACGAAACTCACCGGCCAATATATCCTGGCTTCGACTTTAGGTCTAGATATTTGAGCAATCGATTGGCGACAAAAGCCTCCACATAATTTGAAATATCATTCTTCCAGTTTCCAATGCTCCATTTCAACAGAATCCAAAATGGTACTTTTTGCTGTAATAACTAAATTATTCGTAATGTTACGAAAATACCCTGTCTACCTATGCAATATTTTGATTGCGGTCAAATTTAAATTTATATTTCCATTCCCGTCTATCTTCACGGATTTTCGCTTTTCATTGCGGGCCATTACACACTTCCTATGCAGAGATACGAGTTATTCACGCGCATTCCTCATTCGCGCGAATGTTCACCCAACCAGTGATATATAGGCTACTTTTGCTTTGCTGGCTACTGTCTCGTGCATGCCTTGCTTTCGTGCGATAAAGGCAGGGAAAAATATGGAGCAGTTATGCACGTTCTAGTAATCTACCGGTATTTGCCACTTAATGGCATGAATTACACAACATTGTAATCATAAGAATTCGCGACGGTCCGGGAATCATTCATCAAAGTTCATCATTGTGTGAACTTTAATTTGAATTGTTACCATACTAAAGACTTTACTGCACCACACTCTTTTGTGGCTACTAACTAGAAATTATTCACATATTTTCTGCCATTTCCTATATTGTTTATTCAACTTTTGGGTGATCTTGAGTATTTAATATAGAAAAGATTATAAGCCCACAAAATGTGAAAATGTTGTCACATATTCATTCATATTTCAAGACTGCACAGAAAAACTTTCAGATAATTATTTTTTATATTTGTAAAAGTATTAGCCGCTGTCCGCAAAGTGTCCAAGGCAATCTGTCTTCTAGAGAATCGTAATTTAAATAAGTGTGGCTATAAGCTTTATTAGATTAAAACATCAAAAATATAATTTCACATAATACCAACATTGGGATTAAAAAAATCGCTTTTATATCCTCCAAATGGAGTTTCCTACCTAAACTACTTAGTATTGTCTCTTCCAGGTGAATAATTTTGGAAATCTAGCCGCGAGCTCCGGGTGTGTCTCGTTCGAAATCGCCTTAATTTTACATCGATCTGTCCACAACCCCCCCTCCCCCAAGAATCGCCAATTAAGCAATTAGGTTATGTAAATTCCTCCAGTTGAAAACACTTCATAAATATTTACAGGAAAAGTTCGAGTGAACTTCCTCTATTGAATGTCCGATTTCACGAATCGATAAGATTTCGGTAAAGTTTGCAACTTAATTATAAATTGAAGTCAACCGCCCAAATTAAAACTTTCTCGCGTGTCACAAGATCATCCCTATCGGCCTGTTTTCTCCGTTTTCCGTTCCATTGCATTTTTCTGAAAACTAATGAACGTAGAGAAAGTTGCTTTGAAGTTTCCTCACATTCGCATCGAAGAGCAGAATCTTCGTCATAACTTCGTAAACAGAAGATGGATATAGGTAATTTTATCCAGAGCAGAGTTCGGAGTCTACATTAATTATTAGATATTGCAATAAGTTTCTGCCTCAGATAATAATTAGTTCTCCATTAATGGGTAAACAATCTTTAGGTTAAGGTAGAAATCAGAAGGTGAATATCAAAATTGTAATTTTAGAATCAATGAAGTCGGAAACTTAGGGGTGCACATTTGACTCTATATTTTGAAGATCAAAGAAGGGAATAATGTGATGGTAACAGTTGGGAAATAGTGCTGTGCATCCGATACTGGATTTGTAAAAGGTTCAGCAGCGTAGAGTCGACATGCAAAGTTTCATTCCGGAACTATAATCTTTAAAAGTGGTCCAACAGCAGGCCGTTCTTCTGACTTTAAAGATGACATTTTGAAAGTGGTAATGGAAAAAATCTGTGCTAAATAAACTGTAGCTAAAGAAAGTGAATATGTTACAACTTGTTCTGTATATGCATTTCAAAAAAATTGTGAATGTTAACGACGTTAAAAATAATGTATTTCTCATATCTAAGTTCAGGAAGGGTGGTTAGGGTGACACACAAGAGAATTTTAGAATCTAGTTTCTGGATGGTCTGTGTTGTCTTATCTTCCGTACTTGTCAAGGCTTGCCCCACCCAATTACCACCGTCGCCCAGACCCTTCAAGACGAATTGAATGGAAAAAGTTTTAATAACAGTGACCAAGTTCGAAGATTCCTCGAAAACTTTGTTAACTCAGAACCGACCAACTTCCGTGCAGAAGGAATAAGGCATCCCCTAAGCTGCCTAATAAATAATAATAAATCCATTGTTAGTAATATATTGATTAAGATTAGAATGATTATACATTGATCCACTATATAATGTTTCATATGAAAATAACCTTAATGAAAAGAAAAGAGAAAATATTTTCGAGTCAATCTCATGAAACCTGCATCAGCTGAGATAATGCAATTACATTTTATATTTACGATAATTGAAAATCAATGTATCCCATAAATTAGATTGCAACATATGAAAAGTCCATTTTGAATGGCTCTCCATTAATTGAAGTATTCAGTATTTGAATTACAACATTCTTCCTAGGGTTTGTCGGTTTTTAAAAACCAGACTTAAAAACTGTCCTTTCTTCTGTTGATAAATTTGTAAAATTTGAAAACCGGTTTTTAAATTTAAAAAGCCGGTTTTAGATACCAGAATTAATATGTAAAAATTAATTAATTATTTAACCAAAACCGTTAACATTTTGACTTGAAATCGCCTCGGGCAAAAACATATTGTCATAAAAGTTTCACTATAAAAATAATTTTCAAGAGTTCATATTTCCTCAAGAAAAATACTCACTAAAATAAAAATGTATAATTTATGCCTATGTTGTACAGATTTTACAATTAGTGATTTTAGTTGTTTTTATTTGGTTTTCTATGTAGTATATTTTATTTTGTTATAGTTTTGTAGTTCCATAAATATGAAATGAACAAAATGATTTGTACGAATTTTAAATATTTTAATTTTTGTTTTATTTATTTGGTTTTGTACAGATAGAGTATATTTTATTTTGTTATATTCTCGTAATTCCATTAGTATTAATAAAACTGAAAAATGTTAAAATAAGAAAAAATATTTATTTACCGTTTTAATTATATTTTCCTTTTTTTTTGTAAGTATTCGAAACCCGGTTTTGTTGGAATACTGGAATTCGAAAACCGGGTTTTCAAAAGTCAGTTCTTGTGTAAACTCTAATTCTTGCCGAATTATGGTGTTTTGAATTTCATTTTTATAGAATTCTGATATCGTTTTATCGATTACAAATAGGAAATAAGATTTAATTCTTATCGTCAGCTTACGCATGAGTCACAACCGCAGATAAAGTGTTAATTCGTCTTTGTCATGCGTCTTTTCTATACCTACTAAAAGAGCTTAATATATTTGGAGAACCACTTTACGATCGGTCAGTGGGATTGAGCCGATTGCAGTTTTAAAAACCGTATTTACCTCGCCACTTACGTTCACCTACGTTCACCTACGTGCCACGGTCGCCAAACGACACTTCTCCGTGAAATGAGCGCGTTGTATACAGGGCGAGGTTGGCTATGTGCACCCTCATGGACGTCGGAGGGTGTAGGGCTGGACACGTGTCTGGGTGCTACCAGACGAGAATTCTTAAAGGGGGTTGGCGAGAGGATAAAAAAGAAGGGTTGGTAAACACGTGCAGTGGACATGCTTAACCCACTGAATGAAAACTAGACTGGACTTTTGCAGAAATAAAGGAACCGCTCAAGTTTTTTGAAGCGGTTAGCGTGTAATTACAGTGAGACGTCATTGAGAGACGTTTACACGCATTTATTGAGCAGAAATCTCAATTCATTGTTTCATAAGGCTGTTGCTTCGAAGCCACTAATTAGCTGCCTCATTATCTTTGTCAAAGCTATTGTCGAATATGTACTTCAGAAATAATTATTTCAAAACAAATACCATTTTCTTTCAGGTATTTATCCCATTATTCGCCATTGTCCCCGTTTTGGGATACTTTTAAAATCGTAGATATCTTTTAGTATATTGAAACACACACGTATTACTTATTTCGTATGACGAAATATAACTTAATCAACTCGATTAGCAGAGTTTATACTTGTTGGTTTTTATCTAAGATTAATTGTAAATAAATTTCGAAAATGGTTAAGTAGCGATAAGGGAGACTGGGGTAATTGCGAACACCTACGCAAAAAAGCAAACAAAACGAAAACTATGTGAGAAATGAATTTGTTTATTATTTACGAACATACTTAAACTATTCATCTATAAAGTACTGTGACGAATTTTTGAAAAATTATAATAAAAATCAACTTTATAGTGAAAGAGCAAAACCATTGGTGTTCGTGATTACTCGACTGCCGTGGGGTAATCACGAACAGAATGCTAAATATCGCAGAAGTCGCACAGAAAGCACGACTTCAATGGTCAACCCATAAAAAACGTTGCTACAACCTATTCCTAATGTATTTTTCAAATTCCTCTTCTTGTGCGTTAGAAAAAAATTGCAATTGGTCGAAATATCAAAAAAAAATAGTAACGGTCGTTTTTTAAACTTTTTTTCTGAGCCTGTAATGAAATTTTTAATATCCCTTTTGTAGATTTAAGTAAGTTTTATACATGCTGAAAATTTCCTCAAAATCGGTTATCGTTGCTCTGAGCTACAAACGCTTAAAGATAGCAGAATGAGGTCGAAAATCGCGAAATTCCTGAAATCAGCTATTTAAAAAGCGACATTTACTATTATTTTCGGTATTCCAAACAGTTGCAATTTTTTTTAAAACGACGAAACACGTCACTTAGCAAATCAATCCTGCTAGCTTCTCAACAAAAAAAACACTCAAGTCGTTTGGGCTAATTCTAAAAAATGTTATGCGGTTTTAAAAGGTGTAAACTTTCTTTCGTCCGTCACAGTGTCTATGGTACCGAGGTATACGTTGTTTTCGTTTTTCGGTCGTAATTTCGTGGTATTTAAAACGATTAATTCAATATTAAAATTAAGCAAAAAATAAAAATAAGTATTGACGAGGGGTAATTTCGAACGTTCGAGATTACCCCATCCGATTTGTTCGCCAATACCCCACGACATCGAAAAATAAAAAAGAATTTATTTCAGAGGTTAGAATCATGATTCAAGCAACGCTTTGGTCACAAAATGTTGGTAAAAAAGTTTCAACTTAAAAAAAAGCAATTGTATCATTAATTCAACAGTAATTACATGCAATTGAAAATGGACAAAATATTACTTTAAACATGATGAAAATAATAAATTGTGTTTATCTTGAATAGCATGAGCGTTTTGTATTTATTACTTTCTGCCCGGCGTTAGATACAACCTAAACTATTAGCTAGTGGAGACGAAACATCGTTTTTATTTATTAAAACGCCGTAACCATCGCGTTCACCATTATCCAGCGTTCGTGTTTACCCCTCTCTCCCCTACTACAATATTTGGATTAAACTATTAATTGCAAGAATCTAAAGTGCTTGTTGCAAGTTTATCTTCGTTATTTGTGACTTATTCTTTCGTGCATATTGTCGACAGAAATTTCCATTGGTCCCTTTGGAACTGTTTGCCCCTGCTCGTGTCTCCTGCCAATCAATTAATTGATGTTTACGAAATACAGGATAGTATTCGATTAATGGGGAGCGTAGAGTGGTTCAGCATCGCCCAAAGGGTGTATTTCCTAATTCAATATAGGGGATGGGAAATCTATACTAAATAGGGTTGACCCTGTGCAGTGGGACCGTTTAGGGACAAATGTGTTAAATGACATTATAGTATTTCGCAGTTTCTGTTCACATTGTAGATAGTAGTAGGTACCTACCTACAGTTTAATCGAAGGTTCCCCACATTATATTTAACTGTGACACAGCAGCATTACTGTCTATTGAGCCTTTTACGATTGCTTGCTTGCTTGCTATGGGTTTAAAATATTACATACTCAACCCTTAACTGGTGAGTTGAAAACTTTGTTACCTAAAGGTGGAATCTGACGGCACTTGAATCGATGATCTTTGCGCGCGAATCGCCGAACCCACGTGCCATGAGAACGCTCATGGATCGCCGACTCAAGCTCGCCAAGCCGACGTGCCGAGCCGGGACGAACCGAGCAAGCTCGCCGATTCACGTGCCATGGGATTCCACCTTAAGGGGAGCTTCCGGTCTAAAAAACGATTTTTTTTTATTTCATTTTTCAAATGTTCGACCTTTTAGGAATACGTGTTTAAAAGGATTTGTTGAAATTCGTAAAATTCCCGAAGTTATAGGCATTTGAGTAGCGGCAAATGCATGGGCAACAACCGACCACTCGGCGCTCACGTAAAACTTTAATTAAACGCGTTTTTCTCGAAACAGTGTTCCTACAATCGGTGGAACCTGTATCTCCAAAAGTTATTATCCGATTCGACTGAAACTTTTTTATTTTTTGAAAAATATACTTCTGGCTGGGGGAGAAGCAGAAAATTACAGAAAATTGAAAATTTATCATTTTCAAAGACGTTTAAAGGACGAAAAATATAGAGAAAAAGTGATTTCAAACTTCAAGTGTTGTTATTTTCTGAAAAAATATAATTTTTGTAATTTTTCTGCCCCCCCCCCCCCCAGCCAGAGGTATATTCTTCAAAATAAAAAAAGCTTCAGTCGAATCGGATAATAACTTTTGGAGATACAGGTCCCACTGATTTGGATGAATTTTTTGACGCCTTGACTTTAACGACGCCCCAGTGTCGTCTGCAATGATTAATTATAAAACAAAAAATATATTTCTATAATTTAAGACATCCTTAATACAATGCATAAAGTTTCATTAAATTATATATAGTAGTTTTCCTTTAATTAATTCCTAAAGATCACCTACTTTTTTGGGCTCTAGACCGGATCCTCCCCGTAACTGATGAATTGAGGTCTGACCTACCCCATTTTTTATTCCTATTTACACAGTAAAATTTTCGGTTTCTTCGGAACAAAATCTTATTTATAAAGAATATAAAACTACAATTAGTTGTTTTGTACCCTCACGTGAGTTTCTCTTGAATCAAAGAAATTTATTCATTTACTGAGTAGTGCAATCACCGTTGCAAATATTCACTTCGAAACAGGGGGGTTCGAAAAGTCAGTGGATGATTCCAAGTCCCTTGTGGCCGGCAATCTAGATATAAATGCTACAGGAAAATTATAACACAGACGACACAGATACTAGAATAACAAAACAAAGAATATTAACTTTAAGAAAAGTAATCCTCTTAATAGAAGACACATAAGATTAGGGTGGCTCTTGTTTTTCGACATCCGATTTCTTTTGCTCTTACTCCCGAGCATGGTTCCATTTCAAACAAAAATGATCCATAAAAGTTTATTGCAATCGGACAACAACAATTTCTAAAAAATGCTCTACAGCGTGGCTAAAAATCTATACCCGCGTATTCGGACCTCCCTATATTCAAACACTATTATCTAACAAATGGTTCGAAGCACGAAAAAATTATAACTACAGAAATTGTAGAAAATCGAATGCTCTTTTAATATTATCGGAACAAAATTTCGATAGGGCTTAGTATTTTTAAGAAATTCTTGAAATCCAAATAATTGATGAATTCGAAAATTTAAGGTCTGATTGGCACTAAACATTTTCAGGGATTATTTTCTTATAGAAGGGAACTATTCTAGATGCTGAGAGCAAAGAAACACAAAAAAAAAAATTTCGGTGCACATAAAGAAGGGCCACCTTAATATAAGATACATATATATACATAGAACCAAAACAATGGATCTTCGTTACCAGATAATGTCTAAATCATGAACCATTCAACACCGTACAGTTTGTAGATATGAGATCTCCTGACGTACCTGCTGTTAATGTTACCCTACACTTTGTCAGAGTGCAAATGCATTAATACGAGCGTGGATATAATCATGTCTCAGACGTCCATCAGTAGCTGGACGCATAGAAGGGTGGTTCAGTGTTCCAGCGGACGCGAATCGTAGAAGCAGAGGCCACGCGAGAATAGTAATGCGATGATCGATGGCGTATGCAACGCGTACTCTATGAGTTGAACATCAAGTTAACTAATGCCGCGGTACCAAATATGACAGATGAAGCTATGGTATACTGCACGAGCCCGCACTCTGATGATTAAAGGGTCAGCTATGGTGGTGTTCCAGCGTTTGTCGAATATCTGCGATTGATTTCGACTTTAAAGGTTTTCGAAACCTTTCTATACTATCACGGTAAATCCCTGGCTTTTGGTGAAACAGATACCTACACCCTTTGGTGCAGGAAGCACATTTTTTTACAGCCACATCTGTGAAAGGAAGTCGGGTTTAAACTGTGTGTTGGTTTGGAAAGTGGCCTCAGTTGTTTCAATTTTCACTTTGGTGTAACCTAAAACTGTTAACGTTCCCCGAATCTACTTGACTTAAAATAATTTTCATTCAGATATAGACGCAATGATGCAAAGTATTCAGAAAAACTTTTATAATAGAAAACGAATATTTCAGAAGAATATGAAATTCGAAGATGTTAGAACTTAGAATTAGTCTGGTGTCGATAAATGAATAAAAATAAGGGCGGTCAAATAGACTCAAGGAGAACTGCAGGATTAAAGAAGTTAGCTGCAATGCTCGTGGAACTTTGAAATCATTTTTCAAGAGGAACGTACAACAGAGAAGGTTTTTGCTCTTCGAATTGCCAGAACTCAAATCATGCACGCCTCAAGTATCTCATTCAACTTTTTTCCACTAGGTGGCAGCTATTTTCAAGTACTAAAGTTAGAGTAAAAGGCGAATATCACTGTCGAAGATAATTAACACTGAAGACAATTTCTTTAATTAACATTCTTTTAGAGAATTACGAGTCATATAACATAGTTTTTTTTTATGCTCTGAGTTTGTACATCGGCCTCAACCTCGCCTAATTAATTAATTAAAAATCGCGTGGTGGGTACGGAAGACAAAATGAGGTATGATAAAACAGCAGTAAAAAGGGAAATTTCGGCACAGCTAGGAGAGGTGGGTATAAACGATGGAGACAGCAGAGGGTGAATGCACAGCTCGCGTGGAGAATAGTGAGCTAGCCGGAGGAGGATTTATTACGTTTTTATGAAGCCAGAGTCTCGATAGAATGGTATTCTTGTGGTACACGGTAAGGACGTCGCCTTTTTGTACGCTTGAGTGGAGACTACCCCTCTTATACTCCGCGTAGAGTTCTTCCCTTTCGTGGATTCATCTCCTTCTTCCTCTTCGAGCTCTCTTCGATCGTTCTCCGAAATTCCCCCGTGGCCTCTGATCCACCGTGGGTGGAATGACGTCGTGGGTTTATTAGAGACCAAGTAACAGGACGAGATCCTGATAAAGTCTCTGACCTCGAAGGCTGCTAGAAAAGGACAAGTAGCGTATCGCAATCTCTGGCGTGGTAAAAAAGAAAATAGATATCCGGTTGGTGCATACGAAATCGCCGTTTCGCGTAGGGAAGTCTGAATGGAAATATTTTTCGCTTTTTAAGAATTTCATTTTTGTCAGTTTCTGTGACATTTCTCGAGTCGTAAGCCAGCGTCAGCAAATATTATTAGGCATATTAATTTCTAGTGCATAAAAAGACGATAAGTTTTTATTGTAATAATTTTTTTATATCTACTATAGTTTTGAAGATATACGGAAAAGTAGGAAATCACACAATAATTTTTAGAGTGTGTTTTCACCCTGAAAACTCGAAAATGGGAACAAACGAAAATTTGCTTGATAAAAATCTTCAAAAACCTTAGAAAATAATCGGAATGTTTAGGATCTATTAAAACGGATCTTGCATCCACCTGGTGAGGGTTAAACTTCAGTTTCTGGTAATTTCTACACGAAGCTCTTTGGAGATAAAGAATTTTTTAATCCCGATACGAAGAAAGGAGTATGACGCGTTTACAAAGTTCTACAAAATGTAACACGTCGTGCTACGAGGGATAACATTTTATGCATTAATACCATATCAAAATTGATGCTTGTCGAACACGGTCATCGAGGATCAGGCTAAGTCCTTCGTGGCTCAACGTGGCTTACGATCTTATACGTTCGTATTAATCCCAAACAACCATCGCATGTAGCACGTGCCTTAGAGGGAGCATGAATATGTATGCGTGGAATAACCACAGCTCGCAACCCTCTGTTCAGTAACAAATCGTGAGTAGCTGTCCTTCGAAACGGAGGCACCAGGATCAACTAGCTAAATTACAAGCATCGGTCGGATTCATCAGTGGGAACACGCTTCAAGTGACGAACTCTGTGTCTCTGCAGATATTAATCATGTCAGTAACAAGCCTGTTCTCTCTTCGCTTTCCCCTGTGTCCGAGGCACCAAGACTTTGCACAGTTCCTGATTGTCCCTAATGCCTCTGCCCATTCGAACTAACATTGACACGAAGCGGAGTAACATTGTACCTAGCTATCGTTCAATATAACAGTATTTTCATTGCAATAATTCTGATCGTTAAATCGTGTATTGCAATAGCACTGAAACTTTTTCTTCATATACTTGCCAGTTTACTTAAGATTGGAGAAATGCTGTTACTTTTAATATACTTCCAGTGCTACCTGTCATGATTTTCGTATTTTGTAAATTCTTATTTTTCATTATTCTACTATCTGTGTAGACTTAAATAATCATAAATTGTAGTAATAACATCGCGTAATGAATGTATTGGTAAAATATATTTTCGGACACGTCAGACGTGGATCAATGTTGTTATACGTAGATAATGGAACTGCATAAAAAACATAGAATTTTCCGTTTTGAAGCAACTCTGAGGTTGCGCAATAACTTTCATTTCACGCGTCATCCCGATGAGCCATCCCATTTCATCTAATCGAACCAGTGACTTCTTGGGACGACCCACCCTTCCTCTATGGTTGTACATATAATTCAGGATCGATTTGCTGTCGTGAAGTGGCAGGCATTAGCCACGGACATAATTCACAGACACTCCTCTTCTAGGATCACTCGGAGCTAGGTTTCCACGTTCGGATTCGGGTGTACGTTTATCGAGTGTCTGATACCCCTGTGTCGTGGGTCCATTAAAGATTATTGTCTTGACTTAGTTCGGGGCAACGCTACACCTGTAGATAGCAGTAAACTGTAGTTTGCAGTTGACTTGATACCTTAGTGTAGAGATACAATTTCGATTAATTCGACCGCGAGACATGAGTTTGCGCTTATAATTATACCACAGGTTATATGGGGTGAGGCACCTAACTTGAAAACATCAAATTACTCGTAAATTACTTGCTGTATGAAAAAATGTTTCAAACAGAAGTTGCAGGGTGTCAGGGGACCCCCTTTTTTATACAGTAGGTAATTTAAGAATAATTTCAAGTGGTCAGGTTAGGTACCTCGCTCTGTATAATACAATATGGACAGGTAAAATATTTAGCATTCGAAAAAGTAAATAATATATAGCAATAACGGACGACCCATGCCGTTTAACAACCTATTTCTGTTACTTTTTATTAGTATCACATCTTCAACACATTAACTTAATAATACTTATGTCATCACAGTTATATTTTTAAAACAAATTATATTCATTTAAAATAAATTGATTTTTTATAATTCGCGAGATTTTTTTGTAATATAATATCACATTAATATTGTAATTATATATTATTATAATATTATTATAATATAATATTACATAACTATTTTTTCCAAATTAATGTATTAGTTAAGGTGTTAAGAAAAAAATATTAAAATCGACGTCAAAAAATAAAATTGCAGTAAAAAGTAGTAAATAATTTTTTCCTTTATTTAATTTACGACTCTCATATTTTTTAAGTCGGCGCCAGATTTACACAGTGCAAATGACTTAAAAAATATGCGCCGACTTAAAAAATATGAGAGTTGTAGATTAAATAAGGGAAAAAGTAAATTATTAATTTACTTTTTAGTGCAATTTTATTTCTTTGAAGTCGGTTTTAATTTTTTTAAAAAATTTTTGTATTTTTAACTTTTTAGTTTTATATATATTAACACAACATGCTGAAGAGATATGCGCGTACGTACATAAAATAATAATTAGGTGACAATAGTCTTTATTATTAACCACAACTGGCGAAATATTGGGCCAATATTGATGCAGTGTAGGATGGGATCACCGGGGCATCGCCCTCTTTCGAATAAAAAAAGATCATCAAAATCGGTCCATATGCCGAGGAGTTATGCGGGGTCAAACATAAAAAAAAATACAAACGGGTCGAATCTATAACCTCCTCCTTTTTGAAGTCGGTTAAATAGAGTTTCAGATTATAACAAGTTCAGGCTCTGACATAAAAGTTTATTCCGAGATGTGTACATATGTATCGAAATGAGGGTGCAAAATAGATCTGATAAAGTCGACTCTCAATCTGTGCGCCATTCAAAGGTTAATCTCCCTGTGCAAGCATATTAAAACGTATCGTTTAATTTGACTTAATGTGTGTGGTGTTCTGTTGAGCATGTAGATGAAATTGGCACAGCGAATATGTTGCCAAGTTTTACATTCATTTAATGCCATTTTAATGAGTCCAAACTCCGCTAGAAACAACTTCTGGTGGTTTACATTTGGCAGGAGTTCAAGACAAGGATTCTGTCGTTAATAGTTCAAATGTAGTAGCTGCTGTGTCCCAAAGTCCTGTACTTCAAGAACGTAACATGACCAAACAGATGTCCTTTTTACAAAAATCAGTAGATACGGTGGATAGGCTTGACAAATCACAAATAACATTTTTCTCTATAAGGTGATAACGATAGTGCAACCACAAATGGGGCGATTCATTTAGCGAGAATAAATTGGAAACGTTGTTACGATTTGGATGAAGGGATGGTAACTCCAGGCAGGTTTTCTCAATCCACAGATTCTAATAAGAGTCTATTGTAAGATACTTTTACAATCAGAATTAGAACACTGACCAGATTGCTGCCAGACAGAAGTTCGACTTGATATTACCTTGAGGTTTTATTAACTTGTTTGGGGTTGGCTGCAAGGGTTTTTATACTAATGGTATTGTGGTGTGTTGATGGGGGATGAATGAAGGGAGTTCAAAGTCTCCAAGCGTTAAGGTGAAATCCGACGGCACGTGGATCGGCGAACCGGCTGGGCTCGCCGAAGATCGCCAAGGCTCGCGAGGTGGCGATCCATGAGCGTTCTCACGGTGCGTGGGCTCGGCTAGTCTCGTGCCAAGCTCGCCGATCCATGAAATCGATGAAAATAATTTTCGTCAAATAATTGGTCATGTTTTAAGAGATACACCCAGAGCGATTAGCGTAATAAATAATGTAAATGTATACCTATAACCACGCAACATATACGTCGTGCACGATTAGTATTCTTTACAAATAACGCAATGCGTTCTGCAGAATTCACGTTTTCGATGTTACGCTTCGTTGATTAATCATCCACCTAGTGTATAGTACAAGCTGCCGAAAAATAATTTAGTATATTTAACCATATAATAATTACTTTAGATTAGTATACAGATATGAATGATATCGCCTGTAAATCATTGACGTGCTAGACAAATTTCCGTACATGCCATAGGTTCACCGTGCTTGACCTATAACGAATTTCACACAATGGTCAATATCTATTCCAAGCGCACCGCAGCCGAAGGACTAAGACTAAAGTATTATCATTCGACTAAAGCGCATTTCCATTTGTTCAATTCCATTTCTCGAACAACGTCACGGCGAAACGACACTGGAGTTCTCCAAAAGTAGTACGCCGTTCCATCAAATTCAGCAGAAATAACGTTGCTCGAATTGTCTCCGCATCAATTCCCTGAAATTCCCACGAAACACAGTTCGATATCTTTCCCGTTCCGCTCGAGTGTGATTGTTGCTCTCGTCGCGCCTCGTTCGTGGAAATAAGATGGCGTGCCGCTTTGTGCCATAGCGGCGCTTGGGGGTTGGGGCGTTAAGAGAGCCGATAGACACGCTACATATCCTACGAATTCGGCGCCTCTAACGCACGTGGAAATTTCCGCTTTGCTGTTTCCTGCTGTGCAGATTGAAGGGGAATTCGCCACCTCGTTCCTAGCTCTCGATGGTACCCCATTCTTCGCGCCCTTTGCTCTACTCTCTCACCGCGAGGCGTCTCTCAAAGCGTTCCTCGGCATATACTTCTATCTTCCTTCCCCTTCGATGTTCCCGAGCTTCGTCCAACGCTCCCCCTGGGAGTCTTCAAAGCGGGCGAGAATGCTTTAGCTGCCTCCAGAATCCTCTTCCGCGCTCTCCCGCCATCCCTAACCCTCATCCAATCGCTCCACCGTACCACCGCCTCACCTGTGTGCCGGTCTGTTAAACGATTTTTCTCATCTCCTCTCGTGACACACCGCCGCGTAATACATGCGATCGGGGGAAAGCAAGAGTGTCAAAACGGGGTTTCTGTTCGCCTTGATCTTCCTCGATATTACACGGCCGGGTCACCTAGCTCTGTGGCTTTCGAGGCATCGAATTGGCGGTCCGCCAGGCACCGCCGTCTACATCCCCGATCCTGCACGCCTCGCTGCGCCCCGACGAGGGAAGGAAACAGCGTTATCGGGTAAAGGGGTAATATTTTTAAGCAGCTACTGACGCCGGGAACCGTGCCACGTTAGGCGGACCCTGGCCCAACCAAGAATCCCCCGGTACTTTCACCGCGGATGGGTGAAAACTTGTGTTTTTTCTATGGGCGTCTCGCGGAACAGAATCCGTTTGTTCTGGTTCCACCAGCGCCGTCCCAATTTCCTGGCGTGCGCTGAATCTCTGTGCACCGGGACCACCGCGCAGCCGCCATGTCGACCCGAATTCCTTTTCCCCTTTTGCCTCGTGCACCGTTTCGAGACCTTCCTCTTCCACGTTGCGCGAATTTTTTCGAGGGAAAACAGATGGGAAGCCGAACAGAGGCTTGTTGGCTGGCTGCAAGGACGCGCGGGTAGTGGCGCGATCGATGAGACGTGCGTACACGTCCCGCACTTACGAATTTATTAATGAAAAACCGTTGCCAGGGTGTGGCAACTCGTGATGCTCGGATTAGGATGGAACATCTGGACCTTGATTTCGGATATTGAGGAAATTGGAGAGATTTCGCTTACTCTTCTGTTACTTTTCTTAACCCATTTGCATCGCGCTAGTAATTCTGTGACCTCCACTTATAACGACAACAGTGAAGCTGACGGTGAACCTGTATCACCGGAACATACACGACTGGTCATATGTAATTTATAAAGTCATTCATAATTTGTATTTTGTTTTTAAAAATGAAACAATTCGCAGAATATTTCGCTTCGTAATGCAAATGGGCTAATGATCCAATATAATTAGGGTTAACAATATTTCTTCACCAGCAAATTGGTACTGGTAAAAAAGGGGCGACCGAACCTATTTTTTTTTTGGAAAAGCATACTTTTATTATAGTGGTTAAAATGGCATACAATGAAAAACACAATAGTTATTACAAGTACGCCAATAATCTATTTGGGAGCCAAGTCATATTTTTCTCTACATGAAACTTTCTTCGGAAATTACCATTCGTCTTTATTACTTGGAAACATACAAAGAACAGTCGCACATAAAGAATAGCGAAGTAAAAGGCGAGGCTGCAGTACAATACTGTTAGAAGCCTAACCATAACTAAATAACTAAAACTAAAACTAGGAAAGAAAAGTAAAAGGGGAACAATTATTAAGGGAAGCATAAACGTAGATGGACAGACAAGGACGAGGCAAGGAAAATAAGGAATATAAAGGTGACTTAGGAATAGTGTAGAAATATATATCGTCGAGCTTTATATTTAAAATCGAGAAACGAATTTAGCCCTCGGATATCGGCGGGTGGAAAGGATTTATAATAGTGAGCAGAAATATAAGCGATGAAGGAAATGTTTCATTAATTTCAGTTTCTTCGTAGAATTTTGTGAAAATCAAGAAATAAGGAAACTGGGACGTATTTGTAAACCGACCGGGATACCCGGGACAAGGGTTGAAAACCGGGACGTATGGTTACCCTATATAGCAGTTCAGTTGAAAATTTACATAATATCAAGGAATATGAAACACATATTAATAACAACCTATATTTGCCTGACATTCAGAAATATTTTTAAAGATTTGAAAACGCCAATGAGTCAATAAAGTCTGAAGAGTGGTAGTGAGCTTAATTACGGGTATAATTTCGAGAAATAGCAAAAATACATTCGAGGCTACGCTTCAGATTCACATGAAAGACAATCTATTATCTTTCTGTGAAACTTTTTCATAATAAACCTAATGAGACGAAAATGAATAGTGTTTTGTAAAAGAGACTATTATATACCCAGTTGACAGAACGAGAAGTGTACTAGTTTCCAAAAAATGAGGTTCGTAATTCCAAATCTCTCACTAGTTCCTCTTCACTTTTCCCCATTTTTATACCATTCCGTTAGCAATCACCGGTGTTTATCGAACAGTCGAATGTATTCCCATTTCCGTGTTAGATCCTCCACAAAAAAGTCACTGAAAATCCGCCGTCGCGCTTTTGTCACCCCCTTTTGTTAGTTTTTGTCGATGAACCGAGATGAATGTGGCTGTGTGGTCTGCTACCGCGTTCGATTCTCTTTCAATATTCCGCAGGTTTGCCTGCGGACGCACCCATTGCGGTACTTCAATATTTAATAGTCAAATAAATGATCGATTCGCGTCTCGATAATCGAATCAGGAACGGATGGCTTGCGGGCTGTTCGGATATATTCGGCTGATATCGATACGTCAGGATTTAACGCGCATTCGGAAGCGAAGTTTAGGCAGGATTTTCTTAGGCGATACATCAACTTGTGCTTTCAGGACGTCAGTGGCTATCACCATCCTTATGGTACCGAAACGTGCAGCTACTTCGCGATTTTAAACGAATACTCGTTGTGTTTTATTCTTTAACTTTTTTTTTAAACATCGAAGTGAATACTTGAACCACAGTTCACATTCTTATTTAATTAATATCACACGTGTACTGTTATTTTAAGAGTAAGTACAAACAATACAGAAAGATTTCCCACCATTTGTTGATTCCTAAAATTAATCAGAAATGGCGTCGTTCTCACGAATACCTCCAAATGTTTGCTATACATATTTCATTAGCGTTCATTATCACTAATTTGATAGCATTAAATGTTTCTCCCGACTGCGATCGACTGCGATAACATTGTCGCTTGAAACTGTGCAAATTCCACCTATCTTTAATAAATTCTCTGAATACCAACACTCGTTACTCCAAGGACCTTTCAAAACGAGACACTCTTGTAGCTCTTGAGCATTTGGGGATATACGTAATTTCTATAATCTTCTATCCTTGTGCAAGCAACCTTCTCACTGCTAAGCAGATGCACCTGAAGTGTCTCGTGTGAAAAGTCCTGAACGTAAACCTAACACCGCTTCGTAACTGGTGGAGTAATTGTACTTACCTAACTCAGACCTAACCCAGGCCTTGGCGTAAACTGAACAATGCCCGGCAACTGGTGGAGTAATTGTACTTACATAAAACGCCATTACAGCTTCGCCATCGCGTCTGACTTGTATTGTCGTGTACAAACCGACACGCGCAAACATAGCGTCGAAGAATCGCCAGTGATATCGCCTGCTTCCAGCTGTCACCCCGGCTGGCAAGCCCGTTTAATTTCCTGAGTTAATGTGCGACTGACTGACTCGCACAAGCACCCCTCCCGATCGTGATTGCGTTTGCGCTCCGTCCTAACACCTCTCGGGGATGTTGCTGCTGCCGACAGGAAAATTCAATCACCTGTTTTGAAAATTGCTCGTTAGTTTAATCCACGCCACTGCTGGATAAACGGAAAGGCCGGGTAATGTATAATTACGGCTTTCAATCCGATCGCATTATACCAGCCATCCGCTGCCTACCTCGGTGTTAGTCAGCCAATCGATAAAAGGATTGACTTTTTCCATTTTTTTCTCCCGAGGAAATTAGGCCAGCATTGAAAAATATCGCCGACCTACTTATTAATAACGCGAAGAACTTGAATTAAACTTTAATCACTTGAGTTGAATACATAATTAGCACAGGAAGGAATGGGGATGGTTTTATGTGGTTTAATTTATGGTTGATAGGTAATTGGAAATCAGAGAGAATTGTTAATATCTTTGATGATGTTATGTGGCGGAATGAAGAAACTTAGTAGATGGAGATATTGCACAGTTTAGTAAACTCTAGTTTCTTCTTTACATTTTACATATGCATATGCAGAGTGCGTGCTTTCATTATTTTAATCGATTTCTTTGTTATAAAGAAATGAGTTACATTTTAGAGCAATTGAAAAGTCCGTGTAGAAAACACTGTAAGTGCCAAAAATCGAATTCTATACTATTGTACAGTATAACCACTGGCACTTAGAACATTCTCCGATATTTTTTATTTTATTTTTGCACTTCCTGTGTTTTCTGCAAGGACTCTGCAATTATGTTTGGGATACTTCAAATACGTATATACAGGATAATTTCGAATTTTTTATATTTATTTTACTAAGTACTTAGTATGGAAGTAGGAGCTTATTCGGAATAATCTTTTATATAAATAAATTTACAATGACTCCACTGTAGTTTGTCTCGCAATGCAATTTTCATCCTTTTTAGCAGATTTAACCCGTTGGATTTCAATTGCACGTCTTTAGACACTATTTTTTCCCTCGTTAATTGTATCGATCGAGAAAAAGTCTGCACGATATTTTTAGAACAGACGGAGAGGTATCTCTGATGCAAACAGTGATTTTATCTCTGTACTAAGGAAGGAACGATCAGATAGAATGACAAAGGGTGGGTGTATTGTGAAGTTGAGGAGTATCAAGTAGATAAGGTAAAGAAAAGATAAAGATTCCTTTGGCTTCGTCGAAAATCTTAGTCGCCCCTTTTGTGCGTAATCTACGTTCGTTTGTTATAATGGGGATGAAGATAAAAATACATGTTGATAAAGTGACTTTCATTTTTAAAAAATTAGAAACGTGTAGTGAATTTAATAATTATCGATTACTATTATAAAAAAATATTCTACAAACAGTAGTTGCACATGAAAGGCGTGAATCAAAATTATATATACAGGGTGTTTCAGTATTGATGGTATAAGCGAGGAGGGGGTGATTCTACATGAAAAAATAAATCGAAAATATGGAATAAATTTTTTTCGTTTGAAGCTTTATGTCTTATTTTCATTTATAAACCCACTCTAAGCAGACAGAGCACATAATATTGAGCAGGAGTCAACATTGCGTATGATATTAATCCTATTTGTAAACGACACGATAAGTGCATACGTACTCGAAGAATATTCAAAGTCGATTTTCTCGAAAACAAGATCCAAATGAAAAAATTTATTCTATGTTTTCGACTTATGTTTTCATATAGTCTGTACTGGAACACTCTGTATACCTTCCATATTTCAGATTTCTGTATTTTCTTCCTCTTTAGATATTATATCAAAGTTCCCCATTCAATTTTATACAATGAAGCATATCTAGAAGTTTCAATAAACTTTTTCTTAGTGAAAAGAAAGCGAAGGAAAAGCTTCCATAATAGTCTGCCAATCTCTTGTGTAAACATTTCAATTTTTGTAACCATAATGAAACATATTTTGTCAGAAAACTTAGAAATGACTACTAGACTTATAAATTTAAACACTGTTAATAACAATCATTAAAGGTAAAGTGGTGATCAATCAGAAACCGAACTTTTCCGATCGATGAACCTAAATCAAGATTTTCGGTTGACTTCTCTCTTTTTTTTTCACGAAATCTCGTTATATTTATTAAATTCTAAAAACGGTGACTTTCGCCAGTCTAAATATGCGAAGTAATAATTTTTACTTGCTAGCGAAATTATATTAAAGTGGTAACATATACAACATTCTTAATTGAAATGGCGTAAGTGGGTGAACCTGGGTTTGCTGTGTATCGCGATAGTGCTAGAGGTGACTTTAGATATAACAAGTTTAAAACATGGGTGACGATATTTTTTTCGCTTTATAAATGGGACAAGCAATGTACGTGTAATTAGGAACATATAACCTAGCCCCGGCTACTCGACAAATAAGATCTTGTTTTGTTGCTGCGTTAGTAGTCCTGGTTGGCCTACAGCCAACCTTAACTGGGGTAGAAGCCTGGTTTTGCGTCAGCCATGGCCTTAGAATTCTCTTTGCCGGATCTGCACATTTCTCTCTTCACCCTCGGACCGAAGCTGTTTTGCTTTTCGTGTCCTGAAACGATTTACGGAGATGAAATATCGAAAGAAAGGGAAAGGAACGTTTCAACGTTCCTTAATCTTAGCTTTATCGCGTGCCCTTATTTATTTCTTTTTTAATATGCAAATGTGGAGTGCAGTATATCATGCTGATATTTGTTTGACCTTGCGATGACATTGAAAAACCCTGTGAAGGACACATTTAAATTTTTAAAAGGGAATCTGTATTTTTTTATTTAAACGTTTTCAAAGCACTACCTGGAATCCTGTGTCTTTTGCACAAACCACTACCGAGATATGGAATTCCAAAGTTGACATGCCGCCGGTAGTAGCGTTAATACTTGTGCGTCAACATCTGTGTGCAAACGGTTCGCATTCTGTTTCAAGTTTGTTAGTCTCACGAATTGCGAAAGCCTACGCGAAACATCCGAAGCATTTTTCCGTATCATTCATATTTTTCGAGATATTTACCTGGGGAGGATTAAAATGGGACACCCTGTATATGTGTACAACGAGCCTGCGTCAGAATGGCTTAGTGGTGTCGCTGCGAGTGTCTATGTGTGTACACATGGGGAGGTGAAAATTCTTAAGGGTGGTCAGTGTGTCGTGAAAATGGAATTTAGAACGAGAGTTGAGGAGGGTGGCGAGTTGAGGGAATTTAAAAGAGTTGTTTAGAATGAGTTTTAGTGAGACAGCACAGACAAATTGCTATTGTTGTATTTATTCTTTCGTTAATATTTTACGTTTAATATAGTAATTAAAATTTACTTAAATAATTTGTTAGATAAATCAAAGATTTTTTAATGTAGGGATTATTAAAAGTATCCTCTGCAGTGCAGCACAAATATAGGTCAATGTAGATTACAGAAAAATTCATGAAATAATTTAAATAAAAATAAATGGGGAATTATAACTTTAGACGAAAGAATTACTGTGTTATTAAATGTAATAATATTTATGTAATAAACTAGAAATAAATGGGAAATTATAACTTTAGATGAAAGAATTACTGTGTTATTAAATGTAATAATATTTATATTGAATACGTAAGTTATTCTGCATGCTAGAATTATTAAAATTATTGGATTAGTTTGCTTAAGCACAATGATTGATGGTCCTGAGACATGTAGCAGAACAAAGAGCAAACAAAACCTTACATTCTTAATAAAACTATGTACACTTTAATATTTACATGTACAAAAACAAGATAAAAGCACCTACTTAAGTTGTATTGGCTATATTCATTGTACATGTAATCACATACATAATTATTTTGATTAAGTATCTTTCCATTAATTTATCGATTCGTAATTTTCTAGAGTTCTAACAAATCCATTCTAATCGTGACATGAATTTTTTTTGCTACAGTAACACAAGCTGTGTGTGGTCTTTTGCAACATCAGCGTTCCTTAAACGAGCTTTTCTTTTTAGCGCCTGCTTGCAATGCAGAGAAAGATCAAGAAATTTCAGTAAATCTTCTGTTGGCTAGAACTTGGTAACGAGCAAAGCGTTCTCCAGTTACGAATGCAAACGTATTTCTTCTTTTATTTAGAGTAATACTATGGAATGAACGCTGACTCTTGTTTTTAAAGCGACGATGTATGTTTTCTTTATTCAACGAGTGAGCTGCATGTAGTAAATAAATTTGTATATTTAAGAAGCAAATGTAATTTGCATAAACTGTTTTGATTCTTACTATTCAAATGAGTCGTATGAAAATATGCTATCAAAGAATTCATACTAAAATTCTTTAAGTAAATCCCCATTTAATAATTTAAACTTAAAATGGCATAGAAGTACGTATATACGTCATTTCTTAATTTTCCCTCAGAAGGTCTTGACAATTTATGATTTGGGAGAAATTAAACCGAAATAATGATAATCTGGATTATATTTATGTTTATGTATATTGTATTTCTGTTCGTTGAAACGTCAATTCACTTTACTGACAAGCGACGTTTGAATTTCGGCTAGCTGAATACGATTATATTGAAAGAGGTGATTGGATAAACGAGTTGGTCCGTTCATATTGATTGGCACATAATTATTGAATTTGTACTTCTATAAAGTGATGTTGATGCTATAGATCTACACAAATTTCTTTCTTCGTTTGATGCTGAAATTTCGATTATCGACCGTCTACATAACAGACTAGGTATCAAATATCTCGATGCTGCTTAGTTTCGGTTAAAGCTACAATTCTCATTTCTTGCACTAGGCTTTTTAATTACAGTTTGCCTAAAACAATCTAGCTTTGTAAACCATTGCACATATGGGGCTTTCTCCTGATGGCACTCGAAGTTTTCAAACTTGTTTGTTCTGGACAATTTGGTAGCAGCACTGTTACAATTTTTTGGTAAACAACTGTATATGTATCATAGCTTGTTGATTCATAATAAAATGTTTTTATTTAATAGAAATAGATCATAAAAAAAAATAAAAAGAAAGGCCAAGTGAGGTACAACAATGTGTTATTCAGATTTTGCAAATATTGATTTTCAATAGGACCATTAAGACTGATAAGAATATTAGATTGCGATAGACAATTATAGGAAAGAGACGGGTTTGTTAAATTCATCATAATTTCAGTTTCTTTTTATTCTACTTTTATTTTATCTACGTTGAATTGCAAAAATAGACTTGTCTGATCGATAAAAGTTTCATATCTGATGAATATCATGAATCATATGTGACCCACGTTGCCCGCAGCGTGTGAATTAAGCATTTGAGCGAGTGTGAGGTTTATTATACTGCGTTAGATTTTCTACTATCTTTTGCCTCGTATGTGTCAGGGCTTTTACACAACGTAGGTACACGTTGACTATTTCTTTGCTTGCGGAGCTCTAATTACCAATTTGCGCATGAATTCTGAAAGAGGCGTTAAGGGTGTCAGAGGTGTGTTCGAGGTATTTGTGGAAGATGAGGGGAGAGAGTTTGAAACTCCGGTAACCCAGTGCTGGTAAAATCCTCGTGTACTGTTCCCAAGGATGTTAGTTAGCGACACAACGGGTTCGAAGTTTCGTCGCGCATATAACTTCATTTTGGGTACGCAGCTTGCAGATAGACTATAGTAATAAAATAAAATTAGAGATACATACTGCCCTCCTTAGTTAAACTGTCCTATCTAGCATTTTTTCATTTTTTGAGATATGTTGAAATATTTGAAGTTCCACTCGTCTTTTACCTTTTAAGTAAAGTTGGAAAACTTCTACGTGCTTCGTAGAGATTTATAAGCAGTCTAATGTATTTAACCTAACTTCTTTCCAAATGGTTAAAATATCCAATCTAAAACAATTCATTAATTGGCACGTTAATAATACATTACCTACCGGTATACCTATTACAAAAAATTATATTAGGCTGTTACGAAATAATGACAACATGTTTTAATTTGAATGAAGGGAGATAAGGACGGTACAAAGTAAATGTTAAAACTTCAGTTTTCTCGGTTGTTTCAAAATTCTAGGTAGAACATTTTAACTAAAGAGGGCAGCATATGGAACATTATACATAGAATGGGGCGTAATTTGAGAAAGGATCAGTAAGTGTGTATTTCACCATCCCTCGTTTTCGAAATAGAAGTCCTTCCATTTCATCAAAGATTGGAAATGCTTCCTGTTCGTTTCAGTGCTCGACTGATTGTGAGTTCGTTTCATCGAAGCTGGTCGTGTACGTTCACAGATCTCAGATCTTCTTTGTACTCCCCATTTCCTGACGACACTTTTAACGTACCTACCTACTATCGAAGCTTTTTATACTTTTTTTTGCACTTTTCTAATTACTATACAGAGTGTAGTGAAGAGGTGAAAACATTGGGTACGAGTTCTATGTAACAGAACAAGACGCATCGAACTCGTGAACCAAAGTTTTGATACATCTTGTATATGTCTGAAATTAAACGCAAACGATTCTACAGTCACTGTAAATAAAACAGTAATTCAGATTTTTTAATTTTTAATTTCTTAAAAAATATGTACTAAGAACAGAAATTAATTTATAAATAAATGGAAGCAGTATATTATGTACCAGCTTAAAGTACCCGGCGTTGCCCGGGTTATAGTATATCTTTTTTCGCTGAAGGAGAGAGAGTTTTTAAAAAGATTTCTTTTTAAAGAAACAGAACTACAAGGCTGTTTATTCTATAGAAATTAAATCTTCCTAAACCGTTCCAACTCTTGTAATGCTACAATATTGTGTGGCCTATTAAACACAGTCCTCTCAAAACAGTGGTGCGTAAAGTCGTGCGTGACCTACCACTTTACCCAACAATCTTACCTAGTCTTTACCTAAGCGTGAGGTCACGCACGATGGCTGTTAACCCTTAGGCTGCCGCTATAGCCACTATATTGGCACGGTTCTACCCCCTCGACTCTATGGGACCTATTGACTACTCATACATATAAATTTTTGGAAAAAAAGGACCCCTATTTTTACGAAAAAATAGCGGCAGCCTAAAGGTTAAAATTAATTATAAATCGATAAAAATATATCATGAAAAGTTCTAGTGTTAACACATTATCCAAATATTATTATTTATTATTTCACTCTTTTTAAAGTAGTGTGTTTTATTTTTTATTGTTAAGTTTTGCTTACATCGTTGTGCTTTTTTAAAGGTATAATTATAAATACACTGAAACATTCCTGTTCGAGAAATGACCTAGTTAACAGGTTAACAATACCATGAGTATCAACCAAAGATAGTGGAGAAGAGTGGGACGAATAAATATTTCCACTCAAATCTTAATCAAGCAATCCTACCGACTTCTTTCGAAATCTATCTAAGACTTCTATCGACTCTTGCACCCTTACTTGACTAATTGTAAGTGTCGCAAGTTTCTTTCACGTCGCGTTGCTTTCTGTCGTTAGGAATATCGCCGTGGCGTGCAGCTCGCGCATTGAAACCGTGGCTGAAATAAAGCCGGCGGAGTGAGAGGAATATACGTACAGCAGAAATTTTTGCAGCAGAGTTCACGAGTATTCCGTAGCCGGTCCGGCTCACCTGATTGAAATACAGCGCAGCAAACGCGTTGTTGGGAAGCACACGGCGCCCTGAATGCCGTATAAATTGAACTCGAGACCCGTCGAATTCCTGAAACGTTTCGAGCCTTTTGCACTCGTTATCGCATCCCGGCGAATCTCAGCCTCTGCCACCTGTCTGCAATTACACCGATTCGTTGCTCACAGTGTCGGGGCGGCCGCATTTTTCTCTCTCTCTATTCGAGCAAGTACGTTCGACGTATAGAAATGCAGTTTCTGCCTCTGTATCGCTGCATCCCCTCAGGGGCAGAAGAAATCTGCACCCTCATATAATTCGTCCACGGTTATCCTGTGCGCTGGTCGCTGACTCCTATGTGTGCAGAAGCTTACTCGATCGCAGACCAAACATGTTCATACGAGAAAATAATTTTTTATGAATTTTTCAACGTTTTTACTATTTTTTTTCTTTTTAGAAATGACGTTTCTAGGGATTGGCTCTTTCCAACGGCAAGGTAAAAAGAAAGATTGATAACGGGAAAAGTTGGATGTCGTAGGGGGAGTACTTTTTGATAACATATTCTTTTCTTGCATGCACTGGCGCAAGTGCATATTCTGCTGTATGGAATATTTCGTGAAGTATTTCGTTTTCCAATACATACTCATATCTTGGTACTAGGGCTTATACAAAAACTGACTTTTGAAAAAAAAAAACATTTTTCGAATTCCAATATTTCAAAACATCAGTTTCCGAATTTTTGAAAAAATAAAACTATATATAGGGCAGTAAAAAATATTTATACTTATTTTAAAATTGTTCAGTTTATTTAATATTTATGAAAGTACAAAAATATAACAAAATAAAATATACGCTATCTATACAAAACCAAATAAATATAAAAAAAACTAAAATAACTTAAATTCGCCCAACTTTTCAGTTCATTTAATACTTGTACAAAGAAGTGAGATCCCCATAAAAAACTTCAAAAAAATAAAAAATTACGCCAAGTACATGAAATCAAATAAATGATTGATTGACACTTGGTAGGTTATAATTCAATAGTATATAGGTATGTACAATGACGGACGATGATCCTAGCCGAATAATCACGAGAGTCGACGAACGAAGCATGTGTTAGTTTCTTTTGGCTCAAGGTGTGCGTGTAACGCGTATACGTATTATGTTGACGAAAAATTTGTCGAAGAATCAGAAGAAAAATCTTATCTTACCGTTTCCGACTGATCCATGAGACGATATTACGATGTCTCTATCATACGTGAACCAATTTTATTGTATTTAGTCTTATTCGAAAGCTTATATGCAGTTTACATAAGAAAAATGCCTTTAAATTTAGGAAATATTGCTGGCGTGATGAGATATTAATGAAATAAGTTTCAGGTAAGGTTGGAATACCCGGTTTACGAGTACAGATATACGGCAGCGACAGACGACATATATACAGGGTGTCGAACATGTACCTGGCGCCGAGATGCTACCGCGTCTCTAGATTTATGGAACTACAAAAATATAACAAAATAAAATGTACTCCATACAAAACTAAATAAAACCAAACTAAAATAACTAAAATCCGTACAAAATATAAATTATAAATCTTTATTTCATTCAGTATTTATATTCAGGATATATGAACTCCTGATGATTAGTTTTGCAATAAACTTTTGCTACAATATGCTTGTGGAATTTCAAGTAAAAATATTAACGTTTCCGATTAAATACTTAATAAATTTTTACATATTAATTCTGGTATCTGAAACTGACTTTTTAAATTTAGAAACTGTTTTTCGAATTTTACAAACTTAGAAAAAAAAGACGAGTTTTAAACCCGGTTTTTAAAAACCAACAAACTCTACTTGATACATTCATGTACATTATAATGGGAAATATCGATTTGATTAAAAAGAAAAGCAGTTGTTTGGTTTCGAAAAAAAGGTGCAAGTGTAGGTTGCACTTTCGTCAATGTAGCTAGGAAGAAACTATGTTATGAAAAAATAATCTACGTCATGATTCAACTGTACTTTTCGTAAATCTCAAAGAGATACTACTTGATTCAGTTTATAAAATCATCCTGTATATAATTTCGTTCGTACGATTCTATTCCGTCGGATTGAATGGAAGCCGTGCATGTTTTCGGTTGGTGTTGATTTTTCCTCGCCTCTGTTTTCCCCTTGTTGACGCATTGGACTGGAATCGAAATATTTATTTTTGAATGTAGTTGAAAAAGGAAATATAAATGAGTTTCTGCGGAATTTTTTGAACTTTGTGGATGGTAAAGGTGGTGGGATCAACAGATTCTGTTAGTTTACTGTGAAAATTCCATTCTTATTCCATTTTTCAACTTCGTTCTACTCCTTTTTAAGTAATTATTAATAACTTATCGAGGCATGATAAATTTCTCGTTTAGGTGTTCATTATTTTCATATTTGTATTATACACTTAATCTTGAATGGAAAAAACATAGTAACATATTTGTAAAAGCGCGAATATTTTTATAGAAATAACGGACGAAGTGATAGAGCATTTCTTCCAAAATTGTAATTGTAAACAAATTTATATGGTATTGTTTGGGGTTCAATATTTGGAGAACGTTTTATTTGTATACTTACAATTACGCGATTGGATAAAGATTCGCACCGCTTTCAAATGCATTTAAATTCAGGGACTTTACTGACGAATCTAGAACTCCAATGTTTTCCTAAAAGGCAAATAAATAGGAAAACCAATTTCACTGCTATACACTGCGACATATTGACCTCTACTGTACAAAAGATAATAGGGTAAACGCACCAATAAATGAACACTTAAGGCTAATGAATGAACACTATTATTAAATTATTTTTGCAGCGCGATTGATTGGACGTGCTGCAAAAATTGTTTGGATACGAAGCAAGAAATTAAAAGAAGTCTCTAATTAATTAGTAGCTTATTTTAATTACTTATTTTACTCATTTCAATAAAAAATGACCATTCAGTGGTACGTGTTCATTTGCTGGTACCCCATTCACTCTACTTTGTTTCTGTACTTCAAATAATGCGTTATCATTTTCTTCGAATCACTTTAGTCAAAAGTATTTAAACTGCTTGTTAAAAGGATTTGTTGATTTCTGTGGAAATAGATATGCCATTGACAAATGAATAATAAAGAGTTTGGAACAGTCGGTTTGTGAGATACAGATATGTCTATTATAATATATTTGACTTGGTGATGAATCTATTTTTACATTAATAATTTGCTTGCTCTCAATGCACGTTTATTGTATATTCTTATACCTGCCACTGTTTCTTCAATTCTTTGCATTTTCTGCACCCGATAGTAATATGCAGTGCTCACGCGATGCTACAGAAATATGTAATACTTATTTTTCGTTTATAACGAAAACCTTAGTTTCTACGATATCCCATATTCATAATGGAATCGAGCATATCATGTCTGGAATAGCCACTTATCTTTCGGATCATTTCTGGCTTAAAGCGGTCTCCTTCAGCGATTTCCTGTGCGGCTCGTATCTCAAAACGAGGGAAGGATCTCTATTGACCATATAAGATGCAGGCTAGAACGGAAATAGAATTTCTATCGCAGAAATACGGATGGAGGGAATCTTGTATGACGTACTTATAAGCTCTACCCACATATTTTTGCGCAGTAAAATTTTCTATTTCTAAAAAAGTGGAAATAAACGAAGTATAATCTCCTAGCGTATAAACGAAGTATAATTTCCTTTCGCTGCATGTTAATTATGTAGGTATCTGGAAACAGCTCTTCTTAGCTTTTTTAAAAATCATTAGAAAACAGACTAACGGTGATATATAAATAGATATATTTCAAAAAATAAAATTCTAAATTATTAAATGCAGTTCAGGCTCAAATTTCCCTTGTAAGAAATTTGTTTCGACCTGTTATGCCGAATAAACTGACAAGGGAAGATCCCCAATACGAAAATTCACAAAATGATGAAACTTTAGGGATATGTAGGGGATATATAGGTATGTATTACGCCATTTTTTGTTGCCCTTTGCTTCACTCTAACGGGGTGAAATTGACTCCTGAAAATCCGGTTATTTTCTGATTTTGTATTATATGTAACTCGCGAACTGTAAGAGATAGACAAAAAGGTTTCCGAGAAAAGTTACTTCTTTTAATTAGGACTATCATTTGGTAACCTACAGTTGTTACACCTCGAGAGTTGTAACGCAGCATCAGAAATAAACGGAGGGGTCAATTTCACCCCCTTACTGAATTTAGAGTGAATTCTAAGAAACTTTAGAAATTTATTTAGAATGAATTTTAAGAAATTCTAGAAATTTACTTAGAATGAATTCTAAGAAATTTTAGAAATTTACTTAGAATGAATTCTCAGAAATTCTAGAAATTTACTTAGAACGAATTCTAAGAAATTTTAGAAATTCACTTAGAGTGAGTTTAGAGTGAATTTTAAGAAATTCTAGAAACTCACTTATTGTTAAAGTGAATTTAGAGTGGATTCTAATTAATTCTAGAAATTCACTTAGAGTGAATTGGGGCAGCAAAAACAATTGCGTAATACATATCTATATATCCTCTACACATCCCCAAAGTTTCATAATTTTTTGAATTTCCGGGTTGGGGATCTTCCCTTGTGAGACCTTTTTAAGATAATAGGATGGAATATAAACATTGTCGCTTCGAATTATAATAATATAGCGCGTGACAAATTGGGTGGTCGTAATTAGTGGTGGGACGTCATGCAAATGTTTCGAACAAAATAAGAATATAGTTTTGAAACAATTTGAAACTGTCTTGAGATTGAAATACAATTACCTTTATTCAAATACAAACGAATAATTAATTGCAAGAACTTCTGCATAGCCTCTGTGCTTTTATCTGTTTCTACCCAACTGTAGCCTGATTTCTCCAATTCCAACATAAAGAATAAAACCACCGGCAAATCTGAATAAACATTCATATGAATATGGAGAGACGTAATAATACTGCGTGAACAAATTGAGTCACTGTTGGTTTGAAAGACTTAAAAATATTCCTACACAAAAACCTAAATCCTGCTTCTGCATATTGTTAAAATACTGAAGAATTTTTCTTATCTTATGAAACACTTTAATCAAAACAAAAGGAAAGCAGAGCATCAATATTTGCAAGATTGCATAAGTCTAGCAAACGCGAGGCTCTTACAAAACATTTTTGTGATCTCTTGAGTTTCGATTTCGAATCGAAGACGCTAAAATCGCTGCTGAAATAAATCGTTGGCACGTGAAGTCTGCCGTAGCTCACGCGATTAAGCCAACGGAAATTGTACGGAATACTTATTGCGGCACTGCAAGCTTTCATCCTGCAATAAACTACTCAATACACCGGAGGAACTGGAGCTTGTAGCAGGAAGGAAATTCTGGATGATCGATCGCGGAAGACTCACGAGTGACTTACGACTATGGTTAGGGGTGCGTGTACATAGGGGAGGCTACGGCAGGGGAGACTTAAATATTGAAATAGCACAGGAATCCGACCCGTTTTCGAGACTACGTTTGACACACTTCCGTTATTAACAGTCTGACTGCCTTTATGCGAAGTTCATAGTGCAATCACGTTGCAGTTACAATTCTCGGTCAACACCGAAGTGAGAAGAAGCGGGATAGTCACTTCTCGCGGAACTCGAAAGCTCATATCCAGAATGGCAATACCAGCCTCTCTGTTCATATTCGTGACGTTAAACGTTACTGAGAGGTTCAAGATGATTGCCAGTATTATCAAAGTTTTATTACCAACATTGATAGACGCAGATTCTGGATTTCTGATTAGCAACTGTTGGATTTGATAGATTAATTTTATTCAGATTTTGAAGACACTTGCGTTTCTCGAGAAAAGGTAACGTTACTTGTTAGAATAAGTGGCTTAGTTGAATTTCTGATTTAACTTCAAAGAGATCAAGATTATTTCAATGCACGTAAATGTAATTTCCGAGATTGCGCGGTGTTTTATTTGTAAGAAGAGGTGTCATCTGTGAAACAACAATACTACTCAGGAGTGGACATAGGATTGCAAAGTGGGTCAATTATTGAAAGTAATTCATAGAACATAATATAAGATATCTATGGATGGGCAATTAAATATTCCACAAAAATATGTTTCTTTTCCATAGACAGTAAATTGAAGTATAAATATGTATCTGTATTTAGGTTGCACTTCCGCTTGTGTTCTTTGTTAAAACGTATCTCTTTTTAAAGCAAGTAGTAAGAAGAAATAAACGAAAACATTATTTGCGGAAGTAAGAATCGATTTAACTAATTTTTCTATTTCTATGGTGGAAGTATCCTTTCATGATAAAGCAAACGTTTGTAAGGGAAAATACTGTTGAAAATGAATTCAGTTAAAGATGCTAATCAATAATAACAGCTGTCACGTCATTAGTGACGACGAGAGAAATCTTTCATTATTAATCGAGACGAGAGAAATGTTTCGTTATTTTCGAACTCGGATAAAGCTTTCATGATTTCAACTGCGCCAGAAAATAATCCTTTATTCAATGAATATAGCAGTTTAAATATATAAACTTTTTAATCAAATCCTTTTTTACTGTTTCAGGTAAGTGTCACAGCATCCCGTGGAAAATTTCATTTTTGATCACCGTAGTCTTTTATGGATGATTTTTCACTGAATATTTCGTGAGTACTGGTACATTTATTTAACTTTTTTATTAAGAACCTCTGAACAGGAATAGATACTGTCGGCGTTCAATCTGGGTTGAATTCAGGGCATAGACCTCGCAGCGAATCGTTCGCGATTAATCAGTAGTTTTTGTATAAGAGGACGAGTTACTATAGCAACAGCAGGATATTTTATAACCGCTCGTAAAGTTGGCTTTATAGTAAGTGTGTCGCCAGGCTGAGCGTGTGCCACCGCATACACACATTTATATACACTCTTAACAATAGGTGTCATAGCACAGGAAAAATGTGAGGAATTGTGATCGAGCGTCGATATGCGATGTTATCAACGTTGTCACACAATAAAGTAACAAAACGCAACTATGACGAAATGGGCTGTGTCGACAGTAGAAAAAGACTGAACTATATTTTGCTGATTTATCGATAAACTGTGGCATTCACTGTGGCAGGAACGTAGACCCGAAGGAATCTTTGATGGCTTTAATTATTACAAGCTTATAAAGAAATATAAATTAATAACATTTAAGTATCAGTGTTTATACGGACCCAGAACGTTTCAATTGGATTTTTTCTCATAAAATCGTTTGCAGAGATATGGAAGCACGACTAGTGAAAACTCTATACAAGTTAGAGGTGTAATGGTTTCGGAAGCAATTGGTTGGTTCTGAACTAAATTGGTTAGTGCAGTGTACGTTTAGCGAGTTAAGCGCAGTTTTGGAGTCGCGATTAGGGTCAGGATAAAACGAACTGGATGTTAAAAACCACTTCTTAGTCTGTGAATTGCACGAGATACAACTCCTTTTGTGCCAAGACAGCTTACGCCTGGACACAAGAAACAAAGAGCGGGGGTCTGCGAGTTTGCTTTTTCCGTCGCTCAAGAACACAATGGGCGGGGGCAAAGAAAGGTGAAATGTTGGATCTAGTCAAACGGTATGGGGGAGATAGCCCTCTAGTATCTTGTGTTCCTAACAATGTTGTGTAGGTAGTTCGTAAGTACAGTTTCTTCCTGGTATTTACTTACTGCTAGACTAGCGAAACACTAGCTGTCTATACGAACATTTCCTGCGAATTAAGTGATGGAATTGCTACTCCTATCAAATTCTGTGAAAAGCAGCATCGTCTGTTCGAGGAATGGTACGAATAATTAGTCTAACGCCGCTTCTCCAGGAAGTTGAATAAATAGCACTTGCGCTACGACCCCAACAAGAAATTTCTATATACAACACGGATTATAATACACCATTATTATTTAGATTAAATCGGAAGGCACTGCAGTGCAAGACAGTGCTCTGCAGGAAAGCAACAGGGATTTTCGGTGCACGAATTTCAACCGAGCTTCTTGTACTTAGCTTCCAGCAATTGAGGATTTAGCGTAAAAAATTTCTTGCAGTTCTCCAAGTTATTTGCCAGATGTTTTTTTAAATTACTTTATAGCGCGTAGAAAACCAAATGTCTTCCGTGGTCCGCTAACAATCCGGTTAGGGCGTCATGTAAATGGCCACATCATGGGACTCACGCCCAGGGTAAATAGCCGAAAGTCCCGTACAATTTTCGGATGGCATTTTTTCACGTCTTCGCATGGAAGCTGCGAAGGAGGAGTCTTGTCGCGACCAGTAATATTTAGTCTGTCACACAAAACCCCACCTTCAAAAGATACACGAATTTAGGAAAATTATATAGGTGCTGTTACTCACAAAAGTATCCGCCCACTCCAAACGTAGGGTAGGGTGGGGCTAAAAGTCCCGTTTTTCGTATAAACCTATATAAAATTTAGTACTAACAATCTAGAGATATTTGGTGTTATTTTGTATAAACTATAACTATTATGCTTTACGTTCACGAAGTTCGTTTGTTGATAGGGGAGACCGGGGCAAGTTGATATGTTTTTCTTTTTTTAATTTTTTTCATTTTTGTTCGAATTAATTACTTAATAACAAATATGCTAAAATATAGTTTGGTCCTTCCTCTTTAATATATTGTATATGAAAAGTTGAAAAAATACATACAAAATGAATGAAAAAATGTTTTTTGGACAAAGGTGAAATGTGTAAAACTTACCCCACTGCGGGGCAAGTTGATATTGCTCTGGGGCATGTTGATACATCTGTAAAATATCCGTTTAATGACTAAAGTATGGATGTCTGGAATATCCCGCTTTAACATGAGGTGCTTGCTTCTTTTTTTTAATGTTTCTTATTATAGCTATTTTATCTATTCCGTATATTCTCACGCTTTGACGTAACGACATTGACTCGTTTTCTACACCGACACACGCTTTTTGAAAAATATTTCGCAGTATTTTGCCGCGATTCGTTTTTCTGACATAATTTCGTACCATTTTCCTAGAAATAAAAGGAAAAATCCAATTAAAAGTAGTCGGGGAATATTGATACACTGTATCAACATGCCCCAGAGAAAACGTATCAACTTACCCCACAGGAAGTCATTATGTACAAACATCGCCTTAAAAAAATGGAGAGCATATAAACAAAATAACAAAACGTATTTACCTTACCTTCAAAGGACTCAATGTGATGCCCAATTAATTTGAGTGATAAAATTCTTTATCCCGTCTCAAGACGAATTGAAAAGTGAAAACAACTATTTACTTTTTCTCTATAGAAATGAAAACAGTTAAAAATGGATTGCTAACGTTGAGGTACACAGACGTACGCTAGATCGTAGTAAAGAATTGAACAACAACCTTCGCATATCTCGCACACAAGGAGCTACATATATAGAGTGTCGAGATAATTCGTCTGCATCCACCTGCCCCTATATCAACTTGCCCCGGTCTACCCTACTGTTATTTTCTGCTGAGTTATACCACAAAATGTTTGTCAATGCAAAATGGACTTCTTGCTCCATGCACGGGGCAAAATGTCCAGTAGATATGGTAGAAAGTCCCTAATGTCTTTTCGTGTAATATTAAACTAAATAAGTACAAAACTCTATTCAAATCAACAAATATTTATTAAACCAATTCTTTTTGGTATGAAATATTGAAAGGAAAGCATGACTTCTTTACCAAAAAATAAAAATATATGTATGTCAGAGGCTCACTTTGAACTAAAAACTAAAAAAAATCGCTCAACTAAAACAAAATCACTATTTAAAGACTTTGGCATCATTTATTTATAGTTTGGCCATCTTATTATGAAAACAAATGATAAAATATATATTTTCAGTCTGAGGGACTTTTTGCCCTAATGATACCTCTATAGTTTCTGCGATGTATACGTTTTGTTAGAAGAGTGGAAGAAGATGAGTCCAAATTTCACAGAAAATTAGTTCAATCTATACATAATAGATTGAAGCTTATAATAAAATCCAGGGATATTAGAAGAATATTAATTTATTGTAGTTACGTTTGTATAAATTAAATATTGCATAGTTTTTCGCACTATCTTTGCTACTTCAACAGATAATAACACCCAAGAGAAAAGTATATTTAATCGAGGTTTATCGAGGGAATACTGTAATTTGTATACAGCTTAACAGAAATCTATCAGAAAGCTCACCAACCAACAAGTTATTTTGGTGCAATCGATGATTGTGAAATATACTCGTGAAATAGCCAGTCAGAACTGCGTTAGCCGCGTTTAGAAAGTTCGTGGCAAAAGTCGTGGACCCTTCATACTTCTGTCTTAAATGCGGCCAAAGAACAAGACCCATTACCGCCAACCGTGGCGTCGTTGAACGTCTGGAAGTCGTAATGGAACGGACCCGGGCGTTAACGATGAGCAAAAGAACAAAGAGGGCACTGGCGAAAGTCAGAGAGAACGAAGAACAACAGCGAGAACACTGCTGATGGAAAGGAGCAGAAAGCGAATGAGAGGGAGGGGGTGGTGAATGAAAATGGGAAATGCATGGTTATCGAAGGAGAACATTCGCGGAGCTGCATAAAACGGTTCCCCCCTCGTTTGTCATTGTTATGGCTTAATTAAGGGATACCGTGATCCTTGGAAATATCTAATTACTCGTTGATTGCGCGAGGAGGGTATTTCCCAGTTAACGTGAATGGCCATTCCGATATAGAAAAGGCAAGAATAAATCTCCCCCGTTGGTTCCTGGAGGCAGCGCTTAATATAATCGAACGCCAGCAGGCTCGATACTTTAAAATCAGAAATACCTGATCAAGGGGGCACGAAACAAATAATTGGTCGAAAAGCCCCTCGAGGATTATTCACCCAACATTCCAACTGATCGATGTGTTTTCGCTGCTCGCGAATTTCCAACTCCTTATTGCAAGTTAAATTAAATCGCGGCCCGTGAGGGAATCGGCTTCGACGGGGCGAAAAAATATCTGAAACCAACAAGAGAAACGACGGGACAGCATACATAATCGTGGCCGCGTGAGAATTCCCGTTTTAATTAAAACTTTGATGTCTACGGAATGCCGAGATGTTATACTGGGACACAAAGAAACCAAAAGTTTTGGGATATTATAGTGGAGGAAGGAAAAGCGCGAGCCCACGCAGATAACCCAACGACTCTAGGAACGCCACTGTGCTAACGAAACTTTCTTTAAAAAAAAAAAAAGCTGAGGGAAATTGAAAGCAGCACGATATTAATACATATTTCTCGTATACGGTTTTTATAAAGCAGTTAAAATTCTAGGACTTCTGGTCCTGTTCTCACAAAGATATAAATCGAGATGTTTAACTTCCAAAAACATGTAATAACACTTCATCCATTTACTTTAACTGGAATATTTCTTTCTCAAATATCACAAGATTTTCGAGATAGACTTAATGTAATTTTTCTCGAGATTTATTTGTTCACATTAGATTTTTCTTTTATTATTTGTACCTGTCTATTTACAAAAATATTTACAAATAGTTATACAATAATGAATATTTCACATTAGTTGTAAGTTTTCTTTCCCAAATACCATAGAATTTTTAGGGTAACTTTGCTGTAATTTTTCTGCCACTTTGATCAGTTTCACATTTTTGGAAATACTTTTTCTTAACCACGTATTGTTCTGGATATGATTAAAGTAAATGCTGTGTATGGTCTTTTATTATTTACGGAATACATTGTTGCGTTTACATGCCCATGGGGATGACTTTTGATATTGGTTATTCTAGTCATATGTGCAATTAACTCGAATCATTATCATGCGTAACCGAGGCCGAATTTAATTACAGTACAGCGTTCCATAGCACCGGCGCGCACGTTTCATTTCCACCGTTTGCAATTTATTTCGCAGTCTTTGAAACGTTATTCACATCCAGATATTTTATATTTCAATATGATACCCTGTAGAAATAGTTCTACCTTAATTAATGTTTCGCCAAATATGTCTTCTCTCTGCATTCTATATTCTGTACTCTGCATTCTTTATTATTGTTTATTTTCGTACCATTTTTGCCATTAAATTTGTGGTGAAAAGCTAATTCACAGGTCACTGTTAATTTCTTTTCACTGATTGCGATTACGCACAGAGCAATTACTAGATACGAATGTACATTCAATTTCTACATTTCAATATTTTCCTTAATACAACGTAATTTTTAATTAATATTTAGTTACATAATATTTCCCATAAAATGAGGCTTCCAGACAATTGCTGCGAAGTCACTACCACTGCTTACTGAAAGCTTTAAAATCGTCTCGTTGACATCGCGATTAATTTAACGGAAAGTGACGCCGGAAGAGCAGTAAAGTGAATAATAACTAACAAGTCAGATGTACAGAGGGGAAGGGAGGTGCTCTGCCTTCTGTTTGCAGAGTACCTATATAGGGGAGGTTCGTTTAAGTCGTACCATTTCGTGCACTGCTCTCATCTCCATGTGCAAATAATGTTTTCAGCAAATTTCGAGAAAACGAACAGCGAATCGAGGAAATGTCTGCGAAGCGTTACGTTCGGAAAGGCACCCCGCCAAAGTTGCGGCGGTATCTGTGGCGCGTTATTACGCTTCCCTGCGACCGTGCCTCGCCGTGTAAGTTTTTAATTACCAGGAGAAGTCCACAGTTCTGTTAAATTGAACGACATGTTTTTCTCGATTCACCTCTCTTCCTTCTTCGAATTTACCATTTCTACTACTCTTAATTCGTGGCAGACTAAATTGAACTCGTTTACAGCGGTGCGTGTCCACTCTGAGCACATTAGTTCCTCGAGATTTCCGACGACTTTGAATACAATAGCTCGTACGTCCTCAGGATCTGGCTACACCTGATTCGACGAGACTAAACCGCTCAGTCGTGAGCATTCGAAGACTCGAGGTCTATGTGCCTCGGCCTCCACGACCTCTCCACCAGCCATTAAAATTTACTGCTAAACCCTCGGACAAGCAAGCGCGAACCATTTAATTCTCACCCATAAAGCTTTTCTACGGAGAGGGGACGGTGAAATTGCCAGCAAATTAGGCGATCAGGTAGGGGAGGATGTCACTAACGTTCGGGTCTTTTAGGTAATTAATACTATTCCTGTTCCTCTGCAGCAATCCAGAAAGATTAAATTCTTGGAATAGCTTAAATCCCTCTTGCTTGGTACCCATGTAACAGTCACTCCACGTGAAATCCCATCGCAAGACCTTAATCAGATTTTTAAACATATGTGGAATGTAGGATCTGCAAAGTGGGGGTTAAATTAATGGCAAATATTTAAATGCCCCGACAGCCTGGAATTAATGACGAATGTAAAAATAGCGGAGCGAACAAGCACAGTTTTATTTATATTCTAAGAAATTCGTTGGTGATAGCACTTTCCCAGAAGTTATCCCTGACAAACACATTGCAAACTTCGTCTGTACGGTGAAATACGAAAAGAATAAACATCCCCGGGGCTCGTCATACTCCCCCGGTGTACACTTACGAAACAAACTCAAGCAATTCCGTTAGAATGCGAATTAACTCGACTACTTCTTTGAAATTCCTCAAGGTTCACTCGAAACTTTGAAGGCAGTCCAGCTTCTTTCCAGTTCATCACGCCACCCAGCGATTTCGCGGAAAGTTGTCGGTAACTCTTGGGGGCGCCCAAAAATTTAATAATGCTCGCCGAAATAAAGGAAGTTTTGATATCTTCCTGTATGAAGAAGGTGTTTCGCCAAGTGTTTGCACGGATTTGTCCGCGAATTTCTTTCGCTCGCCCTTCCCTTCTCGCGGCGCTTTGTACACGTTCTATTAAGGTCTGGCGCTTATAAAACCCGAAATTATGTTAATTCCCGGGACATTCGAACTGATATAGTACAGCCCCACGGGAAACGTCGCGACGCTGCTCTTCCTCCACGCGTTTTCGCTAACGTTTAAGTCGAAGGTGGTGGAGGGGGTGCAGTTGAAGTCGGTCAAGAACGGAACTTGAGGAACGGCGGTGAGTCGCTGGGAAGAAGCTGTTGCGACGACATCAACGTGGCATGTAACTTTAAATAATGTCGTCCCTCACAATTGCTTCCCTGTAAATAGTGTTTGCCTGCTGTCCCCTGCGCTTCCTCGAGAGGTCCAAGTTCCGCGATTCCAACCCCCCGTAAACGGCTTATGAATTTCTTCCACCTGGTCACCTCGCGGGGAATAAAAATAGAGTGGAGGAACGAAGGAGGCAATATAACTTGGGCCCCCTTTAATCTCGAATCCCGCTTGTTCTGGATTTCTTTGTGAAACAGAAGCGCTATTGAGGTGCTTTGCCGCTGCACACTTTTAGTCCTGTGACGCCGTAATACATTGGTACCGCGATGCTCGAGTTTGTGAACGCACAGACGTAGTATTTGCTGCGAGTAATTTTGGAACGATTCCCTTGAAACTTCGCCGTGAATAAGCGCTCGATTCTTTAGCAGCCGCCGCGACACTTCCACCCTCTCGTTTACAGGTTCGCCTCCAACAGTCGGGTAATAAAGAACACGGCTGCGCTCAAAGCAACGTTCACTTCGCGAAATTCTGTTAAACATATAGATGGCGTTTTGGGGAACTCGCTGCGACTGGCAAACGACTGCATCCAGCTTTGCTTCGTTGTTTAATACGCTGCTTTTCATCGATATTGGAAAGTGCGTTTAATTGGAAATGTTATGTTCCCTTTGGAGGAAAATTAATACTGGTTTTTGCTACTTGTAAAGGTTAATTGCTTTGGTCATGGGTTATGAGAGTCTGCTTTAACATTTTGGCTCTTAGGTCCTTTGATTTGAGGGGGTGAGAAGGATATTGATACAAAGGACTCTTTCACCACACTCCTTTTTATTCGCGTTACGGCGATACTCAGTTTAACACTGATGCAACAATAATGGATTTCGGCGGAAAATTACACGACGCGTGACGTAGCTTCCACAGGCTGTTTCAAGAGAGTGAGGACGAGCGGCACCACAGGAGGGCTATTTATACAGCCCCCTCAGAGGGCCGCGTTCCCCAAGCGACGCTGAAAACGCGCGGCAAATTTTGGCGGGAAAAGCGCGTCGGCACGCCGAAAATCCGTTACCTGGGCAAGTCCGGCTGCCAGATACGCAGCGTTGGCCATCGCCTGACTCACCCAGCAACACGGGGGAACACCCGAGCCTCCGACGCATATGCGGTAAAATCGGCCGTTCATCCAACGAACGAGCTAGCGTCGATGCCGCTACAGATTTAATATGCATTCAAGTTTTTATAATTCGGAACGTGCGTTCAGGGGTCATTTATGTAAATTGTTGAGGGCTGTTTCTTAGCGGGCAAGCTTCTAGGAAAACAGAAGTCATTGATGAATCTGAATACCCACATTGTGTCATCCTAAAAGTAACGCGGCTTTTCTGATAACTCAGTTCATGACAATATAACTCAGCACGAGCATCATTTATTCGGTTGGTATAAATGGTAGGTTACGTAAGGATCGTCTGGCAATGTTGAATCCAAAGTGGACGATCATAGATCGAATATTACACTTATTACAAACGTTTCAAATGGACATAACGTAGGAGCATATTCGATGTGTCATGTTGAATGAGTTTAACGAAGAATGCATTGGAACTGGAGCAGTGGCAGAACGTATCAGTTGTATGACGAGATTATACAGGCCTGCAATACTTTTTCAATATTCTTCAATCTTTCAATCTTTTTCAATCTTTCAGCGTTGAATTAACAAAACACAATAAGAATTTCATACCACATTGAGCACAGGCGGCTTCAGGGTACCCATAACGGTTGGTGCAGATAAATATTAGCACTTACCTACTAGAAATTTCTAGGAGAGTACAAAGACTCGGTAGCCAAGGCCACATCAGTTAGTTGTGAGTCGAGTAATTTTTCACTACTAATTTCATTGGGTCATATATTACAACATAAAAACGACCAAACAAGCTGCGAAGAAACTGTACGTGATGGAGCAAATCTACGGTTATTTTTGCATTTGGAAGTCCAAATTCCTATAAAACTAGCACACATTTTCAAAAAAATTGTATGACCATCAACTTAGTAGCCCTGTTATTAGTTTGTACTCTGTAGGTAGTGCAGTGTTACAATGTACAATATAACACTCACCAAAGAGAAAATCGAATATGTAATGAAAGAATGTGTTGAAAAGAAATCAAAGAAATTTGGTAAAAAAAAGGAATAAAAAATATAGCAGAAAGACGTGAAAGCGTTGTGGAAAATTAGGGTAAATACATATTTTTGGTAGATCATTAACAGGAAGGTGTTTATTCCTATCTCGCATACAGTGGGGGTTTGTAGCTCACAGCTACGTTAATCGATTTCAAAGAAATTTTCACTTCTTAAATTTTCATTACAGGCTCAGATAAAAAAAGTTAAAAAACGACCTCCACTATTTTCTTCGCTATTCCGACCAATTGCAATTTTTTTCAAAACGTCGAAACACGTCAGCTAGTAAACTAATCCTTGTAGCTTCTCAAAAAAGCTCGAGTCGTTTGGACCAATGTTAAAAAAGTTATTTTGTTTTAAAGGGTGTCCGAATACTTCTGTAAGTACATACAGGAAAAATCGTATTACGCATGGGACGACGTAACATACACAATATCCTCGAACACGTTACAAATCGACTTTACACTCCGTTCGTGATCATTGATAAACTAATTGCACGTCGATTTCACGAGACTGCGACGAAATGTCGCGAGAAATCCCTGATATGAAGCCGTGCTGCGGCTTCTCAAACGCTTCCAACCTTGTTCTAAAACTCGATGGTAAATTGCAAACGTGACTACACAGAGGTTCACGTTTGCATACGTATGCTCGGTTATTTACTTTCGCATGGGGATACACGAAATTGTTAAGCGCCATCGTGCGAACACGTTCCAAACTTGCGACCGTTATACGTCACACGCGATGCATACATGTAAATTGATATTTAAGTGGAATAATACGTTCCCTACACAGGCATTGATAAACATTGGACCTTTGTCTTCCTTTCTGTAGTGTGAAACAAATATAGAGGGGGTCAACAAATTTAACGGTTAGGCATATTAACTGTGTTTTACACGCAGCCTCCCCACATGTATTTTCTTATAAGTAATAAATACGAATAAGGTAAATGGCCCAGTGGTGAAACAGTTAAGGAAGCAGTTGAGATAATTGCAATTTCTTTTATATATAAATAGTATAAAATTATAACTAAATATAATTATTCGAAAGCGTAAAATTTCTACTTTCAGATAACGTAACAAGAATCTACAATTATTAAAGGAAAAGTTTTAAATTAATTAAAACATGAAACTGTTCATATGGTACAGTAATTAAATGAAATTCATGGCATGCCTCAGTCATTAATTATCAGTGTCCCAATTATTGAATATATATTTAATTTAACTATTTCTATCAGTTAATGAAAATAAATCAATATGGTAATATTTTGGGGTAATAAAAACATTTTATTTATAATAAATTTGTGTTAAATCTTCGGTATGAAAAAATGATTAAAAGTATATTATAAAAATGTAGGTTATGTTAATATTATGACGAGTTTAAGATTAATTATCCTAATAATTCTTAAACAGTGTTATATTTTTGTCTAGTTACTATTAACGTAAATAGATAGGATAAAAAAAAATACTTACAATAAATGCTTATACTTACAATAAATGTTAATAATTTTAAAACTTCACTGAATACTAGCGTCTGTACCAGTATTTAAATAACCATTAAACACGCGTTTAATAACTGGTTCGTGTCATGTTATC